>CM057453.1:1492685000-1502685000 GCA_016271365.2 Neoceratodus forsteri
ACACATTATATTGCAATTTAGTTGTTTCCCCCCCATCAGAGTTTGTTGTTTTAACTCCCTTTTATCAATGTTTTAAAGGAACAATTTTTTTCCTGCGCAAGGGTAATTTACTAAAATAAAGCTATTTTGTTAATTTTAAAATGTCTGTGTTTTCTCCTGTTTTTAATGTAAGCAGCCCTTTTGTTATGTACAAAGACACTCCGGTGTGATTGGAAAGATATTACTGCACTTCTAGGGACTGAGGACTTACTACTCCCCTGGGCGAGTGGTAATATCTCTTCCATGCATACCTCGTTATGTCTTATTGTTTACTTATAGTGGCGGAGTAACACCACTATAGTTATGGTTGACCAGGGCTTTCTATCTTTACCCCCAAATGTTGCACTTTAATAACTTTGCAGCTGTTCAATGGATGTGCACAACATGTTGCCTGAGCTGTCTCATGGGGGTAGATCTCTTGATGTGCCAACTTTTGTTCCGGTTAGATATGCAGATTTTGAGATCTGGATAGTGGAAAAAAAATGTAAAAAACACTTTTTTTCCCTTCATCTCACTGGGCCCACACGGCTTGGAATTTAGGTCTGAAATTTTCAGAATAAAAAGGGATTGCCTCACACACATGCCTTTTGCTGGTTTGGTGAAAAAATATTAATCCATTCCAAGTCATTTAATTTTAAAATTTCAGTTTATATCAATGAGCAGTACAGCCTTTTGGATAGCTGCTTGGAAAGAAAAGAATTTGCTCAAATGAAAAAGGATCTTTTTTATTTGGGGCCAATCCTTTTTTGTAAGGAGAAAAATCCTTTTCATTTGCTGCCATTTTGTTTTCTGTTAAAAAAAAAAAAGATTTGGAAAACCTACAAAAATGACATTCTACTGAGACACCAATACATCTGTCTTGCTCATCGGCAGTCCGTTAGGTGGATTCTGCAGTTATCTGGCGGAAAAATAACCCCAGAGTATGTGTTTTTGATCTTACATGTTAAATCCTTTTTTGTGATTTGCTAACACTGCTTTTACGAGTCATTTTTCATTCAAATGAAAAAAGATCTCTTAATACAAAAAATAATTTTGAACTTAGCTTTTCTTCTGGCTTTTTTCGTTCAAATGAAAAAGGATTCTTTGTCACGAAAAAGGATTTCGGACTTAGTTTTTCTGGATCCGGCTAGGAACATTGTTGCCAAAAACGTTGTGGCACAAAACTAAGCAGGGAATGCATCGTAGCCTACAATATGGGCTTGCAAAATCATCGCCTGTCCAAATAACACAGACAAGTGGCAGGCAGTATGAGGTATGGACCCCTGGTGGCCTCTGGGTCCCCCAGCTCACCTGCCACATCCCAGTCCCAGCAACAGTAGATCTATTAATGATACCCAGTACCCCCCACCATCGCTGATCCATCCATCTGCACCACTGCCACAGTAAGCAGTACAATGTAAAATATCTCTGGTGTCTAGTGGACCCCCAGGTAGTCCCCCACTGCCCCACTCACTCTCACCCCCAACCCCTAGCGGACGACTAGCACAGCCCTCACTCTCTGCCATGGCGGCCGCCCGCCCGACTGAGCTGCAATGAATGAGTGCGTACCTGCACTCAGCATACCTCATTCATTGCAGTACAGTCGGGCAGCCAGCTGTGGCAGAGAGTGGAGGGCTGTGCTGGTCACCTGCTAGGGGTTGGGGTGAGAGTGGGGTGGTGGGGGACTACCTGGGGGGTCCACTAGACACCAGGGATATTTTGCATTGTACTGCCTACTGTGGCAGCGTGCGGGTGGATGGATTGGCGGAAGAATAGGGAGGCACTGGGGATGCGTTGTATTTCCCGCTTTGTTTTGTGCCACATTGTTTTTGGCCATGATGTTCCTGATCTGATCAGTTTTTCTGCCGATTCTGTTTTCATTTGAAGGGATCCTTTTTCATTTGATATTTTCATTCAAACAAAAAAGGATCTATTCACATGGAAAAGGATTTCAGACTTAGTTTCTTGTCAATTCTTTTTTCATTTGAAAGAATCCTTTTCTGTTTGATACAGTAAAGGATTTCTTCAAACTAAAAAAACCTTTTCCGAGCCCTCCCCATAACTTTAATATTTTTCCCTGGTGTCTAATGGGACCCTCCACCCTCCCATCGCCTTCCCCCTAATTTTTTTACATTTCCCTGGTGTCTAGTGGCAACCCCCACCCTCCAATTGCCATCCCCTTATGTATATATTTTTATTTTACTTATAGTTATTAATTTATTTTTATTTATGTAGTTAATGTATTTATTTTATTTATATATTTTCTTCTGGTGTCCAGTGCCACCCCTACCCTCTGGTCGCTGTCCCTCTAATTTTTCCCTGGTGTCCAGTGGCACCTCACCCTTGATTGTCCTCCATGTATTTCTTTTTTTTATTTCTTGGTGTCTAGTGGCACCCCACCCTCCGATCCAGTAATTAAAAACCTGTAATAAAGAAAACCTTCCCCCAATGTATTTTTTCTGTAAAGAAAACAGTTCCTCGAGGGGTTGACCTCCCACTGAGCACCTACCTTCCTGCACCCAGCCCCACACACACTCACCTGAACAGGTCCCAGGGTGAAGATCCACTCTCGAATCCAAGACATGTCTTGCTGCTGGAACTGCCAGCTTTTATATGACAAAGTAAGATAAGTGAGCTTCAATGCATTTCAGTGGGGTTTTCAACTTTGATGCTAACTGTCATTTTTGCCTTTTTTTTTTTTTAACCAAATTTTCAACATGGCTTTTTGGGACCCCACATCATGAACACTGTTAGTGGAATTGCACAAATATGGCCCTGGAGTCTATTTTGTGCTCACCTGGTGAAATCACCTTGTGTTCGGGATTTAAACAGTTGTACCACACTTGTTAATCAGGTGGAGTGATAAGAAGGGTATACTGAAAATCTGAAGTAAAAATGACAAAGTTATGTGCATATGTTGACATTATGCTATGTTTGCTCGTATCATTTTAAATATGTTGACCCCAGATTTTTAGCATAGCCTTTTTCTTTTACACCACCTCATGAACATGACAGCTGTCATTCTTGAATCCTGCCAAATTGACTTTTGTACCTGTGGCATGGAATGATGTTGTGGTGGCACAGGATCTCCAAACTTTCAGTATTGCATATATGAGGTGGAGTATTCTATGCGACAGTTTGGTTGTTGTTGCCCTACAAATGGAAGCAGGGCCATGAACTTTCACAGTAACACATATATACATTTATGGATGGATGGGAGGCCTAGGGCCCAGAGGGTCCTGCACTCCATAGGCAAACAGGAGCGATCTCACTATCTCAAAATTATGGCTAGATGGAAGCACAGTGCCCAGTGGGCCCTGCCCTCCCACAGGTTAATGAAGGACACGATTATACTATCTCAAAAAGTAAGGAAATTCATTGTAAAAATCTTTGTTAATGCACAAGTTAGGGTTAAAGCAAAAGAAAAGTAGGGAAATGTGGCATTAGGGTTTCCAACCCTAACACCCCACCACCACCCTGCAGACAATCAGGGTGTGAGGTGTACCTTGGGGTTGTCAAGCCTAATGTTCGCCCCATGCCCATACACTGTACACATCTCAGCTTACTTACTGATGGAATGGGGTGAGCGTTAGGCTTGACAACCCAAGGTACACCCCACCGATTTGTTGCATGTAAGGTAGGGGTGGGGTGTTAGGGTTGGAAACCTTAATGCCACTTTTCCTACTTTTTCACTTTAAATAGCAGATACCTAGTGGCATAGTTCCTGCTCCCCAAACATATGTATAGCTCACCTGTCCCAGAGTTGATGGCTATACATAATTGTTTTAATTTTCTTCCGTTCTTAAAAGTTATAGCCTTTGTTAATTTGTCCCCGGCTACCACAGCGAAAAAACGTAGCGACTTCCCCAATTTAGCCAACATGTCTCCACGTAGGCACATGCAGCCCCTTTTTGTAAGGTTATAAAATGAGCACTGTGTGTGCACGCGCCATTTAGTTTAATGGGGGCAACTTTTCTATACATTTTGTTAGCATAAAGAGTTGGGATTTTATTAAATCAAAGTGACCACTCGACTAACAGGGTCCCTGTTACTCGAGCGGCCAAATTTGATTTAATAAAATCTCAACTCAGTCTGCTAGTAAAATGTATAGAAAAGTCACCCTCATTAAACTAAATGGCACGTGCACATGCAGTGTTCATTTTATGAGCTTACAAAAAGGGATCTGTGTGTGCCTGTTTGAAGGGGGGGGGAGAGATTCAGCTGAATTGGAAAGTTGCTCCATTTTTGGCTGTGGTGGCTGGGGACAATTTCACTAAGGTCAACTTTAAAAATGGAAGAAATTAATATGTAAAGTCATCAACTCTGGGACAGGTGAGCTATACATTATGTTTGGGGAGCAGGAACTAGAAACCTGCTCTTTAACCTAACTTGTGCATTAGGAAGTTTTGCAATGGAGATATTATATAATATATATATATATATATATATATATATATATATATATATATATATATATATATAATATATAGTGTTCTGAAAGGGCAAGCCCTTAAGTTAGATACGGCCCCAGGACCAGATGGGTTGCATCCGAGGATACTCGGGGGAATTAGCAGTTGAGCTGGCCGAACCACTGGTATGTCTGTTCAACAGCTGATTTAGGTCTGGGGAAGTTCCAAGGGATTGGAAGGTGGCAGACACTGTACTGCTTCATAAACGGGGGAGGGGGGGAGGAATAAGGAGCAACCAGGGAACTACAGACCTGTTAGTCTAACCTGTAGAGTAGTGAAGCTGATGGAGTCACTAATCAAAGAGGACCTCATAGACTACCTGGAGAGCAACCGGTTCTAGAACAGTAAACAGCATGGTTTCATGGCAGGAAGATCTTATCAGACTTACCTGATAGTTTTCTTTGAGTGACGAAGGAATTAGACAGGGGACACACTTTAGATCTGCTACTTTGACTTCAGCACGGCTTCTGACTCAGTACCTCACAAACTATTGCTCAAGAAGATGGAAGACCTTGCAGCTAAACCCATAGTGAACTGGGTGGGTAACTGGCTTGACAGGAGGCAGCAGAGGGTGGTGGTCAATAGGGTTAAATCAGAGGAGAGGGAGGTTACGAGCGGAGTTCCACAGGGATTGGTACTGGGTCTGGCCCTCTTCAACATGTTCATTAGTGACACTGGAGAAGGAATCCAGAGCAGGTTGCGTCTCTTCACAGATGACACAAAACTATGTGGGAGGGTGAATAGTGATGAGGGAAAAAGGGAAGTGCATAGAGACCTATTTATTTCAGTTTCAAAATTACAACCTTTGAGCCAAACTGGCTCTTTTACAAAGGCTCCAAGTCAATAGAATAACAGACAAAACAGTACAATTTACATCATAAGTCGAGAACATATAGTAGCCAAGTGATAAGGCTATTTTACAAGAAAGATAATTTTTATTTTTTTATTTTTCAGTTTGTTAACTGGGTAAGGACACTGGACTAAGGGTCCTTTTTCAGGTCTGACCTGGAGTGCAACACATAAATACATAACATATAACAAAACCATCAATAATCATACAATACAAACTAACATACTAAATGCAATCACAAACAGCATGTCAATAAATATTGTTTCAGCTGTACCTTAAAAGACAACAAAGACCTTGCGTTTGAATTTGAAAGGAAACGAATTCACAATAGGGTAGCTGAAATTGAAAAGGCCTGAGACCCAAGTTTTTGTTTACACGTAGGGACCTCTAATATAAGACCATTTGATGATCTAAGCTTTGATGGACTATCCCTTGTTGATACTAAATCAGCTAAAGAAAACTGATTCATAATATAGCTTTTGCTACTAAACCCACTGAATATTCAATTCTAGAGATAAAGGGCATCCAACTCAACCCCAAGTATAAATTACGATGAGTTCTATACCGTAAGTAGCTGTAGCTAAATGTGGAGTATAACCTCAAATACAAATACTTTTATAACAGAAATCTCTCTAGTCCAATGGTTCTTAGACTTCATCACAGTGAGCCTCCCCAAATCCATGGAAAATATTTGGAGCTTCCCCCAAAAACTGAAATAATCTTGGGCCTCCCCAAGGAAAAATAACATGCTGTACTTTGCACAGTACACCATGAATAAATTGAAACCCCTTTGAGTACTTGGCTCACATTCAGTTTTGTCTTATACTGATGTGGAACCTTTGAAAAAGAGCTCTTGTGCTCAAAGGTGTTATCTGAATAAAAATAAATACAATAAACAAATATTATTATTCAGTTTATTGTAACACACCAGTCAGCCTACTTGCTCTGCTATTTTCATTCTTGAACCATTGTTACCCCTTGTTGCAGTACCTTCATGGGTCAGACTACTTTTTTGTTTCCTCTCTACATGAAATAACCTTCCTGCATACTTTGCCTCTCCCCCTCTTTCTCTGCTCCTAAGCAACTTCTCTGGGATTACTTTGCTCCTTCCTGCTATTGCTCTTAGCACTTCTATGCTCAACCCTTGTATTTGGACTGTTCTGCCATCAGTCTACAAATTGATCAATTACCACCACTCATTATCAGTTTATTGTTCATATTTGTTTGCGCTATAGTTCATCGTGTATTTCTTGATTGTTTTGCAGTTACTTTTTGAAATGTATTCACTACCTTCCCTTCCCCGGGTACACCTGAAATGAGCTTTGGCTCATTCACCTTTTCTTGTCACCTATTAGTAAATAAATACATAAAATTCACCTACTGTTATCCCTTTCAGTTGCTTAATCTCTTCACACAAAATACATAAAACTCAAAATTTAAATACTGTACTTTTCAGATCTTGCCTGAGCCTCCCTGAACAGGTTGGGGCCTTCCCAGAGGAGGCTGGCCTCACCATTTGAGAACTCCTGCTCTAGTCTATAGGTCTACTGAGGTGCAGGCTGCTTGTAGTTTGCAGCCAAAATTGGCTTTGTCAAGGAAAAGGGGAGAGTATTGGCATGAGCACAGAGGAGGCATATTGTACAGTATAAAGTTATTTGAGGATAGGAGAGGGATATGGTGATGAGGGAGAACAAACTGATAAGTACTGTATGCATGGGGCAGCCTAGGGAAGTGTAGGCTAAGGGAGGGGTGAGGACTCTTGGGGTGAGAGGGGTAGGAGGGTGGGGGGTAAGGGTTGGAAGTCTAGGGCAGGGGATGAAACTCTTATCACTGTGCACAGCAGTTGCACTCTTGGGATTCTACCAGGAGGCGATGGAGCTTTTTTTTTTATTTGAATTGGCCGAGTTTCTTAGGGTGAAAAAGGGAGGGGAGTAGGTCGTTCATCCAGCTAGGGTCTTGATAGTAGAGGGACCTTTGGGCGAAGGAGGTTTATTTTAAGGTACACGCAGTACCCCTCTAGCAGAGCTTTGGGTTGTTTTAGTGTTGGGGTTACATTGGAAAAGTTTTGAAGTTGATTCTGGGACCAGGCCTAGGAGAGCTTTTTTTTCTTATGATACATGCCTGGTACTGGGACCTTAGAGGTAATGGAAGCCAGTCAGTTGCAGAGTAGAAACTGCAAGAGCAGGAATACCAATTAGCTCCTAGAGCAAGTCAGCAGGCTTTGTTGAGCAGGAGTTTAACCCTTTGAGAGCAGTTTCAGTGGTTGCACTATAGATAGTCAGTCCATAGTCAACAGTGGACAGTATTGAGCTTTTGGTGACAAGGCTGAGGGCCTCAGTGCAGTTGTCGTAGCATTTCTGTGCCGATAAAGGAGTCGAGTCTGATGTTGGCTGTTTTCACAACATGGGTGTTGAAAGAAAGGGTGTTGTCAAGGAATAATCCAAGGTATTTAAAGGTAGTAACCTGTTCAATTACGTTGCTTTTGTTACTTATTATGGTAAGAGGGTCACCCTGCTTTTTTGAGTTTTGTAGGGTAAAGTGCAGTGCTTTTGTTTTTCTGTAGTTCAAGAGGAGTTTGTTGTAAGCAAACCATGACTCCAGTTTGGTAAAGCTACTTTGAAGGGTAGCTCTTATTTCATGGAGGTGTGATCCTGGTACAGAGATCACCACCTCGTCTGCATAAAGCAGCATCTTAGCAGGGCACACGCTTGGCAGAGAACTGTGGTTTGGTATTTGGTCTGTCACTAAAAGGACCCCTTACCTTCTCTGTGGTCTGCCAGACCCTTTGGTTGCTGCTGGTGAGGACCCCATCTGGACCATGCGAATAACTGGACGGATGCATAAAATATTAATGCAGGTTTATTCTGTGCTGCAGAGGTTCTCTTCATGAGAGCAATCCCCAGACTGACAATTTATCTGACTAACAGGCATACATGGCACTGCCAGGCAGGCAGTGCAACAATTTGTTACATGCAAGTTCTTAGTGCTCTTAAAGGGGCGGCAGCTTAACATTAAGCCCCATATGCTTAATGTGTGCTTCACATCACTGCCAGAACAGTGAATGTGAGCACCACTTGAACAAGCAATAATCTATAAAGTTTAAGAATATTTCATTAAGTTTTCAAGGTAAAAAATGTTTCATGTATTTCAAGGCATTACTTTCAGAAAACAGAATTCCACTGTGGTTTGGGGGCCTGGACTACACTGGGGAACCAGTCAGAGTAGCACCAGAGATCAGCAGTACTTGAGACTTGGTCATGCCACAAGCGCTGAAGTGTGGGAAGGAAAAGGGAGAGAGGGAAGGTAGCAATAGGAGGATACCCAGCATGCAGGCCAAAACTTTATTAACAGTTGCATAACAATATATCGGACTATCAATGTAAACACATTCCTAAGGGAAACAAGTGTTATATGCAGGAATGCAGTACCATCAGAACAGTTTCATAATATTAGGTACAAGAAGACATTTACTGCAAAACAGTTAAAGGCAGAAAAGGAATTAGTCCCAAACACACAGAGTCCGGTAACAAAAGTTCAAGACCTCTGTAGACTTTTCTGCTCAGTGGGAATGGAGGCGTGTGTTGTGACAGGATGGGGTCAGGTCATTAAAAGCAACCCAGGAGTTCTGCCCACTATCAAATCCACACCATCTGACTCTAAGTCCAGGATACATTTGTGAACTTCTTAAAATCTTCTCAATCTGGTACACTGTGGTGTGAAGAAGAAGGTTGAGAAGAAGAGGAAGTCCCAGGCAAATCATCTGGTAAAATGGAATCTGGCTGGAGAGTGTCAGGAGTGGGAAGATCTGTAGTAACTAGTTGCAAGTTGTCCAGAGGGATCTCCGCTTCAGAGAGGATGGCAGGCTCAAGGGCAGCTTCATTTCTGGAGTGGACTGGGGTCATCTGGAAAGTTGTTACTCAGGTACCCATGCTTTAGTCAGTTATATGGACTTTGTTGTGTACCAACTTTCCATCCGACTTGTGTCACAGATAAACATGGACTGGAGGGAGCTTTTCTACGATGTAGAAGGGACCAGTCCAGAAGTGACAGAGTTTCTTGGTGGTGTCGAACAAGAACAGGTCGGTACAAATAAACAGTGTCCCAACAGAGAATGAAGGCTCATGCGCTTTGCTGCAGACATTTTTTGCATTGCCGATTTTCTCTGGCCCAACGTGGTGATTGCAACATGTCGGGCAAGTTCAAGCTGTTCCAGCAGAGGGATAATGAAAGAAGAAGCTGACATAGGAACTTCTAGCAGTGAGATCCCTGTCCAGTGGAGTTCTTTGGTGACGTCCATGGACTAAGAAGAATGAGGTGTATTCTGTGCTGTCAACACAAGGGCTGGTATTGTATGCAAACTGCACAAAGGGAACAAAATGGTCCCATGTGTCGTGAGTCTCACCCAGATACTTGGAGTGTGCCGAGAATGGTAGACATCATTCTTTCACTCTGTCCATTGCATTATTGATGGTAACTTGTGGTGTTTTTTTTATGTCGTGAAGTTTGCAAGTTTCTCGGACAATGGTGGAAAGGTAGTTAGTGCCTCTGCCTGAATGTAGGTATGATGGGGTAGCGTGACGACAAATGACTATTGAGAAAGGCACTTGCAACAGTGGCAGCTATAATGTCTTTTAGGGGGATGAGTTCCAAATACTTCATCAGGTAGTCCACAAAAACAAGAATGTATTTGTTGCCAGAGTCAGAGCATGTTAGTAAGGGCCCAAGAATGTCAGTGCTGACTCTTTGGAACAGTTCAGTGGCTGCAGGCATTGGAATGATGTGTGCCTTTGTCAGTTTAGCAGGAGGCTTTTTTTGGGAGCAGGGCTGGTAGGATTTTATGAATTGGACAATGTCCCTGTTCATGTGGGGCCAGAAGAAGTGAAGCCTTGTCTTTAAGAGTTCTGTGTATTCCCTTATGACCTCAAGAAAGTGGAGAGGCATGAGTGGAGAGAAGAATTTAAGGGATTAGAGAGGCTGGCACAGCTAGCTGTACATGAGTTCTATCTGTGCGATGACCCTTGCCTTCATTGGTCCAAATGTGAAAAAGCACATCATTGAGAAAAGTACTGAAGCAAAGAAAAGTACATCTTGGCAATGCTTCTTTGTTCTGTAAGGTTCCAGACTCTAAGATGGTGGTTATGTCCATAAATTGAGTGTCAGTTCTTTGTCGCAATTTAACAGTTACCAGGAACAGATCGGATGTTGAGGAGATGAGCTCTTCAGCTGCTTGCAGTAAATGAGGATTTGTGTGTCTCTGTAGAAGCAGTTGGTGCAGCAAACAACTTGAGGTACTGTAGGAGTGTCCACAGGAAGCACATCTGAGGGAGAGCTTGTAAGCAGGATTCTTCATCTGTTGAGAAAGGATGCAGAGGGATATAGTCTCCGACACACCATCAGCATTTAGTGAACTTGACCTGGTCTGTATTGAATTTCAAAGTTGTAGGATTGCAGCATGTGATCCATCGGGCAAACTTGCCTACTGGCTCCTTCATTTCGAATAACCATCTGAGGGCTAAGTGATCAATGAGCTGTAAAGGAGGAGTAGCAAAGGTAGCAGTCAAATTTATTTATGGCAAATACCATGGTTAGACATTCTTTTTCTGTGATGCCATAGTTCTGCTCAGCTGAGGAAAGAGGGCACCCTGCATAGGAGACAACTTGTTCTGTTCCATCTTGAATTTGATAGAGCACAGCACCCACTGCAAAGGACCTAGCATCTGAGTAGAGCTTGAAGGGTTGGTCGAACCTTCAGTAGGCCAATACTGGAGAAGAGATTGAGGTTTGTTTTAAGGTTTCAAGGCCACTTTACAATCAGAAGTCCAAATATAGTCACATCCCTTTTGGTGAGGGCATACAGTGGAGCTGCAATCTTGGCATAGTTGCAAATGAACTTTCGGTAGTAGCCAGACAAGCCCAGGAAGCTCGAAGGTCTTTGAGATTGTTAGGCTCCGGATAGTCTGACTGCTGAGACTTGTCTGGACCTGGAGAGATGCCTTGAGAACTAACCACGTGTCCCAGGTAATGAATTTCATGCTGTGCTAAACACTTTTCTGGTGACTTGAGACTGGGTTGTCTGAGACGTTGAACACTTCTTGTAGATGTTGGAGGTGCTCTGGCAAAGTTCTGCTGAAGACAATCACATCATCCAGGTAGACTAGGCAAGATTTCCAAGACAACACACGTATCGGACTTCCATAACACATTAAAGTGTGGCTGGACTGTTCCGAAGACCCACAGGCAGAAGTTTGAACTGAATAAATCCCATGGCAGCGCCATGCTGTATGGATGAGTGCGGATCAATGGAAACTTGATAGAACCCACTCTGAAGGTCTAGAGTGGTGAAGTAAGCAGGACTGGCCGCACCAAAACTCTCTACAGCATCTTTGATTGTAGGCAAGGGATGAGTATCCTGCACCATGTAGGCATTGAGTTTTCTGTAGTCTACCACAAAGCGATACCCTTTGTCCTTTTTTACCACCAGCAAGCAAGGTGCACCCCAGGGGCTTGTAGATTCTTCGACAATGTCTTGGTCAAGCATACCATCCATACGTACCATAAAATACCATCCAAAAAGCATCGTCTGTCTCTCTTTTGGTATAATGAACATATACAGGGTTCAGTACTAGGACCAGTCCTCTTCAATGTCTTTATAAGTGACATTGCAGAGGGACTGGAAGGAAAAATATGTCTCTTTGCAGATGACACAAAGATCTCTGCAGCAGGGTTGATACACAAGGTGGGGTGGAAGGAACTTGGTAAGGTTGGAGGAATGGTCAAATGTGTGGCAGCTTAGATGCAATGCTAAGAAGTGCAAAGTAATGCACCTGGAAACAAAACCCAGAGGAAGAGTACACAAATGGGTGGGGGATACTAACAACAGAAATGGACAGGGACCTGAGGGTAGTCATATCAGATGACCTAACGTGGGAAAGCAATGTAAGATGGCAGTAGAGGCGGGCTAGGGGATACTGGGATGCATAGGAGAGGCATCACCAGTAGAAAACAGGAAGTTGTTATCCCTCTGTACAGACAACTGGTGAGACCCCATCTGGAGTACTGCATGCAGTTCTGGAGACCCAATCTCTGCAAAGGCATACACAGGATGGAGGCACTCCAGAGGAGGGCAATTAAAATGGTGCAGGGTCTGCACGAGAAGACATATGAACAGAGACTCGAGTAGATTAATATGTATAGCCTCGAGGAAAGGAGTGAGAAGGGGGACATGACAGAAACTTTCAACTACCTCAAAGGAATCAAAGTCCAAGAGGGTAGTATCTTTCAGAAAAAGAGGTGTGCAAGAACAAGGGGGAACAATTTGAAGATAATTGTGGGATGGCTCAGAGGTAATGTAAGGAAGTATTTTTTCATAGAGAGGGTTGTGGATGCATGGAACAGCCTTCCTGAGGTGGTTGTGAGTCAAAACACTTGGCAGAATTCAAAATGCATTGGACAAGTCAAAGGTAATTTTAGGGGGGTAGGAGAAAGTAGGCTGTTGGTTATGTTGTTGGATCTGCAGCTTATCCATTAGGTAGGGAAATAGGCAGACTGGGTAGGCCAAGCAGTCCTTATCTGCCGTCAAATTCTATGTTTCTATGTATTCAGCATTTTTTTTTTTTTATGTGGCTTGTATAATTAAAAGTATGATACTGGGCCAGCCCAGTGGCACTGAGGGTTGAGGCTCTGGACACCACACCTCATGCCACACTGACGACCCGGGTTTGGACATGAGTCCGGGCTGCCAGGGGTGGGATAGAATTAAGCATCTGGAGGACTGCTCTCCTGTCCTGGGGAGGGATCCAGAGAGCCACCGCTCTGTAGTGGCCCCTGGTGATGACGGGGCACTACTAGGCAGTGCCTGCAGAGTGAAACCAGGAGGGAAAACTGGGGGATCTCTATGGCCGATGGCCATGCCCTGCGCCCGCACCCAAAGAGGCACCTGACCAGGGTACAGAGCAGTGTTGGCCCGCCCTGTATGTGGGTTCATGTGGCCGCATGCACAAGCCGGGTCGGGGTGCTGGCGATGGCAGCAGGAGATCACGGGGTCTGCTCAGCCGAGGTAGAGAAACAGAAAGAATAAAAAAAGTCTGATACTGAGTAATTAGTGCATCACTGTGATGGACATTAATTATTCTCCATTCCACTGTACACAGCAGTTGTGTGCGGTGGAGTGGTTGGGATGGAAGAATAATAGTCAGCTCATCACAGTGATGCACTAATTACTCAGTATCAGACTTTTCATCATTTAACAAACAATATTGAATTTTGACTACCAGTACTGCAGCATACACTTGCATTTACATGATGAAAATGTTAAGTGGTGTGCGAAGTCGTTGTCTTGTGCTGCCGTCGTCAGTGAGCCAAGTAAGCAGACATTTAGAAGTGGCTGGAGCAGATAAACCGTAAATGGAGAGGAGCATGTGTTGGTCTGTCCATGATGTTCTGGTGTTGTCCAACAATAATCATTAGTGATGTTCCAACCACCCCTACCTCATGTGATAGATCTGATCATGTGTGCTAGGGCAGCAGATCACACAGACAGGCAAGGTTCCGTTTCAAACATCACAGAATAAGGATGGTCAGACCACACCAGACCAGCACATGCTCACCTCCACAGGCAGATTATGTGCTTACTACTTGTAAGAGTTTTGGCAGTTGACTGGAAGAGGGGGTTGAACATTCCTTCCTGTCCTACTATGTTTTGTGATGACATTGAAAGAAGAATTCACAGTACCCAACAATTAAAAGTAACAAAAGTGTACCTCGCTAGGTTCTGTGACAGCTCCCTTCCTGACTGGATCAAATCACGGGACACTGAAGCTGTTGACGTTGTTCACGTTATGTTCACACAGTCGACCACCATCCACAAGTGATGAACAAGGGCCCACGTTCAGACAAATTCTGTAATGGAAAAATGTACTTAATTAACTTGGCTCAAAAATGCACTACTAGAGTGCTTCACTTCACTCACTACCCCCTGCCCTAGCTGTGGCCCTGCCATGACCCACCACCTGCACAGCAAACAAACCACATCTAGGTTGCTCAAGATTGCAGCTAGCTCCCTATTCAGCAGCTGCCCGCCCCCACCCCTCCCCTCCTTCCTCCCCTTACTCCATTTACCCTCTCTTTTGCCCTGTCCCACCTCTTCTTAAAGCATTCCACTGTGTTACATGCCACCACCTAAGCTGGTAGTGCATTCCACTTTGCCATCACCCTCTCCATAAAGAAATGCCTACTCACTTCGCTAATGAATCTAGCCCCCCTCCAATCTCATGTCATGGCCCATAGTGTCTTACTCTCTCCCCACAATGACTTGTTAGCAGATCAGCAGTTGTCCGGCTGCATATACACCCCCAGCTCAGCTGACAGCTCAGATGGTGGTTGGCGTGGGGGGGGGGGGGATGCTGTGCCACTTGCTTGGTCCAACACAATGTGGGAATGTATATAGAAATGGTGGACACGGGCGGGGGAGCTCATGACAGTTCTTAGGCATAGATTAGTACTTTCACTTCCAAATACCTAACCAACACATAGAAGCAATCAACATTCGGCACTGACCAGAGCAAGTCCTTGTTTCTCACCACCACTTACTTTATATGCCTATTGCATTTAAAATAGGCCCCCACAAGAGAATACTTCTATTAAAAATTAGCTACCCTGATTTTATGCTGGATAGGATATTGAGAAAACAGATTACATTTATTTCCTGAAGAGAGATGCCTGCTGAGTATTAAAATAAAATTAAAATCAACAATACCTGCTAAACTGCTGTGATGTCAATCATCTTGTTGTTCACTGCGTTGAATGGATCCAAGATGATGACGGGCACAGCCTCCCAACTCCCTCTCTTGATGACTCCGTCCTGGAAGACCTGGCCCTGGTGAGCTCAGGATTCATTCTCTCTCTCTCTCTCTCTCTCTCTCTCCAGCAGTCACATGGTCAGGCCCTGGCCCTGCTGCCCCACTTAAAGTTCAGTGATTCAGGCCGATGCCCCCCCCCCCCACAACTTCACCTCCGGCCTCACTCAGTCACTCGGACTGAGTATAGTCCCGAACCAGTCGACCCAACTCCAGCTCGGGACATGCCAATCTAGTCCTCATACTCCTGTCAGGCCAAGTGGCAGCCAGCCAGGCCTGACCTAGAGAACACGGTCAGGTACCCAAGAAGGTGGGCTGCAATTCATTGGCACTGGCAGACACCTGGCTGCAGGGCTACCCACCAGATACCATAGACAGGGGTGGTAGGTTGTTCTTGCAGTGACTTGAATCAAGGAGGTCTTTTTCCAAAGTTGCTCCCGCCTCTGTCTGAACGCTACAATTTTTTCCCCGAGCTCTGCTGCTACTATTCTAGCTCCTAGGACTGACCACCGCCTGGCCCAGTGTGCTCACACTGTCCCCGACCCATCTGGCTGGGTCTCCCAGAGCCACACCAATAGTCTAGATCTCTTGCACTCACTGCTCTGTTACTCCTCCGACCTGACCTGTCCTCCTCCACTCCACACAAAATTGTGAATGGCGCCAATATGGCTCGTCATGGTAGACTGCATTCTGACTCGCCCACCTCCTCCAGCCAGAGACCATTTGGCAAAGCAAGCAACAGGCTGACTGACAGCGAACTTATCCAACAGTATATCTGAGCCTCATCAATCACCCCAGGTTTTAGCCATACCCACCCCATATTACCAGCAGTCCAATGAGTCCCTAGAAGCGAGCAAGCAAGCAAGCAACACAAGTCAGTTGGGGAAAAAAAGTTTTTCAAAAAGGACCATTTTTTTCAATTCTTGGAGCATGCGGGAAAGGGCAGAAGGGAAAGTGATGTAATGCATTACAGTAATGCTTTACTTATATAAAAAAGTAATCAGTAACTTGGGAGAATTACTTTTTCGTATAAGTAATCTTTAACTAGGACATGTTACTAGTGCATGTAATTTATTTACAGTAACGCGTTACTACCCAACACTGTAGCTAACGTTTTCAATGCCGATTAAATGTATTTCATGGTGGACTGCAGAAGCATGCATAATGTGTTTAGCAATAGCATAACTATCATCTCATCTTTGTATTGCATGTATATGTTCTCCAACTTGAGTCTTGAAAGCTCAAGTGGTACAACTCACATCAAAATTTCCACAACTGCAAGTAAGCAGGTAAACATCTCCTGTTGTGTTACAGGAGATGAAATGTTGATAGAAATTCCCTGTCCAGTGGCGGGGTTGATAAGTCTTGCATTGCTTCACATAAATACAATACATGTACCTCCCACATTTAAAAGTGCCTGGGGTGCATCCAACCTGCCTGTGTGTTTTAGGTCACAACTAATTATCTTTTGAGTTGAGAAAAATGTTTAGGTCATGACAGCCATCTTTTTTTTCTCTTAAGTTTCAAAATGCATAAAATGATGCATTTTGAAACAGCAGTCACCTGAACCTAGTTAAACGAGACCCACTTAGCTAGATTCTGGTTGTTTTGGGAATTCAAACAGAAGTACCTATTCTGTGCACCCCAAAATCTTGAGTACCCAGCAGCAAGGGACAGATTTCTGGGCCATAAGCCAAGAATTTGTTGGTGCACTAAAGTGCTGCAACCAAAGAATTTTTGGTTCACATCTACGGTAGTGGGTAGTGTTTGATCCTTCTACTTTACTTTTCATTTTGGCTGTGGCACCAGGTGGGTTTGATCTGGAGGTACCATGTGGTTTTGGCGTCCTCTGTTGCAACTTTGATTTTTTTTTAATCTGTTAATCACCCACATTCTGTGGTGCTTTGAATGAAACTTACTGTGCATTAAAATAATTTATTAGACTACTACTGGTAAAAATCAAGCTGTACTTGATCTGAAGGTCTAGAGACACCATGTGGTTTTGGAGCCCTCTGTGGCAACTGTGATTTTAAATCCCCCATTCTGTGCTGCTTTGTACTCAAATCTACTGTGAGATTGAAATAATTAAATTTTCTAAACTACTATCGTTAAACTACTACTTGTGCCATTAGTGCCCTAATTATGCTGGGTAGGAATTGTATTCTGCCTTGTGCACTACTGTGAATCCAGTTGCAATCAGATGGCAAAAGGCAGAAGTGGGGGATCTTTCCAACAGAGTGTGGAATGGCAGGTTCTGTTGTGGTTCTGTCATACAGGTAAAACTGATCGTGAACTTAGAGTGAGGGAAACTGTGATTTACTTTGGTACATAAGAAAAGTTCAATGAACAACTGATCAGATGCCAACCGCAAAGGTTGATGTCTGTGGCAACTAACAGAATGTTCAGAAAAGTTCAGCAAATTACTAGAAAGTCATTAGTAAATTTGAGAGGGGTTCTTGTAGTGGCAAATTACTGGGGGGGTCTTGTAGTGTGGGCTATGTTCCCAAACAAATATACATTGGGACTTCAGTAACATAAAAACAGTTAAATCAGCATCAGTTTAACTCAGCCTAATTGCAGCACACAGAACTGAAGGTTTCATTGTAAAGATACAGTGTGTTCATGGAAAGGCACTCTACCATAAATATATATTCTATTAAATACAAAAAACGACGTTAACACACTAGTTAGGGTTGATATGCCTTTCAAAGTATGGAAATGTGGTGTTAGGGTTCCCAACTCTATCACCTACCCAACCCTCCACACACCAACAGGCATCGGGTGTGCCTTGGAATAGTCAGCCCTAATGTTTACTCCATTCCTATTGCAAAAAATGCAAAATCATGCACTTGGGGTTTAGAAACCCTGGGTTAGAGTACAAAATGAGGGGAGTAGTACTGGTGACCACCAAACAGGAAAGAGACCTGGGTGTTGTTATATCTGATGACCTGAAGGGGTCAAACAATGTCACAAGGCAGTGGGGAGATCCAGTAGGATGCTAGGTTGTATGAGAGTGCTTTCAGCAGCAGAAGAAGGGAGGTGGTGATGCATCTGTATCAGTCTCTGGTGAGACCCCACCTAGAGTACTTTGTCCAGTTCTGGAGTCCTCATCTCCAAAGGACATAGACAAAGTTGAGGCAGTCCAGAGGAGGACAACTAAAATGGTGCAGGATCTGCATCAACAGCCCATTGAGGTAAGACTGAAGGACCTCAATATGTACAGACTGGGGAAATATCTCAAGGGTATGAAGAAGGTTCAAGAGGAAGCCTTTTCAGAGAAAAGGATGCACAAGAACAAGGGGTCATGTGGTGAAGCTGGAGGGTAGAATCAGGGGAAATGTAAGGAACTACTTTTCACAGAGTGTGGTGGATGCCTGGAACAGCCTCCTGAGGAGATGGTGGGAGCAAAAATTTAATGGGATTTAAAAGGTATGGGATAGGTATAAGGAACCTTAAAAGCAAGGAAGGGGAGTGGAAGCCAGAGATCAAGTAGGGTCTGTGGTGTGACAGTATGTAGGGAACATGGGCAGACTAGGTAGGCTAAGTGGTCCTAATCTGAATTCAGATTCTATTTTTCTATGAATATAGCGAAGGTTTCCCATTCTACAGTATACTGAGAACTTTCGCTTTTTCCTTTTATCTCTCTCTCTCTCTCTAGATCTCTCTCTCTCTCTCTCTCTAGATCTCTCTCTCTCTCTCTAGATCCCTCTCTCTAGATCTCTCTAGATCTCTAGATCTCTCTCTCTCTCTAGATCTCTCTCTCTCTCTCTCTCTCTAGATCTCTCTCTCTAGATCTCTCTCTCTCTAGATCTCTCTCTCTCTAGATCTCTCTCTCTCTCTAGATCTCTCTCTCTCTCTAGATCTCTCTCTCTCTCTAGATCTCTCTCTCTCTCTCAAGAGCTGGGCAGTTAGTCAAGCTGTGTGCCCTTCTTTAAAGTTTAACTTCTCTGCTGCAGATAGCAGTGCCCAGCCCACCCCACTACCATAAAATGAATGAGCTTGCTTGCACTCAAAAGTAAGTGAGAAACACCTTCCAGGAATCCCAACAACAAAATGACTCCTGGGGCCTGATAATCAAAACTTTACCTGGTGGGCAAAGTGATTGCACCCCATTTATCTGAGGTATGCACCTGTGCACAGTATTCAAAGGGGGCTGTTGCACATGCTAACAGAGTTAGCATATGCAAAAAACAGTCGTGTATGCGATGGACAAAGGGAGGGCCGGGGACGGGAAAACTGGTGCAGTGTGATATTCAGTGCATTTGCGCTGTGCAAAAGGGGTTAGTGTGGTCACTTTGCACAGCACAAATACTGCCAACAACAAGCCCAACTTACTCTAGGCAACCCTAGTGACCGCCGGAACAACTGCAGCCAACAACTACTTTGGTGGCATGGAAGGACACCTGCTCCCTGGTGGGCAGTGGTACCCCCTACCCTCTAAACCCTGGCCCCATTAAAAGTAGGTCCTTTGTGTACAGTGGCACTTCCCCACCCTCCAATCCCTGGTCCTGGTATAGAAAATGATTCCCTGGTGCCTAATGGCCCCCACCCTCCAATCACCAGCCTTAGTAAATAAATACATGTCCCTGGTGCCTAATGGTTCCCTCCTCCAATCACCATCCTGTTAGCTGAAAATTCATCCCAGGTGCCAGTGGTACCCCTCCCTCCAGTTACCATCCTGGTGTAGAAATAAATATATCCCTGCTGCCCAGTCGGGTAGAATTTAAGGAAAAGAGTGGCATTCTTGGTGGAATACCAGATTCAGAATTTTGGTATTTGCCCAGAAATTTGGTATCTCTCAATTTCCATAGATTTTATATGTTTAAAGCTAGAATATTTGAAATACACTGAATCTCTTTATGAAAACCCAAAAATAAACACGCTCTGTCACAGAAATTAACTTAAGAACAGCTTTAGAAAAAGTGTTCAAGTATTCACTCTCAGCTGAGCACACTGCACCCAGTCTCTCCACTCCACATGCTGGTCACACATCTTTAATAAAAAGTGTCTATCACTAGAAGTGGGAGTCTGAGTCATGCACAATGTCTGATAGCAATGTCTTGTCCTGTCCTGGTCTGAACAAAGATCCACCAGTGTGGTTGGACACCACATGGCCCACTGTGGACAGGGTATAGGCAAAGTGGTCCCCCACTTTCACATAATTTGCAAGCCCACACAGTCCCCAGAAAATTAAGACAGGACTTGCAGGTGCTTTCATTAGTGGTCAGGAGCATCAGTGCACATGGCCATGAGAGAAACATTTTTTTGGGGTGCCTCCGAGACCAAGCAGTGCATGATGAAAACTTAAAGACCTCATATCCTGCTATCCTAAAACTCAGTAAACACAGAATTGCACCTATAAAAGTTTATTTAGCACAGTGCACAAACTCCTATGTAGCTCCACAACATTTTGGGCAAGCCCCCCGACAACAACGAGTGGGACAGACTGCAACCAAGCACTGTGTTGTATCCACAAGACTGCCATCAGTTATGGAGGACAGAGCTAGAGCAGGTGAATCTGTACCACCGTACTGTTGCTGAGAGACATCCACTGTGCCATACATGTGCCAAGAGGGTGATAACAGTGCGGTAGTTCATCCAGAGAGTCCTAGTATTTATTTAAAGGTAGCTGGTGTAGGTTTGAAAAAAGACAGTATGTGGTTTTCTGCAATCCTGCTAACAAGAAGTCTGTCAGGGGAGTTAGGCAAGGGATGCCACAAATACTTAAGTACTGAGCTTCTTCCAAGACTCTCAGAATTAGAATCTCGATCAATTCATGTGTCCCCTGCCTAACTCCCCGATAGACTTTCTCCTTGTTAGAGGGATTGCAGAGCATGATCTGTCTTTTCAATCCTATGCCTGCCGCTACAGGGGTTGTGATGGCTGCCAGATAAGACATGAGTCACATTGCTCCTCAAACCCCTCTTAACTTCTGCTATCCTACCTGCTCCTAAATCTCTTGCTGGGGACTCTGGAGGGGGAGATTCACCTCCAACCTTTATTATCTCTGCTTTGGACCGCGAATAGTCCCGCTGAATAGATGTGGAAATGAAGCAAGCTCTCTAAACATACCCACCAGACACTGGAGAAGGAGAAATCATTGAAGCGGCCTAAAGCGAGTGGAACTGGGTCAACCACTCACTCTAATCCCCAGGCTGCCCTCACTGAAGCAAAGATTTTTGTGGCCCTGGTGCCAATTAAAGACACTCTACAAACAGTGGTAGATGATTTACAGGAAGCAAAACCTCCTAAACCAACTTACCATCCAAACCAGCGATAATGAAGCCAATTTCTTCTCTTGATGACTGAGAAGCTTGAGACTGACCAGAAATAACTTTGCTGCGTCAGCGGGTCCATAAGACAGATTGGCTGGAGGATCATGAGGGGCACTTCCATCGCAACAACCTGGTGGTCTTGGGACTTCCAGAAGGGGACGAAGGTCCGAATCCTGTCACCTTTGCCCAAAAGCTCTGCAGCAAACTAGTGTGCCCACCACCAAATGGGCCTACATATATCATGGAACTCACCCACCACTCTTTACGGCCCATACGCCAGCTGGGATCTCCCTCTTGGCCGTTCATTTTTCGACTACTTAATTTTCTGGACAAGCAATTGGTTACAGATAAGCTCCATGAATTAAGAGTGCTCCAGTGGGAGAACAAGCGGATTTGGGTGGTACAGGATCTTCCCCTGACAGTGTGCCAAAGAAGGACTGCTCTACACCCCTTGGTCACAAAACTGATTGCAGCTAGAATTTGGCATTGGGTAAGATCTTGCAATACTGCAAATCATCAAAGATGGGCAATGGCATTCGTTTGATATCTTGGAGTCAGTCACTGGGGAACTCAGAAAACTATTTCCTGACTTATTTAAATGACCGGACTTGAGGGCCAATAATCATGTTACTTTTTTCAGGTTGGAGATTTTGTGTTGCTGAAATTAGCCGTTCCGACTTCTCAATTATATTTACCTCTGACGTATGACCTGGATGTTCAGTAGCCTTGCAGTCAACAATACTTCTCTCCTGAGGTGAATCCTGTGCTGAACACCGAAGAAGACAGCCATGTTTCATCCCAGGGATGTGCTGTTAGCTTTTCACCAACTGGAACAGCTTGGCTCAGCCAACTACGGGAACCCAAGGCCCATTGATGGCTGTTTAAAATCAATTCGAGACTGCATGTTCGAGGGACCTGGAGGCACACCAATTGATTTAGAGATTATAACACTCAGCATATCTCTACATGGGCTCACAATCCTGTACCCAGATTTAATCCCCAGCCTATGCTCCATAGGAACTGGCCACTGTATGGAACAACTTGGGCACCTCTTCCTAGATGATAACTTCTGCCACAGTGGAAGCTAGCATGATAGGTCTGAATCATCTGGACATCTCTAACAGTCAAATAGCAGTATTAAATGCTACAAATATCTTTATATTTTCCCTGTTTCTATTCTGGTACAGCTGGCTGCTAAAACAGGTTCTAAGTGACCTGACTGGTTATTAGTGTTCCTAACAGTTCAATTGTTTACCATTGACTCACTTTTTCTAGTTCATAGCCCCCCATTGTTCTTTGTTAAGGGGCTTACAGTTATAGAAACATAGACTTTGATGGCAGATAAGGACCACTTGGCCCACCTAGTCTGCCCATTTCCCGACCTACAGGATAAGCTGCAGATCCTAGTTATCCAACAGCCTATTTCTTCCTACACCCCACAAGAATTGTCTTATGTCTGTCCCATACATTCTTGAATGCTCCCAGTTTTCGATCCCACAATCTCCTCAGGAAGGCTGTTCCATGCATCCACCACCCTCGCTGTGCAAAAATACTTCCTCTCATTGCCCTTGCACCGTCTCCCTCTATCTTCAGATTGTGTCCCTTGTTCTTGCAATATATTTTTCTGAAAGATGCTACCCTCTTGGACTTTGTTGATTCCACTGAGGTACTTAAGTTTCTACATGTCTCCCCTCCCTCCTTACCTCAAGGGTATACATTTATCCTTTAGTCTCTCCTCTTATTGCTTCTCTTGCAGACCCTGCACCATTTTCATTGCCCTTCTCTGGACTGCCTCCATCCTTTCTATGTCCTTGTGGAGATGGGGTCTCCAGAACTGGACACAATACTCCAGATGCGGTCTCACCAACTGTCTGTACAGAGGGATAACTTCCTGTTTTCTGCTGGTGATGCCTCTCCCTATACATCCCACTATCTCCCAGCCCTCCCTACTGCCTTCTCCAATTGCTTGCTAACCTTAAGGTCATCTGATACGATTACCCCCAGGTCCCTTTCCATTTTTGTTGTTGTTACTACCCCCCCATTGTGTAATCTTCCCCTGGGTTTTTGTTTCACAGGTGCATTATTTTGCACTTCTTTGTACTGAATCCAAGCTGCCATACTTCTGACCATTCCTCCAACCTTGCCAAGTCCCTCTCATCTTTTCCATGCCTCCTTGTGTATCAACCCTGTTGCAGATCTTTGTATTATCTGCAAAGAAGACACTTTCCTTCCAGTCCTCTTCAATGTCACTATAAAGACATTAGAAAGGAATGGACCAGAACTGAACCTCGGTCACCACTAGCAACCTCTTTCTTCAGAGTGGACTCCATTTACAATTACCTTCTGTATCCTATTGTCCAGCCAGTGTTTTACCAGGCCACCCTGGGACCCACTCCCAGGCTGGTTAATTTCATTATTAATCTTGTGTGGTACTGTGTTAAATGCCTTGCTAAAGTCTAGGTAGGCCATGTCCACAGCCCTACCTCATCTACTGCTTTGGTCACCCAGTCAAAGAAATCAATTAGATTCGTCTGACATGACCTTCTCGCTGTGAACCCATGCTGCTTTGGGTCCTGTGCTTCACCTTCCTCTAGGTACTCAACAATTCTTTCCTTCGGAAGTGATTCCATCCCTTTCCTTACCACAGAGGTTAAACTGTCAGGTCTGTACTTTCCTGCCTCTGTCTTGCTCCCACTTTTGTGAAGGGGAATCACATCCACCTTCCTCCAGTCCTCAGGTACCACACCATCCTCCCATGATTTGTTAAAAAGGGTAGTCAGTGGTGTCACTAGTTCTCCCCTTAATTCTTTCAGAAGTTTGGTGTGAATTCCATCAGGCCCCATTGCTTTGTCCACCTTCAGTTTTAGGAGTTCTTTCAAAGCACTTTCTTCTGTGAAAGGACTGGGATCGACCCCCATCCAGAGTGCTTCTGTTATTTGGATTAGGCACCTCCCCCTCCTCCTCTTTTGTGAATACTGAGCAGAAATATTTGTTTAGTATCCCTGCCTTTTCACTGTCCTCTCTGCCCACCACGTCCTTTCTATTCAGCCTCACTATCCTCCCTTTGTCTTTCTCGCCCCTGATGTACCTTAAAAGTTTTTATCCCCTTAACCGAGTTGACTATCTTTTCCTCAGTTTGGCCTTTGATATTCTGACTTCCTCCCCGCCTCCTTCTGCCTTTAACTGGTACAGTTCTCTGTCCTGCTCTTCTGTGTTTCCTTATACTCCGAAATGGTATATTTTTCTTCCTAACATTCCCTGCCACCTCTTTTGAGAACCATAGTGGCATTTTTGATTTCTTTATTTGCTTCACAAAGGCTTGTTGCCTCTGTGATGGTAGTTTTGATGTTTCCCCATTGTTGCTCCACCCCTCCTTCTAGCCTGTTTGCTAGTGCTTTTCTAAGGCACTCTCCCATCTTGCCAAAGTCAGCCCTCCTGAAGTCTAGTACCCTCACTTTTGTATGGCTTGACTCTGTAGCCGAGTTTATCATGAACCACACTCTTTGGTGGTCACTTGTTCCTAGATGGCTACCCACTTCTAGATCTGAGATCCTCTTGCTGTCCCCACTTGAGAGTACGAGGTCTAAGATTGCTCCCTCATGAGTGGGTTCCAAAACTAGCTGTCTGAGGCATGCCACCTGTAGGGCATCAAGAATGGCCCTGCTCTTGGATGTGGCTGCAGCAAAGTTGCTCCAGTTAACATCTGGCATATTCAGGTCCCCCATCAACAGTATCTCAGCCTTTCTCTGCCATCCTAAGTATGCCTTCTATCATATCTTTGTCCATTCCCTCTCCCTGACATGGGGGTCTATATACAACCCCTGTGCGGATTGTGGTGCCATTTCCTGTCTCTAAGGTGACCCACAGTGCCTCTCCTCCCTGTTTACTCTTTTGTTCTGTTGCTTTTATCCCTTCCCTTATATAGAGAGCTACTCCTCCCCCCTTCTATCCTCCCTGTCTCTCCTGTAGGTTGTGTACCCTGGTATGTTAACATCCCAGTCATGGTTCTCTGTGTACCATGTTTCTGTGACTGCTACAATATCCAGGCATCCCTCTTCCATCAAGGCTACAAGTTCAGGGAGCTTGTTTCCCAGACTACGGGCATTGGTACTCATTACCCTCCATTTCTTGATGGCCTTACCCCTTTTTTGCCCCATCCCTGCCCTTATTGCCTTTGTCATTTTCTCCATTTACCCCTGTGCTTTTCTCTATCAACATCGCTGTCTTGGTGTTTACCTCACTTACTACTCTAATTTTTCTTTTGGGGGGGGGGCTAGGATTTCCCAGCTCCTTTCCAGTGCCTCCCCTTGGCTAGTTTAAATGCTTGCCAATGAAGCATTTAAACCTATCACATAGGATCCTGGTTCCCTCCTGTACAGATGCAGACCACCATGCCAGTATAGGCCTGCATCACCCAGGTGCACCCCCAGTCCCCAATGAAGCCAAATCCCTGAGCTCTGCATGAGTTTTTCAACCACTGATTGAATCTCATGGTGTGAATACCCTAGCCTCATCCATGTCAGACAGGCAGCACTTCCTAGAAGGTTACCATGTGTGCTACTTGTGTAAGGCCCCTCCCCAACTCCACAAATTCTTCCTGCACTGCTCTGATCCCTTTCTCAGCCAGGTCATTTGTCCCTAGGTGGACAATGACATCCAGCTCCCTCCCCGTGCAGCTGCTTCAGTGATCCTGAGGATTCACTCCCTGTCCCTCCAAGCCATGGCGCAAGGCAGGCACCATACCTCCCTCTCCCCTTCCTTCCCCAGTTCTACCCTCCTAACAATGGAGTCCCCCATCAGGAGTTGTTTCCTTCCCCTGTGGAGTCCCATGCCACCCTCCTGTGGGTCTCCTTTGTGGAGTTTCCCAGTATCCTCCATGGTCTCCACTGCGTGCCTCCATAGAGGAACCACACTTTGCCAAAATGGCATATGAATTGTGGAGAGGTACAACTGGAGGGATGCACCTCTGTTACACCACCCTCACCCTCCCTGAGCCCACTGTGGTCCAACTGCTCCTCTTTCTTGGCAACCTCTGAGGCAGTGGCAGTGGCCCTAGTGGTCCCTGGGTGGGAGAAGAGGTCACCCAAATCCTGGCCAACTCTGCCTGGAGATGAGCAACCTCCTTCCTCAGCCCAGAGAGGTGCCTGTAGATGGGACAACACCGTATCCTCCAGAATGTCTCCCAGAAGACTGCTACTTCATAGCCACTGCACTGCACCACTCACGCAGGTCTTATTTCTGGCCCCTTAACTGTTTAGAATACTTGCTCTTTCCTCTATTTTCTCCCTACTTACTGCCTCTGTGCCCTTTAAGGATCTAATCTTCCTGTTCTGAGACAAGAAGTTCCTATATTTCTCAGTAGTCTCCTTACTTGCTCAGAGTCAGACCTCCAGCAAGCTGGGGGAAGAGAGACTGAAGAGCTACTCTTTCTTCTAGGATGGTGAGTTTTTGGGGCTCTGTGATCACTCACTTTCTGCTCCCAAACAGGAAGTTTCTGTTGTCAGTCAAATCCTGTGCATTTAAAAGTAGAACTGGCTTAGGGTGGTGGGGAGTGAGGGGAGGAAGGAGGTCAATATAGTCCCAGTAGAGAGTATAGTTATAACAGCAGCTCCTTCTTGGTGTTCTCTACCTGTTCTCTGGCAGAAGCTATCTAGGGCAGTTTTAAATCTGTCTACCTGCTTCCTTCTAGCTAAGCCACTCCCCTGTTTCACAGCTCTTTCTACACTCAAGTTAACTGCACAGATAACAGTTCCTTCAGCCACCTGAGACAAACACCTGGATAAGCACAGATAACAGTTCACTTGCCAACTCCAGACAAACACATTAATTTGTTTTGTTTTACCCTAAATTGAAGGTCCCAGTAGTAGAGTTCTAGTTCTTTAGTCCCAGTAGAGAAGTACATTTATAACAGCTCCTTCTTGGTGTTCTCTGCCTGTTCTCTAGCAAAGGCTATATTGGCTGCTTTAATCTTAAATGCATAGGGGCTTATCCCATTTAATGCAGCCTATTTGTTAAATGTGGAATTTAATATACTGGTATGTTTAAAGAAAGGGGAGGGGCAAATTGCTGGCAACATGAGTGACATCACAGCCAGTGCTTCTGTAGGAGATTGGTCATATGGACTGGGGTAGTTGAGGCCTTTCTATGGGGCTAGTATGGTATGGAGTAGGGATTAGATTACTGGGAGAAGGAGTCAAACAGTTCTCTCATTTACACTTCTACACCACAGAAAGCAGTGGTTTTGGGGTTGGGGTGGGCTTCTTTAGGGCAGTTTACTGTTACTACGCTAAGTGCCTTCTAGTTGCACAAGTTTATTTTTATACAGGTAGCAAGTGGTAATGCATCATTGGGGAAAAAAATCCCATTTTCAATGTGGACCTGTGTCAAATTTCATTACACAATTTATACAATGCATAAGTAACATAACAGACAACAAATACAATAACAAAGACATACTAATTTAGATCATATTCTCTTAGTGACCTTTATGCAATCACTAGAGATTCATCAACAATCTAAAGTACAGAATACATAAGTAACTAAGCTTATTTAAAAGTGCATCTCGTCCTGCCCTTACGAAAACCAGACTACAATCATTTACCTTATCTAATCAATGATTAGGTTAAAACACTTCAGTCATTACATATACACTTGACTTTCAGATCATATCCAATCACATTCATAAGGTGTTTAAATTCTTGAATTTCTTTCTTTTCATCATCTATAGGGCCACAGCTCAACTACTTTTAAACCAAAAGTCATTTTTCCATATCTATTAATTGGTTTAGGTATGACAAAAGAATTCCCCTCATTTTTTCTAAGTTTGTGTTGATGTTTATAGGTAACGTACAACAAATTTATCTACCAGGTACCTGAGGGATTGGCTATGGACCACCTCATGGATTTGTCTAATCCATTTTTGATCCTTTTTCTGCTCTAAATGAGGTCATTGTAGTAACATATACAGTCAGGCCTGGTTAATCCGTGCCTTGTTTTACATGTCACAATGATGCAGATTACTTCCACAGTTTAATACAAATTTAGCCAAATTACTGTAAAGGACTTTAATAGGTCTCAATTCTGTTTTATTAGCTATGCCATATATATGGCTTCCATAATCAATACACAGAATAATCAGTTTGTTTATAACATTCTCATTTTTTGGTTTAAAAAAAATTTAGACCTCCAGGCTCCCAACTTGTTTGTCTTACTCACCAAATCCTTAATATGTACATCAAATTTTAAATTTTGGTCCATATGAACCCCCAGGTATTTATAAGGTTCAACCTGTGTTAATATTTCATTATTAAATGTTTTATAGATAGTTTCTACTGATTTATATCATCTTTCCTTTGGTTGAGAATATCATAGTATTTGTTTTTTACTATTTAAAACAAGCTTTGATTTCATCAAACAATTTCCAAACTACTAAAGTCTTTTTGAAGATGTACACGGCAAACAGAGTGGGAACTTATATTGCTAATTTATATGGGAATAAGTGGGAAGGTTGTACCAGAGAACCTGGCATTGTACTAATTTCAAGAATGCTATTTACCTCACAGTTGTATACCCAGCCCATTTAAAAGCAAGGGAAACCCAGTATGAGATGCATATCCAGGAATGTTAAAGGGGCCTGATCTAGGGTAAAACGATGTCAGATCTTGAAACATCTGAATACGTTGCACTAATGAATAGCTTTCTTCCAAGAGACTCACTTATTAGAGTCTGAAGGAACTCTTTCGACGCTGCCAGATTGGTCAGGTATACACAGCTGGTGATGCTACCTCGCAAAGGGAGGTTAGCAATTCTACTCACTAGAGGGGTACAGTTCTATATGATGCAATGCATTCCTGACCCGCAAAGTAGATATATCTTGCTAAGCGGCTTGCTGAACCACACCTAGGTCCTGCTGGGATCAGTTTATGGCCCTAACAAAGACTCAGTTTTTCACAACTTTATCGGTCTCCCTAGGAACATTCTCTGGACTCCCTATCATATTAGCAGGGGACTGGAATCTCACCCACACCCCTGAGTTACATAAATCCCATATAGAGAAAAGAGTTTGTCCCCTTCCCAGAAAGCTCTCCATGAGTTAATGGCATCACTTGGACTGTGACCCCTGGTGCCTCCTTTACCCTCCTCCACTGGATTTCACTTTTATTCTTCATTCCACAATCCTCTCTCAAATTGATTATTTTTAGTTAACAATGCAGTTCTCTCCAGCCATACTGATGTGGTATAGCACCGAGAACTCTCTCAGATCACTTGCCGATTTGGCTGGACGGTTCAATTTCATCTAAAATCCATAAAGAGAGCATTTGGAAATTAAACACACAGATGCCACAAGAAGAAGGAACATTAAATAGAATCAAAGATACCATCTCTCAGTTTATTTCCCATAATGTTGGATCCACCTCGGCAATAGACAAACTGTGGTGCTCACTGAAATGTGTCCTAAGAGGGGAATTTATCCAGTTAGTCGCTACTAGAAAATGCAAGCAGGAGGCACTCTCTGCCTCTCTTACTCAAATCACATCCTTGGATGCTACTGTCCCACAAAACCCATCCAACGAAACCTTAACACAACTGACTCTCCTCAGGAACCAATATTCAGAACGCTTGAGGGAGAAAGCAGTATATGCCCTATTCAAAATCCAAGCCCACTATATAGAACAAGGGGATAAAGTGAGCCATCTTCTCTCCTTGAGACAAGCAGCAAGAGGAGTCTAGAATAGTGGCTGCCCTTACTTCCCTAGAAAATGACTCTTCTTACCACACATAAGGAAATTACTCAGAAATTTGAAGCTTATTACAGGCAACTGTATAGAGCCCCTAAGCAAACACCCCTAAGGAAGAAATGCAGAACTATCTGGCAAACCTCCCTCTCACCTTAACACAAATACAACAAACTTTCCTTTCATGCAAGATAACTATGCAAGAAATCACCGAAGCCATCCACTCACTCCCAGCAGATAAAGTCCCTGGCCCAGATGGCTTCCCACCTAATTTCTATAAAAACTTTGAAAAGAGCAGACACCTCTGTTGCATCAGCTGTTCAACTATCTCTGTGAATCTGGCTCTCCAATCCTTCATTGCTAGAAGCGCTTATTGTAGTATTGCCCAAACCAAACAAAACCTAAAGATAGGGTTACAACTACCACCAGTCACTCTCATGAACTATGACATTAAACTATTCACAAAATACTGGCCACATGTATGGCAAATGTATGGACAGATCTGATTTATCTGGAACAAGTTGGATTCATAAAGGGCCAATATTCTGACCACTTAAGAAAACTCTTCCACATCTTTCTGTATCCAGGAGGCCCCACAACCCATGGCACTAGTGGCTCTGGATGTGGAGAGGGCATTCAGAGTTAGTTGGCCTTTTCTGTTCACGGTTCTGGAGAAATTTGATTCCCAGAGACTTTATCCAATGGATTAAAGTTCTTTACTCCCATCCTACAGCCAAAGTGTACTGCAACGGTATTTCTGCTGCATTTCCTCTCTGGTACACAGCAAGGGTGCCTGTTGTCCCTTTATTGTTTAAATTCTATTTGGAACCTCTACTGTATCAGCTTAACACTTCTCCCCACATCAAAGGTATCCAGATCAGCAAATTGTACATCTTTGACAACCTTTGTATGTATGTTGCCCCATCTTCTGACGTGGAACCTTTGTAAATGAGCAGTTCCTGATCAAAGGTATTTGTAATCCTAGAGTTTACAAAAATTTAAAAAAATTAGACCTCCGATTATCTGCGTACATGGATATTTTACTCCACACAACAGATCGGTGACCACAATACCAGCAGCCTTATCCATTACTGAAAGATATGGCACCTTTTCCAATTAAACTGAAAAGGGAAAAATCAATAGTCATGCCATTAAACTCTCGGATCTTTCATTCTGAAATTAATAATTTCCACCTAACTTGGGTTTCCCAGAGTTAAATACCTTGGTTTACCCAAACCTCCAATATGACCCAAGTGAAAAAAACTCAGTCTAGATGGCCTTCTCTCAAAAATTTGTCAATATTTAGATAGATGGTCCCCACTCTACCTTTCCCTTCAAGGTAAAGTCAGTGCAATTAAAATTAAAATTCTTCCCCGCTTGTTTTACCCCTTAAATATGCTAAATTTTCACCTCCCACTAACTTGGTTTAGGAAAATACATATTATAATCTCTGACTTTCTTTGGTCTAAGAAACCCCTAAGAAAATCTTATTTACATCTGGAAGCCCCTCAACAGAAGGATGGGCTCAAGATACCCAATTTATACCATTGTTATCTGACTAGCCATATGGCAAAGTACTTCAGTTGGCCAACACCCTCTGCCCCTAGTGAAGAACCCACATACCTTCCTCTCTGGCTCAAGACAGAGCGCCACATGATTGCAGACTCTGGTATTTCTCCACAAAGCTTCTCTTGACCCCAAGAGAGTGATACCAGTTCTCCAGAATAATATGATTCACATGTCCATTAAGGTCCACACCAACTTGTAAAGCTCTCAAGTATGACAGCCTTAAGGATGTCTCTCAGCTGTTGCACTCAAACCCAACTTCGGATTGGGGCAAATGTTAATTGCCAGAGGATCATCATTTGATGCAGACCTTAGGATCCGAATCTGGTTACCCAAGGGAAGATTGTAACTACCCCAGAGCTCCTATCTCGATTCCAACTTCCAGCTAACAAAGTCTTCCAGATTTATCAGATCTGACATCTGCTGATTAGCTGGTTTGGCCCAGGTCCTCAGACTGTTAACCAAGGTGACGTTCTCAGTAAGCTCCACAACATAACTTGGCAACCACATGCAGTCTCCCAATTTGTATCCATTCTCTTCTCCCTAATTTATCCAGAACTACAAGGACATTCCACATATTGGTCCTCCCAATTTCCTGCTGGGGAGTTTCAGTGGGAAAGGATATGGCAAGACCATTATATTTACTCCTCCAATGATAGTCTTCGCCTAACACAGTTCTATATATTGCACAATATCTACTTCACCCCTGCTAAACTAGTGGAATGGGGAAGATATCCGACCTGCAGTGCATTAGGTGTGGACAGGCATCAGGTACCCTTATGCATGTCTTTTGGGATTGTCCCAAAATCACTCCTCTCTGGAGAATTATCCAGTCCAAGATGGATCCACTCCTGGGTCTAGAGGCCCTATTCACTTGGCAGATCTGTTTGGTGGGATTACTCCCAGATTAGAGTGAGAGAGTGAAGGTATCATACATCTCATTTCCCTCAGTTAAGAGTAGTTCTGTGCCATTGGAAGGATCAGTCAATTATCCCATACCTGAATGGCTGAATGAACTTCTGGCCAACCTTCTTTAGAAAAAATGATAGCCAGCCTAAGAGGCAGACTGGTCACCTATAATAAAAGGTGGGGAAGCTACATACTCTATATTCAGTCTCCTCAGTAGCATGAATTAAATACCCAATTTGTATTTTGACCATAGCTCCCTATGGCTTTAACCAGTATGGAAATGTTGCTCTACCTTGTAAGCAGTCAATAGGCAATTAGTCAAGTATCCTGATGGTACCTCTCTATCTACAACCATAGTGCAGTAAATAAAACACTTCTCTCCTCCAAAACTTGAGGATTTTGGCATGAGGGGGACTGGGGAGAGGGGAGGTGGGGTGGTATCCGAGAAGATTTTTTATGTTGTTACCTAAGGAGGGTTATATTTACTTTGTATTTGGTGTTCCTTGTTACCCCTCCATTTGTGACCATGTAATGTCTATGGAAACTTTAATAAAGCATTGAATTAAAAAAAAATCCTACACCAGCCACCTTTAAAATAAATAAATATATATCTTTGTACTCAGACTATTGTGCACTACTATTGGGCCATAAAACAACTTTAGCATTGCTTCCTCAGACACAGAGCAGCTGCTGGTACAAAAAACTACTTCTAGGGCAACTACACTGCAAGTCAGTGCTCTGAAGGCAATCTCCCTGGAAAAAATAAATGTTAAACTTGTGTACCTGTTTTTTCCTTGCAACTCTGGACCAATCGATCATTGTCCTTTTGCTCCATTCTGACCTGCCACCGAAATAACATGCCAGGCAGCTTGTTATGGTGGGAGGGAAATACAGTACCTTCTGGCCCACCAATAGAAAAATCCTGCTGTCTAGATGGTGCACCTAATGGAGCTCACATGGCTGCAAAGAGAGCCAGAAGCATTCTTTTCTAGGAGAAATGTGCTCATTTTATGTTCAGACCAGTGCCACCACATGGTCAGGAGCTAGTACTGCATGACAGTAACGAAACAAAATCTGACACCCGCTCATAGAAACATAGAATTTGACGGCAGATAAGGACTGCTTGGCCCACCCAGTCTGCCCATTTCCCTACCTTCTGGATAAGCTGCAGATCCTAGTTAACCAGCAGCCTACATCCTACCCCCACCCCCTAGAATGGCCTTATGACTGTCCCATGCATGCTTGAATTCCACCACTGTTTTTGACTCCACAACCTCCTCTGGAAGGCTGTTCCATGCATCCACAGCCCTCTCTGTGAAAAAATACTTCCTTAAATTACCTCTGAGCTGCCCCCCCATCTTCAAATTGTGCCCCCTTGTTCTTGCACACCTCTTTTTTTGAAAGATGCTACCCTCTTGGACTTTGATTCCCTTGACATCTATCCACCTTCCATCTGGTAGGAGCCCCTTTTCCTTCAGACACATCTCCCCCAGTGAAACCCTAGTTGCCCTTCACTCCCTGGACCCCTCCAAAGGCAAATCCCCTGATGGTCTTGATAAACTCCTTCCTGTCTGCCCCGCCATTGCTACTCCCTTCGCGGCCTTACTAAATCTCTTTCACCACCAAGTCACTCCCCTCTGAATGGAAGCATGCCACTGTCATACCCCTCCCAAAAGGTGGTGATCCTACCTCCACAACTAGCTACAGTCCCATCTCCTCCTCGCCAAACTCCAGGAACACCTAGTGCTATCCCAACTCTCCCACTTTCTCTCTGAAACTAACTTCACCCCATTTCAGTCCAGTTTCCAAAAACACCACTCTACCACCTCCTCCCTACTAAGACTCACGGACTCCATCCTCACTGGGATGGATAAAGGTCTAATCACTGCCGCTATCTTCATTGACCTAGCAAAAGCCTTCAACACGGTATCCCATCCTCTCCTACTATCCTGCCTATCAGGGGCTGGGTTAGCAGTGTCTGCCACAAACTGGTTCAGTGCCTACCTTCTAAATAGAACCCAATCCACTAAAATAGTCAACCACACCTCCCACCCCCATCAACACCGGCATTCCCCAAGGCTCAGTTCTTGGCCCCACCCTCTTCTCCATCCTTCTAAATCATCTGCCTAACTGTTGCTCTACTACGGCAATCCACATGTATGCAGACGACACGGTCCTCTTTACCTCCGGCCGGACCCACGAAGAAGTCTCCTCCAAACTTCAAACAGATTTCAACAAAATCCAATGCTGGTTCAATACCAACCAGCTCTCCTTAAACACCAAGAAAACTGTCTTTTGGCACTAGACAGCGTCTATCCAAACTCACCTCACCCCTGATCTTCCATACCTTAAATAACACCATCCTTGATGAAGTACCCTCCTTCAGGTATCTAGGGGTTTGGCTTGATCGCCACCTCTCCTTTTCCACACACGTGGATGCCATCATTTCAGAACTGTGCCCAAAACTTGGTGCCCTCTATCGAAACTGCACTAGTCTCCCGCTACCTGTCAGACGTGAATTAGTCCAGAAAATGATCTTAGCTTCCTTAGACTACTGCGATGTCATTTACAGCTCTGCCACCAAGACCACCCTAACCAGACCTGACCCCCTCTTTAATGCTTTCTGCCACTTTGCCCTCGATGCCCCCCCACTCACATCACTGTGAGCTCTACCATTCACTGGCCCTGCCATCCCTGTGCAACCGGCACCTAATTCATAGTGCTAAATTTGCTTCAAACTTCTGGCTCAGCTCCCTCCCTCCTTACCTCGCATCCTCCCCATCTTCCCCTCCTACCCCCACCCATGCCCTCAGGTCTTCTGATGCCAGGCTATTAGTCATCCCTCACTGTAGGACTACCGCTAGCCAATCAGCCTTCTCTTACCTCTTCCCTAAACTCTGGAACAGCCTGCTGGCTCAGATCCACCATTCATCATCCAAACACTCCTTATCCACTGCCCTCACTAACTTCCTTGCACTAAACTGCAACTGCCCCCGACCCCCCCCGATAGCTTCTTTTCCCCCATCCCCCCTTAGCGCCTGACCAGTGGCTTGGCCTTTGCCCAATTGTCTGGCTTATACACTGCCCCACACACTTCTCCTCCTCACTCGTATTCCTTCCTAAGCTCTCCCTTCCCTTCCCCTCATTCCTAAACAACCCACGCTCTTCAGTCTTATGCACTGCTACTGCTCCCCTCTCCTTCCCCTCCACCCCACCTATACCACCCCCCATCTTCTCCTCCAACTCCTACTGTCAACTTGGTGCATCTCGCTTCAGCTCAAGTCCTGTTACTGGCACTCAAGTCTTGGTATTGGCACTTAAGTAATCATGTATTACCCTCGATGAGTTCCCATGATATGTATACCCTATCCTTGATGTTCATGTTCTGTACTGTTCGCCTATTGGAAAAAGTGCTAATGTAATCCCACCCAACTATGTACATTATCAGTATGTTCTGTACTGTTCTATTGTAAAAAGTGCTAATGTATTCCCACCCAACTATGTACATTATCTGTACTGCTCTATTGCTAAATTCAACTTTCGTATGTATACCTGCTTCCATTGTAACCCCTTCCCCCAGGTCGCACCGTGAGATGAGCATCTTTTTGTTCAGTGTGCCTTTCCTGGTGAAACATTTTCAATAAATAAATATTTAGTATTTCAGCATTAAATTTGGTACCCAAAATGTACCAAAAGATCACTAAATTCAAGCCCTGCCAGTCACCCCAATACTGTACCGTTATGGAAAACATGCATTTCTGGTACCCAGTGGTCCCTCCCTCTTATTGCCATCCTGGTATAGAAAAAGATGTATCCCTGGTGACTAGTGGTGCCGCCCTCCCTCTGATTACTGTCCCGTTAGTTGAAAAATACATTCCTGATGCCCAACGGCCCCTCCCTCCCTCAGATTGCTATCCCATAGTGTCTAATATGTATCCCTGGTGACTAGTGTTCCCCGCTGCCTTCTGATCACTGGTTTGTAGTGTCTGTGATGTATTCCTGGTGCTTAGTGATGCCCCCAACCCTCCAGTTGCCATTCTGTACTTTATAGAATGTATCCCTGATGGCTAGTGGACCCCCCTCCACTTGGTGTCCCATACATTGCATGATAGATCCCTAATGTTCAGTGATCCTCTCGGTCTCTGATCCCTGGTTCCACAAAAGTTCTGTATGCTATGATGGCCAGTGTCTCTTCCCCAATCTGTGCCCTGTACCAGAGAACCGAAAATGCTCTGGTGGATAATGGTCCCTCCCACCTCTGATCACTAGCCCTTTATGACAATACTGATGAGAACTGAATGGAAACCCTGCAGTTTGCAAAAATAACTAACATTTAAGAAAATAACGATAGTTCATGGCAGCTAGTGGTAGCCCCCCCACCCACTGATCCCCATTCTTGTACTAATGTAATTTATCTCTGGTGTCTAAATGACCCCCACCACAGGCACTGATCACCCACCCTGCCTACCCCCCCCACCCCGTTACCTGAGGTACCAGTGCTGCGGCTGGGATATTCTGACTGACCTGCAGGATATTAAATTTGATTTTCAATCCTTTCAGGCAGAACACGAAACTTTACACCAGGATGTCGCCACACTACAAACAAAAGTGGCCCAGCTTGAGGAAACATCTGTGGCGCAGACAGCTCAACCCAAACACAGGCCTTGTTGACCCAGCTAGTAGAGATATGCCATGCCCTGGGTAAGTGACAGGAAGACAGAACCGCCATCGCTGCAGGAACCTGACATTATATGGTATTCCTGAGGATAGTGAAGGCAAAGATTAGATTTTCTAGACTCTCTCCTGCATACCACGCTGTCCCTGGATCCAGAATTCCAACTTCAGATCGAAAGGGCCCACAGAGCCTTAGGGCCTAAACCAACACAATCCACAGTAAAACCATGCTATTTAATTAGATCCTTACGGTATTCGACCAAAGACATGCTACTTCGGAAGGCTTGGGCCCAGGACAAAACATTTCATGGCACGATCAGGATTTATTTCAACAACAATTATGCTCCCACCACTATATTTATTTACTGAAGAAATCGGATAACATACCTTTGAGTCAAAGACTCCATTACAAAGGTTCCACATCATTATATACAGAGACATCAGATACAATGGCAACAAATAAGACAATAGTTACAAAGAAGCTTGTACATTAGCAAAAGTGGTTACAAAAAGTTGCAAGAACAGTTCAAGTAAAGATACTAATCACTTAACGGTATATACACTGCAGGATGGTGGCACCAGCCATGCCCTGGTCATTTAGTGTCACGGTCAGGAGCGTTGGCCAGGGCCCAACAGCTCCCAGGGCATATATCCCTTTGTTCCCTGTTCTGACACAGCTCAAACTTAAATTTCATACTCGCTATCCTGCTCAGCTGCAGATACAATTTCCAAACGGCCAGCTGACCTACAGTAATGCTACTGAAGCAATGGAGGATCTTATGAAAAGGAGATATGAGTTGCCTACAAGTATGTTCCTTCCTCGGCGCCCTTGGACTACATGCTCTTATGGATGGCCCACAACAACTCCAGATCATGGATCACAGCTGGAAACCCTTGCAGACATTAAGTGACTCCTGAACCAATTTACAACCAAAGATACCCGAAGGGGACTACATATCCCTTTACAGATATGGTGGTGTCTTTTCCTTTGTTGAGTTAGTCTGGTTTCTCTCTCTCAGGGGTGGGTGGGGGACAGATGCCTGGGGAGCTATTGGGCCTGGCCACCTCTCCTGACCATGACACCCCAGGGGTGGGGACTCTGCTACCAGCTCTGCCCTGCAGGGAAGGAGGCACCTCTGATAAGTGAGGAGTCTAGAGAAACTTAAGCCTAATCAGGGCCCCAGACAAAAGACAGGAGAGTCTAGACAGAGGCCAGCAGATCTATTGGGGCTTATTTGGACCTCCGGGGGAAAACAAACTCGAGGTTGAGGGGGCCGACTATGCCCTGGCTCCCATTAATTAGGGGACTCAGGTAGGTTGCCCACCCAGGCCTCCTCCATCAAACTAAATGAACACTATTATGAGATCTTTATTATGAGGGTCAAGGGTAGAGGAGTGATGGGTGGCCAGATCTCCTCACCCTGGACAGAAAGCTGAATACCGCCTGTTAAATAGGGCACACAATCAAGATACACCAATCCCTTACTTGGAGGCCCAGGCCTATACATCCACAATAGCTGGCAGTGTTCCCCCTGAATTAGAATTGATCTGATGAGAACTGGTTAAGGGCACTTTAGGCCTTAGGCCAGAAAATTGGAACCTAGGTGCTCTCCCTGTAGGGGGATGGAAGCACTGAAGATAAATACCAGGGGTGGTTTCTCTGGCCCCAGATCTGTTCAGATCCTGGGGATTTTTTGATATGGGCAAGACATGTTCTCTTTCGGCAAACTTGCTGGTGAGATGGTGCTTCCCTTCTGTGGGGTGGGCCAGGGACGGGGGCCTTCCCGGCCTCTGGGGCTGGGGGTTTGGGGCATGGGGGCTTAGCAGCTTCTTCAGGGGAGAACTTTTTCCCCCATGTGCTGTCTTGCCACTTTCTCTTCTCTTGGGGGGGGGGGAAGCTTGGTGACCTGCTCGTGAGGCTCCACTGATGTCGGGCAACAAAGTCCATGACAGGAAAAGAAGGGTTTTATTTTATTACTCTCTAGGACTAGATGTGGATTTTGGAACTACTAGATCTGAAGAGAGGCCTTTACACAATACGGGACAGTGAATGAGTGGTGAGCCTTCTGTTTCACTTTTTCTTTCTTGCTGTTTAAGTGGGACTAATCAGATGTAAATATTAGTCCATGAAGGACAGTCAACAAACTGAGGGACTAGAAGTTGTACTTAAGAATCCACAGGGTCTTTATTCTGATGGTCTTTTCCCCCATAACAATTCTGCTGTGGGTAATGAGGTGGGACATCAGAGTTTGCGTTGCCTGGCAGAAACTGAACCTTCTATACCCAACCTACATCCATCCCTAACTGACACCTGTATTTTATTTTACTTGGGGCATTTCTGTTTTGGCCTTCAACTCTTCCCATACCCCCACCTAGGTTATGGGGGGAAGCCCACTCCCTAAGGTTGTTGCCTGTCAAGGATGACAATGTCCACGATCGATGGGACTGCTTCCTGCCTTCATCAGTTGAGGCCAAACCTCACCGATGATGGAGGTCTACCACCCTTTCTTATCCATGGATATAGTTATTACTGGGAGCTGTCTGTTATACAAGACATCACCCCTCAATGTCGATAACTGTTTTTCAATTTTGTACATAGTTTGAACCCTATGACTATCACTCATATGCAGAGTTCTTTTATATTTCAGGGGCTTACATAGTAATGTAAAACACACAGTGAATAGAGGCTATAACACCTTAAGCTATCCTAGAGTTAGATCAGGGTTTATGTCCAATTGAACAGGTATGGAGGGGTGGCCTGCTGCCCTCCCTAAAACTGTAAAATATTGACGCGTTTGCAAGCAATTAAGGTGGTATCCCAAAATGTAAATAGCCTGAGCAGCCCAATTAAATGGGCTAAAATAATATTGCAACTTAAACAAATTTCACCCACATGTCATTTTATTGCAGGAAACACATATGTCCCATGTGGAGCATCAGAAACTGGTCAAATTTGTGATGGCATCAGTAACATCCAGTACTGATGCCTCTGGTAGAAAGAGAGGGGTAGCACTTTTGCTCCCCAAGAATTCACCATTCAAAATATAGTATTCCTATCAAGACAAAGGGCATTTGGTGATGGTTTGGGGAGGGCAAAAATCTTACAATAGGTAGCATTTATATTCTGCCAGGCGCAGACACCTCCCAACACCAGCTCCTATTTAACAAAAATCATAGAGTCTGAGCAGGGAGTGTTATTAATTGGAGGTCACCTTAACCTGCTATTAGATGCAGGCAAAGACAGTACAAATCACACACCCCAAAAGCCACTACTGGACAGAGACATGGGAGGCATTTAATTAAAGAACTAGGTCTAATAGATGTGTGGCATCATCTATATCCCACAGACAGACAATATACTTTTTATTCAGGGGCTTATTACACATCCTCTTGCATAGACTACTTTCTATTGCCTCCAGAAGATGTGGACCTGGCCTGCACAATTTCTGTTCAACCAATATTATTACCAGATCATGCTCCACTTGTTACTGAGTTGCAGACAGCAGAGGAATACATCCTCAGACAATGGAGATTTAATAACACATTACTAAGGGACCCACAATTTCTAAAAAAAGATTAAAGATTGGATACCCAGGATTGTTCAGGAAAACACATCTCTGGATGTGGCATCTGGTATAACCTGGGACACCTTGAAAGCTACATTAAGGGGGGAGATAATTTCCTATGCCACCTATAAGAAGAGGGAGAGAGAACAAAAGTTAAGAGAATTGGAAGATGAGCTGGACTTCCTACAGAAGGCCCATGCACAGCATGACAGATATGTCCTCACAAATAAAGTAAAAACTCATATTCAGAATATATTAACCCAGAAAACAGAACAGGCACTACTCTATCTTAAACAGAAATACTATAAGGGGGGAGCCAGGGTGGCAAAAACACTGGCATATAGACTTTGCCACCAACAGCAGGCCACTATAACAGAACGTAAGCACCCAGAGATTGCCACACTTTTAAACAAAAGATATAGTAGAAAGATTTAGGACTTAGAAACATAGAATTTGATGGCATATAAGGACTGCTTGGCCCACCTAGTCTTCCCATTTCCCTACCTAATGGATAAGCTGCAGATCCTAGTTAACCAACAGCCTACTTCCTCCTATCCCCCACTAGAATTGCCTTATTTCTGTCCCATGCATTCTTGTATCCCCCCACTGTTGACTCTGACCTCCTCAGAAAGGCTGTTCCATACATAAACAATCCTCTGTGAAAAAATACTTCCTCACATTACCTCTGAGCCATCCCCCCTCTATCTTCAAATTGTACCCCCTTGTTCTTGCACATCTCTTTTTCTGAAAGATGCTACCCTCTTGGACTTTGATTCCCTTGAGGTACGTGAAAGTTTCTATCATGCCCCCCCTTTCCTCGAGTGTATAGATATAAAGCTCCTTTAGTCTCTCTTCGTATGTCTTCTCGTGCAGACCCTGCACCATTTTGGTTGCCCTCCTCTGGACAGTCTCCACCCTGTCTATATCTTTGCAGAGATGGGGTCTCCAGAACTGTACTCAGTACTCCAGATGGTGTCTCGCCAACTGTCTGTACAGAGGGATAACTTCCTGTTTTCTACTTGTGATGCTTCTCCCTATGTATCCCCTTATCCCTCCAGCCCTCCTTACTGCCTTCTCACAGTGCTTTCCCACCTTTAGGTTATCTGATATAACTACCCCCAGGTCCCTTTCCATTTTTGTTATTGTCAGTATCTCACCCCCATTGTGTACTCTTCCCCTGGGTTTTTGTTTCCCAGGTGCATTACTTTACACTTTTTGCATTGAATCTAAGCTGCCATACATTTGACCATTCTTCCAACCTTGACAAGTCCCTTCTCATCCTTTCCAAACCACCTTGTGTATCAACCCTGTTGCAGATCTTTGTCATCTGCCGAGACACATACTTTTCCTTCCAGTCCCTCTGCAATGTCACTTCTAAAGACATTAAAAATGACCAGACCCAGTACTGAACCCTGCCATACCCAACTAGTAACCCCCCTTTCTTCACTGTGGACTCCGTTTACTATTACCCTCTGCATCCTGTTGTCCAGCCAATGTTTTACCCAGGCTACCACCCTGAGACCCACTCTCAGGCTGGCTAATTTGTTTATTAATCTTTTGTGCGGGACTGTGTCAGCTGCCTTGCTAAAGTCTAGGTAGGCCATGTCCACAGCTCCTCCCTGGTCTACTACTTTGGTTACCCAGTCATAGAAATAGATTAGATTCGTCTGACGTGACCTTCCCACTGTGAATCCATGCTGCCTTGGGTCCTGTGCCTCACTGGCCTCGAGGTACCAAACAATTCTTTCCTTCAGAAGTGGTTCCATCATTTTCCCTACCACTGAGGTCAAACTGACAGGTCATATTTTTCTTGCTCTGTCTTGCTCCCACTTTTGTGAAGGGGAATCACATCAGCCCTCCTCCAGTCCTCAGGTACCACACCATCCTCCCATGATTTGTTAAAAAGGGTGGTCAATGGTGTTACTAGTTCTCCCCTTAGTTTTTAGAATTTTGGGGTGAATCCCATCAGGCTCCATTGTTTTGTCCACCTTCAGTTTTAGGAGTTCTTTCAAAACCCTTTCTTCTGTGAAAGGACTGATATTGCCCTTCTCTCCCATCCAGAGTGCTTCTATTGTCTGGATTAGGTACCTCCCTCCTCTTCCTTTATGAATACTGAGCAGAAATATTTGTTCAGTATCCCTGCTTTTTCACTGTCCCTCTCTGCCCACCCACCCTCCCTCCTCTTAATTCAGCCTCAATATCCCTCCCTTTGTCTTTGTTTGCTCCCTAATGTACCTATAAAAAGTTTTATCCCCTTCTTAACTGAGTTGGCTATATGATCAAGATCCAGAACCAGAAAAAGAAAAATATTTAAACTTTTTAATACCTTAAATTTGCCCTGACTATCTGAAGAACAGCAGCAATGGCTAACTCGACCCACTACCCCTCAGGGGACAGCATATAGCATTAAAAACTCCAAACTAGACAAAAGCCCAGGGCCTGATGGTTATACATCAGAATTCTATAAAAAGCTCTGAAAGGAATTATTCCCCACGCTGGAGGTTCTTTTCTGAGCTGTACAAAAAAAGGAGACTCAACACTTCCCAGTTGGCAATATGTTACTATATCAGCAATATTAAAACCAAATAAAGATCCTACAAGTTGTGATTCATACATACCAATTTCTGTGCTAAACCAAAACTATAAATACTATGCATCCATATTAGCCAGGAGGCTTGAGACATTCCTCCCGGGCATAATTAATAAAGACCAGGCGGGCTTCATTAAGAAGTGACAAGCTTTTGGCAATATAAAACCTACACTTTATATATTAGAAAAATCCAGCAAGCATAACATCCCCTTACTATTACTTAGCATGGATGTCCAAAAAGCATTTGATCAGGTATCATGGCAGTTTCTAAAATATACACTTGAGGATTTTAACTTCCCATCAGCTTTTAATGATAATATACAACTCTACACCTTCTTGTAAGCCGTAGTTAAATTTTTTTTAAAAACACACAATTTCAGTTAAGGGGGGGACTCGTCGGGGGTGTCCCCTCTTCCCATTATTGTTCACCCTATATGCAGAACCCCTGGCACAGGCCATAAGAGAAGAGCCACAAATTAAGAGATTCCAATATTAGGATACAGAACATAATACAGCCTGTTATGCAGATGACCTTCTGATCTATTCGACTAATCCAGAGTCCTTGCGCCCAAAATTATTCAGCCTTTTAGCCAAAATAGAAATTCTGGTGGGACATAAACTAAACACAAATAAAACGGAGGTGCTGAAGTTCAAGTACAATCCTTCCCCATTATCGTCAGGTGTTTCCCATTCCATTGGAATGGAACCAGATTTAGATACTTGGGGATTATTATTTATTTTAGTTTTTGTTTACAGAGTATGGTGTCTTAGCCACAAAATATGACCATTTTCAGACATGACCCGGGAGGTTATAATACAAACAGGTATAGTTCAGAGGTAATCAACCATACAAGGAAAAATCTACACGATGTTCTGTGACGTAAAAAGTATTGCTAGTATGACCGAGGCAATGGCAGAAAAATACACAATAGTACAAAACATAAGCATACAATCATAGTGCAGTAGAGATTTAACACATAATCCATGGTAAGTGCTACATATAACAGTAACAAAGGGTCAGAGCAAAATTGAAACATTTTGAGAGCTGAGGAAGGGGATGGTGCCTCAGAATCTAACGCGGGTATATGAGGTAAACTACAACCTGATTACTATGATCAGAGATGACCTCCAATGTTGGTCTCATTTAAACCTCCCCCCAGTGCAACAAATTGATGTAATTAGAATGAATATTTTACCCAGATTACTTTACCTTTTTCAGAATATCCCATTAAACCAAACAGAGGATTTCAAAAAATGGAACAATCTGATAGTGAAGTTCATCTGGCAAGGGGACAAAAAAACAGAAACGTCTATAAGTCCCTACAACTACTTAAAGCAAGGAGGGGCCTTGCTCTTCCAGGCTTAGAAAGATACTCTCAGGCAGCTCTTATAGCACATGCTCTACAATGGTTAGACCCCACATCAGGCATATGCTGGTAAGACCTGGAGACAGGCAAACATTAGAACATGATAGAAAATAAGCTATTTGGGGGACTTTGAAGATACATCAACTTGAAAAAGTCCTAGAATCTACATATACCAGACATATCGAATTATAGACCAATTACGATACTTCCAATATTATCGAAAATATTGGAACATAGTGTCCATTCACAACTTAGTCATTATATGGAAATGAATGACATTTTTTCAGATAAATATGGGTTTAGAATAGGGAGGTCCACGGGCACCGCTCTACTGGATTTCCATAATCAGGTTGTAACATCACTTGATGGTGGAAAGGCCACTGGGGCGGTGTTTGTGGACCTCAGTAAAGCTTTTGATCTGGTACAACATAGAAAATTGTTAGAAAGACTTTGGTTAGTAGGGATAGAGGAAGGACCACTAACACGGATAGCATCATATCTAGCAAATCGTAGACAGTGTGTTATCAATGGTGACTGTGTCGAGCCTTGGGGAAATAAATCATGGTGTTCCCCAGGGATCGATACTTGGCCCATTGTTTAATGTCTATGTAAATGAATTGGTGCAAACAATAAAATATGGGGAGGTAAGATTATATGCGGATGATACGGTTCTGTTGGTTTCTGCAGATAATGAGAATTGTTGAACAGCTGCAGAGAGATTTAATCTCATTGGAAAATTGGATGGAAGACTCTGGCCTTTTAATTAATGCAAAGAAAACTCAGTGTATGATGTTTAGTCTGGGGCATAAGTCGAAAAACAATCACAATTAAATATTCATTTAATAAATGGTGCACAAGTTGAGGAAGTAAAAGGTTATAGGTATTTGGGTATGTACATGGATTCTGGTATGACATTTGAAAATCATGTTGATATGCAGATAAAAAAAGTTAATCAAAGATTGGGTGCTCTTAGAAGATTAACAAATATATTGCCTAAATTAGCTAGAGAGAAACTTGTTAAGCAAATGTTAATTCCGGTACTTGAATATGGTGTGCTGATATATATGAATGCTTCTCAGAAAGTGTTAAAAGTTAAAGTTTATAAATTAGCAAATTTATTATTAAGAGAATATAAAATGCATCATTATAAGTTATGATAGATTAAATTGATTGCATCCTGAGGCACAGAGAAATTATGCCTGGCTAATTGATTGTTATAGGATAATACATGCAAAAGTTGCAGCTGTCAGGGGACCCTAACTTTGCACCAGCCAGGCTAGACTGTACATTTAAGAGGTGGCATAAATTAGGATTTAAACATTATTACAATTTCAATGTAATTTTATTGTTCGACATATGTTGTCATTACATATGTAAGATAAAAAATACCATAACAGTACAAAATAGAAGAACACAGAAAATAGAATGCATTAATATAAAAGCACAATGGAATAATAAATACAGACATGCACCAGTTATGAATACATTACATATCACAATGTCATAAATCCTCAGAAAATGTCATATTATCTAGATAGTCTTATCATAAAGTGCATCAAGAGTGACATAACCAAATGTACAAACATGGATCGGTTGCTCATTTCAAGAGTTGAGACAGAAATGTCAACTAAGACACAAGATCATTATAGATAATTACAATGAAGACAGTTTGCCATCAGACTCTCGGTGGTCATGGACAGTAGGAAGGACCCTCCACTTGTGAAAATAATTATCTCCACAATGAGAAGCACAGTTCCAGGACATATTTCTAAATTATATAGGGCTAGCCAACCAAATACAACTCTGGCATTACAGAACACCCAGCATAGGTGGGAGAGGGAGCTGGGAATGTTGTTCACAGATGAGGAGTGCAGGCTATATATACTATGCAACATAAAATCAGTGTCACATAATTGGAAAGAGTACGGATGGAAGTGTGTTTCAAGATACTTCAGAACTCCACAAATCACAGGTAAAGTTGATGCTCTACATGGGATGGTTTGCTGGTGAGAATTTGGGGAAACCCTAGTTATACACACACACACACACACACACACACACACACACACACACACATTCTGGAGCTGTGCATTGCCACTCCTTTCTGCAAGCACTGACAGGCTCTAATGGAGCCGATTCGGTTGGGGATACTCACACCGGAATGTGCCATTTTACTGCATTTTCCAGAGCAGATCAGGGAAGATCAGATAATGAAACTACCAGCTATTGTGAGGATATGGGATTGTAAGGAGGCCACCAATGGCAACAGGTTTCAGATGTTCAAGAATTTGATTCCTTGTTCAGGCAAAATAAATTAACTGAAACAAAATATAAGGCGAACCTATATGGCAAAATAAAACAGAAGAGCATAAAGGGTATATATAATGAAAAAAAAAGAGCACTAGAAAACAGCTAGTGCTACCACTGACAGGGCAGTGAGACCTATCCCTGCAGTAAGCTACTGCTCTCACTACTGTGTGAAGCAAGTCTCCTTGTATACCTTGAACAGTTATGTGATATACTTAGTTCCACCCCTATTTACTGCAGACTTCACAGTTCACCTTTCTGCTACATTGTTTTAAGTTTCAAACACCACATTCGTTTAGTACTTTATTTATATTCATACAAAACCAACAGAACCTAAAAATAATGCTTAAATCAAGAAAAAATGCAAAGTCCTGATGCAGGCTCCATCCCCTCTGTTAAAACAGGGGAAACAGTTGTCTGGCTTCTTAGAGAAAGGCAGCAGAAGAAGACAAACAGCCTTAAAGCCTTTGCTTTAGGACTACACCCTAATTTGGTGAGACCTGCTTTGAAACAGAAAAAGTGTACCTAATAAACCTAATGGAGTTGCACTAAGAGGTTGTTAGTCTTTATCTGTATTTTTATTAACTTGTGGCAAAAGGAAAACAGCTTGTAAGGTGTGTGTGCAGAACCAGCGATAGGATTACTTCACATGCTTTTAAACAGTGAACTGCAGTTCTTACATTAAGCTTTAGCGTGAACTGCAGTTTCCTTTCGCTATTTTACAGCATTTTCATTTCATCCTATTCATTGTGCCTTGCTGCAGTCACACCTGCTTGGTCTACAAGCAGACAGAAGGCATAATTTACTTAAAGATAAAACAGCAGGTTTTCCCTGTAACCTGCATGTATTTTCTTCTTTCAGAACCGCTTGAGCGCTGCAGTGAAACAGAAAAAGCAACTCACTGCGCACATTGACCGATGTAGCTTTACTATAAGGGTACCTAAACAAGCAGTTTTTAAAATTGCAAACTCCAAAATCTGGCTTCATTGTGAGGTAAAAGTAAAGGCTACTGTTTAAATTTATGCTAAAACTGCATTTATGTAAACAAATGCAGTTTCATAGCTTGAAAAACTTAAACATCAGCCTTCCACTTTCAAAAAAACAGCCTTGGTTTCTCCCTAAGATGTCTGCCAAGTGTGTTAAATGATGAGTCATAATGACATCAGAGACAGTGATTCACATATATTTCTATAGTGCTAACTAGTTCTTCTTTCTCTCTATTTTGAAGTGTTGTACCAAAATGATCAACACCATGAAATTAACTTGAGGATTATTTTGATGGGTACACATGTTAGGCTATGATTTTGTTCATTGTGTTTACTTTAACTTGCGGAAGATGTTTTGCAATTCAGCTGATTTATTCTTTGGTAAACTGCATTACAGTACAACACCTCAAATACCTGATGATTTAGTGATTATATGATGCACTGAATTGTGTTTTTGTTAACCAGGAGAGACACTAAGCTGAAAGCTTGTTTACAGGTGTGGCCTGGGAGCACAAAGTGTAGTGACTTACTCTGGTCACACAATAAGTACCGTCTTTTTCAGTTCCAAAGCTCATGCATGCTTGTTAACCCATAAATAAGGCTCTTTTTCCATGTGAACCACCTGCAACATCCTGCCTTCTGTTGAACACCCCACCATCCGTACCCTGTCCTTAGTACTGCCTGGGCAGCATATGAGCTTGTGGTCTCATGAAGAGAATTATACCTCAGATTGTAATCTTGTACCTCAGAGAGTTGTGCACATCTATAATGATATACATCATCAGCTGGCACTGTTAAAATGCCTCCCAAATCACTCTCCAGTCCACATTCTCAATGTTTGACTTCTGCTCCCACAGTAAACATTGAGTGGATCACCACCCTTCTGCACAGTGAAGGTAGTATGTACAGTTACCTGTTGTGTTTTTTCCCTCATTCACCAACAACTAGGTCTTCCTGGAGGGTCAAGCAATAAGCATCATGACCCACCAGAAAAAAAACGTTCATGCCTTCATAAGGGCTGCACTTACAATGGATAATATTATTAGCAGGAGAGGCATACTAATACCTTGAGCGAATCCACCCGACTTCGTGTCAGTCTACTCCTTTACCTGTGATCTGCAGAACCCCACAGAACAGTCCCAGCAATTCTTCTCCAGTACTTTTCTGTGCTCTACTCCACAATGCAAGTTGGCTGGCTACCACCCTTCCAAATCTTGAATGAGCTATACACAACTCTGTCAATACTGTCCTAACAAACATCAACACCCCCCACCGAGGGTAATCTCCTACACTTAATTCAAGTAACAGTTTAGGTGCAGCCTGCCACTCTGAGTATTTGTCATCGCTGGCAACTGTCATCCACAGTCAGGCAGTGATCACGATGCTGGAAGCCCCACATTTCAGATCTCACAGTGATCTGCTCAGTGCCCTCATTCAAGTCTTCAACTAACCTGAATATAGCTGTACCCTGCAGGAATGGCCTCTTCAGTCCCTCTCTGGCATTCATTCTCACCTGCTCCCCACACCAAAAACTGGCGAGTTCACTACCCTTCTGTATCATGAATGTGTTTAGTATAGTCTCCCTTATTATATTTACATAATAATAAACATGATCTTCTGGTAAGCCAGGCTGATAGCAGCATGGCACAAGTAGAAACATAGACTTTTCTACCCATATAAGATCTAAGCCACCTATGATTAGGCACTATTAAATGAAGTGCATAATGATGTGCACACCCATTTAATAGTGCCTAATCAAAGGTAGCCTAGATCTTGTAAGGATAGGAAAGCCATAATTCCCCTTGTTCCCTGCTGCTATGAGCCTGGCTTACTGGAAAGATATGTTTATACTTGATGTGTCAAAATAAAATGGGTACTGTACTTCTTGCATTCATGATGCAGAAGGTGATGACGCACCAGTTTTCAGTGTGAGGAGGAACAGTGAAGAATGAATACTAGAGGGGACTGAGAAGACAACTCTTGCAAGGTACTGCTATATTCAGGAAGGGGAAGACTGAAGGAGAGAAATAGGACCAGATTACTGAGAAATAAGATGTGGGGCTGCCACGTAATCACTACCTGACCCCGTTATCCTTGCTAACATTCCCTTCCTATAAAACCAGGTCATGCAATTGTCCAAGGCTGCATGTGGATATTATTGTATGAAATGGCTGCCACTACATGTTCGGTCACTTCACTACCAGTCTAGCATTGCTTGTAAAGTACTTTGGGATACAATGTGTATGAAAACCACTATTTAAATGCTGATTCTTCTTTCCCATGGAAAAGACAAGACAAGCATATATTTGAGTTTTGAGAAAGTATGAACTCTAACATTGACAGCACAAGAACTTTGCTACAAAAAGTGATGGCTCTAGGGGCGGTGAAGGGTGTGGCTGCCTCCCCACATAGTAATGTACTTGCTTGCTGCTGCTGCTGCTGCATTTCACTTTGTTGAAGTCTGATTTATTGATTGTACAAATGTTTACATTCAAACTATGGATTACATAGCACACCACCACACACCCCATTGTAGCATTCTGGATCCACCATAACCACTAGACCACCAGGCTATTCAAGATTTGTGCTGCACTGGTTTGCCACAAACAAATTTGGTTGGATTAAAACACATTTTCAGCATGTTAAAGTAAACAAAAATGAACAGAACCATAGCCTAACATGTGCATTATACAAAATAATGCACATGGTTTTGACTATTTGGGTGAAACAATTCTATACAAAGGGAAAAGAACTAGTTAGCACTATACGGAGCCATATATATCTCTGACTTTGGCTCCAATGATGTCATCATATAACACATTTGGCGGCCATTTTAGGAAGCAGGTAAAACAGTTTTTGAAATGGAAGGCAAATTTTACCATTTTCAAATGCTCTGGAACCACATTTAGGTAAATTATGTAAATGTAGTTTTTTTTTTTTTACCAATTATTTTACCAGGTGAGACACTAAGCTGCAAGCTTGTTTGCAGGAGCAACCTGGGAGCACAAGGAAGTTAAGTGACTTGCTCAGGGTCACACAGTATGCACCTAGGGGGCTGTGGGATTCAAACCCAGGTCTCCAGATTTGCAGCTCAGAGCCTTAACCCACTGTGCCATACTGCCTCAAAGCATTAGTGAATACAGCAGCCTTTCATTTAGTCACCTACAGAGTCAGACTTTTGAATAGTTTGTCAAAATGTTGTTTAGGTATCCTTTAACCACGGGGAGAGATAGAGTTTAACAAACATTGGCTTTATTTAACGCTACCACCCGCTTCCCACTCCATGGAATTAAATAAAGTTCTGGTTTTATTTTATTACCCTAGCTTTGGCATTACAGAAATAAATTACCCTCGCTTTCTTTACAAAAAGGGCATTGCTGTAGTATGTCACAAACCCACTCAGCAGGTCAGGCCCTCTACTCTCAAAGAGCCAACCTCTGAGCGCAGTCCTGTGAACAGCGTAACAGACAAGGTAACCCTCTTGTCTGTTTTTGTGACTTCAGATCAATCTTTGGTCTCAGGTTCTGGAGGGATTCAAACTGTGAACCTCTTGCTAGCATACCCAATGCACAGGCTCAGATATTTCTGTCTTCAGGGGGCCAGATATCTTTGCCTATGGGCACCTAACCAGGTATACAGAGATGAACCCTTAAAAACTTTAATGAAGACCTCAGATTTAAAACGCTTCTCTTTCCAGTTTGGTACCGCCATTCAAGCTTATGTTTAGTATCTGCAATAACCATATACTTTTCTTACAACTAAAAAGAAGTCAAAGACAGACCAAATAAGTTCTAAAATAATTTTACTAAAATAGTTAAAAATATGTAAAGCACAAAATACAGAACTGTTATATTACCAGACATACAAATCTTTTAAAAGAAAGACGGTTTAAACAGTACAAATTCCTACTTACAGTACTTAGATTTGAAATCTTTCTAAATATCTGTTTACAAGTGCTCCAAAGATCTTTCCTCAGTCAGAGTCTAGGTAAAATTGTGTAAGCAAAACAGAATATTTCTTAAACTGTGTCAGACAACCCATTTTTGTGAGATCAGCTAGCTCCTCTGTCAGATATGTATAAAAAATATATATCATACAAAAGTATTACATTCTGCAATTTCAGCATAATTCATGTCCTTCAAATAACACTTCTTTTGATCTCATAATAAGCTTCCTCTTTCCAGGACATGAAAGCACCTTTATGATTTCGCACTTCTATGTAATAACCTGGGTTTTCCTTCCAGTGTCATAAAATGGATATGTTATAGCAACTATGGTTGCAATTAAGTAACTGACAGACAGGATCCTTAATTAAAGGCCTTACATGTAACACATGGTCGCTTAAAACTGAGTGTGTGTGAGCTCACATGCTGTCAGCATTTTTCTAATGGCTTTCATCTTTGAGCTGAAATCTGGGGGTGATTGAGGTCATTCTAAGCACATCAGATTTTTTCTTTTTAGCACAGTCAGTCATACATTTTATATAAAAAGATAGCACTAGAGCTGGCTGTCTACGTCACATAGTGCACTCAAAACTCCACAAGCAATATAGGAGCATTAGCGGCTCCAATTTTAAACAGAAAGTATTCTTTCTCTCAGGGCTCAGGAAGGGAGATATAGGGCTCACATACTGGACATGGAAATACTAGGCGATAGCAAAGAATGACCTCATACAGGTGGCCTACCTGTACAGGTAAAGCGAACAGAATTAAAGATATAGGAAAGTATAAATGAGTGCTGTTGCAACAGACTTTAGGAAAGGTTTTGGAAAAAGAAATAGCCCTGTACATGGCACCTATATAACAGCTATTTGTCTGTTGGCCACAAAAAAGGCCATTTCTAGAAGATGGCTATTGAAAGACATCCCATCCCAGAAGGACTGGGAAGACAGTTCAGCAAATCTGTTAAATGGAAAAGCTTACAGCGGGTAGTAATCTAAAAATAAAAAGATTTATGGAATTCGGGAATAAATGGTTAATATGGGTGATGGAACATAGGGAGTATATCATACTATAAGAGGATTGGGAGGGCTCTTTGCTGATATTCCTATTTAGACTACACAGTATGGAACTCCACCTAGACTATACACAGAAATGGATATAATTATGTGACGCTGAAGGTAAAATAGACAAAACTGTATTAGTCAAATGATATATCTAAGCTTCTGTGGGTTGATTGTGGTGAATGATATTAATTGCTCTTTGTAATGCTCCAGAATAATAAGTTTTAAATAAAAAAAAAAGAAACAGATTTTATTATATCATTCATTGCATCGGCTGCATGTCCAGGTTACAAGCAAGTTCTGCTGTCAAAACAGCCCTTTGTGAAAGCAGTCAACCTGGGAGGTGTAAAGTGTGGCCATTAAGACCATTAGTTACTTAACTCAATATTCTCCTACTTCTTAGAGGGACACTGTCAACCCCATTTGGCCTCAGAGTGTCCCTAGTTTAAAAAAAATAATTTTATGATTGTTCTCATTCTATAGAAACTGCTGATATAGCTGGTAGTTTGACTCAGGCTCCTTTTTCTTTAAAAAGAAAACAGAGCATCAGTCATACTGGTGTTGCCACACCAAAACATGTTTGTTTACATTTCTTGACCAACTGTAATTGCATCTTTCTTGGACTCAGGAACACCCTCAGCACTATTTAGCCACTCATGCAGTGGGAGTAGAGGGGCACATTGTTATGAGTGGCTGCACTGTTTGAGGGTGTTTCTAATGTGCAGTATGCAGTAAGCTTAGGTAAACAATCTGGAGCAAAACAAGGCTATGTATAACTATACATTCCCATGCATTTCAGTTCTAATAATGAAGAAGCAGATTAAACCAACAACATCAATGAATTTTAGAAGGTAAGCAATCATAAAATGTAGGGTTTACCTAGAAATAATTGGATGCTAAAAGGTTGACAGTGTCCCTTTAGTGGCATAGCAACAAAGCTGGGCAAAAACTACCCCCACCTTTTGTAACAGTAAAAGATCAGTTGTCTTCCTCTTTTATTTGCTGGTAAACTTTTGTCACATCTAACAGAATTTAGGCATTTTTTTTTTAAATGTTTTCAATTATTTTTTCCTCAAGAAAAATACAATCACTTCTTTGGCTTTGAAATAATACTGTGGACATGAAAAGGAATGGAGCCAGAAAAGATATCCTATAAAGTACACATTGTAGGAAACAAACATGTCTTTATCATATATCATTATATGCCATGTATACTACTGTATTCTGTTTACAGTATTTCTCTTGTCTCCCCCATATCATATCTGTAAATAAAATTTCTTTTATCTACAGTGTCAAATAGGAAGAACCTAGGAAAATAACTTACCTTTAACAGGTTCAGTATGTTGACATTTTTGTTGAACTGCTGCTTTAAGTGTTGTCTTTTACTGACATAACAAATGGCTTTGGAGGAGGAGCAATGCTCGATCAGTCATGAAAAGGGGTGGGGCTAGGGGTGGAGTTTAGGATCTGGTTTTTGCCTCATCCAAAGGTGGCAACCTTAGTTCAGCCCCTCTGTGTGCTGGTATCTCAGGCCATTTAATGCATTTTTTTCTTTTTGTTCTTTTTTAAGCCGATATGATGTTTGTGCCATTTGACAAGCGTTAGCCCATCCTCAGTTTTGTTCATTCACCCTTCCCTCATTTGCTCAGCGTATAGTCAGAATTCTGTGAACAAAGTCATTTTCATTTTAAGAGGCTCATGTTGGCTTTTTCACCTCCAACCTCCTGTGTGTCAACCCACCACTGTTCAGTGTGCTTGCTTATCACTCCGTTCACAGAAACCTGTTTAAAAGACATACTTTTTACAGTCTTGTCACCCTTGCAGCCTGTGTTAGGGCTTACGTGTTTGAGGATTTTCTCCTGTCTTGATTGCTGACACCGTAGTCCCATTCTGTCACTCATCCTCACATACCCACATATCCATGGTGAAGTCTTGTTATGGTTACCACAAACAGTTTAATCATGGGAACAGCATTTTATGACTTTACTATCCTACGATCCCTCCTTACTGCCTTCTCATATTGCTTGTCTACATTTAGGTCATCTGATATGACTACCTCCAGGTCCCTTTCCATTTTTGTTGTTGTTAGTACCCACCCACATTGTGTACTCTTCCCTGGGCTTTGTTTCCCAGATGCATGACTTTGCACTTCCTTTTATTGAATCTAAGCTGCCATACTTTTGACCATTCCTCCAACCTTGCCAAGTCCCTTCTCATGCTTTCCACCCCCCTTGTGTATCAACCCTGTTGCAGATCTTTGTCTCATCTGCAACAATCCCTATCAATCCCTGCACGCCATCTTTTATAACTTTTCTTATTTTAAACCTTGCTGAGATGTATAAAAGTGGCAAGATGGCATGCAGATAATTTGAACCGAGCTGTTAACTTCTTCAGGGCAGGGGACATAAGATACATGACACCCAGGCTGGCACCATTTAAATGGTTATAGGTACTGGTGGTCACAGGAGGAAAGGAGGGAGGTAAGGTGCCTGCCTGGTGCCACGGCTTGGAGGAACAGGAGTAACTCAGGATCATGGAAGCAGCTGCACGGGGATGGAACTGGATGTCACTGTCCACCTAGGGACAAATGACCTGACTGGGAATGGAATTGGAGCAGTGCAAGAGGAGTTTGTGGAGTTGGGGAGGGCCTTAGACAAGTAGCATGTATGGTAACCTTCTTGGAGGTGCTACCTGTCAATAGCAAGGGTGAGGCTAGGGTATTCCACACTATGGAGTCAATGAATGGTTGAAAAACTGGTGCAGAGCTCAGGGTTTTGGCTTCATTGGGGACTGGGGTCCATCTGGAGGGATACAGGCCTATCCTGGTGTGATGGTCTATATGTGTCCGGGAGGAACTAGGATCCTAGGTGATAGGTTTAAAAGCTTCATTGGCAAGCATTTAAACTAGCCAAGAGGGAGGCACTGAAAGGAGCAGGGAAATCCCAGTCTCCCTGCACAAAACAGGATAATTAGTGAGGTAAGCACCAAGATAGAGAAGTCCATAGGGAGCAAGACGGGTAAACTGAGAAAAAGGCAGTAAGGACAGGGGTGGGGCTAAAAGGGGTGAAGCCATCAAAAAATGGAGGGTGATGAGTACCAATGCCCATAGTCTGAGTAACAAACTCCCTGAACTAGTGGCCTTGATGGAAGAGGGATGCCTGGATATCATGGCAGTCACAGAAACATGGTACACAGAGAACCATGACTGGGATGTCAACATACCAGGATACACAATCTACAGGAGGAACAGGGAGGGTAAAGAGGAGGAGGAGGAGTAACTATGTAAGGGAAGGGATGAAAGCAACAGAACTAAAGGGTAAACAGGGAGGAGAGGAGGCACTGTGGGTCACCCTGGAGATGGGAAATTGTACCACAATCTGCATGGAGGTTGTATACAGACCTCCATCTCGGGGACACAATGGACAAGGAAATGATAGAGGGCATCCTTAGAATGGCAGAAAAAGGGGGGATATTGTTGATGGGGGACCTGAATATGCCACATGTTAACTGGAGCACCTTTGCTGCAGCCACATCTAAGAGTATGATCATTCTTGATGCTCTACAGGGGGCATGCCTCAGACAGCTAGTGTTGGAACCCACTCAGAAGGAGCAATCTTAGACCTGGTACCTCAAATGGGGATGGAGAAAGGATCTCAGATTCAGAAGTGGGTAACATCTAGGAACAAGCGACCACCAAACAGTGTGGTTGATGATACACAGGCATAAAGTCAAGCCTTGCAGAAGCAAGAGTACTGGAATTTAGGAGGGCTGACTTAGGGAAAATGGGAGTGCCCCTCAGAAAAGCACTAGCAAATGGGCAAGGAGGAGGGGTGGAGGAACAATGGGGAAAAAAATCAAAACAGCCATCACAGAGGCAACAAACCATTGTGTGAAGCAAATCAACAAAACAAAATGAAGAAAAAAAACAACACTATGGTTCTCAAGAGGTGGTGGGGAAGGTTTGGGAGAAAACGGTAGCATTCAGTAAGTATAAGAAAACAAAGAATGAGCAGAATAGAGAACTGTACCAGTTAAAGCAGAAGGAAGTGGGGAAGGCAGTTAGAATAGCAAAGACCCAAACTGAGGAAAAGTTAGCCAACTCAGTTAAGAAGGATAAAACCTTTTATAGGTACATTAGGGGCGAAGAGAACCAAAGGAGGATGGAGACTTAATAAAGGGAAGGGGTGTGGGCAGAGGGTGACAGTAAAAAGCAAGGATACTGAACGAATACTTCTGCTCAGTAGTCACAAAGAAAGAGGAGGGGGAGATACTTAAACCAAAGAATAGAAGCACTCTTAATGGGGGGTCGATGCCAGTCCATTCTCAGAAAAAGGATCCTGAAAGAACTTCTAAAACTGAAGTTGGATAAAGCAATGGGACCTGATGAGATTCGCCAAGAATTTTAAAAGAACTAAGGAGAGAACTAGTGACACCACTGACTACCCTTTCTAACAAATCATGGGAGGATAGTGTGGTACCTGAGGACAGGAGGAAGGCAGATGCGATTCCCCTTCAAAAAAGTGGGAGCAAGACAGAGTCAGGAAACTACAGACCTGTTAGTTTGACCTCAGTGGTAGGGAAATGATGGAATCCTTGTGAAGGAAAGAATTGTTGAATACTTAGAGGCCAGTGGGCACAGAACCCAAAACATCATGGATTCACAGCAGGAAGGTCATGTCAGATAAATCTTATTGATTTCTTTGACTGGGTGACCAAAGTAGTTAGACCATGGAGGGGTTATGGACATGGCCTACCTAGATTTTAGCAAGGCATTTGACAGTCCCACAAAAAAGTTTAATAAACATGTTAGCCAGCCTGGGAGTGGGTCCCAGGGTTGTAGCCTAGGTAAAACATTGGCTGGACAACAGGACTCAGAAGGTAATAGAAAATGGAGTCCACTCCAAAGAAAGGAGGTTACTAGTGGGATACCACAGGGTTCAGTGCTGGGACCGGTCCTCTTTAATGTCTTTATAGATGACATTGCAGAGGGACTGGAAGGGAAGGTATGCCTCTTTGCAGATGACACAAAGATCTGCAACTGGGTTGATACACAAAGTGGGGGTTGAAAGGATGAGAAGGGACTTGGCAAGGTTGGAGGAATGGTCAAAAGTATGGCAGCTTAGATTCAAAGCAAAGAAGTGCAAAGTAATGCACCTGAAAACCAAAAAACCCAGAGGAAGAGTACACAATGTGGGGGGAGGTACTATCAACAATAAAAATGGAAAGGGACCTGGGGGTATTCATATCGGATGACTTAAATGTAGGTAAGCAATGTGAGAAGGCAGTAGGGAGGGCTGGAGGAATACTGGGATGCATAGGAGAGGCAACACCAAAGAAAACAGAAAGTTGTTAATCCCTCTGTACAGACAGTTGGTGAGACCGCATCTGGAATACTGCATGCTGTTCTGCGACCCCATCTCCGCAAGGACACAGGATGGAGGCAGTCCAGAGAGAGCAACTAAAATGGTGCAGGGTCTGCATCAGAAGCCATACTAAGAGAGACTAGAGGAGCTTAATATGTATACCCTCCAGGAAAGGAGAGGGAACATGAGTGGAAACATGTAAGTACCTCAAAGGAATCAACAAAGTCCAAGAGGATAGCATTGTTCAGAAAAGAGGTGCAAGAACAAGGAGGCACAATTTGAAGGCAGAATGGGGACAGTTCAGGAGCAATGTGAGGAAGTATTTTTTCATGGAGAGGGTGATGGATGTACGGAACAGCCTTCCTGAGGAGGTCATGGGGTCAAAAACAGTGGGGGAATTCAAGAATGCATGGGACAGACAAAGCAATTCTAGTTGGGGGGGTTGGAGGCAGTAGGCTATTGGTTAACTAGGATCAACAGCGTATCCAACAGGTAGTGAAATTGGCAGACTGGGTGGGCCAAGCAGTCCTTATCTGCCATCAAAGTCTATGTTTCTATGTCATAATGTGGATGTACTATATTACATCCAGAAAAGTGATGCTTTTAATTTTTATTTCTTATCAAACCCTATACATTTTCAATTCTACCTCAGAGTAAACACAGCTCAATTTTATTTGCGCAGTAAGACAATGCAGGTGGTGCATTAGACAGTGCACATGTATGCCAGGGGCTGAAGACATTCAGCATAAGGTATTGTGTCTTACTAATCCCTTGGCCATTTGTTAGAACCATCTAGTGCACATCCCTTTATTTTACTGCATATTTAATGAATGGTCCAGTGACTGGCTGTGGCCAAAAATAAATGAGGGGATTTTAGTACACATTTTATAAATAAGAACTACAATTTCTTGCCATACAACATATAAAAATATTGAACTGATTTTCAGGACTTGTGTTAACCCCCTAATGAAGCCACCGGATGTGCAAGGTCGAGGAGGAAGATGCCATTGGATCTGTGGCCTTCATGGAATGTCGAGGATTACTGGGTGTCATAGGACAGAGTCCTGATAGAGTCGGTTGAGGAAAGGATTCCTCAGAGAACCACTGCTTCGGATGGATCCTGAATGGCAGATCCTCAGCGGAACTGTAACCAGTGGGAGTAGAGTATTCAGAGATGGCATCAGTGGATTAATTGGAGAAGATAGGGTGTAGGACTTGTATGAATCTATGTAGTCTTCTGAGTCAATTCAGATTATTCACTGGAATGGCTTTTCTTTGATGTAGCCTCTTTTTTATATTGACTGCATGTGGATTACTTTTGTCAGCATTTTTTTGTATTTTTCTCTTTGGATTGCAGCTTTCTATTGGAGTTTTAATTTCTGTCAATCAGTCAAATGAGGATTACATTTGATGGCACTTTTTATTTTCCTGTTTTTTTGGGGGGGGTTCTTTGGGAATTAAATGTGGAATATATGCTACAATGAAGGAAGCCAACTACAAGAGTTTTCACTTTCGAAACATTTATTTTGGTTACTGGATGTTGAAGGCAGAAGAAATGAAGACACGGAATGTGAGATTCATTGCAAAAAACTGTGGGTAGAGAGGGTAATGTTAGTTATAAATCTGTATTTTATGTAAGAATGGGGTAGGCATACTATTTTAATTCACATATATAATAAATCAGGGGCCCCATATTCAAAAATGGGTAAAGCGGATCGCAAGGTTTTGTACTGCTTTTGCCCATTATGCATGACCACAAGGATTCTTGATTCATTACTATGGACTTACAGAGCAATATCACAGCAGCTTCCAAAATATATCTCAGACTGTTTTCCACAAGCCTCATCAAGTAATTATGCATGAAGAAGCCTGAACTTCATTACTCTTAAAGTGCCTAAGTTCCACTCTCGACATGGCAGACATGCTGTTAGTTATGTGTTATCCACCCTATGGAACACAATGCAAAAGACACTGAAAGTGAACAAGCTCATATCTATTACAGCCTTTAAATATCTATACAACAAAATATTCAAGAAAAATGTAACTGCTTCTGTCAACATTAGACTAACCCTCCATCTTTCCTACCAGCTGGGCGACTATTCAAGGTAGCTCCTCAGCACCCTACGAGCAGTTGCTTCACATCTCATTAACCTTTACTACAATCCTTCCTTCTTAAGCATTATATACTTAGTCTCCTTATACTTTCAGTTTTTACTTCTCAGTCCATCCCCTTCCCCCCTTGACCTACTATTGATCCCTCTTTGACACGGCCCTTTCCACTCCTTCCCTTTCACCACCCCTGGCCACAACACTCTGTATACACTCCTTTTCGTCCCCCTGTCACTGCTTCAGCCGGTATTTGCCTCCTACAAATTATTTCCTGTAGATATATCTTCCAGATGTCCATACAGCTCATCACCCGAGCTCAAAAACTTTCTAATAATTCCCCTGACACATTTAACCTTCACCAAAAAGTGCAAGTTTCTAAAGTATCCTTCACTAACAAGCTGGCTACTTAATGAATCATGTATATATCTTGGAGTTGTTGTTTTGTATTCATTTGCTATCCTTTCAAAGTTGTGTATTCTTTGTATGTTATATGTCATACAAATTGTATCTTGACCCTACCAGGTCCATCTTGCAAATGAGCATTGCTCAATGATGTTCGCCTGGATAAATAAATTTGATTGATTGATTGATTGATTGATTCGGATAGTGCACCAGCACTGTCCAACTGAATATAGGAACATGTCGACAGCCCTAAGCAGAGTAGCACTGCCCTGAAATGGATCCTGATAGTGCAGCTGAACAACGCCACCAGACCCAACAGCACTGGTAGCTCCTGGCGTGATATTCAGATGGTCCCATGCAAAGGAGCTCATTGGGAATGCATGTGTTAAGGAGCTATTTGTATGCCTATTATGGGCACAGTTGCATGATAGCAGCTGCAGGTTTGCACCTGCAGTTGCTTCTGTCTCCACCCAATTGCCTACTCCTGGAGAAAGCATGTATTCCTTGGTGTCTTTTGTATCATGAAATGTTCATCTCATCTGCTTAGCCTTGTGCTATGTATAATATGCTTTGATATTCAGTATGTCTGTTTCACTGCTGTTTTGTTTTGCCCTCTGTTTTATTGCACTGTATTTGTATTAGTGTTGTACCCTCCCCCGGTCAACCCTGAAAAAGGGATTGCAGTTGTCTCAGTGGACTTACCCAGTCACCAAAACTCAAATAAAATAAATAAATACACATTACCATCCAACTGCCAGCCCATACAACTGTTAACTTTACCCTGGTGTCTGAGTGGTCTCACACCATCTGATAGTCATCCCTGGTGTGTGAATATGTAACTGGTGCCTAGTGGTTCCCCCTGCTCTCCGATAGTCAGCCCCAGTGTAATTGAATGTATCCCTGGTGACTAGTGGTCCTCCACCATCTGATCACCAGCCCCATTATAGTGAAATAACTCCTAGCTAGCCACCGTATCAAAGACAGGGAGTGTGCATCCAGTGTACTGCACAGGACACGCATCCTCTGTATTGTACAGGGAGCATAGCCCATCTACTGTACATGGAGTGTGTAGCCAGTTTACTGTACATGGGTGTGTGGCTAGTTTACTGTACATGGAGTGTGGGGGGGCTGTTTTAGTCACCATATGGGATCCGCATCAATGGCGTTGAATGTAGGGGTTAGCAGGTGGGTTTGTCTCTGCCATGGGGAGTGGGTGCTAGATGTTAGGGAAGGGTTTGTTGGTATGGGGATGGAGATCAGTAGGTGGGGTGCAACTAAACACCAGTGAATCTGTGATGAACTACATGACTGGTGACTAGTGGGTGCAGGGGACCACTGGACACCAAGAATGAATATATTACACCAGTACTGGTGATCGTGAGGGAGGAGACTTCTGGACACCAGGGCCATTTTTTACTATTCTGGTGATGGTGATCAGTGGATGGGGAGCTACTAGACACCATGGGGCAGGTGTGCTCCCCCAACTGCCAATTTGGTTGTTTAAAGAGGTGGCTGCAATGGCTGCTAGGATTGTCCAGGGTAAGTCAGGGTTTTCAATGATAGTATTTGCACAGTGCAAAGTGGCCTGAGATAACCCCTTTGCACAGCACAAATGTGCTAACTATCGTTCTGTTCCGGTACTCCTTTCCCTGCCTCTCCCTTTTCTCACCACCTACATAGAAACATAGAATTTGATGGCAGATAAGGACCGCTTGGCCCACCCAGTCTGCCCATTTCCCTACCTGATGGATAAGTTGCAGATCCTAGTTAACCAGCAGCCTACTTCTTCCCACCCCAACCCCCTAGAATTGCCTTATGACTGTCCCATGCATGCTTGAATTCCACCACTGTTTTGACTCCACAACCTCCTCTGGAAGGCCGTTCCATACATCCACACCCTCTCTGTGAAAAAATACTTCCTTAATTACCTCTGAGCTGCCCCCTTCTATCTTCAAATTGTGCCCCTTGTTCTTGCAATCTCTTTTGAAAGATGCTACCCTCTTGGACTTTGTTGATTCCCTTGAGGTACTTGAAAGTTTCTATCATGTCCCCTCTCCTCCTTTCCTCGAGGCTATACATATTAAGCTCCTTAAGTCTCTCTTCATATGTCTTCCCGTGCAGACCGTGCACCATTTTAGTTGCCCTCCTCTGGATAGCTTCCATTCTGTCTATGTCTGCGGAGACTGGGTCTCCAGAACTGCATGCAGTACTCAGATGTGGTCTCACCAGCTGTCTGTACAGAGGATAATAACTTCTTGTTTTCTACTGGTGATGCCTCTCCCTATGCATCCCAGTATTCCCCAGCCCTCCTTGCTGCCCTCTCACATTGCTTGCCCACCTTTAGGTCATCTGATATGACTACCCCAGGTCCCTTTCCATTTTGTTGTTAGTATCTCACCCCCCATTGTGTACTCTTCCGCTGGGTTTTTGTTTCCCAGGTGCATTACCTTGCACTTCTTAGCATTGAATCTAAGCTGCCATACATTTGACCATTCCTCTAACCTTGCCAAGCCCTTCTCATCCTTTCCACCCCACCTTGTGAATCAACTCTGTTGCAGATCTTTGTGTCATCTGCAAAGAGACATACTTTTCCTTCCAGTCCCTCTGCAATGTCACTTATAAAGACATTGAAGAGGACCGGTCCTAATACTGAACCCTGCGGTACCCCACTACTAACCCTCCTTTTTTCAGAGTGGACTCCATTTACTATTACTCTGTGTCCTATTCTCCAGCCAATTCTTTACCCAGGCTGTCATCTTGGGACCCACTCCCAGGCTGGCTAACTTGCATATTAATCTTTTGTGTGGGACTGTGTCAAATGCCTTGCTAAAGTCTAGGTAGGCCATGTCCACAGCCCTTCCCTGATCAACTACTTTGGTCACCCAGTCAAAGAAATCTATCAGATTTGTCTGGCATGACCTTCGCACTGTGAATCCATGCTGCCTTGGGTCCTGTGCCCCTCTGGCCTCTAGATACTCAACAATTCTTTCCTTCAGAAGTGATTCCATCATTTTCCCTACCACTGAGGTTAAACTAACAGGTCTATAGTTTCCTGCTTCTGCCTTGCTCCCACTTTTGTAAAGGAGAAATCACATCTGCCCTCCTCCAGTCCTCAGGTACCACCCCATCCTCCCATGATTTGTTAAAGAGGGTAGTCAGTGGTGTTACTAGTTCTACCCTTAGTTCTTTTAGAATTCTGGGATGAATCCCATCAGGCCCCATTGCTTTGTCCACCTTCAGTTTTAAGAGCTCTTTCAGATCCCTTTCTTTTATAAATGGGCTGGTATCAACTTCTGTATCCAGAGTGTTTCTACTGTTTGTTTTAGGTACCTCCCTCTTCCTTTGTAAATACTGAGCAAAAATATTTGTTTAGTATCTCTGCCTTTTCACAGTCACCCTCTGCCCACCCTCCTCCCTTTATTAAGCCTCACTATTCCTCCCTTGGTCTTCCTTCGCTCCTGATGTACCTATAAAAAGTTTTATCCCCTTCTTAACCGATTTGGCTCTTTTCCTCGGTTTGGGCCTTTGCTGTTCTGACTGCCTTTCCAGCTTCCTTTGCTTTAACTGATAGTTCTGTCCTGTTCCTTCTGTGATTCCTTGTACTTCCTGAATGCTCTCTTTTCTCTTGAACCTTCACTGCCACTTCCTTTGAGAACCATAATGGTTTCTTACCTCATTTCATTTTGTTCATTTGCTTTACACAAAGGCTTGTTACCTCTGTGATGGCAGTTTTTATTATTCCCCATTGTTCTTCCACCCCTCCTTCCTGCCCATTTGCTAGTGCATTCCTTAGGCACTCACCCATTTTGGCAAAGTCAGCCCTCCTAAAATCCAGTACCTTTGTCTTTGTATGGCTGACTCTATTGCTGTGTTTATTGTGAACCATACTGTTCGATGGTCGCTAGTTCCCAGATGGCTACCCACTTCTACATCTGTGATCCTCTCTTCATCTCCATTTGAGAGAACCAATCTAAGATTGCTCCCTCTCGAGTGGGCTCCAATACTAGTTGTCTAAGGCATGCCCCCTGTAGGGCATCTAGAATAACCCCACTCTTAGAAGTGGCTGCTGCAACTGCACTCCAGTTAACATCTGGCATATTCAGATCACCCATCAGCAATATCTCCCCTTTATCTGCCATTCTAAGTATACGTTCTATCATTTCCTTGTCCATTTCCTCCCCCTGAGAGGGGGTCTGTACATAACCCCTGTGCGGATTGTGGTGCCATTGCTTGCCTCCAAATTGACCCACAGTGCTTCTCCTCCCCGTTTACCCTTTTGTTCTGTTGCTTTGATTTCTTCTCTTATGTGAGAGCTACTCCTCCTCCCCTTTACCCTCCCTGTCCCTCCTATAGATGTGTATCCTGGTATGTTTATGTCCCAGTCATGGTTCTGTGTGTACCACGTTTCTGTGACTGCCTCGATATCCAGATCTTCCTCCTCCATCAAGGCCACTAATTCAGGAAGCTTGTTACCCAGACTACGGGCATTGGTACTCATTGCTCTCCATTTTTTGATGGCTTTACCTTCTGTAGCAGCATCCCCACTGACCTTTCTACCTTGGTCTTTTTCTCATTTAGTACCCTGTTTTGTAGGGGGAGGCTGGGATTTTCCTGCTGCTTATCAGTGCCCCCTTGACTAGGTTTAAAGGCTTGCCAAAAGCATTTAAACAGATTGCCCAAAAGACTTGTTCCCTTTCTGGACAGATGCAGACCATCCTGCCAGTATAGGCTGGTGTCCCTCCAGGTGGAACCCCAGTCCCCAATGAAGCCAAACCCCTGTGCTCCACACCATTTTTTCAACCATTTGTTAAACTACATGGTGCAAAGTACTCTCGCCTCACCCATGCCACTGACAGGCAGTACCTCTGAGAAGGATACTGTGTGTGCTACTTGTCTTAAGCCCCTCCCCAACTCTACAAAGTCCTTCTGCACTGCTCTAATCTCATGATGAGCTAAGTCATTTGTCCCTAGGTGGACAATGACATCCAGCTCAGACTCCCATGCAACTGTTCTCGTGATCCTAAGGATGTGCTTCCTGTCCCTCCAAGCCATGGCACCAGGCAGGCACCTTACTTCAGTTTTCCCTGCTTCCCCCAGTTCTATCCCCCTAATAATTGAGTCCCCCACCAGGAGCTGCTTTCTTTCCCTGTGGTGCCCTCTGCCTCCTTCCTGAGGGCCTCCCTTGTGACAGTTGTCTGCACCCTCCTTAGTCTCCTCTGCATGTGTATCCATTTTGTGTGTGCACTAACCCCTTTAGCACACACAAAACCCATTTTGAATATTGCGCACAGGCTCAAACCCTGGAAAACATGGGGTGCAATCACTATGTCCACCAATCAAACTTTTGATTACATGACCCAGATGTTTCCAATGGACTGGCATTTTCTTTTCCTATAAGTCACTCATATCTTGCAGTGCCTTCATGTACCTAGAGGTAAAAGAAAAAAGAGAAAGATAGGTTTTCCTTTGTTAGACTGGAAACTATGCACAAAGTTCCAATATCAACAGTTGAGTACATTGAACTACACTGTTTTATAAAATGGAGAGGAAAATCCTGTGTCCGAATTGGTCATTAGCCATGCATTAGAAGTGTCTGATGAACAGTTAAAAGCAACTGCTGGCCAGCTGGATGCAGGACTGAAACAAATGTACGAAACCATAGAATTTTAGTTACAGCTGTCGTTTTCCCCTTTTCTTAGCCCACAAATCCAGTATAGTGCCCCATTTTATGTAAACACGGAGCCTTTCTAGCACACAGTGGAAAAGCAGTATTTCATGATTTCCTTTAAAGAAACTGATTTTTGTCAGAATTTAATAGCATACTGTATACTGTACCATCTGTTCTGCTGTTTAAGCCACGATCATTCTTACGTACACAGGCTTGACTGTGGCTGTGGTGCATGGTGGGACCCCACCCACCACCACCCCTCAATTACTGTTTCATAGCAAAGCTGTCTTTAAAAAAAAATTTAAACAAGGTTTATTGGTTTTTTTAGACTTTTCTTTAGACAATAAAAAGATAGATACTGTAAATCATTTAAATACAGATAGATAAAAAGCCTCCTGGTCGGGGAGACCCCCTTGGGTATACAATACTAAAATGCAATTCATGTGAACAGATAACTTCAATATATAGAAACCTATAAATACAGTAATTCAGCAAACAAGTCAAACTACTACCTAACCTATAGTTCATTCTATCCTAAATAATGTATTATGTATCAACTTTAATGCATTTATAAATAGACAGGTTGCATATAACAGGGCTCCCAGATCTACAGGAATTCCTGTATTTTACAGGGATTGGAGGCATCTACAGGAAAACTATTCAATACAGTTGCATTGGTTATACAGGAAAACAGCAATTGAGCAGCCATAGGAAATAATGTAATCTACAGGACAACACAGGAATATCACCCTGGAGTTACAGGAAAATGCCAAATCAGTATGGTAGCACTGATATAACAAAGAGGGTTTGTGGTTTGAAGATTGGATCTAACACAATACAGTCCCGAAACAGCTAACACTTTGTTTCTTGGGCTAAGAATGAACCCTAATCAGTACTTTACTGCATCTATCGCTGGGTGTAATTGCTGTCCCCTTAAATGTCTCTGGACATGGTGCTTTAGAAGAACATGCGCCATGCGATGTGCAAATATAGTATGTATAATCATGCAGGCCTGTATCTAACCTGTTACCACTGTGGAGTCTTCTGGCCTTAGTTAAGAAGGCAAGGGGTCAAACCCTGAGGGTGTCTTCCTGCTGTGTTTCCCATCTGTATTGAGGGCTCTTTTTGGATGGAAGGAACACCATCCTGAGGGCTCCCATGCACCAGCCAGGGTGACCATGCTGGTAAACTTTGCCTGCGTGCCCTGTGCCTATGTAGAACTCTTAGGTATGAGGCAGCATCTGAAATCCCTTGGAACCACTGACCTACCTGTAGGGCAGTCTGCCTGTCTCCATTTCATGAGCAACTGGCACTTGGCTTCTAGTGTGGTTGTGCTCATGAGGGACTTGTAGAGCTTCCCTTGTGGGGCCAGTAGGTCTGAGTCTCCTAGAATCCAAAACCTTGGGGAGTGAGGCAGGGTTAGTGAGGCAACGTGCTCCAAGTCCTTAATAATAGTGAGCCACCAGGCATGAATGGCTGGACAGTCCCATAGGATATGGAAAATAGTGCTGGGGGAGGCATTGCATCACCAACATTCATTTGGGATATTCAGACCAATGTGGGCCAGCTTGACTGGTGTTCTGTGCCATCCACCCAGCACCTTGTTCTGGATTAGTTGCAGCATGGGATCTGGAGAGGCAGCATGGGCCTCAGTCTAACATCGGTTCCAGAAAACCAGATCTATTGTCTCCTGTATTTCTATTGCCCATTTTGCCCTTTGGAATTCCCAGCAGGGACAGTATCGGGTTTGTATAATTTGATATAGTCCCAGTTCATCCTTTCAGTTTAGTTACCCACCCTGCTATCTCAAGCAATAAAACAACTTGGGGACAGCCATCATCTTGAAGGCTGCTATTTTCCCAGGCAGCCTGAGATTTAATTTCTTCCATCTGCCTATATCTATTTTGAGTGATGTTATCAATTTAGAAATGCTCCTGTGAGTTATGTCCTGCGGTCGTCTGGTTATGACCATGCCCAGGAACTGAATACTTTCAGCTGCCCAGTTAACTGTTTGCAGGCCTGGAGGAAGCCATGCAGATTTTCTTTGGAGATCTGAAGTATTTCTGTCTTGCCCAGTTTACTTTAGGCCTGAAACATTACCAAATGATTCTATTATTTCCCACACCTTGTGAAGGGTTGTTTCACCTGAGGCAGTGTGCATGAAAGGTCATCTGCATAAAGCAGGGAGGTATATGTTTATCCCCAGCTCTGATTCCTGCAGTTTCTGGATTTTGTTGGAAGTGGCATTAAGAGGCTCCATAGCCATCAGGAACAACAAGGAGCTCTGAGGGCATCCTTGCCTGTTACCCCTGAATAGTGGGAATGGATCAGATAATAGGCCACTAGTGAGGTCCCTAGCTGTGGGTGAAGAATAAATTGTCTTGATCCATGAGATAAAGGAGGGCCACCATATCAAGACATAGTATAATAAGTTCCATTCTATCTAATTGAATGCTTTTTACCCCCCATTGATTGCAGGCAGGGAAGCAGTAGCAGGGCCTCTGAAGGCTAGCTGAATCTGGTTAAGGACCAGTCTAAGGCTATCACTGCCTTGCCGCCCCTTCATAAACCCAGCCTGTGATTTGTGCATGGAGGTAAGAGATTGCAGTATCTAACTTGTTTGCAAAGACTTTGGCCAATATCTTGGCATCTGCATTGAGTAGGGAAATTACCTATAAAGGGAGCAAGAGGTGGGGGTCCTTAAGTTTCAAAGAAATAGTGACTGTGGCTTCTTGCAGTACAGAGGAAAGGCTGCCTAATTCTCTGGCACTCTGGAACATCTTAAGTAGATGCAGAGTGGTGACAGTTCAAAGCCGGATAAAATCTGTGCTCAGACCGTCCAACCCTGGTGCCTTACCCTTAGCTAGTCCTTGGATGGCACTGAGCATCACCTGCAATGAAATTTCAGCTTCCAATGCTTTGGCCACATCAGGAGGGAGTCTTGGTAATGCTAGTGCCGCAAAGAATTCCTCATAATCAGAGAGGTCTGGCTAGCACCAGTGCTGCAGTAGAGGTTGGCACAGTAGACTCTGAAGGTCTCATGTCTGTTTTGGGTCTTAGTGATCTCCCCTGAGATGGATTTGATGAGCAATATTTGAGTTTCTGCCTGTCTTTGCTTGAGATGGTATGCCAACACCTTACTGGCCTTCTCCCCAGTTTCCCAGTAAGACTGTTAAAAAGAATTGCACTCTCTCTCTCTCTCTCTCTCTCTCTGCCTGCTGGTGCTGTAATGTATTTAGTTGGTACTTAAATTGCCAAGAGACACCTTGCACCTTAGTCTGATCTTTGCCCAGATTAGTAAAGCGTGCCTTCCATCACTTTCAACTGGACTATGAGGTCTGCCTCCTCTTGTTTATGTTCTGTATTTTCTTCACTTGCACGAAATAATCCTACCTCTCACAGACTCCTTAAATGCTTCATACAATGTGCCTTGGGAGATATCTGGCTGTTCATTTCTAGCAAGGTAAAATTTGGTTTCCTGCTGCAGGCAATCTTTGAAATCTGCTGAGTGTAGTAGGGTTGGATTAAAGCACCATATTATTGCATTAGCCAGAGTGTGCTGGAGTACATGGCCCGAAAGGGTAATGGGTTGTATGGAATTGTCTGCTATTTCATGGAGGCTATGTGAGCTGCACAGGAAGTAGTCCAGCCTACTGCATGTATGGAACCTGGCGGATCTAAAGGTATAGTCTTGGCTGTGGGGTGGTATATCCTCCAGCAGTCCTGCAGCTGAAGTTCTGTGAACAAGTGGCCCAGGGTCACTCTTGCCCTGGTGTGAGACAGTTCCTTTCTTTGTGATGGTCCAATAAAGGGTCCATCACAAAGTTGAAATCCCCTCCAAGGACCACTACTTTTTCAGGTGTACTTAAGTCTGAGGTGTTGGGATGACTGCATGAAGAAGTCTGGGCTATCTGTATTTAGGGCATATATATTACCCAGGATGATTGGTCTATGCTGCACCTTGCCTGCCAGCAACAGCCACCTCCCTTCCTTGTTTCCATGAATTTGTCTATTTGAATAATGCTACCTTTCTTAATTGGGGTAGTGACTCCCTGCTTCTTGGAAGAATAGTTGCTTGAATATCCTCGTCCAACTCATCCGCTGACTAACTTATCTGAATCTTGAGGAGATGTGTTTCTTGTAGCATGGCCACATCACATTTGGCTGAGCTGAGAAGTTTGTCTGTTTAATAGGGTGGTTAATACCTAGACATTCCAGGTAATGATCTTCAGGCCAGCCATAAAGCTCCTTGGTCACCTGTAGACCCATGCAGTATCAAAGAGAGATGTACAATCGTACCTTACCCCAGTAAGTCACCAAGGCACACCTTTCCTGTCACCCCCGAGGTGCAGTCCTGTGGAGTGCATTGTCTGACAGATGTAAGATAGCAAGGACAAACATGAGTAACAGCAAAATCCAAACCACAGTGTATGTGGTTTCCACAGTGTGAGCTGCCTTGTCATGTTTAGAAGTGCTACCTGGCTAATTACCATATACTGGTAGTATTTGTGTCTTAAAGTTACATTAGATGCGTCTATCCAAACCCACAACACCTAACATAAATGTGAACTTGATATCATAACGGTCAAAGGATGTAGCAAAACTGAACTTGAAACCATTAGATAACCTCTAAGGGTCAGTAAATTATTCCTTTGAAATCTCTGTAAAATAGATAGGGAGAGAAGGTACAAAGTGGCCAGTGACAGAGGATCACCTAGGCCCTGCTTCTTTCCTGTTGTGGTTGCTATCACCATACCAATGCTGTGTTACCAGATTTTACAGTTGATGGCCTTTAGTGAGCTCCCACCATTTTATTCAAAGTCCCTCAGAGCAAGGAATAGGTTTAAGTTTGCGGCAGTATGCCTACCTACCAAAGGATATTGGTGGAGCATAAGCATAGATGTGTTGGGGTACCTACCTCACAGTGCTTATTACTCCTCCCATGATGATGGGTGAGTTAACATAGAAACATAGACTTTGACGAAAGATAAGGACCGCTAGGCCCATCTAGTCTGCCCATTTCCCTACCTACAGGATAGGCCGCAGATCCTAGTTAACCAACAGCCTATATCTTCCTGCCCCCACAAGAATTGCCTTATGTCTGTCCCATGCATTCTTGAATTCTCCCACAGTTTTAGACCCCACAACTTCCTCAAGAAGGCTGTTCTATGCATCCACTACCTCTGTGAAATAATACTCTCACATTGCCCCTGAACCGCCTCCTATCTTTAAATTGTGTCCCCTTGTTCTTGCAAGTCTCTTTTCTGAAAGATGCTACCCTCTTGAACTTTGTTGATTCCTTGAGGTACTGAAAGTTTCTATCATGTCCCCCCTCTCCCTTCTTTCCTCAAGGGTATACATATTAAGCTCCTTAGTCTCTCCTCATACGGCTTCTCTTGCAGACCCTGCACCATTTAGTTGCCCTCTCTGGACTGACTATCCTGTCTATGTCCTTGTGGAGATGGGGTCTCCAGAACTGGACACAGTATTCGGATGGGGTCTCACCAACTGTCTGTACAGAGGGATAACAACTTCCCATTTTCTGCTGCTGATGCCTCTCCCTATACATCCCAGTATACCCCCGGCCCTCCCTACTGCCTTCTCACATTGTTTGCTAACCTTAAGGTCATCTGATATGATTACCCCCAGGTCCCTTTCCTGTTTTGTTGTTACTACCTCCCCACCCATTGTGTATTCTTCCCCTGGGTTCTTGTTTCCCAGGCGCATTATTTTGCACTTTTTTGCATTGAATCCTAGCTGCCATACGTCTGACCATTCCTCCAACCTTGCCAAGTCCCTTTTCATCCTTTCCACACCTCCTTGTGTATCAACCCTGTTGCAGATCTTTGTGTCATCTGCAAAAAGGCATACTTTTCCTTCCAGTCCCTCTGCAATGTCACTGATGAAGACATTAAAAATGACTGGACCCAATACTGAACCTCTGTGACCCCACTAGTAACCGCCTTTCTTCAGAGTGGATCCATTTACAATTACCTTCTGTGTCCTGTTGTCCAGCCAATGTTTTACCCAGGCTACCACCCTGGGACCCACTCCCAGGCTGGTTAATTTGACTAATAATCTTTTGTGTGGGACTGTGTCAAATGCTTTGCTAAAGTCTAGGTAGGCCATGTCCACAGCCCCTCCCTGGTCTACTACTTTGGTCACCCAGTCAAAGAAATCTATTAGATTCGTCTGACATGACCTTCTCGCTGTGAACCCATGCTGCCTTGGATCCTGTGCTCCACTGACGTCTAGGTACTCAACTGTTCTTTCCTTCAGAAGTGACTCCATCACTTTCCCTACCACAGAGGTCAGACTGACAGGTCTGTAGCTTCCTGCCTCTGTCTTGGTCCCACTTTTGTGAAGGGGAATCACATCCACCTTCCTCCAGTCCTCGGGTACCACATCATCCTCCCATGATTAAAAAGAGTAGCCAGTGGTTTCACTAGTTCCTTCCTTAATTCTTTTAGAATTCTGGGGTGAATTCCATCAGGACCCATTGCTTTGTCCACCTTCAGTTTTAGGAGTTCTTGCAGAACCCTTTCTTCTGTGAAAGGACTGGGATCGACCCCCCTATCAAGAGTGCTTCTGTTAATTGGATTAGGCACTTCCCCCTCCTCTTTTGTGAATACTGAGCAGAAATATTCATTCAATATTCCTGCTTTTTCACTGTCCCCCTCTGCCCACCCACCGTTCATTCTATTCAGCCTCACTATCCCTCCCTTTGTCTTTCTATGCTCACTGATGTACCTATAAAAGGTTTTATCCCCCTTCTTAACTGAGTTGGCTCCCTTTTCCTCAGTTTGGGCCTTTGCTATTCTGACTTCCTGAGTTCTATGTTATCACCATGTTTCAGGCCTTGGCTGACCTGGAGGGAGGGTCTGTGGGAAAACCTACAGGGCTTCAGAAACTTGCAAATCACATCTTGCTTTTCTTGGTAACCTCATATCTGCTTGCCAATAATAACGGAATCTTCTATTAATATTTCCTTCTAAATGCGAATCATGGGGCTGGAAAGACTCCACTCTCTCCCCCCCCCCCCAACACTGGCATGCGTATAAATGGAGATGAGAGCTTGTGAGGGGATTTGCAATGAAGCTTGGTATGAGCCTATTTTCAGTAGAAAGCTGCCCCCTTGAAGGAGTCTCTCTAAAACACGTAATGAAGGTTAAACACATAATGAAAGTTAGCACCTTCAGGCTAAAGCATCGAGTCCCTGTGTCCTGTCAGATTCTTTTTCCCATCTCCCCTCCCCGGGTGTCCTACCAGCTCCCCATAATAGTGCAGTAATGGTTGTTGCCTCTGAATTGTGTTTATCATTAAATCACACTATCTCTCATCTTGTGTATGGCACAAGCACCAAATAAGGATATAAATGTTGGTATGTTCCCATGTGTGTTATGCTCATGCTGCCCGATTTCCCTGTATATTGCTGTCATTTGGGAGAAGCCACTGAATAGGGTGTTAGGACCATCATAGGAGCCAAGGTTCTTCCATCTCTGATGCGGTGGGGAGGTGTATTACTAAACAACTCAGTTCCTTAAGCCCATCGTGGCTGCTTCAAGTGTGGTTTCTATTTAGCAGTCATAAGGTTGCTGTAAGAGGGCCACCAGGGCAATGCCCCCAGTCCCACCACATCCAACCCCCCAACCCATTGTGCTGTGTACCGATACACTAGTCCTGGATCTACGGCATCACCTGCATCACCACAGAGAGTCTGGCAGGGTACATTAAAGTTTCACCACCATCAGTGCTTGGTTCAGCTCAAACAGCACACAGACTCCAGAGGAAAAGCCTCTCCTTTTTCACAGAGAGCCAGACAGATTTTCCATTTACAGTCAGTTGAACAGCAGTTATTTGAGGCAGTTATTAGTGAATGGGGTTTTCGTTAAGCCAGGGAGTCGGTAGTGCTGGGGTATGTGAACAGGCGGGCAGGTGATTGGACCAATAGCACTAGAATCAGATAACCAGAGTTTCCATTTACAGCCACTGTAGCACCAGATGTTATACTTTCTTTTCCCCCCAACCTCTCTGGTGCTGTACCCGACTCCTCTGCTCTCTACTACCCACCCCCGGAGTCTCCCATGAAGTGCTGGTTTACCTCTCAGGTGAGGTTGCGATGGGGAGGGCCTCCCCTTACCCCCCCGCTCCATGGATTCAGGTCTTCGTCGGGACCCTGGTGCTGGCGGCATTTGGTGAGCAGGGGGAAGGTCCACTATCTGGCCCTCGTGTCATCGAGAGGTGTATTAATATTGTACACCCCCCCCCCATGGGGAAGCACGATGGATGCAGTCATATGCTGTGGCATTGTATGGCATGCCACTGAGATGGACTCCATTTTGTTTTCTTTGTGATAATTCTGTTAGGCCAAGGGTATTGTGTTTACCCAGTCTCTGTTGGCACATAATGAATGGCACAGTGGTACCTGCACAGTAGGTTGATCATTTCATTGTCTGCAGTGCACATTGTGCACTACAGAATTGGCAGTGCATTTGGCGCACTGCACTGACAGTCATGAACTTTGTAAAATGCAGTGACTGTAGTACACATGGTATGGCAAAATATTGGCAACACACTGGAAGCAATACAGTGATTGAAATGCATGTGGCACAGTGCACATGGCAGAATGCTGAGTCAGTGGTGCATGTTGCATGCTGCTATCCATGTGGTACAATACAGTGGTAGCAGTACAAATGTCACCCCTTAGTACAGTGGTGGTACAGTAACTGACACCGTTATATTATCCAAATGCTGGTATATGTTTTATCAGCTAGTAATGTGCTCCTTTAAGAAGCCCTGAAAGTTTGTACTGTGGAAGGTAACATTTAAATAACTAAACAATCTGGGCCAGTGTAAAAGTCCATGGGACGAGATGCTTTTCCAAAGCTGTTTTGTTGTGGGCTAGTAGCTTCAAACCTTAGTTTCTACTTTTTTTATTAGCTGTAAGAAACAATATGGTCTTGTTATCATTGTTTTCCATTGAAAAGCATCCTCCCAGCCAGCCTTTCCAGCGTTGCTCACTCTACCACCCACAGGCCATCCTTAATAATGCCTAGGGCTGCATAGGAGCTTGCCGGTAACGTAAGAGAAATGTTACGCTTCAGATCGTAAATTTTTTTTTCCTTCCAACTATTTTTCCTCCTGGTCACAGTCCACGGGGCCTCTGTCAGGTATCCTGCCGGTTCCTGTCCGACCTGAAGTCCCCCTACCTGAGCCTCCTTTCTCCTCCCTCATCCCACAGTCAGCACCCCCAGCTTAACCCCTCCAGGGTTGGGCCACCCCTCCTCTTGGGCACACTTTACAGACAGTCTGACATGTGGGTAAGAGCCCGGGTGGAGGAATCTGGAAGTCCAGGCAGGGTGGACCTGGTTGTGGACATGGGACCAGGTGCCATCACCTACTCCGTGGACCAGGTTTTTCCCTGTTCTGGTGTTCACCCCTCCTGTGCGTGGCGCACATCCTGATGCAGTGGCACATGGCAACCCTGCCTTGCGTCAGCCATGCTAATTTTGTGCTGCAGTGGCTCCCAGTCTCCACCAGGAGCTGCTAGCACACCAGACAATCCCCAGCCATCTCCCGGGGAGGAGAGCACCCTTCCAGGCACTCAATCCTCAACCTGCCCCGTCTGACCCCCGGCACCCGAGCTCGCTCATGAACCTGGGTAGTCTGTGTAGTGTGAGGTGTGGCATCCAGCGCCTCAACCCTCAGCACCACTGGGCTCACTCAGATCATAATCTTGTACCTCAGAGTAGTGCACACTAATACAGATGCACTTCATCTGCAAGCACTGTAAAATGATGTATCCCAAATTAATATCCAGTCTCTTTCAATGTTTCATTTCTGCTTTTACAGTAAACATCGGGTGGATCACCACCTTACTGCAAAACGAAGGCCGTATGCACTGTTCCTAATTATTTTATTTAATTTTTTTAATTGTTTTTTTAGTTTTACCACCTCATTTCTCAACCACCATGTCTTCATAGAGAGCCTAGCAGTAAGCACGAGAACACATCTGAAAATCTGCTTTTCATACCCACATAAGTGTTGGGCTTAGCATAGATAATGTTGAGCAAGGGAGACATACTAATGCCTTCATGGAATCCATCCATACTCCAGATTTGGTCTACCAACTTACCTGTGAACAGTGGAACACAGCAGGACAGTCTTCAGTATTCTTCTGCAGTCCTTGTCCATGCCCTCCTCCACATTGCTAGTTGGTTCACTTGCCACTCTTCCAAATCTCAAATGCGGTATACACAGTCCCCTCAGTGCTGCCACAGTAAACTTTGACCACCCCACCCCTCTGAAGGTAATCTCCACACACTGAATCCAGATACAAATTGTGGCATCATCCATGGGCAAGTAGTAATCGCGATGCAGATGGACCCACATCCCAGGTCTCACAATGATCTGCTTATCTTTCACCCCTCCTGTCTTGTCCTATCCCTGAATGTAGTTGCTCCCTGCAGAAGTGGCCTCTTCAGTTTCCCTTCTGGTAACCATTCTTCACTCCTAAGCTCCCCACACCAAAAACCATAGAGCTAACCATCCTTCCATATCATGAATGCGGTTAGTACATGCCACCATTTGTTTTTTTGATATATCAAAAATAAATATGATCTCTCTGGTAAGTCAAGCTGATGGCAGCAGGGATCAAGGGAAAAATAGGTGTTCTTACCCCTGTAAGACCTGTACTACCTTTGGTTAGGCATACAATGGCAAGAAAGAATGCTGGCCTCCGATTGGTCACTCTGGGGCTGGACCTGTGATGTTATCCCAGCATAACATCATGGATATAGTCCCAGCAAACAAAAGACTACATAAAATGTTTAAAAAAAGTTACTCCAAAAGAAAATGAAAGCCACATTTCTGATTAACTTCACACCATGCCTGCCCTCCCACAACAAAGAAACCCCGGGACAGAAACCAGCCAAAATAACACCCATCCACAACCCTCACACATTTAACCAAATCCCCAAGGGTTCCTCTTTTAATTTAGCAGATAACTGAAACCCATTCATGGACTGAGCGCACCCGAGTGAGTGAGCAGGAAACCGCGTCTGTGAACAGTCACCGCGTGGCTGTTCTCGCTCGGTCTTCATCTCGCATCCATTTTTTAAAATTTTGAACATGTTTTTTCTGTATCACAAATTCATTAAAAACACACTCTCCCTAAATCTCCCTACCTCCTTTCCTATGGCTTGGCAGATCGGGTTGGCAGACTTCCACTTGAGCGTGGCAGCAGAGAGGCTGGTAGGAGGGTAATGGGGCAGGAGCTCTGAACACAAATGTTATCCACCGAGATAATCTCCTGGTACAACATTAAACTTGGCAACAAACTGTAGTGGAATGAAAGGAAGGCACACGTGGGACCGGTAAGCAGATCCAAAATAGAAGAAATCCATCTACTGTACAGACAGCACCACTTGTTGGACAGACAGAAAAAGGAACTTTTTGTATGAATACACTTCCATTCACAAAAAAAACAAGTCTGTTACAAAAATGCTTATTTTTTCTTGTTGTTGAACATTAGCCATTGTATAATAGGAATAGTGCACTTCACGGTGTGTGTCTTGCTAGGATAATGTCACTTCTGGGGCATTGGATGCACTTGGCCTGCAGCCTCATGCCAAAACACACCAGGTGTGACATTATCCCAGCACAACACACACCATGTCATGCATTATTCCTTTAATATTAATATTAAATGATGGATGTACTCATTATATGTGTCATTTAATAGTACAGAATCATAGGTAGCCTAGCCCTTATATGGGTAGCAATACCCACGTTTTCCCACATTTTCCCTTGTGCCATACTGCCACTAAAGCAGCAGTATTAGATAGTCAGGAAGTGATTATCAAAATTCTGCTTTTTATCTGGAAGCATGCAGCCATAGTTCTGGTTTCCATATCTGTAAATAATTTTCTTTTAGCGATCGTTAGTTTTTTTTTGGTTTTTTGTTTTTGGTTTTTTTTAGATATTTAACATTTATTTCCATTGTTGTGGATCCACAGTAAATATGACTGCTACCTAATTTTTAGCTGAACTCCCCCTCACTTTGCATCATGTCTTTTATTTCCGTGGGACCCTGTGCTGCAAGTTCCTGCTGTCCTTGTGTAGTGCTACAAGTCACACGCATCTGCGGCTGGCAGGAGAGGGTTCCAATTCAGCATGGCGGGTGGGAGAAATATAAACAAAAACAAAGAAAAACAGCAAATTATGGGGTGATAGTGCATCAAAAACAAGATTACCAGGTAAGTGCTATACAGAGCACAGAAAACAAACTGTTACAAACAATCTGATTTTTGAGTTCATGCATTTGCTGAAAACTCCTTGAGATAGTGACTTTTGAGGGGTGTGACACTGTCTGCCCAATGCAGAGTGCTCTGCAAGGAACTTGACAGTATCACACCAATCATCAGCCAGGCTGGTCCTGATGCTGTTTTGCCTGAAGTGATCTGCACTTGAAAAGAAAAAGCCGCACCAATCATGTGGTGGCTTTTTCCTTTCATCTGCAGGTCACCGTGCAGCAAACAGCAGTTTGTGTCACGATCAGCCTGGCTGATGTCTCCGCCCCCCCTTACCACCCCACCAGTCCCTTCCTGGAAAGTGGGAGGAGGCGCATTCCTCACCTGCCTCCTCCATGTCCTGCTGTCTCCATTTTCTTATTTTCTCCCACCTGTTAGGAGAAGGCCACAGCCTAAGCTCCGTATGGGCTGGGAATATTCAGTGCCCAAAGGCACTTTTACTCTCAGCGTGATCACACTAGCGGATCCCCCCTCCCACCTGCCAACATTGGAGTGCTCAATCCCCTTGTCAGCATGTATTCCCATTCCCCCTTTAATGTGGCACACTGGGAGCCCACCCTAGTGCGCCAAAAACTACCTCTGGTGTTTCCGACACTGGGATGCCCACTCCTGGTGTCTGATGTGCCACACCCCTATCTTCTCAGCTGATCTCGGGGGGCCCAATCCCCAGGTTGGCATTGATCCACCCCCCCCAATACTCTGGCACACTGGGGGCCCACCTCAGTGTGCCGAAATCCATGAATAGTTTACCTGTTAAAAAGAAAACAGACCCACGTCGTCTTTTTTTTTAAACCTAAAAAAAAAAAAAAAAAAGAAAATGGTCTCTCGTTCTTGCCTGCCCCCTCCCCAACCCACACCTCCCTAAGTGCACCCCACCTCCTCAGACCCCCCATACTTACCTTTGGAGGTCAGGAGCAGCAATCTTCTGTGGACTGGGAACATGTCTGTACTCTTCAAAAGCCAACCGCAAACTGAAGAAAATCACGGTAAGCCCTACTGTATAATGGCAATCAATGGGGGTTTGAACTTAGGTTGATATCTCAGCCACTTTTTGGAGTTTTGGTCCCAAATTTTCAACATGGGGTTCTTGGGACCCCACCTCACCCCACCTCTTGAACAGAGTCACTGTCATTTCATTTCTCAGTCCTGAAAGGTGATTTCACAGTCACTGCACGGAATCTCCTTTAGGGACCAATTAACAAAATGATAGTGCCACTGTTGATGAGGTGGGTTCCCAAAAAGCCCTTGTTGCAAATTTGGCAAAAAAAAACTCTCAAAAATGACTGCATTACAAGTGTCCATTGTGCAGTTTCTATGCACACTCGTAACATCAATTTTTAAGATTTTCACTCCAAATTTCCAACATTGTCATTTTTCACACCCCCTTATGAACAGCTGTCATTCGTTGCATCCTTCCTGAAATATATTTTTGCACCTGTGTTGAAGAATGGTGTGGTCACTGTGCGAAATCACTGTTCGGGACAGATTAATAAAATTCCAGTGCTACTGTTGATGAGGGGAGGTCCCAAAAAGGCCATATTGAAAATGTGGCGAAAACATTCCAAAAAATGACTGCATTATGAGCATGCGTTGCAGTTTCTTAGCAGATTTGTAACTTTGCCACTTTTTCATGTTTTCACTCCAGATTTTCAACATTGCCATTTCTTCACACCTCCTCATGAACAGTACAACTGTCATTTTTCACATCCTGCCGAAAATGTGTTTTTGCACCTGTGGCGCTGAATTGCACACTCGCTGTGCAAAAATGACCTTTTGGGATTGAGTAACGAAATGATACTGCCACTGTTCATGAGGTGGGGTCCCAAAAAGCCCATATTGAAAATTTGGAGCACAGATACCAACAAACACCCAGGGCATTAGGGTTTCCAACCGTAATGCCCAGCCTGTACAGACTGACAGGTGGGGGTGTGACTTGAGGTAATTGGCCGTAATGCTCAACCCATTTAACTTCCACCCCCCACCATGCAGCCACTGACAGGCATTGAGGTGTGCCATGGGATATTCAGCTCTAACATTCACCCCATTCTCTTATACTGCACCCATCTCAGCTTATTTCTTTATGGAATGGGGTGAGCGTAAAGGGCCAAAGACCTCAAGGCACCCTGCAACACCGGTCAGTGTCTGCAGGGTGGTGTGGGGTGGAATGGTGTGACTGTTATGGCAAATGACCTAAAGGGACACCTCCAATGCCTGTCAGTCTCTGTAGGGTGGGGTTGGGGGTTGGCGTTACTTCAATACTTCACTGCCATTCCTATTATGCATCTCTCTAACCACTGCACCACCAATGCCAATGCCAATACCAGCAAGCAAACATTCGGCATTGACAAATGCTTGTTTTTCTAATGGAGAAAACCAGTGCTGGAAAAACATAAGAAATTTGTGTTGAGAGTGATGCAAGGCAATGAAACATACAGAAAAATGTGGGATGCATGTACAACAGCAATGCCAACAGTGAACTTTCGGCATTGACAAATGCTTGTTTTATCTAGTACTGCTGCTTTAAGCTTTCTTACCAGAAAGATCATGTTTGTGTTTGATATGTAAAAATATAAAAAAAGTCCTGGGGGGAATGTACTAACTACATTCATGATGCGGAAGGGTTGTGAGCTCCCCTTTTTTTGTTGTTGGGAGTAAGGAGAATGAATATCAGAGGGGGAACTGAGGAGACCATTCCTGCAGAGTACAATGATGTTCAGGGTGTGGGGAAGACAGCAGTGAGGTGGTGGGGAGAGGGTTGAAGTTGGCAGATCATTGCGAAATCTAAGATGTGGGGCTGCCAGCACCATTAACACTACTTGACCATGGATGAAAGCAACCAGTCATGACAAATACTCAGAGAGGTAGTGCAGCACCTAAGTTGTTATCAGGATTCATTGTATAGTTGTAACTCTAAGAGGGGAAGTTTTTTGAGATTTGTTGTGATGGTATCAAGGGGAATGTGTTTTCTGAAGAGTGGTGAGCAAGCCAACTTGCATTATATGTAAGATTCAGATGAGTGGCTTTCCAACCAACTCGCATTGTAGAGAAGGGCACATGTAAAGACTGGAGGATGACTGCTGAGGACTGTCCTGCGGGGTTCTGCAGATCACAGGTACGGGAGTACAGCAACACTGGAGGGGTGTTTATTCAAGGCATTACTATGCCTCCCCTGTATAACAGTTATCCAGAGTAAGTCCAACACATATGAGGATATGAACAGATATTTTGCTGATGTATCCTGGTGCTTATTTATTGGTCCTATAGCAAGACATGTTGGTTAATGAAGCAGGAAAAAAAATCTGGATAACAGTAAACACTGACTTTATTGTGCAGAAGGGTGGTGATCCGCCAAATTTTTGGGGAGGGGAGCAGAAGGGAAAAAAACTGATGAAACAGGACTGGAGAGTGATTTGGGATGCATTATCTAACAGTGGCTGAAGATGAAGCGTATTTATATAGGTGTACAATGCTTTTTCGTAGTGTAAGATTTTGATATGAAGTGTGATGTTTTACTTTGTGGGAGTGCAAGCTCTTGTGCAGTCAGAGGCAGTATTAAGAACAGAGCATGGATATTGGGTTGTGCAATGGCAGATGAGCTAGCTGTGGAAGGGGGTTCACATGGAAAAAAAGAAGGCTAAAAGAGAAACTTATTTTTGGATTTCCAGTGACGTATGACTTTTTGCTGTATCTTCCTCCCACCTCATCCCCAGCCCTGGTCGGCTCTTCGTCCGGCTGCCATCCCTATGCCCACTCCTTCAGGTCCTCACCCCCTGCATCTCCCACAGCTTACCCCCCATGGTGGGGCACCCCCTACTCACCCACCGAGAAGGATTTAGATCGGGGTGTTACCTCCAGAGACAAAGCGCCGGGGACAGCCATCAAACTGCCACAACCAGCCACCAGGGTCTTTTTCCTCCATGTTTTCTCCCGATGGACATTTGGCATGCAGTCTGCCGAGCTGCCATTCCCCTTACTTGCAGCAGCATAGCGCCAAGCACCAGCCTCTGCCAGGAGTCAGACATGCGCCTACAGCAGATGAACCCCCCCTCCTCCCCGGAAATGGAGAGCAGTCCATTGGATGCTTGCTCCATCTCCTCCCTGCTGACCCCCAGTGGCCCATGCTTGTTCCCGAATGTGGGTCACCAGCATGGCACGAGGTGTGGCATCCAGTGCCTCAGCCCCCAGTGCCACCAGGCCAGCCAACATATGACCTATGGCATTGGAGCAGTTCCGAACTTTGCTAAGAACATAGGGACATAACCATTACACCATCAGGTATTTGAAGAGATGTATTGCACTGCAGTTGACATACTTAATCCCCCCATTTTGTACTCCGCCCATGAATTTCTGTTCCCCAAGTTCATTATCTTGCACTTTTTTGTATTAAAACCCAGCTGCCATACCCTCCAGTTTTTTTTTTTTTTTTTTTAATTTCTCTGCTCATTCTTTCCATCTCCCCTTCCCCCCCCGGAGTGTCCACCCTATTGCAGAGTTTCGTGTCATCCGCAAAAGGGCAAACATTCCATTCCAGCTCCTCTGCAATGTCACTTACTATATAAAGACATTAAAGGGGACTGGTCCCAGCATGGAACCATGAGTGACCCCATTGGTCACCCTCCCTTTCTCGGAACAAACTCCATTTACCTATACCCTGTACCTCCTATCTCTTAACCAGTTTTTTTACCCAGCTTACCACCTTGTACCTACCCTAAGCTACACAGCTTGAGGTCTCCTATGTGGAACGGTCTCGAAATCCTTACTGAAATGTAGTAGGCCATGTCCACTACTCCTCCCTGATCTGATTTTCACTTCAGCTGGACTTCAGCAAGGCCTTTGACACTGTGCCACATAGAAGACTATTACACAACCTGGGGAATATGGGTGTGGGCAGGACAGTAGTGTGGTAGGTAGCTAACTGGCTGGGCGGCAGGACAGAGGGTGGCAGTAAATGGCTGTCACTCCAGAGGCAAGAGTGACCAGTGGGGTACCACAGGGATCAGTGCTGGGACCGGTCCTATACAACATCTTCATCAGTGACATTGCGCAGGACCTAGAAGGCAGAATTTCACTGTTCGCTGATGACACAAAGCTCTGTAACAGAGTAGACACACCAGAGGGTGTAGACAGAATGAGAAGGGACCTGCAGAAACTTGAAGAATGGTCAGGGGTTTGGCAGTTGAAATTCAGTGCAAGATAATGCATATGGGGCACAAAAACCCTGGCACAATGTATCAGTTGGGGGTGAGGATATAGCATGCACCAAGCAGGAAAGGGATCTTGGGGTTATCTCTGATGACCACAAGGTAGGGAAACAGTGCAACAAGACAGCAGGTAAAGCAAATAGGATGCTGGGATGCATAGGCAGGGGCATCACCAGCAGGAAAAGGGAGGTCATAATTCCACTATACAAGACACTAGTGAGGCCCCACCTGGAGTACATTGTACAGTTCTGGAGACCTTACCTATGTAAGGACATAGATAGGGTAGAGAAGGTTCAGAGGAGGGCAACAAAGATGGTACATGGATTGCATCACAAGTCCTATGAGGACAGGTTGAAGGAACTGAATATGTACTCCCTGGAGGAGAGGAGGGAGAGAGGGGATATGATAGAGACATACAAGTATCTTACAGGGAGGAACAGGGTGCAGGAATACACTATTTTTAAGCAAAAAGATGTTCCAGGACTAGAGGGCATGGGATGAAGTTGGAGGGAGGACGATTCAGAGAAGCGTGAGGAAGAATTTCTTCACAGAACAGGTGGTGGACAAGTGGAACACCCTGCCAGAGGAAGTGGTGGGGACTGAAACAATCACAGGATTTAAGAATGCATGGGATAGACAAAGGAATTCTGGAGATCAGGGGTAAGGGACAACAGACTTCTAGGAAAACAGACTGAACTTACAAGCTCAAATGGGCAGACAGGGTGGGCCATAGGCCCTTATTTGCAGACACTGTCTATGTATCTGATTCCTTGTTCACCCAGTCAAAGAAATCTAAAATTTCTTTGGGATGACCTCCCACCCATGAATACATGTTGACTCGGATCCTGTAACCTGTTGAATTCAAGATATTCCATTATCCTTCCACTTAGTGTTTCCATTAATTTACCCACTGATGTCAGTCTGACAGCCATATCACTGCCAACCTCTTTCCAGCTACTATGTTTTATGAAGTGGGACTACATCTGTCCTCACAGTCCTCCAGGACTTCACTGGTCTCCAGTGATCTGTTAAACAGGACTGTCAGGGGTGCAGCCAGTACCTTTCTGATCTCTAACACCTTTGAGTGCACCCTGTCTGGAACCATATCTTTGTCCTCCTTCAAGTTAATGGGTGCCTTCAAGACTATCTTCAGAAAAAGAGACTACTGACCACTTCCTGCCCATCACAGCTCCTGTTTATTTTTTTTATGTGGTCCCTCCCCTTCCTTCGTGAACACTGAGCAGATGTATTTGTCTAAGGTATCTGCCTTTTCCTGGTCACCCTCAGTACTATCCCATCATCTCTAACCTTACAATGCCTCCCAAATTCCTTCTGTTTTTGCTTACATACCTAAACAATGTATTGTCTCCTTTTGATACTGCCTGGACTATTCTTTCTTCAGCTTGTGCCTTTCAGCTTCTATTTGCTTGCCCTGCTTCCCTGTGCTTCCTCTAATATACCTTCCTATGCTCTTCCCTCTGCAATTCCTTGTGCCTTGTCAATGCAACCCTTTTAGGCTCTATCTTTTCCACCATGTCTTTCGAGAACCATAGAAGTTTCCTCTTGCATTTGTTCACTTGCTTGATACAGAGGTCTGTTGTATTCACTGTTCCCTCTCATTTTGGCCCACTGTTCATCCACCACCTCTGGTCATCTCCCTCTGCCAGGTCTTCCCTGAAGCATTCACCCATTTTTATATAATATGCCCTCCTTGTGATGTCCAGGACCCTCACCTGTGTGTTTCAGTTCTTGAGAATAAGGTGTAGTATTGCCTCATCATGAGTGGATTTACTAATCAGTTGCCTGAGGAATGCTACCTGCAGGTAGTCAAGGAAGTCTTTGCTTTCCACTTACGCTGCAGTTAGGAGGCTCCAGTCTACATCCAGCAGACTGAAGTACCCAACCATCAGAACTTCCCTCTTTTCAGCTATTTTGCCAATTGATTCCAACAGTACCTTATCTAACTCCTCTCCCTAAGCTGGAGGTCTATAGATCACACCTGTGTGAATAGCAATTTTATTCATCAGCTCGAGGGGGATACACACTATGTCTTGACCACCTTCCCCAAAATCCCTGTATTTTGGGCACTTTTATGCTTTTCTTCACATAAAGCACCACACTGCCACCCTGTCCTTCCTGAATGGAGTGTAGCCCTGTCCCAGTCGTGGTTGTCAGTGCACCATGACACGGCAATGGCCACGATATCCATGTCAGCCTCTATCACGATAGCCTGTAGGTATGGAATCTTGTTTGAGAGTTCTAGCATTAACAGCCATGGCCTTCCAGATTTTATAATCACTTTGCGTGTTGCCTCTTTGTTTTCATTTTGCACCATATCCTTCCCTTTTGAATGCTTCTTTTCCCCCCTTCTCCCTTTTTCTGTCACCAATACTACTTTGATTAATTTGCATCTGGGGAAGGGGAAGGTCCATGTTCACATGGGATCTCCCTATTCTCTACATCAGTCTATCAGGGATGGGTAGGTTTCTGCAACCACTGTAGCTGGATCCATCAAAACCAGCACCTGCTCTGCACATATAGACCAAACCCAACCCCCTGATGCTGGACCTCTGTCCGTGCTCCAGTCTGGACTCTAATAAATCTCCCTGCACCTGAAACAACCACTTCCTTCCTGTAGCAGGACCTCCTTTCAAGACCAATGGCAAGACTATCTCAAGTTGAGTACTTTGCATAGACCAGTCCCCAGCCCCCAGTCCCCCGACAGCTGGATACCCCAAGCTCCCCCACTGTCCCAACCCATGAAAAAAACATTTAATCTCATGGAGCAGTTCCCAACCTGACCTACCCATCTCCATTTTAGTTGAATACATATATCCCTTGTGTATACTAGTAAATCCATGCCCCCAATCTAGTCACATACTGCTATGGGGGTCTAGCATTCCTAGAACACCAAAAGCTCACTGCACACTACCATCCCTCATCAATCCACATCACCACCCTCACCCCACTGTCCAGTGCTCATGACATCTCATAAGATAAGTCAGTCAACAAGTGTACAATACCTCAATGGGATTAATTCTGATCAACACATTCAGCACACACGCTTTATAGCTGTACAGGATAAATTAAAATACTACTACTACATTTACCTTGACTAACAAAGCAACTTGTGTATTTTCTCTAGCCTCTCTTCTGATTAGAAGAGTACCCTTTTGGATATATGCATTCTTTAATATAGTTAAATTCATCCAGAAATCTCAAACTTTCAGACATTAAGTAGAAATAAATTTCTTACTTTGAGAAATTATATAAATTTATTAAAAAAAAATTCACAGAAGATTGCTATAAAATGAAGTGTTCAAGTCAAACATGAATTAAGTTTCAACTTTAAGCTAGTAAATTAAACCAATCAGATAAATGTATTTTTTATAACAAAAACAGTTAATTTTTAAATAAGTAGGCTAAAGATTACACGACCAGCAGAATACCAAGTACCAACCATTCCCAATGAAAACAGCCTGGAAACAGGTGTCAAATGAAGTAACATTTGTCTTTATAGAAGTGGAAAAAATGTATTCATTTTCAAGTCACAGCATTTGTATGTGATGGATATTCACAGAATGATGGTTCCTGAAAGAGAGAAAAAAGATCTGGACAAAGTAGTATTTAATTTACCCTTTGTTTTATACTACAGGTTTATGGGACATGTAGTTCCTTGTCCCTTTGTTATGCTAAAACAAGACCACAACAAGAACACACCAATTAGCTTAGTATATACATTTTATTTATCAGATAAGGCATGATTTACTGCCATATAATATGTACATACACAGCATTACTTAAAATGCATTGCCACTTTTTTCTTTTTAAACTGATGACATTCTGCAAGCGCTACAAGCGGAACAAATTTGGCAGCAACATTTCGGGGCACATCCAGGTGAAGTTGTGCATGCGCATTTCGTACCTGAAACATATGTGGCAAGGGGGAATGATCTGGCATGATAGCGGCTCCCTCCCTTAGTAAGACAGTAACCCTGGCCCAGACCCAGAAAGGGTCTGACTGGCTCTGTTTCAGCTACGCTGTGCTCTCTGCAGCCAAATAGTTGCTTTGCATGCTGTCTGCCTACCCACGATTGTATATCGTGCCCTGTGGCTGGTGCCCTCAGGTTGAGTGGGTGTTAACTCTGAGCAGAGTCACAAATGGCACAAGCTGGTAACTGATGGCCATACATTTTATTATTTGCACTGTAGTAGGTACTACTAACATAACTGCACAGTAGCTGTGTCATTATGGAGATCAGAACAGCCTGCCCTTCCCCCAAAGTGAAACCATCATGTCGCTGGTGATACTGGGAATACTACATGGGTGATAAGATTTATATACCTAACTACCAGATCTTTAGATGCGATAGGCAATCCAGAGGAGGTGAGGGCACCATCTACATCAAAGATAGATTTGTGGCATCAACACTTAATTCTAACTCACTGGTAGTGGGATTTGAGTGCCTGGACATAAAAATCGACCTATCCCCATCGTTAGCACTCCGAGTCATAGGATACTATAGACCACCATCTGCTGGTACTCCGCTCTTGTCCTATCTTACAACTATCTTGGACACTAGCCCCCTGGAAACAATTATCCTTGGGGATCTAAACTACAATTCACTGTTGGAAGCTGGTCACCCACTTAAATCTTTCTGCGACTCCTTTGGTTTCACCCTACTCAACGAAGAGCCCACCAATAAACAAAAAGAATACAGCCAAAAGTACCCTTCTGGATGTCCTGCTTGTGAATAAACCCTTTTCCTTCTCCCACGTTGGAACCTTTGATGCAGATATTAGTGACCATTGCCTAATAGCTGGAGTTTGGGCAGCCAACTACAGCCAAATTCTCCACCAAAAGGTCAACCAGGTCATTCGACCCAAAGGCATACCTACTTTACCTAAAAAAGTCCCCCTTTTGGCAGAGTTTTTACCTTGCTAACAGTGGAAACTGCATATTCTAAAACTACATGAAATCATTACCTGTGCCATGAATCTACATGTACCTCTGTCAAAAATATGCATAAAGGCTAGGAAATGCCATTGGTTCACTCAAGATCTCAAGGCTGCACTACTGTCCAGGGATAAACTCTGGAAAACTGCCGCCAAATCCAAAAAGAGGAAGATTGGTGCCTCTTTAGAACAGCCAGAAATTGCTGCACCAAACTGATTAGGGAAGCTAAAGCCTGCTATTACTAAGCAGAACTAGATACTGCAGCCAATTGTCCCTCCAAATTCTGGGCCACAATCAAAGAACTGGTGGGAGCCATGTCACAAAATATGCTCCTTACAAAAATTACCTCTGACAATACAGTAATCAATGACAAGAGATACTGCAGGCATTCGACACGCACTTTGCCACAGCAGGCTTAGCCTTCGATAACTCACCTGCATGTAGCCTGCACACCCAACTTGGCATGACCCCACCAAATGTTGGCTCCGTTAGTCAACATTTCTCATTCTCATCAGTTTCCCTCAAGGAAGTGGAAGACTTGATTCTCCACCTGGATACTAGGAAAAGTGCCGGTGCAGATGCACTTGAACCATACTTCCTAAAGATAGCATGCCACGTATTGGCAGTGGCAATTACTCATTTATTCAACCTGTCCCTAACACTAGGTACCCTCCCTCAGATATGGAAGATCACACACACGTTATCTCGCTATTTAAATCTGGAGACCCATGTGACCTTAATAACTATAGGCCAATTTCTCTCCTACCCACTCTCGAAGCTACTGAAAAAATAGTAAATGGGCAACTAAGATCCTTCATCGACAGAAAAATTACTAAACCCCCTTCAATCCGGATTCAGAGCCAACCACTGTACAGTCTCGGCATTAACTAAAGTAACCAATGACTGGCAGCTGGAGTTGGAGCATAAAAAGTCAGTATGTGCTGTGTTTCTTGACCTCAGCAAAACATTCAACACAGTCGACCACGACCTGCTCCTCAACTTGCTAAAAACACTAGGATTGGATGCTGCTTCTCTGAATATCTGACAGACAGATACCAGCAGGTGAAAGTGGATGGCGAACTATCTGCCCTAAAACTCTTACAAAGAGGTGTCCCTCAGGGATCCATATTAGGTCCCCGCCTCTTCACAGCATATAACATTGATGAGAGAATCAAGGATGCAAGTATTCACTTATTCGCGGATGACAATGCTGTACCCGAGTCGTCCCACACCAAAAGAAGCTTGTACTGACCTACAAAAAGATTTCAACCTCCTGCAACTCTAATCAATAAAAAAACTGCTATTAAATGCTAAGAAAACTAAAGCCATGTTATTTTCCCCTGCAAACTACACAAGCGCTACTGACTCACCCCCCCAATAACCATGATGTGAGGAGAATGCTTAGAGTATGTTATGAAATTTAGAGATCTTGGGGTCTGGATCAACTGTAAACTCCTTCACTGACCACCTTGAAGACTTGCTGAAAAAATTAAGGCAAAGACTTGGCCTTTTTTTTTTTTTACAGGATAAGAAGACTTCTTGCAGCAGACGCAAAGAAATGACTAGTCAAAGCCACGTTCCTGTCCTTAATTGACTATGCAGACTTCACACTGAAGACGGAGGTCGATACCAGTCCATTTACAGAAGAAAGGGTTCTGAATGAACTAATAAAATCGAAGGTGGACAAAGCAATGGGGTCTGATGGGATTCATCCAAGAATTCTAAAAGAACTAAGGGTAGAACTAGTGACACCGCTGACTACTCTAACAAATCATGGGAGGATGGGGTGGTACCCAAGGACTGGAGGAGGGCAGATGTAATTCCTCTTCACAAAAGTGGGAGCAGGACAGAGGCAGGAAACTACAGACCAGTTTGACCTCAGTGGTAGGGAAAATGATGGAATCAATTCTGAAGGAAAGAATTGTTGACTACCTAGAGGCCAGTGGGGCACAGGACCCAAGGCAGCATGGATTCACGATGGGAAGGTCATCTCAGATGAATCTAATAGATTTCTTTGACTGGTTGACCAAAGTAGTAGACCAGGGAGAGGCTGTGGACATGGCCTACCTAGATTTTAGCAAGGCATTTGATACAGTCCCACACAAAAGATTAATGTACAAGTTAGCCAGCCTTGGAGTGGGCCCCAAGGTGGTAGCCTGGATAAAAAATTGGCTAGAACAACAGGACACAAAGGGTAGTAGTAAATGGAGTGCACAGTGAAGAAAGGAGGGTTACTAGCGGGGTACCGCAGGATTCAGTACGGGGACCAGTCCTTTTTAATGTCTTTATACTGTAAGTGACATTGCAGAGGAACTGGAAGGAAAAGTATGTCTCTTTGCAGATCACACAAAGATCTACAACAGGGTTGATACACAAGATGGAGTGGAAAGGATGAGAAGGGATTTGGCAAGGTTGGAGGAATGGTCAAATGTATGGCAGCTCAGATTCAATGCAAAGAAGTGCAAGGTAATGCACATGGGAAACAAAAACCCAGGGGAAGTGTACACAATGGGGGGTGAGATACTGACAACAGTAAAAATGGAAAGAGACCTGGGGGTAATTATATAAGATGACCTAAAGGTGAGCAAGCAATGTGAGAAGGCAGTAAGGAAGGCTGGGGGGATACTGGGATGCATAGGAAGAGGCATCAATAGTAGAAAACAGGAAGTTGTTATCCCTCTGTACAGAGAGTTGGTGAGACCCCATCTGGAGTACTGTGTGCAGTTCTGGAGACCCCATCTCCGCAAAGACAGAGTGGAGGCTGTCCAGAGGAGGGCAACCAAAATGGTGCAGGGTCTACACCAAAAGACACAAGAAAGACTAAAGGAACTTAATATGTATACACTTGAGGAAAGAAGGGAGAGAGGGGACTTGATAGAAACTTTCAAGTACCTCAAGGGAATCAACAAAGTCCAAGAGGGTAGCATCTTTCAGAAAGAGAGATGTGCAAGAACAAGGGGGCACAATTTGAAGATAGAGGGGGCACGGCTCAGAGGTAATGTGAGAAAGTATTTTTTCAGAGAGGGTTGTGAATGCATGGAACAGCCTCCCTGAGGAGATCGTGGAGTCAAGAACAGTGGAGGAATTCAAGAATGCATGGGGCAGACATAAGGCAGTCTTAGTGGGGGGTAGGAGGAAGTAAGCTGCAGATCCTAGTTAACTAACAGCTTATCTGTTAGGTAGAAAAATGGGCAGACTAGGTGGGCCATCAAATTCTATTCTATATACAGTAGCTGTGCAGCTTCCTATCTTGGAAAATTGGATATGCTCTATCACAGAGCTATACGTTTCACTGACCTCCCCTTCTCTACCCATCACGCTATATGCCGCCATGGGCTGGCCCTCACTTCACTACAGGCACAACTTTAATGCAGCACTCTGGACACTTAGAGCCTTCAGTGGCAAACTCCCTCAATACATCGTCGACTGTCTCCAATTGTGCACAGGAATTATTCCCTTAGAAGCTGCTCACAACTCCTGCTAAATATACCTAGGGCACTCACACAAGTTGGAAAAGCCACCTTTGGATTCGCACTCCCATCAATATGGAATAAAACCCCCAAAATACTTAAGCTGAAAACCCCAGTAAGTACCCTTTTGTTCAAAAGGCTTTACCATGATGGCATTACATAAATTTACAACTGCTTTACTAGACACTAACTAACCTCCCTCCCTCAAATGGCGGCCCACAAACAGCGGCCCCCCAGCTGAAGTGTGCCTCTGCCTCTAGCATGCCCACCAACAGATCCACAGGATTTATTGCCAAACTCCCATATCTTATTCTTTAATGCTCTGAGCAGCTGCAGCCTGATTCTAGCACATGCTACCGCACTTGGGGATAATTATCTTTCGCCCCAAAAAAATATTTGGTCCCTCGTCCATCCAACACCTCCCTCTGCTCCAACCTCCAGGACCCTCCCAGTTATGCCCCTGCTACTATATTCCTCCTCTTGCACTTAGTACAATGGCAGCTTTTCTCTTCCATATGTCACTGCGTTTTGGGGCAAAAATCACAGCGTCGCCTTTCGTACAGTCCTCTGGCCTCCCAATCCCTCATTGTGCTCCAACAATTGGGTCCTCTTCACTTGCACCCCATTCCCCACCTCTCCCTACATTATGCGCTTGATATCTTCTATCTGGTATGCCTACCCTTTCCCTAACATTTCCCACTACAAAATGCACAGTTTTGGGGCTTGGATCCAGCACAAGTTCATTATCCATGACTCCTTGTAGTTCTAGGTTCAATGTTATATTACCTGTAAATGTGCATTTTTACTATAATAGCAGCTATTTTTACTGTTTGTACTATTGCAACTTTTCTTTCTGTATTATTACTGTAGGACCGCAGGTCCACCTTGTAAATGAGCTTGCTCAATGGTGCCCACCTGGATAAATAAAGATATTGATTGATTGATTGATTATGAGAGACTCATGTCAGTCAGTTAAGTAACTTCAGACTGACAGCATCAGTCGATATCAGTCAGGAGACCATGGTTTGGTGTTGCTATCTATTCTGCTGTGCTCTGATATTTTTTCCATTTTGCCATTTTACTGTTTTGTATTTTGTGGAAACAGTTTGTGTGTGTAAAAGATAAAAAGTGTTTTCACCTCCAAACCTTTAGCCATTACTTTAAAAACTAAGTAGAAATTTTACTTTAAAAATGTAATAATCTTATATTTTAAAAAACTGAGTAATCTCTCATAATCTGGGCCTTTACCTGTATAGACTGTTTCCAAAAAATACAAAATAGTAAAGTGGCAAAGTAGAAAATGTCAAGCGCGCAAAACCACAGGTAGCAACACCAAACCTGTGCCAATCCGTGATCCCTTGACAAGCATTAGGCACTGCCTGGATTGATGCTCAGTAGCATCATCTGGACACTGTGGGAGACTGAACACCGCTAACATTGGTGAAGAAATGTTCAAAAACTTAAAAATGAAAATAAAATGTACAGATTCTGTAGGAGAGGGCAAAAGAAAGCTTTAAATCCTATGCAGCCAGTCTGTCAACAGCATCATTCAGGATCACTTTAGTTTGACTGGGAACATGGAGGTTGGCATCTGATTTGGTATCCAGAAGGATAATGGGTAATGAATTAAAAATAAAATAAAAAGAATGAAGTTGTTTTCACAGTAGGGATACTACTATACAGTACAGAGCTGATGGTGTGTATTATGTTTGCTGGATCCATATGAGAAATAAGTGAAATAATTGTTCTGAATGTGATTTAAGTTCACACATAAACCAATATTTAAATATTCACTGTAACTGTATTTTTACAGAAGGATAGAAACCCTTGAATATAATGAAAATAAATCTACACTGATTATTGCAAGGTCTATGAGTTTGGGGCAAAACATGTTTTTTATTCTTTTCAAGGTTGAATGCTTATGGTAAGTAGAAACAATTGTTCAGTCCTGAAAAGTAGTAAAACATTGTAAAACCAGTAAAAGGTCTCAATGTTACCCTGGACTTCGCATGTACACAACCCCTAGGCTATGAGCTAATTCTACTTGGTGACTTGAACATTATCTGGCTTGCCCCTGATACTGAGAACTACAAAGATGCCCTTACCTCTGTAAACCTGGCGCAACTGGTCACCACCCCCAACCCACCACAACTACAAAACAGGAACCGCCTCCCTCCTGGACTTCTAACCAGCCACCCCACCCAGAACTCCAATATCTCCGTCCTCCCCGATTCTCTTAGTGACCACTCCCTTGTCACCTGGGAATGGTCCAATAAATTTTACAAACCACCACCATCCATCACCGTCAGCAGAATCATTCCCCGAGGAAAACTGAAACTACTCAAATCTCTCCTCAAGCAACAAGATTGGTCTCCCATTTACAACGCAACAGATGTGAACTCGGCCCTTGAATTCTTCATCTCCACCTTCAACTCAGCCTGTGACTCATACACCCCCTTAAAAAAGTGTAAAGTTAAAGTCTTCTTCAATCCGAGGCTTACTGCCAATCTAATCACACAACTAAAAGAACGGGACCGCCTCTGGCTCCTGGCTCAGGAGTCGGGCACGCAAACCAACATTCAGAACTACAAACGTGCCCGTAATGCCTGAACACGTTCAATCAGACTTCACAAAAGCACCTACTACAAAGAAGCGCTCACCAACACATGTGAAAATGGGAAGCATTCTGGAAAAATATTAAAGAAATATCTGGAAAACAACCAAAAACCTCCACAACAATGACACTCATGGATGGGACTATTACCCTCAATCCTGCCACCATTGCCAATACTCTCAACACGGCCTTCACAGACCTCAGTAATGTTCTGTTCTCCCCCCTGACTTCTTCAATGAAGATTACTCCCCCATTCAGTCTACCACCACTACACCCACTCCAACCCACCCACCCTTCTACTTCAAAGTCATCAAAATGCACGAAGCTTGGAAATACATAGCAAATGCAATCTCTAAGACAAGACATAGTGGGGATACTCTTGACCTAAAGCTGCTGTCCCTCATCTTGATGAAGTGATTACTCCTCTTACCAAGATCTTCAACCTCTCCCTCAGCCAATTCCCAGACAAAAGGAAATCTGCCACCATTACTCCAGTCCATAAATCAGGTGACTGGACCAACCCTGTTAACTACTGACCCATCTCCATTCTGCTACCACTGTCCAAGGCCATCCAACGCATAGTTGCTGACCAGCTCACTGATTACCTGGACAAACACAACATCCTTTGCCCACAACACAGCTTCAAGAAAGGTCACAGCACTACAACGGCACTCTTAGAATTCACCAGAGCCATGCACAGCTCTCTGGATAATGGGCATCTAACCGGGTCAGTCTTTGTAGACCTAACTAAGGCCTTTGATACCGTTCACCACTGCCTGCTTCTGGAACAACTCAAATGCAGGGCTCTCCCCTGACTTCTCAGCCTGGTTTAAAAGTTACCTTGAGAACAGATTGCAAAGTGTGAAAATTGCAGGTGTCCTCTCCGAAGCATGACCTGCCTGCTCAGGAGTCCCTTGGGGATCTATTCTGGGGCCCCTTCTTTTTAGTCTATTTTTAAATAACCTCCCCCAATCATGCCCAGAATGTCTCATCCTCTATGCTGATGATGCCATTATCCTTGCCAACCATAAGGACCCACTATCCCTACAGAACAAATTTCAGCTCAGCTTCACCTCCGTAGAGAACTGGTTCAGCAAACAGACTTATCCTCAACTATAAAAAAATCCATGCTCTTCTGTAACTCACAACAAGAGCAGGCAACATTAACTAACCATTTCAAATCACCTTGGAGTAACCATTGAGGAGTTTCACTCCTTTAAATATCTGGAGATCACTCTGGACAATAACCTGGCCTATGGAGCCCACATTGACCACATAGCTAAGGAGGCTAACCTGCGACTGGGCCTCCTCTACAGACATAGGGTGCACCTTACCCCTGAAGCACTAAGCATCGCTGTTCAAAGCTCTGTAGTCTCTTATCAATTATGGCCTCATAATATATGGCTCTGCCACCTCAACAGCCCTCAGGCACATCTCAACTGCCCTAAACAAAGCCTGTCATCTTCTAACTAGTGCCCACCGCCTAACCCATACCTGCGACCTCTATGTTCAATCTGGATGGCTACAACTATCAAACCATCTAAAATACCAAACCTGCATCATGGCCAAAAGGATAACCCTGGGTCTTGCTCCCCCTGGTGTCCTAGCCCTCCTCAATCCAAATTGTAATCCTTGCCATACCAGGGGATCTGACCATCAACTACTGCTGACCCCCACTGCAGAACATCCATGGGACAATGCTTGTTTGCCTACAGAGCACCAAACTGGTTAAATAATCTCAACAAGGAAATCTCCATCACCAAGCTTGGCCCTTTCAAATCTAAGCTCTGCCTCTCACTCTGCCTCCAGTACCTGCGACTGTCACATCTAGCCAGCAACCTTAGCTACCCTCGCAATGCTGTCTAAATGCCCAACCTAGTGCTTAACTACCCCTGTCCTTGACTTCCCCTCCCCACATCCCTTTCATCCCTACCTCCCCCAACTCCCCCCCGCACTTCTCTATATTCTGTGACAATGCCCCTGGATGCTCTTCCCCCCTTCCCCATCCTACCGCAGTCTTCCAATGCTGTAGCAAACCCCTTTGTTGCCCTTGACCTGTGTGTACCTTTATTGTATGCCTCTTCCTCGGGGAATTGTTTGTAAATGAATTTTATCCTGTGTATACCTCATCTCAATTGCAGTACTTGCTGTATTATCTTGCTGTGCCTTGTATTGCTGTAACAAACCCCTTTTCTTGCTCTCGACCCGAGTATACCAATAATGTTTGCCTCTTCCCCAAGAATTGTTTGTAAATGACTATCCTTTGTAGACCGCCTTTGATCGATTTATTTTCTGCATTGTCTTGCATGGCCTTGTTTCATTGTACTGTTTTAAACTGACGTGGAACCTTTGTAAAAGAGCCTTGGCTCAAAAGTATTTGTAATCCTAGATATAAATGAATAAAAACACATTTTGCCTCAAACTCAGCCATAATTTACTTATTTAAGCGTTTTACCAGGAAAGGCATACTGAGCAGTTTACTGCTCAATTTCAGATGCGTCCTGGGGAAGGGGGGAACATAGGTAGACAGTTGAAGACAGTATAGACAAGTGAATACATAGTGGGAGAACACTAACATTTGGTTCTGATTACTAGACAGTAGTGGGTTGAGATAATCAGTTGGTAACCACAGTTAATACAGCATGAGTACAATAAATTCAAAGTGCAAAGTGCAGGCCACTAGCAAAATTTGAACCATGTGAGAAACAGTATAAGGCGAGAGAACAATAGTTAGGCACCGATTAATTGCAATTGCTAAGTGCAGACATACATTGAGATTCTACTAGTGATTGGGAAACACCTAGATACAAGCACAGGTAGGGACGAAATGGGCTTGGGGCATGGAGTTAAGGTGCGAGAGGGAGGAGAAGTGACGAACGTTAGCTGGGAGGGAGTTCCACAACATGGGAATGCGGTAGCTGAAAGCTGACTGACCAGTGGCAGTAGACCGCTAGGGGACAACTAGGTACCTAGAGTCTGAGCTTCTGAGAGTGTATGCTCGGGTGCTGGGGTTGGTTAAGGTGTCGGAGAGGTAGGAGGGGAGACTCTGCAACCAATACTTGGCCGGGATCTTGGTGCAGTGGGTTAATCTGCGATTATCAAGAGAGATGAGGTTCATTACTTGATATAGGGTACAGTGGTGTGTGGAGTAAGGGCTGTTCAGGGTGAAACGACAGAGAGTGGAAGAGAAGGTCCAACCTGGCCAATGTGGTCCTGGAGCCGGCCCTGTAGACTACGTCCCCATAGTAGAGGACGGGGAGGATAATGTTTTTTTTTTTTTTTACTATGTCCTTCCTGACTGGAAGGGGGATGCTGTCACGATTCCAGTAAAGTGCACCAAGCCTAGGGTGCAGCTTCTTGAGTAAAGAGTCAATGTGTGAGGAAAAGCTGAGGTGCTGGTCAAGCCAGACACAGAGGTATCTGAAGGAGGTGCAGGACTCCAGAGGGAACCCTTCCAGGGTGTGGAATAATATTGGTGAAGGGACCCTAGAAATTTTCTGCCTCATGCCAAAGGTTAGTGAGACTGTTTTGTTGGCATTGAGAAGGAGGTTATTTGAGTGGAGCCAGTGCTGGACTGAGAGTCTTGCTGCAGTCTGATCCCAACCTCCAAGGTCGAGGGGCCGGATGCGTACAGCACCGTGTCATCTGCAAACATGTGGATGGCGGTGTGTGGGCAGGCAGATGGCAGGTCATTCAGGAAGACCGAGAACAGGAGGGGCCTAGGACAGAGCCTTGTGGTACTCCTGAAGTGATTGGGAAGGGAGCCGATGTGGACGAACTGATGCGGACAGCTTGGGATCTGCCAGTGAGGTAAGAGTGGAACCAAGATGTGGCCCAGTTGGATAGACCAGCATTTACGAGTTTGGCCAGAAGGAGAGAGTGTCACAGTATCGAAAGCCTTAGCCAGGTCGATAAAGATGGCAGCTGTGATGTGGCCAGCATCCATCCCTGTGAGGATGGAATCGGTAATCCTGAGAAGGGAGGTAGTGGTGGAGTGGGATTTCCTAAACCCAGACTGGTAGTGGGAGAAAGAGGAGGAGGAATCCAGAAAGGTGGATAGGCGAGAAAGAACCAGGCACTCCTGTAGTTTGGTAAGGGTCGGTAGGAGGGAGATGGGCCAATAGTTGCTTGGGTTTGAGGCATCACCACACTTGGGAAGTGGGATTATGATGGCATGTTTCCACTCAGTGGGGACTTCGACTAGAAAGGATAAGTTAAAAAGGGAGGCAAGGGGTTGAGTTATGGCAGGGGCTGACAGATTGAGCATTTTGGAGTCCAACCTGGTGGGACATTTAACCTTGTCTGGGTTAAGGGCAACCAGTGCACTATATACCTGATCGGGGTGACTTACAGGAAGGAGGAGAAGGAGTGAGCTGCAGGTGTGCCACAAGATGGGGTGATGGGGGAGGCATGCTGAGCAGGGTTGGGGGTGGACAAGGTAGTAGCATGGCTGGTTGTGAAGACAGTGTTAAACAAAGTGGCAACTGCTGAGGGGTCAGTGATGGAGAGTCCCCCAACCTGCAGGGAAGGGGTGGGGGCTGCGCGATTTGACCACTAGTATTGCAGTGCACATGGTAAGTCTGGAGGTCGGCCTGAGATTTGGAAATCTCAAAGGTTTTCCAGGCCTTGTCTTGGATTTGGAGGTGGACACTTGCATCAGACACCCTGACTCAAGTCCCCTGTGGCGATTGCAGCTGATTCCAGAATTGGCCCCCTTGTCTTTAAGGAATACTGAAGAACCTAAATGTTTGCAGGGGAAAGGACCCTGAATCCACATCACTTACACAGCCACCCTCCTTACTGTAAAGCCTCCATCTTAAAAAAGAATTTCAAATCAACTGATGGCAAACATTTAGGTTCTTCAGTATTCCTTAAAGACAAGGGGGCCAATTCTGGAATTGGCTGTGATCGCAACAGGGGACTTGCATCAGGGTGTCTGATGCAAGTGCCAACTTGTGTCAAATTTGTTATTTTGGAAGCCGTCTGCCATAAGTCCCTGATGCAGAAAAGTTAGACCAGCTCCGCCCTGGTCGAACTTTGCATCCGTGGGGGTACCCTATGTACGGGGCTTGCACAAGCTGCCATAAAGTGGGAGAACTGTTGCAACTACACCAGCCCTTATGGAATTGGACTGAGTTGTGTCAGAGTGCCTTGGAGCAGCTGTGACAAACTTTACAGTGGATGTAGGGCTTAGCGCAAGCCCTGCACCCACCTTTTAAAACTGGCCCCAAGTAATTTAATTTTTCCAGATTTTTTTTTCCATTTTTTTTTCAGATGTAAAGAACTGTACTGCTGTCCTGATTGTAAGGTGACAGAAGAGGTTCATTTACATTCTGCAAAAAAAGTTAGGCTTTACTTTTTGAGAAGATGCTAACTCAGCTTCATGGAGAGTCCCCAAATCTGTTGGTGGTGTAGTAATTCATCCAGATAAGTGTCCTGCTAACTGATGCTAGGAAAATAAACCTATGGTTCTTTATCAAGAAGTACTGTTTGTCTGCAGCTGCAGAAGCAGACAGAAGTAGTGTTGTGATCTAAGTATCGAAACCCACATTTACACGGCTGCTTAGGGTTACTGCCTGTCCGGATTTTGATGGGACAATCCTGATTTGGGCAGCTGTATCCTGCCAAAAATCATTAAAAATGCTACATGTCCTGATCTTATAGTAGAAAATATTTTCTTACTTTCTTCTAAATGTTGTAAACAAACTAATACCTTAAAATGCAGAGACTCAATATGAACTTAAAAAACTACATTTAGTAGTAATTCAGATTATTTAGAGAAACAAGTCTGTTGCATTGGTGGAGGTTACTTATTGTCCTGTGACAAATCATGTTTTAGTAAGAAATGTTCCACTTTGGGCTTCTTAAGAGGGTGATACCCCTATGGCTGCTCAGCTTACTGTGTGCTGCCAACTTTCTGCTGCACTCAAGTTGTGGGTTTACACAGTCCCTCTCAGTGCCAATTCAAGATGTGCTAGTGAGGGGCCATGACTTGGGTTTGGGGGGTAGCTCACCTGCTGGTTGACAGCAGCACATGTGGCTCTTGGCAGGCACACAGGAACAATGGAACTGTCCCCTGTTACCAAGTGTGTAGCCTGTCCACGTGGCTGCTTACACTGCTTGCTCCATTCAGCATTTCCAAGTTTTGTGCAGATCTCAAAGTGGCATACTGATAGACTTACCGTGATCATGTAAGTGTCTACATGGCTGCCATTATGCTGGAGCAACCCAATCGCTCATGCTGATCCAGTGCAAAGGTGATTGTGTAGACAGTCCTTTAGATTGCTATCTGCTACCAGAAGTAAGTGTGTAGGTCTTTCAGTGTGCATGCCCCAGATACAAATAGATGAAGGTAGCACATCAGTGCTACTTCTTTTGTGTCACCTAGAAACAGTTGTATGTTATTTGTTACACCCGATGGCTGTCTGTGGTTGCTTGTGTATTCTTGTCATTTTGCTGCTTGGTATCCTAATGCAAAAAGTTTGTGTGCCCAGGGAAATCACCAGTCTTGTACAAACGATTCAGTAAGGTATCGGGGGGAGCTTGTCAAGTTTCCGGTACATTCAAATCCAACAACAAAATTCTGGCCTGCTCGAGCAATGAATGCTACTACACATGAAGTATTTTTAAAGTTCATTATTTTTTATTTACAAAGTCCCAACATTTTGCCTAGTATTAGGCTTCTTCTGGGGAACTGTAAAAAGATTTGTAAACAAATATTTACTATATTTCTCATTTGAAAATATTCAATTTTAATTTTCAATTTTTTATATCTTTCCATATTAGGCCATGCTAGTCAAAAATGACTGGGTGTACCATCTTTCTATTGTAATTATTAAAGAAATATTAAAACCAAAATTATATTTTAACCACCTGGTTATCCTTTACATTCATTAACAGTCATAAAATTCTTATACATTTTACCCAACTAGATGCCAGCAATATAAATGCATGAAAAATTCATTGCCTTACTTTTTAACAATGTCAGCAAAAGCCAAACATCTGCCAAGCCTCATTAAGAATGGCCTCCTGTATGTATTCACTTTAAAAATAAATAAAACACTTAGGTCAAATACTACATACTCCAAATTGCACCAAACAATGCTACTTTATCATTTATAGTTGAAGTTCTCAATATTCACCTTTTTATTTATTCTACTTTTGGTTTCAGATATTTTTCTTCAACCATTTAACTGATAAATAAAAGGGGATAAAGAGGAAAATAAGTTATAATAAAGAACAGCTAATTTAAGTGCTTCTTTAAAGTTATTTGCACACATTATGCAGTATTTCTTACATGTTCATACACTTGATTCTAAATATTCACCTTTTGATATATGGTACTTTGCTTTTTAACATGTTTTCTTCATGCCTCATGTCTATGAGGCAATGTGCACCAGGGAAAGCTGGGGGTGGGGGGTTGAGAACAAAAAAGCAATTACTTTTTTATTTACCTACATAAGTGTTAAATCATGTGTTCATAAACCGACCCATTTTTTTATATTTCAGTCCACCTCTACTCAAGTTTCTTAAAAGCTTAGTAATAATGTAATGTTCTTTCATTTCCTTTGAAGTTCAGATTTAACTTATTTAAACCATGTGTGCACAAAACAAACCTAAATCAGTTCTCTAGTGCCATGTGCTTCTGGCATCTGATGCAGTTACATGCAAAGCTTCATTTGTTTCCCCTAGTTTTCCTTTTTTAGCTTATCAGATAAATATTCTCCTCAAAATGTTACTAAATAACACAGTTCACTTCGTTGTCTAAAACTTTTCATTCTCTGATTTAATAATCCTTTTGTTGTTAACTAAATAAATCCTATGACCAAGTGCATTTCTAAGTATAAGTATTACAGGAAAAAAAAAATCTCTGACTTACTCAATGGAGTTCTGAAGGCAGACTAGCAGCACTGGCTGCTTGGCTGACTAGGCCTCTTTATGTCAGGGAGAGAAGTCACATGACACCAAATCTTGCGTCATCATTCCTTGCCAAAGCAACGTGGTCGTCATGGCGACCAGTGACTCTTCTCCCTGACATATTTCAGCATTGCAAGGATAATTAACTTTACTGGAAAGTCTTTTAAAGGGATATGCACAGTTTTTAAATGTATACTGACTCTTTATGGAAGTGACTGAATTAATCAGTCCATCCACTGTTCACAGAAAAATATATATTGAAGCTGCATAAAATGTTAAAAAAGATGTATAGTAAATAACACAATTCCAAGTGCATTTTTAGCAGTTCCCAGCTAGCTGTAAAACTGCTGCTAATAGTAAAAGATAACATAATTATATCAGCTTGAGATGCTAAAAGGGGTGTAGTTAAGATACATGATTTTGATTGTGTTGTAACACTTAAATAGTATTATGCTAACTAGCCCTATTTAACACTCCCAGCAAGTTGCAGAATCACTGAAAATGATAAGACGGGACCATAGCTACATCAACCATTTTCTTTTCAATATAATTAAGTTAACCGTATTTGTATCTTTTACTTAAGGATAAATGAAGGGGGGATTGCTACATCATTTGGAGTTAGATGGAAATAGTTTTTTTCTTTTTTGTCTGTAACCCCCAGACTCCTGCCTTTTTGCAAAATGACAGGTGGCATGCTGTGGAAGCTGACAGCAGTACCCGGTGGGGACTGGGTTCGGGGAGGATTAGGTTACTCGGCACAGGGGGTCTAGGTTTGGCTACTCTGCACAGGGGCACCCAAGTAGATCCGAACACAGGAAGCAATAAACTGTAATGTCCAAACCCAGGAATGGGATTCTACAGTGTGGCTTTTATTCACATCCAAACTGAACAAACAAAGCATAGACGGACCCCCACAGGGCTACATTCCTGGTAATGCAGATTACAGACAACAGAACACTTCTTCACATTTCCTGCCCTCAGGCTCTGAACCCACCAGGCACACAGCCCGGACTTGCACGCAGCTTTGGGTACACAGCCCGACTTATACACTACTTGGGTTTTTCCCACTGGCCCGGCTCCCCCGCCGGCTACTTGATCCGTGGTTCATTTTGGGAAATGAACCAGTTTTCCAATTTGTGGCTCCCCAAACCACCTTAGAGCCTTCGACTCCTACAGGGAATTTTCCTTCCAATCCCACGTCTGGGTACTTCCCTCATCACTGGCCAAGTGCATGAGGCAAAGTAGAAATCCACAGAGCAAATCCGTAGAGGTGGACCTGGTTACTAAAGATGGGGGTCTCCCACCTCCTGCTCCCACAATCCATACCCGTCCATTTCTCTGGAAACTAAACAACTCTTCTGAAAGCTTGGCAATGTAGATTACTGGGTAGACGTATGTCACATCTCCTCTACATATCTTGACTTCCCCCAAGTCCAGGGTGAAAACGTGGGCCCTTTAGAAAGAGCAGAAACTCACCCTCCGGTTGCAGGTGCCCCACAGGTGAATCACAAAATCTTCTTGTTTCCCAAAATTCTTGGACCAAATAGGGCAGCTCCTCCACTAGTAGCAGCCAAGGGGTTGCCCCTGGAATATGCAGGCTAAACTTTCCTGCCCCATCCCCTCAGGGATGGGGCACTGAGACCCAATTCAGCAGTCTCCACCACTTCAAAACTAGCTTCTGCGTCTCTCTTTAGGTGGAAACACACACCTTTTTCCTAAATGTAGCCCTATATCAGGGCTGAGGCTCCAAGAGCCTAACACAGAGCTGCTGTGCTCCTTTCACAGCAATCTCCAAACTCTAACTGACCACAGACTACTGTTCAAACCTCCCAACATTCTACTCCAACTCCCTGCTGCAGATTCCATTGTGGCTCATGCAGCTGCGATAGTTCTATGGTGATGTCATCCCTCAGTCTCAGCTGAGACTGAGAACAGAGTGAGACAGTGTGAAATCCATTTAACTGGAGTTTCACAAACTGCCTTCCCTGCCTACCACTAGGTCTTACTGGGATTCTAGTAACCCCGGGTAACAAGGGGGGTTACACTCGCCCTTGACCAGGAAAATGACTGTCCACAGTCATTGTTTACCTGGCTTTAGGCCATCCCACCCTATGTGCTACCTGTGGAGGGGGGTGATCAGGCCCCCTCCTACCATGTGCAAGCACAGGCAGGCAACACTAAGGGTCTAGAGGCTTTTAGCTGACATATCAGCCTCTACTCTACCCACTTACTATGGATGCCTAGTGGCTCTGGTAGAACTGTCCAGAGCATAGCCCTAATAGATCAGCACTGAAGTCCCTATGGCCATTCAGGACCACAGCCTGTCTATCCCCCCCAGCCCTCTAGGGAAAATCTGTCTGCCTCCAACTTAAAACCCAAAAACAAAAACAACCTGGGGACCTCCCCCGACCTTGGGCAACCTGCAACCACACACCAAGAAAATAATACCACATTGTTACATCACTTTACTGCCTCCCTACCCCCACAACCACACCTGTGGAAGGAAAGAGTTACTACAGTAACAACAACAATATCAACCACAGTACTTTAAATTACTACACACTAAAGTACTAGTGAGGAACTCTGATGAGCCCCTCCTCCTCATTTTGTCTTCTATCTTCTCCAGGAACACCTGCAAGAAAAAGAAAGACAACACATACTCCTAATCTGCATACACAGTCTACCTAAACCCCTACCATCAAAACACTGAAGAATCCCAAAAATATTTTTTTTAGAAAAGGTAGAAAAACAGTATATACATTAGAAAACAGTAGAAAACAACAACATTATTTACAATACACATTTGGGGGGATGGAGTGCCCTAAAAGTCCTAACTAGTGACCACAGTGCCCAAAGGCTAGTCCATTAAAGAGTCTCTCCTGGGCCAGAGCCCGGTGAAGCACAGTTCTAGCAGGACAAAGTCCCAAAGGGGAGAGTCTTTGAGGACAGTTCACACATTTTGGAGTCTGCTAGTGTAGGGTGTGTACTGCAATGTCATAAAGATAGAAAAGTTTGGGCTTACCAGCCCCTTGTAAAGCGAAAAATTCTGAACTGACCTGCACCTCTGATGAGGACTCTCCCTTGCAGCATTTCTTCTGATACAGCTGGGCGGACATCTTCCGGGAACTACAGGAGGGCACATCTGGGAAATGCTGGAATGATGTCATCTCTGGAGATGGAACCTTAGAACAGGAACAAAAAGGAAAACAGCTGGTCTGATGTCATCCGATTACCAGGCAATGAAGCAGGATACAGCTGGGCTGGTGTCCTCTCTGGATCTGAAGTCATCTGGTGGGCCAGTCAATGGATTCTAGGAAGGCCAGTACACTGTAGAACTGATGAATGTGGGGCACCTGAGTCCTGGATGTCCATACTGGCGGCTCAATAAAGGCACTTCACAGTCTGGTGTGGCAGTATTGACTACCACTGCTCGGCTTTCCATTAAGTAGGCACAGGCATATTTGCTGGGAGGTCCTTGCACTGAGGTCAATAGTACCGGGGGTCAGGAACTTGAATTATAACCCAGTCTGGGCACACATAATTCACACAGTGGGAGATTTCACGTCCCTCTCCATCCACTATTCGCACTCTGTCCATAAACAGTGTCCTGCCTCTCTTCCACTGGGTATATTTCTCATGAAACAGTCTGTCCTTTACATGCTTGTTTGCCCCAGGATGCACACCTTTCATTGCTTCAGCCCAGATCCAGGATTTCCTGCTGTTCTCAATCTCCTTCCAGACTTTCCGAGGAAAGGTAGGAAAGGTCATTCCATAGATCTCATTCGCCTTTCTACGAACCAGTCTCTCCTCTTTACTAGTTTTGGTCAACCTGAGACCGCTGGCCTGGCTTGGGGGTGGCCAGTCCTGGTTCTGCCAGCTACGCATCCTTAACAAAATTAAAAACGGATCCCTGACTTCTTCTTCTTACATAGCCAGGGCAGTGGCATCACCACTCTCTTCTATGCATTCCTCCAAGGCAAGAGCTTGAGGCTGTGTACCCGTTCCTTTTTCACAAGGCTACATAGGTTCCCCCTCATCTTCTTCCTCAGTAAGTATCTGAGCCCAGGAGTGAGCAGTCGTCCTCACTCCTGAGACTATCCACTCATCACTAGGTGCGGAGGTCGACACCTCCCATTCAAAGGCCTCCCGCATCTCATCTTCTCCTATGAGACTTGGGCTAGGCCCCCCGGGTCTACTGATGCTTTATCCGAACTTTCCTTCTGGGATCCAGCATCTGAAACTTCAACTTCTGGTTCCATCTTTAACTCTGCACCCTCTAGCTTTGTGCCACACTCCCCTGAGGGGCCTTCTTCAACAGGCTCCGCCTGGTGCTGTGTGCTGCCAACTGTAGATTCCTGAACCTTTGTCCATGTGGGAGCCAAATGAATGTGAGGCACTTTATACAGGCCATATTTTTCTAGGCATCCAGCACAGTGAGGTATCATGAAGACATCCCTTCCAGCTTCCAAGCATATTTGACACACATGCACTGGAAAACCAGGAATCGCCACATGAGGAGGCAGTTGTCCTCCATACCACCACTTTTCAATGTCCTTCAGTCTATTTACTGCTGCTGTTACTGCAACCCAGGCATGATCCGGGTAACGTGGTGGTCCTGAGGCCATAACTGCAGAAAAAACAAACAAAAGCTCACTGTAACTGTAAGTTCCACTTTACTGAACACCTTCTCTACTTTTAAAATGGCTCCTCTGCTGCTGTGTTTACTTTACTGCCCCACCCTGTAATGGCGGCGGCAGCACTCCTGCGCATCAACATTCAGAAATTGGGTCAAGCCATTGCGTACCCGATTTACACACGCTACTGATAACTTTTGCTCAAACTGCACAAACTTGCACTGTTCTTGTTCTAAACACATTCACATGATTTTCCACGGACTTTTCACATGCTGGAAACATTTCTTCAACTCACAGTCCCTTAAAGCTTCAGGTTTTTTAAGCACAGGATTGCCTGTAAACTAGTGCTGCACATTTGGCTACAACTCACAGTCTCTCTCTGGCTTTAAACTTTAAACTGATGCTGAACTCATTACTATGCACACAGTCAATGGCTTAACAGACTTGCATTTGCTGGTAGGACTTGCCACAGTCATTACTTGCAAAGCGACTGCACTGCTGCACACACATTTAAATGGCTTTTAGCAGAAAATCACTGTTTGGGCAATTTTAATGTTGGTACTTACTGTTATCAGTAGCTGTTAGCTGCGATGAAAAAATGGCCTGTCAGCCAGTCTTGGAGGCCTCAGAACAGAAACGGGTGGGCAGTCCTACCGATCGTCTCCTCAACCACCACACTCGCAATTTAGACGATCGAATCGCGGGTTGAGCCCAATTTTAAACAAACAAGTCTATTTTTAGAAGGTTTACAGCGTTTTTAAAACTCCGCGACACTCCTCCACAAGCCAGTACACCCACTCCACTCACACTCCCTCTCGAATGCTGGGGCAGTCACTGTAGAGCTGGCTGAAGGGTGGGACTGATTGCAGCCTCACCAATCACACGACGCCATGCAAATGAGCCTCTTCTTCCTCGCGAGTGCTCTTCTCCTCACGGCGATTGTCGAGCAGGCAAATTTAAACTGCAGAAAGCATTTTTTTTTTCTCAACTGACTCCATGGCGGGAGCCCATTTCACCCATTTAACATAGCCATTCACACCTGAAAGTCTCTCAGTTCATTTAAAAAGCATTTCCGACATCCAGGGCACAATTTTCCTGTTGCTACCCCTAGTCTTCCACACTTTCCTTTACCACAGTTCTTTTTTAACAGCAGGCAAAAATGTTGTAAACAATTGATGCATGACTAGGGCACACTCTTTTAGCTTTACTGCTCCTTGGTAAACAGTTGGCATTTTAAACAGCAGCATAAGATCCACAGCACACGATGACACACTAGTTAAATTGCTTCAGCTTTTTGGGTTACCCACTGCCAGATAGCCAAAACGCTAGCCCCCTTGCCCAAGCACCTTCCTCCCAGAATTAAATCCAAAGCGGTGCCTCCATTTTTGTAACCCCTGGACCCCTGCCTTTTTGTAAAATGACAGGTGGCATGCTGTTGAAGCTGACAGCAGTACCTGGTGGGGACTGGGTCCGGGGAGGATTAGGTTACTCGGCACAGGGGGCCTAGGTTTGGCTACTCTGCACAGGGGCACCCAAGTAAATCCGAACACAGGAAGCAATAACTGTAATGTCCAAAACCAGGAATGGGATTCTACAGTGTGGCTTTTATTCACATCCAAACTGAACAAACAAAGCATAGACAGACCCCCACGGGGCTACATTCCTGGTAATGCAGATTAGAGACAACAGAACACTTCTTCACATTTCCAGCCCTCAGGCTCTGAACCCACCAGGCACACAGCCCGGACTTGCACGCAGCTTTGGGTACACAGCCCGACTTGTACACTAGTTGGGTTTTCCCCACTGGCCCGGCTCCCCCGCTGGCCACTTGATCCGCGGTCCATTTTGGGAAATGAACCAGTTTTCCAATTTGTTGCTCCCCAAACCACCTTAGAGCCTTCGACTCCTACAGGGAATTTTCCTTCCAATCCCACGTCTAGGTACTTTCCTCATCACTGGCCAAGTGCATGAGGCAAAGTAGAAATCCACAGAGCAAATCCGTAGAGGTGGACCTGTTTACTAAAGATGGGGGTCTCCCACCTCCAGCTCCCACAATCCATACCCGTCCATTTCTCTGGAAACTAAACAACTCTTTTGAAAGCTTGGCAATGTAGATTACTGGGTAGACGTATGTCACATCTCCTCTACATATCTTGACTTCCCCTATGTGCTGGACTTGAACATACTTTTACTTTTGGCTAAGCCTATTACTCTAGACCTCCCACTACTTCAGTAGTCCAATCCCCACTATCACACAAGTCCAGGGTGAAAACATGGGCCCTTTAGAAAGAGCAGAAACTCACCCTCCGGTTGCAGGTGCCCCACAGGCGAATCACAAAATCTTCTTGTTTCCCAAAACTCTTGGACCAAATAAGGCAGCTCCTCCACTAGTAGCAGCCAGGGGGTTGCCCCTGGAATATGCAGGCTAAACTTTCCTGCCCCATCCCCTCAGGTATGGGGCACTGAGACCCGATTCAGCAGTCTCCACCACTTCAAAACTAGCTTCTGTGTCTCTCTTTAGGTGGAAACACACACCTTTTTCCTAAATGTAGCCCTATATCAGGGCTGAGACTCCAAGAACCTAACACAGAGCTGCTGTGCTCCTTTCACAGCAATCTCCAAACTCCAACTGACCACAGACTACTGTTCAAACCTCCCAACATTCTACTCCAACTCCCTGCTGCAGATTCCATTGTGGCTCATGCAGCTGCGATAGTTCTATGGTGATGTCATCCCTCAGTCTCAGCTGAGACTGAGAACAGAGTGAGACAGTGTGAAATCCATTTAACTGGAGTTTCACAAACTGCCTTCCCTGCCTACCACTAGGTCTTACTGGGATTCTAGTAACCCTGGGTAACAAGGGGATTACATGTCTTTATATCATACCTAGACCTTACCACTGTAGTTCTAATATTAATATTCATAAACATTTTCTATTTCTTCTTAGTCCCCCCAACGCACCTGCCAATTAACATTCTCATTTAAACCCCATTTCTCATGTATAAGGCCCTATGTTCTAATGCCACATTTTCCTGTTTTTGAAGGGGTTAGTTGAACACTTAACTGGTGTAGTAACGCAGTTTCTTGCAATATGTGTGGAATACATAATGGACTGCAGTGGAATAACACATTTATCTCCACTTGTGAGTGGTGAGACCCATAACTCATGAGTGGCGAAGCCCCGAGTTAGTTATAAAGGTCTTACCACTCATGTGTGGAGAAGAAAGTGTTAATCTACTGCAATCCATTATGTATTTGATATATACCACACCATTTGTAGTGTTTTTTACTGGTGTTTTACTTTGTTTTAGCTTAAAACTGCCTTTCATTCCATTGTAAGTTCCCTATCTGGCCCATTGTTCTCTGTGTTCCATTTCCAGATTCTAAGTGGAAATGGCATGTTCTAAGTTATATAAATGGTGTTCTAATTTATATAAATGTTGTTCTAAGTGAAAATAAATATTTATCCCAAAATGTCATGATTTATTTACCCAATGTATTCACCACTGGTGTGGTATATATGAAGATATATCTGTGTGTATATGTGTATTTATAGATCAGGGGCATCTTTCCCCTACATGCAAGACACTCTTAGTCTGTAAAGAGTGCCTCACTCGCAGGTACCCTGGAAACAGGCCAATTAAGGGGAGATTTTTAAAGTTTTAATATATTATTGCTTGACCTTCAGTTGCAGAGTTCACACTCTAACAGTGCACATAACACTGCTCTTAAAACAGTAAGAGTGCTCTCTAAGGCACTATTAACATACAATATATATTTACACCTCACTTGTGGGTGTACAGTGTGTCAAATAAAAGAGTATTAATTTGAGGATGTGTTGAAATAACAGGAATTATTTCCTCACTTCCTACATTGTGACACAATTCCCTCGGATGTGTAAGGTGTACATCAACTATATCCTACATTCTCTCAGCATATACATGATGTTTCTTCACTTATTTGCTCAGACCAAATTACTCACTTGTGGCGCTCTGATACTCATGAGTGAACTATCTGGATAAACTCATGAAAATAAATCGTGCATGCTGAAAAGACATGGGGCTCGATTTTCATATCGCCCCAAGATTGGCACATGGTGTGCTGATCGATGGCAGTGGCAAACTCTAGGTGTTTCAGGGACCCTGCCCCCTATTCCAGTAAAAAGGGGGTCCCTGCATTAAAGGCCTGAGAGTTGCCACAGTCGCAGTGTTGCTGCAAAGAAGTAGTGCACTGGAGTGGTTTGATGGAGGGTCCCGTCAACCCCCCTTGCCTGCACAACACTGTTCCAGCCATGGAGTTGGGGGGGGGAGAAGTTGCATGATCAGGAACCAGGACATAGTGACTAGTGGGGGTGCCAAACTGAGCAAGTGGGGGAGGGGCACAGTGGCAGTGGTGAGCAACCGGGGGGGGTCACAGTGGTAGTGGTGAGCAACCGGGGGGACACAGTGACAGTGGCAGGGTACAGAGGTGGCACACTGCGGTGGTGCCATTACTAGTGGGACAGAGCCGCTTGGATGGGGTACATGGGGGTAGGCATTCAGGGACCCTGTCCCAGACCCGCAAGTGCCACCAGCCCTGGCAACTGCCTTGTCACTGACACAGTTGCCAACAGTGTACTCGGGTATCAGCATGGCTCCACACAGTGGGCTGTTTAGCAGGGGGAATGTCGCAGTGCCCTGGGAACATCCCTATCCACTGACTACACCTAGTACCCCACAGCCAATGTCAACCGCCGCATGTTGGGGACTGTGTCAATGATGGGGCAGGTGCCAGGGCTGGTGGTACCTCGGGGTCTGGGACAGGGTCCATGTGTGCCTACCACAGTGTACCTAGTCCAAGTGGCTCTGTCCCACTGTCCATGGCAGCACCATCAGGTGCCATCTCAGTACCCTGCCACTGCCGCTATGCCCCCATTGCCCAGTTCAGCACCCCACTGGTCCCTATGCCCTGGTTCCCAATCTTGCAGGCTCCCCCCAACTCGCTTCCCTCCAAATCAGTGGCGCAGAGCCCTTGAACCAGCTCATGGCTGGTCTAACCTCAACCTTGTCATGTGACAATGGTGAGACTCCTGAAATCCCAAATAAGGGAATGCTGTAGCCCTGTTATGGCGCAAGCCTCCTTACATCCTGGTGCACCACTTCTCCAGTTGCAAGGGTGGCATGTGGGGGGTCAACACATGGCATCCTACTTTTGATGCAGCTTGCATTCGAAAATCAGGATTGCAGCAACATATGGTGCAAGGTGCCACTTGCATCAATTCCTTTTGTTGCAGGCACCTTGCGCCAAATGCCCACTTGTGAAAATCTACTGTGTACTGTAAAACATGAATATATTACAGGAAAATAAGTCTCGCTACGTGTGCAGATGAGACTGATCTGCTAAATTAATATGAATGTCAACATTCTGAATTAAACTGTTTGATTATGCAATACTGTACTTGCTCAGGAGCTGAAGTCTTACATTCAAGATGGACTAAAAATATATTTTCTTTAGGTTCTTCTTTACCCAATTCAGCTCTGTCTTTCACCTGTGAGCTCAGTAACCTAGCCATCGTCCTTGGGGGGTGCTCATAGAAACATAGAATTTGCCAGCAGATAAGAACCACTTGGTTCACCTAGGCTGCCCATTTTTCCCTACATATAACACTGTTCCAGAAATGTACTTCTTTCTGTGAAGATGTACTTTCTCACCTCTCCCCTGAATCTAACCCCCTCCAGTTTCTTATCCTGACCCTAGCCCTTGAGCACCTTTATTCTGAAAAAAATACTTCCTTCCTGTACCTTATTTACCCCCCCAGAGATATGTAAAGGTCTCCATCATATCCCCCCCTTCCAGGGTGGACATGCTGTATTCATTTATGTCCTTAAGTCTCTCCTCATAGCACTTCTGATACAGACCCTGTACCATTTGGGTTGCTGTCCTCTGGATCGCCTCTGCTCTGTCTGTGTCCTTCTGGAGATGCTGTCTAGGCAGCTGAACAGAGTACTCTAGGTGGGGTCTTACTAGCGATCTATACAGAAGCAATACCACCTCCCTCTTTCTACTGGTGATACCCCTCCCGATGCGCCCCAGTATCCCACTAGCCCTCCCAGCTGCCTTGTTGCATTGCCTAGCCACCTTTAGGTCATCCAATGTGATTAGTCCTGGTCTCTTTCCTGCTTGGTGGCCATTATTACCACTCCTCCCATTTTGTACTCTGCCCCTGGGTTTCTGTACCCCAAATGCATTACTCTGCACTTTTTTGCATTGAAAACCAGCTGCCTTACCCTTGACCAGTCCTTGAGTTTTCTCAGGTCTCTGCTCATCCCACACTATTGCAGATGTTGGTGTCATCCAGAAATAGGCAGACCTTCCCTTCCAGCTCCTCTGCAGTGTCACTTATGAAGACATTAAAGAGGACTAGTCCCAGCACCGACCCCTAAGGCACCCCGGTGGTCACCCTCCATTTCTCAGAGTGAGTTCCATTTACAGTACCACCCTCTGCTGCCTATGCCCTAACCAATTTCTTACCCAGATTACCACGTTTGGACCTCCTCCTAAGCTGCTCATCTTGCTGAATAACCTTCTACGTGGAATGGTGTTGAAAGCCTTATTGAAAATCTAGGTAGGCCATGTCCACCGTTGCACCCTGATCTAATGCCTTGGTCACCCAGTCAAAGAAATTGATCAGATTCATTTGACATGACTCCTCCCCATGAATCCTTGTTGCCTCGGGTCTTGCAACCCATTAGATCCAAGATACTCCACAATCCTTTCCTTCAGCAGTGACTCGATTAACTTTCCCACCACTGATGTCAGGCTGACAGGTCTATAAATGCCAGAGTCTTCCCTGCTACCACTTTTGTGAAGTGGGACTGCACCTGCCCTACTCCAGTCCTCCAGAACCACTCCAGTTTCCAATAAGTTGTTTAATAGGACTGTCAGAGGTGTAACCAGTACCTTCATGAGCGCTCTCAATACCCTTGGATACACCTCATCTGGCCCATTGCTTTGCCCACTTTCAGATAAGTGAGTACCTTCAGGACACTCTGCTCTGAAAATTGACTAGTGTCCACTACCCTTCCTCCAATGCTTCTGTTACTTTTTGTGGTTCCTCCCTGTCTTCTTCCTCTGTGAACACTGAACAGAAATATGTATTAGTTTTTGTTGACTAGGTAGGTGTACTAGACAGTTAAGGTCTATTTTCAGGCACTACCCTGGAGGTTAGATAGTGTCAGGGTCAGTGAACAAGAAGTTACAATACAGCAGTGGTGCCTGACATTGATGGCAGCATACATAACAGATTGCCTAGTGAAAGTAGTATATAGATAAGCAAAAAAGGTCATAATTACAAGCAACTGGAGGAGCAGGCGAACTGCTTGTGTATGAAACAAGACAATATAAATAGACTAATGAGACGGCTGCAAGGCAAAACTTGGTAGCAACAAGCAGGCTAACATTTGGGACAAAGGCATAACAACTACTCCAAAACATAGAGCTCTAGTCACAAGAGCATTCATGAGACTTAAAGGAAAACTGAACTCTTATATTTTCTAAATGTCATTTGCTTCCATGTCAACAGACAATTCTTTTCATGTAGCTGTTAAAGGTGTACAGTATGCAACTGCTTCTGTTAGTTTTTGCACTTCATACTAGGCACTGTCACTCTCCTGGGAAGGTTCATTTCATGGTTGTTGAAATCTCATTTCCCTGAGAGCTGCATTAGCATATGAGAATGTGATGCGTAATCAACCTTTAAACTCCCAGTATGCCTGTCTGCTTAAGTAGTTTTAAAAGAACGAAGCTGCAAGAAGGTGTGAAATACTACATTTACCTTCAGTGAGTTTTACAAGCTATCTGAGTTGTAATGCAGTTTTCCCCCCTTAAAACTCCATTCAGTTTATAAGTTTCCAGAGAGTTTTTGCAGGGTATTTGTTATTTTATCATAGAGATACATGATATAAATGGTTGATCTGACATCATGTTCTCATATGCTAATGCAGCTCTCAGGGACAATTACATTTCAACAACCACAAAATGGACCCTCCCAGGAGAGTGACAGTGCCTAGTATGAAGTGTGAAAACTAACAGAAGCAGTTGCATACATCTTTAACAGCTACATGAAAAGAGTTGTCTGTTGACATGGAAGCAAATGACATTTAGAAGATATGAGGGTGCAGTTTTCCTTTAAGTAGGTGGCTACGATTTCCCAGTTTGATGGTAGTAGCAGTCTGGCACTGGCATAGGCTAGGCAGTATCAAATTCCATAGCCTGGGGCAACATCAAAGAAGGAAATGTCTCCCAGATACGTCCTGGTTCTGTGAATGGGTAATTCTGTATGAGTAGCAGACCTTAATGGGTAGGTACCAGTTGGAGAATGGAGAAGACTAGACAGTGAGAAAGGGGACTGGTTTCACAAGACATTGTAAATCACCCCTCCAAGTGCTAGATCATGTAGGGCAGCAGGATGAAGCCATCCCAGTTTAATGTATAAAGTGCAGCGATGGGTATGGCAGCTTAGGGATGTGGCGAATCGACAGATGTTACTATATGTAACATCACATTTTTGCAGATTGGTTTTTAAGATGCATGGATTACAGATACCCCATCGCTATGCTTAGGTACCAGGACTCCATGGGCTATGGACAGGCAAGCTAAAGGGGTACCATTTTGTTTGAGCTTATACCAAAGACCCAGTTTAGTGTTTGCTCATTTAGAGATGCCTGTTACTGTATGTGCAAGGAAATATCAAGGGATGCATCAAGTGTGACACCAAGGTAATTGAATGTAGGCACCAATACAAGGGGGTTCCATCTCTACAAAGTACTGTTAGTGGGGTAGCACAGCTTTTAATTTTGGGAACAGAGCCAAACAGCATGGCCTGTGACTTTCTGGTATTTAGGAGACGTTTGTTAGACAGGAGCCAATGCTGATTCCATGGAGGTCAGGGGATATATTGGTGTTAATATCATACATGCTACATGAGCTTAGGTGCAGGATGAGATAATCTGCATATAACACGGGGTGCAATATGCAAGGATCTAGTCAATGTCATTTATGTGAAGTGAGAATAGGAGTGGTCCACATATGGAGCCTTATGGCACTCCCCCCCCCATGGTAAGGGCAGGATCAGAGAAGGTATTTCCAACTTTTACCCATTGACTTCTTCCATCAAGATAGAAATATAGAAACATAGAAGTTGATGGCAGATAAGGACCACAAGGCCCAACCAGTCTGCCCATTTCTTTTTCTACCTTATAAATGTGCTATCGACCTTTGCTCTGTCAGTGGCCTATCTATTCATAGAGGGCTCTTGCAGTATGCAGTAACAGGTAGGACTAAGCTGCCAGGTACTAGGACCACACAGAAAACATTTAGCTAGCAGTGTCTGATGAGGGACTGTCCTCCCCCGATGTCACGTGACCAACATCAGTGTGCTGCTATATGGGGAGCAGTCCCCACACCCACCCTCCGGGTCTTTCCCGCTATCAACATGTACACGTTGGATCTCATGGAGAACATTTCTTCTGTCGATGCCATCTTGGATGAGTATCTCTTGCTTAAATTTCTTGAACTTAACCTTAAATTATTACTTTTCTTTTCCTATAAAGAGTGTTAGTATATATTTTATGCATGTCGTCTCCGATGTCATCCAAATCACATAAAAATAAGTGTGACTTCTGTGCGACTCAGCTGCCCCACAAGGACGGCCATTCCCTATGCCTTTTCTGTCTGAGCCCAGACCACAAGACCAAGGAATGTGAGATTTGCCAGGGGTTTAACCAGGCCACATGAAAATGCTGTCAGCAGTCTCTGGAAGCCCACCTTTTAAAACAAAAAATGGCTTCCATGGAGAAGGAGCTGAAGAATCACAGGAGCCCTTCTTCTTCCCCAGAAGGCCATCGCAAGAAGAAAGGCAAGGAGAGACATAGGGACTGGGAAGAGTCCCCTTCCAAGTCGTGGTCCCCATCAGGTGCCACGGCCCAGGAGGTAACTTTCCCTCCAGAGAAGAAGTTTTCATCCACGGCTGCCTCTGTGGCTACAGAGTAGCCATCGGCCCTCGTCAGGTTTGGACTCAGGCCTGATGGGAGCCTCCAGGGGAAAGGAGGCGCTCACTTCCATGAAGCCTCTCAAGATTAAGAGGCCTAGTGGCAACAGTGGGACTGGTAAGTCGAGCGCCTGCCCCTCCAACGCTCACATGGACCTGGCTGATAAGATGCCCGTCGGCTCTTCCAATGGCTGCACAGCACTGGCCCTGACAACAGGTCTGGCGTTGAGGAGCAGGATCAGCTAACGTCTGTACCACAGCTGACACCAGAGTCTCCTCTGGTTTCTCCCTCTCCACTGGTAGAGGTGGTCCCTTCAACCTCCCTGATCCCAGGGGACACAGAGAAGGGAGAAAGTCCACTGTCCAGGTCCATTCCGCTCCCAACACCACAGCTATCCATGCCTGAGGCACCGCTGGACCTGACGAAGGCTGTGCCAGTCCCTCAAGGCCCATCGGCCCCCCAAAGGCTGCCGGCCAGCCCTACGCCAACCCCGTCGGGACCTTCAGGACATTCACCCTCTCCCCCAGAACCCCTGTCTGGGCCTTCTGCTCCCCCATCAGAGCCTGTTCCAGAGTACGTGGCCCTGCCATCTGGCCTGACATCCGAGCCATTTGCTCCCGCGTTTGGGCTGACACCGGGCCCTCCAGGTTATCTGACACTGGGCTAACTGATGACACATTATCCCATGCCAGAGTATCTGGCGCTGCAATATCCAGTGCCAGGGTATACTTTGCCAGGGCTCCCAATGCCAGGTATCCATCACCAGGATTTGACTACCCCTACTATATGGGTTACCTGTGATTTGCACACCTCAACCCACCTCCTCCACCTCTGCCTCTCCCACCCCCAGCCCAGCCTCAGGTGGACCTTCAGGTGATGCTGTGATCTTGGTGGAATGAGGCAAAATTGCGGCTTACTTTGGAGATTGAAAAGAGGCATCTTCCATCAGCTCCAGCGCCAACTCCTAGGCCTCCGTCACTTAAACAAATCCCATTGTTGGGCCCCTGGCCTTCGACGTCGGGTAGGATAGTGAAACATTCCCTGCCTACACCGCTACTCACCAAATTTGCATGGCCTAGGGACCTTTCCAGGCCAGTGGGCATCCCAGTGCCGAGACTTAGCTCACCCGACGAGAGCCCAATGTCAGGTTCAGAAAGCGACTCTGCTCACTGCAGTACTCACTATGACTCGCCCACATCAGAGGACCCAAAGCCCAAGGAGTCACCCAAGTCTCCTCCGGAGGATCCTTCCTTTACGGAACTCCTCAGAAAGATCCAGACAGCATAAGACTGGCACACTGAGGCCCAGGATCCCCAGCACCAGAGGCTGGCAGAGCATCTAAAATTATCTGATCTGTCACCTACCCTCATCCCGCCCTGGATGGGATTGCATGAGGACCTGGCTACCACAGTTTGGAAGCAACCCACCTCACTGGCTGCTGTGGCCAGAAAGGTGGACAGAATGTATCAGACACCTGACGGCAAGGACCAACTGAGCGTTCACTCCAAGGCTGACTCAGTGGTCATTAGTGCTGCCCATGATAGGTGAACCAAACCAAAACACCTTAATACCTCTCCACTGGACAAGGAATCTAAGGTCATTGACCAGAACAGAAAGAAAATGTATCCATCTTCCACTTTGGCTATCAGAGCTCTGAATTACATGGCTCATATGGTAATCTACCAGAAATCCATTCTGAGACAACTGGAGTCCAAGATTGACTCTCTCCAAAACTCCCAGTTGAAAGACAATATGGCGGGCATGGTCCGGTCGGCTAGATCAGCTAGCAGACACACCTGGAGGGCCACCTTTGATGTCGTGGACACATCAGCTAGGGGAACAGCCACTGCCATTAGCCTGCAGAGGCATGCATGGCTCAGAATTTCAGGTCTGGCACAAGAAGTCCAGACAACCATTCAAGACGCACCTTTCTGAGGTCCAGTTTTGTTCAGAGGGGATGTCAAAGACATCATTACAGACTTGCAGGACAAGGACAAGGCCTTACACTCCATCCAGTTTATGTATAACCCCCCTCAGAAACCTAAGCAGTCATTTCAGTGGCAGCAACATAGCCAGCAAAGGCAGCCCCATAACCAACGTCAGAACAAATGTTGGGCCCCTTCAGCAGGCATGTCTCTCCTGACCAAATCCCATAGGGCCTCGGGGTTCACCACCCACCCTCCCCACTGCCTCTTGACTCACTGGACCCCCTTCCTCCTCTGGAACAAGTCACAGAGGAACTGTTAGGAGGAAGGTTTGCAAGACACCTACCAGGATGAGAGGCTGTAACCACAGACTCGTGGGTACTCCAGCTGGTGGCTCAAGGCTACATGGTAGACTTCTCAGAGAGACCTCCAGAAAATCCTCCAAGCCACTCATCTTACCCGCAAAGCCACATTCCCTTAGTAAGAGAGGAAATAAGCTCCCTGCTAGCAAAAGCAGCAATAGAGCCGGTTCCCACAAAGCAGCAATGGAAAGGGTTCTATTCGCACTTCTTCCTGGTGCCCACAAAGACCGGTGATCTCAGACCCATTCTGAACCTGAGTTCCCTGAACCTCTATGTGGAATACAAGAGGTTCCAAATGTTGTCTCTGCTGAGCTTGATTCCTCTCTTACAGAAGGACCATTGGCTATGTGCTCTGGACATGCAGGATGCCTACCTGCACATCCCAGTTTTTCCGCCGCACCACAGATTTCTCAGATTCTGTTTTCAGGGACAGCATTTTCCAGTTCAAAGCTCTTCCCTTTGTCCTTTCATCAGCACCCAGAGTGTTCACAAAATGCCTAGCAGTGGCAGTGGCCTTGCGCAGACAAGGGGTACAGGTTTTTCCATACCTCGATGATTGGCTTTTCTCTGCCCCATCAAGGGACAGTTTGACAAGTTCCCTGGCCATTACTCTGGACCTCTTCCAGAAGGTGGGCATTACTGTCAACCATTCCAAATCCCACCTTTTAACTACCCAACAACTCCAATTTATTGGGGCAGTGTTGGATACAGTCCAGGGCAGAGCTTTCCTGCCACTAGACAGGATGGAAACCCTGCACAAACAGGCACACTTTGTGGCCTCACAGAGAAGGATGTCAGCCAGGACAATTCTTTGCCTTCTCTGTCTCATGGCTGCAGCAATCCCTACGGTCCCCTTAGCCAGACTTCACATGAGAGTCACGCAATGAACTGTCAGGGTACAATGGGACCAGAGATCCGATGATCTGAATCATGGGATCTTGGTCTTAGACCCAATGGCTTGGATCTGTTGTGGTGGCAAGACCTGGACAACCTCCTTCAGGGTGTCTATTCTGTATGGACCCTCCCTCCCAGATCCTAATAACAGACACCTCTGGATCGGGATGGGCGGCCCACCTTGGTGCTTACAGGACTCTGAGCTCTTGGTCCGACAGCGAGCTCCCTCTCCACATCACTGTGTTGGAGATGAGGGTGGTACTGAATGCTTTACAAGCTTCCCAGCAATTAATACAGCCAGGGTAGCTTAATGATCCAGACAGACAACATGTGCATTGTCTGGTACACAAACAAACTGGGCAGAACACGCTCATACCCCCTCTGTCGCGAAGCAATGAGAGTATGGTATTGGGCAGTCGGTCGCATCCTTCTTCTGACAGCAGTTCACATTCCGGGCATTCAAAACGTCCTGGCGGAATGCACTCAGTCACACTGAAACCAGAGTCCATGAGTAGGAACTGAGACAGTCAGTGATAGGTAGACAACATCTGGCCTCACAGAGAAGGATGTTGGCCAGGACAATTCTTTACCTTCTTGGTCTCATGGCTGTGGCAATCCCTACAGTCCCCCTAGCCAGACTTCATATGAGAGTCAAGCAATGGACTGTCAGGGTACAATGGGACCAAAGATCTGATGATCTAAATCACAAGATCTTGGTCTCAGATCCGATGGCTCGGATCTGTTGTGGTGGCAAGACCTGGACAACCTCCTTTAGGGTGTCTATTCTGTACGGACCCTCCCTCCCAGATCCTAACAACAGACACCTCCAGATCGGGATGGGGAGCCCACCTGGGTGCTCACAGGACTCAGGGCTCTTAATCTGACAGTGAACACCCTCTCCATATCAATGTGTTGGAGATGAGGGTGGTACTGAATGCTTTACAAGCTTTCCAGCATTTAATACAGCCGGGGCAGCTTATGATCAAGACAGACAACATGTGCATCATCTGGTACACAAACAAACAGGGCAAAGCATGCTCATACCCCCTCTGTAGCGAAGTGATGAGAGTATGGTATTGGGAAGTCGGTCACAGCCTTCTTCTGACAGCACTTCACATTCCAGGGATTCAAAACGTCCTGGCAGATGCACTCAGTCGCACTCAAGCCAGAGCCCACAAGTAGGAACTGAGACAGCCAGTGGTAGATAACATCTTTGAAAGATGGGAAAGACCAAACCTCGATCTGTTCATGTCCCCATCCAACGCAAAACTACTAGCTTTCTGCTCACTCGCTCCAGGGCATGGTGTTTTCTGGAGAGATGCACTGTGTCTATGCTGGAAGAGGAGGTTCATGTACACCTTCCCAGTTCCACTGATGCAGAGAGTTCTTCTGAAACTTCAGGCAGAAGGGGTGTGAATGATTTTGATCACTCCCTTCTGGCCCAGGCAAATTTGATTCTCTCTGCTTCATCAGCTGTCAATTGATCCTCCAGTTCCACTACCAATCTGCCAAGATCTGTTGACACAGGAACAGGGAACCCTGGTCCATCCAGGTCTGAGGTCCATTCACATTCATGCGTGGCACCTACTGACATAGCTGCTGCCCACTTTGGGGTCTCCCCTAGGGTGGCAGAAATCCTAGTGGAGGCCAGAAAGCCATCCACTAGGGCCACATATGTTATGAAATGGAAGAGATTCTCAATGTGGGCCACGTCCAAGGAGTTGGAACCCTTTTCCTGCCTGGTTCCTCAGGTCCTAGACTATCTCCTGTACCTCTCTGACCTGGGACTTAGTTATTCGACACTAAAGGTCCATTTGTCCACCATTTCTGCCTACCACATCCCTGTGGGTAGCAAAGCTTTGGCTGGGCTGGAAGTATCCAAGACTTTCTTGAGGAGGATCCTTCATTTGAAACCCCCAGTTAGGAGCCCTAATCCTCCCTGGAATCTGAATTTCATCTTGGAGAAACTCACGCTGCCCCCATTTGAACCAGTGGCAAGTTGTGACATGTGCTACCATTTACGGAAAGCACTCTTTTTGGTTGCCATTACTTCAGCTAGAAGGATTTCCAAACTTCAGGCCCTGATGTGTAAGGAGCCTTATTTGATTTTTCACAGAGACCATGTGGCTCTGCATACAAATCCTAAGTTTCTGCCTAAGGTGGTTTCAGAATCCACCTTAAATCAGTCTCTGCAGTTGCCAGTGTATTACCCTGAGCATTCTAATCAGGGTGAAGCAATTCTGTATAAGCTGGATGTACATAGAATTCTTCGTTATTACATGAACAGGACAAATCCAGTCTGTAAAACTGATCAGTTTTTTGTTTCCTTTGTGCCCGAAAGAGAGAGTGCTGTGGTTTCCAAACATTGATTGTTCAAATGGTTGGCAAACTGTATTACTTTTTGTTACCAGAAGTATAACAAACCCCTTCAGGGGAGGCTAAAGGGCATTCATCCAGAGGCTTGGCTGCTTCTACTGCTTCTTTCAGGAACATCCCCGCTGCAGATATCTGTGCGGCTGCCACTTGGAGTTCTGTCCAAACCTTCACTAGGCACTACAGTTTGGACATTGCTTCTAGGCGCAGGGCAGGCTTCAGCCTAGCTGTTCTGCAGGGACTCTTGTCCTAAGATCCCTGTTTACTGGTGACTTGTTCCTACCTCCCACGTCTCAGACTTGATTTGAAACTTGGGGCTGAAATCCCTCACATGCGCAAGAGAAGCCTTGTCAAAGATCCCGCACATGCGCAAGAGCGTGTTGCTCTTGCACATGCACGGGATTTCGTCCCCGAGTTTCAGATGCTATTAGTAGAACTTCCAGCGCTGTTTCTTTCCGGTAACCCCAACAACACTTTGGATTAATGTGGCAGACCGGCAGAGCATGTTTTTAAACCATGCTTGTGAAAAATATGCAGTTCGGAACAGCGCTCATGGCAGATGTGCGTTCCTGAGAGCTCTCTGCTTCCGGTAGGTGTGGGATTTCAGCTCGTCCTGGACAATAAACATATGATGTAAAAAACAGCAAAACAGGTAAAAAGTCTGAATTTTCAGACATAGAGGGGCATTCTAGAGTACTAATTCTCTACTTCACTGTAAATATCAAACCTATTACTCCCTCCCTCTATCAGCAAACTTATTGTTCTCTTGAAAACTGTAAAATACAGCTCTCGGTAACACATTCAATGCAATGAATAGCTGATTTTGATTCTGCAATATTTTATAACTGAAAAAAATTTAACCTTTAGCTGTCATTCTATGTCTATATGTATCAAAGGGGCACTGTCAGCTTTACCCCTCCATTTTTTCCTACATCTCATCACATCAGTGTGCATCTTGTAACCCTCCTACAAAATGAGTACTGGAAATGAGTAAGGAGGCATTGCTAATAGGTAATGTTTGGTAGCCCTATCGGTAAGAGCTCAGTGGCGGGGTGGTTCTGTGAGATCATAGATAGACCCAGCACTAGCTGGTTATATTGACAGCGCCATGAAGCGAGAATGTGCTCTTTGAGGGCTGACTTGAAAGGTCCTAATTTGAAGATGGAGGAGACATCAGAGGGGAGTTTGTTATACCAGACTGGGGCCCTGTGTGGGAATGGCCTTTAAGCTAAGGAGGTTCTAACCCTCGGGATGGACCACACCTGTCAGTTGGCAGTGCAGGTGTTCACCCAGGTGTGGTAGGATAGGAGAGAGGCAGAAACCCCCAAGGGGTCAGCCCCAGGTGTATTTTATTTGTGAGGAGACATGTTAACAGCCTTTCATCCACGATGAAGAGATTTGTCAGGGCATATAGGGTACAACTATGGGCATGGGTGTAGCCAGGCATACTCCAAGTACTCCATGGTGTATCATTTTATTTAAAGGGGGTAGCAAATAGACTCTGAACTGCTTCCTTTTTGCATGAAAACTAACAAAGAAAATGCTGAACAATTCTGAAATGTATTCATAGGAGTCAAAACTAGAAGGACTGGTCACTGTCATTGCATCCCAAGGACAATACAACTTTGTAGGCTCTGGGCTGGTATGTGGCTGTCTTAGGGAGCAATGTATGGCATTTGCATTACCCATGCATGGGGGGAGTAGCACACCAGCACACCCTAACGGGGGGGGGGGTAGCAATGCGTCCACTTGGTGTGCAGATCTGAAATCCCTGGCTACACCCCTGACTATGGGTACGCTTTAGTCCTGTGGATGTGTGAAATGTCTGGTGTGGTTTACTGACTCAAAAGGCTACCACAGTGAAACTAAGAGTCATTTCTCCTACTTGCTACTGATTTTTAAATACTGATTAGAATTATGTCACTGCAGTACTATACAGGCAGTTTATTTATCCTCATGGGCATTTATGATACATTTACCATTGGTGGACCTTTTTTAAATCTGTATGATGTATCCAACTTCTGCTACTGATAACCTTCCCTTTTACACACCATCATGGCATATAGTGAGTTCTACTCTGTTTACTAACAGTAACAACAGAATGAAAAGTCGAAATACTGACTTGCAGTATTGTAATAAAAGGCCTGTACAGATGTTGATGCAGACTCAGTGTGAAGAGTACCAAAAGTACACTTTTATTGGGCTAATGACTTCAATGTTCAATGTTCACTGCAGTTCAGTAGCAACACAGAATATAATAGCAGATAAGGGATGCTGTGCCTATCAACTCTGTCCAATTCCATACCTTTTGCAAAGCTGCATACCCTTTTGAACCAACAGCCTACTTCTCCCCACCACCACCACCAACAGAATTGCATTATGTTTGTCCCATGCAATGATGAATTCCCAAACAGGTTTGACCCCACAACCTCCTCGGGAATGCTGTTCCATGTGTACACCGCCCTATCTGTGAACAAGTACTGTACATGTTGCCCTGAGACCTCCCCAACATTGAATTAGACCATAAGGCCTATTCTGCTGGCAATTAGCATGTTAGTATATTAATTGTTTTATCTGAAAAGCACAGTCCTACCACAAATATTCACAAGCTGTACCTGTCCGTGGTTGTTTCTTCCTTTCTTAGTTGAGTTTGCTATCTTGTCCTTGGTTTCGGCCTTTGCTATTCTGACTGCCTTCCTTGCTTGCTTCTTATTTAATGAACATAGGAAAGTGATGGCATAAGAGTACCACCAGGCCCATCTAGTCTGCCCATGTGTCCAGCAACCTCTAGGCTTGCTGTGGTATCCTCCTGTCCATCCCTTCAACAACCCTTTATGCCTGTCCCAAGCCCTCGTGAACCCACCCACTGTGGTCTTGCCCACCACTTCTCTTGGCAGCCCATACCAGGCATCCACCACCTTCTCAGTAAAGAAGTATTTCCTGATGTTTCCCCTACCCCCCAATCTGGAGATTGTAGCCCTCTTCCTGGGGCACTGCTTCAGTTGGAATAGGTTCTCAGTTGATATTTGGTTTATCCCTTTTAGGTACTTAAAAGTCTCTATCATGTCTCCCCGCTCCCTCCTCTGCTCCAGGGAGTACATGTCAAGGGCTGCCAGTCTCTCCTCATACTGCAAGTAGTCGAGCCCCCACACCATTTTAGTTGCCCTCCTCTGCACCCGCTCCACCCCTTCCATATCCTTTTTTAAGTATGGCCTCCAGAACTGGACCCCATATTCCAAATGCAGGCTGACCAGCTGGGTGTACAAGGGCATCAGGACCGCCCTCCTCCTGCTTGTGATCCCCCTCCCAAAGCAACCCAGTTGTCTCTAAGTGGCACAGTTCTCTGTCCTGCTCGTTCACCGCCACATTTTTTTGAGATCCTTATTGTTTTTTTCAGTTGTTTTGATTTGATGATTTGCTTCACACAATAGCTTGTTGCCTCTGTGATGGCAGTTTTAATTTTTCCCCATTTTTCCTCCACTCACCCTTACCTGTTTGGTATCAGTTTTCTAAGGCTCTAGTTGACATGTGGCATATTAAGGTGCCAAATATACTATTAACAGTACATGCAGAATCTGGCAATAGTTTTCTACTTCATAAGGTCATCATTACTTTACCCAGGACTGGCATTGGCAGATGTGGTATGCTGGCAATCTCGTGAACTGCTACTGTATGATTACGACTGCACCTGCCCCCCCACACACATACACACACAAATAAAGTTTCTTGTACAAATAATGACTAGATTCAGAAATTATGTCTATTTATTAACAGAAAACAAATTATTAAACAAGTAGAGTATAGTATTGTTAACAGGCATTAAAGTCACTTCAGTGCCTCCGCACCAAACTTGCATGGAGTGCGCAACTGTTCATTGATGCGATTCCTTATTTCACACCTCTCCAGGCGGCCCATATTAGGGAACCTTATTTCTGTGTTCCTCATTACGTGGTGCCTCAAATTATCTGGCATTGCCTGCTTCCCAAAAGACCCATTGTAATTCACTCTGTTTGACCACTCCTCATACCTCTCCTTGGTAATGGGGCACCTGAAAAATAGTGCTATATAACGGTCACTACAACCGTTACTTTTTTGGTAAATTTTCTTTTCTGTCTGAGGACTTATGGGCAGAAGTGCACAATTTGGAAGCTTGGAACCTCTTCTTGGAGTTGAAGTCTTTTGTGCTGGTAGCCTGGGTTATGGTGGAGGCACTTGGTCTAAGCCCTGTGGGTTCACTGCAGTATCATGTGAGGCATTGGTATATGATAATACATTGTAAGTCACAGTTGCACATGACACATCATTTTCATCTGCAGAGTCAACAACATCAAGTGCACTGCAGTTGACTGACAATATAATTTCTTCCATGGCAAACCTTTCCTGGGTAGTAAGCTGTGGCACCATTGGGCCGTTGTCATCACGATACTCCTGGGTCAGTATTTCCATGGTCCTCTGATATGGCTCCATCCTCTGGTTCACAGCATGGTGCTCCTCAATCTTGCATAAGCTGTTGTCCATCAGCACCTGGTTTGACAGAATCTGCTGTTGGTTGCTCAAAATATTATGCATCATCTCTTGCATTTGCTTTTTGAGATCTGCCAAGTCATGTAACTGAATGGAGCACTGTGGCTGATTAGTTTCCGATTGTGGAATCTCATCTGTTTGGATGCCTACAGACTCACGATTGGGGGCAGGCATGACAAGCAAAACACTGGCCTACAAGAAATTGAAGGAACAATTCTGGTTAGGTACAGTATGATGGCAAAGTACTACAAAACCCAATCTAACTTCCAGCACAAAAGCAATGTCACATGTACAGTATGGTATGTCTGCCGTCTTTGATCCTACCCATAACCTGTATATTGTTTTCACCCCCCCCCAGTCTCCCATGTGGCAAAGAATAAAATGCATTGCTGAAATCTAGATGCAGGACATGCCCCATATGTCTCTTGTCCCTTGTCCAATTCCCTGGTCACCCAGTCATTGTGGTCAAGTACTGTGGGCTTGTCATGCAGGATCTGCCCAAGACAAACCAGTGCTGCTGACTGTCCTGGATACCATTGTCCTCCAAAAAGGTCAACAGTACCTAGCCATGGGGGACACCTAAATGACATCTGCAAAATCATAGATACATAGACTTTGATGGCAGATAAGCACTGCTTGGCCCACCTACAGTAGTCTGCTTATTTCCCTACCTACTGGATAAGCTGCAGATCCTAGCTAACCAACAGCCTAATTCTTCTTAACCCCTACAAGAATTGCCTTATGTCTGTCCTATGCATTCTTGAATACTCCCACAGTTTTAGACCCCACAACCTCCTCAGGAAGGTGGTTCCATGTGTCCGCCACCCTCTCTGCAACAAATGCTTCCTCACATTGCCCCTGAGCTGTCCCCCCTCTATCTTCAAATGGTGTCCCCTCGTTCTTGCGCATCTCTTTTTCTGAAAGATGCTACCCTCTTGCATTTTGTTGATTCCCTTCAGGTACTTAAATTTTTATCAGGTCCCTCCTCTACCTCCTTTCCTCAAGGGTATACTGTACATATTAAACTCCTTTAGTCTCTCCTCCTATGGCTTCTGTTGCAGACCATGCCCTCCTCTGGACTGCCTCCATCCTGCCTATGTCCTTGTGGAGATGGGGTCTCCAGAACTGCATGCAGTACTCCAGATGGGGTCTCACCAACTGTCTGTACAGAGGGATACCAACTTCCTGTTTGTTTTCTACTGGTGATGCCTCTCCCTATACATCCCAGTATCCCCCAGCCCTCCCTACTATCTTCTTGCATTGCTTGCTAACCTTAAGGTCATCTGATATGATTTCTCCCAGGTCCCTTGCCATTTTTGTTGTTGTTGCTGACCCCCCGTTGTGTACTCTTCCACTGGGTTTTTAATTTATATAAATAATATTCCATGCAGTAGTGTATAGTTCTCCTGCAACATACAGTACTATATGTTTTTCAAATGGCATTCTTCTGTCTTTCTTCATATTTAGCATCATACCTGGTGAGTGAGTGTACTGTATATAGCAACATGCAAACATTATCTGCAGTACAGTATAGTACACTGATGAACCCTACACTGCAAACACACACAAATACAATGATAGGGTGGGGGGGTGGATGATGGTCACCAGAAAAAAAAAGGAACTGGTGGTTATCATTTCAATTCATTTGTTAAAGCAGCAGTGCTAAGGAAAAAAAAAACTGTGCTTTTTTGACAGTTTATTCCCTGTGCCCTGCTAATCATATACCTGGTGATCTTTCTCGCTGGCATTGTACTATCGCTAAGTAATTTGCTCAGTTATTCTCTGCTTTTGTTTACATTTGTGCCACTAAGCATGTTGCATTGGAACCCCCTCTGCTGCCAGCTGCATATTTTTTTATTTTTATTTAGTTGTTTAACCAGGTATAGCACACTAAGCTGAAAGCTTTTTTACAGGAGCGACCTGGGAGCACAAGGAGGTTAAGTGACTTGCTCAGGGTCACACAGTATGCAAGTGGAAGCTGTGGGATTCAAACCCAGGTCTGGTCTGCTGGATGTCACCAGATTTGCAGTTCAGAGCCTTAGACCACTGCACTATACTGCCGCCTATGTGAATGACTTGCAGGGACATCGGGAATGGTCAGCAGGGGGTCCCTCTGCTGTTGTCAAAAGACATGATGTGACCTGTAGAAAAAGCGCAGCTGAAAATTAGTCAGCCACCCATATTTGTGGTAGTGCTACAACAATTCAAATAAATTGCAAATATCTAAGAAACTAAATATGACTGAAAAAAAAAAACATTTACAGGTATGGAAACTGGAACTTTGGCCACATGCTTACAGCTGAAAAACAGAATTTTGATAGTTCACTTCCTGATTTGGTAGTACTGCTGCTTTAATGTTAAAGCTGTGTAGCAAAGCAGGAGGGAGTGCTAGTGGCTAGTCATGGTGATAGCAGGATTTTACCATGGGCAGCAAACAAAAACCATGCACTTTACCTTAGACTTTTCAGGTTACTTTTTTGGAGGTATCTTCTCCTTTGGTGGTATAGTCTCCTTGGTTGCCATTGTTTCGCTTGATTGTGTCATGGTACTTTTTTTGCCACTTTTGCTGTGTTTTCCCGTGTCTCCCTCAGAATGGGCTCACATGGGGCGTGGTCAATGGCCCACTCCAATTCTGATCTCCTCACTCCAAGTACAGCCTTGCTACCTGTCATCCATTGAAAAGACAGTAAAGCACATTACATATCAGCAAACCATGTTCCGCACATACTGTAAGACTACGTTTACTTCAAGAATGGCAACTACAGCACAGTATAAAGACAGCCTATGTATAATGTCTTCAAGCGAAACATTCACCCTGGCTACCACCCTGGCACCAACTGTAACTGTTACTTGTTTTATTTATGTTCTTATGGATTTGTACTTAAAAATTTCTCACACCTGTACCTTATTCTGCCTTTCAAATACTGTATGTCAATAGCCTATCCACATATTACTGTATCTTCTCAAATTCTCTCAAAACAATATATTTTGTATGTAATTTCGCACATTTATTATCATACAGTCATCAAAACATCTGTTTAAGAACTGACAATACTTACTATTAAGATTAGCCATCTGGACTTGGAACTGATTCTTCCTGCTGTCAGTGTATTTTTTTCTTCAGCATGCAATAGGCTCCTTCTTTTACATCACCACTTAGTAAGGCCATCTCCAAGGTGGCCTATTATGCTGAAGATTTGCTTCTTTATATTGCCAACCCCAAGCCCTCCTTAGCCAATTTGACCAGTCTCCTCACCATAATTGAACAGGTTTCTGGTTATAAAATAAACCAAGATGAGTCTGAAGTACTAGCCTTAAATTTTATCCCTTCCACCACGGTCATGCAAAAATTTCCCTTAAAATGGAATAGACCATATCTAACTTATTTGGGAATGAAGATCGCCCCTCGTCCCTCCTCCCTATTAAAATTAAACTACGACCCTCTCTTCTTAAATATAAAGGCAGACCTACATAGATGGTCTCAATTACCAATATCAATATTACAGAGAGTACAGGCTATCCAGTTGAATGTCCTACCCAGAATCCTGTATGTTATGCAGAACATTCCCCTGCCCCCTGACCTTAGAGAAATAATCAAATGGTCTAAGACCATACTTTTTTTACATTTTTTATTTATTTACTTCAATCTAGGATTAGTAAATTTCTTTGGAGAAATACCAAGCCTCGGATTGCCCTCTACCGACTCCATTTTCTGAAAGGAGGCCTAGCACTCCCGAATCTACACAAATAATTACTAGCAACAGTATTATCCCATATTTCCAAATGGTTGCTTCCAGCTGCTCAAACCCCAATATGGACAACTTTAGAAAGACACCTGTCAGACATACCCATGGGCTATAACCAGGTTTTCCAGCCCAACCTTCCTCGAGAAGAACAGCGGATCCCAGTATTTACAAAAGCTATTATCCAATATTGGAATAAGGCACTTAATGCCAGGGAACTACAATCAGTAGCCCAGTGGTTGGGTATCCTGGCTAGAGATGACAGGTTTCCCCCAGGCAGACTAGACTCAACATTCCAAATCTGGCAGGAGAAGGGACTCTCCCATTCCTTCCAGTTCTTCCAAAATGGCACTATTAAAATATTCCTTCAACTACAGAGGGAGTACTCATTACCCAGACAAGATTTCTCCTGCTATCTTCAAATTAGGCATTACTTTAATGATTTGGCAATAAATGCGTCAAAACTCCAAACTCATCCCCTGCCTTCTGTCTTAACACAGTGTACAACCCTCGACTCCCAACAACATCTGATCTCTGGCCTTTATAAAGTTCTCCATTAAACATTGCCCCAAACTAATGACCTTATCCAAACAAACTGGGAAGCAGAGTTACAGGTAATCTTAACACCTCAAGATTGGCTGAGAATCTGACTTTGACTTTGATTAAAACCAGATCCCCCTCTTATATCAAGCAGGGAAAACCTTATATATGAAATATACGAAATGGAATACATGACAGCTCAGCTCCAAAATACAATCCCTGTTTTAACTAATAGGTGGACCAGGTGGTTCCTTCAGATATCCTCTTCACGTCCAGATCTCATAACATAGAGAGGTGGGTGGGGAAGGGGAGAAGGGGACCGGGACTGCTTATCCACCCAAGAACCTACATAGGGACAAACATTTGACAAGACCCCTTCCGTCTCTTGGGGGTGGTTACATGGCGACCTGACACTTCCTCTCTGGGTGAAACCATTCCAGATAACTAGTAGTTGATGATCAGGTTGCTGCATGGTTTTCTGTACTGATACAGCCTCCTCTCTGCCTAACGCTCACCCTAAGAACCTATCATGTTTTTTTATGCCACAATTTACCACTAGTGCGCTTATCATTGTTTCAGTAATTGATTGACAAATGTGACACTCTCAGCTGTATAAATCCCTGTAGATGTCTATGATTTTGCATATGTAATATTATCCTACTGTCTACAAAATTTTTAATAAAAAAAGAATTAAAAAAAAAGTAAGGCTGTCTCCACAATATCAGTTTCTGTAGTGCCATCTAAGTCTTCCTCAAACAGAACAAGTGCATACTTTGGCACTGAGAATAGTTTTCTGCTCATCATTTTCCAAGGTAAATAGTTGTCAAAAACTGATGTAAATACACAGAAAAAGAAAAGCAGTGTATGAACTTGGCCTTTCCTGGGTGCAATTTATGGATCCCGGAAGCATCATGAATGTGTGACATCACGGTCTCTGATTGGATAAGTGGTTTCTTAGAAATGCAAATAAGGATGACCAATCAATGCAGTGAACATTTTGCTGAATAACAAATACCTTCTCATGTTCCCTTCCCCCAGAACACATCTGAAAAAGAGCATTTTTGCTCAGTGGGTCATCTTACTGTAGTAATTTATATTTGCATATGAGAGATAATTGTATGTTGCTTGAAGTTCCCAGAGTGAGGACTAACGCTGGTGGCAGGTCGTTCTTCTACTCAGCCCCCTACCTGTGGAACAAACTCCCACCCATAGTGCAGGAAGCCTCCTCACTGATGAACTTCCACACCAGACTCAGAGCCTATATGTCTGATACTAGCACTTGTCATTGCCATGGCTCTTGACCCCCCCCCCCACTTGCTTCTAACCTCCTAATATCCAGATCCTCCAAGCATCTTATCAGGTTCCACGGTGCTTCCCTCTAGGCATAGTACCACAGCTAACTTTCCACTGACCTATGCCAGTAGTAAACAATGAGCTCACCATGTAAAATTACATTTCTTCTGCACCTTTTGTTAATTCTACTGTCAGCATATTTGTACGGACTGGTGCATGATGATAACCATGGTTATAACCTGCTCACACACCTGAAACTACTCTGTAACCCAAGTCTTCCTCTGTATGAAAATGTGTATTGTTATCCCGGGTCGCCCCTGAAAAAGGGACCTTCGGGGCTCAGTGAGCCTACCCGGTCACCAAATTTTAAAATACATAAATACATTTTTTATAAAAAGAAAAACACTGGAAAAACACTGGAAAGGAACGGCCAGCTTCTTAACACAGTGTACAGTATTAATTTGTTACAATTAATTTTTAGCATCTCAGTCCATCTGTAAAAATGCAGATGGTCCAGGTTTCAAAGATCTTCCCAAAGGATGCAGATACCACCTCTCTCCCTGTCACTAGGACAGCCAGCTTGAACTGGATTAGAGGGAAGAAATCAACCCATCCCCCAAGGAGGGCAGGGAGACTAAAAACTAGAAAAACTGGTTCTCCCTACCTGTGTAGTGGGAGGAGGAGTTGTGGAGCATGGAATATAATCAAAACACTACCTATTACACAACAGGCAACCATACCTCTCAACTGCTATGAATTTTGCCTAGCCCTATGATTTTCACACCCAAATTTACCTTTGCTCCACATAGGTTTACTGATTTCTTAATAATGTTAGAGCTGTTTCTGGACACACAAATTATTAAATCATTAAACTAAGTTAATAGAAACATTTCTTATCACTAACTCTATGGAACCCACTATTTGTAGACATATTATTCTTTAAAATAAGAAAGTGCTCCACATTCTGACCATCTGCTGGATTTTTAATGCTGAGAAATTGAGAAGCATGCAGGGAACCCACACACCACCCCTTCGCAACAGGGACTGGTTATATTATAAACCACTGTTAGCAGTCACCAGATCCTTATAGTTTAACATATTAATTTCCAAAATGGTCAGTTTAGACGTTATAAAGTAGAAGATTTCAGTTAAGTTAAGCAGTGGATGGTTCTGATTTCACATGGAGATCCCTATTATTCTAATTTAGATAGTCCCCTTCTCCTTGTCTTGGAAGACACCTTTCCCCTTTTGAAGTCAGCTTTAGCTTGTATTTGGTTTGAAATAATTAAAGGCACACTTCATTTAGTCTGGCTAGCTCCAGGGTTTCATCAGTACTCTACGCTGTTTATGACTACTGTACCTACTGCTTAAGGGGGACAGGCATTACTTATTAACATGTTTTAAGTGTTTAAATAAGGAATAAACGTGTTTCCACCCAACCCATGTGTCTAATTATTTTTTGTCATTTTCTTGACTTTTTTTGAATGCTACAACTGTTGCAAAATACCTGAGATTCTGAAATTGCATGTGATGTGTATGAAAAGATGAGTAGTTCAAGTTCAAGTTTATTGCAGGAAAACTCCATTGAGCAAGCTCATTCACAAGGAGGTCCTGAGACATTTACACATACATATCATTATTATTCATTCACAAGAAGGTCCTAGGATATTTACATATCATTATTACTCATTCACCATGAGGTCCTGAGACATTTACACATACATATCATTGTTACATAGATAGGAGCATTTGTATATAGGTAAGCACAGTGAGTACATATAGTCCAAGAGTTATACAACTTGGTGATCTACCTAGTAGCTACAACATAGCAGCGCAGGGTCCAGTTGAGTCATATATTATGTCAAGTGGACAGAAGAATAAAAAGAAAAAAACTTGTACCAGGTAGGCAATTACATTCTGGTAATGGAGTAGAAGGGGAGTCAGCACACAAAAGCTTGGCTTGGAGTTAGAAGGAGGCCTAGTAGCACCTGCAGGTGTCTTTTATTTTAGAGACTGCTAGTGTTTTGCAGGAACTGATTGAGACAGTGCTGGTTAGCTTCAGTATGGATTGAAGTTGAATCCAAATGTTGGGGAGGGCATATGAGACTGCCCGTCGGCCAAGTGTGGTAGTACAAGTCCTAGGAACATCTAATAGGATGTAGTCAGATTTCCTTAGGGAGTAAGCACAATGAGAGATGCGTAGTAGAGATGTTAAATAGTCTGGCAGTTTGTGCAGAAGTACCTTGAGGGTCCATATACCTGCATGGAGCATGCGTTTGGTGCTAAGTGAGGCCCAGCCAACCGCTGCATATAAATTGCAATGGTGGGTCCTGAAGGTGAAGCTAGTAATGAATCATAGAGCCCGGTGGAAGAGAACGTCCAGCTTGGTAAGGCTAGAGGCTGCAGAGGAGATGTATATAAAATCCCCATAATCTAATAGGGGGAGGAAGGTTGCTTGGACAAGCCGTATGCAGGTCGCAAGAGAGAAGAGGGACCTATTTCTAAAAAAGAATCCCAGTTGTGCTTTGATCCTCTTGGATAGGTCCTCAATATGGTAACTGAAAGACAGCTTGTTGTCTATCCACATGCCTAGGTGTTTGAATTTAGGCACGATTTCCAGGGCTTCACCCAGGGAGGTGTAGAGTTGTTGCGCTCCATTCATTCATTCTGAGCTACAACCAATGTCTTTTGAGGAGCTGTTAAAAGCTGTTATTTTAAAAAACCTTCTGTGTACTGAACATTGTGGCTTGTTAGTCCCGATTCCGTCAAGGTGACTGCAAAAGAGTATAATAATGAATTCATAGTAGTGTTGGGCTACAGTTCTCATAAACAGAGCTTGAGAAGGGATGTGATAAATGTGTCCACATGTGGTTGTAAAAAACATATTTATTCAGATCTTAGCTTGAAGTCATACAATTCAGATCAGATTTGTGACATACTGTAGATGGGGGGGGGGGAGCCTGCCTGCCTGACATCAGCTTGCCTAGTGACCTCCTCTTAGCATTGCCTCCCCCCCACATACAGTAGTCAGCCTGCCACCATGGCTTGCATATCTCTGTCTTATCTACTCTATCTACTCTATCTATCTATGTTTCTATCTACTGAAGATTTTTCCAAGTCCCACCAACGTGTTCTCATTATGATGCAATAAAAGAGACCTGCGGGGAAGGGGGGGTACTGCTGTTTTGCAGCTGGTGGACTAACTCATAGGGAGGTCCACTGTGTTGCTCCAGGTCACACAGTGAGTCAGTGATTATGGTGTGATTTGTATCCTGAATCTTCTGGTTCAATATTCGAAACATTTGACCACACTGCCTTGTAGTGTCTTCATTTTGCTTAAGTTTACACTTGCAAAGTCATGCGGAAGCAATGTTATTAGTCCACACATGTATCTGATACATTGGCAAGATTTAGCAAATACAGTAGGTTGCCTATGGCTATAAGAAGGCATTGCTTGGCACTGCTGTGAAGTGACAGGGAGGTGTCAAGAGATGGCAATGTTGAAAATCTGCAGTGAAAATATTAAAAATGCTCAAAGTTCCGAGCGTACATGGAAACTGCGCAACACATGCTTGTACCGCAGTCATTCAGTGGAAAACATTTTCAACATAGGCATTTTGTGACCTCTGCTCATGAACACTTTCACTATGATTTTCTTAATCTGTCCGAAACATTAATTTCCCACAGCGACTGCGCCATTGTGCGCCAGATGTGGAAGTGCATATTTCAGGCAGGATATGAAAAATGACAGCTGTATTGTTCATAAGGAGGTGTGGCAAAATGGCAGTGTTGAAAATATGGTGTAAAAATATTACAAATTTGCGCACTTCTGAGCATAAGTGGAAACTGTGCAACACATGCTTGTAACACAGTCATTTTGTGCACATTTGTCACCAAATTTTCATCATAGGCATTTTAGGTTCTCTGCTCATCAACAGTGTCACTATGATTTTCTTAATGTGTCCAGAACACTGATTTCCCACAGCGATCATGCTAATCTGCGCCGGAAGTGCAAAACACATTTTGACCAGGATGTGAAAAATGACAGCTGTACTTTTCATAAGGAGGTATGGAAAAAAATGCTAATGTTGAAAATCTGGAGTGATAATATAACAAATTCACAAAGTTATGAGCATGCATTGAAACTGCGCAACACATGCTCATAACACAGTCATTTTATGGACTTTCATCACCAAAGTTTCAACATAGGCATTTTAGGACCTCTGCTCATGAACAGTGCAACTGTGATTTTCTTAATGTGTCCCAAACACTGATTTCCCACAGTGACCATGCTAATCTGCGCCTGAAGTGTGAAAACACATTTCGGTCAGGATGTGAAAAATGACAGCTGTACTGTTCATAAGGTGGTGTGGAAAAATACCAATGTTGAAAATCTGGAGTAAAAATATTACAAATTCGTGAAGGTATGAACATGCATGGAAACTGCACAATGCAAGCTCATAAAACAGTCATTTTCTTTTATTTTTTCCACCAAATTTGCAACATAGGCTTTTTGAGAGCCCTCCCCATGAACACTGGCACTGTCATTTCATTAATCGGTCCTGAAAGGTGATTCCACGAGGTGACCACGAAATCACCTTTAGGGACCGAATGACACCATGACACTGGCTGAATTCATGAGGAGGGTCCCAATAACCCCATGTTGAAAATTTGGTGCCAAAATTCCTAAAAATGCCTGAGATATGCACCAAAGTTGAAAAAAAAAAAACTGTTTATGCCATTATAAAGCTTACCGGCATTTCTTCAGTTCGCGGGCAGCTTTGAAGAGTGCAGACGTGTTGCCAGTCCACTGAAGATCGTCACGCTGGGCTCTGGAGGTTAGTATGGGGCGAGGGGGTGTGTGGAGAGGCAGGGTGCACAGAGGGAGGGCACAGGTTGGGGAGGACCACTGAACTCAACAAGGGATCGTTTTCTGTTTTACAGGTTACAACAACAACAAAAACGAAAAACATCGCAGGATGGTTTCCTTTTTACAGAGACATTTGGCATGCTGGGGTGTGCTCCCAGCATGCCACCTAATATTTTGGGGGAGGCTGTAGCTAACGAGGATTTGCCACCCCGCTGGCACATACGAGGGTGAGAGCTGAGGGGATTGGGCACCCCTCGGCACACAATAAATTGGGGGGGCATTATTGCCAATGGGGAGTGGGCTCCCCGTTGGCAAATAGAACTGGGAAGGGGGGAACTGAGGCTGATGGGGATTGGGCCCCCCGTTGGCAAAGAAAGCCTGTTGGGGGAGTTCTTGATGCTGAGGGGGATTGGGCACCCCCTCTGCACACAACAAATGTGGGAGGGGTTACAGTATGCTGACGGGGAGTGGGCTCCCCCATCGGCAAGTGAACTGGGTCAGCATGTGAACAGCAAGGTACCGCCCTGCAGTGATGGGTCGCTCCCTCATTGCTGCAGCGGATTCCTTTCAAAGTGGTGGTATGCTGGCTGAAATAGTGTCAGCAGCAGTGTGCCACCGGATTGGAGAAAAGTGGGCCAAGCCTCAAAAGGCACTGGGGGCATTGGCCCCCACAGTGCTGCACCTCCAAAACCCCGTTTCTCTCCTAAGCTGTGATGAAATGTTTCTTGCGCATGCGTGCAAGCAAACATAAAAAGAGAAGGGAAGGAGGTGGGCAGCTAAATTGTGTATTCAGTACCTCCTTTTGGGCTACAAGCTAGCAGGACTTATGGTTTTTATACCTTACTCTAAAAGCAGGCAGCATTCCATTTTAAACTGAAAATATGAATGAAAACAGGTCCACCTATAGTAGTAAAACCTGATCATTTGAATGTTGGGCAATCAGACGCTACCACTATAGGAGGATGTCTTTTCATTCACACTGAACAGAATGAGGAAAAGCACTACATGCCCATAACCGTTTAGTTTACCGTACCATCACTTCTAACATTGGAAAAGATAATCCTCCCCTAGTTCCTAGTACATGAGGTGCTCATGGTTGTGAGGAATTTAAGGATTATGCATCTGCACTATGCATTCAGCTGCGGCAAGCATGTTACAACTGTCCCAGTAGGTTGAACCTGAGGTTCCTAGCTTAATGGGACATGGTTACCCATGTATTTATAGCAGTCTTAATAACAATTACAAACATGCAGTGGGTGTACTTTTAAAGGTGCCAGGAATTCTTATTCTTATGATTACAGTGTTGTTTCAGTAGTAAATTATCTAAATAAACATATTTTGCCTAAAATCCAGAGTTTTTTACATAGTTGTGTGTGGTACTGAGAATAATTTTGAAAGCTCATACTGTTACAATAGCCAATGTTCCGAGCTGGCGCATGAGTGACTGAATGGATGTGCAGAGAAGCTGCAGCTCCGTTCCTGTATTCTGTGCTGGAGTCGGTTTCCGTCAGTGCACTGATAGAAGTTGTTCATACTTTTTAACTATACGGTTCCTTAGAAAAAAAATCCGGGTATCAGGCTGTGTGGACTGTCATTCATCTGTGATTGTAGATGTATTTACTTTTTCATATTTAATGCGTTTTGTTCAAATTACGTGTAATTTAAATTCGTAAATATTCAAGAGATTTGTAGCTCTGTGTGCTGCAGTTGTCAGGCCCCCACCCCTCCCCCACCAAATAGAAGCTTCACACAGCAGCCTTAACATATGATTTGTACTTGCCCACATTTCTTTGTAATTTTACAACAATTAGGCGTAATGTCGAAGGTGATTTTTTTTTGGGGGGTTATTTTCTATTTCATGCCACTGCACGTTGAACAGTGAAGCTGAAAATGTTTATAACTATTTGGTTGCCAGTCTTCAAACATAGAAGGTGATGGGTGGTGTACAAATTGGCCACAACTGATTTTTTACACCTAGGTTTTTCCCATAGATTTCTGCATGATCACAGTTAATTCTTACACCATGATTTCTTTGCTGATGACAATGTGTCCACACCTCAGAACAGCACAGATCTAGTCGAGTTGATTTCAATCCATAGATTAGTCATCTAAAACAGGACCGTCATCTCCAATTTCAGGTTGGCAGATATCTATTCATGCCCTAAACCCATAATGATGGTTTTAATTAGGCTACTGCAAAATGGAAACACTCAATAGAAACAATGACACTTAGTCTGCCTCATAGATAAATCGTTCAAGTAACCATCTGCCTTGTGTTGCTGTTTGGGAGTGTTTTAATTCAGACTAATTTGCATGATGAATGATGTAAGATAAAAGTGTTCATATGTCTATGCACTTATTGAAATTTATTTTAGCTGCCAAGGAAATATTGCCGCTGTAGACATTACTATTTGTTTTTAATCTTATCTTACCGTTGGAGGAGTAGTGAGTATGCCCCCTAATGCTGTGCTATCAATTCTGTGCCGCCCCTTATCTGCTCCCATTAGTGGGTATCTAGTTGTATGGTCTATCCACCATGTGATTCAGTGGTTTCACTTCACACAACCAGTTGCTTGTTGGAAGTGACGGAGCTGATCGCTGATGTTTACACACCCAGTTCCCCTTTTTTACCGTAGGATGATGCATTTCTTTTTTTATTTATTTTTTATGATTTGCAGGATCCCAGGTTTGAAGAGCAGTATTTTTTATTGAAATACTTCCCTGAGTTAGAATCCTATGCTATTAATGGCATTGGTGCTCAGTAAATATTTGTGAATACCATCTTGCAGATGCCTCCCCCCATGCACACATCACTATCATGATGCTCCAGTACAAGGTAGTAGAAATATGATGATGGTGTACAGCAGGCACTGAAACATCTACCACACCTGTTTTATCAGTGATCAGTCTTTGTTCCTTGTAGCAAATAACATGTGGTTTGCGATAGTGAATGCTAGAGGTGTTGAAAGCCTGTCACCCTGTGCAGAACTGATGTTGCTGACTGTACTATAATAAATTATAAGGTGTACTGTAGGTAGTCAGTCTGGGGTTTATGTCTGTTTAGATGTTATAAGCATATCCATTTTTCCATATGCATATATAAATTGTGTATGTTACTGAAGACTGTGGCTTTCTGGATATACTGTAAGTCCCTGTAAAATTCCTCCCAGATGAAATAAATGGTGCGGATGGATGGTGCTACTGGTGTCAGTACAATGTCTTCAGTTACTGTGGTTCAATTCCCATGATACTGTTTGCAGCCATACAATACTGATCAGAACAACAACAAATTGTGGCGAATGCATAATCTGTGGTAGATGCAACATACATTTCCATTCTAATACAAATATATAGAGTGACGGAGCCAGTTCTGAGTTGTTGTCATGTGTAGTGGGACTGTGGGTGGTGGGGGTAGCTTTACAATACTCTTGTGTGTCTTCTACCATAGCACCAGGTGTTTTATATAGTTTAATTTGATTATTATAGTGATAGCAGGTATATTATTGCAGGCAGCACATAATATGCATCATTGCGATCGCAACCATTGAGTGAATCACATCCTGGAGTATGTCCTGGGTTGGCATGTCCTCAGTTTTGTTTTGTAGCAATATTACATATGAACAAAATGCAGCAGTGCAAATGGAGTGATCTTTCATGATAAGGCATATGCATTTGCACCACTCTCTGTTAATCTATCATGTAGGATTTTCATTGTTTGAACTGATAACCCGTTCACTGCTTTTTGAGTATGCTTATAATAATGTCTGACTCAAAATGCAGTGTGATGTGCTCACGTTGCATTGCTCTGCCAAAAAAGCATCATTTTTTTATTGTCTGCTACCATCAGCTTGGACAGGCTTATCAAATGCACCTTTGGCAATGCTAATTTCTGCATTCAAATTTTACCAAACTTATGACAGTGTTCACCTGTACGTTGGTATTATTAGTGATTAGCCGCAACTATGTTGTAAAACAGATTGAGGTAAATCATAGCTTGAAACAATTATAGACTCCTAACTTATTTATGCTACACTTCTCCAACTTATTTGAAGAGGCAATAGGGACAGTTTGCATTTTGTACATCCTAATATGATCTGCCATTGTAAAATACTCTCTGCAGTGGTGAATAAAGCAATAACCAGTGCTGGCTAACAGATAACCCTGCAACACTACATGATTGAATGAGTCCTCTGGCTTGAGGTGGCACTAACTGACCACTGCTCTTGGGAACTTTACCATGTGGATGTCATGGATTCCAGAAGAGGTGTAAAGAAAAGGAGAGAGTGGCTTGCAGTTGGAGCTGCATCAGCTGGGGTCTGATAGGTGCGGGTTGCACTGTGAAACATGTAGATCATGTTATGCAAATGTATAGCACATCAACTGAGCATGGTTGAGCTACAAACTCCATGTACTGAAATGAACGAGATAGCAGAGATGGGGGTAGGGGATGATTGGCCATCCATCTCGCCAGGGTGAGTCTAAGACATAATAATTTTTTTGCTCACAGAATTTCATTTATTATTATTTTATTTTGGGGGGGCATCCTAATATCTAGATGTAATCACAAAGGGTATTTTAATTAACATTTGCCATCTCAGTAAGTCAAATTGAGCATGTTTGCACAAAGAACAGTGTACTTGATGATGTGTTGCGAGGGGTACCAGGGCGTACATTTCATTTTAGATCATCAATAGACTGACTTGAAATTGGACTTGTTATTGGATTGGTTTGGCTTATGATCACATTTCTCATTGTGATACTTACTGTACATGCAAAATAAGGAGACATGGTTATGCTAAAAAGCAGTTTTCACTGGTACAATTACTGCTAAACAATATTACTACCCAGTAGTTAGGACAGAACCTCAATGTGAATTGTAATAGGGCATGCAGAGGACATGAGTTTAAATCCCGCCCCCTCCTATTTAGTACAGTGTGATTGTGACCACATGGAAAAGTAGCCACAATGATGGCTGTTCACTCATTTCAGTTATAACTCATGCAAATAAAACAAACCAAATAAAAGTGCAATTTATCAAAAGATAAGTTTTGCGTATCAACAAGATGTAACAGAAATTTACAAAATCTTCAAATCCTGCGAGAAGCACCATCGATTTGCACTGCTGGAGCAACATCAGGATGACGCAATATCATACGTTTTTTGCAGACCATGTTGAAGAAAAACAATTTGTGGGGGTCTTGAAAATCATGATAGGGCAGCAGAAGTACAGTTGATTTGTGTTGTAGTATTTATGCCTGGCATGTAAGCAGTGTCTCAGACAACCTCATAGTGGTGAGCATATTATTTCTTCTACCAGCCCCTTAATGAACTGGAACTTTTGTGTTTGACAGATTTTTGGTTGCATTTATTTCAAACTGACTCCAATATTGAGTTAAATTATAAAATAAATGTCATATTTTGGAGAAGGTACTTTGCTCGGACCTACAGGAGAGGTGGCTTATGCAAATGTGCATGTATGGAAGTCTGTGGTCAGCATGATAGAAACAGTCAGCCAACCATATTACAACACATGCTGAGCTGAGACACAGGGAGATGCATTCATGCTTTTCACAAAAGCATCATATCTCACAGAATTCATGTACAGGCTACAATGCTAGCATTTATCTCCCGCTGGCGGGGTTGGCAGCTGTCTTTAGCGAAGTGTTTTGGTAGGAAGGATAGAGTGTAACTGCTTAGCTGCTGCTAAGGCAAATCGTACCATTAGACTTTCATTCACCGAAACAAAAACAAACAGACAGAATAATAGTGTAATCTGACACTGAGTTTGACAAGACACGATGGTGTAACACTGATTATGAGTTGATCTGATGCAGTTACTTTAAAAGTATTCCTTGGTAAAGCAAGATCAGTATCAGCAAGCAGTGGCGCCAACAGACCTATGAATATCGAATATTTTTTCTGTATCGTGCTGAGATTAGATTAACGTGTCAAAAACTTGCCCCATGCGCATTCCGAGTTAAATTAACAAATGCACTGTAGTGTCATATAGCTTGGCAATAGTGTCCAGGCAGGAAATATGGACTCCTGAGACACCTGCCAGAGAATAAGTAAAAGGCATGGAAAACAGTATGTGGAAGAGTACCACCTCGCCCATTTTGCCAGCTAGACAAGGAAACTTCATTAACTAAATAAATTCAGAACTGTCGCAATGCTCACAAAGCAATGCCGCTTAACGCAAGGACTGTTACCGCTGACTAATGCGTCAATCAAGTGTTGCTACTGAGCCTGCCGCGATCTACCCCATCACCGAGCAACCTTTCTATAGCAGGCACTATACATTCCTTTCTGGTGTTGCAATGAGCAACCAGGAAGTCTTTTTACAGACTCAGATCTCCTCCTCTGTATCTCCCAAGTGCAGTATATGCCACTGCAAGGCACAATTAGAAATCCAGTTGTAGAAATGAAAGGAAAAGTGTGACTCTCATTGGGACTTGAACCCAGGACCTCAGCAATCCATGCTTTATAAAGGAATCCTTTTTCATATACCGAAATCCTTTTTCATATGGGTATACAAAAAGGAAACCTGAGTCACATGAAACATAGAAACATTGAAGCTGACGGCAGATAAGGACCACAAGGCCCATCCAGTCTGCCCATTTCATTTTCTAGCTTATAAATGTGCCATCGGCCTTTACTCTGTCAATGGCCTATCTATTCATACTCATCTGTATTGCTGCCTTATGCCTATCCCATGCCTGTTTGAAGCCCTGCACTGTATTCATATCCACCACTTCCTGAGGTAGGCCGTTCCATGCATCCACCACCCTTTCTGTGAAAAAGAACCTCCTCACATTACCCCTTAACCGGCCTCCCTCTGATCTCATACTGTGTCCTCTTGTCCTGCTATTTTTCTTATATTGAAGCATGTTAGACTCTTTCACCTTGTTAATGCCCTTAAGGTGTTTGAATGTTTCAATCATATCACCTCTCTCCCTTCTTTGCTCTAGGGTATACATATTGAAAGGCTTTTTAAATGTTAAAATAACACATTTCCAAAAATGATCATCAGAATCCAGCTTATGGAGTGCTGATTAGCAGGAGGCATATATTGGTTTACAGAGAATACATCATTTTTATAGATTTTTAATTTTTTTTTAATGGAAACAAATAGTGGCCATATGAAAAAGGATTTTTTTCATATGAAAAAAGATTAGCCCCTGTATGAAAAAGAATAATTTTTCATATGGCCAAATTATTTTTTTGTTTCATACATCTATCTTAAAGTGCCTACTGAGCATGCTCAGAACTGAAATTTCAAATCCTAATAACTCTGCAGTGGATTATTATGGGTAGTACCCTATATGAGCATATATTATTGAGTAATCCAATATGAGTGACTCAGTAATACCAATCCTGTATAGGACGACTGCTGCAATACAGCAAGGAATCCTGTATAGCGAGTGAACAATGGTCGCTATATCAAGATAGAAGCAGGTGTGGTCCCAAACCCTGCCAAGCTGACCATTTGGCATAGTAGCTAGAACCACCTCCTGCAGAGCCAGTGGACCTGGGTTCAGTTCCAACTATGGAAAATAACATTTTCTTTTTTTTTTTTAAGTCCACTCCCGGAGTTGAGAATATAATTTTTTGGGGGGTGCTGGGGGATTTCCCCCCACTAGAAAAAAGAATCCAAGGTTTGTGTCTAAGGACTGTTGTTGTTTGTGGCAGTTTGAGTCATTTTCAGTTGCCCTTTTGGTTCTGGCGATATTTGCACCTCTCTTTGTGTGTGGCGCTGTTAGGGAGTCGCTCTTATCACATAAATCCATTATTATGTTATCACCAAACCAGGAAAAGGCACTATTCTGGGCCGAGCCCTTTCTACCCTGAACATTTCAGACCAAAATTCCAAACCGTTTGGGTGCTAGGGCCAACAAAAAAACAGCAACCCCCCAACACACACACACACATTTTTCACTGTCTGGATCTTGGAATCTGCACATCCAATTGGAATGAAACTTGACATATCAAGAGACCTTGGGTTTCCAACAGCGCGTGCCTAATTTCTTGCAAATCCGTGGAATGGTTGTGAAGTTATTAAAGTTCAAAAATTGGGGTTTAACATTAAACAACCTACTTAACCTTAACTATAGTGATGCAACTGTGCTACTATAATATATGTGTAGGTATTCCCATCTAAAAGCTCCCATCCCTCTATGTGAGCCCATCCTGACACACATTTAATATACAGTATATATATTTTTTAATCTAATTTCTTTTCTGTATAAAAACAGTGTCGAATTTCTTTTCTCTGGTGCAGTTTATTTGTAAAAGTGCTGCTGGGCTGTCATTCACTACTGATCATGTGACTCACAGCTGGGCGCCACTTTTACAAATCAAACTATGCCAGAGAAAAAGAAATATGTAAGTCAAATTATAAAGACAAAAAAAAAAATTTTATTTTTAAATTCGTATTTTGTTTTTTGTACTCCTGTTTTTCACTGTCCCCATCTTGGCATGAGCATGCACGTGTGGAGGCAAGTGCACATTGTGCTACAAGATGCCTTCCCTTCATGTCGCCCCCTCCCGCCTACACCATCGCTGGACCTCCACCCAGTGGCAGAGGAACAACAGGGGGGACGACAACCTCCTCAGGAGAGGAGAGCTGCTGTTGGGTGGCTCGATCATAATCCCTCCCTCCCCCCCCCGTGCCAGATCCCTGATGACCTGAGGTCATTCCTGAACCCAGGTTACCGGCATGGATTGAGAAAGGCATCCAGCACCTCAACCCTCAGCACCACCAGGCTGGCACAAATCAGATTGTTTTTAAAGAAATTACTTGTGGTGGGCCAGACTTGGTTAATGAAGATGGTTGGAAGCTGATGGGGAGAATGAGCCACTTTTTCTTCTCGATCACACAGTCAGTTCAGACTGCACAGCGTGAGAGTTGTGGTGGCCTTCAAAGTAATGTTGTTGGACTACCTGCATAATATGCAAACTAAAAGATGGTCAGCTGTGAATTTTAAGGGTGAAATACAATCTTGGGGTTTATGGAATCATATAAACCCCTTGATTCCTTAATTCACCTCCCCAAAGGGTGGTGCTCAGGGGAATACTCAGGAATGAGTGGGGTCACTGGCAAGGTCCCACAGGGATCAGTGCTCAGTCTGGTGCTGCTCATTGTGTTCATAAATTACATAGGGGACAGCATAAATGGAAAATCTCCCTCTTCATGGATGATACAAGCTCTTTGTGAGGGTAGACACAGTGGAGGGGCTCAAAGATCGGAAGGAGAAGAAGAATCAGTATTTATATAGCTCTTTTCATACACATTGTATCCCAAAGTGCTTTACAAGCAATGAGAGACTGGTAGTGAAGTGTTACTGTGTAGAAGCAGCTATTTTGCACATCAACATCCACACACAGCCTTAGGCAGTTGCATAAACTGGTTATTATGGGTAAGGGAAAGTTGGTCAAGACACCAGGAAAATCCCCTACTCTTGTGAAAAGTGTCTTGGGTTCTTTTACTTCCACCTGGACACCCACAGGGCAGCACCAGAGAGGGATAGAAGGGGGTCTCAGTTTAATGTCTCATACAAAGAATGCCCCACCCTGACAGTACAGCACGCTCTTAGTACTGCACTCAAGTGCCAGCATTTGTGGTATGAGCCCAATCCCAGAGTGGGACAAGAACACACAACCTGCTGGCCCAGAGGTGGATATGCTACCAGCTGAGCCATGCTGACACCCTAGGAGGATCTGGCAAAATTAGAAAGATGGTCTGGAATTTGGCAACTGGGGTTCAGCGCAAAAAAGTGCAAGGTCATGCACTTAGGGAGCAAGAACCCCAAGGCTGAATACAGAATGGGAGGAGTGACAGTCCTGGTGTTCAAGGAATAAGGTAGGGAAAGGTAACGGTGTCAAGGGAGGGGAGACCGAGCATCATATAAGTTATTACACGTTATATGAGCTCTGCATCAAGCAGATTCTGTAGACCATAAGGCATTCTTCTGTTGACATTTTCATATGTTTGTATTGAGTTATTCTCTTGCAAGTCACAGTTGGCTGTGTGGATGGTGTCGGGTAGGTGGAGGAGGCCTGGACTGGAGCATCATGGCAAGTCCAGGTGAAGGGCATGGCATGTTCTGAGTGGAGCATTGAGGAGATATACTGTATATTATAGCTGCATGGTAGTGCAGCTATAGTTAGGGTTGAGTAGGCACTTATCGTCAAAGCACAGGTCAGGAAGCATCGGAAAACCAGGAGCAGTTGTAAAATCTGCAACAAGCATTTTATTATTAATAACAGTAAAATAAAAAAAAATGTTCAGAATAATTATTTACAATAGCAGTACAAACACAGAAAGCAGAGTCCTTTTTCTTCTCAATTTCAAATCTCAGTCTGTCTCTCACAAAATATTGCAGCTCTTTTTGTAACAAATCTGAGCAGGGTCCTGTTAAGAAAACAGCATGTTTCTCACACAATGTTCTTGTAAGTTTCAGCAGGTGCAGCAAAAAGAACACTGTGATCCAGAACTGACCTGTTGTTCAGATCTCTGCAAAAGGCTTAAAACTGTATCTCACGTTAACCTGTTGAGTTCCAAATAGGTTTGCAATCATTTCAATATTATAACTATATACAGTTTTAAACAAAGGAATCCCAGTATCAATTACATTTCCACATAAAGATTCACATATATTTTTTTATGTAATGGGGTGGACATAAATGGAGTGTGATAAATCTGTTTATCTGAGCAACTATGTGGATAAAATTCAATAATGTATGGTAGCACGTTGTTATAGGTAGAAATGTACATTTTTATAACGTTTTACCATCGATGTGATGTCACGATGTTGTTAACCAATCAATGGTACGTCACATCAATGGGTTAATAACCAGGAACAGGCTGCGCATGCGTGCAGCTTGATTGGGTGGCCATGAAACGGCCGCGGGGTAAGAGCATGACCTGGAGCAGAGCAGCGGTGGGGCAAAAAAACTGCAGTAAGCAACTGCTTTCTCATTTTTTAAACATAAACGGTACCATACACTATAAAATATAATGTATGGTACATTGATCATCAACCATTTTTTTAATCCATCTCGAGGTTGCCATGGTGATGTAAACCTCTCGAGCTTAGCTCTCAAGGTTTACGTGGTCGACCTGGCAACCTCTCGATGGTTAACAAACTGGTTAACAATCAATGGTCATACATTATCCTCTATTTTAGCCGCACAGTTGCTCATTTATCCACACAGCTGCTCATTTATACACACTAACCATATTCAAATATGAATAACTTTAAAATGCAAAAAGACAGCGTGGTACTGTGAGCACGAAAAGTGCTCAGCACAAAATTATCTACAAAATGAGTGGTGTTTCATTTATAGATACCTTATAGATTTTTTTATTATTAGCAAAAAAAAGAAGAAAATATTTTTTGTTCACTTTTTTGACAAACAAATGTGAATAACTTTAAAATGAAAAACGATAGCATGCTACGGTGAGCACAAAAAATGTTCAGCACAAAAATATCTACAAAATGAGTGGTGTTTCAATTATAGATACCTTTTAGTTTTTTTTATAATTGGCAAAAAACAGCATTTCAATTTTCTTTTCACTTTTTCGACAAACAAATCTGAATAACTTTAAAATGAAAAAGGTAGCACAGTACTGTGAGCATGACATTTGTTCAGCAATGAGTTTTCTACAAAATGAGTGGTGTTTCATTTAATAGCAACCACTACGCTAGGTGGACAAACACTAGGAAAGTTAACCGAAACTCTCAGAAATGATCATTTAAAAAAAAGCTAAACAGTCAAACCCAAATGTTCCTGCACTGATACAAAGCATTCCTATTGTATAAATGAAATATACAATGTTGAGCTGTCAGATAAATGATTTATCTACACTTGTGCTGTTTGACCTCGGACACCTCACTAGTGGCTTACACCACTCATGATGTTACCTAAGGTCAAACAGCACTTATGTAGATAAATCATTTATCTGACAGCTCACCATTGTATATCAGATATATACCTGCAGATATGGGGGAAGGGGGAAAAGAAAATACAGAACAATGAGTGAGGGTAGAGAGACTGCGAAAGGCAAAGAACTGCAAGACCTTTGGGGTGATCAAGTCCTAGGTCTCATGAGAAAATTTAGTTGTGCAACCAGACAGATAAGAGACAGAAAAGGAGAGAATTGAACAGATCCTTGCATTTAAACTCTTTCTCCATAACAAGTGGGACAGGGCTGTGTTCAACCCAGTCACAGCACTTTAATGTTAAAGCCTCAAATTTGTACTTTAATAACTTTGCAACTGTTTGTTCGATTTGTCTGAACTTTTGCATGCACTGTCTACTACCATAGAGCTCTAGATCTGGCAAGTTGGATTTGTGGTTGTAGAGCTGCAGAGTGCCAAACAAAGTGCAAAACAACACTTTTTGTGCCATTTTTGGCAAATTCTTTGCTCGTATCTACAGCCTGAACAGTTGTCCATCTGGTCCGACATTTTCAGGGTATATGGAGACTGGGTCAGGAAAGCGCCTTTTGAAGGTTTGGTGAAAAAATATGAATCCATTCAAAAGTTATAAAAGTTTAAAGTTTCCCATTTATAACCTATGGGAACAAAATATACAGTATGTTGCCCTTGAAAGCACTTTTTACTTTCGCAAATGGGTTTGGTACTTTCATGCTGCCAGCATCTTGTTTTCAGTCAGCGAAGCAGAAAAAACATTGTAATTCAAAACATTCTGGCCCTAGGTAAACACCAACCCTTGGGTTTACCTAATCAGGGCCCTAAGAATATGACCCTGGCATTAGTTTTTCACCCAGATGCCCCAAAATATGTTTTTAGAGTTTTTCTGCCATCTTAGCCATGGAACATTTGCTTAATTCCAGGGACTTTTGCGAAAGTCCTGTAGGTATTTTCGCAAAAGTCCCACATTTACAATGGCGGGACTTCCATGAAAGATCGGCAGTACTTTTGCAAAAGCTCCCCCATGTAAACCAATGGGACATTCATGAAATTCCACAGTTCAACAGCCCCAAAGCACCAGTTTCTTTGCCACTTCATAGCAAGACAACAGTTAGGACATTTGTGCTGAAATTTGCAGGATGGCAAGTCCTTGCCCCACAGACCAACAGGCGCCTGGGTGTGCCGTGGGGTTGTCGAGCCTAACTCGCACCCCATTCTCCTATACTGTACCACCTCAGCTTGTTTACACATGGAATGGGGTGAGAGTTAGGGCCGACGACCCCAAGGCACACCCGGCACCTGTTGGTCTGTGGAGGTTGGGGGATAGGGTTGATAACCCTAATATTGAATTTCCATACTTTTGTTGGTGTGGAATCAACTCTAGCTAATGCATTAATGGAGTTTTTTGCAATGAATATATATATATATATATATATATACCTTGCAAAAAACTGTATTAATGCACCATTTAGGGTTAAAGCACAAAAAGTCAGGAAATGAGACCTTTAGGGTTGGCCCCTACCCCCCCATATTGTGTATATATATATATATGTGTGTGAAATACACAGCTCACTCTGCAAGAGTGAGAATATTTTCCATATCCCATGATCTGCCCATCATGTGTGCGATTTATACCACAGGGGTGAGAGCTTTAGGAACATTTTTTTCTGACTCTGTGTGTTTCCTGCTCATTCTGTGTGTGCTGTCAGTGTGTGTGTGTGTGTGTGTGTGTGTGTGTGTGTGTGTGTGTTCTGAATGGACTGGGAGTAAGAAACACAGCCAGCAGTGTTTTACAAAACTAATTGAATGAATCAGAGGCTCACTGAGAAAGACAAATTGCTACAGGTAGCACTAAGAAACAGAAACTGCTTTGTAAAAGAGTTTCATTTAGAATTCAGGTTATTTTGAAGCTGAGATCAGCACAGTAATGGGCTAGGAAAGTTAGAAACACAATGGGACACAGGTGAGAGTCTTTTGCAAAGCTAATTGAGTAAGTTGCAGCTTCAGTGGGAAAGAGATAAGAGAAAGCTTAAGGAGGCAGTATAGCGCAGTGGTTTAAGGCTCTGAGCTACAAATCTGGAGACCTGGGTTTGAATCCCACAGCTCCTACTTGCATACTGTGTGATCCTGAGCAAGTCACTTAACTTTCTTGTGCTCCCAGGTTGCACCTGTAAACAAGCTTTCAGCTTAGTGTGTCTCTCTCCTGGGAAAAGATAAACTGTTTTCTGAAGCAGTTTCCTTTAGAGTGCAAGCTGCAGTGCAGTTATCCTCACTCTGGTAACATCAGCAGAGTATGGATAAATGTCGATATCCTCACTCTGCTGATGTCATCAGGATTTATCCTCACTGCAGTGGAAATAACACAGGCTATCCTACTGAGAAAGCTCTCACCCCCGTGGTATAAAAAAAAATATATATATATATCAGAGGTAAAAAACTCCATTTAATGCATCAGTTAGGGTTGTTCCACAGTGACAAAAGTGAGGAAATTCGATGGTAGGGTTGAAATCCCCCATTGCACCCACCCCCACCCTACCCCCCCAGCCGGCATCGGGGTGTGCATTGGGGTCATCGGCCCTAACTCTCACCCCATCACATGTGTAAAGATGCTGAGGTGGTGAACTATAGGAGAATGGGATGAGAGTTAGACCAACAACCTCAACGCACACCCCGATGCCAGTTGGGGGGGTAGGGTGGGGTGGGTGCAAGGTTTCAACCCTAACATCGAATTTCCTTGCTTTTGTCACTGTGGAACAACCCTAACTGATGCATTAAATGGAGTTTTTTGCCTCTAATTTCTCTTCTTTTTGAGAATCTGCTGTAGAAATAATGAATGGAATGAAGGGCCCCGCGCTCCCACCACGTGATGTTTTGTGACATAGTAACGGTAAGTGCAAGGGAAATGCAACCACTAATGGTTGCACACATGGTGACAGAAATGTAAATGGTACAGCAAACGTTAATAGAAATGCAAGCGCAAAGTGACGCCAAAGCTTAACAGTGATTTGTAAAAGGAGATGCAACCATATAAGGAAACGCAAACCATGACGCACATGGTATGGCGATTAGAAATGCAAATGGAAATATTAGCATAAATAACGCCAAAGGAAACAGAAATGGAAACACGAACAGAAGCTCGTATGGAAATGCAAACCGTAACGCGCACGGTCATGTTACCGCAGTTGAAAATGGTAATGGTAACAGCAACAATAACACCAAAGGAAACAGAAATGCAAAACCAAACACAAGCATGTACAGAAACGCAAACCATAATGCACATGGGCACAGTAACGCAATTGGAAACGCAAACGGTAACAGTAACAGCAATGAAGATGCAAACCAAAAGAGAAATGCAAACGCAAATGAAATGGGTGCCGGAAATGCAAACAAGAACAGCAGTGGCAATGCAAATGGTAACAGTAATGCAACTGCAAGCACAAATGAGAACGCAAAGGGTAACGCACATGGAGGCATACAAGGGAATGGTAACACAAACAGGTACGGAAATGCAAGTGGAAACGCTAACTGTTACAGTAACGGAAGCACACACCCTGTTTTTGCCCAACAGCTGCATAGAGAAACACAGTGTGTACAAAGAATGTATGCAAAATAATAATGGGCCTGGGAGCAGAATACGAGCAGTTGGAATACTAAATTGCTTATATCTAAGGAACTGTACGACGTAGAAAAAAAATTTAAATTTCACACGATTCATGAGTTTCCGGGCTAGGTTTTCACTGAATGGGTAGCCCATATGGCTATGCATTGTCACGATGAGCATTCCGTATCTCACACCAGTTTCGAGATATGAGCCCCGAAAGCATGGCATACGCCACCATGTTAGTCTATGGGAAAAAATGGCAACTTTGGAGTACCGTAACTTGGCATCCATGCAATATTTTGTCACCAAACCACAAAAAGGCACATCTGTGAGATGTTGGCTGCCATCCCTCCAAATCTGAGCCCAAAACACCAAACCATTCTTTTGCAGCAGGGTGGCAAAAAACTGCTGTCATTTTGGCCATAGTCTGGAAAAGTAGTGTTGCAATTTACGAAAACTTTTGCAAAAATTCGTGAAAGTGTCGCAAATGCGACTGTACTTTGCGACACTACTTTTCCCCAAAATCTGGAAAACATATTTCTGGGGTGTTTAACCCCAAAATAAAGACATGGCTAGCATCCTGAGGGTCCCACTAGGTGAACGCAAAAAGAATTGTGTTCCTAGAGGGTCCCAATTTTAAATGCCAAGCATTTTTCTGATCACCAACTAAAAAAAAAAATGGCAGATTTGCGACACTACTAGGGTCATTTGCAACACTAAAAAGTGCATTTGCGAAAGTGTTGAACCTTTTGTTAACTTTTCCCATTGACTTATAATGGGAACTTGTTTTCAAAATAACTTTTGAACCGTTCAATATTTTTTCACGAAACCTTTAAAAGGCACATCGGAGGCCCCGGCCGCACGTTCCCTGTAGTTTTTGGACCAGTCGCGCAAACCATGCGACCTGTAGGTGCAAGCAAAGAATTCGCAAAAAAGCATAATTGTGCACACGGATGTCGCTAAATAACTCCGCAGCTGTACATCCAACCGGTATGAAAGTTGGCAGATCCCAAGATCTATGGTGCCCCCCGTGCCTGCCAAATTTCAGGCAAATCCGTAGAACGATGGCAAAGTTATTAATGTAAAAGTTTCACCCTTTAACCTTAAAAGTGCTACTCAACCCTAACTATGGTAGCACTACCGTGCTACCATAATATATATATATATATATTTTTTATATATATATATATATATATATACACACACACACACACACACACACACGTATGTATATTAAATGTTTATTTATTCATTTTCCAATACAACACATAAACAAACAAAAAGGCTGTGGAGATACAGTAAAAATAGCCTAACTACAATTGTTATTTTTTTATTTTATTTAACTCTAGGATTACAAATACCTTTGAGCAGGAACTGATCATTTACAAAGGTTCCATGTCAAAGGATGTAGGGTAACATACTTACAAAGGTCAACAATGGTTACAGTCTTAAAAACACAAAGATGTCTAAGCATTTATTATACAACAAAAAATGGAGAGAGACAACATAAGCCAGCTTCAGACAAGTTTCAGGGCGAACAGTATATAGTTAGTATAGGGTAGGAAGGAGTCAGGGAGAAGTAGGCAGGCTAAAGGGTCATTGGCGGGTAGAGGTGGGTGGCAAAAGTGCAAGGTGGATGGGCTGGAGTGCCTCATATCTGAAAGTGCCATTAGAGAGTGGAGGGGGTGGGTGAGGCAGTGTGGTGGGGGGGGTAAGGGGTGTGAGTGGTGGAAACTGGTGCCAAAAAAGTGGAGCTCTAAGGGAGGTTACAGGTCACCTTCGACTAGGATAAAATGAGGAGGCAGTTACTTGGGAGATGCAGTCAGATTGAGTGGTAGAGGTGAGGAATAGTCAGAGTTGCCTTTTAAAGGGACCAAGCATCGCAGTTGTAAGTGTTTCTTTGTTAAGGGTATTGTACCACTGAGGAGCCCTGTGCGTGAATGACCTCTGACCCATTGGGGTCCGGCATCTGGGGACCTGGAAGGCTTGATATAGAGCACTGCGTGTAAGCTGGATACTGCTGTTGGCAATAAGGGGCTTTGCCACTCCTGATGGCATAAGCCCAAGGAGAACTTTTTTTGGTTAACAAGCAGGTCTGGTATTGTATTCTACTAAGGAGTGGTAGCCATCCAGCCTGGGCGTACAGGTCACAGGTGTGTGTTAGGTGGGTGGCACCCATTAGACACCTACAGGCCTTGTTGAGTGGCACCGATATCCTCCGGAGGGCAGTAGGGGAAGCAGAGCCATAGATGAGTAGATTGTAGTCGATGATGGAGGTGACGGAGCTGTAGATGGCCAGTCTAAGGGCATCATTGGTCATAGGTACATTAGGGAGCATAGAAAGGTTAAGGGAGGGATAGTGAAGATTAATAAAGGAGAGGGGAGGTGGGCAGAGGGAGATAGTGAAAAGGCAGAGATACTGAATGAATACTTTTGCTCAGTATTCACAAAAGAAGATGAGGAGCAGTTACCTAAACCAGACAATAGAAGCACTCTGGGTAGGGGGTTGATACCAGTCCATTCACAGAAGAAAGAGTCCTGAAAGAACTCCTAAAACTCATGGTGGACAAAGCAATGGGCCTGGCGGGATTCACCCCAGAATCCTAAAAAGAACTAAGGGGACCTAGTGACACCACTGACCACACTTTTAACAAATCATGGCAGGATGGGGTGGTACCTGAGGACTGGAGGAGGGCAGATGTGATTCCCTTACAAAAGTGGGAGCAAGGCAGAAGCAGGAAACTACAGACCTGTATGTTTGACCTCAGTGGTAGGGAAAATGATGGAATTACTTCTGAAAGAAAGAATTGTTGAGTACCTAGAGGCCAGCGGGGCACAGGACCCAAAGCAACATGGATTTACAGCAGGAAGGTCATGTCAGACTAATCTAATTGATTTCTTTGACTGGGTGACCAAAGTAATAGACCAAGGAGGGGCTGTGGATATGGCCTACCTAGACTTTAGCAAGGCATTTGACACAGTCCCACACAAAAGATTAATAATCAAGTTAGCCAGCCTAGGAGTGGGTCCCATGGTGGTAGCCTGGGTACCGAACTGGCTGCACAACAGGACACAGAAGGTAACAGTGAATGGAACACATTCCGAAGAAAGGGGTTACTTGTGGAGTACTTAGGGCTCAGTACTGTGTCCAATCCTCTTTAACATCTTTATAAGTGACATTGCAGAGGGTCTGAGGAAAGGTATGCCTCCTGCAAATGACACAAAGATCTGTAACAGAGTTGATACACAAGAGGGGTAGAAAAGATGAGAAGGGACTTGGCAAGGTTGGAGGAATGGTCAGACATATGGCAACTTAGATTCAATGCAAAGAAGTGCAAAGTAATGCACCTGGGAAACAAAAACCCAGGAGAAGAGTACACAATAGCAGGGGAGGTACTAACAACAACAAAAATGGAAAGGGACCTGGGAGTAGTCATATCAGATGACCTAAAGGTGGGTAAGCAATGTGAAAAGTCAGTAAGGAGAGCCAGGGGGATACTGGGATGCATAGGAAGGGGCATCACAAGTAGAAAAAGGGAAGTGGTTATCCCTCTATGCAGACAGTTGGTGAGACCCCATCTGAGTACTGTGTGCAGTTTTGAGACCCATCTATGCAAGGACATAGACAGGATGGAAGCAGTCCAGAGGAGGGCAACTAAAATGGTGCAGGGTCTACATCAGAAACCATATGAAGAGAGACTGAGAGAGCTTAATATGTATACCCTTGATGAAAGGAGGGACAGGGGGGACATGATAGAAACGTTCAAGTACCTCAAGGGAATCAACAAAGTCCAGGAGGGTAGCATCTTTCAGAAAAAGAGATGTGTAAGAACAAGGGGGCACAGTTTAAAGATAGAGGGGAGACGGCTCAGGGGTAATGTGAGGAAATTCTTTTCACGGGAGAGTGGTGGATACATGGAACAGCCTTCCTGAGGAGGTCGTTGGTCTAAAACAGCAGGGGAATTCAAACATGCATGGGACAGACACAAAGCAATTATAGTGGGGGGTTGCAGGAAGCAGGCTGTTGGTTAACTAGAATCTGCAGCTTATCCAGTAGGTAGGGAAATGGGCAGACTGGGTGGGCCAAGTGGTCCTTATCTGCCGTCAAAGTCTGTTTCTATGCAGTATTTGTGCTTGTGGAGCAGGCCGATACATATGTTAGCAGCCTTAGCTACATTGCCAATGTGCCGCGTGTATGAAAGAGAACTGTCCAAGGTGATGTTGAGATATTTAAACTCAAGAACATGCTCAAGAGAAGTCCCCACGTGGTTCTTAATGGTGAGGGACAGAGGTTTATACTTGCTCCGTGCATTGCAGAATGTCATGACCTTAGTTTTGCTGTAGTTCAGGCCGAGTTTATGTGAGCTAAACCACTCTTCAACATGCCTGAAATCACACTGCAACTGATTCTCAAGTTGTTTAAAGTCTTGATTACTAGTAAACAGTACTGCATCATCCGCATAGAGTAATATTCTCTGTTGGCAGACGCTAGGGAGACTGTTCAGGAAGAGAGAAAAGAGTAATGGCCCCAGTATAGACGCCTGCAGGACACCTGAGAGGACTGTTTTTTCATCAGAGGTGATGCCAGCAATCCTAATACGTTGGACCCATCCCCTGAGGTAACTAGCAAACCAGGGCAGTGCATTCTTGGAGAGCCTGAGAGTGGTCAGTTGCCGGAGTAGGAGTGGGTGGTTAACAGTATCAAAAGCCTTTGTCAGGTCAATGAATACTGCTCCCCCACAGATTCCTTGGTCGAGGGTGTCATGGATGAATCTGGTAAATTGCAACATTGCCGTGGTGGTACTTTGCCCTTTTCGGAAGCCATGCTGTTCTGGGCACTGGATTTCATATTTGTCCAGGAACTCAACAAGCTGGTCCGAGACTATTCATTCCAGAGCTTTAGATAAGGGGGGGAGGATGGAGATGGGCCTGTAGTTGGTGTGCAGTGACTTGTCTCCACTTTTGTGTACAGGTGTGATAGTTGCCTGTTTCCAGAGTGATGGGAATTGATCCAATCTTAGAGAAAGGTTGGAGATCTTTGTCAGGGGTTCAAGGATCTCATTTAGGACTCGTGCAAGCAACTTCAGGTCGAGTGAGTCACCTCTGCAGCCAGTTTTGCAGATGGTCTTGCATATATAGGTTCTGGCTAAGTGCATTGGGATCTCTTTGAAAAAGAACTGTGGAGCTGTGTGTATTTGGGACGCAGTGTCAAAGGGGGAATTGGTGGTGGGGACATTGAAAAAAATCAGGTGGAAAGACACTGCCAAGGTTGGAGAATGCATTGTTGAACGAATTGGAGATGGTACCTAGGTCTAGCGTAGGTATTCCGTCAATGTTGAGCATAGTTGGTAGTACCTTAGTATCCTTGCCTGTGAAGTCCTTCAAGTTATTCCAGAATTGTTTCCCCATCACCCTAGGAGTTGGAGAGTGCCTCCCTAAAATATTTGCTTTTAGTTTTCCGTATAGCTCGGGTACAGCCATTTCTTGCAGATTTGTATTTTTGAATGTCCCCTTGCTCAATGTGGCTTGAGCACAGTGCCAGAGGCGGTCCCTTTGTTTCAGCCATGCTACAAGCTCGGAGTTTATCCATGGGTTAGACCTGCCTTTAACCTTCATCTTTTTAAGTGGTGCATGGATATCACAGGCCGTCGTAAAGCGGCTGATGAACAGTTCCAAGGCTTTGTTTGTATCATTGAATGAGTCAATTATTGACCAGTCCAGCCTGCTTAGATGTGATTTCAGCAGCTGAAGGTGCCCCTGCTTGAGTACTCTGGTGTGTATTATTTTAGGAGGGGGCTTGGTGAATTTGTTAGCCCAAGAGCAGATAACAGGTGAGTGGTCACTTAAAGTATCAGGGAGTACAGACATCTTAGAGATTCTTTCGGGACAGTTTGACAGTATCCAATCAAGTATAGTGTAGGTCCCCATCCTATAGTTGCACCTAGTGGGGGTGGAAACAAGCTGTGTGAGGTGTTGTGCAGTGACAGCATCCTTGTAGCTGCAAGCCTCAGGTGAAAGCCAGTTTATGTTAAAATCACCCAGAATTATGGTCTGCGAATTATGGTGTAGTCTCATGAGGTATTCCTTGATGCTGTTGAAACCACTGGCCTGGTCCTTTGGTGGTATGTATACAGAGGCTATAGTAAGATTTTTATTGTGGGCCCCTAGGATAATTTTGATGTTGAGGACCTGAGATGGGGATCCTGGGTTAGAAAATGGAATGACATGTCCCATGAGGGTATCTCTCAGGTAGATGGCATGGCCACCACCTTGTTTTGAAATCCTGTCCTGTCTGAAGATAGAGTATCCGGAAATTGTGACTGCAGTGTCAGGGATCTTAGGGTTTAGCCAAGTTTCAACAACAGAGAGGATGTCAGGATTGTGTTGTTGAATCCAGGTTTGGAGGTTATCAAGTTTAAGGAGGAGGCTACAGACATTGATTGACACCAATGTGAGGGACCCCACCCTCCTATTCTGGAGGTGTGGTCGTGGCCTGGTCAGGGGTTGGGGTGTATGTTTCTGGAGACCAGAAGTAGCATAAAAAGAATTCTCAGGAGAGAGGTTGTAAGTATTTTTAAAGCTTACTTGTTTGTTAGGCGTCCGTGCACCTTGGTGCTTGGTACTTTGTGCTGTACTAAAAGGTCTGTTGATTACATAAGGACTTTAGAGTATTATAAAGAGACAGTGGGCCTGATTCCAAAAGCACCTAGACTGACACAAGGTGCTTGCATCAAACAACGACTCAATCTGCAACTTGCATCATAAAATGCATCAATCCCTATTCCAAAATGTGGTCTGCTTAGGAATGGAAAGCAGCTGTGGCAAACAGGCACTGCAACACTCTTGCAACCTACATCAGGGTATGCCAGGTCACAAGGGGGCTTGCACCATGGTGGGGCTGCAACATCCCCTTATTTGGGATTCTGAAAGCCCCACTGTGGCCTTAGCAAGGAGCTCACATTAGACCAGCCAGAAGGTTAGAGAGGAGTCAAATATTTAACTTAGTTCCACTTGTATTTTCACCCAGTACCCTTGTAATGAGGGACAGAGCCATAAAATGTGGGTATGAGTCACTCTGGGGTCACCACATCTTCTCCAACAGTGTGCACCATGATGGAGGGGCCATATTTAACTTGCTGGGTAGGTGTACAGAAATACTGTATAATAGACTGCCAGGAAAAGTCTTTCCAGATGTGTGCAGAACTGGGAGAATGTAGGCCAGCCCAGTGGCGCTGAGGGCTGAGGTGCTGGATGCCTTACCTAGTACTACACTGGTGATCCGGGTTTGGGAATGAGCCAGGGTCATTGGGAGCCAGTAGGGGGGTAGGATTGAGCAGCCACAAAGCAAGCTGTTCTCTCCTCTCCCAGGGAGCGATCCTGTTGCCCCCCCACATAGCACCACTGCCCCCAGGTGGACACCTGAGAGTGGGTGGGTAGCATGGAGTGGGAGGGTGATGCGGAATCTTGGTGTGTGGTTGCCTCCACACGCGTGCAACCACGGCATGGGGCAGGGGTAAACAGGGGCACAGAAAAATGGGTGAAAACGTAAATTGGAAACAAAAACAAGAAGAAGTGGGAGAATATGTAAAAGTTGTGTAGCGCTCCCATTGGGCTTTGAAGATGGGAAAATTGAGCTCTGTCTTCCACTTTAGTCGAATTTAATCTATGGAATATGGGGATAGGTTGGATGAGGCCTGATATATCTTGGATATAAAGGCATTGAGCAACAGGTCCTCCAGGAAGTGCAAGAAGAGCATAATAAGAACTGGTATAAGGGTATTGGGAGGGCAGGCCCATCTGTAGTCCATAATATATGTCTTAACTTGTGTATACCGAAAAGCATTCATGGGGTGGAGACCATATTTATTAGGAAGTGTTTCAAACTCTAGAAAGTCCCCCTTGCCCCAGACAGTAAAGGTATTGTCTAGTTTTGCTGGGAGAAATACTGGGTTTGTAGCAAATGATCAGAGGTAACAACTGTATGGTCTCACCTTTGGGTTTACTAATGTTTTGAACTAGGTATTTAGAGTCGTTTTGGTATATAGGTTTTTGGTTGTCATCGGCCTGTGGAAGGGGGCCAGTAGTTGCAGTATGGATTTTGAAACAGGAATGAGATCTTCCTCCCGGAACTCAGTATGATTCCAATGTGCTATATAATTAGGGGAGAGCCAATAGCTGATCATCCTTAATTGTGCCACTATGTGATATCATTCTAGATTAGCAAAGGCTGATCCCCCTTTGTGTTTGAATAGCGGAAGGGTGGTATAGCGGACTCTGGATCTGATCCTGTTCCATAGAAATCATGAGATCATTTTATCCCATTTCTGGAATTGGGATCTCAGAGGGTAATTGGAAGAGTCTGCGCTACACAAAGTCATCCGGGCAGAAGGTTCATGCTCACACAGTCTACTGTTTGCATTAGAGTGAGAGGGATTGATTGCCATATGGCTAAGTCTGTTTGAAAATGTTGTGTTAGAGGGTCATAGTTCAGAGGCAGTAGCGAGGTAGGGTGTATGGGAATATGCACTTCAAAATATATCAGATGTGGTAAGTTTAACAGGATTTGAATCTTGCTGTATAGACAGGGTTGGCTGATGCTTAATCTGCAGGACCTCCATTTTGGCAGTGTTCAGTTTGTAGCCACCACAATAACTGAATTGCTGAAGTAAGTTCCAGAGTGGAGGAAGGGAATCACCTAGGGAGGTCATACATATACATATACATATACATATACATATATATATACATATATATATACATATACATATACATATCTATACACTATATATATATATATATATATATATATATACACATATATATATATCAGCAAATCGTCCATATAAAGGGCTAATTTCTGTGCTCTCCCTCCCAGGTGTATCCCTTTAATATCGGGTTGCTGCCTAATAGCTTGTGCCAAAGGCTGTAGATACAGAGCAAACAGCAGAGGTGATAGGGGGCATCCCTAACATGTGCCCCACTGTAATGGGAAGGTTTGGGAGTACATACCATTAATTTTGACATAGGTATTTGGGGCAGAATAGATTGCTTGTAGTGCATTTATGAAGTCTTTTGGGAAATTCCCAGAGTAGTAAACGAGAAAGACCATGCCACCTGGTCAAAAGCCATCTGCATCTAAGCTGGGTAATAGGAATGGAACTTTAGACCAGGTGGCATGGTGCAAGACATGTAATGTATGTTTAAATGTTATCTTGTGTCTGCCTTGCTCTATGAAAACCCATTTGGTCCTGGTCTATGAGAATGGGCAACAGTCTGTCTAGGGGGGCGTTTAGCCAAAATAGCGGTGTAAATTTTATAGTCAGTACTGAGCACTAAGATAGCTTGGCATGAGGAGCAGAGATTCTTATTCTTATTCAGCTTTAATGTGGGCGAGATTGTAACTTGCTGCCAGGTGGGTGGTACTGGTTCTCCTTGTGCTGCTGACGGTAGACTTCCAGCAGGAGGCAGGTCAAGAGATCCTTGAAGCATTTATAAAATTCAGTGGTGTACCCATCAGGCCCAGAATTCTTACCATTTTTTCATGTCGGTTATAGTCTGTTCTATTTCAGTCAGCCCTATGAGTGCAAGTAACTATGCTGCATCAGATTGTGGTACTGTAGGAAGAGTAACCTTGGCTAAAAATCCCTCTATGGCTACATTTCAGAGTTAGGTGTTCTGGAGCATATAGGTGTCCATAGTATGATTTAAATATTTTGAGTGTCTTGGTCTGATCTTGGAATAAGAGAAATGTGATTGGGTCTTTAATTTGCATGATCTCTTGTAGCCAGGTACAGCGGCAGAGACAGAATGCCAAGAGCTTGGCAGCTATGGCCCCGACTACAAAATACCTTTGCTTTAAAGCAGCAGTATTTGTTTGTCACTATATAGATTTTTTGAGCAATAACATCTGTCTGGAAAAGATGTCAAGATACTGTTTTTCTTTTTCATTTTCTTTCATTCTTGAATGACGATACAGGATGTTAAAGCTTTGAAAAGTTCCCACTCCTGTGCCATGCTTGCCATGAAAATATTAAATATCTTGGTACAATATTGTGTTGTTTACCATTGGAAACAAGTTGTAGCACCATTCCCATACATTCACATTATGAATCTAACATGATCATTCAACAAGCTACCTCAACGGAAGAGATTTTTTTTTAAATTGCGAATGGCAGGCATCTTTAATAATGTGACATTAATTACAAAATTTGCTATGAAAGCTGTTCTAATGATATCTTAGAAAACTAAAACTATAGCCAGGCCAGTGGTGCAGAGGGCTGAGGCGCTATGCACCTTAACTCTTACTATGCCGGCGACCCAGGTTCTGGAATGAGTTCAGGTTGCTGAGGGTTGATCGGGGGGATGGCAGGAGAGGATGGAGTGCCCGATGGAATGCTCTTCTCTCTGGGGGGGGCACTGTCTCGCTCCTTGGCTGCCACCTGGTGGAGGTGGGATGGCAGCACTAGAGTTAGCAGTGTGAAAGAAGGGCCATGATTACGTAGTGTGTTTGCAACTACACACACACACACACACACACACACTTATGCCCTGCTGCAGCATGGGAGGACAGGAGAAAAACAGCTGAAAATGGTGGTCCTGCCAGCCCAGTGGCATAGAGGGCTGAGGCACTGGTGCCTTACCTTAACCCACGCTGGCGACCTGGGTTTGGGAATGGACTCAGGACACATGGGGCTAGCAGGGGAAGGAGAGGATTGAGCATCCAAAGGACTGCTGTCCTCTCCTGGGGCAGATTATGGGCTGACGTTGGTTGGCAGTGGCCTCTGGTGGAGACCAGGAGCACTGCACAATGGCAAAGGAGGGAAGCATACCAGAAAAGTGGAAGATGCTCCACGTTACGCCAGATGATGACTGCCCAGCTCCCTGAGGCCATCAGTGTCCCTGCATCCATCCACCTTAGCAGCATCTTGGGGCCAAGATGTTGTACTGGTCTGTCCTGCCCAGGCTGGTGCCTCCCCCCTTGGAGGAGAGGGACCCACCCAGTGAAGGGTTGTGCCAGGTTTCCCTGGGGTGGCTGCCATCTGAGAGCGGTGGCTCAAGGGACAAGGTGGGTTGGGAAAAGTCCTTGACATGCCTGAAGGAGTGGCTATTGTGGCAGCGTGATGGGGGAATAAAGAAATAATACAAAAAAAAAGAAAATGGTGGTCACAGGCTACAGTGTGTGAAGCATTGCCTGCTTTCCCTCACCCCACCCTGTCACCGACTCGCTGACCCTCCAAATCTTGATGCAGAATATTTGGGCATGGGGAGGACAGCCTTCCCCTTCCTGGACCCTGCCATTGGGAGGGAGAATCCATTGGGGATATGGGGCTCATTGGACCAAGGAGTCAGTTGCCGGGTGAGGGAGGAAGGGACCGAGCTGAACACCCACCTGCGATGTGCCCTGGAGGTTAAAAACGTATATGTATATGTATATGTATATGTATATGTATATGTATATGTATATGTATGTATATTATAGTTGCGCGATAGCACCACTATTGTCAGGGTTGAGCAGTCATTTTAATGTTAAACCTCAAATTTTGCACTTAAATAACTTTGCAACTGTTATCAGATTTGCATGAAAATTTGCAAGCATGGTCTCCTGGGGTAGCTCTCTTGATGTGCCAAGTTTCATTCTGGTTGGATTTGTGGATTTTGAGATCCGGGTTGTGAAACAACCCGAAAATTTGCCACTTTTTGCAATTTTTGTTTCTCATTGCGCTGCGCACAGACAGTGTTGGCTTTTGGTCTGATGTTTTTATGGTAGAAAGAGCTTGGGTCACAGAGAAAGCCAGCATTTGTTTGGTGAACAATATTAATCCATTGGAAAGTTATACCATTTTTAAGGTCCCGTTATTTTTAATGGGATTTTTATTTTCCAGGATAGCTGCATGGAACAAAAAAGGATCTGTTTTCTTAAGGGGCTAATCCTTGTTCACCAGAAAAAAAATCCTTTTTTGTGAACTGCCATTTTGTTTTTAATTTTTGCCTCAAAAAAATGTCATAACTCTGCCCAGGGATGTCTGTTACAGACATCAAAATATGTTTTTTGATCATTGAGAGTTGATGAGCTGTTCTGCTCGGTTTGCAGCATTTCTATGCCCATAGAATTATTTTTGTAACTTTTTTAATCCATTTTCGTCACTCACTAACTTCCTTTTTTGTCATGGTGAAAAAGAAAATCGACTGGCGAAAAAGAATTTCCTATTTTGCTGACCAGAAGTCCCGTTTTCAAGACCCAATGGTCCTGCTAGTAATCCTTGTTCGCCAGCCAATTTCCCTTTTCACCATAATGAATAGGGATGGCAAAAAAGGAATTCTACTGGTGAAAAAGGATTACTGGCAGGGCCATCTGGTCATCAAAAGGGGACATCTGGTCGGCAAAATGGGAAATCTTTTTTTGCCAGCCAATTTCCTCTTTCACCATAGTGAATAGGGATGATGAAAAAGAAATGTGAGTGGCAAAAAAGGATTTTAACATGACACTTGGTCATGAAAATAGGTTTCTGGAGATCTGGTCCCCAAAATCACAGCCGTCTGGTCAGGAAAAGGATCATTTTTCGCCAGATGAAATTCTTTTCCACCACCACAGGAAAGGATTGGCGAAAAGGGATTTTGCCTGGCAGAAAAGGATTCTGCATAGCGAAAAACGATCCTTTCCTGTATATATTTTACTTTGCTTCTTTTTCTTTTTTATTTCTTAATCCCTGGTGTCTAGTGGCACCCCCCATGTTACACACACTCACACACATATTTGTATTCATTGCAAAAACTTCATTAATGCATCAGTTAGGGTTGATAGCACAGCAACAAAAGTTTGAAGATTCAGTGTTAGAGTTACAACCCCTACCACATGCCCCCACCCTTCACACACCAAAAGATGTCAGGGTGTGCCATGGGGTCATTAGGCTCAACTCTCACCCATTCCATGTGTAAACAAGCTGACATGTTACAGTATAGGAGAATGGGGTGAGAGTTAGGCCTGATGACACCATGGCTCACCCCGACATCTGTTGGTGTGTGGAGGGGGGGTAGGGGTGGTAACCCTAACATCAAGTTTCCAAATTTTTGTTGGTGTGTGGATGGGGGGGGGGTAGGGGTGGTAACCCTAACATCAAGTTTCCAAATTTTTGTTGCTGTGCTATCAACCCTAACTGATGCATTAACAAAGTTTTTTGCAATGAATTCCCTTCTTTTTGAGAAAATGTAATGTAACTAGTAAATGGAATGTGTTTGTGGGACTGTGGGACCTCCGGGCCCTGTGCTTCCTTCACACTGCCCATTTTTGCGCAATGGTATGCGTATGTGGGAGCATTGGCCCTCTGGGCCCTGTGTTTCCACTTACACATAACTACGGAGTCATACAGCAGCCCTATAGTACTGAAAAGGAACCCTTGTAACACATATTTAGCCATATCTTGCTAACCGTAGCAACTATAAAAAAAATTCCACTGCACTTGTAATCATGACTCAAAAACCTCCACACAGGCTTAGCCACCTGGAGCAAAAAATCTGTATCTCGAATAGTTTTCGAGATTCAGGTGCCGAAAGGTGCCACAGGCATTGCAATGTTATCCTATGGGAAACTTCTCAACTTTGAAATGCTGTAACTATGGGGCTGTTGTGTTTTTTGGGACCAAGCCACCAAAAGGCACATCTGTGGACCCAGGGCTTGCCACCTTGCAAATTTCATCCCAAAAGCCCTAACTGTTGAGGTGCAGTGGGATGGCAAAGAATTTGTGTCTTTGGCTGCGGTAGTGTCGCAAATTGTGACACTTTCGCAAAAATTTGCAAAAGAAAGGGCACAATACTTTCACGATTTGAGTAAGTTTCACATCCATTCTGTCACAATTTGCAACACTAAAGAGGGGCCTGATTACAGAAAAGGCATTTCTGTTTTTTCCCCCAAAATAACAGTTGTAGTATGTTCCTCAGGCCCAGATTAGGTAAACACAGCTGTCAGTGTTTACCTAGGGGCACCCAAATTTAAATTGCAGCCATTTTTGTGTGTCACTAACTGAAAACAAGATGGCCACTTCATGACACTATAGAGGCAATTTGTGACAGTAAAATGTAGTGGCGGCAGTTTTCGCGAGGCACATTTATTTTTTTCCCATTGACTATAATGGGAAACTTGAAATTTGAATAACTTTTGAATGGATTACTATTTTTTCACCAAACCTTCAAAAGGCACATCAGTAACCCAGACTGCATATTCTCTGAGAATTTCAGACCACATGGACTAGTTGTTTGGACTGTAGCCCCGAGCAATGAAATGGGCAAATAAACCATTTTTGCACATTTTTTGGCACTCCGCAACTCTGTAACCGCACATCCGACTGCAACAAAACTTGCTATATTTAGGGATCTATGGTACCACACAATGCATGCAAACATTTAAGCAAATTTGTCATTCGGATGTAAAGTTATTAAAGTACAGAATTTTGGGTTTAACATAGAAGTGGCTGGGCATCCCTAACTGTAGTGCTACTACCATGCCACTATATTTATGTACTTATAGTCTCAGATTACAACCTTTGAGTTGAAAGACTCTTTTGCAGAGTTTCCATGTCAAGGTAACAAAAAGACATGAAAATACACAGCAATGCAGAGTATGGGGAGAGAAAAAAATACAATAAGTAAAATAAAGACAGTAAATACGAACAATAAATTGCAAAAAAATCCATTAATGCATCAGTTAGAGCTCCTATTACAGCAACAAAAGCATGGAAATTCAGTGTTAGGTTTCCCAGCCCTATCCCCATACCCTCCCCACCCTCCACACACTAACAGCCATCAGGGGTGTGTACGTTGGGAGTCATCATGCTTAACTCTCACACCATTCCATGTGTAAGGAGGCTGAGATGGTACATTATGGGAGAATGGGGTGAGAGTTAGGCCAGATGACCCCAAGGCACACCACAAGGCCTGTTGGTGTGCGGAGGGTGGGGAGGTGGGGTGGGGTTGTAAGTTTTGGAACCCTAACACTGAATTTCCATACTGTTGTCACTGTAATAGGAACCCTAACTGATGCATTAATGGAGTTTTTTGCAATGAATTTCCTTACTGTTTGAGACAGTGTAATCTTACCCTTATTTGGTTTCCCCATTAGTCCATAGTGTGTTGTGGGAGCACAGGGCCCGGACGCATGCATATAGTAATTGTCCCTCAGTTTCCTGTGGAAGTGCAGGGCTCTTGTTATCCATATGTGGCATTTATACTTAAGTGTAGACACACTGTAATTAACCCTCATCTCCCTGTGGGAACGCAGTGCTCTCAGGGCCCTGCACTCCCATCACTCGATGATGTTATCCATATGCCCTGCTCTCTCAGCTATCCATAAGTGTTTAGACATTGCAATTAAACCTTGTGCTGCCAATGACACAGTATCGCAGTCACTGTATGCCCATTCATAATTTTTTTTATTGTAAACAAGTCCTGGCAACATGCGTAACTGCTTAGTACTCTTAAAGGTGTACTAAGCCCGATGCAACAAGTCCGTATATCGAAGCGTTTTCAAGATATATCCCCCGAAAGGTACCCAACCACCACAGTATTATTCTATGGGAAATTTCTAAACTTCAGAATATTATAGCTATGGAACTGATATAACTTTTATCACCAAACCAGCAAAAGGCACATCTGTGGGCCAAGCCCTTTCTACCCTGCAAATATCCGCATAAGAGCAAACCATTTGTTTGCTATGGCATGGCAAAGAAACAGGCACTGCTGGCAAGGTAGTGTCGCAGATTTGCAAAACTTTCACAAATTTTGTGAAAGCTTTCGTGAAAACTGTCACAAATTTGCAACACTGCATTTATGAAACTTTCACATTCTGTTAAAGTTTTGCAAAAGTAGTGTTACAAATTTGCAACACTTCCAATGGCCAAATTGAAAAAACATATTTCCAAACATTTTTAAAATCTAATGCCAGGATCATGTTCCTCAGGCCCAGATTAGGTAAACATAACTGTCAGAACTGGTGTTGTTTACCAAGGGGCAGTATTTTTTTGAATTGCAGCATTTTTTACCCATCACTAACTAAAAACAAGACGGCAACAGCACGATACTACTGAACCCATCTGTGACAGTAAAGCATGCTTTTGTGAAAGCAAAAAGTGCTTTTGCACCAGACATCTAATTTTTCCCATAGGCTATCATGGGAAACTTTAAACTTTAATAACTTTTGAACGGAGTAATAATTTTCCACCAAACCTTCCAAAGGCATATCAGTGACCCAGACCCCATATACCCAAATAATTTCAGACCAGACCCCCAAAACCGTTTAAGACTTACAGATGAGAAAGAATTTGCACTTAAATGGTAATTTTCACATTTTATGACACTCCACAGCTCCGTAACTAGACATCCAACTGGAACAGAACTTCCCACATCAAGAGATCTATGGTACCCAACAGCTCTTGCAACATTTCAGGCCAATCGGTCAAACAGCTGCAAAGTTATTAAAGTGCAAAATTTGTGGTTTAACATAGAAGTGGCAATGCAACCCTAACTACAGTGGCACCATCATGCCACTATACTGTATATAGAATAATGCATGAGGAAGTGGGAGTGTAGCACACCACTTCCAGGGTATAGCGAGTTCTTAGATTAATCAACACCCCGGGTGTGTTGTGAGGCACGAGGTGAAGCCAAGTGTCCTCACAGCATCCAGGATGTTGATTAATCCCCAATAACCACATACTCTGGAGTGGGTTATTGCGCTTATAATGTGGGCTTAAAACAGCATTGTAATATTAACTGAAATAACAGAAAAACTGAAGAAATGTCTAGTTTTCGAAAATATCCTTTCCCATAATGAAGCAGTTCCTCTTCATAAAATGTCTGACTCTTTATTTTACTGATGTTTTAAAATAATCATTATTTGGGTGCGTGCAATGTTACATTAGTATACTTACTCTGTTTACAATAACAAAATCTCATTTTTATGTGAACGTACTGAATGTTACAACACCGCTTGTGTTGAAGTGGCACATACCTGTTCTGCATGCCACTTACGATGATGCATACAGTTTCAGGACAATATGCACAGGTTACGCTTAAACATCTGAACAAATGAAGCTGTCCTGAGTAAAACAATATTTTTAAACTTTTCTAAACATCGATTGTAAAGATCCATGGAGATATGCTAATTATCGGTAACTGCGATGGACACATTTTTAGAAGCACATAGGTGTTGCAACACTATCTGTTCTCAGGAAATAACAGTTCAGAAAAAAGCTCCCCTTTAAGGCAGATACAATGGTAGCAATGTTAAACAATGCAACTGTAAGTACATTGCAACTACAACAGTAAAATTATTAAAGAATGCAACTTCCCTTTAACATTGCATTTCTTAGCTGTTCTGCACTTATGTTGCTTTTGTTTCTAAAAAATAACACAGACTCCAGCTTTATAAGTAAACAGCATTTTATCATATATAGGAATTTTCAAAATTGCAACATTGCTGTGATGTGCAATGGCATTCATCTACATCGAGAATTCCTGGGTAATTTTTACAGGTTACAGGTTGAGCTGGCAACTGACCATGGCAACAAACTTTGTGGTGAGTCACTCTGATTTCACCTGGGTGGGTGGGGTGGGAAACAACTAGTACTGTTTTGCTGATTGGATCACTTTAAAAACAAATCAGATGACACGGACCGCTTGACATACCAACCATCACCGTCACTCTATAAAAGACCCGACTGCAAGTATAAGGTAGACACAGCGTGTCAAGCAGGAGTACTGATCTCAGTTAGGGACTTGTCACACTCAGTGTGCATGTAACAGAGATTAATGAATTATCAGGTGACATTGGTTGAACAATCACTTCACATGCTTTTAAAGTCCTTGTTATAAGGGGATTTTATGCACACCTGAGGTGTGTGATGCCCCATTTATATGGGCATCATACACCGAGTGTGTGCATAAAATCTCCATTAAAACTCACTTCTTCATGTTTTATTTTTTTATATTTACTGGTCATCCCCATCAACATGTATGAAATGCCTCTCCTCACTGTTTATGAAGTGAAGTCAGTAAATGTGGTTGCATTAGGGCATGTCGGCAAACCTGGAACTCGGTCCATGTTACAAGCTGGCCACAGAAGTAAAGTTCTTGGGGCACTGAATATCAGGGCAGGTAAGCTGCCATATATCTATATGTCAGGGGGGAGGGGAGCAGTCTGAAACTTGTAACATTTGGAAGTATCCTTCCGAAAGCCCAGTGGAGCTTAAACTCCTCCACCATGATTGGCATACGAAATAACAGCTGCACTATTTTGGCTGTTACTTCTGCATTCTGATGCATGAACTGCGCATGCGCATGACTCGTGCGCTTGTGAAGTTCTGAGGGTTCTGCCATGTTGCGAATGGCACAATGCCATTCACTGTAGTACAACCCCCAAATTCATGTCGCACACTGGGAGCCCACCCCAGTGTGCGAAAATGTTTCTTATGTGTCTGAAAATTAGGAAACGGTCCCTCGTTGTCCCGTTTTATGTTCCCTGCTGCACTCCTCCCCACATCATGCCTGACATCGGGGTGCCCTATCCCCATGTCGGCATCCTGTGCAACCCCCTTCCCCATTCATGTGACACATTAGGAGTCCACCCCAGTGTGCCGAAATGTCTTCTTGTATGTTTTTTCCTGTAAATTAGAAAACGGTCCCTCATTTTTTTTTCTCCCTCTAAAACTGAAAATGGTCCCTCATCGTCGCTGCAGTCCCCCTCCCCACTCCCCACCCTGCCACTGAGCATCCACCTCCCCACACACACCCTTACCCCACACTTACCTCCGGAGGTCAGCACTGTCATCTTCTCTGGACCGGGACATGTCTGCAGTCTTCAAAGCTCAACTACGAACCGAAGAATTAAAGGTAAGGGGGGTTTCAACTTATGCTGATATCTGAGCCATTTTTGGGAATTTTTGCCCCACATTTTCAACATGGGGTTCTTGGGACCCCACCTCATGAACACTGTCACTGTCATTTTGTTACTCGGTCCCGAAGGTGATTTTTGTCACTGCGGAATCATCTTTTTGACTGATTCATGAAATGACAGTGCCACTGTTCATGAGGTAGGTCCCAAAAGCCCATGTTGCAAATTTGGTGAAAGAATTTCAATAATGATCATGTTAGGAGCATGCTGTGCAGTTTCTAAGCACACCCTAAGCTGCTACAATTTTTTATTTTCACTCACATTTTAACATTGCCATTTTTGCATACCTCCTTCACAACAGTACAGCTGTCATTTCCCACAACCTGCCCAAAACATGTTTTCGCAACTGTGGTGGAGAATAGCGCATTTGCTCTACACATTCACCTTTTGGGACAATTGAACAAAATTACGCTGGCACTGTTCATGAAGAGGCATCCAAAAAAGGTCATGTTGAAAATTTGGTGAAAAAAATTCAAAAAAATGACTGCATTATGAGCGTGTGTTGTGCACTTTCTATGCACGCTCCTAATGTCGCCAATTTTTAATATTTTCACTTCACATTTTTAACATTGCCATTTTTGTAGACCTCCTTCACAACAGTACAGCTGTCATTTTCCACAACCTGCCTGAAATGTGTTTTCACACCTGTGGCCAGAATAGTGCTTTTGGTCTGCGCAATCACCTTTCGGGACAATTGAACAAAATGACATTGGCACTGTTCATGAGGAGGGGTCCAAAAAGGTCATGTTGAAAATTTGGTGCAACATCTCCGACATATGCCCAAGTTACACCTGGGCATTTAATAATTTCTACGCACATGTGTAACTTTCATCACTTGGTAGCATGTCACAGCCCTATCGGCTCTGGCCAGAACTTGTTTGTATGGTGACCATACTTGTGCGCAGTATTCCAGATGGGTCAGTACTAATGCTTGGTACAAGGGGATCAATACTTTGCTGTCCCTGCTCTTTATGTGCTGCAGTATGCAGTTTAGGGTTTGATTTGCTTTTTTGGCAATGAAGTTACAGTGCTGGCTAAATTGTAGATCATTTGTGACCCTGACGCCCAGGTCCCTTTCCTCATTTGATTGTGATAAGTTATTGTTCCCAATATTATACATATGCTTCAGATTATTGTTTCCCCGTATGCATAATTATACACTTCCCCACATTTAATTCTAGCTTATATTTGATTGTCCATTGGTGTATATTATTTAGGGTCTCCTGAAGGTTGCCACTATCTTCTTTGTTATTTACTTTATCTGCAAACTTCATCAACCATACCTTCAGATGGTCACATTTAAGAGAGAATATGTATATGTTGAATAGACAGGGCCCCAACACAGAGCCCTGAGGGACCCCACTTGTCACCCTCTCCCAGTCTGATAATACTCCATTTATTGTAACCCTCTGTCTCCTTTCTCCCAACCATACTTCCACCCAATTTGTTATGTTTTCATCTATTTTAGTATTACCTAGAATATTCACTAATTCTTTGTGGAGGAGTTTTTCAAAGGCCTTGGAGAAGTCCAGAAAGACAAAAACTCCATTATCAACCTACCACCAGCCCCACCTCCCACCCCACACACCAACAGGCATCATGGGGTGTGCCTTGAGTCACTGGGTTTGAACTCCTACCCCATTCCATGTGTGAACAAGCTGATATGGTACAGTATAGGAATGGGTGAGAGTTAGGCACGATGACCCCAAGGCACACCTTGATGCCCGTTGATGTGGGGAGGGTGGGGGAAGGGTGGTAGGATTGGTATCCGAAACATTGAATTTCCATACTTTTGTTGCTGTAATAGAAACCCTAACTGATGCATTAACTGATTTTTTTTGGAATGAATTTTCCTTCTTTTTGAGATAGCATAATAGCCATAGTTGTGCATATGTGTGTAGATGTGGAAGTCACTTCCATGTGTTGAACAACAGTGACCATATTTTCACCATAGACATCTTATTACCCCACCTCATGTACCTCGATACAGAGTAATTGTGAAATATAAGGCAAAATGTAATTATGAGCAACTGCAATGCCATTCTGCACCACAGGTGCAAAAAACACATTTTGGGCAGAATGTGGGAAATGACAGGTGTACTGTTCATGAGGTGGTGTGAAAAAAATGGTTATGCTGAAAAGTTGGCAGCAAAATATGTCAAAGCACCAAAGTTATGTGTGTGCGTTGAAATAATTCAAAGGACCCACATAGCTTTGGCATTTTAAGGAATTTTTGCACCAGATTGTCAACATGGTCTTTTGGGGACCTCACCTAATGAACAGTGGCACTGTCATTTCATTAATTGGCCTCAAAAGGTAATTTCACACAGCGTATGTGCCATTCTGCGCCACTGTAGCGAAAACATGTTTTGGGCAGGATGTAAAAAATGACAGCTGTACTGTTCATGAGGTGGTGTGTAAAAATGGCAATGTGAAAATTTGTAGTCAAAATATTGTAAATTACCAAAGTTATGCACCAGCGTAGAAACTGCACAACGCATGCTCGTTACTTGGCCATTTTGGGGAATTTTTTCACCACATTTTCAACATTGGCTTTTTGGGACCCCACCTCATGAACATTGACACTGCCATTTCATTAATCGGTTGCAAAAGGTGATTCTACACACTGACCGCAAAATCACCTTTTGGAACAGAGTAACACGATGACAGTGCCAGTGTCCATGAGGTGGGGTCCCAAAAGGCCCATGTTGAAAGTTTGGTGAAAAAGTGACAAAAATGGCCATGATATCAACATAAGTTCAAAACGCTATTGACAGCCATTTTCTTTTTATACAGCATTACAAAAAAAAAAATGATGTCGGGGGACTGTTTTCTTTGTTTCAGGCACAGTATATGTAAAGAAACATTAAGAGACACTGGGAGTGGGCTCCTCAGTGTCCCACCTTGTGTGTGGGACTCCTACTGACATGGGGATTGGGCACCCCGATGGCAATGTGGCAGACTGTTGGGGACTGGCATCTAGTGCCAACACGGGGATTGGGCACCCCGATGTCGGCAGCAACATTTTTGTTTTCAAAAATGCGTATTTGGGGATTTTTCTGTTCATGAAGTAGGATCCTAGTTCGTATCTCATTATACGAACTAGGATACTACTTCGTATGATGCCCACATGAGCAAAGAATGTAAATAATAAACATTGGGGGACTGTTTTCTTTGTTTCAGGTAAAGTATATGTAAAGAAACAGTAAGTGTCCAACAGTACTGGTGGTGTTGGGGCGGTATAAAACATAACTGGGGACACTGGGAGTGGGCTCCCCATCATCTCACCTTGTGGGGGGGCTACTGCTGACATGGGAATTGGGTACCCCAATGTCACCATTGTGTCAGACTGTTGGGGAATAGCATCTAGTGCTGACAGGGATTGGGCACCCCGATGTCGGCAGCAACATTTTTTTTTAAATGCATATTTGGGGATTTTTCAGCTCAGGAAGTAGGATCCTGGTTCATATTTCACCATACAAACTAGGATCCTACTTTGTATGATGCCCATACAATCAGAGAATGTAAATAATAAACACTGGGGGGACTGTTTTCTTTGTTTCAGGTAAAGTAAATGTAAAGAAAAGGTAAGTGTCCGACAGTACTAGTGGTGTGGGGGGGTATAAAACCTAACTAGGGACACTGGGAGTGGGCTCTCCAGTGTTCTACCTTGTGTGGTGGTTACTGCCGATACGGGGATTTGGTACCCTGATGTCAGCAATGTGGCAGACTGTTGGGGAATGGTATCTAGTGCTGACAGGGGTATTGGGTACCCCAGTATCGGCAGCAACATTTTTTTAAAAATGCATATTGGGTGATTTTTCAGTTCATGAAGTAGGATCCTAGTTCATATCTCATCATACAAACTAGGATCTTACTTTGTGTGACACCCATATGAACAAAGAATGTAAAAAAAAACTAACACACATTTTAGGGACATTTTTCAATAAGTAAAGTGTAAAATGTACCTAAGAGATCCCAATAAACAAGCTACATGTGTTGGTTCCTCTCCATGTCATCATTTTGGGGGGTCTCCAAATTTGAATATTTCAGGCAAACAGAAAACAAGATGGCAGCCATACGAAAGAGGAATTTTCTCATATAATGCAGGATTCCTCTTTCAAATCATACAGCTATATTGAAGTGCCTACTGAGCATGTTCACAAATGATTGTTTCAAATTTTTTAATTGCAATATCTTAACAATGGCTTATTGTTTTTTCACCGGACTAGCAAAAGGCACATCTATGGGGTAGACCCTTTCCGTCCTGAAAATTTCATACCAAGCAAACACACTTTCTGGGCTGTAAGCAAGTTTAAAGAAAAATCCCTGCAAAGTCCATGGGTAAAAACATGTTTTTTCACCTCTTCATAACTAGAACTCTGCACATCCAACCAGAACAAAACTTGCCAGATCAAGAGACCTATTCCACAGGAAGGAGCATACCAAACTTTGTGCAAATCCATTCAATGGTTGCAAAGTTATTAAAGTGCAAATGTTTAACACTGGAGTGCCTACTCAACCCTAACTATAGGGGCATGACCTAACCACTATAATATATTATAGGGGTGTGGCTGCACCCCTATAGTAAGGGTTGTGTAGGCATTTGAATTTTTTTTTTTTGTCAAGTCTCTTTCTCTCCTCATGACTGGAACTCTCTCAGGCTACCTCACTTACCTGAACTGCTCTACTGCCCACTGTGTTCCCCACCATCTTCAAAGTCATTACGACTCCCCAGGGACACGGGGAGGACAGCCCCAGGGAGATCAAAGGAGCAGTGGTGGAGAACCAGCATTGGGTGTGGTGGCAGCACTGGAGGAGCCGTCGCCTATCCAGCAGGAGGGCCTTTTTATGCCTTATGTGCCCTCCTCCCCCAATGCGTGGTGCACGTCCTGACAATGCAGTGCACAGCAACCCTGCCTGCATTGGGCCATGCTGTCTACGTGTGGTCCAGTGTTCTGCAGCACCCCGGTCTCCACCAGAGGCCGCTGGAGCACTGGACATCCCAGTACCCTCCCCCAGGAAAGGAGATCAGCCCAGCGGGCATTCAATCCAATCCTTCCCCTGCCAACCCCTGGCACCCAAGTTCACTCCCAAACCCGGGTCACCGGCATAGCACGAGGTGTAGCGTCCAGCACCTCAACCCTCAGTGCCACCGGGCTGGCTTAGCACCTCAATGTTAAACTAAAAATTGTGCACTTTAATAACTTTGCAGCTGCTCAATGGATTTGCACAAAATTTGGCATGCACTTTCCTGTAGGGTATATCTCTTGATCTGGCAAGCTATGGTACAATCGGGTGTGCGATTTCAGACTTATGGAGAGGTGAAAAAAACATGTTTTCATTCATTGACTTTGCTGGGATTTTTCTTTCCACTTGCCTACAGCCCAGATGCTTTGGTTTTTTTGGTCTGAAATTTTCAGAGCAGAAAGGGCATAGGGCCCTGATAGCTCAGTCGGTAGAGCATCAGACTTTTAATCTGAGGGTCCAGAGTTCAAGTCCCTGTCAGGGCGACGATGGGCTTTGGAAGTACTAGTATGTTAGTATGAAAGGGACTACCTCACAGATGTGGTTTTGCTAGTCTGGTGAAAAAAATAAGCTGTTTTTAAGTTATTGTAATTTAAACAAGTGAAAAAAATAATTTCTGATCATGCTCAGTAAGCACTCAATATAGCTGCATGAAACAAAGTAGGAATCCTGGTTTTTATGGGAAGATTCCTACTTCGTAAGGCTGCCATCTTGTTTACAGTTTTGCCTGAAAACTTCAAATTTGGAAACCTCCCAAAATGATATTATGTGGAGGAACCAACACATGTTGCTTGCTTGTTGTGATCCCCTAGAAGCATCATGCACTTTACTGCTTGAAAAATGTACTTAAAATTACCTTTATTTCATATTGAAATTCTTCAATCATATCCGTGTAATACGAAGTAGGATCTTACTTCATATGATGAGATACGAAGTAAGATCCTACCTCATATTACAAAAATCCCGAAAATAAATGTTTTTGCCGACATCAGGGTGCCCAATCCTTGTGTTGACACTAAACGCTTCCACCCCAGTATGGGACACTGAGGAGCCCACTCCTAGTGTCCTCAACAAAAGAAAATTGTCTCCCATATTTTTTCTGACAATGGGGTGCCCAATCCAAATGTCGGCAGTCGCCCCTCCCAAGGTGGGACACTGGGGACCCCACGGCATGGTGTCCCCAGTTATATTATACCCCCCAGCACCACTAGTACTGAATAACACTGGGTAGCCCACCACCAGTGTCACAAATTTTTTTTAAATACTTGTATACCTGCACAAAAGAAAACAGTCCCCTGACATCCTTTTTTTAATCCTGTAAAAGAGAAAACTGTCCCTCATTGTCTCCCCATCTCCCCTCCTCCATCCCGACCTTCTCACTGAGCAACCCACCACCCCACACACGCCACCCCTTGCCCTATGCTTACCATCTGAGGTCAGCGGCTGTCATCTTCTGTGGACCAGGACACGTCTGCACTCTTCAGAGTTGAACCACAAACTGAAGAATCAAGGTAAGTTCCATATAATGGCTGTCAATGATGTTTTAAACTTATGTTGATATCTCAGTCATTTTTCAATATTTTTGCACCACATTTTCAACATGGGATTTTTGGGATCCCACATCATTAACACTGGCACTGGCATTTCATAACTTAGTCTCGAAAGGTGATTTTGTAGTCACTGCATGGAATCACCTTTTGGGATCGATTAATGAAATGACAGTGCCAGTGTTCATGAGATGAGTCCCTAAAAGCCCATATTGAAAATTTGGGCCCGGATATTCAAAGCTGCACAACTGAGTTGCACCGGCGCAAGTGCGGACTTGTGCCAAGGAGCGATATTCAGCGGGAGCCAGTGTGCAGTGCAAATCTCATTGCGCCAGTACGCAACGATAATGAATGCAGGCACAAGTGCAGGGGGTGTGCCCATGAATATGCAGCGCAGTGTGATATTAAACTGTGGAAACATGACGCAAGTGTGGAGCAAATCCGAGATGCGCTGAGCAGACTCGAGCCTATAAATACAGGGTGCAAGCACACAGACAGCACTTGTGCCAGGCAAGAGGGAGAGAGAGAGAGAGAGACAGAAAAAAAGAAAGAAGGAAAGAAAGGCAGACAGAAAGACAGAGAGAGACAGAGTGAGCGAGAGACAGACAGACAGACAGAGGCAGCCACAGAAGGAGAGGGACAGAGGTGGCAGTGGAGAGGGAGACAGGAGCAGAGAGACTGAGAGGGACAGGCAGGCACAATGCCAGGCAGTGCACCAGGGTGGCATACAGCCTGCAGCAGCCAACCGCCCAGGGGGGATATTGAACATCAGGGGCCATGGATAGTGCACCCTTCATGATGGAGACCATAATGAGGGGTGTGATGGGACAGGAGGAACAGCGACATGGCCGAGGAAGGGCCTGTCGACACAGGTGGTACCATGCCTGCATCACCTTTGAGAACTACTCTGACATGGAGATTGTGAGCCGGTACCACCTGAATAGGACCATTCTGAGGCAGCTCTGCAAGCTGTGCAGTGAGGAGATGCAGGCACCCACAAGACGGAGCCACACAATGTCTGTGGAGACCAAAGTGACAGCTGTCATGTGCCTGCTCACCACCGGCACCTTTCAGATACCAACAGGGGACACCACAGGGATAGCCCAGTCAGCCATGTCACGCCTCCTCACACAGTTCTTCAATGCTGTGCTGCCACATGCTTCAGAATACATCCATTTCTCCAGCACACAGGTGGAGTGTACAGCAACCATGCAGAACTGTCATAGGGTAGCACGTATGCCTGACGTGCTTAGGGCCAATGACTGCACCCTCATGGGCATCCGCATGCCACCTGGCCCTGAGGGTGTGGCCTACATCAATAGGAAGGGGGCCCGAGCATCAACTGCCAGGTGGTGTGAGATGCCACGGGGCGCATCACCAATGTCTGTGCCACACACCCTGGGAGTGCACATGATGCATTCATCTGGCACAGCTCTGCACTGTGCCACAGGTTTGAACATGGTGACATCCCCATGGGCCACCTAGTGGGGGAGTATGGGATGGGCAAGGGGTGACAGGCAGAGCAGGCCATGGGATGGGGGAGGGCAGTGTGGGCATGCTGATGACGGCACCAGAAACAGGCAAGGGGCACAGCAAAGGATGGTAGAGGGACAACCACGTCATTATCCACACAAGAGACAGTGCCTATCCACTGAGGCCATGGCTGCTTACCCCCTACCGGCACCCATCATCCCCTGCAGAGGAACGCTACAATGAGGCACACACCAGCACCTGCAACATCATTGAGCATGCATTCAGCATGCTGAAGGCATGTTTCTGTTGCCTAGACAGGTCTGATGGTGCCCTACAGTACAGCCCCTCGAAAGCCTGTGGCCTATTCCTGGCCTGCTGCATACTGCACAACATGGCCATTGACCGTGGGATAGCTGTCGAGGCTGATGAGGGTGACAATAGTGGGGATGACAGAGGCAATGGGCCAGAGGTTGGTGGAAGGATCCCCGGCTGCAATGGTTGGCGAGCCAACATTGGGACACCATCGCACTGGAGCACTATGGTGCAAGTAGATAGGTGGCGCGAAACCCATGTGTGAGCCACACACACAGGTACAGCGCACATGCAGAGGCATGTATGGCACTGGGCATGCACACACAGAGATGTGGTGCAGGGGTAGGGGAGTCAATGGTGCATCGCATCACACAGCGACACACACACACACGCACCCACACACCCAGGCATTGGCATGTGACAGGGATCAGATGCAATGCAGTGGTGCACAGGTGCAACCGGTGCCGAACTGCCCTCATCACACCCAAGCCAAACGGTCCAGCGGCTGGGTAAGCATGCACACAGGTGGCGTGTGGCATGATATACAGGTGCCACACCAGTGGTATGCACACACACACACACACACACACGCTGCTCATGCATGCACAGGGCAACAGCTGCAGACTGCGGTCAGGTTGGCACGCACATCAGGGCCGCGGCATGGAACCATGGCCACCGCAGCCATGGGGTGGTCATGCTGGGGGCGATTGGCAGCCACAGGCTGCTCATCAGCCACAGGGGGTGTTTGCAACAGTCCCTCACTGGTGAACCGCAGGACCTTGACCAGGTCCATGCGGGGGGGGGTCTAGGCACCCAAACAGGCCTGCCCCAGGCGTGCCTGAGGTGCCAACATCTGAGCCTGGTATCGACAGTATGGGTGTTGCCCGATGCCAGGATCGTGGGGTGGACAGTGCACTCTGTGGGGTCCACGGTGGCCAGCCATGCCCTGTGTCAGCCAGCATTGCAAAGCTATCCGTGATCACATTGGCAATGCGATCCAGGGATGCAGTCATGGCCTCTTGCATGCACTGCATCCCCACCAGGAACTGCGCGGTGCCCCTCTTGCACTGCTTGGCCAACTGGCGCACCTCCATGTGCAGTATACGCACTCCAGTGGCAAGCTGCACCTGTTGCTCTATGGAGGACCACAGCAAACGTGTGTGCTCGGCCAGCGGGTCAGCGTCCTGGGGATCCCGGGTGGGACGCCTACCCTCCTGTGGTGACCGGCCATGCTGCACAGCCCCCCTGTCAGGTGGACGCTGTACAGTGGGGTCCTCATGTCCCTAGCTGGCAGACCCAGCATCCGGCTGCCATTGTCTGTCTGGCTGCAAAATGCTGCCCAGCGCCTGTGCGGCTGCACCACCACCACACAGCACAGCCATTGCAGTACACACAGCTGCACCGTGGTTGCAGGCAGCTGTTCCCCCACTGTCAGGTCACTGGGCGTGCTGCCTGTGTTGGTGTCTGGCATGGACATCTCCCCCACAACATTGCCCATGCTGTCCAGGATGATGATGATGTTGTCATCAGCATCAGACCCCACCCTGATCTGTGTCTTCACACAGGGGACACCAAGACTGGCATCCTGTAGGAACACATCCAGGGCCTCATCTGACCCCATGCCCAGGACATCTGCCTGGACAGTGGTGGTTTGCTGAAGCCTATCATGCCCCCAGATGCCTGTGGAGGTGGATGGCTGGTCCTCTGGGGCTGGTCCTGCTTCCACAGCCACTACTGGCACCCTATCCTCTGCACACAGGTGTGCTGAAAGAGAATAAAGGTGCATAAGTGATGCAATGCCCACATGTGCCCTCCCCCACACAGCCACTGCATGTGTCCAGTGGTATGGCATGTGCATTCTTGTGCACACATGCACAGGACATGCAAGGCAGCAGCATGCACGCCAGGATGCCCGTGTATGCACCCTCCGTGCTACCGGCTGTGCATGGCTGACATATGTACCATGCAGTGATGGGCTACCACCCATCTGGAATCCTCCTCCAGGCACACCCTACACGGTGCTGTGGTGCATGGTGGCTGCAACCAACTCCTCCTGCACTGTGAGCTGTGGTGCATCTGCAGGCACCCGCCGGTGGCATTTCAGGATGCATGGATGGCTGCCACCTTCTCCTTTATGCGCTTCTTGTCCATGCCCACCTTCTTTGCGGCACTCCTGCGCTGACCGCTGGTGGCTACCCTGCTGGTTCACACATGCCGCCACCTCCTCCCAGACCCCAGCCCTGGCCTGTGGTGTGCCCGTGGCACCAGTTAACAGAGGCTCCCTGTCAAGGTAGGCCTCGAACAGGGTCTCTGATTCTGCCTTAATTAAGAAGGGCCTGCGCTTGCGAGCAGGCCCACATTTAGACATGTCACTTCCTGTGGACATGGACAGCACAGTGTGTCAGTGTCAGCAGCACCCTGTTCTGTCCCCCCCAGCTGTGCTGGCTGGGCCTAGTGTGCTCCAATAGCACGCACAGCTTACCTCAAAAAAGATGCAATACTTGTCCATGGCCTGTGCTGATCCGTGGCACTTTTATCGCGCATCACATTCAAATGAGCTTTGGCGCAACAGTAATGACATGCTAATTCTCCCAGTGCGCCATGCATTGGCTGATGAGCTCATTTGCATGTGGCAGCTGAATATCGTGAATTTGCTCTGTGCGCAATGGGTTTGCTCTGGAGCAAGTCATGGCACAATGCACACACATGCGCGGTGTGCAGGACCACAGTACGCATGTGCCAGACAGTGTGCTGTTGCCATTTGTGCACTGTGCACCGACTGCACGAGGGAGGCCATGGCAGATGGTGTGGCAGGCCTGCTATTGTGCATGTGTGCACTGCGTGGTGGCCGACCCATGACCCCTGCTGCGACCTCTGCCCCTGGGTGACCCCCGCACCCGTGACCCCGCTTGGTCACGGCCATGCCACACATCTTCAAGACTGTGCACTGGGCGGACACAGCGCATGTCCCCTCAGCCCGTGCATCTGGCACATGCTGTGGCCACGTGCACCTACTGCTACCATTTTGCTCACTGGCTCACACCTGAAGCATGGCGCATCAGCGAGCACCATGAGCAGCCACCTGGATGCAGGTTGAGTTAGTCAACCTTGTCACCTGCATCCAGCCCCACGCACCCCAATTGTTTGGCCAGGCACCACTGCAGCAGCCTCAGGTGGCTGTGTGGCAGGCCATTGCTGCCACACTGCAGCAGCACACAGGGGTGGTCAGGATGGGAGAGCAGTGCCACCACCGCTATGGTGACCTGGTACAGAGGGACCCAGAGCACCTCAAGAGGCTGGAGGTGCACATCAGGTGTGGGGCTGTGTCACCGCCAGGTGAGTAGGCCCATAATGCATGTGTGCCCTGGTGCTGTGCTGTGGTGTTGGCTAGACTGCCTGGCATGCCCTGCAGGGTGGTATGCTACCATTGTGTGCATTGCAGGGTGGCATCACCCTCCACCGCTTGTGTTGCGATGCCACTTGCCAGACGTGTTGGGCAGGGGCTCACCCTGTGCACAGGGGTGGGGGTGGTGGGCAGCTGCTGTGGTTGGTTACTGATGCGTACCTATCTCTATTTCATTCCCAGGGCCTGAAGACAGGAGAAGGGCAGCAGCAGTGATGGCAGGAAGGCAGGCCGCAGTGGCCCAGGCTGGCAGTGGAGGAATGGCTCCGGCACCAGTGGGGCCACAGAGAGCAGGTAGGCACTTACATTGTCCTTTGCACTGTACATGGGGGGTGGCGTGGGTGCAGGCATGGGTGCCTGTGCCGTGGCAGCTGTGTGTGTCACACTGTGCAAGGTGCCTGCCACTGTGGCACATCCATTGGACATGTGTGCCAGCTGTTGGTGGGGTGGGTGTGTGCCCGGCTGCCACTGATGTTGCTGTGGTGCTGCAGGAGCACTGTGCCATGAGACTGCCATGGCACAGTCGGGTGGCCACTGTGCATCAGGGACCACCGCTGTGTACTGTTGTGGTGTGCCACATTGCTGGCAGGCTAGCCCACACCCCTGTGAGTGGCCTGTACGGGCCCTCCTGGGGTGTGTGTTCCCGCTACCCAGTGTGCGCTGTGGATGGGCAAGGTTCCTTGGGATGTTGCACTGATCACCTGTCCTGTCCCTTGTCCTAGGTATCTGGTGGTGGCACAGGAGGCTCCTCTACTGTTGGCTACTCCGCCAGTTAATCCTTATAACCTCAACAACCATGGAGGTGGTGCTGCAGGTCCGAAGGCTGCCGCTGGCAGACAGGAGGCAGCGAAGAGTGCAAGGGCTGGCAGGTCATGGCCGCCGCTAGTCAGGCCATGATTTCCCCTGTTTCCCCAGCTATACCTCCCCCTCCAGTCCCCCTTCCCACCATACAGTCCCTGTTATATGTTTGAGACACACACACACACACACATATATATATATTAGAGGCAAAAAACTCCATTTAATGCATCAGTTAGGGTTGTTCCACAGCGACAAAAGCGAGGAAATTCGATGTTAGGGTTGAAACCCCCTTTGCACCCCTCCAGCCCACCCCCTCAACTGGAATCGGGGTGTGCATTGGGGTCATCGGCCCTAAGTTTCACCCCATCACATGTGGAAAGAAGCTGAGGAATAGGAGAATGGGGTGACAGTTAGGACCGATGACCCCAATGCACACCCTGATTCCAGTTGGGGGAGTGGGCTGAAGGGGTGCAAAGGGGGTTTCAACCCTAACATCGAATTTCCTCGCTTTTGTCGCTGTGGAACAACCCTAACTGATGCATTAAATGGAGTTTTTTGCCTCTAATTTGTCTTCTTTTGAGAATGATAATGAGAAATAGTGAATGTAATGCAGCGCCGGGAGCATGGGGGTGATGTCTTGTCGCATTGTAACATTGTGCCCACAAACGCAAATCGTAATGCGCATGATGACGCAAAGCGAAACAGAAAGAGGAACAGTACTGTAGACAGAAATGTTAAAAACAATGGAAACGCAACCGCAAATGAAAACGCAAAGAGTAACGCACATGGTGGCGTAATGTGAACGGTAAGTGAAACATGTACGGAACCACAAGCAGAAACGGTATTGGTAAGAGTAATGTAAGCGCACAGGCTGGTTTTCCCCAAAAGCTGTATAGAGAAAGACAGTGAGTAGAAAGAATGTATGCAAAATAATGACTCTCGGAACACAAAAATCAGTAGTTGTAATAGTAAATTGCTTATATTTCAGTAACCGTACGACATAGAAAAAAAATTTAAAAGTCATATGTATTATCACTTTCCTGGCTAGTTATATACGTAGCCCCCTACCCCCAAAAGGGGCTAACATTTTTGACAAAACTCCTATCTCGCACTGCTTTAGATACAGGCTCCTCAAAGCCGCGGCGAACGCTGTGAATGTTATCCTATGAGAAAAAACAGAAGTTCGGACTGCCATAACATTTGAACAGTTTAATATTTTTCATGAACTCTTCAAAAAGGCACGCCGGGGCCACAGCTGCACGTTCCTAGAAGATTTCGGGCTGGTCAGCGCCGAAGCGTCCGACCTGCTTGAAGCCTGACCGTGGGAATTCCAGAAAAAAGCGTAAACGTATGCGCAGATCACGCTTAATAACTCCGCAGCTGTGTATCCGACCGGTACGAAGCTTGGCAGATCCCAAAGCCTATGGCTCTTGATCGTGTATTCCAAATTTCAGGCAAATCCGTCAAACGGTTGCAAAGTTATTAAGGTGCAAAATTTTGGGGTTTAACATAGAAATGGCTTCTCTACCATAATATATATATGATATGCAATGCCCCGATATTTTCGATGGGGGCATTGTATGTTCCATTTATGGAATGGGCCACATTTTTTATCTGTGTAATTTTCATTTTTTAAAAATAGGTATGTCTTTTTGCTTCTGGATGACATAGCATTGTGTTCCATAAAACTGAACTTTTGCATCAGGACGCTGTGCCGTTGTGCTGCTGGGGAGAGTGGGAAGAGTAAAAAAGAGAGAGTCGGTTGCTTTTTTGTGTGCTAGGGTTTGAAGGAAGTGAATGTTTTGTGTGATGCTAAAAGTTCTTTTTTAAACATTTGAAGTGAAAGAACATGGGGTGGCAGAGACAATGAAAATAATTGAAAGTATTTTGTCTGGTATTTTGGACCGTTAGGAGAAATGGTAATTAGTATTGTGTGAAGTTGAAAGTTATTTTTTTTTATAAGTTACTGTGAAAGAACAGGAGAAAATGAAACTGTTCTGTGTGCAGCTGGAGATAAATGAAACTGCCAGTGGGAGCTGGAATGCAAGTGAACAGGTGCATTCTGATTGTTCTGATTGTGCTGCTCATGCTGCCAGCTCCCACCAATCAAAACCTTTGTGAGCAGTTGTGCTGAAGTGTAGATAGTTCCCGGTTATTACCTACAGTGAGGATAAATGCGATATTCTCTCTGTAGGTCTGACCAGCCAAAAATACTGCTGTTATTTGCCACTTTTTACCTCACCCCATTGCATAAATATATATATATACACACACACACACACATATATATATATACATACAGTACACTGAGGATAAATCTATGGATGTCCAGAATACATTTTTTACTTAAAAAAACAAACAAAAAACTACATGATAACATTTTTTGCTGACCAACAGATACTGCTGCTTTAAGTAGCATAAAGGTAGTTCATTCTTGCATTTAAGACATTCTGAATTTCTGATTTTAGTTTGTTTGGGGGGAAGTAGGGTCGAAAGGTGATCCTGCATGTGGAAGGTCTGTGCTTGTTTCAATTGCACTTGCAATTTTGTTAACTCCTCCTCTTGCTGATGCTTTCGGGTCATCTTGGGCTAAGGGTGCAAAAGTATTTCCAGGAAACACAGAAAGAAAGAAAGAAAGAAAGAAAGAAAGAAAGAAAGAAAGAAAGAAAGAAAGAAAAAGTACAGTTACATAAGAATCTAACATAACAGAAGATCTTCGAGAGAGGCTCTTGCAGTAAGTAATAACCATTAGTTCCGAGCCTTCAGGCACTAGGACCACATGGATAACTTTAGCTAGCAGTGTCAATGGGGACAACCCACCCGATGTCACGTGACGGACATCAGTGTGACCTTATATAGTGAGTGGTCCCAATGCCCGCCTTACAGTTCTCCCACCAGAGACCTTCAAAGGTGTGACAGGAGCAGGAGTGGGCTCCTGGAGCCAAGAATAGCTATGTAGAAAAGCAGAAGCAGGGGGAAGGTGGGAGGGAAAAAGGTCCCTGCTGCATGAGCCTCTTTCGAAGATCTGCTGTTACGGTAAGTTCTTACATAACTGTACTAGCTTACTTTGAGAGGGCTCTTGCAGTAGGTAATAACCATTAGGACTGATTCCCAAGCAGTGTGAGTCAGACAAAGACTGAACGTGGGAGGCAGGAAAAAGGTCTGCAGTAGGTAGGAATCTAAGACAGAAGACCCTAAAGGGCAACTAGTCCAAAGCCAGCTCTGCGTTTAGAGGCAGTGTCCAGACTGTAATGTTTAGAGAAGGTGTGGACAGAGCTCCAAGTAGCCACCGCACAAATATCTGTGGCTGAAACATTCCTGGAACAAGCAGTAGATGCAGTCATGCCTCTGGTTGAGTGTCCCTTGACATCCACCGGAAGTGGTTCGTTATAGTAATAACAAAACAAAATGCAGTTTGCCAACCATTTGGACAAACACTGTTTTAAAACTGTGACACCCTTTCTTTTGGATGCAAAGGAAACAAACAACTGATCCGTTTTTCGGACTGACTTCGTCCGATTTGTGTAGTAACGCAAAATTCTGTGCACATCTAATGTGTGCAGGATTGCCTCCCCTTGATTGAAATGCTCAGGGTAATACACTGGCAAGTGTATGGTCTAATTCAAAGTAAACTCAGAAAACACATTGGGTAAAAACTGAGGATTTGTATGCAGAGCCAACCAGTCTCTGAAAAATCAAATAAGGCTACTTAAACATCAGGACCTGAAGCTCGGAAATCCTTTGAGCAGAAATTATAGGAACTAAAAATAGCGCATTTCAAAAAAGATAGTGTAGGTTGCAACTTGGGTCTGGTTCGAAAGGGAGGCAAAGTGAGTTTCTCAAGAATGAAGTTCAGGTCCCATGGTGGAACAGGGTTCTGAACAGGGGGGGTTCAAATGGAGTATTTCTTTCAGAAAGGTTTTGCTATTCACAGGAACATGGTAGGCAGAAATGGTAGACAAATGGACCTTCAGCGAGGAATAGCTGAGCCCAAGGTCTGAGAGGTGAAGCAGGTACTCCATGACCTGAGGAACTGGGCAGGAAAAAGTGTCCCAACCTTTTGAGGCTGCCCAGATGGAAAACCCTTTCCACTTCATCGCATAGGTGGTTCGTGTGGATGGCTTTCTGGCCTCCACAAGAACCTGCGTGACTCTGGCAGAAACGCAATGGCATGAAGCAGCTGTGTCAGAAGGTTCCACATGTAAAGGTGAAGAGATTTGATTGTACTAAGTTGATAATATTTAAGAGAATGCTTAAGAGTTATTTGTTAGGAAAAAATTGTTTGTAGTTGTTAGGACTGATTCCTGTCCAATGTTTGATATGTTTGGTCAGTATGTAAGTGTTTGAATTTTGTATTTTTGTATTATCTATGACTGAGCACCTGTGAAAATGGGCATTACGCCCACAGGCCTTTTCAGTATAAAATAAACATGAAATGAAATGCAAATATTTGAGGCCTGAATGGACCAGCATGCCCTGCTACTGGGTCATAAAGTCCTGACAGAGGGAAAGGGGAACCAGAGGTTCCACGGCCAATTGCTGGAGCAGAGGGAACTAGATTTGATGAGGCCAGTAAGGGGCTACCAGGATCATGTGGGTCTCTTCCGCCTGCAGTTTCAGAAGTACCCTCTGCAGTAGTGGGAAGGGAGGAAAGGTGTACAGGAACCTCTCTGTCCAGCAAAAAGACAGGGCCTTGTTAGTCAAGCGATGAACTTCATTAATCTCTAAGTGGCCATTCTTCAGTTTAAAATTGAAAGAGACATTGTGCCCCATTCATTTCAATGGGGTGCACCCCCACGCTCTTCCTGGCCACATGTCATTACATGCTTGAGCATGGGGGGGCCTGTCAACAGGACCAGGGCATTATGAATCAGTTAGGCTGCATATCTGAAACTAAAATTTTGAGGGATATTATAAAGGTAGGGGCTGCTATTAATAATTAAATTCTGGCTAGAATAACTGTCACTGAGGGCAGCTACCACTATATGTGAGTGGTAGTTGCTCCCAGCTAGGTCAGAATATCGCTTTACATAACTTCAGGAATAATTAATCAGTTCACTGGTTTGAAATGTTGGATGGTTTATATTTTATGTTGAAAACTTAAGGACATAAGAAGTAGCCAGCAAAAGACCACCACCTGGTCTATCATGTCTGCTCGATATATATTTTGGTTTTGTATTTTACCCCTAAACCAGCGTTGGTGCCCTCCCCGCTCCTTCCTCCCTCCGCCTTGGTCCCACTGCTTCCTTCTGTGTTTGTACCAGGCTCTTTTGAATGCTCCCACTGACCTGGTTGCCACAGCCTCCCCAGCAGCTCATTCCATGCCAACACCACCCTTTCTGTGAAGAAGTGTTTCCTCACACCCCTCCTATATCTTCCCCCCACCAGCTTCAGGCTGTGTTCCCTGGTGGGGGTGTTTTCTCTCTTGGTGAAGAGACCGTCACACTCTACTTTGTTTACTCCTTTCAGGTACCTGAAAGTCTCTATCATATCCCACATCCACCTCCTCTCTTCCGATGAGTGCATCCTCAGGGCTCCCGGAAGCCTCTCCTCATATGAGCTGTCCTGCTGTCCTCTGATCATTTTAGTCATCCTCCTCTGCACCCCTTTCAGCAATTTAATGTCTTTCTTTAAGTATGGGTGCCAATAGCTCACTCGGTACTCCAAGTGAGGCCTTATCACAAATCTGTATAATGGCAGGATAACCTCGCTGTGTCTGCTACTGATCCCCCTTGCGATGCATCCCAGCATCCAGTTGGCCTTTGCCACCACATTCTGCATTGCACAGACTGCTTCAGATCACTGTTAATTAGTACCCCCTGGTCTTTTTCTTCTTCTGTCTCCGATACCTGTACTTTTCCTATGTAGTACTCTGCTTTTGGGCTTCTTGCACTGATGTGCATCACCTTGCACTTTTTAGTGTTGAATCCCAACTGCCACATCTCTGACCATTTATCCAGTCTGGCTAGGTCCTCCCTTTATCCTTTTATCCCCCCACCCTCCCATAGAGCTTGGTGTCATTAATGAATAGACACATTTTACCCTGAATGCCCTCCCCAATGTCGCTTATAAATATATTAAACAATACCGGGCCCCAAACTGACCCCTGTGGAACCCCATGGTGACCCCTTTTGTACTGGAGGCTACCCCCCTACCACCACTGTCTGTGTTCTGCCCCCTAATCAGTTCTCAACCCATCGTACTAATTTCTCCCCATCCCTAGTTCCCTCAGTTTTGTTATCAGCCTTTTGTGTGGCATGGAATCGAAGGCCTTACTAAAATCTAGGTAAATGATGTCTACTGCCTGACCCTTGTCCACTGCCTTTGTGACATAGTCAAAGAACTCAGTTAAATTGGTTTGACAGGACCTGCCAGCCACAAATCAGTGCTGCCTTCTATCTTGCAGACCATTCTGCTCCGTGTACTTCACCAGTCCCTCCTTCAGTATGGTCTCAATAAGTTTGCGTACTATTGAGGTCAGGCTGGCCGGCCTGTGGTTGCCCGGGTCATTCCTGGGACCACTTTTGTGGAGTGGCACCACATTTGTTGTTCTCCATTCCTCTGGTACTACTCCTGAATTCAGGGAAATTGTTAAATAGATTTGTCATTGGGCCTGCCAGCTCCTCGGCCATGTTCCTGAGTATCCTGGGGTGTACTTCATCCGGTCCTGGGTATTTATCCACTTTCAGTGCCCTCAGTCCCTCCCCCCATCTTTCTATCCCAATGACCCCAATACCCCAGGTCCCTCCTTTCTTATTCCCACCTGTGGCATTGGTCCATCTTTTTCTTTCGTAAAGACAGAGCTGAAGTATTCATTCAATACTTCTACTCTTGCCCTGTCCTCTACTATCCATTCATCCCCTTTCCTAAGTTTGACAATGCCATCCTTCTTGTCCCTTTTTCTTTTATGTAGTTAAAGAAGGCCTTTTCTCCCCTCTTTATCCTTTCCACTGTCTGGAGTTCTTTCTGTTCCTTGGCCTTCTGTACCTCCTTTCTTGCTAGTTTGGCCAGCCTTTGGAATTCCTCTTCATCCTCTACCCTGGCAGTTCTTCTGCTTTTCCTGTAGGCTGCTCTCATTTCCCTTATTGTTCTAGTAACCTCCCTTTTGAACCAGCTAGGCCATCTTGGCCCCTTCTTCTTCCCTCTTGTTTTTATACAGCTATCTGTAGTATTTTGAATGAATGGCTCCCTTGATGGTTTTCCAAAGTGTTTCCACCTCCATCCCCTCATTTGTGCTTTCTAGTTGCTCTCTAATCATTTCCTGCATTTTGTTAAAGTTTGCTGTCCTGTTATCCAGCACCCTAGTCCATGTTGAGATAACTTCCTTTCCCATATCTAACTCGAACCACACCAAGCTGTGATCACTTCCATCCAGGGGTTCTCTGATATCAGTTTCCTGAGCGTGCTTCCCATTAGTAAGCACTATTTATTATTTATTTATTTCAATTTTGTAACCAGGTAAACCCACTGAGACCAAAATGTCCCTTTTTCAGGGGCGATCCAGAGTTAGTTACAGGTACAATCATTTGACAGCGTCGACAGTACTGAAAATCATACATACATTCATTGGTAGACAGCTTCAGACATTCGAGACATAGGTACATACTGACTAGCCATCTAGCAGTGGGTAGTTTAGTACAGGGCAGATAATCTACAGCAATAACAGATACATAGTATTAATGTTCCTCAGCTTGGGTTTAGCCCCAGCATGTTGTTCAGTGTGGTTTGTAAGCACAGTTGGACCTGCCTTGTTCGTGCATGTTCTGGCCACTATTCAGGTACGAGCGCACTTGCTATTGTTCAGCAGGTGGTCTTGGAGTGCTATTCGGAAGGAACTCAGGGAGCTGGAGGACTGCAGGGAGCTTATTTCAGAGCATGGGTGCAGAGTGGGCAAAGGATTTGCTGCCAGTAGCTGTCCGTGTCCTGGGCAGTTCTAGTAGGTTCCTGCAAGAGGGCCGGTGCAATCTACCTGTCCTCTTGAGTTTAGGTATACTGGCGGGACTCTCTGATGGAGGGTCTTGCATTAGCTTGAAAGCATGGCACAGTAAAGGGTACTGGAGCCGTTGGCTAAGGGAAGGCCATTTCAGGGAGGCCTGCACCTTGCAGTGTTGCTGTCCAGAGTGTGAATTGGAGGCAAAGCAGGCTATTTTGTTATATAATGTCTGCATCCTGCTCAGCTCCTGTTTTGGGAGTGAGTAAGTTATGTTGGGGAGTAGCATACTATTAGTTATACTTATCCTGGCTTCTGGGATCATTTGTGGGCTCAGCCTATATAGAAGCCCTAGTTTCTGATGGACTGTCATAGTGATCATGTCTGCATGAGATTTCAAGGAAAAACCCAGATCCAGTATTAGGCCCAGGTATTTGAATTGGTTTACTACTTCAATCCCTGAACCCGATGAGGAGACAATGGGCAGTAGAGAGCTCCGGTCATGGCCTAGTGATCTTGTGCCAAACGGTATGGTTTTTGTTTTTGCCATATTGAGGAGCAGTCTATTTGCCTGGAGCCACCTTTCAAGAGGCAGAAAGTCTTCTTGCAGGTGCCTACCTAGGACCGTTACGCTGGGTGCAGATTTGTAAATCACCACATCATCTGAATATTGAACTATTGAACTATCCCCACAGTTATCACTGAGGTCATTCACGAATAGAGAGAACAGAAGGGGGCTCAGGATTGATCCATGGGGTTCCCCCCTCCTTGATAGGGAGTTGCTCTGAAATGGATCCTCTCCACTTTACTTGCTGGGAGCAGTTAAACATAAAAACATAGACTATGATGGCAGATAAGGACCGCTTGGCCCACCTAGTCTGCCCACTTCCCTACCTAATGGATAAGCTGCAGATCCTAGTTAACCAACAGCCTACTTCCTCCTACCCCCCACTAGAATTGCCTTATGTCTGTCCCATGCATTCTTGAATTCCCCCACTGTTTTTGACTCTACGACCTCCTCAGGAAGGCTGTTCCATTTATCCACAACCCTCTCTGTGAAGAAATACTTCCTCACATTACCTCTGAGCCATCCTCCCTCAATCTTCAAATTGCCCTTGTTTTTGCACATCTCTTTTTCTGAAAGATGCTACCCTCTTGGACTTTGTTGATTCCCTTGAGGTATTTGAAAGTTTCTATCATGTCCCCCCTCTCCCTCCTTTCTTTGAGGCTATATATCTTTAGTTCCTTTAGTCTTTCTTCATATGTCTTCTGATGCAGACCCTGCATCATTTTGGCTGCCCTCCTCTGGACAGCCTCCACCCTGTCTATGTCTTTGCGGAGATGGGGTCTCCAGAACTGTACACAGTACTCCAGATGTGGTCTTACCAACTGTCTGTACAGAGGGCCAACAACTTACTGTTTTCTACTGGTGACGCCTCTCCTATGCATCCCAGTATTCCCCCAGCCCTCCTTACTGCCTTCTCACATTGCTGGCCCACCTTTAGGTCATCTAATATGACTACCCCCAGGTCCCTTTCCATTTTTGTTGTCAGTATCTCACCCCTATTGTGTACTCTTCCCCTGGGTTTTTGTTTCCCACTTTTTTGCATTGAATCTAAGCTGCCATACATTTGACCATTCCTCCAACCTTGCCAAGTCCCTTTTCATCCTTTCCACCCCACCTTGTGTATCAACCCTGTTGCAGATCTTTGTGTCATCTGCAAAGAGACATACTTTCCTTTCCAGTCCCTCTGCAATGTTAATTATAAAAACATTGAAAAGGACCGGCCCCAGTACTGAACCCTGCTGTACCCCACTAGTAACCCTCCTTTCTTCACTGTGGACTCCATTTACTATTACCCGCTGTGTTCTGTTGTCCAACCAGTGTTTTACCCAGGCTACCACCCTAGGACCCACTCCCAGGCTGGCTAATTTGTGTATTAATCTTTTGTGTTGGACTGTGTCAAATGCCTTGCTAAAGTCTAGGTAGGCCATGTCCACAGCCCCTCCCTGGTCTACTGCTTTGGTCACCCAGTCAAAGAAATCAATTAGATTTGTCTGACATGACCTTTCTGCTGTGAATCCATGCAGCCTTGGGTCCTGTGCCCCACTGGCCTCTAGGTACTCAACAATTCTTTCCTTCAGAAGTGATTCCATCATTTTCCCTACCACTGAGGTCAAACTGACAGGTCTGTAGTTTCCTGCCTCTGTCTTGCTCCCACCTTTGTGAAGGGGGAATCACATCCGCCCTCCTCCAGTCCTCAGGTACCACCCCATCCTCTCATGTTTTATTAAAAAGGGTAGTCATTGGTGTTACTAGTTCTTCCCTTAGTTCTTTTAAAATCCTGGGGTGAATCCCATCAGGCCCATTGCTTTATCCACCTTCAGTTTTAAGAGTTCTTTCAGAACACTTTCTTCTGTGAAAGGACTAATATCAACCCTCCATCTAGAGTGCTTCTGTTGACCAGATTCAGTATTTCCCCCTGCTTTTCCATTGTGACTACTGAGCAGAAGTATTCATTCAGTATCCCTGCTTTTTCACCGTCACTCTCTGCCCAACCACCTTCCTCTTTATTCAGCCTCAGTATCCCTGCCTTAGTCTTTCTTGGCTCCCAAATGTACCTATAAAAGGTTTTATCCCCCCCCTTCTTAACCGAGTTGACTATCTTTTCCTCACTTTGGGCCTTTGCTATTCTGACTGCCTTACCCGCTTCCTTCTGCTTTAACTGGTACAGTTCTCTGTCCTGCTCCTTCTGTGTTTCCTTATACTTCCTGAATGCTATCTTTTTTTCCCTTACCTTCCCTGCCACTTCTTTTGAGAACCATAGTGTTTTTTTCTTTCATTTTGATTTGTTTATTTGCTTCACACAAAGACTTGTTGCCTCTGTGATGGCAGTTTTGATGTTTCCCCATTGTTGCTCCACCCCACCTTCTTGCCTGTTTGCTAGTGCTTTTCTGAGGCACTCTCCCATTTTGACAAAATCAGCCCTCCTGAAGTCCAGTACCTTCACTTTTGTGTGGCTTGACTCTACAGCTAAGTTTATCGTGGAACCACAATGTTTGGTGGTCGCTTGTTCCCAGATGGCTACCCACTTCAAGATCAGAGATCCTCTCTCCGTCCCCATTTGAGAATACCAGGTCTAAGATTGCTTTCTCCCAAGTGGGTTCCAAAACTAGCTGTCTGAGGCATGCCCCCTGTAGGGCATCGAGAATGGCCCTGCTCTTGGATGTGGCTGCAGCAAAGGTGCTCCAGTCAACATCTTGTGTATTCAGGTCCCCCATCAGCAATATCTCCCCTTTCTCTGCCATCCCAAGGATGCCTTCTATCATTTTCTTGTCCATTTCCTCTCCCTGAGACGGGGGTCTGTATACAATCCCTGTGCGGATTGTAGAGCCATTTCCAGTCTCCAGGGAGCCCCACAGTGCCTCCTCTCCTCCCTGTTTACCCTTTAGTTCTGTTGCTTTGATCCCTTCCCTTACATAGAGAGCTACTCCTCCTCCTCTTCTTCCCCCCCGTCCCTCCTGTAGATTGTGTACCCTGGTATGTTGACGTCCCAGTCATGGTTCTCTGTGTACCATGTTTCTGTGACTGCCACAATATCAAGGCATCCCTCTTCCATCAAGACCACCATTTCAGGGAGCTTTTTACTCAGACTATGGGCATTGGTACTCATTACCCTTCATTTTTTTATGGCTTTATTTCTTTTTGCCCTATCCCTGTCCCTACTGCCTTTGTCTTTTTCTCCATTTACCCCTGCCCTTCTCCCTATCAACTGTTCTATTTTGGTGTTTACCTCAATAATTACCCTGATTTTTTGGGGGCTAGGATTTCCCTTCTCCTCTTCAGTGCCTCCCCCTTGGCTAGTTTAAATGCTTGCCACTGAAGCATTTAAACCTATCACCTAGGATCCTGGTTCCTCTCCAGGATAGATGCAGACCATCATGCCTGTATAGGCCTGCATCCCTCCAGGTGGAGCCCCAGTCCCAAATGAAGCCAAATCCCTGAACTCTGCACCAGCTTTTCAACCAGTCAATGAATCCCATGGTGCGGAGTGCCCTAGCCTCATCCATGCCATAGACAGGTAGCACTTCCGAGAAATTTACCGTGTGTGCTACGTGTCCAAGGCCCCTCCTCAACTCCATAAACTCCTGTTGCACTGCTCTGATCCCATTCTCAGCCAGGTCATTCATCCCTAGGTGGATAATGACATCCAGCTCCCTCCCCTTTGCCGCTGCTCCCACAATCCTGAGGATCTGTTTCCTGTCCCTCCAAGCCTTGGCGCCGGGCAGGCACCTTACCTCCCTTTCCCATCCCCCAGTTCTACCCCCCAACAACTGAGTCCCCCACCAGGAGTTGTTTACTTCCCCTGTGGGGTCCTGGGCCACCCTCCTGTTGGTCTCCATTGTGGAAGTTCCCAGCATCCTCCTTGGTCTCCACTGCAGGTGCCTCCATAGGGGAACCATGATTCACCAGAGTGGTGAATGAATTGTGGAGAGGCACAACTGGAGGGATGTGCCTCTGTTCCACCACCTTCACCCTCCCTGAGCCCACCGTGGTCCAACCACTCCTCTTTCTTGGCAACCTCTGAGGTAGTGGCAGTGGCCTGGGTGGTCCCTGGGTGGGGGAGCAGGTTTCCTGAATCCTTGCCAGGGCAGCATGAAGATGAAACAACCTCCTCCCTCAGACCAGAGAGGTGCCTGCAAATAGGGCAGCAACGCAGTTTCCAGAATGTCTCCCAGAAGACTGCTGCTCCACAGCCAGTGCATTGCACCACTCCCCACATGTCTGTGTCCATTCCAGTTACAGATGCTTTTTTGTTTTTTGTTCTTGTTTTAGTGTGTGCAAGCTTGTGAGTGTCTCTACCCCCTATTCAGTGTGCTGTGCTTTTAAGGATATGAACAGGTGTATGTTGTTAGTAGTTTTGAGGAAGTGATGTCAGAACCCCTGCAATAAAGGAAGTTATGCGCTTGGGGCTGGTGGGGTGAGGGGAAGTGTGGGTGGGAGTAAACCTATGCTGTCCAGAAACAATCACCTACAACTCTTACCCTCCAACCTGGGGAGTGCTTTCCTTCCTTTCACCTATTTCACAAAGGCTAAGTAACAGATCTAGTCACAACTGACTGCAAATATCTCCCAGCTACAGTTCCTCCCTGGCAAATTAAAGTTAAAACTAAGAAAAGTCGATCTCAAAAACAGAATCAATACTAGTTACTTACACAGGTCCAAAAAGTAATAATTCAGTTCACTGTAGTCTAGAAAATAACCTCCTTGATTCAAGGAAGCTGTGGCTGCTTTCTCACTCTCCCTCTCTTTAATGTGAGAAGGAGAATGCAACACCTTCTGGTAAGGTTCTTAGTTCTGTCATTTCAAGCAAGCTAAAAGGAAAGAGCTCAGGTGAAGCTAGGTGCCTTGGCAAGCAAACCTAGCTTTGTTCACAGCTGCTGCTTTGCACATTGCTTGAATTTAATAGTTAATTTTTCTTGATGAGGACAGGGACATTAAGGCCCTTGTTAGCACTACTAAAAGAATCTACACTCACTTCAATCACTCAAACAAAGCCCCTCACTTGTTTGAAAAAAAAAATATATAGGACAAGCACAAATTACCTTTGCACAAACTGATCCAAGACATTTCTATTAGATGGAATTTGACCTTTCTTATGGTCCAGAGGCTGCTGTAAAAAAAGAAAGCTGTCAGACAGTACACCTTGTAAAATAAAATTGATGTTGCAGACATCTGTTTTATGCTGTCATGGAAGGGGGTACAGCAACAGATTCAGAGTCTTCTTCACAACACAGCATAACATAAGGCGCTCTTCCTTTGGTGTTTCATTATTTTTCCCTCTTCCTCTTCAGCCACTGTGGCAGAATCTTTTTCATCATCATGCAAAAATAGCACTGTACCACAGTCACACGTCTCAGCTTCAGATCTCTGGAATCACTTACAAGATGTCACTGTAACATCTTCATCCACTTCTTCTAACATAGCCTCAGCACAGACCAATCCTTTGAAATACTGAGCAAACACATCTAAGCCTTTTAGCATTTTATGTGCTGAAATCATATCAGCAGTTGGACATGTAACTTGTGAACCAGTCTAGGGAGTGTTGATCTAGACCAAGGCAATTCAGTTTAGCCACTAGCAGATCATGGTCCACTACCTTGAAGGCCTTGGTTAGATCTATAAATACAGCCCCAGTGAGGGTGCCATTGTCAAGGGCCTCAAGAACAGCCATAGAGAATTTGATTAGGGCAGTGTCCATGCCGTGCTTTGTCTATACTCATGTTGGGTGCTGGCAAGCTGGTGATTTCCCTCCAAGTAGTCATGGAGCTGGCCATAGATAATCTTCTCCTGGATTTTGGCTAGAGTGCACAGGAGGGATATCAGCCTATAGTTTCTTACCAGCTCCTTGGGACCTCCATTGTGGATGGGTACCATGTAGTCTTGCTTCCACTTGGCAGGAACTCCCTCAAGTAGAGATCTGTTAAAGAGCCAGGTTACTGGGAGGGCTATGGATGGGGCAGCAGCTTTCAGTAGTTTGGGGGGGGTCAAGGCCATCTGAGCCAACTGAGCCTTTAGCCTTTATAGCCTTCAGTAGGGGAAGCACATACCTAGGGTGTACTAGCTTTATGTGAAATCCAGGGTGCTGATGTTTTAGTATGTCAGGCCCTTGTTGCCCTGAGGATGGTGGGGGGAGGCTGGCTTTGTACTTTTCTAGGTCAGTGAAGAACCTATTAAAGGCATTCTTCACCTCCTGGCAATTACTGATGGGTTGTTCCCCATGAGTGATTGGTCCCTGGGGAGGTTTGCTATTGCCTTTCAGTAGACCATTAATTTGGGACCAGAAGGACTTTGGGTCTGTGAAATCTGCCTGTTGTAGGGATTTAACATATTCCATTTTTGCTACTTTGATCAATTTCTTACACTGGTTCCGTAGTGTTCTGTATCCAGTCCAGTTGGAGGGGTGGCCTGAGTCTTGTGTTTGTGCCATGCCTTGTCGCATTGAGTTATCATTGATTTCATTTCAGGGATGATCCATTTATGACATTGTCCCAGTACCCTTAGCTTTCTAATGGGGGCATGTAGGTTGGCATTAGCAGCGGAAGTGAAGGCATTCTGGAAGAAGTCCAGGGTTTCATCTTAAGTGGGGAGGAACTTGACTGGGCTCCAACTTAGGCCACATAAGGACCCTTGGAAGGCTGCTGCTGAAAACCTGGAGAAGTCTCTAGCTGTGAGAAGTCTTGGAGGGACTTTGGGTGGGTGATTTTTCCATACACAGAAAACTGATGAGTGGCTGCTCAGGGCATCTGCAAACAACCCAGCCACTTGGATGTTGATGAGATTGGATACCAGGGCCCAGTCAAGGGTGGTGTGGTTTCCAGTTTTAGCATTATGTCTTGTGGGCATAGTGATGATTTGTGACAGGCGGGCATCCAGTAGTGAAGCCTTTAGAGCCTGTTCAGTGTCAGGGACCCAGTTTAGGTTGATGTCACCTAGGATTATTGTTTCAGTGGACACTAGCTCAGCCAGTTCCTTGGTGAGCATCTCAAGGGCTAAGGAGGCTACTTTTGAGGGATTGTATAGGCAGCCTATCAGTAATGACTTTGCACATCCAATAGTAACCTTAACAAATATTCACTTCCAGGGCAGCCAGTGGGTAGTAGCAAGGCAGGAGACATGTCAAGGGAGTCTTTGGCATATACAAGTACCCTTCACCCCTTTTATCCGCTCTTATCTTTCCTAAAGGCATTATATCCTAGTATATCAACCTCGTGAGGTAAGATGTATGGCTTTAACCAGTGCATCAGGCTTATAGAAATCCATGATTGCCTCTCCCCTTGTTGGACCCATCACCAATTATGTCATGAAGCCATCCTGTATTGCATCAAGGATCACTTGATTTCTGGCACAGGTCATGGTGTAAGTGTCCCAGTCTATATCAGGCAGGTTAAAAGTCCCCTGTTACTACTACCTCCCCCTTCCTGCTATGTCTTTCAGCTGCAAACACAGCACCCTATCTCTTCCCTCTGGTTAGGCGGTCTATATACCACCCCAACCTTATCTTCCTACCCCTGTTGCTCTGGAGCTGCAGTCACAATGCTTCACTGTTACATATTTCCATCTCCTCCTCCCTTGCGCACACTATCCTCTCCCTGATGTATGCCGCAACCCCCACCTTTCCTGTCCCCTTATCTCATCTGTGAAGCTTATACCCTGGGATCAAGAGGTCCCAATTGTGATGGGATGTGGCCCAGGTTTTGGTAATTGCTGTTGTGTCTACTTCACCTTCAGTTAAGAGGGTGAGCAAGTCCGCCATCTTGTTCCCTATGCTCCATGCATTCAGAGATACCACTGTCCTCCTTGTCTCTATGGAATCCTCTTTTATTTGTTTCTTTGGGTTGTCCTTGTCCATCCCCCTCTCCCCTCCACCACTTTGGGTTTCTTACCCATTTCCCCACCCTTCCTGCCATTCCCGCCATCATGGGGAGGGAGGCTTTTTGGCCCCTTTTATCCATCTCCCCCCTTAGCAGTTCAAACTCAGTTTTTCTGCCATGTATTTGCCCAGCTTATCCTTTAGTGTTTTTTCCCCTTTCCAGTTAAGGTGTAGTCTGTCATTGCTATATAGCCCCTTGTTTGACCATGCTTCTCCCCCTTTCTCTATAAAGCTGTATCCCTCTTCCCTGCACCATCCTGCCAGCCAGTTGTTGAATTCAGTGATTCTTCTTTCTCTGGCTGTACTATCCTTGGGGACTGGGATTATTTCAGAAAATGCCACTGTGTTTACTGACTCCCCACATGACCTAGCTATGTCCCCGAATCTCTTCTGAACCACCTCTACTTCTTCCTCTGCTAACTCGTTGGTACCGATGTGCAACACCAGGTCTGGTTTACCCCCTACCTCCCCTAACAGCTCTTTGACACTGAGCCTTGCCTCCATCCCTGGTCTGTAAGCTACTACTGTCCTGTTGTTGAGTGTTAAGTAATGCTTTCTACAGTTCTCAGCTTGGCATGGTTTAAGACAGCAACAGGGAACTGTAAGATTGGAATGTTGGTGCCATGGAAGCCATGTGCTCCACTGAGCTGTGTGTGAAGTCCTTTCCTCCAGGGCAAAGGGGTGCCTGAGGGACTGGGGTGGGACTCACACCTAAGTGTTTGGTTTGATTTTCATACAGCCTCCCCCACATCTGGACCATATTGAAATTCCTGTAGCAATTGAGTTGCTCTGCTAGTCTGGTCCCTGTAAGCAGAATTGCTTGCTTAACGATAATAGTTCTGAAATCAATCATAGTTATTATTAAATCCTAATGTACTTTTGCCAAGCTGGTTGCATCTTTTCCTGGGAGCATATGCAGGGAAGCAAATATAGTGATTAATAGTAATTTGTACGCGGTCATTAACCTTGTACAGGGTGGAAATGTTCTCCTGTGGGTAGTTTTCCTTTTGTGGAATTGATCTGTTGCATTGACTGCATTATGGCTCATTTGAGTATTTCATCGTATGTCTAAAACACGTTTTGTTCTTCCCCTGTGGTAACACTGTGCAATGTATAATAATTTGTTTCCTTTGTTATACACATGTGGTACAGATTGTTCTAGCTGCTGTTCTGCCATTTCACTGAATTTGAATACAGTTTATGTATTCATTCTTATAAATCTCAATAAAATATAATTACAAATAATAAGTGGTTAATATATGAAAAAGCTGAAACTAAACTGATAACTGACTGTGATTGTGTTTCTAAGCAAACTAACAATGTTTCTCTCCAAGGTTATTTTAAGCAGATGGGGGGGCAACAAAAACAGGGTGAATTAACATTTAAAAAGTGAAATGGGTTTCTGTACAAAGTTTGGGCTAATCCTCAGAAGCAGGAACAGATAGAACAATTGGACATACCACAGAAGTACAGATCTGAGTTGTTACAAATAGCACATGGTAGTACTGTGGCTAGTCACTCGAAGGAATTGCAGCCTTGCCAGACTGCTGTACAGAGTTTATTGGCCTGTATAAATGTTGTTACCTCATGCAGTTCTTGTGCTGAATGCCAGAAAGCATTCCCAGTGACTAAGAAAGACAAGGTGCCCCTACCCTTGCTAGATGTGCCTTTTGAGAGAATTGCAATGGATGTGGTTGGCATTTTAAACAAAAGTAGAAAGGGTAAGCAATTCATTCTGGTAGTATGTGACTATGCTACATGATAACGAGAGGCAGTTTCACTGTGTACTGTCACAGCCCCAAAAGTGGCAGCAGAGCTTTCCAAAATTTTCAGCAGGGTAGGAATACCTAAATAGAGTATTACTGATCAGCGTAGTGATTTTGGTGCTGGATTACTTAAGGAGTTGAACTGACTACTAGGTATTACTACATTACTAAGGAGGCAGTATAGCACAGTGGGTTAAGGCTCTGAACTGCATATCTGGAGACCTGGGTTTGAATCCCACAGCTGCCTAGGTGCATACTGTGTGATCCTGAGCAAGTCACTTAACTTCCTTGTGCTCCCAGGTTGCATCTGGAAACAAGCTGCGACTTGGTGTGCTACTCCTGGTTAAACAATGTTCCCTTCCCTTACCATAAGAACCTCAGATAGACGGTCTTATTGAGATTTTAATCAAATCCTAAAACGCATGTTAAAAATGTTTGTAAAAGGGGAAGGGAAAGATCTGGCCCAATAGTTACCTTACCTGCTTTTTCTTACAGAGAATTGCCACAAGCCTCAACAGGTTTTTCACCATTTGAAATGCTGTATGGTAGACAACCTAGATGGCCACTAGATGTAATAAAAGAAACAAGGGAAGATCACCCCACTCAGAAAAAATCTATTACATCTTATATGTGTGCCCTGAGAAAGAAGCTGGCAAAATATGTTGAAATTTCATATAGTAATCAGGAAGAGGCCTCAAACCAGCAGAAGGTATATTATGACCATGGGGTAAAAGAAAAAGTTTTTTGAGCCAGGTGAAAAGGTCTTGCTACTGTTACCCACTACAGAAAATAAACTGTTAATGAAGTGACAAGGGCCTTATAAAGTGCTTAGATGTACTGGCACAGTTAACTATGAGACTGAGACCCCCCGATAGGAAAAATCTTACCAAGATATACCATGTTAACCTCTTGAAGACATGGGTTAAAAAAACACCAAAGGCCGCTTTCTTAGTATTACCAGAAACTGATAAAGAAGGTATTGATCTAGTTTATGACAGACTGGAACAAACTGTAACTGCTGATGCTGTAAAGGTGAATGCTTCCTTACCCTCCAAACAAACTACAGAAATTTGTAACTTGGTAAAGACATTTAACAGCACTTTTATCACACTGAACCAAACCAAAGAAGTGGTGCTGCGATCAGCAAAGTGCGGGTGGTGCAAGTACTGAAGGGCAGCTAGCCCAGAATGCAAGCAGTCCAACAGGGTAGTAAATGCACTCTTACACCTTACAGGACAAATGACGTCCAGTCAAATGAATGTTCAAACAAATCCTTTAATGTGGCAAAATACTGAATCAGGTACACAGAAAAGTGCTTCAATGCTTTTCCCCAAAGTACAGTATATCAGTATTTTGCCAGACTGGACTTGCGTTTGTCCTGTAAGGTTAAGGAGTGCATTTACTACCCTGTTAGACCTTTTACTACAGTGCCAGGCTGAGCAAAAGGGGTCGACCATGTAATAGTGACAGGGAAGGGGCGTGGCTTGACAGCACAGCAAGGTGGACATCTGTTAAACCTGCTCCTCGAGCATGGAATAATTAAGCAGAATAAACAGTATTTATGGAAAAATTTTACAAAGAAAAATAAATAAAATGAACAGTGGATTAGTATGGCAGCACAGAACGCAACAAAGAAGCAGTCAGCCCTGCAGTTTGAGGGTGCAGGCATGGGGACAGCTGGCACTACAGAGGGCCGAACTCAGGCACAGATTACCGCAATGGAAAGTGCCCAACAAAAGTCACCTGAGGACCCGAAGATGGTGGCATTATCTATGTTAATTAACAACATGCAAATTGAAATGAGAGCAGGATTCACAAATGTGACAGCTCAGATTGTTCATTTAAAGGGAGTAATCACTGGCATCACAGAGACTGCCACGGAACATGTCACCAGACTGACAGAGCAAAAGGGCCAGGTGAATGCATCAGAGGATCAAGTCTCGGACCTGGCCAGAGGCAACAAAATTATGAAAGAAAAAAATCGCCATTGTTACTGGCCAGAATGGACGACCAAGAAAACCACTCTAAAAGAACCAACATAAGAGTAATTGGGCTTCCGGAAGGTTTGGAGGGCAAAGGAGGTGGCAAAGCGGTGCAAAAATGGCTAGTGGAGCACTAGGGGCTATACAGCAAAGCAAAAGAATACGAAATACAGAGGGCGCATCATACTGGCCCTATGCCTAAACCAAGTGACAGACCCCGCCACTATTTAATAAAGTATCTCCAATTTTCTGAAAAAGAAATCCTGGTCAGAGCTGCAAAATCGCAAGGTCCAATCACAGTAGAAGGGGGACGGGTGTTCGTCTTCCAAGATTATTCACAGGACCTACAGCAACAGCACCAGAAATGTGCAGGAGTGAAAGCCTCCGTGCAACTACAGGGTTGGGAATTCGCACTGCTCTACCCCACAGAACTAAAGGTGAAGACAGAGTGCACTAAAATTCTTCAATTCACCCCAAGATGCGGAGAAGTACATGAACAGGGAGGAAGAACTCCAAGGTGGGAGAGTGCAGAGAAATGCCCTAGTTACAAATAACAAGTAAGTCAGTACAGTATCTTAAGTTCTAAACCCCAAAACAGTGACTGTGCAGCGCTCTGGGAGGTGAGGGGAAATGATCATAAAAGCTTTCCTGAGACTTACTAACTATACCTCCCGAGGCCTGAACCGACTGTTTTAAGTGTCCTGGATGAAACAGAGTATGTACTAGCTACTACTATCACTTTCTCTCTGTCTTTCATGGCCATGTACCCTGAGGAGTTAACACATACATGTGGGGGTGGGCCACCGAGAGCACTATCTTGGTGCAGCAAAGAGCATGTAGGGGAGAGTGTTGGCCTGGAGGGAGGAGGGATACCAATATTACTTTGATATTTGACATTTTAAAATGGCCACTGAAATTTACAAATCCATTCTGATGTGGCATCTTGGTGATGTTCATGGGCATCGGCAAATGATCCAGGTAGTGGGCCCAGGGGCATGGTTCCAGCAATAAAGCTGTCAGTCAGGAGCTGGACCATGGGAGGCTCGTGTCATGCCCCCCCCTGCAGGAAATTGACAAATAATGGAAAGGCGGTCAGGATGGAGATGGGGATGGAGGGTTAGTGGATGTCTTCGAGGCGCTGATGGATGGAAAAGAAATAGGAATTGGAGGAGTGAAGAGCTAGAAACTGCATCTTCAAGGAACCAGAGAGTGAAATGGATTAACAACCGCCAGGTAGCTGATAGTTGACAACAGACTGATTGAAACGAGACCTGCCAGGGATTGATCCCAGATCTGGTGAATTCAGGGAGTTAACGAGCTGGAGTTATATGCCTCATATGGAGACTGCTGGAGCAGAGAGCGAAGGGGCTGCCTGCAGTGTGGCAAAGTACTAATTGCTCTCACAAACCAGTTGATCTTAGCTTGGGCCAAGGGTACAAGCAAGTGCAGCATAAAACATCAAGGTCAGCCAAATGGGGCCATAAGCTACAGAGTGAAAAAGGGCTGCAATGGACACTGGACAGAGTCTGAGTTGATGGGAATGAATGATATGTTGGGGGGTGGGAGGGGCGGAGGTTGATGTAAAATGCCTTAGAGTGGACAAAGATGGGGAAGGCCAAAATATTTATTTATCTCAACTCCCCCATGGAATATGCCTTTTTTATATTTACTGTCACATCCATATGTTATAATAGTGAGTATGGTAAATTGACTATCTTTTGTTTGTGTGATGGACAGTCCCCAGGGCTCCCTGTGGTGAAAGAGGTGCTGTCCAAGGCTAAATGTCTGGAAACAGACAGGGAGGGAGGAAGGAGGGTGGGATTAAAAATGGTAAGGTAAATACAGTTCCTGCTCCCAGATGACCTCTGCAGTGAGGTGGAGTGAGGATGGGCCATAATGCTTCATATAATGCACTGTTTTGGAGAATACTAAATAATAAAGAATGAGCTTTTCTCAGCCAAGGAAGCTTGACAGAGAGGCGGAAGGGAAGAGGGTATAAATTGTTCTACAAACAAGAAGATAGTACCTTTGAATGAACAGGCCAAAGGTAAATGTGCCTAAAAGAAAATAAACAGGAAAACACACTCCACCAATCAAAAATGGGAAAGGAATGCACAAAGATGGTGCATTGTGGGGAGGATGGAACTATCAAAAGTTTTGTTTGGGCGAATGATTGTACCAGGGGGGTGGGGGTGTAAAGTGGTGGGATGCTGTTCAATGTTGTTATTATTGTTGTTTGTTATATGAAGGGAGGCTCAGACCTGGTTAGGAGGCAGGGGAGGGAGTTTACAATGTTCAACAGAAAATCAAGGTATTACTGTGATACAGAGGAGGTAGGGGAAAGGAGTATGAAAGGTATTGTGAAAAGGAGAATGCTTGAACACTCAGACCATGGATAACTCATTGAAAGTGAATTCCTGGAATGTTAATGGTTTAAAGTCACATATTAAATGAAAAAAGATGCTGGGTAGAATAAAAAAGGTGAACGTGGATGTGTCCTTTATGCAAGAAAGACACATGACCTCTAAGGAAGGTGCACATATGGCTAAGGGATGGTACGGGGAATGGTACGGTTAGTACTTCTCCTCTAAAGCAAGGGGAGCAGCCATATGGATTAGGCCCAGATTTCCAGGGGTGGTCTTGCAGGTGATAACTGACAATGGGGGCAGATTTGTTCTTCTGCAACTACAGTTAAATACAGGACAAAGGGTGGCAATAGGCTCAGTGTATGCCCCAATATAGATAATACAGAGTTCTTCACCTATCAGGTCTATCTTGAGATGACCAAGTTCCAGGGACCCTGGGCGTTGAACGAGGACTTTAACTATGCACTAGATAATATGCTGGATAGATCCACATGAACTAATGCACCTGAATCAAGGAGGACCAAGGAATTTAAAGAATTGATGAGAGACCACAGGCTAACAGTTGTTTGGAGATATAAGTACCCCAAAGTTAGGGATTATTCACACTATTCACACTCAGCCAAGGCATATACTAGGTTGGACATGGCACTAGTATTGCAGGACATTATCCTAATGGTGCAGTAGGCTAGATATGAACCAATAATAATTTCAGACCATGCCATGTTGCCAGTGGAAATAGTAGGGACAGGGGACGCATACAGTAAGGGTGCATGGAGATTAGATCCAACCCTGATAAAAAAGCAGGAATTCCAGCATATTATAAAAGAGTGGATCAGTGATTACCTGAGTGATAACCCAGTAGGGGACACTAGCGCATTGATGAGGTGGGATGCTGTTAAGGCAGTACTATGGGGTGCAGTAATATCATACACATTGTACAAAAAGAAAGGGAAATACCAACATGTACTAGAACTAGAGACCAAGATAGAGATCGTAGAAAAAGAACACACGGTAACACCCAGGGTGGAGTTGTGTAATGAGCTACAGAAGCTTAAATAGGAGTTCAATACAATCCACAACACTAAAATAGAGCAGGATTTGCTACTAATCTAGGCAGGGGCATATTTCGATGGGGATGCAGGGGGAAAATGGCTGGCATGGCAGCTATGAAACAGACAGGGGCCAAAAAATGTTGCACAAATACAAGACAAAACAGGAAATATACTACATGATGATAAAGAAATTGGTGAGAGTTTTCGTACATACTATAAGGAACTATACACCTCGGAGGGGTTACCCACCCAGACTCAATATGAGGCTTTTTTTGACAGAGCACAAATCCCTGGTATAACTGGCGAAGAAAGAAATGAGCTGGAAAAATCTATAGTATGGAAAAATATCCAAGATACCATCACAAAACTAAAGGGGGGAGGCGCCAGGGCCAGATGTATATCCAGTTGAGTTTTATAAGGTGTTTGCACAAGATTAAAAGCTCCATTACTAGATATGACCCAAGAGGCAATGGAGCAGGAGAAGCTACCACCATCCATGTGTGAAGCTACAATTACGATTCTGCCAAAACAGGGTAAAGATCCCAAATTGTGTGCCTCATATTGCCCCATATCCCTGCTAACAGCAGAGTATAAAATAGTGGCAAGACTGTTGGCAGGGAGGTTGGAGAAAGTACTACAAAACATCATTAGTGAAGATCAAATGGGGTTTGTTAAGGGTAGGTAGGGGAAACTTAATGTGCGACACACACTTAACATAGTATGGAGATGGTCACAAAAACAAAATGGCAGGGGGAAGCCCAGGTATTCTGACCCTGGACGCCAAAAATGCCTTCAATAGGGTGGAGTGGGGATATCTGTTTGTAATATTGCAAAGGTTTGGTATCGGAACAAATATGGTGAGGTGGATACACACACTGTATAAAAAACCCTCGGCAAGAATTCTGGTTAATGGGCAACTGTCTAGATCCTTTTCACTAACCAGGGGGACAAGGAAGTGATGTCCGCTTTCACCCCTGTTATATGTACTGTCTCTGGAACCACTGGCTGCAGTGATAAGACAAGAGGAAGGCATTCAAGATATATGGGTGGGGGAGAAAACAAACAAACTGGCATTAGTTGCAGATGTCCTGCTGCTTTATATGGAAAACCCTGGGAAGGGGTTGCCAGTACTGCATCAGATCTTGGAGGAATATGGTAGGCTGGCTGGCCACAAAATCAACTGGACAAAGAGTGAGTTAATGATGTTGGTCTTGAAAGACAGTGAAGCCTTGAGAGCATCTCCACTGAATCTAAAATGGGTTAATGGCTTGAGGTATTTGGGCATTCTGATACCACAATACTTTTCTCAGCTGTACAAAGAAAACTGTATTCCCCTCTTAAACAACATTAAAAATGATTGTGAGAAATGGGAGGGGCTTCCACTGAGCCTGATAGGCAGGGTAAATACAGTAAAAATGAATATCCTACCAAAATGTTTATACATCTTCCAAAACTTGCCGGTCAGGGTGCCGGAAGCCTTTTTCCAACAACTTAATAGTATACTACAGAGGTTCTTGTGGGTAGGGAAGGCTGCAAGGATGAAAAGAACTATCTTGCAGCTACCACTGAAGAAGAAAGGGCTAGCCCTGCCAAACTTAAAGTATTACTACTGGGCAATGCAGCTTGCATATCTGAAAACCACTTGGCCAGACAAATCCTAGCCTGCAGGGACATGGAGGAGGAGGGGAGTAGTGGAAGGTCTTCTGCAGGGATGCGGCACCTGCCTTATACAGGGGGCCCGTATCTAAACTGCAGAATCAGTGATGAGGGTACTGAATGCGGTTATGGGTAGGGGTGCACAAACATATGAATCATCCCAGGATAAGGTCAGCTGACATGGCTATACATGTAGGGTTCAAGGGAGTAAAAGGGTATAATGTTCACTTGCACCAGGCTCTCCTAAGGTAGGGGTGATTAGGGATGGAGGTGGTGGGGGACCTATATTATGGGGGGAGAGTGAAAACTTTTGAAGAACTAAAGCAGCAATATATAGTACAGACTGGAGACTTCTTTGCTTATATCAGAGTAAATAAATATGTTGAGAAGCTGAGCCCTAGCCTCTTGCCAGTTGAAGAAGCATTGTACGGGCCACATCCAAATAGCACTATAATATCTACATTATACAAGATGCTTGTGAGTACTATGCCTCCACCACTAGTAAAGGCCAGACTGGCGTGGGAGAGGGACCTGGCACAAGACATAGACGAAGCCAAGTGGGAAGAGGGAATTAAACATGTGCATATGTGTTCCTTCTCGATCAGGCTGCACAGAACACAGCTTAATTATCTATATAGGACATATCTCACACCTATCAAGCTGCACAAATTCTCAAGCACCAGATTTGAAGTGTGTCCCAAGTGTCAGGTGGAGGAGGGTGACTTCCTACACTTGGCATTATCCTGTGCCAAGGTAGCACCATTTTGGAAAGAGGTGCAAAATATTATGCAGCAAATACTAGGTATTAAGCTACCCAGATCTCCACTAGAATTGATGCTGGTAGTGGAGGAGCTACCCCCCCAACAAGACAAGGCATAGACTGTGGGAGGTGGCACTTGTAAATGCTAGGAAAATGGTTGCTCAGCATTGGGTCAGCAATACACCCCCAAGTATAGCTCATTGGCTGAAGAATATGGGATCTTGCATGAGGTTAGAGTGGATCCAACTGCAGGTGAATGGGCAGGATTTGATATACCACAAGACATGGGATATGCTGGCTGAAGCAATAGAAAGGAGTGTAGTGACTATAGAATACTCCAGGCTCCAGAAGTGATAAGGGGCACCCAGGAATAAGGAAAGGCACCCCTTGGGGGGTAAGAATAGTCTGTTAAAAATGGTCTATTGATACTGCCACATGTTGTTGCACAATGCTTGAACTATATAAATACCTGACCTTAATTGTACCCCAAGAATAGTACTAAATGTTATGTAATTGATGTAAGATGAAAGATGGGTGTATGGTAATGTTGAATATGTAACTGTGATAACTTGTTAATAAAAAACATTTTACAAAATAAAATAGTGACAGGGAATGCTTGTCCTATCAGACAAAAGACATACAGATTGCCAGAGCAGTTAAAGGAAGTCTCCAATATAAGGCAGCTACTCACATATTGTGGTAGCTGCCCTCAGTGATAGTTATTCCAGCCTGGTTTGAAGAATTAATATGAGCCCATTCCTTAGTTATTTCACTCGTAATTTCTTTATGGAGATAGGCAGCCCAATCATTTCAGAGTGCCCTGGTCATGGTGACATTCCCACCTCCAGAACCGGATCTGTGTCAGCCAGTTGAGGCATTCCTGCCACCCCATCATGGGGAGTAAGCCACGGAGGAAGACAGGAGGTGGTGTTGCGAATAGGTGAAGGTGGGCCACCCAGGAGGGGGATAAATCAGAGTAAAAAAAAGGCAGGTCTGACCATTAATCCTACCAAATGTGCATTGACCATGCAGGAAACCAGATATTTGGGATATGTTTTGAGAAATGGAAACATAAAGCCAGAGATTTCTAAGATAGAAGTTGTAGCTAACAGTCCTGTCCCTAAAACAAAGAAACATGTCAGGTCATTTGTGGGGTTGTCTGGTTACTGTTGGAGATTTGTTCTCAACTTTGCCCAGTTAGCTACCCCCCTCACTGAACTCATGAAGAAATGGTTCACAAATAATATGAAATGGTCCCCAGAGTGTGATGAAGCTTTTTAAATTATCAAGGCTGCTTTATATTGTGCCCTTATTTTAAGAAGCCCAGACTTTGAGAATCAATTTTTGTTACAGACAGATGCATCAGAGGTGGGCCAAGGTGCAATCCTGAGTCAGAATATAGATGAGAAGGAACATCCCGTTCTATATATCAGTAGGAAATTGCACGACAGAGAGAAAAGGTACTCCACCATTGAAAAGTAATGCCTTGCGGCAAAGTGGGCCATGGAGTCCCTTAAGTTTTATTTGCTAGGAGCTGACTTTGTACATATAACTGATCATAACCCTTTCTGTTGGCTTAACCAAATGAAGGATAAACATTCCAGAATCACAAGGTGGTACCTGGCACTACAGCCATTTAAATTCAAAGTGATGCAAAATCTGGAAAAGAAAATGTCAATCTGAATTTCTGTCAAGATATGAATCAGGAACTGAGGATTCCAAAGGTTGAAAAAAATAATGTGCAGCTTTAAACTTAACTGTTTGCTGTACTGGTTGTTATGGAAAAATGGATACTGCATTTGAGCAGGACTGCAAAGGTTATAAGGTAATGTTAGAAGAAAATTAAAAGAAAGGTTTGGAAACCTATTTTTTTTTCAAACAGGTTCCCTCTTAAGGAGGGGGGTATGTGACAGGGTTGAATAAGTCCTGTCCCATGTGTTATGCAGAAAGCGTTTAAAGCAAGGATCTGTTCTGTTCTCTCTTTTTCTGTCTCATCTGTCTGATTGTGCTATCAAATTTTCTTGTGAGACCTAGGAACTGATCACTCTGACAGTCTTATGACCCCTCCCCACACAATCTCCCTGCTCTCACTTGCTGTTTCTGTCTTTTCTTTACCAATACTTTTCTGTGGTTATAAAATAAATGTGAATCTTTTTGTGAAACTGGGATCCCTTGGCTTGAAAATGTATTTTGTTATAATGTTGAAATGATTGCAAAAAGCTATTCAGAACTCAGGGGGTTAATTTTGAGATGCAATTTGACCTCCAAAAATTCTTTTTCAGAGTTGTCAACAGCCGATTATACAATGTGGTAAATATAAACAACTAAATCCTCTACTCTGATTGGTTGGCTGGCACATTTCCAATGTTATAAATTCACCAGTATACCCACTGGAAAAGGTATCAGCCAACCTTATCACTGCCACCCTCGCACATCAAAGGAGCTGGCGCCATTTTCCATCGCTGCTTATGAAATGGAGCCATGGTAAATTTAAAAACCACGAGTACATACTTTAAATTATTTGACATGGATGACCCTGAAACTGTATTTAATTCAGAAAATGAACCTTCTGATGCTGAAAAATGTACAAATATGAAAGAATGTCCTCCAGTGTCACCAAACAATCTGAATCCTGGAGACAATAGGGGCGTAGACAATGCTGGCACTGAAAATTCAATCTGCCCGCAAACTGAGCACCAACCTCCAGTCATTCCCCAGGCACAACTGCAAGCTTCCACATGCATTATCCATGTGACAAGAACCAGGAAGGAAGTACAATCCCACACATAAGATAAAAAAAAAAAAATCTTAACGACACAGTGCTGCAGTACTGAACTGTTCCTTAAAATATGAGAAACTGCTACTACTGCTACTGAAAGGAAACCTCCCTTGCAAGACTCTTAAACTTTTTTCTTCCATTCATCTCAATAGCAAAAACAGACTTTTTTTTAAAGCATAACAATGCATACTACAATCCATCAATTTTATGAAGAAATAAAACAGAAAAACTACACAATTGTATAATAGCAATATACCACTCCAGGGTATGGGTATATGGGGGGATTTACCATTTCTGGTGTGATTAAGTCACTCAGCCTGCGGCCTTGTGACCGAACCACACCAGGTGTGGTAATCCCTCCATATACCACCACCTTGTCATGGTATATTGCTTAATTAGTTTTGAGACAGTGTTTTATTTTGTTGCTCCCTACAATGAAAGAAACTGACAAAGTTTTGATTCATTTTATGAGAAACAGGATGTGTCTTAATGAGCTCAGGATGCAGAAATTAATTGCCAGGCAAAGACTTCTTATAAAAAGAACAGCAATGTTTGTTAGGAGAGAGAGAGAAATTGAAATTTAGAATAAGAGATGCTCTCAGATAAAGGACTGTTTTCTTTCTTTGTACTGCGTTTGTAAACAGCTATTCAGAACAATTTTATTTTTTTATTTTATTGTTATTGAAAAATAATAAAATGCTACTTGCAAGTTTTATAACTGCTCCTGGCTTTCCTATGCTTGCTGGCCTTTGCCTGGATGACAGTCTGGAAGGGTGATGGCAGCTGGAACAAAGAACATGCCCCCACTGGATTTGGACTCTGGTAACGTAGCAGAGAACTGAGTCAGGTGGACGGAATATATGGAACTGATTTTCACTGGCCCAGATGTAAACAAGTGGAATGAGCAAAAGGCAACACACTTGTTAATATGCATAGGCTAGAAAGGTAGAGATATATGTGGTGCATGGTGTGCCAGCGGTGGCCTTACAGCTGAGAACAGAATGAAGCCAGATATTTGGTTCGCCCACTTCAAGGCATACTGTAAGCCACACAAGAATTCAGCAGTGCAGCAGAAGCAGTTCTATGAAAGAAACAAAGGCCAGGCCGAAAGTGTGGATGAATGGTTTACCCAGCTACATCTGCTAGCAAGTGACTGTGCCTTCACAGATGCTGACAACATGACAAAAGTCCACATCCTGACGTGGACTCAACCTAAAGAGGTGCAGAAGGAGCTCCTTCTACAAGATGACCTGATGCTAGAAACTGCTTAAGGTAAACTGAGGATATAAGGCCCGCCATGCTGACATCCATGTGCTGGGCAGTGCGCAACAGGCAGTGCACAATGGGCAGTGCACAACAGGCAGTGCGAACCACTTACAGAAAACCGAAATACAATGGAATCACTAATGAAGGAAAGGACTGGGAAATTCAGGCCTATCAGCCTGACTTCGGTAGTGGGCTAAGTATTGGAATCACTACTGAAGGAAAGGATTGAGGAATACCTTGTTTTCAGTGGTCTTTAGGATCCAAGGCAACATGGGTTCACAGGGTGGAGGTCTTGTCAGACAAAACTGACCAAGTTCTTTGACTGGGTAACCAAGGAATTAGATTAGGGAAGAGTGGTTGACATAGCCTACCTGGACTTCAGTAAGGCCTTTGACACTGTTCCACATAGAAGACTGGTGAGCAAGCTGAGAAGCCTGGAAGTGAGTCCTAAAGTAGTAAGATGGGTAGAGATCTGGCTGAACAATAGGAGTCAGCGGGTGGTGGTGGTAAATGACATCCACACTGGAGAGGGCAAAGTGACTAGTGGGGTACCACAAGGGTTAGTACTAGGCCCAGTATGCTTCAGTGTCTTTATAAGTGACACTGCAGAAGGGCTGGAAGGGAAGGTATGCCGGTTCGTGGTTGACACAAAGATCTGCAACAGAGTAGACACATAGGGAAGGGGGGAAAATGAGAGAAGATCAGAAAAAAGCTGGAAGAATGGTCACCTGTTTGGCAGCTGGGCTTCAACGTGAAAAAGTACAAAACGATGCACTTGGGGCACAGAAACCCAGGGGCAATGTATCAACTGGGAGAAGTACTAGCTGTCACAAAACAGGAAAGGGACTTAGGGTTATAATTTCTGATGACCTGAAGGTAACTAAACAGTGTGACAAGGCAGTGGGTAAGGCTAGCGGGATGTTTGGATGCAAAGGCAGTGGTATCACCAGTTGAGAGGGAGGTAATAATAAGGTAATAATACTCCTGTATAGATCACTAGTGACAACCCACCTTGAGTGCTGTGTCCAGTTCTGGAAGCCGCACCTCTGAAAGGACATAGACAGGGTAGAGGCGGTACAAAAGGCGGCAACCAAAATGGAGCAGGGCCTGCATCAGAAGCCCTACAAAGAAAGGCTTAAGGAATTAAATATGTACTCCCTAGAAGAAAGGAGGGAAAGGAGGGATATGGTAGAAACATTTAAATATCTCACAGGTATAAACAAGGTACAGGAAGGGAGCATTTTCCAAAGAAGAAGATGGTTGATGAAAAGGGGCACACTATGAAGGGTTGGGGGGGAGACAGACAGTAAATGTGAGGAAGTACTTCTTCACGGAAAGGGTGGTGAATGCTTGGAATATCCTCCCAGTGGAGGTGTTGGGGGCCCAAAATGGTTACAGGATTCAAGAAAGTATGGGATAGACACAAGGGGATCTTAGAAGTAAGGCAAGGGGGCAAACCAGAGATGAGTAGAGTCTGCAGTATCACTGTAGATAGGGAAAATAGGGCAGACTAAATGGACCAAGAGGTCCTTATCTGCCAACAACTTCTATGTTTCTAAAGGTAGGAATGACTAATTGCAGAAGGGAGAGAAAGGCTTGGCAGAGGGGGAACCTCCAAGGGGTGACTTCCAGTTGGTATAAGACTGTGCCATCAGTGGGAGCAGAAGCATGTGGAAAAGGTAGAGTGCTTTGCAGCTGGTCAGATGTGTCAGGCATGTAAGAAATATGGTCATTTTGCAAGTGTATGTCAGGGAACTACACACAGTACAATGGCCCAAGGTGGGGTATGGTGAGGATGCAAAAGGCCAACCATTTTTCCTTGCATCCATCAACAGGTAAAGACACATCTCAGAGGAGGCTTATGCTACACTACATATGCGTATAATGAAAACAGCCATCAAATTTAAATTGGACATGGGCATGCAGGTCAACTCCATCTCAGTCTGGGTGTATCAAGAAAAATTAGCACGTGCACCCTCTGCAAACCACAAATAAACCCTACTGAGATGGTTATGTAGAGCAGGAGCTTAAAGTAGAAGGAAGTTGCAACTTACAGTGCAGTCACAAAGGAAAAAAGCAAATTATGCAATTTTACATTGGGGATACAACAATTACACCAGTCTTGGGGTTGAAAGCATGGCAAGACCTAGGACTGATCCAGATAGTCATGGTTGTTGAGCCTGTAAATAAAAACATGACAATGGAAGTGGTATGAGACCAGCATTCAGATGTTTTTACGGGGCTAGGCTGTTTCCCAGGAGTTTGTTCGATACAGCTAAAACCAGGAGCCCAACCTGTATTTCATGCACCAAGGTGAGTACCATTAGTTCTGAAGGCCAAAATAAAAGCAGAACTTCTTAGAATGGAAAAGCTGGGGGTAGTCGTCAAGGTGACAGAGCCCACAGAATGGGTCAGCTCCATGGTGGCAGTCAAGAAAAAGAACTCGTGAAACATAAGTCTCTGCTCAGACTTCCCTGTGACCTTGACAAAGTAATAATGCGTGAGCTTTATGGGCTGCCCACACAGGAGAAAATTTCACATAAATGGCCAAGGGCAACCCATTTCAGTGTACTTGTTGCCCAGGCAGGCCATTGGTAGATGCAACTAAATGAGACAAGTAGTTGACTGACAACTTTCAACAACCATTCGATAGATGGTGCTTCGCCCAGGTGACCTTCGAGATAGTATCTGTGCAAGAGATGTTACAGAAGAAGTCTCATGAAATCATAGAGGGACTACATGGTGTTGTAGTGATCATTGATGACCTCCTTGTATACGGATCTACAAAAGAGGAGCATGACTGCCGCCTTGTGGCGCTTCTGGAGAGGTACAGCCAAATGAATTTGAAGGGAAGTCCCTTCAGTCTTTTATTCTGTTCCCGTGTAGTTTATTTATTTATTTCAAAAGTTTCACCAGGAAAGACATACTGAGCTGAAAATAGCTTGTTTCCAGATGCATCCTGGGGGGAAGAGAGGTGTAAAAAGAAAATAGGACAATAAATTATACAATAAAACATAATAAAGAAATGCAAATAAAACAGTACAAAATGAGGTTCATCAGACAGGTAAAATTTTAGGCTAAAATATTTACAAAGGAATAGGTTCAATCAAAAGTACATTTCATCAGTGAGGGCACCATAGGATAGGGCACCATAGGAAGAAATGCAGATAGGGGAGGAAGGGAAAGTGCAGAGCAAGTGGGAGAGGAAGTCAAGAGGGAGGAGGGTTGGTGAGGGAAGGGGCAAGGAGGAGGAGAAAGAGGGGAAGAGGGTAGACTGAGGAGTGGGGAAGGGCTAGGACAGGCACAGGAGGGACCGGTGCGGTCATGGAGCAGAGAGGAGAGAGAGCATTTGGAAGATGCTGAGCAAATGGTTAAGGAGAGATAGTTCCAAAGCTTAGGAAAGTGGAAAGAGAAGGCAGCCTGACCAGTGAGGGACTTTCAAGAGGGAAGTGTGAAGGAATGATAGCCAGAGTCACAGAGGGAGTATGAGGTGGGAGGGGGAGAGCTAAGGTAAGGGGAAGGGCGGCCAGACAGAATTTAGAGATAAAAGAGGCATAATGAATTAGGCAGCAGCCTTCCAGGAAGGGGGAGTGAGAGGGCAGAGTATAAGAAACAGTGGTAAGCGCGAGGTGGGTAGTCCAAGGCAAAGTGGCAGGAGTGAAAGAGGGGCTCCAGTCTGGCTAGGGTGGATTTTGGGGCAGCACCATAGACAATGTCACCATAATCGATAATGGGAAGGATAATTTTAGTGATGATATCTTAGCGAGCAGGAAGAGGGATACAACTTTTATTCCTATATAGTGCGCTAAGTTTGGGATGGACTTTTTTATGTATGGCATCCACATGCTATGAAAAGTCAAGGTGCCAGTCTAGCCAGACCCTAAGGTACTTAAATGAGGGCACATCTTCAATTGTGACCACATCAAGAGTGTGGATTGAGGGGAGGGAGCCTGGAAAGCCTCTGCTTAGTGCCAAAAGTCATGGAGACTATTTTTTTGGCAGTTAAAGATCCATGATTTGACCTGAACTATTACCGGACATTGTTAAAATCAAGTTTAAAGCCTGGCCATTAGCTAAGAAGGGGAGGAACCAACGGCAAAAAGGACTGTATCATCTGTGTACATTTGGATGGATGCAGATGAACAGGCAGAGGGAAGGTCATTTAAGAATATCATGAAGAGTAGCAGGCCAAGGACAGAGCCTTGGGAGACGCTGGTGCAAATGGGGGGAGAGAATAAGGACTCGCCAGTTCTAACTAACTGAGATGTACCCACTAGGTAAGAGTGGAAGCAGTTAGTTGCAGAGTCTGATAGACCCGCCAACTTGAGCTTGTCAAGGATGAGAGGGTGGGAAGGTGGGAACCAGTGTCTCAAGCTTTGGCCAAGTCGACAATGATGGCGGAGGTGAGGAGGCCCTGGTCCATGCCTGTGTGGATGGAGTCAGTGAGCCAAAGGAGGTGGTGAAGTGGTGTTTGCAGAAACTAGACTAGAAGGAGGTAAAGAAAAAGGAATCAAAGAAGGGAGAGAGTTGAGAGAGCACTATGTGCTCCTGGAGTTTAGTTAAGTTTGGGAGCAGAGAAATAGGTGGAAGTTGCTGGGAGTGGAGGAGTCACCTCCTTTAGGAAGGAGAATGACAGCTGCATGCTTTCAGGTGTCAGGGACAGAAGCAAGAGAGAAGAAGAGGCTGAGTGGGAGGAGATGGGGACGGCAATGGCAGGGGCAGAGAGGTGTAGTAGCTTGGGGTTGAGCCCATCAGGCCTCCTACCTTTCAGAGGGTTGAGTGCCAGGAGGGCATTGAGCGAAGCAGCAGGTGTGACTGGCAAGAAAGAGAAGGGAAATGATGGAGGGGCAGAAAGGTAGATGGGAGGAGGGGTAGAAATGGGGAGTGGGGGAAGAAGGGAGGAAGCACAGGAGGTGAGGAAAAAATTGAACTCAGAGGCCACAGAAGGAGGGTCAGAAATGAGGGTGTCTCCCACCTTGAGGACTGGGGAGGGGGACTGGGTAGTGGGGAGAAGAGGGTGTGGTTGACAGGCACTTTTTTGTCTACCTTCATTACAGGGTGGCAGTGGCCTCTAGTACATATTTTTATATTACATCAACTGTCAATCACAGCAGGATGAAATGTTCTACATTTGTTTTAGGCTCTCCCTTGTCTAAATGTGTTCCTCTTGCCAGAATATAATTGAAAACAACTAGTGTGAGCTCCATTATATTATTTATTTATTTATTGGAATCTCGGATAACACCTTTGAGATAAAAGCTTGTTTACAAAGGTTCCACATCTAAGGCAATAGACAAGGTTCGTAGACATTACAAAACAGATTGGGGTATATACAGCAGGTAAGTACGTTATGGTACATACAGCTACAGATTCAAGCAAGTACACTTAAAATACATCAGGTAGGAGAGGTCAACTTTATTGCAACAGTACTAAAAGCATACCTAAGGTGGACAAGCAATTTATAGTGGTAGCTGAGCTTTAGAGCGTGCAGATAGAATTATGGAGGGTCAGAAGTGGTGACCAAAGGAGGGGGAGGACAGAATAGATGAGAGCAGGGGGAGGGTGGGGACAGAGACAAAGGGGATGACAGAATAAGGGGATTGAGTAGTCAGAGGGGTGGGATTGGAAAGGAATCTACCTAGGGTTACCGTAAGTAGGTGATAGGGCAGGGCTGGGTGATGTGGGGGGAGAGAGAGGGATAAGAGAAAGGGTTTTAAAGTGTGTGGGGGCGGGTGAGTATATAAATTAATAGGAGCCTTCCAAAGAATGTTTTATATAAGTAATGATACTGTTAGCACCTGACTGTGTGGGCGGGTATAAAAAGGTTACCTGTTCTGTATGGTGTCAGATAGGGTCAGTGCTTTCTGACCAGTGGAGGTGAAGGACCGAGGGAGTCTTATCACCCTGGTGGAAACTGATTGTCTAAGTTTGCCACAGGTGTGAGGAAGTTCATTTGTTTAGTATAATCTTTGTTTTGCTCACAGTTCAAGCCTTTTTATTTAACATACTAACACACTAGAAAACCAGCAGAGTAGGCCTATTGGTCTATCAAGTCTGCTCGTGCTTCAGCACCCTGATTGGGTACCATAGCCCTCTATCTGTCTCCTTCCACTGTTACTCCATCACCAAGTCCTGCCCTCCCCCGGCAAACCAGCCTCTGCTTCACCCCTTGCCTATACCTGTCCCACCCTCTCTTGAATCCCTCCACCATAGCTGCCTGTACCAGCTCCCTGGGCAGCGCATTCTAGAGGCAGTATGGCACAGTGGGTTAAGGCTCTGAGCTGCAAATCTGGAGACCTGGGTTTGAATCCCACAGCCCCCTAGGTGCATACTGTGTGACCCTGAGCAAGTCACTTAACTTTCTTGTGCTCCCAGGTTGCACCTACAAACAAGCTTTCAGCTTAGTGTGTCTCACCTGGTAAAATAATTGGTAAAAAAAAAAAAAATTCTAAAGTTCCACCACTCTCTCTGTGAAGTACCTCCTCCTTCTCCTTCCCCCCCCAGTCCTACCACCCTCAATCTTCCTACTGTGTTCTCTGGTGAGAACCCTCCTTCAGTCGAAACATCCTATCTCGGCTTACCTTATTTACTCCCCTGAGGTACCTGAAGACCTCAATCATGTCCCCCCAGTCCCTCCTCTCCTCCAGTGAGAACAAGTTGAGCTCCCCTAGTCGTTCCTCATATGTCATATCCCCCAGGCCCTGGATCATTCTGGTTGCTCTCCTCTGAACCCTCTCCAGGAGTTGGATGTCCCTCCTTAGGTGCAGCCTCCAGAATTGCACACAGTACTCAAGATGTGGTCTAACCAGGCTGTTGTACAGTGGCAAAATCACCTCCCTGTTCCTTGAGGTAATCCCCCTAGTGATGCATCCCAGCATCCTATTTGCCCTGACCGCAGCCCTCCTACACTGCTCTGAATTATTCATATTAACATTCACCAAGACTCTTAGGTCTCATTTCCCTGCCATGGCCTGCAACTCATCCCCCCCCCCAGGATGTACACATAGTTGGGGTTTTCCCACCCTAGGTGTAGCACCTTGCACTTGGAGGAGTTAAATTTCAATTTCCAGGTGCAGGACCACCTATCCAGAGTATCCAGGTCCTCTTGCAGGGCCAATCTCCCCTCCTCCCCCTGCACCACTGGTCCAGCTTAGACCCGTCCACAAAGATACTTATTTCACACCTGATATTGGAGATGTAGGCATTAAACAGGAGTGGCCTCAGGACTGATCCCTGTGGGACCCTGCTTTTTCTTTCTTTCATTTATGGAATGAATAAACATTGCGCCTTGCCAATGGTGCTTTGAACTTTGTATCTGGCTGTTGTGTCCATCTGTTATCCCATTCCCTATTACAGGCCACATGCAGAAAAGTGCCATGAAATGTTGTGCCTGGGTAATATTTTCTGATGGGGCACTATGAAGTGGCCATTGCCTCCCTAAATACGAATAGTATTTTATCAGAGAGGGAGTGACTAGTGACATTTGTACTATTTTCCGATCATGCATATGATATTATATTTTTTCAAGACACTAGATTAAGCTCAGCCTCAGAAATTAATAATGTCAGTAATGGCTTGGTATGAGGTTCCAGCTATTGGTTAGGGAGAGAGATGTTTGTAGCGGAGTAGGGATTTGTTTTATGGATCATAACATTAAAATAATTCATATGGGAGAAACTGAGCCAGGGAGAGCTTTATTATTAGACCTTCAATTGCAAGGGATAGATTTCTGCCTTATTAATGTGTACGCATCACAAGTGAAAACTGCCAGGATAGCTATACTGAAGTTAATTCTACCATACCTATATACCTCACGGAATATCCTTTTTGGGGGAGACTTTCACATTAGTCATTTCTTGTCAGATAGCGGTCTCTAAACACCTAAAATATATTGTAATTCCTCTTATCTTAACCAAGTTTTGCAAATGACGGGCTTAATAGATGTATTCACCACACATACGGATAAGGCCTTGCATACCTGTTTTAAAGGAAAATTATCCACCAGGATTGACTTTTGGTTTATCACTCCTAGTGTGAAGGTTAGATCAAAAGCAGTAGTGCCAGTGGCAATATCTGATCATGGTCTGCTAAGTGCTACCCTTTCTGATGTTACTGAAACCACAAGGGGTAAAGGGTATTGGAGGCTGAATTTAAGCTTACTACAAACTCTAGAGATTAAAGAAGGCTTTATGTATTTATTAGAAGCAAGGAATTCTGTTTTCTTTCTATATGATTCCTTAGATGATTGGTGGAAAGACAGTAAAGAATGTTTTCAACAATACTTTCAGCTTATGGTGAGATTAAATGGGAAGAAAAAAAAAAGAAAAGTATTTTGGACGAAGGAATGGACTTTTTCTTTTGTACCAGCTATAAATAGACAGTGGCAAATCCTATAATGAACAGATTAAAACTGTAAAAGACCAAATAATTAATATTCAATATGATAGGATGAAATCACTCAGAATTGAACAAAGATTCGAGCAAACAGGGAAACAGGGTAGTGTTAACCCTTTTGAGACTTGCACAGCACAAAGACAAGAAAAAAACATCATCTCCCATTTAAAATCCAAAGAAAGGACAGAAATACAAGGTAAAAGGGATATACTTAAAGAAGTTGAGACTTCAGTGTCACACAAATTTTCAGAAAACAAGATAGTAAATGAGGAGGTCAAGCAGTGGTTGACCTCCTGCGAGCTACCACAAATTCCTGATTATTTTTGGGCTTCCCTTTCTGCTCCAGTCACTGAACTGTAGTTGAACTCAATTATTTTAGCAGTAAGAATGGGGCCGGCCCCAGGCCCAGATGGCATCCCGAGTTAATTTTATAAAACTATTTTCCTAGGCTTAGCCAAAGAACTAGTGGCGGCTTTTAATTTTTTTTCTTGAACAGCCTTAAATTGAAGGTTTAGTAATCTTCCTGTATAAAGGAGGTGAAAAAGCCCTTTTAGACAACTGGAGACCAATCACATTATTAAATGCAGATTGTAAAATACTGGCAAAAATTTTGAATAACTGTCTATCCTTAGTATTAGAAACCTTAATACATCCAACCCAATTCTGTGCTGTGCCAGGAAGGAAAACTGGGGATGTCTTGATATTCCTAAGAGAAATACTGGAAAAGAGAAACAGTGATGAGCTAAGTAGATACTTGTTAGGCCTTGATCAGGCGTAGGCCTTTGACAGGATAAGCCATGAATATTTATGGTTGGTGCTAGAAGCATATGGCTTCCCAAAATATTTTATTGATTGACTTAAACTATATTATGAGAAGGCAAGGGTCAGTCCATATGTAAAATGGTTGGTTAGGATGTGCATGTCCAATTAATAAGGGTGTCAGGCAAGTCTGTCCTTTGCGTCCAGCCTTATATACTTTGGTACTTAACCCGCTATTGTTTAAAATTCATAAGAACAAATCTGTAATAGGGGTCTCAGTTCACAGTGAAGATCAGGAAATTAAAAATATTGTATTTGCAGATGATGTGTACCTGATACTGGCGGATCAAGCATCAGGCAAGGCGGCAGCACAGGAGATAGTATCTTTTTCAAATCTTACGAAAACAGATATAAATTATGCTAAAAGTAAATGCCTTCCTATTGGTGCAGCTAGAGAGGAAGGCTGTATTCTTTTAGGTATCCCAATACAAGCTGTACCACAAAAAATCTTGGGGGTCTACTTTGGCTCGGGAGACATGAATACATATAACTGGAATTTTCTTGTACAAGACTGCAGGGATAAAATTAAAAGATGGAACTCATGGCACATGTCAAAACTAAAAAGGGCTAATATGGTATAAATCTTCTTACTAATTATGTTTTTACATCTATGTGTGTTTTTTCCCCCTACTAAGCAAATAGAGACAACAATATGTAATATATTTTTCCAGTGCATTTGGGGAAGCAGGCTAAACCCTGTGAAAAGAGGTGTGACTTATAGACCCATTGAGAACGGGGGCTTAAATATGATACATCCATTGGTATTCTTTTTTACTATGTTTCTTTATGTAAATTTAAAACCAGTGGTACAAAATACAGGAAGAGTATGGTGCCCATGAGTGCTAGATCAGATTGGCATGGGAACCTAACTCTCTTATTCAGAAACAAAAATCTCTCCTCGGCCTCTCATATTATATGCAATATATTTTTGGGAAATTAAAACTATGGGCCATAAAGAAACATATGTTAATAGATTTTACTAGAAAAGAAATGTATGATTATATCGTGACCACGTTTTTTGATGAACAACTCAGATACTGGATAAAAACACCAACTGAGATAAAGCAAATAGGTATTATGTTAACAAACCCCAGAATGAAAGGGAAAATGTGGGATGTGATGAGGTTATGCACACATGAGAAGTTAAACATTAAGAATAACCTAAAACATTAGGAATTAGTAGAAAGAAGGTGCCCCAGAGATGATAAGTGTTTAGAAACATTAGAAACAATGGAATACTTGTTCTTAGAATGTCCTTTTGTACTCAAATTTTGGGTTATTATTTGCTAAATGGCATAAATCCCCCTTTAAAATGATTAATAGAGATATTTTATTTTTAGGTCTTTTACCACAGGCCTGGGGTAAATATGATCCAGGAACAATTCAGATGATTCTTTTAATAATTGAATACCACATTTGGCATATTAGGTGTCAACTAACTTTATAGAAAAGACGGAGCTCAGCAGAACAATTGTTCTGGACCATACAGAATTCTCTGTTAGAAATAAAATAAACAGACTTTCAACAGTATAAAGGGTTAAAAACTCAATCCTGGTAGAAATACGTGGATTGGATAGAGAAGGTATGATAAAAATGACTTTGGTCTAAATAGGTTAACTACAGTTTCAAGCTTGGAGTATGGTTCCATAATATGAATCCTAGATGGTTCTCCTTTGGGAAATGAATATAGGCAGGGTGTATTTGCTAGATCAAGCCCAACCTTTTAGATGATATAGCTGTTCTACATTATTTATTTAGAAATTAATCTTGTTCAGACAGTTTTGATTTTAGGGAAGGGGGGAGACAGATTGTGCATAAATTTCATCTTTTGTTTATAAAAGGGGAAAATACAGAAGTATGACAAAAACACTTATCCTATTCCCCCAAGGGAGAGGACCTGTTTTCAGTATTTACAGCTTAATTTGAGGTTATAAACAGGCACTTTCATTTAAGAGGTATGACGTAATGCTTACTGATGTTTCCTTTTCTTTTTTTATGATTTAGGGTGCAGTAACCTTTTTTTTGTAAATACCTGGTTTAAGTTAAAAATTCTTCTACCCACTTGGTTGGGGGAGGGCTATTCTTGGCTTATGATTTTGTGTGCAGAAACACTATTTTGTATGTATCTGCATTGAAGTTGTAATAAAAAAATTCCCCTTCTCTTTTCGAAAGGTGCCATGGGATCTTTAACGTCCACCAGACAACCACTAGAACTGGCAGACGGGACCTCGGTTTAACATTTCATCCAAAAGACGGCACCTCAGGAGTGCAGCACCCCCCTCATGCTGCTCTACTGTGTCAGTATTGGAATTTAACCTAAGTGCCTGGTGTGGGGATAGAATCCACAGCCTTTTGATCTTCTGACCTCAGAGGTGAGTGTGCAACCTGCTGAGCCACTGACACTGCAACACACTACATACATGAGCAGAAGCTCTCTCCAGTGAGGGTGTCGTACAATAGGATAGCGCACATCATCCTCAGCTGCCATTAATCTGACCACCACTGCGCAGTACTCACAGAGCTGGGGTGACTACCGTTAAAGGCTAGTCTCCAACACACACTCCACTGCATGGTTTTCAGGTTCACCAGTACTGGTAATCCAACTAGAATGTCTACTCTCTTAGCTCCCCAATGCACAGAACTTGGACTAAGGTTGGGAATTAATTTCTCCTCCCACACCCCGTGCATAAGAAATGACTTAGGCCAACAGGAAGACCCCAGTCTTGCTTAGAACAGTTCTTTTTTTGTTTAGTCATTCTTAAAGCTAGGACAAAATTGGTTTCTGAATTGTGTAAAGTGTTTTCTCCAGCAATAGGCTCACCCCTGGAACAGATTAGATTGAGGTGGGAAACAGTAAGTGGTACTCCTCTTTTGGCCCCACATTGGAAAAAATGCCTCCAGGTGAGCTGGGCTGTAATTGCCTCACCTACATGGTCAGAGTTCAGTTGCAGAATCCTCACCAGATACTTCTGAACACCAATGGTCACAAAACATTTCAGTACAACCCATACAGATACTTGATGGAGGCAGTGCGGTCCAGTGGGAACCCACTACCACATATGTTGGGATTGCCCGATCCTCCAACCTTTTTGGAGGGAAGTTCATATAGAACTACAGCTTGTGAGTCTCAGCTAGATCCCATTTTCCTTTCAAGACCTAGTTCTAGGTTCACCTTCTTTTCTGGAAAGGCCTAGGAGGAAATGAAAGTTTATACAAATTCTACGAGTGGTGGCCCTTAAATGCATTACGTTGCACTGGCAGAACCCCCTTCCTCCAGCAGTAAACCTATGGAAAATCAAGGTTGCAGAACTAGAGTCCATGGAGCAGATCATCACTACTTTGCAGTTCCAACTTCCACTATACCCTGAACTTTGGCAACCCCAGGCCCAGCTCAAGGTGTAACAGCTGGGAGAAGAGGGTGAGGTAGAGCACAGCTGAATCTGCCCCAGACCTGGATTAGTTCTCCCCCCCCACAAGGTTTTCTGGACAACCAGAGAGACAGATAATATTAATGAGAGCTGCCTTTTTGGTTCAAACTACAATCTTATTGAGTCATGTAACAACAAATACCAATGTACTGTAGTTGCTTTGTAGATCTGTATATGTTCTTCACAGGATGATGAAGCATGGACATTTTCTTTGCACTTTCTGAATATTGGACTATACACCATACAAAGACTGCCTAAAAATTGAAAGTTATTTTATGTTTATTAGAAGGAGACATGTTGGGCAGGATTTTGGAAGCCTGGAGCAGAGTTTGCATCCAGCCCTGCACCACCACACCTAGGTTCTGGACATGTGCCGAACCCTTCGCCATAACTGGACCCAAATTTCCAATGTCAGGCACAGTTGTGACAGTTTCCACAAGTTACAGTAGCTTGCACCAAATATCTGGCACAAGCTCTGTAAAAATGGCCCCCAGGATTGCCACAAGGTACACCAGAGAAAGTTGGTCTACCTTGCAGCAGCTGCCATATCTGGAATAGAAAATTCCATTAGATCACCGCAAGCCCAAAGAGCCATATCATTGGTGCATCGGGGTTGCAGTGATCTAACAGCATTTAAAAATCCTGCCCCTTGTCTTCTTGAGTGACACTGTTTTGGTTAAATAAAAAGTTATTTCGTAGAATTTGAAAGATATGTATACCAGCATATGGATGTACAGTACATGTTGAGAAAAATGTTTTCACAACTAAGTCTTTTGTGCACGTAACTGAATAAAACTGAAGTTTAACAAAAGGAAAAAAGAACTGAGTTGGGCTAGCTTTCCTTCAGGTACACAGCCCCAGTATTGTGCAGTTACCTCACACATCAACAAAGGGCGAACCAAACTCCGGGTACCTTCAAAATAGTTATCAGACTTTACCCATGTTAGAATGTGAGAAAAACACGTGGGTTTCAAATGACAGACAATTATTTGTAAATGACATAGCATAATATATGTCTATGATGTAACCGCATTGCAAGTGTGAAATGCACTTCTGTAGCATGTTTCACTGTTGTACATGTACTTCTGTGATTGAAATGTCTGTAAACAAACTTTGTTGTCTTCTCTGAGTCACCCTAAAAATGGACTTGGTACCCAGGGAGCTCACCTGGTTACCAAAAACTAACTAACTAAGGCTATTTTTAATCACATGATTGACTTTTAGCCAGTGGGCGGGGAGGGCTGCATTTTGATTCAGTGTTTGGTAATGTTTAATGATATGGTTTTACAAACACATTCAGAGTGCTACAACATATAAACAAACTAAAATACACATATAATACAAAAACAAAACTAATTTACATTTTAGTGGCATGCCCTTACAAGCAGGTACAGTATGTCCAAGGATTAACAACACCCCCCTGCCTGGCATTAATCTGGAAATGCCTACTTGTCCGTGTATTATTCCTTAAATACTGTAATTAAAGACATGTTCCTGGATGCTCCGTGGATTATTCGCTGAAACGCAGGCATCGTTCATGACTTTTAATGTGGAACAGGGTCAGGACGTGCATCATTTAGAGTTCTGAGAGGAGAAAGGAAGCCCCCATAACTATAAAGAACAACCCACTCAGCAGTAAAATAGAAAGGAATGTAAAGTCTTTAAAAAAATATTATTTCTGTTGCCTGGATTCTCTGTACACATTCAGCAGAAGTGTGTAAAAGCAGCCTGGCTGCTGTCCTGAATGAATGTTTTCCACCAGCCTCATTTATTTAAAATTAATACTGCTTCACTGATTGAAATATGGGGGGTCACTGACATACTCCATGGATACAAACGTGAGGGGTGTACTGGCAATTTCAGTAGAAATCTTTACACATAATACTCTAATTTTTGTTCCCTTAACCTGCAACTGTACAGCTGTTTGAGCTGGTGAGTGCCAGCAGAACCTGAGGGCAATGGGGGGGGGGGGTAAAGGGAAACAGCAGAAGGCATTAATTCACACAGTGGATGGCCTGCATGTGGAATACACTACCTGTTGAAGCAGTGGCAGCTGGCCATGTCAGGCTTCCACAACAGTATTAGGCAGATTGTTGAGGGGAATATCATAGAGGGTTATACAACATGAATAAGGGCAACATTCCAGTAGTTAAGCTTGGATGAGAGTATAGTAATCGCAGTGCTGCAGCAAAGTCAGACAAGGTGGACCCTAAGTCCTCCTTTCCGTCACCAAAATAAAGTACTGTGTTACTATCAGTGCAAGGAATTCATGGCACCCCAAGAATTATGTACCCCAGTAATGGCTGTCAGAGACTTTCCTCAGCCTCATGAGGGTGAAACAGCCATGGTATCCTGATTATGTCGACCTGTTCTAGGACCGTGCCTGGAATCCATGATGAAGCAGTCCACAGTCAGATAGGAAAGTCACCCTTAATGCCTAGTCATACCATACTGCAGCTGTGCCGAGTCCCTGGGCCCATTTTAATTTGTTAACTCCATGCCTGTCTCTTCTGCCCAAGGAGGATGACAGAGAATGGGTGCCCTCCCAGTGTTACAGTGCTACAAATACCCCACCAGTTGATGTATTACCCCATGGTGAAAATATCTCCCCTAAAGCGTTATTTTTGAAGTACTGTAGTATTGTTAGAAGAGACAAACAGTGTTCCCAATGAGAAGTAGTTGAGTGTTGTGGGATTTGAAAACATTTACCAGAATATGTCTACAGTACCTGCACAGAGGTTTATAATTGTGGGAGTTGAAAACATTTACCAGAATATGTCTACAGTACCTGCACAGAGGTTTATAGTGTGGGAGTTGAAAACATTTACCAGAATATGTCTACAGTACCTGCACAGATGTTTATAGTGCAGGCAGTTCAGTTTCTTTCTTCGGCCAGAGTATTCGTCATGTGAGCATGATGTTGCTGCAACTAATGATCTTGGATGTCTTCTCCCTGAATACCTTGTTCTTCAGAAATGCACATCAGATGTAAAGTACACTGTGCTGCTCGTGACACACTTGCCTGTCAGTGCATGTAATTTCCATGAGAAAAATGTGTTTTGTTTGGCTAGGAGCAGAGAGAACAGGGTGGAGTCCGGCGTCAGGTGAAGCTTAGTCATTGCTTTCATATAGGAACATGTGATCCGAGAGACAAAATAAGCCAGTGCAGCCTATCCCCTACCCTCTTGACAGTTGTAACCATACCAGTTCAAAATCTGACTGCACCTTGATTGTTGAAATCTTCTATCCACGTGATATTCTGTTTTAATATGAAGTGATCTAGCCTCATTTTAAAAGTATCCACACTCTCTGCTTCTATAGATTCCGGGCAGCCTATTGCCTGTGTTCAGGGTCGCCCCTGAAAACAGGCAGTGTGCCTAGTGGGCCTTACCTGGTTACCGAAGAATAATTAAAAAAAAAAAATGCCTAGGAAAGGTACACTGAGCCAAAGCTTGTTTCCAAGAGTAACCTGGGGATGGGTAATAAGGAGAATGAATAAATAAAAATACAGGCGATATCAAAATAAAAAAAACAGGTAGCAGAACTTACAAAGTGTGGTGAGTACTAGTCAAAATTCATCCACATATTGCTTAAGAGGCTTAGGATACAGCTAGAGAAACACGTTTATCACGTAATCACATTAGATAGAAAGAGCAAAGACCCCAACAAAAATTGCAGGACGTCCGAGCAGGAGGGGTAATGCACAGAGCTGTAACCGAGCCAGAGAGTATGATAGAGTGAGAGAAAAGCGAAATGTGAGGGAAGGAGGTTAGATCCAAGCACAGGAGAGGACTAAATGATCCCTTAGAAGGGTTTTAAAGCCAGCCCAGTGGCACAGAGGGCTGAGGCACCTTGAGCACCTTAACTCTCCCATTCCGGCAACCCAGGTTCGAGAACGACCTCAGGCCACTGGGGGTCTGGGAGTAGGATTGAGTGGCCACTTGGCAGCTCTCCTTTCCCAGCTCTTGGCTGCCACCAAGTGGAGAATCAGTGGAAGCACTGGACAAATGGGGGGGTGGTGCTAGGCCAGGTGGGTGGAACGGGGTCGCGGTTATGATGCGCATGCGTGCCTCCATGCACATGCACGATTAGTTGCTGAGGTCCTGGGGAGTAAGGGACAAAACCGAGGGGGGGGTGGAGCATGTTTCCCATTGCCATGTGTGATGGCCCTCGGGACTCGGGTCCCACACCATCTTGATCCCGGCCGGCCTGATGACCAGGGAAGTGGCCGATGGGTCTGGGGGTCCTGAACCAGGGACTGAAGGTGGCAATGGACAACAAAAAGCTATGTGTAAAAAAACAAAACCAAAGAAGGGTTTTACTTGCAGGAAGGGGTGTGCAATGGGGGGGGGGCAATTCCAGAGGCAGGGAAATGGGACGAGAAGGCAGACTGCCCAGCAGCGGTTCTGCACTGGGGGATAGTGAAAGTATGGACATCAGATGAGTGTCAGGAGTAGTAGGAGGGAAGGGGAGTGGAGTGAGGAGAGATGGCAAAGAGTGAGGAGAACCGGAATTTAGCAAAGAAGAAGGAGCAATGAGTAAAGTGTCTTGCATCGAGAGAAGTGGGCACAGGGAATGAAGTCCCTGGAGACCCTCAACAGTACTGTTGTAGGTCTCATTGACAAGCTGGAAGTACTCACAGCATGTCCGCAAAGCAGAAAGTACTATCAGCCCGCTATAGCAGACAGTGCTACGGCAAACTAGAGAGCTAGAAACTTTGAGGCTGAGAACTGAAGCTATGGAAACATCATGAGAAGGTGCAGTCTGAATCTAGGCAGCATACCTGAGGGGACAGAAGGTGCAGATCCACTAAGTGTTTTTGAGAAACTGTTCATAGAGGCAGTTGGCTGTAACTTTCCCCTAGCAATAATTGGAGCTGGATCAAGTGCATAGAGGTGCAGTGAACCTAAACTATTCTGGTAATCTCCCACAATTTGCCTTCATAAAACCACACTGCCAGCAGGACAGGGAACTTCTATTAAGAAAGCCTCACATGGGCATGGGGCTACAGGTTAAGGACATAACATTCAGATGTATATTGACTCCCCCTCTGAAGATTTATCTAAAAGAAAAGCCTTCTCTGCAGCTGAAGAGATGCTGCATGCATAAAAAGTGCAGTTACTTTCTGTATCAGTAGCTCTTTGAGAGACTCTCCTCCATTGAGCCACACCTGTGGAACATAGACCCCATTGGCATCAGAACCACTCCGAAACATTTGACTAGTAGGGGCACTCATGATGATGCATATAATCGGTGCCTATATAATGTGAGAGACCCCATACCTCCTCAATTTGTTCCTCCTCCTGTTCTGTACCATACTGCAGGAATGCTAAAGGCACCAATAAGTCCATGTGAACCCATTTTTTTCCCTGTATTTCATAATGACTAGGAGGAGGGGGTTACAGTGGTAGACTTTGATTTCCAAATGTTGAATGGGCCCCGAGACCCTGGGTAAGGGATCTGAAAACCACACTAAAAACTCTAATACAATAACAGACGCAGGATTAAAGACCAGGACTGGGACCTGATGATCCCAAGGTATAGGATTTACAGGAGGGATGGAGGCAAAGAGAAAGGGGGAGGAGGTGGCGATTTACGTGAGGGAAGGAATAAAGTGTGCAAGGGAAGGGGGGAGGAGGGTAGAACAGAGGTCTTGTGGATGCAATTCCATGACATAAAAAATAGGACTCTCAGGATGGGGGTGGTAATGCCGGCCTGGTGGCACTGAGGGTTGAGGCACTGGATGCTACACCTCACGCTGCACCAGTGGCCCAGGTTCGGGAATGGACTCAGGCGCTAGGGGTCAGCAGGGGGGAGGAGATGATTGAGCATCCAGAGGACTGCTCTCCTCTCCTGTGGGAAGGGGGTGTTGATGCTCATCACTGCTGTAATGGCTCCCGGCGGAGGCTAGCAGTCACAGCAAGACATGGAGTACATAGAAGTGGGATATGGGAGTGATGGCAGATGTCCTGCAAGTGGGTGTGGGACCACGCCCACATTGCGCTGGACATCATTGCATGCCCGTGCTTCTGGGGTAACGTAACAAGAAAATCCTTACCCTCGGGCAAAGGTGAAGGCTCCTCTGCCCCGGACCACACTTCCAACACTGGGCCCTCTCCTCTGCAGCCCTGGCTCACTCGACCGACACTCTGTACTATAGATATAGCATGCTCTGGGAGGATAGGGCAGCCCCTCCCCAGGGGGCTCAGATCTGGGGGCTGTGTTGGTTGGAGCGAAGGAGAGGGTGAGAGTCTCAGGTGGGAGGTGGAGCTCGGAGGATGCCAGAAAGAGTTCCCCGAGAGAGTGGTGCAGAAACAGAATAAAAAAAAAAAAGGATGGGGGTGGTATACAGGTCACCAGCTCAAGGGGAGGACCTGGACAGGGAGCTAGCAGAGCAAATTAGGAAGGTGTGCAGAAAAGGTAATACAGTGATTGTGGGGAACTTCAACCTACCAGGAGTGGATTAAGGTATCCCAGCCACCTCGAATGCTAGGGAACAGGTATGCCCACCATTCAGCGAAACTATTACAGTGAACACGTCGATGCCGACAACATCGACAGTTCACTGTAATAGTCAGCTCGGAACCCCAGCACTCTTTTTGACCTGGTCCTGCACCCCCTCCCCGAATCAACTCCGACTAGAAAAGGAACTGATTCTCCTGCTGGATTTATGTCAATTGCAACTTGCAGTTGACATAAATCCATCACTGTGATGTCGGTTGACAAAACATTTCTTGAACTGGCATTGTAGATCCTGGGGAACAGATACTCCTGGAAGCCTTCCAGGATGGCTTCTTGGTACAGATGATTACCAAGCCGACTAGGTTGGAAAATATGCTGGATCTAGTACTGTCCAATGGGGAGGCTGTAAGGGAGGTGGGGGTGGAGGACCCGCTGGCTGGGAGTGACCACCACTCATGTGGTTCACGCTCAACATGAGCAGTGAAGCAGTGGGTACAGGGACCAGGGTGGCTGACTTTAGACAGGTAGATTTTGGAAGGATAGGTGAAATCTTAGGGGGGCACCTGACAGGAATTCAGCCACACTGAGATGCGAACCAGAAATGGGAAACAATCAAAATGGGGCTTGTGGAGGCTACTGAGACCTGTACCAAATTACAGAGCAAAAAGGGAAGGTCTAAGAAACCAAGCTGGATGAGTAGGGAAGTCTTAGAAAAGGTGAGGGCAAAAAAAGCAGCATTAAGGGGATACAGGAAATCGGGGGGGGGGGGGATATGGAGGAGTATGTGAAGAAGTCCAAAGAAGTTACCAGGGAAGTCAGGGTGGCCAAAGCTGCAAGGGAGTTGAGGTTGGCACAGGGCATCAAGGATGGGGAAAAGGACTTCTTCAGATACATACGGGAGAGAAGGAGTTGCAAGGACCAGATAGTGAGGCTCAGGAAGGACTGGGGATGCCTAGATTTAAAATCTTTATGATTTAGGATGAACTACCTCATAATTGGTATAACTGGGTTTAAAAGGAATAGAATGATCTGTGCCTAATGTTTCAATTGCAGGTAACATTTTAAACGCACATAATTTTTGTGGTAACTTGAAAACAGTTAATGCTAGAAACATTCTAATGAAGATTAGTGTGCATCCTGTGTGTCCATAGTGAGATGAAGGCTACAAGATCTAAGGTCGAAACGTAGATATTTAACTCTATTTTTCAGCTTGCATTTAATATAACCATTTTGTTTTGCTTTTAGACCACATGCTGACGCAGCGCCTTGTTTTTGTTTTTTTACAATTTGTATGCCATTAATATGATGCTCCATTAAATATTAGAAATGCTTTAAGCAAGCAATAACACATGACGAGGTGTCGTTTATCGCCTGATAAGAGCACGCCCAGGGGTGTACTAAGGCACGAGGCGCTTGCGCCGAGTGCCTTATGCCACTGGGCGTGCTCTTATCAGGCGATAAACCACACCTCGGAGTGTGTTATTGCGCTTATAAAATGGGTTTCCGCCGAGTGCCTTATGCCACTGGGCGTGCTCTTATCAGGTGATAATCCACACCTCGAAGTGTGTTATTGCGTTTATAAAATGGGTTTCCCCACTTTGTAAACCGACCTAGTAAAAAAAAAAAGTTATTTAACAAAGTATTACAGAAAAGTGGTAAACATGTAGAAGATGGAAAAATAGTCCCATGTGTAGTGTACAGTTTCAGGCAATATATATCATGTAGCCACTACAGGGTATTGGTGTTTCTCTTCTATCAGCTTTGTATCTGGCCCAAGACAAAAACACTTGTTTTTATTTTACTTTTTTTTTTTTAGTTATAAGCATTACATACCTTGAGTGTGATCAATCGTGTGCTTTAGCGGTGCCGTAAAGATCGGTTTCTGATATGGTGTGTGTTTGACCTCACAGCTCTGTATGTGCCAGAATGATTGTCTTATTTGTTTAGTTTATTTAAGTCTTTTTATTGATTTATTCATTGTAGGTGCCGGCCTGCTTAAGTGTGAGCGAGCGTGTCCCTTGACGGCTGCCGTACAGAGCAATTTCCGGTTCGCATATTTTAAAGTGCAACTTTTTTTCTGTGGTGCTCTTGTAGCGAGGGGATCTTGTGTTTGTATGGCCAGCGAGAGGAAGTCACAGTGAGGGTAGATGAAAATGTAGAGTTACGGTACCTGTAATGCTCTCTGGTACCTCACTGTAGACGGACTGCCCAGCACCGGGAGTGAGAACTAGAAGTAAAAGGTATTTGGTTTCTTGTGGCTTGTTGCGGACACGTCGGAGTGCTGTGAAGGTTTATTTTAATGCCTATGTGTGTTTGTATATGAGTTGGGGGCCGGGGGTGTGTGTGTGTGCTCTAGGTCAGCGACGGCGAGCGAGGTCTGTTTTGTGGGGTGGCGATCAAGTGAATTCACTCGGCATTGGCACAGTGATATTTCCTGTTCTGCGTCTTGAATGGCTGAAGAGGTGCTGGTTGGCTACTATATCATCTGATAAGGACACGGGTCAGATGATGTAGTAGCCAATCAGAATGATGGATTTTGTAAACCCATTTTATAATGGAGATGAATGCACATCGTGGGCTCACAAGGGTTGGAAACTATTATTAGTATGTTGCTGTACAACGCTGAGAGTTCATAAAATAATGAGAACTGGACTTTAAATGCTTTTTACAGTTAATAAGCTTTATTTGTAAATCGCAATTCTGCAAACCAAAGCACTGTACAATAATAAAATAATAAGAATATAAGAACAGTGAATTAATAATGAACCATAAAAATGCTGGCAATACTGATAACCAATGAGTTAAATACAATACTCACTAAATGTTTGTTCAAACAAATAAGTTTTTAAGGCTGCCTTGAAGTTTGCTATGAGTTCTTATAAATTGTGAGCTACCCTCTAAACCAGAAGTGTTTCTATTTATGAGGTTAACCCATATTAATGGCAAGAACTGGAGCAGCTAGGATAAGCCTTATTGGCTGGGTATAAAGCAGGCAGCAATCTTGTGCACATTAATACCATAAGCTAGTCTTGTTGGATGAAAAACAATATGAAATGACAAGTGTTTTCACTGTTTATATTTTTTAGAAAAACTGCATAAAAATCTAATTGGGTACATTTGGTGAATTTTTATGAACCTAAACTGATATGTAAACTCTGGAACTGGCTGCTGCATTTAATTTTTAATTCATTCATTCATTCTTTCAATGTCTTGGATTGCAACAACTGTTGAGCTAATAGCTCATTTACAAATGTTCCACGTCCAGTATAAACAATGAGATATACAAGGGTATTTAAATTATGACAATCAGTTTCAGAGTTACACAATGTGAGGAACACTACAATGTAGGCCAGTGTAAAATCAATACAAGTGGCAGCCTGGTTGGCTCTGTCAGTAGCAAGGGGAGGAAATGGCAGCCAAATATAGCCTTGTCAAATGGGGAAGAGCAGTTTTTTTTTTTTGGAAAATGTTTCATAGGAAGACCAAATGAGCTGTAAACAGCTCATTTCCAGAAGCGTTCTTGGTGGGGAGCAAGAGTTGGGAGAACAAGCAAACACATAGGAATACAAGTACAATTTCTAAAACAAAACAGTGTAGTACAATTACAGAACAGAAATAACCCAGACCAATTGGCCAGGGTAAACAAAACCATATTCGGATATAGCATACATTGCAACAACCCAAGAGCAGATGATCCAGTAGGGTAAAGGTTAGAGGATGGATAACACATTTGTAGTGCTAGAAGTAGTAGGCTGAGTACAAGATTCGAAGTGCTATTGTATACCCAAGGAAGGGCAGTTATAAGACAAGTGGGGAAGTGGATGGATGAGGGGTAGAGGGTGGGGGATGGAAGAGGGAGAGAGAGGGACAGCCAAGATCTATACCCATCCAGATGGCTGAGAACCCTACACAGGGGTTAGGACCAGGCAGAAGGGAGGGGAGAGAAACAAAGCAGGGTGGTAGAGAAGAGAAGGGCAGGGGAACAGGAGGGGAGAAGGATGAAGGGAGGTGAGCAGGTGATAGATTTGAAAGTGGGGGGAAAGGGAGGAGGAAAAGAGAGACAGAGACAATCTATACCCCTTCAGGATGCAGAAAACCCTGTAAGGGGGGACAGGACCAGGCAGAAAAGGAGGAGAGAGAAGGGGGGCAGGGAGGAGAAGTGAAGTGTGGTTGGTGACCAGAGGGGAGAAGAGGGATAAGGAATAGGGAGGCTGGAAAAAATAGGGGTAACCTAGGAATGGAAAAAGGGGAGAGCATCAGTAGGGGGGGGAGGGAGTTGTGGGAGAGGACAGCCATAGAGTGTCAAAATAGCACAGTAGCTTGTGGATAGTAGTAGAATGTCGAGGGTGATGGGGCATAGGGGTGAAACTGATCTTACCAGTTAGGTTTGGTGCACCAAGCATAGATATGAAAAGAGGGAATATTTGGGGGGGGGGAGCGTGAGGATGACAGAGTAAAGGGTATAGCTGTTATGGGGCAGAGGAGTGGGCTTTGTTGTAGGCAGAGGTAAAGCAGGCTAATTGGTGCACTCACATTTACCCATCAGAATCAATGCGAATGGAGCTCCCTTTTGAACTGCCCAATGTCCTGGACAGTTGTGAGAGTAGCTGGATGTTCATTGAGCCACAGAGGGGCTGTGTAACTGAAGCAGCACTGGGCTAATGAGGTATTTCTGAAAATCACCTGGAGGGCGTTTCTGGCAGAGCTCCTACTGAGGTGCAGGCAGTGTGAATGCTGGAGGAGCTTTTGTATATTGGGGGAATCCTAGGCATGCTTTTTACCAAGCAGGCATACTTGGTACATGATCCTCCTCTAGAATGTGAGCCAAATGGATTGGGCATAAAGGTCGCAGGCGTGTGTTAGTTTCCCAGCACCCAGAACCAGTCTGCATGCTTTATTTAGTGCCACCTTAACTCTTTTTAAAGCGGTTTCTGAGGCTACACTGTACACTGTTAGTCCATAGTCTATAACAGACAGTATTGAACTATTGACAAAAGGTGCCTAGTCAGGCATTTATTGTTTTAACCACTTGGTCAATGTGTGGGGTGAAGGAAAGGGAGTTATCTAGTGTGACTCCAAGGTATTTAAAGGTGCACACTTGGTCAAGCGGTTTAGCACTACTGTTCAAATTAACCATTTGGCTCACTTTGCCTTTATTTGGGGGTTGGAGAATACCATGATCTGTTTTTTTGTAGTTTAGCAGTAATTTATTCTTCCTAAGCCACTCTTCCAGTTGTTGGAAGCTAAGTTGGAGCTCCTGATTCAGTGAGCTTATCTGAGGCCTGCGAGTGAAGATGGCAGCATTATCCACATAGAGTAGAGTATTAGATGGGCATGCATCTGGGAGGGTGTTTTCGAAAAAGGGTAAAGAGCAATGGTCCAAGTATGGACCCTTGATGGACACCGAGTGTGATCCGTTTGCTATCTGATAGTAGACAATTTATCTTTACTCGCTGGGTTCTCTGGGTAAGGTAGCTTCTGAACCAGCTCACTGTCTCAGAGGATAGCCCAAGTGCATGAAGTTTTGTGATCAATAATTGGTGGTTAACTGTATCGAATGCTTCTGTTAGGTCTATTTAGATAGACCCAACAAGTTGGCCATCGCCCGGTGCCTCATGAATTTAGTTAGTGTACTCTACCAATGCAGTAGTAGTAGTAGTACTGTGGGCTTTTCTAAATCCATGCTGTTGGGGGCACTGGATGCTGTACTTGTTAAAATGGCCAACAAGTTGATCCGATACGATTCATTCAAGAGCCTTCGATGGGGGGGGCAGGATCGAGATTGGTCTGTAGTTATAGTAGATGGCACGATCTCTGCTTTTATAAACTGGTGTTACCAGGGCTGCTTTCCATTGAGTGTGGAATTTACCTGTCTGAGGGCTAGGTTACAGATCTTAGTGAGGGGCAGAGTGACTTCATCAAGTGTGACAGCAATCAGTTTCATGTCTAGTCCATCACTGCAAACCCTAATTTTGCCCAAGGTACGTTTTAAGTACTTTTTGGTTTCTGATGCAGTGACTTGTTTGAAGTAAAAAAGGGGGGGGTCAGGAGTTGACTGCATTTTAGTTGTCTGTACATCGGCTATTACATTGGGCTAGGGGGTGAAGGTAGTCCAATTGGAGGATTCCGCCAAGGTCAGTAAATGCTGAGTTGAATATGTCTGCTATCTCCTTTGGATCTAGTGTGCAATTTGTGAGGAGCATAGTAGAGCTGTTTTATTGTCCTTTCCGGTCAGTTCCTTTAGATTGGCCCAGAAATGACTCCCCTCCCCCCAGCTTTTCTCTAGCTGGACCCTGTAGTAATCAGCTTTGGCTTGCCTATTTTCATTTGTGCAGCAATTTCTAGCAGCCCTGTATCTTTGGTACTCATCAGGTTTACCAGATGCTTTGGCCCTGAGCCATAGATTTCCCTGGCTTTCATTCTTTCTAGGAGGGACTGGGTGACCCATCCACTGCTGCATCCCCTAGCTTTGCGTTTTTTGACAGGTGTAAAGATGTCGCAGGCTTTTGTATATCTGCTTATGAAATAATCCAGGGCTAGGTCTACATCCTGGATGGCTTCAAGGGGGAACCAGTCCAGTTGGCTGAGGTATGCCTTAAAAGAGGCCAAGGTATCTCGTCTTAGGACTCTGCTACTAGTGACTTTGGGATTTGATTTTGTAAATTTATTTGACCAGGTGCATTGTAGTTGGATATGCTATGAGTGAAACATCAAGTTAAAATTCTATTTGTATTTTATTTATAGTCCCCCAAAAGAAGTCATACGGTGAAACGTTGGGGGTCTATTGATTCTTGTGGAAACGCAACCCATGACTCAAAATGAAGCAGGCATTAATCCCCTAGTAATGTATGCTTCATTTTGCACTACTAGAAGTGTCCACAGTAGAACCCCCTGTAGCACGCATACAGCGCGTTTTTACCTCCCACCCAGCCACCCAGCGGCAATCATTCACTCGCCGCAGAGAGTTATGGTACATTTAAATTATTTCCCTTCTGACTCAAACAGCCCCAGTCCTAGTGTCTGAATAAATAGCTTACCAGACTTTTTTTTTTTTTTTTTTAATTTGCTGGACAATCAGTATTTCTCCATACTATTAATGCTCTGTTTGTTGGCGATCTGTAGCGGCAATGTTTGATCGTAGTATATAAATGTGCGATCCCATGATTCCAGTCACCGGAAAGGCAATGCAAACAGTTGTTAATGAGTGAACTATTTTGTTTTTCAATGTAGTTTAGCAACTTTTACCACAATTTCATATATCAGCGTACAGCAGTTGAGCATAATTTTGCATTTATAAACAAAGATGTTAATCAGCAGCCACAATATTAATGCATGTTGTATTAAAAACCAGAGTTCTACAGTTTAAAAAAAATAATCCTGCCAAAAATGTGCATCTGTGTATTTCTTTCAGAGTAATATTCATTTATAAGAATTTTTGAAGCACTTGTCATGTTACAAGCTCATTAATGCACTCCAAACTAGGGAATTAATGCCCAGTCGGTGGTTGAAGGCCTTCGGCCTCATGCCCCAACCCCCTCAACCAGACATTAATTCCCTAGTAGAGCCCTCCTTTGTCATGCATTAATGCTTGCATGAATAAATTCATCATATGAACATAGTATGGTGTGTTGGCCTTTTATTAGCCGGAGTGGCCACAGCTTTTTGTCCTTTTGTATAATGAACCTCCCATAATATTATAGTCACACCACAGCCTATGAACTAAGCTGCAATAATAATGTATTCATTTTATTTATTCACTTTTTAAACTTCCAGCTTTCATTTATGCAGCTTGTATTTTGAAGGTTTCTAATAGTGGCATCCTTTAGCAGTGTCCTGCTACTATGCATTTCGTCGGCAGCAGGGCTGAAGCGTGAAATGTGCAGGGTGAAAAGAATGTTACTGTCTACCAAATGACATGCTGAGAGACACTAACTACATATTGGAACACATTTCTACAGATATTTAGGCATAACTTTTATTCACAAGGAAATGCAATTTAAGTGAGGACAATGTCAGGATACATTTATTAAGCAATATTACAACTCTGCAGAACAGCTGCCGTAGAAACGCTGTGCTAGAAAGCACATCCATTGAGAACTCAAACAAAAATCACGTGTATGAGCTCAGCATCTGCAAAGTAGCCTGCATACAGACTGCGGTCCTAACCACTAGACAGCACTAGAAACAGACAACATAATAATGAGATGCTTAAAACTTTGTTTTATTTAAAAAAAATATTGAATTAGGCTCAAGAGAATTTCTGATCAACTACAACCTTTTTAACAGTGCAAACAATCGTTTGCAAGCAATCTTTAAGGAATTCAAATACCCTGGCGCTGCCATCGACCCCAGTCTTACCCTCAACAATCATATGACCAATACTGTTAGAAATGTACATCAAAAACTGGGATTACTATACCGCACCTCTACTTATTTAGCACCTGACACAAGAACCAGAATTGCCTGAAGCTGCATTCTGCTTCTCATTATGAATATGGCTCTGTTGCAGCAGATGCTGCATCCCTTATGGTATGGGCACAAAAATTAAAAAAAGAGAGGAAGGGCCTTAACCTACAAAGTAGCTAAATTTGCATCCTGTCAGGGCTGTGGTCCCACCACTGTACCAGTTTTGAACGTCTTGGATTGCTAGAACTTGAAATTAAGGCAAACTAATTCAGAGTTTAGTTAATCTTAGCAAATTTTTTGCTTAAATTTCTACATGGAAATGCACCCCAATGCTATACCAAATGTCTCATGTTTGTGGACGACCCCTCCTCCCAGTCTTCTGCAAACAATTTATTAAAGGTGCTGTTCATGCACTCAGGCATGGGCCAAAACTCTTTCAGCAATAGAGCAGTGTATTTCTAGAATACCATCCAGTCCTCAGTTAGAGCTGTTCCCACCCCTAAAGTTTTAGCTGACAAAACTGAAGAAACATCTCCAGCAGTCTAATGTCTGTACATGCTTTGCATAGGTTACCAATCCTGTAGTTCAACTGTACAGTTGAATGTTTATGCTTGGTCCACATCACTTTATTATGCATCATGTATTTATGTGGTTTATATACTTGCATCTTGTACCACTGTCTTGATTTGTACTCTACTGAACCCGGGTCATGCCTAAAAAGAGGTTTGGTGCCAGTGTACCTACCTGGCTAATTTCATTTTCATTTCATTTTAATAGGGTTGTAACCACTGAGCATAGCTCATTTCCAATGGTGACCCAAGAGAGCATAAACAAACAATTACTATAAATAATTACACATAGCAATTCACATAGGAAAGGGAGGTGCATTATAGCGGCATCCCCCTTGTGTAATTACTGAGCCTAAAAACCACTGTTCAGAACTTTAAATGATGGTGGAGTTTGGCCCACAGTGTGAAATCCAGCTGGAAGCTGATTCCAGAGGGTGGGAACATACTGGCTGTAAAAGTGCATAGACCTATGAGTTTTTGATCTTGGGACCACCATTTCCTGGAGATTAGAATATCTTAATGAGTGATTAACTTTCCTGACTAGCAGCCTATTATCTAGGTACTCAGTCACTTGTCCCAGTATGCTGTTGTAGGCTAACATTAGTTTATGTAACCTTCTTGTGTCAGGAGGGAGAGCCAAAGCGAACCTAACCTTTTATTTAGGTCACAGTGGTGTGCAGCTCGAGGGCATTTAAGAATTAGTCTGGCAAGTCAGTTATACAGAACCTCAAGTGTTAGAAGTCTATCACTCGAAGCGTAGTAATACTAAATATCAGCATAATCAAATTGTGGAAGGAGCTGCACCTGGACTATTTTTTTAAACTGTTTCAGGGTCCAGACCATTTTTGTTCCTGTTCCCTCTTACTCACATTCCCAACCAGTTTGTCCACATGTTTGTTACCTGAGCCTAAAGGATCAAGCCATATTCCAAGTACTTACAGGAATCGACCAATTCCAACGGGATACCATTCTTATCTTTTATTGAAACGGTACGAGCCTTAATTTTAACAGCTGTCCCAAAAAAAAGCAGAAGTTTAGTTTTGGAGGAATTTAGCTTCAGTTTTGAGATATTGAGGAAGGCCTGGAAAAAATAAATAAAAATAAGTCAATAGAGAGTTAAGGATCCATTTTTTGTTAACCACTTTTTTGTTGATGCGTTTTTATACAAGCACATGAATAAAGATTAAAATGTTTGAAAAATCACATTTCTGGGCTGTTCTGGTAGTGCCTGGCAGCACATTGTGCTGTCACCTGGGAGACTGAGGATTACATGAAAGCTCTAGAATCCAACTCTGGGGGTAACTGGTAAATAAGTGCATTGCGGTGGTGAGCAAAATGTCATAGGTCTGTCTGTCTGTCTGTCTGTCATGGCAAACTCAAAGCACTGTGGTGTTTTCATTGAAAATGCTACAAACCATAGTGTTGTCATGGAAACAGCAAACAATCATGGTGGGGTCATAGAAAGTGCCAAAAGTCATGGAATTTTCATAAAAATGGGAGAAATCATGAGCCGGTCTGTTGGTACAGTGGCAGAGTTGCTGCTTGCCATGCCAATGACCTTGGTTTGAGAAAGAGCCCAAGTCTCTGGAGGGCTGGTGGGGAAGAAGGGTTAAGTATCTTGGAGGACACTCACCTCCTCAGGGTGGGAGGCAGACTAATCCCTACTGTAGGTATGCCACCTGGGGGCCCACAGGTGGAGCCAAGTCAGAGGGAGATGGTAGAAGGGAGAGGAGATGCTCTGGCTTTGTAACGTGTATAACTGATGCAAGGTATATTGCATGTTTATAGCCTGCATCATGAGGTGAGAAGAAAACAACAAAACACCCCAGGCCAGCAGGATGAAGCATGGCATGTCCAGGCCACACTGCCCAGTGTGAGCAGTCCCTTACATCGAACTTGGAGTTATCGTATGAGAGTGGCCCTCCAAAGGTCTCACCATGGTGGGAGGAGCATGGGATGAGTTAGGCGATAGGACTGGATGGCTGCCTAGGACTAATTGGAACTGGACTTAGCAGATGGGAAAAAATTAAAAAATAAATTGGAAGAAATCAGAGTATCTATTAATATCATGATAAAGGCACAACCCTAACAATTATGTTATCTTCTTCAGGGGTATCTCAGTCATCAGGTCACAATGTAGGAACTTCAATGTCAACGAAGGAAGATCCACACAGAACATTTTCCATGAGTACTGTCATCGAGGCACAGGTCAGGAAGCATAGGAAAACCAGGAGCAGTTGTAAAATTCGCAATAAGCGATTTCTTATTAAAAAAAGTAAAATAAAAAAATAAATTTGTTCAGTATAACTATTTACAAAGGCAGTATAAACAGAGAAAGTCCATCTGGGTTTTTTCTCAAGTTCCAATCTCAGCCTCACTTAGTCTCTGTCTCTGAAAACATTGCAGCTCTCTCTCTTATAAGTCTTGGCAACCCCCCTCTTTAGCAAGCATCCTGTTTTATTCTAAAATGTTCTCGTATGATTCAGGCAGGTGCAGCAAGTACACAGTGTCCCAGAATTGACCTCTTGCTTACAGCTTCTCAGAGAGTTTACTAACAGGTTAACCCTTTGAGTTCCAAACAGCTTTTTGCAGTCATTTCAACAGTATAACTGTATACATTTCAACAGTAAAACTATATACATTTTTAAACAAATGGATCCCGGTATTAGTTACATTCCACATAATGATTCACGTATATGTTTATACCAGCAGATATGCAAGGGAGGAAAAGACAGAAACAGAAAGGGAACACTGAGGGACAGTGAGAGGCAAAGAATTGCGAGATGGTTGGGGTGATAAAATCCTAGGTTTTACAGGAAAATTTGGTTGGGCAACCAGACAGACAAGAGACAAGAAAGGAAAGAACAGAACAGATCCCTGCATTCAAAGTCTCCATAACAACTTGGACAGGGTCCTATTCTACCCTGTCACATACACCCCCCTCCTTAAGAGGGAACCTGTTTTATCAATCAGGTTCCCAAAACTCTCTATTAATTCTCTAACATTAACCTCTAACTTTCAGAAATTAAGCACATGTGCGGTACCCTTTTTTCTATAACAGTACAGCAAACAGTAAAGTTTAAACTCATACATTTGTTTTTCAACCTTCAGAACCCTCAATTCCTGATCCATATCTTTACCAGATTTGTGTATCACCTGAGTTTAAATGGCTGTAGTGCAAGGTAGCTCCTTGTGATTCTGGAAATGTTATCTTTCATTTGGTTACACCTACAGAGAGGATTGTGATATGTTACAAGTACAAAGTCAGTTCCTAACAAATAAAACTTAAGAGACTCCATTGCCAACTTTGCTACTAAACATTCCTTTTCAATGGTGGAGTACCTTTTCTCTCTGTCATGCAACTTCCTACTTATGCATAGGATGTTCTGTCCCATCTACACTTTGACTCAGGACTGCACCTAGGCCTACTTCTGATACATCTGTTTGTAACTAAAATGGTTTCTCAAAATCTGGACTTTTTAAAATAGGGGATGAACATAATGCAGCCTTAATGGCTTGAAAAGCTTCATCACACTCTGGGTCCATTTCACATTATTTGGTTACTGTTTTTTTGTGAGTTCAGTGAGAGGCGTAGCTAACTCAGCAAAGCTGGGAGCAAATCTTCAATAATAACCAGCCAGCCCTAAAAATGACCTGACATATTTCTTTGTTTTAGGGACAAGGCTGTTTGCTACAGCTTCTATTTTAGAAATTTCTGGCTTAACTTCTCCATTTCCCAACACATAGCCTAAATATCTGGTTTCCTGCATGCTCAATGCACATTTGGTAGGATTAATAGTCAGACCTGCCTTTTTGATAGTTTGGATAACTGCTCATAGGTGTTCCAGGTGGCTTTTCTAGTCTGGACTGTACACCATGACATCATCCAGGTACACAGCACAATAACCAGTGTGATGGGATAAAATTACATCCATGTGCCGCTGGAATGTAGCTGGCGCACCATGTAAACCAAATGGCATGGTGGTGGTTAGAATCCTATAGGAGTGGCAAATGCAGTTTTGTCTCTGGATTCTTTAGCTAAAGGTATCTGCCAGTAACCCTTGGTGAGATTGAGGGTACTGATATACTTTGCACTCCCCAGTCAGTTCACCACATCATCTATTCTGGGCACAGGATAACTGTCAAATTCTGACACTTGATTGTTTCCTAAAATCAAGGCAGATTCTAGCACCCTCTTCTCTTTTGTTTACAATTACCATTGGAGATGACCAAGCACTCCTCAACTCTTCTATGATACCCAGTTCTTTTTTTTCTGTATTTCCTTAACTTCGTCAGCTTTTAACCACTCTGGTGACCTGTATGTCTTTTGCCTAATACGGCGAGCATTCCTTGGCACTATTATGTACGTGACCCCTTTTGCTCGATCAGGTACTGTGGTAAAAGTACTGTTAAATGTCTTTAGCAAGTTACAGATTTCTGCGGTTTGTTTGGGGGTTAAGGAAACATTCACCTTTACAGCATCAGCAGTTACAATTTGCTCCAGTCTGTCATAAGCTACATCGGTACCTTCTTTATCAGTTTCTGGTAAAACTAGCAAAGCAGCTTTTGGCATTTTTTCAACCCATTTTTTGAGGAGGATAATATGGTATATCTTAGTTATATTTTTCCTGTCAGAGGTCTCAATCTTGTAGTTAATGGTGCCAGTACATTTAAACACTCTGTAAGACCCTTGCCACTTCATTAACAGTTTATTTTCTGTTGTGGGTAACAGTAGCAAAACATTTTCACCTGACTCAAAAACTTTTTCTTTTACCCCATTGTCATAACATAACTTCTGCTGGTTTTGGGCCTCTTCCTGATTACTATGGGCAATTTGAACTTATTTTGCCAGCTTCTTTCTCAGGGCACACATATAAGATGTTATAGATTGCTTCTGATGGGGGTTATCTTCCCATGTTTCTTTTATGACATTTAGCGGCCCTCTAGGTTGTCTACCATACAGCATTTCAAATGTTGAAAAACCTGTTGATGCCTGTGGCATTTCTGTGTAAGCAAAAAGCAGGTAAGGCAAGTATTGGTCCCAGATGTTCCCTTCCCTTTTTACAAATCATTTTAACATGTGTTTTGGGGTTTGATTAAAACACTCAACAAGACCGTTTGTCTGAGGGTGATAAGGGGAGGTTCTTATGGCAGTGATACCTTGTAGTCGGTATAGCTCCTTCAAAAATGCAGCACCAAAATTACTACCCTGATCAATAATAATCTCTTTTGGTATGTCCACCCTGCTGAAAATTTTGGCAAGCTGTGCTGCCACTTTTGGGGCTGTAACAGTATGCATTGGAACTGCCTCTGGGTATCGAGTAACATAGTCACATACTACCAAAATGAATCTATTACCCTTTTTACTTTTGTCTAAGGGGCCAACCACATGCATTGCAATTCTTTCAAATGGCACATCTATCAAGGGTAGGGACACCTTGTCTTTTTTAGTCACTGGGGCTACTTTCTGACACTCTGCACAAGAACTGCAATAGGCAGCAACATCTTCATGAATTCCAGGCCAGTAAAATCTGTACAGCAATCTGGCAAGGGTGCAATCCTTCCCTGAGTGACCAGCCATAGGACTATCATGTGCTATCTGTAACAACTTTGTTCTACACTTCTGTGGTATAACCAATTGTTCTGTCTGTTCCTGTGTCTGTGGTTTAACCCAAACTCTGTACAGTAACCCATTACATTTTTTAAACATTGGTTCACCCTGTTTTGGTTTCACCCGCAGCTACTTAAAATAACCCTGGAGAGAAACATTGTTAGCTTGCTCTGAAGCAAAATCACAATCAGTTATCAGTTTAGCGTCAATATTTTCATATTTTAACCCTTTATGTCCATCAGTCTTTTGTTGCCACTGTTGTTTCAGGCATCTTCTTTCTTTCCTGGACTTTTGAATCTTAGAGCTGTTCTCAAACAAGTCCAAATCAAAGTCACTGAAAGGAAAAGTTTCCCCTCTGTTTGAGATTTTCTTTGCCTGATTTTTGTTACCACTGCTGCTGAAACTGCAGGGTTCAGTTCCTCTGAGATTAACTCAGTAAATCCTGGACAGTCATTTCCAATAATCACAGGTACAGGAAACGTAGGTACTACCCCTACTTTCATTTGGTGCGACACACCCTTAATGATCAGAGTCACTTGGGTGGTGGGATAGTATTGAGTGTCCCCGTGGATGCAGATGACACCAGTACCTGGTCCTTTGTTGCACAGTGTTTTCCCAGCACCTCAACATGCACTAGGGTCTGTCTGCTTCCCAAATCAATGAGTCCCTTTACAGTCTTATCCTACACCTTCACATCTGTTAAGTATTTGCCCCAATTTGCCAAGGACAAATCTTCTCCAGTGCCACTCTTCTTATGGCAATTTCTTGCAATATGACCTGGCGTATTACAGTTATAGCAAATAACATCTTTGAACACAGATTTGTTACCCCCACCGGAGTTCTTATCAGGCTTGGAGTTTAAATGGGAAGTGGGAAACAGTATTGCACAGTGGTTTAAGGCTCTGAGCTGCAAATCTGGTGACATCCAGCAGACCAGACCGGGGTTTGAATCCCACAGCTTCCACTTGCATACTGTGTGACCCTGAGCAAGTCACTTAACTTCCCTGTGCTCCCAGATCATTCCTGTAAAAAAGCTTTCAATTTAGTGTGCTTCTCCTGGTTAAACAACTGTAACTCCCTTACAAATGGGGGTTCCTAAAAACCTTCACGGGGCTTGCCAAAAGGCTCCCTGTTTAACTGGTGTTCGGCGACATGCCACTGGTTGTGGGTGCTGGGGTGTTTTTAAAAGCCTCTGGTACTGTCCCTTTAAGAGTTGCCTGCTCACAGGCTCCAGTGGGTTGCATGGGGGGGATGGGGTTTCCCTGCTCGAATCCCACCAGAGCTGCGGTGGAAGCGCTTCCCCTCTGTAGTCGCTATAAGTGCCAAAGGGAGTTTGCTTAATAGATGTGGCTGCTGGCTATAATTACTTAGAGTATTAGTGAATTTGCAGCTTGTCTAACCTGCTTTCTTTGCAGTTGGGACTTTGTGTACTTGGCCCCTCCATTTTGGACCTGGGTGGTTGGACTGGGCCAATGGGGTGAGAGGGAGCATTAAAATGGAGACTATTTGAGCCAACCAGAATCAGGACTTGTTTTGAAGCTGGCTGGCCATAGGGGATACAGGCAGTAATTCTGGGACATGGAGTTCTGGACTACAGCGCCTTTTTGCGCCAATGGGGGGGCGAAATAAGTGACTGGCATCAGCAGCCCACCAATGGGATCAGGTGGCACCCGAAGTGAGAGGCTTGCCCAATACTGCCCAGGGGCAGAGTTGCTGTGGCTGTGAGTGAGAAAGGAGCTCTGGGCTCCTGCGCTGGTGAGCGTTCGTGTGGGAAGCGCATGTGGTAGGCCCGATTTCGGCGATTTAAACGCCATCCAGTGTTGGACTAATCTGCTTCAGTTGCACTCGGTCTGTCAGGATAAGTGAAGCTACGTCGTTTGGCCCAGTGTGTGCAGTGAAAGTGATCGGGAAGTATACAGCAGCTGCCTGGTATGGTACCCCTCTGCCTTGCATATAAATGTGTGGAGAAGTGTTTGAAGTCCAGGCTGAGTCCTGCAAGTGGTGTGAGAGCGCTCTGTCTACTGGAGTTGTGAGTACTAAATCAGGGTAGCTCTCTCTCAGATAGTTCTAGTGAGGGCAGGACTTTCTGGGTTCTGTACTAGTGACACTAACTGAGTCCACTGGCTCCATTAAATCTTCATAGGAATCAAATGCTCATTGTGGCAGGGCCCCGGACCAGCTGCATCAAGGGACTGGCCTTTAGGGCTTGGGTACCCAGTGACAGTGACTTATAGGTTAGGCCTGTGCACAGAGCCCTAGATAGATACTCTTATATTATAGTGGTAAGCTAATTAACCTGAACACCCCCATCCTTGTTATTTCCCCCTAAATAAATTGGATTGATCATTTTGCAAAGATACACTGGCTTGTGTGTGTGTGTTAATGGTGAATTACTGTACAGTGATTATTGTGTAACAGCAACTTACTTTTCAGGGGGTCCTTGGAGCAAGCTGATTGGCTCAATTGGGGGGGGTAAGTGTATATGGTAAGGATATTGTGATTGATTTGTGTGGGCCACTAGTGGAATGAAAGGGGGGTTGCAGCAACCCAGAGGGGCTGTGACCAAGTCATAATCAACTGTTCTAACCCCGACCTCTGGGTGGAGGCACCCGCCAATGGATCTAGGCCCCTCACCCTGTTACAGCCAGAGCAGGCAGGGGTAGTAGCCCTTGGGATCGCACCCCTTGGGGGTTACACAACTAAATAAAAAATAAAAAAGTGTCTTACCAGTGCTCGGCTTTTACCTCGCTGCTGTGGTGTCTGTCTGGTCATTTGATAGTCTTCGGCCAAAGAAACAGTCTTTTCCCCACTTTCTGGTTGGTGTTCCTTTACCCAGAGCTGCACATCTGTAGGCAGGATGTTGATGAATTGCTCCCTTGCAAATGTGTCAACGATCTGAGGGATTGTTTTGCTCTCTGGTTGGAGCCATTTTATCAGGCATTCTCTGAGTTGGGTGAAGGCTTCTCGAGGATTGTTGACTGAGTTGTACTTCAGAGATCGAAATCTGTAGGTCTCTCCTGAGATGTCATACCTTTTCAGGATTTTGTTTCTCACTAGGTCATAGTTTTCTGACTGTGCAGTGTCCATACTGCTGTAGGCAAGTTGGGCTTTCCCTGTCAGGTAAGGTACCAGTCTGATTGCACATTGCTGCTTTGGCCATTGGCAGGCTGTGGCAACTCTTTCAAAATTTGTCAGGTATGCCTCGTTATCATCCGAGGGACATAACTTTGTAAATTTAATGGCTTTTAAGTTGCTTGTGTTTTGTTGCTCATCTGGATCAGTGCCAGATCCTCTGCCTTTGATAGCTTGCAAGGCATTCAGCCATCGCTGCTCCTGTCACTGCCTCTCTTCTCTCATCTGCTCCTCATGCTGCATCTCTTCTCTCCTCTGCATCTCTTCTCTCATCTGTGCTTCTAAATGTTGAATTTCTTGTTTTCTCCGCTGCATCTCATCTCTTCTCCATTTCTCCATCTCTTTATAGCCCACCATTTGAAAACAGCAGTCAGGCTTTCAGATTCCGTCACTTCCTGTTCTTTTTCTATGACTTGTGCTGGCTGTACAATCTCAGCTTGGACTTCTATCTCTACTAGTTTGACTGCCATTCTCCTGGTAACCACTCCTGGATTTGCTGCTGCAGAATCTATACCTTTCTCTATGCTTCCCTGGTACTAGGTTCAGTACTGACGCACAAAATTCCTGGCTTAGAGTATGCACAGTGTAATCCCACTTAGGCTGACACCATCTGTCATCAAGTCACAGGCCAGGAAGCATAGGAAAACCAGGAGCAGTTGTAAAATTTGCACCAAGTGATTTATTATTAATAAATGTAAAATAAAAAAAATAAAATTGTTCAGTATAACTATTTACAAAGGCAATATAAACAGAGAAAGTCCATCTGAGTTTCTTCTCAATTTGCAGTCTCAATCTCTCAAAACATTGCATCTCTCTCTCTCTCTCTGTCTTACAAGTCTTTGCAACAACCCCTTAACAAGCATCCTGTTTTTTTTCTAAAATGTTCTTGTGTGTTTCAGGCAGGTGCAGCAAGAACACAATGTCCCAGAACTGACCTCTTGCTTACAGCGTCTCAGAGAGTTTGCAAACAGGTTAACCCTTTGAGTTCCAAACAGCTTTTTGCAATCATTTCAACAACATAACTATATACATTTCAATAGTAAAACTATATACATTTTTAAACAAAGGGATCTCGGTATTAGTTATATTTCCACATAATGATTCACATATACTTTTATACCAGCAGATATGCAAGGGAGAAAAAGACAGAAACAGCAAGGGAAGACTGAGGGACAGTGAGAGGCAAAGAATTGCGAGACTGTCAGGGTAATCAAATCCTAGGTCTCACAGGAAAATTTGGCTGTGCAACCAGACAGACAAGAGACAGGAAAGGATGACCAAAACAGATCCCTGCATTCAAACTCTCCATAACAACTGGGACAGGATCCTATTCAACGCTGTCACAAGTACCTCTGAGCCACCCTTGCTGACATCACCAGCCCTATAAAGGCGTGAGCGGCTCCGCTCCCTCTTCAGTTCTTTCTCACCATCGACTCTGTTCGCATGGGTTTCCGCAGAAGCTCCAACACAATTTTGAGACATTTTGCCTATAACTTTTATTTTGCTTTGCATTTTAGAATCTCTTTTAATTAAGAGATTCCTTTACTTTGTTTATGTTGAGATTTACTCCTTCCACTTCAGTCTTCCATCATTGCTGCTTCGGAAAAGAAGATTGGTTCTTCAGACAACCATCTTCTCTGTGTCTACTATCTTGGGCCCGAACGTGACACATCTGACTGTGAGCTCTGCCTGCAATTTAACCAAACTACCCTCCAGCGATGCAAAAAGGCTCTTAAAATTTTCCTCATGGAACAGTAGGTAGCCAATTCTGGGCAGGGGTCCTCAGGGGTCCCTCCTTCCTGGTCATCGATGGGTTTGGGTTTGATGAGCCCCCAGGCCTCAAAGGCCCAAGACAAGTCCTTGGGGGAAAAGTCATAAAAAGAAAAAGTGATTGGGACCACTCCCCCGGTGGTGGTCCCGCTCCTTGATGGCCTCTTCTTCTTCTTCTGGGGGTACTCTGTAGGCTGTGGCTGCACCGACACCTATTGCTGTCCAGGTCTCTTTTCCTACCAGGTCCATCATGACAGCACCACCACCTGCTGTTCACGGTGGCAGGTCATCAGTCCATGGGTCGTTGGCCCCTACTTCGTCATTGTCCAGTGCGTTGGTGACAGCCCCCCCATTGAGGGCTGATATCTCTCCAGGCTCATGAACATTGGGATCTTCAGGCTCCTAGGTCCCGACGGATGGGTAATCACGCCCTGTGCCATCAACCCCTCCTCCATCAATGCAGCAGTCTACCTTCGTCGACCTCAGTGATATCCTGACTAAGTTCACTACAGTCCTGGTTCACCAGTTGGGTGCTTACAGGCCTGGATTCCCCATGCAGTTGACAGCCCCATCATTGACGCTGCTTAGACCCCCTAGGGTGGGTGTGGTGTGGACCATCATCAGTTCCTCGTTCATCGGATCTTGAGTTGGAACAGTTCACCATCGAGGAAGAGCACCACTCTGATCTTATCCTGCCTGAAGAAGAGGAGGAGGAGGAGGAAGGTCCTCTTTCCTTGGACAGGTCTATGGCCTCTTCTGTGAGTGAGGACTCTGTTAAGCATACTCCCAGGTCCCCTCCATAGGATCCCACTTTCTTTAATGTCATGAAGTAGCTCTCTCTAGAGCCATGGGCTTCCATACTGAAGAGGAGGAGGAAGATGCTACCAGAAGGGAGTTGGTGGGTTTTCTGAAAATCCAGAGTCTCTTCCTAAGGTAGTTTTTCCCATCCTCCCAACTCTGTGGAATGCCACTTCTGTCACCTGGAACAGTTGTGACATAGTCCCTGCTATGCTCTGCAGGGCAGATAAGTTGTATTATGCCCCTGCAAGGCCTACCTTACTATGCTGCCCAGCCAGAGACTGTTTCAGTGATCATTAAGGCAGTTCATGATCAGTCTAAGGTGCCCAAGCACCTCAGCTCTCTCGCCCTGACAGGGAATCCCGAAAGGTTGACCTTTGGAGTGAGAGGGTTTACACCTTCTCCACCTTGGGCCTGAGGATTGTGAATTATCTCTCTTATATGGTCAAATATCAGAACACTATCTGGGAGAAGAGCAAGGTGGCTGCCCAGGCCCTCCCTGATTGTTTCTGAAACATGAGGTTCTCAAGTGCTTGCAGAGTGCTGAGGATATTAGTCAGCATCTCCTCAAGGCCTTATATGATATATCTGATACAGATGCAAGGGCTGCTGCCACAGGCATTTGCCTCCATAGGCACTTCTGGCTGAGGGTCTTGGGTTTTGCAGCAGATGTCCAGCAAAAGGTGTTTAATTCCTCTTTCAATGGCTCCAAACTGTTTTGGGCCAGATTGAGTCTGTCCACTTGCTGTATCATATGCAGTCCAGGAGAAGACAGTGCCCTTCCTTTTGCAAGGTGTCCCACACGTCTGGAGCAGCCTCCCACTGCTAGGGCAAGAGAAAGGCCTCCTCCTCTCTGCTTACCCCCGCCTCCTCTGGTGCCACAGCAAAGCATCTTCAAGGTGATGAATCAGCCCCAGCGATTGGATCCATTTCAGCTTGACTCCTTGCCAGACCTCTCTCTTCTGGTCCCCTACCAAGAGATCGTGGTTGGAGGTCAGTTCTCCCTCCATCTCAATCAATGGAGAATCATCACTTCAGATGCCTGGATTCTTTAGGTGATAGAGAGGGTTCACACTCAGGAGCTTCTAGAGATGCCCCCAGAGACTCCTCCAGTACCCTCCACCTGCCCCACTTCGGACCATCTAGTAGTTCTTCAGGAGGAAATACAGTTCCTTCTGCAGAAAAAGGACATTGAGCCAGTCCTTGGTTGCCTAAGGAACAAGGGAATTTTATTCCAGGTTCTTCCTGGTCCCCAAACAAACCAGAGACCTGAGGCCCATTCTAGATCTCAAGGACCTGAATTTTTACATTCAGTACAAAAAATTCCACATGGTCACCCAGCCAGGCCAGCTGCCTCTTCTCAGACAGGGTGACTGGCGGTGCTCCCTAGACATGCAGGATGCCTACCTGCATGTCTTGGTGTTTCCTCTACATAGGATATTCCTCCAGTTTCTGTTTTAGGGTGAGCACTACCAATTCAAATATTGCCCTTTAACTTATCCTCTGCACCACAGGTCTTTACCGAGTTCTTAGGCAGCAGTAGCTGCTGCTCTCTGAAGGGAGAGACTGTATGTTTTCCCTCATCTGAACAATTGGCTTCTAAAATTTCCATCCTAAGAGTGACTTCTGTGAACCCTGGAGTGAACCCTTCAGCTGTTTCTCTTTTTGGGCATAACAGTCAATCTTCCCAAGTCTGTCCTGATCCCATCCCAGAGGTTACAGAATATAGGGGCAGTTCTCAATTCAGCACAGAGAAAAGCCTTTCTGCCTCTCTACATGCAGAGTGCCTGATTGCCCAGGCTCAGGAGGTCTCCCAGAGCCATTATGTTCCTGCCAGAGTATACCTCAGATGATTGGGTTTGATGGTTGTGGCCATTGCTGTGGTTCCCTTGGCCAGACTGCACATATGGGTCCTTCAGTGGACACTCAGGGTGTAATGGGACCAACACATGGATAACTTGGATCAGATAGTACTAGTCTCCTCCCCAGTCCACACGGTACTTCAGTGGTGGATGGAGCCTCAAAATGTTTTGTAGGGAAGCTGGCCCAGTGGCGTTGAGGGCTGAGGTGCTGGATACCTTACCTTGCATCACACCAGCAACCTGGATTTGGGAATGAGCCAGAGTTGCCAGGAGCCAGCTGGGGGGGGAAGCAGGATTGAGCAGCTGAAAGACAGCTCTCCTCTCCCGAAGAGGAACCCTGTTGCCCACCGTAGTTCCACTGCCCCTGGGTGGAGGTCCGAGGGCAGTGCAGGTGGGCAGGTTCAAGCTCAAGTCTATTGTAGGAAAACTCCATTGAGCAAGCTCATTCACAAGGAGGTCCTTTGGCACAGACAGGTAGTTACAGACTGCATTATCGAAAAAAAAACAGTACAAATTCAGGTACAGAATTATGGGCAAGCATTAACATGTTGCATTAAAATGACAGTGACATATAAAAATACAAGTACAGAAAAAAAAGGTGCAAATGCTTGTTTTGGAGTAACAAGGCAGCTAATTTCTAGGTAAGTAAGAGGAAGCAGTAGGCTAGGGTGAGAGCAGTGAGCTAGGATTTAGAAGCAGCTGCATGTATCTTTTATTTTTGCTGCAGCCAACCTCTTAAATAGTCTGACAAGGACAGTCACGGGAAGCTTCAGTACATCTTGGAGCTGGTTTCAGATAGTTGGGAGTGCGTTTAATATAGCCCACTTGCCGAGTGAGATCCGGGTTCTCGGTACATCAAGGAGGAGGAGGAGGTCATTGTAACTATGAGAGTAGACGCTATGGGAAATAAAGAAAAGGGTTGCGAGATAGTTCGGGAGGTTGTTCAGGAGTAGCTTAAGAGTCCATATATCAGCATGAAGCGCGCATCTAGTTGAGAGTGATGTCCAGCCAGTAGCTAGGTACAAATCACAATGGTGGGTTAGGTAGGGTAGGTTTGTCATGAACAGCATGGCAGGCAGAGGGAGTGTGTCTCAGTACTGTGACATGCGCATGCCTCCATATGTGCAATGCGCAGCCGAAACACTGGGCAGGGGGAAAAAAATGGAGGTAAAATCGGGATGAAACAGACATTTACAAAAGAAATCTTTTGCAGGGGGTCCCAGTTCAGATTTCTTCACCACAGATGCCTCCAGGTCAGGTTGGAGTGTTCATCTGGGTCCATTTCAGACTCAGAGAATGTGGCCACAGAACAAAACCTTCCTGCATATCAATGTCTTGGAAATGCGGTCGGTCTTGTGTGTCATGCAGGCCTTTCAGAACTATCTCCTTCTGGGTCAGCTTCTGATCCAGTCTGACAATGTTAGTGTTGTCTATTATATCAACAATCAAGGAGGAATGCACTCATTCCCCCTGGGCAAGGAAGGTATGGTACTGAGCACTAGACCACAGTCAGGTCCTCTCAGCAGTCCATGGCCCAGGCATACTAAACTCCTTGGCGGACAACCTCAGCAGGACGCAGTCCAACATGCATGAATGGGAACTTCTCTTCTCCATCACAGAAGATCGATTCAACAGATGGGGCATCCAGAGTTGGACCTTTTTGCATCCCCACTCAATGCAAAACTGTCCAATTTCTGCTTGCTAGATCCAGATCCTGGAGTTTTCAGGTGAGACACGATGTCCCTCTCCTGGAGTGGGAGGTTCCTTTGCACTGTCCCTCCATTCCGTCTAATTCAGGGGATGCTAATCAAGCTGCAGATAGTGGTGGCCAGTATGATTCTGGTCACACCATTCTGCCCATGGAAGATCTGGTTTTCATTACCACAATAGTTAGCAGAGAAACCTCCAGTCCCTCTGCCCCTTTGCAGGAATCTGCTGACACAGGCTCAGAGGACCCTGGTCCATCCCAACTTCAAGTCACTACATCTGCATGCCTCGCTCTTGAGGACATAGCTCTTACCCAGTTTGGGGTATCTCAGAAAGTGGTGAGTGTCTTTGTGGCAGCTCAGAAGTCCTCTACCAGAGCCACTTATGTCATGAAGTGGAAGACACTTACCATCTGGGCAGCCAAGCACCATCTGGACCCTTTCACCTGTCTGGTGAGCCAGATTCTGGACTACTTGATTTCACTGTCAGACTCAGGTCTCCAGTATTCATCTTTTAAGATGCACCTTTCGGCTATTTCTGCCTTTCACGAGCCCATGGATGGTTGTACTGTGGCTCAGCTGGATGTGTACCTTACTTTTCTCAGGGGCATCCTGCACCTGAAACCTCCAATCTATTCCCCTGTGCTGGCTTGGGATTTAAACTTTCCTTTGAGAAGTTGACCATGTCTCCGTTTGAGCTAGCCATGACTTGCGAGCTATGCTTTCTTTCCTGGAAAGCATTATTTTTGGTTGCTATTTTTTTTTTTCATTTTATTTATTATACCAGGAAAACGCCATTGAGCAAGCTTATTTGCAAGGAGGTCCTGGGTAGGACAGAATACAATACAACAAGCAATTGCAAGAAAAGTTGAGTTAACATGGGCATATTAACAAAACAATATACAAAATCACAGGATGATGGAATAGGACTTAAAATAAAACATACAAGCATTAAATCAAATATATATAATATACAAAAAGCATAGGATATAGAAGATAAAACTAATGCATTGAGAGCTAGCTGTTGGGAGCCAGATAACAGAAGACCAAGACAATTTGTAGATTTTCTAAGCTAAGCATAGTACAGTAATAAAAACAGTGGTACACTACAGGTGCTTAGGGTAGTGGTTACAGTAGTCTTTGCAGTACACTTGATGGATTGCATGATATGTGTTTTTGTGTGCTAAACACAGCAACAGACTAATACTTCTGCTCGGAGGATTTCTGAGCTTCAGGCTTTCTGGTATGAGGAGCTTTATTTGATTTTTCACAAAGACAGGATGTCTTTGCGCACAAATCCTAAGTTTCTTCCCAAGGTGGTGTCTGAGCTTACCTTGAACCAATCCATTCCCCTTCCCATTAATTTTCCTTAGAATGCCAATCCAGGGGAAGCACTGCTCCACATGTTAGATGTGTGCAGAATTGTGAAATATTATCTGCTTCGGATGAAGGAAAGCAGAAAGTCAAAGCAGCTTTTTGTTTCTTTTGCCCGAGGAAGAGAGGGCATTTAAGTTTCTACACAATGTTTGCCCAAATGGTTGACCAATTGCATTGTTTTCTGCTACAACAAGTATGGCAAAGAGTGGGTGGTCAAAGCTCACTCCACAAGGGATATGGCTACCTCTGTGTCTTGCTTCAAAGGGGTCTCAGCCACTGGCATATGTGCTGCTGCCGCCTGGAGTACTGTCCATACTTTAACCAAGAACTACAATCTGGACTTTGCTTCTAGAGCCAGAGCAGGATTTGTCCTTGCTGTTCTTCAGGGCCTCCTGTCTCAGGCTTCTGCTCGCCTGCCAACCAGACTGTTCTTCTGTTACTAGTCACTGCTTGGGACTTGTTCCTACAGTGTGACCTGATGGCTGAGATACCCCTGAAGATGACTGAACAGTTACAAAAGAACTTACTATAACAGTAGATCTTTGAGGGGATCCAAGCCATCAGGTCAGTCTTCCCTCCAACCATCCACCTATTTAGAGTTCCTGTCTCAGACTGGCTATCTGGTGTATCCAGTCTTTTATTCAGACCCGGGTGCCTGTCTCTCTCCTCGGTCCCCCATGGTATGGGTTGCTCCCTTAGTCTCTGGGGGAAAGAACTGAGGAGGGAGCGGGGTCACTCATGCCTTTATAGGGTTGGTGACGTCAGCTTGGATGGCCCCAGAAGTACTGCTGGAAAATCTTCTGTGTGAATCCTGCTTCACCAATGCTGAAGTTCCTACAGTGTGATCTGATGACTGAGATCCCCTCAAAGATATACTGTTATGGTGAGTTCTTACATAACTGTTCTTTATTCATTGTAGGGTTACATTCACATACTCTCTGTCATAACTGGCATTGCCGCCCAGTCCTGGATGTTTGCATAACCTCAGCTCTTACCCCCCATCTTTGACATTCATTCTGTGCTGCCCACTGCACACCAAGCATTCACTGGAACCTGCAGCAGATGTTTTTCATCCACTGCATTGCCTGTTGAACTGACAACTCCCAGCCCTTGAGGTGCCTGATAAGTAACCTGCTTACTGTGTTCTGAACTACCAATGGGCCTGTGCCGGACTCTGTCAATATATACATGTCCACGGTATACCATGCAAATTATAACTATCTCACTGCATTCCAGATCTTTACAGTGCAGGTCTCCCATTTGTAACAAAGAAATAACTATAGAATATATAACTGGGCACTAGATTTGTTACATTAGTGAGAACTGTTCAATTATTTCTGTAATTTTGATATGGATGAAGTCCAATAGCATCTTTATAGTATATCTCTATTAGTATTTATATAGCAATTGACTGAAGCAAAATTGTATAAACAAGTCTCTCTCTCTCTCTCTCTCTCTCTCTTTAAGTGTATTTGTAACTGTCAACACAGATGGGCAGTTATAATGGACTCTGTTACTGACTGTGGGTTTTAGATGCTATTGTGTTTTTCTTCTCTGCGTGTCTGCTGCTGACAGTGTGTTTTTCAAGGTCTTGAGTAACAAGCTGTTATACATGTTGCTGGCAGCAGTACTGCTTAGCTTGATATGTTTGATATACAATACTTTAGTTTGCTAACAAGTCAGGATAGCTTGGCATTTATTAAAAGGGTCATGTAAAGTTAAAGTACACAAAAGGGATGGATCGACCAGGTGGGCTATCGGGAAATCTGGGTAATACGTGGAAATATTAGCACAACACAGGGAAAGCAAGCACTCACACCAGGCACTATACTCAAAGCAGGTACTGCAAAAAAAATGAAATTGATTCACATACATTGCAGCAGCAGTTTATAAGTAACAAGCAGGTCCCTGGCCGCTGAAGCAACACCTCTTCCTCAGGAAGCCCACCTGAGTAAGAGGAGTCACCTTGGTGCGCTGGAGACCTGCTTGCTACTTATAAGGTGCAGGTACTGCTATTCATGGACAAGGGCAGGGAATACATTTCACCTTTTGCAGTACCTACTGGTGGGCTCATACTGTATAAATAGCAACATTCTACCATTTCCAGATCAGTATTTTTTCCTGGTAAATCATTTGAAATAAATACATTTCCACAGTGCTTCTGATGTCCCCAATCACCTGCAGCTGGTCCAACAAATTTCATACCCCCCTCCCCAAACTATATACAACAGGATACTTAAGTGTGGCCACTTGGACCTATTAAAACAGCAACTACATCCCCTGGATTGGTCTCTGCTGGACTCAGCTGATGACATTAATATAGCCCTGGAGCTTTTCATCATGGCTTTCAACTCCGTCTGTGACACTCATGCCCCTTTCAAAAAGATGAAGGTCCATGGCACAGTAAATCCCTGAATGACTCCTGAGCTCCTAGCCAGTGTAAAACTTCTGGACCATCTATGGCATTGTGCCAGAGCAACTGGTAAACAGCAGGAATTGCAATCCTATAAAGCTGCTAGAAATGCCTGCACGAGGGAAATCCATCAGGCTAAAGACAAATACCATAGGGAGATCTTAACAAATGCCAGAGGAGATGGCAGAAAACTTTGGTCTAATATCAGTGATATCATGGGCAAAGATCCCAAGGTATCGCCCACAGTGCTAAACCTTGAAGGCACCCCCACCACTGATCTGCTTAAAATTTCAAGCACTTTTAATGATGCCTTCATCAATTTGAGCAGTGTCCTCCCTCCAGATTTTTTTAAAGATAATTCTGACCACACTGCTAGTCAGGAGAGGTCTGTGGAGCACCCCCCTTCTACTTTAAGAAGGTCTCAATCAACCTGGCCAAAAAACTACTAACTAAGGTGTTAAGAAAATCTAGACATAGTGGAGACAGTCTTGATCTCAAACTAATCGCTCTCACCCTACCCATAACTAAGATACTAAACCTCTCACTAACCCTGTCACACTTCCCAGAAGTCTGGAAAGCTACCTTGGTTACCCCAGTGCATAAATCTGGTGATCGTTCCTTGCATGGCAACTATAGGCCAATATCCATTCTCCCTCCTCTATTTAAGGTGCTTGAATGAATTGTTGTCAACCAGCTGGTAGTGTACCTTGAAACATACTCTATCCAGTGTCCACAACAACATAGCTTTAGAAAATGTCATAGTACTACCACAGCACTGCTAGGATTTGCAAGCTTTATACAACAATCCATGGACCAAGACTATCTTTTGGGTGCAGCCTTTATAGACCTAAGATGGCTTTTGACACAGAATCACACACTTCTACAAGGACAACTCACTAAAACTGATCTCTCACCAGTCACACTTAAATGGTTCAGAAGTTACCTCAGAAATAGATGGCAAAGGGTTAGAATCTCTAGTCTCAGAACAGAGGGCTGTCTGGTCTGGAGTACCACAAGGTTCAATCTTGGGCCCTCTGCTGTTCAGTATCTTCCTGAACAAATTGTCATCTGCCTGCTAGCAACGTACACTCCTCCATGCAGATGACACTGTCATCTTCACTAGCCACCCAGATCCCCACATACTTGAAAATAATCTGCAACATGGGTTCCTGGAAGCTGAGAATTGGTTTAATGCACACATAACTGGTGCTAAACTGTAGATTGCATTTAACAACAATGACAAAGCCTCTGACTGCTACTCTCCCTTCTTGCCACATAAAGCACTACTCCCTCTCCCAATTTGCCGTCTCCTATTAGGTTGAGGCAGTATGGTGCAGTGGTTTAAGGCTCTGAGCTGCAAACTGCAAGAAAACCAAAGTCCTATTGTTCTCATCCCCCGGCACAAGTATAAAGCACATGTTCTCACAGTTACAGATAACTGAGGAGCTCCTCTTGAACTAATTCAGCAGTTCAAGTACCTAGGTGTCACCCTGGATAGCCACTTCACCTACATGCCTCACATAGACAATGTTGCCAGGAATGCTAATTCCAGGATTAGGCTACTGTATAGATACAGACGGAGACTGTCACCAGAAGCTCTTAAGCTTGCAATCTACAGCTCGGTACTCTCAGTCATTGGTTATGGCCTAGTCATCTATGGAGCTGCAGCAACCACCTCACTCAACGACTTACTGTTGCTCTGTACAAGGCTTGTAGACTTATAACTGGAGCTGATCGCCTCACCCACACTTGTGAGCTATATGCCCAATCTGGATGGCTGCAGCTCAGTGGTAGGCTCAAATACCAAACTTGCCTCCTTACCAAAAAGGCGCTTCTTGGATTCTTGCCGCTGGGTGTTGGTTGCCTGTTAAATAAATCCCTAAAGACCCAACACACTCACACCTCTGAATCAGACCTCCTCCTCATCCTAAGATGTCGGACTGCTCAGTTCCAATGGTCCTTTCTATACAGAGCCCCGCTATGGTTTAATGGCCTTTGCAGTGAACTGGCTATGCTACCTAAACTTGCAGAGTTTAAGCGATTGCTCCATCTACATCTCATAACTGAAAGCACCAGTGACTGTAACACCTAAGCCAACCTTAATCTTTTTTTTCACTAGTTCTCACAGCTGTCTTTTCTCCCCAGCCCTTCTCTCCGCACTACCCCGAATCCCACCCCTTACCCCCTCCCTCCATTCCACGTTTAGGAACAATGACAAAGCCTCTGGCTGCTACTTTCCCTTCTTGCCACATAAAGCACTACTCCCTCTCCCAATTTCCCCTCTCTCCTACTGCCTAATTCCTAACTTCTTCCATCCCTGCATCTTACCCCTATATAGTACTGAATTATTGAATATATATGTTGTAATATCATATGTTTCACCTGGTTTGTCTGATTGTAACCCCTACCTCTTTGACGTGGAGCCTTTGTAAATGAGCTGCCTGGAGCTCAAAGGTACTTGTAATCTGAGACTGAATAATAAATAAGTAAAATTGATGTCCCCACATCCTTGATTTTTGTACTCCTGACAATTGGTGCACATCACATGTTCACTGCTATACCAACTGTATAAAATATAACTGAGCTTTGTTTGTTTTCTGTGTTTTTTCTTATACCAGCGTAACACCCGTGAAGCAAAATCAACATTAGCCCTGAAACATGTCTGCCATCCTACAGATTTGGTGCATGTTGATTTCTGGAATTCACTCCCTCCTAATTTAAGAAATTGTAATGATTTGGTGTCTATTGTTTCGCTCTGTAAACTATTATTCAGTAATGTCTGTAACAAGCAAAACTAATATTGACATTTTATCCTGTTTTGTGAGGTCATTAAAATGTACTCATAATTTATGTAATCAGGAAATTTATGCAAAGACTGCAATCTAAATCAACTTTCCTGCTCTAAAGAACTTTTATTAATAATAATACTAACTGAAGCTGTAAATGAAGTATTAGCAGTCTACCCATACAGTAGTCAGAACTTCATTCGATTTTGTAATAAATCCACTGCTTATGTTTAAGTACTGTATTTCAAGATTACATTTCAATCTGCTGCCTGCCGCTGTGTAGTCCTCATATTATGGTCAGATGTTTATCTTGTAAAGCGGCACACAATGAACAAGAGTCAGTGGGCCCAGTTCACAGTCACGTGGGTCCACTACATAATCACTGCGATAACGGTTTTGTGGCAGTCCCTTGACTACAGCCTCTAAGCTAGCCACAAAGGGGGTTGTAGCCCTTCACTACATGGCCAAGAACTGCCTTGTGACCACATGTGTAATGGGAGTGGGGTTGTCATGCAGATGGCCTGCTGGGCAATCCACAGAACATGGTGACACTCACAATATGTGCCCAGATCTTTAGCGACACCCCATAGGGCAGAACTTGTAAAGTAGTTCTACTGGGTGTCACTTAAGAGTCCAGTGGACCCAAAGAGCTAGCAGGGACTGGAGATTGATGAGGTACCAAACTGATAGAAATATGCATGGGGGACCAGAACTAGGGAGTTTCAATCCAGTAAATGTCAGGGACATCACTTAGGTTGAGTTATGGAGGTAGGACCATTGAGCCACCAGGAGGGCCAGAGGAGACCTTATTTATTTATTTATTTAGCTTTTGTTGACCAGGTAAGCACACTGGACAAGTTATATGCCTATTTTCAGGTATGACCCGGGAGAGTACGATGAGATACAGATACAGTGAGATACAAGTTCATACAGAGGACAACATGACACAAGTTAGGCAGTATACAAAGTCAAAATAGAACCATGTGAACATAACCAGTAGACAGTAAGCACAGTTAAGATATGTACAGGAATATATATATATATATATATATATATATATATATATATATATGGGATATGACATGGCTGGTGAAGATATCATATTTATCTTCACGAGAGGGCCAATGATATCATGATATCTCACGAGTGGTGAAGCCGCGAGTGAGAGATCTTGATTTCATTGGCCCAAGTGAAGATAAATATGATATCTTCACCAGGCCATGTCATGTCTGTTTATATAACATGTGTTTTGGGCTTTTGTAGCATGATCCCTAAGCACCCCCACCCCAAATCTTCAGCAACATCACAGATTCCATACTGTATTAAAATAAATTATCTGGCTGATCCTGTTAATTTACAGTTTTTTTGAAATACTGTTATTTCTTGAGCTTGGTATTTTTGTAATTAAAAATAGTAATGTAAAGAGGTACCTGGTTGATTGTCCCCCTGTGCTAACGACAAAATGCTGTAATACTTTCACTGTCCCCCCCGAACTGTAGCGACACCGAGCGGCATGTAAACGAGCAGATTACTGGTAAAACAGCTTTAAAATAAGTGTCTGCACTGTAAAGAAAATCCTAGCTTTTCTCTCCCGATAACATGCTTTACTTAATAGAAGGGACCGTCTCTACCAATGAAAGCACAGCGAGTGAGTAGTCCGCTTTAAAACACGAGAAGGAAGAACGAGTGTATGTTGCTATAGCTCGGTCATGCTACAGTTTGGGGGGAAAGTAAAGTATTACAGCATTTTGTGGGTAGCACAGGGGGACAATCAACCAGGTACCTCTTTACATTACTATTTTTAATTACCAATGACGGCAGGATTAACCAGATAGGTTTGAGAGGTGTGTGTGTCTTTTTTTTTGGGGATGAAGCAGGAACTAGAGAGAGACTTCTCTGTAAAGACAGTGAAACATACTTTCACTTTCTTTGCAGTGACGTATAGGAACATGGAGATATCACTATGACGTATAGGAACGTGGAGATATCATTGATATCGCCACTGCCTATCTGAGATATCACTTTTATCCCCACATTTATCCCAAAACACATGTTTATATAATATATATATATATATATATATATATATATATTATGTAGCATGGTAGTGCTACCATAGTTAGGGTTGAGGAGCCATTTCTATGTTAAACCTCAAAACTTTGCACCTTAATAACTTTGCAACCATTTGACGGATTTGCCTGAAATTTGGAATACACAATCAAGAACCATAGGCCTTGGGAGCTACCAAGTTTCGTACTGGTCGGATACACAACTGTGAAATTATTAAGCATGATCTGCGCGCGCGTTTATGCTTTTCTGGAATTCTACGGTCAGCAAATTATACGGTTTGCTTGTTGCTTCCAAATCTTCAGGGAACATGCAGCTGTGGCCCCAGTGTGTCTTTTGAAGATTTGGTGAAAAAATATTAAACGGTTCAAAAGTTATTCAAAAAACAATTTCCCATTATAAGTCAATGGGAAAAGTTAACAAAAAGTTCAAAACTTTCACAAATGCATTTTTACTTTTGCAAATGGGCTTGCTACTTTCGCAGATCGGCCATTTTGATTTCAGTTGGTGATCAGAAAAATGCTTGGCATTTAAATTTGGGACCCTCTAGCAACCTAATTCTTTTTGTATTCACCTAGTCGGACCCTGAGGATGCTAGCCATGTCTTTATTTTGGGGTAAAACACCCCAGAAATATGTTTTTCAAATTTCTGGAAAAAGCACTTTCACAAAGTACTTTCATGCTCACGAAAGTGTCGCAAATGTTTGTGAAAGCTTTCATAAATTGCAACAGTAGTTTTCTAGTCTGTGTGAAAATGACAGCAATTCTTTGGCACAGCACTGCAAAAGAACGGTTGGGGGTTTGGGGCTGAAATTTGAAGGGAACGCAGTCGACATCTCACAGATGTGCCTTTCGGTATTGTATTGAAAAAATATTACACAGCAGCAAAGTTACTGCACTCCAAAGTTGACGTTTTTTCCCATAGGATAACATTACGGCGCCCAACGCATTACAGGAATCCTTTGGCACCCTGCTGCAAAATAACGGTTTGGTCTTTCTTCTTGAAATTTTGAGGGAGGACAGCCAATAGCCCACAGATGTGCCTTTCAGTGGTTTGGTGAAAAAATATTACAGGGAGGCAAAGTTATGGTGCTCCGAACTTCTCTTTTTTTCCCCTAGGATAACATTACGGCGTTCGCCGCGCCTTTCAGGGCCCGTATCTCAGAAACGGTGAGAGATACGGACTTTTCGTCAGAAAATTTCTTAGCCCCCTCATGGAGCTAAGTACAAAACTAACCAGGACAGTCACAAATCATATGACTTTTAAATTGTTTTTCTACATCTTACAGTTCCTGAGATATAACCTATTTAGTATTCCAAGTCCTCATTTTCTGCTCCGATACCCATTATTATGCATACATTCTTTGTACTCACTGTCTTTCTCTATTCAGCTTTTGGAGAAAACCAGCCTGTGGGCTTACATTACTGTTACCGTTGCCCTTTCCGCTTGCGGTTCTGTACCCGTTTCACTTACTGTTGACGTCTGCGCCACCATGTGCGTAATCCTTGCGTTTATTTGCACTTTGCGTTTCTGTTGTTTTGCCATTTGTGTCTGCTGTACTGTTTCACTTTCGTCACCATGCTGATTGTCATTTCGTTGCAGGCACCATGTTACTATGTAATAACACATCACGTGGCAGACCGCTCCCGCTCACGCCACCGTGTGCGTACATCTTTCTGTTCTCATTTGCGCTTGTGTTACCATGTGGCCACTGTTAGTGCTTCTGTTTGCATTGCTGTTCCTGTTACTATGCCACAAGAGATCATGTGCGGGAGCATGGGCCTGGAGGGCGCGCTCCCGCCACTGCATATATCACTATTTCTTGTTATCATTCTCAAAAAGAAGGGAAATTAGAGGCAAAAAACTCTGTTTAATGCATTAGTTAGGGTTGTTCCACAGCGACAAAAGTGAGGAAATTCGCTGTTAGGGTTGAAAACCCTAACTCCGAATTCACCCCCCAGCACCACACACACACACACACACACACACATGCAAGTATGGGGGAGGACCAAGTCAACACAACCAATGACAGACATCCGGCAGCAGGTGACAGAAATAACAAACAATTGTCTAAATGTACTACGAGACATCCCCACCCACCTGACCAGGTACTGCATTCTCAGTGGAGATCAACAGCAAAACTGATGCCATGTACACCAAATGTACACATCCCTGATTGCAGCTGCACGCAACATACCACACTTGGTGTAGGCATGGCTCACTAACGATGCCCCACACCACACCACAACTGGTACTGTGCGTTAGTCAATATAAATGCTAAAGGTGCATGATCACAGTTGTAGAAAGGTTTTAACACTAGTGGTATACATTAATTAAGAGAAAGTACATAAATTAACTACAAGACACAAGCATGCTCAAGATAAAAGCAGTGTTACATTTGGTATGTGATTTTCATAGTAGTACATTTACTGCAACTGTTTACTGAAGATAGAGGCTGATGTAAACGTATGGAAAAAGCATTGTCTGTTCAATGCTGTGAAATTGTACTGCCAGTATCAGATGCATTCTTACTGATGAAGCTGTACTGTATTGTACATACATAGACCTTCAGTGTGTTTCAATACTAAAGATGCAGTAAGTATTCTTTGTAAGAAACAGTGTAATTGCATGGATCAGGTACACAACTTTAAATATCATAGTACTACTGAGCCAACAATGACGCACCTGTATCGGAGATGTCTATAGGATAGATTTTCCTGTAGGCACTTACTCAGTATGTTGTACCTGATAAAGACAATCTCATTGCATCTGTGATGACTAACTTATTCAAATAGTGATACATTTACTATTGTTGCAATGAGTGATCTATGCTACTTATGGACACAGCGTAATTTTTTTAACAGTTGTTTCATACTCAGGCTGTATATGTAGTGTTTGAGTTTGCCACACTTCTGTCACTGATACTATCAAAGTGATAACTATGTCAGTTGTGTTACAACAGCAATCAAGTAGGTATAGTGTAGATATAAACAGAATGTCTTTTAGTATTGATTTAACTCACAATGGGATAAGTGTACTTGGCCGGCAAGGGTTATTCTCATCACTGACTCTGTCAGTTATAATCACACTAAGGTTTCTGATGACTGTAATGATCAAGTTACACTGTTCATCTTCATGAGTTCATATTCACAGCCATTCTCCAGTAAGTAGACAGAGTATGGTGTAACTGGGTATGACACTGTGTTGCAAAACTCCTGCAGTGCCTAGCAGAGGAGAGTATCTAGTCATAAAGACAATTAAGCAATATGGCATGACCAACAGTTATGTTAAATGGTCTGTTAATCACCATGTAGGGGTTTAATGTTGAATGAGGGCGAGCTGAAACTCATGTCGCTAGACAGTGATAAACTGACCATTAACATAATACCTGGGAGTGGCTTATTGCTATCATAATAAAACTGTTTTTTTAAACAACATTAAAGTATGTTCATCATATGGTTAGGCTCTACATGTATGTTAATAAAAACTAAACATAAGGCTGTTACAATGTTTACAGTCAATTAGCTGCATTTCTCAAACCCTTGTTATAATCAGAGATATTATACCTGTACAGTTCCTTGGTTTTGCTCAACTCTATTGCTCAGGTGGCCCATCACATGTTGTGTCATCTGGTGTGGGGCATCGGTAGGTAAGGCCATGCTTGCATATGTGTGTGTGTGTGTGTGTGTGTGTGTGTGTGGTGCTGGGGGGGGTGGTGAATTCGGAGTTAGGGTTTTCAACCCTAACAGCAAATTTCCTCACTTTTGTCACTGTGGAACAACTCTAACTAATGCATTAAACAGAGTTTTTTGCCTCTAATATATATATATATATATATATTATGGCAGCACGTAGTTAGGGTTGAAGAGCCATTTACATGTTAAATCCAAAATTTTGCACCTTAATAACTTTGCAACTGTTCAACGGATGTGCCTGAAATTTGGAATACAGAATCAAAACACATATGCCTTGGGAACTGCCAAGATTCGTACCAGTCAGGTAAACGGCTGCGGAGTTATTAAGCGTGATCTGCGTGTGCGTTTACACTTTTTTTGGAATTCTACGGTCGCACCTACAAATCACACAGTTTGCTCGACCAGTCTGAAATCTTCAGGGAACATGTAGCCAGGGTCCCCGATGTGCCTTTCGAAGATTTCATGAAAAAATATTAAATGGTTCGAAAGTTATTCAAAAAACAAGTTCCCATTATAAGTCAATGGGAAAAGTTAACAAAAAGTTCAACACTTTCGCAAATGCACTTTTTACTGTCGCAAATGGCCCTTTTACTGTCGCAAATCTGCCATTTTGTTTTCAGTTAGTGATCAGAAAAATGCTTGGCATTTAAAATTGAGACCCTCTAGCAACCTAATTATTTTTGTATTCACCTAGTCGGGCCCTGAGGATGCTAGCCATGTCTTTATTTTGGGATAAAACACCCAAAAATATGTTTTCAGATTTCTGGAAAGTATTTTCATAGCAGCGTCAAGATTCATGAAAGTGTCGCAAATTTTTGCAAAAGCTTTCGCAAATCCCGACACTACTTTGCGACACTATGCCCAAAATAACAGTAATTTTTTGGCAGCCCGCTGCAAAAGAACGGTTTGGAGTTTTGGGCTGAAATTTGGATGGAACGCAGCCGACATCTCACAGATGTGCCTTTCAGTATTTTGCTGAAAAAATATTACATGGCGGCAAAGTTACAGTATTCCAAAACTGACACTTTTTCCCACAGGATAACATTACGGCGTACGACGCATTGCAGCAATCGTTTGGCGCCCTGCTGCAAAATAACGGTTTGGTCTTTTGGGCTGAAATTTGCAGGGAACACAGCCAACATCCCACAGATGTGCCTTTCAGTGGTTTGGTGAAATAATATTACAGGGAGGCAAAGTTATGGCAGTCCGAACTTCTGTTTTTTTCCCATAGGATAACATTACGGCATTCGCCGCGCATTTCAGGGCCTGTATCTCGAAAACGGTGCGAGATACGGACTTTTTGTCAAAAAAATTCTTAGCCCCCTGGTAAGAGTTAAGCATAAAACTAGCCAGGAAAGTGATAATACATATGACTTTTACATTTTTTTTCTATGTCATACGGTTACTGAGATATAAGCAATTTACTATTCCAAGTCCTCATTTTTTGTGTTCCAAGAGTCATTATTTTGCATACATTCTTTCTACTCACTGTCTTTCTGATATACAGCTTTTGGGGAAAACCAGCCTGTGTGCTTACATTACTGTTACCATTACTGTTTCTGCTTGCGGTTCCGTACCCGTTTCACTTACCATTCATGTTTACGCCACCATGTGCGTTACCCTTTGCGTTTTCATTTGCGGTTGCGTTTGCATTGTTTTTAACATTTCTATCTACAGTACTGTTTCTCTTTCTGTTTCACTTTGCGTCACCATGTGCATTACAATTTGTGTTTGCAGGCATAATGTTACTATGTGACAAGACATCACGTGGCGGGAGCACGGGGCCCGCTCCTGCCGCCGCATTACATTCACTATTTCTCATTATCATTCTCAAAGAGGAATTAGGAAAAAAACTCTATTTACTGTCATGAGTTTACTAGCGACAATGTGAGGCGATGTGTAATGATATGAGCCTTTGCACCCTTCAGCTCACTTTCAACTTGAATCAGTGCGATTGGGGTCATCGGTCCCAACTGTCACCCCATTCTCCTATTCTTCAGCTTCTTTACACATGTGATGGGGTGACAGGGCAGATGACCCCAATGCGCACTTGATTCCAGTTAGAGGGTGGGCTGAGGGGTAAGGGGTTTCAACCTAACATCAATTTCCTCACTTTTGTCACTGTGGAACAACCCTAACTGATGCATTAAACTGAGTTTTTTGCCTCTAATATATATATATATATATATATATATATATACACACACACACACGCACACACACACACATAGAGACACCAAGGCTAGGAACAGTGCAGTTTTACAAGGTATACATGACTCTAAGCCACGAACAGACCCACAATCTGAGTATCTCCTTAAACAGAGAAAAAATACATTATATGCACCTCAGAGTCCATTTAGACAGGCTGCGTCTGCAGGAGCTACGAGACAGGTGCCAGGAAGGACATGTGAGTCTGGTGCAGGGGACCGGAACTAGCTATGGAGGTCTAGGAACCTTGGCATCATCATCTAGAGTCAGCCCATAGGTGGCCTTTAGGCTTGGATTGAGGGAGATCTTACTTTGAGGTGGCTCTTGCCGGAAGTAACACCTTTAGGTCTGAAGCAGGCAAGCACCAGGACCCCATGGAAAACTTCTAGCTAGCAGTCAATAGTGGGGGACCGTCCCTGACGTTGGCCCGCCCCTGACGTCATGTATAGTATAAAAGGGACGATCCCCTAGTCCCTCTTCAATTCTTTTCCCGCCATCAACCTGCGCAGGTTGGACCTCTGCGGATGCCTTCTGTTGTCGACTGCCATCTTAATCACGCTTCCCGCCTTTTTGTAATTTTTACTAAAAATCTTTACCTTTACAAAATCTTTTGCATGTCTTCTTCTCCCTCTTCCTCAGCTGCATGGCAGTGATCTAAGTGTGCTTGCGGCAAGCAGATCCCCCACAAGGATGGCCATTCAGCTTGCCTGTTCTGCCTGGAACCAGACCATGACATACAGGCCTCTCAGCATTACCAAGATTTTAATCTGCGCACATGACTCTGTCGCCAGAAGACCCTCGAAGCCTTTTTGCTTTCCAAAAAACTAACCAAGATGGAGAAGGAGCTGCACCAAAAAAGTTCATCTTCTTCTCCTCCAGCCTCCAAAACTTCAGCTCCCTCTTCTTCCCATAAGGAGAGGAAGTCCAGTGGCAAGCACGAGCATTGGGTGAAACCCCAGTCAGCTTCCTGCTCCCGGTCCCCGACTAAGTCTGCGACTACTTCTGGGTCTTCCCCAAGGCAGCCCTCTCTTCCTCCTGGCTCCCAGTGTCCAAACCTCCCTCCCTTCTTACTGTTTCAGTAAGAGGTTCCTTGGGGCTCAGGACTTCGCCCCCCATCTTTCAGTCCCTGAGGAATCCAAGCAAGATGGCTCAGCCAGTGGATCTTCTGGTGGCAGGTCTTCACTTGTCACTTCCCAGGCCAGGGTGTCTGCCAAGTCCTCCCCAATGTCAGGGGCCAACTCCACCAGGTGGCACCCAGAACATGTACTCACCTCCCCTGCGAGAGTGGCATCTCTGTCCCATTTGGGAGCCAGCTCCCCGGTTCAGGCACCTCCTCCGCAGTGGATGCCAGCTGAGTCACCAGTCAGGTCCAGCACCCGCCCATGTCTGTTCCTTCAGTGCTGACTTCTCCAACATCCCCTCTGGTGATGACTCCCCAGTCATCACCTAACCCTCCTCAGTCGCCGGCTGGGCCCAATGCCCACCCTCAGCTGACACCCAATGGCCTGATGCCCAGTCCAGACCATCCAATGCCAGGTAACCTGGATTGACCTACATTGATGTCCAAGTTATCCCAGCCTGATGACCAGATGCTGGGACCCTCTAAGCAACCCCCTCCAATGTCGGACTCATCAGCCCTGCTACTCAGTCCTCTACAGGCTTTAAATGAACTTTTTTTGGCCTGGTGGGCCTATTTTAAGGACAAAGAGACCCCTAAGGAGCCCTCCAAACCTACTTCTCAAGGTCCACCTCCTAATAAGACTCTGGCTCACCCAGCTACTCCTCCACCTGAGGGGGGAAATTCCGACTCTGGATGCCGCTGGTACCCCCCAACCAAAAGGGAGGCCACACAAGCAAACCCGCTCGTCTATGCCTTCCCCAGATTCTGGGGATTCAGATAGGTGCTCCTCTTCCTCTTCGGACTGCTATGGCTCTGACTTTCCATCAGAGTCTGAGGGGACTAAGGACACCTCTTATCCCCCCCCCCCGACAATCCCACTTTCTTGGCTGTCATGCAGAACATCCAGAAGCTGAATGACTGGGACACAGAGGAGCTGGATCCGGAGTGACGTTGTCTAACCTCCTTCGTCACAAAAAAGGACATCCATGGTTGCCCCCCCACTCATTGAGTCCTACAAGGATGTCAACAGGGCAGTCTGGAAGCACGCCTTTTCAATCCCTGTGGTCTCCAAAAAGTTAGACCAGCTGTATTGTGCTGCCAGGGATGATCCCTTTTATGGCGAGCACCCAGAGACAGACTCCATTGTTATTAATGCTGCCCACAATTGCTCCAAATGCCCAAGGCACCTAAATTCTCAACCTCCAGACAAAGACTCCAAATAAATTGACCAGTTGGCTAAAAAGGTTTATTCCTTGGTCACATATGCTATACAGTCTCAGAATTTCCTTGCCAACATGGTCCAATACCAGAATGCCTTGTGGGACATGGCTATGGAGGTAGCTCAGGCCATGCCTGACTGCCCTAGTAGGGCAGAACTGCTGGCCATCCTGAAATCAGGCTTGGACTTCAGCAACCATGTCCTCCAAGCCTCTTATGATACAGTAGACTCTGCAGGAAGGGATGCATCCTCTGCAGTCTGTATGCATTGATATTCATGGCTGAGGGTGTCTGGCTTCATGCCAGATGTACAATCCAAAATCATAGATGCCCCTTTCATGGGTCCTGTACTGTTTGGAGAGGACTCACAGAATATTATTACTCATCTACAGTAATCAGGAAAGGCTATCAGATCTGTACACACCATGTACAAATCTCAGCCTAAACCATCCCAAACAGTCCTTTCAGAAGAGTGACAGCCAGCAACCAGGAGGACAGCAGCATGTAGCAGGATTCCAGTGTAAAGCCCTGCTTCCAGAGGTTCCATCTCTTGGGATCCTAGGACCTTCTGGGCTGCCCCTCCCCGTTTTCTTAGCCTGACTCAATGCCTGATCAATCTCGCCAGGCAGCAGCCTTAGAGGTGGTGGTGGGGGGTTGATTTTCCTTGTACATAGAAAGCTGGTGTCAGATAACCTCAGACCAGTGGGTCCTTCAACTGGTGGAGAAGGGGCACACTGTGGAATTCACAGAAATACCCCCAGACAACCAACCTATCCCCTCCCATTACCCTCAGGCTCACATCACCCTCACTGAAGGGGAGAGTTAAGCTTTCCTGCAGAAGCAGGCATATAACCAGTTCCTCTGGCACAATTGAGGAAAGGGTTTTATTCCCAGTTCTTCCTGGTGCCAAAGAACACTGGGGACCTGCATACTATCCTCAACATCAGCCACCTGAATCAGTACATAGAGTACAAATGGTTCTGGATGGTCACTCTGCTCAGTCTTCTACCTCTCCTTCGTCAAGGGGATTGGTTATGGTCTTTGGACATGCTCTTTGAATACCTCCACATTCTGGTTTTCCAGCCCCACAGGAGATTCCTTTGCTTCCACTTCAGGGAAGCCATTATCAATTTTGGGCCCTGCCTTTCAGCCTGTCCTCAGATCCCAGAATTTTCACCAAGTGCCTCACAGTAGTGGCTACAGTCTTAAGGAGACAGGGTCATTATGTCTTCCCTTACCTGGACGACTGGTTGTTGACTGCTCCCACCAGGGACCAGCTCCTGCACTCCATGAGAGCCACCTTCACCATGTTTCAGGACCTAGGGATTACCTTAAACCTCCCCAAGTCTTCTCCTTGGCCAAGTCAGAGGCTGCAGTATATAGAGTCTGTCCTAAGACTCCTGGGACACATGGCAGCTGCCATTGGCACTGTCCCCCTGGCTTGGCTTTACTTAAGGGTGGTCCAGTGGAACCTGAGAGTCCAATGGGACCAGCGTTCAGATGCCCCAGAGCAGCCTTTCTTGGTGTTGAACCCTGTATGACAGGCCCTAACATGGTGATTAAATCCCTCCAGTTTTTCCAAGGGGGTTTGCCTGTAGAAGGAATCTCCCAGTCATATTCTAATCACAGATGCATCGGGTTAAGAATGGGGGGCCCACATGGGAGACCGTCTGACACAAGGGACCTGGTCCCAGCACGAGCTCCATCTCCACATCAATGTCCTGGATATGAAGACGATTTTCTATGCTCTTCAGGCCTTCTAGACAGTTTTGCTGCCTGGTCCTCTGTTGATCCAGATGGACAACATGTCAGCAGTATTTTACATAAACAAGCATGGGGGACCCATTCTTAGCCCCTCTGCAGGGAGGCATGAGAGTCTGATCATGGGCAGTGGATCATCACCTGGACTTGGTAGCAGTCCATCTACCAAGTGTACAAAATGCCCTGGCCAATGCTGGCCCGCCGGCGCTGCGGTAACGCTACCACTCATGACACTGGTGACCTGAATTTGGAAACAAGCTCGGGTTGTTGGAGGGCCAGCCGGGGGGAAGAGACTTGAGCATCCAGGGGACTGCTTGCCTTCTCTGGGAGTGGGGGGAATCATGGCTTGGTGCATGACCAGCCCATAGTGGTGGCTGGAGGACTAGCATGCTAAAGCAGGACATTGGAAAGGAGCATGACAGACGCTGGCTTATGCCTGGGCATCAGCGCACATCACATCTCCAAGGAGGGGGGTGTACATGGCCAAAAATACTCAGCCTTTTGCGACACTGATGAGAGGGCTAGACATGGCCCTTGACCACTGGTGCTGCAGCTCAGTGGATGGACCCCGATGAGATGAATGAAGGTAGAGGTATGGGGGGGAGGTTAAGGGCTCCGGCCTCCTGCTCCCACACCATCCCCACCTGAGGGGAAAACCAAGGCTCCATGGGGTGTCCTCCCAAGTTAGCAGTGCTGGAGGGTCAGTCAGGTGACAGTGCCAGGCTGAGAAGGGTTAAAAAGAAATATAAAAAAAAAAATCCCTGGCCGACAGTCTAAGCTGGTCTCAATCCAGGGCTCACAAGTGGAAACTGCATCCCTCACTGGTCGAAGACCTCTTCACCAGATGGAGATGTCCAGAACTGGATCTATTTGCCTCCCCATCCAATGCAAAACTGCCCAGTTTCTGCTCACTAGAGCCAGGGGCTGGTGTTTTCTTGCAAGACACTTTTTCCCTCTCCTGGATGGGAAGGTTCCGTTACACCTTCCCCTTTTCTGCAGAGTTCTTCTCAAGTTGAATTTAGAGGGAGCAGAGATGATTCTGGCAGCACCCTTCTGGCCATGCCAGATTTAGTTTCCACTCCTTCAGCAACTTGCAGTGGCACCCACAATCTGCTGCAAGTTGCAGACTGCTCTTTCTGTGATGGAAAGCATTATTTTTAGTTGCCATTACTTCTGCTTGAAGGATTTCCGAGCTTCAGGCTCTGATGTGTAAAGAGCCTTATTTGGTTTTCTACAAGGACAGGGTGTCCTTGAGGACTAATCCTAAGTTTCTTTCCAAGGTGGTGTCAGAGTTTACACTGAATCAAGACATCCACCTTCCTGTCTACTACCTAGAGTACTCAAACCAAGGGGAGGCACTGCTTAATACTCTGGATGTTCATAGGGTGCTTCATTATTACTTGGAGCGCACCTGAGCTACTAGAAAGTTTGACCAGTTATTTGTGTCTTTTGCCCCTAGAATGGAAGGGGCCCTTGTTTCTAAGCAATGTTTATCCAAATGGTTGGTTAACTGCATTGTTTTCTGCTACAAGTAGTATGACAAGCCTTTACCAGGCTTGGTTAAAAGCCATTCTACCAGGGGCATGGCTGCCTCTTTCACTTCTTTGCGGAATATGTCAGCTGCTGACATTTGCACAGCCGCTACTTGGAGTTCTGTCCACACCTTTGTCAAGCACTACAGTTTGGACATTGTATCAAGTTACAGAGTAGGCTTTTGGACTGGGAGTCCTGCAAGGCCTCCTCTCCTAAACCTCTTCAGGAGACTTCTGACTTCACCCAGCTGACTGGGGTCTCTCCCTTACTGCTTGGGACTCAATTCAAAAGGTGTTACCTGCTGCAAGAGCCCCCTCAAAGTAAGATAGAACAGTTAGGTAAAAACTTACTGTAACATTAGATCTTCAAGAGGAGATCGTGCAGCAGGTACTATTTTCCCTCCTACCTTCCCGCTGGTAACTGCTTCTCCATCATGGTTACTTTTGTCTTTCCTCATTTTTGAGGAACCTCCTCAGTTCTCCAATTTTACTCCTTTTGCTGGGTCTCTGGTGGGAGAACGGAGGATGGGCTATGGGACCGCCCCTTTTATACCATACATGATGTTGGGGGTGGGCTGATGTCAGGGGGTTGTCCCCTGCTATAGACTGCTAGCTAGAAGTTTTCTGTGGCATCCTGGCACCTGCCGGCTTCAGTCCTAAAGGTGTTACCTGCTGCAAGAGCTGCTCTCGAAGATCTACTGTTATGGTAAGTTCTTATGTAACTGTACTGTATGTGGTGGCAACATCTGTGGATGATGCAGTGCCATGAGACTGGATCTGTGCCATTTATAGACAGTTGTAGGTGTCTCACGGCAGGTGTTAATTAGCAAAAAATCCAGGTTTGTGCCAGTTAGCATCTAGCAGCCCTAATTTGCATTCTGACTTAATCTCATGGGGATTTCCTCCCCTCAGTGAATAAGTCAGACCTTTTTTGGAAGGTCATCAGGAGATGACTGTTTGCACCCCAATTTGCAGTACCCCATGTTATGACTGTGAATCAGGCCCAGTTTTTTCTGGTTGTATAAGAAAAACTGTCATGGAATATGTTATGAAAGTTCAATACTTCACTGAAGCATGGAAAGGCGATACTTATTTCAGAGGCACATTCTGTTATTCAAGGCACTTCATATAATCATAATTACTTTTCACCCATGTTCTAGAACAACCTTAATCACTCCTCCAAGTTCTGGAAAGTTATCCACTCCCTTTTCTCCCTCCCCAACTCTGTCCTTCCCATTCATCCTCAAAGTTGGCAACTCCCACATCACTGACTCTGCTGCCATTGCTGCTTCCTTCAACTCCTTTTTAATCACTACTCTTTATGTCTCATCCCCCTCCTCCACACCCTTCTCCTCCTTTTTTCCTACCAATCCCTCAGCCTCCCATAAGACCCTTCTAGTTCTTAGCCCACACAAGGGTACAAACCCAGATAGCCTTGACACCAGTCTCCTGTCCTGCACCTCGCTACACCAGCCATAACCTTCCCTATTTCCCCTCTCCTTATCATCTGCCCATGTCTCTGAAGTGTGGAAGCAGGCTACTGTCATCACCCTGCCAAAAGGAGGTGATCCTTCCACTCCTGGAATCTTTCATCCCATTTACCTCCTCACCACACTGGCTAAGCTCCAGGAAAGAATAGTTCCTGTAACAGTAGATCTTCAAGAAAATTTCTTCCATTGAGTCACATCATGGAACTGTAAGGCGTCAGTGTCAGGACCACCCAGAATTTTTTTTCTGTGAGGGTCTGCCCACATCAGTGGACCTCTTCGGCACCTATATAACATGGGCATCCCCAGCTTGCCTCAGTTCCCCACCAGAGACAAACTCAGAGGATCACTGGACAGGCAGGGACAGAAGCAACCAGAACCAAACCAGGCACACGGGAGAGGACATGAAAACCTGAGTACTGATGCTGAAGGAGGTATCAGAGGAGAACCAGCTTGCAAGAGCAGGCAGGATAGTCACCTGCCACCTGACAAGGAGGAAGGTGGGAGAGAGAGCTGTGGCTCAATGGAGATTCTGTCAAAGATCTACAGTTATGGTGAGCAACTACTCTATCTTCTTCAAGGGAATCTCCCTCCACTGAGCCACATCATAGAATGATTTCCAAGCAGCACCAAACACTGACAGAGGACAGTAGGATGTAAGGATGCTGAGTAAGGAAGATTGCAGAACAGTGAGGCCAAAGTCAGCATGTCTATGAGAGACTGTGTCCAGACTGTAATGCTTAGTAAATGCATGAGTAGTACTCCAAGTGGCAGCAGCACATAAGTCTGCGGCAGAAACACTGTGGAAAGAAGTCACTGAGGGAGCCTGTACTGTACTTTATTTTTATGACATGTCTGAAGTTATTAGATTTATTTATTGTGTTTGGCCTTTTTGTACCTCACACTAATCCCCTGTGGAAGGGCACCCTATGAAATAAAATCTACTTCTACTATTTCCTATCAACCTAGCCAACTCTAAACTAATTCCTAAGCAGGTGATTGTGTTTATCAAGGCAGAACTGGACTTGCTGCAGACCACAGTGCACCGTGCTCCAGACAGGGCAGAGGATTTGTCATCCTTTGCCCAATTGTTATGGACTGGGTAAGCATACCCAGTCCAGGATTTCCTCAAGTTCCTAGGCCTCATAGGGTCTACCACAGCCATTGTGCCTGCTGATGCATGAAAATGATCTTGTGGAAACTGGGGTGCCTGTCATCCCAGACAGACTCAATCCTAGAACTGCAGGTTTGGGTGCCCCAGCTGAAATAGGACATCATCCTGTAGTTACTGTCCCTACAAAACACCTTAGGGAGGAGTAGCTTCTTTGATCTGGAGCCCTCAGTCGCGCCAATGAGAGATACCTCCCTAGTGGGCTGGGGAGCACACCTGCAGGAAGCATGGCATGAAGTCACCGATCAAGTCCTGACTGCACATCCATCTGCTGGAACTCCCTACCATACACCTAGTGCTGTTGGAGTACACCCTGCTACTCAAGGGCCAGGTTGTACAGGTCAAACGGACACATGACCACCACGTTTTACCTGAACAAACTGGTTGGCACAAACTGTTATCCACAGTCAGAAGGTGTTATGAATGTGGCCCCTGACTCACTCCCTGTAAGCAGCCCTTGTGGTAGCATATGTTGTGAGAATAAATAACCCATTTGTAAATGCCCTCAGTCATATTGTGGAGGTGTCCAACAGGTGGTCGCTATACGTGTGATTGGTGTCCCTTACATTCTCTGTTTGAGGAACACTGTCACTGGATCTGTTTGCCTCCTGGGAAAATTGGAAGCTAGGGCAGTTTTTTACCCATCCCCCTCAGCATGGTACCTGTCAAGGGACACATTTATCTGGTCCTGGACAGGAGGTCTCCTGCATGCCTTCCATCCATTTCATAGAAACATAGAAGTTGACGGCAGATAAGAACCACAAGGCCCATCTAGTCTGCTCAATTCTTTTTCTACCTTATGAATGTGCCATTGGCCCATCTATTCATACTCATCTGTATTGCTCCCTTATGCCTATCCCATGCCTGTTTGAAGCCCTGCACTGTATTCATATCCACCACTTCCTGAGGCAGGCCGTTCCATGCATCCACCACATTTTCTGTGAAAAATGTTGTACAGGATCAAAGGCCAAAACCCATAGTATAGCTTCTATTGAGACAAGATGTAATAATCTAGATTTCCGCCACTGTTAATATACTTGTCCAAGTTTATTTGAAATTGGTCCTTACTTTAACTAGATATTATGTTCCAGGGTAGTCTGTTCCACAAATTTGCTACTCTTAATGTATAAAAATATTTTCATTTATTTGTACGAAATTTTCCCACCTTGATTTGGAGCAGATGTCCCCTTGTTCCATGTTTGTCATTTTTATATTCTATATTTAATTCTGTCATAAGTAGTGGATCATTTAGGATGTCATAATATAATAATAGGTCTCCTCTATGTCACCTTAGCTCTAGTGTATTCAGTCCTAAACATGCAAATATGTTCTTATAATCAAGTTCCTCAAAGGTTGAAATAGATTTGGTACAACGTCTTTGGACTTTTTCTAATTTGTTAATTTCTGTTTTGGTATGAGGACTCCTTATCTGACTACCATAATCTATTATCGGCCTAACATAGGACAGGTATAAAGGCAAAAGAACTTCTGCCTTTCTGCTCTTAACATTTCTTTTTATTGCTAAAGTAGTTTTAGTAGCCCTAGAAATAACTGAACAACACTGTTCATTAAAACTGAAGTTGCAGTCAATTAATATACTTAGATCTTTTTCTGAGGTTTCCGGGGGAGAGCCTCGTCTTTGAGAGTATAAGTATGAAGAGGGTTATGATTCTTCATATGTATGATGCAACTTTTGTTGGTATTAAGTCACATATCCCACGTATCAGTCCACTGTACAACTGTGTTTATATAATTTTGTATGACATTAATATGCTCGTCTGTTCCACAGGGACCACATAGCTTGGTGCCATCTACGAATTTGACAACTGTGCTTTTAATATTGTCATCTAGATCTGCTATAAAAATTTGGAATAATAATGGTCCAGTTACAGATCCCTGTGGTACCCCACTCATGACTCTTCCCTCAGTTGAATGATATCCTCTTATAAAAACTATTTACGTTCTATCCTGCATCCAATTATCTATCCAGTTGGCAATATGTACATTGATTCTGTATTTAGAAAGCTTTTTTTTTTTGAATTTGTAAATTTTATTATCTTATCGTAAGACATCATAAAACATGTTAGCATAATAATCTGAGTACATCATATCAGTGTACAGGTAATATTATCTCCTATACAGAGATTTTTAGTAGTCATAGAAACATAGAAACATAGAAGTTGATGGCAGATAAGGACCGCAAGGCCCATCCAGTCTGCCCATTTCTTTTTCTACCTTATAAATGTGCCATCGGCCTTTGCTCTGTCAGTGGCCTATCTATTCATAGTCATTTGTATTGCTCCCTTATGCCTATCCCATGCCTGTTTGAAGCCCTGCACTGTATTCATAGCCACCACTTCTTGTGGTAAGCCATTCCATGTATCCACCACCCTTTCTGTGAAAAAGAATTTCCTCACATTCCCCCCTTAATCGGCCTCCCTCTAATCTCATGCTGTGTCCTCTTGTCCTGCTATTTTTCTTATATTTAAACATGTTAGACTCTTTCACCTTGTTTATGCCCTTAAGGTGTTTGAATGCCTCGATCATATCACCTCTCTCCCTCCTTTGCTCAAGGGTATACATATTGAGCTCTGTTAATCTGTCCTCATATGTCTTCTGATGCAGTCCCTGCACCATTTTGGTTGCCCTTCTCTGGACTGCCTCAATTTGGTTAATGTCCTTGTGAAGGTGTGGCCTCCAATACTGCATGCAGTACTCCAGATGGGGCCTAACCAGTGTCTTGTACAGAGAGTTATTACTCCCTCTTACGACTTGTGATACCCCTACTAATACACCCTAACACCCCCTAGCCTTACCTACTGCTTTAGAGGTCTGCTTGATGATTTTAGGTCATCAGTGATGATGATGCCCAAGTCTCTTTCTTCCTTTGTGACTGCTAGCAACTCCTCCCAGCCTATAGGTGGCTTCAGGTTTTCTTCCCTATGTGCATGATATTGCACTTCTTTGCATTAAATCCCAGTTGCCACTCTTCTGACCATTCTGCTAGTTTATCCAGATCTCTTCTCATTCTGCCCACCCCATCTGGATCATCTACTCTGTTGCAGATCTTGGTGTCATCTGCAAACAGACAAGCCTTACCCTCTAGTCCATCTGCAAGGTCACTAATGAAGATGTTGAAGAGGACTGGCCCCAGGACTGATCCCTGAGGTACTCCACTTGTGACTTGCATCTCTTCTGACTGTATACCATTTACCACCACTCTCTGTTTTCTGCCCGTCAACCAGTTTTGCCACCCAGTTGACCAACTTCTGACCCACCCGAGCCTACCCAGCTTATTTATCAATCTTCTATGTGGAACAGTGTCAAAAGCTTTGCTGAAGTCAAGGTAAGCGACATCAACTGCTCCCCCTTGGTCCACCACTCTGGTTACCCAGTCAAAGAAATCTATGAGATTAGTTTGACAGGACCTTCCTTTTGTAAACCCATGCTGTCTTGGATCCTGTGCCCTATGGATTCCAGGTGTTGCACTATCCTTTCCTTAAGGTGCCTCCATAATCTTGCCCACTACTGAGGTAAGACTGACGGTCTGTAGTTCCCGCCTCCTCCTGCTACCACTCTTGTGGAGGCGGGATCACATGAAGCCCTTCTCCAGTCTTCTGGGACCTCTCCTGCTCAGAGACTCACTAAACAATTCTGCTAATGGCTGTGCTAGTTCCTCCTTTAGCTCCTTAAGTACCCTGGGATGTATGCCATCAGGTCCCATTGCCTTATCCCCCTGAGGCTTAGCAAGCTCTTGTAGGGCCCTTTTCTTTTGTGAAGTGAGTAGTGCTCACCTCTCTCCCCCCTGTGTCCATGATGCTGAGCTGTGGGCCCTGCCCTACCTTCTCTTCAGTAAATACTGAGCAAAAGTATCTATTTTGGATAGATGCCTTTACAAGGTCCTCCTCCTCACATGCTCCCTTTTCTCCATTAAGCTTAGCAATACCCCCTCTGGACTTTCTCCTTTCACTAATGTATCTATAGAAAGCCTTGTCACCTTCTTTTACTGTTCGTGCTAGTGTTTCCTCAGTTTGGGACTTTGCCTGCCTTACTGCCTTACCTGCTTCCCTTAGGGCAGTTTGGTATGCCTCCCTATCTTCATCCGCTGTGTTCCTTATATTTCCTGAAGGCCAGCCTTTTGGCTCTGACCTTTTCTGCTACTGTATTTGAGAACCAAAGTGGTTTCCTTCTTCTTTTGCACTTCCTTTTCTGTCTAACACAATGGGATGTTGCTTCAAGTATTGCATCCTTAATGCTTGCCCTTTGCCTGTACCCCCTCACCTGTGTTTCTTTTGGCCAGGGCTAGCTTAACTCTGTTGGCCATCTTATCAAAGTCAGCTCCTCTGAAGTCCCATATTTTTGCCTTGGAATGGGATGATTTAGATGTAGTAGCCAAATTGAACCATACCATGTGATGGTCACTGGCCCCCAGGTGACCTTCTACCTGGAGATCTGTGATCCCTTCTAGTCAGTTCATATGCACAATTGATCAAGTTATATCTATTTAACTTACTAATCCGTACTTTGTTTTGCAGACAGAACTTCATCTGATTGAGGATTCCAAATGTCCATCTCTTGAACTTAAGCCATATCTGCTCCAGATCATGAACCTTGTCATAGTCTAGCTATGTTAGATACATGGCTAATATAAAGTTTTTACCTGTTACTTTAAATCATGTAATAAAAGAAAAATAGAAACATAGAAACATAGACTTTGATGGCAGATAAGGACCACTTGGCCCACTCAGTCTGCCCATTTTCTTACCTACTGGATAAGCTGCAGATTCTAGTTAACCAACAGCCTGCTTCCTGCCACCCCCCACTACAATTGCCTTGTGTCTGTCCCATGCATGTTTGAATTCCCCCACTGTTTTAGACCCAACAACCTCCCCAGGAAGGCAGTTCCATGCATCCACCACTCTCTCCATGAAAAAAAATGTCCTCACATTACCCCTGAGTCGTCTCCCCTCTATCTTTAAAGTGTGCCCCCTTGTTCTTACACATCTCTTTTTCTGAAAGATGCTAACCTCCAGGACTTTGTTGATTCCCTTGAGGTACTTGAACGTTTCTATCATGTCCCCTCTGTCCCTCGTTTCATCAAGGGTATACATATTAAGTTCTCTCAGTCTCTCTTTATATGATTTCTGATGCAGATCCTGCACCATTTTAGTTGCCCTCCTCTGGACTGCTTCCATCCTGTCTATGTCCTTGCATAGATGAGGTCTCCAAAACTGCATACAGTACTCCAGATAGGGTCTCACCAACTGTCTGTACAGAGGGACAACCACTTCCCTTTTTCTACTTGTGATGCCCCTTCCTATGCATCCCAGTATCCCCCTGGCTCTCCTTACTGACTTCTCACATTGCTTACCAACCTTTAGATCATCTGATATGACTACCCCAAGTCCTGTTCCATTTTTGTTGTTGTTAGTACCTCCCTGCTATTGTGCACTCTTCTCCTGGGTTTTGTTTCCTAGGTGCATTACTTTGCACTTCTTTGCATTGAATCTAAGTTGCCATATGTCTGACCATTCCTCCAACCTTGCCAAGTCCCTTCTCATCTTTTCTACCCCCTCTTGTGAATCAACTCTGTTACAGATCTTTGTATCATCTGCAAAGAGGCATACCTTTCCTTCCAGACCCTCTGCAATGTCACCTATAAAGATGCTAAAGAGGACTGGACCCAGTACCGAGCCCTGAGGTACTCCACTAGTGACCTTCCTTTCTTCTGAATGTGTGCCACTCACTGTTACCTTCTGTGTCCTGTTGTGCAGCCAGTTTGTTACCCAGACTACCACCCTGGGACCCACTCCCAGGCTGGCTAACTTGATTATTAATCTTTTGTGTGGGACTGTGTCAGATGCCTTGCTAAAGTCTAGGTAGGCCATATCCACAGCCCCTCCCTGGTCTATTACTTTGGTCACCCAGTTAATAAGTGTTAATATTTAATTCAGACTGTGCACTTGATGTGTCTTATTTTCACACAATGACCGGATTCTAAATAATTCAGTATTTATGAACTATACAGACATAGAAACATAGAAACATAGAATTTGACAGCAGATAAGGACTGCTTGGCTCACCCAGTATGCCCATTTTCCTACCTAACAGATAAGCTGCAGATCCTAATTAACCAACAGCTTACTTCCTCCTACCCCCCACTAGGACTGCCTTATGTCTGTCCCATGCATTCTTGAATTCCCCCACTGTTCTTGACTCCACGACCTCCTCAGGGAGGCTGTTCCATGCATCCACAACCCTCTCTGTGAAAAAAATACTTTCTCACATTACCTCTGAGCCATCCCCCCATCTTCAAATTGTGCCCTCTTGTTCTTGCACATCTCTTTTTCTGAAAGATGCCACCCTCTTGGACTTTGTTGACTCCCTTGAGGTACTTGAAAGTTTCTATCATGTCCCCTTTCTCCCTCCTTTCCTCAAGGGTATACATATTAAGCTCCTTTAGTCTTTCTTCGTATGTCTTCTGGTGCAGACCCTACACCATTTTGGTTGCCCTCCTCTGGACAGCCTCCATTCTGTCAATGTCTTTGCGGAGATGGGGTCTTCAGAACTGCACACAGTACTCCAGATGGGGTCTCACCAACTGTCTGTACACAGGGATAACTACTTCCTGTTTTCTACTATTGATGCGTCTCCCTGTGCATCCCAGTATCCCCCCAGCCTTCATTACTGCCTTCTCACATTGCTTGCCCACCTTTAGGTCATCTGATATAATTACCCCCAGGTCCCTTTCCATTTTTACTGTTGTCTATATCTCACCCCCCATTGTGTACTCTTGCCCTGGGTTTTTGTTTCCCAGGTGCATTATCTTGCACTTCTTTGCACTGAATCTGAGCTGCCTTACCTTTGACCATTCCTCCAACCTTGCCAAGTCCCTTCTCATCCTTTCCACTCCATCTGGTGTATCAACTCTGTTGCAGATCTTGGTGTCATCTGCAGAGAGACATACTTTTCCTTCCAGTTCCTCTGCAATGTCACTTATAAAGACATTAAAAAGGACCGGTCCCAGTACTGAACCCTGCGGCACCCCACTAGTAACCCTCCTTTCTTCACTTTAGACCCCATTTACTACTACCCTTTGCATTCTGTTGTCTAGCCAATTTCTTAACCAGGCTACCACCTTGGGACCCACTCCAAGGCTGGCTAACTTGTGTATTAATCTTTGTATGGGACTGTATCAAATGCCTTGCTAAAATCTAGGTAAGCCATGTCCACAGCCCCTCCCTGGTCTACTACTTTGGTCACCCAGTCAAAGAAATCTATTAGATTCATCTGACACAACCTTGCCATCATGAATCCATGCTGCCTTGGGTCCTGTGCCCCACTGGCCTCTAGGTACTCAACAATTCTTTCCTTCAGAAGTGATTCTATCATTTTACCTACCACTGAGGTCAAACTAACTGGTCTGTAGTTTCCTGCCTCTGTCCTGCTCCCACTTTTGTGAAGAGGAATCACATCCACCCTCCTGCAGTCCTCAGGTACCACCCCATCCTCCCATGATTTGTTAAAGAGAGTAGTCAGCGGTGTCATTAGTTCTACCTTTAGTTCTTTTAGAATTCTTGGGTGAATCCCATCAGGCCCCATTGCTTTGTTCACCTTCAATTTTATTAGTTCTTTCAGAACCCTTTCTTCTGTAAATGGACTGGTATCAACCCTTGTCTTCAGAGTGTTTCTCTAGTTTGGTTTAGGTACCTCCCCTTCCTCTTCCTTTGTGAATACTGAGCAGAAATATTCGTTCAGCATCCCTGCTTTTTTATTGTCACCCTCTACCCACATTTCCTCCTCTTTATTAAGCCTCAGTATCTCTCCTTTGGTCTTTCTTCAGACTAGAAAGATATACTACTTATGTACACTACAGAAGCCTGGTTAAAAACAACAGAACAGAGAAAGGAAAGATGCACTTTTCTTAGGTAAAATAGGGTCATCTTGGTGCTGGCTATTGAGTTAAAATCCCACCTGAGTCTGGTCAGTAATTATACTGGCCTCTGGGAATAATGTGCAGCACAGGGTCCATCTCTCAGAATGTATATCAGGATGTTCTGAATTATGCCCCTAAATACTGATCCAATATTGGGGTGCCATCTCTGATTTCAAAATATTCATGAAGGGGAAGCTGGTTAGAATTAAACTTATCTGTGTTAAGTCTAACACAGGCTGTTATTGCTGCCATTTCTTTGATTCAAGAAACATTAGACCACCACAAAGAATAAGAAAGAGGATGTGGTGTGATGTGTTATAACCTTCAGAGCCAGGCTATCAGGATAAAAAGTAGATATCTCTGTGCCACAGTACTTACACCTCTGGGGCGCATGCCCAATACTAGGTGTAAAAAACTTGGGTCTGTCTGTAATTGGAAAATCTCCTGTATGGCCTTAGCAACTTCCAGCCAAAAGGTTTCAATCACCAGGCACTCCCAAAATATGTGGAAGTGTGATCCACGTTGTCCACAATGCCTCCTGCATTTATCTGTGTGCATAGTGGCAAAGTGTGTAGATATTACTGCTGTAATGAAATATCTAGTTGCAATTTTCCATCTAAATTCCCTCCAGGAGGGTGAATTAATAGTTTTATGGATATTGGGCTAAATGTGTCCCCAAATCTCCTTCGGAATCTGTTGTCCTGCTTCATTCTGCCACTTATCTTCTATAGTCTGAATCAAGAGGGCTCCGATCTCCTCCTGTAAAACTTTATACATGAGATGTAATTTCTTGTGTCTGCCATCCAACTTTTTTGTTAAGTTCATACAATGGAGGGGGGCTGGCTCCTCCACTAATGCTGTCAGTCCCACTATATTAGTGATATAATGTCGGTGCTGAAAATAACAAAAAGTCTCTGTGGGGAATGTTGAATTCTCTTTGGATTGAATCAAATGATTTGACTATTCTTTTTGTTAAGAACTGTGGAAGGTACCAAAGTCCCAAGCTCCTCCATCGAACAAAACATGGGTCATTCTGGGAGGTGTGGAACTGTGGGAGAAAAGCCAAGGGTATATACTTCCATACTGGGGTGGGAATTTCCCATCATTGTCTTGTGTTCACCCAGGCAACTATGGTATGTCTGCTCCACACATTCTTAATAGTTTTAAGGTCCAAGGGTAGAACTACCCATGGAAGGACATTCAAGGGTATTGATGGATAAGCCCACTTTTCCATGGAATACCATCCTTCCCTCAGTTCAGCAGACAACATTTTCAACACTGGTGTCAGTTGGGCTGCTTTGTAATAGTTATGGAAATTAGGCCCCCCCATCCTTGACTTCAGTCAAAAGTTCCCATCTCTTCTGTGGTCCTCGTCCTGCCCAGATAAAGCTGATCAATCTCCTCCTTAGTTCCCTCCACTCAAGCTTCAGAACTGATAGGGGCAGAGTGGTGAACAGGAACAGATAACGGGGTAAGATATTCATTTTAACTGTGTCCACCCTGTTTGAGAGGGTCAAGGGAAGCTTGAACCATCTATTTATGTCTTCAAAGATTTGCTTTTTTATAGTTATATAGTTACAAAAGTATAATTTCAAAAGATCAGTGGGAATAAAAATGCCTAGATACGGGAGTCCTTATCTTTAATTCCCTGTTGTGGGGGGCCGTTAATAGACATCACTACTGATTTGTCAGTATTAACTTTGAAACCTGATATGCTGCCGAACTGTTCCAGTAGAGATAACAATGTGGGTAATGAACCCTCTGGGTTATACATGTAAATCACTGTATCATCAGCATAAATGGAAATTTTATTTACTATCTCTCCCACTCTTATACCTTGCATAGTGGAACTTTGTCTTATTGCTTGAGCTAATGGTTCCATACTGAGTGCAAACAGTAGAGGTGATAATAGGCATCCCTGCTTAGTACCACGTTCTATTGTGAAATAGTCAGAAACTGTCCCATTAACTTTGACCCTTGCATTGGGATTTTGGTAACACATGGATGCCCATTGAAGAATAGAGCTCCCTATTCCCAGGTGTGTCAGCACCTCCCTCGGGTATGACCAGCTGAGGCAGTCAAAAGCCTTCTCAGCATCTAAAAAGATCACTAGTTGAGATGTTATAGAGGGGTATTTATGAACCATAATATTCAATAATTTTCTAATGTTATCCTGTAAATGCCTATATGGAATAAAGCCGGTCTGATCAGGGTGGACCAACAATTCTATTTATTTTTGCAATCTAGTGGCCAATATTTTTGTTAAAATTTTAAAATCTTGATTAAGTAAAGATATAGGTCTATAGGCTTCACAACTGGTGGTAGGTTTCCCTGGTTTGAGAATAACTGTGGTCATGGCTTCTCCCCAGGAATCCAGGAATCTACCTTCCTCTAAGCTTGAGTTAAAAACTGTTGCTAATTTGGGTACCAGAATTTTTCTAAGCTTTTTGTACCACTCAGCTGATAGACCATCTGGACCTGGTGATTTGTCAACAGGGAGTTCATTTATTCTGGTTCTGAGATGGGTGCTGACAAGGCCACCAGTGCTTCTGGGGGTAGGACAGGAAGTGACAGGGAGGCCAGAAAATCTCTTGATTGCTCCATCACCATCTGCTCATACTTGTCTCCTGTGTAAAGATCTTTATGATATGCCCGGAATTGGGAAGCTATGTCACTAAGTTTAGTCCAAACTCTTCCGGGGTTATATTTATCTTTAATACTAGATACATGTCTGTGTGCTTGCTATTTGTGTAGGCGAAAGGCCAGCAGTCTAGCTGCTCTACCCCCCCATTTCATGATACTTGTGGTTAGAAAAGTGAAGAAGGCCTTCTGCTTTCTTATATTCCAGATCATGTAATTCAGAATGATTTTTAGTCAATTCTTTCAAGTCTTTTCTCTTCCCTAGGTTTTGTTTATGTAACATTTCCAAATTTAGAATTTTAGCCTTTAATTCTGTTACTTTCAACCTGGTTTGTTTTTTCTTACACTCAGACAGGAGTGTGGTGTGCATATTTTATGGAACACATACAAACAGAGGTGAGAAAGAATAAGTGCCTCAGCTGGTTCACCACTGAGACAACTGGAACCTGGGCCATCCCCAAGCACATTACTCTTTCTCAAATACACAACCCAATGGCAACACAAATATTTACTTCTAACAATCACTCAGGAGTGTGCTGTGCATACTTTATGGAACACATACAAACAGAGGTGAGAAAGAATAAGTGCCTCAGCTGGGACGGCCCAGGTTCCAGTTGTCTCAGCAGCACAGCTGGTTAGCACAATCAGAACAGTATTCTGAGCTGCCTGGGTTCAAGTCCCAGCTGAGGTACTTATTCTTCTCCCCTCTGTTTTTATGTGTTCCATAAAATATGCACACCACACTCCTGTGTGATTGTTAGAAATAAATATTTGTGTTGCCATTGGGTTTTGCATGTTAGAAAGAGTAATGTGCTCAGGGATGGCCCAGGTTCCAGTTGTCTCAGTGGCATAGCTGGTTAGCGCAATCGGAACAGTATTCTGGGTGGCATAGATTCAAGTACAAGCAGAGGCCCTTGTTCTTTCTCACCTCTGTTTGTATTTGTTTTTTCTTAGCTGAAGCAAAGCTAATTATTTGTCCCTTAGTGACTGCCTTCAGTGTGTCCTACCAAAGAAGGGGAGAGCAGTCTTCCATTGGTGAATCTAATGTTAGATTTTTCACTGTTTGATTTAGTTGCTGAATAAAGTTAGTATCATTTAGTAGGGATACATTAAGTCTCCAAACAGATCATCTGTCTACGACCCCAAAATCAGTTTGAGAGAAATTGGTCCATGAGCCAAGAGAGTTATCGAGTGGATTTTAGAGGCCAAAAATAAGTGAATATTTGTCTTGTAAGTGAAAAAGAGATCAATACGAGAATATGAATTCTGGGCATGGGAGTAGAAAGAATAGTCTCTTTCCTGCCCACAATGTGATCTTCAAACGTCCACCATGCCTGCCTCCAAGGTCAAAGCTTTATGTGTTCTGGTGGTGATTTTATTTGTGGAAGTTTGACCCAATGAACAGTCTAAGTTAGGACAAGGGGCCATATTAGTGTCTTCCCCAAGTTAGAGTTGTACTTGGGGCAAGGATAGTAACTTATTAAAAACTTCTGAAAGAAATTTTTTCTGTTCCCACATTTGGGGCATAAATATTAACCAAATTAAATGTCTTGTCTTGTAATAGAACTGTGAGTCTGATGAAGCGGCCCTGCATCCCACTCTCCAAGTCCTGTATCATTAATGGAGTATGTCACCTAATAAGTATCACCACTCCTGCTTTTTTCACCACAGGGTGTGAGGCAGACGCTACATGACCCACTCACATTCTTCTAAGTTTAAGATGCTCTAGTTCTGATAAGTGTATTTCCTGTAAAAAAGCCACATCACAATTTAGATGTTTTAATTCTTTTAATAGCCTAGCTCTTTTAATAGGGGAGATAGTCCCTTTAACATTGTAATATATAACATTTAGATATGCCATTTTACACTATTTATTTGGTACCTCTGTTTATGTCGTATCCCTTCCTCCCAAATACTGTCCCCCGATTATATTCTCCCATATTAATGTCTCTATAGGATTGATTGCTAGTGAAAAGTGCAGCTCCGCTTCTGTTTCTATTAAAAAAACTTTTAGAACAAAAAGCAACATTAATATAATAGTAACTTGCAAACTTTTACTAAATTTTAACTGGTAAAAATGTAAGAAAAACAATAAAGAGTAAACTCTATACTTTATATGACTTCCATGGGAAATCCTACAGTATATAATTGTAGGTGGTCAAAACTTTGACCATGAGACACTCCTATGAATTAGGAGCAAGTAGCACTATATGCAATTCCCAATAGGGAGGCTAGTGCTCACTCCAAACCAGTCACCTCTTTGCCTAAATATAGCAGACTGTTCCCACTTGATATAAAAGTGGACTGCTAACCCCCTGTGAGGTGCCTGCGGATCCCCCCTTTGATTCAAGTTACTACTTTTGTAACTAGGCAATCTCTGTTTTAGTATTCCCCACAACCTCCCAGTCTCCCATGTCTTTCTGGCCAGATATCCTTCTAAGTTGGGAGAAAGTCCTTCTCATCTGCAGGGAACATCAGTATAAATGGCAGGAGAGATAAGCATCACCCCAGACTATATCTCTAGGATACATGGCTTTAATTCCCCCATCCATCCCCCATAAAAGTGCTATTACTCATATCAGCGCCTGCTCTATCTTTTCCAAATTTCCATACACCAAGGTTCCTTTGGACCTACTGTTAAATTAAGCTATATTGGATGTCTCACGTGGAGGAGTGAAGGATGCATCCCCCATCCCCCACACCTTTTAACTACACAGAAAAAGCTAAGAGTTTCTAACATAGTAGATGGAAGGTACCCCGGTTAAACAAAATGCCTGAGACACCATCCCCCGCCCCATACCTTCACATACCATAATGATCAATTCTCTCATGGTAGTCAATCTACTGGCCACCATGTTAACTCTGTCAATTAATCTATCCTTGATTTATTTGGATACAGATTTGGCAAAATGTCTTAGTAAAGATTTTTCCAGGGTGTTAAATTAAGTATCTCGCCCTCTCTGGGCTAGTCCTCTGATACCTTCATCATTTCGGCAATTTGGCAGGCGATGAGGTTGCTTGCAGGTCCTGACTTTATTGATCCACTCATTTCAGTAGTTTGGCAATGTCTGTAGTGGCTGCAAATAGGATCACCCCTAGAAGGCTCCGCTTTTTATTTTGCCTCCTCGATACCACATTCCAGGCCCAATTAATAAGCTTTTGTTCTAACTGTTCCATATTTAGATCAGGTAATGTGATGTCCAGTTCACATAGTAAAGGTCTGGCTTCCACTAATGAGGGGAAAGTTTGAATGCCTGAGTCCAAATGTATCTTGATATGCACCAGAAATTACAACTGGGCTTTAATGTCCTTTTTTCCTTTAAGTTCCCTGATTACTGCTCGCACTGTCTGTCTCTCAGCTTGTAATGCTGTGGAGAAAACCCAATTAAAAAAATAGGAGTCCCTTTATACTGCAAATTTTTGTATCTCCACGCTTTCTGAAGGATCAAGTCTTTACTTTGTTAGTAGACTGTATGAATGATCCATGATCTAGGATGCGCCGTTGGGTCTGAAGGTTTAGGGCCCAGAGAGCGATAAGCCCGATCGATATCTAAATTTAATTCTGAGGGTAAAGATAGGATGGAATGCAATACATGTTGGATAAAATCTATAGATGCAGCATATCCCTCCTCAGAACCCTCCAGAATTCCATGCACATGGAAATTATGTCTTGATCTATTTTCTAGATCCTCCATGTGCCATTGTACCTCCCAGTCATGTTGAAGCAAATAAAGGATCAGACACTCTGAGCTGTCCTATGCTTCGGAAATAGCGGTGACTTTAGTTGCATTGCTAGAAACTTTTTTTATCCAGCGTGCGGACATCTTGTTTAAGATCCGTTAGAGAGGAGTTGATCTTGTTTACAGTCACTAAAATATGTTGCAGAGTTTGAGCTGTATTTTCTGGGAAGTTGGTGTTTTCTGTGTCCGGCTCAATTGATGACTCTGATGCAGTGCATCTATGCTGAGGTAAGGCCACAAAGCTGCTCATGTCTTCATCTAGTATGAGTTGTTTCATCTTCACTAGTGAGCTGGCGCCCTTTGATTGTTTCCTGGCCATGTTTAATTGTGCAGAGGCTCTGTTTTATATAAAAAATCAAGCCACTAACCATGTGATGCCTTAAGACTGAGGAGGTAAATCCATGGAGCTGCGAGAGTTAGCATCCGACCATCTTGGTGACATCACCGGAAGCCCCATTTAGAAAGCTTTTTATTGACTGCCCAATGTGGAACATGATTAAAGACTTTACTAAAATCGAACAGAACTACATCTCCCGGCAAACCATTGTCTAAGATTCAATTAATTGTGTTATAAAAACATAGCAAGTTGGTCATACAGGATAGCCCCTGCCTATAACCATGTTGATTTTGATCAAAAAATGGAATGGTTTTAAGAATTCATTCTGTTTTTTATAAGTGACTCTAGGATCTTACAAGGAATAGTGGTGAGGCTTATCAGCCTATAGTTTGATACAATAGATTTATTTCCTTTTTAAATATTGAGATAACTCTTGATTTTTTCCAGTCTTTTGGGATCTGATTGTAGTTTGGGAATTTTTTATATAACAGTTTAGGAGGTAACCATATTTGGTCTTTCATAAGTTTTAACATGGGAGATGTGATATTATCAATACCTGGGGCATTATCTTTCAGTGTAATTATCTGAGACAAAATGTCATCCTTAGTGAAGATATGAGTCCCTATCGTTTTTTTTTATGTAATTTTTGACCCATTGTATTTGGTTCGAGAAAAGAGAACAAAAGTAAGCATTGAAGATGTTTGCTATTTTGAGTGGATCAGTAATGCACTCATTATTTACAATAATTGATGAAAGCTCACTGTTACCTTTTGAATTAATATAACTATAAAAGTGCTTGCTGTTTGATTTTCTGGCTGTTTTGGCTAAATAGAATTCATAGTTTGATTTTACCCTATTTATTTTATTTTTGTACTTTTTTGTGCTTCTTTGAACTTAGTCCAATTTTCTTCTGATTTATTTTCCATAAATTGATGAATTTTTTTTTCTGGTTATTAACTTTTTTATGTTTCTGTTTATCCATTATGGTTGTATACCATGCTTCCCATACTTCTTTATTAATTTTACATGTTTTTGCATTTTTTATCTATTGTTGCTTTGATGAATTCCCATGATTCATTGATAGTTTTTCCCTCTAGATTTTTGACACAGTCAGTACTACTAAGATCCTGCTTAATACCATCTTGATTGACTGTTTTTTGTAAATAAAACTCAGTGCAACTGTCTTTAGGGTGCGTGTGGAACTCAGTCATAAAAAGTATTGTGGAATGATCGCTGTTACCTAATGACGATTCAACAGAGCATTTACTAATATTGATTTCTTCTGATGTTAACACTAAGTCAAGTAGGTTGTTTAGCCTGGTAGAGGACTTGACATGTTGTATTAAATTTTGTTCAGAGCAGAGATTCAAAAAATCTCTCCCTTGTTTGGTGGTTGCCATATGCAGCTTCCAGTCAATGTCTGGAAGGTTAAAATCCCCTGCTAATACAACTTTCCCAATTTCTAGTGCCTTATGTATCTCTTTGATTATTGTTTTATGGGTTACAGAGTTTGTATTTGGTGGTCTAAGCACACACCTAAAATGTGTGTATTTCTGTTCTCTAATATTTTAAGGCATTTTGTTTTAGTATCTTCACAAGATTTTATTTCATCTGTAATATCTATAAACTTGATATTAGATGAAATATAAATAGCTATGCCACCTCCTTTTCTAGTTTTCCTATTATAGCATATAGCATTATATACCTTGCTATTGTAACCCCAATTGTCTTTGCCATCCATCATGTTTCTGTTAATAAAGCTACAGGTATGTCTATTTTTTCAGTATATACTAAAGTTTGGAATTCAATAAATTTTGTATGTAAACTTCTTATATTACTTCAGTCAATTTTGTTTGGTTACAAAAAACCTTCACAATATATCATACCCATTTAAATACAGAAAAGGGTTAAAAACACATCTCATATAATAAAACAAGACACCTTGACACAAAGACTTCATAATTAATGGGCAATACATAAAGTGCATAGTTCAGTCAAGAAAGCAGCAGCAATTTATACAATTTTGATTTTACTTTTGACTTTTCTGATAGCAAAAAGATAATTTGGCAATCTGTCCACTGCCCAAACTTCTTTTGTATGAAACAGAATATCTATGAATTCTGTTTTATTAATCTCATATAAATTATTTAAAAAAGGGCTCAGCCAAAATGCTTGTTGCCTATCATACCACTTGCAACTCCACAGTACATGCAATAAATCTTCTTTATCTCCACTTCTACGGTCACATTCCTCTGACATTACAACTAGTGTTTAATATATCTAATCTAACACCATACTAGGGAACTGCTCAAACTTGTACGATATGAAACTAGTCCGGAATTTGGGATCAGTTAAAATATCCAGGTATATTTTTATATCCTTGATTATAATTATTGGCAGCAAACAATTTGGAATAACATGACTCCATTATTTCATTCAAATCACTTGTATTCCAATAGTTATTTATTTTTTTGCAAATGTATTTTTTATATTTTGCACTTATCAACATACCTTGCTCTACCAATTTCTTTAAATGGATTAGCTTATGTTTTTCCAAGGTGAGGAATATAGAATTCAACCAATAACTAGATTTATACCCTAAGCCTTGCCAAAACTTTTTTTCTAGCAAAAATTTATTTGCTAACATATCATCATTATGTCTAGTAACCCTAATCCAATAGTTAATTTTTCTTGCATCTAAAGTTGCATTAATTTTGATTAACCTCAATTCTGACCTGATATAAGATACTGGGCAAGAGTGACCCAGCCTCAATATGTATCCTAATGTTTTATACTTAGCCCAGTCTCAGTTGTTATTTGCTTGTACTACTGTCACCTTGTGTCACCTCTGCCTAGCCATATGTATAATCTCTAGTACCATCTGAATTGATCTGTATTCTTACCTACATGTACTATATACTATGTAACCATATACTATGCAATTGTATAATCTCATCTCTTATATGTATGTATTCCCCTGGGTCATGCTTGAAAATAGTCAATTCTTGGCTAGCGCACCTAACCTGGTTAACAAAAACTAAATAAAATAAAATAAATAAATAAATATAAAGGACTCAATTTTTTTAGTATTAATAAGTTCCCAAATTTCACAACCATACAGAAGTTGAGATTCAAACTTAGCCTTTATCACCTGTATTAAGGGCCGTATGGTAATGCCCCTGAATTTATAATTGAACCTGTTCAACCCGGCTACTTTTTTTTTTTTTTAGCTTTTCCATGGTTATATCTACATGGCTGTTCCATCTGCAATTTTGATGTATCATTACTCAAAGGCATACGTAACTGTGCACAACTTCAACTTTATCTGATCCTATATACCAGGCTACTTCACCTTTTCTATTCCCTAGTATCATAACTTTTGTTTTGTTCATGTTAATTTTTAGTTTCAGATTTTTGGACTCCTTGTTTAGGTAATTCAATTTTTTTTGTAACCCAGTTTTTGTCAGTGACATGCTAATAATGTCATCCACGTATGCCAGTAAGGGGCAAGAAAAATCCTTTATTCTTGGTGAGTCACCATCAACATTAACACTATGTTTCAGCATACCATCTAAGTATAATGTAAAAAGCAGGGGAGCAAGCACGCACCCCTGCCTCACCCCACAATTACACTTAAGAACACTGGAAAGCTGACCCCTCACCCCAAACCTGATTTTAGCTCATGTATTTGCATAAAGTTGTGCAATTATAGCAACTAAATTAGGGCTTATACCTCTAACTAATAAAATCTGCCAGAGAAGTTCTCTTGATACACTGTCAAATGCGGTGCCATAGTCTATGAAAGTGATATATAATTTCTGTCCCCTTAATTTCACATATTTTTCCATCAAGTGGTGCAGCACAAAGACATTGTCCAAAGTAGAAAATCCATACCTGAACCCTGCTTGGTATGGTGTAATTTTATTTATTTATTTATTAGAATTCTGGATAAATACTTTTGAGCCAATGGCTCTTTTACAAAGGTTCCATGTCAGTATACAAAGAATAGAAGTACAATTTGTGTGTGATTAGCAGGCAAGCAGTTTGAATACAACATTCAGTATAGTGTATACATGGTCTAAAAGCTACAGGTACTATAGATAACAGTAAGAACAACACAAGCAAGCATACATTTAAGAATGATGAGTCACAACAAATAATATTTACATGAATTAAAGCTGCCAGAAGAGCACTGTCAAAGGGAAAAGTGGAGTGGAAAAACTGAGTTTCTGCCAGTTGTGCCAGGTAGCATAGGAAAATGGAGGAGAGTGGGTGTAGAGGGGTAACTGGGAGGGAGGTAGAAGAAGAGGTGAGTAGGAGGCAAGGATCAGGGAACAAGTGCATCAGTGGGTGGGGTGAGCAGAATAGAAAAGGGACAGAGGAAGGGAGTTGAAGGAGGGTAAGAAAGGAAGGTGGTGGACCAGGGCTAGGGAGAGAGGCAGAGGTATATATGGGGAGGGAGGAGTGTGGTGGCAGGCAGAGGTGGTGATAGTAGAGAGGTGCAAAGAACAGGAGCGACCATCAGGGAGGTTAGGAGAAACAGTCTCAGGTGGCTGTGGACAGAAGCATTCTATGTAGCTTGTGTTTGAATGAGCAGAGGGTGCCTACGTTGGTGAGTTCGCTGCCCAGGGAGTTAAACATCTTAGGGTCTCTACCTGCAAAAGACCGCTGGCCTTGGGCGGTGTGACAGTGGGGAACAGACAGAGAATAGTTGTCAGAGCTTCTTGTGTAACAGGGGTGGTTGGCTGGGCTTAAGAGAGACTGAACCCCAGGGGGCATGAGTCACATCAATGACTTTTTTGCTAGTAGGCAGGTTTGGAAAGTAATCCTTTCCTGAAGTTGTAGCCAGTTTGACTGTTCACAGAGGTCGTAGATATGCATGTGGTGAGCAGCACCAGTAAGGAGTCTGCAGGCCCTATTCAGCACTATAATGATTCACTGTAGTGCTGTAGCTGTGGCTGCTCCATAGATAACAAGCCCATAATCAATGATGGAGACAACAGAGCTGTGTATTGCTAGCTTAAGGGCAAGTGTCAGGCAGTGTCTATGTTTATAGAGAAGGCCCATGTGGATATTTATTAATTTCACAACTGAATTGATATGGCTGGAGAAGGACTGAGTACGGTCCAGGGTTATACCAAAGTATTTGAAAGTCTGCGTCTGGTCCAGGGTCACACCCAAGCTGTTTTTGATAGCAAACTGTTGGTGTTTATGTTTGTTATGTGTGCCGTGGAACAGCATAGTCTTTGTTTTTTTTGTAATTTAGCAGTAGTTTCTGTGAGATGAACCAGGCCTCAACTTGCATGAAACTTTCCTGCAGTTGTTTCTCCAAGAGGGAGGGATCAGAATTCTTAGAATAAATCACTGCGTCATCAGCATACAGAATAATGTTTTCATCACAGGCAGAAGGGAGATTGTTCAGGAAGATGCTGAAAAGAAGGGGTCCCAATATTGACCCTTGGGGAACACCAGCCTGGACAGGTAGTTTGGAGGAGAAGTAGTCACCACTCTTAACTTGTTGTGACCAGTTGGAGAGATAACTGTTGAACCATTGTAGAGTATCATAAGAGAGCCCTAAGTTGTCAAGTTGTTCCAGTAGTAATGGATGGTTGACTGTATCAAAGGTCTCCGAGAGGTCTATAAAGGTGGCAAGTTGTCCTTGGTCTAGTTCTAGATGAATGTGGCCTGTAAATTCAAGGAGGGCAGAGGAGGTGCTATGTCCTTTGAGAAAGCCGTGTTGCTGTGGGCATTGCAAGTTGTATTTCTCCAAGTACTCCACCAATTGGTCTGCAATGATTTTTCAAAAAGCTTTGGATAAAGCAGGTAGGATGGAGATGGGCTTGTAGTTACAGCGTAACACCCTATCCCCATACTTGTGTATTGGGGTCACCAGGGCAGACTTCCACTTGAGCGGGAATTAACAGAGCATCAGGGGATGGTTAATAATCTTGGTAAAAGGGTGTAGGACATCATCAAGGGTGAGGGCGATGAGCTTCAAGTCAAGTGTGTCCTCACTTGATCTGGATTTTCCAGACACCTTGAGGAGGTATTTTTTGGCATCCCTTTCAGTAACTGCCTTGAAATAGAAATGTGGATGATTTGTATCCTGAGTCCATTGATATTGGGAGGCTGTGGTTGGGTTGGTGTCAAAGAAGTTAGAGGGAAGCACATGGCTGAGGTCAGTGAATGCCAGATTGAAAGTACTGGCAATTGTGGTGGGGTCCAGGGTGTTGCTGCCATCAACTTTTAGCACATTAGGAGTTGCGTTGGATTTTTTCCCTATAACTTCAGAGAGACTTTGTCAGAATTTCCTTCCATCTGACCATGAGTTTGATAGGGTGCTCCTGCAGTAGCTGGCTTTTTCACTGTGGATATCTCTGGTACAGGCATTCCTGGTGGCCCTGTATGCCTGAAAGTCTGCTTGGTTGCCAGAGGCTGTAGCACAAGCCCATAGAAGGTCCCGAGCATTTAGTTGGTCTAGGAGTTTGCCTGAGATACAAGGGTTGTCAAGGCCTTTAATTTTGCATTTCTTAAAGGGGGCATGGATATCACACACTGCATTGAACTTTGAGATAAAGTATTGAACTGCAGCATCAACATCCAGAGCAGTGTCAACGGGGGACCAGTCTTGTTGTCACAGGAGTGCCTTAACTCATTCACGCCACAAGAGCTCTTTGAGAGTTCCACCACTTGTGCCCTGTATACTCTTAGCACTGCATCCTGGGCCTTTCTTTTTTTATAATTAATCATCTTTATTGTTTTCACAAACATCCCAACCACATAAACAGAAGATGAAGTACTGAGCTGAAATTGCAGAATAGAGTCACACAAAACACCCAATTGCTAACTTCACACTTTCAGTTGGAATATGAAACATCCTCCCTCCCTCTCATCCCCCCCACCCAAGGTTACGGAAAGAAAGGAGCACCTTAATTATCTACCCAAAGGCATTCTAGGAGCCGGGTTTCCAAGCCATAAGGAGTGTTTCTAAAGAGCTCCAGAGCGACATATATGACTTCTGCCTGCCTTGCATATATGCAATACGTTTCTCCAACTGCAGCGCTAAGGTGCATTCACGGTACCACTCCATCAGAGATGGGGGCTTATCAGTCGACCAATGTCTTAAAATTAACAATTTCATACAGCTGAAACAAGCGACATTGTGCCTTTCTAATCTTAGGGTGCCTGCTGGAAAAGAAACAGCAAACATGTCTCAGGGTGAACATATTAGTTAAGCCAAGGATAGGGTCTAGAGACTATTAATGGCACTCCAAAAGTCCCGCATTACAGGACATGACCATAGCATATGATATAGAGTGCCGTCCTCCGTCTTGCATTTCCAGCAAAGAGACGTGTCCTTTACCCCACCCCTACATAGACGAGATGGAGTTAGATACAAATGATGCATTATGTTGAAATGCACCATCCTGAGTCTATCTTGTTTTATGCATTTATACATTGTACTCCAGAGCTTTTTCCAAAGGTCAGGAGTGTCCGGGATGCCTAACTCCCTTACCCAGTAGTAACAGACCCCTGAGGGGAGCCTATGATCCCAATCCTGAAGTAACTTGTAAACTTTGGAAACTGCATGCGGTTGTACAGCTATAGCTAGAAGGGCATCGATGTCCTTGACCCCATAGTCAGCTGGGGACGTCTGAGGGAAAACCGGAGCTAGGGCCTTACTAAGTTGCAGCCACTTAAACAAATCTTGGTCCGCAACATCATGAGACTTCATCAAGTGATCGAAGGGTAGCGGGCTACCATGCGCCCAGAAGTCCGAGACTGTAAAGTGACTTATCTGAGGCCAAAAGGCCGTGGCCACGGTAGTACCCCCCACCTTAATATGCGGGTTTTCAAAAATAGGTTGGCTGTCTGATAGATACCATTTGGACCCAAGATAGTGTTGCAATTGTTGAAATGCCTTTAACGACCATCCCATAGGGTTATTTTTCAGAGGTTTAGGGGTAGCTGACGGGGAAAAAAATAGCAAGGCCTGTAAAGAGCTCTTCGCTCTCTTCGCTAGACCATGCTCGATGTCCAGCCATAAAGGTAGATAGGCCGAGTGCCTACTCCAATCACTCCAAAAGCACAATTTACAAACGTGCTGTGCCGCATAATATAGGAAAAGAGAAGGAGCAGCTAAGCCACCCTTTAGCTTTGGGGTTGTCAGCTTAAGATAAGATCTGGATACTCTTCCCTGCCATAGAAAGGAATTAAACATCCTCTGTAAATTAGAAACCACCTTCTCGAAAGGTACACCCCAAGCATACCCAGGGGTATAATAATCTAGGCAAAATATTCATTTTTAAGATATTCAACCTACCCCAAAGGGACAAAGAGACAATCACCACCTGTCCAAATCTCCCGATGTGGTTTGAACTAGGCTGCCTAAATTGTTCCTAATCATCATGCTCAGGTTTGTGCTAATGTTGATACCCAAGTATGTTAATGATTTTGCCTCCCAGCAAAAGCCAAAAGTCAGCAAGTCTGCCTTTATAACATTATGATTTAATGGAAGGATCTTCGTCTTTACTCGATTTAACTTATAGTAGGATACCTTGGAGAAAGAATCGATTTCATCCAAGATAGCCGGGAGTGAAGTCTCCGGATTTTCAATGTGTAGTAACACATCATCAGCATAAACCGAGTGTGTATAGTTAGTTTCCCCCACCTGTATACCTTTAATGAGCGGATTTCCTGCCAATCTGTGCAAGAATGGCTCTAGGTATAAGTTAAATAATAGTGGGGACAAGGGACATCCTTGCCTCGTGCCTCGCTCTAACTTTATTACTGGCGACAATATCCCGTTGCACTTAACTCTAGCAGAGGGAAAGGAATATAAAATTTGCACCCATCTCAAGAAAACCTCTGGTAAACCAAAGGCCGACAGAGTAGCAAATAGGTAGTCCCAGGACACTCTGTCGAATGCCTTTTCGGCATCCAAAGAGACGAGTACTGCTGGGGTTTTGGACTCTTTGGCCTCCGCGATAAGGTGTAATAGTTTCCTCAGGTGATCTTGGAGTGATCTCCCCACCATAAACCCACTTGTTCCCTGCTGACCAGTTTGTCCATAACTTTGGACAACCTGTTAGCAAGACTTTCGCCAAATTTTAATGTCCTATTTAGAAGAGATATAGGCGATAACTGTCCATACTAAAGGGATCCTTCCTGCTTCAAAATTAATGAAATCGTCACCTCTTGGAAACTTGGGTCAGATAGTCCATTGTCAAACCAATATTGGAAGACTTCCAACAAAATTGGGGATACTAATGGGAGACATACCTTGAAAAAATTGCTGGGGAACCCATCAGGGCCAGGGGACTTGTCTAAGGGCATCTGTTGGATGCCTTGCTGGATCTCTAGAACCGAGATTGGGGTACCCAAAAAGGCCGTATCCTTCTCAGCTAACTTTGGCAGTGCAACTGAACTGAGATATGAGGTAATATCATCTGTTGAAGGTTTGGATTCCAGATCTACCGTATATAACCTCTGGAAATACACCCCAAAGGCCTTCGACATTTCCCCCGGGTCCGTGTAGACCTGGTCACCCTGCCTCATACGAATGCCCGCTATGAAATGAACTGAGTCTAAATGATGGATTCGCATGGCGAGCAACTTCCCGGCTTTCTCCCCTATATCCAGATATTGGAGCCACGTCCGCAAAAGGGCCAGTTCCGCCAGCTGCAATATTAAACCAGAGTATTGAGCTTGCAACTGATGGAGCCTTGCCCAATTTGCCTCGGTCGAGAAATGGGATAGACTATTCTCTACGTCCCTGATCAAATTTAGTAGGGAGTCCAATTTCTCCCTCTGAGCACGTTTCTTTCTAGAGGCTATCTTAATCAGCTCTCCCCTTAAGGAGCATTTTAAGGCAGCCCAAATTAGGTCCCTCTGGACTACTGAGCCTTGGTTATCTTCCAAGAAGCACTTGATAAACTCTTCAATGTGCCTCAGGGAAGATTCTTCCTTCAGCATCTGACAGTTTAGTCTCCATTGCGGAGAGCGTCTACACTCCAGGGCTAACCTGTATACCAAACTAACCGGTGCATGGTCAGATATTACTCTAGCAAATATATCCACCTGAGTTATACCGGGCATCGCAGATGAGCTGACCAGAATGTAATCTATTCGTGAATAAGTCTTATGTACCAGAGAGAAAAGGTGTATGCCGAACACAGGATTAAATATCGCCAAGCATCAACCAAGGGCCTTGTTAATGAGATCCTTCAAGGCCTTTACAGGGATAAGCCTCGCCTCTTTTACACGATCTATCTAGGTAGTTCTGAAGAACTAAGTTCCAATCTCCCCCCAATACTGTAAGCTTTTCGGGATCGGATACCACCAGACGCAGCAATTTCATGAAAAAAGCTGGGGAGTCACAATTGGGGCCGTATATAGAGCCCAATAAAATTGGCTGTGATTCAAGCAGACCATGTACAATAACATATCTACCTTCAGGGTCCCAACTCTCGTTCACAATTTATAAGGAATGTTCCTAGCAATAAGGATGGCAACCCCCCCCCCTTTGTGGATGTCCCTGCCCCAAAAACTTGCGCTACCCACACCCTTCTAAAGTAATAGATGTCGCTTCTTTTTAAATGTGTCTCTTGAAGAAACACAATTTGTGCTCCCAATTGACGTAGGTGTCTTAATATAATTTGTCTCTTGACCCTATCCTTGGCTCCTTTAACGTTCCAACTTATAAACGTGTATAAATTGCTCATTAAGCTCAATTGTATAATTACAGGAGAGATGCATACAGAATGTCTCAGTAGGCTGTGCCACAACACTCCTTAAGAGTACTGCAAGTTCCCTGACTCAATACATCAAAGTTAGGCTTAGTCAAAATGTAACCTTGGTATCCCACCCCCCAATACTCCAAATCGACCACATCCCTTTGAAGCCCAACCCATCCCCCCTTATGAAAATCACCTCAACGAAGCCCTCCCACCCCGAAACAATGCACGTACCCCAGTTCCAAACAACTGCCCTCCTAAACATAACACACCACATGATTCACCTCCAAGCAGCCTGATCTGCTCGACCCTCCCGGAGCTCCCCCAATGAAACCCACTACAATACAACTACTCTGTGATATCGAACTAACCTCATCACAGGGATCTTGTGCCCTAACTATATAAAGATTAACCCCAACAAACTAGTGCCAGCTACTGTCCGAAAATTAACTTAAAGCATTAGCTGATCCTCTTCGGGTGGTCTTAATAGACCAATACCAAAATTAATTAGCACCCAAGTGACCACTGACTCCTTGTACATATGTATGAAAAAAAAAAAGGAGGAAAAAGGGGAAGAGGAAAAAATCAAAGAAAATCCTTCATATTCTGATCCTGGAGACAAGTCCAAAACACATGAAGTCACATAATATAAAAAATTAATTCAGAAGAACTATTATGAGACACTGCAGTTCTCCTATTTAGCCATCACAGTGCCGGGTGCTCAAGTTCAATGGTTCCTCGCACTGGCCAATGTCGATCCCAGGCTTCCACTCATGCCAGCTCCCTTGGAATGTCCAGTGACTTCATATATATATATATAAAAAAAAAAAAAAAGGGGGGGGAAGGAGGAAAGGAGGAGAGGAAAGTCCATCAAATTCAAATCCTGCAGATAAGTCCAGTCCACATGAAGTCGCACACTATACAGAGTTAATTCGGAGAGTTCAATATGAAGCTCTACAGTTCGCCTTTTAGCAACTCCAGTGTCAGGCACTCAAAAGTCGATGGATCGCAACATCAACCAATGCCGGTCCCAAGTCTCCACTCATTCCAACTCCCCGGTAGAACGGGGTTAATACTGCACGCTGTGGTCTCATGTAGGGTCCTTCCCCGATAGGTGGCCAGCCCCCAAAAAAAAACCTAGCGGGGCTAATCTGAGTCGTATCTTCAGCCTAAAATGCCAGCTACCCGAGATGAAGGTGTTAGTGAACTCAGAAGTACCCAGAATCGCACAGTGACTTAGCCGCATAGTAAAAAATAATATAGGTCAACCTTGCCCACATCAGGAACACCGATAAGCAACATAAAGATTCTGTCATGCATAACCGCAGACCGCCACCAGGGGGTGCAAGACATAACTCCTCCGACTGCCCCCAAGTATCATATTTAGGACTTCTTGGTATATCCCCCAGAGGGGCTAATTGTTTATTCACTGAGGCCATCAGGATTCTCAACTGAAACAGTAAGATCGCCAGATGCAAAGTTCAAAACTAGAGAGAGATCACTAAGTATATTCACTTAAAGAGATCCGGGAAAATGACCTTCAACTCTTGCATTGCTTGTGCATAAGATTCGAATGATAGCCACTTCTCCTCATGTTTTACCAGCAGGATTGCAGGGTATTTAACCTTATATGGCTTAGATGCTGCCACCAGCTTAGAAACAATCGGGTGCAATTCCTGTCTTCGTACTCTCACCGAGTGAGGTAAATCCTGGATGATACGATCTTCTTGCCTCCATAATAGCTCCTTCACATCCCTTGCTTTGGTGAGAACATGCTGTTTATCTAAATAATTCAAGAACCTCAAAATTAGTGGCCTGGGTGGCTGGCCCTGGGCAGGTGGCGGGCGCAAGGCTCGGTGGGCTCTCTCGATAACATACTCCCGGGGAGCGCCGCTATTTTGTGGCAAAATTTCTGAAGAAAAGTAATTACTACTTCTTCTTCCTTTTGATATCTCGATAACTATTAGGTTATTCCTTCTACTGCTGCCTTCTAAATCCTCTAACTTATCTTCTAGTTTCTTCATTCTCCGTTTTACACTGACTAATTCTGTTTCGTTCCTGTCTTGCTTATTTTCCAACAAAGTAATCTTGACTTCTGTGTCCCCGACCCTTCTAGACAAAACATCCACCGCTTTTTTAATACCGTGCAAGTCTTCTGAAATAGACGCAACGGTCATCTGGAGAGGCTGCATGATTTCCAAGAATCTGGTTTCCGACAAGGGAGTGTGGGATATGGGTAGCTTAGAAAGACTAGCTGCCTGTTGTTTGGCCCGCTTATGGCTTCTCTTCTTCTGGTGTCCGGGAGGCGAATGCCTCTGTGGCGCCTTTCTTCATATAAATTTCCATTCGCTAACTGAATTCAGACTGATCACAGACCACAAGCTCACCACTCGTTTTGAGACGATTTAGCTATAGGAATACCGCTATAAAAGGCCAAAATGAAGAGGTTAACTGTGGAGCTCCGGGAGTACACTGTCTGCTCTCAGGCTGCCATCACGTGACCCCATCCTGGGCCTTTCTAAACAAAATCAAGCCATAGTCAGCATGCCATAAACAAAAGTGAATACTTCCTGAACCGTAAGTGCTACACACAAAGTATCAGTGCCAAAGTTGTTCAGCACAACATAACCTTTCCAATGGTGCTATGCAATCAATTGTAATCAATTTCATTTTTATTTTATATTAGCTGAAATACCAAACAACATTGTTTTCTGATTTTTTTTAAGGTGCTTAGGAGAGTCGTGAGAGACAAATGTCAGCCATGCACACCATACCTTAAACAAATACAAATAACTCCTAAAGTATATGTGGTAGACACAAAGTATCAGTGGCAAAATTGTTCAGCACAAAATTATCTTTCTAATGGTGCTATGCAAGCAATTGTAACCCATTTAGTTTTTATTTTAAAGTAGCTGAAATACCAAACAACTGTTTTTTTTTTTTAGATTTATTCAAGGTGCTTAGGTGAGGCTTGAGAGACAAGTGTCAGCCATTCACACCATACCTTAAACAAATGCAAATAATTCCTAAAGTATGCATGATAGACACAAAGTACCAGCAGCAAAATTATACAGCACAAAATTACATTTCTAATAGTGCTATGCAATCAAGTCTAAGCAATTTGGTTTGTTTAATATTTAGTTAAAAACTGACTTCCTCAGACATTTCTAGGCCTGAGTGAAAGTCAGCAGAGTACGTCTACAGGTGTTATTGTCCTGAGTGGCTATGCTTTCAGATGCCACCTACAGGCGTATCTAGGCCTGAATGAGTTAAGTGCTGCAAGGTGTCCCCTAATTAGCATTCAACTGTTGATAGTTTTCGTAGGGGGGTTTATTGAATTTATTTGACCATATGCACTGGACTGGGGAATGGTCACTAATGGTATCAGAGAGAACTGTAATGTAGCTAATATGGTCAGGGCGATTTGAGAGTACCCAGTCCAGTAAGGTACTGGTCCCTGTTCTATAGTTGATCCTAGTGGGTAAGGCAACTAGCTGTGTAACATTTGCAGCTGCCAAGGCATCCTTGTAGTTGCTTGCACTGGGGGGCGAGCCAGTTGACATTAAAATCCCCTAGCAATATAACTTCTGAGTTAAGCTTTAGACTACTGATGCAGGTAAGGAATGGGTTCAGGCTCATTGTTGTAAGTTTGGGTGGAATATATATACAGAGGCTGTCATCAGAGCTTTGTTATGGGCCCCAAGAATGATTATAATAGCAAATACCTGAAACTCATCTCCATTAATGGGTAGGGTCAGGGCATGCCGTGTCATAGAATCTTTAAGATAAAGGGCACAGCTGCCTCCTTTTTTGGATAGTTGATCCTGCCGAAAGATGGTATACCGAGGTATTGCCACAGCAGTGTCAGGGATAATTGGACACAGCCAACTTTCAACTACAGATAGTACATCTGGGCTGTACTGTCCAGGCAGTGAGGGCATCTAATTTTTTGGTAAGGCTGCAGATGTTGATGCTAGCTAGAGAGAGGGTCCCTGTTCTATGTTGCTCCCCAGGTGTAGCTAGGGGTGGTCCAGGGTTGGGGAGAATGTTGCCAGATATTAGCTGGAGTAGCAGTATTAATCTTTTTAGGAGTTCCTTAAGATATCTGCAGTGACCGCTACATGCAATTTTTCCCCTTTTACTTATTCTTAGTTGTTGTCTGTAGTGACCTGACTCCCGATAGAATGAACAGGGAGAAATATTTTTTTGATATTCTATTTTTTCTCCCCTCCTGGATCTGGATCTTGCCACTCCTTCAGGCATCCTAGGTTCCCTGCACCCCAGCCAACTTCTCCGGGCACCCTTCCACCTCATATTGCAGCCTACCTCGAGGTAGCTCGGCATTGCCCTTCACCAAGTGGGTCCCTCTCCTCCAAGGGGGAAGGCACCAGTGTGGGTGGCCCAGTACACTATTTTTCCTTTTTTTTTCCCAGCCTCGGGTGCTGCTGAGGAGGGGGCTGACCCTGCAGGAAGTCTTTGGACATGTCTCGAACTGGATGCCATCATCCAGCCAATCTGAAGCATTTTTTCTCATGTTCTGGTGTTTGTTGACCCTCCTGCACTGCTGCCTGTAGTGCCCCTGGTCTCCACCGGGGGCCACTACTGGAGTGAAGCATCCCACCCACCCATACCTCTCAACTGTCCCTGATTTTCAGGGATATCCCTGATTTGGACTCAACATTTTCCTCTGTCCCTCGTAAAATGTGTGTTTCTGTGACAGAACACTGGGGATTAAAAGCACAAAATAATGTCAAACATTAAAGTTGCAGACTTGTTCTTCTTCAGAAAATGCATCTTATCACAAATCCCTTTATTCTATCAGCTTTCTAAGTGAATAGTACCAGTTTTTAAGATGTGTCCCTGATTTGAGGTCTTTGTCCCTGATTTTTTTAAGCCTTGTCCCTGATTTATGGGGCAAGAGGTTGAGAGGTATGCACCCACCCCACCTCAGAAGATGAGAGGAGAGCAGTCCACCGGATGCTCAATCCTCTCCTTCCCCTGCCAGCCCCTGGCACCGCAAGTCTGTTCCCGAACCCGGGTCACCGGCTTGGTTTGAGATGTGGTGAACAGCACCTCAGCCATCTGTGCCAGTGGAGAAATAGTTTGATGGTAGGGTTGACCGTGGGCACAGTAGCATGTCCTAGTATTTGGGAGAAGAGATGAGTGCTGTTGCAGCTGAGACTACTGGTAACCATTCCACTTCTGTGCAAGGAGCTATTAACCAGGCAATCAGAGGCTGATTGCAGTGGGCATTTAAATATATTGGTAGTGTGGGATGCCAGTAGGGTCAGAAGGAGCAGATGCAGCAGGAACAGGTTAGGTTGCATTCTTGATGTAGTAAAATTAAACCATGCAGATAGTTATGTTCAGGGGTATGTATACAGTAATCTTATCCAAGGTACCAGGAGTCAGATGATGAAAAATAATCAAATCCACAGGAAACGGTGAACTACTGGGGACAGTAAACTGTTGTTACTATAGATCAAAGACCCAGAATGTGTTAAATTCCTGAATGTGATGAACATTGGCCTGGGGCATATACAGGATATAAAAATCCTTTGTTAGTGTCTTCCCTTTGTTCTCCAGAATGGTTGTGAACAGACTTCAAAGACAAGCACAGATCATTTAGGAACAAGTCAGATGGAAATGTGGATTCAACGCAGCACTCTACAACTCAGAGCTTGTACAACAGATTTACTGACCTTACTTTTGCTTTTGATTGCTCAAAAAAGGTTGATTTATGATGAGAATTCCAATACGTGGTGGTGATGTTTTGCAGTTTCTTAGTCCAGGAAATGTTCATAGATGTCATGTCCAAGAACTGTCCAGTTTTTCTAAGCAGAAATACATGAAAATCCACAAAAACTAAACCACTGACAGAGACAAACACAAACAGCCAACCACACAGGCTTTCTCTTTCTCTGCAAAGTAATGCCCCCAGTTTTATCAACTTCTATTTGAAGCCGTCTCAGTATTATTTTAGAGAATACCTTAAGGTTAATGTCTAATAGACTTATGGGTCTATACATTATAGGATCATTCACTAGCCCTTTTTTGTGCAATGGAACAATGTTGGCACCCTTCCAGGAATTCGGGTAACTGTTTGCAAAAATACATTTGTTATAAAATAAGGTCAAAAACCAACACCATAATAGGGTTTCTGTAAGGTACACTTCGGCTAGCACTCCATCCGGGCCAGCTGCTTTTTGTGTTTTTAAAGTGTAAATAGCTGAATAAATTTCATCCAGCGTAAAAGATTGGAATGAACTATTAGGTAGTCCATCCATGTTAGGAGCCTCCTCCATTACCGGATCAAAGTAAATCCCCTTAAAATGAGCTAACCAACCATCTTAGGGATAAATGTATCGATGTTTACCTTAAATTTATCATGTCCCTTTGCCACAAGGGTCCAAAATGCCTTGCAATTTTTATTTTGCAAGACCTTTAAAATTTTTGCCCATTTGGTTTCAAAATAACCCATTTTCTTTACTATGATTAAGTTCTTATAGAATCTTTTTTTCATTTAATAACATACGGTTATGATGTTTTTTACATCTGTTGTACACCCTACAAAGTCTACCAACCTCTGATTTTGTCTTTCTGCAGTCATGGTCAAACCAGGACTCTTTACACAGATGGTTATTATTAATTGGAGATTTGAAAGCTGCTTTGATCTCAGAAACAACTGTATTCATCTCTATCTGAATATAATCCAGTTCTCTATGACTAATAATTTTCAGTGGTTGAGCTACTATAGAATTTCATATTATTGGAATTATATCATTATGGGAATCTTATCACTAAATAATCTTTCGCGAGGCTCTAATTTCAGAAAAATGAACCAAGTCCTCTTCTTGTCTCACATTGGAACCCCTTTGAAATCCTATTATAACTGGGTAATGATCACTTTCAGCTCTAATTTGAACATAGCACCTATCCCAACATTCTAACTGGCCTGTCCAGAAGGCAAAATCTATCACAGGGGCACCTCATGAAGACAGGTAAGTAAATTTGCCCTCATTATCCCCTTCCAGTCTTCCATTTAAAGGATACATATTATTCTCTTTTTATTTTTTACTATTTTATCTTTTGACTGCCAGGGCTTCAATTTATCTACCTGGTTATAAGAGGGAAAAGAGTGGTCCGAAAAACCATCGAAGGATCTAGTTCGTGCATTTAGATTACCCACTAGAAGTAGTTCAGCTTCCGGAAATAACTGCTGTGCTTCTTTTAAAATATCAAATAATTGCTGCCTTGTTCCCTCTGAGAAATAGCAAGAATTCTCAGATGGGACATAACAGTTGACCATTATTGTTTCTTTCCTTTCATACTTAAGTAACTTAATTACATAATTCTTAGAAAATTTCCAAGCCGTTGTTTTACAAAAAGTGCTAATTTTCACCAGTGTGATGATCCCTCCAGAGAATCTACCCATCCCAGTACATTTACAACCTGGAACCTGAAAAGCTTCATATCCATTCAAGTTAATAACTACATCCTTGTAGTGCCAAGTTTTCTGAAGGCAGATTACCTCATGCCCCATTAGAAAGTGGATACAGCCTTTATCTGCCCACAAGGTCTGCCAACCTGTTATGTTCCAAATGATATACCAAGTTCCATGTGGAATATTATTTGCTTCTGATAAAGAATTACCCAGGTTTAAAGGTAGTCAAATATCATTATACCCAACTATCAACATAGATCTATTTGCCAATAAGAGGGCTGAATTAGCATCAATTGGGTCAGGCAGGACATCTCTGGAGTTTTCATCTTCTAATGCAGTGTAGTCCAAAATGGTCCAATTTCCAAGCTTGTGATAACATTAGATCAGCCAGCCTTTCATTTGAAACCAGTATATCTATTTGACTACCATCATGGATACGTCTGGCTTGTATGCATCCCATATTTTCAATAGGAACTGCCAAAAAGTTGGTCAACAGATCATTAATTGCTTGAGTCAGTTTCAAATCTGATTCATACAACATTGGACCCATTCCAAACAAGGTTAAGATTTTACATTTGCCACTACTGGCATTACTTACTAGTGGTTTATTAAATTTTTCCCTATTAGGGTATAACAGTAGCACTTCTTTGTTGGATATTATTGCTCTATTGACTGACACATAATTAACAGTTCTGGGGGAGTCAAAATATCAATGATAGTTGCTTCGCAAATTGACGATTTCCTGATTTCCACATCAGCTTCTGTAATTCCAATGTCAGATTCCCTATTCAGATATTCTAGAACATATAGTTCCAGACTCACAGCATCAAAATTGCCCCAATTATGAGGCCCATACAATCTAATTATAGGACTGGAATCTGAATCTAACTGAGGTGGATAAAACTATTATTAGGAGCCTTGACAGCATTCCTTTTTCCTTTTTTTAGCCTGCTTTCCTACACTTTCTGTAGCTTCAGAAATGCCCTGATAATAGGCATAGACTCCTCCCAGATCAATTAGTTCTGTTTTTTCTTGTTCTTGTTTCACCGAGTTGCCAAATCAAGAGACTTTACCTTGTTAATTTTTACCTCAGATGGTTCATTGAATTGTTGACTTGTAGATTCTCCATTTGAGCCATCACCAGGGCAGTCCTGCACTACCAAAGGCTGCTTATTCCCTTACACTTCTCCCTCATTACTTTTAGTTTTTTAAGTTGTAAATTACCTTTAATTGTATTCTTGTTCTTTTTTTTTTTTTTTGCTTTTCTTACATTCCTGGGGGTACTTGGAAATTCAATTATACTAACATTGGGTCTTACTTGACAGTTCTCTATACTACTGGGGCTCTCCAGTTTACTTAATTCTTCATCTGAACTTTCCTGCCTATGTTCCAATTTTCCTAAAATTTGATTAATGTTAGCTTCATTGGTAGCAACCTGTAGACCTCATGTTCTCCAATAAATCCCTGTTAATTACCAATTGTTCCATTAATATCAAAAAAAGGGTTATTGGGGTTCTCAAATAATGTTATTCATTCCTCACCTAAATGAGAAGGTATGAAATTCTCAATCCCTTGTTCACTAACATTTTCACTACTTAATCTGTCCTTGGAATTATTAACACCACAATTACCACAATACCCCAGGTATTTAATTTTTTCTTCCATACACCTGAGTCCATCTATTGTATGTTGCAACTCCTCTAAGACTTCTCTAAGGTCACTATTTCTATGGATAGGAGCAGTTACCCCATACTGGATTTACTACTTATGGAGTTATAATTTAAATAATCTCTACTATACCATAAACTGGGTGATCATTCTAGGCTATCAGCTTTATCAAGCCCTCATCTCTACTGTCAAGGTCCCTGCTGTAGTGTGCATTCTGTACTATCCATGAGGCACCACAACTATCAGTGTCCATGACCTCAGCCCCAAAGTCCCCTGAAGAATCCAAAACAATCGAGACATCTAACACATTTACTGTATCACTTTCTGTACTTCCACCATTATTCCATGGGGGGGGTGGAAGTGTTGTTTTTCCTCACTAAATGGTCAGTAATTTTAGTTTGTCTTTCAGCCAATTTGATACCCTTAGTTGGTAATTCATATAATGGCAAAGGCCTGCTACTATTTAATCTCTGGTGTCCACCATTTTATCTCAGTTTAAGTAATAGAAGGGTTAAAAGTATACAAGCTTACAGGCTTATAAACAGTCAATGGCAGTTAAAAATGTCTAACAAGAACAAACTAAAGTACAAAATACTGTTTAAGCTAATTGTAAAAAAAAAATACAAACTGATTTCAGGTCCAGTTACTATGGTGGAAATATCAAGTTTGAGCAGTTTACTAAGGAATTTAAAACATTTCCCACAGACTGACACTCACTTGCATGAAAGATATAAAAAGACTAGCTCCACTCTATGTATTCACAGCTGGGTTTAATCTGGCACTTCAATTCTCAGTTTACCAACAGTTTACCAACAGCCTGCTATGTCCATGCAGACTCACAATAAGCAGTACTAGTCTCAGGTAGGCTGTCCATGAACTGTAGCAGTTTCACCACTTTGTGCTTGGGAAAACAGCTTCAACTTTAATTATCATCCACCTGTTAGTAACAGGCTTTATACAGGAGCAAGAATATTTAAATACAACACTGACCTCCTGCAAGCTTCATTCATGCAATCCAGTTCAAGTCCACTGGTTCTAAGATGGTAAAAGTTCACCTGATTTTTCACAAAATTTCCTTTAGATAAGTTATTTTATCTCTCTTAGTTCCTTCCAGCACTCTTCTCCACCCAGCGTCTTCACTGTAGGAAAATGTTCCAACAACCCCTTTCCTGGTATCCCTGGTGCATAAAATCGCTGTTGTGGGCTGATGTCTTTGGAAGCACAATGCAGACAACGATCCACTTAAAAGACAGAGAACAGAACAAAATCAAAAGCAGGTACAAAACATCCTAAAAGTATCTTACAGCCCCTAAACGAGAGTAGAGAGTGACAGAAAAGAAGTGAAATGCTATTGTGGAATCACTTGAATTTATATCAGGTGGAATATATTTCACAGTACTTACTCCAAGTTAGTTTTCTGTATTTTAACACTTGCTCTCACTTCACTATGGTAAACAGTGCGCAGTGATTTAGGAGTATCAGCTCAAGATGCTAGCTGTCTCGTCCTACCTAAAGGAATGGCATCTGATCCACAGAGGCTAGAGCATGCGCCATATACGGAAGGGTCCCATGATCTGCCAGGAGCAAAGGCACAAAATTATAAATCCTACTTTAACTATTAAAATTGAAGTAACAATAAATAAGGGGCAGATTGCCACTCTCAGTACATGCAGAGTATAAATATATCTATATTTTTTAAATGGGATGGAATAAATAAATTAAAAATGGGAAGAGAATTAAGAAAAAGAAGAAGGTGGAGGGCAACACCCACCAAGCTCCCACACTTTCCTTCCAAAAATGTCCATCCAATACAGGATTTCTTTTTTTTTCTTCTCTTCTCTTTTGCTCAATGTAAGCCACCAGGACCTCCAAGGGAAATTCAAAGTAAGTCTGCAATCAAAATGACCTCCACTCCACCATCAGCTGCTACTTGGGTTTGCTCTCCTGCCAATCATGCACTGCAGCACTTTCCATTCAGACTCTCCCAGGGTGGGCTACCCCTCCTCAGCACTCCGGCCCTGCAAAGAGACACACAGATGGCAGCGGAGGGGAACACAAGAAACAAGCCGCACAAGACAGCCAGGAAAGAACTACACAGTTTAGACAGGCATGATAAAATCCATTGGTAGCATACCTTTTCTAAATAAATAAAATGCCTTGCACAGCTCCTGCTTAACCAGCTCCTCCACAACTGATCAGCATACAGTGGCTGTCCCGGAAGTCTGCCGGTCAACTCACCCAGTAAGTGAGTCGAAACAAAAATCAATTTGGCAATATTGGATTGCTAGAAATCTTCTTACATTACTTAAAAGAAACTTTGTAGTATGTGTTTTTGGAGGTGCTTGTTTTCTGGGTGGTTGTGGTATACTTGAAGAACATTCCCCTTACTACTTTTAAATGTATAAATTCCATTGCCCTGGAAATTAGTGAACCCAGTAAATGAGCCCCTTCATTACTTAAATGAAGACCATCATTACTGTACAATTTCCTTTTGTCATAAAAATCATCCCATGAGTCTATAAAGCCAATTGATTCTTTAGTGCGCCAATTTTTTAACCTAGCATTGATTCTAGCTATGGTCCTGTTCTTTTCTTTGACTGCTCTTGGTACTGGTAGTAATCCTAATATAATTGGATAGGCCCCCAATTGTTTTAGGTGCAAGGCAGATTCTTCTAAGTCGATGCAAATATCTTTCTCATGGTCTTTTCCGACATTGTCGATGCCTGCATGTACCGTAACTATATATTTATTGTTTGCACTTTGTTGTTTTATAACTTTAGGTATTTCACCCTTAATATCCAAAATTTTTGCTCCTGGGTAACAACACCATTCTGTGTTATCAGTTTCACATATGGTTGAGTCGCATTTCCTAATAATAGAGTCCCCAATTACTGTCATTTCAATGATACTTTGGTTTGGGGGAGTAATTTCTTCTATTGGTAAACAACTTAACCTGTTGTGAATTGTTATTTCATTGGAAGTTAGGGCTGTTCATCCCTTTTTACCATTTTATTGGCACCTTGTACCAGGTACCAATCTTCCTGTAAATTGGAAATTGTTGACTTGCAGAATTTACAGTTTTAAGTGGAAGAGGTTCTTGTACTAGTGCACAGCACATGGATTGCCTGTGCTGTCCTGCTTATGAAACACATTCTCTACTACCCCTGTTCTCTGTTTCAGTTGGCTGTCAGCTACGTCTCTTATTGTGCACCTGACAGCCATCTTGGCATACTGGGCGAAGGCTGGTGTTCTGATGGTGGCCTTTTTCTAAAGGCTGGAATTTATGTCCTGTCTGGTTTGTGAACTACCTGTACCGTGAGACTTAACACTGGTACTAATCCATCTTATGGGTGAGCCATATGAGCCTATTGGTAAGTGATGCCCTTTACATTTGTCATGGAGGACTTCACCTTTAGTCACCCCACACCTCATCCAGACAGATGAGTGAACTCCAGGTGCCATCTGTGGAGTCATCTTATCTAGTTTTCCATAAGAACTAAGGTGTCCTACACTCCCATGTGAAATGCCCAAGGTGGTTTCTGAATTCAATCTCGGCCAGGCCTTAATGCTTCCTGTATTTCTTCTGAAGTTCCATACCTCAGATGCCAAGTGAACACTCTACATATTTGATAACCACGGGGCTTTGCTGTTTTACCATGAACATATGACTGAAGACTGAATAGAAACACAGAATTTGATGACACATAAGAACCACTTGGTCCATCGAGTCTGCCAATTCCTCCCTACCTACACTATTGCTGCAGACCATATCCAATCTACAGCTCTTTCTCCCCTTCCCCTATGATTTCCTTGTGCTTATCCTATGCATTATTGAACCCCACCACTGTTTTCACCTCCACCACCTCCGTTGGAAAACTTTTCCAGGAATCACCACTCTTTCTGTGCAGAAATGCTTCCTCACATCTCTCCTGAATCCACCCCTCCCCAGCTTCACAGCATGTTCCCTTGTTCTTGAGCACCTTTTCTTCTGAAAAATACTTCCCTCCTGCATGTTATTTACCCCTGTGAAATATTTAAAGGTCTCTAACATATCCCCCCTTTCCCTCCTTTGTTCCAGAATGTACATATTGAGGTCCTTCAGTCCGTCTCATCATAGGGTGTTTGATGCAAACCCTGCACCATTGTAGCTGCCGTCCATCAGACCACCTCCACTGTGTGTCCTTCAGAAGATGTGGTCTCTAGAACTGAACTGTGGCAGGGTTGAATAAGGCCCTGTCCTATTTGTTAAGCAGAAAGCATTAACTGCAAGGATCTGTTCTATCATCTCCCTTTCTGTCTCTTGCCTGTGTGATTGCACAATCAAATTTTCTTGTGAGACCTAGGAAATGATCACTCTGTCTCGCAATTCTCTGCCTCCGGCTATCTCTCTGCCTTCACTTTCTGTTTCTGTCTTTTCTTCTTTCTTGCTTATCTGTGGTTGTAAAAATATATGTGAATCTGTATGGGAAACTGGGATCCCTTTGTTTGCCATTGTACATAGTTATACTGTTGAGATGATTGCAAAAAAATATTTGGAACTCAAGGGGTTAACCTTGAGATGCAGCATAAGCTCATTGGCAGAGTTGAAAACAGTAGATTAGTTTTAGGACACCATGTTCTATTTTGTTCACCCGCAGAAAAGAAAATGACAAGAACTCAGATACATTTTGTGTGAAAACAGGATGTCTCTAAACAAGATCAGGATGTAGAAATTAATTGCCAAACAAAAACGTTTTATAAAAAGAGCAGCAGAGAGAGAGAGAGAAAGAAAGAGAGACTGAAATTCAGAATTAGAGATACCCTCAGAGGAAGGACTTTGTTTTGTTTGAACCATGTTTGAGAAACATTCTGTACAATTTTTTTAAATGTTATTGTTACTGGAAATAATAAAATGCTACTTTCGAATTTTATAACTGCTCCTGGTTTTCCTGTGCTTCCTGACCTGTGCCTCAATTATGGATACGGTACTCTAGGTGGAGTCTCACCAGTGATCTATACAGAGGCTACACCTTCTCCCTCTTTCTGCTAGTGATATCCCTCTCTATGTACTCCAGCATTTCACTAGCCCTCCCAACTGCACTGTTGCACTGACTGGCCACCTTTAGGTCATCCAATATCATTACTCCTAGGTCTCTTTCCTGTTTGGTGGCTGTCAATACCATTCCACACATTTTGTAATCTGCCCCTGGGTTTCTGTGCCCTAAGTGCATTATTCTGTATTTTATCACATTGAAACCCAGCTGCCTTGCCCTTGACCACTCTAATTTTCTCAGGTCTCTGTTTTTCCTCCCCCCCAAAGTATCCACTCTATTGCAGATTTTGGTGTCATCCGCAAAGAGGCAAACCTTCCATTCCAGCTGCTCTGCAATGTCACTTATGAAGACATTAAAGAGGACTGGTCCCAGCACTGATCCTTGAAGCATCCTGCTGGTCACCCTCCCTCCTCAGAGTGAATTCCATTTATCACCACCCTCTGTTGCCTGACCCCCAACCAATTTCTTAGCTAGTTTACCACCTTTTGACCTACCTCTAAGCTACCCAGCTTACTTACTAGTCTCCTATGTAGAACAGTGTTGAAAGCCTTACTGAAATCTAGGTATGCCACGTCCACTGTTCCACCCTGATCTAAATCCACTGTCATCCAGTGAAATAAATCTATTATATTCATTCAAGATGACCTCCCCCCTCTGAACCCATGCTGCCTTGGGTCTTGTAACCCACTGGATTTAAGATATTCCACAATCCTTTCCTTTGGCAGTGATTCCATTAACTTTCCCACCACCACTGTCAGGCTGATTGGCCTATGATTGCAAGCCTTCTCCCTGCTACCACTTTTGTGTAGTGGGACATCCACCCTCCTCCAGTCCTCAGGAACCATTCCTGCTTCTGGTGAGCTGTTAAACAGAACTGTCAGTGGTGCAGGCAGTATTTCATTGAGCTCCCTCAACACCTTTGGATGCACACCACCTTCAGATTAGTGTCTCTCTTCAGGAGGACTCTCTGTCACATCCAATAAAGGACTTATGACCAGGGCCCCAAGATTTCCATGATTCAGTGGCTGTGGCAAACTGCAGAATTATCTGCAGACTTTGCTGACACCCACAGAATTCACGGCCTCCCACGGAACGTATGTCCTTTGCCATCAGGGGTGCTGAATCCCCCGTCGGCTTCACTGCCCCCCCAAATGTCTGTATGCCACGCTGGGAGCTTCCCCTTGTATTTCTGTTGTTATTATGCTTTCCCTCACATAAAGCATCACATCCCCTCCTTTCCTTCCCACCCAGTCCTTCCTAAACAGAGTATAGCTTGGTACGGCCATGTCCCAGTCATGGTTTTCAGTGCACCATGACTCAGTAATGGCCACAGTATCCAAGTCAGCTGCTGCCATGATGGTCTTTAGGTCTGGAATCTTATTTCCTAGACTTCTAGCATTCGCACACATGGCCTTCCAGGCTTTAATTCCACTCTGCTTGTTTCCCCCCCTTTCTCCTTTTTGTTCTCCCTCCTTCCCCCTCTTTTTTTTTGTATTTATCTTATTATTAATTTCCATAAACAATAACAAACAATAGGTCTTCATAAATGTACACACATATCATCTCTTGGAACAAAAGTTCAGAACATACCGGTTTCCACTTATTTGCTGTTGCTTCACTTGGCCCCATTAACAGTGACTACAGAACAGCCTGCAACTACCCCTCTGTGTGTGAAACTAAGTGATACTGGGATCCCTTTGTTTGAAACTGTATATACTGTAGTTATACTGTTGAAATGATTGCAAAAAGCTATTCAGAATTTAGGGGGTCAACCTGAGATGCAGTTTGCAAACTCTTTGCAGAGCTGTCAACAAGAGATTAGTTTTGGGTTGCCATGTTCTTTTTGCTGCACCTGCAAGGAACTGACAAGAACACCTTGAGAAAAAAAGGATTTTCTCCTGAACAATTTTCCTGGCAAAGGCTTGTTATAAAAAGAGCAGCAATATGTTTGCTAGAGAGACTGAGATTTGAAATTGAGAAGAAACACTCTGAAGAAGGACTTTGTTTTCTCTATTTGATACTGCAAAGTTGGAAATGAATCTCCGATAGTAACAAGCCAGCCCTAAAAATCAACTGACATGAATGCCAGCTCAGTGGCACTGAGGGCTGAGGCACTGGATGCCACATCTTGTGTCATGCCAGCAACCTGGGTTCAGGAATGGGACTGGGTCATCAGGGATTGGCCAAGGGGGGGAGGGTGAGACTGGAATTGAGGAGCCACGAGGCAACTCTCCCCTCCCGGGGAGAAATGTTGCCACCCTCACCATATGACTGCTACCAGGTGGAGGCCCAGCGGCAGTGTCGGATGGAGTGTGGTAGGAAGGGAGGGTATTGTGGGAACACAGCATGCATGTGCCTCCACACACACGCATGCATCCACAACAGGGGAAGGGAGAAAACAGAGCTGGCAGGCTCCATGATGGTCCCGGCTATGATCCCAGTGATTTGGATACAGATTAGGACAGATGTGAGACCCCCATGGGGGGCTGGAGTCCTGCCTACCAGTTCCTGAAAATCAGGGATAAAAAAGCTATATGGAAAAAGAAATGACACGATATATTTCTTTGTTTTAAAGACAGGACTGTTATCTACAACTTCTATCAATTTCTGGCTTTACTTCTCCATTTCCCAAAACATAACCCAAATGTCTGGTTTCCTGCATGCCCAATGTACATTTGGCAGGATTAATGGTCAGACTTGCCTTCTTGATAGATTGGATAACTGCTTGTAGGTGTTCCAGGTGGCTTTTTCAGTTGGGACTGTACAACACAACATCATCCAGGTAAGCAGAACAATAACAAGTGTGAGTAGCTAAAATCATATCCATGTACTGCTGGAATGTAGTGGGTGCATCATGTAAACCAAATAGCATGGTGGTGAACTGACAGAGTCCAATAGGAGTGGCAAATGCAGGTTTGTCTCTGGATTATTTAGCTAGGGGAATTTGCCAGTAACTTTTGGTGACATTGAGGGTACTGACGTACTTATCACTTCCAAGTCTGTCCACCAAATCATCTATCCTGGGCATTCAGTAACTGTCAAATTCGGACACTTGATTAAGATAAAATCAAGGCAGATTCTTACACACCCTTCTTTTTTTACAATCACCACTGATGATGACCAAGCACTTCTCAACTCTTCTATGATACCCAGCTGTTTCATTTCTTGTATTTCCTTAACAACAACTGCTCATAACTGCTTTGGTCATCTGTATGTCTTTTGCATGATGTGACAGGGTTGAATAAGGCCCTGTCTCAGCAGTTATGCAGAAGAAGTTTAAATGAAAGGATCTGTTCTATCCTCTCCTTTTCTGTCTCTTGTTTGTCTGGTTGTGCAACCAAATTTTCTTGTGAGATCTAGGAACTGATCGCTCTGATGATCTTGTGACTCTCCACCTCTCGCAATCTCTCTATCTTCACTTGTTTCTGTCTTTTCTTCCCATTGAGTATCTTTGGTTTTAAAAACATATGTGAATCTGTGTGTGAAACTAAGTGATACTGGGATCCCTTTGTTTGAAACTGTATATACTGTAATTCAACTGTTGAAATGATTGCAAAGAGCTATTTATAATTTAGGGGATCAACATGAGATCCAGTTTGAAAACTCTTTGCAGAGCTGTGAACAAGAGGTTAGTTTTGGGTCACCATGTTCTTTTTGCTGCACCTGCAAGGAACTGACAAGAACACCTTGAGAAGAAAAGGATTTTCTCCTGAACGAGTTCCCTGGCAAAGGCTTGTTGTAAAAAGAGCAGCAATATATTTGCTAGAGAGACTGAGATTTGAAATTGAGAAGAAACACTCTGAAGAAGGACTTTGTTTTCTTTAGTTGTACTGTGTTTGTAAATAGTTATACTGAACAATTTTTATTTTTTGTTTTACTGTTGTTGATAATAAAATGTTACACTTGCAACTTTTACAACTGCTCCTGGCCCTCCTATGCTTCCTGACCTATCCCTCGATGACAGATGGTGTCAGCCTAAGTGGAATTTACACCGTGCATACTCTTAGCCAGGTATTTGGTGCATGGGTACTAGAACTGGTACCAGGGAAGCGTAGAAAAAAGATATGGATTCTGCAGGAGCAAGTCCAGGAGTGATTACGAGAAGAATGGCAGCTAAACTGGAAGTGGAAACAAAAGTCCAAACTGAGACTGTACTGCCAGCACCAGTCATGCAAAAAAAGAGCAAGCAGTGACAGAACCTGAAAGCCTGATTGCCTTTTTCCAATGGTGGGCTATACAATAAAAGAGACAGAGAAACAGAGAGAAAGAAGAAGAAGAGAAGAGAAGAGAAGAGAAGAGAAGAGAAGAGAAGAGAAGAGAAGAGAAGAGAAGAGAAGAAATGCAGCAACTCAAGAAGCAGAGAAAAGAAGAGATGCAGTGACAGGAGCAGCAAAGATGAGAAGAGATGAGAAGAGATGCAGTGATGGAGGGATGCCTTGCAAGTTATCAAAGCTGTAGGATCTAGCACTGGTCCAGCAGAGGTGCAACAAGACACAAAACTTAAAAGACATTAAACTTACAAAATTGTGTCTCTCAGATGATACTGAAGCCTACCTGACAACTTTTGAAAGGGTTGCTGCAGCCTGCTAGTGACCAAAGCAGCAATGGGCAATCAGAATTGTACCTTACCTGACAGGTAAAGTACAACTTGCTTACAGCAATATGGACACTGCATAATCAGAAAACTATGACCTGGTGAAAGTGAAATCCTGAAAAGATATGACATCTCAGGAGAAACCTACAGGCAAAGATTCCAGTCCCAGAAGTACAACTCAGTTGACAATCCTAGAGAAGCCTTCACCCAACTCAGAGAATTCCTTATTAAATGGCTCCAACCAGAGGACAAAACAGTCCCACAGATCATTGACACATTTGCAGTGGAGTAATTCATCAACATCCTGCCTACAGATGTGTAGCTTTGGGTAAAAGAACACCGACCATAAAGTGGGAAAAAGGCTATTTCATTAGCTGAAGACTACCAAATGGTCAGACAGATGCCACAGCAGTGGCGTAACAACCAAGCACCAATAAGACACTCTTTCTCCCATTCAGACTCCAAGTCTGATAAGAACTCTGGTAGGGGTAACAAATCTGCACCTAAAGACTTAATTTGCTGTAATTGTAATAAGCAAGTTCATATTGCAAGAAACTGCCATAGTAAGAAGAGTGACACCAGAGCAGATTTGTCCTTAGCAAATTGGGGCAAGTACTTAACAGATGTCAAGGTGGGAGATAAGACTGTGAAAGGACTTATTGATTCAAGAAGCAGACAGACCCTAGTGCATGTTGAAGTGCTGGAAAAACACTGTGCAAAAGGATCAGGTACTGGTGTTATCTGTATCCATAGGGACACTCGATACTACCCCACCACCCAAGTGACTCTAATTATTAATGAGGTGTTGCACCAAATAAAAGTGGGAATAGTACCTAAGTTACCTGTACCTATGATTATTTCAGGCAAAGAAAATCTCAGATGGTGGGGACTCTTTTCCTTTTGTTGATTTTGATTCAGACTGGCTTGAGCATAGCTCCACGATCCAGAAGTCCAGGACAGAAAGAAGATGCCTGAAGAAACAGTGGCAACAAAAGACTGATAGACATTTCATTTATTTAGTTTCCATTAACTGGGTAAGTGCACTAGACAAATTCTGCCTATTTTCAGGTATGACCCAGGGAAGGGGATACAGATGAATGCCAACTGACTTTGAACCAAATTAAGCTGTTGGTGGTATTTTAGTGAATGGGGGGAAATTTGGCCAGGGCATCAAGGAAATTCCCCTACTCTTTTTGAGAAGTGCCATGGGATCTTTTACATCCATCTGAACTACCACCAGAACAGGCAGATGGGACCTCAGTTTAATGTCTCATCCGAAAGATGGTACCTCAGGAGTGCAGCACCCCACCCTCATGCTGCACTGCAGTGTCAGTACTGGGATATATACCCAAGTGCCTGGTGTGGGGATAGAACCAAGGGGTTAATATATGAAAATGCTGAAACTAAACTGATAAATGATTGTGATTTTGTTTCAGCACAAGCTAACAATGTTTCTCTCCATGATTATTTTAAGCAGCTGGGGGTGAAACAAAGACAGGGTGAGCCAATGTTTAGAAAATGTAACGGGTTATTGTACAGAGTTTGGGTTTAACCTCAGATGCAGGAACAGATGGAACAATTGATTATGCCACAAAAGTATAGATCTGAGTTGTTACAGACAGCACATGATAGTCCTGTGGCTGGTCACTCAGGGAGGGATTGCACCCTTGCCAGACTGCTGTACAGATTTTACTGGCCTGGAATTCACAAAGATGTTGCTATCTGTTGCAGTTCCTGTGCTAAGTGTCAGAAAGTAGCCCCAGTGACTAAAAAAGGACTAGGTGCTCTGGTGCCTCTACCCTTGATAGATGTGCCTTTTGAGAGAATTGCAATGGATGTGGCTGGCTCCTTACACAAAAGTAAAAAGGATAATCAATTCATTCCTGGTAGTATGTGACTATGCTACTTGATACCCAGAGGCAGTTCTTATGCGTACTATGGCAGCCCCAAAAGTGGCAGCAGAGCTTGCCAAACTTTTTAGCAGGGTGGGTATACCTAGAGAGATAATTATTGATCAGGGTAGTAATTTTGGTGCTGCATTGCTGAAGGAGTTGTACTAACTACTGGGTATCACTGCCATAAGAACCTCCCCTTATCACCCTCAGACAAATGGGCTTGTTGAGCATTTTAATCAAACCCTAAAATGCATGCTAAAAAGGTTTGTAAAAGGGGAAGGGAAAGACTGGGACTTACTTGCTTTTTCTTACAGAGAAGTGCCACAAGCCTCAACATGTTTTTCACCATTTGAAATGCTGTATGGTAGACAACCTAGAGGGTCACTAGATGTAATAAAAGAAACATGGAAGATAACCCCACTCAGAAACTATCTCTTACATATTATATGTGCGCCCTAAGAAAGAAGTTGGCAGAATATGTTGAAATTGCCCATAGTAATCAGGAAGAGGCTCAAAACCAGCAGAATGCATATTATGACCATGGAGTGGAAAAAAAAAGTATTTGAGCCAGGTGAAAAGGTCTTGCTACTGTTACCCACTTCAGAAAATAAACTAATGAAATGGCAAGGGCCTTATTGGGTGTTTAGATGTACAGGTACAGTTAACTATGAAATTGAGACCACTGATAAGAAAAAATCCTACTAAGATGTATCACACTAATCTCCTGAAGAAATGGGTTGAAAAATCCCTACGGGTTACTTTGCTAGTGTTACAAGAAAATTATAAAGATGATATTGATATAACTTGTGACAGATTGGACCAAACTAGAACTGCTGATGCTGTAAAGGTGAATGTTTCCTTAACCTCTAAACAAACTGCAGAAATTCCTAACTTGCTAAAGATATTTAACAGTATTGTTACCACAGTGCCAGGCCAAGCTGAAGGTGTCTAGCATGTAATAGTGACAGGGAATGCTTGCCCTATCAGACAAAAGACAAACAGATTTTCAGAGCGGTTAAGAGCAAAGGTGGTTAAGGAAATTCAAAAATGAAAGAACTAGGTATCACAGAAGAATCGAGAAGTGCTTGGCCATCACCAATGGTGATTGTAAATACAAAAGAAGTGGGTGTTAGAATCTGCCTTGATTTTAGGAAATTTGATCAAGTGTCAGAATTTGACAGTTATCCTATGCCCAGGATAAATGATTTGGTGGACAGATTGGGGAATACCTAGTATATCAGCAAGGCAAGGCAATTTTATTTGTAGGGTGCCCAATCCCAGAGGCTCTGGACACCTAACAGAAATTGTAACAGAACATAATAAAAAACAGCATGAAACATAAAATGATAATGATGCATAAATACTAATATAAAAAATTAAAATGAATTAAAAAGACCATCAGCCAGTACCCTTGATTTTACCAAGGGTTACGGCAAATCTCCCTAGCTAAAGAATCTAGAGACTAAACTGCATTTGCCATCCCTGTTGGATTCTATCAGTTCACCACTATGCCATTTGGTTTACATGGTGCGACAGCTACATTCCAGTGGTACTTGGATGTAATTTTATCCCTTCACACTAGTTATGGTGCTGAGTACCTGGATGATGTTGTGCTGTACAGTCCAGATTGGAAAAGTCACCTGGAACACCTATGAGCAGTTACCCAGTTGATCAAAAAGGCAGGTCTGACAATCCTACCAAATGTACACTGGACATGCAGAAAACCAGATATTTAGGCTATGTTTTGGGAAATGGAGACGTCAAGTCAGAGGTTTCAAAGATAAGGCTGTAACTAATAGCCCTGTCCCTAAAACAAAGAAACATGTCAGGTAATTTTTAGGGCTGGCTACTTATTATTGGAGATTTGTTGCCAACTTTGCAGCTAGCTACTTCCCTCACCAACCTCATGAAGAAATGGTTCCCAAATAATGTGAAATGGACCCCAGAGTGTGATGAAATTTTTTGGGCCATTAAGGCTGCATTATTTTCAGCCCCTGTTTTAAGAAGCCCAGACTCTGAGAAACCATTTTTTGTTACAGACAGATGCATCAGAGGTAGGCCTAGGTGAGTCTTAAGTTAGAATATAAATGGGAAGAAACATCCCAAACTATATATCAGTAGGAAGTTGCATGACAGAGAGAAAAGGTACTCCACCATTGAAAAGGAATACCATGTGGCAAAGTGGACCATGGAGCCACTTATGTTTTATTTGCTAGGAGCTTACTTTATACTTATAACAGATCATAATCCTCTCTGTTTGCTTAACCAAATTAAGGAAAAAAATTCCATAATCACATGGCTGTACCTGGCACTACAACTATTTAAATTCAAGGTGATACACAAATCCAGAAAAGAGAATGTCACAGCTGATTTTCTGTCTAGATATGGATCAGGAATTGAGAATTCCGGAGGTTAAAAAAACACAATGAGTGAGTTTTAACTTTTCTGTTTGCTATACCGCATGTGCACTGAAATGTAAAGATTATAAGCTAACATTAGAAGAGAGTTAATTGAAAGTTTTGGAAACCTGTTTTTTTTTTTAAACCAGTTCCCTCTTAAAGAGCAGGGTATGTGACAAGGTTGAAAAAGGCCCTGTCCCAGCTGTTATGCAGAAAAAGTTTAAATGCAAGGATCTATTCTATCCTTTCATTTTCTGTCTCATCTGTCTGGTTGCACAACCGAATTGTATTGTGAGACCTAGGAACTGAGCACTTCGATGGTCTCGCGATTCTGCACCTCTCACAATCTACCTTCACTTGTTGTTTCTGTCTTTTCTTCCCCTTGTGTATTTGTGATTATAAAAACGTATGTGAATCTGTGTGTGAAACTGTAAATGATACTGGGATCCCTTTGTTTGAAACTGTATATAGTTATACTGTTGAAATGATTGCAGAAAGCTATTTGGAATTTAGGGAGTTAACCTGAGATGCAGTTTGCAAACTCTTTGCATAGCTGTCAACAATAGATCAGTTCTGGGTCACCATATTCTTTTTGCTGCACCTGCAAGGAAACTGACAAGAACACCTTCAGAAAAACAGGATGTTCCACTTGACGAGTTCCCTGGCAAAGACTTATTAAAAAAGCAGCAATATTTTTGCTAGATAGACAGAGATTTGAAATTGAGAAGAAACACTCGGAAGAAGGACTTCATTTTTTCTGTTTGTACTGCGTTTGTAAATAGTTATACTGAACAATTTTTATTTTTAATTTTACTGTTGATGATAATAAAACATTACTTGCAAATTTTACAACTGCTCCTGGTCTTCCTATGGTTCCTGACCTGTGCCTCGATGACACCTGATAGGGAGAGCATTCTCTGTCACTGTTATGTACTCAACCCCTTTTGCTTGGTCTAGCACTGTGGTAAAAGTACTTACCAAGTTATGAATTTTTGCAGTTCATTCGGAGGTTAAGGAAACATTCACCTTTACAGCATCATAAGTTCCAGTCTTTTCCAGCCTGTCATAAGCTACTGTAGATCAGTTTCTGGTAATACTGACAAAGTAGCCTTTGCTGTTTTTTCAACCAATTTCTTCAGGAGGTTAACATGGTATATCTTGGTAGGATTTTTCCTATCAGGGTTTCAGTCTCAAAGATAACTGTGCCAGTACACCTAAGTACTTTATAAGGCCTTTGCCACTTGGTATGGTATGGTATGGTAAAATTTTATTTATACAGTGATACAGCCATTAGGGTTCTGAAAATCCCTGTTCACATTATGCAAAATTATTACAACTATACATTTATAACAATACAAGTTACAGAAAAGTACAAAACAATACATTAGAGGTTTACAAACTCATCAATAACAGGCATGTTAGCATTTTTAGATTTACATTAATTTCACCTATTACAACAACAATGAAAACTAAGTTCGTGATTCAGGCCATTTTTAAAAACATGATCAGTAGTAGTTAGTTCACGTAAAAAAGGAGGAAGACAATTCCAGCTTTTAGCTACTTGATATTGGAGGCTCATTTCACTAAATCGATTTTTTTACTTTGGTATTATTAAATCTCTAGCACCAGTTTTTCTTAAATTTAAACCATGTTTTGGTTTTTGTAATTTGTTTTTTAAGTTATCTAAAGATTGATTTTTAAATATATTACGAACCTGATTTAGCCAGGTTCCCCTAGCCCGTAAGTCTAATGGAATCCAACCCAAATCCATATACATAGTGCAATGATGAGTTTTAAAATCACACCTTAACACAAATCTTGCAAGCTTATTATAAAGTGTATCCAAGTTATTTAAATGTTTTCTTGCTGTATGTCTGTAAATATGACTTCCATGGTTAATAACCGGCATTATTAATTGATTGATCATAGTCAATCTTGTTTCTCTTGCATGCAATTTGATATTGGTCTCATAGCTCCAATCTTAACATGTGTTTTTTTTTATTAAATTTGTTATATAATATTGGAAAGTAAGACATTGATCTATATGTACCCCTAAATATTTATATGTTTCAGTTTGTTCTAAAAACCTACCCTCATGTGTCTTTATATTTAATTTTGAAATTCCCTTGAAGTCCAATGCAAATGAAATAACCTGTGTCTTTTTACTATTAACTAATTAACCCAGAGATGAAAAGTGACCTTGCATGATGCTAAAGTCACTCTGTAAGTTTAGTTCTACTTCACTTGTAGTTTTTCCCTCTGATACTAAAACCATATTGTCTGCATATAGACAAATTTTTGAATGTCCAATTTTCTTTGGTAAGTCATTTAAATAGACTATGAACAGGAGGGAGCCCAGGATAGATCCCTGGGGAACCCCTCTCGTTACATAGTCCATTTTTGACTGGTGTCCATTTAGGACAACAAATTGTGATCTTTTATCAAGGTATGATATAAACCAATTGCAGGTTTCTTCCTCACCTATTTTCATTAATGAGTTTATCAAAATACTATGGTTTACTAAATCAAATGCTTAGATATGGGCCACGATACCCGAACACACGGACTTAGCTTCCCCAAGAGGGGTTGCTGTGAGATCCAAAAAGTCAGTGAGTGCGGTAGCCATGGACCTACCCTGCCTGAAACCATACTGTTGTTGAGTCAATTTATTATATTTTTCCAAGTAGTCCATTAACTGATCATGGACATTTTTTTCAAATAACTTGGATACTGTGGACAACAAGGCTATTGGACAGTAATTTGAAACATCCTTTGGATCCCTTCCCTTATCTATTGGTATTACTTTTGTTAATTTCCAACTAGAGGGAAACTGTCCCTCTCTCAGACTCCAATTAAAAATGTCCCTTAGTATAGGTGACAATTCCATAGCAGCCTCTTTTAATAATTTATTATCTATTCTAGCTGGGCCACTTGCTTTATTTATTTTTAATCTATTTATATTTTTTAGAACTTCTTTGTTTATCACTCTCTTAAACCTGAATTTGGGTTCTTTCTCATCTTGGGGACCCTCACCCTTTACTTCATTCAAAGTATTAGTTTTAGTTATGAGATCTAATTTCAGATCGGGGAGGTTTATGAAATAATCGTTCAAAATTTCCGCAGCTTTATTTGTTTCAAACACTTTTCCATTCTGACTCAATTTTATTTCACTTTGTTTACTATTTGGATTCATAAGATTTTTTATAACAGACCAATAACACATGGATTTGTTGATTCTTTAATCCGCTGTTTATAATAACAAGCTTTTGATTTCCTGATTTCCTGTATTATTTGATTCCTTAACCTTTTGTATTGTTCCCAAATTTCACTGTTTAATGTTTTATTTGCTTTTTTCCAATAATGATTTCTAATCCTAATATTTTTTTTTATTTTTACAGTTAGCCATGGTAAATGTTTTTTCCTGTGATTTACTCTTTTATATGGAGCAAATTTATCACAAGCATTAATAAACATTGTTGTAAATTCTAATACAGCCTCATTTAAATCTGGGATAAGAAAAATCCTATACCAAGGACATCCCTGAAGATACTTTCTAAATTATAAACTATTACATTTTAAATAACATCTTTTAGATATTTGTGGTACTGATTTTATGGGAATAGAATTTTTGATCGTAGAGAATACACACTTAACTATATTATGATCTCCTAAACTGGGGGCACATACACTTTTCTCCAAGATTGTCAATTCAGGTGAAACAAACATCAAATCCAAAATATTACCTTTACTTCATAAGGAACCTTTCCTTGTAGGTGTATCTATAATTTGTATCAGGTTTAAACAGCTCACTGATTTTTCCAACTTTTGACCCCTGGGACAACCCCAAGCTGCATTGAAATCACCAGCCAAAACTATTTGTAGTTGACCCAGGTGTTCCATTAAAACATGTGAAAATTTGTCAAAATGGGTAGGGTGTATTTTAGGTGGAGAGTAAACTACTCCAATAACCAATTTTAATTCTTGTATCTCAATTAACAGGCATTCAATGCCCTCAATTGACCCAGAGAACAAAATTTGGGAGTTACCAATTGAATGATTTATGTACACCAAAACTCCCCCCCCGTGTTCCCCAATCCTTCCTAAAATGGTAGAAGTCCCTTAATTCTATTTCTTTATATTCAATTCCCTTTTTTAACCAGGTTTCCATTCACATTATTATGTCCGGCTCTTCATGTTCTACCCAGGATCTAAAATAGTCCATTTTATTTATCATACTTCGAGCATTATCTAAGACCATTTTAATTACAGGACCTGGGTTCAATTCAATATCTCTACAGTGAGCCAAGGACAATAACAATGCCCGGTTACTTGAACAGATATACCCTGTTTGGATTACTATGTCCTTAACATGAAGTTTTTCTCTGATGAGGTTGAAAGGGTTTCGTCTTGAGGTCAGCTTAGCTGTTTGTAACTTGAAATTATTAGAACAGTTTACATGAGCACTTGATCTTTTCATCAAAACATCAGTTCTCATGATAACAAATAGCTGAATGACACAGACCAAACCCACTATCAACCTCATCATCTTAGATGACAACATCTTTTTTCATTTTACAGCTGTGTCCAAATACAAAGGAAATAATCTATAGATGCCTGTTTATAAAAGTAAAAAACAATGGACAGCCAGAGGGCGCTGTGCTGAAGATGGCTGCTTGATTCTTCATCTCCCTGGATTCACCAAATATCATCATCCATCCTACAGATTCCAGACTTCCTACCTTCACCAACATCTGAGATCTTACTATATGTACATCGCAGAACAGCTCTGGTACAGTATTTTTATTGCCTCATAATTACTGAACGAGTTATCTACAGCTTTTCAATTTCTCTATTAAGGCCTACAATAATGGCAGACCAATCTCCACATAACAGTTCTCTTAATAGAGTGGAGGCAATGTTTCAGCAACTAATAAATGAAATCAATGTATTAAAAATTGCATCTCAACAAAATATCAATAATATGCAGGCACTTGATCAAAAAATCAGCGCTACTAATGTTAAAGCATCTCAAAATGAAGATTCCATTAACACATTACAGGCTACCATCAGGGAGCAGGACAGAGTTATTAGGAACCTTCAGGACTAAATAGATGATATTGAAAATAGAAACAGACGTAACAACCTTAGATTTCTCGGATTTCCTGAAGGTGTTGAACTAGGAGACACCAGTGCTCTTCTAACTCATGTACTTCCTCTTTGCTTAAATTACCAGCCGCCAAGACCTAATCATCGAGATCTCACCAGTACCTTAAATCCGAGGCCTGGACCCAACCAGAAACCCAGGCCCATCATTGCCAGATTTCTAAACCACGCACATACTGAACTGATTCTTCAAAAAGCGAGGCAATTAGGTGCACTTACTTGGCAAGAAAACAGAATCCTAATTTTCAGAGACTATTCTAAAGAATTATCTAACAAACAAAAAGCTTACAACCCCATTAAAACAATCCTTCATCAGCGTGAATTAAGTTTGTACTCGATGCTACCCTGCAACAATGCGCCTTTTTTTGAATAATTCTACCAGAGATTTCAGTACCCCAGAATCTCTCTCTGAATTTCTGAATTGGACACAGCCCGCACTTACATTGCCTTGTGATGCTAATGCAGCTCATTCCTGCTCCAGCACAAGCACTTCGCAATTACAATGTCTTGCCCTTCCTGCTGAAACTGTCCTTCAGGTCCCTGAGAAATCTGCAGCCATCATATCTGCCACTGTAGCTCCTGCCAGAAGCTCTGCACGCATACAAGAAAAAAAAGCATCTGGTTCTTCTCTAAATAATAATACTTGCTGTTTAAATAATATTTCCACCTCTCCAGCTTCCCATGTGGAACGTCACATCAGTTTTCCTACTCTTCTTACCTTGTCTAACAAATTCTCCCCACTCCAAGAAGATCTGCTCCAAGAAGATCTGCACTCATCTATGGAGGATCTGAGACAGACTGTATCCAACCCCTTTACTCAAGACCAGAAGAAGCTCTCAATGGGTAATGACTCTCCCGATTCTTCCTGGGATGATCTTGTGTCCAGCTCTCCCTTTAAATCATCTGAACCACCCAAAAAGAAAAGGAGAAGAAAATCGAAGAGCAAGGCTACCTGAGGCTTTTCCACTAAAAAAAAAAAAATTTGTAATAAATACTATGGCCATAATTAGATGTGATATAGCAGTTCCACCAGAATCCCTCCTCTTCACACCACCTCACTCGATTCCTTCAGTACATTTATAAAGTGCAGTCTCTATCGCACCCAACAGGTTTGGAGCACTTAAATGCAGTAAATCACTATTGCTGCTGAGAAGCCTGTATCTGTCTGTGGGAGGTGAGCCAGTTGACATTGGAGGTATTTAATCCATGTGGGAGTTATTCTCAATGTATTCAATGGAAAAAAAAAATAAATGAGAGAAAGAATAAATATTAAAATGTTTGTAAGATCTCTTCTAATTAATCCTTGTGTGTGCCAGACATTAGTATATATAATTGCTATTCACACTCTAATTTTTCATAAGCTTTGGCACCACCATGTGGTCAGACGATACATACATATATAGAGTTCTGTATTTCATATCAGTGTGCCCTTAACCCCTACTATTATAGCATTTTTCCACATAAATCCTATCATTTGGAATGTGGAGGATGATTAGACAAATACTCTAAAATCATTTACTTATTTAATATTTATTTTGCATCACTTCTGGTATGTAGTGCATCAGGTGCATTCCCATTATATCTAACAGATTTTGTACCAAAGTATGCTTCCAATTGTATTTCTATACATTGAGTTTTTCTGCCTTTTCACATTATTCTTCATCCCATTTTCTTCCAAATCATTGGAACTTATAAAAATGATTCCACAATACACTGATGCACTATGAACCTATAGTATATACTGCATTCCCTAACCTAGCTTATGAGGATTAATACACATCGGGCATCCTTTTATCTGGCTCACACTGTTTCAGCATTATCTGCCATCATGTTGGTATACTTTATTTAATATTGGACTTATTGCTAGGTCCAAGCTAATTCATTATGTTTAGAATTTAACACTATTACATAATTATCCTTTTTTATTTGGTAGAATGATGTTTTGTTTTTTTCCAGGGTAATACTTTAATTACCTCAGCACAAATCTCAATTACACTTCATTAATATACTGTTATATAAAGTTTAGTATCTTAAGATTATAGGGTAAACCGTATCTTGAGATTCACTAATTACTCTACACGCCTAGTAGTGTAGAGTGAGAGTCCTGGTATATTTATCGACTCTTATTGCTTTGCATTTCATAAAAGTTTCAAATTAATATTCTTGTTACTGAGTTTATACTAACGTTTGTTGGTTCTAATGTTTAATTACTTGATATTCTTATCTCTATACTCACCCTCTGCGAGACAAAATGAATACAAATACTCAATCATCTCGAACCCATACAAGTTAAGGGCCCTGCATACATTTGTTTATTATATATATTTACCTTTTGAATCTGTGACATCCTCTAAATTAATGGTATTGAGTCCCTCATTCCTATTTGTAACTAATTACCTTATATCCTAGTACCATGAGTGATCTAATCTACATTCATGGAATGTCAAGGGACTCAACTCACCTTGTAACGTAAGCAAGTACTTACCTATCTTAAAAGCATAAAACACATATTGCTTTCTTACAAGAAACTAAACTTTTATCAGAGGATGTCGACAGACTTAAAAGGGACTGGTCGGTCAAGTATATCGTCATCTTCTCCATCCAAAAAACATGGGGTTGCTATCTTAATACATAAATCTCTTAATTAGCACCCCATAAAAATCATTAGAGACCCGGATGGTAGGTGGATTATAACCCTATTAAACACCACAGCAGGTCCGTTTATGTTTGTGAATGTATATGCACCCAACTTTGATTCACCCATTTTCTTCCATAATCTATCCCAACAAATTATGATTAATAATAAAAATAATTCACCTATTCTTATTGGTGGTGACTTTAACTTAGCACTACAAGCATATTTAGACAGAAGTAACTCATCACATGATGCCCACCCCCGTAGTATTAATGCTCTATCAATGCTTATGAAGGATTTAGGTCTCTCTGACATTTGGAGACTACATCATCCCAGACAACGAGATTACACCTTTTATTCCTCTTTACATAAATCATATAGTAGGATTGATTATTGGTTCTCTTCTCCCCTCGTTACTGAAAAAATTATTGATACATCGATTCTCCCTATTGTTATATCTGATCATTCCCCTATCAGTTTGCATTTACTCTGGGGTCCACCTTCTTCTAAATCCCCATCTTGGCGTTTAGACCCACTTTTACTCAGAAACCCTGAATTCACTCCTTGGATTAAAACCCAGATTCAAGATTTTCTTTCTATTAACGATACTCCAGATATGTCTCAAGGTACTATCTGGGAAGCATTAAAAGCCACTATTAGAGGTAAAATTATTAGTTATGCAGCGCATAGAAAGAAATTAAGAGAACAACAATTAGCTAATTTAGAAAAATCCCTTAAAGAAAAAGAAACCCAATACTATAAATTAAATAAACCCAATCATAATTCACAGCTTCATCTGGAAATTCTACAATTAAGAATTAAAATTAACGAGTTGATATCCAGGAAAGCTGAACTTGCCCTTTTTAGGATTAAACACAGTTATTGGGAACAAGGGGATAAATGCAGAAAGTTGCTCTCTTACCAGCTAAAACTCAACAGATGCAGAGACATATAGCAGGTCTAAAAGATCCATCAGGTCAGACACACACAGACAACCTTTCAATCAATCGTATTATGCAATCCTTTTACCATCAACTATACTCACAACCTAATACTACAAATCCCAACCTAATACAACATTTTCTGGAAAAATTGAATCTACCCCACCTATCCCCTCAGGACAAAGCTGTGCTTGATAAACCAATCACTTTACAGGAAATCCAAACTGCTTTATCATCATTAAAAATGGTAAAGCACCTGGCGATGATGGGTTCCTATTGATTTTATAAAACCCTATCTGACACTCTTTGTCCTGTATTAGTCAATGTATTCCAAGAAGCAACCTTAATAAAGAAACTCCCATGCACAATGACCAAAGCCATCATAACAGTCTTACCAAAAAAAGACAAAGACCCTTTACTTCCTTCAAACTATAGACCGATCTCACTTCTTAATACTGATGGAAAATCTTTGCCAAATTATTAACTCTCCGCTTAGAATCTTTAATGACTAAACTCATCCATACTTCTCAATCAGGATTTATCAAAAATAGAAACAGTTCCGATCATCTTCGCTCATTACTCAATTTAATTCACAAAGCAAAACTCTTAAAACCCTGCAGCTGCAATATATTGACTTTGAGAAAGCATTTGACTCTCTCAATTGGGAATATCTATATCAGGTGCTATCTCATTTTGGCTTTACAAATAATTTTTGTGCTTGGATTCAATTATTGTATACCTCCCCTTCAGCTCGAGTTCTCACAAACTCTATTTTGTCCCCCTCCTTTTACTTAGCAAGAGGCACCAGACAAGGATGCCCCTTATCGCCTTCATTATTTATACTTGCCATGGAACCTCTTTCTGCATCCCTACGTCAATCCGGTACAATTAAAGGCATTACTATTGGTAACTCTCACTATACTTCACTTTCATATGCAGATGATCTCCTTATTTTACTCGAAAACCTCGAAAGTTCTGGGCAACCTTTAGTTAAACTACTGAATGACTTCACCTCCCACTCCGGACTAGCTCTAAACCTTAACAAATCCAAAACGCTACCACTGAATAACCTTTGTAGTCCCCTCATGAACAACTCATTAGGCTTTCGTTGGGCCCCCCAAGGTATATCTTATCTTGGCATTCGGATCACCCCGACATTGAATAAATTATGGGATGCTAATCTTTCCCCTCTGTTAACCAGTATCCAAACAACACTTGATAGATGGAAGCTACTTAAACTTTCTTTTAATGGTAAAATTTCCGCCATTAAAATGTCAATAACTCCTAAAATATTATACCTATTTTCCAATATCCCTTTGATACTTTCCTCTAGTTTTCTTACCAAAATAGACAAAATTATCGGCAGCTTCATTTGGGAAGGCAAAATACCTAGATTTAGTCGTAATAAACTTAGATCCCATTGGTCAAAAGGTGGCTTTGGCCTTCCTTGGTTCCAAGCCTACTTATGGGCTTTCCGTATATCTCAAACAATTAAATGGTTTAACAAACCCAACATCCAGTCTCCTTTATGGGTCAATATGGAAACATCCTTATGTCCTGGTAATGTGGCAACTTCTTTCCTTTATAACACCCTTACCTCTTCTTTAAAGTCTCACCCTACCATAGCTGCTTCTATATTCTATTGGAAAATCATTCACAAGCATATTAAATCTAACCCCAAACCCTTAGCTTACACCCCCATCTGGGGTAACCACCATATATCTCTTGATAATCACCCCATTTTTTGTCATACCTGGAAAAATAAGGGTATTCTCTTTTTGCAGGATATACTTGAACCCAAGTCATTAAAGTTAAAATCTTACACCGACCTACGAGGCATATGGAATCTTCCCCATCAGGATTTTTGGAAATATCTACAGCTTCGTACCGCATGCAACTCTTACCTCACACCCTTCTCTATCAATTCTCTGTATGATAAGCACATCTCTAAATGGATAAAACAACATCCAATTTAAATAGCACTGTTTACAAAGATATTTGTGATATCCTTCCTGACTACTCTGTCAATGCTAAAACAGATGGAGTACTTTGCTACAATATAATATCACCAATGCACAATGGTCCAGATGTTGGCTCTCCTGTCACAAATCTTTTAATGATAAACACAGTTCCCTCATTCAAACCAAGATCCTTCATTTGTGGTACAGAACTCCTGTTGTATTACAAAAATGGGTTTATTGAACAATAACAATTGCTGGCGCTGCAGTTCCCCAATGGGATTTATTGCATATCTTATGGCACTGTCCCTCATACAAAGATTTGGCACTGTACTCACAGATTTGCAATGAAAGTAGTAGGTCAACCTTTTACACTAGACCCTAAACATTGCATTCTTGGTATTTTTAATCACCATTCTTATAAAATTTCATATTCGCAGAGCAGATGGTTAAATATACTCTTCCTTCAAGTTAAACGCACAATCCTCATGCATTGGAGAGCCAACATAATCCCTACCCTTCCCGGTATCATTAACCAACTATTGCAATATGCCTTTCTGGACCGTATGACATATATCTTGTCTGACCAACTCATGTTATATAACAATTGTTGGCAGGGCTTTTTTAATTTTTTGGAATCAACTAAATCTTCCAACACCAATGTATGGACTTAATATAGATGGATTTTCCCCTTTTACTGTTACATCATTGTAGTCTCGCTTTTTTCCCCTTTTTTATAGTTTCCCTGTCTCTCTTCTTAACTTTCTTATATATCTTTTCTTTCCTATACTCTGTTCTCAATCATTCTTTATTACTCCACAATACTTTTACGAATGTACTTTTTTCCCTTTTGCAGCATCATATATAATTATGTAACATTTTAATATAAACCGTATCTAATCATACTATCCACTTTAAGTTCACTACAAATGTCAAGTATATGCTAATTACATGACCTGTATTGTTTACTATATTTTAAACCAAAAGCTCCTTGTATTATTGTAGCAATGTTCTTATTATATGCTGCCTCAATTTCTTTAAAAAAAAAAATCCTCACATTGTACTGTACTGTAAGAGGTTTGTCTGTATATCTTATGAAAAATTAATAAAAAAGTTTAACTGCAAAAAAGCAAAAAACAATCAGAACATTAAAATTTTTATTTAGGTAACAGAACCTTACGTAAGTCAATGTTACCAAAATCTAAACCCCAAAACTGGAGACTTATTTAAGCATTAAACATCTTATTTAAGGTTACCATATACTGCTATATAAGTGTTTATTAAGATATATTTAGCAATTATGGTAAGCTTAACTAATAATATACTCTCAGGAGTAACTCCTCTATCGCTAATTACTATCAGAGATAATGCAAAAAATCAACAATATATTTAGAATAAATACTTTCTCATTTAATACTCTAAACTTCTTCTAAAGTCAGTCTGTAGTCTCAAATACTTTAAACAATAGTTTTTGATCTGTTACCCCCGTTTTATAAGTTTCCAGATTACCCTCCTTTTAAAATGTTACAAACTTATTCCCGTTTCTCTTCCACGTGGTGCTCCTGCAGTAGCAGCGCGAGCATTTTATGTTGTTACTGCCCCTCCTCCTGCACTGATGAAATTAACAGTTTATTTTTTGTAGTGGGTAACAGTAGTAATACCTTTTAACCTGACTCAAAAATGTTTTCTTTTACTCTATGGTCATAGTACATCTTCTGCTGGTTCTGTATCTCTACCTAATTACAATGATCAGTTTCAACGTATTTTTCCAGTTTCTTTCTCATGGCACAGATATAATAGGTAATACATTTTTTTCTACGCTGTCTGCCATACAGCATTTCAAATGGTGAAAAACCTGTTGAGGCTTGTGGCACACTCCTTCAGCAATGCAGCAGTAAAATTACTACCCTGATCATTAATAATCTCTTTAGGTATGCCCACCCTGCTGAAAATTTTGGCTTGCTCTGCTGCCACTTTTGGGGCTGTGACCGTATGCATTGGAACTACCTCTAGGTATCTAGTGGCATAGTCACATACTACCAAACAGAATCGGTTACTCTGTTTCGTTTTGTTTAAGGGACCAACCACATCCATTGCAATTCTTTCAAAAGGCATACTGTATCTATCAAGGGTAGGTACACCTTGTCTTTTTCAGTCACTGGGCTACTTTCTGATATTCAGCACAAGAACTACAATAGGTAGCAACATCTTCATGAATCCTAGGCCACTGAAATCTGTACAGCAATCTGGCAAGGGTGTAATCCTGCACAGAGTGACCAGCTATAGGACTATCATGTGCTATCTGTAAGAACTCAGTTCTATACTTTTTGGTATAACCAATTGTTATATTCACCATGCGCATGTGCGTGCAGTAAATACCTTGCTATGATAGTGCCTTTTGAGGGGTGTGACACTGTCTGTCCAATGCAGAGCAGTGTTTAAAGGGTGAGCCAGTGCCCCAGCAATCATCATTCAGGCTGATAATGACAGAGTTTTTGCTTGCTGGTGGAGACAGCATGAACTTGAAAAGAAACAGCCAACCCCATCCTGGGTCAGCTCTTTCCTTTGATCTAGGCAGCAGAGCAGATCTGTCTCATCAGCCTGGAATTTCAGGCTTGCAGGAAATCAGACTGGCTATAACAGAAAAAAAGTCTGTGTGTGTGTGTCTCTTTAGCCACTTTTACACGGTGCCTACCTGAAATGCTAAGGTCAGTTAGCGTTTCATGCCACTCTCCCTGCTGCAATCTGTACCAGCTTAATACACTGATGGCTGCATCACTCTCTTGGCCCTTCCTGTGCATCAGCTGTGTTTCTGGCTAGCCAAGAGAGCTGGAGATTGCCAAAATTAGCATTTTCAGTCTGAGTTCAGCTAACAGTATCTTTGGATACTAGAAAGACCACTGAACTCAAGAAACTAGTTCATTTCCAGTAATGGGGGCTAAAAGGTACTTAAAAAGTGCTCTGAATGTGAAACTGCAATACTGGGCATGCATTGATGCATATTTATAGCTCTTGGGCTATGACTATGCATAAGCACATGCCCAGTATCACAGCTCTGCTTTCAGAGTGATTTTTAAGTTCTTTTAAGCCCCTGTTACTGAAAATGAACTAGTTTCCTCAAGTTCAGTGTTCGTTCTAGTAACTTAAGATATAGTTATTTTAAGATGCCATACCTGAGCCCTGGGACAGGTATGGTCATGACATGCAGTCTGGGAAAGCACTAGGGACCAATGTGAGTGCTCCCAGGTGATTACACCACCACTGGATGCAATGCAGAAACATACACTGAAATGGTGAACCCAGAAAAACAGGGAATGCCCTTTCAGCAAATGCTCACTTTGGATGCAGTACTTGGAGCCTCTACACGGCAACAGAGGTAATGCTCCATTTGCTAGCCTGTCTTATAAAAGGTGCTTTTCTCTCTTAAATCACAGCTCTGCAGATGTATACTAGCTGTTCTATCTGCATTCAAATGCAAATAACTTTAAATGAAAAATGATAGCCTGGTACTGTGAGCATGAAAGTTGTTCAGCACAAAAATATGTACAGCATGAGTGGTGTTTCTTTTATAGATACCTTTTAGTTTTTTTTTATAATTAGCAAAAAGCAGCAGAAAATTCACTTTTTTTCACTTTTTCAACAAACAAATGCAAACAGCTTTAAAACGAAAAACAATAGCGTGGTACTTTGAGCACAAAAGTTGCTCAGCACAAAAATATCTACCAAATGAGTGGTGTTTCATTTATAGATACCTTTTAAATTTTTTTTTATAAACAGCAAAAAATGGCAGGAAATTCAATTTTGTTTTCACTTTTTTGGAAGTATGGCATAAATGGAATATACTATCCCCTACTGAAAATACTGCTGATATTTCCAATAGGGGATAGCATATCCCTTATGTAGCCTTTCAAAAAACTTGAATAATGTATCAATTTGTGTTGCTATTAAAGCAACAAAAGTATGGAAATGCAATGTTAGGTTTTCAGCACTAACTCTGCATCCCCACCCCCAAGCAGCTAAAGGAGACAAGACAACACAAGCAACCCCAAAAATCCATCATCAGCTAAGATAAATAACATACAACTTGTTCCACATGACACAAGAGACATCTACCATCATGGTCCAGTGCTTCTGTAGCCATGGATACACATGCACACTTGCACACCACCTGGGAAGTGCAGTAAAAAACTCCCATAGGATCACACGGTGAATTGTAAGTAAGGAATAACACATGACAGGGTGTGCAGCAATGCTACATTATGGCATGACCCAGGTGGATTGTGAGGCATGAGGGCAGCCAAGTGCCTTTAACCACCTGAGAAGTGCAGTATATGATTCCCATAGGATCACATTATAAATTGTAAGTAAGCAATAACACATGGCAGGGTGTGCAGCTGTGCTAAATTGCTGCATGCCTCAGGTGGGTTGTGAGGCATGAGGTGCAGCCAAGTGCCTTTAACCACCTGGAAAGTGCAGTATATGATTCCCATAGGATCACATTGTAAATTGCAAGTAAGCAATAACACACAGCAGGGTATGTGGCAGTGCTAAATTATTGCATGCCTCTGGTGGGTTGTAAGGCATGAGCTGCAGTTAGGTGCCTTCAGACACCTGGGAAGTGAGGTATATAATTTTTTATTTATTTATTTATTAAATTCTCGGATTACAAATACCTTTGAGCAGAAACTGCTCGTTTACAAAGGTTCCAGGTCAAAGGATGAGGGTCAACATACATACAGAGGTAGTAAAAGAATGCACAATAAACAACCAAAACAACTAAAAGAAAAAATAAAGATACTCAGTTATAACATACTTTGAGACAATATTCATAAAATGAGCAGCTTGAGTAGGCAGCTGGCTGCGGTAACAATAAGAGAAAGAGGGCACCATAGGCAGTTAGTATTGCAGGCATGCGACCGGGAGAGGAAGTTGGCAGGCTAATGGGCCACTGTCCGATGGTAGTGGAAAATGTCTTGTACCAGTGGAGATGTGGAAGCAGGAAAGGAATCACAAGGAAGGCCCAGTGCCAGAGGGAATGAGATTGGGAAAGGGCAGGCTGTGAGACATGAGTGAGCTGGGAGGTGTTTAGAGAGATCTCTGTTCAACAAAGCAGTCACATTGAGTGGTAGAGGTGAGGTAACGTTTGAGATTCCTTTTGAAGGGTCCAAGTGTAGTAGAGGAAAGTGATTCTTTATTGAGGGAATTGAATCATTGAGCAGCTCTATAAATAAAGGACCGCTGACCCATGGAGGTACGACATCTGGGAACCTGAAAGGTTAGAGATTGGGCACCACGTGTTTGTTGAGTGCCACTGTAGGTAGTAAGGAGTGAGCTAACAACAGGTGGCATGAGACCAAGGAGAATCTTTTTGGTAAGTAAGCAGGTCTGGTATTGTATTCTGCTGCGTAGGGGTAGCCAGCTGGCCTGTGCATAGAGGTCACAGGTGTGAGTTTGTTGGGCTGCACCCGTCAGTAGTCTACAGGCTTTGTTGAGAGCAACTGATATCCTGTGGAGGGCACTTGTTGGGGCAGAGCCATAGATGGCAAGGCCGTAGTCAATGATAGAGGTGACAGAGCTGTAGATGGCTAGTTTAAGGGCATCCGCAGGCATACAGTGCTTGTGTTTGTGTGTTTGTTTGCATAAGATTACATTATAAATTTTAAGTGATCAGTACTACATAGCATAGAAACATATAAACACAGAAGCTGATGGCAGAAAAGAACTGCAAGACCCATCCAGTCTGCCCATTTCTTTTTGTACTTTATGAATGTGCCATAGGCCTTTGCTCTGTCAATGGCACATCTATTCATACTCATCTGTATTGCTCTCTTATGCATATCCCATGCATGTTTGAAGCCCTGCAATGTATTCATATCCACCACTTCCTGAGGTAGGCCATTCCATGCATCCACCACCCTTTCTGTGAAAAAAACTTCCTCACATTACCCCTTAATCAGTCTCCCTCTAATCTCATGCTGTGTCATCTTGTCCTGCTATTTTTCTTATATTGAAACATGTTAGACTCTTTCACCTTGTTAATGCCCTTAACGTGTTTGAATGTTTCAATCATATCACCTCTTTTCCTCCTTTGTTCTAGGGTATACATATTGAGTTCAGTTAATCTGTCCTCATATGTTTTCTGTTGCAGTCCCTGCACCATTTTGGTTGCCTTTCTCTGGACTGCCTCAATTTGGTTAATGTCCTTGTGAAGGTGTGGCCTCCAGTACTGCACGCAGTACTCCAGATGGGGCCTAACCAGTGTCTTGTAAAGAAGGATTATTACCTCCCTCTTCTGACTTGTGATACCCCTACTAATACACCCCAATATCTCTCTAGCCTTACCTACTGCTTTAGAGGTTTGCTTGGATGATTTCAGATCATCAGTGATGATGATGCCCAAGTCTCTTTCTTCCCTTGTGACTGCCAGTAATTCCCCTCCCAGCCTATAGGTGGCTTCAGGGTTTCTCTTCCCTATGTGCATGATCTTGCACTTCTTTGCACTTAACCACAGTTGCCACTCTTCCTACCATTTTGCTAGTTTATCCAGATCTCTTCTCATTCTGCCCACACCATCTGGATCATCTACTCTGTTGCAGATCTTGGTGTCATCTGCAAACAGACAAACTTTACCTTCCAGTCCATCTGCAATGTCACTGATGAAGATATTGAAGAAGACTGGCCCCAGGACTGATCCCTGAAGTACCGCACTTGTGACTTGCATCTCTTCTGACTATATACCATTTATCACCACTCTCTGTTTTCTGCCCGTCGACCAGTTTGACACCCAGTTGACCAATGTCTGACCCACCCCGAGCCTACCCAGCTTATTAATCAATCTTCTATGTGGAACAGTATTGAAAGCTTTGCTGAAGTCAAGGTAGGCAACATCAACGGCTCCCCCTTGGTCCACCACTCTGGTTACCCAGTCAAAGAAATCTATGAGATTAATTTGACAGGACCTTCCTTTTGTAAACCCATGCTATCTTGGATCTTGTGCTCCTATGGATTCCAGGTGTTGCACTATCCTTTCCTAAAGGAGCTGTCTCCATAATCTTGCCCACTACTGAGGTAAGACTGACTGGTCTGTAGTTTCCTGCCTCCTCCCTCCTACCACTCTTGTGGAGCAGGATCACATGAGCCCTTCTTCATTCTTCTGGGACCTCTCCAGTGCTCAGAGACTCACTGAACAGTTCTGATAATGGCTCTGCTAGTTCCACCCTTAGCTCCTTCAGTACCCTGGGATGTATGCCATCAGGTCCCATTGCCTTGTCCACCCTGAGCTTATCGAGCTCTTGTAGGACCCTTTCTTTTGTGAATGGACTAGTGCATATCTCCCTCCCTCCTGTGTCTATGGTGCAGAGCTGTGGGCCCTGCCCAACCCTACCTTCTCTTCAGTAAATACTGAGCAGAAGTATCCATTTAGGATAGATGCTTTTACATGGTCCTCCTCCTCGCACACACCCTTATCTCCTTTGATTGTAGCAATACCCCCTCTGGACTTTCTCCTTTCACTAATGTATCTATAGAAAGTCTTGTCACCTTCTTTTGCTGTTTGTGCTAGTGTTTCCTCGGTTTGGGCCTTTGCCCTGCCTTACTGCCTTCCCTGCTTCCCTTAGGGAAGTTTGGTATGCCTCCCTATCTTCATCCTGCTGCATTCCCTTATATTTCCTGAAGGCCAGCCTTTTGGCTCTGACCTTTTCTGCTACTGTGTTTGAGAACCAAAGTGGTTTCTTTCTTCTTTTGCATTTCCTTTTCTCACTAACACAATGGGATGTTGCTTCAAGTATTGCATCTTCTGCAGAATAAGGGGTGCTAGCTGCACATTCAAGCAGACTTGATAGACTTCTAGGTCTTTATCTGCTGGCAAATGTTGTATGTTTGTATGTTTAATGCTTGCCCACTTTGCCTGTACCCCTCACCTGTATTTCATTTTGCCAGGGCTAGCTTAACTCTGTTGGCCATTTTATCAAAGTCAGCTCCTCTGAAGCCTCATGTTTTTCCCTTGGAATGGGATGATTTTGTTCTAGTGGCCAAACTGAACCATACCATGTGATGGTCACTGGTCCCCAGGTAACCTTCTACCTGGAAATATATGATCCTTTCTTGTTAGTCAGTACTACATCTAGGATAGCCCTGTCTCTCATGGGTATGCAGCAAAGTTATATTGATGCATGCCCCAGGTGGGTTGTGAGGCATAAGGCACAGCCGAGCACCTTCAACAACCTGGGAAGTGTGATATAAAATTCCTTACGGATCACATAGTAATATGTGAGTAAGCAATAATACACAACACGGTGTGTGGTAATGCCAAATTACTACATGCCTCAGGTGAGTTGTGAGGTGGGTTCTGAGGCACAAGGTGCAGCTGAGTGCCATCAACCACCTGTAAAATTTGGATGTCTTCACTCAGATGCCAAAGGCACCTAGAGTGCCACAGAAGTGCATGCTAAGGATGTGGGAGAGTCAGTAGGTTGCTGTTCTGAGGAGCACCAAGCCCCTGGCATCTTCGCCTGGAAACAGAGGTAACATTCCATCTTAAATGGCACACAACTGAATGACACAAAATGAAACCAAAAAAAGGGAAATGGCAGCAGAACGAGATGTAGCTATGGGTAGTATGGAGAAGGCAGTTTTCATGTGCACTGACTGAATACAAGGAATAGAAGGAAGTGTTAGTGGGTGGCTGCGTGAGAAATGCAGCAGGCCCTAGATCACTTTGGTTGATAATGTAAAGTGAGAATACGAGAATCTGTGGCAAACGTTGTCACAGTGAGGCAGCACTGACAGAACAGGGGAAGAGAGAAATGGAAACACTAAGGCTCAGATGTACAAACTGCGCCCAAAAAGTGCGCAATAGCAGGAGCAAGCGCAAGTCCATTGCGCCCATGCGCAAGAGGCGCGATATTCAAAATCTGAGCCGGCCAAGATGCGCCTACAGCCGATGACTGAATATCGTACCACCTGTGCCATAGCTCAACTAGGGAGGGGAAGCTGAGCAGATCTGATGCGCCATAGCGCAACAAGGGATGTTCAGCTGAGCAGTCCAGAGGTGCCATAGCACAACCAGGGATGCTCCCCAGCAGCAGGGCAGCAATGCAGCTGCACAACCAGGGATGAAGGGGCCCACCACCCATGCCACAGATGGGCAGAGGAACACACTGCAGAACAGACATCATCCCCCTACACCCCATGCACTGCACAACTGGGGGAGGGCTGGAATAACCACTGTCCCATGGAGACAAGCAACCAACCCACAGCTGGGCCATGGTGCCCCATCACACCCCCTGGCAAACTGTGACCAGCACACAAGGAGAGCCGACCACCCCGTGCCACACCATCCCCCCAATGCAGAGCACACCTTGCACCGTGACTCCCAGACACCCTGCCCAGGAGCAGCATCCACCACTGCAGGAAACCCCATGCATGCCACCACCCCACTGTGACAATGCAACCCTGTGCACCACAGAACCATGCAAGGCAGCCCCACCATGAGCACCCATCAGTGGGTGGCAGCACACAGCGATGCAACAACAGCATACACAGTGCCACCACGCACAGCCCCATGAGGTACAGCTGAGAGACCGACCATGTGTCGGCACATGAGGTACCCCACACGTGACAGGGCATGCCCCAGACACCAGCACCAGTGGTAAAGCACCCTGCACATCCTCCCAAGGACACGCCATGACCCAGCACTGGCCACAACAGCCAGCACAGGCACCCACAGTGGTGCGTGGAAGCATGCACCACACCGGATGCAACACAGTGCATAGACAAACACCCACCCATACCCAAGGGCACAACAACACAAGGACACAGTAGCAGGGCAACCAAGCTCCCAGCATGGGCCCATGGAAACCATGTACACATAGCCTGCAGTCCGCCATGGCACAGGAGTGCCAGCATCCTGCGCAGGCACTGTGGACCTGTACGCCACCATCATTTGCCCAGAGCACAAGTCACAGACAGTGGTGCACATCTCCTGCAACACACACAAGCCACAGCATGAAGGTGGGACAACAACTGTGGAGGCCACAGTGTCACCCGAGGCAGACATGCACCACACCAGTGATGAGGCAACCCAGCATTGTGACGGGTACAGTGGCTGCCCTGCATGGACAGCCACCACTGACATGCTAGCAGACTGTGCAGGTCACAGACATGCAAGGGTGTCAGCTGCACAGGCCATGGATGGGCTGCAGGGGTGCCATGGACACAGAGCATGCACCATGGACCACTGCACACAGTCATCCAGTGCACAGGGCACAACACACACACACACACACACACACACACACACACACACACACACACACCACAGACACTGACTGATAGCTACTCCCACACCGTAGTCACTTCCCCACGGACACACACACATACCTGTGACTGCACCACCCCTGACACCATGCACACCACTGCAGCTGAGCACCTATAGCCCGCTGCAAATCAAAGACTACCACAGTATTCATATCAAAAGATTTGTATTCAAAAATATCAAAAAGAACTATGTACAAATCTATGTACAAATGTGGGGGGGAACAAACAAGGTGGGGGTGGGTAAGGGGCAGGGGTGAACATATGGAAGAGGGAAGAAGGGGTGTGAGAGTGGGTCAAAGGGGGGAAGGTGGTAGTCAGGGCATGGGGACATCAAGGGCCGCCCCGGTCCTCCTCTTCCTGGCGCCGATGTGAGATCCTCCATCTTCTCCTGACCCCGTGGTGGTGTATGCGCTGAAGGAGCTGCAATGTCTCCCTCACCACCTGGAGCAGCACGTTAATACCCTGCTGTACTTGCAGGAGTCACCAGTCATCTAGGATGAGGGAGCAGAGTCAATAGGTGTGACTGTCTATCCCCTGCAGCCCACCCATTGTGCATGGCATGCAGCCATGTGCCACGCCCCTGTGATGGTGTGCAACCACCCACAGTGACTGTGTCTACAAGACCTGTCCACCCAGGCAGCCACAGCCATGTGGACCACTGCACACACCCACCACCCATGTCCTGCACAGCACCACCATGGCCTTACAGTGACTTTGCTATGCGGTGTGAAGGCAGTGCCACAGCCATGTGCCCGGTGCATGCATGGACCACCATTTACGCACTCCCAGACATGCAGTGCCACTGGACAGTGCTGACTGTAACAAGTTGCATGCATGGCAGTGGTGTCAATGGCTGCCCACCCTGTTACACAGCATGCAGTAGTAATCATGGAGGTATGGCACTCACCATCATCAGGCTGGTCCCTCTGGTGCTGTGGGCCATCGCCCCTCCTACCTGCTCTGTCATCCTGCTGGCGCTGCAGCTCCCTGGCCAGATGCCTCTCCTTCGGCCCTGTGGTGCAAACATGGAGAGAGCAACATCAGTACAATCCTGTAGCAAAGTCCCCCTGCCCCCATGTGTGTGCATTCCCACCCAGCCAGACCCACCCACCCCACACCCTGATAACACCACCAGAGCCAACACTGGAGGATCCCTCCCCATGTTCTGAACACATACAACCATGATACCCATATGGAGATAAATGTGTGTGATCGTAACTCCTACCTGGCCGTGGCACTGTGCCCTCCTGACACGTGTCCACAGGCAGGCAAGCAGGTCCAGTTTCCTCCTCCTCAGTCGCCCATACCTGTGGCGGCACTGCTCCACTGTCTGCCCCTTCCTGTGGCCTTCCAGGGCGTCGGCCACCTCCTCCCATACCTGGCTCTGGACCTGTCCAGCAGTGCCTCCCAAACAGTGGGCCATAAAGTGGCTCAACAATGGCCACCAGGTTGGCCAGTTCAATTTAGGTCCACCGGCAGCCTCCTCTGCACCATCTCACTTGCTCAGTTGGTTCAAAATGGCACTCTGCAGCGCGGCTCCACCACATGTAGATGCTGTGCAGTACAGCGCTGCCATTCCCTATTGCATTGTCACCAAACAGCGTGATAGTGGTGCACCCATGCCTGACGCATGTCACCTAGGGGGCAAAGGTCGAGCACAGGGTCAAGGGTCTGTGGCGCATGAACAGGCACAGCGCCATTGGAACCCAATGCGTGTAGTGCAATTGGGTGCCTGTGTGCTACCTCCAGTAGCCACCTACCGCGCTGTTGCCCCAGTGTGCCTATGATGCCCTAGTGTCACAGTGCCATATGGGTGAACATCGCTGTAGCGCCACTGGCACAATGGTGGCTGTGTCCTGCATTGCCTCCCGTGCACAGCATGTCAGCAGCACAGCAGACGCCTGCGTCAGCAACCCGGGCATGCACAGCAAGGTGTGTACTGTGCATGTCACAGAACTGCACCCTTGGCTCAGCACAGTCAACACAATTGCACAAAGCGCAACAGCTCGATATTCAGTCGTCATATGCAAATTAGCTAATCAGCCATTCAATGGCACAGCACTGCAATTTGTATCCACTTAAAGTTGCGCCTCGCCTCATTTGCATGGGTTGTGCTATAAAAGTGTGACATTGGGCTGCACTAGCTATAGTCAGTTACTGCAGTCTATTGGTGAGTTGCATGCTGTTTGGGAGTGTGGACTGTGGATTTTGGGACATGCATGGGACTGCACAGTCACAGGTAACAACTTTCATTCTCACAGGCTAAATAATGACCAAGCGAGTTGTGGGAGAGGAGGAACACAGTGGTGGGAGGAGGAAGAGGAGGCCTAATTTCACCAAGGCCAAGACGGATGCCCTGTTTGAGGCCTACCTGGACCAGGAGCCGCTTCTCAGCGGACGGCAGAGAACACCACAGTCCCATGCTGCTGCATGGGAGTAGGTGGCACATGCAGTGAACCTGCAGGACAGCCACCAGCGCTCCATGCAGGACTGCAAGAAGAAGATGGGCACAGACAGGAGGAGGATAAAGGAGAAGGTGGCTGCCATCAGGGCAGCATGAGCTGCGACAGGTGGGGGACAGCCAGAGGTGGTACACCTGACCCCACAGGAGGAGAGGGTTGCTGGAAGCATGCAACGTTGTGCCATTGAGGGTGTTCTGGGTGGTGGCTTCCAGATGGGTGGTAGCCTGTCACTGCATGGTAGGTCATGGTCTGTCTATTGGGGGGGCAGGGTAGGTCGCATGTAGTAGCATGACTTTATTTTCCCTTACAGATCCTGAGCATCTGCATGGGTCAGCGGTGGTGGGCCTGTCCACTGAGGAAAGTCAGATGGAGATGGAGGGCTCATCCACCTCCACAGGTATACGCGGCTCAGTGAAACAGTGGGCCCACCTGGATGTCCAGACTGATGTTGTTGAAACGGGTGCAGAGGAGGCCCTGCCCATGTCCCAGTGTACCAGCGTCCATGGATGCCAGCATGCTGTGACTCGTGCTGGTGCCGGGTCTGTCACCGATGATGATGTCACTAACAGCATGGGCAGTGACACGTGTGTGCCATGTGATGGCCACAGAGCAGGTAACATCGGGTCATGGCTGTGGGTGGTGCCGCCATGGAGGCCTGCGTGTCATCACAGTCCCAGCCTGCACCTGTCAGCACCGTGACTCCCAGACACCCTGCCCAGGAGCAGCATCCACCACTGCAGGAAACCCCATGCATGCCACCACCCCACTGTGACAATGCAACCCTGTGCACCACAGAACCATGCAAGGCAGCCCCACCATGAGCACCCATCAGTGGGTGGCAGCACACAGCGATGCAACAACAGCATACACAGTGCCACCACGCACAGCCCCATGAGGTACAGCTGAGAGACCGACCATGTGTCGGCACTATGAGGTACCCCACACGTGACAGGGCATGCCCCAGACACCAGCACCAGTGGTAAAGCTTCCTGACATCCTCCCAAGGGACACGCCATGACCCAGCACTGGCCACAACAGCCAGCACAGGCACCCACAGTGGTGCGTGGAAGCATGCACCACACCGGATGCAACACAGTACATAGACAAACACCCACCCATACCCAAGGGCACAACAACACAAGGACACAGTAGCAGGGCAACCAAGCTCCCAGCATGGGCCCATGGAAACCATGTACACATAGCCTGCAGTCCGCCATGGCACAGGAGTGCCAGCATCCTGCGCAGGCACTGTGGACCTGTACGCCACCATCATTTGCCCAGAGCACAAGTCACAGACAGTGGTGCACATCCCCTGCAACACACACAAGCCACAGCATGAAGGTGGGACAACAACTGTGGAGGCCACAGTGTCACCCGAGGCAGACATGCACCACACCAGTGATGAGGCAACCCAGCATTGTGACGGGTACAGTGGCTGCCCTGCATGGACAGCCACCACTGACATGCTAGCAGACTGTGCAGGTCACAGACATGCAAGGGTGTCAGCTGCACAGGCCATGGATGGGCTGCAGGGGTGCCATGGACACAGAGCATGCACCATGGACCACTGCACACAGTCATCCAGTGCACAGGGCACAACACACACACACACACACACACACACACACACACACACACACACCACAGACACTGACTGATAGCTACTCCCACACCGTAGTCACTTCCCCACGGACACACACACATACCTGTGACTGCACCACCCCTGACACCATGCACACCACTGCAGCTGAGCACCTATAGCCCGCTGCAAATCAAAGACTACCACAGTATTCATATCAAAAGATTTGTATTCAAAAATATCAAAAAGAACTATGTACAAATCTATGTACAAATGTGGGGGGGAACAAACAAGGTGGGGGTGGGTAAGGGGCAGGGGTGAACATATGGGAGAGGGAAGAAGGGGTGTGAGAGTGGGTCAAAGGGGGGAAGGTGGTAGTCAGGGCATGGGGACATCAAGGGCCGCCCCGGTCCTCCTCTTCCTGGCGCCGATGTGAGATCCTCCATCTTCTCCTGACCCCGTGGTGGTGTATGCGCCTGAAGGAGCTGCAATGTCTCCCTCACCACCTGGAGCAGCACGTTAATACCCTGCTGTACTTGCAGGAGTCACCAGTCATCTAGGATGAGGGAGCAGAGTCAATAGGTGTGACTGTCTATCCCCTGCAGCCCACCCATTGTGCATGGCATGCAGCCATGTGCCACGCCCCTGTGATGGTGTGCAACCACCCACAGTGACTGTGTCCACAAGACCTGTCCACCCAGGCAGCCACAGCCATGTGGACCACTGCACACACCCACCACCCATGTCCTGCACAGCACCACCATGGCCTTACAGTGACTTTGCTATGCGGTGTGAAGGCAGTGCCACAGCCATGTGCCCGGTGCATGCATGGACCACCATTAACGCACTCCCAGACATGCAGTGCCACTGGACAGTGCTGACTGTAACAAGTTGCATGCATGGCAGTGGTGTCAATGGCTGCCCACCCTGTTACACAGCATGCAGTAGTAATCATGGAGGTATGGCACTCACCATCATCAGGCTGGTCCCTCTGGTGCTGTGGGCCATCGCCCCTCCTACCTGCTCTGTCATCCTGCTGGCGCTGCAGCTCCCTGGCCAGATGCCTCTCCTTCGGCCCTGTGGTGCAAACATGGAGAGAGCAACATCAGTACAATCCTGTAGCAAAGTCCCCCTGCCCCCATGTGTGTGCATTCCCACCCAGCCAGACCCACCCACCCCACACCCTGATAACACCACCAGAGCCAACACTGGAGGATCCCTCCCCCATGTTCTGGACACATACAACCATGATACCCATATGGAGATAAATGTGTGTGGACGTAACACCTACCTGGCCGTGGCACTGTGCCCCTCCTGGCACGTGTCCACAGGCAGGCAAGCAGGTCCAGTTTCCTCCTCCTCAGGTCGCCATACCTGTGGCGGCACTGCTCCACTGTCTGCCCCCTTCCTGTGGCCTTCTCCAGGGCGTCGGCCACCTCCTCCCATACCTGGCTCCTGGACCTGTCCAGCAGTGCCTCCCCAAACAGTGGGCCATAAAGTGGCTCAACAATGGCCACCAGGTTGGCCAGTTCAATTTGGGTCCACCGGGCAGCCCTCCTCTGCACCATCTCACTTGCTCAGTTGGTTCAAAATGGCACTCTGCAGCGCGGCTCCACCACATGTAGATGCTGTGCAGTACAGCGCTGCCATTCCCTATTGCATTGTCACCAAACAGCGTGATAGTGGTGCACCCATGCCTGACGCATGTCACCTAGGGGGCAAAGGTCGAGCACAGGGTCAAGGGTCTGTGGCGCATGAACAGGCACAGCGCCATTGGAACCCAATGCGTAGTGCAATTGGTGCCTGTGTGCTACCTCCAGTAGCCACTCCACCCGCTGTTGCCCCAGTGTGCCTATGATGCCCTAGTGTCACAGTGCCATATGGGTGAACATCGCTGTAGCGCCACTCGGCACAATGGTGGCTGTGTCCTGCATTGCCTCCCGCACAGCATGTCAGCAGCACAGCAGGCGCCTGCGTCAGCAACCGGGCATGCACAGCAAGGTGTGTACTGTGCATGTCACAGAACTGCACCCTTGGCTCAGCACAGTCAACACAATTGCACAAAGCGCAACAGCGCGATATTCAGTCGTCATATGCAAATTAGCTAATCAGCCATTCAATGGCACAGCACTGCAATTTGTATCCACTTAAAGTTGCGCCTCGCCTCATTTGCATGGGTTGTGCTATAAAAGTGTGACATTGGGCTGCACTAGCTATAGTCAGTTACTGCAGTCTATTGGTGAGTTGCATGCTGTTTGGGAGTGTGGACTGTGGATTTTGGGACATGCATGGGACTGCACAGTCACAGGTAACAACTTTCATTCTCACAGGCTAATAATGATCAAGCGAGTTGTGGGAGGAGGAACACAGTGGTGGGAGGAGGAAGAGGAGGCCTAATTTCACCAAGGCCAAGACGGATGCCCTGTTTGAGGCCTACCTGGACCAGGAGCCGCTTCTCAGCGGACGGCAGAGAACACCACAGTCCCATGCTGCTGCATGGGAGTAGGTGGCGCATGCAGTGAACCTGCAGGACAGCCACCCGCGCTCCATGCAGGACTGCAAGAAGAAGATGGGCACAGACAGGAGGAGGATAAAGGAGAAGGTGGCTGCCATCAGGGCAGCATGAGCTGCACAGGTGGGGGACAGCCAGAGGTGGTACACCTGACCCCACAGGAGGAGAGGGTTGCTGGAAGCATGCAACGTTGTGCCATTGAGGGTGTTCTGGGTGGTGGCTTCCAGATGGGTGGTAGCCTGTCACTGCATGGTAGGTCATGGTCTGTCTATTGGGGCAGGGTAGGTCGCATGGTAGCATGACTTTATTTTCCCTTACAGATCCTGAGCATCTGCATGGGTCACGGTGGTGGGCCTGTCCACTGAGGAAAGTCAGATGGAGATGGAGGGCTCATCCACCCACAGGTATCATGCTGCTCAGTGAAACAGTGGGCCCACCTGGATGTCCAGACTGATGTTGTTGAAACGGGTGCAGAGGAGGCCCTGCCCATGTCCCAGTGTACCAGCGTCCATGGATGCCAGCATGCTGTGACTCGTGCTGGTGCGGGTCTGTCACCGATGATGATGTCACTAACAGCATGGGCAGTGACACGTGTGTGCCATGTGATGGCCACAGAGCAGGTAACATCGGGTCATGGCTGTGGGTGGTGCCGCCATGGCGGCCTGTGTGTCATCACAGTCCCAGCCTGCACCTGTCAGCACCAGTGGGGCAGCACTGGTGTGTGTACAGGACAGTGGGACTGTTGCGGCCACTGCGGTGGCACCAGTGAGCCCTGGTGAGCGGCAACCAGAGGGGCAGAATCAGCAGTCGGCCAATAGTCTTGGGGGTACAGGGTCGGGGGCGGCATCAGTGCACCACCTGTGGACATGCCCAGACCTGGTTCTGGTGTGCAGCGTCCACCCTCAAGGGGTGCTGGGCATCAGGGCTGTGCACACCCTGAGGGATAGGATGCCAAGGAGGCTGATGACCTCTTGGATGAGCACACCCACATACTGCAAGCATCAGTCAACCAGCAGATGCGGCTTGCGACGTCGGGGGACGCACTGCTTGTGGCTCTGGAGCGGGCAGAGGAGCGTTGCAGCAGAGACACCGCTCTGATCCTGGCAGGGATGGACCGGTTGCAGGAGGATGTGTTCACTGCCATTGACAGACAGACACAAGCATTCACTGCTGTCATGGTCACAATGGGCACACAGTCATTTGTCCATGCGTCACAGACACCATGCAGTACACTGTTCACACCCCATTCCCAGCATCGTGCGACACCCTCCTTGTCGACACCGGGTTCAGCTGTGGGCATTCCAAGCATGCCTGGCGCAGGCATGTTTGGTGTGCTGCAGACCCCTGCACGAGTACGGTCACGTTCACGCAGTGGAACCCTTGGGGGACCATCTGTGCCACCCCATGAGGCCATTGGTCAGCCTGTCAGTGCTGGCAGGTCTCGGTGGGGCTGCCCATGCATCTGTGGTGGCCAGGGCACTGTGGCGCATGACTGACCTGTCTCCCAATGTGGCTACTGTCTGATGCTGCCCTGTGTGCATTGTGTCATTCAGCAGGCATTGCAGGGTGGGCACCAGGCTCTGCACGCGGACACACAGTCCATCTGCACACCCTCCCGGCTGCCGTCCGCAGTTGCATGTGCATGATGATGCCTGCATTGCGCTGTACACCAATGTGCAATGGTGCTCAGCATCTGACACATGCACAAGGACAGGCAGTGGGTGTGGTGGTATGTGGACATGTGTGTGGTTAGGGGTGGCATTCTGGTTCGGTGTGCCTCCTACCCTTTGTGCATGTCTGGTGTGTGTGTGTGTGTGTGTGTGTGTGTGTGTGTGTGTGTGTGTGTCCGTCCATCCACGTGGCATGTTAGAACTCACCCATCCCTGGTTGTGTGTGTGGTTCCATGCCCGGCCACTTCCCTTAATGGAATGCACCCCTGGTGTGTGTCCATGCATGTTTGTGGGTTGTGTCTTAGCTACTGTTGGTTGCACATGGCCCCATGACTTACCTGGGTTGGCTGAAGTGCTCCTCCGTGATCATGTCCCGGTGCAGCTGTGCCAGCCGGAGCAGTCAGGGGTCCCGTCAGCCAAGGGGGGGGGCAGCCCATCACCACTGTCACTGGTGTCCTCATTGTCCCCATCGCTGTCCCCCTCTTCGACCTGTATGGCTATCCCATATTCATTGGCCATGTTGTGCAGGATGCAACAGGCCAGGAATAGCCCACAGGTCTTTGAGGGGCTGTACTGTAGGGCACCGCCGGAGGTGTCCAGGCAACGGAAACGTGCCTTCAGCATCCTGAATACCCGCTCGATGATGTTATGTGTGGTGGCGTGTGCCTCACTGTAGCATTACTGCGATGGGGTCGCATACCGCCGGTAGGGTGTAAGCAGCCAGGGACAGAGTGGGTATCCACTGTCACCTGTGTGTAGAGGGTGGAGGCTAGTTTGGTGATCAGCATTGCCCTGCCCTGGGCCATGTAGGCCACTACCCATGTCACCTCTGACCATGCCCCCCCAGGCGCTATGATTGTCCATGTGGTTTGCATACTCACCCACTAGGTGGCCAGTGAGGAAATCCCCACTCTCGAATCTGTGGCACAGTGCCGACTGGTACCAGATGAAGGCATCATGTGCTCCCCCAGGGTGCATGGCACAGACATTGATTATACGCCCCCTGGCATCGCACACCACCGGGCAGTTGATGCTGGCACAGCCCTTGTGATTTATATATGCAGCCCCCTCAGGGCCAGGTGGTGTGCGGATATCCACATGGGTGCAGTCTATTGCCCCTAGCATGCCAGGCATACATGCTACCCTGTGGAACTACTGTATGTTTGCTGTGCACTTCGCCGGTGTGCTGGGGAAATGGATGTACTCAGCAGCATGTGGCAGCAGTGTGCTGAGGAATTGGGTGAGGTGGCATGACGTGGCCGACTAGGTTATGCCTGTGGTGTCCCCAGCTGGTCTCTGGAAGGTACCCGTGGTAAGCAAGCACATGCAAGCTGCCACTTTCGTCTCCACTGACAGGGCATGGCTCTGTCGTGTGGGTGCCTGCATCACATCACTGCACAGCTCAGAATTGCCAGATTCAGGCGGTACTGGCCCGCAATCTCAGTATCACTGTACAGCTCAAAGCTAGTAGGCTCGAGTACTGCCTGTTGGGAACATGCCGCCGATGGGCCCTTCCGCGGCCACGCCCTACTGCCCGCCTTCTCACCCCCCTCATTATGGCCTCCATCTGGATGGTGGCACTGGCCATGTCCCTGGCTTGTGTTCACCCCCCCGGCAGCTGTTTCTGTATTCCCCCTGCTGTCCTGGCTGCTACTTCCCCTGCACCGGGAACACCTGCCTGTGCTGGTCTCACTGCTGTGTGGTGTACTTCCCCCTTCTGCACTGTGGCTCCCAGGTGCCCTTTCCTGGCCAGCCCTGTGTGTCCCTGCTGCCCAGTTTTTCCTGCTAGCCTTTGCCCTCATGTGGCTTCCCTGTAGCATTCTTGCACCTCTCCCTTGCTCCCTTTTATTTTGGCTCATTTCTGCTATAGTGCAACTTCTGCTGGCTCCCCTATTGCGCATGGCATATGTTGTTGAATATTGCACTGCGCCATTTATGCATGGTTCCTCCCCCTTCAGTTGCACATGCATTCATTATCATTGCACTGTTGCTCAGCGTGATTTGGGGGATGCAACTGCCTCCTGCTGAATATCGCAGAATGGTGCATTTTCGGACTTGCGCAGATGCAACCCTATTGCGCATGGCTCAACTCTTTTGAATATCTGGGCCTAAGTGTACAACAGTTTTGCACCCACTCCCCCTATTCAGAAGGCAGGAAGTGGGAGCTATTTGAAAAGCAAATTGCAGTTTGGTTAATTGGAGGAAAGGGATTCTCAGATTGTTTTTGATACCTGTGCCCCCTATACAAGTCGCACCTGCCACCAAACGAAACTGACACGCAGTTTCTGATGCACTGGCTGCTCCCCACAAGCCCCATCTAATGTGCCCAAGCCTGTCTAGTTATGGGACTGTGCCCCTATCACAGCATTAGCCATTTCCCCAGAGTTCCATGACAATGTCACAACTCTATTTATAGGCTGTCTTAGTCTGACTGATATTTCCATGTGGCCCTCTGCTGAGACACGTAATAACTCTGCCTTGTCCCGGTGATTCCTATTTCGTAAGTGTAATGTAGCTATGGCACTTGCTCATGTGCGGTTCCACCAAGCTGCTTTGATAGAAATTCTGTTGAAATCCTTTACAGTAATGGCACTACATTGATCATGATCGAGGTCGGCATTGTGCCGTCAGGAAAAGTGTTTTGTTTTTTCAGGGGGGTGCACACTTCCCATACACCCCGAAATGAAATATAATCAACTCTGGATTGGAGTTGTTTTGGGGAGGGGGGCGCAAGACCTGAAGAGACTGTCCTGGGGTTCCATGCAACCATTATAGTGTACTGTCAGATTTGTCATTGTAATGGTCGTCACTGTAAATGTTTCACTGTCCTAACGGTATATGGCTCATGTGCATATACTCTTCACTCCCTGTTTATAGTTTATCATGCTCTGGTGTCAGAAACAATCTAAGGTTCCCTCTCCTCCATTTAACCAAACTGCAATTTGCCTTTCAAATCATTCACACCTCCTGCCTTCCAAACGTGAGGTATAAAACTGTTGTATGCTTAGTGTTTCCATTTCTGTTTTCCCCTGCTCTGACAATGCTGTTTCATCATGACAGTGTGAGCCACAGATTCTCATATTCCCACTTTACGTTATCAGGCAAAGTGATCTAGGACGTGCTACATTTCTCACGCTGCCACCCACTGACACATTCTTTTCTTCCTTGCATTTAATAAGTGCACATGAAAACTGCATTCTCCATACTACCCAGAGCTGCATTCACTGTGGTGCCATTTTCCATTTTTTGTTTTCATTTTGTGTCATTCAGCTGTGTGCCATTTAAATTGGAATGTTACCTCTGTTTCCAGGTGAAGATGCCAGGGGCCTGGTGCTCCTCAGAGCAGCCATTAGCTTACTCTCCCACGCACTTAGCATGCACTTTCATGGCAGCATAGGTGTCTTTGGCACCTGAGTGAAGACATCTGCACTTCCCAGGTGGTTGATGGCACTCAGCTGTGCCTCATGCCTCACAACACACCTGGGGCATGTGGTAATTTAGCATTACTACACACCCTGTTGTGTGTTATTGTTTACCTACAATTTACAGTGTGATCATATGGGAACTTCGTATCACACTTCCTCGGTGGTTGGAGGCACTCATCTGCACCTCGTGCCTCACAACCCACCTGGGGCATGCAGCAATTAAGTGTTGCCACACACCCTGCTGCGTGTCATGCTGTATGTCAATTTCTATAAACCATCATCGAAAATGTTGGCTCCTTACATAACACATCTTTATAATTTGTCCCTTCAGGATTTACATTTACCTTCAGAGTGGAACACTTCTTACATCGTTCCTGTTTATAAAGGGGGAAGCATCTCTGATCCAGGTTGTTATTGACCAATTTCAATTTTAAACTCCCATAATTAAGATTTTTGAAAAGATAACATATAGGCAAGTAAATCTTTATTTAACAAAGTACAACATTCTGTCAGACTATCAATCTGGATTTGGAAAAGGACATAATACCACCCATGTAGTATCTAAAGTAAAAGATTATATTTTTACTTCTTTCAACTTATGTCCTTGCACACCTGCCATTTTTTTTGACTTGGCATTTGATACCATTGATTACACAATTTTGTTGAATAGGTTAAAGAATATAGGAATGGGTTTTTCAGCACTTTCCTGGTTTCAATCTTATTTATCATCTCACCAGAATTATGTAAAATCAAGTAACTTTAAATCCAATATGTTGGTATCTACTCAGGGTGTTCCGCAGTGTTCAGTCCTTGGACCCCTACTGTTTTTAATACATGTTAATAAGCTTCCGCTCCACTGCTCAGCTTCAACTAAAATTTACTTATACGCAAATTATACCATTTTGTACAGTACACTAGCCATAAAGACTTGGACACACAGTAAATAACAGTCAACAGGATTTTCATAAAATACAATCAGCCTTGATGGAATTGAGACTACTTCTAAACATAAAAATAACTCAATGGATGATTTTTTCAAAAGTAATAGATTTTTCTAAACTTAAAATATTTTCCAATAATGGTACCAACATTTTTCAGACAATTATTTATAGATACCTGGGTATGGTGTTAGATGCTCAGTTAACATACATTTGCCATATTGAATAAATTTCCACTGAACTAAAGCATCTTATAGAGGGTTTTTTTTGTAAAAATAAATTGCATTTTAGTTTTCTGTTAAGAAAAATATTGGTTAATTCTTTATTTCTTTTGCTTATAGATTATAGTGGTTGCATTTATAAAAATACTACTAAATCTATATTGGGAATCTTTGATCCCCTCTATCATTCTGCTTTGAGATTTATCACTGGACTTCCATAGAAAACTCACCATTGTGTCTTGTACTCAACTGTTGGATGGAAATCATTACAGAACAGAAGGCTGCAGCACTGGCATTTGTTTATATACAATTGTGTTATTGGTAAGCTTCCTAAGTTTCTTATGAATTCAGTGAGCATCAAGCAAAAATCAAGCATAGCTAAAGATTAAGTGGGTTACCAAAGTTTGTTACACCTAGAATACATTTAAAAGTGGGTGATTATACTTTATTTCTGTGTCTCAGATGTGGGAAATGCTGAAGAATAAATTAAAACTGGGCGCAAAAATAATTTCTATTTCTCGCTTTAAACTGCTTGTAATTGATTACCTCTACAAACCATGTGCATGTTATGGCCGATATCCAGTTTTATAAATGCTTGAAATGACACACTGTGAATACGTGTTTTTAAATGTTTTATGTATTTTTCATGTATTGTTTGTATCTTGTAATCTGTGACTGGATGCAACTGTAAAAGAGAGTTTCTCTCAATTTGCCTACCAATAAAATTTGTTGATGATGATAATGGTTGCTTGCTTACAGTTTACAATGTGATCATATGTGAATCATACACTGCACTTCCCAGGTAGCTGAAGGCACTCGGCTGATCCTCTTGCCTCACAACCCACCTGGGGCGTGCAGTAATTTAGCATTACTGCACACTCTGTCATGTGTTATTCCATACTTACAATTTGCAATGTGATCCAATGGGAATTTTTTTACTGCAATTCCCAGGTGGTGTGCAAGTATGCATGTGTATCCATGGCTACAGAAGCACTGGTCTACAGTTGGCGGCTTCTGTTACTGATATCTATCCAACTAATCTTAACTTTAAAAAAAAAAGAGTTTACATACTTTTTTAATAGAAGATTACTGATTTTAAACCTCTGGCAGCATGTCCTTTACTACCATTAACACCGCTCGGTTGTGCTGCACCACAACGGAACCCACTCACTCACTTGCTCACTCGCTCTCCTCTGTCTTCAGTCTGTGACTTCCTTTATAGATATCTAAATAGTCTTAAATAAAAAAAGGCAGTTTACATACTTTTTTAAACACAAGATGCCTTATTTTAACCCTCCGCCAACACATCCTTTACTACCATTCACACTGCATAGTCGCACAAAACATCTATTACCCCAGGGCTTCTATACCAGTGACAAACATCTGGCATTGACACATGCTTATCTGTTCCTTTGTCTGATGTTTAACACAAACTCTGTACAGTAGCTCATTACACTTTTTTAAATATAGTTACACCCTTCTTTTTTTGTTTCACCCCCTACTGCTTAATTTTGGAGAGAAACATCATTATTTTGCTCAGAAACAGAGTCAGAATCAGTTATCAGCTTAGTTTCAGCATTTTCATATATTAACCACTTATGCCCCTCAGTCTTTTATTGCCACTGTTTTTTCATGTGTCTTCTTTTTTCCTGGATTTCCAGATCTTGGAGCTGGGCTCAAAGAAGTCCACATCAAAGTTATCAAAAGGAAAAGTGTCCCCATCATCCAAGATTTTGTGTTCATGGGTAGGCTAGATGGGCTGAAGGCCCTTATCTACTGACAACATCTATGTATCTATATGTCTATGTACCACTGCTGTTGAAACTGCAGGTTTCCCTTCCACTGAGATTAACTCAGCAAATCCTGAAAAATTATTTCTAATAATCACAGGTACAGGTAACTTAGGTACTACCCCACTTTCATCTGGTGTGACACACCAATAATGCTCATAGTCACATAAGTGATGGGATAGTACATGTATTCCCATGCATGCAGATGACCCTAGTACTTGGTCCTTTTGCACATTTTTTCCCAGCACTTCAACATGCATCAGGATCTGTCTGCTCTCTAAATCCCTTTACAGTCTTATCTCTCACCTTGACATCCATTACATACTTGCCTCAGTTTGCTAAGGATAAATCTGCTCCAGTGTTACACCTCTTATTTTTATGGCAGTTTCTTGCAATATGGCCTGTCTTATTGTAGTTATAGCAAATAAAGTCTTTGGGTGCAGATTTGTTACCCCACCACAGTTCTTATCTGACCTTCAGTTTAATTGGGAAAAAGAGAGTCTTACCAGTCCTTGGCTGTTACTTTGCTTCTGCGTGGTCTATCTGATAGTCCTCAGTCAAAAAAAAAGCTTTTTCTTCACATTCTGGTTGGTATTTTGTTACCCAAACCTGCACTTCTGTAGGCAGGATTTTGATGAATTGCTACATTGCAAATATGTTGGTGATCTGTGGAAGTGTTTTGCCCTCTGGTTGGAGCCATTTAAAGAGGAGTTCTCTGAGAAGCTGAAGGCTTCTTGGGGATTGTCAACTGTTGCCTGTAGGTCTCTCGGGAGATGTCATATCTTTTCAGGCTTTCTCTTTTCACAAGGTCATAGTTTTCTGACTTTGCAGTTTCCATTCTGCTGTAGGCAGGTTGGGCTTTACCTGTCAGGTAAGGTACCAGCCTGATTGCCCATTGCTACTTTGACCACTGGCAGACTGTGGCAACCCTTTCAAAAGTTGTCAGGTATGCTTCAATTATCATCTGAGGGGCACAACTTTGTAAGTTTAACATCTTTTAAGTTGTTTGTGTTTAGTTATTCTGCTGGACCTGTACCAGATCCTACAGCTTTGATACATTTCAATGCATCCAGCCATTGCTGCTCCTGTTGCTGCAGCTCTTCTCTGCTTGTCCATCTCTCTCTTTATTGTGTAGCCCACCATTTGAAGAAGAGAGATGTCTTTCAGGTTCTTTCCCTGCCTGGTCTTCTTCCATCACTGGTGCCAGCTATACAGTGTCACTTTGGACTTTTGTCTTTGCTAGTTTGATCACCGTTCTTCTGGTAATCACTCCTAGACTTGCTGTTGCAGGATCTATACTTTTCTGCTTCCCTGGTACTAGATCTAGTACCCATGCACAAAACTCCTGACGTAGACTATGCACAGCATAAATCCCACTTAGTCAGACACCATCTGTCATTGATGTGCACGTCAAGAAGTACAGACAAACCAGGAGAAGTCATGTTATTCACAAGTAGCATTTTATTATCATCAATAACAATAAAATAAAACAACTGTGCAGGATAGCTCTTATACAGGCAGTTCAAACAAAACAAAGTCATTCATCTGAGGGTATTTCTAATTCTAAATTTCACTCTCTCTCTCTCTCTCTTTTCCCAACAAACGATTGCTCTCTTTATATATAATGTCTTTTCATGACAATTAACTTCTGCATCCTGAGCTCATTAAGATAAATGTCCTGTTTTCACACAATGTTACCAAACTTTGTTAGCTTCTTTCCTGCAGGTGCAACAAAATAGAATATTGTATCCAAGAACCGATCTTCTGTTGATAACTCTGCAAGTTAGCTTCTGGTGGTCAAACTGCATCTCAAGGTTAACTTTATGAGTTCCACATAGCTCTCTGTAATGATTTCAGCAATATAACTATATACATTTTCAAACCAGAGAACTCACTTTCACATAAAGAGCCACATGCATTCATAGAACCACAGATAAGCAAGGGGGAAGAAAAGCTAGAAACAGCAAGTGAAGGCAGGGAAATAGCAGGAGGGGAAAATCATGAGATGGTTAGAGCGATCAGTTCCAAGGTCTCACAAGAAAATTTGACTGCACAACCAGACAAGAGATAGAAAAGGATAGGATAGAACAGATTCTTGCTTTTAACTCTTTCTGCATAACAAATGGGACATGGTCTCATTCAACCATTTCACAGTACCTCACCATTGCTTGCTGCACTCTCCCTAGAAGGACCACTTGGAATGGCACAGACTCCAACCCTCTCTTCTTGTATTCCTCTCACTCACAATGGTGCCTTATTCTAATGTGTGTGTTCTGCCCGTCAGTTCCCAAGTGACTGCCCCATTTACCACACCGAACAACTGTCTGGCACAGTTTCATGTTACAGCATTGCTGTCAGGTCCAAGTAAAACAATTTCCAAAACTCAGGACTTGTGCTGTTGCTTAGAGGAGGAGCCAGAGATGGATGCTCTCGGGGGGGAGGCTCCTTCTCACAGGAATCAGCCAGTGGTGGCAGAGTTACCATGGGGTGGGCACACCGGGGTTTATCCATTACAGGTTTGTCCAGTGGAACAGTGGTGGTAACAGGAGATGCTGATACTTGCTGATGCACTGTGAATGGGTGGTTCCCACAGTCAAAGAAGCCATTGGTGCTACAGGCTTCTTGCTGGCCCTTCCTCCAACAAGCAGTGCTGCTGTTGCCACCTGTCAGGTGTCCTCTTCAGACAGATGCAATGGAGTGTCCCATCTTTTGACTGCATGACAATCCCTCTGACCTCCCTTTTCTCACTCTGACTCCCACTCTCCTCTCCATCTCTACTCATTTTTATTAAAAAAATAGGTATGTAAAGTAAACACAACACAATGAAAGTGAATTTAGAAATGGCAGAAAATTGGGGAAGAAACAAAAATAAATGATAAATAATAACTAAACAAGAATTCACAAAACCAGAGCATCTGAACACAGAAGTAAAAGGAAAATACAGATAAAAGGCTGTAGAAAAACAGAATAGAAATATAATGAAAACAAGACTTAAACCACAGGAAAAAAATTCCTAACAAGCTGATAAGCAAAGAAAAGCTGTGGAAAATACAAAAAGAAGCTGAGAAAGGTTGTTTTAAATGTTTTTAAACCTAATTTCAATGCTTGAAAAGCAGCAGATCTGCACCCTTCCACTCACTCACACAGATTGCAAAGTGAAACTGAAGGACGCTGTATACATACAGCTGTATCATATGACGTTCAGGAACTGCTGCATGTGACCTACAGCCTATTTCTGAGGAAACTTCACCTGAATTTGCCATAAAGCAGTGTCTAAGGCAAACTTACATGCAAAGTGCTGGCAAAGTTTTTCAAAGTCGAAGTTGCCACAAAATGGATATCTTCGTGAAGTGCTTTGAGAAGTCTAAGTCGGTGACTCGTCACAACTTTGTGATTGAAGTAAAACTTTGCACTGCATCTCTACTATACAGTAGTAGGTTGCTGTGAGGAGACAGTATGTAGGAGTGACTCAGATAGGGAGCAACCATGATAAGTAATTACAATATCAGAAGAGCCAGCTAGGGCAATATAGAGCCAAGCAATGCAAAAGTCCCATAGCAGGTGGCTACGAGGAAGCTGTATGTTAAAGGTGACTTCACTAGGGTGTGACCACAAAGTCAAGAGTTATTAGGTGGGTCTCAAACAGCAGAAGAAATCAAACAGGCAACTGGAACTTACAATGTGAGGTGCAGCAAGGCCGACCAATGGCAGACCTCAGGCTGACTCCAGGTGGACTCCTCAGAAACAATGTCCTTGTGCTCAGTCCATGATGCAGAGGTCCACTAGGGAATCACTGAATTAAGTATGAGAGTGTTGCAAAATGGTGGGCTTTGCAGCCCCACCCACAGTTTTAGACTCGGGTCCAAGATTGGCTGCCACCCATTGGAGGATGTGTGGCTAGCCACTGAATCCCTGAAGCTGGAGGCTGAATTCAGAGGGAACAGGAGAGCAGTAGTTGATAATCAACTCACCAGCTAACCCAAGTGCTGGTCTTGAAGCTTCTGCCACTGTGCAATGAATGGTAGCACAGGCTTTGTAGCACCACCCACAATTTCAAACTTGGGTCTGAGATTGGCTGCCCCCAATGAAGGAAGCTGAATTTGGAGGGTGATCAGAGAAGTGGGAGAGCTGTAGTTGTTGAAAATCAACTCACCCTCTAACCCAAGTGCTGGTCTTGAAGCTTGTGCTGCTGGCTCGTGAACATTAGATTGCGTGTGTGCCAGGGTCACTGTGAATGCCTGCTGTTTCTCCCTGCAGTTCTACTTATGGTTCTGGAGACCCTAAGAAAGTAACTAAGAGTTCTTACCAAAAGAAATACACCTGAAGAATTTGGGGTACCATATGCCGTTTATCCGATGTTGGTTTTGCTTTACAAATAAGCACAGCTTTGGGATCCATGTTTGTCAACATTGCACAAAAAAAAATCACCAAAAGGTAGGAAAAGCCTGGGACTATTTATGTTTTGTGATATTTTATTTAAGAAAAGTGTGCATATAACTTTACAAAGCACCATCCTTGTAGTTTCTTTGATATTGTACATCCAGAAGCACAGGTTGAAATACATTAAAATTTCTTATTTTATTTTAGTTTTTGTTAAGCTGGTATGTGTACTAGACAAAATATAAGCCTATTTTCAGACACCACCAAGGAGGTTACAAAGGGTCAGAGTCGACAACAACAGGCACATACAAGACAGTGAGCATTTACAGTGGCTGGCAGTATAGCCTAGAGGTTAAAGTAATTAGCTGTGAATGAGTTTGGTACACCCAGCAGACAAGTTTGATTCTCACAACCTCCACCTGAATACTGTGCAACTCTGAGCAAGCCAGTTAACCTCCCCAGTGCTCCCAGGTCACCCTTGAAAACAGGCACTTGTGCCTAGTGGGCTTTACCCAGTTACCAAACATGAAAATAAAATAAAAAAATTAGCAAATGATAATCAGACTAAATATACAGAGTACATGAAAATGGAGATATTGGTAAGCATGTGAGCAATAAGACCTTATAACAAGATGTGGAGTACATTATCTCTTGAGTCATAGACTGCTTTGTCTATTCACAGAACAGTACTCTTCCACAAGAAACAACTTAGAAACAAAGAAATGTGTTGGCAGTAGGCCTTACAGCCTATGCAGTCTGCCCAGTTTGGAGGTACATGCCCTCTATACCTGTTCATATGCCTTCCTTCTTCTGTTGGCCCTTTATTATCCTGATCACCCTCTTCTGCAACAATTCTGACCTGCTGATGTTCTTACTCAAATAAGGGTTCCAAAACTGCACACAACATTTCCAGATGTGACCTCATCAGGGTTCTGTACAGGGGCAAGATGATCTCTTTCCTCCTACTGCTGAAATCACTATCTATGCATCCCAGCATTTTGTTTGCCTTTCCCACAGCTTTACTGCATTGTGCAAATCTTGTAAGGTTGCTTGAAGTCACCACCACAGATATCATTCCTCCTGGGTCATCATGACTGCCACACCCCTCTACATGTACCACACCCCTGGATATTTGCTATCCTAATGCATGACCTTGCACTTTTTGGCACTGAAACTCAGCTGCAAGATCCATGACCACCTCTAAAGCCTGTCCAGCTCCTCCCTCAGGTCTTGGATTCTTTCTTCACTGTTAGTCCTGCCGGAGTTTGGTGTCATCTGCAAAAAGGCAGTTTTTGCCCTTGATGTCATCTCCTATATCATTAATAAAGGTGATAAAAAAGGACCAAACTGAACACAGATTCCTGTGTGACCCCACTAGTGCCCCATGGAAGCATACACACAGGCGGCATAAAAAGACCACTGGTTCAATTAGTCTGCCTCATTTTTCTCCCTGCCTTATTCTGTGACCTACTGTCCAGGTAGGGTGTTCACCTCTGTCCCTCCCCGTGTCTGCCATACTAGTTTCCTCTGGTATAATTATCATACCTCTTATGCTGTCCCAGCCATGCTTGCACCCATTAATGTACCTACACCTCTCAGTGAAGTAAAATTTCCTTGCAGCCTTTCTGAACCCCCCTCTTGCCAGTTTCCATTCAAGCTCCTTGTTACTGACTCCAGATTCCTAGTAAATAGTTCCTCACTGTTCACATTATTCTCAGAAACTTGAAGGTCTCTATCAAGTCTCCTCTCTTCCTTCTGGCATCAAGACAGTACATGTCCAGTTCCCCTAGTCATTACTCATATCTGTCCTGTTGGCCCTGAATCATTTTGGTGACACTTTGCTGAACTGTTTCCAGTTTACCTCTGTCTTTTCCCAGTTGCCCCAGAGCAGGGCACCATGCTCCAGATGGGACCTCAACAATAATCCATACATTGGCAATATCACCTCCCTCCTCCTACTACTATCAAATACCCTCCAAATGCACCACACCCCCGTATTCTGGTTGCCTTGCTGTAGGTCTTAGCACATTGACTGGTTTGTTTGAGGGAGTCACTTATGACTGAGTCTCAGGTCCCTTTCTTTGATAGTAGTGGCCTGCCTGACCCCGGTATTCAGTGCATTTTGTCCTTGGGTTCCTTTTCCCGATGTGCATTACCTTGCACTTTTTGGTGCACTGATCTCAGCTGCCAAACCTTTGACTACCTCTGTAACCATTCCAGTTGCCTTTGCAATTCCCTCACACCATCTTCTGTATCCACCCTGCTGCAAAACATTTTGTCATCTATAGAGAGACATCTTGCCCTGTATACCTTCCCTATGTCACTGATAAATGTTGAAATGGACAGGTCCCAGGTGCAGCATCCATTTTGTGACTTCTCTATGCCTCAGTTTCACCCCATTGATCACCACTCTCTGTTGTCTCCCACCCAGTTTCCCACCCATTTTACCAGTTCCTTTCTAACATCCAAATCCTCAAACTTCAGCAGCCCTCTATATGGCACTGAATTGAAGGCTTTGCTGAAATCAGAGTAGAGTAGATCTATTGTCTGTCCCTTATCTACCACTCTGGCAACCCAATCAAGGAATACTATCAAGCTGGTCTGACAACACCTTCCAGTGACAAATGTATGCAGTTTATTATCCTGGAGCCCTTGATTTTCAGGTAGGTGACCAGGTCCTTCTTGATTACTGTCTCCATCAGTTTACCAACAACTGATTTAAGACTGATAGCTCTGTAATTTCCTGATCCTCTTCATCCCGTCACTTGTGGAGCAGAACCACATTGGCTGCCTTCCAATCTCTTCAAACCACCCTGGTCCTTAGCAAGCAAGCAAACAATCAAATAGTCCTGCCAGGTGGGTCAGCCAGTTCTGATGCCAATTCACAAAGCACTCCTTGGTGCATCTTGTCTGATCCTTGTACCTTATCTACTTTCAGAGCAGTGCAGCTTTTTTTCTTGCTTCTTCTACTGAGATCTCTACCCTTCCTATTTCCTGACTCCCCCTTGACGCTGCATTAATTCCTTTTTCTGGCAGAGGCACACTGAACTCCACCATTAACACTAAGAAGTAGTAGTTCAAAATAATTGCCTTCTGCTCATCATCCTCTATTACCCCCATCTTCTTTTTTTCTCTGATGTATCACAAGAACTCTTGTTCCCTCCCTTGATCCCCTTCTCGACTCACAGCACTGTGTTTGCCTTTCCTCTCCTGACCACCTTCTTGGCATCCTTCACCTTACTCTGGTACTCCCTCTACTCTTCTTCCCCTTGGCACTTCTTGTAGTTAGCAACAGCCCTTTTTTTTCTCTCACTGCTGCCCTTATTCTTTAGAGAACAAGATCGGGTTCTTCAGTTTGTTTTTGGTGACAGTTCTTAATCATGTGTCATTTGCTTCAAGAATGGACCCTTTAATTACTTCATATTTCTCCTCCATTCCCCTGATCTTATCCACTCCTATCAGTTACCCCCATCTGTTCAAAATCTGCTCACCTGAAATCCAGAACCACAACCTTTGATGCGGATCTGTCCTTACCCATGGCCAGTTCAAACCATATAGCATTGTAGTCAATCTCCCTCATGCCTGAGTATTCCCTGTTAACCACAACCTTCTGTATTCCCACTCCCAGACAATTTTTCACCCACTTTGTCAGTACATAACCCACAATGAGGTCTTCCAGTTTGTTTTTTAAATCCCCTGTGTGAAACAGAGTCACAGGTCTTGCTAAAGTCCATATGCGGAATATCTACTGCCTGGCCCTTATCCACAGCCCTCATTGCCCAAATGAAAAACATAGAAACATAGACTATGATGGCAGATAAGGACTGCTTGGACCACCTAGTCTGCCCATTTCCCTACCTAGAGGATAAGCTGCAGATCCTATTTTACCAATAGCCTATTTCTTCCTACCCCAAACAAAAATTGCCTTATGCCTGTCCCATGCATTCTTGAATTCTCCCACAGTTTTAGATCCCACAACCTCCTCAGGAAGGCTGTTCCATGCATCCACCACCCTCTCTGTGAAAAAATACTTCCTCACATTGCCCCTGAGCCGTCTTCCCCCTCTATCTTCGAATTGTGTACCCTTGTTCTTGCACATCTCTTTTTCTGAAAGATGCTACCCTCTTGGACTTTGTTGATTCCACTGAGGTACTTAAACATTTCTATCATGTCCTCCCTCTCCCTCCTTTCCTCAAGGGTATACATATTAAGCTCCTTTAGTCTCTCCTCGTATGGCTTCTCTTGCAGACCCTGCACCATTTTAGTTGCCTCCTCTGAACTGCCTCCATCCTATCTATGTCCTTGCAGAGATGGGGTCTCCAGAACTGGATGCAGTATTCCAGATGGGGTCTCAGCAACTGTCTGTACAGGGGATAACAACTTCCTGTTTTCTGCTGGTGATGCCTCTCCCTATACATCCCAGTATTCCCCCAGCCCTCCCTACCGTCCTCTCACATTGCTTGCCAACCTTAAGGTCATCTGATATGATTGCCCCCAGGTCCTTTTCCATTTTTGTTGTTGTTACTACCTTCCCTCCCCCATTGTGTAATCTTCCCCAGGGTTTTTGTTTCCCAGGTGCATTATTTTGCGCTTCTTTGCATTGAATCCAAGCTGCCAAACTTCTGACCATTCCTCCAACCTTGCCAAGTCTCTTCTCATCCTTTCCATGCCTTCTTGTGTATCAACCATGTTGCAGATCTTTGTGTCATCTGCAAAGAGGCATACTTTTCCTTCCAGTCCCTCTGCAATGTCACTTATAAAGACATTAAAAAACTGGACCCAGTGCTGAACCCTGCGGTACTTCAGAGTGGACTCCATTTACAATTACCTTCTGTGTTCTGTTGTCCAGCCAATGTTTTACCCAGGATACCACCCTGGGACCCACTCCCAGGCTGGTTAATTTGACTATTAGTCTTTTGTGTGGGACTGTCAAATGCCTTGCTAAAGTCTAGGTAGGCCATGTCCACAGCCCCTCCCTGGTCTACTACTTTGGTCACCCAATCAAAGAAATCAATTATATTCATCTGCCATGAGCTTCCCACTGTGAACCCATGCTGCCTTGGCTCCTGTGCCCCACTGGCCTCTAGGTACTCAACAATTCTTTCCTTCAGAAGTGATTCCATCACTTTCCCTACCACAGATGTCAAACTAAGAGGTCTGTAGTTTCCTGCCTCTGTCTTGGTCCCACTTTTGTGAAGGGGAATCACATCTGCCTTCCTCCAGTCCTCAGGAACCACACCATCCTCCCATGATTTGTTAAAAAGGGTAGTCAGTGGTGTCACTAGTTCTCTGCTTAATTCTTTTAGAATTCTGGGGTGAATTCCATCTGGCCCCATTGCTTTGTCCACCTTCAGTTTTAGGAGTTCTTTCAGAACCCTTTCTTCTGTGAAAGGACTGGGATCGCCCCCTATCCAGAGTGCTTCTGTTAATTGGATTAGGCACCTCCCCACCTCCTCTTTTGTGAATACTGAACAGAAGTATTCATTCAGTATCCCTGCTTTTTCACTGTCCCTCTCTGCCCACCCACCGTCCATTCTATTCAGCCTTACTATCCCTCCCTTTGTCTTTCTACACTCCCTGATATACCTATAGAAGGTTTTATCCCCCTTCTTAACTGAGTTGGCTATCTTTTCCTCAGTTTGTGCTTTTGCTATTCTGACCACCCTCCCAGCTTCCTTCTGCTTTAACTGGTACAGTTCTGTGTCCTGCTTCTTCTGTGTTTCCTTATACTTCCTAAAAGTTATCTTTTTCTCCCTAACCTTCACGGCCACCTCTTTTGAGAACCATGGTGGCTTTTCCTTTCATTTTGATTTGTTTATTTGCTTCACATAAAGGCTTGTTGCCTCTGTGATGGCAGTTTTGATATTTCCCCATTGTTGCTCCTCCCCTCCTTCTAGCTTGTTTGCTAGTGCTTTTTTAAGGCACTCTCCCATCTTGCCAAAGTCAGCCCTCCTGAAGTCCAGAACCCTCACTTTTGTATGGCTTGACTGTGTAGCCGAGTTTATCATGAACCACACTGTCTGGTGGTCACTTGTTCCCAAATGGCTGCCCACTTCTAGATCTGAGATCCTCTCACTGTCCTCATTTGAGAGTACGAGGTCTAAGATTGCTCCCTCATGAGTAGGTTCCAAAACTAGCTGTCTGAGGCATGCCACCTGAAGGGCACCGAAAATGGCCCTGCTTTTGGGTGTGGCTGCAGCAAAGGTGCTCCAGTTAACATCTGGCATATTAAGGTCCCCCATCAACAGTATCTCTCCTTTCTTTGCCATCCTAAGTATACCTTCAATCATATCCTTGCCCATTCCCTCCCTCTGACATTGGGGTCTGTATGCAACCCCTGTGTGGATTGTAGTGCCATTTTCAGTCTCTAAGGTGACCCACAGTGCCTCCTCTCCTCCCTGTTCACTCTTTTGTTCAGTTGCTTCTATCTCTTCCCTTACATAGAGAGCTACTCCGCCCCCTCTTCTCCCCTCCCTATCTCTCCTGTAGGTTGTGTAGCCTGGTATGTTAACATCCCAGTCATGGTTCTCTGTGTACCATGTTTCTGTGACTATTACAATATCCAGGCATCCCTCTTCCATCAAGGCCACCAGTTCAGGGAGCTTGTTTCCCAGACTACGGGCGTTGGTACTCATTACCCTCCATTTCTTGATGGCCTTAGCCCTTTTTGCCCCATCCCTGTCCTTATTTGTTCAACGCAACCTTTGTGCTACAAACATACCCATGCTGTCTGTCATCTTCCAGAGCATTTGCTGCTAGGAACTCTGTCAACCTTTCCTTTAGTATGGTTTCCATCAGTTGGCAAACTATTGATGTCAGACTGACTGACTTGTAGTTCCCTGGCTCATTCCTGGCCCCACTTATGGGAGGGGGGGCAATACCACTTCTGCTGTTCTTCAGTCCAAAGGCACTACTACAGACTACAGGGAGACATTGAAAAGGTCTGCTAGGGGTACAGCTAGTATCTGCACCACTTCCCTCACATCCTAGAGGGTAGCCCATCCAGCCCTGGAGATATATTTAAGGTTAAGACCCCTTAAAGTATCCTGTCCATGTCAATGGGTTCTGCACACAGTTTTGGTCCTCCCCCCAGCCCCATACCAACCCTCCCCTGTGTTAGTGGCCCTTCTTCTTCATCCAACCTGAACCAAGCAGGAGTACTTGTGTCGTGCTTTGCTATCCTCCTCCCATCCTTCACCTCACTTCACCTTGACAATGACTTACTTCGTGTACCTCTTCTCACTGATATAATGAAAGAAAGCACCTTGTCCCCTTCCTTTACTCATTCAGCGACCCTTAACTCCATGTCTTCTTTGGCTTTCCTCAATACTCTGTTAGCCTCTATAAGTTTACTTAGGTCCCACTTCCTTTGTCTCCCTGTTTTCCCACCTGCATCAGGCTGGAGACAGTAATATTTTGAAGGCTGTTCCTGATGATAGCCCCTTTTTCTTACATCCCCCCATGTTCCATCCAATTTTACTATCAGTTTCTCCTTCATTCCATTGAAATTCACCCTCCTGAAGTCAAGGACAGATGTTTGGTGTTTGTATGTTCCCCGCCTAGCTTGGTAGCAAACCACACTGGTAGGTGGTCGCTATTTCTTAAAGATTCCCCTGTGCTGATGCCCCTGGTGTAATCACTGTTTGTAAGATCTAGAATCAAATTTTCCCTTGTTGGTTCTCTGACCTTTTGAACTAAGAAGCCATCCTGGAATGTATCCAGAAGTGCCTGACTTCTGCCACTGCTGGCCCCTGTGATGTTCCAATCTCCATCTGTTAGACTGGAGTCACCCCAGGGTACCGACTCCCCATAGTTGTTACCTTTCTTCTTTTACCTTCTAATTCCCTGCCTAACCCTTCACTGTGGTTTGGCAGTCTATAGACCACCCTCAATTTCCCCTTCTTACCCTTGTCTGATTCTATCTGGACCCATAGCATCTCCATACTTTCACCACCTACCACTTCCCTTGTGGCCCTTTATGTCCTCTGTCATGTATAGTGCCACCCCTCCTACCCTGCCCTGCACTATTCCTCCTAAAAAGTGAATACCCAGGTATAGTGAGGTCTAGGTTTGGGTTTGGAGATGCCCAGGTCTCCATGACAGTAACCAAATCTAGATGGGCCTCTGCCAGAATCTTGAGATCCCCTACTTTACTGCCCAAACTCCTTGAATTAATGCTGATAGCTCTCCACGATGTCTGTTATCCACTCGAGCCTTTGTTTGTATCATTATGACAACCATGGGTGGATAACTACTTCCCATCTGTACCTTATGCTGGGTTGGTGAAATGTTACCTGCCTGATTATTCTGTAGTCCACCCTTCCTAATTTCACATTACCTGCCAGGTACCTCTTCCTACCCTGAGAGTACTGTCAGGGGAGGGAGGCACTGTAGCTCCCTCCGTATGAAAGTTTTGGATCCTGTGTCCTACTGGAACCCCACTCCATGGTTTAAATTCTTCCTAACATACCCCCAAGTTTCCCCATCATGCCCTGGTTCCCCTCTGCTGGGCTGCAGGTCATCTGTTACAAATAAGGCATTATCCTCCCACAGGGTTCCCTGGTTCCCAACATGTTCAAATCCCTGCTCACTGCACCATTCTTTAAGCCACTTATTAAAATCTGCTGTCCGTACTTTCTGGCCTGTCTAGCCTGTGGCACTGGCAGCACTTCTGAGAGAGCCCCCAAAGCTACCCTCTCTCAAAATTCTTCCCCCAGCATCCTGAATCTGTCCCTGATCACCTCCGCCCTGCATTCCTCTAGATTGTTGGTTCCAATATGGACCACCACATCTGGTTTCCTGTCTACCCCCTGATCAGGAATTGAAGTCTGGATATGAACTTCTGCACTGTCATACCCATATGGCACATCACTTTCCTCCTGTTTACTTTCTGTACCACTACTACCCTCCCCGTCCCCCTAAGAATTGAGTTCTGCAGCACTAGGACTCTCCTCCTGTCTTTGGCCCCCTTTCTGTTTCTTCCATCATAGGCTCCATCCATGCAGACTAGTCTCCCTTCTAGTCTCTTTTCTTGTCTGTACCCCTAGTAGGCTGTCTCCATACAGAGTGGTCTCTCTTTTCATCACCCTTCCCGTCTCTTCCCCCAGTAGTCTCCCTCTGTACAGACTGGTCTCCTTTTCTATGTTTTCCTCAGTAGAATCCCATTTGCAGACACAGCCACTCCACTCAGCTTCTTCCACACATAGGGAATCTCTGTCCCTGTGGTCTGTGCCAAACTCACACCATAAGCCTAGAACTTGTAAGAACTGACCCTCTCTGCTGACTCAAGGAGCTGACAGTGGTTCTTAGTCACCACCCCCAGAGATTAAACTTGCTTTCTCCCAACCAATCTCCCCTGCATCCCTACTGTACACCATCCAACCCTTGAAGCCTTTTTTGGCCTCTGAGTGAGTGGATTCCAAGCCCCTGGGCTCCATTGGGCAGACGTACCTTTCAGTATATTCAGCTCATCCTTGAGATGTTTTAGTTGCACCACTAAGAATCCCAGCCTTCCTCCAAACTAGTGTAGGCACCCTTCATCTCCCAGAGCACCCTCCAGAAAATAGTGCTGCAAGCCAAACAGTTTTTATTTCTGAAAAGAGCAGGGTGTCTTATACCAGAATTTACACAGTAAGGGAACACTTCTCTTATGCTGCTATCCAACAATACCTGCCTACCTCAGACAAGGTAGTAGTGACCAGTGTGGATTTACTTACCTGTTTCCTCCTAAATCACAGTTTGGCCAATCCCAGATGGGAACAAAGACTGACCTATGTGGATTTACTTGCTTACTTCCTCCTAGCACCACAGTTTGACCTATCCCAGATAGGGAGTACTGATCAATGTGGATTTTATCCTCCTCTAGGCTGTACTATTAAGGTCCTGGTACACCTTGGAGGTGCTTACTTTAGGACATATCTTTGACTGTCAGTTTTCACAGGAAGAGTTTCCTGAAGAACTACAGGCTGCCTGTGGCTGCCCATGTAGACTCTGCCCTCCCACTCTGGTGTCCTAAACTCTCTGGGGTGGCTTATCCTAGGATCCTAAAATACAGAGCTGCAAACATCCCATCATTCACTAAAAATACCAACAGCTTAATCCGGTTCAAGGCCAGTTGGCATTCATCTGTATCCCCCTCCCCTGGGTCGTGCCTGAAAATAGGCAGAATTTCTTTAGTGCACTTACCCGGTCAACAAAAATGAATTAAATAAATAAATAATAAATTAGTTGTCTGCCAACATGCAGTCCACCACATCTAATGGAGCTGAACCCAGTTGCCTTTCTCCCCTCAGCAGCCTCCCACAACTCCTGCCTCCCACTCCCTCCTTAATCCCACACCAGAAAACAATCCATTTTGTGAGGTCAAGATGCAGAGATTTGTTTAAAAGCAAGTTCAGCCCTCAAAGCCCTCCCAGTGCTTACACAAAATGTTTTCTATTCTGTGCGCATCTGTAGAATATGTTGTAACAAACTTCATTCTGGGGATTTCTGAGGTTTCAACAGAATGTCTATAGCCTCTCAAAAATCAGATCTGTTAGCAGCTACTGTCCTATTCTTTGCTTCCTGAATAACAGCTGTACTATAACCTCTGTCACATATGTACTCCTGTTCCTGAGCCCTCACACTAACAATTCCTTTTGATTCTCAGAAACCGTGATTTAGGGATGTTGATGGTGGTGTGGCACAGATGACAGCTGCTGACTAAGGAATGCATTCCTATTAGTGCTTTTCCTGAATAGGTCTTTGTCTGCCCCTCCTTCACTATTTCTACTCATAGATCCAGAAATTAAACAGTAATTTCACTGCTGTTAACACTGAATCTCAGATTCCTATTGTTGTCATGTAGACATTTTACAAAAGAAGCAAAAAAACACTGGTTTTACCAAAAAGCAGCATGAGAAGGGGTGGAAGGAAACAGAAGATGTGGCTTCTACAATCACAGCAACTTGTGGCAACAGAATTGAGGCAGACAGAAGTAAATGTAATAACATTTCATCTATTACTCTTACACCCAATTAAATTAATATATTGCAAAAGGGTTCATGTTTTGTACCTACTGACTTACTGAATGACTTCCATTCATCAGCTGATGTCCAAGCAATTTAGCGTGGTACAGATCACTAAATGTCCTTGAAGCATTTACTACATAGGTAAAATGAAATGCAATTTCAAAACACAAATTACATACAAACATACAAAGAAGCCAGCAGAAGAAGGCCATTTGGTCTATCTAGTCTGCTTGTATTGCAGGGTCCACAGCTTGAGCTACTGTCCCTGCCCCCCCTCCCCACTCCTCCTATCCTCCCTACCCATGATCCTTACCTTCCCTCTATGCCTATTCCAGCCTGTCTTAAAGATACCCACTGTCTTCAATGATACACCTCTTCTAGCAGTGCATTCCCTGTCCACCACCCTCTCTGTGAAGAAGTGCTTCCCGACCTGCCTCCTAAACCTCCCACCCTCCAGCTTAAGACTGTGCCCCCTCGTGTTATAGTTGCCACTCTAGTTAGAGAGACTCTCCTTATCCATCTTATTTATCCCTTTCAAGTACTTGAAGGTCCCAATCATGTCCCCTCTCTCTCTCCTGTCCTCCAGGGAGTACATGTTCAGTGCACTCAACCTCTCCTCATATGCCTTACCCTGCAGACCCGCTATCATCTTTGTAGCCCTCCTCCATACCTTCTTTAGCAGGTTAATGTCCTTTTTGAGGTGTGAGCACCAGTAGTAAACTCCATATTCTACATGTGGCCTAACCAAAGACCTGTACAAGGGCAGTATAACCTCCTTTCTCCTACTACTGATCCCCCTAGATATGCATCCCAACATCTTGTTTGCCTTTGCTGCTTCTTTCTTGCACTGTATGGACTGCTTTAGGTTACTAGTGATCATCTCTTCCAGGTCCTTCTCCTCCTCTAATGCAGATATCTGGACTCCACCAAGGTAGTACACTGTCCTGGGATTTTAGGCTCCAATATGCATAACTTTGCATTTCTTGGCATTGAAGCCGAGCTGCCAGATCCTGGACCACCTCCCCAGCTTTTTCAGATCATCCTGTAAGTTCTGTATCCCTTCAACTGTGTCCATTCACCCGCAGAGCTTGGTGTCATCCACAGATAGGCACATTTTTCCCTTAATGCCATCCCCAATGTCATTGATGAAGACATTGAACACCGGCCCCAGCACTGAGCCCTGCGGGACCCCACTGGTTACCTCTCTGGTGCCAGATAACTCTCCACCCACCACCAACCTCTGGGTTTTGTCCCTTAGTTTTCCACCCATCTGGCCATCTTATCCCCAACCTCAGCATCCACCATCTTCCTGATCAACCTTTTGTGGGGCACAGAGTCAAAGGCCTTGCTGAAATCAAGATAGAGGATGTCTACCACTTGGCCTTTGTCTACTGTTTTAGTGACACAGTCAAAGAAGTCAATCAGATTCGTCTGACATGATCTCCCCTCCATGAACCTGTGCTGTCTTGAATCCTAGAGACCATGCTCCTCTAGGTATTCCACCAAGCTTTCCTTCAGAATGGTCTCCATGAGCTTGCCCACAGTTGAAGTCAGACTGACTGGTCTGTAATTCCCTGGGTCATCCTTGGAACCGCTTTTGTGGAGGGGCACCACATGTGCTGTTCTCCAGTCCTGCGGTAGCATGCCTGACTCTAGTGAACTATTAAATAGGTCTGCCAGTGGCCCTGCCAGCTCCTCAGCCAGTTCCCTTAGTACCCTTGAATGTACTCTGTCCAGGCTTGGTGCTTTGTCCACCTTCCATGCCAGCAGCCCCTCCCTCACTCTATCCTCCTCTATCACTACAACTATGTTCCCCTCCCACCCCTGCTTCTCTTCTCCCTCCTGAAGGCACTGGTCCTTCCTTCTCTCTAGTGAAAATGGAACAGAAGTATTCATTTAGTATCTCTGCTTTTCCCCCATCCACCCACTCCTCCCCTTTCTTAAGCCTAACAATCTTTTCCTTCTTGTCCCTTTTCTCACTTATATAGTGAAATAAAGCCTTCTCCCCCTTTTTAATTCCTTCAGCTATCTGCAGCTCCTTCTGTGCCTTTGCTCATCTGACTTTCTTACTTGCCTCACTAGCCAACCTTAGATCTAGAAGCAAATGGTTTGATATCTTTTACTAGACCAACATAGATGTTACAAAAAGAAAACAATGTCTAAGCTTTCAGACCAACCAAGTTGTTCCTCAGAGATTTATATAAATTGTTCAGAGAGTCACATTCTAGAAACACCCAGATCATAATTAAAAAAATATGGAAACATTCTCATTGGTTAAAAGCACCTACAGTATTCAAAAAAAAATCACAATTTTAAATGGAAAGAATATCATTCCATTAGCTTGCTATTACTGAGAATCTTTTCAAGGACATCCATTAAATAAGCTTAACAACCTTAGGTAATTTTCCCTATCCACCTCTCTCTCTTGGTCTTCCTGAATTTTCTATGGGCCAACCTCTTTTCCCTTACTGCCTGGGCAACCCCAGAACTGAACCAGCTGGGTGCTTTGGCCCTTGTGTTCTTCCTCCTGAGCCTAATGCACTCCTCTGTGGCAACCAGTATTTCTTTCTTAATGATGAACACCTTTGGTCCACCCCATATTTGCTCTGATGCCTGCTAGGAGGCTCCTTAGCACTTCGCCCATTTCCCTGAAGTCCACCCTCCTAAAATCCAAGATTTTTGTCTTAGTTCAGTTGTGGAACAGGACTGACTTCTAGTGAGTGTACATGCTTTTGCCAGACATGATCAATTTTGGTAAAAGAAATCCAGGGAGTTACTGTCCAAGTTTTTAGGAAGGTTGAGGAGGTGTGCCCCCTTAAAGGAAGGGGTTGCCATAATACTTTTTTTGTCCAAAAGTGAGGCTTTTAGGATATTCAGACTCAGTATAACCTGCTGGTATCATGGCCTATCATGAATGATAAACCAGAGCCTACCGCCATATGTATGCTGATACCAGTACCATGGTGGTTCTGATTATGTGATTTATTCTTTAGCTGTGAGATAGATAGAATGGCTAGCTAATCTATAATTGTATTTTCAAGTGATAATGCCTGTGTTCCATGTGCTCTGACATCACTTGGCTTTGTGGATGCATGCATATTCATTCATATTTCTTTTCTTGTAGGTAGGTTTTTGAGCACTTCCTTTATTAAGTCCTCATTGTTTGCCTGTGCTCTTAATCCTGACATGCCACATCAGAAACAGATCACCTGACTAGAGCCCTGTTTTTGTGGGCAGTGCTATGGGGCCTTTTTACTTAAGCTGGATCAGACATATATGTAATTGCACCCAAGCAAGTCCTAGCATTCATGTGCATATATGGTTGAGTTTCTTCACACTAAAATTTTAGGGTGAGTCTTATGAATATTAACTATTACTGGCACATCTGGTCAATAACCTTTCCAAGGCTACTTTTAAGAAACATTTGAATATCTACATGAGAGAAGGATACTACCACCAAGAGGTGCGGATAGTCTCATTGGGTGTCGTGGCCTTCTGCTGCCTTACAGACCTTAGTAACTTTAGATACTATTCAAATTTATACTTAGAATCAGATGTGTACAGTATTTACGCTTCAAATCAGATGTGTGCAGTATTTACGCTTTGAATCAGATGTGTGCAGTATTTACACTTCAAATCAGATGTGTGCAGTATTTACACTACAAATCAGATGTGTGCAGTATTTACATTTAGAATCAGATGTGTGCAGTATTTACACTTAGAATCAGATGTGTGCAGTATTTACATTTAAAATCAGATGTGTGCAGTATCTATATTTAAAATCAGATGTGTACAGTATTTATACGTAGAATCAGATGTGTACAGTATTTACTATTATAGCCAATTTTTTATACTTTGGTTTTTTATTCCCCCTTATTGAACATTCCGGAGGGAGAAATCAAACCTTTAGGTACCTAAGGGTTAATTCATCCAATTGTCATTGCATGAGATAGCTGTATTTGATCTTGTAACACTATTTTGTACTAGCAGTTACTGACACCATCTTTTTTATCAGTTCTTATTGTATGTTAATATAGGCGATGAGACCACTCTTATGGTTGTAAGCGTGGTCTCATGTGCACTCCTAGGATATGAGAACCATGAACCAAAGGTGAGCAGTTCTGATACCCTAAGAATGTAAGATGCGCAAAATAAATGATTTGATACCTTTTATTGGACCAACAGAGATTTAAAGAAAAACTTTAATCTTTCAAACCTACAAGGTTCTTCTTCAGAAAGAAAATGGCAGGTTTAACAAGAGCTCACGTTAAAATACCAGAGCTTACACGTTTTACACATGAATGTGACAGATTTATGAAATAATTAGATAAGAAATGCAACCAAAGATGAGAAAACATCCTTTAAAACTCTAGTCCCATGTAGGTCAGATGTCACAGAAGGTATGCTACCTAAAAGTAGATCTATAGATTTTCAGTTGCAACTTAAATGTCTTACCAAAGAGAAACTGAAGACTCTGTGTGTGTGCTAAGTACTTACATTAGTAGTTCTGCATATGTGAGTCTAAAGCCCAAGTTATCACAACCCACTGGTTTCAAACAAACCTGTAAATACAGGGGGGTTGAAATGAAGTATTGCAGCCGCTAGCCAGTGGGGCTAATTGACTGGGAAAATCTACCAGCAAAGAATGTAAGTGGGACTACTTTTACAATTGTAAATGCGGTCTCGTCACCTGTATTAATATATTATTGATTAAGCTTGATTAATAATAAATTCAATATTTAAAAAAAACTTACCTGAACATGCCTGTTTCCAGGGCAACTGTATTTGAGGCACTCTTGACAGAATAAGAGTGTCTCACACATAAATGAAAGGAGTGCTCTGATTGGTTGGGAGCATTCCCTCGATCTATAATGAATTTGAAATATTCAAGGTGCCAGTCATGCCTGTCCTGGAATGTGGTTTTAGAACACTGTTTGGTTCCATACTGTCTAACTGAAGCAATCTTCAGCAGATTATATCATGTGCCCTAGAATACATCCTCTGAGTTTTGCAGGTCTACTGGACAATTGTTTTTTATTGTGCACATAAGTATTGGAATGGGAGTCCTTTAGATATACAAATGATTAACCAATATGTCTTCATGAATGAATAACAGATACTCTTATGTAACAGATAATCCACTACAGGGCATGTGGTTTTGTTCTGATATGTGCATGCCTTGGGTGCATTGTGAGTTACGAGGCCAGAGGCCAAGTGTGTTCAACCACCTAAGGCATAAGATCTCACACCATGCACCCCTCTGGGCAAACACACTGCCTCCTGACATCTCTGGCTCCACAACGATTGACACTTTTAAACTTAGACTGCACCAGCACCTCATTGATACAAGTAACTGCAGGTGCCCCCTCTAAGGCTTTGCCCACAGCAACAATCTGCCTCTAGCACTTATCTTTGCCTCTGTCCTGACAGATCATTCAGACCACAGCACTTCACCTACCTCCCTATCCCTACCCCTGCCCCCTGACCTATCCCTACCCTCCTCCCTCCCTCCCTGTCCACTGTGCTCTGTTTACCTAGTCCTCCCACTCCCAATGTACCCTTTCCTATCCTGTCTGCTTACCATCTTGATGTGGGCATATACTGTACAATGCCTCAGCATTCTTAGTGCTATATGTTTGACTTCTGTAACCTCCATGTATATTTTTTCAGTATTTGTATATTTGTCCACAGTATTTGAACCTTCTTGTCTACTGTATCTGACATGGAACCTATCAACGAGCATTCGCCTACAGGTGTTATCCAAGATCTCAACAAATAAAAATACATAAAAGGCATGCATATATCAGACCATGATCCCACACCCTGTGGTGGATTACCTGTGTTATAAAATGTCCAGAAGGTTCTGAGGGACAAAAAGAAGGGTAGGCATGCAAATGTTATGGAATAATGCATGGTCATGTGGTGTGGTTTATCCAATCAGGAGACTGGACTTTCACAGATTTTTCTTACCCATATTATAAATGCTGTTACATTTCTTAACACTTCTCCATGGTGAGAATCTTACAGATTGTTTTACAGAGACTGGCTGTTTTGTATACCATTGCATATTATATACCAATGGGAAGTAGTAGTCTTCCTTTTTATATAATAATGATTATGCAAATATCACCATCATCACGGTCAAAAAACACATTGCAAGGAGAACACTTTGGGATGTGGGGGCATGTAGGGGGTATGGGACAGTGGCAAACAACAGAATGCTCTGGGAGTCTGGCCATTGCCTCAGCCTTAGGAGGTTCCAGGCCATAAGGGTGGAGCTCGTAGCTGCAAGGGCTGAAATATGCCACTTTAGAGTTGAAGCCACCAAGCCACTTGGGGCACTTCTGCCATACCCTCTCACTGGCCACCTCAGACTTGATAAGGTGGCTGGATATTAGTAGGGGGTGGGAATGGAAGAAGGGGGAGGAAAGCCCAAGCCTAAGGAACCAGGGCTGTGCACCAGTGATAGGTTCACCCTGTTGCAACAGGAGGTCCCGCAATGTCCCACAAGGAAAAAAAGAGGAGCTATTATGCCCAGCAGGCAGACTCTGTTGGAGAGCAGATCAGGGGAGAGTCTAGCTAGCCCCAAAGGGGGTATGCAGAAGGTACACATAGTGAGTGACTCAATTGTAAGGGGCACTGGAAGGGGTCTGGGTCTCACCCCCAATGGCAAAGAGGTGATCTGTTGTTTTCCTGGTGTGACAACACACAGACTTATTGCCAGGGTGGTGGAACTCATAGTGACAGGGTGGAAAGGCCAAATCTGATTGTGCACATGGGAAGAATGATCTGAGCAAGCAGAGCATTGAACAGGCGAAGGCAGACTTCTGTGCTCTGGGAATGGTAGCAAAGGAGACAGCAGGAATAGTGGCCTTCTCCAAGGTACTTCTGCAGCCTTACCTGAAACAATGGGAACATTATTCCCATCCTCATGTTCCAGTTTAATGCATGTCTAAAGGACTGACATAGGGAGGAGGGATTCAATACCTCGGGTACTGAGTCCCAACATGGAAGGGTTCAAGTTTTTTTAAAAGAGACAGCTTGCACCCCAACAAGGAGGGCAGGAGGGTTCTATGAGAAAGGTGGGCACAACACATAGCTAGCTTAAACTGGTGAGAGGGAAGTCGACGTGTCAAGGCACACAAAAAAATGTCACAAAAAAGGGGGGCCTTTCTTGCCTCCTCCCACTGAACTCAGCAGGATCAAGTAAACTTGTGAAAAAGGGAAAAAGGGGGTTAGGGGGAAATGTTGAAAAATCATATGTGCCAAAGCTAGTAGGGCAAAAAAAAAATGCCAGAACTTCAGGCACTTCTGACAGGAAGGGGGACATGACCTGGTGGTAGTAACAGACTAAAAAAAAAACAGCTTTGTACCATGATTGGGATATGCCCACACCAGGTTACACCCTATTTAGAATGGACAGGGCAAAGTTCAGGTGAGAAGGGGTAGCGTTGTATGTTAAGGAAGGGATTGAAGCAATAGAAACAAGTAGTCTGGGTGGATCAGGTGAACTGTAAAGCCTGTGATACTAGCAGGAACAGGGACAGGAAAACAAATCTGGAGTGGTCTATAGGCCACTGGGGCAGGATCAAGGGATAGACAGGGCACTGGAAGGGACACCCAAAGGGGGCAGCAAGTCTAAGGGAAGTGGTGGAAGGTGGGGATTTCAATTTGCCAGGCATGTACTGTAAAGTTCCAGTCACAGCTAGTAGAAGGAATCAGATTCTGGTGGATGCCTGCCAGGAGGCATTCTTAGAGCAATTAGTTCATGGTACAACAAGGGAGGAGGCCCTGCTGGATTTGGTGCTCATCAACAGTGACAAGATGCACAATGTAGCAGTCCTGGAACTGCTTGGTGCCAGTGACCACAGAGCAGTAGCAGTGGAGGTCCAGGGAGGTAAATGGCTAAAAAGGGACTTCAGCAAAGTGAGGGGAAAACTGAAGAATACCATGAAGGACATAATGATGGAAGGGGGCACAGAAGAAAAGTGGCAGCATTTAAAAAGGTGATGATAGAAGTGGCAGATAGCACCATTCAAAAGGTATCTAAGGGTAAAAGGGCTAAGGGGCCAATGTGGTTCGCAATCCATGTAAAGGTGGCAGTACTGTAAGTACCAAAAGGAGGGCATCTTCCAAGTGTAAGGGCAGTCGAAAGGAAGAAGACAGGATGAAGTATCTGGAAGCAACATGAGAAATCACCAGAATGGTGAGGGAGGCCAAAGCAGAGACAGAGCTTCACTTTGCAACAGGAGTGAAAAAAGGGGATAAATGTTCTTCTGTTATATCCAGGAGAAGCTCAAAGTCTAAGGGGGTACAGTGAGACTTAAGAGCAATGAGGGATGGGAGAAGGGGACAAGGGAAAGACAGAGGTCCCGAACAATTATTTTTGTTTGGTATTTACTAAGGAGAAGTGCCAGTCTTCTAAAAAGAAGTGCAAGTATCGTTGAATGCTGAGCTGCAGATATGCATCCCACATGTCCACAACACAGAGCCAATCCCCCTGCAGGGGCAGAGGGAGGGAGGGACTGAAGAAAGACTATGTGAAACTTCTTGTATGCAATGTACTGTATTCGCTCAGACCTCTGCTGTCCCAGATGTGGTACAGACTGTCCAGCTCCTTTGGGACCAGAAAATATCTTCAATAGAAACCTTGCTTCATTCTGGCCAGGGGCAGAGGCCGAATAGCCCATTTGTCCAAAACAGTATGAATTGTAGTTGGCACAACTGATGAATGTGCAGGAAGGTAGTGACAAGCGCTGATAGGATGCACTTGCTTACTGAATCAGAAACTTCTTTTGAATGCAAAAAAAAAAAGGCAATCCTTTTCTTATTCTTTATCAATGCTACTAATCCTGCTACCCAAGGATTTGTACCACAGATTACCACACCTCTAGGTGAACCCCTAGACATCCTAACCAAATTCAAATACCTGGGGGTCTGGATTGACCACAAACTTTCCTTCCTTGACCATATCGAGGAACTGATAAAAAAAGCTCAAGCAGAGACTTGGCCTCTTGTACAGGATCAAAGATCTACTTACCAAGGATGCTAAGAAGAGACTGGTCCAAACCACTTTCCTTTTAATTCGGATTATGTGGACTTCCTTTACTGCCAAGGCCCTGCTTCTGCGCTAGCCAGACTTGATGCACTCTACCAAAGAGCCGTAAGATTTATCTCTGGTGCTCCATATTCCACTGCTCCCTTTACTCCTTAGTAGGATGGTCAACTCTCTATTATAGAAGACAAAGAAACACTGTTCTCTGGACATACAGAGCAATCACAAAGAAGCTGTTTCAATACATATCTGATTGTCTTCCTTGAAGAATGGTTGGTGAGTATGCCCTGAGAAGTGCCTCCCACATCTCCCTTATTATACCCATGGTCAAATCAATTTCGGTAGTTCATTAATAAGACATGCTCTACCCCAAGTCTGGAACAAGTTGCAAAAATACTGGAAGTTGGTCCACCACATCAATTTGTCTCCATTCAAAACGCTATACACATTCTGTCAAGGAGTCCTGAAATTGCTTCCCCTGATTGTTACAATATGTCTTCAGAAAACAGAGGCTCTTCACACTGGTGTCCTCCGGTGCCTTCAAACACTTTGTATCCTCTTCCTTTCTCCTTCTCTCTGTCCTGTGAGTTGCTCCATGCTTAACCTGTTCATTAACTTTCTTCTTACATGCTTATTACAAGGTATTTTTCCCACATGACTACCTGCAAGCTCCTTGTATATACTGAAATAGATATCTGCCATTTTTTATTTGTACAGTATATTGTTACAATTCCCAATCGTATCCTGTTTCTTTTGAATATATTCGATTTGTGTAACCTTATTCTGTGTATTAATCATGTGTACTGCCCAGGCCCACCTTGAAAATGAGTCTTCTCAAAGTTGTTTCACCTGGTAAAGTAAAGATTTTGATTGATTAAGTCTTAGCAGAGCTATTAGGCAATTTATCCACCAAAGTAGATTTTTTTTGTTTTATTCATTTCAAAAGTTCTACTGGGAAAGACCCAGGATAAAGGGAAAGGGTGGTGGTGGTGGTGGTGGTGGTGGTGGTGCAAGACCACCCGTTACCCTCTTGCTTTCTTTACATTAACAATACATTAGTTAGCATCCCTTTGATTTTATTTATTTATTTTTAAAGGGAAGCTATGGAAGTGTACAAATTCCTTATAACTACAGGAGAAACTGGATTTGGATTTCTCCAAGGCAAGCAGATTAGAAATCCTTGTCTTACCAGTGGGGCTAAACCAAGGTGTGTGTGTGTGTATAATACACACACACATGGTTTAGGCCCAGTAGCAAAATTAGGATATCCAACCCACATAGTCAAGGGGGAACCCCAAAATAAAGATTAATCCCAGGCTCCGACCTTCACTGGAGCTGCAAGTGGCAGTGCCATGAGTGAGATCCATACAGGCCAAAGCCCAAACCAAAAAGCATTCATTTTAGTCAAGAGCTTGGCACATGCCATTGAACAATGATAATGGAAAAGCATATGTATCTATAACACAAAGTCTGAAAGAGAGGAAGACTCCCCGAAGGGGGAAGATGGGGTACAGTACAAATAGGAACGAAGAAGGAAGTAAGAAGGGTAAAACCACCTTAGGGGTACAGTACACCACATACCTCTCAAACTCATCACAGAGGAATATAATTAAACATGATACAGCAAAACTTCAGAACCAAGAGTGCAAATGTGTTGGAACTTCAATAGTTATTGCCCTTTCATGGGAATTAAACCCATGTCCTCCTGCCTTATATCACAGAGCCAAACATGACAATTATGTACTTACCATAACTGCAGATCTTCCTGAATATCTGCTGCATACATTTATACGATGGGTCGAAGCTAGGGTTGTGCAAAATTAAACTTCCACCAGAGGAATTTTGGCAAAAGTCAGAGTTTTGCTTTTGTGTAATTTCAGAATGCAATATGGCAACTTTCACAGAAATTCTAACCTAGAATGGTGGAATGAATGCATGAATTGTGGAGAAACGTATTAAACTGTGAAAAGAAATTCTGCAGAACTGATCACTACATTGTGGAATGGTTACATGTATTGCGGATTACTGTATTAACCTGCGGAATGGAATTCCTGAGAACTGTTATTCTGCAGTTCGTGTGTATTTTCCAGCAGTTCAGCCAGAAAATTCCATGGAGATCCAAATGTAATTTGCACTCCAGAGGTCGGTGTGTATGATCAAGCAGACAGTGGTACACCAAGTAGCTTTTGAATTATTTATTGTACATTGTAATACACAAAATGCTGATCAGATACACCAAGTAAACCATAGCTGGGAACAGTTACCCAGATGCCTCTGTACTTTGGCCCCCTCCCCTTTTTATCATTTTGGTATTTGATACTGTTCTGGGCATTGACGCTACACATATTTTTGGTTATTTAGCAATATTGGCAATGCAGTCCCATAGTATTATGTATATTTTCTGCCCCTTCCCCTCGGACCTCTCATGAATACAATCTTTATAATGCAAACATAAAATGTGCAAAATTTTGTTTTATTATAATCTTATGATTATGCATTTTGTGCACTTTAATTCATGACTCATCCTCTCTTCTTTTCTTTTTCAGCTTGGATGTGTGGCGAGCACAGGATCGTCCTGTTTTAATATTATTTGCAAACCAGCTCCCGATTCCTGCTTTACTGTGCTCTAATCTTTAACTCACCTAGCTTATTTAATTTGATACTTATTGTCATTGTTGCAAAGTGCTGAATTTGCTGTTTTTATTTTTGCTGTTACATTAATTTATATATTAAATTTATTTTATTCACACATGGGACATGGATTTAATTAACTAAGTATGATGTAGTCATACACTATTTTTTGTTATTTAAGGGTCCCAGTCCCCCAGATTATGGCCTCCTGATGAAGCTCTAATGAGCGAAGCACCAAGTCATCTGGGTAACAGTTCCCAGCTGTGGTTTACCTGGTGTATCCGATTGGAATTTTGTGTATTACAATGCACAATAAATAATTCAAAAGCTACTTGATGTATCGTCTGCTTGATCATACACACAGACATCTGGAGTGCAACCGACTTTTGGATCTCTGATGTTGTCAGGGCTAGCCAAGCCCCACCTGTTCTGCTGTGTGCTATGTTTTTCTTGCTATCATTAGAAAATTCCACTGAGCAGGACGAAAATTCACCAAACACTTTTGGAAGATTTTGATTTCATCAAAGGTGGAAGTGTAGAAAATTTAGTGAAATTTTAGAAATTTTATGAAAGTGCCACAAAAGCGGAATTCGCAACTTCTGCCCTGCTCTAGAGGAGGAGGTGACAGGACCCTGCAGATGCCAGAACTTTTCTGGTGGGATCTGGTAGTGCAAGTATGTCCCCTTTGCTATACAGTGCCACTAGCCTTCAACTGTTCAGTACCTTTTATTACCAAGGAGGTGAGCAGCATGAACCTAATGATTACCATATGCACTTAAAGGGACACTGTCAACCCTTTATGCATCATATTATTTCCAGTTGAAAACCCTACATTTTGTGATTGCTTCTCAAAAAGTCATTGATGTTGGATATTTTATCTTCCTTAGTAGAAGTGAAATGCTCGCCAATGGTGTAATTATACACAATCTTGTTTTGTTTCAAATCCTTGATCTACTCATATTGCATACTTTCCTGAACATTAGTAGCACCCCAAACAGAGCAGCCTCTCATGGTGCAATACTCTCCTTTTCTCTCCTCTCACTGTATCATGAGTAGCTAGACTATATAGGAAAGATGCAGTGGGAGTTTATCAAAAGCTGTAAATGACCAAGTTTTTGTGCAGTAACACCAGTATGGAGGACAATCTATTTTTCACTTTTAAAAGGAAAAAAAAAGAATCAGAATCAAACTACCAGCTACATCAGTAATCTCTACAGAATATGACCAATCATAATATATATATTTTTTTTAACTACAGATATTTTGAGGCCTTATGTGGTTGACAGTGTCTCTTTAAATTAAGGGCATACAATAGTCATGTTGGCCCATGTAAGAAGGGCCACCAAACCAGTAATACAGCATCTACACAGCCCAAACCAAGAGAAAAGGTGTGAAGAACATAACATAATACTAGAATAAGTCCAGGGCATGGTGGGCAGGTGTGGTAATCAATGAAAGAAGATACTTTGGAAGATCAACAATTACGTTAAGTACGTAACTTTCATATCATATCTTCCAAGAGTCAATCTTCTCCATAGATTCCCACTAATGGGTCAGAGCACCAAGCTCAGAGAACGTCCCCCAAACTAGGGAGGCTGGAGTGCAGGCTCACTCAGGATAGTAATCCATTCAGAATTGCCCTGTCAAAGGTGGCATGCTGCCTGGCACAGACTTCCAGAGCATAGTGCTTGGTAAAAGTATGCACTGTACTCCAAAGTTGCAGCACTGCAAATTTCTACAATTGGCACGGAGTGCATTTCTGGAATTAAAGTGGCTACTGCTTGGGTGAATTGGGCATTCACTTTGCCCTTTTACTTTACCTCTGCCATATTATAGCAGTGGCAAAGGCAATTCACAATCCAAGTTGAAATTAACTTGATTATGACAGGTAGCCCCCTTTAGATTTGGGTCAAAAGTACCAAAAATGAAAATTACATACCTACCATAATTCTTGATCTTCTTGTATATCTTCACCATTTATCACTCGTGGGTACTCGCCAGGTGCCATGACCCCGAGCCTATTAGCACAAATGTTTTTGTTTGAGGGAGGAGAGTCAGCATCAAGGCCGGCGCCGCCCTTGAGGTCAATGCACAGCGTGCTGCTCGAACGTCAGCCATTAACCGACACCAACTCCTCCCTCACCTCTGTTCTGTCTGCCAGAGAGAGTGAAATTAGCAATAGAGAAAAAATAGAGGATGGGGCAAGGGAGCCCTAGAGATAGTAAAAGGAAAGGATATAAACAGAAAGGAGAAAAAGCCAACACAGGAGGGGAGGAAGGTTGCCTAAGGGTGTAGTCTAGGAAGGGGCCCCAAACACCGGGCAGTCCTAAGGGATAAAGAAGTGGTAAGGGTTTGGGAAAAACAATCAGAATAAGAAGGGACAGCAAGGGAAGATTTGAGACCCCTTAACACCTCACTATCCCCAGGGAAAAGGAGTCAAGGTCACTTCCACTTCTACCTCCACCAGCTGCTCTGTAAAAGGGAGATCGGCCTGTCTCAAACTGAGAAGAGATCGGCCATTTTGAGCTAAGCTAGCCCGAGAAAAATGATGCAGGAAAGGAGGCACCTGATCAAGTTTCCTGAGAGCAGGGTGCTTCGGTCTCTGAAGCTGTCCTAGGGCACTGGGGCCAGGACAGAGTCCACCCCAAGACAAAGGACCTCCCAAAAGAATTTACATTCAGGAGTTGTTGACCCTGAAACAGATCCCGAGCAAGGCAAGTGAGAAGGGTTCCTGGGAGGAGAGTCACTGTCCTATGTCAACCAATCAGTTTAAGGAGAAAAAGGGAAGGTCCCCGAGTCCTTCATGCCTACAGATCTAAGGGCTCTAAGGAACTAAACTCTCATCTTAAGGGCAAGAAAGAGAAAGAGGGACCCGAGGAGCATCCATTATTAAGGGGGAGACCCCGCTTGTCTTCCTCTCACAAGGAGAACAGCTCCCAGAAGGAACAGAGTAGAGAAGCAAGGGCTTACCCCACAAGGTCCCCACAGGGAAGTGGGCAAGCAGGGAGTAGGTAATGCTCAGAGGTTGAGACATCAGAGGGGATGATGGGTGGGAAGCAGTGATGAATGGTGAAGATATACAAGATCATCAAGAATTACATTAGATACATAATTTTCATATCTTCCTGTATGTATCTTTACCATTCATCACTGGTGGGTGAGTACCAAGCCCCCCCAAAGATGACCTGACACATCCCTGAGGGTAGATATTCACTCAGCCCTCTGTGGGGAAGGATCACAGGGGGAGAAGCCCCTTATGGGCCTGAGACTGGTCAGGATGAGACAGGGACTCCTGTGACCTGGGAGAAGGAAGGCGCCCTGCCAATTCCAATCTAACCCTGTGGGAGAAAAAATGGGCTCCTTGGAAAGGGGAGGCAATCACTCTGCACTGGGCCAAGGGAGATAACCTAGAAAGGTAGATCTATGCTACCTATCTCACCCAGACTGCAGATCCTGCCAACCTAGAAGTTACCTCATTAGCATTGTAAGGTGCCCTTGAGAAGTGCCTTGCTAGATCTAGGCCAGAAGCTGAAAGACAGATGACCTCCCTGGTTGCCTCCATGTCAGTCAAAGTGGCTAGGAGCTGTCCTAGCACCATCCATAAGTGTCGAGCATAGACAACCATACGGGCCTGATATGCTGAAATGCATAAAAGGAGATGTGCTGAAAAGAAGATTCTTCTCCCCCAGCGGTTAAACTTAGCTGAGTCCAACTCCAGGGGATGGACATGTCTCGGGCAATGATGCCCAGAAGTGCTATCCAGAGAGACTATCCCTGAGTTGGGGTGAGGCAAGGCACCTGGAGACCCCAGGGGAGCATGATACCTGTGCTGGAAGTCTCTCGGAGCAGGAGAAGGGGAAGCGGGAGATGCCAGACCCGATGGGATGCTTCCTGAAAAGGAACAGGCCATGGAGGAATGACCACATTCTCCCATGGAAACTCTCCCAGGAGAGCCTGCGTCACATGGGCAGGATCAAGACATGAAAAATTGGAAATGTGAAGCTCCTCCATCATCCTCAAACATTCTCGATGCCCTACAGGGTAAATGCCTCAGATAGCTAGTGTTGGAACCCACTCAGAAGGGAGCAATCTTAGACCTTGTACTCTCAAATGGGGACAGTGAGAGGATCTCAAATCTAGAACTGGGTAACCATCTGGGAACAAGTGACCACCAAACAGTGTGGTTCACAATAAACAGCTGCAGAGTCAAGCCATACAAAAGAAAGGGTACTGGACTTCAGGAGGGCTGACAGGCAAAATGGGAGAGTGCCTCAGAAATGCACTAGCAAACAGGCAAGAAGGAGGGGTGGAGCAACAATGGGGAAACATCAAAACTGCCATCAGAGGGGCAACAAGCCTTTGTGTGAAGCAAATAAACAAATCAAAATGAAAAAACAGCCACTATGGTTCTCAAAAGAGGTGGCATGGAAGGTTAGGGAGAAGAAGATAACATTTAAGAAGTATAAGGAAACACAGAAACAGCAGGACAGAGAACTGTACCAGTTAAGGCAGAAGGAAGCAGGAAAGGCAGTTAGAAAAGCAAAGGCTTACAGGTACCTTAGGGAGCGTAGAAAGACAAAAGGATGGATAGTGAGGCTGAATAGAATAGATGGTGGGCAGAGAGAGAAGGGCAGTGAAAAAGCAGGGATACTGAATGAATACTTCTGCTCAATATTCACAAATGAAGAGGAGGGGAGGTACCTGATCCAGTTAATAGAAGCACTCTGGATAGGGGGGGTTGATCCCAGTCCTTTCTCAGAAGAAAGGGTTCTGAAAGAACTCCTAAAACTGAAGGTGGACAAAGCAATGGGGCCTGACTGGATTCACCCCAGAATTCTAAAAGAATTAAGGGAAGAACTAGTGACACCACTGACTACCCTTTTTAACAAATCATGGGAGGATGGTGTGGTACCTGAGGACTGGAGGAGAGTGGATGTGATTCTCCTTCACAAAAGTGGGAGCAAGACAGAGGCAGGAAACTACAGACCTGTCAGTTTGACCTCTGTGGTAGGGAAAATGATGGAATCACTTCTGAAGGAAAGAATTGTTGAGTACCTGGAGGCCAGTGGGGCACAGGACCCAAGGCAACATGGACTCCCAGCAGAAAGGTCATGTCAGATGAATCTAATTGATTTCTTTGACTGGGTGACCAAAGTAGTAGACAAGGGAGGGGCTGTGGACATATCCTACCTAGACTTTAGCAAGGCATTTGACACAGTCCCACACGAAAGATTAATAAACAAATTAGCTGGCCTGGGAGTGGGTCCCAGGGTGGTAGCCTGGGTAAAACATTGGCTGGACAACAGAACACAGAAGGTAATAATAAACGTAGTCCACTCTGAAGAAAGGGGGGTTACTAGTGGGATACCGCAGGGTTCAGTACTGGGTCCAGTCCTTTTTAATGTATTTATAAGTGACATTGCAGATGGACTGGAAGGAAAAGTATGTCTCTTTGCAGATGAGACAAAGATCTGCAACAGGATTGATACACAAGGGTGTGTGGAAAGGATGAGAAGGGACTTGGCAAGGTTGGAGGAATGGTCAGAAGTATGGCAGCTTGGATTTAAAGCAAAAAAAGTGCAAAATAATGCACCTGGGAAACAAAAACCCAGGGGAAGAGTACACAATGGGGGGGAGGTAGTAACAACAATGGAAAGGGACCTGGGGATAATCATATCAGATGACCTTAAGGTTGGCAAGCAATGTGAGAAGGCAGTAGGGAAGGCTGGGGGAATACTGGGATGTACAGGGAGAGACATCACCAGCAGAAAACAGGAAGTTGTTATCCCTCTGTACAGACAGTTGGTGAGAACCCCATCTGGAGTACTGCATCCAGTTCTGGAGACTCCATCTCTGCAAGGACATAGACAGGATGGAGGCAGTCCAGAGGAGGGCAACTAAAATGGTGCAGTGTCTGCAAGAGAAGCCATATGAGGAGAGACTAAAGGAGCATAATATGTATAACCTTGAGGAAAGGAGGGAGAGGAGGACATGATAGAAACTTTTAAGTACCTCAGTGGAATCAACAAAATCCAAGAGGGTAGCATCTTTCAGAAAAAGAGATGTGCAAGAACAAGAGGACACAATTTGAAGACAGAGGGGAGACGGCTCAGGGGCAACGTGAGGAAGTATTTTGTCCCAGAGAGGGTGGTGGATGCATGAAATGGCCTTCCTGAGAAGGTTGTGGGGTCTAATACTGTGGGAGAATTCAAGAATGCATAGTGCAGACATAAGACAATTCTTGTGGGGGTTAAGAAGAAATAGGCTGTTGGTTAACTAGGATCTTCAGTTTATCCAGTAGGTAGGGAAATGGGCAGACTAGGTGAACCAAGCGGTCCTTATCTGCTGTCAAAGTCTATGTTTCTATGTTCTTAACTGCTGCTAGCTGGTGATATCAGCATCTGATGACAAGTGGACTGAGGAATCTTCTTCCTCAGGTGAGGGAGATGAGGAAGCAGAGGAGCTCAATTTAGGGCTGGGTGCAGCAGAGGGTTGAGGTCTAAAAATGACCTGATCCAAAGCTCTAAGGTAGTGAGGAATAGCTGCAGCCAAGCCCCAGAATTGATACCAAGACAGTGGCCCCTTAGGGCCCGAAATGCCTGGGACAGCAGAAGGGTTGGGCAGAGGATCCAAAGGACGAGGAGGAGAAGACTGGCAAACCAGAGGAGGATCCCTGCTAGGGCTTCAGGAGCATTCACGCAACCCCTCCCAGAGGGTGGGGCTGTGAAGCAAAGCCACAGAAGGTCATGCAATCATGCAGGTGCTGCCCAAGTGATGCCCTAAAGAAGAAGAAGAAGAAGCCCCAATGTGAGGAGACCAGGGCTGGTCTTGCCCTTGCAAATGGCCCCTAACCCCAGCAGATGCAGGCCCTCTCTGCTGAGGAGAGTAAAAACATGAGGAATCAGTACTGAGGCTCCTACCAGAGCCAACAGCAGCTCTGAGAAAAGACCCCTGGGCCATCGCAGGTGCTGTCAAGCTCTCCCCCTCAGAAAGAGACCTGCCCCTCATCCGTCCCTGAGGAATCAAGGTGGGAAACACTGGAGGAGCCACAGGTATCTGCAAACCTGTCCCAGCAACCCCCAAGTTAACCCCTAACAAGGGAATAGAAGGCATGCTGCTCCCAGCTTCAGCACCAGATCTGACCCCTCCAGAGGCACCAACCTCTGACTCGGCATCAGAAACGGCGCCGCCTCCAGATAACTGCTCCATCATTGGTGCCATGGACAGCACCGCCCTCTTCCACGGCACTAGGGACAGTGCTGCCCCCTTCCACGGCACCAGGAACAGTGCAGCATTACCCCACGGCACTGAGCGAGTCCCCAGGACCACCAATGGCACTGGAGAACTCGGAGATGGTGGCCCTAGAGACAGTTGGAGGAGGAGAAAAAACCATCAAAGCCATGCTACTAAGTCTTATAGGGAGGTGAGACTCTTCAGTGCCTGAAAGCGCCTCAGAGGGGGGTAACCATTCCTGGTCAGACCCATTATCCTCCTCTGAAGAGGAAGAGAGCAGGGCAACCAGGAGAGAGGCCACCCCTCACACCCTACTGGGTTCAAAACTGCTCACGGCACTGAATGAAGGCCGCACTGCACTTTTGTCACTGCCCTACTCACAAACTCCAGAAATGGTGCCAGGAGGTAGAGCTGAGCCAACGGATGTAGTCACGGGCCCCACTGGTATGGATCCAGTGTGTAGCTCCGATCGTGACACCAAGGGTAGTCATGGCTCCGAGGAGGCCAATGACTGAGAGGGGTGCTCAACCAACCCCCCCCTCAGAGGAGGCCAACTGTCTGCCTGATCCCTCTAGTGAGCCGGAGGTGCCAGCGAGGCCGGCACCGTCGATGGCTCATGGCCCTGCAGCATGTATAGTAATGGAGGTTGACCCAGGGGAAGGGTCTAGAGTTCTCACCTTGGCGTCTCAGGACCAATGGCACCCTCTAAAGGTAGGAGGTTTCTGACCCACCTTCAATGCGCACATTTTGCATTTTCACAGTTGTCTATGTCTTGCTGAGGACCCAGGCAAGAAAGACATCGGTCAAGGTGATCCGTTACAAATATGGACTTGCTGCAGGGGCACCAATGCATTGGGGCATGTCCCATCTTTGTTTTTGATTTAGGCCCCAGACTGGACACGATCGACCACGTACAAAAAATGGAAATTACGTACCTACTGTAATTCTTGATCTTCTTGGATGAAGTCTCCACCGCTCATTCACACTAATGGGAGTTCATCGGAGGCGTTAGGACCCAGTGGGAGCAGACGTTTTTCAGGAGGGCCGGCACCGAGATGGAGCTGCGAGGAGTGGCACCGTGAGCCTCAGTGCATGTGGTAATGACCGTCTCGACAATGACCCTGCAACTGCCTCAATGCTTTTTTTCCGAGGAGGTGCAGCATAATTAATCTAGAAGGACTAGCCTAAAAATTGGGCATAAGATAGTCCGAATGACCCGTGTAAGAAGGGTCAACAATAAAGTCTTCACAGCCCAGCCATTGAGGGAGTGAAGACCAAAAACAGAGAAGTGAGCTCGGGGGATGGTGGGTGAGCATGTGAATGAGGGGTGGAGACTTCGTCCAAGAAGATCAAGAATTACGGTAGGTACATAATTTCCATATCTTCTTGGACACAAAGTCTCCATCACTCATTCACACTAATGGGTGAGCATGTGAATGAGGGGTGGAGAGTACCAAGCTAAATAATCCCCTGAGATGGGCAGCAGGAGATAAAGAGCTCACATACTTAGGACAGAAGTCCTTTAAGAATGGTCCTGACAAACGACAGATGTCATCTGGCATGGACATCCAAGGTGTAGTGCTTAACGAAAGTATGCAAGGAGCTCCAAGTGGCCACATTACAAATATCTGCGATGGGCACATTGCAGATTTCCACCAGAGATGCCATGACTGCCCTGGTAGAGTGAGCGTACACTCTGCCTTCCAGCTTGACTTGCACCATAGAATAGCAGTGGCGAAGGCAAGACACCCACCACACTGAAATACATCGGATAGCGACAGGTTGACCCAGTCGGGTCTCACTGAAGGAGACAAATATTTGTTGGGCCTTGCAAATTTGTTTTGTTCTATCTAGATAGAACTGCAATGCTCTCTTAACATCCAGTGAATGAACGGTATGCTCCCCCTTTATTCTGGAAGTTCACAAGGTAGGTAGAAAGGACTAAACGTTGGTTTAGATGGAATTCTGAGACAACCTTAGGGAGAAACTTAGGATGAGTCTTAAGAACTACTTTGTCCTTGTGAAATACAGTGTAGGGGGGAGGGGGTCTATGACTAGTGCATGTATTTCGAAACTCTACAGGCCGATGTAATGGCCACCAGGAAGGCCATTTTCCAAGTGAGGAACTTCAAGTCTCAAGTAGCAAGAGGCTCAAAAGGTTTATGAGTGAGCATGTCTAGCACAAGGTTAATGTCTCAAAGCTGCGACTGGACATCTGATAAGAGGTCTAGTATGCAACATACCCCTAAGAAACCTCTTAACCACAGGTAACTGAGCCAGAAACATGGAAAGTACCAGCTCATGATATGCTGAAATGGCACAAAGATGAACTTTGACTGTGGAGTACTGCAGACCTGTATTTGAGAGGTCTAAAAGATACTCCAAGACTTTATTCAGTGGGCAGGAAAAAGGGTTAAAAGAGGATTTTGCACACCAGATAGAGAAATGCTTCCATTTAGCTGTGTAGGTTTTTCCTAGTGGCCGGCATACATGCAGTCAAAAGAATATCTGAAACTCTACGAGAAACATTTAACCTATTCACCTCTCTCTCTTCAGGAGCCAAGTGTGAAGGAGAAGCGACCGTGGGTTGGGATGGACCATGGGACCCTGGGTCAGTAGGTTCATCTGAAGGGGAAGTGTCTTCGGAGGGGTTTCTGATAGACTGTTGAGTAGTGGAAACCATATCTGCTGAGGCCAAAAGGGGGCAATGAGAATCATTCTGCCCCCCTGAGACTCCAATTTTAGAAGTACCCTCTGAATTAGGGGGAGAGGAGGAAAGGCGTATAGAAAGCATCTTGTCCACTGCAGCCTGAACGCATCCCGACAAAAAATGCCAGGTCCTGGATTTCTGAAGCAGAAGAGAGGCAGTTTTGCATTGAGTGGGGATGCAGAAAGGTCCAGATCTGGAGTTCCCCACTCTTTGAAGAGTGACTGAACTATGGTTAAGTCGAGAGACCACTCATGAGGATCTGTCTCCATTCTGCTGAGATAGTCTGCCAGTTCGTTTTGTACTCCCGGCAGATAAATCACCTGAATCAGAGCCTTGTGTTCCAGGCACCACTCCCACACTCTCATCGCTTCCCTGCATAATGAGTAAGAGTGTGTGCCGAGCTGTTTGTTGTTGCATCACAGCTTTGTTGTCCATTTGAAGGAGAATGTTCTTGTGACAACGTATGTTCTTCAAGGCTTGGACTGTGTAGAGGACAGTTCTCATTTCCAGAATGTTTATGTGAAGTTGGGACTCATCCTGAGTCCACGTACCCTGGGTGTGGAGATCCTGGCAGTGTGCTCCCCAACCCTTCAGGGACACATCCATGGTAATGGAGATCTGATGATCCAGAGGGGAAAAGGGATATCCTTCCAGAAGACTGTCCTCCTGAGACCACCAGGCATGTGACCTCTTTAGAGGTTCTGTCACATTGATGAGAAAGGACTGAGGGTGAGTGGCTGGGGACCACTGAGTACTGAGCATCCACTAAGAGGTTCTTATGTGGAGATGAGCTAAGGGTACAGTGAACACCGAGGATGCCATGAGGCCCAGAAACTGTTGCATCACGATATCTTGAACCGAGCTGTGTCCTCTGATATATCATGCCATTTGTAAGATATCACTCTTTCTATCCTCTGGAATAAAAGCCATTACACAGGAGGTGTCCAGAAGAGTTCCTATGAAGAGGAGCTTCTGGGAGGGCTGCAACTGCGACTTGTTGAGATTCAGCAGGACTCCCATGGATGTGAGGAATTCTGAGGCCGTAGCCACGGCCTCCAGAGTCTCTTGCCTGGATGGACTTGCTTGGAGCCAGTTGTCCAGATATGGGAATACTTGAATTCAGATTTTCCTGAAGTGCGCAGTGGGAATTGCACAACACTTTGTAAAAACTTGAGGCACCGAGGATAGCCCAACAGGCAGGACTCTGAATTGATAGTGCTGACCCAATGCCATGAACCTTAGGTATTCATGGTGGTCTGGGTGTATGAGAATGTGTTGGTAGGCATCCTGCATGTCCAGGGAGGCTAGCCAATTGTGTCGATGAAGCAAAGGTAGCAGGGTACCTAGTGATGTCATCTTGAACTTTTCCTTGTGAAGGAACTTGTTTAACTTTCTGAGATCCAGAATGTGGCGCATGTCGCCAGTTTTCTTTGGGACCAGAAAGTAATAGGAGTAGAAACCTGTGTTTTGTTGATCCAGCGGAAATACTCCTACTGCCCTGTTGTTCAGAAGACCTTGTACCTTGGAGGCAAGAAGGTCTGACTGTACTGCCGACAGCCTGGGCTGTCGTTTGGGAGGATGATCTGGAGGGGTTTCCAAAAGATTGAGAGAGTACTCCTCTCAGATTATCTGGAGGACCCATTTGTCTGATGTTATAGATTTCCACTGATTGTAGAACTGAGTCAGACATCCTCCCACCGCTGAGGAGGAGTCCCCCTCGGACAGCTGAGGTGGGACCTGGGCCAGAAACTCAGAAGGTGGCACTGGGCGCTTTGGGCTGTTGTTCCTTCTGCTGCACTTTCTTTTGTGGCGGAGGGTTGTGGTTTTTGTAAAAACCTCCTCTGCCCCGAAAGGACTGATGGTTGTGAAACTGATGCTTGATAACACCCCCTTGGGAGGGAGCGGGTGCAGTTCTAGCCATCTTAATGGCAGACCTAGTCTTCTACGTGGCCTCCAGAGCTTGCTCCACCTGAGGCCGGAACAGATACATACCATCAAAGGGTAAGGCCATGACCTGCTGCTGGGTGTCATTCATGAAGCCTGAAGTACGTAGCCAAGAGTGGTGGTGGGTGCAGATGCCAGCCGCCGCTGCTCGGGAGGTGGTATCATAGGCATCCATTGCAGCTTTAACCTGTTGGTTATTAGATTCGATGCCATTACTTATGGTGTGAAGTAGGTCTGAACTAGCTTCCAATTCAGGCATAGCTTCCACCATTTCTTTGAGGGAATGCCAAGGTACATACTCATATTGAGAAAAATAACCCTGGTAGCTGGCAATGCACATACCCAGGGTTGAGGCAACAAAGGCTCTTTTACCTAAGGTGTCTATCATGCGAGATTCTTTGTTCATTGGTCGGGCTGTAGATCCTTGAGGAAGGATAGCCTTATCATTCTCTGCTAAGACCACAATGGCATCAGAAAAGGCTTGTGAGGCCAAAATGGGGCGATCCTTGTGAGGGGCATAATTCCTATCTATGGACTTGGCCACGGAAGGAATTAGAGCTGGATTCTTCCACACCATCTGTGAGAGGGTCTCGAAAGAGGGCTGTACTGGAGGGGTTAAATCCATAGGGATCTCCGGGACATGAAGATATTGGAGTCGCAAAAGCCTCCCAGTATCGATTTCTGTAGTCTGGAGAGAAAGAGTAGAGTTTAAATTTTTGAGCAGAGACTTAAAGGAAAGGTCTTCAACTACAGGCTGTGCAGAAGGATTGATCCCTGCTCCCAAGGCAGTATTATCAACATAATCAACCAGACAAAGATCTGGATCAGGCTCAAAATCATCTCCTGACAGTCCGGGGGGGACTGAATAGACAGGAAAGGAGTGCAAATCAGGAGGAAGAACAGAAGAAGAAAGAATTGGAGTCGAGAACCCCTGAAGACTGGTTGGCGCCACACCAGCTCCCAGCACTGAAAGAGGAAAATGGCGCCGAGCACAAAGAGGGAGGTGCCAGCCAAAGCGGTGCTGCACACGGTGCTGACAGAGCACCCAGTGCCACACACGGCACCGACAGAGCTCCCAGCACTCTGCACGGCACCAAAAGAGCTCCCAGTGCTGTACAATGTGCTGACAGACCCCACAGCACTGATAGAGCCCACAGCACCGCAGATGGCACTGAGAGTGTCCCAGAGGTCATAAAACTGTGATTTGATGTAAAAGAAGGAAAAATGGCAGGAGGTAGAGGCATCAGTGTGAACCCCTGCACCGCAGCCATTGGAAGGGGATAAACACAGGAGTGCGGAATCGACAGCACCGAAGAAGGCACCGCATGACTAGGAAGGCCCAACCGCCCTACCTGTCCCTCCGGAGCCGAATGTCCAAAAGCCCTGGCGCTGGAGTGACTGGCTCCGGCAGCTAGACCAACCTCCAAGCCCACTGCTCCATAAGAGCAGCCCACTAGTGAAACTGCTCATTGGAGGCTCCTCTAATAGGTGGGGAGGAGCTCCGGTGTCAAGGAGGTCAGCTAACAGAGACAGAAACTGGTGACTCCAACAGAGGTGGAGACTGCCTGGCCCTAATAACCAACCATCTATGCGCAGACATACCAGTGGGAGACCTCGAGTGATGCCTTTTCTTCTTCGACCTATGTGTCGAAGAAGAACTCAAGGCCGAATGGTGCTGAGAATGGGACCATTTCCTTTTATGCTTTCAGGGGGACCACCCATCCCCCTGAGTATTGGACCATCCATTGTCAGACACCTCCCCCCCTCCAGGCAGGGCGGTGGACAGGACCTGGCCTGGCTGACTGAACAGCTTTCATATGAAGTCTTCCTACAGTCACCTGATCCACTTATGGTCGATTCTGTCAATGGGGGACTGAAGACTTCTGTTGTACAATTTAAAATATATAATCAGTACTGATTCAAAATAATTCTACAAAACAATAAACTGAACTACTGCTGCTAGTGAAGTTTAACTCCCAGTGGGCATGCAACATTGTCACTGAAGTGCACTCAACGACGGGGAAAAAAGGAACTGAGGCGGTTGGAGGGTCGAAGCCGAGATAGTCATTACCGTACACACTGGGGCTCACGGTGCCACTCCTTGTGGCTCCATCTCGGCGCCAGCCCTCCTGAAAAATGTTTGCTTCCACTGGGACCTAGCACCACTGGCAAACTCCCATTAGTGTGAATGAGCGATGGAGAGGTTATGTCCAGGAAGATCAAATAAGACAAGAAATGGACTTGGCACGGTAGAAATAATTCACAGTATAAATAAAGAAAAAAGGAATGGTGTCACCCATTTGCAAATCTCTACAGCATTGAGAACGAACAGAACTTCGGTGGTGTCAAACGACAATGAACTACGCAGTTGCTGTTCAGCTCCCACGAGGTGCACTCATGATGGTAGGAAGAACAGAACTGAGGTGAGGCAGGAGTCGGCGTCGGTTACTGGCTGACGCTCAAGCAGCATGCTGTGCATCATCCTTAAGGGCGGCACCAGCATCAATGCGGACTCCTCCCCCAAACAAAAAAATTTGTCAGCTAATAAGCTCCCATGGGGTTATAGCGCGTCTGGCGTATACCCACCAGTGATGAAGATACATACAGGAAGATCAGTGTTGTTTGTAGCCTTTAGTCATGTCCATGTAAAACCTAAGCACTCAAGGAGTGGAGAGTCCTCTCTCCCTCATTCTGTAAGTTGGCAAAGTAGGTAGGCAGATAGAATTAGTGCCTGATGCAACTGGAACTCTGACAACTTACGTAAGAACTTGGGGTGTGTACATAATACTACCTTGTCTTTATGAAAAACAGTATATGGACGATCTGTGACCAAAACATGGATTTCAAACACTGCATGCCGAGGTGATGTCCACAAGAAATGCTGTTTTCCAAGTCAGATACCTCATATCACACAGTGGGCTTGAAGGGCTTGTGAATGAGCATGTCCAGCACAAGATTGAGGTTCCTAGAAGCTACCGGCTTCCTAATTGGGAGCCTCATGTGCAAAATACCCCTGAGGAACCTCTTGACAGTGGCAGTTGTGCTAGAGAGAGTGTGCCAACAGTTTCATAATACATTGAGATAGTGGACAAGAGGACTCTAATTGTGGAATACTGCAGTCCTGCATCAAATTTTCTGGTGGACACATAAAAGTGTCCATGGAAGTTTTTGAACACTGGACAGAAAAGCGTTTCCATGTGGACATATATATGTCTTCCTGGTGAAAGGTTTACATACAGCCAGGAGTTATTTCAGAGACTCTCTGAGATACTTTGAACCTGTTCACTTCGATTTGTTCAGCAGCCAGGCCTGAAGATGAAGGGAGCACAGGTTGGGATGGAATAGTCAACATTGGGCTTGGGACAAGAAGTCCATCTGGAGTTGCAGAATCCTCGGTTTGTTGACTGACAGCTGATTCAACAGAGAAAACTATATCTGCTGAGGCCAACAAGGGGCCATTAGAATCATCTTGCCCCATGTACCTCCAACTTGAGCAGAACTCTGTGAATGAGAGGAACTGGAGGGAATGCATATGGAAACAGATACCAATGTAGTCTGAATGTGCACTAAGAGAAAACACCAGGTCCTGGACCTCTATAGCAGAATTGAGGCAGTCTGGTATTGAGTGGGAATACAAGAAGGTTCACATTTGGGGTTCTCCACTCGTTCAATAATGATCTCATGACTTCCAAAGGTACTGACTACTTGTGAAGCTCTACTGTTGTTCGACTCAGTTCATCTGCCAGGGTGTTCTGGACCACTGGCAGTCAGATGGCTGCTCCAAACACTATTCCCATACTCTCATGAACTCCCTGCAAAGAGTGTGAGAGTGTGCTCCTCCCTGATTGTTGACATAGTACTTGACAGATTAGGGTTGTCAGAACTAGCTCATCAAAAATTTGAACCTTTCTCAAACTCTGGTGTTCAAGTTCTAATTTAGAACTCGAATGCTAGAGGGTTCGCAAAAGGGTTCGATTTTTTTTTTCCTTTTTCTCCCCCAATTACATGTTGTCAGTGCCACTGTCTGCTGTGAGGGGGGATGGGTCTCAGAGGGCAGTGAAGACACTGGGAGGGAGGGACTGACAGCTGGGCAGGAGGGAGGGAGGGACTAGTTAAATTTTACTGTACACTCACACAATGTGTGCAATAGTTGAGCAATGTGACTCAAATTTTGTTATTGCACAGCAGGAAATCAGTGGGGCAGACAAAGCTGAATTGCTAGCAGAGCAGATATCAGTGTTCTGCTCTGCTTTCAGTTGTTGGCACCTTTTGGGTTTCGTCAGAAAAACATTACAGAGCGGAGGGAGGCAGGCACTGGCAATTAATTTTATTTGAGCGGCAGAAGTTACAGAAAGGAAAAGAGATCAAGAAGTAGACAGGCGGGGCAGTGGCATTAAGTGGCAACTTTGTTGGGAAGGGAGTATAGGAGGCCAGGGACTGGTGGTGGAACTGACTGGGAGCCTTGGGGGTCTCAGTGTGTACAGGATCATCCTACTGTGTGCACTTTGCTGCACTGTACCCAGTGTGACTCTTGCGTGGGGTACTGGCCAGTGGCCACCAGCCCATCATCCTGCTGTATGCACTTTGCAACATGCCGTACCCAGTATTTGTGATTGTGTGCAGCCTAGCAGCCAGTTATGTGGTGGTATCCTTAAACACATGCCAGAAATATATTTCTCTTTTAGGAGGAGAAATAGAAAATTCCCTCTCACTGTGTTGTGTGACCCTGTCTCCTGTGGCATACTGTGGCCAGTCCATCACCCTGCTGTGTGCCCTTTGCACTGTACTCTACCCATTGTGTGTGATTATGTGCAGCCCAGCAGCCAGTTGTATGATGGTATCCTTAAATCTATGCCAGAAATATATTTCCCTGTTAGGAGGAGAGACAGACACATCCCGTCAGTACCAAAAAATAAATAAAAAAATCTGTGTTGTATGACTGTCTCCGACATGGTGTGCTGGCGGGGGTGTTGCTATCTGTTTTAGATCAGAACTGGGCCTAGTGGAGGTACCAGTGGGAATTACCAAATCCTTTGAATGTATCATGGGCGAGGGTGTGGGGCACAGGATACTTCTCGTATACCGTTCACCAGGTGATGGGAATGTTTTCCTGATGGAAGTCGCAGACTTCATTGTCGACCTGACATTGGGGTCCCCCAGATGGTTGGTTCTGGGGACTTCAATGTCTGGGTTGACGATGAACTCTCGCAATTTGGTCAAGACTTCCTCCAGTTAATGATTTCACTGGGCTTCACACAGGTTATTTTCTCCTTGACCCATATTGGCAGTCATTCATTGGATTTGGCGTTCCTGCTGGGGATGGAGATATCCGACTTGGTGGTGGAACCAGTCAGATGGTCGGACCATCACTCCATTGGGTTCAGTTTTGAGGCCACCCCTAGTAGGTCAGCCCCTATGGAAATGGTCTGGTACCACCCTTTCAGGGGTGTTTCCCCGGAAGACCTGATGGCGGTGCTGGACCTATCGGGCTTACCGAGAGATTGCATGGATCCAGGAGAGCTGGTACTTGTCTATAATAAGGCGGTGGCAGGGGCCCTGGATTCCATTGCTCCTGTTCGTGTTCATCCTCTCACTCTTCGCACCAGGTCTCCTTGGTTCAATGAGACTTTGAGGGAGTTGAGGAGAGTTGGACGAATGTTGGAGAGGTGCTGGCGGAGGTCGGGTCTGGATTGTGACAAACTTAGTTTGATGAACCACTATGTGGTCTATCAATCCGCAATCTCCCATAACAAGGCAGAATTCCTGTCCAGAGAGATTGCTGCTGCACAGAATAGATCAGCTCAGCTCTTCCTGACTGTGGACAGATTGTGCAATCCAATCTGTCTTCAGCCCAGAAGAGCTTTTTCTCAAGAACAGTGTGAGGAGTTTGCTCTATTCTTTTCAGATAAGGTTGCCACAATCAGATCTGATATCCGTTTGACCCTCTCCAATGGAAGTTGTGATGGTCGGCAGGAGACGTCGGACACCCAGTTTGTGTGGTCTGACTTCAGCCTCCCCACAATGTGCGACATTGTGATGATCATCCAATCACTGTGTCTGACCAACTGTGGTTTGGATCCGGGCCCCACATGTCTCTTAGTGGGTAGTGTGAACAAAATTGGTCCCATCCTTGCTGAGATAGTCTGGAGGTCCTTGGAGAAGGGGATTTTTCCAAATCCTCTAAAGGAGGCTGTGGTTCAGCCCCTTCTTAAGAAGTCCTCCTTGGACCCAGACTGCCTGGCAAACTACAGACCTGTCTCTAACTTACTCTTTGTGGGTAAAGTTATTGAGAAGGTGGTCGCATCACAGTTGGATGAACATTTGACCAGCCACAAAGTCTATGATTCTCTCCAGTCCGGATTTAGGAAAAGACATAGTACCAAGACAGCTCTGGTCTGGGTACTAAATGACCTCCTAATAGCAAGAGATCGAGGGACTCATTCCATCTTGGTCCTTCTTGATCTCTCTGCAGCATTTGACACTGTGGACCATGGTGTGCTATTGGAACATTTGCGATCTATCTGTGGACTGTCTGGTACAGCCTTCAGTTGGTTTCGATCTTACCTTGAGGGTAGGACTCAGAGGGTGGTGTCCGGGATTTTTTCCTCTGCATCATTCTCCCTATCCTGTGGGGTACCACAGGGTTCCATTTTGGTGCCCATGTTGTTTGCAGTGTACATGCTGCCGATTAGGAGTGATTATTAAGCGGTATGGTCTGGGTTTTTACTGCTGTGCAGATGATACTCAGCTGTACATGTCCTTTGTGCCCAGCCAAGATGCTGCCTTTTTGGTCTTTAACAACTGTCTTGCTGAAATCCAGGACTGGATGAATGTGAGTTAGCTGTGGTTGAACCTGGATAAAACTGAGGTGTTGATTGTGGACCAGGGTCGCTGGGAGGCGGGTCTGTTGGCTGGATCACCCTCGGGTTTATGGCTTGGGGGTGTCCAGCTGACTACCTCAGACCGGGTGCAGAACCTGGGCATTGTGTTTGATGACTGTTTGACATTTAAATCCCAGGTGTCAGCAGTTGTCAAGACCTCTTTTTACCATCTGAGGAACATCGCCCGGGTGAAGCACCTGGTTCCTCCAGACAATCTCCCTACTTTGGTCCACGCTTTCGTTACCTCCCGCCTTGACCACTGCAATGCCCTTTACCTTGGGCTCCCGGAGGTTGAGATTCGCCACCTGCAGCTAGTGCAGAATGTGGCAGCCAGGCTGTTGACTGGTTCTTCTAGGTCTAGTCATATAACACCTGTGCTCCACGGACTGCACTGTTTGTCAGTTTGCTGGTGAATCACCTTCAAGGTCAGCCTGCTGACCTATAAGGCCCTACACAATCAGGGACCTGCTTACCTGAAAGATCTCCTTTGTCCCTGCTGTCCCCCCCCCGCTGTCTCCGATCTACTGACGAGGGATTGCTAGAGATTCCCAGGGTTCGTTTAAAAACTTCAGAGGCCAGATCTTTTAGTTTCATGGCCCCAACCCTGTGGAATTCTCTACCTCGTGAGGTGCGAGACTGCCCGACTGTCCAAAGTTTTAAAGGAGCTTTAAAAACCTATCTTTTTAGTAAAGCTTATAACGATTTTTGAATATTGTTGTTTAGTTTAATTTTAATGTAGTTTTAATTATTTATTGTTTTATTTTATATTGTACAGGCACCTTGGTTTAAGAAAGGCGCCTCATATAAATAAAGATTGATTGATTGGCCACCATCATCCTGCCATGTGCACTTTGGCTGCTGCACTGTGGGGGATGTGTGTGTGTGTGTGTGTGTGTGTGTGTGTGTGTGTGTGTGTGTCTGCTACATGGCATGCTGGCCATCATCCTGCTGTGTGCCATTTGACTGCTGCACTTTACCCAGTGTGTGAGTCATTCCTACATGGCATACTGGCCATCATCCTGCTGTGTGCCCCTTGGCTGCTGCATTGTACCCAGTGTGTGACTCCTATGTGGCATACTGGCCATCATCCTGCTGTGTGCCATTTGACTGCTGCACTCTACCCAGTGTGTGAGTTACTCCTACGTGGCATACTGGCCATCATCCTGCTGTGTGCCCTTTGACTGCTGCACTGTACCAGTGTGCATGCGACTCCTATGTGGCATACTGGCCATCATCCTGCTGTGTGCCCTTTGACTGTACTGTTATGTACTAACAGTGTGCTGCCCAGAACACAGTGCATGGTACCCACCATCTTGCAAAAAGTAAAATATATTACAGAAGAAGAAATAACTGAAATAAAATGTAAAAATAAACAATTCCTTGCACTACTGAAACAATACTTTTTAATTCTGATTCAGCATTACAATTCCTGACATTTCACCTTGCCCTGTTTTGCAAATGCCTATGCCCAATCATCAAACTTTAGTTACAAACCTGCATATTCTTCAATTACATTCCAGTCCACTGCATCAAAGTGTCATACAGCCAAAACCAGATTTTTGAGTTGCAGCAATCACAGACCACATTGTTTTAACACAGGGGTTGTGTGCACAGTATACTGCTGCTATTATGGCTGACACCAACACAGATAAAGCATCCAGTGCTGGTGGTGGAGCAAGTGTTGGTGGTTGTGGTAATCCTGGTGTTAGCAAAAATAGCCAACATTTTTCACGTGGCAGAAATTCAACAAACAACAAAAGAGCAACAACAAACCGTGGTAAAAGTGGGACCTTATAATAAAACTTATGTAGCTGCTGGTGTCACATGGAGAGGCACCATAAGGTATGCTGTCCATACTGTTAAAATCCCTATGACTAGCAGTAATAGTGCAAGTGACAATGACTCAGTCTCTGACTCAGACAGTAGCTCTTTGCCTCAGTCTGATACTTTTGTGATTGGTGGCGTATCACTAGTCCTTCAACCAAGTCAAATGAGCAAGTCTGCTGACAAAGAATCAGGCAGTGCACTTGCAAAGAAATCCACAGATGGTGGCAATGAGAAGGACATATCGAGTGAATCCACTATATCAGATTAAAATGAAAAAAACTCAAATGCCCCTGCCACTCTTCTAGCACCAAGAAGGATGGCCTGGGTTCTGCTCAGAGAGGTGAAAAAACACAAACAGTTGTTAGTTATCTTCCTAGCACTCAAACAAAGTCCATCATTTCTGAAGTGTGGAATTATTTTTCTGTCAGTAAGTGATCCATGCAGAGCGATTTGTTCCCTATGTAAAGAAAGTGTAAACCGTGGTAAAGTTGCATCATGCCTCAGCACTACAGCTCTTAAACGTCATCTGAAAAAACATTCAATATTGCTTGATCAGCCAAAAAACATGTCCTCCAGCTTCCAGACCACAGATGACAAGGGTCAGGAATCTGAAATGCATAGTGAATTTTTTGAACTTCATGTGGACAGAACCAGTACCAACTCTAGGACCACCATTACCACCAACGCCAACACCATTAGCACATCCAGAGAGGGCACTGAATGTATAAGTCCAAGTCCAACACCCCAGTGTCCATCTGATCAATGAAGCACAGTGTCTAATAAACCAGCAGGGACATGTAAGCAGCTAACATTGTTTCAGGCATTTGAGAGAAAGATTACTTTTAACAAAAATCATCCAAAGAGTCTTCATCTTAATCACAAAATTGTTAGCTGCAGCCCTTCTCCCATACTCTTCATTAGATAATGAGGATCTTAGGGAGGTTATGAAACTTGCAGGGCCTTGTTACAATGTTTCTCGTCGAAGGTACTTTGCTTATGTTGAAATACCAACCATTTATCAGGCATTAAAACCAACAGTGATGCTTGCACTTAAAACTGCAGAGGGTGGGGTTATTCATGTCGCAACGGATATATGGACCAACAGTCAGAATATAGATTATATGTCCCTTACCACTCATTGGATCAGTTTTTCTTGTGCTTCTTCAAAAACAAACACACTCCAAAAGATGGTGATGCTGCATATAAAGAAGTTTGGGCAAAGTCATAAAGCCAAAAATATCTTGCAAGAACTACATGACCTCAACTTGATTTATTCCCACAGTCTAAAATGTGGCTTTAAATTAAGTGACAATGGAGCCAAAATCTTGAAAGCAGTACAGGATGGAGGGTTCATGCATGCTTCTTGCTTTGTACATTGATTGCATTTAACTGTCACTGGGTTCCTGAACAATGAAACACAAGCTGATGGTATGATTGCTGTTTGCAAAAAAAATTGTGACTCACTTTTCACATTCAACCAAGGCTGTATGGATATTATCTAAACTGCAAAAGAGACACAAGCTGCCCCAGCAAAAAGTGATTCAAAATATTTCCACTCAGTGGAACTCAGCTCTTTATATGCTGCAGCACCTCTTGTAACAAAAACAAGCTGTACATAAATATTGCTCCAATTACATTAATGGTGATGGCATTTTTTTTTCTTTTTTTTGTACTCGGTCTAATACCCACTTTCAGGCTTAGATTTTATATCCAAGTATCTATTTGACATCTTAGTACAGGGGAAAGCAGTTCTTCTACCTAAACCTATTTGTGTGTGTATGTATGTATGTATGTATGTATATATATATATATATATATTTTTTTTTCCTTCTGTTCAACTTTCATTTATTTTCTTTGTTTAAATAGTTAAAGTATGGGAGCCGTATTTTATCAAAAACATCTACCTTGTCTTCCTTTATATAAAAAAATTCTCTCTAAATTCCCACTATCTGTTAGCAGGTCCAACCATTCTCTAAAGTTTGGAGGTAATTATTCTCCCCAATGCAGGAAAATAACATTTTTTGCTAAGGTCATTGCCAAAGATACACATAAGCTTGCTTCTTCAGCAATCTCCAAACTTGAAGACAGACCAAATAACAGAATACCTGGGTCGAATGGAATATTTTTATCTGACACTTTTGTGATTATCTCTCTTATTTTACTCCAATACACTTTTAGTGCTGGGCAAAAGATTAACATATGGCTTAAAGTGCCTTTATAACCTTTACAGTGCATGCACAGGTTTGACAGTGTGGGATCAAATTTACGAAGTTTATTCGGGGTATTATACAAATTATGAATTATGTTAAACTGAATTTGCCTAAGCTTAGAATTTTTTGAGACCTTTTCAGGTGTAGACAGAACTTCTAACCATTCTATATTATTAACCCAGTGCCCTAGTTCCTTAGACCAATTTTGCTGCCAATGATCTATGTCCCATTTTCTAGCCTTCAACAAAAGATTATACATTTTGGAGATTAGTTTAGTTTTATTCAAGGGGTTTCCTAATAAATGCTCTAGCGATATCATACCCAATGTCCCAATCAGATTTTTCAAAAGATAATCTCAACTCATTATTACCTGGGTGGCCACTTTGTGTCAGGTAAACAATGGATAGTTTGAACTTCATATGAAGCTATTGGAGGTGATCAGTTAATTGAAGATAAGCTAAATTGCTCCCATTAGGTAAATAAAATTCCCATCTTAGTGCTTCAAATAACTTCAGACTTCCATATTCTAAACACTGTTCCAGATGAGTTAATCCACAGATCTTACAATTAAAAAAAACATTATTTACCTGTGTGAATTTAAGATAAGAGTTCATGTATAAAGGGGAGAATAGCAAAACTATAAATTTCAGCCCTAAATGTGAATGTGCTTCTCTCCATACCCAATAAATAGTCTTAGTTGAGCTCAATATCCTATTTTTATATATTCAGGTCTCACAATTAACATACAGAACCTGGTTCAATTTCTGAAAAGGTAAGCAAAGTCTCTCTAAAACTTCACTTATTATTGCAAATCCTTCTATATTATTATCAGAAGAGAACCCTGATGAAGTAGGTTTGATTTGGGATGCCATATAATATAATTTTCAATTTGGAAGACCTAGGTCTCCTTGATTTAAAGGGGGATACAATTTTGCCAAACTGGCCCTTGGTCTTTTTTTCTTCCAAATAAATTGTCTACTCGATTTATCTATTTTAGTAAAGAAAGAGTTGGCTAGAAAAATTGGAAGAGCTTGAAACAAGAACAAAAATCTTGGTAAGATGTTCATTTTCATGATGTTGGTCCTAACTGTGATGGTTAATGGTAGGTTGACCCATTTTTCTAAGTCTACCTTTTTTTTTGTACTTTATTTTTGTCTTGTATCATAATCCATAACAACAGATCATGTTACATGTAACACACAGTCCACCTAAGATTTACACCACTGAGACAGATATGCTCTGAGTTACAGGATTACCATGCATGTGTCATATAGAGGTACAACATTCAGGGGAAACAACTTATTTTAGCTAAATTATATCCTAGTATGTGCTGCAAAAGGAAGCCCATGAGCCACATGGCAATAAACTAGATGGTAAAGGATTGTCCAGCAAATCCATTCCTAATAACCCATAACTCCCTCTCATGAGGGATAAGTGGTGTCATGTCAATTGCTAGATGTAAAAAGCCCAAACATTAAGTTCAGCAACATTAGCATTTAACAATAACTTTAAACAAATTACTTTCCTCCAGAACCCCTACTCCATTTTTAATTTTTGAATATTATATAAGCTATAATGTTCTGTGACCCTAGTACACAAGAAATGAGCCCTAAATGTGAAAATGAGAGGGACTAACAACAGAGGGCTTGTTTAGCTCAAGTATTATAATAAATGAGTAAACTTTACCCCACTTTAACATAGGATAATGCCCATCAAAAAACAAAGGGGAAAGTTAAATTCTTTCAGTAGAAAGTATCCCACTGTAAAACAGTAATTCTAGTCCCTTTAGTCTCTCACAGTTCAGGTAGGATGGAAAGATTCTTCTTCTTCTTCTTCTCCCAAGTCATCTGCACAAGAACGGAGCTCCATGGCCTTACGATCAGTCCATTTACCCACTTCAACTGGATCAGAAAAGACAAAAACCTTACTCTGGCAAACAAGTCTGAGTCTGGCCGGAAATATCATGGTGTGAGGGATCTCCATTCCTCTAAGCTGTCGTTGGACACCATCAAAATGTTTATGCCTTTGGCATGTAGCATAGCTTACTGTACATCAGGAAAGAAGTGGATCTGTGCATTATCCTGATATAAAGGAGCTGCTTTCCTTGCAAGTTTCAGAATTTTATCTCATTCCCCAACGCCCGCGGTGACAAGCATAAGCGTGTGGGGTTCTTCAGAATTTATAGCCCGGCCACGAGGGCTAACTCAGTAGACCTTCTGAATGTCCCACTTTTCTTCAGCCCCCTCAAGTAGTAATTTTTCTGACAGCCACTCTGTTATGTATATAGAAGGGTTATCACCCTCTGAGCCTTCGGGTAAACCTATAATTCGTATGTTTATTGCCCTGGTTTGATTCTCAAGCATCTCCAGCCTAGCTCGAATAAGTTGATTTTCTTTTATCACCAACGTGGTAGCCCCCGTAGAAGCATCTGCTTGTTTTTTAATGTCCATTACTTCTCCTTTTAAACCGTCAACAGCTTTTTCCATGACCACGACTCTCCCATTGAATTCATCCACCTTAGCATTCAGCGATGTAACAGATTGGATCAACATTTGTAGTTTGTGGCCCAGAAAATCAATAGTTTCTCCTAATCCCAATGCCTCAGCTGGCTGCGTGGTGTCCTCTGAGTGCAAGGCCCCAGCAGTTCCCTTACTTTTCCCACCACCAGCGAACTGTCTGTCTTTTTTTGGGATTACCCATTTCAAGTAAAGTAAGGTCGCTCGTTTCAAAAATCCAATTGGAAATTATCAAAAACTCTTCTAACATAATATTTAGAGCTATGGAGGTAAATTCTCTACAGAGCTCACTAAAAATGTTGCACACTGTTCGGGCTCCACAGTGCCCCCAAAATTCTAAGTCTACCTTGATTTTATTCGACTAAGATTCATAATTTCCATTGAATAAATTATTAAATTCCTTAGTCAAAATAACTTCCAGGTACTTTATTTCTGTTTTAATCAAAGAATTAAGTAAGGTGTTTGAGTTATTGATTTCTGAACCATTATAAATGGTTTCAGATTTCTCCCAGTTTACCATTTAATCAGATATGCTACCAAAATGTTCCATTTCCCCTCTCGAGCTCCTTCACCTTTTCTTTTGGATTATCTAAGAAAATCATGATGTTATTTGCAAACAGAAAGATTTTATAGGATGGTTCATTGATATTCAGACCTTTAATTTGCTTATTATTTCTAATTGATACAGCTAGAGTCTCAATAAAGATTGCGAACAATAGGGGTGACAAGGGCAGCCCTGTCAGACTCCCCTTTGTAAATATACAAAGTAAGAAAGACTTGCATTGGTTTTAATCCTGGCTTTTGTTTTTTTGTAGATCATATTAGTCCATCACATAAACCTTTCTCTGAAATTCATCTTTGTTAGGCAAGTTAACAAAAAGGGCCAATAAACCCAATCAAATGCTTTTTCAGCATTTTTTAATTTTTTATTTTAAACTTTTGTTTACCAGGTAAACACAATGAGGCAAAGGCCCTTTTTCATGTGCGACCCAGGACCAAGGTCAATCAGGTGTTACATAATTAAAAACACAACACTCAACAATTGAACTAAAATACATACATTTTAAGAATAGCATGTACATTCTAATTGACTAAGAAAGTGCTTTCTTAGGAGCTTTTTAAAAATATTATGACTACAGTCACTCTGGATGGCCACAGGAAGTTCATTCCAGGACTTTGCTGCCTTAATTGAAAAGGCATGATCACCCACGTTAGTTTTTGTCTTAGGAAGACAAAAATTATTTTGTTGGAGCGAAGGTCTCTACTTGCATTTTTATACTGGAACATTGAAAATAATGGAAAATTGTTTTGTTGCCTCAGAACTTTGTCCATAAGACAGGTTAAATTATAAAGAGAGTTCTGACTGGGTGGCAGTCAACCAGTAGTCTAATAAAGGAGACAATGATGTATGTGGTAAGGTAATTTACATGCAAAACTACAGATACTGTGAAATGTAGTGGTCAAAGTAAATCCTGCTTTAACAAATCTGTAAATAAAAATGAATTATAATTCAAGGTAGGTAATAAAATACTTTGTGCAATTCCAATCCTAGCTTGGGAGGTTAAAGAATGGTGTAGCTTAAAAACAATCCCAATTTTCGATTTGTCTAGTTATGATTCCTAAATGATTGAAAAAGGATAAATTGGTATCCAAGTGTATTCCTAAATATTTAAACTGGGTCACCTGTTCAAGTATGCTACTAGAAATATCTGTATTATCTCATCTGCTTTTTTAAGTCTCTGTTTTTTTGATCCAAAAAGCATACTGTTCTTTTTTTTTTACAATTTAAAGATAAACAAAGTTGTTTTAACCAAGATTCCAATTCATAAAAATCCCTGTTCAATGTTTGATTAATGAAGTGAAATAATTGCCATTTCAGATTGAGCAGTCAGTTCCATTATGCTGACAGCCTTTCTAATGTTTGTCATTAGATGCCTCCCTGGGTTGAACCCTGTTTGGTCTGGATGGACAATGGACTGAACTTGTTCAGCCACTCTATTAGCCCCGATTTTCATTGCTGTATTATTTTATAGTCAATATTCATCAATGCAATTGTCTATATGACTCACATTTTAAGGGTCCTCATCATTCTTTAGAATAAGTGTAACTATGGAGTCATTTAATGATCCCAAAAATGTCTTGCTCTTTTCTATATCCCTGTAAGCTTGGAGTAAAAGTGGAGAAAGTATGTCAGAAAATTCTTTATAAATTGGTGATAGCATTACTGTTTCTGTGCTGCAGTGGAAATTAATGGAGATAGTGTGCTGCATCCTACCTCCTTTTGAGACAGCTACAAGAGACATGTCTTCAGAAAGTGCATCTCTGAGTCAGGTTATCTCACTCATAATGCTGAATTCACATCATCTGAGTGTTTTGACTCTATGGATAGAAAGAGACAGATCTGAAGATGAGACAACATGTCGGCAGTATCATGGAAATCTTGTAAAGAGAATGTGTGAGTGCTTCCAAAACGATGACAGATTAGTTGCAATGGCAAAACCAAAACACTACATACTTGCAACTCTCTTAGATCTCAGGTTCAAGGCTATACATCTTCCCAAAAACAGATGATGTAGAGCACTACAAATTTCTGTTAGATGAGTTGCAGTAGTCACAGGATTCGAACACAGTGGCTTCAACTTGTCATCTCCACAATGTGCAAGTCCATCTTCACAAAGAGATACAGAAGAGAAAAAAGTTACCAAAGTAAGCAGTAGTTCTTCCACCAATCCCACTTGCACCCCTATTAGCAAGCTAAATCTGTGGCAAAACCTTTTTCAAACTGCTGCCATACCAGCTTACACTGTTTCTTCTTCTGAGCATTCTCTATCCATTGTGGTAGACAGTTACCTGCAAGAACCACTTATTCCTATTGATAAATGCCCTTCTGAATACTGGAGATCAAAAAAGTTAATATGGACTGAGCTGCATGATGAACCCTATAAATATCTTGGTTGTCCTGCAACAAGTCTCTCTTCAGAACACATGTTTAATACAGCTGGCAATATTGCGATAGATACCAGAAATAGGTCGCTGTCAGAAAATGCACATACATTAACATTTATTAAGATTAATAAGGCAAGATTTTCATATCCCTACAAAAGTATACAAGCTGATCCTGAAGTGATCGATGTTGTGGATGCTGATGGTGACAACTCAGATGGTTGTGGTTGGTCAATATTGTGTGGGACAGGGTCTCACTGGGAAAAAAAAAGGAAAACTACACACTGCGATGAAATGTGTTGACTGTTTCTCCTCTCTCGATCTACTACCATGGACCATACACATAAAACTCTTTCACCATTTCTGTGGCAAACTGCTTTGTAGATAGGGCCTAAAATCAGCATGTTTTTCACAGGAAAAGTTTGATATCAGTGGGAACAGGACCAAATCTGGCATGAAAGGGACACTGTCAACCCTTTTTTTTTTTAACTTTAGTCTTTCATTGAACATCTCATCAAATCGCATTGCATTCAGTTTTAAGTCATTGTCACTATCACCATGTTCATCATTTCTGTGTTAATACACTCTTACAGTGGCTAATGTTAGTGTCCAGTAGTGTCACTTCTGTGAGGTTATTAGAACTCTAAATAAATTTCTGTCTTATTTCACAAACATAAAAACATAAACATTAAAATTGCGTGATTACATTTTATTTCTTCCAGACTGGTGTCTGAATGATCCTGTTATGTTAAGGTGCAGAGTTAATTTGAAGTGGATGCCATGGGAGCCAGATCTCAAGAAATGTTTCCTGATTTAGTTGAAGTTTACTGGTAATACTCTCCATCCTCTCTAGCTCTGTCACCATTGTTTGGGTGGGAAGGGAGAAAGCCATTTAGAAGTTATGCACTTCAGTGCCACTAATCTAAGCATCTGACCTAGGAACCCCATTTGTTTATTTCCTGTAAGTAGGGTGGGGAATCTCAGCACCAATTTGAGACCCATGTAGGGAATATGGAAACCTGTAATATTTTGGATTTATGTGTGCATTGTCTTCCAGAATCCTTGGATTTTAGGACAGGCCCAAGAAATATGTGTGTGTGTCCCTTTGTTCCCACAGTTCCTCCAACAAAGGTCCGAGTGGATGGTTCCAAAATGTTTTGTAATAGTTGGAGTTAAGAAAAAGTGTACCAATATCTTCCAGTTATATTCTCTTGGAGTGGGTGAGGCAGTCACCTGCCAGCCGCTTGTAAGCCTCTTGGTCCAATGGGCCAGCTCTATTTGAGTGCAGAGTTCTGTCTCCCATTTATCCTTCACTTTGTATAGTGGTGAGATCTCTTGTTGGTTTAGTATGGGGTATAGCTGTGAGAGGTAATGTGTGTTATTTCTGAGGGTGAAGGCATAGTAGAAGAATGATTCCAGACTTGTACAATCTCTAAGAATTTGGGGTCGGATCCCAGGGGTCAACAGAAAGTGCCACACCTGAAGAATTCTGAAATGATCCTCCTTTCAGAGGGAATACTTTGTTCTGAGTTGGGTGAATGATAAACATCTGTCCATAGTTAAACACTGTGAGAAGGACGACAGCTTGTTTGCTGATCAGAAGCGGTAGCCTTGGGCTAGTTTTGGGGCTGCAAAAGCAACCTCATGTCTAATGAGGGATATGGGACCCAGTCCTTTGGGAGTGTGGGTAAGTTTACAGAGTTTGAGGAGTACCCAGAGGGAGTGTTTAACCCAAGTAGCTGTCCATATAGTCAGAGGAATACTATTGGTGGGTAATGTCCACAGTGCCCAGTCTTTCATTGTCCCCCCTGCTCTAGGAGGTACCATCCTGAATCCATTCTGTGCTTGGCCCAGGTGCACAGCAGTGCTCCTCTAGCTGCTAGAAAATAGTGGTAAAAATTAGGGAGAGCCAACCCTCCTTCTCCTCAGGAAACCTGAAGCAATATTTTTGAAAGTCATGGACAACACCACGACCAGATAAACCATTGGATATCTTTCTGCAACTGAGTCCAGAAAAAAACTGGTATGGGGATTGGTAAGGTCTGAAATAAGAATAGGAGACATGGCAGGGTGTTCATTTTTAGGGTTTGAGTTCTGCAATACAGTGTGAGTGGTAAAAGATTCCACCTTGCCATATCAGCTTGTAGTTCTTGGAAAAGTGAAAGATAATTATTCCTGAACAACTGGGAGATGTCCACAGAAACCTTAATGCCTAAATATTTAAAAATGTTTTCAGGGGCCCATGCAAATGGAAACAATCTTTTGAACTCTGGTGTTGGGTTGCCACTTACAGTCATAGCTTCTGACTTCTGCAGGTTCAGTTTATAGCCTGCCAAGGAACCATAATCTGAAAGAGCTTGCAAGAGAGGAGTACCGACCTTTCTGGGTCTGCCTGGAAAGAAAGAGTGTAAAGAGTGGGTTTCTGCTCCTGTCCCCCCTCCTTCACCCCCTGAATGTTTTTATTTGCTCTGATGGCAATTGCCAAAGGCTCCAGCAAGAGAGCAAAAGGGGGGGCAGAGGGAAGCTCTGCCTTGTGCCTCTATGCAGTGGGAACCTATCGGATAAAAATCCATTGACTTTCACTCTGGCTTCAGGTGTAGCATATAGGGTTTCTATTACTTTGGTAAATTTATCTTCTAGGCCACAGTTTTGTAAAACCAGGGATAAAAATGACCAATCTACCCTGTCGAACCCTTTTTCTGCATCCATACTTAATGGCTATTTGAAAACATTTGTTACCTTTTTGGGCCAAGATGATGTTAAGAAATCTTCTAATGTTGTCTTGTATGTATCTGCCAGAGATAAAGCCTGTTTGATCTCTACGAATTAGGGGTGAGATAATTTGTTGAAGTCGGTCAGCAAGGATTCCTGTGAATATTTTAAGGTCGACCAGAAGAAGGGAGATAGGATAGTATAATTTAAACTCCTCTGAGTCTTTCCCTGGTTTAGGTATGACCGAGATTAGTGCCTGGTTGCAAGAGGATGGGTCTGCCCCCCCTCCACCAGTTCGTTAAATGCGGCCAAGAGTTTTTCTTTTTTAAGGAAGTAGCAAATTGATTGCAAAATTCTGACTAGTAGTCATCAGTACCTAAGGATTTTCCATTCTTTAATTGCTTAATTTTTTGACAGAGTTCTTGTTCTGTGAGCTGAGCGTCTAATAATTGTTTTTCATCTTCCTGTAATTTTGGAAGGTTTAGTGCATTTAGGCAATTGAATGCTCACTCTGCATGCTCTGGTCCCCTCTTTACCACATACAGTGATTTATAATATTGTTGGAAGGTGGCAGCAATCATGAGAAGAGAAGTTGTAGGTTGTCCACCTGCTGGTCTTATTTTCAGTACTGCCCTATTAGCTGCCTCCTTTCTTAGTTGCCACACCAGTTTACCGGCTCTGTTCCCATGCTCATAATATTTCTGTTTGGAGTATCTAAGTTGGCCTTCTATTTGTGTATCTAAAAGTTGGTTTAATTTCTATCTGGCTTGGTCTAAACAGAGTTTTATACCTTCATCAAGGGTTGATCTGTGTTGTTCTTCCAATTTGTGTGATTTATCTAACTCTATGCATTGTTTCAGTCAGGTTTCTTTTAACTTGGGAGGAATATTTAATGATCTCCCCCCTTAGGCAGTATTTCAAGGTGTCCCAACTCATCCTTGCACCAATATCTCCTGGACTGTTTTGTTGGATTTCTGTATTAGTTCCTTGAAATCACAATTTGTTAAGTGGCTGGCACTAAGGTGCCATAAGGTTTCAGTGGGTCTTGGTGCCAGGTCTAGTTGTATATCTATCAGAGCATGGTCTGAGAGCGTGATGTTGGCTGAGGTTAGATTCAAAATCCAGTTCACCAAGATAAGAAAGAAATCTATTCTGGAATACATTCTATATTTTGGCAAATAGTATGTGTAGTCTCGGTCTCTTGGGTGCAGGAATCACCAGCCCTCTACTAGGCCCAACTCTGTGCACAATCTGACCAGTGTCTTTCCTGACCTGGAGGGGCCAGTTGTTCAGGAACCTACTCTATCCAAATTTAAGTCTGAAACTGAGTTGAAGTCCCCATCTATTATGATTAAGCTGTTTGCATCCACTACGGTGTCTTTAATTACCTGAGACAGAAAGAGTATTCTTTCAGACTCCTCATTTGGGGCATATGTATTTAGCAGAGTGCACCTCCCTATGTATCCTTATAAATCTAACCTCTAGGTCATCTTCGACCTGGGAGATCTTAAGTAGGATGTTTCTTCAAATTAGAATGGCTACTCCGCTCCAATGTAGGTGTGTCATGTAGTGTGAGGCATAAACCTCCCCCACCCAGCTTCGGCGAAGCTTTGATGTTCTTGTGCACCTAAGTGGGTTTCTTAAAGAAAGGCTACCCCTACCTGTTGTCTCTGTAACTCTTGAAGCATGCGTGCCATCTTAATTGGGCTAGTTATACCCCCTGACATTCAGGGATGACATTTTTAGGTCACCTATTGGGTCTATAAAGGTTCCAGGAGTTATATATCTGGATGGAGAGGAATGTATATTTTAATATAATAGTAAACCTAACATTCACATAATATTTAAACTCAACATCTTGCAAACTATGTACAAGTAATAGCTGTTCAACTAACATTTGGTACAGGTGGTACTTCAAGGTCAAATAAAGCCCTTAATCTTCGTCCCCTTTTGAATCTTCCATGGGGTAAAGGTGGAAGTCGGTATTTAGCCACTTCCTTTCCAGTGATCTCTATCCCTATAAGGGTGGACCTCCAGATGGTGAAAAAATAAAGGCTACCTAGACTAAGTAGGGGGTGAACAACAAAGACGTCAAAAGCTCCTACCTCATCTTTCTCAGCCTTAAGAAGACAAAAAAAAATTGAGTGATAACCTCTTGAGCCACCAAGTGGCATGGGCCTCTAGTGGTCAGGAAACCTACCTTGGAAGATCTGGAGGCTGTCATGGTGCAGTCAGACCTGGACATTATGGCCATCACTGAAACCTGGTGTAATGATAACCACGACTGGGAGATGGCCATACCTGGCTACAACATATTCAGAAGAGACAGAGCAGGCAGGAAGGGAGAAGGAGTGGCACTGTATGTGAAAAATGACATAAGGTCCACAGCGATCCAGGAGGAACAAAATGGGGGAGAGATACTGTGGGTTAAGCTGGAAAGGAAAATGGGGACAGCCATCCACACAGGTGTGGTCTATAGACCACCAGCCCAGGAGGAAGAAACAGATAGGGAGCTGATGCTAGCCATCCAAAGGATGGCAGACAAGGGTGAGGTGGTACTGGTTGGAGACTTCAATATCCCAGCAGATGCATCAACTAGAACTAGATTTATCCTGGACTCCCTTCAAGGTGCCTTCCTCAAGCAACTGGTCATGGAACCAACTCAGGCAGAAGGCAATACTGGACCTTGTAGCTCACAAACAGGGACAGTGTGATGGGGGTAACAGTGGGGAGCACCTGGGGAACAGTGACCACCAGTCATTGTGGTTTGAAATCACAGAAAGAGCAGAACCAAACCACAAAAACACATATCCTGGATTTTGGGGGGCAGACTTTGGGAAAATGGGGAGATACTTGAAAGAGGCATTAAGGGGAATGGGACAGGAATCAGGGGTTGAGGAACAGTGGGCAGTATTTAAAATTGGGATTACAAGAACAACAGAATTATGCATTAAGCAGGTTAGCAAGAGGAAAAGGAAGGGAGACCATTATGGTTTTCCAAAGAGGTAGCAAAGAAAGTGAAAGCCAAAAAGATTGCATTCAGGCAATACAAAAGACACAGGCAGAAGGGGATAGGGAGAAGTACCAGGGAGAAGCAAAGGGAGGCAGGAGGTCAGTGAGGAAGCCAAAACTCAGACAAAAGAACACATTGCAAAATCAGTGGGTAGGGGACAAACTTTACAGGTACATAAAGTGAAAAAAGAAAGACAAAGGGAGATAGTGAGACTGAAGGGGAGGATGGGGCAGCGTGGAGGATGACAAACAGTAAAGCTGACATATTGAACAGTATTTCTGCCAGTCTTTACTGAGGAAGGGAGGAGTAATGGGTCTGAATGGAGTACAAGGGGTGAGAATGGTGCAGAAATGGACCAAGTCCCTTTACGAGAAAGGGTCCTGAAGGAACTGGAAGTAGAAAAAGTTGTTAAAGCAATGGGGCCAGATGGGTGCACCCAGGGTCCTTAAAGAAGTAGAGAGGTGGTGGCTGAACCTCTGGCTATCCTGTTTAGCTGATCACTGAAACAGGGAGGTACCCAAAGACTGGAGGACAGCAGATGTAGTCCCCTTATACAAAAGTGGGAACAAAGAGGAAGCAGGGAACTACAGACCAGTCAGCCTCACCTCGGTAGTGGGGGAAGATCATGGAAGGACTACTGAAGGAGAAATTGGTGGAACATCTGGTTGTCAATGTACTACAGGACCCAAGGCAACATGGTTTTACCAGGGGGAGGTCATGTCAGACCAACCTCGTTGAATTTTTTGACTGGGTGACTAGGGAGGTGGATCAGGAGAGGGCAGTGGACATGGCCTATCTGGACTTCAGCAAGGCCTTTGACACTGTGCCACATAGAAGACTATTACACAAACTGGGGAATATGGGTATGGGAAGGACAGTAGTGTGGTGGGTAGGTAACTGGCTGGGTGGCAGGACACAGAAGGTGGTGGTAAATGGCTGTCACTCCACAGAGGGAAGAGTGACCAGTGGGGTACCACAGGTATCAGTCCTATTCAACATCTTCATCAGTGACATTGCACAGGACCTAGAAGGCAGAATTTCACTGTTCGCTGATGACACAAAGCTCTGTAACAGAGTAGACACACCAGAGGATGTAGACAGAATGAGAAGGGACCTGCAGAAACTTGAAGAATGGTCAGGGGTTTGGCAGTTGAAATTCAATGCAAAGAAGTGCAGGATAATGCATATGGTGCACAAAACCCCTGGCACAATAAATCAGTTGGGGGGGTGAGGAAATAGCATGCACCAAGCAGGAAAGGGATCTTGGGGTTATCATCTCTGATGACCTCCAAGGTAGGAAGCAGTGTGACAAGGCAGCGGTAGGCAAATAGGATGCTGGGATGTATAGACAGGGGCATCACCAGCAGGAAAAGGGAGGTCATAATTCCGCTATACAAGACACTAGTGAGGCCCCACCTGGAGTACAGTGTACAGTTCTGGAGACCATACCTATGTAAGGACATAGACAGGGTAAAGAAGGCTCAGAAGAGGGCAACAAAGGTGGTGCATGGATTGCATCACAAGTCCTATGAAGACAGGTTGAAGAAACTGAACATGTACTCCCTGGAAGAGAGGAGGGAGAGAGGGGATATGATAGAGACATACAAGCATCTCACAGGGAGGAACAGGGTGCAGGAATACACTATTTTTAAGCGAAAAAGATGTTCCAGAACTAGAGGGCATGGAATGAAGCTGGAGGGAGGACGATTCAGAGGAAACATGAGGAAGAATTTCTTCACAGAACGGGTGGTGGACAAGTGGAACACCCTGCCAGAGGAAGTGGTGGGGGCTGAAACAATCATGGGATTTAAGAATGCATGGGATAGACATAAAGGAATTCTGGAGGTCAGGGGTAAGGGGCAACAGACTTCTAGGAAAACACAAACTGAACTTACAAGCTCAAATGGGCAGACTGGGTGGGCCATAGGCCCTTATCTGCCGACACTGTCTATGTATGTATGAGAGGGTCTTGAGGGCACTGAGGCATCATCCATTAAGCTAGGACAGCCCTATTCTCCAGGGGCTATGAGTCCAAGAGGAGCCCCCAAAGAAGGAGGTCTGAGGACCCCCACCACCCATGCAGCGACAAAGCCTCCCACAGCCACCATGGCAGAGTCTCCCCCCAAGACAGACCTCATCAGTCTCCAAGCACCTCTTCATATGGTTTTACTGCTTATAGTAAGGGTCAGGCTTCACTGTGTCAGCGATAACCTAAGATGGGCCCCTCCACCTCAGCGAGACTTTTTATGTTCCCCATATATGGGAATGGAGTAGTTGTTTCAGGTGTAATGAGGGGAACCCCCTTCAAAGTCCAGCTCACTGCCACCTGGTTATTTAGGAAATGGTAAGTCTTGATTGCCAAGCAATTGGGGATCCACGTCTTTCTAGATTGTGCCTTCTGAGGCATCAGATCTTATAGGTTAAAATTCTCTCTCAGCAGATGTTGCCTGCCATAAAGATTTGCGTGAGGTAATGCAAGATCAACTTCTGAGGTCCGAATCTGGAAGGCACCCCCATGTCAAATGCAGCCACCAGAGCACCCCATCAGTGCACCAGGCAGTGGAGAGTCCCCCACCCCAAGACGCCCTCATCGGACAACTCTTTTCTTGATGATACCTTAGTGTGTTCTGCAGAACCCAGAACTCTGCCCCCCACCAAAGTGGTCTCCCTCCTGAGAAAAAAAAACAAAAAAACAATTAGTCCAGCTAGTTTAAATCTTAATCTTTCTTGTTTTTCTTAAGTAATCACCATAGTTAAATTTCTCAATTAGCCATTATGGTATTGGTGTCCTTATAAGAACATCGGGTGAACTAATACACAGGTTCCAAATCATCCACCCACCTTATTAATTAATTAGGGTGGGGAAGAAACAGAAATCTTACTGTAGCCCCAAAATGTTTATTCAGGTGTCCATGGTCGAGTCAGCCTCTGTTATGTTTCTTGCTTGTCCCCTTGCGTTCAGTCTGGAGCCATTTCGGTGTTCTGTGGGAATGTTTTGGTTGAGACTCTGTCCCTCACAACAGAAGTCCCCAGTGCTGTTCACTTCTGGGTCCCTTTGGTTCCCACGGTTTTCCACTCTTTGGATTGTAAGGTCTTTCCTCTGAATGTTTGTCCCTCCTCTGTAACTTTCACTCCCATCTCTGACAGAAATTTGTTGGCTTCCTTAAGTTCTGTGAATCTTCTCCAGTCCTCCTTGGTAAGCACTTTTAGTTTGGCTGGCTATTCAACCTGTGCCTGACGGTCGGCCTGTCTGCTTTAATGAGTTGAAATGTTTTTTGGTGATGCATGAGTGTTTGTGGGGAATAGCCCTGGATGAAGAAGAGACGCACATCACCGAAGTGTATTTGTTTTTTGGCCCAGGCATGCAAGCAAAATTTCTTCCTCGACTCGAAAGTGCATAAATGCCATCACTATGGATCACTGCCAAGCCTTTGGGTATTTGGGGTGTGGTATTAAAGAGCAGTGTACATGAATGATACCCAGATCTTTATCTGCTGGTAAGTTTAAAATTTCCTTCAGGAAGCTCTCGGTAAAATTCAGCATATTCCCAGACTCTGTCCCTCTGGTACCCCATGCAGCCATATATTGTTATGGTGACTTCTATTTTCTAGTTCCTCTAGCTGTTGTTCAAGGGCTTCTTCTCTGTGATGGAGGTCAAGGAAAGTCATATTGTAGAGGTCTGAGGTACTGGTGTAGTCAGTCAAGGTGGCTTATACTGCCGTTGTGTGAGTCTCTAGTTATGCCAGTGTCTGGCAGTGCTCTGTGACTCTAGTCGATTTGTTTCATTCATCTGTTTTAACATACAGCACAGCATTTTTGAGGTAATGGTGCATTCCTCTTCTTCCCAATCACAGTTTTGGGTTAGGTCTGCTCAAAAGAGTGTGCTCAACATGAGTCAGAATACACAGTTCTTGTATGTGTGCAACATGAATAAACATAGGGAGTGAGAACATGGTCTACGAACTGTTGTTTCAGAATTGTAGAATTTGCTTTAACTATGCTGACAGCAATGGCTTGAAGTACACCCGCATTCACAACAGCACCCTCTGCACGCAATTATATTACAATTTTTCTGAGTTGGTCTTCTAGGTTTGACTCCAGGTGCGTGGGGCATCCACATTTTTTTTTTTTTTGGAAGGCTAGGTGACGTGGCAGTGGGGTCAGAGTGTTTTTTAAATTCATTAAGGTGGTTGAGCTTGAATTTCCCAACAGTGCTCTTGTTCACTCGAGTACCTGTACTGGAAAGGTGAAAACGCACAGCAGCCATCACACCATGCTCCGTGGCACACTTGCTGAGTTGATATGTCTCGGCACTGTAATTCACACAAGAGGCAGGGTGAGTTTTTACAAGGTGGGGGGAAGCAGCCAGCTCCTTAACTACCAAGGTATTAACAGATATGTCCACACCAGAAGTCTCCCTCAAATCCAAAACAGACAAATTGCTTGTTTCCACTGGGTACTTTCTTTTCACTTGAGAGCTACAAATCCATCTAAGCAGTGCCATCATAGCTCAGAAACAAATATCACACTGGGCTATCTGTGTGCACGGCTCACTATTCACACTTCAGGTGCGTCTGTCAGAAGGTGCGCCCTACCTGATATCAATTAACGCTTGATTACAAGGCTGGTGAGTGCTTGTATTGTGACCATTTAGTCTGCAAGGAGTGCTAATTCAAGCAGACATGAATAGGTACCACATGCTGACTACTGTGAAAATTATCGGACGCTAATTCAACCTACTATACAGTATGTGGTGAGGAAACCACTTTTTTTATTTATGTGAATGAAATACAGATTTTTTTTTTACATAGCAGCTGGCCAGCTTATGCATTATCTTAGAAAGTTGTATGCATTATTTCAATTTGTCAACAAGAATTGTTGGTATATTTATTTATTTAGCTTTTGTTGACTGGGGTAGGGTACACTAAGAAACATTTGCCTATTTTCAGTCATGACTCGGGAGAATACAAGGCAAAGAAGAGTTGCAGTACAATCATAGCAATGAAAAAAGTTAATAAATAGGCAGAGGAAAAAGAAAACAGAAACACAAGAACAAAGTGCATCAATCAGTGCAGTACAAATTGGGTTAGACAATTAGGTTTCCTAGGCTAGGGAAAGCATACAGGCATTTGATATATACAGTAGGTACAATTATAGTAGGTTTCCTAGGCTAAGGAAAGTATACAGGTATTTGATATATACAGTAGGTACAGTTATAAGGGGTACTGAGTCACTGATACAACTGGCTAACAAATAAAGTAGAGCTATATAAATTCAATGAAATTATGCCTACATAAGTGTATACATCATAATGAGAACTTTTCCCCTCGACAGCCTAGGACCAAGGACAATACAGAGGCACACATCCCTTAAATTAGAAGGTAATGCATTAGATTGGGCAGGTACATTTGGAATGCTGTATCAGGAACATATGGAGTTGGGTTTCTGAAGGGGATGGGTGTATGGCACTGACAGACATGGAGGGGGAAACTGTTCCAAAGTTTGGGGGGCAACACTAGTAAAGGTGCACCAGTTCCACATGCTGCAGCTGCAGTACCTTGACTTATGCAAAGTTTCTTTTAAACATAGCAACTTTTGATTTACTTATGTAAAAGTGACAGCAGCAAATACCAAATAGCTGAGCTTAGCAAATGTCGGTTCATTTTTTTAATACTTCACGATGATGAGGATATAACTGAGTAAATTTTTTTTTCGGAAGTATGGGGATACCAGGTGACTGATGATATGGATATTCCATATAATGGGTACTATAAAGCCATTTTAAAAGTCCCGAACTCGACTCCTAACTGTGCGGTATGAGTGGAACTGGGAAGAATTTCTATCAAGTCACTGGCCTCCCTTAGACTGATTTCTTATTGGCTCAGAATCATCAATAATAAAGTAGCTCTTCCTGCTACGTGGTCCCTCTCTGAAAAAATCTGCTGGTTCCAGCAAGGTTTAAGCTCTTCATGGACCAAATATCTTATAAATACCTTATGAACAATTAACTTTGAAGATTTATGGCACCATCTGAATAAAATAATCTCTCAAATTTATCAGAAAAGTTTCAAAACTAGATTGTTTCAAAAATCTGCTCAGGATAATATGGTCCTGGTAAGTGAGCTTAAGATAACACAATGGTTTGATATGACTGAAAAAACAGCACAATCTGGAAACCTATTTAATATCACCCATACTCCCTGTATACAAAAGACTACCAACAGTGACCAGGTTGGAAATACTACCTACAAACTGGAGGGAAACAAGATATTATAGAAAAGGTATAATTCCATCAGATTCCTTTTGCCCATGTAGCAAAGGACATCATGATACATTGCAACATATAATACTTAACTGTCCCCTCTACACTAAATGCAGGAAAACACATTTAGAAAAATATATTCCCCCTTATGCAAACAAACTGGAGGATGGGCTATATATGCTACTGCACCCTTTTGATGAAAATCAAACCATTAATGTGGCAACATTCTTCAAAGAGATGATAAAACACAGGAAGGCCATCAAATAATTGAGTCATCATGCACTGAAATGTAATAACCAAGATTTCTCAACAAGTATTTTTCTTGGGGCGTGGCCAACTGGGCAAGATGGCAGATGCTTTCTAAGACAGCACAGATGGGGCACAAACTAAAAATAGGCAGAAAAACATTCAAAGTGGTGTGCTGCTTTCTTCAGCAATGTCAATGGCTGACAAAAACACAGGCTCCATCAGCAAAGGTAAATACAAGGCAGGCTTTTATTTATTTTTTTTTTATTTTATTTAAACAGCAGTTTGGAAAACCTTTGAGCCATAGGCTCATTTACAAAGGTACCTTGTCACAGTAAGACAAACCAAAATACACAGTATAGCAGTACAACACATAAGTATAACAGTGAAATTAAGACATAGATACAAACAAGCTGGTACAGGTAGGATGCATGCAAACAATACCAGAGTTATGTCGTCCTTAGCAGCTTAGTAATAAGCTTTGTCATAAGTACTGAGTACGGCTTTGACTAGTGGCAGTTACAGCATCGGGTGTTAATAAGGTGGTTACGTAAGGAAGTGCTAAACAATTGCTCCCTATGGGAAAGGGAAAACAGCTGCACCAGCCTGCCATGAGGCACCAGCTGTCCTACAAAACATGACAGCACCATCAGACGGCATGTGTGAATTCAAAAGATCAATGTCTGGAGTACTCGCGACACTCTACAAGATTCAAATTGAAATGAGTGCTGGGTTTCAAAATATAGCCCAAATTACTCACCTGCAATCCATTGCAACAGGCTGTCGGAGACTGCAGCTTCTCATAATGTGCAGCTGGATGAGGCAGAGCAGTGCACTGGTGAAACAGATGACACCCTGGTTCAATTAGTCACAGACCGAGATGAACACAAAAGACAGCAACTGGAAAGCCCAACAAAAGGCGGACGTCCTCGAAAACTGGTCCTGCTGCTCATACATATGCATTATTGGACTCTCAGAGGGGCTAGAGAGAAAAGACACGGGCAAAGAAGTGCACCAATGGCTGGTACAACATTTGAAACTGACTAAGCTGTGGATTTCAAGGTGGAGAGGGCTCACAGAACTAGACCAAGGCCGTGATTGGAAGAAAAGCCATGGTACTTCTTAATAAAATAGCTACGATATCCTGATGAGGAAAGCATCCTGAGAGCAGCAAAATCTCACAGGCTCATCATACTATAGGAGGGTGGGAAGGTTTGTGTAGTTCAGGATTATAGCCATGAGCTCCAGACCCGCCAGCAGAGATTTAACAGTGTTAAGGCGACCCTCCATCAGGCTGGGTGGGAGTTTGCACATCTGCATTCCTCCTGGCTGCATATTACCAGGCCCGGTAAGCTGCCATGGTTCTTCAACACACCGACTGAAGCACAGAAATTCATCAGTAGTGAAGAGGCAGTGGCGGATGCAAGAAATGTGGCTAGGGAATGCAGCAGCACTCCTTGACATCTGTCAGAGGAAACTGACAAACACTGTTAATTTCTCCCTCAGCGACGGACCACCCAGATGCTCCACTGTCCAAAACCACCTGATCCCTTTCACCCCCAGCAGATAGCTCTGCACAGTAAGTTCACCTTAGGTATTTTCAGAAGGCAGAATTGATCTAGTGTTTGTTGGGGTTCGTTGCAGCTAATAAAGGGTGCAATGATGCAGTATGTCACCGCTGTGGCAACTATCTTGGAATCTGCTGCAGTCAAGGCCTATTCGAAGGAGCGGGTGGGAGGGAAAATACACCACCCAGCAAGGCGAACACGCCATCTTGGCCACATGACCGCACTTTTAACCTACATGATGCACGATGGAGATTCTGATCAGGGAACCCTTATCTGAGTAGCACACTGGGAGAGTGGAAGCTCACTATCCTAAGCCCTGGATTATCCTCATGGGCCATGAGTGAATTATAGCCCTATTCACAAGTCCTTTTATTGCCTGCCATGCGGTGAGGGGTTAAGCACTGTGTGTGGCACTACGGACTACAGAAGAAGCAACCTGAGCTGCAGGACCTAAAATACCAATCTACAGGCTGGTGGAACCCTTCTTTTTGTACAAGTGATGATCGGTTTCCCCTTTTCTTTTTCATCCACCCACCCACCCTCGCTTGTGTGTAGGGATGCAGGTACCAGTGGGGAGGGAAGAGACATAAGGGGGCTGCTGCACATGTCCCCAGAACATTGCTGCCATAGCGACCACAGCATAAGCTGTGCACACTTTAAACACTGGACAGTGACACTGAAATGCCTCAGATGAACATGATTTGAAAAAATTTTGCACTTGCTGTAGGCCTGTCCTGCCAATGGGGGAGAGGGAGGGATTGCACCATGACCTCTTTGAGGTATGTTGCCAAGGGGCTGGAGTAGAGGGAGGAGGTCTGTGGAAAGAAAAGGCGACATGGAAGTTACACTAAGAAATAAAGGGGACTGGAGGCTTCTGCTCCCATCTCCCAACTGATCTGTTATTAGTGTCAGTGGCTCAGCAGGTTGCATGCTCGCCTCTGAGGCTGGAACATCAGAAGGCTGTGGGTTCTATCCCCACACCAAGCACTTGGGTTAAATCCCAATACTGACACTGTAGTGCAGCATGAGGGGGTGCTGCACTCCTGAGATGCTGTCTTTTGGATGAGACATTAAACTGAGGTCCTGTCAGCCTGTTCTGGTGATTGTTCAGGTGGACATTAAAGATCCCATGGCACTTCACGAAAAGAGTAGGGGATTTTTTTATTAAAGGAAACAATACCATATTCAATATACATAATAAACAGCAAGAACCAGAAAAAGGCAAGAACATCAGAACAAACAATTGTAATGAAAAGAAAAAAAAAAATAGTCATAGGTTCATAATACAACTTATATCCTAAGGGAAAACAATAACTGCCATAGAAAAATCATATGGAAAAAAACAGGGAAAAGCAAAAGCAATCAGAGAGAAGGGGGGATAAAACATTCCAATTCTGGTTGTCTATCCTACTGACATCCCTGCTGTTTATCTATCTCTGTTTAAATGTAATAAAAAAAGGAGAGGCCCCTCCATCGTGATTTAACTAGTGGCGTCTCATATGTTGCTAGTTCTGTATCATAAATCTTTCTAAGATCATTCTCAAAGATAACCTTGAAAACAGGGTAGGGTATCTGTTGCTGCCAAAGGACCCACTGTGTTCTGGTATTCCATAATTACAATTTTAATACAGCAAAGACCACACTCAGGGTCCCCCTATGTTAATTCTTTAATCCGGCAGTATAATCACCCAATATGAGCACTTCACACATCAGATTTTTGTAACCATGGGAGATTCCATACAGTCGCAAAACTACTCCATAAGTTCTGGGAACAGGGACACTGAAGAACAAAATGCTCCACGGTTTCTTCCGGGGCATCACAGCCCATGAAGGGACATGATCTTTCCTCTAACAGTTTATGTTTATTATTCCCTCTATGCACTCAGCCAGATAACTTTGCACGTGTGTTCTGGTATCTGGTTCTCATTTTAGAGTGAAAGGACTTGGTCTCTTTTCTGGGGTCTACATTATTTAAAATCAGGTTGGGTGGGACCTACTGTGTCAAGGATGTATTGATACCATTGTTCACGAGAAGACTGTTCCAGAAAAGACCTTTGTATGTTCCATTTAAAGAGCTTCTGGACTGCAGACTTCATTGATACAGGTATTAATAAATATTTTGAGAGTCTTGGTGGAGCTTCTTCCCATTTTAATAAATATGTTTGCCTATTATTTTTGAACCAATAATGAACCTTTGAATTTGTTATTTCACATGGTAATTTGACAGAATAGAAAAAAACAGTGAAAAAAGGCAATGGGGTCTATCATTCCTAAGCCCCCTGGATAATGTGGTAGGTACGTAAACCCCCATTTAACTGGGTTGAGACGGCTACCCCATAGCATCCCAAAGAATATACTACAGATTCAGATTTCTAAACTAATTGGTAATGGGAAATTGTGCCTATATATCAAACTAGGAATTAAAAACTGTTAAATGATACATATCCTCTCATTTAGAAAGTTTCCACCCTTTCCAAATTTTTACCTTAGCCTCGCTCCCTCCTAGTGCTTTCGCCCAGTTCAGGAGTCCCATATTTTGACTTCCAAAAGAAACCCCAAGTATTTTCATGTGGCTTGACACTACCAGGATAGCTCCCATTTGAACTGTTTGTAGAAGGGTGTCCAGAACCCTACCCAATGGAACAACTTTACATTTATCAAGATTTAATTTTGCTGAAGATACTTGTGAAAAGAGTTGGAATTCTTTAAGGCTTTCTATGATGCTATCACTATTTGCAAGGGTTAAACAAGTGTCATCCGCATATGCTAAAAGTTTTACTTCATCTCCTGCTATTCCACTTGACAAGCCTTGATTGAACTCGGGGGTTGTCTATGATCTGCCTGTCAAGGGATTAAGAGAAAATATATGGAGTAAGGGGCTCAGGGCGCAACCTTGATGAACCCCCTCCCAAACTGTACACTCGGGGCCTATTTTACCTTGAATTAGAGGGCAATAAAGTGCCTGACTATATAGCATTTGAATTTTACAAATAAAATTCTCAGGAATCCCATAGGCTCGTAAAATTGAAAATAAAAATGTATGATTTATTCTATCAAAGGCTTTTTGCTGATCAAGAGAAATGATCCACCCCAGTCTTTGAGTTTTTGGTAATATTCCCACAGTTCACGCAAGATAATAAAAGGATGAAATACTGACCTCTCTGACAGACTACAGAATTGAAGAGGATGAATAATCTGGGAGGCTATCGGTTGTAAACGTAGATGGAGTATTTGAGATAAGATTTTAAAGTCTGCATTAAGGAGACTTATTGGTCTCCAGTTCTGGAAAAGGTTCCTATCACCCGATTTGAATAAATAATTACCAGACTCTTAGGAAAGTTATATGGGACAGAGTTGTGTTGGAAAAAAAAAAATACTGTTGCCAGACATAAAGATAGTTCCATATGAAAAGTTTTATAAAATTCAAAAGGTAACCTGTCCAAATCTAGGGCTGCTCCTAGTTTCCTAGACCAAATTACATCTCATATTTCCGGAGTAGAAATGAGAGCAGATAGCTAGGGAAATATCATCTTTAGCAAATGTTTGACAGTTGAGTTTTGTTAAGTAATGTCACCTAAGTGCTTCAGCAAGCCCTCCTTGTAAATCTCATTGCTGGTAATTTTGAATTATGTCCAAAAGGCCACTAAAGTAAGATTCTATGCATCCATTTTTATCCTGTAAAGAAGAGAATGCAGCACCATGACGTTTAGTTTTACATGCTGCACAGGGGTCAGAAAACAGGGTTTTTTTGAGTGCCATATTCTAGCTCGGCTTGTAAGGAAGATGTCCTATCATACTGTAAGTGTTTCATTTCTGTTTGAACTGCCTGTATTTGAGTCTCCAATGTATTCCCTACTGTGGCTGGAAAGGAAAAAAGGTATTGAAAATACCTTAAGATCAGGTATTTAAAATACTGGGTTCAGGATTAGTGTTTCTCATAGTGTTGGAAACATGCCTGAATATCTTTTTTAGTCTGTTCCCACCACTCTCTTATATCTTCATATAGTTCAATAACTGCTGCTCAAGCTGCTATCACCTGTCTAATGGAGGACTGAACATGTGGGTCAGAAAGACAACCAGTATTCGGTTTCTATCGAGATGCTATAGCAGGGTATTTTGAATTCGTACCTAAGGAGGTAATAATCATCTGATGGTCTGAGAATTTGATCAGACATATTTTAGTTCGTCTAATCATCAGGTGTTTAGATACTAACATATAATCAATTACTGTGACAAACTGAGCTCTTTTGTAAGTAAAATAGGATGGGGTTGTAATATGGTCATTATTTCCCTGGTGTCCTGGTCAACTTTCCCCATTCACTAAAAATACCACCAAGAGAATAATCTGATTCAATTTCAGTTGGTTACCATCTGTATCCCCCCCACCCCCGCATCCCTGAAAAAGGGACTTCTAGTCTCAGTAGGCCTACTGGTTCAATAAAAATAATAATAATTTGTTGATTATTTACAAATGCCTACCATGCTCAGTTAAGTAAACTAAGGTACACACATGCCTGGCATGCATCTTATGATGCCATCAATAACAATGGGGAATGGGGGAGGTTAAACTGAAATATGTTACTTGGGTTCAGTTTTGCCATTTTGTTGGGCATATTAGAAAGGGGAGGTGTACTGGGTGGAAGGGAGGTATTAGGGAAGAAAAAAGGGGAAGCAACTATACACTGGTTCAAGTAAAAAAAATACTACTGTTTAAAAAAAGTATACACAGGAGTTAATACAGATCGTTTCCTACAGGAGGGAACATGGACAGGCTATGATTGAAAATATGCTGATGTGGGTCGTTGCTGTCGACTATGCCTATGGCTGAAGGAATTAATGTAATCACATGGAATGTGAATGGGCTTAAAAATGTTGTGAAAAGAAAATGAGTGCTGAATAGGTTAAAGAAGTTGAAAACTAAAATAGCCCTGTTGCAGAAGACTCATGTAAGCTGGTGAAGCAGAGAAGTTGAAGCTTTCATTGGGGACATGGGGGTATCTGCCACTCATTCACCTAGAGCACAGGGGGATCTATTTGGCTGCAAAGAGGGTTCCCAGGTACCATCCTTACTTCCTACTCGGAGCTGGGGGGGGGGGAGGTATGCTCTGGCACAGGCCCAGCTAGGAAACTGGAGTTTACTAGGCACAGGCTCCATGTATGGGCCTAACATAGAAGACCCTAAAGTATACCATAAGCTCCTATTGGACATTGCCCCTTCAGGGGTCCTTGGATACTGGGGGGGACTTCAATTGTATCGAATATACCGTGCTGAACAGGTCTAACACTGCCTCAGTACCCCTAACTAAAAATGCCTGAGCCCTCCAGGATATTGAAAGAACATGTTCTTTGGTTGACCTATGGAGGCACTAGAACCCTACGAGCAGGGAGTACAGTTTCTTCTCCCATTCCCACCACTCCTATGCTTGGCTCAATCACCTACTAGTGTCCTCGGGCACCGTCCTAAATATGGGACAGGCAAGATATGGGGAAATACTAGTATCTGATCATGCTCCCTTAACTTCCAGGTTTAACTGGGAGGTTGCAGGCATGGCCCAGAGGCCTTGGAGACTAGACCCAGTCCTCTTAAAAGACAGGGAATATTTAAAGTGTATATGAGCTTCCCTGGTGGAATTCTGGGACAACAATAAGGTGGGGAAAACAACCCACAGTGTGAGATGAGAAGCAATGAAGGCATATATCCGAGGGCAGACTATTTCATATATCACCTTTAAAATGCACACAGAAGAGACAGATCTTAAGGAACTAGAGGGGAAAATACTAGCATTAGAAAAGGCCCATATGGAAAAACTGCACCCAGGGCTGTACCAAAGATTGCAACGAGCTAAGTGGAGGTATAACTCAGCAGCCACTTCTCTACTTGAATGTAGCCTTCTCTTGGGGAGGGTGGATCCATAGTTTGATGGCAATAGGGGGGCAAGTTTTTAGCATGGCAGCTGAAACACAGGGAGGGTGAGAACACCATTAAAAGCATACATAGTACACAGGGGGCCCCTGGTCACTGACTACCAATCCATAGGCCTTGCCTTCACAGAATTCTATAAGAACCCCTACACCTCCAAAGCAATGCCCTCTCTGCAACAAATACAGGCCTTCTTTTAGAAGACCTCCATAGCTCCTATGGAGGCAGCGGTTGCAGAGGAATTGGAGAGACCCTTACAAATTACTGAGGTCACAGATGCAGTTAAGAAGCTGAAAGGTGGCATGGCACAAGGCCCGGATGGGCTGCCAATAGATTTTTACAGAATCTTCCAAACCAAGCTCATGGACCTCTCTTTGACAAGTATAAGGAAAGTGTAAAAGACAGTGAACTCCCGCCTTCCATGGGGGCAGCCACCATCATGGTCATACCCAAGTCTGGCAAGGACCCTGCACTGTGTTCATCACATCACCCAATATCCCTACCAACCTCTGACTACAAAATTTTAGCTAGAACTACAGTGGCAAGATTGGAACCTGTGCTGCCAAACATTATCCACCCTGATCAAAGTGGATTTATCCAGGGTAGACAGGCCAAGCACAATATTAGGAAAACTTTAAATATTATTCACCATTGGGCAAAACCCAACTTGTTTTATGGTGCAGCAGTCCTGGCCTTAGACGCTGAAAAGGCGTTTGACCGTGTTGAATGGAACTATATGTTTAAAGCACTTGAGGTATTCAGAGTGGGCCCTATGCTGCTGTCAATTGTTAGAACTCTGTACTCAAACCCTACATCTCAGGTTCTTACAAATGGTGCCCTGTCCTCACCCTTCAGGTTGCAAACAGGTACCAGACAGGGGTGCCCTCTGTCCCTCCTCTTATATGTCACTGCCCTGGAAACTCTGGCAGCAGGCATCTGTAAACACCCAGGAGTGGTGGGGTATGGTGTGAAGGGAAACACAAGATGGCCCTCTTCACTGATGATCTATTGATGTACCTGCAGAGCCCAGGAGAAAGCCTACCATGTATTCACTCACTCCTAAAAGAATACCCTTCCCTGTCTGGACACAACATTAACTGGTCCAAAAGTCATCTTTTACCAGTTTGGGGAAGGGGGGCAATCAGCTGGGAGTGCAGGTAGTATCAAAAATACACAGGTTACTCAACTGTAACAGTAGTTCTAGGAGTGGTATATGTTGTTTCTATACAATTCTGGCAGTGTCCTTTCCCTTTTAATCTTGCCAGAAACTCTTCAAGCTGGCTCCTTCCACCCACCCAGGTGGTATAACCCTTGGCTCCACCCTATGATGCCAGATCTTGCCCACTGGAAGCATTACTGTGTGCCAAAGTCAGGGAAGGTCGGGTGGGTCAGTTTGGATGAACAACATATACCACTTCTAGAACTACTGTTACAGGTGAGTAACCTGTGTTTCTGGGGACATGGATATGTTGTTCTATCCACACTTCTGGCAGACTCCTAGCAGTTCTCTGGGAGGAGGGAGGCAAGGCGCACACCCCCTACTTAGGAAATAAATACTGGAGAACTGAGGCCCCAAAACCAGCATCCTGGCAAGACTAAGTCAATGTGGTAATGGGAAATGAAGGTGTGTGCTGACTTCCAAGTAGCAGCCCTGCAGATTTCCTGGATAGGGATAGAAGCAGTCACCGATGCAGCGGCATGGTGGGTGGAATAAACCCTAAGCCCCCCGGGAGGCTCCCTACCTGCCAACCTACAGCAGAGTTCAATGCAGGAAGTGATCCACCTACCAATCATCCATTTGGCTGAAGGTCTATCAGGTGTGGCTTCAATGTAGGTGGCAAACAGCTGGTGAACCTCTCCCTGAACTCTAGCCATGCACTCTTTGTAGTAATCAAGCACTCACCTCAGGTCCAGAGTATGGAGCCTGTGTTTGGCCTCTGAGGTGTGATACAGGAAGAACACAGGAAGAGTCATCACCTGATTCAGGTAAAACTCTGACACAACCTTCGGAAGGAATCTCATGTCGGGGAGCAGGACAACCTTGTCCCTGTGGAAGACCAGGTAAGGAGATTCCACCGAGACCGCTTGAAGTTCACTGATCCTTCTGGCTGATGTGATAGCCACCAGGAAGGTGGTCTTCCATGACAGCTGTGACACCTCACACCTGTGCATTGGTTCGAATGGCTTGCCCATGAGCTTTGCCAAAACCAGCAACAGATCCCATGGTGGTAGTGGTTCACACACTGAAGGGGAATTGCGATCTAAGTCTCTGAAAAAGTGCCAGACCACTGTCTCCTGTACCACTGACTGCTGACTGTCCTGCACCCAGTAAGCAGAAATGGTTGCCAAGTGCACCTTAAGGGTCATCAACTGAAGTCCCCCTTTGGGGAGAGAACACAGGTAATCCAAAATGCTGGCCACTGGACAGAACAAGGGGTCCAGCCCCTTGCACAGACACCAGATGGAGAATCTCTTCCATTTGAAAGCATAGCACTTCGTGGTTGATTCCTTTCTAGATGCCTCCACTACAGTGAGGACATCAGACTGATGGTAAAGGTGGAGTACCTTCCCCTGACTGATGGGAGAGCAGGACCGGGCATAATGGAAGACATCACTAGAGCCTGTTGCTGAGGCTGAGGAGATCAGGGTACCAGTACTGGTGGGGTCAGTCCGGGGCCACCAGGATCACCTGTGTCTTGTCCCTCCTGACCTTGAGTAGCATCTTGTGGATCAAGAGAAGTGGAGGTAAGGTATAGAAGAGGACTGGGATCCACGGCCTCAAGAAGGCATCCCCTGCAGACAGCCTTGCTGAGGGGGGTGGGCAGAAAACAGCCTCAGCTTTGCGTTCTCCCTAGAGGTGAACAGATCCACCTGAGAGGTGCCCCACTGGGAGAACAGACTGTGTACTCCATCCAAATGGAGAGACCGCTCATGAGACACCTCGCCCATCAGCTGAGGGCATCCACCAGCTGATTGGAGACTCCTGCCACATGGATGGCTAGGAGATCCACCTCCAGGCTGTGCACAAGGGTCCATATGCAGAGAGCTTCCTTGCACAGCAGGGCGTGCATCCCGCCCTGCTTATTGAGATAGTACATGGTTATGGTGTTGTCCATCTGAACTTGACCCTGAACAAACAGAGTGAATGCAGTCAGCACCAGCCAAACTGCTCAGAGCTAGAGCAGGTTGATGTGATATTAGGACTTCTTGGGGTCCACAGCCTGTGGACCCTGTGTTTCCCAATATGGTCACCCCAGCTCATGAGAGAGTCCTCGGTCATCAGTCCGGGGTGGACAAATGGGATCCCTTCCTGCAGATGCTCTGGGACAAGCCACTACTGGAGGGCATTTTACATCTTCTTGGTCACAGTGACCAGCTGATCGAGGTGACCATTGCGTTGAGACCAGGGGCTGGCCAGCTCCCACTGCAGGGAGCGCATATGCCAATGGGCCCATTGGACCATGGAGGTACAGGCCGCCATGTAACCCAGAAGGTGCTGGAAGTCCCGGACAGGGTGTAAGTGCCCAACTCGAAATGATCGGGCAAAGGAGAAGAGAACATCTACCCTGTCTGCTGGGAGCCTGGCTCTGGCTTGGCAAGAGTCAAGCTCTGCCCCAATGAAGCTGATCACCTGCAAGGGCATGAGTTCTGACTAGGCCTCATTGACTAGCAGACCAAGTTGGATGTAGGTCTGGAGGGCCAGATCCCTTGGCTGCTCCACCTCAGCAATGGCTGTGGGGCAGCAGTGTTCCAGGAGACATTCTAGAGGCTGTGATGCTGCCCTATTTGCAGGCACCTCTCTGGTCTGAGAGAGGAGGTTGCCCATCTCCAGGCTGACATGGCTAGGATTCGTGAAACCTCCTCCCCCACCCAGGGACCACCAGGGCCAATGCCACTACCTCAGAGGTTGCCAAGAAAGAGGAGAGGCTGGACCAGGGAGGGAAAGGGTGGTGGAACAGAGTTGCATCCCTCCTGCTGTACCTCTCCACAATTCATTCACTGTTCTGGTGGACAGTGGTTCCTCAATGGAGGCACCTGCAGTGGAGACCAAGGAGGATGCTGGGAACCTTCACAAAGGAGACCCACAGGAGGGTGGCATGGGACCCCACAAGGGAAGGAAACACTTCCTGGTGGGGGACTCAATAATTAGGGGGGTAGAAATGAGAGAGGGAGGTAAGGTGCCTTCCTGGTGCCACGGCTTGAAGGGATAGGAAGCGAATCCTCAGGATCGTGGGAGGAGCTGCACGAGGGAGGGAGCTGGATGTCATTGTCCACCTAGGGACAAATGACCTGGCTAGGAATGGGATCGGAGCAGTGCAAGAGGAGTTTGTAGAGTTGGGAACAGGCCTTAGACAAGTAGTGCATACGGTAACCTTCTCGATGGTGCTGCCTGTCTATGGCAAGGGAGATGCTAGGGCACTCCTCATCAGGGAATTCAATGAGTGGTTGAAAAACTGGTGTGGAGCTCAGGGTTTTGGCTTCATTGGGGACTGGAGAGCCACCTGGAGGGATGTGGATCTATACTGGTGCGATGGTCTGCATCTGTCTGGGGGGGGGAACCAGGATCCTAGCTGAGAGGTTTAAATGCTTCATTGGCAAGCATTTAAACTAGCCAAGGGGGGAAGGCACTAAAAAGAAGCAGGGAAATCCCAGCCTCCCCCCACAAAACATGGTGATTAGTGAGGTAAACACCAAGGTACAGAAGTTATTAGGGACCAGAACAGATTTAAATGTAAAAAAAGGCAAAGGCAGTAAGGATAGAAATGGGGCTAAAAGGGGTAAGGCTATCAAAAAGTGGAGGGTGATGAGTACCAATGCCCGTAGTCTGTGTAACAAGCTCCCTGAACTAGTGGCCATGATGGAAGAGGGTTGCCTGGATACAGTGGCAGTCACAGAAATATGGTACACAGAGAACCATGACTGGGATGTCAACATACCAGGATACACAATCTACAGGAGGAGTAGCTCTCTATGTAAAGGAAGGGATCAAAGCAACAGAACTAAAGAGTAAACAGGGAGCAGATGAAGCACTTTGGGTCACCCTGGAGACAGGAAATGGTACCACAATCCGCATGGGGGTTGTATATAGACCCCCATCTCAGGGGAAGGGAATGGACAAGGAAATGATAGAAGGCTTTTAGAATGGCAGAAAGGGGAGATATTGTTGATGGGGACCCAAATATGCCAGATGTTAACTGGAGCACCTTTGCTGCAGGCACATCCAAGAGCAGGGTCATTCTTGATGCCCTACAGGGGGCATGTCTCAGACAGCTAGTATTGGAACCCACTCGGGAGGCAGCAATCTTAGACCTGGTACTCTCAAATGGGGATGGAGAAAGAATCTCAGATTTAGAAGTGGGTAGCCATCTGGGAAAAAGTGACCACCAAACAGTGTGGTTCACGATAAACACAGCCATACAAAAGCAAGAGTACTGGACTTTAGGAGGGCTGACTTTGGGAAAATGAGAGAGTGCCTAAGAAAATCACTAGCAAACAGGCAAGAAGGAGGGGTGGAGGAACAATGGGGAGTGATCAAAACAGCCATCACAGAGGCAACAATCCTTTGTGTAAAGCAAATCAATAAAAAACAACGAAGGAAAACAAATGCTGTGGTTCTCAAAAGAGGTGGCAGGGAAAGTTAAGGAGAAAAGGACAGCATTCAGGAAATATAAGGAAACACAGAAGGAGAAGGACAGAGAACTTTATCAGTTAAAGCAGAAAGAGGCTGGGAAGGCAGTCAGAATAGCAAAGGCCCAAACCGAGGAAAAGATAGCCAATTCTGTTAAGAAGGGGGGTAAGACCTTTATAGGTACATTAGGGAGCGAAGAAAGACAAAAGGAAGAATACTGAAGCTTAATAAAGGGGAGGAATGGGTAGAGGGTGACAGTGAAAAGTAGGGATACTGAATGAATATTTCTGCTCAGTATTCACAAAGGAAGAGGAGGGGGAGTTACCTAACCCAAACAAGAGAAACACTCTGAAGACGGCGGTCGATACCAGTCCACTTACAGAAGAAAGGGTTCTGAAAGAACTAATAAAATTGAAGGTGGACAAAGCAATGGAGCCTGATGGGATTCACCCAAGAATTCTAAAAGAACTAAGGGTAGAACTAGTGACACCACTGACTACTCTCTTTAACAAATCATGGCAGGATGGGGTGGTACCTGAGTACTGGAGGAGGGCAGATGTGATCCCTCTTCACAAAAGTGGGAGCAGGACAGAGGCAGGAAACTACAGACCAGTTAGTTTGACCTCAGTGGTAGGGAAAATGATGGAATCACTTCTGAAGGAAAGAATTGTTGAGTACCTAGAGGCCAGTGGGGCACAGGACCCAAGGCAGCATGGAGTCACGAAGGGAAGGTCATGTCAGATGAATCTAATAGATTTCTTTGACTGGGTGACCAACGTAGTAGACCAGGGAGGGGCTGTGGACATGCTCTACCTAGATTTTAGCAAGGCATTTGATACAGTCCCACACAAAAGATTAATACACAAGATAGCCAGCCTTGGAGTGGGTCTCAAGGTGGTAGCCTGGATAAAAAATTGGCTAGACAACAGGATGCAAAGGGTAGTAGTAAATGGAGTACACAGTGAAGAAAGGAGGGTTACTAGTGGGGTACCGCAGGGTTCAGTACTGGGACCGTCCTTTAATGTCTTTATAAGTGACATTGCAGAGGAACTGAAGGAAAAGTATGTCTCTTTGCAGACGACACAAAGATCTGCAACAGGGCTGATACACAAGATGGAGTGGAAAGGATGAGAAGGGACTTGGCAAGTTTGGAGGAATGGTCAAATGTATGGCAGCTCAGATTCAATGCAAAGAAGTGCACGGTAATGCACATGGGAAACAAAAACCCAGGGGAAGCGTACACAATGGGGGGTGAGATACTGACAATAGTAAAAATAGAAAGGGACCTGGGGGCAATTATATCAGATGACTAAAGGTGGGCAAGCAATGTGAAAAGGCAGTAAGGAAGGCTGGAGGGATACTGGGATGCATAGGAAGAGGCAAAAATAGTAGAAAACAGGAAGTTGTTATCCCTCTGTACAGACAGTTGGTGAGACCCCATCTGGAGTACTGTGTGCAGTTCTGGAGACCCCATCTCCGCAAAGACATAGAGTGGAGGCTGTCCAGAGGAGGGAACCAAAATGGTGCAGGGTCTGCACCAGAAGACAACGAAGAAAGACTAAAGGAGCTTAATATGTATACCCTTGAGGAAAGAAGGGAGAGAGGGGACATGATAGAAACTTTCAAGTACCTCAAGGGAATCAACAAAGTCCAAGAGGGTAGCATCTTTCAGAAAAAGAGATGTGCAAGAACAAGGGGGCACAATTTGAAGATAGAGAGGGGACGGCTCAGAGGTAATGTGAGGAAGTATTTTTTCACAGAGAGGGTTGTGGATGCATGGAACAGCCTCCCTGAGGAGGTCGTGGAGTCAAGAACAGTAGGGGAATTCAAGAATGCATGGGACAGGCATAAGGCAGTCCTAGTGGGGGGTAGGAAGAAGTAAGCTGTTGGTTAACTAGGATCTGCAGCTTATCTGTTAGGTAGGAAAATGGGCAGACTAGGTGGGCCAAGCGGTCCTTATCTGCCGTCAAATTCTATGTTTCTATGTTCTCCTGCCTGGAGGGATCTGCTATCAGCCAGTCGTCCAGGTAAAGGTACACCCAGATGCCTCAGGTAGGCTTCCACCACTGCTATGCATTTGGTGAAGACCCTGGGATCGAGGAGAGGTCGAATGGCATGACCTGGAACTCATAAAGGGCTCCCTTGGCTCGGAAGTGGAGGAAACTTCAGTGGGATGGACAGATCAGGATGTGAAAGAACACATCCTGTAGATCTTCAGAGCAAAACCACATGTCCTACTCGAGGGCTGGTATTATCTGGGACAGAGTTATCATCTGGAAGGTGTGAGACCCGAGGAATTTGTTCAGGTCATGCAGATCTAGAATGGGGCATCACCCCCCATTGGCAACATGAAATACCTGGAGACAAACCCTGGATGTTCCGGAGGATCCGCTACCCTGACAACAACGTCTTTGTGGAGTAGCTGGGCTATGTCATCTCAAAGAGCTGATCGAGTGTCTGCAGATACCAAGTCCTCCTGTGGGGCTGCTTGAACTCCAAAGGCAGACCCTGGCCAACCACTTCCACAACCCACATGTCGGTGGTAACAGAGGACCAGGTGGAAAGAAAGTGGCAGAGCCGCCCCCCTCCCAGTGGAGGCATGACGGGCATGAGGGTGGCAGCCCCAATCTTGTCACTGAGCAGGCTTGGAGCAGGACAACCTAGCTGAGGAGCCACCGGGTCCCTTCCCTGGGATTTCGGACCACTGAAGCCACTGACTTGGGCTATGGTGCCATGGCTGAGCCTGCTAGCCCAGCTGGTGCTGGGCTGGTTTTGCCGCAGGAGTGGGGGACTGAAAGGGCTTGCACTTCTGCTGCTTGGAACCCTTGGGATCCATTCTGGACAGACATGGAGTTCAAGATGGCATTTGACTTTTTGATATGCTGGAGGTGACCCTCCGCACCAGGCCCAAACAGGTCGGTACCCAAGAAGGGAACATCTGCCAGCTTGTGCTGAGTATCTGCCATGAAGGTCAAGATCCTCAGCCAAGCCCTATGGCACATGGCGACTGCGGCCACCACCGAGTGAGCACAGGCATCCCCAATGTACAGAGCCATCTGGAGTTGCTGTGTGGCCACAGCCTGGCCCTGCTCTTGGACCCGCTTGACTGTGGTCTGGAGGTCCACATGGAGATGAGGAATCACCTCATCTTGGGAGCCCAAGAGGGTGTGGGAGAAGTGTGCCATTAGGACAGCCGAGCTCGCCTGGTGGAGGCCAAGTGAGGAGGCAGCATAGATCTTTTTGGCCAAGTGGTCCCAATTTCTTGGACTCCTTGTCTGGCAGCCTGTCGACATCACCTGTACTGCCAGAGCGCTGAAGCATGGAATCTGCCACCAACCCCTCGGCCGAGGGGTGTTCCATGAACCCCAAGAGGGAACCAGTGGGTACCGCATATTTGTGGGCAATCCAGGCCGAGGGTGCCAGGCAGGAGGCAGTTCTGCCCAAGCTCCAAGACCAGGCCGACAATGGCCTCAGTCACTGGGAAGGCCTCTGTCATATATTCCCCTTCATCTAGAATCTCTGTGAGGGGATAGCGAGCCTGCTTCTGAATGGGCTCCGGAAGCATCCCCATAGACTTAGAGATGAGACACAGGATGCCTATGAAGGACATAAGTCCTTCCTCCATCGAGAGACCCCCCAACTCCATGTCGACCGGACAGGAGTGCAGTGAGCAGTCCTCAGACTCCAAGTCCGCATAAAGCAGCCGACCACCCGAGTCGCTCTTGACCCACTGCAGATGGTTGGGCATGAGAGTGACTGTCAGCCGCTGGGGAAGACCCTTAGCTGGCCGAGACTCCTTAGTCAGAGCCCTGGTCGATGGTTGCTGAGGTGGCGGCTCCACCACAATCGGTGGAGAGGCCAACTTTGGCTGAACTGAGGTGCCCTGAACCGGCTCTGCAGGTGAAGGACTGGTGTCGACCGGCCCCTCTGGTGGTGTCGGTATTGACTTGTTGGGTGACAGCCATGTGATGGCTAGTGTGGGAACCGGAGTCCTCTTTGGACTGGAGAATACTAACTGTTACCACATGAGGTCTTCGTAGCATTGATGCAACTTGCACCAAAGCCTCGCCTTACCTGAGGAGGATGAAGACGACGAATAGCGGCACCGCCGCTTCCTGTGGCATCAAGAGCAGGACTGCCAATGTCAGCAGGATCTGCTTGACTCACTAGATGAGGAAGATTAAGATCTCGACCACCGGTAGTGCCGACGGGGGATCTCGGAGGGAGCCTGGGAGTGCCGCGGCTCCTCCTGATCTGGGTCGGTGACCGGAGGGTCTGGCTTAGCAGGCTGAGCCTCCCCTTCAGTGGTCACCGGCAGGACCAGAGTCCTCAATAGAGAAATGTTGGCCTCATCTAGCCAGCATGATTCGACAGGGTAGAGAAAAATTTCGGCTGCATCGTCGGCTCGTGTCTTGGCCAGCTGACCTGAAGGAGGCACTCAGGTCCATCTTGCAAATGAGCTACGCTCAATGATGTTCGCCAGACTAAATAAAGATTTTGATTGATTGATTGATTGAGGCACCGTGAAGCCAGCGGCCAAGGCTGCAGTTTTGACCGTAGTCAAACCCGGGGATTCCTGAGACTGAGCTAGCTCTTGATCCCAAGAACATCGACAGTGAGTCTTCTCCTTGTAGTGTCTAGACTCCTTCTTGCAGAAACACGAGCTGTGCAAACCCGAAGGGCCCTCTCCCTTGGCCGGAAAAGGCTAAAACAGCTCCTTGAAGGAGCCTGTAAAAGTGGAGCCCAATTTGAGAGGAAGAAATGCAGAAACTGAAGAAAACTGCACAGAGGTCCAAGCTGCCTCCTCCTCGAAGGCCTTAAGTTGCTCAAATTGCTCAGTGTACCCTGCAGCTGCGGAGACCACCCAATAGGCATCCTTTGATTTGACTTTCCATTTCTTCAGGCTACCCAACTTTAAGCGGGCAAGGCTATCCTGAAGGACCAACAGCTGAAATGACTGCAAATGTCACAAGCCTGGGGAACGTGCTCATGGCCCAGGCAGTAAATGCACATGGTGTGTTTGTGTGCCAGTGCACGACATCTTCTGCCCGCATTGGCACCATCAAAATCTGGGCAAGGACTTTTCCTCCATCACAGTCGCAATCAAAGATCATGCTGAAGACAGGAACTCTAACGAGTTTAAGTTTTGGAAATGAATCTGAAGATCTGAGCACCAGGGCTTACTCAATGTGGAAGCGCTAAAGAGGGAACATGCTTCTTCCAGCGGAAAGGAAGATCTAGCATCATGAGGCAGAGCCGAGGGTTATACCTCCCGGGTGGGTGGGAGGAGCCAGCTTAAAGACTTTCTGGCAAGATTTAAAGGGCAAGAACACTGCCAGAAGTGTGGCTAGAACAACATATCCACATCCCTAGAAAAAAAAATAAAATGTAGGGGTTCATATCCCCGCTGATGTAACTAAACTCTATACCCTGAACTTTGAGGCCCTGTTAGGTAAGATAGGGTCAGGGTGTGAACGATGGATGGATCTGTCCCTTACTGTACTGGAGTGAGCAGCTACCATTAAAATGACCATTCTCCCCCAGTGTCCATACCTTTTTCAGTCAATCCCCTGCTGTTTCCCTGACAAATTCTTCAAAGAACTGAATAGTATCCTGCATAAATTCATATGGCGCAGGAAGAATGCAAATAAGTAGGACTCTTCAATTACCTATGAATGGGGGATTGGACTGCCTAATTTCAAATTCTATTACTGGGCATCCCAGCTGGCATTCCTGCCCACAGGCATGGACCCAGTCCCCCTGGTATGGATGGCTATTGGGAGGGTGATGCAGGAGGGGATCTCCGCAGACATATCCTGGCAGTGACAACCAAACCCAACACCTCTAAGAAAGTATACCCTAACCCATTCACCAGAACCCTGATGATGGCCTGGAAAGCTGTACATGAGCTCACCAAGGTACCGGGGGGGGGGGGAGTCTCCCACTACGAATCCATATGGGCCACCCTAAAGCCAATGCCATGATATGCTTTCCTACACAGAGGACAGCTGAGATGGCAGAAGGCAGGCTTAAAGCACGTATTACAACTGTACAAGGACAGTAGGCTTCTCATGTTTGCAGAACTCCAGGCCAGATGGTGTCTCTCCTCAGGAGTGACCAATTTATGTGGTAAAGAGACATGTTCAGGTTAGACATAGGTTACAGAACCTGTCACAAGGCTTTCCTGGGAAGGTAGGACATGATCCATATATTGAGGAAGTGTTCAGATCCCAACCAAATACAGGACCATTGTCTGTGTTCTATGGCACACTGCTGGGAAGTGGGAATGGCCCCACTCTGTGTATACAGAAACCATGGGAGGATGATCTGGGGGTGGCTTTCCCTCCTGAAATTTGGAGGTGGGTAATCCAACACCTTAAAAAATGCTCCAGGAGTAATAGGCTTCGTCAAATACAGTTACATTTTCTGCACAGAACCTATATAATTGTGGTAAAGAGACATGTTCTAGACCACACTAAGCCAAGTTTGTGCCCCAAATGTCAAGCAAAAGGCGGCACCTACCTGCATATGACCTTAATGTGCCCTAAAATCCTGGCCTTCTGGCAAGAGGTGCTCAAAAAGATGACAACTGTGATGAGAAGGGCCCCTTCCAAATCCCCCTTGGAGTTCCTTTTTAGAGCAGACCATGACAGAGGCACACTGGGGGACTTGCCTCTGTGGTCTCCAGTTGTTGTAAATGCCCGTACCACCTTGGCACAGTGTTGGATCTCAGAGAACCCTCCTGTGATCCAGCAGTGGGCAAATAATTTGCTGAGCTATCTTCGTGTAGAAAAGGCACAAAGTACAATCACATACAATGGTCAACAGTTTGCCCATATCTGGAATAAGTTAGACCTGGTCTTATTTCCCTAAAAAATCTCCAGCCTCACTGGGAAACATCAAAACTGCCAGTGATAGATGCATCAGGGTTGGAATGGGCCAGGGAGGTTTAAAAAGATACCTACAGCACCACCTGAAAGACACATTGAGTCTATCCTGCCAACCTTACAGTATTACAGTAGTACTATAATACCAGATTGTATAATACTCCAATTTCTGTTTGTATCCACAAGTGTTTGGGCAAATGTTGTAATACCCTGTTCATTTTGTTTGATGTAAGCAATATGTAATGTCCTGTTGAGTGTGCAATAAAACTATTTTACAAAAAAAAAAAAAAAAGGATTTTTCCTGATAAAAGAACCAAAAGGTATCTCATTTCTCCATTTCTAATTCTTAAGAAGATATCCATTCAATAACTGATAACTATTGGTGCTAAAGGAAGCATTTGGATATTACTACAAATTACTTAATATAAGAACTGTATACTGTTGCTAAAAACGTATCAATTTATTACATGTGTGCAATAATTAAATGATGTGCTGCTATATATCTTCTATTGTAATTTACTGAGGGTGGATTTTGCAGATTAATGCTGAATATTAGCTCCTTTTGTACAAATGTTTCTGCTTCATATATAAAAATGTACCTGTTTTTAACAACAGTTTTTTATTGAACAAATCAACTTTTAAACTAAACATTTTTTTTACGTTTGTGACTGGGATAGGCACATTGAGCCGAGACTTGTTCCAGGTGCAACATAAATGTACCATTTTTTCTTTTTTTCACTCAGAAACTGTAATGCAGCTTCAACAGGAAAATGCAAGAACATTTTTAACATGTGAGTGGCCCAGTTAGTGAGCACCTGTAAGCTGCTGGCTTTAGCAAACAGAAGAAACCATAGATAAGTCACACAAAATCATTTCACTCTCCCCTTATATTGAAAATATTTTTTTTTGTCTTCAATTTCCCATGTATTTTACTATTGCCTTCATTACTGGAAGCACGTGCTCAATTTCAGATACATTTCACTATTATCTTCATTACTGGCAGCATGTCCTCAATTTCATGTGTATTTCACTATTATCTTGAATATTGGCAGTGCAATTTAAAAAAATATGGTTTTTAGCTCTAAAAAGTTTAAAAAAAAAAGATTAGAATCCTAGAACTAGAACCCAGAACTTCAGAGGATTCTGACAACCCTATGACAGATTTGTTGTCTGTTTGCAGGACTGCCTTTTAGTTGAGCAAGTCCACTAGGGTTTTCAAGCTGTAAAGAACTGCATGCATCTCTAGCACATTTATGTGGAGATGAGCTTCTGCTGAGTCCCAAGTTCCTTGTGTCTGAAGACCTTCATAGTGTCCCTATCCCAGAAAGGAGGCATCCATGTTAAGTTTAAAATCCATGTTAAGGGTCACCTCTGGCTCCAGTGGGAGAAGGGGAAGCCATGGAAAAGGTTTTTCTCTACAGCCCACCACAGCAGGAACATCTCCAGAGTTTTGGTCACCTGAATGGGGTAGTTCTGAAAGAATAGCGCATGAGAACATTAGGCACTGAGCATTGGCCGAATTATTCTCATGTGCAGTCATGCTTGGGAGACTGTGAACACCAAGGATGCCATGAGTCCCAGGATGCACTGCATGGAATGAACTGGCACAGTTTTGAGCTCCATGATGAAACAAGCCATCTTCAAAGTTACATGCATTCTACTACCTGAAAGACCCAAGCCCATGTCATGTCCAGAACAGCTCATATGAACAGAAGTTCCTGTGAGGGCTACAGCTCAGACTTGCAGGGGTTTAGCAGGCCTCCCATGGACATCAGAAACTGCAGGGCTATGGCCACTGCCTGCTCTGTTTCCTGCCTGGACCGGCTTGTTAGAAGCCAGCCATACAGCTACAGGAAGACTTACAGTGCTAGCTTTCTGAGGTGCACTGTGAGTACTGTGAAGCACTTTGTAAAATCTGGCAGCACTTAAAGCCCAAAGGGTAGGATTCTGCACTAGTAATGCTGCCCCTCCACAAAGAACTGCAGGCACTTGTGGTGGCTGGGGTGCACCTGCATGTGCTGGTATGTATTCTGCATATCCAGAGATGCTATTCTATCCTGTTGCTTCAGGAAGGATAGCAAGGATCCCAGAAAACCGTCTTGAATTTCTCTAGATTCATGTTTTTCTTCAGTTTCCTACTATCAACAACAGGGAAATGAGAAATGCCTGCTCCCTGATTTCTTCTGTACCAGGATGTAGTGAGAGTAAAACCCTTTGTTTCATTCTGACTCTGGACTATTTCCACTGCCCCGTTTCTCAGCAGGCCCATAATCTCCTGTGCCAGCAGCTCCAACATGTCAGCTGATGAGGGGAATTGACTTCTAGGCAGCTTGTCTGGGGGAGGAGGGGAATCCAACAACTCCATGGAGTACCCCCTCATGGATGATCCTTAAAACCCATTTATCTATCGAGATGGAGTCCCATGGATGGTAAAACTGGATGAGGCACCCCCCCCACCTCCACTGAGTAGTAGTCTGCCTTGGGCAACTGAAATGGATCTGGGGCTAGGGTTTTAGATGGTAACACTATGCGCTTCTGGTGCCTGTTCCTTCTGTTGTACTTTCTTCCGGAGGTGACGAGGGTCTGCTTTGAAAGCTACCTCTGCCATCCAAGGATTGCTTGTTGTGAAGAGCTGCACCGTCTACCCCTCTTTGGATTGTGGGGAGCCAGCCTCAAATTCTTGAGAGTCATTTTGGTTTCATTAGATTCCTTAAGAGACTGCTCCACCTGCTGTCCAAAAAGATAGGTGCCATCGAAGGGCACGTTCATAATTGACTGCTGGATATCTGGGATGAAGCCAAAAGACCACAGCCAAGAGCACTACCTGCTGCAGATACCAGCAGCCACACAGCAGGCTGCTTCATCAAAGGCATCCATAGAGACTTTCAGCTGGTGGCTATCAGATTCAACTCATCTAGGCATCATCATGTCCTGCTTAGCCTCTATGTATTTCAGAGCCTCAACCAGAGATTTTAAGTTTGCACCAGAGGGAGTGCTCATACTTTGAGAAATGACCCTGGAAGCTAGCTATCCTCATGCTTAAGGTAGTCAAAGCATAGACCCCCTTGCCCATGATGTACACCTTGCATGACTTCTTCTTAGTGAGGTGTACCGAGACCTCTTTGGGCACTATGGCTTTATTATTTTCAGTCAAAATGACAACGGCATTGGCTGAGTAAAATACATGGGTTTAGACTTAGGAACCACATACTTTTCTGTTCACCTGTTTGGGAACAGCTTCCACAGTAGCGGCCCTCCTTCATGCCACCTCTGAGAGGGTCTCTAAGGCTGGCTGGATGGGAGGAACTAAGGAGACTGGGATATCAGGCATGTTTAGAAACACCAGTTGGAAGTGCCTAGCCTGGTCTATTGCTGCTGGCTCAAAATTCAGAGTGCTGCGCAAAATATTGAGCAGAGCTTAAAAGGAGAACTGGGTCAGAATTCTCTGAGCAGTAGTCTGTGTAATCATCCTCTTCATCAGTGATAAGGACCAAATCCAACTTGTCTCCTTCACCCAGAGGGAAGAAAGAGACCCTAAAGGGTGTTGGCCACAGTCTTGGAAACACAGGCAACACTGGCTCTGGCCCCAGGTAGAGTCTCGGGAATAGTGCTGTTGATGACACAAAGGTTGGCCCCAACATCCAAGGTCTGTACAGCACTGAGGGAAGCACATGCACCATGGTTGGCCCTGAAGGGCCTGGCCTCAGTGCCAGATGCAGCAACGACAATGGTGTTGAAGGGCCTGCCGATGCTGAAATGCTCAGCAGAGGCACCATGGCTGCCCCGTCCTCAAAGAGGATGGAGGCAACACCACAAGTGGGGAAGGCACTGACAGCAGGCAAATGACAGCCCCAGCCCAAAGACTGGACTCGAAGTCAACAGCATGACTAAGTCTGATGGCACAGAAGGTGTCGCCAGCTCTACCAGCCCAAAGGGCCAGAAGCCTGCACCAACAATGGGGCCACCAAACTTATGTGCTGCACCTACTATTCTTTAAATAAGTATGAACATTTATTTGTTTAGTGGCCTATCCCGGAGGCTCTGGGGCGCTGCACAGGTTGGTTGGAATAAAACAACATACATTGGTACATAAGCATAAATCTAACAATAATAAAAACAATTTAAATAAATAAATCCTAAATTAAAATTAAATAGTGCAGCAGTTTACTAGTTCCGAGTTGTAGTCTTCAAATGCCTTTTTAAAAAGATGGGCCTTCAGGCCCCACTTGAAAACCTCCACTGATGAGGCCTCCCTCAAGGGTCTTGGTAATTAATTCCATGATACCGGGCCTGCCACCTCAAATGAACGATCACCAGAGGACTTGAGGTGGGACCCGGGAACCACTAGGAGGCCCTCGGTAGAGGAGCGAAGTGAGCACACCAGATGGGCAGGAGTCAGGAGGTTATTCAAGTAGCCATGGCCCAATCTATGTATGGCCTTGTACATGAGCAAGCCCATCTTGAAAATGATTCTTCACCTAACCAGCAGCCAGTGCAGTCTGCATAGAACTGGGGTCACATGACAGGATCTCGGAAGGCCTGTCAGTAACTTGGCCACCACATTCTGCACCAGCTGCAGGCACTGGAGAACCCCATTGACCCCAAGGTGCAGGATATTGCAGTAGACAAGGTACAAACACATGTACCAGTGAGGGCAGATCATCAGGCAGAATCAAGGCTTCAATCTGGGCAACATTCTTTAAGTGATGAAAACCACTCCTGATGACTGAAGCCTCAAGTGTCAGTCTATCAAGGATGATGCCCACATTGGAGTGGGGCCAAGGCCATAACTACCCAATATCCAAACTGCCTATCGAGAGCCCCTCTGTTGGACAAAGAGTAGCTTCAGGACAGAGACCTTGACTCTGCAGGCACAGGTGACCCCAGTGTCATAGGAGACGATGGTAGGGTACCTGGCTCACCAGGAATCTAAAGTTTCATAGCAGAAAGACTAGAGGACAACCTTGATCAGTGCCTTTTCTACCACTTATGTTTTCTGTGGAAAGGAGTCAAGGCCAAATGATGCAAAGACCTTGCCTCCAAGCATGTGTGGGATCTGGATCATTTCTTTTTGCAGTTCTGGGAGGACTGTCCATTCTCCTGGTCACAAGACAGCCCACTGCCAGGGCACTCACCCAAGGATAAATAGTGGCCAGACACTGCACCACTGCCGGAACAATCTGCCTCTTCAGGTTCCCTACCTTCCATGGTTGTTGACCGTTTCCATAAGGTAGGGCCAAAAGAAAACGGGTAACTTCTGAGTGTGTGTTTGAAACTAAACTGACACAAAAATAACAAACTTCGCTGTATTTTAACCTAAAAACTGAAGAACTGAATGCTGGTGTCGTATAGACAGTGAAGTTCTGGCCCCAATGAGAAGAGTGATGATGCTGCTGTGCACTCAGTGGTGGGGGAAAAAGGAAATGAGGCAGTTGGTGGCTGGTGCTGCTGTATATCAGTGGGTACATGTGTTGATGTGTGCAAGGCCTTCTTGCACCACCAGCTCCCACTCAAAAAGTTCTGGCTCCCATGGGGTCCTCTCAAATCTACCTCAGACCCATTAGTGGGAATCTATTATAAAAATTGATTCTTGGAAGATCATCCAAATATTGGAAAATTCTGCTAAATCTCAGTGGGCAAACAGACTACAGCATTATGTACTGGGAGGTTTCTGACAAGTAAATGATAAGATGTACCTTGTAATGGCCATTGAGAGGTATGAAGTACTAAGTCATTCTGACCCTAAACAGGTTCGACTTGCAGCTCTGTTCTTCAATCACCAGACCAAGCTGAAGATCATTTTGTATGAGTGATTTCCACCTCCATTCTAGGTGTCCTCCCCCCAATTAATTATTCTCCTACTGCGTTGCAGGGATGGCGCCAGGTCCCCTTTCAGCCCCCGTTACACAAACCTTCAACACTCTCTGACTGTCCCGGCCTCTGCCTCGACTATGGGGAGGACCATGGCTTACCCCCCATGGGAGGGACATGAGGGGTGAGACTGATGTCACCCTGAGCCTCCGCCCTGTACACTGGGCTTTGTTTGGAACTGGAGGAAGTGGGAGTCCATCGGGGGCATCATTGTGCTGCACTGAAGGGGTTTTCTACTTCTAGTGCCCTGGAGGCACAGACGTGCAATGATGTCTGGCATACGACAGGCACGTGCCCACCCTAAGGATGTCAGCTGCCTCTACCCTTTCCCCTAGTGGTCCCAGACTGCAGTCTCCACTGGGAGTCACCATTTATCAGGGATCCACAATCCCCCCCCTCCCCAGGAGAGGAGAGCAGTCCTCTGGATGCTCAATCCTCTCCTCCTCGCCGACCCAAGCTAGCTCCTGAAACTGGGTCACCGGCGTGGTGAGAGGTAAGGCATCCAGCACCTCAACCCTCAGCACCACCGGGCAAGCTTTTCTCTTTTGAGGCAGCAGAGGAGACCCAGCAGGGAATAAAACATCCAGCTTGGAGAAATAAGAAGCACTGGCTATTGACAACAAGATTAGTGTCTGGTTGGCCCCATGGCTTATGCAAGCTGAGCCAGAACCAAGGTGGCACCAAGATCAGCACAGAGTGAAGCACTGAGGTCATCGATCCCAGCACTGTTAAGAGGGCAGGATGGATATCATCCACCCCAGCACCACCTTGGAGCCAGTACCAACACTGAAAAAGCAAATGTTCTCTGGCCCTGAGTGGTACTTACACCGGTACCAGATCATACTAAGCAATTCAACACTAACTCAGGGTCAGAGATGAAACACAGGTGGGCAAACTTCACTTTGGAGAAGCCAAGGAATGAGATTTGGCCAAGGGGAGATGTAGCACCTACTGTAGAAAAATGTGTACCTGAAGACCTGCAAAAACAGATCCGGATCCCACAAGAGCATCCAACCAGAGTATGGTGCAGGGATAGGGTTTGGTTGCCGATGCCCAGCAGGACTACCAAGATCCAAGTCCATGCTCAGTCCTTCACATCCTGAGAAGCAGGAATATGTCAGAAACAGAGGCGCCAGCCCACCCGCCAAGGCAAAAATCATGATTCCTCCACTGAAGGAACTCTGCTAATAGTCCCCAAGCAAAGGCACCATCTCAAGAGAAGCAGGGGCTCTGGTCAAATAATCCAGGGGGTCCAATCCTGAGTGTGAGCAGGGCCAGGATCTATTTATGACACTGGGGGGACTTCCAATCCCGCTAGACATCAGACTGCCCAACAGCGGACACTCGCCCATGGAGGGAGTGGAGGCCTGAGGGAGCCTCACTGCAGAAGCTGCAAAGTAGGTCCTACCTTAAGATTGTAGAGTAACGGCTGTCAGACTGTTGACACTGTTGGAAAGATGCCAATACTGAAAGGAAAAAAAACAAACACTTTAAAAAGCTCACTAGAATAAGGACACCTGTAGTGAAAAATAATAAGGAACTAACTGTAGTCCTACACAGGCAAACCTGAATTTCTGGTGATCCCCCGATGAAGCAGCACTCTCAACAGCATCCAAGGGCTGCAAAAGTTCAGCTTTCATGTGGTTCTAGTGCCTCTGGCCCCAAGACGAATAAGTGGGGCTCTGCAGAGAAGACTGATTGGAAATTTTGGTTTTACTGTAGCACCTTTCAAATACACAGTATCCCAAATCATTTTGCAAACCATGACCAGCTGCATTAGCTATTAGGTGATAACAGACAGTTGGGAGACAGGCAGTTAAAAAAGCTCAAGAAGGTTAGTAAGGGAGAGGGGACATTGAGCACAGAGGGACTGGCATGCTCAATGTCACACAATGAGTAAGTAGTGATAGAGGGTAAGAATAACTTATCTTCTAAGCTTCTCTCTTCCTCCCCTCTACTTTTACTTACTACTCATTCACTGAAACTTGTAAATTGCTAGGTAATGTAGGTGTACAAAAGGTGCTAGTCAATATAGAAACATAGACTTTGATGGCAGATAAGGACCACTTGGACCCACCCAGTCTGCCCATTTTCCTACCTACTGGATAAGCTGCAGATCCTAGTTATCCATCAGCCTACTTCCTCCTACCCCCCACTAGAATTGCCTTATGTCTGTCCCATGCACTCTTGAATTCCCCCAGTGTTTTTGACCCCATGACCTCTGGTAGAAAGCCGCTCCAGGTGTTCACCACCCTCTGTGAAAAAATACTTCCTCAAGTTGCCTGAGCCATCCCCTCTCTATCTTCAAACTGTGTCCCCTTGTTTTTGCACATCTATTTTTCTGAAAGATGCTACCTTCTTGGACTGTTGAGTCCTTTGAGGTACTTGAAAGTTTCTATCATGCCTCCCTCATTTCCTCAAGGGTATACATATTAAGCTTCTTTAGTCTCTTTTCATATGGTTTCTGGTGCAGACCCTGCACCATTTGAGTTGCCCTCCTCTGGACTGCCTCCATCTTATCTATGTTATTGCAGAGATGGGGTCTCCAGAACTGCACGCAGTACTCCAGATGGGGTCTCATCAACTGTCTGTACAGAGGGATGACAATTTCCTGTTTTCTACCGGTGATGCCTCTCCCTATGCATCCCAGTATCCCCCCAGCCCTCCTTACTGCTTTCTCACATTGCCTGCCTACCTTTAGGTCATCTGACATGACTACTACAGGTCCCTTTCCATTTTTGTTGTTAGTACCTCCCCCACAGTGTGTACTCTTCCCCTGGGTTTTTGTTTCCCAGGTGCATTATTTGCACTTCTTTGCAAAGAAGTGCAAAGTAATATTACACTGTACAGTGCAGTGTTAATGTAGCTGGCAAGAAAGTTGCCCCCAAATTGTTTGTCATTGTAAATTGAACTGGAATAATACCGCAGACAACACATACAGTTTATTTAAAAAGTTCTCAACTTTACTACACATAAAATTTGAGAAAGTATTTAACAGTATTAATGTATGTACCATTCAAATTACATGCTCATAGAACAGGAAATATAAATAGAAAAAAAGGGATTTTTCCCCCATCATAGAAATTTTATTATACAGTTTTTAATTAATGCAAGTAACCTTGCTCCCTTTTTAACTTTAGAAACAGCAAGTCAGAATGATAAAATCTGACCATTTGAAAGAGAAGCTGCTTTGCACAAAAAAAAAAAAAAAAGACTGGCAATAATTTTTGCCATTCCCTTTTACAACTTCTGCAAGTTAATTTAAAACACAAAAACATTTCATATAGTTTCTATAAATGCAAGAACCTTATGAATAAGATGACTGCAAAATAATGAGGCATAGTGGTTCTCGGTTTAATACATGTTTTCATATCATTTTTCTTTTAGAAAAAGAATTTTAAAACCACAAAAGTTATTAAATAGTTTTGTAACAAGTTTAAAAAGTTCTGCAAAGTAAGACAACAGGAAAAACACATCCCTAAGATGACAAAGCACCACTTGGAATAGCAGGCATGCAGTTAGGTGGAGCTCTTTACATGCTATCCAGAGACCATGGGCCAAAGGGTGGCACAGGGCTTGCATCAAGACCTGTACCACAACACTTTGCTGCTATGCCAATGTTATTTGCTGCAGCTGTGCCCAATTTTCAAAGGTCAGATGCAACTGTGACAGTCTTTCCGCTTTATGGCAGCTTGTGCCAAATCTTGGGCACAAGCTCCGTAAAAACAGTCCCTGGAATTGACGTAAGCTAGCCCATAGAAAGATGTTCTAACTTGTGTTGATTGCCACACGAGATACCAAATCCTGTTCGACTGCTGCAAGTTCAGTGCACCATCTCTTATCGTGCACCTGTGGCTTGCGGCCATCTCAGGAGTTTGAAAATCCGCCCCATGGCTTTGCAACACCTAACTCTGTGAAATTCAGTACAACTGTGTGAAAATGGAAGGGGAACAGAAGTCCATACTAAGGAACATTCTTGGGTCGTAAGGCAGGTCCTAAACGACAAAGTCACCAATATATAACAAAAAGTTCATACTTACAGCAATTAAGTTTTATACTTACAATGTCATAGCGCAATACAATAAATTCTTATTAAAATAATTCTTATTCAACTGATCCTGCAACCCCTCTGCCTATCATTCTGATGTCATTGCAATGTGTAAATACCACCCTTCCAGTGGCTGGTGTCATCTGGTGAATCAACTACAGTGTGCCCTTAGTCACAGCTGTCCTCAGATAGGGGATCCTGCAGAACCTGACAGTGTTAAAAATGGCTGGTACTGCACAATGTTCCGCTATCAAAGTTCTTGTCGGGCATGGGCTCACAGGATCAACCAGATAATTTACTTTACAACAACGGAGGTTTACAAAATGTTTAAAAATTATTTATTGGCAAATCTGTCGTCAGGATTTGCGTATTCCCAGTACATGGATTGGGGCAGTCTCTTGATCCCCTTTAATATTTTTGTAAGACATCTTTCACAGCAGCACTGGTATTAGAGAGGTTCAGTTATATTTTTGATACAACAGGGCCATTCTTACTTTCTAATCGTGTTGTGCTATATTGTGTTAATATGACGGAACACTTTGAAAATAGAGTTTTCATTGAACTACTGTGAAAGAATGATGGCTACCACCAACAAACTCCAAAAACCTTCAATTCATGTCATTTTTTTGTACACAGCTTCTAATGGGCACAAGATAAATGGAATATCCATAGGGCCAAGGCTTGGCAGCCATCTTGTTTTTCAAAAGAATCCTGAATTAAGCTTCATTCTTCAAACACTTCCATCTTTATGACTCCATTAAATATGCAGCTCAACAGGACAGGATTCTAATCCCATCAAGAAATAACCGGGCCCCTTTTTTGCACTGTCGCTGTAAAATGCTAATAAACTAAATGGCAATGCTAGATTTTTGATGTAGTAATTGTTTTCTCTAGTACATTTTAAAATAGAGAACCTTTTATTAGCAAATCTAATTCAATGCGTCAAAAATACCTTCAGATTTCTTTGTATGGGAACCAACACTAGTGAAAGTTTCACTATGTTGTAAAACTATTTTTTGTTCCTTTATAGACTTTTGAACAAATGTAATGCAAACACAGTTCATCATAATTCCCACCTTAGGATGCAGTTCTGGAAATGAAGTCTTCTTTTGTTGAAATCATGAGAAGAGTTCCACTGATATAGAGGTAGAGGATTATTATAGCCAAATGCTTTAGACTGTTAAGCTGATTTCAACAACCCCTCTTCTGTAAAGGCACTCACAATTATTTTTCATATATTTCTGTCCACTTGTGTAACACTTTTAAGCTGAATTAAAAATATTCAGCAGACGAATGGAGTAGAATAAATTAAATAAGTACCCCCATTTTGATGCCAAGAAACAGCATTGTTCTAGATTACAATTGAGGAGTGATCATGCACTTTCTGAAAGAACCACCTTAGAAAAGAAAACTAGAGTCTCAAAAATGGAATGGTACTGTTAAAGCGTGTGTTTGGGCATCAGACTATAGTTGGTAATTCAAGAAAAGTGCAATGATCTTGTGGTAGAAATATACTACTCACATTCACAGTTAAGACATAACAATTTAAAAATATTAAAAATGAACAACTTTGCAATACGGAAGTATAAAAAATAATGCATATAAACCTAATTTAGCCTGCTTGTAGAAGCATTCTGCAATCAAAGCTGCTTCATACTGGTTGCGCCATTAAATATACTGTTTTCCATGCTTTGTTTTTTCATCTCGACACCACTGAACTGATGGAATTAAAAGACGTTCCTCCATTACAGTTCGTCACGTGCCCATCTTGGCCATTAGCATCCAAGTTGACTTTAAAAACAGGTGATGCTTTCAATAGAAAGTCTGCTGCATCCCTACGGCCTAGCTCCCTTAACCGGGCCATTAAAATCCCAACATTGCTTTCAGAGGCCTTGCTCCATTCTAATAACAGAGCGTTAGTTGGACTTGGGAGATGTCTGTTATCATTGTGAGTTCCATTGTTCGTATTGTGTTTTGCAACAAAATCGGTGAGACCCAAATTCATGGCCAGGAGGCACCAGTCTTTGCCCATGGGGTCCAGTGGGTCAAGAAGGCGACTTAGTTTCCTTCTTGTAAGGAGACTCAGTTCTGAGGCATGGATGTCCATTCCTAGGCTTCCCTGTGAATACACATCAAGACAACCAAAACACAGAATGCTGCTGAAGCTCTCTTTGTAGCTCCCCATAGTGTTGGTTAGTGATGCTTCCTTTTGGGCCTGTGCCCTGAAGAAGTCCCTGGGCTGGTAGATCATAATTGGTTCATGGTGTTCTCTAAGCTGTTGCGGGCTTAGATAATGCTTCACAGTAAGAAGCCCTGGCAGAGTGGCAGCCATTAAGTTATCAATGACGCGCATATTGAATCAAGCAGCACACAACACTTAATCTTTTCAGTTTCTAGTCCTCTTACTTGGACCTCAACACCCTGTCCATTGTTGACCAGCAACACTAAAACCTCTGCACCCATGTTGGAGATTTTGCTCCATTGTCCATAACCTTAAATCTGCTTCTCCCGCTGGGTTCTGTTGATGAATCCACCTGCAGAGGTTAACTTGGACTTTATGAAAAATTCCACAAGGGAATGGGGTAAGGTGTTCCACAGGAACAATTCTAACACCTCCATAAATCATCATATCTTCCTCTTCATCTGTCCAGGATCTATGAAGGTTGTCCGCTTTGATCAAAGCAGGAATATCTACCATCGTCCCTGTACTCAGATCTCTGGCACAGATGTCCATGGCATCCAAAATCTGTACGAGTTCTTCTACATCGCTGTCAGAAACCAGACGCTGCACATCCTCTATTGTGTAGCGACCTCTGTAATGGTGTAACGCTTTAGGATTCTCAACAGACAGGAGCTTTCCAAGGACACTGGAGCACAGCCACCGAGGATCCAAAAGTACAATGTCTTGCACAGTTTCACTCTGCATTATATTGATCTGTTTTGTAAAAGAAATTAGACATCATTATTATTCTGATACAGAGCTACAGAAAAACATTTTTATCCTTAAAACATATCATGTTCTTTCACAAATATGATTTTCTCCTTACTATTCTGAACATGGTAAAATGATCAATAGAGGTTACTCACCTGTAATCATAGTCCCACTACTGCTATTCAAGTCATATCAACACATAGGCAGTTACACTGGACTATGCTCAGTAACAGAATACCTTCAAGCTTGACTCTTTACACCACCCATCGTGTCGTTATCCAGCTCTGCCCTGCCTGAGATTAGATCTGCATGCTGGAAGCAGGAATCTGAGCAAGTCTTGCCTGGGGAGGTCGGGTGTCATATGGATGTAAACAAAATACCAGTGGTAGAAAGTACAGATGTGTTCTTACTGTAATGGTAGCTCTTTGAACGGTATCTCTTGCAGCAGGTAACACACTTGGGTCATCACCCAAGGTCGCTCTTGTGCACAGCAGCTTTCTTCCAGCAGTCTTTCCTAAGGGCTGCCCACACATGACATCATCATCCTGCATCTAATATAAGAGTGGGAAGTCCCAGGTATCCTCATTTATCCACCAGATTTGAGGGAGAGCCGAGGTACCATAGGCATCCCCTCAGGTATATATATTTGTATTAGAAGGTGTTCTGTTAGAGAAGGAGAGGGATGGAGGAAGGGATCGTACCTGCTGCAAGAGATAACTCTCGAAGATCTGCCATTATGGTAAGTACGCAACTGTACTATCTTCCACGGGGATAATCTCATGCAGCAGGTAATACACTTGGGATGACTCCCAAGCAGTAAACCCAGAAAAGGTGGAAAGTTATGACAGAAGACCTTGTAGGATTGCATGGCCAAAGGCCATCCCTACGGCGAGAAGCAACATCTAAATTGTAGTGCTTCATGAATGTATGTATTGTGGACCATGTGGCTGCACTGCAGATATCTGTGATAGATGCCCCTTTAAAGCAGGCTGCTGCAGTGGCCATGGCTTGGGTAGAATGGGCTTGGACAGGTCCTGGTAATGATCTGTTATACTTCTTATAACAAAAGGTTATACAATGTGCCAACTAATTGGAGAGGGTCTGTTTAGCGAACAGAAAGCCTTCCCTGGTTGGGGCAAAGGTAACAAAAAGCTGAGGAGTCTTCCTGAAAGATTTGGTTATGATTTATATAATATCTCAAAATGCAATGAACATCTAAAGTGTGTAGGAGGTATTCTCCTGAATTAGAATGCTCAGAAAAGTAGACTTGCAGTTCTACAGACTGATTTAAGGTATGCTCCGAGATCACCTTGGGTAAAAAGGATGGATTGGTAGGAAGAGACTCTCTGACTTTATGGAAGATTAAGTAAGGTTCTCTACACATTTTATTTATTTGTGATCTAGGATAACACCATTTGAGAACAAGCTCATTACATAGGTTCCACATCATTTACAAAAACAAGACAGTACAGTGTAACTTGAGAACAAGCTCGTTACATAGGTTACAAGACGGTGTGAAAAACAAAGCAGTACAGATGTAATGTAATTACAGCTAATTCGGTAATACAGTAAGTTTACTGAGAAGGAAAAAAAAAAGACATAAGTATAACTTAATACTCTATGCCGATGATGTAGTCCTCTCTTCCTCCCATACTGACCCTGTCTCGCTCTCCAAGGTGCTACAGACAAACTTCAGCCTAGTTGAAACCTGGCTTCTCCAACATAAGCTGTTGATGAATTACAAAAAAAATAAAGTCCATGCTGTTCCATAGCTCTCACAGCAAATACAGATCCATAAACTTTACCATATATAATGAAATTGAACAGCCACTTGAGCAAGTGCAGGAGTTTAAATACCTTGGTATTACCCTTGATTGCACAATGTCTTTCGGCTTGCATGTTCAACACATCGGTCAACTCAAGAATTGGGTTCCTCAACCGCCACCGTAGTTGACTCACCAAAGAAGTGTGCGCAGCTATAACTGCCCGAGTCCTACCCGTCATTGATTACAGGCTTGTCTTCTATGGGACTGCCGTTGATATCACCCTAAAACGGGTTAAGACAGCCCTTAACAAATGCTGTAGACTTCTCACTGGCACAGGGCAGCATATGCGTACCTGTGATCTCTACAAGCAATCCAACTGGCTCAATCTAAATAGTAGATTTGCCTACCAGACCAGCGTACTGGCTAAAAAAATTTGTTTTACCCTCACACCCCCTGCAACTCTTGTCTTAATGTTGCCCACAGTCACTGCACATTTTACGCACAGTTCCCTCAAACCAACATTTATCGTTCCATTCTGCCGTATCAACCAGGTTCAACGTGCTTTCCACACCAGGGCCCCCCCTGCTACTAAACAACCTTCTCCCTGAAACTGCAGCTCAAAACAAGCTTGGCCCATTCAAACGTAAACTCCGCCAGCACCTCACTGACCTCAACAGTTGTGACAGCTCTGCCTAGGCTTGCGGCTTTGTTTCACCTCTCCCTCCTCCTCTTTCCTCCCTTGCTACCCTCCCCACTTCTCCCTGCCCCTCCATCCCCTGCTACTCCCTGTCTCTCTCCCTCCCACCCTCACTTACCATTCTACCCCCTCTCATCTCCCACCTACCATTCCACCCCCCTGCGCCTCTCTTCCTGTCTTCCCCTCCCTATCACCCTATCTCTTGTTGCTCCACCCCCAGACTACCTAGCACTTATCTTTCTGTTCTTGCACTTACAACAATGTCAAATCCTTGGCCAGCCTACCCCCTTTTCCCCTCCCCTCCCCTTATCCCCCTCCTTGCTCCATTTATGTCACTCCAGGATGGTTTTCATTTGTATCTGTGTCATGCTATATATACACGCCTGTATTAATTGTGCATTGTTATTTGCCACTGTTTGCTACTGTGCTAGTCTATACACATGTATTGTCTTTTGCTACTAAGTTAACCTCGTTACCTGTATTGTATCTTACCTTTGCTTACTTCTATGTTAACCTCTGGACCTTGTATTGCATCTTACCACTGTTTTGCTTGCACCCATTGTTGACGTAGAACCTTTGTAAAAGAACCCTTGGGTTCAAAGGTATTTGTAATGCTAGTAATAAATAAATAAATAAAACTGACTAAAAAAGCTTCAATTAGGGCATGAAGCTCAGAAATATGTCGCGAGTGACAGCTACTAGGAATAAGATGTTCCAGGCTAGGAAGCGGAGGTCGTATGTAGCTGCAGGTTCGAAGGGGTCGAGGGTCAGCTTTTCCAGCAGGAAATTTAAGTCCCTTGGAGGGGTGGGCTGTCTAACAGGAGGTTTTAGGTGTAACATTCTGCTTAGAAAAATCTTGCCAAGGTGATGCTGATAAAGTAATCTCCCTTCTAAAGTTTCATGAAAGGCCAAGATAGAGGCCAGATGGACTTTAACAGAGGAGTAGCTGATGCCCATCAAGGCTGGTGAAGCCAAGTAGTCCAATACCTTAGTCAATGGACAAGAATAAGGGTCCAAATACCAGGAAGTGGCACATATGGAGGAGTATTTCCATCTGTCATTATAGGTTTGTCTGGTAGATGATTTGCGTGAGGCCAAAAGAATGTTGGCCACTGGTGAGGAGACTTGAAGGTGGGCTATGAAAGTGTCCTCAGGAGCCAAGTGTGAAGGTGTAGTGACTTCAGGTTGGGGTGAAGAAGGGTTCCCCGATCCTGTATCAACAGGTCTGACCTGATGGGCAATGAAACTGGGCCCGTTACTGGGAACTGTGGAAGCAGGGGAAACCACACCTGCTGAAGACACAGAGGGGCTATGAGGATCATGGTGACAGGTTCCAGTTGTAGTTTCAGTAAAGTTCATTGCAGGAGTGGGACGGGGGCATATAAGAAGAGTCCTGTCCACGGTTGGGACAGGGCATCGATAGACAGTCCCTTTCTGTTCAGGATAATGGAATAGTATCTGGGCAGGCAGTGACTGTTGGGGTAGGCAAAGAGGTCGAGGTGCAGGGTCCCCCACAAACGAAAGACCATCTGAAGAACTTCATGATGAAGTGTCCACTCATGCGTGGAGGTCTGGCAACTAAGAATGTTGGCCAAAGTATTGTGGCATCCCGGTAGATGGACGGCAATCAATGACAGATGCTGAAGTATGGTTTCCTGCCAAACCACCATCACCTCTCTGCAGAGAGTGCGGGATTTGGTACCTTCCTGTTTGTTCAGTTAATACACCACCGAGGTGCTGTCTGATTGGATCAGTAAAGGTCCCGGAGTGAGGTGGGGAAGAAAAGCCTGAAGGATGAGGCAGACCGCTCTCATTTCCAGTAGATTTATATGAGGAGGAATGAAGTACCAGGGCCACCTGCCCTGGGTCATACAGGGGCCCATGTGTACCCTGCAGCCATCGGAGGAAGCATCCACGGTCAGCGTCGGCTGGGGAGGAGGGGACTGGAAGGGCATGCATTGAGATAGATTGGCATGATAGGTCCACCAGTCTAGAGCAGAGCACAGAATGGGAGTGACTCAGATTCTGTCTTTGAAATCCCCAATTTTTTTGCCTCCACTGACTTTGAAGAGTCCATTGGATTGGTCTCATGTGTAGAAGAATGAAGGCCACCATGGGGATGGCTGCGGCCATATGTCCCAAAAGGCATAACAGGCGTCTGGCAGTGATAAATTGCTGAGTTTGTATCTGGGAAGCCAGAGACAGAAGTCTGTCCTGTCTGTCGGCAGGGAGGTAAGCCTGGTGGAGGTGGTGTCCAGAACGGCTCCTATATACTGAAGCAGTTGAGTAGGATTTGGACCAGTTGACTGTAATTCCTAGGGTCTGGAACAGAGTGAGAGTTGCCTGGAGGGACAAAAGCAGAGAGGCTTTGGAATCTGCTTTTATGAGCCAATCATCTAAGTACAGGAAGACCAAATGTTCGTCCTGTCTCCAGGCCGCTGCCACCACCGCCAGGCACTTGGTAAAGACTCTCAGGGCAGATAAGAGACTGAACGGGAGTGCCTGGAACTGGTAATGTCCTAGCAAATAGAAGCGAAGGAACTGGTGGTGGGCGGGGTGTATGGGAATACGTCTTTCACGTCTAATGTGCATAGCCAATCCCTTTGTTTTAACATTTGAAGAATGGATGTTAAAGTGACCATCTGGAACCTCTTGTACTGAATGTGTAGGTTCAGTTTGTCTGAGGCCTAGTATAGGTCAGAGATCCCCAGTGCGTTTGGGTACCAGAAAAAAACTGGAGTAAAATCCCTGCTGGCACGCTAAAAGAGGAACCGAATAGATGGCATTCTTGTGAAGAAGTGCCTGGAGTTCCTCTTGAAGAATGGGGATATGGTCGGGTGGGTAAGAGACAGAGTGGGGAGGATGAGGGGGAGGCAATGAGGTGAGTTCCAGCGTATGCCCCATCCATATGATCTGAAGTACCCACTTGTCTGATGTTATCACTTGCCAGGCCTCCAAATGGAGGTCAAAGTGACTGCCCACAGCTTCCGAGGCCTGGTCGAGGAAGCCTGGGCAATGCCCCAGTTGGTCACTGGGAAGCGGGTTGACTGGCTCCACCCAAGGGGTGGGAGCAGGAGCCCTAGAAAGCAGGAGTGGCGGTCCTGGAGGATGGCTGAGAATGACCAAGAAATCCACCACTATAGGTACCTTTGCGTTTGTCACTTCTCTTTGATTGAAAAAAGGATTGAGAGTGGTACTGGTAAGATGGCTGTGAGGAATGATACATGCCATGCACTGTATGTAAAGTCCGGCCAGAAGCTTGGAGATCATCCAGAAGCATCTGGGTGCCAGGACCAAAAAGTTTGGATCCATTAAAGGGGGCATTTACCACTTTGTGCTGCACATCTGGTGTAAATCCTGACACACATAACCAGGCATGTCATCTGAGGGTAACACCTGTGGCCCACATCCGGGCAGAGGTTTCCACTGCATTGTACCCCAAACAGAGCAGATGTCAAGAGATGGAGTTGCCAGTTGAAACTGTTGCCAATAACTGGTCCTTCTCCTGAGAAGGGGGGAGTTTATGGACTAGTTCTATAGCAGAGAACCAGAGGGTATGTTGGTATTTAACCATGTGTCCCATATAGTTTAAAATTGTAAGATTCATGGTACCAGCCTGGAATACCTTCTTCTTGAGGTAATCAAGATGGCGGGTTTCCTTATCAGGGGGTAATGAGCTCATGTGCATTGGACATCTGGTATGATCATGAGCCGCTGTGATCACTACCGAATCCGCTTCAAGGGTAGCGGAAAGGAACGGGTGGTCAAGAGGAGCCTGGTACAGGCAATCCACCTTTCTTGGAATTGCAGGAATAGCTGAGGGCTGATTCCAAGCAGCCAGCATGGCACTTTGATACGTTTGCATAAGTGGGGCTACCACTACAACAGGCTCATCGGGCAGTTCATTATAGTCTGCCACAGCCTTTCTTTGTTTGTCATAGTCTGTAGTTGAAAACCCCATGATTTTTTGAATTTTGACCACCATCTCATGGAAGGATGGGTCATCAGGAGGAGAGGCAGCTGCTTGATGGGAGGCATCCTCAGGCAAGGAGGAGATGGTCAAAGTAGAGGCCGGAGGATGTAAGGTCCAGGTCCTGTACCTCAAAATCTTCAAGATCTCCTGGAAAATATTCTTCCTCATAGGACTGGGGGGACAAAGCCAAAGAAGGCTCTCCCTCACCTTGAAAATGCTCAGGTGGAGGGATGGGAGAACAGGAAGGGTGACCCACCTCTCCTGGAGTGGAAGGTTGAGAACCCTTCATCACTTCCAAAACCTGCTGCACCATGGTTGCCACGCCTAATGAAGTAGTAGTAGAGGGCAGGCCAGGTGGCCTCTGGGAAACCAGAGGAATCATGGAGGTAACTGGATGTGATGTATAAACAGGTCTGGCCCCTGGGTGACAAATACCAAGGTCTCTGTCCCTATCTGGTTGGCCCCTGTGAGAGAACGGTTGCGAAGGAGGAGGGGCTGTGGCCATGGAAAATCCTGTAGTCCTCCCCATGAAAATATGACCGGTCATTGACAAGCAGTAAATGGGGAGTTAGTAGAATGCTTAAAAGCAGCCGTCATCAACAGTAAATGAACCACCGTTGCCAGGGAGTCACTAGAACTTACATAAGGTTCTGTAGAAACTGCTGAAAGTGCACCAGAAAGTGCCGCTGACGAGAGAGTATAAACTACCATCGATGAGGTAGCAGTTCTAGAGGGCATTGACAGTGGAGCACCAGTAATGGTGGCTGTTGACAAATGTCTGCCTGATGAGAATGATTTGTCCTTATCCCATTTATGCTTCTTGTGTGAAGCTGTAGTGGAGGTCTATTTGGGATGGGCCCCCTTCTCTAAGAGATATAATTTCTGCTTCATTAGGTGTGATTCCATTTCCTGCAGTTGTCATCAATGTGTTGCCTGAATTCCTGGCAGTGTCTGCATGAGATGGTGTTGTGTGTGGGACCCAGATACCTAACACAAAAGTAATAGTTGTCACAGAGGTAGATCTTCCTACTGCAATGCCATGACCAAAAAAGTAATGACTTGCTTGTAGATTCTTTGAACGTTCATTGATGAAGATTGGAAATGGAGGAAAAATCCATTCCCAGCTCAAGTTCTAATCAATGACTGCTTCACAAGCGCTAGCTGATGCTGTGTGGGAGCTGAAGATGGTGGGAAAATTAACTGAGGATACCTGAGGCCGCTCACTCATATACAGGTGCAGGATGATGATGTCGTGTGGGTGGCGCCCAGGAAAGACTGCTAGAAGAAAGCTGCCATGCACGAGAGTGCCCTCTGGAGATGATCCAAGTGCATTACCTTCTGAAAGACATTATCCACATGGAAGATCTATGGTTATAGGTCAGTAACCTCCATTTCTAACTACCTGGATTCAGTTCTCCATCCACACACAGGCAGACTTAACAGTCCTCTGAGAGGAGGGGACAAGGCAGGCACTCCAAAATTAAAACGAAAACAAGTTGGAATACGGTACCGGGTCAATATGCCTTCAAAATGGCGTCGGCAAAACCACGCACCACATACAGTGCGGGGGGATATAGCAACAGGGTACAAAATGGTGAAAGGATGAAATGCTGAAAGCGCTGCTTTGTACCCTGTTGGTCTTGGCTAGAGAGCCAGTGATGCAGAGGATAAGACCTCTGCTGGGAGGGAGGTCTGCTGAGCAGCTGCAGTGGCACAGAGGGATAAGCCACCAGCAGCAAGGGAAGCAGTGCATCTGTGGACTGGGTCTTGAATCCCAGTCCCAGACCAATGGTGCTGTGTTTTTTTGTTTTTTTTTTCTTTTGACACTTTTTAACATCAATTTTTCTACCCGCCCGTGTCTCTCCACATCCCAGTGTTCAAACCCTCCCCAAAGAGTTGGTTATATAAACAGGGAGGTAACGGGGGGGGGGAGGGGCAGGGGATGGAGCCCCAGTGCAAAAAGTACAGAGTTCCTTTGTGTTTTCGCAGACACTGTCGTGCGCTAGCAATGTACCCGTTGTATTGACAGTGTGGTACATTGCTGCGCTGTTTTTGCTTTCGAGATTATGACCCCATACCTTGGAATACTGAGGTCCCAAATGCATTATTGCAAGGACTGAGCACATCAGTGCCACAGTGGGATATGAAGATATGTGCACCAAACCAGACAGCAGCCCTGCAGAATTCCTTGATCAGGATGTACCTGGCAGCATCATCAAAGGCAGCAGTATCTCTGGAAGAATGAGCCTTCAACCCCTTGAGTGGTTACATCCCAACCAACCTGTAAGAGAGGTCAGTGCAAGAAGTTATCCATCAGCCAGTTATCTGATTGGAGCAGCTTCAATGCAAGTCAGAGCCAGCTGGTGAGCCAATTGTTTAACCAGGTGAGCATATGTCCACAGTATGGAGTACATGCTCAATGTTTGAAGTGTGCAGCTTCGAAAAGAAGATAGGGAGACAAGACAAGCTGATTAAGGTGAAACTCTGAAACCACCTTCAGTAGAAACTATACCTGGGGGTGAAGGATGACCTTGCCCCTGTGGAAAACCAGATGAGAAGACTCACCATTCTGGTGGAGGTAATGGCAACCAAAAACATATTTTTTTCCACAACTGTTGCCATAACTAACAGTGAAGAAGAAAATGATAGAGGAGTTCAATGACTGGCTGAGGGAATGATGCAAGAAGAAAGGGTACAACTGTTTTGAGGGGCTGGGGGAGACCTGGACAAATAAAACATTTTTTGCACCAGAGAGACTGCTCCTCAGTTGTGGGGGTTTATGGGTCCTCAAGGACAAGCTGGGGGGTATATAAGCCAAAAACTTAATTTAAACTACTGGGGAGGAGGAAGGGAGCCAGGCAGGTGTGCAGGCCCCCAGATTCCAGGAGGAGGAGGTCAGTAGACCCCCCCCCACCATAACAGTGGGGGGACTGGAAGGTGGAGGGGAAGTGAAGGAGTTAACAGCAGGCGATGGGGGCAGAGGTAATGGGGAGAAATGAGAAAGGCAGATGGGGGAAGGGAAGGAGGATGTAATAATGAAGGTCTAACTCCTATAATTCACTCTATGTTCTTTTTAATTTTTGTCTTCCACCAAAAATATATACAATGTTTTGTGGCTATGCCACTTCTTCAGGTTGGTGGTTTTCTTCACTCTTGCTAAAGAAGCTTCTGACAGCTTAGAAGACAGCTGGTCCTGGAAACATTGATGCACACTAAATGAAACAGTCTGGTGCAAGTAATGATTGGTTAAAGCTGCCCAAGAAGCTTAGCAAGCTCAAGATGCGCTTAAACATACAGTAGCTGCATTTGGTTAGAAGTCACAGTTAAGCAACAGTAAAGAATACCAGCAACCTGAAGAAGTGGCATAGCCATGAAATGTTGCATATAATTTTGGTGGAAGAGAAAAATTAAAATGAAAACACAATGAATCATAGGAGTTGAACCTTCATCATTATGAATTCAATTTAGTCCTGCACAGAAGAGTTCCTCCGGCCACATATTTTTAATGTTATATCAGCAAGGGGCATCCTAGTTCTTACACTGGTATGGATGGAAAAGAGGCTTAGACTCTAGGTGGAAGGTGGTGTCCCTGAACACATGAAGTATTGGAAACAAGATGGATCGCTTATATTAAAAAAAAAAAAAACGGAAACAAGATGGATGACTTGCAAGCACTGATGGCAGAGAGGGGAGTGAACACTGCGGCAGTCATGGAGACATGGGCCACAGCTAACCATGACTGGGACTTTTTGATCCCTGAGCATAAATTACATAGGAGGGAGAGGGAGGCAAGAAAAATGGTAGGGGTGGCAGTTTACATCAGGGAGGGAATAACTTGTATGCGGGAGGAGTCAGAAGAGGGAAAGGCGGAAGCAATGTGAATTCTGTTTCTAATGAGGGAGGAAAGTGAGGTTGGGGGTGGTTTATAGATCTGTTAACTAGGAGGAGGAAACAGGCAGAGACCTGAACTCACAAATACTAATTGCTGCAGGGAAGGGAGAGGTGGTAATAATGGGAGACTTCAACCTGGCCAAGGTGGACTGGAGAGTACTGGTCATGGCCTGCGCCAGGGGTCAGATAGTCCTCGATGCTCTGCAAAGTGGGTTCTTGACTCAGGGCATCATAGAACCCACTAGTGAGGGGGCAATCCTTGATCTGGTGCTGATGAATGGGGAGCACATCCAGGATATAAAGGTTAAGGAGCCCCTGGGTGGAAGTGACGATCACAGTGTGATTCTGACTGGACATGGGTGGGAAAAAGGCCCCCACTAAGACTAATATCCTAGATTTTAGAAAGGCAGACTTCAGAAAGATAGGCAAGATGCTAAGAAGTCACCTGGCAAGCATCCGAGTGGACCAAAGGTGGTCCATCATCCAGCAGCGAATAATGATTGTCACAAGGGAGTGTATTATGCTCAAAGGGAAGAAGTCGAGGGCCAAAGCACCTAGCTGGTTTAGTACCGAGGTCACCCCGTAGTAAAAGATAAGAGGTCAATCTACAAGAAAATCAGGAGGATCCAGAGGAAGACAGGGAGGAGTACTTGAAGATGGCTAATGTAGTAGGTAAGGTAGTCCGGTGGGCTAAAGCTCAGAAGAAACTGCAGCTAGCTGAGGGAATTAAAAAGGGGGAAATGCCTTTTTTTTGCTATATTAGCCAGAAAAGAGACAGGAAAATGGGATTATTAGGCTCAGAAAAGGGGATGGGTGGGTGGTGGAGAATAGGGGCAAAGCAGAGCTACTGAACGAGTACTTCTGTTCCGTCTTCCCCTTGGAGAGAGAGACAGACTGTTGCACAGTTGTTTTGATAGAGGTATACACCCAAGGGTGCTGAGGGAACTGGCCGAGGAGCTTGCAGATCTCTTGGCTGGTCTGTTCAATAGTTCACTGGAGTACAACGTGGTACTGCAGGACTGGACAATGGCATGTGCAGTATCCCTCCATAAGAGTGGTCCCAGGGAATTACAGACCAGTCAGTCTGACCTCAATTGTGTGCAAGCTCATGGTGATCATACTTTAGGAAAGGTTAGCAGAGTATATGGATGATAATGGTCTCCAGGATGACAGGCAACATGGGTTTATAAGAGGGAGGGTGTGTCAAACAAATGTGATTGATTCCTTTGACTGGGTCACTAAAATAGTGGACAAGGGCCATGTGGTGGACATCCTTATCTGGACATCAGCAAGGCCTTAGACCGTACCACCACAAGAGGTTGATCAGGAAGTTGGCAGATCCAGGGGTTGGCAAGAAGTTGACCAGATGGGTGGGAAACTGGCTGAGGGGCAGTGGGGTCCCACAGGGCTCGGTGCTTGGACCGACGCTGTTTAATGTCTTCATCAATGATACTGGGGATGGCATTAAAAACAAAATTTGCCTATTTGCAGATAACACCAAGCTCTGTGGGAGGGTGACTACAGCAGAAGGGATACAACATCTAAAGGAAGATCTGGAAAAATTGGAGAGGTGGTCCAGGATACAGCAGTTTCATTTCTATGCAAAGAAACACAGAATTAAGCACACTGGTGCCAACAACACAAGGACTGAGTACAGCCTGGAAGGAGTCCGGGTGTCTGCATCAGATGAGAAGGACCGGGGAATGATGACCACTAGTGACTTGAAACACTCCACAGAATGTAGGAAAGCAGCAGCAAAGGCAAATAACATGCTGGACTGCATTGCTAGAGGGATCAGCAGCAGGCAAGATGAAGTAATACTGCCCTTGTACAGGTTATTAGTGAGGGTGCATCTGGAGTACAGTGTACCGTGCTGGTGCCCACACCTTAAAAACAACATTAACTTGCTGGAGATGGTCCAAAGGAGGGCAACAAAGATGGTCATGGACCAGCAGGGTAGGATGTCCGAGGAGAGACTGGAGACCCTTAACATGTACTCCCTGGAGGAGAGGGAAGAGAGAGAGAGAGAGAGAGAGGACACATGATTCAGACCAAATATTTGGAAAAGAATAAACATGGTGGACAAGGAGGGTCTCTTCAACTTAGCAGGAACCAAAATACAAGGTGACACAGTCTCAAGTTGGAGGGAGGGAGGTTTAGGAGATAGGATAGGAGGCACTTCTTCATGGAGAGGGTGGTGATGGGTTGGAATGTGCTTCCAGAGGAGGTGGTTTCTTTGAAAATGGTAGACAGCTAAACGGCTGGGATAGAGTTAAGGGGAAAATAAGTGTAAGGGGGGCAGCTTGGGGAGGGGGCAGGGTCAGTGATATATGCCAAGGCCCTGCAATATGAGCAGATTAGATAGACCTAATGTCCTTATTCTGCTGGCTTTGCCATATGTTCGTATGCTGTATGTTGCATCTCACACTTGTCCATGGCCTTGAATGATTTTCCCATCAGCTTCAGCACCAGCACCAGGTCTCACAGTGGTAGAGGTTATACAGAAACATAGAAGTTGACGGCAGAAGGAGATTGCGAGGTCCATCAAGTCGGCCCATTTGTTTAAGACCCATTTTTACATTCTAGTTGTCCTTTGTAGTCAGGGCTCTCTTGTCTCTATCCCATGCATTCTTGAATCCTCCCCAAAGTGTTGACCCCACAACTTCTTGGGGCAGGCTGTTCCAGGCATCCACCACTCTTTCTGTGAAGAAAAACTTCCTGGTGTTGGTAGAGAACCTCCCTTCTTGCAGCCTGAGGTCATTTTCCCTAGTACTAGAGCCCTTCTTGAAGTGAAAACGTTCCTGTGCCCATACCTTGTTAATGCCTTTTATGTACTTGAATGTTTCAATCATGTTCCCTCTCTCTCCTCTGCTCCAGGGAGTACATATTCAGTTCCCTAGGTCTTTCCTCACAGGACATGTACTGCTGACCCTGAATCATTTTTGTTGCCTTTCTTTGTATTGTTTCCACCCGGTTATGTTCTTCCTGAGGTGAGGCCTCCAGAATAGGACTCCATATTCCAGGTGAGGCCTGACCAGCGATCTATACAGTGGTAGTACCACCTCTCTCCTCCTGCTCATGAGTCCCCTCCCAATGCAACCCAGCATTCTGTAGGCCTTCAATGTTGCCTTCTCACACTGCTTACTAACCTTCATGTTGTCTGAGATTATGATTCCCAGATCTCGTTCCTGGTTTGAGGCTGCCAGTCTTTTACCTCCTAGGTAATATTCCTTTCTTGGATTTTTCTTTCCTATGTGCATGACCTTGCACATTTTGGCATTATATCTCAGCTGCCACACTCCAGACCATTCTTCTAGTTTTTTGAGATCAACTTCCATCTTGCTCACTCCTGAGGTGTCCACCCTGTTACATATCTAGGTGTCGTCTGCAAACAGACACACCTTCCCTTCCAGTCCTTCAGCGATGTCTGCTATAAAAACACTGAAGAGCACAGGCCCCAGCACTGAGCCCTGGGGCAACCCCGCTGGCCACCCTGCCTTCAGTCGATTGCGTTCCATTAACCTGTACCCTCTGGGTTCTGCCTTGTAACCAGTTTTCTATCAATGGAGGGGATGGGTGATACAAACTTCTGAAAAAGTGCCCAGTGGCTTTCTCTTGTGCCACTGTTGGCGAACTGGCCTGAGCCTGGTATGCTGAGATGGCGGCCAGGTGCACCTTGAAGGATGCTCACAACCTCGATTAAGAGAGGGTCCAGAGGAAGTAGAGTATGCATGCCACAGGGCAGGTGAGGGGGTGTACCAACTGCCCCATTCACAAATGTGAAAACCTTGTCCACTTAAATACGTTTTACAAGTCAGCTCCTTCTGCGAAGCCTCCAGAACATGGAGTATATCCTGAAAGGCCCAGAGCTTGGAACTCAAGCCACTCAGGAACCAGGCAGACAACTGCAGGGACTAAAGGTCCAGATGCCTACTCATCCCTCCTGATCTTGCCAGCATATCCAGATGCAGTGGAAGCTACCATGCCCACCTTCTGCTCAGGCTGAGATGATCCTGGTACCAGAACTGCCTTTGCTAATCTGGAGCCATCAGTATCATGTTCGCCTTGTCCTTAAATGCCTTGAGAATCACCAATAGAGGAAAGGTATATAGAAGGCCCAAGGTCCAGGGCTGAGAGATGGTGTTCCCCATAAGCAATTCCACCTGAGGAGAGTGGGCACAGAACAGTTTCAGCTCCTTGTTCTTCCAGGAGGCAAACAGGTCCACCAGTGGTGTGCCCCACTGGGTGAACAACTGCGCTGCCACATCCTGGTGGAAGGACCATTCGTACAATGCCTCTCCCACCGGAGAGCTTCTGATAGCTAGTTGTCCCCCCAAGCAGGTCTGCTTGCAAGCTCTGTACCAGAGACCAGGGATCCAGGACTGAGAGATAGTGTTCCCCATAAGCATTTCCACCTGAGGGGAGCAAGCACAGAACAGCGTCAGCTTCCTGTTCTTCCAGTAGGCAAACAGGTCCATCAGTGGTGTGCTCCCACTTGGAAACCTTGACAAACAGTTGTTCACCACATCTTAGTGCAAGGACCATTTGTACAGTGTCTCTCCACCTAAGAGCTTCTGCCAGCTAGTTGTCCTCCCATGCCATGTGGACTGCAAGTAGGTCTGCTTGCATGCTCTGTATGAGAGACCAGGTGTGGAGCACCTCGACACAGGGGAAAAGAGCATGTTCTGCCTTGCTTGTTCAGGCAGAACACAGTGGTTGTGTTGTCCTGCAAGACCTGATACTGTATTAGCAGAGCAAATTTCATCTGCATCAGCCACACTGCCTGGAGTTCCAGCAGTTTAATATGCTGTCTGGTCTAATGCAGTGACCAGAATCTGTGTGCTCTGAGATCAAACAGAGGAGTACCCCACCACACCAATGACATATCCATCATGATTTTGAGGGAGGGCTCAGCCTAGAAAAGGGAATTCCCTCACAGAAGTTCTAGGGACACAGCCACCACTCAAAGTCCCACACTGGCTGTGTCACCCAAACGGGTTGGTTCAGGTGGTTGTGGTACTGGGCACACTGGTGCTACAATTTTCATTGAAGAGGATGCATTCTCCAGTGGGTCCAACAGACCATAACTGTCACAGACATCATGAATCCAAAGAATCAAAGGAAATCCTGGGCTAGATGTGATTGTCCAACCCAAAATTATTGGGCAAGAAGGTAAGATCCTTCATTCAGTCTGAGTAAAAAGAGTCCTGACTTGGAGGGAAGCCAGTTCCATGCCAATGAACAGCATCATCTGCTTGGCTACCAGCTTTGACTTGGTCATGATGACCATCATGCACAGATTCTGGAACATTTGGATGGCCAACTCCCTGAACCACTCCATTACCTCCCTGGTTCTGTTCATGATGAGCTTGTCATCCAGGTACGGGATGACCCTGGTACCTCTGGTATCTGAGTGCCAGAGGAAGGCTGCCACATCCCACAGGCACTTGGTGAATATGTGCGATCTATTCTCAATAAGAGACAGGATACTCCTGTGGTAATGCATTTTAGTCAGGTACATGAATCCAAAACTGAATGTTTAAAGTTCATGGGTATTGAACGGATACCACCACTTGAATTTGGTGGGGACAGGGCTAGTTTGCTTCTAGAAAAAGAGAGTAAATGTATTTTCAAATTCAAATGTGTTAAACCAGATGGTTTAAATGAAAGATGGAACTTAAAACCATTTCTTAAGAAAAATACAAAATAGACAGTATTTTACATTTCTAAAAATCATTAAATTGTGAACGTTTCTTTGTGTGCAATCTGCGGCTCCTGCACCTAGCTTAAGCTGTCTATATATATTTTGAGAGAATGTTTATATGATTTTAATAAAATGTTATTTTTTTATTTTCTTTCTTTCAGATATTTGCATGGGACACACTACTCTCTGGATCCACACCTGTAAGCTGGTATTAAAATGTGGTAGGTGCCATAGGTGCCACCAGCATTTCTGAAAGGAAAATGTACCCTTCCAGAGACTGAATCCCTGTACTTGGAAGTATTAAGTGGGTTTGTTGAAATTAGTTTAAACACAAGTTAATAGCCTTTATTTTGTATAAGACAGTGCCTTTGAGCTGCTTCTAAATCAATAAGATGAAAATTTATTGTCCTTTTTTGATAATAGTACTCATATCTGAACGACTGTTTGTAAAAACTTTGTAATCTTTTGTAAAAGCATTTTGATAATGCAATGTAGTTAAAAATGCATTCAATTGTACACACCAATGAAAGTATCTGTGAAGAATACCCTTATGGTGACATCATCACATAACGGTGTACTTAAGTTTGTTCTCCCGTCTTCTGGCCACACCCCTGAAGAAGACTCGCGAAGAGTCAAAGTGCCGGGTGGTCAGTTGGTGTGTTGTTATTTGTGGAACTGATTAATTAAAAGTTCCTAAAGGAAAATTAAATAACAATTCTGTGCCATTGTGAGTTTTTCATGCACAGTAGCTGGGCAGAGTGCCACATTGTGTGTTTTCCACATTGCAAAATTACGAGCTGGCTACTCATTTGTGTGCACCGTGCTGTTTGTACTGCTTCGCGGTTCCTTTCTTTTGAAAAGACACTTGGTGAATACCCTGGAAGCTGAGTACAGGATGGAGGGTCTTGCTCTGAACTGTTACAACAGCCAGTCAGCCTAAAACTGGAAAAACTGTTGGGTGTGATGGACAGATGGGGAATGTCAAAATACGCATCCTGGAGATGCAGGGAGCAGATCGAACCCCAGGCTTTAGGGACAGTATTATACAGTTGAGGAAGACTATACATAAACTTTTGTCTGCACATTTATTTATTTAAAAGTTTTACCAGGAAGGCATACTGAGCAGTCTATCACTCAATTCCAGATGCGTCCTGGGGGAAGGGGCAATGGAAGACGACAACAGAATAAATTACAACAGCACACAAGTACACTACAAATATTTATTTGTTTATTTAGTCAGCCATAGGAATTACAACCCTCTGAGTCATAGACTCATTTACAAAGGCTCTGCGTCAGCATAGTCATACATTCAGAGATAGTACATTAGTGGGACATCACATTTCAAGTAATTACATATAATAGCCAAGGTGGCTGAAAGTCTATACATGTAGTAGCTAGGGTACTGATATTATTACAGTGGAACAATTATAATACAAGTGCAGCCTCTGGGGCATTGTAGTATAGTAGTAACAGTAATCTATACAATAGTGAGACAACACAGTTTTGAGGAAGTATTTACATATAGTAGCCTAGGTGGCTGTTGACCTACACATTTAGTAGCTAGGGTATTGGTATTAGTACAGGAGGTATAGTTACAGTGTAGGTGCAGCCTCTAGGGCACTGTCATATAGCAGAGACAGTGATCAGCAGCAGAGATGTCCAATACAGTTAGTCCTATACAATTGGTGGCAATGTCAATGGGAAGCGCAGCTCTGTGTAAGTCAGTTAGGAGGATTTGCAGCTGCACTGGCATTGGCACAATGAGAGAATGTGTTTTTTAGGATGGTCTTGGAAGTGTCCTAGATTGGGAATGGAGGTTATGGCTGTGGGGAGCTCATTGTACCAGGTGGGAGCTCTATAGGGGAATGATCTCTGAGCAAGAGAGGTTCTGACCCTGGGCACGGGCCATAGATGCTTGTTGGCAGAACCAGTGGATGCAATGCGGGAACATGAGAGTAGTGAGGCTGAGACCGCCAATGGAGTTAACCCTAGGTGGATTTTGTTTTGTGAGTAGACAGGACTGATATTGTAGTCTTTCCTCAAGGGTGAAGATGTTTTTTAACAGCGTAGAGGGTGCAAGTATGGGAGCATTTGTCTGCACCTAGGAGGAGTTGGTACACTTTATTAATGGCTATGTGAATTTTGTTTAGGGTGGTGTTGTCTGCAGCAGAGTACATAGGGAGCCCATAGTCAATGAGAGAGGGGACAGAAGTGGTGACAGCCAGGTTGAGAGCCTCTGGTGTCAGGCAGTCTTTGTGCCAGTATAGGAGGCCGATGCGGGTATTAATGGCTGAAGTCAGGATGTTAATGTGGGCATGGAAGGGTAGGGAGGTGTCAAAGGTAAAGCCGAGGTATTTATAAGCAAGTACTTGTTCCAGAGGGAGGTCAGCGTGGGAGAGGATTTTTAGTTCAGTGTCCTTGGCCTTGCTCTGCCGGTGGGCAAATAGCATAGCTTTTGTTTTTTTGATGTTGACCACAAGTCTGCGACTGGTGAACCAACTTTCGATCTGGTTGAACGAGTGTTGGAGGGAGGACTGTAGGTTGTCAGGGCAGGGGTGTGCGGGGTAGAAAACTGCATCATCAGCATACAGCAGTAGGTTCCCAGAGCAGGATTTGGGTAGTGCATTTAAGTAGATACTGAAGAGTAGGGGGGCCCAATATGGATCCCTGGGGGACCCCCGATCGGACAGGCAGGGTGGAAGATAGGGTGTCATTTATCTTAACACATTGGGATCTGGAGGTAAGGTAGCTATTAAACCAAAAGAGTGGCCTGTGTGATAGACCAGTGTGGTGGAGTGTATCCAGGAGGATTGGGTGGGAGACCGTATCAAAGGCCATAGAGAGGTCCACGAAGATGGCTCCGACCAGATGTTTACGGTCAAGGGTAGAGTGAATGAAATTGGAGAATTCAATGAAGGCGGTGGTTGTGCTATGGCCTGATCTAAAGCCATGTTGTTCACTGCATAACAAATTGTGGGCTCGCATATACTCGGTGAGTTGGTTGGAAATAATTTTTTCAAGGGCTTTTGAGAGAGGGGGAAGAATGGATATGGGCTGATAGTTGTTGGGGTTGGTACTGTCTCCACTTTTTAGTATTGGGGTAATTGTTGCAGTTTTCCAGGCTGTAGGGAACTGTCCCAAGCATAGGGAGCGGTTAAGAAGGTCGGTCGGGGGGAGAACAGTGTCAAGAACCTGGTAGAGGATTTTCATGTCAAAGGAGTCTTTGCAGTAGTTGGAGCCACCAAGAGCTTTGGAGAGGTAGGATTTTGCCTCCTGCTTTGTAATGACCCTAAGGTAGAAAGGGGGGGGTGCTGGAAGTTTGGTTCAGAGGAAGCTGGGATAGGGTTGAAAAAGTCACTCGGGAGGACTGTACTAAGATCGGAAAAGGTTGCGTTAAGGCAGTCAGCGATAGCCTGTGGGTTAGTTGAGGTGGCATTGTTGATGCAGAGCTATGAGGGTGGGGGGAGGCGGGATTTGCCATTAAGCTCTTTAATGTTGTCCCAAAACATTCGTGCACTCCCTCAGGAGGAAGCCAGGGTGTCTTTATAGTATTCAGCCTTGGCCTTGCGTATGGCCCAGGTGCACCTACTGCATGCTGCTCTGTATGCTAGTCTGTCTGCTTGGGAGCTAGATTCAACGGCTCTGTGCCAGAGGTCATCCCTTTGTTTTAGTTGCTGCTGTAATATGGGCGTGATCCAAGGGACATTATGTTTTTACAGTTTTCAATTTAATCATGGGGGCAAAAATGTCACATGCTTTGTTGAAAGAGCATGTAAAGTAATCAAGGGCTAGGTCAATGTTAGGGGCCTGGGTTATAGGGGCCCAGTCCCACCGGGCCAGGTAGTGTTTGATTTTTTGAAGGCCACCTGGTCACAAGCGTCTGTGGGTAGAATACTAGGTTGGGGGTTTGGGCAGGTGACATGACCAGGAGCAGAGGATAGGGGAGTGGCCACTCAAAGAGCCTGGGAGGACCAACAGGTCAGAAATTCTATGTGGGTGGTTAGTTAGTAGTATGTCCAGTAGGGTCTGGGAGCTGTTTGCGGTGTTTACCCTGGTGGGTTTTTGGACCAGCTGGGTATGATCCAGCGCTGCAAAAGTATCCTTGATGGCAGCTGCTGACTTGGCGAGCCAGTTAACATTTAGATCACCAACCAGGATATGCTCTGTTTTTGAGGGGAGGTTGGAAATATAGTTTGTGAGAAATTGTATGGCCATAGCTCGGTTGTGTGGGGGAACATATGCCGCTGTGATGGTTAGGGGAGCTCTAGTGGGGTCCAAGGTAAGTTTTATGGATAAGGCTTGGGTGCCATGGTCTAGTGAGGGGATCGGGAGAGCTTGGTTCAGTAGGGAGTCTCGAACATAGAAGGCACAACCACCGCCTCGTTTTCCCACTCTGTTGGCTCTGTGTAGAGTGAAGCCCGGGAGGCTGACGAATGAATCTGTTTTTTTTTCTGAAAGCCACGTTTCAGGGAGTGCAAGGACATCTGGCTGTGTTGCGCTATCCAGCTTTGGAGAGATGCTGTTTTTTTGAGGAAGGCTGCAGATATTCATGACAGCTATGCACAGCCCTTGGTGTAGTTTCTGTTGACTGTTAGCGGCAGGGCCTGGGTTGGGGTGAATATTTCCGGATATGAGAAGTAGTAGGGCTAGGACCCTGAGCAGAGCGAGGGAACTGCCATTTGGTGGTTGAGCGTAGGTGAGGCACATGTTTAGAGAGAGCAGCACAGGGAATGGGTAAGTTGAGGAGAGCAGGAAAGGTAAGGCAGATGAGTTTGTAGGGGGGTTGGGGTGCATGTGTAGGTGGCAGGTTAAGTGTGGGGATGGATGCTTGTCAGGCGTTGACAGGGTAGGCGGACGGTGGTAAAAAGTAGGGAAGGTGAGGTGGGTGTGTGGGTGGGGGGATGGCTAACTCGGTAAGGAGTATAAGTGTAATAGGTGGAAGACAGGATAGTCTGTTGGAGAATTGGAGGCTGGGCAGTGGGAGCTGCTATACCAGTTCCACTTCAAGGGGAGCAGACTGACACCCATCATAGTGGTATGTGCCTTTAAGATGAGTCAAGCCAGGGTACAGAAAAGAAAAAAATAAAATAATAACAAGAAGACAACAGGGAAATCAATTTCTATACAGAATGACTAACAATTAGCAATGTAAGTACAAAGCAGTATCATACCCGGATATAGTAGGCAAATAATTTGCTAAACATTGCAGTGACCCCACTTTGTTAAAAGACAACAGGCAAAATTAAGAATGCAATCAGACAGAGTGAGCACTCAAACAATAAAGTGCGCACATGAACTTGCTCAGGATGCACAGGTTGAGGGTGAGGCATCAAACCCCATCCATTTCTGTATTAAGTGATGAGGGACACATTTCTAGGAGGCTAAGGTGTCTGGAATAGCCTTTATAGCATTGTGCTTCATGAGTTGTGCACCCTCACTCTGCAGTGTGGTCAGAGTGCTGCCGGACAGCACAGACTCCAACAGTGCTCTGGGTGGACATGGTGTGAGAGTCTCAAATTCCAGAGACAGACCCAACCCCAGAATTTCCAGAACCTACTTTCTCAATGTTACAGCAGACCACTGTGGTTAGGAAGTGAGATAGTTGACCCCCGACCAGGAGCTGCAGCTTGGCCTGTGCGGGGGGGGGGAGGGGGGGTTGGCTCCCCAGCAGCCCGTCACTTTTTACCCTTGGAAGGGGTTCCAGAGGACTGATCAACAGGCGCACACAACTGCACCCTTTTTTTTCTAGCCTTCACCTCTGGATTTTTTAGGCTTAGCCAGAGGGAAGTATTGGTACTACTGCCTCTGCTACTGTTGAGACTGCTGCTGATGGTGATAGCCTGAGCTAAGAAAGGCACTCTTAAAGAAGCCCTACTGCTCGGGCTCTGATGACTGCTTAGTCTGTTGGGAAAATGCCACTGAATGCAGAATGACACTGGACTTTTCAGTTTGGATGAGGTGATCTTATACCCCTGGGCTAAAAAGGTCTGCGGCCAAAAAACGGCAAGTCCACAGTTTGTGCTTATTCTCCAGAGCAGATGTGGAGATACGCAGCCAATGAGTTAGCAGAGTACAGAGACACCTGTAAATGGTGCTTGGCTTGGGAGAGGCTTTAAGTCCTAAAACGCTTGAGCATTGGGCTGGCTATCTGCCAGGAGTAGAGGCATCATGTACACAAGCTTATCAAACTGAGCTAATAGGGCCACACAGTTGGCCTGCATGATACCAAAAGAGGCCACCATATATATACCTTGTGGCCAAAACAGTCCTGCTTCTTAAACTCTTTGTCCAGTGGGTTGTCCAATATTCCATGCCCCTTCACCTTGCGGAAAATGCGCTGGTCACAAGGTTCTATCTGGTGGGATCCTCAGAAAGACCTCCAATATGCATCACGTACTTACAGTCCATATAGCGGGGAGTCACCTAGCAGAAGGATGAGTGCTCTAAAATGCTAAGCTTATGGCCTAACAAAGCAATGGCAACCAAATACACCACCCCATGGGACGAATCATGCTCCAGGATGTCCAGTATTGGTAACGTATCCTGCTACTGAACCTCCTCCAAGGGAATGTCCAGAGATGCAGATACATGCTGCAGCAGTGAAGCAAAAGAACTTAATTTACCAGGGGCTGGCTTACTGTCCAAAGAGTCAACATTCATACAACAGTGGGTGAATACCATCGTGAGTCCTTTGAGTCCAAGTCACAGAAAAGATGCACAGGACATCACTCGAGAGTATGGACCTCTTTCCTTGTTGGGCTGCCGCCCATCAGTAGGAACTTAGATAGTCTAGACTCAAGAGTTCTTAGGGGCACCCTTCTGTGGCTGTGGTGGCTCCACAAAAATCAGATACTGTGGTACCATCGGACACTGTAGCAAAGGTTGTGTCAACAAAGAAAGCAGTGAAGAGGTCGACGTGGCTGGCAACATCAGCAGACTCCGACTCTGACCCATAGGCCCAAGAGCCTAGTGTTGCCACACTGCCTTTTCGCATTTGCAGAGCAGTAAATGCTGTTGACATACATCTAACAAAGAGGACCAGCTGGATGAAAACTGCTAACCATGAATGCGGCATCAACGCGAGTGAGATTGAGACCTCGACCAGGACATCAATTTCAACCTTGGGCATTGATCCAAAGGTTGATGCCGGCTCAAGGGTGGTGGAGCAGACTATACCACCTGCTTGGGCACCTGCAGCACTGTGGATGGAATCAAGAGTCAGTAGCCTCATGGTGACTACTGATGGAGGCCCCCCAGGCAATAAAAGCACATACTGTGGCCATCTGCAGCAGACATTTTCCGTTTGCATGGAACTTACCACTAAAAAACAAGTTTCTTCCATATCATGCTGATGATGTCGATGAAGTGGTAACCAGAAGATGAAGTGCACACAATCAGTTGAAAGCTGCATCAAGTTTTTGAGAAAAATTAAAGAAAAAAGCCTGAAAACTTTTTAGAGTCCTCTCACACAGCTGTGAAGGAGGAGACCTGTCCTTTCTGGTGGAAAGAAGGTTCTGACGTTGGATGGGGCAGAGCCAGAGGATGACACCATGGGTATTGGTAGGAGTCAAGCATGAAGACTGTTCCAAATACTACGCATAGCCCAGTGTAGCGACCTGTATGTGAACAGTGAACTGAATCCAGGTAGTTAGAAACTTTTGTAAGCTTATTCAAAGATCAAGTGATTTCTCACACTGTTCCATGCACTTATGCACTTACAGAAAGAAGTCCGTTCACTGAAGTATATCCATCCCAGTAGGGAAATCAATATGTACTGTATATAGACTATCAAGGTTACACTTTGAACTGTCAATGCCCTTCTAGGAAACAAAAATTGACCCCCACCCAACTATATAGAGGTCAGCAGAGACATCGTTGCTGTAACAATCAAGGTTGATTTGCAGTTTATCTGTAAAATACATAAATTAATTTTACAGTGGCTAAAGTTTGATAGATCAGTGTACGGTACCACAGTAATTAGCACTGAAGATCAATTTCGCTTAGAGTTCATGCTAGGGTAAATATTTCAACCTAAGCTGCTGCCCTCAGTTACCCTCAGTTCGGGAGCCGCCTGACAAAGGCTTTTACCTAGGCTCTTCATACAAGGGACTTTTTCAACCATTTTGCTCCCTTGGCTGCCTTTCACTGCTGCTTCCTTTATTGATTTTGAGGGTGAGACAAGAAGCTTCCTCCAGAGCCTATGACACTGCCACTCCTATACTGGTTAGTAGTTGATAGTCCAAGACTGGACTTTTTTGCACTCAGGTGGCTGCCTGAGTGCTTGGAACATACATTTATGGGGCACCACCAGAGTGGCTTCAATGGGGAAAGTAAACACGTTAATGCAGGACCACAATAGGCAGTTTTCAGACTACTGCACCAGAAGATACAGCCACGGTTAAATATTTAAGTAACCCAAGTTTCTGTTTATTTTGGGTTATCATCAAGGCCTTGGCATGCCTAGTGGCTATAGCAACAAGCTGTGAATCAGCTTGGTACATCCTGCGAACCTGGGTTTGATTCCCATAACCTTCACTCGCGTTCTGTGTGACCTTGCATAAGTAACAACCTCCCCACTGCTCCTGGCTCACCCCTGTAAACAGGCCTTGTTAAGTGGGCCCTATCTGGTTATTAAAAGAATAAATATAAAAACAAACATTTTCAGTTATACTATAGCTTTAGCTGGATGTTACCTAGCTTACTATTGGACAGTCCCTCATAAACAGCACCAAACAGCCATTTCTCTGTGTACTGTCAGTATACATTCCCTTACATTTGCAATTACGTAAAGTTTCCATCTGAGCAGTCGTCTAGTCAAGGATGACCTATTTATTAACACCATGCTATGGACAGCCTCCTCACAGACTAACTTGGTGGGGAGTCATTTGTCTGTAAAAGAAAGATAAGTATTTCTGCTGAACTTCACATATACTGCAGATAAAACAAAACAAGGTACTATTGTCAGCATGTGGTCTGAAAACAGATGGTAATCGTAAATGCATGCTGAAAATAGAGTTAGAATGGGCGTTCATAGGTCTTCTTCAGGAATCATCCAATAGAGAACAAAGCAAACAGTCTCTACAGTACATACCTTTTTTTTCTGCTAACACTGCAGTCCTTACTGCAGCAAGAACTTGCTAATGTAGGTCAGAAGCTTTCCTGTTGCACAAGTTCTCTACTTAAAAAGAAGAATCGTGACAAATTTTGTGAAAGTCACTGGTCATATGGGAGCCTAGAGATCAGTGGTTGCACAATGTGTTCCATTCCAGATACCATGTAACATTTGCAATGAACACGCAGGTTTGCACAGGGCTACACAGAGGGTTGGACAGCGGCACAGGGGGCTCACCTGGACAGTGGATACAGGGGCCCATCTGGAAAATCAATAGGGAAGGTCCCAGGTGGCACACACACACACACACACACACACACACACATATATCGATATTCACTTAAATTTGATGCACTAGTTCTGTGTTTGCATCTTACGTTTACTTGTAGTGGCCAAAATACCCCACCTAAATAGAAAATAGATGATAAACACAAAGATTTTCAGAGTTTAGAAGGTGGTCAGGTACCCATCAGAGGGGGCCCACCCAGAAATGTCCAGGTATCCCGAGGGCCAGCCTGACTCTGCATACAGGTGTCATTTTTGATTTTGTAAATATATTTTTATTAGAAAACAATGTGCAGTCTTTAACAAACAGTTAAAACTGGTACAGAGACATGAGTTCAGCAGTTATATGTGGCAGTTTTTCCAGGCACATTACACCAAGGAACACCCTTTCAGCAGTGAGGCGGTTCGGGATCCCATGTTATATGAAGAGTCTAATCAACTGTAGCATTATTGGACATTCTCATGGTGGGGAGTCTGGCCAGTCGGGTTTTCCAGTTAGCCACTCATCTATACCCCCCCATGGTTCCTCCCCCCCCTCATGTGTCCAGGTTCTAAGGAACAAACCAAGTGGTCCATCACATGGTAAAAACCTCTGATCTGTTATTTAAGCCAAAAGTGATCCTTTGCATGGTGCATATTTTATTTACTATGTCTTGCCAGCCAGTAATCTCTGGTATAAACAATGTTTGTGAGCAATTTTCTAGTTGCAGCTTTGTGGTCGGCCACCATCATAATTCCTAGCAAATATTTAATATGTCTGCCTTTAATATGACTAAGGTAGTGGTATAAGAGGTAAAGTTCAGGGGTCAGATGAAATTCAGTATGAAGTTCTGCCACTGTCTTTCTCTAGTTCTGTAATGAAGGAGTCCAGCAGGGGGTAGGTCCACATGATATGCATGTGTGTGGCTTTTCCTTCCCTGCACTCGTTCCAGTAAGCTGCACTGCTCCCCATCCCATATCTAGTCGTGATCACTGGTGTCCTAAAATATCTAATAACCCGCTTCCATGCAAATTCTCACCAGAAGTGAGATAAGGTAATCCATCCTGCTTCAAAGCAGACACATTCCTTGGCACCAGCTGGTGGTTCATGCCCAATTTCCTCCCCCACTTAGTCGGTATAGAAAAGGTGTTGCAGGGTTGTGAGACTTAAACAGCTTTATATACATAACAGAGATTAAATGATTCAGGAGATGGCATATCTGTGTATGCAGTCAGTGTGGAAATTATCATGGGGGCCTTAGTGCGATCTCTGGCTGCAACTGGTTGTGATTCTATAAAATGGCAGATTTGTAGATATCTGAAAAAATCTGTACATTCCAAACCAAACTGGGCCTGGAGATCTTCAAAGGACCATACTGTTGCTCCAGGGAAGAACTGCCCTGATAGACTAGATTAAATTTCCGCCACCTCTGGAACATGGGATCCGTGTCCACTGGGGCAAAGCCTTGCAGCTGAGTTATTGCACGGACCCAAATGAGGGCTGGCTGCAGAGTCAATAATGATACTAGCTCCCACCATAATTCCCCTCTACGCACGTTATCCAAGGGTTCTGGATATGGTGGTCCCATGCCGTGAACGACGTCCAAATAGATATTGTGCCCTTTCCAAAAATGGGAGTGGCATATGCTCCATTTCCAGCCATCGTGGCCCGTAACCCTTCATATTCCACTAAAGTAAAATCCTCAGTTGCCTGGCCACATAATACATTTGCAAGTCTGGGAAGACCATTCCTCCCCATGCTTTGGACAGAAGAAGGACAGTGAAGCAGACTCGTGGTCTCTTACTTCCTCCAGTCATGCTCCCAAATAGGAACCAGTACATTTTGGGAGATATATGAAAATTGAGGGAGCACTATCATTCACACAGTGTCTACTCTGTGAATCCGACTAAGTTCAAGTCATACCATTACTGCAGGTCAGTTGTAAAGCTGCCCTAAAAGTGGTCCTATACTGATCTCATAAGGATAGTTGAGTTGTAAAGGCAGCTTTATACCCAGATGGTTAAGTACTTGCAGATCCCATTTAAAAGGGAACTGCCTTCTCTGATCTGGGGAGGGAGACCAATGAATGGGTAGGACCTCGGTTACAGCAGTATTCAATTTATATACTTAGATTTTGCTAAAGGTATCCAGCAACCGGAATACCTTCTGCAGGGTGTTGTCCGGACCTGCCATGTAGAGTAGCACATGGGCGGCATAAAGCGCAATATGGTTGAGCCAATCCTCTCATCCTTACTCCTTTAATAACCAGATTCTCTCTAATGGTTTGTGCCAGTGGCTCAGTATAAGCGGCAAACAATAAGAGGCAGAGGGGACATCTCTGCTGGATTCTCCTGCCCAAGATGAAAGATTGAGAAACATGCCCATCAATGTTTACAAATGCTTTGGGGGAGGACTACACTCGCTAGAGTGGGGTGATAAAGTCTGAGGGGAGTCTGAACTTCCCCAGGGTAGCAAATAGATAGGTCCAAGATATCTGTCAAATGCTTTTTCAGCATCTAGGCTAGTTAGCAGGAAAGGGGTGGAGTGGGAGTGTACCTGGTGAAGTATGTGAAGGGATGACGGTATTTTCCCATTTGTTGGGCCCACACAAAACCCATCTGGTCCAGACAGGGGTCATCTTAAATGTATTGCAGTTGTCAAACTTTGCTTTCTTTTTTAACACCTTGTCTCCCTTCCCCCTCCCCCTACGACTGGAGCTCCCACAGCTGCGCAAAGCAGGGAGGGCAGTCTAGCATCTACTGTCACAGCCGATGCCTGTTCCGCTCCTTGATCAGCCAGCAGAAGCCACGTGAATGCCAGGCTACCACACCCTCCCTGCCCAGGAACTGAGGTCCTTACCTTTGCAATATGCTCAGCTGTCACAGTGTAAGCATGCCAGACCCAGTCTCGCAGGGGATAGCAATATGTGCTGCCACCATGCCGCAAGACCAACCCATCATCTTTAAAAAAAGACTGCAGTAACTGCTGCATCTGTAACCAACACAAATATGGGTACTTTCGTCTATACAGGTATACACACATCTGTTTCAACTTTTTTTTTAACCAAATCAGTGATATATATAAAATGAGAAGGAGCAGGGCTGCAGCTGAATGCAAGTTACTACTGTGGTTAATACTGCAGTTTGTGAGATGGAAAAAGACAGGCTTGTCTATACTAGGCACTCTCTAAATTAAAAAAATGTAAGGCTTTTGCTTGCCCCCTGTAACTAGATGTCGTCCTTTTTTTTCTTTTTTTGAAACTCAGCTTTATTTCATTCAAAAGGAATGCATACAGCAAATCAATATGGTATCATCGAAATACAATAATTCCAGCATGGTAATACATCAATCCTTATTTAAGAAACTTTACCTATGGGATTTTATGAGCCTGAGTGACTAAAAAGTCTTTCTTATATGCCAAGGATGAAAAAGTCTTTGATAATTGAATTGCTGTAAAATAAACATCTATTATTCGGATGTTTCTCAAGTGAAGCTTATCTGGTTATTAAAAGCTGCTTTTTTGTATGTATCTTTTTTTCCCCTACATGCACCGGTCTCCGACACTCCTTCAGGCTATTTCGAGGCACCTCCGATCTGTCCTGTTCCCGTGCTCCATCCCTCACATTTGCAGTCATCCCCAGGGTAACCCGGACGTGACTCTTCGCTGGGCGGGCCCCCCTCCTCCAAGGGGAGAGGCACCTGTGGGACAGGCAAGCGCTCTACTTGCCCTGGGGTACTGCTGAGGGACAGATGGCTCCCGAGACACTGATGGCATCAGACTGCCAGGTGGCTGTCATCCGATTGAGTGCGGAGCCAGTTTCAGTTTTTCTGGTGATGTTCCCTCTCTTGCACGTGACTGCATTACCCTCGGTCTTCACTGGAGGTCACTGCAGAGTGACACTCTCCCACAGCCCACCCCAGGAGAGGAGAGCAGTCCACCGGACGCTTGATCCTCACCTCCCCTGCCAAACTAGAGTCCGTTCCCGAACCCGAGTGACCGGCGTAGGTCGAGGTAAGGTGCCAGCACCTCAACCCTCTATGCCACTGAGCCGCATATTAAAAAGCTGCTTAATAGTTAAACTACTGGGGTTAAAACCTCCCAGTCAAGAAAAAGGTAACTTATTTGGCCATCAGTCGTCTCCCCCACACACTTCTCCCCATTATCCGATCCTAAACAATTCATATAGTAAAAAAGAGAACAAAAACAAAGTCCTAAATTCAAGTCTGAGAGCAATCTGACATTTCCACCTGGGCTCCTCAAACCCCAACGAGCCCCAACTCAGCCGCCTGGTCTCTCTGGAATGTTCTATTCTGGAGCCAGTTCTCCCAAGCTCACCATCTTATTTCATGTTGCTCATACCCGAGACGCAGCTTTGCCATCAAGGCTTTCATTAGCAGAATACCCCCTACTCTCGCAATCCATTCCCACAGAGAGGGGGGGATCCTGCTTTAGCCAGTTAGACGTAATGCATTTGACAGCCACGGCTATTAACATTAACAAAACCTTCCTAGTGTCTCCCCTCTGATCGACAGCACCCGGGACCCCAACATCCATTCCCCGAACTGCAAGGGGAGAAGAACCCCAGTGATGTCATGCACTGCCTGTTGAATTGACTGCCAGAAAGGGGTAAGAACAGGGCAACCCTGGTCTAGTATCTGTTAAATGTCATCCTTCGCCAGTCCCACCACCCTCTCTCCCCCAATTAGTTCACCAGGCCCTGGTCTCCCCCAGTTGGCTCTTCCCACCCGCTGGCACTTACTTCTGTTTGCATTGACTGAACCTGTTTTATAATTTTGTGCACTGTACAAATCTTATGCTAAATTGTTTCTATTGTTGTTAGCTACGTACTTCTGTTTGCATTGACTGAACTGTTATATAATTAGTGTGCACGGTACAAATTTTATGCCAAATCGTTTCTACAATTGTTAGCTACCTACTTTAGCTCTGTTATGCTTGTCATTTTTCCGGATGTCAACCTCTGATATTGCCTGATATCTCATTCTATGTAAACTCGACTTCCTCACTGTTCTTGTGTGACCTAGCTTGTAACCCTCCCGGGTCTCACCTGAAAATAGGCACTTGGCTGTCTAGTGTGACTTACCCGGTTAACAAAAGCAAATAAATAAATAACCCCAGAAAATATGCCAGTGGCTTCCAGTGTGACCACAGCCTCACCAGCAAATATTTGAACTTGAACTACCATAGTGGCATGTAATTGTTGGTGTTTGAAAAAAAATATTACTAAGACCTTCCAAAAAAACTCACACCACACTGCAGCAGATGTAGCCTTCCAGCCCAGTTTTAGCCCGTGAGCCCAGTCTGATTTTTCTATAGTTACCTCAGCATCTCATTCTCAGGACTTCCTTAAAAAGTCAAGTGGTGCCCCAGTTCGGACTACCAGGATTGTATCTATGTTAGTGATATGACGCTGTCTACGCCCTGCTGATGCTTGCACTTGTTTTTGACCCTTCCTAGACTCCTTAGTGATTCTATCAAATCTCCTTCGTCTCTCCTGTACTCTTTCTCCCCTCTAGGGTATGCCCTCTGTTTCTGCTTATATATTACTTTTATTGTCATTATGCTACATTGTCCATTTTACTTCCGTTAATGTGTACTCCAACTTAATGTATTTTTTGTACTGTTTCTCTGTTTTTGTATGACTGTACTTATGTATCACCACATTGTTTCTCGCTGTTACATGTTGTACCCTCCTGGGTCATGCCTGAAAATAGTCATTTTATGGTTAGTGCACCTACCTGGGCAACAAAAAATAAATAAATAAATAAAATAAATATGTCTCTGGAGACCTCTGATGGACATCACTCCATATAAAAAATCTTCCCACCCAGTATATGGTCTAGTCAGGCAACTAATATTGTTCCCCGAAATTATGAAATGTCTGACCTGCATATATCTCAGGAACTCTGAACTGGACCAAACTTCTCTTTGGCTTGTTGGAAGAGGATACATTTCTGCCCCTCGATAAGCTGCGTAAACCGATAGTGACCATGCCTTCCCCAGCCAGCACACCCAGAGTCAAGCGTTTGGGGGGGGGGGAGACCCTGTCTCGTTCCTAATAAGTGAAAGACAGCCCAACCCCTCAGGGGTGTGTGTATGTCTCCTGATCTTGCTAAGAATGTGCAGGCTATGTCTGACCCACCTATTCCGTATAGTCCCTACCAGTTCCAGGGGTGTATATGCCAGTGTACACAGGGGTTTCAGGCCTACACTGACATCTTCTATTGAATACCATAGAGACTAGGTTTGTTGTTTTGCCCATGTTACTAACATAGCTTCCTCTGCAGCCAAGTAATACATAGGAAGGTCAGGTGGAGATAACCCTCCCTCTTCTCTGGAGAGTTGTAGGGTTGTCCTGGCAATCCCAGGTCTTTTACCATTCCAGATAAATTTGGTGATCTGTCTGATGACCCTATTCCAATATATGGTCAGAATTTTAAACGGAAGGCATGAGAATAAGGAAAGAAAATGGGGAAGTACGTTCATTTGTACTGTAGCTATTCTGCCCACTAGGTTTAGAGGTAATAACTACCACCTCACTATGTCCCGTTCCATGGAAGTCCAGAGTGGTTCGTAGTTCGCAGCAAAGAGTCTGCTTAGGTTTATTACTATCTGGATCACCAAATAGCAAATCTGGTTCCTAGGGGCCCACCTAAATGGGAAAGTATTCTTAAAATTATCTGGGCAGGTGCCACTTAGTATCAGGGTCTCTGACTTCTGGAAGTTAATTTTGTAGCCTAAGATTTTCCCAAAGCATCTGATGAGGTCCACTGGGGGCAGTGACCTTTCTGGGGGACAAAAGAATAAGGAATCATCCGCATATAATGACACATTCTGCTCTATCCCTCCAGCCTCTACTCCCTTATCTCGGGTCCAAGCCAATGGCAAACAATAGGGAGACAACAGGCAGCCATGACTCATCCCCTTGCCAGGGGAATGGATCGAGCTGATACCATTTGCTCTCACTAACGCCAAGGGCCCCGAGTATAATTTAGATATCACTGCTAAAAATTTGGGGTCGAATTTCATGTGATCCATGGTTGCTTTTAAAAAATTCCAATTGACCCTATCGAAAGCTTTTTTTCTGCATCCATGGATATGGCAATCTGGAAATCAGGCTGGGACTTCTGTGAGGTTCAATAACCTACGTATGTTATCTGAGAGGTACCTCCCAGTAATAAAACCAGTCCGATCTTCATGTACAAGTGAGGGAAACACTGCCTGTAACCTTCCAGCCAGCAGGCCTGTGAACACCTTGAAGTGTACGTTGAGGAGGGAGATGGGTCTATATGACCCACACTCCGTGGGATCTTTCTCATCCTTAAGCAGTATTGAGATCTGAGCCTCCCTCCATGACTCAGGGATTATTCCCCCATCCAAGGTTTCTTGGCAGACTGGCACCAAGAATGGAAGCAGTTGGGCCTCAAATGCTTTATAAAATACGGCTGGGGAGCTATCCAATCCTGGGGACTTCCCATTTTTCAACTATTTGATTTGTGTTCGCAGGTCCGTCACTGTTTTTCCCACTTCCAGAGAGTCCCGGGCAGTCCGGGAAAGAGTCCTAATATGTAGGTCTTGAAAAAAGCTCTCTGTTAGCTCCTCAAAGTTGGTAATGTCTTCCTGGGAGTATAATGTTTTGTAACAGTTTTCGAAAATGTGTGTTATTTCTCCAGGTTTGCTAGTTAGGGTTCCTCCCCTGCCTGGGTTTTTTAATTTTAATATGAGCCGGCTTAACTGCTCCTCTCTATCTGGCTGCTAGTAGTTTACTGCCTCTATCCCTTCCCTCATAATACCCCAGGCTTATTCTTCTATATTTCCCCTCTAACTGAGCTTGAAGTTCGGCTTCCAAAGCAGTCTGTTTCTCCTCTAATTGTTTTTGTGTGTCAAAGATTTAAAGTTATTTTGTGCTGGAAGTCAAGATCCCTCACTTCCTACTCAAGGGCCCTAATCTTTCTCTCCCATCTCCTCTCCTCTTCTGTTCAGAAGCAAATTTTATTATTACCCCCCAGAGTACCTCTTTAAGGGCATTCCACCTTATTGCGTGGGAAGTATCCCCCACTGCATTTTACATGTCATAATTCTTAATGGTGGAGCAAATCAATTCCTTAAAACCAGGAGAGTTTAGCATACCCAAATTAAGCTGCCAATGTGAATTACGAGGTGCCGGAGCTAGGGCAATCGCCAGGGTCACCAGGCCATGGTCTGAAATAGATCAGGCCAGAATCTCGCAGGATTGTATATGATGCACCCACTCCTCCAAAACAACCAGCAAATCTATTCTAGTATAGCATTTGTGTCTGTTGGAGTAATGGGTGAAATCTTTTTCCTGCCCATGTAGGCCCCACCAGACATCTTGCAAACCTGCTAGTTGGGTTAGTCTGCCAGTGTAGTACTAGTCCTGCTCTTCTAATCCCCCTGGCCCCACCTCTCTTATCCAAGGGTGCCGATAAAGTGGTGCTAAAGTCCCCTCCAAGGACGCAGAGTCTGTCCCCCAGGTCTGTCAGCTCCCCAAACACCTTTTTAAAGAACAGGCAGCCTCTTTTTTCCCTCATTCTGGGCATACATGTTTAAAATAATACAGGGTACATCTCTGTACATGCCCATACTTTAACAAACTGACCCTCTGGATCTGTTTCCACTTTTTCAATCTCAAGTTGCCAATCCTTATGGAATAGGATAGCTGGTGTTCTTCTGTGAGGGTGCGTTATGTAGATGGAGGCATGCACCAAGCCCACCCATCCCCCGCGCAGACTCATATGCTCAGGTGCAGTGAGGTGGGTCTCTTGTATTAGGGCTATTTGGGTGCTTGCTCTCCTTAACTCTCAACATCCAGGTCCATTTGATAGGGCTATTATTTCCACGGACGTTATAAGTTTTGACTTGAAGTTTATCCATGGCGGACCCAACAAAGCTCTGCATCCCTAAGGCTGCACCTATTGAGGCAGGAGGATACCCTCCGCATCTCAGGTTGGGGTACAAGAGGAGACACACACCCGGCCAATCTTAAATGTAGTTATAACAATATTCAAACAGGCAAACAGTATAAACATTAAAAACAAACTTCAAAACTTCTCTATCGTCCAACAAAATGGATAGTCTCATGTAGATATCCTTGTTAACTTCCAAGGTCTCACTCCAAGCCCGTCATGCTTTTGGTTTTGTGTGATGGCAGGTAGTGTCAGAGCATGCTCCGCACTTCGCTGCTCCTTATGGAAAATGCCACAGTGATGCAGCTGGAGTAGATTCCTCAGACTAAACGAAACCCTTCCTGCTCTTCCTCTATCTTTATGGGGGGCCTAGGAACCCTCTCCCCTTTAGCCTACTTAATACTTCACATTTCACTCAGAAATAAGCAGACATTGTCTCCCACTAGTCTGCATTAGTATACATTATAGCATTTAGACCTTACCAGGTATGTCTTTTTTCTCCTGTAAATTTGCATGGTACACTACTCTCCTTCAATAAATGGGGGTCTATCCGCCCCTTCCCTCAGGGAAACCCCTTTAAGTAGACCATTAAATCAGAAAGTCAGACGAAACGCTGCCCATGAGCATTGTTCAGAAAGTTACTGGGGTCGTCAGTGAACCTGAAAAACTTAGTCTGGTCCCTCAGTCTCTCTCATCATCTTCTTCCTGCTGTTCATCAGACCGTGAGGCTTCCTTCATTTTCTTGTGGGGTGATCTTCAGGAAGTTCTGATCTTGGCCCAGGTGCTGGCTTCTCCATCTTTGGGCTGTTTGCTCACATGAGGCAGAGGGCCCAGCCCCCCCACCAGCTGCCACTGACACATCTGCAAGTCCTTGATTGCTCCTGGATCTATTAGATCATCTATCATTATTTCCAATGAGGCAAGGTACTTTTTGGCTTCTTGGGCAGACTCAAAAGTTCTGGTTCCCTTGTCAGAGGTAATTCGGAGCCTTGCTGGAAAGTCGATTCTGGCTTTAAGGCCCTTGCTATGGAGCTTTTTGACTACCGGAAACCACAGTTTTCTTTTGGGCATGGTGGTGGGTGCGTAGTCTGGCTCCAAAAATAATTTTGTATCTCCCAAAACAATTTCTTTTCAGGCTCAGGCTCTACGAAGCACTGTTTCTTTTACCCTGTAATACAGGAAGGCCATAACCACAGAGCGGAGCCTAGCTTTGGGATTCTTCGGAAGGGGGGCATCGAGGTCTTGATGTGCTCTAACAATAGTCAATGGGGTGTTTCTGCCTAGGTCGAGCAGTTCTTTGAGAAGGCCTTCCACATACATAGGCATGTCTCCCATTTTGGTGTGCTCTGGCAGGCCATGAAGCCGCAAATTCACACGTCGGGACCGATTCTTTAGGTCCTCTATTTTTCCAAGAAGCATCTGGAAGCGGTTGTGTAGTTGTAGTAGGGCCCCATTATGCAAATCAATCGTGTCAGCCTGTACGATAAGATGATCCTCTATTCCCTGGATTTGCTGCTTATGTTGCTGGATCTTCTGTCTATTCTCTTTAACCTCCAAACTGATAAGAGTCTAGAGTTTTGGTTAGGCAGCGTAATTCCCGGCAAAGCTGCCGGGAGGGGATAGTGAAGTCCTTGCCCTCCTCCTTGGATTCACTAGAGGATCTGGATCATGGTTCTCTGGAGGCCTAGTCAGCGCATCTCCTTTCGTGGCAGGCGGGGGAGCCAGTGTTAACTTTTGTTGTTTTAAACCGTTCCCCAGTGACACCTGGTTCCTGCATTGAGATGCCATGGAGATAATGAATCGCCAAGTAAGATACTGTAGTTTGGTCTGGTGAGGCAAGGTTTAAAAGTGTTAAATGGAGAGAATCAATGGGAGTTGATCAACCCTAAGTTTGCATAGCCTGGCGTCTGTACCGGAAGTTCTCATCTATTTCTTTTTTAAAAGAGATCTGCTTTTTTTTTAAACTTTCTTTTATTCATTTTGAATAGGCATTCAAAAGCATTACAGTCAAAAGAGCAAGGTTACATTGGCTCCTACTTCATACATCTTAGCTTCAGTATTTTTAGTTCTTTGACTGGTGATGGATCATATGGGGTACCAACCTGAGATGACAATTCCTATTAAACATTTAGGATAGCCAGCCACATTAAACCTGTGTGGTTAAGATGTAGTTAGGCTGTGCAGTTAAGGTAATTATTTCCCATGACCTCTTCAGCCATTGTCCCCACTTAAAATAATGTCTGGGTGATACGGATTTTAAATCACGATGCATAAATTGCAACTTTGCCTGCCAAAAACATTTATGGAGTTGAACGTAATATCGATTCAATACAAACCAAACAGCACAAACTCACTGGCCTCCCCTGGGGCCCTCATATCAACCCCCTCCCGGTACTTGAGGTAACCTAAATATTTTAATAATCTCCCCCACCATGCCATACAGTACAGTGTACCAGCCCAGACCAAAAAAAACATTGTCTTAGACTTTATTTCACATTTATGGCATTCCTTTGCTACATTTGTAGATAACTAGAATTGAAAGTGCCTCGTGTTCCTCACCATTTGCAATTCTTTGAAAGCACATATTGTTCCTGTCAAACTGTAGTTGGGTAAGCAAGAAGTCAGTCTGAGATAAGCAACCTCTGATTCATGTGCATATTCTCCATTTTACAAGGGCAGAAAAAAGTTAAGGATAGTAATTATATAGAATGTTTAGGTTGGTTGCTTATTCTCAATGGAGCCCGACCTCCTGGTCAGTGTAGGGGAGTATAGTTCAGAACGAGGAAAAAGAAAACAGCATACCCACTATACTTTAGTCCTCTTCATCTCCTGACTCTGAAGGTAATCCTTGGACCTCTGGTGGTCTGTTTCTGAACTCCGTAGCTATGGCCTAAACCCTTTTTTTTTTTGCCTCCTCAGGGTCACTGAATTGGAAGGTCTTGCCCCCATACGTTATTCAAAGGCACAATGGTGACAACAAAGAGTGGGCCACCCCTAGGCCCCACAACTGCTTTCTTAATGGGTCAAAAAGTTCACATCTAGTGCAGTTTGCAAAAGACCAGTCCGGAAAGATTTTTATCTCCTGCCCCTCCATGGTGACTGGAAAGTTGACCCTTGCCCACTACAGAATCCGGTCCCTGATCATCGATCCTGTGGTAACTAGCATGATGGTGCAAGCGATATCCCAATTGGCCTGTGCTCTTTGAAAATTTATTCTAAAGGCTAATATCAGTGTATCCATATCCACTTGAAATTCAGAGGAAAGATTGTCCATCAGACATTTTTTCAGGTATAGAAGCAGATTTTCCCCTTCCATGTCCTCTGGGACTCCTACTAATCTCAAATTCATGGCCCATGCTGCGTTTTCCATAGACTCCATGTGGGCTCTCAGATGATTTATCTCCTGAGTTGATTAAGTGAAGGCCACCTGGGCTCTTTTTGAGTGTTCCTCGGCATCTTTAGCAGTTTTTGTCGCTTTCTGAATTTTAGCATCCTGGGACCCCAGCCAATCCAAAACTTGTTCCCGTTTGTGGTCCATTTCTTTTACTGCCAAGATAACCGTATCCCAGGGCAGTGAGTCCTTCGAGCCACTTGGGCTTGCAACTTGCTCTGGTGCACCATGTGTGGGTTGCGATGTTTTTTGGCCGGTGCTGCCGGTTGCCCCCTTCGGTCTTCCCACATCAAGTGAGGTATAGTTAGGTTCCTCAGCACTTCTACCATCGAGCGGTGCTCTCAGATTTGTTTTTAATCTGATCTCGGCTGCATGAGCTGCAGACCTGCAGGGAGATGCGTCCTGTTGCAAACGCAGCTCTCTAGTACCTCTGATATCCACATTTGTACTATTAACAATCTCATATGGTATATTATTCAAAACATTCCCCATCTGTTGTGTATAGTACATTTCATTAAGTTTGATTTAAAGTGGGCCGACTTCAGATATTTGTTGGGGTTTCTTAAATCCTGCTTTTCCTGGCCACCTATCAGATTTAGTGAGTCCATCAATTCATGGTCATCCCACATGTTATGTAATAATTAAACATCCCCTGTGCTCTTTTTTGTTCCAGTGTGTGCAAACCTACATGTTCCAACCTCTCCTCATATGTAATGTGCTCTAGTCCCCTCGTTTTTGTTGCCCTATGCCTGATCCATACAGTCCTCCCCAAAACTGTGAACCATAATCTATTATAGGTCTCACATAGGTACTGTATAATAGGACTAGTACTTTTTCTGATCCGTGTGTGATGTGCCTTTTTATAGTGTTCAGGAGAGGATTTCTTTTTTTTTTTTAGCATAAATTACATTTACATGTTGTTTCTTTGTTTGAGATCATTGGTTATGTATAAGTCCAGGTCCTTTTCATATGAAGTTGTTTTTAAAGTGGTTCCTTCCATGTAATATAGTTTTTGCATGTAATTTTTTCCTAAAGGTATTGTAATCCAAGATTGAATAAATGAATGAATAAATAAATAAATAAATAAAATATATAAATAAATAAATGCATGACCACACACTTGGAAATATTGCATTTCATTTGCCATTTACTGGCACATTCCACAAGGTTATCAAAGTCTTTTTGGATTCTACTTGCCTCACCATCGGTATTTAGAGTCAGTCCTACTTTCTTGCTACATGTGCTTCTTACACCCTTGCCCAGGTCACCTATGAACAGCCCAAATAAGACAGGTCCCAGTACTCGATGCTGGGGGATACCACTCATCACGCTACCCTCCTTTGAAATTCAACTTTATTAGTTTTAGCAAATATCACAATACAATGGATCCACACAGAATTGTACATGGAGAAGAAGGAGGGAAACAAAACAATTAACAACTCCAAGAAAAAAAAAACACCCCACAAACCCCCCACCCGTCCCCCATGAGACATCCTCTACAACATTAGATTCTGTAACAACAGAACTGCATTTATTATTGCCCACTCTAACCCCCCCAGTGTGCTTTGCATTTGTTGGCTAGGCTATAATGCCAGATCACAGTTGATACCATAGGACAGGCTTAAGGCTGGAAGAAAAAGGAAGAGGTGGGAGCAAAATAGGGTATCAGAGCTCGAACCAAGAGGTCAGTGGTGTAGATAGAGCGTGTATAGCTTGTCCCATTTTTTGTGAAACAAGTCCATACGGTTACGGGAGCTAGCTGCAGCCTCCATGTTAAAGCAAATTGATAAGTCTTTTAACCATTCGTGTAAGTTAAGGTTAGTTGATCAGTCCAATGCTTGAGGACTAGCCTTTGACCACCATAGAGATTAAGGCCACATGGTCCCACGCTCCTGACAATCTATGGTGGCGAATCGTTTCAGGATGCAAATATCAGCCGTGAAGAGGTTACCAAGGCCTAAAATAGGGTCCAGGTTGTCCTGAATAGAGCGCCACAAGGGGTTACTTTGTCACATTGCCAGAAAATATGAAGTGAATTCCCCTCAGCTTGTGAGCATCTGGAGCAAAGGGGAAGAGATAATTGTTTTAGACGGAACAGTTTGACTGGGGTGTAGTACATGTTGTTTAGTATGTGATATTGGGTAAGTCTGAATCTGTCTTGGGTGTGGTATTTGTGCAGGTCCTTCCATAGACGGGGCCAATTGGGCGTGGAATCCAGTAACAGAGAGAGCCAAATACGAGAGCCTTCAAGCGGGCTCGGGAATTTATGGTCCAGCAGGTAGGAGTATATTAATGAAATGGAGTGAGATCTGGGAGCTAAAGTATCGATTTGAGAAAGGAAGGGATTAACCTGTGACTCACGAGAAACCGGTCCGAAATTAGCATTAATAAGATGCCTCAGTTGGTATATCTTGAAAATCATATTGTTAGGAAGATCAAATTTAGCTAGTATGCCAGGAGAAGAAAGAAGGGAGCCTTGGGAGTAGAAGTTTCCTACTGTTGTTTCCTTAATTTGTGAGAAGCCAGTCAGGAGCGATTATCGAGCTTCCCAATCTAATATTGGGGTTGAGGATAAGGGGTTGTGCTAGGTCCATTTTGGGTGAGATTTTAAGGAAATAAAGACATTGGGAGAGGGATTTAAGAGATGTGATAATGGTTGGGTTTGAGATCCAATGTGTAAGCACTGGGATGGGAGTGTAGAACATTGTTTTTGGGCCTATTTTGGCCTCTAAGAGAATTTGCCTCTCGATCTGAAGCCAGAGCAGAGAAGGGCCGGCAGTTGAAGCTGAGAACCATCTGCCCAGCTTGGAAAGGTGGGCAGCCCAGTGATAGAATATTAGATTGGGGAGGTGAAGACCACCCTTATCTATGGGGAGGCATAGTTTAGAGAAGGAGCATCTGACCGCTTTAATTTGCCAGATAAATTGCGAGAAGATAGAGTGGAATCGACGTAGATAAGAGAGCGGTAGCCAGAGGCCTAATAAATTGAGAGGTTAAAAAATACAGGGAAGGACATTCATCTTAATAATGTTAATCCTGCCCCAAAGAGAGATGGGAAGTTTAGACCATCTTTGCAGGTCTAACTGAATGTTGGCCTTAAGGTCATCTAAGTTGAGCTTCTTAAGCAGAGTTGGATCCGAAGTAAAGTGAATGCCCAAATATTTGATTGACTTGGGGGACCATCTCATACCAAACTTAGTGAGGTCTTGTTTATGTGTAGAGGAGTTCAGAGGGAATATTTCTGATTTTGATACGTTCAGCTTGTAATGGGAAAGGCGGCCATATTGAGTTATAATTTGGAGTGCATGCCCTAATGATTGGGCAGGGTGGGCAACATGAAGCAAGATGTCATCTGCGTAGACAGATAGGACCAGCTCCTGTTGTTGTATCAGGCAACCATGGATGTATGGGGAGCGTTTGAGTTTGAGAAGAAGAGGTTCTAAGTACAGGTTAGACAAAAAGGGTGAGAGCGGGCAACCTTGTCTGGTGCCAGTGTGGAGGTAAAAGATTGAGGAGAAGACACCGTTGCAATAGATCCTAGCCGAGGGGGAATTATATAAGATCTGAATCCACTTGAGGAAGACGGGTGGGAAGTCCATTTTGGTCAGAGTTGCCCAGAGAAAAGTCCAGTTGACTCTGTCGAATGCTTTCTCAGCGTCCAAGGAAATCAAGGCCATTGGGACGTGGGATAGTTGGGCAGCGTGTGAGATGTGAGAAAGAGTTCTAAGGTGATCTGCTGGGGAACGGGATTGAACAAATCCAACTTGTTCTGGGCTGAGGAGGTGACTCCAGACCTTCTTGATCCTCTCGGCTAGAATCTTAGATAGGATCTTCATATCGCAGTTTAGGAGAGAAATGGGACGGTAGCTCGCAGAGTCTTTAGGTGGCTTATTGGGCCTAAGGATTAACACAATTATGGCTTCAAGTAGAGTGGGGTCTATTGTCTCAGCAGTGAACATATGGTTATACAATATAAGGATTAAGGGGGCAAGTTCTTTAGAGAAAGTTTTGTAGAAGTTTGAGGGGTAGCCATCGGGGCCAGGTGCCTTGTCCGGAGCGAGAGAGGTAATGGCATCCTCGATTTCAGAAAGGGTAATAGGAGAAGCAAGGGTGTTTTTGTGGAGTACTGAGAGGTGGGGAAGGTTGAGGTCTTCTAGATAAGTCTCTATGTTCAGAGGGGACACGGAGGGGGAGTGATTGCTATAAAGGTTTTTATAAAAGTCCTCAAAGATCCATGTGATTTCCCTAGGAGTAGTTTTGGTTAGGCCCTCAGGGGTTTGCAGAGCCGGGATTAGTCTTGGGCTCTCTATCATGCATAATCTTAGGGCCAAAAGCCTGCCGGCTTTTGCACCTTGCTCAATAGATTTAGATTGAGTTTTTAATATACTATACTCAGCTCTCTCCTTGAGTAGATCAGCGTACTCGTTCTTTGCTGTTAAAAGGGATTCAAGAGAGGCCAGAGGAGAGAGAGTAGGAGCTCTCCAATTCCTTAATTTTGGTCAGTAATAGGGAAGCACGAGCCTGCCTGGTTTTTTTCCTTACCGAGGCTAACTTAATTAATTCCCTTCTGAGGTAGCATTTCAGGGAGCACCAGATGATGTCAATTCTCGGGGTGGAGTTCATATTGATCTCGAGAAAATTAAAGATGAGAGTTTTTATGTGGGCAATGGTCTGGGGTTCTTTAAGGAGCTGGGTGTTGAGTTTCCAGACCGTGTCATGTTGAAAGTTGGGGTCAGGGGAGATCTTCGTCCAGACTATGGCATGGTCGGACAGTACTATTGGCTCAATGCCGGTCTGGAGAAGGCCAGGAAGGAGAGATTTACTAATTAAAATATAATCTATTCTGGACCAGGAATGATGAGCTTGGGAAAAAAAGGAGAAGGATCAAAGGGAGGGGTTAGTGAGATGCCAAGGGTCACATAGCCCTAATAGCTGTGTAAAGTCCACTAAAGGACTTTTGAACCGGAGTTGCTGAGCAGTTAGAGTCTTGAGACTTGTCCAGGGAATGGCATGGTGGGACATTCCAGTCCCCTCCCAAAATGAGTTGTGAGGGTAGGAGGGCACCTAGTTTGTCCACTAGAGCCATAAAAAACTCAGAGCTCCCACCTACTGGACCATAAATGGAACCAAGGACTACTTTACAGTTGTTTAGGGAACCTTTAACCAGGACGAATCTACCGTCTGGGTCAGTCAGTGTCTCCTCTGCCAGGAAGGTAAAGTAATTTGTGACAAGAATGGCAACCCCCCTGCTGGATCCTGACCCGCTCGCCGTGAAAACTTGAGAGAAACCAGATCTGACCAGTCATTTTTCTTCATTCTTAAATAAATGGGTTTCCTGTAGCATGAGTATATCGACTTTGAGTAAATCACAATGATTAAACACCTGAATCCTCTTGGTTCTTTCCCTGAGCCCACGCACGTTCCACATAGCCAATTTAACTGAATTTATAGCCATTTCAAAAACAGCAAGATAGATAGAAACACAGTAAAACCTCTGACATTAATCGGAGAGAAAAAGCACACTCTTGCCCCCCCTACCAGTCCGGATAGAAGCTGTAAGAGAACCAGTCCAAGATCCTGGTGTATAACAAACCAACAGTAAGCGTACGTATTAGAATAAAACATTTGAAGTATTGAACAGACCAGCCACCAAACACCCCCTTGTCCCCCCAAAAAGCCCAGCGAACTATATACATCCTGGTACCCGACATATTCGGTAAAGGTTGGAAATCCAGTGACAAGAGTCTAGAGACCAGAACCCAATGGCACACCCCAGGGCTATCATAGCCCGATGACCAGGAAAACTAAAGGTTCTCAAGGAACATGGGTACAAATTGCAGGCAAAGAATAACCAGCCAGAGTTACCCAGAGAGCCCCAGTCAAAGGATTTGGGGTCTCCATATCCCCCCTCTATAGACTCGAGAGGCAGCTTCCTTCAGCCCCGAGCATCTCCAGGAACCCCCCCCTCCAACAGCCCTTTTCTTTAGGCCACAGTCAGACAACGGCCTTGAGTATCAGTGGGTACCCCGGGAATGGGAAAAAAAAAACAAGGAGATATCTCTAAGTGGTGGCTGCTAGATCAGCTGCGAGAAAGAGAACCAAACAACGGACTTACCCCCTTGTGTAAGAGACTGTAGACCACGGGAGGTTGAGTGCTAGAAATGAGAGTGGGGCAGGGCAAGATAACGAGGCTGTTTTTAATGCTGTACCCCGGGGGACAGATTATGCGGTGGGACCAAAACCGGTCCGCCTCCAAATCAGTCAGGCAGAGCAATGGGGCAACCTCCGAATGGTTCCGGAACTGCTACGGGGACCGAGAATACCGCGGCCTACTTCAACTAACACTGAAAACCCCTGGATACCCCAGCTTCCCAGAATGTGAGATAGCTAACGACTACCACAGGTAAATAAGGATTACTGGCACAACAACAAGTAAAAACCAGAACATAGGCAACAAGCCTGGCCACTGAGTTGGTAGTAGTCCAGTCATTTGTCTTTAAACAGGTTAGGCAGCTTGGAGATTAGGTCTTTGGTGGCAAGTTCAGGAGAGTCATAGGTCGAAGGAGAGCCATTGATCGTGACCTTAAGGGTGGCGGGATATAGCATCCTGAAGGGGATACCTGCCGCAATGAGTTTCTGTACTACAGGGTGGAATGCCGTCCTCTTCTGTCTGGTCTCCGCTGGAAGGTCTTGGGCAATTCGTAGTTTGGCAGGACCCCCACATAATAGCCTGCAGCTCATGAGCCTTCGTGAGTACATGTTGTTTTTCAATGTAACTGAGGAATTTGACTATAATTGGCCGGGGGGAGAATACGGTGGGGGCTTTGGCCTCAGAGATCTATGGGCTCTTTCCAGGTGATAGTGAGGATTGAGAGGCGAGGGGCCGACGACTTTAGTCAGGAATTTCTGGAGGAAGGCAATGGAATCTGCGCCTTCTTCTAGCTTGGCCAGACCCAGTATTAGAAGGTTTTTTCGCTTGCTGCGGCCCTCCAGATCTTCGGTTTTAAGTTGCAGTTTCTTCACCTGTTGTTTTAAGGCGACGATTTCAGGGTCAATTGTGTTCCTCCACTTTTCTTGGGATTGGATCCTGACTTCGGAGTCATATACCCTGGTTGTGAGGGAGGTAAGATCTCCCCTGATCGACTTTAGCTCACTCGTAATACCGTTCAGTACTTCTCGTAGTGCGCGATTTCTTGCAAGAACTTTTCTTCGGTAAGAGGGCTTGCTGAGGAAGCAGCACCGCCCGTTTTGCCCGAGTTGTTATTGATCTGGCTCCTCACCTTTTTAGGTAGCTTTTCTGGCATAGGAGGAGGTGTGTGCTGCATCACGGCCTGTTTCATCTCTGCCTCCATCCTTCTTTGTAATAGCAGGATGCAGTGAAAGAACGCACAAAGGCCGATAAGCAGAGTTAGAAGCAGCTTGGTGTAAGTATTACCGGTGTTGGTTGTCTAGAACCGCTTTAATTAATGATTAAGGCTGATGGGTGGTAGGAGCCCAGAGACAGCACAGCCGTTCAAGGAGCTAGCATCACGTGACTCCCCACGCTACCCTCCTTTGACAAGTTCCCCTTTATTTTAACTCTTACAGTCTATTTTTTCAGCCAGTTACATATCCATGTAATTACTTTTTTATTAACCCTCCTAAGGTTGTAAGTTTTTCAAGTAACTTGCTGTGGGACACTGTCAAATGCCTTGCTTAGGTCTAGATAGACTACATCCACAGAATTACAGGTATGCAAGTTATTACTAATGTTCTTATAAAAGGTAAGGAGGTTGGTAATGCAGGACCTTCCTGGTTTAAAACTATGCTGCAATTTGTCATTAAAGTTTTTTTTTTCTTTTTTCTTTAAAAGTTGTGTAATAATTGTCATCAGTCAATCTAATTAAATCAGTTTGCAGGTTTTGGTAGATTAGAACTCCATCTGGAGCTGCACATTCTACACTCGTAAAGTCGTATAAGCAGGAGTCAATCATTTCCCCTAAGAGGAACAAGAATTGGTCAGTGCCTAATGTGTGCTTGGTTGTATCTGCTGTACAAGTCACCTCTGAGTTTTTTTGCTGCCTACATGAGGATAGTGAGGTCTGTTCATGTGCATCTGTAGGATAACTCGCACTAAGTTCTATGAAGGGGGCTGGCCTTGTAACCCCTTAAAGACCCCTGCCTTCTACTGGCTGCTGTGCTGTGCGGTCTAACCAGTCTGCAGTTTTGCAGTAATTTTGTCTTCTCATCCTGCAGGTGCAGGCCCCCAGTCCTTGCTGGCTAGCTACCACACCATCATCCTCCCTTCCAACCGCCCACCCCTGGCTGGCCTGACCTGAACTGCTCTCTTGCTCCAGCCTTCCACTCTTGTGTGGGCTGTGGCCAACCACCCAACCGCCATGGCTCTCTGTAAGCAGCCCACTCACCAGTCGACTGCCCTGCGTGGCCTTGTGTCTTCCTTCTTCCTTTGCCAGCAACACCACACACACACACACACACACACACACACACACTTACTTAGTAAGACAACTCAAGGAGACTAGGTCTCACTGGAATGGCTGGGGTGAGGGGTCTCTTGAAGTAAGTGTCATACTGTCATACTCATATAGCTTGGCAGAAGACACCAGGAGAAAGGACTGCTGTGTGACTGGACTTCTCTGCTGGGACTAAAGAAGAAGAACTTTTGTACTTGGACCTTTAATTTAGGGTAAAAAAAAACCTAACAAACAAAACAAACAAAAAAGTGTGTGTTTGTCTGGGTTAACTGAACTGAATGGGTATCTGAACAGTTATCTAGGTGTAAATCTCAGGAGATAGAAAGGACTTAATATCTGTGAGGTTTAAATTACTTGTAGAAAGATCTAGTAAGTAGGGGGAGTGGCTTAGCTAGAAGGAAGCTACATTTAAAGACTGCCTTAGAAAGATTCTGCTAATAGCTTGGCAGAAGACACCAGGAGAAAGGACTGCTGTGTGACTGAACTTCTCTACTGGGACTATATTGCCCCTCCTTCCCTCCCCTCCACCCAAAGCTAGTTCTATTTTTATAGGCACAGGATTTGACTGACAACAGGAACTTCCTGTTTGGGAGCAGGAAGTGAGTGATCACAGAACCACCAAAGACCCACCATCCTAGAAGGGCAAGAGTAGCTTTCCGGCCCCCTCTAGCTGCTGGAGGTCTGCCTCTGAGCAAGTAAGTGGTCTACTGAGAAATACAGTATAGGATATTCTTGTCTCAGAACAGAAGGGTTGCAAACAGTTAAGGGGCCAGAAACAAGACATGATTGGAGTGGTGCAGTGCAGTGGCTGTGGAGCAGCAGTCTTCCAGGAGATGTTCTGGAGGATGCAGTGTTGTCCCATCTGCAGGCACCTCTCTGGGCTGAGGGGAGGAGGTTGCTCATCTCCAGGCTGAGTTGGCCAGGATTTGTGGGACCTCCTCTTCCATCCAGGGACCACCAGTGCCACTGCCGTTGTCTCAGAGGTTGCCAAGAAACAGGAGCGGTTGGACCACAGTGGGCTCAGGGAGGGTGAGGGTGGTGGAACAGAGGCGCATCCCTCCAGTTGTACCTCTCTACAATTCCTATGCCATTCTGGCAAAGTGTGGTTCCTCTATGGAGGCACCCACAGTGGAGACCAAGGAGGCTGCTGGGAACCTCCAGAAAGGAGACCCACAGGAGGGTGGCAGGGGACCCTGCAGGGGAAAGAAACAACTCCTGGTGGGGAACTCCATTGTTAGGAAGGTAGAACTGGGGAAGGAAGGGGAGAGGGAGGTAAGGTGCCTGCCTGGCAACATGGCTTGGAGGGACAGGGAGCGAATCCTCAGGATTGCAGAGCAGCTGCACAGGGGAGGGAGCTGGATGTCATTGTCACCTAGGGACAAATGACCTGGCTAAGAAAATTAGAAAGTGCAGGAAGAGTTTGTGGAATGGGGAGGGCCTTAGTCAAGTAGCACGAGGTAACCTTCTCGGAGGTGCTGCCCATCTATGGCATAGGAGAGGCTAGGGTGTTCCGCACCATGGTATTCAATCAGTGGTTGAAAACTGGTATGAGAGATCAGGTTTGGCTTCATTGGGGACTGGGGTCCACCTGGAGTTATGAGCCTATACTGGCATGATGGGCTGCATCTGTCCAGAGAGGAACCAGGATCCTAGGTGATAGGTTTAAATGCTTAATTGGCAAGCTTTTAAACTAGCCAAGGGGGGATGCACTGGAAAGGAGCAGGGAAATCCTAGCCTCCCCCCCCCAAATAATCATGGTAGTAAGTGTGACAAACACCAACATAGAGGTGTCGATAGGGAGAAGGGCAGGGGTAAATGGAGAGAGCGACAAAGGCAAGAAGGACAGGGAAAGGGCAAAAGGAAGTAAGGAAATGGAGGGTAATGAGTACCAATGCCCGTAGTCTGGGCAACAAGCTCCCTGAGCTGGTGGCCTTGATGGAAGAGGGATGCCTGGATATCGTAGCAGTCACAGAAACATGGTACACAGAGAACCATGACTGGGATGTTAACATACCAGGGTACATAACCTACAGGAGAGACAGGCGGGAGGAGTAGCTCTCTATGTAAAGGAAGGGATAAAGCAACTAAACAAAAGAGTAAACAGAGAGGAGGAGGAGAGGTGGCACTGTGGGTCACCTTGAGACTGGAAAGGGCACCACAATCTGCACAGGGGTTGTGTACAGACCCCCATGTCAGGGGGAGAGAATGGACAAGGATATGATAGAAGGCACTCTTAGAATGGCAGAGAAAGGGGAGATACTGTTGATGGGAGACCTGAATATGCTAGATGTTAACTGGAGCACATTTGCTGCAGCCACATCCAAGAGCAGGGCCATTCTTGATGCCCTACAGGTGCCAGGCCTTAGACAGCTAGTTTCGGAATCCACTCGTGAGGGAGCAATCTTAGACCTCATACTCTCAAACGGGGGGCAGTGAGAGGATCTCAGATCTAGAAGTGGGTTGCCATCTGGGGACAAGTGACCATCAAACAGTGTGGTTCACGTTAAACTCAGCTACAGAGTCAAGCCATACAAAAGTGAGGATACTGGACTTTAGGAGGGCTGACTTTGGCAAATGGGAGAGTGCCTCAGAAAGCACTAGCAAACATGCTAGAAGGAGGTGTGTAGCAACAATGGGTAATCATCAAACTGCCATCACAGAGGCAACAAGCCTTGTGTGAAGCAAATAAATTAAAAAACAAAGAAAAAGCCACTGTGGTTCTCAAAGAGGTGGCTGTGAAAGTCAGGAAGAAAAGATAGCATTCCGGAAGTATAAGGCAACACAGAAGGAGCAGGACAGAGAGCTGTACCAGTTAAGGCAGAAGGAAGCAGGGAGGGAAGTCAGAATAGCAAAGGCCCAAACTGGGGAAAATATAGCCAACTCAGTTAAGAAGGGGGATAAAACCTTTTATAGGTACATCAGCGAGCGTAGAAAGACAAAAGGAGGGATAGTGAGGCTGAATAGAATGAATGGTGGTGGGCAGAGGGGACAGTGAAAAAGCAGGGATACTGAACGAATATTTCTGCTCAGTATTCACAAAAGAGGAGGGAAGTGCCTAATCCAATTAACAGAAGCACTCTTGATAGGGGGGTCGATCCCAGTCCTTTCACAGAAGAAAGGGTTCTGCAAGAACTCCTTAAACTGAAGATGGACAAAGCAATGGGTCCTGATGGAATTCACCCAGAATTCTAAAAGAATTAAGGGAGGAACTAGTGAAACAACTGGCTACTCTTTTAATAAATCATGGGAGGATGGTGTGGTACCCGAGGACTGGAGGAAGGTGGATGTGATTCCCCTTCACAAAGTGGGACCAAGACAGAGGCAGGAAACTACAGACCTGTCAGTCTGACCTCTGTGGTAGGGAAAGTGATGGAGTCACTTCTGAAGGAAAGAATAGTTGAGTACCTAGAGACCAGTGGAGCACAGGACCAAAGGCAGCATGGGTTCACAGCGGGAAGGTCATGTCAGACGAATCTAATAGATTTCTTTGACTGGGTGACCAAAGTAGTAGACCAGTGAGGGGCTGTGGACATGGCCTACCTAGACTTTAGCAAAGCATTTGACACAGACCCACACAAAAGATTAATAGTCAAATTAACCAGCCTGGGAGTGGGTCCCAGGGTGGTAGCCTGGGTAAAACATTGGCTGCACAACAGGACACAGAAGGTAATTGTAAATGGAGTCCACTCTGAAGAAAGAGGGGTTACTAGTGGGGTACCGCAGGGTTCAATATTGGGTCCAGTCATTTTTAATGTCTTCATCAGTGACATTGCAGAGGGACTGGAAGGAAAAGTATGCCTTTCTGCAGATGACACAAAGATCTGCAACAGGGTTGATACAAGGAGCGGAAAGGATGAAAAGGGACTTGGCAAGGTTGGAGGAATGGTCAGAAGTATGGCAGCTAGGATTCAATGCAAAGAAGTGCAAAACAATGCACCTGGGAAACAAGAACCCAGGGGAATAATACACAATGTGTGGGGAGGTAGTAACTACAACAAAAAAGGAAAGGGACCTGGGGTTAATCATATCAGATGACCTTAAGGTTAGCAAGCAATGTGAAAAGGCAGTAGGAAGGGCTGGGGGTATAATGGGATATATAGAGAGAGGCATCAGCAGCAGAAAACAGGAAGTTGTTATCCCTCTGTACAGACAGTTGGTGAGACCCCATCTGGAGTACTGTGTCCAGTTCTGGAGACCCCATCTCCGCAAGAACATAGACAGGATAGAGGTAGTCCAGAGGAGGGCAACTAAAATGGTGCAGGGTCTGCAAGAGAAGCCGTATGAGGAGAGACTAAAGGAGCTTAATATGTATACCCTTGAGGAAAGAAGGGAGAGGGGGGGACATGATAGAAACTTAAGTACCTCAGTGGAATCAACGAAGTCCAAGAGGGTAGCATCTTTCAGAAAAAGAGACTTGCAAGAACAAGGGACACAATTTAAAGATAGAAGGAGGCGGTTCAGAGGCAATGGAGGAAGTATTATTTGACAGAGGGTAGTGGATACATGGAACAGCCTTCCTGAGGAGGTTGTGGGGTCTAAAACTGTGGGAGAATTCAAAGAAACGCATGGACAGACATAAGGCAATTCTTGTGGGGGTAGGAAGAAATAGGCTGTTGGTTAACTAGGATCTGCGCCCTATCCTGTAGGTAGGGAAATGGGCAGACTAGATGGGCCAAGCGGTCCTCATCTGCCATCAAAGTCTATGTTTCTATGTTACTGCTGCTTTTGCTCTCCTGCACGGCTACACTACTACTCTGTTGCACCATGTCCACTGCCGAGTTGTCTACCGGTCTGCCACTTGGCCCACTCCAGCCACATGGCCCACTCCACTGCTGGCTGGTCTTCACGTCATTGGTCAGGGAGTCTCTACTTAGTAGTGCAATGATTCCCACCATGCCATGGGCTGTTTGCCCTTCCCTTTAATGATACATGGCATGACCTGACATTCTCATGTTTTTGATGTGACTAATGGCAGCCTGCTTTGCACCTGCACACAACAGTCTTGCCTAACAGTGAAGCTCAGAATATTTTTAGCCTGCATGCATGTGCACAAGCAAGCATATAGCCAGGAGGGCAACCATATCCTGGCATTAAGGCTGCCCCAAGTAGTCCCTCGCTATAATGAACAAAATGGGAGCCATAACCTGAATTCGTTATAGCTCCCTGATCATTACATCGAGGGATGCTTTAAAAAACAGATTTTACTTTGTGTGTTTCCATATGTACTGACTATATTGCTTCCCTAATGTAATTCAGAGACTGATCCCAACCTGGATGTGTGTGAAGCAGCTGGGAATCCATGCATTAATCAGCACTGAGTTTGCCACACAGCCATGAAACGGGAAAGCTGACATGAGGGAGGGAAGCCAAACAAGCTTACCCTGATGCTGGAGGCAGGGGACTCAAGGAGGCGACAGGAGGGGGTGCAAACAAAGGGGAGTGAGAAGGGAAAGGGGTGAATGAAGAGGGGTGGAGGGTGGTAGCCTTGAATGCTAGGAGTTTGTGGAACAACACAGCGGAACTACAGGCTCTCACGGCAGTGGGGGGAGATGGATATGGCAGCCAAAACAGAGACATGGGCCACCCACTACCATGACTGGAACCTGGCAATACCAGGATACAAAATATTTCAGAGGGACAGGATAAATAGGAGGGAAGGGTGTGTGTCGCTGTATGTGAAGGAAGGTCTAAGGTGTGCCAGGGAGGAAGGTAACACAGAGTCACTATGGGTGAAGCTCCAGGACTCCAAACATAGGACCCTCAAGATAGGAGTGGTGTACAGACCACCCCCCTCCCCCCAAGACTGAGGCACTGAATAGGGAACTGGCAGAACAGATCAGAAGGAGCTGTGGAAGGGGTAGTATGGTGATCGTGGGTGACTTCAACCTGCCAGAGGTGGACTGAGGTACCCCAGCCACCACAAATAGGAGAGAGCAGGTACTCCTGGATGCCTTCCAGGACAGTTTTCTATCGCAGTTGGAAAGCAAGCAAACAAGGTTAGGCAGCACCCTTGTCTTCATGCTGGCAAATGGTGAGTTTGTGAAGGGGCTGAGGGTGGAAGAACAGCTGGCAGGCAGTGACTACCACTCAGTCTGGTTCAGGATAAACATGGGGAGGAAGGGAGTAAGATTAGGCACAAGGGTGTTGGGACTTCAGAAGGGCTGACTTTGGGAGGATGAGGGAAATCGTGAAGGGATATCTGACCAGGATAAATCCAGTTATGGACACTAATCGGGGGTCATAAAGTGGGGTATAGAGGTGGCAACCGCAACATGTACAAGGGTCCAGAGCACTGGCCTGATGAAGGCCAAGGAAGGAGACTGCATAGACATTCTTCCCCAAATGGTCCAGTTGTTTGGATTCCTTGTCCTGGGGTCTGTCCACATCCCCTTTGTTGCCTGAACGCAGAAAGACGGAGTAGGCCACCAACCCCACCACAGAGGGGTGCTCCAAAAATCCCAGAAGGGACCCCATACTTGTGGGCCATGTGGGCAGAAGGTGCAGGGCAAGATGCTGGGCCCACAGTGGCCTCAGCCACCAGAAAGGCCTCCATCGGAGTATCCCCTTTATCCAGAATCTCTGTGGGGGGATACTTGGTCCATTTCTGCACAGGCTTGAGTTCCATTCCTGTGGACTCAGAAATGAACAGCAAATACCCATCAGCAAGGCAGGACCCTCGTCAATGGCGAGACCTCCCAAGAGACTCAGCATCGACAGGACGGGAGATCATGGAGGAATCTTCGGACTCAGAGGAGTCCTCGTAAAGCGGGCGACCACCCATATCACTCTCAACCCGCCTTGGGCGGTCAGAAGTAAGAGTGATTGACAACTGATGGGGCAGGCCTTGGGCTGACAGATTCCTTGGTTGGAGCCCTGTATTTCAGTTGTTTGGGCAGTGGTTCCACCTGGATCAGTGGAGTAGCCGGCTTCGGCTGAGCCGGTGGGGCCTTAACCGACACCTCAGTGATGGTGGCCATGACCGACGTTGGTCGCTTGGGCGAAAACCACTTAATGGCGGGGGTAGAAACCAGAAATCGGTTTTGACCCAGACAGGACCAGCTGCTGCCACATTAGGTTTTCACAGCACCGATGCAACTTGCACCAGAGCCTTTCTTCAACCGAGGAGGATGAAGATAAGGAGCAGTGCCACCACTTACCATGGTGCTGGGAGCGATATCACCAATGAGGGCGAGTCTTGTCCGACATTGAAGTCGAGGAATGAGACCAAGACTGTTGGTGGGGCCAACGGGGGACCTCAGAAGGAGTCGGGGAAACTGGTGGCTCCTCCTGGTCAAGTTCCTTGGGGGATGGGTCCTGCCCAGCGGGCTGAGCAGACCCATCTGAGGGCAGTGAATGCACCAGTGTCCGAAATAAAGAGTCGTCGGCCAGATCAGGTGACAACCCGCTGATTGGCTCGAGAAAAATCTCACCCATGTTCACCGGCATCTCAGTCGACTGGTCTGATGGGGTTACTGTGAAACCAGCGGCCTCGGACATGACTTTGACCGAAGTCGAAACAGGGGTTTCCTGTGAGCGGGACCACACCTGGTCCCAAGAGCATCAACGTTGTGACTTGTCCTTTTTCGACTCCTTCCAAGAGCGCAAAACATGCAACCCGAAGGGCCCTCTCCCTTGGTAGAGAGACTGGCACACCTCCTTGAAGGAAGCTGAATAGGAGGATCCCAGCTGAAGCGGAATGAAGGCCAAAGCCGAAGAGGAACCTGCTGCAGCCTCCTCTTCAAAGGCCTTAAGCTGCTCCAGCTGCTCAGCGGACCCTCCAGCTGTGGAGACCACCCAACAGACATCCTTAGATTTAACCGGTGGGTAACGCTTTTCCAGTCACCCCAGTTGAAGTCAGACAGCGCGGTCTTCCAGAACCAAAGGTGAAAAGGACAGACAGAGATTACAAGCCTGCAGATCGTGGTCGTGTCCCAGACAGTAGACGCACAGGGAGTGTAGGTCTGTGTGAGACATCTTCTGCCCGTAGGGGCACCAGCAAAATCGAGAAAGTTTTAAAATAAGTTTTGGAAGCAAATCCGAAGATTCTAGAGCCAGGGCCTACTACACGTGGAAGCACTAAGGAGGGAACCTGAACCTTCCAGTGGAAAGGAAGATCTGGCATCATGGGGTGGAGCCGAGGGTTATACCACCCGGGTGGGTGGGAGGAGCCAGCTTGAAGACTTTCCGGTACATCTTAAAGTGGCAAGGTACCTGCCAAGAAGTCTGCATAGAACAACATATCCATGGCCCTAGAAATTTCACTTTCCACTGCTAATTGGTCATACGTGTTTGTAACAAAAATGTTGTAGGAGTATTCGCTTTCCACAGGATAAGGAAGACAGTGAAATTCTTTATCTCCAATATAATCAGGAGTGACAACCATCATACTTGGTCTCTGTGCCAAAATCATCAAATTCCTTCCCTTCCTCATCTTCTTAAGTTAGAAGGGGTAGGGATACAGTAGGTACCTGCAGTTGCTGAATGACCTGAAACATTTTCCTGATTTCCATGAATTCTAAAAGGGAGGTCATAGAAACAGACAGTGATGGCAGAAAAAGATAAATGGTCCATCCAATCTACCCATAACACCCCACCATACCCAGAGACCTTTTGGTCATATGGGGTCTTTGTCTACACTATTAATCCCCTTGCTTCTTATTTTACTATTACCCTCTGAGTAGCACCTAAGCCCTTAAAGGGAAATGTCCAGCTCTAAATGCCCTACTCCTCAGTGTGAGGCACTCACCGATCAGCAGTTTTACAAGCAGATACAATTTCTTACCTTACTGGCCATTCCAGTATTTATATTTTATTTGGCTGATCCTGTCATCCCTCCTAGCATCATTTTGGGTACAGCACCACTAGCGGCGCACTCCACCGATACCCTAAGAATGCGAGACCACTCTTACAACTGTAAGAGTGGTTTCGGTGGTGGTAATATATTATCGATCGAGATCGATCAGTAATATTAATTTTTTTTTTTAAACACCTTCCCCGAACATACCTGTTTCTAGAGCAGCTGCACATGAGACACTCACAGAATAACAGTGTCTGACGTGCAGAGAAAGCACTCCGATTGGTCAGGAGCGCTCCCTCGATCTATAATGGTTAATAAGGGTGAATGGAGATTGTCCATTTGCAGTTCTTACTTGTGAGCAAGATCATCACTAGGGGTGGACATTAGGAGCTCCAAATCTTTATTCATTAGCTTCAAATAACAGATTTCCAATTCCTAAAACTGATCGCTGTGTACATATGAATAGCGCTTACTGCCCACCCCCCTTTTGGCCCTGACCTTCCCCTTTACCCTGTTCCACCCTCTGTTGAAGGTCTCCACTGTCTCCAGTGAAACCACCTCCTCAGGGAGCTCATTCCACCCTGTAACCACTCTCTCAATGAAGAAATGCCTCCTGAACGCTCTCCTGAGTCACCCCTTCAGTTTAAGGCAATGTCCCCTCATAGTTTTACTGCCACTGAGACTGAAGAAGCTCTCCTTGCTCACCTTGTTAATGCCCTTCATGTACCTAAAGGTCTCAAGCTTGTACCCCCTTTCCCTCCTCTCCTCCAGGGAGTACATGTTCAGGTCCCCCAGCCTTTCCTCCTATGTCCCGCCCTGCTGATCATTAACCATCTTGGTTGCCCTCCTCTGGACTGCCTCTATTAGGTTAATGTCCTTCTACACCAGTGATCTGTGTAACGGCAATATAACTACCCCCCTCCTACTACTGATTCCTCTGGCAATGCAGCCCAGCATTCTCTTGGCTTTTGCTGCTGCCTTCCTGCAGTGTGAGGTGTGCTTTAGGTCAATAATGATCATCACCCTAGGTCTTTCTCTTCCTTGAAATTGGTTCCCAGGACCCTTCCCAGGCTGTACTCTGTCCTCAGATTCTTGGCTCCAACGTGCTTATCCTTGCATGTCTTCACACAGAACCTGAGTTGCCATATTCTGAACCATCTCTTAAGCTTGGCCAGATCCTTCTTTAGATCCTGTATCCCTTCTGCTATATCCGCCCTCCCACAGAGCTTAGTGTCATCTGCGAATAGGCAAATCTTGCCTTTATGACTTCTCCAATGTCATTAATGAAGACATTAAATAACACCGGCCAAAGCACTGAGCACTGTGAGATGCCACTGGTGAGTTTCCTAGAATCTGAGAGCCCCCCCCCCCTTACCATCACCACCACCACCACCACCCTCCTCTGGGTCATGTCCTTTAGCCAGCTTGCCACCCATCCAGAAAGTCCCTCTGCTACCCCCAGATCCTCCAGTTTTCTGATCAATCTCATATAGGGCATAGAGTCAAAGGCCTTGCTGAAATCCAAGTATAGGATATCAACCACTTGGCCCCTCTCTATTGTTTTAATGACCCAGTCAAAGAAATGAATCAGGTTTGTTTGACAGGATCTCTCAGCCATGAACACATGTGGGCGCTCATCCTGGAGATCATTTTCCTCAGGTAACCTACCAGTCTTTTCTTAAGGACTGACTCAATGAGCTTACACAAGAATGAGGTCAGGCTGAATGGTCTGTTATTGCCCGGGTCATCCCATAGTTCGCTTTTATGGAGTGGCACCACATGTGCAGCTCTCCAGTCTGGTGGTACAACCCTGGATTCCAATGAACTATTGAACAGGTCCACCATGGGTATGGCCAGTTCCTACACTAGTTCCTTCAACACTCAAGGATGGATGCCATCCAGGTCTAGGGATTTATCTACCTTGAGGGACACAAACCTTTCTTCACTTTATCTTCACTGATCTTTTCATCTGTGTCTCCCCCTCCCGTGGTAACAGCAAATCCCTCACCTTTGTGAAAACTGATCAGAAGTATTCTTTCAATACGTCTGCCCTGTCCCCACTATCTTCCACTCATCTCTCCCCTTTCTTTAGCCATACAATACTGTCTTTCTTATCCCTTTTTTCATTAATATACTTAAAAAAAGGCATTCTACCACTTTTTTAACCCCTTCTGCTAGCTGAAGCTCCTTCCTGGCTTTGGCCAACCAGACTGCTTTCCCTGCCTCTTTGGCCTGACTTTTGAACACCTCCCTGTCCTCATCCCTCTGGCTCCTCCAGAACTTCCTGTACATGGTCCTCTTGTCCCTGACTGCCTGGGTTACCTCTCAGCTAAACCAGCTGGGTGCTTTGGTCCTTAGGTTTTTCCCCTTTAGCCTGACACACGCATTTGTGGCTGCCGCTATCCCTTCCTTGATGATGGACCACTTCAGATCCATCTCTTCACTAAGGCTAGCCAGGTGACCCCTTAGTAGATACCTCATCTTCCTGAAGTCCGCCCTTTTAAAGTCTAGGACCTTGGTCTTGTTGTCTACCATCTCCCTTCCCCATGTTCAACCTGAACCACACCATACGGTAGTTACTCCCAAGGGCTCCTCAGCCAAGATGTCCTGAACATGGTTCCCATTCATTAGTATTAAATCAAGGATTGCTCCAACCCTAGTTGGTACCATGACACCCTGGGTCAGGAATCCGCTATACACCACATCCAGAATTACCCGACTACTGGCATAGATTGTAGCAGGGATTTTCCAATCCATCTTGGGTAGGTTCAATTCCCCCACAATTACCAAATCACCTCTGCCCACAGGCCCCCTGATTAAGGACCTATTTCCCTGTCCCCTTTCCTCCTCCTGGTTAAGTGGTCTGAAAACCACCTCCAGCCTTACCCTCTTTCCCCTAGTGGCTTGCAAGTGCACCCACAGTGCCTCTGCCTTCCCTTCCTCCCTAGTACAGGTTATTTCTTCCCTTATATATTCTGCTACCCACTTTCCTACTCCTCTGCCCCTTCTATACAGCTTATACCCAGGGATCGAGAGGTCCCAGTCATGGTTTGGGGGTAGCCCAATTTTCTGTGACTGCTGCAATATCTACTCTCTTCTCTGTTAACATTACCTGCAGGTCATCCATCTTGTTACTAAGGCGTCATGCAATTAGGGTGATCACCCTCCACCACGAGTCTGTGCCTCTCCCCCCAGCATGGCTGTCATTCCTCTTACCCTCCACTGACAGCTCCCTTCCCCTGCCATTTGCACCCCCCCTTCTCCATTAGCTTCCCTGATATTCTTTCCTCTGTCTGTATGTCCTGTAACCAACCTCTTTCCCCAGCAGACCTCACTCCCTCTGCTCCCTATAAGTTATTGCCTCCTCTCTGTTGAATACCTTACTCTGAATTCAACCTGCTTGGATGGGGGGGGGGCTTAATGGCCTCCTCCTCCTCATGGAAACTCTGGGCACGAAGACCAGCCAAACCCACCCCCCAAATCAGTTTAAATAAAGGCTCCTGGCTATGTACTCCCCCAGCCTGTCCTTCAGGATTCTAGAACCCCCCTCTGCTGATGTGCAGCCTATCCAATGCATATAGGGTTCTGTCACTCCGGGTCCCACCCAGCCTCCTACGTAATCAAAACCCTTTCTCCTGCACCATTCATGCAGCCAACAAATCCTTTAGCCTCCTCTTCCTTGCTGTACTGGCTCTAGGTACCGGTGGCACTTGCTGTGCTGGCTCCTCCCTATTTTGAGTCTTTTCTATTTTACTGAACAGAACCCAGGCACCAAGGACTTTCCCTTCTTGTTTTAGAGGTACATGGGGAAAACTCTGGTCCCCTAAAGCCTCTATTTAACAGTTCCTGAGTGGGTTTTACCTGCCCCTCCCCAATCATCCTTTTTCCAAAAAGCAATTCATTTCAAACCTCACCTTCATTTACTTGTCCTCCACCATCTACATGCTGCTAGCAGAGCAAATCCCAGGATGATGCACCTGGGGTAATGGCAAAAATGACACTGTACAGCAGAATGCCACCACACAGAGCCATAAAATCAGGATAGCAGAGCAGTGAATGGAGACACTGGTATTCACAGATCCACTATTTTATTAACAGATATTTGGCATAGGTAGGGTGACTGAATATACCAGAATTGTTCTGGTATAGCACTGCTCCTGTCAACAGTGTCACTGCTTGTGATGCATCCTGGGAGTAGAAGTATAGGCTGTGCAGAGATGGCGGTTCCCCCATAAGTGAATTACACTCTGGAAAACAATCATCTGGAAAAAAATTAAACCCTGCCAGAAAATGTTTAATTTATGGTAAAGGGACCAGATTTTGCAAACAGTTTAAGAAGCCCTTCCCTTTAAGGTAGTTCAAACATGGAGAAACATTTGCACACTGTAGTAAAATTTTAGGTATGCCTCACAAATGTACCCCCTACAGATTTTCTCTATAAACTTACTGTAGCCCCTTTTACTGCACTCTGAACTATCTAAAGGCAGCTAGAATCCCACCTTGGTACCCACCCCTGATTAAAATGATCAAACAGTCGAGTTGTAAGTAGTCTTCTGATAAAATGAGGCACACATTTCATGAAAGAGATCCTGGTTTGCCACATGTAACCAGAGGGGGTGTGGGGGAGGGACACTCAAATAGTGAAGACAATCAAAATGTGGTGTACTTACTTCTCCGATGCTGTGCAGTTGTTGAGCAATTTCTCTTACATCTTCTTCACTGGTTAATGGGTTGATCTGATTCTGAACATCATACACAAACTGCTGCAAGGACATTAACTGATTGGGTCCATTCATCTTCCTCCAGGATGGCAGTATGGAAATGATTTTCTCACAGAGAGGTGTCATTGGTGGACAGGTCTAGGGAAAGCAAAGGAAACAGCCTTTATCCCAAGTCAAGAGCACCAACAATGAAACGAAGGATAGTAGTCTAAAAAGTGCATTGTGGTCCCTGGAGGGCAAACGCTGGTGAACAGGGTATGGAACTGCATCCACACTGGTGAGTAGAAAGAGTTTAGTTTTTTAAAACCATGCTGAAACCCTGATACTTTCAGGGTTTAAACATGGATTAAAACCATTACCAGTACAAACACCCAGCACGTTTGGATGCTCTTGCAATATTTTAGATAAGTTAAAACATTACAAGAGCACTAATGTGGACAGGGCCTTCAATACATACATACATATGAACATATGAAGAAGCCAGCAAAAGAAGGCCATTTGGTCCATCAAGTCTGCTCATATTGCAGGGTCCACAGCTTGAGCTAATATTCCTGCCCTCCCACCCCACTCCTCTCATCCTCCCTACCCATGATCCTTACTTTACCCCTATGTCTATCCCAGCCTCTCTTAAAGCTAACCACTGTCTTCAATGAGATAACCTCTTCCGGCAGTGCATTCCAAGTGTCCACTACCCTCTCTGAGAAGAAGTGCTTCCTGACCTCCCTCCTAAACTTCTCACCCTCCAGCTTAAGACTGTGGCCCCTAGTGTTACTCAGCTTAAAGAGACTCTCCTTATCAACCTTATTTATCCCTTTCAAGTACTTGAAGGTCCCAATTATGCACTCTCTCTCATGTCTTCCAGGGAGTACATGTTCAGTGCCCTCAACCTCTCTATACATTACCTGCTAATATATTAAATATGCTAAATATACTGTGTTACAGAAGCAACACTTCACAACTTTTATTCATGTAGGTCTTCTGACCTTAATTCAACAGGTGATGTGTGCTGTCGACTCTTAACCCATGTCAGCTGTGAAGTATCCCATAAAATAAAAAGAGAAACAACCTCAGCACAAAAGCACTGAGGCAAGGGTTATCCCCCCAAAATGTTTTTTGGCTTGCTTTCTTATTTTGGGCCCACCGTGACCCCATACCCTGTAAGGCCAACATAAAGGCTGGTTTGCTTCCCCTGGGCTGAGATGTTGATGAGTATTGAGAAGGGTGAAACATGTGTCTGTATCTTCTGCTCTCAGCCCTTGCAGACTGTGGAAAAACTATGAAAAACATTATTTAGACACAATTCAGCATGTATTTTGTGCATCTTGTATAGAGTTCTCCTCCCCACTATTTATTACTGAGGAAATTTGCAGGAACATATGGGGCTGGATTGTCAGCTGCTTGCCAGGGACTTTTTCACATGCTCCGATATCTCAGAACAAAAGTGGTCTAAGTATCATGTGCATCTGCCACCAGCTATGGCAAAACGAGTGCCCTCCTGCAACTGTACTTGACCCCCTGCCCCCAACTAGTTTTGCCCTAGCAATCTGTTTCCTTTATAACCTGTAAATATGTTATTCTAATTTGTCTTTTATTTTTGATTATTCTCCATGATAGATTGTACTTCCTGTATATGATTTTTTCCTCATTCCCTACCCCAAGGACACGTCTGGAAAGGAGCCATTATCAGCACAGTACATCTTTCCTGGTGAAACTTTTAAAATAAATAACTAAGGAGGCATGCATTATTATTTTAACATAAAGTGGCGCCATGTACTGCAAATGTGGTAAAACATTTGAAAGTAGCATTCCAACATTTTGCTGCATTTATACAGCACCAGTGGTGACACATTTTGCCTGACAAATTTATAATACACTCTAAACCTCTTTCCCTGGTATTTTCCTTATCTTGTTCTTCACGTTTTGGAATGCATAACCTGTTGTTCTTAAAATTATGGAAGGTGAAGAGCAAGATTTGATCTGCAGTCAATGCTAACAGTGATATCCCATTCAGCATCACATGAGCAGGGCCTTCACAGACTGCTGAATTTCAGTTGCAACGTTAACCGGAATAACTCATTTGTACTGTATAAGAGGCAAAAGCCTCGGGGTTATGTTTTTCACTCAGGGGAATTGTTAAAATAAGACAGGCTGTTAAGGTAAGAAGAAATGTTGGAAAACAGGTTTACATTGTATTATAAATAAATAAATAATGCATTATTATTTTAACATGAATGCCTAGAATTTGGAATAGGATGCCAGATTTTTTGAGACAAAAAGTGACTGTCCCATGGAACAAGATTAGATGCTGGCTGTTTCAAGAGTTTGCACAATCAAAAACTGTTGCCATTGTTGATTTCTTTTCTTTTTAATATTTACCAATGGCTGTATGCGACTGTATGAATTTCCTGAAGTGTTTATGGAATTTGTGTATTTATGCTGAATATTTATTGTATTATTTGTTATGAATGAACGTGGACACCACTGAAAATGAGTTTACGCTCAGATGGGCTATCCTTTTCCTTGAAATGTCCTTAAAGGAATAAACTTTTACAAAAAAACAAACATAAACCCCCCTTTGTTGAGAACTCACTGATTCTAGCACCTCATTTATTCACTGACATCAGTAAGGCACTTGAGCTTCGCTCACATGCCCCTGACGTCAGCAGTCTAATTTGGTGCTGAGAATCAGTTCATTCTCAATGACGGGGACTTAATTATTTTGTATGTTCATCATGCTATCTAACCTTCAGATAAACATTTATCTAGAGCTTAGCTATGTCTCAATCACTTTTTACTTGTCCATTACACAGAACAGAACCAATCAGAGAACAGCTATCACAATGCTGATGACATCATGATAGGCTTATGCAGCATTGCAGTCAGCAGGTCAAATCATGGAAAAACAGTAAAACCTTCACAGAAAAAGCAGACTACTAAAGTTATAACTGTTAAACTCATGTTGTATGTAACCCCTAGGTGGCACTATCCAAAGGGCTACTACCCCTGCCTGCTTGGCTAGTAGCAGGTTAAAGGGCCCGAGTTCTGAAACAGATGCCTCCACTAGGAGGTCAGGTTTGGTAGTGGTCAGGGTAACCTGGGCACAGCCCTCAGGGATACTGTAACCTCTCTCTTTCCTTACTAGTGGCCAGAACAATACACAATAATCACTTTCACAATAACCCTGATGCACCACACAAGTACCCACACTGTTTGCACTTACCACCAGGGCTTTGCTCTGGCTCGGCCCTTGGGATCCCCTGTAAAACAAGGTTATACACAGCAAATAACAGCAGTACAGTACTCTTGCACAAACAGGAACCACAGTCAGGGTAAATGCAAAAAAGAGTTAGATCTGATTTATTTAAGGGACTTGAACAAGGGAGGGGCGTGATCAGGTTAATTTGGTTAAAGACTATCATTCAAACAGTTATGCTGCACTTCAGGGTCTATTAACAGTCACACACTCTGGGTATCCAGATGGGGAACAGTGGGCTAGCCAGGAACGTTGCAGCTGGTTGGGGCCCTGTGATAGAAGAAAACAACATGCACAACACACACTATTTGTAATCAAGAGCCGGAGGGCTCAGTTTGTGAAAAGAAAACAACAAGACAATCAGATGACACATTTTTAGATTAGGATGTTGTTGCAGGGAGCTACCCTGATGATTACTCATGATACCCAAGACTGGACACAGGCTGGACGAAAATCGAGACAGCAGGTGGTTAATCTGGAGTGCCAGGAGAAGCAGGGCCCACACGATTTGCCGAGGCATCATTCCCATTCAAGCATGGAGCAGGGGGCTGATCCCCAGGCAGGTCTCTCGTCGATGGCTTTCTCTGTGCAGCGGATGGTCTGGCTGGGCCAGTGTGGCAAGTCCCCAGCCAAATGGAGACAAATCTTCCAGCAAGCAGAACACAGTTCACAGTGGGGAGAAAAATCACGACCCACTTTCCATACACAGCACATTTACATGTAAGGAAATTCTACTGTACCAGGCAAACCACTCTCCGGTCATGATCGCAAAGTCTCTGCATAAACAGGGGATTCAAAAGCAACTGGAAATCCTGACAGGCCGATCGCATTCAGCAAAATCTTCGATCTTCTTCAGGTATGAGCCTGGTAGAAAATCAGTGGCTTACTTTGTTACCACAAACTCGGATTCAGTCCGAAATAATTCTCTTTTCTCCCTCTCAGGGGCAGCAGGCAGACATGCAGGCCAAAACTGACCCCTTTCACAGTTCTCCCATACGAATCCACTCAGGATTGCTATTCAAAAATTACTTGAGCTTTTCTCATTTCACTTCTCAGCTCAGAACTAACTGAAAATTGCAAGCATTCAGATTTCCCCAAGATACAAAAGATTCGGTTGGCTGATCTGTCAGTCACAACAAGAGCTCCCCCTTCAGTTGCAAAAAGGCACCAAAAACCCAAAACTACAATTCCTACAGATTTTGGCTCCAGACAGCTCTTGTAGTTCGTCTCCATTTTACGTCCCACCAAACTGACTGGTCCAATTCAGCAGTCCTGGACCAAGATAGTGGAGACAAACAAAACAGTCCTTGCTGCAAAGAACGCAGGTTAGACAAACTACATTATCATTATCACTCTAAATGATTTTCAGCAAATAGTTACATCTTTCAACAGAGCTCCCTCCCACATAACTTATGACTACAGTCCAGGCAGCTCTTAAAGAGACAGTACACAGAGGCTATACAGGCACTCTCTGGCAATCACATTTAAACTGCTAAAATGCAGGACACCAACCTGGCAGTGAGCATTTAGGGAAGCTCAAGGAAGACTTTTCGGGGAACCCCCATTTGTAGGGGGGTTACATGTAAAAATCAGATACACAATGGCTTAACTCAAAATACACAGTTTATCCCTTACATGTGAGAGGATAAGACTTTCAAAAGTCATTCGTGGCTTTGCTACTCATGAGTTATGGTCTTGCCCCCTCATACTTGGACATAAATTGCATATTTTGAGTTAGGCCATTGTGTATCCCCCATTTATCCTGCTGCAGGCACACAATAGAATTGGGTCCTGCGCCTGCCACAGGACTGCCAGAAATCAAGTAAGCAATAATACCCAACAGGTTGGGCAGTACTGGGCTATATCAGACTGCCCAGGGGCGTAATAGGCCCAATGCCAAAGGCAGAGGGCCTTACAACCCCTGGAAGGTTCAGTATAGCAAATACCGCCCACCCTGGAGAGTATTATTGCGCTTAGAAAAATGGGATTAGGGTTGTATTATATTTATTGAATTTTGTTGACCCAATAAGTCCACTGGGCCTAGAAGTCCCTTTTTCAGGGGCTACCAGAGGGAGGGGGTATACAGATGGTAAGCAACTAAAATTGAACCAGATTAAGCTGTTGGTGGTATTTTTAGTGAATGGGAGAAATTTGGCCAGGACACTGGGGAAATTCCCCTACTCGACTGTAGGGGGAACCTCTGACTGTGACAGTCATGGAACTTCCCAGTCCACTGGAGACTAGACAGCAGGAAGGCTGTGTTTCTCAGAGCTCTCTGAAAATGGATTAACCTCTTGTTTCTGGTCCTGGTTCACCACTGGCAAACGTATAGGTACTTTTTCCTACTGAAGACCTGCTTCATCGGAAAATATTGCAAAAAGAATTACAGTTACAAGATTTCTTATTGGATACAGATCAAGATATAGTACACCCTATTTTGGTGGATGATGATAAAAAACAAAGGAACTGAACAAAGCCCTACAGTAATGCCATTGAAAAAAAGTTTATTTCAAGATGCAAACTACAGCACTTCTGCAGTGGATCCTCTACCTCCTGGTTTATCTCAGGATTCTGTTTTATTACCTTTTTCAGCTGCTGATTCTGAATGGTGCCCTGAACAGGCTCTTGCTAAAGCTGGATGGTTATTTAGGAACGGAATTTGGATCCCAGACCCTAGTATTCCTTTACCTGGGGTTGCCGGAGTGGAAAGCAAGTCCTTATCAGCAACTCATCAGCAAGATGTTTTACATGTGGGTGTGGATGGACAGTAATTTGCTCTTTCACCTGAGATGGAGGTTCTCCTGGGAGCAGCATGCCCTGTGGTTCTTTCTGCAGATGTGGAGAGTGTGCCGGCCGGACATTCAGAGTCCCAAGATATTGGTCTACTTACTACAGATACTATGGAGGATATTTCTCCCTTGCCCCAGCAACCTCCTGATTCTCAGCAAAAAAGACAAGGTATGCCTTCTCCTTCCTTAAATATTCCGTTACTGACTTCACCAAATAAACCCAGTAGGGAACCAGGTAGATCAGACCCTCAGGGCAAACCTCCTAGCTACGCTGGTTTATTTTGCAAACCTGCAGAGGTGGCTAGACGTTGCTTTGTGTCAGACTGTATTATAGAGGTGGTCTGGACTTACCCCTTGGACAGAAATTATGTAGGGAAAAATTTAATTATTGATTCCCTTCATTTCACTCCGGACGAAGTTTATGCGGTCATCCATGCTTCGGGTGACCATTACTTCGATATTAGTTTTCAAACTGCCAGGTTGCTGGATAAATTCTGGGCGGCCTATTATGAACTGAAGAACACTCCACTTTGGAAGCCTTTTACGGCTATTCCTATTACTAGACCCACTGTGAAGTCGGTTACTGTCTTGTTCAAAAATGAGGGAATGAATGTTTTGGATATTGTCTACTTGTTGGAGAAACGCTGTACAGTTAATGGATTGTCTCAAGCCCTAATTGATGATAATGGTTTCTGGATGGAGGGGCTGGAAGTTTTCAGTCCAGCTTATCCTCATGGAGGATGGGATAAAAACATTTGCCAAATTGTTTTTATTTGGGCAGGGATTGAGGTATTCTGTTTTATCCAGGCCAGCCTCGGTCTTGCTATAGGTGTGTGTCTACCTCACATCTAAATTCAGACTGTGACCACAAGAAATGTTCTAACTGCGGGACATTGGGTCATTCAGCTACTGCATGTGTGGTTCCTCCTCCTTGCAGTCTCTGTGGTACGGAAGATCAAGTATTTTCCTCTTGTCCATGGGTGGCACATAACTCCTCAGATTACACGGAACACAATTTTTATGTACATAAAGCTACTAAAGACCATACTGCTGTTAAGAAGCCTCAGCCCTCTTTTTTAACTGCATCAAGACGGCCTCGTACGACCTTACAGGTTCCGTCTGATCCTGTTTCATGCCCACAAAGTACTCTCCATCCTCTGCAGTTTTGATTTTGACTCCCCCTCCTCCTGCACCACTCATGGTTGAAGTGGTTGATCCAGTGGAAACACTACCTATTGAGAATGTGGCTTTTCTGCCGGTGTTGATAAAGCAGTCCTCAAAGAGGTTACAGTTGAAAGCTCAGTTACCTGGCCCTATGCCCATGTCAAATCGCTATGAACCTTTACAAACTTGGGGTGATGTTATGGACAGTGAGGATTTGGAAGTTTCTGTTTGCCTTTCTCAGTTTGATGCCCCATTGGAAGAGTTACCTCCTGTTGCTGCGGATGTTCCGTCTACTGTGAAGAAACGTTCTATTAGAGCAAATAAGAAAAAACTTAGTTAATGCCTTTTGGGGTTTTTTGTTGTTTTTTTTCCCCCCAAATAATTTTATTTTTTTTGCCTTTTACGATTGCTAGTTTAAATGTAAACAGCATTAAATCAGATTTCAGGTGTAAAGCTACTTATGCTGCAATATGGTTGACCCCTTGTGATGTTTATTTTTTTTTTACAGGACACCAGACTTTTTTCTGATTCTGAGTTGCGCAAAGCTTCTGTTGAATGGGTTTTGAGGGATTCCCTTTGGTCTGTCAGACAAGATACTTGTTCGAGTTTGGGTTTTTGTTTTTCGGGTTCTGATTTTAAGGTACAAAAATTAGTGGATATTGAACCTGGGAGGGCTTTTTTGGTAGATATTATTAAAGGGTTTTTTTGTCGACTAAATAAATATCTATGCTCCTTAGCAAAAGGCGCTTTGAGTGGCTCTTTTTCATAAAATTAAGCCTTTTCTGTTTACTAATTATCAACTGATTTGGGGTGATTTTAATACTGGTATACGTAACATTGGAAATAGGAAAATCTACTGTGATACACATACGTTATGCGGCATATTACAGCAAACTGCTTTGTGTAGTGTTCTCGAGCAGAAGTCAGTGTCTACTATTCATAAGAGGTCACTTCATTCTTGAATAGATTATTTTATTTGTATCAGTACATTTACCTGTTTCTGTTGTGAATGTAATGCTGTTCGAAATGACTGACCACTGTTTTCTTAGTATACAGGTTTCACCTCACTCTTCATCCCTGCCTGGATCTGGGGTTTGGCGGGTAAATGCTAGTTTGTTGGCAAATTCTGAGGTTTTTTCATTATTCACAGAGGTCTTAGAAGATATTCTGTTATTTTTTTTATGACTCCCCCATAGATTGGTGGGAGGAAACAAAACGGTGTTTGGGTGATTTTTTTAGACAGCAGTCTCGAGCTATGGCTTACGATAGACACCAGGAATGTATGAATCTATAGAAGAAACTGTTTGCATTATTTTCATTAGTACAGTCAGGTCATTCTATTGGTCAACAAGAAATTTCAGATTTGAAGAGGAGGCTGACACAGTTGCAATATAATTGACAAATTACATTGGAGAAAGAACAACGTTTTGGTACTTATGGGAAAAAGGCATGGACTAACCCGTTTGAGGATTGCAGGAAATGCACACAACTTAAACAAATGTGTACCCTGAAGGATGAATCTGGTTCGTTGGTGCTGGGGTCATATTTTGTGTGTATTGGAGCGGTATATATTACTGTTAAATTTGGGACCCCTTTTGTCTTTAATGAAAATATGTAGTAGTAGTAGTAAAAAGTTTATTTCTGATATCAGAAACAGGATAAAACCCAATTTAGTGTCAGCTAATTTACAATGGGGTCCTACTGTACAAAAAACATCAGTTTCACTTTAAGAAAGTACAAATACACACATTATACATACATGCAACACAGTACATACATGACCAAGGAAAGAAAAATAAAAATAAAAGTTACAACAATATATCATATATACCTGTACAAGTATCTCAAGTACAAGTTTTTAAGGACATTGCTTCCTTTACAAGCCATGATCTTATTTCATTCCAAGATATTTTATTTGTACTTAACCTCAAATGTCCTGGCAATAAGTTTCACAATTTCGGACCCTCATATACATAACAATGTTGGCCCCTCACTGTTCTCATAAATTGTACCCTAAATTTTACTTCCCCTGCAGATCTCAATCCTGCCTTAACATTCCACTCCACTAAATATCCTGGTGCTTTTTTAAAATAACAGCGATAGGTCAACCATTGCACATGCATATTTCGCCGTTCTGTCAAGGATATCCAATTTAAGTTCCTGTAAAGGGTGCAATGATGTGTTTTCCAAGGTGCATCCAAAACAAAGTGTGCATACTGTATCTATTATAGATAACATCAAGCTTTTCCAAGCTGCCCCTTTATATATGACATCACCATAATCAATATGTGGAATTATCAAATTCACAATCTTTAACCTAGTATCAAATGAAAGACAGTTTCTATGTTTATACAATACCCCCAACTTTTTACTCAATTTTTGTATCAAGTTATCAATATGAAAATCCCAACTACAATAGGAGTCCAACCAGACTCCCAAGTATTTATAGCAGTCCACAGGGGCCAGGCTACACCCATCCAATGTCTCAATATCCAAATCCATAGGCACTTTTTTATTTGAAAACAACATTACCTGTGACTTTTGTGGATTTAAAACCAAACCATGTTCTAAAAAATATGTTTGTAATATATTGAAGTATTTCTGTATTTTTTCCTGTATATGACCCACAGATTTCCCTTCAAAATACAATACTGTATCATCTGCATACAAATTATGCCAGACCTCATTCATCAGATGTCCAACACCATTTGTATATATACTGAATAGGATGGGTCCTAGCACTGACCCCTGAGGTACCCCCGATTTAATATTTAAATAACTGGATACAAAATTACTACCTAACCTAACCCTTTGTTGTCTGCCATCCAGGTAGCCATGGAACCAATCCAGGGCTCCCTGGCTGAGGCTATCTTGCAAGCTGCGGTGCCTCCTAAATTATCTTTTTAGCAGAATGATGCTTTAATTGCAGATTTTACTTCTGAAGAAGTGAGAATGGTTATTCAAGGGCTGAAGAGCGATACGGCACCTGGGTCAGATGGTCTTCCTGCTGAGGTCTACAAAGCTGTGTGGAACATTACTCCAGTTGCAATGTTGCAGGTGTTTAATGCCTTTCTTATGGAAGATAGAATTTCAAAGGATATGTTTGAAGGATTGATTTTTTTTGTTTAAAAAGAGGGATAGAACGGTGATTGAAAACTGGAGACCGATCACTCTCTTGAATAGGACTTCAAGATGTTTTCTAAACTTTTATGTAATCGGTTATTGGGGGTGATGCCAGATTTAATCCATTCCTCACAATATTGTTCGGTGCCTCATTGCTCTATACAAAATGCTTTAATTTTGCTGAGAGAAGTTTTTTCAGTGGGGGCTGGTTGTTTGCAGAATGGGTATTTGTTTAGCCTTGATCAAGCGAAAGCTTTTGATCAACTTTCTCAGGAATTTATTTGGCAAACTTTACTTGCTTATGGTTTTCCTGTTTAATTTAGAAATTGGATTCAGATTTGCTATTCCTTGGCAAAAGTTCTGCCTTACGTTAATGGGAGGGTGGGAGCACAATGTTATATTAGGAGGGGTGTCAGGCAGGGCTGTTCCCTCAGTCTGGTCTCATTTGTTTTGGCTTTAGATCCTCTTATAAGGATCCTGAATAGATCATCATTAATACGAGGTATTTCATGTCCAGACTTGGGGAGAAATTAAGATGATAGGGTATGCAAATGATTTATGTCTCATTTTTCCTACTGTGGTTATTGGGATTTTATTGCTTCGAGTTTTATTATCTCTTCTCTCCGTTATGGGTTCCAGCATAAATAAGGAGAAAAGTTTTTGTTTAAATTTGACAGGTGTCTCTTTGGAGGATGATACCATAGGGGACACTGTTATTTCTGACTCTCCACAGAAGATTTTGGGTATTTATTTTGGCTGTTGTAATGTGGTGGAAAATAACTGGGAATTGTGTTTAATAAAGGGAGGGATAGGGTTAGTAAGTGGGTGAATTGGAAGATGGGGGAAGAAGAAATGAGTCTATCTTATCAAGACTTTTTTATTGCCTACTTTTCTTTTTCTTGGCCATGTTTACCTGCCTCCCAAGAAATTTGAAACAGCTTCATTAGCATGTTTATTTATGGGTTTTTGGGGCAGTAGATCAAATCCGGGGAAAGTGAATATTTTGTATTTAGATATTAAATTTGGGAGTCTCTGAATGATTAATCCGATAGTATTCTTTTTACTATCTTTTTTTTCACAAATTTGAAGCCTCCTCTTTTGCATCAAAATAAAGTATGGGTGGTGTGGGTTGAGGTGGTCTTACGGGACAATTTAATAGAATGGTAACAGTCATCTTTTATTCATAAAAATAAAAGGTGTTATACTTTATCTGTAGACTGGGGTGTCATGTTCGATTTTATTCGTAAATGGGACCTACAGATTTTGGATGTCTTACAACAACCCCGGAAGGTTTTGTATAATTCATTATTATTGGATTTTTTTAAGGCTAATCCATTTCTCACTTTCACTGACCAGGAACAACAAGAAATAGGTTGTAGACTGACTGATAGGAGGATTCCACAATCCATGTGGGATTTGTTGTGGTTAGGGGTCCATGGGAAGATTAACATGAGAGGGAATCATAAACACAAAGCTCTGGCCAATAGGTATTGTTTCTGTCAGACATGTACTGCTGTGATAGAGATGCAAGAGCATTTATATTTTGATTGTCCTTTTATTAAAGAATTTTGGGACTTTTGGTACCAGGGATGGAAGGGTTATGCTTTTTCCATTTGGACTGCTAGACAGTTGTTTTTTGGTCTTTATCCTTTGCAGTGGAAACTGTATCATGCAAGTACCTTAAATGTGATGGAGGCATGCATTTTATTTTGGGTATGGCAAATTCAGTGTGGTTTTATTTTTCAACAAAAACAGATGACTCCTGAAGCCTTATATCATGTTATAATTACTTATATACTTCGGGAAAAGGATTCAGAATTTCTTTCCCTAAAGCGGGGCATTTAGGAACGTTATTGGGAAGCTTTTTCATTTTTTTGCAGGTTTTATGGAAGGTCTGTTTTTGTAACAGGATTGATTAATAAACTTGCTATGGGTCGGATTTCTATAATTTTCCATAGTTTTATTTTACTGTCTGGGGAGGGGAGGTGGATTTTTTTTGTAGTTTTTATTATAAGTAGTTGTTGATTTATATAGAATTCGTTTATGATATATATATATATATTTTTTCCCCATCTCTTTTAGTAAAGGGGGTTTAAATTATTGATTTAAAGTTTTTTTCATGGACATTTATCAAGATATTTCTCTTTGAATATTTATGATTGTAATACTGATTTGCTTTTGTTTTAATTTTATTTGTATATTCCTTTTGTGTGAGTGAACACTGTTTTGTATTTGATTTGTCCATTGAAGCTGAATTATAATTTCCCCTACTCTTTTGGTGGTGGGGGGGGGGGGTTGACTTTTTGATTTAAAGTTTTGGTTTATAACAATTTCTCAGATAGTCATTTTTTTTGACAAATGTATGCCTGTAATACTTATTTGCTTTTGTTTTGATTTGTATATTACTTTTATGTGAGTGAACACTGTTTTTGTATTTAATTTGTTAATTGAAGCTGAAATAAAAACTCCCCTACTTTTTCGGTAAGTGCCATGGGATCTTTGGCATCCACCTGAACTACCATTAATCCAGGCAGATGGGACCTCGGTTTAACATTTCATCCGAAAGACGGCACCTCAGAAGTGCAGCACCCCCACATACTGCACTGCAGTGTCAGTATTGGGATATTAACCCAAGTGCCAGATGTGGGAACTGAACCCACAGCCCTCTGATCTCCAGACCTCAGAAGCCAGTGTGCTACCTACTGAGCCATTGATCTTAGAAACAAATAGTTCAAAAAATGTTTTAAAAATACTGTAAATACTTTTTTTAATGAATAAATGCATTTTGTATAAAGTAGTCCCTTTATTGCTGTCATGATCACCAGAAGGTGCTCCTGTGTTTCGTGTTAATTGTGTTGTTTGTGTTGCCCTCCCACCCAGCAGCAGTGTCTTTCACCTCTCTCACTCCCCCCTTTCACAGTACTAAACCTTTTTCTATTTGGGGGGGGTAAATGTGAGGAAAAGATGCTGACAGCACAAACTGGAAGTATTGGGAGGTGCAGAGCAGCATGATTCCTTGATAGCAGGCTGTTCCCCTTTCTTTAGGAATGCCATCTGAATGCTGATGGTTGTTTTTTTAATTTCTGCCACACTGCAATCCAGAGATGAAGATGGTGGCCCCTTCAGGATTGCGATGAAGAACTGCACTGTGGTTGGCAACTGAACCGCTTGAAGAAAGAACAGCACTGTTAGTTGCTATAGAATTGGTGATGTGGCAGCTGGCTATTAATGCTGTCAGGTAAGCATGTGCTGTGCTACTGGTACCAGTAATGAAAAAAAAATGCTTTTTTCTTTTGTAGTGTGGTGAAAGAATTAAAGATAAAATAAGGGCACAGTAGACAATGTGGCAGTAGTGTTGGCTTGCTACTGGACAAAAAAAAATGCTGTGGGGGTTGTATTCCTCACTAAGCAAGAGAGAAAAATGACGGCTATTTCACATTAAAAAAAAATTCATGGGCACAGTGATATTCCTAGATAATCAGTTAGCAGAGACTGGGACTCATTATTTCCCAGTCTCGGTTGCCGGATACCGGACCGGCTACTTGGTGGCATTAGCCAATCACAGAGCAAAATTCTGCCTGTCCATTTTCTAAGCCCATGATAATTATCCTTTATAGAGGGTAATAGGTACCTGCAGCTTTTTTCTCACTCGAAGTCATAATCCTCTGTTCTGACATCACAATCTGTTGCCATGGAAATGACTTTTATGCACAAGCAGAGTACTATGACCTCAGGTGCGGAATACGCAACTGAAACAAATGCTCTCTTACAGAAGAAATACCAAATTTTCATGCAAATTATTTCAGTAATAATGGGAGTAGAAATACAGAGCTAATGAGGAATGTAAGCTGAACTATATCTAAATATTGTTTTTCAATGTTCTCCTGGAGGCGTGAGCTGTTCTTTTTTTGCATTATATTTTTATAAAATTTTCAAAAAACAAGTGACAAAGATACAAAGAGCTTTGCACAATTGATCATTTGACATTTGACTGTAAGCCATGCAAAGATAGATTTACCACATGTAAAATTAATCCATGCTCTTCATTTCCTAAATAGCTATACAAGAATAAGCTCATAAATATTAGCTTAAGTACACTACCATTGTGCGAGGCAGAAAGTGAAATACAAGGTGATAGCTAATAGACAGTGACAATAAGATAGAAAGTTAGAGAAAAGAACAGAAGAGAAGTTCATTCTGCATTATTAAAAATCTGAGTCCTAACTTAAAACCGTACGTCTGTCGCAGATCTCATATTAAAATTGTATATGCCTTCAGAATGTTAGAGTTGGTCCTAAACATTGTCCAACTATTCGGGTGTGTCCTCCATAAGTACATTCAAAAAGTATGATCATACTTCACCCCTCTCCCATAAAACCTGTGCCTCTATGGGGAAGTGAGAGTGTTTAGGAGACTATCCCGCTCCAAGAGAAATTGTTCTTCTCTGCCCTTAAGGGCGTAGCAGAGTCCATCACTAGCTAATGTAGTTAGTATCAAGTTTTTCCATTTTACCAGTGTGGGAGCACACATGGAACCCAGGCATTAAGTAACATTTGCCGTGCCATCACCAACAATACCCACACCCACCTAGGGTACAGCACCCATTCCCCTCCATGCTCGTATCAACCCCCCAAAAGGAGGGACGAGGCGAAAGTTCCACAGTCCATCCCAAAATCTGAGATATGTCTAAAGCAACAGCATTCGAGTATGTTATGAGGGTTGGTCATGTCCAAAAACATTGAAAATATGTGCCTCTAGCCTTTGCACACCAACTGCATATGTCTGACACCACTGGGTAAAACTTGTGAACCATGCTGGGAGGATAACACAGCCTATGGATAAATTTGTATTGTGTTTCTTTAAATATATTACTCAATAACAATCCCATGTGGAAAATAATTATTGTTTTCCAATTATCCTCCATTATAACTATTCCTAGGTCTGCCACCCACTTGGATTTAGTTTTCCTTGAGGAGTCTGGTATGAAAGCCCTGTCTTGTTTGGCAGCTCTCCCTATTAGTCCCCTTTCTTGTTCCCTAGCCTTGTATATTTCCTGTTCCACTGCTACTAGTGACAAGTTCTCTACCAGTGCACTACTGAGACTATTACCATAATTCCGCACCTGTAAGAAGTGATAAAAGTGCGATGTCAGTAACCCCAGGCTCTCCCTGATTGTCTCAAACAGGCACATGCCATCTTTGGTAAAAAGGTCTCCCATACATTGTATGTCCCTCTCCTCCCATGTTGCAAAGCCCGGGTCTTCCACACCTGGTAAGAACTCTGGGTTCCACACCACTGTACTAGAAGAGTATTATCTTCCCCTGCCCCTCTTCTCCTCTTAATTGCTTCCCAGGCCTCTAGAACTGCCAGAGCTAATGGGTTTGGGTTAGGTAACTGCCTGTAGGCCTTATGGCCCTCCTTGGAAAGATTAGGCCTACCTCGACTCCACCCACCCCCCTGCCTCTACCCAGGAGGCTGCCTCCCCCTCATTTACCCAATTGTGAATATTCCTATGCTGTATGGCTAGGAAATATCCCTTCAAATCCAGAAAGTTCATCCCACCCCATTCCTTAGTTGCATTTAATCTCTCCAGCTTCATCCAAAAAATGTTTCCTTGCACAGAAAGACAGTGAATCCTTTCTCAAGCCTTTTAATATCTCTGGCAGTAGGACATACCAGGACCATCTGCATGGCGTACAAAATTCTTGGCAAGATATTCATTTTAAGTAAGTTAATTCGGCCAAGCCAAGAAACTGTGAGGACCCTCCAATGGTTAAGGTCTGCCAGGACTGTATGAAAAAGAGGGATATAATTCAGTGCATAAAGTTTAAGATCTCTTCCCACCTTGATTCCCAAATAAGCAAAATATTCCCTCACCCTTTTAAGTCCCCAATCATGATCAGATGGGCCACCTCTACCCCATCTAAAAACAGTAATTCTGACTTCTGAAAATTTAATTTGTACCCTGAAAACGGGGAAAATTCCTCGATGATTCGAAAAAAGGCTGGTATAGATTCTTCCAGCAGCGAGACAAAGAGGAGGAGGTCGTCTGCCTATAGAGTGAGTTGGTGTTGTCCACCCTTTGATCCTGGTATTTGATCCTGGGATCCCCCTTATTTTCTGACTCTCTTGTATTATAATGGCCAGAGGCTCTATAGCTATAGCAAACAGGAGAGGGGGCACCCCTGCCTCGTGCCCCTAAATAGGCTAAATTCCTAAGATGGAGTGCCATTTATTAACACCCTTGCCCTGGGATCACGATAAAGCATTTTAACAAGGGCAGCAAACCCATCTCCCAACCCAAAGTGCTGCATGGCCTCAAACAGGTAGCTCCACTCAATCCTGTCGAGGGCTTTCCTGGCGTCCATATAGAGCATGCAGACCCATCCAGGATGCCAAGTGCCCCACCACAATACATTGAGTAACTGTCTCATATTATGATAGGAGAGTCTCCCTTGTACAAAACCCATCTTATCGGGATGCACTAACTGGGGTAACACTTTTTCCAATCTCAGCGCTAACACTTTGGCCATTATTTTACAGTCGTAGTTGAGGGAGGAGATGGATGTATATCAGCTGTTCTTTTAATAACTGAGTGATCGGATTAGCTGGGATTCATATAAAACTCCAATCCCCACCATACTGCTCAGATTTCATAATAATGTACCCATATACACACCTAACACAATAACAGAGATAAAGAAAAGTCCATCTGTAGTCGCAGTCAATCCCCCCCCCCCCAACCACCACATATCCTTTTTCAACAATTAGGCCATCTACAGTACTTTAAAGCTGAACCTTTTACATAGAAACATAGACTTTGATAGCAGATAAGGACCACTTGGCCCACCCAGTCTGCCCATTTCCCTACCTATTGGATAAGCTGCAGATTCTAGTTAACCAACAGCCTACTTCCTGCAACCCCCCCACTATAATTGCCTTATGTCTGTCCCATGCATGTTTGAATTCCCCCACTGTTTTAAACCCCACAACCTCTCCAGGAAGGTGGTTCCATGTGTCCACCACTCTCTCCGTGAAAAAAAAAAAATCCTCACATTACCCCTGAGCCATCCCCCCTCTATTTTTTAATTGTGCCCCCTTGTTCTTACACATCTCTTTTTCTGAAAGATGCTACCCTCCTGGACTTTGTTGATTACCTCGAGGTACTTAAAAGTTTCTATCATGTCCCCCCGTCCCTCCTTTCATCAAGAGTATACATATTAAGCTCTCAGTCTCTCTTCATATGATACATAGATACATAGATACATAGACAGTGTCGGCAGATAAGGGCCTATGGCCCACCTAGTCTGCCCATTTGAGCTTGTAAGTTCAGTTTGTTTTCCTAGAAGTCTATTTCCCCTTACCCCTGACCTCTAGATTTCCTTTATGTCTATCCCATGCATTCTTAAATCCCGTGATTGTTTCAGCCCCCACCACTTCCTCTGGCAGGGTGTTCCACTTGTCCACCACCCGTTCAGTGAAGAAATTCTTTCTCATGTTTCCTCTGAATCGTCCTCCCTCCAACTTCATCCCATATGGTTTCTGATGTAGACCCTGCACCATTTTAGTTGCCCTCCTCTGGACTGCTTCCACCCTGTCTATGTCCTTGCATAGATGAGGTCTCCAAAACTGCACACAGTACTCCAGATGGGGTCTCACCAACTGTCTGTACAGAAGGATAACCACTTCCCTTTTCCTACTTGTGATGCCCTTCCCTATGCATCCCAGTATCCCCCTGGCTCTCCTTACCGACTTCTCACATTGCTTACCCACCTTTAGGTCATCTGATATGACTACCCCCGGTCCCTTTCCATTGTTGTTGTTGTTAGTACCTCCCCTGCTTTTGTGTACTCTTCTCCTGGATTTTTAATTCCCAGGTGCATTACTTTGTACTTCTTTGCAATGAATCTAAGTTGCCATATGTCTGACCATTCCTCCAACCTTGCCAAGTCCCTTCTCATCCTTTCTACCCCCCTTGTGTATCAACTCTGTTACAGATCTTTGTGTCATCTGCAAAGAGGCATACCTTTCCTTTCAGACCCTCTGCAATGTCACCTATAAAGACGTTAAAGAGGACTGGACCCAGTACTGAGCCCTGAGGTACTCCACTAGTAAGCCCCCTTTCTTCAGAATGTGTTCCATTCACTATTACCTTCTGTGTCCTGTTGTGCAGCCAGTTTGCTGCCCAGGCTACCACCCTGGGACCACTCCCAGACTGGCTAACCTGATTATTAATCTTTTGTGCGGGACTGTGTCAAATGCCTTGCTAAAGTCTAGGTAGGCCTTATCCACAGCCCCTCCCTGGTCTATTACTTTGGTCATCCAGTCAAACAAATCGATTAGATTTGTCTGACATGACCTTCCTGCTGTGAATCCATGCTGCTTTGGGTCCTATGCCCCGCTAGCCTCTAGACACTCAACAATTCTTTCTTTCAGAAGTGATTCCATCATTTTGCCCACCACTGAGGTCAAACTAACAGGTCTGTAGTTTCCTGCTTCTGCCTTGCTCCCACTTTTGTGAAGGGGAATCACATCTGCCATCCTCCAGTCCTCAGGTACCACCCTATGTGTTTAACTGATTTAAAACAGGACCTCATTTTACTGTGTACAACAGTTATTTCTGTACTGGATCTATAGCTTGGTTGGTGGTCAACTGTTGTCACATATGGGGTCTCATCTCTTTGCATTTCTTGGATGGGGCTCATCGGAGGGCTGGTTAGTATACCCACCAGTTCCCCAAAAGGAAGGAGAACAATGTAGGGGGAAGGAGGAACAGGAAAAACCATAAATTCTTGTGGTGGAGAGGGGGATGATGGGGCAGAGATGGAAGGTTACCATGCAGGGTAACGTAATTGCTGGAGCGAGGAAAGAGAAATAGGGAAGATGTACCATAATCATTTAAACGCGCAATAACCGGCAACCTGGGGAGCTGGGGAGGTGGGGGCTGGTGGCAGGTTCAGCAGCAGCATGACTTTCAGTGTACAGCTGATGGCCACAGATGCACCGCAGAGTGCTCAGAGGCAGACCACATTAAAAAAAAAAAAATTCCTATACATATGGATCAGCTTTCAATCCCTCCCCTGTTTATCCGAGTCTTGCCTGGTTCTTACTGGATGCCTTTTGGTAATGCCAGAGCTATGGTTCCTTCCGAGATAGACTCCTCCTCTTTTCCACTACCACCATTCACTGCAAGGCCCCCAGACCTGAAAAAGCACATGTTGGGGTCTCTCTAAGATCTCCTTGGACACCCAGCAGGATAGCTCAGTTAACACTTATTGTTGCAGTTACTTCTATCAAGGTTATGTTAACTGAACATACTGACAATGTGAAGGCCATTCGCACCTCAGTGGATACGTTGCCTACCAGGGTCAAAGATGTGGAGGCCCATGTGAGTTCTTTGCAGGATAAAGCGGTGGTAGATGAAAAAGAGCTCATCAGTCACTGCAGGAAAGTTGCTCGCCTGGAAGAATGGACAGACGACCAAGAGAAACAGGGCAGGCAAAACAACCTGCTCTTAATCAGAGCAAGCAGAGGGCACTAATTCTATTAAGTTTGTTGATGATCTGTTTCTTCAGCTTGCGGCACCCCCCCGGCGGCCCGGGTCAAGGCCAGGATTATTTAACTAAATGGGCCCACTATGCTGTTCAACCTATGCTTCTGCCTGAGGACTGACCACAGCATCATCTGTTGGCTTCTCAATTATCAAGATAAAATGACAATTCAGTAGGTGGCCCATTCCCACCTGGCCCTATACTAGAATAACTCCCACTGTTTTATTTTTAATGACGTCAGCCAAGCAATGCGAGAGAAACAGACAGCTTATTGAGAAATTAGAAAGAACGTCTCACTGGGGGGATTAAATTTTGCATCCGGTTCCCTGCAAAGCTTATCACTCTTGCCTGTGGTACCATTGGTTTTGACTCAGCCACAGTGAGAGCGCAATAATCACCTTCAAACTGTGCCTACATTGTTATCACCGAATAGGAGTCTGCAGACTGCCACCACAATGGAGCAATAGTATGAGTGGTCTATAGTTTATTTTTACCATGCTGCTTCTACAGGGTAAATCCCTTTGTTTTTTCAGTTGTCTCTTCCCGCCCTACTTTTCTTCTCTACATTTCCTGCTCCTGCTATGACTCTATTCCAGACAGGTAGTGTGGGATTGGGTTGGGCCCAGGTGGTACAATGCCTCAGGCATGCCTGAGGAAGTGTTGGAGTGTTTTTTTTTTTTTGTATATTATTTGTTGGGGAGTTTGCATGGCCTTTGTTTGCCACAGAAGAGTCTTTGTCTGCTGTAATAGGTTTTTGCCATTCCTCACTATATTTTATATTTCTAGTCTATACTAATGTGGGATGCCATATCGGGGGAACCTCTTGTTATATCTTTTTCAGGGGCTGAGATGTCTGTTCCTTCTTCCAAATTTCTGACTTAGAATGTAAAAAGGGCCAACTCATTGGCTGAGAGGTCTCATATCCTTTCCCATTTAAAACACTATACCACTGCAATAGTCTTCATACAGGAGACCCACTTACTCACCTCCCAGAGACCCATTTACTCGCTTGTCAGGTTTACTTCCTGAGATGCTCCTGGTTTGGACAGGTTTTTGGAGCAGGAGTGGATTCTAAGTGAGCAGGTGTGGCAATATTACTAGCCAGATCCCTCCCCTTCACTCTACTGCAAGAAACTGTGGACCCAGCAGGCCAATTCATTATCCTTAAAGGGATTTCAGACCAGGAGGAGCTAATCTTGGCCAGTGTTTATGGCCCTAACAGGAATCAACCTGATTTCTTCCTTAGCTTTTCCCTACATCTCATACAGTGGGCCCACCTACAGATCTTGGTGGCTGGGGACTGGAATACTCTTTTAGATACCAATTTGGATAGTTCTGGCCACCCTAGGCTGAAGATCTCCCCCAATCAATGAGCTCTGCGGGAACTGCAGGACTCCCTTAACCTGGTAGAATGTTGGTGGACACTGCATTCCTCAAAACAGGGAATTCACCTTTTTTCCCTATATTCATGGAACCAGTTCCAGATTTGATTTCTTTTTAATTAGTCATATTCTTCTTTCTGGGCTTTGCGCAGCTAGTATATTACCCTGAGTTATTTCGGACCACTCTCCGGTGGAACTTGCTCTTACTCTTAGCCCCCATTCAGCAGTGGACAAATTATGATGGCTTAGTAACAATATTCTGAAGAACCGGGCTAGAGCAGCTTGGCTTAAGGAGTTTATGGACCATTTCTTTCGGAAAAATGAAAGGCTCTAAACCCTGGTTTGACACTATACGGTGCTCCTATAAATGCACCATACAAGGGGAGATCTTTAGACTTGCATCTACAAGTAAACTCCTAAAATGGGTTCAAGCAAGGAACTCCTTTCTCAGATTAGACTCTTAGAATACCATTTGGACAAGGAAAATGGGGATCAGCTCAGGCATCAACTAGTGGTCTTGTGAGACCAATACCACAAGCTTAACTAGGAACAGGCTGAGTAAGCCCTGTTTTGGGCATGAGTAGGTTACATCTATCAAAGTGAAAAAGATGGGAAGGTTTTGGCATTGTGACTTAAAGCTCAAGAAGCAGATAGAACAGTGCAATTTCATAGAAAGGCATGCTCTCTCTCTTATTATAAAGATGAGGAAGATAGACTAATTACACTGCTATTATAATAATCTTCATAGTATTGGGAAACAGGCAGTGCCTGCTGACAAGATTGATAGCTATCTCAATGAGACCCCATTACCTACTTTAGCTGAGGATGCCCAAGAATTTATTTGGTGCCCCCTCACAACTGGAGAGTTGGAGGGGGTACTGGACACTATGGCTATAGATAAAGCACTGGACCCAGATGGGCTAACAATCAACTTTTATAAGACTCTTAAACCAGTTATTCTCCCATCTTACTGGGCTTTATTTGGAGGCCTACGATCGAGGGAATTTAGATCCCTCTATGCAGGCTGCTATAATTTCAGTGTTACCTAAACCTGTTAAAGATGGTTCCCTAGTAACTAATCATCGCCATATATCTTTGTTAAATATCAGTAGTCACTAATCATCATCATATATCTTTGTTAAATATCAGTAGTCACTAATCATCATCATATATCTTTGTTAAATATCAGTCTCAAACTGCTAGCTAAAGCTTTTGCTCTACAGCTGCAGTGAGTGTGGTCCCCACTAAAAGGTACTGCACAGGTGGGATTTATGGGAGGGTGCCTTTCTTCTGATCATATTAGGAAGTTTTTTCATATTACCTCTGCCTCCAGAGACAGCCATACCCTGGGGTATTGGCTTCTCTGCATGTGGAGAAAGTGTTTGATAGGGTTAATTGAAAATTTTTATTTAAGACCTTGATTCATTTCAGCATCATGTATATTCAATGGATCCACTTACAGTATTCACAACCTTGGGCACAGGTACGTTGTAACCAAGTCCTGTCCTCTAGTTTTTCCTGGTGTAATGGTACCCACCAAGGATGTCCTTTGTTTCCTTTTTGTTTAATTTGTATCTGGAACCCTTGGCGGTGAGATTGAAGAACAACATGTATATTCAGGGTTTCATTTTTGTGAATAACCGTTACAAGGTATTGCTATACATCGATGACATTCTGTTGCATCTTCAGAATCCTACTACTGCCCTACTGGCAGCAATAGCGAAATTGGGGATTATGGTTTTGTTTTTTATTACCAGTTAAACCTTGGGAAGACTAAGGGTTTAACCTAGTTAAATAGATTACATAGATCATACAGAGCATGAAGACAATTGTCCATGAGCTCGCAAGTCATGTCTTACCCATACCTATTTATCTTTTTTTCTAGAAGGTATTTGTCCAGTTGTGTTTTAAACACTTGCATGGTACCACTCTCAACAATTTCCTTTGGTAAGCTGTTCCATACTTCTGTTACTCTATTATTCAACCAATATTTCCCTCCTGACAGTATTGTATCCATCTTTGAGTAATTGAAAGCTATGAGACCTAGTATCATATGTTTGTTCTCTTTCTTTAGGCCCAAAAGATCCCACATGTTAGAGTTAGTCCATGCCCTATAGATCAAACACATATCACCCGTAATCCGATATTCCAAGGGATATAAATTCAAACAATGCAACCTCTCTTCATAGTTCATCCCTCTGTCCCTGAATCCTCTGTCACCCGCCTCTGGACCCTCTCCACCATCTCAGCATCACCCCTCCTATAAAGCTGACTGAGACTGTACAATACTCACATGCGGTGCTTTCCAAGCCCTCACAATGACATCACAACATGTCTATCTCTGCTCTGATGTGTCTCACTATACAATTTGCTATACCACTAGCCTTTTTAACCACAGTATTACATTTGGAGCCCAAAGTTAAAATCTTGGTTGATCATAATCCCAGATCCTTCACCTACGTAGACTACCTTTAGCGTGAGCCACCCAGGTATACCGAAATCTATTACTGTTTTTCCCAAAATGCAAGACATTGCACTTATCGATATTAAATATAGATTGCTTCTGAGCCGCCCATTTCTCTAATATATTTAGTGCCATTTGAAGAACTACCTGATCCTCAGAGTTATTAACTGTACTCCCAATTCTGGTATTGTCTCGAACTTGGACATCAGACAACAGATTCAACTTGCATTGATGAAATATACAAATTGAACAAACATGGCCCCAATACCGAGCCCTGGGGACCCCACTTTCGTCTTTCTGACATAACTGGAAAATTCTCCTTCACACAAACCCTCTGGCTTCTTCCAGTGAGCCAATCCCTCACCCATTTTTGTAACCAATAGGGTAGGCCAATCTCATGCAGTGACTCCACAAGCTGTTTATGTGGGACCTTGTCAAAAGCCTTCGCAAAGTCCAAGAACACAACATCCACCGATTCCCCCCTGTCCATGGCCCTACTAACTTTATCATAAAATTCCAGCAAGTTAGTCTGACACGATCTACCTTTTGTAAATCCATGTTGAGTCGTTTCTATCTTGCCAGTGCTATCAATAAAGTCAACAATATAGTCTTCGATTATGCCCTCCAAGATCTTTCCCATAACCGAGGTCAGACTAATCAACCTATAGTTTGAAACCTCCTGTCTACTACCTTTTTTATGTATGGGTATAACTACTGCTTGTCTCCAAGCCTCTGGTACCTCACCTGTGTTGATACTTTCTTGGTATAGGTAAGTTATAGGCTCCACCAATAATGGTGCCATTTCCTTTAGTACCCTTGGGTGGATCCCATCCGGGCCTTGTGCCTTATTCTGATTCAACCTCTTTAATCTAGTCAGGACATCTACTGGATCAATTCTTAAAGGTAGCTCCCCCTGTTTAACCGTCTCTCTACCAACAGGGGACTGGGAATCTTTATTGTAGACAGATGAAAAGTATGTATTATATTCCTCTGCAAGAGCCTTATTGTCACTCACAAATACTACCTTCCTGGGTTTTTAAAGGTCCAATAGTGGTAGTTTTGCCTTTTTTACTGTTGATGTATGCATAGAAGGCCTTATAGTTATCCCAACCCTTGTTGCTAGTTTATACTCATAATTATTTTGGCCCTTGCTATAGCTTTTTACTATTTTAAGATTATTCCTGTATACCTCCCAACCTTTCTCAGTGTTGATTTTTTTTGCTACATGATAATTTTTGTTTTTGGTTTTAAGCAGACTTTTTATTGTTGTATTCATCCAAGGTGCAGTTTGATTTCTTGTCTTATTATATTTGTTACTGACTGGCACGTATTTATCAACTATCCCATTTCACTTTTCTGTCAATAACTCCCATATATGCTACTGACAGATACTGAAAATCTTCCAACCAATCCCATCGGCAAATTCTTGACCCATTTAGTAAAATCAGCAGCGTTATATTTGTGAATTTTAGTTATCCCCTTATTTTCCCCAAGATTACCAGAATACTGGAAGCTCACCATATCGTGATCGCTTGAGCCCAAGGGTGGATGAGTCCTGCAGTTTAGAATATTATCCCCCGAGTTACTTAATACTAGATCCAATATATGATTCTGTCTGGTATCTGATGTTACAAGTTGATCCAGGCCTCCCAGACTAAAAGCCTCCAAGTATCTAGATTCTACTGATGTACTAGCCCTCCAGTCTTTCTAGTCTATACCAGGGAGGTTTAAATCTCCAACTAATAATACCGTTCCATCTACTGTTAACTGATTTACTAGGTTTAGGATAGTTTCATCCTCCTTCAGTCTCATAGATGGAGGCCTATAAATTACTGCCAAATTAATTTTAGATGCTCTGGGTGGACTAATCCTAACCCAGACAGCCTCCGCATCCTGCCATCCAGTTGCATCCATACTTTAAGCAATAATGTCCTCAGTAATATATAGAGTGACCCCCCCCTCCTCTGGATTGAGGCCGATCCCTGTTGTACAATACATACCCCTGGATTTGTCTATCCCAGGTATCCTCGGATTGCCACCATGTTTCAACTATCGCACAAATATGTATATTTTGATTTTTTAACAGTAACTGTAACTCGTCAAACTTATCAGTTAAACTCCTTGCATTAAGTAAAATGAAATTCCAATTATTTGATGTTGATCCAGTTTTTAAAACCCCCTCATCCCCCTGCTTATTTAGTTTAAATGATATTTTGCCCTGTTTTTAAGTTGTTGTGCTAATAAACGTTTTCCCATTTTGTTGAGATGTAAGCCATCCCTTGCAAACAACTGCCAATTTTGGAAATTATGCCAGTGATCAAGATACATGTAACCCTCTCTTTTTGCCCATTGCCTCAACCAACCGTTTAACCTACATATTGTCTGGTTTATATGCTCATTTGCCCTTGGTATGGGCAAAATTCCTTAGATTATTAACTCACACCCTCTCCCTTTTAGTGTGTCCCCCACTGCCTCAAAATCATGCTGAATATCCAGAATGCTCCTTTTACCCACATCATTAGCTCCTATATGTAGTACTGTGAAAGGAGAAGAGGTGTTATCCAGCAATCTTGGTAGCAGGTTCTTAATGTCCCTTATGCCAGCTCCGGGTAGTACGCTGACAGTTGTGTATCCATTACCCTGCTTACATAGCTCAGTATCTGCATATCTTAGCAAAGAATCACCAATGTATAGAATGTTTCTAGGAGTACTGCTAAATGGGCCCTGAATATGGGATGGTAGATGCTGTGCTGTATTATTAAGGATTTCACATTCCTTCATATTTTTAAAAGGGTCAACCTCAGTATTAAAATCTCATGAATGCTTAAAGATAATCTCCATGATCGTCTGGTGCTCATTAAGCAATATTTACAGTGATGGCAGGGGCTCCCTTTATCTTTACGGGGAAGTATCAACACTATTAAGATGAATATTCACCCAAGAATATTCTATCCTTTAAATACACTTGTTGTTGCCTTGTCATTATCTTGGTTTCAGAAGTTACACACCCTTCTCCCCACCTTTTTGTGGCACAGGAAATGGCCTAGAAGAGTTTATTTGAAGATGGTGGGAGAATGACCCAAGGGCAGCCTAAACCGCCCTAATTTCCTCCTACTTTACTTTTACGCCACCCAAGGGGCAAAATATTTTCAGTCGCTCAGAACCCCAGACCCTTTCCCATCACCCTATCAGCCCCAATGGTTGACTACAGAGCACCATTTATGCAAGCGACATGGCCTGAGCTTGGATATTTTGTTTTACATACTCCCTTTGAAACTTCTGCAATCCCTCCACTATACCACCATTTAAACTTCTTTGGTCAATTATCGATAACTTTGTTGCATTCTTCGTTTTTCCCCTAGCCCCTTACTAGATCAGCCTGCTTGGAATAATCACAATTTTATAATTGTGGGCTTCGTGGTCTGCCTTAAAAAGTGTCGAGAAGAGTATTTCCAAGATGGTGCATTTTATACATTCTCTAATGGCCAGGCCACTTTCCAACAAATGCAATCCAAATATCATTTGGATAACAAAGACATTTTCTCTTTCTTCCAGTTGCTACATATACTGCCTTCTACTTTGAGGTCTCCATGGGAAATTCCCCAGCCAGCCTGTACTTTGTCGGATTTAGCAGAGTTGGTCCACCAACAACATGCTATATCTAAACTTGACTCTGTTTTTCAAAATTCTGTGTCCCATCGATATGGCTCCAATTTGGCATATTGGTTTGTTCATAAGCCCTGACTTGGGTCCCCACCCACTCAACAATGGGGATCCATTGGGGCTGCAACTCATAATTATGTCAAAGTGGATAGCTATCAATGCAATACAAAATTTCCAAAACATGTATCATGCCCACCAGAAATTATTTCATTGGGGATTTATTCCCCTCTTTGTACATGCTGCAATCCAGAAGAAGGTACCTTTGCTGCACATTTTATGGGACAGTCCTAAGGCAAAATCTCTCTGGACAGTGGCCCAACATTCTTTAGACCCTTACTTGGGTTGGATGATACTTTCTCAAGGGACCAATGCATTCTCAGACATGATGTTAACACCTTGATTGGTTCATCATTTTATACTCGTCACTGGGGCAGTCAAGAAACATATTTTGCATCATTGGCTTGATGACTGTGTTCCTTCACTGTAGGAATGGCACCAGGAAACCATGCAGATTTTAAGGCCAGAACATATGGTAGCTTTCATAAGGCATAGAGTAGATTCTTATTTGGTGCTTTGGGGGAGCTTGGAGGCTCTCCTTACTATATCTCTTTGGTGTTAGCTATGGCCTGTTTTTTTTTCTTTGTATTTTCTTTCTTATTAACTTGTCTCTGTATTTCTAGATGTCTCAAAATGTAATCAGTGACTGTTAACTTATCAGTGATTGTTAATTTGTCTCTTTATATGAACTGTTTTTATTGAATGTAATTAACTCTGGGTTGCCCCCTGAAAAAGGGACACCACATCTCAGTGGGCTTAATTTCAATAAATAAATTATATGCCTGAACTGTCTCCTGTGCTTATTGCTCATATTATCGTTTTGTTTTGTTTTTTTTTTTGGGGAGTGTTGTAGGTTTTATGTTGTGGTTGGTTTGATTGTCTTTTCTTTTATTTCTTCTCTTTGTATTGTGAACATTTCAATAAAGTTTATTATTCAGAAAAAAAGTTCAGCAGTAGCAACCACCCCTGTGGTGGGCCAGGGATATTGCCTCCTTCACATGGCGATGCTACCTGCTTGCAAAGCCTGTTGGGGCACTGCCTAGCACCACACGGAATGAATGGGAAAGGAAACAGAAGAAACTCTCATGTATCACAAAACATCCACATGATGGTAGCTTGCACTCCCAGGCCATGCTCCATGGATTCCCACTGGTACTGAGCGCAGGTGGAACGGCACATGGAGCTGGAAGGTTGCCACACAAGAGACCCCATAGTAAGCAAAGGATGATGGTTGGGGGGGTAAACAGATTAAAAAAAAAAGATTGCAGTAACACAATTCTGTGTGTGCAGCTGTTAGTGTAACAAACATATTTACTGAATATACTGCAGGCACTTGTCTTCACCCCATGCATCACAACAAACGCTAGGTATGTGTATATTCCAAAACAACCTCACACTATTCACGTGTTGGTGCTTATTTATAACAACTATGTTCTACAAACAGTTCTGATTTCATGGACATAGTGCAGTGCCAGTTTTGATGGCACATACTGTAGTAGTAGTTCCAAAACTGCTGCTTGGGCATCTAGCCAATAGCAAAGCTTTTTTCAGAAGTCTTGACAGAATGACAAAACAGCTGTACAGCACTGTATTTAGAAGCTGCACTGAGACAAAAATGTTTAAATCTTCAGGTGAAGAGCTAATCTAAGGGAAGTACATTTTATACATCTAAGGTAAACATGGAACATACTGGGTTGAAATGGGACAACAGGAAGACGAACTTCAAGAGGACCTGAGCAAACTCTGTGAGTAGTCAAACTTCTGGAGTCTCAGATTTAATATAGCCAACTGCCAGAAGTGCAAAAACAGGTAAAAGCACACTGTGTGTGGCTCTTCCTGTAGTGAAGGGGACAAGGACCTTGGCATCATAACAGACAAGGGGCTGAAGTATGACAAGCAGGACACGGCCACTCTCAAGAGGGCCAGCAGCATATTGAGTTGCATTAAAAGAGGGTGACCTGCAGGAAAAGTAATCCTATCCCTTTACAAGGCCCTGGTCATACCCCACCTGGAGTACTATATGCAGTTCTGGGCTCCTCAATAGAAACAATGAAGTAGTTGAGAGGCTACAGCCCAGGGCGACCAAAATATTCAGGGGTATAGAGGGACAAAAGCCCTGAGGACAGAGACCGGCAGCTCTTAACATGTTCACGCTAGAGAAAGGTAGGCTCAGAGGGAACAAGATCTCAGTTCTCTGAATACTGAAGGGTACTGACAGGGTGGAACAGACAGACAGGTTTGATCTGGTGTTCTCCAGGTGGACACAGTGACATGTCCCAAGGCACAGAGGTGGAAAATTCAGGGGTAATAAAAAGAGGCACTTCTCCAAAAGAGTGGAGAAGCTATGAATTAGCCTAGCAGTGGAGACAGTGGACAAAGGGACAGTACAGGCCCTTATGGCAAGCCTGAAAACTGTTGCTTACTAAGGCAATCACCGGATACCGTGGGTAGTAGAGTGGGAAGGGTAATACCTATAAATGAGTACTGCACATCTTATTTAGTTTACTCATGGTTATAGGGGACAGACAGAAGACATGACAAACCTAGAATCCCTTTCAACTTTAAAATTACTATGTTTCTATGTAACATATTGCTTACACTAGTGTGGATATGATGCTCGCAGGGCCAGAGCTAAAATATCAGTGCAGTATTAAAAAAAAAAAAAAAAAAAACTAAGTGCAATTTGATTTGGAGGGGTGCTATTACTTTTTTCCAACAGGACTCAATTTACCAATCTTAATGGCGCTGTTGCCAGAAAAAGTGCTGCACACCATACATTGTCCACACATCACAATTCCAACAAAAATCAAAATAGTTGCATACTACAGTAAAAGTAAAATATGGTTCAACAACTGTCCACTGTCGAAACACTGCAGTAATTGACATTTGCTTTATTAACTTATGGGGATGAAAAAAGCTCAGAGATACAGGTTTTATACCCTTCAATGAACTACTGACCTCATGGCTTTGTAACCTGTGAGTTATGGGTCTCATGTCTCTTTTCCTGCACCCACCCCCTACCAACCTACCCACCTCCATTTCCCCCTATTTCTCTCCCTCTCTCTGTATTTATGAAATGAATAAGAGAGAGAAAGTGGGGATATATACTTAGGGAATAATATATGACTGGGTGTGTGTCATGCTGGGATAACGTCACGCCTCGGGTGTTTGGACACAAAGCTGCTGGTCAATTGTGTCCAACACCCAAAAAGTGCTGTTATCCTCACAGCACACACCCTGGTGTGCAAAACTGCTATTATACAATCACTTGTTTTTAACAAAAAAATAGAGAATATGTGTTAAAAATGGATTTTTAGTCAATTTTTAAATGGGTAGGTATACTTTGAGGAGAAACGGTGTTGATTCATGCTGCTGGACATTACTGATACTGCCCCCCTCCCCGCAACTCTATCTCTGTCTAGCTTCCCTTACATGCTGTGTCTATGACTGGTAGCCTCCCTCCCCGGAGTCTGGCCGCCCATTATTTGTCATGTGGTTGTGACCAGTAGTTACATGGGTGAAAACTGTGACTGTTCCTCGAACTTTTCACAAGGGCAAATGCAAGTGGAACTGGGAGCTAACAGACTGATCAGTAACTCAGATAGAGTCACATAGTTCCGTGCTCTGGGTTAAAGCTGTGCATCTGCTCGTGCTGTTTGTGGTGCTGATCTGGGTTTAGTGAAACCATGCGACAGTTTCCTGTCTGGTAGCACAAATGAGTGTATTATTGTTTGGGGGATAATCGGTGCTGCCACAGTGAGACAGAGGAAGTGTTTTTTTTTTTGTTTGTTTTTTTACATATGCCATGTACTGGTATACTTAGAGGTAGCCATGTCAAGTGTGGGCAACATGGACACAGCAGATGTAATTTTTTTTTTTTTTTTTTTTTTTTATAAACATGTGGTCATGTGTGCCAGACCTTTATACAGTAATGCCATGCTCATCACTGTTGAAGGTGTCCACATACCAATCAGCAGTCTTGGTGAAATGAAGAGGGGAGCAAGTTCCAGAGGGAGGGGAGCCAGTATGAGAAAGCAGCTTGACAAGAGCATGAGTGGTGATGAGGGATAGTGAAGGTGCGGGAGTTTATTGCATAGGGGGTAAGAGGAGGGGAGTTGAAAGGGAGAAAAGATAATAGGAGGGAAGGGAGCCATATCAGTATTTACCAATGAAAGCTGAGCAGTGGGACTGGCTATGCAAGGGTAGGGAGTGATGAAAAAGGAGGAATAGAGGGAACAGCGATGGGTGTGGGGAGGAGAGTCAGAGGCAAAGCGACAGAAGGCATTGCAGGGGGTATCCAGTCTGGCAAGGGAGGAGGAAGGGACAGCGCTATATACCACATCCCCATAGTCGAAAATAGGGAGGATCATTTTGACAAGCAGGTCTATGCAGACTTCAGTGGGGAGACGGTCCTTGTTTCGGTAAAGGATGCCTAGCTTGGGACAAAGCTTGGAGTATAAGTTGTTGATGTGGGCTGCAAAATATTTGCTATCAAGCCACACACACCAAGGTATTTGTATGTGGGGACAACCTCCAGTTGGTGCCATCAAGGGTGGAGAAGACTGGAGGGGGCGAAAGCCTTGCAAGTTTTCGACTGGTGCCAAAGGTCATAGACACAGTCTTCTTGATGTTAACGTTGAGCTGGATGGCATTAAACCAGTGTAACACACTGTGGAAATCACTCTGGAGTGAGGCTACGACAGCAGATGTGGAGGGGCTAGATGCATAGATGACTGTGTCGTCAGTGTACACTTGTATTTGAAAGTAGACACAGGCAGAGGGGAGGTCGTTAAGAAAAATGCAAAACAGTATGGAGCCCTGGGGGACTCCTGCTAGTATGGGAGGTGGGGAGGATAGTACTCAACAGACCTGAACAGACTGCTGATGGTTCGTAAGACATGAGCTGAACCACTCAACTGCAGGAGTATAATCAGGCTGAGGCCTGCTTGCTCAGGAGGAGAGAGTGGGATACAGTGTCGAAAGCCTTTGTGAGGTCAATATTGACAGCTGCTGTGATGTGTCCCTGATCCATCCCAGTTAGGATGGAGTCAGTAACACATAGAAGCGAGGAGATGGAGGAGTGTTTTTTCTAAAGCCAGACTGTAAAGGAGAGACAAAGGATGAAGTGTCTTGGAAGTCAACTAGTCTAGAGTGGAATAGAGACTCATGTAGTTTAGCAAGGGAAGGAAGGAGAGAAATCAGTTGATAGTTGCCAGGGGAAGATGGATCGCCCCCTTTGTGAAGAGGGAGTACTCTGGCAGTTTTTCAGGTAAGTGGGATGGAATAGAGAGGAAAAGGGCAGGTTTAGGAGATCAGTGAGGGGGTGAAAGATAGCAGGAGCAGTTATTTATTTATTTAAAAATTGGTAACAGGGAAAAGCACCATGAGCGAGACTCGTTTCCAGGTGCAACCCGGGAAAGGGCAAGTACAGAGGTAAAAACAGCATAACTACAATACATACAGTAATGAATAAAACTTAAAGGTAACAAGACCAGGGAAAACAGCCATGGCGAATGATACAGTAGGTAGGTACTACAACAGACAAGGTACAGTAACATTAATGAAACAAGTGCAAGACTAATTAGGGAATTTGGAGGAGGTTCCTGGAAAATGAGTGCAATTAAAGAGTGAGTTGAGGCAGACAGAGAAATACATCATGGAGATAGACCAGGCAGAGAGAGGCTTGGGCATCAAGGAGGGGCAGACACCTGTGAGGCAGATGCTGTAGAGGAGGAGGAACACTGCAGACACAAAAGTGTGTGGGGGAGCCTGAGGAGTCTTTTGAAGGAGGAGGGGGAAGTGGATAGACACAGGTCAGGGGGTAGATTATTCCAGAGAAGGGGGAATTGATAAGAAAAGGCCAGTTGGGGAATGGGGATGAGGGATAGAGAAGGTGCGGGCATCTCTGTGGCGAAGGGAGTAGGAGGCGGTGGCAGCTTGAGGGAGGAGAGGTAGGGGGCAGGGTGCCAAACTAGAACTTGGTAACAAGGGAAGCACAGTGAGTAGTTCTACAGTATGATAGTGGGGCCAGGAAGAGGGGAGCATATAGTAGGATATAGAGAGGAGTTTAGGGTCCAGGCCATCAGGGCTGCATTTCAAATGGTTGAGAGACTGAGGGAGAGGAAAACCTCCTAAGGGGAGACAGGAGGAAGCAAAACTTTCAGATGATGTAGACAAGGAGGGATCATTTAGGGACTTGCAGGGTACATAGAAGTGGTAAAAGAATTTGTTAAAAGGAAGCAACAGCAACATGGTTGGAGACCACGGATCCATCAGCAGGAAGGGGGTGGGGCTAGTTGGGGTTGTGGGTCAAAGAGGAAGTGTACAACTTTTCAGAAATTGGATAGAGAATTTAGGGTGGACTGAAGATTGGTTTTGAAACAGAGAGCCTTGGCTGCCCAAACTGCCTTGGTGCAGGAGTTCTTAAGGCCCTGTAATGCTGGTGGTCCAATTCAGAGTGGGAAGTCTTGAAGCAAACTAATGCAAGTTCCTGAGATTTGCACAGCTCAATGAGATCGGATGTGATCCAGGGGTGGTGGAAGTGTTTAACTGTAGTTCTGCTAAGTGAAGCATGAGTGTTCCAGGAGCTAGTTAGGATGCCAGTGAAGAGTGAGAGGGCTGTGTCAATGTTGTGGGCAGAGTATACAGGGGACCAGTCAGCAGAGGCAAGATCTCTTTAGAGGGTATCTGTGTCAAGTGACGAGAAAGACCTGTGTCAGATGTACTTAGGGATAGACTGAGGAAGGTGGGCTTTCCTAACATAGTAGGTTAGGCAGTGGTCACTGAACAAATTTGGGAGGATGCCTGCAGCCGAGATGCGATGGGGGTGGGAAGTGAGCACCCAGTCCAAGAGGGAGTGGACAGAGAAGTGAGGGTTTAGTCTGGTGGGCTCTGTGCAGTGACGTCATGTCCATAGGGCCTGAGGGGGCATGTGCCCCCCCAATATTGTGGTGCAATCCATAAAAAAATCACCACCTAACACTGGTACCAGTTTCTGCCTAGTTTGTACCACGTACCGAATTTTCACCCGTTTCTGTTCTGCTTTAATTTTTCCCCAATAATTTCTACTGTGTCTGCTCAGTGCCGGAGCAGACCAAACTCAAAGTTCCAGTGTCCCTAAGAGCTGGAGCTAGCCGCAACCAACACAGTATGCATGTGACCAAGCTAGAAAGATGTCACATTATCATCATACAGTGCTGGAGTTCCTGGTGAAGAGATCAAGCATTCTGCCACATCGTCGTCATCTGACAAGAGGTTAGAGTGCCGAGCTGTGAGTGTCATCGGGTCATGCTGGTTAAACCAGTGGAGTGGTTTGCAATAGCAGTGCTCTGCAGTGTGAGTCGTGGTCCAGACTGAGAAAGAAGAGTACTGACCTGCTGGGCCCTGGCCTGCGAGGCCGGCCCGAGCAGCTGTAGTGTTACTGCGACAAGTGTTTACTGCCGGTGCCAGTGTCACCATCAACTTTACTAGTCACCTGAGACTTGGAGCAATGCAGGCTGCGGGTGGCTCGCTGTGTGGATGGCAGACCAGCTGGCTGGAAACAGGACTTCTGCCTAGTCATGGTGTTTTTTTGGTCATCCTTCCTACTGTCTCAGTCTCTGAAGATGAGAGGAAGTCGAGGAGAAAGCTATTACCCAGGCCTGGCTGGTGGCCGACCTTTCTGGACTCGCAGAGTGAGTGAGACGAATGCACAGCCTGGATAAAAGTGGTGCGGTGAGTCAAGAAAAGAATAAAAAAAAAAAAATAAGACTGATTCAGCGGGTGCCATATTTGGCAGGGCTCGGGCGGGGGGTTGGGGTTCGGTTCCTAAACAGAAGCTGAGTCACGCTGGTCCGCAGCACGGTTTTGAAAGGTATGCCCTATGCTACCCATGTGTTCTGCACGCTTCTATTGCTTAATCGGCACGTGGGCTGCCGCCTACATGCCCTGTACCCTCAAGCACTGTGCCTATCCTGTTTGTCATTTGTCAACTGTCCTGCATTTACCTGTTTGTGAATAGTAACAGAGGCTAGCATTTTGAGACTATTGATACTTGTCACTCAGGAAACCACAAAGAAAACAGGACCAATGACAACTGGTAAATAGCAATAAAAAGCAGAAATGCAATCCGATTCGTCCAGCAGCCAGGCTCAGTGAACATAGGGCATGCACTCTCTCTTTCCTCTCCAGTCTCTGGGTGACTGAGTACGGATGTCTGTCTCTGCAGAAGTCAGTCCTTCTTGGTTCTGCTGCAGTCTAAACTAATGCTCTCAGTGCTTCTTTGCACTCTTCATTAGGCAGGATGACAGCTGGTGGTGAGGGAGGGGGAGACTGGGAACTGGAGTCACAGTCATCACTCTAGTGCACACTGAGTTCACCCCACTGGGGTCCCTAAAATGGTCCCTTTCTACATTCCTTCACTATACCTGCCCCTGTTTAGCTAAAGATAGAGTTGTACAACTCACCCCCCCCCCCGGTTCCATTCCAGCTTCAAGGGGAGCATTTGGAAGGCACATGAGGCCTCAGGCTCCCTTGGAGATTTTCTCAAGTACTCACTGCACCCTTCGAAATGCCTGCATCGGGCTGGAGGAGTCAGAGGAAGGTATCTGGCATCTGAAGGAGATAGTAGTTAAGGACACTGTTGGCATTCAGGGGTTAAGTGCTTGCTGCTGAACCACCCTAAATGCTTGGTGAACTGGTGCTGTTTCAGCAGGTGATTCCTAACTAGTGTTTCAGCCAGTAAACTGTGAAACACGGGCCCTTGGAATACTCATGGGCAAAATTGGGGCAGTAGTCCCTCCCCCCCGACTGCAACTCTGAAGTGTACATATTTTGATCTGTCAAATGTTGGAGGATCTGGTATTTTATTATGTGGAGGGCTGAGAAACAACAGTGCTGTTTTTTAAAGTCTTTTTTGTGTGTGGTGGTGGTGGGTGGAGGTTCTGAATTAGTACGGTATGGACGGAGTTGGACTGGACAACATCTCTCTGATTGTGGGAGCCAAATCAGCCAAGTCTGGTCCACAGCAGTGCACAAATCGGCATCGCATGCCACCAGCATCGGGGTCTAGCGAGGACTAGGGGGGCCACACATCTTTGAAACCTGGTAAGACTCTGACTAAGTTGGTAACACAATATCCATCTGGCAAGTGGCATGCCTGGGATTGTGACTAAAGATGCCATTGCTGGGTGATTTATCACAATTCATTTTAAATCTTGACCATGATGATTAATGATGACATTCACATTAGTCTGAACTGAAAAGGTGGGAGAAAAAGAAAATTAATCTCATCATACAATATGGGGCCAACAGAGTCAATATTTGTAAGGTCAGGTGGTAGCAGTTCCTTGCTTTTATTACATATTCAATCCCTGAGAGAGAGAGAAGATTTTGGAACACTGGATAAGATAAATTACTGAAGAATTTTATATGGAGAGAGAGGGAACCTGCGGTTGGCCTACAACAAGCTCAGGCATACAGGTCAGTAGGAGGACTAGGCCTACCTTGGTTAAAAGGATACCAAATAATGGTTTTCATCCCACACCAATTGAGGTTTTGTTTCATGAGGAGTGAGATAAGGGAATTCCGGGCCTGGAGATTGTTAGAGGAAGCAGTAATGGGCACTAACTGGCTGCCCACTTATCTATGTAGGACTTTTTTCTCCTGGACTAAATAACTACCCTTCCTTTTTTATTGCCTATTTGTCGACATTACTCTGCATTTACCTTTGCTCCTGCCTCTTGTCCTCTTAGCCCTGTTGAATTTTGATTTCCCACTACTGGCACAACGTTCCTTACCTGCTTCACCTATGTTATCATGTTTTATATGTACTGGGAAGAACCAGCTAGGCTCTCATTGTGTGTTCTTTTGTGTTCCATTGGTTACACTTCCCTCCCCCTTGAATAGTTTAAAATTGTACTGACTCACCAGCGTAGAAGTAGGGCATCCTTCATGCAGATGCTGGCCAGGTTTGCTTGAGTGGGTTGGAGGGACTGGCCATTCATGCTGGTGGAATGGTGGTAGTGGCCGTGTTGGTACAGGGTCTGTTTATGTGGCTGCATGGTGGGAACTGGAAAGCTGTCTGTGTTCGTTCTGAGGGTTCTTCCTAGGTATGGCGGGAGCTGCACTTGAATGGAGGGAGGGGGGACTAACTGTGTCAGTGCAGGAGACTGGTTATGTTGTGGTGAAGGGTACTGACCACACTGGTGCAAGTACTGTTTATGGGACGCTGGCCGTGTTCATTTTAGAAAGCTGGGCATGTGGAGTGGGAGCTGGTCGCTTGGATGGGGGAGGGCTCACTGGCCATTGGGGCAGGGGAATGGCTGTGTTGGTGTGGTGGTTGATACTAGCTACACTGGTGCAGGGGCTGTTTGTGTTGCTGCAGGAGTGAGGAGCTGGTGGTGTTTTACTTGAGAGCTGAATGCTTGAAACGGTAGAACTCACTGGCCATGTAGGTGCAGGGGACTGACTGTGTTGGTGGGGTGGTAGGTACTGCCTGTATAGGAACAGTCTAGGGAAATCAAATGTATGTGAAATTCACCAGTTAATACTCATCCACAACTTCAGTTTGACTGAGTCATCTTGCTTTACGATCAGAGTGCTGCAAAAGGTCCTTGTTATATCCATAGTCATTTTCAAATGTGCATGTTTTTGATCTATTGCTGAGGCCTCTTGATCCAAAAGGTTGTCTGAGGCAGGGTAAGGTACGGATGGATAGCTGCCAGAGCCCCAACTTGCTGTCTGTGGTCTCTGAGGGGGTCAGGCAGTTGTGGGACTGGTATATTTCATCATTTAATGTCCTTATTTGCTTTATTGGGTGTGTGCTGCCGTGCTCTGTCACCAAGTGAGCTGCATTGCTGAAGAAAATACAACAGGCCACTGTCCACAGACTGAACAAAGACAGAAAAAAAATGCATCATTGCTCTACCATTATGATGGCATTTAAAATGTTGTGGAACAGCTTCCTGGCCTGCTAAAAGTCACCAAAATGCACCATTTGACTTCCATTTTTCAAAATTTTCCTGGGGGGCATGCACCTGGACCCCATAGAAAGGTTTAGATTTTGTGCCACTCCAAATTTTCTGATTGCATGACACCCCTGGCTCTGTGATTAGCTGAGTGACATTCATGTACTCGATGGAATGTAGGATAGGCTTAGTGGCAGGGGAGAGCCAGTTTAAGGTTGAAGTCCCCAAGAAGGATAAGTTCATCAGAGGCAGAGAAGGAGACAAGTGAGGAAAGGGAATCGAGATGGAAATGGATGAGGTAAAAGGAAAAAAAGTGTGGGGTGTGCAGCATACATAAAGTGCAGTTACATAAAGTCTTACTGTAACAGTAGATTTTCAAGGAATGTCTCTTGCAGTAAGTAATTACTTATGGGAGTTTCCAGCAGAGGGCACTGTTATATGGTAGCTCTTCTAGCAATTTTCACCAGGGACCACCCACACACGACATCATGCCCTGCTTCCTATATAAGTGTGAGCGGTCACTGGTATCCTCAGTTCCCCCGCCAGATTCAGATCCCCGCAGTCGGGAAAGGCGCAGCCAATCGGTAAGTGAGCGCTCCACCAGGCACAGCAGCCGATTGGCTCTCCTGCCCCATTGACTTACAGTGGCTCAATTTGCATTGCCGAAATCTGTGTGGGACTTGATTTTTTTTTCTCTCTTTTACTCTTCCCCTGGTTTTTTACTGCAAATTCCCCCAGAAGAGCTGCTTCCAATCTGGTGAGACATCTGTAGAGGGAAACTGTTGTTGATTCTGTTTGAATTCTGCTGGATCCTGTTAGCAGCAGTGGGCCAGACGCTGAGGCGCCACTCTCCTTCTATTTTTATCTGTGTAAATCATCAAAAAAGTGCTGTTATCCACTATTGTATTGCAAGGAAACTGCCATTTACTGCTCTTTAATGTAATTACAGCCCTTGTTTGCATATGAAGGTGGGCCAGGCAGCTGAGGCATACAGGACCCCCACCACAGTCCTTTGTAGTGCAGATTTGGTCAGTGGCGCTCAGAAAACGCTTGCTACTGCCCTTATTAGTGCTGCACCCTCCTCTGTCTCTCTCTCCAGCCTGCATCTTCCATCCCACAGCACCCAGCTGAGCCGGGCTTCGCTTCCGCCAGCGGGCGGTCAAAGGCACTAAATAACCTGGGAACCACAAGGCCGGGAGGAACAGCTTAGAGCAGTCGAAAGGTGCACAATTTTTGCCCACCTGCCCTTCCCCTTCTTGTGTCTAATTTATAGGCATCTTCCCGTCGAAATCTCTTCCCCGCCCTCAGCATTTTTCTCTAAACCAACAGAGAGTCACACCAGCTTGCTGATCCAACCAATCAGCAACTTCACTACTCCCCACTGCCAACTATCAATATCCCCTTCAGAATGGGGAGCTTACTTCTGATACTCCTGTCACTATCAGCCATAGGATTCCACAAAGAAGATGACCCTGTTATACAATTTAGAGTGGTCAATCCACCCAGTTTCTCTGGAACATCCCCCTTGGCTGACACTCAAACCCTCATATATGCTTTACCATTGCTGCATCGACTACAGTGGTACAATCACCATAAAGATACACATATCACCACATATGTGTTTCAGTCAAGGCCCCACTGCTGGATATATAGATCCCCCCCTAAGCCTAGTCATCAAACTGCTAATTGGTATCACGACACACTACCTTGAAACCACAGGGAGCACCCAAAAAAAAGAGTGGCAGCAGAATAAAAGAAGGAGGACCAAAGACAGCCCCCTCTCCCTATCACTGGCAGCCCTCATGAAACTACTGATCTTTTGCTCTGTATTGGTAATGTGGAAATCAACCCTGGACCTCTTGAAAGTATCACCTCTCCCATCAGACCTAACCTTAACTAAAGGCCTCAGTTTCCTGCATATTAATGTATGCAGTCTGTTGAAAAAAATTTACATTGATACAAGCCTGGGTTGCCCATACCTTGCCAGACTTTCTCGTGATAACTGAGACATGGCTCAAACCCACCACAATGGACAGGGAAGTTAACCTACCTATCAGCTATTCAGAGCTGATCGCCAAACAAGGGGAGGTGGAGTAGCCATATATGCAAAAGCTGGTATAGTTGTATCCTGTACTGCTGCAACATCTATGACCAAGGAATTTGAATGCCTATCTCTAAAAGTCTCTCTCCCCAATACAGCAGCTTTCCAACTAATTGGATGCTACAGACCCCTCTCTGCTGAACACAAGCTCTTATCCCACCTGGGAAACCTGATCAAGTCCAGTACTGAAGAAGTCATTATCCTAGGTGACCTGAATTTCAACTGGCTCACCCAGGCAGCTACACCTCTGGTATCATTCTGTGACACCTATGGGCTCACACAGTTAATTAATGAACCAACAAGATTAAACACAAAGAATAGTAGTAACAGTACACTACTTGATATCATGCTAGTGAGTAAACCATATCTATTCACACATGCTGGAGTGCTCCTATGTGACATAAGTGATCACTGCCCCATCGCAGGGGTAAGATCCAACAGCATAACAACAAATCCTGCAAAATTCCTCGTGAGGCGATCCAAGAAAAACATCAATATTGAAGGATATCTGCATGATCTAGCTTACTCTCCACACTGGCAAAAGTTCTATCTTGCACATTCTGTAGAAAAAGCCCAGCAGGTGCTAAATAGCATTATAATAAATGCCCTTAACAACCATGCCCCAATCTCTAGTATCCGAATAAAAAACAAATCCTGTTGCTGGTTTTCAGCTGACCTCAAAGCTGCACTGCTGGAGAGAGACAAACTCTGGAAAGTAGCAAGAAAAACTAAGAATACAAACGACTGGATGATTTTTAGGAAAGCCAGGAATAAATGCACCAGGAAAGTTAGGGATGCAAAGGCTGCCTACTACCTGGCCGAGCTCGACTCCTCCTACCATAATCCTGCTAGGTTTTGGGGCACCATCAAGGGTATGATGGGCCAGGACGCTAACAACCCCTTCCAACTCAACTACACAATAACTATGGCCCTATTACTGGCAAAATGGAAATACTGGATGCATTCAACAGCGACTTCACAACAGCTGGCCTTGCCTTTGACACCTCCCCAGCTAACCTACTAAGGGACCAATTAAGCTCCCACTACATTGGTGATCAAAGAGTTGACTCTTCCTTTAGCTTCAAACCTATACTGTTGAAACAAGTTGAGGATCTATTATGGCATCTGGATACAAAAAAAAGTGCAGGAGCAGACCTTCTGGACCCCTTCTTTCTAAAGATTGCGTGCCATGTGCTTGCAGTCCCCCTAACACACCTCTTTAACCTTTCCCTAAACTCTGGCTCTATTCCCACGCTGTGGAAGACAGCCCAAGTGGTCCCCCTTCTAAAATCAGGGGACCCTATGGATCTTAATAACTACAGGCCCATTTCCATTCTACCTGTGTTATCCAAGATGCTGGAGAAATTAGTGAGTATTCAGTTAAGGGAATATCTTGACAATGCTAACCTGTTAAATCCAGCTCAATCTGGATTCAGGACCAAACATAGCACTAACACTGCATTAGCCAAGGTCACAAATGACTGGCAAACCGAATTGGATAAAAAGAACAATGTCTGTGCAGTATTCTTGGACCTGAGCAAAGCATTCGATACTGTGGACCATGAACTGCTACTGTCATCCCTACACTCCATTGGCCTAGATCCACCCTCTCTTAAGTGGTTCAGATGCTACCTCTCCGGTAGGTCACAGCAGGTAAAAGCTGAAGGTGACCTATCCCCATTAAGACCACTGTCAAGAGGAGTCCCCCAAGGCTCTATTCTGGGCCCTATCCTTTTTGCCATTTATATAAATAAAATTGATTCAACCCTTACCAAGTCCTCAGTACACCTCTTTGCTGATGACACTGTTCTGTATGTCAGCAACCCTTCACCTACAGTTGCTCATGAAATCCTACAAACAGAATTCTCCTTGTTATAATATCAGCTACTCGAGAAAAAGCTTCTGCTAAATGCAAAGAAAACTAAAGCAATGATGTTCACAACTCAAAACTCCACCAATACATCCTCTTCAATCAATCTTCCCCAGCTATGCACTATACTCGGAGAAAATCTGGAGTATGTTGAAAATTTCAAATACCTAGGTGTGTGGATTGACAACAGACTTGACTTCACTCAGCATCTAGAACAACTGTTAAAAGCTTCGCCTAAGGCTTGGCCTCCTCTATAGATTAAAACCCTTCCTTAACAGAGACTCAAAGATGAGGTTAGTCCAGGCCATCTTTCTATCAGTCATTGACTATGCAGACTTCCTCTATAGTCACTGCCCCATCTCCTACCTTCAAAAGTTGGATACCTTATATCATAGAGCAATAAGATTCATTACAGACCTGCCATATAATACCCACCATTGTTCTCTCTCTATGACGCAGTTGGATGGGTTTCCCTTCATGTCAGGAGGAACAGAAATGCAGCTCTATGGATCTACAGAGCTTTATCAAAAAAACTCCCACGCTATATCCTGGACTGCTTCAACCAGACCACTCCTAGCTCCTATGCCCTAAGAAGCAACAATATCATCCTGCTCAAATTGCCCAAAGTCAACACCAAACTAGGGTGGGCAGCAATCAGCTATTTTCTAGCTATAGCATGGAACACCCTACAAAAATCCCTAAAACTGTCCATTATCATTCCATTTACATCCTTTAAGCAGCACTGTATAGCCTTCTTCACAGAGAAATGCAGTTGCTACCACTAGAGATAGAATAGTCATCCCACAAACCTATATTCCAATCATATATGACATATTCCTTCCAGTCAGACACCCCCAGTTTATGACACCCAATATTTCCTTCACCATCCTTGTACTCATTATGTGTGTGACTGTCATGACCCTCATTGGGATATATATGTACTGGACATATTGTAGATATTAGTTTTACCTTCTCTTAACCGAGTTTCAACATGTGAATTCACTGTATATCATTGTGTTATAAACATCATTTTTTCTGTATGTATAACTGTCTTATAAGTGTGTGATGTAATTGCTGTGTATCAACTCGAACCTTGACCTTATCAGGTCCATCTTGTAAATGAGCCTTGCTCAATGATGATCGCCTGAATAAATAAAAATTTGATTGATTGATTCAGCTCACAAAAGTGAGGATCGACGGGAAGCCGAGGTACCAAGGAGTCCCAACCCTAAGTCATTGGACCAGAATTTGCTCTGTTAGAGAAGGAGGTGGACAGAGGGTGGGATTGCACCTACTTCAAGAGATATTTCTTGAAGATCTACTGTTACGGTAAGACTTTATGTATCTGCATTATCTTCCACAGAATGGTCTCTTGCAGTAGGTAATTACTTCTGGGAGAATCCCCAGCAGTTATGTCCTTATGGGAGGACGATTATGATACGAGACCTTGTAGGACTACAAGTTCGAAGGCTGTCCTACGTCATGAGGTAATAAGAAGATTGTAATGCCTTGTGACGGCATGGATTGTAGACAAGGTAGCTGCATTGTAGATATCTGAAATGGAGGCTCCTTTAAAGCAAGCCGCAGTAGTGGCCATAGGTCTGGTGGAATGGGCTTGGACAGGTCCAGGTAAAGTCTTGTACTTTTTGTAACAAAAGATAATACAATTGGGGGCGCTAGAGACCCAAGCCAGAGACAGGACGAACCTTCATTAAGCTCCTGCTATACTCGTCTTAAACAGCATATTTTACCTCTTAATAGTCTAAATCGTAAGAATTTAACTGCGCCAGTAGATTGATCAAGTGCTTCGGAACATTTTGATCCTAAATTTGAACATGGGGAGAGAAAAAAAGGAGCGACAGGAGGCCAGGGCTAAAAACAGCAGCCACAATCACAAACGGCCTAGAAACCATCCACAGACCTCGTGGGTGCATCTAGCTTGCAAGGGGTTGGTGAAGTCCCACCTTGGGAAATGGTTTTACAAGCTGTTCAATCAATGGATCAAAAAAATTGAAAAAATCCTCGATCGAATAGGTGCCCAGGATGCCAAGATTACTGAAGCTGTAATAGTGGCAAAAGAAGCTGAGGATTGCTCCCTACGCACACAGGCAGCATTCGGGAAGATGATTGGTGAAACAACACATCTTAGAGCCCACCTTGAGTATTTGGAAAATGCTCAGCGGGCCATGAACATTCATTTGACTGGACTCCCCGAGGGCTCAGAAGGAGACTGTGCACTTACCTACATCCATTCATGGCTGGCAGCTACTATACCTTAACAGAGAATTTCTCGTTGGATCCTATGGACATCAAAAATGTATATTGAGTTAACTCTCACCAAGCACAAGGTGTGAAGGATGTTCCTTGGACTCTTATGATTGTCACTGCAGGATCGGAGATATGAGATCAGATTCTAACCTGGGCCCAGGCTCATTTTCCGGTCAGTGTGGATGAATGCGAGGTGAGACTGTTGCCCGACTGGTCGTATGCCATGCGCTCTCGTTGCAAGCTGTTTGATCCTCTGTGTTTGCAACTGAGAGGCCTCGGAGTTGCACATACCCTCCTAGCTCCACCCCAACTTAGAATTATGTATGGCAACAAAACATATCAGTTTAATGATCCCAGTGAGGTGGAGAAAAGGATGGACAAGATTGTTCAAGAATTCTGTAAAGATGAGGCAACCGGGGAAGACAGATTCAGGGACTCTGATGAAGAGGTTAGAATAAGTTTTGAAAGATGCTGACTTTAACCCTCTTATTTTATAAAGATCTCCCAGTTGTGACTCTCTTCTATATAGACTTTCGGGGAAATTATTGCAGATCATGGTGCCGACCATATGGTTGGGAGATCAATGAGACAGTCTAAGTTAGCGGCCTTCCCGAATGGAGCTTCAATTTAAAAGTACTGTTTGGTGTGCTATTAACAGGAGATCGGCTCCAAGTTTGTTTTTAGAATTGCCCCAATGTAGGGTTTCTGCAGAGGGGAACAGCTGTTTAATGTTTAAAGTTAATTTAGACATTTAGATATTGGATTGAACAAGTTACTATAGTGTAATGGTTTAGGGTGCAATTATTTTATTGCTTAAAAAGATGGTATTATGAGCATAATGACAATCGTAAGTCATGTTTATAAGTGGTGTTTAATATACACTTTTCCCTAAATAGCTCATAGTCGTAGCTTGGCCAAGCTTCTACTACCTATATAGAAGTTTCTTGTGGAACTCTACACATTCTGGTGATACCCCACATGATGTATAAATAATTAATGACTTTTCTTTATTCTGAAGCTAACATATGTGTAACACCCCCTAATTGTAGGAGGGTATATGTGATATTATGAATGTCATTAATTGTAATGCTTTACTGGCTGGTTCAGCTTCTAAAATAATAAAAATAAAGTTAAAAAAAAAAAGAAAGGTAATACGATTCGCCAACCGTGAAGACAGGGTTCTTTTAACAACAGGAAGCCCTTCTCTACCAGAGGCAAAGGTGACGAACAACAGCAGTCGTGGTAGTGAACTGGAAGCTCCAAGGACTGATTTAAAGCATGTTCAGAGACTACTTTAGGAAGGAAGGATGGGTTGGTACAAAGGACCACCCTGTTCTTGTGAAAAATCAAGTAAGGTTCCCTACACATGAGGGCATGAAGCTCGGAAATATGGCAAGCTGAAGTAATAGCAACTAGAAATGTTTTCCATGAAAAGAAATGGAGATCACATGTGGCAGCTGGCTCAAAAGGTTTGAGTGTCAGTTTTTCTATAATGAAATTGAGATCCCACAGAGGAGTGGGTCTTCTAATAGGAGGTTTGATATGCATCATTCCTTTCAAAAAACATCTTGGCTAAATGATGTTGGTACAGAAGTTTGCCATGGAAAGGTTCACGGAATGCAGATATGGCAGACAGGTGGACTTTGATGGAGGAGTAATTTAAGCCTGACTCTGATAGTGAGGCCAGGTAATTCAAAACCTTCATCAGTGGACAAGAGTGAGGCCCTGGACACACTACAGAACTGTTTCTGAAAACCGTTTTTAAAATCAGTTTAGCTAAACCATTTCAGTGCTGCCACACTACTCAGTAACCATTTTTGATAATGGTTTAGTGTGGCCACGCTGCTAGTGTTAAACCTGTTCTCCTTGTAACTATTTTGTGTCAAGTCCAACACACAGAACTGTGCTTGCCTGGACACACTGCAGCTAGAACTGTTTTAGTTAAATCATTACAGCTTAAAACACTTTTACTTCTGGACAGACCTGTGAGTAAAACCATGCTAGCTCCAACATGTTTTTAAAAATGGTTTTAAGACTAGGTATCTAGCAGGGTTTAAAAACACTTTTGTTAAAATATTTTAAGAGGCTTGTAGTCTGTCTGCAAACAGTGCTGGGGGGATTTAAACTGTCTCAAGGCACTTAATCCAATTTAAGTTCCCCAGTGTGTCCAGGGCCCAAGAGTCCAAGGAGTGAGAGGCAGACCATATGGAAAAGCGTTTCTGTTTGGAATTATAGGTTTCTCTGCTTGCTGGTTTATGAGAAGCCAGGAGAATGCTGGCAACAGGAGAGGACACCTGGAGTCTATTTATGAATGTGTCCTCAGGAACCAAGCATGAAGGTGAAGGGTCTTCAGGCTGGGGCACAGGAGGGATCTGTGACACTGAGTCAAGAGGTCCAGTCTGACTGGCAACTGAATGGGTTCCCTTACTGACAGTTGTTGGAGCAGAGGGTACCACAGTTGACACAGCCACATTGGTGCTGTGAGAAGCATGGTGGCCAGTTCCATTTGAAGTTTCACTAGAGTCCGTTGCAAGAGAGGGACGGGGGGCGGGGGGAGACATATAAGTAGAGTCCTATCCAAGGTCAGGACAGGGCATCTATAGATCATCCCTTGTTGCTCGGGATAATGGAGAAGTAACTGGGGAGCCAGTGATTGACAAGGGAGGCAAACTGATCCAGCTGTGGAGTTCCCCATAGATCAAAGATTTCTTGGAGTACTTCTTTGTGAAGTGTCGTGTGAGCAGATGAATGGTGACTTAGCCGGTCCGCTAACTGATTGCACCGTACCAGTAGGTAGACGGCCATTAGCGTTAGGTCTTGTCTGATGGCTTCCTGCCAGACTGCAAGGGTTTCCATGCAGAGGGTGTGTGATTTCTGTGCCCTCTTGCTTACTGAGGTAAAACACCACTGCAGGGTTGCCTGATTGAATCAGCATCGGTCCTGGCTTGAGATAGGGCAGGAATGCCCGAAGGGCAAGACAGACTTCCTTCATCTCGAGGAGACTGATATGAGAATGATGGGGGAGAGGCGGTCTACCAACCTTGGGTCTGATAAGGACCCAAGTGTGCGCCCCATCCATCCAGGGAAGCATCCGTGGTTAACGTCTGCATGGGAGGGAGCAGAAAGGAATTCCTTGACACAAATTGGTTTTGATTGTCCACTTCAGGGATAACTTCAGAGAAGGGGTGACCCTGATTTTGTCATCAAACTGCCCAGTTCTTTGAGACCATTGATTCTGGAGGGTCCACTGGACAGGTCTCATGTGAAGGCGGGTGAATGCTACCGTCAGGATGGCTGCAGACATGTGACCCAGAAGTCTCAGAATTTGTCTGGCCGTGACTATTTTCTGGGTCTGTATTCACGAAGCTAGAGATATAAGAATGGCCTGACGAGCAGGTGGAAGGTAAGCTCTCTGGCTGTGACTGTATCTAGAATAGCTCTGATGTACTGGAGAGACGGTGTTGGGTGTGGACTGAAGTTAGGCCAGTTAACTGTTCTCCCTTGATTGCTGAACATGCTCAAAGTAGCGGCTAGGGAGGCAAGAAGAGCTTCTCTGGATTCTGCTTTGATTAGGCAATCGTCTAGATATGGGGCGACAAAGTGCCCTTTTTTCCATAAGGCTGCTGCTACCACTACTAGGCATTTGGTGAACACTCTTGGGGTTAATGAGAGGCCAAAAGGGAGTGCTCGAAAATGATAGTTTTGACCCAGAAGGTGGAAGCATAGAAATTTGTAATGGGCAGGATGAATGGGGATATGTAAGCAGGCATCCTTCATATCCAGGGCACAAAGCCAGTCTCTTTGTTTTAGAATAGACATGATGGTGGATAGAGTTATCATGCAAAAATGTTTGTACTGAATATATCACTTCAGATGTCACAGGTCTAATATCAGTCTGAGATCTCCAGTTCACTTGGGTACTATAAAAAAAGTGTGAGTAAAATCCTGTTTGATGTTTTGGAAGGGACACTGGTTAAACAGCCTGTTTGGCCAGAAGCACCTTCAATTCTTCTTGAAGGGTAGGGACATGATCTGGTGGGTAATGGATTGTCCAAGGGGGGGGGTGGATGGGGTGGGGTGGAAAGAAATTCCAAAGTGTGTCCCTTTAGAATTATCTGAAGTACCCATTTGTCCGAAGTGATCATTTGCCAGGCCTCCAAATGGAGGGCAAAATTACACCCCACTGCCTCTGAGGTCTGGTCGAGAAGGTGAGGGGAAAGCCCTGATATGTCACTGGGTAGTGGGTTGTCCATCCCCTCCCGAGGGACGGGCACAGGAACCACGGGTGGTGGAGGCGTTGCCCCATGTGGGCTGGGCACAACCTCGAAAGCCACCTCTATTAGAGGCCTTATATTTTCCACCTCTTTTGGAATAGGAAGAATATTGTGTACAGTAGCGTAGCTACATAGGGTATCCAGTCTATCGCGCAACCGAAATAGCGCAATTCATTATAGTGCACAGAAAAAAGTGCTATGCAAAATTAGCGTGCATTCACTATAGCGCATGTCCAAAATGATGCAATACACATTGTGGGAGGTTAAATACAAGCACTAATCATATAATATTATGTCCAAATACATAAATGTTCATAGCTGAGATGTACCTTAGCATGTTAGTTTCAAAATCAGCATTCTATAGCCATTACATAAAAGAGAAGGTATCCCCACAGTGAGTACTTCACCAACACAAATAAAAGGGAAATCCGGTGCCTTAAGTTCCATTCCAGCTGGTATGTGCTCCTTCCAGACCTCAGAAAGCAATCCCCCGGTGCCTAAGGAGACCCCTGAAAAACCCGAGGTTAAGTGCACTAACTCACCTAGCCCTAAATCAGCAGGAGATCTCTGCTCCCAGGCAAGCACTGACCTACGAGCTTACTTCTGCCCCAGTCCATATGCCCCACTGCAAACTGAAACCCCGGAGACATCAGATGAGATGGGGCAGGATTCAACGCTGATGGAGGAAGATGGGCCTACCTCCACTGCTCCGGCAGGTAAATCCTGGGTGGACACTGCAGTGGCCAGCCCAAGTATGACTGACAGGCAATCACCATTTTGCTCCAAGAACTCGCCCAGGCACAGTACGATCAGGAAAACAGTGGATACTGCTAACCCATCGGACAACTAGGACTCTCCATGATGATGTTGGGCTAAGTAGCTGATGATTTGTTCTGGGGCTGATGGGGGTTGGGGGGAGACTAGGAAGATCAGGAACTGATCTCTCCCCCGGTGTTAACGCTTTTGATGGCACTGCTGTCCGGAGGCTAATTTAACTATGAAGCGCTATGCGTTGTACGTGACATTATGTAACTACGTGATTAACACGTAGCACTATATTGTAGGCACTTAAATGCTGCGTGCTAATATTGCTGCACTATTTTGACACTGAACTGCTATGGAGTATGTTACATGCCATGCATCATACGAGGGGTTCTGCCTGATGCCTGTAAATCATCTAACAATGTTTGAGTACCTGGCCCAAACAGTCTGGACCTATTAAAGGGTGTGTTAGCAACTTTATGTTGTATGTCAGGAGCAAAACCTGAAATGCGAAGCCAAGCATGGCAATGCAGAGAGACTCAAGTAGCTGAGAGTCAGGCTGAGGTATCAATGGCATCATATCTCGACCAGAGCAGGTGGCAGGATATAGAATCGCTAGTAGACACAGTGGCTAATAACTTGTTGTTCTCCTGAGAGGAAGGGAGAAAGCTTATTGATAAGTTTGATGGTCGAAGCACCAAGGGAACACTGGTATTTAACTGTATGACCCATATAATTCAGGATTCGAATATTCATGGTACCTGAAGCAAAAACCTTTTTCCCCCAGTCAATCCTTTGGGATTCTTTATCGTGTGGTAAGGAACTCATGTGCTTGGGTTTTTGGTATGAACATGAGCGGCAGTAATGACCAATGAATCCGCTTCTGGGATGGTGGACAGGATGGGATGATCCAGTGGAGCCTGATATAAGTGATTTGCTTTTTGGGTAACAGCTAATAATAGTGGACGGCTGATACCAGGCAGCTAGCATGGCATTCTGGTAGGTCAGAATTAGTGTGGGCGCCACTAAGGCTGGCTCCTCTGGCAATTCAAGATATTCTACCATATCCTTACGTTTGTTATGTTCTGTGGTACAGGACCCCATGACCTTTTGTATTTGGACCATCATCTTGCTAAAGGACAGGGCATCTAGAGGAGAGGTGGCAACCAATATAGGCATGTCCTCATCCAGGGAAGAGATTTCTGAGTAGGAGGACTCCAGATTTGGGAAATCCAAATTTTGAAAGTCTCCTTCATCAATATCACCGTGGATATTCACCAGTAGCTCAGGTCTGTCTGACAAATAATCTTCCATATTAGGAGGAGGGGACCAGGGTGGCAGTATATCCCATCACCACGAAATCTTTTAGGCAGAGTAGAGGAAACCAGAAAGGATCCCCGAGCACTCCTGGGTCGGAGGGCTGGGTATACCTTATGTTATGCAAGACCTGCGTCACTATCTTGGTGATGTCCCATTCCTGGGAGGAGGGGGGTAAGAAGCATGGTTTGAGAAACAATGGGGGCAACAGAGGGGATGGGATGGATAGAGTGAGCAGGTCTCACCCCTGGGAAGAACAAGACTGGGTCCCGGTCTTTATCCGCATGCCCCCTGTAAGATGGCACCTGTGAGGGTGGAGGGGCATGCTGTAAGGCAAAAGCCAATGGTTTGCCCTGAGGAACGTGGGATGTCATTGATGAGCCCATGGAACGATTATCCTGGAATATGTCAGATGCCGTCGATGGGAGAGGAGCCCCCATCGACAGAGCAACTGAGTATTTGGCTGAATTTAGGATGCTAGACAGCGTCGTCGATGAGAGGGTATATGCCCCCGTCGACGGAGCCGTCAGAGCCTGTACAGCATTTAAAGCACAGAAAGCACAGTCGATGAGAGGGTGTGAGCCTCCATCAATGAGGAGGCTGTAGGATGACGCTCCGTTGACAGAGGAGCCACAGAAACAGTGGCCGTCGACAGGCGACACGGCCAGGAGTGAGAGGGGGATTTATCCTGCTCTTTACCCTGCTGGGAATGGGAACCAGAGCTGGGGGAGCCCTTGGTACGAGCCTCCTGGTTCTCTAACAGAGACATTCTCTGCTCTGTAAGCAAATGTTGAATCTTGAGCAACCGTCGTCGATGGGTTACTCTATTGAACTCCTAACAGGAGCCGCAGGACTTGGTGTCGTGTGTGGATCCCAGACACTTTACACAAAATGTGTGGCTGTCAAAGTGGTATATCTTTTTACCACAATGGCAGGAACGAAATAGAGCTCGTTTGGTTGAAGAAACTTTAGGCATTCATTTTGCAATCCAATTTCTCATTGATGACTGCTAAACAGAAGTTGAACTAGCTGCTGAGCGAGCTGAAGATGGCAGGAAAATGAACTGAGGATACCATGGACTGCCCACACTTATATAGGAAGCAGGACATGATGTCATGTGTGGGTGGTGCCTGGTAAAAACTGCTAGAAGAGCTGCTGTGCGATAGCGCCCTCTGCTGGAAACTCCCACAAGTAATTACCTACTGCAAGAGACCATTCCATGGAAGATCTATAACTATCTATTATACTAATCTCAGTTTAGCCAACAGGGAAATCAAAAAATGGGTAGCTTCTAATATTTCAGTTACAAAATTTATCCTGATTATTTATAATTACTGGTGTTCACTTTTTCCCATAGGGAAACCCGGTTATAATCAACCATTATAGCCAGCTGGTTATAATGGTAAACACGCTCTGGGTCTACCTTGAACCACGCATGTGCCAGTAGTGGTCTTCCTTTACTCCCTGACAGAAACACAAACATACAATTTAACGGCAGATAAGGACCACAAGGCCCATCTAGTCTGCCCATTTTTTTTTCTACCTTATAAATGCGCCACTGGCCTTTGCTCTGTCAATGGCCTATCTATTCATACTCATCTGTATTGCTCCCTTATGCCTATCCCATGCCTGTCTGAAGCCCTGCACTGTATTCATATCCACCATTTCCATGGGTAGGCCGTTCTATGCATCCACCACCCTTTCTGTGAAACAGAACTTCCTCGCATTACCCCTTAATTGGCCTCCCTCTAATATCATGCTGTGTCCTTTTGTCTTGCTATTTTTCTTATATTGAAAAATGTTAAACTCTCACCTTGTTAATGCCCTTAAGGTGTTTGAATGTTTCGATCATATCACCTCTCTCCCTCCTTTGCTCTAAGGTATACATATTGAGCTCCGTTAATCTGTCCTCATATGTTTTCTGATGCAGTCCCTGCACCATTTTGGTTGCCCTTCTCTGGACTGCCTCAATTTGGTTAATATCCTTGTGAAGGTGTGGCCTCCAGTACTGCATGCAGTACTCCAGATGGGGCCTAACCAGTGTCTTGTAAAGAGGTATTATTACCTCCCTCCTCTGACTTGTAATACCCCTACTAATACACCCTAACATCCCCTAGCCTTACCTACTGCTTCAGTGGTATGCTTCAATGATTTCAGGTCATCGGTGATGATGATGCCCAAGTCTCTTTCTTCCCTTGTGACAGCCAGCAACTCCCCTCCCAGCCTATAGGTGGCTTCAAGGTTTCTCTTCTCTATGTGCATGATCTTGTACTTCTTTGCATTAAACCCCAGTTGCCACTCATCCAACCATTCTGTTAGCTTATCCAGATCTCTGCTCATTCTGCCCACCCCATCTGGATCATCTACTCTGTTGCAGATCTTGGTGTCATCTGCAAACAGACAATCCTTACCCTCCAGTCCATCTGCAATGTCACTGATGAAGATATTGAAGATAACTGGCCCCAGGACTGATCCCAGAGGTACCCCACTTGTGACTTGCATCTCTTCTGACTGTATACCGTTTACCACCACTCTCTGTTTTCTGCCCGTCAACCAGTTTGCCACCCAGTTTACCAAATTCTGACCCACCCCGAGCCTACCCAGCTTATTAATCAATCTTCTATGTGGAACAGTATCGAAAACTTGCTGAAGTCAAGGTGGGCGACATCAACTGCTCCCCTTGGTCCACCACTCTGGTTACCCAGTCAAAGAAATCTATGAGATTAGTTTGACAGGACCTTCCTTTTGTAAACCCATGCTGTCTTGTATCCCGTGCTCCTATGGATTCCAGGTGTTGCACTATCCTTTCCTTAAGGAGTGCCTCCATAATCTTGCTCACTACTGAGGTAAGACTGTCTGGTCTGTAGTTCCCTGCCTCCTCCCTGCTACCACTCTTGTGGAGCGGGATCACATGAGCCCTTCTCCAGCCTTCTAGGACCTCTCCTGTGTTCAGAGACTCACTAAACAGTTCTGAGAATGGCTCTGCTAGTTCCACCCTTAGCTCCTTTAGTACCCTGGGATGTATGCCATCAGGTCCCATTACCTTGTCTACCCTGAGCTTATCCAGCTCTTGCAGAACTTTCTTTTGTGAAGTGACTAGTGCTCACCTCCCTCCCCTCTGTGTTCATGATGCTGAGCTGTGGGTCCTGCCCTACCTTCTCTTCAGTAAATACTGAGCAGAAGTATCTATTTAGGATAGATGTGTTTACACAGTCCTCCTCCTCACACACCCCCTTATCTCCTTTGATCTTAGCAATACCCCCTCTGGACTTTCTCCTTTCACTAATGTATTCATAGAAAGTCTTGTCACCTTCTTTTACTGTCTGTGCTAGTGTTTCCTCAGTTTGGGCCTTTGCCTGCCTTACTGCCTTCCCTGCTTCCCTTAGGGAAGTTTGGTATGCTTCCCTATCTTCATCCTGCTGTGTTCCCTTATATTTCCTGAAGGCCAGCCTTTTGGCTCTGATCTTTTCTGCTACTGTTTTTGAGAACCAAAGTGGTTTCCTCCTTCTTTTGCACTTCCTTTTCTTTCTAACACAATAGGATGTTGCTTCAAGTATTGCATCCTTAATGGCCTTACTTTGCCGTACCCCTCACCTGTATTTTTTTTTGCCAGGACTAGCTTAACTCTGTTGGCCATCTTATCAAAGTCAACTCCTCTGAAGTCCCATATTTTTGCCTTGGAATGGGATGATTTAGTTGTAGTGGCCAAATTGAACCATACCATGTGATGGTCACTGGCCCCCAGGTAACCTGCTACTTGGAGATCTGTGATCTTTTCCCTGTTAGTCAGCACTAGATCTAGGATAGCCCTGTCTGTTGCGGGTTGTTGTACCAGTTGTTTGAGGCCTTCCCCCTGCAGGGAATCCACCATGTGTCTAGTTCTGGCAGATGTTCCTGCTGGTATTGACCAATCTGTATCTGGCATGTTGAAGTTGATGTCCCCTTGAGCAATTCCTTCAGCCTCAGACTTCACTGCCACTCATAGCTGGCAGTAAGTTGCTTTCTTTACTTGAAAATACAGTCGTTTTTCTCCACTGATGAACCCTTACCAAAAAAAAAAAAATGAAAACCAGGAAATGAGTGGAGCACTGTAACTTGGCAGACCACAGACCACTCAGACTTACAACTGGTCTGCGGCTGCCTAATCTGTTCATTTTCTCTAATTGCTGAGGTGAAAAAGTGCATGCCAGCAATTATAAAAAATAAAATATGGGGTGGTGTGTGCAAAACTCGATTTTACACACACCCTAGTTGTGGGTGGGATGCATTTTATAAACCCCTTGGACTTCGCCTTTGGGGTTTATGTAGCATCCTACAATGAGGGTTTTGTAAAATGTTGTTACACGCACCACCTCATATATTTTTCTCTGTATAATTTATTGTTATTAGACTTCCCTGGCAGTCTCCTTTGTATTCTTTGCCCCTTCCCCCACCCCATCTTTTTTTATTAAATACGTCCCTGTATTTGGAAGCTCCGGGATTAGACTATTTTCATTTTCATTTGTAATAATGACAGCACTTTAATTCCCAGAGAGCTCCAATGGGATATTTGTTTTCAACATTAAGGAGACAACAGGTGCCCTATTTTAATCTCAATAATTTTTTGGTGTTTTTAAACAAAAAAGTTTGAGATTTTTAATAAAACACTGGTTAATATTCACTGATAAGAGATGTTGTATAAGGGGTCTCTCTAAATCTCCACAAAACTGCTCATGTTTTTTCATGAATGGTAACGAGTTGCACATTAAAAATGGTATTGACTGAGGGTCTCAGCACCCCCAATGAAGCCCTTAGATGGGCAAATGCACACAGGGCAGTTTTTCCTGGTTGTGTGTGTTCTGACACAATAAAGTGCTTGTCTCCTATGACCACTTGGTGAGTGTGCTGGATTCTCCTACTTCACACAAGTCCTGCGCTCTGTCTGGTAGCACCGTTGGGAGTTTACTTTGTGTACCGGTTGTTTTTCTGTTTTTGAGGCTTCTAATGCAGACCTTGAGCCATTTTATTTGCCCTCCTCTGGACAGCCTCCACTCTGTCTATGTCCTTATGGAGATGTCATCTCCAGAACTGGACACAGTACTCTAGGTGGAGTACCACCAGTAATCTATACAGAGGCAACACCTCCTTTCTCTTTCTGCTGGTGATACTCCTGCCTATGTATTCCAGCATTGTGTTGGCCCTCCGAACTGCCTTGTTACACTGCCTGGCCACCTTTAGGTAATCAGATATGGTTACCCCTACATCTCTTTCCTTTTTGGTGGTTGTCACCATCTCTTCACCTATCTGTATTGTATTCCTCAGTTTCTGTGCCCTAAGTGCATGATTTTGAACATTTTCACAATGAAACCCAGCTGCTATACCCTTGGCCACTCTTGAGTCTTCTCAGGTCTCTACTCCCCCCCCAGTGTTTACCCCACTGCATATTTTGTTGTCATCCTTAAAGAGGCAGACCTTCCTTCCAGCGCCTCTGCAATGTCACTTATTAAGACATTAAAGAAGACCAGTCCCAGTAGTGATCTCTGAGGCTCCCCACTGGTCACCCTCCCTTCTCTGGTATGAACTTCATTTCCCACCACCCTCTGTCTCCTATCCCCCAACCAATTTGTTACCAATTTTATCACCTCTGGACCCACTCCTAAGTAGCCCAGCTTCCTTATGAGTCTCCACGTGGAAGGATGTTGAAAGCCTTACTGAAATCTTGGTAGTTCACGTCCACCGCTCCACCCTGATCTAATGTCCTGGTCATCCAGTCAAAGAAATCTCTAAGATTCATTTGACATGACTCACCACCTCACCCTCCTCGGTGAATTCATGCTGCCTCAGATCTTGTAACATGCTGGATTCAAAATATTCCACAATCCTTTCCTTCAGCAGCGATTCCATTAAGTTTCCCAGCACCGAAGTCAGACTAACTGGCCTATAGTTGCCAGCCTCCTCACTGCTACCACTTTTGTGAAGTGGGACAAAACAACAGATCCAAAGCACAAACTGCCCACAGCCTGTACACCAAAGTATTTGAGTACTACACAACACTAAATGTGAAAGTTAGTTCCTAGAACCCATATTTCTGATTTGCTTTGGCCTTTTTTGTTTAGAAAAGTGTTTTGTTTACTACCACGGAATCAGATTTTTCTGCCCCTTATTTCCTGCTGTATGGTTCTGTTATCTGGATTGTCTATATTGTCAGCAAATCCCAATGAACACAGGAAGAGATGTCACTGAATGTGCAGGAGATGTAGAACTGGATAGCAGTATACAATAGAGAGGAAGGAAACAGACAGACAGTGGCTGTAGAAAAAGGAAAAACATATTCCTTTGAAAATGGTTGGAAATATAAAATGTGCATTGTGTTATTTTTACTGCAGAGATGTACCTGCAACAAAATACTCTATTTAAAAAAACAATGCTAACATGCTCCAATAATCTGTGTCTTTGTCACTGTGGCCTCTGCTCTGAGGTATCAGATCTATAAAATCTTGTTGGAAACAGCACAGCACAGTTTAGTTTTAGTCATATCCATGCGATAGGTGGAGGGTGTACAGAGGAGGGCCACCAAAATAATCCAGAGGTTGGAGAAGAAAGCATATGGGGAAGGACTGAGGGACCTTACCATGCACACCCTAGAGACGGGGCATGATTTAAATGTACAAATGTCTCCACAGAAGTCACGAGGTGAAATGCAATGAATTGCTTACCCAATGTACAAACATGAACACAAGGGAGAATCTGCTACAGCTGGCTGGGGGAAGGTTCAGAAGGGATGCCTGCCAGTACTTTTTCACAGAAAGAGCGTTGAACAAGTGGAATGGAAAGCTATAGGAGGTGGTCTAAGCCAAAACAGTGAATGGATTCAAACATAGGTGGAACAGGCACAAGGACCTGAAATTTTATTTATTTAAAATTGGTGACCAGGAGAGGCACACTGAGTCGAGGCTTGTTTCCAGGAGCAGCCCAGAAAGGGCTGGAGGATGTGGAAAGGGGAATGGCAGAAGATGGTCATTAGCACCATCATGCAAGTAACAGGCAGGGTTGGGCAGATGTGATGGGCCACTGGGCCTTTTCCTGCCATACCAATCGATGTTTCCAAGGTCTCTATAACACAGTTCCTTTCCTGCTAAGAACAGCCATATTGAGCACCACTATAAATGTATGTATTACCATTTTATAGAATAAAACAAACTTTTCATAAATTGTTGGAGGTTGCAATAATTAATCAAATGACTAACATGACGTCATCAAAATACTGTGGGACTGAGAGATCAGGAAAGGAGCAGATGTGGAAGAAGTACAGTGGCATAACAATTTGGTTAAACACAATAACATTTTTACACATACAGTATTATCCCATCCCATGAAATGCCTAAGTACCTAAAATGAGAACTCAGAAGTCACTCACTGAGGGCTGCCACTTCTGGTTTTGCTGTTACTGTATGTACTATAGCGGTGCTCCATACTTAAGCAGTAAGACATGATTGGGGGGGGGGGGTGTTGTGGTGGGATTATGGCCCACCTCAGGTGGGTTGAAGCACAAGGTGAAGCTGAGTACTTCCACCACCTCAGAAGGGCCATTATCCCACCACAACACACCCCCTGGAGTGCCTATGATTATGAAATGGATCCATAAGTAATAGGAAGTACTTTTTTTATGTTTGTGCTTTTTAATTTAAATTAGTAAAAAAAAATTAAAAATATAAACTAAATGGCTTTGTGGAGCAAAGTAGTCATAGTCTTGGGGGCTTCAGTTTTACTGTTTATCCAGCTGGTGTCAGCAAACATGCATGTCACCTGCTGTTTTTTCCTTTTGTTTCATGAAGGGCACTGATGGGTCTCTCGGGGACATTCTGAAGAGCCACCTTCATTGGTACTTTTTAGGCACCGGAGTCCCACTGGGCAGTCCACTTTCAGATGCCCCAGTTCAGTCTCAGCAGGTGAGGAAGAGCACTGAGCGTCAGTTTCAAATGAGCTGCATTTCACGTTCCTTGGCAGTTTGAGACTACAATGGGTCTTTCAGGAACTTTCAGAGGGGCCGCATTCATCAGTACTTTCAGACACTGGACTCTTATCTACAGTACAGCCAGCCTGCCTTTTTTTTACATTTAAAAAAAAGTTTTTTGTTTGCGGTCCATCTAGCATGTGAACTGCAAGAAGGAGCCGATCGAGGTGAATAGAAGAAGTGCCTTGGAGTTACAGTTAACAGACAAAAAAAACCAAAAAAAAACAACCAGTACTGAACAGCTGTTCTTCAGAGCGGGACCGGAAGAAATGTGGGAGAATCAGTTACTATTTCAAGTATGTTTTGAGAGCAAGGGAGCTGCTGGTAAGTGGCTGAAAAATGCAGCAGGTACGTCTGAAGTTAGCGGGGAGAGTGGGAGCCGTTACTGTGCACCGCCGAATCACGAGTAGAGACTGATCAGCAGGACAAGATGTGGGCACTGATCACAGGACTATTTCTGGGTTGCAGAGTCTGTTTTGCCAGGAGCTACTTTCACCCGGGCCGTTGTGCTGGGATAACGGCTCAGTTGAAAGCAGCTCTCGGCCAATCAGGAGTCTGGATTCTCCATACCCATTTCATAATCTGGTTTTAGGATGTCAGCGTGCTGATGGTATCTGCATCTCACAAACACCCATTCCTATACGTATGTGACATCCTACATTAAAGCACACAGCCTTCCTGTAACGGTGGTTTGCTCAGCCTGACTAGAGAGTATGCAATATTATTTAAAAAGTAGCTGATGCCTTTGGGAAAACTTTGAAAAACATGATAGTTGGACACAATTCAGCTTGTATTTCATATATCTTTTATATATTTCTCATCTCCATTATTTATTACTGATGAAATTCCCACAAAAACAAGATCTTTATCTCTCAGTATTCATCTGCCTTTACAGCTTACTCCCTACCTGAAATCATAATGCTATGTTGTGACATCAAAGTCTGTTGCTATGGGTACAACAGTGATGTTGCAAGCAGAGCATTATGACATCAGGTTGGGAAGAAGTAATGGGAACTAATGAACCCTCAGGGAACAAGTTTCACGCTTTCATTCTTGTGACCTCAGTAATAAATAATTGGGATAAGAAACTGAGAGCTAATGAGAAACATAAGCTGCTTTGTGGGCAAGTATAATTTTTTTTAAAGTTCTTCTCAAAGCGTTGGTGGCTCTTTAAAAAAAACAAATCAAACCTGATTGCTCTCACTTTGTGATTGTGGCATATGGGCAGTGCAGAATCACAGATCAGATTTTTGATTTGAAGGTAGTGCTATACATTTTCTTTGAAACAGATTCTTGTTTATTTCAGTATTATTCCTTCTTCTGATATGCACTGGCCATAGTTTGATAAAGATCATTGGAAACTTAAAATATATGTTTTATTTTTACATGTGGTATGTAAGAACAAAAAATAAAGGCATCGGACCATGAATTCCATCCCCCTGCTTGTATCATTTGGTGGTACTCCTTCTCAGGAACTGATCCAGTTTGCACTTGAATCACCCCACTGAACTGCTGCCTAGGCAATCTAGCCACAGTGCTACCACACTGAGTAGAGTATTTTTCCTTAATTCTGTTCTAACCCTCTCCTCTCTAAGCTTCAGCCCATGTCTTTTTCTCGCTTCCTGGCTGAGTACAAACTTCCAATATGTGTACCTTTGGGAAAAAAATGATTCTGTCACCTTTAAGAAATGACCTGCATTAAATAAGTACATGTGCACTGGGTATAAAGTTAGGTAAAATTTTTTGATCAATTCTCTGATAGGACTGAGTGGTACAGGCAGGCAGTTTTGGGTTTCAGATGCTCTGGTATGAACCATTCATCTAACTACTTGTAAATGAAGATGGTTAAAAAAATAACATACTTTACAGCTCACAATACAGCAAGGGGAAGCATGAAGGCTTCTGTTATCCCAGCAAATGATCATAAGACTAGCTAAGTGGAGCGCGTGAGATTCAGGGCCAATGATGCACAGTTAATTGTGGTTGAATTACAAGCCATCACAAGTATGATTCTGGCCCCGGGCACAATGCTTGATAACGTGCCAGCATCTCACCAAGGCTGTTACACGCTGGTGCACAGAGACAAAACAATTCCGCAACGCAAATAACCGTAGTTGTACAAGTGAACAGGGTTTGGGGGCATTTAAGTACATGAATACCTGTGATATCAACCAGAATTATATGGAATTACTTTTACTTTGTGAGTTTAACTATTTAATAACAGACTAGTCACAGCTAAATAGGCGCAAGTTCACACTTGACCATTTCTCTCCCAGAATGTAGGAGTTTTTATCAATTTTCTGAGAAACTGAAAACTCATTTCCCTCCCAGAATGTAGAAGGCGTTTTCATCAATTTTCTTAGGAACTGAAAATATTTAACTGACAACTAACTGGAAGTAATTCAGGGCATGCATGTTACAATCAGGAATGTATCTACAACAGTGTCACCATTCAGTGCAACATTTTTATTGGGCAATGCATGAGGCGGCTTATTTCATAGTACAGGGGGCTCACAGGAGAATGGAAAAGCAGAATTTGCACAAAAAAGACCATAAATATAGGGCACAGTAGTGCACAAAAATTTTCCCTCCCGAGGATAATTAATGAATATGGAGCCATGACCTTTTCACGCATACTTACAAAATACTGGGATACTTTGGAAAAATCAAGAATGTGAACTAAAGAAAAATCCAAAACTTTTTCAAACACACATTAAAATAGATCTTGAGGTAATATGTATGTGTGACTGATAATGTAAAACCTACCAATTACTTGCTAGAATTTGGACACGTTAGGTACATTACCCTACTTAATTAAGAAATGTGTGGAAATAAATGTTATAGTATGTTGTGTACAGGTAAGTTCAGATCCTACTGAAATTTTATGTGTATGCAATTGGATATGAACCAGGATATTTGTTTTAAACTGTTGTGAGTATGTCTTTATGATATATGTGATTTTGTAACTGGTATAGTTTTTAATAATTGTAATACTATTTAAAGCTAAACAGGATCACCTTGAAAACATGACCTACAGTCCTAATGGTGTAAGTTTCTAACTTTCTGTATAAAAACAAAGATTGCACTACTAAATAATTAAATATGACAGTATAATAAGATGTACGTATGCCTTAAGCATGCTGTTAGTCATGAGGAGAAGCCAAGTGCTTCCATGCATGCATACAGTGTTTCCTATAGGCTGCATACTGGCTTTTTTATCCATAGTGTTTAAGCCTGTTACACCAGCTTATCTGGACATGCTACATGGACAGACACATCAGCAGCACTGAACCCAGAAGGAAAAGACCTCAGCAGTGTGCATAAATCTTACCATAATTCATAACTGCAATGAGTAACTGTGCTCATAAAAATGGTTAATAAATGTTGCTCCTCCCCCAAATATGTCATTTTTGGCATTTTAGTAACTCTCCCAAATCCTCTGGACCAAAACTAGCCATTACAGCAACATTTTAAAACAAGTGAAAAACAGCAACATCAACTTAAGTCAGTTCTGGGAGAGGTGTAGAAGTAGCAGTTTTGGAAGAGGATGGGGCAAGGGCACACATTTTGAGAGTGGGGTGCACATTTATGGGAAAGGTGGTGCAAATTTCAGGACTGTGTAGGAGTGCACAGTTAAAGAGATGTGGGGGTGCACACTACAGGGGGGTGCGAATTTTGAGAAGTAGAATGGGGTGTCAATTTTAGAATGTGATCCGGCGGGGTGGCTTAGCAGTAATACTACTGTTTGCCATCAAGATGACCTTTATCTTGAACTGGGGATGTCTGCTAGCAACTGGCAAGGCAGAGTTCAAGCATCTGCCTTGGATGCCTGCTGCCTTGGGGAGGAAGGGTAGCTATTTTCCCTAACCAGCTACTCCCTAGCAATACTGGGGGAAAGGCACCATGGTGAAAAGATAATGTGGTCCCTGGGGAACAGGATCATATCGGCATATACCTGTGCAGAGGCATCTGTCCTCTAGAGTGGTGCTGGCAGGGGATCTTTAGAAGGATCTGGACACTGCTACAGCCCTCCAATGACTATCAGGTATCTGCTATCCTGCCTTCTCATTCTGTGCCCCTATAATGGTAGTGATGAAAGGGAAAGGGGAAATTATTTAACCAGAAAAGGCACTGCAAGCCAGAGCTTGTTTCCAGGTGTGACCTGGGAGCACAAGGAAGTTAAGTGACTTGCTCAGGGTTACACAGTATGTAAGTAGGGGCCGATGGGATTCAAACCCAGGTCTCCAGGTTTGCATCTCAGTGCCTTTACCACTATGCTATATTGCCTCCACAGGCAGGCTTAAGGGGCATAAAAAATTGGATGGGCTTGGGACAGATGAAGTTCCCTCATTCCACAGTGCCCTCCTAGACTGCCTGGCCCACATCCTCCTCCCTCATTTCCGTAGATCAAGTGGAGTTATCTCTTTAGGGGGTTGGGGAACCCTACGTGGTTTGGGAACCCCTTTGCAGTCCTGTCTGTGTGAGAAAAGCCATAAGTTACCAGATCTGGGCCAGGGCTAGGAGTGGAGGAAAGGCAGGTAGAAAGTCAGTCCCCAGGGGTTCCTCGATTGGGAAATGGGACATAAGGGATTTTGAAAGAGGTTCCCTCATCAGGTCTGAGATGCTAGAAAACAAGGAGGTACAAAAAAATTTGGAATGTAGGGGGTGTACATTTTGGGGGCTGCAGGGAGAAAATTCAAGGAAGTTGCATGGATGAAAATTCCATGAGGAGTAAGAGTGAACATTTTGAGAAGGGTGCAAACTTAGGGAGCAGTACAACCCCAAAACTTTCAAGTTTCTAGATGTGTGTAAGGTCATATAATAATAAGACAAAGAAGCATGAGCATTTGATATAGAACTTTTCATATACACTGTATCCCAAGCGCTGTACAAGCAATGCTAGACTGGTAGTGAAGTGATCAAATGTGTAGTTGCAACCATTTCGTACATCAACACCCACATAGCCTTGGACAACTGCATGAACTGGTTTTATGGGATGAGGAATGTTGGCCAGGACACTGGGAAAAAATCCCCTCCTCTTGCAAATTGGATTCTCTTACTTCCACTTGGACACCCATCAGGACCGCATCAGAGATGGGTAGAAGGGACATCGGTTTAATGTCTCATCTGAAGGATGGCACACCCCGACAGTACTGCACCCCCCAGTACTGCATTCCAGTGCCAATGTTGATGGTATAAGCCCAATGGTGTGAGACCAGAACCCACAACCTTCTGGCTCAGAGGCAGATGTACTACCAATTGAGCCACACTGAGACAATTTCAGGCAGTGGCGGCTCTACACCAGGGCCCGCCAGGGGACGTGCTCCAGTAAAAAAATGCTGTGCCCCAGTTGGTGCCCCATATGGTGCAGAGCTTCTTCCATAGTAACAATATATCAGTGCCCTGGCTGCCATCGGTTGTGCCCCAGCTGTGCCCTGGTAACCATTTGTGGCTAGAGCCGCTACTGATTTCAGGAGAGATGTGGGTGCAAACTTCAAGAAGTGTGAAAGGGTGCAAATCTTGTGACAGGTACAGGGTGACATTTTTAAGGTGGGTATCATGGTTTCCTTTCAGTAGGAGTGCACGATGCAAATCTCAGGAAAGACAGAAATTTCAGGAGATGGAGCACCAATTTTGGGATGGGGAGAGGGTGATCATTTTGGGAGGGTGGACAGGGATGCACAGTTCAGGACTGGTACAGGGAAGCAAATTTTGAGAGGAATATGGGGCACAAATTTTGGGAGTGGTGTGGGTGTGCACATTTCAGGAGTGGTACAGAGGTGCAAATTATGGGAGGGGTGCAGATTTTAGTCTCATGGTCTATGATGTACCCAGGACCCATCAATGGAATTACCATACTGTAATTATGCTTATCTATTGCTCCGTAGACAGAATAGGTACATATTATGTCACCCATTTGAACAAGAAAGTGTTGTTGTGGCAGGTGACAAGAGTACAGCACATCTCCTGGGTTCCAGTACAGGGGCTCTGTGGCCAGTGTTGAGCAGTAATACATTCTATGAAGTGCCCTGAGCCCCTGGGAAAGGGGGCTATTTAAATAAAAACAGATGAGACGTTAAACGGAAGTCCTATCTGCCTGTTCTGTTGGTAGTTCAGGTGCATGTCATAAGATCCCACGGCACTTCTCTAAAAGAGTAGGGGAATTTCCCCGGTGCCCTGGCCAAATTTCCCCCCCTTTCACTAAAATACAACCAACAACTTAATCTGGTTCAAGGTCAGTTGGCTTTAATCTGTATCCGCCTCCCCCAGGTTGTGCCTGAAAATAGGCAGGATTTGTCTACTGCACTTAGCCGATCAACAAAAACTAAATAAATAAAAAAACTGCCTTGCCTATCCATTGGCATGTCATCATTTTTTCTGGGTTTTCGCAGCAAAATCTACTACAGCACGCTAGGAGACGTTACATCATCACTGATCTTACTGTCTACATTCAGTCTGCCTCATCTGCAGTTCAAAGCTGCAGCGACTGCCCTCCTGTGACAAACTGCTTTTATAACTTCACAAGGTTTGTTTTTCTGAAGTGGATTTAGCTTCAAGGTCCCAAAGACTACAGGGACAGAATAACTGCTTTAGTCTGCTGACCTCTTGTGGTGTTCAGAAAAATTTCAGAAACTTACAGAGATGATCTGGTTTCTTAACTCCTGTAGATGGTTTCGAAGCAGTTTCATATCTTTGGATGCAGATGCTCCAGTATCTAAGACAAATAACTTATCAGAGATCTGCAGATCATTTCCAAATCTGAAACACAAATGGCACAGAACAATTCATTTGCAAATGCAATCGTAATTCTCTAGATAAAAGACAAGTGAACAGTCACTTTTTGTTTTAACTTTTTATTGATAATTTTGTAAAAAAGACTGACAAACACTGCCCAGAAGGACAGCAGCAATACAGTCGACAGAAAATAATTAACATTTACAAAGGAATATATACCAACATATTCCCATTAGATACGGCACTGGGGGAGTTATAAGAAGAAATTACTCAGACTAAGTTAACATTAATGTATACAGTAGAGGAATTCTAAGTTAACATTCCAGATATATTATAAAGAACTTATTACCATATGGACCAGTTCGAGCTCCCTTTATCCCCTTTGTGATAGGAACACAGATTACCATAAATTCCTTCCCGAGACCTAGGTGCAATCTATGACCTGCACATCTGTAAGTCTGTATTGATACTGCAGAAACATTACACGGCAATATGAACTATTACCTTGAACACAATCGACATTAATTTACCAGAGAGAGATATAAACACCAACCACTGCAGGCAATGGCTTTATTTAAAATGAATCAGCAAACTAGAGTCATAACTGGAGAATCTACAGTCAAACGTAAAATCCTGCACAAGAGTCCACAGTCAAACGTAAAATCCTGCACAATCTGTAACTCTCTTCAACACAGCAGTGCTGCACTTGGCATCATTTTTGTGCTGTGCAACAGGACAGTTCCCAGCAACATCAAATTGCAGGAATCGCCGTTATTAAACACAGCAACACACATTTTAGTCAAAATCTAGGATGTTTAAATCCTCAATGAAAGAGGATTCGGCAAAAACATTAACAAGTGTGGGTATTGCACCTGTTCAATACAGAAATAAAGACACAGAGACAATCTCACAGAATTTCTGCTGGATTCCCAGCAAACACTCACACTCTGAGTCCCATATTACAAATAGAATGACAGATAAGGGACTGTATTACAAGGCTATAATGGTTTGGGGGACATGTAAACCTCGAAAGCAAAGCTTGCAAGGTTCCAGCATGTCCCCAGAACTTTGAAATGGTTTTACAGCCGAGCATATTTTGTTTATAAGACAATTCATCTCATGAACATAAACCCAATGTATAATTTCTTTGCACAACAAACCATTACAAAATCATTATGGTCTCAGAATTCAATTTGTTTGACTGTGCTAAACTGCAAAACTATTGGTAGGGAAAATGATGGGATCACTTCTGAAGGAAAGAACTGTTGAGTACCTAGAGGCCAGTGGGGCACAGGACCCAAGGCAGCATGGATTCAGAGCGGGAAGGTCATGTCAGATGAATCCAACTGATTTCTTTGACTGGGTGACCAAAGTAGTAGACCAGGGAGGGGCTATGGACATGGCCTACCTAGACTTTAGCAAGGTATTTGACACAGTCCTGCACAAAGGATTAATAAACAAATTAGCCAGTCTGGGAGTGGGTCCCAGGGTGGTAGCCTGGGTAAAACACTGGCTGGACAACAGGACACAGCGGGTAATAGTAAATGGAGTCCACAGTAAAGAAAGGAGGGTTACTAGTGGGGTACCACAGAGTTCAGCACTGGGGCCGGTCATTTTTAATGTCTTTATAAGTGACACTGCAGAGAGTCTGGAAGGGAAAGTATGTCTCTCTGCAGATGACACAAAGATCTGCAACAGGGTTGATACGCAAGGTGGGATGGAAAGGATGAAAACGGACTTGGCAAGGTTGGAGGAATGGTCAAATATATGGCAGCTTAGATTCAATGCTAAGAAGTGCAAAGTAATGCACCTGGGAAAGAAAAACCCAGGGGAAGAGTACACAATGGCGGGGTGGGGGTGAGATACTGACAACAACAAAAATGGAAAGGGACCTAGGGGTAGTCATATCAGATGACCTAAAGGTGGGCAAGCAATGTGAGAAGGCAGTAAGGAGGGCTGGGGGATACTGGGATGCATAGGGAGAGGCATCACCAGTAGAAAACAGGAAGTTGTTGTCCTTCTGTACAGACAGTTGGTAAGACCACATCTGAAGTACTGTGTACAGTTCTTGGAGACCCCATCTCTGCAAAGACACAGACAGGGTGGAGGCTGTCCAGAGGAGGGCAACCAAAATGGTGCAGGGTCTGCACCAGAAGACATAAGAAGAAAGACTAAAGGAGCTTAAGATGTATAGCCTCAAGGAAAGGAGGGAGAGGGGGGACATGATAGAAACTTTCAAATATCTCAAGGGAATCAACAAAGTTCAAGAGGGTAGCGTCTTTCAGAAAAAGGGATGTGCAAGAACAAGGGACACAATTTGAAGATGGGGGGGGATGGCTCAGAGGTAATGTGAGGAAGTATTTCTTCACAGAGTGGGTTGTAGATGCATGGAACATCCTTCCTGAGGAGATTGGATGGGGTCAAAAAAGTGGGAAATTCAAGAATGCATGGGACAGACATAAGGCAATTCTAGTGGGGGGGGGGGTAGGAGGAAGTAGGCTGTTGATTAACTAGTATCTGCAGCCTATCCATTAGGTAGGGAAATGGGCAGACTAGGTGGGCCAAGCGGTCCTTATCTGCCATCAGATTCTATGTTTCTACTAAATGTCAAAGCTATTTTATGTGCCTGATTTACAAAATGCAACTAGTATATATCAGTTTAAGAAGTATCTGAAAAAAGTGTTATATCAACAGTCTGTATGCACATGTTTATGAATGTGCTGCTATTATGACTATTTTTATTTTATTGTATTTTGGTTTTAGTCTGTTATATTTCTTGCTTGTCATAAATGTTTCTTGAGAGTTTTTGACCCTCACCGAGTCAAGCTGGTAAAAGGGCCATGTGGCCCACTGTTTTTTACCTGGTTATCAAATAAAATGAAATTAAATGTCATAGCCCCCTATCTTTTACATTTTGTAATATACAGATCCAAGGTGTTTGCAAGTATTTAGGAAAATGTGCTGCAATGTGTCTGCTAGGGGAGCAGTTTTTTTCATGGTTGCCAGGTGGTTGCTATGGACCCGCAACATTCACATGCCTCTAAAGCTCCCAACATGTGTTTTGACTTTTTTTTTTTTTTTTTTTAAATAATTATCCAGAAAGTGGTGGTGGTGTATTTAAGTGAGGGGGTCAAAAAGGAACTCTGTTTCTGCATTACTGGTATGGGTTTTTTTTTTTTTTAACTGAAGTTGATGAAAAGAAAACAAGTATTTTATTCTGTTTTGTTAGGGTTTGAGAGAGTGACCTGTTAGCTTATTCAGCGGCTTGGAGCTGGATATAGAAGAGACATGGGTTATGACTTTGTGGCTCGGATGACAAAAGAGCATTTCAGAAACAGGTTTGAGTAAAAAAAAAAAAAAAAAAAATACACTGATTTGTAATCTGGGGTCCTTATGTTGTGGCATGGCTAAAACGATAGTGATTTTTGAGCAATTTCTGGGCCATTTCGCTATTTGGTTGGTTTTCGGCGAGCAGCGAATTGGCCTTTACTGTACGTGGTAGTTACAGTGAAGGCCACCTCCTACTCTACACGAGACTGTCATGCACTTGCACTCTTGTATTTTTGTGACAATAATATCATTCAGAGTTCTAGACGATATTCTTATGGGCTCTGAAGGATAGTATTAAGGTCAGTTACATTCATCTGTACCCCTTCCCCCGGGTCATGTCTGACTATTGGCAGGATTTGTCTAGTGCACTTACCCGGTCAACAAAAACTAAATGAATACATAAATAAAGGGGTGGCAATGATACAATGTTCACTTTGATAGTATGATATTATGGGGACTTTTTTGTATGCTTTTCTATACTACTGTTTCTATCTGGGAGGGGAAGGCAGTCCCTTGGACACACAGTCCTTTCCCACCCCAGCTGACCCCTGGTGACCAGAGTCCGTTCTTGTACCCGGGTTGTCGGTATGGCAAAAGCTAAGATGCACACAGCACCTCAGCCCTCTTTGCCACCATGCTGGCTTTCTGATGAACCTTTTTAAAGACAAATGCAATACAGTCTGATAATGACACTTAGGGAGCAAGAATAAAAGCTTTTTAATTAACACTTGTAACAAGTTCAAGGGGAGTACTGTCAGGGTCACAAATGATGAGAGGGGAACCAGCCTGGGTTAAGTTTTTCAGAGTATTCATCTATAAAGTATGTGTGATCATTATTCGTAAATGTGGTTTTCTTCATTGTTTGCAGTTTTTTTTTCTGATTGCAAATAATAGTGTAAACAGTCTGTTTTTTAGTGAAAAGTAAATTGAGTTAACCAGTAGTGGATGTTGGATGTTCTCTAAACAGAAAAAAATGTCACTCTTGCTAGTTCTGGAGAGGCCACAGTTTCTCTGCCCACTCCTTTTCACAACCCTTAAAAGTTTCTCCTGCTCTTACTGCCACCTCCCAATTCTTTTGCTAGGAGAAATGATCACCGCCCACTGTGCACAGTTCTGCCTTGTGGGAGATCTGGCTTAAGAGGTGAACTCAGCTCTGTTGCCGCCTAGATTGATGGGATGAGGACATTATAAACATCATGTGCTTGTTCCAGTAGGAGATGGTGGTGGCTAAAGCACACCACTCTCCAGAACCCCTTGCAGCCAGCATCAAGTGGGACTGAGATTGTCTACTCACCTGCTTCTGATTTCCTTTAACAGCGACATATCCTTATCGTACCCAAATTCTCCTCCAAATGAACGAGGCAAGTTGACAATATCAGCATGAGTCGCTACTAGAACAACCCGCAGTGGATTCTTCAGCTTCCCACCAAATGCTGTCAAAGTGAGCCACAATTGAAAGAATGATTAACAACAATAAAAAAATTCAATTACCTACATGCACACTCAGCTTGAGCATAGTATTATGACAGAATGTTTGGTTAATGTACATTTAATGGTGTATAATGCTATTCTACTTTGCTCATTTAAAAAAAAAAACTGGTTGCTGTAATGTTGCTACCACTGTTCTCCGTCTGCTCCCTGGCTATATCTTTAAGCAAGATTATGATTCAACTCCCAACTGTTGTTAGTGCACCTGCACCTAGGACAAACTTGCCATCATCCTCTCAATGCATTTTTCTGGAGAAATACTTTAAATAACCTAATTAATTAACCAACTAACCAAATAAATATCCCCACAAGCAGTAAACCCTACTGGCTTAGGAAAATAATACCCACCAGTGACATTCTTCAGTTGCTGGACTAAAACCAGTAAGCTGCTGCTACAAAGCAAGCTCCCACCCCACAACAACAGTGTTGTTCCCCCAGGATCAAGCAGTGTGCATGAAATTACACCGTCTACGGAGTGACAAATTGCAGTTATTACCACTGGATTACACAGAGTTCCTACAGTATCCTATAAGCTATCCCAGCAAAGACTGTGATACTGTGCTCGATCCTGGCGGACAGGGACTGTAGCTAGCTACTTATGTTCACTAAGTGAGGATGCGTCTGATCTTGGCGGTTCTCTTTCACATCCTGATTTGCCAACTTGCTACAGAATAGCCTTGTCTGACAAGTACACTAATGATTAGTCACCTCGCCCCCCACCCATTCCTAATGCAGAGCAGAAGAGGATCAGCCTGCTGGAATCTAGTGTTCTGACCCTCAGTGTTCTCAACACTGCTTCCAATTTTCATCGATTTTTCCATGTAAAATATTATCTACATTTGAAAGTGCATACTACTACATGGCATTCATACTTGGAAGTATGAATGCTGCTTGACAGTACTTACACAAACAATGAACCCTCCTCATTTAAGAGAGGGCTAAGTGGAAAAGCCGTGAGGAAATCATGTGAAAAGAATGAGAGGAACAGAAAGAAGTGAACATGAATGTGAATGAAATGACAGTGGTAAAGACAGTTAGCTGCTTCTGCTATATAGCAGCTAAAATCACAAGCTAAACATCAGGGCAGCAAATGAAGTACAAAGGAAATAAAAATACAATGTGTTTTATTTTCTACTGGTAACATGTAACAGTAATAGAATATATATTTTGTTCTAGAAATAGATCACCAACACATGCCAGTTTATTGTGTTGTGTGATTCCTGCAATGCTGATGCGTTCTTTCCCCATCTCTTAGAGCTACAGCATTCAGATAATGTCACTAAAGTCACTGGTTCCTAATGATTTCTATTCCCAGGCTTACACAAAAAGTTGGTAGAATTGTTTAAATGAGAAGTAATGCAAGAGTCCCCAGTTTTATTTATTTGCAGTTTCTTGACCAGGAAGGTAACACTAAGTTGTGAGAACTTATTTCCAGGTGCGTCCTGAAGGGGCGGGTTACACAGACCTTTTTTTTTTTTTTAAATTGACGGAAGACTGTTGGCCATGACACCAGGGGGGCAACTCCCCTTCTCTTCTTCAATAAGTGCCATGGGATCTTTAATTTCCACCTGAACAGCCACCAGAGATGGGCAGAAGGGACCTCGGATTAGCGTCTCATCTGAAAGGATGGCACTTCTGAAATGCAGCACCCCCTCGTACTGAACTACGGTGTCAGTTATACATATTACTCCAAGTACCTAGTATGAAGCTAGAACCCATGATCTTCTGGTCCCAAAGCCCAGCATACTACCTACTGATTCCACTGACAATGTTTTTGAAAGTGATCTCAAGTCTCTTCACTCACTAGCTTGGTGAAGAGAACATACAAGGTGAAGTGCTTGCTCTTTGCAGGGGGTGTAGTGTGGCCTGAACAGGTCACTCTACAGCCCCGAGCCCCCTGTGGCCCAGTAACAATTGGGATTTGGTGGGGTCTTGAAGGAGACTACTGTGCACATTCCTCAAGCCTCAGATCCGGTACCAAGACACCCTCTACAAAGAAGCAAAGAAGGGGATGGAAGGAGCTGGGAAGAAAAGAGGTGTCCAATCCCTGGGGAAAAAAAATTAATAGTAACTAGGCAGATCTTCATTGAGAATATCTCCTCCATTAGGTCACACCTTTGGAACTATAAGTCATCAGCATCAGGACTACTCAAACTTTTTGCTAGCTGGGCCACCCACAATGACTTGCAGCACTGACATGTATACAAGGTGTGTGGACCAATCACTCCTCAGTTCTTTTTGCCATCAATCATCCTCGTTGGACCTACTGAAAGAAATGCTGTCAACCAAGCCGTTGCCATCATCTGTATACTGACAAAGTCAAAAGAGCCTTTGTTTCAATATTGTAAGTGCAGTTATAAAATTTATAAGATGGACACACTCAGTTTCTGTTTGGGTTTGTCTCACAATGTGAGAACTTGTGAGATTTGCCAGAGCTTTAATCAGGCTATAAGGCAACACAATAAAAAAGCTCTAGAAAATGTACTTGCAATAAAGGCACTGCAAGCCATGGAGAAGGAAATGTGCTCGAAATCTGCTTCTCCCCAATTGTTGGCTGAGAAGTGGTCACTGAAGTCGATGGACAAGAAACAGTTGTTTGTCTTGGGCCTCCTTCTTGTCTGGTCATAGGCACAAACAAAGAGACAAAAACAAGTCTGCTTTACCAGTGAGGCCCCGGAAAGGTATGTCCTCATCACTGAGACACTAAAGTCAGGGCTTGCTTTAGGCACTGCTGTACCTACTATAGAAAGTATGACACCATCACTGTCGGGACAGGGCCTGTTGACGTAGGTTGTCCCAGCCCCTTTTCAGGCTATTGTCGAATCCCAGGTTGTGCAGATGACATTCTCGGAAATAGTTCAACACATTCTGCCAGGGTTACCGTTGCAGGCAGCTGTTCTGCCAATAGGGCCTTCTGATGCTTGGCCCTGATGGATTCCACTAGTACACCACAGATTCCTGCCTCTCAGCCGCCTCCGCCAATCCATTCTGCAACTCCTATCAATGCTTGTGCTAATGACGAAGTGGAATATAATCCTGACCTCATGGACTACAGGCAGATTTAGAGGAGGAATATGAGGGTGAGGAGCAATTTGTGGAGGGTCCCCCTCAATCTAGTTCTACCCTCTTGTCCTGTAGTGAGGACTTAGTGGTATATAATCTGAGGTTTCCTCCTGAGGACTCATCTTTCCAAGCCATGATAAAGCAAATACAGTCTGCCACGGGCTCTGATGAGGAACAGGAATATTCCATGAAACAAAATCTCATGGAGTTTATAGAGTTGCCCTGCTACCCCTCCACTATCATTCCACCTATATATCTTGCATCAGAGGATGCTACTTTTGCTGCATGGTACAGACCAAATTCACTGCCTGCAGTTCCTAGGCTGATAAGCAGTATCCTGAACCATCTGCTAAGTTGTATTATGAAACCAGCCTGAAACCGACTCTGTGGTCATCATGGCTGCTCAAGATACATCTAGAGCTCCCAGACATACGAGTACTTTGCCTCCTGATAGGGAATCTAGGAGGCTGGATGTGATGGGTAAGTGTACTTATGCCTCTGCATCACTAGGCAGGATTGCAAACTATGAGGTCCACATAATAAAATATCAGAATGGCTGTGGAAAGCTGCTCATACTGCTGCTTAGGCTTTGCCTGATGGCTCTGCTAAGAATGATCTGCTTAAAACATTATCTACGGGCAGGGGAGCAGCAATAGAGTGTGCAGGCAGTGGAATTGCACTGGGGTCCACAAACTGGAGGTGCCCAGGTGCAGCCACTATAATGCCAGGAACTGTGGGCAGGTGTGCCACATCACCACCCACCTATCTCGATTGAGGTGTACCCGCTGCACCACTCGTCCTGAGTGACACCACAAGATAAGACTTGGAGCCGGTGAAAAACACACCACATGGGACAGCAGGAACTCGAGAGCAGAGTCGAGGAGCCCTCGCCGATTTCTGAACATGCCCAATGCATGTTGTGAATTCCTGAGCAAATGGTCAGGACTGACAGGTGAGGCAGTAAATAGGAGACTGCTTGCCTGTCAGTCCTGACCAATGGCCTCAGCGGTGAGTTGGGAAGGGTAGGAGGTGGATCGGAAAAAGGACATGTCACGTGCAGGCACTTTGGAAGAAGAACAAGAAGTGCCATTACCAGGATGGCTAGGCAGACTTTTTTCCAGAGTTCTCAGTCATTCTCTAAATCAAACCATTACCACTCACATCACTGCAACTGCCTCACTCACCGCCGCACACTGTGTGGGATTTAGGAGGGTTCGGAGGAGGAAGGAAAGCATAGGGTTTTTCATTTTGCAAAAAAAGAAAAGAAGGTGAAAAGGAAGAGAGGAGAAGGAGATCATTATTGTGGGAAAAGGGCAAAACCAGGGATGAGGGTTGGTGCTGCTGCAGTTGAACTAACAGTGAGACAACGGCGCGAAATAGCACAGAAAATGTTTTTTGTTTAGTTGTGAAGGCCTTTACTCAGTGGATTTTCAAGCTTTAGGCTTTAATGTGAGCCTCCTTATTTGATTTTTCACAAAGACCATTCCTTTTTGTTTCATTCACCCCTGGGCAAGTGGGCTATTCTGTGTCTAAACCATTGCTGTCCAAATGGCTGGTGCATTGTATTATGTTCTGTAACAGGATGTACAGTAAGGAACTTCCTGGTTTTGTTCATGGTCACTCCACAAGGGATATGGCCACTTCTGTTGCTTATTTTAAAAATGTCCCTGCTGCTGACATATGTGCTACAGCCTCACAAAACACTGCACTTTCACTAAATATTACAGTTTGGACTTCATTTTTCATAGACGTGCTCGTTTTGGGCTTGTTGTTTTGCAAGGCCTTCTGTCCTTATTACATATCAGAAAGCACCATTCTCCCTGCTACTTTATACTACTTGGAAGTCGTTCCAAAGGTGTAGCCTAATGGAGGAGATGTCCTTGATGAAGACAGAACAGTTACATAGGAACTCACTGTAACAGTAGATTTTTGAGAGAATCTCCTCCATTAGGCCATGCTGTACCCTCCCTCCTTCCCCCATTTGCTTCCACTCAGGAGTTACGGGGTTGCCATGTTATACATATATTGGGAGGCAGTATAGCACAGTGGTTTAAGGCTCTGAGCTGCAAATCTGTTGACATCCAGCAGACCAGACCTGGGTTTGAATCCCACAGCTTCCACTTGCATACTGTGTGACCCTGAGCAAGCCACTTAACTTCCCTGTGCTCCCAGGTTGCACCTGTAAAAAAACTTTCAGCTTAGTGTGTCTCACCTGGTTAAACAACTAAATTAAAAACAAAGCAAAAAAAAAATACACGCATCAATGCTGCAAGTAACTGTGGGCAGCCCCCAACTAGCAAAAAGTTTCTGAGTGGTCCTGATGCTGAGGGCTTATAGTTCCAAAGGTGTGCCCTAATGGAGGAGAGTCTCAAAAATCTACTGTTAGGGTTAGTTCCTACGTAACTGTTCTTTTTATATATATATATATATAGTACAGCCCTTAAAATGCACAGTCTCTCAGAAGAGCAACTTGCACAGCCACAATATTTCTGTAACTGGAAGCTGTAACTAGACTCTGAGCATCCATACAAGTATGCCCTTTCAAATGTTCTGTTTAACATCCAGCAGCTCCCAGTGGACTGTGCTGCAGGGTACAATGGAATAATGATGTGTCATCCCCAGGTCCCACTGATAGAGACCTGGGGATGATGCATCATCAGTGCATTCTGTTACGCTGCAGAGCCCACTGGGAGCTTCAGAATGTAAAGAAAACATTTGAAAAGGGCATGCATGTATGGGCGCTCTGACTCCACTTACAGTGGTAAGTTATGGAAATCTCGTAACTATGTGTAAGTCATTCTTCTTAGCAAGTGCATTTCAAAGGCAGTACTATAGTAAATTGGGCTCCCATTCCTTTATCCCATAGTGACAGACTCCATCTTCTTTATATTGAAGGGTACTTAGTGACCCTTTTCCCCCCTCCAGAAGCAAACTGGGCTGGGATTACAAGGATAGCTTTGCTGTCCACTGCAGAATTCTGTGGTTTGGAAAATTCAGGAAAGAGAAAGCAGGAACAAATACAAAACACAGTGTTGTATTTTAGTATTAGTTGTACGTATAAAAAGTGATTCTTGTTATGAAACAACATTAAAACTGAACTTAAATTACATTTTTAAACAGTGTTGCAGATGTCACAGTGGGTAGTCCACTAGGTACCAGTGTTTCACTGTGCAGTGCGCTTTTACATACAGACAGGAATAGAGGCTAAACCACATGAGGACAAGAGTCCTGGATTTCAGGAGAGCAGATTAAATGAAATGGGGAACTGACTCAGAAACTGCTTCGGGGGAGTATAGCAGGGAGAGGTAGAGGCACCCTAGGGAAAAATAAGGGCAGGTATAATTAAAGCAACAAATCTCTGCATGAAAGAAATGAGTAAAAGCAGAAGGAAAACGTGACCACTATGGTTCTCTAAGGAAGTGTCAAAGGTGGTGAAAGTAAAACTGGTGAGTTTCAGGTGGTATAAAGAAACACAGTGAGAGAAGCACAGGGAGGTACACCTACAAAAGCAGAGAGATGTAGGTAAGGTGGTGAGGGAAGCAAAGGGACAGACAGACTTTCTTCAGATGTACAAGTGAGAAGATGAAAGCAAGGGGAGGGACAGTGAGGATTAGAAAGGCAGAGGTGGGGAAGACTGTGCAGAAGAGGACCAAGAAAAAACTGGCATCCTAAGCAGGTACTTCTTTTCAGTCTTCATAGTGAAGGGGGGGGGGAGACACCAACGCCTGGAACAGACTGCCAGCAGAAGTGGTGGGGGGCATAAACACTATGGGGCTTTAAGCATGTGTGCAACAGACTTAGGGGTATATTAGAAAATAGACAGGAAGGAGAGAGGGTCGCCTAAGACCAGTTAAAGTTTGTGGAGGCAGATTAGTCAGGGAACATCTCGGCAGACTGAGTGGGCTAAGCAGTCCTTTTCTGCCGACAAATTCTATGTTTCTAACTTGAAACGACCCAGAAGTGACCCAAGACTGATTTGTAGGGAGCCCACCAAGTCATAGGGAAAAGAAAGCAAATGGTTTGTGACAACTCTTCACCAGAGAGAACATCCATTGTCTGATGAAGAGGTAGCCTGGAAAGTTCAGCTTTCTTAAAGGAGAAATGTGGCAACACGAAGCTCCCCACCCCCAAAAAGTTTACCTCCCGATTAAGCTTTTGCGACTTAAAACCCTCTTTTTTCCTGCAGGCAATTACTTTAGTACTCTGTGCAGCTCCATTTACCGTAACAGTGTGGCACAGCACCCGCTTGCTTCAATGTAAGTGAGCGATGCGGCGCAGCACTGTTACAGTAAATGAAGCTGCACACAGTCTGCCATATTTCTGGTTCACGGATTTTAAGAAATAAAAATAAAGTAATTGCCTGCTGGAAAAAAAAGAGGGTTTAAGTCACAAAAGCTTAATCGGGAGGTAAGCTTTTTGGGGGTGGGGAGCTTCGTATTTTCACAGTTCTCCTTTAACAACTTCTTGGCAGTCTCAGTATACAAAACCAACCTCGGATTACGCATGGGTCATTTCAAATGGTGTCTGGTACCACACTACCTACAACGCTTACCCCACCTTGGCAATTACATTTCCATTAATCCTTTACAGTGCATATTTACCTGTTTTGACCTAACATTTGTGATTTATGAAATGTGCAGTTTGCTTTATAAATGCAATACATAACCAAAATAAGACAATTACTTAAAGTGTAGCTTTCTTTTCTATTCCAAGCAGACCAAAACACTGCAAATCCATTCAAACACATTTATATTACTGGATATGGGCCAATTAGAAAAGTCAGTGTTTGCTTTCCAACTTCAAATCAAAATTTCACTATGTGATCTAATAAACGTGTGTATAGTTTGCAACAAACTATATGTATTTCCACTCTAACATTCAAACACAAACATTCGATGATGATGATAACACAAATTTCAGTCGTATGAAGACAGCATGCAGCTGAAGAGAGACAGAATGAACCCTTTTACCTGCAATAGTCTGCATATGCAAAACATACCTATTGGTTCCTCAGCTGGGATGAGTGACTTCAGAAAATTGAGCCAGAACGTTACTTGGTTCAATTGGGTTTCATATGGTGCCTCCAAACTGAAAAGAACTACATGAATCGCAGTGGGATCGTTGGCAGCAAAATAGTCATAGCAGGAATAATAGACAGGATTGCCAGAGAACTCCCACACACTGAAATCACCCACACCTATGGGAGAGAAAATTGCAACAAAATTGTCAATGCAGCTGGACAGCTGGGCTCCAATCTTAAAAGCACCAAAATTCATACATATGTGAATGGAAGGTTGCAAACTCCGTCTCTGTCGCATAAGCATGATATTCCAAAAGACTGTCTTTATTTGTGACTTGTTTTTTGTTAACAATGGTCAACAATTTTCCACAAGACATCCAGCCCGTTCCGTATGTTGATGACACTACTGTATATTTGCATAGTAACAAAGACAATGAGAGTTCCCTGCAGCTGGACCTGAATGAACGGTCATCTTGAACAGAAAGCAGCAGAATGATTATGAATAGAAGACTATGTCTATAATTAATTTTACAAAAGGAATATCAAATGATCTGGAGCTGTCTAATAAAATAAACGGTCATCCTGGACAGAAAGCAGCAAAATGAATTATATATGAAAGTAAAACTGTGTGTGAAAATTAATTTTACATAAGAAAAAACAAATGAAATGGAGCAGTGTATTAAATATGTGGAAACAAAAGTAGTAACTGAAGCAAAATGGATGGGGACAGGACTTTCCAATGATTTAATCTGGAATAACCAGAGAAAATATGCATTAAAGTCACCAGACGGCTCCCTTTTCCCATAGCAGACGTGAAAAAGCAGGCCTGGCTGAAAGAGAACTTACCACTGGTTAATATGGCCTGTTTTGGAGTACGGCCCCCACCACATGGCATTCTGGGTTTAAAGTAAAGGATAGTGACAGTTTAGAAAGCATTAAAAAATTAGCTTGCTGTATGATTGTAAAGGATCTTGGGCACAGTGGATATCAAAAAGCTCTGAGTAGGAGCTGGCCCAGTGGCATAGAAAGTTGATAAGCTGGACGCCACACCTCCTGCTACACCAAGGAACCCAGGCCTTTGGGGGGCGGGGTTGGAGGCAGAGGATCAAGCATTTGATGACTGCTCTTCTCTCCTGGGGAGGGAGGGTAAGCTAGGCCGCTCACAATATTGACACCACACGGAGGGGGTGATAGCAGGGCAGTGGTGGTGGGGCTTGTTGACATCAGGTGGGTGATGCATGTGCACCTCTAAGAAAATATGGCTTATTCACCTGGTAACTGTAGTTCTACTAGTGATATAAAGTTTGCATCCACACTCTGGCAGTCTTTCTAGATAGGCAAGTCATCGGAAGGCTTCAAGTTAAGTTCCATCCACCTCAAGGGTTGTATATCCTCCACTACTACCCCATGATGTCAGATGTTTTGCATGCTGGAAGCAGGGATCCAGGCGCCACTTGCCAGGGGAGATCAGGTGGGTTGTGTGGCTGTGAACTGTACACCACTAGTAGAACTATGGTTACAGGTGAGTAACCAATATTTCTAACTCCATGGATAAAGTTCACTATTCACTCTCTCGTAGATTCCAAGCATTCCTCTGGGATGAGGGGGCAAGGCGTGCACCCCTATTTGGCAAACACATACTGGAGGACTGAGGATCCAAAAGCAGCATCACAATGGCTCATGATGTCGATGTTGTAATGAGCGATGAAGGTGTGTGCTTTACCCCAGGCTGCAGCCCTACAAATCTCTGCAATGAGGATGCTCCTGGCAGCAGCCACAGAGACAGCGGTAAGTCTGGAGAAATAAATCCAAGTCCCTTGGGCGACTCCCTACCAGCAAACTTACAGTAGAGGTCAATGCAGATGTAATCAACCTGGCAATCTTACACATTGCTTCATTTGCCAGGCGCAGCTTCAGTATATGCAACAAACAGCTAGCGAGCATCACCCCAAACCCCAGCTATGCACGCTTTGTAATACGAGAGTGCCCTCCCCAGGTCCAGGGTATGAAGCCTGTAATCAGCCTCAGAGGTCAGGTTGGTAGCGTATTCTAGTATGTTAATCACCTGTTTAAGGTGAAACTCCAATACGGCCTCTGGTAGAAACTTTGGGTGGGGGCAAAGAACGACACTGTCCTTGTGCAAGACCAGGTGAGAAGACTCCACTGAGAGCACCTGGAGCTTAACAATCCTTCTGGCTGATGTGATGGCCACCAACAAGGCAGTCTTCCACAACAGATGTGTCAACTCACACCTGTGCACTGGCTCATATGGCTCGTCCATGAGTACTGCCAACACTAGTTGTAAGTCCCATGGAGGTGCGGGTTTGCACACCAGAGGGGACCACCTTCTCCTGGGCCACTGTCAGCATACCAGCCCACACCTAGTATGTGGAGAGATGGCTGTCAGGTGCATCTTAAGGGTTGTGGCTTGCAGGCCCAACTGGGAGAGAGACCATAGGTAGCTGAGGATTTTCAGCATTGGGCAGGTAAGGGGATCATGCTTCTTAGCCTGGCACAAGATTAAGAACCTCTTCCACTTAAATGCACAGCGCTTTCAAGTCAACTCTTTATGGGACATTTCCACTACATGGAGGACATCTTCCAAAAGGCCCAAAGCTTGGAACTCTAGCCACTCAGAAACCAGGCTGAGAGATGCAGGGATATAAGGTTCAGGTGCAGGACCTTCCCCCTGTTGTCCTCACAGTAGGTCTAGGTGGAGTAGCAAAGTCACAAAGATGTGGTGCACTGAAGGTTGTGCCTCCTAAAGGTGTTGTCTGTACCATGAAAATCACAAACTGGATAAAAAAAAATTCAGACACACACAATAAGGTAGTCGCGCCGTGGATCTACTGCTGAGCAACACACATGTTGAATGACGTCCTCTACTGTTTACCCTGTGTGTTGCTCAGCAATACATCTACTGCATGACTATGTCATTGTACAAGTCCGTTTTTTTTGTTTTAGCCTGCTAGGTGGAGCAGCAGCCTCAACTGAGGCCTGCTGCTGAGGCTGAAGAGTACCAGAACTAACTGGGCCAGTCTGGAGCTATCAGGATCATCCACGCATTGTCCTTACAGGCAATGACCAAAACTCTGTGGACCATGGAGAAGGTGGAGAAAGTATGTAGTAGGCCAGGAATGCAGGGCCTCACGAGGGCATTCCCCAGACTGTGGCGGGGGGGGGGTGCAGACACACAACAGCCTCAGTTTTCTGTTCTCCCAGAAGGCATGCAGGTATACCAGAGGGGTGCCCCATGGGGAGAAGAGGTGGTCTACCACTTTTTGATGCAAGGCCCACTGTGTGACATCTCTCCGACCCGGCTGAGAGCATCTGCCAGCTTACTGTTCAGTCCCATGACATGAATCACCAAGAAATCTGCACCCAGCCTCACAACACAATGAACAGTGTGCGTCCTGACCGTTCTGTTCAGGTTGAACATGGCTGTGGTGTTTTCCATCTGGACCTGCATGACCTGACCCTGGATCAATGGAGCAAACTCAGTCAGGGCCAGATGCACTGTAAAGGGTCACAGCAGGCTGATAAGGTTATGGGACTCCCAGGGTGATCAGAACCCGTGGGCTCTGTGGTCGCCCACATGCGCTCCCACCACACCAGAGATGCTTCCGTTGTGAGCATGGCAGATGATTCTGGGTGGACAAACGGCATTCCCTCCTACAGATGTTGTGGGTCCAGCCACCATTGGATGGCATCTCACATTGGCTGGATCACTACAACTGGCTGGTCCAAGTGACCTAGGCACACTGGGATCACCGTCAGCCCAACACCCACTGCAGGTCAGAGGTCAGCACCAGAAACTGCACCACAAGACTTATACACTGCACCCACTGCTCCATAAGAGCTTCTCAATGGCTAAACTGTTCATGGGGAGTCACTTCTAATGGACAGAGAGAGGCTCTGGGACCAAGACACTGACCTCACAGGCCCAGGCATTCCGAGTGTCACTAGTGACACGAGTGGGGAACCCAGACCCATGGACGTCAAATGTCTCACAGCAGAACAACCACAGGATGACCTTGACTGCTGCTATTTCTTCCCCTATTTGCGAGAACAGGTAGAGGCCAAATGGTGCAAGAACCCAGACGCTGAGCGCATGCAGCGTCTGGAGTGTTCCTTGTTGTGACTACGGGAGAATTGTCCCTCCTCCTGGATGCCAGACTGCCCTTTGTCAGGGCACCCACCCAGAGAGAGGTAGTAACCAGACAAAGCTGTTACCAGAGCAACTAGCCTTTTCAGGCTCTCTACCTTTGTCCATGGTCATCAACCGCAGGCACAAGGTATGGCTGAGGAAAACTGTAGATTTCTGTGTGTTTAACTACACTGACACAAAAATAAACTCTAGGGTATATAAAACTAAAACTGAAGATCTGAACGCTGTCATCCCATAGACGACAAAGTTCTGGCAGCAACAAGGAGAGCGGTGACACTACTGATGAGAACTCAATGAATGGGGGGAGGTAAAAAAGAACAACAGCGGTTGGGTCTGGCACTGCTATATACCAGTGGGTGCATGCAGTGATGTGTGTGCAGGGCCTCTCGTGTCACCAGCCCGCACCAGAAATGTTCTGGCTCCTGTGGGGTCCTAGCACCTCAGGCTTAGACCAGTAAGTGGGAATCAATAGTGAAGATTGATTCTTGGAAGATCAACACTGAAACCAATGAGGAACTCACTGCAGCCCTCTTTGCCTCTTCTCCCATGACCACCAGCTGGGCAGCTGACCTGGCAGCCCCCAGGGCCTTTTTATGGTCTTTCAGTCAACCAAGGACCAAATGAGCCTTCTGGTCTTCGATGGATGATGGCAGCATGGTCCTGCACAGTGTGTATCCCTTAACGTCGTGTTGATCACCCAGTAGTACAAATACATGTCTTGTGGGTCCATGGCTGATATACAGTATATGCAATGGCGATGAATGGAATAAATGATTTATCAGCACAAGAGCAGTTTGACCTTGGGTAACCTCATGAGTGACATAAGCCACGAGTGGTGTCCAAAATTAAACTGCTCAGTCTGAATCAATAATTTGTTCTGAGTTCATTGCATATCTGATTTATGCAATAGGGACCTGATTTTTGAGAATTTTTTTTATATATTTAATTTAGGATTTTTTTATTATTAAAACAGAAGGATTTCTTTGTGATTAGCCATTTGCCAGTACGCCATTTACACTAGGAGCTTCAGGGCGCCAGTTCATTGGCTCTGCCCTTTACACTACATCCTTTGGCACACCAGTTTATTGGCTGTGATTTTGTGTGAGAGGGTTAAACCTTTGTGAGAACATGTACTCTCTTACTGTATGACTACTTCTTGTCTAATTTCTTGTATCAATGAATGCATTATCAATGTACTGCACTTCCCGGGTCGCCCCTGAAAAAGGGATCGTCTTGTCTTAGAGGGTCTACCCAGTTACCAAAATTCAATAAATAAAAAAAATAAAATAAAAATGTTGGCTCTGTTTCTTGCTTAGCAAGAGTTGGAGAGAGAGACAGAGAGATGCTATGGTGGTGGTGTTTTTTTGGGGTAGTTTTCGCTCAGTTTTTATTTTTATACTAAATGATGTATTTGGTTGGTCATGCATTCACTGTCTGGTTTTGGATTGTGTTTCACCTAAAAAAAGAAACGTGTGCTGCGGAGAATGGAGCTGATTCAGTGGGTGGCTGACCGGAGAACAGAGTCTGTGTGCGACAAAAGCAGGGCAGATACAGAGCGGACACGCTTGTTTTCTTTTTCAGGTGAGTGGCCGGATGTGTGCATTTTGTTGCCGCAGAGGAGAAATCACTTTTCGAAAAAGGTCGGTTTTGGCTACTGGATTGGTTGTTGAGACATGCAGCAGCAGTAGTTTGGGCTGAGTTTTTTTGCAGGAGAATACAGGGAGGGAGAGATCGCAAGTGGAGTTTAACCATCAATTAAGACAATTGGGTAAAAGAAATGTATTTAGTTTTCAGGTATGACCCGGGAGAGTTCAACAATAGCAATACATAACATAGCATATTACAATGTAGGAAATAGAAATTAAACATACAAGGTATAACCTGTCAAGAGTAAGTACGTCAATATATACATCAAGTACACAATTGTAGACATACAAGTGAAGAGTAGTCAGTACAGTAACAGAGACTGACACAGGTACATCAAAATACAATAGTCTGTCATCAACAGACATGATCTATACACGGTATATTCTGTAATCAAGTGGTGAGAGCATTTACATGTTATAGCTGTTAGAAGGTGCTTATGGAAGGTTTTTTTTTAAACCCTGATATGTAGTGATAGCACGAATATCAGGTGGAATGTTATTCCAGTGCCTAGGGGCAATTTTCTGTCTGCAGTGGGTACAGAAAGTACAGTTACGTAAGAACTTACCATAACAGTAGATCTTTGACAGAGGTTCCTGCAGTAGGTCATTACTTATAGGACTGAGCTCCCTGGCATCAGGACCACATGGAAAATTCTAGCTAGCAATAGCTGGCGTGGGACCGCCCACCCATCACATGATATGTCAGCATGAGCCTATATAGTGGGCGGTCCCCACACCCGCTCTCCAGTTCTCCAGCCAGAGGCCAAGAGCCAGGTATGACAGGAGAAACAGGAGATAGCTCCAGGAGCCCAAAAAACAAGGCTCAAGAAAAAAAAGTTGCAAAAGCTGAGAGAAGATGGGAGGGAAGAAGGTGACCAACTGCAGGAACCTCTCTTGAAGATCTACTGTTACGGCAAGTTCTTACGTAACTGTACCATCTTACTTCAAGAGGGTTCCTGCAGTACTGTAGGTCATTACTTATAGGACTGAATCCCAAGCAGTGATAAATCAGACAAGGACTGCAACCCGGGACGCAGGGAAAATTCCCAGATAAAGAGACCTTCCAGACCATGACCCCTCTCTGTGTCTAGAGGCAAAGACTAGGCCAAAAGGCTCCGAAAAAAAAAATTAGTGACAGACTTATACAAGACTGTCACCCAAAACCCCAGCAACCCGTACAGACGGTACAAGGAGTGGGAAAAAGAAACCCTCATCTCTTCCAGGAGAATACCTGAAGTGTCCCTCCGAAAGGGCTAAAGGAGTGCCTGTTAACTCCACAGACACAGTCCATCATAATGTGGGCAAAACTATGTGGACAGATTCATGTCCTACAACAGTGCCTAAAGGCAAAAAACGGATGACCACTTCCTGATAAAAGCTCAGGAAGAGGCCTATATTTGAGTAGTCTGACCTGACTGAAAAATCAAACCAAAACAAAAAAAAGGTAGTGGCCTCTCATACATCGTGGAGAGGGCCCAGGGATGGAGAAAACCTTGCCCTTCTGAAAAAGGGAAAGGACACAAAACCCTTCCCCCACTGGTCCTACCAGAGAATCAGGTAGAGGTGTGGGGGGGGTCCCTCACTAGCTAAGAGACCGAGACATGGGAGGACATCGTTCCTCCTGAAGGCTCATGAGATGCTATCATGGGGTTGGAGCCCTCTGACACTGGAGTCCTTCATTTGACCTGACATCTGGCAGAAGCCAGGTTCTTCTGATGTCAAAAATGTCGCCTGAAGTGACAGCCCACATGATACCTGGGGCGGATCGCACGCAAGGCCACTCCTCTGTTCTACAGCCTTGTAAGGATGTCCCTGGAGTCTCGCCGAACAATACAGACACCCTGAAAGGAGCGTCTAGTATGGCAGACCAGCCGTTCTGTGTCAACCCAGAATTCCAGAGCCACGAATGCCTGCAAAGACACATGGCAGTGGCCGCAGACCGAGCTACCAAGTCTACGGAGTCATAGGTGGCCCGGAGGGTATGACAACAGGAGATCTGAACCAAACCCACAGCCCTAGCAATCTTGGACTTGATCCCGGAGTCCTGGATAGCCTCAAGCCTGGATTCCAACAGGCCCAAAATGGTACTCTGGAAAGAGACCATATGGGTTACATAATTAAGGGATCTAAGGGCACAAGTGAATGAAGCATAACTCTTGTGCCCCAGGAGATCCAACTGCCCAGATTCTTTATTCTGAGGTGAGAACAGGCTAGTAGGACCAGTCTCCTGGTCCTGAGCCTCCTCCAGAACAAAAACATCTGCTGCTGCTGGATGAGAGGTCCAATAAGGGACCCATTCTGGGGAGCGGTACACACAATTGGCCTTTTTGGGGACAGAGAGGACAGAAAAAAGGTGCCTCCAAATAGAGGACACTAGGTCCTCGTGAGGAGCCATCCAGGACGTAATAGGCATATGTGAGGATTCCGCCATACCTAGGTGCTCTGCCAGCCTTTATCTCTTCGGGTCCTGTGTCTCAGTGGCCCACCCATGAGCTTCCTGGAACATTCTGAGGAACTCCGAGAAGGAGAGATCCTCAGGAGGAGACTGAGGGGTCTCCTTTTTCTGCGGCTCATCCCAGGGGATATGAGAAATGGAAATTACGTACCTACTGTAATTCTTGATCTTCTTGGATGAAGTCTCCACACTCATTCACACTGATGGGATCTACACCGGAGGCGCTAGGACCCAGTGGGAGCAAACATTTTTGCAAGAGGGCCGGCGCCAGGGATGGAGCTGAAGAGCAGTGCCGCGAGCCTCGGCTCATGCAGCAATGACTATCCCGACGTCGACCCTCCAACCGCCTCAGTACCTTTTTTCCAAGGAGGTGCAGCGTAACTAACCTAGAAGGATAGCCTAACAAAAACCAGACATAAGACAGTCCGAATGACCCGTATAAGAATGGTCAACAAAGAAGTCTTCACAGCCTAAACATTGAGGGAGTGAAGACCAACAACAGAGTGAGCTTGGGGGATGGCGGGTGGGTGTGTGAATGAGTGGTGGAGACTCTGTCCATGAAGATCAAGAATTATGCTAGGTACGTAATTTTCATATCTTCCTGGACATAAAGTCTCCACCACTCATTCACACTGATGGGGAAAGTACCAAGTTAATAGTCCCCCAAGAGGGCGGCAGGAAAAACCAAGAGCTCACAAATTTAGGACAAAAGTCCATTAAGCATAGTCCTGCCAAACGAAAGATGTCACCTGGCATGGACAACCAGGGCATAGTGCTTGCCGAAAGTATGCACTGAACTCCAGGTAGCCACACTGTAAATGTCTGCAATGGGTACGTTGCTGATTTCCGACAGGGAAGCCATGACTGCTCTAGTAGAGTGAGCGTACACTCTGCCCTCCAGCTTAACTTACGCCATGGAATAACAGTGGTGAAGGCATGCCACCAGCCATGCTGAAATGCATCGGATAGTGACAGGATGACCCAGCCATGTCTCGCTGAAGGAAACAAACAGTTGTTGAGCTCTGCAAATTCTTTTGTTCTATTCAAATAGAAACGCAGAGCTCTTTTGACATCTAAAGAATGAAGGGTACGCTCTCCTTCATTTTGGAAGTTTGCAAAGTAAGTAGGTAGGACCAAAGGTTGGTTTAGATGGAATTCTGAAACAACCTTAGAGAGGAACTTAGGATGGGCCGTAAGAACTACTTTGTCCTTATGAAATACAGTATACGGAGGGTCTGTGACCAAAGCATGCATTTCAGAAACCCTGTGGGCTGAGGTAATGGCCACCAGGAAGGCCATTTTCCAAGTGAGAAATTTCAGCTCACAGGTAGCTAGACGCTCGAAAGGCTTTTGAGTAAGCATGTCTAGCACAAGATTAATGTCCCAGGCTGCGACTGGACGTCTGATAGGAGGTCTGGTATGCAGAATACCCTTAAGAAACCTCTTAACTACAGGTAACTGAGCCAGTGACAAGGAAAGCACTGGCTCATGATAAGCTGAAATGGCATAAAGGTGAACTTTGACTGTAGAATATTGTAGACCTGAATTTGAGAGGTCTAAGAGGTACTCTAGAACTTTATTTGGTGGGCAGGAAAAAGGATTCAAAGAAGATTTTGCACACCAGAGAGAAAAACACTTCCATTTGGCTGTGTAAGTTTTTTTGGTATCTGGCTTACGTGCAGCCAAAAGAATATCTGAAACTCTCTGAGAGACATTGAACCTGTTCACCTCTATCTCTTCAAGAGCTAAGCGTGAAGGTGAAATGACCTCAGATTGGGATGGACCACATGACCCTAGGTCAGAAGGTTCATTTGAAGGGGAAGCGCCTTCGGAGGGGTTGCAGACATACTGTTGAGTAACGGAAACCATATCTGTCAAGGCCAGAAGGGAGCAATGAGGATCATTTTGTCCCCCTGGGACTTGAATTTGAGAAATACTCTCTGAATTAGTGGAAGAGGAGGAAATGTGTATAGAAAGCATTTTGTCCACTGCAGCCTGAACTGCATCCTGACAGAAAATGCCAGGCCCTGAATTTCTGGAGCAGAAGAGAGGCAGTTTTGTGTTGAGTGAGGATGCAAAAAGGTCCAGGTCTGGAGTTCCCCTCTTTGTGAATAGAGACTGAACTACGGTTGAGTCAAGAGACCACTTGTGAGGATCTGTCTCCATTCTGCTGAGATGGTCTGCCAGTTCATTCTGCACTCCTGGCAGGTAGACCACCTGAATTAAGCCTTGTGCTCTAGGCACCATTCCCATACTCTCATCTTCCACTGCATAAAGGGTAAGAGTGTGCACCGCCCTGCTTGTTGATGTAATACATCATTGCTTTGTTGTCCGTTTGAAGAAAAATGTTCTTGTGACAGAGAATGTCCTTCAAAGCCCGGACTGCAGAAAGGACAGCTCTTATTTCTAGGACATTTATATGAAGCTGGGACTCATCCTGAGTCCACGTACCTTAGGTGTGGAGATTCTGACAGTGAGATCCCCACCCCATCCGGGACGCGTCCGTGGTAATGGAAATCTGACGATCCAGAGTGGCAAAGGGATACCCTTCCAGAAGATTGTCCTCTTGTGACCACCAGGTGAGTGACTTCTTCAGAGGTTCTGTCACCTTGATGAGAAAGGACTGAGGGTGAGTGGTTGGGGACCACTGAGTACTGAACATCCACTGAGAGGTTCTCATGTAGAGACATGCAAGGGGTACAGTGAACACCGAGGATGCCATGAGACCTAGCATCCGTTGCATCAAGATAGCTCAAACTGAGCTGTTCTGTCTGATGTATCAGGCCATCTGTAGGATATCGCTCCTTCTGTCCTCTGGAAGAAAAGCTTTCGCACAGGAGGTGTCCAGAAGAGTTCCTATAAAAAGAGAGACTTAGTATGAAAGCTGTTCAGCGGGCGTGGGGACTGCTCACTATATAGGCTCATGCTGATGTTGTCACGTGACATCGGGTGGGCAGTCCCACGCCAGATATTGCTAGCTAGAATTTTCCATGTGGTCCTGATGCCATGGACACAGTCCTATAAGTAATGACCTACTGCAGGAACCCTCTTGAAGTGAGATCTTAAATTCCATTCCAGTTTCTTACTCTCCACTGTCAAATGGAATCACGGAGTGGAGTCCGAAGACTTTGTAGCAACTGCAAAGTTGAAAATGAACTTGTAAATTTGAAGATTCACGAAGAAAGCATTTGAAGAACTTAGACCCCTTCAAACCAACAGAGCTGAGAAGGAGGAGACCTGCTCCTTCCAATGGAAAGGAAGATCTGACGTCATGTGGTGGAGCCAGAGGATAATACCACCCAGATGGTGGGAGAAGCTTAGCTGGAAGATTTCCAGTGATTTGCTTGCCTCCAGGAAGACTGCCAGAGTGCGGATAATGAACTGTATCCACACTGTTAGAAATGGAAATGGGACTGAAGCACGATGCTTGGCCTGCTCTGCCACCTGCCAGAACCATCTCATCTGGATGAGGTCTCCAGTTGGGGGGGGTGGGACCTCACTCCACTAGCCCCACTATGGGAGGTAATCCATGTGGGATTGTGAGTTAGGTCCTGGGGGAGGCAAGTGCTGTTAGGGAGTGGGCTGGGGCCGAGCCAGGCCAGCCAGAGGGGTAAAACAAACTGTATGTAGACACACAAAAAAACAAGTTTGAGTAGGCCAGAACTACAGCCTTTAGCAAATGCCTTTTTCTTTGCATTACAGATGTACCAGGAAAAATCTGATTTGTTCTGGCCAGAAAAGAAAAATCCTATCCACTCAGAAAAATAAAAAGATGGGCAGCTAAGGGAAAATGTAAAATACACAACTCCAGTTTTGTCCCATAGGCTGTACAATCATGTGGCTAAAATAATTAAGCAAATTTTTTTTTAATGTTATATGTTAAAAAAGATACTCGGAGGGAAGGTTCTCAAGTTATTCCCCTGACCTCTGAGTCATAGGCACTCTTCGGTATAATGTCAAACTTGAATAAGATTTATGTAAATATTCCAATTTGGAGATCAAGAAATGGATTTTTAGAGATATGCTATTATAGTGTACAGTATGGCATTGTTCTGTATGGAATTCCATTCCTTTCAAAATGCTGTTGTACCACAGTTCAAAGGTCATGGAATGTGACTGTACCCCTCTGTGGTACAACATTTTGAAATCCCTAGAGACTACACCAGTCAGTTTAATTCTGGCTATGCACACACATTTCACATTATACTATACAATATAAAAAATACACGATGAGTGCAGTTTTACTCACAACTTGTGTGTTCTGCCACCTCGGGGTTCTGATTCCCATGGACCTCTCTTGCTTATTCTCGAGGTCAGAGGGAATCAGAACCCCTCTGTAGCAGAACACACTGGTTGAATAGTTGCCCATCCAGTATTCTCTATGTTGTCCAATGTCACTTTGTCTCTGGAATTAGTGTTTTACAGGTATGGTATGAGGTGTGTCATTTTTGTATTTTTATATCATAAAATTCTGGTATATGTATTCTTTTCATTGATATCCAAAAATTTCAACATGACCATTTTCAATAAACAAAATCAAATCAAATTCTGGGCCCTTTAGAAACCAGGCTCGAGATGTGCTTCTGTTCCGATGTGTCAAAAACTAATCGGTCACCATTATATGGAAACTGGAAGATGGAGAAAGGTCAGCAGCTCAGTCCAGTCCCCTGCTACCTCAGCAGCTGTGAACCTCAGGTATTCTTTGCTATCAGGTACTTAGTCCAATATTGTTTTCAACAGTCACACTACTGACCTTCTGCAACAACCCAGGAAGTGTGTTACATAACGTTTATCAACCTCTGCGCAAAGACATTTATCCTAAATTACTTTGACTCTGCCCTTCTTTTCTATTATTTGTATCCAATTCCAACTCAAACAGCTCTGAGGCATTTATTTTCTTCATTACTGTTAGCAGTTGGCATGTCTCAATCATGTTTCTCTCAGCCTGTTCATTTCTAAACAGCAGTCTTCCAATTTTATTTTTCTCTCTCTGCAGAACTAAGGAACCACATTTTTGCTGCCCACCGTTGTACCTTTTCAATTTTTGTTTTACTTTTGATGTTCTCCATTTATTCCACACACTGCAGAGCTGGGTTCTGTGCATCACTGCACCAGTTTTTCACCCCACCCTGACAAGGGAGCCCACCTACTTGATGACAGGTTGATGAATGAAGTTCTGCAAGAGGAGTCCAGAAGCTTGAAGGTAGGCAGTGTTAAATGTAGGGCCAGTCGGGAAGGAGTTTCGTTTTTCCATTCCCTTCCCCCACACCTTTGTGCTCATGCCTAGTCAATGATGGGAGAACATTACTGGCATAGCCTCCCTCACCAGATGGACAATTGTCTACAGCTTCCCATTGACTAGAGGCACAAACAAGTTACCTATCCAGCACTTCCATGGGGGCCACTGGCAGAGCAAGGCATGATTCGCTCTTCAAACCCTCGATGAAGAGCCCTGTTCATGGTTCATACTGGTAGTGCACATCACACCATGGCTGGACAATCTGGCAGCCTTGCTATACATTCAATTCATTTGCTATTTACTTTGTATATTTTGCCCCACCCACAACAAACTGTTCCCTTCTTTAATCCTCACCTCCAGCTGCTCTGCTTCTTCAGACTCCACTCTGCACTACTACTACTACTACTACTACTACTACTACTACCTTCTCTGGGGACAGGATTCCTAATCTCTCCTGACCCCAGTACTCCTGCAGCTTGCCCCCCATTCCGCAGGGCCCTTTTGGATCAGGATGCAGTTTCCGGACTAGTTTTTTTTTCTCTTCTTTGGTAACTGGGTAAGGCCCACTACGTACAAGTGCCTGTTTTCATGTTTTCAGTGGTGACCTGGGAGCATTGGGGTGGTTAAGTGACTTGCTCAGAGTCACACAGTATGCAATTGGAGGTTGTGGGAATCAAAGCCAGGTTTGCTGAATGTAGCAAGATCATTCACAACTCGTTACTCTGACCTCTAGGTTATACTGCCAGCCCCAAGGGATTTAGTTAAGGCATGGGATGCAGTCATTAAAGTGTGTGTGTGTAGTGTTCTGGGGGCAGTCACAAACTGCGAAGTAGGAAACCAAGCTGCAGTAATCATCCATGCAGTGCAGGGTCCATTTTCTCCTATTAAGTTCTCCCACTACTCTTGAGAGTAGGCCGTGTGCAACATAACTCATGTGGGGGGGGGGTGCAGATGGCTTAAGATGCATAATTACTCATAACAACAATATAGCACATACCTGCTCCTACCCTAGGAGGTGCTTACACAGAAGGAGAACCTGTTGAATCGGACCTCGGTCTCCTACACAGTAATGCAAAGCCACCAGACCAGGTGTTCCTTCTGTGATCATATTATGTCCTTACCATAATATGATGCCCAAATATATATCAAGTGTCCTTTTTCTCCCAGGGTTGCTGAAATATGAGAGAGCCTTTATATTCTGCTATATTAAAAGATGAACTTTTGGGAAGAGACTGGATGGCTTATTTAGTAGACCATGGGTTATGTGACCTTTCACCCTTAGGTCACTGGTTCTAATCCAGCCCAGATCAGTAAAGGGAAAGGGAACATTGTTTAACTAGGAGTAGCACACTAAGCCTAAGCTTGTTTCCAGATGCAACCTGGGAGCATAAGGAAGTTAAGTGACTTGCTCAGGATCACACAGTATATACACTGCACCTAGGCGGCTGTGGGATTCAAACCAGGTGTCCAGATCTGCAGCTCAGAGCCTTAACCCACTGCACTATACTGCCTCTAAATCAGTAATGGTAAAATAAATTATTTTCACCTGATGTCTGTTTGGTGGCCTATGCAAAATTAGACCTTGCTCTCTGTCCAGTTGCCATGGCCTGGTATTCACACCACAGCTGGCACTAATCTAGTTTGAGGCTTGGATCCGGGGGCAAACTGTATGCAAATTGCTTGCACTGCACTATGTGTTGGTGCATGGATTATGAAGTAAACCATGGTCTAATAAGATAAATATTAATGTCCCCTGTCTGTTTCTTTAAAAGAGTTGCTATGCACGCAGACATTTTACTGAGCATCAGCAAAACAATGTTTCTCTCATGACTTTACCCTGCTATGGTGCACCTTCAGTGCCATTCCCCAGGAACCTGATAATAAGTTTCTGCATTAGCACAAACAATTGATATCATGATCAATATGTATACAAGACAATTCTTACTGTTCAAGTTAGCATGCTGAATGTCGATAGCTTTGGTTGACTGATCATCAGTGGCCGTGTGAGACATGTGGGAAGGTGAAACAAACACCTCCAGCACTCCTTTGGTCAGGCCAGGTTCAAACATCATACTCCGACTTCTCACACTTACATTCTCGCAGCCAGCATACAGATTTGTGATGCTCACTGATGCTAAAGAAAAAGAGAAGAGACCAGAGCGGACTGGTTTTAGTTCAGGAGGAAAGTCAATCATTTTACAATGTCATTGTCTGTGTATGTATCTGATTCTATATAATACTGTATTTCAACACCAAGATGACTTGCAAAACAGAGGTGTTTTTAGGAAGTGCATATTTTAAATACATGAAAGTTTTCAGCGCTAATAAAATAATCATTGCAGCCTACTTTCTTGCACTAAACTCAGAAATTACCCAAATGGATGTGCTGCACTCAGAATAGTACAACACAGCAATGACAGTGCAAATCAGCCAGATCAAATCCTGCTTAATATTGTTACTTACTATGTTGTGAAAATAAATGCATTTTTGCTTCAGTAAATGTGCCTGAATATCAGCTAGGATCAGAAATGCCTTCAGTGAGGGTGGAGTTGTGAAGTCACTCCATTTTTTCAAACATAGGTCTGTATATTGTGACAATTCAACAGCAAACAATAGGTTGGGAAGCAGATATTCAATATTATACATTATAAAATGAAGAGAGAAAATCATGCATTTTGATTGGTTGTTACCTATGCATTAAATCCATTCGATGCACAAGTAAAAACAGGTACTGAAAAGCAGGACCGCAGTACAAAAAGAAAAGAATATCAGTGTACCATTAGAACGTTCAGCTTTTTAAATGCCGCATTTTTTTTTTTTTTTACACATTAGATGACGTCCACTTTAAACTGTACTACAGATAATCCCTCCATCAAGCATAGTTGCCAACTTTTAATTGCCGATTTAACGCCTACAAAAAAGTCACCTTTTAAGCTGAATAGAAAATGCATTTTCAGATTATCTGATTATTTTTTTGTGCCTCCTGCTGTTACATCTGCTCCCGCTGTGGCCATCCTGCTGCCGGCCCTGCAGTTCAATTTTTTTAATGCAGACTTTTTTCCCCCCAGTCATATAACTCATTTCCTGAGAGGCTGTTTGGAGGAATTACAGATGATACCTCCAGTATGGTTGCTCGTGTGTGTGTGTGTGTGTGTGTGTGTGTACCCGCTCGCTCCAACAAGCCCAAAAACTGAAAGACAAAACTGAAAACAGCAAGAAAGTAAAACACATCAGTGTAAACACTGACTTTGGCTGCGGGGGGTTGGTTGCTCCCTCGAAAATTCTTTATTAACCATGGATCCCAATAATGGACAGATGTCACACACACTAAGGCGGAAGGACTATTTTACAATAAAAATGAATTCACTTTTTTCATATGCAAACATTTTTTTAACATGTAAAAATGATTTAAAAAAAAAAAGGGAACCCATTTTATACACACAATAAGACACACTGAGGTGTGCACTGAACAGATCTGACCGCACTTCCAGGGGCTGAAGGCATGAGACCGCACTATGCTCCTGGGTGTGTGGTGAAATCTGTTCAATGCACACAATTTCATGTCTTATTGTTTACTTATATAGACAAGATTTGTACTAAGCATGTCATATCATTCAGAAACAAACCAGGTGAGCATAAAGAGTACATCAAACTACTGGTCCTTTGGATATACAAGAAGCACAAACAGAAGTCAATGTCATACAAAGGATATACACATTCCTTGTAGCTGTCACCCCCAATCTATGACCCTCATCTAGACTGAACTAGGTCCTTATGCTTCAGGAAAGAGTGCCGACTACTGTAAGAGTTGAAAAGCTGTCATAGCCATAAAAACAGTTTTTCTTTCCCTAAAGAGAAGTGTGAGGTTAGCACAGTCGATGTTGATCTGTGGGCACGGAAGTTTGCATCTAGCAAGCTGCTTAAGATCTTGTGACTGCCAGGAAGGCTGCATTTAATAGATATTTCTCTTCCATAGAAAAGGCCATCTCTGCGGGGGCAGACCCCAAGAGACAAGTGTGATGGTATTTTTGTCAATTTGTCATCCCAGAATTATGAGGTGTTGCAGGAACAAGGTCCCTGCTACCAAAGGAAGCCTAACAAAGAAGGCTCAAACCAGAGACACAGAGAGAGAAAGAGAGAGAGAAAGAGAAACAGAAAGAGAGGCACTGCCAAATAAGGAGGAGGGGAGGATGGAGGCAACAAAAATCTAGAGTATGCAAAAGTGTCAGACATGCAAGACAGCAGCCGGTGCTCATTCATGCCCTGTAGCTGCTGATGAAAGGGCTCTCAAGTAGTACTACTGTGTGTCGCATTTAAACAGTAATAGGCTGTGACAGTAAAGAACAGTTACGTACTTATTGTAATGGTAGATCTTCGAGAGAATCTCTTCCATTAGGCCACATCTTTGGAACTGTACCTGTGTCAGTGCTAAGACCACAGGGAATCTTTTGCTAGCTGTGGGCTGCCCATGATGATGTCATGCATCAGCGCCAGAGATTATAAGCAGAGGACCTCCACCCATGGGGAACCAGGAGATAAGACCAGTCCAGGGATACAAGGTGAGGCACAGGGCTGGATATATGATGCATGGATTAGATTCAGGCACAATATGTGATGTAACCCTCTCTGAATTATAAGAGGGATGGCATGTCCAAATGGAAGAGATTCTAAAATCTATTGTTATGGTCAGTACATAACTGTTCTATCTTCTTCAAGGATATCACTTCCATTAAGCCACACCTTTGGAACAATTTGCAAGCAGTCCTCAAATAGCACTGGGAGGATGGTCCAGTCTGATATATTCAAGACAGCAGGCCTTGCAGCACATCAAGCCTGAATACAGCACATTTACAAGACTATGTCCAGACTGTAATGTTTAGTGAAGGTGTGGACAGTGCTCCATGTAGCTGCCACATAAATGTCAGCAGCAGAAACATTTCTGAAACAAGCAACAGAAGTGGCTACACTGCTTGTGGAGTGACCACAACCCACACCAGGAAGTTCTTTACTGTACGTCCTATAACACAACATAATACAATGTGCCAGTCATTTGGACAGGTACTGTTTAGACAAAGGGATGCCCTCTTTCACCAGAGGTGAACAAAAAAAAAAGCTGCGAGGACTTTCTGCAGTCATTGGTGCAAGTAAGACAGCATCAGGGTATTCTGTGTTCATCTAAAGTGTGGAACAATGACTCACCTTGATTGGCATGCTCATGGTAATGAACTGGAAGGTGCATCATTCGATGCAATTTAAATTATCACCTTCGGCAGAAACTTAGGATTTGTATACAAAGAGACTCTGCCTTTTGAAAAATCAAGTAAGTAGGTTCATACATTAAAACTTGAAGCTCCAAAATCATTTGAGCAGAAGTGATTGCAACTGAAAATAAAATTTTTCATGATGGGGAACATAAGCCACAACTCACAGCCAGCTCCAAAGGTGCCAACATCATCTCAAGCACAAATTTCAAGTCCCAAGGTGGGACTGGCTTGTGGCTAGGAGGTTTCATATGAAGAACACCTCTCAGAAAAATACAACACACCTCCAACTGGGCAACTGTACGACCAGCAATAGGAGGCATGGAAAGCTGATACAGCAACCAAATGCACTGTAAGTGAGGAATATGGTCAGCCAGACTCTGACAAGAACAGTAAGTATTCCAACACAGCATTTACAGGACGGTAAATGGATCAAAATTCCTGGAAGCAGCCCACAAAGTGAATCGTTTCTATTTCAAGGAACAGGTATCTCGAGTGGAAGACTTACAAGCTGCAATCAGAACATCAGCCACCTTACAGAGAAACAAAGAAAGTGATGGCAGATGGGTACCAAAGTTCCATCTAGTCTGCCCAGATCCTACCCCCCCACTCAGATACTTTTTATCACTATTCTCTTGTGCCCATCCCAAGCAAATTTAAATCTACATACTGTTTTGGATTCACTGACTTCAGCAGGTAGGCCATTCCACAGATCAATCACCCTTTCTGTGAAGAAAAACTTTCGCATGTTGTCTCAATCCCCCCCGTTTCATGGCGTAGCCTCATGTTCTCGTGGAGTTGTTAATGAGAAAGAGTTCCTGGGTGGAGACTCTGTTTATACCCTTTAGGTACTTGAATGTCTCATACCCCAAAACATGCAACAGCTATGTTTTCGTGAGCCATGCATGTAGATAGGGGTCTATGATGCCGGTTCGACAAATATTTTGTCGACCGACATTACAGCAACGACTTTATGTCAGCCGCAACTGCGGTTGGCATAAAGCCATCCAGTGCAAGTTTGTTTTCCTTCAGGGGGCTTTGTCCTCCCCCACACACCCTCATACCCCCTGTAATTAAAAATTATCAACTCCAAGTCAAGAGTTGCAAGACCCCAAGTGAGCAGTGCCGGAGTCCTGCGGGTACATCACAGCGGCAACATCGAATTGCCGCTGCAATATTGTTCACTATAAAAATTTCACTGTTCGATCAGTGTACCCATGTAGAGGTAGGGATTTCAGGTCCAGATGGGCCAAGGATCCCTTGTCCTGTGACAACAGACCCTGCCACCATGGTAGGGGGAGAGAAGGCTCCACTATCACTACTGCATAACTGGAAACAATATCTGATGAGGCCATAATGGTGCAATGAGGATGAAAGTGGCATTCTCTGTCTGCAGCTTGATAAGCTACCTCTGTATTAGAGGAATTAGAGTTAATAAATATAGACATTCCCCTTTCCAAGAGAGAAACTCCTGGCCCTAGATCAAGCGAGCAGAAATGCAGCAGTGTTGCGTTGTTTGGGGACACAAAAAGGTCTAACTATGGATAGCCCCATCTTGCGAAGCGATCATCTACCATCAAGGTCAGCAGTTCCTATTTGTGAGTTCTGGACTGTGACCTGCTTAGCTTGTCTGCTAAGATGTCCACTAGACCTGGGAGATGTATGGCTCACAATTGTAGGCTGTGGGACACAGCCCAGTACCATACCTTCGTTGCTGACTTGCATAGTAGGTAGGAATGAGTGCTTCCTTGTTTGCTGATGTCAACATCACACTGGTATTGTCCATCTGGATTAACAGAAGATCAGGGCACAGATGAACCCTGAGTGTCCACTGAGATATTCTCCTATGTAAGTGAGCCAGTGGTACAGTCACAATGGCCACAGCCGTGAGACCCAGGAGTATGTGACATTGTTCTTGAAGAGATATAGTGGCTCCTGTATATCAACTATGCTGCAGCAATCAAGTTTCTGCTCTGTCCTGTGACAGGAAAGCACATCCTTTCTCTGTGTCCAAGATGGCCTCTATCTACTGAAGTCTTTGGCAGGGAGTCAAACAGACTTTGGCACATTTATTACGACTCCCAAGTCATTGAACAACTGATGTGTCCAAGACACAGTATGTTGTAGATCTTCCCTGGAGCTGGCTTTCAACAGCTAGACACCCAAAGAGGGAAACACATACAGTTCTTTCTTGCGAAGGTCGGATGCCACTACTGCCAAGCACTTCGTAACGACCCGTGGCACAGAGGACAAGCCAAAGGGCAATACCCAAAACTTGTAATGTTCCCCCTCCATCAGAAGGCAGAGGCATTGCCTGTGAGCTTTTTGGATCTTCACATGAATGTATGCATTCTGCATGACCAGAGAACAAAGTCAGTCCCCTAATTGCAGAAGGGGAATCAGAGCTTGCTGGGATATCATCCAAAACTTTTCTGTTTGCTATGAAAAAGTTGAGATCCTAGAGATCCAACACAGGTCGCAGATCCCTGGTCCATTCTGGGACCAGAAAGGAGCTAGAAAAAAAGAAACCTTTGTTTCACTGTCAAGGAAGAACTCATTCTATGGCTCACATTTTTGGAACAGTGACTGCACATCTTCCTTCAGAAGGGACAACTGACCTGGAAGATAACAGGAAAGAGGCACAGGATGATCTGTAAGGGTTTCTGGAAACTCCACAGCCTACTGCTTTGCAATTATCTCCAAGACCCACTTGTCTGTTGTAGTCTCCCTCCACTGGTTTAGATGCAGGAAGATCCTGCCCCCCACAACCATTCCTGGAGGCAAAAGGGGAGGTGGGTGAGTGTTCGGAAGACAGTCATGTGGATCCAGTGCCACCAGTACTGATTGCTTGGGTTGTTTTTGTATGCAGTAGGGGTCCCTGCAGGGACCACTTCTGTTACCTTGGCCTTATGGATGACAGGCACAGCCACCTCTGGCAATCAGCTGATAAATTAATCCCCTCCTATTACCCTTACAGTAGTGGGATACAAGGTTTTTACAGACTCTGAAGTCCTTTTCAAGGAACGAAGGCCTCTTAGGGCCTCTTCCACATCATATTCCACACAGTTTCGTCCCCCTGAAAGAGGCATTCAGAACTACCTGTTGCACATTTGTGGCAAAGTAAGCAGCCCTGAGCCAAGAATATACACTCGTACAAATACCAGAAGTAACAGCCCTGACAGAGGCATCAGAGACATCATAAGCGGAGTGCAGCAACATTTGCCAACCTCAGCACCAGAAGTTAAAGTTTTAAGCCAGTCAGTGTTGGCTGAGCAGTCAGGCAAAGCATAGGCTGCAATCTTGATAGCTTTCCACAGGCTGTTCTGATATTTTATCGTATGGGCCTGATAAGTTTGCAGTCCTAATGCCCAGCGAGGCAGAGGCATAATTATGCATGCCCATGACATCCATCCTCCTAGACTGTATTATAAGCAGTCATTAGGACTACAGAGTCAATTTCTGGCTGGTTAGCATAATAAGGCTTAGCAGATGGAGCAGGTTACTTCTTATCAGCCTTTCTAGGGACTGCAGGCGGTGGGTTAGGTCTATACCATGCAGCAAAGTTGCATCCTCTAATCCAGAATATGTGGATGGAATTATAATGGAGAGGGAACATCACACCTCCAAAAATTCCATCAGATGTCTTTTTGTGCAGTCTTCTTCCACAGCAAAGCTGTGGCAGTTTGCATCTGCTGCAACATGGCTTGGGAAGTGGCATCCACAGGACGCAACCTCAGGGTATAGACCACCAAGTCCTCACTGCAGAATGAGAGTGTAGAACTATAGCTAGGTGCCCCCTAGTGTTCTCCCTCATATTCCTCCTCTAAATCCTCCTCCTCTAAAACCATGGGGTTAGGATTATATTCTGTTTTGTTGTTAACGTCTCTGTCAATGATGGGAGTGCTAGAGTGTGCTGGCAACACTGGTGGTGGTGGCTGAGAAGGAGGAATCTGTGATGTGCTAGTCGCAGGCATCGACAGGGTGCTCCATTCTGCTAGGGGGCAATGACCTGTCATTTCTGAAGCTATCCCAGTTTTTGTTCTGCATCTTCATTGATCAGAACCTCAAAGATAGTCACCTTTCCCTGAGCCTTTAGCAGTACACTAGTTTTACCCCATTTACAAGCCAACCAATTAGAGGCCATTTGTGGCTTCAATGCAGGGCCGTTACTAGGTCTCCTTTAAGGCCTCACAAAAGTAACTCCTACCAAGACTCATTACCAATCCTGAGCAAATTTTTGCTCAGATCTTGTTCCAGAATTTCAGACACAGTGCATTCTACTAACAGAGACTAAGGCCGGGATATTCAGACTGCGCCAGGCAGTGGTGCAAGCCTGGGCACAGCGCAACTGGGATGTGCCGGTGCCAGGGCCAGGTGATAATCAATGGTGATGTGCCATGGCGCAGCACTGTTGAATATGGCAAAGTCAGCACACATAGTGCGCATGGTGCAGTGGCACTGTGCCAGTGCAAACCACGGATAGGGAGCACAGGGATGCGTCAGCACAAGTGCAATTGCGCTAGGTGCATCACCCGCGATATTCAGCAGGAGGCATGCAATTGAGGCCATAATATATGCAAGGCACAAATGGGGCAATTTGCATGTCATTATGGCCCCATTTGCATGCCTTACGCAGGGCAGCCTGGCAACTTGCGCCTGGCGCCCTGCACAGCATGACATGTTCAGTGGGGATCCTGGGGCATCCCCCACCCCATAGATGTGATTGTGTAACTGTAAACCACACAATCCCTGGTGGTCTAGTGGTCCCCCCCCCAGTCCCCGGGTCCCCGATATATGTAATAAAAGACCAATCCTGGTGGGCTAATGGTCCCCCCTCCCATCTGATTCCCCGATGTATGTGAAAATGAATGTCATTGGTGGCTAGTGGACACTCCCACCTGTTGCCGTGATTGTGGTGATCCACCATAAAGATATGCCCTAATGATCTGGTGGCATCCCCTCCCTCCACCCACACTGAACCCTTGCCCACCCGGCTCCCCAATCATCGACGGTGACTGACAACCTGCCCGCATACCATGTGGCCGCCTCACCGAATAACAGGTACAGTATGGAAGTCATTTACATATCTGGGACTGTCTAGTACAGTATGCCCTGCAAACCCATTGGTCCACACTGGGGACCAACGGGATTACAGCCCACACTGTATCTGTCATTTGGCAGGCGGCTGGGCAGTATGCAGGCGGGTTGCAGCTGCCTGCCGATGTTGGGGGGGGTGGGCAAGGGGTTCCGTGTGGGTGGGAGGTGCCACTGGATCACCAGGGCATAGCTTTACGGTGGATCACCGCGACTACGGCAATGGGCAGGGGGGTCCACTAGCCACCAGGAACGTTCATTTGTACATATATCGGGGAATTGGGTGAGAGGTGGGACCACTAGACCTCCAGGGCTGGTCAAGTATTTATTTCATGGGCTATTGGGGACAGGGGGGCCACTAGACTACCAGAGATTACTGTACATATATGTACCACGATCGCACCGGGTGGGTTCCACTAGACCACCAGGGTTGTGAGTGCTTGTGGACGGTGTTCTGGGTGGGAGGGTGGCCACCCACGGGTGGACTGCTGTGTTGCACCCTGCATTACAGCAGCCCACCTGTGGGTGGCCGGGATTTGTTCCTACTCTGCATGGGCCTAACTTTGAGCCCCCAAATGCGACACAGTGCAAGGATGCACCGGCATATGCATCGCACATCCTGGGCTGAATATCGGGATGTGCCGCATATGCATGGGCACACCCCTGCATCTGCGCCGCATATGATTACATTGCACCCCAGTGCATTGGGATTTGTGCTGCACCAGGCGGCCTTCTTAGTATCCCACCAGGGCGGAATGTGGGGTTGCACCGGTGCAACTCTGTTGCGCTAGGCACAACCCCTTTGAGTATCCCGGCCTAAAAGTTTAACACTTCAGAACACAAAGGTGACTTTCTCTTAAAAGCACTTCTTGTATAAATCCCAACTCCTGCTTTCCGAAAACTCAGGTACTAAAAGCTCCCACACCTGTATCACAATCACAGGCTAACAATAAATGTTAAGACACACTGCTGCTGTTAGATTATTACAGAACAAAGTTAAAATCCCTTAATATGACAACTCTACAACAAGTAGCTGGATAAATAAATGTAGATTACCCTATAAACTTCAGTAAGCAAACTACTTAGAATTAGCTCCCTTAGGGATTGCCATCCAGGTACCTTTGTCCTATAAACTGCACAGATTACTAAGTGATATTTGGTCAGGCAAAAAATGTACAAATATTTGAATATAATTTCACACACAGATGAACATAAAACATTCACTTAGCAACCACACATACAGTATATTATCAATGATAAATACTATATAAATTCAGCAAGCTGTGGCTCCATTATATAAACACAGGAATAAATGCATTTATGTATCGACTTTCAAGGCTCCTTTAAATTCTGAAAGCCAAGCCTTAACGTATAGGGCTAAATGGCTTAAGGTCTCTGCTCAAGAGTCCAGTAGCTCCAACAGCTCCCCTATCAAGACACACACTCACCACAACATTGCATATCTGAAACCTTTGTATGAAGTTTACAAAATATCAAACACCTATATCAGAAGATGAATGGTTGTTCTAATATAAGAGTTGGGCCAACCTATCCAGCAAACAGTGACTCAAGTCAATATGCATAGAGTCCCGCTTTTTAGGAGTAAATAGAAGGAGGGCAAACTCCGGTCGAAAATACAGCAACATTTTATTTTAGGAGGGGAAAGGAAGTGTTCCTTATCCCAGCTTACTGAGTCCCCCCAAATTTCCTCAACTTGACAGCTGAACTGAATGTCTGACCCAGAGCATGAAAAAATAGAAGGTGAAAGACCAATTCTTGTACAGGAGGATCTGCCCCTAAACAATGTCTGCTTATCACTAAGGTAGCATCTCTTAAGGGGATTTTACAAACAGGAGTCCTTGAGATCAGAATATAGTCTAAGCTTCCCACTCTTAGTTCAAGAGTCAGTGGGGCTTCAGTTTCTCAGCTCCAAATAAAACCATTATTTCACCTCTCCACCTGAGAGTCCTTTAATTCACCGGGCCAAAAAAGCATTGCAAAATGCAGACCAGGTCACTCGAATAGCAACCTCTGCACACAACACCATCCACAAGTGAAAACGTTAAATGAGTACCTTTAGAGGAAATTTCCCCAGTATTTGCTTCCAACAGGAACGTTATCAAAAAGCCTGAGTAAAACATTGGCAACCATTGGACAAACTTATCTCCGCTCTCCTTTACTAGGAGTTCATAGCGTCCATTAAAGGGCTCCAGTAGTTTGAAGTTTGCAAGGGTTATACCCTGCAGAGGTCTCCAACATTTTCCCTTTCTCATCCAAATTCCTCCAGTTTTAGCAGCATATTCTACCTGTAAAATTAAATAAAAGAGAAAGCGCTCCACTAAGTGCAGTAAAACAAGGTAGAACATAGGCACATTTTGCAGCATCCCCCAGGCAACGATGGCCTACCTTATAAAAGGCTTTATAAGCCTGTCAGCACAGATTGTGCAACCATATTTTCAGACATCGTCTCTCCAGTGCTCCAGAGTCATGCTCCTCTCATTCGACCAATGCTTCTTACTGCACCGGTTCTAGCAGTCCAAACAATGCCACAGAGATTCCAAAATGCCAAACACTAGGCGAACACAAGTGGCCGGCAATTCAGCCACACAGAGACAGGGAATGTTCTTTTACAGTTTTATAAAAGGCACTTCTCTAAAAAGTACTAACAGAAATATTATGTTTCATTCAAAAGAAACCTTATCAGTGCTTTTCAATGCTCCAGCAGCATTTGCTTGATGCAACAAATAACCAACAGAACACCAGAGCAGACAGGTAGCCAAAAACAATTGTCCAAAATGGAAAGCCACTCAATATCTTACCCAACTGCCAAAATACATCTTTCTGGTGTTTTAAGTGAAAATAAGGTAAGCTTCATTCATGAAGTCTGCTAAAAATCTTAAATTAAAATTAGCAGGCAAGGCAAGGAGCAAAAAGTCATGCATCGTAGAGCAGAGCAGCATCGCAACCCTTAGTACACTCAAGATAACCAATGCAACACCCAATAGACATCAAGCGTATACAGACAACACTCTCCACTATCCAAAGGAGTCCAAAACTAAACTGGAAGGTCAACAGTCTGATTTAGAGTTCACTCAGAAATTACCGTCAGCAGAAGACGAGGACTGGAACGCAAAGTAGTGGAAAACAAGAAAAAGAGGCCATACAACCAGAGCCTGCAGTTCAGAAATGTGCAGAGCAGACATCACTGCCAATAGGAACAGTGTCTTCCAAAACAGGAAGCACAGCACACAAGTAGCAGCAGGCTCAAAGGGAGGTGCAGTAGGGCTCTCCAGAACCACATTAAGGCCCACAATGGAAATGGATCACAGACTGAGGAATGCAGAAGTAGAATACTTTTGAGGAACCTGCGAGAAACCTCATACTGGACCACCATCTTGCTGTCAGTGAGGGCATGAAAAGCCAACACCGTGGCCATGTGGATCTTGATGGAGGAATACCTGAGGCCCAAGTCCATAAGGTACAGGAGGTAGTTCATCACCAGACTGACTAGACATGTAAAGGGATCCAAGCTGACAGACAGCTCACCATGCCATGAAACGTTTTCATTTTCCCAAGTTGGTGTACCAAGTAGATGGTTCTAAGCTGCTAGCAGAACAACAGCAACCACTGGGAAATCCAAAGTAGGAGAGTTCTACATCATAAAGAGCCAGGTGTTGAGGTACAGGGATCAAAGATCTGGATGCAGCAGAGCACCCAGTTCCTGCAACAGAAGTCCTGCTCATCCAGGGAGCGAGACTGGGGGTTCCACTGCCAACTGCTGAAGCAGAGGGAACCAAATCTGTCTGGGCCAGTACAGGGCCACTAGAATCAGGGTGGCCAACTCGGTCCTCCACTCAACCAGAACCTTCTGCATGAGAGGGAACTGGGGGAAAAGCATACATGAACCTCCTTTTCCAAGAAAGGGACAACGTGTCTTGCCAAAAAATCCAGGCCATGGAACAAGCAAGCAGAAACGCAGCAGTATTGCATTGTATGGAGACGAAAAAGTCTATGTCTGGATGACTCCACTTTAGGAAGAGGTCATCCATGACAGAGTCCAACAGCTTTCATTTGTGGCAGGGTGCCTGGGACTGACTGTGGCAATCTGCAAGAGTGTTGACAGTACTGGGCAGAAAGACAGCCGACAGAAACATGTTGTGTTCCATGGACCTGTTCCAGACTCTCACTGCCTCTCTGCAGAGGGGATACAAGTGGACACTGCCTTGGCAGTTTATGTAGAACATCAGAGACATCTTGTCCATACCAATCAACAGCTGATGACCTGGAAGGAGGGTGGCAAAGGCTTGTAGGCCAAGCAAACGGACCTCATCTTCAGAGTGCTGCTGTGCAGAACCATATCCAAGAAGGATCACTGCCCCAGAGTCTGAAAGAGGCCCAGATGGGCACCCTATCCTGAAGCATACAGCATCATCACCAGATGAAGAGCTGGATGGAGAAAGAGGGACCTGTCTCAAACTTTCAGCAGTCCTATCACCAGAGCAGGCAGTGACAGAGTGGTGGGTCACTTCTATGAGACACTCCAGCTCACTGGAATGCTGAGCATACTGGGCAAGGAGGAACCACTGTGGAATCCTCATATGCAAATGTGCCAGCAGGACAGTCAGACTGGCAGCAGCCATGAGTCCTATCAGTTGTAAAAGGCAACTGACCGAGACATAGTTGCTGGAACAGACTCGAGCCTGGGCAACCATCACCGTAGCATGGTCCACGGGAAGGAAAAAATGACCCAAACCCATGTCCAGAAAAGCTTGTATGTATTGGGAGAAATTGGCAGAGTGAGAACCAGCTTCAGCTCATTCCCCAAAATTCCCAACTACTCAAATAGTTGTCTGATGAAAACAGTGTGCAAACAATAGCCTCCTCGATTGGGCCTTCAGAAGTCAATCTTCAATGTAGAGGAAGACATATAGGCACTCCCTTCTCAGTGGGGCTGCAACCACTACAAAACACCTGGTAAAGACATGCAATGCAGATCATAAACCAAAGAGCAAGACATGAAACTGATAGTGCGAGCCCTGGAGCATAAACCACAGGTACTGTCTGCAGGACTTGAGGATTCTGATATGGAAGCAAGCATCCTAAATATCCAAAGCAACCATCCAATCCCCTTGCAGGAGCAGGGGGGGGGGACTGCAGAGAGACCATTTGAAACCATTTATAGTCAACAAACAAGTTGAGACCTCAGAGGTCTGGGCCAGGCCTAAGATCCCTGGTCCATTTTGAAACTAGGAAGTACTGGGAATAAAAGCACAGGTTCTTTTCTGCAACTGAGATGAGCTATATGGCTATCTTGCTGATGAGGGTTTAAACCTCCCGCCAGCAGGAGTGCAAGATGTTCTGGGCTTGGCAACGGAGGGCACACCAGAGGGACAGAGAGGAGTTCTAGGGCATGTCCTTGCTGAACAACCTCCAGTATTCAAGCATCCATTGTGATCTCACACCACTTTGGCAGGAAGAGGGATATACTGCCCCCCCCCCCCCAGATGCCCTGATCTACAGGGGCTGGAGGAGAGAGGGTCAAAAGGCAGAGGAGGCTGCAGGAATGCCACCAATACCTGCACCCTTAGTGAGCCTGGCATGGTCAATAGGAGGAAACTAGCCTGAGGCTGCTGAGAGCCATGACTCGTACCCCTGATTAACTGCTACAAGGGTGGTAAAAGGTGCTTACCAGCCTCCAGGCCATTGACAACAGTCTGTAGGACCACTGTTTTGTCACAGCCATCTGGAAGCATGCCATTTATTGCAGCCACAGACTTCCACAGGCAATTCTGAGATTTACTGATATAAGCCTGGCAACTGTGTTACACTGAACAGGAGGTCACACTGGGATGGGGTGCTTTAAAGACATAAATAAAGTATAGGCAAAACACAAAATCTAACACTCACCACCATGTAAAAAAGAGATGCTGCACACGAATATTGTATCAAAAACATGCCAGTTTTATTGAGATGTCAGAGAGAAAAAAACATGCCTTGATGCGTTTTGGATTAGCTCCTTTACCAAAAGACATGTTTAGCCACTGACTAGGTCGCCCTATGTACATAAACTGCAACGTCATCAACTGAGACAACTGAGGATGACGTTGCACTATATGTATATGAGGCAACCTAGTCAGTGGCTAAACACGTCTTTTGATAAAGGAGCTAATCCAAAATGCATCAAGGCGTGTTTTTATCTCTGGCACCTCAATAAAACTGGCATGTTTTTGATACAATATTCGTGAACAGTGTTCCTTTTTTTTTTTTTTTACATGGTGGTGAGTGCTAAATTTTGTGTGTTGGCGAAGCCTGGTAACTGACAGTACAGAGCCCGAGGGATGCTGAAGTATATGTCCTTTTACCAGTGGCGTAGTTTGTTTTTTTTTCGGGGGGCAAACTAACCAAAAAGTCCTGATTTTTGTGTACCACGAGATGAAGAAGGGTGGGGGTTCTGGGCACCCAGAAACCATGGGTTATAAAATGCATTCTGGTTTGTGCTAGTTCTAATTTAATACCTCACTAGTTATTACATTTTGATGTACATTTGTCCCAGGTTCAAACAGAAGCACAGGTAAGAAGGTCAATAAGTTCTCACGAAGTACTTTATGCAAGGAAAAGAAAACAAGAGACAGTTAATTGTTGGCCTCGTATTTTTATTTTGGTAATTTTCATATTAGCTGTCTTAAGAGATCATAATAGTAATTTGTATCGTGTAATGTTTAATATTTTTGAAACATACCAGTTCCTTCATTTGAAAGTACAAAACACAGTTTAGCAAAACACAACCACAGGACCATCACATCACAATTCCTATAGTGTTACTATAGAAAGCAGTATTACTAGGCCAATTGCCAGTATAACTAGTTACATATTAGTTTAAAAAACTTTAAAATTTCAAAATTGTGGTATTGGATACCCAATTTCAAAAGTTGGTTATTGGATACCAGTATTCTGATATACTTTTGAGCTTTTGTTAAGCTAAAATAATTTTGTTGCTTTGTATTTACCCTGAATCCCCAACTGCTCAGCAGCTGCAGTCTGCTGCTCTGTCCTTTCATGGTGCCATATCATTGTATGACATAATCAACATTCCAGGTCAATGAGATGAATGGCATGGAATGGTAGTGTGATGTAACACAATGTCTTAGACATATGAAAATCAAAAGCAATGACTGGTTTGGAGAGTGGAATTCAATGTAGATCAGAGGGCAGTAGGGCTCCCTAAAGCTACAGTATTTATCAAACATTTAACAAAGCATATCATAATGCATAACTGGCATAGAAAGGAAGATGGAGCTTCCTACAAGAGCTTGCTAAGCTCAGGGTGGACAAGGCAATGGGACCTGATGGCATACATCCCAGGGTACTTAAGGAGCTAAGGGTGGAACTAGCAGAGCAATTAGCAGAACTGTTTAGTGAGTCTCTGAGCTCAGGAGAGGTCCCAGAAGACTGGAGAAGGGCTCATGTGATCTCGCTCCACAAGAGTGGTAGCAGGGAGGATGCAGGGAACTACAGACCAGTCAGTCTTACCACTGTCTTCAATGAGGTTACCTGTTCTGGCAGTGTATTCCAAGTGTCCACCACCCTCTCTGTGAAGAAGTGCTTTCTGACTTCCCTCCTAAACTTCCCACCCTCCAGCTTATGACTGTGCCCCTTTGTGTTATGGTTGCCTCTCAGCTTAAAGAGACTCTCCTTATCAACCTCATGTATCACTTTCAAGCCCTTGAAGGCCCCAGTCATGCCCCTTTCTTTCTTTCTTTCTTCCACTCCTGTCTTCCAGGGAGTATGTGTTCAGTTCCCTCAACCTCTCCTCATATGTCTTACCCTGCTGACTGAGGGAGGTAGATTCAGGAGGTAAATGAGAAAGCATTACTTTACAGAAAGAGTGGTGAAAGGGTGGAACACCCTGCCAGGTGAGGTGGCATCCTTAACATCAGTGGGAGGTTTTAAGTGGGTGTGGGACAGGGTTAAGGGGACATTCACAAAGAAGACAAAGGAGGGGGTGGGGTCAGCAAGTAAGGGCATGACCTCGAAGGAGAGGGTGGAGGAGGGAGGGAGGGCAGCTGCAGTTTAATGGTCTGCTAGCTGCACACTCCAGCAGACATGATAGACCATATGGCCTGTATCTGCTGGCAGTTTTCGTATGTTCATATGTCTTCCTCAGGAATGGAGTTAGCCTACCAAGACCATGTTTAAGTACACCATTTAATTAAATAATTCAGGCAAAGGCAGTTTTCAATGATATCAGCATGTCTCCTAGTATAGGAATACATTAATCTCATGTGATATCTATTAAACAAGTCTTATTTATACATTTCTTTTGAATAAAATAAAGTTTGTAAATCATAAAATAAATCCAATATTAACTTAAACATATATAGAAAACTCAGAATATCACCATTTACTTGAGCAGACGTACAGTAACAGACACTGCAGACCATTAGATCTGCTCAAGGATAAAAAGCAGTAAAGATTATATTCACCACATAGAACTCATCATGATAGTGTGCAGTCCTTGCCTTCCACTTTCCATGCAATTGTATTAATGTGGTCTGGGAAGGGATAAGATTGACATGACTATGGAAGGTCACCAATTGTTGCAAAACTTCATCATTTCTGACTTCCTATTTTTTTCCGCAATAAATGCTTACTTAAGTTCATGCAGTTGCTAATGTTCATTCTTTATAGTAAAAGTAAATTTAAATAGTTGTCAAATGTTCTATTTTTAGACAGTATTATGGAAGGTCACCAACTGTTGCAAAAGGTCATCATTTCTGACTTCCCATTTTTTTGCAATAGTAAGTGTTTACTTAGTTTCATTTATTCTGTCAATTGCTAATGTTCATTCTTTATTGCAAAGGTAAATTCAAATAGCTGTCAAATATCCCATTTCTAGATAGAAGTCCCACGCGCCACATACAGTCATTTTAGGAATGATAATCTTATCTTAGTTTAAAATATGGGCAAATAAAATCTAGATATCTGATTGGCTGGAAACCGTTTCCAGCTGCATCCTTATCAGGAGTGGACATATTCTTTCAATGGGCACTACTTCTGGCACTGAAGATGAACTACGGTGAAATCAATTCATGCCAATGCTGTCAATTGGTGGCCATAGGAATAGACCACAGTGTCAAACCTGCTGCACCATTCCTACCATTGCCACCCCTCCTACACAATACAAACGCCACAAAAACAAAAATGAAAGTTTCTTTTTTTTTTTTAAACAAATTACCTCAATAAAACTGTCCACCATGACTGCCAAAAACAAAAGCACTACAGACAACTTCCTCCGTGCTTACAGTCCTTCCATCACCAGATCCCCCCACTGACAGTCACCTAAACACACAGTCACTTCAAATTCCTCTTCCCTTTCCTTTTAAATACTGCTCAGCCAGAAGACCAGCACAAGACTTGAGTTCTGTAACACCCTCTAAAAGAAATACATGCTAAAGTATGGCACCTGAAAAGGGACACACTCGCTCCCCGCACTACTGATGTTATAAACAAAACCATGTACACTTTGTATCACATGGACAGAGAGTACCTACATGATCTAACTAGAATGTATGGTGGGGGAGAGGATCTGTACAACTGACACAGATAAATACTGTACTATACAGTGCAATACATAGAGAAGCATAGCTAAATACAGTACAGTGCAGTACATAGAGGGACTATTTTTTTTTTATCTTTTAACAAAAAAACTGCTTTTTACAAATATATGCCATCTTGCCATTTTCTTTTTTATTTCAAAATTTCCACTGAGGGGCCCATTTTATAAGCACAATAAGACACTCCGAGGTGTGGGTTATGGCCTAATAAGAGCACTTCCCTAGTGCTAAAGGCACTCAGCGCAAGTGCCTCATGCCTCATAATGCATCTGGGGAATGCTCTTATCAGGCCATAACCCACACCTCACTGTGTCTTATTGCTGGCACAATTCAAATGTTATTGTTTTATTCAGAATTCATTAATGTATCACTATCAGGGTTATCTGTCAGGGAAGGTTCCATCAAAAGTTAGGTGCCACCTATAGATTCAGGCAATACCTTACCATTGAAGCCAGACTAGCCATTTTCCAGGGTAATCTTCTCTCTATTCTTGACTACTGCTCCCCTATTTATGCCAGGACCTCAGCTACTGCCATGGCTAAACTCTCCGCTGCCTACTACAGTGCCTGTCGCTTGCTTTATTGGCCCCATTCTCCACCTACCACTGTACCCTCTATAATACCCTTGGATGGCTACGCTGCAAGGTCCTTTCACCTAACCCTCTGCTGCATGGTGGACTATGTCATCTGCACAGCTCCAGAATCCCCAAACTGCCCTTCTGAAACCCAAAGCGCTCCTCCACAACCTCTGCTCTAATGGTACTCCCCCTCTAGCAGTTCCTAGGGTATCCACCAAAATGGGTTGCAGAGCTTGGTCTGTAGCTGCCCCTTTGCAGTGGAACAAACTACCGGCTGAACTCCATTCCATTGACACACACTCCAGTTTCAAGTCCTGCCTTAAAGTCTGGTTCCTGGCAAACTCATCCTGCTGCTGCTCTCAGGGGTCTGACACCAACCCACACTAGTCAACTTCCCAGCCCAGGGGTTACCCACCTACCCACACTAGTCAACTCCCCTACCTACAACTGTTATTTTGTATTTTTCACAGTAATATTTGACTTCCTTGCCTGTACGTATTGTATATATATTTTTTACTGAGTATTCTGTGTATTACTTGCTCACTGGACGATGCAGTCACACATTGTACACTGTGCCTACGATTTGTTTGTTTTGTACCAAATCTCCTCATGTCTGATATTGAAATCTTGTATTCACTGTTCTCAAATGGACCTATGCATCAAACATGTATATTGTGCTTACTATTGTTGCTTGTATCAAATCTGTTTCATGTGTATTACTGTAACCTTCTACTCCACTGTCACCCTGCGCCATGTGTTATGGCCTGGGTCGAGGCTGAATACGGTCCCTGGGATCAGTGCACTCACCCAGTTATCAAAGTCATAAATAAATAAATAAATCATCCTAGGTCTAGTACTGACTAATGGGGAAAGGATCACAGATCTCCAGGTAGAAGGTCACCTAGGGGCCAGTGACCATCAAATGGTATGGTTCAATTTGGCCACTAGAACTAAATCATCCCATTCCAAGGAAAAAATATGGGAGTTCAGAGGAGGAGCTGACTTAATAACATGGACAACAGAGTTAAGCTAGCCCTGACCAGAAGAAATACAGGTGAGGGGGTACAGGCAAAGTGGGCAAGCATTAAGGATGCAATACTTGAAGCAACGTTCCATTGTGTTAGGGAGAAAAGCAAGAGCAAAGAAGGAGAAACCACTTTGGTTCTCAGAAACAGTAGCAGAAAAGGTCAGAGCCAAAAGACTGGTCTTCAGGAAATATAAGGGAATGCAGTGGGACGAAGATAGGGAGGCATACCAAACTTCCCTAAAGGAAGCAGAAAAGGCAGTAAGGCATGCAAAGGCCCAAACCAAGGAAACACTAGCACAAACAGTAAAAGAAGGGGACAAGACTTTCTATAGATACATTAGCGAAAGGAGAAAGTCCAGAGGGGGTATTGCTAAGATCAAAGGGATAAGGGGGAGTGTATGGAGGAGGACCAAGGAAAAGCATCTATCCTAAATAGATACTTCTGCTCAGTATTTACTGAGGAGAAGGTAGGGCAGGACCCACAGCTCAGCACCATGGACACAGGGGGGAGGGAGTGTGCACAAATCCCTTCACAAAAGAAAGGGTCCTACAAGAGCTCGCTAAGCTCAGGGTGGACAAGGCAATGGGACTGGATGGCATACATGCCAGGGTACTAAAGGAGCTAAGGGTGGAATTTAGCAGATCAATTATCAGAACTGTTTAGTTTATTTGTTCGACCACAAGGTCATTACATAGTACATTAAAATAATACCATATCTAATACAGAGTACAAATAATGAGATACATATCCAGAACAATGTCAGCAGGTTTCTGGCACCTTAATGTCTGCTATATAACAGGCAAACAACTAATTTAACTGATGCCAACATACTAGAGTAAAGCTAATAGAAGACAGCTACCTGTAGGTCAAAATGACACATCGGACCAATCTATCCCAACAAGACTTGCCCCATCCACTCACATCCTGTCCTGTTTGTACCTACCTGGTAGCCAAAGAGGCCACACTTGCAACTGTAGGGTATCCATCAAAGGTAACAGGCAGCGCATGCTGCTCCGTACTCTGCAGACCATCTCCTATCCATCTTCTCCCATAGGCCATACCTGAGACACTTTATGTGACTATGTGTTTCACGAGGGTCCACTCTGACAACACCATATCCCCACTGCCCCCTCCCAGAAGTCAATTGGGCTTGCTGGCACTGAGGGCATAACCATTAGGGGTGCCATGCAACACATACTACTCTGCATTCCATAGGATGCCCCCTCCATTCAGCTACTTCTGTCGATCGCTATTGGGAGATACAGTAGAGCTGTGTTGCAGTTCAGACCCAACCATCCACACTATGTCACATCTGCACCTTCCCGACAGCCAACTGGAGACATCGGCCTTGAGGCATATCCGTGGGGCACCAGGCAATGCATGCTGCCCCATGTCCCACTGGTTACCCCAATTCCAACCATTTCCAGTGATTACCTATGAGGCACATGTAGGGTTTCCATGTCACTAGAGGGGTTATCCATCCAGGTCAGCTGGTCCAACCTGATGCCAGACAACCCATGTCATTCAGTACAGTCAAACCTTATACAAACTGTAGCATATAAAACATACATATTGACTTCATCCATAGCCTACAGGTGTTAAAAATTTTTTTTTTTTGCATGGAAATCAGCCTTCAACATTTTAGTCAGCCATGGCAATCAGTCCTAAAAAGACCAGTAGCTCACCCAGGCCCAATAATCCACAAACATGAGGTCCATTAGGACCATTAGTTGTAAGAGTTACCTGCAAGTCGATAGCGTTAGGCTGGCATTAAGCGGATTCTATAAAGCCGGCACTAGAATTAATGTAAGCAACAAATCTTAAAATATAAAGTAATCCTTCTGATAGCAGCATTGCTAAAGTCATAGGTTAAGTTCAAAAGCAATGCACTTAACAACAAAAGCGTCTATGCTGCTTGCCATCCAGGTAAATCAAAATAAAAACAAATGTTCTCCTGTCTCCAACGCCAAACATCAGAGGAAATTTGGAGAAAGCACCATTCAAGGGAGATTTACCCTGGACAGTTCATATTACCTTGTGAGGGTATTTGTGCTGTTATTTTTTTTCATTTTTTTTTTTTTAGCATCAGGATTGTTTTAAGTTTACAGAGGTGACACTACATTTGGGGGTATACCCACACTGGTTAATAACAAAAAGAATTTTACCCATGTGCTGAGCCTCGCAAGAAGTGTGGGACATTTACAACATTAGGCAAAGAGGGAAGCATCAGTATCTGTAACCTAGTCAGTTAGTGTGCCCACAATCTTAATGGTGTTAATTTCTAAGAATCTGTTAGACTTCAATCATCATTACTCCCCCCACCTCACAACTCATATATAAAACCCATGTAAAACTTGTATGAAACTTACTGTGAATAACTGCAAAATATTTAACTCCAGGACTTTTAACAAAGAATCCCATGTCTACCAGAGTTAAATCCCTGACATCTCTGTTCCTACATTACCAACAATGAAAATATATATTATTTTCAAACATACACATAGAAATCATGCCCTTTTAAAACATAACTGTGCAAGCATTTGTCTCTCATAACAATTGCCATTTTAAACTACGGCTCTGATAACAGACAAAACACGCATTTTTAACCAGTGATAACAATGTTCTATCTGATTATTAGGCAAGTCTTCAGTGGTACAGATAGTTTGTTGGCTTCTTAGCCGATCAGTACAAAAAGGGCCAAGGCACAGAGTTCTGCTGGATTATTCAAAAGTCTCCTCCTTACTCACGGTCCCTCCGACTGATCATCTGAGTCATCTTGGCAGCAATTCTCTAGAGCACTCATTTGAGTCCATTTCCCTGCATCTTTGGCATTGTTAAATTGGTAGGTTTTACCCCGTATTGAATTCGGAGATGCGCTGGAGCCAACAGTGAGTGGGCAATCCCCAAACCACGAAGTTGCTGATGGATGCCATCAAACTATTTCCACCTATTATGAGTTGCGTAAGCCCAGTCCGGGAATAGGTGCACATCCCGATCGTCGTGCTGCAAAGGATGACCAGCTTGAGCTGCCGCAAGGAGAATGTCCCTTTTCTCCAGTCCCACTGTGACCAACATGATGGTGCATGGTTGGGAAGAATTAGTGCAGGAGGAACGGTGGTTTATTCGGTAAGCCTGCTGCAGCTCAGAGTCTTGCCATTTGTCCAGTAGCTGTAGCGATTCTCTTACCCAGGTATGCAAGAACTGGAGAATGCTGACCCCCCTCTATTCCTTCCTGGAATCCGACAAAGCACACATTCATTGCCCGGGCTCAATTCTCTAAAGTTTCTAACCTGGCACAGAGGTGGGAATTCTCCTGCGTTAGTTTATTTCCTGTAGATAGGTTTTTTCATTATTGTTCATCTGCATCTTTGGCAGATGAGGCAGCAGCTTCAATTTTGGCATCCTGGTTGCCCATTCTTTGCAGGATATACTCAATCTTCTGATCCATATCCCAGACTGCTTTTAGAACAGTGCCCAAGGGGGAGCTTCCCCCAATGATTGTTGACCATTAGGTTGTGAAAGGCCTGGTATTTCATTTGAGGCCTGTTGTGTAGCTGTCCCAGATTTTTGAACTGCTCCTTCTGTGCCTTTATTGCATCCCATGTTGTTGGTTTTCCACAGAGAGAGTCCTACTATGTGACTATCTAATAATGTATTCACAGTTCGAAAGTCTTCGAAAAAAGGTTAATGTTTTTAAGTTTTAAGTTGTGAGATGTTGAGAGCTGAAGTGAAGCACGTCTTCTCTATAGTGTGGCTCTCTAGTGCCCCCATCTGTGCTGTTATTGATGTCTTTCTAAAGTTGCCACTGACTCCTCATCCCAGGGGTTCATTATGTAGGCCTTTTCATAAAAGCACTTGTTCAAAGAATTTCTCCAGCTGTGTCCTGTTAGTAGCAGTGGGCACCTTCTAAAACCTATTAAAGGGGAAACAAAAAGACACAAAAGCACTCCACTAAGTGCAGTAACTCCAACACCGTAAATTAGAACCCACATTCCCAGCCCATAGGCAACATATAGAATAGTGGATGATCGCCCATCCACAACAAGACTGAGTTTCCCTTGAGGGAGTTGATGACATCATAGAGACCTCGAGAGGTCTTACTGATGTCATCAACTCCTGAGAGGGAAATAGCCTTGTTGTGGATGGGCGATCATCCACCGTTTTATATAGTATATGGACAACCTTTATTGTCCACGGAAACCAGTGGCCTTTTGAATGTTTACCTTTTTTTTTTTTTATACTGGTGCCGTTCCCTGTCCCACTCGCTCTGGCTTCTCCTGCTTCAGCTTGCTCCGTCTTCTCATAGTCGGACCGTATCGGTCTGAGTAAACTCCTCCTTTTGGTTTTCTTCTTCTGTGGCCAAGCAGTTTAATTTTAAAATTAAAAAAAGTAATTTTCTTTTCTGACAAACAGCCATGTGCAGTTCTATGGGTGTGACTTAATGGACCATCTACCGTTCGACGCTTGGTAAATCACACTGCTATGTTTTCTTTTTTTGTTCTGGTGGGTCCTCAATGAATGAGCCAATCAAGTGAGAGAATGAGGCTAAAAAGCTGTTGTACTATCGATGTGACATCAGAACAATAGTACAACAGCTTTTTTTTTTTACCTTTGAGCTGCCCTACAACAACATTTAGAAAGACACTGGTTTCTGTGGACAATAAAGGCTATCCATATACCATAGTAGCATACTGTATATCAGCTTTTATCAAGCATCTTTGTCCACAGTATTGCCACCTCATCTCATCTCGGCTCAGCTTGGCTCAGGAACATCTATACTCCAGGGTTCACATAAAAACAAGTTTCTCCACAATATCTAGTGCTCCTTGCATACATTTTTACCAAACCAAGCCGGTATGGTTCCGTAACAGGGTACATAACTCTGTTAAAGGCTTAGCGACAACACAGAGGACACTGCTGCAAAAACAGCGGCCAAATAACCATTCACTCCAGACTAGAACAGAAGGAATGCACCGTTATGGTAAACTGCACTTTTTACTGTGCAGTCGTCCACTGTGAAATGCCGCAAACCAACATCCGGGTGACCAATCTCAAAATGCAAGGCATTTACTGTAAACAGCAAATACGGCATCCAGACTAAAGAAATTCCATATCTCTGGTGGACAATTAATCAAAACATGTAGTGCTTCATTCATGAAGAACCAAAATAAAAACTTTCTTAGCCGGTAACCGGAGAGCAAAACAAGAAGCGTGTTGCAGCGAGCGGAGAGGCATTGCAGCCATCTCATATAAATTGAACTATCATGTATCTAAATCTCTACTTGGTCAATTGTATGCTTTAAATATTCAATACTACAATGCTACTATATGCATTCATACATTCTTTTCTGGTGTACCTTAAAATTAGGTTTCATTTGGGCGTTCACTGAGCGGCGTTCTGTTTTCTTGAATTGCGCCTGAACATTTCCTCCAACTACTACCAAATGCAAGGGTGTGGCCAAACCCTCTCGGGCCCCCCTGTAAAAACACAGTGGCAACACATCACTGCAGTTGTTCAATTTCTGCGTTACAGGCTTGATACTTGAAACAACTTTTTTAAGCCTAAAGAAGTTGGGCAAGATGAGAATTTTTGTTTGCAAGGTACCCGGTCGACTCTACCTGAATCCCTCCTCAGCCTTCCTCACAATCATTTAAAGACTACAGGAAAATTCACAGCTAAGACCGCTCTGCTTCTCCTGCCAGCTCACGCTAAATCAGCATACTGCTCGGTGAATCATGATAGGCTGCTATACATCGTGTGCAGCCAATCAGGAATGGCCACACCGAGCAGTCAGCACAAAGGGCATTTTTTTGGTAGACACCCCCCCCCCCCCGCGCGAGCCAGGTCTTCCTGATCCACGGTCCACACAAGTTGGTAAAAAAAAACGAAAAAAATAAAACAGAGCGTTTAAAAGTCCCGGTGACAGTAATATTTCTCTTGGGAGGGGGGTGCAACTTGCCCCCCCGCAATCTACGCCACTGCCTTTTACACATGACATCAAGCATCCTGGATTCTTTATCAGGAGGAAGAGAGATCATATGTTTTGGGACTTTCGATCTGTCTTGAGCAGCCATTATAACCACAGAACCCATCTCTGGTTTACAGCAATAACAGAGCTTTCCAAAAGGGGCAGGTTATTGTTTGTCCACCTTCATGGATACAACTGGCAAAGCGCAAGACCTTTGCCAAGTAACTAGAGTGGTAGCCTCCAGACACAAATGGATAGGAGGTATAAGCACAATAGTGGAGGCAGACACCTCTAAGAGCTCATAAAGATGTCTCTTAGAAGAATCCTCCTCCTCTGCCACAATTTCCAGCTCAGACTGGACCTGTCAGAGGAAAGCCTGATAGGAGGCATCCTCAGGAGGGAATCAAGGAGCATTCTGCACACTGCAGGAGGATGAAGTGGAACTGAGCCCTCAGAAACAAGGGGGTTCAGATCTTCCTCCATCTCCTCATACTCCTCCACCATATATTCAGGATTGTATTCCCAATTCATCCTCATCGCCGACAGTCTGCGGCAGCAGGCTGAGGGGCAGAGAAGGCTGTGAAGAAGGAAGTGTTGATGGGCTAACCACTGATGGGAGACAGATCATGCTTGGTACAGTGACCAGCAGTGGGAACTCCTTTGTCACTGACGAGGATGATGGTGGCAGCCCAAACAACATTGATGGGGTTGGTGTTGATAACTGAGGCAGGGGCAGAAGCTTCTGAAAAAACTCAGACATCATCTGATAAAACATCTGTATGTGCACAGACCCTGAAGAGGTCACTGACGATGAAGCTATTGACAGGACAGAGCCCAACAGCAGAATCAGCTATGAATCCCTCTGCAAGTGGGATTACAGCCTGTGCCAGGCCCCTACTTTGGTGTCTAAGAGACAGCAGGGTGGCACAGAAGCCCAGACCTTCAGCTAGGCAAAAAAGTGGTGAACTCAAAAGAGAACCATCATACACATAAGTTGTAGGCAAAATGTATTTTGTATGTAGCACAACATAGGACCAGACAACAAAGCACACCAGGCAAGTGTGTCGGCGCTTTACTCAAAGCTTCTTCTGGGGGCCTGGCTTGGGATCTGTCTTTGTCAGAGGACTTAACTCTTTTAAGAGGAGAGCAGGGCCATTCAGGAGAGGCATCCTTTTCCCTGAGCACCTGCTTGTCTTTGCTTGCAAGACAGTGCTTATCTCCCGAATCAGCAGATTTGCCATTTTCTTGGTAGAATCAGCAGCCAACACCACAGACCATAGAATGGCTTCTTGACAACAAGCCTTGGAGAGATGGACCAGAAATGACAGGGAAGCTGCCTACAACATGCACAGTTTCTCCTCCACAACCTTGATTTTTAAATGAAGTTCCATGAAGTTCCAAGGCTTTCGCTTCAGAATGACCTGATTAAAGCCTTGGCAAATGCCACAGGTCTTCACGCTGTGGTCAAGGCCTAAGCAGTGGATGCACATGGAGTGGTCATTGTCTTTGTACATCTTAATTTTACCACAATAACAATATGGCATAAACAATTAAGTAATTTAAAATAAAGGCGACGTCGATACATTAGCAATACTTGCAAAGTTCGACAGTGTTCTTCAGCAGCAGTGGACAGACAAACAGTTGATAGTGGGAGAAAGAACTGAGGCCTGATGGGGACACCCATATTATACAGGCAGTGATGATGCACATTGACATGAGCAGCCCCAGCTAGCAAAATTTTCCAGGGGGTACTGACACCGACAGCTTATAGTTCCATAATGTGGCTCAATAGTGAGAGATATCCTTGAAGAATTTGTTTCGGGGTGTGGACGACAAACCCAGAATTAAGAGAGGGATTTTAACAGCCTAGTGACAGTCCTGCCAGACTTCATAAAACATTATTTGATGGCCAATTTGGTTGTGGGCCAAACAGCTGCATGATTCTCAATGGTTCAAACTGGAGATTACCGAGGACCTCCCAGCACCTTTATTTTCCATTTTCTGCACATCCTTTACACAGGAAGTTTGGCAGGTGGTCAGTCCCAAAGTGGCACAATTCTTATGTGTGATAGGTCAGTTACGTAAACTTATCAGGACACCGAATTACATTTGTCCACCGACACTGATCTGACACTGTGGATCATTTCTGCTTCCGAAATTACATCAAGGATATGGTTACTGGGAAAAGAAGGAGCCGACACATTTTTCTCAATCAACATCACAAGGCAAAGTAAAATACTTTGGATCTCTCCAACAGCAATTTGGACTAGGACCTCAAGAGGCTTTCCATTACTGGCAAGTACGTCATTTCATAATGACTAACAATAATTTAGAGAAAATATCTAGGGAAAGGTCTGCATTAGAAAACTTTGTATGTATTGGGTATTATTTAAAAAAAAAATTAAATATATTTCTGAGGTTTACATCACCTGGGATAGCAAGGGGGACACCCATTGTAATGTATCGGATAAAACTGGGAAAAGGAAAGAGGAGAGCCCATTGATGAGGGTCCCTGGCTTAAAAGGGTGAAGTACAGGTGGAGAATAATGTCTCCCACTGTATGAGAAATTTGCATGGAAAGTGTTTGCTTTTTCCAGAACCAAGCATTTTGGGACCACACACATATGAAGGACTACTTAAGTGGGACTCGTTCAAAACTCTTGGAGCTGTCAGGCAATATCAAAAGTATGGAAGCAGGTACATATAGATCTACAAAAAATACTGGAAACAGATTACTCTTTTTCCTTCACAGACATGATTTTAGGGATGCCAAGGGCAGGGTCTTTATCTACTCAAAAACAAAAATACTTTTTTTTTTTTTATTTACTAAACTTTATATTCATTTTCAACAATACAACAACAAAATACGCAAATCCAGAAACATGATGGTGGATATAATGGAAAAAAACAGAACTAGTCCAACAACACCTCTCTCTCTCCCCCCAAAAAAGACAATCCTCACTCCCCTCCCCAGAGTGCACCTGAGACACTACACTTAAATAATGACCTAATAAGATATTTAGCAGTTATCCGTTTGCACAGTACCCAGATGGGAATTAAGTACAGGTTACTCATCTGTAACAGGAGTTCTAGGAGTGGTATATGTTGTTCATTCACACTTACTGGCAGGTTCCTTGCCACTTTAAATCATGCCGGAAGGTCTTCAAGCTGGCTCCTCCAACCCACCCGGGTGGTAAAACTCTCGGCTCCGCCCCATGACGCCAGATCTTCCTTACCGCTTGGAAGCTCAGGTTCCCTCCTTTGCGCTCTGTGTTTTACGCCTGGATCCAAACTCTTTGGTTAATCCGAAACTTATTTTAAAATTTACAAGACATTGGTCTTTATGCTCCCTCGTGGCTGCGATGGACAAATCGACTCCCGGATTCTGTCGGTGCCCCTGTGGACAGAAGATGTCCCAGACTGATCCGCACTCCATGTGCATTTATTGCCTTGGACTAGGCCATGACTCACAGGCTTGTGAGTTGTGCAAATCCTTTTCGGCTCTGGTCTTAGAGGACTGCGCTGCCCGATTGCTGTTGGGGCGACCAGAGAAACGTTGTCCTCCCAGCTAAGTCAAAGGAGGCCCACTGGGCGGTGTCCATAGCTGCGGGCTTGGCTGAACAGCTGGAGCAGATGATCGCCCTTGAGGAGGAGGCAGCAGCCCAGGCCGCATCATCATCCTCCTCCTCGGTCGCGGCATTTATCCCGCTCTCCTTGGGCTCCTCCTACACAGCTTCTTTCAAGGAGCTTTGCCAATCCCTCTCCACCAAGGGAGAAGGGCCTTCAGGACATTCCTCTCGGTCCAAAAAGAAGGACCCCAAAGGTAAGTCCCACTGTCGATGTTCGTGGGAGCGGGAGAGGTCCCCTTCCCTGGATAGTCGACACTCGACTTCGGTCGAGGTTGTGGCTAAGGCCGCTGGCTTCATGGTGTCCCCGTCAGGTCAGCCATCCGAGACACCCATTGACACACGTCCTCCACCCAAATAGAATTCCAAAAGGGGCACACCCTTGGGCAATCCCAAATAATATGCATCAGGTGGCCCTCTGCTTCGCCACAGCAGAAGCAAGTTGGAGAGGCACGCTTTCCCATCCTATAGAGCCTGGCAGGTGTGAATTAAAGATTATGCAGGATACGCAACTGCAACAGTCTGTATCTGTCCTGCTTATTAAATTTGTATAGGAGTTGCCGAACACCCCTGCCAGACATTAACCTCCTCCTGGAGTTGTAGCGCCTGCTTCCAGTAGTAACAGAAACCATCCAGTCTGGCCAGGTCCTTCAGTTGGAAGAACCAAAGGGAAACCGGAGACAGCGTGGGGCTGAACTGCCAAATGAAGGAGTTCAGACAGGACCTCCACAGGTGAAGAGGACCAGGGACGAGGGCCCAAAAAAGAGACAAGCACGCTGGTGAGTTGCAGGTATTTAAAAGGATGAAACACTGGGAGGGTATGAAAGACACTACTAATTATGCTAACTGTTGCTCACCAAAGTGGCTCTCTGACATCTCTCCACAACATGTGAGCTGGACATCAAGAATGAATGACACTAGAGGGATGGAAAGGATCACAGCAGCAGTGAATTTGAAGGGAAGGGGTGCTCCCTGGCACCGTGATGCCCATGGGACAATTATTGGACACAAGCATAAGGAGTGTAGAACTTCGCTGTTTTTTTAGGGGCTGGGGAGGGGGACGTTTAAAAGTTAAAGACTGTCAGGAGGGGGCAAAACACTGCACCAGAATGTAACTAATCTTGGTGAACTGATGTATTTTATGTGCATCCAACTGTTAAGGAGCATTGTTCTGTTCCAGTTTACACTGAATGCTGTGTTACATGTTTGTTTAACTTGAATAAATCTGGTATTTCTAAACATGAGCAGAGAAAGAATCAAAGAATGAACGGCTTGCATACTGAACCCAGTAAATTGTTTTATTGTGTGAAAATGCTGCCCTCCTGTGGTCAAAGTCTCCAACTGTCCTGATGTACACCACAGCAAGAGTGCTGCATGTATAAAGCTGCTCTAATTAGAAACACTAGCATCACATAGGAAGCAAGCGAAGTACAGCTCTCACTTCTATAATTCTAACGTGCATCAGTCTCAGTGACTCGTTGATAAGAGCATATGAAAGTAGACGCCACAGTCCCGAAACAGGTTTGTTCTGCAACGGAAAATGGGATACGAGAAAAAGTTAACATGATATATCTTTTTAGGGCTAATCTGCATAGCAGACCAATTTCTATTGGTATCACAGTCAGGAAGTGTTTTGCAGCTTTCCCACTGAAATGCACTGGGGGACTTGGATATGCCTTTTAATGGCTGTCAGTGAGTGAGTTATGCCTTGCTATTGCTTCTTGCAGCTGCCTGTAATGCTTTGCTAACTTTCTGTTGGCTGCAAGGAGGCAAGTGTATGAAAACTTGTTGCATGTGGCAGCTCTCATGAATGTACAGCTGACCTAGGTGATATAAAGTACAGTTGCATAAGAACTTACTGTAACAGTAGCTCTTTGAGAGTGTCTCTTGCAGCAGGTTATAGCAAGTGGGATTCAGCAGCAGGCGCCCTCACCTTCACATGATTTCACAGCAGTCGACCCTGGAACCTCCCCCCAGCACCACCACGTGTCATACACCTGGCAGGTATAAAAGGGGGAGGTCCCAGGCATTCCTCAGTTCTTTTCCCATCCCAGCGACCATATGTGTAGCCATATCAGAGAGCCTCCAAGGGAAACTGTGGAGGGAAAAAATAAAGGCAACAGCTCATGGAGTATCAGAGACAGGAGCAAATAACCCTTGTGAAGCAACAGCAAGGGGGAAGGAGGGTGAGGCTGTATGACCTGCTGCAAGAGATACTCTTGAAGAACTACTGTTTCAGTAAGTCCTTACGTAACTGTACTATCGTCTTCTAAGCAATTTCTTGCAGCAGGTCATAACAAGTGGGAAGATTCCCAAGCAGTTGTAAAACCCTGTGGGAGGATGAAAATGAATCATGAGTGATTAGGACAGGAGGCCTTGTAGGACGGCCCATCCAAAAGCCGTGCGCCTCTTAGAAGTGATGTCCAGACTGTAATGCCTAGTGAAGGTATGTACAGTGGACCACATGGCGGCTTATCAGATATCCAAGGCCGAAACACCTTGGAAACAGGCCATCGAAGCGGCCATGCCTCTGGTAGAGTGTGGCTTAACACCAGCGAGAGGGACATTGTATTTTGCATAAATAAATGTAATGCAGTTGGCCAACCATGCGGACAAGCACTGCTTGAAGACACTGACACCTTGACGTCCAGGGGCGAAAGAAACAAAAAGTTGCTGTGATTTACACAACTGTGAAGTGCGAAGAAGGGAAATACTCAATGTTCTGTGCACATTAAGTGTATGAAGCAAGACTTCCCCCAGATTTTGAGGGTCCGCAAAGTAAACTGGCAATTGGATGATCTGATTCAAAGTACATGCAGAAACACCCTTAGGCAAAAAAGGCAGGATAGTGCATAAAGACACCCGGCCATTATGAAACTGAACATACAGGAGGTGCACCTCTAAGACCCGTCTGCCAGATGTAATGGCTATTAAAAACATTGTTTTCCAAGAGAGATACTGGAGGTCACTGAATTCAGCGGGCTCAAAAGGAGTCATGCTCAATTTTTCAAGTACAAAATTCAAATCCCAAACAGGGACTGGATCCCTAATAGGGGGATGTATGTACAGAATACCTTTTAAAAAGGTCTGAATCAATGGCAATTGGGACAAAGGAATGTTGCCCACAGGCAAATGAAATGCAGCAATAGCCAAAAGGTGGACTTTCACAGAGGAATATTGCAGTCCACCTTCTGACAAGCAGAGCAAATAATCTAGGATGCGCTGAGGGGGACACTCATAAGGATCCAAGGCCTGAGCTGATGCCCAAGTAGAGAAATGTTTCCACTTCAAAGAATAGGAAGACCAAGTAGATGGTTTCCTAGCAGCCCAGAGAACTTCCACCACCTCTGGGGATACCTGGAAGCATGAGAGGACTATGTCCTCAGGATTCAGGCGTGCAGGTGGAGGGAGTGAGGGCCCAGGTGTAAACAGGCAGAGGGACTGGTTCCATGTCCGAGAGCTGTAGAAGCAGAGGGAACCAAATCTGTTTTGGCCAGAATGGCGCTATGAGAATCATAGCTGCTTTGTCCTGGACCAGTTTGAGTAGTACTCTCTGAACAAAAGGAAAGGTGTATACAAATCTTCCTGTCCTGGAAAGAGATAATGCATCCCGCCACACAGTTCCATGACCTCACACAAGAGAGTAGTAAAGTGGCAGTTTTGCGGAGAGGCAAACAGGTCCAACTCTGGTCAGCCCCATACGCAGAAGTCGTTGTTGAGAACATTGGGTAAGATTTCCTACTCATGGGCCTGGGCAGAGGATCTGCTCAGGTCATCCGCCAGGGTATTGGACACCCCAAAGATGTGTACTGCCAGAAGATGCATATTTCTCTGGATGGCCCAATATCACACCCTCCTTGATTCTCTGCAGAGAGGGTAGGAATGGGTGCCACCTTGTTTGTGTATGGAGTGAGCTACTGTAGAATTGTCTGATTGCACTGGCAGGCAACCTGGAGGGAGGTGAGCTTCGAATGCTTGTAAGGCATAGAGGACCGCCCACAGTTCCAAGACACTGATGTGGAGGCGGGCCTCCAACGACATCCAAGATCCTTGTGATTGGACATGCAGGTGGTGAGCACTCCATCCAGACAAGGAGGTGCCTGTTGTCAGACTGAGACTTGGGACGGGTGAATGAAAAGGCATCCCTCGGATGAGATTGTCCTTTGACTTCCACCACTGCAGGGCTTAAAGAGCCTGGGAAGACAGCAGGACCGGGGTATCGAAATCATCCAAATACTGGTCCCACTGGACTCTGAAGGACCACTAAAGGACCCTCATATTCAACCTGGCATTGGAGACCATCAGAATTGTGGCTGCCAAATGTCCCAGGAGACGGAGATAGTCTCTTGCAGAGATCAGACTGCAGGATTCCAAACCGCCGCTAAAGCAATCAGGGCATTCACCCGAGTGATGGGCAGATATGCCCCTCCCACAGAGGAATCCAGCATGGCTCCTATATATTGAAGGCATGGAGTAGGATCCATTTTGGACTTTGGATAGTTTACCGCAATCCCTACTTGGGTGAACAACTGCAGGGTGCGAGAAAGCGTGAGACAGCTCTTGTCTAGAGAAAACTTTCAGGAGCCAGTCATCCAGGTAGGGGAAGGCATATAGGCCTTCCCTTCGGAGGGCCACAATGACTACTGCAAGGCATTCCATAAAGACTCTCGGGGTCAAGGAAAGGCCAAAAGGGAGGGCCCTGAACTGGTAATGACACCTTTGGAACAGGAAACCGTTTGTGAGCCAGATGCATCATGATATGAAGGTATGCATCTTTTATATCCAGAGAGCAGGGCCAATCACCTTTGTTCAGCAAAGGAAGAAGTTTCGGAAAGGACTCTACACAGAATCTTTGGTAAATGATGTAAAGGTTGAGACCCCTCAAATCCACCATCCATTTGGGAACCAGGAAGAAGTGGGAGTAAAATCCCATCCCCTTCTGAGGAATGGGAACTGGGTCAATAGCCCTTTTTGATAGTAAGGCAGTGATCTCAGTCCCCAAGACTGGTGCCTGGTCTGGGGGGTAGTGAGAGACCCTGGGTGGCGATGAAGAGGCATCTCCCTGAACTCTAGTTCTGTGTCCCGTATCGATCAGTTGCAATACCCACTGGTCGGAGGAGATGGCTTGCCACCCTTGCAGGTACAGGGAAAACCTTCCCCCAATGTGGCCATGGGTAGGCCCTCCATACCCAAGACTGGAGGAAGACCCTCAGGCAAGAGGCTGGCCCTGCTGAGGAGCAGCAGGGATGTACCAGGGTTTGGGGGCATTTCTCGGGCCTGGCAATTGTAACTGAGGTTTCCTTTTATAGACAGGCTGCCGACTGAATGAGGGACAACCTCTGTAGGGGCGTCCCCTGGAAGAACCCCTAAAGGGTTGTTTGGCTTTTGGGTGGTAAAGGGTCTGTACCAATTGCAGGGTACAACCGGAATCCTGCAGGTCTTTCAAGATGTACTGCGTCTGTGAACCGAACAGTTGAACACCTTTAAAGGGAGCATTCAAAATGGATTGCTGGACGTCCTAGGAAAAACCAGACACCCTAAGCCAGGCGTGATGCCGGAGACATATACCAGCAGAGGACATACGAGCCGTGGTATCCACGGCATCATAAGTGGCTCTTAGCAGGTGGTGGCCTACCCCCACCACCGTGGAAAGTTTCAAAGTCAGGTCATCTTGGACAGCACCTGCTGGGAGGGACTGGATCGTTGCCTGGGAGGCTTTAGGAATTACCTCCTGATATTTAAGAAGGTGTTCCATGTAATTAAATACCCGGAGGGACAAGACGGCTGAGGAAAAGACCCATTTTCCAATGGCATCTAACTTCTTAAGACTCCACATCCATGGGCTGTGCACTCGTGCTGAGGCCTGGAGGACCTATCATGTGCAGCATTAATCACCACAGAGTTTACCTGAGGCAGAGACATGAAATAGGGGTGAGCATCCAGAGCTTGATAAAGCCTGTCCGCCTTCCTCGGGTTGGAGGGAATCTTGAAAGGTTGCCTCCAGGTGGCCGTAATAGCCTCTTCAAAGGCGTTCACCAATGGGGGGTAACTAGAGTAGGGAATTCAGATATACTCAGGTACTGAGGCAATATCTTGCAAGAAGACTCCAGCTCTGTGCCCTGGAACCCGAAGGTTTTCTGGAGGAGGAGCATGATGTCCACAAATGTTGTGTCATCTGGAGAGGAACAAGGGAGGCCAGGGTAATGTCCTCCTGAACCGAGGAGGCAGCAGAAGAGGACTGGGTATTCCTTCTGGTCCATGTTGTCACCCCTTTCCCTGTTCACTAGACCCCAGTCCTGCAGGAAAGGGTCCTCCATAACCACATCCTGGGCATACAGACCTGGGGAGACAGGGGAAGAGATGGCCATCCGCTGGGTGAAGGGGGCTGAAACGGAGCGGAGAGGAGTGGCGACCCCTCCCTGGGGGGTATTGGGTCTGAGTGAGGTCCAGGATGGAGTTTACCAGAACCTGGATGTCAGTCATGGCCATCAGTCCAGAGATGGTAGACCCAACTGAGCAAATGACACCACAGTCAGAATTGCAGCTGGCAGAGGGACCAAATGAGCAGCCATCGATGAGGTGGGAAAATCTGTTGAGAACGGTGCTAGGCTGACTGTCAACACCGTCGATGTGCTCCCAGTCCCTGCCATCAATGAGAACATCGGCAATGGAGGTGTCAGTGATGGAGCGCTGAGTATCGTCGACGGGCCATGTTGCAGGGTCATCAATGAGCCAGGGTCCATCATCAATGGACGATGACTATTCAGCAGTGATGGCGGGGGCAGCACTGGCAGCTGCAAAATAACCCCAGAGGTGCTTGTCGAAGGAGGAGCCATTGACAAGCCCGGAGAGGAGCCCACAATCGTCTATGGTAGTAAAGATGATGTGTTAGGGGCTACCTGCTCCATACTTACAACTTTTGTAGAGGCTGACACAGGGGTGGTAGAGGTATGCTTGGTCTTAGATGCATGTTTTCTACCATGACACTGTGCTGTGGAGGAGGGGCCTCCCGTGGAGTGGTGCAACCCTGAAGAGGACGCCGAGGAATCCCTTGCAGAGGAGTGTTTGTGCTGCTGTTGCTCCAAGAGAGCTACCTTCTGCTCCATGAAATACTCACAAAGCTGTTGCAATCTTCGGCATTTTGTGGCTCTGTGGAATTTTAGACAGAAGACACACTCCACAGTGCTGTGCTTAGGACCCAGGCAACACACACAGACTGTGTCAAGGTCTACTTTTGCAATTCTATGGCCACAGGAACAACTTCAGAATAAAGGTTCCGAAGACATTAGTTTGGTAAAACAAAAACAAAAATCCCAAGCAATTGGTTTCATTTTAGAACTTTTCTAAAGACGACTGGAAAGCAGGGACTCCGAAGGAGGACTTGTTGCATGCAGGTCGCAGCTGAAAAGAACTGAGGAATACCTAGGACCTTCCCCTTTTATACCTGCCAGGTGTATGACTCGTGGTGGTGCTGGGGAGAGGTCCCAGGGTCAACTGCTGTGAAATCATCTGAAGGTGAGGCTGCCTGCGGCCGAATCCCACTTTTATGACCTGCTGCAAGAGATTGCCTCGAAGAAGATCTGAAGATACCCTCGGATTGTGTAGCCCAAGAATAACAATGAATGAGCTCAGAAAGGAAGTACAATTAAACTTTCAGTCTGCACAACTTCATGAATGGAAAGCTAACTTTTACTTTTCTTCTGAAATTGCCTATATAAAACAGTGTGTTCATGCTACTAAATTATTGAAATTCAAAAGGACAAAGAATAGCATAACCGTAGAACCATTTGATGCTTGTAGGAACTAACAGCTCTCAAACTTCTCTGTACAAGTTGCAAATTAAATGTAAAACTCAAGCCATACATGGTATAAAGAGACCAATTCCATAGCACTTACCCCAAGAGTTTCCAGTCAACTGGAGTAGCCTGGCCAGGGACAGGCAAAACAAAGATAGTGGTAGGGGTCAATTACTGGAGCAAGAGGGGGCCAGGCCAGGGTGAAGCATATGCAAAACAACACTTGGCCAACATGACTCACATCCACACTGTATCCCAAAGTGTTTTACAACGCACAAGAGTTCCATACTGGTAGCACAGGGAATGTAGAAAAGAACAGAATTTCCGGTCCTTAATCCAGTTGGACAGGGAATAAAATAAAATCTGGCCCCCTCTCCCAACTACCTAATGAGTACGATGAGCAGCCAGTCAGGGAATAAAAAATCTGCACCCCCTCCCCCCCAGCTACCCAATGGGTCCAGTGCCTAACACAACCCATCAGAAGATAAAACAAATCTGTCACCTTCCCCTAACAACTTGGTAGATCCAGTGCCCAACCTGAACCTTCAGAATACAGAAGCAAAATCTGACCTTCTACCCTCTTCCAACTACCTAACTGGTCCGATACCCAATCCAGCTTATCAGGGAATAAAACAATCAAAACAAAAAATGTCCCTCTCTCTTAAACTGCCTGATGGGTTCTGTATGCAATCCGCCCATCAGGGAATGCAAAAAAATATGTCTCCCTCCGCCCAACAACCTGAGTTATCCAGTGCCCAACCTGCCCATTACGGGTGGGGAAACTTCCTCCCCAGCAACCTGACAGCTTCAGTTCCCAACCTGTCCTGTCAAGGAATTAAAAAAAACATCTGTCCCCCTCCCTACAACTACCTGATGGGTCTCATGCCCAACCTGGCCCGTGTACAAAGCCAAACTGAGATAAGGAAGAGCAGCAGCAAAGTGGAGAGCAGAAGGTGGAAGAGTCACAGTGAGAGGCCCAAATACTGCACGGAGGCTTGGGGCTGCTGCTGCTCCTACCACTGCCATGCACACTCCAACTCAGCCTGCTGTGCAGCAGAATGCTCCAGTGTCCAACCTGGCCCATCGGAGGATAAAACAAAATCTGTCCCACTCCAGCAAACTACCTGATGAATCCAGTGCCCAACCTGGCACATCAGGGAATAAAACAAAATATGTCCAACTCCTGCAAACTACCTGATGAATCCAGTGCCCAACCTGGCCCATCAGGGAATAAAAAATAATTAAATAAAATCTGGCCCCCCCTTCCCCAGCTACATAATGCGTTTGGTTCCCAACGCAATCTGTTAGAGAATAAATCAGTTCCTCCTCCTCCTCCTCCACCCAGCTCCCTGATGAATCCAGGGCCAAACCTGGGCCATCAGGGAGTAAGTAGAACATTCATCCCCCTCCCGTCAACAACTTGACAAATTCCAAGCACAACCCAGCCTGCCAGGGAATAAAAAAAAAATCTGTCTTCCATTCCCAAACTACCTGACAGGTCTGACGCCTAATCTTCCGCCATCAGGGAATTAAAAAATAATAATCTGGCCACCTCCCCCCAATTACCTGATGATTCTGGCAGTGTCCAACTCAGATCATCACAGAATAAAAAATAAACATAGTGATCTTGAAGGGGGCTATAAGCGAGTTTGGTGCTGAGGGGGATGAAACTAATTACATGCTGTTGAGTGGACTTGGAACCACCGTGTACAGTGTATAGGCAGCATTACTGAAAAGCAGTGCCACTGTGTCAATGCCCTCTCTGTAAGCATTGTAATGCAAACAATTTGTAAAACTGACGATGAATGCAGTCCTAATACAACTACAATTATAATGGTAAGACAGTAAGACCTGCTACAAAAATGAACATAACATAAAATGCAAGACCAGCCAAACTTGTTTATTTTACAATGTAATTCCCCAGCAAAACCCATCTGAGCTGCAACATCTCATTTTTACTGGGGTCCTGCTTTACCCGATGGGTAGCTAGGAAAACTGAAGTTCAGGAAGGTCAAGTGACTTGCTCAAGGTCACACAGTTGGGATGGATTTAAACCTGTGATCACCTGTTTCACAGTATGGTGCTCTAAAACCAGATACTTCCTTTTGGCATGTTTACACTGCTGACTTTACAGCACATCAGTCAATGCGCATGGGTTGATGTGCTGCAAAGTCAGTGGTGTGGACACTTATTGGAGCATCCTAGAAGCACTTTGCGGCCTGTTTTTGCTGCGGCTAAAGAGTGGGTATATGTACTGGAGTGAGTGGATTATAGTGCTGAGTGAATCTGCTGCACCAATCGAAAGCCTCCTCTCCCATGCTCCTCCACTGCTGACTTTGGGGGTTAAGCACCTGGCTCCAAGAATGCACAGCCCTGCTCTGCTGCAAACTGTGTTGTCGCAAGGGTGGGCTGTGTAAATAATTAACTGAGCCTGCTCCAGTAACTGGAGCAGGAACAGAGCAGCACAAATACCACAGCGCTGCAACCATATAAACATGGCTTTTAATACCCGTTTCTCTTGATAAACAAACAGCTAAACGATTTCTGGCAACCAGTGTGTTAAAGGAAGGAGTACTACAGTCAAAATCAGCAAAAGCATATGTTGTGCAGAGTGTTTTGTTTTGATTTGCATGTTTAGTCCTGGTGTGTCATTCCCTGTGTTTTCTACTAGGATTTTTTTCCAAGTTTGCCTGCTAGTTTTATGGCCTCTGGGGAATTCCATGTTAGCATGGTTTATTGTTCTTTGTCCTACAATGCCTCCTGCCTCATGTGAGAGTGATGGGTCTGGGACATTGATTCAGTAAGGCAAAGTACTGCAGCAGTAATCTGAAGATAGGAGCCTGATATTCTGGCCTCAACTAAATAACTAATTCAATATTTTTGTTTTTTGTCTGTTGGTCTAGGTCTAACCAGCAGGAGTAAATGTTTTACTTTTATTTTCATCAAACTACACCCAGCCATAAAAAGCACATGAATCATCCTAGGTCAACAACGCTACAATTAGTAAAGACTCCAACCATTTTCTTACATAATACCCACTCTGTTAGACCTCAGGTGATTGCTAAGCTGTAAATGTAGCCTTCAGTGCCCACCGGCTAAGAAGAGCAGCTTAAAATCACAGCTGTACTGCTGTAAAATTGACTGTAAACCAGTACTTGTTGAATGTATGGTCCGGGGTGCATCACTGTCACATAGGACAGGAGGCACTGTAGGAAAACAATAAACCATGGTAATGTGGAGATCCTCAGGAGGCCATAAAACTAGTAGGAGATGCCACAAAACTAGTAAGCAAATTGAGAAAAAAAAATAATGGCAAACAAACAGGAGGACACACCAGGACTAAACACACAAATCCAAACACTGCACATCTGAAATCGAGTGGTACTCTGCATAGCATGCCTTCCTGGTAAAACTCTTAAATAAATAAACATATGTTCTTGCAGATTTTGACTGTAGTGCTCCTTTTAAAGTGTAAAAAAATGTAAATTTACAGGCTTCATGAAAATCCATTGCAGCTTAATAGTCCCAATAATATGATTTTTATAAACTCAGTTACATCAAACATTCATATTACTAAAGCATTTTCATATCTGGAATAACTTGGAAATGCAGATGTAGTGTATAATAACAATGGTCACGTGCTTGTTCTGCTGCATTTTGCCTGATCTTTGTAATTAAATTTTAGTGTGATATTTTTACTGCTAAAATTATGTATGTACAGTATTTGGCAGTTCACCTATTTATTTAGTTGCTTTTATTATCCAAAGTTCACACAATACATATACTTATACAGCCATACAAGACTAGATGGAGAGAATTAAATCTATACCCACTGGAGATTAGAAGAGACATGATATGATAGAGACTTTTAAGTGCATGAAATTAATAAATGAAGTGAATGAAGGTAGCTTATTCAAATGGAAAGTAGGAGTTAAAACAAGGGGTCATAATTTAAAATTGGAACGGGGAAGATTTAAGAGCAATGCAAGGGGATGTTATTTCACTGAGAGAGTTGTGGAACCCTGGAACAGATTATCTGAAGAGGTGGTATGTGCGGAAACGGTGGAGGGATTCAAGAGGGCGTGGGACAGACACAAGGGGTTGGCTAGTGGGCAGAGGAAAATACCCCTGGGAAGAAGAGACAAGTAGGGGAGAGTGGGAAATGGGCAGACTAGATGGGCCTGGATAGGCCTTTTCTGCTGACACATTACTAAGATACTATGATACTTGAGCTTGACTTTAATTGCAGGGTTGAGTAGTCACATCTATGTTTAATCACTATGTTTGTCCAGTTGGAACTTGTCCAACTTTTGACCTAGGGAGTTAAAAATTGGTATACACACACACACACACACACACACACTGTGGTAGTATCTCAGCACCTGACAAATGCAGTAAAAAGCACAGACTCATAAAGTGCACTTCTGCCTTGGACCTGATCCAACCCCACCATGTTTAAGTATAGCCATTGGGAGCCCATCCCCGATGGCACACTTCTGCTACCTCCACTCCTACGACTAAAATAGTCATCAGGAGCTGATCCCCATGTGCGGTTTTCTGCCCTGCCCCCCAACACCAACAAGACAATGGCTGACACAAACCCTTCACTCACCACCTCAGTCTTAGGGAAGGTGCCACTGAGCAATGCTTGGCTACGGGCAGGGTGAAGGGAGGCATGGGACACTAGGTACTGCTTGCCAATGAGCAGGAAGGTGGGAAGGGGGCACTGAAAACCAGGGACTGCTTGACTTAGTATAGGCTAGGGGGTGGCGGTGCCACTGCAAACCAGGGACTTCTTTGCTTAGTATAGGCTAGGGGGTGGCGGTGCCACTGCATACCAGGAACTGCTTGGCTTAGTATAGGCTGAGGTGGTGGTGGTGCCACTGAATACCAGGGACTGCTTGGCTCAGTATAGGCTAGGGGGTGGTGGTGCCACTGCATACCAGGGACTGCTTGGCTTAGTATAGGCTAGGGGGTGTGGTTCCACTGCATACCAGGGACTGCTTGGCTTTGTATAGGCTGGGGAGGTAGTGGTGCCACTGCATACCAGAGACTGCTTGACTTAGTATAGGCTAGGGATGGCGGTGCCACTGAATACCAGGGACTGCTTGGCTTAGTACAGGCTGGGGGGTGGCGGTGCCACTGAATACCAGGGACTGCTTGGCTTAGTATAGGCTGGGGTTGGCGGTGCCACTGCATACCAGGCACTGCTTGGCTTAGTATAGATAGGCTGGGGTGGCAGTACCACTGCATAGCAGGCACTGCTTGGCTTAGTATAGATAGGCTGGGGTGGCAGTGCCACTGCATACCAGGGACTGCTTGGCTTAGTATAGGCTGGGGTGGTGGTGCCACTGCATACCAGGGACTGCTTGGCTCAGTATAGGCTAGGGGGTGTGGTGCCACTGCATACCAGGGACTGCTTGACTTAGTATAGGCTAGGGATGGCGGTGCCACTGAATACCAGGGACTGCTTGGCTTAATACAGGCTGGGGGGTGGCGGTGCCACTGAATACCAGGGACTGCTTGGCTTAGTATAGGCTGGGGGTGGCGGTGCCACTGCATACCAGGCACTGCTTGGCTTAGTATAGATAGGCTGGGGGGTGGCGGTGCCACTGAATACCAGGGACTGCTTGGCTTAGTATAGGCTGGGGAGGTGGCGGTGCCACTGCATACCAGGGACTGCTTGGCTTAGTATAGGCTAGGGGGTGGTGGTGCCACTGCATAACAGGGACTGCTTGGCTTAGTATAGGCTGGGGAGGTGGTGGTGCCACTGCATACCAGGGACTGCTTGGCTTAGTATAGGCTGGGGAGGTGGTGGTGCCACTGAATACCAGGGACTGACTGGCTTAGTATAGGCTGGGGAGGTGGTGGTGCCACTGAATACCAGGGACTGCTTGGCTCAGTATAGGCTGGTGGGTGGTGGTGCCACTGCACACCAGGGACTGCTTTATTTGTGACAGAGTGAGGGGCCACTGGACACAATGGAGTGTTTAACTTGGGTTCGGGTGAGGAAGGGGATGCCACTAGACAGAAGAACTGCTCTGCATAGGGAGGGGTGCCATTAGACATCAGGGAGTGCTTGGCACATGTGGTAAGGAAGAGAGTGCTACTGAACACCAGTGACATCTTGGCATGAAAAGTATCAACTGCCAACACTGTCAATACAAAGTACTACACATTTGTTAATAAATGTTTTTTTTTTAAAAGTTAATTAATTGCAAAAGGTATACAGTTGCACTAGTTAGGATTGAAGCAGGAAAGGTACAAAAGTTGATAAATGCAAAGTTAGGGTAATAATGCACCGGAATCTTGCTGAATGTTTGGTATTCCTCTGGGTTTGAATGATTACTCGAAACAACACTGGCATTACATTAATTTGGGCACCCTCCCTCAAAGAATTGGTGTGAGAGTTAAATGACATGCCACAAAAGACAGTGCTGAAGTTAGGAGGACTCCAACGCTGTTTCAAGCCATCATTCATTTTAGTGAAAAAAAACACTGAGCATCACTCATTTACAATGGTGTCCTCACACAAAAGCTTATGAAATAGATAAAACAGCATAGGAACATACCCTTCATACAGTACATGAACAGCTGATCCTTACTGGACCAGCTTTCAAGAAAAATGCAGAAACAAAAAAAACTTCGGAGGTGGTTCTCCTGGTACTGCAGCTCACAACATTCAGCTAGTAGATAACACGCAAGTGGGAGCAAGTATAGGAAAAAAGACTGCCTTACTTCAATATCCCTACACTAACTCTGGAGAAATGAAATTACAAGAAGCAGCTGGCACACAATCCCTTAAAATGATTCCATTTAACTTGCCTAGAGGTCAGATACACAGCGGCTTTCCTGAAGACAAATTTCAGGGAGAATGCATTTTTCTAAAGGTGCTGCCTTTCTTCTTATGGTCGTCAAAATCAATTTATTATATAACATACTGTACAATGATGACTATCATGGGGAGCATTTCAAATATGTTTTGCCAAAGAGGGGGAAAAAAATCATAGCAGATACCACAGTAGTCAATTCATCAGCATGCGAACATCCACTGGGACTAAACCTGTTTTTGTGCAAAATAAAATTTGGCCCATACTTTACTCCAAGTGTTCAATATGAGGGTTGCCAGAACAGAGGAACTAGCCAACAACCCAGATATTTATACCCATCCATCAATTCAAGTTTCCTACTAGCTGGGGTCTCCTGATAGCACTGTGCTTCCATGCTTATAATCTGGGTTTGGGAGCACTCTGGGAGCTGGGATCAGGTGCAGGCAGCCTGACAAGGGGTGATGCTGGGAATCCCAGGTGCTTCTGTGCTGGTGACCCAGGTTACAGAGCAGACTTAGTGGGCCAGGATCAGGTACAGCCAGCCTGATGAGGGGTGATGCTGGGAACTGCAGATGCAGTAAACCCTCATGACAGGCTGGGAAGCCTGCTCCCTTGTGAGGGGTCTCCCATGTGCAATGCACATTGGGCTGCATTTGACAAGTCTGACACAAGGATGCTGCCTGATACTGTGGCGGTGGAAGGGACATAAAAACTGGGAGAAAAACCCAGCAGTGGTTGGCATGTGGGGTCAGTACACTCAGGCCACACACCACGCAGTCTGCCACTAGTTGGGCACTGGATCCAGATGCTTGACGGGGAAAGAATGGTCCTGATCAACGGGTCCTGCCACAGGGGTGAGCCATGGGGGACCAGCAGCACCTGCAAGTCAGTAGCAGACAGTCGGGCAGTCCCTGACCCTCAAGGAGAGTTGAGGTGAGGCTGGTCGGGGCATAAATACTTTGAAGAAAAAAAAAGATTCCTATTAGCCAATGTCCAAATATATTGAAAGTACACCTATTTTACAGTGAATAGTTTTGTTGATTTTGGATAGACAGAGCTCAAAGGTTAAAGAGTAGGTACCTACTGTCTGGCACCCAGCTCCCCTCAAACATATATAATGGTAGATTTGCTCTACTGTTGAGGCACATTAAAATTTCTATGTGCTCCCTTCTGGTTAAAAAGTTGTAGCTCCCCAAATTTGCACCCCCATAAAAACAAAGCCTTGTCTGTCGCGCCTCCTTTTGTGATGTCAGAAAATGAATACTGAGGGTGCAAGTCAGTAACCTGTATGTATAAGATGTCTATGGTGTTTAGTACTATTTAGAGGTGCCATGTAGACAAATTAAAGTAGCCGCTGGAGTAACAGTCCCTGTTTACTGGAGGGGTCACTTTCATTGTTCCAGGTCGCAACTCTAAATTGTACTAAACATCATTGACAAATAGCACCAATATAGATCTATGGAGTACACACATGTAATCTTCATTTTCTGACGTCACAAAAAGAGGTGTCAGACAAGGCTGTGTTTTTATGGGGTGCTATAACTTTTTAACCAGAAGGAAGCGCATAGTAATTTTAATGCCCCTCAACAGTATAGCAGATCTACTATTATATACATTTGAGTGGAGCTGGGTGTCTGACAGTAGGTACCTGCTCTTCAAGCTGGGATCCAGATCAAGGTGCAGGCCTAGATATTTGTAAGCTTCAATCATTTCAACTGGAGTGCTGTCACTGGCCAGTATTTGGAAGGAGTTATGTGTTTTACTAAGTTTGGCCCTTCACCCTAAAAGCATAGCTTTTTTTCTTTTTACTGTTTTCTTCTAAGCATTTCTAGTGGATTGAAATCTGCACCCAGAGTGGTATTTACACTTCTGTTACATTGTAACCAGTATATAGTACCGCAGCATCCACACGTAAGCCTTGTGTTTGGTTGCATACCTTTGGGAGTTGGTTGATAAATAGGGAGAACAGCAGAGGCGGAGGGCTGACCCCCTTCCCCATGCACCTCTGTGCTACAGCACATGCAGCACACAAGACTCCATTTAGTTTAACCATCTGAAGCCAGATTCACAAAAAAAAAAAAAAAATCGCAAAGTGTAACACAAACTTTTGTGTTGCAACTTGCGATTGCCCAGTTGTAAAAATGTACTATTCACTGCGCTATCTGACTTTGAACAGGGCTAGGTAGCACTGGTGGTAACCCCTGTACTGCTTGCACCACCCCAGTAGCACCACCCCGACCCCTACTCAAGTGAATGGCCCCACAATGAATAGCGCCTGCGTGCGCGATTCCTGATTCACTAAAGCAGCCATGCAAATAAGCCCATTGGGCACGCAAGGCACTAGGTGGCCATCAGCATGCCCATTAAGGGCCCATTTGCATAGGCAGTGGGTGACCTGGTGCACCCCCCAAGCCCACAGCCAACATACAGCCGCAGTCCATGGTGGCTAGTGCCCCCCACCACTGCAAGCCCCAGAAAAAAAGGCCATCTCCCTGGTGGTCCAGTGGTCCCTCCCCTTCCCCCCATCGCCGACTGCTGTCCCGTTATATGAAAAATATTTCTCTGGCGGTCCAGTGGTCCCTCACCCCCCGTTCACCTTCCCCATATAATACATGAATTCTGGCAGTCCAGTGGTCTCTCCCCTCACCCATTCGCCGATTGCCTTCCCGTATAATATAATTAATTTTCTGGCAGTCCAGTGGTCCCTCCCCTTCCCAATTCGCCCGCCAATTGATAAGAATAAAAAAAAGTCCCTGGTAGTCTAATGGTCCCTCCCCCCCCCTTTCCCATTCACCAACTGCCATCCCGATGAGAGGAATAAAAATGTCCCTGGTAGTCTAGTGGTCTCCTCACCCATACCCTCCCTGCCATGCACTGAAGAATTACCTTGGTGGTCTTGCGGTCCCCCTCCACCCATCCCCAATCTGCCTGTATAGGGCACTGTAACATTTTCCCTGGTGCCTAGTGGACACCCCGCACCCCTCCCCAGCGGGCAGTGCCCCACCACTCCAATCACCCCCATCCCAAAACCAAGTCAACAACCAGCACAGCCCTCCTCTCTCCCCCATGACTGGCCACCAACCGAGCTGTCAATTGAGCATGTACTGTATACAGTACACACTGCACTGACAGCTGAGTCAGCAGCCTGCCATGGTGGACAGAGGAAGGCTGTGTCAGTTGCCAGCTCAGATTCAGGATGGGGGGAGAAAGCAGGGTGGTGGGGCACTCCCTGATGGGTTGGGGCTGGGGCCACTACACACCAGGGGAAAAAATTACAGTGCCCTCTATGGGCAGATTGGGGATGAGTAGAGGAACCGCTAGACCACCAGGGTGATTCTTCAGTGTATGGCAGAGAGGGGTCAGAGATAGAGTTCAGAGACCACTAGACTACCAGGTACATTTTTGTTCCTCTCACCGGGATGGTGATTAGCGAATGGGGGAGGGGGAGGGATCACTGGATCACCAGGAAGTTCTTTTAGAAATACTAGGTAGGTGGTCGGGTGGGGGGAGGGACCGACCACTGGACACGAGGGAATTCTTTTAGAAATACTGGGTGGGTGATCTGGTGTGGGAAGAGACCACTGGACACCATGGAATTCTTTTAGAAATACTGGGCGGATGATCAGGTGGGGGGACCACTGGACTACCAGGGAATTAATTTTATTACGCGGGGATTGCGATCAGAGAATGGGGGAAGGAACATTAGACTGCCAGGGACATCTTTTATGCTTATCAACTGGGCAGCAATCGGTGAACGGGGGAAGGGACCACTGGACTGCCAGGGAATTTTATTATATGGGGAAGTCTACTGGCAAATGAGGGAGGGACCACTTAATTGCTAGGAAATTCATTTTATTATACGGGGGAAGGCAATTGATGAATGAGTGAGGGGCCACTGAACTGCCAGGGAATACATTTTATTATACGGGGAAGGTGATCGGTGAATGGGGGAGAGGGTAGGGACCACTGGACTGCCAGGAAATTAATATTATATGAGGGAAGGTGATCAGTGAACTGGGGTGGGGGGAGGGACCACTGGGCTGCCAGGGAATTCATTTTATTATATGGGGAAGGTGATCAGCATATGGGGAAGGGACCATTGAATGGCCAGGGAATTAATTTTATTATACAGGAAATGCAATTAGAGACTGGGGGAAGGGGGAGGGACCACTAGACTACCAGGGAAATACTGTTCCTATAACGGGACAGAGACTGAAGAACAGGGGAGGGACCACTGGACCATCAGGGCAATAATTTAACTGTAACGGGACAGTGATCAGAATGGGGGGGGGCCACTGGACACCAGGGATAATCTATTGATCAGGCGGGATATTTGGTGGCAGAAGGACTATTGAGGGAATATATATTTATATATCGGGGCAAGGGATTGGGTGGGGGGTGAAACCGCTAGCCACCATGGTGACTCCTTTTATTCTTAAAGGGATGGTGATCAGTGTTCAGGGGTGGAGGGAGGGACCACTAGACTACCTGGGGCATTTTGTTCATAGCATGATGGGCCAGAAATCGGGAAAGGGAGGGACCACTAGATCACGAAGGAGCTGGTTGTTGTTTTTTTGGGGGAGGTGCAGTACCTCCATCAACCATTAGGGCTGCATGGAGTTAAGAGGTGTTTCTTAGGCAGTATTTTCTCTGTGCAAAGGACCCCAAAAAAAAACAGTCCTGCAAGGAGAAAATGCTTTGTGGATGGCACTGCGCCAATATGCAGGTCCTCTTCTCCTAATTTGTACTGCAGTCCCAACCAGACTTTGCCCCCGAGCAAACCCAGTTTAAGGAGGGAAACTGGACTTTTGTGAATACCAACTTGGCGCAAAATCCAGTTTGCACTGCATAAACTGGGTTTGCGCCAGGGCAATGTTTTGTGAATCTGGCCCCTGTTCTCAGTTATACAGGCAGACACCCATCTAGTTAAATGTAGACATACTAAAATTGTAAGTGTGGAGCTGTTGGATCAGCAGGGTGTGATCCACAAGGCTGAAGGCATTGGTCAGGTCCAAAACTACAGCATCAGTGGCATGTCTGGCTTCCCTGCCACAGTACAGGTCATTGCTGATATTGTGCAGTGTGGCTGTTTTGCTATGACTTTGTCTAAATCCATGCTGGAAGGTGTGAGGAGCTGGTTGATTACAAGGTAGCTGGAGGTTTGCTACTTATGTTTTCTTTTGTAACTTATCCAGGCAGGACAAGACCAATAAATATGGGCATGTAGTTATCAGTATTATGTGGAGACCCCCACCCTTACCTATGATAAACAGGCATTACGTGTGCCATTGCTAACTTCAAAAATTGGGGCTCCAGCTTAACTGCTGTCCACTGCAGCTTATAAAGCTCCTTAACTGTTGCGGTTTTTACGTAGATCTTGACATTAGTTTGGAAGGGGGTGTAAAAATTGTTACCTGAAGCTTCAGGCGGAGAGACTTTTTTGTATGTATCGAAGTCAGTGAAGGCAAGATTGAATATGTTATCAGTGTTGACCTAGTCAGTTATTTCAGTATCGCTCCATAGGAGTTAATTCATCTTATTAGTTATATCATTTACAGATTTCTAAAATGCAGTAGGATGAATGTTCAGTTTCACCTAGTTTTAGGAACTGGTTGTACCCTCCAGACTGATGCATCAACGGTAAATAAAACCTTATCATTACGACAGCAGTGCACATTAATGGTGAAACTTTTGACCTACAATTTTTTATTCTGTTTCAAGTTGCTTAACATCTTTGGGCTTGTATGACACCCTTCTTTCCTCATTTCACGTCTTCTTTAGCACTTTTTTCACTTTAGAAATAATAAAAAGGGCACTCCTTTTAAAGCAGCAGTGCATGACAGCAGTGAAAATTTTGACCTATACTTTTTATGTTGTCTTGTGCATGCGCAAGCAACACCTTGCAGTAGCAGCACATTCAGAGGTGTTTCGGTGTTGGCGAATGCAGGGAACGCTTTAGTGGTTGCATCCCTCAGCCACCAATTAGCGAGCATGCTAGCAATGACAGCGGTTTCAAAGAGAGCCATGGAGTTGAAAGAAATCTGCCGCTCCAATGAGGTGCAGTTTCCTCACTCGAGCATCAGATGACAAGGCTCCATTACATGCCATTCCAATAAATATGGCGGCTCCTGCCGCCACCTAATCCCCACAAAGTCGAGCATCGAGGATGCCCAATCCCTATGTCAACATGTCCCCCTTCAATTTGTTTGTGAAGGGTGCCCAGTAATGTTATATTCCTCCCCCAAACACTTTCTTTGCCGACCAGGTGCCCAATCCGCCAGCATCCTTCCCCCAAACTCGTAGCACACTGGGTTCCCACACCCAGTGTGCCCAAAATATATATATATTTTTTATATCTGTAAATAAAGAAAACAGTCCCCGAAGTCCGTTTTTTTTTTTTTTTTTTTAAACACCTTTAAAAAAAATGGTCACTTATCATCCCGGCCAAGCCCTCCCCAACCCACACCACCTCTGGGCACCCCACCTCCCCTTACCCCATACTTACCTCTGGAGGGCTGGCGCTGCAATCTTCTGTGGAGTGGGAACATGTCTGAACTCTTCAAAAGCTGACCGGGAATTGAGCAAATGAAGTAAGCTTTATAATGGCAGGCAAAGGGGGGTTTTGACTTGGGTGTATATCTCAGCCATTTTGGGGAATTTTGGTACCAGATTTTCAACATGTGGTTCTTGGGACTCCGCCTCATGAACACATGCACTGTCATCTTGTTACTCAGTCCTGAAAGGTGATTTCATGATCACTTTGTGGAATCACCTTTTGGGACCAATTAATGAAACGACAGTGCCACTGTTCATGAGATGGGTCCCAAAAAGCCCATATTGCAAATTTGGTGAAAAAATTCCAAAACATTACTGCGTTATGAGCATGCATTACACAGTTTTCACACACACTTGTTACTTCGACAATTTCTAATATTTTCAATCCAGATTTTCAACATTGCCATTTTTTCACACCTCCTTATGAACAGTACAGCTGTCATTTTTCACATCCTGCCTGAAAAGTGTTTTCACACCTGTGGTGCACAATGGCGTGGTCGCTGTGGAAAATCAACTTTCAGGACAGATTAACAAAATCACAGTGCCACTGTTTATGAGGGGAGGTCCCCAAATGCCTATGTTGAAAATACGATTAAAAAATTCCCCAAAATAATTGCGTTATGGGCGTGCATTGCGCAGTTTCTACACACGCTCGTGATTTCACCAATTTTTCATATTTTCACTCCAGATTTTCAACATCACTATTTTTTTAAACCTCCTCATGAACAGTAAAGCTGTCATTTTTTACATCCTGCCCAAAATGTGTTTTCGCATCTGTAGCACCAAATGGTGCAGTCGCAGTGCAAAATCATCTTTTGGCTAAAGAACTGACAGTGCCACTGTTAATGAGGTGGGGTCACAAAAAGCCGATGTTGAAAATTTGGAGTGAAAATACCAACAAACACCCAGGGTGTTAGGGTTTCCAACCATAACGCCCCACCCTGTAGAGACTGAAAGGCATCAGGGGTGTGACTTGGGATCATCAGCTGTAATGCTCATGCCATTCCACCCCCACTCCCACCCTGCAGCCAGTGACAGGCATCAAGGTGTGCCTTGGAGTCTTCGGCCCCAAAGTTCACCCCATTCTCTTATACTGTACCCATCTTAGTGTATTTCCTTATGGAACGGGGTGAGCGTAAGGCCAGAAGACCCCAAGGGACAACGCTACACTTATCAGTGTCTGCAGGGTAGGGTGAGATGTAATGGTGTAAGCATTATGGCCAATGATCCAAAGGCACACCCCAATGCTTATCAGTCTCTGCAGGGTAGGGGTGAGGTTGGCATCAGTTCAGTACTTCACTGCCATTCCTATTATGCATCTCTCTAACTCCTGCACTACCAATGCCAATGCCAGCAAGACAACAGTCGGCATTGACAAATGCTAGTTTATTCTATTTTGAATTGCCCCATATCCTCTGACATAAAGGATACCCTTCTTTCCCAGTTCTGAGTCTGCTTTAGCACTTTTTTCACATTTGAAATAATAAATGGAGTGCTCCTTTCAATACGGCTCAAACAAGTTTTTCATCAGTATTCTTTTTTTATTAATATTTTTTAATGCTCAAGCCCATTTAGTCTCTCGCTGCCCTACAGCCCATCACTGCTGCCCTGCCCCAATGGAGCTGTGGTTTACCCTCTCGGCAGGGGCAAGGGGCAGCTGGTTATGGCCTCCAACACATCCATCTCATCAGGCGGGCCTTAAGGTGGCGGCAGCTCGGAGACTGGTCAGGGCTGTGCTTTATTTAGAGATGTTTTTCCCTGAACAGGAGGCATGGTGTGTAATGATACCACAGTGGAAACCCACTCAGCATCCGCACACCTCTAGCTGCAACCTCGGCCCCCCCCTGGAAGCCACCCCCATGGTCACCCAGGAGTACTACACCAAGAGGTATGGGATCCTGCCTCCCTCCCCAGAGATGAAGAGTGTGCAATTACCATTCAATAGATCTCCCAACTGACCCTCCAGCCTCCTGGACTTGTTCCTGAACCTGGGTCACTGACGCCTCAAACGGTGACTCCACCACTGTGTCAGTGGGCTGGCCTTTCATCAGTATTCTCAGTTGTTTTTGTACACTTGTTATCCCAGAACTTCAGGGGGTATTGTCTGCTGCCTGCTAGTTCATTATAGGCATAAGAAAAGTGACCTTAAATGATGGGTGTTCAAAAACACAGAATACTTATAAAAACCTGGTTTGAGCCATATTAAAAGGAGTTCTCCTTTTATTATTTCCACTGTAAAAAAAGTGCTACAGCAGACTCAAAATGTGGAGAAAGGGTATCATACAAGTCAGGAGAGAAGTAGCAATCTATGATAAAATGAAGTATGCATCAGAATTTTCACCACTATCGTGCTCTGCTGTTCTGAAAGCAGTGCTCTTTTTATTCTTTCCACTGTTAAAAAAAAGTGGTATAGCAGACAGACTGGAAACGTGGGAGAAAAGGGCATAAAAGTCAAGAGAGGTGATAATCTGCAATAAAATAAAAAAGCATACATCAAAAATGTCTCCACAGTCATGCACTGCTGCTTAGACATATCATTGATAATGCAAAGGACCACCATTCAAGCCCAGACAATGCGAAAAGTAATGGGCCCAAGATGGTACCATGGGGTACACACCTCACAACCTTTTGAGCCTTGGACTTCCAACACATAGGAATTCTTCCTGTTTCCTATCACATAAACAGTTCTCAAACTAGACTACTGTGTTTGCACTTGTAGTCAAACTAGGAACAGTAGAATGTGGAGCAACCAAGTCCCGCCATTGCCAGCTGTGATTTTTATTTATTTTTTTGCTGGAAATGGGATATACTCTTTCAGCATATTAATCTGCGGGGAGTTTTCACTGTGGATACGGCCCCTTAATTATGATGAAATGGCCTCTCTTCTCTCCTGCTTATCATTAAGAACATAATAAATTATAGGAACAGGAAGTCACTGCCACCTACCTGCTCTCCCTATAGCTTTTCTTCAAAAGATGCAAATGTATTATGGAAGAAACTGCCTTCACCGGAAAGATTTTCCAGCCAGATTTCAGGGCTATGTATTTCCTTTTTTAAATAATTACCCTTCCCTCCACACATCTCATACTGCCCCTTTTTTCTTTGCTCTAGAGTAAGTGTTCTCCTGACCACTGCCAGAGAATCAGTTTACTACCAGCCTTGTTTGTTTATTTCATTTATTCAATAATCAGATCAGTCCCATTGGGTATAAAATACCCATTTACATGGATAACCCAGGGGAAAAGCAGCTACAATACTGCATTAATAACATAAGCAAAAATATCAACGAGTTCATCTACAAACATTCAGGGAATTCAAGTACAATTTCAAATGCTTTTTAAAAGTCACGACTGGTACACAATTTCATATTAAAGCTGGGAGAGAGTTCTGGAATTTAATGCAGTGGCATGAAAATACAGGTTACTCACCTGTAACCATAGTTCTAGGAGTGGTATATGATGTTCATCCACACGGACCCACCCAACCTCTCCAGGTTCAGGAGCACAACTTTGCTTCCAGCGGAATAAGATCTGGCATCTAGGGGTTGAGCCAGGGGGTTATACCATCCGGGTGGGTGGGAGGAACCAGCTTGAAGACATTCCGGCACCTCTTAAAGGGAAAGGTAATCTGCCAGACAGTGTGGATGAACATCATACATCACTCCTAGAACTACTGCTACAGGTGAGTAACCTGAGTTTTGCCACTCATAACCATATCTCTAGTAGTGGTATTCAGTTTAAATCTGCACAACCCACCTGACCTCCCCTGGCAAGTGACACATGGATCCCTGTTTCCAGCATGCAAAGATCAGACATCATGGGGTGAAGCTGGACGATATACCACCTGGGTGATGGGAGGAGGAGCTTAGCTTGAAGACTTCCAATGACTCGTATGTCTCCTGGAAGGCCAAGAGTGTGGCTGTGAACTGAATACCACTACTAGAAAGACCAGTTATGCAAAGACTTTTGTCGTAACAGTAGATCTTCTAGGAATGTCTCTTGCAATAAGTCATTACTTCTCGGAGTTCCTGATAGGTGGTGCTCTAACACAGAAGTTTCTTCTAGCAGTCTTCATACCAGGGACCACCTACACGACCTCACTTCCTGGGCTGTGCCTATGAAAGTGAGTGGTCCCTGGTAGTCTCTGTTCCCCGCCGGTTTCAGCTTGGGAAAGAGGGGAACCAAGGTATCAAAGCCTCCCAACCCTACATCGTTTTCCCTGTTACAGAATGGCAGGGGGACGGAGGGAGGGAAGCTGCTTACTGCAAGAGACATTCCTAGAAGATCTACTATTACGACAAAAGTCTTTGCATAACTGATCTATCTTCCACGGAATGGTCTCTTGCAGTAAGTCATTACTTCTGGGAGATTCATAAGCAGTTATATGGCAGTGGGGTGGCCAGGTATGGCATTCTGATGTACATATAGTGTGGTCTTAGGACCGATAGATACTGAGAGTACTGTATCAGCATATAGAGAAAATTTTGTATTCGTTATAGGGTTATGGCTGACAGTCGAGCCAGACTGGCTATTATTGAAGCAGACGTCAACCTGATTAGGGGTTGCAAATAAGGTCCTGTGATAGATCAGAAGGATTACATCCATATAATGCAGCAATCAGTTGGTCTGCGTTGCATGCACTGGAAAAGACAGTATATGTCAAAATCTATTGGGTTCAGAGTTTTGAATAGTAACCCAAATGATACAATGTTATTTTGTAGTGCTACAATGTAGCAAGTTAATACATATATTTTTTTTTGTCTGTCAAGTTATTATAAAATGTATCCATTTTAACAAAATAGGTTACATAAGTAACAAATGATGATGTGAAATGAAACAATGTATCCATTTCATAATGGAATCCAGTGACTGTTCGAGTCAGTAGTATTGTTATAGTTAATTTTGTACTCTTTAAGATAAAGACCTGGAATGCAACCGTGTGATGTTGTCAGGTCCATCATGCTTTAGTAATTTCATTTGTAAGAGGGTCCTATGTATGTTAGTGCCTGTGGCCTTGTTGGGTGTAAACCTGAAATGTTAGTATGTTTATTATATATGTACTCGCCCTTGTTTCTGTGGCCTTCATCTATGGCCAGGTAAAGACTGCATGTAGCAGTGTAAGTTTGGTAAGAATATTATGATCCATATTATAATATTATCGGAATATGCTGATTGTTTCTCAGCATGTGAGTAGTAACAGGCCCTGTTCATGGGAGTGCACAATAGGCCTAGAGGCATCCTGCTGGAATGACCGTAATGGTCTGTAACAGTGATATCTCAAAAGAGTGGCTAGATGTATAAAGTTTCATGGGAGAGGCCTCAGTGGAATTTTGAGTCGAAGCCCCAGAAAAAGGTCTCCAAGGCCTAGAAGAGGAGACCGAGGCATAGTCTAAAGTTTTTTAATGAGAGGAAAAGGCACCTGGTCATCCCGAGGGGTGGCCACAGGTCGGTTTAGATGTGTTCCTTGTCACTGGTTCTTTGTCGCTAAAGTTTTCTCTTTGGTTATAGTAATTTCCAGTTTTGTATGAATAATTATACTGAGGGTGTGGTTTGTGGTACATATATTGTACTGTTTTTAGTTGTCTGCCCGAGGCTTGTAGATTGTCCAGTATTGTTAGTGCTCCTGGGCCAAAAAAGATGGTCACCAGAAAAAGGGGCATTAGCCACTTTTTATTGAACATCAGGTGCTAGCCCTGAGAGTCGGAGCCATGCCTGACAGCATGTAAGAATAACAACTGGAGAGGCTCTAGCCGAAGCGTCGAATGCCATGTTCTGATCTTAATAAATGTTGAGAGAGGGAAGTACGAGTTTTTATTATTGAAGTGAGTTGCTCTTTTTCAGGGGATGTAGGTAGTTTACTTATAATGTCCCCAGCAGAGGTGCCCACTATATGCTGGTATTTCAGCATATGTCCCATGTAGTTAAGTATTCTAATATTTAATGTATTTAGAGCAAACACTTTCTTCCCCATATAATCAAAATGTTTAGAGTCTTTTTCAGGAAGTACTGTACTTGTATGTTTGGGCTTGCCAGTGTGGTTGTAAGCAGCTGCAATAATCAAAGAGTCCACAGTGGGAATATTTGTTAAATACTGATAATCAAGGGAAGCCTGATAAAACCTATGTGCTTTTCTAGATAGCTCCTGTGCTGCTATGGGTTGACTCCATGCTTCAGTGATCGTGTTTCTGAACACTGGTATAAAAGGAGGGACTGCCCAGATAGGTTCTTCTAGGATGTCAGGATATTCAGCCATATCTTTACTTAATTTATCTTGTTCTGTTGTGGTAAACCCAATTGTTTTTTTGTATTTGCAGCATCATTTCTGGGAATGATGGGTCATCTAGTGGGGAAATGACCTTTAGTGGTTGTAATGTTTCTTCATCCCAGTATGATGGCACAGAATATGGGGACTCATACCCTCTTGTAGTTAGGGGAACTGTCATTATTTGTGTCTTTGGAATAATCCAAAATTATATGAGAATCTGACAAATATTTCTCAGAATATTCATGAGGAGGCAGAAATGGTGAGCATTCTGGCTCTGTGTGTGCCTGTTTTGATGGAGGAGGAGATACAGACTGTGATTGAGGGTTTCTTACTGGGGGTGGGTGTATAGTCAAAACCCATAGAATTTAACACTTTATTTCAAATTGCTTCTATGTTTGGCACTTCTGAGTATGGAATTGCCATGTAGGCAGGTTCTGAGCCCTGTGTGCATGGCGTCGGGGGATCAATTTATGCCTCCCAATAAAGTGATCCGGTACGTCTTTGAAGTTTTTGTTCCTCACGGATTGGTGTTTGAGCACCATGCAAGAGTGCAAATGATGCTGTGTTTCGTGGTATATGATCCTTTACTTTGTGGAGATGTAGCCCCATAAGTATCTTTTGATACTGTTTTATAAGAAATTTCATGGTTTTTCATGGTTACATTTTTATGAGGGTTTTCCCTAAATGCATTGTATGCTGAAAAAATTGCTGTTCTATGATGCAGGGGCTGCTCCATCAATGGTGGGATCAGGCTAGTTGACAGAAGAGAAATAAAAGCATGCCCCATCGGCATTGTAATATGTCTTGATGATGATGATAGGTAAGTGAATGCATGCTCTGTTGATGGTGGAATACTCCTCGTCTACGATGGGGAAGTCAGTGCATGCTCCGTCGATGGTGGGATGCTCTTCATTGATGATGGAACAACTGGCATATGCTCAGTTGACTATGATAAGGCAAAAGCATGCTCAGTCGACGGTGGCAGGCTTCTCATCAATGATGGAGGTTTAGGAGCATGTCCCGTCGACGGAGGGGGTAGCCACATCAATGATGAAGCATGTAGAGTGCGCTCCATCGATGGAGGAGGTGTTTTCATTGATGAGGATGTCTTGTGAAGTCCTCTCGTCGACGGGGGGGTGTGCCCCGTCAACGATGAATGTAGCAGGACCTCCGTCATTGACGGTGCATGTGGTTTCATCGATGGGTGAGCTGAGGAATGACATCCTGTCGACAATGAATGTTCCTTTCTATGTGAAGCTGAACTTTTATGTTCTTTTGATGATCCCTGTTTAGGAGATATGACCGTTGAAAGGTGGTCAGGCAGGACTTTAGGTGAAGGTATTTCCTTCCCTATTTTGCTTCTTGAAGAGGACTCTGAAGTTTTAGAGCCCTTTGATCAAATACCCCAAGTTTGTAACAGGGAAACATCCATTGTAAATCTCTTGGACGAGCACAGGAATACGGTGCCATGTATGAAGCCCAGGCACCCCAATCTATGGATTCAGTCCACGTCGTAGACTGTTGGCAGAAGAATAAGTGGCTGTCAAAGCTGAAGCCAGCGGGAAAATGAACGGAGACTACCAGGGACTACCCACTTTTATAGGCACAGCCCAGGAAGTGAAGTCATGTGGGTGGTCCCTGGTATGGAGACTGCTAGAAGAAACTTCTGTATTAGAGTGCCACCTATCAGGAACTCCCAGAAGTAATGACTTACTGCAAGAGACCATTCTGTGGAAGATCTACTGTTACAGGTGAGTAACCTGTGTTTCTAGGGACATGGATATGATGTTCTATCCACACTGTCTGGCAGACTCCTAGCAGATCTCCAGGAGGAGGGAGGCAAGGTGCACACTCCCTACTTGGGAAACAGATTGGAGAACTGAGGCCCCAAAACCAGCATCCCAGTGTGACTAAAGGTTGATGTGGTAATGGGTAATGAAGGTGTTGGGTAACTTCCAGGCAGCAGCCCTGCAGATATCCTGGATAGGGACGTCCCTAGAAGCAGCCACCAATGCAGCAGTATGGCAGGTGGAATGAGCCCTTAGCCCTATGGGAGGCTCCCTACCCCCCAACCTATAGCAGAGATCAATGCAGGAAGTAATCCATCTGCCAATCATCTGCTTGGCAGCAGGCCTGCCAGGTGCGGCTTCAGCACAGGTGACAAACAGCTGGCAAACCTCTCCCTGAACTTCCGCCGTATGCTCTTTGTAGTAGGTGAGCACTTGTCTCAGGTCCAAAGTATGGAGCCTATACTTGGCCTCAGAGATGAAACTGGTGTAAGCACACCAGCAGAGAAGACACTGGATTAAGGTGAAACTCCGACACCACCTTCGAAAGGAATTTTGGGTGGGGGTGCAGGACAACCTTGTCCCTGTGGAAGTCTAGGTAAAGAGACTCTACTGAAAGCACCTGGAACTCCCCAGTCCTTCTGGCTGACATAATGGCCACCAGGAAGGCAGTTTTCCATGACAGGTGGGAGATATCGCACCAGTGCATCGGTTCAAATGAGTTGCCCATGAGCTTTGCCAAAACCAGAAGTAAATCACGGAGGTGGTGGTTCACAAAGCGGAGGGGATATGTGATCCAGGCCCTTGAAAAAGCACCAGACCACCTTCTCCTGTGCCACTAACTGCTGACCGGCCTGCGCCCGGTAAGCAGAGATGGCTGCCAGGTGCACCTTAAGGGTGTCAACCGAAGTCCTTGCTGGGAGCAGGACCACAGGTAGTCCAAAATGCTAGCCACATGACAGGATGAAGGGTCCAACCCTTTGCCGTAACACCAAATGGAAAATCTTTTCCATTTGAGGCTTAGCATTTTCTGGTCGATTCCTTATGGGATGCCTCAACAACCATGAAGACCTCGTCGGAGAGACCCAAAGCCTGGAACTCTAGCTGCTCAGGAACCAGGCTGTCAGGTGCAGGGATTGAAGGTCCGGGTGGAGTACCTTCCTCTGACTGATGGAGAGCAGGTCTGGGCGTGCTGGAAGAGGCCCTGGGAGCCTGTTGCTGAGGCTGAGGAGATCTGGATAACAGAACTGGCATGGCCAGTCTGGGGCTATCAGGATCACCTGTGCCTTGTCCCTCCTGACCTCGAGGAGCACCTTGTGTATCAAGGGAAGTGGAGGGAAGGCATAGAAGAGGCCTGAGGTCCACGGCCTCGAGAAGGCATCCCCCTGCAGCGAACCTTGCTGAGGGGGGCGGGCAAGGAACAGCCTCAGCTTTGCATTCTCACTGGAGGTGAACAGGTTCACCTGAGGAGTGCCCCACCAGTAGAACAGATTGTGTACTACCTCTGGATGAAGGCACCGCCCGTGAGATGTCTCACCCATCCGGCTGAGGTCATCGTCCAGCTGATTCGAGGCTTCTGCTACATGGATGGCTAGATCATCTGCCTACAAGCTGTGCATGAGGGGCAAATGCAGAGAGCTTCCTTGCACAGAGGTAAGGAGTGAGCCCCACCCTGCTTGTTGACATAGTACATGGTCATGGTATTTGTGACAGAAATGGGAAGGAAAGAGTTAATGGTTTGGATTTTTTAGCTGGTGTTTTTTTAGCAGTTTGGAAAAAAAACACACACAGGCTAAAATCCACTGTCCAACAGTATCCAGCTTGTGGAATTTTTAGTCCTCCCGAGCTGCTAGATAAGAGCTGAGCCATAAATCTAGAGTGGACGTCTTTACACACACACAGACCTGTCCACATACACAGGCCAGTTTGAATGGAATGGTTCATTCAAATTTCATTAAAATATAAACTTAAGGTTAAAAGGGAATATAATTGGTTACTGATAGGTGTTTACTCTGATTGGGACAATTAAATACATACATGTTAGTTGGTTGGTGCATTTAAAGGGGGAATAGGCATTACCTATTCCCAAGAGAATATATAAGAGGCTGAAAGACAATGAAGAGGATTCCTCTTGCTTTGGGAAGCCAGAAGGGGAAACATAAGCTGAGCACCTACCCTTTTAGCTATGTCCATGGGAGCTGGCAGTTAGCACAGGGTTCAGTGTCTCTGGCAAGGACAGGGAAGGGTAAGTTTAGTACTAGCATACTGCAGTAAGAACAGGTTACTCACCTGTAACAGTAGTTCTAGGAGTGGTATATGTTGTTCATCCACACTCTTTGGCAAGTCCCTTTCCCTTTAAATCTTGCCGGAAAGTCTTCAAGCTGGCTCCTCCCACCCACCCAGGTGGTAAATACCTCTGCTCTGCCCCATGACGCCAGATCTTAACCCACTGGAAGCAAGGTGATGTGCCTAAAGCCGGGGAGGTCGGGTGGGTGCGTGTGGATGAACATATACCACTCCTAGAACTATTGTTACAGGTGAGTAACCTGTCCTTCTAGGAGCATGGATATGTTGTTCATCCACAGTCTTTGGCAGACTCCCTAGCAGTTCTCCGGGAGGAGGGAGGCAAGGTGCACACCCCCTACTTAGGAAACAGAGATTGGAGAACCGAGGCCCGAAAACCAGCATCCCGGCATGACTCAAGGGTGATGTGGTAGTGGGAAATAAAGGTGTTTGCTGACTTCTAGGTAGCAGCCCAACAGATTTCCTGGATAGGGATGTCCCTGGAAGCAGCCACCAATGCAGCCGTATGGCGGGTAGAATGAGCTCTTAACCCTCTGGGAGGCTCCCTGCCCAACTCATAGCACAGACCTATGCATGATGTGATCCATCTTCCAATGGTCCATTTGGCTCAGAAGCAGCTTCAGCATAGGTGACAAACAGCTGGCAAACCTCTCCATGAATTTCCGCCATTCTTTCCTTATAGTAGGAGAGAGCACATCTTAGGTCCAGAGTATGGAGCTGTACTCAGCATCCGAGGTGTAGTTAGGGTAGTATACCAGCAGAGTCAATACCTGATTAAGGTGAAACTCTGAGACCACCTTCGGAAGGAATTTCAGGTGGGGGTGCAGGACAACTTGTCCTTGAGAAAGACCAGATAAGGGGAATCCACTGAAAGCACCTGGAGCTCCCCTGTCCTCCTGGCTGACATGATAGCCACCAGGAAGGCTGTCTTCCATGAAAAGTGTGAGAGCTCACACTTGTGCATGGGTTCAAATGGCTTGCCCATGAGCTTTGCCAAAACCAGCAAGAGATCCCACGGAGGTGGAGGTTCATGCACTGGAGGGGATATGTGATCCAGGCCTTTGAAGAAGCACCCGACCACTGTCACCTGTGCCAATGTCAGTTCACCCGATCCATGCCCAGTAAGTAGAAATGGCTGCCAGGTGCACTCTAAGGGTCGAGGACCGCAGACCCCCTTTGGAGAGAGACCAAACGTAGTCTAGAATGTTAGCCACAGAGCAGGATAATGGTTCCAGACTCTTACCCTGACACCAAATGGAAAATCTCTTCCATTTGAAGGCATAACATTTCCTGGTTGATTCCTTGCAAGATGCCTCCACCACAGTGTAGACATCCTTGGAAAGACCCAGAGCCTGGAACTCTAGCCGCTCAGGTACCAGGCTATGAGGTGCAGGGATTGAAGATCTGGATGGAAGACCTTACCCTGGTTTAACGATATCAGGTCTGGGCATGTGCAAAGCTGCTCCCAGGGGCCTGCAGCTGAGGCTGAGATCATCTGGGTATCAAAATTGGCATGGCCAATCTGGGGCTACCAGAATCACCTTTCAGTTCCTCCTCACCCTGAGTAACACCTTGTGGATCAAGTGAAATGGAGGGAAGCGTAGAGGAGGCTTGGGGTCCATGGCTTCAAAAAGGCATCCCCCTGCAGCGAGCCCTGCTGAGGGGGGGCGGGCATGATACAGACTCAGCTTGGCATTCTCCCTGAAGGCAAACAGGTCCACCAACGGTTTGCCCCAATGGGAGAACAGACTGTAAACTACCTCTGGATGGAGGGACCACTCATGGGATGTCTGGCCTAGGTGGCTGAGAGTATCCGCCAGTTGGTTCAAGACTCCTGCCACATGGATGGCTAGGATATCCGCCTTCAACCTGCTGATGAGGGTCCAGATGTGGAGCACCTCCTTGCACAGCAGACGGGAATGCGTGCCGCCCTGTTTGTTAAGGTAGTACATGGTCATGGTATTGTCCATCTGGACTTGAACCACTTGACCCCGGAGCTGAGAAGTGAATGCTGACAGTACCAGTCTGACTACTCTGAGCTCCAACAGGTTGATATGGCATCGGGACTCCTCAGGGGTCCAGAACCCATGGGCCCTGTTGTCCCCCATGTGGGTTCCCCAGCCCCGGAGAGAGGCATCGGTTATGAGGATGACCGTCTGCTTGGGGCAGACAAATGGGATCCCTTCCTGCAACCATTCTGGGATGGTCCACCACTGGAGAGTGTCCCACATCTTCTGGGTTACCATGATCAGCTGGTCAAATTGACCATGGCGCTGAGTCCAATGGGCGGCCAGCTCCAATTGGAGGGGGCGCATGTGCCACCTGCCCAACGGACCACTGAGGTGCATGCCGCCATGTAACTCAGAAGGTGCAGCAAGTCCCAGGCAGGGCACAAGAGCCCAACCAGAAATGATCGGGCAAAGGAAGAAAGAACCTCCACTCTGTCCGCCGGGAGCCGGGCTCTGGCATGACAAGAGTCGAGCTCTGCCCCGATGAAGCCCATCACCTGAGATGCCACGAGTTCTGACTTGGCCTTGTTGATCAGGAGGCCAAGCTGAAAGCAGGTTCTGAGGGCCAGATCCCTGGATCTCTCCACCTCCTGAAAGGAGGAACCTGCCAGAAGCCAGTCGTTGAGATAATGGTAGATTCCAACTCTGACGCCCAAGATGGGCTGCCACCACTGCAATGCACTTGGTGAAGATCCGCAGCACCAATGACAGGCCGAACGGCATGGCTCAGAACTCGTGCAGGGTCTCCTCGACCCTGAAGCAGAGGAACCGCTGGTGGGACAGATGGATTGGGACATGACAGAATGCGTCCTGCTGATCCAGAGAACAAAACCAAATGTTTCGCTCCAGGGATGGTATGATCTGGTTCAGAGTTACTATCCGGAAGGTGAAAGACCTGAGATACTGATTCAGGTCGTGGAGATTTAGGTTGGGGCGCCAACCCCCATCCACTTGGGCACCAGGAAGTACCTGGATAAGAAGCCTGGATCCACAGGTGGATCCGACACTGGAGCTACCGCCTCCTTGTGGAGGAGCCGAGCTATGTCGTCCCGAAGAGCCGACTGCGTGTGAACCGAGATCCTTTCCTCCAGAGGGGCACGGGCTCGGCTGGGCGGGTACTGCTTGAATTCCAGAGGCAGTTCCTGCCCGACCACTTCTAGAACCCACCTGTCTGAAGTGATATTGGACCAGGCGGAAAGAAAGTGGCGGAGCCGGCCCCCCATGGGAGGACCCAGGACAGGCATGATGGGAGTAGGGGTGGCAACCCCCAACCTGTCACTGAGCAGGCTTAGAGGAGGAAGTTCCTGGACCAGCGCCTCAGCCTCCTTTACGGGGCTGTTGAGGGCCCTACTTGGGCTTAGGGTGCCAAGTTTGAGCCTGCTGCTGCTGTTGATGCTGCTGACCTCCTTGATAGGAGAGCTGCCTAACTGCAGGGGAGGACTGCTGAAAAGGCTCCCTCTTCTGCTGGTTCTTGCCCGAGGAACCCTTAGCAGAAGTGGCATCCAAGGTGGCACTGGACTGTTAAATATGCTGAAGGTGGCCTGCCACTCCTGGGCTGAACAAGTCGGTACCAAGGAAAGGCACATCAGCTAACTTGGTAACAGCTGGGTATCCGCCAGAAAGGAGGATAACCGCAGCCAAGCCCTGCAGCGGGTGGCAACTGCTGCTGCTAAAGAGCGGGCACAAGAATCCCCAATGTCCAGGACTGTCTTTAGCTGCTGTTTGGTGACAGCATGGCCCTGATCATGGACTTGCTTGACCATGGTCTGCATGTCCGCAGGGAAGTGAGGAAGTACTTCATCCAGTGACCCTAGGAGGGCATGGGAGAAGTGTGCCACGATTACAGCCAAACTGGCCCAACAAAGGCCCAAGGAAGAGGCCATGTAGACCTTACGAGCAGAGTGGTCCATGTTCTTGGACTCCTTGTCCGGAGGTCGGTCGATGTTGGCCGAGCTACCAGTACATCTAAAGACGGAAGCAGTCACCAGGCTATCAGCTGAGGGATGTTCCGTGAATCCCGGTAGGGATCCCATAGGCACCACGTACTTACAGGCCATATGGGCAGACGGTGCTGGGCAGGAGGCTGGACGCTGCCAAAGCTCAAGGGCTGGACCAGTAATGACTTCAGCCACTAGGAAGGCCTCCGTCGGGGTACCCCCCCCTTAAGGAGATCTGTAAGTGGGTACTCTGCCTTTTTCTGGATCAACTCCAGGGGCATTCCGGTGGAATCAAAATGAGGAAGAGGAGGATGCCCTGAAAGGAGGAAGGACCTTCTTCCAGGCCTGCTGAGAGTGACTCCTCATCACCAGGATGGGAGTGCAAATCGGTGGCATCCGAATCCGAAGAGTCGGGATACAGCAATCTCCCGCCTATGTCCCCCTCAACATGCAGAGGGTGGTCAGGGGTAACCATGATGAACAGGCATTGGGGAAGCCTGGTGTCTGGATGGTTCCCTTTCACGGGAGCCCCCGAGATAGGCTGTTTAGGTGGTGGTTCCACCCTAATCGGTGGTGAAACCAGTATGGGCTTAGGAATAATGGCCGGCCCCATAGGTGGAGGAATCGAAGATTTCAGGTCTGAAGGGGTCGGTGTCAGTCCTTGAGGCGCAGGCCAAGTAATGGCCAGGGTGGACGGCGTAGCCAGCTTCTGTCCAGCCCAAATCAGCTGTTGCCACATAAGCTTCTCATAGCGGTGACGGAGTTTCTATCAAAGCTTCTCCTCATCCGAGGAGGATGAGGACCTGTGGCAGCGCCTCTTTTTTGAATGTCGGTGGCCTTTCTTCAGTTTTCCTGCTGAAGAAGAGATCAAGTCCTCGATTGAGACCGATGGGGTCAACCAGGATCGGGAGAAACTGGGCTCGGTGAAAATCGAGGCTCCAGATCAATTCCCTTGATGGGGACACCCGAAGGAAGTGTCTCGTCATTGGGGAAAGAAAGGACCGGGTCCTCTCTAAAGAATTGTCAACCGGAGTCAGCGAAACAGGCTCGATCGGCTCGAGAACAATCTCGGCTGGATCAGCCGATTCCTCGGTCTCTGCCTGGCCAGACGGAAGATCCGTGAAGCAGGCAGCCAAGGAAGCGATCTTGACCGAAGTCAAGGTCGCAGTGTCCTGGGACTCGGACCTCTCTCAGTCCCAGAAACATCTCCTTTTCGAAGATGTTGGATCCTTGTCCCTCTTCCAAGAGCGTGAGGAGTGCGAGCCCGAGGGTGTCTCACCCCTGGTGGGGAGAGACTGGCACATCTCCCCGAAGGAACCTGTGAAGGAAGAACCGAGGTTGAGAGGCACAAAGAAACCTCGGCTGGCCAAAGCTTGGGCAGCTTCTTCTTCTTCAAAGGCCTTCATCTGCTCTAGCTGCTCGGTGGATCCTGCGGCCATGGAAACTACCCACCTCACTTATTTCGATTTCACCGGCAGGTTCCTTTTCTCCGGTCTCCCCAGCTTAAGGCGCGCCATGCGGTCGTCAAGGACGTTGGGATGGAAAGACAAGCAAAAGGTACAGGCAGTGGTGTCATGACAACACCTAGGCAGTACATGCAGGAAGGTGGGGATTGGTGCACAACATTTTCTGGCCGCACGTACACTGACGAAAACCGGGGGATGACTTGTCCTCCCTATCCAATGTGCTATTATTGGAATCAAAAACTAGTTTGAGAGATAAATTCGGTAAAAAACGACAATGCGAATCCAGGGCCTACGATGGCTAGAGTTAGCATGAGGGAACCCGATTCTTCCAGCAGAAAGGAAGATCTGGCGTCATGGGGTAGAGCCGAGGTATTTACCTCCTGGGTGGGTGGGAGGAGCCAGCTTGAAGACTTTCCGGAGAGATTTAAAGGGAAAGGGACATGCCAAAGGGTGTGGATGAACAACATATCCATGCTCATAGAATAGCCCTTTTCTTTTGCCATCTGTTGTTTAAAAATATTTGTTTACTTTTCCTGTATCAGTGTTATTCTCTTGTGTTGTAAATAGCCCAAAGGGAGAGGTGGGTTGTCACATATTGGTGGTAGCGGTGGGATGATAATAGCGAACTGCGTAGCACACTAAGATACAGAGTTTGCCAGTGGAACAGTTACCTTACTGTTGCAAAACAGAATATATAAGGGAATACATTTGTATAACAGTTTAATTTGTTTCTAGTTAGCACAGTATAGCGTAGTCGTAGGGAATGAGCTCTACAAAGTATGACTCACTTACTGTGCCACAGCTTTGTGAAAGGTGCCAAAAAAAGGGAATTCAGCCTAACGGTCTAAAACACCAAAAAAAAAGGCAGACCTCATATCTGGCCTCTTGGCACATGATCTAAAGCAGACAGTCTCTGGGGGTGAGTCAAAAACTAATGTAGCAAACCCCCCAAACCAACTTAGAGCGCTGCGCCTGCAGCTGTTGCTGCAAGACAAGGCGCTGGAGGCAAAAAGACTAAATGCTGAAGCAAAAGCAAGAAGACAGAAAGCAGAGACAAAATGAAAAAAAAAAAAGACTGGAAGCAGAAAGAAAACTGGAAAAAAGAGACTAGCAGACAGAGAAAAAAAACATAAAAAAAGGGAGAAAAAACGACAGCATGAAAAGGAAATAATGACCCTGCGCAGCCAGCAAACCATGAGTAATGGTGAAGTAAATTTGCCTCATGAAGCCAAAATTAATTCTAAATTGTTCCCTCAATTTAAAAAAAAAAGATGACATTGATTTTATTTTTAAGGTCATTTGAAAAAGTATGTGACCAATTAAAATTGACTAAGGCTTCCTGGTCAACTTATCTCACACCCTTACTTACGGGGAGAGCTTTGCATGTATTTGCTAAAATAAGTAATAAATACTATGCTAATTATAATAAAGTTAAAACAGTGTTGTTAAAATATTTTAAGTCAACTCCTGAGGCTTATTAAAAGAAATTTTAGGGAGTTTAAAAAAAGCCCAAAAGACAGTTACGCAAAACTGCAGGTTCAACTGCATACTTACCTTAATAGGTGGGTGGAGGGGGCTAAAGCAACCACTGTAAAACTAATCAAAGATGTATTGGAGAGAGAACAATTCCTTAAAATTGTACCTAAGGACATGCATGTATGGCTCCTAGATCGGGCATGCACCTGCTCAACAAAGGTGGCAGCAAGCGCTAACATGTATCTGTCTAGCCTGCCATACACACAGCGTAAGTCTTATAGTGGGGGGGGGCAGCACATGGTTATAAGGGATCCAATGGGGGGCAGCCCAAAGAAAACCAGTCTGCACCTAAGCCCAAAGTAGAACCCTTTGGTTCTAAGGGGACTCAAGAGATAGGACCCAAAAAATGTCATATTTGCAATCAAGTGGGACACTTGAGATATAACTGCCCTCAAAAACTGGTTAAGAGGCAAAGGTATGGGGGAGAGGGTAATCAAAAGAGCACTGGTGTGTTCGTAGGGTGTGTCCAGTCTAAAAAAAACACTCTCCTCTAATGAGAATCTGCATTCCATTACAGTTAATGAAATAGTAACACAGGGACTGTGGGACACAGGCGCTGACATCTCCCTGGTAAGGCAGGATCTCATCCAGGCAGAGCAAATGGTGCCTGAGAAATACTCCAGGGTCCGGGCATTCACAGGGCCACCAGTCCAATTACCAATTGCTAGAGTCTTCCTGAGCTGAAAAAGGGGCCATAAAAAAAAAAAGGTGAGAGTTGTAGAGGACCTACCTGTAAATATAATTCTAGAGAAGGATTTAGACCCCCAGGAAAAAACTGGTGTGTGTTGTAACCCATAGTCAGGCACAAGGGCAAGCTTCTGAAGGTAAAAAAAAGGTAACTCTGGGTGGTCCAGCCACACCCTCAGCAGCTAAAAAAGTGTCTAACACAGGGAAGGGGCTGGCTAAAAGCAGCAGTCCAAAACCCCAGTCACAAATAAAGGAGCTCACAGAACTTCCTTCTAAAAGGGCACTGAAAAGGGTCAGATGAGGGCAGCCGAGTGCTGCACAGCAAACTGACTCTATATTGCAAAAACTGAGGAAAATAGCTCATAGGGCTGAGGGTCCTCAGGGGTGTAAAAAGTCCATTTACTGGGACAATGGGCTGTTGTACAAAAAATGTACAGCAGAGTAAGGGATAGACGGTGAGGTACTCCAGCAGCTGGTAGTCCCTAATGTTCACTGTTAGCAGCTTTTGGCCCTCGCCCATGATATCCCTTTTTCAGGGCACTTGGGGTGAGGCACACAAAAAATCGTCTAACCAACAATTTCTTCTGGCCTGGTATTGGCAAGGATATGGCAAATTACTGCAGGACTTGTCCACAATGCCAGCAGGTGGGGAAAATGGGGGACAAGGCCATGGCAGCTTTGGTGCCCCTGCCCATTACTGATGAACCCTTCAAGAGGGTAGCTGTGGACATAGTGGGGCCATTGAGCACCCCAAGTCGCACTGACCGCGGTATATCCTGGTAGTTGTTGACTATGCCACCAGATAACCAGGGGCAGTGGCCCTAACATCCTGTGAGGCAGAACCAGTGGCAGATGCACTGTTGGGAATATTTAGCAGGGTGGGCTTTCCCCAGGAGATACTGTCAGATCGAAGTGCCAATTTCATGTCAGGGTTAATGAGTAGTTTGTGGGAGAAGTGTGGGGTAAAGCAGCTCAAAACCTCCCCATACCATCCCCAAGCTAATGGTCTGGTGGAGCGATTTAATTCAACCCTTAAGGCCATGCTAAAGACTTTTGCTGACCAGCATAAGAGGGCCTGGGACAAATATTTGCCTCATCTCCTATTTGCATACAGGGAAGTCCCACAGGAGTCCACAGGGTTCTCACCTTTTGAGCTCTTATATGGTCACAGGGTGCGGGAGCCCCTAGATTTGATTCGGGATGAATGGGAGGGGGACCGTGCCTCCCAAGGGGAGTCTGTTGTGGAGTATGTCCTGAACTTCAGGACCCACCTTAGGGAGCTCATGGGGTTTACTCAAGAGCACCTGGCCACTGCACAACAGTGGCAGAAAGTCTGGTATGACCATGGGGCCAGAGAACATGAGGTGGGACAGCGAGTGACAGCACTCATCCCTGTCTGACAGAATAAATTACAGGCAGCATGGGAGGGGCCATTCTCCATTGTCCAAAAAGGTTAGTGATGTCAATTACATGATAGAGCTACTGGACAGGAGATGCAAACGAAAGGTGTATCATGTTAACATGCTGAAGCCCTACCATGACAGGGAGGAATTGGTCCTTGCTGTATGCAGTGCCCCAGAGGAGGAAACTGAGATAGATCCACTGGTGGACCTACTTGGGGAGGCCAGGGTTGCATCCTCTGTGGACAACCTTACCCTATCAGAACAGCTGACACCAACCCAGGTGCAAGAAATAAGGGGTGTGCTGAGAAAATTTGAGGACATGTTCACAGGGAAACCAGGGTACACCAACATGGCAGAGCACCACGTGGATACAGGGACCCAGGTTCCCCTACAGGGTCCTGAGCATGTTAAGCAGACTGTGAAAGAGGAGCTCAAGGAAATGCTGAAACTTGGAGTAATCCATGAATCTAGTAGCCCCTGGGCATCACCCGTGGTGCTAATCCCCAAAAGGGATGGTACCACACAATTCTGCATTGATTACCGGAGGCTTAATAGCTGCACGGAGTCTGATGCCTATCCCATGCCCAGAACAGTTGAGACCCTGGAGCGACTGGGGGGAGCCAAGTATTTGACCACAATAGACCTAACAAAGGGCTATTGGCAGGTACCTCTAACCCCTGCAGCCAGGGAGAGATCAGCTTTTGTTACTCCATTTGGTTTATACGAATTCAAGGTGATGCCACTTAAAATAAAAAAATGCACCTGCAACCTTTCAACGGCTTGTGGATTGCATTCTGTCTGGGGTAGGTGAGTTTGCATTGGCTTATATGGATGATATATCCATATACAGCCAGACCTGGGATAAGCACATCAAAAATGTACGGGGTGTGTTCCACAGGTTAAAAAATTCAGGTCTGATAGTCAAGGTGAAAAAGTGCCAAATAGGTATGGTAAAAGTGTCCTACCTTGGGCACCAGGTGGGTAGTGGGCACATCCGCCCGAAGCCTGCCAAGGTTAATGCCATCCTGGCCTGGCATACTCCTACCACCATAAAACAGGTCAGGGCATTTCTAGGGACAGCAGGGTACTACCAAAGGTTTGGTCCCCACTGTAGCAATCTGGCTAAGCCCCTGACAGACTTAACCAAAAAGGAAAAGCCAGATACCGTAAAGTGGTCAAAAGGCTGTAAGGTCGCTTTTCAGGAGCTAAAAAAGGCCTTAAGCAGCCCAGCTGTATTGGCTAGCCCCAATTATAGTTTAAAGTTTATGGTTCGTGTGGATGCCTCAGATTATGGGCTGGTGGCTGTGTTGAGCCAAGTTACCCAGCAGGGGGAGGAGCACCCAGTTGTGTACCTCAGCCGGAGGCTTTTGCCCAGAGAGGAGGCATACGTCACAATCAAGACAAAATGCTTGAAAATAGTGTGGGCCCTTCAAAAGCTGCAGCCTTACCTATATGAAAGAGAATTTACTGTGGTCACACATCATAATCCCCTGATTTGGCTTCATAGGTCAAGTGGGCAAAATGGAAAACTACTACATTGGAGTTTGGTACTGCAGGCATGCAACATGACCATCCAGCACCGCAGTGGCAAACAAAATGCAAATGCGGATGGGCTATCTAAACAGCGCTAACGGCATGGCTGGATACTTTTGGGCACTTCCCAGTAATTGCATGAACGGCTGTGTCACTTGGGGTGGCCCAAGGGACACGCCTTCATTATCTTGGGGAGGGGTGAGAGATGACACAGAAATGGGAAGGAAAGGGTTAATGGTTTGGATTCTCTAGCTGGTGTTTTTTTAGCAGTTTAGGAAAAAAAAACACACACAGGCTAAAATCCACTGTCCAGTAGCATCCAGCTTGTGGAATTCTCAGTCCTCCCGAGCTGCTAAATAAGAGCTGGGTCATAAATCTCGAGTGGACATCTCCACACACACAGACCTGTCCACATACACAGGTCAGTTTGAATGGATTGGTTCATTCAAATATAAACTTAAGGTTAAAAGGGAATATAATTGGTCACTGATAGGTGTTCACTCTGACTGGGCCAATTAAATACCTACATGTTAGTTGGTTGGTGCATTCAAAGGGGGAATAGGCATTACCTATTCCCAAGAGAATATATAAGAGGCTGAAAGACAATGAAGAGGGTTCCTCTTGCTTTGGGAAGCTGGAAGGGGAAACATAAGCTGAGAGCCTACCCTTTTAGCTATGTCCGTGGGAGCTGGCAGTTAACACAGGGTCCAGTGTCTCTGGTATGGACAGAGAAGGGTAAGTTTAGTACTAGCATAGTGCAGTAATAGCCTTTTTCTTTTGTCGTCTGTTGTTTAAAAACATTTGTTTACTTTTCCTGTATCAGTGTTACTCTCTTGTGTTGTAAATATATATCCTGTAAATGCTCAGTGCACTTTCTGTTAAGTAAAAAGCTATTTATTTGCTCAACAGTTGTAACTGTGATGTCATTTTTCTAAGGTAAAATTTGGTTTCCACTGGCTGAGGTAAACTCTGTGCAGCATCCGCCACCCGAGAGACACAAACTACCAGACTTTAACTTGTGCAATTGCACGCTTAATTATTCAAGTTTGTAAGCTTGAAGGAGGTGCCAGAAGAGAGTCCGGCTGGTGGCAGCAAATTCCTGAGGACAGACACCTCTCTAAAGGCTGTTTCAGCCCAAAGGGAGAGGTGGGTTGTCAGAGTATTGTCCATCTGGACCTGGACCACTTGACCCAAAATAAATAGGGTGAATGTGGTCAGGGCTAGCTGGACCACCCGAAGCTCCAGCAGGTTGATGTGACATCAGGATTCCTGGGGGGACCAGAGCCCATGGGCTCTGTGCTCCCTCACGTGGGCACCCCAGCCCAGAGAGGCGTCGGTCATCAGGATGACCTTCAGCTTGGGGTGGCAAACGGGATGCCTTCCTGCAGATGAACTGGGATGAGCCACCACTGGAGGGCATCCCACATCCTCTGGGTCACAGTGACCAGCTGGTCAAGATGACCCATGCGCTGAGACCACTGGCTGGCCAGTTCCCATTGGAGGGAACGCATATGCCAGTGGGATCATCGGACCACACTGGTTCAGGCCATCATGTAACCCAGAAGGTGCAGGAAGTCCCGGGCAGGGTGCAGTTGCCCAACCAGAAATGATTGGGGAAAGGAGGAGAGAACCTCCGCCCTGTCCACCAGGAGCTGGGCTCTGGCTCGGCAAGAGTCAAACTCTACCCTGATGAAATAAATAACCTGCAAGGACATGAGTTCTGACTTGGCCTCATTGATCAGGAGGCCAAGCTCGAAGCAAGTCTGGAGGGCCAGATCCCTGGACTGCTCCACCTCCTGCCTGGAGGGACCTGCTATGAGCCAGTCATCCAGATAGGGATAAACCTGGACCTCTTGGCACCTCAGGAAAGCTGCCACTGCTGCAATGCATTTGGTGATGACCCTGGGGGCCAATGAGAGGCCAAAGGGCATGGCCTGGAACTCGTAGAGGGTTCCCTTGGCTTGAAAGTAGAGGAACCTTTGGTGGGATTGATGGATCAGGACACGAAAGAATGCGTCCTAAAGATCCAGGGAGCAAAACCACATGCCTTGCTCCAGGGATGGTATGATCTCAATCAATAAATCAATCAATACTTTATCTGTAAAAAGGTGCCCTTCTTAATCCAAGGTGCCTGTACAATAAAATCAAGACACATTAATAAATAACAAGAGAAAATTAAACTAATATATATACAGCAGCAGCTTTAAAAATCGGAAAATGCCATGCTAAAAAGATAAGTTTTCAGAGCAACTTTAAAACTTTGGATGGTCAGGCAATCTCGCACCCAATAAGGTAGAGAATTCCACAGGGTCAGGGCCATAAAACTACAGTAAATGACCTTGCTCCAGATGTTTATAAATGGACCTTGGGAATCTCTAGCAATCCCTCGTCGGTGGATCGGAGAGGGCAGGGGGGAGAGTAGAGATGAAGAAGATCTTGCAGATAACTGGGTCCCTGATTGTGTAGGGCCTTATAGGTCAGCAATCTGACCTAGAAGGTGAGCCACCACTGTATTGGCAGCCAGTGCAGTCCACAGAGCACAGGCATTCTGTGACTAGTCCTAGAGGTACCAGTCAAAAGCCTGGCTGCCGCATTCTGCACCAGCTGCAAGTGGCAGATATCAACCCCCAGTAGCCCAAGGTAAAGGGCACTGCAGTAGTCAAGGCGGGAGGTAATGAAGGCATGGACCAAAGTTGGAAGATCATTGTGAGGGACCAGGTGTTTTACCCAGGTGATATTCCTCAGATGGTAAAAAGAGGTTTTGACAGCCGCTGCCACCTGCGATTTTAGGGTCAGGCGGTCATCAAACATAATGCCCAGGTTCTGCACCCAGTCTGAGGTAGTTAGCTGGACACCACCAAGCCATAGACCCGAAGGCAGTCCCGCCAACACACCTGCCTCTCAATGACCTGGGTCCACAACCAACACCTCAGTTTTCTTTGGGATTAACCACAGCCAGCTCACATTCATTCAGTCCTGGATCTTGGCTAGACAGCTGTTAAAGACCGAGACAGCATCATACTGGCCAGGCACAAAGGACATGTGCAGCTAAGTATCATCTGCATAGAAGTGAAAAGTCAAGCTGTACCACCTACTAATCACTCCTAACGGCAGCATATACACCTCAAACAACATGGGTACCAAGATGAAGCCCTGCGGCACCCCACAGGATAGGGAGAATGGGGCTGAGGAAAAAAAAAAATAGACACCACCCTTTGAGTTCTACTCTTGAGGAATGATTGAAATCATCTGAGAAATGTCCCCAAAAGTCCACAGATGAACCGCAGATGCTCCAACAGCACACCATGGTCCACAGTGTCAAATGCCTCACAGAGATCTAGAAGGACCAAGATGGAACGGGTCTTTCGATCTCTTGCTATTAGGAGGTCATTTAGTACCCTGACAAGGGCTGTCTCTGTACTATGTCTCTTCCTAAATATGGACTTGAGAGAATCATAAACATTGTGGCTGGTCAAATGGTCCTCCAGCTGTGATGCCACCACCTTCTCAATAACATTACCTACAAAGGGTAGGTTAGAGACAGGCCTGTAGTTAGCCAGACAGTCAGGATCCAAGGAGGGCTTCTTAAGAAGGGGCCGAACCACAGCCTCCTTCAGGGGATCTGGAAAGATACCCCTCTCCAAGGACATCCAGACTATCTCGGCAAGGACTGGAATGATTTTATCCACACAACCTACTAAAAGGCGTGTGGGGCCTGGGTCCAAACTACAGTTGGTAGGATGCAACAAATGGATAACCATCACATTATCATTAATTGTGGGGTGGCTGAAGTCACACCACACAAAACGGGCATCCAACATCTCTCTCCTGCCGACCACCGTAGCTCCCTTGAGAGAGGATCAGGTGGACGCCGGACCTGAGTGTGGCAACCTTATCCACGAAGAATTGAGCAATCTCCTCACAACGTTCTTGTGAAAAAGCATTTCCAGGCTGGAGACAGAGTGAATTGCACAATCTGTCCACAGTCTGGAAAAGCTGAGCAGGTTGATTCTGCGCAACAACAATTTCCCTGGACAGGAACTCTGCATTCTTATGAGTAAATGCTGATTGATGCTGCCACAGAGTGGTCCATCAAACTAGGTCTGTCACACTCCAGGCCTGACCTCCACCCACACCTCTCTAACCTTCATCCCACTCTCCTCAACTCTCTCAAGGCCTCATCAAACCAAGGAGACCTGGGGTGAAGAGTGAGGGTATGAACACGAACAGGTGCAATGGGAATCCAGGGCCTCTATCACTGCCCTATTATAGGCTAGTACCAGAACCCCTGGATCCATGTGTTCACTCGGTATACCAGATATGTCCAGCATTGCCATCAGGGAACACACCCCTCAAAGGGTGGTACTGGACCATCTCCGTAAGGGCAGACCTATTAGGGGGCCAGGAAACTGAACCCAATGGTATGATGGTCAGACCACCCAACTAGTTCCACCACCAAGTCAGCTATCTCCAACCCCAGGAGAAACACCAAGTCCAATGAATGACCACCAATAAGGGTCGAGGAGGAAGTAACCTGTGTGAAGCCCAGTAAAGTCATTAACTGGAGGAAGTCCTGTCCAAACTGTGAGAGTTCGTCATTGACCCAGGCATTGAAATCTCCCAGGATCAGCCATCTGGGGATCCCAATGTCAGGTCGACAATGAAATCTGTGACTTCACGCAGGAAAACATTCTCATCTCCTGGTGGATGGTAGATGAGAAGAATCCTGCACTCCACACCCTTGCCCAAAATGCATTCAAAGGAGTTGGTGGCTCCCACTGGTACCTCCGTCAGGTTCGGTTTCAATCTAGAACAAATGGCCACACCCCCGCCCCTATGATCCATCCTCAGGCAGTGTATTACTGAGTACCCAGCCGGAATTGCTGATGCCAAAATGGGACCAGCATTCTTATCCAGCCAGGTCTCGGTGATGCATGCCAGGCCAGATGATCCAACAAGATTCGCTACTATAGCGGTTTTGTTTTTAATGGACCTGGCACTGCACAACACTGCCAGAGTAGGATGAGCAACCAAGGAAGACAGAGTTATCTGCCTGCTATAAGCAGAGCCCTTGGGTATGGGGACCAGACAGGGAGGACCCCTTTCCTGGACCCCTTTCACCCCAGGGCGTATCCTTGTCCCAACTATCCCAATCCGCCCATTCCTTTACATTTCCCCACCAGGTTGAGCCTCCACCCTCGACCTCCTAACTATTCACAGAGCCCAGCACTGTCCATATACTGTACCTCTGGGGATGGAGAGGACAAAAGAAAGAGTGGAGGTCCCTCAGCTTGAAGGGGGAATAATGCCTGACCATCATTTTACCTGCCCAACACATCTTCACCACAGTTCACAAACATCCAGTCAAACAACACTCAATTCACACTCTCAAACTTCCACACCACTCCACACTCACAACCAATAATCAACCAAAAACCCCAACCCCAAATACAAACAATATAAAATAAATAATATTGCAAAGTGTGAAGGTGTTTTCGGTTAAAGAGAAAAGTCACACAAATTCTCCTAGTTGAATATTATTGTCCTCTGGGGAGCTCCCACCTCTCCAGAGATAAAGGTTATTACTCTCCCCCCACCCCCCGACACTATCTACCACATAGGCCAGGAGAGCAATCAACAGTTTATACACAAAGTCAGTTTAAACAGTTAAACAGGGCACTTTCACTGCCTGCCAAAGTTCAAAGTGCTGGAAAACGAAAAGGAAAAAAAAAAAAAGGAAGAGTCTGACCGTCCCCAACGAGTTAATAAAAACCAATTTCTGATCTTCACATAAGCTTCTCTGGCATGGCTATCCCTCCAGGGATCCTGGAAATCTCCCTTCAAAACAGGCCACTTGACTGCCTGGCCGTCCCCCAAGGAGTTGCCGCTGAAGGCACTTGGCCATGAACAAGCCCCAGATGGAGCTGGCTCTCCAGTCCACCTCCCCCCAGGAGACTACAGAGCACCAGATTCAATGGTGCATGCTCTCCAGCGGTCTCAGACTCGGTCTTCCACACGACCAGTTACCTCGGCGACCTCTCCCCTGGGTTCAGACCAGGACAACCAATAACCTTACGCGAACAAACACCGGGTCCAAGATCCAACAAGACCCTTTTCCATCAGCAAACAAAAGCCGTCAGACTGATTCCAGTTCAAAGCCTTAGCACGACCACCAGAAACAGGACCCTCACTGTAACGTTCCATAGTCCCCAGCAATCCTCAGGTCGATGAGCAGCACATACTGTGGACTCAGGCTCCAGATATGAATCTACAATGACTCTCCTCCAATTCCTCCCCTTCGACCCTGGCAAAATGACCAGGTAGGAGAAGCACAGGTGTTCTCCACTCAGAAAATTGTTATAGTGAGAATGCTCAACAAGCCATTCATTCCAGCATTCAAAACATTAGTACAGTACATTACTAGAGTTCAGATTTTTTTATTCTATGTTTTTTACTCCCCAAGCAGCTAACCGCCCAATATTTTCAGCACGGTCACGGAGCCACGGACTCCCACTCCTCATATAGGCCACAAGGTCCCTCCGAGGCCCCGTGGCTTCCCCCATGGTGGGGCTGTGGCGCTCTCTCTGTACGCTGCAGACCATCAGATAGGCTGGAGGGCCCTGGCCTGAGGGGCTAATTGAAGTCGTGGCGAGCTTCATGGAGGATGGCCGGTGGCTGTTCTTTTTCCACTTTTTTCTAGGGAGGCAGGGCTGTGCAATGACGTCCAGCATGTACCCAACCTCCTGGATGAACTTAGCACTGGTAGCTGTGCGACTCCGGCCTCCGCCATGATCCCATATCCGCCAGGCACTCCCCGAGAAGGAGGCAGTCCATAGGGCGTCAATCAGTCTCCCCACTGGAAGCTCCTGCAGCTACCCTGGTCCATTCCCGAACCCGGGTCACCGGCATTGCGAGCAGAAATCCATCCGCTACACCAACAGGCCAGCTAGTAGAGTTTAGATTTAACTTTGTGTGACTTATTAATCCTGCTACTTCGACCGAGACACACTAACCATTGCTTACTCACTCCTAACTACCACTAAAAATAGCAAATAAAATAAAACAGAAATGGAACAATAAGATAACAAGACAATACAACAAATAATCACAAATAATTAAAACCTCCACACAAACTGTTGCTGGCTGTGGCAAGCCCAGCGTGGCTGCCATCTTCAAAATAAAGCTAACGGTTTACTACAAACAAAGATAAGGGCAGCAAATGAAAATAAAATAATACTTACATGTATTTTTTTTTTTTTTAAGTTTCACAATGAGATGATGAGGAGAGGATCTCCAAGCGTCTAGTCTTGACAGGCAGAGCCAGAGTTACCATCCTGAAGGTGCAAAACCTGAGAAACTTGTTCAGGTCATGTAGATCTAGAATGAGGCACCAGCCCCCATCTGTTTTGGTACCAGGAAGTACCTGGAAGCAAAGGGTGTTCCAGAGGCTCCACAACTCTTCGCATTACCTCCTTGCTGGGGAAGTGGGCGATGTCATCTCAAAGAGCCGACTGAGTGACGGCGGACACCAAATCCTCCCATGGGGCATGGGCTCAGCTTGGGAGGTACTGTTCAAATTCCAGAGGCAGACCCTGGCTGACCATTTCCCGCATACACCTGTCCATGGTGATAACGGACCACGCGGAAAGAAAGTGGTGGAGCTGGCCCCCCATGGGAGGACCCAGGGGAGACATGACGGGGCTGAGGGTGGCACCCCATCCCGTCACTGAGCAGGCTTGAAGGAGGAGCCAGCCGAGTGGCCACTGGGTCCCTTCCCTCGAGACTTTGATGAGGCCACTGACTTGGTCTGAGGTCGCCAAGATTGAGCCTGCTGTCCCTGCTGTTGCTGGGCTGGTTTTGCCACAGGAGTAGAGTATCAAAAGGGCTTGCACTTTTGATGCTTGGGGCCCTTGTTCATCTGAGTGGATGTCACAGAGCCCAGAGTGGCACTGGCTTTTCAATGCGCTGGAGGTGACCCTCCACACCAAGCCCGAACAGGTTGGTGCCCAAAAAGGGGACATCTGCCAACTTGTGTTGGGTATCTGCAGTAAAGGTCGAGATCCACAACCAAGTCCTACAGCGCATGGCTACTGTGGCCATGACTGAGCGGGCACAAGAGTCACCTATATCCAGAGCCATCTGGAGTTGCTGCTTTGCCACTGCCCTCCCCTGGTCCCGGACCTGCCTGACCATGGTTTGGAGGTCCACTGGCAGGTGAGGAATCACCTCATCCAGGGAGCCAAAAAGGGTGCGAGAGAAGTGTGCCATCAGCACGGCCGAGCTAGCCTGACAAAGGCCAAGCAAAGAGGCAGCGTAGACTTTTTTAGTCACATGGTCCAGCTTCTTGGACCCTTTATCCAGTGGTCTATCGATGTCTCCTGTATTGCCTGAGCACCAAAAAACAGAGTCAGCCACCAATCCCTCAGCCGAGGAATGCTCCAAAAATCCCAAAAGGGAGCCAGTTGGAACTACATACTTGCAGGCCATCTGGGCTGAGGGCACACGGCAGGAGGCAGCACGCTAGCAAAGGTTCAGGGCCAGGTCAACAATGGCCTTGGCCTCTGGGAAAGCTTCTGTAGGAGAGTCCCCTTTGTCCAGAATCTCTGTAAGGGGATACTGAGCCTGTTTCCGGACATGCTCGAGCTCCATCCCCATAGAACTGGAGATGAGCCGAAGAATGCCCATGAAAGAGGTAGGACCCTTGTCCATGGAGATGCCCCCCAAAGACTCAACATTGATGGGACATAAGTGCAGAGAGGAATCTTCCACGTAAAGCGGGCATCCACCCAAGTCACCCTCAACCTGCCTGGGGCAGTCGGAAGTGAGGGTAACTGACAGCCAATGGGGAAGCCCCTTGGCCAGCCGAGACTCCTTGGTCAGAGCCCCAGATGTCAGCTGCTCGGGTAGCAGCTCCATCACGATAGGTAGAGAAGCCTGCTTCGGCCTAGCCAACTGGGTCTGCGCCTGCACCTCCGAGTGGGTGACAGTGGCGGGTGCCAACATTGGCCAATCAGGCGACAGCCACTTGACAGCTGGGGTAGAAACCGGTGTCGGTTTCAGACCAGACAAGACCAGCTGCTGCCACATAAGGGCTTCATAGCGCAGACGCAATTTGCGCCGGAGCCTCTCCTCGGCTGAGGAGGATGAGGAGGAATAGCGGCAATGCCACTTTCCATGATGTCAGGAGCAAGATCGCAGATGATGGCAAGACCTGCCTGACTCAGAGGAGAAAGACCAAGATCTCGATCTCAACCATCAGCAGGGAGCTTCGGAGGGAACAGGGGAGCCCCGCAGCACCTCCAGACCAGGGTCTGATACTGGCAGGTTCAAATCCGTGGGCTTAGCTGACCCATTGGAGGACACCGGAAGAACCGGAGTCCAAAAGAGAGAGTTATCGGCGTCTTCAGAAGATAACCCGTTGATCAGTTCAAGAAAAATTTCGGCCTCGTTGACTGGTGTCTCAGCCAACTGGTCCAACAGGGTCTCCGTGGAAGCAGCGGCCATGACCACAGTTTTGACCAAAGTCAAAACTTGGGTCTCAAGAGAGCGGGAACGCTCCTGATCACAACAGCATAGACACTGAGTCTTTTCCTTTTTCGACTCCGTCTTGCAAGGGCATGAAACGTGCGATTCAGAAGGACCCTCTCCCTTGGCACAACTCTTTGAATGAAGCCAAGTAAGTGGAGTTCAGTTGGAGTAGAATGAAGGCCGAAGCCAAAGAGGAATGAGCCACGGCCTGAGCCGCCTCCCCCTTGAAGGCCTTAAGCTGTTCAGGTTGCTCGGCAGACCCCACAGCCACGGAGACCACCCAACAGTCGTCCTTAGATTTGACCGGTGGGTAACGCTTCTCCAGTCACCCCAACTGAAGTTGGGCAGTGCAGTCATCTAGAACCAATGGGTGAAAAGACCAACAAATATCGCAGGCCTGTGGATCGTGATCATGGCCAAAGCAGTACACGCATGTGGCATTAGGGTCGGTACGCAACATCTTCTGCTCCCAGGGAACCAGCAAAACCCGGCAACGGTCTTTTCTTCCCTTGCTCCCATGATGGAAGACATCGAAGACAAAACTCTAATGAGTTTTTTTTTTTTTTTTTACTTTCTTTTTATTCCTCATAATCTGCTCTCATTGTTCCACTCCTTCTGGCCACTCATACTACTCATGCCCCAGACGTAAAGTCTGTCCCTAGAGTGCCCCATCAACTCCTACCTTCCTTTACCTCCATGGAGTACCTGCACAGTGAGGTCTGCCCAGTTGTTTGCCATTTTGCTTGTGGTCCCCTTCCATCCCCTGAGGACACCAGCTCGGGCAAATTACATGCTTATGCACTACACCTGCCAAGTGCCTAACAGTGTCCTCCCTTCCCCGATTCCAACCCCATAGGAGCCGCCAATGCCCTGAAAGTCAGTGTTCCCACTGACCCTCAAGGACGTTGGGTACGTAAAGCACCCCTGGTAACCCACCCAAAGGAGGAAAGCATCCATTGGGATACTCAATCCTCCTTCCCCCTGCCGACCCGAGTCCATGCCCGAACCTGGGTCGCCGGTGTGGTGTCCAGTGCCTCAACCCTCAGCGCCACCAGGCCGGTCCAACTCTAATGAGTTTTAATGTAAGTTTAGGAAGCAAATCCGAAGATTCGAGAGTCAGGGCCTACTACATGCAGGAGCACTAAGGAGGGAACCTGAACCTTCCAGCGGAAAGGAAGACCTGGCATCTAGGGGTGGAGCCAAGGGTTATACCACCTGGGTGGGTGGGAGGAGCCAGCTTGAAGACGTTCTGGCACCTCTTAAAGGGAAAGGCGATCCGCCAGACAGTGTGGATAGAACATCATATCCGCGTCCCTAGAATCTGCATTTCTAGGATCATAGATTCAGTTCATTATCCACACTCTGGTAGACTCCAAGCAGTTCTCCATGAGAAGGGGGCAAGGTACACACCCCTGTTTGACAAACAGAGACTGGAGGACCTAGGACCCAAAAGCAGCATCCCGATGGCACATGATGTCAAAGCTGTAATGGAATATGAAGGTGTGCGCTTTACTCCAGCTTGCAGCACTGCAAATCTCTGAAATGGATATGTCCCTGGAAGCAGCCATTGAGGCAGCAATATGTCTGCTGGAATGAGTGCTAAGCCCCATGGATGGTTCCCTACCAGCCAACCAAAAACAGAGGACCATACAGAAGGATATCCACCTAGCAATCATCTGTTGCGCTGCCAGTCTGCCAAATGCGGCTTCAGCATATGTCACAAACAACTGGTGAGCCTCACCCTGCACTCCAGCTGTGTGCCCTTTGTAACATGACAGTAAATCCAGCAAGCGCAGGGTACACTCTAAGAAGTGAGGTGGTGTTTTTTTTTTTTTACACTGCAAATGTGAAAATCACTGTTTAACACAGTGTGTGTAACATCACCTCACAATTGTGTCATATTTATGAAAATAGTGATTTACACTGTGTAAAAAATAACACTTTATAAGTGTTATGTTTTTACTCTAAGTGTGTAAATCACTGTTTAACACAGTGTGTGTAATACTAACTCACAAATCTGTAATATTTATGAAAAGAGTGATTTACGCCACTTAGTGTAAAAAAAAACACTTCACTTTGTTGATCAACTGTACCCAGAAATGGTATAGAGCTGTATTACAGTAATTAATAAAAAAAAATTTTAGCAAGCAGTATTGTTATTTTTATTTTAACAACCTTAACAATTTTTCTACACATGTTAAACTATATATATTTTTAGAGTTGAGCCAGTGTACTGTATATTCCTTCGTGGCAATTCGCATATACTCCCCATCAGGCTTTGCATAGTTGGGGTGTGTGCAATTGGGTTTTTCTTTCAGATTTGGCTGCATGGCCAATACTCTTCCAGGGTAACATTTGCCTTGTTTGTTTATATTACAAGACCTGTTGACACTGAAGTTAAAATTGTTTCATAGGGATCTGTGAACATTTTTAATTAGCAGTTGTGTTTTTTCATTCAATCTACGTGGGATTACTGCACTTCAAATTTCAACGCTTATGTGTAGAAAAAAACACATTAAATATGGACATTTTAACACATATATGTGTCAAACATTCAACACACTAGTGTGTGGTAAAAGCTACACATTTGTGTGTTGACCAGTATACACACCACTATGTTAAATTTATTTAACACACACTGTGGTATCCCTAACCGCACTAACTGGTGTGTTAAAAATTAACTACTTTTTAGTCAATTTTCACACATCCTTTCTAAGAGTGTATGGAGCCTATGATTGGCCTCCGAGATTGGGCTGGTAAAGCATACCGAAAGGTACATCACCTGGTTAAGGTGAAACTCTGCTATGACCTTTAGGAGGAAATTCAACCTTGTCTTTGTGGAAGACCAGGTAAGAAGATTCCACCAAGAGTGGCTGAAGCTTGCTGATACTTCTGGCTGATGTGATGGCCCACCAAGAAGGCAGTCTTCCATGACAGGTTTGACATCTCACACCTTTGCACTGGTCCAGACGACTTGGTCATGAGCACTGCCAGCACCAGCAGTAACTTCCATGGAGGTGGAAAGTTCACGTATTGGAGGGGACAGACTGGTTCAGTCCTTTGAAAAAACACCTGAACCCCTTCTCCTGGGTCACTGGCATACCAGCCCATGGCGCTCCCGTCCTACTGGAATGCTCCTTCCCCTGCAAGCAAGACACTCTTATTCTGTGAAGAGCATCTCATGCGCAGATGCCCTGAAAATTGACATGTTCCAGAAACAGTTTTTAAAAAATATATGTATTATTGATCACTCCAGAGTTTTATTTAACTCTAAAAATTGATTAGCGTTTTGCTCATAAAAGTGCTAAAACATTGTGAAAATGCATAACACCTGCCTCACTGTGTTTAACAAACATAACACTACTAGAAAACCTATATAAATACTTTCCGAACAGTTAGTATTGCCCCATGAAAAAAACTGCTAATCAATTATTTAAAACCCTGCACTCTCGATCAATAATATATTACTACGTCCCCCGTCATCACTCGTTTCTGTATTAGAGTGGTTTCACTTGCCTTCAGCTTGAGCCAGAACAGCTTGGCTTCGCTTCGCTGTTCTCACTCCAGTCGAAGGCACATGAAACCACGCTTATACAGCAACCAGTGGCGACGGGGGGTGTATTAACACATAAATGTGTAGCATTTAAGAGTCAACTCCTTACAGGATGCCACCACAAAGTGGAGGACATCACCCAAAAGGCCCAGAGCCTGAAACTCTAGCCTCTCAGGAACCAGGCTCAGAGGTGCATGGACTGAAGCTCCAGGTGCAGGATCTTCCCCTGTTGTCATGTCAGCAGATCTGGGTGGAGTGGCAATCTCCACTGGAGTCTACTACCAAGGTGGAGAGCCAAGTACCAGAAGTGCCTGGGCCAGTCTGGGACTGTCAGGATCATCCCAGCCATGTCCTTCTGAGCCTTGACCACAACCCTGTGGACCAAGGGGAAGGAAGGGAGGGAAGGTGTAGAGGGGGTCTGAGGCCAACGGCCTCACAAAGTGATCCCCCAACAGTGTCCCAGACTGTGGGGGGGGGGCACAAAACAGTCTCAGCTTTCTGTTCTCCCAGGTGGCAAAAAGCTCCAACAAAGGGCTGCCTCACTTGGCGAACAGATGGTCTACACCTCCTAATGTAGGGACCACTCGTGCGATGCCTCTCTGACCTGGCTGAGAGCATCTGCCAGCTGACCGTTCTCTCCCGCTACATTAATCACCAGGAGATCTGCACCCAGGCCACACACCAGTGTTCAGGTATGGAGACCCTCCTAACACAATGGAAGGGAGTGCATCCCACCCTGCCTGTTAAGGTAAAACATGGTCGTGGTGTGGCCTGTCTGGATCTGCACAACCTGATCCATGATCAAAGGAGATAATTTAGTCAGACTTAGGTGCACTGCATGGAACTCCAGAAGGTTGATGTTGTGACAGGACAACCAGGGTGACCAGAACCCATGGGTTCTGCGGTCTCCCAGGTGTACTCCCCATCCCACCAGAGACATGTCTATCCTGAGCATGATGGACACTTCTGGTCAGATAAAGGGGTTTCCCTGCTCCAGATTTTGTGGGTCCAGTCACCTCTTGATGGCATCCCACACTGACTGGGTCATTATGACTGGCTGGTCCACGTAACCTAGGTGCTGGGACCTCTGGCGGCCCATTTCCAACTGCAGGTGGTGCATCCGCCAGCAAGCCCACTGGATCACGCTGGCAGAGGATGCCACATACCTCAGCTGGTGCAGGAAGTCCTGGACAGACCAGGTGGGCCAAGCAGTCCTTATCTGCCATCAAATTCTGTTTCTATGTTTCAGCGTATGAGAGCCCAACATGAAATGATTGGGCAAAGGAGGTAAGATCCAGAGTCCTGTCTGCAGGGCCTTGGCCCGCGCAGAGTCTAGTTCTGCACCAATGACCTTGATCACCTATGTGAGGACCAGCTTGGACTTGACCTTTTTGAGCAGAAGGCCTAAGTTCTGACAGGTCTGGATGGTCAGATCACTAGATTGCTCAATGGCTTCTTTGGATGACCTGTCTATCAGCCAGTTGTGCAGGTGGGGATATACCCAAACACCCTTGCACCGCAGAAAGGCCACCACCACTGCCACGCACTTGGCGAACAGCCTGAGTGGGATGAGAGGCAGAAGGGCATGACCTGGAACTGGTACAGTATCCCCTCTGCACAGAACCAAAGCTACCAGCAATGGGATGGAAGGACTGTGATGTGGAAGAACAGGTCCTTGAGGTTTAGGGAGCAAAACCACATGCCCTGCTTCAGAGACAGAATGATCTGGGTCATAGTGACCATCCAGAACATGCACTTCTGCTTGAACTGATTCAGATTGTGCAGATCCAGTATGCCCCCAGAATTGGGACCAAGAAGTACCTGAACTTGTATACCCCTGTGGCCAGGGCATCCAGAACACAGGCTATCACCCCTTGATGAAGAGTTGAGTGATGTTGGCTCTTAGCGCAGATGTGACCTGTGACACCCTAGATTGCCAAGGAGCTCTAAGTCAGTATGGTGAAAGAGCCACAAAATCCAGAAGCAACCCTCTGCCCACCACTTCTAGGGTCCACTTGTCCAAGGTATTCGTGAACTATCGTGGGAAGAAGTGGTGCAACCAACCCCCAACAGGAAACTGAGACAGAGACTGGACTGGCATGGGAATGACATAACCTTGTCACTGTGCAGCTTTGGAGGGGGCTTCAGCCACAGGGGCCATGGAAGCACCAACACTTCTGCCTGCACCTTTTCACCCCTGGCCGCCAAATTTTAGCTTTGGATATCAGTGCTGATACTGCCCCTGCTGGGGCTGCTGTTGAGGCTGTTATGGCTGAAAGGGCTGATACCGGAAGGCCTTCTTTTTTAGGCCTTTGTGCCTTCTGTGATGAAGTCACAGAATCAAGGGTGGAACTGGACTTCTCAGTCCTCATGAGATGCCCCTCCACCCCAAGGTCAAATAAGATGGTGCCTAGGAAGGGCAGCTTGTGTTGAGTATGCCTTGTAAAGGTGGAAAGCCTCGGTCAGCCCCTATGAGGCATGGCAACATCTGTTGCTAAGGCATGAGCTCAGAGTCTGCCATATCCAAAGCCATCTGGAGCTGGTGTTTAGCCAGCAATTGACCCTGGTCTCTGACAAACTTCACCAGCAACTGCTTGTCAGCAGGAAGGTGGAGGAGGTGGTCATCCAACAGTCCCAGCATGAGACACCAATGTTAGCTATCATGGCAGCATAGATGGCTTGATGTACACCCAGCGATGCAGCACCATACACTTTGTTTGCTGCGTGGTCAGTGTTTTTTTGATTATGTCCAGAGGATTGTCTGTGTCCCCTTGACTGCCCAATTTAAGGAAGGTCAATTCTGAATCCAGTCCCTCAGCAAAGGGGTGATCAGAGAACCCCTGAAAGAAAGCCTGTTTGGATCGCGTACTTACAGACCATACAAGTACAGGGTGCCAAGAAGGATGCTGTATGCTGCCAAAGCTCCTAGGCCAGTCCCAAGATGGCCTCAGCCACAAGACAGGCAACCCCTTAGGAATTGTCCTTGTTCAATATATCAGTAAATAGCTACTTTCCTGCTTCTGGACTGGTTCCAATGGCACGTTCATGGATTCCGATATGAATCAGAGCAAAGCCCCAAAAGACATTGACCCGAGATCGGTAGTCAGCTCTTTGACTGATTCTTGGGTTAAATGTGTGAGTCCAAGTCAAAGCCATAGACAGCTAACCTTCAGAGACTGAGAATTCCTCAAAAAAGGCCCTCTACCATTTGCCACCATGGACCACCTTAATGTCCTTAGACTGGGTGATTTCCACAGAAAGCTGGGCTGGCAAGCTGGCAATAGCACAGGATTCCTTAGCTGGAGCACCAAACAGGGGCTACAGCAGAGACATCTCCACCAGAAGGTGTGAAAAAGCAGATGCAGGGGATAACTGCAAAGCATGGACCAGCGTCGGAATGACTGGCATGGGCCAAGAGACCGAAGGTCCCAGGGGAAGAGCCCTAACTCTCCCAGCAATGGTCCACTGATGCCAAAGGAGCTCCTCATAGCATCAATACCTTTCTATTGATGCCTCTCTTCACCTGAGGATGAGAATGCTGAGGGGCATCAAAGTTGATGCCTCCTAGTCAAGTAGGATTGAACGCGCAAGCAGTGCCTTGATCATTGAGCCAAGCATCAATGCAGATGGGCATCCTTGGTGAGTTAGGATAAACCACTTGCCTCAACATGTCAGGCATGAGAGGCTTTGGAGGCATGACCACTGGTGGAGGCCTCTCCAGTCAGGGACACTGACTAAGCCATGTCCTTCTGAGTAAGGACCAAGAGAACCAGGGTCTGAGAGACTTACGTCTTGTCAATCTCCTCTGACAGCTGGTCGACAGTCTCAAGAAAGATCTTGACCACCTGCTCAACTGGAGATGAGACTGACTGGCCAGACCAAGTTGTCATAAAGCTCTCAACCAACAGAAGCTCAACGAAGGCAAATGGTCAGGGGAGCCAAGAGAGTGGGAATAGTGTGATCTTTCCAAGTCCCACAACCTGCAGCAATGGTGCTTTTGTTTTCTGCTGTGGTACAAGGGGTTCTCCCAGAAGTTCTAGAGGGCCAGACACAGGAAGGAGGGTGCTTCCCTGCCTGCCCTCAAGAGCTAGATTCCACGATTCCCTGAGGGGGACTCCATCTTCTGCAATAGCAGTCTGGTGCTGAGCGCAGCTGGCCACAGGGTGCTCCCCAGCCTGCCCTCAAGAGCAAGATTCCAGGTACACTTCGGAAAAGCAGCTCAAGTCCAGCTTGCTAGCCATGAACTCAGTTGGTGGATGGTGCCTGAAATTGGGTCTACGATAGGCAGATTCAGCACTCCGTCTCTCCCTGACTGGCTTCAGCTCCTGAAGATTTGAAGTCCGCTGGAGCTCATCTCTCTGCTGCCTAAATTTCTCAAGTGCTGACTTTTCCATTAGCAGATTATATCTTTTAGCCACTAGAGGGCCCAATTATAAGCACACTTACCCAATCCAATCCATCAGCCTTTGCCCCCTCCCTCTTCTACTTCTGTTGAGGCCTGTGCTTTTAGGATCACTCCCTGTTGCCTAACACTCAGCCCTGTTCTACTCCCCTCCACCACCCTAACTTCATAAGACCTGCACTCTCTCCTTACCCTCTGCTTTGGACACCTGTACCTCATTTCACTATGTCCATAAACACCTTTTAATGCTGCCTCTAATTCTGTTTTTCATACCCCTCAACTCCACTAGTACTGGTACCCCACTCATTTACCAGCATCACCACTTTATGTTGGGATATATCCCTTGGTGTACCCTACCGCCATCCAAAACACACTACTGTGCCCCCATGTTAGCCTCCCTCAATAATAACTGAGATAATCTCCTCCCCATCCCTGTGTACCCCCTTCTCCTTCAATTACTCATGCCCTGCAGTAACACATCAGCTAAAAAATCCATCAGAAGTAGACGGTGTTTGGCTCACAAGCTCCTTGCTCACTATCTTGCTAGGACTGCACTTCTCCTCCTGTTCCTACCTGGGAACGTACACCCAAACCCTGGCCTGCCAACCTCAGCATATGAACAACACAAAAAAACAAGGCTCCATCAAGCTGGCGACTCTTAACATCTGCAGCCTGCCAGCTAAGCTCGATGCACTCCAAGTCTGGGTGTTACAACACAGGTCAGATGTTATAGCCCTAAACAAAACTTGGCTCTCTCCCAAGGTCCCAGACAATGCTGTATCCATTCCAGGCTATGCCCTGTTCTGACTTGACAGAACTGCCAAGAGAAGGGGTGGCTGCGCCATTATTTAAGGGAAACTCTTAAAGAGCTGGTCATCCCATTACCCCCTTCTGCAAACAACTCTCAGATCCTAGCAGTTAAAATAATCCTGGGCCAGCAGGGAAAATCCCTCACAGTTGCATCAGCATACATCCCACCGCGTGAACATGTTACAGGCTTCCAAATGATCACAAACTTCATGGACGACAGCACCTCCCATGGTGAGACAATTGTAATGGGTGACCTAAATGTAAATTGGCTTGCTCCAGAAGCTGAGCCATATTAGGATGCCATTGCTGCCCTAAACATTACTCAAATGGTCACCTCTCCCGCTAGGTTTAATTATAAGTCTGGTAGTAGCTCCTTACTCGACCTGATCTTCACCTCTCATCCCAGCAGAATCACTAACACAGAAGTTCTCTCAGATGCCCTCAGTGATCACTCCCCAGTTATTTGCCACTGGTCAAATAAGGCACCTAAACCTAAGTCCTCATTTTCCTATAAAAGAATCTTAACAAAAGGAAAGCTTCCACAATTCCTTGCTGGCCTGTCAATGGTTGACTGGACACCCCTTGACTCCTTGAGCAGTGTCGACCAAGCACTGGACTTCTTCATTGCCCAGTTTAACAAAGTTTGTAATAGTTTTGCCCCCCTATGTAAAAAAGCAAAACTCAATCTAAAACTAATCACTGGATTAACTCTGAACTCATCTCCATGATGCGAAACCGAGATAACCTCTGGCACCGAGCCATGGACTCAGAGAAACCACACGATATGCAGCTGTATAAGGCGGCTAGGAACCAGTGCACAATAGCTATATGCAGAGCCAAGCAAGTCTTCTACAACCAGGAACTTACTAACTCCTGGAGAAACAGCAAACCCTTCTGGGAGAACATCAAGGGCCTCACAGGTAAACCAAGCAAATCCTCCCCCACTATGATTGAGGTTAACGACTCCACTTTATAGGACCCTAAAGAAATAGCAGACTCCTTTAATCTCACTTTTGCTGATCTTAGCAGTGTCCTTCCCCCAAACTTCTTTAATAACTCTGCCCAGCCCTCCCTCAATAAAATCAATCTCCACAGTAATACCCCCCCATTCTACTTTAAGAGGGTATCCATGTCTGAAGCTAAAAGATATCTTAACAAAGTGCTAAGCAAAGCCAGTTTCAGCAGCTATACCCTTGACCTCAAACTCCTCTCTCTCTCTTGACGTTGTCCTACAACCTCTCACTAAACTTCTGAATCTCTCACTCTCTCAGAAACAATTCCCCCAGCTGTGGAAATCAGCAGTGGTTGCACCTGTTCATAAAAGCAGTGATAGCTCTCTTCTCTCTAACTACCTCCCTATCTCTATCCTCCCACCACTCTCCAAGGCACTGAAACTAACTGTAGCTGACCAGTTGTCTGAACACCTCAACAAATATAACTTACTCTGCACACAACTACATGGCTTTAGAAAAGACCATAGTACTACCACTGCCCTGCTTGACTTCACCAGCCATATTCATAAGGCGATTGACACTGGCCACCTACTGGGTGCGGTGTTCACTTATTTGACCAAGGCATTTGACACTGTGAACCACCAGCTCCTGCTTCACTCAGTCTCCTCCCTTGGACTATCTAATGATGTAACCCAATGGTTTGAAAGCTACCTTTCAGCAAGGAGCCAAAAAGTCAAAATCGTTAACTCCCTCTCAAGTGCCCTTCCTGTCCGCTCTGGTGTACCCCAGGGTTCCATCCTTGGCCCTCTACTTTTCAGCCTTTTCATCAATACTCTTCCTGCAGCTTGCAATAATGATTTAATACTCTATGCCGATGATGCAGTCCTCTATTCCTCCCATACTGACCCATCTCGCTCTCCAAGGTGCTACAGACGAACTTCAACCTAGTTGAAACCTGGCTTCTCCAACTTAAGCTGTTGATGAATTACAAAAAAGCAAAGTCCATGCTGTTCCATAGCTCTCACAGCAAATACAGATCCATAAACTTCACCATACATAATGAACTTGAACAGTCACTTGAGCAAGTGCAGGAGTTTAAATACCTTGGTATTACCCTTGATTGCACAATGTCTTTCAGCTCACATGTTCAACACATCAAAATCAGTCAACTCAAGAATTGGGGTCCTCTACCACCACCATCGCTGTCTTACCAAAGAAGCTATGCATGCAGCCATAACTGCCTCAGTTCTACCCATCATTGATTATGGGCTTGTCTTCTACGGGGCTTCTGTTGATACCATCCTAAAACAGGTCAAGACAGCCCTTACCAAATGCTGTAGACTTCTCACTGGTGCAGGGAAGCATACGCATACCTGTGATCTCTACAAGCAATCCAACTGGCTCAATCTAAATAGTAGACTACTCTACCAGACCTGCCTACTGGCTAAGAAACAGGATGCCACCACAAAGTGGAGGACATCACCCAAAAGGCCCAGAGCCTGGAACTCTAGCCCCTCAGGAACCAGGCTCAGAGGTGCATGGACTGAAGCTCCAGGTGCAGGATCTTCCCCTGTTGTCATGTCAGCAGATCTGGGTGGAGTGGCAATCTCCACTGGAGTCTACTGCTGAGGTGGAGGAGAGCCGGGTACCAGAAGTGCTTTGGCCAGTCTGGGACTATCAGGATCATCCCTGCCATGTCCTTCTGAGCCTTGACCACAACCCTGTGGACCAAGGGGAAGGGAGGGAAGGTGCAGAGGGGGCCTGAGGCCAAGGGCCTCACAAGTGATCCCCCAACAGTGTCCCAGACTGTGGGGGGGGGCACAAAACAGTCTCAGCTTTCTGTTCTCCCAGGTGGCAAAAAGCTCCAACAAAGGGCTGCCCCGCTAGGCAAACAGGTGGTCTACCACCTCCTAATGTAGAGACCACTTGTGCGATGCCTCTCTGACCTGGCTGAGAGCATCTGCCAGCTGATTGTTCTCTTCCACTACATGGATCACCAGGAGATCTGCACCCAGGCCACACATCAGTGTTTGGGTCTGGAGACCCTTCCAACACAATGGAAGAGAGTGCATCGCAACCTGCCTGTTCAGGTAAAACATGGTCATGGTGTTGCCTATCTGGACCTGCACAACCTGATCCATGATCACAGGAGCTAATTTAGTCAGACTCAGGTACACTGCATGGAACTCCAGAAGGTTGATGTTGTGACAGGTCAACCAGGGTGACCAGAACCCATGGGTTCTGTGGTCTCCCAGGTGTGCTCCCCATCCCACCAGAGACATGTCCATCCTGAGCATGATGGACACTTCTGGGCAGACAAAGGGGTTTCCCTGCTCCAGATTTTGTGGGTCCAGTCACCGCTTGATGGCATCCCACACTGACTAGGTCATTATGACTGGCTGGTCCAAGTAACCTAGGTGCTGGGACCTCTGGCGGCCCATTTCCCACTGCAGGTGGTGCATCCACCAGTGAGCCCAATGGATCACGCTGGCAGAGTATGCCACATACCTCAGCTGGTGCAGGAAGCCCTGGACCAACTAGGTGGGCCAAGTGGTCCTTATCTGCCATCAAATTAAGTTTCTGTGTTTCAGCGCATAAGAGCCCAACATGAAATGATCGGGCAAAGGAGGTAAGATCCAGAGCCCTGTCTGCAGGGAGGCTGTCCTTGGCCTGCACAGAGTCTAGTTCTGCACCAATGACCTTGATCACCTGTGTGAGGACCAGCTTGGCTAAGAAAATTTATCTTAACCTCACACCCCCTGCAACTTATGCCTTAATGTTGCCCACAGTCATTGCACATTTTATGCACAGTTTGCTCAAACCAACTTTTATTGTTCCATTCTGCCGTACCAAGCAGGCTCAACGTGCTTTCCACACCAGGGCCCCCCTCCTGCTAAACAACTTTCCCCCTGAAATTGCAGCTGAAAACAAGCTTGGCTCATTCAAGCGTAAACTCCTCCAGCACCTCACTGACCTCAGCAGTTGTGACTGCTCTGCCTAGGCTTGCGGCTTTGTTTCACCTCTCCCTCCTCTTCTCTCCTCCCTTGCTACCCTCCCCACTTCTCTCCACCCCTCCATCTCCTGCTACTTCCAGTCTCTCTCCCACCCCCATCTACCATTCTATCCCCTCACCTCCCACCTACCATTCTACCCCTCTCCCACTCCTCTCCTCCTGTCTCCCCCATCACCCTATCTCTTGTTGTTCCACCCCGGACTACCTAGCACTTATCTTTCTGTTCTTGCACTTACGACAATGTCAAATCCTTTACTGCCTACCTCCTTTTCCCCACCCCCCCCTCTTATCTCCCACCCTTTGCTCCACTTATGTTACCCCAGGATGGTTTTTATTTGTATTTGTGTCTTGCTATATATACACACACCCGTATTGTTAACTGTGCATTGATATTTGCCACTGACTGTTTGTTACTGTGCTAGTCTATACACATGTACTGTCTTTTGCTACTAAGTTAACCTCCTGACCTGTATTGTATCTCACCTCTGCTTACTTCTATGTTAATCTCCTGACCCTGCATTGTATCTTACCACTGTTTTGCTTGCATCCATTGCTGATGTGGAACCTTTGTAAAAGAACCCTTGGTTCAAAGGTATTTGTAATCCTAGTAACAAATAAATAAAATAAATATATATACACCTGAATTCCTCAGAGAATGACCCTCCAACATCAGCCCCAGTCAGGAATAGCACCAAGACTGGCAAGGAAGTCACTGCAGGCACTGCCACCTCCTTCTTCCACGAATGCTTGCTGTGCAGCCAACACGGCAACTGCTGGGGCCTTTTGGGGGTCTTCTGGTCAACTGACAGCCAGTCAAACCATCCAGTTCTCGATGGATGAGGGTAGCATAGGTGGTATAAAATGCATCCCTTGATGTTGTGCTGATCACCAAGGCAGCAAAGAGATGTGTCATGCAGATCCTACAGGGCCAACATTTCTTGTCAGCACCAGATGCAAAACTTAAATCTGGGTGTATTTTTCTTCACTGTCGATTGCAAAGTGGAGCTGGAAGGCATAGAACAACTGCAGAGCTGAAAATGGACTTGTAAAGTCAAAGATTTGCAAAAAAAAGCGCTTGAAATAATTTAACTCCTTTCATGCTGAAGAGTTGCGAAGGAGGACATCTGTCCTTTCCGGTGTAAAGAAAGATCTAACGTCAGAGGACAGAACCAGAGGATATTTTTTTATTTTTTATTTTATTGAAATCTAGGATTACAAATACCTTTGAGCAGGAACTGCTCATTTACAAAGAGTCCATGTCGAGGAAATGGAAGGTAAACATACAAAGGTTGACATAATTACACATAGCTACACAATAAAAAGAAGCAAGAGGCTGAGGCTTAGTTAATTACAGCACCTCAAAATGAGCCAATGATTAGGAAGAATGAGACAACATCCAAGGGCAACCTTTGAAATTAGTGCTGCTGGTGAGAGGGTAGGGAAGGTGGGGGTAGGCAGGCTGGAAGGCCGTTGTCAAAGGGTAAGGGGCTGATGGTAGGCGCGCACATGGGAAGGGAGGTGAAGGATAATTGTCAGTAAGTGCTGGGGTGGGGTGGGTGGAAAGAGGAGTGGGGAGAGGTGGGGGTGAGCAGGGGGTGACAGGAGAAGGAGGGCATGGGAAGGGGAGGCAGCTGTCTTGAGTAAAGTGCAGAGAGCGTAGGGCCCCAGATTAGGCGAAGCAGTCACAATGACTAGCTGAAATGAGGTGTAGTCAGAGTTGTCCTTTAAAAGGGCCAAGAGCAGCAGCTGTAAGTGTTTCTTTGTTGAGAGTATTGTACTACTGTGGAGCACTGTGAGCAAAAGCCCTCTGGCCCATTGTAGTCCGGCATCTGGGGACCAGGAAGGTTTGTTGTTGCGAACTTCTAGTTTGCTGGGTGCTGTGGTGGTCAATGAGGAGCTTTTAAATGTCTGGGGGCATGACCCAGAGGAGGACTTTCTTGGCTAAGAGGCAGGTTTGATACTGGATCTGGCTGAGGAGAGGAAGCCATCCTGCCTGAACATACAGGTCACAAGGGTGTGTAAGTCGGTCAGGCCCCATTAGAGGCCTGCATGCTTTGTTGAGTGCGACCATTATTCTGCAGAGGGCAGAGGCAGAGCCGTAGACTGCTAGTCCATAATCAGTGATGGAGGTGACAGAGCTGTTGATAGCCAGCTGGAATGTGTCAGGAGTCATGCAGAGTTTGTGCCTGTAGAGCAGACCTATATGGATATTGGTGGCTTTGGCAACATAATCAATGTGCCAATGGTAGGAGAAGGAACTGTCCAATGTAATGCCTAGGTATTTAAATTCAGGAACCTGTTCAAGTATGGTCCCCGTTTGGTTTTTGATGGTGAGGTCAAGCGATTTGTACTTGCTCCTAGTGTTGTAGAAAGTCATTACCTTTGTTTTCCTATAGTTCAGGACCAGTTTGTGTGTCTTGAACCATTCTTCAATGCGCATGAATTCATGCTGTATTTGTTTCTCAAGGAGCTCCGCGTTTTGATGGCTGGTGAACATGACTACGTCGTCAACACAGAGCAGTAATTTCTGATGGCAGACTCTGGGGAGGTCGTTCAGGAAGAGGCTAAAGAGTAGTGGTCACCTGGGTGGTGGTAGAAGCTTAAGCTTTCATTTTCATTTCACTTTTATTTTTTATACTTGTAGGCTAATAAACATTACAGCCCATTTTCATCAGCAACAAGTTCATAAATGAACATATACAAAATAATACATAAACAAATAGCAAAAACAGGTAAGATATACATTAGTTGAAACATGTAAAAATTAAATTGGAAGAGCAACTGTTTTTAAACAAACTTTAAACATGGTCAAAGTAGAACAACTGACAAGTTTGCTAGGTAGCAAACTGAAACGAGGAGCCCTATACAAAAATGTTCTTTGGATAGAAGATTTTTACAGCTGCGTGGGCAGATCCCTGCCGGCATTATGCCATCACAGTAGGTTTAGAAGAGCACTGTGGAAGCAAGTGACCACTATCTGGTATGCTTCCACAGTGCTCTGGCAAATGTCCACTGGTGCTGTTTATGCGGCCCTTCCCCTCTGCGGGCTGCATAAACACACACCCTTTTTTGAGGCTGTACTTTTTCTTCTGTAACTGCAGAAATGACGGCCGCCATGCCCAAGTTGGCAGCACCGACTCAGACTGCATATGTGCAGTTCTGTTGGAGCTGCCATCTTGTGAACGGCACACTCTGGTGAGGCAAGAGCTCCAACTATTCTTTTGGGAGCTGTGTTTATAGACCTGATCAAAGCTTTTGAGCTTGTGGATCACCCCTTGCTACTGGCTAACCTCTGGTCCCTTGGTTTCTCTGAAGAGGCGGTGACCTGGTTTAAAAGCTACTTATCCAACAGATTTCAGGTAGTCAAATACAACTCAGCCTTATCAGATCCAAACTCCATCAATGTTGGAGTTCCCCAAGGCTCCATCCTGGGTCCTCTATGCTTCTCTAGCTTTATCAATGAGGTTGCCCTTGATACTTCTGCTTGCTCTTCTATCCTTTATGCGGATGACCCTGTACTGTACACTGGTTCCATGACATACATGAGATTAACTGCAACCTATCCTCTGCCTTCCTAAGCATCAAATCCCGGCTCACCAGTCACAAACTTCTCTTTAATATAGGGAAAACTCAGTCTATGCTACTTGGCTCAGCTACTAAACTAAAAACCTATCGGAATCATTTCAAGTTCTCTTGCCCTGATGGCTTCTGTTTGGAGACTGTGCGATCCTTTAAATACCTGGGGTCTGCTTGATGAGTCCCTTGATTTTGACCAACATATTTTGGCCACCTGTAAATAGCAAAATTGGAATTGCTTACAAAACTAGCTATGTCCTTACACCCTCTACGAGATTGGCCATTGTCTGTGGCATATTACTCCCTTCACTCACATATGGTGCCATCACCTACTTAAACGCATCAAGAGCCACTCTTAAGAAATGGGACACATCCTAAAATAATATCTGTAGGTACGCCTCGGCCTCCCCTCGGCTCGAACATCTTTTCCAACTGTACGTGGACCTAAACTGGCCTACACCTGCTATGGAGAGGCTCCTCTCCCTTGGCACACTGACTGGTAATATCATTCGAAACTGTACCCCTGCTTCACTGGCCTCTATGCTGCTCCTGCTGTCCTCCTCCTCCTATGGCCTTCTCTCACTTGGCAGATCCCTACTAGGTGTGCCAAGATGCCAAACCTCTAAGGGTGCATATGCATTCTCCCATGTTGGTCCTCCCTCTTGATCTATGGACTGCTCCAAGTCACGCCCTCTTTAAAAAGAAGTATTAGGCGTTTCTTACTCACCTTGAGTCCTGCACATGTTTCAAACCACCCCAGGCACCTAACTTTCTTCCTAGTTCCACATGTCCTATTGTCTCATGAACTATGATCTCTACACTCTACTTGCCTCTGGGGCACTGCCTCACCATTTCTCCTATCTCAGTCCTACCTTTTACTCTCTCTGTCCTCATCAACTGGACTCGTTTTCTTGCACTTATTTGGTTCCAAGCTATAAGCTCTATGGCACTTACCAAAATTGTCTAGTAACCTGTACTATGCTTGCATTGTCAAACTGCCTTCAAATTAATTATTGCCTAGCCAGTGACTGTACTCATATGTACTACTTGCACCACACTCCTCATTTTGTGTATAATTGTTATTGTGCTCAATTTTCACTTTGTCATATACTGTGCTTGACATTTGCTCATCTTTGTTAAACTGCCTGTTTAAACTGCATTCTGCCTTTACATTACTGTATCTGCACTAACTATTTGTACCTTGTATTGTTTCATGTGGGCCAAGTCTTATTGTACAGGACTTGAAGTCCTCCTGTACCTGATTTTGTTTCTGCCAAGACACTGTGATGGTCATTGTTTTTCTATTATACTTTGTAACCTCCTGGGTCGTGCCTGAAAATAGTCATGCCTTTAGCTAGTGCACCTACCTGGTAAACAAAAACTAAATAAATAAATACTCACTTTCGCCACACTCTCATCACTCTGAGCAGCTATATCGGCGCTGACCAGAGTTTGTTTTTAAAAGGGGATGTTATTAAGCTTTCTATTTTGAGATCTCGTCCCATACAAATTATAAGTATTACTAAACATAAACGAGACAAATTCAGGGAGTAAATCAAGACCATCATTTTGCAAAATAACACCCAACCACAGTCTACAGTGGTCTTCAAGAGGGAGACAACCAACAGTTGTGTACAAAATACAGTGATGTGTCAGTCTTGTGAGACTGGATATGAACCTACAAGTATTATACACAACCTGAACTTTAGACATACTGTAGTGCATTCACTAGACGCTGCATCATTTGGTAGCCCACACACTAAGTAAAAGGCTATGGGCTAGCAATTTATGAGATTTTGGGATAAGACATTTCTTTGCTTCAAATAGCAAGCCTAGCCTTTGATAGATAGTCTTAATAAAGTATTTAACACCAGCCCAGTGGTGCAGTGGGCTGAGGCATCTTTGGCACCTTACCTTTCCCACACTGGCAACTCAGGTTTAGAAATGATCTTGGGCCACTGGGGGCTGGCAGGTGAGGGCTTGTAGAGGACTGAGCAGCCAATAGCCCCATACACGTAGAACTGCCAGCAAAGATAATCTTAGTACATTTAGACAGCCTCCCCCAGTCCCAATCCTGTTAGTAACTACAAAGAGCGCCTACAGCCCTGTTCCCTACCTGACAGCATCAAAGTGCTGTGTTTTGGGGCAGAGCTGCAGTGTTCGGCAGCTACTTGGCTTGTATGCAGAAGCTATAGGCCAGGCAAACTAAGTTAATGGGTATGCCACCCTAACAATGACATTTCTACGGCGACATGCGTCAATATCGACAACAGTGCCATGCCACCATAAAAGTGCCACTGGAAGGGGGCAACCACGTCCCCCGACCTGCATGCCCTCCCCGAACTAACTCCGACCTGGAGTTAGAATCCCCCTGATGAAAAAACAGAGTCCAAAGTGTGTGGTTCCATGCTGACTGCAACTCGCAGTCAACATGGAACCTGGTGCTGTACTGACAGTCGCGGTGTTTTTTGTCGAACTACAGTGGTAGAGCCAAGCTAATGCCTTTAAACTGTTTACAAAAATGTTAAAAGCAGCTCACTGGGCAGGCAACTCCCCGGAATGAGTTGCCTGCCCAGACCATGTCAGCTTTTCTTTAAAAGTTTCTACAAAGAGAAACACCTGTTAAAGAGAACCACAGAGATTTTAAAAGCTTGTAAAAGAAACTGCTGTTTGTCTCCAGTGAAAGGTATTACTGACCCTGAAAGGGTATACTGAACTCTACAGCAGACATTTAAGCATGGGATAAGCATGTTCTAATTACAACAGAAGAGCTGAAAAGGAACCATCAGCCAGTAATCCCATCTGATACCGTCACTGCTTATTTGTTTGAAAATTGGTTACCAGGAAAAGCACCCGGAGTCAAGGCTCGTTTCCAGGTGCGATCTGTGGAAAAGGAAGTGGGATACAGTCAATCAAACACAGAAGTACAGAAACATTACACCACAATAAAGTGCAAACGGTGATAGTGTAACATGGCACAAGAGAAAATAACAATGACAGGTGGCAGAGGAAGGACCTGTGAGCAGTGCCACAGCCCTATGTAAAAGTGTTACTTCAGCTTCAAACATCAGTATAGCAAGATTTGGAATCACATCAAGAACCCCAGAAGGGAGACCAAAAACTGGGGAGGAGAGAGGACCGGGGCAGGTCAGGTAGGGGGCTAGCAGGAGGGGGAGGACAGGAGTCTAAGCTGGTACCTAAGGGAAAAGGGGGAGGGCAAGACAGAGTGGGAGGAGGGCAGCAGTTTCCAGAGGAAGGAAATGATAGAAGAAGGAAGACTGCATAGCAGAAGAGTGAGGGTGGGGAGGGAGAAGATGGGAGGATCACTAGAGCATAAGGAATATGAGGAAGATGGAATGGGAGACATAAGTGCAGACAGGTAAGGGGACAGTGACACAAATCAATATTTGGAGATGAAGTATGTGCAGTGGGACTGGCAACAGGAGGGAAGGGGGAGGATGGACACAAAGGAATGCAAGAAGCAACGGTGAGTTTGTTGGGGGGGGAGAGTAGTTGGTAGCAAAACAACAGAATGTGTTATAGAGAGTGTCCAGTCTGGCAAGGGAACAGGAGGGGGCAGTACTGCAGACCCTGGTGACACTATTTTGGTAACCAGCTTCTGGTGGACTTGCAGAGACAGGCAGTCTTTGTTATGGTACAGGGCACCAAGCCTGGGACGGAACTTGGCGTGGATGGCATTGATATGGGTAGAGAAGTCATGCCACACGCCAAGATACTTGGAGAAGGAGATCACTTCAAGGGGGAACCATCCAGAGTGGAAAGTTAGGGAGGAGGTGAGCCTGGCCAACTTCTGGCTGGTACCTTACGCAATGGACACTGTTTTTAGTGCTGACCCCAAGCTGTTTGTACTGGAACTAACAAAGGACAATGTGAATGCAGAAGCAAAGCTTCCATGGCCACCGTCAAGGTGCCTGAGGAGTAGAGAACTGTGTCATCTGTGTACATGTGACATGCGAGCTGGCACAGGTGGAGGGGAGGTCACAGAGGATTGGACCCAGGATGTAGCCCTGTGGGACTCTAGCCTAAACAGGTAATGGTGGGGACAGGATGTCACCTACCTGAACAGAATGCTGACAGCCCCAGAGGTAGGAACTGAACCAGTCAACAATGGGTGCTGAGAGGCTAGCAGAACTCAGCTTGTCCAGGAGGAGTGGACGGGCCACTGAATCAAAGGCTTTGGCCAAATTGATGAAAATGGCAACCGTGATATGCCCCAGTTCATCCCAGAGAAGACAGAGTCAGTGACCTGTAGCAGAAAGGAGACAGTGGAAACATGGTTCTGAAAACCAAACTAGAAGAGGGAGAGGAAGTCTGAAGAGTGGAGGAAGTCAGCGAGCCTGGAGAGGACCAGTTTCTCTTTCAGCTTAGCAAGAGAGGAGAGCATGGAAATAAGACGGAAGTTGCCAGGGGTGGTGGGATCTCCCCCATTATGGAGGGGGTGAACTTTGGCAAAAGACTAAAAGATAGCAAAGAGGGTGAAGGAGAGGTTGAGGAGGTGAGTGAGAGGGGATGCGATGGCAGGAACAGAGATGTGAATAAGTTTGGGGTCCAGGCCATCAGGGTTAGATTTGAACAGGTTAAGTGAGGAAAGGGAAAGCAGGGTTTACTGGGTAGAGATGGGGGATGAAACCCCTGGTGGGATGGAAATGGAGTAAAAGAAGGGGAGCAATGAGTGGGTGGAGAGGGAAGAGCACATGTAGTGAGAAAGTTGCTGAAGTAAGCAGCAGAAGTGATAGGACTGGAGACAGGAGAAGAGTGAGAGGTGATGACAGTGAGTGAGTGAGTAGTTCAGAGAGCAGTGTGAGATTTTTGGAGAGGAATAGAAAACTCCAGTGAAGATGGGTAAAGTGGAGAGGAAGGAAAGTTTGGCAAGGAGATACTCATCAGAGGAGGGTACAGCTTACCTGAGAGTGATTATGCAAGATAGGCCCTGGTGGACATAGAGGTAAAACCACTGCCATGCTTGCTCCTGTCCTGCCTGGAAAGGTGGTAGTCTGGGACAGCTAGGCTAGAATCCGGACCTCTGGAGAAGATCCAAGATTCAGTGATAGAGAGGATGTCAGCAGAGTGAAGACAGACCCATACAGTAAGGAGATCCAATTTAGAGAGGAGGCCCCAGCGTTGAGGTTAGAACCGCTAAGACCACTGGGAATTGGGGGACAGGAGGACGAGGGACCAGGGTTGGTTTCCACATCGCCAGCAAGAAGACTCATGGTAAGGAAGTGAAGGAGAAGGTAAGACTTATGTCCCCTAGTCTGTGGGGTGGGGAGAGGAATGGGGGGAAGGGACAGGATAGATTGGTAGAGGAACTCCAGGTTTAGGAAGGGTGTGGGAAGGAGACCTGTGTGGATAGGGAGGAGGGGTATATGGGGAAAGAAACAGAGGAGGAAGGTAGAAGGGGGGAAGAGAGGAGAGTGGGATGAGGTGGGGGAGGGCAGGAAACACGATTGAAAGGTACAAGCTGTAAAACTACTGATCAAAACTTTTACTGAGCCTGGCAAAGAGACAGTAACTCAGTACTGTAAGTAGCTAGCTATATGACTAGTCTAATGGCTTAGTAACAGGCAAATTAACTTGATATGAGCAGAGTTGAAACTAAGAAGCAAAAAATCACAGTCACAAACTAAAAATAAAGCAATACCCAGATAGGGTAAAGCTACATGTTATCCAAAATAGGAAATGGACCGAGTTGAACTAGGTAACAAGTAACACCAATTTGAATTGGAAATGAAGCAGTACCCAGATAGAGTAACCTTAGGATTACCTATAATTGGACATCAGCTATATGGTTAAACACAAGACTAGGTAACAGGCAAACAATGTGTGTGTGAACTGGGCAGAGGAACTATGTAGCAAAAATCACAGTCACAGACTTACAATGTGGCAATACCCAGTTAGGGAACAGCTAGGATTACCTAAAAGTGGAAATGAACTGAGCTGAACAGACGAGACAGTTACAAACTGAAACTGCGGCTCTACCCAGATAGGGTAAGGCTAGGATTATATACAAGTAGAAGTGAGCTATTAAGGGCCCCTAGTGCTCTGTGGCACTTTGTCCTGATTTCTGCGGCAGAGCTCCTAGGATTCTGTGGCAATGTTTTCTGATTTCTGCGACATTAGCTATTCATTTATGTGGCAGAATGCAGTCCTGCCATTGGCTAAAATATGTGATGTCATTGATGACATCACATGCTGAGCACAGAGGAGAGACTTCAGGATAAATGAGATGTGGAAGGGAGCAGGGCACTGGAAAAACTGTATATTTGAATGAAAATTCACCAAGAACAATTACTTCTGCGGCTACATAATATATCTGTATTTTCTGCAGCATGATGTAAATTCTGTGGAAAATTCTGTGGACATGGAATCACAGAATTCCAGAGGCCCTGGCTATATGACTAGTGAAAAGCCTAGCTACAGGCAAGCAATGTTTATGAGAACGAGTTGAGTAGAACTAGGTAGCATAAAATCAGTTACAAACTTACAATCTGGCAACACCCAGCACAGGGTAAATAATTACCTGAAAGTGGAAATGAACCGAGTAAAGTAGCTAATAAATAACAGATACACATTTTAAATGAGGCTGTACCCTGATAGGGTATAGCTAAGATGTATGTGGAATAGCAGTAAAACAGTCACTTAGAGGTACTGAGTGTGGGGCCTGGAGAGCAGTGTGGCCAGTCGACAGCTGACTCTAGGTAGACTCCTTCACTGTGATGTCCTTTGTGCTGCAGTCCTTAGTGTTACACGAGATGCTTTGGGTTGTGACTGCAACCCAGGAATAGTAATGCCCAGGTCAATATAAATACTGAAAGGAGCGGTGGGGAACCAGCACCTACTGATGGTGCTATGTAGCGTTGCTCCTCAAACAAAAGTACCCCACCACTCCTTTCAGTCCTTAGTGTTCCAGACTACAGTAGGGAGCACCACTAATAGTACAGCTGAAATAGGGATGATGAAGCTTTGCCCCCATCCCCCTTCCACCTGATTGGTGGAGAGACCTGAAGGGCTTGTAGCTGGAGGGGGGCAACAGTTCCATTGGAGGGTTTGAAAGTCCGTAATGGAAGAGAAGGAGAGTAAGCTGACAATTACTCACCCTTTATAACCCAGGTCCTTGCGAAACTCAACTAATGGCAGAAGTGCAGGAAATTCAGAAGGAGCTGAGGTAGACTTTAGTTTGAAAAAGCATGCCTTTCATTGAAGCTCTGCCCCTGCCACCCTATGTACAATAGGCATTACTGTTTCCAGCATATAGTTAAAAAACAAAACTGATAGCAGTACTGGAGATTTGTGCACATAGCTCGGAAAGAAAAACAAAAGCTTTTTTTTTTATAGGCAGTATAAGCTACAGTGTCAGTCAAGAGCACTGACTTGAGAAGCAGGAGGCCACACTCAAATCTCTGCCAAGCCACTGGCTCAGTATGCAACCTTGAGGAAACCTTTTCTCCTTCCTGTACTCTAGTCCTCCCCGTGTGTAGCAATGGGCAGAAGTAGGACCCACTGTAAATGAGATGTATCCCAGTTAAGACTGCCTAGGAAAAAGGTGCAAAACAACAGAAGGGTGGACTCCGAGAATTGCTGATTCCATCAAAAGACAAATATTGTAGTTGTTTTAGACTTTGACAGCCACAAAAACCTACCTCCCACTGCAACAGCAAACACTCAACACATTCCTTCAACCCTTACAAGACTTCTGATAAGTATTACAAATCACGACATCATTTTTAGCTGCTCAATATTGTTTATCCTAAACATCCCAGGTACACGTATAACCACAAGTGGTTTTCACGAGGGGCAGGTGTCAGAACTGCGAAGGGAGTAAGAGGTGGAAGGAAGGAGGAGAGAAATGAGGAAATGGTGGGGACAGCCCAACTAGAATTTGGAGATGAAGGCGGCACAATGAGCTAGTCACCTGGCATCAAAGGAGGGCAAGGAGAGGGAGCAATACAGGGAACAGTGGTGGGTTCTGGGGAAGCGAACCTGGGTAATGCAGCAGACGGAGTGAAAGAGGGAATCTGGCCTAGCAAGAGTAGACTTGGGAGCAATGTTAAATACAATGTCTCCGTAACTGAAGATAGGTGGAATCATTGTCGTGACGCTCTCTCCATGGGCAGGAAGTATGATACTTGCTTTTTTCCTGTGACGTGTTCCAACTTTAGGATGCATCTTTTTGAGGAAGGTGTCACCCTGAGTAGAGAAGTCCAGATGACAGTCCAGCCATACCCTGAGGTATTTAAAGGAGGAGCCTCTTCAATCACAGCACCATCAAGGGTCTGGAAAGATGGGAGTTTGTCAAGTGTCTGCCTAGTGCCAAAGGTCATAGAGACTGTTTTTATGGCATTGAGGGACAGCTGGTTGGCCCCAAACCAGTGCTGGATATTGTTGAAATCCAAGTGGAGATGGGTCATGAGGTCAGAGGCAGAGAAGCTGTGTCATCTGCATACATATGAATAGATGCAAAGTTGTAGGCAAGAGATAGGTCATTTAGGAAAATGGAGGATAGAATGGGGCCAAGGACAGATCCTCGGGGACACTAGAGCAGATAGGGAAAGGAGGGAAGATTCAGTCACTAATACAAACAGCTTGGGTCAAACTCTCCAGGTATGAGCAAAACCACTCAGAGGATGATAGCCTATGAACATATAAACACAAACTTTTCATATGTACTAAAAAAAAAATCTCAAGTTCTTTCTGCTCTTCTGCCATCCCACTGTTAACCTAGTTGCTAAAAAATACTGAATAAATATCTCAGGAGGGAACAAACCTGGATGTTATGTATCATATGAACATACGATGAAGCCAGCACAGTGAGGCCATTAGGTCTATCGAGTTTGCTCGTACTGCAGGGTCCTCAACCTCAGCTACTGACCCTGCCCCTCTCCCCGACTAGCCCCTCCCCTCCTTTCACCCCCTTCTTGACCTTTATTTTCCCCTTAACTCTATACCAGCCCCTCTTGAAGCTGCCCACCATTTTCAATGAAACCACCTCCTCAGGAAGGCCACTCCAGCTCGCCACCACCCTCTCCATGAAGAAGTGCCTCCTAGCGCCTCTGCTAAACCTCACCCCTTCAACTTGAGACTGTGTCCCTTAGTGCTTCAATTCCCACTGAGCATGAAGTGACCCTTCTTGTTCTCCCTACTTATTCTCGCAAATGCATGAAGTTCTCAATCATGTCCCCTCTCCCTCCCCTCTAAGGAGTACATGTTCAGGGCCTCCTACCTCTCCTTGTACCCTGCTTCAGATCACTAGTGATCATCACCCCCAGGTCCTTCTCCTCCTTGGATGCAGCTACCAGAATCCCCTCCCCAAGGCTGTAGGCAGTCCTTGGGTTCATGGCTCCAATATGCATACCCTTGTACTTCTTTGCATTGAAGCCAAATCCCAGACCACCTCTCTAGCTTTTCCAGATCTTCCCTTAGGTCCTGTACCCTTCTGCTGTGTCCACCTTCCCATCCCACAGAGCTTGATGTCATCTGCAATTAGGCAAAGTTTGCCCTTTATTCCATCTCCAGTATCACTGATAAAGACCTTGAAGAGCACTGATTCCTGTGGAATCCCACTAGTGACCTCCCTGGTGCTGGAAAGCTCACCTCCCACCACCACACTCCGTGTTCTGCCCCTCAGCCAATTTCCTACCCACCCCGCCAACTTCTCTCCAACCCTTAGATCTGCCAACTTCCTGACCAACCTCTTGTACAGTACAGAGTCAAAGGCCTTGCTGAAGTCCAGGTAAAGAATGTCCACTAGTTGGCTACCATTCAATGTTTTAGTGACCCAGTCAAAGAAGTCACTCAGATTTGTGTGATGAGATCTTCCTCCCATAAACCCATGATGCCGCTCATCCTTGAGGGCATTCTCTTCCAGATATTGTATTAATCTTTCCTTAAGTATGGTCTCAATGAGCTTGCACGTGACTGAGGTCAGATTGACCAGTCTATAGTTCCCCAGATTGTCCTTGGGGTCGCTTCTATGAAGGGGCACTATATGTGCCATTCTCCAGTCCTGTGGTACCACTCCCAACTCCAGTGAAACATTGAACAGGCCAGTCTAGGGATCTGCAAGCTCCACCGCCAGCTCCCTTGGGTGCATACCATCTAGCCCTGGGGATTTATCTACCCTCAATGTTATCAACCCTTTCCTCACCCTAGCCACCTCAATCAAAACATCCATGCTCTCTCCCCTTCCCCCATCCCCTCTCCTTTGTCTAAGTGACACCAACCTGTCTCTCTACCTGGTGAAGACTGAACAAAACTCATTCAGTACCTCTACTTTTTCCCCATTCTCCTCTACCTAACTGTCCCCTTACCTGAGACTAACACTCCCATCTTTCTTGTCTCTTTTCTCACTAATATAGTGGAAAAAAGGCATTTCCTCCCTTTTTAATTCCCTCAGCCAGCTGCAGTTCCTTCTGAGATTTAGCTCACTAGACTACCTTACCTGCTACTATAGCCATGTTCAGGTAGTCCTCCTGGTCCTCTTCCCTCTGGGTCCTCCTGAACTTCTTGTAGGTTGACCTCTTATCCCTTACTACCTGGGGGACCTCTGTGCTAAACTAGGTGGGTGCTTTGGCCCTTGACTTTTTCCCCTTGAGCCTAGTGCACACCCTTGTGGCAACCATTATTCCCTCTTTGATGATGGACCACCTTTGGTCAACCCGCATGTCCCCTTGGATGCATGCCAGGTGACTCTTAGCAGTCTGATCATCTTTCCGAAGTACACCTTTCTAAAATCCAGGATTTTAGTCTTAGTAGGGTCCTTTTCCCTGCCCATGTCCAACTAGAACCATGTTGTGCGACTGTCATTCCCACCTAGAGGTTCCTAAGCCTTTACATTCTGGACATGATCCCAGGTTTTTCAGCACCAGATCAAAGATTCCCCCCTTCCTGGTGGGTTCTGCAACACCCTGTATCAGGAACCCATTTTGCAGCACATCTAGGATCATTTGTCTCCTGGCACTGGTCATGGCCAGTACACTCCAATCCACTTTAAGCAGGTTATAGTGTCCCATTATTAATCACCTCTCTCTCTCGCTCTCTCTTCCCAGCAGCAATCTTTATGTGCGAGTTCAATTTCCTGTCTCTTTCCTCCGCCTCCTGATTTGGTCTGTAAACCACCTCAACCTCAACTTCTTCCCTCTATTCAACAGCAATTGTATCTGTACCGCTTCTGCCCCCCCCCCCCGTTCAGATTTCTCTGATGTAAACCACCACTCCACCTCCTCCTTTTCCTGCCTCCCTTCCTTTCTGTATTATTTAAACCCAGGGATTGAGAAGTCCTAAATAACTGTGTGTACTTGATTGTTGCAAATGAAGAGAGCTGAATATTCCAATCTTTCATTTTATTTTTATTTTATTAAACTCTAGGATTATAAATACCTTTGAGCAGGAACTGCTCATTTACAAAGGTTCCACGTCAAAGGATGTAGGGTAACATACATACAAAGGTCAACAATGGTTACAGTCTTAAAAACACAAAGATGTCTAAGCATTTATTATACAACAAAAAATGGAGAGAGACAACATAAGCCAACTTCGGACAAGTTTCAGGGTGAACAGTATATACTATAGTTAGTATAGGGTAGGAGGGGTCAGGAAGAGTAGGCAGGCTAAAGGGTTGTTGTTGGTGGGTAGAGGTGGGTGGCAAAGTCTGCCGGGTGGATGGGCTGGAGGCCCCATATCTGAAAGTGCCATTAGAGGAGGGTGGGTGAGGCAGTGTGGGGGGGTAAGGGGGAACTGGTGCCAAAAAGTGGAGCTCTAATGGAGGTTACAAGTCACCTTCAACTAGGGTAAAATGAGGAGGCAGTTACTTAAAGGGGGCAGTCACATTGAGTGGTAGAAGCAAGGAATAGTCGGAGTTGCTTTTTAAAGGTACCAAGCGTCACAGTTGTAAGTGTTTCTTTGTTAAGGGTATTGTACCACTGAGGAGCCTTGTGCGTGAATGACCTCTGACCCATTGTGGTCCGGCATCTGGGGACCTGGAAGGTTTGATATAGAGCACTGCATGTAAGCTGGGTACTGCTGTTGGCAGGAAAGGAACTTTGCCACTCCTGATGGCATGAGCCCGAGAACTATTTTGGTTAACAAGCAGGTCTGCTATTGTATTCTACTAAGGAGTGGTAGCCATCTGGCCTGGGCATACAGATCACAGGTGTGTTTTAGGAGGGCAGCACCCATCAGATGCCTACAGGCCTTGTTGAGTGTCACCGATATCCTTCAGAGGGCAGTAGGGGAAGCAGAGCCATAGATGACCAGACTGTAGTTGACCAGTCAAAGGGCTTCAGTGGTCATGCAGTGTTTGTGCTTGTGAAGCAGGCCGAGCTGTATGTTGGCAGCCTTAGCTACATTGCCAATGTCCCGCGTGTAAGAAAGGGAACTGTCCAAGGTGATGCCGACATATTTAAACTCACGAACATGTTCAAGTGAAGTCCCAACGTGGTTCTTGATGGTGAGGGACAGAGGTTCATACTAGCTCAGTGTGTTGCAGAATGTCATGACCTTGGTTTTGCTACAGTTCAGGATGAGTTTACGTGTGCTAAACCACTCTTCAACATGCCTGAAATCACACTGCAACTGACTCTCAAGTTCTTCAGAGTCTTGGTTGCTAGTAAACAGTACTGCATTATCCGCATAAAGTAATATTCTCTGTTGGCAGACACTAGGGAGACTGTTCAGGAAGAGAGAAAAGAGTAATGGCCCCAGTATAGACCCCTGCAGGACACCCGAGATCATTAAACACAAGCTGCTTCCCTTTAGTATGGAGGATAGCACAGGCCATGCCTATATTCATGAAGTCTGCACTGCTGAGACAAGGAAATACAGAACACTATCTGTTTTACACATCCCTTCCAAATAAGCTGGGAAAAGATGCCTATCAACAACCATGCAATTGCCTTATAGCACCTCAGTGATTCAATTCTAAACTGTTTGGATTCTGCTGTGGATAATCAACAATCACAGCTCTACTGGAGTTTCAGCTGATGATCAATTTTCATGCAATGCCAAGCTGAACTCAAAAGGTTTTTTATTACAGTGAATAACCTCATCCAAGCTAAGACTTGTGATTAACACAGTGTGCCATCTGATGGTTTCAACTGCAATGATTCTTTTTTTTTTCTCTCTCTCAACACTGCTGTTTGAGAGTAGCATGAAGGGCAAAGAAAAGAGATGTAGAATTACATGATATACAGTACAACACAATATAACTCTGTTCTATATCAAATTTCAAACAGTATTTATTCATGTAGAATTTGTAGCCAGGATAGGCACACTGAGCCTTGGCTCAGGAGGTTAAGGACTTTCTCAGGGTCATAAAATACGCATGTGCCAGTTTCCAGATTCAAACCCAGGTGTGCTGGGTCACCAAGTTCAAAGCTTGCTGATCTAAACCCTTGACTATTCTATCTCCTTATGTGTAACAGAAAATATTTCACAGGTTTAGCAAGACAATTAAACCCAACAGGCAGGGGTATATACTGTACAATGATTAAAGGTACATAAGCCTGCAGATAAGGAGACAGTGTGGTGTGAGCTGAAGCTGAAGACAATGCAGAAGAAAGGAATTTTGAGATGAGATATGAAAAGGGAAGAGAGCCATTGAGGCAGACAGCAGAGCAGGAGGCTGTTCCGGACAGAGGGGACAACAGTGAAGGCAGCTTTGCCACCGACAGTGGTTAGGCTATGGAAAAGAGAGCGAAAATGATGTGATGTGATGGAAGATCAAAAGGAGTTAGTAGGAGAATACCTGGAATCAAGAACAAAGAGGCAGGCAAGAGGCAAACCACTGAGGATTTTAAAGACAAGGAAGGCAAATTTGAACTGGATTCTGAAAGTGACAGGGAGACAGTAGAAGTCACAGAAAACAGGAGTGATCATGCATCTTGTATGTGAGGCAGCAGGTAGCAGCATGCTGGAAAGACTGAAGTCTTGCCAGTTAAAACTCAAGTTGACCAAAAAGAATGGAGCTGCAGTAAGGGAGATGAGAAGGTGCAAAAGCACAGATGATGATGTCAGCAGTCGGTGAAGCAAGGCACTTGTAGATATGGTAGATGTTACAGAGGTGATAACATGAAGACTTACAAACAGTAGATATGAGGAAAACAAGCACAGTTCAGGGTAAAGGAGAAATATCTAGGATCCAGGTAGAAGACGCAAGGAGGTAGCCAGACTGGAGAAGGGACACAGAGAAGACAGACTTAGGTGAGAGCAGTTTTCTTCCCATCGCTGGAGTGAAAATTAGACTGAAAGGGATCCAGAATGCCACAGAAAGAGAGGTGGTTTGAAGAGGGAGACAAAAGGCCACCTTCTCAAGGACTGAAGAAGAGTGGAAGTCAGAGATGGTAGCTCGAGAGATAAGCAGGCCCAACCGGGTTTTTATTCTGAGGAGAGGGGTGGCAGAAACAGATTTAACAGCATCAGAGAAATTACAAGAGGCAAAAAAGTGGCTGATAAATTAAGCAATACAAGGGAGAAGAGTGGGCAGGAGACAAGGTAGTGAGAAAATCAAGAGCAGAACCACACAGGCTTTTAGAGACAAAGGGGCCAATTCCAAGAGGTTGTACACCAGTGTAAGCTGAGATATGCCAAACCCCTTGTCGTATCTTATGACTTACGCCGAGCGGTATGCCAGCCCCAATTACAAGAGGTGCCTTTCGCCATGGCGGCTGTGGGCTATGACAACCATGGGTTACACCACCCACTACACCCCACCCTGTAACGCCATGGTGCAAGTATGGGTTACGGCAGCAACTGCACCCTATTCCAGGAGGGCGGCTGCCATTACCTGCTAGCGTGATTCTGAAAGCTGCACTGGTGGTGCTAAGTTAGAGTAGCCTGGAGCTGCTCTGAGGGGCATCTGATGGTGCTATCCATCGGCTGCCCACCCCTTGGGGCTGCAACAATGGCGCCAACGTGCCCCCGTGCCCCCACAGGCATACCCTTGCCCCCCCAGATGTCGGGGACCCCTGGGGGTCCATTCACCAGCGCGCACGCCCCAGACTCCTGTGCCACCAGTCCTGCCTCCCCATGCCCCCTGGTGTCTGCCAAGGTGTTCCGGGGTGAGGGAGGGCTGCTGGTAGCTAGCCGCTACTTGTGATATGTGGGCCATCTACACCATGCCTGTGGTGTACACCTCCGCATGGCATAACCCACATGTCACAAGTGCCAAGACCCTGTCTCTCTTGGAATGAGACGTATGGTCCCTAGCATAGCGGCAAATGTCGTAATTCGCATATGCCGGCAAATTACAACATTCAACTTGGAATTGGGCCCAAGGAGAGCAATTTTAAACTGCACCCTGAAATGGATCTGGAGTATGGAGAATAGGAATGATGTGATTATGCTTCTTAAAGGGGAACAGTCATCAGCAAGGGACCCCATACTCAAGTGTGGCTCTGGTCAAAATGTGCACTTTGTGGACACAAACATTTTGGTTTACTTACTGTTTACTGTAGTATAGTAAACTGTATCAGACTAATTTTGCTTACTTGTAGGCTGACATCTTCTGTAACTACAAATTCCAGAATCCCCTACATACAACATCAGAGCAGTAGGTAGCAGTGGGAAGATTCAACAGCCTGCAGTGCATGTTAGAGTTTATAGCACTGCAGCTATTGAATCTCCTACTGCTATCTACTGCTCTGATGTCGTCTGTAGGGGATTCTGGAATCTGTATTAAAAGAAGATGTCAGCCTAGAACTAAGCAACATCAGCCTGATATACTCTACTGTACTGCAGTAAACAGTAAGTAAACCAAAATGTTTCTGCACATAAAGTGCACATTGGGTCCATTCCTACACTTGACTGTGTGGTCCTTTGTGCTGACTGTTCCCTTTTAAGGCATGTGATGCGACAACAATCAATGTGTGACCCAGAGCAAGTGACTTAACCTCCAAGTGATTTAGTCTACCCAGCTGTGAAAACGTGCAACAGCAGGACCCCGCTGAAAATGTGACACTTCATCTCAGGCAAATAAAAATGTTGCTATCATCAACTCGCAGTTGTAGCATGTTGTATATAATACAGTGCTCGAGTCTCAAACATGGTTACTTTGCTCCAACTAGCCCAGAAAAAATGGCTGATGAGAGAAGATGCCATAGACCTTTCAGAGCACTCCATTAGTGAACTACAGTTATTTCTAATTATATATGCCATGTGGACCCTCTTCTCCAATCAGAAGGCAGAGCTACAAACAGTTTATCCTACAGCGATTTCACAGCAGTCATTTTATTCTCAGCACAATGACAGCAGTGATAGTGGCATTTCACCTTGCATTCCAACTGGGAAAGAGTGCAAACAAAAAAAAACTTTTTAAAAACATTTAGCATACTAGCAATAGCAGCAGTAGTAGTGAGCTTATTTATAATGTATGGTGAGTACTTGTTCTGTATGGAAATCAGAGACTTTCAAAATGTTGTTGTACCACAGTTCAAAAGGTCATCAAACATGATTGAACCCTACTGTGGTACAACAACATTTTGAAAACCTCTAGATGTCCTACACAGAACAGCATGTGCCGTAGAAATGGCAGGATCAAACCAGATAACACTTGCAGCAGTGACACAATCACCCAAGCTGGCAACTCGAGCAGGATGAACCAGATAACAGTAAAATATGCAGACATATCCACATAAAAAAAACAAAACATAACTTAAAAGTAGGATCAACCAAATTTAAAAATTAACTTACATAACGAAACTCTCCCTCATAGCTGAGGTCCTCTTGCTAAGTGAGAGACGGACACTATTATTTTTTTTTTTAAATCCTTCCTATGCCCGATTTAAAGCCAATAAAAGGCTGTGCTACAAACGTAGGGATGTCTGCTCCCCACTAACTACACATTACACCCTGGCAACCTCTCCAAAGTCACAGAATACGACGCCATCATCAACATTCTTTTTCTAATATTTTAAAAATGAAAACCTATTAAAACCACATTTCTTTTACTAAGGGGGCACCATACGCTATAAAAATACTGGATGGGCAACTCTATGCCCAGTCAGTGTATTGTGCCACCTCAGGGTTCTGATTCCCTGTGACCTCTCGAGCTTTGCTCTCGAGGTTACAGGGACTCAGAACCCCTCGGTGGGGCAACACACTGGTAGGGCATAGTTGCCCATCCACTATTCTCTGTGTCTAACACCCATTTTCAGGGCTCGGAGCACTGTACATCATTAAAATAAAAAATCACAATAAAGTAATCACAATATAATAATAAAACAGAATAGTAAAAATAAATAAATACATTAAAATAAATAATGATTGGGCAAACAGGTAAAAAAAGGCAGCCAGTGGGGAAATAGTTAATAACTAAAACCAGACACCTTTCAGAACAGGTAGGTCTTTAGGACCCCTATTAGGTTTTCCATTTACCTACCCCCGTCTATATCTTTCTGCTATATTTTATTTATTTATTTATTGATTGAAGATATCGGATAACATACCTTTGAGTCAAAGACTCCTTTACAAAGGTTCCACGTCACTATATACAGAGACATCAGCTACAATGGCAACAAATAAGACACAATAATTACAAAGAAGCTATATACCACTTTTTTCTTAACCCACTCCCCTACCCCAATTACCTGACGATGGCCTCACTTGGTTGAAAGCTCCACTTCTCTTCCACCTCAGACGATGCCACCTGTGGTTGATCCCCCCCAACCCCCCTCTTATCTAATCAGTCTATCTGTTAATATTTATTAATCTGATGTGTATAAATTCAAATTTTACTATTACTGCCTGTGTATATGCGTCAATGCTTTTTCTCTATTTTTTTCCTCTGTAAACCTTGTATTTTTGTAATGTCTGTTCAACACTGACATAGAACCTTTGAAAGTGAGCCCTTGACTCAAAGGTATTAATCCAAAACTGAAATAAATAAACAAATAAATAAAAAGGCCTTCACTGAGGGGGCCTCCCTCAAAGATCTTGGCAGTGAGTTCTACTGGGCCAGGCTGGCAACCTCAAATGTACAATCTCCTGGTGTCTTTAGCCTAGCCCTGGGAATTGCTAGGAGGCCCACCTTGCAGAAGCAAAGAGGAAAAGGGTGTAGTAGGGAGTCAACAGGCCACTCAGATAACCTCCCAGTCTGTAAAGGGCTTTGTAGTCAGTAAACCAGCCTTGAAGGTGATTCACCACTTCACTGGCAGCCAGTGCAGTTCACGCAGGACCAGGGTCACATGACAAGACTTCAGAGGGCCTATCAGCAATCTGGCCGCTGTATTATACACCAGGTGCACGGGTTGCAGGACCCCTCCACTAACCCCGCGATACAGAGCGTTACAGTAGCTGAGTCTGGAAGTTGCAAAAGCATACAAGTGACATCAGGTCATCTGGTAGGGTCAAGACTTTGATCTGAGCAATCCTCCTTACATAATAAAAGTCACTCCAGAAAGTCACTCCAGACTATGGATGATGCTAGAGTCTCAAGTGTCAATCTGTTATCCAGAATTAGCAGAGGCTACAATGCTGGATGGTCCAAACACCAGGCCAGTCATCTCCTCTGTATGCTCTGCACACTGCCATCAAGACTCAATCATTAGTACCTCTGTCTTATCCGGGTAGAGTCTGAGCCAGCTGGAGAACATCCAGTCCTGGATCTTGGCCAGTCACAATTTCAGTACATCAACTGCACCAGGCATCCTGGATGCAAATGGCAGGTACAGCTAGGTGTTATCTGCATAGCAGTGAAAACCCAGTCTGTAATTTCTGATGATTTTGCCCTGGGGCAGCATAGGCAAGAGGATTAAGCCCTATGGTACATGACACAGTAGGTGTTTCAGGAACAAGGAGAAATTCCCCATCACCATCCTCTGCTTCCTTTCTCTAAGGAAGAAGTGAAACCAGCAGATGACAGTGCCATCCTGAGTATGCCCTTAGGCAATCCACCAACAATACATGGTCCATGGTGTCAAATGCTGAAGAGGGAGAGAGAGAGTACAATGAGAACTGACCATTCTCCTCTCTCTTGCCCTGAGGAGGTCATTATGCACCCTGACCAATGCACTCTCAGTACTACACCTAGACCTAAAGGACTGCAGTGGCTCACAGATGTTAAACATCATAAGCAAGGCCACTGTTTTTCGTTTTTTACCAGAAAATCCGGTAAAATTCCGGAATTAGGGCTGCCTGAAAACCGGTAAAAATGAAGATTTCATGGAATCTGGCATTTTCTATCAGATCAGTAAATCTATAAAAAAGTCTGTTTTTCTTTTAATTCCTTCCTGTACTATTTTCAGTTTGCTTTATTTAATGCTCTGTATATTAAGCCTTCTTTAATTCTGATTATTTATGCACATACTAAAAGAATGATAACAGAATCCCGGTAAAATCCGGAAATTAGAGTAACAATCACCGGTGAAATTCCGGAATCTTAAGTCTTGAAAACGGAATTTAATTGTTTTAATCACCGTAAATCAGTGGCCTTGATCATAAGGTGTGCCTCGAGCTGCAGTGCCACCATCTTCTCAAGTTATCTTCCAGCACTGAACCCTGTGACTTTCATCAGTTCTACCTGGTTAGAATCTGAAGGTGTATTCCTGGACAGCATTTGTTATACCTGTTCTTTAAGCAGTGACATAATAGTGGATTTATGGGTGCTGGATTTTAATATGTGAATTGATTCACTGACCTTGGCAAAAATCTGATTTTCTCTTGGAAATATCGGTTTTACCTACTCTACAATCTATTACCTCACTGAGAGAATCCACTATCATATTACTGCTTAAACAACAGGTATAACAAATTCCATCCAGGAACACTCCTTCTTCAGACTCTAACCAGGTAGAACTGTTGTAAGTCACAAGGTTCAGTGCTGGGAGATGGACTGTTCTATAAACAGCCTACCATTTGCCTGTTCTCAGTGAAAGGTTTTCTTATATGTTGCTGACATAGTATTTATATGCAAACATCTGTCGCAGTCAATGAGAATGCATTAACAAGACATGTAGAGCATTTCTCCATGGCCTAAATAAAAAATTACATCCTTAACATTAGTGGGGGAAAAAAACAAAAACTAGCAAACTGGATGGGCATTTTTCCAATAGCATGTTTCTATGTAGCATAAGAAAGTCTGATAGTAATTAATATTAATAGTTTCCAGTTCTAAAGCACACATGTAATATAATTCCTGGGAGTGCAACAAAGCCCAGTCTCTTTCAAGGGCCATGTAACAAACCATGATTGTTAGACAGCACCAACATTTACTTTCGTTAAATGTCTGATTGCCCTTCTAAGAAGGCTGCTGGACCTTTGTGTAATTATTTAACCCCATTTTGACCATGAGACTATAAACAGAGGACCTTGGCTGAGTCATTTACTGCAGAAACTTCAAAACAGAACAGGAGAATAATTAATTACTGTGCTGGAACACCAACCAAAAACCTTGTGCTAGCCTGACTTGCCTCCTCTACTATAGGCTGCATGTAGCAACAATACTAGCAGAAAGCTCAGAATGTTGCCCAAGTATACTGGTGACAGGTTTTTGGCCCCAATATCAGACACTCACACCCTCTGCCTTTCAAGCTAGGAGCAACATTGGAGTCGGCTGTGAAGGCCACCAGGTAGGGTAGCCATGATGACCCAGATCACTGAGATGGAAGACAAGTGGAATGAAGGAGGGGATGGGATACCTTTAGTGGACCAAAAAAGACACTATGAACTGATGTAACAGTATACAAGAATGTGGCACCCCACTGGTACCTTGGTCAGGTACCCTGGATTACTAAAATGACCTGTGTGGCCCCTGAAAGCTTCTGCAGTACAACAACCATCTACTGTATGCACAACAGACTAGTTATGTTGGTGCAATAAAAAGCACAATGCTACCCCGTGAATCTAGTTTACCAAAGGCAAACTATTCACCTTTATATTTTTACTTAACTTACAGTGCAGTAACGTTTTCAAAAACAAGTGATTTAGAAAGCCAGCATTTCATAATATGTCTTTGTGCCAGACTGTTCTGTATAACACTACATGTCAGTAAACCGCTCGTGTGCAAGAATTCATTGTAAACCTGCTGTTGAATTTTACTAGAATAGCCTAGGAATTGACAATCTTCCATCAATAAATAACCAGAGATATCAAAACAGAGGAGATACATACTTGTTGGTTTGGAATTTACAGGTGAAGGGGGAAACCTGGATGAGTTAGTAGAGGAGAGCCGTGGTCTGCGTCTACGGAAGAAACTCCTCAGGAGACCACATTTCAGAGACTCGACTAGCGTTGTTTTTCCTGATCCAGAGTGTCCAAACAGTTTAAGCTTTATCTTAGGTTGAGCGTTTTGGGTTGGTCGGAGTTGCTGAATGAAGGCTACTCTGTGAGCATCCTGACAGAGGAAACAAATGCATCGATGATTAGACAAATTCAGCATGAAAAACTCAGGCTTTGTGCAAAGCAATACACACACACACACACACACACACACACACACACACACGGCCCAGTGGCAAAGTCCTGGGTAGAAAAGGCTGACTACATAGTTATGCCCAGATCAGACAATGCAACCACTGTGATCAGATGGCCACTGAAATTTACAGCGATGGAAAGCAGCCATGTTCTTTTTGAAGGGGACTTTGGTTATTTATTTAATAAAATGAATAGAATGTCTTTTGTTTACAGCAGTGCTTCCACACAGCTGATACACTCATCAGCGACAGAGATGGGTACAGGTCACTATAGCACTTGATCTTTTTTGGACACTGGGTAATATGCAAGGTAGTCACTGGCAGCTGGTAACCAGACTTTAGGTCATTTTATGATGAGTAACCATTTTGTCCAGCAGATGTCACTGTTGATAATTTATCTAGAGTGTTGAGATGAAAGATGCCATGTCATGCCTTGTAATAACACAGATCAGACTGCCTAGGAGCACGCTGACAAAAAATACTTTTATTTAAAATGAAGCTGCATAAACCCCTTAATTACGCACTTAGCAATTGCAAAAAAAAAGTCTTCATACAGTGAAACCCATGTTTAAGTTGAATGCACCCTCCAGATAATTGCATAAAATGACATCATTGAAACCAAAAATAAAGCCTGAAATAATGGTCTGTGGGCTGATGAAGCGGTGCAATACTCAGCCTAAATAGATCTTACGTTTCTGTGCTTCAGAAATTATTAAAAAAAAAAAAAAAAACGCTACCTTGGGACAACCTTATAGACTCTTGTTAAACCCCAACAAGTACTGGTATTCAACACTATTAGATCAAATCCTCTTTGCACTTGCCCCTCTATTCACCACCCCCCGTTACTCCAAACTACCCCTATACTTCTCACTTCTACAACTGTTAATTAATCTTCTTTATTCTATCTGAAAATGTCCTCTTGCATAATTCTGTTATTCTCAATTTGAAACTGTTCTGTTACCCCTGTATGTACTATACTCCTGGCGTTGTTCATTACATTAATGTTATACCGATGCTATACTAGGTCACTGGATGTTTATGAAAATGGGCAGTGTTTGTTCACATGCCTTTCCAATATAAGGCCTCTGAGGCCGGGAGATCAGAGGGCTGTGGGTTCAGTTCCCACATCTGGCACTTGGGTTAATATCCCAGTACTGATACTGTAGTGCAGCATGAGAGGGGAGTTGTGCTGCTGAAGTGCCGTCTTTCGGATGAGATGTTAAACCGAGGTCCCATCTACCTGGACTGGTGTAGTTCAGATGGATGTTAAAGATCCCATGGCACTTATTGAAAAGAGTAGGGGAATTTCCCTGGTGTCCTGGCCAAATTTCCCTCATTCACTAAAAAAATACCACAAACAGCTTAATCTGGTTCAAGGTCAGTTGGCATTCATCTGTATCCCCTTCCCCTGGGTCGTGCCTGAAAATAGGCAGGATTTGTCTAGTGCACTTACCCGGTCAACAAAAACTAAATATATAAATGATAAATGACATGAAATTAAATGAAAATGAATCACACCATTAGCCGAGTTATTGTGCCTTGGTCTCCCTCTGGTCAACAATACACCATTAATAAGGCGACAGACCCCTAATCTTGAAAAGGCTATGTCAAGGTACAGCAACTGTTACTATTTCTGGTGTCAGTGTATGATAGGCTCTCCTCCTATTGTAAACCTCTCCAGCCAAGGACATTGATTATGAAGCCTGTCGACTGCCACTTGAGCACAGGTTTTAGATTTTTAGGCCTGATCACCAGTGTTGCGTTTTCCTCTACTGCTTCATGAAAAAGATGCTGAGTTACCCTATTTTCTGCCGCTCCCTCACACCTTTTTTGGGGCACCACTCTGGCTGTACAATCCCTGTAGTGCCACAGCCAACCAGGTGATAACATTTTATATATATATATATATTTTTTTTCCCCTCAACTTATTTACCTGAGATAATGCAGCAAAGATGCAACATCTCATTTTCAATGGGGTCCTGCTTCTAACTATATCTGCTGCTGAGTCAACTGGCATGCTTACAGGTTATGTGACTTGCTCAAGGTTGCACAGTGAGTATTTGGCTCTACTGAGGTTTGAGTGTGTGATCTTCTGGTTCCCAATCTTGCACTATAAGCACTTAACCACACTGCCTACTTGCAAGTCAACAAACTAACTTGAGGCATCACCATGGCATTCTTTTTCAATCTCTGTTGACCTGGGGTTTAAAACCTGAGCATGGGAAGAGAATGAGGTTTCCTACATCACCCTACAATGTGCAGCAACTTTTCCATGTGTGACAATTGGCACTCAGGATCATGGGATCCTAACCTACTTTCTTGAGGTAGACACAGGCCTGGGTGTCTGGGACTGCCACTGAACTGTTCAGTCCAGACTGTTGTCATTAGTGGTTTGTCTTGTGCAATGGATGGGAGGTATGAACCTAATAGATTTCTTTGACTGGGTGACCAAAGTAGTAGACCAAGGAGGGGCTGTGGATGAGGCCTACCTCGATTTTAGCAAGGCATTTGACACAGTCTCACACAAAATATTAATATACAAGTTAGCTAGCCTTGGAGTGGGTCCCAAGGTGGTAGCCTTGACAAAAAAATGGCTGGACAACAGGACGCAAAGGGTAATAGTAAACAGAGTCCACAGTGAAGAAAGGAGGGTAACTAGTGGGGGTACCGCAGGGTTCGGTACTGGGACCGGTCCTCTTTAATGTCTTTATGGGTGACATTGGAGAGCACTTGGAAGGAAAAGTATGTCTCTCTGCAGATGACACAAAGATCTGCAACAGGGCCGATACGTAAGGTGGGGTGGAAAGGATGAAGAGAGACTTGGCAAGGTTGGAGGAATGGTTAAATATACGACAGCTCAGATTCAATGCAAAGAAGTGCAAGGTAATGCATCTGGAAAACAAAAACCCAGGGAAGATTACACAAGGGGGGGGGGGTGAGATAATTAAAAAAAAAAAAAAAATCGAAGAAGACCTAGGACTACTTATATCAGATGACCTAAAGGTGGGCAAGCAATGTGAGAAGGCAGTAAGGAGGGCTGGGGGGATGCTGGGATGCATAGGGAGAGGCATCAACAGTAAAAAGCAGGAAGTTGTTATCCCTCTGTACAGACAGTTGGTGAGACCCCATCTAGAGTACTGCGTGCAATTCTGGAGACCCCATCTCCGCAAAGACATAGACAGAGTAGAGGTTGTTCAGAGGAGGGCAACCAAAATGGTACAGGGTCTGCACAAGAAGACATACGAGGAGAGACTAAAGCAGCTTAATATGTATACCCTTGAGGGAGAGAAGGGACATAACAGAAACTTTCAAGTATCTCAAGGGAATTAAAGTACAAGAGGGTAGTATCTTTCAGAAAAAGAGATGTGCAAGAACAAGGGGGCACAATTTGAAGATAGGGGGGGGATGGCTCAGAGGTAATGTGAGAAAGTATTTTTCACAGAGAGGGTTGTGGATGCATGGAACAGCCTTCCTGAGGAGGGTGTGGAGTCAGAAACAGTAGGAGAATTCAAGAATGCATGGGACAGACATAAGGCAATTCTAGTGGGGGTAGGGAGGAAGTAAGCTGTTGATTAATTAGAATCTTTAGCTTATCCATCAGTTAGGGAAATGAGCAGACTGGGTGGGCCAAGCGGTCCTTATCTGCTGCTAAATTCTATGTTTCTATGTTTCTGCATCTTTCCAAAAGAGTCTGTCTGAAGGAGGATCACAACAGTTTTCCCAAGGAGTCAATTTAAGCTCAAATTCCTTTTTTGGTCTGTATATTGCTACAATAAAATCTGACAGTATGGCATGGATTCCATCTTCTATGCAGATGAAACCAAGGTCTAGCTGTTGCTGCCTACAAACTCTGGGGTGTCCTTTTCTGTGCAGTGTCAACACCTGAGCAACATCTATGCTTATATGTCACAGAACTGTCTCAGGCTATTGCCCATAATCAAGCTCTACAGTCTGGGAGATATAGTTGACCAAGTCTTCCTTCTGCCATCATAATTCTCTGTCTCTGTCTCCCCCCCACCCCCCAAGTGACATCCTTACACTAACTCATGGCTCTGTGATAGCAAGGCTTAATTACAGCATGCCCTCTTGCTTTTGTGCCAACAAGATTCCTCTATGGATACTGACTCAAAGATCTGAGAGCCAGTTTCTTTCTACCATGAGGAGGCACACTGGCAGCTGACAGCAACTCACGTTAATGATCAGAACTGCCAATCATATGCAAGGTCTTGTGGCCGTTGTACCCTTCTGAGCTCCCCACCTCCCTACCACAGTAATGGCTGCATGCCTCTCTACAGAGTGTGTACTTGACAGCCCCAGGGATGGGGGAAACAACTGGGGCCAGGCAATTTCACTGCGTCTTTCATGGGTATGGACTACTTTATCTAAGAACATCCAAGAGGTTTACTATAAATACTTTTAACCCCATAAGGGCTGATTTTTAGTATGCATGACAAAATCACACTGGAACAGGCAGACTATACTGCACTGAAAGGGTCAAAACATTTGAAATAATTTTTATATGATCTTGATGGTTCTTCATTTCAGTTGCTGATCTCCATAGGCATGTTAGTTCCTAATACTTGTCAGTGTTTTTACAGTAAATTATACTGAGACCTTTCCATCAATAAATAAGGAATGAGGACACCGTGATTTGGTCTCCATTGGAAAGCATTGGGTATAATACAGTTTATAAAATGGGGAGGGACAGTCCTGCGTCCTGATTGGTCAATTGTTATGCAGTAATTGAGCGTTATCCCATAGGTTTATAAACTTCTCACACTGATATCTGGTGGCCATGCAGCTTTCCACTACACCGGCCACCCCCCTTACTAAACCAGTGTTGCATTTATAAAATGGTCCGCCAACTGGTTACAACTGTACCATTTAAAAATTGTATTCATTACTTTACCATTGGTAGCACCCACAAGATGAATTATTGACCTTTTTTTTTCAATTTTCCACCACAGTCAACGTAGGCCCAGAAATCACCAAGACGAATGTGTGCTGCATCATTGCAACTCCAGTAGAATGCACAAGACAGTAGAGTAACAAATACAATTTTTAAAATGTTAAAGTCGTAACCAGTTGGCGGGCCATTTTATAAAGCCAATAATTCACTCCAGGAGGTGCAGTTACCATGTAATTATCCCCCTCCCAATGTAGGCACTCAGCAGATGCCTTGTGCCTCCAACCTGGGGGGGTCGTGTAGTGTTGCTTACTTATTTGTTATGCTTCCATTAAAATACACTGTGTGACCTGGAGCATGTCATTTGACCCCCCCATGCCTCAGTCTCCATTGCTGTACAACTGGTCAGAAACAGGACAATGCCCGGTTGGTGCCCTTTGATTGTTCCATGGTCTTTGTCACTGTGCTGCAGATTTTTACAGTGGAAATCATGTAAGTACTCTGGGCCAGCGTGTAAGGCACTAATGTCAAGGTGGGAGAGGAGGAATTGGTGCTGCCATGCTCATGGCAATGTAGGAGTTTTACATTGGTGGTGCAGATCTACCCCATAGCAACAATATATACAAATTCATGTAAGTGCCCTAGCTGTCAGCCATTGTACACACTCTGTGCCCTGGGAACCAACCAAGGGCAGAGAGGCAACTGATTTGGTGCATAACGAATCATATCATACCCTATGTATTGAACTGAAGATATACAGAAATTCTGCCATGACAAATGTATTTCAAATGTGATCTAAGAAAGTCACACAATAATAGATTTGCAGTGGAAAGGTCATGTCAGACAAATCTAATAGATTTCTTTGACTGGGTAACCAAAGTAGTAGACCAGGGATGGGGCCTGTGGATATGGCCTACCTACACTTTAGCAAGGCATTTGACACAGTCCCACACAACAGATTAATAAACAAGTTAGCCAGCCTCGAAGTGGGTCCCAGGGTGGTAGCCTGAGTTAAAGAATTGGCTGAACAAAAGGATGCAGAGGATAATAATAAACGGAGTCCACTCCGAAGAAAGGGGAGTTACTAGCGGGGTACCGTAGAGTTCAGTACTGGGACTGGTCCTCTTTAATACCTTTATAGGAGACATTGCAGAGGGACTGGAAGGAAAAGCATGCCTCTTTGCAGACAACACAAAGATCTGATGGATAAGCTAAAGATTGGGTTGATTCACAAGGGGGATGGAAAGGATAGGAAGGGACTTGGAAAGGTTGGAGGAATGGTGAAAAGTATGGCAGCTTAAATTCAGTGCAGAGAAGTGCAAAGTAATGCACCTGGGAAACAAAAACCCAGGGGAAGAGTACACAATGGGGGGAGGTATCAACAACAACACAAATGGAAAGGGACTTGGGGGTAGTCATATCAGATGACCTAAAGGTAGGCAAGCAATGTGAGAAGACAGTAAGGAGGGCTGGGGGATACTGGGATGCATAGGGAGAGGCAACACCAGTAGAAAACAGAAAATTGTTATCTCTCTGTACAGACAGCTGGTGAGACCCCATCTGGAGTACTGTGCGCAGTTCTGGACAGCCCAGCTCCACAAGGACACTGAAAGGATGGAGGTAGTCGAGGATGGCAACTAAAATGGTGCAGGGTCTGCAACAGAAGCCATATGAAGAGAGACTAAAGGAGCTTAATATGTATACCTTCAAGGAAATGAGGGAGAGGGGGGACATGATAGAAACTTTCAGGTACCTCAAGGGAATCAACGAAGTTCAAGAGGGTAGCGTCTTTCAGAAAAAAGAGATGTGCAAAAACAAAAGGGCCCAATTTGAAGATAGAAGGGGGACAGCTCAGGGGCACAGAGGAAGTATTTTTTTCACGGAGAGGGTGGTAGAAGCACAGAACAGCCTTCCTGAGGAGGTTGTGAGGTCAAAAACAGTGGTGGAATTCAAGAATGCATGGGACAGACATAAGGTAATTCTAGTGGGGGGGGTAAGAGGAAGTAAGCTGTTGGTTAACTAGGATCTGCAGCTTATCCAATAGGTAGGGAAATGGGCAGACTGGGTGGGCCAAGTGGGTCTTATCTGCCGTTAAAGTCTATGTTTCTAACTGGCCAGCAGAGGGCGCATGAATGCTAGGCCTTGCCTAATGCCTCCCCTCCAAGATTCGCATGGTCCCTGCTTGGTTCAGACATGAGATTCTGGGACCTGAACACAAACCCTGGTCTCCCATGTGGTGGTGTGACTCACTCCCTATGCCACTGGGCTGGTACGGAGCTATCATTTTTAATTGTTTTATTATTTTAATGCTAACTTCCACATAAACTCCAGGCATTTGTAACCTTGTTATCAGTAAGTTTTTGCATCGCTACTTAGTATCAATGAATTGTGATGTATAGTAAGTGCTCACCAATAATAAGGCTGAAAACAGTGACTTCTATTTTGCTGCAGTCTCAGACATCAAAAGTGAAAGAAAGCCAGTACCAGACCAGGCACAGGTAGACAGCAATTGACAAAATAATAAATAAAATATACTAGAAGTATACAAATAAGGCTGTAATGGCATTTCAGGGCTCTGGTGACATATATAAAATGGACAGGGAACATGATGCAATCCGATTTGTCCACAGCTGTGCATGGACAGACCACTACTAACAACAAAAAAATAAATCCACAGGGGTATAGTGTGGTGAAATCAATGTACTAATTACCCTTTAGAGTGTTCAGGTTGCAAAGAACAATCATTGTTTTCTGCAAACAATGCACCAATAATAAACCTGTTGGCTCCCCCTTGTGGCCTTGAAATGGCGTTGAACTATTTTACATTAAATTTAAACATTTTTCAATTTTTTTTTAATTATTCTGAACTGTATTTTTTATTTACCTAGTTACCCATTTTATAAATGTAGTAAGACACTCCAGCGTGTCGACAGTTGTTCCACAACTACACTTCCAGGGGAGGAAGACACGGGGCTGAAGTGTGCCCCTTGAGGATGCAACACTGTAATGTTTTACTGCATATATATATATATATATATAAACTATTTAAGCCTTGCACTCATGGCTTATAAATGCCACCAGAACCTCTCTATATCACTGCTGCCTTATTCTCTGTACATTTGGGCATACCTTATTCCATATATTATGTACAGTTTCGCAGCCAATAAAAGCAACACATTTCTTGACTACCGGATACTAAAGAAGGGTCTGATGCGCTAACGCTGTGCAGTTTGCATAAATGGTGCATAATCTGTATAGAAATATATGCTCTCAGAGTTGTTGTAACAGTACAAGTACTTGTAATTCAGGAACAGTTTTTGCCAACGATGCAAAACTTACATTTTAGGAATTAGAAAACAGCAGGATTCATGAATGGTCGTCATTATGGATGCTGGGAAACCAAGTAATTCAGTTGCCATACCACATACACTCTGGCTAAAGCAAGCTGCCTTACAATGCAAAAAAGTGGCACATACTCTGCGCAAACACATTTGCATGTGTTTGTGAGTTCCTCTACTATAAATGTGACTTGAAAGTGCATTGTACGATTACTATACATTTAACATGATTGCATACATTTGGCTGTAATCTGTGCTCAGCAATGGACAAACTGTGCATAATCAGTGAATAAGTACAAGCTGTATCATATTTAGCGTGTGTGTGTGTGCGCGTGCTTGTACAGGAAGCATATACTATAGAACGGTATCAAGAATTGTATTACCTGATCAGCACGGTGAAGTACCTCTCTCTGCCTGCAGGTTACCAGTTTGCATGCAGTTCAGAAAGGCAGAGTAAAAGTTACTTCTCTGTACCAAGAGACAGAGCCTTTGCAGGGGGGAAAAGGGTGTGTTAACAAGGGAGGGTTAGTGAGTTATACACCCCACTGCAGAGTTCCACTTTAGCCCCTCATGCACTCTTCAGAAGTAGCTCTTCTATTACTCCCACAGCTGGTACTCTGCAATCTGGACATCTGCTACATTATACTGTTAAGAAGATGTGACATAATATATCCCCAGTTCAAATGACATACCGGACAGGGGTTCTGGAGTGAAGCCAAGTTATTGGAGGGCTGACTGAATGTCCAAAAGAATACTATCCTCCTCGGGGGCAGGTTGGTCAGATTCTACACTGCTGTACCCCACCTGGGTGGCCAGGGGTGACAGTGCAGCTAGAGCTGTTGAAAGTGTGTGTATGTCAAGGGGATACATTGACTAACTCCTACATGCAAAGCCATACGTCAGCATGAGTGTGTCCCAAGCCCCAGACACAGGGCGAATACAGGAAAAAACGTGGTATGCTGTACGGCACTATCAGGCCCAGATGTGATCACCATCCTCCCAAAAAACAAGTCATTTTAGTGGAGAAATTGCAGTTGCTGTATGCCCACCTCATCCTGGAGGTGGAAGTCCAGGAGATGATGGAGGTATGTTAAGTGGCAGGGAAGGTACTGCCCACACTGGGGCTGGGAGGTCACCCAAAACAGATGGGAGCCACTGTGGCACTGGGGAAAAAAAGAATTAAAAAAAAAAGCATAATATACTCTGGGCTTTTCAAGAGTATCCCCCTTGTTTCTGACATACTGAATATAAGTGAAAAAGACAGGAGCCAGGAGTTGTGCTTGAGTCCTCCCACAAACTGTATATGTTTACTTGTGACTTTTAATACAGTGATGGTGGTTTCAGCCTCTTTTCACTTCTTCATAGCCAGATTCGGACCAGATATGCACTTGAGCATGTTCAGCTTGAAAATTTGGGCAGGCTAGAGAAGAGCTGAAGACAATCCAGGGCTCTTGCAACTGTCAAGCAACACACACACGGTATTTAACAAAAGAGGAAAAGCACAGCACATAGGCAGTAGAGTCTAGTAGAATGAAAATTGGGGTAGTACTGTTAACTGACTGGAGTGCAGTATGAGAGGACTGCTACATAACTGAGGTGCTGTCCTTTGTATGAGATGCTAAACTGATATCCCTTATGCCTATCTCTGGTCACTGTCCAAGTGTACTGTAAGTTATATATCCCCATGGCACGTATTTAAGAAGAGTAGCAGAGTTTCCCCAATGTCATGGCCAACATCCTACCTATCAAAAAACAGGTGTACGGTCCTTGCCCAGTTGACTCTCCCAGGTCCTTCCCTCTCTCCAGGACCTCAGAAGGGAGGACTCTATCCCTGATTCCTCACCCGGTGGGGATTCAGGCAGAGTGTAGTGTTTGTATCGGCGGGTCTCACTTGAAGAGTCCTGGTGTTCCGGGTGCAGAAAAGAAAGTTCACCAAAAAAATAGGTACATGTAACCCACCCTAAGACAAACCTGGAAACCAGCTAGTTTGCCTTTTTTTGTTCAAAAATAACAAATAAATAAAAACAATGAAACAAAAGATCAAAAGTTAAAGGCCCATCACCTTGGATAAATTGTACAGAAACATGAAAAAAATCCAATGTTCTCATAGGGAATCAAAGAAGTGTTAGATACTAGGGGACTGTTTACATTGCCCCAGAGTCTCTAGAGCACCTCACAAAGCAAGTATGTGTCCTTTTGGGGACTGCCATCGTCATTTGATCTGTAATACTATTTTTGCCACTCCAACAACTATTTTCAGCAAAACAGTGTAATGCCATGTAGTATTCTTAGCAGCAAAGTGGAAAAGCACTTTAAGAAACTTCAAGCTTGAGGAACCCCAAGAGGAAAACATGTCTTTTTTTTTTTTTTTTTCTGTTGAGGGTACTTTTTATCTGAGCACAGTCTATTGTTGTATTCAATTAAGAAAAACAGAAACATAATCCAATTTGTTCCTTCTGTTTTTTTCACCTTTAAATCTCACCTCCTGTTTCAGTCCCCTCAGCTACAACACTCCAAAAGCCAGGAAAAGTACCTCAGACACCTACGTCTGCAGCTGATGCCAGCTGTTCATAGGTTTTGCCGTGTCCGGGAGATGACTCTTCCCCAGAGTGATTAAGTACATCGCCTCTGCGACTTGCTCATCCTCCACCAGCCCAGGGCATGGGAGCATAGAGATGCTAAATATAAATTTTGAGTGGTCATCACATGTCTCTCCACTCATTTGCATATTATCCCCATAGATGTAGTATAGCATGCTTGCATATGGCGGCATGAAAACCCCTAGTGCTCTACGTTATGTCCCCGGTGACTCTGGTAAATTACTGAAACTGAATTCCACTATAAATGAATGACATATCAGAACCCAGTTAGATAATACCACAATCTGCCACATAGCTGTTAAAAGCTGCCAGTTTTAAACATATCAGTTGCTATGCCAAACATTTAATTTCCCCACATAAATTATGTTAAGCAGAGATTTGTTTAACTCTAAAAATTGATTAGCGTTTTGCTCATAAAAGTGCTAAATCTTTGTGAAAATGCATAGTTCTTGCCTCACTGTGTTTAACAAACACAGCACTTCTAGAAAATCTATATAAATATTTTCTGTACAGTTAGTATAGTCCCAAGAAAAAAACTGCTAATTAATTATTTAAAACCATGTTAAGCAAATGAATCCAGGCAGCACACATAAAATCATTTCTTAAACTACCATGCCTTGGACATCCCTTCTGGCCCACTGAAGCGACTCACCTCAGTGACAAAAACAGTGCCAGATTTGCACTAGCCATATGGATCAGTGGTTTGGAGATGCACTCTGGCCGAAGCCAAAAGACTAGGAACATAAGCTACAGATGCTGTGGAGACTTTCTCAAGAGGCTGACTGTGATGCCTTACAGTACCACAATAACTGTGCACAGCATGCTGTAAGTAACAGGCGTGGGAAGAAGATCTATGCCTATTTTGCTTCCCTTCGTACTGTATGCTCTTAATGTACAGGGCAGTTAACTGCAACTGACCAGCAGGGTTCAACTTGCATTAGTAGAAAGCTGGGCTAATCCTCATACCACTGCTCCAAATGAAGTCAAAATTCAAATACAAATGCCTGCCCTTACCTTTCTGAGCCTTGAAAGCAAGTTGGCTACTTGCTCATGTTGTTCAGATCTGGCAAGATCTTCTGCTGTCTTCCCATCCTGTTGAAAATAACTAGTTAGTAACTCAATGGCTTAATTAGTCTGTAATAAGAGAAAAACATATTTCACAGCAAATTGTTGCAGCCCTGGGCAATCTGAACTCCCCAAGACTATATAAAAATGGGAAACCTTCTATGTACGGAATTGTGGGTACACTCTTCTTACCAGCTGTCAGAGACACCTAGGCCAGAGCATTGGCTCCTCTACAGGACCAAGGTGTGTACTTTTATCCATGATCCTCTTGTTTGAAAAGGCAAAGTAATTTATTCACAGAGCCCTACCCCATACTGCACTCACCAGCCCCGACAACAGTAAAACACATTAGGGGTGTCTGAATACCTCAATTCAAACATTAAGCCAAGTACTAGTATTTAGCTGTTTGACATTTTAGATTCACTAATTTGCCACAGAAGATTTAATGGGGGAAAAAAACCACTGGTGGCCAGGAGTAGCCTCTCAACCACCCCTTCTCCATGCCAACATGCCATTCTTTTCCCACCCACTTCCAACCATCCCCATCGTCCCATTTTTTTATTTGTTAAAGAGGTGCTCTCCATGCTAGCTCCATGCACCATGCTAGAGTCAATAGTGCCTTTACATGTACCCCAATGTAATTGTGCTGCAGCAAGCCAAGACCTTTGGTGGAACCCTCAGAAAAAAAACACCAGGTAAAGTCCAATGAAACACAAAAAACTGCTTTTTTTCAGCACCAGACAAAGCTTCACAAAAGCTAATTTTAGCACAACAAATACATAATAAAATAGAGAATACAGGATGGGCAACTGTGCACAACCAGTATTTTCTGCCACAGAGGAGTTCTGATACTCTCTGACCTTAACAGTGAAGCTCGAGAAGTCCATGGGAATCGGAGCCCTGAGGTGGCAGAACACACTAGTTGTGCATACAGTTGCAAAGTCAGTATTTTTCATAGCATATGGTGCCCCTAAATGTAATATACAAAAAGTCTGACTTTTGTTCTTTGTTATAGGAAAAGAAATGTATGCTGCTGCGTCTTATTCTGGGATTTAAATCAGGCTGCTAGGTCAGTGGTGCAGTTCCATGTGATAAGGGTGCTTTGTAAAATGCCAAACGCCTTTAATCGCAACCCCACATCGCCAAAATTCAATTTCAGCGATGTGGAACTCCGGCAAACTCCAAAAGTGGTGCAATTACTTTTTATGTGGGGTTTTGCCCACCACCCCCAGATTAGGATTCTCAACTCAAGAGGGGTGCATGGTGAAGAAAAAAATAACACCCGTCTCGGGCCGGGTACAACAAAACATACCAGCGCCCGGTCTCAAACCCTGCATCCCTGCCAGCACCTAGCCCATCATGCCACCAACCTGCAGCACCACCCCTCACATACCCTCCTGCCCCATGTGCGTATATGCTCGCAACGTCTTGTCACAACTCACCCCATTCGGTCACCAACCCCCACACCCCCGCTGTCGGGGCAGCAGCCGAAAGGGGGTCGTTGTCTCAGCAGGTGACCACTTCCCACATGCCCCTATCACAGGATACCCAGTGGTGTGATTGTTGGGGACCAGATGTCCCTACATCTATAGCAATGGCTTTCGTTGGTTCTCAGTTGTGTTTGGGAGGGATTTTCAAACAAAACAACATGGCAGCTGTATTTCTCACTAAGCAAGAGGACTTACTGTGAGGAATCATTTTTCATTTTGTGAGTAATTTAAAATATCTGGTTGATCCTGTGTATTTTTTTTTCATATCTGGTTGATCCTACATCTGCAGGATTTGTTTGAGTCACGGGGTAGAGTGATCATACCACCGCAAGTAGTGTCCATCTGGTTGATCCTGCTGTTTCTGCTGTCCAAGTTAAAACTGTGGATCATGCACTTCTAAAAACAGCTGAAATGTTGTTGTACCACAGCAGGGTTTTACCACATTCTATGGCCTTTGAACTGTGGTACAACATTCCAACTAGGATGGATTTCTATGCATAACAAGCACGCACCATACACTATATGCTGTTTCTCTTTATTCAGTGCTACAGTTCACATCAGCCTCTGCGTGCGCGTGCTCTCTATCTCAAGCTCCCAAATCCTCCTCCTTACGTTTTCTGATTTCCCAATAGCTTTCAGGGGAGGCTTATTTGTGCCACTTCCCTACAGGGAATTCCAGGTGTTTATGCAGCCATTACAGATGACCTTTAAAGGGACAGGCCAGGCCAGAAATCAGCAGGATTGGGTTTCAATTCTCCCTGTACTCTTGTTAGTATCTTAGTGGAGAGGGGTCCCTGAGCGAAGACTGTATAGACCCTTTCACATTCTCTTCCTAACCTGAACTTCCATCTCCCAAAACATAATCATTTACATGGTGCCTCCCCTGACCCATGATTTTTTTTTGGGAGAAGAGTATCCTGCTGGCTCAGTTACTCCCCCACTACATGCCCACTGAGTTGAAACTATGTCACACACTGTAGTGAGCTGGTGCATGGCCAGGAGGAAGGGACAGAGCAATCACATCACTGATCATAATGGAAAAATTGTCATCAATAGAGTGCCTGCCTGATCGCTTACTAACCGGACACACATCCATTTGCTTCAATGTCTGACACTATTTCAATAAGCAGGAATGCTGTGAGTGTATATATACATGGGGCGGGACTGAGTTAGCCCCCCATCCCCAAATCATGAATCTGGGGTCATGAGGGGGGCCACCATGTAAATGATTATGTTTTCAGGACGGGGGGGGAGCAGTTTAAAGAGGCTAGCACATGCAAAAAGGCACTATTGACTCCTGGCAGAGTGCCAGAAATGTGCATGGAGTGTGCCTTTTTGTTTTTTTAAACAAGTGGGGCAGCGGAGAGGAGGGAAGGTGGATGGGAAAAGATCGGCAAGGGGTGGTGGTGGCCAATAGGCCAGCACTGGCCATCTGAGAGCATTAGAGTTTTTTTTTTTTTTTTTTTTACTCATCAAGTAGTAATCCCATGATTAGTGGATACTATTCATTATCTTGATCAAAATAACGAATAGCTCATTATTCATGGTACTTGGAAAAATTATCTGTTACTCACACACCCTTAAAACACATATCCTAGATCGTTAACTCATGCCTGCATAACAAGTCTGATTCCTTCACAAGAACCAGGTACAGTAGGTGTCAGTACCTGTACTTTCCTTATATGCACCAGAATGTTGCCTGCTTCCATTGGCCTTCATCTTAAACCAGGGGTTAAACTGGGCAGCAGCCCACAGAAACTCAGTTCCACCACCTCTCAAAAAACTGTATGACACTTTCACCACCTCTGTTACCTTTCTCCACTGACTGTTATAGGAGAGTTCCACCACCTAGAAATCTAGATGCTTGAGTTCCCCCACCTAAACATTTCCAATTTAACCACTGCCTTAAGCTAATTTCATTTCAGTTTTGTGGTTACTGCCTGGTCACCATCAGCCACTTACTCTCACTGCTGACTGCTGAAGCCATGCAGTAAAACATGCATGAGGATAGTAATTTTCTGTAGGAACAAAGAAACATAATTGTCCTTCAACAACTATGATTGTTTAGAAAATGGTATGGAGATTTTGAGCTGTCTGACTGGCTGAGAGCCATGCCAGGGTGTACATAAGTACCAGTACAGCCCTGCAAAGAAAAAGTGACAGCCCAATGTGCCACCACACAACAGAAATCACTGTGCCCAAGTAGAAACTGGGGGGAAAAAAACAAACCCCAACAGACATATTTTTTTTCCTTGCTTAGCGAGTGCCCCTCCAACAGCAGCATGAAGTCGTCCAAATAGCTCACAATCTCATTATTTAAAAATAAATACCTTATTTCAGTCCATATTTGTCATAACGCGGTTCCTGTCCTATGGCTGCCCGCCCGCTTACCCATCTGATGTAGCTCTACAAATGACATCTCTGTTCTCCGGCCACCAACCCATTCTGCCTTCTGCCACAAGCCAGAAGCACGCCTCCATCTAAGGACGCAGAACTGACAAAGTACCCCTGGTCTTGTCCTTAAGCCATTGGTATAAAATGAAGGAAGGCAGGTCAGTAAACAGTGGGGCTGATGACTTAAAACACAGCAAGTAAACAAACAGGAGAAAAAATGGACATTGTCAGGGAGGACTTAGACACCAGAGAAAAAAGCAACATTGGCAGGGAGGACTCAAAATAAAAGTAAACCAGAGAAAAAACTAACTTTGGCAGGTGGTCTAAACTGGGAGAAGAATACCAGTCAAACAGTGCAGTGCCCTCTACTGGCAGATATACCAGTAGAGAGACTACATTACCCAAAAATGATTAAAAATCGTTTTTTACTTTATTTTCTTAGCATTATTTTATTTTTAAAATGCTATAAAAAAATGAGACGTAGGCCATTTTCTAAGTGCAATAATACCCTCCATGGTTAGCAGTATGGGCAATACCTGACCTAACAGAGGCTAAAAGGCCCTCTACCTGCAGCATTAGGCCTCATTATGCCCCTGGACAGTCCAGTATTGCTCAATACTGTCCACTCTGTCAGGTATTATTGTCTGTGTATACAACGTATGTAGCAGTCTATTTATTTATTTAAAATTGGTGACCGGGAAAAGAACGCTGAGCCGAGGCTCGTTTCCTGGTGCGACCCGGGTACGTGTAGTACAAGGTGGTAGACAGAGAAATACAAATACAGCAATTTATCAAGTAACAGACGAGTGATACATTATGGTACATTTACATGGAGTTAAGTGGAGAAGTTACACTTTAGAATGAACAGTAGGGTTGAAAAAAGAATTACTTCATTTCATTTCTAGATCATTTATTACCTTAAATTTCAGGTGCGTGTATTTACATATCTACAGTAGTGGATTTATTGAAAAATTGAGTTTTTCGGGGAGGGTGCCAGTGGGGGGGTGATTTAGCAGTAAGAGCTAGGCGTGAGGAGTTAATTTTAATACCTGGCGAGAAAGCTGTTAGGGTAGTGCTAGGACTGTATAAGGAGGGCTTGGGTGTACAGCTGTGGCAGGGGAGTGGGAGAGAAGCCTAAGGAGCTGTTTGAAGGCTGATAGGAAGGGGGCCAGGTGAAGGTTGGGAGGGAGGTTGTTCCATAGGAGAGGGAGCCGGTAGGAAAAGGCAGCTTGCCCAGAGGCTGAGAGGGGGTGTGAGAGGTGGAAGGTACGTGCATGTCTCTGGTGAAGTGAGTAGCCAGAGGGGTTGGCTTGAGAGAGGCAGGAGGCTAGGTAGAGGGGAAATGAGCCGAGACAATATTTCGCTATGAGTGAGGCGCTGTAGGTGGTCCGCCTTTGTGAGAGTGGCGTCAAAGATAGAGTTGTGAATAGCTGGCAGTGATGAGTGAGTGGGGGGGAGGCAGTGGCGAAGCGCATGAAGGAGTTTAGCAGGACGTCGAGTTTTGCAAGGGAGGAGGAAGGAGCTGTGCCATAAATGATGTCCGTGTAGTCCAGTATCGGTAGGATGGTTTTACGTATGAGTTCACTCTGAGTAGGGAAGGGAAGACAGTCTTTGTGGTGGTAGAGGATGGCAAGTTTGGGCCGGAGTTTGGTGCAGACGGCATCGACGTGGGTGGAGAAGTTGAGGTTTGTGTCCAGCCAGACTCCCAGGTACTTAAAGGTGGGTACAGACTCTAGGGGAATTTCATCCAGGGTGGAGATCGGGGGCAGGCAGGGAGGCGAGTTTTTGTCTTGTGCTGAAAACCATGGAGACAGTTTTTTTGGCATTGAGTTTTAACTGATTTGTACTCGGTTGAAATCGCTTTGGAGGTTTGGATGGACACTGACATGGGAGGGGCCTGAGGCATAGATAATGGTGTCGTCAGCATACAGATGCATGTTTGAGGTGAGACAGGCTGAGGGGAGGTCGTTTATGAAAAGGGAGAAAAGGATGGGACCAAGGATGGAGCCTTGGGGGACACCCATAAGGATGGGTAGAGGGTTGGAGATGGTGTCTCCTATTTGTACTTGCTGCATCCTGTTTTGGAGGTAGGAATGGAAACAGTTTATGGCCTAATTTAGCAAGGCCGAAGAGCTCAATTTGCCTAGCAATAGAGGTGGAGACCAAATCAAAGGCTTTAGCTAGGTCGAGGAAGATGGTAGTTGGTTTGCCCTGCGTCCATGGTGGAGAAGATGGAGTTGGTTACTTGTAGTAAGGCGGTGGTGGTAGAATGGGATTTTCTGAACCCTGATTGAAAAGGGGAGAGGGAGCTGTTTGTAGAGAGGAAAGGAGACAGTTTCGATAGCATGAGGGATTCTTGGATTTTGGCCAGGAAGGGGAGGAGAGAGATGGGTCTGTGATTTCCTGGGAGGGAGGGGTCACCACCTTTATGGAGGGGTAGGATTTTAGCAAGTTTCCAGGTGGAGAGGACAGTGGCTGTGTCGATCGAAAGATTTAGTATGTGGGTTATAGGTGCGACTATGGCTGCTGCGGAGATGCGGAGCCCCCCATATAATATAAAGCAGATATTTTACCACCATTCTGACCCAAGTGAAATATAAACTGTTACTGACCTAGTGGGTCAACAACAGCCTTTTTTTTCCACTTGCCTATATCATCAAAATGTCACTCATCTTGACTGACATACAACTATGCCCAATGTCAGTCAAAGCTGTGCTGCGAATATAGCCAATAGGAATCCTGCCTGTCTTCAGTGCACACCGCTCCTACCACCATCTTGATTCCCCACTTCATGTACCAGTAGTGAAGATAATCTCAAAATCACATTAACAACTAATCTGTGACACAGATTTACATTGCAATACTGCCAGCAGTATGATCAGTCATGTTTACTTATCTAAATGTTTTTTGTCTCTGTTTTCTGACCGACCAACCGACTGCATGTTGGCTCACTCAGATGCTCCAGTATCAAATCTGGTCCATCAGACTTCATACAGAGGAGAAAAGGCACAACAATTCGTTCCAATGAATGGGAAAACTACAGTATGTAGGTTCCCCCTCTGTATAATCATTTCTTATCTAAATCATGATTACTTCTGCAGTACACTGCTGCATTTAGCCCCCAAGTGCTCTCCTCTCTGAACTCTCTCCTCCTCTCCCGTCCGCAACTCTAGACGTACACTGCCACACTCACCTCCGACTGCTGGCCCCTCTAAACTCTGCACCTCCAGCTACATTTGCTAATTTCAACAGCTTGCAAGAGAGTGAGAAAGAGCCAACAGGAGGAAAACAAACAGTGGTGTAAGTGCGGTGTGTACTATCAACAGCTTAAAAAGGTACTCTGCTGTATTAGGGAGGGACAGACAATGCAGTACTTTTGGTTGTATGGGGGGGTCAATACTTTTGAAAAGGGCAAACTCCAACCAGCATGCTACTGTTAGGGGGAGGCCACTTGGATGTGGGTGGGGATGGGCGTGTTCGCGAGTCTGAATTAAACAATACAAAACAACAAAAGCCAAAAAAAAAAAAGCCTTAACAGATACATTGTATACATGGAACATGCAATGGCCTCTGTAAAAATATGCCGTTCATTTCCATTCATGAGGGGTAGGGACTTTCATAACTCACTCATGGAAATAAATGACATGTTTTAATACAGGCCATTGTATTTTTATTTATTTTAAAGGTTTCACCAAAAAGACACACTGAGCTGGTAACAGTTCATTTCCAGATGCATCTTGGCTGGGCAAGGGGAAAGGAGGAGAAGGGAACATATACAATCACAATGCATTAAAATAGTGCATTAATATCGGAAACAATACAACAACATACACAATCAATGAACACTTAAGAATGAATTGTAAAACAGTAAAAATATTGTGTAGTAAATTGTGGAATGGGCAAAAAAACAATAAACAAAAAGAACAGGGAGAAACCACTGAAACAAAGGGAGGGCAATACTAGTGTCAGTGCTGGTGGAAGGGAAATAAAAAGAAACCCACCTCACTATTAGAAGCAATTGCAGGAGTGAATAGAGAAATTGAGGAGAGATTTCAGAGCAGGAAAGGAAGGAGCAGAACAAATGGAAGGGGAAAAGAATTCCATAGTTTAGGGAAACAAACAAGAAGAGAGCTGTCATGACCAGCAGTAGATTTCACTTCAGGGACAGCAAGAGAGCGTGAGCAAGCATATCCCCTAAATATTCATTTTGGATGGCAAACAGATTTAGTTTAGTTGCCATATTAGTCCTATGAACAGATCCAGAAGTAAATGGTTTGATGCCTTTTATTGGACCAACTTAGATGTTACAAAAACAACAAAGTGCCTAAAAGCTTTTGGACCAACCAAGTCCTTCCTCAGAAGCTTATGGCAGAAAATACTATACTAGTAACCCAGATCATGCATAACAAACCCAGAAAGAATTCTCATTGGTTTAAAATACTCATTTAAGCCAAAACAGCAGTTTAACTCAGAGGAATCACATTTCACCAGTGTGTATTAAACTAAGGGGCCTCTGAAGGTCAAATGTCATCCAAATAAGGCCCTGTCCACACTATGCCTCTGTAACGTTACAGAGGGCCCAAACCATTACCGTAATGGTTTGCATTTACACCTGTAACATTACAGAAAGTGTTTTCGTAACCATTACAGAAATCTCTTTTGAGGTGGTTTAGCAACAGTTTCTGTAACAGTTTCAAAACTCTGTTTGGCCCTGTCCACACTACACAAGTAAACTCCTGTAACGTTTTCAAAACTTTTTCAGTGGTAGTGTGGATACACTGTAACATTTTCAGTCTGTAATGGTTTCAAAATGTTACAGATTTTCAGCGCAGTGTAGACAGGGCCTAGGTTTTCAACAACAGTTTTGAAAATGCTTTCTATAACATTACCAGTGTAAATGCAAACCTTTACAGTAACGGTTTGGACCCTCTGTAATGTTACAGAGGGATTTTCTGGTGTAGTGTGGGCAGGGCCTAAGATAAGGACTCTTCAAGCAGAAAGCTCCACTAACTCCTGAGGAAGGACTTGGCTGGTCCAAAAGCTTAGGCACTTTGTTTTTTGTAACATCTAAGTTGGTCCAATAAAAGGTATCAAACCACTTACTTCTGGATCTTTTGGATGGCTTAAAATATAGCCTAGTCTCCCTCCCCAAAAAGTGAATTCATTTGTGCTCTAGTAAACCTAGGAATTCATTCAAGGTCATGCCTTTTGAAATCACGGTGCTTAACTACTCCTACTGCACATGTAGGAAGAGAGTCATCATTTCATTTATTACAGTATAAAACAAAGGAGGAGTACTACTACCCTTCCTGACAGGTTGATAAGTGACACATTCGAATGTCCTGTGTTCTAAATAAAAAAAAAAAAACACACACATAGAGACTGATGTTCTAATTATTACTCAAAACCGGTTCAACAACTCCATGAAACAAAGATGCTGTAATACTGTTTTTTTTAACATTTCATGCACAACACTTAATTAGCTGGATTTCATAGATCAGCACTTTGATATGAAATTAGCTTCAAGAAAGTGCGCTTTTATGATTCCCCATGGGTTATATTAGCCTGTCTGTATCTGGTACCTAAGCTTTTAGTTATGGGACAGATTATGCAAAAATGACAGAGGTGCCTTTTATGAAGCACACACACACTCCCACTGTTTATTGATTGCAAGAGTAGTCAACCACTGGCTTCCCATAAATCAATGCAAGACTCCTTTCTCTCCTTTCCTCATCAGTGCACACCAGGCAGAGGCACAGCTAGCCCTTTGCTAGAAACAGCAATTAATCTTTTCCCACTAGCACTCTGCATCCAAAGGCTTATTATTACAGAGTGCACCAGACAAAGTATCTACTATATACTAAAGTATAGCCCACTTAATTGTGGAAAACACTGCGTTAACCAGTACGAGTTTCAGCAGTCTAATCCAACTTCTTTTGACTGAACTTCAGTTAGGAAAGTTCAAAGTCATGAAGAACAGAGACCCTAGACCAGTGTTTCTTAAATGGTGAGACCAACCTCCCCAGGGAGACCCCAACCTTTTCCAGGGTAGGCTCAAGCCTGAAAATGTCCTGTATTTAAATTGGAGTTATGTTTTGTGTGAAGAGATGAGGCAAACCAAGTGGATAGTGGCAGGTGAATTTAGGTATGTATTTACAAAATGGTGCCTGGAAAGGCACGCTGAGCAACTGCTCATCTCCAGGTGTGACCAAGGGGGAAGGAGGATACGGAAAGACACTACAATTATGTATGTATGTATTTATATATTTAAAAGTTGGTAAGAGGCTTGCTTCCAGGTGCGACCCGGGGAGGACTGGATTATAAAGACAGAGAGCAGAGACATCAATCCAGACATTAATACAAAAGGGAAATTATAAGTTACAAGGCAGCAACAGTCAATAAACTGTTCACAGGTCACTGTGAAAAACAATCAAGCAATATACAATGACTACACAGGAGGAATGTGCAAATTATGAGAGGTAAGAATTGTCCAGTTAGGCTTGTGGTAGAGTGGTGCAAATACAAGGGCTGTGCAGAGAGGCACTAGGAGCAAGAGATGGAAGAAGCACACTGATCCCTAAGAAGTGGCTTAGGAGTAGGATACAGAAGAAAGAAGTGGGAAGGCTGTTCTATACAGAGGGAGAACTGACAGAGAAAGCAGCCTGACCCATGGAAGTACTGCAATGAGGGGTGTGTCCTGAATGTCACTGCTCCCGCAGGACAAAGAAAAAATGCCGCTATACCACACCACCATGAGGCTCAGAAGCACGCTGATGAAGCCACCAAAGGGGTCATGAGAGTGAGTCCATTAAGTCACCTTACTTGCCGCCCCCACCCCCATGCTCACCTCCTTGTCTTCCCTGTAGTCTTGCCTTCCGCCCTGTTGGCAGCCAAACAGAGGCAGCCATCAAGCAAGCGGCTGTGTCCCAAATGTCACTGCTCCCTCGGGGCAATAAAAAAAATGCTGCTTCACCACTATGAGGCTCAGAAGCATGCTGAAGAAGCCACAGAAGGCGTCATGAGAGTGAGTCCAGCAGACCACCTTACTTGCCTGCCCCCCACAATCACCTCCTTGCCTTCCCTGAAGTCTTGCCTTCCACCCTGTTGGCATCCAATCAGACACTGCCATCCAGCAAGCAGGTGTGTCCCGAATGTCACTGCTCCTTCGGGACCAAGAAAAAAAATGTTTCATGGTGTCGTGGCTCAGCAGCATGCCGATGCCACTGAAGGGTCCTGAGGGTGAGTCCAGCAAGCCACCTTACTTGCGCCCCCCCCCATGCTTGCCTACTTGACTTGCCTGAGGTTCTACCTTCCACTCTGCCAGCAGCCAATCAGAGGCCACCAAGCAAAAATGAGCAAGACCTGAATGCCAGTACTGTCCAGGGACAAAGAAAGAATGTTGCTTTACCACCAAGCAGCTCAGAAGTATGCAGCTGGAGACACAGAAGGGGTTGTGAGGACGAGTCCAGCAAGAGGGCAGGATCTGAATGCCATTGCTCCCCTGGATGCACTATTTAGTCTCTGCTCACCAAGCAGTCCTCCATGCTATGGGTCAAAGTGCAAAGGACCACAGCGCAAAGGGTGGAGTCTGCCATGGAATTATCTGTATAGGAAGCCAGTGGCTGCCATGCTGCCCATCTATTAAAGGCTCCATGCTACAATGTAAGCACTCTGTACCATTCTTGCTCATAGTTTGGCAGACAAAGTGCCCTGCAATCTACACTGCGTTATTGCATAGGACTTTTTTTTTTTTTTTTTTTTTTAATGTGGTTGCAATCCAACTTCTGCTATGTATTGTGATAGTACTCTATGTAAATCCCCTAGTTTGCTGATAATTATCCTGTCTGCATACTTACTCTCTTATTGAACAAGCCAGTCTGTTTACTAGTTTTTGCCACTTCGTCTCTGCTTTGTAGTTATTGGGCCTATCTCATAGTGGTTGTTTTATACACACAAATCCCTATTGAAATGATTGTGTTGGGCTGCTGTGACCATCTCAGTGCAGTATTTGAAGCCTGTTCACAGCAGTTATGTACCTTAACTGTATGTAAATCTTGTTAGTTTTCTGCTGTTATTTTATGTATTATTAGCTCCACCCTATTTGGGTGGTCTTGATGCACCTGGAAAGTTAATGCGCTATGTAAACTGTTGTGCATCTGCAGCTTGACTCCTCTGCTCTAACTGTTTGGTAGGAGTTTGTGCATTGTAAGTGTAGTAGTACAGTAGTGTTGCAGTGTTTTAGATTATTCAATTTTTTCATAGTACTGGGTTTTAGCTTTACCATGCTATTAATTTCCATTTAGCCTCTGTTCCCTCTGTTTCTAACTTGTCTCAATACCGTACTCTTCTTCTAGCTACTCTTATGTCCACTGATTCTGTCTCTTTCTCTCTCATTCATGCTGGTTTACTAGAAGGTGATTACCCCTCCTCTTGCCTCTATTGTCATCATCCCCTTTCTATTCATATCCCCCACCCCCAGGCAGGCCACTCCAAGAAGCTGACCACCTGGTGGCTTACTAATGCTTCTAAGCAGCTACTAATTCTGTTACTTTTATTGAGTGGTGATACTGAGTGGAACCCAGGCCCCTCTCAGTCCTGTGCAATATCCCCTTCTAAACAGGTCCGCCTTTACCACATCAATATTCACAGTCATCTACCCAAGACTGACCTTATTAAGGTTTCCAACTGTCCCTGATGTTCTGCTATTCTCTGAAACCTGGCTGTCTGCCAAGACTCCCCCATCCAACAATGCCCTTCCAGGTTTCCCTGTCTACCACCAGGATACAGGAAAAATGGGAAGGGGGTCCCCCATATATCCTCTGCCCTTACTTTTACTCTCACTTCTCAGGAAGTAATTCCCAGGTCTCACAAGCTAACTTGTGGTAAAATTACCTTTCCCCATTCCATTCCATTCTCTGGTTCATTTCTGGAATATTATTATTCTCCGGGTACAAATAAGGATACTGTCACTGATGTCATCTCGTGCCACCTTGCTCGTATCGATACCCTGAGGCATAAGCACATCATACTAGCCGACCTAAATCTCAAATGGCTCCATTCTAAGCCCTCATCTCTGCACTCCAAAATCTAAGCCCTAAATCTTCACCAACTACTCACCCATCCTACCCAATTCAATAGTCAACCCTCTAACCACTCCCTCTTAGACTGGATCCTGTCCACCCACTCTCATGGTATTGAGACAGTTGACACCCTTCCTGATTTGTTCAGTGATCACTGCATTACCTCTTGTAGCCATCAAATCAGAATGAAAAGGCCCCACCTAAAATCATCATAGGCTGTTTCATCCATAATTTCACTCTGCCTTATTTCATGTCTGATCTCGTGACCACTGACTGGAGCCCGGTGTAGGAATCCTCTGACCCATGTCAGGTACTAACTAATTTCTGCACTGTATTGCTAGCCATCTGTGACTCCTATGCTCCCATCAGGTCTAACAGAGTAAGGGTTGCTCATCTCCCCTGGGTCTCTGTGAACTATACTGAACTTGCAAAATTAAGATATGATGCTTGGTTTTCCCATAAGGCTTCTGGCACCCTTGCGGACCATCAACGGTACAAGAGACCCGAGAACCTATACACATCAACATTCCATAAAGTCAAAGCCTCCTATTTCCATGCCAAATTCATTAATGAATCACCAACTCCATCTAAATTCTGGAATGTGTTAAACAATCTGCTCCACCCTCACGTGCTTGCTCTGATATAGTCTGCCTCAGCTGTACCTCTGGTGTGGTCACCAATCAGTATGCAGCAGCTAATATCTTACACTCTCAGTTTGTTGATGGACCCCTGGCTATTGTCCTCCCTCCTCCTCCTGGTCCTAGCTCTTGCCCCTCCATGACAGCCCCTACAGTGCTGGTGTGAAATTTGCATTCTCAAGCATCATCTCTTCAGTCGTTCTCCCAGAGCTCTCAAGAATCAAGCAGAGTTTCCGCTCTGGTCCTGATGCTCCTCACCCTGTCTTCTGAAACTGGCGGCCACAGGCATTGCAGCCCTGCTGGCCCATATTTTTAACTCTTCCCTTCACTCTCGGAGCATGCCATTGTTATCTCTCCCATAAAGGTTGCTCTTGGGACTAACCTGCAAACTATCAGCCTGTCTCCTTACCTTCCATTCTCTACAACTACAAGAGAGGCTAGCTGCTAAACAACTCTCTGACTGCCTCTGTTTAGTACATACTTTTTCTCTGATTACCAACCTGGGTCTCGTGCAGTGCATTCCAGATCTACCTCATTGCTCATGCTCACTGATTTCATTCTTTCAAACAGGGATGCAGGTTTTCAGACCAGTGTTACCCGCTTTGATTTGGCCAAAGCATTCAACACCATGGACCATGCTGTCCTTCTAAACTCACTGTCTCTGACCTCAACCGCTCTTCCCTGTCCTAGCTTTTTTCTTACTTTTCGAAATGTCCCCAGTCTATCTCTATTGGTCCTGCTCTATCTGATGCTACGAATGTCACCATGGAGTTCCTTCAAGGCTCTATTATAGGGCCTCTCCTATTTACTAGTTTTGTTAATGATTTGCCACTTTCTATAAAGTCATGTAATGTCCACATGTATGCCAATGACATCATCCTTTATGCTTCTGGCCATTGTCCTGCTGACATCTCTATTGCCCTACAATTGGACTTCAGCTCTCTATCGCTGGTTCACTGCAAATCACCTTGCACTCAATCCAAAAGAGTCTTCATGCTCTCTGGCATCAATAAATGTCTTGTTGTTGCTCCTGACCCGACTATTAATACCTCAGATGGTGCCTCCTTATTCTCCGTGTCCCATTATAAATACTTAAGTGTCATTTTGGATAATTCACTGAACTTTTCTTTGCATAACCAGACACTGGTTTTGAAACTGCACAGAAAGCTTGGTGCCCTTTAAGGGATTGGTGACTGCCTTTCACTGGGCATGCCCAAATGACGATGCAGTCATTTTCTAGAGCCACTCTGACCCCCATCACCTCCAGCAACAGCTACAGCGTAGTTTCTCAGCAGTAGAAACCTGATTCAGTTCACATAAACTCATTGTGAACTACTCAAAAATCAAATCAATACTGATCTTACTTGGAAAGGGCTCTTGCAATAGGTAATTACATATAGGACTGATGTCGGCAGGCAGCAGGACCCCACGGAAAAATTTCTAGCTAGCAGATCCCTGGCGAGGGACTGCCCCCACATCAGGTGACCGGTGTCAGGAGACGTCGGTATAAAGGGGCGGTCCTGACACCCACCTTCCAGTTCTTTCCTCCTTAGCTCGCAGCACCTGAGAAAAGTTTGTGCCTGTCAGCCCTATCTTCGTTGTTTTTACCAAAAATAATTGCTTTTTCGACTAACATCAGTACAATCGTTGGTGTATGTTCTTCCCTACTCCCTCAGAGCACAAGAATAAGTGCGATTCATGCGGCGCCCAACTACCGCACAAGGACGGCCACTCCCTGTTCCTGTTCTACCTAGGCCCTGATCACCCGGTCGAGAAGTGCCAGCAATGCCTCAGTTTCAACGCGGCTACCCGGAAAAGGCGGCAGCAATCCCTGGAAGCTCATATTCTGAAGAAGAAAATGAGTTCAATGGAGAAGGAGCTCCATCCTATCCGACGCCGGTGTACCCGGGACCACAGTATCCGGCACCACAGTACCCGATGCCACAATACCTGACGCCAGGCTACCCGCAGTCGGGTTTTGGATACGCTCCATATGGTTACAACCCGTATCTTTATCTCCCACCTCCTCCTCCTCCTCCACCGCCCTCGTAGCCACTGGTGGACCTGCAGGAGACTCTGGCCTCCTGGTGGGCTGAGGCCAAGGCTCAGCTCACCAAAGAGGTCGAGAGCTGCCATCTGGTGATGGTGCCGTCCCAGGTTCCCGCACATCCGAGGCGGCACACTCCCTCACCACCTCCAGATTCCAGGGTTCTTCCATCTGGATCCAAAGGGCAGGAAATGTTTCCCTGGGGACTTTCCAAGGGGTCCACTCCTCCCCTGGGTAGGGAAAGAGAGTCTTTTTCCTCTTCATCCTCCTCTTCACCCTCGGACTCCTCAGATTCTTCTGACGGTTGCTCTGAGAGAGACGACGAGCCATGCTCTCCATCGAAACCCAGGCCAAGGACTCCTCCGAAGTCTCCTCTGGAGGATCCTTCTTTTACGGAATTGCTTAGGAAAATCCAGGAGGTTCATCAGTGGCACTCCCTGGAACCAGATCTTCAGCATCTGAAACTCGCTGAACATCTGGATCTGCCTGTGACAGCTCCTACCTTGGTGCCACCCTGGATACAGCCTCACGCCGACCTCGTTACCACGATATGGAAACAGCCGTCGGCTCTAGCCCCACTTCCTAGGAAGTCGAACAGACTATATCAGGCTCCAGAGGGTGTTGATTTTCTGGATTCTCACCCTCGTGCTGACTCAGTCGTGACTAGCGCCGCTCACGGCCGGTCAGCAAACCCCAAACATCTTAGCTCATCACCACCTGATAAGGAATTGCACCTTCTGAACCAGTATGGGAGAAAGATTTATGCTTCCTCCATGCTGGGGATGAGGGCCCTGAACTATGTCGGCCATATGAGGGACTACCAGAAGGCATTCCTGACTCAGGTGGAAGCCAAACTGGACTCCTTGCCTGACTCCCAAGTCGAGCAGGAATTGGCTGATCTTGTCCACTCTGCTAGTTTGGCCAGTCGCCACATGCTTTGCGTGACATACCATGCAGTGGACACTGCTGGACGGAGCTCAGCTTTCGCCGTAGGCCTACGGCGTCATGCTTGGCTCCGCATGTCAGGGTTGGTCCAGGAGGTGCAATCTGCTATCCAGGAAGCACCCTTCCGGGGGTCAGTGCTTTTTGGGGATGATGTCAAGGACATCATCACCGATTTGCAAGAGAAGGGGATGGCACTGAAGTCAGTTGATTCCATGTACCGTCCCCATAAGCAGCAGCGCCGTCCCTTTCGCAGATAGAATCGGCCAAAGGCAAAACCACAGGGAAGGCGGGCCACAAAACGCCAGGCCTCCACAGCTGCTAAGCCCCCCCACCCAAAAAAGCAGTGGGTGCTTCAGCTGCGGCGCTGCCCCACACCACCTGACTCCTTACCTCTCCCACTGCCTCGGACTCCCTGGAGGAACCGGTAGGAGGGAGGTTTTCCCTCCACCTTCCGGGATGGGAGAGGATAACCACAGATTCTTGGGTGCTCCAGCTCATAGCTTACAGGTTCAGCAGAATTATCTTTTAACAACTATTACTGAGTGCATCATGGATGGCTCTTAGGGACTGGCACACCTACAAAGGAACTGTAGATGTCTACTTTTCCACAATGGGATCTACCTACATGCTTAACGTCTACAACTTACATTAAACCTGGCCATCGCTGGTACAATATGATTAATTTTTTTCTTATCAAGTTGTGGCAATTAAGAATAAATAAAATATGACATCTTTAAACATAATGCTGCAAAAGAGTTACAGTACCGTGGCTTTTTGCTTTTATATGCAGACAAAAGCAAAATACATTATGTAATCAATGATCAGTTTGAAACATAAAAGTCCGCAAGCAGAAGAAGGCCTTGCAGTCTATCAAATCTGCCCGATGTGGAGATACATTCTGCATAAAACTATGGTACAGGAAACTGCAACTCTTTTGCAGCATTTATGTTTAACGATACCCTAATTTATGTGTTCTTTCTTGCCTCAGCTGGATAAGAAAATAAATTTATCCTGTTGTACTAGAGAGGGTCACGGTTTAATGATGTTTACAGACATTACACATGTAGGTAGATCCCGGTGTGGAAAAAGAGACAGGAAATCAATAAATACAGAAGTGCATAAAAGTCAAAGGAAGCATAGAGGGGGGGGCGCTAGAGAGCCATGTTCACAACTGGAAGCACCTTCCCGACGCACTGCACATTGTGCTGCCAAACAAAAGTAATAAGTTTAATTTCAACTCAGCTATCAGAAAATAACTTGCACCACTTGATAATCCATACGATGGTGAATCTGCAGATATTAAAAAGTTATGGGTAAGCAAAAGGCTACTGTGGCAGGATCGCATCAAAAAGCGGCGACTCAACCCATGCAGATCCCACATGATGAGCCTGACCAAGCAGCAGGCTCCAGTGGAGCTAATGAGGTGCCACCCTGGGATACAGTTCTGACCGCAGTGAGAGAAATGGACCGGAAGCTGGAGAAGGTCATGGACCGCTTGGGAACACAAGACCTAAAAACTGAAGCAACAACAAAAATAGTGAAAGAGGTTGATGATCGTTCACAGAGCATACAGGCTGCATTTGCAAAGTCAACAACGGAGCTTAACCACTTACGGGCCCGAATGGAAACCATGGAAAACTCTGCGATGACAATTCCGGCATGCACTGAGGGAGAGGACCTGTTGGGCTTTTTAAACAACTGGCTGCAGCATAGTCTACCTCCTGAGTCACAAACTGATGTGGACTCCCTGGTTCTGGCCTTTTGCATAAACTTCAGATGAGCACAGGCCAACAGAGACACCCCATGCACCATTATGTTAATTACTACAGGCCCTGCAGTCCAAGATCAGATATTGCAGGGGGCAAAAGCTAATTACCCTGTCACCATCGAGGACCAGGAAATAAAAGTATTCCTGGACTAGTCATATGCGACTTGTACAGGTGCAAGTTTTTTGACCCCCTACGGAAACAGCTCTGTGCCCTTGGTGTAACCCACTCTCTTCTGGCTCCAGCCTGGCTGCGGCTGACTTATGGGGGCAATACTTTCCAGTATAATAATCCAGCAAAGGCAAGAAAGAAAGCTGAATCCATAGCAACAGAATTTAGACAGGGTCCTGCTGTACCTCATGGACTACCCTCAGATTTGGATAATGGGAGAGGATAAAATGTATCACTCTCTCTATTTGTTCCTTGTTGCTCCTCTCTTCATGCACTCTACTTGAGCCAAACAGCTTTGTGAGTTCGAGACTTTGATGCCTTGAACCTTAAAATCCTTAAACTATGATCTCTTGATGTATAAGGGGTCTCCTTTACCTTTAAGCTGGTCTCGATCTCAAATTGACTTTGCGGTTCCTTCAACGAACACTGAACCTGAAATTGATGAGTAGTGGTTTCTAATTTAATTTAGTGCTCACTGAACGACATGTTGTCTTTACTTTTATATACATGAAATGCAGAATATTTTATGAGTGACAGTTGGAAGAGCTGGGGCTGAAATGTTAATAAATATTGAGACATGTTAAATAAATATCTGCGATTGTTTGGGGAGAATGGTGGGCGAGATGTGCAGTGATTATGAGAAGGTTTATCACCCTGCAATCAGACGTTTAAGTGGGGACAGGGATCCACGTGATCATGGTTTACATTTCCTAAATAATCACCTTTCTTATGTCGTTTTCTTTTACCCCACAGGTTCTAATGTGGCTAGCCATACTAAAAATATGTTTGGAATAATGTTTAAATCTTAAACTAAGAATGGTATCCCATATGTTGTATCAAATAGAGGATAAAATATCGTGACGCTAGTATGTACACGTAATGCACCACTAGATGGAGCTAATGTAACCCTTGCTCCTCTGACTGTATTGCTTTTCATATGCGTATTGCAAAATGAATAAACATAAAGTTCAAAAAAAAGGAAGTGTAGAAACACAGAATTTGCCAGCAGATAAGGACCGCTTGGCCAAACTAGTCCACCCATTTTTCCCTACTTTAAGTATCACCGCAGCTCCTACTTGATCTCTGGCTCGTCCTCCCACCCTTCCCTTTCCTTAAGATTCCCTTATGTCTGTCCCAGGCATTCTTGAACCCCACCACTGTTTTCATACCCACTACCTCTGCTGGAAGACTGTTCAAGGAATCCACCACTCTTTCTGTGAAGAAGTGCTTCCTCACATGTCTCCTAAATCATTCAAAATGCATTTGAAGCAGGTGGTTTATTGGGAACTTAGGCAGACTGCAGTAACCTCGGTGCTTCAAATACAGTGCAGATTCTTCTTTAGGGTGAAAAGCAGTCATCTACACTGTATTTACACTTTAGTGTTTTAATAATCCTTTTGCTGCTGGCCTGGTGGCGCAGAGGGTTAAGGCACTAGATGCCTCACCTCGCACCATGCTGGCTACCTGGGTTCAGGAACAAGCCCGGGCCAACGAGGGTCAGCAAGGGACTGAGTAGCCATATGGCAATGGGGTGGAGCTCGGTGGATGCACGTCTGAGCTCTAATGAAGGGTGGGTTGGGGCAGGGTACAACACCACCAGAAAAAACCCTGTCTCCAATAGGTGATTGCTCCCTATAGGGCCGGCCGTCACATGCCTAAGATTGGGTCTCTGTTTCCGCCCCCTTGGCCTCCTCACCAGGCCAGCCGGGCACTCTGAACTGTAGAGAGAGCACCAGTAGGTGGAAGGCGGCCCCACCACAGGGGGCTCAGAACTGGGGAGATTATCTGGCATGATCTCGGCAGGAGGCAGTAACATATATGAGGAGCGGAGGCCACGGTAGTTGGTAGAACAGACTGGTAAGTTGGGGCAGCCCAAGAGAGTTTGGGGAAGCACGGAAGCAATAAAAAGAATTAGAAAAAAAAAATCCCTTTGCAATACAATCAAAGACTAAAACACATTTACTGGGCACCCTGGCTCAGAGCCTATTCTAATAAATCTTTAATATACTTACAACAGCACATTTTTACATACTGTTATGAAGAGTAAAGTTGGAAAAGCAAAAACAAAGTTCTAGCCTCAAAGCTGGGAAGTACATTCACACCCCAAGCCGGGGACATATGTTGCTGGCCCACAAGGTGGGGTTCTGGCATTGGTCTCTGATGCCTCCTGTCTCAGGGAGGGAGTGAGGACACCTCCTTCCATTGCACAACTGCCCCACTGGTGGCCCAGGGTGAAGGGATGTCATGCAGGAAGGAATAAATGGTCTCCCTGAAGAGGCCTTACATCAGCATAAACCACTCACCTGGCGAGTTACACAGATGAATCATGCCCAGAGAGGGATCAGCAGGGGAGTTCTGAAGGGAAGGTGGGACTCGCACTTCTTTCTAAAGGCCCTGGTAGGTGATTTGCTCAGTCACGCCTCAGGACCACACCCTGAGGAAGGATAATGGAGGGCTTAGTGGGAAAAAAATACCCCAGCACCCCATGGCAGATGAAGCCACCCCGCCTCCCACCTCATAGTAGAGCCCTTACTGACTCCTCTTGTGCCTTGCCAGCTCCTCCTTCCAGACCTCTACCATCAAGTAAGGTATCCTCGTCCCAGCTTGCGGAACCAGGGGACCACAGGGGACAATCTGTGGGTTACGGTTGAGATTCTGGAGAGGATGTTGAGCAGAACCTGGTGGTGGGTTGGACCACTGGATGACTCCTACAGTGGGCAGAAGGGTTTGGGCAGGTGAAAGGAGGACCTGGCAGCTGGTGAAGAGAAGTGTAGGCACGAATAGCAAGCAAACAAAAAACAATAGCTGTGAAGTACAATTATCTTCCATACTTACGGAAGTTAAGGCCTCGACATTAGCACCAGCAAGGCAAAGATACCGCACGACATCAATGAGCCCATTATTTGCTGCCACATGCAAAGGTGTCCGTCCATACTGGGGGGGAAAAAAAAAGACAGAACCAGATTATTCTACAGTAGGCGATGGCAGTTGTTTGTGAAATACAAAAAGGTACACTTTCAAAGGGAAAGGCACAAATCCACACACTGTTCAATTCTTTAAATGATACAAAGTTGCAACAAAATACACAAACTCATCCACAATGCAAAATATGCAATTATACAATGGGTCTCAAAATACAGGAAGCTGATTGGCTAGCACGATTTACAACATGTAAATCGTGCCATCACCCCACGAAAAGAAGTGCCAGTACCAGCCAGCATCATCTATTGCCCACTAAGTATTGCTCCGACACTTCCAATATTAAAACTGCAGAACAAGGAGAGAGTGTGTGCAGGGTGACAGGAGCTGCCATTCAGTGAACCCTGGAGCAGGTAGAGAGTAAACCGGGTGGCAGGAGCTGCCAGTCAGTGAACCCTGGAGCAGGTAGAGAGTACACTGGGTGGCAGGAGCCGCCAGTCAGTGAAGCTGCTCCCATGCTAATGTAAAAGCCTGGGGGTGGGTTTAAGTAGGAAAAGCAGCTGCTATTATAAGTAAAGCCGCTCTGCGACAATTAAAAGCCAGGAAAGGGGGGTGGGGTGTCCTGGACTGAGTGGGAGGACAGCAGCAGCAAATGTGGTGGGTACTGCACATCGGAAGCCACACCATGGCTTAACAGAATGGCCAATGGTCCAATGTGCTCCATAATAAAAACTGCGCCACTAGCCATCTTCAGGAGACTGACCTGACTCCACAACATAAATGGAGCTAGGATAACGTGAAGTGGCGGCATCAGGCGCACTGTTCAAGGTTTCCTGCTCCTTGGGAAGAATCAGGGCTGAGAATGACAAAACAATACTGCATGTGCACAGTAACATAGGAGCCCTAGCAACCCAGGATTATTTTATCTGTTGCAGCAATAAATTACTTACACAAAATGTAAAATACAACATAAAAGGTGATTTTCTTGATATTATTATTATTATTTTTTTTTTAAACAGAAACATACAGGGAAACATTGTATAATCGCAATATGCCACTTGAGTGTGTGAGTGGTGGCAGAATTTACCAACTTTTGGTGTGGTTCACTCATATGGCCAATGGCGTCATGACTGAACCACACCAGACGTGGGTAAATCCTGCCATCAGCCACACCCTCTTGTGGCATATTGCTTAAGTAGCTAGCAAGGTTCCAAACACTAAACTGAATGATCTGGTGCATCAAACTGCTCCAGCTTTTTGTCAGGGGCCGGGGTTTGGTTCCACAACATCCACCTTATAAATCCATAACTACGGACAGTATAAAGCAGTGGTTAAGGGCACTGAGCTGGAGACCTGGGTTTGAATCCCATCATCCCCTACCTGCTTACTGTGTAACCCTGGGCAAGTCACTTAACTTCTTTGTGCTCCCAGGTCACACCTGGAAACATGCTCCAGCTTAGTGCGTCTTTCATAGTTTAACAATTTCCCCTTAATTTAAAGAGCCACGTGTTTCCTAATAAATAACACATATACACAGATGTTGCACCACATCCTCTGCTTGTATACAGTACTTATTTTACAATAAGTCCCCCTGTAGTCCATTATAATCAAGAAGATAAAACCTTTTCAAGAGGGAAAAGATGGGGTCAACCTATAAGGAACCAGTAGTTAATATATGAAAAAAGTGGTTAAAAAGGCCACACATTCTTATAATTAGATACTGTGAATAGATATAAAGAATTACTACAAACAGAATTAAAAACAAATAAAAAAATAATAAAGTGAGCAGTATCTGACCAATTTCCACAATATGTTACAATTAATGTACACATATAAAAAAGACAATGTGCATATACTGTAGATGGAATACAAAGAATTGCCTTTTTCTATTCCATATATATGCACATTGCACCACTGTGAATTCAATCTAATGAAAAATTTGTGATGCTCCAAATTGTGCATTTGAGAAAGAATAATAAATTTAAATTTATTTGTATAGTGCAGTATCAATAAATATCAAAGCGCTGCACAGTATCTAAAACACTACTCAGATAAATACTGCAAATTACAAACACTGCAAATGATGCACAGACAGAAGAATTGGCGTTTCTGGGAGTCCCAGGTTTCCACTGGTTCAGGTGGTGCAGCTGGTAGTGCAATGGAACTGTATTCTGCTTGGCTTGGGTTCAAATTCCAACCAATTTGTATTCCATATATATGAATATTGCATTACTGTGGATTAAATGTAATTAAATATATGTGCAGTTTATTACCAGGTTGTGCATTTGAGACAGAACTGGTCTCTGAGAGGCTCAGGATTCCAGTTTATTTATTTATTTATGAAATCAGAATTACAACCCTTTGAGTCACAGACTCGTTTCCAAAGGCTCCATGTCAGAATAAAACACAGACATTCATACAGTACATACATAGAATAGATGCAGGTGAGCAGTCATACAGAGTATAAGTACAATGAGCACGGGTTAATGCCTATACATTTGGTAGGGGGGGCCCAGGATAGATCTCTGGGGAACCCCTGAGCACACAGGCAGCACAGTAGATATGATATTATTAATTTTAACATATTGGGTTCTAGATGAAAGACAGTTGGAGAACCATGAGAGCGGACAATGAGAGACCCCAATTTGTTGTAATGTGTTAAGAAGGAGGGGATGAGAAACTGTGTGGAAGGCCTTTGAGAGGTCTATAAACACAGCCCCTGTGAGGTGCCCCTTGTCAAGCATGGAGTGCAGGGAGTTAGCAAATTCTGTGAGGGCAGTCGTAGTGCTATGCCCAGCTCTGAAACCATGCTGCTCCCTACATAAGAGGTTGTGTGCGAGGAGGTAGTCAGTGATCTGATTGGCCATCATCTTTTCAAGGGCATTAGAGAGTGGGGGGAGAATCGAGATGGGCCAGTAGTTGTTTGGGAGGGAGCTGTCACCACATTTTAATAATGGTGTTATCATTGCCGTTTTCCATGAGGTTGGGAACTGGCCCAGGTGCAGGGACAGATTTAGAAGGTCTGTGAGTGGGGAGATAACAGAGTCTAGCGCAAGGTGTAGGATACATATATTGAAGGTGTCTTTGCAGTAATTGGAGCTCTGGAGGGCTTTGGACAGGTAGGCTTTCGCTTCTGTAGAGTAATGATTCTGAGTTTGAAGGGGGTTGGAGGAGCTCAGGCGGTGGGGCAGGCTGAACTGGGTCAAAAAAGTTGCTAGGGAGGACTGAGCAGAGGTCTGAGAAGGTGGAGTTCAGGCAGTTAGCTATTTGAAGTGTGTCTGTGGTGGTAGTACCATTAACACTAAGTTGTGGGGGGTGGAGAGCGGGATTTACCATTAAGCTCCTTGATGTTATCCCAGAACGTTCTTGTGCAACCCCAGGAGGTGGCTAGGGTGGTTCTGTAGTGCTCTGCTTTGGCCTTGCGGATTGCCCAGGTACACTTATTGCAAGTAGCATTATAGGCCTGCCTGTCACTCAGCAAACAGGAGGCAGTGGCATGATGCCAGAGGTCGTCACGCATTTTGAACTGTTGTAGGAGTTCTGGGGTGAACACTGAGCCGAGGCTCATTTCCAGGTGTGTATGGCACTATGGAAAAGACTGACTCACATAATATCCCCCTTAAGGGGTGGCTGGCTCCCTCTCCCTGGGCCAAGACACAGATATAGCACACTGATGAGTCCAAATGAGGATGAAACATGTGTATGTGTCTGCTGTTCTTAGCCTTTGTTGATTGTACTGTGAGGCCTACTGGCACCATGCAATTCTGCTTAAAGTTGAGCCAGTCCAAATTCTCTCATGGGGATTTGCATATGTTATGGCAGGAGAAAGGATGGAATCCTGGAGCCCAGTTCAGAATAGGCTAAAATAAATGAAGAAACTGGGGGAACGAGGGAGGAAAAAGGTGACCTACTGCAGGAACCTCTCACGAAGATCTACTGTTATGGTAAGTTCTTTTGTAACTATACTGTCTTACTTTGAGAGGGTTCCTGCAGTAGGTCATAACATGTAGGACTGAATCCCAAGCAGTCACTCTCAGAGAGATCAAGAGACTCACGGGAGGAGCAACAGAAAGGACAGAACAGGACCTGCCTAAGACAGTAAGCCCTGCGAGATGGCGAGGCCAAACCCAGCCCTACGCATAGAGGCAATGTCCAGATTGTAATGCTTCATAGAGGTATGGACCAAATTCCAGGTTGCTGCTGCACAGATTACTGCTGCAAAACATTCCTAAGGAACACTGTAGAGGCAGCCATGCCTCTGGTAGGGTGACCTTTGACCTCTCCCTGTAGAAGTTTGTTGTACTTCTGGTAACAGAAGCGGTTGCAGTTACCATGCCACTTGGAAAGGCACCGTTTAGAAACTGCCAACCCCAAGGATTTGGGGGAAAAGGAGACAAAAGGCTGATCAGACTTTCTGGATTCTTGGGTATGGTGGATGTAGCACCTCAGGATTCTGTGAACGTCCAATGTGTGAAGGAGAGCCTCCCCTCTATTGGAATGAGCCGGATAAGAAACTGGAAGTTCAAGTATCTGATTCGAGGTGAACTCTGAACCACCTTGGGAAGAAACTTAGGATTTGTACAAAGGACCGCCTGGTCCTGATGAAAAATCAAATATGGCTCCTTAAGCATCAGGGCCTGAAGCTTGGAAATTCTTCGAGCAGAAGTATTAGCAACCAAACAGCACCTTCCAGGAAAGGTAGCACGTGTCACAGCTCATGGTTGGTTCAAAGGGAGGAACCATAAGCTTCTCTAACACAAAATTCAAATCCCAAGAGGGGTGGGGCTGTGGATGGGAGGTTTGAGATGTAGAATCCCTTTCAGGAAGGTCTTAGCAACCTGTAGCTGAGCTGTGGGCTTCCCATCCACTAGAACATGGTAGGCTGAAATGGCCGATAAGTGAACCTTGAGGGAAGAGCAAGACAAACCGGAGTTAGGCAGGTGCAACAGATAGTCCATAATCTGTGGAGCTGAGCAAGAAAAAGGGTCCCAACCCTTGGACACTGCCCAAATGGAAAACTGCTTCCACTTCATAGCATATGTCGACCTGGTGGAAGGCTTCCTAGCCTCAACCTGGACTTCAGCTACCCATTCAGGAGATCCCAAAATGGGATTTCATTATGTCTGAAGGAGCCACGCATGAAGGTGTAGGGTCCTGAGCTCTGGATGTACCAGCCTGCCCTGATCCTGAGTCAACAAGTTGTACTGGAGAGGGAGGGGAACTGGGGGTTCTACTGTTAGCTACTGCAAGAGTGGAAACCAAATCTGCCTCGGCCAGAGAGGAGCAATAAGGATCATCCGAGCTCCCTCTGCTTGAAGCTGAGAAGGACTCTGCCTGTCCAACAAAGTGATAATGCATTGTGCCAGAAAGAACCAGGTTCTGGAATGAGGGAGCAAAACCTGGGAAATGTTTTATTTGGATGGGGAAGTGAACAGGTCTACTTCTGGACGACCCCATTTTAGAAAGAGAGAGAGTCTACTACTTCTGATTTAATTCCGATTCATGTTTGAGAGCTGAAGTATGACTGAGGCTGTCCAACTGGGGTGTTGTGAATGCCTAGAACATGCACGGCTGTGACACACAGTTTGTGATGGACTGCCCAATTTCACACCCGCATCACCTCCCTGCAAAGGGGGTACGATCGGGTGCCTCCCTGCTTGTTGATGTACCAGACTACTGACGAATTGTCCATCTGGATCAGCAGTGTTCCCTTCAAAAGAGTGGTCTGAAAAGCCTGGAGGGCATAGAGAACCATTCTCATCTCAAGAATATTGATGTGTAAGGACATCTCCAACTGAGACCAAGAACCCTGGGTCTGATGATCCTCCCGGTGTGCTCCCCAACCCAGACAAGAAGTGTCTGTGGTGATGGTCCAGAGCGGAGGGGAGCTTTGAAAGGGAAGTCCCCAGGAAAGGTTCGACTAGTCCAGCCACCAAAGGAGATCCTTCTTGAGAGGACTGGGATCAGGACCGGATGGTCCAAATCATCCAGGCCCTGATCCCATTGAACCCGCAATATCCATTGCATGATCCGCATATGCAACCTGGCTAAGGAAACTGTGTAGATGGAGGTTGCCATTAGGCCCAAGAGGCACAAAAACACCCTGGCCAGGAGGACCCTGAGGCAGAGAACCAAACTGACCCACTCCCGAAGAGTCTCTGCCCTGCCCAGGGGCAGGAAGGCTCTGCACTGGACTGTATCCAAGACCGCCCCAATGAACTGAAGGTTCTGGGAGGGGGTCAAGGAAGACTTGGGAAAACTGATGGTAATCCCCAGCCAGGAAAAAACATCCAGGGATGTCGAGAGGGACTCCAGGAGACTCTTCTTGGATGGAGCCGACAACAGCCAGTCCTCCAGGTAAGGGAACGCTGTTATTCCCTGGCAGCATAAGGCCACTGACACCACCGCTAGGCACATGATGAGGACCCTTTGTGCAGAGGACAGGTCAAAGGGGAGGGCTGTAAACTGGAAGTGCTCTTCTTGGAAGCAGAATCGCAGGAAACGGCGGTGGCCTGGGAAAACTGAAATATGCAGTTAGGCATCCTGCATATCCAGGGCACAGGGCCAGTGGTCCTTCTGCAGAAGGGGCAGGAGGCTCTGAACAGTCAGCATGCAGAACGTTTTGTACACGACAAAGAGGTTCAAACTGCTGAGGTCCAGGATGGGTCTGAGGTCGCCAGTCTTTTTTGGGACCAGGAAGAAGTGGGAGTAAAAACCCCTTCCTCTCTGGGACAGAAGCACGGATTTGATCACTGCCTTCAGTTCCAGTGTCCTGATCTGTACCTCCACCAGCGGAGCATGGTGCAGGGAGTAATGTGAGTGACCAGGAGGAGAGTTTAACTCCAGAAACTCAATTGTGCGCCCTCTTGAGATGAGCTGCAGGACCCATGCGGCCGAGGTGATGCCCTTCCACTCCTACACATGAAGGGCAAACCTTCCTCCCACGGGCCACAAGTTTAGCAGTGGAGGAGAGGGAGGATGGTGCGAGTCAGGATGCAGAGGGGCAAGGACCCTCCTGCTGATCTCTGGGATTTGGCAGCCAGGGGAATAGTGAGCTGTCATCGGGCCCGATGGCGGAAAAATGGGGGCCTGGTGCCCAGTAAAAGGAGGAGGACCAGGAGACAGGGCAAGGCCCAGAGGCCTAGAATGACCGGGAAAAATATCCAACATAACAACAGTCATCATTGTACCCTTCGCGAGGCCCCTCCTGCTACCCTGGCATTAGGTCATCTTCGGCCTGCTGCTCCCCCTCTTACTTCAGGAGCACCGTCGTAGCTCTTCTGCCAGCTCCCTCCGTTGGGGCCTCCATCCCAGCCCAACGCAGGGCCTGACGATGATAGGTTTGACGCTGACTCACCCTTCGTCTGCTGTTCACTACCCTTTTGTCAGCTACCCCAACAATGGCTATTCCAATACTGGTGCTGGGGTGGAGGGTGCAGGAGGAGATCCTTTGTCGAGATGTACACAGGGGGCCTATGGGCAGTCACAACCATTGTTGGTCTGGAGGTGATCCTTGAGGAGGGTTTTAAAATGTCTGAGCTTAGGTACTTGGGTATTTACCAAGGTACTCAGCAAACATGTAACAGTAGGTGGTGGGTTCAGTAGTACATTTAGACCAAACTGGTTTTATACTCCAGCAACATATTTTTGATAATCCCCTCAAAGTGCTGAATGTTATAGAGGCCTTGTAGCAGAGTAATATCCTTAGTATGCTGCTTGCAATTGATGCTGAAAAGGTGTCTGATCGCTTTGATTGGGATGTTTTTAGGTCACATGCTGGCAGCCTTTGGGATGGGAGACTCCTTCATTGATAAGGTTCAGGTGCCATATGGAATTCCGGTGGCCTAGGTCAGAGCTAATGGGGTCCTGTTTGGGAAAGTGACCATTGAGAAATAGACAAAGCAGGGCTGCCCCCTAGCCCCACTTCTCTTTGTGCTAAGTATCGAGCTACTTGCTGAGGTTATTCGATCTTCTGTGGAGATCCAAGGGATACGAGTGGAAGGTGAGTATGTCTGCATTTCTGTTTATGCAGACAATACCTTCCTATTTATCCAAAATCTGGTGGCCATTTTGCATTCCCCAAGGTGGATTCTGGATAACTATGAGAAGGCATCTGGTTTTAAAGCCAACATGGACAAATTCCAGGCAATGCAACTCAGTGACTAGTTGCCTCTAGTGTGTGTTGAGCAGTGCCCTTACAAATGGGTGGATTCTCTCTTTCAATATTTAGGTATCCAGATCCCCTAAGACAGGTCCCAGATTTTCACAGTTAATTATTCCCCCCATTATAGACAACAGAACAAGACACTAAGAGATGGGGCAAGCTACCTCTAAGCATTGCTGGCCAGGTGGAAACAATCCTGATGAATGTCTTCCTGAAGTTTTAATTTCTATTTTCATCCTTGCCAGTTCCCCCACCCAAATCCATGTGGTATAGTGTTAAAAAAGCATGGCCCACATTTATATGGGGACAGGCCTAGGATCCCTTGGCAAACAATGTTACTCTCTAAGGGACAGGGTTGTTTGGGTGTCTCTGATTTAAAGGCCTAGTATCAGGCAACACAAATCCAACTTCTCATGAGTCAGTTGCTTCTAGAGGGACAACTGGGTAGGCCTGCAAGGAGGAGGGGAATAGGGAGCCCTTGTCCTGGGGGCCTGGTGCCCAGGGAGATTAAACACAGAGGGAATCCCAACACCAGCACGATGCTGGCTACTTTGTATTTGGTTCTGAAAGGGGGGGGGTTGGGGTCTATGGCCTCTCCTGGTTGGCCAAAGGTTTTTATCCCGGTAAGACTCACCAAACCTTCAGAAGATGGAAGACAGGGGGCCCTCTGTAGACTAGGTCAGCTAATCTAAGCGGGTAGAAAGAAATGTTGGTGCACTACAGGGAGAACAGGTGGATCATCACCTCCTGATGCAGGGACCACTCGTATGACATCTCGCCAGCCTGGCTGAGAGTGTCTGCCAGCTGACTGACAGCTCCTGTGACATGGATCACCAAGAGATCTGCACCCAGGCTGTGCACGAGAGTCCAGATGTGGAGGGCCTTCCGACACAAAGGAGGGGAGTGCGTGCCACCCAAACTGTTCAGGTAGAACATGGTTGTAGTGTTGTCCATCTGGATTTGCACAACCTGACCCTTAACTAAAGGAGCAAATTCAGTCAGAGCAAGGAGCTCCAGCAGGCTGATGTGGTGATAGGACTCCCTGGGCGACCAGAAACCATGGGTTTTATGGTTCCCCAGATGGGTTCCCTACCCCACCAGAGACGTGTCCATTGTGAATGTGACGGTTGGTTCTGGACAGACACACAGGATTTCTTCTTCCAGATGTTTTGGGATCAGAAAGGAATGGATGGCATCCCACAACACTGGCTGGGTCACTGTAACCAGCTGGTTCAGCTGGTCCAGGTGTCCTAGGCGTTGGGACCACTGACAGCCCAAATCCCACTGCAGGCGGTGCATCCACCGGCATGCCCACTGGATCATACTGGTGAAAGATGCCATGTACCACAGTAGCCACAGGAAGTCCCAGGCAGGGCACTAGCACTCAACCTGAAATTATCGGGCAAAGGAGGCACAGTGTTCAGCACTCCCAGCAAGGAGTGACCAAAGTGAGCCATCATCAGGGCATAACTCACCTGATGGAGACCAAGAGAGGACGTGGTGTATACCTTCTTAGCTACAAGGTCGAGCTTTTTCCACTCCTTGTCAGGGGGCGTGCCCATGTCCCCAGTATTCCCAGAGTTCTGGAAGACCGAGTCAGAGACAAGAACCTTGGCCGAGGGTGTTCAGAGAATCCAGATAGAGAGCTGGTAAGTATCACATATCTGTGGACCATACAGGTTGAGGGTGCCAGGCAGGATGCTGGAATCTGCGAAAGCTCAAGAGCTGGTCCTATAATGGCCTCAGCCATGGGAAAGACCCCAGGGATTTGTCCTTATTCAGGATATCAGCAACAGGGTATTTAGCCCTTTTTTGAACTGGCTCCAGAGGAACATTCATAGACTCTGACATGAGTTGGAGAAAAGCTTCAAAAGACACCAGGATCCTGGTCGAACTTATGCGTCCTCAAGGGTTGCAGAGAGGACCCATCAGAGTTGTACGATAACTCATCAAAGACAGCACTCTACCTTTTCATGCTGAAGACAGCCTTCAACCTTTTCCCACTATGAACCTCTCAGGAGTCATCTGCGTGGGTGATTTCCACAGATAAGTGGTCTGGCAAGCTTGTCCCTGAATGGGAGCCCTTAGTAGGTGCTCCCTACATGGGCTGCAGTGGAGGCGGTCCCGCCAGCAAGGGTGGAGAAACACGTGTCGGTGACAGTTATCTTGGAAGGACTGGCAGCCTGACCAGCACCAGCTAGTTGACCACAGGGGACAAGGGTAGAGCCCTACCCTGCCCTGCCAATGCCCACTACTGCCAGAGGAGCTTCTTGTAGGGCCACAGCATCCACAGACAGAGCTTCTCATCATCCGAGGATGAAGAGGTCAAGCAGCACTGACAGTGATGCTTCCCAGTTGAGTGTGATTGAGAACTTAAAGAGCCCCATGACCTGCACCATGACCATCGACCCAGATGTGGAGAAGATGCATGTGGAGGTGCTGTATACACAACAGGACTGGGTTCGACTGCATGACCTCTAGCACAGGCTGGTAATGGCTAGGGATACTGACCACACCAAGTCCTCCAGAGTGAGGACCTGGGTCTTGGAGAACAACTCGGTCTACCCTCTCCAACAATGGGTCACCAGGGCTGAGAAAAATCTTGACCTCACTGACCGGTGTCGAGGTCGTCAAGCCCAAAGGGTTTAATGGAGCTAGTGACCCACACCTCAACCAAATGTAGCTCAGCCGAAGCTGAGCACTTGAAAGTCTGAGCAGTTGGGGGAGTCGAGAGAGTGGGAGATGCATGATCTCTCCCGGTCCCACAACCAACGGTGGTGATTTAAGCAATTTATCCCTCCAGGGTGTGGGTACACTGGAGGATTTACCCGCACTGGTGTGATTGGTCACGGGCGCGGCGGTGGCCGGATCACCAATCTAGTGTAAATCCTCAGTGTACCACCCTGGAGAATAAACTCCTATTATACTCTATGTCGAATGTTGTTTTTAATGTTTTTAACTATGTTATAACTTATTTGAGGTCCCTACACTTGAAAAGAGGTATTTGCTAAAACTTTACCGCGCTGTTTTAGCAAAGCGGCGACGGGACAAACCGCGGCAGTTTCGTTTTAAGTGAAAGCGACCGGATTAGCATGGTATAAGGTTGGCTGGCACTTCTTCCAGTGGGTACACTGGAGGATTTATCACGGTGGTCATTGTGCCAGCCAACCAATCAGGATGCAGGATTCGGCATATCGGATTTACCACATTGTACAATCTTGTTTTTATATTTCTTACCATGGTGGGCAGCACTCTCTTGACAGGTCTGAAGGGCATGGCACATGCCACAAAACTTACCCGGTGAAGGACACTCTGATGCTGGCCATAGCTGCGAGCAGCACCAAGGTCAACAAGGTGCCCACCGCGGCCTTCACTGCCACTACTTCCATAACTGCAAGTGGGCCACTGACCCCACTACAACAGAGGCCACCTTGCAACCACCCTTAAGTCATAAGTTTGGGTCTCGGTCAGCCGGCCAGCCGAAGAGAAGACGAGCCATACAGTCTTCAAGCAATAAAGGTAGCATCATCTGGCAATGACCACAACCTGCAACATTGTGCGTCATCCCAAAGCAGTACAAGCATGACATGTGTGGGTCCATCTGTTGCATCTTCTGCTGGCACGTGATGCACTGTTTGAATCCAGGAGCAGACTCCCCTTCCTCTTGTTGCATCACTTGATCGAGCAACAGTGGTACTGGGGAGTATACTTTGAAGTCAAAAGTTAGAGAAATTTCACCAAGTTTGCCAGTGGTGCACTAGGCCCTACAATGCTCAGAGTTGCAAAGGAGGAGACTGAACTCTTCCAGTGGAAAGCAAGATCTGACATCACAGGAAGGAGCCGAGAAATATACCACCTTTGCTTAAAGATATTCGAGTGAATCAGCTCTTCAGTAAGAACTGACAATGAGTAGACAAGTGAACCATATCCATGCCCCTAGAAACACATTTACTCTACATGCTATATTCAGACTTGTGGGCCATAGCAACATGTGCTGTAGTCCCATCTGACGGAGACTGGTTCAAACCCCATCAAAGCTCTTGGGCCTTTGTTGGGGAGCGTAACTTATATCTGGGAAGATATGTACCACTTTGTCCTGCCACACAATTGGCCCCTTCTGCTTGGTGGCTTGGAGAAACACGTCTAATTCTGGGATAGATCCTAGGATTGCTAGTAGTGTTCTGGGTGTCTGACCCCCGTGGCCTCTTGGATTCACCCACGATCTGGAGTGATCTGGTATAATTTCTAAATGGTAAGGTCTCCCTCCAGAGTCAAACTGTCCAGCAGCCATTGTTTAATGAAGTCGCTATACCACTCAAACTCTACTCCCTCTGCGAGCCCTGTCATTTTTATGTGGGATGCTCAGACGCCATTCCTCAGATTCTCAAGCAGCTTATGAAGGAGTGCATTTTCTTTATTAAGTCCAGCCGTCACTGTAAAGGCCTTATCCACAGTCTTTGCTGCTCCTTTCTTCTCTTCCACCAAAGCTGCTACAGTGTCCAGCAGGCTGCCCTTTGAGTCATACTCCTTGAGCTGGCAGTTGATACTTTGAATGGCTTTTAAAACAGACACATTAGCCAGTTATGTCAGGTTTGACTCAGCTGCAAAATCTGCAGCATCCTTGTTCATGCCCTGACGGGATTCTTTCGGCCTCACTCCTTCAGCAGTTGTCAATTTGTTCCCCTGAACCATGTTGTTTTCTGGGCACACAATTTCTTTGAGTCTGGTATCAGCCTGCTTAAAACTGTGAAAGTAAACTGATCGTTTATAGTTTAAATGCCTTAGAAGTTGCAGGAAAGAAATATTTGTATAATCTCGATAAGTCAGACAGAACTTTCAGAAGCTGCTGCAGTGTGCCCAGCAGCTAGCCTGCCACCCGCACTATATTTTAATAAACCATGAGCTCTGACAAGACTGGGCTCACTACTTGGATCGCATTTGAATGGTCCTCGCTATGAAGTAATCTTGCCCACCTTAACCAATACTTGGCTCTAGAGTAATACAGTAAAATAAACAGGCCCACTGTCTACCCCCAAACCATGGTGCTAAGGAGTTTGTGCTGGTAAAAAAAAAAAGAGCAGAGTACTGTTACACAGTCCTGTTTGGCGGGGGGGGGGTGATCTTTGTTGCTCGTTTTAACCAGGTCCATGACAATGAAGAAACTGCTACAAGTGAACATTAAAAAAAACACAACTACAACCTGCCTTTTAAAGTGTCAAAAAGAGATGACGTGCTCCACCATCAGCCTGCCTTGTACTTTATCATACTGCAACACAAAAAATGGGTCTACCTGACATTAGTCCTCCTCCTCTTCTCCTGAATCAGCCACTGGACACCTCTCAAACTTTTTCAGTCTTTTAACACCAATGGCCAGCATCTTTAAGATCCTTAACTTGAAATGTCTGTCCTCCTTACACAATTTACAGGCAGGCTGGGAAGAGCATGAACTGAAAATGTCCAGTACCCTCAGTTAGTGTTGTACTCCATCAAATTATTTCCATTTATTCCTTATCTGGAAAGAGACGTCAGGATATACCTTCTCCTCATGACTGACGAGGGTCAACAGTGCCAATCATAATGCTGCAGCCACCAACAGATCCCTGGTTTCCACTTCCACCATCTTTATTAGCACAGTACAGCTGGCAGTATAGCCTGGAGGTTAGAGTAATGAACTGTGAATGAGCTAGGTTCATCCAGCAGACCTGGGTTTGATTCCCACAACCTCCACTTGCATACTGTGTGACCTTAAGCAAGTCACTTAACCTCCCCATTGCTCCCGGATTGCCCCTGAAACAGGCCTTGTGCCTAGTGGGACATATCCGGTTACCAAAAGAATAAAATAAAAGTAAAAGGTTATTGGGAGGAGTTTAGAGATTGATTCATGTTGACCTGGATAAGCTTTATTCCAGTGCTGAGGCTTAAACTTTTCTTAAAGTTTTTCCACCAGCCAGGCTATTATTAAAATAAGGATGTGTTCACCCATAGCCCTCTCAAGTAAGTCTACTATTTGGATGTTAGATGCCTGGGCCTCATTTAATACTCTAGTAACTGTCTTATTTGTGTTTTCTCTTCCAATATTTTTGTTCACTGTGGCAAGTGCAGAGGCAGATCTCTTGTCCATCTCTGAAACTGCGGCTGACAAAGCTTTTGATTGAGTATCCTGGGATTCTAACCTTTGGAAAGTTTTTTTTCTATTTTATCATCCATAGCCCAGATGGCTTCTAACACAGTATGCCAAAATGGCTTAGTCCGAACGTGCTGCCACTCCTCCACTGCTAATGGGCTCCTCCAGAAGTTGCCCGGCCTGCTTTTGTCCTCTGCATGTTATGCTCCGATTCAGGTTTATCATATTACAAGAGTGGTATCACTTACTTCCTTACTATGTAAGGAGTTCAATTCTGCTCAAAAGATTTGTAAACTTTCAGTTTTTGAGGTAGTTAAGAGTTAATTAGTTCTATGAATGGAGCCGATATGAAGCACATCCAGTTTCTTGAATGGCTCTGCCTCTGTTACTTATTTTACTGCTGTCCAACTTCTCCAGGGTACTTACCCCACTCTCCTCCAAGCTCCCTTGGCTTGCCCTCATGTGACGGGGCTGACAGGATTCCCTAAGTCTTGGTGTAGGCCAGATTCAGTGAATGAGGAGAGTGCCTGTTTGTCGGTATGAGGCATGCGGGGGACTGGCTGGCTATAGTACAGTTTATTTTGCTCGAGTTTTTTCCTATCCTTGGGACACTGCAAATCAGATATCATGGATCCTGCAATGTGTGCTTGCGACCAATGTTACGCGACATCACCCCACCCCTTGTAAGTGGTTCCAGCTGCACTGCCACCTGTGGACTCCCAGAGGGTGGTCACATTGTGAAGCACACTACCTCCCCTCCTGGGAGAAAGTATGCTCAATTTTCCTTCCACTAGCCAGCTGCCAACATCCCAGGCTTATTTCTCAAACCAGATTGCTGGTGTTGCCAGCGGTAATCCTACTACTGGGCAGACAGGCTGGCTACACAGCAAACATTGAAGGATACCTAAACCTGTAAAATCAGTAGTAAGTTATTTAACAATAAACCCCAACAGGGTGTGGGTTATGCTGGGATTTACCCACAGCTGGCGTGGTTTGGTCACAAGGCCACAGGCTGAGTGGTCAAACCAGGTCAGCCATGGGTAAATGCCAGCATAACCCACACCCTCTGAGTAATTTATTGCGATTATACAACGCACTTTTAGTTTTGTATCAAAATATTAAGAGAAAAAAAGAAGTTTTTGGCATTTTATTATTTTTAATGTATTTTTATGCCTGAAAAAAATAGTCCGGCTCTTACAGTTTCAGCTTTTCTGGACTAGTAATTTTAAACTGATTTTCTGTGGCCAAGAGTTATCTGTCCCACCTTCCCACACAGACCCCTAGCACACATGTAACCCCTAGGTGGCGCTATCCCAAGGGCTACTACCCCTGCCTGCTTGACTAGTAGCAGGTTAAAGGGCCTGAGTTCTGAAACGGGTGCCTCCACCCGGAGGTCAGAGTTGGTAGTGGTCAAGCTAACCTGGGCACAGCCCTCCGGGACACTGTAACCCCCCTCCTTCCCCTCTAGTGGCCTGAACACTGTACAATAATAACTTTCACAATACTCCTGGTACACACACAAGTACCCACACTGTTTGCACTTAGCACCAGGGCTGGTTCCTCTGGCTCAACCCTGGGGACCCCCTGTAAAACAAGGTTAAGCACAGCAAATAGCAACAGTACAGTACTTTGAGCACAAACTGGAACCACAGTCAGATTACATGCAGAAAAAAGTTAGATCTGATTTATTCAGGGGACTTGAACAAGGGAGAGGCAAAATCAGGTTAATTAGCTTAAAGATTATATCAATCAAGCAGTTATGCATGTGCTTTGAGTCCCCCCACACAGTCCACCGCTGGGTACTAGGTAGAGAAGAGATGGGTTAGTCAGGACAGTTACCCGGGGTTGCAGCTGGTTGGGGCCCTGTGATGGAAAACACAACATGCACAGTACACAATATTTGTAATCCGGAGCCAGAGGGCTCAGTTCGTAAAGGAAATGAAACAAAACAATCAGATGATACACACAGATTAAGCTGCTGTTGTTGTACGGAGCTACCCTGGTATTTACTCACGATACCCAAGACTGGACACAGGCTGCACAAAAATCGAGACTGCAGGTGGTTGATCTGGAATGCCAGGAGAAGCAGGGCCCACACAAGTCGCAGAGGCATCATTCCTGTTCAAGCGTGGAGCAGGGGGCTGATCCCCAGGCAGGTCTCTCGTCGATGGCTTCTCTGTGCAGTGGGTAGTCTGGCTGGGCCAGTCTGGCAAAGCCCAGACCGCATGGAGACAAGTTCGGAAGCAGTCCGTTTTGGGCTGGATACAGCTTCGAGCAAGCAGAACACAGTTCACACAGTGGGGAACTAACACACAACCCACTAGCAGCTCATAGCACATTTACATGTACGGGATTTCTACTGCACCAGGCAAAGCACTCCCCAGGCACAATCGCAGAGTCTCTGCACACACTGGGAGCTTAGGGGTAGCTGGAACTCCTGACAGGCCGATTGAATTCAGCAAAAATATTTGGTCTTCAGGTTGAGCCCAGCCCACTTCATTAGCTTACTTTAGTCACACAAACTTGGATTTAGTCCAAAATAATTCTCTTCTCTCCCTCTCAGGAGCAGCAGGCAGCCATACAGGCCAAACACTCAGCCTTTTCCCAGTTCTCCCATGCGAATCCACTCAGGGTTTCTGCTCAGAATTACTTCAGCTCCTTCTTGCTCAGCTTCCAGCTTAGTTCTAACTGAAAACTGCAAGCAGCCCGGGACTTCCCCAAGATCCAAAAGATTTGGTTGGCTGATGTGGCTGTCAGTCAAAGCAAGGGCTCCCCCTTCAATTGCAAAAAAGGCGCAAAAAAACCTCCAAACTAAAGTTCCTACAGATTTTGAATTCAGACAGCTCTTGTAGTCCAGCTACATTTTAGGTCCCACCAGTACTGTTTGGTCCAATTTGCAGTCCAGGACCAAGATAGTGGAGACAAACAAAACAGTCCTTGCTACAAAGAAAGCAGGTTAGACAAACTACATTATCATTATCACTCTAAATGATTTTCAGTAAATAGTTACATCTTTCAACAGAGCTCCCTCTCAGTTTACTTAAGCTGCAATTAGGCAGCTCTTAAAGAGACAGTACAGAGAGGCTATACAAGCTCTGGTAATCACATTTAAACAGCTAAAACACAGGACACCAGCCTGGTAGTGAGCATTTAGGCAAGCTCAAGGAAGACTTTTTGGGAACCCCCATTTGTAGGGGGGGGATTACACACACACATACAGAACAGTTTAGTTTTTTTCTTTAACTAAGAGCCTGGTGCAAGTTGTGATTACCACTGTCACTGTAAGAGAGACAGTGTGGCTGTGAGTGCTGACGGACAACGGCCATTCATGGTGCGGTTTTCAAGTCTGTGCAGCTTAACACAAGCTTTTGTACTCGGGAGAAAATAACTTTATTCATCAATTCGGAGCATTTTTTTTTTTTTTTTTTTTTAAGATACAGGCACAGGAGCATTTACTTTAATGTAACCATGGTGCGAACGGCCGAGAGGAAGGAGAGATTGTCGTATGTATTATTTATTTTTAAAGTTTCTCCAGAAAAAAAAATGTGGCGTCATTGCTGTAATGTGCTTCCAGTTTTGCTGGGGCTTTAGTGGTTCCAGTTTTAATTTAGGTTTTGTGGTCAGGAGATAGCTTTGCACTGGGTGATGTTTTCTTTTCTTTTTTTTTTTTTACTCCAGCAGTTAAGCGATACTGGATCTGCCAGCTATCGATGTCGCAGGGAATGGGAAATGGAGTGTATAGTGGGAAAACATGGGAAAAAGGTCAGTTGAATGCACTATTATTAAAATATGCAGTCTGTTTGAAAGTGGCGTGCTGCATGGTTAGTTAGTGTCTCTGTTTAACGGGTAAACAAGATGTTGGTTTGTCCGCTTTGATGAAGGGGTCTGAATTTATGATTTGCAAAGGCTGGGATTGTAAGAGGCTGTCTGGCACATTTTGTGTGGACCGTCACTGTTTTTGCAGGTCTTGGGTTCATCAGGGTCGGAGTGATTTCAGTTGGGGCGACCTGATGCAGCTGACTGGCGGCTGCCACCTTTTCCCATTGGTGTATCGTAGGATTTACCACGGGTAAAGGGTGCCAGTCAGTCAATCAGATTTCAGCATTTTGGGATCCCATTGTATAATTGCGAACTACTTCTCAGGAGGTGGTAGATTAAATTATGCCCTTTCAAATTATTTAAAATTATTATTATTGTTGAAATCATCCAATTGCTTTTCACAAGACCTACCCTGCTACCACTGCATCATTTTGGTGGCTCAATTCTGCACCACCTCTAAACTGCCCCTGTCCTTCCTCGTGTGTGGGCTCCAAAACTACACACAATACTCCAAGTAAGGGCAAACCAGGGATCTATACGGGGAAGGGGGGTATATTACCTTCCTCCCTCTGCTTGTGATCCATCTCACTCTGCACCCCAGCATCCTATCTACCTTGTGCCGATGTTTCATGCTCTCCATTATTTACACTCGCAGGTTTGTTTCCTCTGATGTGCTCTCCACAACCATCCCATTCATCCTATCTCCACTGTGTGCATTACCTTGCACTTTTCACATTAGATTTCTGCTGCCACACACTCCACGTCCTCTCTAGATTTTTCAGATCTTTCTTTATGGCTCTTATCCCCTCCAGTGTCCACTCTTCCACAGACCTTGCAGTTATCTGGCAAGAGGAACATCTTTCCCTGTACCCCTCCACTCTATCAAAAATAAATATGTTCGAGAACCATTTCTAGAATCAATCCTTGGGGCATCATTTTCATAAAAAATTACTTCAGTAGTAAAAAAATAAAAGTCGAGAAATTTTAATGTGATGGTAATTCTGTATAACTGAATTTTGCTGATGCCAAATCCCAACTGTGAATCTTTTTGCTGAAAAATAGAAGACTTTCAACATGTCTAACAACTAAACTTCTCATTACCTTATTGACTGCATCCAGGTTACAGTCTGCGTCGCAGAGAGCCATTACTATAGCTATGCTTCCATCTTTGCAGGCTACATGCATAGGGGTGTTGCCGTGACGATCCTGGAAGTCTACGAAGCACCCCTGACCGAGGAGATATTTAACCACTTCAATCTGACACCTTCTTACTGCAAGATGCAGGGCTATATGGTTGTCCTGAAAACAGAGGTCAAGTATTTTATTTTATATATGCTGTAAACATACATCAGTATACCTGCAGTAATTTACATTCTGTATTCGATAACTGCAAATTCAAAACTATAGATTGAGAAGCCAAAAGCGAAGAGTTATTAGAAAACATGCAGCACTTCATTAAATAAGAGGAGGAGCTTGTAGTGCAGGACTTGCGTGCTCATAATCAATACAAACTACCTTTCAGGAGGGCAGCAAGCCCACAGCACCTCGTGCAATTTTATTCCAGAGGGAGAAAGCAGACCAGCACCAGTTTACCCAAATATAGGTTGCTTACCTGTAAGTGTAGTTCTACTATGGATACTCATTTTACATTCACATTTAGGCAGTCAGATGGCTCTGCCCAATCACCGGCTGTCTTCAAGCTTGGCTCCTCCCCCCACCCATAATGCTGTCCTTCAGCTATGCCCCATTTGGCATCACATCATGCATGCTGGAAGCAGGGATTCATGTACCACTCGCCAGGGTAGGTCATGTGGATGTGAACTGAATTCTTACAGTAGAACTACAGATACAGTAGATAAGACTAGGTTTCTCACCTGTAACCATAGTTCTAGGAGTGGCATATGGCTCACATCTACTTCTGCCAGTTCCACTGGACCAATGTTATTTACCGGAACATCTTTAAGCTAAGCTACTCCCACCACCAGGGTGGTATATCTCCTGACTCCAGCTTGTGATGTCAGATCTTGCATGCTGAAAGCAGGATCATGAGCCACATGCCAGGGGAGGCCGGGTGGCTTGTGTGCATGCAAACCATATACCACTCCTAGAGCTACTGTTACAGGTGAGTAACCTATTCTTCTAGATACTAGAAGACCCTGGGTGTAGAGGAGAGGCTGAAGGGCATGACCTGAAATTGGTACAGGACCCCTTCCACTAGGAAATGGAGGTACCGGTGGTGGGACCCATGGACAGGAATGTGGAAGAATGCATCCTGGAGGTCTATGGAGAAAAATACATGTTTTGCTCTAGGGATGGAATAACTTGGTTCAGAGCGACCATCTGGAACTTGCATTTCCACATGCACTGGCTGAGATCATACAAATACAGCAGGGGGTGCCAGCCTCTTGTGGGACCAAGATGTACCTGGACACATAACACTAAATGACCTAGGTGTCTGGGACAGGGGCTGCTGCCTCTTTCACGAGGAGTTGGGCAGACAGCATGTCCTAAGATACCCGGACTCTAAGGCCCTGTCCACACTATGCCGGTAACGTTACCAGGGTGGGACGGTTTCATAACCGTTGTTGAAACCACCTCATATGTGGTTCAACAACAGTTACCACGCCTCCTGTAACGTTACACTGACAGATGAAGCTGACAACGGTACCCTGCAGGGCATGAAGCGCAGCGTGAGCTGCACTGTGGGATCGGGCGCCACCATAAAGGTCGCCCAGCTCCTGATGTGTGGACCGGTGGTGCCGGTCCCGTAACAGACACCGCCACGGTGTGGATGCACTGCACCGCTTCCCGGCCATAACGGTCTACATCCGTTACCGGGCCCGAGTGGTGTAGTGTGGAAAGGGCCTAAAGGTGCACAGAGACAGTAGGGTGGGAGAGCCTTGAAGTCTAGAGTCAATCCTCTGCCCACTACACCCAGCACCCACTCGTCCATTGTGACAGCAGATAAACATGGCAAGAAATGACACAGCCGGCTTCCAATTGGTAGAGTAGTCTGGGACAGGACAAGTGTACGATGACACTCCCCCAACCTATTGCTTGGCAGCTTTTGTGGGGGCATCAGCACTGGTGTCTCTCTCAGGGATCCCTACTAGGTCCTATTATTTTCCAAATATTTATTGCTGACTTAGACCATAATGAAGAAAGCTCTACTGCTAAACACGGAGACGACACTGAACTTTGTGGCCCATGCAATAGCACGGAGCAAACTGAATTAATACAAAAAGACAAACTCAATTTCATCTTGGACCTCAACTTAAGGTATGCGATTAAATTCTGATAAATGCTGCGTATTACAAGTTGGGAGACAAAATCCTTTACATACTTACATAATAAACGACGTACCGCTCCCAAATAAAAATTCAGCAAAAGATTTTGGTATAATCATTGATAATGACCTTAATTTTAGTTTGCAATGCAGCTCAATTATTGCAAAGGCAAACAAAACAATATCAGCGATAAAGAGAAATATTAAGAGTTGTAATGCAGAAGTTCTAAGGCCTCTATACTTATTATATGTTAGACCTATATTAGATTATAGCAGTCCATTGTGGAACCCATGTACAAAAACAAAAATACTCAAACTGGAGAGGGTGCAAAGGTGTTACACTAAATCAATAAAATCTTCAAAAAAAAAAAATCAAACTTATAAGGATATATTAACCAACTTAGGCCTGTATAGTCTGGAACTGAGAAGAACTAGAGGTGATCTTTTATTATATTATAATATCCTAAATGACCCTTCCCTAATGGTAGCATTTAATATAAAAATGACAATTTTAATGTCAGAGGTCATCCACTTAAAACAAAAGTAGATAGATTTTGCACTAAAAAAAAGAAAATATTACTATTCTGTTAGAGTGGCAATTCTTTGGAATAGACTACCATTGGATATAATAGCTAGTCTAAATAAGGAAAGCTTTAAGAAAAACCTGGACAAGTATATTTCCTCACTGGAAAGCTTGGACTATTACATCTTGTCCTAACAGGATCTGATCATGGGCTCATGCCTTTTTTGCTCCTTGAAACTTATGAACTTAGGTGCTGCTGGAGGGGCACCACTACCCTGCCACCTCCCCTTTTATTTGGACCCTGGGCCCTGGACTTTGGCTTGTTGCACCAGGTTTGAAACTGCCCCTGCTGGGGATGCTGCCAGGGAGGCTGTGACTGAAAGGACTGGTACTGAAAAGTCTGCTTTTTACACTTTTTCTTCTGGTCCCTCTGGGATAAGGTCACAGAGTCAAGGGTAGCACTGGACTTCTCAGTCTGGATGAGATGCCAGTCAGTGACCAGGAAAGGGACATCAGCCAGATTCTGTTGGATGGCCACCATGAAGGTGGACAAATGCAGCCAGGCCCTGCAATGCATGGAAACAGCCACTGCCACCACACCAGCACAAGAATCACCCATGTCCAAGGCTGTCTGGAACTGGTGGTTTGCCAGTATTTGACCTCGGTCTCTGATGAGCTCTACTGCCATCCACTGCTCTGGATGGAGGTGGGAGAGGACAGCATCAAAAATTCCCATCAGGGAATGACCATAGGTAGCTATTACTGTGGCATAGTTAGCCTGTCAGAGACCCAGAGTGGTCACAATATACACATTTTTTGTGGCGTGATCAGTCTTATGGGACTCCTTGTCTTGAAGCTTCTCCACATCTCCCCGTTGTCCAGATTCATGAAACATCAAATCAGTGACCAGACCCTCAGCCAAAAGATGGTCTGAAAACCCTGACTGGGAGCAGTAGGGACCATGTACTTGTGGACCATGTGGTCCAAGGGTGCTGGGCAGGATGCTAGATGCTGCCAAAGCTCCAGGGCTGGTCCCAAGATGGCCTCTGCCACAGGGAAGGCAACCCCTGGGGATTCATTCTGGTTCAAAATATCTGTGAGAGGGTACTTGGCCCTCTTCTGGAGCAGCTCGAGAAGGAGAGATGTGGACTCTGAGATAAGTCAGAGCAGCCTATTTGAAGGAAACTGGGACATACCTGGTGGAAGGCTCCTTGACCGAGTTATGGTTGAGGAGCCGAGCCCTGAGGAGGCCATGGATTCCTGATCCGAGACATCTGATGACTCCTCAGAAACAGCCCTTGGCCATTGTTTGTCATGGACCTCTAGGGAAGCCTCGCCCAGGGTGATCCCGACCTACAACTGGCCTGGCAAGCCAGTGGCCGAGCAACCAGCCTCCCTGGTCGGAGTGCTGGCTGGAAGCTGTCATGGTGACGGTTCCACCCTAATCGGCAGAGAAGTAGGTGTGGGGAGCACCTGTGGAACCTGGACCAGTGGCGCAGCCAGTGGGGGCTGCCAGGAGACAGAAGGTCCGGAGATCTGCCTTGCCCGTGATGGCCCACTGCTGCTAGAGGAATTCTTTGTAGCACGAGCACATCTTGCATTGGTGCCCCTACTCACCTAATGATAAGGAGGTCAAGGAATTCAGATGGCGATGCAGTTTGCAGCTCAGTGCCCTTAACCACCATGCTATACTGCCTCCTGGTCCCTGGAGCAATTCACTGGGGGCACTGATAAGTCCACATCCTCCCGAGTGAGGACCACGAGCACAGAGGTCTGGAAGATAGACACCTTGGCCTTGTCCGACAACAGGTCAACAGGCTCAAGAAATATTTTGGTGGCCTGCTCAACCAGAGTCAAGGTCAATTGGGCGAGTAGAGGGACTGGGAAGACCTTCTTCTGGTCTCACGACCGGTGCTGGCGGCACTTGGACTTTGAATCACCAAGGGCAGGGCGCTCTCTCTCCCAAGACGAAAAAAAACAAACAGTACTGTGCTACAAAGCTGGGGTGGGGTGTGGGTGAGGACTGCATGCCCTAAATGAAACAATCAAAAACAAAAAAGTATCACGCACTCCAGAGCCAGGAAAGCTACTTTCCCTCCAGTGAAGGTGGTAATAAATACCAAAGTCCTTGCTTACTGCAAAAATAAGGATTTATTCCAGATGTAAAGCACATACATGGCAAGACTAGTAGAGGGCACAACAAACAAAATCAGCATGCAAGGTCCCCGGCACTCCACCAATTAAGGCTTCACCAGGGGGATGGTCCTTGCATGTAAGACATTCCTTTTATACCAATTAATTTCAAATCCAGTGATGTCAGATTTTTGACCAATCACGGAGCTCAATTTCTAAATATTTATTTATTTATTTTTTATTTATTTAGTTTTTGTTGACCGGGTATGTGCACTAGACAAATTCTGCCTATTTTCAGGCATGACCCGGGGGAGGGGGATACAGATGAATGTCAACTGACCTTAAACCAGATTAAGCTGTTAGTGGTATTTTTAGTGAATGAGGGAAATTTGGCCAGGACACGGGAAATTCCCCTCTTTCGATAAGTGCCATGGGATCTTTAACATCCACCTGAACTACCACCAATCCAGGCAGATGGGACCTCGGTTTAATGTCTCATCCGAAAGACGGCACCTCAGAAGTGCAGTACCCCTCTTATGCTGCACTACAGTGTCAGTACTGGGATATTAACCCAAGTGCCAGATGTGGGAACTGAACCCACAGCCCTCTGATCTCCCGGCCTCAGAGGCGAGTGTGCTACCTACTGAGCCACTGACACCGATAATATATGTAGCTCATTAGGTGGTATAAGAAAATTAAAAATCAATACAACAATCATGAGAATAAAGGCACATGTTAAATAAGGTAAATGTTACAAAAACACAAAAATATGCTTTACATCTGGAATGAATTCTTACTTTTGCAGTAAGCAAGGACTTTAGTATTTATTACCACCTTCACCGGAGGGATATCAGCTCTCCTGGCTCTGGAATGTGTGGTGATTTTTTATTTTTGACTCTCTCTCCCAAGGTCTGGAAGGACAGGTACATGTCACAAATCTGGCCCATGAAAGGCCCTCCAATGCTGGCCCTAGAAAACAGTACAGAGACCGTGGAGGTGGCCACAGCAGCTGCCGCTGCTTCCACCTCAACGGACACAAGCTGTTCCGCAACTGAAGCCTTCTTGCAGCCCTTAGGATGGTTCTTCTGATCCCTTTCCGAAGGCCAACCCAGCAAGAGCCAGAGCTTCTTGTTCTTGAGGAACTCAGGAAGCATGGATAAGCACAGGCTGCACCCAGCCACATCGTGTTGCCCGGCCAGGCAGTACACGCATATGTTGTGCACATCTGTGACCAACATCTGCCAGTGCCTAATTCAGAATTTAAATAATGGTTTCTTGTGTTCCATTGTTGCTCCAGAGACTTAGTCCAAAGAACCACAAAAATAAGTTGACGAAATAGAACTTTTATTGAAAAGAAGGTTCGCCTGTCGTGCAGAAAATCCTGAGAGAGACCAGGAAGAAGAATGACCTGTTCTTCCAGTGGAAAGAAGATCCGACGACCTGTTGGCGCTGAGAGTTGAGGCACTGGATACCACACCATGCACTATGCCTGCGACCTGGGTATGGGAACAGACCCAGGTCACCAGGGGTCAGCTGGGGGAGATAGGATTGAGCATCCCAATGGATGATCTCCTCTTCCGGGGGGGGGGGTTACCGGGCAGTGATGCCCACAGCATTGTTGCCTGTGGAAGCATGGGTGGCAAAGCACAATGGCTCCTCAAGAGAGGGGAAGGCATTGTGGATGCTTGATGGCAGCATGAGCAAGCACGCCGTACATCTGGACGCAAGTCCTTCGTGTCAGTGCCCTCAGGGGGTAAGGACGAACCAGGAGAAAAAACAAAGGCCAAAAATCTCCCGGTATCATACAGCATGATGCTGGGTTCCCAGTACGTCAGGGCCCAGCTGACAAGACCAGAGGAAAGGATTCCTCCAGGCTGAGACCAGGAGGAAGGTTAAAAAAAAAAAAAAAAAAAAAAAGAAGATCTGACGTCACAAGGCATCTTCGGGGGAATATACTGCTTGGGTGGTGGGAGGTGCTTAGCTTAAAGACAGTCTGGCCAATAACATTGTTCCAATGGCATTGTCAGAGTGTGGATAAGTGAACCATATCTACACCCCTAGAACATATCTTTCTTCCAGCTGGGATGTAGTTCACTATTCACACTTGGTTAGATTTCTAGCAGTACCAGTAAGAGAGGGCAAGGCATGCATCCCATCTATCTGTCAAGCAGAGACAGAAGGACTGAGGACCTAAACACAGCATTATGATGACTGAGCATATCGATGCTGTAGTGGAAAAAGAATGTATGCATGCTGGACCAGGTAGCAGCCCTGCAGATCTCATTTGGGATGTACCTGGCATTAGCAACAAAGGCAGCAGTATGTCTAGTGGAATGAGCCTTCTACTCCTTGAACGACTCCTTACCAGCCAACCTGTAGCACAGATCAATACAGGGGGTTTTCCATCAGCCAACTGTCTGTTTAGGTATTTGTCTACCCAGAGTGGCTTTAATGTAGGTCAAGAACAGCTGGTGACCCGCACTATGAACCCCTGCTATTACTTTCCTTATGGAGAAGGAGCACCCTGTATATGTCCATGGTATGGAGTGCATGCTCATCATCCGAGATGGGCTTTGTAAGTAGACAGGGAGGTACAGCACCTGATTAAGGTAAATCTCCAACACTACCTTGGACAGGAACGTTGAGTGGGGGAAAGAATGATCTTGCCCTTATGAAAGGCCAAACACAGACTCCACTGAGAGCACCAAGAACTCAGGCACCCATCTGTCAGAGGCGACGGTGACCAAAAACGCTGTATTCCATGACAAATGTGACATCTCACATTTGTGTATTGGCTAGAATGGTTCACCCATCAGTCTTGCAAGCACCAGCAATAGGTCACATGGAGATGGAGGTTTGCACACTGGAGGGAACGAGTGGTCCAGGCCTTTGAAAAAGCACCTGTCTACTTTCTCCTTTGCCACTGTCGGCAAACCACCCCATGCTCAGTAAGCAGAGATGGCAGCCAGGAGCAGCTTAAGGGATGTGGCTCACAACCCCGATTGAGACCTGGACTAGTGATAGTCTAGAATCTGTACAAACATAGGTGAGAAAGAAGCAAGTGCCTCAGCTGGGACTTGAACCCAGGCCACACAGAACACCGCTCCGGAACGGTATTCCGAGCAGCCTGGGTTCAAGTCCCAGCTGAGGCACTTGCTTCTTTCTCACCTATGTTTGTATGTGTTCCATAAATATGCACACCACACTCCACTGTGATTGTTACAAGTCAAGAATCTGTGCCATAGCCGGCCCGGTGGCACTGAGGGTTGAGGCGCTGGATGCCACACCTCACGCTACGTCAGCAACCCGAGTTCGGGAGCGAGCTCGGGTGCCAGGGATGGGCAGGGGGCGGGTGAGGATTGAGTGCCCGCTGGGCTGCTCTCCACCCTGGGGTGTGAAGATTGGGAGAGTCCTGGCATGCCAGCAGCTCCTAGTGGAGACTGGGAGCACTGCAGCATGCTGGGCAGTGAGCAAGTAACGTGGCCTGACACAAGGCAGGGTTGCCATCTGCCGTTGCGTCAGGGGCATGCCCATGCCGGGGGACGGGGACACGAGCACCAGAACAAGGAAAAGCCCGGTCGGCAGGGGTAGGTGACGACACCTGCCCCCATGCCCGCAGCTGGGTCCGGCCTGGGTCCTGGGCCCACCCCAGAGGGGTTAAGCTGGGGGTGCAGAGTGTGCTGTCGGGGAGGAGGAGAGAGAAGGTACAGGCAAAAGGAGGACTTCAAGCTGGGCAGGAACCAGCAGGACGCCTGAGAGAGGCCCCTGCTGACCATGACCGGAGGGAAAAATAAGTGTAAAATTAAAAAAAGAATCTGTGCCATAGGATAGGAGAGAGGACCAATCTCCTTGCCTTCACACCAGCCCAAGAACCTCGTCCATTTGAATGAGTATGTTTTATAAATCAACTCTTTTTGAGATGCCTCAAGGACCTGAAAAACATCTTCTGAAAGGCCCAATGCCTGGAACTCTAGTCATTTTGGGTACAAGGCTGAGAGGTGCACGGACTGAAGGTCCAGGTCTTGGACCATTCTCTCTTGCCTTGTCAGCAGATCTGGGCAGAAAAGGAACTGCCATGGGAACCACTTGCTGAGGCTGAGGAGATTCTGGTACTAGAACTGTCTGGTCCAATCTGAAGCTATCAGGATCAAGGTCTCCCTGTCCCTGCATGCCTCAAGCACCACTTTGTGAATAAAGGGAAAAGAAAGAAAGTAATACAGAAGGCCAAAAGGTCCAGGGCTGGGAGAAGGCACCCCACACATCAACATTCCTGATGGGGCCAGGGGGGAGACATGGAAGAACCTCAGCCTTCTGTTCTTCCAGGAGGCAAATAAGTCCACCAAAGGTGTACCCCACTGTGCAACAGCTCTGTGACCATATCCTGGAGCAAGGATCACTTGTGAGACATCTCTCCACTCAGTTTAGAGCACTGCCAACTGGATGTCCTCCCCCACTACATGCCCCACAAGGAGGTCTGCCTGCAGTCTGCTTACCAGGTTTGGAGTACCTCCTGACACAGAAGAAAGGAGTATATTCCACCTTACTTGTTCAGGTAAAACATAGTGGTTGTGCCATGTGCCCAGTCTGGACTTGCATGACCCGACTCCACATCAGCAGAGCAAACTCTGCCAGTGTGAGCCACGGTGCCTGAATCTCCAGAAGGATTATGTGTTGGCGGGCCTCACTTGGCAACCAGAAACTGTGGGCTCTGTGATCAAACTTGTAAGCCCTCTGCCCCAACAGAGACATATCCGTGGTCGGGGGGGGGGGGCAACTCTGGGTGGAAAATTGGAATCCCCTCCCCAAGATTCTGGAGAGACAGCCACAGTTCTAGTGATCAGTCAAACCAGCTGGTCTAGGTGACTGTAATGCTGAGACCACTGCTCCCCCAACCCCTGCTCCCAATGGATAGGGGTGCATGCATCAGTAGGCCAAATGGATTACATTGGTGAAAGCCACCTGAACCCCAGCAGCCACAGAACTTCCCAGGCCAAGCTCAACTGCCCAATCTGAAATGATCAGGCAAATGAGGCAAGATTCTCTGCCCTGCTGAAGGTAAGCAAGCCCTGGCTTGGAGGGAGTCTAACTCCTTTCGACCATCTGCTTGGGGACCACTTCTGACTTTGCTGGGTTGACCAGAAAACCCTGGTCCTGAAAGGTCTGGAGATCCAGACTCCTGGACCACTCCTCACTGCTTCCAATGAGACACCCACAATGTGCCAGCCATCCAGGTACAGGTATACCCTGGTGCCTTTGTTCCAGATGTAGACCACCACGATCGACAGGCACATGGTGAATATCCTGGTTGCTAAGGACAGGCGAAATGGCATGACCATGAACTGGTACAGCACCACGCCCACACAGAACCTGATGTACTGCCTGTGGGATGGATGGATAGGGATGTGAAAGAATGGGTCCTGGAGGTCAAGAGAACAAAACCATGCCCCTGACACCAGGACAGTATGTTCTGGTTCAGTGTGACCATATGAAACTTCCACCTTTGGATGAACTTGTTCAGACAGTAGAGATCTACAATGGGAAGCTAGCCCTGGTCCATTTCTATACTAAAAAGTACAGGACACATATTCCTGAGAGTCCAGGGCATCCAGGACAAGCTCAACAGTACTGCCCCTCTAGGAGTGAAATGAAACCGCTCTGCAGTGTGGCTCGCACATCTTCGGACACCATGAACTCCCTATGTGCTCATAGGTTGTTGTGGAGGGAGAGTCAGACTCCAGAGACAGAACTGAACCCCAACTTCAAACATGCATTTGTCAGACATGATGGAGGGCCACTGTGGAAGGAAGAGGAGGAGCCAACCCATGATGAGGAGCTGCATCCGAGACTGTGTGGGAAGTGGAATCACAGCCCACAGCACATCACTTTTTCCCTTGGGAGTGATTTCCAGAAAACTGGCTGCTGGATGCACCACCACTTCCCCTTTTTCTGACCCTCACCACTAGACTTGAGCTTTGCCAGACAGTAGTGCTGGAATGGCTGAGTCTACTGCTGCTGAGGCTGGTAACCTAACTCACAGAAAAAAAAAAAAAAACACACTTTTTTAGGCTTAGATGGCTGCTTCGCCTGCTGTGATGGTGCCACCAAATCTAGGGAGACACTGTACTTCTCAGTCCGGGAGATATGACCCTCTACACGATGGCCAAAGTGGTTGGAGCCCAGAAAAGATACACCTGCCAACTTCTGCTGGGTCTCCAGGGTAGAAGTCAAGAGACACATCAATGCCCTTCAGTGCATGAATATCGAGGCAGCCACTGTGCTGGTTCACTAGCTGCACAAGTCCAGAGCTGTCTGCAGCTGGTGCTTGGACAGTGAGTACCAAGTCCTGCAGCATTCTGGCCTCTGTCTGGCTATCTGCTGGGAGCAGAGGAAGCAGGTTAATGAGCTTGTCAAAAAGTGCATGATTGTAACAGCCCATCAGAACAATGTAGCTGGCCTGAAGTGTGCCTAGCGTAACTGCTGCATACATACCATATGCAAAGAAATCACGCTTCTTGGGATCCTTATCTGACTATTTGTCCACATCCCCTTGGATCTTCAGCTTGCAGAAGGCAGAGTCCAAGACTAGCCCCTCTGCTGAGGGGCATTCTGAAAATCTGTAGAGATCCCGCATAAGGAACATGTACTTGCAGTCCATATGGCAAGATGAAGCTGTGTAGGATGCGGGGGTGCTAAATGATCCTGACTAAAGTGCCCAGGACAGCATTGGCTACCAAGAATGCCACCCCAGGGAGTTGTCATGTTCTAGGATGTCCATCAGGGGAATAGTTTTGCGTTTCTGGACCGCCTCTAAGGGGACGTTTAGGGTAGCAGATATGAGCTGCAGAAGAGTAGTAAAGGAAGTCGACTCACCAGTAGTGGACCTACCACCTGAAAAGCTGACGTCCATTCGACCTGATGAGTAGGAGGCCATGAAGATACCTCCCCATATCAGAATCACATCCCACAAACAGGGGGCTGAGGCCTTGGTTCAGAAGTGTGGACTACTCATTTATCCAGAGTGACCACCACCGACAGGACGACAGGCAAACTGGTACCTGGTCAAGAAGCCTTGATGGGAGCCTCCTTCCGTGACTGGGGTAGGTGTGAAGGCTCCACCACAGCTGGTTGAAGAGGGGGACCCACCTGAGGCACAGCCTCTGGACATGGCCCCAAGAGTGTAGGCATCCAAGAGCGAGTCGAGGAACCTGACATCATGGGCTTATCCCACCCTGGCCTGACATGTCCCTCTGCTTCCAAAGGAAGTCCTCATACTACTTCTGCAGTCAGCACCATCAACAATCATCTGAAGAGGAGGACAAGCTCAGTGAGTGCCTACGGCAGTGGTGTTAACGTGAGCAAGATCGATACCATGATGTAGATCTCAATCTCCTCGAGTTCAATGAGGGTCTACTGGTGGCATTGTACACACCACCTGCTAAGGTAGCTTGACCACAATGGGGAGGACTATGGCAGATACCTGAGGAGTGCCCATCAGTGGAGGCTGCTCTGGAGCTGGCTCTACCAGGTTCATGATCTGGAAGCCCTCTCTTCAAGTCCCAAATATCTAGTACACCTTAGCCCCTGCTGCTGATGCAGCACTCTCAGACCCTGGGCTCCCCTCACACAACAAAAAAGGTCTGACCAACTACCATCAAAACTCGGAACTGTCCATCCTCCTACCATTACCAAAATGCTTCATGCTCTTCTCTAATGTGGAACCTATCACAAATGCACTCAGCAGGTCAGGCCCTCTGCTCCCACAGTGCCAACCTCCAAGCGTAGTAATTGAATAGGTAACAGACAGGGTAACTCTCCTGTCTGCTTGTGGGTCTGAATCACCTTTAGTCTCAAGTTCTGGGGGGATTCAAACTGTGAACCTTATGCTAGCATACCCAAATGTTCAGGAGCAGATTCGTACCCTCTTCGGGGATTGCGGTACAATCTTATGCCAGAGGGCATCAAGCCAGGCTTCCAAAATGAACCCTTAAAACGCTATAAAAGACCTTGGATATATTCTTATCTTTTCCCAGTTTAGTAATACCATCACGCTCTTGAACAGTTTTGTCAGTCTTAACCCTCTATACGTCACATGCAAAAGAAAAAACTTGGAAGACCCAGGCAGTATCTTTGAAATAAAAAGTTTACTTAAAAATGGATAAAAATATGTAAAATATAAACACAGAACAATATATCAAAGAGCTTACAATCGTATCAAGAAAAAAAACAAGAAAAACTACAGACAAACTTCTACCAATATAGTTAGATCTTTTCTATCTAATGTATTACCTCTGTGCAGTGCTTAAGTTAGATCAGAGATCTTGTTTCTTAAGAGCCCAAAAAGATATGTCACCAAGATCAGACACAAGTCCTAGTTAAACTGTGTCTCTCTCACACACCCCTTCTATGATGTCATCTAGCTCCTCCTTTTAGAATATAAAAAATATACAAACAATGATCTTCCTGTCAGGAGATATTTTAAATACTGTGACTTCAGCAAAAACGGATTTCCCAAATTATGACAGTGTTTAATCAAGCCTTTCCTTTGATCTCGTGTGGTTTCCTGTTCCCAAGGTAGGTCAAAGATTTTACAACTTTTCACACCATGGTGGTATAACATGTTTTTCCTTTAAGACGTCATAAAAGTTTACTTGCCCTATATCCTGGCAGCTGGGTCAGTTCTAATTAAGACAGGAAAACAGGAGACCCTTAATTAAGTCTCTCTAGTTTTAATTACCTCCTGGTTTTAGGTCACTTCACTGACGGGGGCGCACCCATAGCAAAGGATGTCTCATGAGACACTCACATACCACATTCTATATTAAAAATATCATAGAACAATCATAACCAGCTGGCCAAGTGTCACAGAACCTACTACAATAACAGCACTTACTGACCATATAACAAGGTAAGGAACTGTTTTTCTAAACTTAGACCTTCACTGTAAAAAAGAAAATTTTTTTTTTTTTTACTTTTTATGAACACAACTCTCCTCACCATAAATACCAGTAATAATACACTCCAGGGTGTAGTATAACATAGGATACTGCCACTTCTCAGGTACATAAGTCACTTAGTTTGTGGCCTCAAGACTCACATGCACCCAAGGCATGGCAGTATCCTATGACATACCACACCATGTTGTGCATTATTCCTTAACTAACTGGGGGGTTATTCTGTTAATATTTCTGTCTGTTTCGACTGACGTGGAACCTCTATAAACGAGCCCGTGGCTCAAAGGTCTTTCTGAAAATCTAAATAAATTAAATAAAAGGCCATCAGCAAAGGTATAGAAGTACTAGGAAGGATGTTTCTATCTAGCATAATTCCCAGTTACAAATGTGTTATTCCACTTACAAAAAGGTTTCAAACAATAAAATAATCAAAATGTTTTATGGTCAGTTTGAATGACGACACACAGGTTTTGCATGGTACTTTGGCTTTAAGAGCTAGAGGGCAGCCAAAAGTTTAAGATAGACTTAATGTATCACTTCCTGTCAGATCCAGGCATAGAGTCTACAGCTGATGGCTGAAAGATGGATGTGGTGTGTGCTGCTGGTTAAAACGTTGATTTCTGCTGGATTCAGTGCACTGTAACATTTTCCTTTTTTTGGCTCTATGAGCTCAGATAATATATTGGATAAGTGTGTGATGCAGTAGGAGGAGGAGGTTATGGACAAAACAGTTTTAGCTTGTGTGTTTACAAATTGAATTGTATTCTGTGGGCTTTTTATTGTCTGTTATTTTTGTTGTATTATTCCCTGGTGTGTGGTTTGCAAATGCTGTTTTGGTTGGTTTGTGTCTTTACGGGGATTGTAGCTCATTATGATGTGAGATAAGTGGTTTATTTTATTTATTTGCTGGAATTACTTTATATTTTTTTGTAGGTTGCATTTTCTCCCCTTTGTCCGTTATGCAGGTGGGAAGGGGTGTCGTCACATTTTTGTTTCATGTGGTTGTTTCATTATCATTGTGACCCTATTTTACTCTCAACCAGTGAGGAGGTGGAAGAGGTCAGACCCCATTTATGAGTTTCAATATCAATTAGTTCCTTGACTAACCTTGTCCGTTGCATCAAGGTCGGCACCATGTTCCACTAGACACTCCACAATGTCTTGGTAACCTCTAGCTGATGCAGTTAGAAGCGGCGTCTCCCCTTCTTTATTTTTAATATTTACATCGCAGCCAGCTTCACAAAGTGCTTTTGCAACAGGGAAGTAGCCATGCCAGGCAGCGCAGTGAAGAGGGGTTTCTTCTTCCTGTCATGAAGACCAAAATTCACTTTATCAAACTGTAACATGACTGGAAAGCACATCAATACATCCACTTTGGATCGAGTGCAAAACAAACTCCCTTCAAGAGTTTGCTTGAGTGGTTTCTGAATAGCTGCTAACAACTCTCTCTAAAGCATGTTACACAGTTTATTTAAGTCATTTTTCAAGTTGGTTTCCCTGTATTCAGTCACAGTATGTATATATTTTTAAACTTCATATCTGGCACAAGCTTGTGCTAGCTTATAAACAAAGAATCTTAGAATTTAAAAAAATCTGGGCCTTAGCAACATCTCTTGGGAAGACAGACACCTGCTATAGCATATGGTTCGGTGGTGTTGTGCAGAGAAATTCAAACTGTGACAGGCGCTGTTGTACCACAGTAGTGATGTCCAAATGCTACAGTTCTACAGTAGCTATGTCACTACTGTTGTACAACACCTTGAAAAATGGACAAATTAGTGTATTCTGGTTGGCTGTTGCCATTTCATTGGCATATGTGTATATGCCAATACCCCATAAAGAAAAAGGTCCAACATTATATCTGGAATTTGGACACATCACATTCAGAAGTCATGAGTCACTTCCCTCACTCTTGATTTCCATCACAAACATGGCTGCCACCTTTACTCTTATATAAAACCTTTTAACCAGGCCCTAAAAATAAAACTACCTTAAATTACTAAAAAAAATATGCATAATTGAACGTTCTTCCTATTTATGATCCCTTTCTTATATACACAAATTTTAAAAAAGCACCATTCAGATTTTTAATTTTTTATTTCTGGGGCCAATATTCAAAACTGGGCAAAGTGGAGCACGTTTTGTGCTGCACTTGCCCATTTCTCACAACCCTGAGGATGATATATTCTGTTGGACACTGCATCGGCCCTATCCGACTGAATACAGGGGCATGTTGGCAGAGTGCTAAGCCAAGCAGCACTGTCCTGACTTGGAACCCAGCAGTGCAGGGAACAGTGTCCCCAGACCCGCAGCAGCGGTGGCTCCCAGTGTAATAGTCAGATAGCCCCATGCAAAGCACTAAGGGACCATTTGCATGGGAAGTGGTGGCAGGTTTGCACCCCTGCAACTGGCTCCATCGCCACTCCGAGTGCCTGGTCCTGTAACAGCAAGTAATCCCTGGTTTCTGGTGGTTCACCCTACCCTCTGACTACCAGGCAGTAGAACATAATGTCCTGGTGCCTAGTGGTCCCCCTGGCTTCCAAATACCAGTCCAGGTAGTGCAAAATAATACCCTGTTGACTAGTGGTCTCCCCCACCCTCCAATCGCCAGCTCAGGTAGTGAAAAATAATGCCCTGGTGCCTAGTGGTCCCCCTTCCCTCTGATCACTGTCCCAGTATGTGAAAATGATGTCTCTGGTGCCTAGTGGTCCCCCCCCCCACCCTGCGTTTGCCATTACGGTATGATATGTCATATTCCCTAGCATCTAGTGGTACCCCCTCCCCCACCGATCCCTGTCTCTGTACCAAAATACTCTTTCCTGGTGTCAAGTGGCCCCCTGCACGGCAGGCATGTGAGTCTATACAGTGACTAGCACAGCTTTTCTCTCAGCTCCTCGGCCAGCCACCAAATGAACAGACAGAGTGCATGCCAGACATACTGTACAGGGCACACATCCTCTGTACTCTACAGGGTGTATGTCTTCGGTACTGTACAGGGCGCACATTCTCTGTACTGTACATAGCGCATGTCCTCTGTACTATACAGGGTGCATGCAGCAGTACACAGTCTGCATGCACCCTATACAGTACATAGGACACACGCTCCCTGCCTGTCCATATGGCATCCAGCTGAGGAGATGACAGGAGGGCTGTGCCAGTCGCCTCATGGGCTCCAGTAGCACTAGCGCTTTAGGAAGGGGGGGTGGAAGGGTGGGTTTGTCAGTACCTGTGGTGCAGAGGGGTTGTTAGTTGCGAGGGAAGTGCACGCTGGTATGGTGATGAGGATCAGTGGGTGGGTTGCCACTAGACACCATGGAATACAACATATCATACCAAGACAGCGACTGGAGGGCGGGGAGGACCACTAGGCATCAGAGATATAATTTTCACATACCGGGATGGTGATCAAAGGGCAGGGGGGACCACTAGGCACCAGGATATCATTTCACATACCTGGACAGTGATCAGAGGGTAGGGGAACACTGGGGCACTAGGCACCTGGGGATTAGCTTTGTATACAGGAGTCAGCGATCATAGGGTGGAGAGGGGCCACTGGACACCAGGAACTTACTGTACTGTAACAGGACAGGGTTTGGAGGGTGAAGGGTGCCACTATCCACCAAAGTGAAAGTGGACTCCCCCATCGCTAATGTGGTTGTTGGCTTTAGTTGCTCCTCTGGCCACTAGGGTTGCCTGCAGTAAGCCAGGCTTCTTCTCAGCAGTATTTGTGCTGCGCAAAGTGGCCTGCATTAGCCATTTTGTGTAGTGCAAATGCACTGAATATTGCACTTTGCCAGTATTCCTGTCCCCACGCACCCCCCTTTGCCCAACGCATACATTATTTGCATGCACTAACCCTGTTAGCATGTGCAAAAGCCTCCTTTGAATATTGCACATGGGCGCAAACCCTGGGCAAACAGGGTAAAATCACATTGCCCACTGTGCAAAATTTTGAATATCTGGCACCTGATGTTTCTTTGATGGCCCTGAAAATCCCCCTCATAGCCTAACCAGCTCAACAGAGCGATCTTTGCTGCTAACCCTGCCCCGGATAAAACTAAGCCTCTAGCTCTACCATCTGTGGAGGGGCTATTTACATTTTCTGAGCAACATTTTATTGTATTTTGTATGTCCTTTTTATCTTGGAGATATTTTTTTGATTTACCTACCCCATTTTCTAATGCAGTAAGATCCTTCACGGTGTGTGGTATTGGTGGATGTTTGGAGACCCAGGGTCTGAAAGGCCCTCTGCCTGCAGTGTCGGGTCTCATCATGCCCCTGGGTGCGTGGGTATCCTACCAATACCCCACACCCTGTCAAGTCTTACTTGAACAGAATCCTGAGTCTATTAAGATTCCTCGTGCTTGCTTACACTGCCCATTCCTCATAATGAAGATATTAATAAGACTAAAAACATCCCAAGTGAACTGTTTTTTCTAAAAGATGAACTACTAGAAATGTTACCAGCTCATGTAACTATTACTTTTTTTTTCTACGTACTGTTTTTCCTCCTGGGACTATGACATGGAGGCTCCCTTCTGCAGGACTCCATCACCTCCCTCCACTGTCCACAATCCCGCTGGGGCTTACCATGTGGTGCAGTACCCCCACAGATTTCTCCCCATGCTGGGGTCAGTAGAGGGAGGGCTGTCCCCCCCAATGCCCAAATCCAGTCACTGCCACAGGCGCCCAGTGTTGTGGCAGGTAGAGATGTGGTGTGCAGGTGTCATATACCCCTGCTGTCATTTTTTTCTCCCCTGACCCAGAGTCATGGCATGTGGTAAGCACATGTGCATGGAAGTGCTCAAGCACTCCTGACTCACTTCCCCATCCACCCTTCTGATGTGTTATGTCAGCCCCCCCACAGGCTGCTCAGACACTCAACCTCCACTAGGTGTCAGCCACGGTAGGGATAACCAAGCCATCCCGATCCGGGAGAGAAGAGCTATGTGACGGCAGTTCAGTCTACTCCCAGCCCTCCCCCCTGGCTGACCCCCAGCATTCTGAATTTGTATTCAAACCCAGGTTCCCAGCATGACACGAGATAAGTTGGCACTTGTCAGCCCTCAACACCACTGGGCTGACTCTTGCAGCCATTACTTAAACCACATTAAATGTTTTTAATCTTATTTACTGTTTTCTGTTTATTTAACCACAGTTCAAGACAGGGTTAGAAAAAAAGATTAATTAAAATAAACATACTATGTTGACTATCCTCACTAGGCAGTCAATTCCAGGCACTGCCTGAGATCAGGCAGTGAGAAAAGGGGAATAACCGCCCCACTGCAGTAGTCGTCAGCAGACACAACCAGTGCGGACAGGCTCAGGGGGAGAATCTGAGCCTCTCGCCCACCCAGATAGTGTCTCTGATCAGCAGAGCAGTCCCCGAAGACCAAAGCTAGGAAGCTTCATCAGGTTCTGGAGAGGAACCCATCAGAAGAGGGATGCACCTCCCTCCTCGCCAGCCAGCCAATACTGGGTGCTACCTGGGATCAGTAAGATAGAAAAAGGGAATGAACTCCCTCCTTCCACAGCGGCCATCTGTGGACACCGCCAGTATGGACGGGCAGAGAGGGAGGATCCAAGCCTCTTGCCTGCCCAGACAGCATCCCCGATCAGCAGAGCAGCCCCCTGAAGACCCAAACTAGGAAGCTCCACCAGGTTCTGGAGAGGAACCAATCAGAAGAGGGTCGTGCCTCCCTCCTCACCAGGCAGCCAATCCCAGGCACTGCCTTGGATGAGGAAGTTTTGCAAGGACATTCTTAAGGACTGGGCCATCAAGCGGCCCTCCCATGCTGCAGCCCCCCACGTGAAGGACAAACATGCAAAGGACATCTGAGCCTGCCCACCGGAGTCAGCCCAATGAGGCAGCCAGCCACTCTGCTCCCCCTGCTGACCAAAATGGGCCCCTACTCATCAGATCCCAGGTAAACCTGTTGGGGGTTGCATTGTAGGGTGGCTGTACTTTGGATGCTAGCTTGGCATTTGAGAGTAAGTGTGTTAGTGGGCATAGGGGCTTGCTTTTTAAACTGCTATTGGGTATTAGTGTGTTTCTGGGTTTTAAAGATTGCTGGTAGTATTTTAGTGTGTAGGGACTTGCTGTAAAATGCTTGCTAGGTATTAGTGAGCCTCAGGCTTTAGGAACTTGGGGCTACTGGATGGTAGTACAATTGCCCTACTGGGGCCTGGGACAAGAGGACAGGAAGCACAAGAAGAACAGGAAAAAGAAAATGTGGGGAGTGGGAAATGCAGTGATTGTGGGGTGGCAGTGTACTGGGAGACATTCTGGAGACAGTGGTGCTGTCCCATCTGTGTGCACCTCTCTGGGTGGAGGGAACAGGTCTCAAGGCTCCGGGTGGTGCGGGCTGAGAGTCAAGAGAATGTCGCTAGATTCTAAGTCACATTGGTGAGTAGTCAGGGGTCCATCTCTTCCAACAAAGGACCACCAAGCCAGACACCATGACCTCAAAGAATCCCAGATGGGAGGTGAGGTTGGACAACGGTGGGCTCAAAGATGGTATGGGTGGTAGGATCTGGAAGGCTGGGAGGAGTAGTAACAGACACACTCCTCATCCAGTGCCACTAAGAAATTCCTACACCATTTTGGCGGAGTGGGACAGCCGGGAAAGGGCACCGAGGTGTTGGAAAGTGAGGATGTGGGGGTCCACTGAATAGAATCCTGGGGGGGGGGGAGAAGACCCCGAGAGAAGGAGGAAGCAACTTCTGAAGGGGGACTCTATTATCAGGGGGATAAAGTTGGGGGAAGGAAAGGGGTAGTGAGGGAGGTTGAGTGCCTACCTGGTGCATCGGCTTGGAAGGATGGAAAGCATATCCAGCGGGTCACAAGGGCAATAGGAAGGAAGGGGGAGCTGGATGTCATTGTCCATTTGGGGATGATTGACCTAGCTTTGGATGGGATGGGGGCAGGGCAGGAGCAGTTTAGGGAGCTGGGGAAGGATCTTAGGCAGGTAACACACACTGTAGCCTTTATGGAAATGCTTCCTGTGTACAAAGGGGAAGGAGTGGGAGCACTGCGCTAAGGCCTTCAACTCATGGTTGAAGGAATGGTGCAGAGAGGAGGAACATGGCTACATTGGGGACTGGGGCTCCACCTGAAAGGATCAGAGCTTGTACTGGGGGATGGGGGGGATGGCCTGCATCTATCTAGGACAGGAACGGCAGTTTAAATAGTACTTCAATGAACATTTAAACAAGCTGAGGGGGGTGGCAGAAGGCAAAGGGAAAGCAGCAACTGCCCCCCCCCAGGCTGTGATGGAGGGAAGAGAAATCCTAACAGAAAAATTCCTCGAATGCAAGACAATCAAGGTAGCAAGGGATTAGCAAGGAATAAGGGGAGAGAGGCAGGCAGTATAAAAAGAGGAGGAAAGGGGAACAGCTAGCAAAAGTGGGAAGGGACAAGAGAAGGACTAACAAAATCTGGACAGCCATGCGTGCCAATACTAAAAGTCTGGGAAAGAAGATACTAGGCCTGGAGGCCACCATGGCTGATGCAGACCTGGATTTCATGGCCATCACCAAAATATGGTGCACGGACAACCATGACTGAGAAACAGTCATACCTTGCTACACAATGTATAGAAGAGACAAGGTAAGAAAGAAAGTTGGAGGTGTGGTGCTTTATGTTAAGAAAAACAAACGTGACAGAGGTACAGGAATTCAGGGGTGGGGTTGAGGTATGGATCAACCGTGAGTTAGGAAACGGAACCGCCATTTGGCAAGGAGTGGTAGACAGGCCTCCAACACAAAGGGAGGACTTAAAAAAATAAATGTTGGAAGACACAGGCAAAATGGCTAAGAAGTGGGAGGTAGTGCTGGTGGAGGACTTTAATCTGCCAGATGTAGATTGGAGCCTCCCTGCAGCAGCATCAGCTAGAAGTAGAGACATCATGGACTCCCTGCAGGGGGCATTCCTCAAGCAGCTAGCCAGTGAGCACACTTGGGGTGGGACAATACTGGACCTGGTGCTTACTAACGAGGACAGTGTTGCAGACATCAGGGTGGGAAGTCATCTGAGGACCACTGACCATCACACAGAGTGGTTTAATATAAAAACAGCAGCGGAATCCAACTGCACAAGGGCGAGGGTCCTAGATTTCAGAAGGGCTTACTTTACAAAGATAGAGGAATGTCTCCCAGGGGACCTGGTAGGGGGAGATGTCTTAGCTGGGGTGGAGGGCAAATGGGCCAGAATAAAAGAGGGCATAGTAACAGCAACAAACCTGGACATCAAGCAAGTAAGCAAAAGCAGGAGGAGGAGGAGACCATTATGATTCTTGAGGGAGGTGGCAGAAAAGGTAAGGGCAAAAACAGTGGCAATCAGAAAGTATAGAGAGACCCAGAGAAAGGAGGGCAGGGAACGGTATCTGGGGAAATGGAGGGAGGCAGACAAAACAGTAAGGAGTGCAAAGGTGAAAGCGGGGGAAAAGAATAGCCCAGACAGTATTAAAGGGGGACAAGACACTTTTCAGGTATGTTAGGGAAAAAAAAGGACTTGTATGGTTATGGGGGTGGGCGCTGTACAGAAGGGGACCAAGAAAAGGCAGACATCAAACAAATACTTCTGCTCAGTGTTCACAGTAAAAAAGGAACGGGAGGTGCCACAAATAAGCACCAAAATCTTGGAGGAAAGGGAAGTGGACACCAGTCCATTTTCTGAAGAGAGGGTCAGGAAAGCACTCACCAATCTGAGGATGCACAAAGCCACGGGGCCAGATGGGGTGCATCCAAGTGTGCTGAAGGAACTCAGGGAGGTACTAGCTGCACCCCTGGCAGACTTGTTTAACAGTTCACTGGAGACTAGTGTGGTCCCAGAGGACTGAAGAAGTGTGAATGTAGGCCCTCTTCACAAAAAGTAGCAAGGAGAAGGCAGGAAATTACAGGCTTGACAACCTGACTTCTGTAGAAGGGAAACTGATAGAAACACTATTAAAGGAAAGGATTGTGGAACACCTGGTATGGACTGCAGGACCCAAAGCAGCATGGCTTCACAGAGGGGAGGTCATGCCATACAAATCTAATAGATTTTTGACTGGGCAACCAAGGCGTTGGATCAGGAAGCGGCGGTGGACATGGCCTACCTGGACTTCAGCAAGGCCTTTGACATTCTACATAGGAGACTGGTAAACAAGTTGGGTAACATAGGGGTGGGAAAAAAGGTGGTAACCTGGGCAGAAACCAATTAGGGGGTAGGAGGCAGAGTTTGGTGGTAAATGGAGTTCACTCTGAGGAGGGGAGAATGACAAGCGGGGTATCTTAGGGGTCGGTACTGAGGCCAGTAGTCTTTAATGTCTTCATTCACGATATAGTGGAGGAACTGGAAGGGAAGGTCTACCTCTTTGTAGATGGCATCAAGATCTGCAATGCAGCGGACACTCCGGGGGGAGGGGGTGCAAGGGATGGAAAGAGATTTAAAATGCCTAGAGGAATGGTCACAAGTTTGGTATCCAATGTTTAATGCAAAAAAAGTGCAAAATACTGCACTTGGGTCACAGAAACCCGGGGGTGGAGTACAAAAATGGGGAGGGATACTTGCAATGACCAAACAGGAAAAGTGCCTGGGGTAATCATAGCGGATGACCTGAAAGTGGCCAGACAAAGCAATCAGGGGAGCTAGAGGGATGCTGGGGTGTACAGGTGGGGTATCACCAGCAGGAAGAGGGAAGTGGTGGTATTTTATTTAAAATTTGGCAACCGGGAAAGGCACACTGAGCCGAGGCTCATTTCCAGATGTGACCCAGGGACAGGGGTAACAAATACAGACACAGGGTTTCAACACACAAATAAAATACATGAAAGTGGTGTTGCCCCTACATAGGTCATTGGTAAGACCCCACCTGGAATACTGTGCCCAGTTTTGGAAACCACATCTTAGGAAAGACAAACAGAGCAGAGGCGGTCCAGAAGAGGGCTACCAAGATGGTACAGGGTCTGCATCAAAAGCCCTAAGAGGAAAGGCTAAAGGAACAAAACATGTACACCTTGGAGGAGAGGAGGGAAGGGGATATGATCAAGACCTTTAAATACTGCACAAGGGTGAATAAGGTACAGGTGGGAGGTATTTTTGGGATGAAAGAGTGCTCTAGAACAAGGGATCATGATATGAAGCTAGAGGGGGTTAGGTTCAGGAGAGATGTGAGGAATTAGTTCTTCACAGAAAGGGTAGTGGATGCGTGGCACTATCTTCCAGTAGAGGTAGTGGGGGTGAAAACAGTGGTGGGATTCAAAAAAGCCTGGGACAGGGACAGGCACAAGGGAATCACAAGGGATGGGAAAGGGGAGGACGAGAAAGTGCTGTAGACCTAGAAGGTTCTGCAGCAAAAGAAATCACAACAAAAAAAGGGCAGACTGGATGGGCTAAGCGGCCCTTATCTGCCATCAGTTTCTATGTTTCTACTTAGTTTGCAAAGCTAACAAAGTAACTATATTTCACACCTTCCAGCAACTTGTTTTGTTGAACTCTAGTTAAGCATACAAGCACACTGTGGAGTCTCAAGGATGCTGACAACATCATGTTCTCATATGCTAATGCAGCTATCAGGCACAATGAGATTTCAACAACCAGAAAATGGAGACTCCCAGGATAGTTACACGGGACATGCATGAACAGTGAAAATAAGCCAAAGCAAACACATACATCTCCAATAGCTATACGAAAAGAGTTGTCTGTTGACATGGAAACAAATAAAATTTGCAACATATGAGGGTATAGTTTTCCTTTAAGGGATCCATCTTTAATATTCACAGCCCGCATCTCAGTTCACTGGACTGACCTGACCCAGTGATAGAACTTACGATAATTATGGAATTTAAAATGAAGTTCAAACTCCGCACTGTGGTCACTTTATGGGGAGTGGGCATTCTATTAGAGGAATACTGCAGACTACTGAATTCTTAATGTACCATGGTAAATAAATTTTCTACTACTTGTGTAGAAAGACAAATGACTGACAGGCAGCAACAACCAGTGGAGGGACTATTTACATTTTCTAAGCAATATTTTATTGTATTTCTGTGCTTGCAGATATGCAATTGTATATGTCACCCTGTATATTGTTTCTGTCTTGTGATTCTCCCAAGTCCTGTCTAAAAACAGGCAAATGTCTTGGTGCACCTACCTGGTAAATAAAAACTAAATATTTTTTGAGTCTTTTGTATCTTTTTTTTTTTTTATTTACCTAACTCATTGTCTCAGTGCAGTAAGATCCTTCAGGGTGTGGGATGTTGGTGGATACCTGCACTTCCAGGGCCTGGAAGGCCCAACACTGCACCCTCCTGGGTATGCGGATATCCACTAATATCCCACACCCTGTCAGGTCTTACTGCTTACTTAAAGAGCTAGTGTACTCCCTGAAATTAATATTAATTTCTGAAAGCAGACAACCATTACTTTTTATACCTTAGGTATTTACTCTTTTCCCTTTGGCTAATGATAAAGGTTTTCTACTTGACAGCGCTAGGCAGTTTGACGTGCGAAACACTTTCCTTGAAGGGTTTCATACTGTATCTAGTTATGTTCCTCTTCAAATTTCTTCAGCATTATAACTTTACTACTGCTCAGAAAGTCACTTAACAGCTGCCAGATTAGTCACTTGTGATGACACACTGAGCTTATAATGGTACAAGCAGAGAAACTGTTGACAGGAAAAGACCCAAGGTTTATCAAGTCTGTCCAGTTTTCCTACTATTTTCACCCTTGACCTTGTTTTTATGCCCCTTGCCCTCTACCACCTTAGATTCCTCCAGGACTAGGTGCCTGGCTTAGCTGGATCCTGTCCCCCATGCAGTAGCCTACCTCCATTCTGCCTTGGTTCAGCCCTCCAACCCCCCAGGCAGGGTGGAGGGGAGCTCCCATTCTGCCTATATAGTCATCGTCAGGTGACCATGTGTAGAGTCTAGGACCAGTCCTCCTTTGGTTCATTGGAATCCATCATCTTCTGGGAGGGGGCCATTTCCTTGTTTTCTCCTCCTATCCCCACTGATGCCGGTACCCAGGGGAGGTCCTAGGCACATGTGTAGACAGGGTGAGCATTCCGCGCTGGATCTTCATCCTGTGTCAGTTCCTCCTGGAGCATCCTCTGCTGCACTACCACCTGTGGTCATCCAGGTGGCAGTATTACAGCAAGGAGAGAGACCCACCCGTCCTGGAGGAGGAGGAGGGGCGCATCCTACCCACCCGTCCTGGAGGAGGAGGGGTGCATCCTCTGGGATGCTTGATCCTCCTTCCCTTGGCCAGCCCCAGATGACATGGACTAGCTCCCGAAGCGGAGTTGTTGGCATTGTCAGCAGTAGCGCCACCATTGCCCAGTGGGCTGGCAGGGTTATTTAACCTTGATGCTGATGAGGTACAATGTGAACAGGAACAGAACTAAACTGTAAAGTGCTAAGTACTGACTGTTCTTCATTCCTAATTTTATCAGGTACAGAACTTTCTTCCAATGACTAAAAATGGAAAAGAAAAATACTTCAGAGGAAAAAAGGAAGAACTGACCACTTTTAAAAATGAATTACATTTTCTGTCTGCTGCGTTGGTGAAATTCTGTACCTCTGTTGTATTTTCCCAGGTTGTGCCTGAAAATAGGCCACTGTTATTGTCTAGTGGACTTACCTGGTAAATAAAAACTAAATAAATATAAAGGCTCTGTAAAATAAAGGTTTTAAAAGCTCTATTGCATAATACATTTCTCAATCAAATCTGTCTGTCTATATTTTTCAGGAGGTAAATAAACTAGCCAATAAAGGTGAGGAATTAAAGGAACTGGATGCTGAAACCTTCTGTTTACCCACATATTACATACAATGTACAAAAGAGCTGCACTGAATTCCCAAACTGGACTACATCAACACAGACTTCTGACAGCTGTGTTGTGTTTATGGTGGTTGTGTGATGTGGACTTCCTTTTCACTAGGAACTGAGCCGAGATCAGCCAATTAGTTTCTCTTGTGACACAAGCTGAGGTTTGAAAACCCTGGTCTTGGACACTCGGCAGCCCACCTCCTAACATAACAGTCCCATCTGCAAAGCCCAGCTATTGCTCTGCTTTGAACACTGCTCAAGACTTAATCGAGTCATAAAAATTATGTGATTTAATGGATAAACCAATGGCTAGAACATAACACAACTGTATCCCCAGGAAGTGCATGCACTGTTAGCAACAGAAAATATTTAAAAAGCCTAAGTTATACAGCATTTATATAAAAGGACTCCATTTGCACTGATGGTTACCATGGTCTGCATGCTCATTTGCAGATTTTCCATTTTTGTAACCATGGAGATATTTAAAATTACTATACTAACTACACGAACAGGACACCTGGTTTAACAGTGATCCATGATTATTAAAGGTTAAGTTTTAAATTAGCACTGTAACTCTGCTGACAGAAAATACAGCTCTGCCTTAAAACAGAAACCCATTCATATAAAGAACACCTTATTTAACAATGATAGCGGGACAAACTCTGAAGCAATCACAGCTTTCTATAAGCACTCTCCATAAGGGCCCTTGCCCACAGCAAAGCTCTCTGTTTTACCCTCTCAAGGAAACCTAGAGTTATTGCCATGTTCCATTCACTCACCCTGTCTTGTAGGTTTGGACTGGCCCCGATGGAGCAGAGGTACTGTACGACATCCATATTGCCATATCGTGCTGCCACGTGAAGTGCTGTTTCACCAGACTACAATCACAGAGTAAATAAGTGTTAATATGTACATATCACTTGCATATCTTCGGCCTTCCTTCTTCATCTTTAAAACCAAGTGAATACAGTGCTCCTCTTACCTTGTCTTTCACATCCAAAGGACACTTCTTCATGTTTAGGAACTTTAACGTTTCTACGTGTCCGTGCCGAGAAGCCCAGTAAATAGCATTGGAGCCAGCCTGTGAAAGAGACATCAGCAACAGCTCAAGACTTCATATAGTTATGAGCTGTGTGCACAAGTGGTGGTAACGAAACACAAAAGCAATTTATAACTTGAGTTTGAAAATAAAGGGCAACCCTGCACTTCAGCATGAACTTTCATAAACAGGATGTTTCAGCTATTACAATTTACTAGAGAATACTTTTCCAGTTTTAATGTTCCTTCCCACAGTTTACGACACAGTTTTATAGCCTATCTAAAAAGTCTGTAAAAAGCATTTTCCTCTCATCACTTAACCTTGCTGTGCATTTATGACATCATAATGCTCACCATGACAAGACTGTTATGTCATAAACCACAATCATTAGGTCAGCAGGGTGAGTCATATACATTTTTAAGACTCCGTGAAATAAATACTGCATTATCTGCAATATTTAGTAGACCAAAAAGGGGGAAAGTAAAAAGAATAACCAAAAACTGGAAAAAAATAAAGTTAAAACAACTGGTGTAAACCCAGTGGTTTTAAGCTTTTTAGGAGGCAGTACAGCACAGTTGTTTAAGGCTCTGAGCTACAAATCTGGAGACTTGGGTTTGAATCCCACAGCCCCCACTTGCATATACTGTGTGACCCTGAGGAAGTCACTTAACTTCCCTGTGCACCCAGGTTGCACCTGTAAACAAGCTTTCAGCTTAGTGTGTCTCACTTGGTTAAACAATTGAAAAAAAAATAAAAGCCACAGTAGAATTGCTCTTTAATCAACACTCCTTCAAAATTTAAGCAATAATCTAACACATACTGTGCATGAAAATGATTAAACTAATGGGGAACATGCTGTCTCACACTGTGCAGATATTTCTGATGCCTCTTTGGAAGCCCTTGGGACACAGAGATCCCACCAAAGGTGTTGTAGTTTATGGTTTCAAACTGATCACAGTGCCACAGCTACCACACCTCCCTGTTGGTTTGGTCTTAGGGCCAGAATCCTTGTTCTTCTCTTCTGTCCACCACCCTGGCATTCAGAGCATGTTCTGGCATTTAGCACCGGTTGTAATGGGCATGGGTGGTGGTCAAAACAAAGACCCCATCTAGTCCGGCTTACTGTTCAGCCACTGATGTTACTGGAGAGCAGTGCGCTCAAGCCCCCCCCCCAGAAAATAAGCATATTCATGGTGCCAGTGAATGAGAACCCCCCCCCCCCAAATATGTGACAGTAAAGATTACTGCCTACATCTCTCACAAACAAGTGTTACATCACTTCATTTCTAGATAGCAGACCAACACAGCTTACAGACCTTGTCTTGGACATCAATCTATGCGCCCTTACTCATCAGCAACTCCAGCATTTGAATGTTCCCACAGCCTGCTGCTATCAGCAAAGGAGGGGTCCCCAGCTACAAGGACAAGAGAATAAAGATCAGTCAAGTGCATTTCATATTTTCAAACAAAATCTTTGTAGCATATAAACATATTCAAGTTCTAACACTTTTCAAGATCCTGAACATGGCTTTATCTTAAGAAAGGCAAGGTAAGGCACATTTTATTTAAAAGAGGCCCATCCCGGAGGCTCTGGGCGCTGCACATTAAAAATTCCATATACATACAAATACAAAGAATAAATAAATAATACACTTATAAACAATGATACACATCATTAAAATTAAAATAATACCCTCAACAGCCACAATAAGCTCAAGGGAAGCCAGAGATTATTTTAGATCTCAAATTCAGAAGTCAGGTTAAGGATGTACAACACAGTCCGGGAAGGCCTGATTATATAAGAAGGCCTTGAGGCTGGCCTTGAATACCTCAACAGAAGGGGCATAGAAATGAGGTAGAGGGAGGGACGGAAAGAGAAAATGAACCTCTTTAGTACTAAGAGGATGGGCAAAATCTTTGTGCATAATGTACTGCACATTAGCAACACATCCCATCACTTGGGATTCCTAAAGGCACTTGGTAATATCAGAACTCTTCCTCATCCATATTCAGTGGCAAGCTAAGTAAAGAAGCATATACCATTCTGATAGATTATGCTACCTTTGCTGCATTTCTAAACTGATTCATAGAAAATACTATAAAAGCAAAAGAGGAAGCATTATATATCGTCCATTAACATTGAAGGAAAACCATGCTGAGTATATTGTAGTGTCTTATTCTCAAATGCTGCACTTCCATGGGACTCTGGTACAAAAACATCCCAGAACTGCCCTCATTTCCCACCACTCCTTAATCAAGACCACAGCCTCTAACCAAAACTTCCCTACCATATGGAATCCCACAATGAGAGCAGCTGGGGCCTGGAACATCACAGTGATGAATTGTCTGGCCTTAGGGAGGGAGCGCTGTACTACAAATACTTTGAGACCCTTTGGCATTCTTCTCAGTTGATAATGTTACTTTCCTTTCAGTTCTCTGCTTCTCACCGGATTTCTTTTAATTAACTCTAGGTAAAGACAGACAAGCACGTATTTTGAAAGTATTTGTTAAAACAGGCTGGCAAGAAAAGAGGTCAAGTGGCAAAACAGATTCTGAGACCTGAACTGCTCTTGAATGGAGAAACTGAAAGTGAATCCCGTAACACTGTTGTGACCAGAAAAAGGAAGCACACTGCAAACATCAGATGACAATTAAAGTGAGGTAATAATAATATAATCAATCAATCAATCAATCAATCAAATCTTTATTTATTCAGGCGATCATCATTGAGCAAGGCTCATTTACAAGATGGACCTGATAAGGTCAAGGTTCGAGTTGGTGCACAGCAATTACATCACATACTTATGAGACAGTTATACATACAGAAACAAAAAATTTTTATTTATAACACAATAATATACAGAGAATTCACATGTTAAAGCTTGGCAAGAGAAAGTTAAACTAACATCTACAATATGTACAATACATATATATCACAATGAGGGCCATGACAGTCACTCACATAATGAGTACAAGGATGGTGAAGGGAATATTGGGTGCCATATACTGGCGGTGTCTGGTTGGAAGGAATATGCCATATGTGATTGGAATAAGGTTTTGTGGGATGACTATTCTATCTCTAGTGGTAGCAACTGCATTTCTCTGTGAAGAAGGCTGTACATTGCTGCTTGAAGGATGTAAATAGAATGATAATGGACAGTTTTAGGGATTTTTGTAGGGTGTTCCATGCTATGGCTAGAAAGTAGCTGATTGCTGCCCTCCCTATTTTGGTGTGGACTTTGGGCAATTTGAGCAGGATGATATTGTTGCTTCTTAGGGCATAGGAGCTGGGAGTGGTCAGGTTGAAGCAGTCCAGGATATAGCTTGGGAGTTTTTGATAAAGCTCTGTAGATCCATAGAGCTGCATTTCTGCTCCTCCTGACATGAAGGGAAACCCATCCAACTGAATCATAGAGAGAACAATGGTGAGTATTATATGGCAGGTCTGTAATGAACCTTATTGCTCTATGGTATAAGGTATCCAACTTTTGAAAGTAGGGAGTGGAGCAGTGACTAAAGAGGAAGTCTGTGTAGTCAATGACTGATAGAAAGATGGCCTGGACTAATCTCATCTTTGAATCTCTATTAAGGAAGGGTTTTAATCTGTAGAGGAGGCCAAGCCTTAGGCGAAGCTTTTTCAGCAGTTGTTCTAGATGCTGAGTAAAGTCAAGTCTGTTGTCAATCCACACCTAGGTATTTGAAATTTTCAACATACTCCAGATTTTCTCCAAGTATAGTGCATATCTGGGGAGACTGATTGAAGAGGATGTGTTGGTGGAGTTTTGGGTTGTGAACATCATTGCTTTGGTTTTCTTTGCATTTAGCAGAAGCTTTTCTCGAGAAGCTGATGTTGTAACAGGAGAATTCTGCTTGTAGGATTTCATGAGCAACTTTAGGTGAAGGGTTGCTGACATACAGTGCAGTGTCATCAGCAAAGAGATGTACTGAGGACTTGGTAAGGTTGAATCAATTTTATTTATATAAATGGCAAAAGGATAGGACCCAAAATAGAGCCTTGGGGACTCCTCTTGACAGTGGTCTTAATGGGGAGAGGTCACCTTCAGCTTTTACCTGCTGTGATCTACCGGAGAGGTAGCATCTGAACCACTTAAGGGAGGATGGATCTAGGACAATGGAGTGTAGGGATGAGAGTAGCAGTTCATGGTCCACAGTGTCGAATGCTTTGCTCAGGTCCAGGAATACTGCACAGACATTGTTCTTTTTATCCAGTTCAGTTTGCCAATCATTGGTGACCTTGGCTAATGCAGTGATAGTGCTATGTTTGGCCCTGAATCCAGATTGAGCTGGATTTAATAGATTAGCATTGTCCAGATATTCCCTTAACTGAATACTCACTAATTTCTCCAGCATCTTGGATAACATAGGTAGGATGGAAATGTGCCTGTAGTTATTAAGATCCATAGGGTCCCCTGATTTTAGAAGGGGGACCATTTGGGCTGTCTTCCACAGCATGGGAATAGAGCCAGAGTTTAGGGAAAGGTTAAAGAGGTGAGTTAGGGGGACTGCAAGCACATGACATGCAATCTTTAGAAAGAATGAGTCCAGAAGATCTGCTCCTGCACTTTTTTTGGTATCTAGATGCCATAATAGATCCTCAACTTGTTTCAACAGTATAGGTTTGAAGCTAAAGGAGAGTCAACTCTTTGTTCACCAGTATAGTGGGAGCTTAAATGATCCCTTAATAGGTTAGCTGGGGAGGAGTCAAAGGCAAGGCCAGCTGTTGTGAAGTGGTTGTTGAATGCATCCAGGATTTCCAATGTGCCAGTAATGCGGCCATAGTTACTGTGTAAATGGGTTGGAAGGGGGTTAACATCCTGGCCCATCATACCCTTGATGGTGCCCCAAAATCTAGCAGTATTATGGTAGGAGTCGACGAGCTGGGCCAGGTAGTAGGCAGTCTTTGCATCCCTAACTTTCCTAGTGCATTTATTCCTGGCTTTCCTAAAGATCATCCAGTCCATGATATTCTTAGTTTTTCTTGCTACTTTCCAAAGTTTATCTCTCTCCAGCAGTGCAGCTTTGAGGTCAGCTGAAAACCAGCGACAGGATTTGTATTTTATTAGGATACTAGAGATTGGGGCATGGGTGTTAAGGCATTTAATATAATGCTATTTAGCACCTGCTGAGCTTTCTACAGAATGTGCAAGACAGAACTTTTGCCAGTGTGGAGAGTAGGCTAGAACATGCAGATATCCTTCAATATTGATGTTTTTCTTGGATCTCCTCTTGAGGAATTTTGCAGGATCTGTTTTAATGCTGTTGGATCTTACCCCTGCGATGGGGCAGTGGTCACTTATGTCGCATAGGATCACTCCAGCATGTGTGAATAGATGTGGTTTACTCACTAGTATGATGTCAAGTAGAGTACTGTTACTACTATTCCTTGCATTTAGTCTTGTTGGTTCATTAATTAACTGTGTGAGCCCACAGGTGTCACAGAATGATACCAGAGGTGTAGCTGCCTGGGTGAGCCAGTTGAAATTCAGGTCCCCTATGATAATGACTTCTTCAGTACAGGACTTGACCAGGTTTCCCAGGTGGGATAAGAGCTTGTGTTCAGCAGAGGGGGGGTCTGTAGCATCCAATTAAATGGAAAGCTGCTGTATTGGAGAGAGACTTTTAGAGATAGACACTCAAATTCCTTGGGCATAGATGTTGCAGCAGTACAGAACACAACTAAACCAGCTTTTACATACATGGCTACTCCGCCTCCCCTTGTTTGGCGATCAGCTCTGATTAGCTGATAGTTAGGTAGGTTAACTTCCCTGTCCATTGTGGTGGTCTTGAGCCATGTCTCAGTTATCACAAGAAAGTCTGGCAAGGTATGGGCAACCCAGGATTGTAGCAATGTAAATTTTTTTCAACAGACTGCATACATTAATATGCAGGAAACTGAGGCCTTTAATTGAGGATAGGTCTGAGGAGAGGTGATGCTTTCAAGAGGTCCAGAGTTGATTTCTACATTACCAATACAGAGCAATAGGAAGATCAGTAATTTCATAAGGGCTGCCAGTGATAGGGAGAGGGCTGTCTTTGGTCCTCCTTTTTTATTCGTTGCCACTCTTTGTTTGGGTGCTCCTGTGATTTAGGTGAGTGTCGGGATACCAATTAGCAGTTTGATGACTAGGCTTAGTGGGATCTATATACCCAGTAGTGGGGCCTTGTCTGAGACATATATGTGGTGATGTGTGTAAACTTTATGGTGATTGTACCACTGTAGTCGATGCAGCAATGGCAAGACATATATGAGGGTATGGTGTCAGCCACGGGGGATGTTCCAGAGAAACTAGGCGGGTTGACCACTTTAGATTGTATAATAGGGTCATCTTCATTGTGGAACCCTATGGCTATTAGTGACAGGAGTATCAGTAGCAAGCTCCCCATTCTGAGGGGGATATTGATAGTTGGCAATAGGGAGTATCGAAGTTGCTGATTGGTTGGGTCAGCAAGCTGGTATGACTGTCTATTGGTTTAGAGAAAAGTGCTATGGGCGGGGAAGAGATTTCGGCGGGAAGATGCCTATAAATTAACACACAGGAAGGGGGAAGGGCAGGTGGGCAAAAATTGTGCGCCTTTCCCCGACTGCTCCCTCGCTGTTCCTCCCGACCTTGTGGTTCCCAAGTTCGGCTAGGTGCCGCGACCACCTACTGGCGGAGGGAAGCCCCGGCGCTCAGCTGGTTGCTGTGGTCTGAAGGAAGCAGGCTGGAGAGAGACAGAGGAGGGTGCAGCAATTAATAAAGGCAGTAGCAAGCCTTTTTCTGAGCGTCACTGACCAAATCTGCACTACAAAGGACTGTGGGGGTCCTGTGGCGCCTCAGCGTCTGGCCCTACCCATATTCAGACAAGGAGCTGCAATTACTTTAAAGAGCAGCAAAACAGTAGTTTCCCCTTACAATACAATAGTGGATAACAGCACTTTTTTTGATGATTTACATATAAAACTAGAAGGAGAGTGGCGCCTCAGCGTCTGGCCCACTGCTGCTAACAGAGTCCAGCAGAATTCAACAGAATCAACAGCAGTTGCCCTCTATAGATGTCTCACCAGAGTGGAAGCAGCTCTTCTGGGAAACTTGCAGTAGAACACCAGGGGAAGAGTAAAAGACAAAAAGAAAAACAAATTTTCAAGTCCCACACAGATTTCAGCAATGCAAACTGAGCCAGTGTAAGTCAATGGGGCAGGAGAGCCAATCGGCTGCTGTGCCTGGTGGAGCGCTCGCTTACAGATTGGCTGCGCCTTTCCCGACTGCTCCCTCGCTGTTCCTCCCGGTCTTGTGGTTCCCAAGTTCGACTAGGTGCCGCCGACCACCCGCTGGCAGAGCGAAGCCCCGGCACTCAGCTGGTTGCTGTGGGCTGAAAGAAGCAGGCGATTGGCTGCGCCTTTCCCGACTGCTCCCTCGCTGTTCCTCCCGGCCTTGTGGTTCCCAAGTTCGGCTAGGTGTCGCCGACCGCCCGCTGGCAGAGCGAAGCCCCGGCGCTCAGCTGGTTGCTGTGGGCTGAAGGAAGCAGGCAGAGTGGAAGCAGCTCTTCTGGAAAACTTGCAGTAGAACACCAGGGGAAGAGTAAAAGACAAAAAGAAAAACAAATTTTCAAGTCCCACACAGATTTCAGCAATGCAAACTGAGCCAGTGTAAGTCAATGGGGCAGGAGAGCCAATCGGCTGCTGTGCCTGGTGGAGCGCTCGCTTACCGATTGGCTGCGCCTTTCCCGACTGCTCCCTCGCTGTTCCTCCCAGCCTTGTGGTTCCCAAGTTCGGCTAGGTGCTGCCGACCGCCCGCTGGCGGAGCGAAGCCCCGGTGCTCAGCTGAGATTACCTGAAAGAGTTCCTGGTTCCTTACTGCCCTGGCCGATCACTCCATTCAGCCGACGAGGGGTTGCTAGAGATTCCAGGGGTGTGTTTGAAATCATCCGGGGCAAGAGCATTTATGTATGTAGCCCCTACCCTTTGGAATTCTCTACTCCATCAGTTATGGGAGCCCCGGCGCTCAGCTGGTTGCTGTGGGCTGAAGGAAGCAGGCTAATAATAAATTTTATTTATAGGGCGCCTTATCTATAGCCAAGGCACCTAACAATTTTAAAAACAAATCAAACACCAATACAATTTAGATAAAACATAAATACAATTAACATTAAAATAACAGTACACCATTCATCAAAAGAAAGATCAGTCACTGAATGCCTGGTGCCACAAAAAAGTTTGAATTCCTCCACAGTTGTGCACTCCCGTAACTGATGGAGTAGAGAATTCCAAAGGGTAGGGGCTACATACATAAATGCTCTTGCCCCGGATGATTTCAAACACACCCTTGGAATCTCTAGCAACCCCTCGTCGGCTGAGTGGAGTGATCGGCCAGGGCAGTAAGGAACCAGGAACTCTTTCAGGTAATCTGGGCCCAGTCTGTGTAGGGCTTTAAAAGTCTGTAAACTGACTTTAAAGGTGATCCGCCACTGTACTGGCAGCCAATGCAGTTCGCGCAGCACCAGCGTAATATGACAGGACCGAGCAGATCCCTTCAAAAGCCAGGCTGCCACGTTCTGCACCAGCTACAGGTGGTGGATTTCCACCCCAAGAAGCCCTAGGTAGAGGAAGTTGCAATAATCTAAGCGCAAGGACACAAAGGCGTGGACCAAAGTAAGAAGGTCACCAGATGGAACGAGATGCTTAATCCTGGCAATATTCCTGAGATAATAAAAGGAAGATTTGATGGCAACCAACACCTGCGAATGCAAGGTCAGCCCTTCATCAAAAATTACCCACAGGTTACACACTCATTCAGAGGTTGGGAGTGGAACGCCACCGAGAAAAAGTCCTGAGGGTGAACCAACTCCCAACCCCCCTATCAGGCGACCTGGATCCACAACCAGCACCTCAGGTTTTTCCAAGTCCAGTTTCAGCCAGCTGGAAACCATCCACTCCTGAATTTCTCTCAGACAGTTATTGAAGACCGAGAGAGCTCTATCCTGGTTGGGTGCAAAAGAAAGGTAGAGCTGGGTATCATCAGCATAGCAGTGAAACCTCAGCCCATACCTTCTTACAATGTCTCCAAGGGGTAGCACGTACACTGCGAACAACATGGGTGACAGCACTGAACCTTGAGAAACCCCACACGACAGAGAAATAGGGCCTGAGAAAAAAAAACAGACACCACTCTCTGTGTTCTACCTGTGAGGAACAATGTAAACCACCCGAGAACTGTTCTTGACAGTCCACAGATGTGCCTCAGGTGACCAAGCAACACCCCATGGTCCACGGTGTCAAATGCTGATGAGAGATCCAGAAGAACCAAGATGGAGCGGCTCTTCTGATCTCTAGCCATCAGGGGATTATTGAGCACCCGAACCAGTGCTGTCTCGGTACTATGTCTCTTTCGAAAACTGGAGTGGAGCAGTTCATAGATGTCATGGATGGTCAAATGGTCCTCCGGTTGTGCTGCCACTACTTTCTCAATCACCTTCCCTAAAAAGGGGTGGTAAGAGATAGGTCTGTAGTCTGCATGGCAGTCTGGGTCCAAGGTAGATTTCTTCAAGAGTGGTGTCACCACTGCCTCTTTCAGGGAGCTAGGAAACTCTCCAGATTCCAAGGAGCACCAGTCTATCCGTGCAAGGACCGGACCAATGACATCAATACAACCCAAAATTAGGGAAGTTGGTCCAGGGTCCAAACTACAGCACGTAGGGTGCACACCTTGGATGATCCGCATGACATCCATGAACTCCAGTCGGCTGAAGGTAATCCAAGAAGGCTGAGGTGCAGTGACGTGCTGATCAAAAGCAATGCTCACAGATTGTGCCGGTTGGAGTACCGCCCTGATATCAGCCACCTTATTAGCAAAGAATCGAGCAAGTTCGTCGCACAATTGTGAAAAGACTTTCCGAACACGTAGACAAGCTGGGTTGCACAGTTTGTCCACAGTTTGGAAAAGCTGAGCTGGTCGATTCTGCGTAGCCGCAATCTTCCCAGACAGGAATTCTGCCTTCTTACGGGTGACTGCAGATTGATAGGCTTGATAATGATCCATCAATCTAAGGTGGTTGGTATCAAGGGCGGACTTCCGCCAGCAACACTCTAACCTTCGTCCTAGTCTCTGCATCTCCCTCAAAGTCCCATCAAACCAAGGGGATTGAGGGCGAAGGGAGAGAGGATGAACACAGACTGGAGCAATGGAATCCAGAGCTGCAGAGACGGCCAAAGTATAGGCCGTCACAAGTGTCTCTGGGTCACTGCTTGCCGACGAGAGATCAAGCACCGCAACTAGGCTATGAGAACTTGTATCTCATAAAGGACGGTACCTAACCATCTCCACAGGGGTAAGCCTATGAGGGGGAGGTGCTAAAACTAAACCCCATGGTGTAGTGATCTGACCACCCTACTGGTTCCACCCCCAAGTCAGATGTTTTGATCCCTAGGAGGAAGACTAAGTCAAGGGAGTGTCCATGTTTATGAGTAGCAGTGGTAACCACCTGTGTAAGGACCAGAGATGTCATCAATTGGAGGAAGTGCTGACCAAGTTGTGAGAGTTCATCGTCAACCCAGGCATTGAAGTCACCCAGACTGAAACACCATGTCGATGACAAAGTCCGCCACTTCCTTAAGGAATCGCTTCTCATCACCGGGTGGATGATAAATGAGGGCGATCCGATAACCTACACCTGCTACTACGGCACACTCGAATGACTCAGCCTCCTCAACTAGTACACTCGTGAGGTTAAGTTCGGTCTTGAAACCGACCGCAACAGCCCCCCCCAGTCCAATCTTGGGCGGTGAATCACTGAGTACTCGGCTGGAGTTACAGCCTCCAAAATGGGGCCAGAGTTCTCATCCAGGTAGACTTCTGTAAATGAAAAATACATGCAAGACCAATGGAATGAGAGAAAGAGGAGAATAAAATAAGTAAGATTATGGAATTTACACTTTCTTCACAGTGTATCAGGACTATAGGAGGGAACGTAGTTGAAAACTAGTGAATTGACTTTTTTTTTAGAAAAATTAATGTACTTTCTGTGGCAGCAAAAGGTGCTGTGACTGTCGGAGTTTGAAACCTCGTGGTCCAGTGGTTGAGGTGCAGTCTTAAGAGCAATGAGTTAACAAGTCTGGGCCCAAATGGATGGAACCAGCTGCTTGCTGTGTGACACTGTGTACCTACCCTCTCGATGTTCATCACCTTGGGCACCTGCCCTCTCAATGCTCCAGTCCCCCTCACCTGCAGAGGTGGGTAAGAAAGAGGACCCCACTACAAACACCTGCTTCTTACGAACATCTGAATGGGTAGGTAATCTGACATTCTGACAAGCTTGATAAACACTGATGTACAGTAGCTTCATAGAAACAGTGACAGTGCACCTCCTTTTCAGCCGGAGGGAGAGTTCTTAATCAATAAAGAAAAATGAATCTCTAACAAAGAGTACATACAACTGCTAATGCCATTTTTCACTAACAAACAGAAATGAAAAAGCAAACACAGAATATGAAACAATGACATTTGTTTGCTTACAGGGCAGGGATTTATCATGAAAGAATGATTGTGAACAGGATAAAACCAGGACATGCAGTAGGGTCTGGCGATTTAAACAAGCATAAACAATTGTGAATGAAGACATAACTCAGTTTGAAGGTTTTGTTTTGTTTCATTAACAAGTGTATTTTTTTAATGAGTCAGTACCACACCTAGAAGAACTGAAGTAACTTAATCCTCAAAATGTTGGATGTAAGAATGGTTAGTAATAAACAAAAAAAAAAAGGAGAAAACAAGTTGTAGAGTGGCCTTTTTGATAAGTTTCATAGCTCCTTGCTACAGTATCACACATCAAGATGTCTGTGGTAAGGTTTGTTACAAACAGAAGCAGAGTATGGCTGGTGTATGTGGATTCATGGCCCTTTCTCTGCAGTATCACATATAAGGATGCTGCGGTAAGGTTTGTTATGGACTGGAGATGAGTATGGCCGATGTATATGGATTCATGGCCCTCTTTCTGCAGTATCACAGATAAGGATGCTGTGGTAAGGTTTGTTATGGACTGGAGATGAGTATGGCCAGTGTATGTGGATTCATGGCCCTTTCTCTGCAGTATCACATATAAGGATGCTGCGGTAAGGTTTGTTATGGACTGGAGGCGAGTATGGCTGGTGTAGAAACAGAAACTGCCAGCAGATAAGGACCGCTAGGCCCATCCAGTCTGCCCACAGGCCCTATACGGTGTATGTGACCACTGACCCTATGTGATCAATGGCTTTTCATTATTCCCTCACCTCTCAAAGTTCCCCTGTGCCTATCCTAGGCATACCTAAACCCCTCCACTGTGGTTGCCCCCACTACCTCTTGTGGCAAGCAATTCCAAGCACTGACCACCCTTCTCTGTGTAGAAAAACATCCTCACATTACCCCTTAATCTACCCCCCTCCAATTTCATATCGTGCCCCCCTTGTTCTAGTACTTTTTCTCCCTTGGAAAAGGTCCTCCACCTGCACCTTGTTTATGCCCTTGAGGTGTTTGAAAGTTTCTATCATGTCACCCTCCTCTCTTCCAGTGAGTACATATGGAGGTCCCCTATTCTCCCCTATGTTTTGTATTGCAAGCCCTGCACTATCTTTGTCGTCCTTCTCTGGATAGCCTCCACCTTGCTTACAGTATGTCCTTGCGCAGATGTGGCCTACAGAACTGCACGCAGTACTCCAGGTGAGGCCTTACCAATGTTTTACACAATGGCATCACCACTTTCCTTCTCCTGCTAACGATACCTCTGCCTATGCACCCCAGCATGCCACTGGCCCTCCCCATAACCTTTATGCATTGCTTTGATACCTTGAGGTCATCAGAGATGATAATCCCTAGGTCCCTTTCCTCTTTAGTGACAGTCACCCCCCCATCCTGCAGCTCTACCCAGGTGCATTATTTTGCACTTCTTAGCACTGAACCTCAGTTGCCACATCTCTGACCATCTTTTAAGCTTCTCCAGGTCCCTCTTCATTTTGTGAACCCCTTCTGGAGTATCCATCCTGTTGCAGATCTTGGTGTCATCTGCAAATAAGCAGACCTTTCCTTCCAGTCCCTCTGCAATGTCACTAATGAAGACACTGAACAGGACTGGTCCCAGTACTGATCCCTGTGATACTCCGCTGGTCACCCTCTCTCCCTGGATTGGGTCCCACTTACCACCACCCTCTACCTTCTGTCTGTCAGCCAGTTTTTAACCCAGTGTATCACCTTTTGTCTAATGCCCAGACTTCCCATCTTGTTAACCGGCCTTCTAAGTTGGAAGGTGTCAAAGGCTTTGCTGAAATCTAGGTAGGCGACATCAACCGCCCCTCCCTGATTAACTTCCCTAGTCACCCAATAAAAAAAACTATCAGATTTGTTTGCCACAACCTCCCTGCTGTGAATCCATGTTGCCTCAGATCCTGTGCTCCCCTGGACTCCAAGTGTGCCACTATCCTTTCTTTCAGCAGTGTCTCCATGATCTTCCCCACCACTGAAGTGAGACTGATTGGCCTGTAGTTCCCCACCTCCTTCCTACTGCCACTTTTGTGCAGTGGTACTACATGCACCCTCCTCCAGTCTTCTGGAACCTCCCCTGTGTTTAGTGACTTTTTGTACAGGGCAACAAGAGGTGCTGCAAGTTCTCTTTGCAGCTCCCTTACTATCCTTGGGTGTACTCAGTCTGGCCCCATGGCTTTATCCACCTTCAACTTTGAGTTCTTCCAGAACTCTCTCCACTGTGAATGGACTGGTGTCCACTTCTCCCCCTCCACTGCCTCTGCCACCCAACTGTGGTCCTTGAACCTCCCCCTCCTTAGTCAGTACTGAGTGTATGTGGATTCATGGCCCTCTCTCTGCAGTATCACAGATAAGGATGCTGCGGTAGGGTTTGTTATGGACAGGAGGCGAGTATGGCTGGTGTATATGGATTCATGGCCCTCTCTCTGCAGTATCACAGATAAGGATGCTGCGGTAGGGTTTGTTATGGACAGGAGGCGAGTATGGCTGGTGTATATGGATTCATGGCCCTCTCTCTGCAGTATCACAGATAAGGATGCTGCGGTAGGGTTTGTTATGGACAGGAGGCAAGTATGGCTGGTGTATGTGGATTCATGGCCCTCTCTGCAGTATCACAGATAAGGATGCTGCGGTAGGGTTTATTATGGACAGGCGAGTATGGCTGGTGTATGTGGATTCATGGCCCTCTCTCTGCAGTATCACAGATAAGGATGCTGCGGTAGGGTTTATTATGGACAGGAGGCAGTATGGCTGGTGTATATGGATTCATGGCCCTCTCTGCAGTATCACAGATAAGGATGCTGCGGTAGGGTTTATTATGGACAGGAGGCAGTATGGCTGGTGTATATGGATTCATGGCCTCTCTCTGCAGTATCACAGATAAGGATGCTGCGGTAGGGTTTGTTATGGACAGGAGGCGAGTATGGCTGGTGTATATGGATTCATGGCCCTCTCTCTGCAGTATCACAGATAAGGATGCTGCGGTAGGGTTTGTTATGGACAGGAGGCGAGTATGGCTGGTGTATATGGATTCATGGCCCTCTCTGCAGTATCACAGATAAGGATGCTGCGGTAGGGTTTGTTATGGACAGGAGGCGAGTATGGCTGGTGTATATGGATTCATGGCCCTCTCTCTGCAGTATCACAGATAAGGATGCTGTGGTAGGGTTTGTTATGGACAGGAGGCGAGTATGGCTGGTGTATATGGATTCATGGCCCTCTCTCTGCAGTATCACAGATAAGGATGCTGCGGTAGGGTTTGTTATGGACAGGAGGCGAGTATGGCTGGTGTATGTGGATTCATGGCCCTCTCTCTGCAGTATCACAGACAAGGATGCTGCAGTAAGGTTTGTTATGGACAGGAGGCGAGTATGGCTGGTGTATGTGGATTCATGGCCCTCTCTCTGCAGTATCACAGATAAGGATGCTGCGGTAGGGTTTGTTATGGACTGGAGGCAAGTATGGCTGGTGTATGTGGATTCATGGCCCTCTCTCTGCAGTATCACAGATAAGGATGCTGCGGTAGGGTTTGTTATGGACTGGAGGCAAGTATGGCTGGTGCATATGGATTCATGGCCCTCTCTCTGCAGTATCACAGATAAGGATGCTGCGGTAGGGTTTGTTATGGACAGGAGGCGAGTATGGCTGGTGTATATGGATTCATGGCCCTCTCTCTGCAGTATCACAGATAAGGATGCTGCGGTAGGGTTTATTATGGACAGGAGGCGGTATGGCTGGTGTATGTGGATTCATGGCCTCTCTGCAGTATCACAGATAAGGATGCTGCGGTAGGGTTTGTTATGGACAGGAGGCGAGTATGGCTGGTGTATATGGATTCATGGCCCTCTCTGCAGTATCACAGATAAGGATGCTGCGGTAGGGTTTGTTATGGACAGGAGGCGAGTATGGCTGGTGTATATGGATTCATGGCCCTCTCTGCAGTATCACAGATAAGGATGCTGCGGTAGGGTTTGTTATGGACTGGAGGCAAGTATGGCTGGTGCATATGGATTCATGGCTCTCTCTCTGCAGTATCACAGATAAGGATGCTGCGGTAGGGTTTGTTTTATGGACAGGAGGCAGTATGGCTGGTGTATATGGATTCATGGCCCTCTCTGCAGTATCACAGACAAGGATGCTGCGGTAGGGTTGTTATGGACTGGAGGCAAGTATGGCTGGTGCATATGGATTCATGGCCCTCTCTCTGCAGTATCACAGATAAGGATGCTGCGGTAGGGTTTATTATGGACAGGGGAGGTATGGCTGGTGTATATGGATTCATGGCCTCTCTCTGCAGTATCACAGATAAGGATGCTCGGTAGGGTTTATTATGGACAGGAGGCGAGTATGGCTGGTGTATATGGATTCATGGCCCTCTCTCTGCAGTATCACAGATAAGGATGCTGCGGTAGGGTTTTATTATGGACAGGAGGCGAGTATGGCTGGTGTATATGGATTCATGGCCCTCTCTCTGCAGTATCACAATAAGGATGCTGCGGTAGGGTTTATTATGGACAGGGCGAGTATGGCTGGTGTATATGGATTCATGGCCCTCTCTCTGCAGTATCACAGACAAGGATGCTGCGGTAGGGTTTGTTATGGACTGGAGGCAAGTATGGCTGGTGCATATGGATTCATGGCCCTCTCTCTGCAGTATCACAGATAAGGATGCTGCGGTAGGGTTTGTTATGGACAGGAGGCGAGTATGGCTGGTGTATATGGATTCATGGCCCTCTCTCTGCAGTATCACAGATAAGGATGCTGCGGTAGGGTTTGTTATGGACAGGAGCAGTATGGCTGGTGTATATGGATTCATGGCCTCTCTCTGCAGTATCACAGATAAGGATGCTGCGTGTAGGGTTTGTTATGGACAGGAGGCGAGTATGGCTGGTGTATATGGATTCATGGCCCTCTCTCTGCAGTATCACAGACAAGGATGCTGCAGTAAGGTTTGTTATGGACTGGAGGCGAGTATGGCTGGTGTATATGGATTCATGGCTCTCTCTCTGCAGTATCACAGATAAGGATGCTGTGGTAGGGTTTGTTATGGACAGGAGGCGAGTATGGCTGGTGCATATGGATTCATGGCTCTCTCTCTGCAGTATCACAGATAAGGATGCTGCGGTAGGGTTTGTTATGGACTGGAGGTATGTATGGTTGGTATAGGTGGATTCATGGCCCTCTCTCGCCACAGTTTCACTGATAAGGATGCTGTATTACATTAGCAATGGAAGGGATTATGGCTGATATGAGGATTTTAGTGACACCTGGTTTAACAATAGGGCCTTTAAACTCCATAAGAAAATGAAGTTTTCAGCTGTAATACATTGCAACTGTGACTGTTTCACACTTCCAAAGTAATATGCAATAACTTACTTTAACAAAGTTCCCAGGCAAAGCAACTGTGTTATAAATAGAAAACTGCACATTGTCTACAATTTAAAAAGGCTCAAAGTGCACAAAAGAACTACTATAGATAAAGAACGGTTGTTCACTGTAACAGTAGATCTTTGAGAGAATCTCTTCCATTGGGTCACACCTTTGGAACTGTCAGTCATCGGCATCACGACCACTCATAGAAACATAGAATTTTACAGCAGATAAGGACTGCTTGCCCCACCCAGTCTGCCCATTTCCCTACCTAATGGATAAGCTGCAGATCCTAGTTAACCAACAGCCTACTTCTTCCTACCCCCACCCCCTAGAACTGCCTTATGACTGTCCCATGCATTCTTGAATTCCACCACTGTTTTTGACTCCACAACCTCCTCTGGAAGACTATTCCATGCATCCACAACCCTCTCTGTGAAAAAATATTTCCTTACCTTACCCCTGAGCCACTCCCCCATCTTCAAATTGTGCCCCCTTGTTCTTACACACCTCTTTTTCTGAAAGATGCTACCCTCCTGGACTTTGTTGATTCCCTTGAGGTACTTGAAAGTTTCTATCATGTCTCCCCTCTCCCTCCTTTCCTCGAGGCTATACAGATTACGCTCCTTAAATCTCTCATCGTATGTCTTCCGGTACAGACCCTGCACTATTTTAGCTGCCCTCCTCTGGACTGCCTCCTCCCTGTTTATGTCTTTGTGGAGATTTGGTCTCCAGAACTGCACACAGTACTCCAGATAGGGTCTCACCAGCTGTCTGTACAGAGGGATAACAACTTCCTGTTTTCTACTGGTGATGCCTGTCCCTATGCATCCCAGTATCCCCCCAGCCCTCCTTACTGCCCTCTCACATTGCTTGCCCACCTTTAGGTCATCTGATATGACTACCCCAAGGTCCCTTTCCATTTTTATTGCTGTCAGTATCTCACCCCCATTGTGTAATCTTCCCCTGGGTTTTTGTTTCCCAGGTGCATTACCTTGCACTTCTTAGCACTGAATCTAAGCTGCCATACATTTGACCATTCCTCCAACCTTGCCAAATCCCTTCTCATCCTTTCCACCCCACCTTGTGTATCAACTCTGTTCCAGATCTTTGTGTCATCTGCAGAGACACAGACTTTTCCTTCAGTTCCTCTGCAATGTAAACATAAAGACATTGAGAGGACGATCAAATACTGAACCCTGCGGTACCCCACTAGTAACCCCCCTTTCTTTAGAGTTGACTCCGTTTACTATTACCCTCTGTGTCCTGTTCTCCAGCCAATTCTTTACCCAGGCTACCATCTTGGGACCTACTCCCAGGCTAGCTAACTTGTATTTTAATCTTCTGTGTGGGACTATTTCAAATGCCTTGCTAAAGTCTAGGTAGCCCATGTCCACAGCCCCTCCCTGATCTACTACTTTGGTCACCCAGTCAAAGAAATCTATCAGATTCGTCTGACATGATCTTCCTGCTGTGAATCCATGCTGCCTTGGGTCTGGTGCCCCACTGGCCTCTAGGTACTCAACAATTCTTTCCTTCAGAAGTGATTCCATCATTTTCCCTACCACAGAGGTTAAACTAACAGGTCTGTAGTTTCCTGCTTCTGCCCTGCTCCCACTTTTGTGATGTGGGAGCACTCGTAAAACATTTGCTAGCTGGTGGCTGCCAGTGTTGACGTGCAGTGTTGGCACCTATATAATTTGTGGGTGGTACCCTTGCTCCTCAGTTCCCCACCACAGATAAGCTCAGAGGGCCTCTAACCATGAGGAACCAGGAGATCAGACCAATACTAGGCACATGAGGAGAGGCATGAGACTATGGATATCTCCAAACAATGCAGAGAACAAACCTGCCAGGTTATACTGTACCTCAGAAAGGGGGAAGATGAGCCAGCCTAGTGGCGCTGGAGGTTGAGGCGCTGGTCACAGCACCTCATGCCATGCTGGTGGCCTGGGTTTGGGAATGAGCGCAGGTCACCAGGGGTCAGCAGGGGCGAGAGAGGATCGAGCATCTGGAGGACTGTTCTCCTCTCTCGGGGAGGCAGGGTTTGTCGTCCCACTTGCTGACTGCCCTCTGGTGATGGCCGGGGGGCAGTATGGGTTGGGAGGCATGTACCGATGCCCTTGCAGTGGTAGGGAGGTGGGGCAGGGAGAAAAAGGTGGAAAAGAACCTGGCAGGCTCCATGATGGTTCGCTGCATCCCAAGGGCCATCCCCGGTTTCTGGATTATGTCTCCGGGGGAAAGAGAAAGCAGCATCCTCCTCCCTGGCCCCACCACGGAGGGCAAGCCATGGGGGAACTGCCAGGGACCAGCAGGAGAGGCGGGACCGGAGAGTGAGTCCTTCCGCAAGGGGAGCCACAGCTGCCTGCCAGAGTTCCAGACGGAAAAACACAATAATAAAAAAAGAAAGGGGAAACCCCAAAATAGGCAATGGCTACATCTTCAGGAGCCACATATGCAGATTCAAGGACTGCAGGTACAGAAGGGCCAGAGACACCTGAGCCTGTGACAGCAGACCAAGACAAAGGGGGAGCTGAACAGAAAGCTTCACTCCCAGGTGCTACAGAAGTAGAAACCAAATCTAGCAAGGCTAGAAGAGAGTAGTATTAGGGTGGCCATGCTCTGCCCACAGCTTTAGCAGAATCATCTTCTGCCTGAGAGAAATCAGAGGAAAGGCAAAAAGGAACATCTTTTTCCAGAAGAAAACACTTCATGCCCTGGAATGGGTAGGCATAAACACATTCTGTGGGAACGCAAAAAGATCCAAGTCCGGATGAACCCCATCTGACGTAGACGTCATGTACCAGAGAGGTCAGCAGTTCCCAATCACATACAAGGAACTGAGACCTGCTTAGCCTGTCTGCCAAGATGTTTTGGACACCTGGAGGAAAGATGGCCGCCAGTTGAAGGCTGAGAGACATCACTCAGTACCACACTCTCATCGCTTCCCTGCACAGGAGGTAAGAGTGAGTGCCCCCTTGCCTGTTTATGTGCTGCATGACACTGACATTGTCTGTCTGAATCAGCAAGGAACCGGGCTGAGGTGCTTCTGGAATGTCTGGAGACCCAGAACAGCCCAGATCTCCAGTATATTGATATAGATCAGTCCAGGACACTTGGGTCTGACAGGAACAGAGACGGGCACCCCAGCCTGACAATGGAGGCATCCATTGTGAAAATCTGCATGGGAGTCAGGAAAAAGCAAGTAACATCCTGCAACAAGTTCTGGCAGTCCATTCACCATACTACAATGTGGTGCAGTGGGGATGCGATGAGGACCGGTTGTTCAAATTCATCTGTCAGCTGATCCCACTGTACCTGAAGAATCCAATATAGCATGTGCATATTAAGATGGGTAAAGGGAACTGTAATGATGGCAGCAGCCATCAGCCCCAGGAGACGCAACATCATCTGAACGGACATGTACTGACTCCTGTAGCTCAGCCAGGCCTGGGTAACAAGAGCCTCCCCACATCTGCAGGTAGGAAGGCGCTGTCCACCACTGTGTCCAGCACCACACCAACATATTGGAGGTGCTGACAGGCAAGTACAGATTTTGGTACATTTACAGTGACACTCAGTTTCTCAAATGATTGTCTCATTCTGGACAATGTGTATAGAATCACTTCCCTGGATGGGGCCTTCAGCAGCTAGTCATCCAGATATGGTAAGACATAAAGCCCTTCCCTCCAAAGGGCTGCTGCTACAACCACTAAGTGTTTCATAATTACCTGCGGTCCCGAGGATAAACCAAAGGGCAAGACTCAGAACTGATAGCAGCTGCCTTTCGGCATGAAGCGAAGGTACTGCCTATGGCACTTGCAAATCTTGCAGAATCATAGAATGTGACTGCAGATAAAGACCCAGGGTCCATCCTGCCTGTCCATTTTTTGTACTACCTATACTCTGGACCTACCATCCATTAGAGTCTGTGTCCATGAGACGTTTCGCTCTATTTCTGCCACAAAGGGTGACTGGTGAGTGTGTAGGTATTTCTCTGTTTAGGACTCTCATCTTCGTCCACTGTCAAAGTGAGATTGTAGCACATCTCCTCTGGGAAAAGAGAAGTGTACTGTATTCAACTATTCGGAACTTAATATCCTTTATCCCCTTCGCTGATGTAAGCAAGGGTAATGATCTGCTTCTGGTAGGGACTGAAGATTAAATTCATATAAGAATTCAGCAGCGAAATGGTCAAAAGACCCTGACTACTGTCCAGGGGGATTGTTGGTCAAGGCCTTTAAAAAGAAAAAGTTAAGTATTTACAAATGAAGAGGGGGAGGTACATAAAACAAACAGTAGTAACACTCTGGATACAGAAGTTGATACCAGCCCATTTACAGAAGAAAGGGTTCTGAAAGAACTCTTAAAACTGAAGGTGGACAAAGCAATGGGGCCTGATGGGATTCATCCAAGAATTCTACAAGAGCTAAGGGTAGAACTAGTGACACCACTGACCACCCTTTTTAACAAATCATGGGAGGATGGGGTGGTATCCGAGGACTGGAGGAGGGCAGATGTGATTCCCCTTCACAAAAGTGGGAGCAAGGCAGAAGCAGGAAACTACAGGCCTGTTAGTTTAACCTCAGTGATAGGGAAAATGATGGAATCACTTCTGAAGGAAAGAATTGCCGAGTATCTAGAGGCCAGAGGGGCAGAGGACCCTTGGCAGCATGGATTCCAGCGGGAAGGTCATGCCAGACAAATCTGATAGATTTCTTTGACTGGGTGACCAAAGTAGTAGATCAGGGAGGGCTGTGGACATGGCCTACCTAGACTTTAGCAAGGCATTTGGCACAGTCCCACACAAAAGATTAATATACAAGTTAGCCAGCCTGGGAGTGGGTCCCAAGATGACAGCCTGGGTAAAAGAATTGGCTGGAGAATAGGACACAGAGAGTAATAGTAAATGAGTCAGTCAGAAGAAAGGAGGGTTACTAGTGGGGTACCGGAGGTTCAGTATTAGGACGGTCCTCTTCAATGTCTATATAGTTTATTATTGCAGAAGGACTGGAAGGAAAAGTATGTCTCTTTGCAGATGACACTAAGATCTGCAACAGAGTTGATCACAGAGTGGGGTGGAAAGGATGAGAAGGGACTTGGCAAGGTTAGAGGAATGGTCAAATGTATGGCAGCTTAGATTCAATGCTAAGAAGTGCAAGGTAATGCACCTGGGAAACAAAACCTAGGGGAAGAGTACACAATGGGGGTGAGATACTAACAACAACAAAATGGAAAGGGACCTGGGGTAGTCATATCAGATGACCTAAAGGTGAGCAAGCAATGTGAGAGGGCAGCAAGGAAGGCTGGGGGTTACTGGGATGCATAGGAGGCATCACCAGTAGAAAACAGGAAGTTATTATCCCTCTGTACAGACAGCTGGTGAGACCCCATCTGGAGTACTGTGTGCAGTTCTGAGAACCCAATCTCCGCAAAGACATAGACAGGATGGAAGCTGTCCAGAGGAGGGCAACTAAAATGGTGCAGGGTCTGCACCGAAGACATATGAAGAGAGACTTAAGGAGCTTAATATGTATAGCCTCGGGAGAAGGGAGGAGAGAGGGGGACATGATAGAAACTTTCAAGTACCTCAAGGGAATCAACAAAGTCCAAGAGGGTAGCATCTTTCAAAAAGAGGTGTGCAAGAACAAGAGGCACAATTTGAAGATGGGGGGCTGGCTCAGAGGTAATTTAAGGAAGTATTTTTACAGAGGGTTGTGGATGCATGGAGCGGCCTTCGGAGGAAGGTTGTGGAGTCAAAATCAGTGGTGGAATTCAAGCATGCATGGGACAGTCATAAGGCAATTCTGGGGGTTGGGGGTAAGAAGAAGTAGGCTGCTGGTTAACTAGGATCTGCAGCTTATCCAGTAGGTAGGGAAATGGGCAGACTGGGTGGGCCAAGCGGTCCTTATCTGCCGTCAAATTCTATGTTTCTATGTTAAGACTTTTAAAGGAAAACTACACCCTCATATCTTGTAAATTTTATTTGTTTCCATGTCAACAGGCAACTCTTTTCCTATAGCTGATGGGTATATACGTGTTTGTTTTAGTTTGTTTTCACTGTTCATGCTAGTCCCCTATAGATGTTCTGGAGGGGGTCTCCATTTTATGGATGTTGAAATCTCATTGTTCATGAGAGCTGCATTAGCGTATGAGAACATGATGTCACAGCACCCATTTATACCATGAATCTACAGTATACTGAAAGTACAAATATCCTGAAAAAATCTCTCCAGAAACACACAAATTGAATGAAATTTAAAGGGAAAACCCCTGCATTACAACTCAGTTTGCAAAGGTATCTGAAGGTAAATATGGTATTTCGCACCTTGCTGCAATTTGTGTTTTGAACTCTAATTAAGCAGACAGGTATATTGTGCAGTCTAAAGGGTGCTGCCACATCATGTTCTCATATGCTAATGCAGCTCTCAGGGACAATGAGATCTCAATAACCATGAAATGGCGACCCCTAGGATAGTTACAGGGACTTGTATGAACAGCAAAAATGAACTAAAGCAATCACATATATCCCTAAAAGCTACAAGAAAAGAGTTGTCTGCTGACATGGAAACAAATAAAATTTACAAGCTATTAGGGTGTAGTTTTCCTTTAAGAAGACATTTGCTTGTAACAGTACTGTGATTAAACACCCAGGAAGTGATTCGGCTGCAGAATGACCAGCAAAAAAACATCTGGCAGTTCCTTACTGAGATTGGACTGGCTAAAAAGCAACTGAAGATTCATAGATCCAGATGTGGCTTACAATATCCAAGGCTTGTTTCTTTGCAGTGACCACAAATATTTGCTGCAGTTCCTTGTCCCAAGTTTAAGACCAAGCATGACAGCAACAATCTTCTTGTTTCAGTTCTTTAATACTTTACGTGTTGCTCCTTATTGAGTCAGAACAGACTGCTGTGTTCAGCTACTATCTCAACATGGGAAAAGTCTTGCAGTCAAGTGATTCCGACCAAGAGCAAGCTATAGATGTGTGGAAGTGCAGAAGGAGAGACGGATTAAGTTTGGGGATTTGGAACTCCCACTTCATCAAGTAATATGCAATAACATATGTTTAAAGACATTTGGGAAGGCCCTCTACTACAAACCGAAAACCAGCAATTGATAGAACCATCTGTACTTGGAAAACCTTTGCACAGAAGCTAAGTTAGTAGTTGAAAGAGGAAGGCATCCATATCCATCGGTGAACTCTCGGGACATTACGTGATGTTGTAGAACTATCAGCTTTCTAATGGGAACAGAAAGCCACTGATTTCAGAAGCTGGCCTCAAACTAGACGTTTAGAGAAGATCATCTGGAATGCTAACACGCGGACAATGGGTTTCCCTCTCCCACCGAACATTATTCAGTCTATGCTTCAGAAACCAGTGGAAATGTGAAGCTGAAGAGTAACTGTGTCTAAGTGCAGGGTGCAATGAAATGCAGTGTGGAAAGGTGCTAGCGTCTTGGTCTTCAGCTTTTGACAAGGAGCCACAGTTTGATGTCACAGACTGATATTTTCTAATGGAGAGTTTGCCGTTGCACCAGCTACTGTCACTTAAAACTGAGTAAATACCCTAATGAAAACATTGGCTTTTGGGTCTCAGTTTTAATGCTTTTTTTGTAACTTATGTACCTGCTTTTTATAAGCACCTTCAACACTGTTTACAAAGTAATCCTTTTTTGTATGCTTAAATAAAACAATAAAATATGCCTATCCCATCTGTGCTTGGGGAAATGTGGCCCAGAGGATAATGATATGGAGGTGGAGGGTGAACTGTTGACGTAGACAGCAGTTCCAGACTATGCCCCTTTTCCATTGTTTCCAGGGCCTACTTGTCAGTCATGATCTCTCTCTACTTTGACAGATGAAGGGAGTTCCATCCCCCTACTTGTGCCCCTAGAGACAACAGTGGATGGGGAGGAAGTTTGAAGTCAGAAGGTACCAGGGGAAGCAGGGCACCATCTTGACCAGTATCTTTCTGTGTCTTTGCATGGACAATCAGAAGGTCTTCTCAAAGGAAGTGGCAGTGAAGGTTCAAGAGAAAAAGAAAGCATTCAGGAAGTACAAGGAATTACAGAAGGAGCAGGACAGAGAACTGTATCAGTTAAAGCAAAAGGAAGCTGGGAAGGCAGTCAGAACAGCAAAGGCCCAAACCGAGGAAAAGATAGCCAACTCCGTTAAGAAGGGGGATAAAACCTTTTATAGGTACATCAGAGAGCGAAGGAAGACCAAGGGAGGGTTAGTGAGGCTTAATAAAGGCGAGGGAGAGTGGGCAGAGGGTGACTGTGAAAAGGCAGAGATACTAAACAAATATTTTTGCTCAGTATTTACAAAGGAAGAAGGGGAGGTACCTAAAACAAACAGTAGAAACACTCTGGATACAGAAGTTGATACCAGCCCATTTATAGAAGAAAGGGTTCTGAAAGAACTCTTAAAACTGAAGGTGGACAAAGCAATGGGGCCTGATGGGATTCATCCCAGAATTCTAAAAGAACTAAGGATAGAACTAGTGACACCACTGACTACCCTTTTAACAAATCATGGGAGGATGGGGTGGTACCCGAGGACTGAGGCGGGCAGATGTGATTCCCCTTCACAAAAGTGGGAGCAAGGCAGAAGCAGGAAACTACAGACCTGTTAGTTTAACCTCAGTGGTAGGAAAATGATGGAATCACTTCTGAAGGAAAGAACTGTTGAGTATCTAGAGGCCAGAGGAGCACAGGACCCAAGGCAGCATGGATTCACAGCGGGAAGGTCATGCCAGACAAATCTGATAGATTTCTTTGACTGGGTGACAAAGTAGTAGATCAGGAGGGCTGTGGACATGGTCTACCTAGACTTTAGCAAGGCATTTGACACAGTCCCACACAAAAGATTAATATACAAGTTAGCCAGCCTGGGGTGGGTCCCAAGATGACAGCCTGGGTAAAGAATTGGCTGGAGAATAGGACACAGAGAGTAATAGTAAATGGAGTCCACTCTGAAGAAAGGGTTACTAGTGGGTACCACAGGGTTCAGTAATAGGACTAGTCCTCTTCAATGTCTTAAGCTACATTGCAGAGGGACTGAAGGAAAAGTATGTCTCTTTGTAGATGACACAAAGATCTGCAACAGAGTTGATGCACAAGATGGGGTGGAAAGGATGAGAAGGGACTTGGCAAGGTTAGAGGAATGGTCAAATGTATGGCAGCTTAGATTCAATGCTAAGAAGTGCAAGGTAATGCACCTGGGAAACAAAAACCCAGGGGAAGAGTACACAATGGGGGGTGAGATACTAACAACAACAAAAATGGAAAGGGACCTGGGGGTAGTCATATCAGATTACCTAAAGGTGGGCAAACAATGTGAGAGGGCAGCAAGGAGGGCTGGGTGGATACTGGGATGCATAGGGAGAGGCATCACCAGTAGAAAAAGTTATTATGCCTCTGTACAGACAGCTGGTGAGACCCCATCTGGAGTACTGCGTGCAGTTCTGGAAACCCAATCTCCGCAAAGACATAGATAGGATGGAAGCTGTCCAGAGGAGGGCAACTAAAATGGTGCAGGGTCTGCACTGGAAGACATATGAAGAGAGTCTTAAGGAGCTTAATATGTATAGCCTCGAGGAAAGGAGGAAGGGGAGACATGATAGAAACTTTCAAGTACCTCAAGGAATCAACAAAGTCCAAGAGGGTAGCATCTTTCAAAAAGAGTGTGCAAGAACAAGGGAGCACAATTTGAAGATGGGGGGCAGCTCAGAGGTAATTTAAGGAAGTATTTTTCACAGAGAGAGGGTTGTGGATGCATGGAACGGCCTTCCGGAGGAGGTTGTGGAGTCAAAAACAGTGGTGGAATTCAAGCATGCATGGGACAGTCATAAGGCAATTCTAGGGGGTGGGGGTAGGAAGAAGTAGGCTGCTGGTTAACTAGGATCTGCAGCTTATCCATTAGGTAGGGAAATGGGCAGACTGGGTGGGCCAAGCGGTCCTTATCTGCTGTCAAAATCTATGTTTCTATGTTTCTAATGGGAGGGAGAGGACCTGGGGGTGGAACACCACCACGGTTTTGTGCACGTGGTTCCAGATGGAAGGCACAGATGCCACAGGCAGCAGGTCTGCAAAATAAGCACCTACCATGCCCTGTGGCAGGTTGAGGGGTCAAAGGTCTGAGTGACCGCAAAGTCATTCTGGAGGATGGAAGCTCGCAGAGAGCATTTTCAACATCACTCCCAAACAACCTGAAGCCTCTAAAAAGTGCATTCAGTACAGCTCGCTGTACATTAGTGGCAAATCCAGCTACCAAAGTCAGGAATATCTCTGAAGCAATAAACCAGAGGCAGCAGCCATGGCAGAAGCATCATATGCAGAGTGCAGCAGGTGCTTCCCAGGATCCACACCAACTTGAGGTGGTACTAAGCAAGCCAGTTTTGGCAAGACCATCAGACAGAGCTTGAATGGTAGACAAGGCAAATTTCCACAGGCTATTCTGATATTCAATTATTGTATGCCCATTACTTTGTAATTCTTAAGCCTAAGAATGCAGAGGCATAAGTTCTTTTGCTGATAACATCCAGCCTCCTGGATTCTTTGTCAGGAGGCAAAGTGCTCATGTGTCTAGGGGCTCCAGAGCAGTCATGAGGAATGGCCAGCATAACCACAGAATCTGTTTCAAGCCGAGACACATAAAAAGGTTTAACAGACAGAGCACAGCACTGTTTATCAGCCTTTCTAAGTACTGCAGGTGAAGTATTAGGCCTATGCAAAGATAGCATCCTCTAAAGCAGGATATACAGGTGGAATCACCATAGAGGGCACAGTGGGAAGCTCCAAAAATGCCATTACATTTTTCTTAGTGGAGTCTTCCTCCTCAGCCTCGAATCCCATGACATCCTGAAATTGAACACAGCCTGAAAAAGTGGGATCTTCATCAGGAAATCTGGGGGTATACACCACAGATTCCTCATTGCATGGGGAGAGGGCAGAACTTGAAGGCAAACCCTTTTCATAGGGATCATTGTCCCTTCCGTCATCCTCCAGATCCTCCTCCATATAAAGGAGAACTAGGATTATATTCTACTTCATTGTCTGGGATGATGACATAAGCAACTAACAGAGCTGGCCATAAAGGTGGCTGTGATGGGAGGAGTGGAAGGCATGCTTCCAGATTCCATCAACTATGAAGGTGCCAACAAGAGAGGCCCAGTCGACAGGATAGCCATTATCATTGGGAGTGATGGGAGCAGGCAACAAAACAGTTCAGAAAATGATGCCAGCACAATCTGGGAATTGACAGCACCCTGTAAAAGGCCGAGGACAACCAACGTTGAAGGGGTGGAACCAAATGATGGGGGCTGCATACCACCCACAGAAGCACTAGAGCCAGGCTTCAACTTTGGTGTCTTGTCAACAGACGGGGGGGGGGCTGCAGTCATCACCTATGGAGCAGATGCGGATTTACCCTCCTTCAGTGGAGACTTCAACCTCACCAGCAAAGCACGAGCTTGATTACTATGTTTGTGGTGATGGCTGGAGGAGGAGGACTTTGACAATGATTAATCATTGTCTTTGTCCTTAGTCCTCAACTATCATGACAGCATTGCAAAATGCCAGAGAGGCAGCTGAGCGAGAGGGAGAAGCTGGCTTGAAGCCTGCAGCCTTGGCTTGAGCTTCCATGGTCTTAATGTTGATGAAGGTTTCTAGAGCCTTCTTACGACATCTCCTTGTGGCCTGTTGAATCCCTAGCAGATCTTGCAGGCCCTGATGTAGTGGGACAGGCCCGAACAACAAACAAAAAATGTGTGATCATCGTCCTTGTAGATCATGTAACCATAGACACAGGTTTTCTTGACAGCAGCATTAAAGGATGTCGACAGGTGAAATGAAAGATTGAAAAATAATAAAGTTGAAGAAAATGACAGCATTGTTTCTCTGCAGGTGCGACGAATGATTGATGGCTGGAGAAAGAATGAGAAGCAGTGGGTCTGCTCATGATTAAATAGGCACCGATATTGCACATCATTGTGGGTGGCCCCCAGCTAGCAAGTTTCCAGGTGGTCCTGATGCGGAAAGCTTACAGTTCCAAAGGTGTGTCCCAATGAAGGAGATATTCGCAATAAAAATCTGTTCTGGCACCATGCCACTGCAATGATGTTTCGCTATAAAATTACACAATTGCATTCTGACCAGAGGATGAGCAAACAGACAAAGTGTGACTTAGTGACCCAAAATACAATGTAAATTTTATTTTATACACCCCTCTATCATATAACTGTACCCCAACCTGCTTTGCATTTGAGACTCTTACAGTAACACAAAACCCCTCAATATTCAATGACCTCTTACACAAATTAGTAATGAAAGGAGACCAGAGGACATTAAATTAGATATAAACACAGTGGGTGTGGTGTATGTGCAATGCAGATGTCCTTACATATAGCACAATTATTAGTGCTGCAACTTGTGACAGGAACAACAAAAGCAAACCAGGGCCTAGTTTGCTATTTGTAAAAATGCACGCTTCATACAATACTGTATATTTGTTCTTTTTACTTCATTAAACCATAAAACATCTCAGCTGCACATAGTAACATAGTAGTATGATGACAGAAGGGACTGAGGGTCCATCCTGTCTGCCACTAGTCACAGACTATACCCAGTTTGAGTATGGACAGATATCCAAGTTTAACAGCTGGAATGTTGCCCGACTCATGGTGTGTAGCACTCAATGGCATTCGACCTCAGGTATCTGTGGCATCCTGTTTGAAAGCCTGGACAGTGCTACTTTCCACATCCTCGCTGGTAGGCTGTTTTACATATTTACTGCTCTATGCGTGAAGTAATACTTTCTACTGTTTCCCTTTATTCTATCCCATCCTTTTGAGAATGTTCAGCTCTGTAGTTCTACTTGCATTTGTCAAGTCAAGTATCTATGTACACTCCACCCTGTCCACCCCCCCCCCCCTTTTTAGTATTTGGAAAATCATACCTTCACTCGGTCTTCTCTTTTCTAGGCTGAATAATTTGAAAATGTCCATTCTTTCCTCCGAGCTCTTGCCTCCTAACCACTAATCAATGTGGTGGCCCTGTGCTGCATCCTCTCCATCTATTTAATGCCCTGCCTGGACTGCGGTGACCAGAACTAGACACATTATAAAGCAGTGGAACTGCCTCCACCAATCAGATGGCAGTACTACTGTACCTCTCATTCAGTGTATAGTTGCCACCCCGCGCTCCTCCGCACAGCTGATTCCTGCTGCGGTGATGCTGTCTTGTCATACTGTGCCTGTCAGAATCACCACAGCGGCATCAGCTGTGAGAGGAATCTGACTTAAAAAAAAAAACAAGAACAGTTTCTTTAGCCATGAAAGTTAATGGCAAACTTATAGCGCATTCTATAAAATAAGCAGTGCCTTTTAAACATGGACCAGTGAGTTAGACTATGCAATGGTAATAGAAGTTATCTGAAAACCTCAAACATGTTAGCAAATGTTTAAAATCTATTAAAATGTTTTGAAATTTACCTCATAGTTTCATTTCCTTAAAATACAATAAAACCAATGCAGCCTCAGTTTTTCCCCGCTGCCACCATTACACGGTGTGTAAGCAGCATCCCCGCCACCACCATTACGTGGCATGTAAACAGTGTCTCAGTGTCTCCGATGGACTGTACCACAACCCTATGTGAACAGCACAGCAAACTGTAATAATACAAATGAGCGGAACATTCTCATAACATTTCTGTTCTCTTTTTGACTGGAGGCAGCTCCACTGCTTCATAATATATTAATATGTATGGTGAGGGGTGTCTTACAGGATAAGAACTCAGCTTAGCTTCATGGTCCTCTTGCCCAAAACAGCACAGGATAACCTTCTTATCCTGTAAGAGCCACCCTTCACTGTATGTATTATTAATATATAGTACAGACAGGTCTGGACGAACTAAGGCCTAGTATGGAGAGAGCATCCCCTTCCTTGACCTGCTCCTTACCCCCTCCAAATACATCCCAGCACTGCATCTGCTTTCTTCACTGCAGCAGCACCCTGTCCCTCTGGCTTCAGCTGATGATCTGTAATTACCCCATGTCCTCTTCCTCAGTTGTGGTGGCCACTGTTGCACCACACAGGGTGTGGTGTATGTGCGATGAAGCTGTCCTTAGGGGTAGTACCTTACGCTTCCCCACAAGTAATTTAAGCCCCATTTCTCAGCTCAGGCCTGTGTGTGCAGGTCCCTCTGTAGTGCATCCCCTTCCCTCTGCTGTTGCTAGCTTATAAAACATCTGGCTAAATCAAACAAGTAATTATCACTGTGCAGGACTTAGAAAAAATCATGAAAGATTAACCAGAGCAGTAACAGAAACATGTCACAGATTAAAACAGTACTTTAGCAGAAAAATGGGGGCATGAAATTGAAGTCTATAAAAAGGGAGAAAAACTCCAACACTCATCTGCCAAAATTACGGTGTTGCTTGGAGTCTCAAAAGAACAAGATCTTTCTACTGATCATGTCAGTCAATGGTGAGCACTCCATTACTGTGCTCCAGTGGGCTGGATACAAAGGAAGGGCAGTTGTTTGCATCACATTAGACAAGCACCTCCTTGTAGATCTGCCAGTATTTGAAAACTTTGCTCAACCGATTATTTTCCTTTCTCTCCACTACTCCATGATGCGACTCTCTGTAACTGTTGGTGCCTAGCAACACCCACTGAAGCAGTGCACAGCCAAAGAACCCACAGCATGCACCCCCACAGTGCCACACTGTTGGGGATGGCCAAAAGCCAGCAGCGGGAATGCCAGCTCATCAGTACAAGGCCACTCATGACTGCCTTCCCTCTGCTACTGCCCTCCCCTCAAAGAGGGAATTACCCTGCTATTAGTTGGACAGCTACCCAGATTAATCTTAAAAGAGGATATCGTAAGTGTTCTATCATGTTCCTGCTATACACTTTGAGAAACAGAAGGCAATAGTTGGAAAACCTCATGAACAATATAACAATTAGAATTTTAACTATAAAAACATGCATTTAAAAAAATTGAAACATTTCTATTTAATTAATGTAACAATAGGGACATAAGGCCATTGGCTATACCTCATGCCTCCTTACCCCCTAAGGTTAGATGAACACATGGCAACCCAATCCCCTATCATGCATTATGCTCAAAAATACAATCTGTCTGAATGAGCTGGGCTGGGCTTTAATAAACTTCTGATGACCTCATCATGACATCATTTTATTTATTTTTTCAGTCATGCCTTTTCACTTTCCCAGGCTCGCTTGACAGTAGCCCGCTCACCTCCCCCAACCCTGTCACTAACCTTCTTGTGGACATACTGGTTATCCACTGCTTGCCCAAGACCACAATAGTGGTGAATGGCCTGCCAAGTCAGTCATACATGGACTGGGGGTGCCGGTGCAATGACAGAGCAAGATTCCTGCTTTTCTCCCTGAGGGTACCAGTGTGCAGTGAGGCCCATGCAGGCATATGAAGGCAGACTTTGTGAACCTGGCCTCTAACTGCTGCCTCCCTCCCTTCCATGTGTGCCTGGCCTCTGGTGACAGCCCCTTCCCCTTCTGTGCATGCCTGGCCTCTGGCGGCTGCTCCTCACCTTCTGTGTGTACCTGGTCTCTGGTGGCTTCCCCCTTCCCTTCCGTGCATGCCTGGCCTCTGGACAGCCCCCTCCCTTCTGTCGTGCCTGGCCTCTGGCAGCAGCCCCCTCCCTTCTGTGATGCCTGGCCTCTGGCGCTGCTCCTCACCTTCTGTGTACCTGGCCTCTGGTGGCTTCCCCTCCCTTCTGTGTGTGCTGGCCTCTGGCAGCTGCCTCCTCCCATCTGTGTGTGTGCCTGGCCTATGGCGGCTGCCTCCCCTTCTGTGTGTGACTGTCCTCTGGTGACTGCCCCATCCCCTTCTGTGTGCTGCCCTTCTGGCAGCTGCCCTCCTCCCTTCTGTGTATGCCTGGCCTCTGATAGCTTCCCCCTCCTTCTGTGTATGCTTGGCCTCTGGCAGCTGCCCTCCTTCCCTTCTGTGTGTGCCTGGCCTCTGATAGCTGCCCCCTTCCCCTTCTGTGTGTGCCTGGCTTCTGGCAGCTGCCCCCCTCCCCTTCTGTGTGTGCCTGGCCTCTGAGTAGCTGCCCCCTTCCCCTTCTGTGCATGCTTGGCCTCTGGCAGCTGCCTCCTTCCCTTCTGTGTGTGCCTGGCCTCTGATAGCTGCCCCCCTCCCCTTCTGTGTGTGCCTGGCCTCTGGCAGCTGCCCTCCTCCCCTTCTGTGTATGCCTGGCCTCTGGCAGCTGCCCCCTTCCCCTTCTGAGTGTGCCTGGCCTCTGGCAGCTGCCCTCCTTCCCTACTGTGTGTGCCTGGCTTCTGGCAGCTGCCCCCCCTCCTTCTGTGTGTGCCTGGCCCCTGGCAGCTGCCCCCCGTCCCCTTCTGTGCATGCCTGGCCTCAGACAGCTCTCCTCCTCCTCCTCTTCTGTGTGCACCTGGCCTTTGGCGGCTGTTGCCCTCCCCTTCTGTGTGTGCCTGAGCTCTGGTAGCTGCCCCCCTCCCTTTCTGTGCATGCCTGGCCTCTGGCGACTGACCCCCTCCTCTTCTGTGCATGCTTGGCCTCTGGTGGCTGCTCCTCACCTTCTGTGTGTACCTGGCCTCTGGTGCGTCCCCCTCCCCTTCTGTGTGTGCTGGCCTCTGACAGCTGCCTCCTCCCCATCTGTGTGTGCCTGGCCTATGCTGCCCCTCCCTTCTGTGTGTGACTGTCCTCTGGTGACTGCCCCATCCCTTCTGTGTGCTCCTGGCCTCTGGCAGCTGCCCTCCTCCCCTTCTGTGATGCCTGGCCTCTGATAGCTGCCCCCTCCCTTCTGTGTATGCTTGGCCTCTGGCAGCTGCCCTCCTTCCCTTCTGTGTGTGCCTGCCTTCTGGCAGCTGCCCCCCTCCCCTTCTGTGTGTGCCTGGCCTCTGGCAGCTGCCCTCCTCCCCTTCTGTGTATGCCTGGCCTCTGGCAGCGCCCCCTTCCCCTTCTGAGTGTGCCTGGCCTCTGGCAGCTGCCCTCCTTCCCTTCTGTGTGTGCCTGGCCTCTGATAGCTGCCCCCCTCCCCTTCTGTGTGTGCCTGGCCTCTGGCAGCTGCCTCCTCCCCTTCTGTGTGTGCCTGGCCTCTGGCAGCTGCCCCCTCCCCTTCTGAGTGTAGCTTCTGGCAGCTGCCCTCCTTCCCTACTGTGTGTGCCTGGCCTGGCAGCTGCCCCTCCTCTGTGTGTGCCTGGCCCTGGCACTGCCCCCTCCCTGTGCGTGCCTGGCCTCAGACAGCTCTCCTCCTCCTCCTCTTCTGTGTGCACCTGGCCTTTGGCGGCTGTGCCCCTCCCTTCTGTGTGTGCCTGGCCTCTGGCAGCTGCTCCTCACCTTCTGTGTGTACCTGGTCTCTCGTGGCTTCCCCTTCCCTTCCGTGCATGCCTGGCCTCTGGCTGGCCCCCTCTCCTTCTGTGCGTGCCTGGCCTCTGGAGCAGCTGACCCCCCCTCCCCTTCTGTGCATGCCTGGCCTCTGGCGGCTGCTCCTCACCTTCTGTGTGTACCTGGCCTCTGGTGGCTTCCCCCTCCCCTTCTGTGTGTGCTGGCCTCTGGCAGCTGCCTCCTCCCCATCTGTGTGTGTGCCTGGCCTATGGCGGCTGCCCCCTCCCCTTCTGTGTGTGACTGTCCTCTGGTGACTGCCCCATCCCCTTCTGTGTGCTCCTGGCCTCTGGCAGCTGCCCTCCTCCCCTTCTGTGTATGCCTGGCCTCTGATAGCTTCCCCCTTCCCCTTCTGTGTATGCTTGGCCTCTGGCAGCTGCCCTCCTTCCCTTCTGTGAGTGCCTGGCCTCTGATAGCTGCCCCTCCCCTTCTGTGTGTGCCTGGCCTGGCAGCTGCCCCCTCCCCTTCTGTGTGTGCCTGGCCTCTGATAGCTGCCCCCCCCTTCTGTGCATGCTTGGCCTCTGGCAGCTGCCCTCCTTCCCTTCTGTGTGTGCCTGGCCTCTGATAGCTGCCCCCTTCCCCTTCTGTGTGTGCCTGGCCTCTGGCAGCTGCCCTCCTCCCCTTCTGTGTATGCCTGGCCTCTGGCAGCTGCCCCCCTCCCCTTCTGTGTGTGCCTGGCCTCTGGCAGCTGCCCTCCTTCCCTACTGTGTGCCTGGCTGGCAGCTGCCCCCCTCCTCTGTGTGTGCCTGGCCCCTGGCAGCTGCCCCCCCTCCCCTTCTGTGCGTGCCTGGCCTCAGACAGCTCTCCTCCTCCTCCTCTTCTGTGTGCACCTGGCCTTTGGCGGCTGTTGCCCTCCCCTTCTGTGTGTGCCTGAGCTCTGGTAGCTGCCCCCCTTCCTTTCTGTGCATGCCTGGCCTCTGGCGACTGACCCCCTCCTCTTCTGTGCATGCCTGGCCTCTGGTGGCTGCTCCTCACCTTCTTTGTGTACCTGGCCTCTGGTGGCTTCCCCCTCCCCTTCTGTGTGTGCTGGCCTCTGACAGCTGCCTCCTCCCCATCTGTGTGTGCCTGGCCTATGGCGGCTGCCCCCTCCCCTTCTGTGTGTGACTGTCCTCTGGTGACTGCCCCATCCCCTTCTGTGTGCTCCTGGCCTCTGGCAGCTGCCCTCCTCCCCTTCTGTGTATGCCTGGCCTCTGATAGCTGCCCCCCTTCTGTGTATGCTTGGCCTCTGGCAGCTACCCTCCTTCCCTTCTGTGTGTGCCTGGCCTCTGATAGCTGCCCCTCCTTCTGTGTGTGCCTGGCCTCTGGCAGCTGCCCTCCTTCCCTTCTGTGTGTGCCTGGCTTCTGGCAGCTGCCCCCCTCCCCTTCTGTGTGCCTGGCCTCTGGCAGCTGCCCTCCTCCCCTTCTGTGTATGCCTGGCCTCTGGCAGCACCCCCCTCTCCTTCTGTGTGTGCCTGGCCTCTGGCAGCTGCCCCCCTTCCCCTTCTGTGCGTGCCTGGCCTCAGACAGCTCTCCTCCTCCCCTTCTGTGTGCGCCTGGCCTTTGGTGGCTGCTGCCCTCCCCTTCTGTGTGTGCCTGGCCTCTGGTAGCTGCCCCCCTCCCCTTCTGTGCGTGCCTGGCCTCTGGCAGCTGCCCTCCTTCCCTTCTGTGTCTCACAGAAATCCTAAAGAGGGGGGTAGGGCTCAGGGAAGACTAGATGCATCTTTGCTCCCCATCTGCCATCAATTTCTATGTTTCTATGTTTCTGTATGTGCTTGGCCTCTGGCGGCTGCCCTCCTCCCCTTCTGTGTGTGGCTGGCCTTTAGCAGCTGCCCTCCTCCCCTTCTGTGTATGCCTGGCCTCTGGCAGCTGCCCCCCCCTCCCCTTCTGAGTGTGCCTGGCCTCTGGTAGCTGCCCTCCTTCCCTACTGTGTGTGCCTGGCTCTGCAGCTTCCTCCTCCTTCTGTGTGTGCTGGCCTCCGCAGCTGCCCCTCCCCTTCTGTGCGTGCCTGGCCTCAGACAGCTCTCCTCCTCCCCTTCTGTGTGCGCCTGGCCTTTGGTGGCTGCTGCCCTCCCCTTCTGTGTGTGCCTGGCCTCTGGTAGCTGCCCCCCTCCCCTTCTGTAATTGCCAGGCCTGCTGCAGCTGCCTCCTTCCCTCTGTGTCTCACAGAAATCCTAAAGAGGGGGGTAGGGCTCAGGGAAGACTAGATGCATCTTTGCTCCCCATCTGCCATCAATTTCTATGTTTCTATGTTTCTGTATGTGCTTGGCCTCTGGCTGCTGCCCTCCTCCCCTTCTGTGTGTGCCTGGCCTTTAGCAGCTGCCCCCTCCCCTTCTGTGTGTGCCTGACCTCTGATGGCTGCCCCCATCCCCTTCTGCCTGTGCCTGGCCTCTGACGGCTGTCCCCTTCCTTTCAGTGTCTGCCTGGTCTCTGGCGGCTGTCCCTTCCCCTTCTGTGCACTCCTGCTGCTCTGCTATCCAACCTCTACGAGGTGGCAGTCATGTAGTGGGACACGATGTCCTCCTTCCCTGACCAGCCACCTAGTCTGGGGGCTGCTGGAGGGCTGGCCAGTGGAGGATGGTTAAACATCCCATGCGTGTTTGCCTCCTTGGGGGAGAGCAAGATCCTCATTTCCCCCTCAGTACTGCCACCTAGGCGGGCACAGGTGGCTGTGTCATGGAGCCAGAGCACAGAGAAGGGAATGTCAATGTCAGATGCACCATCTCGCAATGCTCGGGGCAGGGAAAGAAAAAAGCAGCAAGGGCAATGCAAGGCAATTTTATTTTTAAGGCACCCAATCCTGGAGGCTCTGGGCACCATACACAGCATAACAAAAATACATACAAATACTCTTAGAAGCAGCAAAAAGTTAAAATCAATACTCAATAATTAAAATTAAGCCGTCCCGGTGGCGTGGTGGGTTGAGGTGCTGGATACAACACCTTGTGCCCCACGCCGGCAACCCGGGTTCGGGAACAGACCCAGGCGGCCAGGGGTCAGCGGGGGGGGGAGGGAGATTGAGCATCTGGAGGACTGCTCTCTCTTCCCCGGGGAGGGCTAGGGCAACGATCGCTCAATGAGCGACCTCTGGCAGAGGTTGGGGGGTTGCTGAAAGCAGTGTCATGGCGTATGCCAGGGGGTGGAGCCATGCGTCACCTTGCAAGCTGGGCTCTACAGGGGCGTAACATGTTAAAAAATCCTCCCGCCGCCGATAGATGAAGGTGACTTCCTTTGTAGCCCACACTCCCAAAAACGAACACGGCTCCCTATGCTGTGCCTACCCTCTCGGGCCCGGTGTCTCAATACTAATAGAAATAGTGCCCTGGCCGGGAGCAGCCCTTCCCCAGAGGGTAGACCCGGGGGATGCCCGTGCCGGAGGAGGAGCTAATGGGTCACGCGTCAATGAGGGAGGTAGAGATTCAGATCCAGAGGTCGCTGGAGAGAGTTCGGGGGGGGGGGGGAAATTAAAATTTACTATAGTATTAACTCTAGTAAAGACAGGGCCAGAAATAAGCTATTCAGTAAATGCCTGGCTGAAGAGGTGGGTCTTAAACCTCTGCTTAAAAACAGCAATCGAGGGGACCTCCTGGACTGCAGATGGACACGCATTCCACAGGGTCAGCCCAGAGGCACTGAAAGCTTGATCACCAGAAGTCCTGAGCTGAATCCAGAGAACATCCAGGAGGCCCCTCGAGGAGGAAGAGGAGGAGCGAAGGGAGTGAACAGAAGTTGCAGGTATCAGGAGCTCCAACAGGTAGCCAGGACCTAGTTTTGGCTGTCAGAGAAAATCCTCGACCACACAGGATGCTGCCCGTCACTCTGCCGCAGGTCCTGCACAGCCGACTGAGGCTCTCACTGCCTCGCTGACACAAAACTCTGTTCTGGGGCAAGGAGTGTCCCCCTTGGACAGCCCTTCCCATAGGGGGTCATCCATGGGGGCACAAAGGAGCGAGCTAAGTCCCAGGGATGGCAGGGTGCAGGGGACCAGTCTGAGTCCGAGGGGTAAGGCACAGTAAATTTTAAAAAATTACTTCTTAGTGTGATTTGTACTGTACCTTGTTGGGCTGGTTGATATCATAGTTGGTTAGAGATGCCAGAAGATGCTGTAAGCCAGGAACATTGTCATCATTGATGGCATGAATGATCGCTTTCATGACAAATGAATCTTCCTCATCCTTTTGGTAAACAAAGCAAACAAATAATTTATACAGGTCCAACCCACAGCTCTCAGGATTCATTCAGCAATGGGCTATGTATGTTTCTAAGTTCTTATCATAGTTTACTACCATTTCAGTTCCCACAAATTAATGAGGAAGGAATATAAGGAGACCCAAAGCACAGACTAACTGTTCAATGTATTGAATAAATTAACTGCAGAAGATAACAAGCTGGGCACCAATTTTATCTGCCCATTAATGTTTTTCTATTTGTGGAGCCAGTGTAGTCAAACAGGAGAGCCAGGTTTTCATTCCACCAGAGCCACTTACACACTGTGATCTTGAGCAAGTTGTTTGACATCCCTGTGCTTCAATCCTGTGAGCAGTAAAAATGGGTACAAATGGGTGGGACTCCACTGAAAACAAGATGCTGCTTCTTAGCTAGACAGGCCAGGGGAACGTGAGAGCATGCAAAACAATTAGGATCAATAACTACCATGCGACCCATCAGGTTTGGCACATGCCAATTTAGCAAGTGTGTCTGGAGATTCTGTATTCAGCCGTGAACCTGTCCAGGCCAGTCTTAAATAACAGCATGGACCCAGCCTAGACATTGTAATTCGGTCAGATATTCCACAGCCAGACCATTGCCCCTTTGTGAAAAGTACTGTTTTTTAAGGTGGTACTTGAATTTGCCATGCCTACATTTTAGAGTAGATCTCTCGGTATGCTTATCCTGAACTATTCCAAACAAATCCCCTTAATTGACTTTGATCATGCTCATTCATGACTTTATAATCGGCTATCATATGCCCTTGATCTTCTCCTTTCAAGCCTGATACACTGTAGAAAGCACAAGAAAAAAAAAGAAGTTGAACCTAATTACTGTGTACTCTGAAATACTTAACATGGATTTGCCCTGCCTGCTCTCCATTTTGTTCTGTATCTGCACGCAGTCTTTGAGCTAAATATTAAAACTGATATTGGTCAATAAAAATGTCCTTTCCACCCTCCCCTTCCCCCAAATAATCAGGCACCTAAAATGAAATTACATCATGTCTATAAAACTGGAAATAATAAAGACTTTTTAAATATATGAATAGTTTCAGGAGCTTTTGACAGTTGAAATAAAAAAAAAACAGGAATTATGGGTAACAATATGACAACATGAAAGAACTAATTCTCATTCAGGAGTTCAATTTATAAAATGGGATAGTAAAATTGGACCAAATCGAACTTCATTGATTAAAATACAGCACCCGACCATTGATTACTTACCTAGAAATTGCACAGTTCATAATTAACCTGCTTTAATCTACCAATCAACAACCTAACCAAATGAAAATAAACCCTTTTTCTATTAAAATACACCAAACTCCACAACAGGGTATAGGTTTCTTCAAAATAAATGCAGTTCATGGGTTCACTGAAAGGCGCACAACCTTTGTTACCAAACTCACCTATTTTACCTTGCAACAACCTAGCTAAAGGACAATAAAACCATTTCACATTATAAAATATATTTTCCATTTTATAAATGCAATAACCAACTCCAGGGCACTTTTTCTTTTTGAGAATTAATGCACTTCCCGGGTGTGCTGGGAGTCACTTGGCCATTGGCCTCATGCCTTCCAATTCATCTGGTGCATGCATTAATTCTCTAGAAACACATGCCCTGTTGTGGGTTATTGCTTACTTAAGGGGAGCAGTCAGCACAAAGAGCCCCACACCCACACAGATTCATACATTCATAAAAGTAGCCGCCACATAAGGACCGCTTGGCCCACCTAGTCTGCCCATGAAGACCCCCAAGCAGAATCCATCTATTGGGGGGTCCTCAAACTTGTCCCTCCTGATTCCAGGATACCCATATGCTTATCCCATGCATGCTTGAACTGCTTGGTCATATCCAACCCCACCACCTCCTCCAGCAATCTATTCCAGTGATTTACCATCCTCTCAGTGAAGAAGAACTTCCTCACATTTCCTCAGACCTTGCTCCCTAAAAATTTTGTATTGTGCCCTCTAGTGTTAGAAGCTCCCCTCATCTGAAACAGACTCTCCACCAGTGCTTCATTAATCCTCTTCAAATATTTAAATATCTCAATCATATCCCCCCTTCTTCTCCTCCTGTCCTGCAAGGAGTAAAGGTTTAATTCCCTAAGCCTCTCCTCATAGGGCATCCCCTGCACATCTAGCATCATCCTGGTAACTCTACTCTGTACTGGCTCCAACCTGTCCTTGTCTTTGCAGAGATGGGGCCATCAGTATTGGACTCCACACTCGACGTGCAGTTGTACCAATGCTATAAACAGGGAAGAAGCACCTCTCTCCTCCTGTTGGTGATCCCCCTTCCTATACATCCGAGCATCTGATTTGTTTTCCCACACTGCTTTGCCACCTAAGGTCATCAGTAATAATTATTCCCAGGTCCCTCTCTTCCCCTGTGGCTTCCAGCACCCTCCCCCCCCCAAGTTTGTACTCCGCACCTGGGTTTCTGTTCCCCAGATGCATGATTTTAGATTTCTTAGTATTGAACCTCAGTTTCCACCTCCTGGACCACTCCTACAACTTCCCCAAGTCAACTCTCATCTTGTCCACCCCACCCCCCCCGCCAATGTCCACCCTGTTACTGAGTTTTGCATCATCTGCAAACAGGCATATTGTACCTCCCAGACCTTCTGTGATATCACTGATACAGACGTTAAAATGCACTGGTGTCAACACCGACCCCTGAGGCACCCCATTGGCAACCCTCCTCTCCTTTGAGCATACCCCATTTATGACCACCCTTTGACTCCTATCCCTGAGCCACTCTTCCACCCATCTCTCAATCTCAGTCCCCACCCCCAGGCTCCTCAGCTTCATTACCAGCCTCCCATGTGGGACGGTATCAGAGGCCTTTCTGAAATCCAGGTAGGCCACATCCACAGCCCCACCCCGATCCTCCACCCTAGTTACCTCATCAAAGAAATCAAGGAGGCTGGTCTGACAGGACCTGCCCCTGGTGAACCCATGTTGTCTCTGCTTTTGCAGCCCACCTACTTCCAAGTAATCCCCAAGCCTTTCCTTGACAAGTGCCTACATGTGGGGCTTGTACCAATTTGTACTTTATGTACAAAACAGTGTTTGGTTTTACTTACTATTTTCTGCAGTATGTTAGATTTTATCAGACTAATTCTGTTGACTTTTAAGCTGACATTTTCTGTAACTAGAAATCCCAGAATCCCCTGTCGCTAACATCAAAGGATGGTGGCAGCAGCGACAGATTTGATAGCCTGCAGCATAGGTTACAGCTTGTATATGTTCTGATTTTTTGTTTGCTGGTCCCACTATCAAGCCTGGGCTAACTACAGTCACAGAGGAATGCACTTAGGCCTGAGGGAATGGCAGGACCGGCAAACATTTCATCTGAGCTTATAAAAGCTCTAACATGCACTGCAAGCTACTGAATCTCACACTGCTGCAGCCCTCCACTCATGTCAGCTTCAGGGGGATTCTGGGATCTGTAGTTACAGAAAATGTCAGCTTGCAAGTCAACAGAATTGGTCTGATACAATCTACTATACTGGAATAAGCACAAAAAAGGTACAAAAAAAAATGATCTTGTATACAAAGTGCAAATTGGAACCAGCCCCAAACTTTGGTGTGAGGCTGTTAGTGTTGACTGTTCCCCTTTAACCCATCTGAGAGGCCATCTGAAGTACTCATAGATCTATGAGTGTCCCATGGCTGCATGATTATTCACATCCAAACAAGGTGACAATATCTGGATGCACCCGAAAGATCTTATCAAGATGCGACTTTAGGGAGCATTGAACATACTTATCTATGAAATAAATAGAAGGGGTGGAGATTATCTACAATGCAATCATTATAAATGCAGTACATCATTTATTCAGTCACCTTTGTACATCATTAGCAAGTATATTTTTGTGATCAACGTCAACTGCATAATACTGATCTGATTATAATTACTTGTATACTGTCATCTCAGCCTTTCTAACCAGGATGACATTGACCTTTTCAGAGCTCTTAGACAAGATACAAGGCTCAGAATATATAACTGAGGAAGGTGATTTTAATTGAAACTGATTAGGTACAGTCAGTCAGGATCGAAAAGACTGGCTACGCCAGGAGGAGCCTAACTTCACACAATTAAACTACCTCTCCAACTTATACCTCTGACAACTGGAAACAAGACACTAATTGATCTTATTCTTGTCTCACTGCCAGACAAGTATTCTGTGCCTACCTTGGTGCAGCTAATAAGAGGTTCACTGAACATGAAAATCATCTGAACCATAAAGAAAAACCAACGGACTCAAAGTTCTTGGGTGGCAGGACATTCCCACTGAGCAGGTCGGGAAAAGAAGTCAATGGACCACTGGCTCTCTTTCTCTCCTAAATTATCTGTTCCTCCCACAATCATTCTAATTACTTGAAATCCTGCAGAGACTCATTAATACACTGCAGTTTTGTCTAAGATTCCTTGTCATCTCTCCTGGCTATCAGCTTATCAGTTCCAGAGGTAGACGTGCCCTTTTCATTTCTACACCCCCACCCACTTTTCTTCCCTGTCCCCCACCTCAACATTTGGGGCTACCACGGATGTGGTCACAAGGGGGAACAAAATGTTGGAAGCTTCACACATTAAGAAAAGAAATGTATTCCCTAATTTCTTAAATCCACCTTCACCAAAATGCCAATGTTTCATGCCATTTGTCATGTTATCCACACAATGGTGGTTCCTCAGATTTTTTCACATGAAGATTTGCTGAGATATTTCCTCTTTCCTGTGTCTTACTTATGCATAAAACTTGGAGCGATATATGCAGTTGGTAAGGCCCTCCTGATTCCTCTCTACATATCCTTATTGACTGCTTTGTACTTTATGGTAAAAAAAAAATCACCCGGAGTCACCGGCACCTGTATCACAGAGCCGTGTAATTAACAACGTACAGCTTGCTCCTCAGTGACATCACTCCTACTCTGAAGATTCCCTGAAATGGTCGCTGCCTTGATTTCATTTACAGATTTATAACTCAGGACTGCATACACCTACAAGTCAAGCCCAATACCAATTTTGAAAAAAATTTTCATGAGTTTTTAGAATGTGAGCATACCTCTGAACATTAAAATGCATAGCACTGGCATTAAAAATTCAGAGCAAATGGCCAGAATGTGTAGCACTTTTCAAGAAAAATATGTCTAACAATACTGGATCCCATAGGGTTAGTGTTAAGGAATGTTTCTATTAAGTTTGTTCCATGTTTTAATAGTTTGTATGTCCAGAAATAGCACTAATATTATGAGGAACATTAGTAAACCACTGAGGAGCAAGATACATTTGAGTCTAACAATTATAGTGCTGTGCAAAATTCCTAGCTTTCCCAGTTGAGAGGTATGAATTTGTGTGACTGGCAATGGTTCCTTCCACTTTAACTTTTATTTTACTAGGATGTCTCACTGAAGATAAAAAGAACATTTGTCAAGGGTGACCTGTTCTGAGGCAGCAGCAGTCATGGTACAGGTAGTAGCGGCTCTAGCCACAAATGGTTACCAGGGCACAGCTGGGACACAACAGATGGCAGCCAGGGCACTGATATATTGTTATTATGGGGGAAGCTCTGCACCACATGGGGCACTAAATGGGGCACAGCATTTTTTTTTTTTTTTTTCGGGGCACGTGCCCTGGTGGGCCCTGGTATAGAGCTGCCACTGGGTACAGGAAGAGAGAGCTGGAAACAGGGAAGGATTAGGGAGCAGCTAAGGGAAGGCTGGGATAAAACCCATCTCCAGCAGTGCAGACCTTTTATACCTTTTAACAATTTGTCACTAAAATGTTGAACACGACACACAACATTTAGGAACATCTGAGACACTAGCCTTAACAATGTAGGACATATATTCACAGAGAGAGACAAACTCAGAAAACTGGCAGACTGTAAATGAACAGCACTCCACCCACGATCAAAACCTATACACTAGCTGGAAGCAGTAATATTGGGAGCAGATAATGACTCACATTGAGCCTTTTGTGGGGTCCCCATCTTATACTGCAAGATAACTGTAGCTGTTAGTCACGCCAGGGCATTAGAAACACTGAGGAAAATTAGCAGGAAGACTAGAGCCTGCTAAATTAGGGACTGTATAAATTTATGACAGCTATGGAAGTCCTGCACTAGGCCAACATGGACAAGTACAAGATTGGCAGCACTGAAGAAACCTGTGCTCTGTTTTGGGTTATTACATTTAAAAAGTGGGAAAAGTTTTTGTTTTATTGGAAGAAAATGGGTTTATTTTCATTTAGTTAGGTTGTTGCTCCATAGACCAGTGTACGCTTGTTAGGAGCCGGGGATGTGCCACAAAAAAGTAACAGAAGCTTTGGAGGGAGGGAGGTACTGTAGACACTAGTCCTTTTTCAGAATAGACCGTCCTGAAGGGACTTGCTAATGTGAAGGTGGACAAACAATGAGGCCAAAGGGGGTGCATCCAAAGGTTTTGAGGGAGCTCAGGGAGGCACTGGCTGAACCTCTGACAATCCCATTAAGCAATTCACTGAAAAGAGGAGTGGTTCCAGAGGACTAAAGGAGAGCAGATATAGTCCCACTTCACAAAAGCGGTAGCAGGGAGGAGGCTGGTAATTATAAGCTAGCCAGCATGACTTAATGGAATCGCTGCTAAAGGAAAGGATTGTGGAATATCTTGAATTCACTGGGTTACATGACCAAGGCAGCATGGGTTCACGGGAGGGGGGTGTCATGTCAGATTAATCTGATAGATTTCTTTGACTGGGTGACAAAGGAATTAGATCAGGGTGGAGCAGTGGACATAGCCTACCTAGATTTTGGTAAGTCTTTTTACACCATTCCACCTAAGAGACCAGTAAGCAAGCTGGATAGCTTGGGAGTGGGTCTAAAGGTGGTAAACTATAAGAAATTGGTTATGGGATAGAAATCGGAGGTTGGTGGTAAACAGAGTTCATTCTGAGAAAGGGAGGGTGACCAGTGGGGGTATTTTAGGGGATTATAGTAACATAGTAGCTGAAAGCAGATAAGGACTGCTAGGCCCACCTATTCAGCCCATATTTCCTGTCTGCATCAGCGGTCGCTGACCCTGCTTGGTCATCGGCTTTTGCCCCTCTTCTCCATATCTAGGGTTCCCTTATGTCTATCCTATGCATGTTTGAATCCTCCCACTGTGTTAGCACCCAATACTTCCTAGGGTAGGCTATTTCAAGCATCCACCACCCTCTCTGTGAAGAGAAACTTCCTCACATTTCCCCTTATCCTGCCCCCTCCAATTTCATATCGTACCCCCTTGTCATTTTACAACTGTTGTACTGAAAGATGTCACCCCTCTTCACTTTGTTCAAGCCTTTAAGATGCTTGAAGGTCTCTAACATATCCCCCTGTTCCCTCCTCTCTTCAACTGTATACATATTGAGGTCTTTTAATCTGCCCTCATATGTTTTCTTATGCACGCCCTGCACCATCTTGTTTGCCCTTCTCTGGACCACCTCCACCCTGTCTATGTTTTTACGAAGATGTGGCCTCCAGAAATGAACACAGTATTCTAGATGAGGCCTCACCAGCGTTTTGAACAATGGAAACACCACCTCCCTTCTGCTAGTGATACCCTTCCTATGCACCCCAATATCCCACTGGCCTTCCCCACAGCCTTGGTACATGGTTTGTCCACTCTTAGGTCATCTGAGATGATTATCCCTAAATTCCTCTCTTTCCAGGTGACTGTCTGCAATCCCCGTTCTGTAGCTCTTCGCAGGGTTTCTTTGCCCCAAGTGAATGATTTTGCACTTTTTTGCATTAAATTTCAAGTGCCACATCTTTGACCATTTTTCCAGCTTTCCCAGATCCCTCCTCATTCGTTCGACCCCTCTGGAGTGTCTACTCTGTTGCGGATTGTGGCATCACCTGCAAATAGGCAAACATTCCCCTCCAGCCCTTCAGCAATGTCACTGATGAAGCACTGAAAAGGACTGGCCCCAGGACCGATCCCTGAGGCCCCCCTCGACTGGTCACCATCTTTTCCTCGTATCTGAGCCCATTTACTACCACCCTCTGCTTCCTGTCCCTCAACCAGCTTCTAACCCAGTTTTCCACTTTGTGACCCATCCCCAGGCTCCCTAGCTTGTTCACCAGTCTTCTGTGGGGTATGGTGTCGAAGGCCTTACTGAAATTGAGATAGGCAATATCCACTGTTCCTCCCTGATCCATGTCCTTTGTCACCCAGTCAAAAAGGTCAATCAGATTTGTTTGACATGACCTGCCTACTCTGAAACCATGCTGCCTTGGATCCTGTGCTTCCATGGTTTTCAAGTGTTCCACAATCCTTTCCTTAAGCAGTGCCTCCATAATCTTACCCACTACTAAGGTGAGGCTGACCGGTCTACAGTTTTCTGCCTCCTCCCTGCTACCACTTTGGTGGAAAGGGACTACATTTGCCCCCTTCCAGTCCTCTGGAACCACCCCTGTATTGAGCGACTCACTAAACAGGGCCACAAGTGGTGCTGCTAGCACCATCCACAATTCCTTTAATATCCTGGGGTGTATATCATCTGGCCCAATTGCTCTTTCCACCCTGAATTTTGTGAGTTCCTCCAAGACCCTCTCTGATGTAAAAGGACTAGTGTTTACTTCTCTCCCCCCATTGTTTCTGCTGCCTAGCAGTGGTCTCTATCCCTCCTCTACGACCCGATCAGTGTTGGGACCAGTCATCTAATGTCTTTGTAAGTGCCACTGCAGAGGAACTGGAAGGAGAAGGCCTGCCTCTTTGTGGATGACACCAAAATCTGCAACAGGGTGGACACTCCCAGAGGGGGGAATGGAAAGGATGAGCAGAGACATGAGAAAACTAGAAGTGGTCAATGGAATGACAGTTGTGTTTCAATGCAAACAAATGCAAAATAATGCATTTAGGGCACAGAAACTCAGAAGCAGAGTATAAAATGGTAGACTGGTATTGACTACCAAGCAGGAAAGAGATCTGGGGGTAATTATATCCGAATGACGTAAAGGTGGCCAGGCAGTGCGACAAGGCAGATGGGAGGGCTAGTGAGATGCTGGGGTACGTAGAAAGGGGTATCACCAGCAGAAAGAGGGAGGCGGTATTGCCTATGTGTAGATTGCTTGCGAGACCCTGCCTAGAGTACTGTGTCGAGTTCTGGAGACCACATCTCTGATAGGACATAGACAGAATGGAGGAATTCCAGAGGAGGGCATCTAAAATGCTGTAGGGTCTGCATCAAAAGCCCTAGGAAGATAGAGATTAAAAGACCTCAATATGTACAGCCTGGAAGAGAGGAGGGAGAAGGAGGATATGATGCAGACATTTAAATACCTCATGAGGTAAATACGGTACGGGAGGGAAGTATATTTCAGGAGAAAAGGTGCTCAAGAACAAGGGGACATGTATGAAGCTGGGGAGTAGATTCAGGAGAGATGTGAGGAAGTACTTCTTCACAGAAAGCGTGGTGGATTCCTGGAACAGCTCTCCAGTGGAGGTGGTGGAGGCAAAAGCAGTGGTGGGATTCAAGAATACATGGGAGAGGCACAAAGGAATCACAGTGGAAAGGAAGGGGGGAGGGAGAAAGAACAGAAAATCAAGTAGGGTCTGTGGTGATAATGCAGGTAGGAAAAAACGGGCAGACTGGTTGGGCCAAGCGGTCCCTATCTGCCATCAAATTTTAAATTTCTATGTTATGAACTGTGCAGTTTCTGGGGGGGGGGGGGGAAGAATCAATGGTTAAGTGATGTGTTTCATCCAATATAGTTTTTACATTTAGATTTATTCACTTTCTTAAACCCCATTTTATGAGTGATCATGAACTTCTCAAACCACAGTAAACAGAGAAAGGGGAAAACAACCCAGAGCAAGCTGGAATTCTAAGCAAATGGATTGCAGGGCAGGCAGCAGCACGGATTTGTGGCGGGAAGATTTTGTCAAACTAACCTGAAAGATCTCTCTGATTAGGTTACAAAAGCAATGGAAAGGGGCCAAGCAATGGATGTCTTTTACCACGACCTAAGCAAGGCCTTCTATTCCACCCCACACACAGAAGGCTCATAAAAACTGGGCAATATGGGCAAACTGACTAAGTGGGTAGGGAACTGACTGAAGGGCAGGATGCAGAGGGTGCTCATCAATGGGGCATGCTGAGAGCCCAAAGAGAGTTATAAGCAGGGTACCAGAGGGATCAATTCTGGGACTAGTGTTCTTCAATATCTTCATTTGTGATAAAGGAGAGGGAATCCTGAATAAGGTATGCCTCTGCTGGTGACCTTAAGTACTAAGGCAGAGTGAGAAAAATGGAAAGTGACCTGGAAAACTGGAAAAGAGATCCAGTTTATGGAACAAAAATTCAGTGCAAAAAAATGCAAGTGATGTAAATCAGATGAAAGAACCCAAAAAAAGGACTACTGAATGAGAGGAGTAAGGTTGGTACATATGATGGAGGAGAGGGACCCAAGGGAAATCATTGATGACGGCCAAAAGTTCACAGCTCGGTGCAGCAAGGCTTATGGGAAGGTAATGGGGATGCTGGAATGTATAGCAAGGGGGTTTAAAAGTACTGTAGGAGAAAGGTGATACTGCCCCTGTACAGGTCCCCAGTAAGGCTGCATCTGGAGCACTGAGCACAATTCTAAAGTCCACATCTCAAAAAAGAGAGGGACTACATAAAGACCATACAAAAGAGGGCCACGAATATGACCAAGGGCAGTAGAGGAGGTTGTATGATGAAAGTCTGGCAGACCTTAACATGTATACACTAAAGGCCAATAGGTTGGGGGAAGGGGGTTGACTGAATTATACAAGTTCCTACGAGGAATAAATCGGCTAAACTGTAAGGACCAGTTCACAAGAAACATGGGCACAGTGACTAGAGGACATGGGGGGCAGCTGGTGAAGGGAATGTGAGAAAGGTCTTTTTCATGGAGAGGTTGGTAGATGAATGGAATAAACTGCCCCTGGAGGTGGCTGAAGCAAAGACTGTGACAGGGTCTAAACTTGGGTGGGACAAACAGAAGGTAATACTAAGGCCTGCAAGCAGAAGGGGGGAAGAGATAACTGGGGAGTGGAGTGATAATCAGTCACTAGGACTATCAGAGCTTTAAATTCAGCCTGGCATTAGGCTAATCATTTAGCTAGGTAGGGAAATGGTCAGACTGGATGGACCCCTGGGTCTCTTCCTGCTGACAGTCTATGTTTCTAAGTACAAGTTTCCGGTATAAGCAAATAAACAGTGCTGCAAGTAAAACCAAATGCTACAGAAAAATTGGTGGTTAAAAAAAACCAAAAACATTTGTCTATCCAGTCTGCTCATAAAACCCTAACAAACTCAGGACCTTTTGTCTATACAGGGTTCCAAACCACATTATGAAATGGGTAGCAAGAATGCTGGCTCCTAATTGGCCACTAGATACTTTCAGTCTGGCCATTATCTGAGCACAACAGCCTGGTTGAAAGTAGCACAACAAAAATAATGTTTAAAAAACACATCCAATTTACTAAAAATGACCCATTACATAATTGCAATAAAGCACTCCAGGGGCTGCATTATGCTGGACCAACAGCCCTTCTCGAGTGGTGGAAGCACTCGGCTTCACTTCATGCTTCAGCCCACTCAACATAGGTCGTTATCCCACCATAATGCACCCCCTGTCATGCCTTATTGCTTAACTATCCACCCCCATGCTCACCACCCTACCGCTAACATCCTAAGCAATCACTAAGCCCTTCACTCTGTTCCATCCGTGTTTCAAATCATTGATGGTTTTGGCACCCACCACATCAGCTGGCAGATAGTTCCACGGCTCCACCACCCCTTCTGTAAAATAAAACTTTCTCATATTTGTTAGTTTTTGTTGACCACGTAAGATGCACTAGGCAGACATTTGCCTATTTTCAAGCATGACCCGGTAAGTCCCTCGTCAGCCTCCTCCTGTCAATTTCCTCTCATGCCCCACTATTCTTGGTCAGCTACTCATGCTACATAGATCCTCACAATTCACCTTGTTTATTCCTTTCAGAAACCTGAAGGTCTGTATCATGTCTCTCCACTCTAGCCTGGACTCCAGAGAGTACATGTTCAGTGCCTTGAACCAATCCTTATAAGATCTGCCCTGCTGGCGCCTAATCATTTTCGTCACCCTATACTGCACTGCATCTAGCCTGTCCTTATCTTTCCTCATGTGAAGACTCCAGAGTTTATTTTATTTATTTGTTTATTTATTAAGTTATTGGATTACACCTGTGAGCGGATACTCTTATGTAGGTTCCACGTCAGTTGACCAGAAACAGCAGCGAACAACAGATAAGATGTTTACAAAGTTGGTACAGAAAGTTACAATAAGGTTCACACAAATTGACACTGCTGAGGCACTGTACAATGTATGCCTGCATCCGTGAGTTAGATCACCCTGCAGAAGATGGACACAAAGTGGGTAGCGGACAAAGGTGACATAGTGGAGGACAGAGGGGGGACAGGGGCGGGAGAGGCGTGTGCTCTGTGATGGGGAGGTGTAGAGGGGAAGCACTAGGTAGGAGCAGGGCGAGGATCTGAAAAGTGCTGAGGCTGGGTGGCACCAGCTGGGACTTGAGGTGCGTCTAAGTGCAGAATTGCGGACAGTACTCCAGGTGGGGCCTCATCAGTGCTCTATAGAAAGGTAGTAATACTTCCTTCCTTCTGCTACCAGTACCTATTCCTATACACTACAGCATCCTGTTTGCCATACTGCAGGCCTTATTATACCCAGATTTACTCCCCCCCGACCCCCACATTCAGTACTCTGTTCTGGGGTTCTTCTCCCTCATGTGCATCAGCTTGCAATTTCTGGCACTGAATTTCAGCTGCCACCCTAAGACCACCTTTCTAGCCTCTGCAAGTCTCTCTGCACCTCCCTGACCCCTTTCTCACTGTCTACCCTGCCAGAGAGCTTAGGGTCTTCTGCAGAAAGACACATCTTGCCCTGGATTCCTTCTCTAATATTGATCATGAATATACTGAAAAGGATTGGAGGACCCAGGAGATAGGCTCAGTGCTACTCTCAGTGCTGTTTATTTGGCCAAAAACTGCCTTTGCTGGAAAGCCAGACGTAGTGACCTAAAGTTGCATGTCAGCATCCTTGGGCTATGGTGATGCTTTACATTTCTGACAGCATCCAATGGGGTAAGGCATCAGTATGACACTGTGTTTAATAAGACCTGCTGGCTCATTCTCTTACATGGTTTATCAGTTCAGCACTTGTGGCAGAAAAATCAAAGAAACAAAAATGTGTCTCATACTCCTGAGAGAGATACAGTGCTTGTGGTTTAAACAATTTAAAAGGAGGCAGACTGTATATGTAGGACAGCCAGGTCAACAGAGAAAGATCTGCATGCTCACCAGTCTTCTGACTGGAGAAATAATTCTACAAACCCTAGCAGAAAATGTAAACCATGTAACATGGCAACACAATAATTTAGAATGTGGGCATTCAAAATCACCTTTGATGCCTTTCAAAGTGTTGTACAAACTATATGGTTCCGTTCTGGTAGTACAAAAGTTACATGCTGCCAAACACAACTGGAAAACAAGTGTTTCACAATACCCCAATTAAGTCGCGGGCAAATGTATTTGGATTTGATTTTTATTGAAGTGGTGGTATGCTAACTCAACAGCTGTGGCAGCAGCTTGCTAAGCTAATGACCTGGATTGCTGTTATAGGCAGGCCTGAAGTGCAGAAGCTGCTCCACCAAAGACTCTCCATCTCTAGGTGGGTAGGAACTACTATACCACCCTTCACTTTGTCCTTGGTGCTCCCGGAGAGGGGGAGAAGGCAATAAATGGCATAATGAGTGCCTAGCATGAGCAGCATATCATGGTGATGTGAACACACTCACATTCACCACCAGGGAATGTTAGGAGGGACTATGGAAAGAAAAGTGACATAGGATGGAATGGAACAGATGGAAGTTCCAGTACCTCCACTCATATTGATCTGTGTCAGTCAGGGCTCCATCTGCATAAGCAGTTTCCTCCCCTTAGCCAGGGCCCATGATGCAACTTAATGTACCATGGACAGGTGATCAATAGCACCACAGCAAGAATGCCAGGAGATGGGAGACATGGATACCTGTATGGGAGGAGGTTCCCTCACCCTCAACAGGAAAATAACAGGAGGAAATAAAAGTTAAAAAAAAAAAAAAAAACTTGGTTTATTGATAAAGGGACTGCTGGACAACACACTGGTAACCCAACGCGGTAGCCCTCCCAGAGCACAAAGAACTGTAAAAAAGCAACGTGCACACAAGAGCAGCAGATGATGCTAATATTTATTCAAGTTGGGCAAATAGGTGCTAGTTGCAAAACATGCTGTCAGCCACACTGAACCAAATGAGCATCCAGAGCGTCTGGCTCCTTCCTCATGGAGTGGAGCCTGTCCAGTGGTGGTATGGTTAAAGAAAAACTACACCCTCATCTTGTACATTTCATTTGTTTACATGTCAACAGTCAACTCTTTTTGTGCAGCTGTTACAGATATATGAGATTGTTTTAGTTTATTTTCACTGTTCATAATAGTCCCTGTAACTATCCTGGCAGTCTCCATTTTATGGTTGTTGAAATCTCACTGTCCCTGAGAGCCGCATTAGCATATGAGAACAAGATGCATCAGCACACTTCAGACTCCACAGTATGCCTGTCTGCATAATAAGATTTTAACAAAATCAGCTGCAGCAATGTGTGAAATACCACATTTACCTTCAGTTAGCTTTGCAAACTGAGTTGTAATGCAGGATTGTTCCCTTTAAATGATATTCAATGTGTGTGTTTTCAGAGATTTTTTTGTTTTCCAGGACATTTGTACTTTCAGCATAGTGATACGTGGCATAAATGAGTGATGTGACATCATTTCCTCACATGCTAATACAGCTCTCACAGGCAATAAGATTTCAACAACCAAAAAAAGGAGACCCCCCCAAGATAGTTACAGGGACTAGCATGAACAGTGAAAACAAGCTAAAGCAAACACATACCCCAATCAGCTGCAGGAAACAATTGTCTCTTGACATGGAAACAAATACAGTTTACAAGATATGAGGGTATAGTTTTCCTTTACACGTGTAACCCCCTACAAATAGGGGTTCCCAAAAAGTCTTCCTTGAGCTTGCCTAAATGCTCACTGCCAGGCTGGTGTCCTGCATTTTAGTAGTTTAAATGTGATTACCAGAGCTTGTATAGCCTCTGTGTATAGTCTCTTTAAGAGCTGCCTAATTGCAGTTTAAGTAATCCGAGAGGGAGCTCTGTTGAAAGATGTAACTATTTACTGAAAACCATTTAGAATGATAACGTAGTTTGTCTAACCTGCTTTCTTTTTAGCAAGGTCTGTTTTGTTTGTCTCCACTATCTTGGTCTTGGACTGCAAATTGGACCAAACAGTTCTGGTGGGACCCAAAATGTAGCCGGATTACAGGAGCTGTCTGACTTCAAAATCTTAGGAACTGTGGTTTGAATTTTTGTGCCTTTTTTCAACTGAAGGGGAGCTCTAGTTTTGACTGACAGCCAAATCAGCCAACCAATTCTTTTGGATCTTGGGGAAGTCCCAGGCTGCTTGCAGTTTTTCAGTCAGAACTAAGCTGGAAGCTGAGCAAGAAGGAGCTGAAGTGTTTCTGAGCAGCAATCGTGAGTGGATTTGCATGGGAGAACTCTGAAAAGGCTAAGTTTTTTGCCTGCCTGCTGGTGTGCTGCTCCTGAAAGGGAGAGAAGAGAATTATTTTGGACTAAATCCAAGTTTCTGTGACTAAAGTAAGCTACTGAAGTGGGCCAGGCTCAACCTGAAGACGACCGAATATTTTTGCTGAATGTGATTGGCCTGTCAGGAGTTCCAACTTCCTCTAAGCTCCTGGTGTGTGCAGAGACTTTCCGATTGTGCCCTGGGAGCGCTTTGCCTGGTACAGTAGAATTCCCGTACATGTAAATGTGCTATGAGCTGCTAGTGGGTTGTGAGTTAGTTCCCCACTGTGTGAACTGTGTTCTGCTTGCTGGAAGCTGTATCCAGCCCAAAACGGACTGCTTCTGAACTTGTCTCCATACGGTCTGGGCTTTGCCAGACTGGCCCAGCCAGACTACCCACTGCACAGAGAAGCTATCGACAAGAGACCTGCCTGGGGATCAGTCCCCTGCTCCACGTTTGAACAGGAATGACGCCTCTGCAACTTGTGTGGGCCCTGCTTCTCCTGGCATTCCAGATCAACCACCTGCGGTCTCGATTTTCGTCCAACCTGTGTCCAGTCTTGGGTATCGTGAGTAAATACCAGGGTAGCTCCCTACAACAGCAGCTTAATCTGAGTGTGTCATGTGATTGTCTTGTTGTTTCGTTTCCTTTATGAACTGAGCCCTCTGGCTCCAGATTACAAATGTTGTGTACTGTGCATGTTGTGTTTTCCATCACAGGGCCCCAACCAGCTGCAACCCCGGGCAACTGTCCTGGCTAGTCCATCTCTTCTCTACCTGGGTACCCAGAGGCGGACTATGTGGGGGAACTCAAAGCGCATGCATAACTGCTTGACTGATGTAACGTTTAAGCTAATTAACCTGATTTTGCCCTTCCCTTGTTCAAGTCCCCTGAATAAATCAGATCTAACTTTTTCTGCATGTAATCTGACTGTGGTTCCAGTTTGTGCTCAAAGTACTGTACTGTTGCTATTTGCTGTGCTTAACCTTGTTTTAAAGGGGGTCCCCAGGGTCGAGCCAGAGGAACCAGCCCTGGTGGTAAGTGCAAACAATGTAGGTACTTGTGTGGTATACCAGGGGTATTGTGAAAGTGATTACTGTACAGTGTTCAGGCCAATAGCGGGGAAAGAGGGGGATTACAGTGTCCTGGAGGGCTGTGCCTAGGTTAGCTTGACCACTACCAACCCTGACCTCCGGGTGGAGGCACCCGTTTCAGAACTCAGGCCCCTTAACCTGCTACTAGCCAAGCAGGCAGGCGTAGTAGCCCTTGGGATAACGCCACCTAGGGGTTACATCTTGGAGGCTCATTGCTGGGATTTTGTGTCTTCTAGTGGCTGAAACTACGAATTATTGTCAAACATAAATGACTACCCCAACTGAAGTGGCTGTACATCAGTTGGTGGGTCGGTGTACTGGGCAGGAGATCGACCCCCCAAATGCTATACTTATTCTGTATATTCCCCTGGATACCAATAAGGACACTGTAGAGGGAGTACTTTCCAAGGTTGGATGTTTACAAAACCCTGTGGTGGTGGTGGTCGACAGGCTAATCTGCTTGCCCAAAGTTTCATGGCGTTAGTAGAATGTAAGGACCCAGTAGACAGTTCCAAAGTGCCACAGACTATCACCTCCAAAGGAGCCCTCACTGCCTGGAGAGTGATAACTAAAGACAGTAAAGACCCCAGGGAGAATGAGCCCCCCCCCAACTATCTGAGACTTTTGAGAAGAAATTTGCTAAGTTGTTGCTGGAGGAAGGGAAAACTGTAGAGGACTTAAAGAAACTATTCCTGCCACCTGGGGGTGTTCTTCCCCCAACACCCCTTCCCACTCCAGTACCCGTTATTGCCCCTCCTTCTGTGCCTATGCCAATGCTGGCTCCTATGTCTGTACTTGCCATTAGTCATGACTCTTACCGAAGGTTGAGAATCTTCTTCGGCACCCTCCCCACCCCCCAAGGGGAGGATGATTGGGAGACCTGGATAGATTGTGTTGCCCCTTTAGTATCTGAATGGCAGTGTGTGGAGGCTGAGAAACGGAAAAGGATCATAGAAAGTTTGAGGGGTCCCGCTGTAGAGGCCATTACATTTCTGAGGTCCACAAACCCTGATGCATCTGCCTAGAAGTACCTATCTGCACTTGAAGGCAATTTTGGGAGCATTGAGTCAGGGGAGAATTTGATGTGGAAATTTCAAGGTACAAAACAATGGCCAGGGGAAAGTTTGTCTGCATACTGTATGTTACTCGTCTGGAAAGAGCGCTGCAGAAGGCTTACCGAAAAGGTACGGTAGCTGCCAGTAACTTAAACCATGTGAGGTTGGGGCACATACTGCAACATGAAAAGCATTCTAAATTGCAGCTCCTTCAATTAAGGCTCCCAAATAGAAGGGGTAACCCACCGGACTATTGTGACTTGATAAAAGAACTCTGGGAGGTTGAAGATGAAGAGGGGGATTGTAATTCTAGGGTGAGCGCAGCCCAAGTGATCACGGCATCGGAAGGCCCTTCCGAAGTGGGGACCAATGAGGGTGTGCCACCATGGGATGAACTGCTGAGGAGTTCAGGAAACAAAAACAGTCTCTTTATGAAGGCCGCTCCTGCAAGTACAGGCACCGACCCTTATCCAACTGCATCTGCTATGGGGTGGGGGTGTCACCCAGGCATCTCCTGCTGACAGCAGCTCGATACTCAATGTCTTGGCTATGAAAGTAAGAGAACTGAAGAGATGTCTCCAAATGCTCACCACACAGCAGACAGAGATGGCACCAGGTTCTCGGTTGGTAGTACCACTTCAGATCCCAGTGTGATGCCTCTGCCACCCCAAATCCCAGAAAACATATTTTGCCATAATTGTGGGAAGGATGGGCACATGAAGAGAGAATGCAGGTCCATAAAAGACCTAGATAAAGTTGTATATAGACTTCAAGGTGAGCTTCGGAGAAAGAATCAGCAGTCGAGGAGTGCCCAAAATGACCACAGTGAGGGTTCAAGAAGTAGTAACTCAAATCCCTATGCGGCTAAATCATCTATCCAGGCACCTGCTGCTGTTCCTCTAGACTGGTCCAAAATAGTGGGCCCTTCAATGGAAACTACCATGACTGTGAATGGTATTCCTACTTGGGCTGTGCTGGACAGTGGTTCGCAAGTGACCATTGTATTTAAGGACTGGTATGACAAACACTTATCTGCTGTGCTCTTACAATCCCTGGAAGGCCTACACGTGTGGGGGCTAAGCGACGAGTCTTATCCCTATTTAAGATATGTCTGCCTCTTGTTGCAATTTCCTGCAGCTGTAACTGGTGTAGAGGAGCAAGTCGAGACACTGGCCTTAGTGTGTCCCCCTACTGGACTGTATGATGGGGTTCTCCTGTTAATTGGGACCAACACCCATATGTTTGGGAGACTGGCACAACTCTGCCACGAGAAACAACAGCGATGGGACTGGGAGGGCCCTAAGAATTCCTGCTCTGATCAAGAGGGCCTATGATCTGCAACAGAGCCCCAAGGGAGTGGACCAGGATGAACCGGTAGGGGTCGTGTGGAAGAAGGATCCCGATTCAATGGTACTGGCCCCTAACGCCCAGTGTACAGTTCAAGGGGAGGTCCACCTCCACAAAGATGTCAAGACCAAAATACTGATGTTGGACGTGCCAGGCAATGGAAAAATGCCGGAAGGATTATTGGTTAAGCCCAGCATCTTGCCAGCTCATGATCATGCCTATGCATGATGAGTGATGGTCCAGATTCGTAATGTGTCAGATCGGGGGATCCGGGTGAACAGAGGATGCACTCTAGCTATGGTACACTGCACAGACACTGCAGTGTTGCCCAGCAACAAGCACCCTGGCAAGACGGATAAAGTGACTCCTTACTTGTTTGATTTTGGTGACTCCCTGTTGCCAGCTGAATGGAAGAGTAGAATTAGCCAGAAACTTGCCCAGAGAGATCAAGTGTTTTCGTTGAGGGAATGGGACGTGGGATGTGTCCAGGGTGTGGGACATCACATACGCCTGCATGATGAACGGCCATTTCGAGACAGAGGTCTCAACGTCTAGCCCCTGCAGACACAGACAATCTGAGAAGACACTTGCAGGAAATGCTTGCGGCTGGTGTGATACAAGAATCCAGCAGCCCATATGCTTCTCCCATTGTGGTTGTGCATAAGAAGAATGGATCTGCGAGAATGTGTGTAGATTATCGAACTCTGAATCTGCAGACCAACCCCAATCAATACACCATGCCCCGTATACAAGATGCTCTGGATTGTTTGAATGGGAGCAAATGGTTCTCGGTGTTGGATCTTCGCAGTGGATATTAGCAGATTGCGATGGCTCTGGAGGACCATGAGAAGACTGCCTTCATCTCTCCTTTGGGGTTCTACGAATTCCTGAGAATGCCACAGGGGATTTTGGGCGCCCCAGTCACCTTCCAGCGACTGATGGAATGAGCGGTGGGAGACATGAATTTGCTGGAATGCCTGGTGTACTTGGACAATGTCATTGTGTTTGGGAGCTCCCTAGAGGAACATGAGAGTTGACTGTTCAAAATACTAGACCGACTGGAAGATTTCGGCCTCAAGCTGTCCATCGACAAATGCCAGTTTTTTCAAACCTCTGTGAAGTATGTGGGGCACATAGTGTCTACAGAGGGGATACAGACTGATCCTAGTAAAGTTGAAGCCTTGACTACTTGGCTGCAGCCCCACAATTTGAAAGAACTACTAGCGTTTCCTGGGATTCTGTATGGCTACTGCAGTTCATAAAGGACTATTCCAAAGTGATTCGGCCACTCTTGAATCTTACAGGTTACCCTCCTACCAATCAGAAATTCAAAAGGGTCCATCAAAGAACCAGACAAAGCATATTTCCGCCAAGGTGAACTTTTCAGTCCCGCTGGATGCGTGACTGTGAAGCAGCTTTCCACGAAGACATATACCTGCTCAACCACGCCCCCATCCTCGCTTATGCTGATCCCACCAAACCCTATCTGCTGCATACTGACGCCAGTCTGCAGGGTCTAGGAGCTGTACTGTATCAAGATCATGAGGACAGTTTGAGACCAGTGGCTTTCGCCAGTAGGAGCTTGACCCCGTCAGAGTGAAACTACCCTGTGAACAAGTTGGAGTTCCTTGCGTTAAAATGGGCCATTGTTGACCAGTTTCATGATTACCTCTATGGGGCAAAAATATTGGTGAGGACTGACAATAACCCATTGACCTATGTACAGACTTCAGCTAAGTTAGACGCCATGGGGCACTGGTGGCTTTTTGCATTGTCAACATATGATTATGCTGTTGAATACAGACCAGGCCTGAATCATATTGATGCTGATGCCCTATCACGGAGGCCCATTTCCAAGAGCGACTGGGTCAGGCTGTCTGAACCTGACATCTGAGCATTGTGCCAAAAGTTTGATAGAAATGAACAGATGTCCATGGACATAGTGGACTGCTTAGCAGATTGCTTGGGCCCCTCAGACACCTGCATACCGGCTGCGTATTGCCACTTTTCTGCTCTAGATATTAGTGCACTACCTCAGTTTGACAATGACAGCATTCAACGGGCTCAATCCCAAGATCCTATGATTCACCCAGCACTTGACACCCTTTGTGCAGGAAAAGATGTGTCCAAGTTGTGTTCCTCTGATCTGAGAACCGCTTTATTGTTTAAAGAAAGCCCCAGGTTGAAGCTGCTTAATCAACTGTTGTATAGAGAGACTGTAGATCGGGGTGGCCAAATAGACAAGCAACAACTGGTCCTGCCCACAGCCTTCAAAGATTTGGTACTGAGGTCCCTCCACAATCATATGGGCCACTTCGGTATGGACTGGACCCTTGACCTAGTACGATCTCGATTCTACTGGCCCAAAATAGGGGCCGATGTTGAGCACCATGTAAGGACTTAAAGTCGCTGCCTGCAGAGAAAAGCCCTGCCTAGAGGGCTGCCTCCCTTGTCAACATCACTATCAGCACCCCAATGGAACTAGTCTGCATAGACTTCTTGAGTTTAGAGCCTGATCAGCGAAACATTGGCAATGTGTTAGTGGTTACGGACCATTTCACACAGTATGGAAAAGCTTTTCCCGAAAAAGATCAAAAAGCATCTACTGTGGCCAAGGTGCTAGAGGAAAATTTTTTCTTCCACTATGGTGCCCCCCAGCGAATTCACTCTGATCAGGGCCGGGACTTTGAGAATCGGCTAATCAAAGAAATGCTCTCTCTATGGGGGGTGCAAAAGTCAAGAACCACTCTTTATCACCCGCAGGGGGATCCTCAACCTGAATGCTTTAACTGCACCCTACCAGACATGCTAGGCACCCTCCACCCAAAAGATGAGCACAAATGGAGCTAGCAGATTAGCACCTTGGCACACGCATACAATTGCACAAAAAAATGATGCTACCGGGTTCTCTCCCTACCGACTCACGTTTGGGAGAGAGGCCCAGCTGCCTGTTGATGTCTGTTTTGGGGTTTCTCCCGATGGGGTCCGAGCCGAAGATTACCTGCAATATGTACAAAAACTTAAAGCTCAATTGAACCATGCCTATCAACTGGCCCAGACAATGGCCTCCAAAAGAAATCTAGCCAACAAAGATAGCCATGATAGAAAAGTAAAGGCTCAAGAGCTTAGGCCTGGAGACCATGTGTTGTTGCGAAATTTAGGATTGCATGGTAAACACAAAATTGCGGATTGATGGCACCATCTTCCCTGTGTCATTGTTGGAAAGCTGGATGATTTGCCAGTGTACAAAGTTCGCACAAAGAATAACTCCAAAGCTGTCAAGACCATGCACCGTAACCACTTGCTACCTATTGGCCAAGTTATAATTGAGGCTGAACCTACCAAGATTGATTCCCCTGGACCAGTGACTCATGCTGCTGCAAGAAAGAAACAGAGTCAGCCTGCCCCCGTGGTTGCTGATTTAAGACTTCCCCCACAGCAGGCCCATAATGATAGTGACTGCCAGTCTAACTCGGATGACAGCGACTGTGATAATGCCTATTACCCCTCATATGAACTGAGTCAGTTGTTTCGTGGAAATCCTATGCTGAATTATGGTGATAAAGCTGGGCCTTCTGGACTGCCTAATGCCACGGCATCATCCTTGGAGCCAATGCTCCCTGAAGGTGAAGTGCAAAGTATCACGTCTAAGGAAGCTAAGTCTTTCTGTATCATGGAACTGTATGATTTGCCTGAAGGAGAGGCTGATGGTATGAGTCTTTCTGGTGACATGCCAGAACTTGAGGAACACTATGAGAGTGCTGACAACCCCCCTTCAGTGCCAGAGTGTCTTCAAAAAGAGTCAAGTGTTGTATAAACAGAGACTACAGAGCAAGGGTCTGACAGTGCTCCCAGCTTGGACATTCCCCTTCATGCAGAGGCACCCGTCACAAGTGATGAAAGCTCCAAGACCATTGCTGACAGTACAGAGACTCTGGTTGTTCACCCTAGAAAGACTGGCCGATCTATTAAGCCAGTGGTGCGCTTCAGTTACGATTCCCACGGGAGGCCAGTGGATTTGCCTCTCAATGTAGTCCACAAAGGTGTTTCTACCTCTCAGAGATCACTGCCCAAATTGAGCTTGACGGCCCATTCCAGGTTACTTGTTCTGCCCTCTCACCATGGTGCCCCTGCCCCAAGTTAGCTGATAGGGAAGGGCCCCCTCTCACGTTGTTTAGAGTACAAGAAGTGATTACATGACTCTGTATAGTAATGTTCTATTTACCTGTGTGAAATATGCATAATGTATTGTCAGAATGGAAATGATATAGTGGAGCACATTAAAATGTATAGTAAAGTGACACGTTATGCCAACTGATGAATCAGATAATACTTGTATAGCATGCTAATGGTATAAATATCTTGTACATGTTGCGTTTTCAACATTATGATGGTACAGACTTGATGTGGACGCCAAGTTTGCCCAGGCAGGGAAGGGTTTAACCCCCCTACAAATGGGGGTTCCTGAAAAGTCTTCCTTGAGCTTGCCTAAATGCTCACTGCCAGGTTGGTGTCCTGCGTTTTAGTAGTTTAAAAGTGATTACCAGAGCTTGTATAGCCTCTGTGTACTGTCTCTTTAAGAGCTGCCTAATTGCAGCTTAAGTAACCTGGGAGGGGGCTCTGTTGAAAGATGTAACTATTTACTGAAAATCATTTAGAACGGTAATGATAATGTAGTTTGTCTAACCTGCTTTCTTTGTAGCAAGGACTGTTTTGTTTGTCTCCACCATCTTGGTCCTGGACTGCAAATTGGACCAAACAGTTCTGTTGGGACCTAAAATGTAGCCGGACTACAGGAGCTGTCTGAATTCAAAATCTTAGGAACTGTGGTTTGAGTTTTTGCACCTTTTTTGAAACTGAAGGGGGAGCTCTAGGTTTGACTGACAGCCAAATCAGCCAACCAATTCTTTTGGATCTTGGGGAAGTCCCAGGCTACTTGCAGTTTTTCAGTTAGAAGTAAGCTGGAAGCTGAGCAAGAAGGAGCTGAAGTGTTTCTGAGCAGCAATCGTGAGTGGATTCACATGGGAGAACTCTGAAAAGGCTAAGTTTTTGGCCTGCATGCCGGTGTGCTGCTCCTGAGAGGGAGAGAAGAAAATTATTTTGGACTAAATCCGAGTTTGTGTGACTAAAGTAAGCTACTGATGTGGGCCAGGTTCAACCTGAAGACGACCGAATATTTTTGCTGAATGCGATCGGCCTGTCAGGAGTTCCAGCTACCTCTAAGCTCCCGGTGTGTGCAGAGATTTTGCGATTGTGCCTGGGGAGCGCTTTGCCTGGTACAGTAGAATTCCCGTACATGTAAATGTGCCATGAGCTGCTAGTGGGTTGTGAGTTAGTTCCCCACTGTGTGAACTGTGTTCTGCTTGCCGGAAGCTGTATCCAGCCCAAAACGAACTGCTTCCGAACTTGTCTTCATGCAGTCTGGGCTTTGCCAGACTGGCCCAGCCAGACTACCCACTGCACAGAGAAGCCATTGACGAGAAACTTGCCTGGGGATCAGCCCCTTGCTCCACGCTTGAACAGGAACAACGCCTCTGCGACTTGTGTGGGCCCTGTTTCTCCTGGCATTCCAGAACAACCACCTGCAGTCTCTATTTTCGTCCAACCTGTGTCCAGTCTTGGGTATCGTGACTAAATACCAGGGTAGCTCCCTACAACAACAGCTTAATCTGAGTGTGTCATCTGATTGTCTTGTTGTTTTGTTTCCTTTTCGAACTGAGCCCTCTGGCTCCGGATTACAAATATCGTGTACTGTGCTTGTTGTGTTTTTCATCACAGGGCCCCAACCAGCTGCAACTCCGGGCAACTGTCCTGGCTAGTCCATCTCTTCTCTACCTGGGTACCTAGAGGTGGACTGTGTGGGGGGATTCAAAGCGTATGCATAACTGCTTGAGTGATATAACGTTTATGCTAGTTAACCTGATTTTGCCCTTCCCTTGTTCAAGTCCCCTGAATAAATCAGATCTAACTTTTTCTGCATGTAATCTGACTGTGGTTCCAGTTTGTGCTCAAAGTACTGTACTGTTGCTATTTGCTGTGCTTAACCTTGTTTTACAGGGGGTCCCCAGGGTCACGCCAGAGGAACCAGCACTGGTGGTAAGTGCAAACAATGTGGGTACTTGTGTGGTGTACCAGGGGTATTGTGAAAGTGATTATTGTACAGTGTTCAGGCCACTAGATGGGAAAGAGGGGGGTTACAGTATCCCGGAGGGCTGTGCCCAGGTTAGCTTGACCACTACCAACCTTGACCTCCAGGTGGATGCACCCGTTTCAGAACTCAGGCCCCTTAACCTGCTACTAGCCAAGCAGGCAGGGGTAGTAGCCCTTGGGATAGCGCCACCTAGGAGTTACACATGGGATTAATCAGCATACATATGAATATTCATGCCACTATATAAATCTGTAGTAGTCCAATTTCACTGCTCCCTTAAGAGCCTTTACTAGGAATGGACTATACTAACCCAGACTGCAGTAAGCAGTTTCAAATGCAGTGAAATTCCCCAGTTCAAATTACCCCCCGCCTGAGTAATTTTTTAAAGAAACATTGTGATAATACCCAATATGAAAATTGTATGTGCCAAAATCTAATCTTAAAAGACATTAAACATACAAAGAATCTTGTGTTAGTGAAAAAGGTTAACATAGAAAAACAGAATTTGATGACAGATAAGGACCAATAGGCCTACCCAGTCTGCCCTTTTTTCCCCTATCAACAGTATCACTGGACAATTGGTCTCTGGCTCCTCCCCCCCCCCCTTCCTTTCCACTAAAATACCCTTAATGCCTCTCCCATGCATTCTTGAACCCCACCACTATCTTCGCCTCCACCACCTTCACTGGAAGGCTGTTCCAGGTATCCACCACTCTTTCTGCGAAGAAGTACTTGCTCACACCTCTCCTAAAACTACTCCCCTCTAGAGGTGGGCGAAGTCAACAAACTTCACTCCATGAAATATTTCACGTATTGTGCTCAATACGCAAAGCACAATACACAAAATGCGCCAAATTTACTGAGGCCAGATTGAATGCAAAGGAGGGTGATTGCTGTAACTGTTGGGGGGGGGGTCCACTAGACACCAGGGAATGGGGAATTAAATTACAAAAAACATTAATATTTTTACATGATGTGGCCAACTGCCGACAATTGGTGGATAGGTGTGGGGGTGGGAGGGTGATTGTTGTAACTGTGTTGGGGCCACTAGACACCAGGGATAGATCGGGAGGTGTTGAGGAAATCCCATTTGTCACCTCTGCTTGCTTTTTTTTTTTTTTTTTTTTTTAGATTGAATTTGCACTTAAAAAGCTCTAAACAAGGCTAAGTCACAAATGGCAAATTTAGGGTTATTTTCAAAAATTATGCAAAGTGCTCCATGGAGCGGATTTGCCAACTTCGCAGCATAACCGCCCCCGAATTAAACCTTCACTACATCTCTACTCCCCTCCAACTTCACAGCACGTTCCCTTGTTCTTGAGCTCCTTTTTTTTCTGAAAAATACTTCCCTCCTATACCTTATCTACCCCCGTGAGGTATTAAAAGTCTGTATCATATCCCCCCCTTTCTCTTCGAGCGTGTACATGCTGAGGTCCTTTATTAGTCTCTCATTGTAGGGCTTTTGGTGCAGACTCTGCACCATTTTAGTTGCCCTCCTCTAGATCGCCTCCACTCAGCGAATGTCCTTCCACAGATGTGGCCTCCACAACTGGACATGGTACTCAAGATGGGGTCTTACCAGCAAACTATACAGGGGCAGCAGTACCTCCCTCTTTCTGCTGGTGATATCCCTCCCTATGCACCCCAGCATCCCACTAGCTCTCCCAACTGCCTTGTCGCACTGCCTGGCCACCTTTAGGTCATTCAATATGATTATCCCCAGGTTGCTGCCCTGCTTGGTGGTCGTTACTACCATTCCACCCATTCTGTATACTGCCCCTGGATTTCTGTGCCCTAAGTGTATTATTTTGCACTTTTTCGCTCTGAAACCCAGCTTCCATACCTCTGACCACTCCTCGAGTTATCTCAGGTCTCTGCCTATCCTTTCTACCTCCCCCTCCCAGAGTTTCCACCCTGATGCAGATTTTGGTATCATTCTCAGAGGCAGACCTTTCCTTTCAGCTGCTTTGCAATGTCACTTATAAAGACATTAAAAGCATTGGTCCCAGCACTGACCCCTGAGGCACCCTGCTGTTCACCCTCCATTCCTGAGAGTGAACTCCGTTTACCACCACCCTCTGTCAACTATCCCCTATCCAATTTATTATCTGGTTTACCACCTTTGGACCCACTCCTAAGCTACTCAGCTTGCTTTCTAGTCTTCCATGAGAAACTGTGTCAAAAGCCTCACTGAAATTTAGGCAGGCCACATCCAACGCTCCACCCTGTTCTAATTCCTTGGTCACCCAGTCAAAGAAATCTATCAGATTCGTTTGACATGACTACCCCCCAATGAATCTATGCTGCTTCGGGTCTTGTATCCCGGTGGATTCAAGATATTCCATAATCCTTTCCTTCAGTAGTGTCTCCATCAACTTTTCCACCACCAATATCAGGCTGACTGATCTATAATTACCAGTCTCCTTTGTGCTACTACTTTTGTGAAGTAGGACTACATCTGCCTTCATTCAGTCCTCCAGAACCTGCTCCAGTTTCAAGTAAGCTATTAAACAGCCAGCCAGTATTTTCCTCAACTCCCTCAATATCCTTGGATGCACTTCGTCTGGTCCTATTGCCTTGTCCAGTTTCAGATTAGCAAGTCTCTTCAGGACTCTCTCTTCCAAAAAAGGACTAGTGTCCACCTCCCTCCCCCATGGCTTCTGTTATCTATTTGTGGTCCCTCACCTTCTCCTTCCTCTGTGAACACTGAGCAGAAGTATTTGTTCAGGATGTCTGCCTTTTCCTGGTCCCCCTCTGTACAGTCTCCCCCTCCCCCTTTTTTTAACCTTATTATCCATTCCCCGGTCTTCCTCCTTTTGCTTACACACCTAAAAATGTCTTGTCCTCTTTTGTTACCACCTGGGCTAGTCTCCCTTCAGTTTGTGCCCTTCGTGCTCCTTATGGCTTTCCCTGCTTCACGCCGTTTCCCAATACACCTCCCTATCCTCCTCACTCTGCATCTTCTTATACCTTCTGAATGCAATTCTTTTATCTTTTGCGCCACCTCTTTCGAGAACCAGAGGGTCTCTTTTTCCTCTTGCTCACTTCCTTGACACAGAGGTTTGTCACCATATCTATGCCCCATTTGTGCTTGGCACATGGTTCCTCCACTGCCCCCAGGTCATTTCCCCCCACCAGGGCATCCCTGAGGCGTTCACCCATCTTTATAAAATCTGCCCTCCTGAAGTCCAGGACCCTTGCCCTTGTGTGGTTTGATTCTGCAGTCATCCTTATATTGAACCACACTGTACAGTAATCATTGGACCCCAGGTGGCCTCCCACCATGTCGTCTGCAACACTGTCCCTGTTAGGAAGTACCAGGTCCAGCATTGCCCCATCACGAGTGGATTCTCTGACTAGTTGCCCAAGGAATGCCCCCTGCAGGGAGTCCAGGATGTCCCTCTTTCTAGCTGAAGCTGTAGCTGGGAGGCTCCAGTCTACATCAGGCAGACTGAAGTCCCCCACCAGCAGCACCTCCCCTTTTACTGCAATTTTGCTAATGGCTTCCACCAGTACCTTATCTAACTCCTTCCCCTGTGCTGGAGGTATGCAGATCACGCCAATGCAAACAGTGGCTCTGCTCCCTGTCTCCAGGGTGACCCAAAGTACCTCTGCCCCCCCATACTCCCTGTATCTCTGTTGCTTTTATGCTTTCCCTCACATAAAGCACCACACCCCCTCCTTTCCTTCCCACCCTGTCTTTTCTGAACAGAGCACACTTGGTATAGACATGTCCCATTCATGTTTTCAGTGCACCATGAATTGGTAATGGCCACAGTATCTAGGTCGACCCTTACAACAATGGCTTCTAGGTCTGGAATCTTATTCCATAGACTTCTAGCCTTTGATTTTTGGTACACTCCTCAGAGGGATGAAGGCCATTCCACTTGATTAGCCTTCTATTCCTCCAGGAGTGGCCCCACTCCCCAAGTGTACCACTCCTTCAGCCAGACGTTGAAGCAAATGATCAGAACACTTCTTCCCCGTTCCAAATTGTCAGGACCTCAGAAAGGTCTCTGAGGCTGCTGCCTTCTTGAAACTCCCCCTAGTTTTCTAAAGCTGTCTATAACCTCTCATCAGGGGTCTGCAAGCCAGGAAGTTAATCCCTGGGTGAACAATGACACTGCAGTTACATTCCCCTTCCACCAACCCCAGATCATCCGCTCTGTCCTGCTTGCATCCCTCCCAACCAATGCTCCCAGTAGGCTTCTTATTATTCTGTCCTCTGCCCCCATGTTCCATGGGCAGTTCTGCATGACCTTAGGAAAAAGCTCAGATGACAGCTGGAAGAGCAAAGACATCTGTAAATCTTTTAATTTTTAATTTCACCACCCAGTGGAGACTGCATTTAAATTCTTAAGAACGTTATTTCATAATGGGACTCTGTGCTGTGTTTTAAGTTATCTCATCCCACCAGTACTACAACTCATCTGTGTCACAGGCCTGCGATGGACCCATTCATTAGTGTGTGCACATGTATTGTTGGGACCTGCCAGAGATCCGATTACTGGTTTATCAGTGGAGAGGGGATATTATGGGACTAAAGGGAAAGCTGGGATAGCTGGGTGATGGTACCTGAGCATGCCATTTCTGTGGATGAAACCATGAGCATACTATCTGTTATAGCTATTTATTTCCACTAAAGTCCCTATCCTTAGTCCCTATCACCTAAGTATATGCAGAGTTATTGCCCAAGCTGCATATACTGTTTCCTCTCATTATAAAGTTTAGCACAACTTTTAGCTGTGGGGTTATCCATTGTGCTACTCCACTGGTATTGAGTGGGGGCAGGTGATATCCTATTTTAGTTTCCTGGTAGGAAGCCCCTAGCACCAACCCTTTCAGCTAGCCCTGGTTCGGTGGAGGCACCGCGCTACTTGTATGGACTTTAAATGCTCCACATCTCCATGGCCATCTGTTCCCAAAGTCTGAAGGTTCCAGCCCACTTCAACAGATACTGAGCTGTAGTCGGCCAGTGGTGTGGAGGACTACGGCACTAATTGCCTTACCTCCTGCCACATCATGGATCCGTGTTCAGGACTGAGCACAGATTGCCAGCGGTCAGCCGGGGTGGGTTGGGGGTGCTGGGAGAGGACTTAGTGGCCACTGTGCTGCTCTCCTCTTCTGGATTGGAGAGGTTGGCTGTATTAGCTCTTGGCTGCCACCAGGTGGAGGCCTGCTGGTTGCCCATAGGAGCGCCAGGAGGCAGACGATCATCAGAGGGTGGGAGTCACGATCTTGGGAACTCATGAGTGCCTCCACACACCTGTGCTCCTTGAGTACACTGCAGGTGGGGAGAAGAGGGTGGAAAAACTCCAGGTGGAAAAATAGAATGCACAATGGGAACGTATGATCCCGCCCACTGCACTCCCACCCGACATGTCACCGGGACAACCTGCAGCAACAGACCAGATTTCAGGCATCGGTGGTGGTGGGGGGGGACAATCCACGGGGGCCCGAGCCACAAGGTAAGCCATGGGGGAAACTGCTGATGGTAGAGGGAAGCGATAAGGTTGGCAGAAGGGAGCCTCCCCTGTCGTGGCCCGAGAGGATAAATCTGATATGAAAAAGAAAAATACACTGGGCTCTGACACACCTGGGGGACAGCTGAGCTCAGCAACGCCTTCACAGATCTCTCAAGTGTACTCCCCTGTGATTGTTTCATGGATACACAAGCACAATGACGACAAAATGCCCTTCCAGACCCATTAAGAAAGAAAGTACCACCATATCACTTTAGATGTGTCACCAAGACCGAAACAATTAAACACACTAAAGGGGCCCTTGGCAAGACCAGGATGGGAGCAGATATGCTTGACATCAAGCTGGTTGCTCTTCTCTTCAGTGAACTCTCTGATCCTCTTACCATGGTGTTCAATGCCTCTCTAAAATCGGGAGTGTTCCCAGATTTATGGAAGTCAGCAAACATCACACCTGTCTTTAAAGCAGGGGCAAGACACAAACATCCAACTACAGACCCATCTCTCTCTTCCTTCCCCTATCTAAAGTACTCAAAAGAATGGTCTCAGAGCAACTTACAGAATACCTAGATAAACCTAATCTACTCTGCACACAGCAGCATGGCTTCCGAAAAAAGCACTCTACACTCACTGCACTAGTGGACTACTCATCCCACCTATATGATGCCTTGGACAGCGGGCACACAGTTGGTTCAGTCTTCATCGACCTTACGAAGGCCTTTGACTCTAAATCACAACCTAATCCTAAGCTGCCTTCTATCCACAGGCCTATCCCCTGAGGTGGTAAATTGGTTTGGCAGCTACCTCACCAACAGGATATGTCGAGTCAAAATAGGTGATACCATATCCGTAGCTAAGGAGGTGACCCTTGGGGTCCCGCAGGGGTCAATCCTTGGTCCTCTACTCTTTAGCCTTTTCATCAACTCTGCCCCGACAGCATGCTCAGCAAGCACAGTTCTCTATGCTGTCGACACAGTAATATCAGTTGGTGGTAAAGACCTCCACTCCATCATAAGTGAGCTCCAAAGCAGCTTCCTTAAGCTTGAATTGTGGTTCACAGAAAACAAACTACTGTTAAATGTCAAAAAAACTAACAGTATGCTCTTCACCACCTCTCAAAGCAAAAAGAAATACCTGCCACTGCTGATACATAACCAAAAGGGTGAGTTTCTTGAACAAGTAACCAAGTTCAAATATCTCGGCATCACGTTTGATAACACCCTCACCTTCTCAAGCCACATAGACTCTGTTATCAAGACCGCAAATACAAAGCTGGGCATACTTTACTGTCAGACACTCAATGACTCCTGATGCTCTCAAACTAGCAACCAGTAACTCTGTACTGTCTACCACATACTATGGATTGCCTATTTATGGGGCGGGCACAAAGTCAGCGCTAAACAGGATCAGCACACTAATCAAAGTCTGATGCCCAACTCTGGGGGCTGCCTTTGACACCCACACCTGCACGCTCTACAAAGAAACTGGGTGGCTCCCACTCAACCTATGGGGGCAATATCAAACCTGCCTACTTCTAAAAAAGGTACTGCTGGGTCTGCCGTCTTCCACACTGGGAGGCCACTTTAGGCTGGCTATCCCTACGAAAATCGACCCAAAGTACAGCCACTGACAGGATGGTGATTCCCTTCAAAAGGACGAAACTTGCCCAAAACTCCATCCTGTATCAAGGTCTGAAGCGGTACAATGAACTACCCACTGACCTTGATAAGATACTGAAGATTAATACTTTCAAAACTGGGCACAGAACCTTCCTTGGCTCTAAAATGACCTGTACATGCCTGTGCTAATGTGGTAATACCTCAGCAGACAGTCACCCAGTACCTAACCCCTCAATTATCTCTCCCTGAATATCACCTCCCCCAGTAACTTAATGATGTCTCACGGCTGAACACCCCAAAACGATGCCAACTTTTGGCTGACCCCTACCCTTCCATCTCTCTTTCCTCCAATCAAGCATGTGTAATTAAATACTATATAGAGGTGTAAAACCTCAAACTTTAGCTATTACTGACTGTGAATATGCTTCAATGTTCTTTTACTGTTAATCTCTATTTCATACTGTAATGTCTGTTCTCAACAATCGACGTGGAACCTTTGAAAATGAGACCTTTGACTCAAAGTATTAATCCCAAACCGAAATAAATAAAGTTACACGTATCAGCTAAAGCAGGCTTCTACTGAACTGCAAAGGTATGGATATACAGCACTGTAGAAGAGAGGTGCTCAGTGCTCCTGCATTTAGAGGCCTTGTCCCTACAATGAGGCAGCTTAGCTAAACTGCTACTAATGGAAGGAATACAAATCTGTGTATGAATTCAAAACCTATAATCCCTCTTCAATAAAACCTATGAAGGAATGCACTTTGTATCTCCTGCTATGCTGAACACAATTCTAGTTTTCGGGGGATCTGAAAGAGCTAACAAATGTAAGGTCAACAAGGTCAGAGCAGAGCAGCAGAGAAGTGCACTACAACTTCAACAACCATGTTGGTTTAGAGTGCATGACTAGTTCCACATCAAAAGGCTTCAACCCCACTCATGGTCTGTAGTATGATACTTGAGCATGGCAACCACCATGTAACATTATTGTGTGAAACTGCAACTCAAGTGGCAAATGAGGCCTCTCCAGCCAACGTGCTGCACAGACCATTGCTGCATAACATAATGTGACCCATGAATTAATCTGACCTGTCTTCTATACTTAATACAATAGCAACCGACTCTCAGCCAGATACCCCTACATCCCAACACAAATATACAGAATTACACGGTCTTTCCTAATAAGCTTGTTTGTTCAAAATAGCTGGGTTGTGAGCAATAATCACTGCCAAAAAGTTGGAACACTGGAGTCTGTCTAGATGGATTTTACTGTATAAATGCTTAGCTTGACCATACATTCTTACTCAGGGAAACTATGATCCGAGAGGTGGGGATGTTGTCCCTGTCAGTAACACAGAATATCAGTGTTCTCCCTACACTTTTGATGAATTACCTATGCAAGCCAAGATAAAAAAGAATGGTTGTGGATGAGTTATCTATAATTACTACACAATCAGGTAATACTTTTTAAAAAGATGTTAGCAACTCACCAGAGTATCATCACTCCTAGCAACACTCATGTTGCTTCTAGAAAGGAAAGATCTTGATAGCCTTTGGCACAGGGATATTAAACGTACTGATTGCTGAAAGGAAAACAATGCAAAAAGTGCAATAATGAACAGATCAAATTAATTAATTGCATGATTTACTCTTTTTTTTTTAAACTGCTGGAATACAGAAAACAACTACTGTTGACCACTACCAGAGTAAATGACAGTCTCCATCCAGTTCTTACTATAGAAATTACAGGATATTTCATCCATTACTGTTGTTTTAACTTGCTACTGCTCAGGCAATTTAACTAGGATTTTTACTGTACTGTGAGAGCAACAATACCAGCCTGCAGCAAAAACTTGAAATGACTCCTACTTCTGGAAATGGTACTAGTATCCCTCAAGCACTTTCTAGTCACACAAATTCAAGCAACGTTTGAACTCACTTCTCAGATTTAAATATAGAAACATAATTCCCCCTGTGACATCCAGAATGTTTTGTACTGACAAGTACTTAAACTATGTATCAACATTTATAGTTTCATATAATGACTGTGAGACATGGCAAAATGTACTGAAAATAAATCTCAACAAATATTTTTGTGTCAACGTACCGTGTAAATATGTCAACCTTTTTTGCATTAACATATATTGCAATAAATAGACATATTTCTGAATTGTCGTGCATTGCAACATACGTTGATGTGTTCTTAGTATCACAATATGATGACACTTTATCAATACACCCTCTTTTCTTGATTAGTTCTGCTTCATTTTACTAAAACTATGGTCTCATCATTTTCATCTCATTTTAATTTTTATCTCTAGTGATGTCATCTTGTATATTATCTAATACTTTTTAGTTTTAATGTTCAACAATTAAATTGAACTGTTTTCTTTTGCTTGCTCTGTACAACGTTTTGTAATACTCTGTGTAACAATACATTGTACGATATTATTTTAACATCAGCTCATACCTGTAATCTCATCACACATCTCACCTTTTAGCCTATTATTTCAACTGTGTGCTGCTTAGGCAGGTTTCATATGCATGTGTACTGGGAGATAATTTATCATGCCTAGAATTACTAATAATCTCAAAGCACTTTATATGTATATTTATAGTATACTCATGAACATTTCATATAATTCTTACTAAAATCATTAAAATAGATAAGCATGGAAGCATTAACATCAAATAAATACATGCATTCATAAGGTTGGTGAGCAAGCAAGTCTTCACCATATGGATGAAACAAGGTCACTGCCTCTGATTTCATTTTTGGACCATCCTGACTCAAAGCTTCCTCTCTCCTTGAGGCTTGAATAAGAGCCTTGTGCTCCACAGTCCAGGAAGTTCAGGAGAGAAATGAGTTGGACAGTAAAGCCCTGATGAAAGCAGGAGCTCTGCAATTAAAGATTTTCAGAGTCAGAGCCACCATGAAGCAGCAAGTTATTTAGCAAGGGTATGTCTCTCAAGCATGACAGAAATAGGGTGGCTTCCCCCAGATAGTTTGAGATAATACTACAAATGTTGTAGTGCAATGGAAACTAAAAGGTCATCGTCAAGGTCTACACACAGTCCACCTGCAGTCTATGCTAGGTGTTCATAGGTGTCAAGTGCACTTGATTCTAATGCCAGCTGGGATGAGTCTGAAACATTAGAATAGTAAACCAATTATTTGTATTTTGTAACTGTAAGTCTGTAAATTGGTTTTGTTCAACCATGCAAATGTTACTAAAAAAAGAAGTACATTTATGTAAGAACTTACCATAACAGTAGATCTTCGAGAAGAGCTCCTGCAGCAGGCTACACCTTAAGGACTATGCCGTCAGGCACTGGGACTCCACGGCAAACTTCTAACCAGCAGTACCCAGCTGGGGTCCGCCCCTTATGTCGGTCCACCCACCGTCACCCTCTGTATAAAGGAGGCAGTCCCCAGCCCCACCTCAGTTCACCCGCCGGAGACCTGGATGTTAATCAGCAAGAAGAAAACTGAGGCAGGTACCGAAACTTCCCAACAGGAGAAAACTCAACAGGGGGATGGAGGGAAGGAAATAGAGCCTGCTGCAGGAGCTCTTCTCAAAGATCTACTCCTATGTTAAGTTCTTACGTAACTGTACTATCTTACTTCAAGAAATGAGCTCCTGCAGCAGGCTACACCTTAAGGACGGAGTTGCAAGCAGTGTCCCAAAAGGGAAAAAAGGAAATACAGGGTTGAAGGTAAATATCCATTATTAGCTAGGAAGTAAGGCCTTGGAGCACAGCTAGGCCGAACCCTGCTCTTTTTCTGGAAGCAATGTCCAGGTGTAGTGCTTAATGAAGGTGTGCACAGAGTTCCATGCTGTAACCGTGCAGATGTCTGCTGTCAATGTGTTTTTTCATGACTGCGAAAGAAGCGGCCATCCCCCTTGTGGAATGTCCCTTGACTGGTCCCAGTAAGGTTTTTTGTACTTATCGTGAATAAACACAATGCAATTTTTCAACCATTTTGACATGGTTTGTTTTGCCACGGGTTTTCCCAGAGTCCTGTGAGCAAAGGAAACAAATAACTGATCTGATTTTCGGATCGATTTTGTACGTCTCAAGTAATAACGAAGGATCCTATGAACGTCTAGAGTGTGAAGAATGGCCTCCGCTCGATTCGAATACTCAGGACAGTAGACTGGAAGGCAGATGTCCTGATTTAAAGTCAGCTCAGACACTACCTTCGTAAGACACTTAGGATTAGTTTGAAGCGACACTCGGTCTCTATGAAAAATTAAATAAGGTTCTTTACACATCAGGGCTCGCAGCTCTGAAATCCTTCGAGCTGAAGTGATGGCAACTAAAAATAACGTTTTCCAAGAGAGAAAGCGAAAGTCGCAGTCTGCAGCCGGTTCAAAGGGAGGTAAGGTTAACTTCTCTAGAACGAATAAAAGGTCCCATGGAGGGACAGGATCCCTAATTGGAGGCTTCATATGAAGAATGTCCAGTAGGATTGTACGGACAAGGTCCAACTGAGCCACATTCCTACCCTCCACAGGTGCATGATAAGCTGAAATGGCACAGAGAGGCATGACGAAGGGTTTCATCCCGAAGCGCTGAGGTGAGTGGTAATGTAGCTGCAACAAGTGTTACACTGGTGTTACACTGATCTAGCAATAAATGCTGTAAAAATGTATTTTTTTGTGTTGGCGCCTGATTTGGATATTTTTTCATTTGAGTGCAGTCAGCTTCTGCTTTGTGGTTCATTTTGGGCTGGCTACCCTTTTTGACTGCACCAACTGTTTGCTGTTCTTGGTGGGAGGTAGATCGCAGTACCTCTCATTGGATTCATTGTTGATATAAAAGACCACCGACATGTTGTCAGTCTGGAGAAGCTGGGGACCCTGGGAAAGGTGAGCCTGGAAGGCCTGCAGGGTGCACAGAATCATAGTCATCCTTAAAATGTTGATGTGCAGCGACACTTCTATATCTGACTATGCGCCCTGAGCACAGTGATTCTGAAAGTGAGCTCCCCATCCTAGACCCGATGCAGCCATGGTTAGGATTTGGCTTGGTGAATCCGATTGGAACAGGACTCCCACTTCTAAACTGGGGGAAGTCAGCCACCATGATAGGGTTTGTCGAACAGCCCTCGATGTACTTATGGGATGTTCAAGGTCGTCAGACCTCTGGTCCCATTGAAGCCTGAGGTTCTGTTAGGGAACCCTGACATACAAACATGCCAGCGGTACCATGGGTATGGCCACCATCATGTGCCCCAGAAGCTGCAACATAGTCCTTGCCATGACTCAGATGCAGCTATTGCAGAGGTCCAGTCTCTCAGTTGGCTGGCCGTCGGGTGGGCAGAATGCCCTTCCCTGCTGTGTGTCCAGTATGGCGCCCATGTACTGCAGATGTTGCCAGGGACAGGATTTGGGTAGGTTGATGGTTATCCCCAGCTGCTGGAACATTAGGAATGTATCCAAGGAGGTGCCAATTAACTGCGACCTGGAGGGGGCAGTTAGGAGCCAATCATCTAGGTAAGGATAGATGAAATGACCCGGTCTCCTTAAAGCAGCTACCACTACCGCGAGACACTTGAGCCGAGGACAGACCGGAAGGCAGAGCCCGGAATTGGTAGTGGTTCCGTAGAAAGGCAAACCTTAGGTACCTCTGGTGAGCTGGAAACACCGGTACGTGTAGGTATGCGTCTTGCATATCCAGGGAGCATAACCAATCCCCTTGACTTATCATGGGGATCAGACTGGGTAAGGTCACCATCCTGAATCTCTTGTATTCGATGTATTGGTTCAGCTGGCTTAAGTCCAGTATGGGCCTTAGGTCTCCTGTCTTCTTTGGAACTAAGAAGAAGTGGGAGTAATACCCGGTTCCCTGTTGAGAGGGAGGGAGGGAGGAACAGGTTTGATGGCTCATTTTAAGAGCAAGGCCTGAATCTCTTCTTTGATGAGGGCTGTGTGGGTTGGGGGGTATCGAGAGGGGGCTAGATGATTGTCTGGAGGGAGTTCGGCAAACTCCAGCATGTAACCTTTTTCTATGATATCCCGAACCCAAAAATCTGTTGTAATATTGGTTCACCCATCTAGGTAAAAGGAGAACCAACACTCTACTGCCTCCTCCATCACCTCCGCTGGAGAAGAGGGAACTGGCAGGGAGTCATGCTCGGATGGGTAGCGAGGGCTGGGAGGCTTTGGCATTCCTAGGCCCACTGTTCCCAAGAGGGTTGTGAGGGAGCATTTCAATTGAAAGGACCTCGGGGCTGTTGGTCTCTCTTGTCTGTTGGCAACCCGGGTGCTGAAATGGCCTACGCTTGGGCTGCCATGGGTCCAACCAGTACATGTGGTGAACAGATTGCACAGCCTTCCACAAGTCCTGCAAATCCGTAATCATTTTTTGAACCTCCTCTCCGAAGAGGATGGACCCATGGAAAGAAGTATCCAGGATGGAATCCTGGAGCTCCTGTCTAAACCCGGATACCCTCAGCCAGAAGTAATGACGGAGGCAGATTCCTATGGCCATGGTTCGAGTGACTGTGTCTGCTGAATCATAGGATGCACTCAACACATGTTTCCCTATATCCAGTCTGGACTGAAGGACATCCAGGAGCTCTGTACGGGACAGGCCGTCAGGCTGTTTCTGGGCTAGCTCCAGGTCTTTTTTCCAAAGAAACTTTTGCTAAAGAACACATGGTAGAAGCACAGACCCTCCACCCGAACTGGTCCAATTTCTTAGACTCCTTGTCGGGTGGCTGTGAGCTCATATGCTTGGGTTGCTTGGTCCTACCATGTGCTGCAGTTAGGACCATGGAATCTGCTCTTGGATTTTCTCAGAGGAAAGGGTCGGCCTTAGGGGACTCAGAGTCTGTCCGCCTTCTTGGGGACAGCTAAGAAAGAGGAAGGATGCTCCCAAGCCAACTTGGTTAAATCCTGGAAAGGAGGAACCAGGGGGATGACCAAAGATTTTGGGTCACTCATGCCCAAATAGGTGTGCAGTATCTTCCTCTCTGGATCCAGTTCCTCCGCGCCCCATTGGTTTAGGAATTGGATGTGGTGCATCACATCCATGAAAGTTGAGTCATCTGGGGGAGACCTGGGTGAATTGCGGGGACCTTCTGGTTCCGGGGAGCAACCCCTGGAAGAGGAATCCGATGAATAAGGGTGGCCTCTAGAGGAGCAAGAGGGGGCTGATCTTGAACACTTGCACTTGTGCCTGTGTCTGCTCCTTTCATCTGAGGAAGATGACCTGGTTGAAGAGCAGTGACATCTGCCCCTCGTCTGTGATGCTCCATGTCTGACCCAGGGGGTGGGCTCCTGGGTAAGAGCGGAGGCGATGGCCGAGGGCCCAGAACCAGCGTCTTGTCTGGGACCGGTGCATGGGGTTGTGGTGGTTGGGAGTCATTGTTCTTCAGCAAATCCCCTTTAACCATATTCCACCAGGATGTGAACAGCTGTCCTACATCCGCTAGGGGAACCATGGGCACCCGTGGGAGGTGGCGTACCCTGAGGTTCCGTGTTAGCCTTTGGAGGGTTGCTGAGCCCTGGTGTCTCCCTCGGGCATTTGTCAGGGTTCCATATTACGTTAAGGCCTGTCACCTGGTCATCTGACGCCAGACCCCCTGATGTCTAGTGATCAGGTACTGAAACAGAGGGCATATGGCCTATCACTGTGTCGACAGGTCTCCGATCGACAGACTGAGGATCTGTTGATGACAGCAGTCCTGGCATTGGGTTCTGAGGCAGAGGACTGGCGGGTGTCTGGGTTAGAGTATTGGCCCCGACATCTGGTAGCCCGACGCCTTACCCTGTGGCATCTGCTTCTGGTCCTTCCGTTTGTCGGAAGGTCAGTCATTCGAGACCTGCGTCAGGGTTTTAGCCACTGCTGCTGACTTGTCTCGGGGGAAGCGTTCCCTTGAATGGAAATGCTCCCGGCGTCTGTGTCTATCATCTGCTGGCGACGATGCGCTGGAGGAGGAGGAGGAAAACGCTGGAGCCTTATCGGCTGAAGTCCCGGCCTTCGGCCCCGATGGTTACTGGAAGGGCCTAAGGCTTAGGGAGGGACCTGAAGAGCTGCTGCCCACTGAGAGGGTAAGGGTGGGAGCCTTCATCAATGACAGACTGGAGAAAGTTAGGCCTGACAGGCCGGGGGGGGGCAGAGTCCACTCTCTTGCTGGAGTGCGAACCAGAAGACTTGTCTTGGCGGTGAGGTGATTTGGAGTGAGACTCTAACATACTGTGCTCCTTTGTGCTGGTGCTTCCCTCCAGAATGTTTCTCCTTATAGGACGTCAGCGACCTGGAGGTAGAGGAGCTGGCCTTCGATGGGTGCTGAAGGGCGGTGAGCTGCTGCTTCATAACGTAGGCCTGGAGAGTTCTGTGGCAATGGATGCGGGTCCTCTGATTAAATTTACCACAGGCTGTGCAGGTTTCTATGTTGTGGTCAGGCCCCAGGCAGAAAAGACACTGGGAGTGGTCGTCTTTCACCGGAATGTGCCACCCACATGGACACTTAGATTTCTGTTGTTGGGAAGACTATGACGGAGGTGACATAAACAGGGATGGAAAAATGAATTATGAAGGAAAAAATGGGTACTTTTAATCTAGAAGACTAAAGATGGTGGTCGACAGATGCAACAAGGCATCTGAGGAGCTGAAGTGCACAGGTCAATGGCGGGAAAAATAACTGAGGTGGGGCTGGGGACCGCCTCCTTTATACAGAGGGTGACAGTGGGCGGACCAACATAAGAGGCGGACCTCAGCTGGTTACTGCTGGGTAGAAGTTTGCTGTGGAGTCCTAGTGCCTGACGTTACAGTCCTTAAGGTGTAGCCTGCTGCAGGAGCTCATTTCTTGAAGTAAGATCAGTCTTTTCGAGGAGTAAGGGACACCTTTTAAAAGGAATCAGATGACATGGTGTGCCCCAAGGAACCATTAAGCTCTCCCAGTCCTAAATATTATTTATCTATTTGACTACTGTTTACCAGTTAAGTAAGCATGACAACTGAATGTCTTTTGCAGAGGTACAACCTGGGAAAGTATAAAAGCATAAAAGAAGGAATGTTACAAAACAAGACTGGTGGCCAGTCAAGTAGACAGGGCAAATGCCTGGGGAAAACAAATCAAAATACATTGAACAAGAAGAGGCGAATTTATTTACAATGCATATACAATGTAGGCAGATGAGGCCGCATACGAAGTAAAAATAGTATTACAGAACAGTTTTCATACATGCTGTGCAAACTCAATGCAATACAAGGATATGTGAGTTTAGGGTTAATAGGTACAAAGTGAGGGATCTACCCGGTGAAGTAGTGGAGTGAACCCACTGGGGATGGGAGGGTCAACTGTGACATGGTTCTGATTCTGACTCCGATTTATTTTAAAAAAGGTTCTGATTGATTTTTGACCCATTTTTACCCTGCTTGAGTATGAGAAATGCATCTGAATTATTATTTTGATCCATTTGTCATATGAAATATTAAAATTCAACTTAAAAAAAATGTTTTGTGCCTGTATTTGTGTGTCCTTTTACCTTCCTGGAGTATGATGTGCTGGTCTGGGGAGACAGGCAGCATGAGTAGGTGACGTGATAAGGCTCAGGTCATCCCTCCCACCCTTTTGAGAGACTATTTTTATTCAGCTGGGAAACACAGAGTCTGAGATGTGACAATCACCCAGAGCAGTAAGGCACTACAGCGCAACAGTTTAGGCACAGAGTTCGAGAACACAGAATGTGAAATGTGAACTTCCTTCAAAAATCAGCGAGGCACTATGGTCTAGTAGTGTGAACACTGACCTGAGGAATACAGAATGTGAGACGTGCATTCCTTCCAAAAATCAGTGAAGCACTATGGTCTAGTAGTGTGAACACTGACCTGAGGAATACAGAATGTGAGACGCGCACTCCCCCCTAAAATCAGTGATGCACTATGGTCTAATAGTGTGAACACTGACCTGAGGAATACAGAATGTGAGACGCGCACTCCCCCCTAAAATCAGTGATGCACTATGGTCTAGTAGTGTGAACACTGACTTGAGGAATACAGAATGTGAGATGTGCACTCCCCCCCTAAAATCAGTGAAGCACTATGGTCTAGTAGTGTGAACACTGACCTGAGAATACAGAATATGAGGCATGCACCCCCAAAAAAAAAAAAAATCAACGGCACTATGGTCTGGTAGTGTGAACACTGACCTGAGGAATACAGAATGTGAGACGTGCACTCCCCCCAAAAATCAGTGAAGCACTATGGTGTAGTAGTGTGAACACTGACCTGAGGAATACAGAATGTGAGACATGCACTCCACCCTAAAATCAGTGAAGCACTATGGTCTAGTAGTGTGAACACTGACCTGAGAAATACAGAATGTGAGATGCGCACTCCCCCCCTAAAATCAGTGAAGCACTATGGTCTAGTTGTTCAGGTGCAGAGCTTAGGAACAGGTGGTCGGATTTTCAAAGGGTGGAGCAGGGCTTGCACTTGCATCATGTCCTTCTTGTGTGCCATGCCTGTGTTCCACAACTGTACAAGATTTTTCTTTTCATATACACTTTATTTTTTCAGTTTTCTCCCCGCCCCCAAGGTCATGGTGTACACATGCATGTGTGTGCAGGCACATGCAGAGATCCGGTGGCCCCTTCCTCCCCTCCTGACTTGCACTGCCCTTGCCGTGCTGCTGTAGCCCACAGGACTAACCAGACAGGCGGGCATCCACCCTTTGGAGAGAGAGCCGTGCTCAATCCCCTCCAGCCCACCCCCATGAGCTGACACCCTGAGGTCATTCGCCAACCTGGGTCGCCGGCGTAGCGCGAGTAAAGGCACCAGTGTCTTAGCCCTCTGTGCCACTGGGCCGGCAACTGCACACGATTTTACAATCTTCGGCACAGTTATGACAGTTCATCCACTTTTCAGCAGCTTGTACCAAATCTTGGGTGCAAGTTCTGTGAAAACAGTCACTGGTACTGACGCAAACTGGACCACAAAAAGATGGTATAGCTTGTGTCAGTTGCCGCAAAGGATAGAAAATCCCTTTAGACTGTCACAAGCCCAGTGCTCTGCATCTTTGGTGAACTCAGGGCTTGTGGCAATCTCTGGAAGTTTGAGACATGAAACATGGAATTTGAGCCCCAACAATATCAGTAAGGCACTATTGCCTAATAGTTCAGCCACAGTGCTGGGGAACAAGAAGTCTGAGATGTGACCCCCCCCCAAATCAGTAAGGCCCTGTGACCTCATAGTTCAGGTGCAGCGCTAGCGAACATGAAGTCTGAAATGTGTCGCCCCCCCCCAAAAAAAAAAAATCAGTGAGACACTATGGCCAAGTGGTTCAGGCCCAGAGCTGGGCAAAATGGAATCTCAGACATGCCCGGCTTGCCAAATCAGTAAGGCACTATGGCTTGTATGGTTCAGGGGCAAAGCTAAGGAACATGGAATCTGAGATGTGACCCCCCATCAAAATTAGTGAAGCACTCTGGTTTAGTAGTTCAGGTGCAGAGCTGGGGAACACACAGAGTCTGAGATGTGACACATCCCCCCAAAATCGTGTAAGGCACTATTAACCTAGTAAATGAGGTGCAGAGCTAGGGAACACTGATTCTGAGAAGTGACTTCCCCAAATTAGTAAATCCCTATGGCCTAGTAGCTCAGGCTCAGAGCTAGGAACAGGGAGTCTGAGACGTGACTCCCAAAAAAAAAAAAAAAAATTAAGCAAGGCATTATAGCCTAGTAGTTCAGGTGATAGAGCTGGGGAATGGAGTCTGAGATACGACTCTCCCCAAAAAAAAAATATAATTAGTGAGCAATATTTTCCCTAGTAATTCAGGTGCAGATCTTGGGAACACAGAACAACAGACATGACCCCCCCAATCAAATCAGCTCGAATCATCCTGCTTCCTTCCTAATCGATAAAAACTGTCATTTGTTTTTTTTATTGGTTTTCCTAAATAATTTTTTTTAAGTTATTCTAGTGGTGGTTGCTATCGCATAGTTACAACTGATGATTTTTTTGTTCATTCGTTCTGTTTCTGGCTGATGATCGTGCCTGCCTCATGACACTGACTGCAGCAGTACAGCACCAAATGACCTACCTGTAGGCCAGACCAAGGCTTCTTGGGTTTTTGTTTTGTTTTTTGTTAAAGAGGGAAAGTAAACTAGGGTGTGGGAGTGTAAACACGTTTTCATGCAATTATCTTCTTTTTTTAATTTGATTTTTTTTCAGCAGGTCAGTGTAAGCTTTACATACGACTGCTAACTTGTTTAACACATACAACCTCCTCATACCACTGCAAACCCCCAAATGAGCAGCCCCTCAGGATTACAGAAGTGGCTGTGTAGTAAAGTGAGATGCCACAAAGTAGCACAGATTCCAGTCTCATTGCTTTACTCATACCTGGCTTCCTTCTGCCCAGAGAGTAGTGATCATACATGTGCTGCTATTTTGTCCACGAGAGCCCCATTCCAACTCCCGTGCTTCTGAAACAAGTTGCAGCTAAATGTATTTTTCAATTAGTTAGCCTTTTTTGTTGACTTGTAAAGAAGTAGTTAGCCACTGCCACTCACTCGCTTTTTTTAAAGGGACACTGTCAACCCCTTTAGGCCTTGAACTGTCCTTAGTTTAAAAAACATATTTTATGATTGTTCGCATTCTGGAGAATGTGCTTATGTGTCCAGTAGTTTAATTGGGATTCCTTTTTTCTTTTTAAAAGAGAACAGACTGACCACCATACTGATGCTACCGCACCAAAATGTGTGTTTACATTTCATAATCAATTTCCCTGCATCTTTCCCGGACTTGGGAACACTCCCAACACAGTCGAGCCACACGAGATGCAGTAGGAGGAGAAGAGACCATTGCATCATGGGTGGCTGCACTGCTTAGAGGATGTTCCTAATATTCAGGAAGTGGGTAATAAGAGTAGATCAAGGATTTGAAACAAAACAAGGTTGAGTGTAAATACACAATTACCATGCACTGTAGTTCTACTAAGGAGGCAGATTAAACCACCTGCAATATCAGTGAATTTCAGGGAAGGTAAGCAATCATAAAATGTGGGTTTTCAACTTGAAATAGTAAGATGCAAAAAGGGTTGACAGTGTCCCTTTAAATCCCATTCTGACTTTCCCTTCCCATCTTAGTACATGTCGCCATCTTGTACTGCTGCTGCTTCCGTACCCCCCCCCCCGACTCCGCTGACATGCTCAAAGCTCTCACAGTCAGTCTCCTCACAGCACGGCAGTGAAATGGCTGTTGACAATGGGTCTTCAGACTGGACCTGCAGTTCCAAACTGGGCCCATTTGGTAAGTTGACTTGAGCCATGAAAGGCTCTGTCTGCTCAAGTCAAGTTGGCCTGGTTGGGGAAGGTCTGACAGTGTAACAGAGTGGTTCACCAACCCCTTAACCCACCCACCACAATTGGGCAAATAACGTGGACAAGTATGGATTTAGCAGAGGAAGAGCAAAATTAGGTGCAACTGCAGATGGAGGAAACAAGGAAGTGTTCCCTCAGAGAACCCTTGAAGAACAAGTGTGTGGGTGAACTGCACACAAAGAGGGAGTTCCAGAACCTAGGAGACAAGGAAGAGAAGGACCATCACCCCACCCTGGAGGAACCTTTGGGGATACTGGAAAGAAGCGTCTGAGGACTTGAGTCTTGCATAGGACTGGCATGAGTTATATTATGAAGGGAAGGGATGCAAGCACTGGAAAAAAAAAATAAGAATTTCAGGATGACTGGAGCTCAAAACAATGGAACTAGAGTGCCTAGCTGTTTTAAGTCTGGCAGCATCCACAGCCAATGAGCTAAAGAGCAGAACCTCTACCCTCACAGCAATGGTTCATTTGTTAGTTTGTCCTGCCAAGTGTCACAAAGTCTCAAGTGTCACAGCAGCTTTCTCAAGTGGGCAAACTACTAAACAAAATAACAGCTGGTGGGACAGCATAACAAACTACCAGGAAAGAGCACAGTGCCCTAATTAACACAACCTGTGTGTGTATTTGCAACTTTGTTATGCTTCCGTTTTTTTCACAATAAATGGATAACTGGCAGAGCAGCAGTGTGGATCGCAATTCAGTAAGGGGAGAGGTGCTGCTATTTAACTCATTGGCTGTGAATGCTGACTGACTTACTATACTTTTTAAGATCCTTGAACGTGGTCTGCTGGTCAACCTCTGATTCAAACGTCCCTTCCCTTCACCTGTTCAGGTCACCATAAGAAAACACTGTTGGTATGTGGATGGAGGCTACAAACATTGCAAATTCTATGGATCAGGTGGTGGCATTTAGGGTATACTGATCCCAGAACCTTATGAAACCTCCACCAGGGAATGAACACCAATGATCCCACTGGAAGGAAATAGAATCTGAGCCAATCAAGCGCTATATGCAACAATGTGAGACGGCTCTACTCCAGTACTTCTCCCACAGGCAGGATCACAATAGTGGGTGGACCCAGCAGTATTGAAATGTAGACGTCAAATAGCAAAGTCATCTGCTTAGAACTGTCAAAGTTTTTTTGTGTGTATTACAGACATCCTTTTTTTCTGGGATGGGGACTCCTAATATGGACTGCAGTTGTTATGAGCCAATACTAAAACAAATACCTCCTCCCTCACCAAACAGGTGTCCAACCAATTATAACTGTTGCTATGGGTTTGGTCCTGTGACACATACCAGACACATATATTTATTTTATTTATTTATTAGCTTTTGGTAACGGGGTAAGTGCGCTAGGCAACAGACCTGCCTATTTTCAGGCACGACCCGGGAGAGCACAGGACATTGGTTACAATATGCAGAAATGCACAGACATAATATAGGTGTACAGGAGCAAAACAACATATATATTGGGTAGCACAGTAATAGTTACATAAGGGTACATTTTAGGCATAGATCATAATAAGGATGTAAAATAAAGCAATTAGGGTAACCATAAGACAGCTGAGGACAGTAAAGACATCAAGGTTCATAGCCACCTAGACAAGCATATTGCATGGGAGAACATTAGTGTAGTACTCAGGGTCATATATATAGTCTCCAAATGTTTTTCCTAAATCATGGGATTGTAAAGTATTTGTTAATAATTAACGGAATATTTACATATACATACACATATATATTTTCAGCTTTGAAACGGAGCTGTGGTTAATAAAATGCAAGCTGAATAAATAATAAGCATCCCCAGGGAGTGCATTTCACTGTGTTTCAGGTCCCAAAAGGCCCCATCCCTGGCCTGATTGACAGCTCTGAGATCTCCAGTCCTGATACCACTGTATTTATGAATTACAGTATCCTCATACTGAGGATGTCTGGATGCTAAATGCCATTCTGTTTGAAATAGTTCAATATTAATTCAGAGTCTGATCAGGTGACAATTCTTTTCAACATAACAGTTTCCTAACAAGTGACATGGAACAGCTGCCACAGATGTTTGTTTGGGGACAATGAAGGTCTCTGACTCTCTGGGACAGTGTTTATCCTGTTTTTCTCACACAATCCCCCAGCAGTGGTTCACCTTATGGAATACATTTTCAATCAGTTAAGCGTTGGATAACGTCATAAGTTTTGAAAAGCAACAAACAACTCACTTTCCATTTCCTACGTGCTGCAAACTTTTTGAATTTTTCCATGTTTACTGCAGATGCTTTCCTGCTCAGAGCCTGCAGGGTGTCCTTCGGCTGAAAAGATAAATGGTAATAATTACTAAAGCATGTGCTGTTTCTAAACAGGTGCATCATAGCAACTTGGACACAATACTAACATACAAGAGAACAGCAAACTAAAATGAACTGTTATTTTCTTAGTAAACACACATCACATGCAGACACTAGTATGTTCGGGTTCATTGTCATAAAAATACATCTTAAAAAATGTACTACTGTCTGTTGTTCTTTTGGCAGCAGCATGTTACTCTTATTAATTTACAACAGTGACAGTTTACTATTTGACAAAGTTCCTGAAAATGTGAATAACGTTCTTTTTGTTGGTGTAGCAGTTCAACAAAATGCAAGAAACACTGTCATAATGTTATGGAGTCTAGCCATTCAACAAAACAGACCAATTTAAAACCGTGATCGTAGAAACACAGAAAGGTTTCAGCAAAAGTCCATCACGTCTGCCCTCTTTCCTACCTGAGTTGAACATACCTCCCCTTTGTCTTGCCCAGGCCATGTGCCCATTGGCAAGATCAGCCTTGCTGCCCTGACTATCCACCACCTTCCTTGCCTTGCTTTTCACTAACCCCTTATTGCTGTCTTGTGCCCTCTTGAAACCCATCACCATCTTGGTGTTCACCACCTATTTTGTCAAACTGTTCCATGATCCACCACCCTTTCCATGAAGAGATGTTTTTTCCACATGCTTCCTGAATCTACCCTCACCAGTTTATCATTGTGTGTCTAGTTGCTGATCCCTCACGATGTTCAAATAGGCCAAGATACAACCTGTGTTATCCCTCTCACATTTCTTGTTTTCTATCATGTTCCCCTTTTTTTTCTTTTGTGCTGTAACATGTTCAGACTAGCCAGATGATCCTCAAATGACTTTTTCCACTGACCCTATATCGTCTTTAGGCCTGTTTACACTGCCACATTTGCACTGCAGAAACCTAAGTAGGTTGCTGTGGTGCAAATGTGGCAGTGTGGAACCCTTACCCAATGGTAGTAAGCTGCTCCTTACTCCTCTCCTGAAGCCTCCACAGAGTTGGGAATGCGCAGTGATATAAGTGGTGTAAGCTGCAGTGTGGACTCGTGGCACCACTTGCGTACTACTTGCGTCACTTCAATGCACTCATTTCCCCACAATTCCCAGTCTGTAAATAGGAAGTTGCAGTGAAACATCCTTGCCCCTGACTGCACTATCTAGGGACTCAGGATCATCTTACAACTTACCACACACACTCAGGACAGACACACACACACATCTCATGGACATCAGTTAACTGCTGACTCATGCTTGCAAAATGTCATTTGGGGGTAATGTGAATTGCAGGGATGTGGCCCACTTGGTCTGTACTCAGAGCAGCAACTTCAATAAAATGTGCTTGAGTTAATGGCACCCTGCGTGTGTGTTTACATTTAGTAAAGCTCCTCTCAGTGCCAATTGCACCACTGGCAGGTAGCTTCCGTGATCCATCTCTGAGTGGGCTAGCCCCTGCACACATTCCACTCCCCCCCTCCAATAACTGTATGGTCAGCTCCAGATCCACCATCGCTGTCAGCCATTTATATATTAATTGCTAGTGCTTCTAGTGTTAAGGCAGAGATGTAATGACATCAGCAGTCATCATCCCATACATCACTTCTTACATCACCAAACTGCTACCTGCCCGCAAACTCACAGCCCCTCTCCATCATGTCTTGCATCAGTAGAGAGAGACGTTGTATAAACGTGACCAGGAATCAGCTTTGGAAAGGGAGGGGCAGCACTGGAGCTGACATCACACAACAGACATGTGGCCGTGGAAAAAAACAGTTACATAAGAACTTACCTTAACAGTAGATCTTCAAGGGGATCTCAGTCATCAGGTAACACTGTAGGAACTTAGCCGTTGAAGACAGGGAATTCTCACTGAAGAATTTTCAGCACTACAACTGGGCCCACCACACCACCGGTTGACATCGCCAGCCCTATACAGGCACAGGCAGGCCCGTGTCCTCCTCAGTTCTTTCCCCTGGAGACCAAGGGAACAAGGCTAGTGCCCTGGAAACCAAGAAGAGCTATGGACCCAGCTTTCAAATGAAAGATGGATATAGCATACAGCCAGGTCCTGATTGGTAGTCCCAAAGAAGGGGATAGTGAGTGGGAATAGACCTGATGACTGAGATCCCCTCCAAGATCTACTGTTATGGTAAGTTCTTACGTAACTGTTCTATCTTCTTCAGGGGTATCTCAGTCATCAGGTAATACTGTAGGAATGAGTCTCAACCAGTGACAAGTGTCAGATAATCTGGGTCGCTGGATCTCCATAAACTTTAGACAGGAGATTGAACCAACCTACCCAGTCAAAGGACCTTCTTAAACATAAGACAGAAGGCCTTGAAAATGGAATCTGTCAAGCAACCCCATAAACTTTTTTTTTTTTGTTCTTCAATAAACTTTGTTTAGCTTTTTCCTTTTTCTTCCAAAAATGAATTAATATTACATACATATGGGTAGCAGTTGGTTAATCAGGAGGATCACCCCCAATAAAATGTTCACATCCATTATCTAATACAGGAATACAATGACTTACATACTGGAGATAGACTATCCCCGGCGGCATAATTCTTAACCTCTAAAAAAAAAAAAAAAAAAAAACAACTCCCTAACCCACCCCATATCAAGTGTATTTACATTCATTCTGGTAGTAGTAAACATGTAGAACAATGTACACAATCACTTATGGTTTCCATGTACTAAGCAAGGCATCCAGTGGTCCCCATTTAAGGAGGTAGACCTGAGACCGGTTTGCCATAGAATGGATGTGCTTTTCTAATTGGAGAGCAAATAATTCTGTATGCCATTCCAAAACTGACAAACGCATGTTATCCTTCCAGTGCTTCATAATAATTAACTTGGCTGTGGCCGAGATCAGGGCCAGGTGTGCCTTTCTAAGATTAGGAGTGCCTGTTGGGAAAACAAATTAAAAAGGCTTCTGGAGTAAAAAGTGAGTCGAGACCCAATAAAGGATCAAGTGTTTGTCTAATAGATTGCCAAAAGGTCTGGACCATCGAGCATTCCCATAACATATGTTATAACGTTCTCGAAGAACTGCCACATCGAGAGCAAGTGACCTAATCTGTGAAGTTTAAGGGGAGTAAAATATAGATTGTGCATGATATTACACTGTATCAAACACAATCTATCTTACTTAACAAATTTATATATTTTTTTGCCACACATTACTCCAGAAGCTCATTTCGGTACTAAGAGATAATACTTGGGACTGGTAGTAACAAACTCCTTGAGGCAAATTTGAATCAAGTGTTTGGATTTCCTTATATACTGCAGATACTGCATGTGGTTGACAACTCCTTGTAGAAGGTTATTTAAGATATCAGTAGACCCTGCTTGCATCTCTTTGTGTCCCAAATGGGCAGTAATAGCCTTTCTTGAGCTGTTTATATTTAAAGTAGCTTATTGTTGGCATACTAAATCAAGTTTTAAAAAGAGGGAAGGAGATTATTTTCCCTTCAACATAGAGATCTGATATCTTTTTATTGAGCAAAGGAGGCCAGAAAGTCAAAGAAATGGGATTAGGGCCAATTCTGAAATGGGGATTGCCCATAATAGGTTGGTCAAGGGAGAGATGCCAATTATGAGGCAAATGCATTTGCAGCTGGTGTAATGCCTGAACTGACCAGACCGACTGGGGTGTTCCAGAAAGATTTCGAAAGTGTTCTACGTGTGGCATATATAAGGGAAGAGAGAGCACAATGATACTGAGCAGCTAAGGATTTCTCAATGTCCAGCCACGGGGGATATATCTGTGACTCATTGTCCGGTACCTTCTTTGACCAGTATGCCAGTCTACTGAGATGGTGGGCACAGCAGTAGGCAAAAAAAAAAAGGTGTAGCTAGACCTCCCTGCAATCTTGGCACAGTGAGCTTTAAATAAGAGCATCTGATGCCCTTGCCTTTCCACAAAAAAAACAATTAGCATGGATTGTAATTTAATGAACCAGTTCTTGGGCAGAAAAACTCCCAGCATTCCAAGAGGGTATAACACCCAGGGTAAAATATTCATTTTGACTGTATTTATTCTACCCTATAATGAAAGAGGGAGACTACCCCATCTATCTAAATCATTCTTAATTGTATTTAGTAAATCCAACAGGTTTAAGCATAGTGGGGATCTCTCTAGCAATTTGAATTCCAAGATAGGTGAAGGAGTGGGGTTCCCATGAAAGAGTAATATTATTTAAGACTGAATGGTGGGTTTTATTTTTCAGGGGAAAAAAATTTGTTTTAGAGGGGTTAAATTTGTAGTGGGAGACAACAGCAAAACAATTAATCTCCTCGATGAGAGAAGGTATACTTGTTATGGGGTTCTCAAGGTGCAGAAGGAGATTATTTGCATAAGCAGATACAGTATAATATTTCTCTCCAATTTTAATTCCCTGAAATTGTGGGGAAGCTATTAATTTTCTGAACAGAGGTTCTAAATAAAGATTAAACAATAGTGGGGAAAGGGGGCATCCTTGTCTGGTTCCTCTTTGAAGCAAAAAGGGATCAGACAACAGTCCACTGCACCAGATCTGAGCCGATGGTGAAGAATATAACAATCTGACCCACCTAAGGAAGCCTGAAGGAAGTCCGAAGTGGGTCAAAGTTGCAAACAGGAAATCCCATGAAACCCTGTCAAAAGCTTTCTCAGCATTCAGGGACACCAACATCGCAGGAAGGTCCAAGTCCCTGGAAGCCGAGATGCTGTGCATCAGCTTACGCATATGATCTACTGATGACTGACCAGTCATGAAACCAATCTGTTCCCTGCCAATGAGATTAGGCAATACAGGTCCCAACCAAGTCGCCAAAATTTTGGCCAGTATCTTGACATCAGTATTAATCAATGAAATTAGTCTGTAACTTTCTGGATAAAGGGGATCCTTACCGGATTTGGGTACGAGAGTAATTAATGCATTAAGGAAATTTGGTTCTGACATACCTTCAACAAACCAGAAGTTATATACCTCTGCTAAGAGAGGGTCAATTTCTGATACACAGGCCTTATATAAATTGTTAGAAAGACCATCTGGTCCAGAGGATTTATCTGCTGAAAGCTGTTCAACCGCCGCATTGACTTCCTGGACACTAATTAGGCTACTAAGGGAAGTTACTTGAAAGAGGAGTCATTTAGGGAGATCGATAGAATTGTGATATCCAGAGATGGCTATATTTGTGGGTCAATCAGATGGGTCTGCAGTATACAGCCTCTGGTAGTAGGATCTGAGAACATCAACTATACCTCTAGGTGTAGTGACAAGTTGACTCTCTTTGTCATATTTAATACTTAAGATCATTCGAGACGCTACAGCTTGTCTGAGCCTAATTGCAAGTAGCTTGCCTGCTTTTCCTCCTGTACCTAGATATTTAATTTTCATGCATTTTAATGAGAGCTCTGCTTTTTGGAACATAAGGGCCGAATATTGGGCCTGCAGACCATGTAAGTTGGCCCAATCTGCCTCTGGAGAATGATGGTTAAGTGTGTGTTCTAACTGATGAATGGCTCCAAGCAGGGTATCTTGCTGAGATCTAAACTGAGCACAGGAGAGGTCTCAGAAGACTGGAGAAGGGCTCATGTGATCCTGCTCCACAAGAGTGGTAGCAGGGAGGAGGCAGGGAACTACAGACCAGTCAGACTCTCCTCAGTAGTGGGCAAGATTATGGAGGTACTCCTTAAGGAAAGGATAGTGCAACACCTGGAATCCATAGGAGCACAGGATCCAAGACAACATGGGTTTACAAAAGGAAGGTCCTATCAAACTAATCTCATAGATTTCTTTGACTGGGTAACCAGAGTGGTGGACCAAGGGGGAGCAGCTGATGTCACCTACCTTGACTTCAGCAAAGCTTTCAATACTGCTCCACATAGAAGATTAATAAGCTGGGTAGGCTCGGGTGGGTCAGAAGTTGGTCAACTGGGTGGCAAACTGGTTGAGGCGAGAAAACAGAGTGTGGTGGTAAATGGTATACAGTCAGAAGAGATGCAAGTCACAAGTGGGGTACCTCAGGGATCAGTCCTGGGGCCAGTTCTCTTCAGTATCTCCATCAGTGACACTGCAGATGGACTGGAGGGTAAGGTCTGTCTGTTTGCAGATGACGCCAAGATCTGCAACAGAGTAGATGATCCAGATGGGGTGGGCAGAATGAGCAGAGATCTGGATAAACTAGCAAAATGGTCAGAAGAGTGGCAACTGGGGGTTTAATGCAATGAAGTGCAAGATCATGCACATAGGGAAGAGAAACCCTGAAGCCACCTATAGGTTGGGAGGGGAGTTGCTGGCAGTCACAAGGGAAGAAAGAGACTTGGGCATCATCACTGATGACCTGAAATCATCCAAGCAGACCACTGAATCAATAGGTGAGGCTAGGGGGATGTTAGGGTGTATTAGTAGGGGTATCACAAGTTGGAAGAGGGAGGTAATAATCCCTCTTTACAAGGCACTGGTTAGGCCCCATCTGGAGTACTACATGCAGTACTGAATGCCACAACTTCACAAGGACATTAACCAAATTGAGGCAGTCCAGAGAAGGACAACCAAAACAGTGCAGGGACTGCATCAGAAAACATGAGGACAGATTAACGGAGTTCAATATGTATACCCTAGAGCAAAGGAGGGAGAGAGGTGATATGATGAAAACATTCAAACACCTTAAGGGCATTAACAAGGTGAATGAGTCTAACATGTTAAAATATAAGAAAAATATCAGGACAAGAGGACACAGCATGAGATTAGAGGGAGGCTGATTAAGGGGTAATGTGAAGAAGTTCTTTTTCACAGAAAGGGTGGTGGATGCATGGAACGGCCTACCTCAGGAAGTGGTGGATATGAACACAGTACAGGGCTTCGAACAGGTATGGGATAGGCATAAGGGAGCAATACAGATGAGAATGAATAGATAGGCCATTGACTGAGCAAAGGCCGATGGCACATTTATAAGGTAGAAAAAGAAATGGGCAGACTGGATGGGCCTTGCGGTCCTTATCTGCCGTCAACTTCTATGTATTTTGTAGCAGCCAACTGAAGACACTCACCTCTAAGGGAGCATTTCAAGGCTCCCCAAACCATATCTATTCTGGTTACTGAGCCCCTATTGTTGGTCATGAAACTAGTAAGAAAAGTTTTAATCTGCTATAAAGAATCTGGTTTTTGGAGTAGATGATTGTTTAATTGCCAAAGAGCATCCCTTTGAACTCCAGGACTAAGGAGAATGGTCAGAGATGACCCTCGCATGTATATCTGCATTAATTACCCCCAGAAGGGAGAAGGAGCTCAAAAGTATGAAATCAATTCTTGAGAAAGTTTTATGTGCCGGTGAACAAAAAGTATATTGACATTCCCACGGATTCAACACTCTCCACACATCAACAAGAGCAGCTCCTCTCATCAGATCATGTAGATCCCTTTGTGAGGGTGATAGCCCTATTTTCCAGAAGTCAGACCTATCAATGTGTGAATAGGATCCCTTTGTGAGGGTGATGGCCCTATTTTCCGGAAGTCAGACCTATCAATGTGTGAATATGGAACAATGTTCCAGTCACCCCCCAGGAATGGTCAATACCGGTGGAGTAGTAACCACAAGACCCAACAGTTGCGTGAAAAAATGAGGAGACTCAATATTTGGTTCATATGCAGATTATTTGCTGAGTGGCCAGAGTTCCATAAAGTATAATATATCTACCATTAGCATCCCAGATTTCTTTTTCTAGTTTCTTTCCTATTAGCCACTCCCCCATTGCACATGGATTTCCCTGCTCTGTATACCTGCCCTACCCAGTTTTTAGATAATAGATTTACCTCTTGTTGTCGAAGATGTGTCTCTTGGAGACAAGCAGTTTGTTTTTTAATTGGAAAAGGTGTCGAAGGATGACTTGCCTCCTGCACCTATCTTGAGCCCCCTTAACATTCTAGCTTATCACATTATAGGGTTCTCTCATTCTAACTATTTAAAGAGAAATGGAAGGTATATTTAATCAATCTAGTTTGATATAATCCCAAACGTTTATCTGTCTGAAAACCAAAGGAGTTCTACAAAAGTAGGTTAAGCTAACACACTTGATATTACTGTACCCTAAAACCATATAAATTATTAAAGGAACCTTACCCTCACTTATATTTTAAACCCTACCCTTATACTAAGCAAAATAAACTCTTGTTCTGTTCCAAGTTCCCAAAACCCCAGCTCCAATAAAACATACCACTATACCAACTCTGGTGAGTGATGTCTTTGCGCAAGAATGAGTTGCACCACAAAGACCCCCCCTTTGCTCCCACCCCTTCTCAGCTACATCAATGGCAATCAGTAGATTTGAATTATCCAATCTTATACAAACATTTTAATAATTTTGCTAAATGCTGCAAACTGATTAAGAGAAACAATCTATAGAACAAATCAGTCATGTCTGTGACCTCATGATAGTTTCCCATTATGTGAAAAAAGGGAGAGAACCCCACCCCCCTTCCTTAACTAACCCTTAGGCCATGAGCATTTCTGAGGGGCCTGTATATAGGTCAAAGAAGAACACCCTCTCGTGTCAAGCTGGCATGCCAAATAATATCGTAGAGAAAAGGCAAATGAATTGAGACATTAAGGAGAGGACATTCCGTGATGCTAAATAAATTCTATCTCAGATTCAGCACCTCGCCTTATAACTACCACTGCTCAGAATTTACCAGACTAAAGTCTCATAGATTAACTATTGAAATAAAAAAAAAAAAAACAGCTTTGGGGAAAGTAAATCTCTTCTTCTATATCCACATTAGGACCATCCAGAAAGTACACTGTGGATAATTAAAGTTCCAACACTTCCAATAAATCAAGAATGTACAGTAACAAAGTAAAATAATATAGCCCTTGAATTTCACTCCAGACCAGGTGTTTCTTGCAAAAGTTACTACATGATTACCAGTAAACTGTGGGCCAATACCAGGTTCTAGATATCAGCCAACTTGAGAGACCAAATGAATAGTGACAAAAGGACAGAACAGTCTGAGGCGCTAACTAAAATCAGGCCCAGTCAGTGTTCATTACGGGTATTTTAAATCGCTGGAGAGTGGTTTGCCATACAAAAAAGAAGACAGTTTCTAGCTGGCGCTGCACATGTTATGTTAAACTGAAGCCCCAGAACTCTGCTGTGTAAATACAGTGTTCGGCACTCGCAGATACAAGTCACACTCTCAAAACTCTCACCAATACCACCAGAAGTGTCCGCTTTACACACCATTTAGCAACACAAGATGGTACCACATACCCTCTGAGATCTCCTCATTTAAACAGATCAGGTAAAAGGTAGCTTTGAGCGCCTGCACAGCCTGGTCATGAGAATCAAATGAGATTCGTTGATCACCGGTTTTCACTTGAAGCACCGCCAGGTATTTCATTGGAAAGGGTGTCCCAGCAGCAATGGGCTTTGATACAGTCGGATGCATTTCTTGCCTTTTCGCTTTGACTGACTGTGGCAGATCTTGTGTGATCCTGATTCTGCATCCCTCCCATAAGATATCCTGTAACTCCCTAACCTTTGCCAGGATATGTTGTTTATCCAATAAGTTTAACAGCTTGAATATGAAGGGTCTGGGTGAAGAATTAGGTGGTGGAGGAGGGCGGAAGGCACGATGGACCCGCTAAGTTATGTAGGTTGTTCCATTTGGTGATGACCCTGCAATCTTCCCACACAGTTTCTGAAGAAAAAATATGGGGTTTGCTTCTTCTTTTTCAGGTATGCCAATAACAAGGAGGTTATTTCTCCTACTTCTACCCTCCAAGTCCTCAATATTTTCTTCAAGCTTCTTAAGCCTCTGGCCGAACTGAGTCCCTGATATTTCACTCCTGTCTTGTTTTTTCTCCAGGGAAGTCAATCTGGCTTGCCGTCTCCCACACGGGTAGTTAGGGATTGAAATGAGATTCTGATTTGCTGCAGGTCATCTGAGATTTCCGTTATTTTCTCCTGTAGAGGCTGCATGATTTCTAGGAATCTCTCTTCGGACAGTGTGCCTGTTGCAGCAGCTGATTTAACCCGAGCCTGCAGGTTGATGTTTGGGGCACTTTGTGGCCTTGTCCTTCTCCGGGGTTGGCGGAGCTTTCTTCATATAAATCTCCATCTCCAGACAGGTTTACCAGGCTCCAGGGACTTTGCGAGTTCAAGTCTTGTGAGTTTTATCTCGCTATTGAATATAAAAACTGAATGACAAAGCTGAAATGTGTAGAAAAGGTATGGAGCAATGGAGGGCTGCTGCTGCTGCTTCTCAAGTTGCCATCACCTGACCTTCATGACACCCTATTTCTAATAGGAACCCCATAAACTTAAGATAAGAGTCCTTGCAGAAAAGCCTTGCTGAAGCCTGAGGCTCTAGAAGCAATGTCCAGACTGTAATGCTTGGTGAAAGTGTGGGCTGTATTCCAGGAGGCAGCAACACAAACGTCAGCTGCCAAGACCCCTTTGAAACAAGCCACAGAGGTAGCCACGCCTCTGGTGGAATGAGTTTTGACAGAACCAGGCAACTCTTTGCCGTACTTATTATAACAGAACACAATGTAATTTGCTAATCATTTGGACAAGCATTGCTTAGAAACTGCAACGCCCTCTCTACCTGGGGTGAAAGAAATGAATACCTGATTGGACTTTCTAGATTTCTTAGTCATAAGCATGTAATACTTCAAAGATCTGCACACATCGAGCATATGGAACAGTGCTTCCCCTGGATTGGCATGCACTGGAAAATAGACATGAAGGTGGACAGACTGATTGAGTGTAAACTCAGAAACCACCCAAGGCAAAAACTTGGGATTTATGTGCAAAGACACCCTATCTTTGTGAAAAATTAAATAGGGCTCCTCACACCAGAGGGCCTGAAACTCTGAAATCCTCTGAGCAGAAGTAATTGCAACTAAAAAGAGCATTTTCCAAGACAGAAAACATAAATCGCAAGTCGCAATAAGTTAAAAAGGAGACAGGGTGAACTTTTCCAAAATAAAATTTAAGTCCCAAGCTGGAACAAGGGAGAGATTGTGGGTTTCGGATGAAGGATGCCCCAGAGGAGGGTACAGGAAACATCCAACTGAGCAATGGTACCATCACCCACAGGTTCATGGAATGCAGGTATGACTGCAAGGTGGACCTCAGTGGTAGAATACTAGGGGCCTGAGTCAGGGAAAGAAATCAGGTAGTCCAGGATATGCCTTACTGGGCAGGTAAAAGGGTCCAGGGAGCATCTGGCAGCTGAAATGGCAAACTGCTTCCACTTCATAGCATAGGTGGCATGAGTAGAAGGTTTGCGAACAGCAACCAAAATGTCTGCCACCCTGTCTGAGACTCCAAATTTGGTAATGGCTACATTTTCAGGAGCCACGCATGCAGGTGGAAGGATCTGAGATTGGGACGCACCCGAGTACATTGATCCTGGGTCAGAAGATTACTGCAAAGGAGCAGAGGGACCAGAGGTTCCTCCCCAGCTGTTGAAGAAGACGGAATAAAATCTGGCAAGGCCAGAATGGGGCTATGAGTATCATGCTGACTCCCTCTATCTGCAGCTTGACCAGCACCCTCTGTATCAAAGGAAATAGAGGAACTGCATACAGAAATCTCCCGCTATAAGAGATGGACAACACATCTCAACAGAAAACTCCAGGCCCTAGATCTAACAAGCAGAAACTGGGTGGTTTTGCATTGTGTGGTGATGCAAAAAGGTCCAACTCTGGACAACTCCATCTGTCAAACAGATCTTTTGTGATGGATGAGAGAAGTTTCCAATCATGCATACTGTTCCGAGTCCTGCTGAGACTATCCATCAGAATGTTTAGAATGCCTGGGACGCGGACTGCCAAGAGTGTCAGATCATAGTCTAGTGCCCAATACCACACTCTCATTGCTTCCCTGCAAAGGGGGTAGGAGAGAGTGCTGCCCTGTTTGTTGACATAATAGGTAACACTCAGGTTGTCTGACTGCACCAACAACTGGCCTGGGACCAAGTGGTCCTGGAAGGCCTGCATGGTATACAGCACTGCTCTCATTTCCAGGACATTGATATGGATGGTGGCTTCCCACTGGGACAGGACCCCTGAGTCTGGAAGGGACCCAGGTGGGTTCCCCAGCCCAGACCTGTTCCACCTGTGGTTAGGATCTGAATCAGGGAGGAAATCTGAAATGGAACCCCGTGTAGAAGATTGGAGGTATCCATCCACCACTGCAGTACTTTGACTACTGGAGAGGAGACTAGGACCAGCTGTTCCAGCTTGTCTAACTGTTGGTCCCTCTGCACTCTAAGGTCCACTGCAGGGTACGCACGTGAAGCCTGGCCAGTGGAATAGTCAGAATGGCCACAGCCATAAGCCCCAGGAGCCTCAGGTACAGCCTGGCAGGGATGCAATGCCTCTTGGTCACTTCCTGTGCCTGAGATATAAGGCACTCTGCCCTGTTTTGGGGAAGAAAGGCCTTGCCTGTGCTGAACTGAGGACCGCCCCAATGTACTGAAGCCTTTGGGACAGAATTAGGACTGTGGGGGGCAGACACAAAACAACCTGAGTTTGACATTTTCTGAGGAGGCAAATAGATCCACCAGAGGGTTCTCTACTGGGAGAACAAGTGGCATACCACCTCCTGATGTAGGGACCACTCATGTCACATCTCTCCTACCCAGTTGAGAGCATCTTCCAGCTGACTGTTCACTTCCACGATGTGTATCACCAGGAGATCTGCACCCAGGCTGTGTACAAGGGTCAAGGTGCAGAGAGCCTCCCGACAAGTAACGTGAGTGTGTGCTGCCCTGCCTGTTCAGTTAGAACAAAGTTGTAGTGTTGTCTGTCTGGACATGCACTACCTGACCCCTGACTGAAGGAACATGTTTTGTCAGAGCTAGCCACACTGCATGGAGCTCCAGCAGGTTGATGTGGTGCCAGGACTCCCTGGGTGACCAGAACCAATGGACTCTGTGGTCCCCCAACTGCTCTCTCCACCCCACCAGAGACATATCCATCATAAGCATGACGGATGGTTCTCGGTGGAAAATGGTACTCCTTCCTCCAGATATTTGGGCATGAGCCTCCACTAGATGGCATCCCACACTAGCTGGGTCACTATGATCTGCTGGTCCAAGTGGCCTAGGCGCTGGGAACGCTGATGACCTAGCTCCCATGGAGGGTGGCACATCTGCCAGAAGACCCAACAGACCATAGTGATGCAGGATGCCATGTACCCCAGCAGCTGCAGGAAGTCCTTGACAGGGCACAAGCACCCAATCTGAAATGGTCGGGTAAAGGAGGTAAGATCCAGTGCCCAGTATGTAGGGAGGCGGGCTTTGGTCCACAGGGAGTCTATTTCTGCCTCAATGAACTGGATCCTTTCCAGTGGGATCAGCTCATTTGTGGACAGGTTTACCAGCAGGTTCCATCACTTCCTTGGATGTCCCAGCTATCAGCCAATTGTCCAGGCAAGAAAACACCTTGACGCCCTGGCACAGCAGGAAGGCTGCCACCACTGCAATCTACTTGATGAAAACTACTAGGTTCAGATGAGAGGTCAAAGGGCATGACTTGGAACTGATATAAAATTGATACAGAACCCCTTCTGTGTGGAACTAAAGTTACTACCAGTGGGACAGATTGGGATGTGGAAGAAAGAAGATAAAACCACATGCCCTGCTCAAGTGATGGTATGATCTGATTTGGAGTGACCATCTGGAACTTGAGCTAAAGTCCCTTTTGCAAGGAGCTGAGCAATGTCCTTACTACAGGAAGACAGTGTGACCTGTGACACCAAGGACACCTGATGAGGGTTGGATCAGTAAGGTGAGGTGAGAGAGCCTTAAAATCTAGAGGCAACCCTCTGCCTACCATCTCTAGGACCCACTTTTCCATGGTAATGATGGACCACTGTAACCAGAAGTGGCACAGTGAGCTGGGTCAGGGGCTGGACAGGCAGAAGGATGGCATCCCCCCCCAAGCTGTCACTCAGCATCTGTGGAGGGGCCAATGGACGCTGGGATTGGAGAAGCACTGTTGTCGAGGCATGGGTCAGAAAGCATAGGAAAACCAGGAGCAGTTTAAAAATTCACAAATAGCATTTTATTTTTCTCAATAACAGCAAAATAAAAATTATTCAGTATAACTATTTACAAAGGCAGTACAAACAGAGAAAACAAAGTCCTTCATCTGAGGGTATCTTAATTCCAAGTTTCAGTCTCTCACTCTCATTGTTCCTGTAGCAAAAGCATTTCTGCTCTTTTTATAAGTCTTTGGGAACTCATTAAGAGAGCATGCTTCTCACAGAATGTTCTTGTAAGTTTACAGAATGTTCTTGTCAGTTTCGTTCCTTGCAGGTGCAGCAAAACCGTACATAGTGTCCCAGAACTGACCTCTTGTTGACAACTCTGCAAAGGGTTTAAAAACTGCTTCTCAAGTTAACCCCTTGAGTTCCAAATAGGTTTTTGCAATCATTTCAACAGTATAACTATATACAATTTTAAACAAAGAGATACCAGTACCAGTGACATTTCCACATAAAGATTCACATATATTTTTATAACTGCAGAAATGCAAGGGAGAAGAAAATACTGTACATAAATAGCAAGAGAAGGCAGAGAGATAGCAAGAGGTGGAGAACTGTGAAACTGTCGGAGTGATCAGTTCCTAGGTCTCACAAGAAAATTTGGTTACGCAACCAGACAGACGAGAGACAGAAAAGAAGAGGACAGAATTGCATTTAAACTCTTTCTGCGTAACAAATGGGGCAGGGTCTTATTCAGTCCTGTCACAGACACCACTTCCTCTTCTGCTGCCCCTTTTTGGTCCCTGGCCGGAAAACTGCTGCTGCTGGGGCTGTTGCTGCTGTGAGCGAAGGTGCCTAAACTGAATGGGCTTCTTTTTAGATTATTGGTCCTTATGGTCTTTTTGTGATGAAGCAACAGAGTCCAGGGTGGCACTGAACTTCTTAATGCTTGTGAGATGTTCCTCCACCCCTAACCAAAGAGTTCGGTGCCCAAGAAGGGGACATCAGGTAGTTTATGCCGAGTGTCCACAGTGAAGGTGGACAATCTCAGCCATGACTGTAATGCATCAAAACGGCCACTGCCATGGAATAGGTGCAGGAGTTGCCCATGTTTAAGGCCACCTGGAGCTGGTGTTTATCTAGCACTTGACCCTGGTCTCTGACCAACTTCAATGGCAGCTGCTTGTCATCAGAAAGGTGAGGGAGGACTTCATCCAACACTCCCATCAGGGAGTGGCCAAAGTTGGCCATAATCAAGGTGTAGCTCACCTGATGGAGACCAAGAAAGGGAGTGGCACAGACCTTCTTGGTCACATACTCAAGTTTCTTAATCCTCTTGTCAGGGGGCCTGGCCATGTCCCCTTAGTCTCCTGACTTCCCAATGGCTCAGTTTGACACCAATCACTTGGCTGAGGGATGGTCTGAGAACCCTGAGAGGGACCACATATTTGTGCACCATACAAGTGGAGGGTGCTGGGCAGGATGATGGATGTTATCAGAGCTCTAGGGCCAGTCCCAAAATGGCCTCAGCCATAGAAAAGGTTACCCAAGGGGTATCGTCCTTGTCCAGGAATCAGTAAAGGGGTATTATTCCGCTTCTGGACCGACTCCAAGGACATGTTCATGGACTCAGATATCAAGTGGAGAAAAGCCCCAAATGACACTGACCCATTGTCGGAAGTAATCTTTTCGACCAAAGCTCGTTTGAAGGTATATGTCCTCAATGACTACAGGGGTTACCCATCCTAGGACTCCTCAAAAATGGCTTGAGACCACTGCTGCCATGGACCACCTGACTACCCTCTGGGTGATTTCCACCAACAGCTGACCTGGCAAGCTGGCTGCAGCATGGGAGTCCTTGGTTGGTGCTCCCACCAAAGGCTGAGTAGAGGTGGCTTGACCTGCAAGAGTGGAGAGACAGATGCCAGAGACATCTGTTGAGGGTGGACTGGAGGGAGCATGACTGGCACCTGCCAGTTGACCACAGGTGTCAGGGTTAGAGCCATACCCTGCCCCACAATGGTCCATTGCTGCTAGAGGAGTTCCTCGTAGTGCTGTTGCATCCTGCAGTAGTGACTCTCCTCACCTGAGAATGAGGAGGTCAAGGAAATGTGATGGTGGTGCCTCCCAGTCCAGCGAGATTGAGACCACGAGCGGCAACTCGACAACCCTGACTGTCGACCTAAGGGCCAACATCCAGGAGAAGCCACAGAAGGGTCACTATAGACCACATGTCAAGATGCATGGATAAGCACCGACTCTGGCAACATGATCTCTGGTGGAGGCTGATCCTGAGTGGACCCAGTCGGGGACATCAAATGGTCCATGTCCTCCTGGATAAGATACATGAAAACCGGGGTCTTGGAGACTGACTTGTAGATCCCCTTCAAGAACTGGCTGACAGGCTTGAAAAATATCTTGATTGCCTGACTGGCCGATGTCGAGGGTGACAAACCCAATGGAGGCACTGAGGAGCTGTCGACCCAGCCCTTGGGGAAGTTGAGGGAACAGAAGAACCACAATCTCTTCCAATTCCATGACCAGCTCCATCAAATCCTATGCTTCTTACCATGGTGGACAGGGCTCTTCCTGTAGGCCTGAAGGGTCTGATATATCACCCAACATCTTTGGTGAAGGACCATCTGACACATGCCCCAGCCGGGAGCAGCGCCGAGGCGGACAATGCACCTACCACAGCAGCTGCTGTCACGCCTTCTATGGCCACAAGCAGAGCAGCCAACCCTGCCACCTTGGAGGCTGACTTGCAACTTTTTGACTGGAGCTTCAGATCCCTGTTGGTTGGCCAGCTGAGAAAAAGCAATAAGATAGAGCCGCACAGAGGTACGGGTGCTCTAAGACCAAACCAATACAGCAAAAGAACAGGTCTCGGCACACCTTTACAAGACAAAAAAAGATTCACCACAATAAACTGGTACAAAAACTCTTTTACTATATCCAAAAATATAACGGCAGTTAACATAAAGTGCAAACAAGTGCCTGACAAAGCCTGTGTTCAGGTGAAACGTGCGTGAGGAGTTTGTCCATGTCTGCACTTGTTTGCACTTTATGTTAACTGCTGTTATATTTTTGGATATAGTGAAAGATTTTTTGAATCAATTTAACAATCCAACGCTGTACCATCAGATAGTGAGTGATTATTTCCACAGACCACGAGTCCCTTTATGTGGCTCCAGAAACTCCTGGAGTCACCTGCACAGGCCTGCAGGAGCTTCCTAAAGTAGCTGCTTTTGGCAGTGTGTATTGCTTTTTTACTGTCATTCCTCAAGGACCGATAATTTTACCCAGTCAGAGTGAGATGATGTGGATTTAAATTTGGCCCAACACTTATTCCTACCCCTCAGTAAGGCAGCAGACACCATGGAGAAAATCTAGTGGCCTTTCCTCTCACCCTATACCTGATAAAAGGAATGTGCTTATCCTGCAGGGCCCGTAGTTTGGAGATAAAACAGGCTAGGGCTACATCAACAATATTGGAGATATATAGCAGGGACCAGTCAAGTTGGCTAACGTCAGCAATGGATGCCTCCTGATCAAGTCTGGAGATGTCCCAAATTATTAATTCCTTAGAAAGGCAGGAAGGAGAGTGAGCATTCCATATACAGAAGACCAGGGTGTGGTCACTAAGTACATCAGACAAGTGTGCCTGCAGCTACTCTCTCATTGTTCTTGTTAGACAGTACCCAATCTATAAGGGTGTAGTTGCTAACTTTTGTAGAAAGTCTGGTAGGGTCGGCAGTAAGATAAGTAAGGTGAATTTTGCATATTAATGATTCAAATGATGTTGACTCCCAAGTCCATTTCCTCAGTGGGCAAACTGATTTTTTGCCCCCCAGTCAAGAATCCATCTTGAGGATTCCCTTGCCTATGGACATAACTTTGTACTTCTTGGTATTAACCTTCAGCTACCATACCTTAGGCCATCTCCAACTTTTCTAGGTCCGTCTTTATGTCCCTGATACCTCTTCAACATTTACCTGCTACAGAGTTTAGCATCACATGCGAAGAGTGGCAAATTTTTCCCTTGGTTCCTTCCACTGTGTCAAATTTGAACATTAAACAGTATTAGTCTTAAAAATGACCTCTGCAGTACCCCACTTGTGACCTCCCTAACCTCTGTTCCCCATTTACTACCACCTTTTTGGTCTTCCTCTTAAGCCCATTTTCTACTAAGACTGTTAACTTTGCCCCTACTCCCAGATCCCTCAATTGCCTAAAAAGCCTTTTAATGGGGAAACCGAGTTGAAAGCCTTACAGAAATCCCCCTCCAGCTCCAGGCTGCAGAGCAGTGCCGCTTAGCTGTACCAGTGTCTAGGGGCAACCTGCTCACTTGGAACTCTCCTCCCTACCCCACTCTCCAGCCTACCTCCAGGACTCCAAACTCAGGTATTTGTTCTTTGTAGGAGCCAGGCACTATGAAATCTTCTCCCACCACCCTCCCAAAGTGGTCCAGTTTTATAGTCTTCCCTGTGGAAACAATCACCCACTTTCGCCTCCTCTATCCTATAGCCAACATGGTAGCACCCGGCAACCCTCCCCTCTACCTGGAGTTGGTTTGTTCCAGTCACATACCCCAAGTCCACTCCCCAACCTCACTGAATTCCTTGCATCTTGGTGTGCTACAACAAACTGGTGCCTCTTCTGTGCCCACAGCTGCTGTTAACCAAGAGTCCTCAGAAACATTTGGCCCCCTTAGTCCTGCTAATAAACTGCCATATCACCCTCGGGTCCAGACAAGTGCCAGACTGGTAGCAATCACCCCCCCCCACCCCGGTTTCTCTAGATTATCACCACTTGGACCAGGTACAATGAGCAATTCTATTGACATAGTAGATGGCAGCTTGAGAAAGCGCGAGATTTGCACAAAAACATTCGGCTGTTCGGGGAGGGGCATGCTTTTAGCAGTGAACTGGCATCTTTGGTGCAATACAAGTTTATCTTTTTGCTTATAACCTGACTGCAACAAGCTGTTTTTTTACACCAGTGGTGATGTGTAGCCGAGCTGCCGTCCGCTACGTGTGAGTACCTTGCTTTTTGGCTCCTCTTTTGCTTTTGTAACCGCCTGTCCATTACATTCTATTGACATGCACCCCAGACATACTAACCTGCACAGCAGTTTGCTCCGGTGCTTTTACACCCCACCAATATCCCTTCTTCCTTGCCTCACCATATTTCCCTGCCTTAATAAGACTGAATGAGCTAGCAGGCATAAACCACTGGCTACATTAAAACTACTTACACACTTCTTACTCAGGATAACAATACTACTGTTACTCCTTTCAAGTAACATCCACCCCAACCCCGGCCCTGAGCAACAATCGAATGGCTGTGGAAATAGCCGTGGTTCTATAAAAATGGCATCCATCAACATATGTAGCCTGGTGTCCAAATCTCATACGCTCCAAGTTTGGGTTACCCAACACAGACCTGACATAGTCTCAGTGGTGGAGACATGGCTTACGCCAAAGATTCCAGACAATTTTCCTGGATGGCTACTGCCTCTTCAGACAGAACAGATTAGGTAAAAGGGGTTGAGGTTGTGCAATTTACCTCAGAGATACCCTTTGGGGCCATGCCCTTCCCCAATTGGATACTGGCAAAAATGTTCAGGCACTGGCAATCAAGATACTTCTTGGATCCCACGGTAAATCACTTACTGTAATCTCAGTGTACATCCCCCCACATGACCAGGTCCTGGGCTTCAATAAGGTTATGGAATACATAACCAGCCTGCAACAAAACTCTGAAGTGGTGCTACTAGGTGACTTCAATGTCAATTGGCTGGGTCCTAAGGCTGCTCCCTATAAGGATGCTATCTCTGCCGTTAATGTATCTCAAATGGTTGACTCCCCCACCAGGGTTAACTACAGGACTGGCTCTAGCACTCTAGTGGACTGGATACTAACTACCCAGAGAGAATCTCCAACACCACCATCCTTCCTGACTTGATTAGTGATCACTCTCCCATCCTCTGCCACTGGTCAAATAGAGCCCCTAAGCCACCCTCAAAAACAGCCATACAGCGTGCTCTGAAGAAAGGGCATCTTAAACACCTCAAGGCCTACCTCAGACAAACTGAGTGGTCACCAACTGACTCTGCCCAAAACATGGACCAATCACCCGAGTACTTCATCGCTAAGTTTAATACAGCTTGCGACATCCACGCCCCCATAAGAAAGTGTAATCTTAAGGGAGCTAAGAACTCCTGGATTGCCCCATCCTTGCTCACCCACATGGCCACCAGGAATAATCTGTGGCACCATGCCCAGGCTACCAGTAAACTGGCAGACCTGCATCATTACAAAGCCGCAAGGAATGCCTGTATTCAGTAGGTCCATACTGCCAATATCCACCACTTCAAAGAGGGGCTCTCAAAATCCTGGTGGGATGGCGGGAAATCCTGGGGCAACATACACGACCTTACAGGCAAAACCTGAAAGTCATCACCCTCTATGCTTGCTGTCAATGGGGAAATCACCCAGGACCCCAAGCAAATTTACTTTCAACTCTGCCTTCACTGACCTTAGCGGCATACTTCCACCCAACTTCTTTGACGTCTCTGCGCATAATGCCAAAGCAAACAGTGAAAGCACCCATCAGGCCACCTCCCCCTTTTACTTTCAGACAGTCACCATGATAGAGGCCAGAAAATATCTACAGCAGGTGCTGGTGAATCAAGATTTTGTAGTGTCTCTCGATTTTTTTTTTGTATACTTTCTTTATGCTCTCCATTTCTCTGCCCACCCAGACTCTCTCCGGTGTGGTCACATGGCTCGGGGTGCCGGAGTGGTTTGAAAAGTGGTAGGGCCAAGGATGTAAGGGGTACATTTTCCCCTATTAAATAGATTACCATGATAGCAAAAAGTGATAGGGCCACTTATGAAAGTGGTAGGGCCATGGCCCTAGTGGCCCCCCTGTTCTGGCACCTATGGGCTTGGCCTTATCTCACCCGCCTGAAGTCCCCAGCCTTACCTGTCCAGTGTGGGCCCATCTCCTCTCCACTCCTCTGATCACTCGACCCCTCGGATTTAAGCCCCACCGGGGTGGGACAGACGACTCCTCTGGTGCTCTATTTGACAATCTAGTGGAGCAACCAGGGAATACAGGGAGCACCGGAGGCAGACTGGAAGGCCAGACAGCTCCTGGACCCACCTTTGCCTACCAGGGGCCAGGACCATTTTCCTTTTTCTGTTCCTCCTCCATCAGCTTGGACGTGCAATGCATCCAGCACGTTTATGGGATTTCCCGTACACACACACACACACACACACACACACACACACAGGATCCTGTCACAGCCAATCCTGGGGCAGTCACACCCCTAGTCACCAAAGCCCGGGATCTATGATGCCCCTTCCTCCCAGGAGAGGACAGCAGTCCTCCAGACATTCATCCTCTCCTCCTCCACTTACTCCCGACGACCAGAGTTCATACCTGAACCCGGGTCAACGGTGTGGCACCGGGGGGGCATCTAGCACCTTAACCCTCAGTGCCACCGAGCCATGACTCTCTTGGTCTTAAACTTTTAAAATTTCAGCCTTGACGAGGTTGTAGCTCCTTTAACTAAACTACTGAATCTCTCTCTATGCCTTGGTCAGTTCCCCCAGAGATGGAAGGCAGCTATACTCACCCCTGTCCACAAAAGTGGCAATCGAGCCCTTCACATGAACTACCATCCTATCTCTAGTGCCCCCCCCCGAAGGCCTTGGAATGGATTGTATAGGACCAACTAACCGAATATCTTGAGAAATATCTGATCCAATGCCCTCAACAGCATGGTTTTTGTAAGGCACACAGCACCACCACCACACCCCTCCTAGAATAATACTGGCTTTTTATACAACGCATTTGATCAGGGTCTCTTAGTGGGGGCAGTTTACATAAACCTCACTAAAGCTTTTGACATAGTCAACCACACCATTCTGCTTGATGCACTCTCCACCACTGGACTTTCGTCTAATGCTGTGGGGTAGTTCAATAGCTATCTTGGGGCAGATCCCAACAGGTTAAAATAAATGGTGTTCTCTCAGACGGCCAGCAAGTGTGCTCCGGTGTCATACAAGGTTTGATCCTGGGCCCCTTACACTTTAGTCTCTTCTGCAATAACCTCCCTCTGGCCAGCACTACTAACATACTACTTTACACGGATGATGCCGTAATCTTCGCTAGCCAACCTAATCTTCACCCTCTTGAGGCCCATCTCCAATACAATTTTTCATCTGTTGAGGCCTGGTTCACTAAGCACAAACTCCTCATGAATTGCAATAAGATTAAAGTCATGCTATTCAATAATCCCCACAATAAACATAAATCACACAGATTAACCATCCATAACAGCCTTGACACCCCTCAAGAACAAGTCCAGAACTTCAAATACCATGGGATAACACTAGACAGCTCGCTATCCTACGCCATCCATGTGGCTCTAGTTACAAAGGCAGTCAACACCAGGATCGGTCTTTTATATAGGCATAGACACTGCATGACCTCTAATGCCCTTTGGATAGCAGTCAACAGCTCTATAATCTCCATCATTGACTATGGACTAGTCGTGTACAGTGCAGCAACTGACACTACGATCAAAAGGGTTAACATTGCCCTTACTAAAACATGAAGATTAGTAACAGGAGCACACATTTTCACCCATACTTGTGACCTGTATGGAAAGACTAACTGGTTGAATCTCAAAGGTAGGATAAAATACCAGACCTGCCTCCTAGCAAAAAAAAACTGTCTTGGCCTAACCCCCCCAGTCATACAGAATCTCCTTCAACTAGCAACCAACCCACATCAAACCCGTGGCATGACAAAACAAACATACCAAGTCCCCTTTTGCTGCACCTCCCAGGCGCAGTGATCCTTTGCATACTGGGCACCCACTTGGCTAAAATAACTCCCCTCTACAGTCTTGACTGAGCCTAAGTTAGGCCCTTTCATGTATAAACTCCGCCAACACCTCACTGCACTTAGTAATTGTGACTGTTATTCATAAGTTATTCTCACCCCTGTGCCGCCAAAGCCTACAGGCTGCCTCTCAAATGTGTATCGACGCCTCTTCTCCAAAGTATTTTAGCAGCCCCCACTGCCTACCTTAGCTGTCACTTCCCCTTCACCACCTCTTCCTCCAATGACACCCCCTCCCTGCAGTCCTTATGCCACCCCACGTATCATGTACCCCTCTTCACCTACCCCTTTCCCATCCCTCTTACTATTGCCTTTTTTATCTCTTTTCCACCCCTCCTATCAGCTCTTAACGAGGCCATTGTTGCTGCTCCTGACTTCCTATTGTTATATACTATGTTTCAATGTACCATTACTCTCATTGCTATGTGTATTTTTATTTATTTAAGTCTTTGGTAACTGGGTAAGTGCACTGATGTCTTTTTTTTTTTTCTGCAGATTGTTGTGATTATATTGCTGTTCTTATGATATGTATATTGTTGCCTTTTTTCTGACGTGGAACCTTTATAAAAGAGTCTATGGCTCAAAGGTATTGTAATCTAAGAAGGAAGGAAATAAATGAATAAGATACAGAACATTAATTACCTGGCCCTTGCCCACTGCCCTCATTACAGAGTCAAAAAACATAATCAGGTTAGTCTAGCATGCCCTTCCCTTCACAAAGACATGCTACCACCTGCTTAGGAGACTATATGATTAAAGAAATTCCACCAGTTGCTCTTTGATGATAATCTCCAGGAGTTTACTACTAAAGAGGTCAAACTAACTGGTCTATAGTTCCTGGGTTCTCCTTGCTCCCACTCTTGTGCAGGGGATCCAATCAATCCACCTCCAATCCTCTGGGACTACCACAGTTTCCAGGGAGCAGCTAAATATGAACATCGGTGGCTCTGCTAGTTTCAGCCCCGGTGTGCAACTCAGCTGGTCACAAAGACTTATTCACCCTGAGTGCCCTTAATCCATACCCTGTCCTCTGCACCTGCCCCAGTTCCCTCTGCCCTCTCCCTTAGCCTGCCTTTCACAGTCTGTGAATGGGCTCTTCATTTCTACTATGAATACTGGGCAAATGTACTAACTGAAGACGTCCGCCTTCTTTCCATCCTCCTACACTCATGCTTCCTGATTGTACCTTCACAATACCCTCCTTAGTTTTCCTCTTTTTTTACAATATATTTAAAGAAGGCCTTGTCCTTTTCTTTTACACCCTCGGCTATCCCCAACTGTGTCTCTGCCTTTGCCCTTCTTATAACTCTGCTTTTCTCCTTCCTGTTCACTATGAATGCCTTTCTACTATCCTGAGACTGACCTCCCCTGTAAGTCTTAAATGCAGCCCTCTTTGCCCTGACTACTTCCCCCACTTCCCTAGAAAACCAGAACCAGAAAGGCTTCTATTTTCTTTTTACTTACCCATTTCAGACAGCTTTTAGTAACCTCCAGGAGACCATGTTTAAGGAGTTTCACACGTTCTCTGCCCATCTATACTCCCCCCCCAAAATTTGTCTTAGAGATTCTCCCCCATTCTCCCCAAATCTGCCCTCTTGAAGTCTAGGACCACTGTCTTAGATTTAGTTCTCCTGTAATGGCTGTGGGAGAAGTCTACAGTCATCTTGTTATCTGTAGCTGGAAAATGGAGTATCGTGGAACACGTTTTGGACTTTTCAATGTATCATTCCACGCCAACGGAAATAAAATACTCCCTTCTTTCTGTTAAGAATGTTGGACACATGATTCCAAGCTGCTTATCAGATGCCATTAGGAAACAAACAGATTATTAAATATTTGATCAATATTGGTTGCCTATTAAACTGGAGATTTGTTTACCCTCTTCAGAATGCAACAACTTACACATTTAAATACTTAGCATTTAAACAGCTTCTTGATACTAGTTTCACTTGGGACTGTATCGTCTTTCAAGAAAGATTCATACCTCATAAATGTCACCCTTTCCCAGCAAACCTATGATTTACACTGTTTTTTTAACCTCTAAAGACACTATCTGATAAGCACTGTCTCGGGCATATGCCAGGCCTTCAGTGAACTGCCCAGACTAAATATGTAGCAATCAGCAGACATTTTCTGCTATGCATTTTGGGGAAAAAATATATTGAGCTACAGCAAATACACAAACACACACTGTACACACCATCCTCATGGCAACAACATTCAAAATAAATACTGCATTCTAATATATTATAAAACAATAATTATACAATAGCAATAAAAAATCATGGAACCTCACTGTATTGATTTGTTGTTGCATTGTTTGCATCTTCTCTTAAGAAATAAAGATTTATTGGCACACTAAAAATCTACCAACTTTTTTAATTTTTTTATTTTATTTTGTATAAGAAGCCATTGCATAATAGCAATAATGCATGCCAGGTTGTGGGTCGTGCTAGGATAACTTCTCTTCTGGTACACTGGATGCACTCGGCCTGCGGCCTCCTGCCCAACCACCCAGGCGTGAGGTTATCCAAACACGACCCACACCCTCTTGGGCATTATTGCTTAAAGAAACTGTTTATATCAGTGAACACAGTGAAGTTGAGTTTAGAGTAGATTTCCTTTAAATATTTCTTATCCTATAGTTTGTACCTGGATAGCGCAGAGGAGATGCTACATCTCATTGTCATAAGGATCTTCATTTACACATTTTTGCACTGTATTTACTCACGCTGTCCTAGATTAGAAGCAATATCTTGTTTTTAGGGGGGGTGATGATTTTACCATTTTGATAATGTATTTCTTCAGGGTAGCCTAGTCCACGGCCCCCACAATCAAAAGAGATGCGCGGCGCAGCCCGGCGTAAAAGGTAGACGTGCCACGCAACTCCAACAATGCATTGCAATATGATATTCAAACATGTGAGATGCACTGACTGCAAAGGAATGGGCCAGGGTGCACACAAATAGTATGCCATGCAAGTCGAGGGTGCATTCCCATGCATATGCCATGCTGCTGCATACTCAGTGGGAATGCACCCCTCGCAGTCCAGAGCACAGCAACCCACAGTTAGGCCATGAATAGCTGGCCTAACCCAGCCAGCCACCCACAGGTGGGCTGCAGAAGTGCACCCAGGTACACAGCAGCCTGGCAGCCCTGGTGAACTACAGGTATCCCCTCCCATCCCCAATCAATCCAACTCCATCCCCAAAGAGCTCCATAGTGTAGGCCCCCCCTGAACCCAATCTCACCAGAAGAAACTACAGTACATATCCACAGCACAGAGGGCCCCCTCCCACTGCCTCAGTATGTAGACACCCCCGCTCCCTCATACTCGACCTGTGGTGGAGATTGGCACTACCCTCCACACCCTGCCACGGCCATCCACCGACTGCACTGGACCTGGGCCAGGGACCTGCATTCTGGAATGACCCAAGTGGCTATACCATGTATTGGGGTACTACACAAGCTGCAGACCCACCAGTGTATGCAGCCATGTATATGTCCCTGGCAAACCATAAGAAGGAACTGCCATACCTCCAATACATGCCTTGTTGATGCTGTATCTTCCTGCTGTCATACACCACTGCAGGCCCACACCCTCCCCCATTCCCCTGTGTAAAATGCCACCCTCCCGACTACTGAGGTGTCCTGGGTTCCATGGGATGCGGTATCCTGCAATGCCATTTGAGGTGTATGCTCCAGGCTATGGATAGTGTCCACAGTTCCCCAACTATACAAACAAAAGGGAGGTCGACTGTAATATGCCTGTTCCGGGACCTCTGTGAGTGGGTACAGCATCGGCTGTCACTGGCACTGAGCAGTGCAACAGTACCGGGATGATGGATCCGCATGCGAGCGCCTGAAGTGTGTGGCCACTGGGCGTTATTGCACGCACACAGCTTGTGCCTATGTATGACACATTCTAGCGTCCTACTGCCAGTGCTCCGCCACCCGAAAATAAGATGTAATTTCTTCTGTGAACTATCCAGACTAAATATATAGCAATCAGCAGGCATATTCTAGGAAAATACATTGTAAAAATGTGTAAAAAGGAAGACCACATTGAAATTGCCTCTCAGCAGATCTGCATTGTGCAAATTCATTAGAAATAATGGGTAAAAGCATCCCCAAATCTCTCCACAGCCATATTGGCTCTGACCAGAATTTGTTTTCTAGGGCTATGGTGAGCCAAGCCAAGTTCTGAGCACTCATCCCCAGGGGCTCCCTAACATCTTCCACCCTGCCATGGTTCGACAGAACCAAGTCAAGGATGGCCCCCTCCTTGGTGGGTTCTTTCGCTCCCTGTATCAGAAAACCCTCTTGTAATGAAATCTGCAAGAGTCTGGCTTCCTTGCAATCCTAGCTGATGATGTTTCCCAGTCCACATTCGGGTGATCAGAATATTGTCTGGTTTCCCTTGATTCAGCTACTGTTATATTTTTAATAATACTATTTTAAACTGTTTATTAATTGAATTTATTTATTTATTTTAATTGTTTTGATGCCCATCGTTTCTGTACGGCACCCTCAGCCTTTGGAGAAGGGTGCCTTACAAAATAAAGCTACTACTACAACATTGGGAATATTAAGAAATCCCAGTAGCACCTCATTTCTTAAGGTGGTAGCCCTTCTGATCTGCTGTCTTAGCTCTCCATACCCATAATCAGACTGGTTTTGTGGCCTGTAGGACATTCCTACTCAAAGGTTCGTCAGTTTTTCAACAATCAGCTGCACCTATACTGTTTTTATTCCCTCTCTTCTCACAGGTCCTTGACTTCCATCGCCTTAATAATTTCTATAATGAAAAGTGCCACCCCTCTCCAGTTCCCACACACCTGTCCATTTTAAACAGAGCAAATCTTAGGATCGTGAGGTCCACGTCATGGTTCTGCACTGCCGACGTTTCCATAAATGTCGTCAACTCTGGTTGCGTTTGATGGCCAAGTACAGTACTATGGGCAAGAATTCAAAAAGGGCAGCTATGGATGCAGATGCATGTTGCACCTGTCTAAATGCATCTGAACAACCCATTTACTATTTTCAAAAGATGCAACCATTTGTGAAAAAGTCAAGATTTGCTGTAAAAATATCCAAATGCAGTCTGTGTCATATTTTGCAATATTTTCTTTATCACAATTGTGTTTTTTTTCACCTTGCAGCGACACTGTTACCGGCATGGGGGCATCCAGCCACCAGCTCCACCTACCTGGAGAGCTGTGTAGCTCAAACTGCACCCAGGAGGATCCGGGATGGCAGTCAGCCATCCTGCTGGAGGGCTTCCCTCTGCCAGCCAGGACAACCCTGGACCCTCCCTGACAGGACTCCGCTAAAGTCCTCCGGGCGGCCCGGAGCACGGCCATCAAGCTGAACGGTTCGCTCAGCCCCGATTTTCCTCCTGTAAGGCCCCTGAAGTGTGGATGTGCAATGATGTCCAGGCTCAACGCACCGATGTCCACCGCGCTCCCCCTCTGCTCACGCCAACACTGGTAGTGTTCCCGGGCATCCCCATGGAACGATATGGCACGGTGTAATTCCCCAACCCACCCCAGGACTAGGAGAGCAGTCTGCAGATGCTCGATCCGAGTCCTCTCCTATCAACCCTGATGACCCAGGCTCATTCCCGAATCCAGGTCGCCGGTGTGGCGCGAGGTGTGGCGTCCAGCACCTCAACCCTCAGCACCACCGGGCCAGCTATATTTTGCAATATTTGTCTTTTTGTCACAAAATTTGAATGCTTTTAAATCATCTAATAAATGGCTAAATGTTTACATGAATTTGCCATGTGAGAAAAGATGTGGGAGGATTGCAGATGGGTCCCTTTAAAAATCTGGTTCTGTGCCTCCTTTCATACAACCCTACCTCCATATCTAGTGCTTGTGTATGGGTGTACAGTCCATGCCTGTCAACAGTCTCACAGTACGAAGGACAGACCCTCATTTTCTCCTTAGATTCCCTGCCTTGAACAGAGAGAGTGCTGCACTACCTTCTACACTGAGATTTTGAAGTAAAAAAAATAAATCACAGTTTTGCTGTGTTAGGTAATGTACAGTAAACTTTGTGAATGTGAAAGGACACTTTTTGACAGTGCTTGGAGCTTCATTCTTGCTGTAGGACATGCCTGAAAGGATTCCTGGCATCACTCACATCATCTGCATGCCAATCAAGGTTTCACACCTGGTATACCAACAGGGCGAGAACAGCAAGCAGATTATTTAAAATTTCAGACTTGTAAAGGTACGCTGAGCCAAGGCTCATTTCCAGGTACAACCCAGGAGGGATGGCACAAGGGAGATGAAAATATCAACAGAAATGCATGGTAAACAATATCAAATAAGCAGTATTGGGTGCAGAGATGAAAATCATCCCTAGAATGCTCAAACTACCTTTGTCAGCACACAGCCATGACCCAGGCTTAGGGCGCGCGTGCACACACACACACATACGGGTAACCGGCACAGCAAGCTGTTCCCCAGCCACATTGCTAACAAACTGGTCATTACTCATATTTTCAATTGTGCTCCTCAATTTACAAAAGATGGGTTGGTAAACCGCCCACATTTTTAAACACATGTAACACTATACGTTATTTAAGCTTATCATGAAACAAACCTTGATCCATGGGTGTTGCAGACTATCCTGTATTGTCATTCTTTTCCTTTAAAGCAAAAAAAAAATCATGTTAGCTCAACAAAAACTGTGGAAAATACTAATATTTTAGTTTTCGAAAGAAAAATAAAAGTAAGTTAGTATAGTTTATACATTTTGCAAAAGTTCATGCTATTATAACCTTCTTTTGACCCTATCTTCTCTTTTTCTTCTTCCCTGCACCTATGGTCTAGATGCTGGGGAACTTTTTTCCGGCTTGCACAGGTGTGCTATGGTGGTCAGACTCCTGCCTGCAGGTCCCCATGGCAGCCAGAGGTCATTTCAATGCTTACATATTTTCCCCCACTAACCTATCTCCCTCTGAAGGTTCTGCTTCTTTCTCCGACTTCTGCTCTCCCTGCGCAGAGTGACTGCTTTGTCGAGGTCAAATTCAGCAAGTAATGTATTCAAACAGTTCTTGATTTTTGCTTTTCTCCTATTACATGTTTCAAAGGGTTGCTCATCGAGCAACAGCACCCAGATTGGCTATTTGCTTGCTGTCTCCTAATGAATTGAACCTGGATTCTACAAACTGCTGAAAAGGTAAGGAGGTAAGGTAACCTTAAATTCAACCTCTAACCCTAAGCAGTGGCCCTTGAGTGGCTAGTTGTGTGGAGACTGGAGTTATTGGAGAAGGCTGTGAGGGCAAATGACAAGTTCTGTTATAGGTGTGCCACTGTTCTATTGTTTATACTGGTTATTTGTTAACACCTTAACTAGTTACTGATCAATTATGGCTGACATAGTTTGTCAACTCGTTTTTGTTTATACTGTTTTATTACTTCTCACAGACTACGTACTTGTATCCATGATGTATACGTATGCACAGAAGCATGAGGAGGTTTATAGCCCAGGCCCTTCTAAAGAGCTGAGTAGTTTTCTCTTTTGCATTCCTAGACTTCTCTCTCGTATTAATTTGCTCAGTATGAAAGAGGGCTTTAACACTGGGTCTTTTTATTATGCCTTAGTCATATAACCTTAATATTAGGCCATTTACAGCATTGTAAACAGGCTTCTCATATCTACCCATGTTACCTTGGGACACAGAACCTAAACCTTGACCTGTAGCTCCTAACTGCATCCTTACTAATATCCTAGTTACTAGTAAAAACTTAGCTTGGGCTACTCTAAAGGAGGTAAAATATATCCACATCAATACCTGCAGCCTTTTATCCCAAAAACCTGAACTGGAAGGGAGGATAAAAAAGCTGCACCCAGATGTTTTAGTAATTAGTGAAACGTAGCTTATATCTAAAATGTCTGGATCTGAAACTGAAATGGCCAACTATGCAGTTCTTCGCTAAGACCAAATATCTAAGAAAGGAGGAGGTGTTCTATTTTCCATCCAAGATGGAACTGACGCTGCTGAAGAGCACCACTCTCACTAAAGATTCCCAATGTGAATGCCTTATCCTGCAGATCTTGATGAGAGGTGCAAAATGAATTGTGGCCTGTTTAGTGTATAAATATAATCCTCCCAAGGCTGATAAACAGGTGTTAGAAGATCTGCCTGAAACTTTAGATAGGTCAGGTACTGCTAAAAACACACAATTCTAGGAGACCTAAATTTGGACTGGTGTGAAAGTAATGTTACTTCTTCTATGTCAAAATGTGGGTGACATTAATACAAAATGAGTAGTCGCAATACCAACAAGAATTAAAACTAAATCTGCCAAACACGCTTTAATAGACTAGATTATGCTAACCAGGGTGGACAGATTAATACCTGTTGCCCTCTTCTCTGATTCCCTAAGTGACCATTCCCCAGTATTTTGTGCATGGAGTAACAAGGCACCTAGGTGTCAATCTAGATTAGAACATTTTCAAGAATTCAGTACACTAACTAAGCTGATTTCCACAGTGATATGCATATGATTGCTTGCTCTCTGCTCGACTTCCCTTGCAAACATTAATACTGCTGTTGCTTATTGCATGCCTCGTTTCATGAGAATAGTTGATAAACCGATCCCTGTTACTTATCAGTGCATTAAAACTACTGGTTTCTCAATAACTAAACGTTAAACTCCAATTCTTTATGAAAGCCCATGAAAAACCACTGGTAGTTTACAAGGTTTCTGGTTCGCAGTTGGACTGATTAGCCGATAGGCACGTGTAAATCAAAGCTGAGCTAATGGCAGCTAAAAGCAACCTTTTAAGCAGCAACAGTAACAACATTCTAGTAACACTAAGAGGTTTTGGAAACATACTAACTCAACACTTAATGGAAATATATCCAAGATTGACAGTATTGATTTTAAGGGAGAATTTTCCTCCACTCAGTCACCATGGCTAATCTATTTAACAAATATTTTACTGATCTATATCACTGCAAAAATTATTTGCCTGAAACAGCAAACATACAGACGTCTGTCCATACATACTGAAAACCCTAGCAGTACATCATCTCCTAACTTTCATATGAAACTAGTATCCAAGAGGGAGGTGTAAGAGCTTTTAAAAAATATCAAGGTTGATAACTCTGCAGGTTGAAATGACTTAGAGCCTAAAATATTAAGAGTGACAGCACCCTTTTTTCTGATCCTGTGGCAGGTCTGTTTTATCCTTTTTCTTGGGGCATGTGACTGATCTTTGGAAAACGGCTAATATAACTCGCATCCAAAAAGGTAGTTCTAAATGTCTAGTTGAAAACTAAAGAGCCTATATCCATTCTGCTACTCCAAGAATAGTTCACAATAAAATATTCTACAACCACTTACAGGCCTACCTAGAAATACATGGTTTAGTAACAGATAGCCAATATGGATTCAAGAAAGACTGTGGGATGTCACAGGTCAAGTTCAAGTTCACCACCAATATCTCTCATTGTATGGAAAGAGGCATGGTCTTGGGTGTGGTGTCTGTGGACTTGACAAAGGCCTTCAATTCAACTGGACATAGTACCTGACTGAAAAGACTATTTGACATGCTTTGATGAACTCTGTCCTGTGTTAACCACCTGAACTCCAGGGTTTAACTTACTTAATGGCATCTTATCTGCCCCTCCTCAAGTTTCATATAGAAGGGCTCAATCTTGGGCCCTCTTGTTTACATTATTAGACTCCATACCTGCTTTCTATGGGTCTTCAAACATATTACTATAAGCTGATGATGCTATTATCTACAAGTTTTTTGATACTATTTCTGATATCAATTAAAACCTACAGTACCACTTTGGCCCCCTCAAGAACTGATTCACCCAAAAAAGCACCTCTTAAATAAACAAGTCAAATGTCATGCTGTTTGGTTCCACAGCCACGATGTGTACCTTGAATAACAATTTGTATAGTTTGACACAGGATGGATTTAAACTTGAAGTTGTCAATAGTTTTAAATAACTAGGTATCTGTTTTGATCCTTTAGTTATCTGTTTGGATCCTTGACTTTCCTTCAAGGAGCACCTAAACTATCTAACACAGCTGATTAAGTAAAAGACTGAGTTCCTCCACAGTGTTAAAGACTATCTATCTATCTATCTATCTATCTTACCTATCTAGCTGTCTATCTATGGTATCCATCTAGCTGTCTATCTTATTTATTTAATTTATTTATTAGAATATCAGAATTACAATCCTTTGAGTCATAGACTCATTTCCAAAGGTTCCTTGTCGGATGACAAATACAGACATGACAGTAGTACAGCAAAGACAACGTTACATAACTGGTTGGACAGTAGATGTACAAACATTATTAAACAATATAATACTTTGATGCGTACCTATACAGAGTGTTAGCTAAGTAGTTAGATAAGTCTTTTGCAGTGGAGTAGTGCAGACATTACAATACATCGGTGCGTACCTATACAGAGCATTAATTTTATTGGTTACATACATTCTTTGCAAAGCAGTGGTGTAGGCTTAGACACAGTGATAGCTAAGCAGAATAACAAGAAAGCAGAGACAAAATAGTGGGCCCTAGTGGGGTTACATGGAGCAGTATTGGGTTAGACATTGTCTTGGTGTGAGCCCACTTTAGTAGCGACTGGGCTGTGGTTTGAAAATGGCAGTAGGACTAGCGCGGACAGGTGCAGGTACGTTTGGCATAGAGGTGATTTTTGAGGGCCACTTTGAAAGGGCCAAGCTTGGTGTGGGTAGTGACCGAGGGTGGTAGGGTATTATACCAGGCAGGAGCCATAACTGGGAACGATCTCTGGACAAGCGTAGTCCTGACCCTAGGGATGGCCCCTGTTATTGTGTCTGTTCTGTGTGTATGGACTTTGGAGGTGGCTAGGGGCAAGAAGGCTGACACTCCTGGGGGCATCTGCCCAAGGAGGGATTTTTTGGCCATGAGACATGCTTGGAACTGGAGCTTTTCATAAAGGCTGAGGATCTGGGAATGGTCAGAGAGAGTGCAGGTGTAGGTTATGCGATCAGCCCCTGACAGGAGCCTGCAGGTTTTGTTGATGGCTACTTTAATCTTGTTGAGAGCAGTGGTGTAAACCAGTAGGCTGCAGTCAACCAGTGGTATGACAGACGAGGTGATGGCTAGACGCAGGGCTTCAGGGGGTAGACGGTCCCTGTGTCAGTAGAGGAGGCCGATTCGGGCATTCATCGTGGTTGCAAGTGCGTTGATGTGGCCGTGAAAAGCGAGAGTAGGTTCAAACATGATCCCAAGGTATTTAGAAGATGAAACCTGTTCTAGGGGGTGGTGTGAGATGGACAGGATTCTCAGTTGGCCATTTTTTTAGTTTGCTTTGGTGGTGCGCAAACAGCATGGTTTCAGTTTTTTTCTGGTTTAGTACTAGCTTGTACTATGTACAGTATGTATCTAGCTGTCTCTACAGTATGTATCTAGCTGTCTGTCTACAGTACGCATCTAGCTGTCTACAGTATGTATCTAGCTGTCTATCTATAGTATCTATCTAGCTATCTACATTATGTATCTAGCTGTCAATCTACAGTATGTATCAAGCTGTCAATCTACAGTATGCATCAAGCTGTCTACAGTATGTATCTAGCTGTCAATCTACAGTGTGTATCTAGCTGTCAATCTACAGTATGTATCAAGCTGTCAATCTACAGTATGCATCAAGCTGTCAATCTACAGTATGCATCAAGCTGTCTACAGTATGTATCTAGCTATCAATCTACAGTGTGTGTATCTTGCTGTCAATCTACAGTATGTATCTAGCTGCCAATCTACAGTATGTATCTAGCTGTCAATCTACAGTATGTATCTAGCTGTCTACAGTATGTATCTAGCTGTCGATTTATAGTATCTATCTAGCTGCCTATCTACAGTATGTATCTAGCTGTCTATCTATGGTCTCTATCTAGCTGTCTAGCTATATCTATCCATCTATCCATCTATCTATCTATCGCTAGCTAGCTAGCTGATGATGATCGGCTAGCCATAACACAGTATCAGTTATTTGCTGACTATGGTGCAGCACTAGTTATCTCTTTAGCTGCCTAGGAGATTATCTGTTTGAGGGTACTTCTTTGTTTGTTTATTGACTGATTGAAAGGGTTTTACCAGGAAATGCCTACTGAGCCAAAATGGCACATTTCCACAGGAGTCGGGGGGCAAAGTAGAAAACAGTACAGTAGCACTGACACAATGGCAATGTCATATAAAGTAATAGGTAAAGACATGGAACAGCAATAAATATACTTGTGCAGAATTACAAGTTACTGTATGCATAGATTTACAGTATTCAGTGTAGCTCTAAATACAGTAAGATGATTTGGGGAGATTCAGGCAGGTTCAAACAAGGAACAGTTGCTCTGTGCTCCTTATGCCAGCACTAGGGTGCATCACTGTCATCTTTATAAGGACCTAAATGGGTTTTCATTAGAATACAGGCAAAACTTCCAGCTACAATATATTGGCTTCTAGCTCTCCTGTCTGATTAGCAGAAATGTTACAGTCCCCAGCAAACAACTGCAGTTTGGGTCCTCTGCATCTAACCTGTTATTCATACCACTTTATAAGCACTCCATGGGTCTGCGTTCTTTTGAATGAGTTGCACCAGAATTGTGAAACTCACTAGCTGTGTCTTTCAGACAAGCAAAGGCTCACAGGTATTTCAAATCTGGCTATAAAAATGACCTTTCTGAGCAATGTCAATTCAATTACGTCTTATGAATCTTACTGCCTTTTTACTGACCCATCTATAACCTGTATGTGATCTTTTGTAACTTGCATGTTACTTTTTCTATGTGATGTTTTGTATTTCATGTCTTACATTTCTCCAGGTTGCCCCTGTAAACAGGTTTGCTACCCAGTTGGCTTACCCATTAGCAAAATAAATAACACAACTAAAAGCAAAGAAAGGGGAAAACATAATCAGAGTTGCCTGCATACTTGGGGTCCTTGACAAGAAGCTTTCTGATGAAGTCTTTGGCTAGTCCACTGGTATTGCTGAAGAACTCCTCGTCAAAGTCATAGTTCACGGCTGAAATGTTTGCTAATGTTTCCTGTTTGGAATCACCAAGGAATGGCGATGCACCACTTAAACTGTTCAAGAAAAATGAATGCTTAGTAACCACTGGGTTCCATTTCATCCCTGAGACACACAAATATAGCACAGAAGAAGATTTTACAGAATATTTGACCTAACAATGCAAAACCTTTGTTACAAGTCTAAAGAATTAATTAAACAAAGAGCAGCTCTGGAACACAGTCTGTGCATCTGAACTAGGCTTTTTGCCAATTATCTCAAATGACTGACAGCAATTCTTATAATAATTGCACTCTTACCTGCTGACAATTGCACTCCAATAATAAAAGTCAGTATTTCAAAAGGAATGAATAATCAAAGTTTAATATGTGGAATTTGCAATATGTCTGCTACGTGTTTTAATTATTAATATAGAAAATACATTAATCATATATGTATAACAGAAAGAATGCCATTCAAAGTGGACAAAAAGTTACAGTTTTTAGAAAGGAAAGTGCAGTTATTTGTTACTTACAGAATGTATGTTATAACGCCAATGCTCCTGAAAAAAAGACAAATTGTAACAATTAACTATACACACAATATTACTTTCTCAAATGCACAATGCTGGCGAAGCTGGCTCTCATTTAACACTACCACCATCAAGTGTTCTGATAAACACCCAAATAAATAATGCCTTAGGGCTTGGGTCCTAAATGGTCATTAAGGGGCTGAAACACAGAAGCCTAGATGTTGCCAGTCAAGGAAGGGCCTGCCACCCATTGAGTCTGTCCAGCCCTACCAATCCAATTTTATTTTGTGAGGGCCCCAATGGCCCATCACTCCCTCCCCTTTTGCCACTGTCTTCACCAGCCATTTATGCCTATTCCAACCATGCTTGAATCCCCCATCAGTTTCACAGAGACTACAATCCTTGGCAGTCAATTTCACCCCTTAACCACCCTGTCCAAGACAGCTACTCACCTATAACCATTGGTACAAGGAGTGATATACAGTTCATATCCACACTCTGGCAGTTCCACTGAAACAGGCTTTCCAGCAGACGTTCTTAAGCTAAGCTCCTCCCACCATCCAGGCAGTATATTCCCCAACTCCACCCCACGGTGTCAGATCTTTGCATACAGGAAGCAGGGATCCATGTGCCACTTGCCAGGGTAGGCTGGGTCAGTTCTGTGGATGTGAACCATATACCACTCCTAGAATAATGGTTGCAGGCAAATAACCCATCTTTCTAAGGGCATGGATACAGTTCACTATCCATACTCTTGCAGAATTCTAGCAGTTCCCCAGAAGGGAGCAAGGCGCATACCACTACTTGCTGAATAGAGACTGTAGAACTGAGATCCCAAAAGCAGCAACCCAATGGGACTCTAGGACAATGCTGTAATGGGAAATGAAGTGTGTGTGTGCTGTCCTCATGGTAGCAACCCTTCAGATCTCCACGACATGGACGTCCCTGGAGGCAACTGCCTAGGCAATATTACGTCTGGTGGAATGAGCCTAAAGCCCTACAGGAAGCTTCCTACCAGCCAACCTAAAGCAGAGGTTGACGCAAGATGTGACCCACTTGCCAATTATGCACTTTACTGCTGGTATGCCTGCTGCACCTTCAGCGTTTGTTACAAACAGCTGACAAGCCTCACCATGAATCCAACCATGCACTTCTTATACTAAGATAGTGCTCTCCATAGGTCCAAAGCATGAAGCCTATGGTCGGCCTCCGAAGATGGACTGGCAAAGTATACCAGAAGGTTCATCACCTGGTTAAGGTGAAACTCCAATACTTCCTTTGGAAGGAACTTCAAGTAGGGGTGAAGGGTGACCTTGTTCTTGTGGAAGATCAGATAAGGAGACTCTGCAAAAAGTGCTTGGAGTTTATTAGTCCTTCTGGCAAACATGACAGCCAGCAAGAAGACTATCTTCCATGACTGATGAGACATCTGACACCTATGCACAGGTTCAAAGGGCTGGACCATGAGCATAGCCAGCACCAGCAGTAGGTCCCATGGTGGTGGTAGTTCACATACTGATGGGGATAGGTGGTTCAGGCCCTTGAAAAAGCAACCAACCATCTTCTCCTGGGCCACTAGTAGCATACCAGCCCACACATGGTAAGCAAAGATGGCTGCCTGGTGCACCTTAATGGTTGCTGCTTGCAGTTCCAACTGAGAGAGAGAGACCATGGGTACTCCAAGATGCTTGCTACAGGGCAGGAAAGGGGACCAAGCTCCTTGCCCTGGCACCATATGGTGACCCTCTTCCACGTAAATGCAAAGTATTTGTGAGTTGACTCCTTTCAGGAGGCCTCTACTACATAGAGCTCTTCTTCCGAAAGACCCAAGGCCTGGAACTCTAGCCACTCAGGAAACAGGAAAAGAGGTGCATGGATTTCAGGTTCAGATGCAGGACCATCCCGTTGCCTGGTCAGCAGGTTCAGGTGAAGAGGCCAGCCGCCATGGAGATCTGCTGCTGAGGCGGAGTAGATTTGGGTACCAGAACGGTCTTGGCCAGTCTGGAACTACCAGGATCATCCGTGCCTTGTCCTTCCAGGCTGTGACAACCACTTTGTGGCTCAAGGGAAAGGGTGGGAAGGCATACAAGAGGCTGGAGTCCAGGGACTCATGAAGGCATCCCCCAACAGTGTCCTAGGCTATGAGCAGTAAGCACAAAAGTTTCAGTTTGGTGTTCTCCAGAAAGTAAACAGATCCACCAGTGGAGTGCCCCAAGGAAGAACAAGTGGTTCACCACCTACTGATTCAGGGAGCACTCGTGCAACATCTTTTCCACCCATCTCAGAGTGTCTACCAGCTGATTGTGAGCTCCTGCAACATGGGTCACAGGAAGATCTGCACCCAGGCTGCACATGAGGGTTCAGGTGCAAAGGGCCTCTCAAGGCAAGACAGTGGAGTGTGTTCTGCTCTGCCTGTTCAGGAGGAACACTGTTGTGGCATTACTTGTCTAGACCTGCACAACCTAATCCCTGACTAGGGGAGCACATTTCATCAGAGCAAGCCACAATGCACAGAGCTCCAGGAGGTTTATGTGGTGACAGGACACCTGGGTTGACCAAAACCTGTGGGCTGTGTGATCTCCCAGTTGTGCTCCCCACCAGAGACACATCCATTATGAACGTAACACAGGAAATCCTGGGCAGGTTGGATTCCCAGCCTGAAATGATGGGGCAGAGGAGAGAACATCCACTGCCAGTCTGCGGGCAGGTGTGCCTTGGCCTGCAGGAAGTCTAGTTCATCCCCGATTAACCTGATCACCTGCGAGGGGATCAGTTCGGACTTGTCTGGGTTGACCAACAGGTCCAAGGCTCTACAGGTCTGGGCAACTAGATTTCTGGACCTCTTCATGGTCTCTTTGAATGGCCCAGCCAACAGCCAGTCTTCCAGGTACGGATACACCCTTACGCCACAGAAAGACTGCCACCACAGCCATGCACTTGGTGAAGACCTTGGGCACAGATGTGAGATCAAAGGCATAATCTGGAACTGGTACAGAACCCCTTCCACATGGAACCAGAGGTACCAGCAGTGGGACAGATCACCTGGGATGTGAAACAACACATCCTGGAGGTCCAGGGAGCAGAACCACATACTCTGTCCAAAGAAGGAGTGATCTAAATCAGGGTGACTATCCAGAACTTACATTTCCACATGAACTGGTTCAGACTGTGCAGATCCAGTATGGGGCATCAATTCCCCCATCCGTTTCAGAATCAGGAAGTACCTGGACACATAACCCTGACTAGTCAGGATGTCCGGGACATAAGCTATGATTCCTTTCTCAAGGAGCTGAGCGACTTCCTCCCGAAGGATGAACATCATGTCTTGCAACACCTTAGACTCCCAAGGAGCATGAAGCAGTAAGGCAGGAGAGACCTGAAGTCCAGAGGCAGCCCTCTGCCTACCATGTCTAACACGCACTTGTCCATTGTAATACTGGGCCAACATGGTAAGAAGTAGCATAACCATCCCATGACAGGCAGTGCAGACAGGGACAGGACAGGTGGAGGGATGACACCCCAAACCCATCCCTGTGCAGCTTTTGAGGTGGCACCACCACCCCTGCCCCCACCTTACTTGGGTTCCGGGTGCCAGGCCTGGTATTGGCTTTGCTGGGACTGCTGCAGAGAAGGCTGTAGCTGAAAGGTCTAGCACTGAAAAGCCTTCTTCACAGGATTTTTCTGGTCCTTCTGGGACAATGCCACAGAATCAAGGGTGATGCTGGACTTCTCTACGCACATGAAATGTCCCTCCACTCCATTTCAGAGCCAAAGACATTGGTGCCGAAGAAAGGGACATCAGCCATCTGGTACTGGGTGTCTGCCTTAAAGGGGTCAGATTCATCCAGGCCCTGTGATGCATGGAGACAGCAGGTGCCATGGCACGGGCACAGGAGTCACCCATGTCCAAGGCCATCTGGAGTTGATGCTTAGCCAGCGACTGACCTTGGTTCTGGACAAACTTTACCGGCAACTGCTGGTCAGCAGGGAGGTGAGAGAGGCTCTCATGGATGACTCCCAGCAGGAAGTGTCCAAAGTTGGCCATCATGACAGAATAGCTCGCCTGGCAGAGACCTAAGGCCACTGCAGCATACACCTTTTCAGTGGTGTGTTCAGTCTTCCTGGACTCCTTGTCCAAAGGTTTGTCCACGTCCTCTTGGCCCCCAGATTTATGGAAAGCCATCACAGACTAGTCATGTGGTTGAAGGGTAGTCTGAGAACCCTGAAAGGGATCTGGTAAGGGCTGCATACTTGCGGTCCATACGGGTGGAGGGTGCCAGACAGGATGCTAGACGATGCCAAAGCTCAAGGACTGGACCAAAAATGGCCTCAGCCATGGGAAAGCAACCCCCGCCCCCGGATTCAGCCCTGTCAAAGATGTCCGTGAAAGGGTACTTGGCCCTATTCTTGACTGGCTCCAGAGGGACATTCCAATATGAATTAGATTTTATAGTTAGATGAGATTGTAAATACTTTGATTGAGCTTATTAATGTTGTAATTTATAGTGTTTTTTATGCAGTTGTTTTTATGTATTCATTGTATTTATTGCTTTGTTTTGTATGTACTGGATGCTTGTGAAAATGGGTAATATTTATTTTTTTGTTATTTTAATTTGTTTTACCAGGAAATGCTCGACTGAGCACAGCTTATTTGCAAAGAGGTCCTGGGTAGAACAGTAACAATGGTACATACAGTCTGAAAAAATGCAGAGAAAATAGTACATACAGTCTGAAAAAATATTAAGACAGTAGCAATGTTACATAGTTTGAAAAAAATCCAGAGAAGATAGTACATAAAGTCTGAAAAAATATATAAGGATACAATAATACAAAAATACAACTGTCAGGTGGTGAGATTGTTTACAAACAGGAAGTAACTGAATCAATATTAAATTTAGCAATTTCTGCATCATGCCAGCTAACAGAACAGGGCATACTGTAACTACAGTAGATACAGCATGAGGTGCAACCAGTTAGTGGTTATTTAGAAGCAGTCACATTTATCAGAGCAGTGTTGGTTGAGGAGAGAATTGAAATGGGAGGGGCAAAGAAGGGTGGTTAATTTGACAAGTTTCTGAAGGGCATTCCAGGCTGATGGGACTGCCCAGCTAAAAGCCATTTCTTCATACTTGGCAAAGTGCCATGGGATATCGTGCATGATAGCCTTATGCATTGTAAGTGCATATGGGCCTTGTGCCCTGCTGAGAAGTGATGAGATATAACTGGTCAGGGAGTTGCGTAAGGCTTTAAATGTCCATCTATTTAGATGTCTTCATCTTCTAGTACTAAGCGATGTCCAGCCTACTTCCTTATACAGGAGACCGTGGTGTGGGGGCGGGGTCCATGCTGATGAAGCGGAGGCTATGATGAAGAACATTTAGGCTACCTAGGTGCGTGGCTGAGGCATTTCTATAAACAATGTCTCCATAGTCTAGAAGTGGTAGGCATATGGCTTGTACCAAGATTTTCTTATCATCCTGACTTAGGCAAGATTGTTACAATAGACTGTTTGTGTCTGAGCTTTTTGCAGAGAGCATCTGTATGGGCATGAAGAGTAAGCTTGTCATCTAGCAACATGCCTAGATACTTAAAAGTGTACACAGATTTATACTCACATGCCTTTCAATATATAAATAAAAACAAATTAGAGCCCTGAATGATACTGGTCCCTAGTTGGTGGTTAACTCTTTGACCAAGCCCCAGTCGAGAATATGAGTCCTGAAGTAGTCCTCGGACGACTCAGATCACTTGTCCATTGCCTCCTCCAGGATTAATATACTCAAGCTTCAGAGGCTCAACTGCCAGTGGAGACTGCTCCCAAGGTGACCTTGTCAGTGACGCCAACCAGGTCATGTCCTCCTGAGTGAGGAAAGGGAGAACTGGGGTCTGGAAGCTCAATTCCTCTACCTCATCCGACAGCCAGTTGATAGGCTCAAGGAATATCTCCACAGTCTTCTTGACTGAAGTCAAGCTCAACAAGCCCAACAGGAGTACTGAGGAGCTATCGATTTTCCCCTGACCTTTGAAGTCTTGACCACAGTTGAGTGGTCAGGGGAGTCGAGGGAGCTGGAGGACCTCAGTCTCTCCTGGTCCCATAACTGGCACCAGCAGCACTTGTGTTTTTTGATGCAGTGGGCAGGACTCTGCCCAAGGTTTGGAGGGCCATGCACATCTCAGCAAGTCCATCTGTGAAAGGCCCTCCAATGCTGGACCCAGCTAGGAGAAGCGACGAGACTGAGAAGGTGCCCACTGTGGCGGCCGCCACTTCTGCTGCTGCTGTTTCTTTCCTTCTTATGCCACCAAGGCCGGCTTGTTGCCCTTAGACCAAGTTTTCAGAGCCTAGTCTGAAGGCTGGCCAAGGGTGAGCCAGTGCTTCCTGTCTTCTAACAACTCAGAGTGCAGCAAAGGTCGCACCCGGCCATGTCGTGCTGCCCACCCCTGCAGTACAGGCACACATGATGCTGGTCGGTGACTGCCATCTTTTGCCAACACTGGACACAAAATTTGAACCCCAGCTTCTGTACCTCCATCTCTGATAACAAGCGGGAGTTGAAAAAAGCCATGAACTAGATAAAAGACTTCAAAAAACTGTGAAATACGAGGTTCACCTGTGGTGCAACACCCAAAGCAAGAGCTGCTAGAAAGGTGACCTGTCCTTTTAATGGAAAACAAGATACGACATCAGAGGGTCGAGTTGGGGGAATTTACCACCTAGGTAGTGGGAGGAGCTTAGTTTAACAACGTCTGACAGAAAGCCTGTTCCAGTGGAACTGCCAGAGTGTGGATAGTGAACTGTATCCATGCTCCTAGAAGAAATGCTTGCTAGTGTTCCTCTTAAATATTTCCTCATGTTAGTTTTATGGAGTTCCCCCAATGCTGCTGCTGTTCCCACTCAACATGAACAACTGCCTACTGTCTACTTTGTTAAACCCATAGAGCTATTTGCATAGCTCTATCATGTTCCCCCTCCCTTCTTGCCTCCAGCATGTATATGTTGAGATTCAATAACCTCTCCTTGTAAGTCTTATTCTGCTGGTCCTACATCATTCTGGTGACCCTTCTCGTACCACTTACACCCATTCCCTGTCTGTCTTTACCTGCAGGTTCCAAAATTGCCCACAGTACTCCAGGTGAGGACCAACCAGGGCCTGTGCAGTGACAGAATCACTTTGCTCCTCATGCTGCTAATTCTTGTATGTCTAATTGTATGTACTGTATAGCTAATAACTGTATGTCTGGCACCCTTCCCATTGACGTGTAGCCTTTGTAAAAGAGCTGTTACGTGCTCAAAGGTATTTTAATCTGAGAATGAATAAATAAAATAAATAAAATTCTCCTCCCTATACATCCCAGCATCATAGATGTCCTTCCAATTGCCCTGTTGCACTGTGGTGTTATCTTCAAATTATTATGATATTACTACCCCCAGCCCTTTCCTTAGTCATGCTTTCCACAGGAACATCTCCCACATTCTGTATTCAATCCATGGAATTCTTCCCCCATGCATATTACCTTCTTGGCACTGAATTTCAACTGTAAAACCGTTGAGCACTTCTCCAGCCTTTCTAGATTCCTTTTTATACTTCTTATCCCCTCCTCACTCTCCACTCTTCCAGATATCTTTTGTATTGTCTGCAAAGAGGGAGCGATTCCCTTCGATCCTCTCTCCAATATTACAAATAAAACTTGTGGAAAGGACCAGCCCTAAGAATGATTCCCTGTGGCACCCCACTGGTGTCCTCCCTGACCTATGCGTATACATGTTTAGGACTACCCTTTGGTTTCTGTCACTTAGCCAATTTTTCACCTACTTTGTGATTTTACACCCAGGTCCCATAGTTTCTTAACCAGCCATCCATGTGGGACAATGTCAGACAGCTTTGCTGAAATCAAGGTACAGTATTGCCCATGGCTTGCCCCCGTCCACCACCTTCATCATCCAATTAAGGAAGTCGATCAGGCTTGTCTGACACCTCCCCCATTTGAACCCATGATGTCTGACATCCTGACGTTAATTCACTTCTCTGACACCCTCACCCCCTTCCCCATGCCATGACTACACAATCTGGTAATTGGTTTATTGAGGAGACACATTTCAGCTCCATGAGGGGCTAGAAGTGGAGGCTGAAAGTGCTTCAAATGCTGAAATAATGAAAAAAAGAACAACAATTTGCATTCATAGACAGCTTTTCCAACACACTACATCCCAAAGCACTTTACAAGCAATGAGACACTGTTAGTGAAGTTCTATTCAATTAAAACCTCTCTACATGGTTAACCCTATCATATAACAACAAGAGAACAGTAGTCCACCTCAAACTGTTACTCCATACTCATAAATTTGAAGAAAACGCTGGCCCGGTGGCATGGAGGGTTGAGGTGCTGGACACCACACCTCACACAACGCTGGTGACCCGGGTTCGGAAACATGCCCGGGTCATCAGGGATCGGCAGGAGAGGGATGGGATCGAGCGTCTAAGGGACTGCTCTCCCATCCCTTGGGAAGGTTGAGGGATCCCATCGCTCTGTAGCAGCCCCTGGTGATGACTGAGGGCACTACCAGAGTGGTGCACTTCAGGGTGGCGTGCGGCAGACGTTGGCACATTGTGCCTTTGACATCATTGCATGCCCACACTCCAAAGGGCCATTAATGGAGGAAAAAGGCTGGGCGAGATTGAGCAGCTTGATAGCTGTACTCATGCCACTGGAGATATGTTGTGGAATCGTGCTTGGTGGAGGGGGGGTCTGGTCTTGGCCCAGCATGGGAAGGCATAGGAGGGCCTCCCAGCGGGTTGGGGAGTGGCTGTACCAGACTCCCCATCATGCGAGTGAGCCTGCTGCCCTCCGGGTGGGGGGAGCCAGCGGCTGGATGCCCCAGTCGTACGTACAGCAGCAGGAGAGAAATAAGGATGTGATAAAAAATAAATTTGAAGAAAACCCTCTACAAGTTTAAACAGATAAAACAATTCCCTAAGGACTTCTATTTTTTTTTTTGCTCTGACATAGAATGACGGCACGTACAGACATATATTTTGTATTAAAATATATATTAAAGATGTCAATGGATACATTCTTTGAATCAACATACTAAAAACTGCAAATATATGTGGGATACATAACGGCCTGACTCAGAATATACCATTTATGTTCATGAGTGGTGGGACAGGACAATATCCTCCTGTGTGGATTAGCCACGAGGGAGCTGGGTAAGTCCTGCCCCCTCAGAAGTAATGCTAAGTGGCACATCCTGAGTCAGGATATTGTGTGTCCACTTTATACAATGTAGTTTAAACTGTAAAGCTTTCAGGTGGGCTCTTTTTGTGATGATTGAACTGTTTTTGTTTGATTTTGGCTGCTCTGTTTTTAGTGCAGCAGGGGTCAGTGTTCTGTCACCAGGCACTGTGCTAGCAGCTCTCTTTCTCTTTAGTTAAGGGCTTCTCTGTGACCAACCCAAAGGGAAGACAAATGCTGATGACACCCCCTACACTGAGACAGATGATTAAACTTCATTTTGAATTCGTCAGTGGCTAAAATAAAACATTTATCTGTAAAGGACAGACTCACCTACATTGTATAGATATTTTTAAAAATACCGTATCAATACATGCTTTTTAAAAAATGTTCATAATGTATTGCTAGCCTCTTTCAGTTTACTAAGGTAGAGCTTCCCATTTGCCTTCGTTTGATCTGTCTTATACCTCTGTCCAAAAGCCAGTTTTTTTGGCACAGACTGCTTTCCAGACCGCAAAGCCATAACTTCGATTGGATGGCTCTCGCCCAGTGGTGGCACTAGCTGTAAAAGTTGCAACCATGCTCATCTGCACATTTTAGAAATGACCCCTTTCCGTGTTTTTTTCTTTAAAAAAATGGACCCCTTTAATACAAAAAATAAGGAGTCAATTACAGCCTCCAACCCCTCTTTTCGCTTCAAGTGTGGGACCAACCATGTGAACCAACATGGTAGTCCTGGTGGTAATGGGTTCGCACCACATGTACACATAATGTTGTTAAACAGTAATAACTGTATGTAAAAGTTTGTGTACATGTTTAGAATGTATGCTTTCAGGTAATTTAATTTAAATTTACCTGGAGGTAAGGCAACTGTCACCCATCACAGAATAGGACCAGGATGTCTGGGGCTGTGCAAGGCAACGGGGCAAGGCAGCTATCACCCCAGGACAGGTATCACCCAGTAAAGATTCAGGAAAAGGTCTTTGGGAATTCTGTCGTCAGTGCTCAGCACATGAGTGAATCATATTACCCGGGCATATTACTGACACTAGTGCTGCATTTTGTGGGGGGTCTACACTTCTATGGTTCCATCCTTCAGATGAGACGTTAAACTGAGGTTCTGTCTGCCTTTTCTAGTGATTATGCAGATGGACATTAAAGATCCAGATCCCATAGAACTTGTAACAATCACACAGGAGTGTGGTGTGCATATTTTACGGAACACATACAGAGGCGAGAAAGAATAAGTGCCTCAGCTGCGACTGTCCCAGCTGAGGCACTCATGCTTTCTCACCTCTGTTTGTATGTATCCCATAGCACTTCTTGAAAGGAGTAAGGGAATTTTTCTGGTGTCTGGCTCGAAGCCTTGCTTGCCCACACAAAATCTGCTTCCAAGTGTAGTCTCGGGTGTAGTCAGCAAGCAGAGTTTGTATCTGAGAGCCCAATTCCATCATGAAAATTGACTCTAGGAGCCCTGAGAGAGAGGTCTCTACCCCTCAAAAGGGCCCAGTGGTGGCTTATAACTTTTGGTCAAAAACAAGTGTAGCCCCCTCCTAGGCAAATAGTCCAGCAAACAGTGCTAAAATCCCGGTGTCCTGGCCAGTCCCCCCCCCCCAATGTATTACACAGCCTCAAAGACTTGGGAACTGGTACTCGTTAATCATTCATACACACCCAGGCATACACAGCTTCCAGTAAAACTGGGAATAAAACACAACTGCCTGTAAGACAATATCCAGGGACAATATGAGATTTTAAAATTAACTACTGCAAATAACTCAGCAAATCCACGTTTTAAGGATGTAGGGATAGTTTTGTGCCAGGCCTACAGAAAAGAATATATACAGGAAACGGGGACAGGAAAACAGCAACATGCACCCAGAACCTGCATTTTTAATCAGAATTACAACACCATAACCCCAAGCAACACCAATGCTGCTGTGAAAAAAACCCGGGGAAAAAAATACAATGATCTCAACTCATCCCCTGGACCCGGGAGTAAGACACACTACTAATCAATGTCTGAGTATGTCACCCCAGAGTGAAGACAGAACGACTCCCCGACCCAAGCAAACTAGTGAGCAGTGCTGCCGCATCAGAGGGAACGGCATGGCCTTGGAGAGCTTCCCCCTCCCTGCCCAGGAATATTTGGGTAAGCGAGCCTGGCAGTGAAGTTAGTCCCAACATTATATTATTTAAACAAACACAAGGAAATACAGGGTGACAGCAGGAAACCTTGTGTTAGCATACGTATCCAGGAACTCAGAGGCACAGACCTCTGGATGGGAATAAGTTGGAAATACAGTAATTCATAAGACCAAACCAAAGACTCCTGAAATGAACGTGTGCATCCCTGAAATTAATTCTTGACTTCTGTTTTATTCTTTGCAATGTAAATCATTAACTTGCCGAGATGCAGCCTCTTTTCAATGGGATCCTTGTTTGGCATCAGCTACAATACGCCCCTGCTTAGCTTCTACCTGGGGCTGAGTAGCTGTTCTTAGTGAGTGCAATTTAATCCTCATCCTCTGCTGCTGTCCCCCTGTTCTGTTGCATGTCTCCACCCTGCCCCTTCATTCTTCCAAGGTTGCTCAATCCCCACTCCGTTGTCCATGTTGGGTCCCCTACCAGGAGATCTGCTTCTGCTTCTTCTAACCCCACCCCCTGCTGCCTGCTCTGAGCTGCCTTCCATGCCCAGTTCTGCCCCTCCCATGCTGCCTTTCTAGCCCCTGCATGCGTTGCCCCACCCAGCCCTCGACTCATTCATTAACAATACCCAAAACAGCTGAGGACAGCTTACTTGATTCCATGCCCCTGTAGAGAGGTCTTGTGAGAGGTGCCAAAATGACCAGGCAAAACGGGTGCCAAAAAACAGGAATTAGCAGGGAGAACTGGGAGGACACGCAGGAGGAAAACACAAGAAAACTGCCACAGAGTAAAACCTTGTAGTAAAACCCACCGAAAACGTGGCTCTTTTTTCAAAAAACAGATTCCCCAAGAGATTCTCGAGGCCTGGTCTCGGGCCCAGTCTGCAAGACAGCCCCGCAAGACAGAAATGTGTGAACTCAGGTGAAACTGGGTTACCAAACACCATGCCAAACACAGAACCGGTAAACCCGGCTGGTAAACAGTGCTCCTGTGTGACTTTCCCAGCAACTTTCAAAGCCCTTCCCCAGAGTCCTTCAGTTGATACCCCAGACTCAATCGAATTGCCTTCCTCGCCTTCCTCCCGTTCTTGTGGTGACGTGCCCATGATGTGAGGTGACGCTGGACCACAAGTTGAGCATGTGCAGAAGCTCCACCACAGTCACTACAGTGGGTGCGCCGGGTAGGGGTAGGGGGTTGCTACAGCCCCACGATACAGATATTGCCCAATTTGGAACCCCATTGGGAGACAGAGTTGGAAGACTAGGCACTGGACACACACCGGGGACACACCCCTAGTTTTAAAAATCATGGAGCAACATCACATTCACAGGTACAAAAAAAATACCCTATCAAAAAAAACACATGGAGGCAAGCATCCGCATCTGCACTTTGACAACAACCCCTTTTCCATGATTTGGCAGATGCGAATGCGTACTTCAGTGCCAACAAAGTGCCACCACTGGGGGCTCTCGCCACTGCTGCCCAAAGGCTGCTTCACTGCCTGGCTTCTAATCAAACTTCTGGCACCGAACAGCACTCTTCTAAACTATTCCTTTTACTTGCTAATTTTGACCAATCAATCTATCAACATTTTATTTGTATAAGGCGCCCTTCCTATGCTCAGGGTACCTTTACAATATACAATAAAAACACACAGTATTTCAATCTAAAAACAGAGAAAACATAAGCCGGCCTGGTGGCACTGAGGGTTGAGGCACTGGATGTCTTACCTCGCATCACGCCGGTGACTCATGTTCAGGAATGGACATGAGGAGCTGGGGGTTGGCAGGGAGAAGGACTGAGCATCCCCAGGACTGCTCTCCTTCTCCGGGAAGGGGTGGATCGCAATGCTCAGTGATTGCCTGCCACCTAGCAGAGGCCGGGAGGTTGCATGCCAGCATGGAATCTGTGGGCGAGAGCCTGCGGCAGGCGCTTGGCGAGGATGCGCACAGGAGCGTGTACACCACTGCTGCTGGTACCACTGCCCTCGAGACATCCAGGAAGGGAAAAAAGGAAAATGGGAGTCCTCTACAAGGATGACGATGGTCCCCACCGCGACGGCCCCAGAAGGCACCTCCCCGAACACTAAATCCAGTCCGGTGGGTTGAGTCGCTCACCGCCCCCTGCCATGAAGGGCAAGTCGTTGGGTCTAGGTGAGGGGGTCTCATACCTGGTGCCAGGCGTGGGGGGACATCAGAAGAGATGCAGAGGACTCCACAAGGAGAAAAACAGATAACCGCAAAAAAAAAAAAAAAAAATCAGTGTGTACTTAATAAATTCAAGGGAAAGCCTGGTTAAATAAATGAGTCTTCAACAGCTTTTAAAACCCTCTATGGTCTAGCTCTCTTATATCTTGCGAGGTAGAGAATTCCACAGGGTAGATGCCATAAAGGCAAAAGATCTTCCTCCTGATATTTTTAGGGATATCCTGGGAATCTCTAGCAATCCCTCACCAGAGGATCAGAGCGAATGGGTAGGGCAGTAAGGACATAAGAGCTCTTTCAGGTACTGGGCTCCCTGCTCATGTAGGGCTTTATAGGTCAGCAATGCGACCTTGAAAGTAATCCGCCACTGTACTGGCAGCCAGTGCAGTTCACGCAGCACAGGTTTTATATGACTGGATCTAGAGGTTCCAGTCAACAACCTGGCCATCGCATTCTGCACTAGCTGCAAGCGGTGGATATCTACCCCTGGAAGCCCTAGGCAGAGGGCGTTGCAGTAATCAAAACAACTGGTGACAAAGGCATGGACCAAGGTAGGAAGATCTTCAGGCAGGACCAGGTGCTTCATCCTGGCTAAGTTCCTTAGATGGTAATAGGAAGATTTGACTATAGCCGAAACCTGCGCCCTCAGGGTCAGGCCTTCGTCAAACACCATGCCCAGGTTTTGCACCTGGCCCGAGGCAATAAACAGGGGCCCCCCCCCCCCCAAGATTTAATTCTGAGAGTTCTCCCGCCCGTGCCCCTGTCATCCTATAACCAGGGTCCACCACCAATACCTCATTTTTTCCTGAGTTCAACGGAAGCCAGCTGGCACTCATCCAGTTCTGAATCTCCAGTACGCAGTTATTAAACACCACAGCAGAATCTAATTCCTGTTTAGGCACAAAAGGCATGTGCACTTGAGAATCATTGGCATAGCAATGAAAACTCAGCCTGTACCATCTTATAATGTCCCCTAATGGGAGCATGTACACTGCGAATAACATGGGGGACAGCACCGTACCCTGTGGAACCCCGGAGGGTAGCCCATGGGGGGCCAAGGAATAAATCCCCGATACCACTCGCTGGGATCTACCCTCGAGGAATGACCGAAATCAACTGAGAACCTCCCCTCTCAGTCCACAGAAGAACCACAGGTGCTCGAGCAGCACTCCATGATCCACGGCGTCAACTGCTGACAGATCAAGGAGAACCAAGATGGAAAAGGTTCTCTGATCTCTCGCCATCAGAAGGTCATTAAGTACCTGTACCAGGACTGTTTCAGTGCTATGCCTTTTTCTGAAGCCAGACTGGAGAGGGTCATAGATATTGTGGTTAGTTAAATGGTCCTCCAACTGCAGAGCGACCACCTTCTCAATAACTTTCCCTACAAAGGTTAAGTTCGAGATCGGTCTGTAGTTAAATGGGCAGTCGGGGTTAAGGGAGGTTTTCTTTAAAAGGGGATTACTACTGCCTCCTTTAAGGGATCTGGAAAGCTCTCTCTCTCTCTCCAGTGAAACCCCCACTGTCCCAGCAAGGACCAGGCCGATAACTTCTACACACCCCACTAGTAGGTGTGCATGGCCCAGATCCAAACTACAGTAGGTTGGTCACAGAGTCTGGATGATCCTCACTATATTGACGACTACCAGCTCACTAAAGGTAGATCAGGTCTGTCGGGCATTAGTACCACCTGACTGATCAATGCAAGGTCCAATGGAAAGGCACTGGCTGATCTCATCCCTGATAGTGGACACCTTATTAGCGAAGAACTGCGCAAACTACTGCACTTGTGAGGATGCTAGACCAGAGTAAAAACAGGCTGGATTGCACAGTTTGTCCACAGTCCAGAAGAGCTGGGCTGGCCTGTTCTTTACCGTAGCAATTTCCCTGGACAGGAACTCTGCCTTCTTACAGGAAATTGCTGATAGATAGGTCTTATAATGATCCATCAATCTAAGTCTATTCACCTCCAGGTGAGTTTTCTGCCAGTGTCTTTCCAACCATTGTCCCTGTCTCCTTAACTCATGGATTTCCCCGTTAAACCAAGGAGCACCCAGATGAGAGGTAAGAGGGTGAACACGAGCAGAAGCAATGATATCCAAGGCTTCAGTAACAGCTCTGTTATAGGCTGACATAAGGGGCCCTGGATCAGTGCAATCCCCTGGAAATCCAGAGAGGTCCAGCACTGTCATTAAGCCTTCTTAGGTAACTCCTCTCAAAGCATGGAACTGTACCAACTCCTTTGCGGCAGGCCTATTTTGGGGGCTGTGAAACTGAATCTCAGGACGTGATGGTCAGACCAACTGACTGGCTCCACCTCCACATCAGAGGTCTCCATCCCTCAGGTGGAACACCAAGTCCAGTAAGTGACCTTTCTCGTGGGTTGCAGTGGTAATAACCCATGTTAGGCCCAATGAATCCATCAATTGGAAAAGATTTTGTCCAAGAAGCGAGAGTTCATCGTCGACCCAGGCATTGAAATCCTCCAGAATCGATCATCTAGGGGATTCCAATACTACTTCAGCGATGAAGTCTGCAACCTCCCTCAGGAACTCCCTCCCATCACCTGGTCGATGATAAATGAGAAGGGTCCTGTAGCCTACACCTCCACCCACTATACACTCAAAGGCATTGGTTGCTCCAACTGGCACCTCTCTGAGACCCAGTTCCTGTCTAAAACAGACAGCAACCCCCACCCCGCCTTGACGGTCCTCTCGCGGGCGGTGAATCACTGAGAAACCAGCCAGAACCGCAGCCTCCAAAATGGGGCCAGCACTTTCGTCCAGCCAGGTCTCAGTGATACAAGACAGGTCAGCAGATGCCACAAGATCTGCAACCACTGCGATCTTATTTTTAATTGACCTGGCATTGCTGAACACTGCCCGAAAGAGACTGGAGTCCAGGGGTGACCCCACTTCCTGCATGACCAAGTCAGAACCCTTGGGTATGGGCACAAGACAAGGATAACCTCGTTCATGTGTCCATTTCACCCCATGGTGTCCCTTAGTCCTCACTGTCCCAATCTGTCAACTCCTTTCCCACACCCCCCCCCAGAGTTCCAAGATCCCCCACTTCTTCCACTCCCTCGTTTCCTCAAGATGACAAAAGCACAACATCTACAGTAAACTTCAAACAAGAGCGGTGGATGATCAAACGGGCGGAGGTCCATTAATCTCAAGGGGGAGTACTGCCTGACCGTATTCCTAACTCCCCAGCACATATCGCAGGTACTCTCACATACACCAATATTAACTCTATCACACCCCCACTCACTCAGCCTCTCCCACCTAATTAAATTCTTCTTAAACTCTTACAAATAAATATGCCCCTATTCTAAATCAAAATTAACCCTTATTACAATCACTTCCTAACCCCTCACAGTGCTCTCACCACTGTAGGGTAAAACTTTAGGACTCCCCAGCCTCCTCCCACGAGGCTGAACTTTAAAGTCACAAGAAGTCCTTGAAGCAGTATAGTCAGCTTATCAAAGGCCTTTATTAAAAGTGTATTTCACCAGCTCCACATGCCCAGCAAGCAGTCAAAGTCTAAATTTGAATTCCTTAACCGGAGACTTCAGTTGAATAAAATCAGATGAGCAGTGTTAAAGGAAGTTTAGACCTCCAAGCACTCTCACTACCCGGGGGATCCAAAGTTAGCAAAATGAGCACAGGCACTCTCACTGCCCAGAACAGGAATCGTTTGAATGAAAACATTTTTTTTAACCTGACGTTTATTTTCATACACACATCCTGGTAGACAAATCCTCTAGATGACAATCCAATTTTCCAGGTGATGACAACAGCCTGGAGGCCCTCTCTATGTGCGTCACCACCCAAAATATCTGTACCCCACAACCGTGACTCCCCACTGGCGCCAGCCCACCAGCCGACACCTGTGCAGAGCCTAGGAAACTGCAGACCCATCGGCCAGCTCCCAGGCCAATCCAAGCTCAGTTCTCCCTAGTAGGAGCGGACTCAGGTGGCTAAACCACAACACAGGGTCCTCCTGCTGTCCTGGCAGAGGTTCAATCAGGAATCCAACATCCAACAGTAATCAAAATCCAGGTTGTTTTGGCAGTGCCCCAAAGTAGCAGCACCACCTCCAAAATAAACAAAAATTCTTGCATCCCACAATGTAATCCTCTCCAAACATGTCTCTCTCATCCAGGAACTCAAAAAGAAAGCCAAACAGTCCCACGGTGTAATCCTCTCATGACACTGCTCACGCACGGGTCTCTCTCACCCAGGAACTCACTCTCATCACTTCTTCATCACAGTCTCTTCCTTACAACTCTTACAGCTATCTCCTAGTTAGGATCCTTGAAACTAGTGGAGTGGAAACAGGGAATTATACAAATTAAAAAAACTTTCCTCCCATGGTCAAAACGGTAGCAATTGTGGTCAAACAGCTCCAGTGCACACTTGGAAGTCGGCTGAGCCCCCACCGGTAACGCTCCAAGTTTAAACTTCACTGACTCACTAGTTCTGCTTTTACCAATAAAATTGAAGACTTTAATAAAAAAGTGGAAGAGAACGAAACAAACAAACAAATACAGTTTAACAGCTTAGCAGCTTGCTTTCAGCACACCCAGCATGGCGGCCAACTTCCTCCTCCTGCTGGGTTTTGGCCTATGTAGATTTGAATCTATGCTGCCTCTCCTAGTTAGTCTGATTTAACCAAAACTTCAGACAGCTTGAAAAGTAATTCTGTACTGCATATGTAATGTAATTCTATGCTGCCTATGCGAGATAGCCTGATTTAATCCTAAATTTAAGAAGCCTGTAAGTAAATCTGTACTGCCTAAGTAATTTAATTCTGCACTGACTAACTGCATCTCCTTTTAGCACTCTGCTTCTTTTCACCTTTACAAGTTAAACCCTGCCTTTCTAATTCAGCTAAACTCATAACTTCTAACCTCTATCCACATCTCCCCGAGACTTTTCTTTCAGCCTGTTGTTTCAGAACTCCCCCCTGGCACCACTGACCCTGGCTGTCCTTTTCCCAGTATCTCTGCACAACTCGGCAGAGCTACGCTCCCAGATTTACACCCATTTCAGTTAAACTGTGCTCTGGGGCCTCTCTCTTTTGTTCCCTTTACCCGTTCATATCCTGCCCAGCCCTGAACTTGGCTATATTTTAATCCCCGCTGTTCTCTCTTCCTTGCAACAACAGCCCTGAGCAGGCTGGATGATCAGCCCCGGACTCTATCGTCTCAGCAAGAAGCAACTCCCAGGAACCTCCCTCCTCCCTTCCCGGACCAACAGCAGCACTTGAAGCGGCAGCTGCTCTCCGCCATTGGCACTCACAGGTATGCTCTCTTTGGAACTTCTCCAGGACTCAAAGCCGTACCTCCAACTGGATGGCTCTCACCACTGCTGGCTGCATCACTGCCTGGCTTCTAATCGAACTTTTGGTGCCGAACAGCACTCTTCTTAACTATTTCTTTTACTTGCTAATTTGAATCTATGCTGCCTCTGCTAGTTAGCCTGATTTAACCAAAAGTAATTCTGTACTGCATATGCAATTAAACTCTATACCGCCTATACTAAATAACCTGATTTAGTCCTAAATTTAAGAAGCCTGTAAGTAAATGTGTACTGCCTACGTAATTTAACTCTGCCTAACTGCATCTCCTTTTAGCACTCTGCTTCTTTCCACCTTTACAATTAAACCTTGCCTTTCTAATTCAGCTAAACTCGTACCTGCTAACCTCTATTCACACCTCTCTCCTCCCCCAAGACTTTTCTTTCGCCCTATTGTTTCAGAACTCCCCCCTGGTGCCACTGACCCTGGCTGTCCTTTTCCCAGTATCTCTGCACAACTCGACAGAGCTATGCCCCCAAGTTAACCTACTTCACTTAAACTGTACCTACTTCAGTAAAACTGTGTTCTGGGGCCTCTCTCTCTTTTGTTCCCCTTGCCCGCCCATATCCTGTCCAGTCCTCAACTTCGCTATATGTTAATCCCCACTGTTCTTTCTTCCTTACAGTAAAAGCCCCAAGCAGGCTTGATGGTCAACCCTGGCCCCTATCTTCTCGGCCAGATGCAACTTCCAGCAACTCCCAGGAATCTCCCTCCTGCTTCCCTGGACCATCAGCAGCAGCTCCTCCCCCATGAGCACAGCACTTGAAGCAGCCGCTGCTCTCTGCCTTTGATGCTCCAGGAGTCAAAGCCATAACTCCAATTGGAAGGCTGTCGCCACTGCTGGCCGCCCATTGGCTGCCTCACTGCCTGCCTTATAATCCAACTTTTGGTGCCGAATAGCACTCTTCTAAACTATTCCTTTTACTTGCTAATTTGTCCCACCCGCCATCCCCGGCCCTGACCTCTATTAAATGCTCCTATTTCCATGCCGCTCTCCCCTCATTGGCAATATAGTTTTCTACTTGGCTTTCTCTCTCTCTCTCTCTCTTAAAGGGGCCTTCACTACCAGTGGGGTTTAAAGCACTCCCTAAGGGAACTGCGTAATCTGTCCATAAAAGTTGAAACTCATGCAAAATCAAACACCTTTTCATCATCTAAGCACCAATATGGCACCTGTCATTTATCTCATAGTGAGAATGGTGCTGCTGGTCACTCTCTTGGCCGCATCAACCAATCCCAAGGATAATACACTGCCTATAGGTACAGCAATCCTAAATGAGACTATGCTTGATGTGCACAGGACTACAACATTATCATATCACAATCATTTCAATTTCCTACTCTGGATCCTGCCAGTAACCTCTAGATGGAACTTTCTCTGCCACAGCCTTCGCTGGCTGCCCAAATTAGCGCTTTTCCCAGAGATCTTCTGCATTCCTGAAAAACGTACCTGGCATCACAAGATAGTCTGGCTACATAAAATCAACAACAAGCAACTAAAAGAATACTTCTGCAAAATTGACTTGCTATTTATTATTACTGCTCTCTGGAAATATTCACCCAAACCACCCCCAAAAAAAACACCCCGCTGCCCTCTGGAGAACTACAGGGCAACTCTTAATTGCGTCTATGAATATATGTAGCCTCCGTCCTAAAATGGCCAGCCTGACAGCGTAGTTCCAGCTACACAACCTGGATATACTCTCTATAGTTGAGACATGGCTCTCTCCTAAAATACCAGATGCCTCCATCTTGATACCAGGATACACAGTGCATAGACAGGACAAATTGCCCAAACAGGGTGGAGGTTGTGCAGTGTATATCACAGAAAACTTACAGGGCCACGTTTTGCTACTGCACTCCACAGGTGCACAAATACAAGTCCTAGCTTTGCAACTGCTCCTGGGTACACACAACAATGCCATTAATATTATAACAATATACATTCCACTGAAACTAAAGACCCAAGGGTTAGACTCTCTTGTAGAGTGCTTGGATACACTGAATCTCAATTCAGAAACTATACTGCTAGGTGATTTTAATACCAACTGGCTCTCCCTGGATGCAAGTCCCTACAGGGATGCAGTCTCAGCAGTACACCTCTCCCAGCTAGTAGAATCAACTACCAGGATAAACTACAAGACTGGCGCATCCACACTGCTGGACTGGATACTATCCAACCGACCAGAACATAAAACCCATACAACTGTTCTCCCAGACTCACTAAGTGATCATTCGCCTGTCCACTTCCTATGGTCAAACAATTTCTCAAAGTCTCCACCTAGAACTACAACATGCAGGATGCTGAAGAGAGGGCATCTTGATCTAATGAAAGTGGACCTTCGACAGATCGACTGGTCATCTGTTTTTTCCTCCTCCAATGTAAATACTGCTCTGGAGCAGTTTATTCTTATCTTCAACAAAGTGTGCAATAAACATACACCATTAAAAAAATGGAAAGTGAAAGGATATTGCATCCCTTGGTTCTCCTCTGACCTGCTTGAAATGATGAGATTGCGTGACCATCTCTGGCTTACAGCCACAGCTATAGGAAAACCGGCTGCCTTTCGGTCCTATAAAAAAGGCTGGTATGACTGTATTAGAGCTATTTGAGCAGCAAAAAAATCAACATTAAAAGCACTCTCTCGCGCTTGTAATGATGGCAAAAGACTCTGGTTGAATCTTAAAGAAGTCACTGGGAAAAATCCCAAATCACCCCCTATTTTGTTAAACACTGATGGAGTCCCCACGCAGGTTCCCAGAACTATTGCAAATTATTTTTGACAGCGCATTCTCTGACCTCAGCAATGTTCTCCCCCTTGATTTCTTCCATATATCAACCTTAACCCCAACCCCCAATTCAAGCTCAGAGGAACAGCCCCTATCTCAGCCTCCTTTCCACTTCAGAGCTCTGTCACCTAGGGAAGCCAAGAAGTACTTCCTAAAGGTACTGGGAAAGTCTAGGTTCAGTGGGAATTCCCTGGACCTTAAATTTATAGCTCAAACTTTGGATGAAATCCTAAATCCACTAACGCACATCATAAATACATCTCTAAGGTATTCACAATTCCCAGATAAGTGGAAAGCTGCCCTAGTAACCCCAGTATTCAAAAGTGGGGATCGAGCCAACTGCGGAAGCTGCAGACCCATCTGAATCCTCCCACCACTCTCTAAAGCACTCAAAAGAATAGTGGCTGATCAGTTAGGGGAATACCTTGATAAATACCGGCTATAAACCAGCTACAATGCAAGCAGCAACGCGGGTTTTGTAAGGGACACAGCACCACAACTGTCCTTCTTGAGTTCATAGGTTATATTCATAACACCTTGGACCAAGGCACCCAGGTTGGGACAGTTTTTAATAGACCTAAGAAAGCGTTCGACACAGTAAATCATGACCTTCTGATCGAACAGCTAGCAACTTTAGAACTCTCCTGTGATACTACCACATGGTTCAAAAGCTACCTGCTAACTCGCTCACAGCAAGTCAAGGTTAACAGTGTATTCTCTGATAGCAAACAAGTTTGCTCTGGTGTCCCACAAGGATCAATATTGGGACCACTGCTATTCAGCATATTTATAAACTAACTCCCCAACTCCTGCCATGGCCCTATACTGCTCTCAGCCAACGACGCTGTCCTGTTTACCAGTGATCCTGATAAAAAAAAATCTGAAAGTCAACTTACAGAGAAATTTCAAGGAAGTAGAGAAGTGGTTCAGTGAACATAAACTCATCATGAATCACAAGAAAACTAGAGCAATGATGTTCACTAGCTCCAGAAGCAGGCACATATCTTACCCTCTCTCAGACCCAAATGCAGTGGGTACACCACTTGAGCTAGTACAACATTTCAGGTACATTGGGGTTACTTTGTCCTACGCTCAACACAGTGACGACATGGTCAGGGCAATCAATATGCATCTAGGCTCCACAGGCACAAGAATAGCCTAACCCCTGAGGCCATCACAGCCTTGCCATTCAAAGCTCTGTGGTCTCTCTTGCAGACCATGGCCTAATTATCTATGGCGCTGCTACGGATACTGCCCTTCTCTTCCTCAAAGTGGCCTTAAATAAAGCTTGCTGTCTAGCAAGTGGAGTTGCTTGGCTCACACATACATGTGCCTTGTATACAAAGGCTAACTGACTCCAACTTATAGACAGACTTAAATACCAAATCTGCCTCATGGCAAAACAAGTAAGTCTTGGCCTAGTACCTCCTGGGGTATGGAAAATTCGTACCCAATTTGAATCCAATCGCTGCACCAGAAGTTCTAATTGTATGATTTTCAACCTTCCACGCTCCTGCACTGCATTAGGTCAAAGATCTTTTGAGAGCTGCACCCCTAACTAGCTAAATGCCCTCCCTACTGGCATCTCCTCTCTGGGCACCATTAGTCTGTTTTAAAAAAAATGCTAAGATGTCATCTAGTTGTGGATTCTGGCTGTGACTGCTTCCTATAACTCCACCCTTATATTACTATCTGACCAAAAATCTGCCCTCCCCCTCCTATCCTACCCCCCACCTGCCTACTCTAGTCCCTTTGCCAACTACACTCTAACCTTATCTTTTCTCTTCACTACTATTATTTTCACCTAACACCCACCTCTGGGTTGGTAATTCTCTCTCATACCCTGTAACTTATACCTACTGAACATCCTGATGGGCCCTGACCCTTGTATTGAAGGATCTTCTTGTACACTACTAAGTCTTGCACAATGTTATCTGTATTGCCAAAGTCTATAATTTTGCTAACGTTTTACCTTGTTAAATCTGTTTTCTTGAAATTTTGTAACTTTTTGTTTTCACTGTTTGTTCATCTCTGACATGGAACCTGTATAATGAGCTTGTCCTCAAGAGGTGTTAATCCAAGAATTCAGTAAATAAATAAATGTAAAACCAAATAAGTTTCTTGTTCCACTTTCCCCTTCCCAACCTGCATTTAGTATGCTTTAGATACCTCCTGGATCCCCTTTTTGATTGTTTTCTATTTCTTCTTCAGTCCTTGAGCCTTCCCCCAGCTCTCTAGATAGCCCTTCTAAATTCCAGAACTAGTCTATGACTTACAGAGCTATGATGACCCGAACTGTGATCACTTCACCTGGCTGTAACATTTTTCAGTCAGGTTGACAACATCTTATCCATCAGGTTCAATCTTATACTTTTTTTTTTTAAATGTATTTCTTTATTTCCTCGGCTGGGGTGTTAAGCCTTTGGTTTCCTCTTCCAGCCAGCCTTCACAGCCACTGCCCTGGTCGCAGCCAGAGCTCACTTCCCAGCCACAGCACTTCCCAAGTCACATTGCAGTGGGTACTTACCCCACCACTGCAGAGACTTGGAGGGCAAGCCTCCAGCAGGGAGCTGACTTGCACCGCCTGTGGTGGTGTCACTGGGCAAGCCAACATGCTGCCAAGGATTTCTGTGTATAGCTAACCCCCAGCACTGGCATGCAATGGTGTCAATGATGCTGCAACGCACACTCCGTGATGTCGATGTCAGACGCTGCCAACACTGGCCCCTTTGTGCTGGCCTCAAGCTCACACAGCCTCAGCTGCTGCCAGGAGCTGGCACTTTGGCAGTCATACCCACCCACCCTCCCTGGAGGAGGAGGAGAGCTGTCACTGAGATGCTCAATCCTCCTCCTCTTGGCTGACCCCGGTGATCTGTACCCTCACCCGAATATGGGTCACCAGCGTAGCATGAGGTGTGGCATCCAGCATCTCAACCCTCAGTGCTACCGAGCCGGCTAAGCAATCTTATACTTTTAATCTTATGCCATGCATTCTACTCTTTTTTCCTCCATTTCTTTTTACACCTAAGTATTGGAAAGATCATAAAAATCAAAAGAGGCACCACACTGGTATATAATGGGGCCTACACACAGTGCCCCTTTAAATTTTACAGAGCATGTTCCAAGAATAAACTAAAAAAACACTGGTAATGCCCTATAGAGGTAATGCAACAATATTATATTTATTAAACAAAAAAAGAAATAAATTTCACTCTGATTTCACTTTGAGGTTTATAACAGACATTTGTTATGATTCCAAATAGTGCCAACCCTCATATTTTGTAGCTAAAGGTAAAAATCAGTCTTTGGGTGAGGAGACATTGACAGCATTCTTTTAAAAGTCATGGAAGTGCCACAGGCTCTGGGTGTGTCAGATATATGGTGCACTGGGCTTGTGGCCCTCTAGCGGGATTTTTCATTTCTTGTGGCAAATCAATGTTCACTAAACCAACTATCTGTGGTCTAGTGTGCATCATCCTACAGGACCCCTAACATGCAGCTTGCTGCTGAACACTACCACAAGCTGCTGTAAAGTGGGCAGACTGTCGCACCTGCTCCCGAGATTGTAAAACTGGATACAGATGTGACATTCAGAAATGTCGCAGCTTCAGTCACGCAAGTTTTTGATGCAGGGCTTGGTGCAAGCCCTGCGTAACCCATTAAAAATCTGGCCCCAAGCTGGTCCACCGGCATGGTAGTAGAGCTACAACTTGCAATGCTGAAGACCCAGATTCAGGAATGAGCCTGGGACATCAGAGGGCCAGCCAGGGGGAGGAGGATTGAGCATCCTGAAGGAGCATCCCGGAGGACACACTGCTCCTCTTGGGAAAAAGGGCTGTCGCTGCAAGACTGCCAGCTGGGTGACCACAGGTGTCAGTGCAGTTAGGCAGGTGGTGTGAGAGAGGGGACATTGGCCAAAGCTCTTGGAACAAGCATGTTCACATGCATCCACATAAGCTCCCTTGCATGCAGACGTCTTGTGGGTGGGGCACACAGGGGAAATACCGCCAAGCATCAGGAACCCCTGACACACTCAGGTCCCAACTCTGGCCACTGCTCACTGTGAGGATACCATGGAAATCTCTGCCACCATAGTTCTGGAGGGGGTGAAGGGCTAGATCCTGCTCAGCTGGACCCCGTCACGAGGGGTAAACTCATGGGGTGGACAGTTCCACCAGGTAAGTGACAGGAATGTCGGAATGGGGCCGACCGGGGGTGGGGTCAGGGGGAGGGTCAAGCTGCAAGCAAAAAATATCAATTAAAAAAATAAATAAAAAATCTGCTCCCAGGCTTCTACTACAATACAATGCTGGAAACCATGATGGTCATTAACACTTCTTGTAAGTACCTTAGAAATGACAAGTTTATTAGTCCAAAATATAGTACCAGTAATTACACTTTTTCTCCATTTCTTTTTAACCATCTTTGTTTTGTTTTTACATCAGGCAAAACATTCTGGCCGGGATATTCAAAGGGGCTGCACATGGCACAACAGAGCTGTGCTGGTGCAACCCTGCATTGCACCCCGTCGGGATATTGAAAGGGCAGCCAGGCGCACCGCAAATCCCGATACTCCAGGACACAATGTAATTGTATGCAGTGCAGATGCAGGGGGCATGCCCATGCATACGCGACACATCCTGATATTCAGCCTGGGATGTGCAGCGCATATGCTGGTGCAACCCTGCAGTGCGTTGCACAGTGGGGCTCAAAGTTGAGCCTGTGAGGAGTGGGAACAACTCTCGGCCACCCACAGGCAGGCTGCTGTATTGCAGGGCGCAACACAGCAGTCACCAGCCGTGGCCAGAACACCATCCATAAGCACACACACATCCCTGGTAGTCCAGTGGACCCCCCTTCCAAATCCCCGATGCACCAGAACTGTAATTGTAGATGTTCCCTGGTAGTCTAGTGGCCCCCCCTCCCTCCTGTATCCCCAATCACCCAAATAAGACCTTTGATTATGTCCCTGGTAGTCTAGTGGTACCTCAACGCCCATTGTCGCGATCGTGGTACAGCGCCATATCATAATTCCCTGGTGATCCAGTGGCACCCTCTACCCCTCCCAACAACACAGCACCCCTTGTCCACCCTGCCCCCCCCCAATCATAGGCGGGCAGCAGCAACACGCCAGGCCGCATGACAGATACAGTATGGGCTTGCAGAACATACTGTACTAGATAGACCCATATATGTGAATGACTTCATTTACATAATTGGGACTGTCAAGTACAGTATGCCCTGCAAACCCATTGGTCCACACTGTGGACAACCTGTCTGTACAGGTACAATACATACAGCCCATATTATATCTGTCATTTGGCGGGCGGTGTGCGGGCGGGTTGCAGCCGCCCGCCGATGCTGGGGTGGGCGAGGGAGTGGTCAAGGGGTGCTGTGTGGGTGGGAAGGGTGGGGGTGCCGCTGGATCACCAGGGAATTATATCGCACTGTACCGCGATCGCGACAACGGGCGGGGAGGTACCACTAGACTACCAGGGACTTAATCAACAGTCTTATTCTGGTAATCGGGGACACAGGAGGGGGTGGGCCTACTAGACTACCAGGGCTATCTTTAGTAATGGATACCATGCAATTGCAGCTACGGGGTGGGGGATGCCCTGGGATCCCCACAGCACACGTCATGTTGTGCAGGGTGCCAGGAGCAAGTCGCCAGCCTGCCCTGCGCAAGGCATGCAAATGGGGCCACAATTACATGCAAATGGCCCCATTTACGCCTTGCATATTTTATGGCCTCATTTGCATGCTCCATGCTTAATATCACAGGTGATGCACCTAAGCGCAACTGCATGCTGGTGCATCCCCATCTCCTATTTGTAGGCTTGCACCAGTGCAGTATGTGCATGCGACCTTGCCACGCCATTCAATGGTGGCGCCATGGCACATCACCATTGAACATCACAGGTCCTGGCCCTGGCACATCGCAGCTGCACTGTGCCCAGGCTTGCGCCCCTGCCAGGTGCAGTCTGAATATCCTGGCCCATGAGTATAAACTATTCATAAAAAAATCTGTTCTACTTGAATGTTTTCTGGTTTCTTTTTATTTTCTCCTGTTATTAGTCTTTTAATATTTCAGTTAAGGTGGTAAATATTTCATGGAGTGTTTCAAAAAACTGAACTCCCCCCACCCCTTGCTACTCAACCCACAGTTGCAGTGTATGTGACGTCACAATGTAATGAACAGCACTACGTATGGACTATGAGATTAGCTGGGGTCTGTCAAAGACTATCTACAGATTTATTGGAAAGGCTACCTAGTGATCTTATAAACCCTGGTCTGGAAAACTAAATGTACAAATGGTTATCTCTGCATAATACCACTATGTTTATATGGTGTACATGCATACTGAGAAGGCTACCTGCTTGTTAAGAAGAGATTTCTGCACTTACCACATATCGGCCTCCAGACCCAGTGGTTCATAGTTTACTATTTCTGGAGCTGAAGATAAAGAGATAAAAGCAGAGTCAGAAAGAGGGAGACAGTGTGACTGAAAAAGACCTAGCAGTGAGTGGAAAAAGCCCCAGGTAGGTGTTGTCTTAACAGAACAAAATGACTTTGTGCTAATCACTGACAGCAATACATTATGGGCACGCTCAGGATAGATGCTAGCTTGACCCAACTGTAAATTAAACCCTGAGAAGCAAAATTGTTAGTGCTGTCTCGGAATGGTATGTTGCCTGTTACTTACAGGAAAAACGTGGGAGTAAAGTGCACACCAACATGAGTGGAAATTAAAATACTTTCAACCCACTGGAATCACACGAGAAATAATGAGTCACAAAAATGAATTTTCCATGCATACTATAGTAATATGGATGGTTTGCCAAGTGGAGGGTGTCTTTTGCCTCTCACTGCACGAAAACAGATTTTAACTACAGTTTTTTGTTAAAGATGGTTATATCAACACAGCAGAACTCTACTGTATTGAGACACACTATCTGACCTTTTGAATGTTCTTTGCTTTTACTGCTACGACTGGTCTGTTATATTTTAAAATTAGAAATAAACACAAAGTATAGAGACAGAGCTATTATACGTTTCATCTGTTTTCTGATTTTGTGTTATTAAAATTAAACCGATAACCATAACAACAGCAATCTGCACTACATGGACTAGTATGTACAGTACAAAATAGTTTATAAGCGAATACTATGGATTTTGGTCAGGAACAAAGGTCAACCGGGGAGGACTGAGCGTCCGCATGGATGATTGCCTCCTCGGGGTAGATCTAAAGCAGATGCCACTGCCTGCCTACCCCCTAGTGAAGGCAGGCAGTGGCATGCAACGCACAGCATGCTGGAATGGTTTAGCATCAGGACATCTGTGCAACAGGAGTTATGCAATGGCGTGCCTTCGATCAACTAGTGAGAAAAATCAAGAAGAAACTGAGACAGGGACTTGTGCAGTTAACTGAAGCTCACTCCCTGTCCACACCTTAATAGGCCAACCCACAGGTTCCTCTTCCCTCAGCTCTACCTTCCTCCATCTCCCATGGCGTGCTAGTCCATGGAAACCCGGCTTAGGATTGAAGCGTGGGGAGGTCAAAGACATCAGCTGCAGGAGAGGAGGTCAGTCGGGCTCCTGTTCCAAAGGTAGGCAGCTGGGGTAAGTATGGCAGAAAGAGGTCCTGTTGAGTCATCCAACTAGACAAGGTGGCAAAACAGATCACAAAAAAATATATTCTGGACTTTGCAGTTTCTCATTTTTAAATGGCAAAAGGTTTTCCACACGTTTACACATTTCTATTTTTGATCAGGTAGCAGTAAGCCACGACTTGCCTTCTGGGTTTGTTTGTTTTTTTTGTAACTTTAATGGGCCAGATGGACCCCAGGTTTTTTTTCTTTGTGTTTTGCATAATCTTTTTAATGAAATTGTTATACATCAATAAAACAAGAACTCATAACACATACACATAATAGAACAGGAAAACCGTTCATCTCAGCTATATACATAGCTCCAGTTCATCACTATTAATCCAACATGATCAAGAAAAAAATTTAAAATTAAATGAAAACACGCTAAAATTCCATATTGGAATCACTTTATGGCACAACAGTCTATTCGCCTAACAGGGTGTAGTATCATCTCTGTAGGAAAGCACTTAGTCAGATACAGACAGGGTATCCTCAGCTGCTGTCATCCACCCCAGACCTAAATGCAGTTGTTCCTTTAGATATTGGGCTTCCACCAGGGACAAAGAGGACAAGAAGGGGTCCCATGTGAGAAAGAACTTCTCTCCCTTGCCAGCAACCATATAAGACAAGTGATCAAGGGCGAGTGTCTGTATGGCCAGATTGCACGACTGTTGCACCACAGGTGTAACTCCAGAGACCCAAGTATTAAATGTGCAGTGGTGTGCCAATATCGGTAACACTTGGATACACCACAGGAGCACCTCCCAGTCCTCCAGCCCCATCTCTTCCACACCAAAGAGGAGCAAGAGGGGAGCCAATGGAATCTGCTGCCCCAGCAAAGTTCCTATTTCCCACGCTAGGACCCCAGATTTTAAAACATTTTGTATTGTTACTTAATGTACAGCCTTACATCTATGAGAACTGAAATGAACCCACTGTCTGTCTTTCTTCATTTCATTTAATTTTATAAGGGTCATAACCAGTGAGCAAAGTTCATTTAAAAATTGTGACCCTTTTTACAAAAACATACATGCATACAGTTACACACAATATTTACAGCTACATAGTGTCTTCTAATTATTTATAAAAAGCCTCCCAACCTTTAATGTGCAAGAGTACAGTATGTTGAAAAACTCTAATTTAACACACAAGTAATCTGTAAAAAGTCACTATAAATAATGTTTTAAATGTGATAATAGAAAATGGTTAGAAATATGGGTGCCTTAAAATACAAACACACACACTGCATGCTGCTCTGATCAAGTATTAAAAATCAATGCATTTTATTAAAGTTTTTTTTTTTAGCAGCAGTGAAAATAGCGTTGTACAGGACCCCCGACTGGGAGCGACCACAATACTGTCTGGTTTCAAATAAGCATGGGGGGAGAGGGGGTGAGATCTAGGACACTGGCAGTGGACTTCAGGGGGGCAGACTTTGAGGGCATGGAAATATTCTCAGGATCAATTGAAGGGATTACATCAATGACAAGTGTGGAAAGGAGATGGAAGGTCATAAGCGGGGACTTCATGAGGCAGTCAGGATCTGCGCTAAGTTGAAGCGTAAGGAGTAAGGTCACATAAACCATGCTGGTGGTCCAGTGAGGTACAGGTAGCAGTCAGAGAAAGAAGGCGGCCTACAAAAATATAAAACAACAAGAGGGATAGGGATAAGGAAATGTACCATCTTGCATCTAGAAAAGTCACCCGTATGGTGAGGGAGCAAAGTCCAGTAAAGAGCGGCTGGCACAGGGATACAAGGAGGAAAAGGGGTTCTTCCGGTACATTGGGGAGGCGGAGAAAACTAAGGCCATCTCAGCAGATTGAGATCAGAAGGAGGTGGGTGGAAGAGGCGAGGACCAGGCAGAGGTATTTAAGTACTTTGCCTCTGTGTTCACTAATGAGGGGATGGGATATCTACAAAGCAAGGCATGAAGGGGATAGAAGCGGCAGTGAGTGGGATCAGAGGAGCAACAGAAATGGAGCAAGAGAGAGGGAGAGGTACCCCAGGGGTGTCACATCTGGATAAGGATAAAAAGGCCAGTAAGGTGGAGGGGACGGATGATGCTATCTCCACCAAAAGGGTGTGGTTAGCCCTCAAGGCCCTAAAGAAAGACAAATCTCCTGGGCCGGATGGCATTCATCTGAGAGTACTATGGGACTTGGCGGACATACTGGCTGCACCCCTGGCGGAGCTCTTCAACAGGTCACTTGAGACAGGGAGGGTACCTAGGGATTGGCGAGAGGCACATGTGGTGCCAATCCATAAAGGGGGGTCGAGGGAAGTACCGGGTAACTATAGACCCATCAGTTTGACCTAGTCGGTGGGAAAATTAATGGACAGTATACTAAACGAACGATTGGGGGGTGTACTTGGAGGAGGTGGGAGGTCTGGATAGTCGGCAACATGGATTTGTGCCAGGTAGATCATGTCAAACCAATCTTGTGGAGTTCTACGAATGGGTAACATCCGAACTGGACAGGGGAAAGCCTGTGGATGTATTATTCTTGGACTTCAGCAAGGCGTTTGACTCTGTCCGCATAATGGTCTGGTGGAGAAACTGATGGGGTTAGGAGTAGGCCTTGATGGTCAGATGGATTGAAAACTGGCTAGCTGGGCCACCCAGAAGGTAGTGGTCTGTAGGGAGCTTTCGAACCCTAGAGAGGTTGGTAGTGGGGTACCGCAGGGCTCAGTCCTGGGTCCAATCCTGTTTAATGCATACATATCGGACATCAGGGAGGGTATAGGGTGTGAAGTGAGTCTCTTCACGGATGACTCCAAGATGGGAGCAGTAGTTGAGGGAGAAGAGGGGAGGTTGGCCCGGCAAGGGGACTTGGACACCCTGGAAAGCTGGGCTCACACATGGAAATTAAATTTCAATATCACTAAGTGCAAGGTGTTACATCTTGGTCGGGGAAACCCTAAACACAGGTACACCCTGGGAGGGAAGGCGCTGGAGGCCTCAATAGGGGAAAAAGACCTAGGAGACATGGTGGATGCATGTATGAATAACTCTGAGCAGTGCAGGAGAGCGGCTAGCAAGGCAAAAAGGATGTTGGGATGCATCGTAAGGGGATCACCTCTAGGAGCAAGGAAGTGATTCTGCCACTGTACAATGGACTGGTTAGACCACACCTTGAGTACTGTGTACAGTACTGGAGACCACACTTGAAGAGGGACATACAGCTCCTGGAGAGGGTACAGAGGAGGGCAACTAAGATGATACGAGGGCTAGGGATTTGGCGATGAGGACAGACTTGAGGGAGCTCTGCCTGTTTTCATTGGAGGAGAGGAGAGACAAGAGGGAAGCGATTGAGGTCTTCAAGTACCTCAAGGGAATAAAAGGGTAAACATGGAGGATCTTTAGACTAAAGCAGGGAGTTATCACCAGAGCGCAGTTTGAAGTTGGAAGGTAGAAGGGTGAGGGAGGAAAAGAAGAGGAGGTTTTTCACTGAGAGGGTGGTGGACCCTTGGAATGCACTGCCTGGCGAGTTGGTTCAGAGATCCACAGAGGAGGGCTTCAAGAGAGGATGGGACAGACACAGAAAGTGGATGTATCAGATGATGGCCTGTCCCAGGAGGGTGGGGATGGATGATAGGGGTTTCTGGAGCACAAGGGATGGGAGGGCCTCAGCACCCAACTAAGGATCTAAGGTTCGAGCAGACTCGATAGACCGTAAGGCCTAATCTGCTGGCAAATAGTATGTTAGTATGTTAAGTCCATTCTGCTGGAACACCCAACATTTTGCCACCACGTGCAGGGTCACTTGACAAAGTGCCTGCAGCCACCCAAAACCAATGGGCATTTCAGCCGAGTGGACTCTGCACATTGTTTCTCTTAGAGAGCCGGACATCTGATAGTCAGCTCTTGATACATGGATATCTGTGTAAAACAAATGATGACCAGTACTTGTAAAGAAGATTCATTAACACCTGGTGAGAGTGTGACTGTTATTTTAGCATTTTTGCATGCTCAAGCCCATACAGAGCCCAACACTTCACCCTCAGCAATTTCTTTCTCTCCCTTTCTCTCTCTCGACATGGTCTCCCTGGAAAGACAAAACACAAGTTGTTATGCAGTACTGAAACTTACCTACAAATTCTGGCGTTCCAAAGATGTTTCTAAACTCATTCCCAAAATCAATTTTATGAGCCAATCCAAAGTCGATGAGTTTAATCCGTGGATTTGGTGACTTTCTATCTAGCAGCATTATGTTTTCAGGCTGGAAGGGAAAAAAAAACATTGTGGGAACATACAAGAATATGATACACCACTGAAAAGCTTTGGATCCAGCTGCTAAAATTCTGTTTTCAATTTATTTATTGCTTTAACCATCCAAACTGAGTTTATCGCCTCTCTCTCCAGCTTTGACTTAGCTCATTTTTATGTTTGCTTGCACGCATGTGCAAGAAACATAGTGCCATGATCTGAAAATGCAGTGCCATACAGTTGAAATGGAGAGCTAAGCATCATTGAGCAGCGATAAGATATCGCCTGCTCATGCGCTCCCCCCACAAACACTGCGCACACTGTGTGCTTGTGCTTTCCCCGCACACCTGTATAGCCAAAGGAGGTTCCAATCCTCTGTCAGCTGTGCTGCGCGCCCCTGGAGTTCGCTGGAAGCCACGCTGTGCCCACCCCAGCGTGGCAACACATCGTATAGACAACGGGAGTGCCCAATCCCCCATCGGCTCCACTGCCCCACCCCCAGAGACTACAGGGTGCCATGCTGGGAGCCCATCCCAGTGTGGCAACAGATTATGGCAGTATGGCCGATGGGGGTGCTCAATCCCCCGTTGGCTCCATGGACCCCCCGAAACAGCCTTCCTTGTGCCACGCTGGAAGCCTCCCGTGTTGTCTAAGTTTTTTTTTAAAAAAGAAACCTGAAAGAAAAAACTTCCTCGCTGAGTGTCCTGACCCAATCTCCCCACCCTCTGTGCACCCCTACCACCCCATACTTACCTCTGGAGCTCGGCGCGACAATCTTCAGTGGACCGGGAACACATCTACACTCTTCAAAGCTGACCGCGAACTGAGGAAATGCCGTAAGCTGTATAATGCAATAAATAGGGTTTTTTCAACTTTAATGCATATCTCAGGCATTTTTTGGAATTTTAGCACCAAATTTTCAACATGGGGTTTTTGGGACCCTTTCTCATGGATTCTCTTACTGTCATGGTGTTAATCAGGCCTGAAGAGTGATTTCTCAGTCACTGCGCGAAATCACCTTTCGGGACCGATTAATGAAATGACAGTGTCATAGTTCATGAGGTAGGCCCCCAAAAACCCTATTTTGAAAATTTGGTGAAAAAATTCCCAAAAATGACTGTTTTACAAGCATGAGTTGCACTGTTCCTATGCACGCTCGTAAATTCATGAATTTTCAATATGTTCACTCCAGATTTTCAATATTGCCATTTTACCACACCACCTTATGAACAGTACAACTGTCATTTTTCACATCTAGCCCAGAATGTGTTTCTGCGCATCTAGCGCACAATGGCGCAGTCAGTGTGCGAAATCAATGTTCGGGAGAGATTAAGAAAATCACAGTGACACTGTTCATGAGCAGAAGTGTTAAAATGGCTATGTTAAAAATCTGGTAAAAAAAAAAGTCCATAAAATGACTGTGTTACGAGCAACCATTGCGCAATTTCCATGCAGCATCGTAACTTCATGGATTTCTAATATTTTCAGTTGAGATTTTCACCATTTGCATTTTTCCACACTTCCTTATGAAAAGTACAGCTGTCATTTTTCAAACCATGGCTGAAATATGTTTTCGCACTTCCGGCGCAGAAATGTGTGGTCGTTGTGGGAAATCACTGTTTGGGACAGATTAAGAAAACCACACTGACACTGTCCATGAGCGGAGGTTCCAAAATCCCTGTGTTGACAATCTGCTGTAAAAAATTCCCCAAACTAATTGCATTGGGGTGTGCGTTGCGTATTTTCTGCTCACGCTCATGACTTCACCAGTTTTTTTTTATATTTTCACTGCAGAATTTCAACATTGCCATTTTTTGTACCTCCCCATGAACAGTACAGCAGTCATTTTTCACAACCTGTTCCAAATGTGTTTTCACACCTGTGGTGCCAAATGGCGTAGTCGCTGTGCAAAATCTGCTTTCGGCTAACAAACTGATATTGCCACTCTTCATAAGGTGGGGTTACAAAAAACCCATGTTGAAAATTTGGAGTGAAAATGCCAATGAACACCTGAGGCATTAGGGTTTCCAACCATAACGCCCCAGCCTGTAGAGACTGACAGGCATCAGGGGTGTGACTTGTGATTCTTGCCTGTAATGCTCATACCATCCTTCAGCTAGTGAGAGGCATCGAGGTGTGCCTTGGACTCTTTGGCCCTAAAGTTCACCCCATTCTCCTATACAGGACCCATCTCACCGTATTTCCTGATGGAATGGGGTGAGCATAAGGGCCAAAGACTCCAAGGCACACCATGACACTTGTCAGTGTCTGCAGAGTAGAGTGTGGTGAAATGGCATGGCCGTTATGCCTGACAACCCAAAGACACACCCCAATGCCTGTCACTCTCTGCAGGGTGGTGGTGGGGTTGGCTTCAGTTCAATACTTCGCTGCCATTCCTATTATGCAGCTCTGTAACTCCTACACTACCACTGCCAGCAAGCAAACATTCGGCATTGACAAATGCTTGTTTCACTAGTGAGGTTGGTAACAAGTGGCTGTGACTCAAGGAAAAAAAAAAATTCAGTCCTCACTAGAGATGTCAGAATTTAATCTATTTTGCCATGCTGAATTCCACTTCTCCCCATTTAAGTTTTTATCTTATTTTAAACAGCTTTCACATCAATCATATTTCAAAAATACCCAACAACCAAAAGGTATATAAATGACCCATTTCTTCCTTCTCTACATTTTCCTCTAGTAATTGAGCATACAGAGCCTCTCCTTTTATTTGGGCAACATTTAACAGTAAGTTTTGTTTTTTTCCTTCCCTAAAATACTTCCCTCCTCTAGTTTCACTCTCTTTTAAGATGGATGGATGGACGGACGGACAGGCAGGCAGAAAAATATATAAACACATCCTAGTAATCTGATTGTCCAAGAGCATCATGTGACTGTCCAGTTATCAAAGCACAATTGAAAAACTCAGCTGTCATGGCAGATTTTTCATGACATAAGTTGCTGTTTTATTTTTCCATATAGGTTTTGATACCTCTCCCTGCCACTGCATCAGGGAGATATAGAAGATATGCAGTGGGGACATGTGTGATAAAGTACAGTTATGTAAAAACTTATCATAACAGTACATCTTCGAGAGGAGCTCTTGCAGCAGGCTACACCATAAGGACTGAAGCTGGTAGGTGCTAGGACCCCACAGAAAACTTCTAGCTAACAGTCTACAGTGGGGGACCGCCCCTGACGTTGCCCAATGGTATAAAGGGGCGGTCCCCCGGCCTGCCCCAGTTCTCCCGCTGGAGACCCCAGCACAACTACAAGTCAGAGAACCAAGGTGTTTCCTCAAACTGAGGAAGAGAAAGTAGCTGGAAATGAAGAAGCAGATACCGGGGGAAGGAGAGAGGGAAAGCAGCGCTTGCTGCAAGAGCTCCTCTTTAAGATCTACTGTTACGGTAAGTTCTTACGCAACTGTACCATCTTACTTCGAGTGAGAGCTCTTGCATCAGCCTACACCTTAAGGACCGAGTCCCAATCAGTACCAGGACAAACCCTTTACAGATGGGTAGAGGAAAACAGGTAACTGGAATCCTTAAGACAGCAGGCCCTGTAGTTAACTAAGGCCAAAGCCTGTCCTACGCCTGGAAGCAATGTCCAGACTACTATAGTGCTTAATGAAAGTGTGGACCGAACTCCAGGAGGCAGCTGCACAGATATCTGACACTGATACGTTGCGTAAAGAAGCAAAGGAATCGGAAACTCCCCTGGTGGAATGAAAGGCTCGTCGTAGTTTTGAGAACAGTAAACAATGCAATTAACCAACCACTTAAGAGTCTGCTTAGAGACAGGCACCCCTCGAATCTTCGGGGTGAATGAAAACAAACAAACAACTGATCAGATTTCCTGACATCCCAGGTGCGGGTCAGATAATAATGAAGAACCCAATGGACGTCCGGAGTATAAAGCAGAGCCTCCCCTCGATTAGAATGCTCTGGATAATAGACTGGAAGATGGATGTCCTCATTCAGGGTAAATTCGGACACCACTTTTGGCAAAAATGCAGGACTGGTCTGCAAGGACACCAGGTCTTTGGGGAAAAAACTAAATAAGGCTCTTTACACATCAGAGCTTGAAGCTCGGAAATTCTCCGAGCAGAAGTAATGGCAACTAAAAACAACACTTTCCATGACAGGAAGTGTAGTTCGCGGCCAGTTCAAAGGGAGGCAAAGTAAGTTTCTCCAAAATTAACAAAAGTTCCCATGGAGGGACTAGGTCCTGAATCGGAGGTTTCGTGTGTAAGATACCCTGCAAAAAGGTGCAGGGCAAATCCAGCTGGGCAAGAGTCTTGCCCTGCACCAGTGCATGATAAGTAGAAACAGCAGACAATTGTACCTTGATAGAGGAGTAGCTCAGCTCCACGTGCAACAGACACAGGATGTACTCAAGAACAGTTTACTGGACAGGAAAAAGGATCAAGGTAACAAGCGGTGGCCCAGATGCAAAACCACTTCCACTTCATAGCATAGGTGGCGCTAGTGGAGGGTTTCCTGGAGGCTACTAGGACATCTGCTACTCTAGGGAAAACCCAAACCTGGCCATGGTTAAGTCTGCAGGAGCCATGTATGCAAGTGCAGTGACTTGAGGTCCGGATGGAAGTCCCTCTTTTCCGGGACAGCAAATGTGAGCTCAGGGGCAGAGGAAGCAGAGGTTCCACTGCTAGCTGTTGTAGCAGAGGGAAATAAATCTGTCAAGGCCAGTTGGGAGCAATCAAGATCATGTCTACTCCCTCTGGTTGCAACTTGAGAAGAACTCTCTGGAGTAGTGGAAAGGGAAGGAAAGCGTATAGGAATCTCTCCGTCCAGCAAAGCGACAACGCGTTTCGCCAGAAAACACCAGACCCTGGAACTAGCGAGCAGAAACTGGGCAGTTTGGTGCTGAGTGGGGACACAAAGAGGTCCAATTTGGGATGACCCCATCTTTCAAAAAGATTGTCCACCACTGATTGCAGAAGTTCCCCACTTGTGAGCCTTGGACCAAAACTGGCTTAGGCTGTCAGCCAAGGTGTTTTGGATGCCTGGAACATGCACAGCAGAGAGTTCCAGTTGGTGCTCGATGGCCCAGTAGCATATCCTCATGACTTCCCTGCAGTGGGGATAAGAGTGAGTACCCCCCTGCTTGTTTATGTAAAAAACACCAACATGTTGTCCATCAGGATGAGAAGGTGGCCTTGGACTAGGTCCATCTGAAAAGCCTGCAAGGCATACAGAATTGCCCTCATCTCCAACACATTGATGTGGAGAGTTTTCTCCAGAGCAGACCATGTTCCCTGAGTCTGACTGTCTGCAAGGTATCCTGAGCCCTGGCTGGAAGCATTTGTCATCAGAAATTGGAGATGAGGCGCTCTTCGGAAAGGTACCCCGCCCCCGAAAGGTTGGGAGGATCTAGCCACCATTGGAGAGTCTGTTGTATTGGTTCTGAAACTCTTACAGACTGCTCCAAGTTGTACATGTGTTGATCCCACTGGATTCATAGGGTACACTGGGTCACTGTCATGTGCAGCTATGCCAATGGAACAGCTGCTATGGCTACTGCCATATGTCCCAAGAGCCTGAGAATGACTCTGGCTGGAACCAGGCGAGACAAGGATATTATCCAAGCATGAGCTTGCTGGTGTTCTGCTCTGTCTGGAGGCAGGAAAGCTTTGCCTTGGATGGTGTCCAGGACTGCCCTGATGAACTGGAGCCATTGGCTCAGCCAAGGAGAGGATTTCGGGAGATTTAAGGTGATCCCTAAGTCGTGAAACAGAGTAAAGGCATCTTCCATGGTGCATAACAGCAGTTCCCTGTTGGAGGCTGTGAGTAGCCAGTCATCTAGGTAGGGAAAGACATGGTAACTTTTCCTCCATAAAGCTGCTACCACTATTGCGAGGCACTTTGTAAAGACCTGGGGAGCTGAGGACAAGCTGAATGTCAGAGCTCAAAACTGGTAATGATTTCCTTGGAAAAGGAATAGCAGAAACTGTCTGTTAGGCTGGATAACCAGGATGTGAAGATATGCATGCTGCATATCTGGAGAGCAAAGCCAATCCCCTTGATGAAGGAGGGAAATCTAGCCTGGAAGGGTAACCATCTGGAATTGTTTGTACTCCATGTATTTGTTCAGGTTACGGAGATCCAGGATTGGACGGAGATCCCTTATTTTCTTGGGAACCAAGAAAAAGTGGTAATAGAAGCCCTTCCCTCTTTGGGTCACTGGTACTGGTTCTATGGCCTGCTTGCAGAGAAGTGCCTGGATTTCCTCTTGGATGAGGGCGGCATGTGATGGGGAATAAAGGGAGGGGAAAGGAGGCTTGTCCAGAGTAAGCTCTAGAAATTCTAGAGTATGTCCCTTATCGATCAATTGTAATACCCAATGATCTGATGTTATCCTGCTCCATCCCTCTAGATAGAAAGAAAATGCCCCCCACTGCCTCCCCCAGGGATTCTGCTGGGGGTGGGGTCAGGCAAGGAGTCAGGCAGAGGCACCTGGGGTAGGCAATGTGACCTTGGAGGACTTGCCAGCTCTAGGGACTGTTCCTCTTGGGGTCCCGGTGGCCTTTTGATTAAAGCCACTGCTGCAGCTGTCCTCAGGTCTGTTGTCTGGAGCAGCAATGAAAGGACTGACACCTGAATTGCTTCTGAGTAGACCAGTACATGGTGTGAACCGAACAGATAGCCTTGCCTGAATCTTGAAGGCGAGTGATGATTTTCTCTGATTCCTCACCAAAAGGGACTGGGCCTTTGAATGTGGCATCCATAATGCCAGCCTGGATGTCTGGAGAGAAACCTAAGACCCAGAGCTAGGTGTGTTGGCATATACAGATGCCTGTAGCCATTGTCCTGGTGGCAATGTCAGCAGAGTCGTAGGAGGAACGCAGGATGCGAGTGCCAACATCCGACCCAGACTTTAAAAGGTTAAGTAACTCCACCTTTCAGGGAACATCCAGCAGGGCTTGAGCAAGCTCCATGCCCTGCTCCCAAAGAGCATTCTGACATTGGACCATATGAGTTAAGAAATTCAGGGAGTGAACAGTGCAAGTGGCAGAGGTGTAAACCATTTTGCCGAGCTAGTCCAGTTGCTTCGATTCCATCGGGAAGTTGGGTGCTGAGGTGCCTAGGCCATCCAGACATGTCATAGGCAGCTGTGATGACCATAGAATCTGCCAAGGCTTGTTCCCTTAAAAAGGGTTCATCCCTGAGAGCCCTATAAAGACAGTTGGACTTCTTGGGCACCGCTGGAGAACTAGAAAGGTGAAATCTAGCTAGTCTCATGACTTCCTGGAAGGTGTCAATCAAAGGTGGGACCACAATGGGCTTAGGATCCTTCCAACAGAGATACTCTGCCAGACGGCATCTTTCTGGATCCAGATCTTCTATGTCCAACCCCATATTGGCTTGGATATGCCACATAACATACATGAAAGATGGATCGTCACGCGGGGAACCTGGGGGAATCCCTGGTATCCGGAGGCAAAGGAGCACCCCCTAAAAGGGAGGATCTGGAGGAAAAGCTATGACTGGAGTCCACTGAAGAATAAGACTTAAAAGAGGAACGCTGGGGCTGGCATCCTCTAGAGTGGCAACTGTGCCTGTCCAAAGAACTGGAAGAGGAACGATGCTTCCTGCATTTATGGCCAGTATGACCTTTATCTGAGCCATCAGCCTATGGGGTCGGTTCCCTAGGTTGGGGGGTAGGTTGCTTAGGTGAAGGCCGAATAGGGGGAACCCCCGAAGGCGTAGGCTCCTGACAAGAGGGCGAGGAAGACTACCGTGGGAGAAGATCGCCCTTGATGGTGTTCCACCAGGATGAGAAGAGCCCTTTGTCGTCCAAGAGTGGAATCCTTGGCTCCGGGGAAGCACCTGCATCGGCAGGGCGGACAGACCAGGTGTCAGGCTCTGAGGCAGCAGCAGCCCTTGTAGAGTAGGGGGTAGCCGGTGTCGACTCTCCCAGAGTACAGTCATCCAGAGCTGGAGTCCATCGTATGACAGGCCCTCAAGTGTCGGCTTAGGGGATACATTATCTTTCGCAGGCGACCTATGAGGGTCTGGTGACAACAGCTGGGGGGGGGTCATCGGAACAGATGCTGGGGAGGCCAGTGTCGAGGGGACGGATGTATGTTGGTGCCAGTCTGACGTAGTGGCTGGTGTCAGCTTAGGAGGCGCACGCAGAGGGGAGGTAACTCCCCTCCCGGGGAGGAGAGCGCATGCCCCCGGTGCCATTCAGATTAGTCAGCCCTGGAGTCTGAGGCTGATCTGGCAGATGCCGTGGCCAGTTGGACAATGGGTAAAGACCCCCCACCTGAGGAAGAACCAGCCAAGCCACCTGGCTGAGGTCCCGAAAGCTGGGATGCAGGTCTGAGCTTCAGGGGCTGAAGGGCCGAGGATGGAGTCCCAGACCCAGAAGAGCCTCCACCCAACATCAGGATAATGGGGAGAGACTAAGCCACTGGGAGCCTGGATCGAGTAAGGGCTGCCTGGGGAGCAGAGTACAACCTCCCACGGGATGAGGACCTGGAACCGATTGCCGCTTTGTGCAGGGGAATGGGAGTCTGACTGGGGTTTGTCCCAGTGACTATGCTTCCCAGATGTCTTCTCCTTATGATGAACTGAAGAAATCAAGGCTCCTGAGATGGGGAAGATGAAGAACTTTTAACCCGGGTCTCCTTCTGCATGGCAGCTAGCTGTTTTTCTAGCAAGAAGTTTTTGAGGGCTTTCTGGCGGTGAATACTCGTCCTGCTGTTAAACTGCAAGCAATGTTGGCAGGCCTGTGCATCATGGTCTTGGTCTAGACAGAAGAGGCAGGCTGAATGGCTGTCCTTAAATGGAATTTGCTTGCCGCAAGCACACTTGGACTGGTACCTCTCGACAGAAGAATGCTTGCAGAGAAAGAACTATAAATTTTGTAAAAAAGTTAAATAATAAAATGCTGGTATGCATGTGGAAAATGGCGGTTGACGCCAATGTGCATGGGTCAATGGCGGGAAAAGAACTGGGGTAGGACCGGGGGACCGCCTCTTTATACCAATGGAAGATGTAGGGGGTGGGCCACGTCAGGGGGGTCCCCTGCTGTAGACTGCTAGCTAGAACTTTTCCGTGGGGTCCCGGCGCCTGCCGGCTTCAGTCCTTATGGTGTATCCTGCTGCAAGGGCTACCACTCAAAGTAAGGTCATTATTTATCTACACTAGAGCAAGCAGTTTGATCTTGATTAAGCTAAGGGGTGGCATAAGCCACGAGTGATGTGTCTGAGGTCAAACTGCTCGAGTGTGGACAATGCATCTATCACGCATGGTCCCCACTGCATGTCCTGTTTACACAGGTTTGTATGCTTCATGGGGTGTGGGAAATGACTGACGGGCACTGTTTATCCAACACACGTGTGATAAATTCCCAGTAGTAACATTTATTATGCGTATGCAAAGAAAACATCTTTGATGACACTGGATTTGTGTCCACCCATACTGTATAGAACTGGTTAACCAGGGAGATACCCTGTTCAAGTGATAGACACTGTCATTCTGATGGCAGTGGGTTTTACTTCCCCATTTCTCCCTTGATTCACCCTCCTCCCCTTGGCATGGGCCGTGAACATCAGTCTCGACGACACAGTATACCTTGTGCAGAAAGAGCCAGCTCCCTGGACCACCCACCATTGTTACGGAGTACTAGAACCCTCTACTAACCCTCCCCAGCTGAAGAATGCTGCACAGTGGCAGAAACCTACAGCCTGGCCTGCCGCAGTGACCGAGTCCGCTCTCAAACCCAGGTCGCCGACATGGCAGCAGGACATGCTGCCACTGGCCCATAGGGGTAGGGGGTATGGTATTTCTTTTTATGACTACTTTATAAGAGGAATAACACACTTCAGGTTGTGTTGTGCTAGACACATAAGAGTACACTGGTTAAAAGCACTCAGCTGTGCCTCATGTTTTACAATGCACCAAAACTGTCCATCTACATTAACAAATCAGTAGACCCTGGCGATGCACTCCTTACATGTATTCATTGCAAAAACTATGTTAAACCATCAGTTAGAGTAAAAGATTAAAGCCACTGAAGTAAGTAAATGCAGTATTATGGTTAAAAGTCCCTGAGCCGTGGGTGCCCACGGGTAGTGATGGTGCAGCTGGAGACACCTGTACGGGTGGGGGAACACAACCTGAAGCTGGGTGAGGTAACAGGATATGCTTACTTGTCTGCATTCTCTCATCCTTATCAGCAGAACTGGGGATGGTCATAAAAAAATAACCTGACTCAGAAGGATGGCGAAATCCACCTATACTCAGACCCTGTATAGTCCGTCTGCCCCCTCCTCAATGACCAACCAATGGTACAGTTGTTAGAAGGAGTAGCCACATTGTAGGGGCAACAGGGCCGGGTGGGTGGCTGCTATGGGAGTATGACTGATGGCAAGTCAGTGACAAAGACAGCATAAATATTAAATAACGTCTGTACTGAGTTACATTTTCTAAAAATACAGAGGATTCTTCCCTCCCTTTATTCATGTATGTGACTTGAGGCTGCCATCAAGATCAGTATCTAAAATGTAAGTTTACAAAATCTCACTAGCAACACCACTGTTAGCTCAAAAACACACTGCAGTTAGACACTGTACCTAGGCAGCAAGAATGAGCTCAACAAGGAGCAAAATGGACCCTCATTACACAAGGGTTATTGTAAATATAATTAAGAACTCCACAGCATGCCACCAATCTGTGAGATACCACGTTTAAAATATTAAAGAGCAGCTGACAGCTGCCTGGTGGCACTCTGTATCCTCCTTTACTGTCTTTCCTGAAGTTTGCCATCACAATATCTTTTAAGATGTTTAAATGGTTCTGCAGTTAATGCGCGTTCATGTGGCTCCTGCTCACACTTCATTCTGACATCATGTTGGGAAAAGCACTAGCGGTAATAGCAGTCCAGTATAGGAGCTCTGTTATTCGGGTGCTGCAAGGGTCAACTGACAATGGGTCAAGTTGTGTATCTCCTGCATACACAAAGTAACATGATACGGTGGACAGCAAGTAAGTGGTGAGTGAACTCCAGCCTCCAGAGGGGTGTGGAACAGCGGACAAAGATTTTGCAGATGAGATGCCACTGCAAGATGTGTAAAGTAAAACGAGTAGGGAAAGGCACACACATATAGAGTACTGAATGTGGGGGAGAGGCCTGCCATTACAGAAAGGTGTGTCACTGTCCCACTAAGGGGATCCAGGGAACTGGAGGTGGGCTGAGGGGTACAAGCGCGGAGTACAGTAGCCCCCCCCACCCCCATAATGTAGTACTCTACAGGCGGACTGGATGGACACACACTGTAAGTCTACAGCTGGGTATCGGTATCGGCACCTGCTAAAAGCATGGTTATAACTTCACTCCGCTGTAGAATAATGCGGTGGTCTCCAGGGTATGCAATGCAAAAATCATTCTTCAGTATAAAGTAATGGCAAGTGTCCCGGTTAGAGTCTAATCACTCTTGTATGCCCACAGGCACACTGGCTCCTACCCAGGTGACATCTTGCTGGGAGAGGGGTAACACTTGCCAGCATTTTATAAACAAATGACTTTGCACTGAATAATATGGAGTCCATGGTATTTTTCTACAGTGGAGCAACGTAAGTTATACCTATCTTTCTAGCAGTAGCCCAATTGTTTTCACATCTGTGATCTGGACACAGCTTTCCCCAGCCGCAGTTCTGTTGCCCCATCTGTACTCTCCTTGTAAGGGCAATCCTTGCAGCTGACACACACATGAAACATCATTTTATTTCTCATGTTCAATGAAGGACATCCCAACTTGTGGAACTGCAATAAAATCCATATCAGCAGCTATTGCTTGGTGTGCATTTCCATGGTTGCAAACCGCACCATACATAATGTCACAATATTACACTGGTGGCCCATACCTCACATGATGTCACAGCATGCGGAGGTCCTACTCTCAGCCATTGCACGACCACAGTAAGCAAACAGGAACTGTGTGGTTTTCAACTGTGAAAAAACATACATAAAGCAATAGCTGTCGATATGGATTTTATTACAGTTCAGCAAGTTGGGGCCTCCTTCACTTAACCTGAGGAATAAAACATAATTTCAAGTAGGTGTAAGCTGCTCTTTAATCTTCATCAAGGCTATCTCTTGCATCAGGCCACACCTATGGAACTACAGCCACCAGGCACCAGGACCACATGGAAACTTTTTAGTGAGCAGTCTAGTTGGGGCCACCCACGATGACACCAGATGCAGACATCCTCCCTATATAAATGCTGGTGGCCCTGCTCCCTCCTCCATTTTTTTCCTGCCGTCAACCCTCGTACATCAGACTCCACAGAGACAATGCAGCTTCAGACGACTGCCAAATCTTCGATTTCTTTTCTTTATTTTCTTTTATCACCCTAGTTTGTTAATCAATTTATTTATTAAAGTGATTTTTGCCTTTGTTTATGCCGACCAACCCTGAGAAACTCACCATTATTGCGGGTGCAGTAAGAAGATCTTTGACAAGTACGACCACAATGCCTGCGTCCGCTGTCTCAGTGCGGACCACAACGTTAAGGCCTGTGGGCTTTGCCCCGGATACAATCAGGCTACCTAACAATGCCATCAAGGACCTAGAAAACTTCCTCCTGGAAAAGAAGGCTGCCCAAATGGAGAAGAAGCTCCTCTGCATCATCGGCTCTGTTCATGGGCTCCCACTCCTCTGAGGCCCAGGACAAATCATCTGGCAAACAAACTCCAGGAGAGGGAGCAGAGCAAGGAGAAATCCTCCCCGGTGCGCTTTTGGGCACTGCATCGATCACAGACCATAGCTGGATCATTGACCACTCAGTGGAAACTCCCACTGCCACCCATACCCTCTCTTCCAGATGGTTGGCCTTGGCATTTCTGCCTGCTGGTTTTTCCTTACCAGGTGACGGCTCATCAGCGTCAGGCCTACTGATGCCCCTGCTGATATTTGCAACCCCCCTTATTTAGAACCCTTCTAGTTCAAAGGCAAGAGACAGGACTCTCCACTGGACCTGCTTTGGCCGCTACTGGCCCATTGATATCAGGATTTTTGCCTCTCCTGTTGACACCTTTGGCCATTTTGACAATGCCGGGACTCCAGCCTCCCCTGTTGACACCTCAGGAATGCCTGCCATTCTGTCCCCTTCTGACTCGGGGCAGAAAACAGGGAATTCTGCCAGACCTATTCTGGCTGGCGCTGGCCCTTCGACATCAAGCTTTCTGCTTCCCCCATCACCTGCTTGGGCCACTTTGTCGACGTCATGAACCCAGCCTCCCCAGTTGCCATCTTTGGCCCTCCCACCAATGCCAGGGCCTCAGCCCCTTTTGTCGATGCCTCAGGCCATACTGCTGATGCCCGAGAACCAGCCCCGGCCCCCCGTCAGCACTTCAAGGTGCTCCAGTGACCCTGCTGACCATCGACATCCAGATTATGGCTCTCCTCCTTTTGTGAGTTCATGCACCACCTTGCCCCTCCTCCAGGCCCATTGACACCAGGGCCTGCTATGCCTACTCCTGTGCCATCTCCAGCCCCCACTGACACTAGGGAAACAGCCCCTCTCCCCGTCAGCAAGGCAAGGACTGACCATCAAGTTCAGACTATAGTCCCTCCTTTGGAAGTTCATGCACATGCCCTTTCTCTGGGCCCTCCGGCCGTGAGGTCTGTTAGGCCTACACAGCACTACACCCTCTCACATTGACGTGCACTGCATGCTTGTGGTTGTCGACATCTTCTGTACCTCCTTCAGAGCCTGGAGCAGAGGATGAGTACTATCCTGACCTCCTCCCACCTAACAAGGGGAGGAAGAGGCGGCTAGGAGCCCTTCCAGTTCAGTCTCCACTGTTTCCTTTCTGACCTGCAGGCCTCAGGGAAGACCCTGCGATCTGTCCACTTGCTTTACCATTCACAGCCAAGAGGTGGACAGAAGGTTCCTTTTCGTTGTGCCTCCTACAAACCCAAGCCGGGCACCCACAGCCCTGCCTACTCCAATCTCCACCACCAGGAAGGTCCCTAGAGGTGGATGTGCAGCCCTGGCTGCTGGTCCTACCCAAGTCTGGCTCCTTGCCTGACCCCCACCCTCCAGTACAGCAAGTGGTGATGGTAGGGGGGCACTTCTCCCTTCAGCTGGACAGGTGTAAGGAGATTACAACAGATGCTTGGGGTCCTGCAGCTAACAGTGCAAGGCCACACTCCAAAACTTCTGGAGTGGCCTCCAGAATTACCTCCAGTTCCTTTAAGCTACCCTCAAGACCACATTCCAGTGCTGCTGGGGGAAATTCACATGCTGCTGCAAAAAAGAGCCATGGAACCAGTTTCTGAGAATCAAAGGAACAGGGGGTGCTATTCCCACTTCCTCCTAGTCTCCAAATCCACAAGGGATTTGTGGCCTCATCCTGGACCTGAGAAACCTGAACTTTTACATCCAGTACAAAAAGCTCTGGATGGTAACCTTACAAGGCCTGCTGCCTCTCCTACACAAGGGAGACTGGATATGCTCCCTAGATATGCAGCATGCATACCTGCTCATAAAGATTTTTGCCCTCCCACAGGCAGTACCTCAGGTTCCTCCTGTTCCGGGGGAGCGCTACCAATTCAGGGCCTTGCCCTTTGGCTTATCTTCTGCGCCACAAGTACTTACCAAATACTTGGCAGTGGTGGCAACAGTCCTCAGGAGGGAGGGTTTGTACGTCTTCCCTTACCTGGACAACTAGATGCTCAAAGCTCAGTCTGAGGAGCAACTGTTCTGCACCCTAGCATGCACCAAGCAGCTGTTCCACGCATCAGGGATCATGGTCAACCTGCCCAAGTCACACTTTACCCCCTGTCAGCGTCTTCAATACATAGGAGCCATACTGGACACTGCCCAGGGGGCGGCTTTCTTACCCAAGACAGGGTAGAACACCTGATGGAACAAGCCAGGTTGCTTTACAGCAACCAGTATGTCACGCTCAGGACATTCCTGCGGTCGCTGGGCTTGATGGCTGTGACCATTGTTACAGTGCCCCTGACGATGCTCCACATTTGGATCCCCCAATAGACTCTAAGAGTCCAATGGGACCAACTCACCGATGACCTAGAACAGAAGGTTCTAGTAACTTCACCAGTAAAGAAAGTGCTCCACTGGTGGATGGAACCCAGCAATTTACTCAAAGGGGTCCCTTTCCTGATTGCCTCCCCTCAGCAGATCCTCACCACAGATGCTTTGGGGATGGGCTGGGGAGCACATCTGGGCCCTCACCAGACCCAGGGTACTTGGACCGCAGTGGAGAGTTCCTTCCACATAAACGTCCTCGAGATGTGAGCCATCCTACATAGCCTGTAAGTCTTCCAAGACTATCTGTCTCCCTAGTGCAGACAGACAAGATCACTGTAGTGCACTACATCAACAAGCAAGGGGGGACCCATTCATACCTTCTGTGCAGAGAAGTGATGAGGGTCTGGAACTGGGCTCTTAAACATGGTCTAGAACTGCTGGTAGTCCATGTTCCAGGTGCCCAAAACATCTTGGCAGACAGGCTAAGCAGGTCTCAGTCCAGTATGCATAAGTGGGAACTACAGTCCTCAGTCATAGAAGACCTGTTCAACAGGTGGGCTTATCCAGAGCTGGACCTTTTTTGTATACCCACTCAACGTAATACTGCCGCTTTTCTGTTCACTCGCACCAGGGCCTGGAGTCTTCTGGCGAGACATGTTGTCCCTCTCTTGGAAAAGGAGGTTCCTCTATGCCTTCCCTCCCTTCCTGCTAATTCAGAGGGTGCTGATCAAGCTTCAGATGCAAGGAGCTACTATGATTCTTGTTGCTCCCTTCTAGCCTTGTCAGATCTGGTTCCCCTTACTGCACCAGTTAGCGGTGGAACCTCCAGTACCCTTGCCCCTGTGCAAAGGTTTGCTCACCCAGGAGCAGGGCACCCTGGTCCATCCGCACCTCAAGTCCCTACACCTTCATGCCTGGCTCCTAAAGACACAGCCATGGCTAGGTTTGGTGTAACCCAAAAGGTGGCTAATGTCCTTGTGGCTGCTAGGAAGCCTTCCACCCAGGCCACTTACTCTATGAAGTGGAAGCGCTTTGCTCTTTGGGCGGCTTCCCATCATTTGGATCCTTTCACTTGTTCAGTGAATCAGATTCTGGAGTACTTGCTGTCCCTCTCAGACTCTGGCCTACAATACACCTCCATTAAAGTGCATCTGGCTGCTATTTCAGCCTTCCATGTGCCTGTTGATGGCTGTACGGTGTCACAACTCGAGGTGTCCCATACATTTTTGAGCAACATTCTTCATCTGAGGCCTCCCATCCACAGTCCAGTCCCACCTTGGGACTTAAATTTCATGTTAGAGAAACTTATTTTGGCTCCTTTTGAGCTGGCCACAACATGTGAGCTACCTTTTATATCGTGGAAAGCATCATTTTTAGTTTCTATTACTTCTGCTCAAAGGATTTCTGAGCATCAGGCTCTGATGTGCGAGTCTCCTTATCTGGTTTTCCACAAAGACAGGGTGTCTGCATACCAACCCAAAATTTTTACCAAAGGTGGTGTCTGAGTTTACCCTGAATCAAGCCACCCACCTGCCTGTTTATTTCCCAGAGTATGCCAATCCAGGGGAAGCACTGCTCCATACTTCAGATGTTCACAGAATACTCAAGATATTATGTTCACTGCACGAGGGACTGCAGAAAGTTCTCACAGCTTTTTGTTTCTTTTGCTCCTGGGAAAAGGGCATACTAGTTTCTAAACAGTGGCTGTCCAAATGGTTGGCCAACTGTATTAATTTCTGTTATAGGAAGTATGGTAAGGAACTTCCTGGGATGGTATGTGGTCACTCTACCAAAGGCATGGCCACTTCTGTTGACTGTTTCATGAAATGTGTCAGCCACTGACATCTGTGCCACTGCTACCTGGAGTACTGTCAACACTTTCACTAAACACTACAGTCTGGACACTGCCTGTAAGAGGAGGGCATTTTTCATCCTAGCTGTGCTTCAAGGCCTCTTGTCTTAGGCCTATTGCCTCCAGCCACCCAGACTCTCTCTCTGTCAATACTGCTTGGAACTCGTTTCATAGGTGTGGCCTGATGCAAGAGATACCCTCGATGAAGACAGCATAGTTACATAAGAACTTACCATAACAGTAGATCTTCAAGAGGATCTCTTGCATCAGGCCATGCCATCCCACCCTCCAACCCCCTTGGCCTTGGGGCTTCTCTTTTCTTGTCTCTCTCTCTCTCCAGGATGGTTCACCTTCCATTTCCTTTACTTAGTGACAGGAACTCCTAGCTCTCCCTCAGTTCCCCAGGAGGAGGTCCTCTGTACATGATCTCCAAAGGGAGAACTGAGGAGGACATGGGGCCACCCATCTTTATATAGGAAGGATGTCAGCGTCTGATGTCGTCACAGGTGGCCCCAACTACACTGCTAGCTAAAACGTTTCCATGTGGTCCTAGTGTCTGGCAACTATAGTTCCACAGGTGTAGCCTGATACAAGAGATCCTCTCGAAGATCTACTGTTATAGTAAATTCTTACGTAAAGTAGTTACGTAAGAATTTACTGTAACAGTAGATCTTCGAGAGAAGCTCTTGCAGCAGGCCAACACTGGTAGGACTAAGTCGCCAGGCACCAGAACCACACAAGAAAACTTCCTAGCTAGCAGTCTACCACAGGGGACCACCCACTGCTGACGTCAGCCTATCCTATAAAGGTGGGCGGTCCCCCACACCCTCCTCAGTTCTCCAACCGAAGACCACAAGCAAGCAACAAATGGAGAACCAAGGAGGTTCCCGAGAGCCAAGGAAGAAAAAGCAGAAATAGTGCGAGAGAAACAAGGAACAGCAGAGGGAGGGAGGGAGGGAGGGAAAGCAGAGCCTGCTGCAGAGCTTCTTTCGACAATCTACTGTTATAGTAAGTTCTTACATAACTGTACTATCGTACTTCAAGGAAGGCTCTTGCAGCAGGCCAACACTGGTAGGACTGAGTGCCAAGCAGTTCTTGGTATGATCAGGAGACCAGCACCGGGAGGAGGACAGATCAGCAGCCATGAACTCAGGAGAGAAGGCCCTGAAGTACGGCTAGGCCAAAACTGGCCCTGTGCCAAGAGGCGATGTCCAGACTGTAATGTTTGGTGAAGTGTGGACAGAACTCCAGGTGGCAGCTGCACAGAAGTCTGCAGCCAACACATTTCTGAAACAGGCTGTGGAGGCAGCCATACCCCTGGTGGAATGGCCCTTAACTGCTCTCAGAAGGTCCTTGTTGTACTTACGGTTGCAATACACAATGCAATTAGCTAACCACTTAGACAAATGCTGTTTGGAAACAGGAGTGCCCTCTCTCGGGGGTGAACAAAACAAACAACTGCTCAGACTTCCTAGAAGCCTTGGTTCGATGCATATAGTACTGCAAGACTCTATGTACATTCAAAGTATGGAGCAAGGTCTCTCACTGATTAGAGTACTCAAGATAATAAACTGGAAGGTGGATGGATTTTTTAACATAAACTCTGACACCACTTTGGTTAGAAATTTAGGATTAGTATGCAAAGACACCCTGTGTTTGTGGAAAATCAAATAAGACTCCTTATACATAAGAGCCTGAAGCTTGGAAATCCTTTGAGCAGCTGTAGCAGCAACTAAAAAGAGCGCTTTCTATGACAGCAAGTGCAGTTCACAACTCGCAGCCAATTCAAAGGGAGGTAAAGTGAGTTTCTCCAACATAAAACTGAGGTCCCATGAAGGGACCATGTCCCGAATGGGAGGTTTCAGATGCAGAATGCCCTGCAGAAAGGTGCAGGAGACCTCAAGCTGAATCACAGCCCCACCCTCTACAGGTGCATGGTATGCAGAGATGGCGGAAAGATGCACCTTGAGTGAGGAGTATCCTAAGCCGGAGTCTGAAAGAGACAGAAGATGCTCCAACACCTGATTTACCAAGCAGGTGAAGGGGTCCAATTGGCGTGAAGCAGCCCAAATGGCAAAACGCTTCCATTTCATAGCATAAGTGGCCCTGGTAGAGGGTTTCCTGGCAGGCACCAGGACATCTGCGACCCTAGAGGACACCCCAAGGCGGGCAATGGTTTGGTCAGCAGGAGCCACACATGGAGATGCAGGGACTTGCGATCCAGATGGACTAAAATGCGCTGGTCCTGGGACAGCAAGCCAGTGCACAGGAGCTAGGGCACTGGAGGTTTCACCGCCAGTTGTTGCAGCAAGGAGAACAAAATCTGACGCGGCCTGAAGGGAGCTATGAGAATCATCTCTGCCCCTTCCAGCTGGAGCTTGAGTAGAACCCTCTGTAAGACCGGGAAGGGAGGAAAGGCATACAGAAACCTCCCCTTCCAGGAGGGGGACAATCCGTCTCACCAGAAAACTCCAGGCCCGGGATCAAGTGAGCAGAAAAGTGGCAGTTTTGCATTGAGTGGGGATGCAAAGAGGTGCAACTGTGGATGACCCCACCTGTTCAAGTGATCTTTCACCACCCATGAGCCAGTGACTGGAAGGGGCTGAGACTTTCAGCCAGGACACTTCGGACATCTGGAACACGTACGGCTGAGAGCTCCAGACCATGCTCAATGGCCCAATACCAGACTCTCATCACCTCCCAACATAGGGAGTAAGAGTAAGCCCCGCTTCTTGATGTAATACACTACACACATTGTCCCTCTGCACCAGCGGCGGACCAGGAGGAGATGAGGCTGAAAGGCCTGTAGAGCATAAAGGACTGCTCGCCCAAATTCTGAATTTTGTTGTGTTCAAAATATTCCAGTTACGGCACCTATTGGTGAAATCTCTCGGCCCTGTCCCCCCGGTTTCTCCAAACCACCCCTACTGGACAGAGCTGATTTCAGCGTCCGGCTGCCCTCATGCTGTGCCCAAGATGTACGGAATACTACAAAATTGGAAATGGCCAGATTGTTTTGGTCCAACCCAATTCTGGGCTGCACTTTTTCCCCACCAAACGTTTAACTGGCCTTCCCTGTGGGCGGACTGTCACAAGTACATCAGACATGACAAGCTCCGGCTCATGCAGTTTAAAATTTTGCACAATTACTATTATTCTCCTCGTAAATTGGCTAGGTTGGGACTCCTGTCGTCTAGTACGTGTAATCGTTGCCATCAGGATGAGGGGAATCTCCTACATATATTCTGGGAGTGTCCTAAAATAGCTCCCCTGTGGCAAGCGATTCGATCGAGAGTAGATCCATTACTGGGATTAAATGACCTCTTCATTCCTGAAATCTGCATTTTGGGAGACTTCTCCTCTATTACAATAAACATTAGGAAATTTCATATTGCTCTGATAGCCATGTCAGTGAAAAATCTGGTGCTGCGTCATTGGAAAGAAGCGACTGACATCGCTTATAGTGAATGGTTGCAAGAGCTGTTGGCAAATCTGCGCCTAGAGAATATGATAGCTAACCTACATGATCAGTCCCAGAAATTTCAGAGGATATGGGGCCCTATACTGACATTGTATTCTTTACAGGCCTCACAGAGATTCGCCCCCACTCGGTTGGCCCGCTGGAGAGTCGCACCTGTGTGAAGAAAAGGGAAGGGAGGGGGGAGGGGAAGAGATGATCTAATCTCTGTATCTAGGTATTGTGTCAACCACATGTGTGTTTATTGGATCTTCTCTTTGGTATTGTATAAAATTGAATAAAGTTTGAATTGAAAAATAAAAATAAAGGTCTGCTCGTATCTCCAGGAAGTTGATTTGGAAATCCTGTTCCAATTCCGTCCGGGAACCCTGGGTCTGGTGATCGGCAAGATGAGCACCCCATCCCAGGCTGGATGCGTCCATTGAGAGAATCTAGTGTGGGGTCAAGAGCTGAAAGCAGACTCCAGAAGGAGGTTAGCTTGCTTCAGCCACCACAACAGGACTCTGGACCAAGTCTGAGACCATGACTAGCTGGTCCCGGTCATCCGTGCGTTGGTCCCACTAGACCCTTAAGGTCCACTGAAGAAGAAGAAGAATCAGCATTTATACAGTGATTTTCATATACAATATATCCCAAAGTGCTTTACAAGCAATGCTAGACTGGTAGTGAAGTGACAATGTGTAGTGGCAGCCATAGCACACATCAACACCCGCTCACAGCCTGGACAATTGCATGAACCATTTTTTTATGGGAAGTGGAATATTGGCCAAGATACTGGGAATGTCCCCTACTCTTTGTGAAGAATACCTTGGGTTCTTTTACTTCCACCTGGACACCCACCAGGACAGCACCAGGACGGGTAGAAGGGACCTCGGTTTAACGTCTCATCCGAAGGACAGCATACCACAACAGTACAGCACCCCCCTAATACTGCACTCAAGTGCCAGCGTTTTTAGATACGAGTCCAATCCCAGTATGGGATGAGAACCGACGATCTTCTGGTCCAGAGGCAGATGTGCGGACTCACATGTGCAGACAGGCGAGGGGGACTATGGCAATGGCTGCAGCCATTTGCCCCAGGAGTCACAGAAACACCCTGGCGGGGACCTGGCGACTGGAAGAAATCAGATGAGCCTGCTCCATCAGTTGCTCCGCCCTGTCCACGGGCAGAAGGACCATACCCTAGGTAGTGTCCAGAACTGCCCCTATGTATTGAAGGAGCTGGCACGGCAAGAGGCAGGACACTGGCAGATTGACGGTGATCCCCAAAGCCTAAAAGAGACAGAGGGTGTATTCCAAGATTTGAACCAGAAGATCCCTGGACGGGGCTACTTACAGCCAATCATCCAGGTAGGGGACCATGTAGAAGCCCTGCCTCCTCAGAGCAGCCACCACCACTGTCAGACACTTGGTAAAGACCCTGGGGGCCGAACAAAGGCCAAAAGGGAGGGCCCAGAACTGAAAATGGGCCCCCTGAAAGTGGAAGCAGAGGAAGTGACGATGGGCAGGAAAAATCTGGATATGCAGGTAGGCATCCTGCATATCCAGAGGGCAGAGCCAATCCCCCTTGCGCAAGAGGGGTAACAATCCTTGAAGAGTGACCATCCTGAAACAATTGTACTCAATGTAAGGTTCTGTTGACTCAGGTCCAGGATGGGCCGAAGATCCCCGGTCTTTTTGGGGACAAGGAAAAGGTGGGAGTAAAACCCCCTTCCCCATTGAGCCTGAGGGACAGGCTCTATGGCTCTTTTTTGAAGAAGAGCCTGAATTTCCTCCCAGACTAGGGGCAGGTGGGCTAGGGGTATGAAGAGTTTACCAGAGGATTTTCTGGAGGCCACTCTAGGAATTCTAGAGTGTGACCGTTTCTGTAATCTGAAGCATCCAGCTGTCTGTGGTTATTTTCTGCCACCCATCGAGGTGGAAGGAGAACCGACCCCCGACAGCTTCCTCCAGAACCCTTGCTTGGGGGGGCAGCTAAGGAGTCAGGAGGTGGGGGTGCCCGCAGGTGCTCTGGGGCTCTGGCTGCATCAGCTGTGTGGACTGACGCTGTCTTGTGCTTGCCCTGACCTTTGGCAGGCTGGCAGGATTCATTACGAAAGGAGCAGCGAAAGGAAGGATGCTGACCCACTCAAGGCTGGGTATGATAGAGAGAATGAACCATCCTAAGAGTTCAACCCGACTCCTGAAGAGTGGAGATTATGTCCTGAACATTCCTACTAAAAGGGATGGAGGCCCAAAAGGGGACATCCAGGACGCTGGACTGCACATCTGAGACAAAGCGTGATATCCGAAGTCATGAATGGCGCTGGAGGCAGACACCAGCAGCCACTCCCCTGCCAGAGGCATCCATGGCATCGTAGGCAGCACGGAGGACATGGTTGCCAACGTCAGAGCCCAACTTAAGGAGCTGGGCAAGTTGCATCTTAGTGGGATCCTCTGGTAACGTCTGCACAAGATCCCTGGCTTGGTCCCAGAGGACATTCTGATATTGGACCACATGAGCCAGGTAGTTAATGGCCCAGATAACTAGGGTAGTGGATGCCCAAATTCGCTTACCCAGGTGGTCCAACTGCCTGGACTCCCTGTCTGGAGGAAGGGCACTAAGGTGCTTGGGCCTTTCAGTACGGTCATGTTCCGCATTAATGACCAGTGAATCTGCCTAGGATGGCCCCGAAGAAGGGCTTACGAGAAAGGGGAATGGTAAAGACAGTCTGCCCTCTTAGGCAATAGGGGGTGGTAGTTGAGGGGTGATTCCAAGACCCTTGGTGACATCATCATAGGACTCAATCAGGGGTGGCACCACCACTAGGAGGGCATCCTGTTGCCTTAAATAAATGGCCAGCCGACACCCCTCTGGGTCCTGCTCCTCCATTTCCCAGCCCATCATAGACTGGATGTGGTGCATGACGTCCATTAAAGATGGATCATAAGGAGGGGACTTGGGAATCACCCTGGAGGGCTCTTCACCCTTTCTGAAGACTCCCCAAGTGAGGAGAAAGATTGCAAGGAATCTGAGTCACCCCCGTTTGATTCGTCTGGGTCACTTTCTGATGGCGGGCACTTGGCCTGGCAAGAGCCAGAGCCAATGCCAGGTCAAGACCCAGAAGACCCCAATGTACAGGGTTCACTGGTGCCACATCTTCCCAGATCCTGGGGCGGGGGTCCCAGTGCGGATGCCAAGGAGATGCCGGGGGCAGGCCCTGAGGAGCCGGGATCAGTCTCTGAAAGAGGGACCACCACGCAGAGAACTGGCACTGAATTCCACCAGAGGTGGGAAATTGTAGACTGGTGGGTACAGATATGATTGCACAAGGTAAGGATATGACGGCAGCGGGGCCCGCATAGGGTACCCTGGCAAAGGGCCAGCCGGTGCTGGCTGGGGTTCCAGTGCCAGCAAAGGCTGTGGAAGGCACGATGTTGGCACCAGGCCTGCAGGCTGTTGCAACGGACTAGTGGGCATCAGCAGGGTGTGCCCGGGAAAGGGATCTGCTGGTGCTGGGTTAGCCAAAGAGACAGGCGCCTGGGGGGAAGGAGACCACTCAAGCGAAGGCAGAGGTGATGCTGGGCTTGGAGAAGCAACAGTAGCTCACTGTGGGCGTTGCCTTGAAGACCTGGCATCAGGTCCTGCAGAGAGGACTGGCGTAGGCAGTGCCTTTGTTGGGGTGCGACGGTGAAGGAACCGCCACCCGAGACACCAACATCAGCAGATTCTCCTGGCTGAGAGCTAGTGAAAGAAATGGGTCTGAGTGTCAGGGGGGCAAGAGATGAAGTCCACTGCCCCAAGGAGCCGCTGCCGTGTGTCAATAGGGGTGGGCGTCACAATACTGCTGGCAGCCGGATTAGAGGAAAGGCTGACAGGGCCGAGGGAGCTGTACTCCTGCAGGAGGATGACCCCAAGGTGGTCGAGGGTTTATGAGGTGACTGCAAGTGGGAAGAAGACTTTTCCTGGTCCTGGAGTTTGTCCAGGTGCTTATGCTTCCCACTGTATTTTTAAGAGGAAGAAGAAGCGCCGGAGAACTGTGCTGATTAGGCCAAAGAGCTCCTGGCTTGCAGCTCCTTTTCCATCGTGGCCAACTTCTGCTTAATAAGAGAACTCTCCAGAATCTTAAGATGACGTATCTGAGTGGCCTGGTTGCATTTTGGGCAAATCTGGCAGGCTTCAGTGTCATGGCTGGGGCCTAGGCAAAGGATGCAAGCAAAGTGATCATCTTTTTCAGGAATTTGTTTGTTGTAGCACACTTCGTGGAGTGGTTGGAAGACAAGGCTGGTAGAGAAGACAAACTTGACAGGTGAAACACCAAAAATTCGATGATATCTATTTAAAAGAAAGCAAAATTTAAAAAGTGTGGCAAGAGCAAGTAATGGCGGTCAGCTGCAGCTGTGGCGTTTGCTAAGGTCTGATGTGCACAGGTTCATGGCAGGAAAAGAACGGTGGAGAGTGTGGGGGACCGCCTGCCTTTATAGGACAGGCTGACGTCAGAGGCAAATGTTGGCGGTGAGTGGTCCCCCATTGTAGACCGCTAGCTAGAATGTTTTTTGTGTGGTCCTGGTGCCTGGTGGCTTAGTCCTACCAGTGTCGGCCTGCTGCAAGAGCCTTCCTCGAAGTAAAATTTGTACTTTTTTCGATCAACAAAAAGGACAAAGACAAGCACATCATTTGAAGGGGAAGCACAAAGGAATCAGCTTGTAATCTCTTGCTGGTATCGTAAAGTACTTTACTGGAGGAATAATCACAATCTGTGCAGCACTACCTTAAATCAGGGAGCTTGTTACAAACATGGTGCTCCCTGTCTTCGACTGTGGACATGGTTTATGGCACTGTCCCTTCCACTTCCCTTGCCAGACTGGACACCCTCTGTAACTCATTCTGCTGTTGTGCCGCAAACTCTCCTTCTTACACCCACTACTGCTCCCTCTACTCCTCCCTTTCCATCCTCCTCCTGCACTCACATTGCCAGGCTCACTCTACTACCCTTATATCCAAATTCTGGTTTGGTACCCTTCCATCTCATCTCTCCTCTTTCCTTTCCCAACTCCACCCTGCCTCCTGTTCCCTCTACTTCTGAGATCATTGCACTTTCGCCACTCCTCACCCCTGCTCCTCTGCTGGGTATCTGCCTTCTCTTACAGACTTCCATCTCTCTGGAACCAACTTCCCTCCTCCATCCACCTCTCCTCATCCCCTGGCTTCCTCAGGCACCAGCTGAAACATTAACCTCACCCCTTCTGTTCTTGGTAACCATCGTCCTGTCACCCTCCCCCAACCTCAGCTAGGTTTTAAACATCAGGTTTTCTGCAGGTTCCTCAATTTGCACTTGTTTGGGCATACCTACTTGAACTGTGACCACACTTTCCTCCAAGTACTAATTGTATTTAGTTTTTATTTTTACTTTTTGTATCTATCCACTGTTGTACCAACCTATTTACAAATGTTTGTTAATCTGACTCATTACAGTGTTCCTTATGTTCCCATCCCCAGGGTCTCACCAGGAAATGAGCCTCGGCTCAGTGTGCCTCTACTGGTTACCAGTTGTCAAATAAATAAACCTATTTCATATCTGATACAGAATAAAATGAAGTAAATAAACTAAAACATGTAAGAACTAAGAAAAATGCTTTATTCCTGGAGTTATGATCCAATGATCAATTGCTGATGACTGAATGGATATCTCAGCAAAGACAGTACAGTTTCTGTTGCTAGACACTGAACAGGGGACATTATTATTTTACTAGTGGCTCAGTCTTCACCATACCTTGAGATCAAAGTGGGCAATATGCTTGGAGTGGAGATAATGGACACCATTCAGGATCTGTTTAAGAAACTCAGTGGCTTCCTCTTCTGACAGAGACTCCTTTTCAGCCAGAAAATCAAACAGCTCGCCACCTGCGACACTTAATCAGAAAGAAGAAAAACGGTCAGTCATTAACCAGTTTCCCGCGTAAGGGTCTTAAGTTACCTGGCCATCAACAAAACTTCAGCAGCATGACACCTGGCCCAGTTCTCACACGTTCCCCCAGAGTACATACACAGAAATGTAATGGGCATCTGACGCTGATGAGCCAAGTCCCCAGCCTTGAAGCAGAACATTGTGTAATATTTATTCAAATGTTTAAAATAGGAATAAATACCTTTAAAACACTTTTTGTCACGAAGCAGTAGCCCACATTTAGGCTACTTACTCTGAACATATCTAAATAAAGAGAACTTGTAAACAGTCCATTTAAGTCTTTATTTTTATTCAATCCCAATACTAAAAAAAAACTTAAATCTCATTTTATTTTTTTATCTTTTTTTTTTGTTATACATATGTGAAGATCTAATGGGTATTTAGTACATCCTAAACAGAAAACAAAGAAAGGTGATTGTTATTTCCCATTATGATACTATTTACCCATTAAATAAAGAGCTATTCCCCAGCTGGGAATCAAAATGTATTCATTCATTTGTAACTTTTGACCAGGAAAGGCGCACTAAGCTATGGAAGCTTGTTTCCAGGTGCATCTTGGGAGGTGGGTTGCATGGCCCTGTTTTACTGACAGGGTGAATGTTGGCCATGACAAATGGGGAAAAACTTCCCTTCTCTTCTTCGATATGTGTCATGGGATCATCTACTTCCACCTTGACAGTGACCAGAGATGGGCAGAAGGGATTTCTTTTTAAGCTCACATCTGAAGAATGGACAACATAAAAGAACAAAAAAAAAAAAATAGCCTTAAAATTTTGATTTAACTGACTTGTCACCCATAAGAGCAAAAGCCAAGTACGGCATCAGTAACAAAACTAGCAGGTAGCTCAAATTCAGGAATTTCTCCTGTCGTTTAAGACCCAGTATAGTGGTAATATTATAATATATACAATAATGAATGGGGGTGTGTGCATAATGAGAATTTAATGGTTGCCTGAGGTGTGGGATGCTACATAAACCCCAAGGAGGCAAAGCCTGAGGGGTTTATTAAAGCATCCCACACCATAGGCAACCATTAAACTCGGGTTTTTGCAGACTCTCTCATTTTTTGTTTGTTATAATTGCTGGGCTGCATTTTTTTGCCACATTAATTTTCCTGGTGGTGTCTCACTCATGCAGACACGCACACTCTTTTTTAGACAGTCTTTCTGTCTTTTCGTTTTGGGTTTTAATTTTTTTTTTTTTTTTTATTTTCCTTCACTTTTTTCAGAGTTGGGCATTTAGACTGTGAGCAGTCTTACCCTGCTGACAGACGGAGCCGTTCTTGGTGGCAGTTTCTGTCCACTCCAGCTTCCAAACGGTAGGATCAACCAGGTCGATTTTTTAATATATTTTGAACATGGAGGTTATAAATGTGTTTTGAATGAACATGCTATTTTTTAAAAAAAAAGAAAAGTGACAGTACTGTTGGCTCCTCGCTACTCAGGTAAGGAGCCAACATGTTTGTGGAATTGCCTGGCCCGCACAGGAGGAGATGAGCAACCAATCAGGGAGCAGTTGTTCCTGACTGACTCGGCGCATGCTCACCGTTGTGAATTATAATTGGGTCAGACTATGGAAAAAATTGCTAACCAGTTATTATAACAGCTTTATACCATAAACTTAATTGTCTAACCTACATAGAATGATGACTTACGTTTAGTCAATAGTACCAAAAAAAGTATTAATCTTATCGCAAAAATATTATTCAACTTGCTAATAGAAGTCCTGTCAAATGCCCTTATCATATCCCACAGAAAGACACTCATGGTAATAAAAAGAAGAGATTCCTCACTTGTAACCACAGTTCAACTACTAGTATTCAGTTCACATTTAGGAAGAATTCACTGAGCTTCCTCAGTCTTCAAGCCTGTCTCCTCCTACTACCCATATCATGTGTCGTATGGTCTCTGCCCTCACCACTCTTAGATCTGAATACATGGGGAAAAAGTCTCCAAAAAGCAAGCCGGGCCAGTTGAGGATGGGTGGGTTATGTGAATGTTAACTGCAGTTACAAGTAAGTTAACCTCTTCTTTTAATTACAGTGAAACTTGCCTATTCCGGATACTGCATAGTAAGGATGTCATCTTATAAAGGACACATTCGTGGGTTCCAAATTCATCCTTAATAGATAAGTTCCATTGTACCTGGATTAAGTATTTTATTTCTTAGGCACCCAATCCTGCAGGCTCAGACTGCCTTACAAAAGCAACAATAAAAAAAAAAACTTACAGAAGCAATATTAAACTCCCAAACTCTTCACAGCATTACTATAACCCCAACATTTTACATATTGCACAACCCCAACTAGGATTATCAACCCATCACAGATGACTCATACAGTGAAAATTTGTGACAAAAGATTCTGAATTGCTCCACTGAGGGGACCTCCCTTAGATCACGTAGTAGGGAATTCCAAAAAAGTGACACCACCATCAAAATGCCCCAGTCCCTCCCAAACAAATAAAAAAATTGTCCTCAATGGAATGGGGGGCAGTTGGGAAAAAGAGCACAGGAAGTATATAGGCAAGCAATAACACATGACTGAGGTGTGGTTTTATCACCCTGGTAAGAGCAGCCCAGAGGGGTGTACTAAGGACACGAGGCGCTTGCACTGAGTGCCTTATGCCACTGGGCGTGCTCTTATCAGGCAATAAACCACACCTCGGAGTGTGTTATTGCACTTATAAAATGGGTCCCCTCTTCGTCAACCCACCTAGTTAAAAAAAAAAAGAAAGTATTTAATGAATTATCATACAAAATTGGTAAAAATGCAAAAGACAGAAAGATAGTCCCATCTGTAGTGTACAGTTTCAGGTAACATGCAGTATATCATGTATTCACTACAGGGCACTGGTGTTTCTGTTGACTGAAGTCTGTATCTGGCATAAGAGAAACACATTTTGTTTTGTTTTTTATTTTATCCCCCCCCACCCCCCGGGTTGTAATTATATGATACCTTGATTGTGATCCACCAAGTGCCTTAGCAGGCGTCCTAGAGAGCAATTTCTGTTGTGGTGTCTGTCTGTCCTCCTTTCTCCGGTATTTTCCCACAGCACTTGTTTCATTTTCATTTATTTAATCTTTTTTTTTTTTTTTTCCAGGTACAGGTTAAGTGCGAGTGAGCGTGTCCCTTGATGGCTGCCATAGAGAGCACTTTTCAGTTCGCGTATTTCAAAGCGCGAGGGTTTTTTTCTGTGGTGCCATTAGAGCTTGGGGATTTTGTATTTTTATTGGCTGTTGGACAGAGATATGGCAAGGAGTGGAGTTCGGAGAGTGGAGATGGTAGTCGAAAATGTAGAGTCAAGGTACCTGTAATGCTCTCTGGTACCTCACCGTAGGTGGACTGCACAGCACTGGGAATGAGAGGTACAACTGAAAGGTATATGAGTCTCGTTCATTTTGTGGACAGGATGGAGTAGTGTGAGGTTATTTTTTAAATGTGTTGTGAAACTACTGTGGTTTCAGACAATTTTGGTAGTGCCGCTAATTTTTATCTGTTATGCTATGCTTGTTTACTCGGGATATTGCCGTCTGTGTTTCCTGTCACTTTGGACTACTGATTTCCCACTGCTGCTCGCTCAGCTGTGCCAGGCTGTCTTTTTCTTTTGGCTTGGCACAGCTCAATGATTTGCTGTTGTGAAGAGGCAGACTGGCAGGCGTTAGTGCAGGTTGGGTAAAATACCAGGGATTAAAGACACGGCTAGGAGGGTGAAATAGCCAATCAGTGGCTTTGTTTTTTTGCCCATTTTATAAGACTTTTTAAGATATAAATCAGACATTCTTTTGGGTAGGAATGTCACATGGGTGGGTAGGGCAATCCTGTCATAGTGAAAAAACAAATACAGGGACTCCACAGAGAACAAACAGAATTCAGTCACACAGCTTGCCAGAGGCATATGGACAGAGGAGCTCTTTCCGGTAGCCCAGGCCCATAACATGTAGGACTTTGTTCTGTTAACAACGCAATCTTGAACAAGACATGCCACCTAACTGGCAGCCAGTGTACAGTCTACAAAACAGAGATGACAAGCTCAGAGAGGGATACTCCTGCAATCAGCCTGGCTACAGTGTTCTGCACCAGCTGCAAGCATCACATCTAACCTCCAGACAACCTGAAGTATAGAGTATTGCAAAAATCAAAGTCCAGACATAACAAAAGCATGCACCAGCATTTTCAGGCTCTCAGTTCCAGACAGGGTTTGATCTGGGCAATGTTCCTAAGATGGAAAAAGGACACCACTGACATGTGATAGTCTAATATCAGACTGCAGTCCATGAAGACGTCTAGATTCTTAACCCTATCTATTGCCGTAAAAGGCACAGCATTCTGATTTAATCCAGCCAGTTCCCCTCCCATCCTTGCGGCTCTCTGATGACCTGTTTGCACCAGAAGCACCTCCATCTTATCTGGATTCAGTCTCAACCAGTTGGAGGCCATCCAGTTGTTATCAGCCAGACAACTGCTCAGCATGTTGACAGCTATTTACCTCCCCCTGAGCAAAAGAAAGATACCGCTGGGTATCATCCACACAGCGGTAAAACTGCAAACTATTCTGTCTAATGACCCTCCACAGAGACAGCATAAACACTGCAAACAACATGGGAAACAAAATCAGACCCCAAGATGCTCCATGGCCAAGGGCAATAGGGTGAAAGGACAAATTTTCCAGCACATCCTGCTTCACTCTGCAAGACAGAAAAGACTCAAGTCCTAATCTCTATCCACACTCAGGCAGACTGCTAAAAGTACTCTGGAAGGAAGGGGCAAGGCACATGCCCCATGATTATTAGGGGAACCCACACCAAAGGACTGAGGTCCCAAAAGCAGCATCCAAGTGGCTGAGCAAATCAGTGCTGTAGCAGGAAATGAATGTGTGTGTATCAGACCAAGTAGCAGCCCTGCAGATCTCAGAAACTGAGACCCTACTGGTAGCAGTATGTTTGGTACAGTGAGCACATAGCCCCATGTGGCTCCTGGTAGCCAGCTAATAATCGAGCACAATGCGGAATGTGATCCAACTGGCAATGGTCTACTTAGCTGATGTCTGTCTTGAGCGGCATCTGCTTATGTCAAAAACAGCTGGCATGTGTCACCAAGAAATTCCACAATGTGCTCCTTGTAGAACAGCAGTGCTCTGACAACATCTAAAGAATGGAGGATCTCTTCAGTATTGTGGCTTTGGAAGGAACATAGGAAGCATACAGAACTTTTTAACCTGTAAATCAGACACTACTTTAGACAGGAATTTCACATAGGGGCGGACAACAATCCAGTCCTTGTGAAAACCAAATACAGGAACAGCAAATGGAGTTCAGCCACCCAGCAGGCCATTGTGATGGTGACCAAGAATGTGATTGTCTACAACAAAGGTGACAGATGACAACGGTCAATAGGCTCAAATTCATTTCTTTAAGAGCAATAAAAGTATCAGTAATAAGTCCCACAGTGGTGAGAAATTACACACTGGAGGGAATATGAGCCAATCCTTTGAAAAATTTTTAGACCACTTTCTCCAGGGCCACAGTTGGGATACCAGCCTTGGAATAGTATTCCAAAATAGCTATCTTGAGGAATGTGTCTCACAGTCCAGATTGGAAAGGGACCAAAGGGAGGCCAGGATGTGTTTCATAGAGTAGGAGCAAAGTGACCATGTGTGCAGCTTGCAGCAGCTCGAAAATGACTTTCACCCAAATCGGAATGTCTTGCAAGTTGACTCCTTCAGAGATATTGTATCTCCAGTACTCAAATGACATCCTCAGAAAGACCATGAGGCCTAGAACTCAAGCCACTCACGAACCAGGCTGCAAGAAGGGCCTGGTGCTGGACTGTTCCCTTGGATCTCATCAGGAGGCCTGGCCAGAGTGGATGCTGCCACAGAGGCTTGCTGCTAAGGCCGAGAAGGTTCTGGTACCAGAACTCATGAGGTCAATCCTGAGCAAATCAGAATGAGGGTCAGAGGTCCCTCAAGTCCTTGTGGAACACCTTGTGGGTCAGGAGAAATGGGATATAGGAGACGCCCTGTCCATGGATGGGTTACTGTGTACCTATGGCTTAGTGACCTGTTAAGGTTAAAGGGGTACAGAAAAGTCCCAGTACATCTAGTTGACCAAGTCCCATGTCCATTTCATAAACCAGGCAGAGGTGCTCAGGATGAGCCTGTCACTGAGGTAAGGGAACACCTTGACACCCCATATGGAGAAAAGCTTGTACCACTAACAGGTATTTTGTGAAGACTCTCAGGCTGAAGACAGGCCAAACAGAATGGATCAAAACTGGTAAAGGGTTCTATCCACCTGAAAGTGGAGAAATCATGTGCGAGACAGCTGGATAGGGATGTAAAAGTAAGCATCCTAGATGTTTAGAAAGCAGACCCATGCACCTTGCTAAAGAGATAATATAATCCAATTCAGCATGACTATGCAGAACTTCTATTGGTGAATAACATGGTTGGATATTCACAGATCGACTTTGGTACCAGAAAATGTCACTATGCAAATAACTGCTGAGCTTAACTTTCTGAACCTAGTTCTAGCACATGTAGTGACAGGAATTTTTATACTTCCTCCAGAAGAGTGCTTGGATTCTTATGACAGCACGTTCTCCAAAGAGTGCACAGATTGGCACAGGAGCACTTTCTAGAGTTCCAAAAAAAGCCCAGAGTCAATCACATCCAAGACCCACTTGTCCAAAACTATAGCAGACCACTGGGGGAGAAAGTTAAGGAGCTGGCCCCTTCCTCAGATCTGCAGAAGGGCGTGCTGTCAGGTGGGGATGGACCCCTCTTAATGCTGAGTCTTGCTTCTGTAGGTAAACTTGGAGGCCCGTCCACTCTGGAGCCATCACTGTCAATACCCTTATGGTTCTCTTGCGAGGACTCCCATTGAGTGGAAGGACATGGCAAGGCAAAATGGCTGTGCCTGCTGCGGCTGTCTTTTGGAACCATGAAAGGAGCTCGAGGACCCTGCATTTTGGGGATGTGGCTTGATGGCTTCTTTAGTGACCAGGGTAACGGAGTCTAGGGTGGTGCTGGGCATCTTTATCAGGTAGGCTTCTACTTCTTCATGAAACAGGGAAATCTGCTGCTCTTTAATGGATCTCCTGGGAGAAGTGAGAAATTCAAAGCTATACACATCAGCAGATGGTCACCATATCTGCTATCACCCTGACTGACATACTGTACCAACCATGTTGACAACATCCTGGAGCTGGTGTTTGCACAAATAGCAGCCTATTTCACAAATATCTATGAGGCCTTCCTGGTGGTCCTCAGGCAGGAGGGGCCATTTATCAGTCTCTCTCCCAAACAGCTCATGGGTTGAGGTCATAATGACAGGACTCACCTGGGCCTTGGAAGGCTTGCTGATCTAGGCAGGCACCACTGTCATTAATGTGGTGAACTTGCTGACTGGCATCAAATGGTCCAGCTGCCTCGGCAGAATCTTGCTAGGTAGACTGTGCATGTCTACTAGCAATAAGACCTCCAGAAAGGGCACCCAACATGGCAGTGGCTCCTGTTGATGAGACTGAGAATGGCCTCTCGAGCAGCTAGGACTCTTAAAGCACTTAAAGCTCTTCTGATCCTTTTGGAGCATTTGTGATAGTGGGAAGGCAATTCTTCATTAGAGTAGACTGCATACTTCAATCCCAGTTGAGTGATCAAAGAAAACTTGGGTTAGGAGGCAGTATAGCGCAGTGGTTAAGGGCACTGAGCTGCAAACCTGGAGACCTGGGTTTGAATCCGATCAGCCCCACTTGCCTACTGTGCAACCCTGATCAAGTCACTTAATTTTCTTGTGCTCCCAGGTTGCATCTGGAAACAAGCTCTAGCACAGTGTGCCTTTCCTGGTTAAACAATGTCCCCTTTCCCAGAATTCTAGTTCAGCAACAGCATAAAGTAGTGGAAAAGCTCTCTTGTTTGCTGCATGCCAAACAGTTCGATCTGAAAATTCAGATCCCCTTCCAAGAAATTGGAGAAAAGAACAATTCTGTCAAGAGTAGCCTGTTGTGCAGTCACCACAACAAGCAGAGTATGGAGTTGGGCAGTGGAACATGCCATTGCTGATGACACCTTGTGCCCAGTCCTCACCTCCCCACAAGCACTCTAACTCACTGATCCTCAATGGGTTGAGGGTGTATGATGCTGCACCAACAACAATTTCTCACAATGTGCATTAGGCCAAAACTGTGGACACAGGCACTGTGCCAACCTGTGACTGACACAGTAAAGTCACAAATAATGCACCTTTTAAAGCTAGGTTTTCCTTTCTGGTCCATTGTGTCGATGGAGCAGTGACTCATGAGAGAGACATGAAACGCAGACTGAGTCAATAGAGGTAAGCAAGTTTTCTTGAAATCTCACTGATAACCGCAAAAACCTAAATCACAAGCAAAAGATGATGCTTCCTTGGAAAGAAAGATGAGAGCAGTGGGATGGAGACTAGAGCATTTGTGATAGGTTGAGTAGGAGGAGAAGTCAAGCTTGGAGACGGTTTCCAATGACTGAGCATGCTCAGTGTATTCTTAAGTGTAAATTTTTTTCCCTGTTGGCTTCACAATCGGTCCACCATCCCTACCACCTCACCCCATCCCCCAGGACTTACCTGCTGCCTTCACCGGAGTGCACACTGGATTACCCCCCTAGGGCGGGGCTGTCGGGCAGCCACCCCTGCTACTCCCTGAATGGTGCCATGTGGTGATCTGGTGGCAGAGTGTCTTGGCCAGCTCCATGGGGCTCAGTGGGGAAGGTGGACGACCTCCATGAATCAGCCGTTTTTTATCCCCGCTGTTGGGAGGTTTAGTGTGCAATGACGTAAGGGCGCAGACACACTGACATGTGGCACACCTCCCTGGAGCCTGCAAGCCTCAGCTGCGACACACCCCGACCTCTGCCAAGGGTTGGTCAAGCACAGAGTGCTACCTTCCCCTCCCCCCAGTGGAGGGCAGTCCATCGGATGCCTGATCCTCCTCCCCCCCTTCAGCCTTACATCTCTCCGGGCTCACATATGAACCCAGGTTACCAGCATCATAGATGGAAATTCAACCAGCTTCTGCCAGCAATGCTCTAACCTTCACCCTAATCCCTCAAAGTCCCATCAAACCAGTGGGACCGAGGGCTAAGGGAGAGGGGATGAACTCTGACAGAAGCAACAACATCTGGGGCCGCAGAGATGGCCGTGTTATAGGCCATCACTAGGGGCTCTGGGTAACTGTTTGCTGATGGAAGGACCAATAGGTCAAGCACTGCTGCTAGGCCTTCAGAGCTAACATCTTGTAAAGGGCAGTACCTGACCATCTCCACAGAGGTAGGCCTACAAAGGGGAGCGCAAAAACTGAACCCCACGGTGTAGTGATCAGCCATCTGACTGGTTCCACCCCCAAATCCAAGGCCTTGATCACCAGGAGAAAGGCTAAGTCAAGAGAGTGACCATGTTTATGGGTAGCAGTGTTAACTATCTGTGTGTGGCCCAGCGATGTCATCAACTGGAGGAAGTGCTGTCCAAATTGTGAGAGTTCATCATTGACCCAGGCATTGAAATCACCCAGAACTATTAGCCTGGGTGACTCAAACACCATGCTGATGACAAAGTCCGCCACTTCCTGAAGGAACTGCCTCTCATACCCGGGTGGATGGTAGATAAAGGGCGATCCAACAACCTACACCTGCTACCACAGTACACTCAAATGACTCAATCTCCTCAACAGATACACTTGTGAGGCCCAGTTCAGTCTTGAAACAGACTGCAAATGCCCCCCCCTGTGATTCAATCTCGAGCGGTGAATCACAGAGTACCTAGCTGGCGTTGCAGCCTCCAATATGGGACCAAAGTTCTCGTCCAGCCAGGTCTCAGTGATGCAGGCCAGGTTCGCTGTTCCTACAAGATCTGCAATAATTGCAATCTTGTTTTTAATGGACCTGGCACTGCATAACACCGCTTGAGTTGAATGAGCTTCCAAGGCGGCCCGAACAGCCTGCCCACCAAAATTGGTAATGCCCTTGGGTATGGAAACCAGATATGGCGGACCACGATCTGGATTCCATTTCACCCAGGTGTCTTCTGGACCTTACGACCCCAATGGCGATGGCCCCGCCTCATTCACCCTCCACCTACCAGGCTCCCTGACCCCTCCCTGAAGGCAATACCCAATGCTCTACAGTGCTGGTAAGTTGTAAACTACAATGGGGGGACAAAGGGGCGGAGGGCGCAGAGGATGAGTAGCACATGACCGTGGTGGTGGGTCTCAAGCACATTTTGATGACCACAATAAACTACAAAAAATAAAATAGAACAAATAACAAAATAACCCTAATCACTTCTACCAATTATAGTTATAAAACAAAAACTTAATTACCAATATTTAAATGAAAACAAAACCCTCAACTCTCACTTGAGGGGTGAAAGGGAATTTTTAAACAAATCTATAACCAAAACTAAAACAAAAATATATAACCAACAAACACATTTTAAACCTAACCCTTAAAAGCTATGTTTTAAAATAAATAAAATGTCATAATTATTCAATCCAGCCCAGCAGGTTTAAATTAATTAAAAGAATGTATATAACCCACTACACATATAAATCAAATTACAGAAATGCCCATGACTTCCAGTCCACCATGGTCCTCACACCACCAGAAGAGACTGGTAGATGCACAAAAGTCTCAGTAATTTCCTCAACCTCCAAATACTCTCACTACGGGGAGGGGTTACTAAAAATATATCCAGGTTTTGTTAGAATGGTACACTCTCACTGTACCAAAATTTAAAAAAGAGAGGCATTCTCACAGCCTTTTAATCAGAATATAAATGAAAAAGAAATTGGATAGATCTGACTGTATTTAGACAGAACAAGTCCAGGATAATCCACTTCACATGATCAATAACTCCGGAGCTGGAGCAGCCCCGACAATTCCTGCTGGGTAGCCAAACTGCAGTAGGAAAAGACAGACAGTAGTACATTAGTCTAGACCAGTGTTCCTCAAACTGTGAGGCCAGTTCCCCAGGGAAGACCAAGAATGCCTGGTAATCTGGTCTAGTTACCAAAAACTGAGTTTACTGGCCAGCCCGGTGGCACTGAGGGCTGAGGCGCTGGACGCTTTACCTCGTGCTGCACCGAAAACCAATGTTCGGGAATGAGCATGGTTCACTGGGGGTCGGCAGGGGAGGAGAAAGGATTGAGCGTCCATTGGACAGCTGTCCTTCTCTGGGGAGAGATTTCCTCAAGGTCAGCGCTTGTTCACCCCTTGGTGGAGGCTGGGGGACAAGGCACCGCTCTGCAGCTTGGGGAGGAGCTGGGACTGACACCTGAAGGGAGCGCGTGTGGATGTGTGTGCACTCCCCTCTGCCCGGTGTCATTGCACGCACAAATTCCAGGGAGTAGACACAAAAAATGGAGTGGCATCCCAGTCAAGCGGCTTGACGGCCATCTGACGACATCAGCTCTTGGGCGCCTGAAATCTGGATCCGATTCGAGTTGAGGGTTCCCCGCAACCCTGCTGTGGAGGGGGGGGTAAACTGCAGGGGAGTGCAGGCGTGACCCCAACTGGAGTGTGGATGACGGACAGCGGCTGTAATCCCCTAGGAGGCTGCCAGAATAGGGTGCAGACCAGGTATGCCTAGATTGGAGGAAAAAAGGTATAGCAAAAAAAAACCTGAGTTAATGCTGTTTTGTGGGAAGACTGAAGATGAACATCACACTGTTGTTGTTGCACACAAAAGTCCACTGCCTGCTCAAGGGAAAAATACTGACCTGCCTCTCTCTATCAGCAGCAAAATGAAGATCTTGCAGGCATCAAATGTAATAAATGTGCATATGTCATGTGAATAAACTCGTTATTCATTCAAGAACATTTCATCTTATTCCTGTTATGTGTAAAGTACGACTTGGTCAGTTTTACACAAGAAGGCACATAGTTCCCCCCCCCCACTACAGCTTAAGGGAGGCTTACTCACTAAAGCAACGAGTGGTCTCTAGACAATTCCTAAATACTGTTGCTGTACCCCTGAGCCATAGTATATAACAGTTACGTACTTACTGTAACAGTAGATCTTTGAGAGACTCTCTCATCAGGTCACCCCAATGGAACTATAGCAGTCAGGCACTACGACCACAGAGAAACTTTTTGCTAGCAATCCACTATGGGCCACCCATGATGACATCTTATGTTGGCTCATCCTATATAAGTGTGGGCGGACCCTTTTCTCCTCAATTACCCGCTGGAAATCATGATCGGAGGACCTCCCTATAGGGAACCAGGAGATGAGCTATGGCTCTGCAGATCAGGGAAGGCCGAAAACTGCTGGCAAAGCCCTAGGATGTAGTGGGATCGAGAATGGCACGGCATGGCCTGATAAGAGAGATTCTCTCTCAAAGATCTAGTGGTATAGTAAGTACATAACTGTTCTATCTTCTTCAAGGATATCTCTTTCACCAGGACACACCTATGGAACGAGTACCAAGCAGTACTGACAGAGAAACAGTCTGGGTGGCTGAAGCCTGCGGCCTATGAAAGTAGGCCTTGGAGCATGGCTAGGCCAAAGTCTGCCCTTTTTCATGAGGCAATGTCCAGACCGTAATGTTTAGTGAAGGTGTGGACAGTATTCCAGGTGGTAACTGCACAAATTTCAGCAGCAGAAACAGATAACTAGTCGAATGGCCTCGAACAACCCCAAACAACCCCAGGAAGTTCCTTACCGTACTTTCTATAACAGAAAGTAATACAGTTGGCCAACCATTTGGACAAGCACTGTTTGGAAACAGGAATGCCCTCTTTCCCAGGGGCGAAGGGAACAAAAAGCTGAGAGAGCTTCCTGCAGTCCTTTCTACGGTGTATATAGTACCAGAGTATTCTATGTACATCCAAAGTATGGAGCAATGCCTCCCCTGGAATGGCATGCTCAGGAAAATAAAGTGGCAGGTGGATGGTTTGATTCAGAGTAAACTCGGGCATCACCTTTGTTAGAAACTTAGGATTGGTGTACAAAGACGCCCTGTCTTTGTGAAAAATCAAATAACAAGGCTCACACATCAGAGCCTGAAGCTCTGAAATTCTTCGAGACAAACTAATAGCAACTAAAAGTAATGCTTTCCACAACAGAAAGTGTAGGCCGCAAGTCACAGCTGGCTCAAAAGGAACCAAAGTAAGTTTCTCTAACTCAAAATTCAGGTCCCAGGCTGGGACAGGATTGCAGATAGGAGACTTCAAGTGTAGAATGCCTCTTAAAAATGTATGGGCCGCCTCCAGCTGGGCAACTGTACAACCATCAATAGGAACGTGGAAGGCCAAAATGTCAGCCAAGTGCACCTTAATAGAAGGGTATTGTAGGCCTGCATCTGATAAAGACAGCAAATACTCTAGAACCTGGTTTACTAGACAGATAAAGGGGTCCAGTAGATGAGAAGTGGCCCCACAAAGCAAACTGCTTCCACTTCATAGAGTAAGTGGCTCTGGTGGAAGGCTTTCTGGCTGCCACCAAGACATCAGCCACCTTTTGGGAGACACCATACCTGGCAATGGCTATGTCTTCAGGAGCCACGCATGAAGGTGGAGTTACCCGAGGTCTAGATGGACCAGAGTTCTCTGCTCCTGTGACAGAAGACCCTGGCATAATGGTAGGGGCACTGGAGTATCCACAGACAGCTGATGCAGTAAGGGGAATCAAATCTAGCGAGGACACAGTGGGGCAATGAGTATCAGAGTTGCTCCTTGCATTTGAAGTTCAATTAGTACTCTCTGGATTAGAGGGAAGAGAGGGAAGGCATACAAGAATCCCCCCTTCCAAAAGAGAGACAATGCGTCTCACAAAAAACTCCAGGCCTTGGAGGGAGCAAGCAAAAAAGCAGCAGTTTTGCATTGTGTGGGGATGCAAAAAAGGTCCAACTCTGAACAACCCCATCTGACAAACAGGTCTTCTGCGACTGAGGTCAGCAACTCCCACTCATGTATCTTGGACTGTGACCTGCTTAGTCTGTCTGCCAAGATGTTTTGGGCCCCTGGAACATGTACTGTTGATAATTCTAGACCGTGTTCCAGAGCCCAATACCAAACTCTCACTGCCTCCCTGTACAGAATATAGGAATGAGTCCCCCCTTGCTTGTTGATGTAGTGCATCACACTTATATTGTCCATCTGAATTAACAGAGGACCTGGGGAGAAATGGGACTGGAAGGCCATTAGGCTGTACAGAACAGCTCTCATTTCTAAGACTTTTATGTGGAGGGTGGTCTCCACTTTCATCTATGTTCCCTGAGTCTGATGAGGCCCTAGATGTGCCCCCCATCCCATCCCCGAGTCATCTGTGGTAAGAATCTGATGAGAGAAAGGGAGCAGGAAGGGAACACCCTTCAGCAAGTGGGTGGGCTCGTTCCACCACTGAAGTACTTTTCTGACAGGAGAAGTTACTAGAACTTTCTGTTCTAGGTCGTCTGTGCATTGGACGAACTGGACTCTTAGTGTTCACTGTGGAATCCTCATGTGTAGCCTTGCCAGTGATACTATTGTAATGGCTGCTGCCATCAGGCCTAGGAGTCTCAGGAATGTCCTTGCTGTGACATACAGTACCTGTTGTTGTAGATCATCTGGACCTCTGCTATCAGACACTTGGCCCTGTCCTGTGGCAGGAAGGCTAGGCCCTGGGCTGTGCGCAAGACTGCACCTATGTACTGCAGACACTGGCAAGGGGTCAGGACTGACTGACACGTTGACAGTAATCTCTAGAGTATTGAACAGGTGTCTGATGTGATCTAGGGTGTGGGAAAGCTGCTCCTTGGAGTAAGCTTTGAGAAGCCAGTCATCCAGGTATGGAAAGACATAAAGGCTGTCCTTGCGGAGGGCTGCTGCCGCCATCACAAAACATTTGGTAAATACCTGTAGCGCAGATGACAATCCAAATGGTAATACTCTGAACTGATAGTGTTCTCCCTTAAACAGGAATCTTAGATATTTCCTGTGTGAGGTGCAGAACTTGTTGTGCAGGTAGGAACAGGTCTCTCCACAGAATCAGTACAGTGGTTTTGCAACTATCTAACTGGCCGGTCTTAACAGGTTACAATCCCTCTCAGAACCGCTCAACGTCACAACTGGGGTACCTCAAGGCTCAGTCTTGGGACCCCTACTTTTCAGTTTATTTCTTAATCTGCCTCAGGCCTGCCCTGACCAAGAACTCTTGATTGCAGATGATGCAGTGCTATTTTTGAGTCACCCCAACCCAGCTTCCCTAGAAGAACAAATGCAGACCTGTTTCACAGCAACAGTGTCCTGGTTCCAAAACCACAAGCTCCTTTTCTTAATTACAAGAAAACTAAGAACATGCTCTATGCCACACTACAAAATAGACACAAATCACATAAGCTAGAAATCCACAACAACCGGAACGAATTGCTGGAAATGGTCCACACTTTCAAATATTTAGGGATCACCTTAGATTGCTCCCTCTCCTACTCGCATCACACTGAATGGGTTGAAAAAGGTCGTAAACACCAAAATTGGACTGCTGCATAAACATAAGTGTTGCCTCACCAATGAAGCCCTCAAACTCGCTGTATCCAGCTCAGTCCTGTCAACTATTGACTATGGACTAGTTGTCTGTGGGGCAGCTTCTGATTCAGCCCTTCTCAGAGTAAAGGTAGCCCTAAATAAAGCCTGCCGGCTGACCCTTGGTGCACACAAACTAACGCACATTGGTGAACTCTATGCATGGAGAGGTTGGCTCAACCTGGATAACAGGGTTCAGTACCAGGTCTGCCTACTAGCCAAGAAGGCCACACTAGGCCTTACTACCCTTGGGATACTTGGCCTTCTCCTAAACAGCAACAGCGTTAGGAATACTAGCAATGGTAACTATCTGTCACTAAATGTCCCCTTTCGATGGACCTCCCCAGGTCAACAATCTTTTGCCTATAGAGCACCCAAATGGCTGAACTCTCTCGGCACTGACCTCATGTCCATTACCAAACTTGGTCAATTTAAAACCTATCTAAGGGCCCACCTAGCAGCTAATAGCTTGAAGTGTGATTGCAGGTGCTAGTCCCACTCCTTACCCAGACTACAAGAAGCCTCCCAGGTTTTCCCCTGCAATGATATCTAAATTACTTTATACACTTACCCCAACACCCACTTCTCCCAACCAACTCCCCTTCCTCCCCCATTTCCACCCGGAAAAGGTTATTGCCACTCCACCACCACCTTTCACCCTAACCTACCCTCATCCCTAACGAGGCCCCTGTGCCTCTTATTCCCTCCCACCTCTTCTTCCCTCCTACTCTATGCATCACTGACCTCCTTATTTCCCCACCCAATACCTCCCTTGACAAGGCTGCTGTGCTGCTTACCCCCAAACCTCTCCCTCCAACCTCCCCAGTGTCCCTATGCTATCCCTCTACTGCACTGTCCCCCCTCCTCTTTTCCCCCCTAACATCTCTCCCATACTTTCCCCTTCCCCTGACGAGATGCTTCCTAGGTATTTTTTCCCCTGCCATATCATTCTAAATTACTTTATGCACTTCTCCCCATTCACCCTTTTCCCCCCAACTCCCCCTCCTCTCCCAACCCTACTTGACAAGACTATGGCAGCTTCCCCACCTACTGCCTATCACCCTCTCTTTCCTTTCCCCTTACCCCTAACAGCCCCTCTAATACTCTTGTTGGCCTCCCTTGTCGTTGTGTCCCTAGGCATCCTCTTCCTTAATCTCTTACTACCCTACCTGTACCTTATAGACTGTGTTTTAATTAACTGTGACTGTGTTTTTAACTTAAAAAAAAGTATAACAACCTAACGTAATGAACTTAATCCACCTAAATGTAATCTATGGCTAGTATTTTATCAATTGCTACCACCTGTTCATTGTATATGTACTTTGTATGTACTTGTCTCTGACGCAGAACCTATGTAAATGAGCTTCTAGCTCACAGGTAATTAACTCCTAGCATCAATAAATAAATAAATAAAATAAAATATTTAGGGAGCCAATCCAGTCCCCTGCTTGCAGCAGTAGAAGCAGGCCTTGCAGTGTGATCATTCTGAACTTCTTGTATTCTACAAAAAGTTCAGATCTCTAAGGTCTAGAATGGGTCTCAGGTCATCTGTCCATTATGGAACTCGGAAATACCGAGAATAGGACCCTGTGATCCTTTGTTCCAAGGGGACTGGATCTATTGACCTTTTTTTGCAGTAGGAATTGAATCTCCTCCAGGAGTAATGGAATATGTTCTGGAGGATAATGAGAAGGAACTGGTGGATGGTCTGGAGGCATTTCTAGAAGCTCCAGAGCATGGCCTTGTGTTGTTATCTGCAGGACCCAAGCATCTGATGTTACCTTCCTCTACTTGCCCAAACGGAGGGAATGGTGACCCCCGACCACCACCCTTGGAGGCAAAGGTGTTGGGGGGGGTGTTTCAAGGAGTCAGACACAGTCAATTGCTGTGGCTGCTGTCACAGTGCCACCTCTAAGGTCTTCGAGTGGGCTCCTGGGGTGAGGCCTGATGGAGGTACGGATATTGCAGCTCTACCCTTGCCATGCTGGCTGCTTACAGATCAATGTCTGGTAGTGGCTGGATGAAAGGGCACAGTCTGCCTAGTTCTAGGCTGGGTGTGATGCATGGAATGCACTGTCTTCAAGTTTCCACCTGAAGCCTTTAAACTGGAGAGAATGTCTTGCACATCTGCTCCAAACAGCTTATATCCTCCGAATGGTGCATTGAGGATAGACTGCTAGACATCATTAGCAAGGCCAGCCACTGTAAGATAGGAGTGCCTTTTGAGACAAACAGCAGAGGCAGCTGCCCTGGTAGAGGCATCAGAAATGTCATAAGTGGACCTGTAGGAGAGGTTTACCTATGTTGGCACCTGCAGACAGGGCATTCAGTACCTCCTGTTTAGCAGTACTCTCTGGGAGGGTCTGGGTGGCAGCCTTGGCCTTTCTCCAAAGAGTACTCTGATATTTTATCCTATGTGCTTGGTAAGCAGCAATCCTCAGCCCTAGAGAAGCTGAAGAAAAATTTATTTTGCCCAAGACATCAAGTTTCCTGGACTCCTTGTCATGAGGAAGGGAGCTATAGTGCTTGGGACCTTAGACCCATATGGGCTGCGTTGATGACCACAAAATCTGCCTCAGGCTGACCTGCAAAAAAGGGCTTGCCTGAGGGGGCCTGGTACAGCTTATCTGCCTTTCTTGGTATGGAAGATATCATGTTAGGCCTGTGCCAGGCAGCTGTGGTGGCATCCTCAATGGCTGGCAGGAGGACAGGAATAACTATAGGAGGAGTATCAGGTAGTTCTGAGAAATCTACCAAGTTTTTCTTAGTAATATCCTGCTCCTCTGCATCAAACCCCATTGCAGACTGGAATTCCTACATCACTGTTATAAAGAAGGGGTCCTAAGGGGGAGACCTAGGGGTGTAAGCCACCAAGTCTTCACTCCCAGTAGAGACTGTGGAACTAGTTCTCTCATAGGTTTCCACAAATTCCTCTCCATCTTCCTCCTCCTCATTCAGCATAAGTTCTGGGTTATAGTCCTAGTCCTCATCACCATGATCTGGAGGATGCAGTGGCAGAGCTGAAGAAGCCATTGACAGCCTGGAAGGGATTTGGCACATCAACTTAGCAGGTGTCACTGTAGGGAGTTGCTGTATAGACCCAGTCGACAGAAAGCTCATCGATGGAAGAGGAGGAAACAGTCATTGAAGGATGTCCATAAAGGATGCAAGAACTACTTGAACATTGGTGCCCATGTCCTGGTCAATGGGAATGCCAGCAGATGTTGACGGGGGAGGCAAAGGCCCCCCAACATTGACAGCGACATACCAGATGTGATAGGTCTGCAGGTGCTAGAGGTCAACCCAGCCATGTTAACAGTCTGGGTGTCGGACTGCGTCGTGGCCTGAGTGGTTGATGGTCCAGAAGAGGTTCTACATGAACAAATGGGTGACATAGAATGCAACAGGGAGGTCCTTGCCTTTTCTTTCAGCCTATTCCATGTGCTTGTGGTGGCAAGACCTGGACGTCCTCTCCTGGGACTTGGATCCCCTCGATCCCGAGGAGTGGGCCTGCGTAGCAGTGGAGATTCCCTGGTGGAGCTCCTTCTCTGTTTGGGCTAAGCACTTTTTAAAGAGATGCTTTTCCAAAGTGCCCTTTCTGCATCACTGTGTGGCCATGTCAAAGCCCTTTCAAATCGGGAATGCCTTGATGTCATGGTCTGGGCTGAAACAACACAGGCAGACGTTGTGCAAGTCTTGAGTAGATTTTCTCACCACACTCACAATATCTAAAGAGATTAGATGCCGATGGCTCTGGAGACAATATACACACCGCCAAAAATCACTTTTAAAAAGTGATTAGTTGCAAAATAAAGAAAAATCTATGTCAGCAATGGAGTTTCCGTAGCAGGGTCCGACGAGAATGGTCGATGGCGGGAAAAGAACTGAGGAAGGAAGGGGCTGCCCAGGCTTGTATAGGAAGAGCTGATGTAAGATGTCATTGTGGGTAGCCTCAGTGGACTGCTAGCAAAACGTTTCCATGTGGTCCTAGTGCCTGATGGCTAGAGTTCGATAGGTGTGGCCTGATGAAAGAGATATCCTTGAAGAAGATATGTTTTACAGTTATTGTACTTGTTCAGCAGTGATCACAACTGTTCTTTGAACAGCAGAAGCTGAAATTCCTCTCAGTATTTTATTACTGTATTTGGCTTAGCCCAGCATGGATGTCAGCCAGTGTTATTTGGTTTGCCATTAACTGGACTGCTGGACACAGGCTGTACAGATAATACGTCTGAATAACTGCTGGACACATTCTGAGCTCATCTGGTTTTGCTCAGCTGCTGGACACAGAATGAGCTCACTTGGTTCTGCTGGGTTGCATACTATTGTCTGGGCTTACTTTGTTCTGTTAGGCTGCTGGATACCGACTAAACTGGTATTGCTGTACAGGGAGAGCACTCTCTAAGCTGCCAGATGCTCACTTGACTGATCATGCTGATCTCATGGCTACCATGGAGGCGGGTGGGAGTGTTGCTTATGGCTACCATGGAGGAAGGTGGGAGGGCAGGGGTGTTGACACTACAGTGCTTCTGCTACATTATCAGCATGAGGTTCCTGCTGACAGACTGACATACATCATCCATATCCCTCAGCTTTTTTTTTTTTTTTTTAACCAGGAGAGAGACACTAAGCTGAAGCTTGTTTACAGGTGCGACCTGGGAGCACCAGGAAGTTAAGTGATTTGCTCAGGGTCACACGATATGGAAGTGGGACTGGGGGATTCAAACCCAGGTCTCCAGGTTTGCAGCTCAGAGCCTTAAACCACTGTGCTATACTGCCTCCTTCATTCATTTGCTCTTACAGCCAAAAATAACCAATCACAACACAACCTATTCAGAGCAAACTGTCTCAAAAATTATTACAAACTTGAGAGCATGGTATTCTAACTTGTACCGAGAACAATCTACAGAAGCTGGGACTCCAGTTGTTACCTGGGACAGCAACTTAAAGAAGCAATCCATGCCAGGGTAATTTGTCCTGAAAATGCTTAATTTGAAAGAAGAAAACCCTTCCCATTGATTAACTGTTTCAATATAAAGTGCTTAATTTATAACCTCATACCAGCACTTCAGATCCACACCCACTGCAGCAAAATCCAGTTGCTGTTGATGTCTATGTACTGCTGTGTGTGTCAAGCAAAATGAGACACTGCCTGCAGTGATAGCAATCCTGAAGAACCAGGATAAGGGTCCAAAACAAACCTGATGGGGCGGGGGACAGGGAGGTATTCAAACAATTGACCTAAACAGATGGCTTATGACCAAGACGACTTTGTGGCAAACTATCCTCGCAGTGTTTGCACTGGAGACTGATCATAACTTAGTCTCCATTCCAACAGAAACACTGGAGCTCTGACATACTGTGTCAGGGAAATAAATTGTGTGTGTGTGTGTTTCCAAACATTGCCTGTGTAACCCAACAATGCAGCAAAGGATTTTTGACATTCTGAGAGGACAAAGAAGAAAATGGAACCTGTTCTCTTGTACAGTAATCTGCTATGTACAAGATAGCTTTTGATGGCAATACACACATATTTGACTCTGATCAAGTGTATTCTTTCATGCTGGCAAAACATCGAATGGAGACTAAATAAACACAAAGATTTGGATTTAGGTTTATTCACTGCTGCCAAAGCCGTGGAGGTGACACTGACATAAACATATCAGATAAGTAACCTGCCTTTTAAAATACGCGTGGGGTTCAAAACAAGAACACATTTGATCAGTACGGAACTGAAAGAGGTGAACCAGTTATCAGTTCTCGTTTTGATTGGTCTTATGCAGTTAAGGATTTGGTAACTCTCTGGAATGAATGGTACCATTCCTACAGAAAAATCTTAGCAAATGAGCTAAACAAGAACACAACTGTTTCCAGTTTTAGCCTGGTCCAAGTGGCACTGATGGTGAGCTTGCTACCTCAGTACCTCTTGGGGCAGGTAGGTGGCAGCACTGGATGTTCTGTGTGATCACATGACATCCGGCTCCCCTCCCCCAAGTGGCACTAATCAAGGCCACTTATAAAGACTTGGTGTTCGCATATGACCTGTGCTCAGCCCCATGTCAGTCACCTAGTTATGCCCACTCCTCCCAGTGCAGAGCCAATTTGCTTGCAAGTCCAAAAAGACTGACACACCTACTTAGAATCCAATGCTCAGAGGAGACTTTCCCTGAGAGATGCCTTATAACAACAGCATATTGTGCCTGGCACTAAAAGGAAGGAAGTAGGAGACTGGTGCTTCAGTTGCATGCAAAAGAACAAATAAAACCAAAAAAAGCTGCTTTGAATGTGTTAACCTAGAAATACTAACCAGTCTGAGTGATAAGGATTTGATTCCAATACGAAAGAGCAATTCTGCACTTCAGCATCTACTTTCATTTATACAATGTATGTAGGGATTCCACTACTTAAATAAATGCATTATTTTCTCCAAGACTCAGACCCAAGTGAAAGATAAATTATGTTATTCACCCAATGGGTCAATAACACTGTTTACTTTTCACTGGCCTACATCACAATCAACTTGACTGACAGCCCATTCTACCAATCCCACAATAAATCTGGCCTCGATTGTCACACAGAACACAGACATTGTATACACAGAACATACAATGGCCTGTGTTCTAATATGCCATTCATTTCCATTCGTGAGGTGGCGGGACTTTCATAACTCACTCATGGCTTTGCCACTCGTGAGTTATAATCCCGCCCCCTCACTCATTTAACTTTCTTGGAAGTGCTACCTGTCTATGGCATGGATGAGGTTAGGGTACTCCACACCATGGGATTCAATGACTGGTTGAAAAACTGGTGCAGAGCTCAAGGATTTGGCTTCACTAGGGACTGGGGCTCCACCTGGAGAGATGCAGGCCTATACTGGCGCGATGGTCTGCATCTGTCCAGGAGGGGAACCAGGATCCTAGGTGATAGGTTTACAAATACTTCATTGGCAAACACAAACTAATAAAGAGGAGAGCACTGAAAAGGAGAAGGAAATCCAGCCCCCAAAAAAAAAAAAAAAAATCAGGGTAGCCTGTGAGGTAAACACCAAGACAGAGCAGTCGATAGGGAGAAGGGTAGGGGTAAATGGAGAAAAAGACAAAGGCAGTAAGGACAGGAATGGGGCAAAAAGAAATAAGGCCATAAAAATACGGGGGGTAATAAGTACCAATGCCTGTAGTCTAGGTAAAAATCTCTCCAAAATGGTGGCCTTGATGGAAGAGGGATGCCTGGATATCGTGGCAGTCACAGAAACATGGTACACAGAGAACCATGACTGGGATGTCAACATACCAGGGTACACAATCTACAGGAGGGACAGAGAGGGAAGAGGAGGAGGAGTAGCTCTCTATGTAAAGGAAGGGATCAAAGCAACAGAACTAAAGGATAAACAGGGAGGAGAGGAGGCACTGTGGGTCACCCTGGGGACTGGAAATGGCACCACAATCCGCACAGGGGTTGTATACAGACCTCCATCTCAGGGGGAGGAAATGATAGAAGGCATCCTTAGGATGACAGAGAAAGGGGAGATACTGCTGATGGGGGACAAGAACATGCCAGATGTTAACTGGAGCACCTTTGCTGCAGCCACATCCAAGAGCAGGGCCATTCTCGATGCCCTACAGGGTTCATGTCTCAGACAGCTAGTTTTGGAACCCACTCGGGAGGGAGCAATCTTAGAGCTGGTACACCCAAATGGGGACAGAGAGAGGATCTCCGATCTAGAAGTGGGTAGCCATCTGGGAAAAGCAGTGTTGGGTAAGTTACTTTTTCTATTACTTTCTATTACTTTTGGAAACTTGTTCCAGAAAGCTCTGTGCAGTCACTAGTAAGGATGAAGAAGTACTGGAAAAAGTAATACACCTTACAGTTACAATTACTTATGTCTTTTTATACAGAAGTACTATGTAACTGTAACTGATTACATTTATTTGAAAGTAACTTGTAACTAATCTATTACTTTCAAATAAATGTCATCCGTTATAGTTTTTATTATTTCTGTACTGTTTTTGTATAAAAAAAAATAAGTAACTAACTGTCCGGTGTATTACTTTTTCTAGTACTTCTCCATCCTTGCTAGTGACTGCACAGAGCTTCCTGGATCCAGTTTCCAAAAGAAATACAAAGTAACAGAAAAAGTAACTTACCCAACACTGGGAACAAGCAACCACCAAACAGTGTGGTTCATGATGAACTAAGCTGTAGAGTCAAGCCATACAAAAGTGAAGGTACTGGACTTCAGGAAGGCTGATTTTGTCAAAATGGGAGCGTGCCTCAGAAAAGCACTAGCAAACAAGCAAGAAGGTGGGGTGGAGCAACAATGGGGAAACATCAAAACCGCCATCACAGAGGCAACTAGTCTGTGTGAAGCAAATAAATCAAAATGAAAGAAAAAAACACTATGGTTTTCAAAAGAAGTGGCAGGGAAGGTTAGGGAGAAAAAGATAGCATTCAAGAAGTATAAGGAACTACAGAAAGAACAGGACAGACAACTGTACCAGTTAAAGCAGAAGAAAGTGGGGAAGGAAGTGAGAATAGCAAAGGCACAAACCGAGGAAAAGATAGCCATCTTGGTTAAGAAGGGGGATAAAACCTTTTATAGGTACAACAGGGAGCAAAGAAGGCCTAAGGCAGGGATACTGAGGCTGAATAAAGAGGAAGGTGGCTGGGAAGAGAGTGACAGTGAAAAAGCAGGGATACTGAAAGAGTACTTCTGCTCAGTATTCACAATGGAAGAGCAGGGGGAGATACCTAATCCAGTCAATAGAAGCACTCTGGATGGGGGGGGAGGGTGATATTAGTCCTTTCACAGAAGAAAGGGTTCTGAAAGAACTCCTAACACTGAAGGTGGATAAAGCAACGGGGCCTGATGGGATTCACCCCAGAATTGCAAAAAGAACTAAGGGAAGAACTAGTAACAATGCTGACTACCCTTTTTAATAAATCATGGGAGGACGGTGTGGTACCTGAGGACTGGAGGAGGGTAAATGCAATTTCTCTTCACAAAAGTGGGAGCAAAACAGAGGCAGGAAACTACAGATCTGCCAGTCTGACCTCAGTGGTAGGGAAACTTATGGAATCACTTTTGAAAGAAAGAATTGTCAAGTACTTAGAGGCCACTGGGGCACAGGACCCAAGGCAGCATGGATTCACAGCAGGAAGGTCATGTCAGACAAATCTAATTGATTTCTTTGACTGGGTAACCAAAGCATAGACCAGGAAGGGGCTGTGGATATGGCCTATCTAGACATTAGCAAGGCATTTGACATAGTCCCACACAAAAGATTAATAAACAAATTTGTCAGCCTGGGAGTGGGTCCCAGGGTGGTAGCCAGGGTAAAACACTGGCTGGACAACAGGACACAGAGGGCAATAGTAAATGGAGTCCACAGTGAAGAAAAGGGGGTTACTAGTGGGGTACCTCAGGGTTCAGTAATGGTCCTTTTTAATGTCTTTATAAGTGACATTGCAGAGGGACTGGAAGGAAAAGTATGTCTCTTTGCAGATGACACAAAGATCTGCAACAGGGTTGATATGCAAGGTGGGGTGGAAAGGATGAAAAGGGACTTGGCAAGGTTGGAGGAATGGTCAAATGTATGGCAGCTTAGATTCAACGCAAAGAACTGCAAAGTAATGCACCTGGGAAACAAAACCCAGGGGAAGAGTACACAATGGGGGGTGAGATACTGACAACAACAAAAATGGAAAGGGACCTGGGGTAGTCATATCAGATGACCTAAAAGTGGGCCAGCAATGTGAGAAGGCAATAAGGAGGGCTGGGGGATACTGGGATGCATAGGGAGAGGCATCACCAATAGAAAACAGGAAGTTGTTGTCCCTCTGTACAGACAGTTGGAAGACCACATCTGGAGAACTGTGTACAGTTCTGGTGACCCCACCTCTGCAAAGACATAGACAGGGTGGAGGCGGTCCAGAGGAGGGCAACCAAAATGGTGCAGGGTCTGCACCAGAAGACATATGAAGAAAGACTAAAGAAGTTTAAGATGTACAGCCTCGAGGAAAGGGGGAGGGGAAGACATGATAGAAACTTTCAAATACCTCAAGGGAATCAACAAAGTCCAAGAGGGTAGCATCTTTCAGAAAAAGGGATGTGCAAGAACAAGAGGGCACAATTTGAAGATGGGGGGGTATGGCTCAAAGGTAATGTGAGGGAGTATTTCTTCACAAAGAGGGTGCATGAAACAGCCTTCCTGAGGAGGTCGCAGAGTAAAAAACAGTGGGGGAATTCAAGAATGCATGGGACAGACATAAGGCAATTATAGTGGGGGGTTGGAGGAAGCAGGCTGTTGGTTAACTAGGATCTGCAACTTATCCGTTAGGTGGGGAAATGAGCAGACTAGGTGGGCCAAGCGGTCCTTATCTGCCATCAGATTCTATGTTTCTATGTATATCCTCTAAATGTTTCAGCTACAGTATTACAATTTACTAGAGAACACATTCTTTCCCTTTGCCATGTTTCTTTCCAAAGTACAGTTTGGTAATCTATCTAAAATGTCAGTAGAAAAAGAATTTGCCTCTCCCCTGTTAATCTCACAGTGCTTTTGTTTATATCATAGTGTTCACCATGACAATAGACTGATGTCACAAACAGAAAGTGTGAGGTAAGCACAGGAGTAACAGTTACATTCTGAATGACCCAGTGAAGTAAGTAATATATTATCTACAATATTTAGTAGACCAATAGCAGGGGAAAGTAAAAAAAAAAAAAAAAAAAAAAAACTAGAAAATAATAAAGTTAAAATATAACTGGTATAAATCTAGTGGTTTTAAGCTTTTACTGTAAATGTAGTAGAGCGTTACTCTTTAATAAGACTCTTTTGCTTAGACTGCAAGGTTTTCCTGTTTTTAAAACCAGAGTTAAAGACTGTGGTTGTAACCTGATTTAAGGAAACTGCACTTAAAGGTTAACATTTGTAAATCTGTCCACTGAACTTTCATTGCTCCTTTTAAAACAGTGTATTTATTAGATTTGAATATATTCTTTGAAATGTATTACTGCTGTATCTGGATAAGCAAAACCTGATCCAGAAACAAATGATTTGATACCTTTTATTGGGCCAACATGGATGTTACCCAAAAGAACAAAGTGCTCTAGCTTTCAGACCAACCAGGTCCTTCTTCAGAAGCTATATGGCAGTTATTTTGAAAATCCCATACCATTAACACCAGATAATGATGAAAAAACAGACATAATTCTCATTAGTTTAACATATACACTTAAAACATAACAGAAGATTACGTCAGAGAAGCTAATTAACACCAGTATGCTTGTAACTGAGAAGCCTCAGAAGGGCAAAGGTTATCGAGAATTATCAACAACCAGAAAGCTCTTCTCACATAAATTTTAAAATGTCTCAGTATGCTTCAAGAAAGCATTCTAGTGATAAAAACCTTGGGATAGCATTCTCTCTAATACATGTAAGATGAGCTTACAACTTACATTACAAGTGTCCATGTGTTTTAAAGAACAGACAATGAGAGACAAAATCCTGAAATTAGGTCTAACTACAAGTTGAAAACAAGCCCCAAATTAAACATACACACATACACATGATGCATGATAGTATCACTCGTAAGTATAAGTGCCAAATAAAAATACTTGTCAAGGACCTCCAAGAAAACGAGACCATATGCCTGATAAGTGCAGATTTCAACACAGAGTCACAGTATATAACAAAAATGCATAGAATCAGTCTAAGGAATCTAAGAACAGGTTACTCACCTGTAACAGTAGTTCTAGGAGTGGTATATGTTGTTCATCCACACTCTCTGGCATGTACCTTTCCCCTTTAAATCTTGCCGGAAGTCTTCAAGCTGGCTCCTCCCACCCACCTGGTGGTAAATACCTTGACTCCGCCCCATGACACCAGATCTTAGCCCACTGGAAGCAAGGTTGTGCACCTAAAGCCGGGGAGATTGGGTGGATGCGTGTGGATGAACAACGTATACCACTCCTGGAAATACAGGTTACTCACCTGTAACAGGAGTTCTAGGAATGGTATATGTTGTTCATTCACACTGTCTGGCAGGTTCCTTGCCGCTTTAAATCTTGCCAGAAGTCTTCAAGCTGGCTCCTCCCACCCACCCGGGTGGTAAAACTCTCGGCTCCGCCCCATGACGCCAGATCTGGCCCGCTGGAAGCTCAGGTTGTGCGTCGAAGCCGGGGAGGTCGGGTGGGTCGTCGTGGATGAACAACATATACCATTCCTAGAACTCCTGTTACAGGTGAGTAACCTGTATTTCTAGGGACATGGATATGTTGTTCATCCACACTGTCTGGCAGACTCCTAGCAGTTCTCCGGGAGGAGGGAGGCAAGGCCACACCCCTACTTAGGGAATAAAGACTGAGAACCGAGGCCCCAAAACCAGCATCCCAGTGACTCAAGGTCGATGTGGTAATGGGTAATGAAGGTGTGTGCTGACTTCCAGGTAGCAGCCCTGCAGATTTCCTGGATAGGGACGTCCCTGGAAGCAGCCACCGATGCAGCAGTATGACGGGTAGAATGAGCTCTTATCCCTCTGGGAGGCTCCATGCCCACCAACTTATAGCAGAGATCTATGCAGGAGGTGACCCACCTGCTTATCGTCCGCTTGGCTGCAGGTCTGCCAGGTGCGGCTTCAGCGTAGGTGACAAACAGCTGACGAACCTCTCCCCAAATTTCAGCCGTGCGCTCCTTATAATAAGCGAGCGCCCTTCTAGGGTCCAAAGTATGGAGCCTATATTCGCCTCCGAGGTGTGATTGGGGTAGAACACCGGCAGAGTCAACACCTGGTTAAGGTGAAACTCCGACACCACCTTCGGAAGGAATTTCGGGTGGGGGCGCAGGACAACCTTGTCCCTGTGGAAGACCAGGTAAGGAGACCCGATGCAAAGCGCCTGGAGTTCTCCCATCCTTCTGGCTGACGTGATAGCCACCAAGAAGGCGGTCTTCCACGACAGGTGAGAGAGTTCACACCTGTGCATTGGTTTGAATGGCTTGCCCAACAACATTGAGGACCTCGTCGGAAAGACCCAAGGCCTGGAACTCTAGCCACTCAGGAACCAGGCCGTCAGGTGCAGGGATTGAAGGTCCGGATGGAACACCTTCCCCTGATTGACTGAGAGCAGGTCCGGGCGAGCTGGAAGCTGCCTCGGGAGCCTGGAGCTGAGGCTAAGGAGATCTGGGTACCAGAACTGGCGGGGCCAGTCTGGGGCTATCAGAATCACCTGCGCCTTGTCCCTCCTTGTCTTGAGAAGCACCTTGTGAATCAAGGGAAATGGGGAAAGGCGTAAAAGAGGCCCGGGGTCCACAGCCTCGAGAAGGCATCCCCCTGCAGCGAGCCCTGCTGAGGGGGGCGGGCATGAAACAGCCTCAGCTTCGCATTCTCCCTGGAGGCAAACAGGTCCACCTGAGGTGTGCCCCAGTGGGAGAACAGATCTTGTACTACCTCCGACAGGAGAGACCACTCGTGAGATGCAGCCCCCTCAGGGCATCGGCCAGGGTGTTGGAGGCTCCTGCCACATGAATGGCTAGGAGATCCACCTCCAGGCTGCGCACGAGTGACCAAATGTGGAGAGCTTCCTTGCATAGAAGCATGGAGCGCATCCTGCCCTGGCGGTTCAGGTAGTACATGGTCGTGGTATTGTCCGTCTGGACTCGGACCACTTGACCCCGGAGAAACGGAGCAAAGGCGGTGAGAGCTAGGCAGACTGTTCGGAGCTCCAGCAGGTTGATGTGGCATCGGGACTCCTGCGGGGACCAGAGGCCGTGCACTCAGTGTTCCCCCAGATGGGCACCCCAACCCATCAGAGAGGCATCGGTCGATAGAGAGACCGTCGGCTCGGGGCGGACAAACGGGATGCCCTCCTGCAGATGGGATGGAACGGTCCACCACTGGAGAGCATTCCACATCTCCTGGGTCACTATCACTAGCTGGTCCAATGGATCGCAGCGTTGACACCACTGGCTGGCCAGTCCCCACTGAAGGGGGCGCATGTGCCAGCATGCCCAACGGACCACGCTGGTACAGGCCGCCATGAGACCCAGGAGGCGCAGGAAGTCCCAGGCAGGGCGCGATTGCCCAACCAGAAATGATTGGGCAAAGGAGGTAAGAACCTTGGCCCTGTCCGCCAGGAGCCGTGCTCTGGCTCGAAGAGAGTCGAGCTCTGCCCCGATGAACAGGATCACCTGCTTCGGCTCGAGTTCCAAATTGGCCTCGTTGATGAGAAGGCCAACTTGAGAGCAAACCTGGAGGCCAGATCTCTGGACCGCCTCCACCTCCCTGCCAGGGGGCTGCTATCAGCCAATCGCCCAGGTAAGGGCACACCCGTCCCTCGAGCAACAAGAGAAATGCTGTCACCACTGCCATGCATTTGGTGAAGACCCTGGGAGCTGGAGATAAGTCAAGGGCATGGCTTGAAATCGAAGAGGGATCCTCTCCGCCAAATGGAGGAATCTCCGATGATGACGGACGGATAGGGATGTGAAAGAACGCGGCCCTGTAGGTCCAGAGAGCAGAACCACGCCGTGTTCCAGAGATGGTATTATCTGCGCCAGAGTGACCATTCTGAAGGTCCAAGACCTTAGGAACTTGTTCAGGTCGTAGGTCGAGAATGGGGTGCCAGCCCCCCGTCCGTTTCGGAACCAGGAAATACCTGGACACGAACCTCGGGTCTAAAGGGGGGTCCTCTACCTCCGTGATCACCTCCTTTTGGAGGAGGAGAGCGATGTCAGCTCGACGAGCCGCCAGTGATGCTGCGGACCCCCGAGGCCCCCGAGGCGCGACGTTCCAAGAAGGGCGGGCCTGCTCGACTTCTAGAGGCAGGCCTCCTTTCCCACCACCTCCAGTACCCACCTGTCCATGGTAACAGCGGACCAGGTGGAAAAGAAGTGTCTGAGCCGTCCCCCCACGGGGGGAACCAGGGGTGAGGTGACAGGGATGGGGGCGACACCCCTCAGCCCGTCACTGGGCAGGCTTGGAGGAGGGACCGGCCGAGGGACCTCCTGGGCCTTTTCCTCCCTGCTTCCTGTTGGAGGAAGCCGACGGCTTGGGTTTGGGATGCCAAGCTCGAGCCTGCTGGCCCTGACGTTGCTGGGCTGGGCACGCCGCGGGCGCAGAAGGACGAAAGGGCTTAGGCTGTGGCTTGCGGCCTTTGTCCTTCTGAGCGGAAGAGACCGAGTCCAAGGTAGCATTGGACTTCTCGATCCTCTGCAGGTGACCTTCCACCCCAGGGCCGAAGAGGTCAGTCCCCAAAAAGGGAACATCCGCCAACTTGTGCTGGGTATCCGAGGTAAAGGTGGATATCCTCAGCCAAGCCCGACGACGCATGGCCACTGCGGCCGCCACAGACCTGGCACATGAGTCCCCAATGTCTAACGCAGTCTGAGCTGCTGTTTGGCCACTGCTCGCCCTGGTCCCGCACCTGCCTGACCGTAGTCTGCAGATCTCGCGGGAAGATGAGGACAACCTCATCCAGGGAGCCCAACAGGGCGTGAGAAAATGCCATGAGGATGGCCGAACTGGCCTGATGAAAGCCGAGAGAGGACGCAGCATAGACTTTTCGCCCGGCATAATCCAATTTCTTGGATTCCTTGTCGGGAGGTTTGTCCACATCCCTGGCGTTCTCGGCACACCGGAAAACGCTGTCGGTAACCAACCCCTCGGCCGAGGGGTGTTCCGAAAACCGGACAGGGAACCGGTAGGGACCGCATACTTCCTGGCCATCCTGGCCGAAGGCGCAGGGCAGGAAGCAGGACGCTGCCAAAGTTCCAAGGCCGGACCCACTATGGCTTCGGCCACCGGAAAGGCCTCCATAGGAGACCCTCGTCCAGAATTTCCGTGAGGGGATACCTGCCCGCTTAGAACGGGTTTGAGCTTCATCCCGTGGACTCCAGATGAGTCAAGCAACCCTAAGAAGGACAAAGGGCTATCGTCCACTGACTGCTCCTCCCCGAGGACCCAAGTCCATGCGCTTGGAGAAGAGGGAGGAACCATCATCGGACTCAGAAGAGTCCTCAAAGAGCTGCCTCGGCCTGAGCCACCCTCCACCTGCCAAGGTTTATCAGAGTGAGGGTGACAGACAGCCTATGGGACAAACCCAAGGCCGACTGAGAATTTTTGGTCGAGCCCAACTAATGGCTGTGAGGCGGAGGTTCCACCATAGAATTGGTGGGGCAGCTGGAATTGGCCGAACAACCGCCTGGGAACAGGCTCTCGGCTACAATGAGGGGTTGTTTCGCCCGGTGACAGCACTTAATGGCCGGGAAGACGATCGGTGGCCTATTCCCGGTCAAAAGGAGCTGTTGCCACATGAGTTCCTCGTATTGACGCAACTTGCGCCAAGCCCCTCATCCGAGGAAGAGGAAGAGCGTGGCGCGCTTGCCAAGGTGCCAGACCGAGACCGCCTTATGGCGGCGGGATCGGTTGGACGCGAGGATGTCCGAGACCGAGTCTCGACTAGGCCGAGGAAAAGTGTCGGAATGGCACTCGCCCGGATTTATCCCACCAAGGCTCCGGAACCGGAGGCACAGACGAGCCGACGGATCCTCAACTCTCACCGGGGAACTTGGGAGAGGGATTCTCAGCTTCCAGCTGACAACTCATTCAACGGGTCGAGAAAATCTCGACCGCCGGAAAGTCTCGTCAACTGGCCTGACGGGACACCGTGAAGCCAGTGTGCTGAAGCTGAGGTCGATCCGGTCGCACTGCTCGACAAGTGGAGGGTATCTTTCCCGCCCCAAGAGCGTCCAACGGAGAGACTTACTTTTGCTCTTTTGGACCTGGGAAAAGGTCTCAGAAAGCTGGACCTCACCTTTCGCCGAGAGGGTCAGACAAAGCTCCTTAAAAGAAGCCGAGTACGAGGCACCGAGAGAGTGCGGGACAAATGCCGCAGCCGAGGTAGAAGCGGCCCGCGCCGCCTCCTCTTCGAGGGCGATCATCTGCTCGAGCTGATCCGCCGAGCCCGCCGCCGCGGACACCGCCAACCGGGCCTCTTTAGATTTCACCGGTGGAATTCTTTTCTTGGGGCGCCCCAGTTGTAAATCGGGCAAGCACCGGTCTTCTGCGACGAGGTCGGCAAGAAGAGCACTGTCGTCAGGCCTGTGGGTCATGCTCAAGGCCCAGGCAGTAGACGCACGTGGAGTCGCGGATCCGCTCCTAGACATCTTCTGCCCACAAAGGCACCTCCGAAACCGGAAGCCGATTTGTCCATCGTAGCTGCAAGGAGACGATTACAAAAGTCTTTTAGCAAAACTTTTGATTTCAATTGCAAGAATTAGGAACCAGTCTTAAACGCAGAGCGTTAAGGAGGGAACCTGAGCTTCCAAGCTGTAAGGAAGATCTGGCCATGGGGCGGAGCCGAGTATTACCACCGGTGGGTGGAGAGCCAGCTTAAGACCTTCCGCAAGATTTTAAAGCGTCAAGGAACCTGCCAGACAGTGTGGATGAACAACATATCCATGTCCCTAGAACTAATGTTACAAGTGAGTAACCTGTTCTTCTAGGAGCATGGACATGTTGTTCATCCACACTCTCTGGCAGACTCCAAGCAGTTCTCTGGAAGAAGGGAGGCAAGGCGCACACCCCCTACTTGGGAAATAGAGATTTGAGAACCAAGGCCCCAAAACCAGCATCCCGGCATGACTCAAGGTCGATATAGTAGTGGATAATAAAGGTGTTTGCTGACTTCCGGGTAGCAGCCCGACAGATTTCCTGGATAGGTATGTCCCTGGAAGCAGCCACCAATGCAGCGGTATGGCGGATAGAATGAGCTCTTATCCCTCTGGGAGGCTCCTTGCCCGCCAACTCATAGCACAGACCTATGCATGATGTAATCAACCTTGCAATGTTCCATTTGGCTGCAGGTCTGCCAGAAGCGGCTTCAGCGTAGGTGACAAACAGCTGGTGAACCTCTCCATGAATTTCCACCGTCCTCTCCTTGTAGTAGGAGAGAGCACGTCTCAGGTCCAAGGTATGGAGCCTGTACTCGGCGTCCGAGGTGTAATTACGGTAGTATACAGGCAGAGTTAACACCTGGTTAAGTTGAAACTCTGACACCACCTTCGGAAGGAATTTCAGGTGGGGACGCAGGACAACTTTGTCCCTATGGAAGACCAGATAAGGGGAGTCCATCAAAAGCACCTGGAGCTCTCCTGTCCTTCTGGCTGATGTGATAGCCACCAAGAAGGCCATCTTCCACGACAAGTGTGAAAGCTCACACTTGTGTGCATGGGTTCGAATGGCTTGCCCATGAGCTTTGCCAAAACCAGCAAGAGATCCCACGGAGGTGGAGGTTCACTCACCAGAGGGGATATGTGATCCAGGCCTTTGAAAAAGTGCCCGACTACTGACTCCTGCACCATTGTTGGCTGACCGGCCCGCGAATGGTAAGCAGAAATGGCTGCCAGGTGCACCCTAAGGGTCGATGACCGTAGACCCCCTTTGGAGAGAGACCGAAGGTAGTCGAGAATGTTAGCCACTGAACAGGATAAGGGGTCCAGACTATTACCCTGTCACCAAATGGAAAATCTTTTCCATTTGAAGGCATAACATTTCCTGGTTGATTCCTTCTGAGATGCCTCCACTACGGTGTAGACATCCTCGGAAAGACACAAAGCCTGGAACTCTAGCCGCTCAGGTACCAGGCTGTCAGGTGCACGGATTGTCTGGATGGAAAACCTTCCCCTGGTTCAGATATATCAGGTCAAGGCATGTACAAAGCCGCTCCGGGGGCCTGCAGCTGAGAGTAGGAGATCAGAGTACCAGAACTGGCACGGCCGGTCTGGGGCTACCAGGATCACCTTCACCTTGTCCCTCCTCACCTTGAGTAACACCTTGTGGATCAAGGGAAACAGAGGGAAGGCATAGAGAAGGCCTGGGGTCCACGGCCTGAGAGCACATCTCTGTGAGAAAGCCCTGCTGAGGGTGGGCATGATACAACCTCAGAGTTTGGTGTGTTTCCCTGGAGGCAAGCGGGTCCACCATCAGATTGCCCCTAATGGGAGAACAAGTTATAACTACCACTCCTGGATGGAGTGACCCTTGTAGGATGTCTGGCCTATACAGCTGAGAGCATCCACCAGCTGGTTCAAGGCTCCTGCCACATGAATGGCTAGGAGATCTGCCTCCAACTGGCTGACGAGGGTCCAGATGAGGAGCACCTCCTTGCAAAGCAGACGGGAGTGCAAGCTGCCCTGTTTGTTGAGGTAGTACATGGTGGTGATATTGTCCATCTGGACATGAACCAACTGACCCCGGAGCTGAGGAGCAAAAGCTGACAATGCCAGTCTGACTGCTCTGAGCTCCAACAGGTTGATGTGGCATCAGGACTCCTCAGGGGTCCAGAACCCGTAGGCCTACTGCTCCCCCATGTGGGTACCCCAGCCCATGAGGAGAAACGCCGGTCATGAGGCCACGTAGCTCAGGGCAGACAAACAGGATCCTTCCTGCTAACCCGTTCTGGGGCGGTCCACCATTGGAAAGTCCCACACCTTCTGGGTCATAGTGATCAGCTTATCCAGCAGAAAATGACTGTGGCACTGGGTCGAGATAAGCCCAACTCCCATTGGACGGAGTGCATGTGCAATCTGGTCCAGCGGACCTACTGAGATGCATGCCACTGCTACAACCTGCAGAAGGCCTGGACCAAATCTGAGCAGGGGAAATTCTGCTGAGAGAATTGCAACAGGGTAAAAGGGAAAATAATGTGCAGAAGGAAGAAGAGGAGCTGGAAATGAGAGAGGAGATGAATAAAAGCAAGCAGGGGAGTAAGAGGTTGGAATCTTAGTGCTGAGGACTCAATACTAAGAGAGTCAAATTAGGCAGTAAGGGGGAGAGGCAGTAGTCGCAGATTTGGGTGGAGGCCATGCCAGGAAATGACAGCGAAAGGGTGGGATCAATCTGTTCCTGAAACATGCTAGAAGGGGTAGGGACAGCCTCTACTTAATTATACATCTTGGGACAAATGACCTGGCTGACAAGACACTCAGATATATCCAGAGGAGGTTTGAGGAACTAGCACAATTATGTGAAGGGGCAGGAAGATCAGTAACACTCAGAGATATCCCGGTGCCAAAAGGCAAGCCTAACAAGAAAGCTGAGAATAGAGGAATTTGAACGGATGGCTAAGAACCTGGTGTTGTGCTAAAGGGGGTATGGGCTGTTGGGGGGTGAGGGACCTGGGAGGACAGTAGTCTCTATGCCAAGGACAGACTAAGTCACTCTGAGTGAGGAGGGAAAGAAAGTGTTGAAACAGAGGATGGAGGAGTACATATAGAGGAGTTAGGAATTTAAACTAGGAGTGGGGAAGTATCAATTATGGAAGAGATATACGAGAGACTGCAGGTTAGAAAACTATGGCGCGCCACCCCATAACAGTGACAAAGGGACAAATGGCAAGTGCCATTAGTGATGCTAGGAAAGGGGCAGGATGGGAGGGGTGGGAAGGTGGTTACCCTTAATGCTAGGAGCCTTGGGAGGAAAACTGCAGGAGTTACAGGTTCTCATGGCAGAGGAGAGGTGGACATTGCAGCCATCACAGAAACATGGCCACCCAATACAATGATGGGACCTGTCTGTACACAGGGTACAGGTTATTCGTCAGAGGGACAGTGTGATTGGGGAAGGAGGGGGATGGCACTATATGTGAAGAAAGGACTGAAGTAGTGTAAGGGAGAGGGGAGGGGTAGTACGGAGTCACTTTGGATGCAAATCCAGGATTCCAAGAATAGGATTCTAAGAATGGGAGTGGTGTACAGGCTACCATCTCAGACGGAGGAGTTAGACAGGGAACCTAGCGGAACAGATCAGCAGAATCTGTGAGAAGCCGGGTAGTGTGGATGATTGTGGGGACTCTTAACATGCCAGGAGGGACTTATACCCCAACAACCAGGAACAGAAGGGAGCAGGTACTGCTGGATGCCTTCCAGGACAGCTCTGCTGCAAATGGTCATGAACCAACCAGGTTAGGGAATACCCTTGACCTTGTGCTGGCAAATGGGGACTTTGTGAGAACTTACAGTGGAGAAACCGCTGTCAGGGAGTGACCACCTCTCAGTATGGCTCACACTGGATATGGGCAAGGAAGAAGTGGAATCTGGCACAAGAGTGCTGGACTTCAGGAGGGCCGACTTTGGGAGGATGGGGGAAGTGGTAAAAGGGTACCTGGCCAGAATTCAATCTAGTAAGAAAAGGCAGTCAGAACAGCAAAGGCCCAAACCAAGGAAAAGATAGCCAACTCAGTTAAGAAGGGGGATAAAACCTTTTATAGGTACATCAGGGAGCGAAGGAAGACCAAGGGAGGGATAGTGAGGCTTAATAAAGGGGAGTGAGGGTGGGCAGAGGGTGACTGTGAAAAGGCAGAGATACTAAACAAATATTTTTGCTCAGTATTTACAAAGGAAGAGGGGGAGGTAAACTAAAACAAACAGTAGAAACACTCTGGATACAGAAGATGATACAGCCCATTTACAGAAGAAAGGGTTCTGAAAGAGCTCTTAAAACTGAAGGTGGACAAAGCAATGGGGCCTGATGAGATCCATCCCAGAATTCTAAAAGAACTAAGGGTAGAACTAGTGACACCACTGGCTACCCTCTTTAACAAATCATGGGAGGATGGGGTGGTACCTGGGGACTGGAGGAGGGCAGATGCTGTTCCCCTTCACAAAAGTGGGAGCAAGGCAGAAGCAGGAAACTACAGACCTGTTAGTTTGAAAAACCTCAGTGGTAGGGAAAATGATGGAATCACTTCTGAAGGAAAAGAATTGTTGAGTATCTAGAGGTCAGAGAGCACAGGACCCAAGGCAGCATGGATTCACAGCAGGAAGGTCATGCCAGACAAATCTGATAGATTTCTTTGACTGGGTGACCAAAGTAGTTGATCAGGAAGGGCTGTGGACATGGCCTACCTAGACTTAGCAAGGCATTTGACACAGTCCCACACAAGATTAATATACAGTTAGCCAGCCTGGAACAGGTCCCAAGATGGCAACCTGGGTAAAGAATTGGCTAGAATAGGACACAGAGTAATAGTAAATGGAGTCCACTCTGAAAAAGAGGGAGTAGTAGTAGGGGTACCACAGGGTTCCAATAGTGGGACCCGGTCCTCTTCAATGTCTTTATGTTGGCATTGCAGAGGGACTGGAAGGAGAAAGTATATCTCTTGTAGATGACACAAAAAGGTCTACAACAGAGTTGATGCAAAGGTCTGGTCTGGAAAGGATGAGAAGGAACTTAGCAAGTTAGAGGAATGGTTAAATGTATGGCAGTTTAGATTCAGTGCTAAGAAGTGCAAGGTAATGCACCTAGAAACAAAACCCAGGGAAAGAGCAAGGCAAGTGAGATACTCAACAACAACAAAATGGAAAGGGACCTGGGGGTAGTCACTACATCAGATGACCCAAAGGGGGCAAGCAATGTGGGAGAGGGCAGCAAGGAGGCTGGGAGAATACTGGGATGCATGAGGAGAGGCATCACCAGTAGAAAACAGGAGATTATTATCTCTGTACAGACAGCTGGGTGAGACCACATCTGGAGTACTGCATGCAGTTCTGGAGACCATCTCGCTGAGAGCATAGACAGGATGGAAGCTGTCAGAGGAGGGCAACTAAAATGGTGCAGGGTCGCACGGAGAGAAAGATGAAGAGAGACTTAAGGAGCTCAACATGTATAGCCTCGAGGAAAGGAGGAAGGGGGGAGATGAAGAAACTAAGTACCTCAAGAGAATCAACAAAGTCAAGAGGGTAGCATCTTTCAAAAAGAGGTGTAAAGAACAAGGGGCACAATTTGAAGATAGAAAGAAGGAGCTCAGAGGTAATTTAAGGAAGTATTTTTCACAGAGAGGGTTGTGGATGGATGGCCCAGAGGAGGTTGTGGAGTCAAAACAGTGGAATTCAAGCATGCATGGGACAGTCATAAGGCAATTCTAGGCGGTGGGGTAGGAAGAAATAGGCTGCTGGTTAACTAGGATCTGCAGCTATCCATCAGGTAGGGAAATGGGCAGGACTGGTAGCTGGGCAGTCCTTATCAGCCAAATTCTATGTTTCTAAGGTATGGACACTAACCAGAGGTGGGAGCTCATAAAGCTGGGGATATGGAGGCAACAAAACCAATGCAAAGCCCAGAGCAAGAAAGCTAGGCTAAGGAACCCAGGCTAGTTGAGCAAGGAGGTCATGGAAAAGGTAAGGAAGAAAAGACTTTGAGAAAGTACAAGAAAGCGGGGGACAGGGAGAGACTTGATGAATCAAGGAGGTGACAAGGGCAGTAAGGGAGCTAAAGCAACCCACGGAGCTCAGGCTGGCACAAGACATTAAGAAGGAGGAGGAGACTTTCATAGCACATCAGGAGAAAAGGAGCTGTAAGGACCATACAGTAAGGATTAGAAGGAGGGGGGTTGGTGGAAGCAGGATGAGTACTTCTACTCAGTATCTACTAAAGAGAAGAGGGGTGACACCAAGGTTGGAGAAATGGCAGAAACAGGAAGGGTGACAGATGGGACAAAACATGGAGGGCAGAGTTCAAGAGGGTTTGAAGCACCACTGAGGGTGACAAGGCCAGACCCAGATGGTATCCACCTAGGTACTGAAGAGCGGCAGAGGTCTTGCAGCAACTTTGGCAGACCGTGACGCACGCCCTCATTACACTCGGGGTGTACCTCAGACTGGAGGATGGCTCTGTGGTGCCCCCTCCACAAGAGTGGCCCCCAAGGATGAACTGAGAAACCACAGACCAAGTGAGCCTCCACACCAACGTGGGTGTTTAATGGAGACTCATCCTGAAGGAGAGGCTGCGGCCCTCCAGAGGCCAAAGGACTACAGGACAGCAGACAGCATGGTTTCACATGTAGCAGATCCTGCCAAACCAACCTGGTGGAGTTCTATGACCGCAACTAGGCAACTGGACAGAGGCCATGCAGTGGATGTCCTGTATCTGGACTTCAGTAAGGCATCTACCCAGCCGCATGGAAGGCTGGGAAGGAAGCAGTAGGCACAGGGGCGGGTGCAAAGCCAGGAGATGGGTAGGAAACTGGCTGCAGGAAGGCAACAGAGGGTGGTGGTGGTGGGAGCTCTCACACCCAAAGGGCAGTGACGAGCAGTGTTCCACAGGGCTCAAAAGTTGGGTTCAAGTGTTGTTTGGGATATTCATTGCAGACATATCATGGGACATCAAGAGCAAGATCAGTCTGTTTGCTGATGATACACGTAGGCGAGGGTGGATGACCTAGGGGGATGGCAGGGGTTGCAGGGATGACCTGGCAAAGCTTGGAAACTCTTGGCCTCAGACACCTGGCAACTGGGGTTTAATGCCAAAAGTGCAAGGTGCTGCATTTTAGATGAAGGAACCAAGGAGGAGCACTAGCTGGGGGAGGGCAGCCCAAACAGAGAAGAAGAAGGATCTGGAGGTGCTCAATACAGGGTCAATGAACAACTCGGCACAATGTAGGAAGGTAGCTGCAAAGGCCAACAAAACGCCATTGTACTGCAAGGGTATACTGCCGAGGAGGGAGGAGGTGACTGGCCACTGTGACAGGCTATTACTTAGACCACATCTGAGTACTGCAAAATACTGGCGCCTGTATCTGAAGAGGGACATTAAGTGACTGGAGGGGTGCAGCGAGGGCAAAAAAGATGATCAAGGGGCTGGGGACCAATCATATGGAGAGGAGGCTGAAGGAGTTGAACATGTACTCACTGGAGGAGAGGAGGACAGGGTGACATGACTGAAACCTTCAAATACATGAAAGGAATAAACAAGATGGGTACAGAGGGCTGTTCAAAGTAAGGGAGGGAGGCCACCAGGGGCCATGATATGAGACTGAGGAGGAAGGTTCAGGAGGGAGATGAGGAGACACTTTTTACAGGAGAGGGTGGTGGCCGGTGGAATCGCTACCTGCAGAAGTGGTATCAGCAGGACAGTGGACTGTTTCAAAAGGGATGGGACAGGACAAGGGGAGGGTTAATGAAGGGGAAGGGTGGAAGGGAGGGAGGGGCTGCTGCAGAATAAGGGGTGCTAGCCGCACATTCGAGCAGACTTGATAGACCTCTAGGCCTTTATCTGCTGGCAAATTTCATATGTTTGTATGTTTGTAAGGAATAGGAAGCCCCGGGACGGGCGCAAGTGCCTAACCAGAAATTAATGGATAAAGTAGGAAAGAACCTTCGCCCTGTCCAACTGGAGCTGAGCTCTGGCTTGACGAGAGTTGAGCTCTGCCCTGATGAAGCCCATCACCTGAGAGGGCACAGGTTCCAATCTGGCCTCATTGAGAGCAGGTTCGAAGAGCCAGATCCCTGGATCTTTCCACCTCCTGAAGGGAGGAACCTGCCAAGAGCCAGTCATCGAGATAAGGGTAGATTCAAACTCCTCGACGACAGACATGGGCTGCCATCACTGCGATGCACTTGGTGAAGACCACTGGGGCCAATGACAGGCCGAATGACATGGCTCGGAACTCATACAGGGTCCTCTTGACCCTGAAGCAGAGGAACCGCTGATGGGATGGAAGGATTGGAATACGGAAGGATGCGTCCTGCAGATCCAGTGAACAGAACCACATGTTTCGCTCCAGGGATGGTATGATCTTGTTCAGAGTTACCATCCTGAAGGTGTGAGACCTGAGATATTGATTCAGGTCATGGAGATCTAGGATGGGGCACCAAACCCCCATCTGCTTCGGCACCAGAAAGTACCTGGACACGAAGCCTGGGTCTGTAGGAGGATCTGGCACTGGAGCTACCACCTCCTTGCAGAGGAGCTGAGCAATGTCATCTCGAAGAGCCGACTGAGTGCAAGTTGAGATCCTTTCCTCCCGAGGGGCGTGGGCTCGGCTGGGAGAGTACTGCTCGAATTCCAAAGGCGGTCCCTGGCCGACCACTTCTAGAACCCACCTGTCTGAGGTGATAGCGGACCAAGCAGAAAGAAAGTGGTGGAGCCGGCCCTCACGGGAGGACCCAGAGCTGGCATGATGGGTGTAGGGGTGGCTACACCCAACCCATCACTGAGCAGGCTTAGAGGAGGAGGGGGCTCCTGGACCAGCACCTCTGCCTCCTTTACGGGGCTGTTGAGGACCCTGCTTGGGCCTGGGGTGCCACGCTTGAGCCTGTTGTTGCTGCTGTTGCTGCTGGCCTCCTCGGAGGGCTGCCTAACCACAGGGGAAGAGTGCCAAAAAGGCTTCTTCTTTCGCTTCTGCTGGTTCTTGCCCAAAGAATCCCTCACAGAGGTAGCACTCAAGGTGGCACTTGCCTGCTCTATGCGCTGGAGATGACCAGCCACTCCAGGACCAAAGAGGTCGGTGTCCAGAAAGGGCACGTCAGCTAACTTGTGCTGGGTATCCGCCAGGAAGGAGACAGCCTCAGCCAAGCCCTGCAGCAAGTAGCCTCTGCGGCTGCTAAAGAGCAGGCACCGGAATCTCCAATGTCCCGGGCCATCTGGAGCTGCTGTTTTGAAACAGCACAGCCCTGATCACGGACCTGCTTCACTGTGGTCTGCATGTCCACCGGGAGATGAGGGAGAACTTCATCTAATGACCCTAGGAGGGCATGAGAGAAGTGTGCCATGATAACAGCCGAGCTGGCCAGATGAAGGCCTAAGGAGGAGGCCGCATAGATCTTACGGGCAGAATGGTCCATATTCTTGGACTCCTTGTCTGGGGGTCGGTCAATGTCAGCTGAGCTACTAGTACGTCTGCACACAGAAGCAGTCACTATGCTTTCAGCCAAAGGATGTTCTGTGAACCCTGCCAGGGATCCCATGGGCACCGTATACTTGCAGGCCATATGGGCGGATGGAGCTGGGCAGGAAGCAGGATGCTGCCAAAGCTCAAGGGCTGGGCCAATGATGGCTTCCGCCACTGGAAAGGCCTCTGTCCGGGTATTCCCCTTTGAGGACATCCGAAGGGCATCCGACCTTTTTCTGATGGGCCCAGGGCATTCCGTGATTTGGAGATCAGGCGGATGATGCCCTGAAAGGAGGAAGGGCCTTCCTCCAATCCCACCATGGATAACTCATCATCCCCAGGATGAGAGTGTAATTCAGTGTTGTCCGAGTCCGAAGAGTCAGGATACAACGGTCTCCCTCGATACACCAAGGGCGATCGGGGACAACCGTGATCGACAGACGTCAGGGAAGCTCAGTGTCTGGTTGGTCCTCTTTCAAGGGAGCCCCTCCCTGAGGCTGCTTAGGCAGTGGCTCCGCCTAAATCGGTGGAGAGACCGGAATAAGCCAAGCCTGAATACGGGCCGGCCCCATGGGTGGTGGAACCAAGGCCTTTGGTTCCAGAGGGGTCGGCATCTGCCTTGGAGGTGGGAGCCAAGTGATGGCCAGGGCGGCCGGCGGTGCCGGCTTCTGCCCAGTCAAAATCAGCTGTTGCCACACAAGATCCTCATAGCGTCGACAGAGTTTCTGTTGAAGCCTCTCCTCATCTGAGGAGGTGAAGATCTGTGGCGGCGCCTCTTCTTAGAGTGTCTGTGGTCCTTTTTTGGCTGTTCAACAGAAGGGGACCTGGTCCTCAATCGAGACTGACGGGGTCCGTTCGGTCAATCAGGAGCCACCGGAGTCAGTGAAAACCGAGGTTCCGGCACAGTTTCCTCGATCGGGACACCCGAGGGCAGTGTCTCCTCATTGGGAAAGAAAAGGACCTTTCTAAAGATTTGTCGACCGGAGTCGGCGATAAGGGCTCAATCGGGTCGAGAGTAATCTCAGCCAGTTCAGCTGTTTCCTCAGTCTCGTTCCCTTGGCCAGACGGAAGGTCCGTAAAGCTGGCAGCCGAGAAAGCGATCTTGACCGAAGTCGAGACCACGTGTTCCTGGGACTCGGACCTCTCTTGGTCCCAGGAGTGTCTCCGTTTAGTTGAAGACTTAGGGTCCTTATCCCTCTTACGAGGGCGGGAGGAGTGCGAGCCTGAGGGCGTCTCACTCCTTGTGGGAAGAGACTGGCACAACTCTCTGAAGGAGCCTGTAAAAGTAGAGCCAAGGTTGAGCAGAACAAAAAAGCTTCGACTGGCCAAAGCTTGAGCCGCTTCCTCCTCAAATACCTTCATCTGCTCCAGCTGTTCGGCGGATACCGTGGCCACTGAAACCGCCCACCTCGCCTCTTCCAATGTCACCAGCGGGTTCCTTTTCTCCAGTCTCCCCAATTTTGGGTGCACCTTGTGGTCGTCCAGAACATTGGGATGGAAGGCCAAGCAAAAAGTACAAGACGTGGTCCGACACCTAAGCAATGGACACATGAGGGGTGGGGATCGGTGCATGACATCTTCTGGCCGCAGGTACACTGGCGAAATCCAGGAGCTGATTTGTCCTCCATGTCCGATGCATTGTAATTGGAGTTGTTAACTCTGACGAGTTTTAGAGTGATTTGCGTTAAAAAACGACATTGCGAATGCAAGGCCTACGAACTGCTAAAGTAGCATTAGGGAACCTGAATCTTCCAGCGGAAAGGAAGATCTGGTGTCATGGGGCAGAGCCGAGGTATTTACCACCCGGGTGGGTGGGAGGAGCCAGCTTGAAAACTTCTGGCAAGATTTAAAGGGGAAAAGGACATGCCAGAGAGTGTGGATGAACAACATATCCATGCTCCTAGAAATGAAAACTTCTAAGGATGAAATCCTCCAGCCCCCCTCCTTTTTTCTCCCTCCCCAACTCTCTCTCTCTCACCTTGGGAAAGATAACTAGTAGGAATGAGATATACTGTATGTACAAAAGTCATAATACAGCATCATTCACACCAATCTTAATATTTACCCAAAGGAATTACACCTTTTATGATCCCCCAAGTAAATGAGATTTACATCTTAAGATGAGCAGATTTAAAAATGTGACAGTGTGTAATCCAACCACTGACAACTAGTAGAAGGAAGTAAATGTACACTATATGTGAAAACTTAGTGTCCTAGCCACATAAGTGCTCCATGCCACACTCCCCCCACACATACGTGTGTACATACACCACACCACACACACACACCACACAACCACAACAAATATAACCCACACTGCGCACCCACACCCACACACACCACACCCACAACCCCCACAACACACAAAAACACAACACATACAAAACACACACAAACAACACACACATACAGCACTACACACACAAAACACACACACACACTCACCACAGTGTTAAGGTGAGAAGTCAACATGTAGATAACCATAAACTTACAAAATCAAAGGCTCACTGAAGAACTAAAGTATCTATGTCCATCTTTTAAAGTAAAGGTCTGTGTAAGTTTAAGTGGAATAATGTGTCATATAACCAACATCAATGTTCATTCCATCCGCCACCATATTGAGAAGTAAAATAAGTCCAATTTCAGAAGCCCATCTCTTGTGTACTGTTGAAATGTCATTTTAAGACCATCACAGACATATCTGAGATTGAGTGGCCATCCTGGGAAAAGTGTTGGGCTACTGGTATGTCAGTCATCTTAATATTAATAGAATGTCTGTGTGAATTCATTCTAGTGTGGAGTTGTTGCCTTGTCTCCCCCACATAACTTATGCAAAACCAAAACCTGTTAACATCTACTTCAAGAATGGCACCAAATCAGGAGGCAGTATGGTGCAGTGGGTTAAGGCTCTGAGCTGCAAATCTGGAGACCTGGGTTTGAATCCCACAGCCCCCTAGGTGTATACTGTGTGACCCTGAGCAAATCACTTAACTTCCTCATGCTCCCAGGTTGCACCTGCAAACAAGCTTTCAGCTTAGTGTGTCTCACCTGGTAAAATAATTGGTAAAAAAAAAAAAAAGAGAAAAAAAATCAGGTTTCATACTTTCACTATTTTGGGCACGGACACTTTTACCTGCAATACTGAATCTAATGTAAGAATCTACACTATCACTTTAAATGTGGTAAGTTAAGTTGCCTGAGGGAGGGCATTTATAGTGACAGTGGAGTGGTATTTATGTGCCAACATGCGTCAGCCAGGTTTGTTTACTGTACTGCAGCCATTTATTTGTTGCCTGCTCAATTTGTTCACTGAACTGTAGGGGATAAAAAAAATGCTAAATCAATGTTACTGCCTGCAGTGGCCCTCCTCCAGCTAAGCATGCTTCTTTATAGAACTAAGAAGTAAATCCCTTCACTGTCAAACAGGGGCCATCAGAAATCTTTTCCCAAGGTCCACTTTGTAAGTCTTTTTGTAGTCAGTGAATCTGTACTATCATGTTCGTACCAGTATTATAGCTTCCCTGCAGAGGTGAACTTCTGCTCAGCAGTACTGGTGCTGACTGAAACGAATAATGCTGACTTTGAAGTGCAGGCAGCTTTCTTTTGCTTTATTTGTGCCTGATCTGCCTATTGTTCAAATATAGGGATCGCATTTATGAGGAGTAAACCAAGAAAATGTTTTCCCTCTACGGAAGATGGTAGAGCACACTCCAAGCTCAATGAGTTAAAGGACCAGAAAATTAAGAGAATAAAATGCTTGTTAACTGCAGATGACATGCCTCTAAACAGGAGCTGATGATGTTGCATCCTTATTCTTTTTAATTTGTCAATACAGCAACACAAAACTCAACTGAAGTCTCTCTCATACCTACCCTCTCAATTGTTCATCATTTTCTGGGATGTCAATGATTTCCACTCAAGACTACTTAGTCTCCCTTAAAAGTGGTATTTTTGTTAGTGAAGAGTCGAGTTCTGAAGCATAAAGTATTGCCAAGCACTGATGCTACATTATAAAACACTGGTTGGAAACAGAGCATTCTGACAAGCTAACAGCATTCAAACAGAGTCACATGAATAACTGAAAACCTTCACATACAACAGTTAGACATTTGGCTTTTAAAACAAACATTTATTAAACAAATAAAACCACTGTAGTCTAGTATTAGCATTAATGCACTACAGGGGTTGGTTTACCTTTGTTAATCTAACCCACATCGCATAAGACACTCAGCTACACCTCTTGACCCCTAGGGATAGATTCACAGACTGTACCATAACCCCAGGTCATGCTGTAAGTCCTTTTCACAGTAAGCCCCACAACACTGCAGGCTACTAGAGCTGATACTTTCATTGTGTACACTGTGTCCTCGATTGTGGTCATTTGCCCCAGATCTGCAAGCAAGGAACCTGAGAGGTATGGTCGAATGTTTTTAATCTAACCACACTGCCAGCTTTGAGACTTCAGGTATACAGCCAACACATTTTAAAACAGAGAGATCAAATCAGATAATAATTAATTAATTATTGGTGTACTATTAGTCACTGCTAAACATTTGAACCACAAATTGTAATTTTATTTACTCATTTAACATTTGGCAATTGGGTGAGTGCCCTGACTCACATGACCCTTCACTGGCACGATCCAGGCATGAATAACAAAGACAAGACTTTTTGTACAGTACAAAAACCTCATTGATAACACTATCTGCAATATACAATAATATACCTATCATGATGTTGTTAAAAGTATAACGCAGTAAACAGTTAAAGACTGAAATAACATAAAATAAAAGGAAAAAAAGTTATGAAGCATGCACCATAAAATTATGAATGCAATATTCAAGTTTGTAAGCAGCGGCAACTGGTTGCATTAAACAAATATTGCTTGGATAGTACCTTGAACTTTGACTTGGAAAGAACTAACATTGCTTGTCTAATGGTGTGTCAGCAATGTTCTACGCTGCCACCTGGGAGAGTAGGGGGCAAGGGTGTAGGCAGGCATACTCACTGTACACATTTGTGTACAGTTTTGTTGAGTGCCTGTCACAAACCATATGCCTTTCTGTTAACATTTTCATTCTAATCTGTAGTATTTGGGTTAGTGTAGGCCACTGAGGAGTGTCCCTGTTTAAACTTCTGTTGTTTAGGAGACAGATACATGTATAACCTCTTTAGAGATTAGAGGAATCATCTGAAAACAATCTGACTTGTTTGGAAGGGGGTACCATTTGGAGAGAATGTATACATTTTTTTAATGGGAGGGCTGTACCTGTTGGAAATTGTGTGTACAAAATGGAAATTTCTAGCTGCACCCCTGGTAGGGGGTTGTGTGGGATCACTGCTATCCCACACTGGAGTCAGCTGGGGACCTTCCAGATAGTAGGGATTAAGCATGCAGCTCCCAGGGAATGAGGGCATGGACTGCCTAGCATTTGTGCTCCCCCTTATTAAAACAAACACAGAACAGCACGGGGTTGGATGCAAAGTCAGCTATTCACCCTCCCCCAGCTGAAAGAAGAGTGCAACAGTGTCCCCACTTTCATTCTGGTGGAGATATGAAGATCCATAAAGGGGAAAATGAGAGCATGAGAAAAAGAGGAACAGTGTAATGTAACAGAAAACTGAACCAAGACTCCTGGACTATCATCCTGGCGCACTACCTGCCGGGCAGTCATCACAAGTGATGAGCCTGAGCTTCCTGCAGTCAGTCACTCTCATCCCAGACTGTAAATCCTGTGGCAAGGAACACATTAGATGGCAATTTATTATTGGTGCAACATTAGCCATTACTAAGCATCTGAGGCACAAATTAAAAGGAGACAGAAGATACTGTATAGTATGTGACCTGATTTGGAATTGAACCCCGGACCCTGGAACAGACTCCTGGTAGAGAACAGGGCTTCTCAGAATCCATCTGACAAAAATGGAGTCATCAGACTCTGGCAATTTTTTATGTATTTGAATTTCTGTATTTAAGGCCAAAATTCCAAATCCAAAAAGATATGTTAAATCAGATGTGGAGTCAGAGTCCGATTCTGCTTCTACAACTGATCTCATTAACCTGCAAAACATGAAAAAAACTCCCCCCACCCACCACACAATGAGAAGAAAGAAAATTATTTAAAAAAAGAAGGAAGGACCTCCCCCCTTCCCCCACACTTGTAGTCCACATTCCCTAGTCTTACCTTCGACTGGTTGCTGCTGGTGCCCAGGTCCTGGGGGTTAGTCCCTACTGTAATGGCTGTATGAAAGAAATGGTCCAGTAGCGGTCCTGGTGTTTCCTCCTCCACTAGTCCTTGACAGGGTAAATCCAATCCTTCCAGTCACTGTGGGACTCGGGGGTCCCCTGCCACCTGCCTAAGCCCCAAGTAATGCCACCGCCCCAAAACAAAAAAGGAACATCCCGTGGCGTGACCATTATTGACCTATTGAACTGGAAGCTCTCTGCCTGTGCTTCCTTGCCATCATGCTCCTGTCCTCGCAAGACCCCATATAACTCTCCCTAAGTGACCTATTAAAGCAAAACCCTGGGAAAAGGAACCCTATATAATCTTCTCACAGTATGTGGAGTGGCTGACCCCTTCCCAGGGATTTTGTTCTTAAAGACCAGTATCCAGCAGTGTTACCAGGGTCATGGGGTCTGTCTCCAGTCTTCTCTACAGATGGTGAGTGACTTGGTAGTAGGCGGGGTGGCAATGAGGCGGCATAATCAATTTTTTATTTTGTCTCAGGCAGGAGGAGACAGTCACTGACAGGTCTAGGGATTCTGGGTGCTACAGGACAGGTAGACGGAGTCAGCTGTCTGTCTTAGATGGACCAGCCAGGAACCTATGCTCCTGTCTGCCAGCAAACCAAGTTTGTGCCCTCTTCACACCCCTCAAATGCACACATGGCCCAAAGCCAAATCCTTCCAGTCACTGTATGTATGACATAAAATACTATGATGATAGGAAATGGAAAATATTTATTGGCTTATTAGAAGATATGTTAGGCTTGAATATAGAGACTATTACAATATTAGTTGCTATACAGCTGTTTCTACAGTATTCTGACAGTCACAGAGTGCAATTCTGATGCCATCCAGCTGAAGAGGTGAATGGAGAGCTGTGTCGGTTACCATTGTTTGGAGCAGAACTGGTGACCAGGGTGAGGGCAGTTGTGGGGCAAGAGGTCCTCAGCAGGTGAGCGGCTGTCACTCGGTGGAGGGAAGTCCACTAGGCCACCAAGGAAAAACGTATTCTTTGTTTTAAATCATGGAAGACGGGGAGCAGGAGAGTCAGCTAGCCTAGGAATCGCTACTCAAGTCCAACATGGGTGCTACGGGGCTGTGTGCAGGTGAATGAGCCCAAAAAGGGCAGGCAAATGGCCCCTTAGCACCTTGCATGCCCACTGACCTCATTTGCATGCTAAGGCTGAATATGGCCCCTGGCGCTATCCTATTTTGGGCAGCGCCATCTGCAATGGATTCCCCCATCGGCCATATTTAGCCTTGGCTGGTGTCAATGCAGCACATAGTCACTATGCACTGTGCCAGCATAGCCCCCTACTTAGACAACAAGCATGCTCCACTGGAGCACGCTGTCTGAATATAGCCAAGAGCTGGCTGTGCGCTATGTGCTGCACAACACTATCGGCTCTCTCTGAATATGGGGACCCATATCTTTTGAAAGGTTTAACTTTGAAACAATTAGGGCTAGAAACTTATTTTTGTTTTCAAATGAAAGCTTGGAGTCAGCTCTACGTAATGTAAATTGATTATAACAATACAGTTTTCATGTGTTGGCACTTTGCATGCTGATATGTTAAAACAACAGGATTTAACCATTTTGTCAAATAATTTTGTTTTATATGTCAATACACGGAAGTTGTTGCAAAATGGTACGTTCATATATCAGCTTAACTGACTCCAAGCTTTTTTTTTTAAATTAACTTCCTAGCCACAGTTTGTTTATCCATTTATTTTGTTGACTGAGCAATGGGGACTAGGCAATTCTGCCTATTTTCAGACTTGTCGGGGGTTCAGATGTATGCTAACTGACATTGAACCAGATAAAGCTGTTGGTGGTATTTTTAGTGAATGAAATTGGCCAGGACACCGAAATTCCCTCACTTTGCAGGGGCGCCAGACAGCTGTAGGAGCTGGGGAATCCAATGCTATGGAATACAACAGTGGAGACGACGTGCTTGCCTTGCTGCAGAGCAGAATTTCGTTTTGGGTGGGGAAAATGGAATGGTTGAGATGCACCGCAATGGTGGCCAGCATATCGTTCCAAATCCCTCACCTCTTGGGGCGGAAACTTCTTGTGTTGGAGACACTGCATCGGGAGTGATTTCAGACAGGGTCCCCCCCCCCAACCCAGCAATCTGCTTATTGCGTCAGAGTTGTCCGGAATGGCTGATGATGAGGATATAATGCAGCAGTTAAAAGAAAAACAAAACCGAATGCTACTGGCAGAATCGCATTTCAAGCAAAAAGCAGAAGAGGATTCCACCTACCTCGACTGATACTACTCCTGAAAATGCATCTAAAGTTTTTATTGTGCCTGAAGACCGAGTGGACCTGGAAAATTTGAATCGGTCATCCGATGCAGCAGGGCTTCAGCAACAGAACAGGGAATCTCCCCGATTCCCTGAGAAGGCACTTTCTGGCACCAGTTGGATCCAAAAAGAGACAGGAAGCTGGGTCCCAGATCCGGAGATACTGCTCCCCGGGACTCTGCCAGTACCAACAGAGCAGGGAAACTGCTCTGGACAGCAGAACTATATACAGCACCTTGAAGAATCCACTAAAGATGTTGCAGGGGGACATGCTACCTCGCAGACAACTGCTTCTGGCTCTGGAATCAACGAAACTACAGAAAAATTACAGGGAACTGTGACATAGTCAGAACAAGCATCAAAGGCCTTAAGAGGTAACATTTCATTCTCTCCATTAGAATGTCCCTCACAGGATGAATTTTTTGATGTCCCATCTGATTCTCATATAGACATGGACACTGAAACTGGTACTTTAAGTGAAGATAGTGCTGAGCCTAATAATACCGTAGGTACCGACTCTAGACAAGCTCCCACTACTGGCCTTACATTTGCCAGTTTATTTAACAAGCCTATTTCCCTAGTGAAAAGGAGGAATGCTGTTAGACTTCACTTTCTGGGCAATATTGACAACATGCCAGATAGATTTTATGTGGGAAAGGTTTTGTTGAAACAGATGCTTGAGTTTTCTCCAGCAGAAGTTTATGCTTTGATTTACACGCCGGAAGAAAACACTTATGACATTAGCTTCAGGACTCCAGACATTTTAGAGAGATTCTGGATGAAATATGCCCTTCTGAAAACCAACCCAGCCTGGCTGCATTTTCAGGTGATTCTTTTGACAAAACAATCCTTTAAGGTCATAATAGTATTATTTAGAAATGAGAGTGTCAATGTGATGGACATTATCTATTGGTTGGAAAAAAGTGCAAAATTCAGGGGAATCCCCCAAGCAATATTGGACGCTGAAGGTTTTTGGAATGGGGGATGGAGGTATAATATCAATTTATTTCAAACTGATGAAGGCTTGCAACATCTCCCTAGCTGCTTCTACCTAGGCTGAGATAAGGGATTTATCTTTTATCTGGGGCAGCCCAGGCACTGCTATAAATGTGGTTCAGGGAGACATGTTAGTAGAACTTATGACATTATAAAGTGTGCTCAATGTGGAGAAGTAGGACACCCTTTGTTTGACAGTCATAACCCCCAGAAATGCAGTCTTTGTGAAGGAGCACACTCTTCTGCAGACTGTCCCTGGGCTTCCCATAATATTACATATGGGGACTTTTGTATCCAAGATTTCTACATTGCGACTGCTGTCAAAGCAGCACATCATTCCACAGCCCCTCCGTTTTGCAAAGGTGTGTCCCCCGCCATGCCTGAGAGTCTACCCCAAAGACCTGAAACATGATCACTGCGCGATGTGGAACAGAATGTCCCTGTAGGGAGTACTCGTCTCCCCCCCCCCAATATAATAAATGACACTCCCATTCCTGATAATGCATCTGACACAACAGTTATGCCTCCCCCGGCAGCCGCCAGAAGATGCTTATACAGTAGTATAAACAAGGAAAAGCAGTCTTAGGAAATGGGACCCTGCAAAGCCGGTCCCATCCCCTCCTTGAGTTACTGTGCAGAACTCATATGCTGTTTTACAGGAGGAAGACATGGATGCTGCAACAGAGTCGGATTCCACATCAATATGTTCCTCACAGCCTGAGGGGGGCTCTGACACTGAACAGGTACCAGAAGATACTGCTTCTTTACACAGACAGACTAGAATGGGGTCCCGGAAGTGAATGAAAAAAAATAACCAATATCCGTATGCAGTTGATTTATTGCACAAAGTCTTTTATGATTTAACTGTTATCTTGCTGAATGTAAATAGTATTCAGTCAGAGAGGAAAAGGTTACTTACTTATGCCTTTTTTGAAAGCATGTATGATGACAGTCTTCTTTCAGGATACCAGGTTGTTTAGCATTCAACTTATGGAGCAAGCTACAACTGAATGGAGATGGGTGAAGTCCTTTTGGTCATTAGGGGAGGAACAATGCAGTGGAGTGGGTATCAGTGTAAATATCCCAACAGCTAAAATCATACACAGTCTAGACATTTTTCCAGGAAGGGCCTTTTTGCCACATATCTTGCTGTATTATATGGATTTTCGGTTTATCAATGTTCACGCACCCCAAACCAAAGTGGGCAGTATAGATTTGTTTTGCCTGATACAACCTTATTTCTTTACAGCCCAGTATGCATTTTTAGGAGGGGATTTTAATTGCAGTAGATACCTTAAAGATAAAGGATTGCAAACCACTAAACTGTATTGTGATGCTAACTGTTTGACTAACTTAATTTCTCAGACAAACCTGGTGGATGCCTTTGCACACACAGGGCAACCAGAGAAAATTTTTCTCGAGGAACCTTAGCGATGAGAATAGACTTCTGGTTTATTTCCCCTTCTTTAACAATAAAACTACTAGAGTAATGCCTGCAGCGTATTCTGATCATGCGTATTACAACTCACGATGGCAAATTACGATGGCATGAATCACGGGCCTGGGCACTGGAAACTGAACCTGGAGCTTTTAACTATACCCCCAATATGGGAAGCCGTCACTCATTTGGTTCATGCAAGAACATCTGAGAAACTGTTATACGATTCCTCTCTAGAATTGTGGGAGGATACTAAAAATGATATCCAAAATTATTTTAAACAGATGGGAAGGATTAATGTAAAAAACAAATCAGATCTTAATAATTATTACCGATCCCAATTTCAATATATTCTCGCCCAACAAAATCACGGAAATATGACTGTATCAGAGGACCTGGCAGATATTAAAAAAAAAAGTCAGACCTCCAATATAATAGATTGAAATCTTCGGAGATTGAACAACGATTTTGTACACAAGGTAAACAGGATTTTATTAACTGGTTTCAATTTTGCTCTATGCAACAGCAAAAAAAGAAAAGATTTATCTTATATTACTACGGCACAGGGAACAGTTCTAACAAATAAATCTGACCTTTTACAAGAAGTTGACAGGCACATTGCATCCCTGTTTACGGAAACAGATTCACCAGACCCAGGACTACCATTATGGTTACAACAATGTGATTCATCACAGTTGTCCCCTGAGGATACATTATATTTACTGAACCCTATTTCTAAACCAGGATTACTCACTACTCTATGTTGTAAAGATGGTTCAGCTCTAGGACAGGATGGTCTCCCTATGAATTATATAAAATTTTGATTTCTTTATTGATAGACAAATTTGTAGACCTTTTAAATGACATGTTGTGCTCTACTACAATATCAGATAGCATGAGTATTGGTTTAATCATTCTTATGTATACAACAGGAGACAGGTCTAGATTATAAAACTGGTGGCCAATCACATTATTGAATTCTGATTTCAAAATTCTCACAAAACTTTTAAACAATAGATAAATGGGTCGTGCAGATAACTTGATTCATTTCTCCGAAACATTTGGAATTCCGGGTAGGAAGATTACAGATGGTCTTATTTTACTGAGAGAAGTTATGGCAAAAGGATGTGCTGGAGAACTAAAGGTTTTTTTGTTAAGTATTGATCAGGCCAACGCTTTTGACAGACTATCACACTCTTATTTGTGGAATTGTTTAACAGCATAAGGCATTCCAGAAAAATGTATTACTTGGAAACAAGCATGTTACTCCTCAGCAATCACTCAGACTTATTGTAATGGATGGTTAGGGCAGAAACATAAATTTAATAGAGGAGTGCGGAAGGGTTGTCCCTTAAGCCCCCTGCTATATGTATTTACTTTGGATCCCTTAATAAGGTGCATTAATCATTTGGTAGGGTAACTGCAGTCTCTCTTTCTAGTACGAACGAAGAAATTAAAAGTGTGGCATATGCAGATGATGTTTGCATAATTGTAGTAGACAGAGACTCTGATCTCTGTGTAGGAAGCCCGCTGAATTCATTTTCCAGTCTCACGGGAGCTCGAGTGAATTATGGCAAAATCAAATGTTTACTCATTGGAGATTCTGATTATGATGCACAATATGTCATTCAGATCCCAATAATTCAAGATACTTGCTTTATTTGGGGTATTCAATTTGGGAAGGTTGACTTAGCTTTCCTAAAGTGGACTACAAAACTTCAGGAGGTGCAGGAGAAAGTAGTGCAGTGGAACAAATGGAGAATGTCAAAACGTAGGAGGATTTACATGATCAAAACATGTCTCATCTATATTTTTGCATTTCAGTGCAGTGTACGGTTTACCTCCCCAACTAGAAACAAAAGTCTACAGTTGTTTCTTTTCCTGTGTTTGGGAGAACAGACTAAACCCTATTAAACAAAGTATTTTATTTCAAGACAGATCACAAGGGGGATTAAAAATGGTAAATCCTGTCTTGTTTTTCTTAACGATTTTTTTAAATACTAATATAAGACCAATTCTTACAGGACAGGACAAGGTATGGATTCCTTGGGTAACAGATTCTTTGGAATGTCTCCTTCCCTTTTGGGAAGCACATGAAGCTCTTCTAAGACAAAAATCTAACATATTTATCTGACATTTTTAGACCTTGTTTTGGGAAGATAAAGCTGCGGGTTCTTACTAAAGACCAGGTACTTTGGTTCCACAGGAAAGAGATTTACTCCCACATTATTGATACATTTTTTATGGAACACACGCACTTTGAGGCAAAATCTCTAGTAGAGAAATAATGATTGGCTCCATGTTATTCTCCTCTCGCATCCCACATCAGATGACAGATATACTGTGGCTTTCCCTTCATGGGAAGCTGAACATAAAGGGAAGTTTAAAACAAAGGGACTGAAGAACGTTATTGCCCCAGAAACACTTGTTCACAGCAGATAGACTCTATGGCCCATCTGTTCTTTGAATTCCCCATTGTTCAACAATTTTGGGCTAAATTATGACAGACATGGCCTACTTCTTTTTATAATATGAATATGGATATCTTATGCTTGGGTATTTTACCATTTATGTGGACAAAACACAATAAAACAACATTATGGCTCTTTCTAGTGTGTTTTAAGTTTTATATTTGGCATGTTCGATGTAGACTCATAATTCAACAGGTAGTGTTCTCTACAGATCAATTGTTCTTTATGGTAGAAGCTGCTACTAAGAAATGTAAGTCTCAAGAATGCCTTTTGGTCTCTTCACAGGTTTTTCACAAGTGGTGGGATAGTATTTCATAGATTCCGTAATGGCTCCAGTACACATGATGGTATGACTTACATCTGTTTATGCCATGACCACAGAGTAAGTACATGGTTTGGATAGATTTATGCTTGGCTATAGGATCCTCTTTACTATACCTTCAGGAAAAGCTTTTAAATCCATAGGAAGAGCAAGGATGGCCCCTTTCAGGGGACAGGAACGTTTACATAACTTTTTGGTTTTGCAGGTGGTGATAATTAATTCCCCTGCACTTATCTTATCTTACAGGGGTTGTATAGAGACCCCCTTCTCAGGGGGAGGAAATGGACAAGGAAATGACAGAAAGTATACTCAGAATGGCAGAAAAAGGGGGAGATATTGCTGATGGGTGATCTGAATATGCCAGATGTTAACTGGAGTGCAGTTGCAGCAGCCACTTTGAAGAGTGGGGTTATTCTAGATGCCCTACAGGGGGCATGCCTTAGACAACTAGTATTTGAGCCCACTCGAGAGGGAGCAATCTTAGACCTGGTTCTCTCAAATGGAGATGAAGAGGATCACAGATGTAAGTGGGTAGCCATCTGAGAACTAGCGACCATCGAACAGTATGGTTCACAATAAACACAGCAATAGTCACGCCGCACAAAGGCGAAAGTACTGGACTTTAAGAGGGCTGACTTTACAAATGGGTGAGTGCCTAAGGAATGCACTAGCAAATGGGCAGGAAGGAGGGTGGAAGAACAATGGGAATAATAAAAACTGCCATCACAGAGGTAACAAGCCTGTGTGAGAAGCAAATAAACAAAACGAAACGATGTAAGAAACCACTATGGTTCTCAAAGGAAGTGGCAGTGAAGGTTCAAGAGAAAAAGAAAGCATTCAGGAAGTACAAGGAATCACAGAAGGAGCAGGACAGAGAACTGTATCAGTTAAAGCAAAAGGAAGCTGGGAAGGCAGTCAGAACAGCAAAGGCCCAAACAGAGGAAAAGATAGCCAACTCGGTTAAGAAGAGGGATAAAACCTTTATAGGTACATCAAGGAGCAAAGGAAGACCAAGGGAGGGATAGTGAGGCTTAATAAAGGGAGGAGGGTGGGCAGAGGTGACTGTGAAAAGGCAGAGATACTAAACAAATATTTTTGCTCAGTATTTACAAAGGAAGAGGGGGAGGTACCTAAAACAAACAGTAGAAACACTCTGGATACAGAAGTTGATACCAGCCCATTTACAGAAGAAAGAGTTCTGAAAGAACTCTTAAAACTGAAGGTGGACAAAGCAATGGGGCCTGATGGGATTCATCCCAGAATTCTAAAAGAACTAAGGGTAGAACTAGTGACACCACTGACTACCCTCTTTAACAAATCATGGGAGGATGGGGTGGTACCGGAGGACTGGAGGAGGGCAGATGTGATTCCCCTTCACAAAAGTGGGAGCAAGGCGGAAGCAGGAAACTACAGACCTGTTAGTTTAACCTCAGTGGTAGGGAAAATGATGGAATCACTTCTGAAGGAAAGAATTGTCGATTATCTAGAGGCCAGAGGGGCACAGAACCCAAGGCAGCATGGATTCACAGCGGGAAGGTCATGCCAGACGAATCTGATAGATTTCTTTGACTGGGTGACCAAAGTAGTAGATCAGGGAGGGCTGTGGACATGGCCTACCTAGACTTTAGCAAGGCATTTGACACAGTCCCACACAAAAGATTAATATACAAGTTAGCCAGCCTGGGAGTGGGTCCCAAGATGACAGCCTGGGTAAAGAATTGGCTGGAGAATAGGACACAGAGAGTAATAGTAAATGGAGTCCACTCTGAAGAAAGGGGGTTACTAGTGGGTACCGCTGTTCAGTATTAGACTGGTCCTCTTCAATGTCTTTATAAGCAACATTGCAGAGGGACTGAAGGAAAGTATGTCTCTTTGCAGATGACACAAAGATCTGCAACAGAGTTGATGCACAAGGTGGGGTGGAAAGGATGAGAAGGGACTTGGCAAGGTTAGAGGAATGGTCAAATGTATTGCAGCTTAGATTCAGTGCTAAAGTGCAAGGTAATGCACCTGGGAAACAAAACCCAGGGAAGAGTACACAATGGGGGTGAGATACTAACAACAACAAAATGGAAAGGGACCTGGGGTAGTATATCAGATGACCTAAAGGTGGGCAAGCAATGTGAGAGGGCAGCAAGGAGGGTTGGGGGATACTGGGATGCATAGGGAGAGGCATCACCAGTAGAAAACAGGAAGTTATTATCCCTCTGTACAGACAGCTGGTCAGACCCCATCTGGAGTACAGCGTGCAGTTCTGGAGACCCAATCTCCACAAAAACTTAGACAGGATGGAAGCTGTCCAGAGGAGGGCAACTAAAATGGTGCAGGGTCTGCACCGGAAGACATATGAAGAGAGACTTAAGGAGCTTAATATGTATAGCCTCGAGGAAAGGAGGGAGAGGGGGGACATGACAGAAACTTTAAAGTACCTCAAGGGAATCAACAAAGTCCAAGAGGGTAGCATCTTTCAAAACAAGAGGTGTGCAAGAACAAGGAGCACAATTTGAAGATGGGGGGGGGGTGGCTCAGAGGCAATTTAAGGAAGTATTTTTTCACAGAGAGGGTTGCGGATGCATGGAACGGCCTTCCGGAGGAGGTTGTGGAGTCAAAAACAGTGGTGGAATTCAAGCATGCATGGGACAGTCATAAGGCAATTCTAGGCGGTGGGGGCAGAAAGAAGTAGGCTGCTGGTTAACTAGGATCTGCAGCTTATCCATTAGGTAGAGAAATGGGCAGACTGGGTGGGCCAAGTGGTCCTTATCTGCCATCAAATTCTATGTTTCTATTTCAGTCTTTGGTAACTGTGTAAAGCCCACTAGGCACAAGTGCCTGTTTTCAGGGGCAACCTGGGAGCACTGGGTGGTTAAGTGATGTGCTCAGAGTCACACATTATGCAAGTGGAGGTTGTGAGAATCAAACCAAGGTCTGGTCTGCTGGATGAAACAAGCTCGTTCACAGCTTGTTACTCTAACCTCTAGGCTATAGGCTATTTATGAAGTAGAACCTACTCCAAAAATGTTGCTTTATTTTATTAGTAATATTGTGTATGTTAGAACGTTGTTAACCTTAGGAAATCATCATTTCTAAGTGTTGTTATATGATCAGCAGACGAACTGTTGTTAACCCATTGATGTTACGCCACATCGATGGGTTAACAACATGGAATCCAGTCGCGTGGCCGTATCTAAGGATGCGCGGAGAGCCATCTGTTTCAAACCCCGCCTGCCAGCCCGACCGTCAGCCTTGTCAGAATTAGTGTCTCAGCTTCTGAGCATCTGGGTGAGGTAGGGGCAAGTACTCGTTTTATTAATTGAAGTAGGTCTGCTTTTTTTCCCTGTGTACCACAATGATGTCCATACGATGCCCGTACACTATAAAAGACAATGTATGGGCATCGGTGGTCAACCACACTCTGCTCGTATCTCGTGGTTCTCATGGCAAAGGTTGATTTAGTGGTTTCCTTTATATGTCTGGCTTCCACAATTTTCGTATTGCATTTTTACAGTAGGGGACAGTAGGTATTAATATTTATTTTCTTTCTGGGATTCTTTCTTTTCCATTAATGAACTGTGTTATGTTATGCGTGAAGTTTCAAACACATTCTGATGTATGATGAAATACTTATTTGCTTTTTAGGATTTTGATTTACTTATGTGCCTTTAACATGTACTGTATTATTAATTTGAAGGGACAATAAAAATTCCCCTACTCTTTCAGAGTGTGTGTGTGTGGGGGGGAAGTGTCTGGTTTCAGCATTTACTAAAAAGCTTTGAGATTATGAAAATGACATTTTGTATTAGATGTATGATGAAATACTTATGTTTACCTTTAATCTGCCTTAGGATTTTGTGTGAAGTAACACTATTATGTATTTAATTTGTTTTCAAGTTATAATAAAAAATCCTACTCTTTTAGTGGGGGGAGGGGGTTCGTTTTCAGCATATACTAATAAGTTTGGGGTCTATAAAAATGCAGTTCTGTATTGATGTATTATGAAATACTTCTGTTTACCTTTCTTTTTTATTATGATTTTTTGTCAAGTAACATTATTATGTATGTATTTTGCTTTTAAGTTATAATAAAAATTCCCTTACTCTTTTCGAGAAGTGCCATGGGATCTTTAACGTCCACCTGAACAACCACCAGAAACGTCTCATCCAAAAGACAGCAACTCAGGAGTGCAGCACCCTCCTCATGCTGCACTACAGTGTCAGTATTGGGATTTAACCCAAGTGCCTGGTGTGGGGATAGAACCCACAGCCTTCTGATCTTCCAGCCTCAGAGGTGAGTGTGCAACCTGCTGAGCCACTGGCACCAAAATTAACCCAATTAAAACAAGCATTTGTCAATGCCGAATGTTGCTTGCTTGTATGTGCTTTTTGGGTATTTGGAAGTCATTGGAGTGCAAATATTGAAAATTAATGACTTCACGAAAGGCATGAGGAACTGCATAGCACGCGCTCATAAACAGTCATTTTTAGAATTTTTCACCAAATTTTCAACATAGCCATTTTAAGACCTCTGCTTATGAACAGTGTCACTGTGATTTTCTTAATATGTCCCATACATTGATTTCACACACCGACTTTGCCATTGTATGCTACATGGGCAGAAACACGTTTGGTCAAGATGTGAAAATGACAGCTGTATCTGCTCATAAGAGTGTAAAATGGCAATGTTGAAAATCTGGAGTAAAAATATTGAAAATCGTGAACTTACGAGCGTGCGTAGGAACTGCATAACAACCCTGCATAAAACAGTCATTTTAAGGAATTTTTCACCAAATTTTCAATATAGGCTTTTGAGCCCTCCTTATGAACACTGGCAGTGTCGTTTTCATTAATCAGCCCGAAAGGTGATTTTCGCGCAGTGGCGCAAATCACCCTTCGGCCCGATTAACGCCACATGACAGTGCAAGAATCATGAGGAGGGGTCCCAAAACCCCATGTTGAAAATTTGGGCCCAAAATTCCAAAAATGCCTGAGATATTCAACAAAGTTGAAAAACCCTCTCTATTACATTACACAGCTTACCGTCATTTCCTCAGTTTGCGGTCAGCTTGAAGACTGCAGACGTTCCCGGTCCACCGATGATCGCCACGAGCTCCGGAGGTAAGTATGGGGTGGGGGGTGTGGGAGGCAGGTGTACAGTGGGTGGTGCGGGCAGGGAGACTACGTAGGGACCGCTATTTTATTTACAGTTTTTTTTTTTTTTTAATTAAGACGACATCGATGCTTACACGCTGGGATGGGCTCCCAGTGTGGCAGTTGGAAAGGCTGTTTGGGGAGCTGGAGCTGACGGGATTGGGCACCCCTTGGCTATAAAAAGATTTGCCACGCTGGGTGGGCTCCCAGCGTGGCACCTGGACAGGTTTTTTTTTTGGGGTGGTGCAGCCGGAGCCAACGGGGATTGGGAACCCTGGCTATAATATTTTTGCCATGCTGGTGGGCCCCAGCGTGGCACCTGGACAGCTTTTGTGGGGTGGAGCCAACAGGGATTGGGCACCGCCGGCCATACAGTGTATGCATGGGGAGGAGCGCATCAGCACGCAATATGCGGCGTGTGTGTGTGTGTGTGTGTGTGTGTCTATGCTCACTGATGCGGAGCTCTCCCTTTCAACTGTATGCCACTGCATTTTGACTGCTGTCATAGCTGCAGCAGTCATTGGAGGACTGCGGCCGCGCCTGCAAACTCACTGACTGAATTGGAAGACAGGGTGCCACACCTCCGAAAACTCGGATGATGGCACTATGTTTCTTGCACATGCGTGCAAGCAACATAAAAATATCTTTCAAAAGATTTCATTTTGAACCATTAGGTTTAGAAACTTTGGAACTGTTAGGGCTAGAAAAGTACAGTTATGTAAGAACTTACTGTAACAGTAGATCTTCGAGAGGATATCTTGCATCAGGCCACACCCATGGAACTATAGCCATCAGGCACTATGACCACATGGAAACTTTTCTAGCTAGCAGTCTACAAGGGGCCACCCACAATGATCTTAGGTGATGTCACGCCTCCCATATAAACATGGGCGGCCCCACGCCCTCCTCAGTTCTCCTGTCAGAGATCATATACACGGGGATCTCCTGCTGGGGAACCAAGGGGAGCTAGAGATTCCTGTCATAAAGAAAGGTGAAACACCCTGAAGAAAGAGAGACAGACACAGAAAAGCCCTAAGTCCAAGGGGATGGGGGGGGGGTAGGATGGCATGGCCTGATGCAAGAGATCCTCTCAGCGTTCTACTGTTACGGTAAGTTGTCACATAACTGTACTATCTTCATCAAGGGTATATCTTGCATCAGGCCACACCTACGGAATGAGTCCCAAAGAGTTACAAACAGACAGACAGTATGGGTAGCTGGAGGCAACAGGCCTAAGACAGGAGGGCTTGAAGCAGAGCCAGGCCAAAGCCAGCCCTTCTCCTAGAGAAAATGTCCAGACTGTAGTGTTTAGTGAAAGTGCAGACAGTACTCCAGGTTGCAGCAGCACAGATTTCGGCAGCTGAAACATACAACTGAAGTGGCCATGCCTCCGGCTAAATGAACAAGAATAACATCAGAAAGTTCCTTATTGTACTTGCTATGACAAAAAGTAATACAGTTAGCTAGCCATTTGGACAGGCACTGTTTTGGAACCGGTATGCCCTCTTTCCCATGGGCGAAAGAAACAGCTGCAAGGACTTCCTGCAGTCCTTCATATGGTGTGTATAATAACGCAGAATTCTATGCGCATCTAAAGTATGGAGCAATGCTTCCCCTGGATTGGTATGCTCTGGATAATATGCAGGCAGGAGGATGATTTGATTTAAGGTAAACTCAGGCACCACCTTAGGAAGAAACTTTGGATTTGTAGGCAAAGACACCCTGTCTTTAAGGAAAATCAAATAAGAAGTCTCACACATCGGAGCCCTGAAGCTCAGAAATCTTTCGAGCAGAAGTAATAGCAACTAAAAATAATGCTTTCCATGACAGACAGTGTAGCTTGCATGTCGCAGCTGGCTCAAAAGGAGCCAAAGTAAATTTCTCCAACACAAAATTCAGGTCCCAAGGTGGAACTGGATTGTGGATGGAAGGCTTCAGATGGAGAATGCCTCTCAAAAAAAGTACGGGACACATCTAGTTGGGCCACCATGTGACCATCAACAAGCACATGGAAGGCCGGCCCGGTGGCGCAGAGGGCTGAGGCGCTGGCGCCTTACCTTGAACCACACTGGCAACCCATGTTTGGGAACGAGCACAGGCCACCGGGGGTTGGCCAGGGAGGAAAAGGATTGAGTACCTGACAGCTGCTCTCCTTATCTGGGGTGGGAGATCTGCAAACCTTGCTGCTTTACCACCACCTGGGGGAACTCGGGTGGAAAGTGCAGTAAAGAAGTAGCAGCACTGTGGGTGGGTGGACATCAGATGAGGACTGGAGCATAAGGTACATCTCAGCATGCCTTCGACTCCTTGCCCTCCCAGCATGCTGACATCCAAGGGGCCAGGGAGAAAACCACGGAGGAAAAACTGCCAGCATTGGCACCAGTAGACAGGCTCTAACAACCAGCGATTGGGGGAATCTGTGGACCTAGGCGCAAGGTGCACACTCCATCACAGGTCTGGGGGAGTCAGAGGGGAGGCTCCTCCACCCCGATCAGGGGGTCATCCAGACATCAAGGTTCACTGAGTGGGGCACCCATATGCACAGACAGCCTTGGAGGAGCTCTGAAGCAGGATACAATAGGAGTACCGAAGAGTGGGGCAAATGCGGGCAACAGGTAGGAGGATAAACACAGAGATAAAAAAAAAAAAAAAAGAAAAACAAGCACATGGAAGGCTGAAATGGCTGACAGGTGCACTTTAATGGAGGAGTATTACAAGTCAGAATCAGAAAGGAACAGCAAGTACTCCAGAATCTGAGTCACTGGACAAGTGAAAGGATCCAAATGATGGGAAACTGCTACAGACTAAAGCACTTCCACTTCATGGAATAAGTGGCCCTGGTGGAGGGCTGCCTAGCAGCCACCAGGATGTCGGCCACCTTTTGGGAAATCCCAAATCTAGCCATGGCTATGTCTTCAGGAACCATGCATGGAGGTGCAGTGCCTTGAGGTCTGAATGGACCAGGGTGCCTTGCTCCTATGATAGCAAGCCTTTGCACAGGGGCAGGGGTACTGGAGGTTCCACCACCAGCTGCTGTAGCAAGGGGAACCAGATCTAACGAGGCCAGAAGGGGGCAATGAGGATCAGGGTGGCCCCTTCCATCTGAAGCATGATCAGCACTCTGAAGTAAAGGGAAGGTGTAGAGAAACCTCCCTTTCCATGAGAGGGACAATGTGTCTCACCAGAAAACTCCCGGACATGGAGCAAGCGAGCAGAAATGTGGCAGTTTTGCATTAAGTGGGGACACGAAAAGGTCCAACTCTGGACAACCCCAGCTGTCAAACAGGTCTTCTACAACTGAGGTCAGCGGCTCCCATTTGGGCAACCGAAACTGTGACCATCTAAGCCTGTCCGCCAGGACATTTTGGATGCCTGGAACATGGATGGGCAACAGTTCTAGACTGTGTTCTAGAGCCCAGTACCAGACCCTCATCACTTCCTGACACAGAAAGTATGAATGGGTCCCCCCCTTGTTTGTTGATGTAGTGCACTACACTGATGTTGTCCATCTACACCAGCAAAAGGCCTGGGGACGGATGGGTCTAGAAGGCATGTAAAGCATACAGAATGGCCCTCATCTCTAGGACGTTGATGTGGAGAGCAGTCTCCACACTGGACCATGTTCCTTGAGTCTGATGAAGTCCCCAGATGAGTCTCCCCCCACCCAACCCCAAAGCGTCTGTGGTGAGAATCTGCTGAATGGAAAGAATAAGGAAGGGATTCCCTTTCAACAGGTTGCTGGGTTCTATCCTCCATATCAGCACCTTTCTGACTAGAGAGGAGACTAGAACATGCTGTTCTAGGTGGTTGGTGCGTTGGTCCCACTGGGCCCTCAATGTCCATTGGGGGATCCGCATGTGCAGCCTGGCTAAAGGTACCATGACAATAGCTGCAGCCATCAGGCCCAGGAACTTCAGAAATGTTCTGGCAATGACATCTGCTGTTGTAAAGCAGCTGGGCCTGAGTCATCAGGTGGTCCCCCCTGTCCTGTGGTAAGGACACAAAGCCCTGAACCGTGTCCAATACTGCCCTGATGTACTGGAGATGCTGGCAATGGGTCAAGACTGACTTGGGCAGACTGACCGCAATTTCCAGGCATAGAACAACTGCCTAGTGCACTCTAGGGTCTGGAGCAGTTGCTCCCTGGACTGTGCTTTTAGCAACCAGTCATCCAGGTAAGGGCTGCTGCTACCACCACCAAGCATTTGGTAAAGACCCGTGGCACAGAGGAGAAGCCAAAGAGCAGTGCTCAGAATTGGTAGTGCTCCCCCTGGAACTGAAACCTGAGGTACTGCCAGTGGGGAGCATGCACCTTGATATGCAGCTATGCATTCTGTATGTCGAGGGAACATATCCAGTCTCCATGGTACAGCAGTGGCAGCAGGCCATGTAGGGTCACCATGCTAAACTTGTTACTGGATGCAGAAATTCAGGTTTCTCAGACCTAGGATGCGCCATAAATCCTCTGTAAATTTGATGACTAGAAAGAGGTGGGAACAGAATCACCTGTTCTTCTGATCCTCGGGGACAAGTTCTATGGACCTTTTCTGCAGCAACGTGCAAATTTCCCCCAGCAACATGGGATTGTGGATTGGAGCATAGTTTTGAGTGAACTGAAGGTAGATCTGGAGGTCACTCTTAAAGTTCTAGAGTGTGGCTTTGTTTTATGAGCTGCAGGACCCAAGCACCTATAGTGACCTCCCTCCACCTATCCAGTTGGAGGGAGAAACAACCCCCTACCACTGCTTCCTGTAGTGCTGGAGGTTGGGGGTCTGGCAAGGAGTCATGCTGAGGCAGCACATGCGGCTCAGGCTGCACCACATCCTCTGGGGGCCTTCTCAGTGGTGGAGGTAACAGTGGGCAGGGCTGTTGCCTCCCAACACTTGCCCTGGGCCTGGTGTCCTGTTTAGGCTTATGGGAGCCCGATGAAAGGGAACCTTCTTACCACTTTTTGGCTGGGTGTGGTAAAGAGAATAGACTGATCGCAGAATCCCGCCGGAGGCCTGCAGGTCAGAAGGTGTGTCCTGCACATCCACCCCGAAGAGCTTGTAGTCTCTGAAGGGGGCATATTTAGGATGGACTGTTGTACATCAGTAGCAAACCCAGACACCCTTAGCTAAGAATGCCTTCTCAGGCAGATGCCCACCACAGCTGCTCTAGCAGATGCATCAGTGGCATTATAGGCAGACCTCAAAAGATGCTTGCCCACATCTACCCCAGACTGGAGGGCCTTGAGCAGTTCCTGCCTCTGGGGACCCTCTGGAAGGGCCTGAGCAGCAGTGCTGGCCTTCTTCCAGGGAGTATTCTGAAATATGACCATATGGGCAATGTAATTCACAACTCTGATGGACAGTATAGCAGAGGCAAAGGTCTTTTTCCCATAGAGTCCAGCTTTCTGGACTCCTTATCAGAGGGGAGAGAGCTGAGGTGCTTAGGTCTCTTGGACCTATCATGGGCAGCACTTATCACCACTGAATCTGCCTGTGGTTGCTCTGTAAAACATGGTTTCCCTGAGGGAGCCTGGTACAATTTGTCGGCCTTTCTGGGTATGGCAGGAATCAAATTCGGCCTGTACCAGGCAGCCATGGTGGCACCCTCAAAGGTCACTATTAGAGGATGAATGTTCAGGGGTGGAGAATCTGGCTACTCCAAATATTCAGTCAGATTCCTCCTATTGGTATCCTGCTCCTCAGCATCTAACCCTATAGCAGTTTGTAACTGCCTCATCACTGAGATGAAAAAGGGGTCATCAGGGGGAGACCTTGCGGGTATATTTAGTGGAGTCCTCACCCCCTGGAAACTATGGAGGTAGAGTGGGAGGGGCTACCTGCCCTCTCTCCCTCATCTTCATCCTCATCATCATCCTCATCCTCATGGGGGAGGAGATCAGGATGATATTTATCATCTTCTGGCTTGGAAAAGGGCACCAACAGAGTCCAGGATCAAGGATGAGAAAGGTGCGATACCGCGAAAGGCTTTGACGAGCACTGGCCCGGGGAGGAGAGGGGGCAAAGCGGTCCATGAAATCCCAGTAGGAATATAGCACGGCTAGGACATCAATAGTGACCAGTGTTGAAATGCTGTGCGGCACCAGCGGGGGAGCCTGGGGTTCCGGCGCTGGCAGTATACCCTGCAGCGTTGATGGGAGGGGCCAAGTCCCTGGCATTGACTTGACAGGCTGGGATGTTGTCAGAGCAGGCCGAGACCCGGATGACGACATGATGGCCTGGGGTGGAGACAGGAGAGGCTTAATCCCCAGTGTCAAAGAAGAGGCTGAGGTGAAGGCTGAAGACATTACTGGGGGAGGTTGGACCCCCTGATGACGATCTACCACCTCTGGCCAAAGTAGAACTGGCGACGCTCCCTGGCTGGTTGCCTGTGGAGGAGAGGGGGCTGGAACAGCAGAGGCTGGAAAGTCGGCATGGGCTTGATAAGGCCAGACTCCGAGAAGCCATCACCAGCCAAGGTAAGACTGGTGAGAGACACTGCCAGAGCCAACCCTGTAGAGAAGAGGGTGTGGGTGGCAGAAGGGGTTGACATAGCAGACGACAAACCAGCTGTGGCCAACACCTGAAGTGGTGACCACGAGTGAGCCAGGGAGAATCTCTCCCTGCTCCAACCCTTGTCCTTTTGCTTGTGTTTCCCCGCACACTTGTTCTGGGCTTTGGAGGAGTGGGAGCCCGTGGATGGTGCCGGGGAGGTACAGCAGCTTCTGGCCAGATGCTCCTCCTTTATTTGGGTGACCTTCCTTTGCAACAAGAAGTTTTCTAGGGCCTTCTGGCAGTGCCACTCCATAGCTTGGTTAAATCTGCGATAGACTTCACAGGCCTTAACGTCATGATCCAGGCCAAGGCAGTGGACACAAGCATCATGGACATCCTTATTGAAGATCTTCTGACCGCACCCACAGTAGCAAAAGTGTTTTTCGGGGTTGGTCAGCATAAACAAAAAACCAAAATCATGTTAAAATTAATTAATTACTAAAACTAGGGTGAGAAAATAAAATGAAGGGAATCTGACATGGGATGGTCGATGGTGGGGAAAAGAACTGAGGAAGGAGTGAGGCTGCCCACATTTATCTGGGAGGAGTGACATCGCCCAACGTCATCATGGGCGGCCCCTTGTAGACTGCTAGCTAGAAATGTGTCTGTGTGGTCCTAGTGGCTGGTGGCTATAGTTCCATAGGTGTGGCCTGATGCAAGAGTTACCCTCAATGAAGATCACATTTTTGTTTTTCAAATGAAAGCTTAAAGTTAGATAAACATAAATAGATCATTACAATACAGCTTTCATGTGTCAGATGACATTCAAAGTGACAGTCACAGTTTGGTAAGATATCAACAGGCTAGACACTAATTTTGAAAGACGCCTGAGGAACAAACAAGAAACAGAAGCATGATGTCAACCGTGTATGGACCACAGAGTTGAAATACAGGCCATCTGGGTGCCGCATTCTGCTGTGGTGTCAAGCTGGGATGTGTGGCAGCCTCACATTTCAACCTTTCTATTTTGACCCTGATGGGAAACCTATAAAGCGTGCACCCGCCAGCTAGTCATCACTGCACTTACAGAACATTTGTCTGAAATGACTGGGAGGATTTTAGGAATGTACACTTGCACAGTTAATTTGGATCAGACTGAATGTGCCATTTCAGATTTTCCCCAATACATAGTGCTAGCTACTAATCAAACTGATTTGTAATATGTATTATTAATATGTTGATTACTGCAGCAAACAAGGCAGTGTACTCAGGTCCTGCTCTTGCAATCACACACATTAACTCATACAAATTCCTTACTCACTAATGAAACACGCACTCAGGTAAATACACCCTCTTATTATTTCCCCACCATGCTTGCTGTCTCTCACTCAAACTCTCTCCCATGTCTTCACTTTATCTTCAGTTCCTCTTCTTTCTTCATCTCATCTGTTCTGATAGCTTTCATTTCTTTTCACGTCACTTCTGCCCAGTTTATCTGTGCTGCCACTCACTCTAATTTACCTCATTTTTATGTTTGCTTGCGTGAACATGCGGAAAGAAAACATGTTGTGAGAGAAGTGGCCTTCAGAGGCCAGTCACTGCTGTATCCAATGCAGCTCAGGCTACAGGAGGCTCGACAGTGACAGGCCAATGACCAGCAAAGCTGATCATGAAACCGTTCTGGTTGATGATCGTAAACTTCATATAGTTGAAATGAGGCTGCCATGCCTGTCATATAGTGGCTGTATCCTTTCATCTACATGTATGGTAGGACAGAGACCTGGGTGTTATATCTTATAACCCAAAGGTGGTCAAACAGTGTGACAAGGTAGGGAGAGCCAGTGAGATGTTAAGGGGAATAGGGAGGGGTATCACCAGCAGAAACAGGGAGGTGGTGATACCTCTATATCCATCTCTGGTGAGACCCCATCTAGAGTACTGTGTCTAGTTCTGGAGTCCTCATTTCAGAAGGGACACAGAGTTGACACAGTCCAGAGGAGGGCAACTAAAATGGTGTGGGATCTGCATCAAAGCCCTATGAGGAGAGACAGTGCCTTTGTTTACGTCATCCTAGTGCTCACCATGACAGCAGACTGTGATTTCACGAACAGCAATTGTGTGGCTAGCAGGAGAGAGTCAGATATATTTGAAAGGCTCAGTGAAATAAGTACTACATTATCTACAGTACAATGTTTAGTAGACCAACAGGGAAAAGTAACAAAACAAACCAACTAGAAAACAACAAAGTTAAAACATAACTTGCAAATCTAGTGTTTTTAAGCTTTTTATCACAGTAGAGAGTTGCTCTTTAAAATGTAGAAAAGAAAAAAGTTATCAAGACACATGTGCAGGGCTGGCCTTTGGCTCAGTGGGTAGCATGCAGTGTTCCCATGCCAGTGACTCGGATTCAGGGACGAGCTTGGGGAGCTCACTGTGCAGCATGAAGATGGGGCCAGTACTGTTGTACGCCACTGCTCTGAACCCGAGAAAGTACTGCACCCCGTTCTGCCACATGGTCGACTCCTTGTGGCAGGCAGATGAGCCTTCCCTCACAAGGGGTTGAGTGGCGTAAACAGCATACTTGTAGATAAACATTTAGCACACAAGGTCCTCCTTTGCATATTTCATTTATGCAATTAGGATAGGTCCTTGTGTGATAGATAATTTTTGGGGCTTTTATAAAAATATTATTTATAAAAGAGCGATGGTTTATTTTGTGAACTAGTGGTACTGCGAGTTACACTCTCTGGGTTACAATAGCTGTTGCCACAGACGTGGTGTTAGGATGACGAACTGACACTGCAACATGATAGTTCATTGGTTCTGCAGAACTTCTGTGGAAATTACAAAACTCTGCCACTGAAGTTCCATGGCAAATGAGAATCCTAACACAGAACTTGGTCCCAAAGTGCTACAGAAAAATCAGGGGCTTGATCATAAGCAGATCTTGCAATGTCCTAAATCCAGCTATACATAAAGTGCACAATGACAAAACAAAAGAACTTCAAAAAACATAAAATAAACATGTTGAAATACCGTTAATGTGATTCAAACACTGTAGAAAAAAAACAAGCATTTGTCAATGCCGAATGTTTGCTTGCTGGCATTGGCAGTGGTAGTGTAGAAGTTACAGAGCTGCGTAATAAGAATGGCAGTGAAGTATTGAACTGAAGCCAACACCGCCACCACCACCCTGCAGAGAGTGACAGGCATTGGGGTGTGCCTTTGGGTCATCAAGCGTAACGACCATGCCATTTCACCACACCCCACCCTGCAGACACTGACAAGTGTCACGGTGTTCCTTGGGGTCTTTGGCCCTTATGCGCACCCCATTCCGTTGGGAAATACGGTGAGATGGGTGCGATATAGGAGAATGGGGTGAACTTTGGGGCCGAAGAGTCCAAGGCATACCTCGATGCCTCTCACTGGCTGCAGGGTGCGGAATGGTATGAGCATTACAGGCAAGAATCCCAAGTCACACCCCTGATGCCTGTCATTCTCTACAGGGTTGGGCGTTATGGTTGGAAACCCAAATACCTCAGGCATTCGTTGGTATTTTCACTCCAAATTTTCAACATGGTTTTTTTGTGACCCCACCTCATGAACAGTGGCAATATCAGTTTGTTAGCCGAAAGCTGCTTATGCACAGTGACTACGGCATTTAGCACCACAGGTGCAAAAACATTCTGAACAGGATGTAAAAAATGACAGCTGTACTGTTCATGGGGAGGTGTAAAAAAATGGCAATGTTGCAAATCTGCAGTAAAAATATTAAAAAAACTGGTGAAGTCACGAGCGTACATAGAAACTGTGCGACGCAGACCCATAATATAATTAGGCTGGGAATTTTTTTACAGCTGATTGACACCTCAGGCATTTTGGTGCCTCCGATCATGAACAGTGTCACTGTGATTTTCTTTATCTGTCTCAAACAATGATTTCCCACAGCGACCATGCATCTCTGCGCTGAAAGTGTGAAAACACACTTCAGCCATGTTGTGAAAATGACAGCTGTACTGTTCATAAGGAAGTGTGGAAAAATGCCACTGGTGAAAATCTGGACTGAAAATATTACAAAGTCATGAACTTACGAGGTGCGTGGAAACTGCGCAATGCTCAATCATTAACACAGTCATTTATGGACTTTTGTCACCAAATTTTCAACATAGCCATTTAAGACCTCTGCTCATGAACAGTGTAACTGTGATTTTACGTAATCTGTCCCAAACATTGCTTTCGCCAAACCAACAGCACCATTGTGCGCTACATGTCGAAAACACATTTTGAGGCGACATATGAAAAATGGCAGCTGTACTGTTCATAAGGAAGTGTAATAAAATGGCAATGTTGAAAATCTGGGCAAAACTATTAAATTCGCAAACTTACGGATGCATAAGGAACTGCTAGCACTTACGCTCGTAAATCAGTCATTTTAGGAATTTTTCACCAAATTTTCAACATACCCATTTTAAGACCTCTGCTCATGAACAGTGTCACTGTGATTTTCTTAATGTGTCCCATACATTGATTTTGCACATCGACTGCGCCATTGTGCGCTACATGGGCGGAAACACATTTTGGGCAAGATGTGAAAAATGACAGCTGTACTGCTCATAAGGAGGTATGGTAAAATGGCAATGTTGAAATTCTGGAGTGAAAATATTGAAAATTCGCAAACATACGAGTAAAAGAGTCATTTTTTGAAATTTTTTCACCAACTTTTCAACATAGCCATTTTAAGACCTCTGCTCATGAACAGTGTCACTGTGATTTTATTAATTTGTCCCATACATTGATTTCGCACACCGACTGCGCCATTGTGCGCTACATGGGCGGAAACACGTTTTGGGTGAGATGTGAAAAATGACAGCTGTACTGCTCATAAGAAGGTGTGGTAAAATGGCAATGTTGAAAATCTAGAGTGAAAATAATGAAAATTCGTGAACTTATGAGCGTGCGTAGGAACTGTGCAACGCATGCTCGTAAAACAGTCATTTTTCGGAATTTTTCCACCAAATTTTCAAAATAGGCTACTTGAGAGCCCACCTTATGAACACTGGCAGTGTCGTTTCGTTAATCATTCTGGAAAGGTGACTTCGCACAGTGGCTGCGAAATCACCCTTCAGGCCAGAGTAGCACCATGACAGTGCAAGAACTCATGAGGAGGGGTCCCAAAAACCCCATGTTGAAAATTTGGTGCAAAAATTCCAAAAAATGCCTGAGATATGCAACAAAGTTGAAAAAACCCTATCTATCCCATTATACAGCTTACCGGCATTTCCTCAGTTCGCGGTCGGCTTTGAAGAGTGCAGACGTGTTCTCGGTCCACCGAAGAGCGTCGCGCCGAGCTCCGGAGGTAAGTATGGGGTGAGGGGTGTGGGGAGGCGGTGCACGGTGGGTGGAGTGCGGGTTGTGGGAGGAGCCAGGGAGAAGCGCCGAGGACAGTTTTTAATTTTCAGGTTTTTTTTTCAGTGAGGGCCGGGATGTTTGCCACGCTGGGGTGGGCTCCCATGTAGCACAAGGATGGCCAAATGTGGAGCCGATGGGGATTGGGCACCCCCACACATATGATCAGTTGCCACGCTGGGGTGTGCTCCCAGAGTGGCACCCTGTACTCTGGTGGGGGTGGAGGACAGTGGAGCCGACGGGATTGGGCACCCCGTCGGCTATACCATGATTTGATATGCTGGGGTGGGCACCCAGCATGGCATGTGGAAGGCTTTGGGGGTGGGGGGGCGCCAGCACAACCCGTCGGCTATCGTGTGTGCCTGGGGGCAGCACGCAGTATGCATGCCTGCGTTTCTCTGTGTGTGTGTGTGTGTGTGTGTGTGTGTAGGGGGAGCAGCGCATGAGTAGGCGATATCTTATTGCTGCTCACTGAAGCGTAGCTCCCCCTTTCAACTGTATGCCACTGCATTTTGGAGCTTGTCATAGACAGCTCCAGCATGCATTGGCGGACAGAGGCCGCACCTGCCAACACACTGACTGAATTGGAAGAGGGGGTGACACACCTCCGAAAACTTGGATGATGGCACTATGTTTCTTGCACATGCGTGCAAGCAAACATAAAAATAGGCACCCGAGTTTTCATTCTACATCTGCGAGACCTCGTAGTGAAGGAACTTGAAGCAGTCCCTGCCGGTGAAGCTGGGGGAACAGGCTGCTGCATAACTAGCAGCAGTACTGTAGTAGCCAAGGGGATTTTGTGCTCTTATATTTTGTTTTGGTGGTTCTCCCCTTTTGCCCAGGCTGTCGCCGATGAGTCCCTGCCCGTCTTGTAAGTGTCGCTATACTGTGCACATTCACCCACCCTTTCTGTGCGTGTCAGTTGTGTGTTGGGGCTGCTTCGTGTGTGTGTGTGTGTGTGTGTGTGTGTGTGTGTGTGTGTGTGTGTGTGTGCGCTTTCGCACGCGCGCGTGCGTGCTGCTGGGATGTGGCATCTCCTAATGGTGCCCGTCTCTCTACTCTTCACATTCAAAATCATGTGCAAGGGTAACATGGCAAGAAAGTATGACAGAAGCAGCAATGGCAGCATACAGTAAGACAATCACTCATTTTTGACAGAAACCAGAACACACCCTGTAGATTAATGACAACTGTATCAGAAGCTTAACCCTTAAGTAACTTCTTATTCGACTGCAGATTGGCAGGTCCCTAAACATTTCTAAAAAGACTGTTCAAACATGCACCATATGATAAAACCCTATTTATAGTACAGCGGTTTAGAGAAGTATCTTTATAATTCAGGTACTGCATAGGTTAGCCTCCAGAATAGTACTCTACTATATCTGATAAATCATTTTTACAGAAAAAGATAGCTTTTGGGGTCATTATTTAATGCATCGCTTGAGTCACAGATGGTTCTGATGGAAAAATTCTTAGAAATTGTAATAAAAAGGGGAATCACATCAAGCATTCAAGTCATCTATCTTGTAAGAGCTATTTATTAAATACTGGCTACCATTCACAAAACTGGTTCCTGTCCAAAAACTCCTGGTAAATGAGAAACAAATAAAGGCCACGCTCTTTGGCTCAAAGTCATTCCTCACAAAGGTTGCCAATACAAATGACACATTTCTGATAGAAACCCCTGCTGGATCTCCTCTTGATATAGTATCCTCCTTCAAATACCTAGGAGTGACTCTCGATCCTTCCCTTACTTTTAATGCCCACATTGATAATATTGTAAAAAGGGGCCATCAGAAGTTGGGGACAGCCTACCGGGTCAACCACCTACTGACCCCTAATGCTCACCTTGCTATTGCACAGGGAAATCTCCTGCCTTTCCTCGACTATTGTTCTCCAGTTTTCTCCACCACTTCTGCTTCACTTCTCTCCCGGCTAAGTACCACATGCTACTCCATCTGTCGCTTCGTCCTTCAGGTTCCTTACTCCACTCATCACTGCTCTCTTTACCAGTCACTTGGCTGGCTATCCCTTCATGGCCGCTATGAATATGCCTTGGGCAATCTAGTCGACACCTCTCTCAGAAACTCTCTGAAGTCACCTTTCTCACCGATTCTCTCTACCCGTGTGGTTAGTCGCTCTCTCAGAGACTCTTCCATTCCCTTCCTTGTAGTCCCCCATGTATCTACTATCATGGAGAGTAAGGCTCTCTGTATCTCTGCCCCCTCTCACTGGAATAAACTTCCACCTGTCATCAGAAATGCACCCTCTCATCAGTCCTTCAAATTTTAACTGAAAGAGTGGCTAATGTCCCAGCCTACCTGTACATGCTCCTGAGGCAACCCTCTCGCCAAACAGCCACCGTAGAAGCCATACTGCATCTCCTGACTAACCACCTGGATGCTGACCACTAGTTTGTACCTCTTAGCACTGCTTGCCCCTTCCTGGGTTCACAAGGATCACTGTAAGGTATTTCCACCATGCATTGTCGCATATCCTGACTGATCAAGTGATGTATGGATCTATGATGATGTGACCATTCCATGTGTGATCAACCATGTGTCCGAGACCCAGGCATGCACTCTTGTATTTATTATAAAACTTGTGTGTTAGATTTGATGTGTAATGTTTCATTGCTGTTGAGTTTATGTTACTCAGTGTATATTGCACCTTTCTGTAATGTAACCTGTGCTTATTGCTTCAACCTCGTATTGTCTGCCACTGTATGGCCCGGATCGCAACTGAAAATGGTCCTTTGGATCAGCTTGTCTACCCAGTCACCAAAAACATAAATAAATAAATTCTCTTATGAACTAACTCCACTGCAAACTCTCTCTCACCGAAATACCACTCTGCCTTCATCAGTCTCTACAACACAACCAAAACCCATCTGAAACAACATGCAAGCAACCATTCGGCACTGACAAGTGCTTATTATTTCCTGTGTTTTGCCAGTCTATGTTTTTATCTTCAGTGCTTCTCTTTCCTCTCCACCCTCCCCGATGCTGCTGTGCTACACACGGTCACGCTTTCTCTACTGCCGGCAGCACTGTGTAATTAACTTATCTTGCAGTGGAAAGTGTTGTACTACAGTATTTAGTGCTTCACAGAACATGATATCGGGCAAAGCTGCTGATGGTTAGCTCCTGTAAGTCAATCAATAGAGCATCACAGAAGAAGTATTGACTCATGCTTTGTTCTGAGATGTAAGTAAATCAGAATAAATGGACTCCTAGAATGCTGTTCAGATAACATCTTCAGTTTTAGCTCTGGTTTCAAATTTAGACATTTCACTGTTGCACAGCTCTACTGTTATAAGTAGTATGAGCACATCTGCTGTATAACAGTGTGTAAACCTGAGGTTTACATACACCCTCAGTATGGGATGCTTTTATAAACCCTCAAGCTTTGCTCTAGGGGTTTATGAAGCATTCCACACCATAGGTGTACGTAAAATTCTGGTTACACACTCCCACCCATGTATTATTCTCTATATAATAAAATATTTGCAGGTGAAAGGTGTTATAATTGTCTGAAATAATGGTAGACTATTAAGTCTCCAAGTGAGACAGACATGGAAATAATTTGGTGAGGAAAATATTTTTAATAGGCCTGTATTTTTGCCCTCGGTTGATGGCGGGGAGGGGAACTCCCGCATCCACTGGTCCCAGCATATCGGGCATCATGAGGCTCTGCATCGAGGTGTTTTTGCTTTGTAAGTCCCCCGACCCACGAATGGAGTTAGTCATGCAATGCCCTCGGTGCATGAACGGGTGCATTCCCACCCTGACGTGCAGGGGTCTGCCAGCTCCGTCTGACTAGGCCAGGCAGCATGGTCCCAGTTGCTAGGGGTCGGTAGGTGACAGGCCTCTCCCTCCTCTGAGAAGGTGAGCAGTCCCCTGGACACTCCACTTCATCCCCCTCCCAGCCAACTCTCTGACATCCAAGGTCTGCTCCTGAACCCTGGTCATTGGTGCCACAGGTGGTAGCACTACCGCTCCTCCGGCAGGCCGGCTTGGTAAGGAAAATATGAATTCCAGTTCTTTGTATACATAGCTAGATGACTGCTAAGGATAACAACAGTAGCCAACAGCTAAATATAATTAAACATAACTAATGTGGTCAGCCGATTGACGCAGCAGTAGTGCTACTTCTTGTGCTGCTGAAGACACTGGTTCAGGAGCGTACTTGAAGCATCAGGGGCAATTATGGAAAGGAGGATTGAGCTTCCCAGGGACTGCACTCCTCCTCTGAGGTAAGAGGGAATGTATGCCCCATGACATGATTGCCATCTAGTGCAGGGGTGTAGCCAGGAATTTTAAACTTGTACTCAAAACTGATGCACTGTTGCCCCCCCACCCCCGTTATGTAAACATAAACCAAAATATGTGCTGCCATGCCACAACATTGCCCCCTCCCCCTCTGGTTGCCATGTTTGGGTTCAAGTACAGTAATCAGTTTCCTCTTGTAATCCTCCTTCCTTTGTTTTTCTGCCTGCCTGGTAAGTTGTTCTTGTTTGTATATTTGGCTGGTGGCATCAGTGCCCCATAGCAAACAACAAAGGCAAAGGGCTCAGCATGACACAGAGACAGTGTGATTCTGTGTCCTTTCTTTCCTCTTTTGTTGCCCTGCTTGGATTCTAACACTTCTCTTGATTACTATTTACTGTACTCTGCTAGTACAGTCGTATACCTGTAGCGCCCTGATCTAGTGGACTCTAGGTGGTATCACAGTCGGGGCCACCAAAAGACAGAGTGAAGCCTCTAGATGTAGCATGAGTGCACAGTGGTGTGACGTGTGCATCACTGAATGACTGGCTGCCCTCTGGGTTGAAAAACTGAAAATGCCCCACTGCAGTAAGGGCAAAGCTGGCACCCTCTGCAGGCCCATGCATGACCGACATGGTCCTGGGCTAGTGGTGGATAACCAGGTAGTTCATGACATGTACAGTGGTAGGGCTGGGGAGTGGCATCTAGTGGAAGGTGGACCTCAGGCAAGGGAGAAAAAGTTCTCTAGAAAAAAACAAGGTGGCTCATGAAAAATCCTGCAATTTACTGTTCATTTTACCACAAAACTGCACTTTGTAGTACTGGCTACCCCCCAATGACTTAGCATAAGCCTGAAGCAGCGTCATGTGAAGAGGTACACAACCTACAGAACAGGTAAGGTGTTCCATGTCATCATGGTATTCAGCTTTTTGATAAATCTGGTCAAATGTCAAAAGCAAGAATGACATTTTATCAACACCAGGCAATACAGAACCTTCGAAGTTGTTTCTGTAAGTCAGTAGATCATTTAGTATACCTGTCAACTACCAAAAAGGGCAAGCAAGAAGAATGACCTTATTTTAAAGGCAAAAAAATTGCTGTCTGTTTCTGTAGTGTTTTGACAGAACTGCGACATGTAGTTCGGCATTAGATTCATACTTAAGATCAGGTGAGCCAAGGCAAAAGTCAGAATGCAAGTGCGCTGTTTTATACATTTCTCAAATATCTTGTAAATAACATAACAAATCTGTTTGTCCGTTTCCTTAGTACAGCAGACTTTTCTCTGTAGACCTGTAGTGGGGCTTACAATTTACCAAGCTTTCATTGCCCATCAAACATTTCATATCACAACAAATCAAAAAAAAAAGGCTACTCTGACAACTCAAACCTATTGCAAGGAGTCAGATGATACGAACATACGAAAACTGACAGCAGATACAAACTCTAAGGTTTATCGAGTCTGCTCGATTGTGCAACTGTCAGCTTTTACTCTGCAGCTGACCCCCCCGGTAGTGACCTTCCCCAGACCCGGTCCCATCCCCTCTTAAAACTGCTCACAGACTTCAATATTACCACCTCCTCTGGCAGTGCATTCCACCCAGCCACCACCCTTTAAAGATGTCAAAAAACCCGAACAGCACTGTAAGCACCTGCAGTTTCTCATTTAGATTATCTACAGGGAGCTGACTCATGGTGTGGTAGAATGTTCCAGGGCCTAGTTTGATCCTCAAGCTCCACTGAAAAAAAGAAATGATTGCCTTTGGAATCTACTTACTGCGTAATGGGAGTATAATCATTATCAGCAGAGCTTACCAGCACCGCCTTGACTTCTTCAGGATCAAGTCTGAGCTGTACTAAGGCAGGACTTCATGTACAGGACTCGTGACTACACTAAGTAAGGAAGCTTATTTCCTAGTGTACCTACCTAGTAGTTAAAAATTCAAATGAAGTAAAATTATTGCCCTTATAAAATACACTAAGTTTCTCCAGAATCCTAGCATCTTCACTGGTTAAAACGTATTACCTGACCATTTATTAATTCCCAGTAAATGCCCCATTTTTTGCCAACCTAATTAAATCTATCTTGCAACAATGTAACTACATAAAATAAAAACATTTTTCATTAAAAAGAATTCCATTTTATAAGCACAATAACCCATGTCAGGACACGCATTTCTTGAGAATCAATGTACTTCCCAGGTTCAATGAAAGGCACTCTGCCACTGACCTCATGCCTTCCAGTTCGCCCAGGAGATGCATTAATTTATGTAGACATGCATGTACTGTGCTTATGTAAAGTCTTAGAGTAAGCAATAATACCCAACAGGGTGGGTGATACTGGGCTTTACTGGACCGTCCAGGTGTGTAATGAGACCTGACACTCCAGGAGGAGGGCCTTATAGCCCCTGGAAGGTCTGGTATAGCCCGAACAGCCCACCCTGGATGGCATAATTACACTTGGAAAATGAGTGATGTGATATTTTTTACAAAACCGTTTAAAAGTATTTTTTAAAAGTTGCACAGTAAAACTGAATAGAAATAATTTTTTTTCTTGTAACATTGTCCCTCTACTGGTACACTTGCCAGCAGAGGGTGCTGCTATTTTGTGGTTTACTTCAGAAGCAAGTAGTGTTCCCCCCCACCAACAAGACAGCATAATTAACCCCCGGCCTCCCACAACTGCTGTGATGGTGATGGCAGAGCTGGTTGAGTTCTATTGTCCAGCGCTGCAGTGTGTGGACTGTGCTATTGCGCCCTCATTGGTTAAAAATAATGGAATACCTGTCTCTGCTCTGCTCCAGCTTCTTCTGAATAGTAAAAGTTATCAGCTGAATTCTCAGTCCCTGACTGCAGCAGCAGTGAGGAAGGTCCTGGGCCACAATGTTCTCTGTGTTTAATCCAGTCGCTTCAGAGATTTTCCTTTTCTTTGATGTGTTCAACCACTCCGTCCAACTGCCAGTCAAAAGTTTAGCTCCATGCCAGCCCAGTGGTGTAGAGGGCTGAGGCACTGGACGCCTTACCTCATGCTACACTGGCGACCCGGGTTCGGGAACAACCTCGGGTTGTCGGGGTGCCGGCATGGGGGGGGGGCAAAGCAGGATTAAGCATGCAAGTGGGCAGCTCTCCTCTCCTGAGGGTGGTGGAAGTGGGTTGGCACCCCCTTCCCATAGTTCCGCTCCCACCGTGTGGAGGTCTGGTGGTTAGTGCAGGTGGAGAGCGGCAGCAAAGTACCGGGAGGTGGAAGGGGATGAGCCAGTGCCACAGGGTGTGACGCATGCCTCCACATGCTCACACGGCCATGTACCGGGGCCTCGGGGGAGGGTTCAGGGGAGAAAAACCTACAAAAAATGTGTATGTGTCCCCATTGACAGTTGGCGGGAAGAGGGAATGGGGACCAAATAGCTATATATTAAAAATAAATAAATGAATAAAGCACCAAATTCAGTTCACCCCCACACATCCCACACCAGCAGTATGCAAGATCTCATTCCTGACACTCCCCAACAGTGTGTGCAGTCAGGACAGGTAATGTGACACTACAAAAGGAGCAACCAGAGTTGGGACAGATAATGCAACACTAGAAAAGGAATAACCGCTGGCCCAGTGATGCAGAGGGCTGAGGCACTATGTGCCTTATCTCTTGTCACACCGGCGACCCAAGTTCAGGAATGACCTCGGCTCAATGGGGGTTGGCAAGGGAGGGAGAGGATTGAGCATCCGGAGGGCAGCACTCCTCTCGTGGGGAGGGGGGTTAAGCTGGGGATCACTGAGGAGGAGGAGAAGGACCTAGGGGTAATGATAACAGGGACCATGAACAACACTGCCCAGTGCAGAACAGCAGCTGCAAAACGAACAAAATGCTGGGGTGCAAAGCGAGGGGGGTTTTGGTCCAGGCAAAGAGAGCTGATCTTGCCCCTCTACAGGTCACTGGTAAGGCCACACTTAAGAGTATTTTGTGCAGTTTTGGAGGTCATACCTAAAACGTGATATCAGGCTACTGGAGGGGGTGCACAGGAGGGCAACAAAGATGATATGTGAAATGGAGGGGAGAGACTATGACAGCAGGCTGGGAGACCTGAATACGTACACCCTGGAGGATAGAAGGGCCAGGGGGGGACATGATAGAGACATTCAAGTATCGGAGGGGAATCAATAAGGATGGGGCAGATGGGGTCATTGAGTTAAGGAGGGGGAGGGACACCAGGGAGCACAGGCTAAGAACAGAGGGGGGGAAGATTTAGGAAGGAAATGAGGAGACACAATTTCACAGAAAGAGTGGTAGCAAAATGGAACACCCTACCAGAATGGGTGGTATCATGTAAATCTGTGAACAGCTTCAAAAAGGGCATGGGACAGAGAACAGGGGAGAGTGAGGGTGGGGGGTGGCAGTGGGACAGCAAAGGGGAGGGGCGTGGGGCAGCTGAAAACTAAGGGTGTTGATGGCACACTCGAACAGACTTAGATAGACCGGGTGGTCCGTTTCTGCTGGCACATTCGTATGTTCGTATGGACCCTTGCTGACTTGGCTCTTGGTTGTCCTCAGTGGAGGCCCAGAGGAAGTGTCAGTAGCCCAAGTGGCACAAAGGGAGGGGCTGTAGTTGTAGCATGTGTACGCCTCCATGTACACATGCTTACACCATGACAGGGACAGAGGGGGGAGAAAATGAGGAAAAATGGTGGTCACAGGCTACATGAAGCCCTGCTTGCCTGCCCTCACCCCACACCATCACCAGTTCAATGACTCATGAATCTGGACGCTGGGTCTCCGGGTGGGGGAATGACGGCCCTCCTCTTCCTGGCCCCACCAAGGGGGGGGCAATCTGTGGGTGATATGGGGCTTGGTGGACCAGCGAGGCGGTAAAGAGGCAGAGGAGACAGGAACGGGGATAAGGAGCAGCCTGTGACATGTTTGGAGGGAAAAAAAACCTTGACAGAAAAGAATAACTGGAGCTGTGGTTATTTTTCTTTTTAAATATGTTGATTTTCGATCACAAATCGGATGGAATGGCAGTCTCAGTGGATGAAAACATCAAAAGCTAGTTCTGCCTGGGTTGAGGAGGAATGGGTTGAATCAGGGAGATCTGGAAAGCAGTGGAGCAAAAAATCCATTGGACTACAACAGTTAAGGGGCCAGAAATAAGACATGATGGGAGTGGTGCAGTGCAGTGGCTATGGAGCAGTAGTCTTCTGGGAGACATTCTGGAGGATGTGGTGTTGTCCCATCTGCAGGCACATCTCTGGGCTGAGAGAGGAGGTTGCTCATCTCCAGGCTGAGTTGGCCAGGATTTGGGGGACCTCCTCTCCCACCCAGGGACCACCAGGACTACTGCCGTTGCCTCAGAGGTTGCTAAGAAAGAGGAGCGGTTGGACCACAGTGGGCTCAGGGAGGGTGAGGGTGCTGTAACAGAGGCACATCCCTCCACCTGTACCTCTCCACAATTCATATGCCATTCTGGCAAAGTGTGGTTCCTCTATGGAGGCAACCGCAGTGAAGACCAAGGAGGATGCTGGGAACCTCCACAAAGGAGACCCACAGGAGGGTGGCATGGGACTCCACAGGGGAAGGAAACAACTCCTGGTGGGGGACTCCATTGTTAGGAGAGTAGAACTGGGGAAGGAAGGGGAGAGTAAGGTGCCTGCCTGGTGCCATGGCTTGGAGGGACAGGGAGCAAATCCTCAGGATCTCTGGAGCAGCTGCATGGGGAAGGAAGCTGGATGTCATTGTACACCTAGGGACAAATGACCTGGCTGAGAAAGGGATCAGAGCAGTGCAGGAAGAGTTTGTGGAGTTGGGGAGGGGCCTTAGACAAGCAGCACGCACGGTAACCTTCTCAGAGGTGCTGCCTTTCTATGGTATGGATAAGGCTAGGGTGCTTCACACCATGGGATTCAATCAGCGGTTGAAAAACTGGTGCAGAGCTCAGGGATTTGGCTTCATTGGGGACTGGGGGTCCATCTGGAGTGATGCAGGCCTATACTGGCGTGATGGTCTTCATCTGTCCAGGAGGGGAAACCAGGATCCTAGGTGACAGGTTTAAATGCTTCATTGGCAAGCATTTAAACTAGCCAAGAGGGGAGGCACTAGAAAGGAGCAGGGAAATCCTAGCTCCCCCCAACAAAAAAAAAAAAAATATCAGGGTAGTAAGTGAGGTAAACACCAAGATAGAGATGTCAGTAGGGGGAAGGGCAGGGGTAAATGGAGAAAATGACAAAGGCAATAAGGACAGGAATGGGACAAAAAGGGGTAAGGCCATCAAGAAATGGAGGGCAATGAGTACCAATGCCCGTAGTCTGGGCAACAAGCTCCCTGAACTTGTTACCTTAATGGAAGAGGGATGCCTGGATATCGTAGCAGTCATAGAAACATGGTACACAGAGAACCATGACTGGGATGTTAACATACCAGGGTACACAACCTACAGGAGAGACAGGGAAGGTATAAGAGGGGAAGGAGTAGCTCTCTATGAAAGGGAAGAGATGAAAGCAATGGAACAAAAGAGTAAACAGGAAGGAGAGGAGGCACTGTGGGTCACCTTAGAGACTGGAAATGGCACCACAATCTGCACAGGGGTTGTACATAGACCCCAATGTCAGGGAGAGGGAATGGACAAGGATATGATAGAAGACATCCTTAGGATGGCAGAGAAAGGGGAGATACTATTGATGGGGGACCTGAATATTCCAGATGTTAACTGGAGCACCTTTGCCACAGCCACATCCAAGAGCAGGGCCATTCTCGATGCCCTACAGGTGGCATGCTTCCGACAGCTAGTTTTGGAACCCACTCGTGAGGGAGCAATCTTAGACCTCATACTCTCAAATGGGGACAGCGAGAGGATCTCAGATATAGAAGTAGGTAGCCATATGGGAACAAGTGACCACCAAACAGTGTGGTTCACAATAAACTCAGCTACAGAATCAAGCCATACAAAAGTGAGGGTACTGGACTTCAGGAGGGCTGACTTTAGCAAGATGGGAGAGTGCCTTAGAAAAGCACTAACAAACAGGCTAGAAGGAGGGGTGAAGCAACAATTGGGAAACATCAAATCTGCCATCACAGAGGCAACAAGTCTTTGTGTGAAGCAAATAAATCAAAATGAAAGAAAAAGCCACTATGGTTCTCAAAAGAGATGGTGTAGAAGGTTAGGGAGAAAAAGATAGCATTTAGGAAGTATAAGAAAACACAGAAGGAGCAGGACAGAGAACTGTACCAGTTAAGGCAGAAGGAAGCAGGGAGGGAACTCAGAATAGCAAAGGCCCAAACCGAGGAAAAAATAGCCAACTCTGTTAAGAAGGGGATAAAACCTTTTATAGGTACATCAGGGAGCGTAGAAAAACAAAAGGAGGGATAGTGAGGCTGAATAGAAAGGACAGTGGGTGGGCAGAGAGGGACGGTGAAAAAGCAGGGATACTGAATGAATACTTCTGCTCAGTATTCACAAAAGAGGAGAAGGGGGAGGTGCCTAATCCAATGAACAGAAGCACTCTGGATAGGGGTGTCGATCCCAGTCCTTTCACAGAAAAAAGGGTTCTGAAAGAACTCCTAAAACTGAAGGTGGACAAAGCAATGGAGCCTGATGGAATTCACCCCAGAATTCTAAAAGAATTAAGGGGAGAACTGGTGACACCACTGACTACCCCTTTTAACAAATCATGGGAGGATGGTGTGGTACCTGAGGACTGGAGGAAGGCGGATGTGATTCCCCTTCACAAAAGTGGGAGCAAGACAGAGGCAGGAAATTATAGACCTGTCAGTCTGACCTCTGGTAGAGAAAGTGATGGAATCATTTCTGAAGGAAAAATTGTTGAGTACCTAGAGGAAAGTGGGGCACAGGACCCAAGGCAGCATGGGTTCATAGCGGGAAGGTCATGTCAGATGAATCCAACTGATTTCTTTGACTGGGTGACCAAAGTAGACCAGGGAGGGGCTGTGGACATAGCCTACCTAGACTTTATTTATGTATTTATTATTATTTATTTTGCTTTTGGTAACCGGGTAAGTGCACTAGGCAAACAATGCCTATTTTCAGGCACGACCCAGGAGAAGACAGTTTACAGACAAACAATATACATGTGACACAGCACATGAAAGCAGTACAAATCAGAGTAAGAAAACAATGTTTGGATAGTAGATACAAGTGCATTGACAAAATGAATAATGAATTTGACACAGTCCCACACAAAAGATTAATAATCAAATTAACCAGCCTGGGAGTGGGTCCCAGGGTGGTAGCCTGGGTAAAACATTGGCTGGACAACAGGACACAGAAGGTAATTGTAAATTGAGTCCACTCTGAAGAAAGAGGGATTATAAGTTGGGTACTGCAGGATTCAGTACTGGGTCCAGTCCTTTTTATTGTCTTTATAAGTGACATTGCTGAGGGGCTGGAAGGAAAATTATGCCTCTTTGCAGATGATACAAAGATCTGCAACAGGGTTGATACTCAAGGAGGCATGGAAATGATGAGAAGGGACTTGGCAAGGTTGGAGGAATGGTCAGAAGTATGGCAGCTTGGATTCAATGCAAAGAAGTGCAAAATAATGCACCTGGGAAACAAAAACACAGGGGAAGATTACACAATGTGGGGTTGGGGGTAGTAACAACAATGGAAAGGAACCTAGGGGTAATCATATCAGATGGCCTTAAAGTTAGCAAGCAATGTGAGAAGGCAGTAGGGAGGGCTGGGGGATACTGGGATGTATAGGGAGAGGCATCACCAGCAGAAAACAGGAAGTTGTTATCCCTCTGTATAGACAGTTGGTGAGACCCCATCTGGAGAACTGCATCCAGATCTGGAGAACCCATCTCCGCAAGGACATAGACAGGATGGAGACAGTCCAGAGGAGGGCAACTAAAATGTTGCAGGGTCTGCAAGAGAAGCCATACGAAGAGAGAGAGAGACTAAAGGAGCTTAATATGTATACCCTTGAGGAAAGGAGGGAGTGGGGGGACATGATAGAAATTTTTAAGTACCTCAGTGGAATCAACAAAGTCCAAGAGGGTAGCATCTTTCAGAAAAAGAAATGTGCAAGAACAAGGGGACACAATTTGAAGATAGAGGGGCGGACGGCTCAGAGGCAATGTGAGGAAGTACTTTTTCAGAGAGAGGGTGATGGACGCATGGAACAGCCTTCCTGAGGAGGTTGTGAGGTCTAAAACTGTGGGAGAATTCAAGAATGCATGGGACAGACATAAGGCAATTCTTGTAAGGCGAAGGAAGAAATAGGCTGTTGGTTAACTAGCATCTGCAGCTATCCTGTAGGTAGGGAAATGGGCAGACTAGGTGGGCCAAGCGGTCCTTATCTACCGTCAAAGTCTATGTTTCTACATTTCTACCACTGATGATGTGACAGTGTACTGCTGGGTCATGCCACTACTGGCACTTTCTTAGATTGGCCTCCTGCAGATAACGCATAACTGCCAGCTTGCAGTAGTAGGGAAGGCGGACAGGGGGGCCAGAGGGCGGGGGCGTGTTTAATGGAGTGAATGGTGTTGACTTATTAGATAGGTGGGTGGGGAAAATAGCTTCCGTACTTACATATACTAAAACTGCTACATCTGGGAGTTGTGGGGATGCATCACTAAACGGCATGGCAGGGTTTCAACTCTCGCTAGGGAGAGAAAAAAATGACAGCCTTTTTCAAACTGAATTTATGAAAATTCTAAGTTGGCATAGTGATGCCAGCTGATAATGGGGCACGTGGCACTGGGACTCGTATTTCCTGGTGTCTGTTGCTACATAAATGCCCTCCTTGGCAAGGAACTCAGCCAATCAGAGACCGTGCTCAAGATTTAACTCAGTCTATAACAGCATCTGCCGGTTCAAGCTCCTGGCACCCTACTCTACACATCACTGCAACCTTTACCAGTTGCTAAGATGGCTCCCACTTCCAGGTCGATATGACTATGCTCCTGGCTATATCACTGATAACACCCTAAGAGGCAGGGAAGTGTCACCTTACTTATCCCTCCTTAAGGCCAGATATGCATCCAGATGTCTCTGCGTGTCCTCAGTCCCCCCCCCCCGGAGGTCCCTAGAGTGTCCACCGTCATGGGTGGTAAAGCCCTGTCTGTCGCTGCTACTTTACTGTGGAACCGAATCCCTGCATTCCTCCGTTCAGCTGATAGGCACACCTCACCTTCAAATCCCATCTCAAATCCTGGTTGTTCACTGAAGCCAAATGCTCATGCACACCAGGGTAATCTCTCTTGACTTACTACTTCCCACCTACCATTTGCCCAATTCTGCCTTTCCCCCAAATATGCCTCTACATAGCAATTATATTATATCTGCCCTCTGAACTTGTTATCCACTGTTACATTTGTAACTGTTTCATAAGCATTTGTTCCAGCTTAACATGTTCTGTATCCTTACTGTTGTAGACACCTTCCCTCTAAATTCATTGTAAATGTATTACTGTTATCTGATTCACTGAAAACTGTTTTGTATTTCTCATTGTATCATACTTTTTGGCCCAGGTCGTGCCTGAAAATGATCCCTTGGTTCAGCGCACCTACCCGGTAATCAAAGACTTAAATAAATAAACAAGCGCAAATCAGGACCACCCCAACACTTGAGTGTGGGGCTCTTAGTGATGACTGATTCCCTAGTAGAAGGCCAGCTATCAGTAGGGCTGCTTTTACTTGTCTTAAAAACACCATTCTGAATTTACACCGACAAGAAATGAGGGTTACTCACCTGTAACTGTAGTTCTAGGAGTGGTATATGGTGCACATCCACACTTTGGCAGTCTTCCTTTACCTTTAAATTCTGCTGGAACGTCTTCAAGCTAAGTTCCTCCCACCCACTTGGGTGGTATACTCCTTGGCTCCACTCCTTGACATCAGATCCTTGACATCAGATCTTGCACACTGGAAGTAGGGATCCGTGTGTCTATTGCCAGGGGAGGTTATGGGTCGTGTGGATGTGCACAATATTCCACTCCTAGAACTATGGTTACAGGTGAGTAACCCTCATTTTTAGGGATGTGGATATGGTGCACTGTCCACACTTTGGCAGACTCCAAGCAGTTCTCTGGGAGGAGGGAGAAAGGTTAACACCCCTACTGTAGAAAAGAAGGAAACAGAGAACCGAGGCCCCAAAAACAACATCATGACATGATTCAAGGCTGATGCAGTAGTGGAAGATGAAGGTGTGAGCTGACCACCAGGGAACCACCCTGCAGATTTCCTGGGTGGGGACGTCCCTGGAAGCAGCCACCTAGGCAGCAGAATGACTGAAAGAATGAGCCCATAGCTCCATGGGAGGCTCCTTACCAGCCAACCTAAGCAGAGGGCGAAGCAGGATACAAACACTTGCCAATCATAAGGAGATGGTGAATCCTTCTCTAAGCTCCAGTTGCGCACGCTGTGAAAGAATGAGCACATGCCGGAGGACCAGCATGTGGAGCCTGGGCTTGGCTTCCAAAGTGAAGCGATGGAGTACATCGAGATAAAGACCACCTGAAGAAGATGACTTCGAAACAACTCTCGTAAGAAATTTCTGGGGTGCAGGACAATGTTTCCCCATGGACAACTAAGAATGGAAACTCCACAGAGAGCACCCAGAGCTCACTGTTCCCTCTGGTGGAGAAAGTAGCCACCAAGAAGGCGGTCTTCCACAACAAGTGTGGCCTTGCACACCCAAGCATTAGTTTGAATGGCTTGACCATGAGCAGTGCCAGTATCAGCAACAAGTCCAAAGGTGGTAGTGGTTCACACACCAGCAGGGACAGGTGAACCATACCCATAAGGAAGCGTTCAACCACCTCTGTCCTGCACCACCATCAGCATACCAGCCCACACCCAGTACTCCCAGGTGGGAGCTAGGAGCACCTGGAGGGTCATCGTCTTCAGGCCTGACAAGCGAGAAGGATTACAAGAAGTCATGATGCTAGCCCCAGAGCAGAACGGGGTGGAGGGGGGGGGGACTCCCTGCCTCCAGTGTCAAAGGGAAAAGCATGTCCACTGGAAGGCATAGCGCTGGTGAGACAACTCCTTCCGAGAAGCCCCTACAACATGAAGGACCTTGTCGGGGAGACCCAAAGCCTGGAACTCTGGCTGCTCAAGAACCAGGCTTCCAGGTTCAGGGACCAGAGGACCTACAAGACCATCCCACGAAGGCAAAAGAGCAGATCCATGTGCAGATGCAAGTACCATGGAAGACTGATGCTGCTGAGGCTGAGGACAGCTGGCATCAGAACTGGTTACAACCAGTCCAGGTCACCAGGAACCTCCGTGCGTTGTCCCACTGCACCCTGACCAATGCCTTGTGGAGCAGGGGGAAGGGAGGAAAGACAGATAGGAGGCCCAGGAATGAAGGCCTCATGAAGGCATCCCCCAGTAGTGATCAGCACTGTGGGGCGTGGGCCCAGAAAAGCCCCAGCTGTGTATTCTCACAGAAGACAAACGGGTAGACCAGAAAAAGGCCCCACTGGGACAACAGGAGATGCACCACTTCCTAGGACAGAAACCACTCAAGAGACACCTTGCCATGTAGCCAAGAGCCTTCACTAGCTGGACTGATGCACTGGCCCCATGGATCGCCAGGAGACTGGTGGTCAGGCGTATAAGGGTCCAGGTGCGGAAGGCACCCAACTGAAGGGGGGCCCCACCTGGGGAGGTAGTACAGGGTCGTGGAGCCATCCATCTGGACCGGCACAATTGGAGCCCCACAGACAGAGCAAAGGCTCAGAGTCAGATGCACTGCACAGAGCTCCAACCTGTGGATGTGGGGAAGGAACCCCGGGGGAGGGACAGAAACCATGGCCCCTGAGGGTTCCCAGGTGTACACCCCCGCCCAACAGAGATGCAGCTGTCATCAAAGCAACTGGCAGCCTTAGGTGGCCGAACGGGGACTCCCCACTGCAGGTCTTCCAGAAGGAGCCACCCCTAGATGGCATCCCACACTGCTGCACCACCAGGACTGACTGGTCCTGGAGTCAGAGGTGCAGAGACCATTGGCAGGCCAGCCTCCACTGCAGGGGGCACAACTGCAAGTGGGCCCACCCACTGGACCATGCTAGTGCAGGATGCCAGGTACCCCAGCAGCCGCTGAAAAATCCCAGCAGGGCACGAGTGCACAACCGAAAATGATCGGGCAAAGGATGAAATACCCGTCACCTGGATATCCAGAAGTCAGGCCACGACCCAAGGGAAGTCTCCTGACGAAGTGGGCAACAGTCAAGGGGTGGTGTTCCAACTGGGGTGGGAGGACCAGAAGGCCCAAAGCCAAACAAGTGTGGAGGGCTAGATCCCTGGACTGTTCCATGTCCCCTCGAGAAGAACCAGCAAACAGTCAGCTTTCAGGTAGAGGTACACCCAGACCCCTTAGAACCACTGCCAGGCTCTCAGCAAAGACCCTGTGGGTCTAGGAGAGGCTGAAGACCATCACTCGGAACGCAAAGGTACCCCATCACCACAGAACCAAAGGACCTGCCAGCAGGATGGATGAACTGGGATATCCAAGCAGTCCAAACAGCAGAGCCGCATGCCTTGCTCCAGGGATGGGGTGAACCAGAAGTATCTGGAAACAAAGCTCTGACTAGCCAGGGTGTCCAAGACATGGCTACAGCATCAGCTGAAGATGCTGAGCAGTATCCCCCCCAGTTGGCGGACAGCAAGTCTGGAGATACCCTGGCCCCCTGTGGGGCATGGCTCAGCAGGGCGGGTGAGCCTCAAAGTCTAGAGGCAGACCACAGTTCAGCAGGTTGAGTGCCCAGGAAGCTGATGGAAGGATGAAGCAGATGTGTCCGAGATGGTGAAGCTGACCCTCCTGGGGACCAAAGGCTGAGACAGGACGGGAGGTAGGGGGACATCCCATGACCCATCGCTGGGCAGGTTGGTCGAAGGCTCAATCCTCTAAGTCAGAGGAACACAGCCACCTCAACCCCTGGGCTTCTTGGAGGCCAGAGGCGGAGGGCCGAGGCACCAGCGCCAGACCTGGGATGGCTCCAAGAGGGGCTATGATGGCTGGGACTATTGGGCCAGGTGCACCCAAAACAGCAGGGCATGTGCCTGGCTCACTGGTTTCAACAAAGAGAGTGAAACAAAAGCCAAGGCAGCCCAGGATAACACCCTAGTAACAAAAGGACCAGCCACCCCTGAGCCGAACCGGCCAAAACCCAGGAGGGAACCACCAGCACAAACATGGAGAAGTCGCCAGAAGAGTAGAAATCCCCTGAACGGGTCCAACGCCATCTGGGGATGCAGAAGCCTAGGGCCAGGTGCCTGGTCACCGACAACAGAGTCTCAGCTTCCAAACAAATCTGACTGCACATCAGAGATGGCTTGCAAGTACTCTTATTCTTTGTAAGCTGATACACACCATCTCCTTGGCTGAGAGGTGGGTGCACCAAGTCCTCAGAACATAAACTTTCAATATTTTGGTAAGTTACAAAATACCATGTGTAAACCCTTGGATGGCTAACTGGTCTAGCACTCTCCTTGAAAGTGAGATTGGTTAATGACTTACCTCCCTAGGAAGAGCTGTCCTGATTGTACATACAAAGATCAATACTGTCTTTAAAGGCTGATTTTTGTAAGCCCGTGATTGCATTCAAAGACTCTGAAGTAGCCTAGACCCTGGCAGTTGTATTGAAGTCATCACAAGTACTCTTCATTTGTTACTTGGATACTTTTTTCTCCCCTGTGATATTTTGCCAGACTACTGCCAAACTGGCAGAGAAGGGATCCTGAAGAGTTGTTTCCTACCATCTCTTAGAGTCGCTCTTATATTTGGCATACTGTCACTCACCGAAGTCTTAGATTTAGGGCTGACGACAAATATGCTGTCCTAAGTCAATCTTCTATTCTTTCATTGGCTTAGACCACTCATTGTGGCTAATTACACGACAATCCATCCTTATTTACCCAAGTGGTGGAAACAGCAGTTTCAACACAGGGGCCATAAAAAGATGGCCATGATTGCTGCCCTTAGATAACCTATAACATTTATCAATCACTGTAGCAAACACAAGCATAGGTTTTTTTCCAGTTTTGGTTCACCGGGAATGGAAGACTAAACAATACTGCCTATTTTCAGCCTCATCGTTGGGGGGATACACACGCAAACTAACTGATACCAAACGAGAATAATTTGTTGTGGTATTTTAGAGAATAGGAGAAATTTGGCCAGGAAACCAGGGGAAATGCCTTACTCTATCACCCATCTTTCACTGAAAGTACAGCACTCTCTCTCTCTGGGGGCTTCTAATGAATACGGACTCACTTTTGTGGGCCCAATACTGGTTTTGCATAATCCATGCAAAATTCTGGGTCTTCAATTTGGGCAAGGGGATTTGAATAAATTACAGTGGGAAAGTAGAGTGGCGGAAGGGGAAAGAAAGGTAACCCACTTGAAAACCATGTCCTTATTTAAAAAGAAATGTTTTGATGAAAACTTTGTTGATTTCAGTTGTTATGGCCCCCGGAATAGAGACCAGATTGCTCAGCATTTCTTTTTCAGTCTTTATGGGACAGTAGATTGAACCCAGTAAGGAGGAATTTAACAAACTTCCCTGTAAAACAAGGGGGTCTAGGAATGGTCAATCCAGTGGTGTTCTTTTATTATATTTTTCTGCATAATAATGTTTCGCATGTGGTAAATGGTTTACCAGGCCAGTGGGCTTCCTGGGGCTTCCAAGGGAGTGGGGGCTATGCCACTGGAAAATCCCTGTGCTCTCCCAGTTTAAAGTTTGTAGAACTGCAAACCAATTGTAGGGAAGCACTCTGAGGCTGACAGCTATCTGTCAAGTTTTTCTCTATTATTTCATACCATTAGAACAGTTTGCATTGCGGCAGATATTAAAGAAGGAAACCAGGAACAGGACTCACCAGCACTTTGAGGCTAGACACACCCTCTTCGTCAGGGGGCAGGGCTGTCTTGGTATGACTGCACTTAAATACTGATTCTAAACTGCCTTTTTTTTAATATATATATATTTACTCTTTTTCTGACATCTGTTCTCCACCACAGTGGTTCTCTTCAGGGTACACTAGGCTGGGGTTCTCCTAGTCCCTCCCCGGGTAACTCCCTTGAAGACCCACCAGACCTACCTCCATCCTGCCTTGGCCTGCCCTCACATGGGTGGGAAGGGAGGGGAAACTGGTTATTCCCCTCCCAGTCCATTGTAGCGTGCGTCGGGAGGTCTGTGTGGTGTTCCACCGGGAGCCCAGTTATGGGATCTGGAACAGCTGGGTCCCTTCTATGACCGCCGTGGTTGGGTGTTTTCCTGTTTCTGGTTCTGTGCCACAGGATGCTAGCACACTAGGGAAGCCTAGGGGTGGAGCACGTCACAACGTGCTGTCGCTCTAGCTTTTGGCCAACGTCCTCCCACCCACTTGCATGCCGTCCCACTGCACCTCCACCTGTGGTCACCCAGGTGGTGGTAAAATGTCGGGACAGGCATCCCACCCTCCCAGAGAAAGAGAACAGCCAGTGGGTGCTCAATCCTTCTCCCCCGGCCAGCCCTCCAGCAACCAGAGTCCGTTCCCAATACCAGGTCACTGGCGTCGTAAGCAGTAGCTCTACCACTGCACCAGCGGACCGGCCCTAAGGTTAGGCCACTTCAGGGTTGCTGGGTTTTGTTGTTTTTTTTCAAATTTTATATCTGTTCCTCTGTGCAGGACCACTGTTAAAAGGAGATCCCCTTATTTGAGGTTGTATTTTAAGTGTATTTTGTCCAGGGCTCTGAGTCTTACAATAATTGTTAAAGGGTCAGGCAGGAAATTTTTTTATGACAAAGCAAGTCTGCTTGCCCAAGGGAGACAATTAAAAAAAAACAAAAGTGATCTGAATTTGAGTGAAACAGCCTCAAAACAGGTAGTTCATCTGCTGTATAAGACCAGTATGGCTATAATATAAAGCATGCCCCACTAATATTTGTTTCCCTTGTTTCTCAGGTTTTTCTCCTAAAATGTATTTCCCGATATACTCCTTGGTAGGACAACTGTGGAAAGGCAATCTATATTTGGGATACCCTAAAGTGAGTCAGTGCAGGATTCCCAGTTAGTTGAACCTACTGTAAAATGAATTCTAATGAGAGTCCTTCAGGAACTATTGTTACTGAAGAACAAAATAGATTGTTTTGGTTTCACAGGTCCCCGTGGCTAGACTGGCCATTTAACAAAAGAAAAGCTTTCATTTTTTTTTTTATCAAAGTCATCAGTGGGTTCTAAAGATTTTTGTTTTAAAAATTAAGCAGAACCCTTTAACTAAAAAGAGAATTCTAGAGGTCTGATGCCCAAATGCTGCTCTAAAATAAAGGAAAAAAACAAGTAGTAATTTTCTCTCTCTTTGTTGAGCCTGAACAAGCTGTGCAGGGCTCTCTGCGACCTGTGATAACCAAAGAGAAAGAGGGCAGCCAACTGCTCCCTTTCAAATGGGTATGCCCCACAACAGAATTGTTTATTAAATTAATACTTTGTTGGAATGTTATAAGAACTTGTAGTTCTAGTTGTTCTTATGAAACCTTGGAGTATATTTTGTGAGTGTCAGCATGGGAAAGGTGATATCTTTAAAAGCAATAAATTTTGGGATGGGGATGGCAAGGAATTCTTATAAATTGGTGCAAGTTAACATTGCGTACCTTTTTCATTCCTGTTGGGAAACGAGTGTTGGGTGGCAGATGCGATGAACCTAGCAAACCTTCCAACCTTAAGCAAATACGAAACATACATACATACGAAAATGCCAGCAGATTAGGCCTAGAGGTATAATACGTCTGCTCGAGATGCAGCTCACAGTTTGATAACTGCTGTTGCTGCCCCCTCCCCTCTTCAGCCCATGTATCTGTCCTATCTCTTCTTAAAACCTCCCACTGAGTCCCTTGATACCAGCTCCTCAGATAGCACATTCCAAGGCATCACCACCCTTTCCGTGAAGTAATGCTTTTTCAGGTCTCTTCTATACTTCCCCACGAACCAGTTTGAGGCAATGACTCCTTGTGGTCCCTTCCCCCTTCAGTCTGAACACCTTCTCTGTGTTTACTCTATTAATACCTTTCAAGTATTTAAAGGTCTTGATCATGTCCCCCCCATCCCTTCTGCCTTCCAAGGAGTACATGTTTAGCTCCCTAAGTCTCTCCGTATAGGGCTTATCCCCCATTCCAAGGATCATCTTAGACACCCTCCTCTAGACCCTCTCCAGGAGCATAATGTCCTTCTTTAAGAAAGGATGCCAGAACTGCACACAGTACTCCAAGTGTGGCCTCACCACGGATTTGTACAATGGCAGAATTACCTCCTCCCTTCTCGAAGTGATCCTCCTAGCAATGCACTCCAGCATTCTGTTTGCCTTAGCCGCTGCTTTCCTGTATTGTCCTGAGTGATTAATTTTACCAGTGAGCACTACTCCCATATCTTTTTCTTCCTCCCAGACTGTTAACTGTACCCTCTCCAATTTGTAGTTGTACCCTGGATTCCTAACTCCCAAGTGAAGTACACTTCACTTCCTAACATTAAACCCCAGCTGCCATGTGACTGACCACTGTTCTAGTCCTTTTAGGTCTCCCCGGATTATCCTCCTTCCCTCCTCACTGTCCACCTCCACACCTAGTTTGGAGTCATCAGCAAACAGGCTCATATTACTCCTAACTCCTGCCGAATGTCTGAAATGAAAGCATTAAATAACAATGGACCCAGAACTGAACCCTGAGGGACCCCGCTAATGACAATACGATACCTTGACCTATGAGTCTGTAAGTAAATGGCTACTTTAGATGGTCTGAAGCAAAAGAAATGACATGGTTTAAGATACAAACCCAGAGAAGCTCACATAAAATACCCTAAAGCATGTTTTCAATGATATCCTGGAGAAGACACAGATGGGAGTTTGCCTTAGTAAATATATTTTACACATACAACTGTTGCATATATGCAGGCTCAGACCTCCCAAGTGTAGCAAGAGCATGCCATTTTCAAATTTGCTTACATCAGAAACCTGAGATAAGTTAGTTATGTTCCTTATCAATGCAGAGACTACATGTCAGGTTACAAGGCCCTCTATTCAAAAATAATAAGCAAATTAAAAAGCACTCCAGACACATACCCTTTAGGACTAAATAAACAGCAGATGTTGCTTTCTGTACTGCAAAAAGTGTTGGGTGAGCATACATAGAGAGTGCAGAAGAGTGGTCTGTTATAATGCCGGCAGCATATTCAAGATACAGTGAGTTATCAATGACTAATTAGCAACCTGGCAGTCAAAGTACATTAAAGTTCACAAAGTCCAAGTGAGTAAAAAGTCCACTTGAAATAGGGATTTAACTTCCAGCTTAGTGGGGAGGTCCACCTGCCACACTGCCACAGCACTTTGGTCCACCAGAGTATCCTCAGGGGGCGTGGCTACATTCAAATCCCTGTGAGCAGAATTTCATTTGGGCACAAGGAACTGAAAAAAAAACACATGTTTTTGTATACCTTGAGTGGACCAGTCAGGTATGCAGATGCATAAACTTTTTTCGGAATGCATTAAAAACATTTCAAATTGAATGAAATTGTTTATTCTAATGAACAGCCCTCAAGTTGCTGTGATGTGTACAGTGACATGTTACATGGTAAGGGCAAATCTGCATTGGGAATTAAAAGCTACATCCATTTTTTGTAAGTGTAGAAGGGACTGCAATTTTATATACAGTATATTATATAGAATAATGCATGGTCAACCATACAAAACAAGGCTATACCTTTTTCTTTTAATTTAATTAATGGGTTCTAATGCAACCATTGGTTGAACAATATTTTTTATACAGTATATGCCCTTCTGTAAATTAATACATTTTTATGAGCCCCCCCACACACACACACACAAACACACACTATGGTCCCTACTGTAAAGTAATTTTCATAAAGGCCTTCCCCCATCCCCACCCAACACACACACAAGGTCAAATAAGTTTTTGTGTGTAATTTTTTTTTTTGTATATAAAAATCCCACACCCAGCTGCTCAGTACCTACCTACCCCATGTCTAATCCAGTACTGGCAGAGTGCAGGTTTACTTTATGTTTATTTACCTGTCACAGATGTCCACTGTAGGGCGCAGACTGCTCAATGTAACTTCCATTTAAAAAATCCTATTTGCTTAGTCAGATGGAAGGAATAGCAGAGAGCAGCTGGGACTTGGCAGTGGACATTTTTAACAAGCAAATAAATGTGAAATAAAGATGTGCATTTCTGAGAGAGGTTTTGGCACACAGTGGATGCTCAGCAGCTGGGTCAGTGGTGTTTTTATTTGTGCAGGCAGGGGGGATGCAGAAAAATGTATGGCACAAGCATCTGGCGTCAAAATGTTGTTGCACCACAGTGGTACAACAATGTTCTTAAACCAATGAACTATGGTACAACTTTTTTCAAGGTATGATTTCATGCACAACAAAGTCCAACCATATACTATATCAGTATAATGTGCAACTATAGTACCAGTAGTTGCAGCACTACATTTCTATGGCTTTGATGAAACAGCCACAAATAATTACAACAACTTTAGTTTTCTGTGGTGTTTATTTGCAGTTACTGTCTATAAACCTTAAATTAAAGGTGTGAGGTTTTGAAAAAAATGTTTTGGGCTTCATAGCCCGCTACCCTGGGGTGGTGATAGCCCCTCTATGTTAAAATTATAAAATAAGTTTGGGAAGGGATCTAACTGTGGCCAAACTGCCAGCCAGCTGACCCCTTCCCACTTCCCTGGTCCACCTGCTCCGCCCCCACGCTCCCACATTTTTGACTTGTCACCAGGGAAGCATGGGGATGCGCCCCACAGAAGTCTATGGGGTTCATTTTCAGAACATTTGTATCAAATTTTAAGCTAACTTTGGATAAAAATGAAAGCCACTGCTCAACTACTATGGTTCCTATTAGTTGAGTGGTGGCTTTCATTTTTATCAAAAGTAGCTAAAAAATCAGTAAAAATGTTCTGAAAACAAGCCCCATAGACTTCTATGGGTGGCCCTGACTCCCGTCTGGTGTCACGTCAGAAAACATGAGAGCTCGGGCAGAGCAGGCAGACCAGGGAAGTGGGAAGGAATCAACTGGCTAGGAATTTAGCCACAGTTACGATCCCTTCCCAAACTTACAGGACTGCATTTTACTGAATTTTATAATTTTAACACAGAGGTGCTATCGCCGCCCAGGGTAGTGGACTATGAAGACCGTTCAGATACCTCATACCTTTACTTTAAATAAAAGCTGTCTGAAGTGTTTGTAACTTTCTTGTACCTCTTTGTACTTTCATTTTTGCAAGCTACAGTCCACCTCCTTACATAGGCCTGGTGAAGCAGTAAATCTTATAAGAATAGCTTCAGCAGACTGATTTTCATCTTGCAAATGGACCTGCTTCAGTAGCATCCCCCCCATAAGCACAAGCTCACCCAGGTCTACTGAAAAGCAGTAATTTCTTCCAAAGGTGTGTCCTGAGCAATAACTGAAGTGATGGAAGCACCACTGATACTAAGCACAGTGTTCTGAACTTACATCTGCCTACATAGTTCACAATGTACTCATCTGGAAAAGATTACATCATGCGTACAATACAGAAAAGGTCCTCTGACCTCTCAAGTTATGGACTCTAAGGTGGGCAGCTTAACATGCTATGATATGAGATGCTGACTCATTCTGCAGAAGGTGAACAAAATCGTAAGTGTGTTTTAACACTTTATGTAGCTGAGCACAAGGGTCATTACTGGGTGATTCAGTACTGCACTTATGAATGCCCTCTTGAGGTTGTTCAGTAGATTATTGTTCATCATTTTTAGCAAAGGATCTAGAAGCTGGTGGATCTCCAGTAAGCTGCTTAAGTCTGCAGATGACACTAAGTGAGAGAGGGTGGTGGATTCTCTTGAAGATGCAGACAACCTTCAGGAGGATCCACATTCATGGAGTCTCCAATTCAATGAAATCAAATGCAAGGTTATACACTTGGTGAGAGGGGCACTGGAGCTAGGTTGGGGGGGGGGAGCAGGATCGGAGAGTGCTGCCACAAGACAGATGAGACCATGTACACAACGAATACTGCAGACATGTACTATTAGACTGCTTCCATCGGGTCTTGAGCTGGCAGCCCCTTATCGTGGTTTCTTCATTTACTTTTATAAACTGTGACCTGCAAATATTGACCTAACGTAACAGAACTTTGGATTTTTCTAGTGACTGGTACTGCAGAACAGTCCGGAGTGGCTGTTGTATGGTGTCCAACATACTGGAGGACCCCCTGATGCCATACCAGCAAGTACTCTTTAATACTTAGACTCTGGGTTCCGTTGAACATGACAAAGACTTGGGACTCAAACCATGGAGTGCGTCTCCCAGCAGCATATCTGTTTGGTTTCTGTTTTCATTTCTAGCTTTTTTGGGATTGGGAGGAATCTCCATGGATCTCAACACTATACTGCTATATGGCACGCACCTAATGTATTGTAGCTTGACAGCTCCCTCCCTCAGCGAAACACAGACTTTGACGGCAGATAAGGACTACTTGGCCCACCTAGTCTGCCCATTTCTCTACCTACTGGATAAGCTGCAGATCCTAGTTAACCAACAGCCTATTTCTTCCTACCTCTCACAAAAATTGCCTTATGTCTGTCCCATGCATTCTTGAGTTCTCCCACAGTTTTAGACCCCGCAACCTCCTCAGGAAGGCTGCTCCATGCATCCAACATCCTCTCTGTGAAATAAATACTTCCTCACATTGCCCCTGAGCCGTCCCCCAACCCCTCAATCTTAAAATTGTATCCCCTTGTTCTTGCACATCTCTTTTTCTGAAAGATGCTACCCTCTTGGACTTTGTTGATTCCACTGAGGTACTTAAACATTTCTATCATGTCCCCCTCTCCCTCCTTTCCTCAAGGGTATACATCTTAAGCTCCTTTAGTCTCTCCTTGTATGGCTTCTCTTGCAGACCCTGCATCATTTTAGTTGCCCTCCTCTGGACTGTCTCCATCCTGTCTATGTCCTTCCGGAGATGGCCTCTCCAAAACTGGACGCAGTACTCCAGATGGGGTCTCACCAACTATCTGTACAGAGGAATAACAACTTCCTGTTTTCTGCTGGTGATGCCTCTCCCTATACATCCCAGAATCCCCCCAGCCCTCCCTACTGCCTTCTCACATTGCTTGCTAACCTTAAGGTCATCTGATATGATTACCCCCAGGTCCCTTTCCATTTTTGTTGCTGTTACTACCTCTCCTCCCATTGTGCAATTTTCCCCTGGGTTTTTGTTTCCCAGGTGCATTATTCTGCACTTCTTTGCATTGAATCCAAGCTGTCATACTTCTGACCATGTCTCCAACCTTGCCAAGTCCCTTCTCATCCTTTCCACGCCTCCTTGTGTATCCTAGACAGAGGTGCTCCTCCCTCTCCCCCCTCCCCCCACCATGAGCTTATGCCTCAATATTGGTGATTTTCATGGTGGATAAAAATCATGGCCGAGAGTATACCAGACCAAGCAGTCATTCAGACAGAGCCTGATCTATGCAGGACTCTCTATGTTAATAAAGCAATCTTGAAGGTGGTGCGCCATCTAACTGGAAGCCAGTGCAGCTGCCATACCACCGGAGAGATATGGTCCCTATGACACCCCCAATATCAACCTGGCCATGGCATTCTGAACCAGCTGTAGGCCGCACACCAATCCTCCAGACAACCCCAGTTAAACAGCATTATAGTGGTCCAGCCTCGAGGTCATGGAAGCATGTACCAGGGTTGCCAGATCCTCTTGCCCAAAACAGGATTTAATCTGGGAGACATTCCTTAACTGGAAAAATCCACTGCAGACCACGGTGACACCAGATGTTCTAGTGTCAGCCAAGAGTCCATAATGACTCACACATAGATTCTTCATCCTATCCACAGCCACCAGAAGGGTGCCATTCACCCAGGTCAGATTTGTCCTGACGCAGGCATTACCTCCCCTCCCAGATGGAGCTGTAGACATGGCCTGGCCCCTGAACTTTTATGCCAACAGGCGGTGGTGAATCTGCCTTGTATTGGCCTCTAATTGCACTCTCTAGTTCCACCCCTTAAGGTACCTTAATTTGTCCCCTTCTACCATTTGGAGATACCATTATTAGACTGTTTGAAACAGACCACACAGACATATTTATTTTAATTTTGATGACCATGTGGGCCAATATGAACTATGACACATGAAATAATAATAGGCACTACAGTTTTATTGTTTTTTTTATAACTTTATTATTCATTGTTCTCTGACTGCATCTATAAGGAGTTGTACTAGATGCTTTGTTATTAACCCAGTAGCACGTTAAGGCCTCTAATTGTACACCACAGGTCTACAGGAGAAGCAGATCAGTTTGCACTCTGACTCAAGAATGTTCAGAAACATAGAAACATAGAATTTGACGGCAGATAAGGACCGCTTGGCCTACCCAGTCTGCCCATTTCCCTACCTACTGGATAAGCTGCAGATCCTAGTTAACCAGCAGCCTACTTCTTCTTACCCCCACCCCCCTAGAATTGCCTTATGACTGTCCCATGCATGCTTGAATTCCACCACTGTTTTTGACTCCACAACCTCCTCCGGAAGGCCGTTCCATGCATCCACAACCCTCTCTGTGAAAAAATACTTCTTTAAATTACCTCTGAGCCGCCCCCACTATCTTCAAATTGTGCCCTTGTTCTTGCACACCTCTTTTTTTGAAAGATGTTACCCTCTTGGACTTTGTTGATTCCCTTGGTACTTGATTTCTATCATGTCCCCCCTCTCCCTCCTTTCTCGAGGCTATACATATTAAGCGCCTTAAGTCTGTCTTCATGTGTCTTCCGTGCAGACCCTGCACCATTTTAGTTGCCCTCCTCTGGACAGCTTCCATGCTGTCTATGTCTTTGCGGAGATTGGGTCTCCAGAACTGCACGCAGTACTCCAGATGGGGTCTCACCAGCTGTCTGTACAGAGGGATAATAACTTCCTGTATTCTACTGGTGATGCCTCTCCCTATGCATCCCAGTATCCCCCCAGCCCTCCTTGCTGCCCTCTCACATTGCTTGCCCACCTTTAGGTCATCTGATATGACTACCCCCAGGTCCCTTTCAATTTTTGTTGTTGTTAGTATCTCACCCCCCATTGTGTACTCTTCCCCTAGGTTTTTGTTTCCCAGGTGCATTACCTTGCACTTCTTAGCATTGAATCTAAGCTGCCATACATTTGACCATTCCTCTAACCTTGATAAAGTCCCTTCTCATCCTTTCCACCCCACCTTGTGCATCAACTCTGTTGCAGATCTTTGTGTCATCTGCAAAGAGACATACTTTTCCTTCCAGTCCCTCTGCAATGTCACTTATAAAGACATTGAAGAGGACCGGTCCTAACACTGAACCCTGCGGTACCCCACTGTAACCCCTTTCTTCAGAGTGGACTCCATTTACTATTACCTTCTGTGTCCTATTCTCAGCCAATTCTTTACCCAGGCTGTCATCTTGGGACCCACTCCCAGGCTGGCTAACTTTATATTAATCTTTGAGTGGGACTGTGTCAAATGCCTTGCTAAAGTCTAGGTAGGCCATGTCACAGCCCCTCCTGATCTACTACTTTGGTCACCCAGTCAAAGAAATCTATCAGATTAGTCTGGCATGACCGTCCGCTGTGAATCCATGCTGCCTGGGTCCTGTGCCCTCTGGCTTCTAGATACTCGACAATTCTTTCCTTCAGAAGTGATTCCATCATTTTCCCTATCACTGAGGTTAAACTAACAGGTCTGTAATTTCCTGCTTCTGCCTTGCTCCCACTTTTGTGAAGGGGAATCACATCTGCCTTCCTCCAATCCTCGGGTACCACCCCATCCTCCCATGATTTGTTAAAGAGGGTAGTCAGTGGTGTCACTAATTCTACCCTTAGTTCTTTTTGTAATTCTGGGATGAATCCCATCAGGCCCCATTGCTTTGTCCACCTTCAGTTTTAAGAGTTCTTTCATAACCCTTTCTTCTGTAAATGGGCTGGTATCAACTTCTGCATCCAGAGTGTTTCTACCGTTTGTTTTAGGTACCTCCCCTCTTCATTTGTAAATATTGAGCAAAAATATTTGTTTAGTATCTCTGCCTTTTCACAGTCACCCTCTGCCCACCCTCCTCCCTTTATTAAGCCTCCACTATCCCTCCCTTGGTCTTCCTTTGCTCCTGATGTACCTATAAAGGTTTTATCGCCTTCTTAACTGAGTTGGCTGTCTTTTCCTCGGTTTGGGCCTTTGCTGTTCTGACTGCCTTCCCAGCTTCCTTCGGCTTTAACTGATATAGTTCTCTGTCCGGCTCCTTCTGTGATTCCTTGTACTTCCTGAATGCTTTTTTTTTTTCTCTTGAACCTTCACTGCCACTTCCTTTGAGAATCATAGTGGTTTCTTACATTGTTTTGTTTTGTTTTGTTTATTTGCTTCACACAAAGGCTTTTTACCTCTGTGATGGCAGTTTTATTATTCCCATTGTTCTTCCACCCTCCTTCCTGCCCATTTGCTAGTGCATTCCTTAGGCACTCACCATTTAGCAAAAGTCAGCCCTCCTAAAGTCCAATACTTTTGCCTTTGTATGGCTTGACTCTATTGCTGTGTTTATTGTGAACCATACTGTTCGATGGTCGCTAGTTCCCAGATGGCTACCCACTTCTACATCTGTGATCTCTCTCCATCTCCATTTGAGAGAACCAGGTCTAAGATTGCTCCCTCTCGAGTGGGCTCCAATACTAGTTGTCTAAGGCATGCCCCTGTAGGGCATCTAGAATAACCCACTCTTTGAAGTGGCTGCTGCAACTGCACTCCAGTTAACATCTGGCATATTCAGATCATCCATCAGCAATATCTCCTTTTTCTGCCATTCTAAGTATACTTTCTATCATTTCCTTGTCCATTTCCTCCCCCTGAGAGGGGTCTGTATACAACCCCTGTGCGGATTGTGGTGCCATTGCCTGTCTCCAAATTTACCCACAGTGCTTCTTCTCCTCCCTGTTTACCCTTTTGTTCTGTTGCTTTGATTCCTTCTCTTATGTAAAGAGCTACTCCTCCTCCTCTTTTACCCTCCCTGTCCCTCCTGTAGATAGTGTATCCTGGTATGTTTACGTCCCAGTCATGGTTTTGCGTGTACCATGTTTCTGTGACTGACACAATATCCAGATGTTCCTCCTCCATCAAGGCCACTAATTCAGAAAGCTCGGAGACATATCATATGATTTTTGTCTATTTCAATATGAATAAAACTAATTAAAAAAAGCAGGGTGCCATTCAGACTGACCAAATTCAAACTTCCAGCTGACCCTTGAGGACCTGGTTCTACCAGCATCAACTCAGTCTGAGTTGGATTGAGACTCAGCCAGATGGAGGTCATACAGTCAGAAATTTAAGGCATTGCTCGAGCACAGGGACTGCATCCTGTCCATCAGATGTAAGAGACAGGTAGAGCGGAGTATCATCTGCATAGCAGTCAAAACTTATACCATACTGTCTGATGACCTGCCCTAGCGACAGCATATACACTGTGAACAATACAGGGGACAGACTCAAACCCTGAAAAGCCCTACAGCAGACCGTAGCCGGCCAAGATGAGTAAGTGCCCATCATGACCTGCTGCAATCTGTTGTAAAGGAAGGACTCAAACTATTTCAAGGTTGCCCTGGCATGTTCCCCATATTCCCCAAGATGGTGTATCAAAATTCCATAATCAAGTGTGTCAACTGCTGAGGACAGGTCCAGGAGAATGAGAACCGAATGTTTTCCCTGTCTCTCAGCAAGAATGAGTCAAACACCTTGATGAGCACAGTCTCAGCCTGTACTGTGGCAAGGCATGAAACCTGAATAGAATGGATCATAGATGTCATACCGCTCCATATGAGCCTCCAGCTACATCATCACCATCTTCTTGATAAACTTCCCTAAAAAAAAGAAGGTTCGAGACAGGCCTGTAATTAGCCAGCACATCTGGGTCCAGAGATGGTTTCTTCAGGAGGGGTCTTACCACAGATCTTTTAAGAGCTGAGGGAAAATAACCCTCCAAAAAGAAGCTAGCTAACAAACATCGCTAGTTAGCAAACATCAGACCCAGAGTCTCACAGCAGTCCACCAATAGCTGCGTAGGCCCCCGATCCTATGAATAGTTGATGTGGCGCAGCAACACAATCACCTCCTCCATAATGACTGTCTGGAACTCACTCCAAACCCATGAAGTTCTGACATGTCTCTCACCTGCACCACTGTAGGTCCATGACAGGCCATTTGTAGAGGTCCCAGGCCGAATGGAGGACACTCAGTCCGGAAAGAAAGAAAACTACTCACACTCTTCTTGTGATAACACTCCCCCTGATTGTAGACAGGGAGGAAAAATTAACCTGTCTACAGTGTGGAAGAGTTGAGCAGGGCTACTCCTTACTGAGGCTATAATCCATGACAGGAACTCTGCCTTTTTCAGGGTTTTAGCACTCTGATAATCCCTATAATGTGACTTTAAAGCCATCCTATCCTCCAATGAGCAGATCCTCTTCCAGGAATGCTCCAACCTCCACCCAGTTGCCTTCAACTGCCTCAGCTCTTCAGTATATCACAGCCAGCTGTGACAGGAGGTCAATGGATGGACACGGATCAGTGCGATGGAGTCAAGTGTCGTCATAATAGCCACTCACAGCTACTATGGCTGACTTAGGGAGGTTTGTTTAATAACCTCCTGCTGCGCCTGAATGTCCCATGTGTGGCCTTCTACATTGGAGAAATATTAAATTGGTGTCCAACTAGCAGCCTCTACCTCAAAACCCTCTCAATGCAAGTTCTAGTGGTAGGAAGAAAAGAAGGCAAAGTGCTAGAGGTGGTCAAATCCTGAAACACAGAATGAGCAAGCAGAGTTTCTCCTTCAGCCGAGATATTAGTATGTCCTGTTTACAGTGTGGAGGAGTGCTCCAGACCCTGGTTCCATCCCAGACTCCAAAGAAAAATGAAAGATTTAAGAACTGCTCTTGGGTTAGGAGTTTTGACTTCCTCCACCCTTTCGTGACTGGCTGAAGTGAGGCACTCAGCATTTTGAGAAAGGTTATTCTGTGACACTATTTAAGTACATTTCAAATCAGATGTAAAAACAATAAAGGTCTAATCATGTTTTTCAAGTTTCAACAAGGGTTTAGTGGTTAGTGCATCAAACTGGGGACCAGGAGATTACAGGTTCAAACACTGCTAGAGCCAAAATGCTCACTATGTGACCTTGGGCAAGACCCTTTAATCTCCCAGTGCTCCAGTATGCCCAGTTATGGAAATGAGCAGAAATAGGGTGCAACTGGAAATGAGATGTTACATCTCAGCTGTGCTATCTGGGGTAAACAAATTTTTAAATAAAATAAGTGTGCAAATTATTCGTCTAATGGCAGATTATCTTCTTCCCAAACACTACGTTCCAAACAAAAGCTTCCTGAGAAAAGATAATGTAGCTACTAAACTGTGCTCCAAAAAGAAGTTTCCTGAGAAAAGACAATGTAGCTACTAAACCGTGCTCCAAACAGAAGCTTCCTGAGAAAACATAATGTGGCTACTACACTGCGCTCCAAACAAAAGCTTCTTGAGAAATGGGTACTACACTGCGCTACAAACAGAAGCTTCCTGAGAAAAGACAATGTGGCTACCAAACTTCGCTACAAACAGAAGCTTCCTGAGAAAAGATGATGTGGCTACTACACTGTGCTTCAAACAGGGGCTTCATGAGAAAAGATAATGTGGTTACTACACTGCACTTCAAAAAGAAGCTTCCTGAGAAAAGAAAATGTGGCTACAAACAGAAGCTTCCTGAGAAAAGATAAAGTGGTTACTACACTGTGCTCCACACAAAAGCTTCATGAGAAAAGATAATGTGGGTACTACTCTGTGCTACAAACAGATGCTTCCTGAAAAAAGATGATGTGGCTACTACACTGCGTTCCAAACAGAAGCTTCCTTAGAAAATATAATGTGGCTACTACACTGCGCTCCAAACAGAAGCTTCCTGAAAAAAGATGATGTGGCTACTACAATGTACTCCAAACAGAAGTTTCCTGAGAAAAGATAATGTGGGTACTACACTACGCTACAAACAGAAGCTTCCTGAGAAAAGATGATGTCGCTACTAACTTCATGCGATACTAGCACTTAACTAATTGAGTGTTACAGATGTTACATATGCATGAAATGCACTGTATAAATAGGGAATACATAATGGGTTGCAGTGGAATAAATAACACATTTATCTCCACTGGTGAGTAGTACTGTGAAGACCCATGACTCATGCGTGGCGGAACCACAAATCTGTTAAGGTCTAACCACTCGTATGGAGATAAACGTGTTATTTTGCTGTAACTAATTATGTATATGATATAGTACATAATATACTTTAAGCATTTTTTTAGCGTTTCTTAAACATTGTTCTTAATGTAATAATGTCAAGAGCAACTTTTTCAGAATGTGCAGAACAGCTACAACTGCTCATCAAAAGTAGCTGCGAACGGCAGCCGCTGGTGCTATGAGTGAAGACTCATGGCCTTCGGAAACTGCATGCTGCTCAACTGATATCCAGCCTAGAGCAAATATTGATATCCACACTAGATGTTTTTCATACACTGAACTCCTGAAACAGCAACAGGCATCCGGCACAAATTCACAAATGGTAGCTACTACAGTAGAAGTCACTTAACCCACATGCCAGCAATTCAGTGCCCCCATTTCCCAATTACCACAAATCACCTACTTGTCAGTTTGGTTGTCCTGCAGCAAGAGGAGGGATAAGGTGAGCGAGTAAGGCTCGTGTATTTATATTTTAAAAAGATGCTTACATTGTTTGTTTTTACTAAGGAAAGAGATGGTAGCGGACCCAAGCTAGGGGGGGAACAGCACCTCTGGCAAGGAGGTAAACTAAGGACCATTCACGAGGGAGAGAGTCCTACAAGAACTAGGAAAACTCAAGGCAAACAAAGCAATGGGACCTGATGAAATATACCCCAGGATACTCAAGGAACTGAGGGAAGAGCTGGCAGAACTCTTCAACCTATCTTTGGGAGGGAGTTGTCCCAGAGGATTGGAGAACAGCCACTGTGGTCCCTCTTCATAACAGTGAGAGTAGGGAAGTCATGAATAACTATAGACCAGTAAGCCTCACATCGATTGTGAGCAAGATTATGGAAGCACTCCTCAAAGAAAGAATCATCTTCTATCTGGAGGAGAGCACAACATTAGATCCTAGACAACAAGCTGTTTCTCACACCTCACAGGTAAAGTACCTTCATAGTGCACTTGAGCTTCACTTTTGTGCTTTATGACATCACTACCTACTTGATGTGAGAACCAGCTTGTTCTTCACACTCTGGGGTGAATTATTCTCCTTATACCACACTATTTTAATGTTTTTATTACTTTGGTACCCTTATTTATTTATTTTTTTTAGCTTAAAATGATTTTCCAAGTTTCTGAAATAAAACTATTATTAGGACTAGAAGGACTAAAATCACATAAGATTCCTCCCAAAACTGAACTTCTTAATATCTTATTTTTAACCGCTCAACATTTTTACATGAAAACAAGGTCGTTGCTCATTAGGCTTCATCTATGCTTGCTGCCTTACGTTCTCTGAAGTCTTAATCCTCTGCTTGAGACATCAATCATTTTCATGGCAACACATTGTGATGTCATAAGCAGATTATGACTTCATGACAGGTATAAGCTACTGGAACATATACAGTCTATGAGCAAAGGATCCTTTTTTTAATGAAAATGCCTTCAATAAAAATTGGAATGTTCTGAAATTCAAATTGTGAAGGAATTTTGTTTCATTGAGTTCTGACGATGCCAACTGTGAACTGTTTAACAAAACAGCAAAAGAGCATCCAGAGCTAGTTAGAAAGGGGTCTGTCTCAATGCCAGGAGTCTAGGTAATAAAATCAGTGAGCTCCAGACACTGAGGTAGACCTCATAGCCATCACAGAAACCCGGGCCACAGAGAATGACAAATATGACTTGTTAGTTATACAATGTTTAAACAGGACAGAGGGAAAAGCAAAAAGGGGCGGGGGGGTAGCCCTATATGTCAGGGAGGGCACAAAGGCTGTGGAGGATGGATATATCAGGGGAAGCAAAGGGGAAACAGAGTCACTGTGGGTTCACCTCATAGCACCCTCAGGCATGAAAAGATGAGTGGGCGAGATCTACAGTCCACCATAATAAAAAGAAGAAAGAGATAGGGAGGGAGTAAAGAAGTGGAAAGTGGAGGCGGTGGTTGATCTGAACCTGCCTGATACTGACCGGGACATTCTAGCAGCCAGGATACCAGATGTCATGTCCTGCTGGATACATTATAGGACTGACTGCTGGTGCAGCTCATTACAGACCCCACTAGGCAGGTGGCCATTCCTGATTTGGTGCTCATCAACTCAGAAATGGTGGGTGGAATGAGGGTAAGGGAGCCACTAGGGGTCGAGCGACCATAACTCCATTTGGTTCAAGCTGGCCCTCGGGAGTAGAATGCTTCTATAAAAACCAAAGTCCTAGATTTCAGATGAGCAGACTTCAACCAGATGAGGGAGTTGGTCTGAGACAAATTGACCAGGGTGGGCAGAATCGGAGGTGCAGAGGAAAGCTGGGGGCAATCAAGGGGACCATTCTAGAGACAACAAAGTCATGCCCAAGAATTGTTACACAACAAAACAGGTACAAGAGACAAATGTGGTTCTCGGAAAGGGTCAGAGAAGCAGTGAGAGCCAAGAAAAAGGCCTTCAAAGGTACAAGGAAAAGCAGGGGGCGGAGGAATGGGGAGAGTACTAAATAAAAACTTGGAAAGCAAAAAGACAGTTAGGGAGGCAAAGGCAGATACAAAGCTGCATATTGTGAAGGGGTCAAAGATGGAGAAAAACAATTCCAAAGATATACTGAGGAAAAAGAGAAGCAGACGGGGGAATCATTAGGCTACAAGTGGAAAGGATATTAGAGGAAGATGAACAAAAAGCAGTCATCATTAACGATTACTTCTGCTCTGTCTTCACAGGGAAAGACAGTGGACCACTGCCTGAAAGTGGTAACAGGCGGCTGTCCGGGGCATTCCTGAAATGAGGCAGCCAGTATTTACCACAGAAAGGGTCCAGAAGGGGCTTGAAGCCCTAAAGACAAATAAAGACCCATGGCCAGATGGGATGCACCTAAGCGGTGCTCAAGGAATTGGCATTGGAACTGTCTTAACCCCTAGTAGGGCTATTTAATAGCTCAGTTAAGACAGGGGTAGTATAGAAAGTCTGAAGGGTAGCAGACATAGTCCCGCTACACAAGTGGGAGGAGACAAGGAGTAACTGGGGTATTACAGACCTGTCAACCTTATGACTGTAGTGGGTAAACTGATAGAGTCACTGATCAAAGAGAACCTTGTGGACTACCTAGACAGCAATGGGCTCCAGGATAGTTAACAGTATGGTTTTGTTACAGGGAGGTCTTGTCAGACCAACCTGATAGTTTTCTTTGACTAAGTAACAAAGGTATAGATCAGGGGCATGCTGTGGATTAACTCTGTTTTGATTTATTTATTTAATAACATTCGGAATTACAACCCTTTGAGTCATAGACTCCTTTACAAAGGTTCCACGTCAAACAACAATAAGGACTTACATATAGTATTAAGCAGTACAGTGTTCAGGTAAGAGAAACAAGACAGAAAACAAGGAATGAAATTATGCATACAATGTTATAAATGCAGTGATCAGGGAAGAAAGACAATACACATAAACAACACAGATGGGGGAATACAGAACAATAGTATTTGGGAGAGGAGGACCCAGCGTTATCCGTAATATCCATAATATTTAGGTAATACATGAATACACATTTTTTTCCATATATAGCATACCATTTATGAAGCAGAGTTATACTACAGAACCCTGACAACAGGGGGGAGCAGGAGGAAGAAAGGGTTAGGGACAGTCACAGGCTGAAGATTCTAGCAGAAGAGCTTTGAGACTAGTCTTGAAGGGACCGATCCTGGGCTCAGGGAGACAGATGGGGGCCATTGAGCCGCAGGGCTGTATAAAACTCTCTTTGACCAAGGAAGTTCGACAGTGGGGGACTAGTAGGGAGGTTCCAGTACAACTACGGGAGATTCTGACCAACGGGGTGGGTTGGATGAGGCTATGCAGACCTGGCGGGGCTTGACCAAGGTGGATTTTCTTGGTCAGGAGGCAAGTATGGTACCTAAGACAGGCGCCAAATGGCTTTGGACTCAGTGCTACACAGAAGACTGCTGAAGAAGTTGGAGCACCTGGGCGTGGCTAGGGCATGGTTAGATGGGTAGGGAACTGGTTTAAGGAGAGATAGCAGAGGGTGGTGGTAAACAGGGTTAAATCAGAAGAGAAGAACATTATGAGTGGGATGCCACAGGGATCTGTACGGGGTCCAGTCCTCTTCAATATGTTCATCAGCAACACTGGAGAGGGCAGCCTGGGCTAGCTGTGTCTCTTCGCAGATGACATAAAACTCTGTGGTAGGGTAAATAGTGAAGAAGGGATAAGGGAGATGCAGAGGGATCTACAAACGCTAGCAAGGTGGTCTAAGGTTTGGCCGTTGAAATCTAATGCCAAGAAATGCAATGTTATACACCTTACGAACAAAACCCCCAGAACAGAGTACTGGATCGGAGCGGTAAAACTGAGTACTACGGCAGAAAGGACCTGGGAGTTATCATTAGTGACGCCTTCAAACAATCAAGCCAGGGTAACAAGGTCTATAGTAAGGCTACAATAATAGGATGCTGGGGTGTATCAGAAGGGGCACTGGCAGCAGGAAAAAAAGAGGTGGTACTACTACTACCTCTATATAGGTCACTGGTGAGACTGCACATGGAATACAGTGCCCTGTTCTGGAATCTGCACCTAAGGAAGTACAGGGGCAGGCTGGAGATGGTACAGTACAGGGTAGCAAAGATGATGCAAGGACAACAGGACAAATCTTACGAGGATCATCTCAAAGCACTGAACATGTGCTTGTTGGAGACCGGATGAGAGATGAGGGGGATATGATAGAAACTTTCAAGTTCCTGAAGGAAATAAACATGGTGAACTGCAGGGAACTATTTAGCAGGAGTACAGATTCAAGAACCCAAGATAATGAGTGGAAACTGGAAGGGGAAGGTTTAAAAGGGATGTGAGGAAGTTCTCTTTTACAGAAGAAGTAGTAGAACCATGGAACAGTCTGCCAGAGGATGTGGTGGGCGCCAAGACCATAAATGGTTTCAAGCGTGGCTGGGACACAGTGAAGGGTTTGTTGGTGACTCACATTGGTAGTAATAGTAGTAGCAGTACTAGTAGTAGTAAGTAGTAATATATTTTATTCAAACCCATGAAAGGGAACTACTCAGTTGAGCTGAACTTATTTTCAATAAGGTACCATAATGCATCCGTTCAGTTTTCATACATTACAGCTTAACTACTCAGATAAATAAATAAATCAGTATGTAGACAGTACACACATAGTTTAAGACCTATTCATACAGATAAACAGATAAGTATGGTATATTAACACATTTCTTGTTGGTAGCAATAAGTCTCTAGCACATTCAGGTAACTCCAGTATGGCAACATGGCAGAGGGCTTTTGCCCAAATCCCTGTACCAAGTTTTTAGCTGACTTTTCTTGGTTATATTGTTTACAAATCGACAAACCTCATGGAACTGAATTCCATGTTACTGCACCCCTATACAGAAATGAGGACCTCCCTATTTCCAACCTAGAATTCTTAATATGTAATTCTATGCCTCGAGCAGATCATAGACACTGTTTGACGGGTCTAATTTGAAACAGGTCCTGGATATATTTACTGTAGGAACCTCACCTTAAGGATTTTGAGCATGAATAATGAAATATATATACACCTGTCCTAAATTGTAATCTGGGCAAATTCAAAGTGCGATAAAGATGGCAGAGGTGTGTCCTAAAGGGGGCGTTCAATACATACTGTAACAAGCTAATCTATTAAGCAGTACATCCATTTTATCAAGCCACATTTTAGGTGCCCTTGAATACAATATATCCCCATAGTCTAGGACCAGAATAATCATGTTATTTATTATTCTTAGTCTTACATCCAATGACAGGCAATGTTTCATCCAATAAAGTACCCCTACCTAGTTTTTTATTAGTATTACCCAAGATCTTATTAATGTGCTTGTCCCATTTTAGTGAGCTGTCCAGCCACATACCAAGAGATTTATAACTTGTGACCCATTTGATTGTTTCCCCATCAAGTGTCTGATTTCCCAAAGTGGGATTACTGTCTGTTTTCACAGTCCTATTGAAGAGTACTGTTAGGGTTTTCTTAAGATTAAGCATCATCAGATGGGCCTTGAAACAATCCTGAGTGTAATCAAATGCAGACTAGAGTTTAGTTTGTATATGCTCAACAGATCTCCCTTCAACGTATATCTCCATGTCATTGGCATACAAATGAAATTTAACATCCATGTCACTGAAACTAAGTCCACTGACGTAGACGTCAAAGAATAGAGGCCCCAAGATGGAGCCCTGGGGCACTCCTGATTTTATATAAACTGGGGAAGAGCTGTATGGTCCCAGTTCCACGAGTTGCCTTCAATCCTGTAGATATGACCTGAAACATTTCGCTACAGGGCTAAATAATCCTAGACTGGCTAGCCTGGACAGGAGAACATGATGGTTCAGCATGTCAAACGCCTTTGACAAATCTATGATAACCGCTCCAATCATCATTCCCCTTGTCTAGGCTCATCTGAAGGTCACCCACCACCTTAACCAGGGCAGTTTGGGTGCTGTAGCGGGATCTAAACCCTGATTGATGCTTGTTCAACCTGTCACTCTTTTCCAAATATACTTTAAGTTGATGTGATACCAGCTTCTCAAAAATCTTGGATATTTGAGGCAATAGTGAAATTGGGCGATAACTGCCAATGTTTTGTTTCTGGCCTGACTTGTGAATGGGAATAACCATGGCGACTTTCCATTGTATAGAAAATTCTCCCCTAGAGAGGGACAAGTTGAAGATAAGTGACAAAGGATAGGCAATACAAGGGGCGGCATATTTTAGTAATCTTGATGGTGTTCTATCAAGGCCTTAAGCTTTAGTTACATCAAGTTTTAGCAGTTCTGTTCTAACTTCTGCCACTGAGATGTTTTCAAATTTAAAGTCATTAGCCACCCCTAGATTCAGCATGTCTGCCTCTCCCAGGTCCTCCTCAGGTTCTGGGTCCACAAAACACTGGGTATTAGTAGGGAGGGGATGGGTTCAGGGTGGACTGGGAAGGCTAGAACCCTGTATAGACAACAGGTCCCAGGGCAGCTAGGAAACTCAGAGCCGACTAGGTGGGCCATTGGTCTTTTTCTGCCATCGTTGACTGTATTTGTATGTATGAAAATAAATATCCACATACCACAATTTATTCACCATTAGTGAGACATATGACCAAACTCTGTTCAGTTCTAACAGAACAATTTACCCAAGCTAGCCCAACTGAGATGAAGCATCTTGTTTTCAGTGGAGTCATGCTTTTTATTCAGACTTACAATGGTAAGGCCTCCAGCACAAGAAAGTAAGGTGATTAGTTCCAGGTCACACAATGAACCAGTGGCTGTCATGGGATTGGAACATGGGATCTCGTAATTCACCATTTCAGTGCTCTTACCACTACACCAACTACCTTCACTAGCCAAAGCATGAAATGGCATCATAGGTGCCCAGACAATTTCATAAACTGATCACAAGTAGAAATACAGCCTGTGAGGCCGGCCCAGTGGCACTGAGGGTTGAAGCACTGAACGCTACACACCAACAACCTGGGTACACAGGTAGTCCCAGGCAGTCAGCTGGAGCAGAAGAGGACAGAGCATCCAGAGGACTGTTCTCCTTACCCAGGGAGGGAGGCTTATAGTGTACAGCATTTGCCTGGCCTCTAGCGTTGGCTGAGGGTACGGCAGCTGTCACTGTTCAGACAGGAGAAGTGATGTCTGCCAGCTTTCCACATATGGAAGTGTGCACGAGAGCATCTTGGTGGCACTTAGAGGCACTCGGGCACAGGAAAACAGGTAAATGGGTGGCTCCAGAGCGGCCACCGACATCCAGTTGCCTGTCAGCCCTGTACCTGACAAACACCCAGGCAACACTGCTTCGTGCGAAGGTAAGCCCCGGAGGAAAATCGGGGTGACCAGGCTGTATCCAGTGTGCTGCTTGGGGCCAGGGGAGAAACAGCATTAACTGCAAAAATACAAATACTACCTGTGATGTCACAGAGATATGTTTCAATCATCAGATGGCATTGGCTGGCACAAAGAAAAATCTGTGTAGTCCTGTATGGGAGGGTGAGGGGAGGGCCTTCACTGAAGAACATAGTGAATAAAATGCTTCATTCAGGCTGATACAGACTCACCTCATGTTGAGACCCCTCTTATACAGGATTTTCTAGGCTATTTTCATAAATAATAGATACTGAGGGGAACCAACACAGACTGGTTTGGCCAAGTCTTAGAAATGCCACAGTTTCAAAACTAAGTGTACATTAACTCAAGAAAATCTGCTGTTACAGACTGCCAAATAACTCTCTCCAGAGACATCCAAACCACACCAAACTTACCGTGGTATCGATGTCGATTAAGGTAATGGGAAGTTCACAGTACATACAGTACATTTTTTAAAAGAAATCTATGATAACATCTAAAAACAAACACTGAGTGATAGGGGCATGTCATTTTGCACAGGCACAAAACAAGTAATATTAAGCAGTCAAATCATTACTTTGTTATTTCTGCAAGTCATGAGATCCTTGAAAGATTAAAAAGCTGCTGGCTGAGAGGAATGACTCAGGTGTAAAAACAGATGAACTCTAGATATCTATCATGCTGGCTCTCTCTCCCTTTCATCCAACTAAAAGAAATACAGAAACTGCCTTATTTATCAGCCTTCTAAAAATTACATTTCACTGCATTAGCCATCTGACTGTGGTACTGCAGAAACTCGAGCCCTGGTCATTTAAAGAGCAACAACTGATCTTTTTTTTTTTTTTTTAAGTGGTTCTTAAGCCCCCAGTTTGTCTACCTAAAAAAGACTACCAGTCCATGTTTTTACAGTTCTGCTCTGCATACTTTTCTTAGGGAAGGGATTGTAAATCCTCATATTGAGAAGCTGGTTGCCAGATCCCTTCCCTTTTCTGGTCTACGTTTGTCAACAGCTCCACCCCGTGCCACCCCAGCACTCCAATTTTCCATGATATAATAGTCTGTAGAGCGTGTGGGCCTGCTTCTGTTGACAACAATGGAAGCATGGGTTCCCAAACTTTTTTTTTAAATATTGTAGCAGTCCACTGGTTTAAATCAACAGCACCAATCAACTAATAAGGCTCTTGTTAGCAGAGCTGTGGTACTGATTCATAACCAAGTAGACCCCTACCACTAAAAAAAAAAAAATATATATATATGTATGTGTGTGTGTGTGTGTGTGTGTATGTGTGTGTATATATATATATATATATTACACACCTGAAAACCACCCCCCCACACTGCTATCACTAGGGGACACCCCTGTGCTCTAAAAAACACAGAGTACAGGGGTATAGCTGTTGCCAAAAGTAGACCAGGCAGGGGAAGGGATCTGGCATCCAGTTCCTCACTAGAAGGATTTACAAGGCCCTGTCCTGTCACCCCGCCTCCCTATCCGCTCCGGTGTCCCACAGGGCTTCATACTTGCCCCCCGACTTTTCAGCCTATACCTTAACTCCCTCCCATCCTCATGCCCCAGAAACCTGCTCCTATATGCGGATGATGTGGTCCTGTTCGTCTCTGACCCAGCACCCCTCAAATTCCACGAATCTCTCCAGCACTCTTAAAGTGTAATCGAGGACTGGCTCACCACCCAGCATCTTATTATCAACTATAATAAGACTAAAGTCATGATTTTCACCCACCCTCAGAACCCACACAAGAACCTCTGCCCCCAATTTCTCACTGCCAATCAGACCCCCTTAGAACAAGTAAGCAGCTTTAAATACTTAGGGATCACATTAGACCCTGCCCTCAGCTTTAATCAGCACATCCTACACCTATCAACTACCCTTAGCTCCAGACTAGGTGCACTCTACCGGTACAAACACTGCTTCGCCCCTGAAGCATTACAACTTACCATAAACTCCTCTATCCTCTCCCTGCTAGACTATGGCATCCTAATATACAGTGCTGCACCTCTCACAACCCTAAATGAACTCCGATTCATCCTAAACTTGATTAAGTTGATTCGTCCTAAAAGGTTAATCCTGGCATCATTCCTATCCCTCATTGATTACGCTGACTTCCTCTATGGTCACTGTTCCCTCTCCCATTTAAATAAATTGGACACCTTGTATCATAGAGCTATTAGATTCATTACAGATCTTCCCTCCAGCACCCATCGTTGCTCTCTCTACAATGCAGTCAGTTGGACATCCCTGCACCATAGAAGAAACAAAAATGCTGCTGTCTGGATCTACAAAGCTCTGACAAACAAACTCCCTTCCTACATCTCAGATTGTTTCAACCAGATCACATCCAGGCCTTACACCCTAAGGATCAATAAACTCATCATGCTGAAGATTCCTATTACCTGCACCCGTATGGAAGGGCTGCAATCAGCTATTCCCTAGCACTTATCTGGAATTCTCTTCAAAGACCTTGAAATTGGATACCCTCATTCCATTAACATCCTTCAAAAAACTGTACACTAGCCTCTTCCCAGAATCATGCAATTGCTTCCATAAGGCCTAGTCCTCTCCACCCCTCTTTTCCCTACCCTTTTACACTACCCCTATTTTCTGTTTTTCTAGTTTGTTTTCCAACCTACTTGCATAAAATGACCCCTCAAGTCCCATTACCTAGCTTTATCCCTCCAGTACTGTTTGTTTCTTTCCTTTAATATAATCTAGGTCAAATGTCAATTTTGCCTTGTACATATGTAAATATTTGTATACCTGTTTCGTTCATAAATCTTTGTATTTGTGTTCAATCAGTACCATGTCTTTTGTGTAAAACTGTAACCTTATATTGTTAAGACCAATCAGGTCCATCTTGTAAATGAGCTATGCTCAATGATGCTCGCCTGAATAAATAAAGATTTTGATTGATTGATTGATTAAACAAAGCCTGCCATCTCAGCCTTGGATGTGATCATTTCACACACTCCTGCTCCCTTTACAGTAGCACAAACTGGCTAAACCTGGACAGCAGAATCAAGTACCACACCTGCCTTATGACCAAAAAGGTATTGCTAGGCCTCACCCCACCTACCCTAGACCAGATTATCCTCCCAACACCACCAGACAAAACAACCCGTAGTACTAGCAAGCAGCTACTATGGGTACCCCATGGTTGGACCTCCCAATATCAACGCACTTTCAGTTTCAGAGCCCCTTCTTGGACAAACACCATCCCTAGCCATATAACGGACGAAATAAGGCATAGCCCTTATAAATCCAAGCTAAGGGAATACCTTTGGGCCTCAAACTGATGTGACTGCCCCCGACACCTGATCTGACTTTGCCGCTGTCAAAGAAACTACTATCGGGTCCCTATACCTAACAAAGAAAAAAAGGCCCCTATGAAACTATATGACCATCAGCCTATTACAGAACCTTCTGTAACTATTTCTGGCTATGTTAATGTACCTAAGCTACTGTTAGCCATCTATTGAACAACTATGTAACCTCTTGAATGTTATTTGTAACTGTGCTGTAATTTCTGTTTTTCAAGCGCTGTCACTGTACCTTTTATGTATGACGTGGAACCTTTGTAAAAGAGTCTCTGACTCAAAGGACTTTTCTGAATTACTTCAAATAAAATAAATAAATAAAACAATCCTTTCCCCAGGAAAAGTATGCAGAGCAAAATTCTATGATAAGGGTGGGTAAAGTCCTTTGTAGGTAAGCAAATTATGGAGGGCTTACGGATTGCACCGAAACTGGTGCCCTTTAATTTTCTGTACGGCAAACCAGCATTTTTCTATCATAAGCAAGGTTGCTGGAATATACCGTCAGACCACGTTCATGCTGCATAGCTCTAGGTCTATCACAGTAATTTCTGTAATTCATGCTGTACTTACCCAGTATGGCCCATCCAGCTGAGATACGTGTATGTGTTGTATAAATCCTTTCTAAAGAAGACATCATGGCTGAAATGTTGATTTTAATAATTTTCTATTTTCAGCACACATTTGAAAAAACTGTTTTGTTCCATTTCCACCTATACTCAGACTTAGCTTTCCTCCTCTTTTTGTTGTTTCTTACACTTTGATCATAACATCTCATTTTCAGCAGGGCATCCAGTAGAATTTTCATGTTATTTTTTTTTATATTTTTTGTCCCCTCCCCACTACTTCCCCCGTATGCATCTACTATCAGTGGCCTCCAAGCTCCATCCCGCATTCTCCGCCACTTACCCTAATCTGTCATACCTCAGACTTACCTTTCCAAGGTGTGGGGGGGGGGGAGACTACACAGCCGCCAAAGCTCCCCAGCAAACAACTCAGTTCCCAGGGTTAGGTGGACGATCGGCATGTTAGTGCCCAAAAGCACCAGCTTCGCTTCATCTGGCAACACCTCCAGTCATTTTCTACTTGAACAAGCATGCGCACGCTGAGGTGTGGCAACACACAGATCCAGACAATCAGTGTCTCCCCAAGTGAGCAACACTCCTGGCTGCACCACCACCTCTGGTCACCCAGATGGCAGCTGGCAGCTGCACAGTGGTAGCAGTAACCTTCCCTCCCCGAGGAAAGCATCCCATGGGGTACTTCTTCCTCCTCACCCAGCTGGCTCTCCCCACCCGGCCTCGTTCCAAACCTGGGTTGTCAGCATTACAAGCAGTGGCGCTACCACTGTGCCAATGGGCTGGCCACGAGGATCCATATTTCGAGGAACCAGGACTCCTTGTAGAAAAAACTGGGGGCTTGGGAAAAAGCCAAGAGTCCTGAAGTGTGCTTCTGCAGTGAACATGGCAAACTATGGAACACAAATTACCCCAACGCAGTACTTTTTTTTGCAACTGTGGACAAATTGTTCAACAATTTGGCATTTTGTCCCTGCAATTATGGGAAACTGTACAACTCAGGAATGCACATCACAAAAGCACCCACATCCATTACTGCCTGCTGTACATAAAAAACGCAGGTACCCTCTTTCTGAGAGCCCTCTTCAGTGAGAGGAACTGAAGCATAGGGAGGTCAATGGGCTTATTTTCCTGGTTCAGACTTCAGGACTCCTACCTCTAGAACCCATACTTTCCCAAATGACACTAACTCATCATGATAGAGCTTCTCGATCCAATCCAAGGAATGTTTATTTACTGGCCTTGCATATAAAACATATATACATCATGCATTCCATCCTGGAAACAACAGGAGAAGCATGAACCAAGAAGGAAACAAACTTTTTCCATTATTATACAGGATTTATCTCAGGTTTTTGCTAAACTGGGTGGGTGGGGGACCCCATAATATAAGTCCAAATACTAAACGTCCAAAATTCTGTGCAACTGTAACCCATGAGTAGGTGGTATAATTATGAAACAAAGTCCAAAAGGTTTAGAACAATAGCCTCACTTAGTAAGCATGGAGTCCACCTTTATACCTAAAATTATAATCTACATGGTAAAGAATAACCTCACAAACAGCATGGGAGCACAAGAAAAATACAGCATATATCTTGAAACGCTGAGAGCAGTAAGTATTAGGAGAATACAGTTACATTCCCCACTGTCCCAAACGTAAGTAAATCACCCTGTTGTAAACCCTACCAGCTGTAAGTATAAACTGATAAAGGGAAACTGGGCTGTATCTATTAAATGGCTTTACTAGTATTTATTCCCTCTCAAATGTACAGCGCCACAATTCCACCAGTAAAAGTAATAAATCAGGAAAGAATAACAAACTTGGCAACAGATCAAAGTTTGTAGTACAGTAGATAAAAACCTGTAGCAGTCAAGTCTACCAAGAAAGACAGATCCTTAAATCCCCAAAAAGCTGTTTCAGTTTTCATCTATCCGTTCTGGGAGGACTGTGCTTGGTTTCCAGACTGCTGTGATTACAAATGTGCGACCCACTTCCCAACATCAGTCATGTCTGTAAAAATGTACACTTTGTCTTGAGGGACAAGTCACAACTTCGCTGGGAACAAGATGGTGTGGGACACCTCAAGATCAAGGAGTTTCATCCTCACGCCATCAAAATTCTTCCGCTGCTAGCAAGGGGCATACGAGATCAGGGAACGAGTGCACAGTATACCCCTGCACACTTAAGGGCTCAATCATTTTGCCAAGTTTCAAATACTATCTCTGGTGCCCATACTGGCCACTGCCATCTCAGCACTTGAGGAATGTCCTGAGACCCTCCCACATGGCCGGACTCAGTATGCCTTCACAAACCACCTAGAAACAGAAACAAAGACTTTGACAGCAGATAAGGACCGCTTGGCCCATCTAGTCTGCCCATTTCCCTACCTACTGGATAAGCTGCAGATCCTAGTTAACCAACAGCCTATTTCTTCCTACCTCCCACAAAAATTGCCTTATGTCTGTCTCATGCATTCTTGAATTGACAGTTTTAGACCCCACAACCTCCTCAGGAAGGCAGTTCCATGCGCTCACCACCCTCTCTGTGAAAAAATACTTCCTCAAAATGCCCCTGAGCCGTACCCCCCCATATCTTCAAATTGTGTCCCCTTGTTCTTGCAAATCTCTTTTTCTGAAAGATGCTACACTCTTGGACTATGCTGATTCCATTTAGGTACTTAAAAGTTTCTATCATGTCCCCCCGCTCCCTCCTTTCCTTAAGGATATACATATTAAGCTCCTTTAGTCTCTCCTCATATGGCTTCTCTAGCAGACCCTGCACCATTTTAGTTGCCCTCCTCTGGATTGCCTCCATCCTGTCTATGTCCTTGCGGAGATGGGGTCTCCAGAACTGGACGCAGTACTCCAGATGGGGTCTCACCAACTGTCTGTACAGAGGGATAACAACTTCCCGTTTTCTGCTGGTGATGCCTCTCCCTATATATCCCAGTATCCCCCCAGCCCTCCCTACTGCCTTCTCACATTGCTTGCTAACCTTAAAGTCATCTGATATGATTACCCCCAGGTCCCATTCTATTTCTGCTGTTGTTACTACCTCCCCCCATTGTGTACTCTTCCTCTGGGTTTTTGTTTCCTAGGTGCATTATTTTGCAGTTCTTTGCATTGAATCCAAGCTGCCCTATTTCTGACCATTCCTCTAATTTTGCCAAGTTCCTTCTCATCCTTTGCTACCACCCCCCCCCCCGTGTATCAACCCTGTTGCAGATCTCTGTGTCATCTGCAAAGAGGCATACTTTTCCTTGCAGTCCCTCTGCAATGTCACTTATAAAGACATTAAAAAGGACTGGACCAGTACTGAACCCTGCGGTACCCCACTAGTAACCCCCCTTTTTCAGAGTGAACTCTGTTTACTATTACCTTCTGTGTCCTGTTGTCCAGCCAATGTTTTACCCAGGCTACAACCCTGGGACCCACTCCTAGGCTGGCTAATCTGTTTATTAATCTTTTGTGTGGGACTGTGTCAAATGCCTTGCTAAAGTCTGGTAGACCATGTCCACAGCCCCACCCTGGTCTACTACTTTGGTCACCCAGTCAAATTAATTAGATTCATCTGACATGACCTTCCCACTGTGAATCCATGCTGCCTTGGGTCCTGTGCCCCACTGGCCTCTAGGTACTCAACAGCTCTTTCCTTCAGAAATGATTCCATGCCAGCCTGGTGGCACTGAGGGTTGAGGCCATAGACGCCACACCTCACACTACACCGGTGACCCGGGTTCAGGAACGAGCTCGGGTTGTCGGGGTTGGCAGGGGAGGACTAGGATTGAGCATCTGTTGATAGCTCTCCTAGTCCTAGGGTGGGCTGGGGAAGAACACCGCGCTGCGGCAGCCCCTGGGGATGCCCAGAGGCACCGCAGATGCAGGTGTTAGCAAAGGGGGAGTGCAGTGGATGTCTGCATGTCAATGCATGGATGTCATTGCACGTCAGCGCTCCATCAGTGGACCAACTGGAGGAAAATGGCTGGGCGTGACTGTGCAGCTTGATAGCCGCACGCTGCCTTGCCGGGAGGTCTGTGGCCGGTCCGGCTGAACTGGGTATGGGGAGGTCCTACGGCACACTGGCGACGGCCATGCCGGATCCCTCATCATGCGAGTAAGTTGCTGTAGCAAGGCAGAAAAATAACAGCTGTGATAAAAAAAAAAAAAAAAAGTGATTCCTTCATTTTTCCTACCACAGAGGTCAAACTGACAGGTCTGTAGTTTCCTGCCTCTGTCTTGCTCCCTCTTTTGTGAAGAGGAATCACATCTATCCTTCTCCAGTCCTCAGGTACCACATCATCCTCCCACGATTTGTTAAAAAGGGTAGTCAGTGGTGTCACTAGTTCTCCCCTTAATTCTTTTAGAATTCTGGGGGTGAATCCCGTCAGGTCCCATTGCTTTGTCCACCATCAGTTTTAGGAGTTCTTTCAGAACCCTTTCTTCTGTGAAAGGACTGGGATCGACCCCCTATCCAGAGTGCTTCTGTTAACTGGATTAGGTACCTCCTCCTCCTCTATTGTGAATACTGAGCAGAAGTTCAGTATCCCTGTTTTTTCACTGTCTCTCTCTGCCCAACGTCCATTCTAATCAGCCTGTCTTTCTACACTCCCTAATGTACCTATACAAGGTTTTATCACTCTTCTTAACTGAGTTGGCTATCTTTTCCTCAGTTTGGGCCTTTGCTATTCTGCCTGCCTTCCCTGCTTCCTTTTGCCTTAACTGGTACAGTTCTTTGTCCTGCTCCTTCTGTGTTTCCTTATACTTCCTAAATGCTATCTTTTTCTCCCTAATCTTCCCTGCCACCTCTTTTGAGGACCAAAGTGGCTTTTTCTTTCGTTTTGATTTGTTTATTTGCTTCACACAAAGGCTTGTTGCCTCTGTGATGGCAGTTTTGATGTTTCCCCATTGTTGCTCCACCCCTCCTTCTTGCCTGTTTGCTAGTGCTTTTCTAAGGCACTCTTCCCATTTTGACAAAGTCAGCCCTCCTGAAGTCCAGTACCCTCACTTTTGTATGGCTTGACTCTGCAGCTGCACCAGTCAGAGAACTCACACTGGCCCAAAAATTGCTCTAGGAGCCCATCTTTTGAGGACAGCAGGGAATGATTCCCCTCCAGGCCCTCAAGGAAGCCAATCGGGTGGATACTGGAGCTCCAAACTTCATTCTCCAACAATTTCAGTCTGTTATTGACATGCTGGGTCTCCTTCGCCTGCCCTGCCATCACAGCATTACATTTATCCGCTTTTTGCCTGAGGTCACCAACGGTGGTTTGCAAATGGTCTAAGGTAATCCACCCTGTAGGGTGGTCCAACTTGGAATTCATAGTCACACACTAAATTAAAGTTTTAAGTTTATGGCATGATTGCAGGGTTTCTTCTGTCTCGGCACACTCCACCTCGTTTTGCTCGGTTGACTGCATGGCCGGCTCTCTTGCTGATGTCTGGCCATGGTACTTCTTTTTTTGGGTTGCCCATCTCACCCAGAAATGTTCCACTGCACGTCAGTACCTTTTTTGCCAACTTTCAAAGGGTTTAAATGAGAAAATAATCACTTTCAAAAATGTGAAGCTGCAGAGCTGCGTTTTTTGCGTCAGGCGCGACTTGGGGTCCACAGCACATCCCCTGGGATGTTCGATACTTAAGGATTCATTTATTTCAAATCCCAGTGTTCCCACTCATGTAGAGATAGACATTAATCATGTTAGACTTCCATTAGGCACAGGATTTTTTTCCAGGATTGGTAGATCCAGGGTTTAAGCAATGCGGAAACGGGTCTACACTGTTATGCTGATATTTTGGATCAGGGGCAGATACCATCCTTCACCCAAATAAGACAAAAGTTCCACTTGGAAAGAGAGGAATTTTATAGATTTATCCAATTGATGAGCCATGCACAAACATCACATGTGAGGGCAGAGTGATCCTGGAAGCCCACGCCATTAGAAAGTTATACAAAGAAGAAGCGGAGCTGGGTACAAGACTCTTACCAGAACCCCAATTATATGAACTCTTACAAGATGCAGAAGGCCCTGAAATGTTAGCTATAGGGCAATGATTGGAAAGAAAGGTGGGTCATCCCATCCCAACTGTGATTCAATCTTTGATTTGGCAAAAGGTGCATAAACCACCTATTTGGTCCAGTGGAGGGAGTATCAGTGGAAGAGCTTGGCTAGGTTATTTTACATCTGCATTATTACAGCTGATTATACCCTCTGGGGTCTGACAGATGTTGGAGAGGATGTGTGTGAAAGGGGTATCCTGGTCCCATTTTCTGAGTTTGCGCTTTACTAACCAACTACTGGATAAACGTAGCCCAGGCCTGCTCAGAGATAATGGAGCACAACATCCCGGTCCAGTTTGAAAATTCAGTCTTGGGCTTGTTACCACAAAGGGCAAGATCATCACAAAATAAATACATCTACCAAATTTTTGTGGTGGTGACACTAAAATCCATTACTAGACACTGGTTATCCCCCATATATTCCACAGAAGAGGAATGGACTGATCTGGTAAAGGAGACTAGAGTAATGGAGGACACATTTACTAGAACTGATTTTAGCTATAATGGGGGAATCTGAATGTTCTGACATGTTGATTTAACTAGGATGTATACTTGGTCTGAGTTATATTAGTCTGGTGCCCTGGATGGGATTTAATTGGGATACCTTGATATGTTTATTTGTACCCATAATAGGACATATGTTGTCATTCCACTGAAAGGTTACAACTAATGTCTTTTCACACTACCATTGAAGTCTGCATCCTGCTGGAAATGTGCTCTATGGTCATTTATTGTCTGCACCTTGGCTATCATGTCCTGAAACCTGGTTATTATGAATTGTCATGTATTTTTTATTATAAAAGCTTTAATAAAAAATTTTTTAACTGTTTATTCTGCTATGGGAGGCTGAGAATTTACCCCACTTCAGCCATGCTGCCCCTTTCAAGTTTGCCTTGTGCTGCTGCCGGCTCCAGGGGCTTACCAGGGGATCTGGGAGACAGTGGCTTGCCCCCACAGTAGAGACCTCCCCTTGGCCGAAAGGCAGAGGACTGAGATGCTAATCCGGACTTCCCCCCGGTATTCCCAAGAGCAGGCTGCAGGGGGTGCTTATGAGGGCCCTGCATCACTGTGCAGCTGCCACAGGGGGTTTTCTGCTTATGGTTGCCCCTGGAGACAGTACATGCAATGACATCAGCACAAGGCGCACAAACTCTTGCACATGCCCTGCAGATGTCCACCACCGTCTCCACCCCTTCAACATGGTTCCGTGCTGTTGCTGTATTCCCAGCCTCTGCCAGTGTCACACTTACACTGGGATCCACAACCTATACACCCCCCCCCCAAAGGAGGAGAGCAGTTTGTCAGACGCTCTTCCTACCTCCCCCCAACCAGCCCTCTGATGCTGCAGGCTCATTCTTGAACCAGAGTTGTCAGTGTCGCAAGTGGTAGTGCTACCTCTGCACTGATGGGCTAGTTAGCTTTAATAAAATGTAAGCAAAAAAAAAAAAAAAAAAAGGTAAAAGTAGTCATGTATATTTTTAGTGTGAAAGGGAATAGTGCACACACTTCCCAGTAGCTGAGGCCACCTGCTCCACATGCAGTAAACCTTCCCCCACCGATCTTAATCTCATCATCAACCCCACCCAGTCACTGCGTCCCTTCTGTGACACTCAGCCCAAGTACTTAACATTAATATTATAACTGTCCAATGCAGAGCGCCGATTATCGTCCTTTCTGTCTCACTGACCAGCCAAAATGTGACAAGTTCTCCCAGTAGTCCTTGCGCAAATCAAGCAACTACCAGCATTCGGGACAGGGGGTGAGACTGCAAGAATGAGGATAGGTGCACTGCACTGGATAGTTAGTAAAATTCATTTTAAACTACTGGGACAAACTGAGTGTCACAGAAGGGACTCAAGGCCTGGGTGGGGAGGGTGGCGGGGCTGACGTGGGCGGTAGAGAGGTCACAGGACTAGGTAGAAAGAGTTCACAGGACTGGAGTGGGAGAGTGGTGGGGCTGAGATAGGAGAGAAGGGTTTAGTAATATTAATGAAAAGGGTCACAGCCTGTGGGGAGTGTGGGGAACTGAAATGGGAGGAGTGTTTAGCGATATTAATGAAAAGGGTCACATAGCTGGGTGGGAATGGTGATGTAGCTGAGATGGGTTGAACAAGGATTAAGTAATATTAATGAAAGGGCCACATGACTGGGTGGGGGAATACAGGTGGGAGGAGGGTTTGGTAATATTAACAGAAAGGGTCATGGGACTGGGTGGGGAAGGGTGGTGGGCTGAAATGTGCAGAGGTAGGATGGTAGGGCAGAGATGGGTAGAGGGAGGAATTAGTAAAATTACTGAAAAAATTGGTATATTTAAACTGTATAATGGACCCCTCACTGTACACCCCAAAAGTAACAGAAATGGTACAGCATACCCCATATTTTTGAAGAAAAGGGTACAGTGACCCCCCCACCATAATATGCACTCAAAATGGAAACACTGAATTCAAGGTAATCAATTATAACGGAGACATTGGAGGTGCTTCAAAGTTCAAAGGAATCAGTAATTTTCAGTCTGAAGTTATGGAAGCAGTAACACACACACAGGTCTTGTGCTATGTGGCACAAGCAAGCAATAATACATGGCAGAGTAGGCACTACTGGGCTATACTCAGGTGCTAACAACTGTAAGGGCCCCCCTGCAAAATATTTTGTGAGGCCCTACCTGCCCACCAATAAGTAAGTATTAAGCCACAACAGACTGTGCATTATAGGATTTTAATGCATGCACCACAGGAGTAGTGTAGGCACAAGGTCGAAGGTTGAGTGTCCTTGAACCTGTGGAAAGTGCATTAAAATCCTTTGATGCACACCCTGGAGGGGCTTATTATGCTTATAAAATGGTTCTGTATAGGTTTTTGGGGGAGGAAAATGAGATTCAGCACCTGACCCTGCATTTATAGAGATTTAATGCACGGTCAGGTGATGTCTCTCAGCCAGTGAAATTTCTAGATTTTTTTCTTGCCATTTTATGAGTGTAATATAACCATTAGCACATGTAAAATATGTATAGCATTGGTTCCTTTGTAGCAGTCCTGCAGAGCATCTATAGTTTATCTGTGCTGCCCCCCCCTTCCCCCTTGCTGGCACCATGATCAAGGAACTGAACAATGTAATGTGTCCCTGTTCCTCCTGGGGACACCAGCAGCAAGGTAAGATGTTTTCATTAACAAGTCAGATTGCTTCCTTGTTCTGTAACCCCCTCCCCCATACTGTGAAACTGGAGCTGGAATCTGCAGCACATACCCCACTGCTGACAGCACCAATTTAAAACAGATAAGCAATGTACAAAAAGAAAATGGCAAGTTTGTCTGTAACAGTGAAAGATTTTCTTAATGCTGACATCTGAGGCAGTGGGCCTCTTGATCATGAGGGCCCTACTGCAATGACATCTCTTGTACCACCATAATGAGGTCCAAGGCCACAGGTAGAGGGCCTTATAGTGGAAACCCAACAAAACTGAGCATGCTCCACACTCTGTACCAGGTGCTCTGAAACAGACGATACAAGAATAGTAGAAAAGGAGAGCACTCCTAGACTGCAGTTTTAATGGCAGAATGAGTATTTATTTAAACAAAGCTGTGCCAACACACTGGCCCTCAGTGCTCGCATGTACAGCATTTGAGTTTTGCCTGTTGGCACAGCTTTGTTTAAATAAATACTGATTCTGCCATTAAATCTGTGGTCCAGGAGTGCTCAGTTTTTCTACTGTTCTTGGAGGGCCTCATTCTGTAGCTGCTGAAAGGGTGACTATAGCCCATACCAGCCACCCTGGAGTGTAACTTAAAGACTGGCTTTTGGGTTATATATCTTTGTTTATTTTTTTATCAGGCTTTACTGTCTCACCAGTGTCACTGTTACAATTGTGTTTCCATGCAGCAGTAATAGTATTTTATTCATAGAAAACATATGAACAAGGAAATTACTCAATTGAGCAGATGCTATTTTTCAATGAGGTCCCATGGCATATAAAGGTATCTTACATAAATACACACATACAAATCTATATTAAATATTAAACATACTCTTAGTGCAAACACAATTATAGACAATTAATAAGAGCCTGAACATGAAACAACAAATTTCAGGTTTTTAAACATAAAGTCCACTGCAGCAAGTTACTTGGGCTACATCCTCTTTTAAAAACCAATCTGTAATAGTCCATCCATCCAGAGTTTTACAGGATTTTTTATAACGTGCTTATAGGGAGAGCCTTGATGCTGCAGCACTGTTTTCACCAACCCTCCTTACACCATGCCCAGAGGTTCAACTCTATTCAACACCAGACAAACGCCGTGCGGTGGATGTCCTGTATTTGGATTTCAGCAAGGCCATTGATTCCGTGCCACATGGGAGGCTGGGGGGGGGAAACAGGAATATATAGGGGTGGAAACAAAGATGGTGAACTGGATCACCAATTGGCTGAACGGTAGGCGGCAAAGGGTGGTGGTGGTGGGACTGGTGTTGTTTGGGATTTTCATTGCTGATATCTCCCACGGGGTCTGGAGTTTAATTAGTCTCTTCACAGACAACACAAAGATGGGAGTGGTGGTAGATGATACTGAAGGGTGGAGGGGGCTGCAGGAGGACCTGACTAAACTACAGGAGTGGCCAGAGGCATGGCAGTTGGGGTTTAATGCCAAAAAGTGCAAGGTACTGCACTTCGGGGCTAAGAACCTGGGGAGGAGCTATTAGCTAGGGGGGAGTACAGCTGGTATGCACAGAATAGAAGGATCTAGGGGTGCTCATAACAGGGAGTATGAACAACTCAGCTCAGTGCAGAAAGGTGGCAACAAAAGCCAATAGAATGCTGGGGTGCATAGCAAGGGGAATCTCCTCTAGAAATAGGGAGGTGATCCTGCCCCTCTACAGGTCGCTGGTCAGGCCGCACCTGGAATACTGCGTGCAGTTCTGGCACCTACTCCTGAAGAAGGATATCAAATTTCTAGAGGGTGTACAGCATAGGACAACGAGGATGATCCATGGATTAGAGGGATACTCCTATGAGGAGAGGCTGGTGAGCTGAACATGTATTCCCTGGAGGAGAGGAGGGATGAGGGGACTGGATCGAAACCTTTAAATACCTAAAGGGGATAAACAAGACTAGAACACAAGGGATTGTCCAGATAAGAAGGGGGAGGGTCACAGGGGGCATCAGTAAGACTATAAGGGGGAGGTTCAGGAGGAAGTCAGGAGACAGTTTTCACAAAGAGGGTGGTGGACAAATGGAATACTCTGCCTGATGAGGTAGTAGCCTGTAGCATGGTGGACGGCTTTAAGAGGGATAGGATAGAGTGAGAGGAGGGGTGGGTGGGGCAGCTGCGGTGAGGGGCTAGCTGCAGAATCGAGCAGACTCAATATACTGTGAGGCCTGTATCTGCTAGCGTTTTCATATGTTTGTATGTATGTACAGCTCAAGGTAATAAAAAAGGCAGAGGCCTGCCGGTGCAGCAGTAATGTTAACGCTTATGACACCAATGACCCAAGTCCAGAAGCAAGCCAGAGCATCAGAGGGCCAGCCAGGGGTAGGAGGATTGTGTGTCCAATGAACTGTTCTCCTACTCCAGGGGGGAGGGGGGGAAGCATCCCCGGAGCTCACCGACCCCTGGTGGAGGCCAGGGCTCAGACAGTCGGCACATATAGTTGTTGGAGGCAGGGCAGATGTCGGCATACACGCCCCTGATGTCACTGCACATCCCGCTTCCTGGGAAGGAAATGGAAAAATGTGGGCCATGCAGGATGCCACCCGCAGTGTGCTGCAGGTCCTGCACCACTGATCTCTGGTACCCCCGGAGCCATATCCCTCTGTCCAATGGATGGAGAGCTCCCCTCACAAAGGCCCCACCCTGGGGGCAATCTAGGGTGTAACCCCAGGTCAGAAATGTCCCGGGGCCATATCCTGCCATCTGACAGTAGGGGAAGCCCCCTCCTGATGGCCCGGCCCTGGTGGTGCAATCCAGGGCTTAACCCTGAATTGGTTAAGTTCCGGGGTGGCGGATGACAGGGCTGGGTGCAGGGTAGGGCTGATGGTGGCAGGTCCATTGGCAGCTATAAAAGTAGAGGAAATTTATAACCCAAAAAAAAAGATAAATAAGGGTAAAAGGAATAGAAATAGCAGCCGCTCAATGGCCCAAAGGCAGTGCATTGCACATCCATATTGGCAAGCCAGATTCGTGAGTGAACTTGGAATCTGGGAATCAGGCAGCCAGGCTCACTCGCCAGTGCTGCTGCAGCTCCAGTAATAACAGGTGGGTGTGGCTGGCTGATGCTGCTGGGTGTCCTGTTGCTTGGGAGGACTGCTCGACTGTGCATCAGGGAATGTAAGGGAGGTGAGAGTAGGGTTACCACCTTTTTAAGAAGCCCAAAGTGGGACATTTCTTACTGAAATTGGATTTTTCGCAGGACAATATGTCATCTTGACCAATGCAGCAGACATGTTTTCTCTAAATAATCAGAATTAAGACTAAGTGTTGTAGTTTTTTAGTTGTTTCTTGTGTTTTCTATTATTTTAAGGTATTTTAGTTAAGGTATTATAGTTTTTTTGCAACATTTAGAGGAAAATCAGAAAACATTTTTTCTACCATAATGTCAGGACATTTAGTATTTTTCATGTTTTTCTGCAGGACGCAGCTGCCCAAATCAGGACTGTCCTGCGAAAATAGGGACAGGTGGTAACCCTAGGTGAGAGGGCTTGTAGCAATGAGTGCATTTGTTTTGTGCAGTGTCTTGACCAGCTGTGGCCATGAGAAGGTCTTATGGGCAGAAGGGGGTTTAAACAGCTAGGGTTCAGGGAGGGCAGATACCAGCCACGAACACTGGAAGGGAGGCAGGAGGGCTTGCAGTAGCGAGTGGATTTGTTTTGTGCAGTGGCTTGATCAGCTGTGGTTGCGATAAGGGGCTCATGGGAGTGGGGGCTTGAACAGCTGGGGTCAGGCAGGAAAGAAGGGGATACCAGCATAAGAAATAAGTATCCACCACCAGTAAAGCAACTGATCACAGCTTTGCAGCAGTGAAATGACTGGATTTGTTTCATGTGGTGGCTTGATCAGCTGTGAATAGGGCCCATTAATTTCAATTTTTTTCTTCAATTCAAAACTTTCCTATTTTTGAATATTCTTACCTACCTTTTTCTGTCAAAGACTTTTTTAGCCTCACCCTGATGAACTCCATGGGTGTCAACATTCAAATCCCCCGAAATGGGTATTTGCGTCGTACACAGCAACCATCTATTTTCGAGGGAATTTGAAAGTTGATACTCGTAGGGTTCCTGATGATGGGGGTTAAAAAGCTATTGAAAAGAAAAAATACTATAGGTGAAATTATGAATGAAATATTTATGACACTATATATATAAAACACTGCCCATTGATTTTAATTAAGTTTTTTCTTCAAAGGGGCACCATCACCTTTGCCCCATCGTTTTTTCCCCAAATGTAAAAAGTGTGCCTCTTGGCACACACCTATCACACATCTAAAGCAGAATGCTCCACTGTGTAAAAAACATAAGCATTAGTACCTTTTTTTTATATTTTTTTGAGTAATATTGTTTCACTTGGGCTGACAGTAATTGATCCGCGTCCCGGAAGCACATCCAAGTCGGGGACACGGGTCTGCCATGGGCACGTTCCTGAAGTGCTATTTTTTCACAAGGTGGCATTAAAACCAAGTCAATCTTGGCACTTCTGGTACAAGAAAATGCTCCTGGCATCTCCGACTAAAAACCGAGCACTGGAAGGAGTACAAGTTACATTTTGAAATCGGTACCCAGATCCCGTGCATGCAGAGGCATATACAAGATCCCGGAAAGACGGGGGATGTGGGAAGTTGACACCCATGGGATTCAGTAGGTGGGCCAAAAAGAACTCACCAGAAAAGGTAGGTAAACATATTATTTATTTATTTGCTTTTGGTAAATGGGTAGGTGCGCCAGGCAAGGTCTGCCTATTTTCAGGCATGACCCAGGAGAGAACATGACAAAATACAGGGTTCAGGTAGGTCACAAGAAAAATCAGCTTCAAATGACAAACAGTAAGTGTATACATTAGAGTCACAGGGACAAGCACACAGATAGCAGTAGTCAAAGAAACAGACATCATTTACAGGCAACGGATGCAGCATAATTGAACAATGGTAGGTATAGGTGGTATTCAACAAAAAAGTTATGAATTACAGAAAAAAACATTGAAATACATTAGCCCTATTCATTTCAAAGGGGTCAACGAACGGAGGAGCAGTGTATCAAGGGACCTTGAAGATTTGGCATCAAGGGACAAGAGGAACCAAGGTGGGTACTTGGGAGCACAGAGGGTGGGAAAGAGTAGGGGGTAATTTTTTAAGAGTCTGGATGCAGGGATACTGGCAAAAAGTTGGAGGGGAAGTAATGTGACCGATTTACAAAACCAAGACTGTAACCTCAAACGAGCTGTGTCAAAATATCACTGTGACATCTCTCATGTCCTCGGTTACTATTTTGACACAGCTCATTTATGAGGTCAAAGCACTCTGTTTTGTAATTCAGATAGTTGCTCGGCTTGGTCAGAATCCACTCTTTCAGTTTACATACTGCATTCAAACAGTTTTTTTTTTTATTCATGCTGATGCGCAGTGTATTAGCTGCTGACAGGCATGGGTGTCATCTTATTCTACATGCACACACCACACTGACTGTCTTACCATGGTCACAGCCCTCGGTCCCACATTCCCAGGACAGCCACCGTTTGGCTGATCCAGCTCTCATGAACGGTCTTCCTTGCAGCCAACAGAAACTTGGCAAAGTGTTACAAATAGCTGCAAGGAGCAACAGCACTGCACACACACTCGCTCAATGACAGCCATAAAAAAGCTTACTCTAGTACCTCAATGTACTATTTTTTTTTTGACATATCATATTTTTTCCACCTCTTCTGCGGAGTGGGCCCAGCGATCGTCCGGCCACTGGCACCCACACCCCCGGACCCAGTCTGGTCAGCGACTCACTCTCCTCCACAGGCTGGCACACTCTGTATCCCCCTTCCCCTTGGGGACCTTGAACCAATACCTGGGGGCATACCTCTGGTAGGTCCAGGGGAGCAGCACGCATCAATCAGCCGCCATGAGTGCCCCGCTATTTTCTGCCATTTTTTTTCTCCCTGGAGCCAGCAGTGCAATGACATTCTGCACCTTGCATGACTGACATCCGCCATGCTCCACCCCCTTCTGTGCACTGCAACTGTGCTGCACCCGACAGCTGCCAGGTGCTGCTAGAGATTGATGTGAACCCCCTCCCCACCCCAGAGAGAAAAGAGCTGTCTTGGGACGCTCAATCCTCCCTCTTCCCCTGCTGACCCCCCCCCCCCGATGACCCAAGTCCGCTCCCGTACCCGGGTCACCGGCGTGGCGCGCGTTGTGGCACCCAGTGCCTCATCCCTCAGCACCACTGGGTGGCTGACCTCAATGCACTTCAACTGGAGAGCTACAAAACATTTCCTGACTTTGACTGCAATAGCACCTGTTCTGCTATGCAGACCAACCCTAACAATTAGCTGTACAGCAATCCCTCCACTGCTGACACTGCCAGTAGAGGGTGCTGTTGTGTTTCAGTGTAAGAGGCACAGTCACTTTCATTTTCCTAGCTCCTCCCCCAAGGTTTCGTTTTCATCATACCCACTCTCAAGTAGCAATCCGTTTCTCCCTCCCCCAACTACCTGAGTACCAGTGTTTTGAGGATTTCTACTATGGCAGCTCTTCAATGTCATGAGCTCTGGGCAGTCAAAGTGCTATTTCACAATCGGGATGGCAGATGAGCACTACCAAGTGCTTTGGTTGATAAAAATAACAGCAGGACTGGGAGAACCTTTAATAACAGGTAACATTTTTTTTTATTTTCTATTTTTATCCTCTCCATGTCTCCCTGTCGGCCTCTCCTTCGGGCCATCTATGGTCTCTCCCACACTGCTCTCTTGTGCCCCCGCCCACTGCCACTGTCCACCATCTCAGATGGCAGCCACCTTTAGGGTAATCTGGTGAGACCCTTCACCAGATGGGTTCTCCTCCTTTGAGGAGAAAGACACCGGTGAGGGACATCCAGCGCAACTTCTTGACCCCTCGGGTGCTGCTGAGGTTGTCTCTGGGGCCTGACCAGGGCATTCGTGGTGGCAGGGGGACTGGATGGCTGTCATCCGGTCAAACAGTGGAGAGATTTTCTCTTTTCTCACCAGAAGCGCAGCATGCCATGACGTCTAGGCATATTTTGATGTCCGCCACCCCCCCAGTCAGTCAGTCGGCACACTGCTATATCCCCGGTCTCCACTGGGAGTCAGCAGGCACTGGACTGCATCCCCACCCTCCCCCCTGGAGAAGGCAAGTGTTTGTCGGACACTTAAGCCTTCTTCCCCCGGCCAGCCCTCCAGCGACCCGGGTCCACTCCCGAACCCGGGTCACCGGCATCACAAGTGGACATCCAACCGCTGCGCCAACAGGCCGGCCACAGGTAACATTTTGAGGGAATTGCTGGGGGAAGTGACAAGTGGTAAACCCTTTTTTTGTAGAGTATGGAAGTGATATTCAAGTGCTGACAGCACATTAAGTGAGAAAAAAATGTGGCTGTCATCCTGGAGTTTAACATTCTGTTTCAGCACTGTGATTTCAGTTAAATGACAGGCAGGCACAGGGACTATTTATTTGCTGGTCTCTATTGCCTGATACCCGCCTGGGTGCTAGCTGCTGTCAGCCAATCAGAAAAGTTTATTTCTCCAACCCACTTTCTAAGATGAAACTAAGCATCTGCAGCTGTGGACACTACAACATTTTTGCCAACTATAAAGTTTATTGTACATATAAAATAAATTCTACAGCAGCTACCTGCAAAATGTATTGTTTTAACACAGTACCTGATCCCCCACCCAAGTCTTTCAAGATAAATAGTCCAAATAGCACAACTTTATAAAAAGGGAAAAAATATGTTGGGGGGGAGAATACATTTTGGTAATGGGGTGGGGAAAAGTTAATTTTGCAACAGGATGACAGGGGTGTAACTGTAAGAATGTTCTAGAATAGTGCGGCAAGCATGAAATCGAATCAGGGTGATAAATTATGGGATTAGAGCTTCCATTCAGCTGTGTTCCATAACTCAAAAATAAAAACATGAACACTGGGTGGGAAGAGAAGCATTAAAAAGGAACCAGACATACCTCATATGTGTCAAAATAAGGTTATTTCAAAGAACAATACACTGGGGATAGTAGACGATCTTCTCACATGCCTACATTTCTAATTATATTAAAAAATGTAATGTTCCCTTTAAGAGCAATGACAGCACTGCGACTTACTAACTCCACAAGGGGGGTTTCTGAGTTACAAACCACACTTCAGAAGATAAAACAGAAACTAAACCCACTTCCACTTCTTATTTTTTCTGGTGTTTACCAATGTATTTTGCACATACTGAACGTGATCTCATGCAGGTAGTGAGGTCAGTTAATCTGGTTCTGCAGAACTTTCACTTCTTGTTTCCCCCCCCCCCCAAGATCATTTTTATATCTCCTTTTCCCTTCCCAATTGCTGATGCATCTTTCAGCTCTCAATTACCACAGGTCAGCTGCCAGAGCACAGCAGACAGCAATAACAAACTGCACGTTTTTACTTCCACTTTTTGAGAGGCTCATCGAACCCTTTCAAGCACTACTAAACTTTACAAATGTCCCTTTCATTCTGAAATGGCAAAACGTAATCATTTCGAAGAATACGCTGTTTCAAATACTCAAAACATGCGACTGGCGAGTGGCGAACATGATAACAAACCAAGAAACAGGGTTCAAGCAGCAGAGTGCAAGCTCATCTGTTCAGGTTGATTTCATGTACAGCAAAAACGAGTGGCTGTTCAGTCAGGGCAAATGCTATAGGGGTCTTAAACCTACTAGGTTTCACCACAGATGTGATCTACAGGCCTCCAACTCAGGGGAAGGAGGTGGGATAGGGTGCTAGTGGAAGAAATATATGAGGTGGCAACAAAAGGGGAGGTAATGCTGCTGGGTGATTTTTTAACATGCCACAATTGGACTGGACCATCCCGACAGCTGCCACAGCCAGGAGCCGGAACATCTTGGACTCCCTGCAGGGGTCAGGTCCAATGCAGTTAGTGCTAGAACCCACCAGGGACAGGGCAATTCTGGACTTAGTACTGACAAATAGGGACTTGTACGGGTGGAAGGTCACCTGGGGCCAGCGACTTCCACACAGTGTAGTTTAACATGGGTACAGGGTCACAGTCAAGCCACGAAGGTGAGGGTCTTGGATTTCAGGAGGGCAGACTGCTAGGATGGGGACATGCATCAAAGAAGCCCTGGTGAGGAGTGAGGCAAGGAGGGGGGGTTGAGGAGCAGTGGGCACACCTAAAAGGAACCATAATGGAGGTGACAAACCAGTGCATTAGGCTGAGGAACAAAGGCAGGAGAAGGAAGAAATCACTATGGCTCTCAAAAGAGATAGCAGGGAAAGTAAGGGCAAAAGAGTTGGCTTTCAGAAATTATAAGGAGATACCTAAGGAAGAAAGGGTGGTGTGCCTAAACTGTCTGATGGGAGCAGGGAAAGATGTTAGGAGCACAAAGATGCAAACAGAGGAAAGATTAGCACAGACTGTGAAGAAGGGAGACAAGACGTTCTATAGGTACATCACTGAAAGAAGAAGTCAAGGGGCGGTATTGTAAGGCTCAAAGGGGATAAAGGGAAGTGTGTGGAGGGAGCCCTGGAAAAGTCATCAATACTGAATAAATACTTCTGTTCAGTATTCATTGAAAAAGGGGAGGGCCATGGACCACAACTGGGCATCAGATACAAAGGAGGGAGGGATGGAGGGAGGGAGGTGAACATCAGTCCATTTACAGAAGAGAGAGTCCTACAGGAGCTCACAAAACTGAGGTTGGACAAGACAATGGGACCAGATGGCATACATCCCAGGATATTAAAGGAACTACGGATGGAGCTAGCAGTGTCACTGGCAGCCATGTTCAGTGAGTCGCTCATTACAGGAGTGGTTCCTGAGGACTGAAGGAGGACACATGTAGTCCCTCTTGACAAGAATGAAAGCAGGCAGGAGGCAGGAAACTATAGGCTGGTCAGCCTCGCCTCAACTGTGGATAAGATTATGGAGGTACTGCTTAAGAAAAGGGTTGTGGAACCCCTGGAGTCCTACGGAGCACAGGATCAGAGACAACATGGATTCACATCGGGAAGATCATGTCAAACAAATTTGACAGATTTTTCTGACTGGGTAATTAGAGAGGTAGATCACGAGGGAGCGGTGGATGTCGCCTACCTCGATTTCGGCAAGGCCTTCGACACTGTTCCACATAAATGACTGGCAAGCAAGTTGGATAGCCTGGGATTGGGCCACAAGGTGGTGAACTGGGTTAGAAATTGGTTAGGGGACAGGAAGCAGAGGGTGGTGGTAAATGAGATCCAATGTGAGAAAAGGAGGGTGACCAGTAGGGTACCTCAAGGATCAGCCCTAGGGCCAGTGCATTTTTTTTTTTTATTTTCTGTAGTCCCCCCTCCCCAAAGGGAGCTCAGCTCCATCCACACACCACCACCACAACCCCATATCCAAGCTTAACAACACCGTGCGGGACCCCTGGGCAAGCGCCCCTCCCCACAGTCCTTGGTATCATGTCCTGGCTTACCCTCCCGGGTGGGGAACCATAGGGCCAGGCCCCCGAGGACACTATTGGCAGAAGGGACGGTGGCATAACTGGGGATCCTGCTCGAGGCCGAATTTTTTGTAGCTTGCGGAAGTACCTGGGGCAGACACATGCAGTGATGTCCCGCGTCCACCCCACCCCCGTAGGTAAAGGCGCAGACACAATGGGTCCCCGCAGCCTCCGCCAGAGGTCCATAGTGTGTCAGACACACAACCCCTTCCCCACAGAGAAGGACAGCAGTCTCTAGGATGCTCAATCCTTCTGCCCTCGGACGGCCTTCTGATGTCCCAAGTCCATCTCTGAGCCTGGGTCATCAGTATCACAGACAGATGCCCTGCCTCTGTGCCGGCAGGCCAGTCCTTTTTAATGTCTTCAGTAGTGACATTGTGGAAGGGAAGGTTTGCCTGTTTGTAGATGACACCAAGATCTGCAACAGGGTAGACAGTGCAGATGGGGTGGAGAAAATGAGGAGGGACCTAGGAAAACTGGAAAATTGGTCCGAAGTGTGGCAATTGAGATTCAATGTGAAGTGGTGCAAAATTATGCACATGGGGTGCAGAAACCCTGCAGAGAACTACAGGATGGGGGGGTTGCTGATGGTCACCAGGGAAGAAAATGATTGGGGGTTATCATCTCAGATGACCTAAAGGTGGCCAAGCAGAGTACAAAGGCTGTCGGGGAGAGCCAGTGGCATGTTGGGGTGCATAGAAAGGGGTATCACTAGCAGAAGAAGGGAGGTGGTAATACCACTGTACAAAACACTGGTGAGGCCTCATCTGGAATACCGTGTACAGTTCTGGAGGCCACATCTTCGAAAGGACACAGACAGGGTGGAGGTGGTTCAGAGAAGGGTGACTATGATGGTGCAGGGCTTGCAACAGAAGACATAGGGGGAGAGATTAAAAAAACTCAGGATGTATACACTGGAAGAGATGAGGGAATGGAAAGATAGGACAGAAACCTTCAAGTATCTTAAGGGCATAAACAGGGTGCAGGTGGGCAACATTTTTCACTATAGGAGAGGTACAAGAACAAGGGTCGACAACATGAGATTGGAGGGGGGCAGGATAAGGGGGAATATGAGGACATTCTTTTTCATGGAAAGGGTGGAGGATACATGGAATGAGCTATCCCTGGAGGTGGTGGGAGTGAGCATAGTGGGGGGATTTAAACATGTATGGGTTAGGCAAAATGGAACCCTAGAGGTAGGAAGGAGAAGCTGAAACCGAGGACCAATTAGGGCCAGATGCCGCTGATAAATGTAGGGTATACGGGCAGACTAGATGGGCCTAGCAGTCCTTATCTGCCATTAATTTCTATCTATGTTACTAGCCACTGCAGGCAGTGGACACACCCCCCCAAACACACACACACACACACACTTTCTATGTCTCTCTCACTGGCTGGAAGACTGGAAGTCTTTGCTCAAACACATAACACTAAGAAAGCCTGGACAGTGAGGAACATTCTCACAATAGCTTCATTTCCTTAGAATCATTAATGTTTCAAAGACACATTTCAGCAGAATCAAAGAGGCTGCAAAGCTACTCACTGCACCCGAATCTAATAGTCATTCTCCAGAAAATCCTGTTTTTTAGAGGTTCCAAGATGTAGCAATGGAAATCAAAGGAGATGACTTGCAAAATAAATCACACAAGTCTCAACTACAGCCTCTAACTTCCTCTAAACATAGAAATTGATAGCAGATAAGGACCACTTGGCCCATCCACGTAACCCCCCTACAAATGCGGGTTCCCGAAAAGTCTTCCTTGAGCTTGCCTAAATGCTCACTGCCAGGCTGGTGTCCTGCGTTTTAGGAGTTTAAACGTTATTGCCAGAGAGTGCCTGTATAGCCTCCATGTACTGTCTTTTTAAGAGCTGCCTAGATTGCAGTTATAATTAATCTGGGAGGGGGCTGAGTGTTTCCATGCTCGAGTCCTGCCCGGGCTGCCAGATAATAGCTCCGTTTCTGCCATCACTGCCAGCGCAGAGGGAGCTCTGTCAGAAGATGTGCTCATTTGCTGGTTATCTATTAGAATGGTAAAGATATTGTAATTTGTCTAACCTGCCTTCTTTGCAGCATGGACAATTCTTTTTATTTCCACCATCTTGATCCTGGACTGCCGAAATGGAACAATCAGTACCTTTGGGGACTTTAAAATGGAGCCTGTCCCTAGGGGTCTTGTGGGAGCAAAATTCTGTAGGAATTTTAGTTTTGGGTTTTTTGCGCCTAAATGAACCTGGAGGGGGAGCCCTTGTTGTGACTGACAGAGAAATCAGCCAACCGAACCTTTTGGATCCTAGGGAAAGTCCCAGGCCATTTGCAGCTACTTTCAGTTTGAGTTGGGGAGTGAAGGAAGTAACAGCTCAAGATAGTCGAGCAGTAATCCTGCATAGATTCACACAGGAGAACTATGAAAGGGCTGAGTTTTGGCCAGTCTGCTGTCCCCGAGAGGGAAACTGAAGTTTATTCAGACTGAATCCGAATTGTGAGGACGATTTAAACCACAGAACTGTGACCAGGCTTTAAGCTGAAGAAGACCGAAGATTTGCTGAATGCAATCGGCCTGTCAGGATTTCCAGCCACCTTTGAACTCCTGGTTTGTGCAGAGACTCTGTAATTGCGACCAGATAGCAATCTGCCTGGTACAGTAGAATTTCTTACATGTAAATGTGCTGTGTGCTGTTAGTGGGTCGTGATTTGGTTCCCCACTGTGTGCTGAGCTTATATTCTGCTTGCTGGAGGCTATATCCAGCTCCAACAGACTAAATCCATTTGCATCTCCATTTGCCCTGGGCTTGCCACACTGGTCCAGCCATACTACCCGCTACACAGAGAAAGCCATCAACATGAGACCTGCCTGGGGATCATTCCCCTGCTCAACGCCTCGAACAGGAACAACGCCTAGGTGATTCGTGTGGGCCCTGCTTCTCCTGGCACTCCAGCTCAACAACCTGCAGTCTTGATTTCGTCCTGCCTATGTCCTGTGTTTAGTATCATGAGTAAACATCAGGGTAGCTCCCTGCAACAACAGCTAAATCTAAAGTGTTGTTATCCGATTGCTTTGTCATCTTTTCCTTCACGAACTGAGCCCTCTTTCTCCGGATTACAAATAGTGTGTGTTGTGCACGTTGCTTTCTTCCATCACAGGGCCCCAACCAGCTGCAACGCCGGCCTACCCCAGGCAACGGTCCTGGCTAGCCCATCTTTTTCCTACCTGGGTACCCAGAGTATGTGACTTGTGTAGGGACTCTGAAGTGCATGCATAACTGTCTGACTGATTTAGCCTTTAAGCCAATCAACCTGATTACACCCTTCCCTTGTTCAAGTCCCCTGAATAAATCAGATCTTATGCTTTTTGCATTTAACCTGACTGTGGTTCCAGTTTGTGCCAAGAGCACTGTACTGTTGCTGTTTGCTGTGCATAACCTTGTTTTACAGGGGTTCCCCAGGGTCGAGCTAGAGGAACCAGCCCTGGTGGTAAGTGCAAACAGTGTGGGTAATTGCATGGTGAATAAGGGTCATTGTAAAAGCGAAAGGTGATTATTGTATATTGTTCAGGCCACTAGAAGGGAAAGAGGGGGGTTACAGTGTCTTGGAGGGCTGTGCCCAGGTTAGCTTGACCACTAACAACTCTGACCTCCGGGTGGAGGCACCCGTTTCAGTACCCAGGCCCCTTAACCTGCTACTAGCCAAGCAGGCAGGGGTAGTAGCCCTTGGGATAGCGCCACCTAGGGGTTACATCTTGGAGGCTCATTGCTGGAATTTTGTGTCTTCTAGTGGCCGAAATCACAAATTACTGTCAAACGTAAATGGCAACCCCAACAGAAGTGGCTGTGCACCAGCTGGTGGGGTGGTGTACGGGGCAAGAGATTGACCCCCATAATGCTTTGCTAATACTGGATATACCTATGGGTAGTAATAAGGACACTGCTGAATGGGCACTTTCTAAAGTTAAATGTTTGAAAAAAAGCTGTAGTGGTGGGTCGACAGGCTGATTTAACTGCCCAAACTCTCATGGACTTGGTGGAGTGTAGCAACCCCCTGGACAGTTCAAAGGTGCCCCAGACTATCACTCCAGAAGGGTTCCCAGCCACCAGGAGGGTGATTACCAAAGACAGCAAGGATCCCTTAGAGGATGAGTCCCTACTGTTATTTGAGTCTTTTAAGGAGAAGCTTGCCAAGTTATTACTGGAGGAGTTAAAAAAAATTATTTCTGCCACATGGGAGTGTCAGCTCCCCACTGTCCACACCCGCCCCAGCACCTGTTCTTTCACCAACTTCTGTACCTGCTTCTGAGCCAGCAAGTAGTCATGGCCCTTACCGCAAGCTCAAGGTATTCTCTGTCATCCACCCTACTCCCAATGGGGAAGTTGACCTGGAGACCTGGACAGACTCTGCTACTCTTGCGGTACAAGACTGGCAATGCTCAGAGGCCAAAAAAAGGACCTGCCTGGGGGAAAGCCTCCAGGGACCCGCCCTACGTACTTTTTGCTCCCATAGGTCCTCTGACCCTGACGCCAAAGCCCAAGAGTACATAGTCACCCTTGAAAATGTGTTTGGGGGCACTAGTGTTGAGGCCTTAAAATGGAAACTTAAAGATGTTAGACAACAGCCGGGGGAACTGTTATCTGCTTACATGGATCAATTAGAGGGAATCCTACAAACCATTTTTCGGAAAGGAGGCTGGGTCTCTAGTGAAGTGGACCGGGTAAGACTAGTTCATATTCTCTGCTCTGCCCGGCACTCTAGCTGGGTGTTGCTCAAATTGCAACTGCATCAAAGGAAATCTGGTCCCTTGCCCTTCCATGTGTTAATGAAGGAGGTATGGGAAGTTGAGGAGGAGGAGGAAGGCTTTTCGGAGCCCTGCGCAGTTGTAGCTGCTGCAACCCCTGTTCCAGGCGTGGGGTTGGTCGCTGATGGCCTGGAATCACCGCAATCACACGACTGAATCCAAGAACTAAATGTCAGCCCTGGGGGGCCCATCCAGAGAGGGACTGCTACGGATGTACCGCCATGGGTTGAACTGCTGAGGGAGTTCAGAGAAACAAAAAACAGTCTCTTTATGAAGGCTGCTCCTACGAGTACAGGCCCTGATCCTTATCTGACCGCATCTGCTATGGGGGTGGGGGTGCGCACCCAGGCATCTCCTGCTGACAGCAGCTCAAAAATTGATGTCTTGACTATGGAAGTGAGAGAATTGACGAGATGTCTCCAAATGCTTGCCACACCACAGACAGAGGTGGAACCAAGGTTTTCTGTTGGTAGTACCCCCGCCTCAGCTCCCAATGTGATGTCTTGGCCACACTAGACCCCAGAAAGCATATTTTGCCATAATTGTGGGAAGGATGGGCACATGAAGAGAGAATGCTGGTCTCCAAAAGACCAAGATAAAGTTGTATACAGACTTCAAAGGGGAGCTTCAGAAAGCGAGACCATGGCTGAGGAGTGCTGGAAATGACCATAGTGCAGGATTGAGAAATCCTAACTCAAATTTCTTTGTGGCTAAATCATCTGTCCAGGCCTCTGCTACTGCCTCTCCAGACAGGTCCACAATAGTAGGCCCTTCAATGGAGACTTCTGTGACTGTCAATGGTATCCATGCTCGGGCTGTGCTCGATAGCGGGTCGCAAGTGACCATTGTATTCCAGGACTGGTATGATAAACACTTATCTGATGTGCCATTACAATCCTTGGAAGGTTTGCATGTGTGGGGCCTGAGCGACAAGTCTTATCCCTACCTAAGATATGTCCAGCTCTGGCTGTCTTTCCCTGTGACTGTAACTGGTGAAGACGAACAAGTACAGACCCTAGCGCTGGTGTGCCCTCCTACGGGATTGTATGATGGGATTCCCTTGCTTACAGGAACCAACGCCCACATGTTTGGAAGGCTAGCACAGCTGTGTCAAGAGAAACAAGGGACATGGACTGGGTGGGCACTGAGAATCCCAGCCCTGATAAAGACAGCCTATGATCTGAAAAAACAGACTACTGAAATAGATGGAGATGAGCCCGGTGGGGATGGTGTGGAAGAAAGATCCTGATTCTCTGGTACTACTTCCCAATGCTCAGTACACCATTCATGGAGAAGTTTGCATTAGAAAAGATGTAAAGAACAAAATATTAATGTTGGATGCACCAGGTGATGGAGAGTTGCCAGAAGGATTATTGGTTAAGCCCAAGATTTTGCCTGCCGATGCACGACGAGTGATAGTCCAGATTCAGAATGTGTCAGATCGGGAGATCTGGGTGAACAGACGGTGTACCCTAGCTACAGAACACTGCACAGACACTGCAGTATTACCCAGTAACAAGTGCTCCAGCGAGAAGGACAGAGTGACCCCGGACTTATTTGACTTTGGTGATTCCCCGTTGCCAGCTGAATGGAAGGCTAGAATTAGCAAGACACTTGCCCAGAGAGACCAAGTGTTTTCATTAAAAGAATGGGTGTGGGGTGTGTCCAGAGTGCTGAGCATCACATATGCCTGCATGATGACCAGCCATTATGAGAGAGATCCCGACGCCTCGCCTCAGCGGACATAGATGATGTTAGGAGACACCTGCAGGAAATGCTCACTGCTGGCGAGATACAAGAATCAAGGAGCCCATATGCTTCTCTCCCATTGTGGTTGTGTATAAGAAGAATGGATCCATGAGGATGCGCGCATTGATTATTAAACCTTGAACCAGCGGAACATCACAGATCAGTACACCATGCCCCGTATACAAGATGACCTGGATTGCTTGTATGGGAGCAAATGGTTCTCGGTATTGGATCTTCGCAGTGTATATTACCAGATTCCAATGGCACTGGAGGACCACAAGAAAACAGACTTCATCTGTCCTTTGGGGTTCTATGAATTCCTGAGAATGCCACAGGGGATTTCGGGTGCTCCGGACACCTTTCAGCGACTGAGGGAACGTGCAGTGGGAGATATGAACTTGCTGGAATGTCTAGTGTACCTAGATGATGTCATTGTGTTTGGATGCACATTAGAGGAGCATGAGACCCGACCGTTTAAAGTGCTGGACCAACTGGAAAACTTCGGCCTCAAGCTGTCCATTGACAAGTGCCAGTTTTTTCAAAACCTCTGTGAAGTACGTGGGGCACATAGTATCTGCAGAAGGGATAGAGACCGATCCCAGTAGGGTTGAGTCACTGACTACTTGGCTCCAGCCCCATAACTTGAAATAACTACAGCGTTTTCTGGGGTTCTGTGGCTACTACCACAGGTTCATAAAAGACTATTCAAAGGTGATTCGCCCGCTCCTGAATCTTACCCAGGGTTACCCCCCTACCAACTGTAAATACAAGAAAGGGGCTGTCAAAGAAACCAGAGAAAGTGTACTTCCGCACAGGTGAACCTTTTGGGCCCTGCTGGACACCCGAATGTGAAGCAACCTTCCACAAAGTCATATACCAGCTCACCCATGCTCCCATCCTCGTCTATGCTGACCCTACCAAGCACTATGTGCAGCATACGGACACTAGTCTGCAGGGTCTAGGGGCTGTGCTGTATCAAGACCATGAGGATGGTTTGAAACTGGTAGCTTTCACCAGAAGGAGTTTGACCCCGTCGGAGCTAAACTATCCTGCACACAAGCTGGAGTTCCTTGCCCTAAAATAGGCCACTGTTGATCAGTTTCATGAGTACCTCTATGGGGCAAAGATATTGATGAAGACCGAAAATAACCTGTTGACCTATGTACAGACTTCAGCTAAGTTAGACACCACTGGGCACTGGTGGCTCTCTGCCTTATCAACCTATGATTATGCTATCGAATACAGACCGGGACTGAAACATATTGATGCTGACGCCCTGTCACGAAGGCCCACTTCCAAGAGTGATTGGGTCAGGCTGTCTGAACCTGACATCCGAGCACTGTGCCAAAAGTTTGATAGAGATGAACAGATGTCTGTGGACACAGTGGACTGTCTAGTAGATTGCTTGGGGGCCCTGCTGATATCTGCATACCGGGTGCCTATTGCCATTTCTCTGCTCTAGATATTAGTGCACTACCTCAACTTGACAATGACATTATTCAGTGGGCTCAATCCCAAGATCCTATGATTCAACCCACACTTGATGCCCTGCGTGCAGGGAAAGATGTGTCTAAGTTGCATTCCCCTGAATTGCGAACTGCCTTATTGTTTAAAGAAGGCCCCAGGTTGAAGTTACTCAATCAGTTGTTATACAGAGAGACAGTGGATCGTAGTGGTCAAGTAGGCAAGCAACAATTGGTCCTGCCCACGGCCTTTAAACACTTAGTACTGAGTTCCCTCCACAATCACATGGGGCACCTTGATATTGACAGGACTCTTGACCTGGTATGATCTCGATTCTACTGGCCCAAGATGGGGGACGATGATGAGCACCATGTAAAGTCCTGTAGTTGTTGCTGCCAAAGAAAAGCCCTGCCTCAGAGGGCTGCCCCCCTTGTCAATATCACTACCAGCACCCACATGGAACAGGTCTGCATAGATTTTTTGTGTTTAGAACCTGATCAACGGAATACTGGCAATGTGTTGTTGGTTATGGATCATTTCACACGGTATGCACAAGCTTTTCCAACTAAAGATCAAAAAGCCTTTACCGTGGCCAAGGTGCTAGTGGAAAAAATCTTTGTCCACTATGGGCCCTCCCCCCCCACAGCGGATCCACTCTGACCAAGGCAGAGACTTTGAAAGTAGACTAATCAAAGAAATGCTCTCTCTCTGTGGGGGGTGCGGAAGTCAAGAACCACCCCTTATCACCTGCAGGGGGACCCTCAACCAGAATGTTTTAACTGCACCCTTCTAGACATGCTGGGCACCCTCCATCTAAAAGACAAGCATAAGTGGAGCCAGCAGATTAGCACCTTGGTACATGCACACAATTGTGCCAAAAATGATGCTACTGGGTTTTCCCCCTACCGCCTCATGTTCGGAGGAGGCCCGACTGCCAGTTGATGTCTGCTTTGGGGTCTCTCCAGATGGGGTCTGAGCCGAAAACTACTTGCAGTATGTACAGAAACTGAAAGCTCAGTTGAACCATGCATATCAACTGGCCCAGACAATGGCGGCCAAGAAAAATCGCACCAACAAAGAAAGGCACGATAAGAAAGTAAAGGCTCAAGAGCTACGGCCCGGATACCGTGTGATGTTACGCAATTTGTGACTACATGGCAAGTACAAAATTGCTAATAGGTGGCACCATCTTCCTCATGCAGTAGTCAAAAAGTTGGATGATCTACTAGTGTACAAGGTACGCCCAGAGAATAACACCAAAGCTGTCAGGACCATGCACCATAACCACTTGCTGCCTATCGGCCAAGTTACTATTGAAGCTGAGCCAGCAGACATTGCCTCCCCTGGGCCGGTGACTTGTGCTGATGCAAAAAAGAGACAGAGTCAACCTACCCCAGTAGTTACAGATTTAAGGTTTCCTCCGCAGCAGGCCCAGAATGATAGTGACTGTCGGTCCAACTCTGATGAAAGAGACTATGGTAATGCCTATTATCCCTCCTATGAACTGAGTCAGTTGTTTCATGGAAATCCTATGCAGAATCGTGTGGATGAAGCTGGGCCTTCTGGACTGCCTAACCCACCAGCTTCCTCCTTGGAGCCAATGCTCCCTGAAAGTGAAGTGCAAAGTATCACGTCTGAGGCTGCAGAATCCCTGTGTTTAGTGGAACTGTGCGACTTGCTCGAAGAAGGGGCTGATGGTCTGAGTTTCTCTGGTGACACACCAGAACTTGAAAAACCAAGATTTTTTGGGGGGAAGGCTGAGTTTCATAAAATGAAAATGAAATTAGGAAGTTGGGACTGGAGATCGGAATTTGTTAACAAACCCTTACAAACCATGTGGGACTCCCTTATAACCAAGATAGAGAACTTAACCACCGAATTTATACCTGTCACCATTAAATATCATAGGGATAGGACTAAAAAACCTGCTTGGCTCTCTGCAACAATTAAAAAATTAATCAATAAAAAAAATAGGTTATATAAGAAGTTAAAAGTTTCCAAATCAACAAAAACAAATACTGAATACAAGGAATGTCTTAAAAAAGTAAAAACAAATATTAGAAAAGCCAAAGCTCAATGTGAGATTAATCTTGCCGACAGGGTACAGGATAGTAAAAAAGCTTTCTTTTCATATATTAATAAACAGAGAAAGACCCAAGTAGTATAGGTCCTTTTATTACTGAGGCAGGACTCACAGCTACTAACCAACAAATGGCCAATATCCAGAATAAATATTTTTGTTCAGTTTATAATACTAAAGATACAGATGCATATAATACTAGTAGACCTTCTGAACTGGGACTATAATATTGAACCCTGATAATATATATATAAACAACTAGTTGGACTTAATGTTAATAAATCCCCTGGTCCAGATGGAATGCATCCTAGGATTTTGAACGAACTGGCAGATGGGTTGGTACAACCAATAACATATATTTTCCAAACATCTATAAATATGGGTTTGGTTCCTCACGATTGGAAACTAGCTAACATCGTGCCTATTTTAAAGAAAGGACCCAGTACTCTACCTGAAAACTTTCGACCCATTAGTTTGACTTCAACAATAGGAAAAATTATGGAGGGAATAATCAAAGATATACTAATGGAACATCTGGAAAGACAGGATATGATTGATCCCCTACAACATGGATTTACAAAGAATAGATCATGCTAGACCAATCTATTCTCCTTTTACGAAAAAGTGAATAGGGAAATGGATGCTGGGAATTCTGTGGACGTAGTTTTTCTTGACTTTGCTAAGGCATTTGATAAACTGCCACATAAAGAATTATTGTCAGTATTGGAAGGCATTAAACTGTCTAGTAATATCTGCAAATGGGTCTCGAACTGGCTACAGGACAGAAGGCAGAGGGTGGTCATCAATGGGGAATATTCTGATTGGGATCCCATTTCTAGTGGAGTCCCTCAGGGTTCGGTGCTGGGACCTAGCTTATTCAATATATACATCGCTTCGTTAAAAATTAGAAATAATAACATACGGATGTATAAATTTGCTGATTGTAGGCTGGGGTTAGTTGTTAATAATGCTGAACAAAGAACAGCTCTACAGCATACATTGGACTCAATATATGAATGGACCAGCCTTAACAAACTTGTACTAAATAAAACCAAGTGCAAGGTCATGCACCTAGGAAAGAACAATAAGGAAGAAACCTACCTATTAGACAATACCACCCTGGGGGTAGTTACTGAGGAAAGAGATTTGGAGATTACAGTTACGAATAATTTAAAATTTAGAGCACATTGCAGGATCCAACTTAAGAAAGCAATCCAAAATTTAAACTGTATATTCAAGCATATAGCGAGTAGAGACAGGAAAGTGATGATCCCACTCTATGGTGCATTGGTAAGGCCACACTTGGAGTACTGCGTTCAGGTTTGGTCACCCCAAAATAGGGAAGACATACTATCTATTGAGGGGGTTCAGAGAAAGCTAACTAAACAAATAAAGGGATTACAAAATAAAAGTTATCATGACAGACTAGTAAGTTTAAATCTTTATTCCTTGTATTACCGCAGATTAAGGGGAGATCTGTGTTTTCTTTACAAGAGCATGAAGGATGAAGTGTTGCTGGAGGAATTGGGCTTTAATCATAATCATGGTAGAACTAGCACAAGAAAACATATGAAACAAATATGTCAACAAGCTTGGGATCACAGTTTTTGTAAACATTGGTATAGTTTAAGAGTGGTTGGAGTTTGGAACAACTTACCGACCAAACTTGTGAATAGTACCACGATGAACGAGTTCAAGAATGGGATAGATCTGCATTTTGGAATTAATAAATTTCTTTTTTAAATAAAATTGGTTGGCAAGCCTTATAGGGTAGAATTTCTATCTTTCGGCTTGAATATACCTATGATACCTATGATGAGAGTGCTGACAGCCCCCCTTCAGTGCCACAAAGCCTAATTGTGCCAGAACCTTCTCTAAATAAGCCAAGTGTTGTGGAAACAGAGCCTACAGAGAAACGAGCTGACAGTGCCCCCAGTTTGGACATTACCATCTGTGCAGAGGCACCCCTCACAAATGGCGAAATGCTCCAAAGTTAGTGCTGAAAGTAGAAAGACTGTGGCTGTTCTCCCCCCAGAAAGACTGGCCGAGTTGTTAAGTCAGTATTGTGCTTCAGTTACGATTCTCCTGGGAGGTCAGTGGATTTGCCTCTCAGTGTGGTTCACAAAGGTGTTTATATTTCTCAGACCTCTCTACCCAAACTGAGCTTAACGGCCAATTCCAGGTTAGTTGTTCTTCCTTCAGAACATGGTGTCCCTGTCTCATCAAGCCCCAAGTTAGCTGATAGGGAAGGGCCCCCTTCCACATTGTTTACTGTACAAGAAGTTATAAAGTGAAGTCATAGGTAACTGTTCATAGTACGTAAATCATAATAGAATCAGTATAGAGTGTATGAAACATGCATAAGTATTGTCAATGAAGATGTGGTACAGTGAAATGTATAGTAGCATGTTAAGTTACGATTATCTGATGCATCATGTAGTATTTCAATAGTATGCTAATGTCACATATGTCTTGCATATAGTGCATTTTCAATATCATGATGGTATAAGACTTGACATGGACGTCACGTTTTCTCCAGGCAGGGAAGGGAGTAACCCCCCTACAAATGGGGGTTCCCGAAAAGTCTTCCTTGAGCTTGCCTAAATGCTCACTGCCAGGTTAGTGTTCTGCATTTTAGCAGTTTAAATGTTATTGCCAGAGAGTGCCTGTATAGCCTCTGTGTACTGTCTCTTTAAGAACTGCCTAGATTGCAGTTATAATTAATCTGGGAGGGGGCTGAGTGCTTCCATGCTCGAGTCCTGCACGGGCTGCCAGATAATAGCTCCGTTTCTGCCATCGCTATTAGCGCAGAGGGAGCTCTGTCAGAAGACGTGCTTGTTTGCTGGTTATCTATTAGAATGGTAAAGATATTGTAATTTGTCTAACCTGCCTTCTTTGCAGCATGGACAGTTCTGCTTATTTCCACCATCTTTGTCCTGGACTGTCAAAATGGGCCAATCTGTACCTTTGGGGACTTTAAAATGGAGCCTGTCCCCAGGAGTCTTGTGGGAGCAAAATTCTGTATAAATTGTAGTTTGGGTTTTTTTGCACCTAAATGAACCTGGAGGGGGAGCCCTTGTTGTGACTGACAGATAAATCAGCCAACCAAACCTTTTGCATCCTGGGGAAAGTCCCAGGCTGTTTGCAGCTACAAGTTGGGTAGTGAAAGAAGTAACAACACGAGATAGTTGAGCAGTAATCCTACATAGACTCGCGCGGGAGAACTGTGAAAGGACTGAGTTTTGGCCTTCCTGTCTGCCTGCCGTCCCCGAGAGGGAAACTGAAGTTTATTTGGACTGAATCCGAATTGTGAGGACGATTTAAACCACAGAACTGTGACAAGGCTTTAACCTGAAGAAGACCGAAGATTTGCTAAATGCAATCGGCCTGTCAGGATTTCCAGCCACTTTTGAACTCCCAGTTTGTGCAGAGACTCTGTAATTGTGACCGGATAGCAATCTGCCTGGTACAGTAGAATTTCTTACATGTAAATGTGCTGTGTGCTGTTAGTGGGTTGTGATTTGGTTCCCCACTGTGTGCTGAACTGTGTTCTGCTTGCTGGAGGCTGTATCCAGCTCCAACGGACTAAATCTGTTTGCATCTCCATCTGGCCTGGGCCTTGCCACACTGGCCCAGCCAGACTACCTGCTACACAGAGAAAGCCATCGACATGAGACCTGCCTGGGGATCAGCCCCCACTCAATGCCTTGAACAGGAACGATGCCTCGGTGATTCGTGTGGGCCCTGCTTCTCCTGGCACTCCAGCTCAACAACCTGCAGTCTTGATTTCATCCTTCATGTGTCCTGTATTGGGTATAGTGAGTAAACATCAGGGTAGCTCCCTGCAACAACAGCTAAATCTAAAGCGTTGTCATCCGATTGCTTTGTTGTCTTTTCCTTCACATACTGAGCCATCCGGCTCCGGATTACAAATAGTGTATGTTGTGCATGTTGCTTTCTTCCATCACATTGCTCCAACCAGCTATGATGCTGGCCTGGGAGTTCAAAGGTGGCTGGAAATCCTGACAGGCCAATCGCATTCAGCAAATCTTCGGTCTTCTTCAGGTTAAAGCCTGGTCACAGTTCTGTGGTTTAAATTGTCCTTACAATTCGGATTCAGTCCAAATAAACTTCAATTTCCCTCTCAGGGAGAGCAGGCAGGCAGACAGGCAGGCCAAAACTCAGCCCTTTCACAGTTCTCCCGCGCAAGTCTATGCAGGATTACTGCTCAACTATCTCGTGTTGTTATCAATCCTGGCTAGCCCACCTTTTTCCTACCTGGGTACCCAGAGCGTGTGACTGTGTAGAGACTCTGACGTGCATGCATAACTGTCTGTCTGACTTAGCCTTTAAGCCAATCAAAATGATTACACCCCTCCCTTGTTCAAGTCCCCTGAATAAATCAGATCTAACGCATTTTGCATTTAACCGGACTGTGGTTCCAGTTTGTGCCAAGAATACTGCACTATTGCTGTTTGCTGTGCATCACCTTGTTTTACAGGGGGTCCCCAGGGTCACGCTAGCGGAACCAGCCCTGGTGGTAAGTGCAAACAGTGTGGGTAATTGCATGGTGAATAAAGATCATTGTGAAAGTGATTATTGTATATTGTTCAGGCCACTAGAAGGGAAAGAGGGGGATTACAGTGTCCCGGAGGGCTGTGCCCAGGTTAGCTTGACCACTAACAACCCTGACCTCCGGGTGGAGGCACCAGTTTCAATACCCAGGCCCCTTAACCTGCTACTAGCCAAGCAGGCAGGGGTAGCAGCCCCTGGGATAGCGCCATCTAGGAGTTACATCCAGTCTGCCCATTTCTCTCTACCCACACTACTACCGCAGACCATGCCTGATCTACAGCTCACCTCCGTGCATTCTTGAACTCCACCACTGTTTTTGCTCCCACCATCTCTGCTGGAAGGCTGTTTCAGGAACCTACCACTTCTTTGGTGAAAAAGTACTACCTCAGTTCTCTCCTGAATCTACTCCCCCTTTCAGGTTGATAGCATGTCTCCTTGTTCTTGAGTACTTTTTCTTTTGAAAAATACTTTACTCCTGTACCTTATTTACCCCCATGAGGTACTTAAAGGTCTCTATTATATCCCTCTCTCTCCCTCCTCTCTTCCAGGGTGTACATATTGAGGTAATATACTCTCTCCTAGTAGGACTTTTGATGCAGACCCTGTACCATTTTAGCTGCCCTACTCTGGAATGCCTCCAGTCTGTCTATGTCCTTAGAGAGATGTTGTCTCCAAAACTGGACACGTTACTCTAGGTGGGGTCTTACTAGCGATCCATACAGTGTCAACACCACCTCTATCCTTCGGCTGGTGATACCCCTCCCTATACACCCGAGCATTCCACTAGTCTTCCCTACTGCCTTGTTGCACTATCTGGCCACCTTTAGGGCATATGACATGACTGCCCCCAGGTTTCTTTGCTGCTTGGCAGTAGTCAGTACCACTCCACCCATTTTGTATTCCGCCCCAGGGTTTCTGTGCCCTAAGTACATTATTTTGCACTTTTTCACATTGAAACCAAGCTGCCATATCCTTGACCACTCCTCTAATTTTCTCAGGTCTCTGCTCATCCTTTCCAACCCCCTCCCCAGCATGTCAACTCTACTGCAGATTTTGGTGTTCTTTGCAAAAAGGCAGGCCCTCCTTCCAGCTCCTCTGCAATATCACTTATAAAGACATTCAAGAGGATCGGTCCCAGCACTGATCCTTGAGGCACCCCACTGGTCTCCCTCCCTTCCTTGGCGTGAACTCCGTTTACCACCACCCTCTGTCTCCTATCCCCTAATCAATTTTTTTTATCCAGTTTGCCACCTTTGAACCCACCCCTAACTAACCAGCTTGCTTACTAATCTCCTGTGTGGAACGGTGTCGAAAGCCTTACTGAAACCTCGGCAGGCCATGTCCACTGCCCCACCCTAGTCTAGTTTCTTGGTCACCCAGTCAAAGAAATCGATCAGATTCGATTGACATGACCTCCCATCTGTGAAACCATGCAGCTCCTCAGTTCTTGTGACCCACTAGATTCAAGATATTCCTCAATCCTTTCCTTCAGCAGTGATTCCATTAACTTCCAGACCACAGATATCAGGTTGACTAGCGTATAATTGCCAGGCTTCTCCCTGCTATCACTTTTGTGTAGTGAGACTATATCCGCACTCCTTCAGTCCTCTGGAACCACTCCTGTTTCCAGTAAGCTGTTAAACAGAACTGCCAGAGGAGCAGCCAGTAATTCCCTGAGCTCCCTCAATACCCTTGGATGTGCCCCCATTGCTTTGTCCACCTTCAGATTAGCAAGTCCGTTCAGGGCTCTCATATCCAAAACAGGAGTAGTGTCCACCTCCCTCCCTGTAAAGCTTGTGTAACTTTTTTGTAGCCCCTCTCCTGCTCCTTCCTCTGTGAACACTGAACAAAAGTATCTGTTCTGGATGTCTGCCTTTTCCTGGTTCCCCTCTGCACAGTTTTCCCCCTTCCCTTTTTAATCTTACAATCCCACCCGTGATCTTCCTCTTTTCAGTTACATACCTAAACAATTACTTGTCCCCTTTCATTACCTCCTGGGCTATTCTCTCTTCAGTTTGCACCTTTGCACTCCTGCTTTCCCCTGCTTCCTCCGATACACTTCCCTGTCCTTCTCCTTCTGCATCTCCTTATACCTTCTGAATGCTACTTTTTTTGCCTTTACCTTCTCAGCTACCTCTTTTGAGAACACAGCGGTCTCTTTTTCCACTTGCTTTTGCTCACTTGTTTAATGTAGAGGTATGTTACCATTACTATGCCCCCTTTTTTTTAATTTATTTTAGTTTTTGTTGATCGGGAAAGGAGGGCTAGACAATTCTGCCTATTTTTAGCCTTGTCCCAGGGGAGGGGGGAGAAATACAGATGGAAACCAACTGAAATTGAACCAGATTAAGCGGTTGGTGGTATTTTTAGTGAATGGGGGAAATTTGGTCAGGACACCAGAGAAATTCACCTATTTATTTTCTAAGAAGTGCCATGAGATCTTTAACATCCACATGAACAACGACCAGAACAGGAAGACGGGACCTCGGTTTAACATCTCATCCAAAAGACAGCACCTCAGGAGTGCAGCATCCCCCTCATGATGCACTACAGTGTAAGTGTTGGGATTTTACCCCAAGTGCCTAGATTGGGACTTGAACCCACATCCTGCTGATCTTCCGGCCTCAGGGGTGAGTGTGCAACCTGCTGAGCCACTGACATTGACTATCTTCATGCACGGTTCCTCCACCCCATCCAGGCTATCCCCCCACCCCCCAGGGCATCCCTGAGGCATTCACCGATCTTTATAAAATCTGCCCTCCTTAAGACCAGGACCCTTGCCCTTATGTGGTTCGATTCCGCAGCTGTCCTTATACTGAATCACACCATTCAGTGATCACTGGTCCCTAAGTGGCCTCCCACCTTGACTTGTACAACACTGTCCCAGGTAGTGAGTACCAGATCCAATATTGCCCCATCACAAGTGGGTTCACTGACTAGTTGCCGAAGGAATGACCCCTGCCACAGAGTCCAGGATGTCCCTGATGATAGACCTGCAATCTCACGTAGAAGAAGAGGAGATTACTTCAGGTCAAAAAGGAGAAGCACCAAGGGAACAGTGAAGGGATGCCTTTACTGGGCCCTGTGGACAACATATCTATGGCTTCCACCAACAGAATCTTTGAGGTCTGACTCTGTCTTATGGTCACCTCTTATTGTCAGATCAGACCCCTTTAATTTTAAAACTGAATCTCAAAAAATACGTAAAATGCACTTACTGGAAACTAAACCTTTCCCTACTCCGGGATGAGGAATTTGTGAAATTGGTATGAGACAAAATTAATAGAATTCTGCTTGAAAATGGATATGGGTGTACTCACGGAGGAGGTCTTACTCTGAGATACTCTTGAAACTGTTCTTAGGGGAGAAATCATGGTAAATGGATTGCATAAAAAATGACTAGGAGAAAATGGAAGAGTAGGCTAACCGACACCTTACAAACATTGCAAATGTTACATACAAAGGAGGACCAGGCAGCAGAGCAGCAGTTGACAATGGTAAGATGGGAACTGCAGGAGTTCACAGATCAACAAGTTAAACAGGTCTTAGACTTGCAATGCCGTAAGCAATATTTTTACAAGAGTGGAGTGAGAGCCACTCAAAACTTAGCTACAGTAGATGGTTTTGGGCCAAGCAACATCAGGCCTGAATAGGGCAGTTTAAAGATCCCCAAACAGGCAGAGCAATACATAACTTATGCCAGATCACTGATATGCTGTCCCAGTATCATTGGGCTCTGTATACTGAGAAGACCATGCCTACTGGCGCTATAATAGGTGGATATCTCAGTTCATTACCTCTACCAGGCATAACAAGGGAAAAGGAGAAATTGCTGGCCCCAATAACAGCAAAGGAAGTGCAGAAGTACCAGCAGGCACTAAAAAGGGGAAATGCCCAGGGCCAGATGAGCATCCCACAGAATTTAAGAAATTTCAGGACATTGTTCTCCCTATTAAGTTAAAGGCTAATGGATAAATTCAGTCGGGTGGTCCTCCTACCCTACCTGGCACCTGGCAACAATCTCAGCTATCTTAAAACCTGGCAGGGAGGTGAAGACTAGCAGCCCAACAGGAGACAGCTTCTGACTGGAGTGCTTCACTCTCAGGGTTTTATTTCAGTTAAAGTCCTGAATTAAGATATTATTTTCAGGAATATGCTCTTTACATAGTAGAAAAGATTGTCCTGCAGTAAGTGATCTGAAAAGTTTGGAGATGGGATGTCCAAAGTGGGTGAATAAGACTGAGAATCCCAACATGGAACCTAGTAAGCATGGCTACGACCAAGCTCAAGAGTCTGCATTGCACTGCCACAGTCACTCTCCCAGTGAAGCCTGAACAAAAACTGGACTTGTATGCAGAACGACTGACCCTGGTATAGAATTGTCTGGCGGGAACAGCGAGTTCCTTGGTGGATTCAGTCAAGACAGTGGGAAAAGCCTGGCCTGCTATTGTATTGTCTCTGAAAGAACAATCTTTGTTAAAAACAAGGCTTCAGCAGTTGGAAAATGCCATCAAGACCCCTAATGTTCGCATACTGGGTATCACAGAGTGTACAGAGGGTGACACTGTTGCTACAGTATTTTCTTGGCGTGCTAGCTGCCAGAGGCCCTGGGTTTTGGGCAGCCACCACATGTAATTAAGGCCTACAGCATTAATCCATAGCAGGCCAGGGGACTACTGGAAGACCTGCGGAGTGCACTACTGGTGAAAGGTTCTGTTCCAGACAGAGACATGTCACTCACAGCAGCTTGGCAGCAAACGTCTCACACTGATGATGGCAACATTTTGTCACCCTGATTATGTGTATGCTACCCAGCAAAGAAGGAAAGCCTTTGAAGGGGTCATAATGCAACTGCTGGAAACTGGCATACAATATAGATTAAGTTTTCTTCACAGATCCAAAATCAGTTGGGACTTTCACAGAAAAGCTGAAAAGATGGGACCTACTTCAAGATGCAATCACTATGACAGAGGAAGAAGCCCAGTGACTGTTTCACTGTTTCTACAAAGCCCAAGTTTTAACGTTTTGGTAAAGTACTGAGCTATGGGGTTATACCGGACAGTGCAACGGGACTTCTACCAGGTTTCTCTTCTGCAGAGATTGGAACATACAAGTACAAAGTACTTTGTATAGAGTTTGGTGGAGGAGGTGTACCAACTACACAAGAAATGTATTTTTCGCTACCTGCTTATTAATTGCCTTATTGAACCTTCCTTATAGTGTATGTTTTTATTTCAGGTTGTCTGTTAAACTGGTGTTTAATGCAGGGGTCGAAATCAACATACCCAGCGTGTTCCCTTTACAAGTAGAAACAGGCTGGGCGCATGTAGTTTTCACTCCCGCATGCACTGTAGTGCAGGTAGCCAATTTCTATTCTGTAAGGCTGCAATTACCACAAGCCACCACAAGGGGTGCAGCACCGGAGAGTGACAAGCTTTTTGTTTTTAGGGGCTGACGCTAAATCGCATGCACAGCGCACGCCGCCATAAGGACTCATTCAGGAGTGAGCAGGAGCGAGTACTGGCTGGCCTGGTCTGTCAGAGAGAGAGAGAGAGAGACAAAGACATGCCGAAGGAGGAGATCGGAGTAGACATCGGGGAAGGCAGGAACATGCGGCCAGACATCGAGAGCAGCTACAATCCCAGAGAGGTAGGATCAAGCTGGCTGAGTTCCTGGGCTGCAGCGGTGACTGGCTGGTAAAGAAGGGATTGGGGTGGCACTGGGCAGAGAATGTTGCTGCTGACATGGACACTGGGCAGAGAATGTTGCTGCGGACAGTGGCAGTCATGGATGGGTGGGAACTGGGTGCTTGAAGTGCGGGGGGTTCCAGAGCACAGGTCGTGATGGTAATGGTATATCCGTAATGCAATCTGAACATTACTGTACCATGTGTGCTTCTTTCTGTCACCCACATGGTACAGTAACGGTTCAGATAGGCATGTGTGAACTACGCATCTTGGAGTTAGCTGCTGCAGTGATTAGATGCTTGGCGCCAAGCTCCGTGTGTTGAATTTGCGATCAGTTGTATTTTGTTGAAATACTGATAGCACTATATTTATGCAGGATCATCAGACTTTGTTTAAATAAAAAACTGAACAAAGCAAACAGAAAGGCAAATAGATCGAGTTGGGGTTTCTTTCACCTCTGCCCCAAGGAGATTTTGAGCACACTTTGCTTCAATCAATCAATCAAAATCTTTATTTACCCAGGCAATCACCATTGGGCAAGCTCATTTACAAGGTGGACCTGCAGTTTGCAAGGATGAGGGTACAGAATAGAGTACAAGTAAAATATACATAAAACAACAGTAGCAAGACGTATACAACAAAATATATACAATGTAGAAATAAAGGTAAATAATAACAGAGAAGCCTTTATAATCCTATCCATCAATAACATGTTCATAGCCTGTAAAGGAGTCCCTGGGATATGGAAAAGCACACGAGTAGGAGGCAGGGACGCTGGCAGAAAGATTCTGGGATACTAAGCAGGTGGTATCAGGGCATAAGAGTGGGCAATGGGGGGGTGTTGCAGTGGTCACGTAGTACCGATTGGGACTAGAATGGACTTGGGGGCAGTAATCTTGGTAAGGGAACACTTAGTTTGAATGGGAAGGACTTAGATTAAGCGGAAACATCAGCTGGACAACTAGGAACGGTGGAAACAGTTACAGAGCTCCACAAATGTTTTGGCATACAGGATCTTGAACATAGCAAGACTAACAGGGGAGCTAAGTCTCAGCGATTTCTGTATCCTATTCCAAAGCGTGGGCAGGACAAAGCTTATGGCTGCTCTTCCGAAGCGGGTACCGACCCTAGGTACTTTCAGGGAAACCAGCGAGTGACTTCTCAAGGCATAATTTCCAATCAGGCTTAGTGGGAGACAGTCAGCAATGTATTGTGGGAGTTTGTTGGTGATGGCTCGGAGCATTCAGAGGGCTGCATTTCTATACCGCCTGTGTTGAAGGGAGGGCCAACCCACAGCTGCATATAATGAACAGTGGTGGGTGGAAAAGGGGAGGCCTGTTATAAATCTCAGAGCTCTATGATACAGTACATCCAATTTGGCAAGGTGTGAGGCTGGGCACTGACCATATATGAAGTCAGCATAGTCAATTAGTGAGAGGAAAGTGGATTGGACGAGCTGTCTTTTGGTGTCTGCGGTCAGGAGGCGATTTATTCTGAAGAACAGTCCAAGCCTCTGCCTCAGCTTTTTCAGCAGTTCTTCTATATGTTCCACAAAGGAGAGTTTATTGTCTATCCAGACACCCAAATACTTGAATTTCGGTACGTATTCAAGATGTTCACCTAGTAAGGTGGAGATAGAAGGTAATGGACCAGCTGCGGCAGAATATGCCCCCTGGCCAGTTGGTGAGAATAGCATTGCCTTGGTTTTCTTGGCGTTAAGTAGTAGTCTTTTACTGAGGAGCTGGTGCTGCAGGATGTTAAAGTTGGTTTGCAGGTCGCCACAAGCAGCTTCAGGAGATTCACGGCTTATGTAGAGCACCGTGTCATCAGCAAACAGGTGAATGCTTGCTTCCTTAATGCCTACATCCAGGCTGTCGATATAGATAGCAAACAGTAATGGTCCCAATATAGACCCCTAAGGGACACCTCTTTTTATCAGTTTAAGTGAAGAAAGCTCCCCTTCAGCCTTGATTTGTTGTTGCCTACCAGTGAGGTAGTCATGGAACCAACACAAGGAGGTTCGGTCTAGGCCTATTGTTTGTAAAGTGGAGAGGAGCAAACAGTGGTAGATGGTGTCGAAGGCCTTACTGAGATCCAGAAAAACTGCACAGATGAAGTTTTTGTTGTCTAAGTCCCGTTGCCAGTCGTTAGTTACTTTTGCCAGGGCTGTAATGGTACTGTGCTTTGTTCTGAAGCCTGACTGCATAGGGTTTAGTAAGTTTGAGTTGTCTATGAAAGATCTCAGCTGGGTATCCACAATTTTTTCTCGGAGCTTGGAAAGTATGGGGAGGAGGGAGATCAGCCTATAGTTATTTAGGTCACAGGGATCCCCTGATTTAAACAGGGGGATGGCGTGAGCAACTTTCCATAACTGAGGGAGGGAACCTTGCTATAGGGACAGGTTGAATAAGTGAGAGATAGGTGCGGCAAGCATGTGATAAGCAATTTTCAAGTAATATGGGTCGAAGAAGTCAGCCCCAGCACCTTTTTTAGTGTCCAATTTTAGGAGAAGATCTTCAACTTCCTTTACAGAGGTGGGTAAGAATGAGAAGGTTACGATATTGTTACTCGGTTCCGGGAGCTTAGTGTTGATCTGTGGGTGTAGCCTGCTTACCGGTGCATTATCGAATGCTAGGCCTGCAGTGGCAAAATGATTGTTGAAGTCCTGCAGGATCTCATTTCTGTCATTGATTATAGCATTGTCAGTGGTAATTTTGGAGGGAAGCACATTTCCTGGAGAATGACTAGTCAGTTCTTTTAGTGTGGACCAGAACTTGATAGGGTATTTCGATGCAGAATCTAGCTCAGATCAGTAAAAATTGGCCTTGGCCTCTCTGACCATCTTAGTGCAGGCATTTCTAGCTGTCCTGAAGAGACACCAGTCTTCGTCTGTGTGTGATTTGCAAGTCTTTTTCCAGAGTTGATCTCTTTTTAGTAAGGCAGCCTTGAGGTCCACTGAGAACCAACGACATGTTATAGCTTTTATACGTGCTTTTACCAGAGGAGCATGGTTATTTAGGGCACTGGTTATAATTTCATGGAAGATGTCATAGGCATTACTCACCGATTTAGCAAGGTAAAAAACTGCCAGTGCAAAGAGTTTTTTAATTCATTGAAGTATGTGACAGGATCGAAGTTCCGTCTGGACCTTTTAGTGGAAAATTTAGATGTTGGTGAGGATTTAGCATCAGTTCCTATACCAGCAATAAAGCAGTGGTCACTAACATCAGCTGAAAAAATTCCGGCATGGGAAAAGGAATATGGTTTGCTTACAAGAAGGACATCCAATAGGGTGCTGTTCATTGGGTTTTTCTTGTTATTTATTTATTTATTTACTTAAGAATCAGTTTACAACCTTTGAGCCAGAGGCTCGTTTCCAAAGGCACTTCGTCACATAAAGACATACATTGTGTTTTTGGTTACATAGCAAAGATTTGCAAAACAATCGGCGTTCAACAGAGGCGCCATGTCACATTGTGGTCAGACAAATACAACTGGGTACAGGGTACATGTAATTGATAACAGGTGTTACACAAGTCGGTATCAAGTGAGCAATCTGGTAGGTAAACACTGAAACAGCTGGCACTGGCCAGGTTAAACATAGGCATGGTGTACAGGGAAGTGGTGGAGGGGATGGTTAGGTGGAGAGCTGCCCGGGGGGTATTGTCAAGAGAAGCAGAGGTGGAGGCTATATTCAGAGACGGGAGCAGTTACGAGTGCTGAAGATGTGGTTCCGAAGTGTGGTTTTATGTTAATGTGAGTTGGCTCAGTAATAAGTTGTGTGAACCCATGGGAGTCACAGAATTGCTTCAGGGGCAACGAGACCTTAGTCAACCAGTCATAATTAAGGTCTCCTAGAATAATTGTTTCAATGGGAACAGAGCCCATAACAGATGACAGATGGGACAGGAGCCCCCGCGGCTGGTGGTCTGTAACAGCCTATGACACGGAAAGCCATTGATGGGGAAAGTTCAACTTTAAGGGACAAACATTCGAATCCACCTGCAATAGAGGTAGAGTCTAGGATGGACACTGAAAATTTGTTTTGGACGTAGATGACTACTCCGCCTCCCCTGGTCTGCCTATCGGCTCTAAATAGGTGGTAGTTAGGATGCTAACTCTCTATCTGGGGTGGATGCCCAAAGCCAGGATTCAGAGAGCACAGGTACGTCTGGTGTGGTATGAGTAATCCATGCCTGGACTGATGTAAATTTCTTTAAAAGACTGCAAACATTTGCGTGCATAAAGCTGACTCCTTTCAGTCTTGTAAGGTCGGATGGAGATGAGAGCGCTTTTGTGGGACCAGGGTTGAGTTCAACATTACCTGAACACAAAAGTAGTAGGAACACAATTTTCCTTAGGGCAGCGAGGAGTAGCTTGAAAGCACAAATCTTTCTGCATCTAGTACAAGTTTGAGTGCGGGGGTCCAGAGTCCAAAGTTTCCCCTTGTTCTGACCTAGGGATGCGTAGCCCATGGTCCATCCAGTATAGCACCAAGACGTGTAGGTTTTGGGTGGGTGGGGTGAGGGGCCACATATTGGTAACAAGGTAACGGTCCCACCTTGAGGAGATTCCACAAAGTGAGAAGGGAGCGGAGTCATGTGGTGGCAGCATAAGTTATACGTAGTATTAATATAAAGGCAGTCTAGCAGTGGTAGGCATGACTCTATGATGGGGTCAATTCTGCACGAATGGTCTGTCACGTGGGGTACCATACATAAGCAGTTAAGTAATTGAAACCACACGAGGACTGCCATGATTGCCCAATGTGTTAACAGGGTGTGAGTTGCACCAAGACTCACTAGCTAGGTTCTATAAGTCTCAAGGATCACTGCTCCATGTTAGACTAGCTAAGAGAGACAGGGATCGATGGTATGCAAAGATACATGAAAACAGCCTGACGGCACAGATGTCTTAAGGATTTATCTTCAACAGGCAGGGGTATCCTACCAATTACGCTTCATGAAGAATATCGGGGAAGTGCTTAGAGGAGACAAGTGAGCTCAAGAGAGGATCACCCCTTTAAGAAGTTACAGAAAGGAGAGCCCTTTTAAACAGTTGCTATAACTGACTAGTGTGAGGCCTCAGGGGGCGTGGGTCACTGGGGAAGTGTGCTTAATAAAGGAGGGAGGAGGGCTGGGGGGGGTGGCGGAAAAAAATTGTCCAGAGAGCAGTACAACAAGGCAGTGGCCAAGCTGTGTTTTGAAAAAGGCACCTTGTGTGCTTCCTTTCTCAGTGGGGATCTGCAGCATCCAATCGGGAAGCAGCCACAGTCCCCAGGAGCCAGTCCAATTACGGGGATTGAAGCCTGACAGCTCCGAGCTAGGAGCTGACCAAACGTATCTGCTTTCCTTGGTCAGGGGGTGGCGGGCTGGATGCAGAGGTCCTGCCGCCAGCAGGTAGCAGCACCAGGGCCACTCAGCTGAAGTGGAGAGCCTTGTTTGGGCTTGTGTCTAAAATAGAGCAGAAAAAAAGGCGGGCATTAGTTAAAAAGCCAGAGACAAAGGTCAAGTAAATTGGTGGGAGGGCCCTGGGCAATTTAGTGCTCAGGGCAGGAGTAGGTGCAAATAGTGGGAGAGAAAGGTTCCTGCAGAGAGGTCTGGTCAAAGGTGCCAGGTGGGAATTTAGCAAAACAAAAGGCTAATTCAGGAGGTTTGGAGGGGGGCCTTCAATGGGACCAGGGAGAACTGGGAAGGAGGCGTGTGGTGGAGAGGACTCAGGGTAGTCTGGAATGGGTAGAGAAGATGGCCCAAAATGCCGGGCAATATTTACAGAATGTGCTGGTTCAGGGGGGTGTCAGGAGAGGGAATCAGGGGTCCAGTAGATGGCAGAGAAACACTGTGGGGAATAAGGATGAATGAGAGGAACTGTGATGGAAAAAGTGTGGCAGAGCAAACAGCAGGCAGTGGTCAGTTCTAGCTATTTTACAATATTGGGCAATTAGCAGAAAAAATTCAGTAGTGCTAGTAGTAAACTGTCTAAACGTCATGCAGTCAAAGTTCACTACAACTCTGCTAGGCAATTCCTACATATACAGTGCAATAGTTTAAAGGTAAAATGTTTAAGCAACAGAAATATTCAGTAGTGCAAGACATAAGCTATATAGAAGTCAGGCCTAGCTAATACAGCAGGCTTAACAGTCAAAAATTCCAGGAGGAGAGAAAAAAAAAATATATATATATGTATATCTATTTCCACATGACATGGACGCTGATAGTAGGTGGGAAATCATCAGGAGAGGGGTGCAGGATGCTACCAGCACCTGTGCAAGAGTAAGACGAAAATGCGGTAGGGCCCAAAAACCCTGTTGGTGGACCAGGAGGTGGTGCGGGGAAAGAAAGCAGCCTATAAGCAATTCAAGTGCTCAAGGAGTGAAAGGGATCGAGGGGAGTACGAGCTGATGGCTAGAAGGGCCACTAGAGTGGTGAGGGCGGCTAAGGCAAGGAAGGAGCAGAACCTGGCCAGGGAAATTAGGAGAGGGAACAAGGGGTTCTTTAGATACATTGGGGAAAAACGAAGGGTGAAGGGGCAGATTAGCAGGATTAAATCAGGGGAGAGATGGGCACAAGACCCGGGGGAGCAGGCTGAGGTACTAAATGAGTACTTCACCTCAGTTTTCACCAGGGAAAATGGGAGTGCTGCATCATGCACATGGGAGGAGACAGAGATACTGAGGAGGGGGACCCTTACCGATCGGCAGGTCTGGGGAGAGGGAGGCATCACTGGCAGGTGGGGAAGGGCCAAGCAGGAGAAGGGGTACCGAAGTGGAAATCACAGCAGAGAGTGAGGGAAGCCCTCAGCTCCCTTTAAGACGGAGAAAGCACCGGGCCGGATAAATTACATCCCAGAGTGCTGAAGGAACTTGCAGATGTCCTGGCAAAACCCCTGGCAGAGCTTTCACCATTCTCTGAGGACAGGGGTGCCCCAAGACTGGAAGGTGGCGCATATAGTGCCTATCCACAAGAGGGGATCAAGGAGGTGGCAGGAACTACAGGCCTGTCAGCCTGACCTCGATGGTGGGCAAGGTGATGGAGGGCATTGTCAAGGAGAGGCTGGGGGGGACCTGGATAAGTCAGGGTGCCTGGACGATAGACAGCATGGATTCATCCCGGGGAAATCATGTCAGACAAACCTGGTGGAGTTCTATGACTGGGTGACAAGTGCCTTGGACCTGGGTAGACCAGTGGATGTCCTCTTTCTAGACTTCAGCAAGGCATTTGACTCTGTTCCTCACGTGGGCCTGTTGGATAAGCTGGGAGAAATGGGGTGGGGAACCAGATGATCAGATGGATAGGCAATTGGCTCCAGGACCGGACCCAGAGGGTCGTAGTTGGGGGGATAGTCTCATCCCCAAGGAGGGTCATTAGTGGGGTCCCACAGGGATCAGTCCTTGGGCCCCTTCTGTTCAACGCCTACGTATCGGACATAAGGACAGGAATCAGGAGTGAGATGAGTCTCTTTGCAGATGACTCGAAACTGGGGGCGGTGGTGGATGGGGAGGAGGGGAGGGTGGCCCTACAGGGGGACCTGGAGGCTCTGGAAAGATGGTCTAGAAAGTGGAAGCTGAGGTTCAATGCAGGGAAATGCAAGGTACTCCACCTGGGGGCCAGAAACCCAGGTCAAGTGTACACTTGGGGAATGCTACAAGTCTCGATGGCTGAGAGGAACTTGGGGTGGTGGTGGATGCCAAGATGAACAACTCTGAGACTTGTAGGAGGGCAGCAGCCAAGGCCAACAGGATGCTGGGATGCATCGCTAGGGGGATCACCTCCAGAAGGAGGGAAGTGATACTCCCTCTGTATAACTGCTTGGTGAGGCCGCACCTTGAGTACTGCGTGCAGTTTTGGAGGCTACACTTAAAGCGGGACATTAACCTCCTGGAGAGGGTCCAGAGGAAGGCAACCAAAATGATTTGGGGCTTGGGGGACAGGACCTATGAGGAGAGGCTCGAAGAGCTAAATATGTACACATTGGAAGAAAGAAGGGACCGCAGGGACATGATAGAGGTCTTTAGGTACATGAAGAGGGTAAATAGGGGAGGAACAGTCGGGGTGCTTCGAAGGAAGGAGGAAGGGGCCACTAGAGGGCATGGCTGGAAGCTGGAGGGGGGAAGATTCAGGGGAGAAAGGAGGAGGTGCTACTTCACTGAGAGGGTGGTGGAGCCATGGAATGCACTGCCTAGGGGGCTGGTGGAGGCAGAGACAGTGGAGGGGTTCAAGAGGGGGCAGGACAGGTACAGGGCAAGGGTTCTGGAAGCAAAATCCAATGCAGCAAGAATATCCGGAACTGGGAAGGGAGAAGCCAGAGAAGGCGAGGGGGACAGCAAGGTCAGCACCCAGGTTGGGGACTGACCAAACGAGCAGACACGAAAGACCGTTAGGCCTATTCTGCTGGCATTTTAGTATGAGCAGTAAATTCAGCAGAAAAAATTGTCCAGACAGCAGTACAGCAAGACAGTGGCTGAGCTGTGTTTTGAAAAAGGCACCTTGTGTGCTTCCTTTCTCAGTGGGGATCTGTAGCTTCCAATCGGAAAGCAGCCACAGTCCCCAGGAGCCAGTCCAATTACGTATCGGGGGATTGAAGCCTGACAGCTCCGAGCTAGGAGCTGACCAAACGTACCTGCTTTCCTTGGTCATGGGGTGGCGGGCTGGATGCAGAGGTCCTGCCGCCAGCAGGTAGCAGTGCCAGGGCCACTCAGCTGAAGTGGAGAGCCTTGTTTGGGCTTGTGTCTGCTTTCCTTGGTCAGGGGGTGGCGGGCTCGATGCAGCAGTCCTGCCACCAGCAGGTAGCAGCGCCAGGGCCACTCAGCTGAAGTGGAGAGCCTCTTTGGAGAAATATAAGGGCACTTGTTTAAATGCTGACCAGCAGTTGCTGTGAGAATTCGTCAGTTAATATAAAGGCTGTGAATATTCTGAAAACGTTGTCAGGAATGGCGGTTATATAATCTAGCCTACCACAACCTTGATAGAAACATAGAAACATAGAATTTGATGGCAGATAAGGACCGCTTGGCCCACCCAGTCTGCCCATTTCCCTACCTACTGGATAAGCTGCAGATCCTAGTTAACCAGCAGCCTACTTCTTCCTACCCCCACCCCCTAGAATTGCCTTATGACTGTCCCATGCATGCTTGAATTCCACCACTGATTTTAACTCCACAACCTCCTCCAGAAGGCCGTTCCATGCATCCACAACCCTCTCTGTGAAAAAACTTCCTTAAATTACCTCTGAGCCGCCCCCTCTATCTTCAAATTGTGCCTCTTGTTCTTGCACACCTCTTTTTGAAAGATGCCACCTCTTGGACTTTGTTGATTCCTTGAGGTACTTGAACGTTTCTATCATGTCCCCCCTCTCCCTCCTTTCCTCGAGGCTATACATATTAAGCTCCTTTCGTCTCTCTTCATATGTCTTCTGGTGCAGACCCTGCACCATTTTAGTTGCCCTCCTCTGGACAGCTTCCATCCCGTCTATGTCTTTGCGGAGATTGGGTCTCCAGAACTGCACACAGTACTCCAGATGGGGTCTCACCAGCTGTCTGTACAGAGGATAATAACTTCCTGTTTTCTACTGGTGATGCCTCTCCCTATGCATCCCAGTATCCCCCAACCCTCCTTGCTGCCCTCTCACATTGCTTGCTCACTTTTCGTCATCTGATATGACTACCCCAGGTCCCTTTCCATTTTTGTTGTTGTTAGTATCTCACCCCCATTGTGTACTCTTCCCTGGGTTTTTGTTTCCCAGGTGCATTACTTTGCACTTCTTAGCATTGAATCTAAGCTGCCATACATTTGACCATTCCTTTAACCTTGCCAAGTCCCTTCTCATCCTTTCCACCCCACCTGTGCATCAACTCTGTTGCAGATCTTTGTGTCATCTGCAAAGAGACATACTTTTCCTTCCAGTCCTTCTGCAATGTCGCTTATAAAGACATTAAAGAGGACCGGTCCTAATACTGAACCCTGCGGTACCCCACTAGTAACCCTCCTTTCTTCTGAGTGGACTCCATTTACTATTACTGTCTGTGTCCTGTTCTCCAGCCAATTCTTTACCCAGGCTGTCATCTTGGGACCCACTCCCAGGCTGGCTAACTTGTACAGGGACTTATTGAACTCCAAAAATTGATTAGCGTTTTGCTCATAAAAGTGCTAAAAACATTGTGAAAATGCATAGCACTTGCCTCACTGTGTTTAACAAACATAACACTTCTAGAAAACCTATATAAATACTTTCTGTACGGTTAGCATTGCCCCAAGAAAAAAACTGCTAATCAATTATTTAAAACCCTGTTGTATATTAATCTTTTGTGTGGGACTGTGTCAAATGCCTTGCTAAAGTATAGGTAGGCCATCTCCACAGCCCCTCCCTGATCTACTACTTTGGTCACCCAGTCAAAGAAATCTATCAGATTCGTCTGGCATGACCTTCCCTGTGAATCCATGCTGCCTAGGGTCCTGTGCCCTCTGGCCTCTAGATACTCAACAATTCTTTCCTTCAGAAGTGATTCCATCATTTCCCTATCACTGAGGTTAAACTAACAGGTCTGTAGTTTCCTGCTTCTGCCTTGCTCCCACTTTTGTGAAGGGAATCACATCTGCCCTCCTCCAGTCCTCGGGTACCACCCCATCCTCCCATGATTTGTTAAAAAGGGTAGTCAGTGGTGTCACTAGTTCTACCCTTAGTTCTTTTAGAATTCTGGGATGAATCCCATCAGGCCCCATTGCTTTGTCCACCTTCAGTTTTAAGAGTTCTTTCAGAACCCTTTCTTCTGTAAATGGGCTGGTATCAACTTCTGTATCCAGAGTGTTTCTACTGTTTGTTTTATGTACCTCCCCCTCTTCATACTGAGCAAAAATATTTGTTTAGTATCTCTGCCTTTTCACAGTCTCCTCTGCCCACCCTCCCTCCCTTTATTAAGCCTCACTATCCCTCCCGTGGTCTTCCTTACACCCCTGATGTACCTATAAAGGTTTTATCCCCCTTCTTAACTGAGTTGGCTATCTTTTCCTCAGTTTGGGCCTTTGCTGTTCTGACTGCCTTCCCAGCCTCCTTTTGCTTTAATTGATACAGTTCTCTGTCCTGCTCCTTCTGCGATGCCTTGTACTTCCTGAATGCTTTCTTTTTCTCTTGAACCTTCACTGCCACTTCCTTTGAGAACCATAGTGGTTTCTTACATCGTTTGGTTTTATTTGCTTCACACAAAGGCTCGTTACCTCTGTGATGGCAGTTTTTATTATTCCCCATTGTTCTTCCACCCCTCCTTCCTGCCCATTTGCTAGTGCATTCCTTAGGCACTCACCCATTTTGGCAAAGTCAGCCCTCCTAAAGTCCAGTACTTTTTGTCTTTGTATGCTTGACTCTATTGCTGTGTTTATTGTGAACCATACTGTTCGATGGTCGCTAGTTCCCAGATGGCTACCCACTTCTACATCTGATTCTCTCTCCATCTCCATTTGAGAGAATCAAGTCTAATATTGCTCCCTCTCGAGTGGGCTCCAGTACTAGTTGTCTAAGGCATGCCCCCTGTAGGGCATCTAGAATAACTCCACTCTTCGAAGTGGCAGCTGCAACTGCACTCCAGTTAACATCTGGCATATTCAGATCACCCATCAGCAATATCTCCCCTTTTTCTGCCATTCTAAGTATACTTTCTATCATTTTCTTGTCCATTTCCTCCCCTGAGAAGAGTCTGTATACAACCCTGTGCGGATTGTGGTGCCATTGCCTGTCTCAAATTTACCCACAGTGCTTCTTCTCCTCCCTGTTTACCCTTTTGTTCTGTTGCTTTGATTCCTTCCCTTATGTAAGAGCTACTCCTCCTCCTCTTTTACCCTCCCTGTCCCTCCTGTAGATAGTGTATCCTGGTATGTTTACGTCCCAGTCATGGTTTTGTGTACCATGTTTCTGTGACTGCCACGATATCCAGATGTTCCTCCTCCATCAAGGCCACTAATTCAGGCTTGTTACCCAGACTACGGGCATTGGTACTCATTGCTCTCCATTTTTGATGGCTTTACCTTCTGTTGCAGCATCCCCCACTCACTGTTCTACCTCGGTCTTTTCTCATTTAGTACCCTGTTTTGTAGGGAGGCTGGGATTTTCCTGCTGCTTGTCGGTGCCTCCCCTTTGACTGAGTTTAAAAGCTTGCCAATGAAGCATTTAAACCAATTGCTCAAAGACTTGTTCCTTCCTGGACAGATGCAGACCATCCTGCCAGCATAGGCTGGTGTCCCTCCAGGTGGAACCCCAGTCCCCAATGAAGCCAACCCCCTGTGCTCCGCACCATTTTTTCAACCATTCATTAAACTGCATGGTGCTAATTACCCTCGCCTCCCCCATGCCTTTGACAGGCAGCACCTCTGAGAAGGCTACTGTGTGTGCTACTTGTCTTAGGCCCCTCCCCAACTCTGCAATGTCCTCCTGAATTCCCCACTCGTTTGTTTTGAGGGAAATCTTATTGAGCATTGTGTTTCTGTTTTTTGCTGGGGGCAATTTATACTAAAATCTAATGTACTTCATATTACCAGTACAGTCTTACTGTGACCTCTACAGTTGACAGAGCAGACAGTAGCACTTGGCACCAAAATACATTACCTTGCTCTGAGTCTGACCACTGGTTTTCTTTATTTTTGATGGTCACTTCTAATTCTTATTAGCACAATCTTAGCGACCTTGCTCGGTTTCTTCCACCCAGTCTACAACTGAAAGAGCGCTAGTGCATCCATCAGCACCAACGGTAGTTGTGCTTGTGTCTGAATGTGAAATTAAGAAAAAAAAAACTGAGCCTTAAAATCATTATTAAAAATTAATATAACTGTGGTATAAATATCCCAATGTAAAAATAATAAAAAAGCTAAGGGAGTGTGAGAGTTGCTGCAGGCAGTGTGTGTACTGTCTACAGCCTGATGCTGCCCTTTTGCTGCTGTGTGTGCCCATTGCACCCTAACCCCACTATTGTTAGGCAGTTATTAGTGTGAAAAAATATATACTTCTGGCCTAATATTCTTTCTGCTGGTCTCTCTGGGTGGCTCTGACTATGCCAGCATACCTGGTGGAGACTACCTGACAGTGACATCTACACATATATATATGTGTGTGTGTGTGTGTGTGTGTGTGTCAATGTGTGAGCAATACTGTCCTGATCTTTGATACTAATAATCAGTAGTGGTAACTTTATGCTGTTCTACTGCTACAGTACTGCCTTACTGCTACACTTGCCAGACTGACCACTTAACCCTTAATTGTGTGTGTGAGACAGTGGGTGTGGGTGTGCTTTCAGTCAAACAGGGTAAATCTTAATCTCTGCTGAGCCTGTACTGCCACAGTATGTCAGTTTAATCCTAATGTGTGTGTATTATTGAGCTTTCTAAATTTCAGTAAATCTGACCGACAGTAGTAGCACTGCCTACCTGGCCCTGCTCTGTTTCAGACTAAGAGTTCTGTGGACCTACTGCAGTCCATAACTTGTCCCTCTCTTCTCTGTAGCTTGAGTGTAATTTGTAAAGTTACTATTTTTGAGAGAGAGAGAAATAAATACTACATATATTACTGCCTACCTGGCCCTGGTCCAGACTAAGAAAGAGCCTTGTGGGCTTACTGCAGTGCCATTTATATAACCTGTCCCTCTCTATCTGTAGCTTGAGTGTAAACTGTAAAGTTACTGTTTCTGTAAAAGAGAGAAATAAATACTATACTGCCTACCTGGCCTTGATTCAGACTAAGAAAGACCTTAGTTGTGGACTTACTGCAGTCTACAGAATTAAATGTAATTGTTGCAGAGTAGTTTCTCTCTGCTGTGCAGTCAGTGTGAATGTGAGCCTCTGTGTTTTTGTATGCTACCTGCTAGTAGGCACGCTACACCAAGCTAGGCTTGGTTACTAATTTAGCAAGATAACTGAAAAATCCTGCCTGATTCAGCTAAGCCTTGTGTACTTAGTGTGGTCTAAAGAATTTAACCAACAAAGTAATAAAAAAATACACTGATAAGCTTTATGACTGACAACAGTTTTTATTGACATTTAAAACACAAACAATGTCAAAGGCAAGCTCAATTCATTAGACATTATGGTTCAAGATAAGAGGAAGAAAAAGGCTGGGAAAGTGATGAAGACATTGAAATATAGAAAAGTATACTACAGTTGTTCCATATGCGACTATTTCAAGATTCAGCATATTTTTTCAATTTTTATCATTTTTGTCTATCCGTGCAGGTAACCCGACTTTGGTGCATGTAACTTTTGTTGCCTTGGTGCAGGTACCGCAAAAAGTTAATTTCTATCCCTGGTTTAGTGGTTTCTCTTCACAGGCAGTGAGCCCGAAGTGCTTAATTTCTACATGGTCATTAACACTGTGACACCAGTGCAGCAGGCTTCATGGTGCTAGGCATGCGAGTTATATCCTCAAAAACTGCTACTGTCCTCCTGGTGTTCAGGGTGATGGGGAGCCACCATGGGTGATAAGGCATACCATGTAATCCAACAGACAGCAGCACCACCTTCTGACATATTTATTGCCTTAGTGTGCGTTTTACTACAACCAGAATGTCACAGGTATTCATCTGTACTGTGTATGCTCTTTTTATCAAATTGTTAAAGGAGCTTTGCCAAGCCTAGCATCAAGCCCACTTTATCTGATGGTATTTTACTCTGAATTTTATGAAACCCTGTATTTATTGTTTTTACTGCATCCTGTTTTATCTCTCTGTATTTTACTGTTAAGGCGCCTTGATTTTAGAAAGGTGCGGTAAAAATAAAGCATATTATTATTACAAAAGCCCTTAGAGAGCATCCATTTTTTTTTTCTTTTGTAGCTAGATAAGGCCCACTAGGCACAAGTGTCAGTTTTCAGGGGCAGCCCAGGAGCACTGGGGAGGTTAAGCGACTGCTCCGAATCATACAGTATGCAATTGTGACTCTGAGCATGTCACTTAACCTCCCAGGTGCTTCCGGATCGCCACCCGAAACAGGCACTTGTGTCTTGTGGGCCTTATAGCTGGTTACCAAAGAATAAACAAAAAAAAAAAAAACCTGATGCCCTCTTTCTGGGCTTTCAGCAAAGTTCCCTTAAAAATCTGACTACATTGCAAGTACCTTACTGGCAGATTACATTTCATAGTGAGACTATTAGGTTTTATATTTTTCCTAGCATTGGTTGAGAAATGGCTATTGGTGTTATAAGTACCAGGTTTCCAAGTTATTTGCCAAGCTCCTCTTTATTGTAACAACTGGGAATAGGTGACAGCATTCCTATATTGAATTTATGTGAGAATCATGTTGGACATTGAATGCACTGTCATCCCCTGATATCATTGGTTTTGTTGTACTCTTATTTGATAACAATAAAAATAAATAATTAAAAAAAAACCTAAAAGCCAAGGACCTGAAACTCCTGACTTCATCCTGCTTTATAGCCACACTGAACTTTGATTACAAGGTTTCTATGGCAGTCTGAGTGGCCTGCCATGACCATATTCTTCCTTCAATATCAGACAGAGATCAGGCTGGCTTTGTACACCAACACCAGATGCATGACATGTCAGACGAACCATGCATCTGTTAGACTACATCAGTCAGCGCAGTATCCACTCATGCCTTAGCTTGGACACAGATAAGGCATTTAACAGGGTGTCCTGGACCTTTAGAACATAAGAACATAACAAAAGTGCTGGCAGAGGGGACCCTGTGATCCATCTAGTCTGCCTGAGAAAGCTACCCCCTCCCAGTTTCTTTACTGCCTTAGGTTTCCACAGTGCCTTTCTCTGGGGCACAATGTCATGCTTTGGATTTCCAAATTGCTTTGTGCAGATGCTGCAATGGCTTTATGCCTCTCAGCAAGCATATTTTTGAATTAATGACAATTTTTATCAACCCATAACCCTGGGGTGGATCAACTGTCAGGGATATTACCGCTCCCTCTGTTATTGGCAATGTATATTGAGTCACTAGCTATGGCCATTAGGAAAAACAACTATACAGAGTGGTTGCCCTTGGGGAGGTAGGGAATCGTAAACTGCCCCATATACAGATAATATTTTATTAACTTTGTTGTCTCAGAAGGTGTCTTTAGTGGCATTTTGGAAAGAATTAACCTGATTTGAGGGTACTGCAGGATTTCAATTAAATAGTCAAAAACCAGCTTAATTACTACTTGACAACTGCGACAGCTCAAACAGAAATTCCCCCTCTAAGCAGAATAGAGGTTCCCTCCAATACGTACAAGTACACATACCCTGTAATATAGAACATCTGGAAATATTAAATTATAAATCCCCTTACACAGCAAATTACAGCAGATCTGCACAGGTGGAGACAACTACCTCCATTTTTTTCTCCCAGGTGGAAATAATACATATGAATGTCCTTCTGTATATATTATAGTTCATGAAAACTCTACCAGTTACAAGTAGTATTATGCAGTACACCTAACAACTGTGGGAAAAACTGTGATCCAGATTTATCTGGGAGGGCTGCCACCCCAGAATTCGTTATGGGGTATTGCAGCTTCCCAGAGATAAAAGAGGGATTGGCTTACCTAACCTTGAACTATTCACATTAGCTGTACAGCTCAGGGTGGCTTCTTTGTGGATAATGGCTAGGAATCAGGCTTACTGAAAACAAATTGAATTCAGCGCTAATAATTTGCAAAATATCGATTTTGTTTTGCATACCCACTGGGGAGTTCTCCTCTAATAAATTTACCAAATACACAGCAGAAATCTTTAAAAGTTAGAAACATAGGCAATGACGACAGAAAAAGACCAAAGGTCCATCCAATCTGCCTAAGTTCCCTATCAAATCTGGGACCTACTGTCCATACAGGGTACTAGCACTCACTATCCACCCCCTGTTCCCCTCCCTCCTGCTATCATCTGAGTAACCACTATACCCTTCACTCTGTCCCAGCAGTGCTTGAAACCATCTATGGTTTTGGCACCCACCACCTCAGCTGACAGACTCTATCACCTTTTTTGTAAGCTTGACCTCAGTGGTAGAGGAAATGAGTTAGTTTGACCTCAGTGGTAGGGAAAATGATGGAATCACTTCTGAAAGAAAGAACTGTTAAGTACCTAGAGGCCAGCAGGGCACAGGACACAAGGCAGCATGGAATCACAGCGGGAAGGTCATGTCAGATGAATCTACTTGATTTCTTTGACTGGGTGACCAAAGTAGTATACCAGGGAGGGGCTGTGGACATGGCCTACCTAGACTTTAGCAAGGCATTTGACACAGTCCCACACAAAAGATTAATATACAAGTTAGCCAGCCTGGGAGTGGGTCCCAGGGTGGTAGTCTGGGTAAAAAATTGGCTGGACAACAGGACACAGAGGGTAATAATAAACAGATTCCACTCCGAAGAAAGGGAGGTTACAAGTGGTGTACCGCAGGGTTCAGTACTGGGTCCAGTCCTTTTTAATGTCTTTATAAGGGACATTGCAGAGAGACTGGAAGGAAAAGTATTCCTCTTTGCAGATGACACAAAGATCTGCAATAGGGTTGATACACAAAAGGGGGGGTTGGAAAGGATGAGAAGGGACTTGGCAAGGTTGGAGGAATGGTCAAAAGTATGACAGCTTAGATTTAATGCAAAGAAGTGCAAAGTAATGCACCTGGGAAACAAAAACCAGGGAAGAGTACACAACGGGGTGGGGAGGTATTAACAACAGAAATGGAAAGGGACCTGGGGGTAGTCATATCAGATGACCTAAAGGTAAGCAAGCAATGTGAGAAGGTAGTAAGGATGGCTGGGGGGATACTGGGATGTATAGGGGGAGGCATCACCAGTAAAAAACAAGGAGTTGTTATCCCTCTGTACAGACAGTTGGTTAGTCCCCATCTGGAGTACTGCATCTAGTTCTGGAGACCCCATCTCCGCAAGGACATAGACAGGATGGAGGCAGTCCAGAGGAGGGCAACTAAAATGGAGCAGGGTCTGCAACAGAAGCCATATGAAGAGAGACTAAAGGAGCTTAATATGTATGCCCTTGAGGAGGGGGGGGGGCATTATAGAAACTTTCAAGTACCTCAAGGAATCAACAAAGTCCAAGAGGGTAGCATCTTTCAGAAAAGAGATGTGCAAGAACAAGAGGACACAATTTGAAGATAAAGGGGAATGGCTCAGGGGCAATGTGAGGAAGTATTTTTTCACACAGAGGGTGGTGGACGCATGGAACGGCCTTCCTGAGGAGGTCATGAGGTCAAAAACAGTGGTGGAATTCAAGAATGCATGGGACAGACATAAGGCAATTCTGGTGGGGGTTAGGAAGAAGTAGGCTATTGGTTAACTAGGATCTGCAGCTTATCCAATAGGTAGGGAAATGGGCAGACTAGGTGGGCCAAGCAGTCCTTATCTGCCGTCAAAGTTTATGTTTCTATGTTTTTGTAAAATCAAACTTTCCAACATTCCTCTTGACCGCCCTCTGTCAGTTTCCACTTGTGCTCCTGTGTCCTTGAAATGTTACTCATGCTAACTAGTTCCTCGCAGTTCACCTTCTTTATTCCTTTCAGGAACTTGAAGGCCTCTATCATATTACCCCTCTCTCATCTGAGCTCCAGCGATTACATGTTTAGTGCCTTGAGACGGATCCTCATAAGATATGCCCTGCTGGCCATGGATCAGCTTGGTCACTCTTCACTGCATCTTCTCTAGCCTGTCCTCATCTTTCCTGAGGTGAGGGCCCCAGACATGGGCACAGTACTTTAGGTATGGCCTCACCAACGATCTATATGAAGAAGCAGTAATACCTCTTCTACTGTCAATACCCCTTCTGACAAATTCCAACATCTGATTTGCTTTACTATAGAATTTGTTTCACTGGTTTAATGATTCACTAATGAGGACTCCTAGGTTCCTTTCCTCAGTTGTAGTGCTCAGCTTTATGCCTCCCATCCTGTACTTTGTCCTGGGGTTCTTATTCCCTAGGTGCATCACCTTGCATTTTTTGGCACAGAATTTGAACTGCCAAACCTCAGAGCACCTCTCCAGCCTTTATAAACTTTGAGGGTCACTCTGCAGCTCCACAATTCCCTTGTACCATCTACCATCCCATAGAGCTTAGTGTCATCTGCAAAGAGACACAACATACCCTGAACTCCTTCTCCAATGTTGCCAAAGAAGACAGGACTTAAAAGGAATCCCTGTGGCATTCTACTTATGACCCCCCTCTCTTTTGATTTGACACCATTAATCACAACCCTCTGCTATCTTCCCTTCAATCAATTTCCTATCCATCTTACTATGTCCCTTGCTACATCCAGATCCTTCATCTCATTCAGCAGTCTTTTGCAAGGCACTGAGTGACAATCCTTGCAGAAGTCAAAGCAGAGTAAGTCCACAGAATGGCCCCTACCCAATACCCTTGTCACTCAGTCAAAGAAAACTGTCAGGTTGGTCTGACAAGAGCGCCCTGTCACAAACCCTTGTTGTTTACTATCTTGGAGTGTGTTGCTCTCCAGGTAATTCACAAGGTCCTCTCTGACCAGTGACTCCATCAGCTTACCCACAACAGAGGTAAGACTGGCAGCTGGAATGTACTGACCCAAAAGAAACCTTGGCAAACAACTTTTACTACTGCAGGGTACTTGTGCAAGACTCTGACTTCCCACCAAATCATACTGATGCTAAGTGTACATACTTCAATTCTTAGAGGTGGAAGGACTAATCCCATATCAGACCTTAGTACAACAATACAAACTCCCTCAAAGTTATTTTAGATATTTGCAAGTACACTCGTACTTACTGGAAATGGGAACTGGGTTCACCTGCCAGGCAACTTGTCTACAATACTTAACATGTTTTTAAGTGTTCTTAAAGGTGATTAGTGGAACCACCTAATAGATTATCTATATTTCTTAGCACTGCTTCCACAACCACTAACTGGGTAAATGAAACCACGATGTAGGACAATTAGCTCATGAAACATACAGTATGGCAAGAATATGTGTGAAAATGCAGTCATAAATACTTCAGACCTCCAACAATCCAAATGAAATATATAGGGACTGCTGGGGGGAAGTTCTGGAGGAAAAATGGTTACCTTTGTGCATATCATGCCCATATACTCCGGGGATGCCCTGTGCTTCAGCCATATTGGCAAGGAATTTGTGAACAAAAAATATCAGGTTTTTGTAGAAGAGGGGCTTGTGTTGGCCTCCATGGTGCTGCTTTCTATCCCTTCCCACCAATAGGTACTAGGGAAAACTACACCTTCTTAACATTCTGTTAATGGGGGCAAAGAAGGCAGTGACCCGACTTTGTTTGAAACCTATATTCCCAAAGTTATCCTTATGTCAAGGAATGGTAAGTGTTATACTAAATGGGAAATAAAATGCACTGGGTATCTGGGAAGGATCAGTATGACTGCTCACCGCATTACCACCGACAGTAATGCAACCGACACTGACTACCTCTAGTACAGCTCACCGACAAAACAACCCGAAAATACAGTACAGTACAGAATACTGACAGATAACTTTTAAGCAAGTGGAACTGAGCAACGTACCTTCATATCAGTGCTCCTTTCTCCAGTTTTCAGTGAATAGTTCAGTCTAAATTTATTAATAAAAATCGTTAAAATCCATTCCACGGTTTAGCAAAGGGGTGGCCAAAAGCAAATAGTTTAAAATGTCAGGGTCAGTCTAAAATTAATCCATTCCATGGGTTAGCAAAGGTAGCCAAACAGAATCAGATGACTAGGTTGTGGGCAATTCCACGGGTGAAATCCTTAAGCGGACCTGTGTTCGCGATCTGCAACAATTGAAGAAATCTTTCCTCCTGTTTTACATTTTTTCTCATCAGTGATTTTGGCATTCCCTTAATATTTTTTCTATGGTACTGTCAGTAGCAACCTGTTCATTGTGCAGTTCTTCCATGAATCTATGTACTCCTAAGTGTATGGCACCCACTAATGTTCCTAGATGGCGGTGTCAAGCCTCAACCTTATTTTGAGTTCTTGGTATTCCAAGCATCATTTGGTTGTGTCAATACAAAAGTCAGACAGCGCAATACCTCGAGCGGGTGCTCACAACGTTAAGTGCAAACCTCAAAATGAAAACATAGAACCAAAGGAATGAGCACTCAGAAACGTGGAATACTTTAGATGCAAGTGCCTTTAATCCATGAAAATTCCAGGACCCCAGCACTTCGGCTCAACGCCTTCAAAGGGGGTATCATACCATTCCTTTGGTTCTATCATTTGGTTGTGCACTGACTAGAACTCTGGTGGGTATATGGGGGGAGTGCGGACAGCGGTATTGTTCCGGATTCTTCAGTGCACCCGACCCAGTACATAGTTTTCTTCGAACCACTCAATGACACTCTCACTGTCAGGTGGCATGTCTCCCTTAAGTTCTGCAAAGACACTTGGAATCTGTTCAGGTGGAAGGAAGGACAAAGCAATGATTTGGCGCATACGTAAGCTGAATTCGGGTTCATTGTCGTGTTTTGTTGCAAGCCCACACCCTTGTATTTTGCGTCAAACAATTTGTCCTGGGTGAAACAGACAACCCTTTTCACAGCTGTTGAGAATTCTGCTTTGCATGCACTTGTGGCAGCCTGCTCAAAGTCAGTTATCACAATCTTGGGGACAGACAGAAGTCATGCTCATCGGCAACATCCTGTAAGTCCTGGAACATTCTCAGGTAACAATCGTAGGACTTGGCAAACATCAAGCAGTACACCAGTGGGAGAATTCTGCAGGTATCTTCATTTCCCATTGGTGCATGCACAGAGTACAATTGTCAGAACAGTGTCGGTACTGTCTTAAAGGTACCCATCCATTATCCAGTAAGCTGCTGAGCTCAGCTTTTCAATGTTTTTGGTTGTGAACAGTAGTATTTTGTCAGCCCCACAAGCAGACTCCCAGGCTAGGGAATTGTGCCCATTCACAGTTCTTTATTTGGGTGGTATACAAATTTCATCAAGCGATCTAGGCTCTGGTGGGATATTGTGCCTTCTAGCACATTTAACTACCTGCCGAAGTGAATGTAAATCAGGCATATTATGCCTTACCTCCTCAGACACTTTTGCAAGTTCTGTCTGGATGAGCTGCACAGGTGTATCGTGAGAAGTAACTGCTCTGTCAACAAGGGCATTTGTAGCATCAGGGGAATGATTGTGTTTGGTGGTAGATCTTAAGTGATGTTGACCACCGATAAGCACTGTAGAAGCTCGTCCTTGACATCCCCCCTTCCTGTGCTGACAACACTAGTACTACAAATCAGCGCAATTTCTTTCCTTTACATATAAATAACTGGCTACACTCAATTTCACGTGCCCCCGTTGTGAAGGCACAATCTCGCAGATGTGAGGAACAGAATTGCTACTGCAAAATCTACAAGTATCATGGGCAGTATTAACTAGTTATTATGAAGTAAGCTGAAGTTGAGAAGAAGCTGCTAATTGACAGGTGCTTCACATATACTTGCTGTCGGGAAATTACTGTGATGGGAGCAATAACCAGGCTGGGAGATGAAAGTTGGCAAATCAGAGTCGGGAATTGATCCATCGGTTAATTTAGAGTTGGGCTATCGTACTAGACCCTCTGGGAAAGGCAACAGCACTTCCAGGATTTTGGGAGGAAATGAGGTCTATATATCATGGAGAGGGATGGCTCCTTTGTCCCTGAGGGTTACATATATTGCTAGATGGGCCCTGAGGGAGAGAAAAAGGGTTTCAGACCAATGCTGCAGGTCATAGGGATCCCTCCTCCTTATTTTCTATTTATCTGTATTTAGTTCTTGTTTTCTGTTACCCTCTTGACCTCTGGTCCCCTCTAGTTTATTTTAATCTATGCATTAATTTATAAGTCCTTAAAATAGTGGGATATAAGAAAGCAGTAAGAGTCAGATAAACATTCGTTCTACTGGCACTGCTTCTTTAACAGCAAAATAGGTTTCATCTACAGGTGTACCCTTGTTAAAAAAATAAATAAACAGAATATGACTAACTAGAAATGTGCCTTGTATGGTGTGTCTGTACCTTACTGTTTGTATCTTACAACAATAATAAAAAAAAAAAATCAGGTTAAAAAGCTTGCAGGTTTGATAAGTCACGTGGTAGATTGATGCAACCCATAGTCAGCTAGGAAACTGACTTTTCACAAATGTCTAGAAGACATCAGGATGTACTTCAATGGAACAGAAACTGGGCACTTCTAGAGACGTTTAAGCTTTGCTGGCAAGAACTACTTTTAATAAAACCAAGGCACAATGGCAGCAATGAAGCTTAATAAATTAAAAACTGATTACATGGGGCAGCCCAGTGGCACACTGCCCTCCTCCTCCGCCTGAGACCATGGTTTAGATGAAGTCCCAGAATCCCACTCCGCTGCTGACTTGGGGCCATGTCCATCATGAAGATAAGGTGCAGGACTCCCAGGGAGGGCAGACGTCATCCACCAGCACCTTGTGCAGCTCCTGCAAGCAAAGGAATGATTACCACTGGTGTGTGGAGGTGGACCTAAACATGTCATTGGGGGCCTTCACATTTTAGTAGAGTCCGGCTGGCCTGGTGGCACAGAGGTTGAGATCTAGCCTACCTCATGTCACACTGGCAACCTGGATTCAGGAATGACCCTGGGTCATCAGGAGCTGGCGGAGGGGCAAAGGAGCAGGATTACCTCTCCTGGGGTGGACACTGTCCCTCCTGTAGTCCCGTCCCACTGGGTGGAGGTCCAGTGGTGGTGCAGGCGGGAGGGCAGCTAGTGGGTACCCTGGCTCACAATGCCTGGCGTGCGCATGTCTTCTACGTGTCGTTCAGTGCCCCAGGCGTGCACAAGTACAAGGTGAAAACAAAGGAAAAAATCACAGAAAATTGTAAATGAAAAAAAAAACTTTTTAGTGGAGTCCAGAGAAGACCCCCATGTTCTTTCCAATGGGGATTTAACCCCCCTATCCTCTGGATCCGCCTAACAAGCATGAAGGACTGTGAAGACAGTCACAAGCCCAGATTTCTTGACAGAGGAAATGTGTAGCTTCAGCAGTCCCTTAAGGATGGGGAATAAACTTGAAGAAAAACAATAAAACATTTGCCACATGATAAAACAAAGTAAGGAAAAATATGTATGTGGCAATATCAGAACAACCACAAACCATATACTAGTACAAATTCAGAGTGCCACACTTATACAGGTTATGTGAAACTAGTCAAATAAACTGCTCTTGATCAGTAGTAAAAAACAGAGTGGTGCATTTGAATATTTTTCACATAAAATGCGCAAGTGTGTGTACCACACAAAATTTGAAACAACACATGTTTAATGGCTGTTTGACAGTGTTCAGTTATAGCCCAGTACTGAGTGTCTGGCCACCAATAAGTAAGAAAACCAGGGTTGCAGTTATAAGAAAGAATGGAAAATATTATTCCAGTCCTATGTCAGGATTGATATTTGTGGGACTCCCGCAGCACAGCTTTAATTCAGGAAAAAAAAAAAAAAAAAGAATGTTTTTGGAAAAAAGTTTGGCAAAGCATGTAGTTGGCAAAATGTGCATTTTTCCTCTCTTCTCATGTAACAGACACAGATATTGATCAATGGAGTTTATATATGTGTGCCCTCTGCCCTCTGTTTGATTAAACATTAAGTTATCAATGATTAAAAAAACATGAAAAATAAGAATTCCAAAACTGCCTTTGTGGATACTTTCACAAACTTCATATGCCCAATTTTTATAAAATGGGTAGTTACATGGGGATTTTGTGATGCACATGAAATATACCAGTGATTCCAATGTACCCGTGCCACAGAGTTGCACTTCCAAAATGTGTGAACTCAGAAGTGCAGACTGATGGAATGATTGTACTGTCCCTAAAAGAACAATCTTAAATCCAGTCACTGCACCTGCAGACAAATACAAAGTTGCATCTTCTGTTAATTCCACATCTTTCATAGCAATACTGCCAATCCTGTACCTTTTAGAAGTAGTAAGCACAATTACAGAAACAGCCACACAGCCCTGATCTCTGAGCTACATTTTTGCTGGTTAAAGTAATGCACTTTGACTGACAGGTGACATCAGATGCAAATAAGGCATCTGTGAAAAGACTTCAAGAACTGCACTTCATACACAATAATGAAAAGATTTCATTCATTGTCACACTGGGTTACCTTAAAGAGCTATAGTAGCGCTGGATGTATTGCTTGTTAGATGTTTAAATACTGTCACAGCAGTGCCTTCAGAAGTACCCACGTTATGATTTTGACTTCTAGTTGAAAGATGGCCAGGAGAAACGGGCTGCTGTGACTGACTTGCAAATTCATTCCGGCTCAGTGTAAATATAGGACACAGTCCCATTCATCACACATATTTTTGACAGCTCCTTCCTATTTGTCTGCTGTAAAGTGCAAATTAAACTTTGAAAACCCTGGGAAGGACAGCATTGCGCAGAACTCACAGGTATAACGTTTACCTAGCATAATTTGCCACTGGTGTGAGACTATCTGGGATATTCTTTCTCTTGCTCTCACCAGCTCCCTTATGCCACTGTAGCTGTAGTGTCCTAACACTTTTCCCTGACAAAAAAGGGTGGCCACCAGAAGCCTTTCCCTGGTGGCCCTCCAGTGTCCAGATGCCCCCCTCCAACCGAAAAGCTGCCCACCAGGAACCCATCCCAGTAGCCCTTTAGTGCTGGGAATTCTAAAAACCAATGGTCCCCCTAGACAGAGACTGCTACAGCTCCATTACTCACCTCCATGGCCAGCTGCCATTTAAACAACATCCCTGGGACTGAATTTCATTATCCTAAAATGTGATTTATGAAATACATGCAGTATGAGTGTATTTTGTAAATCTCAGATGCAATTCAGAAGGCAGAAGTCTGTAGTGGTGGGTGGAGAGGTTGTGCTGGGAGCTATAGTGGTGGATAGTTGGCTTAGGGCAGGGAAAGGGAGGGGGTGCCAATGGACAAGAGGGAATACTTGGGATGGGGTGTCATTGAATGCCAGTTATTATATGGTACAGGGTAGGGAGTGAGGGAGGTGGATGCCACTGCAAAACAAGGATTGCCTGGTGTGGAGCAGGGTTAGGGTGGAGGTTTCTCTAGATGCCATTAACTATGTGGCACAGGGATGGGTGAGGCATGGCAGTGCCACCTGATGTCATGGACTGCATGGCATGTATTGGGTAAAGGTGATGACTGCCACTGGACACCAGGGACTGCCTGGCACTGAAGGCACTGACTATGTTGTCCTAAGACCAGCCCTGTCAATACAAATTAATGTGCATTTCATTTATTTTTGGAATCAATTACAACCTGAGGGTTAATGTTGTTATAAACACATGGGGCATAGTGAGATATTAAAATACATGATAATTTGTTATCAAGCATCCTTTTCAAAAAGGATGGCAATCAACTAAAAAAAAACTGCATTTAGGGTTAAAGTACAAAGTCTCAAAAGAAAAGGAAATGCAATGTTAGTGTAAAAATTCCACCAAATCATGACTGTGTGATGTGGTGTTTTCTGGGTGTCTGAACAATGGTTTAAAGCAGCACCAGCATTAACTAGGAGCAGATTTATCCTGGACTCCCTTCAGGGTGCCTTCCTCAAGCAACTGGTCATGGAACCAACTCGGTAGAAGGCAATACTGGACCTTGTGCTCACAAACAGGGACAGTGTGATGGGGGTAACAGTGGGGGAGAACCTGGGGAACAGTGACCACCAGTCATTGTGGTTTGAAATCACAGAAAGAGCAGAACCAAACCACACAAAAACACGTATCCTGGATTTTAGGGGGGCAGACTTTGGGAAAATGGGGAGATACTTGAAAGAGGCATTAAGGGGAATGGGGCAGGAATCAGGGGTTGAGGAACAGTGGGCAGTATTTAAAATGGAGATTACAAGAGCAAAAGAATTACGCATTAAGCAGGTTAGCAAGAGGAAAAGGAAGAGGAGACCATTATGGTTTTCCAAAGAGGTAGCAAAGAAAGTGAAAGCCAAAAAGATTGCATTCAGGCAATACAAAAAGATACAGGCAGAAGGGGATAGGGAGAAGTACCAGGAGAAGCAAAGGGAGGCAGGGAGGTCAGTAAAGGAAACCAAAGCTCAGACAGAAGAACACATTGCAAAATCAGTGGGTAGAGGACAAAACCTTTTACAGGTACATAAGTGAAAAAGAAAGGCAAAGGAGGGATAGTGAGACTAAAGGGGAGGATGGGGCCGTGTGGAGGATGACAACAGTAAAGCTGACATATTGAACAGGTATTTCTGCTCAGTCTTTACTAAGGAAGAGGAGGAGTAATGGGTCTGAAGAGAGTACAAGGGTGAGAATGGTGCAGAAATGGACACAAGTCCCTTTACAGAAAAGGGTCCTGAAGGAACTGGAAGTAATAAGAGTTGATAAAGCAATGGGGCCAGATGGGGTGCATCCCAGGGTCCTTAAAGAACTAAGAGAGGTGGTGGCTGAACCTCTGGCTATCCTGTTTAGCAGATCGCTGGAAACAGGGGAGGCATCCAAAGACTGGAGGACAGCAGATGTAGTCCCCTTATACAAAAGTGGGAACAAAGAGGAAGCGGGGAACTACAGACCAGTCAGCCTCACCTCGGTAGTGGGGAAGATCATGGAAACACTACTGAAGGAAAGATTGGTGGAACATCTGGTTGTCAATGGACTACAGGACCCAAGGCAGCATGGTTTCACCAGGGGGAGGTCATGTCAGACCAACCTCGAATGTTTTGACTGGGTGACTAGGGAGGTGGATCAGGAGGGCAGTGGACATGGCCTATCTGGACTTCAACAAGGCCTTTGACACTGTGCCACATAGAAGACTATTACACAAACTGGGGAATATGGGAGTGGGCAGGACAATAGTGTGGTGGGTAGGTAACTGGCTGGGCGGCAGGACACAGAGGGTGGTGGTAAATGGCTGTCACTCCACAGAGGGAACAGTGACCAGTGGGGTACCACAGGGATCAGTGGTGGGACCGGTCCTATTCAACATCTTCATCAGTGACATTCTTGCAGGACCTAGAAGGCAGAATTTCACTGTTCGCTGATGACACAAAGCTCTGTAACAGAGTAGACACACCAGAGGGTGTAGACAGAAATGAGAAGGGACCTGCAGAAACTTGAAGAATGGTCAGGGGTTTGGCAGTTGAAATTCAATGCAAAGAAGTGCAAGATAATGATTATGGGTCACAAAAACCCTGGCACAATATATCAGTTGGGGGGTGAGGATATAGCATGCACCAAGCAGGAAAGGGATCTTGGGGTTATCATCTCTGATGACCTCAAGGTAGGGAAACAGTGTGACAAGGCAGCAGGTAAAACAAATAGGATGTTGGGATGCATAGGCAGGGGCATCGCCAGCAGGAAAAGGGAGGTCATAATTCCACTATACAAGACACTAATGAGGCCCCACCTGGAGTACAGTGTACAGTTCTGGAGACCTTACCTACGTAAGGACATAGACAGCGTAGAGAAGATTCATAGGAGGGCAACTAAGATGGTACATGGATTGCATCACAAGTCCTATGAGGACAGGTTGAAGGAACTGAATATGTACTCCCTGGAGAAGAGGAGAGAGAGAGGGGGGATATGATAGAGACATACAAGTATCTTACAGGGAGGAACAGGGTGCAGAATACTATTTTTAAGCAAAAGATGTTCCAGGACTAGAGGGCATGGGATGAAGTTGGAGGGAGGACGATTCAGAGGAAAGGTGAGGAAGAATTTCTTCACAGAACGGGTGGTGGACAAGTGGAACACCCTGCCAGAGGAAGTGGTGGGGTCTGAAACAATCACGGGATTTAAGAATGCATGGGATAGACATAAAGGAGTTCTGGAGGTCAGGGTTAAGGGGCAACAGACTTCTAGGAAAACATAAACTGAACTTACAAGCTGAAATGGGCAGACTGGGTGGGCCATAGGCCCTTATCTGCCAACACTGTCTATGTATCTATGTACTGGCATTACCCTAACTTTGTAATCCTCTCTCAAAGCAATGGTGCATAATTAAATTGTTGTGCCTTGAAAGACGATGCTGAAGTTAGGGTAACATAAATGCTGCTATGAGCAATCGTTCAAACCCCGAGGAACACCACATCACACAATCACAATAATTCAAGTGACATGTTGCCCTAAGATTGCAGTTCCCTATTTTTGTGGCTTTGTGCTTGAACCTCAACTGATGCTTAAGCATTGTTTTTTGCAACTAGCAGAGAGAGTTATCAAGGCCTGACAGCAGTCCCCCTATAGCTATTAATGTGACCAGGCAGGCCCAGTATTACTCTGTAATCCTGGGCCACCTATTTCCCATGTCGGCCAGCATCCCATTAGGGCAACCACCTCCCACCCCCCTCCTACCTCCCCCCTCTCATCAATTACCGGTAGCTTCGCAGGGGGCCTCATTCTATTAGGCTGCCCTATTTTCCCTCTCTACTATGTGCCTGATACCTTTTCTTCCCACTGCCCTTCTCTATGTCTCTCCTTCCTCTCCTCAATTGTACTCTATAAGCTACAACCTGTATACACTGCACTTTAAAAGCCTATATTTGCACTTGCTTTACATGTCTGATTCATCCAAGCACTGATTTTGTATACTGCAACTGCCTGTACCAATGTCTACTTTTCATGAAGTGTTGTCTACTGTAAGCAAAAGTGTCTTCTGTGTCCAGGATCATCTTGAAAATGAGCTTGCTCAGTGATGTAACTGCCTGGTTAAATAAAGTTTGATTGGTTGATTGATATCACTTTTGTACTGCAACAAGGGTGAATCATGTTTGCATCGTATTTAGAGGTAGGTTGGGGGGCTGTAAAAGTTGTACAATAACTGGGAGCATGCAGAATAGTGTCTGGCCTGCAGCGGACTGGCGGGGGAGTAGATGGGTATACAGCGGACCACAAGATAAAACAGATTTAAAGAAAGTGTGACAGGCAGAAGGAAAGCCAAGTGGTTGGACACTGAAATGAAAAATACATCTTCTAAACATTAGGATTCAATTTTGTTTTTAGGATTAAATTCCTTATGTGACCAAGACTGCTATGGGGTGTACATCAAGTACAAGTTATCATTTCTGTGCAATCCAATCACCTGGCTATAGTTTTTGTCCCTAAAACTTGGTGGCCCAGCCGATTTACTGATGCCACGCAGGATTACGTCTGCCTTGCTAATGACACTCCCAGTCATTTATAGAAACGAACAGAAAGTGATGACAGCAGAAAAAGGCCCAGTGGCCCATCCAGTCTGCCCACTGTACCCAACTACACTGAGATGATCCTGGTGGCCACCCCTCCTTATTACTGCTGCCCCTTCCCTCTCACGGTGACCACGTGCCCTCCCTACCTTTAACACCCCCCTCAACTGTTTTAGTCTGCACCTCTGACAGTTTTATTTATTTATTATTTCTCGGATTATAATACCTTTGAGCTAAAAGCTTGTTTACAGAGGTTCCACGTCATAGGAAAGGCAAACTTACAAAACATAGTCACAGAGTGCAAACTTTATTCCACTTATCCACCACTCTTTTGGTCAAAAAAAAAAAAGTGTTTGCAGACATCTTTCTTAAAATTTCCTTCTGTCAGCTTCAGTGAATTCCCCCTTTTACCTGCATTCTTGCTTATGGCGGTAATGCCTTCAAAATCCACTCTATTAATCCCGTGCAGGTACTGTGCCTATAAGTTTCTATCATGCCCCCCCCCTTCCCTCCTGTTCTCCAATGTATACATGTCAAGGTCTTACAGCATCTCCTAGCATGCCTTCCCCCCAACCCCACCCCCATTCTCTGAATCATTTTAGTTGTCGTTCTCTGTACTGCCTCCACCATCTTCAGTCTTACAAAGATGTACATTTCAGAACCTTGCCCAGTACTCCAGGTGTGGCCACACAAGTGATCTGTATAGTGGGAGGATCACCCCCTGGCTTCTGTGGAGTCCCCTCCCAATGCAGCCCAACATCCAATTTGCTTTGCCTACAGCCTTGTTGCAATGTGCTGTAGATTTCAGGCTATCCAAGATTATAACCTCTTTCTCCTCAGCTGTGCTTTCAGTACTATTCCCCCTGAGTACTGCATCTCGGGTTTCTTTCCAATGTCCATTATTTTACATGTTTTTGCACTGAAGCTCAGCCACCAGATTTAGACCATTTTACCAGTCTCTCTATGCCTTCCCTTAGTGCCCAAATCCCTTCCCTCAGTATCCACCCTGGCACAGATCTTTGTTTCATCTGCAAAGAGGCAAATTTTTCCCTGTGTCCCTACCCCTATGTTGCAAATGGATATGTTGAAGAGGATGGGGCCCAGGACTGAGTCATGTAGTACCACTTTGAAACCTGTTTAACATCCAAGAATTGGCCATTTACCACTACCCTCGCAGTCCTCCATATCAGCCAGCTCTCTACAGTCACTCAATCGAAGAACTCTACTGGGTTCATATGGCTTGACCTCCCCTTGGTGAACCTATGCTATCTATCATCCTGTAACCCATTTCTTTGAGAAAGTCCACCAGTCTATCCTACAGTGAAGCCTCAAGAAATTACACACTACACACTACAGATGTCAGTCTAACTGGTTTAGTTGCCCGGCTCACCCTTCCTTTTGCTTTTGTACTCTCGACCTTTAATGAGACTGGTGGGATTCCTGCTGACAATGTCTCACAAGGCAAAACAAATAGAGGGGAACAGTTGCTGTACAAACCTTTCATCTGCTTTAGCTACCTGTTTCAAATGCACTTGTAGTGAACTCGGAATGTTTGGTCATTTTCATGATCTGTCAGAATCACACACTAACCCCATGTCTTCTTTTTCTAATAATTTACAGTAAACTCTAGTCCCATATTAGGGAGTGTACTCACCAGATCAAAAGGTCATGGGTTCTAACACACACCAGGTACTTGGGGTGCTACCCATAATAATCTCTACCACCACTAGGTGTGGTGCATGCATAGCTGTCTCCTTGGTGCAGGCTCAAACTGCAAGTCTATACTTCTTGACTTATTGCCACATATTTTTATATGAACTGATACTGCAGACTGTCTGTCTTTTCTGACCATCACTGGCATATGTAAGAGTGTTGTGCTCCATAATCTTGTTTGCACTGTTGCATGTTTTCAAAGAATAAACCTAGAAGCGGGTGCCTGGTTCTTGTTTTGTGTTACCAACATTACTGACACTGTAGTGCAGTACAAGGAGGTGTCAACACTAGTGAGATGCCATCCTTCGGATGAGGCATTAAACTGATGTCCCTTCTGCCCATGCCTGATCACTGTCCAAGTGGTAGTTTCAAGTAGCCCCTGTTGTATTAGCCAACTGTAGTTTCCAGTCTGCTAGTTGGACTGAACTATTCCAGGTAGATGCCAAATTCACCTTACCTACTCAATACAAATGCACTAGAGGCTTGCAATATAGTCTATGTTAATACATCCCCTGATGTCACTCTTATGGTTGTAAGAGTGTTCTCATGTGAATTCTGAGGGTGTGAGAACAGAGAACCTGACTTGAGTAGTTCTGACACCATCTGAACTGGTTCAGTGTCGGTTGGCATCCATCTGTATCCCCCTCACCCAGGACGAGGCTGAAAATAGGCAGAATTGTCTAGTCCTCCTTTCCTGGGTCACCAAAAAATAAATAAATAAAAAGCTTGAAACTGTAAGAGTGCTGTGGAGAACCACACAACTGTATTATTGATCAAGGGGGGGCCAGCATGTCTGTAAGTTAAAAAAATAAATACTGAGAGTGCAGCTTACCAGGGCATGAGACTCTCTTTGCAGAAAAAGAGGATCCCAAGCACAGGAAAATGGGTCACTCTGATTTGTTAGGAGCACTACCTTTATCTAGAAGTAGTTTAACTTGTTATTTGTTTAAACATATGGGACACATCATGGAAACTTCTCGACAGCATTCACACTGTCTGCATGCGCACAGTGAGGCTTTCCCAAATGTGGACTAATGCCAGAGCAGCGCTACTCATGCACAAAAAATCCTTTAAATGGACTACGAATCACACCTTCACCCAACCCCCCCCCTCCACTGGGTGATGGTGAAGGGATCTATATGCTCTGTTAACCATTCCTCATCGGTACACTGTACCACTGTGCTCTGTATCATTTAGTAGCCTCCCTCACATGATCCCACATCCAGTGGTATCTATATACATACATACATACATACATATCTCTGATGTCTGGTGGACCCCCTCTCCCAATCCTGTGGTACATGTGTTAATATCCCTGGCATATATTGGCCCCCTCCCTTACCTGATCTTCTGGTGTGTATTATCTCTCTCTACATATATCTACACACACACACACTTGTTTGGAAAAAAACAGGTTTATTCAGGAACTGGTCACAAAAAAACATATCAACCACAAATCAAACAGATGACTGCAGTAATCACATTGACGTATGCTTACAGGAACTGAAAAACGATACAGTTCTTTGATGAATTTGTGATGCACGCATCACCAAAGATTACCACTTCTCCATCACATAAGTGCTAAAAATTACTTGGTTCCCACTGTAAACTACAGGTTGGAATCCTGCATTCTGTTTAACCAGACTTCCTCAAACTGTGACATTATCAGAGCAAAAGGTCACAGCCACCTATGTTAATCTCATTTTATAAACCAATATTTCTTTTCAAACAATAACTCTTATCACATATTAATGGAAGGGTGGACAAATACTTTTCTGCTTCACTGTTGCAGATGAGTAGAAAGTCTGGCCCATCTCTGGCACTTCATGGACTTGTTTATAATGGTGGAAGCCTGCATACCACAGGTAAACCCTACACAGAATTTATCACCCAGCACTTGATAGAAGATGGTCTCCAGCATCAGGCAGTATGATGTGCCCACCTATGCAAAGTATGTCCAAGATGAACACTTGGTGAGAGGATGTCATGGGTGCAACAGCCCTTAGCCTTCAGCCTTGGGCCTCAATCCCTATTGGCAACGTCATGTTCTCAACATTATTGGCCCTATCCTCAAATGTGTTCTGCTAATAATGTTCAGCTCACATCCACACAATGCAAAGGTCCACAAAGCATGCTCAGAATCTGGAACAGTCTGCAAGCATGTCTCTTACAACCACCCAACCACATTTCCTCCTGTCTCTGCCCCCGCCCCCGCACTCAGATCTCAATGCTGGAAAACAGACCCAAAGATCAAGCCTGGCCAAGGAAGGCTGGGTGAGCTGTATGGATGTGAACTGAATACTAGTAGATGAAAGAATAGTTACCTAAAATAACAGATGATCTTGAGAGAATCTTCTACACTGAGCCACATCATGGAACTGTAAGCCATCAGCGTCAGGACCACCTGGATACATTTACTGGCTGGGGCTGCCTACGCTAATGCACCTCAACACTGACTATACACCATGAAAGTCCCCAGTATGCCTCAGTTCTCTACCAGAAGCAAGCTCAGGGGATGATCAGACTGGCAGGAACTAAAGTGACCAGGACCAAACCAGGCACACAGGAGAGGATACAGAAACCTGAATAGAAATGCTGTATTTAGGCAGCCTAGGAAAAGCAGCTTGCGAGAGCAGGCAGTATTGTCTCCCATCACCCAACAAGGGGGGAAAGAGGGAGGGAGAGCTGTGACTCAATGGAGGAGATTCTGTCGAAGATCTACTGTTGCAGTAGGTAACTATTTTATCGTCTTCAAGGATATTTCCCTCCATTGAGCCACATCACGGAACAATTCCTAAGCAGTACCAAGCACAGAAACAGAACAGCAAGACCGAACGATCCTGAGTAAGGAGTACTTGCAGAACGCTGAGGCCAAAGCTGGCATGTCTATGAGAGACGATGTCCAGACTGTAATGTTTAGTAACTGTATGAACAGTACTCCAAATGGCAGCAGCACAAATATCAGCCACAGACACATTTTGGAAACAAGCCACAGAAGTAGCCATCTTGCGGGTTGAGTGAGCACAGACAGGACCAGGAAGCTGCTTACCACGCTTCTGGTAACAAAGCATAATACAACTTGCCAGCCATCTGGACAGGCCCAGTTTGGAAATTGAAGAACCCACCTTCCTGGAGGCAGAACAGTTGTGGGGATTTTCTACAATATTTAGTATGATCCAACTACCAATGCAGTGTCCTCCAGACATCAAGTGTATGTAAACAACATTCTCCACTATCTGTGGGAGATGAAAAATAAACAGGAAGGGGTGCAACAGTAGAATACCTCTTAGGAATCTACAGGAAACCTCCATCTGGGCCACTATATTGCCCTCCATGAGGGCATGAAAAGTGGACACTACAGCCAGATGGGCCTTAATAGAGAATACCCCAGTCATGAGGCCTTAAGGGACAAGAGGTAGTCCAGCACCATAGGAACTGGACACGTAAAGGGATCCAGTGCACACCCTGTACACCAAACCATAAAACATTTCCATTTTTCAAGCAGGTGTACCATGTAAATGACTTTCTAGCTATCAGTAGAGCATCCACAACAGCCGGGGAACCCCCAAAGCGGGAAATCCCTATGTTCTGAGAAGCCAAGCAAGTAGGTGCAGGGGTCAAAGATCACGGTGTACTGGAGTACTCTGCTCCTGTGCCAGAAGTCCCACACACAGGGGGAGTTGGACAGGAGGTTCCTTTGCCAGTTGCTGGAGTAAATGGAACAAATATTTGTCTGGGCTAGTAAGGGGTCACCAGAATCAAGGATGCTATCTCACCTATAGCTTGACCAGAACCCTATGTATCAAGAGGGAATGTGGGAAAAGTGTACAGAAACCTCCCTTTCCAAGAGAGGGACAATACGTCTTACCAGAAAACTCCAGGCCCTGGAGCAGACGAGCAGAAATGAGGCAGTTTGCATTGTATGGAGACACAAACAGGTCTCTGTATGGGTAACCCCATTTTACGAAGAGGTCGTCCACGAACTGGAGAGCTCCAATTTGTGGCACATCTCACAAGAGTGACTGAGGCAATCTGATAGTGCGTTCTTGGAGCTAGGAAGAAAGAATGCACACAGAAATTTGTCTCATTCCACTGCAGAGTGCCAAACTCTAGTCGCCTCTCTGCAGAGAGGTATGAAAGTACTCCACCTTGTCAACTGATGTAATACTTAACCGAAATACTGCCTGTATGGACCAGTATCTGGTGGTCTGGGAGGAGGGTAATGAAGGCCTGCAGGCCATGCTGAACAGCCCTCATCTCCAAAATGATGCTGTACAGAACTGTATTCAGAGGGGCCCACTTGTCTGGAGTTCTGAAGGGTCCCAGATTTGAACCCAAAGTTTCCATGGTTATTACCAGAATGGGGGACGGCTTGAGGAGCAGGGACCCCCGACACTAGGTTGGAGCGGTCCAACCACCACAGCTGAGAGCAACAAAGCGGGAGGTCACCTGTAATTCGCTGTAATACTGAGCTCACTGTGTCCTGAGAAATCATTAAGGATTCTTATGTGAAGGTGAACTAGTGGGACAGTCAATATAGCTGCCATTAGGTCGATTAACTTTTGAATGCATCTGGCTGAGAGACAGTCGTTGGATGATACCAGCTGTGCCTGTACCACCAGTGCTGTAGCACAGTCAGAGGGCAAACGCCCATCCCAGACCTGTGTCCAACAGACTTTGGTTCGTTGACCAGTATACTCGTGCTGGATGAACAACCGTCGGATCCAAAATATTGAGTAGACAATGGCCTCACAAGATGGGGCTTTCAGTAGCCAGTCATTTATGGAGGGGAAGACACTGAAGCCCTTCCTTTGGAGGGCAGCTGCTACTGCAGCAAATACTTTGGCGAAGACATGCGGTGCAGAACACAAACCACAGGGCAAGACACTAAACTGGTAGTGTAAGCCCTGATGCATGAAAAGCAGGTATTTTCTGTGTGACTTCTGGATTCTAACATGAAAGTACTCATGTCCACAGCAACCATCCAATCCCCTGTTAGCAGGAGGGGTAGGATGGATTGTAATGAGATCATTCAAAACTTTTTGGCTGGAAATAAAATATGTTTTGGAACCAAAATGGAGCCACCATTATTTAGTAAGGAACACTGTCCTTGCTAGAGACTGAATCCCTTTCTTTATGAAAAGTTAAAATAATAGTTCCTTAAGATTAATAATATAAGAAAAGTAAATTAAGGACATATTTTGGCTTAGTTCTCTCTTGATAATGCAGAAATTTTGTGTTTAGGAGCGCTATTAAGCTACACCATTTCCCTGAAATTAGTATTAAGCCACAATAAATATTTTTCTTCTTATTTTTCTTTCTTTTCTACAAAATTTTGTATTGGAGTATACTGGGTACAAATTAACTTACACAAAAGACACAAACAATGATGTAAACGTATACAGAGAAATAAGTTTATATTATATTGTTTATTTCATATACTAATAAAATGATGTCATTTTGATGTCAGTATGTAAATGAACCACGTAAATAAGCCCTGATATGTACTTAACTGTGTTTTTCCATCCTCTAACCACACCCCCGAGGAAGACTCACGAGGAGTCGAAGCACTGGGTGGTTATAGTTAGCATGCACTTGATGTGTTTATCGAGTTGAAAATAAAAGATTTTCTTTGGATTTATTTGCTCGTTCCGTCTGAATTTTTGCATCTGTTGGTGAGAGTGCACACAAGTTCTTGTGAATTTCTCAGCTATGATGGTCATAACCTTCAAAAGGTAATTCTGATATTTTTTCACATATACCTGATAGTTAGCAATTCTTAGGCCAAGGAGTAAAAAGTCCTCTTTCCCATTACGTCCAACTTCCTTGACTCCTTCTCAGGAGGATGAGAACTCATGTGTTTGGGCACTTGGACCCGTCATGAGCAGCCATCATCACCACAGAATCAGTTTCTGACTGTGAGGCATAATAAGTCTTTGCAGTGGGGTCTGGATATTGTTTATCAGCCTTCCTGGGTTCTCCAGGCAATTAAGTCAGCCTGTGCCAGGCTTCCAGAGTAGCATCCTCAAGCACAGAATGCAGTGGAGGAATTACCATCATTGGGGAGGCTGAAACCTCTAAGAACGCATAGTGATTTATCTTGGAGAAATCCTCTTCCTCTGCTTGAAGGCCCAATTTAACCTGAATCTGTTTTAGGAAGGCCAGAAAGGTGACATCCTCAGGTGGAGACCATGGTGTGTTTTTTACACTCTCCTCCAAGCAAGAGGAATGAGTAGAACTTGATCCCACCATGTCTATTGCCTCGTCTTCTCCTTCTTCTTCCATGGCCTCCTCCTCCATACACTCCAGTTCATCATCAATGTTGGATTGTCAAAACTTGAGGGTCAGTGGCATGAAGAGATGAATGACAAGGAACTGCTGATGGAGGTCAGTCGACAGAGAATGTGACTACTGCAGGGACTGAGAAGTGCAGCGTTGACAATAAGGTTGACAATGGATCAGATAGAGGTTACAATGGAGGCGGGTGATGATAGCGGCAGTGGCAATAGATGCTGGAACAGCTCAGACATAGTCTGATACAATAGCTCTGCATCGACAGGCCATGAAGAGGTTGACTATGGCTGAACCACCAACTGGACAGTGCCTGAAAGTGGAAAAGGCTGCACATCCTCGGGTAGGGGAGGTGAGCCAGTGCTGGACTCCAACCTTAGTGTCAGAGAGAGAGAGAGTCATGGGGGTGGCAGGACCCACAGCTGGAGCTGGGGACCCATCTTTGTCAGTAGACTCACCTCATCTAAGAGGTGAGCATGACTTTTCTGGAGAAACAGCCTAGTACTTCTGCCACTTCTCCTCCTCAGAATCGCACTGTTTCTCTGCCGACTTCGAAAATTTGTTTTTTCGATGAGTCAGTGATAGCTGCCATCAACCAAGGGGATCAAGGTGCTGATGGTGAACTGGAAAAAGAAGCAAACAACGACAGTGAGGCCAACTTCACCACAACCTGTACCTCCATTTCTTGAAGTTTTAGAAATGCCTCTAAAGCCTTCTTGCAACATTTCCTGACAGCCTAGTTAAAGCTCATGAAACTATTTTTCTTTACAATTTTAAAGTCACTGTGAGGGCAATAATGGAATAGTGGTTCCTTGTCTTTTGGCAGCGACATAAAACAGTTTTAAAATAAACTATGAGAAGTAGCAGCATTAGCGAATTCTTCTAAAAGTTTAATGACATTCTTCAGCATTGGTGGATCCATGAGTGGTTGAAGGTGGGAGAAAGAACTGAGTCATGCTGGGGATGCCAGCATTATATAGGCACTGATAAGGTATGTCGATGTGGGCAGCTCAACCAGCAAAACATTTCTGGGTGGTCCTGATACTGACAGCTTACAGTTCCATGATGTGTCTCAGTGAAGTGACATATTCTCGAAGAAGGTCTATGCTACAGGTGAGTTAACTATTCTAACTACCTAGATTCTGTTTATTATCCACACTATGACAGACTCTCAGCAATCCTACAGGAGGGGAGGTCAGGGACAAACATCTGTTTTAGGTGGAGAGAGGCTCTAGGACTGAGGTCCCAAAAGCAGCATCAAGGTGGCTCATCAGATCAGTGCCACAGTGGGAAATGAGCAGGTGTGTAAGAAATGCAAATTACACACACTTCCATATACAAAGCATCATTGCTAATACAGTTAAATGACAAAAAATTAGGCTGGCTAGGCTTTAAGCAGGACTGTAAAGTGCCAAATGGCCTCACAAACAATCTGCAAAGGCTGAGAACAGCAGATTACATACATGAGTTTCATCCATGTTAAGACTCCGTGTGCTACAGCTGTTTGTCTCAGCCTGGGACACATAGTTGATCAGTCACATGATGGAATGGTTTGGGTCATGATGAGCCGGAAAGAGGAAAGAAATTAAATAATGTTGTGTGCATTAGTCTACATGGCAGTCTTGCAGAACTCTAATGGGAATGTTCTTGACCACAGCAACACAAGCAACATTGTGTGTGGTACAAAGAGCACACAACCCCCAGGGCAGCTCTGACCAGCCAACTGACAGCAGACAGCAATGAAGAATCTGATCCACCTGGCAATGGTTTGCTTGGCTGCCAGTCTGCCTAGAGCAGCTTTAGCATATGTTATGAACAACTGGCATGTTACTGCTCCTTGTAAAAGAACAGTCATGTGAACATCTAGGGTACGATCAGTAGTAGAGTGCAAGATCAGAATCTAAAGCATGGGGCTTTGCAAGAAAACACAAATAACAACAAGGACTGGTTCAGACTGAATTCAGAAACTACACTGAGGAATTTCACATGGGGCGTAAGACAACTTTGTCCTTGTGAAAGATCAAATTTGACTCCATCTCCCATCCCATCCCATCCTTCTTACCAAACTCGAACATACTGGCCTCTCCCCCCTCTCAGTCAAATGGTTCAGCCCCTACCTTTCTGGACGCTCTCAATGTGTCCAGTCTGAAGATGTATTCCCCCCGCCCCATACTGGCTGGAGTACCACAAGGGTCAATCCTCGACCCCATCATCTTTTCGATATTCCTCAACGATCTCTCCCTCGTTTGCTCCTCCTCCTCCTCCCACATACACCTCTATGCCAATGACACTATTCTTTATAACTCCGGCCGCTCTGCCTCAGTGGTGACCTCCCAGCTGCAGTCTGATTTCACCAGTGTCCTTAACTGGTTTAAGGCAAATCAACTGAAGGTCAACACCACAAAAACTGTCTCCATGAACTTCGGCTCCACCCAGAAACTAGCCAAACTCCTCCCATGCCCACCTTCATAACCCTTGATTGCAAAACCTTGGACATAGTCCTGGCCTACAAATACCTCGGAGTCTGGCTGGACAGTCACCTGGATTTCTCCACTCATGTCAGCCATATTCACTCCAAGCTCTGCCCTAAGCTCTGGGCCCTCTATAGAAACAAAGAAGCCCTCTCCCTTCCTGTTCGCCAGACACTCCTTACAAAAAACATTCTGCCACTTTTCAACTATGCCGACATCGTGTACAGGTCTGCCTCCGCATCCACACTCTCCAGAATGGACATTCTCTTCAACGCCTTCTGTCGTTTAACCTTGAATGCTCCCCAGAACCCATCATTGTGCCCTTCACTCCCTCGCTATCACTCCCTTCTTTTAATTCCCTTAAAACCTCCACATCTCCATTCTCACCACTAAATACTTGTTCAGCTTACTAACCTCCTACCTAGTCTCCTTCTATCCCCCGCCACACACACCTCCTATAGTCTCTGTTCCCGTGACACACGTTCCTTTGCCCTACCCTGCCCTCACTCTAACTCTGGCAAGGCTGCCTTCTCATTCCACTTCCTCTGGGAGTGGAACTCCCTGCCTCATTGTGCACATTGCCTTCCTTACATCTCTTTAAATGAACCCTCTAACTCTCCCCTCCTTCTCCTTGCTTGTGCTCACAACCTGACTAACCTCTAGGTAGTACCTTTGCCTAACCATGCCTGGTTACCTGTAGCTCAGTGTGCCAGGTCCTCTGCTTTTTCTCAAGTTTATTTGTTTATTATTTGAGTTTTGGTGACTGGGTAGGACCACTGAGACACTTACAGTCCCTTTTTCAGGGTCAACCCGGGGAAAAATAAATGTTACTACCCAGTTTTGAACTGGGGACCTTTCACGTGTTAGGTGAATGTGATAACCACTACACTATGGAAACTCCATAGTGTAGTTAGCATCTGCCCAAGTTTTCCATGTGTCCTACTGCCTACCCAGGCCTCAACAATACCCTCGGCTGTTATGTTGCTCAATGTGTTGTTGACATGCACATGTTATGTACCATTTTCATATCTACTTCCGCTGCTATTTTGCGTATGTGTTGCTGTTATATGCAATGTCATGTACTATTTTATACCTGCCTGTATAATCTGTTACCTGCCTGTCTTCTAGTACTTATGAATCATAATCATATATTATTATATTGTATTTGTACCTCCTCCGCCTGGGTCACACCTGAAATAGTGAAGTAGCTCAGTGTGCCTCTCAAGTTACCAATCTTTAAATAAATAAATATGGAGACACTACAGAGGGTACTCAGACATCTGGCTGAAGTGATGGCAACCAGAATGCAGTCTTCCACAACAGATGAAACAAATGAGACTTGCCCATAGAATAAAATGACTTTCTGATAAACATGGATAGCACCTGACTGAGATTCCAAGATGATGGAGGTTCACACCCTGGAGGAACAAGTGATACTTTAAGAACTTGGATTATCACCACCTGGGAACATTGGACCAGCTCTGGATATATGTTTCTGGGGGGAGCAAGATGGCCCTCTCACTTGGCCCTGCCAAGGGCAATCCATGAAGGAACTCAGTCCAGTAAGTATCAGTGGAAGCGGCCGCCAGTTGGAGGAGGGGGTGACAGGGCTGACAGTTTGTCCACGTGTCACCTGGAGAAACGATTATGAGGAAAAAAAATTATGTGAAGGAGTAAATATTTATATATACCTCATGCCTCTTTGACTGAATCTTTTTGGGGGAACAGTTAACTGTTGGTACTGATAAATCCACGATCTGGCTCTGAAGGGAGAAGAAGGCTACAAACCGTATTCTAAGAAATGAAGTATTACCTCAGGAGTGAGCGACAGGGAAAAGCCATTTGTCCATAGCCAAAGGAGCACTGTACTGTGTGGGCAGTAACTTTGATAGCATTTGGATGAAGAAAGCTCCCAGGTAAAACAATCACTTCTGAGTGGTGGCAGCTACTGAGGGACTTTTAACAGGTTTTCAGGGTTGAGAAACTTGGCAACCTGTTGCAGATTGCATCCTGAGTGTGGAAAGGTTGTGACACCCAAACTGTAAGTAACCAGCTCCAGCTAATAATAATAATAATCTTTATTTATAATGCACCTTTCAAAATCAAGGCGCAGTACATATTTAAAATAAATTCACAATAAAACATCATGATAAAATAGCTAAAACAAATTCAATCAATCCATGTCGACACCAACCCCATATGCCTTATTCCATAAAAAAGACTTCAGTGCTTGTTTAAAGTCCCCCACAGTCATGCACTCTCTAATCCAATGGGGTAGAGAATTCCAGAGTGTCGGTGCCATGAACATAAAAGCCCAGGCCCCAGAAGATTTTAAAACTACCCTTGGAATCTCCAGCAACCCCTCACTGGCCGAGAGGAGCTTAGAAGTGAGCAAGGCAGACTACTCCTGAATCAGTAAGCTAGTCAACAGTAGATACCTCTCAATCACTGTTTATGACAGTACTTTATAAACTAATAAGATAACACATGGATCAATATGAGAGACCAAAAAAATGTTTGGCACAGTAACGCAGGGGAAAATGTGTAGTGAGTAAATACGTGGAGTGTGAAGATTCTTTGTTTTGGTTGTTCTACCTGCTAACGGAGCACCAAGATTCATCAGTGATGTGTCCAGCCCTATGTTTTGTAGCCATGATGCAACCTGTGGACATCACACCCACCCTGCTAGCAGACTATATGGCAAAGATGAAACCAGGCAGGTCACAAGGGACGGACGGATACACCCCAGTATCACAGTGGAGCTAAGAGAAGAACTGGCAGGGTCACTTGCAGTAGTCTTTAAGGAGAATGTCCAGAAAGGTGTAGTGCTGGAGGACTGGAAAGTGGCCAAAGTGGTCCCCATTTTCAAGAGAGGTCTAGATCTGACTCTGGCAACTACAAGCTGGTCAGCCTGATTTCAGTGTTGGGCAGGGTCCAGGAAGCCATGGTCAAGAACAGCATAAAAGAGTACTTGGTTGAGACCAAGGTTCTTGCCGCATCTCAGCATGGCTTTATGCCAAGTCAACATGATCATCTTCTTGAGAGGGTGACCTGGGCCATGAACAGGGCAGGGCCGAAGACATATTGATAGTCTATCTGAACTTCAGCAAAGCCTCTGACACTGTCACGCAAGACAAGTTTCTGGGTAAAGTACACCAGTGTGATATGAGGCAATACATGAGGTGGACTGCTAAGTGGCTTGGGGGCAGAAAGTCGAGGAATGTGGTGGAACGGCACTGTTCAGAGTGGAGAGGGGTACTCAGCAGTGTCCCTCAGGGATCAGTGCTAGGACAAGGCTGTTCAGCATTTTTATCAATGATTTGGAAGCTGGGACCCTAGCAGACTGCTTAAACTGGCTGATAACACTAAGCTGACCAGGGTGGTGTACTCCCCTGAGGATGGGGTCAAACTTCAGGAGGACCTTAAGAAGCCAGGTGATTGGTCTGCCTCCTAGAGACTCAGATTAAGTGCAGCCAAATGCATGGCGCTACACTTGGGGAGGAAATAAAGTAGCTGGAAGTACATGTTGAGTGGGACTCCTCCTGCGGCAGACGAGGAAACAGACCTGGAGGTCATAATAGACCAAAGGATGAAAAATTGCAAGCAATGTGCAGTTGCTGTCAAGCAGGCCAGCAGAATGCTGGGGTACATTAAAAGAAGGTGGGGCCAGCAGGGGAAGAGGAAATTATCCTGCCTTTGTACAAAGCCTTGGTCAGGTTTCAGTTAAGAGGGTGTAGCACAGGGCCATCAAAATGATCCTAAGCACTGAAGACAAGAGCTATGAGGAGCGGCTGAGGGCCCTTAACATGTTCATAGTGAAGATGAAGAAGCTGAGAGGGACATAATCTCAGCTCTCGCACTCAAAGGTATCGGCAAGCTCAAGCAGACAGATGCCTGATTTGCTGTCCTCCATCAGGACATGGGGCATGTCCTGCAGCTCAGAAAGTGGTAACTTTGTTGGGTAACATGGGAAGCACTTCTTCTACTGAGAAGATGGTGAATCACCTCCATCTCTCTCTAGTCTATCTTTTAGCCCCAAATCTGTGGGGTAAGTCTATAAGTAACCTAAAATGCATTATGATATTGTACCATGTGTGACTTGGTATTTTATTTATAAGGAATTTATTTTTATTCTAGCCCCTATTTAACTGTAGGATTAATTGATAAGCAACTTAATATGAATTAAAATACTGTTATGTACAGTATTGAGATTTAGCATCAAATTATTATAAGGTGTTTATTGTATCCATTTAATTTTTTATTAGACAACATAAAACTGAGGCAAGAGGTGTAATTTTATGTCTCCGATTGATAATATCAATCTGATTCAGGCACTAATTTTTTTCCAGTTGGCCCTTTTTCTCCCTTTCTGGCATGACTCCCATCATGCTTCCCCTTCCCCCAGCCTCGTTACCCCAAACTTACCCCAAAGCTCCAAGTACACTGGGAAATGTTGGGCAGAGTTTTGTTTGTGGGGGTATCAGTGGCATATTTTGCACTGCAGGCTTTCTCTCAGCATGAATAAAAAAAAAACACTACATGTTGCTAGAATCCAACTCTGTCTGAAAGATTTAAAGGAGAACCGTATTATTCATAAATTACCCACACCCGCAAGCCTTACCCCTCCGATTAGGGGTTTCACAAATACAGTGCCCTTTTCAGTGAAGTTGAACTTACTTTATTTAATTTTTGTAAAGTCCGGCATTCGGCAAAATGGCGCATGCTCTGTGGTGCCATTTCGTGACTAAGTGCGGCACTGCACCGCTCGACTGCGATACACTTCTATTGGAGCCGAGCAGTGAGGTGCCGTACTTAGTCACAAAATGGCACCACAGAGCATGCACCATTTTGCCGAACGCTGGACTTTACAAAAATTAAATAAAGTAAGTTCAACTTCACTGAAAAGGGCGCTCTATTTGCGAAACCCCTAATCGGGGGGTAAGGCTTGCGGGGATGGGTAATTTATGAATAATACGGTTCTCCTTCAAGGACTGTGAGATGTGCACTCATTTTCTCTGCAGAACCCATGGTACAGTTCACCAGTGGAAGCAGTGGATATGAAGACAGTACAGGCCTTCAAGATAGGTCAGGACAAATTTCCACTTACCAAAGGAATCACAAACCAAGCAGTAGAATGGGTAGAGATTTCCTTTCAAGTCCGTACATGCTTATGCCGTAATATGCTTATGTCCGTAGTATGCTTATTCATACCTGCTTACGAACCAGGGGGTAGACATAAAGGACCTAGAGTCCCTCTTGACCTTAGATTACTATGTTACTATGTGAAACAGAGAAAAAGCTATTCAGGCTTTAGGGATGGGGGGGAAAGTGTGACCAAAATGTAGTTACTAACCCTGGTCACTGGCACCATCAAGTAGTGCCCTGGACCACAATGTGGGAAACCTGAGACCCAATCCAGATTCCCCTGTTCCAGACCAGTGGAGCCGGCACCGGATACAATGCAGAGGTACAGCACACTGGTCCCGTGAGAGGGAGTAAGCTACCCCACTGCAATGGTGACTCCTAGGGCATGATGGGAGACAACACTGGTGTCAAAAGTAATCATGCAATGTCAGTCATCCCCTACCAAAAGGATGTCCTTCAGGGGCCTCCACAAAATCAATTGGCTCGGAGGGAGGGCCTTACAAATGGACAAATGCTCACCTCGTGTAGATGATGCTGACTGCCAGCCTGCTCACCTCTGAGTTGCCAAACATCCTGGGATCCCTCTTTTCTGCCTTCACACTGGGATGCAATTCCCTCAGTAGGCCAGAAAGCAGGCACCTGGTAGAATAGGGCCCTATCACTAGAGTCAAGCCATGGGCCCTTGAGAGTGGAGGAGGATCTGGTTCATTGACCACCAGGATGAACCAAGCTGAGTTAGTGAAAGACAGCTTAGTGCAGTGGCGAGGTGGGGGGAGAGATACACTCACAAAACACATAGCCTTCTGTAAGAAAGAAACAAGTTCCACTAACCACAGTGGTGGCTGGTAGAAGGGAGAACCCACCCTGCATTTATTTATTTAAAATTTGCTGACCAAGATAGACACACTGAGCCGGATCTCCTTTCCTTTCCTTTCCTTTCCAGGTGTGACATGGTGGAGAAGATACACAGGGACGGAGTGGTACAGCAATAACAAATATAGCATCAACAACAGGTGCACATATAGGAACAATACAATGCAAGTTACAAGTAATTAATGCCAGGAGAGCAATGCAAACAAGTGCAAAATATGCAAGTAACAGGGGTGCCAATGGTAAGTGCTAGGGAAATGTGCAACCTATGAAAGGCAAGATGTTTGTAACAACAGCAGGGGCATATAAACACAAAATTAAGGAGAACAACGACACAATCGGTTAAGTGGTGAAATGGGTAGGAAGAGAGGGGTGTAAAGCGGGTAGGGTTTGTTGTAATGCTGGAGAGAAGGGGAAGATGGCTAGCTGAAGGTGCTGTTAAGAAGTGTGTTAGTAGGAGTGATTTGACAGCATGCAGGGAGAATGATATATGGATTATTTCTTTATTTGAAAATTGGTAACCAGGAGAGGTATCCTGAGCCAAGGCTTGTTTCCAGGTGTAACCTGGGGCAAGAGAATAGGAAATAAAATAAGAAAAACATAAGCAGTATTAATGACTGGTACAAAATGAAGAACAAATAGCGTACTGTTTAAACATAGTACAGGTACACATAAAGGTAAATAAAGCAAAGAGTAGACAGATGCAATAAAAGTAAGAAAGGAGCCTGATACAGGTAAGCATTAATCACAGATGAAGGTGGCATCTAATGGGGAGTTAATGCATGGTTGGAACCGTTATGGCATGAGGCCGGAGGCCGAGTGCATACAATGGTCCAACCATGCATTAACTCCCCATTAGATGCCGCCTTCAGAGGGGATTAATGCGCTTGTAACATGGCAGATGCAACTGTACTATCTGTCAGATGCTCTTTTCTTTGCTGTACAACAGTAATCACCAGAAACACTTATTTAACGTTTACAATTATGGTGCATGTCTGTTACTTTTCCTGCCTTTCTGGTGCTGGAACCGTGCACGTGCACATTGATCACCCCACATCGAGTAATATAGTGGCGACTACTTTTTTTAATCTTTCAACTCTGGTATATGTATAACTATTCGCATACAACTATGTTTGCACCTGTGACTTTGGTACTTGTGCTGGCTACTCCATTTGTCTACCCTCGTTTGTTTTTCACCTCACTGCTCCGGTGCATGCTGGGCAACATGTCCGTGCATACCTTCATATTCTCCCAAAATGACAGTTCACTTCTCCGCTCCCTGTACCTGGCGATTACCACCAGTGCGTGGTGATGGAACTTCTCCTCCATTTCCCTGTACATGCATTCTGTTACGTTCACATCTGCTACCACTATCATTGTGTGCCTCCGCATGCCATAGATTGCCCTTCTACATTTGTTTTCTCCTACCCATTCCTTTCTCCACTATTTTCCAATTCACACACTTGCCCTGTGAATTTTCCACACCTGTCCTTCATCAGTCCGACCTATAGGTGGCGCCTTCTCACATGTTCACAACTTTGCATCTCTCTCGCGCCGATCTCTTATTCAGCTGTGCTTTCCTGTGCTCTTTTCCATCCATTGGCGACTCCTACAATATGTCTCCACTCGCTCACTACCTCCAAAATTGCACACTTCCCCGTTCTTTCCTCTGTCCCGTTTTCTACAGTGCCCGCACAGGCACAGCCATTTCTCCTGTTCTTCTCTTCCCCTGCCAGTTCGTTTTCCTCCTGTGTTCATCGTGCCAGCTATTGGTCGACATATTTCTAACACACTCACTGCTTCCCTACTTCAGTGAGCACGTTCACACTCTCAACAGTGCATTACTGCTCTAAACGTTCTAAGGCAACAAGGCATTATCGTGCCATAATGCCGTGTTGCTCTTGTACTACCTGACCCTGTTACACCTATCACCTTCCTTCCCTGGAGTCCTCATATTTCTCCCAGGTTACAAGCTGAAGTAAACCCCAGCAGGAGGTAGAAAGAGGTTGTTCCACAGAGTTGGGAGGTGGATAGAGAAAGCAGACTGGCATGATGTAGATTTACAGCGAGGGATATGAAAGGCAGGAGCACTGGATGATTGGAGGGGGTAGGAGGAGGAGGCAGATGGCACGGGTAAGGAGAAACAATAGCAAGACCATACTCAAGGAAGAAAAAGAAACAAAGCGAGATAGACAGCATGTCAGGGAACCAGCACAAACAGAACATTAAAGAAAAAAAAATACCCATTAAGAAAAACACATTATAAACTACACAAAATGTGATTCTCTGTACAGACTACGGCACTAACAACTTTACTTAGCTGAACACAGAATGTGATTCTCTGTACTAACTATGACACTAACAGCTGTACTTAGCTGAAAACGGAAAGTGCTGTGATATTTAAAGGTCACACTGGCTTTTTACCAGTGCCAATTCCATACATCCCCAACATCTGCATGAGTGATCTCTGCAAGGTGCTGCACAGTGATAAAATGTCAGGGTTAACAGATCAAAAGGAAAAGTGAACATGGTGGTGATGCACGCGTTTGTAATCTTTTTCACCGATGTCCTGCATAGGGACACAAGAGGACTTCACATGCTGTATTCTTGAAGTCACTCTGTTTATATGGTATAGGACTTTTATAATTTATTTATTTTTTTACACATCACAAATAAGTTACCCAGTATAGCACAGACTGAGATGCATTCTCTCGTTTACACTGGGGTGCTGCTTCTACCCAGATATACAGCTGGAAGGGACTGAAACAGGGTCCATGCACCTTCCCCAGGTCATACTTTGATCCAGCGCCTGTAGTAAGATACAAAGCCACAATGCAGAGGGAGGCAAGGAAAGCAGTCAGGAGGGCAAAGGCGTAAACAAAGGAAAATATAGCCCAGACAGTAAAAGAAGGAAACAGAACCTTTTTCAGGTATGTAAGTGAAAGAAAAAAAGACCTGGGGAGGGATTGTGAGGCTAAATAAAGGAAGAGGGGAGTGTGCAGAGAGGGACCTAGAAAAAGCAGAAATCCTGAACGAATACTTCTGCTCAGAGTTCACAAAAGAAGGAGAAAGGCAGAGACCACAGTTACACAGGAGTAACACCATGGAAAAAAGGTGAACACCAGTCCATTCACAGAGGACAGAGTCTTAAAGGAACTTGCAGAACTGAAAGTGGACAAGGCAATAGGGCCAGACAGGATACAGATACATCCCAGAATATTAAATGAACTCAGAGAGGTGCTAGTAGCCTCACTGACAGTCCTATTCAACAAACTGCTGGAGGAGGGAGTGGTTCCGGAGTACTGGAGGAGCGCAAATGTGATACCTCGCCATAAAAGCAGGAGAATAGAGGAGGCTGGAAATTACAGGCCGATCAGTTTGACCTCAGTGGTGGGGAAAATAATGGAATTAATGTTAAAGGAAAGGACTGTGGCATATCTTGAATCCAGCAGGGCACAAGACCTGAGGCAACATGGATTCACAACAGGAAGGTCTTGTCAAACAAATCTGATAGATTTCTTTGGGTGAAAAGGGTAGTTGATCAGGAAGGGGCAGTAGACACTGGCCCCACCTAGATTTTGTGAGCCTTTGACACTGTCCCACACAGGAGGCTAGTAAACAGGTTGTGCAGTCTAGAGGTAGGACACAAGGTGGTAAACTGGGTCAGAAATTGGCTGAACAATAGGACACAGAGGGTGGTGAGTAAGCGGAGTTCAATCCGAGGAGAGGAGGTAAGCAGTGATCAGTGCGGGGCCTGTCCTCTTTAATGTCTTTATAAGCAACATTGCGGAGCGGCCAGAAGGGAAGGTATGCCTCTTTGCAGATGACATTAAACTCTGCAATAGGGTTGACACTCAAGGGGTTGTGGTGGAAAAAATGAGAAGAGACCTAGGCAAGCTGGAGGAGAGGTCAAGAGTGTGGCAGCTTAGATTCAATGAAAAGAAGTGCAAAATCATGCACTTGGGGCACAGAAGTCCAGGGGAGGAATACACGATGCGGGGAGAGAGGTACTGATGACATCCAAGATGGAAAGGGACCTGGGGATAATCATAACAGATGACCTAAAGGTAACCAAGCAATGTGAGAAGGCTGTGAGGAGAGTCAGAGGGATGCTGGGGTGCACAGGGAGAGGTATCACCAGTAGAAAACAGGAGGTGATGATACCATTGTACAGACAATTGTTGAGACCTCATCTGGAGTACTGTGTCCAGTTCTGGAGGTCACATCTCTGAAAGGACATAGACAGAGTGGAAACAGTCCAGAAAAGGGCAATAAAAATGGTGCAAGGACTGCACGAGAAACCATCTGAAGAGTGACTGAAAAAACTCAATATGTGTTCCCTGGAGGAAAGGAGGCGGGAGATATGATAGAGACTTTCAAGTACCTCAAGGAGATAAACAAGGTACAAGAGGGCAGCATCTTTAGAAGAAAAAAAAAGATGTGCAAGGACAAGGGGTCACAATATGAGGCGGGGGGGACTCAGGAGCAACGCGAGTAAGTATTACTTCACAGAAAATGTGGTAGATGCACGGAACAGCCTCCCTGTGGAGGTTGTGGGGCCAAAAATGGTAGAAAAATTCAAGAATGCATCAGATTGACAAATGCCAACCCTAGTGACAGGAAACAGATGGTAAGCTACAGATCAATTAGGATCTGGAGTATATGCAGCAGGTATGAAAATGGGCAGACAGGGTGGGCCAAGTGGCTCTTATCTGCCTTCAAATTCTAGGTTTCTATAGCTCCTCTACTAAAGAGTGTGCATAATACCAACAGATTCACTGAAGAAATGGAGAAAGCAAAATGCCAGCACAACTCAACTGCATAAGAAAGCAACTTTATTCAAAGAATTGCATACCACCACATATCTGAATCAAACGGGTCCACACAGAACAGAACCCTTACCTGTTTCGCATGCTGGTGCGTCATCAGGGGGATGACCAGTTAGTCACAAAGTACTTCTTAAACTAGTGCATTTAACGAGACAGTGCAACCACTAGTGTAATGAATGTAAAAGTGCTCAGTCCCACTTCTAATAAATATCAAAAAATTAAACAATTACATACACTACTAATAATATAATTCAAAAAAAAACACAAGAACTAGAATAATTTAAAAGCATTTGAAAATCTGGATTATCTTGCAACTATATAATATACTGTTGGTCCTTATAGATACTTCAGTGCTGAGGGGCAAACAAATGTTTTCTCCTTAGCACCCTAGGAACAATACACATTAGTTTCTAATACATTTCAAAATGTCTGTCCTATTATTTAGTCCAGGTGGATGTAGTGCCCCAATATGTAGATCCAAAATAACTCACTCTGGATTAATTTAACGATCCAAGTCACCGCCTTTAAATGCACTATTTTTAAGAAACCCCTTGTGACTAACTGGTCACCCCCCTGATGGTGCACCAGCATGCAAAACTGGTAGGAGTTCTGTTCTGAGTGGGCCCGTTCAATTCAGCTACATGGTGGTATGTAATTCTCTGAAATAAAGTTGCTTTTTTACACAGCTGAGCTGTGCTGGTATTCTGCTTTCTCCATTTCTCCTGGAATAGGATACCTACTGATCATCTGTTTCACAGCTCTAAATTAAAGTGTCAGCATGGCTCAGTTGGTAGCACATCCGCCTCTGGATCAGAAGATCATGGGTTCTCCTCCCACACTGGGACTGGACTTGAACCCAAAATCGCTGGCATCTAATTGCAGTATTAGGGAGGTGCTGTACTGCTGGGGTGTGCCGTCCTTCGGATGAGATGTTAAACCGAGGTCCCTTCTACCCATCCTGGTGCATCCTGGTGGGTGTCCAGGTGGAAGTAAAAGAACCCAGGACACCCTTCGCAAAGAGTAGGGGACATTCCTGGTGTCCTGGCCAACATTCTCCTTCCCATAAACTGGTTCATGCAATTGTCCAGTCTGTGGGTGTTGATGTGCAGTATGACTGCCACTACACATTCAGTCACTTCACTACCAGTCTAGCATTGCTTGTAAGTGCTTTGAGATACACTGTATATGAAAAGCGCTATATAAGTTCTGATTCTTCTTCATCTTCTAATCAAATGACCACACTGCCTGTACTATTTCAGTTACACCTGCCTGTGCAAGAAAGCTGGGGGGTTGTACTCATGCTTCCTCTCCATATTTTAAAGTGCATAATAAAATGGAGAACCAAGACATGTGACTGGTCAGATATGACCACATGACCATGCGTTATTTGAAAAGAACAGCACAGGTCAGAAATGTTTAACTTTCTGAACATAATTACACATTTTCAAAAACTAAAAATCAGAGAGAAACCATTTTATAATTGCAATAAACCACTATAGGGTGTGAATAATTGTGGGATAACCACACTTTCCAGGTGCATATGGCACCTGACGTTGACTCATGCCTCACTTCCCAAGGCATGCCATTATCCCACAGTAACACACACCCTGTCATGCCTTACTGCTTATGCAAGTCTCTTTCATAAGATTTTTAAAAAATCCTTTTAACCACTTTTGCTTCTCGCATGGTTTCCCCCAGGTAATAGTTTGTAAATAACAAAAATATAATAAAATGTCAACAAATTGTTTTAGACAATAGGTTTCTGAGTTAAATATCTAATCAAATCTTGTACGTTTCCCTTACATATATTATGCTATAGATAAATATATGTATTTACTGCAATTGATATATATATATATATATATATATATATATATATATAAAAATGTGCTTCACTTGCATGCTGTCTCCCCCGAAAACCCATGAGAAGTCAAGTCAATTGCATTTATATGACACTCAATTCAGCTAGCTCTGAGCACCTTATAAATAGAAGGACAAACATATTTTCAGTAGGGTAATTCTGGTGCCTAACATTTTAAATAAAATAAGTACATTATGCTGCACAGTGCCAGAAACCGCGCGGGGCTCACAATGTTTTCATAGTTTACGATAGGTATACTTGGCTCAAAAATAAAAGAACTCAACTTTTGGTTCTACATTCAAGTCACATTCAAAATGCCATTAATTCAAAGAAGCTTTATTTCGTACAGGGAGTGACTTCGTTATTGTGGTCCCAGAGTTATGAACCCTCTTACAACAGGCTGCAGAAGGGCAACACATAATCATTTGTCAGTCACCACAATAGCTGAAAAAAATTAGATAATACAGATTACAGTTTTGTTAATATTTACATATAACCTGCCGCATGTTACAAAATACAATATTCCCTGGCCCAGTGTTGCAGTGGACTGAGACTCCGAGTGCCGTGTCACCCACCATACTGGCGATCCCGGTTCGGGAACAGACCAGGATCACAGGAGGTTGGCTGGGGGAAGGATAACTGAGCATCCACTGACAGATCTCTTCTTTTGGGGAGGGGGGACACAGCGAGATGCTGCTTGCCTGTCACCCAGCAGAGGTCGAGTGGCATAGCATCAGCGACCACTTCCTAGAGGGTCGGTGGGGGCAGGTGCTCAAGTATGTCCAACATCTTCACACTATGTGCCCATGCCATGGCAGACATTCCTGACCTTGGAGACAGGGGTGAAAAACCAAGGTCGAAAGACCTCTTCCCCCATAAGTGCCAGGATGATGGCCGGTGACTCTGTATGCTCCACTCCACAACCTGTGGTAGCCACTCATCATTTGAGTAAGCAAGTAGTTGGGGTAAGGCCTGCGAAGGTGAGGGATGGCACTGGGGGTCACCGTCAGAATTGAGGGGGCTGTATGAGGAGAAAGGAGGGAGAAATAAAGGATAAAAAAAAAGAAACAAAACATTCAATGAAAAGACAGCAAGTCGGCCAGTCTGCGATGCAGCAGTAAAGCCAATTACAATGCTGGCATCCTGGGTTCAGGAACAAGCCCGGGTTACCAGAGGGCCGGCGGCAGGAGGGAGGAGGCTTAAGCTGACCACTTCCAGGGTGGCTGGTTGTCCATGGTTCGCTGCATGAGCACATCCTGGAAACTGCAATAAGTGAGGTACAAGGCAGCAAAGCAAGGGGTGGGGGGACGAGCGGTGCCTCTCTGGGCATACCCACTGCATGCGTGATCGGTGACATGATGCCCACCATTTCATTTAGGGAGAAAAGCAGAAGAAAATGCTTGTGCCTCTAATGGTGATATCTGGCTAACTTGGGACCTATTCCACCAACTCAGCTCTCCAATGGATTAAGTCTCTGAAGGAGGGTCTACCCCAACACCACCTGCCCTGCTAAGGGGGTAAGCTAAGGGAGGTGAAAGGCAAGACCCAGAGAATGTGGGGACATGGTTGGAGGAGTTGTGCTGAGGGGGTTTAGGTGCTGGGGGTGATAAATAGTAAATCTACAACAAAAAGGCATGTATTACTGCAAACCACATTTGTAGGACTTCAGCTTCATCCTGCAGGTTTCATATAACAATAAACCGCTTATACTCATGCCATATAAAAAGAAAAAGGTGCTTGCTATCTGAACAATAGAACTGTGCAGAAGTTGTAAAACCATTCAGTAGCTCACTATAAAACACCGGACAAGCATGTCTGATTGCACTGTACGAGTTTACAGTACTGCCTCTGTTTTGGAAACAATAGTTTCTCCTCTGGAAGGTCCTGATGATCTATTCCTTGAGTATTTATTTTTTTGTTTGTTTACCAGCAGCATGCAAATTGGATGACATGCAAAATGGATGTTGATAATAAAACAATGAGGCACAACAATAAATTGAAAAGCTTTAAAGATGTTGTGCCATAAAGGGCCATGAGATGAGACTGAGTACTATTATCTGGGTCAGCTGGGCTCCTGGCAGTGAATATCTAAGGGTCAGCACAGAAAACGGGGAGTCTCATAAGAAGCAGGAATTAGGAGCCCCATCCTCAAGGAGGGTGATGTAAAACAGAAGGGAAACTTGCAGTATTGCACCACCACCCACTGGTGCTATTCACATATGTTTATAGTCATAGGGAGGAGTCCCCTATGACTATATCGCAAGGCAAATAAAGTGGCGACATGTTAGTGGGTGCACACGGGGTGACTCACAGAGATGGCACTCTGCTATGTTTTAATTTCGTGAAATAGGAAGTTCCCCACCACCACCCACCCCTTACCTTTGGGCCATTTACTAAGACAACAGATTTTATTTGTCCTTCTTCTCCATCTGTTCCACACGCCACTAAAAGTCTGTCACTTCCAATGAATTCTCCATATGCTCCAAATGCCACTACAACCTCTGGCATCCAGAGAACTCTCCATCTGCTGTTCCATACACAAGTACAACTCCCTGGCATCCAGGAACTCTTCATCTGTTCCACATACCACTACAACTTCCTGATATCCAGGGACTTCTACATCTGCTCACACAGCTACAACTCCCTATCATCGAGTAACCTCTCTACCCATTCCACATACCACTACCGATCCCTGGCATCTCCATCTGTTCCATATGCCACTACCACTCCCTGGCATCTAGTGATCTCTCCACCTGTTCCATATACCACTACAACTCCCTGGCATACAGTGATCTCTCCACCTGTTCCTCAGCCACTACCACTCCCTGTACAGTGATCTCTCCACCTGTTCCACATGCCACTACCACTCCCTGATGTCCAGTGACCTCTACACCTGCTCCAGATGACACTATCACTCCCTGGTGTGCAGTAATATCTCCACCTGTTCCACATACCACTACAACCTCCTAGCATCCAGTGATCTCGCCTGTTCCACATACCACTATCACTCCCTGGAATCCAGTGATCTCTCCACCTGTTCTACATACCAATACCACTCCCTGGAATCCAGCAATCTCCCACCTGTTCCACATACCACTGCTCAGTAGCATCCAGTGATCTCTTTACCTGTTCCACATACCACCATCTCTCTGAAATCCAGCAATCTCTCCACCTGTTCCACATGCCTCTACCACTCCCTGGCATCCAGTGACCACTCTATCTGTTCCATATACCACTACAACTCACTGGTGTGCAGTGATCTCTCCACCTGTTCCACATACCGCTCCCTGGAATCCAGTGATCTCTTCACCTGTTCTTCGTGCTACTACCACCCCGTAGCATCCAGTGATCTCTCCACCTGTTCCACATGCCACTACCACTCCCTGATGTCCAGTGATCTCTACACCTGCTCCAGATGACACTACCAATCCCAGGTGTGTAGTGATATCTCCACCTGTTCCACTTACCACTACAACCTCCTAGCATCCAGTGATCTCGCTGCCTGTTCCACATACCCCTATCTCTCCCTGGAATCCAGTGATCTCTCCATCTGTTCTGCATGCCATTATCACTCCCTGGCATCCAGTAATCTCTCCACCTGTTCCACATGACACTACCACTCCTTGGCATTCAGTGATCTCTCCACCTGTTCCACAGCCACTACCACTCCCTGGCATCCTGTGACCACTATCTCTTCTACATGCCACTACCACTCCCTGGCATCCAGTGATCTCTACACCTGTTCCACATACCACTATCGATCTCTGGAATCCAGTGATCTCTCCACCTGTTCCACATGCCACAGCCACTCCCTGGCATCCAGTTATCTCTCCACCTGCTCCACATGCCACTACCACTCCCTGGCATCCAGTTATCTCTCCACCTGTTCCACATGCCACTATCACTCCCTGGAATCCAGTTATCTCTCCACCTGTTTCACGTGATACTACGACTCCCTAGCATTCAGTGATCTCTCCACCTGTTCCACATACCACTATCACTCCCTGGAATCCAGTGACCTCTTCACCTGTTTCACATGCCACTACCTGGCATCCAGTGGCCACACCATCTGTTCTACATGCTACCACCACTCCCTGGCATCCAGTTATCTCTCCACCTGTTCCACATGCCACTACCACTGCCTAGCATCCAATGATCTCTCCACCTGTTCCACATGCCACTACCACTTCCTGGCGTCCAGTGATCTCACCACCTGTTCCACATGCCATTACCACTCCCTGGCAGCTAGTGATTACTATCTCTTCCTCATGCCACTTCCACTCCCTGGCATCCAGTGATGTCTCCATCTGTTCCATGTACTACTAGCACTCCCTGGCATCCAGTGACCTCACCATCTGTTTCGTACACCACTACCACTCCCTGGTATTCAGTGACATCTCCCTCTATTCCACATCACTCCCACTCCCTGGCATCCAGTGACCTCTCCATCTGTTCCATATACCACTACAAATCCCTGACAACCAGTGAACATTCCATCTGTTCCACATACCACTAACTGGCATCAGTGACCTCTCCATCTGTTCCACACACCAAAACTGCCTGGCATCCAGCAACTTCTCTCCATCTGTTCCACATACCACTATACATCCCTGGCAACCAGTGAACGTTTCCTCTGTTCCACATAGCACTGCCACTCCTGGGCACCCAGTGACCTCTCCAAGTGTTGTACATGTCACTACCAATCACTGGCATCCAATGACCTCTCACTCTGTTCCACATGCCCCCCCCCCAAAACTTTCTGGCTAGATCTATCATTATTGTCGACAGACACTCACTTTTGCTTACCAAACCCTTCCACTGCTGCAAAACAGGGTCCTGGCACAGCTTTCCTCCCTCAGCTGTCTGCCTGCAGCAGTTCTGCAGGCAGGGGATAACAAAAGTTTGCATCTGCATTTGCACAGGCCACTATGCTTTGTAAAGACCCCTCCCACTTCAATGTACACTTGTTGCAATAGGAATGGAACGTCAAGACTGTTGCTTAGAGGTCATGGTCACAACCACCGCCAAGTGATACTCCCGGTAACTAGAAATAGGCCTTTAAAGTCTCAACTGTAACATTTTGTTGTGAAGGAATCAGGCAGGCTTCCCTTTATAGCACTGAGTGAGTTGTACTAGATATTCAAAAACACCTGCTTATATAACATTTATTTTTTATTTCATGGTTCAGAAACAACCTTTGAGAACAGGACTCTTACAAAGGTGCCACGTCATACAAACACAGACACAGGATACAGACACATTAAGTTAACAGGCCTTTGGTTACATACGTAAATCTATTTAGGTAATTCCAGACAAGAAGTTACATCTTATTCAAAATACTCTAAATAAGGCTGGAGTAAGATGTAACAGAGCTCTGCTAATGATGATTGTGGGGAGGCAAGGATTACAAGGTGCAGCCCAGAAGGCATTGTCTGAGATGCAAACAGGGAGTGGGGAGGTATGACAGAGGTGAAGAGAGGGCATTGAGGCAGGGGGAGGTACATACTGGCAAAGAGCAGTGGTTCACAGGTACCGGGTTCATAGGTACAGGGAGGAGTGGTTCATAAGTACAGGACTGGTACAAGCTGGGAGAGAGGAGTGGTTCAAAGGTACTAAGAGGGGTGGTTCATAGGTTCAGGACTGGTACAGGGTGCCACACATGGCATTGAGAGGGAGAGAGTGGGCTAATGACTGAGAAGGAAGGGGGGTAGACACATTGTGTGGTGTAGAGAGGGTTCAGGATGGGGGTGGTAAGGTAGTGTGGGGAGAAATGGGTGAGAGAGGGTAGAGAAGGGGTAGAGGTAGCAGAGGGGATGGAGAGAGGGATATAGTGGGGGATAGAAGGGAGAGAGAGGGAGGGACTGACTTACGAAGAGTAAGAGTGAGTGCAGGTAGGAGAGGGGAGAGAGAGAGAATGTGGCTATATGGATAAGATGGGTAAGGTAATAGAGTGATAAGGGAAGATGGAAGAGGAGAAGACACCAGGGGCTAGTTATAGCCCTTATGAGAATGGGAGGCCAGGGAGTGGGTGGGTTTAATGGCCATATGGAATTACTGAGACAGGTAAGTGCAGGTTCTGGGAGGTGCATCAGGACGATTAGTGATGGCACAAGCATAATTGCCTGCTTATAAAATATTGCTTTAGCTCTGTTTTAAAGGTCCTAATGTTAGCAGTTGTCAGCGAAGCTGAGGGACCTCATTAAGCCAGAGAGGTGCTCTGTAGGAAAGGAGTGTTGACCAAGAGCAGTCCTGCAAAATGGGACACAGAGGTGTAGCTCCTTTCTTCTAGTAGTGTCACGAATGGCTCACCTTCAAAATCATTTCCGAGATGCATGGAGAGTTTGGCCAAGCCAAGGGTTTGCAGTTTGGTTGCTACTAGTAAGTTCAAAATATATGAAACCTGTTGTAAATTATGATCATGCCCAAAATACTCTGGACAGCTATTTCTCTACCAGTGAAAGTTTTAAATTTGCATGAGCAGCCCAAGAACTGCAAAATGTTTGGATAGCTGCCCCTGGATTCACAAATTCCAGGGACCCAATTCTCAGTTACTATTAGTGTTGGCAAAAAAGGCAGTCTTATGCTGCACTGTTGTTCTGCCACCCCACAGCACTGCATAGAAAAGTGGTTGCATGATGCAAGAGGAGGAGTTCCCCTCCTGCAAAAGACAAACAATGCAAATGCCTGAGACAGCAGTTAGCAGGTGCAAAAGGGATTTGCACCATCTAACAGGACACTGTTCAAATGTGACGTCAAAATATGGTACTGCCTAGACCCAGCGGCGTGCCAGTCAAATGGGTGTCCTACCCCGATGGATCTGCTCTCTCAAGATATATGGACCCTGCTAGGCCAGCGATCCCTTCACTCTGCTTCCCATGTGTCCTGATGGCCAATGACTCTGGTGGTCCTGTGTGGACCTCCCACGTGCTCCTACTGTTGTGAATAATTCTGATTGCCCACGGGTTACTCCCTCCCTAGCCCTACTGTGGCATTCTACTTGGTAGCCCAATGTTCCTTCCGGAACACTGTCCATCCTCAGAGCTTCTGCTTCTACCAGGATGTGACCTGGGAGAGTAACAGGTGGCTATGACTGGGCTCGGGAGGACCACGCTGCATCTGCATTTGGTGGTGCCTGCCCCTTCTCTGACTGCTTGCAGTGTCTTTTGTGAATGCTCAAAAAGGGTTGTGATCCCTACTGAGCACAGCTGGATGGGGAAACAATGGCAGCAGTGGGGCCAAGTTGTTGAAAGGCCACTTAGCACTACCAATTGCAACTTAGAATGGGGCCCCACATTTTATGGCCTACAAAACTCACATAATACAGGGACTAAGTTAGACTTTGGACTGTGATCCATGTCTTTTGGTATTATGAAACAAAAAATACATTCAGATGTAAACTGGATTAGCAATGTTCTCAGCCAGTAGTTTTATGCATACTGCTTTGTGACTGATTTGCATAAAAGATGTGTGAAATTAACATATGAAATGACTACTTGTCAGCCTGTGGGATGTCACTGAAAGAGGAACAGACTCAGTAGTCTCACGTGACATACACTATCTTGTCGAGACAAACGACAACATTCACGAAAGTGGCCATCCTGCACAAGCAATCCTCGGTCTGTGTACAAAGCCATGCCATGGTCACTTTACTACCCTTAAAAAGCTTTATACATCAGGCAGTGGAGAACTCCCTATTCAGTACACACTCTGACTGGACTGCCCCACCCCAATCCTGCTGTGCTTTCTCAAATTAATCTTATCTGCAAGTGCAACCTTGCTAAATGTAAACAGTCCTATTCAGCTATTTATGGCCAAATCATAATTTTTAAACAGTCTTTATTTTAAAATAAGTCACTATGTGGAAGTTTAGCCTCCTGAGACAGGCTTTTTTTCAGGAGAAAGCTGCCATAAAAAATGATCATTTAAATGCAATAAATCCCAGTGCCTGTAGTCCTCCTTTCCCCCCGCACCAAATATCTTTCCCACCATGTAATTTAAGAATGAAATAGCTTAAAAAAACTAAAAAAAAAACAAACTCCCACATATTTAACCAGAAGTTTATATTTTAATATTAGACAATGGTAACCAGGTAGAGCCCACCGGGACAAAGCCCAAGGGGCGACCCAGACATGCAAAAGAACAATACATACAGTATACATAGCACCAGTCTGTATATAGCTTGCACATGTTCTCTAGTTATCTTCTCCTCAGTCTTTAATTCTAAGGATAGCTGCTTGAAAATGGGATCCTAGTCCCCAAAGATTTCAACAGCTCCTGCCACCTGTCTACACGTGATGCCATAATCCTGTTTCCAAATTGTAGCTGGTTGCTGTAGAAGTGGAAAGGATTATGACATCTCAAGGAGAACATAATGACATCATATCATAACTAGCCCAGCAGCAGGACCAGAGGAGGTCCAAAGGACAAAAAAAAATGCAGTTTCCATAGAAATTTTCCTAGCAGAAGAGAATAAGAGGAAGATAAAAATCAGGAAATACAGGAAGAACTACAGCATGAACTCTCTGGAATTTCAAGTTCGCGGAGGGCATCACAGGCTCTTTAAATATATAAAGTATTTTATTTTGGTTTTTTTTACTTTGAAATGTTCAGTAAAAGCGTAGCTGCCCTTACTGTAGGTACATCACCTAGCCTTCAAGAGGACCTTAGGAAGCATTTGTTACAGCAGCAGTCAATGTTACATAGTTTACTTATTCTACATACATACACTGTTTGGGTACATAATATAAGGAATAAAGTATGCCCAGCATAATAAGGGTATAGGGATTCTAGTGACCATTATTTTTGCAGTTAAACTTTTTTATTAATTTTTCATAAGATATACAGACAAACCTCTTACAGTACAGTACAATGTGAGGATTTTTTTTTTAAAGAAATTGAGGCAGCATATAATAAGAACATTGCTACAATAATACAAGGAGCTTTTGATTTAAAATATAGTAAACAATACAGGTCATGTAATTAGCATATAATTGACATTTGTAGTGAACTTAAAGCGGATAGTATGATTAGATATGGTTTATATTAAAATGTTACATAATTATATATGATGCTGCAAAAGGGAAAAAAGTACATTAAATAAAAGTTTGTGGAGTAATAAAGAATGATTGAGAACAGAGTATAGGAAAGAAAAGATATATAAGAAAGTTAAGAAGAGAGAGAGGGAAACTATAAAAAAATGGGAAAAAAGCGAGACTACAATGATGTATCAGTAAAAGGGGAAAATCCATATATATTAAGTCCATACATTGGAGTTGGAAGATTTAGTTGATTCCAAAAATTTAAAAAAGCCCTGCCAACAATTGTTATATAACATGAGTCGGTCAGACAAGATATATGTCATACGGTCCAGAGAGGCAATATGCCTCTTATTGCAATAGTTGGTTAATGATACCGGGAAGGGTAGAGATTATGTTGGATCTCCAATGCATGAGGATTGTGCGTTTAACTTGAAGGAAGAGTATATTTAACCATCTGCTCTGTGAATATGAAATTTTATAAGAACGGTGATTAAAAATACCAAGAATGCAATGTTTAGGGTCTAGTGTAAAGGTTGACCTACCACTTTCATTGCAAATCTGTGAGTACAGTGCCAAATCTTTGTATGAGGGACAGTGCCATAAGATATGCAATAAATCCCCATTGGGGAACTGCAGCGCCAGCAATTGTTATTGTTCAATAAACCCATTTTTGTAATACAACAGGAGTTCTGTACCACAAATGAAGGATCTTGGTTTGAATGAGAACTGCGTTTATCATTAAAGATTTGTGACAGGAGAGCCAACATCTGGACCATTGTGCATTGGTGATATTATATTGTAGCAAAGTACTCCATCTGTTTTAGCATTGACAGAGTAGTCAGGAAGGATATCACAAATATCTTTGTAAACAGTGCTATTTAAATTGGATGTTGTTTTTATCCATTTAGAGATGTGCTTATCATACAGAAAATTGATAGAGAGGGTGTGAGGTAAGAGTTGCATGTATGAGAAGCTGTAGATATTTCCAAAAATCCTGATGGGGAAGATTCCATATGCCTCATAGGTCGGTGTAAGATTTTAACTTTAATGACTTGGGTTCAAGTATATCCTGCAAAAGAGAATACCCTTATTTTCCAGGCATGCATAAAAAAATGGGGTGATTATCAAGAGATATATGGTGGTTACCCCAGATGGGGGTGTAAGCTAAGGTTTGGGGTTAGATTTAGTATGCTTGTGAATGATTTTCCAATAGAATATAGAAGCAGCTATGGTAGGTGAGACTTTAAAGAAGAGGTAAGGGTGTTATAAAGGAAAGAATGCACATTACCAGGACATAAGGATGTTTCCATATTGACCCATAAAGGAGACTGGATGTTGGGTTTGTTAAACCATTTAATTGTTTGAGATGTACGGAAAGCCCATAAGTAGGCTTGGAACCAAGGAAGGCCAAAGCCACCTTTTGACCAATGGGATCTAAGTTTATAACGACTAAATCTAGGTATTTTGCCTTCCCAAATGAAGCTGCCAATAATTTTGTCTATTTTGGTAAGAAAACTAGAGGGAAGTATCAAAGGGATATTGGAAAATAGGTATAATATTTTAGGAGTTATTGACATTTTAATGGCAGAAATTTTACCATTAAAAGAAAGTTTAAGTAGCCTAGTGACCATTATAAATCACAAGACTGAAGGCCGAGAGGTTTACATTTGTCACCAGAAACCTGAGATAGCATTGCACCCTTATTCTGTAGGGGTTGGGTATATTTTATTATCTTTCTATGCTTTTGCAGGCATAGCTTGACACAGTAAGGAAGATTAGGGGTTGCTAGCTGTAGCGAGAAATGTGGCAACAGGATTAAACGTATAAGATGAACATGTAGAAGGTTAAAGACTGTTCAGTTTAAAAATGCATTAAAAAACTATTAAAACCAACTTACATTTTTAAACAGCAGGTTCTTATCAGAAGATGTCATGCCCCTCCCCCAAACACATATAGCAGCTTACCTTTCCCCAAACCACTGTGCCGCATAGTTTTAATTATTTTCACTGCCGGTCACCGCTCGATTAACAAAGTCCTCGTTAGTCAAGCGGTGGCCAGGATTTGTGAAACTCTGTACCGAAAGTAAAAAAAAAAAAAAAAAAAAACATTAAATACTGCCCCATTACAGTCTACGGAGCATGCCTCCGCGCTCATCCTTTACCAACATCACAAAACGTGCTAATGTGGGGGCATGTCTCCGGCTCAGGAAGTCAGGGTATTTTGACTGCTGGGCTTAGAGAGTAAGATTATAAGTGTTTTTAAAGAAAACAGCAGTTGAAATAATTAAAACGATGTGGCACACTGACTTTGGGGAAAGTTAAGCTGCCGTTGTGTTGGGGGACATCTTCTAATAAGAACCTGCTCTTTACATAACAAGACATGAGAGAGGATGTGTAATACCCTGTATGCACCACACACCACAAGGGAGTTGAGCAGGTATCACAGTCATTTAAAGTGTCAAAGAATGTTTCTTGCAGTGAAAAAATGAATTGAGTTGGTTTGATACTGGTTTTGCAGTGTGGTCCACAGGATGTGAATTGAAGTACTACTGTCTGTTTAAATATAGAATAATACATGGGGTGGTGTGTGGAGAATTTTACACTCACCCAATGTACTGGATGCTACATAAACCCAGAGAGCGAAGCTCAAGGGGTTTATTTAAGCATCCAACACTGAGGATGTGTGTAAAAATCTCATTAAACACACCACCCCATGTTTTATTTTATATAATTGCTGGGAAGCATTTTTTCACGATAGCAATGATATAAAATAAATGCACGTTGCTGTGCAACCACGGTCAGGTTCAAGCGGCTGTTTTAACTTTTACTTTTTATTTGTAAAGTGGTTCCTCCCAAAAGTGTAAGAGTGTTTTTTTATTTATTCATTTACTGTACTTTTTTTTTTTTTACATTTATTTACTGCGGGAATACAAGTGCTAGAAGTGGTAAAGTGCGGTGCAACAAAGGGAAGACCACAGCTGGAGCATGCATGGAGTGAGGGAAACCTGGTATGTAGTCACCATTATAACCAGCTAGTTATAACAGCAAATTATAACTCGGTTTCCCAGTGAGAAAAAACACTCCCTGGTTTTTATAAATGAATAACATGAGACAAATCTTAATATCCCTTTCTGAATCCAAGGCAAAGTAGACAACCAAGGGAAAGTATAACAGAACATTAGGACAAGGCTAGGTCTTTACATGAATGAATAATCAGTAAGAAAATTAGTAATAATTCAAGGGAATGTGTAAGATTATTGAGGCGCTTTTGCCAATAAATGTTAACCTACTTTATAAAGTAGATAAACCTGGGTACTGGGTTGTAGTCAAGGGACTGGAGAGGGCAGATGTGGCGCCACTGCACAAGAGGGGCAGTAAGGAGTTGGCAGAGAATTATCGCCCAGTCAGCCTTGCCTCGGTGGTGGGTAAGGTGATGGAGGCACTAATAAAGGAAAGGGTGGTGAACTACCTAGTGGATAGCAGCCTGCAGGACAACAGGCAACATGGCTTCACGAATGGGAGGTCATGCCAGACAAACCTGATAGAGTTCTTCAGTTGGGTGATGCGGGTAGTTGACCAGGGTGGGGCAGTTGATATAGCCTATCTGGACTTCAGTAAGGCCTTCAACACTGTTCCTCACAGAAGGCTAGTAAATAAGCTGGAAAGCTAAGGGGTGGGATGGAAAATAAATAGGTGGGTTAAAAACTGGTTGGTGGGCAAAAGCCAGAGAGTGGTGGTAAATGGGGTGCACTCCAGGGTGAGGGGTGATGAGTACGGTGCTCCAGGGGGTCAGTACTGGGACCCCTCCTTTTTAATGTCTACATTAGTGATACAGCGGACAGGCTGGGGGAAGGGTGTGCCTATCTGCAGGTAATACAAAAATATGCAATAGGGTGAACACCCCAGGGGGATGTGGAGGCCATGAGACAGGACCTGAAGATTCTGGAGAGGTGGTCGGACACTTGGCAACTGAAATTCAATACCAAAAAGTGTGCTGTGGTGCACTTATGGCATAAAAATCTGCAAGCAGCTTACACTATAGGGGGAGGAAATAAAAAAAAACAGAGCAGGAGAGAGATCTGGGAATGATAATATCAAGCAGTCTTAAGGTAGGCTGCCAATGCAGCAAAGCTGTGGGAAAAGGCTAATGTAATCTTGGCATGCATTGGAAGGGGCATAACTAGCAGAAGGAGGGACGTACTGATGCCTCTCTACAAAGCCATGGTGAGGGCACACCTGCAGTACAGGGTCCAGTTCTGGAGACTGCACCTACGCAAGGACATAGATGGGATAGAGAGGGTTCAGAGAAGGGCAATCAAGATGGTGCACAGTATGCAGGGGAAGCCATATGAGCAGAGGTGTAGGGAATTGGATCTGTACCCACTGGAGACCATAAGGGAGAGGGGGGACATGACAAACTTTTAAGTACATGAAGGGGATCAATAAGGTCAAGGAGGGTTGCTTATTTAAAAGGAAGGGGGGGCTAAAACTAGAGGGCATAGCCAAAGATTGGAGGGCAGAAGATGTAGAGGCAATGTAAGAGGCGATTCTTCAAGGAGAAGGTGGTGGAGGCCTGGAACAAACTACCAGAGAAGTTGGTGGGGGCTGAAACGGTGGAGGGATTCAAGAGGGCATGTGACAGACATATGGGGTTGGTAAGTGGGGAGAAGGGAAGGGGAGGGCCCGTGGAAAAGGTGATGAGCAGGGGAGGTGGTGAAGGGGAAGACTCGATGGGCCGTTGGGGTCCTTTTCTGCCATCGGATTTCTGTGATGCTGTGATAAAATGAAAAGAAAATGTCTAAAAATATCATTGTCCAAGAGATATCATCTGACCATGCATTAAATGCCTAATAACGCATACCCTGTCATGGCTTCTTACTTACATATGAAATGGTGAGAAAACATCTAGTAAATGTAGCTGTCTGTGGAGTCTATTAATGCTGTAGTCCCAGTTTTACGTGTACTGCCCCCCTTGGTAGGGAAAGGATCAAAATTTGGCCTTCAGGAGGTGGCCAGCCAATCTCTGCTACTTCCTGGTATGCCAGTCCCAATGTATGTTCAGATTCACTATAACATCTAAACAGTAAGTGTTTTGAAAATGGCTCACTTTGGAACCATTAGAGCTAGGAACTTAATTTTATTATCTTCCAATGCTTTTGCTGATGTCACTGTGACAGGGTTGGGTAAGACCCTGTCCCATTTGTGATGCAGAGTTAAAAGCAAGGATCTATTTTTGTCTTTTCCTTTTCTGCCACTTTTCTGTGTCTTGTGTGTCTGTGCAATCAAATGTTTGTTGTGGCACCTAGGAATTGGCCACTCTAGTGGTCCCACAATTTCCCCATTATCTCCCTTCTTTCACTTGCTGTTTCTAGTCTTTCTTTCTCCCCTTACTTCTCTGTAGTTAAAAACATATATGTGAATCTTTATGTGAAATTTGGATTGCTTGGTTTGCAAATGTATATAATTATATAGATACAGAGACAGTGTCGGCAGATAAGGGCCTATGACCCATCCAGTCTGCCCATTTGAGCTTGTAAGTTCAGTTTATGTTTTCCTAGAGGTCTGTTGCCCCTTACCCCTGACCTCCAGAATTCCTTTATGTCTATACCATGCATTCTTAAATCCCGTGATTGTTTCAGCCCCCACCACTTCCTCTGGCAGGGTGTTCCACTTGTCCACCACCCGTTCTGTGAAGAAATTCTTCCTCACGTTTCCTCTGAATCGTCCTCCCTCCAACTTCATCCCATGCCCTCTAGTCCTTGAACATCTTTTTTGCTTAAAAATAGTGTATTCCTGCACCCTGTTCCTCCTGTAAGATACTTGTATGTCTCTATCATATCCTCTCTCCTCCTCTCCTCCAGGAGTACATATTCAGTTCCTTCAACCTGTCCTCATAGGACTTGTTATGCAATCCATGTACCATCTTTGCTGCCCTTCTCTGAACCTTCTCTACCCTGTCTATGTCCTTACGTAGGTAAGGTCTCCAGAACTGTACACTGTACTCCAGGTGGGGCCTCACTAGTGTCTTGTATAGTGGAATTATGACCTCCCCTTTTCCTGCTGATGATGCACCTGTCTATGCATCCCAGCATCCTATTTGCTTTACCTGCTGCCTTGTCAGACTGTTTCCCTACCTTGAGGTCATCAGGGATGATAACCCCAAGATCCCTTTCCTGCTTGGTGCATGCTATATCCTCACCCTCCAACTGATATATTGTGCCAGAGTTTTTGTGCCCCATATGCATTATCTTGCACTTCTTTGCATTGAATTTCAACTGCCAAACCCCTGACCATTCTTCAAGTTTCTGCAGGTCCCTTCTCATTCTGTCTACACCCCTCTGGTGTGACTACTCTGTTACAGAGCTTTGTGTCATCAGCGATCAGTGAAATTCTGCCTTCTAGGTCCTGCGCAATGTCACTGATGAAGATGTTGAATAGGACCGGTCCCAGCACTGATCCCTGTGGTACCCCACTGGTCACTCTTCCCTCTGTGGAGTGACAGCCATTTACCACCACCCTCTGTGTCCTGCCGCCCAGCCAGTTACCTACCCACCACACTACTGTCCTGCCCACACCCATATTCCCCAGTTTGTGTAATAGTCTTCTGTGGCACAGTGTCAAAGGCCTTGCTGAAGTCCAGCTAGGCCATGTCCACTGCCCTCCCTGATCCACCTCCCTAGTCACCCAGTCAAAATTCAATGAGGTTTGGTCTGACATGAGCTCCCCTGGTGAAACCATGCTGGCTTGGGTCCTGTAGTCCACTGACAACCAGATGTTCCACCAATCTCTCCTTCAGTAGTGCTTCCATGATCTTCCCCACTACCGAGGTGGGGCTGACTGGTCTGCAGTTCCCCGCTTTCTCTTTGTTCCCACTTTTGTATAAGAGGACTACATCTGCTGTCCTCCAGTCTTTGGGTACCTCCCGTTTCCAGTGATCAGCTAAACAGGATAGCCAGAGATTCAGCCACCACCTCTCTTAGTTCTTTTTTACTGACGAGAATTTTTTCCCATAGGGAAACCCGGTTATAATTTGCCATTATAACTTGCTCCACGCATGAGCCAGCCACTGCTCTTATCTTCCTTAGTGCTGAAGGCATCACCACCGCTAGTACTCGGCAGTAAGTAAATTAAAAAAGAAAAATAAACTGGCCTATTATCATTTAAGGTTTTGGCCCTTTTAATGCTTGTTAAAACCTTTTTTTTTTTTTTTTGGTAAGGAAAGGTTTCAGGAACCGCTCAGTAGTGGACTACGCTTCATCCCAATGGGACTGCAGCTGAACAGCGATATATTTATATTTCATGCAATTGCTGTGGCAAAAAACTCTCCCCAGCAATTATGTAAAATCCAGGCTGGGTAGGGGGTGTAAAACTCGAATTTTACACACACCCTCAGTGTGGGATGCCTTTATAATCACTTCCCATTTCCCCAGTCTGTCACATTTCATTTCTACGTTATTCCCCTACCCCTTTTTTTGTTCCATTACCTTACTGCTGACTCTGTATACTAAGCAACCTGACTATACCTGCCTGTACTGTAGTATCCAGGTGTCAGTCAGCCTTTTCCTGCCAGTTCATTGCAACACCCAGGTACCCAATCTGCTGCCTCTGTTTATTCCTCTGTATATCCCCATATTGTTCCTCTACTGTTGTTAAATTTTGTGCATACCTTCATGTAAATTATGTTCATACCTGTTGCTATTGTTTATTCTTTTTGTATATTCCTTACTCTCAGCTGAAATATTTATTATTGATACATCTTACTCACTTTTTTCTATGTATTTTATAACTGTGTTAATGTGTAATCTTTATAAAATGTTTTAAGCTTGCCTCCAACCCCCCGGACACATGTGGAAACGACCTATTTTTGCTCAGTATGTACTCTCCTGGCAAAACACTTAAATAAATAAATAAATAAATAAAACCCCTCGTGGTATGTGGCATCTCACACCTCCGGTGTGTATAAAACTCTTGTTATGACCACCTACCCAGCCATTATTTTATATGTTGAAATGATTGCAAAAAGCTATTTGGGTTTCTTGAGAAGGTAACAGTCTGTATGTAATACAGGAAACTGACCTTGAGATGTATTTTGACTTCTACAAACTTGTTTAAAGAACTGTCTACACGAGGCCAGTTCTGGGACAGAAGGTTCTATTTTGCTGCACCTGTAAAGGGACACTGTCCGCCCTTTACTGACTCTTTGTCCATACTACAGTCCAGTATACATTGCCGCAATGCATACCTCCAATCCAGATCCATTTTATATAAATTTTATTCAAAACTGTAACCCTGTCGAGCCACTGTTATTAGCAATCCAATACAAAACAGAAGTGCGTCACATCAGCCTTTATGCAGGTACAGCTGAGTATACTTCAGCTGGTGTTATGAATATCTCTTCTGAAAATAGAAACAATAAATACAGCTGTGTATTTCATACACATTTTTCATCCCTTTAAAAATCTCATATTGCAGTCTTATAATTCCAACAGTATATCTGCATTAATGTTCTATTCTACCATTGAGTAGATATAAATGATTGTAAACTTGGTAAGACTTTGTTACGGTCTTATGCACGGTTGACCTGATCTTTTATAAATGATTTTTCAATATAAATCTATTTTGTATGTTCGATAAAGAATTGTTGCAAGTTGTTGAAGCTCTCTGGCTCATCTCTCAACTTCTGGGGCTGTTTTTTATGCCTGCAATTTTTTATTTACAGCTACTGGACTCAAGTACCACAATAATGTGGTATATTAGTGCTGAGACGCTGGTCTGCAATTACTGGACTTATCAGGCAATGTCCTAGGCTATGCTGCCTAGCAGCTTATCTCAATGATCTTTCTTCAGACCATCTTCATGACGTACCACAGGAAGATATGTGCATTTCTCCTAATGTGATATTGCTATGATCCATTCTACACTTTGAACTAATTGATGTTTTTATATTGCCTTGTGTATTTTGTAAACTGACTAAAAATAAAATGAAAAAAAAAAAATCCTATACTGGGGCAGATCCAAAGGTGGCAACAGTGCACTGCGCTAACAGCTAGGATACAAGGGTTTCCATGGGAGCCCTGGAATTCCGCATTGGGGCTGGCTGGGATGCTAACATGCATGTCGTGGAGGTGAGGCCCCAAATCCTAGGTTATCACTGTCAATGCAAAACACAAGGATGTCTTATGGAAAAGGTTAAAATCATAAGCATTTTTATAAAAATGAGAAAACAACGATATCCATGACTTCCATAACAAAGATGCAGCCCTAATTATATAGTAGGTCACCACATATTGCAAGAGTGGATTACATTACCTATACCTTGGAGGGTCGATGGTGCTTTTGCTAATACTATATGACCCCACTGCTATTTTTCAATATTTTATTTTACAGGACAAAGGTATCTTTCTGTAATTTTTTGTTTGCTTTTGCATGCGCAACAAATATTTTCTTAGGATGAGTGGTATTTGAGAGGTGTGTGAGTGTTGTGTCCAATGCAGGTCAAGCTGCACTGGGCTCATCAGTGACAGATTAATGACAAGGCAAGCAGAGTACAACACTAGTCAGTGTCTGATGGGTGGAAACTTTGTGTAGTTGAAAGGACCAATGCGCTCCTATGAGAGAACCCTTCGGTCCTTTCATTTGCATGAAGCCAGCCAGCAATTAGCTGAGTGACTTCACTAGTTTGTGCTGTCATGCTGTGTCTCGTGTGTGTGTGTGTGTGTGTGTGTGTGTGTGTGTGTGTGTGTTTGGGCCCTCCTCCCCACTGTTCTGATGGTGTATGTGTTGCCATGCTCCCCTCATATACTGTCTGATAAACAGTCAAGTAAACAATGATGTGATTGACAGTCCCTGCATATAGGTTGCCCACTGCTACAGTTCCTGTGGGTCAGTCCCTGCCAGCTCAGCTGGTCCTCTCTTCCAAATCTGGCACTCTGCTTATGTTCATCTTCAATCACAGTTCCAATTTAATAAAGGTTTATAAAGTGTCTTTGTCTGTGAAAAAAATGCAAATGACCTGCCAATACAACTTTCAGTCATACAAAGCCTTGCAAGATAAATTGTGTGCCAATTTCCTGCAAACCGGCATGATAATTCAATAGGCACTTTCTTGTCTACGTTTCACTAGCAAAATCGAGGGGAAACTTTATTTTAGAGACAGCTACCTGCAATTCTTTGGCAATTCTGGCATTAGTAACAGACTCATTTTTTGCTCAACGGAGGCCAAAGTGGCTATTATTGTCAGAGCATCTGAGAAAACCTTTCCAGAAACAAGGACAGTTGCATTTGGTTTGATCTCGTTTTTCTCTGAAGAGGCCAGAATGCTTTAACAAGAAGCAAATTCACCTCAAAAATATTGGCAAACATATGAAGTGTGGCAGAAAAATATCTTTTGTAGTTTAAGTTATGTCCCTTATAAAATTAAAATACAGCAGGTCAGCTAAAAAAGGACAGAGTTCCTGGTCCACAAACCATGCCTCCACGTCGGCCCAGGCAGCCCTGTTTTGTGATGTCACAAAACGAAGGCTGCGTGAGCACACCCCATTCAATTCTACTGGTCTGATATTTCCCCAAGATTTTTACACCCTTTATGAATGGGATTTTAGTAAATCAAAGCGATCAATCGACTAATAGGGACCTACAGAGACAGGGCAGCCATCGATTTTAAGGACTGGGCAAGCTTGTTCTGGGTGGGAGGGGGGTCCAGGAGTGAGTGGATCACCTTACAGAAAGAAGCTGGGGAGTTTTGGCTCGAGCTCGGATTTGAAATAAGAAGCCTTGGACTGGCGAATGTCCTTAGTGCAATTGTTTCTAAGTTATTTGTAAGATTGGAGGTCACTTTGGGTGTGGGATGCTTTGCAGTATTTCCAAGCTTTGTCTCTGGAGCAGCACATGGCAATGAGGTCAGAAGTAATCCAGTGGTGGTAGCACTTCACCCTAGCTTTCCTGAGGAGTGGGTGCAGGTCCCAGATGTAACAGAAGTGGAATAAGGCAAAGTCAACATCCAGGGCGAAAAAACCGGGTTGCCAGTCAGCATTTGTAAGGTCATGCAGCAGGGCAGCTTTGTCGAGAGAATGGAGGGGGCGGGTCCATATGAATTTGGGAGGGGAGTGGGGAGTGTGGATTTTGCGAATGCAATAGGTAATGCAGTGATCACTGAGAGCATCAGAGAGGATGCCCAATGCAGTGATGCAGTGGGGGTAGGAGGGTAAAATACAATCTAGAAGGGAGTGGTTTTGGGACCGAGCGTTTAGAAAGGTAGGTTCCTGGATGAGTTGAGAGAGCTTGAGGGCTTCAATCATTAGGGTGATAGGCTTGGCAAATGGGGAGAGCCAGTCGATACTGAAGTCACCAAGGAGCAGAAACTCACCACTGGATGTGAGGGAGGAGACAGAGGAGATGGCCTTGATAACAGAGTCTGGCGAGGCCTTAGGAGGGGCATACAAAGCACCAATATATAGTGGGGTGGAGGAGGGAAGGGATACGTGGGCAATAATGAGTTCGTGGGAGGAAGGGGTGGATTCCTGAAAGATAAAGGAGCTGGAGATGGACTGCCTGATGTACAAGGCTACCCCCCTCCCACCTTGCTTACCTCAATCCTGGCGGAATAAGATAAAATCAGAAATGGCTCGTGAGGAGTCAGGGATTTTGGCAGACAGCCAAGTTTGTGATACACAGATGATGTCAGTGTGGTACTGAGTAACCCAAACATTTAGGATGTCCATTTTGGGGAGGAGGCTCCTGGCATTGAGATGATAAATACGAAGGCCCTTAGGGAGACAGGACAAGGTCTGAGGCAGAGGCAACCCTGGGAAGGTTGTGGACAAGGTGATGGTGCATTGGGGCGTGGGGGGCCAGGGTTGGGTTAGATGTCGGCGAGGAGGGAGAGGGGAAGGAATGGGGATTAGTTTTGATTTGGCAGACTTGTCCAAGTAGGCAGAACAGAGAGATTTAAGCAGTGATAGAGAGCAGAGAGAAGTGGATGGTAAGGGGGAAGGGGAGGGTAGGATGGGGGATGAGGGAAGGGTGGGGATAGGAGAGTATGGGGGCAGGCCGTGGGTGGGGGGCAGTGAGAGGAGGGGCAGAGAAGGATGGGAGGGTGGGGTGAGATAGGGATGGGGCTTCTGAGAGGGGAGGGGGTGGGGAAGGAGGGGACGCTAGGGGAAGGGAAGGAAAATAAGTAGGAAAAGCAGGAGGGAATAAGGGGAGAGGGCAGGGTGGACAACAAGAGAGATGGATGCAGCTCTGTGAAAGTATTGAGATAAGACTTAATAGGCAGGGGAGCAGTAATGGGGGAGTGGGGATTAACTGCTTGGGAAAGACAAGGGATTTTGCTACTTTTTCTAATTGCAGGCAGCACTGAACTAAGTGATACAGGGAGAGAAAGAGAGGTAAAACCCTGTGGGTGAATATTGTTGTGGTTCAATTGGGTGAGCTGCACTGTGGAGGATAAGTCGGTGGTGCAGCAAGAGGATTTAAAGAGTGACAGGGAGGGAGGGACAAAGAATAGCTGATGTAGCTGCTAGGGGGAGAGAATGGGGCAGCTTAATGAGAGAGACCACAGCAGAGAGCAAACATTCAGCTGTACTCCATCGGCTCACACTAAGAGCCAATCAGGAGCAGTATCCACGGAAAATGGCCAATCACCTGCAAGCGGGAAAAGGTGCCTAGCTTGAAATTTTCCTTGAGATCCTATCGGGGCTGTACCTTGCTTCCTTCAGCTCTGCGGAGGATGAGGCGGGCGGCAGCAGCAGAGAAAGCCACACAATGCGGGGGTAGCACACCCGAGTCAAGGAGGCTCAGATCTTGCTTCCTTCAGCTCTTCGGAGGGTGAGGCAGGCAAAATACTTCCCTCCTGTACCTTACTTACCCTGCTGAGGTATTTAAAGATAGAATAGCGACTTAAGAACTTACCATAACAGTAGCTCTTTGAGAGAATCTATTGCATTAGGTCACGCCTTAGGAACTATTGCTGCCAGGCACCAGGATTGCATGGAAGCTTTTTCACTAGCAGTCCATCTGGGGTCACCCACAGCAACGTCATCACATCGGCATTCCCTTATATAGCTGTGGGCAGCCCCATGCTCTCCTCAGTTCCTCACCATAGACCATCCAGCAAGGATGCACTCCTGAGGGAACCAAGGGACAGCCAGAGAGACCTGCCAGAAGGAGCATGGGAAACAAAATGTTGACCATCCTCGAGAAGGGAGAACAGGAAAAGGAGACTCTTAACAAAGGGGGAAGGTGAGAGGGATGGCATGACCTGCTGCAAGAGATTCTCTCGAAGGTCTACTGTTACTCTTCGGAGGAGAAAGCATGCTAGGTCTAATAAGGTGAGCTGGTGGACCAAGGCAGTACGGGCAAAGGTTAGGGAAAAAGGTTGACCTTTAAAAAATATAAGAGGACCTGCAAAGCAGTAGATAAGCAGGATTACATCAGGTGCTCCAGGGAGGTGACCAGGACTATGAAGGAGCTGAGGCTTGCTAAAGGGAGGAGAAAAAGGGTTTTTCAAATATATAAGGGAGAGACAGAACTGTAGGGAGCAGATTTTTAGAATTAAGGTGGAGGCAGGATGGGTAGAGGAGGGGACAGAACAGGCAGAGGCATTAAATGAATACTTCACCTCAGTTTTTCCAAGGAAACATGTGGAACCTAGTAAACAGGGGCACGGTAGGGTAGGGAAGGAAGGGGGACTAGGATAGTAGATGAGGGTATCCCAGTACAGAGGGTACTAGAGGGCCCAAGGTCTCTGCAAACAGATAAAGCACCAGGACCGGACGGGATACACCCCAGGGTCCTGTAGGAGCTTGCGGAGGACCTGGCAGCACCTCTGACACAGGTATTCAACACATCCCTTCTATCGGGATGTGTGCCCCTGGATTGGAGGATGGCACATGTGGTGCCTATCCACAAAGGTGGCTCTTGGGACGACCCAGGGAATTATAGGTTGGTCAGTCTTACATCGATTGTGGGGAAGCTAATGGAAACTATCCTGAAGGAAAGGGCAGTGGCATTGCTGGAGGAGAATGGTCTTTTTGATGATAGACAGCACGGGTTCACACAGGGAAGGTCTTGTCAGAGCAACCTTGTGTACTTTTACGACTGGGTGACTAGGGTCCTGGATGAAGGCAAGGTGGTTGATGTTCTGTATTTAGATTTCAGTAAGGCCTTCGACTCGGTGCCACACAGGAGGTTGTTAGGAAAGCTGAAGGACCCGGGGGTGGGGACAGGGTGGTCAGATAGATTGGGAAATAGCTGGGAAACAGACAGAAGAGGGTGGCAGTAAGGGGGGAACTATCATCACCACAGGCGGTCATCAGTGGGGTCCCGCAGGAATCAGTGTTGGGACCAGTGTTATTCAACATCTATGTAGTAGATATGGCAGATGGGATCTGGAGTTGGAGAAGTCTGTTTGCTGATGACACCAAAATGAGAGCAGGGGTGGAGGGAAGGTGGTTACTGCAGAAGGACCTAGAAACATCAGAGTGATGGTCATGCACCTGGCAGTTGGGCTTCAATGCCAAGAAGTGTAGGATACAGCTACCAGATGGGGTGAGCAGTTGGCAGTCTCCAACAAGGAAAAAGATCTGGGGGCGTTGGTCACAGGCCATAGGAATCATTCTACACAATGTAGGAAGGCGGCAGTGAGGGACAACAGGATGCTGGGGTGCATAGCAAGGGGAATTACATCAAGGAGTGAAGAAGTGGGTCTGCCACTGTACAGGGTACTAGTGAGGCCTCACCTGGAGTACTGTGTGCAGTACTGGTATCCCTTCTTAAAAAAAGAACATCAGATTGTTGGAGGGGGTACAGAGAAGGGTGACCAAGATGATAAGTGGGATGAGGGGATAAGCCCTATGATAGGTTATGGAAGCTCAATATGTACTCCTTGGAGAACAGAAGAGATAGGGGTAATATGATTGAGACCTTCAAATACTTGAAGGGCATAAACAGGGTTAGCCAAGAGGGTCTGTTTAGGTACAGAAAAGAAGGGATTACACGAGGGCATAGTCTGAAATTGGAGGGTTGGAGAGTTCAGGAACGAGATGAGGAGGCACTTTCTCACAGACAGGGTGGTGACAGCTTGTAATGCACTGCCTAAATAACTGGTTTTGCAAACAACTGTAGAGGGATTTAAAAGGGGATGGGACAGGGTCAAGGGCAAAATCAGAACCGGGAAGGGGGGGGGGAGGATGGGGATAACTCACACAGTGCATGGAGAGAGGAAGTGAAAGAGGGGGGTGGGGGGCAGCATCAGTACTCAACACTGAGAGCTGCACACCAAAGCAGACTTGATAGACCATAAGGCCTGTATCTGCTGGCATCATCGTATGTCTGTATGCTACAGTAAGTACTTATGTAACTGTTCTCTCCTTCAAGGATACCCCTTGCAGCATGCCAGCAGGTCACACCTTAGAAACAAGTACCAAGCAGTACTGTAGAGGACACCAGATTGTGCGGTTGGAAAACAGACCTAAGAGAGGAGGGCCTGTAAAACAGCTAGGCCGAAATTTGCCCACCTTCTAGAAGATGTCCAGACTGTAGTGCCTAGTGAAAGTGCAGACAGTACTCCAGGTGGCAGCAGCACAGATCTCAGCTGCGGAACCCCTCTGAAATAGGCAACAGAAGTAGCCATGCCTCTGGTGGAGTGGCCCTTGACAGCCCCAGGAAGTTCCTTACCATACGTACTGTAACAGAAAATAATACAGTGGGCCAACCATTTGGACACAGTTTAGAAACTGGTACATGTTCTTTCCCAAGGGAGAACGAAACAAAACTGCGAGAACTTTCTGCAGTCCCTCATGTGGTGAACATAATATCTAAGAATTCTATGTACATCCAAAGTATAGAGCAATGCTTCCCCTGGATTGGCATGCTCTAGGTAATAGAAACATAGAAACACAGACTTTGACGGCAGAAAAGGACCACTTGGCCCACCCAGTCTGCCCATTTCCCTACCTATTGGATAAGCTGCAGATTCTAGTTAACCAACAGCCTACTTCCTGCAACCCCCCACTATAATTGCCTTATGTCTGTCCCATGCATGTTTGAATTCCCCCACTGTTTTAGACCCCACAACCTCTCCAGGAAGGCGGTTCCATGCGTCCACCAATCTCTCCGTGAAAAATAATTTCCTCACATTACCCCTGAGCCGTCCCCCCTCTAATTTTAAATTGTGCCCCCTTGTTCTTACACATCTCTTTTTCTGAAAGATGCTACCCTCCTGGACTTTGTTGATTCCCTTGAGGTACTTAAAAGTTTCTATCACGTCTCCCCCGTCCCTCCTTTCATCAAGGGTATACATATTAATCAATCAATCAAAAATTTATTTATAAAGCGCTTTTCAAAAAATCAAAGCGCTAATACAAAACAGAGATAAAACATCAACACTAATAAATAAAGACATAAAACAATAAAATATCCATAAAATAAACTAACCAAATGCCAGCAGAAATAAATAACTTTTCAGGGATCTCTTAAATGCTTCCACGGACAGGCACTCTCTAACCTGATGAGGTAGAGAATTCCACAGGGTCGGGCCATAAAGGAAAAGCCCTAGCCCCAGATGATTTATAACAGACCCTGGGAATTCTAGCAATCCGCAATCCCCGCCAGTGGAGCGGAGTGGGCGGAGAGGACGATAGGGACAAAGGAGATCTTGCAGGTAGCCCGCCCGGCCGTGTAGGGTCTTATAGGTCAGCACGCGACCTGGCGATTCTCCATCGCACTGGCAGCCAGTGCAGTTCACGCAGCACAGGTGTGACATGACATGTTCTTGGTAGCCCTGTCAACAACCTAGCTGCCGTGTTCTGCACCAGCTGCAGGCGACGGAGATCTACCCCCGGCAACCCTAGATATAAAGCATTACAGTAATCAAGACGGGAAGAAACAAAAGCGTGAACCAACACAGGAAGGTCATCATGTGGAACAAGGTGTTTTATCCGGGCGATATTCCTCAGATGGTAAAAGGAAGAACTGACAGTGGCAGACACCTGCATCTTTAGTGTCAACGCACTGTCAAAAATAACGCCCAGATTTCGCACCTGTTCAGAAGGTCTCAACTGGATATCCCCTAATAAAAGATCAGGGGGGACCCCAGGAGTCAACTTCTTTACATAATGACCTGGGTCAACGACTAAAACCTCAGTCTTATCCGGATTTAACCTCAGCCAGTTCGCACTCATCCAATCCTGAATCTCAGCGAGACAGTTGTTAAAAACCGAGACAGCATCATTTTGTTCGGGTGCAAAGGACATATAGAGCTGAGTGTTATCTGCATAGCAGTGAAAACTCAGCCCATAACGCCTTATAATGTCTCCCAATGGTAGCATGTACACCGTGAACAACATGGGAGAAAGCACAGAGCCCTGCGGCACCCCACAAGACAGAGCAAAGGGGGCAGAGGAAAAATTCCCTGAAACCACCCTTTGACTTCTGCCTGTGAGGAAAGAGTGGAACCATCTGAGGACTGTCCCAAAGTAGCCGCAGTCGATCCAGCAGCATCCCATGGTCCACGGTGTCAAACGCTGCAGAGAGATCAAGAAGAACCAAGATTGAACGGCTCTTCTGATCTCTTGCTATTAGGAGATCATTAAGTACCCAAACTAATGCAGTCTCGGTACTATGTCTCTTCCTGAAACTGGACTGGAGGATCATAGACTTCATGGGTGGTAAGAAAGTCATCAAGCTGTAACACGACTACTTTCTCAATAACCTTGCCCAAAAAGGGCAGGTTAGAGATCGGTCTGTAGTTAGCAAGGCAGTCGGGGTCAAGGGAAGGTTTCTTCAAAAGAGGTGTCACAACAGCCTCTTTCAGAGACTCCGGAAACACCCCTTGATCCAAAGAACCCCAAACTATCCTCGCAAGGTTGGTCCACCGCATCCATGCACCACACAAGGAGGGCCAGAGGGACCAGGATCCAAACTACAGCAAGTCGGTCGCAGACCTTGGACAATCTTTCATGATATCTGATGATTGCTGGCTGGTCGTAGTCCATCCAGACAGACCAAGGACATGTAACCCCATGTTGGTCACTGTAATACCATCGTTGAACGCTGTCGGATCTCCAGTCTGATTGATGACACCTTATCATCAAAGAACCGAGCAAACTCATCACACTGTATTTGTGAAAAGCTCTCCAATTCCAAGCAAACAGGCTGGATTGCACAGTCTCTCGCAGTCCGGAAGAGCTGAGCAGGTCGGTTTCTTGATGCAGTTATCTCCTGGACAGGAATTCTGCCTTCTTATGGAGATTACTGATTGATAGTCCACATAATGGGCCATCAATCTAAGTTTGTCATCTTCCAGGCCTGATTTCCGCCAACAGCGTTCCAATCTTCGCCCCTTCCTCCTCACCTCCCTCAAAGTCCCATCAAACCAAAGGGATCGAGGGCGGATGGGGAGGGGGCGAACACGGACAGGCGCAATGGAATCCAGTGCCTTCAACACCGTATTATTATAGTGCACTACTAAGGCATCTGGTTCCCTGCACTCCATCGGCCAACTCCATAAGTCCAGCATTGCCATCAAACCCTCTGGGGTAACTCCCCTCAAAGGGCGGTACTGGACCATCTCCAAAGGGGTGGGTCTAATAAGGGGGGTCGCGAAATTGAACCTTACAGAGTGATGGTCAGACCACCCAACTGGTTCCACCACCAGTCCCGTGATCTCCATACCCAAGGTGAACACTAAATCCAGAGAATGACCATGAATATGGGTAGCAGCGGTAACCACCTGTGTGAAGCCCAACGAACTCATTAGTTGAAGAAAGTCTTGACCAAACTGCGAGAGTTCATCGTCGACCCAGGCATTAAAGTCCCCCAGAACCAACCACCTGGAGGGCTCCAATACCAGATCGACAATGAAGTCCGCGACTTCTTGCAGAAAAACTTTCTCGCCACCGGGTGGACGGTAAACGAGCAGAATTCTGCAGCCCACACCTGCTCCCATGATACACTCAAAGGATCCAGGGGACACCATTGGAACCTCTACAAGGCCCAATTCCGATTTAAAACAAATAGCGACCACCCCCTCGATCCAACCTCGGGCGATGTATTATCGAGTACCCGGCTGGAACAGTTGACTCCAAAATGGGGCCAGCATTTTCGTCCAGCCAGGTCTCGGTAATGCATGTCAGGTCAGATGATTCAACAAAATCAGCAATAATTGCCGTCTTGTTTTTTATTGACCTGGCATTACATAATAATGCACGGGTTGGATGAGAGGCCCTGGAGGAGCAGGCTACATGCCCACTATTCGTGGAACCCTTGGGTATGGGAACCAGGCAACGCACTCCCATATCCTGGACCCATTTCACCCCAGGGCATCTCCTCGATCTCACCGTCTCAATTCGCCCACTCCGCTCACCCCCCATAGCTGAGGGGCCCCCCCTCCCTCTTCGCCTCCTCCGCGCAACGCCTATAAACTTCGGGCTGTAACAGGGGGCAATCAAAAGGGCGCAGGTCCCTCAGCCTAGAGGGAGAGTAGTGCCTGTCCATGGATATTCGATCCCAACACATGACTATATAGATTTTCAAAAAGCTCTTAAAACTACTTTAATATAAACGTTGTCACTACCAGCAACAAATCCAAAATAATAAAAACAATAATACACTTTTTCATTTAACCAATTCCACAAATAAAACAAATCTGGACAAATTTTTCACAAATTCTACTAAAGAGAAGTTTATAGCAGTTCAAAGCAAAATCACAGTGCTTCTAATCCATGCTTTTACTAGAACAGTAAAAAATCCCACAGAGCTCTCACCCCTGGGGAAACTGTCCCATGGCCTATCTCTCACATAGGCCAAACGGAAATATTTTAAAGTTCTACCATATACTCCTGGAGTAGAAGTCAATCTGCAAAAAGAATTTAAGTCCGGCTATTTCGGGGATATAATCTATCAGTCAATGGACGGAAAACTCTCCCTATGGTCGTCCCCAAATATATCCTCCAGGGAGAACAGCCTATAATTGGACTTGTATGAGCAGGTTCTCCAATCTACTCCAACAATAATCCATAGACCACAGGTGCCCCAGGCCCATCCTCCGCTAGTGCTCCACGAGCTCCTATGGCAGCTGTTCACCCTGGAAAACAACCCGGGTTCAGACCGATGTTTTAATAAACAGAGGGAGTCCCCCTGATAGTCCCCCAAGGCGCTGCTGGAGAGATTGATTAGTATCTGAAATTCACACTAGCAGGCTCTCCAGCCTGCCAGCTATGAAACAGAGAGCACAGATACCCTGGGGCCGTCCTCCGACTGCACCCCCTAATCTGCCCAACCACCCCAACGGACTACTCTGGGTTAAGATCAAAAGAAAGACTGACAGACTCACCCACTTCTCAAAAATCCATAAATCACAGATGCAGAAACAAAGCCAAATTTTCTTATTCCAAAAAGGTAAGCCCAGTCTCCAGTTTCAGGCACACCAAGGCATAAGCAGATCCAGGGAGATAATAAATAGCAGGATCAAGTTAGCTCCAAAACAAATTCCTCACTGAAATGCCTCCGGGCGAGGGGATTCACGCATTACAAAAATCAATATCTCTCGGCAAATCCCCAAGAAGAGAGAATTCTAAACCGTCTCCCTTTCCAACTTGCAGGCCCAGGTCTCCCATAAAATGACAGGATGCCAAGAAATACAAAAACCCAAAAATCTGGGTCAGAAGGCAGTCCCAGGCCACAAACAGCCGTCCACTAACACTAACACAATCCCAAAAAACAGTTAAAGGTGCAGGTTCCTCAACAAAGGCACTCGCGGTCCAGAAGAGAATCCAACAAATTCAAAGCCAAAAAATAGATCCTCGGACAGTCCCTCCCTTAGTCCGAATCAGAGTCTGAGCTTATCACTGTAGGATATCTTCTTTTACCGCAGAGAAAACATACGGAGGCTTCAGGAAAAGCGACAGTCACGAATTAAACATCCCCGAAGTCGCTCTCCAACAGGCGATCTATCGGCAACCACAATACTTCCCGTAGTATCCCAAACAGGAGAGCCACACGGACCAAGACACTGAGCACGGTACAAACAGCAGCCCGAGTCCCACAAGACGCAAATAAACAAAATAAAGTATAAACGGACCAAACGAACTGAAAAACGGACCAAACGAACTGAAAAACGGACAAAACGAACTGAAAAACAAACCAAAAATAAAACAAACAAATAACCGAATTAAAAACGTTACTGAATTACTACAACAGCTACCGAATTGCTGCAACAGCCAACAGCACGCCCAGCTCTCTCAGTCTCTCTTCATATGGTTTCTGATGTAGACCCTGCACCATTTTAGTTGCCCTCCTCTGGACTGCCTCCTTCTTGTTTATGTCTTTGTGGAGATTTGGTCTCCAGAACTACATGCAGTACTCCAGATGGGGTCTCACCAGCTGTCTGTACAGAGGGATAACAACTTCCCTTTTTCTACTTGTGATGCCCCTGCCTATGCATCCCAGTATCCCCCTGGCTCTCCTTACTGACTTCTCACATTGCTTACCCACCTTTAGGTCATCTGATATGACTACACCCAGATCCCTTTCCATTATTGTTGTCGTTAGTACCTCCCTGCTATTGTGTACTTCTTCTCCTGGATTTTATTTCCCAGATGCATTACTTTGCACTTCTTGCACTGAATCTAAGTTGCCATATATCTGACCATTCCTCAAACCTTGCCAAGTCCCTTCTCATCCTTTCTACCCCCTTGTGTATCAACTCTGTTACAGATCTTTGTATCATCCATAAAGAGGCATACCTTTCCTTCCAGACCCTCCAATGTCACCTATAAAAGATGTTAAAGAGGACTGGACCCAGTACTGAGCCCTGAGGTACTCCACTGGTAACCCCTTTTTCAGAATGTGTTCCATTCACTATTACCTTCTGTGTCCTGTTGTGCAGCCAGTTTGTTACCAGGCTACCACCCTGGGACCCACTCCCAGGCTGGCTAACTTGATTATTAATCTTTTGTGCGGGACTGTGTCAAATGCCTTGCTAAAGTCTAGGTAGGCCATATCCACAGCCCCTCCCTGGTCTATTACTTTGGTCACCCAGTCAAAGAAATCAATTAGATTTGTCTGACATGACCTTCCTGCTGTGAATCCATGCTGCTTAGGGTCCTGTGCCCCGCTGGCCTCTAGGTACTCAACAATTCTTTCTTTCAGAAGTGATTCCATCATTTCCCCACCACTGAGGTCAAACTAACAGGTCTGTAGTTTCCTGCTTCTGCTTGCTCCCACTTTTGTGAAGGGGAATCACATCTGCCTCCTCCAGTCCTCAGGTACCACCCCATCTTCCCATGATTTGTTAAAAAGTGTGGTTAGTGGTGTCACTAGGTCCTCCCTTAGCTCTTTTAGGATTCTAGGGTGAATCCCGTCAGGCCCCATTGCTTTGTCCACCTTGAGTTTTAGGAGTTCTTTCAGTACTCTTTCTTCTGTAAATGGGCTGGTGTCAACTCCAGTATCCAGAGTGCTTCTACCGTTTGGTTTAGGTAACTCCTCCTCTTCTTCTTTTGTGAATACTGAGCAAAAGTATTCATTCAGTATCTCTGCCTTTTCACTGTCTCCCTCTGCCCACCTCCCCTCTCCTTTATTAATCTTCACTATCCCTCCCTTAACCTTTCTATGCTCCCTAATGTACCTATAAAAGGTTTTATCCCCCTTCTTAACTGAGTTGGCTATCTTTTCCTCGGTTTGGGCCTTTGCTTTTCTGACTGCCTTCCCCACTTCTTTCTGCTTTAATTGATACAGTTCCCTGTCATGCTCCGTCTGTGATTCCTTATACTTTTTGAATGCAGCCTTTTTCTCCTTAACCTTCCCTGACACCTCTTTTGAGAGCCATAGTGGTTTTTTATTCCGCTTTGTTTTCTTTATTTGTTTCACACAAAGGCTTGTTGCCTCCATGATGGCAGTTTTGATTTTTCTCCATTGTTCTTCCACCTCTCCTTTCTGGCCATTTGCTAATGCATTCCTCAGGTATTCACCCACTATGCCAAAATCAGCCCTTCTAAAGTCCAGTATCCTTGTCTTTGTATGGCTTGTCTCCATGGTTGTGTTTATTGTGAAGCACACGGTGCAGTGGTTGCTTGTTCCCAGATGTCTACTGACTTCTAAGTTTGGGCAGGTGGATGGCTTGATTCAGGGTAAACTCAGACACCACCTTCGGCAAGAACTTAGGGTTAGTCTTTGTGAAAAATCAAATAAGGTTCAATCAATCAATCAATCTATCTTTATTTTACCTGGCGAAACACCACTGAGCAAAACTCATTTGCAAGATGGACCTGGGTATGTTTACATGACATTACAGTGAAATCAAAACATAACACAGGGAGTAATACAAACAATAAATAATGCATCAGGTAGAACAAATACATATAGAACAATTACAGGTGGGAAAAACAACTATACACATAGGTATTATGTACACATTAATACCGTGAGACTTGAGAGACAAGAGTAAGGAACCAGTCGGGACAAAACTGGGGAGAGGCCTCTAGCAGTAAGGAGGATATGTCAACGCTGGAAACAGGTGCAGGTCTCAATTAAGAATCGTTCCAGCAGGGATTTAAAGGTGGGCAGCTTGATAGTGCTATTTTTAGTGTCTTTTGGATGCTGTTCCAGAGAACAGGCAGGCCATGGCTTATGGAGAGACTTTGCGAAGACGTGTTCTGACCCTGGGGACAACTAGTGTGATATGTGAGAGGTTCCTAAGGGGGTAGTTCCTCTCGGTACAGGCAGGCAGGCAGTCCAGAATATACTGGGGCAGATTATGTGTAATAAAATGTCAAAATGTCCAGGTGATTGCATTTTTCTGCCGTCTAAGTTTAAGGGATAGCTACCCAAGCTCTGAGTATAAGGAACAGTGATGGGTGGAGAATAGGGCACCAGTAATAAATCTCAACGCACGGTTGTAGAGAGTGTCGAGCATAGCCAGAGCGGTACTAGGGCCTTGGCCGTATATGAAATCCACATAATCAAGGAGAGAAGGAAAGGTGGATTGGACCAGATGGATTTTAGCTTCATGAGTGAGTAGATGCCTGATGCGGAGAAACAGACCAAGCTTTTGCCTTAGTTTTTTCACAGTTTCCTCGATATGAACAGTAAAGGACAATTTATGGTCAACCCAGAATCCTAGGTACTTGAATTTAGTTACAAACTCAGTTTTCCCCAAGTAGGGTAGTAAATTGAGATCCAAGACAGAGACCGGATGTTTTCGCAGGAGGTGAAAGGACAACCATTGCCTTGGTCTTTTTGGCATTTAGTAAGAGCTTTAAGTGAAGGAGGTTTTGTTGCAGACAGTTGAAGTCTAGTTGTAAGTCACTATGAGCAAGCTTCGGGGTGGGCCTGTCCAAGTAAAGAACCATATCATCTGCAATGAGATGAATGTTGGCGGACCTTATATCAAGATTAATGTTTTTGATGTAGATCGCAAATAGTAAAGCGCCTAAGACTGACCCTTGGGGCACAACTCTCGTAAGACTAGGTTTTAGTGGAGAGAGGTCCCCATCAGCTTTGATCTGTTGTTGACAGCTGGTTAAGTAGTCAGAGAACCAGTTCAGTGCTTGGGCATCTAAGCCGATGTTTTGCAAGGAAAGAAGGAGCAGGCCGCGATCCACAGTATCAAAGGCATTGCTAAGGCCAAGAAAAAGGGCACAGACATGATTTTTGTCATCCAGCGTTTTTAACCAGTCATTAGAGATCTTGGCAAAGGCTAAGACCATAGAAACATAGACTTTGATGGCAGATAAGGACCGCTTGGCCCACCTAGTCTGCCCATTTCCCTACCTAGAGGATAAGCTGCAGATCCTATTTAACCAACAGCCTATTTCTTCCTACCCCCCACAAAAATTGCCTTATGTCTGTCCCATGCATTCTTGAATTCTCCCACAGTTTTAGACTCCACAACTTCCTCAGGAAGGCTGTTCCATGCGTCCACCTCCCTCTCAGTGAAAAAATACTTCCCCCACCTCATTTTCAAATTGTGTCCCCTTGTTCTTGCACATCTCTTTTTCTGAAAGATGCTACCCTCTTGGACTTTGTTGATTCCACTGAAGTGCTTAAATGTTTCTATCATGTCCCCACTATCCCTTCTTTCCTCAAGGGTATACATATTAAGTTCCTTTGGTCTCTCCTCATTCGGTTTCTCTTGCAGACCCTGCACCATTTTAGTTGCCCTCCTCTGAACTGCCTCCATCCTGTCTATGTCCTTGCAGAGATGGGGTCTCCAGAACTGGATGCAGTACTCCAGATGGGGTCTCACCAACTGTCTGTACAGGGAGATAACAACTTCCTGTTTTCTGCTGGTAATGCCTCTCCCTATACATCCCAGCAGCCCCCCAGCCCTCCCTACTGCCTTCTCACATTGCTTGCCAACCTTAAGGTCATCTGATATGGTTATCCCCAGGTCCCTTTCCATTTCTGTTGTTGTTACTACCTCCTCTCCCCATTGTGTAATCTTCCCCTGGGTTTTTGTTTCCCAGATGCATTATTTTGCACTTCTTTGTACTGAATCCAAGCTGCCATACTTCAGACCATTCCTCCAACCTTGCCAAGTCCCTTCTCATCCTTTCCACGCCTCCTTGTGTATCAACCCTGTTGCAGATCTTTGTGTCATCTGCAAAGAGGCATACTTTTCCTTCAAGTCCCTCTGCAATGTCACTTATAAAGACATAAAAAAGGACTGGACCCAGTACTGAACCCTGCGGTACCCCACTAGTAACCCCTCTTTCTTCAGACAGAACTCCATTTCAAATTATCTTCTGTGTCCTGTTGTCCAGTAAATGTTTTTCCCAGGCTAGTTAATTTGACTATTAATCTTTTGTGTGGGACTGTGTCAAATGCCTTGCTCAAGTCTAGGTATGCCATGTCCACAGACCCTCCCTGGTCTACTATTTTGGTCACCCAGTCAAAGAAATCAATTAGATTCATCTGACATGACCTTCCCGCTGTGAACCCATACTGCCTTGGGTCCTGTGCCCCACTGGCCTCTAGGTACTCAACAATTCTCTCCTTCAGAAGTGATTCCATCACTTTCCCTACCACAGAGGTTAAACTGACAGGTCTATAGTTTCCTGCCTCTGTCTTGGTCCCACTTTTGTGAAGAGGAATCACATCAGCCTTTTTCCAGTCCTCAGGTACCACACCATCCTCCCATGATTTGTTAAAAAGGATAGTCAGTGATGTCACTAGTTCTCTGCTTTATTTTTTAGAATTCTGGGGTGAATTCCGTCTGGCCCCATTGCTTTATCCACCTTCAGTTTTAGGAGTTCTTTCATAACCCGTTCTGTGAAAGGACTGGGATCGACCCTCCACTCCAGAGTGCTTCTGTTAATTGGATTAGGCACCTCCCCCACTTCCTCTTTTGTGAATACTGAACAAAAAAGTTTTCATTCAGTATCCCTGCTTTTTCACTGTACCTCTCTGCCCACCCACCGTCCATTCTATTCAGCCTCACTATCCCTCCCTTTGTCTTTCTACGCTCCCTGATATACCTATAAAAGGTTTTATCCCCCTTCTTAACCGAGTTGACCATTTTTTCCTCAGTTTGAGCCTTTGCTATTCTGACTACCCTCCCTGCTTCCTTCTGCCTTAACTGGTACAGTTCTCTGTCCTGCTCCTTCTAGGTTTCCTTATACTTCCTAAATGCTATATTTTTCTCCCTAACCTTCACTGCCATCTCTTTTGAGAACCATAGCGGCTTTTTCTTTCATTTTGATTTGTTTATTTGCTTCACACAAAGGCTTGTTGCCTCTCTGACGGCAGTTTTGATATTTCCCCATTGTTGCTCCACCTCTCCTTCTAGCCTGTTTGCTAGTGCTTTTCTAAGGCACTCTCCCATCTTGCCAAAGTCAGCCCTCCTGAAGTCCAGAACCCTCACTTTTGTATGGCTTGACTCTGTAGCTGAGTTTATCGTGAACCCACTGTTTGGTGGTCACTTGTTCTCAAAAGGCTACCCACTTCTAGATCTGAGATCCTCTCACTGTCCCCATTTGAGAGTACGAGGTCTAAGATTGCTCCCTCATGAGTAGGTTCCAAAACTAGCTGTCTGAGGCATGCCACCTGAAGGGCATCAAGAATGGCCCTACTTTTGGATGTGGCTGCAGCAAAGGTGCTCCAGTTAACATCTGGCATATTAAGGTCCCCCATCAACAGTATCTCCCCCTTTCTCTGCCATCCTAAGTATGCCTTCTATCATATTCTTGTCCATTCCCTCCCCCTGACATGGGGGTCTATATACAACCAATGTGCAGATTGTGGTGCCATTTCCAGTCTCTAAGGTGACCCACAGTGCCTCTTCTCCTCCCTGTTTACTCTTTTGTTCAGTTGCTTTTATCCCTTCCCTTACATAGAGAGCTACTCCGCCCCCTCTTCTCCCTTCCCTATCTCTCCTGTAGGTTGTGTACCCTGGTATGTTAACATACTATGACATGGCCTAAAACTAGACTGCACTGGGTTCAGGAGGTTGAAAATTTCCAGAGGCTGTCTATGCTGAGAGTTGACAATTTTTTCAAGTATTTTGTAGAGTATGGGAAGAAAAGATATAGGTCGGAAATTGTTGTAAGTCACATGGATCCGAAATTTAAAAAGAGGAACTACGTGAGCCGTTTTCCAGACTGGCGGGAGAAGGCCCTGCGAGAGGGACAAATTGAAAAGGTGTGTGTGGTGGGAGTGGACAACATATAATAGCCTACATAGGGGCCGGGTTTGTAAAAATGTTGGTGGGGCTCAGGGGTCAGAGATCAAAGCCCCTAGTGGGGGTCGCGGGGTTAAGCTGGATCACCAGACGACCTCTGTTATTAGTGTAGAGTTCAAGTTACACTATTTGCCCACTTATGGCATGTTTCATGCCACACTGCTCTGTCAGTTATTTTATATTAGTTTATTTGAGTTAAGGGGCTTTGCCCCCATGCCCTATGTTAAAAAAAAAAAAGGGAGGCTGTGGGGGGCCGACCCCCCTGCCACTCAATTAAACTGACAAAACTTCATTTACATAATGCTCTACACCAAGTTAGACTGTCGGTAAATTTTTATTTGTTTATTTGAGTTGGGGGGCTCTACCCCAATACCCATATGTTAAAAAAATAAGGGGGGTGGCGGGTAGAGCCCACCAACTTATAAACTGACAATCAGCAGCAGGTACATGAGGAAAGAAGGTGCCTAGCGCAGAAAGCACACAACAAAATTACACTGTATTGTCTTAGTCTAATCTTTCTGTGGTGTTTGAATCTCCCTGTGCTTTGAAAAATGATAGCCACATTCTCTTGTGTCCTTCACCTGAATATTAAGCTCCTTGTGATGCAGTTTATGGAAAGTGCCATATGAAACCAAATTTCATTCCATCCTTACTGCATACACCAACAAACACTTCGGAGAAGGACACATTTCAACATTTAGTTTCTTGTTTAATTTGGGCGGGGGAGGTAGGTCTTTGTTTCCCCTACCCACGCCTTCTCAGTTAGATGAATAAGAATATGCACTTACTAAACAAAGCCAGAGAAGTTTTAGTTGCCATTGGCAAAATCAACCTAAACACTATGCATATTTAGTGTACTGTAGAAAATTACAACAGTCTGCTTGATACATAAGAGAATATAAATTGTTTTGTCAACAACATTCAAGACTGAACCACACAGTATGCCAAGTATTATATACGTATCTCAAGTGCATTAAGCCAAAAAATAATTTGATCAACAGCAGTACTCAAGAAGAATGACACTTTAATGTAGCTGTTAGGCTGGTTGATATTTTTATGCACTCATCCACACAAAGATGCAAAAAACTGAAGGGAAAAGGGTATAACGCCTACAATATGAGGTATTCATTAACCAATCTTATAAGGATTTGAGAGACGTTTATACCAAGACATTATATTCAATAGCAGCTAGCTACATTCTGACATTTAATTGCAAGTTGGCTTGAAACCCTGAAGCTAACAATCAGTTGCACCAGACACTTGGCTTTAACTACTGTTGCATTTCTTCATTATTATGTGTACCTAGCCAACTACAGTGCACTTGCATGCAACATACCAGTGCCAACCACAGTGCACCTGCCTGCAGTGTACCCACCAGTACCAAACCATCTGCCAGTAATGTACCCCTTCCTCTCACCTATTTGTGGAATTCTGTCCACACTACATTACCTGCTTGATGCATCACTTATACTTCAGCGTACATACCAGTACCGAACCACCCATATTATACCAGCCCCAGTACACCAACTCTAGACATACCAGCAAGACTGAACCAGCTGCCAGTAATGTACCATCAAAAATCTAAAAGGAGACCATGCACTCTCATTGGAGGTGCTGCCAGTTCCTTACTGAGTAAGTAAGCACAGCAGAAAAAGCTTATAAATGGGCACACACTGTTAGTGCTGAGGCATTTTATTTACTCATAACCCAGTGCATAATTGCAACATGTCAAGATGGCCTGCAGGACTAAGGAAAGTCACCCCTTGGTATCATCATAAGGATCAATCAGAAGGTCTTGAAGAACCTCTCTCATAACCAACAGTATATACTGTATGCCAGTTTTTGACCTTTTTTCATCCGGTAATGTACCCCCAAATGTACTCCTGCAATACCCCCATCTGTGACATTCTTCCCACACCGAACTACCTAGTGCTTATTTGATGTTTACAAAGTAATAAACATGCACTGTGAGTCAAGATGAAAAACGCTTGTAAAGAAGGCTCTGTTATCTGGATTCCTGTCACAGTTTAGGCCCTGTCCACACTCACAATCACAAGAGTGTACCGGTTTCTGTAACGGTTTCACCCTTACCATTACCGCATGTCTGCACTTACACTTCAGTGTTCTGCCCAGAAGCGCACTCTCTGTCATGTTGCATCTACACTGGAGTCTTCCGGCGGTGATTCTAACAGCCGCCATCATCCATATTCGAAGAAGTGACACACAGAATACCAGAATGCTGTGTGTCACTTCTCAACGTATCCCAGCATGCCACCGCTCATTTCCATGGGCACAGTAAACAGAAACAAGCAGAACGGCATGCCATGGGATCAGTGACTCAGGGCTATAATTATAACCCCCCTGAAGTATCCTGTATGGCTGCCTGGCTGGCACGAAGCACATATCACCTGTGGCATCTGGCCATTAGCCCGCTTGTCATTGCTTCCTGGTTCCCATGTGCTCAGCATGTGCAGGTGACACGCTCCATCATGGGATGCGTGACGCCGCCATGGAGGACCGGGGTTAGAAGAACCCACACTCGCCCATCCACACTGGGGAGTGCACTGCTATGTAACCGTTTTCTGCTGCCAAACATTCCTGCTACCGATCTCGAGATTACCTTCCACCAGGTCTCGAGATCGGAAGCAAAACCGCATTGTACACAATTACCAATGCAGACGTGAACTGTTTTTGTCAGGCTCTGTAACGGTTGCACCCCATGGTAATGGTATAGACTTGTGAGTGTGGACAGGACCTTAGTGACACAATCAGCTCTTGAATTCTAAAGAGCACAACCAGCCCAGTAACAAAGCAATATCACACAGTACACCAGCCTTGTTATTTAACATTATATCAGTCAGTAGGTGTTCTCCAGCTCCCAAGGTCAACCTTTCCAATGCCATTGCCAGGTTTGCTACATGATTAGGGGAGGAACCAGCATTATATGGAGCATTCTATAGGAGCAGGGGGTTCTGTCATTCATGCTCAGATTAGGCTAAATGGCTGCTGTTAGCTGGCCCAGTAGAGGAGGAGGAGGAAAAGAAAATACAATATCTTGCTGTATAGACTTGATCTATGAAAACAAATGGCCATACAAGGACCGCTTGTTTACAGTAAAGTTTTGAAAGCAGAATTAACCTAGAAGCCCATTATAACTGGTTCCCACAACTCGGTGGTAGAACTCCAGTTTCACACCTTCCATATCAGTTTTATCAAAATGCTCATTGCTTTTATTGTCAACAATATACTTAGACAGCTGGGCTGTTCCATATTGTTGTTATCTGTGTGAAGTAGAACTTCGCCCGACTGGTTTAAATTGTGTAGTTCTGAATTGTCTATTAGGTCTGTGCAATACATTTCCCCCCCCATTTTACTTTCCATACTCTCATAAAGCAGTGTCAGTGGCTCAGGAGGCAGCACACTCACCTCTGAGGCCAGAAGATCAGAAGGCTGTGGGTTCAGTTCCCACATCTGGCACTTGGGTTAGTATCCCAATACTGACACTGCAGTACAGCATGAGGGGGGTGCTGCATTCCTGAAGTGCCATCTTTTGGATGAGATGTTAAACCGAGGTCCCATCTGCCTGTTCTGGTGGATGTTAAAGCTCCCATGGCACGTCTCAAAAAGAATAGGGGGATTTCCCCAGTGCCCTGGCCAAATTTCCCCCATTCACTAAAAATATCACCACCAGCTCAATCTGGTTCAAGACTAGCTGGCATTTATCTGTGTCCCCTCGGGTTGTGCCTGAAAATAGGCAAGGATTTGTCTAGTGCACTTACCCGTCAATAAAACTAAATTAAAATTAAATAAGCTTGGTGTCCCTACTAATGTCATACATGAACATTAAATTGCCTCCAATTCATCTGTTCTCCACTGTAACTAGATTAAACTTATTTAATAAGTGGTTCAGGTGGGATTTCAACCTGGTCTCATGATTTCAAAACCTGCAATCCAACCATTAGTGCAAGAAAAGACACTTGGTTTAAATATCAAAGCACCTTACAGTTTAGAAGGGGAGAGAGAATGCTACATCCACTAGGCAGGGGGTCATTCCAGACATTCCAAATAATGCCATATTGCAGATCAGATAGTAATTACAGAGAGATAACGCTCAAGGTAGCACAGTTTGTGGGGGTTGCAGGATTCATACTTGGGAGGGCTCCAAGTTCACAGCTTTATTGCACTATCATAGGTATTAGCTTGTCGCTTCCCTAGACCACAAGTCCACAAGAACCCCAGCAGGAACAACAAGCTGAGAATATGAATGGTACACAGGGATGTAGCCAGAAATTTCTGTTTTGTACACAGTCTCCAACACTTACACCCCCCCATTAAAAAAAAATGTACACATCCTTTCCAAATGGCACCCCCGGCCCCTTCCAAACAAGTCAGATTGTTGTCAGATGATTCCTCTAATCTCTAAAGAGGTTATACATGAATCTGTCTCCTAAACAACAGAAGTTTAAATAGAGACACTCCTCAGTGGCCTACACTAACCCAAATACTACAGATGAGAACTAAAATGTTAACAGAAAGGCATATGGTTTTTGACAGGCACTCAAAAAACTGTACACAAATGTGTAAGTGAGTATGCCTGCCTATATCCTTGATGGTACAAACCAGGCCATGTAAAGATAAGGGCAATGGACACAATTCAGTAAAGGAATATTCAGATCAAATGCATCTCCCAAAGCTTGCAAATCCTTTGTATTTAGTAATGGTTGCACTTAAATAAATGTTTTCTGGGTTTTTTTTTACATTCCAAGGCATTCTGAAAGACAAATGGAAACCTCTTGAATACCAAATTGGGGCCTTATAGCAATAATATTTAAGCAAACATCAATTTAATAGATACATTATTTAAAATGCCAAGTGATCATTATATCTAAGATGCTTTAAAATAAAATATCTGCATGCAACCACTGAATAAACAAAAACTGAACCTGAAATAATAGTGTTGGCAGTGGCATCCTCCTTACTGTTGGGGACAAAGTAAAAACGGAGAGCCAAGCCTTCTTTATTGGGGAAAAGCAAGACAGAGCTGCCAGCAGGCAATTAACAGACTGGGCCAGGGGCAGACAAAAACACTAAAGCCAAGCCATAGACTAATTGTAAAGGCAGAGCAGACTTTTTACCTACACTGCAAAATACATTGTTTTGCTGTTCACACCATTGCCATCACCACCACACCTTTCAATAGTGAATATGATCCCTGTTATATTAGGAGGAAGCAACTTTGTTGTAAATGAGAAAAAAAATGTCCCTTGCTCATCACTGGTTCAGTCCTACCTCCTAAGTCCTCCAACTCAGGCTGACCCTGCTCCAAGCTCTAGGCTAGCTCTCATTTCTTGTCGGCACAAGTCATGACCCTCTCAGCCACTTGCCTCACAGCCTGCCAAGTGCCGACATACAGCCACAGGAGACGACTACTCCCGGCCCCGCCAAAAAGGCACAGCCACATTGATCCGTAAGTCCGTGACTCCTCAGACTGGTCACTCACCGCTCTTCTTGCGGATCTTGCCGTCATCACCTCGATACCCGGGCCTCCACACTTTGCTGGCATCCCAACCCCACTCGCTGGCACGCCGCACTGCCAATGGCCAAATAGGATTGGCCCACTCTCTTTTAGTGCATGCGCACTGAATTTTTGTATTTAAAAAAACAGCACCAAATATAGGCAGAGAGGGGGAGGGGGCTGCACAGCTGCTCACTTGATTTCACAGCTTGGGGGGGGGGCGCTGCACCACTCAATCTCCTCCATGCAGCAAGGCAAACAAATGGGGGAAAAAAAAGCCAAAAACAAACAAAAAATGGTGATACTTATTGCTGGGGCTGAGCCCGCGTTGCAAAATATTGCTGGGGCTCGGGTCCCACGGGCCCCTATAACCCGGCACCTAAGATAGCCTATATTTAGTTAACAGTGGTCAGTATAGTCAGTGCCCACACTCTTTCTGGTATCTAGATGCAGAAGAATGTCCTCTATTTCTTTTATTGTGACTGTGCAGAAGGGAAATGGAGCGTCATAGGCAGGGGCAGCAAGTGAGCTACTGGGCGAAGCCTGGGCTGCAAGTTTCATGCGTAAGGTATTAGCAGGGGAAGAGTCAAATGCTAGCCTGCCAATAGCAAAATGGTTATTGAGGAGGTCTACTTATTGGAGGTAAAGGAGTCAGCCGTAGAGATTTTTGCAGGGAGGGAGTTAGCCGGATGGTGTCCTTCCACCTCCTTTAAAGTTCTCCAAAATTCTGCAGGGCGGGCAGTGGAAGAAGTTAATTCATTTCTAAAATATCAGGCCTTTTCAGCATGAGTAGGTCTGGTGCATTGGTTCCTTATAGCTGTAAAAGTGGACCAGTCTGCCAGGAGCTTGGTTTTCCATGCTTTTTTCCATAGCGCATCTCTATGGTTTCAGCATGGATTTCAAGTTAGCTGTATCCCAAGGGCAGGATTTTCTCCTGGTGCAAACCTTAGTCAGTGGAACATGTCGATCTAAGACCCCAAGAGCTATACCCTGGAAGAGCTTAAGCACCTCAGCCACAGAACTGGCCAGGTAGAAGTCTTGCCAATATGAGTTTTGGAGGTCGAAAAGTAAGGCATTAGGGTCAAAGTTACGGTGACTTCTTATATAGGTATATCTGGAAGTGGATGTTTGCTTGGGAGTGGCCCTTATGCAGGCTATGGGACAGCGATCACTCGGGTCACTGAGGAATACTTCAGAGTGGGTAATGAGGTGGGGTTTGCTTAATAAGATGAGGTCTAGTAGAGTGCTATGGGCTGGATTTTTGTTGTTAGGACAGGTGGATTCAGTGATGATTTGTGCCAGACCGAGAGTGTCACAGAGGTCTTTAGAGGGGAAGAACTTGGTGAGAACCAGTCAAGATTAAAGTCTCCCAGGATGAAGATGTCCGAATGTAGCTTATCCATTATATACGTCAAATGCTGCTGAAGGTGGCCTGTAGCAGCCAATAACAGTGAGGGAAGTAGCAGGAGGATGTAGTATATTCAGAGTCAGACATTCAAACTCCTTTGGTACAGAGGTAGAGTCAACTACAGAGGCAGAAAATTGTCAGGAATATAGATTGCGTCCCCTCCCCCTCTAGTCAGCCTGTCTGCTCTAAAGACATTATACGGCAGGATATTAATTTCATGATCTGGGGTGGAAGGCCTAAGCCAGGTCTCAGACCACTAGCACGTCTGGTGAAGTGTGACTGATCTTTGTCTGTAAGGAGTCGAGCTTCCTTAGTAAACTACACACATTTAGATGATGTAACCTCAGTCCCTTTAGAGTAGCCAGTACAGCAGGAGAAGTGATGGGCGAGACAGGCCCAGGATTCAACTCCATGTTACCAGAGCAAACACAGAAACACAGAGAAGTAGCAGGAGCACAATTTTCTTCAAGGCAGTTAATAACAGTTTAAGAAGCCTGGTTCTAGCCTTTCTGTGATGGTAAGGAGTGGGAATATTGTTAGTGGATGCCGAATGCCAGTTAATAGGGCTCAGAATCCATAACGTAATACCCTGGCAGACAGATGAAAGTGTAGCATAACGTGGGATAGGGACAAGGGACATGCATTGTGCCTGTAGCTGGGAGAAGGAGAATGTAATGGAGGGATAGGGTGGAATATTAAGCCTATAACTTAAGGAAAGACCAGTTTGGAGGGAAGAGGACAGTCTATTATGGTCAGCATTGTGTAGTTCTGTATAAGGGTCCAGGGTAGTGAAGAACAAACCAAGCAAACAGCAGAGGCAAAGCACGGCAGCTTACATTTTGGCTTAAGGCATTCACTGGTATGCAGGGCAAATACTCTTGGTATTCACGAATGTGGGCACGAATGAGAAGTTTCCTCAAGGACTTCAGGCTAAATAGGGAATAGGCATAGCCAGTGGGAGGGGAGGCAAGTGCATTTAAGGAGTGGTGGGGCAAAGGAGGGTGGGCAGGAGAAAATTCAAAGGGCTCAGCTGAACAACCGAGCCCTGATGCAAGTGAAAAATGGCAATTCTAGCCCAAGAGACGCTGGCTTGAAGCTCTGGCCAATTGGAGCTAGAGTTGTAAGAGCGTCCACCAACAGCGCTGCAGGAGAGGGAGGAAAGGCCAATCAGCATTTTTCAAGAGTCCCAGGTCAGACTAGGGAGCGTACCTGCTGCAGTGACCTTGCCATCGGGCAGGGGAGGCAACAACACAGAATCGGGGGGGGGCAGGGGACAGAGCTGAAGAGCTTGAAGAGGTGAGAGAATTAGCAAAAGGCAATTATCCAGAATCGAGAGCTGACCGGGGTTGGGGGTAGGAGTTGAATGGTTAGGGTGCAGAAAGGGCGATTGTGAAAAGAGTCGGACCAGCCAGATTGCATAGCATAAAAGGCTATGGGAATCGCATGCCGCCTTCCGCTGAAAACGTAGGTGCAGACTTAATCAATGAACGTAAGCTTTCATCGAAGGGATGTGCCCCCCGCACCTCCCTCCCCCTTCGAGCTCTGTCCATCGTTACATCCTTCAAGTAACAAATGAATGTCATCTTTCATCAGGGGCTGTGCCCCCCACACCCCTCCAAAAGTAAACATGTAATATCTACGCAAATACATAATGTGGCTACGCAATGTGACAGATGATCTGTGTCAGTTACGCAGTAAGCGAGTTACGCAGTAAGCGTAGCTCCTCGGCTGGTCCGACTCTCTTCACAATCACCGCAGAAAGTAGAAAGCAAGAGGTAGGCAGGGAGAACAGTGGAAACAGAAGAGATAAATCACAATTCCCAGATCATTACCCCAAATAACACTGCCCAAACTAAACCCTGTGAGTGGGTTTATGTGATAACAGTGAAAGCCTAAAGGCGATCGCTGTTATCGAGAAGTCAGGAGTGCTGAAACATATTTTCAGCACTCTGACACCCCAACACGTAACTAAACAGCACCGGGGACTTACTTTTTTAATGTTTTATGTGGGGGACTGCACCCTCCCCCCCCGGTAACCCCTTTGCTCCCTGCCCTCCCAATGTAAGGATTCTCAACTCTGTGGGGGCGGGTGCATGTTGGGGAATGAAAACATTGGGGAAAAAACATCGAGCCGCGTGCAACAAAACACACCAGCCTAGACCTAAACCCAGTAACCTGCCAACCAGTGCCAAAAACCAACCAACCACGCCATGGGGTCGGCTCAGCAACCCACAATGGCACCATCCCTTACTTTCTCTCCCACCCCTCTCTGTACAGGCTCGCTCCCCCACACACGTGTATGTATAGAGACATCATGTTGCTATATTCACCAACCCCCAATCCGGTCACCCTACCCTAAGGTAGCCCTGGACACATGCACCGGTCATTGAGTTGCCATTATTGCAGGAGCCCAATCCCTATTGCTCATATGTCGGGCTACCCTGTAAGTCATATTGCAAGTAAAACATTTCTAAGTCCCGCTTCATAAAACAAACAGATCCCACAGTTAATCAGATAATATACTGATCCCACAGTATAAAAAGCATGGCAGAAGGCACTCAGATCACAGCAGTTCTCCTAATAAAATTCAAAGGTCTTAGCTGAACAACTGTGCCCTGGTGCGAGTGAAAAATGGCAATTCTAGCCCAAGAGAAGCCGGCTTGAAGCACTGGCCAATCGGAGCTAGAGCCGTAAAAGCAACTGCCAATAGCACTCCAGGAGAGGGTGGAAAGGCCAATCAGTGTTTTTCAAGAGTTCAGGGTCAGACTAGGGAACGTACCTGCTGCAGTGAGCTTGCCATGAGGCAGGGGAGGCAGCACGGTTGGCTGCCTTCTCAGCCACGGCCGCCACGATCCATGAGCACCTGTAGCTCAGAAATACTCCAACCAGAAGTAATAGCAACTAAAAATAATGCTTTCCATGGCAGGAAGCATAGCTTACAAGTTGTGACAGGCTAAAAAGGAGCCAAAGCAAGTTTTCCTAAAACAAAGCTCAAGTCCCACACCAGACGAGGATTATGTATGGGAGGCTTCAAGACCAGGATGCCTCTCAGAAATGTACGGCCCATGTATAACTGGGTACCATATGACTCTCAATGGACACATGGAAGGCTGATATGGCAGACAGGTGCACCTTTACTGAAGAGTATTTCAGTCCAGCCTCAGACAAGGACAGCAAGTACTCTAGAATCTGGTTCACTGGACAGGTGAAGGGGCTCAAGTGATGGGAAGCCACCCATAAAGCAAAACACTTCCACTTTATGAATAAGTTGCCCTGGTGGAAGGCTTTCTGGTGGCCACCAGTACATCAGCCACTTTAGGGGAGACACCAAACCTGGCAATGGCTATGTCTTCAGGAGCCAGGCATGCAGGTGAAGAGACAGGAGGTTTAGATGGACAAGGGCTCCCCATTCCTGCAACATCAATCCTGGATACAGCGGAAGGGGAACTGGAGGTTCCACTGCTAACTGTTGCAATAGTGGAAACCAGATCTGACATGGCCAAAAGAGGGGGCAACCAGGATCACAGTGACTCCCTCCATTTGGAGCTTGATTAGCAGTCTCTAAATCGGGGAAAGGGAGGGAAGGCATAAAGAAACCTCCCACTTCAAGAGAAGTACAATACATCTCGCCAGAAAACTCCAGGCCCTGGATCGAGTGAGCAGAAAAGTGGCAGTTTTGCGTTGTGTGGGAATGTAAAAATGTCTAACTCTGGGTGACCCCATCTATTGAACAGGTCTTCTCCACAGAGGTGAGCAGTTCCCATTCCTGCATTCTGGATGGCAACCTGTTTTGCTAGTCTGCCAGGACATTTTAGGAACATGGAAGGGGAGAGGAAAAGGAACATTGTTTAACCAGGAGTAGCACACTAAGCCAAAGCTTGTTTCCAGATGCGACCTGGGAACACAAAGAAGTTAAGTAACTTGCTCAGGATCACACAGTATGCACCTAGGCAGCTGTGGGATTCAAATCCAGGTCTCCAGATCTGCAGCTCAGAGCTTTAACCCACTGCGCTATACTGCCTCCAAACATGAACAGCAGACATTTTCAGGCCATGGTCCAGAGCCCAGTACCAAACCCTCATCACCTCCAGGGGATAAGAGTGAGTGCTCCCTTGCTTGCTGTTGTAGTGCACCACACTGATATTGTCCGTCTGCACTAGCAAATGGACCAGGCATAGGTGGCACTGAAAGGCCTGCAGGCCATTTAGAACAGCTCTCATCTTGAGGACATCGATATGGAGCGAGGCCTCAAGCAAAGTCCCTGTCCCCAGAGTCTGGTAAGGATCCAGATGTGCACCCCAGCTTGTCCCAAAGGCATCTATTGTGAGGATCTGATGAATGGAGGGAATGAGGAAAAGAACCTCTTTAGCAAATGGCCGGGTTCCATCCAGCACAGAAGAACCTTCTTTACTGGTGACAAGACCAGAGCCTTCTGCTACAGGTTGCTGGTTTACTGATCCACTGCTTTCTAAAAGTCCATTGAGGGATGCACGTGTGCAGCCATGCAAGAGGAACATGGCAATGTCCACTGCCATCAGGCCCAGCAGCTGACAATATTTCCTGGATGTGACATAGTGACTATTGTATAGTTCTTGGGTCTGTGCTGTCAGGCACTCCGCCCTGTCTGGGAGTAGGAAAGCGAAGCCCTGGGCCATGTCCAGCATAGCTGCTATGTCTCGGACACACTGGCTGAGGGATAATACTGACTTGGGAGGTTGACAGTCATTCCCAAATTGTTGAACAGTTGCAGGGTACGTGAGTGGGTGAAAGACAGTTGCTCCCAGGACTGAGCTTTGAGTGACCAGTCATCCAGGTAGGGGAAGATGTAGAGATCCTATCTCCTCAGGACTGCTGCCACCATCAGTAGGCATTTGTTGAAGACCTGTGGCACTGAAGACAAGCCAAAGGGAAGGACCCTGAACTGGTAGTGCTCCCCCTGAAAATGGAACCTGAAGTACTTCCAGTGGGGAAGGCAGACCCTGATGTGCAGGTATGTGTCCTGCACATCCATGGAAAAAATCCAGTCTCCTTTCCACAGCAAAGGCAACAGGCCCAGAAGGGTGACCATCCTTTTTTTTTTTATATATTCTCTTTTTACACCCCTTTCTCACCACGGTGCTTCCTCACCTTCAGGAGTCTCCTATGGCCTTATATGTCCCTGCTCGTCTGCCAGCTTCTGGTGCAGTCATCCCGCCATTCTACCTTGGTTTGACCCCCAGGCGGATATGAGGCAGGGCCCCCCTTCCTCCGCCCTGAGTGTCTGTGTTTCATTGGGGATCTGTCGCCTGCACTGACAGGGACCCTGGGATCGGGGCCTGAAGCTCCGTCTACAGGGAGAACTGCGGGGTATTTTTCTGCCATTTCACCCAGCCCATAGGACGTCCGCTCACAAGGAGAGCCTAGGAGTGACACACATCGCAACGTGCTGACACTCCAGCTCCCGGCAGACGTCCTTCCTCCCTGCTACATGCTATCTTCGCTGCAGCTCCACCCGTGGTCACCCAGGTGGCGGTATCGCAGCGGGACCTGCATCCCACCCCACCCGGAGGAAAAGAGCAGTCTCGGCGCTCGATCCTCCTCCCAGCCGCCCTCCAGCTGCCCGCGGCCCATTCCTGAACCCAGGTCACTGGTGCTGCGGCGGTAACTACCGCCGCGCCGGCGGGCCAGCCCCAAAGGGTGACCATCCTGAACATTTTATACTGGATGTAGTAGTTCAGCTTTCACAAGTCCAGGATGGGCATTAAGTCCCAATGGATTTGGGGATAAGGAAGAAGTGGGAATAGAACTCCAGGTTCCATTGTCTCTTGGGGACCAGTTCTATTGTCCTTTGGCACAGCAGCTTACAGACTTCCTCCGGCAACACAGGGACATGGCTTAGACGGTAAGTTGAAGGTCTTGGGGGAAGATCTGGAGGCATCTCTACAAACTCTAGGGCGTGTCCTTGTTCTATGAGCTGCAGCACCCAGTCATCTATCGTGATCTCTCACCAGCTGTCCAGATGGAGGGAGAAGTGACCCCCTACCACCACATCCTAGGGAGCCAGATGGAGGGGGTCAAGCAAGAAGTCAGGGTGAGGCTTAGCCAGTGGATGAGCCTGCTCCGCCACCTCTTGAGGACTCTCCAGTGGTGAAGGAGGGGGTAGGCAGGGCCAAGGCAGCTTTGCACTTGCTGGGCTGCTTGGTGCCAGACCTAGGTCAATGGGTGGGATGTCGAAAGGGCAGCCTCTGTCCACTCTTCTGATGAGTGTGGTAGAGGAAGTGAACAGAACACAGGTTCTCCCCAAGGCCTGCAGGTCACTGAGAATGTCCCGCAAGTCTCCCCACAAAGAGCTTGTAGCCCCTGAAGGGGGCATTCAGGATGGACTGTTGAACATCCGCAGCGAAGCCAGACACCCTGAGCCTGCAGTATCTCCTCAGGCAAATGCTCATCAAGAAAGCCCTGGCTGGGGCACCCAAGGATTCACAGGCAGCATTTATAGATGCCGATCCGCGTCAGCCCCAGACTGGAGGGCCTTGAGCAGCTCCTGCTTCTGGGGACCCTCAGGAAGCGCATCAACAGGGGTAGAGAAGGAAACCTCGGCAATGAAAAGCCAACATCAACAGAACCAACGGACCACACTGCCAAAGTCCCCCCAGTAGTACATAGGGTGAGGGAGGCAGTGGGAATCGTTGGCAGGAGAAGGGAAGGGCCCGTCGATGATGAGTTACCAGTGGACTTGTCCTGGGCATTGGCAGAATGGGAGACAAAAGGCAGGGCCGGTGAAGCGGAGGAGCTCCTGGCCTGAAGCTCCTTCTCCAGAGCAGCAACCTTCTGTTCAATGAGGAAAGCCTTCAGGTCTTTCAGCGCTGCCACCTGGTAGCTAGACTGAAGCCACTGCAGATCTCACAGGCCTGGATGTCATGGTCAATGCAGAGGCAATGGATGCAGGTCTCATGGAAATCCTAATTGTAGATCTTCTGTCCACAGCGGCAGCAACAGAAAAGGTTATCAGATCTAGGCATTAATGCAAGGAAAAGGGAAAATCACTTTAGGGAATAAAGTGATTAAAAACTAGGGAGAGAAATAAAAAGTGGAATGTTCAAGAAACAAATGGCAGCTGACTGAAGCAACGGTGCTCCGCGGAATCCATGATGTGATGGTCAATGGTGAGAAAAGAACTGAGGAGGGCATGGGGTCGCCCATGACTAATATAGGGGAATGCCAATGTGGTGACATTGCCATGGGTGGTCCCAGACAAACTGCTAGTGAAAAAGCTTCCGTCTGGTCACTGCCTGACAGCAACAGTTCCTAAGGTGTGACTTGCTGCAAGAGATATTCTCAAAGAAGATCACTATCATATCCTCCCTTTCTCTCCTCTCCTCTCTTCCAGGGTGTGCACATGTAGGTCCTTAAGTCTCTCCTCAAGGCCCTTCTGATGCAATTCTACCATTTTAGTTGCCCTCCTCTGGACCGCCTCCTTCGCTCTGTCTTATGTTTTTCAGCAATAAGCAAAGTTAGTTTGCTATCTCTGTCTCTGCCATCTAATTTATAATACACAATACCTTGTTTCTTTTCATTTCCAAAAGAGGGACCATTAGTGCAGGAAAACAGTAGCAAAGTAATTACAATTATGCAAATATGCCATATTACTATTCATTCATTTCTTAAAGAAGATCTACAAATACATACAGTGCAATAGCTGACCTGCATTTTTTAGTACAGCTAATTGTTCTTTTACACATTTTGTTGATTCACGGCTGTAGATTTCTCAAGCCTTTCCTCCTTTCAGACCCAGCAGAACCTGTCAGACAATACTACTGTCCCTAAGGAGACTGTACTGCCAGAATGTCAACATCGGCAGCATTCCTCATTATGTTAAACTCCTGCTGTTCATTCTAGTCAGTCTCAATGAATAAAACAAAATCAATCATGTAGCATGAATCATGCTAGGTATCACAGAGCACTTAAAATTGCCTGGCTTCCTTGTCTACAAATGCTTTCAAAAGAGATGTAAAAATGATCTAAAATTCACATTTAAAAAGCACCCGATGTGTATGGGGAACAACTGAAATATTTTTTTATATATTTCCAGTTGCATTTCATCTATTTTCTGTATTTGGCCAAACGACAGTGCACAATAATTCCAAAAGGCACTATATCCCCTCCCCAAAAACAAACACACACACACTCTAGTTGGACCACATGACATAATGTTGTATTGCTGCAACTGATTCTGTAAATAAGACATTATCTATATATTAATGTGATTCCACTTCGATACCCATTGCTGTACATGATGTATCTGGTTATATATTGTTTGAGGTCACGTATTGCACTCCTATTGTTGTACTCTCCGGGTCTTACCTGAAAACAGGCAGTTTCTATCTAGTGTACCTACCTGGTTAACAAAAAACAAATAAAATAAAGTAGTGGTATTTGGTAGAGGGATATATGTATCCAAGTTTAGGCTCTCCTCCTCTCTGGCAGATCTTGCGGAATACAAAGCCCTAAGAAACAAAGCCAAGAAAGCCATAAAACTTGCTAAGCGAGAGTACCTAACACACCCCCAGAAATCTAGCCTGGGCAACCCCAAGCAATTCTGGAACCATGTTAATGAACTGATCAAGGGGAGCAAAAAGCCTGAATCCTGCCCCATAGAGATCAACGGTCAGCTCACAACTGATGCTTCTCAAATATCAGCTGCCCTAAACAGGCACTTCTCAGACCTAGAGGCCTTTAAGAGATGCCAGTCCCCCCCAATCTCTCCTGAAGCACCCCATACGGAGCAACCCTTATTTCACCTGAGACTAGCCAAACAGACTGAAATCCTTACCCTCCTAAGGAACTTGAAACCCAAAGGTTCAGGGGGACCCGATGGGATCAACCCTCGGCTTCTCAAGGCATGTTCTACCTCCTTATCCTGGCCCATAACCATGCTCCTCAACAGATCACTGAGGGAAAGAGCAGTCCCTGACCAGTGGAAACATGCCAATGTCATACCTATCCACAAAGGGGGACACAGGGATAAACTAAACAACTATAGGCCTATCTTCCTCCTCTGCTCACTCGCCAAGGTGCAAGAAAGGGTAATCTACAATCAACTCAGAGACTACCTGGAAGCACACCTGCTCCTTGCCCCCACCCAACACGGGTTCAGAACAAACCACGGTACTGACACTGCCCTCATCAACTTCTCAGACGAAGTGCTCAAGGCAGTTGACAAAGGGATACCCACTGGTGCAGTCTTTATTGAGTACTTATCCAAGGCGTTCGACCTGGTTGACCACAACTTGCTGCTACAAAAACTGAAAAATGCTGGCCTTGACACCCATGCCCTTAAGTGGTTTGGGAGCTACTTATCAGGCCGGGCTCAGAGGGTCACATGGAAAGGCGTCATGTCAGACCCGCTACCACTGAAACAGGGTGTACCTCAGGGATCAAAACTTGGCCCCTTCCTATTTTCTCTGTTTACCAATGACTTAAGCTCCTACTGCGGGGAGAGCTCAGTTGTACGGTATTCAGACGATACTGTCATCTTCCGTCCCATGAGCGATGTAGCTACACTAGGCCCTACCCTCCAAAAGGATCTCACATCCCTAGAGACTTGGCTATGTGAGAACAGAATGGTACTCAATGCTGACAAGACCAAGGCAATGCTATTCAAGCCAAGATCCCTAGGACTTGACAGGTCCTCACTCCTCTGCTTAACCACACTCTCTGGCAAAGACATTAACGTAGTCCCTTTCCTTAAATACCTAGGCCTAATGCTTGACCAGAACATCACTTACAAGGAACATGTAAACCAGGTCACTAGGACCCTGCATCGCAAACTCTGCACCTTATACCAACTCAGGGACCAGCTCATCCCTTTGTACCAATGTCAGTGGCTCAGCAGGTAGCACACTCACCTCTGAGGCCGGGAGATCAGAAGGCTGTGGGTTCTATCCCCACACCAGGCACTTGGGTTAATATCCCAATACTGACACTGTAGTGCAGCTTGAGGAGGGTGCTGCACTCTTGAGGTGCCGTCTTTCGGATGAGACGTTAAACCGAGGTCCCATCTGCCTGTTTGCTGGCCAAGGCACCTAGCTTCACCTGAGCTCTTTCCTTCTAAGACTGCTTGAAAGGCAGAGTAGAGAAACTTACCAGAGCAAGGGAGAAGAATTAAGACTTAGTTTGGCTAAGCAGATTTACTGTGTGGTGGTGTTTTTATTTTTTACTCACAGGGATTGCTACTGTTTGTTGCTAACATTTCATTGCTTTATTTTTTCTCTGATTCAAATTGTTGTTGCTGGTATACCTTCTTCTGCATTATTACAAGGTGTGCCTACAGGTGTGTGCTAACAGATTACTGCTGTAATCTTCTGATTCAAATTGTCTTTTGCAAGGTATATCTTCTGTTACTGCTTTATTTTTCTCTGGAGCAAAGTGTTTCTTTAGGGTATATCTTCTCTGAAATTACTGTATTACAGGTGGAGCTTACATTTTGTGACTTTTTATCATTGGGCTAAGCAAAATTACTGTTTGACACTGTGTTTTATTTTATTCTTGTTTGTTGAAAAGGTTTGTTGTCTCAGAGGTGTTTCAGTCTCCTTCTCACATTGAAGGAGCTAATTGCTTTCCTCCACAGCTCTTCAAAGGATTAGGTTGTATGTGGGGAGAGCTGGCAAACTGTCAGTAATTTCCAACAGAAAGAAGGGTTAAAAGTCAGGTTAGTTGATATCTTAGGTAGAAGACTTGGTTTGCTGGCCAAGGCACCTAGCTTCACCTAGAGCTCTTTCCTTCTAAGACTGCTTGAAAGGCAGAGTAGAAACTTACCAGAGCAAGGGAGAAGGATTAAGACTTAGTTTGGCTAAGCAGATTTACTGTGTGGTGGTGTTTTATTTTTTACTCACAGGGATTGCTACTGTTTGTTGCTAACATTTCATTGCTTTATTTTTCTCTGATTCAAATTGTTGTTGCTGGTATACCTTCTTCTGCATTATTACAAGGTGTGCCTACAGGTGTGTGCTAACAGATTACTGCTGTAATCTTCTGATTCAAATTGTCTTTTGCAAGGTATATCTTCTGTTACTGCTTTATTTTCTCTGGAGCAAAGTGTTTCTTACAGGGTATATCTTCTCGAAATTATTACAGGTGGTGCTTTACAGGTTTTACAGTTTTATCTAACATTAGGATAAGCTTTCAGGGTTACTGCATTTGTTGTTGACTGATTGTTTCTGCTCTTACCTCCTTGTTCTTTCGTCGTGGTTCTTCTTTTTAGGCAGGAAGGGAGCCACCCACCCCATCCCCAACCACCCCACGCCACTCCTTTTATAAGGTACCACAGTTGTGACATTTCCTGTGGCAGAGCAGGAAGGGGCGGATCAGTGGGGCCTCCACAAGGTGATCTCATTTACAGGGCACTAGTAATTTAACTTGTTATAACAAGTTAAACAAAGCACAATTAAACCATTACTTGCATTTTTTTTTTTTTTTTTTCCTTCTAATTACTCTGACTAGGTTACAAACCCAGCAACTTATTTGGAATGGATTTCATTAACTGCAGGTACTGTGGAACAATTTTCAGAAGGACATTCTTACAGGATTTAGGACACTGTCCTACATGCTGGGCCTTTGGAGATCTTAGGTCTCAGCTCCGGGCAGCATGGGCAGAGATTGCCGCCTCAAATTTCATATTGAAGAGGAAATACATTATAAGAACCACCCCATTTCCCAGCATCCAACAGAAAAACCTCAACCGCAGAGGGTAGTTGGTCCAGGAGGTTGGCAGGTGGTTAGGAGGAACAAATCAGGTGCCCCATCACTCTCTGCTCTCCAACACATTACCTCCAAAACCATATAAACACTACAAACAGGTATCTGCCTCTATCTCTGAAATCAAATAAAGAGGCGAAGAAGACACTGCAGAGCAGGACACTGCGGCACAGGAGCTAGCACAACAATACTCACCCAAATCAGGAACCAAAACTAAACTAGCACAAAGAAACCAAAAACTTCTGATCATAGGAGACTCCATGATTGGGGAGTTGATACCCATCTCCAGCCAGGGTGATGGTCAGATGTCTCCCAGGTACATCAGCATGGAGAGACACTGACCGCATTGCTAAATTGTTCACAAAGCAGGAGAAAACATTGATGTCCTAGTACACATAGGGACTAATGATCTCGCCAACCCGGTCAGTTGTGGAGACCAAGGAACACCTGACTAGGCTGGGTGACAAACTATCATCTATTTAGGTCCATCTCCTTCTCTGAGATCCTGCCAGTCTGGGAGAAGGGAGCAGATGGACGGAAGGTCAGAGAAGTGGAGATAGGGAGCTAAACACGTGGCTCAAGGACTGGTGCCAGGAAAAGGACACAGATTTGTAGGGAACTGGCAACAGTTCTGGAGCGAAAGTTCTTTAAATTTGATGGACTGCATCTGACTAAAGAGGAGTCAGTGCATTGGGGCAAGTTTGACGTCTTTGCAGAATATTTAACCTAGCAAATGGGAGAGGGTGCAGCACCCCACGTTGAATGGGAAGAACACCCCTCCCCTCAGCTAGTGGTCAAACTGGAATTCAGTGTGTTTGCCATTCATTTGCATCACCAGGTAAGAAAAAAGGTTTGTCTCCCAATACGATGCACAGGGGTAATGCCAAACCTCACCCAACAACTAACACACCAAAATCTGGCCAATGGAAAATCATGTACACAAATGCTCACAGCCTGGGAAATAAGATCCCAGACCTGCAGGCAATAATGTCAGAGGCTAAACTGGACATAGTAGCAATTAGTGAGGCGTGGTTTACCAGTAACCACACTTGGGAGACTTCAGTACCTGGCTATGTATTGTTCAGAAGAGACCGAGGGTGCAAAGGGGGAGGTGGCCCTGTATGTTAATGAAAATATCAAAGCTACAGAAATTCAGAATACACATAAGGAGCCAGAAGAACTGTGGGTCACCCTGGAAACAGGAAATGGGACAGCCATAAGAACTGGGGTTGTCTACAGGCCCCCAGACCAGAGGGAGGACATAGACACATTACTGTTAGAAGATATACAAAACATGACAGCTAAAGGGAGGTTCTGATAATGGGAGACTTCAACATGCCAGATACAGATTGGTCAATACCAGCAGGAACATCTGCCAGAACTAGACTCATAGTGGATTCCCTGCAGGGAGGGCCTCAAACAACTGGTACAGCAACCCACAAGAGACAGGGCTATCCTAGATCTAGTACTGACTAACAAAGAAGGGATCACAGATCTCCAGGTAGAAGGTCACCTGGGGCCAGTGACCATCACATGGTATGGTTCAATTTGGCTACTACATCTAAATCATCCCATTCCAAGGCAAAAATATGGGACTTCAGAGGAGCTGACTTTGATAAGATGGCCAACAGAGTTAAGCTAGCCCTGGCAAAAGAAACACAGGTGAGGAGGTACAGGCAAAGTGGGCAAGCATTAAGGATACAATACTTGAAGCAACATCCCATTGTGTTAGACAGAAAAGGAAGTGCAAAGAAGAAACCACTTTGGTTCTCAAATACAATAGCAGAAAGGTCAGAGCCAAAGGCTGGCCTTCAGAAAATATAAGGGAACACAGCGGGATGAAGATAGGGGGCATACCAAACTGCCCTAAGGGAAGCAGGTAAGGCAGTAAGGCAGGCAAAGTCCCAAACTGAGGAAACACTAGCACAAACAGTAAAAGAAGGTGACAAGACTTTCTATAGATACATTAGTGAAAGGAGAAAGTCCAGAGGGGTATTGCTAAGCAATGGAGAAAGGAGCATGTGAGGAGGAGGACCCTGAAAAGGCATCTATCCTAAATAGATACTTTGCTCAGTATTCACTGAAGAGAAGGTAGGGCAGGGCCCACAGCTCAACATCATGGACACAGGGAGGAGGTGAGCACTACTCCCTTCACAAAAGAAAGGGTCCTACAAGAGCTTGCAAGCTCAGGGTGGATAAGGCAATGGGACCTGATGGCATACATCCCAGGGTACCTAAGGAGCTAAAGGAGGAACTAGCAGAGACATTAGCAGAATTGTTTAGTGAGTCTCTGAGCACAGGAGAGGTCCCAGAAGACTGGAGAAGGGCTCATGTGATCCCACTCACAAGAGTGGTAGCAGGGAGAGGCGGGGAACTACAGACGGTCAGTCTTACCTCAGTAGTGGGCAAGATTAAGGCCTCCTTAAGGAAAGGATAGTGCAACACCTGGAATCCATAGGGGCACAGGATCCAAGACAGCATGGGTTTACAAAGGAAGGTCCTGTCAAACTAATCTCATAGATTTCTTTGACTGGGTAGCAAGTGGTGGACCAAGGGGGAGCAGTTGATGTAGCCTACCTTGACTTCAGCAAAGCTTTTGACACTGTTCCACATAGAAGATTGATAAATAAGCTAGGTAGGCTCGGGGTGGGTCAGAAGTTGGTCAACTGGGTGGCAAACTGGTTGACTGGCGAAAACAGAGAGTGGTGGTAAATGGTATACAGTCAGAAGAGATGCAAGTCACAAGTGGGGTACCTCAGGGATCAGTCTGGGGCCAGTCCTATTCAACATCTTCATTAGTGACCTAGCAGATGGACTAGAGGGTAAACTTGTCTGTTTGCAGATGACACCAAGATCTGCAACAGAGTAGATGATCCAGATGGGGTGGGCAGAATGAGAAGAGATCTGGATAAACTAGCAGAATGGTCCAGAAGAGTAGCAACTGGGATTTAATGCAAAGAAGTGCAAAATCATGCACATAGGGAAGAGAAACCCTGAAGCCACTTATAGGCTGGGAGGAGTTGCTAGCAGTCACAAGGAAGAAAAGATTGGGCATCATCATCACTGATGACCTGAAATCATCAAGCAGACCTCTAAAGCAGTGAGGTAAGGCTAGGGGTGTTAGGGTGTGATAGTAGGGTATCACAAGTCGTAAGAGGGAGGTAATAATCCTCTGTACAAGACATTGGTTAGGCCCCATCTGAGTACTGCATTGAGGCCACACCTTCCACAAGGACATTAATCCAAATTGAGGCAGTCCAGAGAAGGGCAACCAAAATGGTGCAGGACTGCATCAGAAGACACATGAGGACAGATTGCAGACGCTCAATATGTATACCCTTGAGCAAAGGAGGGAGAGAGGTGATATGATCGAGACATTTAAACACCTTAAGGGCATAAACAAAGGTGAAAAGAGTCTAACATGTTTAAATATAAGAAAAATAGCAGGACAAGAGGACACAGCATGAGATTAGAGGGAGGCCGATTAAGGGGAATGTGAGGAAATTCTTTTTCACAGAAAGGGTGGTAGATGCATGGAATGGCTTACCACAAGAAGTAGTGGCTATGATACAGTGCAGGGCTTCAAACAGGCATGGATAGGCATAAGGGAGCAATACAAATGACTATGAATAGATAGGTCACTGACATCGCAAAGGCCGATGGCACATTTATAAGGTAGAAAAAGAAATGGGCAGACTGGATGGGCCTTGCGGTCCTTATCTGCCGTCAACTTCTATGTTTCTATGTTTCTGAGGCCAGGCTCTCTATTGCTACTAGTGTCCTGCTTCCTACCCTTACCTTTGCAGCCCCGATAATACAGGGCATGGGAATGCAAGTGATAACCAGGATGCAAACCCTGTATAATAAAATAGCTTGCTTTGCCACTCAAGACCACCCACGATGACACCACTGCAACTCTCTAGCCCAGCTCTTCTGGCCTACTTTGGCTGCTCGTCTCCAATATCCCCTGCTTGTCCAGGCCTACAAGCTTCTCAAACCCCACGCTCCGCCTAGTATAGCCAAGTCCATTACTCTCAAGCACAACCCAAGGAACCTAAGAGCTTCAGTAAGAACACTATTAGAAGTCCCTAGGGTAAGGACAAAAGCCAGCACTAGGTCCTTTTCCTTCCAAGCATCCTGTCAATGGAACAAGCTCCCTCCCTCTGTCCAAGACGCCCCCTCACTCATGAACTACCGCACCAGGCTCAAGTCCCATATGCTGACCTCAAGCTCATGCCACTGCCACGGTTCATAAGGCTCTTTAGGCACTCTCCTCCTTTAGACACACCTTCTACTAGCGAAGCCTATCTACTACCTGCCTCTAACTGTTTTTTTCACCTGGGGTCATATGCTACCTCCTGAATTAAAGTATATGCAATGAATTATCTACTCAAACTGTGTCATGATGATAACCATGCCTGTATCCACTGCTTCCTGCAACTTCCTCATGCTGTAACAAATTATGTATGCAAAAGTTCTCTTTTTTTGCTCTTTCTGTATCTAACTAGTATTGTTATCCCGGGTCGCCCCTGAAAAAGGGACCTTCGGGGCCCAGTGGGCCTACCCCGTCACCAACATTTAATAAATAAAATAAATGTATTTTTACTGCATGTGTTGTGTACGAACATACAAACATACAAAACTTGCTAGCAGGAACAGGCCTCTCAGTTTATCAAGTCTGCTCGTGTGTGCAGCTAGCACACTATACTGCAGCTGACCCTCCCCGAACCCTCCATTCATTTCCTGGAACTGTTTGGTGCCCTTTACCCAGACCCCCTCCTTGCCCTGTCCCCATACCCTTTTGAAGCTTCCCACCATCCTGCAGGCCACCACTTCCTCAGGCAGAGCATTCCATTTTGACACCACCTTTTCAGTGAAGTAATGCCTCCTCATCTCCCTCCTGAACTTGCCCCTTCCAGTCTTGTGTACTTTTTTTGTAATTTTTTGTTTGATTATCATCTTGCCTCTTGTCTCTGTAAAGTGTTTCAGCTGAGGGGGGAGAGGCCTGGTGGACACTGCAAATTAGATCTCACTGTAACCCATGTCTAGGGGTGATTAGCTGTATGTAGATGGTATGTTGGGCACTCCAGTTTCTGCTATGTAAAACGTTTTTTTTTTGTGGGTTTGAACTTAAAAAGGGCTGCTTCCCTTTCATAACCAAAAAGACATGTTTTGAAGGTAAACAGTTCTAGGCTGAATTAGACAGTTTCCTGCAGGGTGAATCAGACGGAAGAACAAAAGACTGGGGCTGGAATCCACATCCAGAAGGCAATGTGCATTTTGGGAGGCAAAACATTTTGCTTTACTTGCTACTTATTGTAGTATAGCAGATTCAATCAGACTAATTTTGCTTAGTTGTAAACCTTGATCTTCTTTTATTACAGATCCCAGAATCCCTGCAGCTGACATCAGAGCAGTAGGGAGCAGTGGGAGATTCAATAACTACGGTGCATGTTAGAGCTTTCATAACCTCCATTCAGATGTTTTCTAGGACTGCTTTTCTCCAGGGCATAAATACAGTCCTCTTTGACTGGACACAGTCCATGGAGGACAGCGGCACCAGCAAATAAAAGATCAGAGCATACATAAACCCTAACATGCATTGCAAGCTATTGAATCTCCTCACTGCTGCCTACTGCTTTGATGTCATCTGCAGGGGATTCTGGGTGTTTTAGTGACAAAAGATGTCAGCCTACAAATAAGCAAAATTAGTTTTACAATCTACTACACTACAGTAAACAGTAAGTAAACCAAAAATGGTTTTGCACACAAAGTGCACATTGGGACCAGCCCCACACATGAATGTGGGGGCCCCTTGATGGTGACTGTTCCCCTTTAAGGGAGAATCCTCAAATGATGCAGTCACCCTCTCAGAGCGACTGACATAGGCGCAAACTGCCAAAAGGCATGGGGTGCTGCATACATTTGGTGAAATTTGCTCAGGGAAACTTGGGTATATCACACTTGCAGAGCACTACGTGGATACAGGGCCCCAGGCCTTGCTGAGGCAACAACCCTACACAGTTCCCAAGGGAGTGAGATATACTATCGAGGGGGAGAGCAAGGAAATGCTGGTTCTTAGGGTAATCCAGGAGCCCAGTAGTATGTGGGCCTCCCTAGTGGTACTGATCCACAAGAAGGATGGGAACACAAGGCTCTGCATTGACTACCACAAGCTTAACAGCTGTTTCCGGTCAAACGCATACCCCATGCGCAGGATGGATGAGGTCATAGAGAGAATGAAGTTTGCTGTGCAGACATTCAAGGCAGAGAAGTGCTAAACAAGGATGGCAGAGGTGTCGTACCTTGTGCACAGGGTAGGGAGCAGGTACGTTTGGCCTGAGCCAGTAAAAACTGAGGCCATACAGGGATGGGCCATACCCATAACAAAGAGGAAAGTATGGGCCTTCTTAAGAATGGCAGGGTGCTATTGAACATTCATGCCAGACTTCAGTAGCATGGCCAGACCCCTGTCTGATCTCTCAAGGAAAAAAAAAGCTGGAAAAAGTTCAGTGGACATATCACCGTGAAACAGCGTTCCACCAGTTGAAGGAGGCATTGTGTCAGGGATCTGTGTTGGCAAGCTCCGATTATTATCGAAGGTTCACTGTGCACATGGATGCATCTGCTCATGGGCTTGATGCAGTTCTGAGTCAGGCTACACACACAGGGGAGGAACACCCAGTTGAGTACCTGAGCAGGAAGCTACTGCACAGACAGGAGACCTATGCCACAAATCGAGAAGGAGTGTCTTGGGTACTGTTTGGGCTCTGCAGAAACTGCAACCATATCTGTATGGGAGAAAGTTTCCATTAGTCACCAGCCTCAACCCCCTCACATGGCTCTATAGGACCAACGGTAAAACTCCATAATTGCCAAGATGGGGCCTGGTGCTGCAGTTCTATGTCACAGACGGCAGGCACCACATGGGACATAGCATGGCAATGCTCAGAATTTGTCTAGACAATAACCAGTGGCCCAGTGAAAAACAGAGATGTTTCAGATAATTAATGACTTATTAGAAACAGAAAGAAAACTGGGGCATAGTAGGTACAGAAAACCTGCTACAGTATCATGAAAAATAAACATCATTTAGAGTTGCTAAAAAAAATTTTTTTTTTATTTTTCCAAGGGATGGAGATGGAAACTTGCAACGTATTTTCACTGTGCGTGTATGCGTGTGTGTGTGTGTTTGATTATTATTTTGCCTCTGTAAAGTATTTCAGCTGAGGGGAGAGGCCTGGTGAATAATGAAAATTATATTTCACTGTAGCCTATGTCTGGAGCCATTCAGCTAAGTGGATCCTTTGTTAGACAGTCCAGTTCCTGCCCTATAAAAGCTTTTGGGGTTGAACTTCAAAAGGGCTGCTTCCCTTTCATAATCAAAAAGACATGTTTTGAAGATAAACAGTCCAAGGAAAAATAAGGCAGCTACTTGCTGTGTGAACGAGACAGGACAACAAGAGGACTGAGGCTGGAATCCGTAAAACCAGGCTAGAAACAGAAAATCCAATTTGGATCACTTCTCAAGAAAGGCTGTCTCCAGAAAGCAAAGAAATACTAGAACCTGTGATGTCAGACAGACTTGTACAATGATGTAGCATGGTGGTCCAGCCAGCCAGAGGGGGATGTATGTGTTCGGATTAAAGGGTTTTTTATGCTGAGTTTCTGAACAAGCAACATCAAGGGTTCAAGTCTGCCGTAACTCACAAGTTGGGTAAGCTTCTTCTACTCTGCTTAGAATTTACATCGATTTGAGTTAGGTTATTCTGTGTGTTCTCTATCTTTCCCAAAAGTGTTCGTTTTAATCTGTGTAGAAATACTATATTCCCCATAGTCTTTTATTTTTATACATTTTGTGCTTTCTGTGACTGAGTCTTACTGGGGTAAATTGACAAATCTTCGAAGAGGCAGACTACAGTTACCCCATCTAAGCAAAAGTGTTTTCAGCTGTATTAAAAGGGGTGGGTCATTTGCCCTTTGGTAAGGAGCATGGCACTGTGTGTGAGCAGTGGCTCTGGTGGGATTCAGATCTAGAGATACGCCGAGTGAAGTTGCAGTGAGTGGCAGCAGCATACCAAGGCAACCCTTTTAGGCGTCTGAGGAGTTATGAAACTAGTAACAGCCATCTAGACTGGGTTCTGGGAGTGAACCAGTCTGTGACAATATGTTTTTTTTTTTAGCAGTAATGTATTTCTGGCAGAAACATCAACATAACTCTTTCTTTCCTTTGAATATCATTACTGAACTAAGAAATGGGGTTTACAAATTGTTGAAAGTCACTGCTCTCTGGGCACACCCACCATGAATAAATTAAACATTTTAGTAGTGGTGCTCTGCTGTCTGCCGTCAGAAATATGTGCCAGCATCTGCCTAATCCATGCTCAATACAGATCCAGTATGGAATGTCAAAAAGTAATGTAGAGGAAAGGGATTTTTAAAACACTGCAAGTGGCAGCTATCCTTAATGGCTTGAGTCATTAATTATAAAAATGCAACTTAAAGACATAAAAATATACTGATGATCAATCTAATTATGTATTGCTGTATATGAATATATGGTTGGCAGCATAGCCTATAGGTTAGAGCAGCAAGCTGTGACTGAGCTTAGCACATCCAACAGACTTGTATTTGATTCCTGCAACCTCCACTTACATACTGTGCGACTCTAAGCAAGTCACTTACCCTCCCTAGTGCTGCTGGATCACCACTGAAAAAAGCCACCTGTGCCCAGTGGGCCTTACCTGGTTACCAAAAAAGAGATTATTATTTTTGTAATGCTGCAAATTATTATATTTTTTTTCTCCTTTTGTATTATCGCTACGTTCCCCTAGAGTTTCAAAATTATTAGCCACCGTGGCTAAACAGACCCCCATATTTTTTAGCCACAACAAGAGACCCTTAGCCACACGTCAATAATGGTAAAAAAGTTGGGAGTTTTTATTTTAGTGCAGATCACATTATTTTTAAGTAGTTAACATCTTTACAGCACTTTTTTGTGGTTGAACACAATTATGCACATACATAAGCTAAATAAATATTTGTTTTGTAAGTTATAAAACTTCTTGAAAAGAATATTTTGCAAGAGTTTTGTTTGGAGACTGAAGTTCTTCAGTCATGCACAAGAGAGACATGCACTAGTCTGACATTAATTAGTAGAAGGATAAGATGCACAAATGCTTTCTTTAATTTGTGTAAATAATAAAGTTCTTGAAAAAGTACTTTGAGTCAGAGTTTTATTTTACAGTAGAATTTCTACACACCACGACCCGCATCTAAACATTTTCATGGACCACTGTAGTGTATGGGTGGGGAGGAGGGTTATCACCCATTTATTAAATGCACAAGAAGGTATTTGTGTTTCAGTATGTGCTTAGCACATATTTAGTTATGCTTCTCACAACACAGGTACATAAAGCAGCTTGATGCCAGTGTGAGAGTTAATAAAATTGCTTTAGTTTTACACACAGCAGTTGAAGGTTGTAAAACTGATTACTTCAATAAATAAATAAATAAATACATACAAGACTTGAGGCCTAATTGCCTTGTTTTGGCTTAGTTTCTTTCTGGATTCAATAATCTGACACTTTGCTTTCAGTTTAAAACAGCTCTCATCCAGTCTCTTAAGTAGTCTCCTGCTTTCCTGCCTGTCCTTGCTACCAAACTTATTCTCTAAAGTTACCAGCCCCTCCGCTTGTCTTATTTACCCTGCCTTCTGCTTTTCTTCTGCATTCACTTGTCACTCTCCGAGATCATTCTCCCCCAGTGCTTTATTCACGCTAATATCTGTCCATGTGCTATGCCACTCATACATCCTCTCCGACTCTCCTGCTTCTATTGTTTTTTTAATGAACTTTCTCAACTTTCTTTTGTGCAGTCAGTTACTGCTTTCCTCTGTCACAGTGACACAAAACATATTGCACAAAATAAGAAAGCTGTGCCCTTATATCCCCTGATGTGCCATGAAATATTGCCTTTTACTCTCCTTTATTTCAGGAGCCTGCTGCTTCTCTCTGTGACTTAATTTTGTTTGTTGATGCACACAGCAATTGCTGCGCCCAGATCCACTCTTGTCGTATTTTCCTTTGCTCTGTTTCCTTCTATCTTCTTTTCTTTCAGGACAGAATGAACAGATATCTGCCCTTTTTTAATCCCCCTGCTTCTTTCCTTAAAAAACAAAAAAATCACTTAGCTGTTGCTTCACAGAAGCTTGCTTCTCTCACATTCATATAAATTTAAATTCAGTGTCTGCTGCACAATAAATAAATGCGCCTTTTCTAAATCCCCCTGCTGCTGCTTTAGTCTGTTTTATTTTGATAATGGGTTTCAAGCCACCCTCACATGTTTGCACATTGAATCTGTGCCTGCTATCCCCCTTTCTCCTTTTATCCTGAACTCATTTTGTTTTTAATGACTATCCAAGCCTGTACATCACATACTTTCAGTGTCTCTGGAGAAAACTGCTTGTTTCTCCCACTGCCTTCTGAATCATTCACTTTCACTTAGTTGTTTTTCAGTGCCCTCCCGCTATATCTTTCTCTCCACACTTTTGCCTTCCTGTCTACCTAACTACACTACTTTTACAAGAAAGATGTGTATATTTTGTAGTAGTCTGCATCATGCTTACCGAAACTGCACAGACATGCGCTCCCTATCACCGGCGTAGCCTGAGTGACTCGCTTTCCCCTTTCCAAGCCCTCCCAAGACCAGAGAACAGCCACTCTGACTGGCCAGAGGAGATGTGTCTGTCTAAATGCTCTAATCAGGCACGACTCTCCTCCATGCCAAGACTCTGATCATGAGGGTACTGACTCACGCAGTTCCGCGAGATGCGATATGAAGGCTGCATCAGTAGTTTTTCAGCCGCTCTCCTAGTAGTTCTTTTCTACCATGCTGAGAGAAGTGGCAAAAATGGCAGTCTGCTTCTTGTTTCACCTCCATGGTGTGGCAGGGCTCAAATCTTTTAGCCACATGGATTGCGGCTTCGCCAGTGGTGATGTGGAGAGCGGCAAGCAGGAACATAGTATCTTCCATATCCCTCCCCCGTTACATATCTGGAAAAGAGTTATCAGCTCAGTACATCTTCCCTGGTAAAACTTTTGAAATACATTTATTTGATAACCATGAAGTAGCACTGGTCCAAGGGACCATTTTCAGTAATGACCAGGTCATCTAGATGGCACATACAATAGATGAGATTCAGCATACAGTACATAAGCAACATATAATTGGAGGCGATATCTATAGTCAGACACTTCAAACCAAATAATCAGTTCATTAGAATCCACATACAACTGGAGGTGATACAAACAGTCTGACAATACATACAAATGAAAACCAATGTGAGCGCATGTGATTGGTTAACCCAGTCAGGCAGAGTGAGAAAGAAAATTAGCACCGACAATCTGCAATATGTACTAGCGTAGCTTAGAAAGCACAATGAGGCTATAGAATAAATACAGAAACTGGTTTAATGTGATCAGACAGCCTCACAGCAGTTAGAATTCTTGTTGTAGAACTCCTCCCAAGACATGCTCTAAAGTTCATAAGGTACTATTTAAAATTCAGCATAGCATCACCTTATAAATATGTATAATAAAACAACTCTTACTGTAAAGCCATCATGATTCTTCTGCAACTGAGAAGTCCTAAATCCTTCCATGAAATCAGACATTTTTATTAGAACAACATAACATCACAGGTACACAGTGCGTGATACAGACCTGCAATATTCCCCAAAACAGGAACAGCATTCCTCTGCATGAACTTTATTCACTTGGCAGAAATGACTGCCATGCTTTGGAGAATACATTGTCAGGACAGTCTTCCAAGTCCGAGCACCAGTTGTTACCTTTATATTTATTTAATTGTAATTTTTGACCAGGAAAAGAGCTGCAATAGCTTGCTTCCAGGTGCGTCCTGGAGGGTGGGTTACATGGACATGTTTTATTGACAAGGGGGAATGTTGGCCCTAACACTGGGGAAACACCCTAGCTGTTCTTTGATGAGTGCCATAGGATCTTTAACATCCCAGAATAAGGACATCTGTTTAAGGTCTCATCAAAAGGGCAGCAGCTGCACAGTGCAGCACCCTTCCCGAACTCATACAGATACACTGTCAGTTATGGTGATAATCCTAAACCTCTGCTGTGCGGCTAGAACCCAAGATCTTTTGATCTTCTGCTCCAGAGGTAAGCATACTACCGACTGAGCCACTTATATTTGTGTGTTATATGATGGGTAATTATCCATACAGGTGATCTGGAGGTATCATGATAATAATTTATATCCCTTTGACATAGCAATGGAATCATCCAATCTGCCCCTGATAACCACCCAGCCCTGTTGCACCATCTGTGGCCCTCTCCTTCCAACCACTCTAGCTTACCTTACGAGGTGGTGCCACAAGAGGGCAGGTCCCCACCATTTCTTGGGACCTATATGGGTAGCAGGGAGTACAGTAAGGTTGGGTGGGGGCTAAGTGTGCCAGGCATCATACTCTTGTGGCAGGAAATTATCCCCAGTTTGACCTACCCCTGGGGACACTCACACACAAGGCCTCTAATCCATGCATGCATATAATGCATGGCACTGTATAGAGCCAATGACAACAAGCATTTCCTCCACTCCTTTGCCACTCCTGGCTGCTCTTTCCCCTGCAGTCACCCAGGTGACAGTGGCAGCCCAGAGCTTGGCAGACTCCCTCCCCGGAGAGGGAGAGCACCCTCTGGGATGCTCATACCCTCTCCTTCTGGCAGGCCCTCCAATGGCCTAAGCTTGTTCCCAGACCCAGGGTTTTGGACTCGTCACTGGCAGCATTTCTGCTGCACTGACATGGCGATTTACCCACCTCCATTAAACAGAATGACACCTGAATTGATCTGCATCAACACATAAAAACCATGTCTAATTACCTCTAAGCTTTCATATAAAAACAAAATTAAGTTCCTAGCCCAGCTGGTGCAGGGATGAACTATATATTGAAACACAGAAGTTAACGACAGATAAGGACCGCAAGGCCCATCCAGTCTGCCCATTTCTTTTTCTACCTTATAAATGTGTCATCAGCCTTTGCTCTGTCAATGGCCTATCAGTTCATACTCATATGTATTGCGCCCTTATGCCTATCCCATGCCTGATTGAAGCCCTGCACTGTATTCATATCCACCACTTCCTGTGGTAGGCCGTTCCATGCATCCACCACCCTTTCGGTGAAAAAGAACTTCCTCACATTACCCCATAATCAGCCTGCCTCTAATCTCATGCTGTGTCCGCTTGTCCTGCTATTTTTCTTATATTGAAACATGTTAGACTCTTTCACCTTGTTAATGCCCTTAAGGTGTTTGAATGTTTCGATCATATCACCTCTCTCCCTCCTTTGCTCTAGGGTATACATATTGAGCTCCATTAATCTGCCTCATAGGTTTTCTGATGTAGTTCCTACGCCATTTTGGTTGCCCTTCTCTGGACTGTCTCAATTTGGTTAATGTCCTTGTGAAGGTGTGGCCTCCAGTATTGCACGCAGTACTCCAGATGGGGCCTAACCAGTGTCTTGTAAAGAGGGATTATTACCTCCCTCTTCCGAATTGTGATACCCCTACTAATACACCCTAACATCCCCCTAGCCTTACCTACTACTTTAGTGGTCTGCTTGGATAATTTCAGGTCAACGGTGATGATGATGCTCAAGTCTCTTTCTTCCCTTGTGACTGCCAGCAACTCCTCTTCCAGCCTATAGGTGGCTTCAGGATTTCTCCTCCTTATGTGCATGATCTTGCACTTCTTTGCATTAAACCCCAGTTGCCACTCGTCCGACCATTTTGCTAGTTTATCCAGATCTCTTCTCATTCTGCCCACCCCATCTGGATCATCTACTCTGTTGCAGATCTTGGTGTCATCTGCAAACAGACAAACCTTTCCCTCCAGTCCATCTGCAATGTCACTGATGAAGATATTGAAGAGGACTGGTCCCAGGACTGATCCCTGAGGTACCCCACTTGTGACTTGCATCTCTTCTGACTGTACACCATTTACCACCACTCTCTGTTTTCTGCCCATCAATCAGTTTGCCACCCAGTTGACCAACTTCTGACCCACCCTGAGCCTACCCAACTTATTAATCAATCTTCTATGTGGAACAGTGATCGAGCTTTGCTGAAGTCAAGGTAGGCGACATCAACTGCTCCCCTTGGTCCACGCTCTAGGTTGCCCGTCAAAAGAAATCTATGAGATTAGTTTGACAGGACCTTCCTTTGTAAACCCATGCTGTATTGGATCCTGTGCTCCTATGGATTCCAGGTGTTACACTATCCTTTCCTTAAAGTGCCTCCATAATCTTGCCCACTACTGAGGTAAGACTGACTGGTCTGTAGTTCCCTGCCTCCTCCCTGCTACCACTCTCGTGGAGCAGACTCACATGAGCCCTTCTCCAGTCTTCTGGGACCTCTCCTCTGCTCAGAGACTCACTAAACAGTTCTGATAATGGATCTGCTAGTTCCACTCTTAGCTCCTTTAGTACCTGGGATGTATGCCATCAGATCCCACTGCCTTGTCCACCCTAAGCGTATCGAGCTCTTGTAGGACCCTTCTTTTTTGTGAAGGGACTAGCTCACCTCCCTCCCTCCCTCCTCCCTCCCTCCCCTGTGTCCATGGTGCTGAGCTGTGGGCCCTGCCCTACTTTTTCTTCAGTAAATACTGAGCAGAAGTACTCTATTTTGGATAGATGCTTTTACATGGTCCTCCTCCTCGCATGCCCCCTTATCTCCTTTGATCTTAGCAATACCCCCTCTGGACCTTCTCCTTTCACTAATTTATCTTTAGAAAGTCTTGTCACCTTCTTTTATTGTTTGTGCTAGTGTTTCCTCAGTTTGGGCCTTTGCGTGCCTTACTGCCTTCCTGCTTCCCTTAGGGAAGTTTAGTATGCCTCCCTATCTTCATCCCACTGTGTTCCCTTATATTTCCCTGAAGGCCAGCTTTTTGGCTCTGACTTTTTCTGCTACTGTTTTTGAGAACCAAAGTGGTTTCCTTCTTCTTTTGCACTACCGTTTCTCTATAACACAATGGGATGTTGCTTCAAGTATTGCATCCTTAATGCTTGCCCACTTTGCCTGTACCCCCTCACCTATTTTTTTTTTTTTTTTTTGCCAGGGCTAGCTTAACTCTGTTGTCCATCTTATCAAAGTCAGCTCCTCTGAAGTCCCATATTTTTGCCTTGGAATGGGATGATTTAGTTGTAGTGGCCAAATTGAACCATACCATGTAATGGTCACTGGCCCCCAGGTGACTTTCTACCTAGAGATCTGTGATCCTTTCCCCGTTAGTCAGTACTGGATCTAGGATAGCCCTGTCTCTTGTGGGTTGTTGTACCAGTTGTTTGAGGCTCTCCCCCTGCAGGGAATCCACCATGTGTCTAGTTCTGGCAGATGTTCCTGCGGGTATTGACCAATCAGTATATGGCATGTTGAAGTCTCCCATTATCAGAACCTCCCCTTTAGCTGCCAAGTTTTGTGCATCTTCTAACAGTAATGTTTCTATGTCCTCCCCCAGGTCTGGGGCCCTGTAGACAACCCCAGTTCTTTTGGCTGTCCCATTTTCTGTTTCCAGGGTGACCCACAGTTCTTCTGGCTCCTTATGCGTATTCTGAATTTCTGTAGCTTTGATATTTTCATTGACATACAGGGCCACTCCAACCCCCCTTCTTGTACCTTGGTCTCTTCTGAAAAGTACATAGCCAGGTACTTAAGTCTCCCAAGTGTGGTTACTGGTAAACCATGTCCAGTTTAGCCTCTGTCATTATTGCCTGCAGGTCTGGGATCTTGTTTCACAGGCTGCGAGCATTTGTGTACATTATTTTCCATTGGCCAGATTTCGGTGTGTTAGTTGTTGGGTGAGGTCTGGCATTTCCCCTGCATATCGTATGGGGAGCTGGACCTTTTTCCTTACCTGGTGATGCAAATGAACTGCAAACATGCTGAACTCCTGTTTGATCACTAGCTGAGGGGGGACGGGTGTTCTTCCCATTCAACGTATGGGGTGCTGCACCCCTCTCCCCATTTGCTAATTTAAATATTCTGCAAAGACATCAAACTTCTGCCCTATTGCACCAACTCCCTCCTTAGTCAGATGCAGTCCATCAAATTTAAAGTACGTTCGCTCCTAAAACTGTTGCCAGTTCCCTACAAATTTGTGTCCTTTTTCCTGGCACCAGCCCTTAAGCAACATGTTTAGCTCCCCTATCTCCCCTTTTCTGACCTTCTGTCCATCTGCCCTCCTCTCCCAGACTGGCAGGATCTCAGAGAAGGAGATACCGGATGAAATGGATGATAGTTTGTCACCCAGCCTGGTCAGGTGTTCCTTGGTCTCCACAACTAACTGGCTGATGAGATCATTAGTCCCTATGTGTACCAGGATGTCAATGTTTTCTCCTGCTTCCGAACAATTTTAGCAATGCGGTCAGTGTCTCTCCATGTTGATGTACCTGGGAGACATCTGACCATTACCCTTGGCTGGAGATAGGTATCAACTCCCCGAATCATGGAGTCTCCTATGATCAGAAGTTTTTTGGATTTCCTTTTTGCTTTTTTTTGTTTTGGTTCCTGTTTTGGGCAAGTTTTGTTGTGCTAGCTCCTGTGCTGCAGTGTCCTGCTCTGCAGTGTCCTCTGGCCCTTTGTTTGAAACGCTTTAATGCTTCCAAATACTCTACCTATATGTCCTCTTGGGATGGGTCAATAGTTGTACTTCTTTTTGTGTGTGTATTTTGTTTGTTTTCCCAGGAGGAAGTTATCACTTCATAATGCAATAAGGCCTAAAGGAAGCTGAATATAATGTTATGGTGCATTAGTAGAGGCTTTGACAGCAGAAGGGAAAAGGTGATTTTGCTGCTGTATAAGCCACTAGTGAAACCACATTACGAGTACTGCAGCCAGACCAGGACAGGCTGGAGGTCTTACAGAGAAGAATCACTGAGATGATCCAATGGCAGCAGGGTGTTATTGTAATCAGCTTTTATTTATTTTTTTTTAACTTACTATTTATGCCCCTGTTGTCCAGTCCCTACTTCTCCTCAGGACCTTCAGGCACCTCCTGATACCCCTGCCTCCCCCAGCCATGGCCACCTACCACCACAGAGCTTCGGTTTACCCCCATGCAGAGTCGAGGTAGGGGGTACAAACCTGGACATCCTGTCAGGCAGTGCCATGCTGTGAGGCAGGGACTCAGATTTACTGGGGCTGTCATCACAGAGGTGCTGGAGTCATGCCTTTTTTCCTTGTTTCTCCAGCCCTTGGGACATCGCATGCAATGATGCCAAGGTGTGCCTGTGCACGCTGTGTGTGCATCCACATGCCAATGTCCATGATGTCCCCCCCCCCTTTCCTATCCATCTCCAGCCTTGCTAACACCTGTGGCAGCCAAGTGGCAGTAACGAGGAGAAAAATGGAGCCCTCCCAGCCCAGAGGAGAGTGCCCTCTGGGGCGCTTGATCCTCCTCCCCTGCTGGCCCCTGATAACCCAAGCTTTTTCTTGAACTCGGGTCACTGGCGCTACGAGTGGTAAGGCAGTAAGGCAGGCAAAGTCCCAAACTGAGGAAACACTAGCACGAACAGTAAAAGAAGGTGACAAGACTTTCTATAGATACATTAGTGAAAGGAGAAAGTCCAGAGGGGGTATTGCTAAGCTTAATGGAGAAAAGGGAGCATGTGAGGAGGAGGACCCTGTAAAGGCATCTATCCTAAATAGATACTTTGCTCAGTATTTACTGAAGAGAAGGTAGGGCAGGGCCACAGCTCAGCATCATGGACACAGGGGGAGGGAGGTGAGCACTACTCCCTTCACAAAAGAAAGGGTCCTACAAGAGCTACTAAGCTCAGGTGGATAAGGCAATGGGACCTGATGGCATACATCCCAGGGTACTTAGGAGCTAAAGGAGGAACTAGCAGAGCCATTAGCAGAATTGTTTAGTGAGTCTCTGAGCACAAGAGAGGTCCCAGAAGACTGGAGAAGGGCTCATGTGATCCCACTCCACAAGAGTGGTAGCAAGGAGGAGGCGGGAACTACAGACCGGTCAGTCTTACCTCAGTAGTGGGCAAGATTATGGAGGCACTCCTTAAGGAAAGGATAGTGCAACACCTGGAATCCATAGGAGCACAGGATCCAAGACAGCATGGGTTTACAAAGGAAGGTCCTGTCAAACTAATCTCATAGATTTCTTTGACTGGGTAACAGAGTGTGTTGGACCAGGGGGCAGTTGATGTAAGCCTGCTTGACTTCAGCAAGCTTTTGACACTGTTCCACATAGAAGATTGATAAATAAGCTAGGTAGGCTGGGTGGGTCAGAAGTTGGTCAACTGGGTGGCAAACTGGTTGACTGGCAGAAAACAGAGAGTGGTGGTAAATGGTATACAGTCAGAAGAGATGCAAGTCTGAGAGTGGGTACCTCAGGATCAGTCCTGGGGCCAGTCCTATTCAACATCTTCATTAGTGACCTCTGAGATGGACTAGAGGGTAAGGCTTGTCTGTTTGCAGATGACACCAAGATCTGCAACAGAGTAGATGATCCAGATGGGGTGGGCAGAATGAGAAGAGATCTGGATAAACTAGCAGAATGGTCAGAAGAGTGGCAACTGGGATTTAATGCAAAGAAGTGCAAAATCATGCACATAGGAAGAGAAACCCTAGAAGCCACTTATAGGCTGGGAGGAGTTGCTAGCAGTCACAAAGGAAGAAAGAGACTTGGGCATCATCATCACTGATGACCTAAAATCATCAAGCAGACCTCTAAAGCAGTAGGTAAGGCTAGGGGTGTTAGGGTGTATTAGTAGGGGTATCACAAGTCGTAAGAGGGAGGTAATAATCCCTCTGTACAAGACATTGGTTAGGCCCCATCTGGAGTACTGCGTGCAGTATTGGAGGCCACACCTTCACAAGGACATTAACCAAATTAGAGGCAGTCCAGAGAAGGGCAACCAAAATGGTGCAGGGACTGCACCAGAAGACATATGAGGACAGATTAATGGAGCTCATATATATACCCTTGAGCAAAGGAGGGAGAGAGGTGATATGATCGAGACATTTAAACACCTTAAGGGCATAAACAAGGTGAAAGAGTCTAACATGTTTAAATATAAGAAAAATAGCAGGACAAGAGGACACAGCATGAGATTAGGGGAGGCCGATTAAGGGGAATGTGAGGAAATTCTTTTTCACAGAAAGGTGGTAGCTGCATGGAATGGCTTACCACAAAGTGGTGGCTATGAATACAGTGCAGGGCTTCAAACAGGCATGGGATAGGCATAAGGAGCAATACAAATGACTATGAATAGATGGTCACTGACAGAGCAAAGGCCGATGGCACATTTATAAGATAGAAAAAGAAATGGGCAGACTGGATGGGCCTTGCGGTCCTTATCTGCCGTCAACTTCTATGTTTCTATGTTCTACCACTGTCAATGAGTTGGTGCATTATTATTAGCTTTATTTACCAGGTAGGACACACCATTGCACCTATTTTTAGGTACTAAGACATAGGAGGAGAGACTGAGGAACTTCAATATGCACTCACTGGAAGACAAAAGGGAGAAAGTTTCAAGGAGACTAGGACAGATATGAAATTGTTCACCAAGAACAAAAACACTAACTAACAGACATGAGTAGAGGGGTGGGGTGGGAAAGGCGTCAGGAAGTTCTCCTTTACAGAGAAGGTTGTGGAGTGATGGAATAGGTTGCCCAAGGCTGGAACTATCAATGGATTCAAAGTGGGTGGGACAGATACAGGGAACAATGAGGACTAGATACAGTACAACTGGAGAAGGGATAGTCAGTAAGGTATTAGGTATAAAGTAATTCATAAAGTGTAGTTGATAGCCAGCACAGGACAGCCTTGATGAGCTGTTGGTTTTTCTGCTGCACTCTCTATGTATCTGTGTAATGTTACACTTCATTTTGCACTTTATTGTTAATGCAATTTACTTATCTGATCATGTCATGTCATAACATATTAGCAATTTAAGAGTCAGAAGGGACTTGAGATCCCTCATGCCCCCCACTGCTTCACAAAGCAGTTTGAAATAGGTATGCAGTGTAACACACATACCAATTTACGAGTTCTCCTATATTTCTGTATATTTACATTTGTTAATTTTGCCAAAACCTGGAAGGGCACCAGACAAAAATAGATGCTACTACTACTACTATTATTCCCTTCCCCTGTAAGTTTTCTTCATTTTGGTTTCCCTGTCCCTCACCCCATGTTCCATGGAGGCCACAGTAGCCCATTTCCTCCATCCAGGAGAGCAGGTATGCGTCTGCCTTTGTAGCTGGTGCCCATCCCGCTTGTTGGTTGGTCAGGAGTGCACAAATGTTGGACTGCCTCTCCTGGGTTGCGCCCCACCCTGTAACATGCTTGGAATTCAGAGTGCATCTCCAAGGTGGCTGCACTGTATGCTGTTGCCTCACAGCTGGGCTAGAGCCATTTACGTTTACCAAATGGCACATGGCTATGAATTAACAATGGAAACAGCTACGCTGTAAGTTGATGACACCATGATCCACAGAAGGATCACACGCTGTTTCTGATACAATAGCAGATTGCTTCAGTGACTGAATTTAGACAAATGGACTTCAAAGGTCTGAAGGGAAACAAAAAACTTCCTCCCTATGTATACTGGAAAGAAGAATCCAATTTAATTGTATAATGGCAGAAAGAGTCAACAGTTGTTGGTGGGTGTGGGCTGGGCTCATGGCCTACTCCATCAAGGATTATAGCATTATAACTTTACAAATGAAAATGAAGGCCCAGGCATTCAGGCTATAAATTGGCAACTCCCCAATTGATAAAAGGTCTTCGACACTAATGTGTTGAACAAATCTCATGCATGTGGTGCTCACGGATGCGTGTGTTGAGCTGTCTTTAAACTGAGTAAAGACCAATATCTCGGTGACATGAGCTGATTTAGCAGCTTGACATTTATTGACCGGTAGGCCCACTGAGATGAAATGTCCCTTTTGGGCGACTCATAATTAATTATAGACAGCAACAGAAAAAAATACATACAGGATCAAAGTGCACAGAAAACAGATAAGAAATCACAGTACTGCACAAGTGTGGACGCATTATTGCATAATACAAGAAGTCAGAGTTAATTACACTTTAAGTTACATTGCACAACATGAGAACAGGTAAAAGGATCAGGGTTACAGCATATATATCTGCAAGGCTGGCCACTCTGACATCCACCAACCTAAATCACTTGTTACCACGTAGCGATTCACAGACCGGCATTATTGATGGATAAAGATCCTCGGATACCACTGGACACCTGCCCTGTTTCCAGCAAATGAAAATCCCAACAGTATGGAAATGAACGCTGTCAACCCCCCCACAAGCCTATTTTGGCCCCTTATCACAAACAGTGTGGGTGGTGTCAGTGTTCCAAAAATACAGAAATCAATTTACTATTGAAAACATGTAAACATAGTTTCCTTTTTAACAAAACTTGTAACAAACAGAATGATGCCTGGCAGCAGCCTGCTGCATGATCTTGCAGGGGCTCATACTGTGAGTATGACCTTTCACTCTAGTCCACACTGGTCTTTGACCTGCTTGATTCACATGGAGGGCCATTGCTGCACAGAAAATGTGCTACAGATGGCCACTGATGATGGCTTCAAGCCCTTCCTCCTCCTCCACATTAAAGGGTTTCTAAAACCCTGCCTCCCCATCACTGTCAAACCAAACACATGCTGGCAGCAGGTGGCTCTCACTGCTGAGATAAATCAGAAGCCCATTATAGTGGAGGCACGGGGTGGGGAGTATTATATGCAGTTTCAGAGACCTGCAAGGTGTCTAGATGGAGAGTGGAGTACTGAAGTATCTGAAAGGGAGTCCGCAGGAACCATGGAAGGTTAATAAATAAATAAAAAAACAAAGACACCCTGTTCTTGTAATCACAGTGGAATACAGATTCCTGCTCACTTGTACTGAGCACACTCCCAGCATGTTAAACACTGACATCAGTGCACTGTAGTGCTGTTGCATTAATCAGCTGGGCAGGGTCCAGTCGACTGGTGCTGTGGTAGTGCTAGCACTTATGGTGCTGAAAATCTGAGTTTGGGAACAAGCTCGGAGCATCAGAGGGTCAGCTGGGGAGAGTAGGATTGAGTATCCATAGGAATGCTCTCCTCCTCCAGGGAAGAAGGGTTGCGACACCTGGCGCCAGCCTGGCCTCTGGCACTGGCTGGGTGTAAGAGAGTTTAGAACTGCAGATTTGGGTGTGGAGGAGCAGCAGCCATTAAAGTGCTGTGCATGGCAGTGCACACAGTGACTTTACTGACAGCACTGCACACCCGCTACTCCTGGGAAACCAGAACCAGGAAGAGAGCCACCAACTGGGAGAGTGACACTGTGCTATGCCCCCACATCCACAGCCAGGCCCCACCTGCCTTATCTGGGATCTCCTGGCCTTCACCTTCACTACAGTGGCTGCCCAGATAGTATGGGGCATCACCATGGAACTTAAGACAACCCCAACTCAAGGCGAAAGCCAAGAGGGTACAACCATCTCTGGTGTGTCGTAGATTGTCCGGGATGCCAGTGATCCAGGTGGGGGGGAATAGGAGTGGGAAAGAGGTACCAGTCAAAAGTACATGAGAAGGATAAATAGAACTGAAGGGAAAAAAAATAATATGGGCAGGGGCTGGAGGACAGTGTACCTTCAAAAATGTCTAAATTTTGGTATTAAAATAAACTCTCATCCCTCTATAGAAAATAAAAAGCCAGGGATCTTCCATTCTGTTCCAAGCAAATGAAGCTCTGGGGTCGGAGCAACCAGCCACACACACACACACACACACACACACACACACACACACACCCATCATGGTCTTTTTAAACTAGCTTCCTCCAGCTTCATTCAGAACCACTGTTCCTTTGCTGCTACTGGAGGCTCTGCTGAGACTCTGGCTGCCCTCCTTCCTCCTTTGTTTCCTGCTGCTTTCCTTATTACTTTGCACCTGTTGCTTTTCTCATTGCTTTTGAGCTTTCTGTTTGGCTTGTGTCTTCAGTTGCTTTCTAGGTTAGTATTTAGTCTTTCTGCCTTTCCTGGCTGTAGCAATGTGCTTCCTTCTTTTCTTTTGATCAGCCACTTATGCTGCACTACTGTCCTCGTGTAACCCCTGTGATTCCTTTTTCACTTCTGGTTCTTGGTGTGCTTACTGGTTTCTGCAGTATGTCCTACCTATGTCATTTTACAGTATGTATTTGGCTTTTTTTTTTTTTTTAGTTTGTTCTACTCTGTCCATACCAAACCACTTACAAATGACCTCTTACGTTCTGGCATTCCTCTTAAATAACATTCATTTGACTTCCTGGCCAGGCAGTTGTTTCCCACTCCTGCTCTGTCACTTCAGCCAGCCTTACTCAGTCAATCTGGTTCAGCATTCATCACCTCAGTCTTAGTGTAATGCAGTTTTCCAATGTTCCTGCTTGTGGCTGAGTTTTACCATGATTATGGTCTTCAATATGGGTTTGTATTTTCAATACCTTTTCAGTCCTTCTCTCCATCAGTCTGTCATTCCTTTCAGCAGTCATTCAGTCACTCACTCTCAGTTATATCAGTTGTTCCTTTATGAGTTATCGGTCAAATTCTGCCTCTATGCTATCAGATATATGAATGCATTCATACTGGCCAACATTATACACCTAGAATCTTGCCCTCAGGGTTTGCACTGTGGGTAGACATGCTCACTTGCTCCCCATGAAGTCCGCATCTTGAGGGTGTGCCCCTCAATGGGCAGGGGTCCTTCACTGTAGGCCATGTGTCTCCTGCACTGCCTCCAAGCAGTCTGAGTGGTAATGTCCAATGCTCTAGGGAAAGATTTAGTCATGCAGATGTGCGGTCAGCAGCATCTCATGCTTTAGTATTTAAGACTTTAGCTTTCAGAAGGGCAGAACCTTAAAGAGAACCTTTTATTTATTTGCTTTTGTTAACCAGGTAAGCACACTAGAGAGCCAAGTGCCTATTTTCAGGTGCGACCTGGGAGGATACAAGGTACATACAAATCATCAAGATGAGACAGGGTAACATACAAGAACATCCAGCATAATAAGTAGATATGTAGATAACAGCATGTGGGAGTACAGGCATAACAGATTGATTGGAAGATAGCAACAGAATACATAAGATATAGCTAGGCAGAGCAACAATATACAGACACTGTCCACAAGGCTAAAGATATGGGTTAAGCCACAGGGAACCCCACTCAGGGACAAGTAGGCAGGGGGAAAAGGGCCCAGGGCAAATTTCAGCGTATTGTGGGACCAAGGGCACAGAAATGTAACCCCCCCCATCAGTCAGTTTGGGAAGAGATTGCCACAGCTGGGGTCTTATATGGCACAGAGACAGGTGGAGGTAGATTTTAGGAAGCTCCATAGGGAGGCTTTGAAGCAGGGATGGGAGGGGGCAAGTTGATGCTGGAAGGAGTTCCACACCCTAGATGCATGGACAGAAAGCTAAATCTCCAGGATATGGGTCCTGGGAATCTGGCAGTCCAGCTCGGCACTGGATCTTAAGTGGTAGGCAGGGGTTCCATGTTTGAGGGGGAGGGCAAGTGCAGAAGGGGTAGCCATTCTAACAGTGCTGTCGATGAAATTGCTGAGTACAAAAAGGCGGTACTTTTCTGGGGGGGGAGCCACTCCAGCCACGAGTATAGATCACAGTGATGCATGAGGCAAGGTGCAGAGAGTGCAACGCAGCAAATATTATTGTATGCAGTGTCCCATTTTGTAAGACTTAGTTTCGGGACTGGGGCAAAGGATACGAGCCCATAGCAAAGCATGGGCAGGAGGACCCCCCGGCTAGGGCAACCCGTCCGGATGGGGTGAGACAACTTTTTGCTCTGTAGGCAAGTCCAAGCTTGCCGTTGGTTGACTTGCATACGTTCTGAATGAGCAGGTTGAGATTCAGTTGCGGGTCAAGGGTTACTCCCAGATACTTGACTGAATCCACGGCCTGCAGGAAGGTACTATCAGATCCATAGATTTTTAAGGGAGCAAGGCAGGTTTTTGTCTTGACCAGGGAGCTAAACAGCATAGCCTGGGTCTTTTCCAGGTTGATGGTCAGCTTATGGCCCTCTAGCCAGTCTTGGATAAGTTGAAGTCAGAATTTAGTCTGGAGTTAATGCTAGTGATGTCCTGGGAGTTGGCCAGGACTACGAGATCATCCGCGTAGAGGGTGGTGCACCCCTGGGTAGCAATGGTGGGCAGTTCATTAATGAATAGGAAAACAGAATGGGTCCTAGGACGGATCGCTGGGGACCCCACAGTTGACAGAGGGGGTCAGAGAGAGCACGGTTGAAAGTGGTGAATTGCTGCCTGCCTCAAGTAGTTGGAGAACCAGGTGTAGGCAGGGGGAGAATCCGAGAGAGCTTAAGAGTGGAGCATAGGAGGGAGTGGTCGACACGGGTTGAGGCCTTTGAGAGGTCCGAAAGATGGCTCTGGTCAGCTGGCCTTGATCAGCAGCGGTCCTGATCTCAGAGGTGACCACGTGCAAGTGCAGTGGAAGTACTATGCCCTTTTCTGAAGCCATGCTGAGCAGGGGAGAGAAGTCCATAGCTGTGTAGGTAGTGGGAGAGCTGCGTGGCAACAACCTTTTCTAGAAGTTTGCAGGCTGCAGACAGGATAGCGATGGGCGGTAATTCTTGATCTCTTTAGGGTTGCCTTGTTTGAAGACAGGGATGACCTTGGCCACTTTCCACGTATGAGGGATGATCCCCAAGATCAGAGAGGAGTTAAAGATGTTGGTGATAGGCCAGGCTAGGAGGGGAGCACCCAGGCTGAGCAATTTGGGTTCAAGGCTGTCATGCCCCGCCCTGTGTGGTGGGAGAGACTTACAACGAGCTTCTGGGTCTCCATGACAGAGACCTGTTTTAGGTAGAAGGGTGGTCGGGGGCATGCCCACTTGGGGACTTAGGGCAGGAGGCAGGCAGGTCAGAGAACATGGACTTAAATGCATTGGCGATGGTATGCGGGTTGTTGCAGCTGACGCCGCTAATATGTGTGTCAATGACCTGAACCCTAGCAGACCCTTCAGCCAAGTTTTTGATGTTTTGCCAGAAACTCCTTGGATTTCTGGCGAGGAAAGCAGGGCAGATTGACAGTTCTCACTCTTGGCAATGCGGATTGCTCTTTTACAAGAGTTTCTGAGCTGCCGATATTCAAGAAGGTCACTGTGGTTGCGGGAGATCTTGTACTTCTCCCAGCATTTGTCCCTGTGTTTCATGAGGGAACATAAGCCACCATGGAGCCATTTCATGACAGTACCCCTCACCCTCCTTTTAGTGAGGGTACATGCCTGCTTTGCAAGGGGACAAACACCGTGAGAAAATGGTCAAGGGCTCCTGCAGGGTCGTTAGTTGTGGCGACCCTGGACCAGTCAGTGTGTTGTAGGTCCGCAAGATAGTTGTTTAGTTTAAATTTAGAATAGTCCCTCATCTGAATCACTTTACTGGGGATTTTTTGCAAGGAGATACCCCCATATGCAATAGGTTGGTGAGTGATCTGAGATGACATCGGGGAGAATTCCTGCAGAGACTATTCTATCTGGTCTATTGCTCAGTATCCAGTCAATGAGGGTTCCTTTATCTCCCCTGGAGGACAGCCTTGTGGGTTCCATAATGAGATGACTGAGGGCAAGACCTGAGAGAAGAGGTTCATAGTGCTTTGTGTTGGGTCCCATCCAATCGAGGTCAAGGTCCCCCAGGACTAGTACCTCATTAGAGCCCACCTTGTCACTAAGGCAGTCGAGTAGAGTCCTAGTACTCCTCCCCTCGGAGGATTGTATGCACAGACCAAGTGTACCTTTCTTGCATTCCCTAGCAGGAGGAGGGCATGCAGGAACTCAGGCTAGGGAATTAGGGGGTGTATGATCAACAGCATACACATTTAGGTGCACCTTAAAGTATAGGAGCACACCGCCCCATCTTGTCCGATGAGGCTGTAGCCTGGTAGGGCATACAAAGAGTCTGGGATGTGTGGCTTCAGCCATGTTTCTGAGATCCCAAAGGTATCTGCGTTGTAGCGTGCAACCCAGGCCGCTAGTTCTGCTAGGGTTGTGCAGGATACTGCCAACGTTAAGAGTACGTCATTTTAGGCCTTTGGCAGACAGCCAGGTAGGGGGGACTTGTAGTAGGGCAAGGTGGCCTGAGGTCCTTGAGTATTAGTCATAACCCCAGGTAGTCCTTGATTATTAGTCATTACCCCAGCCAGTACAGGGAGGGTCATGGTGACAGAAAGTGCAAGCCGTGTTTATGGGAATTCCTGAGAGAACAGCACTGCAACCAAGGTCGGCAGGTGTGTGTCAGGCAGTTTGTGTAGAGATAGATATGCAAGTAGCACATCCTTGCAACTACACATGTTTCTGAGCCCCTGGAGCGACCAGCACAGGGATGTGGGTAAGGGCAGATATCAGGTAGTCTCGGGTTGCAGTAGCAACGAAGCTAGAGACACGTTACCTGTACCACCAGGGCTGTGAGAGTCCTAGTGAGAGAGCTCAGTGACAATACTGCAGACTGTTTGGGTGGCCATGGTATGTCTTATCCAGCTCACCCAATAGGGTTAGCAGTACTTATGGCTACCGTCAGATTCCTGCTGTTGCCAGGAAGTTATGTGAGTGAGGAATGATTTCTTAGACAGGGAAGAGGCAGGGCATAATTTTTTAAATTCTCAGAGAGAGGGAAGACAGGGTGTATTGAGTTAAACTAATACTGTGTGTCACACTACCACAGGTTAAGTCACTGGGGCAGCCACTAGTGGAGAGAGCAGATAAGCTACTTATGGGAAAGAGGGCTGATAGTTTTTTTTCAGAGCACGTGGCACACCCTATCTAATGCCAGGTTCACCTAGGGTGGTGGTGGGGCAGCCGGGCGAGGCGCCGGCGGGGCCTCTCTGCACTCCAAGGTAGGATTTGCTGCAAGCCTGTGGGGCTATGGAAGGACAAAGGCTGCCGTGGCGTACCTGTTCACCGGGGGTCAAAGGAATTCCACGGGGTCCGTCTTGCCGTTGGGGGGAGGGCTGGCTCAGAGGCCCTCATGACCTTCTGAGAAGTGAGGGAAGATTAAAGAGGGAAAGCAGGTAGGCTGTCGGAGGAGGAGTCAGTTTAACATTCATATATATCAAATTGCAGCTAACATGTATTTCGGTATATGTAGGCATTAATACAGCAGAGATGGATTTGGATAGTTTGCAGGCTCCCTCCCTGATCGTTCAAAAGCACGCTTAGCCAATGAGTCGAATTAAGGCACTCCTGCAGCTGTGTGTTTACACAATGATATTTTTAAACCTGTTTGTTGCGAGTTACAAATTACCAGAGTGCTTGTACTGTGGCATCCAGAGTTAATTAAAGGCTACCACCCAAGTTGGGCAGAAATGATAAGGTTTCAGACTCACTGCTGCTTTTTTGCACAGTTAACAATAAGCTCGAGACCTGTTTGTTGTAAGTTACAAGATTGCCAGAGCACTTTAACTGTGTCTTCCAGAGTTAATTAAAGGCTCCCACCCTAGTTGGGCAGAAACAAGCAGGTTTCAGACTCACTGCTGCTTTTTTTGCTTCGCTCACAATAAGCTTTTCTGAGGTTTAACATACTGCTAAGGCCCCATCCAGGAAGGTGTACAGTGTGTAAAGTTACAGGCAATGAATCTTAACATGCTATTAAGGCACCCCCCCAGGATTAGCCAAGCAGAGCAATAATCTTAACATACATTTAAGGCACACCCCAAGGTTAGCCAAGCACAGCAGTAATTCCAGAAATATGTGAGCCTGAAAACCTGTCAGCACTGCTGTGCAGAGAGAAATGTGGCATGACCCTCCCAAAATGGTGCCAAGTTTGATTCTCTGTGCTCCGAGGTAGGATTCACTGCAAGCCTGTGGGGCTATGGAAGGACAAAGGCTGCCGTGGCATACCTGTTCACCGGGAGGGGGTCAAAGGAATTCTGCGGGGTCCGTCTTGCCATTGGGGGGTGGAGGGCTGGCTCCGAGGATCTCACAACCTTCTGTTCACCAGGGGGTCAAAGGAATTCCGCAGCATCCGTCTTGCTGTTGGGGAGAGGGCTGGCTCCAAGGCCCTCACATTTTAAACCACTAGAAACAGGGAACTCTCTTACCTCATTGGAAGCTCCTCCAGTATGCTTAGCAACTTTTTTAACTAGTCCCCATAGAAAGGGAAGGGAAGGGAAGGGACCATATTGGCCCCCAAGGGGCTCGCCACATGATCCCTTTCCACTTCCTAATTCTCTGAACCGCCCCTGTGCCCCGACGTTGTGTGACATGTAAATAAGGCGTGTATGGGGGCGTGCTCCATTCACTTGACTGGAGTGTCTTTTTCAAAAGTGATTTCCAAATTTTAAATTGGGTTTTGGTACTGACTGATGCCAGGAGTCAACTAATAAAAGCCTTGTTAGCTGAACTTGGGCATCAGTTGGTACTGAAAACCAATTTAAAATTGGGAAAGCACCTTGGAAAAACATGCTTCATTCAAGTGAATGGAACATGCCCCCGCACTCGCCCTATAAAGACGTCACCAAAAGCTGGAGCAGGGAGGTGGTTCAGAGAGAGAGTCATGAAGTGGAAAGGGATCATATGGCCAGCCCTCAAGGGCAAATTACGATCCCTTCCCTTTCTCTGGTGGATAGTTAAAAAATCTGGCAAGTATACAGAAAAGCCACATTTTTTTTTATGAAATGCACTTTCTTACCCCAACATCGCCTATTTTGCATCCTCTTCACCCAGAGCAGTTGTTCTTCTCTGCATCATCACTTTGCAGGTGTTAGGTAAGGAGACCTGCTGCATAGGGCCCTGAACAGCCTCAAGGAACGCCTCATCCACTGACTCTTAAGACACAAGTCAAATGACTTACCCACAGCCCTGGGGAGAAGGCCCTATTGGACCATCCCCAGTCCTACAGCACAGACCCCTGGCTGAGAAAAGCAGCAGATGACTTCCTCTCCTTGAAACTGTTGCCCACCAGTTCCAGAATGGATGATGTACAAGAGAGTGGGATCTGTTCTTATTTAGTGACTCATTCACACTGCCTCTCATACTGCTTTGACAGATCAAAGAGAATGCTGGTAATTCAGGCACTGTGTAAGTGATACAACCAAACAAGAAGTGGGTTGTTGAGGGGACACTGGTCTGTTCCAGGACCTTTGCAGCCCCTGGAAGGGTGGGTATCCCCCAACAATCCATAATCTGAAGGATCTTATTACACTTAGAAAATGGTCTGTGTTGGCCAAACACATCCCATTTTCTAACACGATACCACTGGGGTGTAACATGCTGCAAGCAGAGCGAATGGCTTTCAGTGTCAGAGTAAGCTGCAAGCACGAAATTGTGAGATACATACTAGCTCTTTTCAATTACCAGGCAGTGCTGCCTGATAAACATATGGGTAGACAATTCAATCAGACAATCACAGCCCAGCATATCTGTTAGCCATTTTCTAGATGTAAACACAGCAGGCATTAAGCACTCACATACTGCACACATCCAGCCACAAAAAAATACAATACTTGTTCTTATGGAGAAAGGGACTGTTGGCCAGGAAACTGATGATAATTATTTGACTTACATGTTTTAGCCAAGAAGGCACACCAGAGCTCGTAGCTCAGTTCCAGGTGCGACCTGGGGGAAGGGAAAGGGGTGCAGGGGGAGGGGGAGATATATCACCTGTGTATTACATATGGGATAGACATAGGCTATCCCCTACTCATTTTAAAAAGTCTGTGACATCTTGAACTTCCACAAGGATGACCACAAGTGGTGGGCAGAGCTCAGTTTAATGTTTCATCAAAAGAACTGAATCTCAAACGGTGCTGTGCCCCCCCCACGCCCGTACTGCACTAGCTTAAGCTCCCAACTCATAATGGACACAATTTAATGGCACTTTACGGGCCAAGAGGTCCTCATCTGCTGGTAAATTCTATGTTTCTAGCAGATTCCCAGCTGTGTATAAATTAAAGACATTACTGTAATCAAACCAGAAAATATGAGCAACTCATTAAGAACCAAATCAGCCTTGGCCCCTTGGTAAAATTTGCTATGCTAGGGATTCCTTTGTGGAATTCACAGAAACAAACTAAGGTGCGTGGAATCAATTCATAAATTAAGGTAACTGCTTATTATTTATGACTTGCACAAGGCTTGAGATCCCAATGGGATGCTGGCATTTTACCAGGAAAACATCTTTCTTTTGGGAAGGGAGAAGCAGTGAAATTATCAACCAGTGATGCAGGTTTGCCAGCACTTTTCTAGCTACACGGCTAGTCTTCTTTATACAGTACATATACTAAAATAATGAGCTGCTGCCTGTAAGCTTCAGGGTAAAAAGAAAACCAAAAACACGCAAGTGTAATCAATGTCTAATCGCAGAGCAAGTTACCAATGTGTGAGGTATTTCAACTTATTTTTCAATACTGCATTCATAATTAAAGAAAAAATCAAAATTTATGATAACTAAATGTGGGGCCTCCCCCATTTAGCACATTAAAGGCCCACTGGAATTATTTTACTTACATGATTGTTTGTAACTTTTGAATATATCGGACTGATCCCGCCATCCCTAACCCAATGCTCCACATTCACGGCCACTCCTGAGACATCCCAGAGTCCCCACAGCTGACATCAGTGGTGGGTCTAGCTGCAGGGAGCAGGGAGTCAGGTAGGTTCAATACACCTAATGAGCCTTAGAAAGCTCCAATTTGTTAGTCCAGCTGTACTCAAAAGGCCAAGCACGGGTCACCCAACCTGTACTTAGAAACAGCGAACACAGAAAATGTCAGCAGATAAGAACTCAACCAGCCCATCTAGCCCACCCAAGACTGTCTAGTTATGGGACTGTGCCCCAATCAGTCCCTTATTTCTTCCCTTCCCTTCCACAACTGCCCCCCATGCACTTTTACCATGTGCCTGTCCAAACCCTCTTTTGAACCCTCGTAGTGTTTCAACACAGATGGTCTCCTCTGGAAGTCTGTTCCATGCTGCAATTTAGAATCAGGAGTACAGCAGCACAGGTGACCAGTAAATCAGTTGCATCACTTCAAAATGAAGTGGATACATCCATGATGCATGCAACAGTAAACCAAGCTTCAACAGCCGGATTGTAGGAAAGAAAAAATGAAAAAAAAAAACAAAACAAAAAAACAGTCTCCTTTGGTAGCACCATCCCCCAGCTGCACTGCAGCCTGCTGGCTTAATCTTGTGCTCTATCTAGTTACCCTCCATTCCCAAGTCTTGCCTCTCTCAGGTAAGTGAGCCGACCATGTAGTGTAATGGAGGTAGTTATGAGAAGAGGTTAGTGTCGGTGCCTAGCTGGGGTGGAGGAGACTGCATAAAAAAAGTAACTTGTTTTGAATAGCCTTTTGAAGCTGTAATACAGTACCTACAGTATTGACCATTTGTTCTTTGCTACCAATGAATTCCATTTCTGAACACTGCTTGCACAAGCATACAGAGATATGCAAAAGTTAGCAGAACAAGGCCATTTGGTCTATAAAGTCTGCTCGTATTACAGGGTTCTCGGCTTAAGCTGCAGCAACAATATTTATTGTGCTATTGTTAATGGAATTCAATAAATTCCTAGTGTAGTACCCTGATAGTGATGTCAAACTTTTGTTGTACTATCTTGAGTACGTCACTACCAGGGTGCAACAACACTGAATGTAAATCGTAATCAAAAGTTCTGATCTAAACCACCACATGCACAGCTGATCACTTGCTTAAGTTTTCTCTCATTTTCACTCGCCATTTCTTTTTTGTCAGTTTTAGACACTATGGCAGTTATACTTTACCTAGAAAATGGACTATCAGAAAATTATGTTTCACGGAAATCAGGACTTCCGTGTTTTTGCTCATAGTCATGTGGCAGGGAGGAGATTACGATATCTGACGTACACCACTACTATTCAATACAGACACTCTAGTTTAAAAAATAAAAATAATAAAATCCCTATTGTTGTTGCACAGTTGCTCATATACTGTAAAACACAAAGGATGGGCAACAGTGAACGACGACGCTGGGTTTACTTCCTCAAGGTTGTCATGACAAACCGAAGCTAGACTTCTACTTGGTTGTCATGACAACCTCTCGAAATGAGCAGAGTGTTGTTTTTCACTGTTGCCCATTCATTATCCTCTACTTTGCAGCCACTTAGGATAGAAGAGGAAGGTTCAAACCAGACGAGGCACACTACCCTGCTGTTGCTTCTGATGTTTGCCGACCTCACAAAACACATCACTATTTAGTGGCTCTATTCCTTCCTGATGGGAAGCAGTTACTTCTCTGTCTGTATTTTAACCCCACTTCACTTCATTTCCTCTGCTGTTGCTAGCTGCCTCAGGTGCAGTGTCTTCCAACCCCAGAAGGCTGACTCCGCAGTTGCCCCCAGCCATGGTGGTAAGACAGTCACTGGAAGAAGAAGCTGGGAGGGGGAGAGCATTTTGGGTAGTCTGGGAAAGCATAGCCACATCAGCAAAACATGAGAGGGAGCGCGTCTGGAACACAACAGCCAGAGACCAGAGTGCTTATATTTGGGGCTGGGAGGGAGGGAGAAACAGAGACAGAAAGTAAATGGAGAACAGGTCAGGATACGAGAGTTGAAGAATGGAACCAGAGAGTGAGAAAAGTGCAGTTATACAAGAACTCAGCATAGCAGTAAATTTTGAAGAGGATCTCTTGCAGCAGGCCACACCTATTTAACTACAGCCACCAGGAGCCAGGACCCCTAGAAAGTTTTCTAGCTAGCAGTCTACCAGGGGGTCTCCCACTACAGCGTCACACGCTGATGTTGCCCTATGCTACAAGAGTGGCAGCCCCATGCCCTCCCTCAGTTCTCCCACCAGGGACCATAAGCAACCTGTCTTCTGCTGAGGAACCGAGGAAGAGCCAACAGTTCCCACCAATAAAGAAATAAAGAAGGATAAAGACACAGAAAGACCACGGGGCTAGAGGGATGGAGGGTGAGACAGCATGGCCTGCTGCAAGAGATCCTCTCTAAGATCTACCATTATGGTAAGTTCTTACATAACTGTACTATCTTACTTAAAGAGTATCTCCTGCAGCAAACCACACCTATGGTACAAATCACAAGCAGTTCTGACATCATAAGAACAAGTCCAGTAAGGAGCCAGTATAGCACAGTGGTTTCTCTGAGCTGCAGACCTGGAGACATGGGTTTGAATCCCACAGCCCCCACTTGCATACTGTGTTACCCTGAGCAAGTCACTTAACTTCCTTGTGCTCCCAGGTTGCACCTGTAAACAAGCTTTCAGCTTAGTGTCTCTCCCGTTTAAAAAAAAAAAAAGAAAGAACCAGTCTGGGTGGACAGAAACCAAGAGCCTAAGAAAGTAGGCCCTGTAGGACAGCCAGCCACACTGCAGTGCTTGGTAAAGGTGTGAACAGTACTCCAAGGGTCAGCAGTACTCCAAGTGTGAAACAGGTCACAAAAGTAGCCATGCATCTGGTGGGAATGACCACAGACAAAGCCAGGAAGATCCTTGCCATACTTCCTGTAGCAAAAACGAATGCAGTTGGCCAGCCATTTGGACAAACACTGTTTAGACACAAAAACACCCTCTTTCCCAGGGGTGAAGCAAACAAACAACTGAAAGGACTTCCTGCAGTCCTTTGTACGGTGCATATAGAAATGCAGAACTCTATGCACATCTAAAGTGTGGAGTACTGCTCCTCCTGGATTGGCATGCTCTGGGAAATAAACAGGTAGGTGGATGGACTAATTTAAAGTAAATTCAGACACCACCTTATGAAGGAATTTGGAGGCCGGCCCACCAGCACAGTGGTTAGAATTCTGTGAGCGGCGCCAATGGCTCAGGTTTGGGAATGGACCGGAGTTGAAGAGCTGGCCAGGGGAGAAGGATCGACCGTCCTGGGGACTGCTCTCCTTCTCAGGGGGGAGGGAGAGGAAGTGTGTCCGGCACTTGATGGACCCCTGGCAGAGGCCAGGGGCACTGCTGCAACCAGCACCAGTATGTCAGGGGGGCAGGGTAGACACTGGACGTCAGTGCACATACCCACCCCCGGGGCAGAAAACAAAGCAGTAAAAATGCCGGCCCTCCAGCATGATGGCCTGTTCCACTCTGTCGTCCACTGCATGTTATGCCGGCCGGGGGGGGGGTCCCGCTCTCGTGGCCCTGACCTGGGGGGGGTAATCTGGGGCTTACCCACAATGTCCGCTGGGAGTGGGAAGCCCCTCGGTGGCGGGTAAGCCTGGCCATGGAGGCGGTAGGGGGACAAGGTCTGATGACCGAGAGAGGGTAGGACCAAAAAAAAAAAGAAGGAACTTGTGATTCATCCACAAAGACACCCTGTCTCTGTGGAAAACTAAACAAGGAGGCACACACACATAAGAGTCTGAAGCTAGGAAATCCCCTGCAGAAGTAATAATAACTAAAACTAATGCTTTCCACAACAGAAAGCATAGCTTGCATGTCACGTAACAGTTTAAACAGAGCAAAATAAATTTCTCCAGTATTAAAATTCAAGTCCCAAGTGGGACTGGATTATGGACTGAAAGTGAAGACTGCCTCTCAGAAAAGTATATGATACTCTAGTTGGGACACCATATGGCCGTGCCAGCAGGCACATGGAAGGCTGAAATGGCAGACGTGCACTTTAAGAGAAGAGAACTTCAGATCAGAGTCTGAAAGGGACAGCAAGTAATACAGAACCTAATTCACTGGACAAGTGATGGGATCCAGTTGATGAGAAGGAGCCCACAGAATGAAACATTTCCACTTCATGGAATAAATTGCCCAGAAGGAGGGCTTCCTAGCCACCACCAGGACATCAGCCACCTTGAGGGACACCTCAAATCTAGCCATGACTATATCTTCGGAAGCCAGGCGTGAAGATGCAGTGATCTGAGGTCTGGATGGACTAGGGTGTCCCACTCCTAGGAGAGCAAGCTGGTGCATAGAGGAAGGGGCACAGGAGGTTCCACTGTCAACTGCTGCAGTAAGGGGAACCAGATCTGACAAGGCCAGAAGAGGGTGATGAGGTTCATGGTGGGCCCTTCCATCTGTACCTTGATCAGAACCCTCTGAAGCAGGGGAAAGGTGTAAAAAACCTCTCATTCCAAGAGAGGAACAAAACGTCTCACCATAAAGCTTAAGCCCCTGGAGTGAGCAAGCAAGCAAAAAAGCATCAGTTTTGCATTGAGTTGGGATGCAAAAAGGTGCAACTCTGAATGACCCCACCTGTCGAACAGATCTTCTACAGTGGAGGTCAGCAGCTCCCACTCATGCATTTTGTACTGCAATTGGCTTAGTTTGTCCACCAGGATGTTGTGGACACCATGAACATGGACGGCTGACAGTTTTAGGCAGTGTTCTAGAGCCCAGTACCAGACTCTCATTGCTTTCGGCAGAGACGGTGTGAGTGATTGCCCCTGCTTGCTGATGTTGACTGGTTGTGCTTTTAATTAATGCACCCCTATTATGTCTTCTGAGCAGGGGTATGTGCTAAAGTAACAGAACCAGGTAGCCGCCCAGTGGGGTGGAGGTTTGAGGCACTTGTGCCTCACCTGCTGCCACTCTGGCAATCCAGATTCGGAAATAGACTTGGGTTGCTGGGGGTCCAAGGGGAGGGAGGGATTGAGCATCCCAGGGACTGCTCTTCTCTCCCACAGAGGGTGGAAGCCGTCTTGGCATTTGACTGCCACCAGTTGAAGGCCGAAGGTAGTGTAGGTTCAAGTGACTTCAGTGGGAGGGGCTGCAAATCTGCATTGCAAGAGCACCTCCACACACATGCACTGACACATCATTGTGACCATGGGAATGAAGAGAAATGGAGCCAGGCAGGCCTAATGAAGCCCACCGCTCTTCCTCAGCCTGCACCTTCACTTGGTCCCCAGAACACTTCTGGATTATGGACTGGGAGGGTATGGCCTCCCTCCTCTGACACCATCCACCACAGGAGAAAGTCCACAAGAGACCTAAGCCTTGGTAACAAGGAAGGCAGCAGTCAGTCGTGGGATGCAGGGACAAGGCTGAGAAAATTCACCTGCCTGATTCCATGAAGTAAAAAGCACTATGGAAGAAAAAAATATATAGTACTATGCGAAAGGGTCCTGACCAGTGAGGAGCCAGAACTGACCAGACCCCATTTTATAAACTTACATAAGCCCATTCTATCTCGGGAGATTACAACGTTTTGTGTGGTGCAGTGTCAAAGGCTTTGCTATAATTGAGATACACTATGACCACAGGCTTTCCCATGTCAACAGCCTTACTGATGGTGTCACAGAAATTCAACAGATTTTTTTTGGAAAGGAATTGCTGTTATGAAAACCATGTTTGGTTCTGTCCTCCAATCCATTTTCAGATATGTATGTCTTAATTTCATTCATAATGACTGACACAAAAATCTTGCCAACCACAGAAGTAAGGCTCACCAGTCTGTAGTTCACCTTGTTTGCCCTGAATACATTTCTGAAGATTGGTACTACTGTTACATCCCTCCAACTACTTAACATGTGCCCTGACTCTAGGGATACATTAAATACTGCAGTCAATGGGCCTGCAATTTCAGTGGCCAGCTCTCTGAATACCCTTGGGTGCATGATGTCTGGCCCTGAAACTTTTGCTAACATCCAGTCTAAAATGTTTGCCTTTTAAAGTTGATGCACCAATCTTGTTTAAAGCAAAATTTCCTTCCTCATATGGACCTACATCCAAATGTGTACTGTGAAACACTAACAAAAGTACAGGTTTAGAACCTCCACCATCTCTTTTGATATGCTAGCACCATTTTCCTGTAGGGGCCAACTGTTTTACATGCACCTCTTCTAGCATTAACATACCTAAAGAACTCCCTGAACATCTTAGCTATATTTCTTTCTAAATTACTTTTGGTAACTCTGATCTCTTTTTCACATACATGAACCAAATTACTATATTGTGCAGAGTCCTCCTCCCTCTTAGTATTCTTGGCTATCCTATACATCTTTTCTGTCTATTTTCTTCCTGATTTCACAAGACATCCATGGTGGAATTTTCCCCTTACTGTTGTAGTTCCTACATATTGGGATGTATCTATTTTTAAAGATGTTAAATTCTCGACTCCAACATTCCCACAGCTGTTCTAGGCTCAGATCTGTGAAGGCTACCTCACAGTTCTACTTAGCCATTTCCTTCCTAAAGCTTTCAAAGTCAGCTCTCTCAAATGGGGACAGAGAGAGTATCTCAGATTTAAACTGGGTAGCCATCTGGGAACAAGTGACCACCAGTGTGGTTCATGATAAACACAACCCGTGGGAGTCAAGCCATACAAAAGTGAGGGTACTGGACTTTAGGAAGGCTGACTTTGGCAAATGAGAGAGTGCCTCAGAAAAGCACTAGCAAATGGGCAAGAAGGAGGGGTGGAGGAACAATGGGAAAAAAAATCAAAACTGCCATCACGGCCAGCCCGTTGGCGTTGAGGTTGAGGTGCTGGACGCCACACCTCATGCCACACCGATGACCCAGGTTCGGGAATGAGCCAGGCTCATCTGGGGTCAGCAGGGGAAGGAGAGGACTGAGCATCCGGAGGACAGCTCTCCTCTCCCAGGAGGGGGGGGGAGTCCACACTCAGCACTTGACTGGCCTCTGGCGGAAGCTAGTGGCACGGCAAGCACAGAGCAGATGTTGAGGGAAGGGGGGGTGGTGACGCGGCAATGATGCCTTGGCATAGGGGTGCGTGTCACTCCTCCACAAGAAAACAGGAAAATACCTGCCGACTTCGGGAAGAAGGAGCACCCGGAGCATGTCTCCTATGTGCCCTCACCTGCCCAACTACCTTTGGTCCAACTAAACTTTCAGTGTCGGGGTGCTTGCCCACCCCACCTTGACCCCGCTCAGGGGGGATGGCCACAGCTCCATGGGGATGAAGAGGTAAGTCCGTGTAGGGCAAGTGAGGCAGGAGGATGCCTCCTTGGTGGTCCTGAAAGGTCAGGGTCTGCAGGACGTAGGGGAATAAAAAGACATAAAAAAAAAAAAAAAACCTGCCATCACAGAAGCAACAAGCCTTTGTGTGAAGCAAATAAATCAAAATGAAGGAAAAAAACACTATGGTTCTTGTGACCGGGAGCTCCTGCCACTCGAGGACCGACCTTTTCTTAAATCTGTTGCAACAGTTCTTCTATTTTCTAAGCCTAATCTACCTTTTACTATTTCTAGTCCATAAGGTTGGCCACCTGTGGGCACCCCCTTCTCCCTCCCTTGACTATGCTACAGTGTCCTCTTTAATTTTCATTTTTTCCTCTTAGGTCCTCGTACAGGGAGGTTATTGTGGTGACCTCCAGATGTATGTAAAACAGGCTGTGTTAATCGTTGTTGGATTTAGTGTGTAATAGCACTATGTCATAATATATCTTATGTTTATGAAACCTGTAATGTTGAAAATACCATGGCACTAGGTGCTTTGATAATGGTAAAAAGTACTAGCTGACTATTATAGAAATTAAGCTAGTTGTATTATTTAAAATGCATGTATATTGTTGTAAACTTAAGTAAGAAATGTCATGATGAGTTGCATATATCCCATGATACATTGCATTATGGAAGTATATATGATGTTGTATTTCTTTGAAACTTGATTTGTTGTCAATGCCCTTTGGGGTAGACCTTTCAGTGATTCTGCACTGAGATTCTTTGTCTATAGCTTATTTTATTTTTTTTTCTTTTTGGGCCCCCACTACCCAAGCAAATGAGGCCTGCATAGGGGTGGTGGCTACATCTCAACTAGTGAATTAGATCAGAGATCAGTGTCAGTAGGTGCTGGCTAAGTGCAGAGAAAGGACAATCATAGTCTGTTGCTGCAAACTGATGTACTGAAGAAGAAATATGCCATTGCAGAAGGTTATTTCTCAGTATTTTGAATAAACGTCACACAGAGATTGTGTGTTGAACCTGAAGTTGGTGTCTGGTCCATCTGTTATCCCCAACCCCTCCACAGTTCTCAAAAGAAGTGGCAGGAAGGTAAGGGAAAAAAAGATAGCATTCAGGAAGCATAAGGAAACACAGAAGGAGCAGGACAGAGAACTGTACCAGTTAAAGCAGAAGGAAGTGGGGAAGGCATTCAGAAAAGCAAAGGCCCAAACCAACGAAAAGATAGCCAACTCAGTTAAGGGGAATAAAACCTTTTATAGGTACATCAGGGAGCTGAGAAAGACCAAGGGAGGGACAGACAGTGAGGCTTAATAAAGTGAAGGGTGGGTGGGCAGAGGATGACAATGAAAAAGCAGGGCTACTGAACGAATACTTCTGCTCAGTATTCATAAAAGAGGAGGAGGGAGAGGTGCCTAAACCAATCAAAAGATTCCTCTGGATAAGAGGGTTGATACCAGTCCATTCACAGAAGAAAGGGTCCTGAAAGAGCTCTTAAAACTGAAGGTGGACAAAACAATGGGGCCTGATGTGATTCACCCCAGAATTCTAAAAGAATTAAGGGGAGAACTAGTGAAACCACTGACTACGCTTTTTAACAAATCATGGAAGGATGGTGTGGAACCTGAGGACTGGAGGAAGCGATTCCCTTCACAAAGTGGGAACAAAGTGGAGGCAGGAAATACAGACCTATTAGTTTGACCTCAGTGGTACGGAAAATTATGGAATCACTTCTGAACAAAAGAATTGAGTACCTAGAGGCTAGTGGGGCACGGGACCCAGGCCAAGGCAACGTGGATTCACAGCGGAAGATCATGTCAGACAAATCTAATATATTTCTTTGACTGGGTGACCAAAAAGTAGACCAGGGAGGGCTGTGGACATGGTCTACCTAGACATTAGCAAGCCATTTGACGCAGTCCCACACAAAAAATTAACAAGTTAGCCAGCCTGGGAGTGGGTCCCAGGGTGATAGCCTGGGTAAAACATTGGTTGAACAACAGGACACAGGGTAATAGTAAACGGAGTCCACTCCAGAGAGAGGGGGTTACTAGTGGGGTACCGCAAGGTTCAGTACTGGGACCGGTCCTTTCTAATGTCTTTCTAAGTGACATTGCAGAGGGACTGGAAGGAAAATTATGCCTCTTTGCAGATGACACAAAGATCTGCAACAAGGTTGATACACAAGGAGGAGTGGAAAGGATGAGAAGGGACTTGGCAAGGTTGGAGGAATGGTCAAAAGTATGGCAGCTTAGATTCAGTGCAAAGTAATGCACCTGGGAAACAAAAACTCAGGGGAAGAGTACACAATGGGGGGGTACTAACAACAACAAAAATGGAAAGGGAACTGGGGTAGTCATATCGGATGACCTGAAGGTAGGCAAGCAATGTAAGAAGGCAGTAAGGAGGGCAGGAGGGATACTGGGATGCATAGGGAGAGACATCACCAGTAGAAAACAGGAAGTTATTATTCCTCTGTACAACCAGCTGGTGAGACCCCATCTGGAGTACTGCGTGCAGTTCTGGAGACCCCATCTCCGTAAGGACATAGACAGGATAGAGGCAGTCCAGAGAAGGGCAACTAAAATGCTGCAGGGTTTGCACCACAAGCCATACAAAGAAAGACTAAAGCAGCTTAATATGTATACCCTTGAACGAAAGAAGGAGAGAGGGGACATCACAGAAACTTTCAAATACCTCAAGGAAATCAACAAAGTCCAAGAGGGTAGCATCTTTCAGAAATAGAGATGTGCAAGAACAAGGGGCACAATTTGAAGATAGAGGAGGACAGCTCTGGGGCAATGTGAAGAAGTATTTTTTCATGGAGAGGGTGGTGGGCGCATGGGACGGCCTTCCTGAGGAGGTTGTGGGGTCAAAAACAGTGGGGGAATTCAAGAATGCATGGGACAGACATAAGGCAATTCTGGTGGGAGGGGTAGAAAGAAGTAGGCTGTTGGTTAACTAGGATCTGCAGCTTATCAAATAGGTAGGGGAATGGGCAGACTGGGTGGGCCAAGCGGTCCTCATCTGCTGTCGAAGTCTATGTTTCTCCTGAAGCATCTAAAGGTAGAGGTACTATGGTCCTGCTATGTTTTTCTTCTTAAGCCTAAACTGTACCATACTATACTGTGATCTATTTATTTTATCTTATTTGTAGAAATTGGAATTGCAAACCTTTGAGTCAGCGACTCATTTACAAAGGCTCCCCGTCAGGAAACAGACAGCATCAACACAAACAGACACAGTTGCATATTGTGCAGCTCAAAATCAGGGACACCTCACATATAAGTACATAGATAGAAGGAACAGAGTTTACATGTGGGCCATAATCTATGCAGGTCCTATGCAATGAAGTAGCTAAAATCATTGATACTGCACGGGGGTTCTCTTACATAGCAATAACCTATTTCCTCAAATAGATTACTCAGCACAAGAAGCATCATCCTTTCAGCTCTGTTACATTTTTCACAAGCTGATCCACATCTGAACTCAACAAGTCTGTAAAAACTCCTTTTCCAAACTACTATTACCTGTCTTGTCACTCCAGGCAATACACGCAGTGTTAGGTTCCCCCCATTAACACAACCTTCTCCACAGGTCCAATGGACCTCAATTCCTCTTGCACTATTTCATTCACTTTATTTGTCTGGTTTGGTGGCCTGTAGTACACCTCCATTATTACATTTTGTGTTCATCTGGCCCAATTTATGTTGTATAAATTCCTGTGACTCAGAAACCAGTTTCAACTGCACCAGGGCAGTATCTAAGCCCATGGCTTCGATAGGGTCATGGAGTACCTAAGGGGCCACCATCACAATGCAGAAATTATAATACTGGGAGACTTCAACATAAATTGACTTTCACCTGAGGCCAGCGTATACAAGGATGCTGTCACTGCACAGCACCTCATCCAACTTACTCCCACCAGGTACAATCATAGGACTGTGTCACTTTCGCTAATTGACTGGATTCTGTCAAATCGTCCAGAACTAATCTCCAAGGTCTCGGTGCTCCCTGACACCATAAGTGACCACTCACCCGTTATCTGTACCTGGGCCATTAAATTTGCTAAACCCCCTCCTAAGGTAATCTACACCAGGATGATGAAGCATGGGAACCTAGAGCTACTAAAAACCCATCTACGCAGACTGGATTGGTCTACACTTGACTCAGGCAATGATATCAACCAAGTCCTGAACATGTTCATCAACCGCTTTATTACGGCCTGCGACATATATGCACCTGTGAAGAAGTTTAAGGTCAAAGGAAGGTCCAACCCATGGATAACCCCCAAGCTCATAACACGTCCTAAACATGGGGACCACCTTGGGCTCTGTGCTCAATCCACATCTACACCTGGGGATATAATTAAATATAAAACAGCTTGAAATGAATGTACACGTGCCATTTGGAACAAATAATTCAGGGAGGCACTCTCCAACACATAGGGGGATGGGAAAAAATTCTGAAGTAACATGAGACCTCACAGGGAAAGACCCTAATCTCCACCCACCATGCTAAACATCGATGGAACTCCTATGCTTGACCTTGGTACTATCACCAACACCTTCAACAATGCGTTTTCAAACCTGGACAGTGTACTACCACCGGACTTTTTCAACGCCCCTTCCACCAGCACTCACCATGACACTGCTGGCAATGATTGCTCACTCCCGAAATTCTACTTCAAAATGATCCCAATGCACTTAGCCCACACAGATATTCATAAAGCCATCCACAATTCAGGGTACAGCAGTGACTCCCTAGACCGAAGCTGACTGCACTTGTCCTAGATGAAATCCTTGAACCCTGACAAAGATCTTCAACAGCTCTCTAGGGCTGGCCTAATTCCCATCTCTCTGAAACAGGCAACCATTACACCTGTGCACAAAAGAGGTGATAGGTCACTGCATACCAACTACAGACCCATCTCCATCCTCCCCATCTAAAGTCCTGGAATGAATCATATCGGACCAGCTAACCAGTATCTGGTAAAATATGATATCCAGTGCACTGAACAACATGGATTAATAGAAGGGCACAGCACTACCACTACACTACTGGAATTATGAGTTCATCACACCACCCTTGACTAAGGAAACTGTGTGGGTGCAATATTCATTGACCTTATGAAGGCATTTGATACCAGCAATCATCCGCTCCTACTCAGGCAACTGTCAACTCTCGGGCTCTCAAGGATGCCTGCTCTGGATCAACAAGCTACCTGAGGAAGGGTCCAGTGAGTCAAGATTGCTGATGTCACCTCTGATAAGAAACCAGTTGTCCTCAGTAGTACCGCAGGGGTCCATTCTTGGACCCCTACTCTTTAGTCTCTTCCTGAATGGCCTTCCTAGCGTCTGCCATCAAAAAATACGTCTCTATGCGGATGACGTAGTCCTGTTGACTTCCAACACGCTGAGGAATGGTTCAGCTCACACAAACTTGTCATGAACTACAGCAAGACAAAAGTTATGACTTTCTGCAATGCAAGGAGCAAACATAACTCTCTACCCTTCATCATCACTAACCATTCTGGGGTTACACTGGAGCAGGTTCCGCAGTTCAAATACCTCAGCATTACTCTGGACTGTTCCCTCTCCTACACTCAGCACATTGACAATGTTGCAAAGGCCCTACTATCCTGGATAGTCCTGCTCCACAGGCACAAACACTGTATGACCACAGGGCCCTTAGGTGGCTATTTACAGTTCTGTCACCTCCATCATAGACTATGGGTTCGTCATCTATGGCTCCGCTTCTCCTACAGCCCTCTGCAGGATATCTGTGGTGCTCAACAAAACATGCAGACTTCTTACGGCGCTGCCACTATCTTTACTTGTGGCTTATGCGCCCAGTCTGGGTGGCTCCCTCTCATCAGCAGGATCAAATATCAGATCTGCCTCCTAACCAAAAGGTTCTCCTTGGGTTCATGCCACCTGAGGTTGAAAGCTTCGACTGCCACTGCAGCACCCAAACACACACTGGTCGCCAAGTCAAACCTTCGAGGTCCCCAGATGCTGGACCACTATGGGCCAGAAGTCATTCACCCAAGGCCCCCCAGTGGTTTAATTCACTCAACAAGGAATCCCTTTCAGCTACTATGCTCAGCCTATTAAAAGCAGCAACGACTCACCTCTCTACTACCAGCCAATGTGACTGCTTCTCCTAATTGGTCAACCTCTACACTCACGTCTGGCATTGTGTGGCCCTAAACTCCCTCTCGCCAATTATCCTTGTTCTCCACTTTCACCCCTCTCACCTTACCCCTCTCCCCATTCCTCCCCTACCTCACCCACACCCTCCCATCTTTTAGCACTTCAGACTTCTGCCCCCTCTACCTTGCACTTCTCATACCAACCCCCCCAGACAATGGCCCTTCAGCCTGCCCACTCCTTCCTGACCCCACCCCCACCCCCCACTGGTTGCTCATATTTGGCCTTTACTATCCTTTTGCGGCTCTCCGCTTGAAATAATGGGTATTTTGTTTGAGACTCTGTATTAATGTTTACCTTTGTTTGTATGTTAACCTTCCATCCTTTGACGTGGAACCTTTGTAAACTAGCAGTTCTTGCTCAAAGGTACTTGTAATCCTAGAGTTTAATAAATAAATAAAAACAAATAAGTAAATGCCATCCTTACTCTGCATTTCTCTCTCCTGTCTTTTCAGAATACATAATACACATCTATTTACTTTGCTCATTTGTCTTCATCCGTACACCAAGTTTCTGGTATACAAATATTTATGAATATTTTCAGTACTGAAAAGTTCCTCAAGGTGACCCCATTTCCCTTGAATGGAAAAAGAAATCCCATGTAGGGATAAAATATCAAATATCAAATACCAGCTAGGTATACTCATAGCTTTGGGTAGGAAGACTATAACATGACAATGGCCTACCACACTAGTACCAGATGTTGGAGCCTGGAGGGACACTGTAAACTAAGTTCAGAAAATGGAAATAACAACATACTCCTTGACCAACATAACTGAGCAGTTTCCTCTCGTTGGACTATATGGTGATGAGACCTCTCATTTGTGCCGTAACACCGCATGTCAGTCTGGGTAGGCAAGGTGATTGACAATGGTATTTGCAGCTCTACTGTGGTTCCTTCCTTCTCCAATACTGTGCCTCTCCTTACCTCATATCCTTAGGATTCTGCCTGAACCATTTGAAACTGTGAACACTTTATTGATATACCATAATGATAGTCCTTTGCATTGTATATATTGCTGACATTCTATGTATACATCTGTGCAGTTATATTTTATAATAGAAAATTTCTGCAAAAACAAAGCAATCCCCCAAAGTTAATGCTAGCAATTGTATGTACCCTGTGAAACTGGGAAATGAGAGGTTTGTTTATTATTGGTATTCTCAAAGGCAAAGACATGATGCAAGAATGAGCATTATTAAAACAGCTCCGCAAACACAGTTTATAACCTTATACATACTGTACATTTTATCTGTAGGACTTCCCTGAGTGACAACCGCGATTTTATCAACAAATCTTGATGAAAAACACACACCAAAATGCAGTGTTGCTTGTCGAGCAGCATTTTACTAAAATGGGACTTTAGGGGAATGAGTCTGTCAATGAAAATCCTGAGGTCCTGGGTACTACAGCCCTGTAAACATTAACTGGCAGGACTGACCCTGACTTGGCCTCTCCAGAAGCAGCATCAGACTGGAAAGAAGTGAACTGCATTAATGGGTTCACAGTTACTCAAGCAGCAGAAGTGGAGGATATTTCCATACTTAAGTCCCCCCACTAGAACATGACAGGACTTGCGATGTTAGGTTAATGCATGCTAGATGAATGAAGCATTACTGAAACATCATTATACAGTACATCTGCCATAAACGAATACCATGTCACATGCTTTTTTCTTACTGATGCAAGGGCCATAGTATAAATAAACAAACTGCTTCTGCAAATAGATATTGTTGATAGCACAGTGCTATGCAATCTAACAACAACTTAATTGCATCCGACAACCTCAAATTCTAAGCATCATAGTGATGATACACTAAAGAATGGAGTAATTTCTTTTCAAACTGAGAGAATAAGTGGAATGCATCACTGGGACACATATCCCCTTGAGAGACTGCAATAGTGGGGACTGGATGGCTCAGCGACTGGCACTATGTTATGGGGCCCTTAACTTGGAGGTCACTGGTTTGAATCCAGCCTGGACTAGTAGCAGCTAAAAGTTGTTACCAGATAGCTGTTCAGTGCTCTACATGGAATGAGTAGTGGTGGTTCTCAGTCCACTTTCTGGTGGACTGGCGTCCACAACACAAAACCACCAACACAACTGGAATGTTGCCAAGGACTGAATGGGCACAGAATCTGAACTGCCCTCCCATTTACTCTCAGTGTTTCTTCCATGACTGGCATGAAGTACACATTGTCTGGGGCCTGAATTGCATCAGAGAGACTGCCTGTGCAACTGCTGACACCAGATGCCATCATAAATGGAGGCGAGGAGAGACCAGGAGTGAGTGAAACCAGCCAGAGTGGGACCCAATGTTAACTGTACCTTTGCGCTGGGCAGTAAGGAGAGCTCCTGGTCTGGGAAACCCCTAATAAAAGCAGAGCTCACTCTGACACCACAATCTGTATCTTAGTTGAGAGGTATTTCATGGACTAGGCCATCCAGCGGGAGTTACAAATACCTCACTAAGGTTTAATGAGCCTTTGGGTTTCCGGAATTTAATCCACAAAATATTGATTAAGTGCATTGTTTATGAGCATCATTGCATGCAAACGATGTGCAACTTCATTGGGCCTACATTCCTGCCATGTTTGGGTACCCAGGGAACACTGGAAGCTCTCTATTAGTTACAAGGGTTTAAACAAGAGGAAAATACGAAATTGACAGCAGAAAAAGGCCTCACAGTCCATTGAGTCTGTTTGAATGTGCAGCTAGCCCCTCATTTTGCAGCTGCCCTTCCCCCATCACAGTAACCATTCCCCTTATCCTGTCCCAACCCTCTTGAAACTGCCCACCACCTCTTCTGGTAAAGTGTTCCATTTGTCCACCACTCTTTCTGAGAAAAATGTCTGCTTACTTCCTTCTAAATTCCCCCAATCTCAGTCTGTGCCATCTCATGTCCCTCCCCTCCTCCGCTGGAAAATCCCTCTGTGTTAGTCTTGTTTATCCCCTTCAGGTACTTACATGTCTCAATCATATCCCCTATTCCTCCTCTCCCCCAGTGAATATTGGTATGGCTTGAGCAGGAGAAAAAACAACTGTGCATGTATGGTGTGGGGCAGGCACAGGTATTTAAACTGAGCCAGGAAGGGCATATGAAGAAAGCCTGGGTCAACCATTAATTGGCTGGCCTAGAAGAGCAGCCCCTGTACATACAGGCTGTGCCTAGGAGGACATGGGAGAACTAGCTGGACTATGTAAACTATCTCATGCTGCTAACCATTCTTTTCTCCCAATTAGTGCCTGAAGTCTGGACCTAAGTAAAGTTACTATTCTTTTCTTTGAAATCCTTGTCTGAGCACTCATTAAATTTAGTGATAAGCTGCACAGTACATGGGGACAGTGGCTGCACTGCACTGATCCACGGGGAGGGACCATATTGGGAAGTACTGCATTCAGGGCATTGTATCATATTTTCAAATTCCAATTTATTTCACCAGGAGAGACTCCATTGAGTGAGCTCATTTTCAAGGAGGTCCTGGATAGGACAACATACAGTAAAAGAGGTAGAGGTACAGTAGAATACAAAAGTGGAGGATACAATTGAAATCCATCACTGATGAACCATATATACATTGTCATTCAGACCAGTCTATATCATATACAATAAAAGGAAGAATACAATTGTAGTACAAAACAGACCAAAAAAACCCCAATATGGATCTACTGAGGATAAAAGAGAATTTAGTAAACCAATACTAGATATTAATTATTATACGGTCACATAACAGGTCATAACAGAAAAGGATATTCAATGATGCTTATGCTAATAAAGTATACAAGTGCGTGTGTTGTTCCTACTGGATCAGGTCAGCATACTTCAGTAGTTACATTTTATTGTAATTACAGGAACATAAATCTTTGCATACATTTTCCGAAAGTGATCTGAAGACACCTAAGCTTACTATGTTGGTCAGTTTGAGAGTATTTTGCAATTTGTACTATGCCCTAGGGATGATGCTACTGATAGCTGACTTCCATAGAGGGTGTTGAACCTTGGTGTCTATAGTAGGATATAAGTGCTCCTTCTTTATGTGTAGCTACTGTGAGAACAAAAAATGAGTTCTAAAACATAATGTGCCAGTTTACTGGATACTAATTTATAGGCCCACATATAGAGATTTGTGACTCCCCTCATGGTCAGCGATGTCCACCCTGTTGCAATATACATGGTACAATGGTGAGTTCTGGGCAGAGAAGACACCCCAGGCCCACTTCAAACATTCTTTGGGTCGAGGGACTGCACAATTTACTGTAATTCTGGATACAGCCCCCACCCATATAAGGGGTGCAAAGGACAAAAGGGCGCTTGCCCTTGTTGAACTCACAAGGCAGGGGTGTTCACTATAACACCCATGGCAACTTGGTAGCATGGACAGCAGGGAGGGGCACAGGAGTGCAAGGCCCCTGAGGGTGTGTTACAATAATTCTGAAAATTTGAAAATATCATCGGAAAATTCCAATATTTGTTCTGTAACAGAATAAACATACTTTTTTCAGTTTCTGTTTATCTACAGTCTTCAGATACATTCACTGTTAGATACACAGGTCAAGAGAGTGCTTCCGACCAATCAAACAGCTTCATTGCCCTACACTTTAGACACTCATTAAGCAAAGAGTGTTTCACTGTGAAGCTGACATGGAAACGGGAAGGTTCAGGGGAACTATGTTTTTTTTGATATAAACAGCAGCACTCCCCTCGACCATCAGTGTGGTAATATGTCTCATGAAGCCACTGTTTGCAATATAAAAGTGGTTTCACATTTGTCCATTAGGTGCAGGAACAACTCCACTTCACTGTTCTTTTACTGGGCATGCATACACGTAAAACCACTCTTATAACACTAGTGACTGCTTGGGCAACACACACACACAACACAGACACAGACACATATTTGTATGCTATGCTGAACACAGGAACCAGCATGATAAGGAAGAGCCATAGGAGATGTAAACTGAAGCTACCACTTCAAAAGCTGGGGAGGGCATCTCAATAAAATCTTAGGATGCAGTCCAAAATGAAACATTCCAATTGCAGTATGTTAGACAGTAGGACATAAAGCTGGAACGGGTCCTGCTGGCAGCACTTGATCTCTAATTTGCAGGAGCCTGCGGCACACACTTCAGGGAAGCAAATGCAGAGGCTCTGGTCAGAGTATAAACACACCGCCCACATACTGTTGTCCTGCTTGTGATGCTTTGTTTCTACACTGCAGGACAAGGCAGTGAAGGGACTGGTTGATTACACTCTAAAAGGAATTTAAGTTTTTGTCAGAGGTGTGCACCCTCAACTCCTGCAGTTCAGTAAGGGGCAAAATGGCATCAGCTTGTGTTTACTGTTCTGCTGCCCCACCTCACACTTTTGTTTTTCGATGAAGGCTGCCTGTCTTTGATGTAGGTGCCATGCAGACAATATCTGCCCCAGGGCTGAGCTGCTTTGTCCAGGGCAGGCGGACAGCTGGGGATACAGAGAACTGCACTTATAATCACTGCATTTGATGGATGACAGGATGTTGTGCTGGGTGAGAGATACCTAGACTGATGCAGCATCTGCTTCTCAAGCCAGTGGTAGGAAAGGCTCAACAGGCACTGCTGTGGGTTTAGTTGTGTTACATGACCAAAACACTGCTAACCATGGTGACATCATGGCCCTATTTATTTATGCAAGCTGATCTGATAACTTTCAGCACTTTGCTTTTCAGCTGAAAAGGTGAACTGCTTAATACTGGGCAGCTGTGTACAGCTGGGAAATCACAGGCATCTGTAGGTCACCAAGGTGGGTGCATGCGACACACACTTAATAAAAGCAGCGCATCAGAAAAGCAGCCATCCATTTCAGGTTACTTATTTCTTTGCAGTGCCCAATTATTTTTCAAAACATATTTTATAAGATCGTTTAAAAACTGCAAGATACAGTACAGTAAGTAAGTAAGTAAGTGTTTATTTTAGGCACCCAATCCCGAGGCCTTGGGTGCCATACATAAAATCCAGGGTCATACTAAAACTGTAATAAAATCACAGAGCAGACAGTAAAATTCAGAACTTTTAAGCAGCATTAAATTATGTTATCAGTATAAGCTAGCTTAAATAGATGAGTTTTGAGGCCCCTCCTGAATGCCTCCACCGTAGAAGCCTACAGGTTCTGTACGCAAGATAAGATGCACTGCACTATCATAAAAACCTATACAACAGCATAACTAAATAGAAAAACAATGATCAATAGCGTTAAAAAATGGTGGTTTCCTCCATAGGAGCACTAAACAGTGCATGAACTAATGAAAAATTCAGTAGTTACACATGAATATATCGAACTGTGCGTTATAATTAATGACACTCAGGATCACAACAGATCATCTGCTATTGGATAATATTAAATTTGTATTTATTGATGAATTATTCATTTCACTGTGTTCTCTACAGCACACTAGTCTTTGGGGTGTTGAGCAAGAAATTACTGCTTACATGCTCCACCAGGGCCAGTCATATAGCCTCATAAATATGTGGACTGCCTCTGGCCTTGTAAATCAAGTGCTCCAGTACAGCACAGTCTGACAGTCGCTTTAGACACCTGGCACCTGCTGGGGCTTCAGAATTCTTCCATTCTAACAGAATGCAAAGTTTGGCAAATAATCACAATGTAAATAAACCTCCACAGGGATTCTTTGATATTTACAGGTTCTAAGAGCAGTAAGGGCAGCCAAGGCGTCTAATGAGCTCAGGCTGGCACAGAGCATTAAGAAGGGGAAGAAGGACTTCTTCAGGTACATCAGGGAGAAAAGGAGCTGTATGGACCATATAGTAAGGATTGGGGGAGGAGCAGAGGATGATAAGGCAGACGTGCTAAATTATTACTTCTGCTCGGTATTTGCTAAGGAGAAGAGGGGGTGATATCCAGGGGAGGGCAGGAGCGGAGGAGAGGGGTGATGGATGGGAAAATCACAGGGGTCAGGGTTCTGGAGGGCTTGAGGGCACCAGGCACAGATGGCATCCACCCAGGGTACTGAAGGAGCTGGCAAGTCCTGCAGGACCTTTGGCAGACCTGTTCAATGCTTCACTACACTCAGGGTGTGTACCTCAGGATTGGAGGATGGCTCATGTGGTGCCCCTCCACAAAAGCGGCCCCAAAGATGAACTGGGGAGCTACAGACCGGTGAGCCTCACATCCATCATGGGTAAGCTGATGGAGACTATCCTGAAGGAGAGGCTGGTGTCCCTCCTGGAGGACAAAGGGCTACAGGACAGCAGACAGCATGGCTTCATAAGAGGCAGATCCTGCCAAACCAACCTGGTGGAGTTCTATGACTGGGTAACTAGGCAACTGGATGGAGGCCATGCAGTGGATGTCCTGTACCTGGACTTCAGTAAGGCATTCGACTTGGTGCCACATGCAAGGCTGGGAAGTATGTTAGGAGGCAAAGGGATGGATGCAAAGCTGGTGAGATGGGTAGGGAACTGGCTGCAGGGAAGGCAACAGAAGATGGTGGGTGGGAGCTCTCATCCCCAAGGGTGGAGTAGTGGTGTTCCCCAGGGCTCAGTGTTGGGACCAGTGTTTGGAATATTCATTGCGGACATTTCACTGGGCATCAAGAGCAAGCTCAGTCTGTTTGCTGATGATACCAAGATGGGAGCAGTTGATGGACGACCTGGGGGAGGAGGGCAGGGCTGCAGAATGATCCGACAAACCTGGAAACCTGGTTGGATACCTGGCAACTGGAGTTCAATGCCAAACAGTGTAAGGTGTTGCATTTTTGGGTGAAAAAACCCAAGGAGGAGTTACCAGCTGGGGGGAATGCAGCTAGCCAAGACAGGGGAGGAGAGGGATCTGTGGGGTGCTCATTACAGGGTCAATGAACAACTCAACACAATGTAGGAAGGCAGCTGCAAAGGCCAACAAAATGCTGGGTTCCATTGCAAGGGGTATATCCTCGAGGAGGGGGGAGGTGATTCTGCCACTGTACAGATCATTGGTTAGAGCACACCTAGAGTACTGCATGCAGTACTGGTGCCCATATCTGAAGGGGGACATTAAGTTACTGGAGGGGGTGCAACGCAGTGCAACAAAGATGATCCAGGGGCTGGGGGACTTACCAAATGAGAGGAGGCTGAGGGAGTTGAACATGTACTCACTGGAGGAGAGGAGGGACGGGGGGATATGACTGAAACCTTCAAGTACATGAAAGGAATAAACAACACTGGTATGGAGGGGATATTCAAAGTAAGGAAGGGAAGGGACACCCGGGGCCATGATATGAGACTGGAGAGAGGAAGGTTCAGGAGTGAGATGAGGAGACACTTTTTTACGGAGAGGGTGGTAGCTGGGTAGAATGCGTAACCGGCAGAAGTGGCATCCAGTAGAACAGTGGGCTGCTTCAAAAGGGGCTGGGACAGAGCAAAGGGGGAGGGAGTGACAGCTGCAGAATAAGGGGTGCTAGATGCACATTCGAGCAGATTTGACAGACCACTAGGCCTTTATCTGCTGCAAATTTCGTATGTTCATATGTTCGTAATTTAGTCAAATTCCTAAGTTGTACCATTGTCGATTCTATCATGATATGCATGCTGAGAGAAGCTGATCGCACTCTTTCCAACCTAATTCAGTATGGGCCCAGACTGGGGCTGGCATACATTATATGCGTAACATTTACAGCACCCGGATCACACTGGGCACATTTACTATCATATATGGTGGAACATTTCTGCAGCCTGGCTGGGGTATAGCGAGCCTGATGCATTGATATGTACTGTATGATTTTAACTTTGCTTTGCATTGGTATGTACCATTCATCTTTCAACATGTCGTTCCTGTCTTCCTCTGTAATCTCTCCTCCCAGCTCCATTTGCCATTCAAGGTGTATCTCTACCCTCCTAGCTGGTGTCCCAGCTACCAAACATCTGTACAAACTAATCGAAAATCCTTTAGAGGGATTTGATCTGACCAGGATTTTTGCAATATTTGATGGGTCCTGTAGCTCGTATGTGGGGACCAACTGTTGATCCAAGACAAGTCTGAGTTATAAATATCTGAATTTTTGTGAATCCTGAAGTCCATACTGTGTTTAATGCTTCAAAGCTAAGCAGAATGCCCCATCACACACAAGCCCCAGTACTTCAATACCTCTCTGTGCCCAGTCCCAAAAATCCCAGATATTCCAAGAAACTGGGAAATAGGGGATTATGGCACAATGGTATTGGTGAAGTTAACTGCAATAAAAGCTTCAGTTTCTTATGCAGGGTGTGCCAAATAAATAATAGATGTTATAGAACACTGCTCTTTCTGGCTACCTTATAATTACAAGGTTTGGAGCTACAAAACAAGTCTGTAAAACAGTTCTTCCCCATAATCTCCCTCTCCATGAGGATCCCCATAACCTTATATTCAATATCATACCAACCCCTTAATCCCACCAATTGTGCCACCCAATAGCCCACTCAAAATCCAGTGCACCAAGCCACCCTCATCCCGATGCTTCTATTAGCTGATGCAACTTAATTCTGGAGGTCTCATTGGCCCAATCCACACCTCTATATAAGAACATAAAAGTTTTGAAAATATCTTTGGAACTGGCACTGAAAGAATCTGAAAAAGGTATTAAAAAACAGGGTAGAATCATCATTTTCAACACACTGACCCTTCCTAAAATAGTGATGGTGTTTTCCATTTCCGTAATAATTCACCTGTTTTGGAAAGCAATGGCGGGAAACTGGTGCCACAGAAATCCTGAATCTCAGGGATGATAACTGCCCTACAAATACTTGAAGCCTCCTGATAATCACTGCAGGGCAAAGCGTCCTTTAGATGATGCTGGCATACACACAGAGGCATCATAGTGGACTTAGACAAATTCTATTAAGAACCTGGGCAGGCCCCAGACTGTTCTGTCATCTCCATTAAGGCTGGCAGTGATCAGTCAGACTTAGTTAGATATTAAAGGGGCACTGTCAGCTTTTCCCCTCAGTTATAATTCATTTTATAATACTGGATCTCTAGGCACATACCTGGGTAAATGATGTTGTAGAATGCCCCTGCATAGATGAAAATGCAATCAGTGTACCCGTTTTCTGGAAATTAACAATTTTTACATTACATACAGGACGCATTTAAATGCTCTGCACCAGAAGCAGATTCATGGGGAGAACGCATGTTTACCGTGAGCGCTGTCCCCGATGAGCACAATTTAACATCATCATCCCAATAACCACATAATGCAATGCATCTAGTTATTTTAAGGTGGTCTTGGTATTTCTAACAAAAAAGCGAGTGCTCATTCAGCCGCAGAACAGTGCTGAAATCTGGTGCCAAAATCCTGCACATGTGCAAATACGGCGCACATTCTTGCGCATGTGGGGATCTTTCCTCCTGGCACTATTGACGCATGTGGGATTTCAGCACCAGATTTCTAGCATTGTTTTGCGGCTGGAACGAGCACTCTTTGACCAGAATACCAGGCATAGTAGCGAATGCACCGTCGTGGTTATTGGGATAATGACAAGAAGTGCACATTGAGCACAGCGTTCCACGGTAAATGCGTTGCTCGCCATGAACTCTGCCGTAGCAGCGTCCTGGATGTAATGTAAAAATTACAAAAAAACAGGTACACAGATTGCATTTTCATCTATGCAGAGGCATTCTACAACATTGTTTACCCAGGTATGTGCCTAGAGATCCACTACTATAAAATGAATTATAACTGAGGGGAAAAGCTGACGGTGCCCCTTTAAAAGATCATCAGCATACAGAAAAATAGTGGCTTTTGTTTGTACCCCACTCCTGTTCTGTTTTGATGACTTACCTGCCCCTGCCAGGGGCTCAAATGCTATGTCAAAAAGCAGTGTGGGGGGGGGCAGTCCTGCCACATGCCCATTGCTTTCTCTAGACCCATGAATTTCTGACCAAATCAGATGCTTTGCATTTACTACCAGGTGCTCTGAGTATCCTCCGGCCCTCCAGCCAGAACCTGCATCAAAATAATTAAATTTATCAGGGCCCCTCCACCTGTCACAAACCCAGCCTGGTCAGCAAGGATCAGTTTTGGAAGTCGCTTATCAAGTCAGCTGGCCAACAGTTTAGCATAGATTTTGAAATCTGCATTAAGCAGAGAGATCAGTCAGTATGGAGAGACCTTGTCTGTCCGCGTACCCAGCTTCCATAGCACCATAATTCTGGCTTTGGTAAAAAAGGCCAGCAACATTTCATTTTTCAAAAGCTTCATATAGGGAGCCCATTAGCATAGATGCCAAATTTTTATAAATATCCACTGGTAGGCCATCAGGCCTTGGTGGTCTGCAGGAGGACAAAGCTCACAATGCTAATATTCCTACTTTAGTAATCCCTCCTCTAATAACTCCCCATCTTCCTCAGTGAGGCAGCAAGCAACTAGAAATCATATAGGATGACCCCTGTCTCAGTGTGGCTATTACACTGGCCAGAAATATACAAGTGTTTGTAAAACTACAGATTCTGAGTTGCTGGCCTCTTGGGTGGGTGGTGGCCACTCCACCAATCATAGTTTACATTTCAAGAATGTGCCTGCCCAGCTCCTCTTCTCTTTGGTATGTCAGGACCTTACCACATTTGTTTCTGGCTTCATAAAAGCATGACTTCTGGTATGTTAATGCACTTTCCACCTGTTTGAGATTCAACCTGCGGTACTACATTCTGAATTTAGTTCATTTATAATAAACCTCACTTGAGTAGGAGCCTTTCGGCTGCTTCTCAGCCTCCTGTACCTGTGTTTCTAGTTCAGCTCAAATTTTTTTTGCTCCTCTCAGGCCCACTGCAGCCCCACTCATTTGGGCTCTCTCACACTCACCCATCTCCACCCAGCTCGCTCCTTGCTGCCAGACCTACCTGCAGGCTCCCCTGAGATCACACAACACCCCGTGTGGTCCAGTTTATCCTTGCCAAGGGGATCAAGTGCCTCTAACACTGGGGTTGTCAGTCGGGGGGGGCAAGTATGGTGCACTGGGGGGCTGGGTGGTGCTAGGAGGGGAGGAGAGGGTTGCGGAGGCCTTCATCCAGCACCATTTTCTTTTCTCCTCCTCTCCAGCCCTCCTCCCAAGTCAGGGCTGCATGTCCAGCATCCTAAGGAGGACACATGGCAGCATGTCGTCACCCATGCCGCCATCTGAGCAAAACCCTACTACTGAACAGTTAAAGGCCTTCTTCAAAAAGGCACCCATTATGCTGCTTACAGAGGTGGGATCCCTAAATTAGTTACCTGTTGAGGTGAACAGCAACAATCTAGACAGGCCTCTAGAATGAAGGGAAGTCAAGTCAGAAGGTAGTCAGGGCACTGGAGGGGGGCAAAGCTCCAAGTCCAGATTGACTGCCTATAGATTTTATCAAAACATTTGCCCAGGATCTCATGGAATTGCTTTTTAATATAGAATTAATAAGAATCTAGAGATGGGGTATCTAACCCCCCTCCATGCAGTCCTCAACTATTACTATGCTACCTAAGTCAGACAAGGACCCCGCCCTATGCAGCTCCCACCACTCAATATCTTTACTTGCTGACAATGATATTATTGCCAAGGTGGCTACCACCAGGTTAGAAGCGATACTACCAGAAATCATACAGCCAGACCAATCTGGTTTTATAAAGGGGAGGCAAGGTAAATAGGTGGTAAGTAGTCTTAATGTCTATTTATTTATTCGAATTTTGGTAACCAGGTGAGCCCGCTGAGACATTACAGTCTCTTTTTCAGGGACTATAATGTCATATAGTGGTGGGCTTGCACTGCTGGAAAACATGGGGCAGCACCCTCAGGTTAGATGCCAAGAAGGCATTCGACTGCATGGAGTGGGGGAACATGTCTGAGACCCTAGCTAGATTTAATCTGGGCACCAGAATCAGGCATTGGATAGGAGAGCTCTTCCAAGGTCCTACTGCCCGGGTCTTGGTTAATGGTGGACTAAGTGCAGAATTTGTGCTAACCAGAGGGACCGACAAGTGTGCCCCCCCCGTCCACCCTACTATACATGATGACCCTGGAGCCACTGGCAGAAGCAATAAGGGCTAACCAAAACATTAAGTGCCTTCCGAGGGAGGGGAGAAGCAGTCTCAGGAGCAGAAAATCGCACTCTTTGCAGACAATGTGCTCTTCTACCTGCTAGTCCCCGAGGAGAATCTGCTGGTTGGATATGGTGGCCCAGCAGGCCACAAAATAAATTGGACCAAAAGTTACTTGCTACCCATGGGAAGACAAAATTGTGTATATTTAGATAATAACCCGCTGGGACTGCAAGTGGTACAAATGGTGAAATATCTGGGTACAAAGTTAACCAGCAACATGTCCACCCTCTAAACCCCTCCTTTTAACATAAAGTCTTAACGTGAGAGATGGGGCCCCATACTCCTAATGGCTCATCGGCAGAGCCATTGTAGTCAAAACAGGTACTCTTCCCAAAGGACTATATCTATTTCAGTCACTGCCAGTTAAGGTGCCATGCTCCTTCTTCAAACAATTGGACTCCACTGTACACACTTTTCTATGGAGAGGAAGCTGGTTTGAATCATGAGATCAATCTTCCAAAAGCCTGGGGAAGGGGCAGGGTGGCCTCCCTAACTTCAGTATGTATTACTGGCCATCATAGCTGGACTTTTTGCCCTGGGTAGGTGATCAGTCGAGGCCAGCCTGGTTAATATTAGAGATGCAGCACCTAGGTGTGTCCCTCACAGAGGGGTTATACTCCCCCTCATTGAGTAGCTTGTGGGACAGAGTTTTTCAGGCACTGATCAGAGCCATAACCCAGAGATGCCTGTCCCCGGTCTGGTTTCCAGAAACCACCAGATCAGCGCACGTTGCCTTCACATTATTCCTTTCCTCTTGTCATTACTTACTTGTGGCCAAACCTACCTTTGTGTCTCAAAGAATCAACAAGCCCCAAAGCAAAACAAACAAAAATACATTAGCTATCACACTAAGCCACATCTACCATTCCATGGGTGTTCATTACATTTATCTGAATTAAACAATGTCTGACTTACAGCTCAGAATGAGAATGACATCTGTTTTGATTTCATGGACATCATGTAGCGTAATAATGTTTGGGTGCTGTAGTTCCTTCAGGATGTTGACTTCTCTTTGATGTCTTCTCGGGACACACCCGGCGACTTGACTTTGTCCTTGCGTTTCTTGATGAATTTTACAGCATACTCTACACGGTGCTTTTCTCACGGCACTTTCTCACAACAGCAAACTGGCCACTATCAGAAAAGTGAAGAAGGAAGGGGGGAAAAATTTAATAGAATCATAGAAATGCTTGTACTGGAAGAGTCCGTTCATCATTTCCTGCCTGCACCAAAGCTAGCACCCTCTTGGGACAGTTTATAAACTAATCCCATTTTACCTCTTCCCCATACACTTTTATATTCTTATTTTTAATACAGCTTTTTTTGTTCTGCTGTCAATGAGCCATGAGACCCCCCCAACACACACACACACACACACCTTTTACCAAAAGACAATGGAGAGAATAGGGACCCAATTGGGGAAGGGGGGGGAGCATCAGCCTCCAAAGGAAGTCATTTTTCTTATTACTCTCACTGCCCTGACAGAGGCACTAGAGCATAAATATACTCTGCAGTGCCCTTGAGAAGGCAGCTGTGCTCCTTGGCTTGCCGGGCGGTGGGGTGTGGGGTGGCTGAAGGAGTAGAATGCAGAACCTTTCTCCCCCAGCAAGGACGTGCTGACCTCTGCAACACTTCAATCCTGGGTCCACAGGACAAGTGGGTATCCAGACTTATGTCACCACTGTTGTAGCAAGCTGCTACTGCAGGGATGTCAGAAGTCCTCATTTATATATATATATATTTAAGTAATCCAGTTCTTTTTTAATCAATCAATCAATCAATCAATCACTTTATTTAACCAGGCATTAATGTTACAATTGTTGGATTCATTTAGTTATTTAAAATGATTTATTCAGGACAGACCTGTTTAAGTGCAACACTTCACAAGCAACCTGTTGGCAGTGAAGTAAGCAAGTTACAGGGGGTGCAAACAATGCAAACATTCATTTGAAAAGGGCAACCAGCAAAGGTAAGCAAGTTCACTTTTCAGGCACAAAAAACTTTAAATAAGAGTTTCCAAAACACATTTAAATGTAGTAAAGGAACTAGTATTTCACATGGTAGGGACTAGAATGTTCCGAAACATTGCTGCAGCAAATGCAAACCCAAGTTTGCCATGGTTAGGCTTTTCATTGGGTAAAGCAGATCACACAGTGGTAGTGTGGCCCTCTTAGTACTGTAAAATAAATCAAACCACTGGGAGGGACCATGCTTCAAAAACCTCAGTGTTAATACTATCACACATGGAGACCAAGACCCACTCACCGGTTAAAGATTTAAAATGTTATTCACAAATAGCATGTCCACCAAAATATTGTCTACGTTTCTATGTTGCATAGTGTACCCACTACTTCATCAGGACCTAAAAACATACATGTATATGTATATATAGTTTCAAATATAATACTGGAAATAATTCAAGATTCAACTCAATTCAAATGTGGTATATCGGAGTTCCTAAAAAGTGATGATGTGCAGGTGGTATTTAATATATTTGTTGGAAATGATTTACTACAGAGAAATTGATGGAATGCTGTGAAGAACATTCCAGTATTATATTTGAAACAGTATATATGCATGTATGTTTTTAGGTCCTGATGAAGTAGTGGGTACACTTTGAAACGTAGACAAGATTTTGTTGGACATGCTATTTGTGAATAAAATATTAAAACTTTAACTGGTGAATGGGTGTTGGTCTCCATGTGTGACAGGATTAATGCTGAGGTTTTTTGAGCATGATCCTGTCCAGTGGTTTGATTTATTTTACAGGTATTTATTTATTAGCAAATATGAATCTCTAAAACAAAGAGAACTTCGTCTTGAATGGCACTGTGCAACATTAACAGAGTACTGCAAACAAAAGAGAATTCCGAGGGGCCTACAGGTCCCCACAGAACCCACAGCAGAGTTAAAAAAAAAAAAATGGGTATGGGGTTCGTAGTAAGTTTTTCCTAGATTTTCTATTCCTTTTAGTCGAAGCTTTGAATATTGAATTGGCTAATGTGAGCGGAGAAATAACAGTTTATGAATATAATAAGAAAAACAGATCTTAAGGATATTTCAGAATTTTTAGATAAGATACAGAAGATTCTGGATGACTATGAAAACAACTTGTTAGATCAGAAACTTAAAAAAATATAAAAGGGACCTCAATGACTATAAGGAAGGGAAAGTTTATATATGGAACAGATATTCCCCATACAAACTACAATACAGCTATAATTCAGACTGATAGCAATCTGTAACAGCTTGGATAGCAGTGTAGAAGTGGAGAATAGACAACAAGGATCTAAACCCTTTTTTGGCAGATGATGAGGTCCAAGGACATGCAGACACCAAGGCAGAGGCAGAGGCAGATGGCAGACAGGGGGTGCACAAAGAGAATACACAGTGGGGGCCACAGGAGGAGATCAAGAGACAAACCAGGAACATTACAAGAAATGGAAACAATAGGAGACAGGGTAGCAATGAGGAGCCAGAGGAAGGGGAATACATAGTTTTTAACATTTCAAAATGTCAGTTAACCCCATTTGAAAATAGGGTTATTTTACCCACACGAAAAATTAAATATGTTCCATCTAAAACAATATATGCAAAAGTTTGACAAAAAAACTTAAAATACGGTACTTTTTTAACACAATAGAAGATCCTACTGATTCTGCAGAGAAAGAAAGAAGGAGAACACTAGCAAAAAACTTAGATTATAAATCTACATTTTTCACACCAGGCCCCATTCCACCTAGTATAGTGACATATGGAACTAGTGGAGAAAGATTAGAAAAAAATTAACTTGATAGGAGAAGCAGGTTCAATCTCTCAGCACAAGAGTTTGTGGCCTTAAGAAATTTGGAAAAATTTTTTTTTTTTTTTCAATTGTTTAACCAGGTGAGACACACTAAGCTGAAAGCTTGTTTACAGGTGCAACCTGGGAGCACAGAGAAGTTAAGAGACTTGCTCAGGGTCACACAGTAAGTAAGTGGGGTCTGTGGGATTCAAACCCAAGTCTCAGATTTGCAGCTCAGAGCCTTAAACCACTGCGCTATATGGCCTCCTTTATGATTTGATTCTTATTTAAAAAATAGATAACAGTGAAGGGTAGTGAAAATGGACCAGAAAGAATACAGAGTTGAGTGCCTAAGACAACTTAATAAATCTGATAATTATCAAAAATGCTCCATCAACCCCACAGATGAGGTGGAAACTCTGGTTAATCACCTCATAGAGGAAGGAGTTGATAAACACTTTATCACAGACTGGGAAGCTAGGGCTATAACAAGGCCACATCCAATAGTGCCCATTTTTTATATTCCTCCCAAAATACATAAATATCTACATCGCCCTCCAAGAAGACCTATAGTGGCAAGTATAGGATCAACTTTAGAAGCATTATCGGTCTATATCCACTACCACCTTTAAACCTTGGTTGTTAATACAAAGGCTTTCCTAAAGGACACAAGAGATACTTTTTCTCTTTTAGATGCATTGAATAATCAACATGCAGTTGATGAACACTCCATCCTTGTGACTCTGGATGTTAGAGACCACTACACTAGCATCTAACACAGTGCAGAGTTGGCTGCAGTAGAAGAAAACTTAGTGAAAGGGACCCAACAGATAAACCCCAAATTCTTTTCTACTTAATATGGCATGGTTGGTCTAGAAAAAAAGTAAATTTTAAATTTGAGAACTCTTTCTACTGGCAAAAGAAAAAAAGCACAGCCATGGGGTCTTCTATGCCCCTAACTATGCTAATATTTTTATGGATACTTTTGAGAAACTGTTACATGCAATCCAGAAAGAAATAGATGGTTCAATAAGATAACAGTTTGGAAGTGATTTATTGTGACTGCCTGTGTATCTGGAATGGGAAAGAGACTGAACTACTAGAGTTTTATTCATTTTTGAACTCGTACAGATTACTTAAAATTTGTGATGAATCATAGCCAACAGTCGATAATTGTTTTGGATTTTCAAAATCTATAAAAAGGGGATTTGTCTTGGGACTAGGTTATATAGAAAACCAACAGACAGAAATGTGCTATTACATGCACATAGTTTTTACAAACCAAGCAAGATTAACAATATCCCATATGGGCAAATAATATGCGTAAAGAGGAATTACACTAGAAAAGAAGATTACCATATGGCAGCTAACAACTTGGAAGAGCATTTCAGAGCAAGGGGATATAATGCAGGGGTTTTGGAAACAGCACAGATCAGAGGTGATTCAGTCCAGCATGATAGATAGTCTTGTGAAAGAGACTAATTTATGAATCACCACAGAGGACAGTATTACTGTATCGTTAAACTATACGGACCATTTTGGGACAATAAAATAAACATTATTTTTTTAAACACTGGACACACTGTAGGCAAATACAGCGGCAGAAAAGAACTTTAGTATTAAACCTTTGGTCATAGCCAAAGAAGTCAAATCTATAGGAGATAGGCTATGCCATGCAATACATACAGTATAAAAGAAGGAATATGAGGTATTTCAAAGGAGGATCCTATAACAGGCAATTACCCATGTGATAATTGCCAGAGTTACTAACAGTACAAGAAAAATAAAAACAGTGTGCAATCCATTTACAATAGAACATATTGAGATCAAACAATATATCACATGTAAAACAGGACAAGTAATCTATCTTTTAAAGTGCCCACGTGATTTGGACTATGTTGGGAAAACATCATGCTCACTAAAAACTAGATTAAACGAACACAGAAGCGATATTAGAAGGGGAGATGAAACAACATCAGTTGCTAGACATTTTATGAATAGTAGACACAATGTGTCTGCTCTTCGATTTGTAGGTCTTGGAAAAGTAGAAAATCCAATGGGAGGAGGGAACATTGATAAAAGGCTTCTGTTTCGGGAAGCCTACTGGACTGGCAGGTTCGGCACACTGGACCCGAAATATGGACTCAATGAGGAAATAGCATGGAATGAGTTTGTGCAATAAAACAGTATCTAATGTAGTACCCTATGGAGTTCTTGGGGGTCTCTTTACTACATGTTAGATGAGTAACTAAAGATTTTGACATTACATTTTTCCTAATAAATCAATTTGCTCCCACTAGGGTTTACTACACTTATGTATTGCAGCTGATTTAAGATTGACAAGATTAGGGATTGGGTGTTATAGGTTCCATGATGTGTAACTGACCACCATCTTGTTACACTATCCATTGGCTAGTTGTTTGGTGGTGGCCACCTTAGCAGCTCCACTACTGGGGTGGAGCTGGGTGAGTCAGGACCCAGGGCTCACGTTTTTGGTTTGGCACTGGGTCCTGATTTAGTTGTCCAGTCCAGTGTTGTTTTCATTTAGTGATAAATGTAAAAAACATACATAAACTTAAATGCAATCATTTAAAAAATAAGGAGATATCAATATAAGTAAATTGAACTCTGTGGAGCCACAATTTTTAATTTGAGAGATCGTGTACTTGGATATATGAAGCTGTGCATACAAGCCATTTCAGTTTATACTTTTTAGAGAAAAAAACGTTAGACGTAAACAGAGTTCATTCAACTGACCAGAATGTTGTTAAAGTGGTACATTTCCCAAACTGCACATGCGTGAAAGTTTGCATGCTTTTGATGTCCCCATGGTAACCAGCACCCAGTTTAAGGGAGCGGTCAGTGAAAGCCAGCATCTGCACCATACAGAAACTAAGAAGTACAAGAGGTAAGATGCAACGGCTTCTCTAAATAGTTAGAATGAAATACGGAAATAAAAAGATTGGTTGGAGACATTTAACTAAAAAACAAGGCAATTGATGCGAAGAAGCCACTCTTGTTACAAATTTTTTATGTACTAATACAGTCAGTGTCATACTGAAATATAACATGCAGATTGCTTTGGTTATTGCTATTTTAAGATTTTGAACTCAGAAGTTGGCCAGGTGGTGCTGGAGGTTAAGGCACTGGTTGCTACACCTCACACCACACTGGCAACCCAGGATTGGGAATGAGCCCGGGCCGCCGGAGGTTGCCAGGGGTGAGAGTGGATCGAGGGTCCAGAGGACTGCTTCTCCTGACTTGGGGAAGGGCTTATCGTACCACTACTTGACTGCCCTTTGGTGGTAGCTGAAGAGCAGCACAAGTTGGGAGACACGTGCTGATGTCCTTACATCGGTAGGGGAGGGGGACGGAAGAAAAGAGGAAAAGGGAACTGGTTGGCTCCATGATGGCCCTGCATCCCTGTGTCACCCCCAGATTCTGGATTTGTGCCCGGGAAGGGGGGGGAGCCAGCACTCTCCTTCCTGGCCTGAAAGCCATAGCCGCCCGCCAGAATCCAGGGCATAGAAAGAAATGATTAAAAAACAATTTTGAACTCAGAATATTAAGAATGCAACAAGATAGCCTAGCATGTATTACTGACTGAGTGCAAGGACTCTGACGAGATAGGAGGAGCACATTAAATAGATAATGTACAATTAGACATAAATACTTATATATTCTAAATTAATGTTAGAGTATGGGAAGACTATATCTGGGACATGGAGTTTAGGACCTCTGAGTAATACTAATATGTCACTTTTTGATTTCATTCATGACAGTGTGGACCAAGAAGAAGTGAGCTACTCTTGGTAAGTGCAGCTAACTAAAACACTGTAATTGGTTAAAGCAATAAATTATTCATAAGGGCATTTCATTTATTAAAATAATGATTTTGAGTTTTGATATTTAGATTCTGTCCAGACAGTTAAAGTTTGCAAGTTTCAAGAACAAAACGTTCAAAGTGATATAAGTTTGTACTAAAGTGAGCTCTCCTAATGCATTTCATATAAAATATCATGGTAGTTAAACTGATGATGTAACCATTAGGCTAAGGCTAACAGTGTGTATCATTTAAAATAAGTCAATTTGACCATTTATGATCCATTGGGTCAACAGAACACAGAATATTTTAAGCGTTCTACCAAAAGGTGGAATATTTTTAATTTACAACATTTTATGAGAACACTGATTTTTTTTTTAAATAAAATTAAGACCTTTAATTTAAGCCACGAAATAATTTAAGATTCAATTAAATTCAAATGTGGTGTAACTGAGCTCGTAAAAAGTGATGATGTGAATATGGTATTTAATATATTTGTTGGAAATGATTTACCATACAAAAACTGATAGAATGCTGTGAAGAACATTTGCAGTATTATATTTGAAACAATATATATGCATGTATGTTTTTAGGTCCTGATGAAGTACTGTAGCGGGTACACTTCAAAACATTGACAAGATTTTGGTGGACATGCTATTTATGAATAAAATTTTAAACATTAGCCGGTGAGTGGGTCTTGGTCTCCACGTGTGATAGTGTTTACATTAGGAAAGCCATCAGCAATCAATGCGGGACATCACATAGGATAAAGCAGCTACTGCTGCATGCTAGTGCCAGCCAGATGGTGGCTGCAAGATCTGTAACCATCTTTAGGCAGCTGGATTCTGACTGCTGCTCCAGGGAGGCAGTTCAGAGTATTCAGTACAGTGTAATGATCCGTGTCATAAGGCAAATTCAACACAAGTCTACAAATACTGTTATATACAATGTCCGAGCCTGTGAGAACAGCACATGCAGAGACAAGCACTATGCCAAGCTACAGCTCTGTGGGAGTTGTCAACCAGCACGTTAGCAAGCACAGTTTCACAGTCTGCAACCCCAAATGCTTGGCAATCAGTTCTGAACTGTGACTTACTCATAGTGGAGGCTGCTCCCCCGTTACTACAGTAAAGCCCGCCAGGATGAAGCACAGTGTCACAGGTTTCCTGCTTGGCAAAAAGGATGAACTCCCATTGAAATTGCATTGTTTGTTGCAGGAACTCTGCAGAGTTGGGCTTCATCCTGGTGGGCTTCACTGTAAGTATGGCTTTTGTGTATGGCACTAAAGGGTGGTGGTTAAACAGTAAGACAGTTCCCCCCCCCCACACTGCATCTCTGTTCAGACTGTATTTAATAAGCTTGCCCAAAAAATATCATGATTACAGTGGGGTCCTGGCTCTATTCAATCTTACCGGTAGGACTAAACTAGAAGAGAATGGGCTCATGTGTTGAAGTCACTGACTGTGCTGGGGTTTGAAACAACCTCCTGGTTCACAGCTCTTCGACTCCGATTCCTGGATCATGCTGCCACTTACAGCTGTTGAATTAAGCTTTGCTATGACTATGGCAAGGTAATTCTGACCCTGATCTGAAGGCAGCCAGTTACTGTACAACAAACTCCTGGAGTCCAGTTGTCAAAGGCCTGAAAATCATGCACATGCGCAGCAAGAAAAGTTGTGCATTGGGGGGGATAATGCTGCACTACAGAAATACTGCAGCATGCATCCAATTTTCAAAGAGAGTGCAGTTTTGTGACCCTCTTCCTGCCCTATGGCAGCATGCAGCTGTTATTTTTTATACATGCTGTATCTAGTGGGATCAGGCATATAGCACATGTGAAGAGCAGTGAAATCGCATCACACCTGCTAAAAAACTGCTGAATATTACAGTGTCTCCGCAGATCACCTCTTCAGTATTTTACTATACCATACCCAGTTGGCAGGTTAAGCACCCCACTTAGTTGCTGGTCTGTTACCAGACCTCCGAAAATAGGGCCCCAGGTCTCAGCAGTCACCACACTGAAGAAGATCAGAGCAAATGCTGCCAATGAGCCTTCTGCCTGTAGTATGCATTTGTAAACTGAATGGAAAGGATGACAGTGCAATTATGGACAACAGCGTGAGCCAAAATATCATTTCTGCTTTACTTATCTATTTACAAGCCCCACCCTTGGCACGACTGATTCATCAGTAATTTACTGGCTGCCAATAAAAATGCTTTCAAACTGTATTTGTTAACCAAGTGTTTTAGATCAGCTCAATGCGTCCATCAACAAATACAGCTGCCTAAAACAGGAAAAGATATACTGTAATCTGGGCACAAGATGAGACAACATACTGAGAGTGAAGAGAGACTATTTCATTTCAAATCCCTGCAACTTGGACTCAAATCCAATAGACTGCAGATGAAGTTAAAATAATCAGAATTCAGGGCCCAATCCTCCAAAGGTCCCCAGCACAGCTGCACGTGCCAGGTATTGGGAACAGCTGCGGAATGCCCCATACACACATGATGCACACCACTGGGGCACTATATGACATCCACAGTGAGGGACATGTGCTGCACAGGCAGGTGGGATGGAGTCAGCCAGGGAGCAGGTGCAGGCTAGCACTGGAGCCACCATGCAGCATGTATGGTAGGCACAGCCAGCAGAGGGGTGACAGCTATTCAGACCTAGGGGCCACTCATTGAGACGACCACCTGCTGTCACCAGCACCCATCCCTGGGAGCCTCCATGATGGGCTGGGAGCTGAACCAACACCAGCAAGTGTATTTTCAAGTGACTGTTTCCACTGTGGGTGCAACAGTCCTGGAGCACTGCCATATCCTGCTATGCCCCACATAGGCAGGGATCCAGTTACAGACTGGCACAGGCATCTGACAGGATGCCCATGATCCAGTCCCGCTTGGCCCAACTCTTCCCCAACACACCTCTTTGAACTAGCTAGGGGTACGCAAGTAAACAGTATTTCATTAATTGCATGAATAATGCATTATTTGGTATTCGGATCCAAATAATGAGTAGTAGCACTATAGAAACATAGAAACATAGACTTTGACGGCAGATAAGGACCGCTAGGCCCATCTAGTCTGCCCATTTCCCTACCTACAGGATAGGCCGCAGATCCTAGTTAACCAACAGCCTTTATCTTCCTGCCCCCCACAAGAATTGCCTTATGTCTGTCTCATGCATTCTTGAATTCTCCCACAGTTTTAGACCCCACAACTTCCTCAGGAAGGCTGTTCCATGCATCCACTACCCTCTCTGTGAAATAATACTTCCTCACATTAACCCTGAACACGCCCTCCTTCTATCTTTAAATTGTGTCCTCTTGTTCTTGCAAGTCTCTTTTTCTGAAAGATGCTACCTCTTGGACTTTGTTGATTCCCTTGAGGTACTTGAAAGTTTCTATCATGCCCCCTCTCCCTTCTTTCCTCAAGGGTATACATATTAAGCTCTTTAGTCTCTCTCATACGGCTTCTCTTGCAGACCCTGCACCATTTTAGTTGCCATCCTCTGGATTGCCTCTATCCTGTCTATGTCCTTTGGAGATGGGGTCTCCAGAACTGGACACAGTATTCCAGATGGGGTCTCACCAACTGTCTGTACAGAGGATAACAACTTCCTGTTTTCTCTGATGATGCCTCTCCTATACATCCCAGTATACCCCGCCCTCCCTACTGCCTTCTCCACATTGCTTGCTAACATTAAGGTCATCTGATATGATTACCCCAGGTCCCTTTCCTGTTTTGTTGTTGTTACTACCTCCCCACCCATTGTGTATTCTTCCCTGGGTTCTTGTTTCCCAGGTGCATTATTTTGCACTTTTTGCATTGAATCCTAGCTGCCATCGTCTGACCATTCCTCCAACCTTGCCAAGTCCTTTTCATCCTTTCCACGCCTCTTGTGTATCAACCCTGTTGCAGATCTTTGTGTCATCTGCAAAAGGCATACTTTTCCTTCCAGTCCCTCTGCAGTGTCACTGTGAAGACATTAAAAGGACTGGACCAATACTGAACCCTGCGGTACCCACTAGTACACTCTTTCTTCAGAGTGGACTCCATTTACAATTACCTTCTGTGTCCTGTTGTCCAGCCAATGTTTTACCCAGGCTACCACCCTGGGACCCACTCCCAGGCTGGTTAATTTGACTATCAATCTTTTGTGAGACTGTGTCAAATGCCTTGCTAAAGTCTAGGTAGGCCATGTCCACAGCCCTCCCTGGTCTACTACTTTGGTCACCCAGTCAAAGAAATCTATTAGATCTGCTCTGACATGACCTTCCCGCTGTGGACCCATGCTGCCTTGGATCCTGTGCTCCACTGACCTCTAGGTACTCAACTATTCTTTCCTTCAGAGTGACTCCATCACTTTCCCTACCACAGAGGTCAGACTGACAGGTCTGTAGTTTCTGCCTCTGTCTTGGTCCCACTTTTGTGAAGGGAATCACATCCGCCTTCCTCCAGTCCTCGGGTACCACACCATCCTCCCATGATTTATTAAAAAGAGTAGCCAGTGGTTTCACTAGTTCCTTCCTTAATTGTTTTAGAATTCTGGGGTGAATTCCATCAGGACCCATTGCTTTGTCCACCTTCAGTTTTAGGAGTTCTTGCAGAACCCTTTCTTCTGTGAAAGGACTGGGATCGACCCCCTATCAAGGTGCTTCTGTTAATTGGATTAGGCACTTCCCTCCTCTTTTGTGAATACTGAGCAGAAATATTCGTTCAGTATTCCTGCTTTTCACTGTCCCCTCTGCCCACCCACCGCTTCATTCTACTCAGCCTCACTATCCCTCCCTTTGTCTTTCTCGCTCGCTGATGTACCTATAAAAGGTTTTCCCCTTCTTAACTGAGTTGGCTATCTTTTCCTCAGTTTGGGCCTTTGCTATTCTGACTTCCCTCCTGCTTCTTTCTGCCTTAACTGGTACAGCTCTCTGTCCTGCTCCTTCTGTGTTTCCTTATACTTCCGGAATGCTATCTTTTTTTCCTGACTTTCACAGCCACCTCTCTTGAGAACCATAGTGGCTTTTCTTTCGCTTTGATTTGTTTATTTGCTTCACACAAAGGCTTGTTGTCTCTGTGATGGCAGTTTGATAATTCCCCATTGTTGCTCCACACTCCTTCTAGCCTGTTTGCTAGTGCTTTTCTGAGGCACTCTCCCATCTTGCCAAAGTCAGCCCTCCTAAAGTCCAGTACCCTCACTTTTGGATGGCTTGACTCTGTAGCTGAGTTAACGTGAACCACACTGTTTGATGGTCACTTGTCCCCAGATGGCAACCTACTTCTAGATCTGAGATCCTCTCACTGCCCCCGTTTGAGAGTACGAGGTCTAAGATTGCTCCCTCACGAGTGGGTTCCGAAACTAGCTGTCTAATGCCTGCCACCTATAGGGCGTCAAGAATGGCCCTGCTCTTGGATGTGGCTGCAGCAAATGTGCTCCAGTTAACATCTGGCATATTCAGGTCTCCCATCAACAGTATCTCCCCTTTCTCTGCCATTCTAAGAATGCCTTCCATCATATCCTTGTCCATTCCTTCCCCCTGACATGGGGTCTGTACACAACCCTGTGTGAATTGTGGTGCCTTTCCAGTCTCCAAGGTGACCCACAGTGCCTCCTCTCCTCCCTGTTTACTCTTTTGTTCAGTTGCTTTTATCCCTTCCTTTACATAGAGAGCTACTCCTCCCCTCTTCTCCCTGCCTGTCTCTCCTGAAGTTATGTACCCTGGTAGGTTAACATCCCAGTCATGGTTCTCTGTGTACCATGTTTCTGTGACTGCTATGATATCCAGGCATCCCTCTTCCATTAAGGCCACCAGCTCAGGAGCTTGTTGCCCAGACTACAGGGCATTGGTACTCATTACCCTCCATTTCCTGATGGCCTTACCCCCTTTGCCCCCATCCCTGTCCTTCTTGCTTTTTGTCACTTTCTCCATTTACCCCTGCCCTTCTCCCTATCGACACCTCCATGTTGGTGTTTGCCACACTTACTACTGTGATTGTTTGGGGGCTGGATCTCCTGCTCCTTTCAGTGCCTCCCCTTGGCTGGTTAAAAGCTTGCCAATGGAGAGCGACCAAACCCTATCACCTGGGATCCTGGTTCCCCTCCTGGACAGATGCAGCCCATCATTGCCAGTATAGGCTTGCATCACTCCAGGTGGACCCCCAGTCCCCAATGGAAGCCAAATCCCACAGGCTCCACACCCAGTTTTTCAACCACTGGATTGAATCCCATGAGTGCGGAACACCTAGCCTCTCCTATCTGCTTAGATGGGTAGCACCTCGAGAAGGTTACCGTCGTGCTACTTGACTAAGGCCCTCCCAATTCACAAACTCTTCCTGCACTTCTCTAATCCCTTTCTTAGCCAGGTCATTTGTCCCTAGGTGGACAATGACATCCAGCTCCCTCCCTGTGCAGCTGCTCAGGCAATCCTGAGGATTCGCTCCCTGTCCCTACAAGCCATGGCACCAGGCAGGCACCTTACTTCCTCTCCCTTCCTTACCCAGTTCTACCTTCTAACAATGGAGTCCCCACCAGGAGTTGTTTCCTTCCCCTGCATGTCCCCTATTCGGGAAAAACTATTTTTAAAAGAGATAGGAAATTATTTTTTTACATAATTAACTAACCTTCCATCCAATTATGTATGCCATGCCAGTGATGTATTCTTTTTAATTTTTTATACTTTCTAATCCTCAGTCAGCAAACCCTCTGGCCACCGTCCTCCTGCGCTCCACCGAACCCGTCAGGCCACACGCTACTCGAGCTAGCACACACACACAGTACCCATGGGGGGGCCCTACCTCCCCCACTGGGTCCAAATCCAATACCCAAGCATTGATCCTCTGGGTCCGTGGGCTCAAAGAAAGCCGCAGCCATAAAAGCACGCAACAACCGACCGCATTTTTCCTCTGTTTACTCCCTCTGGAGTATGGACATACAATAGCGTCCAGGCAGTGTGTTGCCAATGTCATATCGTCACCCCTAGATGAGTCACACCTGCACTGCCCCTGAATCACCATCGGGGGCTGCTGCAGAGTGGTGCAAGCCCCACACCCTCCCCAGGGAGAGGAGAGCAGTCAGTCGGAAGCTTGATCTTCTCCTTCCCCGATGGACCCCCATCGACCCAGGCTCATTCCTGAACCCAGGTTACCAGCATGGCGCGAGGTGTGGCATCCAGTGCCTCAACTCTCAGTGCCACCGAGCCGGCCTACCAATGATGTATTCTGATGTGCATTGAGCAGTTTTGATAAATAATCTAGCTTTAGGGTGTTCTTTCCACTCCTCACAGCTACTGCTCTTGTTTTCCATGTCTCTAAGACATTCTATGACATCAATAACACCATTCCATGCTAGTCATTTGGATGGCCTGTGGCCGGTGTTACTGATGTCACAGAATGTTCAGGCATATGAAAGAGAGAAGTAGTACTAACATTTTATTGTTTGTTACACAAAGCATGTACAGGAACATGCTTAGTCCCCACTGAGCTGCAAGCTCATTTTCAATGGGTACCATTACATTCAATACCTGGTTAAAATAAAGGGAGGATACATAATAATACATTCAAATTCTATATATCTAAATGCCTTAAATATATATAATCACTTTTACTACTATAGTCAGTCATTCATTCACTTATTCATTCAGTGGATATTAGAACATATCCTGTTTTTATACAGATGATAAAAAATGCTATGTGATACACATACTTACTACGTTTATATCGATACTAATTATCCTTTTGTTTAAAATGCAACTAGGCTAACCATTTTCATGACTGTAACAGCACAGCAAAGTTGAATATTGTTTTGTTAACCAACTACATATTTGTCCAAAGTTTAGGGTTCTGTTACTAATCTTAATTGTATAGGGGTAGAATTCCAAATCAAGTGGCCATTGCAGAAGAAGATGATCAACCTACATTTATATTCCTAATAGGTATCTGAAATTCAATGCCCTCAGATGATCTTAGGTTTAACTTGTTAGGTTTTATAATCACTTTTCTAATACTGTATGTAATTCCAAAGGGACTTTTATGAACTTTAAACTCAAAATTAAGTGTATGAAGCTTCCTTCGATCTTCCAGTCTCAACCAATTTTATTATCTGTATACTAGGCAATGATGTATCCTCTCAGAGCACCAAGTATATGTAACGAAAACCATTGTATACTGCATTTACCTTACTCATTTCCACTCTAGATGCACCCCCATAAAGCACATTTCCATAGTCAATTAGTGGGATAATCGTAGCTTTGACAATTTTTAATCTGTCCTACTTTGGGATATTAGTACAAATTCTGTATAACATTCCCAACTTTTGGTTCAAGTTTTTTTCATCCTTTTATCAATAAGTACATTCCATTAGCAGAATTTATCCAACCAGATCCCTAAGTATCTGTATGCACAGACTTGCTCCAATTTTTTTTTTATTGTCACGTTTTGATTTCCCCATCTTCATTCTCATTAACTACTCTATTCGAGTGTCTATGAACCATAACACTTGACTTCATTGCATTTAAAAGGGAGGTGTCATCTCTTTGGATGTAACCTCGCTGCTCTATGGCTCCCCAAAGCAAACATCTTCATTCTGCCTTAATTTTAAACTCTTTAGTAAACACAAACTTTTAATGTTAAAGTCCCTGTTTATGATTCATGCATGTGCCATTTTTTCCACACAACGCCCATGGTATTCAAGGTTCTAGTCTCCCAGTGACGTGAAGAGGCGAGTTGGAAAATAGAGCTCAGGGCACCTAGGACCACTAGCAGTGCAGGATATGCAAGCTGGGATGCTGTGAGAGACAAAATACAAATGTTTCTCACAGCAACCCATGTATTTCTGAAATAAAAGTTTTGAATGTTTTGTTTGGCAAGGACAATCACTGTGCAGTAGCTGAGCTAAAAAACTAATCAGGTACCTATTTTCAGTGTCGCTCACAGGCAAAGTTGTACTCTGCAACCTGATACGGCAATGGTGCAGACTGGAAGAAGTGCAGCTCAACGGATAGTTCAACTTTGGAGGCAAGTGATTCCGGAAATAAGTAGTGAACCAGTTTTTCAGACTAGCGACTGCACAGTGATTACACTTACCAAACAAAAAAAACACAGTACTTTGACTTCAAAAATAAATGGGGACACTACAGGAGACTGAGACCTCCTAAGCTTTTCCCCTAGATCAGCCCGTGTTATTCCTGCTTTTAGTATGCAAACAAAAGTGCTTACTAGGATCAGTAGAAATGTGTTAAACGTTTGACATGCTGAGTCACCTTAATTCTTGCTGTCGCGCTATAACCGAGCATCTCTCAGCAGTCACTCAATCCCCGTCTTTCAGTGAAATAAGGAGAGGCAAAGAGCAGGAGCCCATTGCAGGTGGGGGAGAAAGGGTTCAACTCTGTCGTGAGCAACACCAAAAATAAGCAATTGATCTGTTTTTTAAATCAGTGACTTGAAAGTGACTGTCCTTGCAAAACAAAACAAAAAAAATGTTATTTCAGAAATACATGGGGACACTGTGAGAGGCGTTTGTATTTAGTCTGTCACAGCGTCCATAACTTGCATATCCTGTGCTGCAGTGGTCCTGGCTGCCCTGAGCTCTATTCTCCAACCCACCTCTTCACATCACTGGGAGAATAGAACTGTGGGTACCACGGGCATTGTGGGGTAAAATGGCACACACATGAAACAGAAAAGGAGAGTTTAATATTAAAAGTTTGTGTGATTACTAAAAAGCTTAGAATTAGGTCAAAATTAAGATGTTTGCCTTGGGGAGCCACAAGGAAGCAACGTTAGACTCACAGAGATGGCACTTCCCATTTAATACTAACTTGTGTTCACAAAAAAAACTGACAATCAAGCACACTCCATGGATCTATTTGTACTTGGGTATATATTTTCCTATGGTATATAGAATAGTATCATCTGTGTGTAAGTGGAACCTAATACTGTATGGGGTTAGAAAACTTAAGTGAATTCATATAATGTTAGAAAGAAGTTGACCCAAAATGATCACTGGGAACTCCAGATATTGTGGGTAGAAAGTTTGCTAACGTGAACCTAGACTGACTTGGGATCTGTGTATCAGATGTTCTTCAAACCATTTTGTGGCAGTTGCTGACAACCTCAAGTCCTTTAATTTACCTAGTAAAATGTTATGACTGAGGGTATCAAAGGCCTTTGACAGGTGTATAAAAATTGCACCAGTTATTAATGTTTTGTCTAATGCTTCCTGAACGTCACTTACCACTTTAATGCTAAAATGGTGCTGTGTAGAGCTCTGACTGAAAAGGGTTCAAAACTTGATTAAATTCTAAATAGGGTTTCAATTGTATACTTACTAGCCTTTCAAATACCTTTGAGACAGCTGGGAGCAAGGAGATGGGTCTGTAGTTTTTTATCTCAGTATTTGTTTCATATTTTAATAATGGGATAACTTTAGCTCTTTTCCAATCAACAGGAAATTCACCTGTGTTTAATGACATGTTATAGATAGTAGCCAATGGTTTTGAGAGCACCAATGATGCAAATTTAATTAAATTTGACGGTAGTCCATCAAGACCAGCTGATTTGGAAGGGTCTGTTTTCAGTAATTCCACTAAAACAGCCTCTGTATCAATTTCCCTAAAGTTAAACTTAGTCTGTACATTAGGCAGGGAATCTAATTAATAATATTTACTGGAGACACTAGTGAATCCAGTGCATCAATCCCCATTTTACCCCACTGACTACAATCCTCTGCTACCCAATTACCTAACCAGTTTAGTAGAACCTTAGCTGCACTCAGATCCTCTATCTTCTTCAGCAAACATCTGCATGGCACAGAGTCAAAAGCCTTGCTTAAGTTGAAGTAGTGCAAATCCACACGCTGCTCCTATCCAATTCTCTCATCCTCAGGGTCCTGCTCTTGCTTGCTGACTATACGTACTCCCCTCAATCTTATACACAACCCCTGAGTTTGCCTACCCTAGGTGCATGACTTTGCAAGGCATAAAATAAGTGTGTTCCCATCGCAATTTGCCACCCAAGATCGGTAAAAAGCAAGTCAAATGTGGCAATGATTAACAGTCATTGCTAACTACTGCCAACAGGTCCTTGTTCCTGTAAAAGTGCCTTACTAGGCACTGTCACTAGTTTTTTTTTTGGTCTGGGTATCCTTTTTTTGTCTTCCTCCGCACCCCACCCCATGAATCCCAAGTTGTACTGTGATTGGTCCAGTGATGCTCCTGCTCCCCACCCGGTCTCCATGAGGAGTCCTTTGCAGTGCACCAGGAGACCAAGCAGGTGTCTGGAGTTCCAGCTGGAGTCAAAGGTGAGTTTTCTTCATTTTATTTTATCTGTCGTCATGACTTCATCCAGTAACTTTTAAATTTGTGTTTATGTTTTGCAGGTAGTCAGAGACAAGCCGGAGGCGGGCAGAGTGATGGGTGGCCACACCAAGGAGGAACCAGAGGGAGAAGGCAGAGATCATGAGAGGGCATGGGACCAGGACAGAGTGGAGAGCAGGTGACTGCATCATGGGGCGAGGCACAGTCGGACAGGCAGATTTCTGCAACCACAGCAAGAGTGCAGCAGAATCAAGGAGCAGCAAAAAACAAGTAAAACATTTTCATTTTGGTCGGGGAGCCTGGAGGAGGGAAGATGGGTACACAGACTTCAGGGCACAGATGGGGGGAGAGACAGCATAATGGCAACGAATGGACAAGGCCTGGAACTGGACTGTGGGTGGTGGGTCCAGAGAACAAGGGCAGGGTTTTAAATAATTGATTAGCAGTTTTTTTCTTGGGACAATACCAACTGTACAGAAAACATTTAGATAGGTTTTCTAGAAGTGTTATGTTTGTTAAACACAGTGACGCAAGCGCTATGCATTTTCACAACATTTTAGAACTTTTATGAGCAAAACGCTAATCAATTTTTAGAGTTAAATAAAACCCTGAAGGGCATGATCACTGGGCAAGTAGAGGTGCCCTGCTTGAACTCCAAGTTTGTGCCCTGCTTTGCAGTAAATTTGGGAACAGTGAACATCTGGGAATAGAATACAGACTATGTGCCCTGCTTTGCAGAGATATGGGGAACCTAAAGAACTTAATGTGCCCTGCTGTGCTTGTGTGCCCGCTCTTTGCAGTGAACATCTGGGAACAGATAAAGACTAAGTAATGTGCCCTGCTTTGCAGAGATCTGAGGGCAACCTAAAGAACTTAGTGCGCCCTGCGCTTTGCAGTGAACATTGTGAGAACAGAAAAAAGACCAAGTAATGTGCCCTGCGTTGCCGAGATGAAGGGAACCAGTACTTAAAGAACACTTTTTATGTGCCCTGCTTATGTTGTGCGTCCTGCTCTTGCAGTGAACATTTGGGAATAAGATTAAGTTATGTGCCCTGCTTCGCAGCGATCCATGAGGGGTACCAAAAAGACTTAATGTGCCCTGCTAACCTGTTGTGCCCTGCTCTCTTGAACTTGGGAACAGATTAAGACAAATTAATGTGCCCTGCTATGCAGAGATCTATGGGGGAACCAAAAAGACCTTGCTATTATGTTGTGTGCCCTGCTCTTGCACAGTGAACATTTTGGGAACAGAAAAAGACTATGGTAATGTGCCCTGCAGCTTTGCAGAGATCCATGAGGGGAACCAGAAAATGCACCCTGCTAAGTGTTGTGCCCTGCTCTTTGCAGTGAACTTGGGAACACAGAATAAGACTAATTTACCCTGCTTTGCAGAGATCCATGAGGGGAACTAACACTTCTGCCCTGCTTTGGCAGTCTTGGAAAAAATAAATTATGAAAAATACTGTCTGCCCTTTTTCTGGACAGAAAATTAACATTTTAAGTGTTGTGCCCAACAACTGCAGAGATTTTAACCTGAAGTTAACTGCTAGTGTTTGTGCCCCTGCTTTTACACAGGAAGAAACTCTGTGCCCCTGCACTTTGATTTGGACACACTGGACACTTGTCTTATTGTGGCGGCAAGCCCACATAAAAAGCTTATGTAATGTACCCTGCTATGCAGTGACTAACGCCTGCAGCACACAATTATTGGGAGGGATGACCCGCTTAGACAGGAACAGGGTTTTAGTCTGAAAGACTCAGTGGCTGTGACTTGGGGGCTGGGGTCACAAATCTGCTGCCATTTTCTTGTTTCAGTACAGAAAAAGCCTTGTGTGTCAATTTATGTAGTTGCACACCCTGACACCTTGTTTTGCTAACTTCAAACTTTTTAGTAATTACAGTTCGACATGGCTGGAGTTAAATTAGAAACTGCAGAGGGATGGTGCCAAAAATATGATCCAGAAAAAAACTGGCTACAGATTAACAGTGAGGGAGACTGTGCAGTGCCTGTTAGTTGCAAATTGTGCTGTGAGTGCAGAGATGAGCTAGTGGGTTGAGGAACTTCAGTGAGGCAATAATTGCAGGGATTACAGGCCCCCAGCTAAAAGCTGACACCATCCAGAAACATCTTCTGACAGAGCAGCACAAGAAAGCTAACATTTTGAAATTTGGTGGAACAAGGTCACCACTTCATATATATCGGCATACCACAATTAGTAAGTTTAAAATAGTGAGGGGGGAGGGTTGGACCCATACCTGAAACAATTTTATTTACAGGGAGAGCATTCAGTAATGCAGAAGAACAGCATAGAATGGCTCTAGGCTGGCTGATGGAGATCCTGTACATTATGGCCAAAGAGAACATCCCTATTAAAAATTCTGAAGTGATAGCAGAACAAGAGAAGTGCCATGGAGTTCATTTGGGCAATAAACACATTAACGCTGTTCGTGGGAAAGTACTCACAATGTGTAGGGGCAAGAACCTAGAAGAAAACCTGCTGGCAACTGTCAAAAATTCAAATTATTTTTCAGTGCTTATGGACGGTAGTACTGACAATGGTGTAACTGAAAAGGAAGTGGTTTACATAATTTATGTAAATCCCATCAATGGTCACATAGAGACTAACTTTTTTCGAATGGAAGCTGTATCAGGTGGCACAAGTGAGGGATTGAAAAATCTCCTTTTGGACATTCTTGCAGACTGTGGCCTTAATATAAAAACCATGGTTGGGTTTGGGGCTGATGGGGCAGCTGTCAAGATGGGTGTAAGGCAGGGGTCTTGCTGCTCTTTTAAGGGAATGTTAGTTGGTGTTCATTGTTTCTTACACAGATTAGAACTGGCCAAAAAGATACATTGGATAACACCTATTTCAATGATGTTTTAAACTTTCTGACCCAACTGTTTTATCTTGATCAGAAAAGTCCTAAGAGACTCAGAGAGTTCTGGTCCCTTGTCCAGGCCATGGAGATGTCAGCTGAAAAGCCAAGAAGGCCCATAGCACACAGGTGCAACATAAACTTCTGGCACCCGTGCTGTTACCAAATCATTCCTGTAATTTGTGCCCATTTAGAATCTATGGCCGCAGACCCAACTCATGACCAGGCCAAAGCCAATGGAGTGTTGCAAATTATGACTAAATTCCAAATGGTGGCACACCTTTTGTATTTTGAACAGCTGCTTCAGCCACTTGCCAGGTTCTCACTAGCACTTCAAAAAGAAGTACTTGAAATGCCAGAGCTACTTAGCTCTGTTGAAACTTTGAAAAACACTCTTGACAATGCTAAGCAGAGTGGTACCATAGGTGGCAATGAACTTAACATTCTCTTAAAAAATGGGTATGATGTTCTTTCAGGAGCTGCATGTGCTGATGTCACTTACAAGGGTGTGAAATTAATATATTTTAGTGGCCAAGTTGTTAAAACTTTGAAACAGCAAACTAAGAAATACATTACAAACATTGAGAACTGTTGTGAACAAAGGTTCGTTTGACTGATAAAAGTAATATCTATAACCGTGCAAAAGTGTTTGAGATACCAGACTTTGGCCAGCAGCTGCAGACGAAAGGAACTGGAGCTGTATGGTAACAGTGACATTACTGCAGTAACTGACCACTTTTCAGCACTTTTGCAGCTTGACTGTGACAGTACTCTGCTACTTGCAGAATGGCAAGAGTTAAGATTTTTCTCAAACCAATTTCATCAATCTTTCTGCCTCTGCTATCTGGTCAAAGCTGGCATGTGATTTCCAAAATTCTTATCCAAATCTGTTGAAGCTTGTCAATGTGTTGAGAGTATTTTCAGTGTCTAATGGAACAGCAGAAATGAGTTTTAAGTATAAACAAGGAAAACTGACTGGAGAGCAAGTCTGGCAGAGGATACTGTAGAAACATTGATTTGCATTACAAAAGCAGGCCCCCTCCAGCTGAATTCAACCCAAACAGGGCTGTAGACAGTTTTAGTGCTAAATCAAGATGTCCTAGTGATTTGGTAACTCAAGATCATGGACCACCCAGGCTCTCCCCGCCCCCAAACAGAGCCAGAATTACTGGCTACATCAATCAATCAATCAAAATCTTTATTTAACCAGGGGCACCATTGAGCAAGCTCATTTTCGAGGTGGACCTGGGGTTTACTGTACAAAAGAAGAGTTCACACAACGAACAGCAACAGATACAATGCAGGGACATAACAGCAGAAGGCATGTGTAGATACAGGTGCAAGTATAAGTGCAGGATACAATAAAAGGAACATTATACAGTCAGTCAAATTTGTACAATACAAGTGCATTGGAGAACTGGGCAACAAATGATGTCACCGCAGAGGCCAGTCTAGTAAAATCTAACCAATGTTCAACAAAAGGTCAAAGAGCAATTGAGGTGCATAAATTAGACAAGCAATGGTATTACTGGTAAGGACCAGGCTCAGTTAGGTTCATCCCAGTCCCACAGGGGATAAAGCAGGAAGATGAAGCAAGATATGAAGGAAGGTGGGAGGAAGGGAAATGAATAAAGAGGAGCAGGGCTGAGACTGGGAAGCGGCCAGGACTGGTAGTATGTGAAGCTTGAGAGAAGCCAAGTCCATGTTTCAGGTAATTAAAAGGGAGGGACACAGGAGTACTACAAGTGGGGGGAGGGGTCAGGCGGTGGAAGGGTTGGCCCTGACAGCAGAGCAACAGATATTCAGGAGGAGGAATATGGGACCCTCATGTTAGGGCTAACAAATGCATGATTCCTTATTGTGGCTCTAGTATAGCATTTTGAAGGCTTGGAGGCTAATGGGATTATTAATTTTCATGTTTTTTTGCAGCTTGTTCCACAATTGAGGCAGCACATAGCTAATGGAGGCCTAACCAAAGTGGGATATGGCCTTGAGTACCTTCAGCAAAATGTAAGAAGCACTTCGCAGTGCATAACTACTTTGTAGGCATAGTGGTAAGCAGTCCGAGATATAGTCAGGAAGTTTGTTGAGGAGGACTTTGTATGTCCAAGTTGTGGCGTTCATCTGTCGTCGGAAGCTGAGAGATGGCCAACCTACTGCTGAGTACAATAAACAATAGTGGGTACTGTAGAGAAGGTCCGTTATAAATCTTAGGGATCTGTGAAAGAGCGTATCAAGTTTCATGAGTGCACCGGTAGGACCCTGGCTGTAGAGAAAGTCAGCATAGTCTACTAGGGAAAAAAAGGTAGTTTGTATGAATCTCTACTTGGTATCTCTAGTGAGGAGGTTTTTTATCCTAAAGAAGAGACCAAGTCTCTGTCTAAGTTTCTTTAACAGTTCTTCTATATGTCCTACGAAGGAGAGTTTATTATCAAGCCATACCCCCAGATACTTGAATTTAGGTACATATTCCAGCTGTTCAAGTATTGTGGTAATCAGGGGAAGAGTCCCAGATGAGGCCAGATTTGGTAAATTGGAAAAGGGTGAGAGAAGCATTGCTTTAGTTTGCTTAACGTTCAGGAGTAACTTCTGGTTTAGCAACTGAAGCTGAAGTAGATTGAATTTGTCCTGGAGATCTGTACATACCACATCAGGGGAGGGTCTACTGATGTAGAGCACTGTATCATCCGTGAACAGACGAATATGGGCCTTTTTTAGGGTGACATCAATTCTATTGATATAGACTGTGAATAACAGAGGACCTAAAATAGAGCCTTGGGGTATGCCCTCAGGAGGAGGAGGTTTAGAGGACAGACATCCCCATCAGCTTTTACTTGCTGTGAGCGGCCTGTAAGGTACTTATTGAACCATCTGAGAGAAATGGCATCCATGCCAATATTCAGGAGGGACGAGACAAGTAGGCTATGACTGACAGTGTCAAAGGCTTTGCTTAGGTCCAAAAAGACTGCACATACAAAGTTCTTATTATCCAGTTCACCCTGCCAGTCTTTGGTTACTTTGGCTAGAACTGAAATTGTGCTATGTTGTGCTCTAAAGCCAGATTGCAATGGGTTAAACAAGTTCGAAGACGTCAGGTATTTCCAACGCTGAGAATTCACAATTTTTTCGAGCATCTTGGACAGGACTGGAAGAAGTGAAATTGGCCTGTAGTTGTTAACATCACTGGGATCCCCAGATTTAAACAGGGGATAACTTGGGCTGTTTTCAGATGGAAGGAAGGTCATCCTGAGAAAGGGGCAAGTTAAACAAATGTGTAATAGGCTCGCTAGGACACAGTAGCCACCTTTAAGAAGTAAGGGTCAATGAGGTTGGTGCCTGCATTTTCCTGACATCTAGCTTCAGCATGAGTTCTTCAACTTCTTTCAGAAAAGTAGGTTGAGAAGAGAAGGTCGAGATGGAGAGGGTGGTTCCTTGGTTATTAAAACCAAGTTGTGCATGGAGAGTATTGACTGGAGAGGTATCAGGCTAGCCTGCAGTGGCAAAGTGGTTGTTGAAGGATTCATGAATTGTCGGTTTACCGACAATAGTGGTAGTGCCAATTGAAATTTTGGTGGGCAGGGAACTACCAGTAGTATGGCCTAAGTCTTTAATTATTCTCCAGAATTTGGAAGAACACTTAGACAAGAGATCAAGTTGGGAGCGTTAATAACTAGCCTTTGCTTCTCTGACCTTCTTGGAGCAGAGGTTCCTTGCCTTCCTGAAAAGGTTCCAGTTGTTTGGGAGTTTAGTCTTCAGAGCAGTTTTCCAGAGTGCATCCCTGCATGAAGGCATCCTTAAGCTCATTTGTAAACCACCGACAGGACTTAGTTCTGGCACGGACTTTAACTATTGGTGCATGTTTGTTAAGAGCACCAATCAGGATGTTTTGGAAAATACTGTATGCAGTAGCCACAGAGTTTGCTAGATAAAAGTTCTGCCACAGAAAGGAAGAGCCTAACTCAGTAATGAATGCCCGGGGATCAAAATTTTGCCGGCACCTCTCGTTAGAGAATTTGGGTGCAAATGAGGGAATATGATTTGACCTTACACAGGCAATGAAACTGTGATCACAGATGTCTGAGTAAAGAACACCAGCATGGGTAAATAAATGAGGTTTACCAACTAGGATAATGTCCTACAGGGTGCTGTTAGTAGGGTTGAATTTATTTGGTCGTGTAGGTTCTTTGATAAGCTGTGACAGCCCAAGCTGAGCCACAAAATGTTTTTAGAGGACTAGAGAAACTGGAAAACCAGTCTAAATTGAGATCACCCAGAAGTATAATCTCTGAAGATCTGTGGCCCAAGATATTACTTAAATGATTCAGAAGCTGCATTTCTGCAGACGGGGCCTGTAACAGCCTGTTATACAAAAAGAAATGCCAGATGAGATCTCGACCTGAAGTGAGAGGCTTTCAATTCACTGGGGATGGATACAGAGTCAATGATAGAGACAGGAATTTGTCTTTGACATAAATAGCCACCCTCCATCCCTAGTTTGTCTGTCAGCTCGAAATAGAGAATAGGAGGGAGCTTCACTCATGGCTGCTAGTTTGCGGATAGAGCCATGATTCTGTAACAACCAGGATATCAAGGGTAGTGTGACATACCCAATCCTGGATAGAAGTTTTTTTTTTAACAAGCTGCATACATTTATGTGCATGAATTTTAGTCCTTTAAGGTTAGGTATGTCAGCAGGGGAACCAATGGCTGGTGGGGGGCCAGGGTTAAGCTCTACATTGCCTGAGCATAGTAGTAGGAGAAACAAGAGCTTCTTAGTGGCACCTATAATGAACTTTAAGAGTTTGGTCCGCTTTGCTACGGGAACATGATACTGACAGGGGGAGCCCTGAAGCAAATGCCTAGTTGTGTTAAAGCTACATAAAGCAAAGTCTTGCCAGCAAGCGACAAGGGAACGTGGACAAAATGATGGGAAAGATGTAGGTTCTCTGATGTAAGCTCTGCTAGAGTGCCAGAATATGAGGTTGAGAGATAGTCCAAATACAAGGAAGGGGAACTGCAGGTGCTTAGGAGGTACACAAAAAGTTCAAGACATCCTTCTAGCTCATAAAGCTGGAGAGACCCGCATGACATAAGGAGAGTTCCACAAAGCGAGTCTATGCATAAGGAGCATAATACCATCAGCCGAAGCAAAGGAACCAATATGGCATTCCCATTTTTAAACCTAAGTCCATAGTGCACAGAAGCACTAACCAATGTAACTTGCTGCCTGGTGTATGAGGAAAAAAATGGCCAGAGAACTCACACTTGTATTGCATTCATTTTGGGGTGGAAAAGAAATATGGGATAGAGAGATGAGCCAATGATAGGAGACTAGAGGAAGTAGGCGGGTTATAGAGCATTTAATGAAGGCGGGGGGACGGCAAGAATATTCAGCCGACTGTCCAGACCCAGATGGAGCCAAGGCAGAAGTGCCTTCCTTGCATACCTTCTTAGTTGGTGAATGGGTGGGTGGCAGGCTCCGAGTGCCATGGGGCACTCCTGGGTGAATCTCAACCGCAGCAGCAGTCACAGCGGGGCTTGGAGAGCGCCTGCTGCAAAAGGATGGACATGGGTTAGATAAGGCTCTGGGCTGGAGGGTGTACTTAAGAGAACAAAAGACACACAAAGAGCTGTGGCACTTGACTGTGCTCAAATCGGGTGGGAAGAGGTTTCAGACTGCAGTCAGGCACCGCCTATGTCTGGGAGATTAGCTAGAGCACAAAGGCTCAAGGGGAGGGTGGGCAGGGACAGCAAGACCTTGATTAAGTACAGCCAATTAAGAAATTGCAATATATGTCTTGGCAGGAAACACTTTTCCCCAATTCCTTGCACAATTTTACTCTAACAACCTCAAAATCACTAGCAACAGAGCTGCATGGGAACTGCCCTATCCCGACAGCCTAGAGACTCAGTCGGAGGTGTTTGTAGCTGCTAAGGTGCAAGGAGTTCCAACACTGACTAGAACTGCACACATACTCTGGCTAGGAGAGGGGAAATGACAGCTGTTTCTGCAGTAGTCTACAAGTCACTACATATTACATTTACACACATTACATTTAGAATTAGTCACAGCATGGAGATCAAGCAACAAACACATTCAGACATTTCAAAATACCGGGCAAAAAGGCGGATCAATTGGGAAGCACTGCTTGGCGAAGCAGCCAATAAGCGCACGTCCCCAAGCGGCGCAAAGTTTTGTTCTTAGTGAGAATATTCAGCCGACTGTCCAGACTCAGGCGTGGCAGGCAGAAGCGCCTTCCTGCATACCTTCTTAGTTGGTGAGGTGGGCGGGTGGCAGGCTTCGAGTGCCATGGGGTGCTCCTGGTTCAAATCCGACTACAGCAGCAGTCACAGCCCAAGGAGCTTGGAGGTGCCTGCTTCTTAGTTGGTGAATCGGGCGGTTGGCAGGCTCCGAGCACCATGGGGCTCCTGGTTCAAATCCCAACTGCAGCAGCAGTCACAGCCCAAGGGGCTACATGCCTGGTGGAGAAGAGTAGCACAGACTGACCCAGTCCTTGTTGGTTACTTTATGGTCAATCATGGTCCCCATGCTGCAGGGGTTTAGAATGTTTAATTTGCCATGACTCACGATCGCGAATAATCACGCTCATGAATGTCACAGTTTGCTTTGGCAGACATCCTATCTCTCAGCTCTTAAATGTGCTGCTGCACATATGCTGTATTTCTGGAAATGGCTAAATTTATTTATTTACTTATTGAGATATTCAGAAGACTTTTGAGTCAAAGACTCATTTACAAAGGTTCCACGTCATACATAGGACAGTGACAGGGACAATATATTTACAGGGTACTGTACATAATATTATAATACAATTCACTAACATGGTTTATCCATTTGGTTAGTGGGTGCACTACTCATCCAGTATACATGATTTGCAAGAGATTAGCACAGCCATAAGGTAGCAAAGAGGGATTGAATGGGGATATAGTGTATGGTGGAACGCTGTTCCACATGGAAATCCATGCCTGGAACAGCGTTGTTGTCCTTCACTCGGTGCATCATGATCTTGTTGTGCTGCACCCAGTGCGTCACCGGTGCCTTTAACAAGATCGAACATTGGCGCATGCACTATTAGGCGGCGCCGTGGCTTGTGGAGGCGGCACTGGCGGCAGACACAGAAGTAAGCTTCCCGAGTGTTCACGAGTGGTATTTATAGTTGCCCATACACTATAAGATTGTGTATGAGCAACCATACACAAACAAAGGCAGTTTTGCGATCTTGAGATTTCCGTGGTAGCGGACCTCTCGAGCTACGCTCTCGAGGTCTCAGGTTACCACGGAAACCTCTCGATCGCAACTGCCTTGTTGTGTATGCTTACGCATACACAATCCTCTATATGTCTCAAACTATGTGTACAATGTGTACTGTATTTTATCAATATAGAGCAAGATAATTAGAGTTTATGGGGTTTTGAGCAAAAATATTCATTTTTGGTAATTTCTAATCAACTTTGACCAATTGCTAATCATTTTTTACTTTGATTAGTGAAAGCTGCTAATCAAGTCTCCAACACTAATTTATGCCTTGTTTTACACCTTGTGGCACTGAAACCCGGCTGCCACTTCCTAGACCACTCTTCTAGTTTCCCCAGATCCCTTTGCATTATCTCCACCACTTCCTGGGTCTCTACTTAGTGGCTGATTTTTGTTTCATCTGCAAAGAGACACACTTTCCCTTCCAGTTCCTCAGCAATGTCACTTATAAAGACACTAAAGAGGACAGGACGCAGTACCAATCCCTGTTGCATTCCACTGATCATTCTCCCATCCCCAACTGAGTTCCGTTTATCATCACCCTCTTCCTTCTATCCTTTAACCAATCTGATACCCAGCTTACCACCTTCTCCCCAACTTCCAGGTTGTCAACTTTCTTTAGTAGCCTCCTCTGTGGCACCATATCAAAGGCCTTGCTGACATCCAGATAGGCCACAACCCCTGCTTGTGCTGATCAACCTCCTAGTCACCCAGTCAAAGAAATCTATGAGATTTGTTTGACATAACTCCCTGCCCCACCCGTGAAACTGTGCTGCCTGTGGTCCTGCGGCCCATTTCCTTCCAGGCACTCCATCAGCCTCTCATTCAGCAGGGCTTCATTAATTTACCCACAACTATTGTGAGACTGACTGGCCTGTAATTGCTAGCATCCTCCTGTGGCCGCAACTGTGTAGAAGGACCAAATCAGCCCTCCTCCAGTCCTCTAGAACTACCCTGGTCTCCAATGAGATGCTGATTAGTGTTGTTGGAGGGATGTCTAGCACTGTGCTTTGTTCTTTTAGTACCCTTGTCTGAATCCCATCTGGCCGTGTCGCCTTGTTTTCCTTTAGGGCTTCCAATCCACTGCAGACTCTCTCCTCCAAGAATGAACTCGTGTCCACTCCCCCCGGTGCCTGCTGATACATGATGGTCCATTGGGCCATTCATCTGCAAACAAGTTGTAATATAAAATGAAGATGAAGTTTATACAGAAAATTATGTTATGCAGATAATACATGGATGAGGACTTTTCCCCATAGAAAAGGCCATCATTTATTCACTGTATATATGTGTTACTAATCTATCAATGAAAGCTATATACCTGCACTGATCAATTACAGCTGTATACCTGCACTAATCAATTACTGCTATATACCTACACTGATTACTGCTGTATACCTACACTAATCAATTAATTATAAGTATATATTTGCACTAATAACTAGTACACACCTGCACTACATTAAATCCTATGGGATACCACTAACAGCACAATTAACCAGCATTAGGAAGCTAGCCAAACCTATTAACAAGCTGTAAAAGATCCTGGAAAAAAAAAAAAAGACACTTATACAAAACTCTCCCAAACCCAGAAATAATCCAAACTCCTACATGCATTCACTACACACCATTCTCTCCTTGCTGCAAGAGACCTTCAGGTGCCATAATGTGATTGCAAATGTGATCTCCATAACAATGACCATCCTAATGTATTATATTGAACATACAATGGGCAAGGGTGGTACACTCGGAAGTATTCCCATCTTGGGGGGCTAATTAAGGTAATAAAGCCACTCACCCTTAGACTCGTGGCCTTATTGACTATTCAGCCCCATCAATGGGTATACATCCTTGTATACCACCCTTACTCATTTATTTATATATTTTGAATCCCAAAATAATAAAAATACCAAGACCTACAGCAATGACAGACAATAAAACATGATTTAGACTTGTATGGGAACAAACACCATCTAATAACAGTAATTAGACTGCAGGCTTGTAGTTCCTATTGAAGTAGTTGTGAATAATCACTTTGAATGCGCTCTAGTCTTCTGCCTGGCACGCTGCCTAGTACAGAGCTATCAGCTGCTCCATCACTCAGTGCTCAACAATTCTACTAGTTGGATAACGGAATCAACATTTTTAAACCAAGGAGAATATTTTTCTTTCATGCAGCTGTGGCCATAGAGGTGTTAAAATGCAGATAAGATCATACAGGAGGAAGCGTACATCTGTTCCTAAAACAAACAAAAAAAGAAAAATAGTGAAAGTCCTGAATTTTTCCTGGCTGCCCTTTAGCTGGGTAGTGTATCCCTTCACAGTCATCAATAATTAAGTTCCTATTAAGTCAAGACAGTGCTTACTTAATGTCTCAAAACACTGTGGGACCGGAGCACCATATATCATTCCTAATATAAATCAAATGCCCCATAAAAATCGGTCCTTTTCATCTTTAATCTTTGCTAGTAGCGCTGTATGTAGAAACATGGAAAAGGAAGGGCAGAAAAAAGACTTGGGGTTCATCCAGTCAGCCCTGAAACCCTACTTGGAAGTACTTTTGGATCTTTGCGTTAGCTCCTCTCCACCCTGGTTCTCCTCACCCTCCCTTTAGATGCACCCCAGTGGTTTTAAACCCAGAAATGCTTTTTTGTGTTGACTGCCATGCTGGGTAGGCTATTTCACTTATCCACTATCCTCTCCATGAAAATGTTTCCTAACATCTTTCTGAACTTGCATGTCTAGCTTTACATTGTGTCCCTGAGGATGCACTTCTGTTCAGTCAGAGTGGGTCTGCATGGTCTACCTCATCATACCTTTACAGGTACTGTATTTGTAGCTCCCTTGTCCTCCCTTTCCCACTTCTCCTCACACATTGAGGCTCTCTAACCTGTCCTCGTAAGTTTTACTGCTGCTCCTGTGTCATCTTGGTTGCCCTCCGCTGTACTGGCTCCAGCCTCTCCCTGTAACTTTTTTTAAGGTGGGGTCTCCATAACTGTGCACAGTACACAAGGTGTGGCCTCACCAGTGACCTGTAAAATGGCATAATCACCTCCTTTCTACGACTGGTAAATCTTCACCTAATACACCCCAGCAGGACTGTTTATCTGCCCATATGCCATACTGTGTTAGGAAGTGGGATTCCGATTGCCCCTAAATCCCTTTCTTCCCTTAAATGTTTAGCTTGTACCCTGTCAATGCTATACTCAGCTTGTGGGTTCTTGTTGCCTGCGTGCAAGATATTGTGTTTCTTGGAGTTGAACATCAGCTCCCGGATGTTAAACCACTTTTCCTGATTCTCCGCATCCTTTTTTCTCCCTCAATACTGTCCACCCTCCCGCAGGTTTTGGTGTCATCCAGCAAAAGACACAGCTGCCTTGGTAGCCCTTCGCCTATGCCGTGGATGTAAAAATTGAAGAGGGTACGTCAGAGCTGCCAACAGTTTGTAAATGAAATACCCACCACTTACAGTGGAGCCTGTCAGGATGTTACGCAGTGTCAGATTGCTGTATGACAGAAGGAGTTGACTGTCACTGGAACTGTATTGTTTTCTACAGTAACTGCAGAATTCTGCAATATTCTCTATTGCATTCTGGTAGGCTCCACTGTACACACTTTAAGGTAACCCACACATCCCCAACAAAATTTTGAGACAAGATCAACATTTTGAACAAATTATGCAAACCTGTACATTCTGATGGTGCAAATACTTAATGGCAGCTAAATAGTGTGACCACTCAACTGTTAATGTACTTTTTTACTCTTATTGTATTCACTACTTAAACCCCCACCCGACCCAGGCGCATCTGGAAATGAACAATTCAGATCGTCTTTCCTGGAAAAACTTTTGGAATAAAATAAAAGAAACAAATGTTCATCAGGTGTGAATGAAAACAACACACTGTAACATAGTCCCCATGTGACAGTATGCAATTGTACTTGTATACCGGGGCTTATACACCATAAGTAACTAGTTTATAAGAAATGTATTATTTCAACGTCACAGCTAAAGAGCTTGTGTACTAGAACCACAAATTAAGATGATGCTTACTAGCAGAAATGTAACCAGTATCTTCTTTTAGTTAATGGCCACTTTCTAAGAAAAAAAAAAATGTAATAAACTCCATTAACCAAGTGTTCTTCCAAAATTCCTTAGGGGACTAAGGCAGCAGATATAAATGAGTGACAGGTGATCAGTAACCCACGACAGGGAATGAGGGTGTAGGATTTAATCGCCTTGGGTTCACTGTGAGGAGCGAGGCGCAGCAAGTTATGTTATTTATTTTATGAAATACAGGTCAGAAATCATTTCAAGATTCTATTTCTGGCATTTGTATGTTCGTAATCTATATAACATACACATGAGTTCTGGAGACTACTTTTCAAGTCGGCAGGATACACTCAGATTTTTCCTATTCAAAGAGCAAAAAACCCTTTATGATTTTTTTTTTTTATAACAATGTTACACAAGATTAATTACTACTAATAACAGAAAATCTTTGAGGTAATCTCCTCCATACAGCCACACCTTTGGGACTATAAATCATAGGCATCAGGTCCACTCAGAAACATTTTCCCAGCTAGGGCCACTCACACTGACATGCCTTAGGAGTAATCAGTGTAATAAGAGCAGCCCCAAACCTCCTCACTCTTCCTGCCAGAGACAAGCGCAGAGCTGCACCATAACAGGAAATGGGAGACCCAAACTAGGCTGGCAGGAGACGGAGGTTCCAGGCAGAAAACTGCATTGGAAGGGAGCAGAAAAGGAGAAGATCAAACATGCAGTAACAAGCATGCCCCACAGAATATACAACCTGAAAATACAGAAGGGGCAAGAGAAAGGTTGAGCTGAACTATATGGAGGAGATTCTCTCAAATATCCACTGTCACTGGTAAGTAACTACCCTATTTACTTCATGGACATCTCCTTCACAAAGCCACACCTTTGGAACAATTCCCAAGCAGTACCAGAATTCAAAAGCGGAAGAAAGGCCAGACAGGTGGGACAAAATCAAAGGCGATATCAGGCCTTGAAAGGATGGCAAGACTAACACCAGCCCATCTACAGGACACCAGATCCAAACTACTATATTTAGTGAAAGGATGGACTACAGTCCATGAGGTGCAGAGCATATATAGGGGATATGCAATGGGGATAAGTTAATAAACAATTTATCTGCACAAGAGCAGTTTGACCTCAAGTGAGGTCACCGAGTCAAACTGCCTGAGTGCAGATAAATCGTTATTACTTCAATCCCATTGCATATTACATTTATGTAATAGGAAAGGAGTGTTTTTGAAACAATATTACTCATTTAAAGTGTAGTTTGTCATTTTTTTTTGTACAATTAGTAGTGTCCTTATGTGTTGTGAGCTTCATTGTTCTGCGTTTTTGTGAGGTTGGTATGGGATGGTAGCAACATTGCTTTGGAAGCTTCGTCCATATGTTAAAAATGCATGTTCTAATTGGGTGTTTGTTTGTGTGGGAGGGTCAGTAAGTTTGTTAAACATGGCGGTGGTATCTCTCATTTAGCGAGACTCAGATAACCCTGCCCTAGTTTGGCTCCCAAGATTGTCTCAATTTTTTTTATTCAGTTGTAGCCCTATCTTTACATAAATAAAAGTATTCCTTCTGGTGTTGACTTGTGATGAGGGAGTGTTTCATGAATGCTGTCGGGAGAGGACAGCAGAGCAGCAGAGCTGGACTGCCGAGGTGAGTGAAATGTCGGAACATGTAAGTAGTTTTAAAAAACCACAGCAGCTGTGTCATTGCAAGAAAAAATTGTACTTTGGCTAATGGGACAGGAGTTACCTGTCTATCTGACAGTGTTTCTTTTGTTTTTTATTCTAACATTAGTGTTGAGCTGGAGCGGATGTGTGCTGGCAGGGAGCTGCTGTGCAGGGACTGTAATAGCAGCATCAAAGAGAACTGAAAGCATCAAGTTTTGCTGGCAGATGGTTCGGATGATTGACACATGGGTGTTAAATAAACGGTGGTTGATTGACATTAGGGTGTTAAATGAATGTTAGAACTACCATTTATTAAACACTAGTGAAAATAACTGAATTTATTTAACTATTTATCCACCCACACCTATTGCATATCCACTCTATATGCAACACCTGGTAGGATATCATAGGGCAGATATCAGTGATATTTTTCCTTCCTGGGACCTAGAGTGAAACTATCGAAATATCCTCACTCTAGGTCCCCAGAAGGAAAAATATTCTTACTATAGTCCCCATTGGCTGGAGCAGATAAGCGCAAGCAGTAGAATTAGAATACCCTGCTCACTTGTATGTTGGCTCCCTCTGGCAGTTTCATTTCATAGCCATGACCAATGAACCACTTTCACGTTCTCCTCCATTTTTTTTCTGTCATTTAAAACAAGTATACTCTGGAAAAAACAGTCAGCCACAAGTACTGTTTCCTTTCAAAACAACCCCTTGAAATCTCTCAAGATTACATATTTCCTCAGCCACAGTGCTCTTACACTCTCCTTCATGGCAGCCAGTACAAAACTCCATAGTTTGGATTGGCACTCCATTAAGAGATAGCCTAGCGTTGCTTACTAGCGTGGTTACAAAGCCACATGCTGCACCAGTCCCTGACAGGGCCACATCCTTCAATGCTCTCTCCAATAAGCCCTCCCTCCTCAGTCCCAAGTGAACATCTAGACGCGCCAACGCATTGTGCGTAAAAAAAAAAAAAAAAACAGAACTCGATCAATCATCCTGAAAAGGGCGCTCAGTCATCCAAAAACACAGTAATATAAAAAATAAGCATATTAAATTAAAGACTTTTAAGTGTTGCATAAACAGAATATGCAATGCCCCCATTGAAAATATCTCTGCTATTTTCCCCTCGAGTAGTTTGACCTGTGACATCACCGTAGCTTTACCACTCATGATGTCAAAGGTCAAACTGCACTCAGGAAAATAGCAGAGATATTTTCAATAGGGCATCGTGTCTCATGTGGCATGGTAGTGCCACTACAGTTAGGGTGGAGTAGGCACTTTAATGTTAAACCAAATTTTGCACTTTAATAACTCTGCAACTGTTCACAGATTTGCATGAACTTTTGCATGCACAGTTTCATGAGGGTAGATCTCTGGATGTGCCAAGTTTCATTTTGTTCAGATGTGTAGATTCTGTGATCCAGATAGTGTCAAAAGTGAATTGGGGGGGTGCTGTTTTTCCGACACCTGTACCGCCCAGATGGTTTGGAATTTAGTCTGAAATATTCAGGGTAGAAAAGGGCTGGCCCACAGATATGCCTTTTGCTGGGTTGGTGAAAAAATATTAATCCATTCCAAAGTTAATAAAATTTTAAATTTCAGGTTTTGAGCATGCTCAGTAAGCACTTCAAAACAGCTACATGAAACAAACGAAAAAAAATAATCCTTTTTCGTTTGGTGCCAATCCTTTTACGTGAGGGGAAAAATCTTTTTTCGTCTTCCACCATCTTGTTTTCCATTTTTGTGTAGAAAAACAAAATTCAAAACCCACAAAAATGACATCCTGCCAAGACAACACATGTATTTTGCTCTTCAGGACTCCATTATGTGGATTCTGCACTTCACTGTTGGAGAAATGAACCCAAATGAGCTGTTTAAGGAGCCTGCAGAATACCACCAACTAATCCACAGCTGTGCCCAAGAAGAGGGCATGAAAGTGTATTTGCACTGTCTAGTACATGAGACCAGAGTCTGAGAAGAAAAAGGGCTAGACCAACGGACACCGGGTAATACAGCAAAAAGGTCCAAGGAGCAAGGCATACCAGATACAGAAACAGGGCCATAACAGGGAACATGAGTGTTGAGGAGATGGCATCCAAGCTGCCAAAAGAACATAAGACAGCAGGGGAAACCACTGAGTGAGACAGACACAGCAGCAGGAGTCAGGAGGGACCCTGTAGGGTTGGAAGGTTTAGAAGCAGACAGCCTACACCAGAGAAAAAGCAAGACCCCATTGAGGACAAGAAATGACTGGAAGGGACCACAACAGAGGCAACCAAAACAGACCTGACGAGAATGGGGCCACCAGAATCAAGGTGACCAGTGCCACCCGCTGCATCAGTAAACCCACCACATACAGAGGATAAAGGACCCAGCCAAGAGAGGGACAATACACCTATGAGTTCAAAAAAAGCAAAACAAAAAAAACACCAGACCTAGGAACAAGCAGTAAAAAGCATGGACCAGGATTCACATGGATGTGGGCCCAAGGCACAGGGACACTGAAATGGGAATCAGAATGTCACACAGGGCAAACAGTTTGTATGATGAGCGGTAGCAGTGTATAGGAAGTCCTGAGAAGGAAAGAAGGTCATGTCAGTGGTAGCTTCAGCCCCGTCGGAAAAATACGGAGCAAAGCCAGAGGCAATGGCAGAATGCACAACACCTTTCTGGACCAGGGTGCACAGGCAATCCCCATGATAACAAGGGAAGGGGCAATGATGCAAAACAGGGCAGGTTGCAACAGGCACTAGCAAAAGCCAATAAGGCTGGGACAGCCTGGAGATGATCAAGCCACAGTGGGACCAGGAAATACCTGGATTAAACTCACTCTGCCAGTGTAGAACAGTAATGTTTAAGAGAAATTTAACACCAGGCAAACAATTCCAGGTCAGAAAGGGCACAGGCGGCACTGGTAGCTGAACCATGGTACAGTAAACTAGAAATGGGAACCCAGGGTGTGAGTGAGCAAAACCTTGAAACCACAGGGCGAGCCAAAGCACCCAGTGTGGCAAGGAACAGTGGCATTGGAAATGGTTGCAGTGACTAAGCCACAGGTAACAAAATTTCATGTGCAGGGCAACAGACATGTAGGAGATCGAGACAGGAACCATCAACAGCGAACTTGAATGACAAATATGTTAAGAAAGATGGTCCTATGGAAGACTACAGCAGCAGAGGCAAAAATGTACACACCTATCACAGCAAGGTACCAGTGGTCTGAAAGACGGTACAGCGTGACACAAAGTGAGGTGCTTTACACCCATAAAAGAGCCACCATGAGAGTCACCGAGCCAGTTGCAGGTGGAGAAAAGGGCAGCCATAACTAATCTACTGGCCCAAGAGCTGCACGCAAAATCCAAAACAGTTACACGCGGCTTGGGTAAAACCTATCACAGCCTTAAAGTACCAAGAAATCATGTGGGAAACTGCAGGAGGACAGTAGGGCATAAAACCACCGCAGCCTCAGGCCCCCCAAAAAATAGTGGGTTAACAGCCAGACCTATGAGTAACAGAAGAGTCGACCACAAGGGCCAGTCTGCCACATCTGGAAGAGCAAGAGTCGCACTGCAACCTCAATATCGGGAGGAGGGTGGGAACAAACCCCCATATCAAATGGGGGCAGACTGGCTATAAACCTAGGCAGTGATGATATCGGCCTCAGGGCCCAGCTACAAATGAAATGTATGGTACGTCAAGCAAGACTGGAGTCTCTGGAACTATGTAAAAACAGAGCCAAAAATAAAACTACAACTACAAGCCAGCCCCAAAAAAAAGATGGTTTCAACTTCCAGCTTAGGATTACAGGGCTCACACATTCAATTAATTTTGTTAGCTGGGTAAATGCACTCAGCATAACTGTCCATTTTCAGGAATGGCCCAGACAAATCAGTACAAGGATACAGGAACAGACAGTAAGAAGAATACAGTTTACATACAGAGCAAAGTAAAACAATGAGAAGTATGAACATCTGTTAGATAATACAACTGGCTTTGAAACACTGTGTGACTATCAATTAAGTTATCAGGTAGGTGACTCCAAAGGTAAGCTCAGTGTATGGAAAGGTCTTCTGGCCCATCGGGTCTAGCAACTGAGAGGAGCTCAGGATCATCAGAACTTAGGTTCCTATGGTTTGGTTTGACAGAGTAGATCAGATAGTGGTGAGCCCCCACTGACTCTCAACTGGTCTATGAGGCAACTTAATGAAAATGACCTTCTGTTAGTTGGTGAGAGGCATCCAAATTTAGAATAAAAAGTCATAATGTTGGTGTGAAGTGGTAGAACTTATTTTAAGTGACAGCTAATCATTTCAAACCATCAGCAGGGAGTAGAACAGTAACCTACAGAATGGGAGGAGAATTCCTCTATTAAGCATCTGGCATCTGGGGTCAGGCAGTGTTTTAATCTGTACATCAGCCCCAGGTTCTAATGGTTTGATTAGCAAACTTGCACAATGCATTCACTGAAAGATGGTTTTGGGTCAAGGTGTATTCCCAGGTATTTAAAATTTGTCCACTTGTTCACTGACGGCTCCATTTATGTAAACTTTCAGGTTGCTAACAAGCTTATTTTGGGGAGGTTTCTAGATTAAAAACTTTTTTTGTTTGTTTTGTCTTTTAGTGTGTTTAAAACCAGCTTGCTCCTGAGAAACCCGTGCTATTTGTTATTAAACATGACATGAGCCTTGGTTTTCCAGAGGACGAACCTACCATTGTAATGCTGTTTGGACTGTCAATTGAAAATGATCCACCAGTATAAAGGAACTGTTGTTTTCAATATTTTAGTAACTGATTCACTTTCAGTACAGGTTTAATGAAAACACACTGTACAGGATGGAACTGGTAACATACAAGCACTAATATTGAAGGCACCTTCAGTCCTTTCATCAAAAGATGGCAGCAATGTAAGCAGCATACAAAAACAAGTAAATATGAATCAGCTACCCAAATAAATTACCCCAAAACAGAGAGACGAAGGCAAACACAATTAGCAGCGACAGTGTCCATTAGTGGCTTACTGACTGCTCCATGTGGATCAACATTATTGAATGGTTCGCCGGCCCAGTGCTGTAGAGGCTGAGGTGCTGGCACCTTATCTCTTACCGCCCGATGACCCGAGGCGGGAGGCGACCTCGGTTGTCGGTGGGTCGGCTGGGGAGGAGGATCAAGTGTCCCAGGACTGCTCTCTTCCTCCGGGAAGGGTGAGAGGGGCGACCTCTGAGCTGCTGGCTCCTGGTGGTGGCTGGGGACTGGTGCAGGCTCAGAAGGGCAAAAGTGTGGATTGGCACGGGCCGATATTGGATGAGCTACGCGGCGGAAGCATGCACAACAGCAACCTTGATGCCACTGCATGCCCACGTCATGGGGGGGGGGACCACTAGGAGAAAACTAATCCTTCAGGGCACAATGTGAAAGCTGGCACTGTGGTGCCAAAGCAGACGTATTAAAGTCAGCTCCCCCTGAGCCCAGCCCCCAGGTCTTCCACAGTGTGCGGCTTAAGTACCCACTGTGATGTGGCCTGGAGTGGGCAAGGCATAAGGGGTCAGAGCTCTAAGTTCGGCTGGTGTGGGGCCGAGGAGTCCGCCGGATGGGAGAACCATATGTGCACCCCTCAGCCAAGGAGGTATAAAGAAATACTGGTGTTTGAGATGGAACCAGTACCAGACAGAGAATTCACATCCTAAGCAGCAAACGCAAAGAAAGAATATTTAGAAGCATTTATATGGCTGACTGGGATGTGCAGAGAAGGAGCACTAATAGTTGTGTGATTATGTTGTGGGTGACTTGAAAAGCAAGTAAGTGTTACAAGCGATCAATAAACAATGTTATGTATCCGAGATAATATTGGCCTATTTCTATGCCAGTCCAGCTTTTAAGGACCAACCAGAAAGATGCACGATCTGCTTGCCAGCCAGATGACCTGGGTTTGTGCCCTAAGCCCTGGATGTCTGGTGCTGACTGATGAAGCAGGGTTCAGGCATCCGTTGTGGACATCTCCTGCCTTGGGAAGGGAGGGCAACTCTCTGCCTGCATGGCTGTCCCCTAGTGTTACAAGAAGATAGGAGTTGTGGGGAAAGGATAACGGAGGCACTGTTACCTTAGCATATAACATTTAGCTCATGTCACGTGTGGAGGCATCTGTCATCTAGAGTGGACAGGCGGGGGATCCTCGAAAGGGGGTGGGTATTTCCATGCCTTCCCATGACACTACCAGATGTCTAACACCCTGCCTCTTCAGGCCATGCCCATATAGTGGGTGGAATAAGACGTGGGCTTACAGGGCAAGAAAAATAGCATGGGCTTGGGACAGATGAAGTCTCCTCATGCAATCACGCCCTCCTGGATTGATCGACATGCCTCTTCCTTGCCAGCTACTCCATCTGGTTCCTGTGGGTCAAGTAAAGGATCTCCTTGAGAGCTGGGGTCCCCTTCAAGGTCCCACCTGTGAGGAATGAGCCATAAGTTATCAGGAAACTGGAAGGAGGTTCCCAGATGAAGTCCACAGCTCTAGAAAGAGACAGTGTGGATGGCTCCATTCACTGTTTCACTGAATAACTACACACAAATGTTGGTATAAGTTATCTGTTATTGCACTCATGGTGTGGGTTCCAGAAATTGGGTCAAACAAGAGACTCACACCAGTGTCCCAGGTTCAAGAGTGAGCCCAGGAAGCTAGAGGGCCAGTGGGGGGTGTTCAAGCATCCCAGAGGATTCTCACCTACTGCAGGGTGGGATGATGTCAGCTTCTGACCAGCTGGCACTCCATGGAGTAGCACGAGGTGGTACAGCAAGCATGACAGCTGAGGGAGGGAAGACACTTGACTCCACTCTGCATATACCTGTTGAGTGCATTGCAGAACATGCTTATGCTGACATCTCTAGAATGGTACTGTGGAAACTCATGGTGATGTACCACCAGGAGGTACTCTTGGGTCCTGCATCTCCTGCCCACCCAGTATTCATTAGCTTCACTAGATTTGGTCTCCAGAGGTGGTCTTACCATATTGTCTGTGCAGCAGGGAAGAGGCATGGGAAGTAAGGTGTGTCTTGAGGCACATAAGACAAGATGATAGGGCTGGAAGGTTACCCATAGCAGTGCAGATGGGGTCAGGCTGGCAACCAAAGGAGAAAAAACCTTAGCAACTGAGCTGGGGGGAAGGGGGGTAAGGCCAGAGATTAATTAGGGTCTATCGCAGCACAGTAGGTAGGGACCTAAGGGCAGACTAGGAGGTCCTTTTCTGCCAACAGCTGCTATGTTTCTATGTTAAAAAATTGCAATTTAGTTTTTTTTTTTGGTTTTGTTTTTTTGTTTAGTTGTGTTATACAAAACATTAAACAAAGAAGATATACCAGCAACCAAAAGCTGTGCAGTAAGACTACTAAAACACAGGAACACAGACATTGTTGGCAAAAAGACCATTGGTCCATCCAGTCTGCCCAATTTTACCTACTCTACCTGTGACTTACTGTCCACTGGGTGTTCTCATCCCCCACCAAAATCCCTACTTTACTGCTACCACCTTGAGTAACTATTAAGCCTTTTACTCTGTCCCAAGCGGCGTGAACCCATTAATGATTTTGTGACCACCACCTCTGCTGGTAGGCTGTTAAGCAGTTCAGCTACTCTCTTGGTAAGTATAACTTTTCATATCCCTCCTGAATCTCCTACCCCACAGCACCAGCTCACATTCATTTCCCTTAGATTTTGACCCACTATTACGTGCTTAACAGTTCCTTGCAGATTGCCATGTGTATTCCTTTCTGGAACTTGAAGGTCCTTATCATGTCCCTCCTTCTCTCTTCTGGCCTTCAGCGAGAATAATTTTAGTGCCCTAAACAATCCACATAGGATATGCCCTGATGGCCCCGAATTATTCTGGTTACTCTCTGCTGCACTGTCTTCAGCATGTATCTGTCTTTCCTCAGGTGAGAACTCCAGAAATGGGCACAGTATTCCAGATGGTGTCTTACCAGTATTCTACAGAGAGGTAGTAGCACCTCTTTTCTCCTGCTATCAAAATCCCTTCCAATACAACCCAACCTTCTGGTTGCCTTGCTGTAGGCCTTGTTACAGTGGCTAGTTTGTTTTAGGCGTCACTTATGATGACCCCCAGGTCCTTTTCTCTGAATTAGTGTGCAGCTTGGTCCCTCCATCCAGTATTCCCTTAGGGGTTCTTGTTCCCTATATGAATCACCTTGCACTCTTGGCAATGAACTTCAACAGACAGACCTTGGACCAGCTCTCTAAACCTTTGAAAGTTCCTAATGCAATTACTGTACCCTTCCTTGCTGTCTACCCTGCCAGAGTTTAGTGTCCTCATCAAAGAGAAATTACTTGCTTTATATTCCTTCTCATATGTCGCTAAACATATTGAAAAGGACTGGTCCCAGGACTGACCCATGCAGTACACCACTCGTGCCCTCCCTTTCTCCCAATTTGACTCTGTTTGCTACCACCCTCTGCTGTCTCCCCCCAACCAACTTCACACCCATTTAACTAGCTTCTTTGCTACTCCCAGATCCTCTAATTCTTTCAATAGCCTTCTGTGTGGCATATAGTCAAATGCCTTGCTGAAATTGAAACGAGTAAATCCACTGCTTGTCCCTTATCCACTGCCCTTGTTACCCAGTTAAAGAATATTGTCAGGTTGGTCTGACAAGAACTCTCTACCACAAATCCATGCTGCTTACTACCCTGGAGTCCATTTCTCTCCAGGTAGTCCACTAGGTCACTTTGATAAGTATCTCCATCTGTTTACCTATCAGGGAGGTAAGACTAACAGGCCTGTAATTTCAGATTCCTCCCTGCTCCCTTCTTTTATGGAGAGACACTATATCTGCTATCCTCCAACTTCTTAGAACCACTCCTGGCTGTAGTGAACTACTGAATAGCCCCTCAAGAGGTTCAGCCAATCCTGATGCCAATTCCCCAAGTACCCTCAGGTGCATGCTCTCTGGCCTTTGAGCCTTGTCTGGCTGCAAAACTTTTCTACCCTTTCTCCTGCAATCACCACCTGTTCCATTTCTGGACCCTCCTGCAACAGCCTTTATGCCACTTTCTGACAGATGCCCACTGTCTGCCACATGAGCAGAAGTAGTCACTTAGAACAGCTGCCTTCTGTTCACCCCCTCCATCAGCCTAACAATTCCTCCTCCTGCTCCTGACTCTTTTTTCCTTGATGTACCTGAAGAGCTGTTTTCTCCTCCTTGACTCCCTCCACAGCTGCGGCTTCACGTCCGCATTTGTGTCCTCACTGTCTTCTTGGCCTCCATCATTGCTACCTAGTATTTGCTCCATTCCTCATCCCTGTGTTAATCTAGTAGCCAATGAAGAACCTTTATTGACCTCACTGCATCCTGGACCTTCTTGGAGAACCAGATTGGTCTCTGTTGTGCCTATTATCATTGGTAACTGTTCTCAAGCATTCTTTGGTTGCTTCAAGAATGGCTCCTTTAATTTCTCCCACCTCTCCCCAACCCCTGATTTCATCCATTCCAGCTAACTTGCCCTTGACTAATTCCCTCATCTGATAAAAGTCTGCTCGTGTGAAATCCAGAACCACAGATTTTCACGAGTATATGGATAACCATGGCCAGTTCAAACCATATGGTGTTATGGTCATTGGACCCCAATGGTTCCACAACCTGCATTCTACCTACCAACCTTTCTGAGTTGGTTTGTATCAAGTAGAAAATGCCAACCAGTCTTGTAGGTTCCTGAATAGCTGCACTAGCAGGCAGTCCCATAACATATCTAGTAGGGCCCATCTTCTAGTGCTTTTAGCTTGCTAGAATGTCCCAATCTGTGTCAGACAGATTGAGATCCCCTACACGCACTACCTCCTTTGTGGCACCCTTCTCAGTTTCTACCCCAAGTGAACTATCCCTCTCTTCTCCCTGTCCCAGTGGTCTATGAGCCCCTCTCAAGTGCAACTTCTTTCCCAATGCTGTTGTGAGCTGTACCCACAGTGATTCTGTCTCTCCATTTCCTCTCCTCATTGATCCTTCCTCTATTGCCTATGTGCCTTCCTTGACATAGAGGGCTACCCACCCTCTTTTCCTTACCCCTATCTCTCCTATACATAGGTTTACCCTGGTTCTGACTGGTTCCAGTCATTCCTGGTGGCTCATGTTTTTGTGATGGCTCCGAAGTCTAATCCCACATCCATCACCATCGCCAGAAACTCACTAACTTTGTTTCCTAGACTTCTTGAGTTTAGGCAGACTGCCTTCCAGCTTTTGCCTATACAGTATCATTCCACCTCCTGTGAGCTCCTCTCCCTTTGACCTCCGCTCCTTGATATTCTGGTTTTCCTGCTCCCTGTATGACACCAGAGTTGACAGGTTTAATAACTGCACCTTAACACTGTTATCCATTCCAACAGGAACCTCATCAGAAATCTGCACAGCCAGTCAGACATCCCTGACAAAGACTACAATGAGACCATCAGTCATCACTGTACAGCAGTACAGTCAGACATCCCTGACAAGGACTACAATGAGACCATCAGTCATCACTGTACAGCAGTACAATCAGACATCCTGACAAGGACTACAATGAGACCATCAGTCATCACTGTACAGCAGTACAGTCAGACATCCCTGACAAGGACTACAATGAGACCATCAGTCATCACTGTACAGCAGTACAGTCAGACATCCCTAACAAGGACTACAATGAGACCATCAGTCATCACTGTACAGCAGTACAGTCAGACATCCCTGACAAGGACTACAATGAGACCATCAATCACCACTGTACAGCAGTACAATCAGATATCCAAACAATACCAGACAAGCTCCAAGCCCTAAAGGCCACAGTTGACTAGCTGGTAGTCTACAGTGCTACAAACCAAAGAAACGCAAGGCCTGGGAAACAAACAAAGAATTCTCCTTTTTAGCTACCTGCAAATAAGCTCATATGAAAACAGCACCACATGGACCAAAGGCATCAAGAACCATTTTCACTTGCCCAAAACTGAAAAGGGGAGAGAAGAGTCCCCCCCCAGCCTACCCTGCCAGTCCTGAATAACTAGTCTTGCTTTCAATAGCGATCATCTCATCTGCTGTACAAATAATATCTCCACTGTACAAACGAACATTACCAAGAATTGTTGTCCCCTGCCAAGAGCAGATAATTTCTTAATCTGATCTGAACCACGATTCAAGCTAGTCATTTGTTTCTGAGTTAAAAGTCTTATCACAGCAGCCCAGTGGCGCAGAGGTGCTGGACACCACACCAGTGACCCGGTTTCGGGAACAGACTCGAGCTGCCAGGCGTTGGACGGAGGGAGGAGGATTGAGCATCTTAACGGATGCTCTCCTCCTGCAGTGGTGGGTTACTGGGTAGCACAAAGCACCCGTAGCTCCTCTGCCTGTGGAAGCACGGACAGTAGGAGCACTCGGCTCTCCAGAGTCTGGGAGGGGAGGACGCTGTTGGGTGCTTGACGAAGGCATGCATCAACACGTCGCTAGTCTGGATGAACGCAGGAATGTAGCCAGAAATTTCCATTTTGTACACAGTCTTCAACAGTGGCACCCCTCAATTAAAAATGTACATATCCTTTCCAAATGGCACCCCTTCCAAACAAGTCAGATTGTTGTCAGATGATTCCTCTACTCTCTAAAGAGGTTATACATGTATCAGACAATCCTCAGTGGCCTACACTAACCCAAATACTACAGATTAGAATGATAATATTAATAGAATGGCTTATAGTTTGTGACAGGCACTCAACAAAACTGTACACAAATGTGTACAGTGAGTATGCCTGTCTACACCCTTGAAATGAAGCGTCCAATGGCGGCACCCTCAGGGATCAGGAAAAAGCGACACCTCCGGTCTAAACGAGAAGTATGAAACCAGGAGGATCCTCATGGCAGGGACCTGGCGGATGGAGTAGGAGGGGGTACAAGGCCCCCTCTGAAGCCAAGGATCCATGCAAGTACAAAAAACAAAAAAGTCTGATCACCATCCTATAACCTCACTGCTTTTGGCATACAGTATATTACCTCCCTTCACAAAGTTGAAATAGCATCTGCTGCTGCATGATAGCACCACAAGTGTTTGTAAATCCAGGGTTACATACACGTGCTGTAGTGATTCATTTTTGTCCCACACTGACTAGTAATTATGCAGAGTAAAGGTGATATTTAATAAAGATTTCCATACCAGTTTCCCTCTTTTTTTTTTTAATTTATTGTTTATGTCCCTTCTCTCCTGTGCTGCCTCTATCCAGTGGCTACTACCCCCAACCCCATACCCAATTTTCACCAGCACTTATCTCCCACCCCCTCCCCAGCTGGCTATCCAGGTGAGGTACTGGTTTCCTATCGTGTGACCTCCAGCATAAGGTGGCTGATCAGTCGGGCCAGGACTAGACTGTGCTCCATCATCCTGCATCACACACTGGGGTTCTTATCTGTCTTCAGTACTTCTCATTCCCGAGGGTGTCAGCACACTAGGGTGTCCTGGCACATACAAAGTATGGCTGCACAGGCTCTAGCTAATATCCTTTTGTCCTTTGCCAGATCTATGCTACACTGCCACCTGTTGTCACCCAGGTGGCAGTACTCATAGCCATGCAGCAACCCTTCCTGGAAAACGTCCGACTGGGATGCTTGCTCCTCCACGATCAGGCGGCCACTGATAAACAGCACTTGTTCCCAAACTCGGATGGCACAGCTTAACGGTAGTGCTACTGCGGTCCAAACAGGCCAACTGGTTACTTTCATAGTTTACATTTATGAACAGTGCCCTCATAGGTTGAAAAAAACAAAACAATGTAAAGCCCTTTAAATGAAGTGTTGGAGCATCTGTAGTTAGCAGCAGTACAAAGATAATGACTAAGTCATCCTTAAGGAAAAAGCACCTCAGTGCAAAAACACCTAAGTGAGTGTCACCCTGGAAAGGCATAGGCAATAAAACCAATTTTGAAAGAAATAAAAAAAATACACATACACCACTGATGAGAAGCATCATGGAAAATGCATGCAAATAATTATAAAAGAAACTGGACTGGTTCTTCTTTAAGCAGGAGAGTGTGGTGCCAAATGGCCTCTCACACAATCTACAAAGGCTAAAAACAAAAGAAATAGACACATTTCGTCCTTCTCACAACTCATCAGTGTACGTTATCTATATCTCAGTCCAGGGCAGAGCCAGTCCTAGCATATAGTAGTGTGAACTGTACATCTGCACAGAGTCCCAGGAGATGAGGGACCCCAAAAATCTTTAACTGTCCAGCTGACCTCCTTGTCTTCTTGGTCCTCTGTGTCACTGTCAAAACTTCTCAAAATGTATCACTGATGTGTACATCTCCTCATACCTTAGTGACTACAATATAATTCAAACTAGTGATTACAATCTAATGTAACTCTGTTTAGCAGACACTTTTGTAACATTGTCCTATGTAATGAATTTGTAATCTGACTTACATGTCTTATGTTTTGAATTGTAACCGACATGGAACCTTTGTAAAAGAGCCCTGGCTCAAAGGTATTGTAATCCTAGACCTAATAAAAAATGAAATAAATAAATTACAATCTAATTCAAGATAAGTGCAAAACTACCAAAAAGAAAAGAAAAAACAAACAAAAACAGCTGAATTAGAAGACACGAGGAGGGCACTGTAAGGATAGAGGCTGTTTCTTAGGGTTCCTCGACCCTGATATAGGGTCCCACACAGAGCCACAGGTTTGCTAGGGCCAGAGCTAGCCTAACGGAAGGGGAGACCAGCCTATGACAGTCTTACTGGTTTTGGATCACAATTCAGCCTTCTACCGATACAAGTTTGCCATCATTTTTAAACACTGATGTCACTGAGGGTGAAGTAGCACTTAACTACAATGTGCTCATCCACAGCTTCACCCTCAGTAATATTACACAGTCTTCAAAATGGTTCCAATGTGTGCGGGTCAACAAATACCATAGCCCAACATCCCAGGGCTACCAGTTTCAGTGGAGGGACAACCATGTTTGCAGCACTAGGCTGTCCCACAGACAACCAACTGAGTGTGCCTTTTTTTTTTTTCTGGTGAATGTGGCTGTCCTGATCATGCTGTGGTTTTGGGGGGGGGGCAGGCTAAACAAGTTTTTTTTTGTTTCTTTGTTTTGTTTTGGTCTTTTTTCAGTGTGCAGGGAATGGAGGGAGTGGGGGAGGGCGTCACTGCTGGAGTTCCCATTTGGTGAGACAGCCGCTGCGGAGGGAGGGGTGAAGGAAAGGGAGTGGGGGAGGGCGTCACTGCTGGAGTTCCCATTTGGTGAGACAGCCACTGTGGAGGGAGGGGTGATGGTAGGCATCACTGCAGTCACATCAGGCCTTGAAAAAGTGGTGTCACATGAATGGAGTCGAGGCAGCATCAGGAGCAAGTGGAGGAAGCATACAGCAGCCCAAGGCAGACAGTCAGTGGACTAACAGGCACCATCTATTGCTACATGGTGCAACTGATAGGCATACTAGCCAATGGAGGAGTCACCACTGACTGCTGGACTTTGTGATATATTTGAAGGTAAAGAAAGGGTTAGTGAGAGAGTCCACAAAAACATCCCCCCCGCCCACACAAATTCATCCAAACCAGGCAACTGAAGAAGATGGATGCCTCCAAGTTTTCCAAAGCCGTCCTAGCTCCAAGACTGGTTCTTCACTGAAAACATTTCTGACATCTGCAAAGACTTGAAGCCTTTAGCAATAAGTTCCTTGCCCTCTACGACCATTTCATCCCACTTAAAAAAATCTGGGTTAAGAGTTCTAGCCAAGACTGTGTCACCCCCAAGCTTTGCAAACTAATGAGGGAGAGGGACCAAGCCTGGAAGTTGTACAGAAAACAAAACAAAAAAAAAACTCCTCCAAGACTTCAAAACCCTCAGGAACAGGTGCAAATCTTCCACAAGATCTGCTAAATCCTCCTTCATCCTGGAAAAACAACGTGCTGCTCAGGGAACCCTAGGAGGACCTGGAACATTAACAACTTTATTGGTAGGGGAATTTCCTAAGAACAGGAGGTGAGACAAATACCACTGAGCCAAGCAAAACAACCTCCCTTTCCAATAAATACTTTGTTGACCTCGACCAGTACAAGCCCAGCTCCACTCCTGCCCGTGCTTACCCTGCACCCTCCCAGTCTCCCACCCTAAGTTCCATTTCAGGTACCTAACCCCCTGGTGAAGTGGTTGAGTTAATCAGAACAAATGATCCAAGATCATCCAAGGGCACTGACAACACTGACTTCAGAGTTCTCCATCTTGTCTGTGACTCCCTGGTCATTCCTCTCATGAACATCCTCAACCACTCCCTCTGCACGGGGTCCTTCCCAAAAGCATGGAAGTGCACCATTATTAAACCTCTTCACAAATCCGGTTCCAAGGATCTAGTATCCAACTACCGTCTAATCTCCCTCCTTGCCCCTCTCTCCAAAATTTTAGAGAAAGTGGTCCATAGGCAAACCACGGAATTCCTCTCCAAATACAACCTGCTCACAGAGGCCCAGCATGGGTTCCATGCTCGACACAATGCCGAAACTGCCTTCTTCATCAAGTTCACCCACTCCATAGACAAAGCGAACAACAAAGGCCTCTATGCTGGTGCTGCATTCGTAGACCTTACCAAAGCCTTTGACCTCATTGATCATGAAGTCCTCCTCCATATCCTGGCTGGCCTCCATTTCTCACCTGAGGTCTGCCTCTGGTTCAAAGATTACCTAACAGGTAGATCCCATCATGCCATTATTGGCGGTGTCCTCTCTGAATCCTGCCCCATCAAATACGGAGTCCCCCAAGGGTCCATCCTGGGCCCTCTTCTCTTCTCTCTGGTCATTAACTCCCTGTCTGACATCTGCACCTCCTCCGAACTCATTCTCTATGCTGATGATGCAGCCCTTTTCTGTCAGGACAAAAACCCAATGCTCTCATTAACAAACTCTAATTCGATTTCAGCAAACTTCACATCTGGTTCACATTCAAAGTTCTTGTACCCTACTCCAAAAAAACTAAGTAAATGGTTTTCTCCAGCCCCCTCAAACCCCTTGGCTTTGACCGCTCCCTCTGTGACAACCTTGGTAACTCCATGGAAAGAGTTAGTGAATTCAAGTACCTTGGCTTACTACTAGATAGCCACCTCAAATTTGATGTTCACATTAGCCTCACAATCAAAAACGCCCACCAATGCCTCGGTATCCTCCACAGAATCAAGCATTTCCTTAACAGGGAATCCAAATCCCTCCTAGTCTCTAGCTTCCTCCTTCCTGTCTTCAACTATGGTTCACTTGTCTCCTTCCCCCGCCTCTCCATCAAAAATGTCTCCAGACTTGGAAGCTCCTACCACAACACTATCAGCTTTGCCTCTTGTCTCCCTAAACTCACACACCACTGTGACCTTTATAAGTTCACCAGTCAGCCCTCCCTTGAGACCCACCTCAACTGCAAGATGGCCACCTTCTTCTTCTTCAAACTCTCCCGTGGACTGCTCCAATTGTCTCACCTCTCTCTTCCAGACAGCCGCCACCACCAGGACCACTAGATTGTCCTCCACTCTCTCTTTCACTGTTCCTTTCTGCCGCACCACTCAAGGCCAGAAAACACTCTCCTTTATGGGACCCAAGCTCTTCAACTCTCTCCCTCTGAAACTAAAACTCTGTCCCTCCACAAATGCCTTCAAAAACAATATCAGGAAACATGTATCCCTCACCTGCACCTGCTCGCAGCCCTAATCTGGCTCCTTTTGCACTCTTTTCCCCTCACCCTCTGGTTATCCACCTCTGGCACTTACCCTCTCTTTCTAGCACTGGTAGTACTGTTAATTCACCTATACTAGTGTTTAGATTGCACTTAAATTTTTGGTTTCCCACTGTTATATTATATTACTGTTAAACTCTCACTGAATGCTTAATGTCACCTTGTATTTGTTAATTCACCAAGGCTAGTTCATGGTTTGCTCTTTAGTCTATATCATCCTGTTTTATGTACTATTGTATTAACCCTCGCTGTAAGTTAAATGTTTTGGCCTATGTCATGACTCATGATTGTTGTATGTACCGGGACACTTGTGTAAATGGGCAGCAATGCTCACATGCCTTTACAGTGTAGCCAATAAAAATGAAATGAAATGAGGAGTGAGAGGGAAAAGGAGCGGGTTGAGCAGGAGTGAGAGTAGTGCAAAGCAGGTCAGGTGGCTGGGACTCAGGCTGATGAAACTAGGAAGCAATGATCATCAAAGCAACTCAAAAGGCAAGATTGAACTCTGCTGATTGAGAGACAAAAAAGAAAATTATATAAAAAATGGAAGATAAAAAAAAAAAAACTGAAGATTAACTGAGGTTACCACCATATGTACAGTATCAATAGACTACAACAGAACAATTTGCTATAGAAAGTGTTTGTAATTTCTCTCAAAATAAGGCCCAACGAGTAAGGTCCTCCATCTCAAACACAGCGGCTACAATTTTTAGAATAGCCAGTTGTCCTGGGCGAGCATTTTTTTTTTTTTTTTTTTTTTTTTAGAGTTGTCGACTCCCAAGTGTTCATACATTATAAGCAGACATAGTCATCAATACCTCTGGACTGCTGCTACAGCTAAACATAATACTTCATTTTTATTAATTTATTTGAAAATTGGTAACTGGTAAAGGCACACTGAGCCAAGGCTTGCTTCCAGGTGCAACACAGGAAAGGGGATACACTCAAACACAAGACGCTCAGCAGCATTACACACAAATAACATTCAAACTCAAGAAGTACAGCAGCATTACATACAAAAACATGCAAACACAAGTACAGAAGCATTACACACAAATAAAGTGCAAACACAGTACAGCAGCATTATACACAAAATTCCAAACACAAGAAGTACAGCAGCATTACACAAAAATAAAGTGCAAACACAAAAGTACAGCAGCATTACATACAAATAACATGCAAATACAAGTATAGCATTACACACAAATAAAGTGCAAACACAAGTACAGAAGCATTACACACAAATAAAGTGCAAACACAAGTACAGCACATTACACAAAAGTACAACACAGAAGTACAGAAGCATTACACACAAATAGTTATTCTAGATACTCTACAGTGGGCATGCCTTAGACAACTAGTATTGGAGCCCACTCGAGAGGGAGCAATCTTAGACCTGGTTCTCTCAAATGGAGATGGAGAGAAGGGTCACAGATGTAAGTCGGTAGCCATCTAGGAGACTAAGCGACACATCAGTATGGTTCACAATAAACACAGCAATAAAGTCAAGCCATACAAAGGCAAAAATACTGGACTTTAGGAGGGCTGACTTTGCCAAAATGGAGTGAGTGCCTAAGGAATGCTCTAGCAAATGGCGGGAAGGAGGGTGGAAGAACAATGGGAATAATAAAACTGCCATCACAGAGATAGACGCCTTTGTGTGAAGCAAATAAACAAAATAAACGATGTAAGAAACCACTATGGTTCTCAAAGGAAGTGGCAGTGAAGGTTCAAGAGAAAAAGAAAGCATTCAGGAAGTACAAGGAATCACAGAAGGAGCAGGACAGAGAACGTATCAGTTAAAGCAAAAGGAGGCTGGGAAGGCAGTCAGAACAGCAAAGGCCCAAACCGAGGAAAAGATAGCCAACTCAGTTAAAAAGGGGGATAAAACCTTTTATAGGTACATCAGGGAGCGAAGGAAGACCAAGGGAGGGATAGTGAGGCTTAATAAAGGGGAGGGAGGGTGGGCAGAGGGAGACTGTGAAAAGGCAGAGATACTAAACAAATATTTTTGCTCAGTATTTACAAATGAAGAGGGGGAGGTACCTAAAACAAACAGTAGAAACACTCTGGATACAGAAGTTGATACCAGCCCATTTACAGAAGAAAGGGTTCTGAAAGAACTCTTAAAACTGAAGGTGGACAAAGCAATGGGGCCCGATGGGATTCATCCCAGAATTCTAAAAGAAGTAAGGGTAGAACTAGTGACACCACTGACTACCCTTTTTAACAAATCATGGGAGGATGGGGTGGTACCCGAGGACTGGAGGAGGGCAGATGTGATTCCCTTCACAAAAGTGGAGCAAGGCAGAAGCAGGAAACTACAGACCTGTTAGTTTAACCTCAGTGATAGGGAAAATGATGGAATCACTTCTGAGGAAATAATTGTTGAGTATCTAGAGGCCAAAGGCACAGGACCCTAGGCAGCATGGATTCTAGCGGGAAGGTCATGCCAGACAGATCTGATAGATTTCTTTGACTGGGTGACCAAAGTAGTAGATCAGGGAGGGGCTGTGGACATGGCCTACCTAGACTTTAGCAAGGCATGTGACACAGTCCCACACAAAAGATTAATATACAAGTTTACCAGCCTGGGAGTGGGTCCCAAGATGACAGCCTGGGTAAAGAATTGGCTGGAGAATAGGACACAGAGAGTAATAGTAAATGGAGTCCACTCAGAAGAAAGGGGGGTTACTAGTGGGGTACCGCAGGGTTCAGTATTAGGACCGGTCCTCTTCAATGTCTTTATAAGCGACATGCAGAGGGACTGGAAGGAAAAGTATGTCTCTTTGCAGATGACACAAAGATCTGCAACAGAGTTGATGCACAGGGTGGGGTGGAAAGGATGAGAAGGGACTTGGCAAGGTTAGAGGAATGGTCAAATGTATGGCAGCTTAGATTTAATGCTAAGAAGTGCAAGGTAATGCACCTGGGAAACAAAACCCAGGGAAGAGGACACAATGGGGGGTGAAAGACTAACAACAACAAAAATGGAAAGAGACCTGGGGGTAGTCATATCAGATGACCTAAAGGTGGACAAGCAATGTGAGAGGGCAGCAATGAGGGCTGGGGGGATACTGGGATGCATAGGGAGAGGCATCACCAGTAGAAAACAGGAAGTTATTATCCCTCTGTACAGACAGCTGGTGAGACCCCATCTGGAGTACTGGGACTGGGTGACCAAAGCAGTAGACCAGGGAGGGGCTGTGGACATGGCCTACCTAGACTTTAGCAAGGCATTTGACACAGTTCCACACAAAAGATTAATAGTCAAATTAACCAGCCTGGGAGTGGGACCCAGGGTGGTAGCCTGAGTAAAACATTGGCTGGACAACAGGACACAGAAGGTAATTGTAAATGGAGTCCACTCTGAAGAAAGGGGGTTACTAGTGGGGTACCGCAGGGTTCAGTATTGGGTCCAGTCCTTTTTAATGTCTTCATCAGTGACATTGCAGAGGGACTGGAAGGAAAAGTATGCCTTTTTGCAGATGACACAAAGATCTGCAACAGGGTTGATACACAAGGAGGCGTGGAAAGGATGAAAAGGTACTTGGCAAGGTTGGAGGAATGGTCAGAAGTATGGCAGCTAGGATTCAATGCAAAGAAGTGCAAAATAATGCACCTTGGAAACAAGAACCCAGGGGAAGAATACACAATGGGTGGGGAGGTAGTAACAACAACAAAAAAGGAAAGGGACCTGGGGGTAATCATATCAGATGACCTTAAGGTTAGCAAGCAATGTGAGAAGGCAGTATGGAGGGCTGGGGGTATACTGGGATGTATAGGAGAGGCATCATCAGCAGAAAACAGGAAGTTGTTATCCTCTGTACAGACAGTTGGTGAGACCCCAGCTGGAGTACTGTGTCCAGTTCTGGAGAACCCACCTCCGCAAGGACATAGACAGGACAGAGGCAGTCCAGAGGAGGGCAACTAAAATGGTGCAGGGTCTGCAAGAGAAGCCGTATGAAGAGAGACTAAAGGAGCTTAATATGTATACCCTTGAGGAAAGAAGGGAAAGGGGGGACATGATAGAAACTTTTAAGTACCTTAGTGGAATCAACAAAGTCCAAGAGGGTAGCATCTTTCAGAAAAAGAGACTTGCAAGAACAAGGGGACACAATTTAACGATAGAAGGAGGGCGGTTCAGGGGCAATGTGAGGAAGTATTATTTCACAGAGAGGGTAGTGGATGCATGGAACAGCCTTCCTGAGGAGGTTGTGGGGTCTAAAATTGTGGGTTAATTCAAGAATGCATGGGACAGACATAAGGCAATTCTTGTGGGGGGTAGGAAGAAATAGGCTGTTGGTTAACTAGGATCTGCGGCCTATCCTGTAGGTAGGGAAATGGGCAGACTAGATGGGCCTAGCGGTCCTTATCTGCCGTCAAAGTCTATGTTTCTATGAGTACTGCGTGCAGTTCTGGAGATCCAATCTCTGCAAAGACATAGACAGGATGGAAGCTGTCCAGAGGAGGGCAACTAAAATGGTGCAGGGTCTGCACCGGAAGACATATGAAGAGAGACGAAAGGAGCTTAATATGTATAACCTCAAGGAAAGGGAAGGGGGGGAGACATGATAGAAACGTTCAAGTACCTCAAGGGAATCAACAAAGTCCAAGAGGGTAGCATCTTTCAAAAAAAGAGGTGTGCAAGAACAAGAGGGCACAATTTGAAGATAAAGGGGTGGCGCAGAGGTAATTTAAGGAAGTTTTTTTTCACAGAGAGGGTGTGATGCATGGAACGCCTTCCGAGGAGGTTGTGGAGTCATAAACAGTGGTGGAATTCAAGCATGCATGGGACAGTCATAAGGCCATTCTAGGGGTTGGGGGTAGGAAGAAGTAGGCTGCTGGTTAACTAGGATCTGCAGCTTATCCAGTAGGTAGGGAAATGGGCAGACTGGGTGGGCCAAGCGGCCCTTATCTGCCATCAAATTCCATGTTTCTATAAAGTGAAAACACAAGAATTACAGCAGCATTACACACAAAAAAGTGCAAACACAAGAAGTACAGCAGCATTACACAAAAATAAAGTGCAAACACAAGAAGAACAGAAGCATTACACATAAATAAAGTGCAAACAGTGATAGTACAACATGGTGCATGTGCAAGTAACAATAATGGGCGGCAGAGGGAGCTGCGAGCAGTGCCACAGCCCAGTGTAAACAAAAACTGCAGGTTGAATAACTCAGTCCAGCAATATTTGGATAACATAAACTGACCCCAGAAGGGTGACCAAAACTGGGGAGGAGAGGGGACCAGGGCATTTCAAACAGAGAGCTGACAGAAGCAGGAAGGGGAAGACAGAAGTTTAAGCTGGTGCCTAAGGAACATGGGAGACAGTGAGAGATGGAGGGAGGAGGGGAGCAGATTCAAGAGAGAGGAAGGGAAGGCGATAGGAAAAGGCTGACTGCTCAGCAGAGAAGTGAGGGTGGGGGAGGGAGTAGGCACGAGGATCCCTAGAGCAGAGGGAGTATGAGGCAGGTGGAATGGGGGAGAGGAGAGCGGATAGTTTAGAGGTAGCAACCCAAACCAGTATCTGGGGATGAATACACAGTGGGACTGGCGACTAGGAGGAAGGGAATATGTACAGGGAGAAGTAGAGGGAGCAATGGTGAATGTGAGGGGGGGGGGGTTGGTTAAAAATGCTTTTCCTAGACTACCAAACTATGAGGGCCCTATTTACAAATATTCCTTTTAAGAAATAGGTGTATGTAGCAAGCACACGAGATAACACTGACTACAGCCTTACAGTATGGACCAAGTATGAAAGGAATCCAATGAACAGTACTTGAGATATGTGAACTCCAGCAACCTGTAAAATATTGATTGTGGATAATCAAGTACAGTATGAGTTATCAGGTTTCAAAAGAACATTCTGAGCAAAGGTATGGCCAACAGGGAAATGCAGATATCACCTTCCTAAACAACTTGAAGCCGACAATCACAGTTGCTTGATAAAGTAAACAAGAGCAATAAATGTACAGTATATTGTACCAAGTTTTCAACTATGTTACCTGGTAAATAGTAAAGAGAAGCTGAGAAATACAGTGTTTAATCTAATATTTGTATCCCAAAAGTCAAAGCTCACAGTCACCTGGTTTTATAATAATTAAAGGAGCACATAGAGCAAGTATAAATGATGATGAAGAAAAATGCAGGAAATACCGAATCTGAAACTTGAACTTTATTTTCAGGGTTCAAGGATGGATATCCAGTTGTACTAATACTAACTGCAGATACAGACACAGTACATATCACCTCCATGATCTCTGCATCTGAGGCAATAACGTATCCTAAGATTCATAAGAAGGTTTTAAAGACATAAGGTAGCATTGCTACCTGTCAAAAATGTACCCCCTGCTGCTGGCCCAGTGGCACTGAGGGGTTGAGGTGCTGGATGCCACACCTTGCACCACGCTGGTGAGCTAGGTTTGTTGATGGTTGGGTCACGGGGGTCAGCCGGGGGATTGAGCGCCCGACAGCTGCTCTCCTTTTCAGGGAGGCGGAGCTAGCCCAGCAGCGATACTGACATCTCCTGGGTGACCACAGGTAGCAGTGCGGTCAGAGAAGCAGCAAGCGGGGGCTGATGTCAGCCGAGGACCTGAGCAGAGGTGCATCTCAGAGCACTTCTGCCTCATTGGCCCTCCCAAGCACTGATGTCGGTAGAGGAGCAGGAGCAGAAACAAGGGGAAAAAAAGACACCCCAGCTGGTCCTGAAAATGAGCCCTCTGCACCACGCAGTCATGGAGGAACTGAGGGCAGACTCCACTATGCACGCTCAGCTGAAGTTCAAGGGAGGTAAGTGGGGAACCTTCCTCACCCCATCTGGATGGTTAACTGGGGGCTTTGGAAACACTGGAGTGGTGCACTCTAGGAGCAGACTCCTCAGTCCTCGCAGTGGAATGCGAGGGTGCTTGGAGGATCTGAGAGAGAGGACAGACTGGGGCAGTAGAGGAGCAAAATAGAAAGTGAAAAAGAATGTCCCTGCTGACTCAGCAGATTATTGCTTGGCTACTGTCCATATATTTATCAAGGCTTACTTTAAAAGAATTAGAAGTACTGTAGGTGCAGCAACCACCTCTACAAGTAATCTGTTCCATTCCTTAGCTGCTGCCCTTATCATGAAGAACACTCCTCTCGAAAGCTGACCTACAGTACTTGTTTTCAAAGTTCTTCAAGGTCTTGCCCTCCCTATCTCTCTAACCTCAATCATCACAAACTACTTGAGATGAATATGTTTGCGCTTACAAGAATGGCCATAAATATTGCAACACAATTAATTTGGCCTATGCTAGAGTATTGTTTAGTGTTCAGGAATGCCTCCAAGTAGCTGTTGGATAGACTGTATGTAGTTTATAATAAACTGTCTCATTTTGTTCTGAACAGTTCTCCTGAAACTCACCGCTGCAACTTACAGAAAATTGGCATGGAACTGTCTCCCTTTGAGAAGAGACAAACAGAAAACTATTACTGTCTTCAAAATGATTAAGGACCTAGTGTCAGGAGTAACTTTTGGTTGTGAGAGTATCTCTCAAAGGTACCAGTTGGGAGATTTCTATAACAGTGGACTACAGGAACCCAAAATTCGTAGTTTCGTACATATTACGGATAGACATTTGACAAAGCTGAGTGCCTTTAAAATGAAAATGAATGAGCATATGTGCTATGAATGTGATTATTGGTCTTCCAACTTTTCACACTATCAAGTATGTACAGATTCCCTGACTTATTTGCTGTAAAGTCAAACTGTTTGTGTTGATCTGCATATCAATCAATCAATCAAATCTTTATTTATCCAGGCGAACATCATCGAGCAAGCTTATTTACAAGATGGACCTGGTTAAGTTCAGATTATATTACAAACAGCTATATTTACAGTGGGAAAAAAACATAGTAGAAGTGCAAATCAGGATACACAGACGTACATAGCATAACAGTTGTTCGGGAACATCAATAAGACACAGTGAACAGTATAAATAGTGGGAACAGGCAAGTCCACAGAGATGGATATTGTTACAGTAATTTTCTTAAAAAGACCCACAAATGAGACCTAGATATCGCTATTATAACAGTCAGACAAAATAAGTGATAACAGCTTTTCTTTTGACACAGTTCACAAAGGAGTAAAACAGGTATAGTTAGGACTGAAGGGAGCAAGGGAGCAGACAGCCTGCCAGGCACTATCACGGCAGCCCCAGGGAGTGCTTACATTGGGACTGGGAGGCGGCTGTACCACGGCTTGCTGGTAGAAGGTGTGAGCGAGGTACTGCGGCAACAGATGGGACAGCACCTACCGCACATATTTTCCAGAACTAGGTGCTAGCAATGGCTGTCTATGTGCAAAGGACCGTCGGGCCATGGGAAGGTCGCAAGGCAGGGAAGGTATGAATATGCTAGGGCTAGTCTCGGACAAAGATTCAAAGAGGAGCATAATCACTCATACTCCTGATAATTACACTTTAAGCCGTAGGGAAGAGGATCACATCGGTCAGGGAAGGAAACCGTTACAGCTATTTTAGCAGAGTACAGGCAGACCATTAGATTTTTGCCGGAATTGGAAGGATCACCGAAAAGAACCGCAGAAGCCAATTGGGAGCAAGGGCCGGAGGCTCTCGCAGTCCAATTGGTTGGTAGCTTTAGCGGTGCTTTGCTAGAGAAGAATCCGGGCGAATGGTTTCAGATGGCAGCTTGTGAAGGTGCAACCACCCGGAAGCTAGTGATTTCGCGCTTTAGGTTCAGATGCCCCTGTAAGACTTGCCTATGTCTAGCAAGAGGGGTACAGGGACCGGAAAGTAATAAATTCATGAGGATTATTAAAACATGCACAAATTAACCTGGGGTAAGGCCATTCATGGCTAAGGCCAGTCTCGGGGGAGCAAGCTAGCAGCAGTTAAGAGATTAGGAGCCGGGAAACAGTTGCACATGTTCACACACCTTGAGCATATAATGGCTTGAAAGCATTAATGAAAACATATGAAACTGACCATGGTGTATCATAGGACAACCTTGTAAATCGGCCTCTGGGTCCTATGCATTTTATTCGGTTTAAAAATAGAGATATTTACACCATTTATCCTCTCACATACTAACTACCTTGGGGGCTGGTTCCCACAACTACAGTATTGTTGCAATGTACACCTACTCGTACCTCAAAACATGTATTGCACTTCCAAGATGTTACTATCAATTCTACTGTTGTAATACGGTAACTAATAACATGCCCTACACTGTGCGACTGTTATCTTTAGTGTCTCCAAAAGTAAGTCTGCCTTTGTATAGACCTAATATTTTCCTTATAATAGCGGATTATGTTTTTTGTACTGTGTACGATCAAGGTTTTGTGCTTTCTTATATGTAATTAATCCCGGATCATCGCTGAAAAAGGGACTCAGTCTCAGTAGGCCTTATACGCTGTCAGCAAAATTCTAATAAATAAATACTATTACTAATCTCTACATTTATTTTCAGCTCCTCCAACTCTAAACTTCTTTCTTTCATCTCTCTCTCTCTCTCTCTGTTTGGTAGTAAGTTCTTCAGCATCTCTCTTCCTTCTATTATCTGAAATAGCCTCCCATACTTTCTCCTCTGTCTCACTGATTTTCCCATCAATCTTCAAATCCTGCTTAAAAACCACCTATTCTCACTTGTCATTTAATTCCGAAGTCCCAACAATTTCTCAGATTTTATTTTATTAATTCCTTCTTTTTAAAGTGATAATTTGTTTATGGACAAGTATAGCTGCATGCTTTGGAATAATGCGTTTTCTCACTGACCCATTGTAATAACTCACCCTGCTGGTACAGGGAGGAGGTTATTCACCAACAGTGCCTAGTATGGATCGGACAGTCTGGTGTTAGCTCTGACAAGATAGCTCAGAGGAAGTGTAATGCAGAAAAGGAGAGTGACCTCATGGCAGTTGGGAGTAGCCACGCCTCAAGGCTTCGGCAGGTTGTCTACCAGAGAGAGAGAGAGAGAGCGAGCCAAAAAGCAGTGGACAGATCCTAGGGAACTGGGGATCTGAGGACATTTATGGTACACTGCCAGTAAATTGGGAGTATGTAGTGGACCACCAGGAGGGTAAGGGAACCCCCAGGGCAGATTCCCTTTCAGGGGAAAAAAACCTGATGGCCGGTTGGCTTGTGGTGAGTTCCCCGAAAATCATTGAAGAGACCCTGGTGGTAGGGGGTGGGAGTGATGGTGATCCTTCAGCACCCAAACATGCCAGATGAGATTCCATCAATAAGAAGAGCTACCAGACAAGTTAGGAGACTCCTCTACAGTTAGACAAGGTGACCCTAGTGTATGGGCTACTCCGCACATCAGTAGATATCCAGCTCCATGTGGCAGATGGCCAGTGAAGGCATTGCAATTGGTGGTGGTCAGGCACTGCACACAGCTGTGTGGCTGTAACTGTTAGGGAGGCAAGAGCTATGCCTAAGGCTGAAAGCAGTTTGGTAAATCAGAAGAAAGGTATCCTCAGGTTCAGGGCTCAAAATAACTGTCTGTCTGCCCATCCCTGACACCCATTTTTCACCCTGGAGAGGCATTTTGTGTTCTTCGCCTGTCCCTGGGGCAAGCAGCTTGCAACAACAGCATTTGTACATGCAGGCTCTAAGATCCAAAAGGAATCATTGAGGTCAAGTGGTGACACTGATGCATTACAACCATCCCGACGTCATGTGGCTCACCAGTTGAGCTGATTCCATCTGGACCCCATGTAATGCACAATCCTATGCACGTTTCACACTCACCAGTGATGAGGAAGATGCTGTAAGTACCAACTGCGCATGTGATGCCCGAATGGGCATATGCAGTTGACTGTCCTTGCTTGCCTCCGCTAGTCAGTTCCTCTTTTCTTTCAGGAACTCTGTGAGGGAGTAGCATGATGACAGCACATGTCTCAATTACAAACAAGAAAGCCCCTTTTCAGGGCTAGGGAAAGAGCTGTAAAACTTTTATGGATATGGGTAGCTAATCAAACTAACCCTTTAGTCTTTTTAAGGGCTAGTATACCAAAAAGGGTCTGAAGGTCCTGGCCAGCAAGGCTATTCAGGCAAACTGTGAGGCTGCAAATAGAACAGCAGAGATCCTGGGAGACTGCTATCTTGCACTGTACCAAATAGTTGGGGAATTTAATAAAAATAATGCAGTTTAGCACTTACAGCATATTTTATTCAGTAGCCATAGCACAACAGGGAGAAAGAAATAGGTTCCAGCATTAGGGCGCAGAGTCATTAGTGTGCCAATTCGCAATGTCACTGACCACTGTTTCTGTGGGGGCTGTGCCCACATCCCCCTAACTACAGAGTCCTAGCTCCCCATATCCCCCTAACTAGAGATTCCAACTCTGGGGGCGGGGGGACCTCGGGAAGGGGGTGCTGAATTCTGATTTTGGTACCCTATTGACTCAGCGCCCTAATTCCAGCACCCTGAAGTACTGCAGTGAAAGAAATACCATCAGATCCAGTGCTTGCATGTGAGTAGGGGAAATTATGAAGGGAAGAGAGATTATTAAACGTCCATTTCAGGTCTCGATTAAGAGAAACCATCAGTGCCTCAAGGAAGAATGTAATAGCACCTTAGATACTCTAACTTGCTGCTGTCCATCATGTTTTAAGTGTGGGGGTGCTCTCTAACTCCTCCTTGCCAGGGCTTGGCTGTCATAGGAGTGGGGGACCAGGTCCTCATGAACCAGCACCACGTCTGCTTGAAAATATACCCAGTGAATGTCCAGCAGATTGAGTGGAGGGGCCATGGGGGCTCTCAGGAGTTTAAGTCCTCTCTTTGTTGGGACCTTGCTGTCACAGGAGTGGGGACCATGTTCTAGGGAACCAGCACCACATCTGCATGAAAAAATTATTTACTTAAAATAAGTCTGCACAGGTAAAAGTTTCATAGGACAGGCAACATTTACATCCCACCTGTCCCTTGGACAGCCATCGTGAGAAATTATCTCTAGCCCTGCTCAGGTTATTCTGGGAACCTGTATTTAATAAAGGAATAGATGCATCAAGGTACAAGAATGCAAGCAACAGTAATGGATATTATGGCTGAATGGGAATCGTTAAGAAGAGACACGGTTATTATGCATCTCAGCAGGCAGCAGAGTGGAAATATCAGTCAGACTGAGACAACCTGAAGATGGGTCAGGACGTTGATAAGGTAGCTCAAGAAAATGTATAATGCTCTGGAGTAGGACTGATTTGCTTAACAGTACAGTCCAATGAAATGTGATCTCTGGATCTTTAAAAACTTATATGGTTTAAATCTCAGCAAAGGACATGTGTACTTAAAGACTCTGGTATCCATGACTCTTCTCAATGAGTACAAAGTGGATCTCCTGTGTCCCAGTGAAGGTCCAGCCCTGGCAAGGTTAAAGCGAATAAGTGGGGCTGTGAGGGACTTTCTGGAGAGCATAAGGTATCCTAGACATGGGGAGGCTCCCTGAGCAATGCCCACCCCTCTCCCAGGACAGTGGAAGGGGGGGGGAGCAAGAGGTTACACCTATATCTCAGTTTATTTTCTTTGTTCTTGTTAACTTTCTTTATCCTCCATCTTTGGCCCCATAGGACCTCTCCCCGGCATGGGCACAGGGACTAACCTTCTCCCGCTAACCTAAGATCACCCAGACCTAGCATCTGTGGGGGGGGCCCCTCCTACCACACCCTGACACGCCGACCCCACCGGCTCAGAGTCCCCCGAGGTGGGACCACCAACTCCTCTGGCGCTCTATCTATAATCCAGTAACAGCCAGAGTTGGACGAGAGCCAGAGGCTGACTGGGCTAATCTGGTGTTGAGCATGGGGGTCAACTGCAGGCCCTGCCATTGCCATCCCAGGTGCCAGGGTTTTCCCTCTTTTTTCTGGTCCCAGAGGCAGGGATATGCAATGACATCATCGCACGGCGGGCGCGCTCCTGCACCCATCTGCAGGACATCCACCGACACCTCCCTACCCCTGAACATGACCCCGTCAGTTGCAGTGCCCTGGGTCTCCACCGGGAGCCACTGGAACTACAGGGTTCATAACCCTCACACCCCAGGAGAGGACAGCAGTCCATTGGATGCTCGATCCTACTCCTCCCTGGCCGACCCACGTCTGCTCCCGAATGGGTCACCGGCATGGTGCGAGGTGTGGCGTGCAGTGCCTCAACCCTCAGTGACACTGGGATGGCCTCTGTTCTTTCATTAATTGAAGTTACTTTACATAATGTATATATTTTCATTCATTTTGTTTTTATTGAGCGATGAATGTCTTTTCAATTTAAAGAGACTTACCAGTCTCAGCTGTTGCACCAGCTGCATTGGTGCCTTACCCCCTTGAGCTGCTATTGATGCAGTACATAGCTAAAATAATGCAATCCTTAAAAAATGCTAGCCCTCGTAAAATTAGCCCCACTGGGTAGCTTGGACTTCCCAGTTTCTGGGGCCGCCGATGCTCTGCCTCTGCGCTTACTAAAATTGTGATGTGATGCTAGGGACAGCACGGGGACAAGCGCTGCTGTAGTCCATGGGGGGTACCTTTTGGGATCTTTTTTTATATTGTAATGGGCAGTTGGTGATGAAACGCAGGCAGCGGTTGACTAATAAGACCCTAGTTAGTCGACCGGTGCCCACATTTCACCATCAATTGCCCATTACAATATAACAAAAATTATCCAAAATGTATCCCCCATAGACTATAATGGAGCTCGCCCCAGTGCTCTCCCTAGCATCACGTCACAATTTTAGTAAGTGCAGGGGTGGACCATGGGCGGCCCCAGAAACTGGGAAGTCCAAGGGACCCAGTGGGGATAATTTTACAAGGGCTGGCATTTTTTAAGGACTGCATTATTTTAGATATGTACTGCATCAATAACAGCTCAAGGGGGTAAGCCACTGATCCAACCGGTGCAAAACCCATTTTCTTTTACTTGGTGGATCTCTTTAAAAAACAAAGAATTTTTATAAAATTAAGGCTATCCAGGCTGTTTCCATACATTATCTGATATTATGACCCATAAATATGACAGTTTACATAAGGTCTTAAGGTGCAGATTACAAAGAGGCATATAAGAATTAATTTCCTCCTTTGTTAGCGATCTGTAGTCAGAGCTTAGTAACAGAAACAACATTTAAATATATGTTGGATAAATGTTATTGAATTATTCTTTAGATAATTCCAGACTAGTTTAGTTTGGAATGTAAATAAGACATTTTGCTGTTCAGGTCCGATTACCTACATTCCCTAACCAGTGTATTGGCGCTTATAGTTCCACATCCCTGACTGGAATTGAAAGCCTAGTTAGCCATAAAAAAGTGAATAATATTCATCCTTAAAAAGAAAGTCAGAGCGATATCAGTCAACATGTGATGTACAAGGCATCATCAGGTGCATTTGAAAAAAAGGACGCTTGCCAAGACTTAAATAATCACTGGTAAGTGGGTTGTCAAGGACAGTCAGAACGGCTTCACGCAAGACAAAAAGGCCAGCAGATTTTATACATATGTATCATTTCCTCAAGAAAACAAAGCATGTAATATATCATAGGTTGGACTAGAATTTTAATATATATATTTTTTTAATTCCAACTTTATTGAAGTTTCCATAATGCCATAACATGAAGTAAAGAGTATGCATAGATACAATTCAGAGAAAACAATATCAACTCTATGCTAAGGCCCCCGCCTATACCCCCACCCCAGATTGGCACTATATAGTTTGAAATAAACCGGTATTAAGAATACAAGGCAAATAATATACACAGTCACAGTAAGGAGGACATGGAACTTTGAGTAATATAGGATGAGTACAATAGTCGTTTAACTACTGTGGTGGTACCCCAGTCTGAAGAAGATAGAGAGCATGAAGGCCTGCCCATACCCTCTTATAATGGGAAAGAAAACCTCCCAGATTAACTTTGAGTTGTTCAGCCTGAATATTAAATAGCAATTCTCTCAGCCATTCGGTGTATGATGTGGTATGGTTATCTAGCCTATAGCGTAAGACTAATTTCTTCAAGGTAAGAGATATCATGGCTATATGACATCTGTGGATTTTGACCTGAATCTTGGTGAAATTCCCAAGAAGACATATCTCCAGTGTAAATAGTTGGTTGAGACCCAAGGGGTCTGCCCTGGACCTGATCATCTTCCACAGGTGTTGAATTGATGGACACTCCCAGAAAATCTGCTTAAGGTCTCCTTTTTGCCTACACCAGTGGTTCTCAAATGGTGAGGCCAGCCTCCCAAGGGAGGCCCCATACTGTTCCAGGGGAGGCCCAGTCAAGTCTGATAATGTACAGTATTTAAATTTTAAGTTTTGGATGTTTTATGTGAAGGGATGAAGCAAACCAAATATGGATAATGGCAGGTGAATTTCTTTATTTATGCACAAGTTGGTGACCAAGAAAGGCCCTGAGCCAAAGCTTGTTTATACTGTAGGTGTATATTTATATGTAAATTGGTGACTAAGCAGGCACACCAAGTCAGGGCTTGTTTCTACAGTTATGTGTTTATATGCAAATTAGTGACTGGGAAAGGCACACTGAGTCAAGGCTTGTTTCTACAGTAGGTATTTATTTACATGTAAATTGGTATCTGGGAAAGGCACACTGAGTCAAGGCTTGTTTCTACAGTAGGTATTTATTTATATGTAAATTGGTATCTGGGAAAGGCACACTGAGTCAAGGCTTGTTTCTACAGTAGGTATTTATTTATATATAAATTGGTATCTGGAAAGGCACACTGAGCCAAAGCATGTTTCAGGTGTGACCTCGGAGAAGTTACTTAACAGAGTAAGAGGAGAGATGATGTGGCTAGGTTAGTTGTTCTAGATAGATAGGAAGTAGAGTAATTAGGGTCCAAGAATCAGAATAGTGGAGTGACAAGGATAACCTGGGGTGTGGAGTTGGGGTTGAGAACAGTAAGTAGAATAAAAAGAGAATATTCTCCATCAACATTATTAGTTCCACTTGATTCCTGGTGTACTGCACAAAAGTATGATTTTTTTTTTTCAATGGGGAGGCCCAAGATTTTTTCCAAATTTGAGGGAGGCTCAGAATCTGTTCCATGACTTGGGGGAGGCTCACTATCACAAAGTGAGAGAACTAATGATTTTACACCTATTGCAGAGAGCATCCGGGGCTCTACCCAGTTCATGAAGTTTAATGGGGGTCCCACACATATCATTTAAGAACTAAAACTGAGTGAGCTTCAATCTATCCTGGGAAATATATATATGTGTAAGCTTTTCCAGATGGAAACCCAGTTGTCTGTCAAAGCAGAAAACTGGGCAGTCCAATACCAAGGGACCCCCACAAAGTGCATCAAATGACCTTTCCCTCAGAAAGGCATATAGTATAAACCACATAGTAAAACTAGAGAGTCAAGCCAATGCTGCTGCCCCCCCCCCAACACCGTTCAAAAAACTTTTCACCAGTAGCTGCCATAGTTGGAAAATCTTGAAAATATGCTTCCCAGCTATATCATATAAGGACATTAATTGCCTCTAGAATCTAAGCAGGCCCCATCAGCAAAAAATCTTGCACCCTATTTAACTGGGGGAGCCAGGATGGGGAGATAAGTGTGCCTCCTATCTTCAGATTAGGGTTGCCCACCACACGTTGCTTAGGGTCTTTAATATTCCTGTATTTTAAAAAGGTGCAAAGTTGTGCATGTATTCGAAGAGAAGACAGTATACGGGATCTACACAGCACTGGAGGGAGATCTCTTATAGGAATATGAAAGAGGTTCTCCTTCGAGACGTTTGTGCTGGAGATTAATTCCTTTCTAGTTTTAACCATACAGGTACATAGGAACAGAAGGCAATCTCTTCCTGGGTGTAAAACATCTCATGTACTTAGCTGCTTGGCTGGCCCAAAATATAACCCAAAATGTGGGAGTTTCAAGTCCCCAGCTGTTGTGGAAGCCGCCAATTTTGAATATGCCCGTCTGAGCGCTATCTAACCAGATAAAGGATATAAAAGCATGCACTTCTTAAACCAAGTTAGGGCAGCCAGGCATTTAACATAGTGAGTGGGTAAAACAGTCTAGGTAAAATATTCATTTTAAGAATACTAATTCTACCCCAGAGTGAGATGGGAAGAGATTGCCATCTTTTGAAATCCTGCTGGATAGTATCTAGGAGAGATCGAAGTTCTGCTTTTCATCAAATTGTCATTTCTAGACAGTATTAGACCCAGATATTTAAGGCATTTAGGACTTCACTGGACCAAGTGAAGAAATGGCATGCTTATGAAACCTCTGGTTGAGGGAAAAGCAGTGGTCCTAATTGGACATCTCCCATATTCAGTAATGATAGACAAAGCTATAGGAAGATTGTGCTGCGTGTATCAGGTGAAGGCACATCATCGGCATATGCTGAGATTTTAAGGGCGTGGACATCAATAGTAACTCCCGTAGCTCTTCATGGGCCCACAGCTTGAACAACAGAGGTTCCAGGTAAATACTGAACAGGAGGGGAATGAGAGGGCACCCCTGCCTAGTCCCTGAGTGTAAGGGAAATCTTTCCAAAAAAACGCATTGCAATATACTCTAGCTTGGGGTTTTGATATAGAGAAGATACCCATGATATGAATTTAGAAGGAAATCCAAATTTGTGCATAGCCTGAAACAAGAATTGCCAGTCTACATGGCCAAATGCCTTCTCCGCATCCAGGGAGAGCAGACCACCAGGAATATCTGAGTCCTAGGACGCAGAGAAGACATGTGCCAATCTGCGGAAATGATCTGCAGGATGCCTACATAGAAGTTGACATAGAAACACAGAAGGTGACAGCAGATAAGGACCTCAAGGCCCATCCAGTCTGCCCATTTCTTTTTCTACCTTATAAATGTGCCATCGGCCTTTGCTCTGTCAATGGCCTATCTATTCATACTCATATGTATTGCTCCCTTATGCCTGTCCCATGCCTGTTTGAAGCCCTGCACTGTATTCATATCCACCACTTCCTACGGTAGGCCATTCCATGCTTCCACCACCCTTTCTGTGAAGAAGAACTTCCTCACATTACCCTTAATCAGCCTCCTCTAATCTCATGCTGTGTCCGCTTGTCCTGCTATTTTTCTTATATTGAAACATGTTAGACTCTTTCACCTTGTTAATGCCCTTAAGGTGTTTGAATGTTTCGATCCTATCACCTCTCTCTCTCCTTTGCTCTAGGGTATACATATCGAGCTCTGTTAATCTGTCCTCATATGTTTTCTGATGCAGTCCCTGCACCATTTTGGTTGCCCTTCTCTGGACTGCCTCAATTTGGTTAATGCCCTTGTGCAGGTGTGGCCTCCAGTACTGCACGCAGTACTCCAGATGGGGCCTGACAAGTGTCTTGTAAAGGGGGATTATTACCTCCCTCTTTCGACTTGAGATACCCCTACTAATACACCCTAACATCCCCCTAGCCTTACCTACTGCTTTAGTGGTCTGCTTGGATGATTTCAGGTTATCGGTGATGATGATGCCCAAGTCTCTTTCTTCCCTTGTGACTGCCAGTAATTCCCCTCCCAGCCTATAGGTGGCTTCAGGGTTTCTCTTCCCTATGTGCATGATCTTGCACTTCTTTGCATTAAACCCCAGTTACCACTCTTCCGGCCATTCTGCTAGTTTATCCAGATCTCTTCTCATTCCGCCCACCCCATCTGGATCATCTACTCTGTTGCAGATCTTGGTGTCATCTGCAAACAGACAAACCTTACTCTCCAGTCCATCTGCAATGTCACTGATGAAGATATTGAAGAGGACTGGCCCCAGGACTGATCCCTGAGGTACCCAACTTGTGACTTGCATCTCTTCTGACTGTATACCATTTACCACCACACTCTGTTTTCTGCCTGTCAGCTAGTTTGCCACCCAGTTGATCAACTTCCGACCCACCCCGCGCCTACCCACCTTATTAATTAATCTTCTATGTGGAACAGTATTGAAAGCTTTGCTGAAGTCAAGGTAGGTGACATCAACTGCTCCCCCTTGGTCCACCACTCTGGTTACCCAGTCAAAGAAATCTATGAGATTAGTTTGACAGGACCTTCCTTCTGTAAACCCATGCTGTCTTGGATCCTGTGCTCCTATGGATTCCAGGTGTTGCACGATCCTTTCCTTAAGAGTGCCTCCAAAATCTTGCCCACTACTGGGGTAAGACTGACTGGTCTGTAGTTCCCTGCCTCCTCCCTGCTACCACTCTTGTGGAACGGGATCACACGAGCCCTTCTCCAGTCTTCTGGGACCTCTCCTGGGCTCAGAGACTCACTAAACATTTCTGATAATGGCTCTGCTAGTTCCACACTTAGCTCCTTTAGTACCCTGGGATGTATGCCATCAGGTCTCATTGCCTTGTCTACCCTGAGCTTATCAAGCTCTTGTCGGACCCTTTGTTTTGTGAAGGGACTAGTGCTCACCTCCCTCCCAGTGTCCATGGTGCTGAGCTGTAGGCCCTGCCCTACCTTCTCTTCAGTAAATACTGAGCAGAAGTATCTATTTAGGATAGATTCTTTTACATGGTCCTCCTCCTCACACGCCCCCTTATCTCCTTTGATCTTAGCAATATCCCCTCTGGACTTTCTTCTTTCACTAATGTATCTATAGAAAGTCTTGTCACCTTCTTTTACTGTTTGTGATAGGGTTTCCTCAGTTTGGGCCTTTGTACACCTTACTGCATTCCCTGCTTCCCTTAGGAAGTTTGGTATGCCTCCCTATCTTCATCCGTTCGTTCCTTATATATTTCCTGAAGGCCAGCCTTTTGGCTCTGACTTTTCTGCTGCTCTCTAACACAATGGGATGTTGCTTCAAGTATTGCATTCCTTAATGCTTGCCCACTTTGCCTGTACCCCTCACCTGTATTTTTTTTGCCAGGGCTAGCTAACTCTGTTGGCCATCTTATCAAAATCAGCTCCTCTGAAGTCCCATATTTTTGCCTTGGAATGGGATGATTTAGTTGTAGTGGCCAAATTGAACCATACCATGTGATAGTCACTGGCCACCAGGTGACCTTCTACCTGGAGATCTGTGATCCTTTCCCTGTTGGTACTAGATCTAGGATAGCTCTATCTCTTGTGGGTTGTTGTACCAGTTGTTCGAGGCCTTCCCCCTGCAGAAAATCCACCATACGTCTAGTTCTGGCAGATGTTCCTGCTGGTATTGACCAATCTGTATCTAGGATGTTGAAGTCTCCCATTATCAGAACCTCTCCTTTAGCTATTATGTTTTGTATATCTTCTAACAGTAATGTGTCTATGTCCTCCCCCTGGTCTGAGGGCCTGTAGACAACCGCAGTTCTTATGGCTGTCCCATTTCCTGTTTCCAGGGTAACCCACAGTTCTTCTGGCTCCTTATGTGTATTATGAATTTCTGCAGCTTTGATATTTTCATTGACATACATGGACACTCCACCCCCCACCTCCCCCTTTTCTGCACCTCGGTCTCTTCTGAACAGTACATAGCCAGGTACTGAAATCTCCCAAGTGTGGTTACTGGTAAACCACGTCTCACTAATTGCTACTATGTCCAGTTTAGCCTATGTCATTATTGCCTGCATGTCTGGGATCTTGTTTCCTAGACTGCGAGCTTTTGTGTACATGATTTTTCATTGGCCAGATTTCAGTGTGTTAGTTGTTGGGTGAGGTCTGGCATTTCCCCTGTGTGTCATATGGGGAGCTGGACCTTTTTCCTTACCTGGTGATGCAAATGAACTGCAAACATGCTGAACTCCTGTTTGACCACTAGCTGAGGGGGAGGGGTGTTCTTCCCATTCGACATACGGTGTGTTGCACCCCTCTCCCCATTTGCTAGTTTAAATACTCTGCAAAGCCATCAAACTTCTGCACCAATGCACTGCCTCCCTCCTTAGTCAGATGTAGTCCATCAAATTTAAAGAACTTTCGCTCCCAAAACTGTTGCCAGTTCCCTACAAATGTGTGCCCTTTTTCCTGGCACCAGCCCTTGACCCACATGTTTAGCTCCCCTATCTCTCCTTCTCTGACCTTCAGTCCATCTGCCTACCCCCTCCCAGACTGGCAGGATCTTAGAGAAGGAGGAGATACTTGCCATGAACCCCACCTGATCTCCATGGATGACATGTGGGAGCACTACTTTCAATCTGGTGGCAAGGAGTTTGAACAAAATCTTGATATCACAATTCAAAAGTGATATGGGACTGTAACCACCTGCTAATGCTGTTTCTTTATCTGGTTTATGTAACACGATAATTAGGGTTTCTAATAAAGAGTTGTCTGTTGGGTGTCCCCCCAGTATCCATGCAAATAAACGGGATAACCATGGAGTTAGGTGTTTGCTGAAAATCTTGAAGAAATTCAGGGAGAACCCGTCTGGTCCAGGTGCCTTATCAGCCACTAAAGAGGAAATGGCAGTCCCAATCTCAGCCTCTGAGATAGGAGTGATCAGCGCCTCCTGCTGGGCTCAGGTGGGAGTTGGGAGATCGAGAGGGCAAAGATATTCCCTAACTGTGCCAAGATCTGGATGGTTTGGCCTAGGGCTATAAAGGTCCTTATAAAATTCAGCAAATTCTGCCGTAATCTCCTTAGTGGTAAGACAAACAGAACCAGTCACTTGTGATCCAAGGCTTTGCACTAAGCGAGAGGATTCTACTTTTTTCAGTCTTAAAGCCAACAGGTGGCCTGCCTTTTCCCTTGATCAATGTACTTTGCCCCTGATTTTAATATGGCATACTCTGCCTTTTACTGAGAAGGGAGTTGTATTGATCTCAGAGACCTACCAACACAGCCTGGTCTGAGTTTAACATGGCAGGTGCCATTAAGGCCTCTAGACATCGTATCCTGGACAGTAAGGACAGAGCTTTTTTGTCCTTTCCCTATTCCTGCGTGAGGCCTCCCTTATAAAGACCCCCCTTAGGACACACTTTAGGGGCCCCACTCTAAATCTGGACATCGTTAAAGCTAAAGTTGGCTCAGATCACGGATTTTTGTTTCAAGGTTTAGAAAAAACAATATTCAATCAATCAATATCAATACTTTATTTTTAAAAAGGCGCTTTTCTTCAACCAAAGTGCCTGTACAATTTCATAAAACAATAAATAAGCAAATATAAATTATAAATCATTAAAAGCTATATTAAAAAGATAAGTCTTCAGGGCTCCTTTAAAACTTAGGACAGTCGGGCAATTTCGTACCTGACGAGGTAGAGAATTCCACAGGGTCAGGGCCATAAAACTGAATGATCTAGCCCTGAAGTTTTCAAACGAACCCTGGGAATCTCTAGCAATCCCTCGCCAGTGGATCGGAGGGGCGGAGGGACAGAAGGAAGCTCTTTCAGGTAAGTAGGTCCCTGATCGTGTAGGGCTTTATAGGTCAGCAAACCGACCTTGAAGGTGATTCGCCAAAACACTGGCAGCCAGTGCGATCCAGCAGACACAGGCATTATATGACTGGATCTGGGCAGTCAGTCAATAACCTAACCGCCACATTCTGCACAAGCTGCGAGGCGGGTTCAACCCTGATAGCCCTAGGTACAGGGAGTTGCAATAGTCAAGGCGGGAGGTAACGTACTATTATCATGTACGGGAGGTGATTTTGATAACCTTTTACTTAAACGTGAGCAATACTGGATCTATGCCTTTTGTGCTATGGATGGTAATGGTTTGAATAGTAAAATCGAAATTAAACCGTTTTTAAAAAACAGATGATTAGATCTTAAAATAACATTTGTGTGATGACTATACACATTCTATATTGTTCGTAACAGTTTTTTCTTTTTGTTTTATTTTTAGGTTGCACTGTCTTTATAGAGTTTTTGAATATAATAATTGGACCTATTTCATCAGTTTTTTTTTAATGTTTGTAAAAGTGCCTAAGTTCATTGTTGGCAGCTCTATACATATTATGTGCATACTTACAGCAACAGGTTATAATACCTCATGTATTTACTATATATGTATTTTAATAAGTGGTAGGCTCTGAACCTGCTTTGCAATCGAAATAGGTCTGTGTCACTTTAAGGGGCCAATGTATTTAATTGATAGGTAACTGCTCTTACGCACACCTTTGAGAAAGCTCAGTAGAGTGAAACATGTCAGGTGTGCTGTATTCGAGCTAGTGTAGAGCTGGTTTTATGTTTTTGTGAGCTTGGGGAACTGTTTAGTCTCTTGCATATTTTATCTGACTGAGGAGTGTTCACCTTTATGGATTAAAAGAATTCTTTGGAACATTCTTTTCATGGTGAGTGACTTCTTCCACGATTATTGGCTGTTTGGGACAAACAAGTGTGCAATTACACTATATTAGTGTGCTTTGACCAGTGCCAGTTTTTAAATTGATCTCAGAGACCTACCAACAGAGCCTTGTCTGAGTTTGACATGGTAGGAACCATTAAGGCCTCTAGACATCGTATCCGGGACAATAAGGATAGAGCTTTGTGGTCCCTTTCCCTCTTCCTGTGTGAGGCCTCCCTTATAAAGACCCTCATCAGGACACACTTCGGGGCCCCCCACTCTAAATCTGGTCTTGCTGTGGAATTCAGGTTAACCTCTGTATACTCCTCAATTTCCTGAGTCATTAGTTTGACAATACGATCATCTTTAAGAAGCTGATTATTCAGCTTCCATAGTGATTCCTTGGCAGAATCCGCTGAGAGGGTTATATTGCAAGAGACCAGCGAGTGATCAGAGACCACCCCAGGCTCTATGTTAGCCACTACAATTCCTCGCAACAATGTCTGGCTAAGTAGGAAGTAATCTATCCTAGACGAAGAGCCATGGACAGTGGGACGATGAGTAAATTCTTCTGAGGGGGGGTGGAGCACCCTCCATGGATCAGACAGACAGAGATGGTCCACAAAGTCCCACGTGGCTCTTTGTGCAGGAGATGGGCCATTTTCTTGGGGTCTGACTTATCCAAGTCAGGAGAAAAGGGTAAGTTCCAATCTCCCACAAGTATGCACAGAAGACTTGTAAAAGGTGCCAAAACTTGTAACAACTCGGTAAAAAATATGGGAGAGTCTATATTTGGTCCATATATGCACCCCAATAATATCACAGTTCAAATAGACCTTTAACAAGGATATATCTCCCCTTCGGGTCCCTAATCACCTGTTCTGGTATAAGGGCAGTATTCCGAGTCACAAGGACAGCCACTCCCCCACTTTGGGTACTATCCCCAGCATTAAACACCTGGCCCACATATTGTCTCCGGAGAAGGGTCCCTTCCAAGTCCAAAAGGTGCGTTTGCTGAAGAAGACAGATTTCCCCTTTAAATAATCTGATATGTTTCAACACCTGATACCTTTTGTTTTTGGACCAGAGATCACGTACATTCCAGGAAATAAATTTTTTCGCACGTCTTTCCTAATAATAAAGGATACAATATCAGAACAAGGCCCTGTGTTCTGCAAGTTATTAGCCCACAATACCAAAGTGCCAATCCGAGTCTCCCCACGATACCCATCTCAATCCAAAGTCTCCTCCCCACACATTACTCCAGTCCCCCCATTCTACTATATGACTGTCCCCCCTGATCTTCTGATGACATGACCCCTCATTTCGGGAACACTGCGTTAGTTAAGATCCAGGAAGATTATCCCCTTCCCCTCTCCCAATTGCTTTCCAGTACGTGGCGTCTTCCACAGTACATCTACCCCCCCCGGCTCCCCTCCCTTCCCTAGCTGCTTAAGACTAGCATCGTACCCTCATGGAAAGGGGCACCTCCCTGAAAAATGCACAGAATAATACTGCCACTATATGGGGGTGGGAGCGTCCAACACAGAATAATACTGCCACTATATGGGGGTGGGAGCGTCCACACCATGCCCAAAGAAGGCAGTTCAATTAAGACCTGGATTTTACAACAAATACCATGGAGGGAGTGGGTACCTATTATCCACATGGGGTGCTCCCTCGCAGGCCACTTCATTCCTACCTGTTAAGGGAATCAACTTTCTGCTTGTCAGTGAGCTTAATAGCTCATCACCCCACAAGTAAAAATGGCGGGGTCTACCTGAAAAGCATTAGTGGAAATTGGTAATGTTCCTGCCCTTATCACCAAGTAACAGATGTGATTTGTTCCCCAGGGACCCGTCTACAGGTTGCTCCCACTCGGAGCCTCTATACAGTGCATCACAGGATAACCAAGGGAGCACAAGATAAAGAAACGGAACCTCCCGAGTGAGCATCCCCCCAGCCACACATTCCAGTAGGGTTGCAGGCTACGAGGAACATGACTAAGGTACCCCCTGACCTGCCCCCCCCCCAATAAGCAGAGAGTAAAAACCCGTAACTCCCAAACTAAAATGCCACACCACTAAATCTCATGGTCTTCAAGTACCTTAAGCAGCCTCGGTGGGAAATGAACTCATAAGCCTAAGCATAATCCTTAAATCTTCCCCTTCACTTAACTTTTAACCCCTTGTAGCTAACCAACCCTCCGTGTAGCAACACGAGTTAAGCAACACAACAATTCAAACATAACTATGCAATTTTAAGCAGATTGGGACAAGTAAGAGGTGTCCACAGTGGGGCAAACAGCACGGATGTTCACTCAGTTCACATTCTTTCCATTGTGCCATGGAAATTTACCCCATAAGTTCCTAGCACGATCTCAGCCAGATCATGGCCAGTGCAAAGAAAAAGGGTTCAAAGACGATATCCCTCAGTGTTCAGCTTCTCACATACTCACTTCCACATCAGTAATACTACAACCGAAGCCCGGAGTTCGGGATGCAGGCAATTTAGTGACAACACCGTGGTATTTGGCCCTTTTCTGGCACACTGATGGAGGGAGGTCTTGGGTCACTCTAATTGGGGAACCCTCCCACAGGACTTTTTTAAATTCTTTGACCTTAGCCAGCAAGCGTTGGCACTCTTGGTAATTAAGAAATTTAAAGATGAAAGTTCTGGGTTGGGCTTCTTGCGGTGGCATTGGCCTTAGAGCTCAATGGGCTCTCTCAATGATATAGTCCGTCCCAAAAGGCGAGGGGCCAGCAATTTTGGATACCAGCTTCTGAGCAAATGTAAATCGGGTTAGAGCCTTCTTCTCGCTCAGGGAGCCCGATAATAACAACATTATTCCAGCAGCTCCGTCCCTCTAAATCTTCCACTTTGGCTTCTAATTTAGCAATGCATTTCCTAGCGACTGCCATTGCTGGATCAAACTTCTCCACTTTCTTTTCCACAGACATGATTCAGACCTCGCAGTCTCCGCTGAGCTAACTCCTCTATCTTATTTGTTGCAGCCTTTACTTCTTCAGTTAGTAAGCGGACCTCGTCCCGGAATGGGTGGAATTCCTCCAGGAATCTATCCAGGGTGAGTGGAATAGAGTCTGAGGTAGCTATGTTTTGCCAAGCTGCCGGGGTGGTCTGAGCCTTGGCTTTCTTTGTGGCCTTTGCTGGCGTTGTCGGTAGAGTGTGGCACGGAAGAGCAGAACGCATTTCTACTTCCATATTTAGTAGTTTTCGCTGTGGATCACTCATTTCAGTACCTGCTGTCTTGCTCTCACCTAGTTGACCATTTAGCAGCTGAGGTAAATACTAAAAAGTAAATTTTTCTATGGTTTAAAGAAAGGGAGTAGAGGGAGCGCTTGAGAAAGCAGTTACACAGCCCAGAGCATCATGTGATCTCCTAGAATAATATTAAAAGTTTAGCATAATGCATCTAAATTTGTTTAAATGTTTACAAGTGTGGCACATGGTGTGTGACCAAGCCAAATCAAACAATTTTCTTGCTTGCTGAAAAACAAAGAAAAAGCAACTAAGAAAACTGAATTGATTTGAATGAATTGCAGGCTTTAAAACATGTTTTCTTTTTCTGGGGGGAGCACTGGTATTATAACTGTTTGCTTGAACTAGAATTTTCCCGAAAAATAAATTTCAGTGTAGAATTTCCTTTCCCTGTTATATCTTGGGCATACAAAAATAATGTGCTCAAGGTCATGTAAATCACCCCACTACATTTACAGAAAGGAGAAAGAGTTCCCTCTCATCTTTGCTTATGAAATATTTGATTAGAATCAAACATTTCCAAACAGAACTGTGTAATAAGATTTTTTATTCCTATTTACTATTATTTTAGTATATATTTTGCTGTTTATGCCCCCTTCACCCACAGCCTTACTTTCCCTCAGGCTCTCCTAGCCATCGATACTTGGCTGCACCTGGAACCCTTTCCTTAGGCCACCTCCACGCTGCTTTGGTTTGCCCCCCGGCGGTGAAAGGGACAGCAGTCACCCCTTACCACACTCCCCCCACCTGCTTGTGTCATCAGGTGCCTCTCCAGGTATCGTCCAGTGTCTAAAGCTGCATGCCGGAGACCATCTCCAGGTTCGGCTGTGGGGGTATTTTCCTGTTTCTCCCCATCCCTGAGGACGTCAGCACTCTAGGAGTTCCAAGGGAAGCACATCATGATGTGACAGCCATCCCAGAACTCGGCCAACGTCCTCCCCACCCACAGCATCCCCGAGCTGCACCTCCACCTGTGGTCACCCAGGTGGTGGTATTGCAGCAGGGATGACTGCCCTCCCTCCCCGGAGGAGGAGGAGAGTGATCCGACGGATGCTCTATCCTCCTCTCCCCAGCCAGACCCCAGCCCCCAACAACGCAAGTCCGCACCCAAACTCAGGTAGATGGCATCGCGAGTGGTACCGCTACTGCTGTGTCAACAGGCCGGTCCCTTTTCATTATTTTTGCCAGATAACGTTACACTGGGAAAACCCTCTTAACATGCTAATATGCAATATGAATTTTAGAGATAATGGATCTATGTCATGACCTGCTTGGGAGGTATATCCTTAGACCTACAGTATGTATAATGTACTCTATTAGAATTAACCATGAAGTTCTATGAATCTTAGCCAGAATTAACCTAAGTCCCATTGGATATAGTCTAGATTTAAAAAAAAAAACGTGTGGGGAGACAAAATCCCTTAGTGAATATAAAACCTGTTCCTCAAAAGCATTGCTTAGGTTAAATGGTTTTCAGACATTACTTGTGAGTCCATTATGTATGGCATTATTATTTTAGATAAGACAGAAGGTTCAATAGAATATTGTCCTAATTCAGATCTAAGAATGAGATCAGGGATACCATTTGGGACTTTTATTAAATAACAATATAATTTATTCGACATTACTTCTACAGATGTATAATCTGCAATACCCCATACTTCTGCTGTGTACAATACTGCATTTGTGCTTTTAGCATTTATTACAGTTACAGAACCCTTAACTGAACTGGTACCATAATTTCACATTAAGTGTTAAGCTCCATTAACTGAGGTCTGCAATTTTTAAGATATTTTATGTGAGAGTTCCATTTGGTATTCATAGCACACCTACACCTAAACAGTCACAATAGGTTATTCTTTTAATAGATGAATGATTCAGTCTTAAAAATGTTATTTGCAAAGTGAAGCTGCACCGACGACCACCATCTGTATCTTCTATTTATCTGCAAAAATTTACTGCTACACAATTGCAAGAATTTCCTCTGTAAACCCAATCAAGATGTTGACATTATGCTGAGATTAAGATAGTGTATCAACATATGCTAAGAGATCTACAAGACGTTTGGAGAATGAAAATCCAGGTTATACAATTTATCTATTATACTATTTATATACAAACTAAAAAGAAGTGGCACCACAATGCAGCCCTGTCTGACTCCTAAATGTATATTAACTGGGGCCGTGAGATTACGGATAACACTTAACTTCAGACCATGTATTTTCATGGTCTCTTTATTTTTTTACTTGTTTTTGAAGTATATTATATAGAATGTATGTGTGTTGCATTGACCTACTTGTTTTAGTGCAAGGCACCCAGAGGCCCAGGGATTGGGTGCCCTAGAAATAAAATGTGTCTTGCACTGCCTAAAATATCTAACAGATGTTTATCTATGCTATATTCCATCAATACAGTCCAGAGTGTGCTCTGGCTACTACTGTCAAATGCTATTTTCAGGTCTATGAAACAGCAGAAAAGTTTAGCTTTTTTAATTTTAACATATTTAGTGATAACTGCTGTAAGACATGAGCGTGCTCGATTGTGAAGCAACCTCTCCTCTCTCTCTCTCCAGTGTAAAGCATTTTGGGTTATGTTTATATGAAAGATGGTATCAAATAGTAATGTATTATACTGTATGTGTACTGACAAAGTTATTTTTTAATGTACAGGAAAAACAAAGACAGACAATATATTTTTGTTAATTCCCCACCAGCATCTGCTTAAATAAGCACTGCAATTTAGTCCAGACAGGCCAGGACACTGAAAGTTCAAGGTACTTTATAAGAAATATTTGTCTAAAGCAACAAACTACCAGTGTTCGCAAATCCAAATACAACATTATTAAATGGGCATTGTCAGCTGTGCCCTCCAATTTCTGTTCACTGGTAAGTAGTTTGCCTCTAGGTGCATACTTGGCAAACTACGTCTCTAGAGTGCCCCAATATGTAAATAAATGAATCTTTGTTACCTATTTCTCTACTTTGGTAAATATGTTCGTACCAAGCCAATGAACAGAAATTGAAGGACACAGCTAACAGTGCCCCTTTAAGTGCATGACGTAAACTTCTAAACTGCTTGCTCTTCTTACTTTTTACTTTCTCAAAGGGGCACTGTCCCTTTTTGCATCATATAATTTCTTGCTGAAACTCCACATTTTATAGTTGTTTTCCTTCTCTAAAACTCATTGATATTGCTTGTTGATTTATTTTTCTTAGTAGAACAGAAATGCATGCTAATGGTGCAATTATACCTAAAAAAGTACAGTTACGTAAGAACTTACCGTAACAGTAGATCTTCGAGAGGAGCTCTTGCAGCAGGCTATTACAATCAGGACTACACCGCAGGCACTAGGACCCTCCAGTGAAACTTCTGCCAGCAATACACAGCAGGGACCACCCCCGACGCCGGCCCCGCCCCGATGTCAGTCAGGGTACAAGAGGGGGCGGACCCAGCTCCACCTCAGTTCTCCCACCAAGACCCAGAAGAAGGCCTGACAAGAGAAGGAGACAAAGCCTACCATGAAGAGAATCGGAGAAGAAAAATGAAAATGGATCTGCACACCTCGAGGGGGAAAGCGGGTGGGAAGTAGCGCCTGCTGCAAGAGCTCCTCTCGAAGATCTACTGTTATGGTAAGTTCTTACGTAACTGTACTATCTTACTTCGAGTGGGAGCTCTTGCAGCAGGCTATTACAATCAGGACTGAGTCCCAAGCAGTCCCACAACAAAGAGGTAGACGACCCCGGGAGGTGGAATATGCTGACTCCAGAGGCCTTGGACAAAAGCCCTTATGTCACAGCTGGGCGAAGCCAGCTCAGCGTCTGGAGACAATATCAAGCTGTAATGCTTGACAAAGGTATACACGAGTTCAGGTTGCAGCCGCACAAATGTCCTGTATGGCGACATTTCGCAGAGCGGCGAAAGAAGCTGACACTCCTCTGGTGGAGTGACCCCTAACTGGGCCCGGCAAGGATTTATTGTGATGCTCGTAGCAAAACGAGACACAGCAAACTATCCATTTAGAGATAGTTTGCTTGGACACCGGTTGACTCAAGCAATGTGGTGCAAAAGCCACAAAGAGCTGCTCCGATTTACGGTGCTGAACCGTCCTTTTGAGGTAATACCTCAAAGTCCTGTGGACATCCAATGTGTGTAGAAGAGCCTCCCCTCTATTGGAAGGGGAAGGAAAATAAACAGGAAGGTCAACCGACTGGTTGAGGGTCAATTCTGAGACCACTTTAGGAAGAAACTTAGGATTTGTTCTGAGGGAAACCCTTTCCCTGTGGAAAACCAAATAGGGCTCTTTACACATCAGAGCCTGAAGCTCGGAAACTCTTTGAGCTGAAGTAACAGCAACCAAAAAACAAACCTTCCAAGAAAGGTAACGTAGCTCACAATCCGCTGCCGGTTCAAAAGGAGAGAGGGTGAGTTTCTCCAACACAAAAAGGAGGTCCCAGGGTGGGACAGGGTCCCAAATGGGAGGTCTCATATGTAGACTTCCCCTAAGAAAGGTGCGGGCTACATCTAGTTGTGCTAATGCTCTATCTCCCACGAGAGCATGATAGGCAGAGATTGCCCACATGTGCACCTTGATAGAGGAGTAACTCAGACCCTTATCGTACAAGGAGAGGAGATACTATAAAGCTGAGTTCACAGGACAAGTGACAGGATCCAAATGCTGTGGCAATGCCCAAAACAGAAATGCTTCCATTTCATAGAGTAGGCGGAGCGAGTAGAGGGCTTGCTGACACTAGGACTGCTTCCACTTCCGGGGAAATCCTGTATCTATGTTGGGCTACGTCTGAAGGAGCCAAGCATGTAGGTGTAAGGATCGAAGATCTGGATGGACCAGCGACCCTTGTTCCTGGGACAGTAACTGCGAGCATATGGCCAGCGGAATTGAAGGTTCCATTGATAACCGCAGCAGTAGTGGGAACCAAATCTGCCGAGGCCATTTGGGGGCCACTAGGATCATTCGGGCCCCTTCTGCCTGTAACTTGAGCAGCACTCTCTGAATGAGAGGGAAGGGCGGAAAGGCATAGAGAAACCTCCCTGCCCAGCAAAGGGATAATGCGTCTGGCCAGAAAACTCCAGGCGCGTGCTCTCTCGAGCAGAACGTTGGCAGTTTGGCGTTGCGTGGTGATGCAAAGAGGTCAAGCTCTGGAAGATCCCACCTATCGAAGAGCTGGTCCGCCATGGACTGTAGCAGCTCCCACTCATGCGCTCTGGAACACGACCTGCTGAGGCTGTCAGCCAGATCGTTTAGGATGCCTGGAACGTGCACTGCGGACAGCAGGATGCCCCGCTCCAGCGCCCAGTACCAGACTCTCATCGTCTCTCTGCAAAGAGGATACAAATGAGTGCCCCCTTGCTTGTTGATGTAAAAGACGACCGCCATGTTGTCTGTCTGAACTAGAAGAGTGCCTGGGACCAGGTCCTCTTGAAAAGCCTGGAGGGCACAGAGGACTGCTCGAATTTCCAGCACATTGATGTGGAGGGACTGCTCCTCGGGTGACCAAACCCCTTACGTTCGACGTGCACCCAGGTGCGCCCCACACCCCAGGTCCGAGGAATATGTTGTCAGAGTTTGACCTGGTGGCTCTGGACGAAAGCTGACCCCTTTCTCCAGATTGCTGGGGTCCATCCACCAAAGCAGAGTTCTCCTGACTGGCTCAGAGATCTTGACTGGGGAGTCTAGATCGTTGCGGCTTTGGTCCCACTGCACCCTGAGCATCCATGCGGGACTCTCATGTGGAGGCGGGCCAAGGGAGTGACAGGAATGGCCGCTGCCATGTGCCCCAGTAAACTGAGGAAGTTCCGAGCTGGAACTCGAGGAGTTATGGAGATCCGGTCTGCCATCTCTCCCAAGCGAACTGCCCTGTCCTGTGGGAGGAAGGCCATGCCCTGGACGGAATCCAGGATTGCTCCTGTGAAGGCGAGCTTTTGGCTGGGCTCCGGGGATGATTTTTGTAAGTTCAGGGTGATCCCCAGCTCTCGGAACAGAGTATAAGTGTCTTCGAGAGCTCGTAAAAGGCCTACTCTTGACGGGGCCATAAGCAGCCAATCGTCTAGGTAGGGGAACACATAGTGTCCCATATGCCTTAGAGCTGCAGCCACCACTGCTAGGCATTTGGTGAACACTCGCAGAGCAGAAGAGAGGCCAAACAGAAGCACTCGAAACTGAAAGTGCTTCCCTTGGAAGTGGAACCTCAGAAACTTTCTGTGGGGAGGATAGACCCCGATATGCATATATGCATCCTGCATGTCGAGAGAACATAGTCAGTCCCCTTGGTGCAGCGAGGGAAGGAGTCCTTGAAGAGTCACCATCCCGAACCTTTTGTACTCGATAAAGAGGTTTAGAGGACTGAGGTCCAGAATGGGACGAAGGTCCAGAGTCTTTTTTTGGGACCAGAAAGAAGTGGGAATAGAACCCCTGCCCTTGCTGATGCAAGGGGACCCTCTCTATTGCTCTCTTCTGCAGGAGGGTCTGTATCTCTCCTTCTATTGGTGGGATGTGAGAAGGAGGATAACAGGAGAGCTTTGGCGGAGTATGCGGTGGAAACTCTGTGAACTCTAGCATGTGTCCTCTCCGTATGATATCCAAGACCCACTGGTCTGCGGTGATAGACTTTCACCCTTCGAAATGAAGGGACAAGCGGCCCCCAACCAGCTCCCCTGGATCTTCCCGCGGAAGAGGAGGGGGCGGAAGGGAGTCATTGGGCAGAGCCGGTAGTGGTGAGAGAGGCCTGGGAGGACTTGGGCCCACAGGCAGGAGGTCCACCAGAATGCTGGTTTCCGGATCTCCTCCGAAAGCCTCCTCTCTGCCCCTGTTAGTTGCCACAGGCTGGACCTTGACTGCCTGAGGACTTATGAAAAGGCTGTCTACAGTGCTGTCATCGCTGGTCACCACAGTACATCTGGCAGACCGACCAGATCGACTTGCCCGACTCCTGGAGGCGGGAGATCAAAGCCTCCGTCTCCTGCCCAAACAGCACGGTATCCTGGAAGGGCAGATCCTTGATACCGACCTGCAGATCCTGGTGAAAGCCCAAGACTCTCAACCAGGCATGGTGCCGGAGGCACACCCCGGAAGCTGCTGCCGTGTCTGCAGTGTCATACGAGGCCCTCAGTACATGGGAGCCTACGTCTGAGCCCGAATGGAGGAGGGCCAGGAGCTCTGCCTTTTGGTCAGAGTCTGGCATGGTCTTTGCCAGCTCTAGTCCCCTTTCCCACATCGCATTCTGGTACTGTACCATATGCATTAGGAAATTGAGGGAATGGATGGAACAGGTGGAGGCAGCATATACTTTCTTGCCCACCTGGTCCAGGTAGCGGGACTCCGGGTCGGGAGGCTGGGAGCTGAGGTGCTTCAGTTGCCGAGACTTGTCATGGGCAGCCATGATCACCGAAGAATCGGCCTGAGGGTGTTCCGCTAGAAAGAGTTCTGCCCTCGGGGCCTTATACAGCCTGTCTGACTTTTTTGGAACTGCCAGGATTGAGGCCGGATGCATCCAGGTGGTTCTGGTAAGGTCCTGGAATGTATCGACTAAAGGAGGGATAACCAGAGGCTTTGGCTTCTTTTGCCTCAGGTACATAGCCAATCTCCGGCGTTCCGGATCCAGGTCCTCCGTGTCCCACTCGTTGGAGGCCTGGATGTGCCTCATGACGTCTATGAAAGTAGGATCATCCGGAGGCCAGCGAGGCTGGTCCTCTCCCGGGGAGCACTTGAGGCTGAGAGAGGAAGAAAAGGTCGACATTGGGGAGGAGGATTGACTATCCGACTTGGTGTAGTCTGACCCCGTCCTATGACCATGCCTTCGCTGAAGTCGGTAGCTAGGGGACCGACGTTAGGAGCGTTCTTGCCTGGAGCGAGAAAGGCTCCTGGAGCGTGACCTAGTCCGATGTCAGTCACCCAAGTCCCAGGAGCGACGACGGTGGTCCCGAGACCTTGTGCGGGAACGGGTCCTGGAGGGAGGTGAAGGCTGGTGCTCCAGTGACTTCCTCAGGGAAGACTCCCATCCTGGCTGTGGTTTTCCCGCAGGGTCTGGTACCGGTGTCTGGGCCGGCGACGGGGAGGACCGCTTGTGGACCTGCCCCCACCAAAAGGAGAAAAGATCCTTGAGCTCATCCTTGGTGAATATTTCAGCTGCTAGTTTCGGGAAGGAAGTCTCCGGAACGTCGGGGCGTAAAGGAGAGCTCTCCTGAGGGCCCTGGGGGAGGAGGACTTGGGTGACGGGGACACCGGTTCCTCCGCCACCGTCCCACGTTAATCGCCCCTTGTCAGTGTGAGGGACGACAGAGTGACGCCGGGGGGCGCCGGAGAGTCCTTAGTCTCCGGAGGTGCGCCTTTAGCAGGCGACGTCGGTGCCTTAGCAGGTGGGGACAAAGCAGGCACCTCTAAGGACTTAGCGATTACCCTTAGCGAGGTCACCTTTGGCTTGGCTGGCTTCTCCCCCGATGGGCTGGCCTTAGCCTGAGGAGTCTAAGGAGGATCTCCAGAACCCGAGAGACGGGCCTTTTTGGGAGACGGCCGCGAGTGCAAGTGCAACCGGTGACAGGACCGACTAGGGTCCTTGCTGTGGCGCTTTTTCTCCTTCTGCTTCCCCTCCGAGGAGTGCAGATCTATCTTCTGCTCTAGCAGGTAGGCCTTAAGGGCCTTCAGGCGGCGGATGCGGTCTGGCTGGTAAAGGCTCTGCAATCTGCACAGTTGGCGTGTCAGTGGTCCAGGCCTAGACAAAACGCATCACCGATGGTCATCGCTCCTTCGCTGGGATCTGCCTCCCGCAGTCACACTCTGTTTAAGTGTTCAGGAGATGCCGATGCCCGAGAAGACATCGAACTCGGCCGGGAAAACGGCTGACGTCGGTACTCGGAAAATGGACCTGAGAGCAAGGAAAACAACGCTCTAAAGGCGGAGAAAACAACCAACAGGCAGCGGACTGACATCGGGTACCAGAGGACGAGAAAACCTGTCGAAAATTGAAGAAATAATGTTGATTGTAGATCAAATCTTTAGCTGCAACTGCAAGCAGAAGCTGTTACTTCAACTTCATGTGCAGGATACGGCAAGAAAGAACCGAGGTGAAGCTGGGTCGGCCCCCTCTTGTACCCTGACCGACGTCGGGGCAGGGCCGCCGTCGGGGGCGGTCCCTGCTGTATTTGCTGGCAGAAGTTTTATCGGAGGGTCCTAGTGCTCTGGCGTACTCCTGAATTGTAATAGCCTGCTGCAAGAGCTCCCACTCCAAGTAAGATCTCTTGAGCTACCGCTATAGCACGCTCCCTGTACATTAGGAGTACTCCCAAACAGTGCAGAAATGCATAATGCAATAGTCTCCTTTTCTCCCACTGCATCTCGAATACCTAGACTGTGAAAGGGGTGTTCTCAAGTCCATGAAGCATGCAGTGAGAGCTGATCAAGGATTTAGACAACCATGTTTTTTGTGTGGTAACACCTGTATGGTGGGCAGTATTTTTTTCACTTTTAAAAAGAAAAAAGGGAATCAGATTCAACAACCACCTACATCAGCAAATTCTACAGAATGTGTGCAATCATAGTGTGTGTTTTTAACAAGGGACCGTTTGAGCCTAAAGAGGTTGACAGTGTCCCTTTAAACATTCTGATGCTACTACTGCATTATTTATATTAATGGCATATTAGATGTACTGCTGTATTTACAGTTAGTCAACGTTGTCACCAAGGTTTTATGCACTGTATAAAATATGCCTTATCATGGTCTCTCATGTCTGGGTCGTACCTGTGTAAGGGTCATATGAGCCAGTGCACCCACCCAGGTACCAAATGTTAAATAAATGGATGTTATCCATTGCCCTGTCACCCAGCCTACAACTACAGTAACAAACCTTTATCTTTTCTTTCCAATTTTTTGGCAGTAAGCCACTAACTACCTTTTCTGCCTATCACTTACACATTTGGCCACACTGGTGACATGTCTGCATATTTATGTTCTTGAATGTTTACCTCATGCATACAAAACTTGAAATGTTTGACATTTGTTTTCTTTTCAGTTTTTGCATTTTTTATGGCTATCATGCCTGAGATTTAAGTCCCTTTCTTATGAGAATGATCTAGCTTATCAAACTCTGATGACAGTTCATTACTGGTACAGCATTAGCCACAGCTAATGGGGGCATGTAAAGAAAATAGAAACACAAAGTATCGGCAGGAAAGAACCAGTAGGCCTATCTAGTCTGCCCTATCGTTCCTACCCAACATTACACCCTGGAACCTCCCTTGTCACAGGTGTCCCTCTCTCTTCCATTCTCTCTATTTCCAATACCCATGTGCCTGTCCCATGCATGCTTGAAGCTCCCCATTGTCTCCACCACTACCACCTCTTCTGGAAGGCTGTTCCAGGTGTCTACCACCCCTTCTGTGAAGGAGTATTTCCTCACATCCCTCTTAAACTACCCTACCCCTTCAAATTTCATAGCATGCCCCCATGTACTGTTGTTCCTCCTATTGTGAAAGAGACTACCCCCTGCACTCTGTTCACCCCCATGAGGTTCTTACAGGGCTCAATAATGTCCCCTCTCGCTCTTCTCTCTTCTAGGGAGTGCATGTCAGACTCTTGCATTCTCTCCTCGTACGGCTTCTGATGCAAACCCTGCACCATTTTAGTAGCCCTCCCCGGACTACCTCTCCCCTGTTGAGGCTGCATCTCTGCAGGGATGTCCAGAACTGGATGCAGTACTCCAGGTGGGGTCTCACCAGTGAGCAATACAGAGGCAACACCACCTCCCTTCTCCTGTTAGAGATCCCCTCAGTATGCATCCAAGCACTGGACTTACCTTGCATACTGCCCTGTCGCACTGCCCTGCCACCCTGAGATCATTAGATATTATTACCCCAAGGTCCCTTTCTTGCTTGGTAACTGTAAGTACCTCCCCCATCTTGTACACCATCTTCGGGTTACCCCACCCCAGGCGCATGACTACTCTTTTTGGCACTGAAATCCAGCTGCCACTCCCTAGACCACTCTTCTACTGTCTCCAGATCCCTTTACACTCTCTCCACCCCCTCCTGGGTGTCCACCCTGTTGCAGATTTTTGTATCATCCGCAAAGAGACACACCTTCCCCTCCAGTTTCTCAGCAATGTCACTTATAAAGGCATTGAAGAGGACATGTCCCAGTACTGATCCCTATGGTACTACATTGGTCACTCTTCCATCCATCAAATGATTGCCATTCACCACCACCCTTTGTCTCCCACCTCTCAACCACTTTTGATATCTAGATAACCAATTTCTCCCCAGCTCCCAGGCTGGTAAGTTTCTTTATCAGCCCCCTCTGTGGTATGGTGTCAAAGGCTTTACTGAAGTCCAAACAGGCTACATCCACTGCCCTCCCCGATCCACATCCCTAGTTACCCAAATAAATTTATCAGATTTGTTTGATATGACCTACCCCCTATAAAGTTATGCTACCGGTGGTCCTGCAGCCCATACGTCTCCAGGTACTCATCAGTCTCTCCTTCAGTAGGGAGTAGGGACTCCATTAACTACCACACCACTGATGTGAGACTGACTGATCTGTAATTGCTAGCCTCCTCCCTGCTGCCACTCTTATGCAGAAGGACCACATCGGTCCTCCTCCATTCCTCTAGAACTACCCTCATCTCCAATGAAACAGCACTGCCACAGGGGCAGTTAGCACTGCGCTCAACTCCTTAAGTACCCTTGGATGGATCCCATCTAGCCCCATCACCTTGTTTTTCTTCACGGCTTCCAACCCAAGGCAGACTCTCTTTGTCGTGAACAGTAAAATAATCTGGTCTGAGAGGCATATTACCTAAAGCCCCAATTTAGGTATTCCCTATCTTGGTCTGTTATGCCCTCTATCTATAAGAGCAGTATAAAGCTTAAACTGCAGGACAGAAGCATGGTGGACAGCTATTCCACTCAGAATACCAGCATGACAGAAATTGTTATCTGCCACGAAAACTGGTATGCAAAACAGGGTGGAATACTGCTCATTTCTAGCCCTGGCTAAGCAAATGAAGCAAACTGTTATGAGAAAAAAATGTGAACAACATGGCCATTTAACCCAGACCTCCAAAACACCAGTTTGGTGTTTTACCAGCTAATCTTGTAGGACAGCTAGCAAGCCTGAGTTTCCCCAGAGTCGCTCACAAACTGCAAACCCTACAGCTAGGAACAACAGAGACAGCAGTCTTTCTTATCATAATCTAGTTATCTAACGCTGCAACTTTTTCCAGCAATTGTGTGCAAGTTATCAGGCCAAGAAATAATCTCCAGTGAGCAAAACTGAACCACCTCTGTAAACACAGCAAATGAAAAAGCTTACTTTGTAGGGGGACTTCTTCATTATTTTAAAATACATGGATTTAAAAGATTGAAAAATGAGAAAAATGTTTTAAGCATACTCCATACCATGTATAACAACTGTCAAAACACAAACTATAATGAGAAAGACATAATGTGACTTAAGTGGGAACTGAACCCAGGCCCTGGAACACTGTCCTAGAAACACAGAAAAAGACGTCAGGAAAGGACTAATGACCCGTCTAGTCTGCCAAACCCTGCCTAATACGTGTGTGATGGCCCCCCTCCTGGCCACCCATCTCCTTATTTCTCCTCCAATTCTCTCTACCATCTCCCTGTTCTTATAAGGTATCTGTACCTCACCAACCCCTTGAATTCCTCGTTGTTTATCACATACCACTTCACTTGGCAGTCTGCACCTGTTCATCACTCGTCTCATAAAAAGTTCTTTCTTACAGTCTTTCTTGCATCTCCCCTGAACTCATCCCAGATCCAACTTCAGTGGATTACCTCTTGTGCCTGTCTTTGCACTTAGGGAGAAAAACTCACTTCTGTTTATACCCCATGGAGATATTTATACATTTCTATCATGTCCCCTTCTCCCTCCTTGTCTCCGCAGTACACATGTGGAGGTCTCTCGATCATTCCTTGTATGTTTTTTCCTGTATTCCTTGGATCATTTTGATCACCCTCTTCTGCACTGCCTCCTCCATGACACAGTCCTTCCGAAGGTGCAGGCTCCAGAACCTCGCACAGTGCTCCAGGTGGAGCAAACCAGGAACCTATATAGGGGAGCATCACCTCCTTATTTCTGTGGCCGATTCCTCTTCCTATGCACCCTGTATTCTGTTAGTCCTGATGCACTGGGCTGATGCTATCAGACTGTCTGAGATCATCATGGCCAGGTCTCTTTCTTCAGCTGTTGTCTCTACTGCTACCCCACCCCCTGTCCCCATCAAGTGTTACCTTTTGGGGTTTTGTTCCCACTGTGCATTACTTTGTACTTTTTGGCACTGAATTTTAACTGCCATGTCCTGGACTTTTTTCCCCTTAGCCTTTCCAATTCCTCTCTCATTGTTTGGACCACTTCCTTGCAGTCTACCCTACCACAGATTTTAGTGTTGTCTGTGAAGAGACAGATCTTCCCTTGAACCCTTACCCCAATGTCGCAAATTAATATATTAAAGAGGAAGGGTTCCAGGACAGAACTCTGGGGCACGCCACTTGTCACTTCCTAACCTTTAGAGGGAGGCAGTATAGCACAGTGGTTTAAGGCTCTGAGCTGCAAATCTGGTGACATCCAGCAGACGAGACCTGGGTTTGACTCCCACAGCTTCCACCCTGAGCAAGTCACTTAACTTCCCTGTGCTCCTAGGCCGCACCTGTAAAAAAGCTTTCAACTTAGTGTGCTAGTCCTCGTTAAACAACAACAACAAATTGAGTATTTTCTGTTTATGAATTGTGAAAAGGGTGGTAGAATCATAAAACAGTCTGTCAGAGGAGGTGGTGGGTGCCAAGTCCATAAATGGTTTCAAGTGTAACTGGGACAGAGTGAAGGGTTCGGTAGTTGCTCTGTTCAGTAGCAGTAGGGAGGGCAGCGGGGGAGAGATAAAATCATGCATAGACAATAGGTCCCAGGACAGATAGGGAATGAATTCCGCACAAACTTGATGGACCTGTGGTCTTTTTCTGCCATCACTGTCCATGTTTCTAAGTCTACCTTCTGCATTAGCACCTTCAGACAGTTTTCTATACAGCATTGTACCCTTTCGTCCACACCAAGGGCTCCCAGTTTCTTGACATGCCTTCTGTGAGGAACTGAGTTGAATGCCTTACTAAAGTCCAAGTTTAGTATGTCTACCACATGTCCCTTATTGGCTGCCCTTGTTACTCAAGCAAACAAATCAATCCCATTTCGCTGACATTATCTCCTCCTCCTCATGAACCCACTCTGCCCATTATGCTGGAACCTGCCAGAGTACAGGATTTTTTTTTTTTTTTTTTTGCTAAAGAGTGGTTCTAGCAATTTCCTCACTACAGACATAAGGCTGACTGGGCTGTAGTTTCCTAAATCATCCTTACTGCTGCTTTTGAGCAGGGGCATTACATCAGAGTGGTCCCTGAGTACTACCCCAGTGTTCAGGGAACAGTTCTAGATAGTTGCCAGTAGTGCTGCAGTAACCTAAACTACCTCCTTTAGTACCCATGGGTGCATCCTCTCCAATCCCATATTTCTGATCACTTTTAAAGCTTTCAGTCCCTCTAGCACCCTTCCTATGGTGATGGGAATGCCACCGGCCCCCTCTCACTCCCTGTCTGCTGGTCAAATTGCACAGTCAGGTAGCAGAATATTCTTTTCTACTGTGAATACTCAACAAAAATAGTGGCTCACTATGTTAGGCTTACGTTTGTCCCCCTCCTCCCACCTCACCCCAGCCATCCCTTTTGTTCTCCTCCTCTCACCTCATCCCCCACCTTAACCTATCTATTTTTTTCTTTGATCTTGTGCTTCTCCCATACGTACAAGAACAATAATTTGTCTCCTTGCTTTACTACCTGTGCTATTCTTAGTTTTACTTCAGACTTTGCTTTTTTTACTAGCCTAATAGTTTTCCTCTTCTTTTTGTGTGTACTTCCCTGCCCTCACCTTCCTGACGCTGTACCAGCCAAGCTATTAAGCCTGAACTGCCAGCAGACACTTTTTTTCCTCAGACTGCAAATCCTGAAATGCTTAGCAATGGCTAAAGACACCTTTCCTTTTGTATCAGCACAACTACTTCAGCAACAGGGGGTTAGATTAACAGTCATAGAAATAGTAGAAAAAGGGCCTTGCAGACTAGTCTGCCCAATGTGGAGGTGTCGTCCCTTTATACAGCAACTGTTAATCACCCCCTAGAGGAACAATGTGGCATGAGGCATAGCAGAGTCCCACACTGCCCTAGGGTGTGACTACCTGTTAATCTAACCCCAGGGAGAACCTTATTGCTATCATAAAAAAAAAAAAAAAATGATTACATACAAACATACAAATTCTCCAGCAGATAAAGGCCCTACAGTCTATCTAGTCTGCTTGAATGTGCAGTTCCCATTGTGTTTACAGAGGGAACTACCTCCCTCAATTAAAACTCTTAAAAGTGTACACTTTGAATGTTTTCCTCGTCGAGAGTAGTAAGATTTGCAATAAAGATTTCCATCTGCCATCTGCCCAAGAATGTGTGTTCAGAGCATCAGAATACATCTTAACAATCATTCAGCAGAGACAACAGAAGAAAAGACGCTACTCTGGCAAAAGAGTTCATATGCCATGGTTATAAGCTCTACATGGCATTTTGTAACAAAGATTAATGTGAGGGTCTCAAAATATGGACAGCCAATCGGGTTGTAGCCTTTCCACGATTCTTATATAATGGCAAATAAGAAGTACTGATGCAACCATGCCTCTCAACTATGATAACGCGTATCACTGTGCTCCTTATACTGTTCCTTTTTAAACAGTGCCTATTTTGTTTATTTACCACTCAACACAGTCTGGAATTCTGCTCAAGGTGGAAGCCGTTGTGGTCCTGCTCCAGTTATACTCTGCCAGGACTGTTGCAATACAGGATAAGGTAGAGGCGACAAATGAAAGGGCTGCAAAAGCATCGAGTGCAACAAAAGTACTAAAAAAGGAGAACACTGCACTTAAAGGGAAAGTCCCCTCAACTTATTTTCTGTATACCCATGTAGTTTGCAAGCACAAACAATGATTTCCTCTCTTGCACCCCCTTAATTTAGATAAAAATGAGGTTGCTTCACTCTGTTTTGCCCTGGTGTGAAAACCTGTTTATCACCATTGTAAAGGTCATGACTCTACTCATGCAAGACATCATGGGAGCCGATGATGCCTACCTGTACAAATCAGCAGAAGTAATACTCTCATCAAGTTCTGTTGCATATCTTCTGAAGTCCTTGTATTCTCTAATAGCATTTTCTAACTCAGACACACTTCAAACTACAGAAAACAGTAGGGCACTTACTATGCCTTGAAATGTTTCATGGCCAGCATAAGACAAGAAAACAGGGATTGCTGAGGACACCAACAGCACAGATTAATATGTATAACTACTACGGGCTTTTGCACTACAACATCATAAAATTACAGGCTGACTTACATGAGTTGGGTCATGATCACTGCAACAGGACTCTAGCAGCTATTCACACCAGACTCAAGTACCTTCATTTACATTTAAATCCTAATGAAATTAGGATGGTGCAATAGTCAGTCATTGTTCATGCCTGCAAACTACACAGACAAACAAAATAAAAGGCAGAGACCACCTTCCATTTAAGCACAGGCTACAAAAAAATGAAAATCAGCTTTGAGCACCAAATGTCCAGATAATTGGGTTGCTGTCTTATTTATGGCTCAAACGCTGCCATATGATGTTTAACTAGATGTTAGACCAAACCATCCTAAATGATTTGTTTTGACTGAAATATTTATATTGCTTTCCTTCAGAGACAATCTTACATTTTATTATTTTGAAGTAATAAAATAAGCTAAAAAATGAAGCACCTTAACTAAGTTTTAACAATTTAACTGCACATTTATTCAGAGAATGCACAATTCAATCCGTCTGCCTACAACTCCCAGAGGCACTCATATGCTTCTTGTCACTGCTATTTCATTACAGCACGAGTGTGGCCCAGAGTTGTAGGTACAAACGTTCTGCACTTGGAGGCCAAACCTGTACAGATATTATGGGCATTGCAATCAATTTAAATAAATTGACATAGAGTACATGACAGTTCCAGAAGATTCAAGTAAAGAATTGTGCAGCTGTGAGTGGGATTCCTTTTATATTTTAAGAGCAAAAAGATGGGTTTTTTTTTTTTTTTTATTTAGTTGTTTAACCAGGTATAGCACACTAAGCTGAAAGCTTTTTTACAGGAGCGACCTGGGAGCACAAGGAGGTTAAGTGACTTGCTCAGGGTCACACAGTATGCAAGTGGAAGCTGTGGGATTCAAACCCAGGTCTGGTCTGCTGGATGTCACCAAATTTGCAGCTCAGAGCCTTAGACCACTGCGCTATACTGCCCACAATTGTGAGGGGGTAGAATAATACATTGACTATAATTATGATAAGGTAGCTCTCTGTGGTAATAACCCACCTGCTGAGGGACTAGTTTCTTTTTTCTTCTTATTCAACATATTTTTTTACAGTTAATATTTAAAAATGTTTCTAGAAGTTTCTTGCAAAACCTATTTTATAAGCACAATAATGCACACCAGGGTTTTGGCTGTGCTGTGATAAACACACTTCTATGGGCTGAAGGCACTTGGCTGCAGCCTTGTGCCTTACTACGCCACTGGACATGCATTCATCCCATCATAACCAACACTCTAGTGTGCCTTACTGTTACGCAATCTCATAGTGCCTAAACTGTTCCTAGGTGCAGGATTTGCAGACCGAGACATAACTGTGGGATGCTGAAAAATGCGAGTTGGCCCAGTAGTTCAGTAAGAAGAGCACAGGGATTCAACTATAGGGTCACAATATTTGCTTCTCATTATACTTGGTTTCAAATGCCTAGCAGTGACTAATACCACAACAATAATCCTTTACCAGCCATAACATGAAACATAATTTCAAAACTCATTAAACAACAAATGGCTGGAAGACTGCATTGTGATTTGCTGGTTCCCATTCCAAAGGCTACTGTTAACGGCTGGAAACCCTCTTGTGCAATAACATGATTAGAATTCAAACTATAAAACAATTAATTAATAGAAACATTTTAGATTAGAAATAACTTTTAGGCATTCCTGGAGCTGTGTTTCTGTCCTGTACAGGGCGTACTCCTTTACATGCTCCTGCTATGACTGCCCATCCCCTCTCCCAGGTTCCCCACAGCTCACTCACTGCACCCATTTTGATTGATTTATGTTACTTTTTGTTGACCAGGAAAAGGGGGGCTAGACAATATTGCCTATTTTGAGCCTTGTCCCAGTGGGGGTGGGGGATAATGATGCAAACCAGATTAATCTGTTGGTGGTATTTTAGTGAATGTGGGAATTTGGCCAAGACACCAGGGAAATTCCCTTACTTTTTCAAGACAACCAAAGGGATCTTTAACATCCACCCAAACAACTACAGGAGCAGGCAGCTGGGGTCTATGTTTAATCTTTCATCCAAAGGACAGCACACCCTGACAGTACTGCATCCCCTTAGTACTGCACTCTTTCTTCCCCCTCCACATCCACCCTTTCCTTTAAATATCTCCTTAGAGATCTTTCAATATTCATCTGTTCCTGCACCTACCCATCCCTGCTTTCCCATTTCTCCCCTTCCTAACTTGTCTCCCCAACCACCTTCTACTGGGTTGCTTTTTACTCGCTCGAGAACATGCACTCCAGTCTTTTTTTTTTGGGGGGGGGGGTCCGGCCCCCTTCCCCCATTCCAGGCTAAGGCTCAGCTCTTGCCTTGCACGTCGCCCCACCATGCCCAGGCCCACTCCCCTGGATGGGTCCGCCGGGCATGCACCCCCTCAATGGTCAATGGTAATGACCCCTAGCTTACCTCCTAGGGTGGCGGCCACAGGAGTGGGATACCACAGTGGACACTAGAGGCAATGGGAACAGCAGCTGGGCAGGGCATCATACATGGTGAGCTGGATTTTTTGTAGATGCTGTAACACCCCCCCAAGAGGCGGGATGTGCAATGACATCAACATGTCCAGTCTCCCACAAAACTCGGCACCGGACTTTTCCAAAGGATCCCCCGACCTCCGCCTAAGGTCACTAACAAACCAAACACTTACTCACCCCCCCCCCCAGAGAAGGAGAGCCACCCCTCGGGCACTTAATATTTTTCCGCCTGGCTGGCCCTCCGACTCGCGGGTCCGTTCCCAAACCTGGGATGTCAGCATCAGAAGCGGACGCCTAGCTGCTGTGCCAGCGGGCCTGCTATGTGCTCTCTCCATTCTTGTTTTGCCCTGATGTGGTCAGTTTGTTTTTGTAGCTATTCTAGTATTTTATTTATTTAAAAGTTGATGATCAGTAAATGCACATTGAGCCAGGGCTCATTTCCAGGTGTGACCCAGGGAAATGGGGTACAGGAGAATATAGAACAATCACATCGTAGAAGCAGTTGAAGACAGTAGAGACATCATTACAACAGACAGCAGTAGCAAGAATTAATGCAATACTAATATACTAATATATCTATACCTGAACTTACAAGCTTAAATGGGCAGACTGGGTGGGCCATAGGCCCTTATCTGCTGACAGTGTCTATGTATCTATGTAGGATCTAAGCGCGGGTGAATCAATACAGCTATGCAGTTACGTACAAAGCAGCTGAACTGAACAGAAACAGCTTCAGAATTATGCTCAGGAGGAGGCAGGTGTATTTCTTACAATGTTACTGTGACGGTTTACTGCACTAATTTTAATTTGTTTTTGCTCTGTAATAATTTTTCTTCACCTATTTATATACACATTGTCATGGTTTGCTTCACCTTTCCATGTAACCCTTCACCCCGGGTCACACCTGGAAACAATCCTCGGCTCAGCCAGCCTTTCCAGGTTATCAAATTAATAAACAAACACACCACACATAAAATAATCAACAGATATATACACTGACCGAAGGTAAAATCAATTGAAGAAGTGTTTCCATCTATAAAAGCCGCAAAATATCTACAGTATCTGCATGTCTCCTTGATTTTGTTCATCAGCATAAATTACATATGGTTTCCAAGTTCCAGATAGCAACCATTACAAAGCTTTTGAAAGAGAGGGCGTACTCCAACCGCAACAAATATCCCCCAACTACCTCAGACTAATGGAGATCTACAGATCTACAGTTCCAATAAGCCTTTGTCAGCCTGTCTCTGCACATCCTGACAACTTAGTACCACCGAGCACACTGCAGCCCTGTCAAGCTATGCTTGATGGGAATCACAACGCCTACCCCAAGCAGGCACTAACGACTTTGCAGCTGGTTGGGAATGGGGGACAGGGTGCACCATACAAACTGTTGCAGGGCTATTCTGAAAATAATTGCAGCCCTTGCACACCCTGTCACAGCTTCTGGCATCTCCCCAGGGTTACTGGCAGGTAAAAGTACTAACAGGGGTGCAGCCGCCAGGACACCAGACCACCACATACTTTGGACTTCTGAAGCTAGATACAGGGGAACCACTGGGCCACCAGTCTGGCTGATCTTTGACATTGAGCAGTGGTACTGACCCACCAGGGTCTTTTTCTTGCGGCTGTGTTAGGGGAGGGACACCCTTGTGTACACTACACTGATCTGGGCTTCCCTTGTCACTGCACCATGCCTTGCTGCAATGTTATGCTGCAGCCCAGATGCATGCACAGCTGGATTAATGAGCTGCAGTGCAGCTCTCCTGCAGGGAAGTGTTATCACTTCCAATAGTATGCCACAAGTTTTGAGAATACAGCTATTGGCAGGGAGTTCCACAGTGTGTCCAAAATCCACCAGTTTTGAGTCACCTTAAAAAGATAAGTGTCCTGCCTAAAACTAACTAGTTTTTAAAAGCAGTCAACCATTACCTGTTATATCGGAGGTATATATTTTTTTCTTTTCCCTTTAGTTAACTAGAAGATTGTTTACCTGATGTTAGTAGGTGTGCGGTGTGGAACAGCATTCTGCCTGGCAGCCGACATATCTAGCTCTATCCCCCCAACACACACACACACACACACACACACACACACACACACACACTCTATCATCAGCACTGTGACCTCACTAACTGTGACATCACTGCAGCTTAGTAACAGCCACTCAGTAGCTGCCAGGTCAGTCACCTGTGATGTCACTATCAGTCAGATCACAATGCCGAGGATGTAGTGGGTGGGGACTAGAGACAGATATGTCAGCTGCCAGGCTGAGAGCTATTCCACACACCCAGCACAACCTTATCACATAGAAAACTTTCTGATAAGCAAATGGAAAAAGAAAAATACTTCAGAAATAAAATGTCACAACTGACTACTTTTTAGAATTTGTATCACTTTCCTGTCTGTCTGTTTTGATTCTACTAGTTCTTTAAAGTAAATGTGGAAGGGGCCCCAAATGTCACAATTCCAATTTTTTTACAGAGTGACTTTTACATTGGTTATACTAGTTATCTATGAATTACAAATAGAATTATAGGGAGCCATCCATTGTATAGAGAATAAAGTATGGGTCTGGGTGTGTAACGAGAATTTACACACACCTGATGGGTTTATGCATAGCATCTAACCCCAAGGGTGTGTGTAAATTCAAGTTTACACACACCCAGACCTACACTTTATTTTATATAATTGCCGGGATGTCCGTTTTCCCCACAGCAACTATATAAATTAAAAAAAGACATTCTTATGCGATCGCGGTGGTCTGCTTGGGTCTCAGCGTGTGCTCTACGGTCTGTCGGTCGCTCGCTTTTTATTTTTTTTTTGTATTTCATTTTGTGTGGAGCCAACATGTTGAGGGTATTTCCCTCATTTTGATTTCTTTCTGCCTGCCAGGCAGCACTTACCGCAGTTAGAACAGCAGCTCACAGTGGGAAGGACGAGGTGGACAGTGGCTAGGAGGAAGACCTTTGGAGGTAGGGGCGCCTGTGCAGTGCAAGGGAAACCGGGCGCATGTTCACCGTTATAAACGCTCCTTTATAATGGCAAATTATGCCACGGTTTTCCTATGGGAAAAAGGACATCCCGGTTATTATATATAGAATAATACATGAGATAGTGTGTGTAACCATAATTTTATACGCACCCAAGGCACTGGATGCTACATAATTCCTGACAGCGAAGCTCAAAGTTTTTTTTTTTTTTTTTACAAGCATCCAACACTGAGGGTGTGTTTAAAACTGTGAGTTTTACACACTATCCCAGGTCTTGTTTTATATAACTGTTGTGGAGCATTTGTTCACCACAGCAATTATATACATGCAAACTGACCACTGTGAACATGGCTGCAGTCGAGCTGAAGCGGGGAGGCAATGTGCACATGCATGGAATAAGGGAAGCTGGTTATAACGGTGAATTCTAATTAGGTTCCCCATGGAAGAAAACGCTCCCCAGTTGTTATAATAGAACTTAATATGGTCTATGCATCACAAATAAACAGACATTTGTTGCTTAACAGGAACATCCAACAAGGACTGCAAAATGTTGAAAACATCCAACCTGTGACTTGACCAAAGAAACCACTTGCGGCTTTGTTACACATGACAGGCTACTGTATTTCATCCAGTCACGTGACCATCTCTAATATTATGAAAGTTCCTGCTAGCCATCCTTGTGTTCTATTTTACAACATTACTGAAACAACACCCTAACAATCTAGTAGCACGACAGAATGAGGGATTCTCAGTGTCTGTCTTCTGGCCATAAATCGATAATATTTAAACATTAAGGAGGCACGATCAGAGGCTGGGTTATTGTCAGTGCATTTAACCCTAAGGAATCATGAGGTGTGGGGTACATGTATAGCCGTGGGCTTTATGTCCCTCAAGTTATATTAAAGTGATGCTCATGTGTTCTGTAAAACACTGGCAGTTGGCATCGGTAGGACTCAAATCTCATAACAGTCCACAAAAGTTTGAATTTTAGGACATTCCATTCTTCATTACTAAAGACTTTTGCAGGAAATTAGACTATCTGCCATTTAGACTTCACCTCTCCCTGCTGCTTAATCTGCTTTGCTGTAATCAATCTCTGCTGTGACATCACAATCTGCTGCCACAGGAATGATTCCGGAGTCACAGAGGAATCCTGGACAAGACATGAAGTTCATCATTAGCCAGATGTGTTCAAAATGCCAATAATTATCTTTACTTCATCGTACAGTCCAAACTGTTGCCTCGTATGGCTCCTGGCAGTATGTTACCTGGCATTAGCAGCCTCACCCCCCAAATCTGACATGAACTGGTCCTGAAGATGATACTCCCCTCAATCGACCACTGCGACACTGTATACAGTGCAGCACCTAAGTCCACCCTATCTAAACTGGACACACTTTATAATGCCTTCTGCTGCTTTGCTCTCAATGCCGCTCCCTCACCAACCACTGCGACCTCTACCGAGCTCTGGCACTATCGTCCCTCGAAAACCACCGCATCTCTCACTGTGCTAAATCTGTCTCTAACCTATGGCTTGGGTCCATCCCCTTCTACCTTGCCACCATACTCATAGATGCCCCACCCCCTCCCATCATCTTACATCCAGTGACTCCTGCCAACTTTCAATCCTTAGGCGGCAGACCTCTGCCGGTCAAGCTGCCTTCTCACACCGGCTACCCAAGCTCTGGAACGCCCTCCCACCGCAAATTCGGCACTCCTCCTCCTCTTCCTACTCTCTGTCTACCGCCCTAGCAAACTTCCTTACTACAAATTGCTCCCATCCCTGAACCTGCCATGCCCCACTATCCCCTCCCCAATGCCTGACCAGTGGCCTTAGCCTTGCTACTGAAGCTTGCTTATAACCCCAACCTTGCACTTATGTCCTGGGCCTATTTTGCCCTATGTACTGTGTATAACTGTATAACTGTGATATACATCCTCTGTTGTTTACAGCTGTTACTACTGTTCTAATTTACCTTGTCTGCTGCTTCTTGTCACAAAATTGTTATTTGATACTATAATAACCTAAGCATTCAATGTGTGCTGCTAGTATATTCATGCAATCGTGTATCCTTATGCTGCTTTTTTATTTGCTTTTGTTAACTGTTCACTTGATAACCTGCATGTTATAATATCCATGCGTACCCCCCCCCCACCTTTGGTCGCACCAGGAGATGAGCATCTTGTTGCTCAGTGTGCCTTTCCTGGTGAAACAACTGCAATAAATAAATAAATATAAATACATTTAAAAGCACACCATAGCTGCCTTCACCAATGCACTTATTTTTGCATGATCACTTTTACGGGTGAGCATATAAGCTGTTACTCTGATGGACAGGCATCACTGAGGAAGCACATTTGTGTACAAACAGTCGGGGTTTGCAGACTGCACCTCAGTGTCCCCATGGCTGGAAGTGTGATTTCTGCTGCACCTTACACTAAGCACCCCCCCCCATAGCTGTTTTCCTCCCCAGCCATGTCCATCATCTCTAGGGATATACCCTAATCCCAGGGAGGTACCCTGTTTGGGCCTAAGTCTCCAGTCTCCTTCAGCCCTGGCTACCCCCATGGCTCTGCCCTCCATGGTGAGGGCTTGGGGGTGGGGAAGGTGGTCCTCCCTCATCCGAGGCAGTCCACTATGTAGACTAGGATCTAGTGCCAGGAAGCACTAGGACCCGGGGGAGCCAGGAACCCAGAACATCATTAAGATGGCTGTGGGTTTTACTCCCATTTTTCTAGTCCCTCACACCTCCCCAACATAACCATAGCCTCTGTCAACATTGCACACACCCAGCACATCGCCTCCAACAAGCAAGCTCACTGGCCCATCCACAGGGGTCACTGCAGCACCAGAGCTCGCTATCTACTCACCCTCCCTGGCTGAGGTATGCTGCCATGTGGCAGCCATCTTAGCCTGCCCTGCCTCCCGCTGTGACTACCTGGGTTCTCTCCTGAACCCAGGTTGTCAGAGCGGCAGTGCACTGTGCAGCCGCTGGGTCATCGGGCGGCCTTTGCACTAAGCACTGTATTAAAAACATTCACAGCAGGAGGTGATCAGTGAACCATTCACAGCAGGTGATGTTCACTAAAACATTCACAGCAGGAGGTGTTCAGTGAACCATTCACAGCAGGTGATGTTCACTAAAACATTCACAGCAGGAGGTGTTCAGTGAACCATTCACAGCAGGTGATGTTCACTAAAACATTCACAGCAGGAGGTGTTCAGTGAACCATTCATAGCAGGTGATGTTCACTAAAACATTCACAGCAGGTGGTGTTCAGTGAACCATTCACAGCAGGTGATGTTTGTCACAAACCCACTCAACAGGTCAGTCCCTCTGCTCCCACAATGCCAACCTCTAAGTGCAGTCTTGTGAACAGGAAATAGAAACAGGGTAACCCTCCTGTCTGTTTTGTGGGTTTGAATCAATCTTCGGTCTCAAGTCTTGGAGGGATTCAAACTGTGAACCTCTTGTTAGCGTACCCAATGTACAGGCTCAGATAATTCTGCTCTTCGGGGGCAGATATCTTTTGCCTATGGGCACCTAATCAGGCGTACAAAATGAACCCTTAAAAATCTATTAAAGACCTCAGAATAAACTCTTACCTTTTCCCAGTTTGGTAAACCCAGTAAGCTTTGTACAGTGTCAACTTTAACCATGTATGCTTCACTTGTCAAGAGAAAAAAAATTTCAAAGGCACACCAAGTAGTCTTTAAAGTAGACGTTTACTTAAAAATAGATAAAAAAAATCTAAATACAGAACCATATATCACAAAAATATACAATCATTTAAAAGAACAAGGGTTAAAAAAGTGCAAAATTCCTACCACCAGACAATTAGACATATCTAATGTATCTCGTCTAATAGTGCTGACATACAGACATTGTTGTCAAGAGTCCAAACGTGCGTCTTTACAGGTCACTCACAGCAGAATTAAAACACTTTCCTGAGCTTGCCTTCTCCATAATATCACACAGGTCCTCCTCTGTTTATTAAAAATTATACAATCAGGATGTCTATCCAGCAGGAGGTAAATTAATAAAGATGACCCTCAGCAAAACTCATGTGCCCACATGACTTTCTTTAAATTACATCCACTCTTTGATCTCAAGTAGCTCTTCTTCCCAGGACACATCAGATAATCTTTTATGACTTCACACTAAAGCATCATAACCTGCTCTCTTCCTCTACACGTTATAAAAGTTTATGATTTCCCATCCTAGCAGCTGGCAAGCTACAAATAAGCTAGATAAACAGGAGATCCTTAATTTAGGCATCTTCTAGCCTGTAATCATCTCTTGGCCTTCCAGGTAACACCTTGTAGCCAAAACCTGGGAGGGGGTGTCATTCCACAGGCTGATTCAGCATGTCTCATGAGAGACACTCAAGAACACATTTTTATATTACAAAAAGCATAGATTAATGAGAACCAGCTGTACAAGTGTCACAATGTTCACTAAAACATTCACAGCAGGAGGTGTTCAGTGAATCATTCACAGCAGGTGATGTTCACTAAAACATTTCACAGCAGGAGGTGTTCAGTGCAGGTTTTTTCAAACCTCTGGAACAACCTACCAGCAGGCAGTAGCTATGAAGACAGTACAGGCCTTCAAGGTAAGCCTAGACGTATTTCTGATTCCCACAGGAATCACAGGGTATCCTGAGTAGCAGAAGGTAGCCACATAAAAATAAACACCGTTATACCTTGTATCAGGCCTACCATAATGCAGCTTATTACCTGCTATATTTATTCACCTTCCTAAAATCACTACACTTTGTACCACAATGTACCCGTTCCTCACAACATGTTCATTTGTTGTAACGGCTGCAATCGGCTCAATGAATATGTTACTGGGCACATAATTAATAAGCATTTTGCACAGCATACTTATTAAGTCCTGCTTATGAAGCTGGGGGAGGTAGGGTGGGGCAGAGCCTTAAGAGTCCCTTCTGACCCTAAATGACTATGCAAGACCTAATGGAGCCTTTATATCTGCTAACTAATAATGATCCTTTTTAAGTAAGTAGAATCTTAATTCCAAGGATTGTACATTACTCCTTAGCTATTTAGAAACCGAGAAAAAGTCACGTGTATCTTAGTTATTCATTCCTGGTTAGACTGTTACAGTACATAAAAGTACCTGAAATGAGCCCACTAGACTTTATGATTGACGTATACCCTCACAACCAATCAGGATACAGGATTTAGGCAAGGCTGGACTAGCCCACAGTCACCACATATAAGAAGCAAACAGGCTGACGTCTTTAACAGTAACTCTGATACATTAGTGCCCAATCAGTAGTAATAACAGGGTATTCATTTCAGCACACTGCTAGCAGTAAAGAATACCTCCCTCTTATATATGCAAGGAATCAAGTTCACACATGATTTATAATTACCGAGTACTGTAAGGAGTCCACCCAACCACTGCCTGTGAGGAGCTATTTCTGCTGGTTCTAAATGGGTCCACAGCCTCTCATTAAACATTATGTTTATAATGAAAAAACGTATGAGAGAACGGGGAAGATAACAGTGCATAGCAGAAGAATGCTTAAAATTACCAATGATCTTAAACCATGAAAATCCCATTCCTGACTTTTTAAATTAATTCTTTATTCTGGGCTCACTCACCAACTATAAAAAATATAAAATAATGCATGTGTGTAAAAAGTTTCTTTCTGTATACACCTGAGGTGTCTGATTCCACCACAAGAGTGAAGGTCGAGCAGTTTAACCAGGCATCACACACTCAGGATGTGTAAAACACTGAGTTACATGCTCATGCTCACATTTATTTATATTTTATAACTCCTGGTTTTAGAACTGGCAGAGCTGCAGAATCAGTTACATTTCTGAAGCCATGCACTCTCACTGTGCTGTGAAGAATGTTTTTTCATGAATAGGCTGCAGCTGTCATAACATGGTTCTCAAGTTGTAAAAACACTTACCAATTGCTAAATGTTTACTGATGCAAATAATACCACTGGCCACTTAGAACCAAACACCCGACAAACAACCCATCAAACATTTCATTTCGCTGCTGCTCCTTGTTACAGGTGATATCGAGCCCAACCCAGGCCCTGCTCACACCCCACCCACTTGTCTCCCCAAAGTGTTGAGAGTGGCACGCATGAATGTCAGAAATCTCCTCCCAAAGACAGACCAGCTGCAACCTCTCATGGTTACTCTGCAATCTGATGTATTAATCACCTCAGAGTCTTGCCCCCGATCCCTGATACTACAATTGCTATTCCTGGGTATATTCTTATCCAGCAGGATCCTGCCAAGAGGGAGGTGGTATCGCTGTCTACCTCTCTTCTACTATCCAATTTATTCCTGCATTCACTGTCACCTCCCCCTCTGCCAATGAACTGCTCCTCCTTAAACTCTCTCTCCCTTTCTCTGTCCCTATCTTCGTGACTGGTGTCTACTGCTGTCTTGGCCTGTCTCTCTCATCAGTCACAGTGCTCTTTACTTCTTTCTCTCTGCTCTTATGCCTCACACGGTGAGCTACTCATCCTTGGGGACTTCAATATTACTTGGCTCTCCCCCTCACAATCAAAACTCTGCCAAAATATTGAGTCTCTACAGCTGGCTCAAATAATCTCAGACCCAACACGTCACAATCCCAGATCCCTCAATCACTACTTACTGGACTGGGTACTTACCTCCCACCCTCACTGTATCACAGATGCTGGCACTCTCCCCGACACACTTGGTGACATCTATTGCATACATACTACCTCAAAGCTCCCCTAAAATTCTCCAGATTAATAATTGTTAAAACAAATTAAATGGACATTTGTGACCAGAACAGAACAATGTATAATCCCCATATACCATTCATATGTTAGACCACACCTCGATTACGGCTCACCCTTTTGGAAATCCTGCCACAGAAAGGATATTGATCTGGTGGAAAGGATCCAGAGAAGGGCTATTAAGTTGTTGCCCAAACTATCAGCAATGAATTATCAAAATAGACTTATGGAAACTGGTTTAATTTCAATTCAAAGCAGGAGGTATAGAGGAGACCTGCTCCTTACCTATAAAATACTAAAATCGCAGTGTTTAATGGAACAATGTGGCCTTGCATATTCAAATAGATGGCATGTAGCTAAAATTCACCAACGAGTAGTTGAATGGGCTAACACTGTCAAAAGGGATTCCTTTTACTCAATTAGAGCTGCAAAAGCTTGGAACAGTCTTCCAACTGATATTATTGAATCAAACACTTTTTATACTTTCAAAACCAGATTAGATAACTTATTGTTGGTGGTCTCTCAACCAGTAAAGTCCCTGTAGTGTGGGGGACAATCACGATGGGCGTATACCTTTTTTTGTCCAAATATACTAAGTAAACTAAGTACTACTTACTTACTATTTGCCAGCAGAAACAGGCACACAGTCTATCAAGTCTGCGTGAGTGTGCAGCTAGTACCACACTTGCAGTTGCCCCTTCCTCCCTTTGGCCCCTCCCCCCACAGATGAGTGTCAACTGACCATAAAGCAGATTAAGCTGTTGGTGGTATTTCCAGTGAATGGGGGAAATTTGGCCAGGACACCAGGGAAATTCCCCATCTTTGTAGATGGGTGGCACTGTCCGTCTGTCTGCAGAGATGGCGGCTGAAGGAGATGGATGTGTTGGCAGGGATGATGCTGTTTTGGCCTTTGGAGAAAATCAGCAGGATACCTCCCCCATGATAGACACTCTGGAGGAAACCAGGGTGGACGGAGTTCGGCTATCAGATACGCCAATTATTGACGAAGCTGGTATAGAAACAATGGCCTCCCAGATGCACCAAAATCAAACCTTGGAGGAGAATCACACCTATTTAAAGCAACAACTTCTCCTGTTGGAGGCAGAAGTGTGTCAAAAGCAACTAACTATGGAGATGGCAAAAAAAAGAAAACAGAGTCCAGAAAACGCCTCTTCCCATTTACCCAAAGTGTTTGTGGTGGGTTCAGTTTCACCGGAAGACTGCATTCGGTCGAATACAGAAATATACAAGGTTCTGGGAGATCCAGGGTGGTCACCAGATCAAGCTTTACGAGACGCCAGATGGCACCAGAAAACGAATGGAGAATGGAGCGCAGAGCCTATATCGAAAGAAAACCCTATCTCGGAAGACCTTTTGATCCTCGATCATTCGACAGACTCTTCAGCAACATTGCCATCGGAGGTGTTAAAATCTACATCGGGGCCTCAGGAGAGGCCTACACCAGGGAAGGACAAATTGGTAGATGCAGGTAAAACAAAATCAAACCCCCGATACTCCCCACCCTTTGGGCTAATCTATCGATATTTCAGGGGTTTCTGGACAAATTGAGACACCAGAAATAAATTTAGATATTGGGCCTGTGACTTTAGACTTACAAGGACTCCATCAGGCCCAGAAACCAGACAATACTCAGCATCCTTCCTAACGCTGATTTATTTAAAAAAAAAAATGGTTGACCTGTCCAACAGAAGGGATGCTATAAGACTCAGGTATTTAGGGGGCAAGGATCTTGCCCCAGATAAATACTTTGTGGGGTGAATTTTATTAAAACAGTCCTTAGGCTTCACGCCATCTGAAGTTCATGCACTGATCCATGCCCCTGAAGAACATTCTTTTGATATTAGTTTTAGAACTCCTGAACTTTTAGAGCGTTTTTGGATTAAACACATGTCTGCAAAAACTAATCCTTTATGGACACCTTTTCAGGTGATCCCATTAACAAAACAGCCTTTTAAAGTTATTACTGTTTTATTTAGGAATGAGGGGGTTAATATCTTGGACATTCTTTACCAGCTTGAAAAACATTGTGACATACAAGGTATCCCAATCCCATTTTGGATACTGAGGGTTTTTGGAATGGGGGGGGTGGAAAATGAAAATCAAGTTAAATCAGACTGCTGATGGTTTAGAGCATCTACCAAATTGTTTTTTATGTAGGTGGAGATAAGGGATTTATTTTCTACCCTGGACAGTCAAGAAGATGTTTTAAATGTAGCTCTCCCAGACATCTTAGTTCCACTTGTACTATTCAACAATGCACATATTGTGGAGATACTGGACATACAAGTGTTCACTGTGTTAACACTCCAAAGTGTAATCTTTGTGTTGAAGAGGGTCACAACTTTACAACGTTTCCATGGGCAGCACACAATACTGGGGAAGCTGATTATGGTATTCAGGATTTTTATGTGCACAGAGCCACCAAACCAACCCATTTTCCCACACCTCCTTTTCTATCTGACCCCCAACCCCAGAGGAGGCAACAGGGCCATGCAAAAACTCCTACCTCGATAGACCCAACTACTGTTACTCCTTCTGAAGGGTCTATGGCAGAAAAAAACAGTTCAGATTTTACCAGAAGAAATAATGATTGTGCCTTCACTCAAGTTTTCCAAACCCCAAGTGGGCCAGGATTACAGAGGGTCTATGCCCCCTCCTCCTCCTCCACCTTTGGTGATTCCAGTCCCCCCCCTTTCCCAACAAATGGAAGTCCCCTGTTCTCAGCCTCCTTTACAATTTTCTTCACCAACAGTAATGGGTCTGCCTGTAAATGGAAATAGATACTCGGCTTTATCTGTTGACGCTGATGGGGCAGACCTGGATTCTGATTCAGCCTCCATGGCTTCTTCTCAGATGAAAATTGTTTCAGATCCAGACACTGGTATAAATGTACCCAGTAAAGAGAAGAAAAATGTGGCTCTAAACCTAGGCAAGGTACTAGGAAAAGCACAAGATTATCCACAGCTACCACCTAAATCTCTGCTTCAGCTACTGATTATGCTAGCTATGATTTAATAGCTAGCCTTAATACAAATAGTATCCGTTCTGAGGTACAAATGTTAGCCACTTTTGATTTATTTTCTACTCTTATGTATGAAATAATATTTTTTCAGGATACCAGATTGTATTCTTTACAAGATTTTTGCCACAGCCTCTGAAGCGTGGATATGGGGTCCTAGTTGTTGGTCAGGGGGAGAAGACAGTTGTTCAGGTCTAGAGATCTGCTTTACTACCCCTCATGTAAAGGTTACACATATGGGAGATATCTTTCCTGGTCGTGCTCTTTTGTTAGATATTACATTGGCTTCCACTGACCTCAGGTTAATTAATATATTTGGTCCACAAACCAAAACTGGTAGAATTTCTTTGCTGAAACAAATACGCCCTTTTCTTTTTACCAGTAGAAATGTTTTGTTTGGGGGTGATTTCAATATTAATTGTATGACCCAGGACAGACATTTTACCATCTCAAAAGTATATTGTGATACTCTTTTTTAAAATTCTTTGATTATCCAGTCTGGCTTAACTGATGTATATTCACCACATACGACAGTCCCTCATACTTTTTTTCAGGGAAAGAAATCTTCCCGTATTGATTACTGGTTCTTATCTTCCTCTCTGCAGACCAGGGACCCAAAGATCCTGCAAATTGCTACATCAGACCATGTACTTCTCAGTGCTGCTCTTTCAAATTGTCACAAAACATCTAGGGGGTCAGAGTACTGGAAATTAAACTTGTCTTTATTGGATATCCCAGAGGTTACGGAGGGTTTCCAGGCCACTGTCATGGCCAGAAAATCAGTACTCTGTTTATATGACAACAAGCAAATGTGGTGGGAAGATACAAAACAGGAATTTCAGATTTTGTTTTTCAAAAAATAGGTAGGCTATTGGGTAGGCATAAAACACAGGAATACTCAGCAATCAGACGATCCTTACTCATATTTCAGGAGTGTATATTAAAAGGTCTTGAATTTGATGATCAAGAATTTAGAATCTAAAGGCTAAACTTACAAAATTTCAATATGATCGTATGTCCTCCCTAAGACAGGAACAAAGATTTGGAGTAAGTGGCACTAGAGCACATACTAATCCATTTGATTTCTGTAAAGCTTCCAGACAAAGAAAATGTATTAAACATTAAAAAGACCCACAGGAGAGGTGATCTATGACAAAAATGATATATTGGAAGAGGTGGAGAGGCAGTTGAAATCATTATTTACAGCAGACTCGATGCTTACTGATTCCAGTATACAGGATTGGTTGTCTTCATGTCCCCTTAACATGGTTCCTGAATGTTTAATTCCAACCCTAATACAACCCATTTCAGTGCAGGAAGTTAGAGACGTAATTGTCCACTCTCCAGTAGGGAAGACGCTGGGTTCTAATGGTCTCCCAAATGAATGATATAAACTCCTGGTACCTTGGCTGACAGATGAACTAGCTTGTCTCTTTTCAAGTAGTTTGCAGACAGAAACACTACATTCAAGTATGTATATAGGTTTGGTGATATTAATTTACAAGCAAGGTGATAGGGATTGTTTAAAGAACTGGAGACGGATTACTCTCCTGAATAGTGACTACAAATTTCTTACAAATATTCTTAGTAATCGTTTATCCATCTGTCTAGAGGATGTAATCCATCCTACCCAGTTTTGTTTGCTACCAGATAGATCAATTTCAGATGGTCTTATTTTATTAAGAGACATATCTTTCAAGCGGCCTTTCAGGTGAACTTATGAGCTTTATTCTTAATTTAGACCAGAAACAAGCTTTTGACAGTGTCTCACATAACTATATGTGGGACTGTCTTGCATGTATGAGTTTCCCATCTCTATTTATTGATTGGCTAAAAACCTGTTATAGTGCAGCTTTGGCAATGCCATTTGTGAATGGCTGGTTAGGAAATCCAGTATCAGTTACTAGAGGTGTTAGACAGGGGTGCCCTTTAAGCCCCCTCCCATATATTCTGACTTTAGAACCCCTTCTTGCTTTAATTAATGTTACTGATAATATTAGGGGTCTATCAATAAGCAGCACTTGTGTGGAAATTAAAACGGTTGCTTATGCCGATGACCTCTGTATTATGTTGGCAGATCTCCCATCGTGCCATGCTACTACGGCCTTGCTGATGGCATTTGCGGAGGGCTCAGGATCACAATTGAATCTATCAAAAAGTAAGTACTTTCCTCTCAATATAGATCCATTGGTGGTTATGGATTCTCCAAACATTCCAGTATGTATGTACAGATGCCGGCAATATTTTAGGAATTTTTGGGGGCATGGAAGTCCCAGCTAGATATAACTGTGATGAGCTTTTGTTAGTTGCTGAGTCTAAAGTTTTAAGATGGAATAAATGGAGAATGTCCAAGAAAAAAGGGTCTATATGGTCAAGGCCTTTTTATTAAGTATGTTTTTGGGGACAATTTTTCCCCCTCCAGCATCCTTAAATACAGCTATTTATGGGTTATTCTTCTCAGCAATATGGGGTAGTAGATTAAACCCTATTAAAAGAGGGATATTATATCAGGATTTTAAGTTGGGAAAGATTTAAATGGTGAATCCAGTCTCTGTCACTGAAAACATTTGTCCACTTTTGCACAAAGTTGGGAAAATATGGGTGGGCTGGGTGTGGGATGCCATCTCCCCCTGGATTTTATGTTGGGAATCATCTAAATGTGTTCCCAAACAAAAATCTCTGACAGGTCTTCCTGAGTATTTTAAATCCTGTTTTTCAAAATTAAAAGTCTGGGGAGTTCTAAAAATTCACCTAGAAACATATCAGAGGAAAACATTATATGCCAACATTATGGAGAAATTTTTAATTCTTCCAGTTTTTGCCATTTATTCACCCCCCAAACTTTAACAAATTAGTAATATGTTGACATCTAAATGGATCCCTGCCTATATGTGGGATGTAGTATGGCTTAGTGTGCACCTTAAGTTGAATGTTAAGGGGAACTTAAAGCATAAAGGTGTTTCGGATAGAGGCTGCCCAAGGCGACATTTATGTACTGCCCCAGTTGAGACTATTCAGCATTTGTTTTTTGATTGCCCATATGTGGTTGAATTTTGGTCTTATGCTGTTAACTAGTGGGGGGGGGGTACACCTTTGCAACAACTAACTGAAGAAGTGTTGTTCTTGGGTATTTTACCTCACTCTTGGAGTAAGCATTTTCCTGATACGATTCATGTAATCCTATCTTGTATAAAGTATCACATTTGGCAAGCACGTTGTGCGTGGTTCTTGCACAACATTATTTGACCCCAGTGCAGTTGTTCAGGAAAATACAAACCACAATTTTAAAGATCAAACGTTTTGAACAACTTCAAGTTCCAGAAGTTCGGTTTCAGATGTATTGGAAACATTTAAATTGGTTAGATACAGGATAAATATGATACTGTATTGGTTCCTAGTTTACCCCATTTTGGATTTACATAGTTTTACAAAAAGGATGTTTTTTTGTTTTCAGATATGAAGATTATATTCATGTATTGTCTTTTTGTGTTGACTTTGTATGGAGAAATCTATCTTCTGTGTTTCCCCTCATATTAATCTTATAAGTTCTATGAGGAAATTTTATTACTTTTGTCTTATGAATTTTGTTCTTTTAAATTTATTTATGATTTTGTATGAAGAAAAAAAAAATTGTATAGTTTTTCAGTTTATATTTTTCTTGTTATGTGGAAGCATGAAGTAATTCCTGTTTATGAAATATGTTATGGGTTTTTGATTGTACAAATCTTACACCCTTGCAGTGGCAGTATGAAGAGGGGGAAAGTTTCTTGTATACTTATATATATGAATTTTTTTGTTGTATTTTTTCATTGTATGCTATAATATTTATTTTTGTTTCTTTATATTATGATTTTGCATGTTGCATTTCATTTTTTGTATTATGTTTCAAGTTTTTGAATAAAAAAAAAATACCCATCTCTTTTCGATAAGTGCCATGGGATCTTTAACATCCACCTGAACTACCACCAGAACAGGCAGATGGGACCTCAGTTTAACATCTCATCCAAAAGACGGCACCTCAGAAGTGCAGCACCCCTCATGCTGTACTACAGTGTCAGTATTGGGATATTAACCCAAGTGCCAGGTGTGGGAATTGAACTCACAGCCCTCTGATTTCCTGGCCTCATAGGCGAGTGTGCTACCTGCTGAGCCACTAACACTGGCTTGGCCTTTCTGGTCGCTGGACATGTCATTGGTCCACACTGACTTGGTAGCCACTGACTGGTCCCCCATTTCTTCAGCCAGTAGTATCAACTCTGCTCTCAGTTACTTTCACTCTAAATTTATGTCAATCTGGGATCTGCACACCCCACTCAGGAAAGCCAGTGCCTGTGGTTGCCACCTCCCCTTGATCTCAGCCCAATTTCTGACCTGCCTATTTACAGGTAATCTGGCCTGGAAGACTCCCAATTCCTCTGGTTCCACAGGTGACCTTAACAGGTACCGAACCCTTCAGAAAGCATGTACCAGAGCCACCAGGCTTGCCAAGGCTAAGTACTTTTCCTCCTGTTTACAGAATAACCTTAATCACCCTACCAAGTTCTGGAAGATCATCCAAGCCATCTTCTCCCCCACCACCCAGTCCTCCTCCTCCCTTGTCCTTAAGGTGGCGACACCTTCATTTCTGACCCCCTTTCTGTTGCCTGAGAGTTCAACTCCTCCTTCATCTCCTGTGCCTCCTCCCCTCTCTCCTCCTTCCCCCATCCTTCCATTCCTCCCTGCCCCCTTGTCTCTCCATTTCACTCATCCATCTCTCCTGTTACTCCTGCTCCTTCCTAATGGGTTTCTTGGTTCTCAACCCTCTCAAGGGAGGGAGCCCTAATGGGCTCAATCACAAACTCCTGCACCTGCCACTGCTCCCCCATCTCAATCTCTCTTTCTCTCTTACTTCTATCCTGGACTCCTGGAAACATGCCACTGTCATACACCTTCCTAAGCGTGGCAACTTCTCTAGCCCTGGCAGCTACCGCTCTATCTGCTTACTTCCTCCTTTAGCTAAACTACAAAAGCACATTGTGCTGTCTCAACACTCCACCCTCTTTGATTCTTCTTTTTTCACCCCCTTCCAGTCTGGCTTCCGTAAACACTACTCCACCACCTCCTCCTTCCTCCAGCTTACTGACTCCATATTCTCCGGCATGGATCAGGGTCTCTTCTGCCATCTCTGTCAATTTGGCAAAAGCCTTCAACATGGTTGCCCACCTACTCCTCCTTGACAGCTCAGGTCAGCAGGGCTCTCTGATTCTGCAACTAACTGGTTCCGTTCCTACCTTCAGGGTAGATCACAATCTGTCAGGATTGGTGACTCCCTCCCTGCCCCTTCCTATCAGCACTGGGGTCCCAAAAGTTCAGTCCAAAGCCATTACTCTTTCTGGTCTTCCTTAACGACCTCCCCTCTGCTTGCTCATCTGCGTCCATCCATATGTATGCAGATTACACAGTCATATTTGTTTCTGGTTTCTCTCCCTCTGAGACGACAGCTGGATTTCAACAACACCCAGCACTGGTTCCAGTCTAATCTGTTCTCCATAAATGCCAAGAAAATAATCTCTATGCCCTTTGGCACTAAGCAGAAGCTTTCCAGATTTACCTCTCTCCCCTCCCTAGATGGGGCAACACTCGATGATGTTTCCTCATTCAAATACTTGGGGTCTGGCTTGACCAGCACCTCGACTTTTCAAAGCATGTGGACACCATCCACAAAAAACTTCACCCTAAGATCAGCACATTATACAGGAATAAAGTCGGCGTCCCTTTTCCTGCCTGATCAGCGATTATACAGAAAATGAGCCTACCCACTCTCGATTATAGTGACATTGTCTACAATGCTGCATCAAAGGCTACCCTAGCCAGAATGGACCCTCTCTTTCACTCCTTCTACCGCTTTGCTTTGGACTGTCTGTACCGCATTCACCACTGCTCCTTATACTCCTCTCTCTCCTTCCCTTTAAGTTAGAAGCAACGTTCATTGTGCCTCCTTTATCTCAAAATTCTGGCTGTCCTCCCGCTCCTCTATCCTTGCTTCTCTCCTCCCCTTTCTTCTACCTTCCTCATACTCCCTCCATAATGCTAGCTCTCGATCTTTTGCACTCCCTTCACATAAATCCCTCGCTGGCAACTTTCTCCTACTGCTTCCCCAAACTTTGGAACTCTCTCCTCTAAACATTTGCACCTCCTCTTCCCACTGCTCTCTCTCTCTCTTCTCTCCGACTTCATTGCTCACTCCTGCAATTCCACCTGATTCATCTGCCTCTGCTTCCAATTTACCCCCTCCCCTCCGGTTTTTCTCTCTCCCTCTTCCCCGTTTTCTCCCTTGTGAAAATCCTCCTTCTCTTTCCCTTCATGGAGCAACGTAGCCCTACACTGCCTCCACAGTCTGATGTATTGTTCCTGAACCCAATGGGCAGATCCCAGCCTGTTCTTTGTATAATTTACGCACGGGCACACATACACACATACACACACACACACTATATATATATACATATATATATATATATATATATATATATATATATATATATATATATATACATATACATACACACACACACACACACACACACACACATACATATCTTACTACAAAAGAACCCAGAGAAAATGCCCTGAGGCATGGGTAATCCCAGAAGATATTGGCCAAACAGCCAAGTTTTAAAGGAAACACAATTGCACATACCCCAATAATGGAAAGCATCATCGGAAACGCATGCAAATCCCCATGAGATAATTTGGACTGGCTCTATTTTAAGCAGAATTGCATGGTGCCAAAAGGCCTCACAGTGCAATCAGCAAAGGCTAAGAACAGCAGACACATACATGTGTTTCGTTCTCAAAATAAAGAAGGAAAAGAACTACAAAAGAACCCCAGAGCAAATGCCCTGAGGTATTACTGGGGTATGTGTCAGTGACTCAGTAGGTAGCACACTCGCCTCTGATGCCAGGAGATCAGAGGGCTGTGGGCTGAGTTCCCACATCTGGCACTTGGGTTAATATCCCAGTACTGACACTATAGTGCAGCGTGAGAGGGGTGCTGCACTTCTGAGGTGCCGTCTTCCGGATGAGACGTTAAACCAAGCTCCCATCTACCTGGATTGGTGGTAGTTCAGGTGGATGTGAAAGATCCCATGGCACTTATCGAAAAGAGTAGGGGAATTTCCCCAGTGTCCTAGCCAAATTTCCCCAATTCACTAAAAAAATACCACCAGCAGCTTAATCTATTTCAAGGTCAGTTGGCATTCATCTGTATCCCCCTCCCCCAAGTTGTGCCTGAAAATAGGCAAGATTTGTCTAGTGCACTTACCTGGTCAACAAAAAACTAAATACATAAATGTGCAAATGTGTCTCCTTTAAAACTTGGCTGTATGGCCAATATTCTCCGGGATTACCCATGCCTCACGACATTTGCTCTGGGTTTTTTTTGTAGTTCTTTTCCTTCTCTATTTTGGGGTCCCATGACCCAAACAAATAACATTCCCCTTAAGGGGTGGCTGGCTCCTTCTCCCTGGGCTAAGACACAGATATGGCACACTGATTAGTCCAAATAAGGACGAAACATGTGTACATGTCTGCTGTTCTTAGCCTTTGCTGACTGCACTGTGAGGCCTTCTGGCACCATGCAATTCTGCTTAAAGTAGAGCCAGTCCAAATGTTCTAATGGGGATGTGAATATGTTTCCCATGATGCTTTGCATTATTGAGGTATGTGCAATTGTGTTTCCTATATATACTGTATACTGCATATTGCCTATTGTAATTGCTTAGCCCTATTACTGTATATTTCTCTTATTCTGCTTGTTTTCTTACACTCCTCCTCTTCCCCCAGGATGCACCTGGAAACGAGCAGTTACCAGCTCAGTACGTCTTTCCTGGTGAAACCTGTGAAAATAAATGTGATGGTACCCTGCCACTTATTCAGGGCCAGTGGCTTTCTCTTTACTCTGTGTTGTTCTTTAATCTTCTTTTAAACACCTGGAAAAATTATCCAGCTATCCAACTTTTTTTTCTCTGTAAAATGTTCTTATTGAAAATTGTTAACATACAAGTTGCAGGTAAACTGACAAACACTGTATCCCAGTTATAGTAACTCCAAGAAGTACATATTAAAGAATTCCTAACCTACTAGGCTCCAGCCAAGGCTGATCCATAAGGTAACTCAACAGCACATATTAATAACCCATGTAAACAGTATATCAAGACACTAATATGGGATAATAGTGACATAAATCTGACATGGATACATAATAAAGTAGGGTAGACACACCTCCTATGATGGGAAGTCTCCTGATCCAAGTGCCTTGAGTAGGGGCCCCCAGAAAGACTGATTTATTCTCATGACCATCTGCTGTGTATTGGGCCTTCTCTGTTCTTACGCAACCTAACACATTCTGTGCCCACTGTGCAACTGAAGGAGGGTCAACACTTAGCTAAAGCTGGGCAACTGTGTTTTTCGGGCATTCACCATGGCCAGACCCCAGAGGGTATTCTCTGCCTTATCAAGAAGGAAGAGGATTCCACACCCAGCAAAAAGTCCAATGGTTAGTCTAGTAGTGTAGTGTAGTGTGCAGCATGTGGTCCACAATTCGAAGCCCTTCTTCCCATAAACAGCTACTCTTAGGGCAGCTAAACACCATATGAATGTATGCGCCTTCCTCAGCTTCACACTTAGAGAATACCGTATCTCACACTGGCATCATCTTGTGTAATGTACTGGGGGACTAGTAAATTGGAAACATATAATTATATTGCACTTGCCTCAATCTATTGCTATCGGCACATGCTATCACTTGCATCACTGCCACTTTCCAGATCTCAGGAGTAAGGCACAGGTGCAAATCGGCCCATTATGCAACCTTAAACCTATTGGTAGTTTCTGGGAGACTTTCTAGAAGCAACTTATAGTGTGCTGATAAGGGTTTGACCATTTGGCTGTACTGATATTGACATGCTTTCAACCAGAGATCCAAGTGGAATCCCCATCTCAGTGCGTAGACCCCACCTCAAAAGTTGACGGACTCTGAGAAATATGAAAAAAAAAGGCAAATAGTTCGAGTTGATATTTTGTTTGAAAGTCCAGAAAAAACATGAAGACCACACCTTTACATTATTGAAAACATTCCCTTTTCTCCCACTCAAGCAGGTCTTTGTGCACAAAGACATCATAGTCCCTCTGCCCCACGAAAGCCTGGGCCAGCAAAGCCTCTAACGATATGCCTCCTTTATGGGCAAGCAATTTGTGTGCCCGCAACCACTATGCAATTAAAAGGGTGCGTTATCTTACTGACTTTCAGGTGTACCAGCATAGGACTCAACACACCAGATAAAAGGAGCATCCTCAGGCCATTATCTTCTGTCAGACACCATGAAAGCAGTTCTGTACAAGGCTCTCTGTTCAAGAAGGCTTACTGGGAAGCCATGTAGTAAAGGCTGAAGTTCCACAGGGCCATTATTTGCTACCCAACTGGTCTCTTTACTACTGATGCCCTAATACGAGCCAGTTTACCCCAAAACAAAAATGCATGCAATATATTTTGCCTGCACAAAGAATTTTACGTGCACCTGCATGGGGATGGACTGAAATAGGTACAGTAACTTGGGCAGTGCACACAGCTTTGTTCACCTGCCCCAGCAGGGATAGAAGCAAAGCGGTACAATGCTCACAATCTTGTTTGATTTTCTTCAGGATCGGGGATAGTTGCATTAAAAATGCCGGGATAAGTTATGGGATAGCAAGATACCCAGGTATTTAATAACCTCAGTCTCTTTAAGGTCTAATGGTAGGACTTGAAGAGGCCTTCCCAGACACATGATTTCACTCTTCTGCAGTTAATTTTATGCCCCGTTAACCGTTCATACTCATGTAGCGTGGCCACATGCAACAATGATGTTTTCAAGGCCTCTGGAAAAACAAGATCATTTGCAAATAATGTTACCTTGTGGTATACTTTTTTTTGTTTGTTTCTATATGTTCCTCATGCTGACTGGCCTCCATCCACCAATGCCCTCAGCCCCATCACCCCAGCATCCTCCAGGATTTACCTTGTCCAGGACGTGCCCAGAGAGCTGGGTGCAGGGCCTGCAGAAGACTGGTATCATACTACTGGTTGGCAGCATTTCCATTTTCTCCCCCAGCACAGGGGAAGGGGCGTGCAATATGGCACCAGTGGTGTGCCGCACATACTCCCATGTACAGCATGCTGGGCAGCTGTCCTACTTCCACCCCCCCATTGTAGTATCAGTGTGCCAACCCCCAGTCACCACTAGGAGCAAGGCTGATGCTGGCCACTGATCCCCTCCCTCCCTTCCCAGAGGAGGAGAGCAGTCCTTGGGATGCTCCATCATCCTCTCCACCAAATGACCCACCAACTCCTGAAGTTGCTCCTGACCTCGGGTGATCGGCAATGCACGCAGTTCTTCAACGGGCAACCCCTCTATAGTTACTTAAGCACTTACAGCAGCTGCCAAGAGGTCAAGTGACATGACAAATAATAAAGTGGATAAGGGACCCCCGCCTAGTTCCACAGGTCAACTCGAAGGGCTGAGAAAGACTGCTGTAAGTCATTATCTATGCCTGTGGATGATTCTACAACTTTTGAACCCAGCTTATAAAAGAAGGACCAACCCCAAATGCGTTTAAGGTATGGGCATACACCCTCACTCCATGAAGTTGAAGGACTTTTCAGCGTTCAATGTCTGTATACTCACTTTTCCTTTATCCTGCCATCTCGACCCCTGCCACACCATGTTCAACATCCTTCTTATGTTAGTGTGCCCTGCCTATCCTTTACAAATCCAGACTGATCATAGAAAATCACCTCGAGCAGGACCGTCTCTAATCTGATAGCCATAATTTTGGCAATAATTTTGCAGTCAGCAGTGAATAGTGAAATGGTGCCATATGAAGGACAAAGTGTAGGATCTTTCCCTGGCTTAAGGAAAACCACTTAGAGCAGGAACCAGGTGCATTTATCCATGTATCCGGGTCCAAAAGGTTTGATGACTGTTCCTCATGTAAAAAAGTGTGTAGATTTCAGATTTACAACTCTTATTCATCCATAGTTGTACGTTTTCTTGGAAAATGCACTTAAGAGTAACTAAACATTTTACATTTATGTAATAGACTCAGTTTACTTATTTATTTAATTTATCTAATTTATTTAATAGACTCCATTTACTTACATGCTAACATACTAAAATGCCAGTAGAGTAGGCCTATTGGTCTTTCATGTCTGCTCGACAGTCAGCACCCATACTGGGCACTGATTTTGCTGTCTCCCCCCCCAGGTTTCTCTGTCCCCAGTCCAAGATGTTTCCCTTCTATTGGAATTAGTCAGCTTCACCCTCCCTCATACCTGTCCCAGCCCCTCTTAAACCCCCCCACAGTCTCCGCCTCCACCAGTCCCTTGGGCAGTGCATTCCATGGTTCCACCACCCTCTCTGTGAAGTAATACCGCCTCCTCTCCCCTTAATCTCCCCCCCCACTAGCTTCCACCCATGTCCTCTAGGTGCCCCTCCTCTTTCCTTTGGAGCACCTTGACTGGGCCTCCCTTATTTATCCCCTTCATGTACTTGAAGACCTCTATCATGTCCCCCCATCCCTCCTCTCCTCCACGGTGTACGTGTTGAGCTCCTCGAGTCTCTCCCTGTAAGTCCTTTTCCCCAGGACCCAGATCATTTTGGTTGCCCTTCTTTGTACCCTCTCCAGGAGTGCAATGTCCCTTCTTAAGTGCAGTCTCCAAAACTGCACACAGTACTCGAGGTGCAGCCTAACCAAGCAGTTATACAGAGAAAGGGTCACTTCCGCCTTTCTAGAGGTAATCCCCCTAGCGATGCAACCCAGCATCCTATTGGCTTTTGCCGTTGCCCTCCTACAATTCTCAGAGTTGTTCATTCCGACATCCACCACCACCACCAGGTCCCTCTTGCCCTCTGAGACTTGCAGTGCGTCCCCCCCCCCGGTATACCCTTGGCCCAGATTTCTGGCCCCCAGGTGCAGAACCCTGCACTTCCCCGCATTGAACCTCAAGTTCCACTTTCTCGACCACCTTAGTTATTAATGTAATTTATTTAATGTTTCAGATATGGCTAGCAAGACTTCTCACAAACTGCAGAGGTGATGCATCCTGCACACTGATCTAGGAGTTAGCACAGATCATGGAGACCTGCTACCTTTTGATGATGCTCATTGGAAGAAAGTAGTTGATGCAAAGGAAAGGCATTCTACTCAAATACTGTCAAAGCACAACATGGTGTGTCTTGAACTGCCTGAACACAGCCATGGGTATCATTATACCTGCTACAAGAACTTCACTGTATAGAAGAGTTCTGGTAAACTTGCAGCTGATGAAACTTTTAAAAAAGCATCGCAATAAGTTATCTAGCAAAATTGCTTCGCTCCCAAGTTCATAGTGCTCTGTCTGAATCTGCAGCATCTATATCAGGCATATTCCCAAATGAATGTATATTTTGCAAATCATACAAGAAAAGGAATCCTAAGAGGTCAAAGGAGACTTTTGAATATCCTGCAACATGTGTAACTTATGGGGCAGCAGACAGCATAAAAAATGCAGCAAAAGAAATGGACGATCAACAAATAGATATGATGGTAGGCAGTACTGATCTCATAGCCAAAGAAGTGAAGTACCACAACAGCTGTAAGAACAAGTATGTAAAAAAGGCAGAATGAATAAAGGGCACAGGTACAAAATGTGAATACAGTCAGTTGAGGGACAGTCACCAGGTTGCCTTTTCCAGACTTAAGTATGTGCAGTGCATCATTGTTAATGGAATGCAAGGAGAATCATTGCTATCTCTACACAAAAGGTACATGGACATTCTTATGGAGTGTAGTGGGCATGAAACAAATTACGTCCCACAGAGCTTGCAGTCAAAACTCTACGTTCCCACTGGCCACTCGCCACGTTGCCAATGGCAAAGCCATAAGCCCTGTGGCTAAGATTTTATATCCCTGCCGCACCATGGAGGCGAAAGGAGCCAGCCTGCAACCTGCTTTCGTCACTCTCTCGCCACAGACATAAGAACTACTGAGAGAGTGGCAGAAAAACTACAAGGTGCAGTAGTACCCTGTCGGTGACCTTTGGGAGTGCAGTAATGCTGTAATGCACATGCTCGGGTCACTGGCAACCATCTGACCGCATTAGAAGCCAAAGAAAACCACATGACAATTGTTGGAGCGCAGAAGACTGTGTCTGATTGGGGAGAATAGGTAGACACGTCTCCTCCGGCCAATCAGTGGAGTTTCTGTGTTCTGGGGACGGGCTCTTGCTGTGAAGCAAGTCACTCGGGCGGCGGTGGTGAAAGGGAGCGGGTGCTTTTTTGTAGCCTCCTCGGCGACTGCTGTTCTTGCTAACATATTTATTTTGCTGGCATATTTAGGTTGTGGGTAGGTAGGGATGGTGCCTAGAGAAGGGGAAGGAGAGAAGAAATAAACTGGGAAACTTGGAAAAACAACAGGAGAGAGAGCTGAAAGTTCGAGTGCAAGCAGTGTGACGCATATAAAAAAAAACAAAACAGACAGTGAAAATTGCATTTTTTGAGCTTTGTTTGCTCAGTACTACAGATAAAAAGCTGACAAGTTAGTGCAGTTTGATGGGGGAATAGCAGGAGACAAAAAAAAAAAACATTTGGAAGTATAAACTGAATGTGTATGGAGTTGAAAGAAGCAGGGGAACTAAAGGCACAGTGTTTTACAGTCCAGAGATAGAAAAAAGCAGGCAGGAAAACAGAATGTAAACAAGGGCAGACAAGAGGAGATTAAAAATAAATTCTTGGATTGAAAGGCAGTGTTGAATTGTTTGTGCATATTTACTGCAATACTGAATGAGGCTGAAAAAGATATTAAAACAAAATAGAAAGGCTTATGGGGTATTAAGGCACAGACAGTACCTACTATATGGAACTACTGAAGTATTGAATAAATAATAATGTGTAGGGTGGTGGGGGACAAGTGTGTATGCAGATACACTTAAAGATTAAAGGGACACTGTTAACTTGTTTTTCATCATATTATTTCTAGATGAAACCACACATTTTATGATTGTTTACCCTCTCTAAAATTCTCTGATGTTGCTGTTTGTTTTGTCTGTCTCCTTGTTTAGTAGAACTGAAATACATGGCAATGTATATTTATAAACAACCTTGTTTTGTCTACAGTCCTGGTTCTGTTTTTACTGCATACTTCCTGAGCATTAGAAACACACCCAACCAGTGCAGTCACTCATAAGAAAGAAGCTTCCGAAACCCCCACTGAATCATAAGAGGCTAGACTGTTTTGTGGATGTTCCCAAGTCCAGGAAAGATGTGTTTGGGGACCGGGGTTGCTCAAGGGATGTAAACAAACCTGTTTTGGTGTAATAACACCAGTATGTTGGGCAGTCTGTTTTTCACTTTTTTAAAGAAAATAAGTGTCAGACTCAAACTACCAGCTACATCAGCAATCTTTACTGAATATTGGCAGTCATAAAATATGTTTTCTAAACTAGAGACACTTTGAGACCTAAGGGGGTTGACAGTATCCGTTTAAGTGAAGCAGCAAGTTGTGATTAAGAAAAAGCACATCAGTAGAAAGAAATGTGATCAAGAAACAGACAAGCTGAGAGGGGGATACACAAATAAAACTTGCCAAGGCAAAATAATTATTTTAAACTGTTCTCTGACTGTTGTGTGACATACTGCTGCAGTACAGTATGTGTATATGTGTGTTGAGAAAACAATCAATCAATCAAACACACTGGCAGCATGCTGTGTAATCTTTCTGATAAATGAAACTGTACTAAGTGCTGAAGCATATCTGGTCCTGTACCCCAATTGCTGTTGGCCACATAATGTGTGTGTGAAGAAATAAAACTCTGAGACCCAACTGCTTCATTAAAGAACTTTATTAGTCACACAATTCAAAAAGACATCAGAGTCCGTCATATATTCTTGTGCAAATAATATCCAGTCGGTGCCACATATATTCTTGTGCAAATATCCAGTCTCATATTCTTGTGCAAATACCCAGTCGGTGTCACATATTCTTGTGCAAACCTGTCTGTGTCACATATATTTGTGCAAACATCCAGTCTGTGTCATATATATTCTTTTTTTTTTTTAAACTTTCAATCTTTATTGTGTTTTTTCTTTAAAAGGGATACAAAAAATGGGAGGAAGATATTTACAACCAGAAAGGAGGGGAGGATTATGTAAGGGAAGTGAGGGAGAAGGGATAACAGGAATGCACATACGTCAAGATAATAATAGCTATTTCCTTATTTAAAATGAAGGCTATAAGTCATCAATAGATCATAACTCATCAGTCTATATAAAAAAAAAAAAAAAAACTGCGGAGAATGGAAAGCTAGTAGAGCTACTGGCTCTCATAGCACAAGCTAAGGTACAAAATCTGGTCTCAGAGGCACAATATATAAAACCCATTTCTCCACAGGATTTCAAATATTTGTTGCGCTCTTTGTTAACCAGGGCCGAAAGTCTTCCATCTTATATAAGTCTATCATCAAATGATGCCAAAGGTCCAAGGAGGGAGGCTGTGAGAGGACCATTTTTTGTGATGGCTTTTTTGCCGCTAAAAGGGACAAATTTAGAATTTTTTGTGTAAGTGTCAGATATTTCTGGGGGAGAGACCAAATAAAAAGATCTAGGCGTTTAGTGTAGATTTGGAGTACCATCTGCTGGAGAGCTCCTGACAGGTGTAGAATAAAAGGCTGGAGGATGGGGCAAGACCAGAAGATGTGACTCAAGTTGGCAGATGAACAACGCATTGTCTCCAACAGTCAGCTTTAGATTGCTTTAAGTATTTCTGGGTTCTGCAAGGAGCCAAGAAGAATCTAACTCAAGTTTCCATGCAAAATCCTTCCAGATCCCCAACCCACTCCTTATACATATTCCTTTAAATACCTATCCCAATCCAAGGTGGGCAGTTTTATGGCCAGGTCCCTTTCCCAAGCTAACCTCACTGCATCCAGGGAATGGGTTTGGATCATAGAGAGGGCCTTATATAAAGTAGATATTAGGTGAGGAGGAATCACCTTCCCCTCAACTGCGGCGATCAGATGAAGGAGTAAGCCAGGGGGAGGAGTATCCTCCCAGGGTAATTTCCCAAGTGTATTTATAAAGTTCCTGATCTGGAAATATCTGAACCTATCATTATGAGCAATACTATAACTCTGGGTTATCTCTGTGAAGGACAGGATCCTGCCTCCAGGAGAGAAATGGTATATCAGGTGTAGGCCCTTCTTAAGCCACCTAAGGAATCCCCCATCCATCTTGCCAGGGAGAAAAGCATCAAGGTATGGGAGAGAGAATAGGGCAGGTCTCCAAGGTTTAAAGGTATTAGCTGTCAGGGTCTTTTGCCAACATTTAAGTGTTGACTGAGTATAAGGGTTAGATATAGTTTCTATCTTAACCTTGGGAGGGAAATATAGTAAGATGTCAAATAAATCATTGGGCCCCATCTCCTGTAATTCCACCTCCTTCCATCGAGAAATGTAGGATTTGTCTAGCCAGTAGAAAGGGATTCTAAGTTGACAGGCCTGATAATATACTTTGAAATTTGGAAGAGACAGGCCCCCTGCCTGCCTAGGAAGTTGTAGAGTTGCCAATTTAATTCGAGGTTTGTGATTTGCCCAAATAAATGCCCGAGATTCTTTTTTGTAGAGACCTAAAAAAGGTGTCCGGAATTGGTATTGGCAAGGTTTGGGCTAGGTATAAAAAACGAGGAAGGGTTACCATTCTGATTGATTCTATACGTTGACTGAGTGATAGTGGAAGGGCCCGCCATCTCTCAAGGTCGGAGGAGGTCTTAAGTAAGAAAGGGGTATAGTTCAACATGAAGAGGTCACTGCCCGGAGGGCACAAGCGAACCCCAAGGTATTCAATATTGTCCGAGTGCCACTTAAAGTTAAATGCTTTCTTCAGGTTTTCATGAGGAACAAAATTGCATGTCAAAACTTCAGTTTTGGTTTCATTAATTCTATAACCAGAGACCGCTCCGAACCTTTTCAGGATATCCCAGAGGTGAGGGAGGGCGGACTCAGGGTCTGCCAGGTACACTAGGAGGTCATCTGCATAAAGGGCCAATTTATGCTCCCCATATCGATCTCTTAACCCAGTGACTTCGGTTCTCTGTCTCAGAGTCTGTGCTAGTGGTTCGAGATATAATGCGAATAGTAAAGGGGAGAGGGGGCACCCCTGTCTAGTGCCTCTTGAGAGGGGAGATAGGGTAGGAAAAGGAACCATTGGTGTGAATGTATGCCCTGGGATGGGAGTACATAGCTATCAGTATATTAACAACTGTCTGAGGGATTCCCACCCTCCTGAGCACCTCCCACAGATAAGGCCACTCGACTCGATCAAACGCCTTCTCGGCGTCAAGAGAAAGCAGAAGAAAACTGGTTCCAGAGGATTTCACCTTCTGCAGCAGATGTAAAGTTCTTTTAATATTGTCTTGGGACTGGCGACCTGGAACAAAGCCAGTTTGGTCCAGGTCTATTATTTCGGTTAAAAAAGTTTGAAATCTTTTGGCTAGTATTGATGCGAAAATCTTATAATCAATGTTGAGGACCGAAATGGGTCTGTAGGAGGAGCAGGAGGTCATATCTTTACCTGGCTTCAAAATGCTAGATATGTATGCATATCTCCAGGAATCGGGAGTGGGATCCCCCAATTGTATGGTCGTACAGGCTTCTAGCAGGGTAGGTAGCACTTCTGCTCCAAAGGCTCTGTAAAAATCTCCAGTATAACCGTCAGGGCCTGGACCTTTGTTAGCCTTTAGAGCTGCAAGTGACTGTTCTAATTCTGCCTTGGTAATTGGGCTTTCCAGGAGTTGTTGGTGGGTTTGGGATATCTCTGGTAACTTGAGTGTCCCCAAAAAGGCTTCAATTGCCTGAGGGGTAGCTACTTGCTCAGAGCCATAGAGGCAGCTATAATATTTACAAAAGGCCTGTTCTATTTCAGAAGGGAACGTAACAAGTTTCTTTGAAAGCGGGTCCCTAATTAGGCAGATATTAGATCTGGCTTTGTGCTGTCTAAGTCTATGAGCAAGTAGACGAGTGGCTCTGGGGCCACCCTCATGGTATTTCTGTTTGAGTAGCTGCAAAGCCTGCTCAGTTCGTATATCAAGGATCCCTTGAATCTGTTGTTTAGTAACTAATAATAAAGGGTAAACCCTCACGCACCAGCTGCATGTAAAGCGAGGAGATTTTGCAACTGGGTTTGAAGATTAACTAGACGGACCTGCTGCTGTTTTTGTGATAGGCAGCATATTTAATTATTTCTCTCAAAACCACCTTTAAGGGTGTCCCATAGTACTCCCTTCTTGGTGTCCTGGCCCTGATTATCTTTCAAAATCTGCTTTATTTTATGCTGTACAAACTCTTTAAAGTCTTTTATATTAAGTAAGAAATTATTAAATTTCCAAGAGTTGTTTGTCTCTCCTTACCCTAAAATATATTTAATGTTAAAATGGAGTGATCTGACAAGACCGTGGAGTATGAGTGCAGCTCTCCATTTTATATAAGTGCTCTTTAGAGACATGTATGAAGTCAATGCGGGAATACACTTTATGGGGGGCTGAGTAGTGAGTATTCTCTCTTGTTAGATGAAGATTTCGCCAGACGCCTATCCAGTGAGCCTCCGGAGGAATCTCTGTACCATCCGTGGGCGGTGACTTCTTAAAGGTCTTTGGCAGAAGTATCCAGGGAAGAGGATGTGAGGTTATGGTCCCCTCCCATCACCAAAACCCCCTTGCTTTTATCTATTATTTTCTGAAAAAGTTGTTTCCTGATTGCGGGACCTTCCCTTGGGGGGACATATATAGACACTAAAGTAAGCTCCTGGTTATTCACCCTGCCAACTGCAATGGCAAGGCGGCCTTCAGGGTCAGAGTATGAGGATATTAGCTGGAAGGGGGTACCTTTAGGAACCAGTATAGCAGTTCCCCTCCTCTTACCCTTACCATACACAGAGGCCACGACCAAAGAAAACCCAAATTTGGTAAGTTTCTGATGTTCTTGTCTGCTTAGATGGGTTTCCTGTAGTAAAAGGAAGGAGGGTTTCGACTTTTTAAGAGAGGATATCACCTTATATCTTTTGATAGGGTTGTTCAGTCCGTTGACATTATGGGAACAAACCCTAATTAAGGGGGCTCTGTTTGCCATAGTGCCTCAACGTTACTGTCTACAGCTGTAAATTTACCACCACTATCGTGGAAAAACTTAAAAGAGAACACAGTGAATATCCACCAAAGTAACCTTTCACTACTGTGACCCTGTGTATGGCTCGGTACCAGCATGAGAAATAAGACTGAGAATAGTAAAACCTTTATGACACGCTTAAGTTCCAAGCAGCCCTGTAGTATGTGCATACGATAGAAGAGAAAATAAAATATAACCAGAAAAGACCAAAATGTGGTCAACCTATTTACAGAAGTACTTCCATCTACGGAGGGTAAAAGAATTACCACACCAAGAAAAAAGGACCACAAGGGCCCTTTGGGAGGAATTGTGACCTTGTGAAGAGTCAGGCCTCCCCAACCCCTAAAAATCTCGGGGCTGAAAAATGGGGACGAATAACCATCGGGAAAAACCATCAGAAACCCTACTAAAAGGGAGACCTGATGGCATAGCCATAATAGGCACGATCGGGATCGCTGCAGAGGGGAAACGAAGTAACCAGCAGCTCCCGTAGCCTGCACCTTTACATTTTCAATATAGGCACTCACTTATTAATTCCTGATATTTCAGAGTAATATAAAACCAACAGAGAGATCCCCTACTGTCCAGACTAAAATGACCAACTTTGGAACAGTCACAAATGAAATCAAGTCAAAAGTCCTTAACGGGAAAGAAAGTAGCAGACTCAGAGAGGACTATAGTATACTATATCCTGGTATTTGAGAGTGCCGCATGGAGAGGTGCAGGTTCAATTGAATTTCAGAGATGTCTGATGAGACATACCAGTTCAGGTATCCGCTGAGAAAGGTACAGTTTCAGGGCGTCTTTCCGGGAAGATCTGGGCCCAATGTACTGCTTAAGTTCCTGAGGCGTAATCTTCTCCTCTTGCCTGTGTCTTCACGAGTGTCCGCATGGTCCTGCCAGGTGGATCGAGGGGAGCTTCTGCTGTTGCACCGACCAGTCGCCTGGAAATTCCAACCCCTGCTTTTAGTTCCGCACAATTTCCTCCGGGAAGAATAAATGAGGGTTCCTGAATCCCAGAAGACCCGTAAGTTGGGTAAGGAGTCTGGAATTTAACAGCTTTTCCCGCAGTAATTTCAGAATAGGGCAAACGCCATTCTCCTTCTCAATATGTCAGAGGGATAGTCATTGTCAAAATATAGCCTGGATGAATTATATGAGACAGTTTTTAAGGCCCAAGCTGTTCTGAGGATTTGTTCTTTATCGCTGTAGCTGGACAATTTCAGGACCACAGATCGAGGTCTCGCGGAAGGGTCATTGGGTTTCCTGACCAGGGCTCTATGCGCTCTTTCTACTCTGAAAGTGAATGTGGGAGGGAGAGCAAGAACATCCTTTAGCAGGTCGGTGATAAATTCCTCCATTTTCCCTGTCTCAGATCCCTCTGGTAGACCATAAATTCTCAAGTTATCTCTACGGGATCTGGCCTCTAGATCAGTGAGCTTTTCCTGCATCAACTCTTGTTGTTCTACCAGGTAATCGACTGCTGTATGAAGTCGATGCGTCTCCTCAGCGACCTCTCCAGTTGCTTCCTCTGTACGATCCAATCTCTCCTCTACCTCAGTTAGGCGATTTTGCAGAAGCATAAACTCTTTTTTATTTTCTGCCCGGAATGCCTTGATCTCGTTGAGGAGCGTTTCAAACCGGGATCGTGATAATTTTTCAAGTTCCCTGTCGGTGTCTGGATCTTGTTCTTGATCACCCGCCACGCTGCTTGCGGGGGAGGCGCTGCGACTGTCCGAAGGCCTCATCATGCATCTGGGAGCATCCGACTGATGTAGGGGTTTCTCGGCTCGAGAGTGTCCTCTATTTCTTCTCCCCGACATACTAATTTGCTTAGGGAGGGTAAGATAGACGATATGTTAGATCTGGGGAGAAATAACCAGCAGGCTGTATGGGAGCTATCTCTCTATGCAACCATACTCGATGGTGACGTCACCGGAAGTCGTCATATATATTCTTATGCACTGTCCAGTCATCACATATAAATTCTTGTACAAATATCCAGTCTGTGTTACATATATTCTCACATATCCAGTCAGTGTCACATACTGTCATATTCTAGTCTGGGTCACATATAATCTTGTACCATCTACCTAAATAAAAATGTCAGAACAAGTTGCAAATCCTGAAACTGCTAAACATGTGGCAGCGTCTCTGTAGCAATGGAGAGCAGCTATTCAAAAACTGCAAGCAAGAAAACCAGAGTTTTATATGACAGAGACAGTCATAGGGAAATTAAGGATTCCTGGTTTAAAAAAAACATACCCATGGCTCGTTCATGACAAAGAAGCTGCAGTATTCTACTGCAGAATTTGCAAAGAAGCTGGCCGAATAAATATTTTCACAGAAGGGAAACCAACCAATAAGCCAAAGGCTGAAGATTTAAATAAACATCAGATGTGCAAAGATCACAAGTGAGTCTTATTACAGATGCCCCACCAGTTTGCAGTTCTTCTTGTCTTCTGAATCTGTTAATTGTCATGGTTAAATATGTGTTTCTCTTAATTTAGTAAGGCTTGCAGTCGAGGCAGAAACTGGGAAAAAGGGAATGACAAAGGCTGTGAGCACAGCTTATTCATCAGTGAAAAGTGCCATCATAGCAGAGATGCAAAGTGTTTATTACATGGGCAAAACTCTGACTGCAAATCATAACATACAAAAACTTTTGGACTGCAGGTTCACAATGTAAGTATTTTTACTCGCCAATATCTCGAACATCAAAGTCTCGCTTCATGTATATTAAATGGGGGAGACCGCCTCAGGGTTGCAGATCATATGTCACGAAACTGCAGGCCCAACATAAATATTAGCACTTATTGTATTGTCGTTTCTGAATTCGAATAAAAAACCATTAGCAGTGCTGCAGCAGAGACGCACTACAAGTCACATTGTGGGGTGGGGGGGGGCATGGCTCCAAATAACTGACAGTCCATTCCTTTTTTCTCTTTTTCTGCACAGGAGTCCACTCTGCTAGCACCTATAAAGCAATCAGTCCTCCAAGGCACAGGCATCTACACACATTCTGAGTCCATCAATGACTTTTACAAAGCAATTTCTAAGGCAGTGCAGGATGCTTTTTTAAAGGAATCGGAGGATTCTCCATCTAAAATGTTTTCCTTACAAACTGATGAGGGAACTGATGGTATACATCAGATTCATTGACAGCAAGGGCTATGTTCAGTCTAAATTTTTAGGTGTGACTGAGCTTGCAGAATGCAATTCAGAAGCAGTATACAATGCTGTGAAGTATATGATCTCTAATAAAAATTTTGGAGATAAAGAGCTGATAGGACTTGCAACTGATGGGGCCTCTGTAATGACAGGATGCAAAAAGGTGTGACCACTCTAGCCAAAATAGATCACCCATATTTAGTTGCCACTCACTGTCTCACACATAGACTCGCCTTAGCATCAGAGAAAGCAGCCAACCAACACCAGTATCTGGTCAGTTATATGTCTACAGTGAATCAGCTTGGGAAACTGATAAAGTACTCGTCCAAATTTTGTCGAATACTCGATCAGAGCACAGACATACACCAGGAGCATGCTGTGAAACTAAAACAGATTTTTTTTTTTATTTATTATTTTTGCCAACACCCTAGCTGCCTGCCGCCCGGTACTTTCGGCCCAGTCACGGGCCATGGGCTTCCACTCCTCAGATCGGCCTCAGGCCCTCTGATACCCCGTGGCTTACCCCGGGCTGCGGCACTCCACCTGCATGCCGCAGTCTTTGGGATAGGTCGGAGGGCCAGCCTGAGGAGCTAATTGAAGCCGTGGCGGGCTTCATTGAAGGTGGCTGGCAGCTATTTTTCCATTTTCTGGGGGAGGCGGGGTCGTGCAATGACGCCTAGCGTCCGCCCCGCCTCCTATACGTGCTAGTGCCGGTAGCTGTGTGACTCCTGGCCTCCGCCAGGGGTCATCAATGCTCCAGGCACTTTCCCACTCTCCCCGGGAAGGAGAGCAGTCCTAGGATGCTCTATCCTTTCTCCGGGTTGCCTTCCAGCAACCCTGGTCCGTTTCCGAACCCGGTTGCCAGCGCATTTACGCAGAAATCCAACTGCTGCGCACCGACGGCTGGCCCAAAACAGATTTTTTCACTAGATGGCTTTCATTTTCTGATTCTGTAAAGGCATTACAAGCATGCACAGCCTCACTTATGCCTGCTTTGTCACAAAAGGCAGAGGCTAACTATCAGCGAAACCTTGCTATGGGGTGCCTTAAAAAAATGGGGAACTTTCAAATTTGTTGCCACTACTTTCTTTCTGGCTGATGCAGTAGGTCTTCTTGCAATTTTCTGGAAACTTTTCCAAAAATGGTCTGTCATCTTCTCTGAGGCAAGGCAGCAGCTTTTTAGCACCACTGATGCACTTCGTGCACTGCCTGAAAATCAAGGCCCACACTTAAGTTTTTTTGTCAGAGATGCCAAGTGAACCATCAGAAGAGGGAAAATCTATATTTAGAACACATACACTGCTAGATACTTGGCAGCAAAGAGAAGAATTCAATAATTTGCAAACATCTTATACACAGTCAACAGTTGAACAACTTGAAAGTTACTTTCCAGAAGGCACATTGTTGGACAACTGGTCAGTATTATACCCACGCAGTGCACCTGGTCACATTGAGAGCTATGGAGAACATGAGACTGAGAATCTTATTGCTCACTATGGTGTCATTAAAACAAGCATTTGTCAATGCCGAATGTTTGCTTGCTGGCATTGGCAGTGGTAGTGTAGAAGTTACAGAGCTGCGTAATAGGAATGGCAGTGAAGTATTGAACTGAAGCCAACCCCACCACCACCCTGCAGAGAGTGACAGGCATTGGGGTGTGCCTTTGGGTCGTCAGGCATAATGGCACGGCCACTTCACCACACCCCACCCTGCAGACACTGACAAGTGTCACGGTGTGCCTTGGGGTCTTTGGCCCTTATGTGCACCCCATTCCATCAGGAAATACGGTGAGATGGGTGCAGTATAGGAGAATGGGGTGAACTTTAGGGTCAAAGAGTCCAAGGCATACCTCGATGCCTCTCACTGGCTGCAGGGTGTGGAATGGTATGAGCATTGCAGGCAAGAATCCCAAGTCACATCCCTGATGACTGTCATTCTCTACGGGGTAGGGCGTTATGGTTGGAAACCGTAATACCTCAGGCATTCATTGGTATTTTCACTCCAAATTTTCAACATGTTTTTTTTTGTGACCCCACCTCATGAACAGTGGCAATATCAGTTTGTTAGCCAAAAGCTGCTTATGCACAGTGACTACGGCATTTAGCACCACAGGTGCAAACACATTCCAAACAGGATGTAAAAAATGACAGCTGTACTGTTCATGGGGAGGTGTAAAAAATGGCAATGTTGCAAATCCGTAGTAAAAATATTAAAAACTGGTGAAGTCAAGAGTGTGCATAGAAACTCTGCAACGCACACCCGTAATGTAGTTCGTTTGGGGATTTTTTTACAGCAGATTGTCAACAGAGGCATTTTGGGACTTCCAATCATGAACAGTGTCACTGTGATTTACTTTATCTGTCCCGAGCAATGATTTCCCACAGTGACCACGCATCTCTGCGCTGAAAGTGTGAAAACACATTTCGGCCATGTTGTGAAAAATGACAGCTGTACTGTTCATAAGGAAGTGTGGAAAATGCCACTGGTGAAAATCTGGACTGAAAATATTACAAAGTCATGAACTTACGAGGGTGCGTGGAAACTGCGCAATGCTCACTCGTAACACAGTCATTTTATGGACTTTTGTCACCAAATTTTCAACATAGCCATTTTAAGACCTCTGCTCATGAAAAGTGTAAATGTGATTTTCTTAATCTGTCCCAAACACTGCTTTCGCACACTGACTGCACCATTGTGCGCTACATGTGCAAAAACACATTTTGGGGTATATGTGAAAATGGCAGCTGTACTGTTCATAAGGAAGTGTTATAAATGGCAATGTTGAAAATCTGGAGTAAAATATTAAATTTGCAAAACTTATGAAAGCATGTATAGAACCGCGCAACCATGCTCGTAAAAGTCATTTTTAGAATTTTTTCACTAAATTTCAACACAGCCATTTTAAGACCTCTACTCATGAACAGTGTCACTGTGATTTTCTTAATGTGGCCCATACATTGATTTCACACACCGACTGCACCATTGTGCGCTACATGGGCGGAAACACATTTTGGGTGAGATGTGAAAAATGACAGCTGTACTATTCATAATAAGGTGTGGTAAAATGGCAATGCTGAAAATCTGGAGGAAAATATTGAAAATTGAAGAACTTAAGAGCTCGTGAGTAACTGCACAACGACGTCAGAACAGTTATTTTTTGAATTTTTCCACCAACTTTCAAAATAGGCTTCTTGAGAGCTCCACCTTATGAACGCTGGCAGTGTCGCTTGCTAATCAGGCCTGAAAGGTGATTTTGCACAGTGACTGCGAAATCACCCTTCGGGCCTGAATAACGCCATGACAATGACATCATTCATGAGAAGGGGTCCCAAAAACCACATGTTAAAAATTTGGTGCAAAAATTCCAAAAAAAGCCTGAGCTATGCAACAAAGTTGAAAAACCCTATCTATCCCATTATACAGCTTACCGGCATTTCCTCAGTTCGCGGTCGGCTTTGAAGAGTGCAGACGTATTCCCGGTCCACCGAAGATCATCGCGCCGGACTCGGAGGTAAGTATGGGGTGAGGGGGGTGTGGGGAGGCAGGGTGCGTGGTGGGTGTGGGTTGTGGGGGCAGGGAGACTGCGTGGGACCGCTTTTGCTTTTCAGTTTTTTTGTTTTTTTAAAAGATGACGTGGGACATTTGACATGCTGGGGTGGGCTCCCAGCGTGGCACAAGGATGGCTGGGGCGTGAAGCCGACGGGGATTGGGCACCCCCGTCGGCCATAGCATCAGTTGCCACGCTGGGTGGGCTCCCAGCGTGGCACCCAGTACTGGGGGCAGTGCAGCCGACGGGATTGGGCACCCCCGTTGGCTATCTGATATTCTGCCACGCTGGGGTGGGCACCCAGCGGCATGTGGAAGGCTTTGGGGGAGCGCAGCAGCCGACGGGGATTGGGCACTCAGCCGCTATACAGTGTGTGCGTGGGGGGAGCACGGTATGTGTGTATGTGTGTGTGTAGGGTGAGCTGCGCATGAGCAGGCGATATCTTATCACTGCTCACTGAAGCGTAGCTCCCCCTTTCAACTGTATGCCACTGCATTTTGGAGCTGTCATAGACAGCTCCAGCATGCACTGGCGGACTGGGGCCGCGCCTGCCAACACACTGACTAATTTGGAAGAGGGGGTGACACACCTCCGAAAACTCGGATGATGGCACTATGTTTCTTGCACATGCGTGCAAGCAAACATAAAAAGACTGTACTAACATCCTGCCAGTTAACCAAGATGAAACCAAACTAGAATGGTCATTATTACGTAGATTATTCTCAGCACACAAAGAGTCCACTATTGAAGAATTCAATGTCAAAGTGGTAGTCCCAAACAAGGAATCTTGACCAAACATGTCCAAACTATATTCAGTATGTCTGTCAACCCCATCAACTTCAGTGGAGTGAGAATGTGGGTTTAGTGCATATAACAACATTAAGACTGCCGAAAGGAATCGCCTTAAAGTCTAGAATGTGAACTATCTAATGACTCTTCTGGTTGAGGCTCCTGATGACATGAGAAAGTTTGATTTTGAAACTGCATTTGACATCTGGGCATCGGAAAAGCACAGGCGTGGGTTCCTTCAAACTGTCAAGACAAATGAAGATGCACCTCCAAGTTCTTCTCGAGAAAACCTGCAGCAGCACTACTGCATAGACCTAGCAGAAGAAAAATAAACCGCTGGCTGTGCTTCTTCTTATGATATTTATTTTGTTGTACTGTAATTTGTACCTACTGCTACAGAAAAATGTGTTAATTGTTGCCAGTTCTCCACTTGACTCTTGTGTAGTCTTCACGAAGCTCAGGCACAGAAAAAAAAAAAAGACAGCTGTTGCCTTGTTGGCAGCAATTCTCATTTAATGCCATGACAGTTTGCTAGCTTATAATGTTTTCAAACAAAACATTTTTCACATTTAGTTTAAATAACAATAGTTACCGGCACTAAAATATAATTTTACTGCCTTGCTTACGAACCAGGCCCGACACTGATCTGGGCTGAGAGAGGAGCAGTGTGTTAACTGTTACTTTCACTGTTTTTTTCTGCTTGTTAAATGTCTGATGGATGCCTGGCTTACCTTTATTCACATTTTTGTAATGGGGCATGGCACAGATTCCTCAAGTCTTCACACAATGTTATTTTAATAGTTTTTTAAACTGGATTGCTTGTTATGTACAGGCTTTAGTGAGCCTGACCCCAGCATTTTATTGCAGTAATGGGCTTTTTTTTGGGGTTGAGATTCAAAATTTCTTCTAGGCACGACTGCCAGGTGCTCAGTCATTTTCACGAAATTACTAACATCTGACTGGGGTGTCACATATTTAATATGCCATCAAATTGTTAAGAGCACTGCAGTGTTATTGTGTAATTTTCCTGCCTGAATCTGCCTGGCCTTTAGCATTATTTGTCTCCTGCTTGCCTAATAAAGCAATGTGCACAGTTTATAATAATTATGCTGCATTTTTTTGGGGGGGTCAAAACTGGGCTGACCACATCTTAAGCTTTGGTATGTATGTTATTGCTGTACACATACTTGCGCATCTATTTAATAAAAAATCATTTCAAACAATTTGGCTCAACCTGTGAATATATTGTGCCTACCACTACAAAAGTAAATCTTGTCCATAATGGTATTTAAAAACAATGTTAATACAACTCCATATACATTTTAGCATTACTTGCCGTGTGTGGCTAAAGACCTCTTGTGGTGGCTAAAAAAACGTCGGGTCTGTTTAGCCACAGTGGCTAACAATTTTGAAAACCTAGGGGGAACAGAGAAACTGGTAGATCACTTCAAAGATGGTATCATATTTGATACCAAAAGTAGAAAAGTGGGTACAATCATCAGGTCTGCCAAGAAACAGACTGACTGGAGGGAAGCACAAGCAGCTCAACACATAAGAGAACAGTTGTTGGAACTCCTAAAAGTACAGCCTCATAATAAAACCAAAGTTAAAGTTGAAGACTTAATAGAAGAAAATGTAAAACTACCACCCGTTCTTTAGACATTCCTATGTACTGTACTCACAGGTTCATCAGAGAAGTGGGCAGTGAATGACAGGAGAGGGTAGTTGAATCTATTGCAGATGACAGTGTTTGCAGTGTCAAGGGGAATAATCAAACCACAAAAACAACTCTTGTTGGGCATGGGTATTAAATCCATGACAGGCAGTAAGAAAGTTTTAACTATTTTGAACAGGTTTGGTCACTGTGTCAGCTACCATGTTGTAGAAGAACTCAAAACTGCAGTCGCAACCAATATAACGGAGAAGAATATGGCTACACCAGATGGACTGCTCATACAGCCAGGTTTAGCCACTGCTTTGGCTTTCAACAACTATGATGAAATGATAGAGACACTTGACGGTCATTACACTTTGCATGTCACTGTGGGTATAGCATACCAAAACATACCAGCCAGTACTGAGGAGACAGCTGTACCCAAAGAAAGGTCTGAAGAAGCGATGACAAGAACATACACGGATGACCAAGCACCAGCAAGAAATGAAATGCACACAATAGAAACAAACACAGATAAGCAAAGATCAGAAGTTGATGCCCATGACCAGGCAGGGTCATCTTTAACATCAAAGAGCAAATGACGCAAAACACCAAAGACAAAGGCTGAAGATTTTGATGAAGACTGTTTGCCAAGTGTAAAGAAGCAGATACTGCAGCCAATGGCACAACAAGAACAAGATACTGTACCCAGGTGCATTCAAACGTCTCAGAGGAAAAGAGCTCTAGATATTGGCGAGAAAGACATTTGACCATATACATCTGGAAAACCAAAAATAAGGCAGTATCAATATAAGGTGACAGAAAGCTCTGAACCAAAAAACTTCATGCGAGCTAAGAGAAGAGACGTTGCCTGGATGATATCTTTGTGCAAATGTAGATGCTACTCCAACGTGGCATGAATGGAATGCCCTTGTTTCTGTAGATGACCTGCCACAGCAGATCATATCATACATGGACCCTATATGAAAGCCTCCTACAAGACTTGATATAGTGCAAGACACCATGACTACTGATATAGGTACTCGGATGTATCATGTGTTTAGAGACAAATGCATTACCAAAGGCAGTAGGTTCAAGGAACCCATCAAAAGATACGCGTTGAAGAACTTTGCACATGATGCAATGAAGGTGAAAATTAAGAACAAGGACAAGAAAATCATCAAGTTGAAAGGAACTCAAGATCTCTTTGGACACTTGCTATATCTATCTGCGACTTCAACAGTTGAGCTTATGATGATGTTTGCCTACCCGCTAACCCCAGTATCCCTCTCCTTAAGAAACATTGATGGATCAATGAACACAACAATGAAGTCAACACTGCTGAAGAAACTTGAGACCAGAGTCCAAAGTAGCCACCCAGTGCTGTAAATGCTACTGTGGTTGATGCCATGTTCTTGATCAGATGTCTTACAAATCTGCCACCAACATTTCATGGTGTGGCAAAAACCATCCTGTCTCGTTTGTTGTACTTCCACAAATGAAGTCCACCTTGTCAGTGATTGTTACAAGTCACCATTGATCAAAGGTCTTGAACAAGAGAAGAGAGAAAAGCATAGCGTCGACTCCACTCTCCTATCTCATAACTAGTCCAAAGCTGACCAAGAGACTTTGCTGGATCCCTACTTCATCTTGATTCAAGATGGCACTCCTAGGTTTTCTAGCTACAGCATGGAATTCTGATGTGTACTGTGAAGTTCTAGGTGATAAAAACCTCATGTATGCAGTAGGAGAAACTTGTTACTCAAACAAAGTGGAAGCTGGAGATATGCTCAGACTAGAGTGTAAGGCCCTAAAAAGCAGACACACAGAAGCAGACACAAGAATCATGCAACACATACACTACATTTGCAGTCAAAATGAGGGTGAAGATGTACATGCAGTGCTCAGGACAGATGATACTGATATTCTGGTCATTCTGCTGTATCATTCAAGTCTAAATGATAACCTCAAACTGCACATGGATGCTGGCCATTCAGGGAATAATGCAAGAAGATTCATAGATGTATTCCACTTGTCAGCAGAGTTAGGCAGACCTGTGTGTGCAGCTCTACCAGGTCTCCATGCACTGACAGGGTACGACTATTCACCAGCATTCAAAGGCAAGGGGAAGGTGCAACCTGTAACAATTGTGGAAAAAAAATACAGAAAGGCATTTGGAAAACTGGGATGTCCACAATTGTCTAAAGAAATTGAGGCTACAACTGAGAGCTTTGTGTGTACCTTGTACGGACAGAAAGTAGAGAGTGTCAAAACAGCCCGCTACAGTATGTTCAACATCAAGTATCGACCGAGTGACAAAGACACACAGATAGAAAAGATCAAAGGAGCAGACACAAGCTCACCGACACCATGCAAATCAACTGACACAACACATCAGCAGTGCAAATTACATTTCATTGTTATGGAAAAATGCAGACAAACCAGAAATGACACTACTGAAGCCAGAGGACAATGGCTGGACCTATGAGAATGGCAAATACAAGCCAATGTGGTTCACATGTGAAGTTGTACCACCAGCCTTAAGTGAACAATTGAACGAACACGACAACAATCCAAATGAAGAAGATGATGACAGTGACTTTGATGTCGATATTTGTGAGACAGATTTCCTTAACATGTCAGATAATGAAGACAATGAACAAGAACACTGATTGTTGTACTTAGGTTCATAAAACGTCATAAGTTGATTGTTTCAAATTAAATAATAATGTTAATATTAAGCCTTTGATACATATGTTGCTGTTTGTTACAATGTCTGTAGTATTTCAATAAAAGCTTATAGAATTGAAATTAAAGAAGGAACCATTAATTAAAATATGCACAATTTTCACCGACACTTCATTTTTTCATTGAAGTGCATTTTCCAAGAAAATGTTCAACTTTGAGTGAATAAGAGTTGTAAATCTGGATTCTACACACATTTGTACATAAGAAACAGTCATCAAACTTTTCGGACCTTGACATACAGATGCAGCTCTACCAGGTCTCCATGCACTGACAGGGTTGACTCCTTTCAAACAAACTATTAGGAGGTCACTGTACCTAAATGCACTTATGAAACTACATGACTATCAGCCTCCTACAGAATATTTCTGTCATTTTTTTTCTCCTGGCTGTGCTAAAGTACCCAAATCTCTGTTGGCCATCTATGAAACAACTAAGTAACCTGTTTTTTAATGTTATTTGTAATGTACTGTAATCTGTATCTTAAGTCCCGTCCCTGTACCATTTATGTATGACATGGAACCTTTGTAAAGGAGTCTCTGACTCAAAGGTCTTTCTGAATATCACAATAAATAAAAACAAATTAATAAATGCACCAGGCTCCTGGACTAACTGCTGTGGTCCCACACTGATTTGGGAGGGGGGCACACCATTTTCTAAGACTTTCTGTTAACATGCCCATAAGGGGTTCCTGGAGCTAGGACCTATGTGTTTTATAAAATTCATTGGCAGGTCATCCAACCCATGCACCTTCCCTCCTACTAAACCTTTAGGAGCAGACTCAACTTCACTCCAGGCCAATGGAACTTCATGTTCAAGAGAAAAGGCATGTGACACCAGAGTCACCTGGGCTTTATTAACAAATGCATTTAGCTGGGTGTCTTCTCAAGCGCACTCCGAGGTGTATAACTGCCTGTAATAATTTACAGAGCTTCTAATATTATCTCCGGAGTCACAGACCCACATTCGGGGGGGGAGGGGGGTCACAATCAGCATTAAAATTTGTCTCTCCAACTGCAGAGCAGTAACGGTATTATATTTAGTTTTTATTTTCTGCAGAACTGAGTATAACTGGGGGTTAAGGCTTAGCCATGTGCACCTGCAAGCATGCTTTAATCTTAATTTCTAACCAATATAGTTTTTCTGTAGACAGTTTCTTTTTGTGCGAAAAGAATAAGCTATATTCCCCCCTTAGGAAGGCCATTTGGGCCTCCCATCTGATGGAATGACTAGTATCCCCAGGCTAGCAGCACCACAGAAATTTTCTAACAGCCTATGAAATGAGTCAACAATTCCTCAGACTTCAATAAGGCAGGATCAATCTTAAAGGACTTTGAGGCCTACCTGCCAATAGTAACCCCCAGTTTCAACGTAACTAGAGCATAGTCAAAAACAACACTGTCGCATTCCACTGACCGCAGCCCAGGCAGCATGGTCGAGTCCAACTAAAAATGACCAAATCAATATGTGCAGAAGAACAATGCGAGTGAGAATAGAAAGTATACCTGAATAGAAAGTATTCTTTGCCTGAGGGGTTCTGGTGGCACCATGAGTCAACCACCCTATTTATTTATTTATTTATTTACGAGTTTTACCAGGAAAGCATACTGAGCAACATGCTTGATTCCAGACGCGACCTGGGGGTGATCCCGCACCAGCTCCTGCAGGGCTCGTGAACTCCTGGTGTGTGCAAGTTTTTTTTTTGAAGACCGATCCAGGACACCACCAATCACACCATTCATATCTCCTCCAATGATTCTCCCCCTGCATAATGGAGAACGGCACTGAGATTTTTCTGAAAGAACTTGACCATTTCATAGTTCAGCCCATATACTGACCCTTATGGCATGCACTCTACCAAGAGTAGCCTTAAGCTGCACCGTGTATGTCTTTCCTTGATCATTAATTGATTTTTGACACAAGACATCTGTAACTGAGGCCTGAGTCAAATGTCTGTACCCCTGAACTTGGAACTGGAGTTTGCTGCTTGCCATTTTCCTCTCCAGTTCAGCCTCCTACTTTTGTTTTTTTTATTTTAAAATTTGGTAACCGTGTAAGCTCTAAGGGCATTAAATGCCCATTTTCAAGGAGGACTTAGAAACATAAATCAAGAGTACAAAATATGGACAGTTACACAGTCATCGCATAACAGATATAATATAAAGGCTAATTTTAGACTAATATGTGCAGATTCATTGTCCACCACACGTTTCTTGCAACACAACTACATGTGTGTTCTTGTCTGTCTGTCTATCTAGTCATCATTCCAGGATTTTTCTTTCTTTTTTATTACTGTATTGAGGCCATTAATATTCCAAGACAATACCTTAATACTTTAACCATTGTCACAGGGTAAAAATAAGAAGATGAACACAGGCTTAAATGATCCTGCTCTTCATCCAGATGATTTCCTTCCAAGAGTTCTACCTACAATCATGTTAGTGATGTTAACACTGATCTCCAGTATCTACTCCCCAGGGCCAAACCTCAGTGAAGCCTCTTTCATGGTATCCCCCCTCTGCCCCATCCCAAGAAATCCCCCCACCTCTGGATTGATCCTTAACATAACCCCATTGTCCTTTACAAACTAGGTGGATTGAAACCGTGATATCTGTCTTAGCAGGCATTCACACAATGAAAATACAATCCTAACACAAATATCTAACATCAGAGATATAACCATACTTGCACACAGAAGTGTTGAAATAAAGCAGCTTCCTTACATACTGCACTCCTATATCAAATTTCTGGGATGCTCCATATTCCTCAGGGACACACTGCGAAATAACCACATACCATCTTGCATCATATGCAAAGGTATACACAGGGAGTGTTATCCATCCACTATTTTATTCATTCATTCATTCTTTATTTATATAAGGCGCTTTTCTTATAACCAAGGCACCTGTACAAATACATAAAACAATAAATAATTAAACAACATTTAAAAGTATCATAAATCATTAAAAGCTTTGCTAAAAAGATATGTTTTCAAAGCTCCTTTAAAGCTTTGGACAGTTGGTCAATTTCGCACCTGATGAGGTAGAGAATTCCACAGGGTCGGGGCCATAAAACTAAACGATCTTGCCCCTGAAGTTTTTAAATGGACCCTGGGAATCTCTAGCAATCCCTCGTCAGTGGATCGGAGAGAGCGGGGAGGACAGTAGGGACAAAAGAGCTCTTTCAGGTAAGTAGGTCCCTGGTCGTGGAGGGCTATGTAGGTCAGCAAACCGACCTTGAAGGTGATTCGCCAGCAAACTGGCAACCAGTGCAGTCTGCGGAGCACAGGCGTTATATGACTAAACCTAGAAGATCCAGTCAACAGCCTGGCTGTCGCATTCTGCACTAGCTGCAGATGGCGAAGTTCAACCCCCGATAGCCCCAGGTAAAGGGCATTGCAATAGTCAAGGCGGGAGGTAATGAAGGCGTGGACCAACGTTGGAAGATCCTCTGGAGGAACCAGGTGCTTCAACTGGGCGATGTTCCTCAGGTGGTAAAAGGAGGTTTTGAGCACCGCTGACACCTGAGATTTAAAAGTCAGACAGTCATCAAATACAATGCCCAGGTTCCACATCTGGTCTGAGGTAGTCAGCTGGACACCCCCAAGCCATAAGCCTGAGGGCAATCCGGCTAACAAACCTGCCTCACAGCGACCCTTGTCCACAACCAACACCTCAGTTTTTTCAGGGTTCAACTGCTGGCAGCATCCTGGCCAGGCACAAAAGACATATACAGCTAGGTATCATCTGCATAGCAATGAAAACCCAGACCGTATCATCTAACAAATCACTCCTAATGGCAGCATACACACTTCAAACAACATGGGCGCCAAAATGGAACCCTGCGGTACCCCACAGGATAGGGAGACTGATGCCGAAGAAAAAATTCCCGACACCACCCTCTGAGTCCTACCCTCGAGGTAAGATCGAAACCACCTGAGGACTGTATCAGACAGTCCACAGATAGACCGCAAACGCTCCAATAGCACACCATGGTCAACAGTGTCAAACACTGCAGAGAGATCCAGAAGTACCAAGATGGAGCAGGTCCTTCTATCTCTCGCTGTTAGGAGGTCATTTAGTACCCGAACAAGTGCTGTCTCGGTACTATGCCTTTTCCTAAATCCAGACTGGAGAGAATCATAGACATTGTTGTTGGTCAGATGATCATCCAGCTGCAATGCAACCACCTTCTCAATAACCTTACCCACAAAGGGTAAGTTAGAGACAGGCCTGTAATTTGCTAGACAATCCAGGTCCAAGGAGGGCTTCTTCAGAAGAGGCTTAACTACAGCCTCCTTAAGAGGATCTGGGAAGATCCCCCTCTCCAAGGACCTCCAGACTATCACAGCAAGGACTGGGCCAATTTTATCCACACAGTCCACTAAATGACGCGTGGGGCCAGGGTCCAAATTATAGTTGGTCGGACATAGTGATTGGATGATCATCACAATGTCATCGATTGTGGGGAGGCTGAAGTCAGACCATGCAAACTGGGTGTCCGACATCTCCTGCCGACCATCACAACTCCCATTGGAGAGGGTCAAGCGGACATACGATCTGATTTTGGCAACCTTATCTGCAAAGAAGAGAGCAAACTCCTCACACCGTTCTTGAGAAAAGGCTCTTCCGGGCTGAAGACAGGCTGGACTGCACAGTCTGTCCATGGTCCGAAAGAGCTGAGCCAGTCTATTGTGTGCAGCCGCAATCTCTCTGGACAGGAATTCTGCCTTCTTATGAGAGATTGCGGATTGAATGACCACATAGTGGTTCATCAAATTAAGTTTGTCATCGTCCAGACCAGACCTCCTCCAGTGCCTCTCCAACCTTCGTCCAACTCTCCTCAACTCCCTCATGATCTCATCAAACCAAGGAGACCTGGGACGAAGAGTGAGAGGATGGCAGATATGGCAGATCTAAAAAGTAAGGCCTGAAGAAATACCCAACAAAGTCTTAATTCCCAGTGCCTTCTGTTGCTGTACTAAGGTGCATAAAAGTAAACAGCACCAAACAGTAGATAGCGCAAACCCAGGAATCCCAAACACACATTCCTGACCACCATTCCGTGGACAGCTGATCAGAATTCCAACACTGTACTCAATGTCTGTTATTCTAGGGGGAAAGGACCATACCAACTCGGGTCCTATGCACAGCGAAGCAATAGCTTCTACAGGTGCGTTCTCCCCCTACCACCAGCACCACTGCACCCAGCAGCAATTAGGCATTATTCTTTAGATGACAAGCAAATAAGAATCCAGCACTCAGCTTCTAGAAGCTGAAGGTGCAAAACATTGGGCTACAGAGGGCTCACTCTTGCGTTTGATCCTTGCTGCTCACTTGTTAATTTTAGAACTGTTTGTTATACACAGAAATAAATTTACTTCTGTACTACAACTCTGAATCTTAGATCCTTGTGGATTGAGGGTTCCATTCTAACTTGCCTGTTACTAAATTAGGGACCTCTGAGCATTATTCTTTAGACAACCACAGTTACCAGAAACAAGCATCTTAGCTAAAACCCATTATATTATGGCCAGCCCCGAGGGTGGAGGGCTGAGGAGGTGCTGGGTGCCTTACCTCCAACCATGCCAGCAGGAACAGATTAGGGTGACTTGGGGGTTGGCTGGGGGAATGCAGGTCTAAAATCCACAAATGTCTCTCCTCCTCTACCGAGGGGGCACAGTGCGAGACACTGCTTGCTGGGTGACACAGCAGGCAGACGCTCTCTATAGCCAGGTGCAGGTATTAGAGTATGTGCAATATCTTCGCGTTGTATGCCAACACTACTGCACATATGCCAGTTTTGGGGATAGGATCAAAAACACATAAGAATGATGGTTGTGCACAAGGAAGCACCACCCACCTTCCTTGACCTGTGCCATCGTTCCACGCCCTGCCGACCAGATCTGGATCCTGGGGGTAGGGACAGCGGCATTCCCTCCCCCATCCCCATCATGAGGGTAAGCTGTGTGGGAACTAGGTAGTTAAGACTTGGGGCGGGGGAGAGGGAGATTGTGGCTGGTCGAGAGAAGAGGTTAGGTGCTGAAAAGCCAGCCAGCAACCCGGCCAGATGAAACAGCTCTATAGAGGGAAAAAAACATGTCATGAAAAGTACAGGTAAAACCTGATATTACCCAGTCACAGCAAACTTCTGCTTATGGTCCTTGCAGTTAACACTCAAATGAGTCCACCCAAGTATCTGTTCAAGAATAGACAGAGGCCATCATTTAGCCCACTGCTGCTAATTAAGGGGAGTGACATGATGGGGGAAGCATTGAACAATTACAGTGCCTGGTATAATACGAATCATCCTCACAATGCCGGAGCATTCGTACGCTGGCTGGTTCTTCCCTCCATAGCTGCCTTTTCTTTATCCACAAACTCTTCAACTTTGTGAACATTCATAAAGGTGTGGGAAGGGAAACCCGGTTTCAGGATCCTGACATTGGATGGATAAAAGATGTTGAAACTGTCATCCCTAAAGATACAGCTTTGGTTTCAGATTAGTAAATTTCTGTCACTCTTTCTGCAGCTGTCAACTGTAGCCCAGGAAAACAGACACCCAGCCTTCTCCCACCACTTGGTCCCAGCAGCTCACAACACAGCCTCCCAGTCATGGAAGCGCTGGAACTTGAATGAAATGTCTGGCCCGACCGTCTGCCTTTGGTCTTCACTCAGTAACCAGTGGGCCTGCTCAGTTTCAAAGCTCAAGCTTGTCTACCAGCCATCTCTGCAAAAAATGCAATCAGCTTTTGATCTTCCAGTCCCTCAGGCAAGGCAGTTACCCAAATGTTAGCCCTGTGTGCTCGATTTTTTTGGTCTTTGATTTTTTTTTTCAAACACGGTCACTACATTGTCCTTCAGACAGACCATTCTCAGTACATTCTGCCAGCCGGTCCTTCATCATACTTACAAGCGCTGCCCAACCTCCATCAATCGATCGACTCTCGTGCACCACAGGGGTCTCAGTGAGGCCCTTAATAATCCGCTGGAGGTGAGCAATCTACACTGATATGTTAACAAAGCTAGCCCCCATTTCATTCAGCAGGTTGGTAATGAGGGCAGTCAGCAGAGATCTGGGTTCTGGGGCCAACACACCTGGTGTCTCAAAGTCCCAGCCATACTTTGGGTGTATGCCTGGGTCTCAGAAGGTAAACCCAATAAAGCTGTAGCCATGGCTGCCAATAAATTCAACTGTCTTTTTGTGCAGGCTGGACAACTCATCACATTGCTAAGCCTGTTTTATGCAAGCAATAATACCCGACAGGGTGGGCGGTATTGGGCAATACCGGACTGCCCAGGGGTGTAATGAGGCCCGATGCCACAAGCGGAGGGTCTTACAACCCCTGGAAGGTCTGGTATTGCCCATACTGCCCACCCTGGAGGGCATTATTGCGCTTAGAAAATGGGCTACATGTGAAGTTTTCGTGTAATAATTAAGAAATAAATGTTGTTTTTATACAAATGAACTTAAAGTTATTTTGTTAGTAAAGTAGTCCTCTACTGGTACACTACTTACAAATAGTTACCAGTAGAGGACAGCGCACTGTTTCATATTAGTTTCTGACAGCATCATATGGAAAGAGAAAGGAGTGCAGGAGAATACTCAGGGGTCACATAGGGAACCTGGCAGAGGGGGTCCAAAAGGACACTACCAAGGAAGCAGGCAGGTAACTGGGGGCCCTCACAAAGGGGACGGAGGGACAACATTCTCAGGGAAGTAGGCAGATGGCCAGGGCTGGACAGAAGGAAGCAAGGCGGGAAGTGGATCAGACCTTACACCCAGTAACCGCCCATTCCTCTTCTTCTTCTGCTCGAGGATGAGGGGTGATGTAGCCATGACAGGGGTAGTTAGAGATGTAAAGGAGTGGGAGGCAGGAGGCAGGGGCCAGATAGCAGGAAGAACGGGGGGACCTGAATGCAGGAGAATGGGGGCAGTGAATCGGAGCAGGAGAGGCAGGGGAAGAGGGAGGAAAGCACAAGGAGAAGGACCAGTTGGGAGGAAAGGTAAAGGAGAAGGACCAGAAGTATAAGGAGGATTCAGTAAAGGGAGCTGAGGGTTTAGGCCAGGGGAGCACGACGAGCAAGGAGGAACTAAATGGAGACAGGGAAGGAAGGAGGATGAGCCAGGCTAGTTTAGCAGATGGGGAGAAGGACCAGTTAGCGAGCAGTGAGGGGGAATTAGCAAGGAACAGAAGGATACTCAGGAGGAGAGGCATAGGATTTGAGAGGAGGGGTGGCATTGGCACCCAGAAAGGGGGAGGAGCACGAGCCAGCTGGGTGGAGGGGCCTGTAGAAAGAATGAGGACATGGAAGGGGGGGAATGGAGGAAAAGGAGTGGTCAGAGTGCTCCTGCTGGGGGATTCTATGATCAGGGGTATCAAATGGGATGGGGGAAGCCTGGCCAGTTAGAACAAGATGCTTCCCTGGACTAACGGTGCACAGGCCAAGCACGAGGTATATCAGCTGGCAAAGGATTGTGGGGGTTCCCCAGACATACTGGTCCACCTGGGTACAAATGACATTGAGGGAAATAGCGAGCTAGAGATACAGGCAAGATTCAGGGAGCTCGCCAGGGTCTGTCATGACATAGGATGCACAGTTTCCTTCACAGAAATCCTGCCAGTGCCAAAGGCTAGTGGGGAACACAAAAGGAAAATTAGGAGATAAACCAGTGGCTCAGGGAGGATGTGGAGGCCAGAGGGTATGGGGTTGATGGGGATTGGGGAGACCTGGGAGGATAAGGAGCTGTATGCTCGAGATAGACTACATCTCAATTTGGAGGAGGGAATCTTGAGTTGAAAATAGAGGAGTTCATTGGTGAAAAGTGAGGTTTAAACTTGTGAAGGGGGAAGGATGGGAGAAAAGGCTGTCAAGGGTGCCGAAAAGGAGGGACTCTGTCTCCACCCCTGGGGACCAGGAGGATTGCAGGAAAAGGCCAACTAGAAAGTGCAGACCAGGGAAAACAGAATCCCCATGGGAACATGGAGCAGGGAAATGGAACTATAGGGAAAGGTGGAAGGTAGTCTGCTAAATGCCAGGAGCTTGGGCAATAAAATGCCTGAGCTCCAGGCGATGCTAACTGAGGGAGCAGTGGATGTGGCAGTGGTCACTGAGACTTGGGCCACTGCAAGACATGACTGGGACCTGAACCTGGAGGGATACACTATGTTCAGGAAGGACAGGGGGAGGAAGGGAGGAGGGGTAGCAATGATAGTCAAAAACTGCACTGGCATAGGGGGAGTAGAGGAGGCGGAGGGAACCGTGGAGGCGATTTGGGTCACCTTGATAACAAGGGGGGGCAAGAGTATAAAAATAGGAGTGGTGTATAGACCCCCTGCCCTGGCGGAGGAGCTGGAGGACAGTCTGGTGGCAGATGTTAGGAGACACTGCAGACTGGGCAGAGGAACGGTGGTGGTGTTGGGGACTTAAACATGCCAGGAACAGACTGGGAGACTATGACATCCTCTGTGACCAGGAACAGAGGTTGTTGGATGTCTTCAAGACGCTGCTCCTAACTCAGCAGGTGAGGGAACTGACCAGGAGGCACGGGTACTGGATGTGGTCCTGGCAGACAGTACCAGATTGGGGCCTGGAGGTAAGGGACCCATTGGCGGGAGTGACCATGCCACTGTCTGGTTCTGCCTGGACCTAGGAGGGGTAGAAGGCTGCACAAAGACAGAAGTAATCTACTTCAGGGGGCGGATTTTAAGGAAATGGGAAGGATCCTTATGAGCATTTGGATGGGATTGGGTCAGAAATAGACGCTGATAGTAGGTGGGAAATCATCAGGAGAGGGGTGCAGGATGCTACCAGCACCTGTGCAAGAGTAAGACGAAAATGCGGTAGGGCCCAAAAACCCTGTTGGTGGACAAGGGAGGTCCAGGAGGTGGTGCGGGGAAAGAAAGCAGCCTATAAGCAATTCAAGTGCTCAAGGAGTGAAAGGGATCGAGGGAGTGCAGGCTGATGGCTAGAAGGGCCACTAGAGTGGTGAGGCGACTAAGGCAAGGAAGGAGCAGAACCTGGCCAGGAAGTGGGAGAGGAACAAGGGGTTCTTTAGATACATTGGGAAAAACGAAGGGTGAAGGCAGATTAGCAGCATTAAATCAGGAGGGATGGGCACAAGACCCAGGGAGCAGCTGAGGTACTAAGTAGTACTTCACCTCCAGTTTCACCAGGAAAATAAGTGCCATCATACATGGGAGGAGCCAGAGATACTGAGAGGGGACCCTTACCGATCGGCAGGTCTGGGGAGAGGGGAGCATCACTGGCAGGTGGGGAGGGCTAAGCAGGGAAGGGGTACCAAGTGGAAATCACAGCTGAGAGAGTGAGAAGCCCTCAGCCCTTAAGATGGAGAAAGCACCGGGCGGATAAATTACATCCCAGAGTGCTTAAGGAACTTGCAGATGTCCTGGCAAAACCCCTGGCAGAGCTTTTCACCATCTCTCTGAGGACAGGGTGGGTGCCCCAAGACTGGAAGGTGGCGCATATAGTGCCTATCCACAAGGGGGGATCAAGGGAGGTGGCAGGGAACTACAGGCCTGTCAGCCTGACTCGTGGTGGGCAAGGTGATGGAGGGCATTGTCAAGGAGAGGCTAGGGGGGACCTGATAAGTCAGGGTGCCTGGACGATAGACAGCATGGATTCATCCTGGAAATCGTGTCAGACAAACCTGGTGGAGTTCTATGACTGGGTGACAAGTGCCTCGGACCTGGGTAGACCAGTGGATGTCTCTTTCTGGACTTCAGCAGGCATTGACTCTGTTCCTCACGTGGGCCTGTTGGATAAGCTGGGAGAAATGGGTGGGAACCAGATGATCAGATGGATAGGCAATTGGCTCCAGGACCGGACCCAGAGGGTCGTAGTTGGTGGGATAGTCTCATCCCCAAGGAGGGTCATTAGTGGGGTCCCACAGGGATCAGTCCTTGGGCCCCTTCTGTTCAAAGCCTACGTATCTGACATAAGGACAGGAATCAGGAGTGAGATGAGTCTCTTTGCAGATGACTCAAACTGGGGCGGTGGTGGATGGGGAGGAGGGGAGGGTGGCCCTACAGGGGGACCTGGAGGCTCTGGAAGATGGTCTAGAAAGTGGAAGCTGAGGTTCAATGCAGGAAATGCAAGGTACCCACCTAGGCTGGAAACCCAGGTCAAGTGTACACCCTGGGGGGAATGCTACAAGTTTCGATGGCTGAGAGGGACCTGGGGGTGGTGGTGGATGTCAAGATGAACAACTCGGAGACTTGTAGGAGGGCAGCAGCCAAGGCCAACAGGATGCTGGGATGCATCGCTAGGGGGATCACCTCCAGAAGGAGGAAGTGATACTCCCTCTGTATAACTGCTTGGTGAGGCCGCACCTTGAGTACTGCGTGCAGTTTTGGAGGCCACACTTAAAGAGGGACATTAAACTCCTGGAGAGGGTCCAGAGGAGGCAACCAAAATGATTTGGGGCTTGGGGGACAGGACCTATGAGGAGAGGGGCTCAAGAGCTAAATATGTACACATTGGAAGAGAGAAGGGACCGGGGACATGATAGAGATCTTTAGGTACATGAAGAGGGTAAATAGGGAGGAACAGTCGGGTGCTTAAGGAAGGAGGAAGGGGCCACTAGAGGGCATGGCTGGAAGCTGGAGGGGAAGATTCAGGGAGAAAGGAGGAGGTGCTACTCACTGAGAGGGTGGTGGAGCTATGGAATGCACTGCCTAGGGGCTGGTGGAGGCAGAGACAGTGGAGGGGTTCAAGAGGGGTGGGACAGGTACAGGGAAGGGTTCTGGAAGCAAAATCCAATGCAGCAAGAATATCCGGAACAGGAAAGGAGAAGCCAGAGAAGGCGAGGGGGACAGCAAGGTCAGCACCCAGGTTGGGGACTGACCAAACGAGCAGACACGAAAGACCGTTAGGCCTATTCTGCTGGCATTTTAGTATGTTAGTATGCTACATCCCCTCCTTGACTCTTGAAATATCCCCCCAGCTCAATTTCTTTTATTTTTTATTGCTGATTTCTTAGAGCGCTGGCTAACTCTCATTTATGCTTAGTCAGTACAACTACTGACACAAGTGCTGGCTGGAAGTACTGTAACAGCCGCAATAGCGATTGGGGAAACCAAGCCTACCCATTTTTTCTTTCTTTTGTGGATTGTCCGGTAGTCTGGAGATGTCTCCAGTTGCCTGGTCCCAGTTTTCTTAGTTCCCAGTCTCGTTATGGAGGACCGCGACCGCGAAGCAGGAGCTGACATTTTTTTAACTCACCCGTGCGCCACGCAATCGACTGATCTGCACAATTCCCTCTCTTCTCTTCCCATTCGTAACCTGTGTCAGTTGCAGATGAAAACCACAGGGGGGAAAAAAATAAAAAAGTCCAGTGTTGAGTGCAAATGGTACAGGAAAGGTCAGTAAATTTACCAACATGTGATTATATAAAAAAACAGAAGGGAACAGCTGTTTCATGTTTTACATGAGTCAAGGGGAGCCAGTGTGATTCAGGGACAAGAAGTGTTGACTACGAGTAGCGCTGAGCACGCGACATGCTAGCGCTACTAATTAAAAACATTACTGTGTGATAATTGTGAGAAGTGGCAGAGTTTGCACAGTGCCTTTGTAACAGATACTTTTCTGTGACTATGGGGATACAAGTTGGGAACGGGGTGTCACAGTAATAAAGAGAGTGAATGATGGGGTTGGGAGCAGAGCACGGGGGCTTGAGTGAGTGTAGGGGTTTGACTAAGCAGCAATTTAAAATGATTCAGAATTTTGAAAAAAATGAGCAGTTTGTATTAAAATGTGTTGCACAATGGAGAGACTGTGGTGGGGTAGAGTGTCAGATTGAGTAGGGGAGAGCAGGAATACTCGGTAAGCGAGAGAAAGAAATGGCGGCAATTTCAAATTCAATAAAGATGTTTTGGCCAATGAGCAAGCAGAGTGGGCAAAAGAATACTTTAGGTGGTGATGGGGTCAGGTAACTGGCACTTTTATTTGCTGGGCTTCTATTGAAAGTTAATGTACCCCCCTGGCAGGGGTACTAGCCAATCAGAATGCAGCAAATAAAAAGCCCATTTTCTAAGTAAAAATAAAACTGCATAAAGGATGCCTCCAATTTCACATGGATTATAGATATCCAAGGAAGAACCAAGCACGCTTGTGTCCACCATTACCACTGGCCAGGCCATGCCCCCATGAATATTTTTATTAGTAGAAGGTGAAAAAGGCACTCCAAGATACTTTGCCAGACAACTTGTTAAGGTGCTCTATATGGGGGACTGTGTTGCTGTATCTACTAATAAACACTGAAACATGGCGCACTGGACACCTGTTCCACCTTGATAAAAGAAAATGACAGAACACAGAATAAAGGGAAGACCACTCACCCTGAACAAGTGGCAGGGGCCATGAATCACTGAGTGGCCACTGATATTATTTGTGTTATTAAAACATTTTTGGTAAGTACATAGCTTCTTTTTTTTCCATTATTGTATTTTTCACCTTAAGAGCTAGCTCCTCCCCAATTCTTTCTGTTTTCTGCCTCAAGAGAACCCCATGTCATCCTGGAATGTATCAGACACTAGTATTTTATTCACAGGTTTTCATACAATGTAACCAGTACTTAATATGCAGAATTTCACATGACCTCTTGTCTGTGAAAAACATTACTCATCAAACAGGATGCCTAAAAATCCTTGCAAAGATAAAAGCAAAGAGCATATGGAGCAGGAGTGCAGCTAACAGGCTAAGTATGTCAGTAACCAGCACCTGATTCACATCCGGAGAGGGCATTGTAAACCCTGAAAACCCATTTAAGGTGTCATTAAGGTGTCCAGAAGCTAAAAGGAAACCATCTCCAATTCACAACACCAATACTGTTCTGTTAAATACATGCATACATACATTATGGCGCAATCATGAAAACAGCATGCACAGCGTATAATTGTTGTTTATTAGGAACAGCCATAGAGCATGTGCTCATTTACAATGAAAATCTAGAGTACACAATACAGCCATACAAAAACATTGACATAAATACAGATATATAACGTACAAGTAGGAATAAAATTCATCATTGATTAAAACATCTGCAGTCCAGAAATGTACCAAATGATAGATTTGCTACTGCTCAGTCTCCTCCTGGATTTTATAGCACTTCCATCTCCTGCAGAAACCCTTCGAGGTAGGCACATCCATTGCAAGCACTATCTTATAATCAAGGATTTCACCAATAACACTGCAGTCCAAAGGCTGCCCTGGCCCAGCTGAAGTGAGCTGTGCTCCCACACTGCTGACTCAGGTTCAGTAGCAGACTCGGGACACGCAGGGAAGAAGTGGCAGCACTCTCTATCCCAGGTTGGGATGGCACAAAACCAGCACCACAGTGACCCCTGTGGAGAGTAAGGGAGCTTGCTCCAACCCCCAGGGTTAGCTGTTGTGTCCATGACCAACTCTGAAGGCTGGGTGTCACTATGTGAGTGGCAGGAACTGTAAATATGGGGAAAAAGACACCCTGATGCCACCAGAATAATGGTCTGGGAACACTTGGGCCCCATGTCATGGATCTTGCCACCCATGTGAGTGCTCTGGCAGTGGGCTAATGGTTGCCAAGGGTCCGAGAAGGGTAGCAGATACTGAGACTGGGGAGAAAATGTCTATGAAAAAGAAAACACCAGAGTGAGGCTCCCGGTTTAGTCTGCATAATATTTATTTATTTCAAACGTTTTACTAGGCAGGGTATACCGAGTTGGTGAACAACTTGCTTCCAGAGATGTCCTGGGGAAAGGGAGATAGGAACAGCAGTGCAATGAAACATCAATATACACACACTGCTCCCAGATTGATTTGGTGTTCCCCTGCAACTATTCCCTGTGATTTCCTGTAGAGTACATTATTTTCTATTGAAGGGTAATTGCTGGTTTCCCTTATAACCAATTCAGATCTACAGGAACAATTCCCTGTTAATGATTCCATTTCCCTATTAAATAAAGGAATACCTGTAGATCTGGGAGCCCTGAATACATAAGGTGCACAGTAAATCACATTATAACAAAAGGTGCACAGGGAATCATATTAAAACAGTAGCGGTGAAGTGTAGGTCACAAGAACAGTAAAATAAGAGAACAACATATGAACCCCTGCACATATTGGGTAATCCTTGAAAGCCTAAGGTTGAATGGGCAACCTGATGAAGAGGCAGTCCTGGCCTCGAAGCATTTGGGTTTAGATCAAGTCTCTGTGTGTCAACTGTTCTGTATTTTGTCACATGCTACTGCTTCACTGTAAGGTAAAAATGATATTCCTTTGTGGTCAAGTGCTTCCTTTTAGTGGTGCGATCAGGGTTGATTTGTCACAGGCAGCACTGGGGTTAATCAGAAGCACACCGTGCTTCCATGAACAAGTCTAGGGTTTAAAGGGATTAGCTGAACACAGGGGAGTCAATGTAGAGGTAATGGATTATAATTATATGCTTGGTTTTCTACAGAATGAAAGCATCCTAAAAATATACAATGGGGATCTGACCGCATCTGGACTCCCGGTAGCAGGTGTATGGTTTTTTCTTATTACTCTGTATCCCAATTTCCCATTTATTCACCCCGATCCCCACCCTGTTAATTGGGGTTGCCACTGTCACACCCTTTCTCTTGCCAGGAGGGCGAAGCTAGCAGCTGCCTTCACCGCCAGCACCAGTTCCACTCCTGAGTTAGCAGATGGAGGGGAACGAATTTCAGGGTATCTCATACCCTGCATCCTCAATAACCGAGATCTTCATCTACACAAAGTGCTTAATCTTACCTCCAAGCTGGACATAGTGTGGGACTCCAGGGCTGTCATATGGACACAGATCTCCAAGGTGCACCACCGGGCCAGCCCTTTCCGGGGTTATGTATACAGCATCCCCAGAATTTGTAGTTCAGCCTGCTGCCACGTAGTATACACAGAAGGTACCTGAACCTTTGATACACCCCCAGCATAGCCCAAATATCCTGAGATTCGCTCTCTTTGGAGTCCTGCAGGGCTCCAGCATACTCGCTCAGTGCCAGTGTATCTCTCAGCTCTGTGGAGGCTCTAGCCGCACTGCCCCAGATTAAATACAAATCCCATCAATAACTGACTTGAACATCAAATGCTTGTAAATCATCCAAGGGGGAGTTTTCACAAGAGAGCAAGGACGTACACTGTTGGCAGCTAGGGCTTTAGCACGAAGCACTACTGATGTTTAAGTTCTCAAAAAACGTGTTCTGCCCACTGGCCTGATTTTCAGAAACCTTTGCACCAGAAAGTTAATGCTCCAGTGAATTTCAAAACGCTCTTTGTTCAGAAAACTGCCTGCACAAAATGATTAGGGCCATCTCCATCCCTGTTTTATTGAGGAGGGGGCTGATATTATTTATGCATTTTTGTATAGTAAGGGGTTCTGAACGGCAGGCAGAAGGGTGCCACATAGATAAAGTTATTAATACTGTCTATTGAACCTACAGTTCTCGTCAAATGTTGGTTATGTCCCTAGATATTCTGGGCATAGTTACCTACTGAAAAAAAAAAGCAGTATTTTAAAATGTACTGGAACAACTGACTTGCACATGCAGATGGTTTGAACACTTGACCTCATATTTCTAAACTTGTTCACAAAACCAACGGAAGAGATGTGATCATCAGACAGAAGCCCAGCACAGTCACTCCACCTCTGTGAAGCAATACCGCTTTCAAGCAGGGGTCACAGTGTAACATTTGCTGCTGTTTAGACATGTGCCATGGATAGCTGATGCATGTCAGCTGAACAGTAATCACTCGCCCTTTGCTGCCTCCAAATATCTAAAAATCCAACATACTGTGCTGAGTATCAACACCCACTCTGGTCACACCCTAGGTTACTACTGCAGAGGAAAACATGGAAGAGACTCTCCCCGATCTTGAGATACCAATTATCATCTGATGATTCTGAAAACTCTCATGTGTGTTTTACAACTGGAAACAAATCTGCACCAGAAAGGAGGAAACCTTGATGTCTTCTACCACAGTACATAAAAAAAAAAAAAATCAGCAGGAGATGCCGCATTCTGGCTCAGGTCACTGTTAATTTTTTTTATACACACACACACACACACACACACACACACACATATATACATACATACACACACTGTATATATAGGATACATGATGGGCGGAAGCACAGCAGAATATTGCAAATATTTGCATGAGTGCAAGTGAACTGTGATAATATCATAGATCTAAAGAAGGCATAGTGATATTATTGCAGTTCACTCTGCACGAGTGCAAATGTTTGCTATATTCACAAGTTGCACATCATGTGTGCAATTTATACAATAGGGGCTAGTACATTTTAGAAACATTTTTTTTCTGTGTTCTCTCCTGTTTAATTTATTTTGGTAATTGGTAAGTTTTTTTTGGGGGGGGGGGCTGGGAGCACTGGGCAGTTAAGTGATTTGTTCAGAGTCACACAGTATTGAAATGGAAGTTGTGAGAATTAAACACTGGTCTGGGCTGCTGGATGTAGGAAGTTGGCTCATTGCTTGTTACTCTAACCTCTAGGCTATACTGACAGCACTGTTTGTGTGTGGTCTGAGTGTGTGTGTGTAAGTGTTTCTGAATAGGCTGGGAGTGTTAGATAGTATGAGGAACAGGTGCATGTGATTTGCAATGATAATTGTGTTACCTGCAGCTAGGAGTGAGAAACAGACTGTGTATTCAGTAAGTTGCAGGCTTCACTGAGACAGAGAAACTGTTGCAGTCAGCACCCAGAAAGATAAACTGGTTTATGAAGGAGGCTGGTTTGAAGAGGAGAGCAGCACAGCAATGTGTTAGGATTGTCAGAATAACTATAGGACACAGATGATTGTCTTTTACAATGCTAACTGAGTTAGTTGCAGGATTCAGTGAGAAAGAGAAACTGTAGGCTGCAGTGTAGATAGTCTGACTCTGGTGACGTCACCATTGTGAGTATATTTGCTGGTGATGTAGACACTGTGGGTTTATCAGGAAATAAACCTACAGTGTCTGTGCATCACAGAATTATTCCACTGCAGTGAGAATACATGTTTTTATCGTCAAGGTTACATGCTCACCCCTATTGTGTGTGTGTGTGTGTGTACACACACACACACACATATATATGTATATACACATATACATATACACACACACACACAGATACATATACATATGTATTTATACAACACATGTTTTGGGATACATGAATGGATAAAAAGTGATATCTCAGACAGGCAGTGAAGATATCACTGATATCTCCATGTTGCTATACGTCATAGTGATATCTCCATGTTCCTATACATCATGGAGATATCTCTATGTTCCTGTATGTCATCCTAATGCTAGTGAAACTCTTTCACTTTCCAGCGCTAGTCTCCTTCTGTCACCTGTAAGCATCCCCCGCCCCCAACGCTTCTCAGACATCTATCTGGTTGATCCTGCCATTATAGAAGTCATTAAAAAAGTGTGTGATCCTGGCATTACTTTTAAACAGAGTAGTATTTTTAACACGTATCTGGTTGATCCTGCCACTTACTGCACATTCGCTTGCTCCCTGAAACATATCGCGTGAACGCGACTGAAAGTGCAATTCGCATTAACATGAAGCAGACGCCATTGGCGCACCCTGTGTTACCACATTTAGAAAATGATGAGTTTTATCCTCATCTCTCTGTTTGTTTGCCTTGCCTTGCCATCCTTCAAAGACTGCGCAGACTGTAGAGACTCTTGGAGTGTCCCCCGCTTCAGAACAGCAGACAGAAGCGCGAGTGACGGAGCGAACACTCGCTGTGGAGTCTCTACAGTCTGCACTTACTTTGAAAAAACCAACCAACAGTAAGAGTAGTTTTTAACATCGGTTTCTAAATGTGGTAACACAGAGTGCCTTGTAGTAAACGTCTGGCACCACATCATGTATCAGTGTAGCTAGCGCTCTGTCACAGCACGACGTTTTTGGGGAAAAACAAAAGTGGAGTAAGTACCATGATCAATCAGCTACATATTAAAAATACTAATTTGATTAAAATTAATGGCAGGATCAACCAGATATGTTTTTAATCACTTCTACAATACCAGCTTCAGCCAGATATGTTTTAATCACTTCTACAATGACAGCTTCAACCAGATTTTTTTTTTTTTTTTAATAACTTGAACGTGGCAGAATTAACCACAAAATACATTTAAATAACATATATACTCTGTGTTTGTATGTGTGTGTGGGGGGGGGGAGACATGAGACACTGTGTTAGGCAGGAGCATGGCAGGGTCAACCAAATAAGGTTTTTAAATGACTATAAAATTTCAGCATCAAAACAGCTATTTTTTTAAACTACAACTGCCAGAGGGTTATGTTGGCATGGTCATCACCTCTGTGTGGTTGATTGTATTGAGGGGGGTCATGTGGGGGGTTGGATTGGACCCAAACATATGTTGTATAACAATTATGATGATCGACTGAAGATATCATATTTATCTTCATTCGAGGCCAGTGACATCAAGATATCTCACTCGTGGCTTCACCACTTGTGAGATACCATGATATCACTGGCCTCTCGTGAAGATAAATATGATATCTTCAGTCAGGTCATGTCATATCCCCTATATATATTATGGTAGTACGGTAGTGCTACCATAGTTAGGGTTGAGGAGCCATTTACATGTTAAACCTAAAATTTTGCACCTTAATAACTTTGTAACTGTTCAACGGATTTGCCTGAAATTTGGAATACACGATCAAGAACCATACATCCTGGGATCTGCCAGCTTTCGTACTGTTCGGATATACGGCTGCAGAGTTATTAAGTGTGATCTGCGCACGCGTTTATGCTTTTTTGGAATTCACTGCTCGTCTCTACAGGTCGCACGGTTTGCGCAACCGGTCCGAAATCTTCAGGGAATGTGCGGCCGGGGTCCCCAAAGTGCCTTTTGAAGATTTCGTGAAAAAATATTAAACGGTTCAAAAGTGATTCAAAAAACAATTCCCCATTATAAGTCAATGGGAAAAGTTAACAAAAAGTTTGACAGTGTCGCAAATGCAGTCTTTACTTTCACAAATGGCCCTTTTACTGTCGCAAATCCGCCATTTTGTTTTCAGTTGGTCATCAGAAAAATGCTTGGCATTTAAATGTGGGACCCTCTAGCAACCTAATTCTTTTTGTATTCGCCTAGTTGGACCCTGAGGATGCTAGGCGTGTCTTTATTTTGGGGTAAAACACCCCAGAAATATGTTTTTCAAATTTCTGGAAAAAGTACTTTTGCAAAGTACTTTAGTATTTGCGACAGTGTCGCATGAATTTGTGAAAGCTTTCGCAAAGTTCGACAGTATTTTTCCAGGCTGTGGGAAAATGACAGCAATTCTTTGCCACCCTGCTGCAAAAGAACAGTTTGGTCTTTTGGGCTGACATTTGAAGGGAACGCGGCCAACATCTCACAGATGTGCCTTTCAGTGAAAAAATATTACAGGGCGACAAAGTTACGGCACTCCAAAGTTGATGCTTTTTCCCATAGGATAACATTACGGCGTCCACCGCATTACAGGAATACTTTGCCACCCTGCTGCAAAATAGTGGTTTGGTCTTTTGGGCTGAAATTTGGAGGGAAGAAAGCCAACATCAGACAGATTGCCTTTCAGTAGTTTGGTGAAAACATATAACAGGGAGCCAAAGTTATGGCACTCCGAACTTCTCTTTTTTCCCCCTATAGGATAACATTATGGCGTTAGCCACGCTTTTCAGGGCCCATATCTCGGAAATGGTGCGAGATACGGACTTTGTCAGAAAAATGCTTAGCCCCCTAACAGGGACTAAGTACAAAACTAGCCAGCAAAGTCATACATCATGACTTCAAATTTTTTTCTATGTCATACGATTCCTGAGATATAAGCAATTTAGTATTCCAACTCCTCATTTTCTGCTCCGAGACCCATTATTATGCATACATTCTTTGTACTCGCCGTCTTTCTCTATGCAGCTTTTGGGGAAAACCAGCCTGTGTGCTTACATTACTGTTGCCCTTACTGCTTCTGCTTGCGGTTCCGTACCGGTTTCACTTACTGTTCCCATCTATGGCACCATGTGCGTTATCCGCTGCATTTTTGTTTGCATTATTTTAACCATTTGTATCTACAGTACTGTTTATCTTTGTGTTTCGCTTTGTGTCACCATGCGCATTACCATTTATGCTTATGGGCACCGTTACTATGTGGTAAGACATCACGCATGGAGCCGCATTACATTCACTATTTCTCATTATCATTCTCAAAAAGAAGGGAAATTAGAGGCAAAAAACTCTGTTTAATGCATTAGTTAGGGTTGTTCTACGCGACAAAGTGAGGAAATTCGGTGTTAGGGTTGAAAGCCCCCCTTGGACCCCCCTGCCCACACCCCCAACCGGCATCGGGGTGCGCACTGGGGTTGTCGGTCCTCTCTCTCACCCCATTCCCCTATACCTCTGCTTCTCCACACATCTGATGGGGAGAGAGTTAGGGCTGGCAACCCCAACACGCACCCCGATGCCGGTTGGGAGTGTCGAGGGGGTCCAAGGGGGGCTTTCAACCCTAACACCGAATTTCCTCGCTTTTGTCGCTGTGGAACAACCCTAACTAATGCATTAAATAGAGTTTTTTTGCCATATATATATATATATATATATATATATATATATATATACACACACACACACACACACACACATACTTACAGCAGTGATTTTGCTTTTTAAGTTCTATTTTCCCCCCAGTCAATAACATGCCCCCATTTCAGCAATCCCCAGCTTCACCTGCACTTACCCACTCCTTAGTTGACACCAGTTTCCAAGGAACAATTAGAGGGTCCATCAGGGGTTCAGCAAGTACCTGTGCCATCTTCTTCAGCACCCTAAGGTACAGGCCATCTGGCCCTGGAGACCTATTTACCTAAAGTGCTACAAGTCCCCTCAGTACACTGTCCGGGGCCACTGGTCCCATAAACAGTTTTAGCCCCACCCAGCTTTGGTCTAGTGTTAGTTTTTCCCTGAGGCAGATGCCCCTACTTTACTTTTGTAAATACTGAACAAATGTAATCATTCAGTATTTCTGCATTATCTTTGCTGTCTTCCACCCACCCTTCCCTCTGTTTCAGCTTGAGGATGCTTCCTTCATTTTTCTTCTTTCCCTGATGTAATGAAAGCAGGTCGTGTCCCTGTCCTTAAATTCTTCCACAATCCTCAGTTACATGTCACACTAGCTTTCAGCACCACTCGATTCGCTTCCTTTAACTTAATAAGGTACATACAACAGCCTCTTCCTTACCATGGGGTGCCAGTTTGTTCTGAGCAGTGCCCATCAGAGCACTGGGTGCCTTGGCACCACTGTTCTGTCCTTAGTAGGAAGGAAGGAGGGCAGGGGATAAATGAAGGGTTTAGATGGGAATGCGCTAGTTCCATTTTCTCAGATCCTGAGTGTGCTCAGTGGTAGGGAGTGTCAAGGACTCAACATGATTTGCCAGGGACAGACGGACAGGACCTGCTGAGCCTAGGATGGTGGCTGGGTCCCAGGTCTGGAGTGGCACATGCTGGGCCACTGGAGATCTTAGGGCTCAGCTCCAGGCAGCTTGGGCAGAGATTGCATGCCTCAAATTTCATATTCAAGAGGAAATATATAAGAACCACCCGCCATTTCCCCAACATCCAACAGAAGCACCTCGACTGCAGAGGGTAGTTGCTTCCTGGAGGTTGGCAGGCGGTTAGGAGGGGTAACTCAGGTGCCCCATCACTCGGTATTCTCCAACATATTATCTACACACACCACATAAAAACTACAAATATGTATCTGCCTCTATCTCCGAAATCAAACAAAGGGCCAGAGGACACTGCAGAGCAGAACACTGCAGCACAGGAACTAGCACAACAAAACTTGCCCAAATCAGGAACCAAAACGCAAAAAGGAAATCCAAAAAACTTCTAATCATAGGAGACTCCCCGATTCGGGGAGTTGATACCTATCTCAAGCCAGGGGTAATGATCAGATGTCTCCCAGATACATCAGCATGGAGAGACACTGATCGCATTGCTAAAATTGTTCAGGAAGCAGGAGAAAACATTGACATCCTGGTACACATAGGGACTAATGAGCTCGCCAGCTGGTCAGTTGGGGAGATCAAGGAACACCTGACCAGGCTGGGTGACAAACTATCATCCATTTCATCCAGCATCTCCTTCTCTGAGATCCTGCCAGTCGGAAGTAGATGAGCGGAATGTCAGAGAAGGGGAGATAGGGGAGCTAAACATGTGGCTCAAGGGCTGGTGCTGGGAAAAAGGACACAAATTTATAGGGAACTGGCAACAATTTTGGGAGCGAAAGTTCTTTAAATTTGATGGATTGCATCTGACTAAGGAGGGAGTCCACGCATTAGGGCAGAACTTTGATGTCTTTGCAGAATATTTAAACTAGCAAATGGGGAGAGGGGTGCAGCACCCCATACATCGAATGGGAAGAACAACCCTCCCCCCATAGCTGGTCAAACAGGAGTTGAGCATGTTTGCAGTTTATTTGCATCACCAGGTAAGGAAAAAGGTCAAGCTCCCCATACGATGCACAGGGGAAATGCCGGACCTCACCCAACAACTAGCACACCGAAATCTGGCCAATGGAAAATCATGTACACAAATGCTCACAGCCTGGGAAATAAGGTCCCAGACCTGCAGGTAATAATGACTAAGACTAAACTGGACACAGTACAATTAGCGAGACGTGGTTTACCAGTAACCACACTTGGGAGACTTCAGTACCTGGCTATGTACTGTTCAGAAGAGACCGAGGTGCAAAAAGGGGGGAGGGTGGAGTAGCCCTGTATGTCAATGAAAATATCAAAGCTACAAAAATTCAGAATACACAAAAGGAGCCAGAAGAACTGTTGGTCACCCTGGAAACAGGTAATGAGACAGCCGTAAGAACTGGGGTTGTCTACAGGCCCCCAGACCAGGGGGAGGACACAGACACATTACTGTTAGAAGATATAAAAAAACATGACAGCTAAAGGGGAGGTTCTGATAATGGGAGACTTCAACATGCCAGATACAGATTGGTCAATACCAGCAGGAACATCTACCAGAACGAGACACGTAGTAGATTTCCTGCAGGTGAGGGCCTCAAACAACTGGTACAACAACCCACAAGAGACAGTGCTATAGTACTGACTAATGGGGAAAGGATCTCAGATCTTCAGGTAGGTGGTCACCTGGGAGCCAGTGACCATCACATGGTATGGTTCAATCTGGCCACTACAACTAAATCATCCCATTCCAAGGCAAACAATGGGACTTCAGAGGAGCTGATTTTGAAAAGATGGCCAACAGAGTTAAGCTAGCCCTGGCAAAAAGAAGTACAGGTGAGGAGGTACAGGCAAAGTGGTCAAGCATTAAGGATGCAATGCTTGAAGCAACATCCCATTGTGTTAGAGAGAAAAGGAAGTGTGCAAAAGAAGAAGGAAACCACTTTGGTTCTCAAATAAAGTAGCAGAAAAGGTCAGAGCCAAAAGGCTGGACTTCAGGAAATATAAGGGAACACAGCAGGATGAAGACAGGGAGGCATACCAAACTTCCCTACGGGAAGCAGGGAAGGCAGTAAAGCAGGCAAAGTCCCAAACCGAGGAAGCACTAGCACACACAGTAAAAGAAGGTGACAAGACTTTCTATAGATACACTAGTGAAAGGAGAAGTCCAGAGGGGGTATTGCTAAAATCAAAGGAGAAAATGGGGCATGTGAGGAGGAGAACCATGTAAAAGCATCTATCCTAAATAGATACTTCTGCTCCAGGGTTTTATTTAACTCCAAAAATTGATTAGTGTTTTGGTCATACAAGTGCTAAAGCATTGCAAAAATGCATAGCACTTGCCTCATTGTGTTTAACAAACATAACACTTCTAGAAAACCTATATAAATACTTTCTGAACTGTTAGCATTGTCCCAAGAAAAAAAAACTGCTAATCAATTATTTAAAATCCTGTGCTCAGTATTTACTGAAGAGAAGGTAGGGCAGGGCCCACAGCTCAGCACCATGGACACGGAGGGGGGGAGGTGAGCACTAGTCCCTTCACAAAAGAAAGGGTCCCAGAAGAGCTGGATAAGCTCAGGGTGGACAAGACAATGGGATCTGATGGCATACATCCCAGGGTACTAAAGGAGCTAAGGGTGGAACTAGCAGAGCCATTATCAGTACTGTTTAGTGAGCCTCTGAACACAGTAGAGGTCCCAGTAGAGTGGAGAAGGGCTCAAGTGATCCCGCTCTACAAGAGTGGTAGCAGGGAGGAGGCAGGGAACTACAGACCAGTCAGTCTTACCTCAGTAGCGGGCAAGATTATGGAGGCACTCCATAAGGAAAGGATAGTGCAACACCTGAAATCCATAGGAGCACAGGATCCAAGACAGCATGGGTTTACAAAAGGAAGGTCCTGTCAAACTAATCTCATAGATTCCTTTGACTGGGTAACCAGAGTGGTGGACCAAGGGGGAGCAGCTGATGTCGCCTACCTTGACTTCAGCAAAGCTTTCGATACTGTTCCACATAGAAGATTGAACAATAAGCTGGGTAGGGGTCAGTTGAAAAGCCCAAGAAGGTCCATGGCACATGTTGGGTGCAGCATAAACTTCTTGCCACCTGTGCTGTTACCAAATCCTTCCCCGTAATTTGTGCCCATTTAGAATCTATGGCCACAGACTCAACTCATGACCAGGCCAAAGCCAAGGGAGTGTTGCAAATTATGACTAAATTCCAAATGGTGGCACGCCTTTTGTATTGTGAACAGCGGCTTCAGCCACTTGCCAGGTTCTCACTAGCACTTCAAAAAGAAGTACTTGAAATGCCAGAGCTACTTAGCTCTGTTGAAACTTTGAAAAACACTCTTGACAATGCTAAGCAGAGTGGTCCCATAGGTGGCAGTGTACTTAACATTCTCTTAAAAAAAGGGGAAGATATTCTTTCAGGAGCTGCATGTGCTGATGTCACTTACAAGGGTGTGAAATTAATACATTTTAGTGGCCAAGTTGTTAAAACTTTGAAACAGCAAACTAAGAAATACATTACAAACATTGAGACCTGTTCTGAACAAAGTTTCGGTTTGACTGATGAAAGTAATATTTATAACCGTGCAAAAGAGTTAGATACCAGACTTTAGCCATCAGACAGAAAGGAACAGGAGCTGTATGGTAACAGTGACATTACTGCAGTAGCTGACCACTTTTCAGCACTTTTGCAGCCTGACGGTGACAGCAATCTGCTACTTGCAGAATGGCAAGAGTTTAATATTTTTGCTTAAACCAATTTCATCAGTCATTCTGCCTGAGCTATCTGGTCAAACATAGAAACATAGAAATTGTTGGCAGATAAGGACCGCTAGGCCCATCCAGTCTGCCCATAGGCCCTATACATAGTATGTGGCCACTGACCCTATGTGATCAATGGCTTGTCATCACTCCCTCCTCTCTCAGGCTTCCCTGGTGCCTGTCCCAGGCATACTTAAACCCCTCCACTGTGCTTGTCCCCACTGCCTCCTGTGGCAGACTATTCCAAGCGTCGACTACCCTTTCTGTGTAGAAAAGCTTACTCACATTGCCTGTTAATCTACCCCCTTCCAATTTCATATTGTGTCCCCTTGTTCTAGTACTTTTTCTACACTGGAAAAGGTCCCTCACCTGCACCTTGTTTATGCCCTTGAGGTACTTGAAAGTTTCAATCATATCCCCCTGCTGTCTCCTCCAGTGAGTACATACTGATGTCCCTTAGTCTCTCCTCATATGTTTTGTGGTGCAAGCAATGCACCATCTTTGTTGCCCTTCTCTGGATAGTTTCCACCCTATCTATGTCCTTGCGAAGGTGTGGCCTCCAGACCTGCATACAATACTCCAGATGAGGCCTTACCAATGTTTTATAAAATGGCATCACCACCTCCTGCTAGTGATACCTTTGCCTATGCACCCCAGCATGCCACTGGCCCTCCTCATTGCCTTTGTACACTGCTTTGATACACCTTAAGGTCATCAGAGATGATAACCCCAGGTCCCTTTCCTCCTTAGTGACAGCTCCTCTCCCCCCCCCCCAACCTGTAGCTCTCCCCAGGGTTCCTTCTACTCAGGTGCATTATTTTGCACTTCCTTGCATTGAACCTCAGTTGCCACATCTCCAACCATTTTTCAAGATTCTCCAGGTCCTTCTTCATTTTCTGCACCTCTTCTGGAGTATCCACCCTGTTGCAGATCTTGGTGTCATATGCAAACAGGCAGACCTTTCCTTCCAGCCCCCTGCAATGTCACAGATGAACACTTAACAGGACTTGTCCTGGTACTGATCCCTGTAGTACCCCACTGGTCACCCCCCCTCCCCAGAATGTACCTCATATACCAGCACCCTCTGCCTCCTGTCTGTTTACCAGTTCCTAACCCAGTTCACCACCGTGTCTCCCATGCCCAGGCTACCCATCTTATTAATTCCACAATCCAATGTAGGAGGGAGATCACAATAAAGCTGGGTGCTGAAAAAATAGGTATAAAGTAAAAATGAAAAACTCAGCACTCCAGGTCAGGTGAAAATTCATAACCAATTTTACTGATTCAAACCATCGCAGTACACTTGTAAAAGGTAGAAAGTATTAAAGTAGAATCCACATACCTAAGACAAACAGCCCAGCGTTTCGAGGCCTCTTAGGACCTCTTTGTCATCTTGTTTATCAGCCTTCTATATGGGACGGTGTCGAAGGCTTTGCTGAAATCTAGGCAGGTGACATCTACCGCCCCTCCCTGATTTAATTCCCTAGTCACCAGGGTGAAAAATACCTATACCTTAGGTGCCCCGAGGCAGGTACTATTGGCTCAGGATACCTACTGTACACTAGTGCCTGCCCAGTGGGGCACCAAAGGTATTTGTGCACAGAGTTCCATTTTTTCCTTTCCCCACTGGGCACTATTGTAGGAGCTTGAGCATAAGTTTCCTCGGGGCAGGGAGCCATTGTAGGAGCACAGCGCTGACACTCAGTCACAAAGGCGCACCTCAGGAGACCAGATGACACACCGGCAAAGGAAACTGAGAGGAACAGTAAAAGACGCAGATCTCCCTGATTGAAGCACAGCTATCAGCTTGCCGAATATGCAAGGGGTTGGTCCATCATTGCGGAGGTGGGTAACAGGTTGCAACCAGGAGCCAGACTCCAATCGGTGAGTGTAATCTGATCGGTCACCCGCCCCCTTTGCACAGTGTATTGTGTGGTCTCTGCTGCAAAGCGCGACACTCTAACCTACTCTGTAGGTGATATAGGTCGTGCTGCGAGTGGCGTGTTTGCAGACTGGGACACACTTGTTGAAATTAGTTATACAGGGATCGCCTATCGAACTGTTCATTATCCAAAGGGGGAAAAAAAAGATCTTTTTTGAGGTCTAGTTAAAACTTAATCCTCTTCATGTGTTACTTCAGAATATAAGGGTGCACTGTGCTTGTGCATAAGTGATAGGGAGACAGTGAGATCACAAAGGATATTGACCGAGGAATTTAGCAGCAAACAACTAATAAAAAATAAAGTTAAAGCAATTTTGACAGGATTTGATGGGGAGGGAGGGAGGGAGTAAAAAACTACAAAGCCAGTACTACATTTAACACTCAGGCAGCCATCGAGCTCTGAAAAAATAATGTAAAAGGGAGTGGGTGAGACTTGAGGAAGCCCTACAGTAAGAGTTTTTACAAGATATAAAGTGCTGCTGCTTAAGGATCTTGAAAGTATATAAAGATTCATCTTGTAGGCACAGACAGTTTTTATTGAGAAAACAAAGTAGAATGCAAAAGAGAGGGAGAGGACATTCTAAGTGTCTGCAGGCTGAAGCAGTTTGCCCCCCCCCGCCCCCCATTAGTCATAATTGCTAGGAACTGAGCTTGCCAAAATCAAAACTTAACAAAAAAGGGGAAAATCTGTCTCCTACTCTCCTCTCGTTCAGTCCAATTACCTGAATAAAAATGTGTTTTACTTAAGTGGAGCCAACATTGCAAACATCTAAACTAAAAATAACTACTATGAGCTGAGGAAGCCAGTTGAAGTCTAAACAATAAACGTTTGGGAAGAGACTGAGAGCTAGTACTATGTTCTTTCTAAACTACCTAAAATCCAAGTAAAAAATGCTGCTGAGTTAGCTTAAAACTAATTAAGAAGCTTTTTTAAAGCAGCTCTACTTGTGACCTATCTAAAATCCCAATCTACTGGCTGGTACTCTAAAGTGATTTGAAAAGCTACTCTGTGTTAGACTACCTTGGTCCTCAGGAACAACACTTGTGTTGAGTGACTCTGGGAACAGGGCCACCAGAGGTGCTGCTAGTTCCCTTCGCAGCTTTTTTTAATAACCTCGGGTGGATGCTGTCTGGCCCATGGCCTTATCCACCTTCAGCTTTACGAGTTCTTCCAGAACTCTCTCCACTATGAATGGACTGGTATCCACCTCTCCTCCCCCACTGCCTCTGCAACCTAACTGTGGTCCTTGACCCTCCCCCTCCTTATTAAATACTGAGCAGAAGTATTTGTTCAGTATTTTTGCTTTGTCCTGATCCCCCCTCCTTACACTCTGTCTTCTCAACTTTGAGCTTCACAATCCCCCCATTTTTCTTCTTTCACTGATCTACCTATAAAATGCCTTATCCCCTTTGTTTACAGACTGTGCTAAGCCCTCTTCTGTCTGTGCCTTCGCCATCCTAACAGCCTTCCCTGCTTCCCTTAGACATTCAAGGTACACCTCCCTGTTCTCCTCCCTTTGGCTCCCCTTATATTTCATGAAACTCAGTCTTTTAGCCCTGACTTTGTCCTCACCTCTTTGGAGAACCACAGTGGTTTCCTCCTTCTTTTCCCTTTGGTCACTATCCAAATGCATTGGTTTGTTACCTCCACTATGGCTCCTTTCAGTTTCTCCAATTGTTCTTCCACCTTCTCTATTACCTCTCCCTTCCCCAAGACTGCTTGCAAACATCTACCCATTTCAGTGAAATCCGTCCTCCTGAAATCTAATACTCTTACCCTTGTGTGGCTTAACTGAGTCCATGTCTCCATGTTGAACCATACCATGTGGTGGTCACTGGACCCCAGCTGCCTTTCCACCTGTATTTCTTTGACTCTGTTCCCACTGGTCCATACCAGGTCCAGAACCGACTTGTCCCTGGTTGGCTCATGCACCAGCTCCCAGAGCCCAACCCCCTGCAGGGATTCAAGGATGGCTGTGCTTCTGGCTGAAACAGCCATCTGTGTGGCCCAATCCATGTCCGGCATATTGAAATCCCCCAGTAGCAGGATTTCGCCTTTAGCTGCCATGTTGTGTATGTTCTCCACTACTTCCCTGTGTACTTCCTCTCTCTGTGCTGGAGGTCTATAGATCACCCATGTGAATACTGCTGTTCCATTCCTTGGCTCCAGGGTAACCCACAATCCTTGCCCCCGTCTTCCCTGAACTTCTGTAGCCTTTCTACCATCTCTGATGTACAGGGCCACTCCCCCACCCTTTTTACCCTCCCTGTCCCTCCTGAACAGTGTATAGCTTGGTACATTGACTTCCCAGCCATGATTAGTGGAGCACCATGTCTCTGTTAGTGCTGCTAGGCCAAGGTCTGCATCTGCCAACAAGGCCTCTAGGTCTGGAACCTTATTTCCTAAGCTACGGGCATTCGTTAGCATGACCTTCCATGTTCTCTTGTTCTCCCTCTCCAGAGTCTTCCCCACCACGGTTTCCTTAATATGTGCTCTTGTCCCCCGCCCCCGTATCACTTGTTATACATTCTTCACCTGCCTGCCAAAGCTGGCATGTGCTTTCCAAAATTCTTATCCAAATCTGTTGAAGCTTGTCAATGTGTTGAGAGTATTTCCTCTGTCTAATGCAATAGCAGAAAGGTGTTTTTCAAGTATGAACAAGGTAAAAACTGACTGTAGAGGAAGTCTGACAGATGATACTGTAGAAACATTGATTCGCATTAAAAAGCAGGGCCCCCCCCTCCAGCTCAATTCAACCCAGACAGGGCTGTAGACATTTTTTAGTGCTAAACCAAGACATCCTGATGATTTGGCAGCTCAGGATGGTGGACCCCCCTCAAAAAACGGCTACATGCCTGGTGGAGAAGAGCAGCATCGATCGACCCAGTCCTTGTGGTTACTTTATGGTCAATTACGGTACCAGGTTTATGCTGGGGCAGTGGTTTATTTTAAATTTAGAATGTTTAATTTGTCACGAATCATGATCATGAATAATCACACTCATGAATGTCATGGTCTGCTTTGGCAGACATTCCATGCTATCTCTCGGCTCTTAAATGTGCTACTGCACATATGCTATATTTCTGGAAATGCAATATAGAGCAAGATAAGTAGATTTTATGGGGTTTTGAGCAAAAATATCAGTTTTTGGTAATTGCTAATCAGCTTCGGCCAATTGCTAATCATTTTGTTACTTTGATTAGCTAAGATCACTAATCAAGTATCTGACACTAATTTATGCCTTGTCATGATATATTTGCTAGAGAAAATGTTTTTTTTAAACTCTATCTCTTTGGTTCAGGCAGGGGATGCACCCTCTGTTTGGCCCTTGGTCTAGTCTCCCCCAGCAGCCTCCCCAAACTCCCTAGACTGGGTGGCCCACAGCACACCCCCTGTGGTGGGGCTCCCCTGGGAGGGAGAGAGAGACCAAGATCATCCAGAGGTCCCAACTGAGGCTTACACCTGGGGCATCATTTGGGAGGGTGCCAAGGGAGAGTCACCATGCTGCAAACAAGTGTAGGGCTTATGGGCAGACAAGATGGGCCTAGTGATTCTTATCTACTGACACTTACTATGCTTTCCCTCAGGGATTTCACTTGTGGTTTCCCATGGAGGCGCAGACATTCAATGATGTCAGCACATGGGCATGTGTGCCCCCATGCACATCCCACAAATGTCTGCCATGCCTCTGCATCTACTGTGCACAGTCCCAGCTGGTGTACACCCAGTGGAGACTGGGTGTCAGCCATGTACTGGGAATTCGCGGACCTCCCCCTCCACCCGGAGGATGAAAGCTGTCCATAAAATGGTCATGCAACCTCTCCTAGCCGGCCCTCTGATGTTCTGGGCTTGTTCTCAAACCTGGGTTGCTAGCATCACAAGTGGTAGCAGTACTGTTGCGCCATCTGACTGGCCCAGAAAATCATTATTGCTGAAAAAAAACTATATGCCCACTAACAAATACGGCTGCTTTAAAAGGGTAACAAGTCCTCCTCTATCAGCTCAGCATGAGGCTCACTTTTTAGACCCGAACACTTCTGTCCCTTCCCTGCAAGGCTCACTTTGTAACAGGTCCACTTCTGGTCCAAATCCCCCATGACCCTAACAACACAGGAGGTACTTTTTTTTTTTTTTATTTAACATTCTTTTTACCTCCTTTCAGCCACAGTCCCTGCTTCTAATCCAGCCACCACTCCACTCCACTGCTGACCCCGAAGCTCACATGCCCAGCTGGCAGATGCAGCTACACCTACGAAAGGGACGCCCCCATGCTAGTGAGGAAACCAGTACCGGCACATGCCTCCAGGCATCATCAGCCGGCGGAGCTGCAGCCATCAAGCTGCCGCAGAACCATGTTGCCATATTTTCCCCTGTTCTTTGTCCCGTAGGGATCCTGGATGTGCAATGACGTCGCACATACATGCAGATGTCTGCCGTGGTCCCACCTCCAGTTACACCGTTGCTTGTGGTACCTCTGGGCATCCCCAGGGGTCACCGCAGCACAGTGTAAAGTCTCCAGCCCACCCCAGGACTAAGAGAGCTGCCTCCTGACGCTCAATCTCAGTCCTCCCCTGCCAACCCCCGACGATCCAAGCTCATTCCCGAACCCGGGATGCCGGCGCAGCGCAAGGTGTGGCGTCCAGCGCCTCAACCCTTAGCACTAGCGGGCCGGCTACAAAGGTGGTTCTTTTGAAGAAGCAGCACCCCCTCCCACCACCAGAACCACCACCACTGAGCTCTCTTTTGCAACAGGAGTCAGGACCACTTCTGGCTCTGAACCCCATTTCTGCTCAACAGGTGGGATATATGCTGTATAGAGGATACACAATTTCATGACTCAAAATGTACAATTTATCTGTAAGTTTTAGAAGATAAGACCGCAGCTCATGAGTGGTGAAGCCAAGATTTAAGTCCTGTCCCTCACAAGTGGAGATAAATGTGTATTTTTGAGTCAAGCTATTGTGCACTAGATTTATACTTCATTGGTTTACAGGTTATAACTGAAGTCTGCTATTTGTATGGAGACTAAACTGCTTCTAAGTGAGTTTAGCATTACAGCTGGCTTCAGTGCTGTATTACAGGGGATGTGCAGAAGGCCATTTATCTTCACATGTGAGCGGGACAGGACAATAACTCACGAGCAGTGGAGTCATGAGGGAGTTATAAAAGTCCTGCCCCCTCACAAGAGATGATAAATAAGTATTTTGAATTTGATCATTGCATATTCGATTTCTACAACATCAATTTACTAACTGTAACTTATAAACCAGTTGTTTGAAGATCTAACTGTTTCTCTGTGAGTTCAACTGCTAGCTTCAGTGCTGTACAGTGCTACTGTGGTGTCATCAGCATTGTCAAAGCTGCCCTTTGATTGGTTCAGTATGCACTGTGATGGACTAAACAGGCCAAGTTACCATCCATAACATATCCAAGCCACCAGATAACATGATATCCAGTGAGCTTGGGTAAAAGATATCACTTTTCATCTTGCCTTTTTGATCTCCACCGGTGTTTAATATCAGAGATACATGGATGGGATGTTCGCCCTATAGAAAACCCCATAAAGGGTTGTTATATATATATATATATATATATATATATACATACATACATATACACATACATACACACACACACACACATACTAAGACAATTAAAGTGCTAAGTCACAGCCATTAAAGCCATATACCCACTGTAAATCAAAGCCTAGCTACTACACAAATTACAACTAATTACCAAACCAAGTAACACCACAATTACCACACTTACCAAACCAATTACAGAAACTACCTTACTAGTTAAAACACTTCCTAAACATGACCCTTTCCATAAAAAGTAATCTAAACTACATCCTTACAGTACCATAAACAAAACTCTCCCTGCACACAATTACTCTCTTCTCTCACCAGTCACGTCCCTCAAAGTGCCAGCTATCTCCTCCAATGCCAAGCACTCTATGCTGTTGCTGCTGGCTTCATCCTCCTTCAGTCACCACCAGGTTCTCCCTGCTGCTGCCACTGACTCTGATCTCCTTTAGCGGCAGACGGGAGGATGCCATGCCACTCCCAACTGCACACACAACACACCGCACCTGTCTGAGACACAATGCCACTTCTGACTGCTAACCAAGCCACTTCTGACAGCTAATTATGACAAACTAAAAAATGGACCAACCAACACAGCCACACTTCCTTTTACAGGAGGACTCTACATTACACCAACACTAGGGAATTAAAAACCACTACTCTATAGAAAAAATAATGAGACAAAAAATGAAAAAGACAAACCTGGAAATGACTGCAAACACAATCTACAGATAAAACAACACTATCATAAAATATCATATTAAATAAAGGCTAGGTAAGTGTGCAATGGGGAACTATACCATCTTAGAAGGCTTAGGACCTCAAAAACCATTACTGAGCTCCTGAGCCCCCCCTTGGTGGTATATTTTCCCATACACCACAGTTAACTAGCATTTATTCTATATGTATAGATCCAGAAACAAATGGTTCTATATGTATATTTACACCTATAAAATGGGCAAAGGATTTCAAGCAATCGGATTGGTTGTTAGCCATGCATTAGATGTGTCTGATGCAGGTCAGCCCGCTGGCGCAGTGGTTGGATTTCCGCTTGCGATGCCGGTGACGGACCGGGACACCCGGAGGGCGGCTGGGGTAGAAAAGGACGGGCATCTTTGGACAGCTCTCCTTCTCAGGGGAGGGCAGGGCAGCACTGGTGTCTGAACGGCACCTAGGCGGAGGCTGGGTTGCGGCGTCACGCCGATGCTCAACAGTACGTCCAGGATGGGGGCAGACGCAGGTCGCTGCACGCCCCCATCCTGCTTAAGGGGGGGATAAAAAAATCCCGAACCTCGCCGTCTATATAGCACTCTGCCCCCGTAATGGCCTCAATTAGCCTCTAAGATCCAGTCCCCCGACCAGATATTAGTACCGCAGCTCCGATAATGGGAGGGTTGGTGCCGCGGCCCCGCTCTCTGGGGGGAAAGCCAGGAATAACCGTGGGGGCGCAGGCATTTCTGGAGGTGGAGGCATAAGGGGGTCTGTGACCAGAGCTGAAAATAACGACGGGAGCAGTAGGGGCCAAAAAACAATAAATAAATAAAAAAAAACAAGATGTGTCTAATGCACAGCTAAAACTAGAACCCCCATTTAGAATACACAGGCCCATTTTATAAGTGCAATAAGCCACTCCGGGGATGTGCATTAGACAGTTCTAATGCATGGCTAGGGGACTGGATGCACTCTACCTGTGGCCTCGTGCCTCACTACGTCCCCCTAGCCGTGCATTAGAACTGTCTAACGCACACCCCATCGTGTCTTATGGCTTACATGTTCACCTTTTGTTCAATCAAGACAGAATTACACACAGTTTATTCCACAGCAAACCCTGATCAGTAAGCAGTAAGACACGATGGGGTGTGCATTAGACAGTTCTAATGCACGCCTATGGGGACGTAGTGAGGCACGAGGCCACAGGCCGAGTGCATCCAGTCCCCTAGCCATGCATTAGAACTGTCTAATGCACATCCCCGGAGTGGCTTATTGCACTTATAAAATGGGCCTGTGTATTCTAAATGGGAGTCCTAGCTTTAGCTGTACATTAGACACATCTAATGCATGGCTAACAACCAATCCGATTGCTTGAAATCCTTTGCCCATTTTACAAGTCATTTTATTCTCTCTACAATGACCACTGAAAGTTTAGAACTATAATTTCATTGACAATAAAAAGACAGTGGAGATGTCATCAGTTCACACTGCCTACTTATTGATCAGTAGTCTTACCAGTAACTACAAACAAAATGGCGGATAGAATCCCTTGCAACTGAAGGCTGTTTCCATTATAGTTTTCATGTACCCCTCAAAATCTAGTTCACCTAGTTGCCAAGTATCCACCCTCCATGTCTGCTGTCTTCAGGTAAAAAAAAAAAATTACAATCACTTTTTACGTGCGAAGTTTGCACAGCTATCATTCACTTGTATTTGGGGTGAAAATGGAACTGTTGTTTATCGTTTCTTATAGATGCAAATGGAAGATAGCAGTGCGAACATCGTGCTTGAAAAGTGATTTCTTTTTACTTTACCTGAAAGCACAAGATATGCAGGTAGGGTACTTTGCAACTTGGTAGGAAAAAGCCACTATGGTTCTCAAAAGAGGTGGCAGGGAAAGTTAAGGAGAAAAGGACAGCATTCAGGAAATATAAGAAAACACAGAAGGAGCAGGACAGATAACTATATCAGTTAGAGCAGAAGGAGGTAGGGAAGGCAGTCAGAACTGAAAAGGCCCACACTGAGAAAAAGATAGCCAACTCTGTTAAGAAGGGGAATAAAACCTTTTATAGGTACATTAGGGAGTGAAGAAAGACCAAGGGAGGGATAACTGAGGCTTAATAAAGGTGAGGGAATGTGGATAGAGGGAGACAGTGAAAAAGCAAGGATACTTAAATACTTCTGCTCAGTAGTCACAAAAGAGGAGGAGGGGGAGGTATCTAAACCAAACATTAGAAACACTCTGGGTAGGGGGGGTTGATACCAGTCCATTCACAGAAGAAAGGGTTTTGAAAGAACTCTTAAAACTGAAGGTGGACAAAGCAGTTGGGTCTGACGGAATTCACCCAAGAATTCTAAAGGAACTAAGGGTAGCACTAGTGACACCACTGACTACCTTCTTTAACAATCATGGAAGGATAGGGTGGTACCTGAGGATTGGAGGAGGGTGGATGTGATTCCACTTCACAAAAGTGGGAGCAAGGCAGAGGCAGGAAACTACAGACCTATTAGTTTGACCTCAGAGGTAGGGTAAATGATGGAATCACTTTTGAAGGAAAGAACTGTTGAGTGCCTAGATGCCAGCGGGGCACAGGACCCAAGGTAGCATGGATTCACAGTGGGAAGGTCATGTCAGACGAATCTAATAGATTTCTTTGACTGGGTGACCAAGGTGGTGGACCAGGAAGGGGCTGTGGACATGGCCTACCTAGACTTTACCAAGGCATTCGACACAGTCCCACACAAAAGAGTAATATACAAGTTAGCCAGCCTTGGAGTGGGTCCCAAGGTGGTAGCCTGGGTAAAAAATTGGCTGGACAACAGGACCCAGAGAGCAACAGTAAACAGAGTCCATTCTGAAGAAAGGGGGGTTACTAGTGGAGTACTGCAGGGTTCAGTACTGGTCATCTTTAATGTCTTTATAAGTGACATTGCAGAGGGACTGGAAGGAAAAGTATGTCTCTTTGCAGATGACACAAAGATCTGCAACAGGGTCGATACAGAAGGTGGGGTGGAAAGGATAAGAAGGGACTTGGCAAGGTTGGAGGAATAGTCAAATGTATGGCAGCTTAGATTCAACACAAAGAAGTGCAAAGTAATACACCTGGGAAACAAAAACCCAGGGGAAGAGTACACAGTGAGGGGTGAGATACTAACAAAACCAAAAATGGAAAGAGACCTGGGGGATAGTCATATCAGATGACCTAAATGTGGGCAAGCAATGTGAGAAGTCAGTAAGGAAGGCTGGGGGGATACTGAAATGCACAGGGAGAGGCATCACCAGTAGAAAACAGGAAGTTGTTATCTCTCTGTACAGACAGATGGTGAGACCCCATCTGGAGTACAGCGTGCAGTTCTGGAGACCCCATCTCCGCAAGGACACAGACAGGATGGAGGCTGTCCAGAGAAGGGCGACTAAAATAGTGCGGGGTCTACACCAGAAGACATACGAAGAGCGATTAAAGGAGCTTAATATGTATGCCCTCGAGTAAAGGAGGGAGAGGAAGGGAGGATAAGTAAGAAACTTTCAAGCACTTGAAGGGAAACAACAAAGTCCAAGAAAGTAGCATCTTTCAGAAAAAGAGATGTGCAAGAACAAGGGGGCACAATTTGAAGATAGAGGGGAGACAGCTCAGAGATAATGTGAGAAAGTATTTTTTCATGGAGAGGGTACATGGAACAGCCTTCCTGAGGAGGTAGTGGAATCAAAAACAGTACGGGAATTCAAGAATGCATGGGACAGACATAAGGCAATTCTAGTGGGGGATAGGAGGAAGTAGGCTGTTGGTCAACTAGGATCTGCAGCTTATTCATTAGGCAGGGAAATGGGCAGACTAAGTGGGCCAAGCGGTCCTTATCTGCCATCATATTCTATGTTTCTGTGGTGGACTGTGTGAGAGACTGGGGGTTGAATTTACAATTTGTTTTCATATGAACATGAAAGAAAGGTTTTGGGGATGGGAATAGCTTGCACCATGAGAAAATCATAGAGAAACATGAAGCATAATAGTGATAATAGGACAGCAGTAGTACTACTTGGCAGTAATCGGACTGCTTCATAATATAAAGTACTCTGTTTTCGGTCTCTTACTTTATCTACTCAGCAATCAGATTATAGCCTCGTATTTATTTATTTATTAAGTTCTAGGATGACACCTGTGGGCAGATGCTCTTTTGTAGGTTCCACGTCAGATGAACAGAGAATACTGAAGAACAACAATTTATGCATTATAGAGTTGGTACAGAAAGTTACAGTAAGGTTCACACAAGTTGGCACTGCTGAGGCATTGTACAATGAATGCCTGCATCCATCAATTAGAACACCCTGAAGCAGGTAGACACAAAGTAGGTAACAAACAGGAGGAATGGAGGGGGGGAGGGGTGTGCCCTGAGATGGGGTGGGGTACAGGAGGAGCACTAGGCAGGGGCGGTGGGGGGAATCAGTGAAGTGCTGAGGTTGGGTGGTGCCACCTAGGTCATGAGGTGCATCCAAATACAAGCAGGTGATTACTATAGGAGGAGGGTTAGAGGAAGCAGTCACAGTTGTCCTCAGCAATGAGGTGCTGATCAAGTTTGCACTTGAAGGTACCAATAGTTGCTGCTCTGGAGACTGCAGGTGATAGAGTGTTGGTCCAATGGGGTGCTCAGCAGGAGAACGTACGTTGTGCCAGTGCAGTGTGGCATCTAGGTTCACTAAAGATTTGCCTGTTGAAGCTTCTGGTCAGTCTAGTGCTCGCATGATGAGTGAACAGGTTCTGAACCTCTGATGGCAGCAGATTTAGTGAGACTGTTTTGGTGAGTAGGCAGGCTTGGTATTAAATTCTGCTCTTCAGCTGGAGCCATCCTGCCTGAACACAGAGTTCACAGGTGTGCGTGAGTCTTGCAGCACCTGTGAGGAGGCGGCATGCCTTATTTAGTGCTAGAGATGCGGTGGAGGGCAGTGTCCGTTGCCGACCCATATATGGCCAGGCCATAATCAATGAGGGAGACAACTGAACTACTAATGGCCAGGTTCAGGGCTTCTTTTGTTAGGCTGTGTCTGTGACAGTACAATATCCTGATTTTGGAATTGATGGCTTTTGCAGTATTGTCTATATGCTGGGCGTAGGACAGGGTGGAGTCAATTGTGATACCCAGGTATTTAAAGTGCTGCACGAGATCCAGTGTGTCACCACCATCATTCACGACAGACAGGGGGAAGGCCTTATGCTTACTAAGGGAGCTGGAGTAGATCATGGTCTTTGCTTTTTTATAGTTGCACACTAATCTGTGTTCTTTAAGCCATGCTTCGTCGGAAGAGAATCCTAATTGGAGGTCCACTTGTAGGTGCTCAAGGTGATGACTGCTGATGAAAATGACCGCGTCGTCAGTGTACAGGGGCACACGACTGGGGCAAGAGCTTGGGAGTTTGTTTAGGAAAATACTGAACGTTAGGGGCCCCAAGATTGACCCTTGTGGGACCCCGAACAGACCGGCCTGCTATTGGAGATGACAACCCCAGTCCTGACCTGCTGGGAGTGATTGCAGAGATGGCTGTTGAACCATCAAACTGCATCTGGAGAGAGCCCGGTGTCAGCTGCTCAAGGAGGAGCATATGATGCACTGTATCAAATGTTTCTGATAGGTCGATAGGTATAGTAGTACTACTACTACTGTCCTAGTAGCACATACACATGTAATCTGTATAGATCATAATCTCTGTATACTAGATTATGAAAGGCTGTCACACTGGTTCAAGAGTGGAATGGCACTTGCAGGGAAGTATTAATAATAAATAGGGTTTTTCGGGGTGGGGGGGAAGAGAGAGACCCTTGGATACTGAGTTGAACATGCCTTTGAAAAGAAAGGCTGCTGAAACACTATTTCATGATCAGCATAATGTAAGTGGAATTATATGTAAAATCTGGGGAAAATTAAACCGTTTTTGTGTCTGTTTGGCATTCAGCAGTTCAGGATGTCCCGGACTGGTCTGTATCTGCTTAGATGTGGGATATCATAACTAAAGAACCTGAGCAAGGGACTACAGGAGGCATGACATGCAAGGGCAGAGCATGGGAGGGCCCACCCCAAGCTGGGAAGGTCACACACCCTTCTTCAGTTTGATCCTGTATCTCAACTTTATAATCCAAATGGCAAGTGGCAGGTTAAGTGAGACCGAGTAAGGTTAAGCACACAGAAGTTAGATGGCTTGTATAAAGTCATACATTCAGTAAGCGGGATTACAACATGGGTCTTCAGATCTACATGTCTGTACAGTTAGCCTACACTGGTATGACTCAGCACAATGGTAAAATTTCAGAGTTGTGCTATCTAATGTTTCATACAATTACAAAATCTAGGATTTCCACCTGCCAGAACAGTGGCTGGGCTACTGCTAGCAGCACTGATGACCTTAGTTTGGGAACGAGCTTGGGGAGTTGTAGGTTTGGCCGTGGTGGGGGGAAGAGAGGGAACTGAGCATCAACTGGACAGCTCTCTTCCTCTAGGGTGTGGCAGGAGGGGGGCAGAGCTTGATGCTTGACTGGCCCCCAGCAGTGGCTAGGGGGTAGCATGCTGAGACTGCAAGAGAGTGATGGGAAGAGAGACCGACGCCTGGTGCATGGGAGAATGCGTCGCACTGCTACTGGCAACAGTGCATGCCTCCTCCTCCATGACGAGAAGAACCAAGAAAAAAAAACAAGTGCACTGGCGGCAGGATGTCTCTGGCCACCCACAGGCCCCACACTGGATGATCCAGGCCACACTGCCTTTTCTGCAAGTGTAAGTCATGGGTAAGTTGGGGAGACTGAACTGGGGTGGCTAGCAAGAAGAAGGGCCACTAGTGCACAAGGAAAAAAAGCATTAACTGCAAAACAAAAGTCTAGGATTTTAAGGAGACCACTTGGACATGTAAAAGCCATACTGGTTAACACCATGACTCTTTATTGAGGTATGAGGATTCATCATGGACTCTCACTGGCACATTCTGTATACAGTATATCTAACGCATGCTGGAATACAAACCGATGATATAAAGCGCATCTTACAAGCTGTAAAAAAACAACAATTTTTATGCAGAGAGGTGCAGAAATGAAAACTGTACTGTAGTTTGGTTCATTACACCACAGTTCAGTCATGGCATATGAACAGTGCTAGGTCATCATTTTTTCTACTAAATAACTTTGTTTAAAAACAGCTTTGCTAAGCAGAGCAAACAAGTACATTTTGTTGTGTTTACTGGCTATTCAAATGCCTGTGTTCTCATTCATAAAGGTCTTTTCAGACCTAAAGGATTTGATGGTGTCCCTATAAACTTGATCATAGCACAGATCTGCTCCATCAAGACACAATATGATCTTTTCAGGTTTGCATCTGGGACTCTATTATGGAACTGGTACGGCTATGTTATCTGCTTTTCTGTTTGCATGGCATTCCTACCCTCACAGAGATGCAAAGCAAAATTAGCAACATCGCTGTCTACTAATAAAGGGTTTGCAAATGTCTCTCTTGTGCCACAGTTCCCATGGCAGTACAAGTGGATGGTTTTTTATTCTGAGCTCCTGCTGTGCTCCAGAAACCACCACACAACTCATAATGCAAAGCACTCTATATTATGTACAAGCAGAGGCTGACAATAAATAACGCTGAAATGTGTTTGTCCTAATGCTAACTAAAGGGGCTGCAGTTAGCGACTGCTATTGAAAACCCGCATAAACAGCCCAGCATGCCCAGGCAGGTACAGATGATGAAGTGAACATCAGTCACAATAAAGAAACATTTTAATTTTTAACTTTTCTTGTCAAGCAGACAATCCTTTCTCAAAAGGCTGAGGCTCGCCCGAGTTGGGTTAAATCTACACAGTTTGCATAATCACTACTTCGTATTATATTTTGTCTCCTGATAGAGCAGATCTGTGACCCAGAAAGGGTTTTATGAGTCGTAAGCATGTCAAAAAAGCTACAGTTGCACTGACATGGTGCTGAACTCAAACATTTCACTTCACATTCAGTCCACAGGCCTGAATGCTCCCAGACTGGCTGGGGATTTACTTCTTTTTTTTGTGGTGGTGGTGGGGGGGGGGGCGTTGAAATACAGAACAACGGTCTTAGCCATAAGTCACTCAAATATCAGCAGAGCAATAGAAGATTTGCCCCTTATTTTTATTACTTATTTATCTTTCTTTAATTAGCTTTTTTAAATTACTTTTCTAAGGAAAACAAAAAAATGACAATAGTCACAATGAGGAAAAATATCAACACAGTAGCAATTATATTCGTAATTACCACTGTTCAGGGCTATACTTCGTAGGTGGAGAGGAAAAAATAATCGTGATACAAATGAATCATATAAAATTCGACTTTATGTGCTACTATAACTTTTAAGCAGCTTCCTTGCTTTGCATACAGACAGTACAGGATGCTGTCCTACATGCAGTGCACCTCATGTGCGTCAGTTTGCTGATAAAGTAGAGAATCCTTGTGTTACCGTAACTTACAGCTCCTGGTTACACGGGAACAGGAGCATCCAGCTCAAGAACTGCGAACAGTTCCATTAGTAACCCGACTCCCTGCAACGGTAGTTCTGTGCCAGGGCCATCTGCGTTCCTTTAAATAATGCAGCCTTCCTGCTGTCATCACTGATGGCTGTTAAGGCAATGTATCCCACACTCGGAGGGCAATCCCAAGGACTGCCATCAGTTGCCACCAGCACGGAATTTGGTCAGCACAAATGACCCAGGCCTGTCCAAACTTGGTTTTTGCCTTCCGCTGAGGAAGTGTTTACCTTTTGCTTAGATGATGCTGATACACTTCAATTATTTAAACTGTCAGAGGAATGTCTCCTCTCACTCACGCAGCTATAGACATGAAAGTGAACAAGAAACATTTTCAAAATTCTTTTAGGGCCTTTTGCAAAGTCTCTCACACACACACACACACACACACACACACACACACACACAAGCACACTTGCACACACATTTCTCGTGGTGCTGCACCCAATTTACTAACTCCCTACAAAAGAAGAGAACAAACATTTAGAACACAGAGTTAAAATACTGAAGATGCAGGCTGCAGAGAGAGTAGTACTGTAAAACTAGAAATGTTCACTGTCAAATGCTTTTTGCTATATTTGCTGAAGCATTGATTAGCGCTAAAATATATTTACGCCATTTAGCCGTATTAACACTTTTTCCATCATAGTGAATGTGGTGACAATGTCTTGGCACAAAATTAAATTTATGTAGTCAAGGCTGAATGTGCTTGCTCTAAAATTACTTTGTGTGAAAATAAGTAGTTTTACAGTAATAGGATCTGTAAAAGTAAAGGGTTTAGGAAGCTTCATCTGGAATAGGTGTGTGCAAAGCTGCCAAAATTCACTCCACAAATTTCAGCTAATTCTCAGAACTGGGGACTGCAATTTGCATTGTTATTCACCAGGTGGACTAGCCACATTCTCATGGCGAATGGCCAAGTCGCAGGCAAATCTCAAGGCAAACTAGGTGGGAAAACATGATACCCCTTACACCTCAGTTGGCACCCAGCTCCCCTTCCCCCCACCTCGGCGAACATCATGCTGCTGCGGCTGCCTGTGGCTGTTACAAAATGTAATCTCTTCCAACCACCCGCGCATCAAATACACTCCACACACCTCCCCCCACCCGAGCCCCACTGTCTTTAATACATACACCTAGCCTCCCACCCAATGCCCCTTTGGTCCCCACCACCTTCCTCCCCAAAACAGCACCCCCACAATCAACCAGCAAAAAGAAAACTGTCCCCTGGTGCAGAGCATCTGCTCTGTCCAGTGCCGAACCCCTTCTAGTAATGGCTTTAATGAATGAATGGTGATGTCTTTGCTCCTAGTAAAACCTGACTGGAAAATTCAACCAGTCAGGTTTTACCAGGAGCAAAGACATCACCATACATTTGTGCCACAACAAGACAAGAGTCAGTACTGAAGAGAGCAGACACTTTGCACCAGGGTACCATTTTCTTTATCTGCAGATTGATTTTGTAATGCTAGAGACTAGTGTACATACTAAAGACAGTGGGGACTTAGTGGGTAATAAGTATTTGTGGCACTCTGGTGGGGGCAGGGGATTACCTTTTGTAAAAGTCACATGCAGCCGCCACAGTGTGATGTTCGCTGGGGCAGGCAGTGGAGGAGGGAGAAGAGTGCCAGCGGGAGTGAGAGGTATCATGATGATTTCCATATTCTTGGGAGGGGGGAGCGGGTGGTTTCACAATACACTGGGTGGAAGGAGTATTTTTTTAATTCTGAAAAAAAGTCTACCAACAAAGTTGACGGTTCTGCTGTGGAACTGACAAATTATTCGTGAACTACGAATAATGTGAATTCGTGCCAACTTCGCCAGCGAATAAAAAATTTGCAATAGCTTTAGTCTGGAGCATGCCTCTCAACCCCTACTGCCACACAAATCAGGCAAAAGTGGGACAAAATAATAATTCACCAACATAACAAAAATCAATTCAAATCAGGAAACGTTTGGAATATGTGGCTTTGTGTGGCAATGTATTGGTTAATTTATAGGACATGTTCACAACAGGATAGCCTCATTCAGGTGCAGCGCTTAGTTTACAAGAGGGTACCAGGGGTGGCAGCAGCAAAGGCTACAACAAATACCATACATTCAGTTACAAGTACAGTGCATTCAGTTATGCATTACAAACAGCAAGGGACAGGCAGTATACAGAATAATCAAAACTTCAAGACCGTGAACAGCAACTCTGACTACAAATACATAGGCAACATACATCCCTACTGCATTTTAAAGGGACACTGTCAACTCTTTTTGCATCACATTATTTCTAGTTGAAACCCCCTAGTTTCTGACTGCTTGCTGTCTTCAACTCGTTGATGCTGCTGGTATGGTGGCTGGGGGTACTGGACGATACCCCCCTTGGAGCCGGTTGTTTTATCTGCTTCCTTCTTAGCAGAACTAAAATGCATGGTGATGGTGTAATCATACCCAGCCTTTTTTGGTCTCCTTTATAGACTTGTACTGCGTACTTCCTGAACATTAAAAAGACCCCCAAGCAGTGCAGCCACTCACGATTCAATAGTCTCCTTTCCTCCCACTCCATCATGAGTGGCTAGACTGTGTTGGGGTTGTTCCCAAGTCCAGGAAAGATGCAGCTGCAGTTCATAAGAGACAGTAAACAAACATGCTTTTGTTGGGTAACACCTGTATGGTGGGCAGTCTGTTTTTCAGTTTTAAAAAGAAAAATAAATCAGAATCAAACTTCCATCTACATCACCAATCTCTACAGGATATGAGCAATCTTAACATTTGTTTTTAAACTACAGACACTTTTAAAAAGTACCTGCATTTCCAGGGGTTACACTAGCTTGTTAATGCAGGACATTATTCTATGTTGAAATGTCCTTCTCATTGAAGATCGAAAACTCCTATGTTAGAAGGGACCATGGAAATCTTTGAAGAGCAATCAGGAACATCCCTGAAAGTCAGGGACAGTTAAAAGGTAAAGGATGAAGTCCAAAAATATGGATTTCAAGTTTTCTAAACCAAACACCTGACACTAACCCTTCCCACACCCATAATGCTCACCCTCGAAGACAGACAATGAATGTGAAAAATCATTTGAAGGCGTATCTGCCATCTTAAGATAGCATGACTTGGTATGGCCCAAGGAGTGTCTGATAATGTGCATCTAAAAGGGCTACATGTTTAGATCCCTGCAACTACCCCCCACCCCCAACAGTAGGATATTCTTTTGTATTAACCACTGTATTCCCTTTCATGCAGTCCTACATATAAAACAATTACTGAACATTGAAAAAAAAACACACAACTCTGCTTTCTGGACTTGGTGGTGCCAATCAGAAAATACCTTTAGCCGGCCCGTTGGCACAGCGGTAGAGCTACCGCTTGCGATACTGGCGACCCGGGTTCGGTAGTGAGCCTAGGTTGCCGGAGGGCCAGCCGGGGGAGAAGGATTGAGCACCCGATGGGCCACTCTCCTTCTCCGGGAGGGGTGGGTTGCACTCCTCGCCTTAATACTGCCACCACCTGGGTGGTGTTGGTGCGGTCGAGGAGGCATGCGAGAGGGGAGGGATGGACGTCAGTCGAGGACCGGAGGAGAGGCACATCTCTGCGTGCCTCCATCTCCTTGGTCCTAGAGTGCCGACATTGGCAGGGGAGGACCAGAACAAGGAAAAACCCCCATGGCGAATTTAGGCGAAGGTTCCCGCACCAATAAAACAACCGCAGAGGGACCGGGGAGAGGACTTCATCTGCATGCTCACCTGATGACTCGGAAGTAAGGGCTGCCTCGGGGGGGGGGGGCTCAACCAGGTCTCTAGAAAAAAAAAACATTGGAGTGGGGCACTATAGGAGTCCCCCTGGTTCCCTCAGCGGTGTTGCCTGACAGGTGCATTGGGGTACTGGAGAGAGTGATCTGCCGTGGGAGAGAGAAGAGGGTAGAAAAAGAAAGTTAAGAAAGAAAATATTTTTGAACAACCTGTACCAAGTGAAGCACAATGCAGCCCCGATGCTGGCTTCCAAAGGAGCCTGCCCTTTCACCTGGAACCATGGTAGTGATGCAGTGATGAAGCGAGCTGAAATCCAGCAATGAGAAAGGGCAATGCAAATGGGACAGTCTAACACCAGTAAAGGTACCCGAGTAATGTTGTATGCACCATACAGTCCTTTTTTTGTTTTGCATTATACTGTTTATGCCCCCCAGTGACCGTTGCTGTCCCATTAAGGCCCTGGCCACACAACGCTGTCCCTTTTCTAGCTTTTGCAACAGCTTCCATTGCCAGTGGACAGCTGCTATCCTGTGCTGGTTCTTGGGGTACTCTCTCAGCTGCCCCTCTCAGCTCTTTAGTGCAAGACGAGAGCGACTTATGGAGGGCAGGGTCTTGGAACACAGGCTGTTATCTTACATGTGTATGGGTTTTTTCCTGCGATCCTTTTCTCCTGCAGGATGCCAATGGCAAGGACGCCAAGTACACATGCCTGCGTAAGTGCGGGACTGCACTCAGCATCTGTGGACATCGTCCCACCCCAAGTCACTGCAACTGTACTGCCACCTGGGGTTACCCAGGTGGCAGTATTGTGACAAGCCTGCTGCCCTCCCTGGAAGAGAGTGTATTGGGATGTTCACCTCCCCCCGGCCAGCCTCCAACATTCCGAGCTTGTTCCCAAATGTGACTCGTCGGCATGGCAACTAGTAGCCCTGCCACTCTGCTGATGGGACTTCAGGTATGCTCCATCCTGGTAGAGGAGAGGGCAGTAGGGGGTGTGAGCAAATGGAGGATGAAACACATTTCCAAATAGATTCTCCGGAAATGTTAGAATGAGGGAATTCAGCACTCCCTCAGGTATAAAAGCAAGACTTCCAACTTTGGTAAGTTAGAGAGACATGCACAGGCTAAGAGGGGGTGGTTTTGACACATAAACGGATTTATTTTTAATTAACCTGTTTTTTCTTAACTACCATGTGTAATTCCATGTCTTTTCTTTAATATAATATGCAGCATAAAGACAGTCAACAACAACAACCACCTAACGTATTTAGGTTTGCTGATCGAAATATTGGGCTTGTCTATTGAAACATTGTACTGTCTAGTTCCCTGGCTTCCATATCCAGTTTTGCAAGACAAATTACTGGGGAACCTAGGAGAATTTCAGACGCTGCATTACTACATCAGCACATCACAAATACGTAACCACATTTTTCACAAATATGTTAAATATTACAAACCAGTCATATTTTATGTTCTCCTATGATTCCCTCACCCTCAAAGCACACAATCTGCTGAAAAGTATTCTATACACTATTGTTGCTTTTCTTGAAAGTGAAGCTTTTTTTTTTTTCTAGTAAAACACCCTGTGGCTATCTCTGCAGAGTGCTGTGCTCGGCATTTTGTCTGAAGACTGTCTATACATTTTCATTTGCAAAGAGAGCTTGGTTCCAGATCACAGGTCATATGGCGCACATGTAGTTGGAGGGCGTAGAGCAGAATGTGCTTAGAATGGGAATATTCACATTAGACATTCAGGCTCTGCAACACACAGCTGCTCACAGCATCAAAATTCTAAGGTGCTCAGGGAGCTGATGGAGTTCTCCGAAAACCTCTATACTAGACAACAATATGACTCTCAGACAACCAGTGACTTCTTTTAAACTGCTGAAAACTCGCATTCTGCCAAACAGACCAATGGGTTTCTAACAACAAAATGTGACTGCTGCCACTTTTTAGTGCTCTAAATGAAAGGTGTCCAGCAATGGTTAACAGAAGCCAGCTGCCACTGTGGCAAGTACTTTCAGCTGGACCAACCGTGCAATGGTAGCACTACCAATTGTGACGCTAATGACCTAGATTTGGGAATAAGCCCATTCTGACCCCTACAGATGGCTGGAGGTCAGTGCGCCAATAAAGCCCATCAGCTGCAAGACTGGTGATGTGACAGGCAAACGCTGGTATGTCGAGCTTGGGTGCGCTCCAGACATTGCCTTTGATGTCAATGCACATCTGTGGCACTGGGAGAGGGGGACTTTAAAGAGAAAAATCCTGGCCCTTGCAGCATAACACCACTACCCCCAAAACCCCCATCAGATGACTTACTCCAGTCTTCCAGGTTCAGGGGAAGTCTGGTGGTGGGGGGAGGAATTTGAGGCGGACCTCTCGGTAAGATATGGGATATATCCCTGCCAGCTCAAGGGAGCCATAAACTGTTGAAAAAAAAATGTACCTTTCAAGAAAGAGTGGTACCAGATCGCTACACTGTAATTTCCATAACTTTATGGCTTCTTGTTATTTTTATATTTTACACTCTGATAATTTTGTGAACAAGGAAGTAAGGATGGCACCCCTTGCATTCCAAAAAGCAGCATAGAGCCATGGGAAATTAACGCAATCCCTCTGACGTGGTCATTTTGTATCAAGGTTAGGCAACGGAATGTTCAGACTTCTAAAAGCGTTAATGGAGGAAAGGCTAGAACTGTAAAGTAAATCCCACCACTGCTGTAAATGAAACTGGAGGGGTTTTACACTTGTGTTTTATTGCTTCACACGGGTTTAAAATTTAAAATAATACTAAGAGTAATTGTTAGGTCCATTGCAGTATGTATTATTTAAACATTAAACCCCCATGACACTAACACCACCACCAATACCTAGATTATGGTCAAATAAAATTAACGTTGGCTTGCCTGGCAGGGAAAATTAATAAGAATATTTCTCTCTGTTCATAAATAATTAATCTAAAACTGTAATGGAGGTGCTGATGTGCATAAACATTGCAAACACAATGGCAGCACTAACTCCTGAAAAGCACAATGCAGACAATCTTACTCAGTAGCTTGTCACATAATGCAGCTTTTTTTTTTAGTTGTTTAACCAGGAGTAGCACACTAAGCTGAAAGTTTTTTTTACAGGTGCGACCTGGGAGCACAGAGAAGTTAAGTGACTTGCTCAGGGTCACACCGTATGAAGTGGAAGCTGTGGGACTCAAACCCAGGTCTGGTCTGCTGAATGTCACCAGATTTGCAGCTCAGAGCCTTAAACCACTGTGCTATACTACATCCAGTTTTCTAGTCTGAATGACAGTTCTGTTTAATTGCTATGCCCAACTTCCTAAATGTACAGTTTTAAAGAGGAAAGATGACCACTGGTCCATCATGCTCCTGCCTCCCTCCAGCCGGCTCACTGGGGACACGGTCACTGCTTTGCCTTCAAACCCAGAACTCCAGACCTAGACTACCACTGGAACAAGGCGCCCAATCACAGTGGCAGTTTTGGTTAGATATTTAAAGTGATGCTTCCAGCTTTCAGAAATATTTTTTAAATAAAAAAATAAATAATTCTGTCACAGTTCATTTTATCTTTAATTCTGTCAGTTTTTATCTCCCAATTCTTTATTACTGAGAAAATCTGCATAAAAGCATGATCTCTATGATAAACGTTATTGCATCCTCCTAATTGCCCCACTGCTGAAGTCTTAATCCTTTGTGAGATCACAGTCAATCAATCAATCAATCTTTATTTTACCAGGTGAAGCACCGTTGTGCAAGCTCATTTCCAAGGTGGGCCTGGGCATACAGAAATAACACCCAATACATAAGAGATACACATATGCATACACAGGTACAACAATACTACTCCTGATAAAAGTAGCACAGGTATAACAGCAAAATAAAATACGGGCTATACACAGGGTGGGAATTCAAACAGGATACGAATAAGGCAGCATATACACGTATATAAAGCTATACATAAGCCAGATAGTCAGGCGAGATACAGAAGTTTCACACCAAAATGTTTGTTTTGAACAGTATATTTAAATATCCCGTATTGTTAGTATAAGGCAAAACATTATGTACCCAAAGAGAGTGGGGAGCAGCCAAAGGAAATTAGAACCTAGGAAGAAGCAGGAGGTGGAAATCTGAGGTGGAATGCTTTAAAAGTGCATGTAGGAGGTCGGGGTTGGTCTCTAAGTGTCGTAACCTGACGGCACGTCAGGAGTAGCACTTATAGCGTTCAGAGAAAAGTCTCGCATACAGGAGTTTGAATTCAGGGATTTTAATGGGAATTGCTAATTTTAGGGTTATTTGAAGCTTGTTCCAAAGCTGGGGTAGTGCGAAGCTAAGGGAGGATCTGCTAAAACGGGTTTTGACCATCAGTAACATTAGGGAGATATAAGATTGGCTTCTCAGTGCATAGTTGCCAGAGACACATAGAGGCCGACAGTTAGAGATCTACTGGGGCAACATCTTAGTAATTGCTCTGCACATCCAAAGGACAGTGTTCCTTTATCTTCTGAAAGCAAGAGACGGCCAACCCACTGCCGAGTACAAGTCGCAGTGATGGGTAGAATAAGGTTTCCCAGAGATGAAATGAAGGGCTCTGTGATAGAGAACATCAAGTCTGGCTAGGGCTGTCCCATGAGCTTGACTGTAAATGAAGTCGGCACTTCTACAGCAACAGTTTCAGATATCACAAATAAAAACTACAGTGCAGCTTCCATTAATTAGCACTTTACTCTCCCAAATGTATCTTATAAGCTCCCTCCATTGTATTTTATCTCAGAGTTAGTCTCAATACATTGTTACTGTTGTATACTGCATTTTACTGCTGTTTAATACTTATCCCAATGTACTGTACCCTACTAATGTATTTTACTGTCTACAATGTTCCTGTGTTATCTCATGATGTACTTATTCATGTATTTTATTGTACTGCCTTCCCTATACTGACCGTACCCATTTTGTACTCTCCTGGGCCATGCCTGAAAATAGGCATTTACCATGTCTAGCGCACCTACCCGGTTATCAAAAACAAATAAATAAGGGAAAAGCAGGAGGTTAGCATAAAGTCTGAGACAGAGAGATCCTGTTTCCATGTAAAATGTATGCTATAATAAAAAATGTGGAGAATAAAGAAAACTAAATACCTCTAAGCTGAAGTTTGCATGAACAGTTTTTTGGATACTGGAAAATCCATTTCAATCAATGAATGCATAGCCCAGCTTCCAGTTTCCTCTCACTGCAACACTAGTGTACCTCAGTATTAACAAAAAGCGACAGCGTGCTCCAAGGATGAAGGGGAAATGTAGTCACCATGCATATAACAATAATAAACAAACAAAAAAAAACAATAAAAACAACACAATATGAACAGTGCTTTTCACCGAAACTGCCAGATTCAGTCAATGTGACTTCTTTTGCAGAAGCTTCCAACTACTTCAAAGCATGCCAAACAGACTGCTACAGTGTTTGCATACAGAGGACTACATGACATAAGACTGCATCGATCACACAAATGTTTTTTTATATGCGACCAGAGCTAAGATTCAAAGCCTGTCTCTCAGTGGTAAAGTACTAATCCCTCATCCGCTTAGAAACCCAGCCCCCACTACTCCAGAAAATCTAACAGTGCAGCTACTCCTGACACAGACGTCCAGTGGAGTTAAAGGAGTCTATGCGTAGCAAATGTCTGTTATCAGTCACAAATGTGACAACAAATTATACAGAATGTGCAACGGTATACATGCTGTGGTCCGAGAGAAGAGCAGCCATTCATGGCTTAAAACTGGGAGCAGATCAGGATGGAAATTATTAGGATAAATTAATCTACTGTTCTCCTTTCAGCTTACCCGGGGGATCTTAGTTACAAGCAAAATCCATCACTTCCCAGCAGGTACTCCATTAAGATGATAGATCAGTCCTTACCCAGCCAGACCTGCTCTGTGTATTCTCCAAAGAGTGGAAACTAGCCAGTGCCTACAACTGTAGTTTGAGCCTCAATTAATATATTTATTGCTATAACATATCTTTTTGTTTCATGTGCACACCAAAAGTACTGTCAGATTGCACACGTATGTGTGTGTGTGTGTGTGCACGCGTGCGCATCAAACACAGCTACAATGAAAATCAGAACTGGCCTATATTTTTTGATACACTGGAAAGAAACACAGAATGTTTCTGGCTCTTATTGTCATCATTAGCAAACATGAAAGTAATTACTGTGACAGTCCCCGCAGCAACGTGTGCCAGGGCTGTGCATACGCTGCCGCCACCATCTTTGGTAAACCACTGCAGTCTAGTACAATAAGGTTTGAGCAGAGGGCTGCGGACACTCCAGTCAACTGATTCACAAAGGCCTTGAATCTTGGTGGGCTCGGTAAGAAAACCACTGATTTCTCTACCACTCGGAAATCAATAACCAGATCAAGTTTAAAACAGTTCCGTTAATGACATCATCCTGGAAGAAAAGGGTTAGTGCCACCATAAACATTTAAAAACAGCCCTATTAGGTGCCCTTTGAGGTGGGCCAGCTCCACTCCTTCCTACCTGGTTACTCCCTTAACTCAATCCCTGTGTAATGCAGCTGTAGAACTGTTTTAGGCCCGTAGATGTTGCCACGAGTTGGCCAATGTCAGTGCACTTTTACAATGAGCAGCATGCTCAGTTTACCCCCCCCAAAAAAAAAAACACATGCAATTGCCTAAACAGCAGGAAACCTCTCAAAGCAGGGTCATTTGTAATCCATCTGGCAAAACACAATGGAACAACAGGTGATGCCCCTTGCAACACAGGCCGCACTGTGGTGTATGCACAGTTTCCAGATCTGGATGGCTTGCAGCAGGCCACTGGATCTCTGCTCTCTTCTCAGGGAGTCTACAAAGCAGGCTGGCTCCTTTTCTCTGATCCAAGCTGAACCAGCCACTTTTGACACTGGCCACTGGCTTCTCAGATGTCTATCCACTCTCTCAGACTGCTGAGGCCCCAGACCGACCAACGCACATCTCAGCTTCCACCCCCTTAGCTATTACCCAACTGTTTTACTTTGAATTAGGCTTCCAACCCCTTGGGTCAATGGCAGCCCTACACTTTGCTGTAGTGCCAGCTTCGGGACCTGGATCAGCAGTCCTCAGTCTCTTGCTCCACACTGCATCTTCAGCATCATGTACGTACTGACTTGGACACAGCTGCTTCTCTCTTCCACTCCAGAACTCAGCAGCTCTCTTAACAGGTCCTTTCCGATTCAGCTGACCTGGGATGGTGCAGCTTGCACCCACTCCCAGCACAACAGGTCCTTTCATAGTTCAGTTCAGTTTATTGATCGGTCATTGACCATTTGAAAACAATTGTACAATAGTAATCTAAAAAGCACATTTTAAAAATTGCATTCTAAAAAAGTACAAAATACAACTTTTCATATGTAAACAGTATATCGACAATCACATAAACCAAGTTTCATATAATGTTGACTTAAAATTACTCTAAGTTACCTCATAATAAGTCGCCAAGATCACCATAATTTATAATCTACAGTATATTACATGGAAAGAACACCACCTGCAATCCAAATTATTCATATTTTAGCTGAATTCTTGAAATGGCAGTAAGATAACCTGCTACTCCTTTAATTATCACTTCGTTTGTGACGAAAAACAGATTTAATAGAACCACTTGATCAGAAGAATAAATGTTATTCCATAAAGGAGCGAGCTAGTAAGCCCTAGGTTTACTATACCATGGGCAATCAAAAATGACATGGTGGAGATTTTCCAGACATCGATTTGAGCAAGAACCATGTCCTGCTTGAGTATTAGAAGATTTACTGTATCTGTCTATAAGTACATTACTTTGAAACATCTCTGGTCTGTATCTAGTATAGTTTTTCTTTGTTTATGATATGTCAATATATCCAAATAATTTTTAGACTAGTACAAATTATCATTCTGTATCATCCATGGAGATATTTAAAATTTTGTGATTTGTTCCAAGTCCAATAGCTTGAAACTATTTGCAATTTTATGAGTTATATAATTCTTGCATTTCAAACCAATAGTGATATTTTTAGAAACATATGTTCTTAAGAACTCTAGCTGGCCCGCCAGCACACAGGAAAAATTTCCCGCTGTGAGGCAGGCGTAGCCTCAGGTCCTCATCTCATAGACACCTTCTATTGCCCCAACCTACTGGAATAGCCTGTCAAGCTCTCTGTCATCAAACTCCCAGTTCAAAACACTCTACAAAGCTGCCGTACAGGCTAGCTTACCTGTAAATGCTTCACCTGACCACAGCATCTGGCACCATTTACCTCTTCCAGCAATTCTGAATTGTATTTAATGATTATTGTAACCAATGTCCTGTGCTCTCCCGGGTCATGCCTGAAAATAGGCAGGTCTGTTGCCTAGCGCACTTACCCGGTTACCAAAAGCTAATAAATAAATAAATATTTTCAATCTGCCAATCCTTTTGCCTTATTACTTCTGATTGCTAACTATGTCATCACATTGCTTTGCGTGGACGCCATATGTATTAACTATATGGCTTTGCCCTGTATGTACTGCATTCCTACTGTACTGTTGTGTGCCATCGTCATGGCTCGGGTCGTGCCTGAAAATGGTCTCTGGGACCAGTGCACCTACCCGTGATCAACCAAATAAATAAATAAAACTACAATCAGTGGAGATCATACATTTTTTAACACTGTTTTCTCTAATGAAGAAAAGGATTACACCAACTGCAATCTTTCTGTTTCCCATTTTCACTCCACTGTCCCATTATGGTGATGCTGGTGACGCAACGTGCCTGACAGCACCGAGTAGTGCCACTGCCTCTCTCAGCACTACGTGTAGCGAATGCAAGGTGCATGTTTAAAGATGGGTTTGTGTTTGAAAAAAGTCAAAATAATGCAAGAAGTGTTGCTTACGTTTCTTTTGTTATTATTTAATGACATTACATTCAAACATGGGATTTTAAATTAGGTGAAAGGTAAAGTGTCACTATTTTCCATTTTTTTCTTCTCTCTCTCTCTGATTGAGAAAAAGTAGATAGTCAGGTCTCGTGACAGTGTTCAGAACACTAACCTCTGACTGACTGTCTAGTCATCAGGTGCGATATTTTGTACTGTAAATGTTATTAGCATGGAACACTTTTGGTTTTGCTATTTTAAGACACTTAAGAGGGAATTGCCTGAAGTTGTTTGGTATTTGATGCTATTACATTCCTGGTTGATTTGCTGCCAAATGTCGTAGTGTTAGGTGAGTTCCTAACAGGGAGGGGAGCAGATTGTGTTTGGAATGGAACAGGGTGGATGCTGCTGAAAACACAGTACAGCATGATACATCAGGTACTAAATTGGTAGTGTTTCAGAACGCAGTGCACATACAAGCACAGTATAGCAGAGCTTGATGGCACAAGCAATTATGAGCTCAGTAAATGACAGGAAAAATGCAAACTCAATAGTCGTGTTGCTCTCTTAAAAACACAGAGGACTTTGTTGCCATAAACTGAAAACCACAATTTTATTTGTAAACAATGTAATTGGATATCAGTGTGCATTACTATCCCACAGACACGTGCCGAGGTTGAGATTAGGTTTAATAGCCAGCAGTAAACAGGGCTAGTGACTGGGAAAATCCACTGACCCAACACACATTTCACTTGTTCAGTTGGTGTATTTAATGGAAGGATACATCTTCCAATACAAGCCAGCAAGTCTGGTTATAGAGAAAGTTTGGTGGTCTGATGCAAATGATACCAGCATACAGCTTGTAGGCTGGTGCCCATTTTGAACCTTAAAATGTTTATACTTACATATATGGAATGTACAGTAATCCCTAGATGTGCACCATGGAAAGAGTGAAATTTTGCAGGGGATGGGGGCACTCATGGACTTTTTATTTTACAATTTTTGGCCAGGAAAGACCCACTAAACTGAGGCTTGTTTCCAGGTGTGTTCTGGGAACATAGGGAAGTTAAGTGACTTGCTCGTGGTCACAAAGTATGCAAGTGGTGGCTGTGGGATTCAAACCCAGTTTTCTTGGTTTGCAGCTCAGTGCTCTTAACCACTACACCACACTGCCTCCCAAACTTGGGAACTGTTCAATTATTTTAATCATCTAATGGCAGTCCCCTATTTTGCACTAAACCCAGTACAGTAATTCAGGAAGATACAAACAGTGGCTATAATTAATGGAATCAACCCACTTGTCTGTCATAGGAATGTGTGAAATTGTGGAATCAGATTCCTCAGATTTTATATAGTGGTCATCATAATTGACTCCCAATCTAGGCAGTATAATAAGGCTTATAAAATGGGTCAGGAGCTTTCTGCATCCTGATTCGCTGAGAGGTACCTCTGGCCATGTCCTTATCAGGGCATATTGTGCCAGCCGGTACTTTCTCAACCAACCAGGACATATCACAGCCCGAGATTCATGCCTTCCAGAGAGTATCCACTTGTTTCCTTGTGCCAGCTGTAAGTTGCTCAGCTGCCCGCCATTCACCCACTAGTCCGCCAGCCTGCTCGCAATATTGTCTGACCACAATATCACCACAGGATTGGGGAAAATACTTATTTTTAAATTACAGAACAAGTTAATGCAATTCAAACTCTTCAGTTTCAGCGAGCAGCCTGATGTAAGAGTGCATCGATCGGGAAGATGCTTGCTCATACTTGGAGCGCTAGGGTCTACGGTGGCTTGAAAGGGACATGCTCAGTCTCGATTTATTATTTTTAAATTATAGAACAAGTTAATGCAACACTTCAGTTTCAGTGAGCAGCCCAATGTAATAAAGCACAGCGATCAGGAAGATGCTCGTTCATACTTGGAGTGCTAGGGTTTATGGTGGCTTGAAAGGGGACATGCTCAGTCTCAATTTACAATAGTAACATCGAGCTCCTAAAAGACAACGTCAGAACAAGAAACAGCAAAACAGTTGGGGAAGAAATACTCAAAGGTGTTTGGATGCATGTGTCGGTGATGGTGGTGGTGGTGGGGGGGCAGACGGACACCGCTGTGTTGTCAGGGATACGCTAGCTCTCATTGCAGAAGAGTAAAATCGGCCAGTCTCTCGCAAGTTCCTAACAGACATCTGGAGGGAAAAAAAGGCAGCAAAGCAAGGGTGTTTGGATTCAAGTATGTGTGTGTGTTTGGAAGGGGTCAGACAGACACCACCACACTCCAGTGGCACATCTTCATTCTACAGTATTACAGAACCATAGGACATTAAGAATGCAAGGACTGTTTGTTTTGGTATTTCTTTGAATATTTGTTTTTGACAATTATGTTTAATTTTTAAATTAATTTACAGTTTACTGAGGGACCTATTTTATAAGCGGAATAAGACACTCCGAGGTGCGATTTATGAGCTGATAAGAGCACTTCCCAGGTGCTCTTCATTATGCACCTGGGGCATGCTCTTACCAGCCCATAAACCACACCTTGTTGTGTCTTATAACTTACCTAAAGTAAGGCAAACAGGATGCTGGAGTGTGTCAGGAGAGGTTTTGATGGCATGAAAAAAAAAAAAAAAAAGAGGTATTTTACTGCCTTCTCTATAGAGCACCAGTGCGACAACACCTGGAGTACTGTGCCCAGTTCTGGAGGCCTCATCTAAGGAAAGACCATAACAGGCTGGACTTAGGAGAGGGATCAGCATAGGGTAACCAAAATGGTTCGGGGCCAGCAGGGCAGATCCCACGAGGATTGGCCTAGGGTACTGAACATGTACTCGCTCAAGGCCAGATGAGAGAAGGGTGATACGATAGAGATCTTTAAGGTCCTGAAAGGAACAAATAAGCAAACTGTGAGGAAACATGCAATAGGGCTAGCCAATCTAGAACACAAGCACATGAGTGGAAGCAGGTGAGGGGGTAAGGAGGGACATGAAAGTTCTGTTTTTCAGAGAGACAGTGGTTTAACCATGGAACAGTCTGCTAGCAGAGGTGGGGAGCACCAAAACCATTAATGGATTCAAGCTCAGGTGAGACAGAGTTAAGGGCTTAGTAGTTACTGGGGAAGTGGGGTTAGCAGTAAGACAGGGAGCAAAGGGTGAATAGCGTAGATAAAAATCCCATACTGACAAAAAGGTCTTGGTGTATGTTAGAGTGTTATGCACAGACTGGATGGACCACTGGGGTTCAATTTTCAAAGGGGGATGTAGAGCCTGCATCAAGACCATTGTTTGGTGCAGCTGCATCAAACTCCTTTGATGTAGCCAGCCCGCTAGCACTGGGGGTTGAGGTGCTGGACGCCACAAATCACACCACGCTGGCTGCCCGGGTTGGGGAATGGACTCAGGCTGCCAGGGGTTGGCAGGGGAGGGAAGAGATTTAGCATCAGGAGGACTGCTCTCCCTTCCCAGGGTGGGCTACGGGATCTGCATCGCTTCTTAGCAGCTCCAGATGGAGATCGGGGGCCTCGCATGGAAGTGGTGTCGTAACTAGGGGGTGGAGTGGCAGTGGACATCAGCATTTCAGTGTCTGGTGTCATTGCACATAAGCGCTCCAGGAGGAAACCATACTCGTAAAATACCCCTGAATTTTTTTAACATAAACTAGATGCGGAGAATGGCAGGGCTCAAATGGAGGGGATACTAAATTTAGGGACACGCGAGTGAGCCAGAAGTGCAGAGGAGGAAGAGGGCCCTGTCCATTCAACTGAATGTCTCAGGGATGCACATCAAGGAACTGCATGCATTCTGAACCCCTCACTGAGCATACAGGACACAGGTACCCATGTCTCTGAGAGCCCTGCCAAATTTATAATATCAAGTGCACAATGAATCCCAAGAGAGACCTTAGTTTTTTCCATATTGATAATTTCTTGTCCCGGTGCTGGCCCCATTCATCAATATCCCATTCTTGGCCAGCAGCAGCCTCTTACAGATCTTCTGTCATTGTACCCCATAGATTGCCCCCAGTGTGGGATCAGGAGAGAAGGGACCCCCCCTCCCCCTCCCACTATCCAAATTCAGTCTGAAACCTTGCCTGGGTGGCAGTTTGGGTCCAAAGCAGGACAGGCATCAGCCTGTCGCACCTCTTTTTTTCTCCTCCATTTTCACTCCTACAGCTGGTGGCATGCAATGATGCAGATGAGAGAGCATGCAGAAGCATGCACACACTCCGCTTCGGCTGCTCAGCCGCTCCCTACTCAGGCCATGACTGCTGCCCCACCACCATGCCTCCATATGGTGGCACTACAGGAGTAGTGTGGCACACTCCCCTCAAAGAGAAGGGCTGTCAAGTGGACACTCAATCCCCCCCCCCACTGGCCAACCCCCAGTGGCCAAAGTCTGCATCTGACCCTGGGTCATGGGTGTCATGGGAGGTGTGGCATCCAGCACCCTCAACCCTTTGAGCCATTGGGTCAGCTTAAGAGAGAGACCATAATAAACTATTTTCCAGTCTTGGGTTCAGAGAGGGAAATGCTACTGCTCCACACGCAAGATCCAGTTTAGAGAGAGACACTGCAAGTGTCTCCCCTCCACACCCAGTCCCACCATTAAAGTCACGAGTGATGCACCCAACAGGAATAGTGATCCCTGCATTTTAATCTCTTGTTGACATTATCCGATAGGGAGAGACGTTATCCTGTCATTTATAAGTCAGCTGTAAAGCTATCTGATGACTGATCACATACAAGGCTGGTGCAATTTATGAAAAAAAAACTGTTCTTTGTTCACTTAACTTGAAGTCTGTGTGATCTGTTTATATCTGCCCCAAAACAAGGAGCAACAGCAACATGAGGGAGGCCCCAAAGATGAAAGATAAATTGTGACCAATTAGTAATTGAAGTACTGAGCCAGTTATACTGTAGGCATGTGAAGTACCCAGCCATATTTACAGCCGCAGAGGTCATACTCAAGACCCCACTTCCTAGGGGACAGGAAGAGCCAAGTGTCGCTGTGGCAACAGTACATTTACTGAGAGGTAGCACCTCAAAACATGCCTAGAAAGGAGTCAATTGGAGTTACTGTGCAGTGCAGGAAGCCAACATTTACTATTATGAGCCCAGGTCCATCAGCCGAAAGGCAGACCCACTAAACTCCTAAAAATGCCATCTGGTGCCAGGGTGTAGCCAATCCTTGTGGACAGGAGTTACATTATTAATATCTGATGAGGCAGTGAGAAACAGACACCAACCCTCCCACCATCTCAGCTTGCCACCATCTGAATTAATGAGTGCATGCACCCTCTCATTCATTCAGTCTACAGCGGCCAGCCGAGATGGTGGAAGGGATTGTGCTAGTCACCCTCTTGCCTCATCATTAGAGAATAACAACAATGACCATATCAAGTGTAACCACCCAGTCCACTGGGGTCACTAGAATCCCATTAGTAGTAGTATTAGGCAGGTAAGAAAAGGCAGCTCGTGAGGAGCTCATTAGGGGCTTCCTACATAATGACATCATTGTTTACTCAGTTAGTTAACCTGAGAGGGGGATGATTTAAGCAATAAACCATGACAGGGTGTAGGTTATGTTGGGATTTACCCATGGCTGGCGTGGTCAAACCATGTCAGCCATGGATATAACCCATGCCCTGGAGTGGTTTATTGTGATTATACAATGTTCCCCTGTATTTTTTGCTACAAAAAAGGAAAAAAAGTGTTTTTATTTTAAATGATTTTTCTTCAGTTTACTGCTGCACCAAAAAAAATAGTTCTGGGTTGCCAGGGCTGTGGTGCTTCTGCGCATGTGCAGTACACACACACACACACACACACACACACACACACACACCTAGCCAGAAAAACTATCCAATTACTCCTTGCCTAGTAGCCAAGTAATGTCGTTGGCAGATAAAATAACTGTGTATCGGGGCATCGGCTAATCACTTAGAGCCTGCACACGAAATAGTAAATGCAGTGCTTTCAGTCAAAAATGTAATGGCAGCGATGGATTTTATTCACGGCTCCTGTATGGCTGTCACAGAGGGAGATACTGTCTAGTAAAATGTTTATTTTTTTTCTTTTATAGTTTGTTTTGGTGCCAAGTGTACTTTTTCTTAGTTAGGTGTTTGCACTTCAGCTACGGAGGTTAGCGGAGAAATAAGATACTGACAGTATGTTTTTGATGACAGGGATGGTTTGAACAGGGTCTCGGACCTCTGAGCTGTCACTCGAATGCCGTCGCTCCGTTTATGAACGTGTTCCTCGGTCCTCCTCCTGAAGCTTCCTAGTGATTTACAAGTTGTTGCTCAGACTCTGGGATTTTAAACTTTTGTTCCAACCTGGTTCCTGGTTGCGTAGGAGTCATGGGATGATCAGCGGATGAGCGTGTGCTTGATGTCTTCTAGATTGTGTTGGTTGGGTTTAGCAGGGGAAAACCGAGGAGCGGATCACTGTATTGATTTTAACTATTAGTTTTAGCAATATTTTTGTTAAAAGGGAGTCATCACTGGAACTGATCATTTGGGGAGCATAGTAATGTAGGATGGGTATGTGGTGGGAGATGGACATTTAGTGGGGATTCAAGATGGTGGTTTTCCGATTCCAACTACGGGGTCGGATGGATTTTGGAGATGCGGCTGACTGGCACCTTTTCCCTTTGATATATCAGAAGATTTATCACAGGTAAAAGGTGCCAGTCAGCCCAATCACATTCAATAATTCTTGTACCCCATTGTATAATATGACATTCAGAACTCTCACAGCAGCATAACCATTTTTCAGTCAGCTGCTCAGGGGAGGCTTAAAATGTTCAGTAGTTAGTCTGAGTTAGAGTGTCAGAGTGGTAGGAAGTCTGCCAGTGGGGTTCTGAAAAGGGAGCCCTGGTCATTTCTCACCCTAGTTTGGTAAAATTCTTGGTTTGCCTTCGAAGTGCTAGAGACTGTTTGCCTGCAGGGCTCTTAGCTTCACTCTAGGGGGAGTGAGAGGGAATGCAATGTCTTGTTGATCCAAGGGGCAATATCCCCTGAAGGTCCTGAAATTTACAGCTGCCTTAAAGAAGGACAATGAACCAAATCTGACAAGCTACCAGAAAGGAAAATGTGCCTTTCTTTTGTTCTTTCCATGCCTAGGAGGAAGGAGCAACTAATCTGTGAGTATAGCCTTTGTGACTGTTCTCTTAGGGAGTTGGCCGAGGTGTATGTGCCCCAAATAAGGCTAGATCACACTGGTCAAAATCCCCTTCCTCACAAATGTGCTGAATTTAAAGATGAACTTGGGAGTCTTTTTAGCAATTCAGTGGGGATTGAAGACTTCTTTTGGTGTAACCCTGAAGGAATGGCAGAGACTGTTTTGGGGCAAAGGGTGGGAGGAACGCCATCTGAAGACTTAGGCAGAGCTAACTGGTTTGTGGATGGGCACTAGTATACCCTGGGCAAAGGCCATGCGCCAATAGGATTTTTAAGTGTGTGGAACATCCCACAGATATACACCTTGGAAATGGAAATGTGTTTGGAAATGGTTAAAGTGTATGGCACATCTCACAAGAATACACTTAGAAGGAAAGGAGATGTTTCTGTGGAAAACAGTACTGCCTAGCAAAGTGTTTCTGCAAAAGAGAGTGTACCTGCATTGCAATGACAAATCACTGGGGGTCCACCCTTGCTTTTAAGTAATATCTGTGAATAAAGCCATACTGCACAATCCCAGTTACTGCTTTGGGCATTCAGCTTATTGCTTCTGTGTGAACCTTACTGGGGCCCCTCAACAGTTAGGACTAGCATGTGCCTAGCATCCTCTCCCCTGGACCTGGTTGTAAATACAAAGGTTCATTTTCAGTATGCAACCCCACCCCCGTCCTGTAGATAATGAGCCTGATGTACACTTCAGTGCTAGGGGTGGTACCATTTGAGCAGTTCTGTCAAAAGTAAATGGCATGCCATAAATGGAGCACTAGTTCTTTTAATGGGGGGGGGTGCCAGCTAGCCAAAGGTTGTGTGGGGGTATCAATACTTCTGTGACCATCCCTTCCGTCAACTTTATGACATCTCACATTCTTCAATATTTTTAATACAGAGTCCACCCAGACAAAGTGACCAAACTTAACCTAAAACTTAAAAGAACTTGACCAGACCCTCTGCATAGTGACAGCATTGATGCTCGCATCACCAGCTACTCTAAATCAGGAATGAGCCCGTATCCCCTAAGGGCTGGTAGGGCCGGAGGACTAAACATCCACACAGGACGCTTGCATCCTCAGGGTGGGTGGCTGACCAATTTCCACGACATAAGCACCTTTCAGGGGCCCATGGGTGATACACATCATTCGGAGCAGCAGTGGAAGGGGAGACACATGGGTTTGGGCGCTATGAGGGTAGGGAAGGGGAGGGTGTTTATTTTACATTAACTTGTACAGTAGCATTGTGCAACACAAATTCCGGTGAGACCTACATGCTTATCGGGCTCTAAATTAAACAGGATTCAAAATCAGAAATTCTGAAATTCTGATGGATTTCTAACAGAACAGAATCAGATGACTTCAAGCCACTCTCGTCCGCCGTATGGTTTGTCATTTTCTTATTCAATTCACACAATTGCTCTCCCAGCAGAGCAGCCCAACCACAAAAAAGAATGTCACCTGAAAACATAAAACAGAAACTTCTTTGGTAAATAAATGCCTGTGTAACCAGTCTCATAAGTCTGTCAAATTACTACATAACTGGGAAAGACCCACCAGTTTATGAAAAAAAATGCACTATAAAATTTCAGACCTCTAGTGCTTGCTAATCTTGACAGTAATGTCAGACCGATGAAATCAACAAAGTTCTGTCAACCTTTTGTTTTCCAGAGCTGTTACTTACGAATCTGCTGGCAGACTGTATTCAGTTTTTATGTTCAGATTATTGTGTAAGAGACAGATTAGCGGTTTTGCCATTAGCAGCCTGAAGGTTATTTTGGTAACCTGCAGCTACATGTAAAACCTCTGTGAAACGTCAATTTGTTTGTTTTGTTTTTGTTTTTAATTTCCTAAGAACTCAGTTAGCCGGTTTTTCTTTTTTTTTTTTTTTTAACTGCTGCTCCCCTCTCTTTTATATTTACTCTCTTCACAGCACTCGACCTGGGAGCAAAGTATGCTTTGTGCTAAAATGACACATTGCAATGGAGAGTCAAATTATAATAGCTTTCCATCACAGATAGTTTTACTGTAATAAGGGTTCAAAGCTAAAATAATGATGTGCTGCATGGAAAAAAAAAAAGTTTATTTTTAGTGGCGCCCTTCCCTGGAGGCCCAGGGTGCCTTACAATAACATGCAAGAGTTGACCAATCAATACAATAACTAAATACATATATGTGCATAAATTCAGAGCATTAAATAGCTAAAACAGTCATGGAAATACTTCTGTCCCCAAATGCTAGATGGAAAAGGTGCGTCTCAAGACCACTGTTAAAGGCCTCTGCCAAGGGGGCCTCTCTGAGGGCCCACATGAGAGAATTCCAGAGCATCTGCCCAGCCACCTCAAAGGCCCAGTCACCCGATGTTATTATGGAACACATACAGAGAAAGAAGTAAGTACCTCAGCTGGGAGTTGAACCCAGGGCACCTGGAATACTGTTCCGGTTGCGCTACCAGCTGCACTGCATGCTCGTGATTGAAAACTTAATTGCCTGTGTAGCACCAGGTTGTGCACTGGAGAATGAGTAATGTGCTCCAGGATGGCCCAGTTTCCGTTACCTCGGTGGAGTGTGTGGCATTGCAACCAGAACATTATTCCGGGCAGCCTGGGTTCAAGTCCTAGCTGAGGCATTTACTTCTTTCTCTCCTTTGTTTGTATGTGCTCCACAATAAAGCACACCGCACTCTTGTGATAGAACCCAATGTTTTTAGTCTGGCCCTCGGTATAGTCCAAGAGGCCCACCTCACAGAAGCAGTGACAGCGTGATGGAACATAAGGATGCAGAGAAGATCTAACATATAGCCAGGACCAACCCATGTGGGGCCTTTTAGGTTAGTAAACCAACTTTAAAGGAGATGTGCCGCTTAAAGCAGCAGTACTACGAAAAAAAACCTGCGCTTTTTTGACAGTTGATTCCCTGTGCCCTGCTAATCATATACCTGGTACTCTTTCTCGCCGGCATTGTACTATCGCCAAGTAATTTGCTCAGTTATTCTCTGCTTTTGTTTACATTTCTGCCAGTAAGCATGTTGCACTGGAACCCACTCTGCTGCCAACTGCACATGTGAATGACTTGCAGGGGCATCAGGAATGGTCAGCAGAGGGTCCCTCTGCTGTTGTCAAAAGACGTGATGTGACCTGTAGAAAAAGTGCAGCTGAAAATTAGTCAGCCGCCATATTTGTTGTAGTGCTACAACCATTCAAATAAATTTAAAATATCTAAAAAACTGGAAAAAATCATTTACAGGTATGGAAACTGGAATTTTGGCCGCAAGCTTACAGCCAAAAAACAGAATTTTGATATGTCACTTCCTGATTTCGTAGTACTGCTGCTTTAACCATCAACCAATGTAGTTCGCACAGCACTGGAGATGCATGAAACATCTTTAAAAGGTCAGTCATTAGTCTGGCCACTGCATTGTGCACCAGCTGCAGGTGTCAAGAGATTCCTGTATGTTAGGCAGGGCTCACAGTTGACTTACGAAAAATGTGACTATTAAGTTGACTAAAGTGGTTTAAACCACATGTGCAACAAAGGGATCTGACTTCACCCTAAGTACTCAAGTTTCTTTCCTATTCCAACTTCAAGTGTATTTTTAGAAAAATTTAAAGTTTTTTTGGTTTTTTTGAAAAAAAATATGAAACACTCCTGAGGAAGCAAGTGGTTTGGGTGCAGAGGTGTTGGCAGGCGTATTCAGTGTATGTTCCCTGAGTACGGTTACATCTGGAAAATCCGGGGGCAACATGAGCCTCAGGCTAGAGCAACAAGCAGAGCAGGAGTAAAATAATAAAGCTGCCTTTCCCATCCTTCTGCCTGGAGGACTGCACAGCAGCTAGGAAGTACTCAGGTGAACTTGGGAGTGACCAGAGTGAGTGGAGGTGGGGTGACAGCTATATGCTGTGAGTTGGACCCCATGCAGTTTGTTCCTCAAGACCTCTATAAGGCTGGTTACCTTGATGTGGCACTGAGGCTTATCACAATGTATTCTAAACATTGTAACTAAAATCCAGCCAACTTCTGTCTGATTGTAGTGTGTATGTTAGATAAAATGTTGTGACTCTATTGGGATCACTGGTTTACAACATATTGTTGCTGAAATGGGGGGGGGTGTCAATATTTTTGTGGCAGGGCAAAACACTTTTTGGGTTGTATTTATGTGTTTGGGGCGGCGCAACAGTTCCATCAACTCCTGAGTAGAAGTTTGAAATTCCTTGCTATGCCCATGTTTAGGTGACATATTCACATCTGTGTACATGTCTCACAGCATGCTGAAATGCCACTGAATTCTTTACCAGATGTAGTACCTGGAGTTTTTCTGGCCTTTGAGCTCCCTACATTCTGATGGGAAAATGTTGCCCCCACAGCTCATAAATCAGGAAAAATCCATTTACACGTAGGCTCACTCTCAGCATTAAATGGGAATGGGTCTTATAATGGGCACTGCCAAGATAAAGTGAAGGCACTGTAGCTTGCAGAGTTGGGAAGCTGGAGGCTTGGGTTTGATTTCCACTACCATTCAACATTTGAGCTTGAGCAAGTCACAACTTAACAGTGCTTAACCTTCTCGCTCTCCCCCCTCCTCTGTCTTTTGTGCTTATCCTACTTGAATTTTCATCAGCCTCCCTCCACCTCTAATTATTTTGTTGCTCTATTCACCAAATGGCAGCAGCAACTGTTCCTGCCACGTCAAGTGCTTTGGGAAACTGTGGATGAAAGGTGCGATACTAGACAAAACCAAGTCTTTCCTTCCTTTCCTCCATAAAGGGCAGCAGACGCTATTTCACTAATCAAACAAGTTCTGGTCAGAGCCAAAATGTCTGCAGGACTTGACCTGATAAGGAATACATTTAGTGTGCATGACCCATGCTACTAGATGTGTTCAGACCTGCTGCTGGCTGCGATGCTCTCTGGGGCTGCAGCTGTGGTGCCGTCAGGTTCATTTCAAGGTGCAAAGTAAACAGCAGTACCTCCAAGCTGTTCAGCACAGTGTTAGCAAGGCAGGCAAAGCAAGCAGTACTGACTAGTATCGGGCCTCACCTTCCCACCGCCCCCTCTCCACTCACCTGCGGAGCAACAAAACCGAGACCTTGTCCAGCTGATGAGAGAAAATTCCCCATCAGTGACACACAAGTTGCCTGCCTGGACCAGGCTCCCTGCCACACCTACTCTGTCTGTCTCCACAGAAACACCAGACAGCCAGCGAGTAAACCAGCGTACGCAGTGTACAGCAGTCAAGACATCATAAGACCTGGAGAAAGGGGCGGACCGAGCCTAGTGAGCAGTCCCATGGGCGGTCCTATGGTGAAAGTAAGGTCCGGCGTCATAGGTTGAGGCATAGTTAGAGATATGGGAGAATATACGTTCATAATTCAAATCTTTACTTTTCTGTAGCAAAAATGCCACATTTAGGAAGGACACAGGAAATCTGTAATGCAAAATCAGGGACAGTGGAGAGCTCTGTTTGAAACAACACATACGATGCAGCGAGCCACTTGTATGTCTTTAGCCAACACGCTACAAGGAGATGCATGGCCGCCGTGGCCAGTTCTGGCTCCTGCTTTCAGTGCATGTACCTGTGCAGGTGTGCACAGTGTGTTCAGACCTGCTGCTGGCTGCAGTGCCCTCTGGGCTGCAGCTGTGGTGCCATCAGGTTCGTTTCAAGGTGCAAAGTAAACAGCAGCACATCTGCACTGGCTGTGATGCCCTGTGGGCTGCAGCTCTGGTGCCGTCAGGTTCGTTTCAAGGTGCAAAGTAAACAGCAGTACCTCCAAGCTGTTCAGCACAGTGTTAGCAAGGCAGGCAAAGCAAGCAGCACTGATTAGTACTGAGCCTCACCTTCCCACCGCCCCCTCTTTGCACTCACCTGTGGAGCAACAAAACCAAGACCTTGTGCAGCTGACGAGAGAAAATTCCCCGTCAGTGACACACAAGTCGCCTTCCCGGACCAGGCTCCCTTCCACACCTACTCCATCTGTCTCCACAGAAACACAACCAGAAAGCCAGCGAGTAAATCAGCTTATGCGGTGTATGGCAGCCGAGACATCATGAGACCTGGGGAAAGGGGACAGGCCAAGCCTAGTGAGTCGTCCCTTGGGCGGACCTATGGTGAAAGTAAGGTCCGGTGTCATAGGCTGAGGTGTAGGTTGTTTGAGCGGTTCCAGATCTGGTGAGTGCTTTTCTTCTGAAGCAAAACATCTGCAGGCCCTTGCAGACGTAAAAAGGATGAGCATGGTGTTTTTGTTCTTTTCCTGCCTGATGCAACATGGTGGGGCTTGGAGATAATTCAGTATCTTGGGTTTTTTTGCTATCAGCAATGCTCTGCATTTCACAAAATGTACACACTCATGTCCTAAAGCATGTAACAGTTGTATTTAGGCACTTGTTGGAAGGTGAATGTTAAAGCAATCATAGTTTAAAAATGCTGTGCAAGATCATAGTGACAACATCTTGTCTGTCTCGCAGAACATAAAGAGCAGGACTCAGCTAAGTCTCACAAATAAGTTTGTGTCTCCAGGTAGTGATCCTTACTAAATGTAGACACCTCACTAGCACTTTTATACAATGATGATTATTCATATCCAGGCTTATGTATAAACCATTTGAAACCTCTTGACGTAATCTCAGATGTGGCACACACAGTGAAAAGAGAATGCTGTAGTGATGTGTGTCCCACATTAATAATCACACAATAGTTATAGCTGTCAAAAATCAGGAGTTTTCACACAAAAACTATTTCGACCTGACATCAGTGGAGCTCCTGCTTCTATTAGGGTTGCAAATGTTGTCCTATGTTAAACCCACATTTTTACACCTTTAAACTGCAACCATCTTGAATGGAATGTCCTGAAATTCAGCGTGCTCAGTTCTGTACTCCGGGTTCTCTGAAAAAATTATAATGATTGGTCTAGGATTCTGAACATTCTGGAAGAATATATAAATACACACACACATATATATATATATATATATATATATATATATATATATGATAATTTGCACCTTTTGGTAGGGCAAAGTAACTTACACTAGTATGAGATCTATTTCATTACCATTAATATGAAATTTAAGGTTTTTTTTTGGGGGGTGGCTTTTTCTGGAAAACCATAATTTTACCTGGAGAGCCCATTTAGAGCAGTATGCCTATAAAATATTTAGGTGTTCTTGAGGGCCATGTTGAGAGGGGGATAATATGACTAGGTCATCTGCATAAAGCAGTCATTTTATCTGAATGTCATTTAATGTTAATCCTAGCACTTGAGTTTCAACCAAGGGAAAAGACAGATCGAGTTAGACTTGATCAACATCCCTGTCCTGCTCATCATTCCTCATTAAGGGATTCTGTCTGCTTGTCTTGTAGTATCTTAATTTTACGTTTTATGGATGAGTACATTTCTTTAAAGATATCATATGTTTTCCCTCCAATTCCAAACCACGGGGGTAAAAAAAAAAAAAAAAAAAAACACTTCAGGATGCCAAATTGAGTCAAAGGCCTTTTTTTAAAGTCTATGAAACAGACATACAACTTCCCTCTTTGGGTAGTTCATGCATGCTTCTTAATACGTGTTTGTAGCGTTAGGATACGAAGAGAAGTTCAGTGCTTGGAGAGAAATCCAATCTGCCTTCGATGTACAATATTTTTACTTGTTAGAAAATATAACATCCTGTTGTTATTGATGATGGTACAGAACAGTTTGCTTATATTACTCCCAACACAGATACCCCTGTAATTGTTGGGATGGAGTTTATCAACACTTTTTTAAATTGGAGTGACAAGTCCTTCTGACCCCATTTCTGGAAAGTGTCCACTCTGGAGAATAAGACTGGACATTTTCAATAAGACTTGCTGAATTTGTGCAGTACTGCTTTTAAGCATCTCTTTGAGTATGTTATAATTTGTACCACAAGTCCCCACCCTTCTTTTTCCAAACCACAGGGTTGCCACTCAGTGCATTGTGCATATTTTATGAAGCCTGCCAATGGTTATATAGAAACATAAAACACAACCTTTACACTCCTTAGAAAGGGAATGGCACTGGCCATGGACAAAGTCCCCACAGCTGCAAAGAATCATTCTTTCATTTCTTTTTCCATCAAAAAAATCCCGGGAGAGTCACTCAGAAACACAGAAGAATGAGGGGTCCACCACAGACACAGCAAACTGTCACACAATTAGAAGGGGAAATAAACAAACGGAAAGCTGCAGTTCTACAGGTAACTGCTTGTACCTCTTGACTGTCATCAATAAATCCTCTTTCACTTTCATTGCATTCAGTGAGTCACAGGTGGTGCAGTTCGTAGCTGTCTGTCATTTTGACGTAGTTTAAGAGATACACGTGCTTAAAGTTGTATAGATTTGAAAACACACCTTTATCAGTCCTGCAATAATGCAATTTTACCAATGTTGAACAACATACACAAATCATCCTAAAATTTTACACATTGGCAATATTGTGATGGGTCACATTAACATTTATATGGACACGTTACAGAAGTATACTGAATGAAATCCATTTTTAGGACTCAGTATTTTGTCTGCTAACAAGTAAACGCTTATATTTTTATTCAGAATGGATGGAGCAAGTATAAGGACTTATTATTTACATCAGATAAATGCATGGCCAAGATATAGTACCTTGAAATTATGTACAGTACAAGCTTTAAATAGTGGTCCCTATCCTTTTAGGTTTTGTGAGTGAGTTAGAAACAGATACGGAAGCTTGAGAGCTGATCCGAAAAAAATCAGGTAGCTGAAAATGAAAGACTTTCACTCTCCAAAAAGAAGAAAACAAGAAGTGTCTTCTCCCAGAATCAGGTCTTCCAGCTCCAGACAACCTTCGACCTCAAGAGATATCTGAGTAGCTCAGAGACGCCGGGCTTGCTGCCGCCCTCCAACTCAGAGAGACCCAGGTCAAGATCTGGTTCCAGAACTGCAGGAATAAATGGAAACGACGGTTGGCCTCAGACCTGGAGGGGCTGGCGAGTCCGCAAGCCGAGGACCAAGGATGGCCACCCTTATTGTTCCAGACCTGGGAGTAGGGCAGCACTGACCCTAGAACAATGGAAGAGCTATTGCTTCAGGTTCCTCCCGTCCTCGCTGCTGGCTGCACCACCTTGCAGCCCTGTTATAATGGCACAACACTGCTCCTACATAACTCGCCCTTCATAGATTACCCTTTTCTGGAGAAATGTATACAAAAGATCATTTGACATCACGTATTATTTTATTCCTGGAACTCCTATGTTTACCATGTCATGTTACCTTTAACCTTTCTCACTGTAATAATCAAAATAATAAGATAAGTGTGTCTTGCTTTAAAGAAAAAGGGTTGGAACCACAGGAGTGCTGACTGGACGTCCTTCTGTTAACCGTTTACACCCAAAGAGATATAAGTAGCAAACCGATCGACCACATTTTTTTATTTGTTTGGATATCAATGTGACCATAGTGATTTATACATGTAAATATTCTTCAAGTGCATGGCTCTGGCTCAGACTGTATAGGGAATATAATCATTTTTGTAGAAAAAAGGCAACGTTGGCTTCATGTAACAACAACAGCAAGACATATCAAGTTCAGTATAACTGAAGCCCAGATATCATCTGTGGTTTTTAATTTACATTATCTTTCTCTGTCCACACCTACGAATGGTAATTGATCTAAATCTAGAATATGGTATATGCTATTTAGTTTCAAAGTCTTAACAAATATACAATTGTTTAAAAAAGATAAAATGGTTTTGCAAACCATAAATCTATCACAGCAATACCCATTTTAATTAACAGAAAAGTACTGAATCAAACACTGTGTTTGAAAACAAGATATGATTGAAATCAGTATTGCAATGTATCAGTCCTTTCGGTCAAGGGCACCATGCAAATTTAACTGGTCTAAAATCTGCAAAGGGAGGGCCATGCTTGAAGGTGTCTATTATTTCTCATAATGCAGATTCCCATTCTGTTATTTAGTTTAGACTTCATAGTGAAACCTCAGGCGGTCCTCCCGATTTATATACGACTGGTTTAAATAAATTGAATTTATTATGTCATTTATTTGCGTCGACTACAGTATTATCCACAGAGTTCAGTATGGACTTTTATCGGGCCAACAATGAGGGTGGTAAACGTAGGTGACACCACACTTCCATAGCTTTCCACACTATAAAGTTTATATGTCTGTCTGATTGCTGTAAATCTGCAACCGAAGTTTTAAATACTAGCATCACTCCTTACTGTTTTTTTGTTCGTCTTCTTTCTCTGGTGGAATCACTTTTAGTATTTTCTGTATGTTAATTACAATTTCTGTAAACCATAACAACACAAGTGCCTGTCAGTTGATTAGTAGGTGTTGGCATTTAGTGGTCACTGGACTAATATTTTTCTAAAGAACAATAATGTAGACAGTAAAAACTATTAACTGCTGGCAAAATAGCAACAAATCAAATTGACAAAATGTCACATGTTAAAGCTTTTCTAAACCAGTGACTGCAATTTTGTGAAATCTGTTACATGCAGGATACAGGGTCGTGTCAACAATATATAAACTCCCTCATTTTTTTTTTTTTTTTTTTAACCGTAGTGTGTAAATCATAAGTGGCTATTTAATTTACAAATTGCAAACAAAGACAAATAACATCAGAATGCAAAATATGAAAATATCTTTACACAAATCATAGCCTTAAGGGTTGAATGCAGTTGTTAATACATGTCATACACTTGGCATTAAAAGTGTGTACATTTCACTTTGTTTGCTAGCCATGGTATTTTCTAAAGTACTGTACCTCCACCACTTTCTGCCTCTAAGAAAAACAATTTTCAAAAGGCAACGTCATATATTTCACCATAAAAGAAATGATGGACTCATGCTGCAAACAGTCAATCAGGTAGCAGGTAGACAGCACTGTGCAGGCTGGGGTTGATGCCCTCAAACTCGGCGGCTGGCGGTAGTTAGTTTTTCCTTGGCACCTCACCGCCACTGTATTGGTCGGCACCTGAGGCTGTGATGTTTCGCACAAAGAACACTAGTACAGTTAGATATTATAATTAACAAAAAAAAAAAAACTTTTGGCACAACCTTCCTGCCCTCTGGTGGTCACGCAGTTACCGTTCATCGGCAGGTTGTACCGCAACTGGCTCTATTTTGGTTGTTCCTGACTTTGTGTGACAGGCATTATTTTTTTGTTTTTCAATTTCGTTCACAATAGCAAACTAGGGGGTGGGGGCATACAGCGCACAGTGGGTGACTGCGGGAGGGTTTGTTTACAACTGCAGTAAACTGCTTGTGGGGCGGAGTTGGGTTGGGTTAAACATACCCGGGGAGGGAACCCCTGGAGACATGAAACGGCAAGAAAAATAAGGCTCTTTAACTACTATGTCTTATGCAGTCAGCATAGTAATTGGGCTCTCCGTGGAAGAAACTATTAACACTTTTATCATGTTGTGCGGACGGAAAACATGATGTAGGTCCTTTTCTGATGCTAAACGTCTGCAGGCTCCGCCCACTGCAGACGTAAAAAGGGATGGGGATGGGGTTACCATTTTTTGTGCAAAGAAAATACTTTTGTATAACATAAGACAGTTTTTGCTGGGAATACTGGTCTGAATTCAGGCTAACCCCTTCTACTGCTGCCTTTACCATGGATCCAGCCACTGAACCCCTACCGAAGTATGCAGGGATCAGCAGCCCAGCATGCTCAGCAGGTGGGGGCTGCTCATTAATATGGATGAGCTTATGTGCAGCAGTACTACGAGGCCCCCAACCCGACACCCACGGGATGCCGTGCTCCACAGTTGGACCGGCCAGCAATGCAAATGTCACTGTGTAAGTGCCTGTAGTACTTACACATATGTATCGGAGCGGTATAGATTGGTAACAGCCTCTAGATCCCTGCCATTACTATGTCTGCTACTATCCTCAGCCAACTATAATGCAGTGTCCACAAGGAGCATATAAACTAGGAGAGCTGACCGATGTGCTATGCCCCAGGTGCATGTGGGACACTACGAACCAGGGTGGTGTTACTGGACAGATGGCAGACATATATAGAGCTTAGCATGGTGAGCAACATGCACTCTCAGGGGTCAAAACTGAGACCGGCCCACTAGCCATATGTTGGCAGATTTTGTATCAGGCTAATAAGATTTTCCTTTGACTAGCCCTGTGGGCTTGTACTAGAGAAAGTAACACTTCAATAAGCACACCAGCTAGGCCAGTAAGGAAGACTGTTGGGCTAGTGTAGTCTCCTAGTCACTAGCCATGCTGGCTAGTGGCTGGAAAACCAATTTCGACCCCTGCCCTCCACATTGATGGGCAGCACTCCCATCAGCCCCTGCTCAATCTTGGTGCTTCCAGGCATTGCAGCGGTCTGCTACATCAGAAATTATTCCAACTCCAACACTACTCCCCAGACTGCTGACTGGCCTGTCCGGCATACTGCAATCCCACAGACAGGAAGCACAGTGTGTATGTAAATGGAACTGGCAACCCCCTTGCTGTAGTGCATTCACCCTACATTGCCTACTGCATCATGGCAGCAGTGCTGTAGTGGTGTATGGCAACAATTCAGTCTTGTAACGGGCAGGATTACTGAATGGCAGTGTGCTATCACCAGCATGATACCGCTGGCAGTAAGTACCCTGAATCCAGCCCAGTATATGCTCAAATAAAATCAAGATATTAAGGGAGTCCAAGTCCCCCTTCCCCACATTGCACTGCTGATTCAGTTTAAAAGCAGCTGCCCTGCAGGAAAACATTCAACCCTCTGACAAGTGTTCACAGGCTGGCTTACTCATTATCACAATATGCAAAGTAGTTCTTGAAACACTACGTTTAAAGGTTTAACTAGGAAAGACATACGAAGCGGAAAAAAGCTTGTTTCTAGATGTGTCCTGGGGGAGAGGAGAGAAGGAGACAGCTAAACAAGAAAACCACTGAAAAGAAGAAGTCAAATACATTAATATAGTACCAGAAGAAGCATAATTATAAATATTAGAGGCAAATTAATGCAGGCAGAAAATTAAACACACTCATATGTATAGGGAAAGGGAAAAAGAACAGGAGAGGGTAGGAAAACAAAAGCCATAAAGAAGAGACTTTAGGGACGAAGGAGAAGAGGCAGATCAAATCGAAAGGGGAAGGGCCTCTTAAGATAGCAACACGCAGCCTAAAACATTCTGTAAGTGCTAGTGGTGTATCTAGGTCAAGGGGATATACATGCTTTAGTCATGGTGGGAATGTAAACATGGTGAAAAAGACAGTGTAGTATAATGCCAAAGGGGAACCGGCAATACCAGTCTTCATGGTGCACGCAGACAGAATAAGACCAGATCAACAGGTGTCTCCAGAGAAATAAACGTTTCTGCTGAATCATATTACACTTTACATACTGGAAGAGCTGGCAAAAGCCAACTGTCCTGCATTGACTTGTTGAATGGGATTTCAGTTCTTCCTTTACGCTAGATTGGGGAACGGATGGACTGCAGTTGCAACTGATGAGTAAGGAAAGTATGAGGTCCATGAGTGTTACTTTAAGACATTAAAAAGTGAGGGTCTGCTGAGGACAGAAAACATTTGAAAGTTAGCCTGTGGCTTTCACAGACTGAAATAAATGGACTTCAGCTACTTAATCATTTCAGTGGTGTTCGGATGTACGTGTGTTGGGGCATCGTGCCTGAAACATTAGAAAGCATGTTGAAGGAAATACAGGTAAACCCAAACCCAGGGTTGAAGACTGAAATTACTGGTGTTGCCAGGGCTGTAGGTTGGCACAGTTTTCTTTTTTTTTTTTTTCTCGTTCATTACTTCCCCAAATTTCCCCTTGATTCCCCCATCCCCCACTCCGAAGTTCAGGACTGCCACAATTGGCACCCTTTCTCCAGCTAGGCGGGACATTGACAATCTTTACAGCAGATGCTAATGCCACTGTGATCAGCCAGCAGGTGGTGTGTTAATGTCAGGCAGCCCATGCCCTCCCACCTCAGGTACAGCGCTTCCCCTCAATGAATCATTAGGCACCCAACAAGTTCCATCATGGTATACCAACAGGGCACACGTGAACACCATATTCACAGGTGGCAGCATAGGCATAGATACAGTGACCAGCTATTTGAGAAAAGCTGTCTTGATCCTCATACTGCGTAAAGACCCTTAGTAGTTCGTGCTTGACTGCCATATGTTCTAAAGTGGGACAAGGGCAGATTTTACAGACAGGACTCCCTCACAGCTACTAATGCTCATAAAAGTTCAGTTACTTACCAGTAATGGTCAACCTTCAAGAGAATCTCCTCCAAGCTAGCCCAGTGATACAGAGGGCTGAAGCACTTAGCACCTTACCTCTTCCATGCCGGCTACCCGGGTTGGGGAACAGATTCAAGTCATTGGGGGTCAGCTGGGGAAGAAGAAGATAGAGCATCTGGAAGACTGCTCTCCTGTCTCAGAGTGGGGAGGCCTGTCATCCCCAGCCGTGGCTGCCCCAGGTGGAGGCCTGGAGGTAGACCACGTTAGGGAGGCAATGTAAGGGAGAGTCTGTGGGGAACGTCAGATGACTGCACCTTCACACACGAGTCCAATGCTCCACAGTTGAGGGTGGGACCAGAAAAACAAGAAAAGGAACATTGGGGTGCTTCATGAAGCCTAGCACAGCTGTCTCCACACCCGTGCTGGCACTCAGTGCATATCTTGGTCCGACTCAAGTTTGTGTTGGTACGGAGGTTGGGGGGGCAGCCCTCCTCCTCCAGCTCTGCCACAAAAGGGCAACTCATGGGGAGAAAATCTGACCAACAATGCAGCTGAGGGAGGTGGTTCGCTGGCTATGGGGGGCTGGGGACCTGGCTGATGCAGCTACCCCACCCTCCCGACAAAGAAAACAGAAAAACCTGTATTAAAAAAAAAAAAACAGAGAGAGAGAATCTCCTCCATAAGGCCACACATACTGAACTGAAAGCCATCAGGATCACTGGAAACTTCTGCCTATCTAGGCCATGGTGACATATACTCGTTGGTACCTTTATAACGCCGTTGGCACACACCTCCAGACTCTGTCGGTGACGGGTTCAGGACAGACTTGGGTTGCCAGGGGCTGGCAGGGGAGAAGAAGGATTGAGCATCCTATGACTGCTCTCCTTTCTCTGGGGTGGGTATGAGTCATGCACCACGCTGAAGCAATGACTGGTGGAGGCCAGCCGCACTACAGTTGCGTGCAAAGCTTCGGTGGGGACGGAGATGAGGGCGCCAGCATCGACGCAGTTTAGGATGCCATTGCATGTCTGGCTCCCAGGGGGAAAGAACCATGGAAATGACAGGGTGATCTCACAGCTGATGGCAGTGCCCTGTGCCCCTGAGCATGAGAGGCACCTTGTCCGGGGCCCCTGTGGCATGGGGCGACTATCCGCGTGCCAGACCTGGCTCGGGGATGCGAGTGCTGGTGGCTGGAGGTTGTGGGCCCGCTCCGCAAAGAGGGAGAAAATATTTTATGACAAAAAAATAACATGGGTGGCCACCCCTCAGTTCCCTGCCAGAGACTGAACCGAAGCTATACAATTCTGAAAGCAACAAGAGATTAAAACCCCAACCAGGGCATTAGGCATGGAAAGGGAGCAGGCAGAGACCCCACTGATGGACACACTGAAGGAGAAAACAAAAGTGCAGTAGCCATCAGGTATACACTAATTCCACCTGAAATACAGAAGTGGGGGTAGGTGGGAGGCAAAGATGTGGCTCTATGGAGGAGACTCTCTTAAAGATCTACTGTTACTGGTGAGTAACCCATCTTCTCAGAGGACATCTTCCTCAGTAATGGCACACATCTCAAACAATTCTCAAGCAGTTAGACACTGCATAGTGGAAGGAAGGCCAGGTATGAAGTATATTCAGACCTCTGAGACAGGAGGCCTTGGAGGACAGTAAGGCCAATGCCAGCCCATCTATAGGGGACAGATTCAAACTTGTTTAGTGAAAGTGTGGCTCTAACTCCAACCAGCAGCAGGACATGTATCACGTGCCGAAATGGAAAGGAAGCAGGCCATGGAAGCAGCCGTACCATGAGTGACATGTCCATGGACAGGAGCAGGAAGCCTTTTTCCATGCTTCTGGAAACAAAATAAAATGCAAGATGCCTACCATTTGGAAAGGCACTGCTTAGAAAAGGGAGTGCCCACAATATTGGGGTGAACAAAACAAAAGGTTGCAAGGACTTTCTGCAATTGTTTGTATGATCCAGACAGAAGAGTGATGCTCTAGGGCCATTCAGAGAATGTGGGATAACATCTCAAGCATTCCGTGGGACAGGAAAAACACAGGAAGATCATTGGTCTGAAGGTTAAATTCAGGCACTGCCTTGGGAAGGCACAATGGATAGGTACAAAGTCAGACCCTGTCCTAGCAAAAAATAAGGTATGGAGAATCTGTAATCAAGGCCCGCAGCTTAAAAAACCTCTGAGATGAGGGACCTGCCACCAGAAAACATGTTTTCCATCAGAGGAAAGGAAGCAAAAAGGGGGTAGCAGGTTCAAAAACAACCTGAGTAAGTGACTCCAGTATCAAGTTAAGGTCCCAGACTAGAACCAGGGGACACAGATACCGAAGCCATTATAGGAACCGTAGAAGACTTTCAACTGAGCCAGAGATTTGCCCTCACTCAGATTATGAAAGGCGGGAATGGCTACAATATACATAGTCATCGCAGTGTACTGGAAACCAGAGTCCAAAAGGGATAAGAGGTAGTCTAAAACATACCAGACTGGATAAGAGACTTTGTATTAATTCAGAGTATGTAGTCAGTACAGCAGCATTAATGTAAATGATGCCAGTAGGCGATGTCAGTAGCAGCACTGACTGGGGAATGCCTGCCACTCGCATCCCTGCTGAAAGCTGCGGGGGTCAGTGCGGTAGGCGGTAACTGACCTTGAGCCTGTATCTGGATCCTGGTGTCTTAGCAACGGCCGGGCCAGTGACGGAGGCCCATGTTACGGAACTGTACTTATCATCATGTGTCTAGTGAAAACGGGGATCTTGAGGGAGAAGCATACATGATATCACTTCATAGAAGAAGTCTGTTTCCACTTCTTTTTATCATAACCCGCTCCCATGAAGGGGGAAGCATCACCAAATGTTGAGAAGAGCGGTGAGGCTCCACCTAAGCCCCCCTCTTAGAACATTAAGGCCCCCCCAGTAAAGCCAGAATCAGCACTTTTTTCATTTTCAGTTTTTTGGCCGAAAAGTTTCTTAAGGATTTCATCTGTGTCTTGTGGCCTGGTTGAAACCTTACCAGATAGGCAGGACTTAACATCATGCAAAAGCCTAAACAGTGAACATACACTTCGTACGCGTCTTCATGGAAAATCTTCTCGCCCCTCTGGCAAAAAAAGCATCTGCTTCTTCGACAATGTAGTCCTCACTATAAAATATTCTCAAAAAAAAAAAAAAAAACTAAAGTAGAAAACTTCAGTGATCAAAATTGTCAATGGCATCTCTTGGGTCTGACGAAAGTGGTTAACAGTGGTACAAAAGGAACTGGCCACCCAAGTTACAAAAGCATCGACGATGCAAATCATTGTGGGTGGACACAGCTAGGCAAAAGTTCTAGAGCGGCCCGGACTCCGACCGCTTACAGTACAGTATGTGTGACTCTATGGAGGGAGATGTTCAGGAGAGCTATCACTCCAACACTGGCACCATCCACAAGCTGCCGCTGGGGACATAACGGCCATTTAGTGCCAGGGCTATCCAATACAGTGCTCATCAGGATTTGCTGCTGCTTAGTTTTAGTGTGGGATGGTTGTACATGAGCACTGTCTACATTACAGCACCTTATGAGGCTAACAGTCAACTTTCCAACCACACCCCTCCGCCCCCCCCACCCCAAAATGAGCACCAGATATACAGTTAAGCTGTTTTAACTGACACATTTAGATGAAGGGATGGGGATGAATAAAGAACCCTCCACTTCTGGAAATGCCCACAAAACTCCAAGGAATCTATAATACTACCTTTATTTGAATTACTGAAATGTTTGACCAGGAAAGGCACGTTAAGCTGCAACAGCTTGTTTCCAGCTGCAGGGGGTGGGTGGGTTACACGGACCTGTTTTACTGCCATTGTAGATAGGGAGGCAGTATGGCCCTGTGGGTAGAATGCTACGTTGTGAAGCTAGAGACTTATGTTTGAACCCCACAACTGTCACCCACTATGTGACCCTGAGTGAGTTATTTAACCTCCCTGTACTTAACTGCTCTGGAATCGCTCTCTTACCCTTTACTGCTCTGTAATCTCTCTCTAATCTATCCCTGTAATTCTTGAATCTCCCTGTATGCCTAATAGCAGCATCCTCCTCCAGTCTTCATCTCCCAGACAGTACAGTGCTTTGAGACACAGTATTAAAAGGTGCTGTAAGAAATGAAATGCCATTCTTTTCCCGCAGAACTGTAGAACATCCAATTGGGTGTGCATGCAGATGGTTGTGTGAACTTTGGTTTTACTGTTTTCCAATAAATGATAAAACTTGAGTAGAGAAGAGAAACATATCTGCTACAAATTGAGGTGGAGTTGCAATATATTACTTTACTGAATGGCTTTTTTTTTTGGTCCTGTGAAGCTCTTCTGATGTTCGACATTTAACCACTGAAGGCAGAAAGCAACTACGGATGATGCTTCAAAAGTCAAATACGGTACTTTACGCAGCGTACTAGTTTCATAAATGTTATTGAAAACTCATTCCTGTAGCTATCCACAACCCTTTCAGTATAATGGATTTTGTAGTCTGTTTTATATTGATTCAAGTCTCACAAAGGCTCAGGAAAAAAAACAACACTTAATTCAAGTGTGCTGTCCTTTTCTTTCCTCACAGTGCTTCCCAACACTCATTTTACTAACACATTTATCTTAAAGCACTTTTTGTCACTTTAGTTTTTGTTTTAGAAAATTAAGTACCTTTGCTGGGTACAGTGAAACAAGAGCAACTGTTATGTTGCCCCCCCAACCACCCCTGAGAAGCCCGAAGAACCCTTACCTGTCCCAAAATACAAATCATGTAGAAATAAATGTTTTCAGTTCCTTCGGTTTAGGAAGGGAAGGGATCATATGTTTGCTCCGAGGAGACCCACAGCATGGATCCCTTCCACTTCCTTGTAGCTCTGCAGAGTGCACTCTGCCCCGATCCGCCCACGCACTACCACGTTTTCTAACATCAGTATATGAGGAGCGCGTGCCTATAGATATGAATGGGGACTGCTTTTTAAAGTTACATTTCAGTACTTTAAATGACCATTCAGAATAAATGATGGCCACTGCTTAACTAACAAGGATCCTTGTTACTTAAGCAGTGGCCATCGTTATTCTAAATGGTCATTTAATACTGAATAACTTTAAAAAGCAGTCCCCATTCATATCTATAGGCACGCCCCCCACTCCTATACTGATGTCACAAAATGGTAGCAAGGGAATTACAGAGTAACTCTGCAGAGCTACAAGTGAAAGAGATCCGCATCACCTAGGCTCCTCTACAAAAAATACGATCCCATCCCTTCCTAAACCGGGCACCAAAAAAAAATTTTTTTACATGGTTTGGATTTGGGGGCAGGTAAGGGTTCTTCATGCTTCCTGGGGGGGTGTAAAGAGCTCTTTAAATAGGATGCATGCAAGAAAGTTGTGTCACTTAACAGTAACAGTAGATCTTCAAGAGAATTTCCTCCACAGAGTCTAAGGCCTGTTCACTCAGCCAATTCTGAGCTGTTATTGGTGGTGTGCAGTGGCCAGATCACTACTGCCGTGCATGTCTGAACACCACCACCTTCTACATTACTGGTTGCAGAGCACTGTGACCACGATCCCTCTTTTTTTTGGTATCGTGTAGTGATGCTGGCATTTTGCGCAGTTCTTCTCAGCTGTATGAACAGCCAGCACCATCCACAACACTGAAAAAGGCTTGATTCTAGCAGTTTAAGCATACATGCATGCCTAGTGTCACAGATTGACTCAAACCATGTTTTCTCTCATTTTTAGCCCTCAGTTTACAAAAAGAGGCACCTGCCAGAGTTCAGCTGTGCTTAAACTATTAGAATCAATCTTCAGCTGGACTCAAGCTTCTGGCGCTGCAGTGCCATTTCTCTGGTATGACCCCAACTGCAAAGCCTCCCCCCCACCCACCAGAACCCTCCTCGAAATGCCAGAACACCTTTTCGAGCATCTACAGTGCTCCAGAGGAATGCAGTCTGAACGGCGGTCCACAGCATTTCAGGAAAAATCCTGGCAACTATGTACATGGCACCGGTATAAAGTCTCACTGTGTGAATGAGGCATAATACACTGGACTCTAAGCCACTGGCATTAGAACCCCACAGGAGACTCTTCAGAGCTGGAGCCATTTACATTGTCAAGTGGCTTTTGTCTGCATCAGTGCAGCCTATCAAACGTGTGAGTTCTAGCCACTTCAGTCACTGCTGGCAATAAAAAGAATCCCATAATTGACAGATTAAACAAGACAACACATCACACCACGATGCACCAATAATCCTCACAAGGCCAATCACAGCAAAAGAGGCAGGGATAAGGCACTGGCTATTTACCCACACATGCTAGGCCATCCCTGAGGCATTCTACCTTTTTTTAAATCTACCCTCCTGAAGTCCAGGGTCCTTATCCTTGTGTGGTTTGCATCCACTGCTGTACTTATGCTGAACCACGCTGTGCCCTAGGTGGCATCTCGCCCGGACACCTGCAATACTGTCCTTGTTAGTGAAGATGGGGTCAGTACTGCCCAGTCACGAGTGGGTTCCCTGACTAGCTGCCTGAGAAATACCTCCTGCAGGGAGCCTTGGATGCCCCCATTTCTAGTCATGGCTGCAGCAGGAAGGTTCCAATCTATATCTGACAGACTGAAGTCCCCAACCAGCAGCACCTTCCCTTTTTCTGCCACTATGCTAATGGCTTTTCCCAGTGTCCTGTCCAGTTCCTCCCCCTGTGATGGAAGTCTAGAAATCACTCAAGTGCAAACACAGGCTCTGGCTCCTGTCTCCAGGGTGACTCACTGTACCTCCAATACTTCTTCACTCCCAGTTTCCCTGCGTTTCTGTCGCTCTGATAACCTCCTTTACATACACCACCCCTCCTCCCTTCATTCCCACCATATCATAGAAACATAGACTCTGATGGCAGATAAGGACCGCTTGGCCCACCCAGTCTGCCCATTTCCCTACTTGTTTGATAAGGCACAGATCCTAGTTAACCACCAGCCCATTTCTTCCTACCCCTCCACCAGAATTGCCTTATGTCTGCCCCATGCACTCTTGAATTCCCCCACTGTGTCTGACCCCATGACCTGCTCAGGAAGGTCGTTCTATGCACCCACCACCCTGTCCATGAAAAAATACTTTGTCACATTGCCCCTCAGCCGTCCCCTCCCCCCCAATCTTCAAATACAAATCTTTCTGAATGGAGTATAACCTGGTATGGCCTTGCCCCAGTTGCGGTTCCCTGTGCACCACGTCTCAGTAAATGCCCACAATATCCAGGTCAGTCTCTGCTATGGTGGCCTTCAGGTCTGGAATTTTACTTCCTAGACTCCTTGTGTTTACATACCTGGCCTTGTACATCTTTTTCCTATTTTGCCCAAAGCCCCCTTTCCCTTTTGTCCTGCCACCTTTTCCCCTGTCTTTTCAACACTTTTTTACCATCCTCTTTATTTACTACCACTGTACTGTTTTCTTTGCCCTGCTCACAGGGGGATTCTCCTCCCCTTGGATTCTCCCTTATTTCTGTTTCAGTCTGTGTATGGGGGGGGGCTATTTCTGCCTCCCTTTTTTTTTTTTTTCCACCTGCATCCTCAGCTAGTTTAAATGTTCACCAAAGAAACATTTAAACTGTCCACTGAGGACTGCAGTTCCCTTCCCAGATGGATGCAGGCCATCACCTCTGCATAGGCCCAGATCCTTCCAGCTCAGCCCCCAGTCCCCAGTGTAGCTGAACCCTTCTTCTCTACACCATTCCTTCAATCATAAGGTGAAGCTCCTGGTGCCGAGATCCCTATCTTCCCACCTGTCATAGACGGGCAACACCTCAGCAAAAGCCACTGTGCATCACATCTGCCCAAGACCCCTCCCCAGTTCCCTGAAATCCCACTGCATATATTGTATATAACAATAACGCTTGCTCCTGAGGGCAGGATACTGCTTGTCAGATATGCTAAGTACAGCAAGCAGAGAGCTAGGTCTGTGCCACGCTGCTACAGCAGCATCTTCCGGGTGCTGGGGAGACACGAGATATCAGGAATCAAGAGGCAAGGGGGCCACCAGAGAGTTAAATATTTTCTTCTCGGAAGAATATTTCTCCTCCATAAAAAAATTCAAGACCTCCTGAATAGATAAACTTATGGCCTGGAAAAATACATCCTCAGGAGGGGACCTGGTAGCCAGCGCCCAAACAAAAGCATCAATCATGGGCATCAGTGTACATGATCTAGTTGCTGGATGGACAGCAATGAAAAAGTGTCCTTTTCCTGACCAGCATGTCCAACTGCCTAAACTGTCAAAAACAACAAGCATATGGCAACAAAGATCCCAAAGGAGTGGTACTGCTTTCCTAAAAGTAGAAGCAGAAGTCTGAAAATACACAGAAAAAACACTGCAACAAAGAAAAGGGACCCCCGAAAATGGAATCTCTACAGGATCCGACACTTACTTGGTGGTGGGTAACAAAGAATCAAAATGGATGGGGCCTGCCCACGTTATATGGGTGGCACTGATGCATACAATGTTGCATGCCAGCAACAAAGCAACGTGGGTAACGTCAGCTCTGAAAAGTCTGCCGTAGGTACCTGCATATATGGCTTACAGTCAAATGCGTGGTTCTATGGCGGAGATATCCTGGAAGAAGACCGCATATATCAAAAATCAAAGGAGATCACCTGCTCATTAATTACTAAGCAAGCAGCTCCTTCCAGTCACCAGAGTTACTATCTCTGCCAGTGAGCAAATGACTTCCTCCTGCCACCACTTTTGTCCCCTGGAGCAGAAAGTCCACACTGAATTAGCTTAGCAGTAATCAAATAAACAGCGACAATTTCTATAAAAATGCCCAATTATAAAGCATGGCCAACCTGGCTTAGGAGCACTGGTTATTTCTTGATTTGAAATGTGTTGACCAGGAAAAGCACACTGAGAAGAAGCTCATTTCCAGGTGTGCAGGGGTGGGGGTGGGGTACTACAATGCAAAGTGAAGTGCAGCTCTAAAGACAAAAAATTATCTTTATATTTGACATCAGGGTGCAAGTTGCACATTATAAATTACATAAAACAGTGATGCCGATGCAAGTCATACAATAAGAAACACATCAAAGGGTGAAAGGAATATAGAGGAGAAATGATAACTGTACAGCACATTACTATACAGAATAGCTGTGTGTTAAGTCTGGAGAATGGTGTTAGAAACTGACACCCAAGGGGAGGGGAACAGTCAAAAGAAAAGAAGAGGAACTCAACTGTAGTGTCTGGAAGAGAGAACCAAAACAAACATAAAAACACCAGATCTTGTCAAGGTAGGCTCATTGTTATGGAGAGGAATGGGAATCCACCAGTGCTCATTTAAAACTTTTTTTGTAGCCACTTTGTAATCTGACTTTTCTGAACTGTATCGAACCTCACATCGGTCTCTGAGTAAGATGTAGGCTTTCTTTGTTTCTCCAACCACATCGTCTATTAATAGTCTTAACTGTTAATTTGTCACAGTCCTAGAGTAAGGACACTAATTTATTTCGGCAGAACACTGGAGTAGTTTAAATTTGTTCTTTTGTTTGAAATCTGCATCTAAAAGATAGCCCCACAAGATTCAGACTATCTCGTTTGTGGAGTTCCCTTATAACAGGATTCAAAAAGTGCTTAGTTTATTTTTGCAAAATAGCTACTAAAGTTGAGATGTTACGGGGGAGGAATTAAGAGTTGGTGATCAAAACCCAAAAACAGAAAAGTCTATGTATTAATGCAGAGAATGGAATAAGGAAAGAATCACAGAACCTGGAGTCCAGGTTCAACTCAGGTTGGAATCCCATTACCACATACCCATTACGTGACCTTGAACAAGTCACAATCCTTGACTATAAAACAGAAAGCAAACACTGCTGGCATCAGCCAAGTGCTGCTCTTAACTATAAGCACTTATCCAGCACATGTTTGTGAACTCCCTCAACAATTCTACCTCTTGAAATGTTTGTATGGGCACTTCTGGAGATGTCACCACCTAGTATAGCACCTTAACTGCCAGCTCCTGCTCTCATCTCCTCTAAACCCTCAAACATCAGCACCAAGTACACCACTCTGCACTGCAAATTAGGGTGAACATGATAGGCACAATAAGCCAGCCAACCAAGCAACAAGAATCACAGTCTCAAAGATCTGCTGTAAAGAGACTGAGCCGCAGCAACTCTCCGACCTGCACCTCAGATGTCACAATGGGATCAGGGCTGGAGGAGGAAAACAGGCTCCAGCAGTTGACACTTTGCTAAGGCCTGCCCTTCCAACATATTAAAAATGCAACATCGCATACACACAAACATCTTGGATCTTAAAAAGGATCTTAAAAAGCTGGAGCAAAGAACAACTCAAGCAGAGGAGGTGATGAGCAACATTAGGGAAGAAACCACCATGTATAGGCCGCACACTTCTCTATTTCTGCCAGAGAGAGCAGGAACTCACCCATCGAGCAGAGGATGCAGAGGTGAGGTTCCAGAGGAAGAAGTTATGCTTCGTCGGCTTCCCTGAGGACTCAGAGGGAACAGATATCAATACAGTTTAATAATGTGGCTGCAAAGAGAGCTCAGCCTAGAGGAGGACTTCCACATCAAGACAAAAAGGGCCCACAGAGGCACTGGGTCAAAGCCAAAAGCTGACAAACCTTCCAGGTCGATAGTGGCTAAATTCCTAAAATAGCCAATAAAAGAGGCTCTACTCCCCAAAGCTTGACACAGAAAGGACCTTTCCTTCTACACAAGTGGGTGTATGTAAATTAGGATTTTCCCCCCCTGAACTCTAACAAAAATATTACCTAAATTGATAGGTTAGGCAGATTCTTTATAATACTGAGTGACTGGTCAGAAGTAAATGTGGGATAGCCACTGGCAAGATTTGTAGAGATATATGTAGTATGACACAGATCACAGCAGTACCTTATAATGTTTAGGGCATTTCATCAGTAGTCAAGAGAGCTAAAATACTTTTGTGAGCTTGCCAAACTTAATTGTGACATCACTCTCCTACAGGAGATTCACTCATCACTGGCAGAGCACTTGAAACTTCGTAAGAGTTAGGTACAGACAGTAATCGCAACATCATATCCAAAGGAAATAAAGGCAGGGGTGGCCATCATGCTCAAAAGAGGGATACCTCAGAGACAAGTGAGCTCCTTTGTAGACGCAGAAGGTCACCTCACCACTGTCTCATTAGCACTAGACCAAACTATACTTACAGGGAATATATACAGTCCCATCCCTCACGCCGCAGTAATCCAAAATATTAATTTCATAAATTAGCAGACTACAGAGATGGTCTGCTGCTCTTGGTGGGGGGAGGGGGGCTGGAATGTTGTCAAAAATCCCAAAGACTTCATACGACAGTCCGATATCTAGGCCCATAGTCACCAGCAGCAAAATGCTTAATACACCTGAGGGCAGAAACTTGGCTGGTCCATGTCTGGAGAGATCGTAACCCCAATTCCAGGAACTACACATTGTACTCACATCTGAATAACAGCAATTCCCTGCCTTGACAGATTTTATATATCTAGCCAGCACATGCCTTGGGTCACTAGTTGTGAAGAGGAACCACTAATTAGATCAGAGCATACCCCATTAATGCCAGAGTATAAAAACGGAGTCATTCAGATAAGAAATCTTTATAGTGGTCAAATGCTAATCTCCTCAATGAGGAAGTGTTAGTAAGAAAATCTAAGTTCCCCTAATACGGCAGCTTAAGGTAGATTCTGAGTGATGGAGAGGCTTACCTCTCATTATAATAGGGAAAGTAGAAGTCTTAAGAATGAATATACTTCTAAGATACTTATATCCATTTTCCACTTTGTTAATTAAAACTTTGAGAACCAGATAGAAAACCATAAATGAAATTATCTCAAAATTGTATGGGGTATAAGGAAACCTAGACAGAAATGGGAAGTATGGACACTAGTGACAGGCAAAGGTGGGCTGAGACTAGCAGACTTTAAAGGGTTGCCGTCAGGGTTTTGTTAGATATTGCATAGTCCCTTTAATGGTAGCATAAGGGGAGGACTTAGCAGGCAATTATAATCAGCATAATTCATGCAGTCACATTTTCTTCCTAAAATGAATATTTTGGAGAAAAAATGAAACTCAAGCAGACTGACCCACATGCTGTCTGCACATCCACAAAACTGCCTCATAGCATGGACTCTCGCTGAACTTGTGCATGAACGAGTTTGACGATTCTGGGCGGCATACAAAATAAATAGCTCACTGAACAGTGGCTATTAAACAAAGCCTATGAATACCTGTATGTATAGGAAATGAGCATTGAATCATAGGATATTCTTTTTTTGAAAAATGCAGCCATGACTCAAAACATGCATAAAAAGAAGTTTGCTGGCAAACCTTGAAAACCTCAAACGGTGTCCAGCTGGAATGGCAGCCATATGCAGTAAGGGTTCGAGCCAAGACTTCAAATGGTAATACTAAATTTCTCTCTGCCCAGGGTCAGCAAGATTGATTTTGTATAGTTCAGACTATCCATTTCAGTCATAAAACTGAAAATCTCTGTACAATGGTGTGTAAGTGTGTGTGTGTGTGTGTGTGTGTGTGTGTTTCATTTAATACTTGCAAAGACCTCCTGTTAGATACATTTGAAGAGTGTGGGACTAATGCCTAGTAGATTTCCAGGAGACTCACTAAAATAAATATCTTAGCTATACGATTATAAACACATGGTTCATGATTATAAACACATGGTTCAGCTTTTTTTCCCCCAAAACTAATGAGTTATTTCTCCATATTGCATACTTCTGAATCCATATCACATACTGGTAAAAAATGTTAAAACCAAACCATTTTTGGCTACCCTAATGAGTGACAGAAAACAAACAACGGAAAAGTTTATTTAGTTTTTGTTTACCGGGTAAGCACACTAGGCAAAAAATGCCTATTTTCAGGTATAACCTGTTTATTTATTTAAATAAATAAATAAAAGTAAAAGTACAGAACAACATGAAGGTGCAACAGAAAAAAGGATATACAGGCAGTCATCTGAGAATCTGAGAATCATGAACACAGTAGAGGTAATAACACAATAAAAGGCAAAGTACATTACATATAGGAATGAGCATTAGGATAAGTCATTTGCCATGTAATAGTGAAATACTGCCATGGGGGGGGGGCGGCTGAAGAGCTCATAAAGCCACTCCCCATTCAGTTTCTCATGGTTTACAAGCTCTTCATCCCCCTTGATGATGTTACAAAGCAGTTAAAATTGATAATTAAATAGTTAGTTTGGGAAGTACATGACAATACAAGTGCTACACATTACAAATGCCAAAAGCTGTAAGCCATGAGGTAAAGAACAGCCTTCAGCAAGAACTTGAAATGGGAAAAGGAGTCCACAGACAGAACTTCAGGGAAAGTCCATTCCATTTTATTTTTTTTTGGCCCGGTACCACCACCACTGCTGCCCAACTGGGCAGAGGCTCATCAGCCCTCACCCCTGCTCACCACCCCCCAGGCGGGGCCACCAGGTGGGCTCCACCCAGTGGCTCTTCGTCGCTTGGGAGTGGCCATGGAGGTGGGAGCATCACTCAGGGGCCCGGAATTTTGTGGATGCTTTTTCCCCTGGAGGTGGGACATGCAATGACATCAACAGGCATGCCCAACATCTGTCCCGTCTCCCATAACGTGTGGCCTTGGTATCTGCAGCTCCCTAGCCTCCACCAGAGGCCGCTAAGACACCAAGAGCTCACCCCCTCTCCCTCCTTCCCCCCGGAGAAGGAGAGTTGCCAGATGGCACTCGATCCTTCTCTGCCCCATCCAGCCCTCCAACTCCCGGGTCTGTTCCTGAACCCGGGTCACTTATGTCGCAAGCGGACGCACTGCCGCTGCTTCGGTGGGCCACGCTAGTCCATTCAATTTCAATGTGAATGGAAAGGAGGTTATCTTTAGCACAGTGAAGTGGTGTTTCAGGCACCTAGGGTGGAATCAGGTCAGCAAGACAGGCTTGAGCCTGCAGTGACCACACAGGGCTTTCAAAGTCAGGACAGCAACTCTGTGATGAAGGTGTGGTTTTACTGGAAGCCAGTGTAAATCTAGAAGGATGGTTGTAATATGCTCTTGCTTAACTTTCCTCACCAGGAGATCAGCTGTTGCATTTTGGACACACACTGAGTTTATTCATAGAGGAGGAGTGTAGGTGTGGCATACTGACGCTTTAATACTGTTAGCTAACTGGAATGCGAGTGTATGATTCACTTATGATTCTTAAAGTCTGCTAACGTGGCATACATATGTATTAGTATGATTAGCTAATGTACGATTCATTCACTGATGTGTTCTAAAGTCTGATAAGCAAGATCTCTGTTGTTCATGTGTGAGGAGAGCCTACAGGTCACACACCCTCTCTGGGGAGACAACTTCATGTTTCATACAATTAATGGGCAAACTAAAGGATTCCAGGAAATACTGAGAGGTCAGCCAGGTCAAATCCCTAAATTATTTAATAGTTACCAGTAGTAGTTGGCACGTAGGAGTAGGGGACCCAGAGTGAGCGAGGGCTTTTAATGTGAGTTACTTTGTAAGCAATAACCCACGACACGGTGTGCTGTTATTGGGGATTAATGCACACCTGGGTGCGTTGTGAGGTACGAGGCTGTGGGCCAAGCCAAGATTCATCTCTGGAGCACCGAATTCTACACACCATTGCTCCCTTTACTCCTTAGTGGGTTGGTCTTACCTTAAATTCAGAAGGCAAAGAAATGCTGCCCTCTGAACCTTGTCTGACATCTGGTGGATGGTTTCCAGGATTTCCTTATCACTGGCTTCCTCCTGATTTGGGGGTCTGTAGATTATTCCTACCTAAATGGGTTTCCGGCTTCTGACCCCTATTGTGATCCACAGATCCTCTGTTTCCCCCTAGTGCCTGCTGCATTTCTGTAGCACTGATGGTATTCTTAACATAGTTAGCTATCCCTTTCCTTTTTCCCCAGTCCTATCTCTCTTAAACAAGATGTACCCCGGGACAGTCACCTCCCAACCATGGTTATTTGTGAACCATGTTTCGGTCACGGCCACCCAGTCTAGTCATGCCTCAGCTATTGGGGCAGTGAGGTCAGTCATCTTGTTAGCCAGACTATATGCACTGAGGCATAGTGCTGACCACTCTTGCCGTGTCGCTTTGTCATGCCTCCCTTGATGTTATTGTTCATCCCTTTGTAGTTTTCCCTGTTTATGGTTCCTCCCTTTCCATTGTCATGGTCAACAGCAGAGCCGGAAAGGGTTTTATGTTCCCCACTATTTGCTTTTGCTATCCTGGAGTGTGTAGATTTGGTGCTAACTGGGGGGGAGACAGCAGGCCCTATGTGCTCTTCTCCTAGAGCTACCATCATCTCCCCTCTTGCTAATTTAAAATTCCTACATGGACGTCAAATTTCTGGCCCAGTGCTCTGACTCCCTCTTTAGTCAGGTGGAGGTTGTTGAATTTGAAGAACTCCCTTTCCCAGAAGTTGCCCCAGTTTCCGACGAAGTGGTGCCCCATTGTGTGGCACCAGTCCTTGAGCCAAGCATTGAGCTCACTTATCTCTTTCTCCAATTTTCTGCCTGTTCTTTCCCTTTTCCCAAACAGACAGAATCTCAGAGAATGCAATGCAGGATGAAAATGAAAACAATTTCTTGCAGCTGCTAATGTGCCCTTAACCTCCTTGACCGACCTGTTAGCAAGGTCATGGGTCCCTAGGTGGACATGGTGCTGGTGGGGAACTTCAACCTGCTGGACATAGATTGGAATATCCACACAGTGGCATCACAGAAGAGCAGGCAATTCCTGGTCACACTACAGGAAGCAGGCCTAAGTCAACTAGTGACATCACCCACAATGGGTAACGTGGTTCTAGATCTGATATTCACACATAGTGATAGGGTTACGGGTGTCAAAGCAAGGAACCACCTGGGCAACAGTGATCATAGCACAGTATGGTTCAGGGTAAAAAGGACGTCAAATTTCTGGCCCAGTGCTCTGACTCCCTCTTTAGTCAGGTGGAGGTTGTTGAATTTGAAGAACTCCCTTTCCCAGAAGTTGCCCCAGTTTCCGACAAAGTGGTGCCCCATTGTGTGGCACCAGTCCTTGAGCCAAGCATTGAGCTCACTTATCTCTTTCTCTCCGATTTTCTGCCTGTTCTTTCCCTTTTCCCAAACAGACAGAATCTCAGAGAATGCAATGCAGGATGAAAATGAAAACAATTTCTTGCCAAGCTGCGCAATGTGCTCCTTAACCTCCTTGACCGACCTGTTAGCAAGGTCATGGGTCCCTAGGTGGACATGGTGCTGGTGGGGGAATTTCAACCTGCTGGACATAGATTGGAATATCCACACAGTGGCATCACAGAAGAGCAGGCAATTCCTGGTCACACTACAGGAAGCAGGCCTAAGTCAACTAGTGACATCACCCACAATGGGTAACGTGGTTCTAGATCTGATATTCACACATAGTGATAGGGTTACGGGTGTCGAAGCAAGGAACCACCTGGGCAACAGTGATCATAGCACAGTATGGTTCAGGGTAAAAAGGACTGTAGACTCCACTCCAAACTGAAGGTCCTTGACTTCAGGAGGGCAGACTTCACAAACATGAAGGCCTGCTTAAGAGACAATCTTAGCAACTCGACATAAGGGGTGTTGAGGAATATTGGACATGGTTGAAGGATGCAAGAACCATGGTCACATCACAGTGTGCCCGTCAGGTTAGAAAGACCAAAAGGAGGAAACACTCACAATGGTTTTCCTTTTTTTTTTTGAATTCTGTATTTTGGCCCCTGTTTTCCCTTACTGCCAGGTCCATCTGCTCAGTCATGGACTCTGGCTGCGGCTACTCATATTAGCTGTCCTCCCTAGACCCCCTGGCTTGCCCCCTAGGGTGGGGTCGTAGCACTCCAGGTCAAGGGCGCCGCAAACGTGGGAAAGGCAGGAGTCATCCTGACAGCCAATGCAGCTGGAGTGGGCGTCATCAAGGTGGCGGAAGCAGGGTGTTTTTTCTTCCCCTTTGTGCCCCCCCAGGAGGCAGGGACATGCAATGATATCCTGCATCTGCCCCACCCCTGAATTCTTTCAAGCGCCGGGACCTACGGTACACCTGGCCTCTGCCAGGGGTCTGTCACACCGTGTCCTCACCCCCCGAGAGAAAGGAGTCCATGGGACGCCCATACTTCTCCCCTGGCCGGCACTCCAGTGACCTAAGTCCATTTCCGAACCCAGGTCACTGGCACCACAAGCAGAAATCCAACCGCTGCATCGGCGGGCCGGCAAAACTCACTATGGTTTTCCAAGGAGGTGGCAACCATGGTGAGAGAAAAGTGCATAGCCTTCAGAAAAGTACAAAGAGTCGGGGAACAAGGCAGATGAAACAGAATATAAACAGAAACTAAAAGAGACAGGGAAAGTGATAAGAAATGCAAGGCTCAAACAGAGGTTAGGATAGCTCAGGAAGTAAAAAAAAAAAGAGTGAAAAAACCTTCTACAGGTACAAACGTGAAAAAAGGAAGACCAAAGGGGCATTGTTAGAATCACAAAAAAAAGATGGACAGAGCAAGACGGGGAGAAGGCAGAGGCACTCAATGAGGATTTCTGCTCAGTCTTCACGCAGGAAGCAGACAGTAACAGACCAACAATAGGCATAAAGATGTGTCTGATTGAAGGAATAGACACGGGTCCCTTCACAGAGGAAAGGGTCCTGGAGAAAATAAACAACTTAAAGGTAGATAAAGCTAAGGAACCAGAAAGAATACACCCAAGAATACTGAAAGAACTAGGGAGGGAACTGGCAGCCCCCTTAGCAGTGCTCTTCAACAAATCATTAAGGAGTGGGGAGGTGCCATAGGATTGGAAGAGTACAACAGTAGTATCACTCCACAAGAGTGGAAGAAAGGAAGAGCCAGGTAACTACCGTCCGGTTGGTCTAACATCAGTCGTGGGAAAACTAATGGAGTCCCTGCTGAAGGAAAGAATCATAGCTTTTTTGGAGCAAACTGGTCAACTCAACAAAAATCAACACGGTTTCATGGCAGGGAGGTCTTGCCAGACAAACCTGGTTGATTTTTTCAATTGGGTCACCAAAACAGTGGATCAGGGTGGGGCAGTGGATGTGATTTACCTGGACTTCAGCAAAGCTTCTGACTCCGTTCCTCACAGGAGACTAGTCAAAAAACTGAAGAACATGGGAATTGGGCACGAGGTTACAAACTGGGTCAGAACCTGGATACATGGGAGAACTCCGAGAGTATTAGTAGATGGCATTCTGTCTGTGGAGGGGAGGGTGACTAGCAAGGACCCGCAGGGCTCAGTTCTAGGGCCGATCCTCCAACATATTCATCAGCGACATTGTGAATGAACTTGAGGAAAAGGTGTGCCTGTTTGCAGAGGACACCAAAATTGTCAACAGGGTAGACACAACAGAAGGACAGCAAAGCATGGAAGCTGATCTCCGAAAGCTGGAGGAGTGATCCAAGACCTGGCAATTGAAATTCAATGCCAAAAAATGCAAGGTCATGCACCTGGGAAAGCGTAACCCAGGGAAACTGTATTCAGTGGGAGGTGAGCAGCTGGTGGCTACCAGGCAGGAGCGAGACCTAGGGGTGATCATATCAGATGACCTCAAGGTCAGTAGACAATGTGAAAAGGCAGCACTAAAGAATAGTGGTATCCTGGGATGCATAGGGAGGGGTATCATGAGCAGAAGGCATGAAGTAATCATGCCCTGTATTGGTCCCTGGTCAGGCCTCACCTGGAGTACTGTGTCCCGTTCTGGAGACCACACCTCAGGAAGGACACAGATAGCCTGGAGACGGTACAGAGAAGAGCAACAAAGATGGTGCAAGGCTTGCATCAGAAACTATACGAGGCAAGACTGGATGACCTTAAATTATACTCCCTAGAACAATGCAGGAATTGTGGGGACATGATAGAAACGTTTAAATACCTTAAAGGCAACAACAGGGTGCACATGCAGAACCTCTTTCAGGTAAAGGACTACAGCAGGACTAGAGGGCACAACCTTCAACTTAAGGGAGGAAAGTTCAGAAGCACTACGAGGAAATTCTTCTTCACACAGTGTGTTGTGGAACCATGGAATAGCCTGCCGGAGGGGGTGGTGGGAGCCAAAACAGTGGGGGAATTCAAGTGGGCATGGGACAGACACTGTGGGATACATAAGCAGGCAGCTAAGTGGGGGGGGGGTAGGAAGCCAAGGGCAGACTTGATGGATCGTACAGTCCCCATCTGCCGACAACTTCTATGTTTCTATAAGATCACATTGCAAACTAAGTAAGCAATAACACATGGCTGGGTGTGCAACAATAGTAAATTGCTGTATGCCTCAGGTGGGTTGTGAGGCTCGAGCTGCAGCCAAGTGCCTTCAGCAACCTGGGAAGTGAGATATAAAATTCCCATAGGATCATACTGTAAATTGTAAGTAAGCAATAACACATGGCAGGGTGTGTGGCAATGCTAAATTGCTGCATGCCCCAGGTGGCTTGTAAGGCATGATGCACAGCTGGGTGCCTTCAACCACCTGAAAAGTGCAGTATACAATCTGAATAAGATTATAATATAAATTTTAAATGATCAATACCACATGGCAGGGTGTGCAGCAAGGCTAAACTGCTGCATGCCCCAGACGGGTTGTGAGGCATGAGGCACAGCCGAGTTCCTTCAGTACCTGGGAAGTGTGATGTAAAATGCCCATAGGATCACACTGTAAACTGCAAGTAAGTAATAACACATGATAAGGTGTGTGGTAATACTAAATTACCCCAAGCCCGAGGTGGGTTGTGAAGTGGGTTGTGAGGTACAAGGTGCAGCTGAAGGCCATCAAACACCTGGGAAGCGCTGATGTCTTCACTCAGGTGCCAAAGGCACCTATGCTGCCATGAAAGTGCATGCTAAGGACATGGGAGAGGCAGCAGGTGGCTGCTCAGAGGAGCACCAGGTGCCTCGCTTCTTTGCCTGGAAATAGAGGTAACAGTCTCACTTAAATGGCAAACAGATGAATGACACAAAATGAAACCAAAAAAGGGAAACAGCGGCAGAGCGAGATGTAGCTCTGAGTAGTATGTCAAAGGCAGTTTTCATGTGTACTGACTAAAGGCAAGGAAGAAAAGGAAGTGTCGGTGGGTGGCTGCATGAGAAATGCAGCGTGCCCTAGATCACTTTGCCAGATAACGGAAAGTGGGAATACGAGAATCTGTGCCTCACACCATCATGGTGAGGCAGCACAGACAGAACAGGGGGAAAAAGAAATGCAAAAACATTAAGCATACAACAGTTCTGCAACCCCCTCCACCCATTCGGAAGGTGGGAGGTATTTGAAGAGCAATAGGAGAACAAGCCTGGGTTGCTGGAGGGCCAGCTGGGGGGAGGAGGACTGAGTGACAAAGGACACTCCTCCTCCAGGGAGGGAGGGTTGCCACACCCACTGCATTACTGCCACCTGGGTGACCAGAAATGGCAGTGCAGTGTGGGGCACCACGAGGGAGGGGAAGATGTTTGCTGGAGACCACAGCAGCGGCTATTCTCTGTGTGCACATGTCTCCTTGGGCACCACTGCACGCTGGCATCCTTGGGGGCGGGGACTGCAATGGGAGGTTAAAAAAAAGGGGGGAGAAGAAGTGATGACCAAAGTTATTTTCCATATAAGACAACTGAATTATTAGTCGTTTTACAAAATACTGGTCTGTATACATGAAATTTGACCTTCAGCAAGAACAGAGTAGGAGTTAAAGGCTTCCTGTCTGAGGTCAAGCAGTTTCGCACGCATAGCCTTGTCCTGATTTGTCTGGGGATGAAAATGCAGGGCATGGCTAAATCTTTTGTTGTTACATGACCTTTGAAAAAGACGTGTTGTCCAGCAGCCTTTAGAACCATAGTATTGAGGTGGAACCCCTTAACTGGGAATGGGATAGGCTTCAGCCAATTAGATAAAACTGTGGTACATGGGAAGTGCGGTCACAGACTCTAAGCTTCACTATAAATCTGGAAAGAGAGGTTAAGGGAACAAACACAGTAGGTTCATTCTTTTTCCCCAGGTATTTCTGTGGGAAACATTCGAAGGAGAGGGCCAGACCACGGGTCTGAAGCAGTGGCGGAGCCAGGTTTGGGAGCATTTAGAAGCCAGGGGGGCCATTCAGTCAATCACAGGCTCCACAATGGGCACTAAACAGTGAATAAAGATGGTGGCGGGCGCCACTGCTCACACTGGAGCAGCCAGTAGGGGCAACCCCCCCCCCAGCCCCGCCACTGGTCTGAAGAAAGGACGGAGGAAACAGAGTATAGTGTGCAGAGAGGTTAGTAAACACCACAAATGTTAGGAAGATGGCGAAATGTTTAAAAGCACACCACATGCGAGCTTAATTTTCTAAAGTGCATGATGCTTCATGTCTGCATGGCTTACCTGTAAATCTTGTATTTACCCGATTGCTATTATTATATCTAGCTAACCAGTGTTTACTGATAAATTAGATACTTTTTTAGATTAAAACTAGAGTAACTGGTTTGTGTGTGGCTGCATCCCAGAGGGAAATGTATCTGGATAAAATGTGCAGGATAAGGTGTATTTGAGAGAGCAAAATGTACCAAACCAGTGCGAAGACCCTTACTATGGGGAGTCTGAAGGGTGAAAGGCGGCAGACATAGGGGTTATCACAGCACCGCAGTCTGCACTTCTGCCAAAGAGGGGACCTCGACGTCAGTAACACTGGTCTGGATAGTATATGGGGCAAAGCCTGTTAGGAAATGGACCCACCGAAGGGCGTGGCAGGGTGGGGGGGGGGACTGCTCAGTATGTAAAAAAAAGCTCTGTTCATTTAAGTCCTAAGGAGAGAGCAAAAACAAGCTAGTTAACTTCTACGTATCTCCTTGCAGTTAATGGATGGTAAGGTGCATTTTTTTTTATTTTATTCTATATGCAGCGTGCATAAGTGATTATTATTTCCAGGAAGTCCTATAACAAATGTCCTCAAATATTGAAGGGCTTGAAACTGTGAATCAGTCAGCTGATCCATGCATACAGTATGTTTTGAAGCAGACTAATCCTAAACGTATTTGCGCAGCTTTATCACAGTTTCACTTACGAAGGATCTCATAACAATGGCAAAACGCCAACAAAAATGACAGTAAGCAGTAATGTAAACCACCTAACCTCTTAAAACACACTTGTTTCACTGCTTATTTCACCAACAATGACAAAGGAGACTACTTAAGAGCTCCAGGCTATGGAGGATGAAATGGTGTCCTTATGGCAAAGAGAAATGGTTATGAGTAAACGCACTTCCCTATTTTGACAGAAATCTGCAGACTACTTCCAGGTCAGTCATACCAAAAAGGCACAGGGCAGGGGCATCCATCTCTCCCCAAAAATAAAAGTTCATTAAAATCCTGTCTTTGTCTGGGGTTGTTGCAAATATAATGCACAGATGTGACAACCTCCCCCCCTTCTCCTGACGTTTGGTTTGCATAACAGCTATACTGCTGAGACCAGTCAAATCAAGCCACTCTTTCTGAAAACTCCCTGTGCAGTTACAGATACCCTTATGCAGTGCAGGGCATGGTATTAATGCAATCAGTCTCACTAAGCTAGGTGCACAGTGTCAATTTCCAGGTACAGGTCTGTTCAGCAGCTCTGGAATGCGCTACCAATAAAAAATGGCAAAGCAGCTGCATGACAGACCCAGCGGCAGCGCAATCTGCTATGATGCAATCCCACAGCTGGGCGCAAGTTTGGCAGTTGCCAATTAGGCAGCTAACTGGGGAATAGACTGATAGTGCCAGTGCACCCCAAGCTGGAGAGGGTCAACATCACACTCTGGAACCCCAATTACCATCAAGTGGAGGGCCAGGGACCTCGCCATGCCTCTGGGGGTATGCTGTGTGTGCCTGAAGCCACCATGGTTCTGTATCTGAGGCCTGGGAAGGAAGGAGGAAGGGGTCGGTAAGAACTGAAATGGTGAACATCTACAATGATGGATGTGGGCACACTCAGAACTCACACCTGCAGTGTAGTTCCAATGGCAGAATGTGGTACTGACAGGGAGAGCGGCCTCCTTGAAGACCTCGTCATGGAGAGAAAGCCATGGGGAACCCCGGAGTGGAAGGCATAAGGAGATGGCATTGGAAGGCCACTCAGTAGTAAGCCTGATGCAAGGAGCCTAGCCAAAGATGATAAAAACTTATCTAGGGGAAAAGACGCATCCTAGAAGTAAAGTGTGCACATAGCCTTCTGATTCTATTGATTACTACAGATAATCTTAACAGAAGTGCTTCTCGAGGAGACAGAATGTCAGATTTTAACAGTTTTCAGGTATTTTTCTTTTAAGAGAATTCTCATTAAACCTTGGTTCTTTGTCCCTTCATCACTTTTTATACATTTCATGTTCCTGGAAAAAACCTAAATGAGATAACTAATCTAGCTGTGATGGGGCCTGGCTTCTGACCAATTTTACAGCTGGAATTACTGAACTACAGGAAGGTGAAATGGCTTGCTCAGGGGTATACTATGCATCATGGATGTGATCCTGTGTCTCCAGCTTCATGGCTCTGTACCCTGATCACTGGCCTGCACGGACTTACTTTCTGTCTATTTACCTTCTCCCAGACAGAGCATACGGACTGAAAATGAAAGTAAAGAACTTGATTACCAGTAACAATACATGCCCTGCTCAGGAATTCTTTAGATGAAAAGGGGGAAGGTATGATAGTAAAAGAATAAAAACGAGACAGTATTAAAAGCTTTCTAAACACTATGGAGATGTGACCTGAAATACTGTATGTTAGTGAACTACCAAATAAGGCACAGCAATAGACTATTTTAATAGCCAAGGTAGCAGGGACAGACTAAATTAAGGTTTGAATTACTGTCTATGAGGAGCAGAAATAGATAGAGTCTAGGTACTGGAATGCAATTTAAACCACTTACAAAGAGTGCACCTTTGGTCCTTTTTTTTTTTTTTTTTTTTTTTTTTTTAAGTGCATTCTTAATAGCCTTCTTCCCTATGCTGACTACACTCCAACAAGGATGCGCCATGTCAAAAGTGTTCAGTTTTTGGCCAGCTTGGTGATGCAGGAGGCTTAAGGTGCTGACAAGCACCTTACCTCAAGCCACACTGGCGGCCTGAGTTCAGGAACAAACTTGGTTCAGCAGTGGTCAGTGGAGGGGGAGGACCTGGAATGGACAGCTCTCCTCTCCTGGATAGGGGTGGCTGGCCAACTCCGCTCCTAGTTGTCTCCAGCTGGAGGCCAGGGGGCAGGGGCAGTGCCAGTGCATGAGCGGTTCAACGGTCCCCTCATGGGTTGGAGGGGGGGGAGGACTCATGGTTCCAGGGTTCATGCACGCCTCCGCATGTCTGCACAACCCACACTGCCCAGCTCCTGGGAGTACCAAAACAAGGAAAAAGGGACCCAAGGGCTATAAAAAGCTCCACACACCTCTCTGGACCCACACCACCACCCAACCTGCTTGGCAGAGCTGGATATGTACTGTGGGCGAGGAAGATGGCCCTTCCCTCCCAGCCTTGCCACGGGGGCCAAGGTAAGGTTGGGGGAGGTGCATGCCAGCCAGGACAGGTGGGGTTGGGGCAGAGCAGCCATCCAAAGGATAAAATGTTACAAGAAGAAAAGTGTTCAGTTGCATAGAGACACCTTCTTCTCATCAGGGAAAACAGATCCAATGTTATCACTCAACCACCACCACTCACCTGACACAAAGAGAACACAAACAATGGCTTACTGATCTTTCTTCTCCAATTACAAGTACTGACAAATGTCAGCATTTACAATACATAATGTACATGAACCAGGAACAGGAATGCAACATGATCTAGTACTAGGAATGCAGCGTTGTTTAGGACTAGGAATGCAGTCTGATCCAGGAACATGAATGCAACCCGATCCAAGAAAAGGCATGCAGCCAGAGCTAGGAACAGAAATGCAGCCTGATTCATGATAAGATCACAGATATTCGCACATGTGGGCACACACAAGGATGAAATAAACTCAAAATATAATCCTAATGCAAAGATTTATTGAATGCTGGGGCCCAGCATTCAATAAATCTTTGCATTAAGGGATGAGGGTTATTTCGGCCCTAGCATTCAAAAAATCTTTGCATTAGGATTATATTTTGAGTTTATTTCATCCTTGTGTGTATGTGCTCACATTTGTGACTTTGTACTTTATTGGGCTGGCTGCCCACTGTTTCAGCACCTGCTCTCTTTTGTCAGTATCGCAGCAGCAAATCTGTGGATTTGGACTAATCCAGGACAAGGCATGCAGCCAGATCCAGGAAAAGAAATGCAGCCTGATCCAGTAACAGAAATGCAGCCTGATCTAGGAATAGGAATGCAGCTTGATCTAGAACTAGGAATGTAGTCTGATCTAGGAACAGAAATGCAGTCTGATCTAGAACTAGGAATGCAGTCTGATCTAGGCACAGGAATGTAGCCTGGTCCAGAAGCAGGAATGCCGCCTGGTCCAGGAGCAGGAATGCCGCCTGCTCCAGGAGCAGGAATGCCGCCTGCTCCAGGAGCAGGAATGCCGCCTGCTCCAGGAGCAGGAATGCCGCCTGCTCCAGGAGCAGGAATGCCGCCTGCTCCAGGAGCAGGAATGCCACCTGCTCCAGGAGCAGGAATGCCGCCTGACCTGGTGTGGAATTAGGCCAAAATATCAAAGGAAATGGCAAAGTGTTGAAATAAAGGAACTGGCAAAGTGTTGAAAGAAAAAGGACTGAGAAATCACAGTAAATAATAACAAGCATTTGTCAATGCCGAACGTTTGCTTGCTGGCATTGGCAATGGTAGTGTGGGAGTTAGAGAGGTGCATAATAGGAATAGCAGTGTACTGAACTGAAGCCAACCCCACCACCACCCTGCAGAAAAAGTGAAGTCACGGGCGTGCGTAGAAACTGCGCAACGCACACCCATAATGTAATTAGCTTGGGGATATTTTACAGCAGATTGTCAACGCAGGCATTTGGGGACTGCCGCTCATGAACAATGTCACTGTGATTTTCTTTATCTGTCCCGAACACCGATTTCCCACAGCGAACATGCATTTCTGCGCCGGAAGTGCGAAAACACATTTTGGCCAGGGTGTGAAAAATGACAGCTGTACTGTTCATAAGGAGGTGTGGAAAAATGCCAGTGTTGAAAATCTGGACTGAAAATAGTTCAAATTTGTTAACTTATGAGGGTGCGTAGAAACTGCGCAATGCACACTCGTAACACAGTCATTTTATGGACTTCTGTCACCAAGTTTTCAACATAACCATTTTAAGACCTGTGCTCATGAACAGTGTCAGTGTGATTTTCTTAATCTGTCCCTAACATTGATTTCACATACCGACTGCGCCATTGGGCGCTACATGCACGAAAACACATTTTGGGCAAGATATGAAAAATGACAGCTATACTGCTCATAAGGAGGTGTGGTAAAATGACAATGTGGAAAATCTGGAGTGAAAATATTAAAAATATACGAAGTTACGAGCATGCGTGGGAACTGAGCAATGTAACTAGCAAAAGTCATTATTGAATTCTGTCACCAAATTTTCAACATAGGGTTTTGGGGCCTACCTCATGAACCGTGACACTGTCATTTTGTTACTGGGTCGAAGGTGGTTCCACGCGTGACCAGCGAAATCACCTTTCAGGACCGAATAACAAAATGACAGTGACAGAGTTCATAGGTGGGACCAAAACCAAGTTAAATTTGGTGAAAATTTCCAAAATGGCGAGATATGACCAAAGTTGAAAAACGAACAAAAAAAAACACATTTATGTCATACAGCTTACGGGTATTTCTTCAGTCCACAGTTGGTTTGAAGAGTGCAGACATGTTCCGGTCCACGAAGATAAATAGCGCTGGGATCCAGAGGTAAGTATGGTCAGTAGGTGTAAGTCCCGAGGGGTGTGGAGAGGTGGATGCACAGAGGGTGGAATGGGGTTGGGGGTGGAGGGCAAGACAATCGACGAGGACCGTTTTGTTTTCAGGTGTTTTTTCTTTTAGGAAGCGGCCGCGGGACTTGTGCCACACTGGGGTGGGCTCCCAGCAGAATGGCAGCTGAAAGTTTTTTGGGGGATCAGTGAAGCCAATGGGGATTGGGCACCTCCATCAGCCACACAGACATGTGCCATACTGGGGTGGGCCCCAATGTGGCAACTGGAAATCTGTGAGTTTTTTTTTTGGGGGTTGTTGAATATAGCAATGGGGGACTGGACACCCTGTCACCATTCTGACTTTTCACGCTGGGGTGGGCTCCCAGGCGTGGCATTTAAAAGTCTGGGGGGGGGGCCCGCGGAGCAGACAGGGGACTGGGCACCCCCGTCAGCCATACTGTGTGCGGCAGGGTGGGAGAATGCATGAGCACGCTGGGGTGGGCTCCCAGCATGCTACTTGACTGTTTGGGGAGGGGGGAACTTCAAGGGAGCTGTCTACCACAGCTCCGTTTAGGATGCAGTGCTGAGTGTAGGCAGTTTGCGTACTGCCGATGTCAGTATGTAAATTACCTGCTGACGGCAGTATGCAGATTGTCTACACGTTACAACCACTGATTGCAGCGGTTTTCTGCTTTCAACTGTACGCCACTGCATTCTGAACGGCTGTCATAGACAGCTCGGACATTCATTGCCGTGGTGCAGCCACGCCTGCAAAAGGGAGCAGGACATTGGAAGTGGGGGAGGCACACCTATAAAAACTCGTATGGTGGCACTATGTTTCTTGCATATGCGTGCAAGCAAACACAAAAAGGAACTAAGAAATGAGAGAAAGAGTTACACTATGTTAGACTGAAGGAGACCGAGAAGGAATTAAAATGTAGAAATCAGATGGTATGTGTAAGGAAGGAAATAAGGTTTGCTAAAGCACTGTTTAAATGAAACACTGTTAAAAAGGACAGTACTGCCGGCCCGTCGGCGCAGCAGTTGGATTTCCACTTGAGACGCCGGTGACCGGGGTTTGGGAATGGACTCTGGTCACTGGAGGGCCGGCCGGGGAGAAGGAAAGGAGCATCCCAGGATGGCTCGCCTTCTCCAGGGGGAGGGTGGGGATGCACCTCAGTGCATGCTGGCCCCTGGTAAAGACCGGAGGCAAAGCACAGACACCTGAGATGGAAGTGCTGGAGGAGTGGCGGACATCGGCATGCGCCTTGGCGTTAGTGGCATGCCACTCCTCAGGGAGAAAACCAGGAAACTGCCCTGGTCGACCAGATGACAGTCTCTCTGGTCCCCTGACTGCCGCCAGGCCTCCTAACCGGCACTGCCGCCTCAGTGACACCCCCGGGCCAATACAGACACACTGGCCCACCCCATCGGCGCCTTCCCCCTCAGAGGAAAGGGACCCACTCGGCAAAGGGATACGCCGGGTTACCTGGGAGGGGTCACGATTTGAGGTGAGCGATAGCCAGGGATGAGGGACAGCGCAGAAGCCGGGACATTGAGAGACCCGAAGGAGTGGCCGCCCAGGGGTGGCAGGAGTGGAAAAAAAAAAAAAAAGAAGGACAGTACTGCCTGTCATATCGGGTTCATTCTGTCTTAAGATCTTTTCTGAAAATAGCCACCAAGGGCTTGAATGGTAAGGTCATTACAGCCCAGCTCAAAGGTCAGTTCAAGCTTACCCTGCAAACAGCTGTGTGACATCATTTACTAGGAAAGCAAAATGCTTTTGTGTAAAAATAGGACTACTGTCCAGTTCAAAGGTCAGCTCAAACTGGCATTGCAGAGAGCGGAATAACATCACTTATCAGAAGAAGATCTATTATTGTAAAGAAAGCCTTATTTGATGAAGACCTTCCCTGTTCCTTTCTTGCTGCTATTCTAAGAAGCCTGCCTTGTTTGGCAAAGCAATGATTTTAGCTGTGAATAAGCTCTGTACAAATACAGGCCAGACTGAGCCTCACCAATGTTTCAGAAGGAGGCAGGACACAAACACTCCAGAGAATAGAGTAGTATCTGCTTTGATTCTCTGCATGCTTATAGCTACGACAGTGGTGGGTTGTCATCTGTCTAGTTTTGCTGTATTGGGATCTTTATTTTGCTACAATAAAAATATTTAATTCATAACAACTAAGTGTAGTCCGAGTTACCTTTCTGGGCCCCCTTCCCCAGCTACCGTCCAAGCTGAATCTGTCTGGAGTGTAAAAACTCTACAATAGGAATAGGAATGCAGCCTGACCTAGTAATAGGAATGCAGCCCGACCTAGGAACAGGAATGCAGCCTGACCCAGGAATGACCTAGGACTAAGCATAACCTAGGGATAGGAATACACTGTGCTTTAGGAACTGGAATCCAACCTGCTCTAGGAACAGCAATGCAGTGTAGTTTAGGAATAATAATGTAGCATTGTCTAGGAATAGGAATGCAGGCTAATGTAGAAGTAGGAGGCAATAAGCAGATAGTAGTTTTGCCACTCATATGCATACCTCTCAAGTGTCCCAGATTTTCAGGGACGTACACGATTTTTGCCTCAAAAGTTTACTCTGTCCCTCCTAAAATTTGTGTCTTTGTGGCTAAATAGTGGGGACTGTAAGCACAAAATGTCAAGCATTAAAGTTACAGACTTGTTCTTTAGAAAATGCATTTTGCACTAAGCCCCATATTCTACCAGCTTTCTGGGTGAATATCTCTAATTTTGAAGATGTGTCTCTGATTTTGGTCCTTTGTCCCTGATTTTTTTAAGCCTTGCCCCTGATTTATGAGGCAGGAGGTCGAGAGGTATGCTCATATGGTTTGCTGTATCAATGTAAGCTGAGATACAATTTTAATTTTTTATTTAAACATTTGGTAACCGGGAAAGGCACTCTGAGCCGAGGCTCGTTTCCAGGTGCAACCTGGGGGCAGGGGTAACGAGATTATAGTACACAATGCAGTTATAATACAGATTAAAAGATGCATAAAGAAAAAAATATAAATACAGGAATACATAGTATGCAAAGGTATTCACATGAAAGAAGACATATGGGTACAAAAGTAGAACAGACACCTTGAATTATGTGTGAGAAAGGTATGCATATCCAGTGAATACAGTGCCAAAAGATACATATGGGTACAAAAGTAGGACAGACACCTTGAATTATGTGGGAGAAAGGTATGCATACCCAGTGAATACAGTGCCAGAAGACATAGGCAGCTAATGGCAGAAGCTAGTAGGTAGATACCAAGAGTGGGGGAGAACTGAGAGGAATGCAAATTGTTAGTTTAGGGGCAGAAGCAGATGGGCAGTGGCAGGAGGCATAGTTGTTTTTTTAATAGAGTTGTGAGTGAGCGAGGGTCTTAGGAGGGGCGGTTGTTTGTTCCATAGTGAAGGGAGCCTACAGGTGAAGGCAGATTTGCCAGCAGTTGTGGAGGGAGTGAGAAAGAGCAGAAATACCTCGAGTGTAGGGTATAAGGTGAAATAAATGTGGGTGTGAACTTCTCAGAGAGGTACAAGGGGAGCAAGTTAAACTAGGGAGATGGAATGGATGAGACGATGATGGGACAGAGGTGGTAGATCAAAGGTGGAGAGGAGAGAGCAGTGGTGGGTTCTGAGTGGAGATTTCATGGCAAAACGGCAAAAAGCATAGAAGAGGGAGTCTAACCTGGTTAGTGGAGAGGAGGATGCAGTGCAGTATATTAGGTCTGAATAAAAGATGGGGATAATCATTTTAGAAAGCAGTTCATGCCTCACAGATAGAGGGAGCAGTTCTCTATTGCGATACAGTATGCCTAGCTTAGGGCAAAGTTTCGAGGAGATGGCGTCGATGTAAATTGAGAAATTTAGCCGGGGGTCCAACTATACTTCTAAGTGTTTGTAGGATGTGACTGCATTTAGAGGGGATCCATCCAGGGAGGTGATAGCTGGGGTAGGGGTGCTATGGCAAGATTTTGAGCCAAACTGAAGGTCATAGAAACTGTCTTTGAGGTGTTGGTTTGTCTGAAACCAGGAATACATGGCAAGGAAGTACTTTTGTAGAGCAGACTGAATATCACTTAGTACTGGGCCGGATGCGGAAAGGATGGTATCATCCGTGTACATGTGAATGAGGGATTTGGAACACAGAGATGGTAGACTGTTGATAAATAAGGAAAACAGAATGGGACTGAGGAGCTTGGGGTATGCTGGCGAGTATGGGGAGGGGGGGTATGCACTAGGTCAGAACAGTGCCTGTATGGACAGTGATGTCAAAAACAGCGCTGTCCATACAGCACAGACAAGAAAAGCGGCAGGAGACAATGCTGCCAACAGAATAAGCACCAATGGTATCGATCGCAAGTGCGTTTCGCGATCACTACCACTGTAAAATATTATTTTTGCGGAGGGCTCTGCCCCCTGCACACACAGACATTGGGGGCGGGCTATGCCCCCCGAACCTCCATAATTAAAATAATCAACTCCGAGTCAGAGTTGGACTACGGGGGGGAAGAAGTAAAATTGTGGAGACCGGGATTTGATCCCTGGTCACCACCTTCTTTCCAGCCGAGCTACTCCTGCATTATCACTCCTCCTCATGGGAGCAGCTCAGCCAACCTTCTCCATTGCTCAGCCATCGACTTGGGCACTAATACCATGGACAGCGACCAGTGGAGTGCTTCTTACACTTCCCCTGTTGTTGTCTGTTGTAGCGCGGTATAGATCACGCTGTTTTACCCTGTACTATTACTGAAGCGCTATTCTAACCGGATGGAGGGAGGGGGGATGTGGCATTTGCTAGTCTGACAGACTGGAGCCTATTTTCAAGGTAAGATTTAAACCACTGTTGGATCTGAAGGTGATAGCAAATGATTTCTACATAATTAACTGCCCTCCCATTTTCTTTTCCATGCCAGTTACATATTGTGATATGCTTGACCAGTTTTTGATACATAATCTAGCTTTTTGGGTGCTCTCAGATCTACATAAGAGTTCCACTCTCCTTACCAACTACTGCTCTGTATTTTTTATATTCTACAACATTCCAAGACATCAATTACACCATTCCATGCTAGTCATTTGAATGGTCAGGAATGGTGTTACTGATGTTCTAGAATGTTCAGACAGCATAAAAAGAGACAAAAGCAAATACTGTGCAGAAAGGGACTCAGATTAGTTACAAAGGAAAAAAATAAATTATCCAAAAAATGTAAAAGACATCAGAATACTGGATATACATTTAAAACAGGGACATCTAGATGCATAAAAAACTGTTTCCTGTCACATCACAGTGAAAAACTAAATGCAAACACTATCGGCTCCCATGTCTGGTAAATTATGTCTTCCTGATGATTTTTAAGGGGAGGAACCTCCATGTCTTCAATCACAGTGGGACTGGGTTGCTTTGTAGGGGTGTGGGGGTACAGCACACTGATGTTTTAACTCATTGCACGCAATAGCTCTGTCTGAAGTCCAAACCATCCACGGCTTAACCTGATAGCAAAATGGCAGCCCAGGGAACTGCGAGTTAAAAAACAAAACCTGCTTGGTCCCCCCCCAAAAAAAAAAAACAAAAAAAAAAAGCTAAGGACGGAATATCAGTTGTTACCTGTTATAATAGGAGAAGCACCAAAAACATGTACAGTATGCGCCACTTGTAATGGACTAGTTTGACACATCACCATACGTCCGTTACAAGTGGCGTCCAACATCGTTAGAGCTCGGATCTCAGTCCTGTGCCCGGTCTCAGTGCAAGTCGCAAGTGGTACTGTGAATTCGCCGCAAGTCGCAAGATGCACAGGGGTGTGAGTTGAGCAATCAGCACAAAAAGTGGAGTTGAGCTGCCAGGAATTGTGAATCTGGGAGCTTTCATGGGTTGCCTTTGTCGTGCAAAAGACTATTCATTTTCTCTCTCTCTCTCTCTCCGTGTGCCTGTACTTTGAAACCGCAGTGACGGCTACCGAGCAGTGCAACGGGTGGTGTGAGAGAGTGAACAGGTGTGGGTGAGGAATAAAGTATGCAGCTCTTTCTTGGCTGAATTTGCCACAAGTCTCAAGTGTGAGCAGGCACAGGTGAGGAATAGACACAAGTCGCAAGCAGCACTGATTTAGTTGCAAGTCGCAAGATGCATCAGAACCAGACAGGCTCCCGATCCAATGTCCAGTCTCAGTCATCGAAAGTGCTAGCAGGCAGGAATTTAACCGCAAGTGAAGAGTATAGAATGTTAGTAAAACAAGGTAATGTACTACTGTACTTAGCCGGCCGCTACATACGGAGCTACAGGTCCACTTAAAAGGGTGCTTTTTCTATTGGGCAATATAGTAAATGGCATTTGGCTTTGGTGAAATGTCCGGTAGAAGCAGCTGTCCGCTACAAGCCTGTACGGTTTATTTGGCACATACTGCACCTCATTGCAGTTTGCAAATCAATATAACCCCACTTCTTTAGAGGGCTCTGCCACCTGACTGTCAAGTATAAAGTCATCACTGTGACTGGATGACCACTTCTATTTTTACAGAGTGGGTGCAACAATGGGATTGCAAACTGTGTGCCTGTAAAATCATCCGTGTCCTTTTTTGTAATGGCAACCCCGAAGTTCTAGGTCTCCACGACATATACATTTTAACTCCATCCCCCTCTAAAGCACCCAAATGTAAGCAATAGCCTCTCCAGAGACAGGCGTTGTTGGGGAATCCCGGACCATCCAGGGGCATAATGCAGAAGGCCTTATAGTCCCTGGAATGTCTGGTATTCCCCAATACCGCCCAACCTGGAGAGTATTATTGCGCTTAGAAAATGGGCACTGTAAAAAAAAATAGTTTAATAAAAAAAAAATATGATATTAAACATTAATATAACATAGGTTTTGTAATAAAATAGTCCCTCCACCTTTATTAGAATGTGTGTTTTCTTAAATGAGCTAGGCAGTTTTGTTCCAGATGAGCATCTGTAGTTGTGCCTTGGAGCTACTTGTCATGGTCTTCCCCAAAAACACACAGTAGCAGAACAATAGTTTCTGGAAGCAGCCTAGCAGCTTTAGTTTCCTCTTCTGTTCCCATAGGACTGTAACTGTAGTCACTGCCCACCCACCCCCCGTGCTTTGCCTCTTGTCTCCCTCTAAGACACACAATTCGTTGCCAATGTTTAATTTTTATGTGGAAGGAGCACAGGAATGAGTTTCAATGCAGCCGAGTAAGACTGCACTGTTGAACAACTGCAAGGTAATGGCATGTGGTGTCAGGGGTTACGTGCGGTAGCTGATGCAGGTTCTTTTGTGTTATGCTGTTCTGGTTCAGTCACGGAACCGGGAGAAAGTGCAGCAGGCATCTCAGGTGAAATAGTAAGTAGGAGAGGGTAAGGGATCGTGCGTCAGTGATTTGTGAAGTACTACAGCATTTTTTTAACGGAAGAAGAAGGAAATATGAAGCTGTGACTTTGCCAAGTGGGTTTCGACAGTGTTGTAGTAGCGCTAGGCACAAGACATGCTAGCGCTACAACTTAATAGAAAAATTATTCCTTTTTTCATTGTAAAACAATGGTACAGTAACGCTTTGAGCTGTAGATTTTTTTTTGTCATGTTGTAGAACACTGGCTGTTTACAGTAGGAGCACGATCAGGTAATTGTGGACATGGGCTGCAGGAGTTAGAGGTAAGGACAAGGGGAGATAGTGGAGACTCGCCGGACAAGCTGACAAGACACTGCTTTGTTTTAAAATAAAATGAGCAAACAGATGAGAGAGGTTTATTTAAATGTTTTACTGGAATGGAAGTGGAGCCGGGACGACAGAGAGAAAGAGTTTGTGGGAATGCTGTGCACGAGACGTGCTAGCGCTAGTAATTTGACAAGAACAGTTTGTTTATTTTTATTGATGTGGGTGAAGTATGACTTGAATAAACTGGCATGGTGTGTGCCATCTGTACATGGAGTGTGTGGGGTGGGGGCTTGGCCAGCTGCCAACCTGCCCACTAAGCGAGTGAGAAAACATGGCAGCAACTCTGTTTGAAAATTCGGGGTGCCCATGAATATCCCAAGTAATGGGAACTTGTTTTTCAGTGGGCTCTATTCAAAAATACCTGCCCGCTAACATCTGTAACCTAGCCAATGGGAAAGCTAGGATTCTCTTACCCATTTTCTAAAACACAACAACTAAACACAGGCAAATTCTATGCCTTTAGGCACCATATCATACGAACAGTGTGCTCATGCGCAGTTGAGGCACTTGACAACACTGAAGAACTGACTGCCTCAGATGTTGTTAAACAGATTAACTTACTCGATGCTGTCAGACTCATGCAGCATAAGTTTTTATCAGAATTTTTCATTTACGCAAAAAATACAAGTAATAAAACAAATCACAACACATTAATTGCCTCTCTATACAGTTTACGCTGTTTAACCCTCTAAATGCTAACTGCCAACTACCAACACATTAAATGTGTTTTTTTTTCTGATTACAACAAGGCTACAATGGGCAGTGCTTATACTGGACAAATCGAGCAAACAGCAAGTAGTCCGTTTTAAGTGGATTATGCTGTAATAATAGTAGTAGTTATAAGTGGATTACGCTGTAATAATAGTAGTAGTTATAAGTGGATTACGCTGTAATAATAGTAGTAGTTATAAGTGGATTATGCTGTAATAATAGTAGTAGTAATAAGTGGATTATGCTGTAATAATAGTAGTAGTTATAGAGCACTGCTCTATGAAACAGCAGTTCCCACATTCCCAGTTACTGCCTCACCATGTGGCCATAAGCAAGTCACTCAACCACCCTCTAGGTAAATGGAGAATTTTATACCCCAGAGTAGTAGTATTTTTATTTATTGGGCGGACAATCCCAAAGGCTCTGACACCTTCAAAACATATACAAAATACAAGAACAGCAGCACAAACAAATTAGATTTTTCAGTATAAATTTTCACTGGTACAATACTTAGGTATCAGTGGGGTAAGCTATTAAAAATAAATGATGTTTTAACCAGCACTTAAATGACACAACTGAGAGAGCCACCCTAAGTTTGCAGAGCAGCTGATTGCAGAGAACTGGAGCTACCACCGCAAATGTATAGTCCCCAGACAATTTCAGAGGTGATTAAGGAACCTTCAGGAGTCTCCCATGTCCCATCATCCTAAACAGCTGTGATACCGGGGAACAGCACCATCACATGGAACTGGAGGTACACTCTATGCTAGGGGTGTATGAGTAACGAACAGCATTTACCGAATACTGCAACAAATAGGCTATTTTTTTACTCAGGAAGAAAAATGAATAATCAGCACTATTATTGGCTATTCGGCAGTCTGCTATTCAGTGGGAGTTCAAGATCTCCTGAGATTTTCTGTCCAATCAGAGGCCACCTTGGAATCTCACTGAAGGCAGGTCCCCGTACTCGCTTCAGAAAGGAGAGACAGATGACTTGAACTGCTGCAGAGAAAGAATCTACTTCCATCCACTTGTTAAAACTAGACAAAAATGGCCATCCAATATCTCAATGGAAGCACTTTGCGCTTCCATACTGATGACCCCGGGATGAGACATGGCCCAGCTCTGATGCAACAGCGACCGCCCTGCAGAGAGCCAGGGATCCTGCACATGCCCAGAGCACATGATGCAGTTGAAGCCAACAGGAGAACTGGCATTGCCACAGTGACTATATTTCATAATGATGTAAGTTAAATTTAAACCAGCTGTATTGGTTAATCACAATATAGAGCTTTCAGCAATACACACTAGAATCAATCAGGAATTTATATAATTAAGCAAAACAACACTAAACAAAATAACCAGATACAGAAAGAGGGAAATGCTTGTGGAACTGGATATACACAAAATGTCTAACAAGTAGAGGGGCAAAAACAAGGGAAGGGGAAATAGAAATAATAGGACATAGAAACATACATGGAAACATAGAATCTGATGACTGATAAGGATTGCTTGGCCCACCCAGTCTGCCCATTTCCCTACCTAACAGAAAAGCTGCAGATCCTAGTTAACCAACAACCTACTTCCTCCAACCCCCCACTAGAATTGCCTTATGTTTGTACCATGCATTCTTGAATTCCCCCACTGTTTTTGACTCTACGACCTCCTCAGGAAGGCTGTTCCATGCATCTACAACCCTCTCTGTGAAGAAATACTTCCTCACATTACCTCTGAGCCATCCCCCCCATCTTCATATAGTGCCCCCTTGTTCTTGCACATCTCTTTTTTTGAAAGATGCTACCCTCATGGACTTTGTTGAGTCTCTTGAGGTATTTGAAAGTTTCTATCATGTCCTGCCCTCCCCTCCTTTCCTCAAGGCTATGCATCTTAAGCTCCTTTAGTCTTTCTTCATATGTCTTCTGGTGCAGACCCTACACCATTTTGTTGCCCTCCTCTGGACAGCCTCCACCCTGTCTATGTCTTTGCGGAGATGGGGTCTCCAGAACTGTACACAGTACTCCAGATATGATCTTACCAACTGTCTGTACAGAGGGCCCACAACTTCCTGTTTTCTACTGATGAAGCCTCTCCCTATGCATCCCAGTATCCTCCCAGCCCTCCTTACTGCCTTCTCACATTGCTGGCCCACCTTTAGGTCATCTGATATGACTACCCCCAGGTGCCTTTCCATTTTTGTTGTTGTCAGTATCTCCCCCCCATTGTGTACTCTTCCCCTGTGTTTTTGTTTCCTAGGTGCATTACTTTTCATAGGTATAATTCCATAGGTTGTATCAAGCTTGAAGACAGTTGTCCTTTAAAGCTTGCCAGACCCAAGATTAGAAATGGAATATTTTATCCCCAAAGTACCCATCTACCCCACTTTTAAAGCTGTTCATGTCAGGGCTACATACAACATTCGATGGGAGATCATTTCAAACTGCAACCACCCTTTGGCTAAACCAGAATTCACGTTGACTATGATTCCAACTTTGAGGTAGAAGCTGCCTGTTATGCCTTCTGGTACTGGTCCTTCCTATGCTGTTATGTAAGACCAATCTCTGCTAGGAGTTTGTCATCTTCCATTAATTTAAAAAGTAGGCATAAGTCTCCCCTAAGTGTTCTGTAATGGAGGGAAAATAAATTGAGGCATGTCAACCTATCACCATAAGTTTTGTTCCGCAATCCCTTGACTGATCTTGTTAATTTATGTTGTACCCCCTCCAAAAGTTTAATGTCCTCCCTGTTTTGTGGTGACCAAACTTGCACACAATATACCAACTGTGGCCTGACCATTGCACTGTAGAGCGGAATGAGCACCTTCTCATCTCTACTAGCTACATGCCTAAGAATGCAGTTAAGGTTATGATTGGCTTTTTTAGTCTGTGCCCTACACTGAGATTTAAATTTGAGATCAGATGTAACTGTTATCCCCAAATCTCGTTCTTCTTTAGTAGCCTCAAGTAAAGTGCTAGCAATTTTGTAAGTTTTCATCTTATTGTTATTACCGAAGTGCATGACCTTACATTTAGCAATATTCAATACCAATTTGTTTGTGACCGTCCATGCTAGGATCTCATCTAATACCCTCTGTAATGCTGTCGTATGGCCATGACTGTTTGCCACAGTCCCTAACCTGCAGTCATCTGCAAATTTGTAAAGCCATATGTTAGGGTTGTTTAGTTTCAAGAATGCAATATATATATGTATTAAATAGGCTTGGGCCTAAAACAGAGCCCTGGGGTACCCCACTGATAATACTAGCCTAGTTGGAAGGAACTCCATTAATTACCACCCTTTGTTTTCTGCCCTGGAGCCAGTTCGATACCTAGTTACAGATATTCCCATTAAGATTTATGTCTTCCAATAATGATAATAGCTCATTATGGGGCAGTTTGTCGAATGCCTTTGCAAAATCCAGAAATATCACATCCACTGTGTTACCTAGGTCTAGTTCTCGGTTTACATTTTCATAGAATGCCAATAAGTTGGTCTGGCATGATCTAGCCTTAGTGAATCCGTGCTGCACTGGATCCAACATATTTTGGGTAGTCAGGTGCTCCATAATTAACTCTTTAATTAACCCCTCCATAATTTTTCCAATCAGGGATGTCAAACTGATGGGCCTAAAATATTCCGGCCTTGTTCTCAGGCCTTTTTTTTATTAAGATGGGGACAACTGTGGCGGTTTCCCAGTCATTAGGGACTATTCCTGAATCCACGGAGGCTTGCAGGATGTGTGTAATAGGTAGTACCAACACATCCGCCAGTTCTTTCAGAACTCTAGGATGCATGCCATCAGGACCAGGTGATTTATTAACCTTTAGTTTGTTTAGGTACTCAGACAATTTTGGGGTCAAAGGTTATTTCTCCAGGTATTGATGGTCTGATACCCTTATGTACACCAGAATCACAATGATTATAGACTGAGCAAAAATGCTCATTTTGTATATCTGCCATTTCCTTGCTTGTTGCAGTTTGTCCAGTTTCCTTAATGAAGGGACCAATACTACTATGCCCAGTCCTAGTATTGTTAATGTAGGAAAAAAAAAAAAGCTTTTTTATTATCCTGTACTTTGTTTGCAAGGGCTATCTCAAACTGTGCTTTGGCTTTCCTTATATGTATTTTAACCTTCCGAAGGCAGTCCTTGTAAGTTTGATAGATCCCCTTGGATTCAAATTGTTTTAATTTTTTATATAATCTGTTCTTTTTATTAATTGTTCTACAGAAGCATTCATCCAAACTGGTTTAGTCCGCCTTGTTTTGTTGTTGTACTTTGGAACACTAGGAATAAATTTAAAGATTAAACTTTCCATTTTAGATTTTAGAGAGTCCCACTTGCCTAGGACTGTTTTATGTTCAAAGTCTGTTGCCCAGTCCCAGTGAAGAAGTATTTTTTTTTAATACTACAAAAGTCTGCTTTATTAAAATTTAACTTAGTAGTAGTTCCAGTTTGATTGCAATTTGACATTTCATTAATTCTGAATTGCACTGAATTATGATCACTGTTTCCCAGAGGACTTTTTACCAGGACTTGATTTACTAACATCTGCACTTCTTTGCATTGAATCTAAGCTGCCCTACATTTGACCATTCCTCCAACCTTGTCAAGTCCCTTTTCATCCTTTACTGTGTCGTATAATATATATTTCATAATAGTATATTATAACAATTTTTTTTTGTCATTGAAAATATTGTTCGGCACATGCCATTACAAATTAAAACAGATAACCTGATGGAACAAGAGTCAGTAAGTGAATACATAAATAGAGGGTATAACAATACAAACAGATACAGTTGATAGACAGTGTTCCTGAACATAAAAACATATACAATGTAATTCAACTAACATCAGGTTCTACTACAATCCACAGTATAAATTCTGTTCCAGATTCATCTTTTACATCAATAGAATAATATTCAATACATTTATATATGTAATTGTTTGGAGAAAATACTCCACAAAGAGCATGTAAACTGAGCTAATACCTACGGTATTACAAATTCTAGTGAATGAAGAGTCAAATAGACAGAACACGTTAAGCACTTGGATGTCATCAAAAACCATTAAGACTAAAGATGGTGGCACTCAAACAATATAATACATATAACATAACAAAACAGAACATAATAAATGGCAGATAAGGACCACTTCCAATCCAGTCTGCCCCTTTTTCCTGACCTACTCGATTACCACAGACCATACTCGATCTATAAAACATAATATAGCATAGCATAACTATAACATAATTAAATGATATATAATATCAAATAATTATAAACTATAATACTATAAGTTGCAAATAACTTCATTAATGCTCCAGTTAGGGTCAAAGTGACAAAAGCTGGGAAATGAGGCATTAGGGTTTCCAACCCTAACACCACACCTTTCCAAACCAGGCAGGAGGGCAGGTGTGGGATATGCCTTGTGCTTCTCAAGCCTAATGCTCACCCCATTCCATCTGTAAATAAGGTCATATGTGTAAACCTTATGAGAATAGGGAGAGCATTAGACCTCTGCGGGACATCCCGAATTTGCCCTCATTTTTTTAAGTTGTCCCGCTGTCCCACCAGCACCTGTCATTGTCCTGAATTCGACAATGACAGCAGTGCTGATGTGAGCGGGCCCTTAGAACGTGCGGAGCCAGTGTAACTGACCTCCACCTCCTGGAATGAATGTAAGCGAGTGGCCAGAGTGCACGGAAGGTGGGTCGGGTTGGTTGCTCTTGCTCCTCCTCTCTGACTCGGAGTTATCATTGCTGGGTGGAGAATCAGGAAATTGGCATGCGGCTTGGATCTGGTGCGTGACTTGCGTCCCTGCCAAAAAACTTAACTGAAGGATCTTTGTTGTTTGGTGGATTACTAGACAGTCGACCACCGAAGGCCCAGTCCTATCCTGATGGATCCCTCCCATCTTGACTGTTCATGGTGCCACGTGCCTGGAGCCCCAGTCATCCCAGTTTTTAGGCTCCCTCCCCTTCCCCTAACTGCTGTTATTACAACTTGGTGCAGCTTCGCCTCACGAACTAACACCAACAGCAGCCCCCCCGCCTGGCTGGAGGAGAGATCCAGTGACGCAAGTGACAGCACAGCCCCTCCAGTCCGCACACACCACATCAAAGCCCCTGACCTGCATGCACTGCCGTGCCAGCCAGAGTAGATGAAGGAGCCAGTTTCCCAAAGGACAGTGGAGACAGTCATGGAGCTAGAGTGCTAGTGCGACTGACTGAGTGTTGCTGGTGACAGGTAGGGACAAGTTTTTAACTCAGATAAGATTATTCAGTCAAATCAGTCCTTACTTGCTTGACAGTCAGTCTGTCTGCACTTGTGTGCACTATGTGGATTAGGATTTGATCTTCAACTTGGTGTTTTTTTTTCATTTCCCTAATGCTGTGGGCTGACTGAGTATAGATGCACAAGGAATCATAGGCTGATAGGGGTAATTCTTGTGAAAAATTGTATGAAGTACTTACTGGGCATGGGCATGACCTTGTCCCACTAAAAGTACAGGTCATGGCCCTTGCCTGGCTGGGAATGGGAGGAAGCAGGAAGATTGAGAAAGTAATTAAGTTGTTTATCACCAACCTCAATCCCAATGTGTTGTCAGATTGAGTTTCAGCCTCTGCTATACTGTTAAACAGTGCATTAAAATAATTAAAAGTGCTGAAATTCTGATGCCCCTCACGGTGTCCCTCATTTCAGGGTGTGGAGTCCCTCATTTCAAGGGTTGATGTCCCTCATTTCAGAGTCCTGAGGTTAAGAGGTATGGTGAGCGTTAGGCTTAAGAAACCCAAGGCACACCCCATATCTGCTCTCCTGCCTGGTTTGGGAGGGTGGGGTGTTAGGGTTGGAAACCTTTATGCCTCATTTCCCCAACTTTTGTCGCTTTGACCCTAACTGGAGCATTAATGATGTTTTTTTGTAACTTACTTCCTTACTTTTTGAGATAGTATAATAGTATCCTTATTTTACTGTGAAAGGACCCTGCATTCCCATCCCTCTGTAGATAGATAGATAGCTAGATAGATAGATACTGAAGATAGATAACTGTGGAAGCACAGGGCCATCCGAGCCCTGCGCTTCCATTTATAGTACAACAGTGACCAAATTGTCAGCATAGCCACCTTATTACCCCATCTCATGTACCCGTACAGAAAATGTTCGAATCCCCACCAAAACGTGTTTCTACGCAACTGTAACGCCATTCTGCACCACAGCAGAGAAAACACATTTTGGTCAGGATTTGAAAAATGACAGCTGTGACATACATGAGGTGGGGTAATAAAAAGGCTATGTGGAAAACCTGGGTTCAAAATATTTAAAATTTCTAAACGTACATGCGTGCATAGTGAAATTGCAACATATGGTCATAACTTTGGCATTTTTTCATATTTTAACCCCACATTTTCAACATAGTCTTCTTATGATCCCACCTCATAAACTCCATAGGTGAACATTTTCAAATCCATGCCAAAATGCCATTCTGCACCATAGGTGCAAAAACACATTTTGGACACAATGTGAAAAATTACAACTATACTGTTCATGAGGTGGTGTGAAAATATTGAAAATTTGGAGTCAAAATACTGAACATTACCAAAGTTATGCATGTGCATAGAAAACTTTCAACAAATGCTCATAACTCAGTCATTTTGGGGAATTTTTTCACCAAATTCTTAACATGCCCTTTTTGGAACCTCACCTCTTGAACATTGGTGATGAAATTTCATTATTTGGTCCTGAAAGGTGATTTCAGACAGCAACCACAAAATCACCTTCAAGGTCTGATTAACAAAATGACACTGGCAGTATTCTTGAGGTGGGGTCCCAAAAAGGCCATGATGAAAATTTGATGAAAAAATTCCCCAAAATGGCAAAGTTATGAACATAAGTTCAAAATGCCACTGAAATACATTATAAGGCACCTACCTTAATTCCTCAGTTCACAGTTTGGCTTTGAAGAGTGCAGACGTGTCTCGGTCCACAGAAGATAACAGCCTATGACCTCCAGTGGTAAGTATAGGGTGGGGTGGGCTGGTGGGTGGTCAATGGGAGGGTCAGGATGGGGGAGGGGACAGCAGGGACAATGAGGGACCATTTTCTTTTCAGGTTTAAAAGAAAAGACATCAGGGCTGGCCCGTCGGCCCTTAGCGGTGGGATTTCCGCTTGCGGCCTAGCGACCCGGGTTCAGGAGCGGATCCGGGTGGGTTGATCAGGGCCGACTGGGGAGAGATTGAGCCTGGGCAGCCTCCTCCGGAGGGGAGGGTGTGGGCAGCACTTGCGCGCTGGGGACTCTCGCGGAGGCCGGGAGTTCCCACGCAGCCGATGCTTCAAGAATTCCTTGAGGCGGGCGGATGGTGACGCATGGGTGCCCCGCCTCCACAGAAAAGCGGAAAATGGAGCAGCCTGCCGCCATGAATGAAGCTCGCCGCGGCTTCCGATATGCCCCCAGGCCAAGCCCCCGACCAGACTACAGTGCCCGCGGCATCTGCCTCCCGTGTCGCGGGCCCCCACTGTGGGGGGTAAGCCACGGGGAATCGGGGGGGTGGCTGATTTGGGGACAGAAGCCGGCGAGCCGTGACCGAGCTGAGGATAGGGCGGCAGGCAGCTCAGGGGGAGTAAAGAACATAATGAAAAAAAAAAAAAAAGAAAAGACATCGGGGGACTGTTTTCTTTATTTCAGACTTTTCTGTAATGGGAGGATGTGGGGGGTGCCACTAGACACGAGGGAATTAAACTTAAATTATGGGGATCGAGATCAGAGGGTGGGGGTGCCAGTAGACACCAGAAACTGAAAAAAAATTATGGGAATGGCAATCCGAGGGTGGAGTATGCAACTAGACACCGGAAATTGAAATAAATTACGGGGACAGTGAGCCAAGGGTGAAGGGTGCCACTAGACATCACAAAATTAAACAATAATTAAGGGGACAGTGATCAGAGGGTGGGGGGTCCACTAGACACCAGGAATAACATAAAAGTTACAGGGATGGCAATGGGAGGGTGGGGTGGGGGTGACACTAGATACCAGAGAATAATATCCATTTTTATTGATTGAGGGGACACTGACTGACTAGACACCAGGGCAAGGGCAGCTCACAGCATTCACTGCAGCCAGCAGTACGAGTTCAGGTGTGGCTGTAGAAGACAGCAAAATCCACTGTTCTCATAAAAAAAGAATGCAGGGGAAGTACTCCTCTCGCCAAGTTAAGCTCATGGGATTTGTGGTGCCCAGAAAAAGTATTTCTGGCCCTAATTTTGAAAAACAAACATCAGAATCTAGTTAAATTGGGTCCATATAGCTATGTTCTGGTGTTTTATTTTTAAAATGATACCAGTTTTATGTATTTCCCGCTTTTTTAGTTTGTGGGAAAAAAAACAAGATCGCGGCTCACGAAAAAGGAACGGATCTCGTGAGAAAAGAATCCTTTTTTGCAAGGTCAATCCTTCGTCGAACGTTATCCCTCTAGTCTGGACAGTGAACTTCCCATTGAAAACAATGGGAACTTAAAAACTGAATAGGGGGAGGGGAAACTGTTTAACCAGGAAAGGCACACTAAGCCCAAGCTTGTTTCTAGGTGCAACCTGGGAGCACAATGAAGTTAAGCAACTTTACTCAGGGTCACACAGTATGTAAGTGGGGGCTGATGGGATTCAAACCCAGGTCTCTAGGATTGCAGCTCAGTGCCCTTAACCACTTCGCTATACTGCCTCCAAATAACTTTGCAATGGATTAATATTTTTTTCATCAAACAAACGCATGGTAGTTTTGTGAACCAAACTTATCTACCATAAAAAAATCACACCAAAAATCCACATCGTGTGGACACAAGGCGATGAGGAAAAAAATGACAAAAAATGGCAACTTTTAAGGTTTTTGCACCATTCGGATCTCAGAACCTATACATCTGACCAGAGGGAAACTCACCACATCAAGAGATCTACCCCACAGGACAGTGTATACCAAATTTTGTGCAAATCCATTGATTAGTTACAAAGTTATTAAAGTGAAAAATGTGAGGTTTAACAGTAAAAAGGCTACTCATCCTTATCTATAGGTACAGGACCGTGACCCTATAATAATGACATGCATCTTTGTCCCACACTTTGGTACTAGCAGGGGGTACTGTGCTGTAGGTTTTTTTTTGTTTTTTTTTACCCAGTGTCCTTGCTTGATTGCTTCAATAAAACCAGTTATACGGACCATCCGTGCTCGGTCCCCCCTCCAGCTGTCAGGGGATCACACTGCACGGCAGTGGGGGCCGGTTTTATTTTTATTTATTTATTTATTTTTTTACAATTTCTGTTGCCTTTTCCCCGAATCCCCACCCCTGTGGATGTCAGCATGAAGGCTGTTAGTCCAGGCAGTAGACATGCTGGTGCATGTATCAACCAAGTGCCTAACAGAGTCTCCTCTCCCCACACCATGAGTCCCATGCCGCTGCCTGTGCTTTCACAGGCAGCGACAGTGGGGCGATGTGAAAGCCCTCCCCCCTTTGGAGTAAGAAAGCAACTTATGGGTGTTCAAACCTCCTCCCCTTGGCTGGCCCCCAATGCCCCAGGCTCGTTCCCAAACCAGGGTTGCCGGTGTTATGGGTGGTAGTGCTACTGCCACACTAAAGAGCTGGCTACATTCCATATCTTCATCATATTACAGTCATGTTCCACATTTTCCATCAGATTTACATTCCATGTTTCCAACATGTTACAGTCATGTTCTACATTTTTTTCCACCAAATTCATGTTCCACATTTTCAACACATCCAGGGGTAAAGATTGGGCTGGAAATCACAGAACTGAATTCCATCTCCTCTAACATCTTTCTCCATTCAGTAACATGGACTGTTCCACCTCCTGGGGTGACTCACCTCACAGAAATGTAGAGATTACAGTTCCACCTTCTTGACCTTTCCTTTTTTTTTTTTTTTTTTAAATTAAAAGTTTATTGAAGATTATGTCATACAAAAAACAGCAACAATAAAATAAACCACATTAACAGTCTGTCAAGGTACTTTTGACATAAATAATTAACTAGGAACCCCCCTCCGCACAACACCCCACCCACCTCCCTTGCCCCAACCCCCAGCACGGTAAGGAATTGTAGCACACTTACACAAATGTAAAAATGATGCTATCAGATCATTCATAAGGAGTACAGGACGTATAGGGGACCCCAAATACACTCAAACTTGGACAACCTATTGTTGAGGCTGGTAATCATCCTTTCTGTTCTGAGGTTGGCGAGCAATTCACCAAGCCATTCATTGTAACAAATTCTGTCCTGATCTTTCCAATGCTTTAATACCAGTTTCTTAGCTGACATAGATATGAGGGCTATGTGAAACTTTCGGTTAGTGACGCCAACCTCTATGAAATCTCCTAAGAGGCAAATTTTGGATGTGAACAGATCCTCTAACCCTAGTAGTGGGTCTACTTTATGTCTGATGCAAGCCCACAGGTGTGCCACTTTGGGGCAGTCCCATAAAATGTGGAGTAGGTCACCAGACGCTTCTTGCCAACATGAGCAAAGAGCAGGCACTGCCTTGTATATCTTGGCTAACTTTTCTGGAGTATAATAAAGGTTATGCAGAATTTGAAACTGCATTAAACAGAGTCTATCCTGAGTCACAAACTTGTGACATCCTTTCCATATTCCGCTCCGATCGATGGGTGCACCTGGAAAGTGATCTGACCAATATGGTACGAAACCGCTGACTCGGGTAGACCCAATCATAAAGAAGACTGGAAATTCTTGACACAGTATGTGGTAGCACAGCAACATCAGACAGGTCTGGACAAACCCAGAATTTAGGGTGTTGAGGGCGGATAGATCCCCAAAACTGGACAAGTAGGTGCCTCAATTGATAAATTTTAAAAATGGAGGAGCTGGGGATGCCAAATTTGGTCATGATCTCCGGGGAAGTAAGCAAAGTGCCCCCTTCATCCACGAAACAGGAAATGGTGAGGGAAGCAAGCTGGGATAACCATGAAGAAGAGAGCATATTACCTGCGATTCTAAAATTAGGGTTGCCTAAGAGAGGTTTGGGGATATAATAGGCTGGATTATATTTTAATAAAGCACAAAGTTAAGAGTGTACACTAATGGAAACACCTATGGGTGTGGTGCGTAACTGGGGGGGGGACTTAAATGGTGCATGCAAGACGGCAGCCAGGGAGAGGCCATAAGAGAGGATCTGATCTTTCTCTATATGAAGCCAGAGTGAGATGCTGGAGGAGATACCCTGGGACCCTTCCGGAGCCAGCCATCTAAGGTGCTTACTGGCATGACTTGCCCAATAATAAAGACCCAGATGGGGAAGACACAAACCACCTTTAATCTTTTGAGCAGCCAACTTATAGTGTGCTATGCATGGAGCTTTACCCTTCCAAATAAAATTTGTGATATGACTGTGTACTCTTCTGAACCACAAGTGTGGGAGCCAGACATTAAGAAGATTGAGGGTGTAGAAAAGTCTTGGAAACACATTCATTTTTTATTAGGTTGATCCTGCCCCACAAGGAAAGGGGAAGAAGGGACCACTTGTTCAAGTCCTGGAGAATTATCTGGAGTATAGCATCTAGGTTTGCCTTCCTGAGACCAGAATCATTACGAGAAATGTCAATCCCCAAGTATTTAAGCAATTTGGGAGCCCAGGAAAACCCAAGAGAAGTTATCATGGATTTCTGGAACTTGTGGTTCAGAGGGAACACAGTCATCTTGTCTATATTCCATTCATAGTTGGAAAGGACACTAAATTCTTTAATAATTTGTAGGAGTGGCGGAATGGACATAGTTGGGTCCAAGATCTGGAGAAGGAGGTCATCCACATATGCAGAAACTTTAACCTCATGGTTACCTACCTGGATACCTCGAATCAACGGGCAACCTGTGAGTCTGCGGATCAAGGGTTCTAAATAGAGATTGAAAAGAAGAGGATAAGGGGGGGCATCCCTGTCTGGTCCCTGAGTGGAGTGGAATGTCAAGGAAAACCTCCCATTGCAGTAAATGCGGGCAGTAGGATTAGTGTAGAAGACCTTGATCCATTGCAAGAATTTCGGGGGGAAACCAAAAGCAAGTATAGTATGAAAAAGATATTGCCAATTAACTCTATTAAAAGCCTTCCCTGTGTCCAGGGAAACCTACACCGTGTGGAGGTCAAACTAACCAGACACCAACAACACGTGAGCTAATGTACAAAGGTGATCTACAGAAGATTTCCCCTTCATAAATCCTACCTGTTCTGGGCCAATGAGATCTGGTAAAAGAAAATTAAGCTGATCAGCTATAATCTTAGCAAGTATTTTAATGTCTTAATTTAAAAGGGATATTAGCCTGTAAATCATAGTCCGGCTGTTTACCCGGTTTAGGGAGCAGGATAATTAGGGCTTCGAACGAGGTATTATCAGATGGGGTGCCAGAAAGAAAGTGGTGGTAGAGAGACTGGAGCAGGGGGGACTAGTAACTTTACGAAGGACTTGTAAAAGTGAGAGATGAATCCATCCGGACCCGGTGCTTTATCAGAAGGAAGGTCTTTGATTACCCAGAGTATCTCAGCCTGCAAGATGGGGGACAGTAAGGTAAGGCATTGTTCCTTCAAGAGTGAAGGAAGATGACAGGTCTTCAGGAACTCATCTATTTCTTGGGGAGGAGGGGGCATTAACATGGGACTATATAGCACCCTGTAATAGGTCTCGAATTCAGCTGTAATGTCTGCGGGGGAGGTCTTGAGTGATCCATCCACCGAAGACCGGATGGGGCTGATCAGTCTGGCCGCTTCTTGCTTTTTAATTCTCAGTGCAAGTAAACATCCAGCCTTTTCCCCCGATCTGTATAGATAGCTTTGGCTTTTAGGATGGCATATCCTGCCTTTTCCCAAAGGAGCTCTACATAAGCCTCTGAGTTTTGTAAGCTCAAGCTGGAATTGGTTTGAGGATTGTGGCGAGAGTCGGGTCTCCATAGCTCTAATTTAAGAGAATGTGATCAATAAGCGCTAGACTCTTTTCTTTTTACAAGAAGAGGCTAGGCCAATCAAAATTCCTCTAAGATACGCCTTTAAAGAGCACCACTCCACATCTGGCTTACCAGTGGAACCCTGGTTATCCTCAGTAGGAGGTTATGTGCTCAGAGATTAACTGGATTATTCCAGGGTCTTTCAAAATGTGATTTTTAGTTTCCAGGTTCCTTGGGATTTAGGTAGAGAAGAAAGGGAGAGGTGACATATGACTAGGAAGTGGTCTGAAAGGGGGCCTGGCTGTACACTTGAGTCCATCACCCCATGGATGAGAGTGTGGGAGAGAAGAATATAATCAATATGGGAAGAGGTCCCATGGACCAAGAATGTAAATGTATACTCCCTATCCTGAGTGTGAAGGACTTGCAAGATGTCATAAGCCCAGATGATCAATTAGATCTCTTAGAACACGTTGTGCCAGGGAGAGGCCCTTATAAGCAGGTCCCAGACGGTCAAAGCTAGGATCAAAAGGGAGGTTCCACTCCCCCCCTAGGATTATTGGGATGCTCCAAGAAAGAAGAAATAATCTGTAGGAGCTAGGTAAGGGGGGGGGGCGATTCTATGTTGGGTCCATAAATACCACCTAATAGCAGCTCTGCGGTATAAAACAAACCCTTGACAAATATACATACACCTACCATTGGGGTCACAGATTACTTAAGTAGGAATAAAAGGTACAGATCTAGCCAATAGGATCATCACTCCACAACTCTGTGTAGTGCCTTCTTCGGAGAAGTCCTGACCAACAAACTGCCTCCTCAGCTTATTAGCCTCAGAATCAAGGAGATGGGACTCCTGGACAAATATTACATCAGCTGAGAAAAGATGTATATGCTTGAGGAAATTATAGCATTTGGTTTTGTGCCTTATCCCTTTTACATTCCAGGTGGCATGAGTGAGATGTCTAGCCATTACTGCGAGCATTATGTGTAACTGTGTCAATTATGAAAACAATATGCGTGCCTACGAAAACAGATCCTAAACAGACAACATCAGCTGTGCTACCACCCTTCCCCCCAGTCCCCCAACTATCCAAACAACCCTACAAAATTCAGAAAAAAAGACCCGAAAAGGCTACAGTCCCAACAGTCCCCTCTCACCATCCCCAGCCCCTTGCCCCCACCCTCCAACTGTCTTGTCCCATGATAAACAGCCCACCAACTTTAAACCCCCCCCCAGCTGCCCCAACCCTAAGAACACCTACACAACTATATTGTAAAAGCACAAATATCTATAAACTTGTAAACCTGTTGAAACTATATAACAGAATATTAAAGTTCTACCCTTAATTGCTGTTCCTAATCTAAACATTTGAAGCACCTCATACCAGTATTTTCAGTCAACAAAGGAACTCAGGGATACTTTAATTCCAAAAGAAGTTAGAAAGGTCATGATTAGCTGACCTAGGTCTGGAAAAGAAATAAAGGAAATCTAGGTATAATGTACATAAGATAATAAAAATGAAAAAAAGAGGCCCCCTCTCCAGTGGAGGTTAACTGCAACAGATGATTAGTCCAGACTAAGTATCACTGGCAAACTTCCGGGCATTTTCAGGAAAAAGTCCAATCTTGCTGAAATGAGAAAGAAAAAACAGAAAATTAAGACGAGAACAGACTGGGAGCGAGGTTGAAGTGGTCCTCACTTTGCATCAGTAAAGAAAAGAAATGGGGGTACCACTGTTAAATGCTGGACAAAGATCATCCTTTGGCTCCCTCTAGTGGCAGAGAGCGCTGTGCACACAGTTTGAGATGATGGAAGCTGCGGTGCGAACGTGCAGATATTTGATCGCATGACGTCTCCCTTGAGAAGAAACGAGGTCAAGGTGGTTAATGGAGTACTGTGTGACAACGAACAAGCAAACCAAAAGCCTGGCACTTCACCCAGGGAGGCAATTAGAAGAATTACCACAGCAATCGGGTATCCAACAAAGGTACCCCCAATTTAACTTTCTTAAAGGTGGCAGTCTATGGCTACAGAAACCAGGGCAAGCAATACACATTAGCACAGATAGGGAGAGAGCTGCATCGACCAAAAGTCACTCTTTAAAATTGTAGGTTGGTAGCAGGGACCATGTTCCTGATGGGTTGGTTTTCAGGAATCCCGGAAAAGATCAGGGAGTGCCGTTTTGAAACCTACAGTCGCTGTCTCCACTTCCTCGTTAGTGACCCAGGTACCAGAGAGCAGAACTTGAAGCTGAGCTGGGTACCCCATTCTAAACTTAAGCCCAGCTGCGATAAGCTTGGTAACTAACCGTTGAAAGTAAGCCCTTCTTTGCCGAACAGTGAGCGGAAGGTCTTGAGCAACCCGGATTTTAGCTCCTTCCCATTTAAGCTCCTGAATGGCACGCAGCTTTGGTAAGAAGTGTTGTCGTTCTTGATAATTTAAAAACTGGAAAATAAAGGTGCGTGGCGGGGCACCTTGTGCTGGGATTGGGCGAAGGGCACAGTGGGCTCTTTCAATTATGTATTTAGGCCCAAAAGGAGGGGGCCTGCACTTTTTCGACAAACTTCTGAGCAAAGCTAATCGGGTCCAGTACTTCCTCTTTCTCGGGTAAGCCAATCAGCACTGCATTATTGCGGAGGCTGCGGCCTTCCAAGCCCTCCACCTTGCTCTCCAATTTAGAGATCCACTAACGAACTGCAACTAGGTCGGGTTCAATCTTTGCATGCTTGTGCTCCAGGGACTGAAGATGAGCCTCATTATCCGAAGTTCGAGCGGTGATGTCTTCCAGGACTTGAGTAAAGGACTTGAGTTCCCCAGTGATCAGCCTCAGTTCTTATTTGAAGGGCTTGAATTCCTTGAGGAATCGAGCTACCGTGAGAGGCTCTTGATCTGAGCTGGGAACAGTTGCACCCTGGGCGTTTGCAGCAGAGGAGGCCTTGGATTTTTTAGGGGCCTTCTCAGGGGTTGAAGGCAGAGTATGTTTCGGCATTGTCTTCTTCATTAACACCATCAGAAGGTTGTAGCAGATCTTAAGTGCAGGGTGTGTAAGTGTAGGTCTACAAAAATAAGCAGAAGTGCAATTTAAACTGAAATTTGATGGTCGGTCGGCTGGAGCTGCAGGAGAGAGCTGCTATCTGGTGCTCTGCATCACATGACTCCCTCACCTTCTTGACCTTTCCAATTTAACCACTTACCAGACCCCATCATTGTCTGCATTTTCAAAGACTGTGGAGCCAAACTGGCAATTATTACACTACTTTTGGAGGCTGTGGGGGGACTTTTCCACTGCACCTCAGACATCTGGAGCAGTGCAAACTCCATGCATGCTTATCTCCCCTTGACAGCACAGTGGTGTGTGCAAAAGCCTGTCTCCTGCTAGGCCCACCCCTTAAATTTAGTGGTCACATCTATGCTTCATCATCGCAGTTCTGAGCCTAGCAAGACTCTCCACAGCACGCTCCATCTGTACTCATTTGCTTCTCTCTGTAAGGGCAACTAACCAACTAAGAGATGTGCAACAACTTGGTCTAGCTCAGCACCGATTGATAAAGGACTGACATGCCTTCAGTGAGCTTCCAATGTGGCCTCTGATTGGACTGGAAGTCTCAAGAGATCTTGTAGTTTCACAGCCAGTTCCAGTAGCCAAATAACGAAGCATGAATAAAAAATAACTGGGACCCCCAATATGAATGCTTGGAGAATATTCTAAATAAGGTATTCACACACCCTTACCCTATACTAAAGGTAGATAGGACTTTTACTGGCATAAAGACTGCCATTCCTGTCATAACTATCAGTTGCCTAAAGCCCGAAGGACTTCACAACCCATGGAAAACAACTTCAGGCCATTCAGGCTCAGCTGGCAGCACAGCCACATATGAGATAGAAAGTCATGTGTTCTAGTCCAACACTGGGATTAGGCCAGTGTTGTGTGAAATTGGAATATTTCGCTGGGCAAAATATTTCGCCGAATTAGCGCATTACGTGAAATATTTCACCTGGCAAAATGTGAAATTTCACCCCCAAGCTGGCAAATTTCACCTGTGGGCGAAATTTCACTACTGCAGACGAAATTCCACCACTGTTGGTGGGATTTCACCACCCGTGGGTGAAATTTCACCATTTTTGGTGGAATTTCACCACTCGCAGGCAAAATTTTGACATTGTTGGTGGACTGCTCAGAGGGTGAAAATGCGGGTGAAATTACACCATATTTTCGCAAACATTTTGCACGGTGAAATTGCCAATTTCGCAACATCTCTAGTTTAGGCTCATACCATAAATGCTGCCACTCAAGAGTAGTACTAAGGGGATTCTGTACTGAAGAGGTGTACGATCCTTCAATTGAGATATTAAACCAAGGTCCTGCATTCCTTTATTGGTGATTTTTTCAGATGGACATGAAAGATCTCACTGTACTTCTTGAAAAAGTAGGGGTCCAAGCCAAATTTCTACCATTCACTAAAAAAAAAACCATCTACAGCTTAATCTCGTTCAATTTCAGTTGGTTACCATCTGCATCTCCCCACCTCCAGTATCAGAACAAGGCTGAAAATAAGCAGTATTGTCTGGCCCTCCTTTCCCAGTCAACAAAAACTAAACAAATAAATAACAGCTTAAACAGTAAAACAATCTGGAGAAACCGTGACCATGGACAACAATCACTACTGAATATACCATCATTTTGTGATCGTTCAGAAGGCTAGGGAGGGTCAGTCAAGGATGGAAGGATATGGGAGACACCAAAGAAGATGGAATATCCAGGTATGAAATTTGCCGTTTCCCGTTGTCCCCGTATCCCTCCATCTTGAAGAGCTGCAATGGGGGGGGATACACAAAGCAGATAAGACACAACTCTAGGGTGGGACCCAAAAAGCTGCATCTCAGAGAGTAACGATCAGATGGGAATTGCAAAAGGAAGCACTTATTAAGGTGTGAAGCACCTTATTCCCAAAGGTTCCCTTTGCTGAGGCCATCAGGTCCAGTCAATAATGTTCCAGAGCAATGTGGACCGAGGACTAGGCAGTTGCTCTGCAAGCAATCAAGGGTCCTCTCTACTCACGAGGTGGCCCTCGACGCAGAAGAATGTCTTGCCAGGACCTCAGGAGGCGGTTTTCCCTGCTACAAGGTGAGCCATCCACATGTCCTGTTTGTCCCACTAAAAGAGATATGATGGAGATGCCATCTCACCCTCCCAATCGCCCTAAAGTAGGGCAATCAAAGAGGAGATCTGATGAAAAATCCTGGGTTCAGCTTATGTCATTCTGTCTCACCACTGTGGAACCATTTTTCAAGCCCTTAATGCCCCCCCATCACCCCTCAGTGAGAGCACCCCCCCCCCGTTGAGCTGCAGGAAGCCCCCTAGGAGACAAAATTTGATTCAAGCTGAGCAATGCACCAAACCCACTTTTGCCATTTATTATTAAAAGATTCCCCCAGCTCATGCAAATCAGCTCTTTGTTTTTTCAATTTATATATACTCATTACAATGGATCTCCAATCTGCCACCGAGAGGACTAAAGAGGTCATCCACCAACGAGTGATAGCCTTTTTATCTGCTATTAAGTAGATAGGCAATAGGGTGCGATTCCATGAAGGCTTGTGACTGAGCACAACAGATAACATCTCAGCAGTCAGTTCTATTGTTTCCCCCAGACATTCTTGCAACTGAGTCTGTAACTAACACCAAAAGGGTGTGGACAATGGACACAACCAGAAGATATGACCCAAATCAGCTACTTGACATTTACAACCTCTCTTGCATATTGCAAAAGAGGGAGGCAGATATTTAATAAGTACAGCTGGGGATCTAAAATATCTAAAATGATATTTCCAAGAATATTCCCTCCAAATTGAGGAGAGTTTTACTTTAATAGCTGGTAAGGATGATTTTAACCATTTTTTGGAGGTGATAGATAAGGCAAGATCAGCATTCCACTTATTTAAAATTGTTAACGTGGAGTCACCCAAGTTGTCCCTAAGTAAACGCTATAGTTGTCCCATCAGGTGAACACCCAAGTACCCTGAACACTATTAATAAGTAAAGCCAAGAGGGGTGGTTTAGGATTATGTAATCTCTGCCTATATCGACTTTGGCCCTGTATGTATGTCTGCAATTGAAGAAATCTGTTGTGATCTCCATGAGGTAGCCCACTTCCATCCTGCAATGAGTCAAAGGAGGCAACACCACTAGTGGTCAATAATTTGATAAACATAGTGGATGCCCAGTTGGCGCCATTTTTTGAAAGTTGGATTCATCAAGGCCAGCATAAAATTCTTACCGGACAATATCAGCTGCATGTAATAAAATTCATCCGAGAATGCCGGATGCTATTTCAACTGGTTCCATACTTGCAGGATCTCCTTAGTGAATCCTGGAATGTTCCTTACGGGTACTGACCTGCCTCTTGTCACAAAAAAGATGGGTGCCACATTGTGGAGATCATAGAGCATACACTCTATATCCTTCCATGGAGCAGAATATGTGGGTGTTAATCATAAAAAGACAATCTTCAGAAAAACTGCTCTAGCATACCATTCAAGATTAGGCAAATTTACACCCACTAAAGCCAATGGTAATTGCAAGACAGACAGGCGAACCCTGGGACATTGCCCCTCCTCCCCCAAATAAAATTAAATATTTTATTCCAAGATGTAAAATAAAAATGGGAGGGCCAGACTGGGATATTTTGAAAAAGATATAGTAAGCAGGGCAAAATGTTCATTCTTATGATTTCCACTTTTTCGAAAAAGGAATTTTCATCTACCCCCCTTTAAATTATCTTGTTCGATCGTACGAGTTAAAGATTCATAGTTCAGTAGATCTATGTTTTTAGGATCTTGCATTATAGTAATACCTAAATACTTAATTTTAGTCCTGTGCCATCGTAAAGGGAGCCTATTTTTTTAAAGGTCGTGGGGCTAAAATTAGAAGTTATGACCACAGTTTTGGACACATTTAATCTGAAACCTACTATTTTCTCAAACATCACTTTGAGCCTCATTCTGAACTGCATAAGGGTGGGGCAGGCAAGAATCTTGTGAGGTAGAGAGTTCCACAGAGTGGGGGATACAAAGGAGAAGGATCTCCTTCTGACTGTATATCGCACTCTGGGGATGTCCAGCAATGGGCTGGCTGCAGATCTCAGAGGCCTTGCATGTTGTTTACACTGGATTATTCCAGCAAGACTGAAGGGAGTAGTGAGTTTCAGTAGTTTAAAAGTTAGACGGTACAGGGGATAATGCTCCTAGCCTCAAAAGAGGGCCAACTCAGTATTACAAACACTCCACAGTGGTGGTCTCTGGAGTGAGCACCAGCTGCAGAACGTCCGATTCTGTGATAAAGAGTCTTTAGTCTGGCTAGCACAGATTCATGGAGCAGACTGTAATACTGGGGCTTCATAGAAGAGGGTCGGCAGGAGGGTGCTGCTAGCAACTGCTAGGCAAGTAGCTCTAGAGAGGTAGGGAATGAGCCTGTAAAAGAGGTCGTGCTTCTGATGTAATGTTTTGACCAAGGCATCTGTATGAGGTTTAAAGGTCATGGTTTGGTCCAACACAACCCCTACATATTTCAATGACTGCATCACTTCAAGACTGACACCATTGATGGTGGTTGGCTTAAGAAGGTGTCATCTCTCGGGGCCAAGATTCTTGTGACCAAAGAGCATGGTTTTGTTTTTTGTTTTTTTTTGTATTTAGGGCAAGTTTGTTTTTCAAGAACCAGTTTTCAAGAAGGTGGAAGTCATTTCCAGGTGGTTGTTAATCCAGTTTATGTCTGCAGAGGATCTACATAAAATAGCATCATCTACATACAGTTGTACTATGGCCCCATCCACAGTTTAAGGGCAAATCATTTATGAATACGGAGAAGAGGAGGGGGCCAAGAATAGAGCCTTGGAGTACGCCATCCATTATCAAACTAAGATCAGAGCTGCAGCCATGCCACTTTACACTCTGTTTCCATCCAGACAAGTAGTTTTTGAGCCAGAGGCAGGAGCGGTCATCCAGGCCCATGCCCCTTAGTTTAGACAGTAACAGGTCATTATTGACCAGGTTGAACGCCTTCATCAGGTCGACAAAGATCGCTCCTGTAGCCATACCGAAGTCCATGGCATTGAGAATGTGAGAGGTTACATGCACCAGGGCTGTGTTAGTGCCATGGTTTTTGCAAAAGCCATGCTGGACATCGGTCAGAGAGCGATTATGCTCAAGGAAATCTTGGGAGTTGGTCATACAGTAGTCTCTCTTGGATTTTAGCAACTGTGCAGAGAAGAGAGATTAATCTATAATTTTTCGATCAAGTCATTTTGCCCCCCTTTGTGGACAGGAACCTCAAGTGCCACTTTCCACTTCTCAGAGATAGTGCCCAAAAGGAGAGATGTATTCATAAGATGCATGATAGGGGTGGCAATTAAGGGTGCAGCAATTTTTAAAAACGTTAGTCGAAACCAGGGAAGCCTTCACCTTTTATGCCCTTGAGATGCTTGAGAACTACATGTGACATGGACAGCCAGTTCTGAGTGCTGTAGTACCATTTTTTTGTAATATCAAAATGGGTTATGGACGGTCTGTCATGACAGATGCCGAAAATCTGTCGCTCACCCCCAGCCCCCAGGTTTCAGCTGAAAAGATGAAAACCATGAGAAAATGCTTAAACAGCATGTGAGATCACACACACACACACAGGTTTAGATACCAGGTGTTACATGGCAGGCCAGAAGCTAATTACAGACGTTTCTAAGTTAATTTTAAGAGGGAAATCATAAAGTTTATGACGGTAGAGGGGGAAACCAGGTTTAGCAAAGTGGTGCAAAGTTGTAAATATTCCTCTGATGCCTGTGTGAGAGAGGATACTGATTAAGGTAAAAGAACTGTCATTTGAAGAACATGAGTATGCTGAGGTTGCAGAATTTAATACTTGGAAAAGACATCCTGTTTTTATAGATATATGTTTTTTATATATTCTGACAGGGAGGAGCTAGGTGACCTAATGCAAATAGGTGGGGAAAACCAGCTTTTTAAAGATTATTCTGTTTTCCTTCAGACACTCTTTCATCTAGACTGACAAAGAAACATCTGTGAGCACTTCTAAGCAGGTATTTAGAGACTAACTACTGTAGTAGGAATTGCACTGTTAAAACCTGTTTTGTTTAAGAGATTTGTATGTCTTGTGATATAATAATTCTGTATTTTGTGTTTTACATATTTTTATCTATTTTAGTAAAACTCTTTTTAGAGCATACTTGGTCTGTCTTTGCATTTCTTTCATTTGTAAAAAAAGTATATATGGTTGTAGCAGACACTAGGCATAAGCTTGAATGGTGATACCAAACTGGAAAGAGAAGCGTTTTAAATCTGGGGTCTTTATTAAAGTTTTTAAGGTTCATCTCTGTATACCTGGTTACGTGCCCATAAGCAAAGATATCTGGCCCGCTGAAGACAGAATTATCTGAGCCTGTGCATTGGGTACACTAGCAAGAGGTTCACAGTTTGAATCCCTCCAAGACTGGGAGACCAAAGGTTGATCCGAACTCACAAAACAGACATGAGGGTTACCTTGCTCTGTTAAACTGTTCACAAGACTGCACTCGGAGGTTGGCACTTTGGGAGTAGAGGGCTGACCTGCTGAGTGGGTTTGTGACAGATTGGTTGGCAGCGGTGGCATAATTTTGGTATCACAAGCTTTTATTGTTCTATGTCAGCTTGAGACCGTAAGCTCACTTGCAAAGAAAGAAAAAAGGCAGAGTTTTATTTTAAAAAGAAAACAGAACTATATCACTTGGCGTACAGTCCAGTTCCTACCCATTTTATTCTTTTTTCTAAGCAGTGCAAGTCAGAGTAGCAGTTGTGAGGGACGAAGAAGATGGCTTCCGACTACAGCAGGCACACTGTAGAGTACTTGAAACAGTTGTGCGGGGACAGAGGAGTCCCGTTCGAGGTGACAGCCAAAAAAGCAGAACCTCATAGATGCCCTGATGGTAGCAGATACCCAGAGCAGCGAGTCACGGACCGTGACTGGAAAGGACCAAACCTCGAGTGTGACAGGGCTAGCTGCCAGTGCAGTGTCCAGATCCGGTGAGGATGACAGCAGGACCACTGTCAGTGAAGGGCCACAGCAGCAGTGGAAGGTCACCAGTATCCTGAATCCAGAGGTACTCAGGCTGCAAACTAAGTTGCGCAGGATGGAGCTATGAGTTCCAGAAGAAGAGGAAGCGAGAGGCGGACCATGAGGCAGAGCTAGAATGCAGAGAGGCAGAGCGGGAACAGCGAGACGTAGACCATGAGGAGCGTGAGCACCAGCGAGCTGCAGAGGAGAAGAGAGAGGAACGCCAGTGGCAACATGAACTGGAGAAGCTACGACTCCGGCCAGCGGCACCAGAGCAGGTAAGTGGATTGGTTTAACCGGGACTGCAGGACTGGGTTACAAATTGAATTCCAAATTAATAGCCAAATTTAAAGAGGGGGAGGATATGGATGCCTTTTTAAATTCTTTTGAAAAAAGTTTGTATTCAGGCTAAAATTCCTAGAGAGTCCTGGAGCTTCCAGCTATCCCCGCTACTTACTGGGAAAGCTCGGGATGCATTGGATCAAATGGACAATGAGGACAGCGATGATTACAGCAAACTAAAAGCTGCACTGTTAAAAAAGTTTGAATTAACTGCTGAATCATACAGAGCTAAATTCCGTAAGCTCAGGAGAAGCCCTGATATGAGCTACGAGGAGCTAGCCACGAAACAATGTCAGTTTTTAAAACGTTGATGGGAAGGAATTGAGGCAAACTCTATTGACAAAATTGAAAATGTGATTTTATTAGAACAGTTTTATTGGGCATGCCCAGCAGAGCTAAAAACCTGGCTAGAGGACCGAGATCCCAAAACAGTGCAAGAGGCTGCTGAACTCTCGGACCACTATGCCAAGAGCAGACCTGCTCTGAGAGCGAATGGGGCGGGCATGACAGCGCAGAAAGGGAAAAGTGCACCTTCAGGGCAGCTAGAACCCTCACTGCCTCTACTGAAACCACTTAGCCCCAGGTTTCAGAGAAAAGATTTCTCTGAGAGAAGAAATGAATGTTGGTTGTGTAAAGAAACTGGGCATATTGCCAGACAGTGTCCCAAAAAGGCGAGCAATAATACACAACAGGGTGCTAGAAAGGAAGTAGGTTGTTTGTGTGTCCCGAAGCATGCCAGTGAACATGAGGGAACACATGCACCCAGTCATGGTGAATGGTGTACAGACGAGGGGTTAAGGGACACAGGGGCATCCCTGACATTGGTGAAAGGGGATCTGGTACAGCCTGGTCAGCTTATACCCAATAAATACGTCACTGTACAGGACTTTGCGGGCGGGGAGAAAACATTGCCCCTCGCTAGTGTTCTCCTAGACTGGGGTGAAACAGGGGGAACTGTACAACAGGTGGCTGTAGCCAAAACATTAGCAGTGGATGTGATCCTGGGTAACAATCTCCAGCAGGGGACGGTATGTGCAGTTACCCATAGAAAAGCAGCAAGGGAAAATAATAGTTCTCTGAACCCCACAGAAACCAGTGTGGAAACCACTGAGAGTCTGGTTCCCCAGCCTGTGTCTCCAGATGGGGAGACTGATAAAATTGGGGTAGAAATTTCCCCAGTAGCCAGTAACCACACAGCTACAGAGGGTTACTCCAAAGAGGGAGGGATGACCCCTTGTCAGAGGTTTGGGACTGACAGTGATCCTGAGGGCACCGATGCTAGTGCTAGGGACCCTAGTTTAGCGACTGAAGGGGACCTATCCCATACCTTGGGACTGTGTGAGGGGTTTGCAGCTGCTCAGAGGAGTGACCCTAGTTTAGAGAAGCTGAGGGCTTGGGCAGACTCGGACGGCACACAGGGAGGTGATGGCAGACATAAGGTTTATTGGGAAACTGGACTTATGTATACTCAGGCAGTACAGACAGAGGGAGGGATGCTAGGCAGGCAGCTTGTCATTCCCCAGGGGTATCATGAGCAGTTGCTCAAAATTGCACATGATATTCCCTTGTCTGGTCATCTGGGAAACGTGCACACTACGCAGCCGTTAGCCCAGAATTTCTATTGGCCTAACTTCACCCAGCAGGTGAAAGAGAATTGCAGGTCTTGTCACCGGTGCCAAGAAATAGGGAAGGCAGGCAAGAAAACCCAAGCCACCCTGATTCCATTGCCCATAGTGGAAGAGCCATTCCAGAGGATGGGAATGGATATTGTGGGGCCTTTAAATATCCCCAGCTCCTCAGGCAAGAGATTCATCCTGACTGTGGTGGATTATGCCACCCGCACCCAGAGGCAGCCTCATCCTCACTGAGGACACAAAGCGGCAGATGCTCCATTTGGGATTTTCCCCCGTGTTGGGTTTCCACAGGAGGTAATCACTGATCAAGGGGGTTCCTTCATGTTGGACCCGATTAAATGTTTATGGGAGAAGTGTGGGATGGTGCAGAGATGCACAACACAGTATCACCCACAAGCCAATGGGCTTGTGGAAAGATTCAATGGTACTCTAAAGTCAATGCTCCAGGCGTTTGCTGAACAGCTTGTGAGGGACTGGGAGAAATACCTTCCCCACCTGTTTGCATACAGGGAGGTACCCCAAGAGTCGACAGGATTTTCCCCCTTCGAACTCTTATATGGACGCCGGGTACGTGGGCCCCTAGACTTGATCCGGGAAGACTGGGAAGGCAAGCACGCCACCCAGGGAACTCCCATTGTGGATTATGTCCTTAGGTTTAGGGAAAGGCTAAAGGAGTTTATGGGGACAGCCCAGAGCAATCTAGCAGCTGCCCAACAGAAACAAAAAGTGTGGTATGACCGCAGAGCCAGAGCTCGCTGGTACATGGTGGGTCAGGAAGTCATGGTCCTTATTCCAGTCCAGAAAGACAAGCTGCAAGCTGAGTGGGCAAGACCATACAAAGTGGTTAGGAAGGTAAATGACGTGAACTACATTGTGGAGTTACCTGACAGAAGACAGACAGAAAGGACGTACCATGTCAACATGATGAAGCCATATGCCAATAGGGCTGACATGGTGTTTGCAGTGTGGAGTCATGGGGAAGGGATGGCTGAAGGAGACCCCCTTCTGGACTTGCTGGAATAGAGTAAACGGGAGCCCTCTGTGGAGGCAGTAAAATTGTCTCCCCAGCTGACACCAGGCCAGATCCACAAAGTGAGGGAGGTTTTAGCAAACTTTGCCCCCCTGTTTTGCGCCAAGCCTGGACTAACCCCCTTAGCGACACACGATGTGGAGACAGGGACACAGACACCCAAATGGCAGACAGCATATCGGGTGTCAGAGGCTGTCCAAAAGGACATTAGGAGGGAAGTGGAGGAGATGCTGGATTTAGGGGTAATCCAGAGATCCCACAGCCCCTGGGCCTCACCTGTAGTCCTTGTGCCTAAGCCAGATGGCTCTACTTGTTTCTGTGTGGACTATCATGGACTGAATGCAGTCACGAATTCAGATGCCCACCCGATGCCCCGGACGGACGAACTCCTGGACAAGTTGCGAGGGGTGACCTACCTGATGACCATTGACCTGACGAAGGGGTATTGGCAGGTAGAGTTGACAGAGAGAGCTAGGGAGAGGTCGGCCTTCATCACTCCGATAGGCTCATTTGAGTTTAAAGTAATGCCTTTCGGAATGAAGAACACCCCGGCCACTTTCCAAAGGTTGGTGAACCAGGTGTTAAATGGTGCTGAGGAGTACACCGTGGCATACATGGAGGACATTGCCGTCTTTAGTACCAACTTAGAGAAACACCTATCCCACCTTAGGGAAGTGCTGGGCAGGATACAGAGGGCCGGGCTCACTGTCAAAGCCGAGAAGTGCCAGGTGGCCATGGGAGAAGTGGCATACTTCGGGCATGTGGTAGGCCAGGGACAGCTCTGTCCTAACCAAATAAAGATAGAGGTGATCCAGGCATGGCCCAGACCAGAAACACAGAAGCAGGTTAGGAGTTTTCTAGGGACAGCAGGGTACTACAGAAAATTTGTACCCAATTACAGTGCCCTGGCTACTCCCCTATCTGACCTGACAAAGAAAAGGATGCCAAAGAAAATTACCTGGGGCCCAGCCTGTGAGGAAGCCTTTTCCAAACAAAAGGAGACACTGTGCAGTGCTCCTGTTTTGACAAGTCCTGACTATAGCCAGACCTTTATAGTTCAGACTGACGCCTCAGACGTGAGTATTGGGGCAGTACTGAGTCAGACATCTAGCCAAGGGACAGATCAGCCAGTAGTGTACCTGCGTAGGAAGTTACTTCCCAGGGAGCAAGCGTACTCCACGGTGGAAAAGGAGTGCCTTGCCATAGTGTGGGCCCTAAAGAAATTAGAGCCATACTTGTATGGGTAGGATTTTGTGGTGCAGACTGATCACAGCCCCCTGGTTTGGCTGACGCAGATGGGGAAAAACAATGGCAGATTGCCAAGATGGAGTCTTGCTTTACAAGGGTATGATCTGACAATCGTACATAGGGATGGAGCGAAAAACCAGAACACAGATGGGCTGTCTAGGGTCTATGAGGAGTGAACTGATTTGGGAAGCTCATCCCATGCAGGGGATAGATCCCCCAAATTCAGTCTAGGTGGAGAGGATTGTGACGTGGACAGCCAATTCTGAGTGCTGTAATATCATTTTTTTGTAATATCAAAATGGGTTATGGACTGTCTGTCATGAGAGATGCTGAAAATCTGTCACTCACCCCCACCCCCCAGGTTTCAGCTGAAAAGATGAAAGCCATGAGAAAATGCTGAAACACCATGTGACATCACAACACACACACACACACACACACACACACACACACACACACGTTTTATATACCAGGTGTTACATGGCAGGCCAGAAGCTAATTACAGAGGTTTCTAAGTTAATTTTAAGAGGGAAATCATAAAAAAATGTTATGACGTTAAAGGAGGAAACCAGGTTTAGCAAACTGATGTGAAGTTGTAAATGTTCCTCTGATGCCTGTGTGAGAGAGGATACTGATTAAGGTCAAAGAACTGTCATTTGAAGAACATGAGTATGCTGGGGTTGCAGAATTTAATACTTGGAAGAGACATCCTGTTTTTATAGATATATGTTTTTTATATATTCTGACAGGGAGGAGCTAGGTGACCTCATGCAAATAGGTGGGGAAAACCAGCTTTTTAAAGATTATTCTATTTTCCTTCAGAGACACTTTCATCTAGACTCTGACAAAGAAACATCTGTGAGCACTTTTAAGCAGGTATTTAGAGACTAAGTACTGTAGTAGGAATTGCACTGTTAAAACCCGTTTGAAGAGATTTGTAGGTCTTGTGATATAATAGTTCTGTATTTTGTGTTTTACATATTTTTATCTACTTTAGTAAAACTCTTTTTAGGGCATACTTGGTCTGTCTTTGCATTTCTTTCATTTGTAAGAAATGTATATATGGTTATAGCAGACACTAGGCATAAGCTTGAATGGTGATACCAAACTGGAAAGAGAAGCGTTTTAAATCTGGGGTCTTTATTAAAGTTTTTAAGGGTTCATCTCTGTATACCTGGTTACGTGCCCGTAGGCAAAGATATCTGGCACCCTGAAGACATAATTATCTGAGCCTGTGCATTGGGTATGCTAGCAAGAGGTTCACAGTTTGAATCCCTCCAAGACTGGAGACCAAAGGTTGATCCGAACTCACAAAACAGACAAGAGGGTTACCCTGTTCTGTTAAACTGTTCACAAGACTGCACTTGGAGGTTGGCACTTTGGGTTGCAGAGGGTTGACCTGCTGAGTGGGTTTGTGATACTTCATTCCAGGTTACTAGTTTAAGATAGAACATAGCTTGGGGTGCCAGGTCGGGTGGTTGATAATGAGGAAGGGAGCTATCAGAGCTGTCCCTTAAGGGGTTCTTAAAGTGATTGAAGTCTTTGAAGAAGTTATTAAATCCAGAGGCATCAGAGAGAACTATCCCGTTAGTGGACATTTCCCCTGGAGGAAATGCTAGACCAGCCTTTGAGTAACAAGTTTTATGGGGACCAAAAATTCCTAGTATTAGACAGATTTTTAATCTGTAGGGACTTGAGGTAGGTCCTTTTAGCACTCTCAAGACTATTTTTTGCAGACAGGTGTGCGAGTCAGGAGATTGGCCAGATTTCTTATATTGTTCCCAGGCCTTAGCTCTAACTCACATGGCTTTCTGGTGGTCACTGTTGATCCATGTGGCACAGAGACCTTTGGCCCTGCATCCTTTTATGAGGGGATGTTTGTTGACAACACTGTTGAAGTTATTTATAAAGTAGCCAAGGACATGGGTCCACATCAGGGAGGTATTTTACTGGTCTCCAGACTATTGTTTTTAGGCTGTTGAAAAAAGCAGCCTCATCAAAGTGAGACAGGTCTCTTGCTTCGGTAAATTTAGGAGGGGGGGTTGGGAAAGTTCTTCTTCCATATGCAAAACAAAGGTGAATGATCGCTGAGGGAATCAGGAAGGATCCCAGCAGCTTTGATTCGGTCAACTCTATTTACAAGGACCCAGTCAAGGAGCATATGGTTCCCTGATTTGCAGTTTAGTCTGGTGGGTTCCTTAATTATCTGGGCAAGGTGGGCATCTGCATGAGTAGACTGGTACCCTCTCTGGTTCAGCCCGAGCCAATTTAGATTAAAGTCAGATTAAAGTCGCCACATACTATGACTTCACTGTGGGATCGATCAACAAGACAGGTAAGTGAGGTAGGTTAGTGCTTGGGATGCACAGTTTTGGGGGTTACAGATGCATTCCATGCAAAGAGATTTTACCATGCCCAGATTAACGGATACAAATATTGACTCACCTGGGGAGTCCCTTAAGGTTGGCATACCTATTTCTATGGCGAAGATGGCAGAGCGGACGTAGAGAAGGACACCACCACCTCTTTTTGTGAGTTGGTCTTGCCCAACGACTGCATATCCTGATTTTTCAATCTCTTGAGACTGAATACTTGGTTTTAGCCAGGTTTCTGAGATACCAGTGATGCAGGGACCTAGCTTCTAGCTCGTGTAACTTAGGCGGCAGGCTGTTAATATTCATGCTCACAATTTTTAGTCCCTTTGTGTTTGACCAACCATGAACCGTAGGAGGTAATACCCTACAGTTTAAATTGCTAGCGCCAGCATTTAGTTCAATGTCTTCTGACAGTAGTATGCTAATAAAGGACAGTAACAGTAGTAGTAAATATTTTATTCATCATTGTGTGAATCGGATACTCAGCTGAGTAGAGCTCATTTTCAATGAGGTTTGGTGCATTGCACAAGAATACAAGCAGAAGAATGTATAATAATATACAAACATGTCATTGTTACCGCATTTGTAGTGTGGGTGCATTCATACTTTTGGACATTAGACATTGTTACAGCATTTGGGTATTGGTACATTCATACATTCAGAACAAAGTTGCAGGCAAGTAACAACTTAATTGATGGAAGTGCAATAATACAAAGGTGGGGATGCTCATGTTTTCAGTCTGGGGCTAGGCAGCAGGGCTGGGGCCTTTTGGTGTGTTGGAAGTGCCATTGTTTTTATTTTACCCATACTAATGGCTTTGTCTGCTGGTCTGAGGTGGATTGGCATGGAGTTCCAGAGTTTTGGACAGGAACCAGAGGTGAATCCCTACGGACAAAGGCCTGAAAGACGTACAGTATTTTAACATCATGCAGCATGCCCAGCTGGTACTTAACCAGGATACAGATGTGTCAGTATCATATTATGACTGTGGGAAATTATAGACATCACAAGTCATCCAAAAAATGAAAGACATAGATCTTCAGTGTTTCCATGGATGCATAATCAGAAATCTTACTCCAGTTTTGTTTTCATCTTGTACAAATTTGTTTCTGTCCTGGATAGGCCAACTGATATTAAACAACTCATCAGCACTGCAGCCCTTGTTCTACTAATTTTTTCAGTAGGCTGGAATAAAACATGGGATGGGGAATAAGGTGAAGGTCCCACAGTAAGCCAGTGTCTGCAGCTGGTTCCCCTGTTTCATGGCTCATAGCTCCAATCTCTAGACATTGCCCTGGAAGGAGACCACTTGAAGACAAGCAAGGGCAGAACTGTATTAGGAGGGGAGGAAGAAGCTGGTCAAGGGAGGTGACCTATCCCTCTACATGTGTAGGCTTGGCTCAACCACACTTGCAGTCCTGTGTCCAGTTCTGGTCACTGCACTACAGAAAGGACACTGAAGAGACTGAGAGGGTCCAGCAGAGTGCGACCAAGCTGATTAGTGGCTTAGGAGGCAAGAGCTATGAAGCAAGATCAGACACACTCCAATTATTTAGCAAAGAGAAGGAATTTCATATGTTCCAAATACTAACAGTCTGAGTCGAGTATGCACAGATGTTTAAGCTTGTGAGCGTAAGCAGAATGAAGAGACATGTCCTCATAGAAACATAGAATCTGACTACAGATATGGAACACTTGGCCCACCCAGTCTGCCCATTTTTCCCTACCTACATTATCAACGCAGACCCTACTTGAACTACAGCTCTTTCTTTCTCCCCCTTCCTTTCCACTATGATTCCCTTATACCTACCCTACGCATTCTTGAACCCTACCACTGGAATTCTGTTGCAGGAATCCATCACTCTTCTGTGAAGCAGTACTTCTTCACAATTCTCCTGAATCTACCACCCTCCAGCTTCATAGCATGTCCCCTTGTTCTTGAGTACCTTTTTTCCAAAAACACTTCCCTCTTGTACCTTATTTACCCTGTGATATTTAAAGTTCTCTATCACATCCCTCCACTTTCTCTTCCAGGGTGTACATATTTATGTCCTTTAGTTTCTCCTCACAGGACTTCTGATGTAGACCCTGCACTATTTTAGCTGCCCTCCTCTGGATCACCTCCACTCTGTCTATGTCCTTCTGGAGATGGTGTCTTCAGAACTTGACACAGTACTCAAGGTAGGGTCTTATCAGTGATCTGTACAGAGACAACACCACCTCCCTCTTTCTGCTGTTGATACCCTCCCTATGCACCCCAGCATGCTCCTAGCCCTCCTGACTACCCTGTTGCACTGCCTGGCCACTTTTAAGTCATCAGATATGAGGTCTCTTTCCTACCTGGTAGTCATCAGTACCACTCCACCTATTTTGTACTCTGCCACTGGGTTTCTGTGCCCTAAGTGCATTATTTTGCATGTTTCTGCATGAAACCCAGTTGCTGTACCTTTGACCACTCCTCTAGTTTTCTCAGGTCTTTGCTCATCCTTTCTACCACCACCCCTGAGTGTCCATCATAATGCAGATTTTGGTGTCATCTGCAAAGAAGTAGACCTTCCCCTTCTAGCTCCTCTGCAATGTCACTTACAAAGACATTAGAGAAGCCCAGTCCCAGCTCTGATTCCTAAGACACCCCACTAGTCACCCTCCCTCCCTTCCTCAGAGCGAACTCCGCTTACAACCATCTTCTATCGCCTATCCCCTAACCAATTTCTTATCCACTTTACCACCTTTGGACTCAACTCTAAGCTACCCAGCTTGCTTTCTTGTCTCCTAGGCTGGACAGTGTCGAAAGCCTTACTGAAACCTAGGTAGGCCACGTCCACTGCTCAACCCTGATCAAATTCCTTTTTCATCCATTCAAATCTATCAGATCCACCCTGTGAACCCATGCTGCCTCAGGTCTTGTACCTACTGGATTCAAGATATTTCACAGTCCTTTCCTCCAGCAATGATTCCATTAACTTTTTCACTACCGATGTCAAGTTGGCTGGCCTGTAATTGCTAGCCTCCTCCCTGTTACCACTTTTGTGCAGTGGGACTACATCTGTCCTTCTGCAGTCCTCCAGAACCCTCCTGATTCCCATAAGCGGGACTGTCAGAGGTGCAACCAGCACCTCCCTATGATCCCTCAATAACACTGGATGTACCCCATCAGGCTACATTGCTTTGTTCATCTTCAGGTTAATGGACTCTCTCCTCCAAAAATGGACTAGTGTTTACCTCTCTTCCTCCAAAGTTTCTGTTACTTTTTTGTGGCCACTCCCCTTCTCCTTTCTCTGTGAACTCTGAACATAAGTATTTGTTCAGGATATCTGCCTTTTCCTGTCCCCTCTGCATAGTTCCCCAATTCCCTTTTAACCTTACAATCCCACTACTGGTCTTCCTCTTTTCACTTACATACCTAAAAATGTTTTGTTCCCTTTTGTTATGTCCTGGGCTATTCTCTGTTCAGTGTGTGCCTTTGTGCTCCTTACTGATGAGTTATCATGATAGCCAGGTATGTAGTCCTAGTTTCTCTCACACTATTGCAGCCTGAGTAATTTGTGTTGCCATGATAACCACAGTTATTTGCTGACATGTTCTGCCAGTCAAGTGCTACGCAAGCACGTTTACTAAATAAAGAAGTACAGGAATAGAGGACAGTACTCAGCAGATAGGCATGCAAATTTAGTAGGCCTGTAGACTGGAAACTCACGTTTGATAGCTCAATATGCAAGTTTGTAGGCCCATTAGAATAGGGACCAATTGGAGTCATGAGAGAGGAAGTAAAATATAAAACAAATATTTATTTTATTTGAAACTTTTCTCCAAGAAGAGCATACTGAGCTAAATTAGCTTATTTCCAGAGTTGCTCACTTGGAAGGGGTACAGCGGGAGAAACACAGACTGTACATGTAAGTCAACAGAATAAAATTCAAGCAATACCATAAATAAGCAAACTCTAGCCAGAACCAACAGGGCTGCTGGCAAGGAATTTGGTGTCAAAATATTGAAAATTACCAAAGTTACGAGCCTTCATTAGCAAAATGTAACACAGGCTCCTAAATTTGTTTTGTAATATTTGTACAACAAATTTTCAACACTGCCTTGTTATGACCCTGCCTCATGAGGAAGGGCAGAGCAAATGTTCAAATCCTGCCCAAAAGGTGATTTCACGCAGGTACTACAAATTCAGCTTTCGGGATGCAAATACACATGTTGGGCAGGAGTTGAAAAATGACAGCTGTCACTTTCATGAGGTGCTGCAAAGAAATGGATATGTTGAAAATGTGAGTTAAAAATATTGAATATTACCAAACTTACGAGGCTGCATTTCCAAAATTCAACACAGCCTGATAACTTTTTGGTTTTTAAATATTTTTAAACAAAATTGAGAACATAGCCTTCTTATGACCCCACCTCATGAACAAGGGCAATGAAAATTTTCAACTCTTGGCTGAAAGATGATTTCGCACAGGCACTAAGAAATCACCTTTTGGGGGTGTTAAAAACAAACAACAAAAAAAAAAAAACAACATTTTGGCCAAGACTTGAAAAATGGCAGCCGTCATATTCATGAGGTGCTGTAAAGATATGGCTATGTTGTAAATATGGGGTAAAATATAGAAAATTACCAACCAAAGTTACAAACCTGCATTTGCAAAATTCAGTGTAGGCTCATAATGTTATTGTTTATTTATTTATTTTTATACACCAAATTTTCAACATAGACTTCTTATGACCCCATCTCAAGAACAAGGGCAGAGAAATTGTTTAACTCTTGCCTGAAAGGTGATTTCGTGAAGGGACCACAAAATCACCTTTCCGGACATATCTGCCTAATGATAGTTCAATTATTTATGAGGTAGGGTCCAAAAGAAGGCATGTTGAAAATTTCGGCCAAAAATATGCAAAAATGCCCAAGGTATGCCACTAAGTTCAAAACCCCATTGAAATACATTAACGTGCATAACTGTTTTCTTCAGTTCGCGGTCCGGCTTGAAGACTGAAGACGTGTCTGCGGTCCACAGAGGATTACGGCACTGGATTCCCAATTGGTAAGTAACAGCTTTGGGGTGGGGTGGTGGGTGCTGAGGGGAAGGTCAGTGTAGGGGCAGTTACAGCAGCAAAGAGATCGATGGACCGCTTTCGCTTTTACATGGTTTTACATAAAAATAATATAAAAAAAAAAAAAACACCACCACATAGGATTCTTCAGTGCAGCACTGGGGAATTGGGCAACCCTAGTGTCACTGCTATGTTTCTGGAGGAGGTGCTGAGAGGGAGGGTCGATGGGGGATATCAATATATATTTTTTTAAAAAGAAGAAATAATCACAAGATGTGCATTAGTGCAGGATGCTAAAACAAAAAAAATAGTGTGTTCTTCATTGGGACTAGATTGGGCACCCCAGTGTCACTGTTGTGTTTCGGGGTGCTGAGAGGAGGATCAGGTGGGGGGGGGGAATAGTGCAGTGCTACTTTCTTGCCGACAGTGAGCGGAGTGCTTCACGGTTGTGGAGGTGACTGTGTTGACACTCCACCATGTTGTTCGGTCACAAAGAATGCAAGGAATGCAGAGTCCTTTTTTGAAAGCAACAGTTCTGCAGGGCTCCCCCCAACTGCAGCCCTAAAAAGTGCAACAGGCAAGAATAAATGAAAATAGGCCAGATACAGTTGGGATGATGCTCAAAGAATATTTTCAGCACAGTTACACAGTAGTTAAATTGGTTCAGGGAGCAAAAGGAAAAAACTAAAAACCACTGGGGTAAGAGAAGAGAATATGTGGTGAGGGTGTGACCATGGAACAGGGGGTTAGGTACAGCAGCAGGTATGGGTAGTGGGTGGAGATGAGACTAAAGAAGGGTGATCCCATATAAGTAAGTCGCTTGCCCAGCTGAGGACTTGAGGCAGGAGAGGGAAAGGGGGCAGCAGTCAGCGTGTCTAAGCATAGTGAAGGGAGGGTGAGAGAAGAGAGCTGAGACAACAGGAAAGTGAGCTAAACCAACATTTACAGATAAAAGAAACAGAGTGAGACATAGTGACTTGTACCTTCAATTGAGGGGAGACAGGCTGGAATATAAGGAACAGTGATAGGTACAGGGTGGACAGTTTAGGGGAAAGCAGAATAATAAAAAAAAACAATATATGCATTTAAAATTACAGTAAATCTACATGTCCATTAGGGTCCCTCAACCCCACAAATCTTCATATGAAGCTACAGTAGACCCGGGGTTAAAAGCAGAAAACAAATTTTGGCCCCGGCTTCTGATCTCTTCAGTCCGACTTCAGGCATTAGACATGCAAGGACACCAAAACGACCGAATGCTGGTGTTCCGTAGCTTAGCTGAGGTACTTTAGCTTGCAGATTTTCAACACACTCCTATTTTATGAGGGTTTTTCTTGAGACTTGAATTGATATTCTTCTATTCCTGTAAAAACACTTGATATGTAGTATGGGAAAGCAACCAGTACAAGATGGGACAGCACCTTCCCGGATACCCATTAATGGGGTCACTGGCTGCCAGCTGTTCAACCTTGAGAGTATGAACTCTTACTGCTTAACTAATAGACCTGACACTGTGGTAAGGGGCCCCCAAGATAAGAGATAAGTCTCAGCAGAAGCTACTACAATTGTCTACGGCAGCTCTGAAGGGAGTTACTATTTCCTGACTGCAGGAAAACCTGCCTACCTGGAAAGAATAGGAGGCGAGGGTAACAGAAATAAGTAAAATGCTGAGACTCACTGTGACCCTGAGACTAATCCTGAAAAATACAATACTGTATGAGGCATGTTGGAGACCCATGGGCTGGATCCACCCCAGGGAGACAAAGAGGGGATACCTAGAAATCCCATAAATCACTCGTAGGAACAGAGGGGTATGGTGTGTGGGCAGCAGCAAGAGGAAATGCCCTAATGTCTCTTATACAATCCCACAACACCCTGTAAGTGAAGACTTGGCAACAGTAATAATTATTCACAGCACCAACCAGCTCTTTTCTAACCACATCGCCATAGCGGACAGGGTAGCACCTCTTCTCCTGAACTTGGTAATGAACTGAAAACAGCTTACCAAAGTAGCTTTGACCCAAAAGCCGCTGTTCAGCTTCTTTCTGCTATTATATTACATTCTTTTAATTCACAAAGCAGCCATTTAAACATAAAATCCAGAGCAATCCAGAAGACATACTGCCCTGAGTTACGTGGTGTGTCTTGTCGTGTCCAGGAGGGTCAATGGTCTGTGTGGGCTAGCCAGTAGCAGTAAGATGTTGTTTAAAGTTACCATACCGCAACTATTAGACCGCACTAGCAAACAAGTTAATGTGTCTCCTGGATTGCTCTTGATTTTATGTTTAAACTGCAGCTTAATGGATTACAAGAATGCAATAAAATAGTGAAAAGAAGCTGAACAGTGGCTCTTGGGTCAAAGCTACTTTGGTAAGCTGTTTTCAATTCATTTCCAAATTCAGGAGAAGAGGAGTTAACCTGCCCGCTTCAACGGTGTTTACAAAAAAAAAAGTGCATTTTGACTAAGCCTCAGTGTGTGCACTCTACATGTTGTGATTTCATGAGCCACCGTATTCGTGAACTATTTCAGCTCTTTTCTAAGTTTACCGTTTCATTTGGTAAATGACACCTGTACATTTTTACATTCCTAATACTGGACTGCTACCTGGACCTGAACAATTGTCAGCATTTGTAACTGCAGTTTATCACCCGGAAGTTGCACCACAGGAAGCAGAAGTTAATCAGGCATACATGACTGCTGCATGTTTGAATTTTGTAAATTTATGTCCTTAATGCATTGTGTACCATGTGGTAACTGTCTGTATGACCAGCATGTTTTTTCTCAACAAAGACGATTAAAAAAAAAAAAAAAAAAAAAACACAAGACACTAACAAGCACAATTATGCAACAAATAAGTGGGTGCAGAGTCATAGTCTCAAGGTGATGGGTCACCATTTTGACACACAGTGGCTGTCCACAAAAGCAGTTCTTTTTCTGTGTGTGTGTTTTTTCTGTAGAATATCTTTACTAAAATTTTTTAAATTGAAACACCAAATAACCAAACACTACAAAAACTTATAGGACATGAGTACACTGTAGAATAATTAGCCATATCAGAACAACCATTATTAAAACACGAATGTAAAAGAAACAAAAAAAAGCAGAAACACAATCCATTCCATAGCAGCATCTAACTCAAAAAGAGTAAACTCTGTCACATGTTTGCATGCAATTAACTACAAAGAGTAAGCATTATCTGGGAAGGGAGGAGCCAATGCACATCCCCAGTCACGTCTCCAAGGGAATCTCCCAGAGAGGACCCACCCCCCAACCCGCATCCTCCCCAAGTCTCAAAGGGAACTGTCCTGTAACATAACCGCCTCCACAGATTTCTGTGTTTTTAAACATTTCTCAGGGCCCAGTTCAATAAATAGGGAACACAGAAATTGCTGGCAGATAAGGACCGCTAGGCCCATCCAGTTTGCCTGTAGGCCCTATACATATATACATCTACTCACCCTAAGTGGTCAATGACTTTTCATCACTCCCTTCCCGCCCAAGGTTCCCCTGTGCTTGTCCAAGGCATGTTTAAACCTCTTCACTGTGCTTGCCCCCATCACCTCTTGTGGCAGACTATTTCAAGCATTCACCCCCCCTCCGCCGTGTAAAAAAACCTACTCATATTACCTATTAATCTACCCCCTTTCAATTTCATATTGTGCCCCCTCGTTCTGGTATCTTTTCTACATTGGAAAAGATCCCCCACCTGCACCTTCTTTATGCCCTTGAGGTACTTAAAAGTTTATATCATGTTGCCTCTTTCTCTCCTCTCCTCCAGTGAGTATATATTGAGGTCTCAGACTCTCCTCATATTTTTTTGTGGTGCAAACCATGCACCATCTTTGTCGTCCTTCTCTGGACAGCCTCCATCTTGTTTATGTCCTTATGCATGTGTGGTCTCCAGTACTGCATGCAGTACTCCAGGTGAGGCCTTACCAGTGTTTTATACAATGGCATCACCACTTCCCGCCTCCTACTAGTCATACCTCTGCCTATGCACCCCAGCATGCCAGTGGCCCTCCCTGCAGCCTTTGTGCACTGCTTTGATACCTTAAGGTCATCAGATATAATAACCTCTAGGTCCCTTTCCTCTTTGGTGATGGTCTGCACCTCCCCCCTCATCCTGTAGCTCTCCCCATGTGCATTATCTTGCACTTTTTTGCTTTGAACCTCATTTGCCAAACCTCCAACCATCTTTCAAGCTTCTCCAGGACCCTCTTCATTTTCTGCACCCCTTCTGGAGTATCCACCCTGTTGCAGATCTTAATGCCATCTGCAAACAGGCAGACTTTTCCTTCCAGCCCCTCTGCAATGTCACTAATGAAGACACTGAACAGGACTGGTCCCAGTACTGATCCTTGTGGAGGAGGAGTTATAGATAAACAGAGACTACCTACCTGTAACCATAGTTTAACTCTTGGTACAGTATTCAGTTCACATCCACACTTGCGCAGTTCAGCTGAGCATAGCTTAGTCACTAGGTGTTTTCAAGCTTGGCTCCTCCTACCACCCAAAGTGGCATCCTCCAGCTCCACCCCATCTAATTTCAGATATCTGCACGCTAGAAGCAGGCATTCCTGAGCCACTTGCCAGGGGGAGGTTGGGTAGATTGCGTGTATGTGAACTGAATACCAACAGCAGAATCATGGTGACTGAGCATGTTGATGATGTAATGGGTAACGAAAGTGTGCACACTGAGCCAGGCAGCAGCACTGCAGATCTCCTAGATCAAGATATGCTGGGCAACTGCCACAGAGACAGCAGTATGTCTGGGGGAAGTGGTCATCAACCCCTTAGGTGGCTCCCTAGAAGCACACTTGTAACACAGAACAGTGCAGGACGTGATCCACATACCAATCACTTGCTTCCCTGCCGGTCTGCCCAGAGTGGTTCAGCATAGGCCACAAACAGTTGGCGAGCCCGGCTGCAAACCCCTGCTGTATATGCTTCATCACATATCCAAGGTATGGTGCACAAGCTTATTATCCATAGCAGGATTTTGAAAGTAGACTGGGAAAAGTATCACCTAGTTAAGATGAAACTCTGAGACTGCCTTAGGCAGGAACTTCTCATGGGGGCGAAGGACCACTCTGTCCTTGTGGAAGACCAAATATGAAGACTCCACTGAGAGTGCTTGCAGCTCATTCTCCTGTCTGGCCGAGGTGTTAGTGACCAAAAATGCAGTCTTCCATGACAAGTGTGACATCTCACACTTGTGAATCAAGTCCAATGGTTTACCCATCAGCTACACAAGCAACAGCTGTAGGTCCCAAGGAGGCGGTGGTTCACACACTGGACAGGACAAGTGGTTCAGGCCTTTAAAAATGCACTTGACCACCTTCTCCTGCACCACTGTCCACATACTGGTCGATGCTTGGTATGCAGAGATGGCTGCCAGGTATACCTCCAAGGTCATGGCTCATAGCCCTGACTAAGACAGGGACCAAAGGTAGTCGAAGATCTGCACCACTGGATAGGCAATGGAGCTCAAAATCCTTGCCCATGCACCTGAGCAAGAACCTCTTCCACAAAAACGTGTGTATTTTACAAGTTGACTCCTTATGGGATGCCTCCCCAAAGTGGAGAACTTCATCCAAAAGGACTGAAGCCTGGAAACTTTAGCCACTCAGGCACCAGGCCAAGAGGTGCAGGGGCTGAAGGTCTGGGTATCGGATTATTCCTCCCACCTCATCAGCAGTTCAAACAGAGCAGAAGCCACCACACGGGCCTACTGCTAAGGCTGAGGAGATCCTGATATCGAACTGCCTAGGCCAGTCTGAAGCAATTAGGATCAGACTTACTTTGTCACTGCTTGCCTTAAGCACCACTTTGTGAATCTAGGGGAAGGGAGAAAATGAGTAGGAAGCAGAACCAAGCACTGGTCTCTGGAGACAGTATGATCTGGTTCAGAGTGACCATAAGGAAACTTTTGCCTGTGGGTGAACTTGTTCCGACCATACAGGTCCAAAATGGGATGCCAGCCCACCATCTGTTATGATACGAAGATGTACCAGGACACATCTCTCTAGAGAGGCCAGGGCCTCTGGGACAGGCTTAAAAGCAGAGTGCTCCAGGAAATGAGCAATACTGTGCCACAGTGCAGCTAGCAAGTCCACAGGCACCGTGAATTCACCCACTGCTCAGGGTCAGAATGGCAGGGGTGTCCTGAACTTGAGAGATAGACCCAAGCCCACCACACATCCAGCACCCTACTTGTCCAACATGAAAGCAACCACTTGGAAGGAAGAAGAGTAGCCTAGCAAGATGGGCACCTACCAACATCACGGTTCACCCTAAGGCAGTACTGACACATATTGTACAGATCTGTGGCAGACTTTTTCTATCTACACGAAACGCACCACTTGTATCCTGTTTTTTCCATTCCATCCTGATCACCACTGATGGCGCAGAAACCAGAAGATGAGAAGCAACAATTGAGTTGAAGACTTAAGTAAAATATTGAGAAATCACCAAATTAAAGTGCATGAAACTTGAGAATCCTCTCACGCTGCAGGAGCTATGAAAAAGAGAAGGCTTATCCCTTCTGGTGGAAAAGAAGATCTGAGGTCAGATGGGGTGGAACTGGAGGAAAACACCATGAATGGTGGGAGGAGAGAAGCTTGAAGCCATACAGTGGCTGAGCTATGCCCAGCTCAACTAAGTGTGGATAGTGAACTACATCCAGGCTGGTAGAAAGAGAGATTTTTGCTTTATTGTTACATAACGAAGTAGGCAGCATAGCATAGAGGAAATAAAAAAGTTATTTTAAATATACACTGTGATGTTTCAAGTGAAACAACTACCTATGTGAGGCTGGCCCCAATATGCACAGTTAGGTTTGTCTGTTTGCAGATGACACCAAGATCTGCAACAGAGTAGATGATCCAGATGGGGTGGGCAGAATGAGAAGAAATCTGGATAAACTAGCAAAATGGTCGGAAGGGTGGCAACTGAGATTTAATGCAAAGAAGTGCAAGATCATGCACATAGGGAAGAGAAACCCTGAAGCCACCTATAGGCTGGGAGGGGAATTGCTGGCAGTCACAAAGGAAGAAAGAGACTTGGCATCATCATCACTGATGACCGAAATCATCCAAGCAGACCACTAAAGCAGTAGGAAAGGCTAGGGGATGTTGGGGTGTATTAGTAGGGTATCACAAGTCGGAAGAGGGAGGTAATAATCCCTCTTTACAAGACACTGGTTAGGCCCCATCTGGAGTACTGCATGCAGTACTGGAGGCCACACCTTCACAAGGACATTAACCAAATTGAGGCAGTCCAGAGAAGGGCAATCAAAATGGTACAGGGACTGTATCAGTAAACATATGAGGACAGACTAATGGAGCTCAATATGTATACCCTAGAGCAAAGGATGGAGAGAGGTGATATGATCGAAACATTCAAACACCTTAAAGGCATTAACAAGGTGAAAGAGTCTAACATGTTTCAATATAAGAAAAATAGCAGGACAAGAGGACACAGCATGAGATTAGAGGGAGGCTGATTAAGGGGTAATGTGAGGAAGTTCTTTTTCACAGAAAGGGTGGTGGATGCATGGAACAGCCTACCTCAGGAAGTGGTGGATATGAATACAGTGCAGGGTTTTAAACAGGCATGGGATAGGCATAAGGAAGCAATACAGATGAGTATGAATAGATAGGCCATTGACAGAGCAAAGGCCGATGGCACATTTATAAGGTAGGAAAAGAAATGGGCAGACTGGATGGGCCTTGCGGTCCTTATCTGCCGTCAACTTCTAGGTTTGTGTAAGAAGACTACATCTGCTTACTTTGTTTTTACAAAAATCTGGTCAATGCTGCTATACTGCTGATCATCTCATTGTAAACAAAGTTGCTGGGCAGCATGCTCCAATCCTCAGCAGCGGACAAGAAGTCGTTACCAGTGTCAACCTTAAGGGCAGGCAAACTAGGCGACTGCCTAGGGCGCCCATCAATAGAGGGCGCCGAAGACAGATTCTCCAACTCCGTCTCGGGTCCTTTCCCCTGCATGTCATATCCCCTGTCCTTGACTAACACAGCCTATTTTTTTTTTCCTCATGAAAAAGTAGGAAATGTCAGATCTCCTTATTGGATCCAGCTGTCATCTGACTGTTACAGAACATTCACTGCAGCAGCCAATAATATAACAGCAACATGAGTGGCAGCTACCAAGCAAGATCTTTCTGAACCCTCCCCCATGTGCCTAATGATCCTGTACAGAGCAAGGCCAACAGCAAAGAGCATACTCACAGCAGGAGCCATAAGCAGTTGGCAGCAGTTTTTGCGGTAAGCTGCACCTCATGCTCTGACTGAAAAGGAAGGCCAAATGTGAATCAAGCAACTAAGAGGCTTAGAGAGAGAGAGAGAGAGAGAGAGAGACAGACACTAAGTGGCACAGTGGCAGCCTGAAGGCGGCACAGGGTGTTCCAGTAGTGCTGACAAGGAGGGCGACTTGGAGTTTAGTTGCACTGATAGGGTGCCAGGTAGGGCGGCTGCAGATGTGATCATTACTCAGTTGGGTTCAATTTTGAGGCCCCCCTGGGTGGGTCGGCCCCTGTGGAGTTGGTCAGGTACCACCCATTGCGGGACGTGGTCCCTGAAGACCTGATGGCAGTTATTGACCTCTCGTTGTTAGACGAGTCTTGCACTGATCCCGAGCAGTTGGTAGTGGCCTATAGTGGAGCCATATCTTCAGCTCTTGATCAGATTGCTCCTGTCCATGTTTGCCCCCTTCCGCGTTGCCCTGGAGCCCTGTGGTTTGATGGGGCTCTGAGAGAGTTGCGGAAATTGGGGCGTAGGTTAGAGCGTCGGAGGAAGACCGCCACTGATGCCAACCACCTTATTTTGCTACAGCATTATAAACTCTACCAAACAGAAATTTCCCATAAGAAGGCAAAATTCCTGTCCAGGGAAATTTCTGTCGCATGGAATCGACCGGCTCAACTCTTCAGAACTGTTGACAGGCTGTGCAACCCAGTCTGTCAGCAGCTCCATCGAGTTTTTACACAAACTGATTGTCATGAGATCACTCGCTTCTTTGTGAACAAGGTCAACGACATCAGGAGGGAGTGCCACCAGTTTCACTCTAAGGGGGTTGCTGTTGATTGGTGCTCTGTCGCAGAGCCCGGAGTTTCCTGGAGTACCTTTGACCTGCCAGATTTCGTAGACATTATGAGGACTGTCCAGAAGATGAGTCCCACATGCTGTAGTTTAGACCCTGGCCCTACTTCCCTGATCTTGGGTTGTAGTGAGATCATTGGCCCGCTCTTAGCTCGGATTGTCCAGTGCTCTTTAGATATGAGTGAGTTCCCTAGCTCCCTGAAGGAGTTGGTGGTGACCCCCCTTCTGAAAAAAAGCTTCTTTAGACCCGGAGTACCTAGCAAACTACAGGCCTATCTCTAACCTCCCTTTTGTGGGGAAGGTTATTGAGAAAGTTGTGGCTGCTCAATTGGATAACCATTTAACCATCCATAATTTATACGAGCCTCTCCAATCTGGTTTTCGCAAGAGGCATAGTACTGAGACTGCTCTGGTTCAGGTGCTCAATGATCTCCTGATGGCGAGAGATCGGTGACACCATTCTATCTTGGTTCTCCTAGATCTATCATCAGCTTTTGATACTATGGATCATGGGGTTCTGCTCAAACGCCTGAGGTTCACCTGTGGGTTGTTGGGTACAGTCCTCAGATGGTTTTCATCTTTCCTCGCTGGGAGAATGCAGAGGGCGGTCTCGGGTTTGTTTTTATCTGGGGCTTTCTGTCTGCCTTGTGGGGTACCTCAGGGTTCGGTGCTGTCCCCCATGTTATTCGCAGTATATATGCTACCCCTCGGAGACATTGTAAGACGGTATGAGCTGAGGTTTCACTGCTATGCTGATGATACCCAGCTCTACCTGTCTTTTGCACCCAACCAGGTTGGTGCTATCTCGGTACTAAAAAACTGCCTTGCAGAAATCCAAGACTGAATGAATTCCAACGGTCTAAAGTTGAACCCTGGAGAGACTGAGGTTTTGGTTGTGGACCCAGGTGATAGGGTAGAGGGACTGAGGACTGGGCTCCCTTCCGGCTTAGTTCTGGGGGAGGCTCAGATTCTCACCTCTGAACGGGTGTGTAACCTGGGAGTGGAGCTTGATGTTGGTCTGACTCTTCATCATCAGGTGTCAGCAGTCATCAAGCTAGTCTTTTTTCATCTTAGGAACATTGCCAGGATTAAGCACCTTGTTCCACCCAGTGTACTGCCTGTCCTGGTCCACGCCTTTGTGACATCACGCCTTGATTATTGCAACTCCCTTTATCTAGGGCTTCCTGGAGTTGATATCCGCTGCTTGCAGCTAGTGCAGAACACAGCAGCACGTTTGCTGACTGGGGCATCGAGGAGATCTCACATCACCCCTGTGCTGCATGCTCTGCACTGGCTGCCAATACAGTGGTGGATCACCTTTAAAGTAGGTCTATTGACTTACAAAGCCCTACACGGACAAGGTCCTGATTACTTGAAAGAACTCCTGGTTCCTTACACTCCTGTGCAACAGCTCCTCTCGGCTGATGAGGGGTTGCTGGAGATTCCGAGGGTTAATTTGAAGTCATCTGGTGCGCGTGCCTTTGGATGTGCGGCACCTACCCTCTGGAATTCTCTGCCCCATCAGCTCCGGGAGTGCAGGGCGGTGGGGAGTTTTAAGCTAGCACTAAAGACTTTTTTATGGGGAAAGGCATTTCCAGTTTTATTGTGATTTTACATGACATGTATTTGTATATGTTTTATCTGAATTAATACTGTACAGCGCCTTGGAATTTTGAAAGGTGCTTTATTAAATAAATTGTATTATTATTATTATTATCTGTCCATGCTGAGGGGAGAGTTAGGGTGGGCTTGGCAGCCAGGCTATTAGATCTCATCAGTAGCAGTGCACTGAGCTGGGGTGCTGGGCCTGGCTGGGCTCTTTCGGACCACTGGAAGCTGATGAGGAGAGTGGGGCTGCAGACAGTCACAGAGGAGAGTCGGGCCAGATCAGCAGAATGAACTGGGTGGTGTGGTGGTCTGCAAAGCTAGCAGCAGTAACTTTGAGGCGAGTGGGCAAGCAGTGAGCGGATCTTATTGAGCTGAATAAAAATTGTCCCCACTTGCTTCTGTGACTTATTTCCCCCATCCTTCCTTCCCCCTCCATTACAAAAGTAATTAACTGAGTGCAGGGGAGGAAGATTAAAAAAATAAAATTCTGGGAGGTGGCACCATTTAAAATTTGCCTAGGTGCTCCACATAACCTAAGGCCAGCTCTGTTGGAGATTCGATGGGCTGTAATTAGATCTGAGGCTTTGAAAATCTGTAATGGTGACTGCTGTTCATGCTGTACTCCTGAAACTATGTACAGGTCATGTAGCCCACATGACTCTGTGGGTAGCACATTGCACTGCAATGAGGTAGACCCTGGGTTTGTGTCTCCACCACAAGTTCGTCCACCCGGCCTGGAGGAGTCTTAGCAATGTTCTTAAGACTACAGAGTAGAACGACCATCTTCAGGATGCTTCTGCACCTCCTGTGGTGGAGACTGGGGTCCAAGCAAGTCCTACTCTCTCCACAAGCCAGTGTGGCATGAAGATGCACATGCAGTAGAAGGTGGTGGTCAGGAGAAGTCTGTATGAGTGATAAAATAACTAGCAGACTGCCTGTGACATCTCTAGCCGCACCCACATCCATATGACCTTGTCCACCCCCGGCTCTCCCCCCCACCACGCACCTTTTCAAAGCAGAGGTTGTTCCTAAGGTAGCTCAGGCACAGGTGTGCTACCCACAGGTCCGGCAGCATGAGGAGTTTTCAGAAGGGTGACAGAACAGGCTGTAGTTTGGTAGGTTCAGCAGCTTGGGACTGAACCAAATGTCCCTAATGAGAGTCAGCATCCGGTGTGACAAAGCTAAGTTGGTGGTAAGGCTGACCAGTGGGAGATAAAAAGTAATTACAAAGAAAATCTTATCCTACATAAGATCAATCAGTGCTATTATTTAAACAAAAAAATGACAGCTACCATCATTATGAAAGTCAAGACCTGCCCATACTCCACACGTTTTGCTGGGGAGTTACTGTAAACATTCAGCATGGTGAGCTGACTGCAGTAAAAAGACAGAAACGGAGAGAGACTCACTAGGAAATAAACCTTTGGCCTCAGAATGAAGGGACTTGTGCATCGGCACAAAAACTGCTATAGGATCTGCAGGCATGCACGGTGATCTACACATGAAGCCCACATTTCCATAGGCTGCACGTTTCAAATACAAAGTAATGAGCGGATGGAGAGCATGTTAAGTGAAATAAAGGACTGACTTGGTGTTCCTGTTGAAGACAGGCAAATTACCTATGAAGAAAAGTAAATTCTTAATTATGTTGCACTCCCTTTTTTTTTGTCATTTCAATGCATTTAAAGAAAAGGCATGGAAGAAATGAAACTTTTTTATAATGCCTCACACATACTGAACCCCAAACCATTTTATAGTCCGGGGGGCAGGGTTAGAGAATGTTGTTGCCACTAGGCATGCAGTGGAATTAAAGAAGCCCAGAGAAAGGTTAGAGAGAGATTACAGGTAGGATAAGCATAGGCGCCAGATCTTTAAAGGTCAGTATGCAGGCATGTCTAGTAGAAGCCCCTGCAAAAGTAACAGCTATTTTCAAAACTGCCATTCAGCTGCAAGGGATGCAGTTTCTGACAGCTTGTGTCATCGAACACATTTGCCATCAGGCTTGACCATTAAAAACACTGTCTCGGCGACTTGGGATCTGAGCTTCTGAGTAGAATTGGTCCTGGTGTCCCTGTGCCTGCTGAATGAAAGTGCAGAAGGGCCAACAGAGCTCCTTCTAAATTGCCCCAGATGCAAGACAGCCACAGGACTTAGAAAATCTGGTCCAAGGAGGTTAGTGACTTGCTTAGGGTCACACAGTAAGCGGTGGTGGTTGTGGGAGTCAGACCTGGGTCTCCAGGTTCACAGCTCTGCCTTCTAACCACTAGGCAATACTGCCTGCCTCCCATCTCACAGAAAAACAGCAGCCTTTTAAAATGGACATGTCTTGCATACCACTGACAGCCTAGCTATGCACTTATCTCAGATTTGTTATCTTGTCACATCTGTTGTGCTGCTTGCATTCAGATTCTAGCTGAAGTTCCCCAAAAGGAGGTTGTGCCCAATGTGCCGCCTAAACAAAAAAAAAATATTAACATACGGTTTGATAGACCCACTCATCAGAACAGGAAAAGGGATGATGGAAGCCTGGCGAGAACAAGTGCGGATCCTCTTAATATGAACTACTGTCCGTTCCCCGGGCAAAAGGGCAAAACCCCAAAACAAATAAGGTTAATAAAACCTGCTTAGCAGTTGACTGTTTTTAATACCCCAATATAAAGTCATGCTACTGAGTAATTGGCAACTGGTTCTACTGCACAAAATCTCAGGCAAGGTCAGGATGCTGCCAGTTTAGACAAGTCTGGATACTATGCTATGCCAGGATCTCTCTTAGTCAGTAAGCGTGAAATTACAACACGTCTGTTATGCTCCACTGCTTTCATCCAACTGGCCCACCAAAATTAAACCATGACCATCTAATGATGAAACTGCTGTGCCATAATTTGTGGACACAGATCAAAATGAGCTGTAATTTGAAGATTTATCTGTGTAATTAATTTCCAACGCTCCTCATACTGCATCTCCATATCTGCAAGTATTGCTGACTTGTCATTTCTTTTTTCTTTCAAGTCACCCCAGACCCAGACTGCTAAAGATGCAGTGATACTGTTCATGTGCAAGTACTGGAAAACCTAGCTTTTAGCGACCGTTTCCAGCAGCCCAATAAATTCAATGTCTGTCAAATTAAGGACTGACTAGACCCAAGCTAACGCTGTAATAAAACAAATCACCATTCCTGCTAATAAGAACAAGTTAATTAAGTTTGACTTGTTCTTTTTGGTTAAAATACAAAGATGTACAGTATCTCTGCACCAACATGGGTACACACACACACACACAATCTCACTCTCCCCTCTCTCTTGCTCTCACACACAGTGTAACAGATTTAATTAACACAGCATTCAAAATCCTCTTAACACATGATCTGAAGATAATCTTAAAATAACTCCTCTGCTTGTCTACAGAGAAGCCTAGATCGGTATGAAATTTTCATGAGAAGCTGCTGATAAACTGCTTGCTGCCTATTTTATGAGAATCATGCAAATCTAAAAGCCATTCTGTTTCAAGGGAAAAACTGCCATCATAATCACACCACTGTAACAAAGGTTTGCTCACCCTTTCCCTAATCCCTAACCTAGCAGATACCTGCAAAGTGTGATTCAGTGTCCAGTCCTAACCATACCATGTCAAGTCCAACTGCCAACCCAATGAAATGCAGCTCTGTTTTGTTAAAAAATGCTGCCTGCAATCTATGTTTCAAGCACATACTGTAAACACCCCTGTTAAACAGTCCTCTGTCCTCATGCAAACACTGAATTCGCAAGCAAGTGCTCAGTAACATACAGAGGTCGGGGGAGTTTAAAGGGTTTGCATTTAAAAAGCTGGTAACTCCACAGATCAGTACAGGTATCTGCATTTAGGATGAAAGAATGTCAGACACACTGCTGGCCCATCAGAAACTAGATCCAATATAACATGAAATGTGTTTGGTAACAACTGGTTTTTAAAATCCAGTGAAAAATATAGCATTCAGAATTAGAATCCAGAACTCGAGCACAATTAAGTAAGCATGGCTGGTACTATTAAATCCTCAAGAACTGGTAACAATATATGTTCATACCAGGTTTGCTGAAAACTGGATCATTGGCTTGCAAAATATAGTCAAACATGAAACAGCTTGCCACCCTGATGGCCCAGCGGCACTGCAACACAACGACCCAGGTTTGTGAGCAGTCGTGGGTCACTAGTGTCAGGAGGCAGACCAAGCGTGGCAGCTGCTAACAGCAGTATGCATCAGTTGGAGAGGTTTGCAGTGGGTTACGGAACCACAGTGACATCTGCAGAGAGCCAGTGAACTAGCTCCTTCCCAGGGGCATGCTGCTTGTGTTCAATGCCAGTGGTTGGCTGTGCATGTGTCGTGGGGAGATGGGAGTATATGAAGAAAACTGGGAGGAAAGCCCACACTGCCACTGGGATGAAGGCCGTCAGGTCAATCAGGCCCAGTGCTGTGGACCCCCACTGGACAGACAGTGCAGTTAACAGTGGATATGGCTAGGAGAGCCGCCACGAGAGTTAAGCCACCCAGGCCCAAGGACTGGTCTGGTGGCAAGGAGGCCAAAAAGATCTATAGGAAAAAAACGAACATGAAGCAGCCAGTCACAGCCCCAAACTGATGCATAATTAGGTCAAAATGGCCAATACTGTGGTAACACAAAGAACTCAGAATACCAAATGTCTACAGTAAAATTTCATGACAACAGAAAAACTGGCTCTCAAGAAAGAAGCCAAAAAATGTAACAGCAAATCACAAGCAAGAATTCATGCATAATTAGCGCAAAATGGCCGACAAACTCTCAAGGATACAAAATGCTGACTGTTCATACCAAGTTAGATGAAAAACATTTGAATGTTTCCCTACGATACAGGTAAAAATACAGTAGCCAATCACAAGCCAGAACTTGTGCATATTGAAGGCAAAGTGTAGATACTGAGATATCTTGAAGGGCGCACAATACTGAATGTCTATTCCAAATTTTATGACAACAGGAGAAATCTTGCTAAAGAAGATATAGTTAAGTGTGACACATATGCATATCCGTGTCACAAGAGTCGAACAGCAGCCATAACTCATGCACACTTGCACTGAGGCCAGTAGTCTTGCACCTCGAAGAACCCAAAACACTGAATGTCAACACGAAGTTTAGTGGCAAAAATCTTAGATATAGACCTAAATGTACATGTGGCAGTACATTCGCATGGAGACCTTCACTGTACAGTATACTCCATCTTGGAGCTACCATCTCGGGGTTGGGGGGGGGGCAGGACAAAAAAGAAGACAAAATAACTGTTAGAGCACTATTAACTATGAATTACCTTGGCTCCAGATCCAGCTGAAGCCGTCATGCTTTATACTGCATGTTTACAACGGATTACAGTACTTTTGTGTGCTGGCTTCAGTAACTAATGCTGTTAGCAACACCAGCCCTTCTGCAATGAGAAAACCCTTCAGTAAAATAAATTTGTTTACAAGGACTACAGCCAATACCCAATGATTACCAAATACAGCACTGCAAAATTTGTTGGCACTGGCACAGGACAAATGACTAGCTTCGACACCCACAGTGCAAGCATTACTTCCAATATTTTACAGCCACTGAGTGACATGAAATCTGCTACAACCCCCTACCAAGAAGAAAAAGGAAGGGAAACAAAATGATTTTTGTTTCACTCTCAAAGCAACTGGAGTGTTTTGCTGTACAGCGTGCTTTTCAGTCTCTATAGTCATTTGGGATATACAAATCTGGGTGGAGGTACAGCAGGTCAGAGCAACTGAGGAAGCAACAAGTAGCCAATGCCCAAAATATTCAGAACTTTCTCTTCCCCCAAAAAAGGGCACAAATGAACATGAGAAGTCAAAATGTATACATAAGCACTTACACTCCGGAGCCTGTGCTTTGGCAAAGTTTCAAGCAAAATCAGGTATTTCAGGTTATTTAATAAACCGTTGATCTGCTATTTTTGTTTTTCAGAATGCCATTAAGATACTAAGCTAGAAATCTTGCACCAAACGATGTGTGCACGACTTCGACAGCGTGTCCATTTTCTCTCATAGCTAGTAACCAGCATTTTCGCTCGACCAGCCCAAACAATGACATATTCTTTCAGTACTAGTAGTTTTCAAGATTCTATGATGCAGATACTTGATCAGGAAACCAAAAAATCAGGTACAGGAGGATGTTTTCTCAAATTCAGTTCTAACAACATCCTGCCTCATTAAAGAGGTTGCTACATGTTTCCACAGTTCAAAACAGGGTTTGACAAATATTTCACTGGACCCTTGGTAGATTTTGCTCCCTAGGGTTCAGGACTCCCAAAATAACAAACTGTGGGTCCAGGATAAAATTCTGAAGGTCCCACGATGCGAGGTACTTCATCACTTCCTGCTACAGTGTGAGTGAGTACCAGGCAGCAGCATGCGCATCCTCAACTGTAGTAAAGTGCATCTCAGGAAAGCAACATGCTGACGAACCCAACGGGCTGCTGGTGCTTCAAGGATGTAGAGCCCCATTTCCCCAGAGAGCTCAGACTTTACTTTTAAAATTCTTTAGTGATGAACAAAATAAAAGCTACAAATAGTACTTGTCTGTTCCAGTAGCAGTTTAGGAAGGCATTGGGATGTGCTGGTTACAGCACTGAACTGCGACTCTGTGAACCCAGTGAACAAAGCCCTGAATCTCCCCGAAGACACTAGCTTATCCATGGATCTTGAGCAAGTTAAAGGACATCCTATAGCAGTGTTTACATGGCGGCAGTGCTCTCGTATCTGTGCCACTCCATTCCCACTGTGGCGGCTGCTTCCACAGCAATTCACTGTTTACACAGGCACCCCCCCCCCTCGCGGTGCTGAGTGTCGCTCCAAGGAGGGGCTGTAAATTCATTAGCCATCTGAAGAAAAATGCTTTTGGACCAGAGCGAGCAAAGCGTAGACACCGCCCTTTAATATGCTCACTCCAATATCGATACCCACATTCGAGTCGGATCAGAAAAATGATCCTAAAGGCTCTTAAGGCACTCCGGTAAGCGTTTACACTGCTGACTTTGCAGCACATCAATCCATGTGCATGGGTTGACACGCTGCAAAGTTGGCAGTGTAAATGGGGCTTTTGTTCTTCAGTCTGCAGAGCTAGAACAACATGGAGTCAAAGCAGAAACCCACTGGGAAACATAGAAACATAAAAATGGTCAGCAGATAAGGACTGCTAGGCCCATCCAGTCTGCCTGTAGGCCCTATACATTGTATGTGGCCACTGACACTATGTGATCAATGGTTTTTCATCACTCCCTCCCTGCTTAGGATTCCCTTGTGCCTGTCCCAGGCATGCTTAAACCCCTCCACTGTGCTTGCCCCAACTACCTCTTGTGGCAGACTATTCCAAGCATCAACTACCCTTTTTGTGTAGAAAAACTTTCTCACATTACTTCTTAATCTACCCCTTCCAATTTCATATTGTGCCCCCTTGCTCTAGTACTTTTTCTACATTGGAAAAGGTCCCCCACCTGCACCTTGTTTATGCCCTTGAGGTGCTTCAAAGTTTCAATCGTATCCCCCCACTGTCTCCTCTCCTCCAGTGAGTACATACTGAGGTCCCTTAGTCTCTCCTCATATGCTTTGTGGTGCAAGCCCTGCACCATCTTTGTTGCCCTTCCCTGGATAGTCTCCACCTTATCTATGTCTTTGCGCATGTGTGGCCTCCAGAACTGCATGCAGTACTTCAGGTGAGGCCTTACCAATGTTTTATACAATGGCATCACCACCTCATGCCTCCTGCTAGTGATACCCCTGCCTATGCCCCCCAGCATGCCACTGGCCCTCCCTGCCACCTTTGTACACTGCTTTGATACCTTAAGGTCACCAGAGATGAGAACCCCTAGATCCCTTTCCTCTTTGGTGACAGTCAGCTCCCCCCCCCCCCAACCTGTAGCTCTCACCAGGGTTCCCTGTACCCAAGTGCATTATTTTGCACTTCTTTGTACTGAAACTCACTTGCCACATCTCTGACTATCTTTCAAGCTTCCCCAAGTCCCTCTTCATTTTCTGCACCCCTTCTGGAGAATCCACCCTGTTGCAGAGCTTGGTGTAATCTGCAAACAGGCGGACCTTTCCTTCCAGCCCCTCTGCAATGTCACTAATGAAGACATTGAACAGAACTGGTCCTAGTACTGATCCCTGTGGTACCCCACTGGTCACCCAACTCTCCCCAGACTGTATCCCATTTACCACCACCCTCTGTCTCCTGTCTGTTTACCAGTTCCTAACCCAGTTCGCCACATTGTCCCTCACGCCCAGACTACCCATCTTGTTAATCAGCCTACTATGTGGGACGGTGTTGAAGGCTTTGCTGAAATCTAGATAGGCGACATCTACCACCCCTCCCTGATTTAGTTCCCTAGTCACCCAATCAAAAAAATATATTAGATTCATTTGACATGACCTTCCTGCTGTGAATCCATGTTGCCTTAGATCCTGAGCACCGCTGGATTCCATATGTGTCACTATCCTTTCTTTCAGCAGTGTCTCCATGATCTTTCCCAGGCTGACTGGCCTGTAGTTCCCCGCCTCCTCCCTACTGCTGCTTTTGTGCAGTGGGACTACATGTGCCCTCCTCCAGTCCTCTGGAACGACACCCATGTTTAGTGACTCTGTGAACAGGGCTGCCAAAGATGCTGCTAGTTCCCTTTGCAGCACCTTTAATATCCTCGGGTGGATGCCATCTGGCCCCATGGTCTTATCCACCTTCAGCTCTGTGAGTTTTTCCAGAATTCTCTCTACTATGAATGGACTGGTGTCCACCTCTCCCCACACCACTGCCTCTGCAACCCAACTGTGGTCCTTGATGCTCCTCCTCCTTAGTGAATACTGAGCAAAAGTATTTATTCAGTATTTCTGCCTTGTCCAGATCCTCTTCCTTACACTCTCCCTTCTCCCCTTTGAGCCTCACAACCCCCCCACCATTTTTCTTCTTTCACTAACGTACCGATAAAATACCTTATTCCCTTTGTTTACAGACTGTACTAACCCCTTTTCTGTCTGTGCCTTCACCCTTCTAACAGCTTTCCTTGCTTCTCTTAGACATTCAAGGTACATCTCCCTGTTCTTCTCCCTTTGGCTCCCCTTATATTTCCTGAAACTCACCCTTTTAGCCCTGACTTTGTCCCCCACCTCTTTGGAGAACTGTAGTGGTTTGCTTCTTCTTTTCCCTTTGGCCACTACCCTAATGCATCGTTTCATTATATCCACTATGGCTCCTTCCAGTTTCTCCCACTGTTCTTCCACCCCCTCTATTACCTCTACCTTCCCCAGAACTGCTTGTATACATCTACCCATTTCAGTGAAATCCACCTTCCTGAAATCTAATACTCTTGCCCTTGTGTGGCTTAATTGAGTCCATGTCTCCATGCTGAACTACATCATGTGATGGTCACTGGAACCCAGCTGCTCTTCCACCTGTATTTCTTTGACTCTGTTCCCATTGGTCCATAGCAGGTCCAGAATTGACTTGTGCCTGGTTGCCTCATACACCAGCTGCCAGAGTCCAGCCCCCTGCAGGGATTCAAGGATGGCTGTGATTCTGGCTGAAATGGTCATCTGGGTGGCCCAATCCACGTCCGGCATATTGAAATCCCCCAGTAGCAGGATTTCACCTTTAGCTGCCATGTCATGTATGTTCTCCACTAGTTCCCCATCTACTTGCTCCCTCTGTGCCAGAGGTCTGTAGATCACCCTGTGCATACTGTTTCATTCCCTGGCTCCAGGGTGACCCACATTACCACAGCCTTCCCCTGTCTTCCCTGAACTTCTGTAGCCTGTATACCATCTCTGATGTACAGGGCCACTCCCCCACCCTTTTTACCCTCGCTGTCCCTCCCGAACAGTGTATAGCCTGGTACATTGACTTCCCAACCATGATTAGCAGAGTACCACGTCTCTGTTATTGCTGCTAGGTCAAGGTCTGCATCTGCCAACAAGGCCTCCAGGTCTGGAACCTTATTTCCTAGGCTACGGACATTCGTTAGCATGACCTTCCATGTTTTACAGTCTGCTCTCCCTCTGCTCTTGTTCTCCCTCTCCAGCGTCTTCCCCGCACCCCGATTTCCTTTTCTATGTGCTCTGGCCCCTCCCCCCTTATCACTCGTTCTACATTCTTAACCTGCCTGCCCCCCCCCTGCCTGCTTTAGCTGTTCCAGTATTCAACTTATGTTCCTGCATGTTCCCATGGGAGGGTGTTCCTAAGCCTCCTGACCCTCCTGGCTCCCCTTCCCCGACCAGTTTAAATGCTCATAGATGAAGCATTTAAACTTCTCTCAAAGGACCAAGATCCCCTTCTCTGACAAATGCAGGCCATCCTCCTTCTATAAGCTCGCATCTGCCCAGGTCAGGCCCCAATCCCGTATGAAGCCAAAACCCTCCCAGGATTTGAAGGTACGGATGTGGAGTACCCTAGCCTCCCCTGTGCCCTGGGCAGGTAGCACCTCCAAGAATGAGACGGAGCGTGCTAACTGTTTCAGGATTCCCCCCAGCTTCCTGAAATCTTCCTGGACTCTGGCTAACTCCACCCTTCTCCTGGCCATGTCATTGGTCCCCAGGTGGACAATGACATCCAGCTGCTCCCTCCTAGTTATTGCCGTAGTGATCCTATGGATCCGCTTCCCATCCCTCCATGCAGCGCTTCCTGGGAGGCACTTGACCTCCCTCTCTCCCCTGCTAGGGGACCCTAACTCCACTCCCCGGACAATAGAGTCCACCCACTAGGAGAAGCTGCCCCCTCCTCTGGGGTTCCCTGCCTCCCTTACCTGGGGCTCCATCCTGGAGGACCCTCCCATCCTCCCTGGTCCCAGTGTCGGGTTCCTGAGTGGGGCTTTCCTGTTCCTCCAAAACAGTGTGGGAGTTACTAAGCGGGACCAGTTGGAAGATGTGCTTCAACCCCCCAACCCTCCTGAGCTCACCATAGTCCTATCACTCCTCTTCCCTGGCATCCTTTGAGGTACAGGTTGTGGACCCGGTGGTCTCTGGGTGGGGGGTGGATGCCACCTTCAGCTTGGCCAACTCTGCTCGGAGACAGGCAACCTCCTCCCTCAGCCCAGAGGGGTGCCTGCAGATAGGGCAACATCATAGCCTCCAGAATGTCTCCCTGAAGTCAGCTGCTCCACAACCACTGCATTGCAGCACCCCATCCTGTTGGTTTCCCTCCTCAATCAAATGCCTACTTAAGACAGCTATTTGTTATCTCCCAAATATTTGTTTTATTTCTGTTGTGTTTTGTTACGCTTCCTCTCTTTGCTACTTCCTGTATGGATGCAGGATGTTGCAAGGCCCTATGGGACCCACCCAATAAATGTAGGGCAAGCCCTGGGATGGGTGGGTAGGACAATCAACCAAGGAGTCCTGAAGCAGCGACTCCTCACTCCACTCACTGAATGGTACCAGTTATCATGGTTAAATAAATTCCCAAATAAAACTATATGCACATACAATTTTGGTTGCTCCTATAAACTGTAAAACACTGTTTGGAAGCAAAATGGCTGTTTGGTCGTTGCCAGAAAAGTAATGTAAATTCTAACGTCATTAGAAATTTGGTGGTGGTGGGGGATTTATCTGCCAATAAATCTGTTTTAAAGCAACCATTCATGTTAGCTATACAAATAAAAAACAGCACTATTTCTCGTACTTAAATGAAGCAACTAGGCTCACTTGAACAGTGGTGTTTTAAACAAAATTAACTTTCAAAACTGATTTAACAATCAATTTCTGCAGATCAAAAGACAATAGCCTTCTGCCTGGTACATACGAACGAACATGCCAGCAGAAAAAGGCCTTACGGTCTAGCTTGTCTGCTTGAGTGTGCAGTTCCCTCCTGTGTCTACAGTGGGATCTGCCCCCCGCCAATCCCCCCATAGCCCCTCAGTGCATTGAAGCTATCCACCATTTTCAGGGAGACCACCTCCTCTGGCAACCTCTCTCCTGAATCTCCCTCCTGCAAGCTTTTGGCTATGTCCCTTAGTGGACTTGTTCCCACTAAGACTGAAGTGGCCCTCCATATTCAGCCTACTACTATCTTCAAGGTATCTGAAGGTCTCAGTCATGTCTCCCCTCTCCTTTCTTTCCTCAAGAGAGCACATGTTGAGCCCCTTGAGCCTCTCCTCATAGGTGTTGCTCTGCTGGCCCTGGATCATCTTGGTCATCCTTCTCTGGACCATCTCCTGCAGATTGACATTCTTTTTAAGATAAGGGCACCAATACTGCACCACTGTACTCTAGGAGTAGTCTTACCAGATACCTATACAGCGGTAGGATGACCTCCACCTTCCTGCTGGTAATCCCCCTGGCTATGCAGCCCAGCATCCGATTTGCTTTTGCTGCTACTCTCCTGCAGTGTGCAGAGTACTTCAGGTCACTCTTGATGATAACCTCCAGGTCCCTTTCTTCCTTAGACTTGGTGACCTGCACACCAGCCAACCGGTATTTGGTCTCTGGGTTCTTTGCCCCTACATACACAACTTTTGCACTTTCTATCACTGAACCCCCATTACCAAATGCCATACCACTTCTCTAGCCTAACCAGGTCTTTCCCTAGTTCTTGTCTCTCCTCCTCCAAGTCCACTCTGCCAAAGAGCTTTGTGTCATCCAAGAACAGGCAGATCTTACCTCTGATCCCATCCGCTATATCACTGATGAAGATGTTAAACAACACTAGACCGAGCACCAAGCCCTGTGGGACCCCATCGGTCAATGGCCTAGCTTCCCAGAATCCCCCCTCCCCCCCAACCACAACCTTTTGGCTTCTATGCTTTAACCAGTTAGTGATCCATCTAGCAGCTTGGCCCCCACGATACATTCACTGGTACCTTGGCCTGTCCTGCTGAAGCTACAACAATTGCTATGGATGCCTAAAAATTGAAAAACTTGTATATTCTATTCACTGGTGTCCCCATTATAACTTTAGACCACCTCCTTTAGTGTGCTGTAATGTACTTTCACTTTGAAGTACAACTGGTTGCAGGTATCAACATTCATTACTGTATAACTTGCCCAGAAGTAATTTTTAATGCCTCTGGCAAGCTGTAACATTAAGCATTGTTTGTGGAATACGAACTGTAATGTCAAACAATGAGGAAATTATACAGGACCTTTTTTTTTTATTTTACAAAAATACACTGCAATGCCACTTATGTACAATAGCTGTTTAGACAGAAGCATGGGAACTTTTAACATACACGTTCTGCAGCAGGACTGTCTCAGAACTTTTCAAACTCATACTGTAGATGTTAGGAAGCGTCAGCTGCAGTGCCGGCAATCAGCCAGGTTTGTGTTCCAAGCCCAGAACACTCCTTGGGGCTGGCAGGAGGATAACTGATGCTTTCCTTCTCTGGGTGGGGAGGCTCTTATCCTCTACTGTGGTATCATCCCCTTGAATTCGGGATGTGTGCTGCAGTAAGAGGGACTTGACTATTTAGGATTCCAGCTAAGAAAGGATGGGTGGAGGTGGTGGGGGTGTCCAGGACCCTGGCCCCATGCCTATACCGCACAACAGATGGTACCACATAGCAATTTCAGGTCAGAAGGGACTCTAGGTCCACAGCCCCCCAGTCCCAAAGAAGGGATTAATAAGTACAGCATGCTGTGCATGCATGTACTCTAGGGATAACTCCCCCTCCTCAACAAAAAAAAAAAAAACCCTCTCTCTCTCACTCAGGGTACCCTCTGATTCCCTAAGCAGAAATATGTCCACACTTACCCTGAAGGCCTGTACTGTCTTCACATCCACCGTTTCCGCTAAAACTCTGTCCAATAGTTTCGCCTTCTGGTGGGAGAGGTGCATCCCAATGGTACACTAGAATTAGCAATGGAGAGCTTCAGAGCATGTCCCCACAACCTACTGGAGAACAACAGATCAAGCATCTCCATTTGTGTGGTCCTGTCGGTGCTCTTGTAGAAGAACTAGGTCCTGTCCCTCTTAGCCAGTAAACATGCTAAGGGCCTCCAGCCTCTACTCATAGCTCTTTTCCCCCTCCATAGCCCTGATCATGCTGGTGTCCTTGCACTGCATCCTCTCGACTGTTTTAATGCCCCCCCTCCCTGATCCTCCCCCCTGCTGGAGCCCCTACCATCCGTGTAGTTGGGCCTCCTCTTGGGTTCTTCCACAGCTTCTATCAGGCTCCTTGCTTTTCTACATCTGCAGTGCCATTCATTCCACCAGCTTCGGTCTCTTTATTCGCACATCAAAGTCGCTCAGTGTACCTCTGCTTAACTCCGTTTACTTTTTATGTGCATTTGTACCATGTTAAGCTGTACTCTGTACTTTACTTTGTACCAATAATTACTACTGTGTACACTTTTTATTATTGTATTTCCCATTCCTTCTCGCTCTGGGTTGCACATAGAAATGAGCCTTGGCTCAGTGGGCCTCTCCCAGTTACCAATTTTCAAATAAATAAATGTCCCTTATGTATGTGGCGCCCAGAGCTGCATGCAGTACATGTACATGGGGCCTGAACAGGGCCCTGTAAAATGGCAGTAATACTTCTCCTGCTCTGTTGGTCATGTAACCCCTAGGTGGCACTATCCCATGGGCTACTACCCCTGGCTGCTTGGCTAGTAGCAGGTTAAGGGGCCTGAGTTCTGAAACGGGTGCCTCCACCCGGAGGTCAGGGTTGGTAGTGGTCAAGCTAACCTGGGCACAGCCCTCCGGGACACTGTAACCCCCCCTCTTCCCCTTTAGTGGCCTTAACACTGTACAATAATCACTTTCACAATACCCCTGGTACACCACACACAAGTACCCACACTGTTTGCACTTACCACCAGGTCTGGTTCCTCTGGCTCGACCCTGGGGACCCCCTGTAAAACAAGGTTATGCACAGCAAATAGCAACAGTACAGTACTTTGAGCACAAACTGGAACCACAGTCAGATTACATGCAGAAAAAGTTAGATCTGATTTATTCAGGGGACTTGAACAATGGAGGGACAAAATCAGGTTAATTAGCTTAAAGGTTATATCAATCAAGCAGTTATGCATGCGCTTTAAGTCCCCCCACACACTCCACCTCTGGGTACCCAGGTGGAGAAGAGATGGGCTAGCCAGGACCGTTGCCCGGGGTTGCAGCTGGCTGGGGCCCTGGGATGGAAAACGCAACATGCATGGTACACAGTATTTGTAATCCGGAGCCACAGGGCTCAGTTCATAAAGGAAACGAAACAACAAGACAATCAGATGACACACTCAGATTAACCTGTTGTTGCAGGGAGCTACCCTGGTATTTACTCAGGATACTCAAGACTGGACACAGGCTGGATGAAAATCGAGACTGCAGGTGGTTGATCTGGAATGCACGAGAAGCAGGGCCTACATGAGTCGCAGAGGCGTCGTTCCTGTTCAAGTGTGGAGCAGGGGGCTGATCCCCAGGCAGGTCTCTCCTCGATGGCTTCTCTGTGCAGTGGGTAGTCTGGCTGGGCCAGTCTGGCAAGGCCCAGACCGCATGGAGACAAATTCGGATGCAGTCCGTTTTGGGCTGCATACAGCTTCCAGCAAGCAGAACACAGTTCACACAGTGGATGACTAACTCATGACCCACTAGCAGCTCACAGCACATTTACATGTAAGGGAATTCTACTGTACCAGGCAAAGCACTCCCCGGTCACAATCACAAAGTCTCTGCACACACTGGGAGCTTAGGGGTAGCTGGAACTCCTGACAGGCCGATCGCATTCAGCAAAATCTTCGGTCTTCTTCAGGTTGAGCCTGGCCCACTTCAGTTGCTTATTTTAGTCATACAAACTTGGATTTAGTCCAAAATAATTCTCTTCTCTCACTCTCAGGAGCAGCACACCAACATGCAGGCCAAAAACATAGCCTTTTCAGAGTTCTCCCATGCGAATCCACTCAGGATTGCTGCCCAAAATCACTTCAGCTCCTCTCATTTCACTTCCCAGCTCAGAACTAACTGAAAACTGCAAGCAGCCCGGGACTTCCCCAAGATTCAAAAGATTTGGTTGGCTGATTTGGCTGTCAGTCAAAGCAAGAGTTCCCCCTTCAGTTGCAAAAAAGCTCCAAACTATAGTTCCTACAGATTTTGAATTCAGACATCTCCTGTAGCCGGCTACATTTTGGGTCCCACCAATACTGTTTGATCCAATTTGTAGTCCAGGACTAAGATAGTGGAGACAAACAAAACAGTCCTTGCTACAAAGAAAGCAGCTTAGACAAACTACATTATCATTATCACTCTAAATGTTTTTCAATAAATAGTTGCATCTTTCAACAGAGCTCCCTCTCAGATTACTTAGACTGCAATTAGGCAGCTCTTAAAGAGACAGTACACAGAGGCTATACAGGCTCTGGTAATCACATTTAAACTGCTAAAACGCAGGACACCAGCCTGGCAGTGAGCATTTAGGCAAGCTCAAGGAGGCCTTTTTGGGAACCCCCATTTGTAAGGGAAGGGGGTTACAGTCATAATAGTCACCTGTGGGCAGACAGGGCTGCTGTACTAGTGTCAGAGCAAAGAACACTCTTACAGGAGCCCATGTCTACCCGCAGTTGAATACTACCAACTTATCACAGTAGGCTGAAGATGTATGCTGGTGTGTCCATAACAATGAAGTTGGGATATGGGAACCACCAACTACCCACACAGTTTTGTTTTTATTTTTTTATTATTATTATTATTATCTGCATGACAAGATTAGGGGTAGTGAGGAAAATTAGTGAGATGTGTGCGATGCTCTTAGACACAGTACATGTGGATGTAGATACTGCACTTGAAAATATTATAGATAATTAAACAGGTAGTAGTAGAACCAAAAATCTGAAAAAGTTGAAAATATTTTTAAAATGAAATTTAATTTTTAAAACCCATCACACATTTCTAAAAAAAAAAAAAAACTTTACAATATAGATACATGAAAACTGTGACAATATAACTTATTAGTACTGCCCTGCCTTCAAGCTTCCAAAAAAAAAAATAAGTTACCAAGTAACACTTTCTTAAAATATTATCAATAATTGTAAACTATATTACAAAAATGCATCAGTAATATTTCAATATACTGATAATGCACAAACCCGTCCGTGACTCCAATGTGTTTTTTTTTTTTGTTTGTTTGTTTTTTTATTTAATGGTTCCAACGTTAGCCCTTTCTAAAGATAATTTCTTTGAAATATTAAGCAACGGGAAAAGATAAAATTAAAAAGGAGGGGAGGGGATGCAGGGGAAGAAATGCATACAAGCACGAAGGGGTGCAGGGTTAATGGAAGTGAAAAAAATTCAGGGGACAGGGCAGAGGCCAGGGAGAACTGGGTTGTATAGGGAAATGGGGGGGGGGGGGAGTGGCTACAGGAGCAAGTGAGGCACTGAGGTCCTAGTGGAGGGCTTTGGAAGATTAAGATGGAGGGATGGTTAGGGAATGGTCCCAATTAAGACCGCACCAAGAGTGCTGCATGCAGTTTTGGAATCCATACTTGAAGAAAGATGAAGGCAGTGCAGAGAAGAGCCACCACGATGGTCCAGGGACAGCAGGAGAGGGCCTATGAGGAAAGGCTACAGGATCCAAATATGTACCCGCTGGAGGACAAGAGGAAGTGGATGGACAACATGATAGGGACATTTATGTTTCTTCAAGGGATAAACAAAGTTAAAAGCAGTGCACTTTTCACATTCAGTGCAAATACAAGCATTGGGAAACTGGTAATGGGAGACTTAAAAAGTATGTGAGGAAGTACTTTTGTCACAGAGTGGTGAAAAAAGTGGAACAGGCTGCTCAGCACGGTAGTCTGTGCAAAAATTGTGGTTGGATTCAAACAGGCATGGGACAGAGTACCATGGAGACGAGTGACTCAGTGGGCTCATTCTTCATGGTTATATAGGGCAAAGGGCAGACTGGGCAAACCAACTGGCCTTCTTCTGCCATCAGTTTTCTACATTTCTATAGTTATCAGATGGGGTGGGGTGACTTAAGAAGACTGGAGTGTTTTTGTCTCACAGGCATTTATAATATATAGCTGGGCAGTAAGTGAGACATTACATAAGGAATAAGACAAGACAAGGTGTGGTCATACCCATACCTTTCAACCTCCTGCCTCATAAATCAGGAACAAGGCTTAAAAAAATCAGGGACAAAGGACCAAAATCAGGGACACATCTTCAAAATTGGAGATATCCACCCAGAAAGCTGGTACAATATGGGGTTTAGTGCAAAATGCATTTTCTAAAGAAGAACAAGTCTGTAACTTTAATGCTTGACATTGTTTTGTGCTTACAGTCCCCACTGTTTAGCCACAAAAAACACAAATTTAGGAGGGACAGAGTAAAATTTTGAGGCAAAATCAGGGGCGTCCCTGAAAATCAGGGACACATGAGAGGTTTGGTCATGCCTCTCAGCTGTCCCCAGTTCGGGGATGTCCCAATTTGCCTCAGAATTTTTCTCTGTCCCTCGTTAAAGTTTTGTGTTACAGAACAGTTGGGATTAAAAAGCACAAAATAATGTCAAACATTAAAGTAACAGGAAAATACAAAATCACACATGCCCCCACAATGCAAAGCATCATGGGCTACATATGCAAATCACCACAGAATGTTATGCTGGTCCAACTTTAAGCAGAATTGCATGGTGCCGAAAGGCCTCTCACACACTTTGCAAAGGGTGCTAACAGAAGACATAGACACGTGTTTCGTCCTACCAGGACTCATCAGTATGCCTCGTCTGTTTGACACCCCCAGTGGAATGGACCAGCTACCCTTAAGGCAGTGTGCCTCGGATATATTGTGGTGAACCCATTAAAATAAAAAACTATTTAAAAGACAAAGAACCTCTGTGCGCCAACACTGAGGCAAGGGTTACCCCAAAGGGCATTTGGCTGGGAAGCCAAGTTTCAAGAAAATACAAAATCACACATGCCCCCACAATGCAAAGCATCATGGGCTAGTAACAGACTTGTTCTTCTTCAAAAAAATGCATCTTAACACCAATCCCTTTATTCTATCTGCTTTCTGAGTGAATAGTACCAGTTTTTAAGATGTGTCCCTGATTTGGGGTCTTTGACCCTGATGTTTTTAAGCCTTGTCCCAGATTCCTGAGGCAAGAGGTTGAGAGGTATGGGTGTGGTTTATGGCCTAATAAAAGAACACCTCAGGTGCGTAATAAGGCACGAGTCGCTTGTGCCAAGTGCCTTTAGCACCTGGGAAGTGCTCTTATCAGGCCTCAAACCACTCCTCGCCGTGTCTAATTCTGCTTGCAAAATGGGTCCCCAGTGAAAAAACATTAATTACAAAACATTTTAAAATATAGTAATCCAAATAAAAACTGCCAAAAACTAATATATTTTGTTAGAAAAGTAGTCTGTGTTATTTATTAAAAAGGCACAGAGGGCATGAGATGATGTATGTGTCCCATACAAACATCCTCGAGAACAGATTTATTTTATGCCACCCCACCATCTCCACACAGTCAAAACTGCTTTGGAGTGCATTTCTCATTAAGATTTTATTTTCACTCCGTTTTCCATGATGTGAGGCACTTTTGGTATGGGGCGGCATGTCCTTTCTCTGGCCACTGGCCTGGCGCTTTTCTCACAGCGCTTTGCCAGTAACATCATTGAAGTGGCTGCCAGATTGGTCTCTCAGAACTGACAGATTTATTTATGTTAAGTTCCTAATTATGCCCTCATGTTTAAAAACACCTAATACAGGAGCTGGTCTCAGGTTGGGATTTGAAAGCCGTGCCGCGTTCCAGCAGCTCCCGCAAGGTTCCTTTGATCGTGGTGGGCTTTCTCAAAAATCAGCAGCATAGTTCTGATTTTTTAAAACACTTTCATTGAGTTGCGAGTATAAATGCTGTGCATTTGCAAAGGGTAACGGTTTGTTTCTGTTGGTGGGTGGTAATGTTGTGTAGCTGGTTGGGGGTGAATGTTGCTCAGCTCAGTCAAGCACGTCATCATATTTTTAAAATACAGACATTGGCACACTGAGGCAGTGTGATTTCTGTAGTTAAGCGTCCCAACTGGCTGAAGAGGTGCCAGTTGGCACAATATGCTCTGATAAGGACACGGCCCCAGGTACCTCTCAGCTAATCAGAATGCAGGATTCTCCTGACCCCTTTTATAAATGAGTAATAAGACACAGCAAGGCATTGGTTGTCAATGGTTAGTGCAAGCCCAGGTGCATAATGAGGCACAAGGTGCTTGAGTTGAGTGCTTTTAGCACCTGAAGTGCGTTAGAGCATCTTACTGCACTTGAAAAAAGGGTAAACTACGAAACAATTTTAGAAACAAAAAAAAGCCATTTTAAAAATTAAAACAGGTATTTTCTTTTGTTAAAACTAATAAAATGTAATCCTTCCCCACTTCTCAGTTATCTGTCTTTTCACACATTCAATAAACAGAATATCTGTTTAGCATGGAATACAGGAATTCAAACATCTGGCGATTTCCTCTGGCAGAATGTCAACACCCCTCACACACAGCAGAAGGCCCTATATCGAGCCAAGGTCTCAATTTTATCTAAAGCAATGTAAGCAGTAGAGTTTGCCCTGACAAGCTGGTAAGGACAGAGGGGAGATGTTTAATGGTCATCAAAGAAAAAACAGGAATTAAAACTGTAAACAATACTTCATTTTTATGTTTATAAGGAGAGTATCAAGAGGGGATTTTTTTTTTTTTTTTTTTTTTAAGGGCGTTTTACTTTTTAGGGCCTTGTTGATGGTTTTCAGTGAGTAAAGGTGGTAGCCATGTTTGTGATGGCAGTCAGGAATGAGTAAAATGGCTTGTGGATTCTGTGTGCAAATAATCAAAATTCCAAATCCTATTGTCTGAACTTGTTCCAACCTGTGCATTTCTTAGGAATTAACATATGGGTCTCAGAACATATTTAGCCCATCAGAAAACAGGAAATTTGTAACCCATTTTATAATTTCCAGTATAACATACATTATACAATAAGGTATTTAAGCTAATACTCTCTGTTGCCATCTATCAGTCACCGAACTACACATGAAACATTTCAAAGTATATAGATGCAGCATACATACTATACATACAGACAGACATACAAGTTTAGAAGAGAATGAAGTCCATTCATCCACTGAGTTCTCCCCCCCCCCACCAATCAGCGTAGTGAGAAAACCTAGTCACCCCTTTTTCTTCAAGATACTTGCCTAGTCTATGATTATAGACCGTAACAGTATCAGCTGTACCTCCTACTCTGGAAGTCAAGTATTCACTACTAACTCTGATATTCAATAGTTGCCTCTAGGCATGACAAGTATGAAAGACCAAGGGGTCCAGTTTTCAAAAGAGATTTGTCAGACACAGAATGAGAAAAACCTTTTCGAAAATAGGGTCTCAGAACTCTAGCAATAGACCAAAGGAGCAACTACCCAAGAATATGCAGTAGGAGTCTGGGTTCTTACACTAAGTATGACCCAAACATGGTCAGTTAAAGTGCAGACCTCAATCTGGGCAACAGGGCGCCATTCTATGAGGTTTCGGATGGTGGGGTGGAGAAGGCTCTTTCTGAAGAATGGAAGGCTAGACCGGCTCTTTATCTGAATAGACGGTTACTATCAGATCCAAATAAAATTAATAATGCTGGGTTTTAAATAAGGATTTTCAACTGATTAGCACTTTTGCGTGGAAAAGTGCTACTCAATGTAGCTAATGTGTAGCAAGGGTGTGTAGCAAGGGGATCGAATTGATTAGCAAAATAAAAACGTTGTCATATTTACATGAGACAATAATTGTAAATATGACAACTTTTTCATTTTGCTAATCATTCGATTCCCTTGCTACATACATTGTGTTTTCTCTCACCTGCTTAACACATTTATCTGTTGGTGTGTGGTGCATAAGATGTGAAAAAAACATACAGCTGTCTGGTGCGTACCCAAGCAGTTAGGGGAAGAGTGGTTAACCTTAAGGAGAAGGATTATGTACTGCATTATGAAAAATGGATACTGTGAAAGATTAAGCAGATTTGGGGGAGGGACTAAACTTTGAGGGTATGTGTGAAGGGGGGTGGGGTCATCCAGATACAGGGATGTGAGAACTGGGCAAAAAAAGAGAACCAGGCATAAGGGAGGGAAGCGGATGTTGGTCTGGGCATTATGTGAACTGGTTACAGTGGTAAACTGGGAGCAGGAGTCAGGGTATGTGACCTGGGCATGAGGAAGGCAGCAGATTATGGAGGAACCGCACTCAGGCAGTGAAGGCACTATGGGTTCACCTGGGCATGAGTCTGCTTGTTTGCTTGCACTACTAAGTGGATTCTTATGCAGTTAACTATGGGGTGGGAGCGACTGCCCGCATTTATTTCAGCGCCACGGTGGTGAGACTGGGCGGCACTCTCAGACTGAACTAATGAATTACCATATGGGTAAGCATCTGTGGGGACATGGGTGGGGAGGGTGGTGGGGCTGAGATAGTGGGGGTCTGAAATGTGTTGCAGTTTTGTGATGCAAATGTCAGACTGAATCGCTTGAGCAGCTGGTTTGCATCGCAAATTGCGATGCGATACCGGCAATTTAAAACCGATAATGGGACCTCAAATACAAATGTCTCTGATTTGATGCATTTGACTGGATGGTACTATAACTGTACTGGAACCACCGGATGATATAGACTGATTGCACCTGGCCAACCCTAAACAAAATTGAAGCTCCCAACTAGTTGAAACTAAACCTTTTGTGTGCTGCAGATTTTTGGGCAGCATCTTCATGGCTGCTTCTCTAGTGCAGCTACATCACCAAGCTGAAGTTAGACAAACACAAATGAGCCAACCCTATCGGGACAGGAGGACTGTGCTTCCCAGCAGATGCTCTCCTCCTCTGGGAAAGGAGGAACATCATCTTTGCTACAATACTACCATCTGGGGGACCAGAAGTGGCAGTGCAGCAAGGCGCTAAAAGGAAGGGGAAGGATGCTAGCCAGGGATCCGCATGGTCATGCATTTCATTACCATGCAAACTGATCCCCCTGGCATGTCTGCATCCTCCAAGGAATCGGGGAGAAAACAGTGAATGGCCCCACTGCTGACTTCCCAGGTACTCAAGTATATTCAGCCTGGCCCCTGCCTCCTTGCTATGTTTCCTGATGACATGCGCATTCAGGGGTATATCTCCTCTATCCAAAATCCTGCTGTGTGTGTGTGTGTGTGTGTGTGTGTGTGTGTGTGTGTGTGTGTGAGTGAAGGTATGTAAGGGCTGCTAAGACGATGCCACAAGTTCAATGGTGTGCTGGCCACCACAGAAATGTGGCCTAACAAAAAAAAAAAAAAGACAGCTGTAAGGATGGACAGACCACTAGATAGCTAGCTAGACAGACAACTATAACTATAATAGGATACATAACTAGGCAGACAGATCGCTATAGCTTTATATATACATAGGCAGACAGACAGATAGCTATAACTTTATGTAGCAGAGATAGATAGACAGACAGACCAATAGCTATAACTTTATATAGCAGAGAGAGAAGCTGTAACTTTATATAGCAGAGAGAGATCGCTATATAGACAGCTATAACTTTACATAGTAGAGAGAGAGAAGCTATAACTTTATATGGCATAGATGGATAGATAGAGATAGATACATAGACAGACAGCTATAACTTTGTATAGCATAGATGGGTAGACAGACGGCTATAACTTTAAATAGCTCATTTTTATTTGCTCCAGGCACTTTACACGGCAAATTCATAAATCATAAGAGATATCAAACAGCATAGTCCTAGAAGTAAAGTAAAGTAATATATGTACACTGCATGACTACAATAATCATTCCTATTTAATACAAACTGCGATAAAACTTTAGAAAAAAAAGAATCTTTGCCCCGTCCTATTCCTTCACCCAGGAGCACCTGTAAATGAGCACCAGCTCAGTGTGCCTGTATCATTCACCAAATTTTAAGTAAATAATTAAAATAAGATCAGTCAGAGCAAAATATTCCATCCTTGGAAAGCCAGGATAAATAGCAAGGTCTTTAACAGAGCTTTCAAACATGACACAAAGGGAGCATCACAAAACCTTGCTGTGGTGTCGTTATACAACAATTGGAGGGCAGACGGCTACAAAGAGACAGTGGCCTCAGGCAGGTAACAGTCTTGATTGGGGACCACAACAATTTCTGCGCCCCGAGTGCAACTGCTAACCTACAAGTGAGAGAGTCCATAACGCTAATTCTAGGGTCATCCAGGTTCCAGCTATGTAACTATTTATGAAACGTGGGCTACAAATCTAAACAGTATACCCCTTTTTGTTATTTAGGCTTGCAAAACAAGAGCATAGGTGGTAAATGCTCAACGCTAGAAAAAAGTTCAACCTCAGCTCAAGCGCTCCATGAGACATTAACAGTAACAATTACAGGCATTTGGAAAGAACATATAATGGCCCTTAAAAGAACAAAGAGCTGCATACATTTACAGAAACTATCTGACATCAATTACCCTGCGTGCATTTCTCAGTGCAGCAGCTGCTGTCGCTCAACAATATTCAATGAAAGGCAGGAGGCTGGTTGTGTTAGTGTGTGAAATGGTCCTAAACCTTTGAGCAGAACCTACTAATGAAGCTCTTTAGGTAGTCAAATTAGATCAAATATTCTTCGGAACCTATTACTGTATATAAAGACTATTAAGGGATGGCACCCACCCTTCCCTCCTTTTCAATCACCCCACCCCCATGCACACATTTTTAACCCATGTCTTCACCCCACCCCTTCCCACCAGCTGCTACTGGACTGCTTTTCTCTTTTGCCTTTCCCTCTAGTCTAGGCGATGCATCCAGCCTACTCAAGCACTACCCCTGCCCATACTCCAAAGCTCCACCTACCCGAGATCACTTTCTAAAGCCTCTTTCCCACCCAGTGCTGCTCCTCCCCCTGTACTTACTACACCTCTCCTCTCTCCCAGACTCTTCAGCCATCCCTGTCATCTACTGCACTTATGCCCCATTATCCCCACACCAGAATCCTTACCCCTTGATCATAAAACTCTGCATCTCTCCGCTCTTCTGCTGATCAAATTCATCCACCATGTCCACTGGCTAAATCTAGTAAGAAATCACTTCTAAATCAAAATCCTCATTGATCACAGTCTAAACATCCTCTGCCTTACTGAAACATGCCTTTCCTCTTTCACCTCTTCCCCTTCTCTGAAGCCAAGTCCCACTTCCCCTAAAAAGTTCCACGCTTCAGGCAAAGGAGGAGGAGATGCCATCGTTTCAAAATCTGATTTAACCCCCCTCATCTCTCTCCTGCCCATCCTCTGAAATTCTCATTCTCATCCTTCATGTCCAGCGAACGTTAATGTAAATGTAATAATGTAATAATTTACCTCGGATTATGACAATGTTACTCAGACTGCTTTATCAGTGCCTATGCCTCACTACAAGTCTGCTCCCCCCTTGCACGAATACTGCTGTCCCCCCCAGGGCTGCACTGTTTGCATCCCATATCTGCTGTTGACTCCTGTCACCACATTGTGTTTGCTCAGTATTTCACAGCTCTGCTGACCAGGCACTGTATGTCCCTGTACTCTGCTTACTGTAAGCCACTCATATATTACTGAGGCGTTGTCCTCCTGTAACACCTGTGGAAACCTTGTAAATATTGTTTGAAACCTGTAACTATTACTGTGTATTGATCTATGTTATATTGGCTGTCTTTGTTCTCTATGAAAAGATGCCTTTGACTCAAAGGTCTGCAAACCCGATATTTTAAATAAATAAATAAATAAATGTATAACAAGTAAAAAAAAAAAAAAAACTGCGCTTAACCCAGAATTCTTTAAACACTTCACCACAGTTGGCCTCTCCTATGCCAGCATAATCAAAGGGGACCTGAACCTCCATGCCAACCTACTTACAGTATCTCTGATCTTTTCTCCTTGCTTAAACAGATCATCCTTGTTCGTTATCTCCCATACCCAAAAATGAGGCCATACCCTTAGTCTATTAAGCCTCAACTGTTTCATACCCCCAAACATCATCCTTTACCTTTACCATTAGCAACCACGTCCTCCTCAACTTTAACCTCAGGCTAAGCTTCCCCGCTGTACCTCTACTGTATCCTCCCTGCTGTACCACTACTTTATCCACCCCGCTGTACCTCTACTTTATCCTCCTCGCTGTACCTCTACTTTATCCTCCTCGCTGTACCACTACTTTATCCTTCCTGCTGTACCACTACTTTATCCACCCCGCTGTACCTCTACTTTATCCTCCTCGCTGTACCTCTACTTTATCCTACCCACTGTACCTTTACTTTATCCTCCTCGCTGTACCTCTACTTTATCCTCCTCGCTGTACCACTACTTTATCCTTCCTGCTGTACCACTACTTTATCCACCCCGCTGTACCTCTACTTTATCCACCCCACTGTACCTCTACTTTATCCTCCTCCTCGCTGTACCTCTACTTTATCATCCTGCCCGCTGTACCTCTACTTTATCCTCCCCGCTGTAACACTGCTTTATCCTCCCCACTGTACCTCTACTTTATCCTCCCCACTGTACCGCTACTTTATCCTCCCCGCTGTACCGCTACTTTATCCTCCCCGCTGTACCGCTACTTAGGACATGTAGATGCAAATTACTCCCTGGCAAAGACTACTGGCCACTGATTTCTACTTTAAAATTCCCATCTAGGTGAGTTCTGTGAATAAGGCTGTGCATGAACTGCCTTTCAGTGCTCTGAGAGCTGGCCATGCCAGCAAAGTAGACAACAGGATCATGCACACATGTACACAGGCACAATTGTGTTTCCAACATGCACTAATGCAACAGGATCATGCACACATGTACACAGGCACAATTGTGTTTCCAATATGCACTAATGCAACAGGATCATGCACACATGTACACAGGCACAATTGTGTTTCCAACATGCACTAATGCAACAGGATCATGCACACATGTACACAGGCACAATTGTGTTTCCAACATGCACTAATGCAACAGGATCATGCACACATGTACACAGGCACAATTGTGTTTCCAACATGCACTAATGCAACAGGATCATGCATGGGATCAAGCAGACCTTCTGAAAACTGCCAGCTAACCTGAGAGCTGCATCTGTGGTACTGCCCACCCACTCCACCTGCTCAAGCCAAGTCCTCCCCACAGGACAGACTGCTAAACCATTCCATGCCTCTCTCTCTCTCTACTGGGCTGACAACTGGACGTGGGTGCTGTAAACTGTTACTGAAAAGTGCTGCAGGCCGGCCCGGTGGCACTGAGGGTTGAGGCGTTGGATGCCACACCTCACTCCACACTGGCAACAGAGGTTCAGGAACAGACTCCAGCCGCTGAGAGGTCGACAGGAAGAAAACACTGATTAAGCGACTTGGACTTCTCCTTGCTGGGGTGGGGGCTTGCAGTTGTCATCACACTTGTGGCCCCTAGTGGAGGCCAGGGGTAGTTCGCTGACACTGTACATTACAGGGGGGTGAGTTGGGGCATGGCACCGGGAAGGAGCATGTGTGGAAGCATGCGCACTCCTCCCATTGGCGGCATTGCACACCCCACTCACAAGGGGCTAGAACAGGGAAAAATGGTGACTGGTTGCAGCGGCTTGATGGCCGTACCATGGGATTCACAGCTCCGGGGGCATCGCTAATCACTGGATCTGGTCCTGGACAGAGTGTGTGGGAGCTCCCCGCCACGGGGGGGGGGGCAAGCCATGGGGGTAGAGCGAGGGCCTGACTGAGACCTGGGATGGACTGGATGGCGGCTGGATGAAGGGCATGCGTGGACGCAGTAGGCAGACTGGGAGCCAGGTAGGAGAAACAGAACAAAAAAAAAATGCTGCAGCTCACCACCACGTCATCTGTGTTGAGAGACAGAGCAGTACAGTAGTGATAGCACTTACTGTTTGAGAATTGGGAGATCACAAAAAAAGTAATTTTAAAGTCCTGATAAGGACTTGAGTTGAAAGTGAGACTGTGCTTGAACAGAATTAAAATAGTCATTTCAAGGACTAGATGAGAGGACACTGTGATGGTGATAATGAGGAGGTAAGTAGACTTCCAGAGGTACAGAGAACAGCAGTTATTATTTAAATACCTTTTGTCTGCCAGTGCCTACCCTGGCTGACTGAAGTTAACTAAAGTCCCTTCTAGGACTACTGAAGAGAGGGCCAAGTCATGGGAGGGGACGGACTGAGGGGGCAGCAGAGCAATACATGTATCTATGCTGCTGGCTACTCTGCTTCATCTTCACATTTGGAATAAAGGATTATTGGAGGAAAAAGGGAAACTTTGGTCAGCAGGCGGAAGGAGGGTGACAGAGTACAAGAAGCAGGGAGCATAGGAAAAACACAGTTTACTCTCTTGTAACCATAGTCCTACCACTGGTATTCAGTACACATCCACACTGGCAGTCTAACTACAGAGAGCAAAGTCATCGGAACGTCTTCAAGCTAAACTCCTCCCACCACCTGAGTGGTATATCCTCCAACTCCACCCTGTGGCATCAGATCATGAGTGCATGAAACCAAGATCCAGGTGCCACTTGCCAGGAAAGGTGTATGTGTATGTGTGTGTGTGTGTGGGGGCACGGATGTGCACTGAAAACCCTTAGTAGAATTACAGTTACAAGTGAGTAATGTATATTGCTACCAACTGGGATTCAGTGCACTATCCACACACTGTCAGATTCCTAGCAGTCCTCCTGGAGGAGGGGCAAGGCATGCACCTCTATTTGGCAAACACAGACTGGAGCACAGATGTTCCAAAAGCAGCAGCTCAATGACCCAGCATGTTGATGCTGTAGTGGGAGATGAGGGTGTGTACTTTAAGCTAGGCTGCTGCCCTGCCTAGCTCTTAATAATAATAATACTTTATTTATAATGTGCCTTTCTAAAAATTAAGGTGCCTTACAATAAGATAAAATGAAATAAGACAGGATGCAATAAAAACAGTTAAATACAGGATTCCATAAAGTTCAAAATATAAATAATGTCATACAGAGTAGGCTCGGTGCCACAAGTGGGTCTTTAAGGCATGTTTAAATCCCTTCACAGTCACGCACTCCTTAAGCTGACGGGGTAGAGAATTCCACAGGGCTGGGGACATGTACATAAATGCATGGGCCCCCTGAAGATTTTAAAGAAACCCTTGGAATCTGTAGCAACCCCTCGTCAGCCGAGCGGGGCGATTGCCGGGGGCAGTATGGAACAGAAGCTCTTTCAGGTAGTCCGGGCCCAGTCCGTGTAGGGCTTTGTAAGTCAGAAGTCCGACTTTAAAGCTGATCCGCCACTTTAATGCAATATCCCTGGAAGCAGCCACACAGGCAGTGGTATGGATGGTGGAATAAGCCTTAAGCCCCTTAGGCAACTCCCAACCAGCCAACCTATAGCAGTGGTCAATGTAGGATGTGTTCCACGTGGCAATTAACTGCTTCACTGCCAGTCTACCAGATGCAGCATAAGTGACAAAGCTGGTGAGCCCTGCCATGAACTCCTGCCGTGTGCTCTTTATTATAGGATAGCACCCCCGCAGGTTCGCAGTATGGAGCCTGCGATTGGCATCCAAGGTCAGATAAGTGAGGTACACAGGGAGATACATTCCTGGTTAAAGGGAAATTCCAACATGACCTGCAGCATGAATTTCATGTTGGGATGAACGGCAACCCTATCCTTGTGGAAGACCACCAAGAGTGACTGAAGTGCACTCACCCTTCTGACTGACCTGGTGGCCACCAAGAAGGCAGTCTTCCATGACAAGTGTGACATCTCAGACTTGTGGACTGACTCAAATGGCTTGCCCATAAGCACTGCCAGAACCAACAGTAGGTCCCATGGAGGCAGTAATTCACGCAATGGAGGGGACAGGTGACCCAAGCCTTTGAATAAGTGCCTGATCACTTTATCCTGTGCCCCCGTCAGCATACCTGCCTGCACCTGGTATGCAGAGATGGCTGCCAGGTGCACCTTTAGAGTTGTGTCTCACAGTTCCAACAGAGAAAGGGATCAAAGGTAGTCGAGAAACATAGTTACTAGCAGGCAAGAGGATAAGCTCCTTGTCCCTGACACCAGAGCGAGAATCTGTTCCACTTAAACGCACGAAGTTTGAGCTGACTCCTTTCATGATGCCTCCACAACATGAAGGGCACATCTTCAGAGTGGCCCAAGGCCTGGAAATCTAGCCACTCAGTTACCAGACCAAGAGGTGCAGGGACTAAAAGACCGGGGGTGCAGGATGATCCCCTGTTGTCTCAGCAGCAAGTCAGGGTGGAGAGGCAACCACCACAGCAACCTGCTGCTGAAGCTGAGGAGATCCAGATATCAAAACTGCCTGGGTTGGCCGGCCCACCGGCACAGTGGTTGGATTTCCACTTGCGACACCAGCGACCCGGGTTCGGGAACGGACTCTGGTAGCTGGAGGGCCGGCTGGGGGAGGAGGATTGAGCGCCCAACAGCTGCTCTCCTTCTCCAGGGGGGTGGGTGGGGATGCAAGTCCCGCTGCAACACCGTCACCTGGGTGACCACAGGTGGAGGTGCAGCGAGACTGCACATAGCAGGGAGGGAAGGACATCTTCCGGGAGCTGGAGCGTCAGGCACGTCATGACGTGCTCCGCCCCTAGGGCTCCCCGAGCGTGCAACGTCCTGAGGGCAGGGAAGAAAACCAGGAAATACCCCACCAGACTCCTGGTAGACAGAGCTCCTGGCCACGATCCCCAATGCCCCTACCGACGCCAGTACCAGCATCCCCGGACGAAAAACTAAGGCACGTCCGGGTGTAAGGGCCCCACCCCTGCACTGCCTGGGGGTAGAAACCAAGGCTCTGTGGGGATGGACTGGCACTGGACGCCAGCTAGTAGGAGCGGGACGAACCAGGTTGATGGAGACTCCAGAAGGAGCAGGAGTGTGGTGGTGAGAGAGGGGGCATACAAAGAAAATATAAAAAAAAAAAAACTGCCTGGGTCAGTCTGATGCTATTAGGATCATCTGCGCCTTGATCATGATCTTGTGAAGCAAGGGGAGGAAGGAAGGAATACAGAAGGCCTGGTGTCCAGGGCCAAGAGAAGGCATCCCCCTGCAGTGTCCCAGACTAAGGGGGTCTGGAACAGAATAGCTTCAGTTTTCTGTTCTCTCATGAGACAAACAGATTCACCATTGAGGTGCCCCAGTGGGAGAACAGGTAATCTACCACCTCCTGATGCACAGCCACTCATGTGACATCTCCCAGACTTGGCTACGAGTGTCTGCCAGCTGATTTTTCTCTTGTGTGACAAGAAATGCCACGAAATCTGCCTGCAGGCTGCATATGAAGGTCCAGGGGCAGACAGCCTCCTGACACAAGGGAAAGAAGTGGGCCCCATTCTGTCAGTTCAGGCAGGACATGGCGGTTGTGTTGTCCATCTAGACCTAAACAACCTGACCCTGATTAAATGGAGAGAATTCAGTCAGAGTCAGATGCACTGCACAGAGCTCCAGCAGGTTGATGTGGCACCGAGACTCTTGGAGTGGCCAGAACCCAGGGATACACTGTGGTCTTCCAGGTGAGGTTCCCACATCACCACAGACACTATACTTGGGATTGAGACAGAAGAAGGCTATAGCCCATCCAGTCTGTCTTCCACCTTAGTGGGGCCACTTTGTTTGGTCTTTACTTAGCAGATAATCATCTGGTCTGTTTTTGAATACATCCAGGGAATCTCCAGACATCACTTCCGTTGGCAGGCCATTCCACAGCCTTTTGAGTGAAAAAAACTCCTCCTAGTATTTTTCTTGAGAAGTGTCAAATTTGATCTGTTGGTTGTGGTTTCTTAACTCATTCTCTCCCAGTGGCCACTTGGGGTCAGGTTCAGCAATGGATGGTCCCGAGACCATATGGTGGCTATGGAACCTAAGGAGTTAAGTTGATATGCCTTACACTGAATTCCAAATTCAAGCTATTCATTAATTCTTTATCCCCTATAATTTTATTATTGGGTCACTGGACCCGCAAGCCATTTGCTTATTTCCTTCATTAGTCTTGGGTTTAGACTATCTGGTCCCGATGATTTAGTGATATTTAATTTGCTTAGTTTGTTCATTACATCGCTTACTGTTATAGTGTTGATGCCCCAGGTCTTGATCCTATCTCTGATGTTGTAGAGTCTACTGCATAGGTAAGTTACATGGTTTGGTACAAAATGAACAGAAATATTTATTAAAAACTTCAGCGAGTGATGTGGGGTCCATGATCTTCTTTGATTCATCTGTTACTGGTCCCACTGACCTATCTGCTGATTTGCTGTTTACATATGCATAAAAAGCTTTTCCCTTGTCCTTCATATGCGCTATCGGTAGCACCAATGTACAGTGCTGATTATTGAGCGCTGCAATTCTGAGCGACTTAATAATAGCGCTCTACAAGAGAGCGAGTGGTGCAATACGGCACTATATCCTGTATAGCGAGTACAGCAAGGAGCTGTACTCACAATTGCAGGATATAGTATCCTTTGAGGTCAATTCCTGCCGAGCTGCTTGCATAGCATAGTGGTGTACACCACCGCTTGCAATGCAAGCTGCCCCGGGTTAGAGTCCGGCTAGAGGTAGAATACATTTTTTTTTTCAGGATCCAGTAACGTGCCCTGTGGTCTGCACCCCCCTCAGAGTTGATTAAGTTTTGGGGGGTGGGGGACTTGCCCGCCACAAGGGGGGGGTAGGGAGGCACAGCCCCCCTGCATAAAAAAATATTTTTGTATGGTTTTGTTAAGTATTATAGCAACCGTCGCTATTTGCGACAGTTGCTACAATATCTGTCGCCCTTTTGACCGTGGGGTCAAGTTTGTTCGCTTTATGTGACAGGCGGTCTTTCAGACTCTCCTTTATCTCATAGAACCATGCTATCTTAAGTTGAAGCATATTTCTCTCTCTCCTGATCATGCTTTCGCTTAGTCTTAATTCTTTCTTGTATTTCTCTATACATTGTTTGCTTTTTCATTACTACGTAGGCAGATCACTTCCTGCTCAGCTGTTTCCTTATCTTTTGTGTATACCATTGTGGTACCTTACCCCTCTTGCTGTGTAGTGGTTTGTCAGGTATGTCTTTATTTTCCAGATTCAGTAATTTTTTTTTTTAAGCTGTTTATTTATAAGCAGTGAGGTAAACAGAAATAGTTCTTACAACATCATGTAGCGTGAATCAAGTACCATACATATAGCTCAGATAATGGCGATCATTACTACATATACAATTCCAAAGTAATAACTCTACAAGGGCGGATGGGGGGTAGACAGACACAGAACAAAACTCTTTCCAAAGCTTTTCATGGGACAAATGAGTCATCTATTTGAGCCATGTAAAAGACCCAAGATCTCCAGATTTGCTCAAAGCGAGTGGCTCAACCCAAGTGATATATGATTATATGTTCTAGATCAGTATTTTGTTTTTGATTGCTGTCCAGAATTGCTCAGTACTGGGGTTATTGAATGTCAATTTCCGGTTCCATGCTTCTAATTCTTCCCTAATAGCTAAAAAATTGGCCTTTCTACAGTTTTTTTGTAATTGTGCTATCTGTCATATTTTTTTGCATGACAGACAGCTCTGAGCACACAAATGAGATTCCTTCCTCCAGGTTCTGGGGGTACAGCCACCACTGGCTTGCATTCCACATCAGCTGGGTCACCAGGACCATCTGTTCCAGGCAACTTAGGTGTTGGGACCACTGCTAGCTCAAAAACCACTGAAAGTGGGTGCATCCACCAGTGAGCCCAATGGGCTATGCTGGTAGAAGCCGATATAAGTCCCCGAACCTGCAGACAATCCCAGGCCATGTGCAAGCACAAAACCAGAAATGATCGGGCAAAGGAAAGAAGATCTGGTGCATGATTCACTGGCAGGTGGGCCTTTAGCCCAAAGAGAGTCCAGTTCATCCCCCATGAACTTGATCACTTGCACAGGGATCAGTTTCAACTTGACTGGGTTGACCAGAAGTCCCAAGTACTGACAGGCCTGGAGGTCCAGATCCCTGGACCGCTCCACTGTCTCCTTGGATGGACCAGCAAGAAGCTAGCCATCCAGATATGAGTACACCTTGATGCCCTTGGGCCACAGGAAGGCTAACATCCATTGTCATGCATTTGGCGAGAACCCGTGGCATGGATGAAAGGCCGAAAAGCATGACCTTGAACTGGTACAATGCCCCCTCTGTCTCGCACTCCAGGAACTGAGCTACAGTATGTTGGCCCTTAGTGCAGACAGCGTGTCCCACAGCACTCTGGAGTCGTCAGGGGCTTGGGGTCTGTATGGAAGGAGAATCTTGAAGTCTAGAGGAAACCCCTTGCCCTCTTCTAGGACCCATGTGTCCAAAATAATAATGAGCCACTGGAGGAAGATGTAGCACAACCGACCCCCGAAAGGGAGCTGGGATAGGGACTGGATGGGAGGGAATGGCATCCAGCAACCTATCACCCTGCAGCACTGGAGGGGGCTCCAGCAGACTGGGCACTTGCTGCAACTGCTGCTGAGGGTACTTTTTCTTAGGCTTGGATGGTTTCAGGTCCTTCTGTGATGAAGTCACAGAGTCCAGGGTGGCACTGCATTGGACTTAATTCAGGTGAGATGTCCCTCCATCCAAGGTAAAAAAGAGGCTGATGCCCAAGAATGAGGCATCTGCCAGCTTATGTAGGGTGTCTGCATAAAGGTGGACAGCCTTAGTCAGGCCCTACACCACAAGGAGATGGCAGAAGTCGTTGCATGGATGCAGGAGTCACCTATGTCCAAGGTCATCTGTAGCTAGTGCTTAGCCAACCTTCAGCCTTGATCCTGGATCTGTTGGGCCACCTGCTGCTTATCGGCAGGGAGCAGGGGGAGGAGGTGCCACACCATCCCAAAAAGGGAGTGGTCAACGTTAGCCATCATCACACAATAGCTCACCTACTGGAAAGCAAGCAAGGAGGCTGCATAGACCTCCTTGGCCGCATAGTCCAGTTACTTGAACTCCTTGTTGGGCGGCTTCTCTATGTCCCCCTTGACCCTTCAACTTGCAAAAAGCCAAGTTTTAAACCAGACCTTCCACAGATGGGTGGTACGGGAATCCCAACAGGATACCTGTGGGGACTGCATTCTTGCAGATCAGTCGTAGGAAGCACCAGCAGGATGCTGCTAAAGCTCCAGAGCCAGTTCCAAGATGGCCTCGGCTATAGAGACGGTAACCCCACTGGGGAGTCGTCCTTGTCCAGGATGTTGGTGAAGGAACAGTTACTCACCATAACAGTAGATTATTGAGAGATTCTTCTCCAGTGGGCCACATTTTTGCAACTGGAAGCTGTCGGCGTAAGGACCATATGGAAACTTTTGGTAGCCGGGTGCCGCCCATGATGATGTGCAATTTTGGCACCTATATAATCATGGGCGGTCCCACTTTTCTTCAGTTCCCCACTAGAGATCAGCTTAGAGGGCTTCTTACCATAAGGAACCAGGAGACCAGACCAGTACCAAGCACACGAGGTTAAGGCATGAGACTGGAAAATAATACATATAAGGTACTTATGGACACCTCCAAATAAGGCAGTGGACAAACCTACCAGCTTATTCCTCAGAAAGGGGGAAGGATGGTGGGTACGCTGTGGCCCAATGGAGGAGACTCTTTCGATGATCTACTATTACAGTGAGTAACTGTTCTATCTTCATTGAGGATACAGTACAAAGCGCCCAGAGGAGGATGGCAAAGTCTGATATGCAATCAGGACAGAAAGCCTTGCAACAACAGAAGACCAATTCTGGCACATCTAAGCAAGATGTTGTGTAGACTGTAGTGCTTTGTGAAAGTACACATAGTGCTCCATGTGGCAGCAGCACATTTGCCAGCATTCTGAAAGCAAGAAACGGAAGTGACTATACCATGTGCTGAGTGGCCATGCACTGCACCAGGAAGTTCCCTACTGTACTTCCAGTAACAGAACACAGTACCATTAAACAGCCATTTGGATAGGCACGGTTTAAACAAAAGAGTGTCCTCTTTCCCAAGAGTGAATGAAACCAAAAGCTGAATGGACTTTCTGAAGTCCTTAGCGAAACTGAGATATAAACTTAGTGTTCTACATCCTTCAAGTGTATGGAGCAATGCCGGACTTTTGTTAGCTTGCTCTGGATACTACAAAGAAAGATGTATATAGATACATGGACAAAGTCGGCAGATAAGGGCCTATGGCCCACCCAGTCTGCCCATTTGAGCTTGTAAGTTCCCTTTATGTTTTTCTAGACGTCTATTACCCCTCTCCCCTGACCTCCAGAATTCCCTTATGTCTATTCCCATGCATTTTTAAATCCCATGATTGTTTCAGCCCCCACCACTTCCTCTGGCAGGGTGTTCCACTTGTCCACCACCCTTTCTGTGAAGAAATTTTTCCTCACGTTCCTCTGAATCACCCTCCCTCCAACTTCATCCCATGCCCTCTAGTCCTGGAAGATCTTTTCCATTGGAAAACTTGTATTCCTGCACCCTGTTCCATGCTGTAAGGTACTTGTAGGTCTCCTTTAGATCCCCTCTCTCCCACCTCTCCTCCAGGGAGTACATATTCAAGTCCTTCAGCCTGTCCTCATAAGACTTGTGATGCAATCCCTGTACCATCTTTGTTGCCCTCCTCTGAACCTTCTCTACCCTATGTCCTTACATAGGTAAGGTCTCCACAACTGTACACTGTACTCCAGGTGAGGCCTCACTACTGTCTTGTATAGTGGAATTATGACCTCCCTTTTCCTGCTGGTGATAACCCTGCCTATGCATCCCAGCATCCCATTTGCTTTACCTGCTGCCTTGTTGCACCGTTTCCCTACCTTGAGGTCATCAGAGATGATAACCCCAAGGTCCCTTTCCTGCCTGGGGAATGCTATAGCCTTACCCCCCACCCCCCCACCAACTGATATGTTATTCCAGGGTATCAATACACTTGAGGTATTTGAATGTTTCAATCATGTCTCTACTTTCTCTCCTTTCCTCTAGTGAGTACTTAATTCCCAGAGTCTTTTCTTATAGGGCTTCTGATGCAGGCCATGTTAAGATTTTGGTTGCCCTTCTCTGTACTGCCCCCACCCAGTCTATGTCATTCCTGAGATGGGGCCCCCAGAACTGGACACAGTACTCCAGGTGTGACCTCATCATTGATCTAGATGGGTAACACTGCCTACCCTTTTCTGCTGGTGAAACCCCTCTCAATGCACCCCTGGATCCTGCTAGCCTTTCCTACTGCTTTGCTGCCTTCAGTTCATCAGATATGATGACCCCAGATCCCTTTCCTGTTTTGTTGTTAACACCCCGCCCCCACACACATGATACGTTACCCTTGGGTTTCTGTGCCCCATGTGCATAATTTTTAATTTGTTGGCGTTGAAGCCCAGTTGCCAAACCCTTGACCAGTCTTCCAGTTTTTTTAGATCTTCCTTCATTTTCTCCACCACCCCTGGTGTGTCCACTCTGTTGCAGATTTTTGTGAACAGACATACCTTTCCTTCCAGCCTGCCCTTCTGCGATGTGGCTAATAAAGACATTGAAGAGGACCGGTCCCAGTATTGACCCTGGTGGCACCCTGCTGGTTACTCTACCTTCCTCCAAGTGAACTCCATTTACCACCACCCTCTGAGTTCTGCTACTTAGCCAGCTTTGCACCCATTTTACTGTCTTAGGACCCACTCCCATGTTGCCTAGCTTGTTTGCACCAGTCTTCTGTGTGGAACGGCGTCAAAGCCCTTACTGAAATCCAGGTAGGCCGCATGCACCACTCCTCCCTGATCCACCTCCCTGGTAATCTAGTCGAAAAACTCGATCAGGTTTGTTTGGCAAGACCTACCCGCTATGAACCCATGCTGACTCAGATCCTGCAATCCACTGGTGTTAAGGTATTCCCCAATCCTTTCGTTAAGTAGAGTTTCCATAACCTTGCCCACCATCTAAGTCAGGCTTACAGGTAGGTAGGTAGTTTCCTGCCTCCTCCCTATTCCCACTTTTGTGTAGTGGGACATCTGCCCTCCTCCAGTGCCCCGGAACTTCCCCCATATCCAGTGGTAAAGCGAACAGTGCAGTCAGAGGCACAGACAGTTCCTCCTGTAGTTCCTTCAGTATCCTAGGGTGAACCCTGTCTGGCCCCATAGCCTTGTCTACTTTTAGTTTTGCTAGTTTCCTGAGGACTCTCTCCTCCACAAAAGGGTCAGCATCCACCTCCCTTCCCTTAATGCCCTTCTCCACTCTCTGTGGCCCGTCACCACCCCTTCCTTTTTGAATACTGAGCAAAAAGTACAGTTACATAAGAACTTACTGAAACAGTAGATCTTTGAGGGAATCACTTTCAGCAGGTCACACCTATGGAACTTAGCCATCAGGCACTAGGATCACATTGAAGCCTTTTTCTGTAGAGGTCTTCTAAGGGCTACACATGCTGATGTCGGCATGTTGACGTCACAAAACCACATAAAGGCGGAGGCGGTCCTGGTCCCTCCACAGTACGTTCCCACCGGAGACCATACATGCCTGGCCTACCTTGGGGGAACCAAAGAGAAAGAGAGAGAGAGAGAGAGAGAGAGAGAGAGAGAGAGTACCTAGGCCTGTATAAGGTAAGAGCACCAAAGAAAAATTAAATCAGTCTGGAACAAAATGAACCCCAAAGGGGGAAGGTGGGAGGGATGGCATGACCTGCTGAAAGAGATTCCCTCGAAGATCTACTATTACAGTAAGTTCTTGTGTATCTGTACAATCTTCATCAGGGATTTCTCTTTCAGCAGGTCACACCTATGGAATGAGTCCCAAGCAGTGACATCAGAAAGAACCAAAAGGGAAGCAGAATAAAAAGACCTCATGAGAGAGAAGACCCTGTAGCACAGCTAGGCCAAAACATGTCCACCTGCAAGAAGCAATGTCCAAACTGTAATGCTTGATAAAAGTGTGGATTCCAAGTGGCAGCAGCACAAATGTCAGCAACAGACACATTCCTAAAACAAGCAATGGAAGCGGCCATGCCCCTGGCAGAATGGCCCTTGACATCCTCAGGAACTTCCTTAATGTATTTCCTGCAACAAAAAGTAATACAGTTGGCCAACCATTTGGATAAGCACGGTTTAGAAACTGGGGACCCCTCTTTCCCAGGGGCAAAAGAAACAAACAACTGTTTGGACTTTCTGCAGTCCTTGGTATGATGTGTGTAGTAACGCAAAATCCTATGCACATCCAGCGTATGGAGCAATGCTTCCCCTGGATTGGCATGCTCTGGGTAAACAGGAAGGACGACAGATTGGTTAAGAGTAAACTCAGACACAACCTTAGGTAGAAAACTTGGATTTGGTACACAAAGAGACCCTGTCTTTGTGAAAGATTAAATAAGACTGCTTACACATGAAAGCCTAAAGCTCAGAAATCCTTCGAGCAAAAGTAATATCAACTAAAAAAATGCTCTCCAGGAGAAAGCGTAGCTTCATAAGGCATGATTGGCTCAAAAGAGGCAGGGTCGGTTTTCTCCAAAACAAAATTAGATCCCAATCTGGGACAGGGTTACGACAGGGGGCTTCAAGTGAAGAATGCTCCACACAAACGTACTGGCCACCTCTAACTGGGCTACCGGATGACCGTCCACTGGCACACAGAAAGCAGAGATGGCAGACATGTGTACCTTAATAGAGGAATATTTAAGGCCCAAGTCAGAAAGGTACAGACTGTAAAGGACCTGGTTCACCGGAGAGGTGAAAGGGTCCAAGTGAAGGGCAAAGGCCCAAATGGCAAAACATTTCCACTCTTTGGAACAGGTGGCCCTGGTTGAAGGCTTCCTAGCTGCCAGCAACCCATCAACCACTCTCTGGGAAACATCAAAGTGGGCTATGGCTACATCCTCAGGAGCCAGGCATGCAACCGCAGGGACTTGAAATCCGGAGGGACCAGGGCCCCTTGGGTCCGAGTGAGCAGATCCCAGCAAAGTGGGGGTGGGACTGAAGGTTCTACTGCCAGTTATAGCAACAATGGAAACCAGATCTGCCACGGCCATAACAATGCCACCAAGATGAGGGGGGCCCCCTCCATCTGCAGCTTGAGAAGGACCCACTGAATCAGTGATTGGGGGGGGGGGGAGCATAAAGAAACCTCCCTTTTCAGGAGAGGGCAACACGTCTCACCAGAAAATTCCCGGCACAGGATCTAGCAAGCAGAAAAGCTGCAGTTTTGCATTGTGTGGGGATGCAAAAAAATCCAACTCTGGCCATCCCCACCTTCAGGCTTTCAGCCACGGAGGGTAGCAGTGCCCACTTGTGCTGGTGAGACTGTGACTGAATTAGCTGGTCCGCCAAGATGTTTTGGTACCCTGGAACATGGAAGGCTGAACGTTCGAGGTCGTAGTCCAGTGCCCAGTACCAGATCCACATTACCTCCCAAAATAGAGGGTATGAGCGAGTCCCCCCCCCCCCCTTGTCTGTTGAGACAGTACACTGATGATGTCTGAATGGACCAGCAAGTGACCTGGGGACAGATGGCTCTGAAAGGCCTGAAGGGCATAGAGGACCGCTCGCATCTCAAGCACACTGATGACACTTGTCTCAGTCATGGGCCAGGATCCCTGGGTCTGAAAAGGACCTAGGTGGGCTCCCCAGCCTGATCCAAAGGTGTCCGTCATGAGGACCTGCTCAGAAGAGGGGATGAGGAAGGAGACCCCCACAAAAGATGACTGCGGTTCTGCTACCACTAATGAACCCTGCGGACAGGGGAGGAGACCAGGAATAAGTGATCCAGGTCATCGTGGCACTGATCCCATTGGACCTGGAGGGACCATTGGGGGATCTGCACATGGAGCCTGGTCACTAGAACAGTGGCTAAAAAGACATGGTTGGAACATACCGTTCCTGGGCCACTAAGGAGGCCTGCGCCATCAGGCAGTCTGCCCTGTCTTGGGGCAGAAAAGCTCTGCCCTGAGAGGTATCCAGAATAGCACCAATATACTGGAGGTGCTGAAAGGGAGCGAGAACGGACTTGGGTAGATTCACAGTAATGTCCAGGGAGTGAAACAGCTGCAAAGTTCTGTGCAAGGTCATCATTAAGAGTTCCCTGGACGGGGCTTTCAAAAGCCAATCATCCAGATAAGGGAACACATAAAGGAGCTCCCATCAAAGGGCCGCAGCCACCCACTAGGCACTGGTAAGGACCTGTAGCGCAGAGGACAAGCCAAAGGGCAAGACGCTGAATTGAAAATGTTCCCCCTAGAATGAGAATTTTAGATACTTCTGGTGACCAGGATGTATCGGGATGCAGAGATATGCAGACTGCATGTCCACAAAACAAAGCCAGTCTCCCTGCTTGATAAGAGGCAACAGACCCTGGAGAGTGGCCATACAGAACCCCTTATACTGAATGAATTGGTTTAGCCCCTTGAGATCTAAGATAGGGTGAAGAGCCCCTGGTGGAGGCAAAGACCACAGGAGAATTCAAGAGAGCATGGGACAGACATAAAGGGTGATATCAACAAAGGAGTGAAGGATAGCCACAGACAAACAGAGTAGGGATAGCAGAAATGTGTAGGGAAAATGGGCAGACTTGCTAGGCCAGGCAGTCCTTATCTGCCGACAGAGACTCAGTCTATGTCTTTTTTGGGACCAGGAAAAACTTTGAGTAAAACCCCTTGTTCAAATGAGCAAGAGGGACTGGCTCTATGGCACTTTTGTGCAAGGTAGACTGGATCTTTTCCCTCAGCACCAGAAGGTGGACTAAAGACAAGAGTCGGGCCCTGCGGAATGGTGGGTGGGCTCTCCAGGAACTCTAATGTGCAGCTCTTTTGAATAAGCTGCAGAATCCCAGCATCTGAGGCAATTTCCCTCCAATCTAACAAGTGGAGGGAGAAATGACCCCTGACCGCCTCCCCTGAGCTTGGAACTGAAGAAAAGGGGCTGGGGAAGGAATCAGACAGAGGCAGGATGAGTGGCTGCTCTGCCTCTGGAGGATTTTGCAGCACTGGGAGCGGGCAGGGGAGCACTGGCCTGATGTTTGCCCTGAGATCAGGATCCTTGCCCACACTTTTGAGGAACTTACTGAAAGGAAGTCCATGAACAGTTCCTGGGCTGGGTATGATAAAGGGAGTGGACCGACTTGCAGGCCCTCCCTGAGGTCTGCAGTTCATTAATTATGTCCTGAACATCTGGGCCAAAAAGCCTGGTGCCTACAAAAGGGGCATCCAAGACCATCTGTTGCAAATCAGCTGCAAATCCAGAAACCTGCAGCCAGGAATGTCTGCAGAGGCAAATGCCCAAGGCAGCTGCCCATGTTGTATAAACAGACAAGTTATACAGAGCCCTAAAGAGGTGCTTACTAAGATCCTCAGCTCCCTGCAGAACTTTGAGAAGCTCCTGTTTCTGGGCTCCATCCAGGAGGGCTGGGCAGCTGCCTTGCCCTTCCTCCAGAGGGTATTCTGGTACATGACCATGTGGGAAAGATATTTGGAAATCCTGAGTCCCAGGGTGGCAGAGGCAAAGGTCCTCTTGCCCCACAGATTCGACCTCTTGGATTCCTTGTCCAGAGGGAGAGAGCTAAGGTGAATGGAATGGCTGTGAGCAGCTTTTATGACCACAGAGTCAGTCTCTGGCTGGGCAGAATAAAAGGGCTTACCCAAGAGGGCATGATAGAGGTGATCCACCTTCCTGGGCATAGCTGGCACAGAATGGAGACTGCGCCAGACCAACTGGACCGCATCCTCCAAGGCTGGCAGCAAGGGAGGGAAGAACTTTGGTGGGGAGTCAGAAACCTCCAAGAAGTCCACCATGTTCCTTCTGGTGGCATCATCCTCCTCAGTCTGGAATCCCATGGCAGACTGGAGCCGTTCATGATGCCATAAAAACTTGGGTCCTCGGGGGACTGAGGGATAGGCCTCTCAGAGCCTCCACATAAGGAGGAGGCTGTGGAACTATCAGTGGAATGGGCCTCTTCCTCCAGTACCTCTTCCTCCTCCTCCTCCTCCTCCTCTGTGAGGAGAAGGTCAGAGTGATACTACTCCTCAACGTCGACCAGGTCTGAGCCATGGGCCAATGCGGCAGATGGTAAGGACGCCTGAGAGGATGCTGGGTGAACAGCCCCCATAGTCAAAGCCTAGCAAGTGCTGGGGTTAACTGCCAAACCAGCAACAAGATAATGGAAGTAAGCAAGCAGCTCAGGTCGATGACGGGTTGCTGGATGACAATCTTGACCAGAATCATCGACGGAGAGGAGCTGCCCGCCGCTGATGGCCCACGATGGCCTGAGGGCAGTGAGGCTGGGGGGAGACCCGGCCATTGACAACCCTGCCAGAGCAGGGTGCGACAAGCTCTCCAGAAGGCCAGATGTCGATGGTCTACTGTCCAAAACTTGGGGAACAGGAGCCCAATGCTGTACACACCTGCAGAGGAGTAGGGACAGCCAGTGGGGCAAGGGCTCCCAACCTGGAGGTCAACGACCGAAAGTCAGCTGGAGCCGAGGAAGAGAACACCATCTGTATCAGCCATGGGGAACCCAGGGCCACCATGGTGGAGGGGGTCACCACTGCAGGGGTCGACAAGGAACTCCTGGAGGACTTAGGAACAGCACTCGGGGAGTGGGACTGGTGACACGAAGGACGTTCTTTGTGGCGGATCTTCTCCTTGTGTTTCTCCGAGGACTTGGCCCAGGCCTTGGATGCCTGCAACGCAGAAGAGTGTGCTGGAGAGGGAATGAAGAGGACCTGAAAGCCACCCTGTTTCAGACTGGCTAGTTTCTGCTCCATGAGAAATACCTTGAGGGTACGTTTGTGGCACCGGAGAGTGGAGAGGCTGAATTTCTGTCAGAGGGTGCGGGCTTCAGGAGAGTGAGAAGACCCCAGACACCAAACACAGATGTTGTGGTCATCGTCTTGGGAAATCATTTTTCTGCAGTGGCAGCAACGGAAAACAGAGGACAACTTGACGGAAAAGAGAGGGTGACTTGACAGTTCTAGACATAAAAATAAAGAAAAAAAAGAGTTTAAAAAAATGGTGGTCGACTGAACAACAAGGGTTCCACAGGAGACCACGTGAATCAAGCGATTGCAGAAAGAACTGGGGGTGGGGCTGCCTACACCTTTAAATGGTATTGATGTGACGATCATGGCATCGCGGCCCCAGAAGACTACTACAGAAAAAGGCTTCTATGGTATCCTAGCACCTGATGGCTAAATTCCATAGGTGTGACCTGCTGAAAGAGATATCCCTGATGAAGATGTACTTATTCAGTATGTCAGCTTTTTTCTGGTCCTCTTCCACACTTCCTCCCTTCCCCTTTTAGTCTTACTATCCCTGCCTTGCTTTTCTTCTTTTTGCTTATGTACCTGAAGAAAGTTTTATCCCCCTTTTTTGCTGATTTGGCAATGTTTTCCTCCGTTTTGCTATAGCTCTCCTAACTGCCTTCCCTGCCTCCCTTTGTTTCTCCTGATAACTCTTGCTATCCTCTTCCTTCTGTGCCATCTTCTACCTTTTGAATCCCTTTTTCTTTTCCTTTACCTTCTCTGCTACTTCCTTGTAGCACAATAACAGTCTTCTCTTGCTCTTAGTAAGCTGCTTGACACAGACGTTTGTTGCCTTCTCAATGGCCTGTTTTATTCTTGCCTTATTCCCTATTCCTGCTAGGGCTTCCTTGAGGCACTCTCCCATTTTCTTGAAATCGGCCCTCCTGAAGTCCAGGACCCTCGTTTTAGTGTGGCTCAGTTCTGCTCCTGCCCTTATGCTGAACCATACTGTACGATGATCACTGGTCCCCAGGTGGCTTCCCACTGTGATGTCAGTGACACTGTCCGTGTTTGACAGTACCAGGTCCAGTAACACCCCCTCACGAGTTAGTTCTTTAACTAGTTGCCTGAGGAACACCCCCTGCAGGGAGTCTAGGATTTCCCTACTTCTAACTGATGCTGTAGCAGGTAGGCTCCAATCCACATTTGGTAGATCGAAGTCCCCCTCTAGCAGTACTTCGCCCTTGTTAGCCAACCCTTGCATTTCATCTATCATACCCTTATCTCCTTCCTCTCCCTGTGTTAGAGGTCTGTAGATCACCCCTATCCTAATAGCAGCCCCCCTCCCAGTCTCCAGGGCAACCCACAATACCTCCACTTTATTCTGTCCCTCTTGTATTTCTGTGGCCTTTATGCTCTCTCTCTCGCGTGCACGTAAAAAAGCCACCCCTTGTCCCTTTTTCCTACTCTGTCCCTTCTGAATAGCGCATATCCTGGTATGGCTACCTCTCAGTCCTGGTTTTCATTGCACCAGATCTCTGAAATTGCTACTGTGTCCAGGTCTCCTGCTGCCACGTTGACCTCTAGGTCTGCCATCTTGTTGCCCAGACTTCAAGCATTTGCACACGTGGCTCTCCATTTTATACTGCCATCTCCCCTCTTCTTGCCCTTTTGCCCCTCCCCTTTTCCTCCACTATGATATTTCCTCTTTTCCCTTCCCTCTTCCTCCTGGTTTTTTATTTGTGTTTGTTCCATGTGGGACTTGCCACCCTCAAGATTCCCACTGCTGACCCTGTAAGCATGTTTGGGGGGGAGGGGCAGACTACGTCTTCCTGCCCTATTCCACCTCCCCCTCTGCTAGTTTAAATGCTTACTAATGTAGCATTTAAACTGTTCATTAAGGATCTCGGTTCCTGTCCTAGAGGGATGTAGGCAGTCATCCCTTATAGGCCTGTATACCCCCAGCTGGCACCCCAATCCCCAATGAATCTGAATCCCTCTTCTCTGCATCACTTCCTCAACCATAAGCTGAAGTCCCTGGTGTGAAACCTCCTGTCATTCCCCTTGTCATGGACAGGTAGCACCTCTGAGAAAGTAACAGACTGTGCTACTTGCCTAAGACTTCTCTCCAGTTTCCTGAACTTTTATTTATTTTATTAATTTAAAAAACTTTTGGTAACCGGGTAAAAAACTACGCTGAGCCACATGGCCCTTTTATAGGCTTCACCCGGTGGGAGTCAAAGACAATCAAACAGTATTACAAATCTACACACAAATAATAAAGAGCTAAAAATACATAAATAAATACATGGGACCTTAATACAGACTAACATGCCATTATTAAAAAGCACTCCTATACAAAGGTTATTACATGAGCAAGACAGCATTACTGGCATAAAGTGCATATAATAAAGTGTTACCTAACTGAACTACTTTATGTGCAATTGCATAAGGACTTAGAATATAGAATTCTTTTCAAAGATGTCTTAAAAAGATTTATGTTCTGAGCATTGCGCAGTTCATCAGAAAGTCCATTCCATATTTTTACTGCACTCTGTTTGAAAGACTTTTGATTTTCTGATGTTTTGCAAGGTGGAACAACCAAGCAAACAGAATTGGAGACTGCAATACTCTAGGGCTGATTCTTTGAGTGAAAAAATTTGCATGGGGTTGTATTTATTGCTATGAAGTGATTTAAAAACATAAGACAATTGCAAAGTGTCTATACTCTTCCTGAACTGCATCTGGCCTCTCCCCAGTCAGGTAATTTGTCCCCAAGTGGACAATGACATCTAGCTCTCCCTGCCTCCCCGGCAATCCTTAGGATCCTCCTTCCATCCCTATGAGTCGTGGCACCGGGAAGGCACCTTACCACCCTCTCTTCATCCCTATCCCTCCCCAACTGTATCCCCCATCGAGTACCCGACCAGGATTCACTTCCTCCTCCTTTGGGGTCCTCCGTCAGTCCCCCCCTTGGGGTCACCACCATGCAGGACCTCTACACATCTGTCCCGGTCACTACCTTGGGTGCCTCTGTGGGGCAGTCCTGCCCTGCCAGACAGTGTAGGAATTCCATAGTGGAATGGGATTTGGAATGTGCCTATGTTTCACCACCCTAACCTTCCCCGAGCCCACCATTGTCCAACTGCTCCTCATACCTGCCACCCTTTGAGGAAGCAGAGGTGGACCTGGTGGTCCCTGGATGGGGAAGCAGGTCTTTCAAACCCAAGCCATCTCAGCCTAGAGTCTGGCAATCTCCTCCCTCAGCCCAGAGAGGTGCCTGCAGATGGGGCAGTACCATAGTCTCAAGAAAGTCTCCCTGAAGACTGCCACCCCACAGTCGCTGCACTGCACCATTCCCATCATAGTAACTCCCTATATCTAGACCTTACCCAAAGTGTATAAAGTCAAAGTCAAAGTTTATTGACAGGGTGATACTCCAGAACCTCCCTTGTAAATGACCCTGCTCAATGAACATACAAATACACACAGTACAACAAATTATACAAAAATAATACAGAGTTCAAAAACAACAAATGCAACCGATACTTGGTAGGTTGGTAGCAGAAGGTGAATGCATGGTATTACTCGCAGCCGTCTGAGAACACAATTTCTAATGTACAAGATTACAACAGGGCAACAATGCAAGCTTGATCAGAAGTGCTAGGCATGTAGATTGACAACAGTTCTAGGGGAAGGTATTGAGATAAGGGAGGACACTTATAGGAGGGAAGAGAAAAGGAGTGTGGCACTGGGTGTGTGCGGGAAGAGGAAGCTGGCTTGGGAGGACAAGGTGGGAAGAAGTGGGCTACATAGATGACGTGGTGGTAAAGGATATGAGGATAGAGGGGAAGGTGATGAGTGGATAAGAAGGGTGGTGGAACGGGAGTAAAGTGCTGGGGGAGGTAGAGTGGTGAGTACAGTTGCTTAAACAAGGGGTGAGGAATGAATGTTACTTAATGGCATATACAGGCATTAAGTTTGCTGATGGCTAGTTTCCTGAAGCTATTTAGGGGATTACGTTTTGTAGTTTGAGCCTTGATTGGGCTTTGTTCCAGGCAACTGGGAGAGCTTGACTTATGGCCATCTCGCCAAGCTGGGAGCGGGCGCTTGTTACGAACACAATGTAAGAGCTTCTATGTAGGGGGTATAGGCAGGTTGTGTGCTGAAAGAGACTTGTTATATAAGGGGGGAGTTTTGACGGAAGGGCTTTGTAGAGCCAGGTGAGAGAATGGATGAGACGTATAGTAAATAAGGAAGTCCAACCCAAGGAGGCCTATAGAGCGCAATGGTGTGTGTTAGAGATTAATCAGATTGCTCTATGGTAGACAGTATCTAACTGGTGTAGCAAGGAGTCTGAGCAGTGACCATACAGAATGCCGGCATAGTCAAGGAGAGGGATGAACATCGTCAGGACTAGCCGTAACCTGGCATCATAGGCGAAGAGTGATTCATTTCTGTAGAAGAAGCCAATTCTTTGCCGCAGTTTCTTTGCAAGGGAGTGATGTGGGCAGAGAAAGTTCGGTGTTGGTCTAATTCACAGCCTAAGTATTTAAATGTGTTGACTACCTCAAGGTCGTTGTTGAGGAGTGTCTTGATGGAGAGGGGCAGGGAAGAGAGCGCATTTGAGAGGGCAGACATATGGAGTTCCTCAAGGGTCCATCTTGGGGCCTCTTTTGTTCAGCATTTTCCTCAACAACCTTCCTTACTCCTGTCAGGGTCACATCCTTTTATATGCTGATGATGCTGTCCTGTTTACCAGTGATCCAGACCCTAAGATTCTTGAATCCAGGCTACAGAGTAATTTTGTAGTCGTAGAAAGATGGTCCATAAGCACAAGTTAGCTATGAATTATAACAAGACTAAAACTATGGTGTTCTCCAGCTCCCAAAATAGGCACAGAACTAACCCTCTTTCTATCACCAATGAAGAGGGCTCAAGCCTGGAGCTAGTTCAGCTCTTTAAATATCTAGGGAATACTACTGACAGTACGATGACCTATGCCTATCACATTGACAACATTGCTAAGGCTATTAACACCTGCATTGGGCTACTTTATAGGCATAAGCAATGTTTGACCCCAGAGGCTCTTAACCTGGCCATTCAAAGCTCTCTTGTCACAAGCTTATTGATTACACGCACCAATCTATGGATCAGCTACTGAAACAACTCTTCGCCGCATCATAGTTACACTCAACAAAGCATGCCGGCTCCTTACCGGCTCAGCCCATCTGTCCCATACCTGCGACATGTACGCTCAGGCTAACTGTCTCCAATTCAAAGGTAGACTCATGTACCAAACAGGTTTACTGTACAAAAAAGTAAGCTTAGGCAAAATGCCCCCAGGAGTGCAAAAGCTTATTACCCCCACTATCAACCGTCGTTGCACCAGAAGCTCTACTAGCCAGATTTTTTTTAATATACCCCGCTGTCGCACTTCTCTGGGACAAACCGTGCCACGCTATCGATGAACTCACTGCACCATGACATCACTTCAGCATCCACCTTGGGCTCCTTCAAGGTTAAACTTAAACAACAGCTAATTGCTGATGCCACTTGTGACTGCTTCCAATAACCTTCCTTCTTGTGACCAGCACTTTTCTAACCTTATGCTATCCTGACCTTATGCATGACTGTTCTCAGCATGTAAATAACTGTTCTAAGTTGCTAATCATTCTCCTTCACATTTCCTCTTGATTCCTTCCACTCTTTCCCCATCCCCCTCCCCAGTTATCTCCTGAGCTCCTTGCTCACTTTAAAATGCTTTGTCCCATACCTTCTCACCTCTGCAGAGGCCCTGGCTGATGCCATCCCTACCTTGTTGATTACTAGATATTAGGTTGAGTTTGTTCTCATTTTCCTGTAAAGGGTCATTTAACAAGACCCCACCCCCTCTAATATGACCCTTTGAATTCCAGGTTTTGATCAAATATGCACCATGGCATACACTGTACAATGCCACACGTATTAGAACTTCTCTAGTTATACACTCTTGTAATGTCTTGTATAATTCCTTGTTTTATTTCTCATTCTCATACTTTCCCAATATGTATTGTTCGTCTGACGTGTAACCTATGAAATGATCTTGTTCTCAAAGGTGTTATCTGAAATTAAAAAAAAAAAAATGGTTGGAACAGAAATGCATAACTTTTGGGGTTTTTTGCATTTAGGAGAAGTTTTGATTGGGCAAGGCTGTGTTGTAGCAGGTCAAACTCAGACTGGAGCACTGCGTGTGTTTCAGCTGCTGATGGCATGGATAGGTATATCACAGTATCATCTGCAAAAAGGTGTAATTTGGCTGATGTTGTTCCCAATTGAGTTTATGCATATCATGAACAGAAGGGGTCCAAGGATTGAGCCTTGTGGTACTCCTCTCATGAGTGGAAGAAACAGGGAGAGGGAGCCATCTGCTTTCATCTGTTACATACCAACATACTAAGATGCCAGAAGAGTAGGCCTAAAGGTCCATCGAGTCCGCTCGAAAATCAGCACCCGGTCTGGACACCATTGCTGCTCTCTCCTCCTCCCCCATAATTCTTCCCAATCCCATCCCCCAACAGAGTTGTACCTCCAGATCTGGCATTTCTCAGCTTTACCTTCTCCGTGTATCTGTCCCAGCTCCTCTTGAATCCCTCCACAGTGCCCACAGCCATTACCTCCTCAGGCAATGCATTCCATGGGTCCACTACCTCTTGGTAAAGTAGGCTCTCCTAGTCTCCCCTGAGCCTCCCACCAGCCAGCCTCATGGAATGCCCCCCGCTGGCCCCCTCCTCCCTTAGCTGGAACATCCTATTTAGGCTGACCCTGTTCATTTCCTTTAGATATTTAAAGACCTCAATCACATCCCCTCTGTTCCTCCTCTCCTCCAGGGAGTACAAGTTCAGCTCCTCAAGTCTCTCCTCATAGGATCTCTCCCTCAGGCCCTGTATCATCCTGGTTGCTCTACTGTTGTAATCTATTTGTTAGGGAGCCACTGAACCAGAATAGCACAGAGCCAGAAATGCAATGCCAATCTAGTGCGTCGAGGAGCAAAGCATGATTGACTGTGTCAAAAGCTTTCCTTAGGTCCAGGAAGATGGCCCCTGTAACTTGTCTCTTACCCATGGCGAGGAGCCAGTCACTAGTAACAGAAGGTAAGGCAGAGGTGGTGCTGTGGGCTGGTCTAAAATCAGATTAGACAGGCCTTATTAGATTGGATTTGCTGAGGTAGTCTCTTAATTGTGCACTTACCAGTTTCTCGAGGAGTTTAGAGAGTAGGGGTAGAATAGATAAGGGGTGGTAGCAGGGTATGAAATTTGTGAAAAAATGTACATGCCCATTTGAGCATGTAGGCAGTAAAAATACATGCCCAAGAAAATGTCTACATGCCACCCTTTTCTTTTTTTTTTTTTTTTTACATAATTTCAGTTTTGTCTTCACTGGACAAAGCACCATCATAATCACCAATGCTGGCAGCATCCACATGCAATTTTTTTTATTGATTTTGTTTATTTCTTCCTGCCTGCAAACCCTTACACTAGTCACTGCCCTAGTACCCTGAGCCCTGAAAAAGGCTTTTTAAATTTTTCCTTTTTCATGTACTCCAGTCACCCTGCATTCTTTTTTTAATTTATTATGCTTTTTGCCCCTTGCTCTGAGGCTATCAGCCACCTTCCTGCATCTACCTTGCCCTCCGATTGCCACCGTCCTCCACTGTCACTGATACTCCCTGGCTCCCCCCCCCCAGGGTGGGGCCGTGGCACCGCTGTCTGCCCGTCTAGGACAGGGAAAGATGCCGGCTACCCGGCTTTGCCTCCCTGGCTTCCCCCCCAGGGTGGTATTCAGAGCTCACAGCTGCCCACGGCACCGTAATTAAGTCGGTGGTGTGGTGGAGTGGCAGAGAGCCATACAGGCCAGGCACAGAGGCGGCGTCATGAGTCAGGCTCAGGAATTTTTGTATGCCCACTGAGGAGCCAGACTTGCACCGACATCAATGCACTAAAGTGCAGACGTCCGCCAGCTCCCCCCCCTTTGTAAATGCCCACACCCTGCCAAACACCCAGCCCCCGGCAGCCCGAGTCCATTCCCAAACCTGGGTCACCATGCGGCGCGAAGTGTGGTGTCCAGCGCCTCAATCCTCAGCGCCACTGGGCCAGCCACCCTCCATTCTTAACAAGGCTATGGCAGGAGTCACTCACTAGCCCTGAAAAGGACTAATGCCTGCCTGGTCCGCATACCCTAAGTTCCCAAGCCCTGAAAAAGGCTAATTAAATGTGTTTGGTTTTTTTTTATTCACTTTGGGATGCTCACAGTCACTAAAAATGATAATCAGTAGTCCCCAGAGACCTGAAAAGGCCTTTTTTTTTTTAAATTTCCTCCTGCCTGCAAGCCCTCAAACTAGTCACCACTCACCTCAGTCCTTAAAAGGACAATCAATAGGCCGGCCCACGGGCGCTGAAGGTTGAGGCACTGGACGCCTACTCTGTGCATGCCAGCAACCGGGTTCGGAACGACCTCCGGTGCGTAGAGGAGGTGGGGTGGGAGCAGGATCAAGTGTTGGCTCTTTCTCTCCCAGGCAGGTGGGTTGCTCCGCCCATAGTCCCACCGCCACAGAGTGGAGTTTCGTGCTGGCACAGGTGGTCAATGGCATGACTGGAATGGAAGGGCATCCCCAATGGCATGTGTGCACGCTTCCATTACGCGCAGGCTACATCAGGGACGCTGCGTGGTGCAGGGGTCAGGAGAAAACCCCAAAAAAACTACAGAAATACATGGGAAAAAAATAAAAGACAATCAATAACCCTCCGAGCCCTGGAACAGCTTTTTTTTCCCCAATGTCCTCACCCTCTGGAGGCAGTCACCCCCGCTGCAGCCAATCTTGTTTTGCACTATACCAGTATCTAAGAAGTTTTCTGAGCCAGCAGCAGTTTGTTTTTTTTTGTTTGTTTTTTTATATAACCTACCTCTGTAATTGGCTCTTAAAAGAACTTTGACTGTACTAAGTTATTAGGCTCCTTAGTCAACCTCCACTCACTCACAGTATGTTTTACTGGGGTTTTTGGTTTTTTTTCTGAACCTGCAGGCTGCCTCTGCACCTCTCCTTCCCCTCATATCCAACCATATTTTCTTTCCTGAACTTTAATAGCTTAGTTGCTCCAGTGAGTGAGACCCTCATCTTCCCCTTTTATCGGTGCCTATAGCACTGCTGCTCACTCAACCCACTAGTACCGGTGCACACAAGAGTCCCTCACACAACTAACAGCTCTTAAAAGCTTTCGATTTTAAATTGAAATTTGACAATCAGTCCGATTGGTGATTTCATCGGTAACTGCACTTAGTGAGTGTGCCACTCCGACACAGCCTGTCTCAAGCAGTGATCAGTGAGAGTAGTGTGCTTTGCAAGGACCATGAGTTCACACCAGAGGATTGAGGTGGGAGAAGTAACAAGACATTTACCATTCATGTCTCAGTCTGCTGTAAACTAACTCCTCCCATCATTTACAGACTGGTAAGGCTGTCCGTCAGAGAAGGAGACCGTCAACCAGTCTGCTTGCTTCAACTGCCCAACTGCCTTCAGTTGATCGTTCTGCTCACTGAACAGTTGTCACATGACCATATGTGTCAGTGTTCCTCCAGCGGCCATATTATATATATATATATACACATACATACATACACACACACACACACACACACACACACACACACACACACACACACACACACACATATACATACATATATACACACACACACACACACACACACACACACACACACACACACACAAATGACGCCTACACAATGACAAATAAAACAATAAAAAAAAAAAGACGGAAATGAAAAAAAGAAAACTTGTGCACAAATATCTTAGGTGCCCCAGTGGGCAGGTACCAAATAGCTGTAGGTGTCCTCAGACAAAAGTGCCTGCCCTGGGGCACCTAATGTATAGGAATTTTACACCCTGGATGGTGGTAGTTTAAGTCCATAGGGTCACCTGATTTGAATAACGGGAGTACCTGGGCTATTTTTCACGCGTCAGGTAAGGTGTTGGAGCTGACGGACAGATTAAATAGGTGTAGTTAGCGGCTGTTAGAAACCGGTAACCAGCTTTCAGCAAGTAAGGGCTTATGCCATCAGCACAGACACCTTTCTTAACGTCTAGGTGGATTAGGAGGTCTTCAATCTCTTTGAATTGGAATGGGTAAAAGAGAAACTATTTTAGGTGGTGCCAGGGGATGCTTAGGTAAGCTGGAGGTGAGGGTGGCAGCTTTAGAGGAATCGAATGCGAGACCTGCTGTAGAGAAGTGGTCGTTAAAACTAATAATGTCAGATTTATTGGATAAGGTCGCACATCTTTAAAGGAGATCTTGCCAGGTAATGAGGAGGATGGTTTGTTTCCTTCTGCTTGTTTAATGATGCACCAGAATTTACTGAAGTTACCCTTAGCGGAGTCAAAAGCAGAGAGAGAGAGAGAGAGAGATAGTAACTTGCTTTAGAGGCTCTTATCTTCTTGGTACAATCGTTGTGGCAGGCTCTAAAGACTGACCAGTCAGAGGGAAGTTTGGTCTGCCTGGCTATAGTCCACAGACAGTCACGTAGCCTTTAGTTCAAGTGTGAACAAGAGGTAGGAGAGCTTCTGGGTTCTGCACTTCAGTATAGGGGCATGTCTGGTTGATAATGTTGCTTAATATGTTGTTAAAAAGGGAGTCTGCCTCACTGATGCTCTTGGTCAGGTAAAACTCTGTCCAATTTATATTTCTGAGGTCGGTTAGATAATGGGATACGTTGAATTTGCGGAAACTCCTTTTCCATGTAAACCTATTTGTTGGTTTAATGGGAGTCTGTCCTCTAATGCAGGCCACAGCACAATGATCGCTGATGTCTCTGAAAAATACTGCTGTGTGGGTGATCTTGTGAAGATTAGACTGATCAAGGACCCACCCATGGGGCTCTTGGGGTTAGGATGAGTGATCTGTTACCAGCTGTGAAAAACCAGCTTCATCACAGAACTCTGAGCTGTGAGCTCTTGTTGCAGGGGTTTTGCCAGTCAATATTTAGATCACCAAGTATGATAATTTTGTTCTGCCTTGTGTCAGAAATGTTACGCAGATAGTTTAGGAGCTCTAAGCCTTCAGAGAGTGGCCTGTAGCAACCTGTCACATTATGGTTTCTATAGGGGATATCGATATATTCAACATCATGGATTTAATTCCTTCAGTGAGTGGATAGGGGTGATATCGGATACGGTGAATTTGTCCTTGATGTAGACAGCTACGCCACCTACCCTGGATGGACTGTCACTTCTGAAGAGGTTATAGGAAGGGAGGGAGGGTTATAGCAGAGTCGGGTGTGTGTTTTACAGCCATGTTTCAGATATTACTTGGATATCTGGACTCGTGTGAGAGGTCCAGGCTTGGATGAGGGTCTGTTTTTGTTCTGTAGGCTACACAAATTAAGGTGCAAGCACTTTAGGTATTTTGTGACTGCGAAGACAGTTGGCAAGGCTAGTGACTGCAGCGTGTCAGGACTTGTTTAAATATTACCAGTGCAGATTAGCATCAAGAAGATTATGTACTTAATCCGTCTTCAGTAGCTACCTCCTAACCATTTTTATTGAGTTTTCTGAAGCAAAGTGCATAATGTGCACAATACATATTGCAAGATGAGTGCAGGATCAGCCTAACATATTCAGGTATCACATTTCTTAGATCCAGTTAACCAATGGTATATAGAGGTACAGAACTTTACATCCAAAAGAAACAACAACCAAGAGCCGGCCCACCACAGTAGCACCACCTCCTGTGACACTGGCAACCCAGGTTTGGGAACAAGCCAAGGTCATCAGAAGGCCGACAAGGGGGAGGTAGGATGAGCATACCACAGGACAGCTCTCCTTCTCCAGGAAGTGGGGGGAGCTAAGGTTCTCGGCATAAGTATGACTCCCAACGGAGGCTGACAGTGCAGCCTCAGGAGGTGGACCATGTGGTTGGGAAGGAGACCTCAGCAGACTTCTGCAGGGCATGTGCAGGAGCGCGCATGCCCCGCACTGGCATCACTGTACATACACATCTTCTGGTGCAATCTAAGGAAGAAAACTCCTGACGAAGTTACTTAGTGACACCAGGGACCCTTGTAAGTACCACCTCTAGCCCACTCTGGGGGATGCCGGAGGGGCTGGCACATTAGCATTTTGGCCCTCCACTCAGGTTTGGGGGGGGCCCCACCATGGGGGGCAAGCCATGGTCTCCCAGATTCCCTGGTAGGTACCCAGAGCCAGCACCAGCCCAGAGGCAAACATGAAAGGGGTGCTGGCCAAAATGGGGTACATCCCCAGTTTCATCAGTAGATTAAACAGAATAAAAAAAAAAACACTCACAACAACCAGGCCAAACTAGCAATGATGCAGGGAAGCAGAACCATGTGGACTTCAGTTCTCAATCAGGACCACACTGCTGAATAACTAATGAGAAATCTTATCAGGGAGGAGAACTGTATATGATCTGTAGCAAGTTTGGAATTTTAAAAGGGGGAAAAAATTGTTCTCAGTGTAACCCTCCTACAAATGGGGGTTCCTGAAAATTTTCCTTGGCTGTGCCTAAATGCCCACTGCCAGGCTGGTATCCTGTGTCTTAGTGTTTTAAAAATGTTGTATGAAAGTGCCTTAATGCCTCTATGCTCTGTCTCTTTAAGAGGTACCCATAACGTGGTGCTTAGTTAATCTGGGAGGGGGACTGAGTGTTTCTATGCTCGAGTCCCACCCAGGCTGCCGGACAATCACTCCGTTCTGTCATCACTATTTGCACAGAGGGAGCTCTATTAGAAGATGTACTTATTTGCTGATTATTTATTAGAATAGTAATGATATTGTAGTTTGTCTAACCTGCCTTCTTTGCAACATGGACAGTTCTGTTTATCACCACCATCTTGGTCCTGGACTGCTAGAATGGGCCAATCAATACCTTTGGGGGCCAATCAATACCTTTGGGGACCCTAAAATGGAGTCTGTGACCAGGGGTCTTGTGGGAGTGAATTTCTGTAGGAATTGTAGTTTTGAGACTTTGGCTCCTAAATGCACCTGGAGGGGAAGCCCTTGCTTTTGACGTACAGATGAATCAACAAATCGAACCTTTTGGACCAAAGGGAAATTCCCAAGCTGCCTGCTGCAGTCAGTCAGTCTGGAGTTACAGTTTGGAGAGTAAACAGCTCGAGTGATTCAAGCAGCTGCTCCTGCATAATTTGCGAGGGAGATTGGTGGAAAGGCTGAGTATGGCCTGTCTGCCTGCTGTCCCTCGAGAAGGAATCCTTTGAAAGATTTAGCAATCGACTGTATCCAAATTGGAGCGTGACAAAGCCACTGAAGTGTGACCAGATTTAACCCTGAAGAAGACCGAAGATTTGCTGTATGCAATTGGCCTGTTAGGACTTCCAGTTGCCACAAAATTCCTGGTTTTCCTCAGAGACACTGATATTACTGCCGGACTGCTATCTGCATTGTGGTATGATGATTGCTTTACTATAAATGTGCTGTTTGCTATTAGTGGGTCGTGATTTGGTCCCCCACTGTTTAACTGTGCCATGCTTGCTAGAAGCTGCATCTAGCCTTCCTGAACTGATATCCGAAATGTCTTACCTGGCCTGGGCCCTGCCACTTTGGCCCAGCCAGCTACTCATGCCACGTAGAAGACCATCAACGAGAGATCTGCCTGGGAATCAGCCCCCTGCTCAACATCATGAACAGGAACGACACCATGGTAAATCGTGTGGGCCCTGCTTCTTCTGGCAAACCAGCAGGTCATCCTAAAGTCTCCATTTCATCCATCCTGTGTCCTGTACTGCGTAGCATGAGTGAACACCAGGGTAACTCCCTGCAACAACAGCTCAATCAAAGTGTGTCATCTGATTTAATTATTTTGTTTAATCACCACAAACTGAACCTCCTGGCTCCGGATTACAAATTGTGTGTGGTTGTGCATGCCTTTTCTTTTCATCACAGGGCCCCAACCAGCTGTGACACCGGCCTACCCTGGGCAACGTTCCAGGCTAGCCCACCTTACTTCCAACTGGGTACCTAGAGTGTGTGACTGTGCAGTGACTAAAAGTGCATGCATAATTGCCTGACAAGATCAGTTTCAGAATCAATCAACCTGACTACGCCCCTCTCTTTTTCAATTCTCCTGAATAAATCAGATCTAACTCTTTTTGCATTTAATCTGACTGTGGTTGCAGTTTGTACCAAAAGCACTGTACTGTTATTTGCTGTGCCTAACCTTGTTTTACAGGGGGTCTCCAGGGTCTAACTGGTGGAACCAACCCTGGTGGTAAGTGCAAACAGCGTGGGGAATTGTATGCTGAATACGAGCTACTGTGAAAGCGTTTGCTGCTCATTGTCTAGGCTACTAGAGGGGAAAGAGGGGGGGGTTACAGTGTCCTGGAGGGCTGTACCCAGGTAGTCTTGCTGCTAACAACCCTGTCCTCCAGGTGGAGGCACCGTTTCAGTACCCAAGCCCTTAACCTGCTACTAGCCAAGCAGACAGGAGTAGTAGACCTTGGGATAGCACCACCTAGGGGTTACATCTTGGAGGCACCAACGCTGGGATATGCATCTTCTAGTGGTCAGAAGTGGGTACTACAACCCCACATTTAAAAACTGTGGTAAAATGGAGGTGCTCACTATGCCCAAGTTTAAACTTGCTCCCCAGAAGCTGCTAGTGCACCGTATGATGGGGTGGAGTAAGGCAGAGGGGGTGGACCCCCGGCAAGCTCTGCTATTAACGGACGTCCCCTTGGGGACCAATAATGCCACTATTGTGGAAGTGGTTGAATGAATTAAGTGTTTGGGGAAGGTTGAAGTAAGGGGAAGGGATTCCGACCTGTTTGATCAAACTATGGTGGCCCTACTTTCCTGCAGCCTGCCCAACCAGAGAAGGTACCCCCTGTCATTTTGCCTGAAGGGTCTCAAAAGGGGTGGAGGGTCATTCATTTACATAGTGACCCGGCTGCTCCTGGAGGGTTCCCCTGAATAGAGGGGTTCGAAGACAAGCTGTTTAAACTGTTAGCCTCTGAGGGGCGCTCTGCTACTGAGCTAGTGAAAATGTTAGATCTTTCTGAGGATGTCCTCCCCATGCAGTCCCCCATAGCCTCTCCTGCCACCCCTACAGTTGCTTCCCCCATAGTGATACCTACTGTACATTTGGACTCATACCACAGACTTAGGCTCTTTTCAGGCACGGTCCCAGTGCCCATGGGGAAGGACAATCTGGAAACGTGGATGGACTATGCCACCCCATTGGTCCAGGAGTGGCAGTGTGCCGAGGGGGAAAAGAGGAAGAGGCTCATGGAACGCTTGAGGGGCCCTGCACTGGAGGCCATTTGCTTCCTGCGATACACCAGCCCAGAGGCCACAGCTGCTGAGTACCTCTCTGCCCTGGAGGGGGTATTTGGTAGCACTGAGTCGGGAGATGACCTGATGTGGACGTTTAGATTCACAAAACAGTGGAAGAATGAAAAATTGTCAGTGTTTATTACTCAAATTGAGTGAGCTTTGCAGCAGGCCCACTGGAAAGGAGGGGGTGCCAGCCAGTGAACTGAACAGAGTCAGGCTAGATCACATCTTAAAGTCAGCAAGGTACTCAAGCATGGTGATGTTGAAGCTTAAACTGCAAGACAGAAGGGGCAATACCCTGAAGTATTGTGACCTAATGAAAGAGATCCGTGAGATTGAGAAGGACGAAGAGGGATGGGCACCCTATGCCGGGGCTGCCCACGCCTGCCAGGCCCCTGAGAGAGGCGAGGAGGCCAAACTGCAACAGATGAGGGAACTGATCAAGGAGTTAACTGAGTTGAGAGTCAATCAACAAGCTGCCAAGGCAGCCAAAGATGCTAATTCCTGTCCAGCCCCCCCCCCAGACAAAAAGGGAAATCCTCTCGGGAGGGGTGGGGGTACACATGGTTTCTTCTGGAACCCAGCCTGAAGAATGCCTGAAGGAAGAGGTACGAGAACTGGGAGCTGTGGTGGAAGACCTACTCCAAGCTACCCAAGACAATGACCCTTGGGGGAACTCAGAAAGTCAAGAGGGCAAACCCCCGACCAGAGAGAGAGAGAGAGAGGAGAGAGAGAGAGAGAGCGAGACCCAGAGACTCCCCCACTATGTTAAAGCAGGGGAACAGCTCCTCTTCCCCACAGACTCTAAAGAACCTGTTTTCTGTTACCACTGCAGAGGGGATGGGCACACCCGATTCACCTGCCGTTCACCTGAGAATCTGAGAAAAGTTACTACTAGGTTGCTGGCATTGATTCAACAGAGCAACAGAGCAACATATGGCCGCATGGTGGGGCTACCCGGAGAAGCTATTCATCCAAGGCAGCTGTAAAGCCAACGTCCAAGTCACTTGAGTGGTCCAAGGTGGTGGGCTCTTCCATGGAAACTACAGTGATGGTGAATGGTGCGTCTGCCCAGGCCATGCTTGACAGTGGATCTCAAGTAACCATAGTATTTTAAGATTGGTACCAGAAGCATCTGCCGGATGTGCCCCTACAACCCTTGGAAGGTTTGCACATGTGGGGGTTGAGTGAGAAGTCCTATCCATACTCTGGGTGTATCTGGATCTGGCTGTCATCTCACCACTTCCTGGGGTAGATGAACAAGTTGGGACACCTGCCCTAGTGTGTCCCCCACTGACTGTGTTGATAGAGTTCCCTGTTAACTGGAACAAACGCCCACATGTTTGGGAGACTAGCACAACTCTGCCATGAGAAACAAGGGCAATGGACTGGACAAGCCCTAAGAATTCCAGCATTAATCAAAAGGGCTTATGACTTGCACCAGAAACCCAATGAAGTGGACAGAGATGAGCCAGTGTGGATAGTGTGGAAAAAGGATCCCGATTCTTTGGTGTTGGCCTCCCAACGCCCAGTGTATGATCCATGGAGAAGTCTGCCTAAGGAGAGATGTAAAGAACAAAATATTGATGATAGATGCCCCTGTTGAAGGGAAGCTGCCAGAGGGGTTGATGGTTAAGGTCAGTATACTACCTGCATGTGCCCATGCCTATGCCTGCCGAGTGATAAAACATGTCGGACAGGGAAGTTCGTGTAAACTGAGGATGTACACTGGCTACAGTACACTGTGCAGACACTGCAGTATTATCCAGTAACAAGTACTCTGGCGAAAGGGAGAAAGTGACCCCAGACTTATTTGACTTCGGTGATTCCCCCTTTTCCGCCAAATGGGAGACCCAAATTAGCAGGAAACTTGCTCAAAGAGACCAAGGTTCTCACTAAAAGAGAGGATATAAAGGCCCATGGTGTCGAGTATACATACGCCTGCATGATGACCCACTGCTTCAGAGAGGTCAGACAAGGACTAGTCTCAGCAGACACACAGACGACAGGAGGCACCCACAGGAAAACGTCAGCTGCTGGCATTATCCAAGAATCAAGAAGCCCATGCAGGGCCCCTACCTTTTCTATGGCATTAGTGGAAGCAAGTTCTGCGGCGGGCAAGATTACCATTCGCTAGAACTTGAGGTGTGGTTTGTAATTTCATGGAAGTTCTCAAGTGCACTAATAAGCTACCATATCACAGTGACAGCTTGTCATCCTGACTTCACTTTCATGGCAGTTTTTATAGCAATCAGGATGGTGGAAAGCACAGTAACACTAGTTCAAAAAATGACAGAATTATAAAAATAATGATATGCCTAAAAAAGCAAAATGTCTCTCTCCCTTAAGGTCCTAGCCTGTTAAATAAATAACAAATGCAGAGGGGATCTTATGTGATAAATAAGGTATTTCTGAATGCATGCTATCTATCCCACTAATGAGGTTTCCACTGTCTATCACTTATATATTTGTTTGTGCTTTCTACGCCACTCATGAGGTTCCCACTGTGTATCACTTATATATTTATATGTAATCTGTAACATACATTCAAATGTGTGTGTGTGTGTGTGTGTGGTGAGAGAGACAGAGATATGTGTGTGTGTGTGTGTGTGTGTGTGTGTGTGTGTGTGTGTGTATGTATATATTTATTTTATTTTTTTAATTTCCATGAACTTGCATCCTCATTCATACAGGTCCCATTAGAAATGGAATAGAGGGAGTTATTGCAGAACTCATTTTTGATGTCAACCTACTTTGACACACTGTGTAACACCCATCAGGCCATGACATGCATGTGAACCAATTGTGAAATAGAGCTCTCCAGACCAGCACAATGTGTCCACCATGTGACAGAACACCGCACCATACCTTCCCGGGCTCCAAGCAATGATGTGTTCCACCAATCCTTGTGCTGCCCAGCCAGCTCCCAGAGCTAATCTCTGAACCCGAGTTGCGGCATGGAAACACAGCATGCTACCCTCTGGCTCAACAGTCGTCCCTGCACACAACATTTCTCCATAACTTTTAGGTGATTCTAGCAACCAATGACAATATGTAATCAATAACCCTGGCAAAAATGCGTACAGTGTAATTATTTATTTAACAGGTCTAGTCTTTCAACAGGTCTACACATTATTATATTCCATGTTTCTGGGCATAGTTACTTTATTTTTCTTAAAAATGACAGTTAAATTCATTTTACCAGTTATTCATTTCAGATGGCATCTCTATACATTAAAGGCACAAATAGGTTTGTACAAAGTGAGGTATGGGCTTAACAGGTCTATGCTATTAACAAGGTTTTGTTTAAGTTGGCCCTAGTGCAATAATGTAAGACTGAAAATTGTATTAGGCTGTAGTGCAGGTTGAGCAAATATCACCATGCCTGATGTGCTGTGCCACTGTCTCTGGCAGTGGGAACTGTGGTAGACAAGTGACTGTTCATTTCTGTTGCAGACTGCAGCCATTTCACTAGCTAATGTATGATGTTATAGCAATAACAACATCACATTCTGAGCATATAGGGGGTTTAGGATATAAAAAGAGGGGAAGGGAACCAGATTCTATGGAAAAACAGAAATCTTAATAAAAAAATCAACAAGAAGAGTGAATTCTGCGGTAGATTGCAAGTTCTTCGCAAAATCCTGCGGCCGCAGAATTCTAGGGGCCTTGCCTATATGCATCCCTCATTGTAGTGGTGAGTAAAAAGAATGGATCCGTGAGGATGTGTATGGACTATCAGATCCTCAATCGACAGACTATCCCAGATCAATACACCATGCCACACATATAGGATGCCCTGGATTGCCTGAACGGGGGGTCAGTGGTTCCCAGTACTGGATCTCTGCAGTGATTATCAGATTCCAGTGGCCCTGGAGGACCATGAGAAAACAGCCTTCATCTGTCCTTTGGGGTTCTATGAATTCCTGAGGATGCCACATGGGATTTCGGGTGGCCCAGCCACCTTCCAGAGATTGATGGAACGTGCAGTGGGAGACATGAACTTGCTGGAATGTTTAGTGTACTTGGATGATGTCATTGTTTTTGGACGCACGCTGGAGGAACATGAGACCAGACTGTTCAAAATCCTTGATCGTTTGGAAGAATTCAGCCTCAAGTTATCCACAGACAAGTGCCAGTTTTTTCAAACATCTGTGAAATATGTGGGACACATAGTGTCTGCAGAAGGGATACAGACAGATCCCAGTAAAGCTGAATCTTTGACCACTTGGCCTCAGACCAATAACCTAAAAAAGAGTTACAGCGGCTACTTCTGCAGGTTGATCAAAGACTATTCAAAGGTGATTCGACCGCTCCTTAACCTTACCCAAGGCTACCCCCCTACTAACCGCAAATACAAAAAGGGGGCTATCAAAGACCAAGAGAAAGGTATTTTCTAACAGGTGAGCCTTTTGGGACTTGGTGGACACCAGAATGTGAAGCAACATTCTTTGAAGTCATATAGCAGCTCACCCACGCCCCAGTCCTTGCCTATGCTGATCCTACCAAGCCCTATGTTCTGCATACATACGCTAGTTTGCATGGCCTTGGGGCTGTGCTATATCAAGACTACAAAGATGGCTTGAGACCTGTACTTTTCACCAGTCGGAATATGACCTAATCACAGTGGAAATATCTGGTCCACAAGTTGGAATTCCTCGCCCTAAAATGGGCCATAGTTGACCAGTTTCATGAGTACCTCTGTGGGGCAAAGATATCAGTGAAGACCGACAATAACCCACTGACCTATGTGCAGACTTCAGCTAAACTGGATGGCATTGGGCACCACTGGCTTTCTACCTTATCAACTTATGATTATGCTGCTGAATACAGATCGGGACTTAACCGCATTGATGCCGACGCCATGTTACAAAGGCCAGCTTCCAAGGACAATTGGGTCAGATTGTCTGAACCTGACATCAAAGCATTATGCCAGAAGTTTGATAAAGATGAACAAATGTCTGCGGACACAGTGGACTGCCTAGTAGATTGCTTGGGCCCTCCTGATACCAGCATACCAGCTGCCTATTGCCATTTCTCTGCTCTAGCTATTAGTGCACTACCTCAGTTCGATAATGACAGTATTCAGTGGACTCAATCCCAAGATCCCATGATTCCATAATTCAACCAGTACTTGATGCCCTGCGTACAGGGAAAGATGTGTCCAAGTTGCGTTCCCCTTACTTGTGAACTGCTCTGTTGTTCAAGGAAGGCCCCAGGTTAAAGTTGCATGATCAGTTGTTATACAAAGAGACAGTGGATCGTCGTGGTCAAGTAGACAAGCAACAGTTGGCCCTACCCACAGCCTTTAAACAGCTGGTACTGAGGTCTCTCCACAATCACATGGGGCACCTCGGTATTGACAGAACTCTCAGCTTGGTACGATCCCGATTCTATTGGCCAAAGATGGGCATATGTCGAGCACCATGTAAAGACTTGCAGTCAGTGCCTTCAAAGAAAAGCCCCGCCTCAGAAGGCTGCCCCTCTTGTCAATATCACCACCAGCGCCCCTCTAGAATTGGTCTGCATAGACTTTTTGAGCTTAGAACCCGACCAAAAATACACTGGCAATGTGTTGGTAGTTTCTGATCATTTTACACGGTACGTACAAGCTTTCCCAACTAAAGATCAAAAGGCCTCTACCATGGCCAAGGTGCTGGTGGAAAAATTCTTTCTCCACTATGGTGCCCCCCCCAAGCGGATCCATTCTGACCAAGGCAGAGACTTTGAAAGTAGGTTAATCAAAGAAATGCTCTCTCTGTGGGGGGTACAGAAGTCAAGAACCACCCCTTATCACCCACAGGGGGACCTCAACCGGAACGCTTCAACCGCACCCTTCTGGACATGCTGGGCACACTCCATACAAAAGACAAGCCTAAGTGGAGCCAGCAGATTAGCACCTTGGTACACGCATAGAATTGCGCCAAAAGTGATGCTACTGGGTTCTCTCTCTACCGTCTCATGTTTGGGAGGGAGGCCAGACTGCCAGTTGATGTCTGCTTTAGGGTCTCTCTCCAGATGGGGTCCGAGCTGAAAACTACTTGCAGTACATACAAAAATTGAAAGATCAGTTGAATCATGCCTATCAACTAGCTCAAACTATGGCTGCTAAGTGAAATCTCGCCAACAAAAAAAGACATGATCGGTGAGTAAAAGCCCAGGAGTTGTTGCCCAGAGATAGGGTGATACTACATAATTTGGGAGTGCATGGAAAACGCAAAATTGCTGATAAATGGCACCATCTTCCCCACGTAGTAACTGGTAAACTGGATGATCTGCCGGTGTACAAGGTGCGCCCAGAAAATAATTCCAAAGCTGTTAAGACCATGCAACGTAATCACTTAGTGCCCATCGGCCAAGTTATTATTGATGCTGAACCAACACCTGACACTTCTCCACACATGCGCCAGTCGGCTGTCTTCCCACTGTCCCGCTAAAGACTGCATTGTCACCACGACCGCCACTCGCTCTAGGCGGTAAGTCTTTCAAAACAAAATAAGAAACGGAGCTGTCATGATGATTAAACTTTTCTAAAAAAAAAAAAAAAAAAGGGTTTCAGGAGCTGCAGACCGCGACTGAACAGGAATGTTTTTATTTTATACAATTGCTTTGGCGAAAAAAATTTTCCCCAGCAATTATATAAAATAAAGGCTGGGTAGGTGTGTAAAACTCGAATTTTACACCCCCGACAGTGTGAGATGCTTTTTATAAACCCCTCAAGCTTCGTTCTCGGGGTTTATGTGGTATCCCACACCTGGGAGGCGGTTGCAAAATTCTCGTTATAATCCCCTACCCAGCCATTATTCTCTATATATTCACTGGTGAGCCCCGCTTCTTCTTGTTACACACTGATAAATGTGGTATAATTTTTTGATACACATGCATGTAACGGTCATCTGTCAATTAAACTCCAACTTCTCTAAATTGCCGATTTTTGTACCCCTCCCCAAATCCGCATACCACCGTTTATACAAAACACTCAAACCACTTTGTTTCATTAAAAAAAAACATATGCTTCATAGTAACGGGTTTTCTTTCTTTAAAAACAAACTAAAAAGTGAAGTTGAACCGCCCGGACTTCTGCTTTCACTTTAGCAGGAAACCCAATGCTCTGTAGCTCCAAGTATAGCCCTGCTCCAGCAATTATAAAAAACAAAACCTGGAGACTGGTATGAAACTTGCTTGAATAAACCAATTTATAGATTGTTATGCACCACTATCTATGTATTATTCTCTATATAATAACTGGGGAGCATTTTCTGCCTTAGGGAAACTGGGTTTTAATTCACTGTTATAACCAGCTGGTTAGAATGGTGAACATGTGCTGGGTTTCCCCTCACTCATGCATGCACACATTGCCTCTCCCATAAATGCGCTATGATTGGCTCACACTTAACGGTCCTGGAGTGTTTTCATAAGCTTCTTCATAAATGTTGTTGCTGTTCAGTTACTTTGTGTCTCATTTTGGGGCACTCACACAGAAACGAGAAAAAAATAAAAGGAAACCACGCTACCAGAGCCACTGTTTTCTATAATTGCTGGGTAGTGCTTTTAAGGTGAGAAAATGCTATCCAACAATCATATAAAACAAGATATGGGGTAAACTCAAATTTTATACACACGCCCTTGGTGCTGGATGCTTGTATAAACTCCTCAAGCTTTGCTCTCGGGTTTTATGTAACATCCGACAATTCAGGTGTATGTAAAATTCTTGTTACACACATTATCCCATGTATTACTCTATATATTTTGTACCCCTCACTTCTTGGTGAGCTAGTATTCTTTCTAAAACTGAACAGGAAGCACATCCTGATAACAAGGCTCCATAGTGCAAGGAACAAACGTGCCTCACAACATATAATCCTTGCTTTGTATGCACAGCATAAAGTGTTGACAAGCTACAGTAAAAGCAAGGTGTGCCACACTGGTGAGGCTGTACCTGAACTGCAGTTTACATGTAGCCAGTGATAGATAGTGCATTATAAAATACTAGCAAGGGAGATGACAGCTCAACAGAAAGAGTTCAAGAAGCAGCTCATTTCATTCTAGTTCTCTTTTGGGGGTGCACACAATATTGGGATAAAGCTGAGACGGGGATCCTGGCAGTAGGTGTTTTCGACCTAGGAAGGAATTTATTTTGGTAAATAATGCTATTGTTCAAACATTATTGGAAGCATCACAAATGCATGACTGTACTCTGAAATAATCCTTACCTTATTGCAGGCTATAAAAGCCTCATCAACTTTACAAGTAAACAAGGCACAGCATGAAGTCTGTGTGAAAAGCTTTTGACTGTCCCCAAGTGACTACACGGTGCTCTTCTTTATGACATCATAGTGCCTACCTTGACAGCAGACTGATGTCAGGCCGTGATGTCGAACGCAACCACTGTGTGTTCACAAGGAGAGAATCAGAGGTTTAGAAAGTTGTAACCTGGATGTCAAAGATAGGGGTTATGGGTGACCAATGAATTCTAAACATATTACTGTGCTAAGGGTATTGCACCATTAGGGTTAGTGTTAGCCCAAAGTGAAAAATAATGTGTGCCTCTGGTTGTGCACTTAAAGAGTTAGTGTACTGCCTAAAACAAATACTAGTTTTTAAAGATTAAACTATTACCTTTTGTATCTGAGGCACTTTTTCATTTCCCTTTGGTTAATTAGAAGTTGTTTTACCTGATGTTCGTTTGATGTGTGGAATAGCACTCTGCCTGACAGCTGAAGTATCTAGCTCTGTTCCTCCCACTATATCATCAGCATTGTGACCTCACTGACTGTGATATCATATCTGCTCAGGAAGAGCCACTCAGCAGCTGCCAGGTCAGTCACCTGTGATGTCACTGTCAGTGAGGCGACAGTGCTAATGATGTAGTGGTGGGTGGGGAACAGAACTAGCTACACCAGCTGCCAGGCATCGTACTATTCCTTACATCCAGTATAATACTACCACGCAGAAAACTTTCTAATGACCAAAAGGAAAGGGAAAAATACTTCAGAAATAAAAATTTACAACAGACATCTTGTTAAAATTTGTAACATTTTCTTGCCTGCTATTGTTGGTTCCACTAGCTTTTTAAAGGGTTAAGCTAGCCTAGTTCTGATGTGTGTTAGACAAGGCCCCATGTTTTCCGTGATTCCGCGGCTATCCATGGAAAAAGTCACAGAATTGAGCTCCACCCTCGGATTTCCCTTCTAAGCGCAGAACTATGTACCATCCACGGAACACCATGGAACTCAGCTTGATGATGGCTCACGCTATGACAGAGTTGTGCTGAGCCCCAGCCTTAGTGGGTATTTTGAAATTTGACATGCTTTCCTCACATTCCAGTTTTAGAAACTACACTCCAAAATACACATAACAGTGTTACCAGATGCTGGTGCAAAATTAAACCTCTGGTATGCAAATAATAAAATCACACTCTCTGGTCAAAACATTTCTTTTCAGCTTTGGGTTTATGCAATGTGCTGTTCTAGAGTAAAAAAATAATTATAAAAGTACTTCTGCAATTAATAACATATTCCGTTTATAAGACCTGCTCTTCCCCCCCTCCCCGAGCGCCGCTGAGCACAACTGCAAAGCGTTACAAAAGTTGCACGTAAAGTCCCGTGTCCATGGGTGCTCTCTACCTCTGTGCCCCAACTGCTGTATCTCAGGGTTGCCTGGGGCCTGAGCTGTGGCTGTCAGCATGAGATGTCTGACTGCCAACAGAAAGGAAAGGAATGAAACTGGTGGTAGTCTAAAATAGTCAGAAACAGCTTTGGTACAGGTGCTGCTGCTTTATTTTTGACAAAACCGATTTTGCAATGCCCAAATTATGGTGTGATTTTCTATAGTACTGTATCACTAGTCTGGGGATTTCCAAATACTTAGCAAAATTTCTCTTTTGGATTCATTCATATTTTTCTGCAGCCTCATATGTATTTTTTTTTTTTATTCTCGGCACAGTCTGCAACAACGAGCTTGACTGAGTGCCCGTGCCTAAATTGGCTGCACTGTTTAGCAGCCACACTGTCCCTTTTAAATTTATTTAATAAACAAATGCCTACTGTGTCCTTAGCATGTAGTATGCCAGCAAGGAGAGGACATGATAAAAGTTTTTTTTTTGTTACCCTTGTAGCAGGTCAGAGCCCACAAAGAGCTGGGGATGCTTCTGTTAAAAAAAAAAAAAAAAAAAATCTACGCGTTTTCTTGCCAACAGCGGTACCGAGCTCTAAGCCACAGAGGGCTTACAGTAGTTCATCACAATTTCTCTTTTTAACATAAAGCAGAGAATTAAACAGATGCTGTAGTACATAAATAAATTAATTAATGCTGTGCTCCACACACATAATTTACAATACATCAGAACAAGTGCATCCCCTCCTAGCCTCTAGGGTACATACATCCCTTTTACATTTATTTTATAAAATGCCCCACTGTGTCCCTAGCATGGAGGATGCCAGGATACCAGCAATGATGGGAGTTTTTTTTTTTTTTTCCATGTAGCAGTCAGAGCCCTGTACAGTAAATAAATTAATGCATCAATACTGTGTTTGGGCAGTGAATCACATGTCTGGCATTCTGTTCAGTGTAGTCCAGCAGTTCTGTTCACTTCAGAATTCAGCTCTAGGCACTGAGAGAACTTGGTAGATGTGTTGGTGTTTTTTCTGGTGGATGGAAACTGCTTACTGATGGTGAAGTACTGGACTGTGAGTAGAATTCAAATGAGGTGGTTTTCTGCTATCATGGCGGACTTGGTGAGTACAGCGGATCTGGCTTGCATCACCGAAACCTGGCTGGATGGTAATGCTGGCCCCGTTCTGGAGGCAGCAGTTCCAGCCAGGTATTCGGTGATTCACCATCCGACATTGGACCGCAGGGGTGGGGTGGGGGTTGTGGTCTGTTTCAAGACCGGGTTGGGTCTTACCAGTGTGCCAGTTGAGGAGACCAGATCATTCTAATGTGTCGTTGTGGCAGGTGGGGGCTATAGACTGGCCCTCGTCTACCATCCACCCAGAGACGAGAATCCATTCCTTAAGGAAGTGGTGGACTTCATCGTTGACCTGGTATTGGAGTCCCCCAGGTTGATGGTGCTGGGCGACTTCAATGCCTGGATCGACGATGAACTCTCGCAATTTGGACAGCACTTCCTCCAATTGATGAATTCATTGGGCCTCTCACAGGTGGTTACCTCTGCCACTCATAAATGCGGCCATTCCCTTGATCTGGTCTTCCTCCTGGGGATGGAGGCCTCCGGCATGGGGGTGGAACCCGTCAGATGGTCTGACCATCACACTGTGAGATTCAATTTTGGCACCCTGTGCGTAGACCAACCCTGTGGGATGGTCAAGTACGCCCATTCTGGGATGTGACTCCAATGGTCTAACTGCAGCCCTTGACCTATAAGACCCTGTGATATGCACAGATCCAGAGGTTTTGGTTCTGGCCTATAATAAGGCCATTACCTCTGCTCTGGATTCCACTGCACCATTTCATGTGCGTCCTCTCTCCCTTCGCCCTCGGTCCCCATGGTTCAATGAGGACCTGAGGGAGATGCGGCGTTTAGGACACAGGTTAGAGAGATGTTGGCAGAAATCCCGCTGGAATGCCGACCATCTTAGAGTTGATAATGCTCTAGCAGTCTATCAGTCAGCAATTACTCATAAGAAGGCAGTGTTCCTGTCCGGGGAAATTGCTGCCGCACAGAACCGACCGGCTCAGCTCTTTCGAACCATGGACAGACTGTGCAACCCAGCCTGTCTACAGGTTCATAGAGCCTTTTCACAATCTCAGTGTGATGAGCTTGCTCAGTTCTTTGCGGATAAGGTGGAAGACAGTAGGGTGGAGATCCACGCAACACTCTCTATGGGAAGGGCCGTGGACCAGTCCTTGGTCGCTTTCCCTCCTCGTTCCTGGAATCTCTTCAAAAGGCCGGATATCGAAGATGTTATGAGGATTGTCCAAGGTATGCGCACTACATGCTGTAGTTTAGACCCGGGCCCTACAGCCCTGATTATGGGCTGTGAGGAGATTATCATCCCGGTTTTAGCGAGGATAGTCTGGTGCTCCTTAGACTCTGGTGAATATCCCAGCTCCCTGAAGGAGGCTGTGGTGACACCAGTGTTGAAGAAGGCTTCTTTGGACCCCGACTCCCTTGCTAACTACAGACCTATCTCAAACCTTCCCTTTGTTGGGAAAGTAGTTGAGAAAGTAGTGACTACTCAGTTGGACAACCATTTAACCATCCATAACATCTACGATCCTCTCCAATCCGGTTTTAGAAAGAGGCACAGCACAGAGACTGCGCTGGTTTGGGGGCTCAATGATCTCCTGATGGCGAGAGACCAGAAAAAACAGTCAATTTTGAGTCCTGTTGGATCTGTCATCAGCATTTGACACTGTAGACCATGGGGTACTGCTTGAGTGCTTGAAAAACATCTGTGGGCTTTCAGGTTTGGTCCACAGATGGTTTATGTCTTTCCTCACTGGTAGAACATAGAGTGTGATGTCGGGGGTATTTTCCTCCGAGCCTATCTCTCTGTCCTGTGGGGTGCCTCAGGGCTCAGTGCGGTCCCTCATGTTTGCAGTGTACATGCTTCCCCTTGGAGACATTGTAAGACGGTATGGGCTGGAGTTTCATTGTTATGCTGATGATACCCAGCTCTACCGGTCTTTTGCACCCGACCAGAATGGAGCACTCTCGGTGTTTAATAATTGTCTCGATGAAATCCAAGGATGGATGAGGTCCAGCTGGCTGAAGCTGAATTCTGGAAAGACTGAGGTGATGGTCGTGGATGCTTGTTGCTAGATAGGGGGGCGGGGGACAAACCATCCCTCAGGTTTGTTCCTGGGGGTGGTTGAGCTTCCTATCTCTGAACAGGTGCGCGACCTAGGGGTAATTCTTGACGACCGGCTGACACTGAGTGCGCAAGTGTCGGCTGTCATTAAGCTATCCTTTTATCATCTTAGGAATATCGCTAGGATCAAGCACCTTGTTCCATCTGGAGACCTACCCACATTGATCCACGCCTTTGTGACTTCGCGCTTGGACTACTGCAATTCCCTTTACTTTGGGCTTCCAGGGGTTGATATTCGCCGCTTGCAGCTGGTGCAGAACTCCACAGTCCGGTTGTTAACTGAGACGCCTCATTCCTCCCATATTACCCCGGTGCTGCGGGGCCTGCACTGGCTGCCGGTTCAGTGGCGGATCTCCTTTAAAGTCGGTTTGCTGATTTACAAAGCCCTGCATGGTCTGGGCCCTGACTACCTGAAAGAGCTTCTGGTCCCTTACATCCCGAAGCGACTGCTCCGCTCAGCCAATGAGGGGTTGCTAGAGATTCTGAGGGTAGTTTTGAAATCTTCCGGTGCCGAGCCTCAGATTCGGGGCACCGACCCTCTGGAATTCTCTACCCCATTGGTATTAGAGAGTCACGATGGTGGGGAGCTTTCACAAGCTTTGAAATCCTTTCTGTGGAGAAAAGCGTTTGGGGAGGATATTGAACCGATCTGATTTTATTATTTATTATGAGGCTGATATTATTTATTCTATTGATTTTTCGAAGTGTTATTTGGATGTAATTTAAAGACTGTTCTGTGCCTTGATTTTTTGAAAGGTGCATTAAAAATAAAGATTATTATTATTATTATTATTCTGGGGCACAGGAGAAGCGAGAAGATTATGGAGTTTATGTGTTAGAATTAAATGGACTGAAAGAAGTCCCCCACTAGAATCCTTGCTTTTGCTCAACCTGAACTCATCCTGAATTTTCATTCAGATAAGATATATTCTGAGCTACTCCTTACTGAAGTGCTCATAGTTTAAAAAGTGGAGATTTATCAGAGATATTTTAAAACAAATCATGCATACAAGCTTTGATTATTTTCAGGTAGTAACCATGCGGGGCATAAGGTTCTGCTATTAAATTGCTCCTTTTGCAGAGACGTGTACTTTGAGCTTTCTGATCTTATTTCTGGATCGGAAAGAGGTTTGGACTCTTTTAGGTTCAACCTGAGAATATTTTGTATGAATATGGAGCTCTGACAGTGTACAATTAAGTGTAAACAAGATGTAACAGTTTTATCTTTTTTCTGTTTCTGTAACTTAATTTTTATGCCAAGCGAGTCCTTGTTTTTATGTACAGTAAAGAAGGTCTTAATGAGGAGCAATAACTAGTTATTCAAATGTTCAATCAGATTACTAAAAATATGAAATTTTAATATACTTGAAAGGGATCTACTGAAGATTATTATTGTTTAACATTAATTTAGGAATTAATTAGGTTCATTAACTGATTGATGCTCACGGATAACTTTTGGTATTTTCTTGTTTGTCTGTTTATGTCTGTGATTTGTAAAAACTGTAAAGCCCAACCAGTTGGTTGAACAATAAATTCATTGATTGATTGTCTACCTAGCTATCTATCCTATATCTGTCTGTCCCTACATGAACCAATGTGGCAACCCTGATACATTAAACATAAGTTTACATATATAAAAAAGGTACGAACACAATAAACTGCTTATGTGTTGTGCCATTGTGTGCGCGCGTGTGTGTGTGTGTGTGTGTGTGTGTGTGGTGTGTGCACGCGAGTGCGTGAGTTCTAAGCAACACATTATTAATTATATATGTTATTTATTATGTGGCATGCATTACCCATTCATTATTGCCTGAAGAGATGTGAAGGTGGTGTATAGCGCAACTGGCATCTTTACTGGCATTTTCTCACTGTACAATTAAAACAAAGACGACACACACACAGTTTGTGAAAAGGATTTATTACTAACATACTAAAATGCCAGCAGAATAGGCCTAATGGTCTTTCGTGTCTGCTCGTTTGGTCAGCCCCCACCCTGGGTGCTGACCTTGCTGTCCCCCTCGCCTTCTCTGGCTTCTCCCTTCCCAGTTCCGGAGATTCTTGCTGCATTGGATTTTGCTTCCTGAACCCTTCCCCTGTACCTGTCCCACCCCCTCTTGAACCCCTCCACTGTCTCTGCCTCCACCAGCCCCCTAGGTAGTGCATTCCATGGCTCTACCACCTCTCAGTGAGTGGCGCCTCCTCCTTTCTCCCTGAATCTTCCCCTCCAGCTTCCCTCAGCTTCCCTGCCCTCTAGTGGCCCTTCCTCCTTCCTTGCACCCTCACTGTTCCTCCCCATTTACCCTCTTCATGTACCTGAAGACCTCTATCATGTCCCCCAGTCCTTCTCTCTTCCAAAGTGTACATATTTAGCTCTTGAGCCTCTCCTCATAGGTCCCTGTCCCCCCAAGCCCCAAATCATTTTGGTTGCCCTCCTCTGGACCCTCTCCAGGAGGTTAATGTCCCTCTTTAAGTGTGGCCTCCAAAACTGCCAGAGTGCTCCAGTGCGGCCTCACCAAGCAGTTATATGGGGAGTATCCTCCCCTCCTTCTGGAGGTGATCCCCCCTAGCGATGCATCCCAGCATCCTGTTGGCCTTGGCTGCTGCCCTCCTACAAGTCTCAGGTTGTTCATCTTGACATCCACCACCACCCCAGGTCCCTCTCAGCCATTGAGACTTGTAGTATCCCAGGGTGCACTTGGCCTGGGTTTCTGGCCCCAGATGGAGTACCTTGCATTTCCTGCATTAAACCTCAGCTTCCACTTTCTAGACCATCTTTCCAGAGCCTCCAGGTCCCCTGCAGGGCCACCCTCCCTCCTCCCCATCCACCACTGCCCCCAGTTTGAGTCATCTGCAGAGAGACTCATCTCCTCCTGATTCCTGTCCTTATGTCAGATACGAGGCGTTGGACAGAAGGGGCCCAGGGACTGATCCCTGTGGGACCCCACTAATGACCCTCCTTGGGAAGAGATTACCACCAGCTACGACCCTCTGGTCCGGTCCTGGAGCCAATTGCCTATCCATCGGATCATCTGGTTTCCCACCCCATTTCTCCTAGTTTATCCAACAGGCCCCGTGAGGGAACAGGAGTCAAATGCCTTGCTGAAGTCCAGAAAGAGGACATCCACTGGTCTACCCAGGTCCAAGGCACTTGTCACCCAGTCATAGAACTCCACCAGGTTTGTCTGCCACGATTTCCCAGGATGAATCCATGCCGTCTATCGTCCAGGCACCCTGACTTGTCCAGGGCCCCCCCTAGCCCTCCTTGACAATGCCCTCCATCACCTTGCCCACCACTGATGTCAGGCTGACAGGCCTGTAGTTCCCTGCCACTCCCTTGATCCCCCCTTGTGGATGGGCACTACATGCGCCACCTTCCAGTCTTGGGGCACCCACCTGTCCTCAGAGAGATGCAGAAGAAGCTCTGCCAGGGTTTCATGCAGACATCTGCAAAGTCTTCAGCACTCTAGGATGTAATTTATCCGGCCCCGTGCTTTCTCCGTCTTTAAGGGAGCTGAGGGCCCTCATCTCTCTGCTGTGATTTCCACTTCCACCTTCTCCTGCTTGGCCCCTCCCCACCTGCCAGTGATGCCCCCCTCCCAGACCTGCCGACTGTAAGGGTCCCCCCTCCTCATTATCTCTGTCTCCTCCCATGCATGATGCAGCATCCCCATTTCCCTGGTGAAAACTGAGGTGAAGTAATTCATTTAGTACCTTCAGCCTGCTCCTCTGGGTCTTGTGCCCATCTCTCCCTGATTTAATCCTGCTAATCTGCCCTTCACCTTCGTCTTTCTCCTAATGTTACAAAGAACCCCTTTTCCTCTCCTAATTTCCCTGGCCAGGTTCTGCTCCTTCCTTGCCTTAGCCGCCCTCACCACTCTAGTGGCCCTTCTAGCCAACAGCTCATACTCCCCGTTCCTTTCACTCCTTGAGCACTTGAATTTTTATAGGCTGCTTTTCTTTCCCTTCACCACTTCCTGGACCTCCCTGGTCCACCAACAGGGTTTTTGGGCCTCACCGCATTTTGTCTTACTCTTGCACAGGTGCTGGTAGCATCCTGCACCCCTCTCCTGATGATTTCCCACCTACTATCAGCGTCCATGTCTGACCCAATCCCATCCAAATGCTCCTTAAGGATCCTTCCATTTCTTAAAATCCACCCCTGAAGTCAGTTACTTCCGTCTTTGTGCAGCCTTCTACCCTCCTAGGTCCAGGCAGAACCAGACCGTGGCATGGTCACTCCCGCCAATGGGTCCCTTACCTCCAGGCCCCCAATCTGGTCACTGTCTGCCAGGACCACATCCAGTACCATGCCTCCTGGTGGTTCCCTCACCTGTTGAGTTAGGAAGCGTCTTGAAAGACATCCAACAACCTCTGTTCCTGGTCACAGAGGATGTCATAGTCTCCCAGTCTGTTCCTGGCATGTTTAAGTCCCCAACACACCACTTTCCTCTGCCCAGTCTGCAGTGTCTCCTAACATCTACCACCAGACTGTCCTCCAGCTCCTCCGCCAGGACAGGGGTTCATACCACTCCTATTTTACTCTCTTGCCCCTTATCTAGGTGACCCAAATCGCCCACGGTTCCCTCCGCCTCCTCTACTCCCCCTATGCCAATGCAGTTTTTGACTATCATTGCTACCCCTCCTCCCCTTCCCTTCCCCCTGTCCTTCCTGAACATAGTGTAACCCTCCAGGTTCAGGTCCCAGTCATGTCTTGCAGTGGCCCAAGTCTCAGTGACTACTGCCCATCCACTGCTCCCTCGGTTAACATGGCCTGGGCTCAGGCATTTTGTTGCCAAGCTCTGGCATTTTAGCAGGACTACCTTCCACCCTTTCCTATAGTTTCATTTCCTGCTCTGTGTTCCTTTGGGATTCTTGTTTCTCCTGGTCTGCACTTTTGCCAGTTGGTCTTTTCCTGCAATCCTCCTGGTCCCCAGGGGGTGGAGACAGAGTCCTCCTTTATCGGCATCCCTTGACTGCCTTTTCTCCCATCCCACCCCTCACAAGTTTAAACCCCACTTTTCACCAATGAACTCCTCCATTTTCAACTTAAGGATCCCCTCCTCCAAATTGAGATGTAGTCTATCTCTGGCATGCAGCTCCTTATCCTCCCAGGTCCCCCCAATCCCCATCAACCCATGCCCTCTGGCCTCACACCCTCCCTGAGGCCACTGGTTTATCTCCTAATTTTTCTTTTGTGTTTCCCCACTAGCCCTTGGCACTGGCAGGATTTCTGAGAAGAAACTGTGCATCCCTATGTCATGAACAGACCCTGGCGAGCTCCCTAGATCTTGCCTGTGTCTCTAGCTTCATGTTTCCCTCAATGTCATTTGTGCCCAGGTGGACCAGTGTGTCTGGGGAACCCCCACAGTCCTTTGCCAGCTGATATGCCTCGTGGCTTAGCCCTGTGCTGCCGTTAGTCCAGGGAAGCATCTTGTTCTAACTGGCCAGGCTCTCCTCCCTTATCCCATTTGATACCCTTGATCATAACTCCCCAGCAGGAGCACTCTGACCACTCTTTTCCTCCATTCTCCCCTTCCATGTCCCTCATCCTTTCCACCGGCCCCCACCCAGCTGGCTCCTTGTTCCTCCCCTATCTGGGTGCCACATGCCACCGTTCCTTATTTTCATGGCCACTCCCTCCCTCCAATCCCATGCCTCTCCTCCTCCTGAGTATCCTTCTGTACCTTGTTAATTCCCCTCACTGCTCCAACTGGTCCTTCTCCCCATCTGCTAAACTAGCCTGGCTCATCCTCCCTTCCTTCCTGTCTCCATTTAGTTCCTCCTTGCTCACTGTGCTCCCTGGCCCAACCCCTCAGCTCTCTTTACTGAATCATCCTTGTACTTCTGGTCCTTCTTTACCTTTCCTCCCAACTGGTCCTTCTCCTCCTGCGCTTTCCTCTCTCTTCCCCTGCTCCGATCTACTACTCCCTCTCTCATTCTCCTGCATTCCAGGTCCCCCCTGTTCTTCCTGCTATCTGGCCCCGCTTCTGCCCCACTCCCACACTCTTCTCCGTCTCTAACCACCTCTGTCGTCAGCTACATCCCCCCATCCCTTGAGCAGAAGAAGAGAATGTAGCTGCTAGTGCTATAAGGTCTGATCCACCTCCCTGCCTTGCTTCCTTCTGTCCAGCACTGGCTATCCGCCTACTTCTGAGAATGTTGTCCCTCAGTCCCCCCCTTTGTGAGGGTCCCCAGTTACCTGCCTGCTTCCTTGGTGGTGTCCTTTTGGGCCCCCTCTGCAGGGGTCCCTTGTGACCCTGAGTATTCCTCCTGCATCCTTTCCCTTCCCCCCGCACTCCCAGTGCTTTGGGCAACCCCTGTGGAGATTCCAGCCCCCTTCCCAAACATCACACCCCTTCCCAGCTTTCCCCTCATCCCATGACCTCCTCCCTAAACTGTGCCAGCTGGTAGCACTGGCAACTACCAAACTTCCAAGCCCAGTCCAGTATCATGGCTGCTCCACACCCCTGTGCACCCCACCCTCCCAAAGATGCCGCCCTAATGATGTGTGGTTCCATCCCTTTCAAATAGTTTTTCCTTGGGTGGGCCACCAGGTTCCCCTATTCCAAGATACCCCTGCACAATCAGGTCACCCGCACTAATCCTAGAGACAGTCCCTTTGTACCAGTAACTCTGTTACTAGGCTTAGTACAAATAGCTAAACATGTAAGGAAAATGAACAACTCCCTAAGCCCTCTCCCGGCCTTAAATCCAACCCCAGTGGCTAGGAACTGCATGAGCTGCACCAGCAGCCTTTTCCTCAATTGCAGGGCAGGTCTTCCCCTATAAATTTGCAGACTTCGGGGAGGGTGGGGAGGCGGGTCTTGAGCAGACACCTGACAAGAGAGAGTGTATCAGCCCTGTGTCTCCCTCAAGCCCTGCAGCTAAAAGAACCATCTCCAAGCAAATCCCACCAAACAGGTTTTAAATCAGAAGAACTAGGCCTCTACCAGCGAGCCTGTTTACAAAGTGAAACATCCACAAAGGCCCACTTACAGCCACTAAATCAGTTTACAAACATCCAGGATCCCCCAGAACAATACCCTGCTAGCCCCTTAGAAGCAAGAAAGAAAAGAACTAACCTACCAAGTAATATCCACAAGAACCCTGTGAAAACAGCAGCAGCTACTGTCCTGGAACACAACTGATCCTGCCCCCTATTAGTGGCTGAATAATCACTAGCATTATCCTCACAAAAGAAAACTTGTTCAGAAAAGATTCTGATCTTTGAAATGTTTGATTATTTTTCTAAAGTCATGATTAATTTTGAAGGTACATAAACTGGACTCTCCCATTTATACTACACTGTAATTACACAGAACAAGGGGAAAATCTCCGTCAGCAGGACGACTTCTGACCACATGTAGGCCCCACACATGGCAACCAGGCAATGCCTGCAGAACTGGATCCATTTCATCATGGGGGTTGAGGATTCCCCCAGCCATCCCTGCTGGGGGGGGGGGGTTTAAGCCCTCATGAAACATGCTGGCCAGGATGCCTGGATGATGGGGCTGGGGTGGTCTTCACAATGGGGACTGTCCGGTACTTAGGGGGCTCTAACTGCAAAAATGTTTTAAAAATGTTGATAAGGTATTTCATGTTCATGCACTGTGTTTCTGCATGGTGAGAGCATGTCTCTGTTAGGGATGGGCAAAGTTGCCAAAATGTCCAACTTCTGTGGAATTCAAAGTGCAAATTTGCCAGATTCACAAAGTTTTAGCCTCAGTTCGGTTTGGTTTTTTTTCCAGTGAATTGACCAAAATTTGCAAAACAAATGTCTACTTTGCAGTAAAAACTTCGCAATCTCGGTAAAGACGATGTTCCTTACATCCTTAGAAATGTTGTGAAGCTTCACAAAGGTGAATTTTGGCTGCTTCATGGCCACTTCGCTGGTAGGTTTCATTCTGCAACACCTCTTGTCTCTGTACTATTGCACAGCAATTGCCCACTGGCCCTGTGGTTTTCCAGGCCTGTTTTCCTATCCACTAGAGGCTCATAAATAGGGACTTCAGCTAGCCAAAAGTATCGTTTAGTCTTCAGTGTAGTTCCCCAGGTCAAGGTACCAGTGTGAAGCATTCAGTTTTAGCACCTCCAGGTGTGCTTCTCTGGCTGCAAATGGCCATAGGTGTCCTGTGCACCCAGGAATGATGCATGGTTTCTGGGTCTAGACGGCACTGGCTCTCTCCGTTGCAAGTCTCCTGAAGCTCAGGCCCTGAATGGAATCAGAGACTGCAGACAGTGTGTCTGTTGTTGGTCCACCCTCAAGGAGAACCTCTTGATGTCTTCTGCATCATCTATCCTGGGTTCCTAGTAATGGTAAAGAAGTAGCAGAAGAGAATCTGGTTCTGACAGGGGCCTGTGGCCTAAGGAAAAGGGTCGTTGTTTGTTGTGAAAGACCACTGCAGTTGGTAGCCAAAGATCTGAACCCAAGGGGCAAAGACAGAGCCAGTGCCTAGTAAGCCACTGTTGCTGTGACCATAAATGGTGCAGACTCCGATCCCCACTGAGACAGAGGGCAAGGGGTAGGCCACAGGAGGTAGCTTTACCTAATACTGTGTCTGTGTTCTGGGAGGGTATAACCCTTCTCGACTTCTGTCAGAGGCACCAATCACTGTTTTTGTTCCAAACAGGGCCTTTATTCCCCAATATCCTTTATCCTGCTCGTGGCTGCGAGGGAAGCATCATTGAACAGTAACTGGAACGCCCTTAACTAGTGGAGCCTGTAAATATGGACAAATGTGTCAGCAATGCTGCTATGTAAACTGTGCATACATTGACAAGTAATCTGCTGCTAATGAGAATTGAACCCATGCCCGGAGAAAGAGACTTAGATGGTAAACGTGATTTCTTTCGAACGTGATAACCGATTTGGTGCTGTTTGATTACTAGGTCCAAAACAGGAGATGTGGTGCGACACTGTCCGCAGGCTCACTGTTGCTACCTTACACTGTGTGCTTGGCTGCTGTAAATAAATGCTCAGAATTTTGCAAGCAACTTTATGTCTGAAGAGTCATCTCCTGCAACCTGAGTGAGTTCCTAAAAGGCATAGGATTCTTTAAAATGGAAGTGCAATACATTAATGCAAAGTGTGAAAGGCAGTTGTATTTACAGTGTAAATTAATAAATGGCAGCTCCAGAGTGCCATGTGGGGAAAGTTAATATACAGTGTGCTGTCTGCCATCATTACCCGGAGCTCACTCATTTTATTACCCAGACTTCTAACGGTAAGGCAGACCCCCTTCCATTTAACTCTTGATCCCCTCATGTTTTTCAATTGCCCACCCCCCCATTTCCTTCCTAGTTTCCATAACTTCTTGTTTTTCATGTTGATTGCAGGATTCGTAAGCCCTCCCCTTCCATGGTCCCTTCCCTTAGCCCAGTTTCAAACTCCACCTTTTTTTTGGCCCACTGTACTGCTACAAGCCCTAAATTGGAGGAGTATGAGCTAGGTTTCCTTTCCTCTCTCCTATCACCATGGTTCCCCTAGCCTCAGCCTCCTCTGCAGTCAGTTTAACTGCCAATGAAGACGTCAAACTTCTGCCTCAGTGAACTGGCTCCCTCTCATCAGGTAAAGACCATTACACTTGAACAGCTTCCTGTCCTAGATGTCCCCCAGTTCCCCCCCAAAGTAGTACCCCATCTCCTGACACCATCCCTGTAACCACTCAATAAATTCCTCGATCTCATCCCTCCTTATTCTATCTCCCCTTCCCCACTCCACACAAGGAGGACCCTTGAGAACAATAACAGGAAAAGCACCAAAACTAAAAATCATCAAACATAACTGTTCTTAATATAACAGTTCCAAGCTTTTCATTATAGTAGAGATGTGCCCTGTAAGCTTGGATGTGAGTCCATACTCAAACTGGGTACAGTCACTGCTGTGCAGTAGGAGAGGTGGGCAAGCTAGACCCCAAGTCCCTTCTAACATACATAGAGGTTGAAGGCAGATAAGGACCACAAGGCCCAGCCAGTCTGCCCATTTTTTTTTCTACCTTATGAATGTGCCACCGGCCTTTGCTCTGCCAATGGCCTATCTATCCATCCTCATCTGTATTGCTCCTTTATGCCTATCCCATGCCTGTTTGAAGCCCTGCACTGTATTCATATCCACTACTTCCTGAGGTAGGCTGTTCCATGCATCCACCACTGTGAAAAATAACTTCCTCACATTACCCCTTAATCGGCCTCCCTCTAATCTGATGCTGTGTCCTCTTGTCCTGCTATTTTTCTTATATCAAAACATGGTAGACTCTTTCACCTTGTTAATGCCCTTAAGGTGTTTGAATGTTTCGATCATATCACCTCTCTCCCTCCTTTGCTCTAGGGTATACATATTGAACTCTGTTAATCTGTCCTCATATGTTTTCTGTCAGTGTCAGTGGCTCAGTAGGTAGCACACTCGCCTCGGAGGCTGGGAGATCAGAGGGCTGTGGGTTCAGTTCCCACAACTGACACTTGGGTTAATATCCCAGTACTAACACTGTAGTGCAGTATGAGAGGGGTGCTGCACTTCTAAGGTGCCGTCTTTCGGATGAGACGTTAAACCGAGGTCCCATCTGCCTGGATTGGTGGTAGATCAGGTGGAGGTTAAAGATCACATGGCACTTATCGAAAAGAGTAGGGGAATTTTATTAGGCAAAAAAAACCAAACATCACATTTAAACAAAAAAAGGAAATAAAATAATACAGAACAAATCTTAGAGAGAACAAGAAAAATCAAAAAAAGGAAAAACTCTCCATAAATAAGAAACATAAGAAGTAATATTTTTATAATCCTGACAATGAACAGTTTGTAAGTCATTCACAATAGTAGAAAGAATAACATCAAAATCAGTATGAGATTGTTGTAATACAAAAACAGCAGGCTTGCCATAAATAATATTGTAAAGTGCAAAAAAAACATTCTTTGATGCTTCTATGATATCTATCCCAATCACCCAGATAAACACCCAACACTAGAGTACAATAAGAGATAGAACGTAAATGAGGCATATGCCAGCGACTAGCTGTGAAGTCCCAAACTGCTGACTATAAGGACAGTCGATAAAAATGAGATTGACTCTCTTAGTGAGCAATACGTTTGTCTTAAACAGTATCTGTCAGTGACAGGTTTATATTTCAGATTTCTCGGACTTAACCTACCATGAGCAGAAATCCATATAATATCCCAAGTTTTAAACAAAATCTATTATCAGATAATTTATGAAGCTCATATTGCATATTAGACGGAGAACAGAGTGGAAAAGCAGTGATATTTTCTGAACATCATATACAATGTATTCATAAAAGGACTTCCGGTGTAAGGACTGTAGCTTCTGTAAAGGAATCTTCCATTGATGTAATTTCTTTAAAGTTGAGACGCTATATTGTGGTATATTATCCGACAATAGTAATTTAGGGGGGAGAATGGACCATTTAAAAAAATACTTATGCCAAATGGATTTGATCCAGAACTGCCAAGGAAGAGATGGTACCTGCCAGATGAAAGAAAAGGAAGAAAAAAGAAAGATAGAGTGAAAAAAAACTATAGGATTAATCATATGTAATCCTTCTCTGCAGCTGATAACGTAAACTCTCTCTTCACGGGATTCAGTCTATTGCCCCACAACATCTGAAAAAACACTATAAATCCTAGTTTGAGAAAACTGGAGGTGGAAAGAGGTGACTTAAGTAAAAGAAAATGAGCAAAACAAATTTTTTAATGATCAAGACCCTTTTTTTCCAAATTTCCAGTGTTTCCACTGATTAACTTTAGTTTCACCTACAGTTATCTGTTTGTCCTAATTATAGATTTCCATGTTGTTCATCCCAAACCAAACACCAAGTATTTTCTGAGGCCCTGTGACAAGAGGAATGCGAAACAATGGATAGGTCAGGAGCCAACTGTCCTAATTGCATCACAAAACTTTTCGTAAAATTTAGAGAGGCACCAGAGTATCTGCCAAAAAAAAGAAAAATTTCCAAGGCTCTCTGCAAAGAGGTGGGGTCAGCTAAAAAAAGGGTCATATCATCTGCGAAAGCAGTAACCTTAACCAATTCAAGGCCCACGGAAGGGGCAATACCAGAATAGAAGTATCATTAACAATGCTCCTAATCACTGGATCCAAAACGAAAGTGTATAATAAGGGGCTTATGGGACATCCTGCCTAACTCCTCGAGAAATCCTGATATTTTCTCCTAATAACCCATTTACTACTGGAATTGAAACTGCAGAAGTGGTATAACAAATGAAATCCATCGCATAAAAACATCATGAGATTCCAAGGAAGAAAGCACAAATATAAGTAAGAATGGCTAACTGCATCGAACGCTTTGATTGATCTAAAGTCTTAATAATTTCAGAGGAAAAAATTTTGCTGAGAAGCTAAAAGATCACTGAAGTAAAAAAGATTATGCTGTATTTTCCTTATTTTTAATCGCACTAGGTTTGTGAGGTGAATCAAAAGTCTGGCTAATCTCTCTAATCTATTATTCAGGATTTTAGTTAAAATTTATAGTCACTATTTAACAGACAAATCGGTCTCCAATTAGAAAATAAAAACTTATCACCTTTTTATAAAGAAAGGCCATTATGATAATGAAAATTCTGGACAAGGGATCTCTGAGGATAGACAATTATACACTATAGGCAGAAAAACCTATAAAGTCAATACATTTTTATAAAATTCATTTGGTATGCCATCCATACCAGGGATGATCCAAGCTTTAATTGTTTAATGACTTCAAGTACTTCAGCAGAGGAGATAGGTAATTGTAAAGATCGGACCAAATCCTGAGATATTTTTGGGAGGAAGAAAAACTGCATTTGAAAGAGAACTCGGATGTAATACCTGGGGATGAAAATAAGTCTGACTGTAGCCCTGCACAGTCTGTAACATACCTAAATCAGAGGTAATTAGGTCACCAGTTGCATCAAACAAACCAGTCATGAGAGTATCTTAAGTGAGTTTTGCATGCATGGAAAGGATCAGCCATTGGTGATTTTTTACAAGAAAAACGAAATTCCATATATAAAGACTTGGCCCTATTGTATTGGTAGTTTTTCATTTGTTGCTTAATAACTTTGATTTGAGAAAGAGAGCGAACATAATCCTGTGGGGGAAGGGACATAAGCCTGTATAATTGGTTCCGTAGAAATAAATATTTCCTATAATCATCCCTGCACCTTGTTTTACCCCAGGACTGAAATAAATGTTTAACCTCAATCTTAAATTGCTTCCACCATTCTATATGGGGAATCAAAGAGGGCTAAAGTAGAGGATTTGGCAGCTAAGAAAAATCCAATTTTGAAAATATAAACCTGGTCTAAAAGAAAGGAAGTATTCAGTCTCCAACGTGATATGCCGGAATACAATCTGGGAGGAAGATATCGAGGGATAAAGTACAAAACAAAACATGATGGTCAGAGAATTCCACTGGAGCAATAACACAGGACACAATGTGAAGATAGTGTGAAATAAAAACATGTCAATTCTAGTGGCAAAGGTGTGTCTATGATAAGTGTTTCCACCTCACGGGGTATAAAGCTACGGAAAACATCTAGAAGTCCAGCAGCTGTTACCACTTCAAAATAGGTATGAATCACAATACACTTTTTACCTTGATCTTACGAAACTGGATATCAAGAGAGCAGTTAAAATCCCTCCCACACTAAATGTCTCTTTGTAAACAAAAGGGTTTAATGTCCGAAAATAAGGCAATGCGGCCTGATTTAGTCTGTGGAGCATAAACATTAAGAAAGGAAAAATAATCACCCCATACACAGTCTAATATGAGAAGCCCTTCCAGGGAACAAATCTATGATTTTCAGAATTTTAAAAGAAGAGTTACCAAACAATATGGCCACACCATCTGCAGTTTCTGTACTATATGACCAAAAGGAGGGCCACAGGTCCATAGTCTTTTCAACCTTTGCTCCTCAGAGATAGAAGAGATCCTAGTCTCTTGCAGAAATATGATATCCAAATGCAAAGAGGTAAGATATGTGAAGATGGATATCTGTCTGTGAAATGTCTTAAGACTACAGACATTGAAAGAAGCAAACTTTAAAGCTGCCATGGAAACTGCTCAAGAGCTATACTTCTGACTCACTTTTCTTTTTTCCTTTTTCCCTTTTTATCTTTAGCAAGTTCAGTAGATTTACTATCTTCATCCTCCGTCACAATTTCAGAGAGATGAGAGGTCTCAGATTCCAGTCTGAGTCCTAACGTCTTCCTGAAGGGGAAAAAATTGTCAGTCACAACCGGGCTGGCCTGGGACTATTTTAAAGAGGCTCTGGTAAACCTCCTGTTCTTAACAATTTCAAAGGGTGGCATACTGGACACCTGAGTCTGATTCTCCCCAATGGAGGAGGAACCAGAAGCACAGTGTCCGAGGATATTAATCATAGGTTGCTCAGGGTTAGCAATATCTGGAAAGGAGGGAGGGACAGGGTCTTTTCTTGGGGGGTTTGACCCTATCACCAGGAACCTGCACTTTAGCTTGGGCTTCTGAAGTAAACCATCCTGGTCTAGGCCTTCAGAGTTGTTATGCCTTGCCCATGGACACTGATGGAAGGCATGCCCTTTCGTCACAAAGATTACACTGAAAGATATTAATGCATCGGTCAACAGAATGCCCAAAACCCCCACATAAAGGACATCTCATCATGTCACATACACTACTAATGTGAGTTCTATCTCCACATTTATAGCATGCCTTAGCTGCCCTGCATAAAAAACACACCTCTGTCTTTACCCAGAAAAACTATTTGGCAGATGTACAACCTCAGAATTAACTTGCAACAACTTCACTTTAAACTTCCATCCCCCTGTCCAAATACCCTCCACATCCAGAAGAGCTTCAGGTGGCCCCAACACCTCACACTTGGATTGCAGCCAGCGATAGATATCACTCACATTCACTCCTTCATTGCGGAACATAATTGTAACAAACCTAAGTAAGGGACGAGTTAAAGGGATAGCAAAAAAAGGCAACCATACTGGATGATTTTTTTGATTAGCATATTTGTCCCAGAATTTGTCCATATGAGCAGGTGTCTGAAAACTAACATCAAAGGAATCCTCCCCCGAGACATGAATTAAAGCATAGATGTCTTTGGCACAAAACCCCATTTTAGACTTCAAGAGTTGGTTAAATACATAGTATCTATCAGGGTGTTCAGTCAAACCCCCCCTATAGCATGAGCCGACAGCATTTCGACGAGGGGCTTGTTCAATTTCGATTTAAATAAGTCTGATAATGGTGGTTTGGAAGTGGTGCTCAAAATGGGGCAGTAGGACCCATGGACAAAGTAGAAACAGCAACAGGGGTATGCTGGAAAGTTCAGGCTCTAAAACCCCTCTTCCCTCCTTGAAGTAGATGGCTGAGGATAGATGCTGTGCCGCTTTCAGGAGTTTTCCTACCTGAAAGCGGAGTCCAGTCTAAATCGGAACCCAATCTCCTGAATCAGTCCTCTTCCAACCTGCTTCTTGAAGCGCCATCTCTTCAGACCAGTCCATGGCCTCCATCGCGACTTCCTCTCTCTGGTAGCCCGAATTGCTGCTGCACCATGATGGCGTCTTGTGGTCCTGCACGCTCCATAGTCCTCCGGAAACTGCCTCTCTCCAACATTCAGTTCCTGCACTCGGATAAGCGGCGTATGAACGCCTTCCACAGCAAGAGCTTCATCATGAGACCGAGCAATATCAGGTAAGGTCTCCGAATTAAAGGCACTGTTGTAGGTGTAGCATTCTGGTGAGCAGCGAAATCGGTAGCTGGGGTGCGTAGCAGGCGTACAGGAGGTATGCTCAGCCACCAGAAGACAAGGTACAATCAAGCAATGGAACTCTGCTTCTCGTGACTCCTCTACCTCCTTCTCCTTCCCGACCTCCAGAACGTCTGCTATGCTAGGCGCCGACGTCAGCAACTAGCCACCGACCAGCAGCCAGTAGGGGAATTTCCCCGGTGTCCTGGCCAAATTTCCCTCATTCACTAAAAAATACCACTAACAGCTTAATCTGGTTCAAGGTCAGCTGGCATTCATCTGTATTCCCCTCCCCTGGGTCGTGCCTGAAAATAGGCATGATTTGTCTAGTTCACTTACCCGGTCAACAAAAACTAAATAAATAAATTAATTTCTAATGCAGTCCCTGCACCATTTTGTTTGCCCTTCTCTGGACTGCCTCAATTTGGTTAATGTCCTTGTGAAGGTGCAACCTCCAGTACTGCACGCAGTACTCCAGATGGGGCCTAACCAGTGTCTTGTAAAGAAGGATTATTACCACCCTCTTACGACTTGTGATACCCCTACTAATACACCCCAACATCCTCCTAGCCTTACCTACAGCTTTAGTGGTCTGCTTGGATGATTTTGGGTCATCTGTGATGATGATGATGATGATGCCCAAGTCTCTTTCTTGCCTTGTGACTGCCAGCAATTCCCCTCCCAGCCTATAGGTGGCTTCAGGGTTTCTCTTCCCTATGTGTATGATCTTGCCTTCTCTGCCAACATAATACAATGTTACTATGTAATGGGATGGCACTGCCCACTGAATTCTTTCTGTAGGGGACTATCCAGTCAGTACATTTGGACTGTAATGGAGCGGTACAACCACAGACACTATGATAAGCAGTGAGGGGACACCAAGAGAAATTCCAGGATTTGAAAAGTGGGTTTCTACTCATCTTAGGCTCAGACTGAAAGTGTAGAGGGGAGGCATGTATCCCTCCACAGTGGTTCCACCTATGACTGCACAACATACAAGTTCAGTACTGCAAAGCTTTATAGTCCAAGTTGACCTTTTTTTTTTTTAAACCACAATGCAGCCCTCAGTCCACAATTGGGCAGATCATACAAGCTTGGTGCTCTGGCATACCACAACCCCTGGGGCTCTTATCAAAAACCCTCCTCCCCACACTAAGCCTATCATTAATAAAAATCTAAGCATACTAGCAGACTTCCAACTAACAAGCACAGCAAACTCTTTAAGTAACTGATTCAGAGGTCGGCACCCAGCCCACCGATGCCAACTCATCCTAATATTTAACAATCCTCTGTTTGCAAGAAATGTATAGCCATCCATCACAGCTGCCTGGTTGGTCCAAAAGCTTATACACAGTTTTCTTTTTGTAACATCTACATTGGTCCAATGAAAGGTATCAACCCATTTGCTTCTGGAGCTGCAATCTGCAAACTCTAAAAGTAATATTTGTGTGCAGAAAGTATAATAAATGCTTTACAAATAGTTTTTTTCCCCCACATTAATCAGACGCACACAAATCTCAAAGCAACATTATACAGGCACTACTTAGTAGTAATTACAAAAGCAATGACACTCATGACAGTCTCACACCTGCAGTGCTCTAGGGCACTCATGTCCCTCTAGTGTAAATGCCCCCTGCATTCCAGCAGCAAAAGTTCTACTACATTCAGTAAGCAAAAAAAAAAACAAACCTATAAACTCTATAATGGAACAGTATACTTATTACCTTTTATTTGAGGCCAAAAACTCAGGAGGAGGGCTTAAAAAATTACTAAAACAATTACAGGTACTCGTGTTTGACAGGCGGCTTGCTAAATTAATACTGCAGGGTGATTACTCTCTGCTGCTACTCCCCAAGAAACCCAGTGTTCACTGCTTTGAAGCAGAGCAGCTCGCTGACACAGCAATGGGCCAATTATTTGCTGCGACTCTGCAAACTGAACTTTAAGTGGTCTTCAGAGGGAGCTTCCCTTTAGAGAGAGCTTCCCTTGTGACACACACACATTGTTTTTTTAATGTGAAGGGGTGGGTAGGGAAACCGTTAGCAGTGAAATACTGCACAGTTTTGTTTCTGTCAGAAGAGCTGAACAGGCAAATTCTGTTGCACTAGATACTATGTACTATCTCACTGAAGTAACAGTGGGAATTAATACTTGCACAAGATACCAGGGCAGTAGTGAGAAGTGCTGAGAACTGCCACTCTAGAATCTTGCTACCTCAGCTTGGCACTAACAACAAAAAGGGGGATGGGGTTCATTTTAGCAGAATACCCTCTTCCTATCCAAAATCAACTGGGAGACCACCCCAAATCAAGCAGACTGCATTTGCTGGTCTTTTTTAGATTCATGCATATAAGAACATTTTCAGCCTGCATTCTGTCTTTGGCAGATTAGCCCAAGCCTTTGACTGGAGTCCTGATTTCCTGTCCTCAGGCCAACGAAATGGCAGTGTGTATAGCAAGGGGGATCTCTCCCAGAAGGAGTGCGGTTATACTGCCCCTGTATAGCGGATAGTAATATATGGACATGGTCAAATAATACCATCCTGTCCCATACAAAAAACTCCCTGTAATACAACATTGTCCAAAGTGATAATACCCTTGTTCCTTCCTGATAATACTATCATTCAGAGCTGACAGTACCATAGTTTCAGCTCTCAATGATAGTATTATCACTACAATCACAGAGCGCATGTCCAGATCTTCCTGCCAACAAACTCAGTTGCCATGGTCTCACGTGCCTTCCTGCACAACCGTACTGACGGCGTACATCTCCATTGGTAGCTTTTCTCTAGTAGGCAGGCACAACAGCATTAAAAACATGGCATCTTTTTCGTCTCGCTTAACAAGAGGAATCTGTTCAGTTCGTCGTTTCATTTTTTTGAACAAATAATGGACTATGTCACTCATCCTGCATTTGCCGAACGACAAAAAAGCTGAAAGGCAGGACTGCCTACTAAATTAACAGAAACACCATTTTATTTGAAACGAGCGATGGGACACTAGTTAGTGCTGCGGGCAGCTCAGAGACAGCGCGTGCTGAGTGCAGCGGCTGGCCAGCCCATTTCACAAAAAGCACTTGAGAAAAAGGAATGTTCGCAATGGGGTCCATATATTACAAAAAATAACAAATAAAGGACTATGTATTATAAGGCAGTCAGACCATCTCGAGGTTTGGGGGACTATGGGAACCTCTTGAGCTTCGCTCTCGAGGTTCCAAGTCCCCAAAACCTCTTGATGGTCTCACTGCCTTATAATACACAGTCCTCTATCTATTATTCTATTTATCTTAGCCATTAAATACAATGCTGCTGTTTAAAATCATTTTTTTTTTTTAAATAAATCACTATATTCTTTATCTCCTACCTCGGTGGAGCAGGTTGGCGGTCATCGGGTCACCGGCACCCGCATCTCTGTACCTGGACCGGTCAGCGACACGCTTGCCTCCATGCAGGCCGGCAAGCAGTATTCTCCCCCCCTCCATGGGGACCTGGATCCTGATACCTGGGGGGCACATATGTCCAAGGGTGAAGCGCGTGGCCATCAGCTGCCATGACAGCCATGCAATTTTCTGCCTGGATTTTCTCCCTTGGAGACGGAAGTGTAATGGCATCGATACAGTACGTGCTGACGCCTGCTGTGCTCCAACCCTCTGCAGTACGCCGCTACATGTAGTGCCCCTGACTTCCGCCAGTTGCAACTGCAGAGGGACGTAGACATCTTACCCACCCCAAAGGGAGGAAAGCTGTTGTAGGACACTTGAGCCTCCCTCTCCCCTGCCAACCCCCGACATCCTGAGTCCATCCCAGAACCCAGGTCACCATCATGGTGTGAGGTGTGGCATCCAGCACCTCAACCCTCAGTGCCACCGGGTCTAAAATCTTAATTTGGATACATGTTTTAACTGGATTTTATGAAATGTTAGTGTTGTATTTGATTTGATGCATCTTAATCTGTACAGTGCCTTAGTTTTGAAAGGCACGTCACAAAGTTATTATTATTATTATTACAGATCATTGGTCAGGCTCCTCTGGAGTATTACATGCAATTCTGGCACCGTTCCTGAAAAAAAAAAAAAAAAAAGAGAGAGACATAAGGTTATTGGAGGGGGTGCAATGCAGGGCCATGAAGATGATACAGGGTTTGGGGGACAGGCCTTATGAGGACAGATTGAGAGAGTTAAAAATGTACTCGATGGAAGAGAGGAGGGACGGGGGGATATGATAGAGATCTTTAAGTATCTGAAACAGATTAACAAGACTAACACAAAATGGATATTTCAGCTGAAGAGAGGGAGGGACACAAGAGGGCATGGACTGAGATTACAGGGGAAAAGGTTTAGGAGGGAGGCAAGGAGACACTTTCACAGAAAGGGTAGTGGACAAGTGGAATACCCTACCGGAAGATCCGATGTCCTGTAAGACGGTGGGCAGTTTCAAAAGGGGGTGGGATAGAGTAAGGGGAAGCTGCAAGATGAAGTGCTGGCTGCACACTCTGGCAGACTAGATAGACCATGCAGCCCATTTCTGCTGGCGATTAAGTATGTTCGTATAGGTTTAATCAAGCCCCTCTCCTCATCTAGGATTTGCCACTAAAGTAGGCAATTTGCGTGGCGACAGTCAGCTAAGTAATTCATGGGAGGCAGTATAGCCTAAAAAGTAAAGCACCAAACTAAACCTGGAGATCCAGTAGACCTGGGTTTGAAACCCTCAACTGCCACTTGTCTACTATGTGACAGTGAGCAGGTAAACTCCCAGTGCTCCCAGGTTGTACTTGGGACATTAGCTTTGGTTCACTGTGCTTTTCCCGGCCAAAACTTCTAAAACAAAACAAAAATATATATATACAAAAACAAGGATTAATGGTAAAGGCAGGAGAACCATTAACTGGCCAAAATGAGCAGATAATGAATGCTGGGCCAAAGTGTAAGCAACAAGTTTCTTTAGTGTCCAGGCTGGGCGCATGCGGATACATTTTCTCTCCAGTAAGCATACTGTACATAGCCTCAGAAAAGGCCCTTTGCAGCCATCTGGGATGAGTGCAAGGGGAATTGCTTAAAGTAACTCCATGAGCCCTCTTCCACTGGGAGTGCCGAGGTCTGGATGCAGCACTGGGCAATACCAATGTCACCTGCATACCACCCTTTCACAGGAAAAATAAGGGACTTAATACACAGTTGCAAGAGCCAGTCTGCCCCTCAACTGCAAACAAAAAGGGACCACTCTTAGTGCACCAGAGGCTCATGTATAATATACTGAGCAAACCAATAAACCAGGCTAACACCAGCCTTACTGGTACCAGAACCATGCGCTGACTCACGCTGAACAAAAAGAGATGTTTATTGTTTAAAGCACACCGCAGGACATGCAGGGGTCTAGAAGAATTATTCCTATTGGAATAACTTGGATTTCTAAGCATTTTTAACAGTTTTGCACTTTTTGGGGGATTTTTGGCTACCAGATTCTCTGAGTGGCTAGTGTATGGCTTCCACATTTTCTGCTGTTTTTGCATTTTTTTATGCATATTTATGCTATGTTTGCACTTTATATAGCAAATATAATACCTCGGTACCACATAATGCAACACTGTTTCTGTAACCTGCTCTATACACTGTACCTTACTTTCACGATGCAACCCTGATGTATATCACCATGTTTTGAATCGTTTCTGTATTTGCCACTGCTTGTCATCTCTGTAACTGCTCTGTAATTCTCCTGGGTCGTGCCTGAAAATAGTCATCTACTGGCTAACGCACCTACCCGGTGAACAAAAAACTAACTAAATAAATAAAATATCCTCATTGTCTAGCACCTTATGATCTCCACATCACCATAATATTAACTGCGTACTGTGTGTTTAAATGGGATACATAAATTGGTTTGGCCACAGGGCATCAGTAACCCATGATTATACATTAGTTTGAGCATGAAACGTTGGGCTACTAGACCCCTGCATGTCCTGAGGTGTGATTTAAACATATCTTTTTGTTACTTCAATGTGAGTCTGCACATGATTTGGATACCGGTACGGCTGGTGTTAGCCCAGTTTAATTTTTTTGTACACCTACCCCTCCTCAAGCCATCTTCAAAAGCGGTCACAGCCCTTTTCTGTGTGGTCACAAACTGCACTTTAAACATGTTGGGCAGAGGTCACCATGCACATAGCTCGCAGGGCCATCCACAAGCCACAGCGACCCTTGTTGCATATTTGGAAAATTCCCCCAACTTAGAAAGGGTACAGGCAGCTCACAAAAGTGTCACTACAGTGTGACGGATACCAAATGAGCTAGTGAGGGGTAGAGATCAGCCAGGGGCCACACTGACAGAAGATGTGCAGGGGCACAAGGCTAGAGAAAGGGGAATCCACTGGACATCAGGAACTTGTACATGGACTGGAATTAGGAAGGGGAGACAATGGACTACCAGAGACCAGGATGGCAGCAGACTACAACGCAGGCCAGTGGGGAAGGGGGAAGACACAGATAAAGCAGCCTTCTCTGCATGGTGCAGCACCATGCAACTGGCACTACGCCATGCAGAGAAATCTACGAGGTGTGCAAGTGCAGGTGCTTGCCACCCTTATTTGCACTGTGACTTAGTTGCGGGGACCCTTCCCCCAATGGCTAAGTCAGCTCTCTGTGGATGTCTGCTAGATGTGTGGGCACAACAGGGTGCCTGTTTACACTCCATTTCACAATTCCATTCCACATCTAACCACTATGTATCAAGTACCTGGAGTCCTCCAGTGCTGCAGCTGAAGAGGGTGCACAATCCTCAGGGAATAGTGTCCATGGTTGGTGCATTTTGTTATCCAGTATAACATGTACATAGTAGCATGTGGTTAACTGGGGTATGGTGGTCCTGCTGCAGTGTGGTAGATTGACCCCTCCCCCCTTGAAACAGGTTATGACATCTCTTCTACCCCCTAAAGTCTCCTGCATTAGCAATCCTATTTTTTCTCTTATCTAATTATATTCATTCTACTGTTATGGGTAGGCCACCCATAATGGTAACTTTGCTCCCTTGACTAGCCCTCTTTATATTCTTTCTTTTTCGTCCCCTGCTTTATGCCTATAATCTAGCGTCAGACAGATCAAGTATTTTATGCTTGCTTAATACATAATCTGTGTGCGACTTTTCTTCGGCAAAGCATTATGAATGCGCCCGAAATAAAGACAGTGATTTGAAACATGCCCGAAAAAGTGTTTAAGCACGTAAAAGTCCTGTGGGTATTGAAAAGAATTAAGCATCTGTTCCCTGTGGGAAGCTGCTCTCAGCTTCAGAAATGGTAAAACAAAATGCAGCTGATCATTTTTGTTTGTCTTTCGGTCTGCTAGTGCTGCATACCACGAGCCCTGTATGTGCTGTATAAAGAAACAGAGCAGGAGGAGAAAAGTCACTGCTTTACAGTTGGGTGAACTACACGGCGCATCCGAGTCAGGAAGGTAAAGGTTGTCACTTTCCCTAACTCGCGCCTCCCATATGAAACGGACAGAAGGGGAGAAACACTCCCGTGTGTAGAATGGGACCCCCTCATGGAAGGAGCTGAATCATACATTATGAAAGGCATTGTCACATGAAATTAAATGCACAAAAATGAAATCTTTCCTGAAGGCTTCACATTTCAGCCGTCAGGTGCATCAGCTGCACGCAAGTGATTTTTGTAGTGGCTTTTAAATATGAGAAGATATTTTATGGACAGAATACTGTGCTGAATTAAAGTAAACAGACTTGCTTTCTTGAGATTTCCTTTTAAACAGTTATTAGCTCTTACCTGAGAGTTGGGGTCATTTAAAAATGGCTCTTAGGAGCCAGCAGCCCCATAAAGAGGCTGTTTTATAGAAATTGCCAGCTGTCACTCAGATTGAGAAGGGGCGGAGTTTCAAGACTGACAGGCAATTAAAGGACAATGCTGTATATGTTGTCCTACAGTACCTTAAAAGAAGAAAAGAAGTGCATTAGTCTGATCTTATACTGTTAATCTGTCTATGCAGTCAGGCTGCTCCGCCAACATGTCTGTACTAGAGGAGGAATTCATGTTTTTTAGATAAGGGGCGGATCAGCTGACCTGATGTGGTAGGGACCAGTATAAAAGCAGCCCTAGTGCTCAGAAATGGCAGATCAGCCTGGGAGAGTGTACAGAGAGGTTGTCTCAAGAGCACAGGCGACTGTAGTAATTGTGAACTGAAAATTATCTACTCTGTGGCAGAACTACCAATGAAGGGTAGTTCTGGAGCTCAAGATGAGCCATTTTCTTTTATTTATTTGTTTTAGTCTGAAGTCAAGACTCATTTCATTTATGGTTTGATTTATTTTTTCTATATATCTTTTTACAAAAAAAAAAAGTTCATAGGACGAATAAATATCACACTAAGCCAGTGTGTTTTAAACCATAATTTGGGTGTGTTGTGTCACTCATTTACCCTATCCACATAACCCGGTCACATGCTGTTTATCTGCACTCCATGTATTTAAGTGTACAGGTCATCTTCTTAAGCAGTATGCTCCTACATCGAAACAACAAATGAAATCCGTGCCAAACAGTGTAAAAATAATTCTGCTGCCCATAAACATTTTCATTAAGATCTGCATCCACTTCAGATGCACTGTTCTAGTCAATGTTCCTACAGAGAACTGGCTAGGAGAAACCTCACATGTGCTCTTGGGCATCTTGCAAAATGGATATGGTTCTCCTTTACTAGAGTTTGAAGGATTCTTCCCATGTGTGCCAACTACCCAAGTGTCAAGGTGAGAGACATGCTGGGAATCTTGTCTCCTTCGCGCGCGCGCTCTCTCTCTCTCTGTGTCTCTCTCTCCCTCTCTCTCTCTCGCTCTCAGCCGAAGGTATACTGTAGTTCCAGCAGCTGTGTTCTTAAGATTACAGTTGGCTGCCAGCCCATCAGCATAGTACTACAGCTAGTTTGGGAATGAGCCAGGGTTGCTGAGGGCTGGGCGGAAGGAGACGGATCAAGGGTCTTACAGGATATTCTTCTCTTCTGCTGTAAGAGTACCACCTGGGTGAGCATGGGGGGGATAGTGCAGGAGAGAGCACAACACAAGCATGCAGTGGTGTGCGTGTGCCTGCAGCCCTGTGTGTGCCAGTCGTTCTAAGGACAGGGAACCAGAACAAGGAAAATACCCTGGTGCATGCAGGATAACCTGCAGTGCACTCGGGACCCACTTTCCATCACTTGCCTCTCCTACATTATGGGTTTCACCTGCCCCAGAGCTCAGGAGGGGGTAGGTGCTGTTACCTGGCTGTGATCAGTCCCCACCTCAAGGGGCAAGTTTGGGGGCAAGAATAAGATACTGCAAGTGCTGGGGGACACAGGAGGATGGGGGGGGGGTGGAGAGGGTAGCACCAGTGAAAAAGGGGCAGAAAATATACATCAAAACAAAAAAAAACAAAAGAAAAGAAACAGAAAACATGTCCATTCATGCAATAAAATTCTGTTCCCACTGAACAGAAGTGTTTTCTGAACATAGAGCACACCCTCATAGTTAGTTAGCCCATTCCCTGTCCAGCTGCATTCCTGCAAACCAGTTTAACCGTAGCTCAATTGATTTCGTTTTTGTTCAGCAGTTTGATGCACTAGACAAAAATTGCCTGTTTTCAGGTGTGACCCAGCAGGCTGCAATAGACAGCTGAAATTACAAAAAAATATAAAGTGCAGAAGAATAACAATGAGACAAAAAAAGGAGTCCTTGTAACAAATGTCACACTGAGCAGGTAAAGATCAAGCAAGCACAGATGAAGCAACAAGGAGTATGATGCAAATAATTACTGAGGAACATACAAGGTCAGATTAGTTGTCAGCGTTTGTGACTTGATAAGCAGCACTCTCATCTCTGGACTGGAGGGACACTAGTTTAAAGGCCAGAGATAAATTCCTCGAAAACACAGTCTTCATTAAATATGTCCACTGAGCATACTGGGGTGGGGGCAGTGCTCCGAGTTAGAAGCAACCTTCTTTGCAGATAACAGAAACCCCAAGTCTTGCCAGATGTCCTATCTCTGGATGTTTCAGATCCCACAACACTGAATGAGGATGTCCAGAGTACACATGAACATACGAAGAAGCCAGCAGAAGAAGGCCATTTGGTCTATCTAGTCTGCTCGTATTGCAGGGTAGACAGCATGAGCTACTGTCCCTGCCCTCCCTCTCCAGTAGTACCCAGAGTAGCAGGTTTCTTGCACGATGGGGGAGGGACTTATAGCTCCATCCTAACTCTCATCTAATGACTCTGCCCCAGCCTGCAGTTTGACTGACTGATGTGGGCGACAGAAACATGACTGTGCAATTCCCCTGCAAGTGCAGGTGCCCACTAGCTGCTTACTTGTAACACTAGTGTGCTAGTGTGCAGGCAGGCTACACTGTGAGTGGTATTTTGTAAAATCTGAGGGGCAGTGTAAAACAGTGAGCCACTGCCTTTTCACAGGTCTGACGAAAAGAAGTTTGTGTGGCTTGCACCTGCTCACTATACGTATATGCAGCCTCCTCCCTTTCCTCAATCCATGAGCAAATCTCTATGCTAGTCACCACAAGGTCAATTCGATATACCGTCACAACAAGGTCAAGCTGAGGGACCATTTAAATAAAACACTTCTTAACCTGCTCTTGTTACAGACAGCCAGTCACACCTTTTCGTAAAGTTTTGCAGTGCCTTGTTTATAGAGGGGGTCCTGCTTCTACTCAGTTTTACAGCTGGGTGGGACAGAGTCAGAGGGATGTCAAGTGACACATTGAAGGTCACACAGTGAGACAGTGTGTCTGGTGGGATTTGAACCACAGGTCTCCTGTTTCACTGTGTCCCAACAGTCAGCGCATACTACCTTCACATGCAAAACTCTTCATCATACGTAGGGAGAAGATGCTAATTCCTATTACAAACTAAGGATGCTCACCTTCGGTCAATTCGGATCCAACTGGACTGTAAGAATTTCAAAATCCAATTCCAATCCGATTCCGAAAAGGACCTCAAAATCTGATTCAGAATCCTAAATTATAAATCCCTATTTAAAAAGCATGTTTTAACCCTAAATTTCAGAATTAGGATTTTCAGAATGCTATTCTGAGAATCCTAATTTGGGTCAGAATCCAATTAATCTTATTCCATGACTCAGAATTGAAGCAACCCTATTACATATCTTTAACAATAAGCTGGCCCAGTGGCATGGAGGGCTGCCAAGCTGGCATCTTACCCGAGTTCTGCGACAGACTCCAGTTGCGGAGGGTCAGCCAGGGGGATGACTGAGCATCCACAGACTGCTCTCATCTCCTGGGGAGGAGGGACTTACCGCACTGCTTGGATACTGCCACCATGTGAAGGCATGGCACTAGGGCAGCAAGAGCACCACAGTACTAGGGCTGGTTGGCAAGCCACGTGCAGCATTTGCGCACCTCCATGTGCACGACAGCTGCGCCACTGCATGCCGCAAGGCCAAGGGGAGGAAAACAGGAAAAGGGGGGACTGCACACCAGGAAGCCCCACTCAACCGCTCTGGCCCACACCTTCACTCTAGGGACCCTAACAAGGATACGGATCCAGACTCTGGGGAGGGGGGATACAGACCTCCCCCCCCAGCCCTGCCACAGGGGACAAGCCATGGGAGGTGGTCCTGGGGAAGAGGTGAAAGCCAGTTGGAGGAGTGAGCAGGGGCTGTGAGCCCAGCCTGCACCTCAGGGAAACGAGCTCTATAGAAAAAGATAAAAATGTTTATAAACAAGGTCAGTTCAGTACAAAACTTCCCCTAAAGGAGAGTTTCGGGGCATCAATACACTCCCAGTTTTCTAAATTTCCATATGTAGGCTCTGACAAAGTTAGTTATTTTGAGATTATAAAACCATTATCTGAGAAGTATGCTGGTGTGTGATCATGCTATCTATAACAAAGAATGCATTTTACAGCTTCAAACCCTCTCACAAATCTGCAGTCAGAGAGACAAGACATGTTAGACTCCTTACCTTTCCTTATTTGTCCTGCTTACTACAAACAGCACTGCCCTCAGACTTTTTCTGCCTACTGTCTTGTAGCCCCATTCCCATCACTTGTCTGGAGTCCTGGTTGCTCCAATCCAGAGTAATTAGTTCCCATGATTTAGACTCTCCATAAGACCACACACAGTCACACTTGCCCTTTTTGCAGATAGCACCCCTGCTGAGAGAAATAGTAGGCCCCTATTTTATGAAATTAGGGCAAGCTTTACAATGCAGCCGCAAAACAAGCTTCACTCATCTCGGTCCTGACCAGCACTCTACACACTGATGGCAACTATTATTTTTTTTTTTTTAATTATATTTTATTATTTCACATAGAACAAAATATAAAATATCCTCATAGAAAGCACAGGCAAACATCTCATCAGTAATCAGGCACAGATAACACAATATGACCCACTATTCCTCAGGCACTATCTAAAAACTGTTCTTGAAATCAGATAAGAAATGATGATCAGTACTTTCCATATACCCTGCTATGGAAAAGAGATTCCATTATGCAACACTTTTAAGGAGTTTGATCTCTCCTCTGTTCCACCCACCACCACAACCAGCAGCATCGCCCTGTAGATATAATGAAAGGTTTGTACCATCAGACAAATTTAAAGCCAGAATTCTGCCATGTTATACAATATGGTAAGAATCTGAGATGGCTATTTTGAATAGAAGACTTCAATGTGACTTTCAAAATGAAGGACAGCTACATAAACTGCAACATCCCCAAAACTACCTGGAAAAGATAGGTATCGTTTTAAAACTGAGCATCCCAGCTTTACAAGAACACCTTATGTGACCATTCTTAACGTAGAAACATAAAAGTTGACAGCAGATAAGGACTGCAAGGCCCATCCACTCTGCCCATTTCTTTTTCTACCTTATGAATATGCAATAGGCCTGTACTCTGTCAATGGCCTAGCTATTCATACTCATCTGTATTGCTCCCTTATGCCTATCCCATGCCTGTTTGAAGCCCTGCACTGTATTTATATCCACCACTTCCTGAGGTAGGCCATTCCATGCATCCACCACCTTTTCTGTGAAAAACAAACATTCTCCCTAATGTTTCTAGAGATATTATAACCATATGGAATATATGCATTCTATTTAGGTGATACCCTGATGCTCAGAGTAGGGACAAAACAAAAATGTCCAGGGGGTCACTTTCCCTTCACCTCCCACCCCCATCAGAAACTAGATGGCCTGAATAAGCCCCTGCCCACTAACATTTCCTGGCGGTCCAGTCCCCAACAAATGATTTTTCCTGCAAATTTAATTTAGAGAGAAAGTGAAGATAACAACAACAGGGCTGGGAATCATTAGTATGCGATTAATGGAAGCTCGGTGTATAAACTGATGCAGATTAAATGAAGTGTGGTTTTCTTCTACGAAGAACAGGGCTCATTAAATGAGGGAAGGGAGACAGACAGCCAGACAGAGAGGGTAAGAAACAAAAACAAACAGATTCTTTGCTTTGAGCAAACTAGACCTAAAATGATTCTGGTCACCACAGTAAGGCAAGGAATTTGTTTTCTATATAGCGCTCCATCCAAAATATGTTTGGAGCATTTCAGACTTACAACAATCCAAGAATGGAGAAAACGTAAAAATTCCATGAATATGCATGAATATAATAGATTAAAAGTGACAGTGCCTCAGCTGAATATTTATTAAACAGACTGAATTTTAGCCCCTTTAAAAGATCTCAACCAGAACACATCACACAGTTTTGGTTTACTTTCAGCGGTTATACAGTAGCTAGTTTAATGTACGGATGTTATATTCAAAATAAACTAAATAAGGTTAAGCACGTAAGCCCTGTTCCCTGCAATACACAGTTTATGTAGGACAGAATCAAGCTGACCCTGTACAACTTTGTGTAACATGTACCCAGTTGATTTTATAACATATCAGCTGTACTTGGTTGCTTATCCTGATGTAAATGCCTCTTCATTTGTCCAAATGCTTTTGTTCTTTGCATAAAGCTGAGTTTAAAGAACATGAATGGTCACCACCAACAGAAAACCCCTCAGATGTACAGATAGAGCATTCCAAATTAGGGGGACCACCAAGAAGAACGCCCTTTCTCCAAAGAGTTTCATATGCACCCCGAGTATGGCCAGGAGAAAATTGTTGGAGAAGTGGACAGTTGGGAGCATACCAAGCTAGAAGACTTTTATGGCAGTCAGACCCCAAACTATGCAAGGCTTTGTAAGATAAAAAAGCAACCATGAAGGTGGTATCCTACCTAACTGGAAGCCAGTGTAGCTGTCGCAGCATAGGCGTGTTATGCTCCTCACATAAACCTTAACACTTACTAAATATGTACTTTCTGGAGGAGAGAAGAGAAATATGATCGAAACAGTCAAATACCTGACAGGTGTTTAATAAGGTACAGGAAGGTAGCATTTTCCATAGGGGGAAAAAAAGCTCAAGGACAAGAGATCATGCTATGAAGCTGTACAGAGGGAGCTCAGAGGAAATATGAGGAAATACTTCTTCATGGAGAGGGTGGTGGATGCCTGGAACAGCCTTCCAGTGAAGGTGGTGGGTGCCAGAATGGTGACAGGATTCAAGCATGCATGGGACAGATACAGGGGAACTTGGTAGTAAGGCAAGGGAAGGAGATAACCGGAGAGTAAGTATGGTTTGTGGTGGCACAGTAGGTAGGGAAAACTGGGCAGACTAGGTGGGTGAAGAGGTCCTTATCTGCCGACTTCTATGTTTCTATGTTTGAGCCCATAACCAGCCAGGATGTGGCATTCTGTACTAGCTGCAAGCAGTGCACCATCTCCTGGACCGCCCTAGGTTAACAGCATTACAGTAGTCCAATCTCAAGGTCACAAAGGCATGAACTAGGGCAGCTGGGTCCTCTTGCACCAGATAAGGTTTAATCCAGAAGATATTTTAGGGTTGGAAAAATCCACCCTGAGCCACTGCTGACACATGGTGTCCACCAGTCAGCCCAGAATCCACAGTGACTCCCAGATTTTTCACCTTATTCACATCAGCCATAGGTCTGCCATTCCAACAAGGTAACAGCATGGCATTCCTTCTGACTGCCAACCTGTGAGAACCTGGTTCCATCGGTAACAGCTCAGTCTTGTCCAGATTAAGGCTCTACCAGCTTGAGACCATATTGAGACCATTCAGTCCTCAATCTCCTGGAGGAATTGATCCAGTACTAAGACCATTAGCTGCCTGCCAATGTAAAGGACAGTACAAGCCAAAACCAGACACTGAAGAGGTTGACGGGTCCAGCACAGGGCCAGTAAGCTGATTAGTGACTTAGGAGGCAAGAGCTAGGACAAGAGATTGGATATACTTAGGTTATTCAGCCTAAAGAAAAGAAGGCAGAGAGGGAATATGATCATGGTGTTTGGAATCACAAAAAGGACAGACCGGAAGGAGCATACTTCAGCTAACAAGTGCAAGCAGAACTAAGAGGATGTGCACTCATGACCCAGGTGGCTAGAATATGGGGACACTTTGGGTGAAGTAATACTTTCTAGAGCTGTAGAACAGCTAACCTGGTAAGGTAGCAGAAATAGCACTGATCAGACTTTCAAAGCAGGACTAGGCAGATTCCGGAGTGATAGCATCATTGAGGATTACATTTCCTGAGATGGGGCAACACTCAGATACTGAAACTTGAAATTTGTGTCAGTATTCATACTGGGTGTAGTTCCTGCTGAACACTTCAAACTCCCATAACCCTGCAGTGACCACTGAGTCACTACTTTTCAAATATACCTCCACTTTGTAGCTCAAAGGCAAAGGGTCTGCAACTATATTGACTACGAACAGCAAGCACATGCCAATATGTGCTTTGAACTGGTCTCACAGAGGTTAGCATCATGAGCACATATACTGATAGCATCCACCATCCACTGCAGCTTTGCTGTATAAGTGCTGCAAATTATTCAGTCTGTGCTGCTGTAGTAGGGTCCACAGCAGAGGCATCATTGTGTCAGTAGTGCCATACTGGTGTCACCTGCATGGAACTACAAAGATTACACTGGCATGTGTAACACATGTCACCACACATATCCACAGATGCACGAATACTCTTGACCAACCTCACCTTATCAGGTAACAGTGCATGCATGCATGACACACTCAGATTGCACGTGGACGTGGGTATCCTGTGGTGACCAAGGGAATGTGGCACACATCTGAGTGCAGATGTCAGTGGTAGCACAAACAACCTGGATTCCCATGATCGGGAATGTACATAAAGTCTCAGACAGACATCACCATGGTCCAGTAGAGGAGGAGAATAAGTGTGTGCTGATTAAAGAGAATCATAACAATAAAGAAAAAATTCCACTATGGTTAACAAATAGAGTAGGAGATAAGAGCAGGAAAAAAGAAACAGTGTACCCTAAAGCTAAGAAACTGCCCAGTGAAAAAAAAAATAGATCCAAATATAAGTTACATTTAAAAAGAGGCAAAAAATTGATTGGAAGGAAATAAATTGTAATTCACAACAGTACACACAAAGGATATTAACGAACCCTTTTCTGCATATGTAAGGAACAGTTAATGGTCAGAAAGGTCAGTGGGACCAATAATGAGTAAGGGAGAGATGATAACAGATCCACTAATGATTGCAAACAACATTAATGACTATTTCTGTTCTGTATTTAATTAACAAAAAAAAAAAACACCAGTACAATCTATTACGTTAAGACACCTTTACAGAAAAAGAGCCAATGTTAACTCTATTGAAAACTGAAATATGCAAATCGCTTAGCCAGAGGGGTCACACCCCAAATTACTGAAAGAAATACAAGCCTGCATAATAGATCCAATAACTAGGCTGTTCAATGCATCACACAATAAGGGAGAGGTGCCTGCCGATTGGAGGCATGCTATTGCCATTCCTATTTATAACAAAGGAAATAAAAACTTGGTTGAAAATTACAGGCCTATCAACTTAACAGCAATGCTAAAACACTTGAGACATTAATAAGAGATAAACTGGTGGATGAAATCAAGGCTACAGGATTGGAGGACTGTACACATCATGCTGTCAGGGCTGTAACAGCATGCACAACAAACTGGATTTCTTTTTATGAGAAAGTCAGTAGCAGTCTGGAAAGATATTTCCCAGCTGGCATCATATTTCTCAACTTTACAAAGGCACTTGACAAAGTACCACATCCTGAACCGATTAGTACGATGGAAAAGATGGAGATCGATCAAAAAGTAATAACATGGGTAAATAAATGGTTGGACAATAGAACTCAATGGGTTAGAATAAAAAAAGTATGCTATCAGATTTGGTGTAAGTAACAAATGAGATTCCCCAGGGATGCATTCTTGGACCCACACTTCTCTCTCTGTACACCAGTAACATGTATACCATTGTTAAAAACCTGATAAAAACATTTGCCGATGACACTAAGTTGGGGGACAGGTGGATATGGTTAGCAACTATGAAACACTAGTCAAGGACCTGAAAGAGACTGAATGCTGGACAAATTGTTACAAAATGACATTTAATGCAGATAAATGCGTGATGTTACATCTGAGACAAACAAACCCAAGAAAGGATACAATATAGAAGGAAACACATTAAAAGAAATCGATACCAAGAGAGATTTGGGAATATTAATAAGTAATAGCTTCTCCCATGAAAAACAGTGTAACCGGCAACTGAAACAGTGAATTGATTAACTGGTTGCATTAAAAATCTATTTTTAGCAGTGCAGAAAGTGTATAATGTCACTAAATAAGACTTGTAACACGGCAAGAAACAGAAGAGGAAAATAGAGCCATTAAAGTGATAGAAGCAGGACACGTGGCAGAAAATGAAGCGGGCATTAATTCCCTAGTAATGCCAGCTTCATGATGTAGTACTGTGTGTATCCACATTAAAATCATCACTTGTAAAGTATCAAATTGGAGCGCCTCGTACTTCCCACCCACCTGCCCTGTGGTACTCGTAGAGTCGCTCCAAACATGGAGACTGGGGAAGTACTGCCGGGACAGCAGAGACATGGAGACTGGGGAAGTACTGCTGGGACAGCAGAGACACAGAGACTGGGGAAGTACTGCCGGGACAGCAGAGACACGGAGACTGGGGAAGTAATGCTGGGACAGCAGAAAGTCCAAGGATCCTCATGACCCAGACCAGGTGGAAGAGGTTGGTTTGCAAACGATCCTTTGGTCCAGGCATTTGTATATGGGGCCCATTGGTATATAACCTGGCAGTGGTTGGGAATGTGTTGGCCCTTTACAATAAGAATAGCCCTGCTGACCACTATGCACCATGGCATTAAAGTGACATGTTCATTATTATAACATTTCATCTGTTTGTTGTCAGGAGGATGTTGTTTGTGTGATCCGTGTGGTGATCCTGTATCACAGTGTGACCTCGGAATCATCATAACTGATGACTTCAAAGGGACAGGGTAGTGTGACAAAGCAGTAGGTAGGGCTCGTGAGATGCTGGGGTGCACAGGGAGGGGTATATCCAGCAGGAGGAGGGAGGTGATGTTGCCACTGTATCACTTGCTGGTGAGACCCCACTCCAGAAAAGACACAGATACGGTGGATGTAGTCGAGAGTTGGGCAACTAAAATGGTGTAGCGATTGAACGACAAGCCCTACAAGGAGAGACTGAGGGATCTTAACATGTATACCCTGGAAGAGAGAAGAGAGAGAGGGAACATAATAGAGACCTACAACTGCCTCATAGGGTGCATGTGATGAAGCGGGGGGGGGGGTGGCATTATGAGGGATGTGAGTAATTAGTACTTCACTGAAATGGTGACAGATGCCTGGAACAGACTGCCAGCAGAAGTGGTTGAGGCAAAAACAAAGGGGGACCTCAAGCATTGCTGGGATACACATAGGGGAATATTAGTAAATAAGCAGGGAGGGGCGCTAGTGACTAGTTATGGTGTGTGGAAACAGATCAGTCAGGGAACATCTAGGCAGTATGGGTGGGACAAGCAGTCCTTTTCTGCTGAAAAATTCTGTTTCTGTGCTGAGGTAGAACTGTTTTTTTGTTTTGTTTTGGGGTTTTTTTGGTGGCGGGGGACTGGCACCAGCCAGATGTTGCTATCCTTTTGGGTACTGTGGTAGTGTGCAAATGTGTTGAACTTGGGACTGCACAGTACACAGTTATTTGCTACAGTCATTTGCCTACTGATGGTACAGCTGCTGTTGTGGTGGTACACACTGGTGTGCATTTTCTACTTGGTATAAGAATCTGCCATTAGTATGGCAGTCACTGGGGTTTCCTAGTTTCTGGGCTTGAAACTCACATGTGCAAATGCCTATCTTATACCGTGGGCTGGCATTTGTATGTTCAAATTGTGTAGCTGTCCAGCAATGCCTGAAGCCTACACTCCAAAGATCAGATCAGCAGATACGTGCACAAGCTACTTCAACATGTGCATACTAGTGCCGGCCCGGTGGCACTGAGGGTTGAGGCTCTGGACACCACACCTCGCGCTGCACCAGCAACCCGGGTTTGGGAACGGACTCGGGTCAGCAGGGGGAGAGAGGGAGGATGGAGCATCCCCATGGATGCTCTCCTCCCTCGGGGTGGGATGCCGTCTAGCGCCAAACATCCTACGGGAGCTGGTGGATGCACTGACTCTTGAGGGGCATGGCGGCTTAGTATCTCACAGCCGGGGACATCATTAGGCGCTTGAGAGCGAGCGTGAGTCAGCACGGCTACTCTCTGCGCTGGCGTCTCAGGGGGTTTGGTTACAGGGAGTACAAGCTTGGAGGAAAATGCCTCCGGTCCCCTAGATGAAGTTCTCTGGAGCCATTCTCGGCATCAGGTTGACCAAAGGGCAGATTCCGCTGTGCATGCTTGCTGCAAAGGACAGAGGGGAGGTGGTGTGGGGATGCCTCTCCTCGCTCCACCGGGGGGTAGTCCGGGCCATCAAGTTAGGTCCCGATAGCAGCGAGGCACACTAGGAGCAGACCCAGATGGCCGAGGTTGATGTGGAGGATGTCACTCCTTGAGTACGGAAGGAGAGGAATTCGTGGGGACGTAAGGCATGGATAAATAATAATAATAAAAAACACATGCATACTGTGGATTTCTGCTAAAAGGTCACTTTAATGCATACACACATGCACTACGTGGCCACACAGCACACCTAGATGTGCTGTAGATCAGACCCTTTGAATGAAGTCTTTCTTTGCAGCAGAGACTCATCAGTCCTTTAGCCAGCTGGCCAGGCCTAACTGTGTATTCCTTTTCAAGTGGCCAGACTAGTCCAAGATGCACCAGCTGAGATGAATCATCCCATTTCCACTGGGAAGGACTGAAGAACAGGGAGGTTAAATAACTTGTTGGGGTCCCACTGGTAGTAGTCGGAAGTGGTGGGAGATTTAAACCTGGGTCTTCAGATTCACAGCTCTATGATCTAACTAGTAGACTACTGTGCCTCAACACAACACACCTCTCTTCAGTTTTTACTTACATTTTAAAACTTTATGGAGACAAAATAGGCAAATTGCTAAACAGATTTTTTTTTTTTTTTTTTTACATTTAAGGCACCAAGCCAGTAACAAAAAGCCCAATCTTGTGTGGAGAGGATCCTGTACTGTCTTCTGCAGTTTCATAGCATGTAAGAGGAATATCAAAATGAAGCAAGGTGGTTTCAAATGGGAATCAGTTCAGCTATTCACAACCCCATAAATACCGTGCTCCTGGAGCTAGCTCTGTTGTCATTGGTCAAATGTCATCATACAAACCACAGCGTCTACAGTTCTAAGACAGCCCTGCTAACCTATTTGACCATGTCTGCCTAACAAAGGGACACAGTGAACAGACAACATCTCAACAGACCCACTTTGCAGTGTCTTCATCTGAAACAGAGGACATCAGACCTATCTGGGTTCTGTATTTAGACTCCTGACTTGCTGACTGAAGCTCATGGGAGTGAGGAAAGAAAATGAACCTTTTTTTATCTTAGCCCTCTGAACTGAATCCGAAGGCATGTTTGGCAATATGTAATATTTTGTTGCAAAGAGACCCTCCTAAAAAGAGAAGCAGGACCTGAAAAATCTTTGGGTGGTGGTGTGTGTGTGTGTGTGTGTGTGTGTGTGTGTGTGTGTGTGTGTGTGTGTGTGTGCTCGCGCGGGGGGGTAGTCCACAACACACAATACATTTTGGAACAAAAATTAATATTTTTATTCCTCCAAACCATGAAGTTACGGAACAGATCCGTAGGTAGTCTGTACTGATACCATACGGTTAAAAACTGCCAGTTTTAGAACAGCAAACATTATATAAAATTTTCAAACTATGACCTGTGAATTCAGTGTATGTAACTGCCCCGTGTAATGTGTTTTGGGATACTTGTGTATGAATCTCAAAAAAAAAAAAAAAAAAATCAAATAAAACTGGTACTACATGTATCATTAAAACAAGTATCGATAATGTAAACACATATGAGTTTTCTCTTTTGTTTACATTTAGATAATAAGTCCAATACTTGAGAAGCCAGCAGGCCAAAAGTCAGCCTGTGTGACGTGTGGAAGGTGCATCCTGAAATGATTTAAGATACCCCGACAGGTTGGAAGAAAGACATCAGTGACTGGAGTTCATCAGCTTAGGTTCCTGGGTCCAGGAAGCTTCTAAGATCCCTGTGATAAAATCTGGCACATCAGTCTCAACAGTGAAGGCGTGAGACGTGACCAAACACACCGATTAAAAGGAAAAGCCAAACAGGCTAATGCATTTAATGTAATTCACTGCCACTCTGCTTCTCCTGTACATCTGGCAAACTACTCTATTCTTCCATTTAATTTAATGAGGACCCTTCACAAATACAGAAACATATTCCTGCTTTCCATTTTTAGGATTACTTGAACAATCACAATGATACAGCATGCCAGGGCCTCTGTGGTCAAGTCACGGCAAACAATACGAAAGCTGTGCCAGCGCACACTGAAAAGATGGAAATTTATAGCTCAGCTGCCCCTTGGTCTGTTCAGCCACATTATTTGCTGAACCATAAATGATGTAAATTTAAATTCACTGAAAGCTGATGTGATTGTTTGTTAGTGAGTGGCAGTAACTCAGCCACAAGGCCTGCAAGCGACATACTATACAACTTCACCCAGAGCTGACAATGGAAGGTAGTGTAGTCCAGTGCTTAGAGCATAGAACTACATAACAGGAGATCCTGGGTTTGAATTCCACAATTTCCACAAACTCAGTGACAATAAGGTGCTCACCTGACCTGCCTGTGCCTTACTCTCCAAATCATAAAACTGAGTTCATGCAGGGCTTCAGACTGAGATTTTTTTCTCTCACTTTGGTTATTCTATGTGTAATTCAATGGCAGTATGCAACAGTTCTGGATCGGTCACGGCTCATATTTCTTTAGTATATCAGGGACTTGGGCTCATACTGTACACCAGCAGTACAGTATTTACTGGGTGCTGCACTGCCACAGGTGTCATCGTCCAGCACTTCTAGTAGTCTCTGGTGGCAGTCATTTTAGGTGTCAGTGTGGTTCAGTTGGTGGCACATCCACCTCGGGACCAGTACTAGTCCTGTACTAGGCTTGGGCTCATACCTTAAATACTAGCACCTGAGTGCAGCGCTAGGGGAGTGCTGTACTGTTGGTGTGTGCCATCCTTCCGATGAGACGTTAAACCGAGGTCCCTTCAAGGCACTTTTCACAACAGTAGGGGATTTTCGCCAGTGTGAGGGTCAACATTTCCATTCCCATAAAACCGGTTCATGCAACTGTCCAAGGCTGTGTGTGGGTGTTGTGTGAAATGGCTGTCACTACATGTTCAGTCACTTCACTACCAGCCTAGCATTGTTTGTAAAGGAAAGCACTCCCTCTCTCTAGGTTCCCTTGGTTCTCCTGGGCAAGAGTCCCTTTCAATAAAACAGATGCCAGTGCAGTTGTCAATGACTATGTGAGGAATGCTGCTGGCATAAGGGCTATTTAGTTTGACTAACAGTTACTGCACCACCAGTGCCTTGTAAAGCACAAATCAAAGAGACCTGTAATTATTGTTCATATTCGTTACCTGAATAAATGGCTTATTTTGTTCTATATCTCAGCAATATTTTGTCTGACCAGAGTTGGCAAAAACGCAGATGTTTTTCTGCCATCCAAAGAAACACTCAAGACATGTACAAAAAGAAAGGTGGATACCAAGTGTTGAGAACAACAGGCAGCATGGATCTGACCCCCCAAGTGTACACCCAGAACCAGTAGTACATGGCATCTCAGAGAAGCAATGGAAGGAACCCCAGAAAGTGGAAGAATTGTGGGCTACCCAAAGGAGAAATGATAATTTTATGTAATGTGACTAAACCAGTTTAGCAACACATTTTCTTTTTTAATCTTCTATTTTTCTGCTCCCATCACCCTGCTGGCCCCCTTCTAGCAGAGACTCCAGCCCCATCACCTACCTTCTCTTGGTTTCACCCCGTTCTTCTTCTGGGTACCTTAGTCAGTAGTGCAGGGCCTGTGGGGTCCTCCACACTCAAACTATTGGCTGGGGTTGTTTTCCCAACTGCATTTTTGTCCCCATCTGTTTCCCCAGGGCCGAGTCATGCAGTAATGCATGTGGGTGCTACAGGAGTCCACGTTGGGTCCCTTTCCCATGGCTTTCACCTGTGACACCAACCAACCTCTGCTAGGTGATGGTAGCGTGGTAAGACACCGATCGCCTCCTCCCCAAATAATACAGTTGATATTTGCTCTGCACCTATATGAACCAGAAATCTGAATATTTTAAAAATGTAACTCCCCCCCCCAATCGAGCTTGTTTTTGGCCCCCAGTTTGCTTGAGAGCACCCCATGAGCTCCATCACCACCCTAATGGACTTGCCAGTTACGCACTACTTTCCCCAGATGATGGTCATGGTGGGTGTCCTACCAGTTCAGTTGTGTGGGGGACAGCAGGGTGGCAGCATAACAGTGGACCAGGACTTTTTTCTTCCAACACCTGGTTTTCTCCCGAAGGGTGTCAGCAGCCATGATCTGCATGCATGCATACTTATCCTCCAACTGCCCCTCACCCCCTTCTCGGTGCTCCTGCTATGCCCATGTAATATTTACCTGCTACAACATATAGTAATTTCCTAATTGCTGAGGAATTTCTTCATTTATATCCCGGGATCACATTTTTAGATAATTTGTAAAGAAAACTGTACACAGACAGAATCAGAGTTAAATAAATGGCTTACTAATTCATCTGAACTGCAGAGCGCTATTCATACAGCAACTCTGGACCCAAGGGACTGACGGGTTCCTTTTTAGCATGCCATCTGGAAATGCACAGTTCAAAAATAGGCAGAGAAGTGTAGGGAGGAGGGGCAGGCCCATATAGACCATTATGTCATTTGATTATTCTATGTTGAACATTTAAGCCATCATATTGTGACGGTTTTCACACAAAGAAACTACAATTGCAACACTGCCAGCTCTGGATCAGCCAACTGGGCAACATAAATCCAAACTATAATACATATTTATTGCTGGCCATGGAAATTCTTAGACACCCAATACAAGTCAACAATGTAATACATGGGTTGCTATGACAACTGCAATCTCAAACTTTTCATATAAATCCACTGTATGTTTGTTACTATGATGACAGAACTTATTTATTCGAGATATTTCTCATCGGCATAGCCTCAAATGCAAACATCTCATTTTTATGTGGGTCCTATGGGGATGGGCAGTACACACACTCGTGTCACAGCACTCATATTCAGAATAGTAACAACTAAAGTGACAATAAAATGAACAATACTCAATAAATACAGTGATCACACTGGCTTTAGCAGGTTAGTTACAAAGACAGAGAGCATTCAAGCAGGCAGTGCACCAGATACAAGTAATTCACTCACGTTTGAGATGTATAACATCCATTTGGGTGTGTACAAGTGCTTCAGACATTAATAAAATTACTCCTTTTTAAGAGCACCATTACTGCCCTTTTATCAACTACCCCTCAGAAGCACTGGAGGACCCTTACCTGCCCCCAAGGTAGATGCTTGAACAATTAGAATTTCTCCTTGCCTGTATTTCTGGCAGGAAAGAATCTTATTTAGGCTCCATGGAGCCAGGAACCAGATCCCCTTCATGTCCCAGCACCCCTGCACTCACATAGTTTGTGACGCAAGAATATGTAGAGTGCAGGCACTTCAGCCCTCTCTACCACAGGGCCCCGATTTCTTTCGTTTTTTTTTTTGTTTTTTTTTAAAGTACTTTTTATATATGTTAAATGGCAAATTCAAACGGATGAAAGACAGTGATCAACTAGGGCTGCCCCTGTTAGCTGCGTAATGATCTTGATTTCTTCGAATTGGCTATTGAACAGTGTTTAAAGAAACAGCCCCATTGCTGTCTTTGGAGCGTGACTCTGCACTCTCCATATTCTTACATCACAAAAAGTACACACACAGGGATGGGTCTCAGGGCCTGGAAGTGGAAGGGATGGGCTCTTGGCTCCACTGAGCCTAAATACAATCCCTTCCCTCCTGAAATACATGCAAGGAAAAATTCTGTTTCAAGATCTGACATGAGGGTAGGCAAGGGTCTTCCAGTGTTGCTCGGGTGAGCACCAGAAAAGGTGCTCTTCAAAGGCACCAAAATGTTATGAAGCAGTGTTCTACCAGGTTTATACCTCTTCCAAATGTAGCAATGACTAATGTTACACATTAAAAAAAAAAATCTCCCTGAAGAGTGCATGTAAGATACTTACTCCTTATATAAGCACTACATTTCAGGAAGTCCTAAGTCTCTTGTGTAAGCAGATAACTTTGGAAGGGTCTGTAGATGATCGGGGGGGGGGGGTTAATGCCAGTAGTCAACAGCAAGGAAGGCAAATACCCACCTAACGCACTCTCTCCTAGTCTTGGGAACAGCTAAGTTGACATAGGTCCTGGATGAGGATGCCTTAAACTTTCAATATAAACCATTAATTTATCAAAAACCACCTTTGTCAGACTGGAGCCCCTTTTCCACACTTTCTGCTGCTTTGCTTTGAAGAGCTAGTGTACTGCCTGGAATTAGTAGTACATTTCTGAATTGGTCAGTTATCACTCCTTATATCTGAAGTATTTTTTGTTTCTTTTACGTTTAGCTAATTAGAAGCTTTTCTACCCGACAGTACTGGATTGTGATGTGTGGAGCAGCATTGTACCCGATGGCTGACACGGTCACTTCTATTCCTCCCTGTACATCATCAGCACTGTAACAAGGATTACTCAGATATCCATTTAATAAAATGGATACTTCAAATAACAGCAAAAATGTATGATTTGGGATTGTTGGATAAGGCTGCTGAAAAATCCAAATTTCTTAAACTTGTATCAACAAAAAAACTCCCCCATCCTGTACAAACCCTCCCAGACCCCCCATATTATTAAACCCTCTGTCCAAACCCCCTTTTAACTCTCAAGCTCCCTCCTGTCCCAAGCCCTATGATAGTGTTATTAAATCAAAGCACTAATCCAACTTTCTATTCCTTATAATAAAAATATTATGGCAATCACATATAAAAAAACATGCCTCCTACTGCTAAATTATAGCTGTCCCCGAAGTCCTGATACATGCTGCAGTCCCCCTCCCAATGATTCAATAAACAACCCCCCCCAAACACCCACTAGCCCACGCCTCGCTCCTCTCCCCAACAACATCCAACCAGTAGTGAAAAAGGATCAATAACATAGAAGGTGACAGCAGATAAGGACTGTGTGGCCCACTTAGTCTGCCCCTTTTCCCTATCTAATGCAATATCGCAAACCCTAGTTGATCTGCAGCTTACCCTCTCTTCCCTATTGCGAGAGTACTCATGTCCATCCCATGCATTCTTGAACTCCCCTACCATTTTTGCCCTGACCACCTCTGCAGCGAAACTGTTCCAAGCACCCATTGCTCTTTCTGCAACCACTGTTCTTTCTCACATTGCCCCCGAGCCTACCCCTCCAGCCTCACATCATGCCCCCTTGTTCTTCTACATCTTTTCTGAAAGATGGTACCCTCCTTTACCATGTTTATACACCTAAGGTACTTGAATGTCTCAATCATATCTCCTCTCTCTCTCTCCCCTTTCCTCCAGAGAATACATATTGAGGTCCTCTAGTCTTTCCTCATATGGACTTTGGGTGCAGTCCTTGCACCATTTTTGTTGCCTTTCTCTGGACTGCCTCTATTTTGTCTATGCTCTTTCAGAGATGTGGTCTCCAGAACTGGACACAGTACTCCAGACATGGTCTCACAAGTATTGTACAACAGGACTGTGCCAACAACTGTATGGGCCCCCCCTGCAAAATATGTTATTGGGCCCTACTGCCCTCACCAATAAATGTGCAATAACCATTAGTGCATTTTTAATTTTTATAGCATCAGTTTTTTTTATATCACTCCTGCTAAGCATCCATGTTTTGTCGATGCTGCTCCCAATCCCTTGCTGGTGCCATGATCGAGGAACAGAACAATTTAATTTGTTCCTGCTCTTCATGGTGACAAACACCAAGATTAGATGTTTTGAATAATGGGCCATACTGCTTCTATGGTCTGTACCCACCACCACATGAAACTGGAGTAAGAATCTCCCGAAGCCACTGGTGACAGACATAAAATCAAATGGATAGCCAACTGAGAAAGAGAAAACTGCAAGCTTGTCTGTGATAAAAAATATTCTTAGGTTGCCCTCTGAGGCAGTGGCCCACCAGACAATGTGGGTCCTACTGCAACTGCAGCTCTTGCACCACCCCCCCCCCGGTCATTGCCCTGCTGTACAGTGCCATAACCACCTCCTTTTTCTGCTGGTGAAACCTCTCCCTTTGCACCCTAGCATCCCACTGGCTCTCCCCACAGCCTTCTCACATTGTTTGGTTAACTTTAGGTCATCATATACGATTGCCCCAGGTCCCTTTCTTGATTGGTGGCCATCAGTACCTCTCCCCCCATCTTGTACTCCATTGAATTTCTGTGCCCCAAATGCATGATTTTGCACTTCTTTGCATTGAACTTTAGCTGCCATACTCTCGACCACTCCTCAAGCATGTTTAGACCCCTTCTCATCCCTTCCCCCCAGAGTGTCGACCCTGTTGCAAATCTTAGTGTCACTTGCAAAGAGGCATACCTTCCCCTCCAGCACCTCTGCAACATCGCTTATGAAGACATTAAAGAGGACTAGTCCCAGCATGGATTCCTGTGGCATCCCACTGGTCACCCCCTCTCCACAGATTTAACACCATTTACCATCACCCACTGTGTCCTGTCACTCAACCACTTTCTGACCTGACCACTTCCAGACTGCCCAACTTATTTACCAACCTCCTACGTGGGATGGTGTTGAAGGCCTTGCTGAAATCTAGGTAGGCCACATCCATCACCCCCCTCTCTAATCGACCTCCCTGGTCACCAGTCAAAGAAATCTATCAGATTTGTTTGACAAGACCTTCCCACTGTGAATCCATGCTGCCATGGATCCTGTGCTCCGAAGGATTTAAGAAATATCACATTCCTTTCCTTTAGCAGTGACTCCATTAATTTCCCCACCACCAAGGTCGACTGGCCTGTAGTTGCCAGCCTCCTCCCTGCTCCCATTTTTGTGGAGAGGGACTTCATTCGCCCTCCTCCAGTCCCCAGGAACCACCCCCGTCTTATCCATATGTTGAATAGGGCTGTTAAGTGGTGCTGCCAGCACCTAAGTTCTTGTAAGATTCTGGGATGTTATCCCATCCAGCCCCATAGCCTTGTCCCCTTTCAAATTCTCAAGTTCCTTTAGGACTCTTTCCTCCGTAAAGCCTTTGCACTCCTGACTACTTTCCCCAATACAGTTCCCCATCTTCCTCCCTCTGAGTTTCCTTGTACCTCCTGAAAGCTAGTCTTTTCTCTCTTACCTTCCCGGCCACATCCTTTGAGAACCATAGTGGTTTCTTCTTTCTCTTTGTTTTGCTCAGTTGTTTCACACAAAGGCTTGTTGCCTCTGCTATGGCTCCCTTAAGGTTAGCCTGTTGTTTCTCTACATCCCCCCCTTCTTTCCCTGCCAGGGCTTCCTTGAGACATTCCCCCATTTTTGCAAAGTCGATCCATCTGAAATCCAGGATCCTTGCTTTCATGTGGTTACTATTAGTGGTAATGGGTCCCACAGCAGAGTGACTTGTGCTCTTCTTCATTCTGGTAGGTAGGAAGGAATTAAACAATGTCCTCCTTTAGTACAAACACCTGACTGGCCAACACCCACGTGTCTATCTATGATACTGACAGCAGATGCCTAATCCCACTGCTGGTATCCACTTGCTTGATCTGTATTTTTTAACTGCAGCTGCCCAATCACATTGCCAGTCTACCTGTCCCACTTGGTCATTTTTGATGAAGCCTCTAACTCTCTAGCACCCACCCAATCATCCTCAGCCCCACCAGTCTCCCCCACCCCAATAAGCAATTCTAAATGTTTATCAGCCACTGGTAACCCCCCCCAGTGCACATGCCACCCTCCCCCAACCAGCACCCATGCTTGCCTATGTCTCTTGTCACAAAGCTTCCAGAAGCCCTAGTTCAATTCCTCAGTGTCCCCTAATGTGCTGCTCTACCTGCAAATGAACCCAAAAAATGTGGTAGAAACTACAGTAAATTATGCTCTAAACGGTCATGCTTGTGGAGTTGGATTTTTTCCTTTATTTTATTTATTTTTTTTAGTTCTGCTTATAACTTGACCATCATTTTTTGGTGTTTGTGAGCACAAATTTTTAGGGTGGCTATGTCGGCACCCCACCTTACGAACACTTAAGTGTCATTTTGTAACACCATCCTAAAATGTGTTGCAAGTGGTAATTCTATTGCTATGCCAACTGGTTGGCACAGTGTTTTGTTTGGTTTTTTTATGTAAAAAAGTTACAGTGATGTCTGTGTGATAAGCAGGTATAGGCACTGTAAAAATACAGCTGGCACAAATTTATGTAATTAGCAAAGTTGTTGTACCACAGTTACGACATAGCTACTGTGATACAACTTTTGTGCCCTCAGGTGGTTGTCTTGGGATGGCTACTTCCTTCTGGCAAAAAATGTCATGCTTGGGGCTCAGAGGAGTCTCAAATTATGGGAGATTTATTCATTTAAATTAAGAAAATATGATGCTTCACTCCTGTGTTGCTGAACAACTTTTCTTTATTTGATATATCTTAGTTGCCCCTGTGATCTATGTAGAACATGTGGTGGACGTTTCATGGCCTAAAGAAATCACTTTTTCCAAGGTTATGCAGTGGACTTTCTAATCAAGCATGCTTCACTATATGCATTTTCTTCTTTGTAACAAATGAAACACGTCCTCTTATCACAAAAAGGTTGACCTGTGCACTCTTATCCCTATTTAGCCTTCAGATACCTTCTGGTGGGATTTCTGTTGCTAGGAGTAATACCCTGTCTTCTCTCCAAAACTGGGCGTTTCCCCTAGCAATAGAAAGCACTCCGCAAGGCATCTGAAGTCTGAATAGGGGGAGGAATGCTCCGGCCAGCTTTTACGTAACAGAAGGCCATGGGCCTCATTTGTTATAATCAAGAAAATGTGTGGTGAAGAATGCTCGACTACGAAGACCACCGCTTACCCTTGAAAAAGTGGTGTCTTTAGGCCACGAAACGTCCACAACAGGCTTTATGTAGACTGGATGTGCAAAGCAAAATCTTCAATATAAAGAAAATTAAGGGGTGGTGCATCTCACTTTCTCAGTTTAAATAACTTTTCTAACCACTGAACTCAGGTAGAACAGCTTTTGGGAATGTATGGAAATTCACAGGCAACAAGGACTAACCATATGCTATATACTGTAGTTATACGGTAATTAATTGTTGAATTGCTTATCAACATGCTCAGCATCATTTTCATAACTTGTAACACATACCAGTTTTGCCATTATACACAAAAACTACATCTGCAACCTGTATTATCATTATAGATCAAAAACCACATCTGTCTTTCCTAAAATCACTAGAAGACAAACTCACTAATTTAGACATCTCTTTTCAGTCAGCAATTTTTTTTTAACCTCATCTGTAGTTTGTTTACATCTCGCAGTAAGTACAAGCCACTCTCTGCTCTAATTCACTTAGTGATTCATGTAAGTAAGACATGTTCACAGACCATACATACAGGCCATTTATAAAGTTTTGCATGACAAAACTGAACTGTTTTCAAAGTTATGCATTCCAGTATCTAGCTACCGTATGTTTGAAAATGAAACAAAACAGTTTTTTTATTCCACCCTCACAAATGCTGCATTTTCATTATTATTACCACTCCAGTTAATAACTGGGACCAGCAATTATATAAAATAATTAATAAGAAGTTGTGCTCACTCGTTCCCCCCCCCCCACACACACACACACATCCTTGGTGTCTTGATGCCCATTTCAACCCCTTGAGTGAATGCATTCCACAGGTCAGGTACATGAGCCAAAACTCGTAATGCAAAACTCCCCATGCACATCATATACTATACACAGCCATTATACCATCTATAATGCTTTGAGGAAGATAAATAGAAAACAGGAACTATCTTTCTGAGAAGAACAGTATGCAAACATACAATTATGAATACATAAACAGAGGACAGAAAGACCACATTCCCTTTGTGTCTCTGCCCCACGAACTCAGAGTATCCTACCAACCCTTTACTCTTCAAGGTACTCTCAGTTTTAAAGAGCGTCTTCCTGCCCTTTTCTGAACTCTCCCACAAAACAGTGTGAACCCTCATCTCCCGTGGAGTTCCTCCATAGGCAAATTATAATTTTTTTTAGATGCAATATTTTTGTGAGGGAAGGGTCATATTTTGGCTCCGTGAAGCCGAGCCACTTATCTTTCACCTGCCTGCCCTGAGTGCCACCCACATGCTAGCACGTTATGTTGTTATATGTAGAGTGCAGGGGCGCACTTTATAGACTACTATAGGGACTGGATTTAAAGGTTTTTTTTGTTTGTTTGTTTTTTTTGTTTTTTATACTACAGGGTTCTGAGTCTAATAAACCAAGGACACCCCTCAACTAACAAGGATCTTCTTAGTTAAGCGGTGGCCTTGATTTATCCAAATACCCTGAAGTACTAAACAAAAACTACTATAAATCCAATTCATATAGTAGTCTATGGCACACGCCCCTGCCCTCTCCATATAATGACATCACATAATATGTTAACGCAGGGGCGGTGCTCAGGACATGGAAGCCAAAATACAATCCCTTCCCTCCCCAAAACCTTGCATCTAAAAATTATTATTTACCTATGGAGGACCTCTGAGGTAGGTACATAGATACACAGATGCTGTCAGCAGATAAGGACTGCTAGGTCCTATCTGGTCATTGGCTTTAGCTTTTTCTTCCTATCTCTATTGTTCCTTTGTTCCTGTCCCATGCATGTTTGAAGCCCGCCACTGCATGGCTGCCACCACCTCCTCGGGCAGGCTAGTCCAGGCACCCACCACCCTTTCTGTAAAAAAGAACTTCCTGACATTTCCCCTTATGCGGCCACCCCTCAGTCTCATGGTGTGTCCTCTTGTCCTGGCACTACTATTAATCTGGAATATGTTGTCCCCTTCCATCTTGTTAATGTCTTTGAGGTGCTTTAATGTCTATCATGTCATCTCTCTCCTTCCTTTGTTCCAAAGTGTACAAATTGAGATCCCTCACCGTCTCCTCACAAGGCTTGTGATGTAATCCCTTCATCACTGTGGTTGCCCTCCTCTGCACCATCTCTGTTTTGTCAATGTCCTTTCGAAGGTGTGGTCTACAGAACTGTACATCGTATTCAAGGTGAGGTTTCACCAGGGCCTTGTACAGTGGAACTATTACCTACCTCCTTCGGCTTGTGATTCCCCATCCAATACACCCTAACATCCCATTGGCCTTTCCCCACCACCTTTGCCGTCTGCCTAGCGACCTTCAAGTCATCTGTGATTATGACCCCCAAGTCCCTCTCCTCCTTAGTTACTGTCAGCAGCTCCCCCTCCCTAACCTGTAGCTCGCCCCAGGGTTCCTGCTCCCCCAGATGCATGATTTTGCACTCCTTTACATTAAACTTTAGCTGCCATGCCCCTGACCATCTCTCTGGCAGTTCCAGGTCTTTTCTCATCCTTTCCACTCCCTCCTGAGTATTCACCCTGTTGCAGATCTTGGGTGTCACCTGCAAACAGGCAAACCTTTCCCTCCAGCCCATCTGCAATGTCACTGATGAAGACACTGAAGAGGACTGGCCCCAGAACTGACCCCTGAGGTACCCCACCAGTCACCTCCCTTTCTGATTAGGTTCCATTCACCACTACCCTCAGTTTTCTGTCCCTTAACCAGTTTCCAATCCAATTCACCACCTTGCGACCCAACCCCAGGCTACCTAGCTTGTTGACCAGTCTTCTATGTGGGACCGTATCAACCGCTTTTCTGAAATTGAGGTAAGCAATATCTATCACCCTCTACTCCCCCGGTCTACTTTCTTTGTCATCCAACCAAAGAAATCTATCAGAATAGTCTGACAGAATCGTCCTACAGAGAACCCATGCTGCCTGGGATCCACCAGTCCATTGGCTTCCAGGAGTTCCACTATTCTTTCCTTAAGGAGTGCCTCCATTATCTTTCTGACTACAGAGGTTAGACTAATTGACCTGCAGATCCCCGCTTCTCCTTTACTACTGCTCTTGTGAAGAGAGACAACGTTAGCCCTTCTCCAGTCCTCTGGAACCACTCCAGTGTCTAAGGACTCACTGAACAGGTCTGCCAGAGGAGCTGCCAGTTCAGTCCTCAGGTCCTTTAGGACTCTGGGATGTATGCCATCTGGACCCATGGCTATTTCCACCTTTAGCTTCACCAGTTCTTCTAGGACCCTCTCTTTTGTGAATAGACTGGTGTTTACTTCCTATATCCTTGGCTCCTTTGAAGTCCAGCTGCGGGCCCTGCCCATCCCCTTCCACAGTGAAGACTGAACAGAAATATTCATTCAAGATCGCGGCTTTTTTCCTGTCTCCCTCCACCATCTCCCCCCCTTGACCCCTCTAAGCTTTACTACTCCCCCTTTGCCTTCCTTCTCTCGCTAATGTAACTGAAGAATGTCTCATCTCCTTTTTTAACCAACTGAGCTAATCTCTCCTCCATTGGTGTTTTAGCGCTCTTCACTGCCTTTCCTGCCTCTCTCAGACACTTCTGGTACATTTCCTTGTCCTCATCCCTTTGTCTCCCCTTATACTTCCTGAAGGCTAGCCTCTTGGTCTTTACTTTTTATTTCTACCCCCCCCCCCCGAGAATCAAAGTGGTTTTCTTCTCCTTTTGCTCGTCTATTGACCTAATGCACTATTTTGTTACCTCCACCATAGCTTCCTTGAAGTGTGCCCATTTCTTCTCAACATCCCCGCCTATCCCCCTCTTTTCAAGGGTTCCTTTTAGTTGTAGTCCCATACTGATAAAGTCTGCCCTTCTAAAGTCTAAGACCCTTGCCTTCATATGGGTTGATTGGATCCGTGTCCACTTTGAACCACATCATACTGTGGTCGCTGGACCCCAACTGACCTTCCACCCTGTGATCTGCTACCCTGTCCCTGCTGGTCAGCACCAGATCCAGGATCGCCCAGTCCCTGGTAGGTTCCTGAACCAGCTGCCTAAAGCCAGCCCTCTCAAGACAGTCCATGAAGTCCTGTGTCCTAGCTGTGAAGCACACCCCTGCCCCCTCCATATAATTATATCACATCACGTGCTAGCTCAGGGGCGGAGGTGAGGTAAGGGTTCATACTAATGTAGCAAAAATATGCCAGAAAAGGTGCTCTTTAAGTTTGAAAGCAGAACATTCTATTTTAAAGCAGCAGTACTAGTCAGTCAGCAAAACATGGTTATCCTACCTTTTTTTTGTTTGTTTAAGCAGCAATAGCACCTGATCAGTTCTTATCTAGAAAACAAAAACTTATGTTTTTAAAAATGTGCTCCTCACTCCACTCCTTCTAGACATTTGTATGCATCTGCATTTGGTTTTACCTCACCTCATTTTCAAAATGAGCAGTATAGTACTCATCCTGAAAATCTTATCTGGGGCCCTGCAGTAATGTATACCTGCTAATCTTGGATTCTTCACTGGCATATTTTAAATTCATTCAACCATTTTTAAAACAGTGTTTAATTACAACATTTTTAATTTGTGTGGATCTACAATAAATATGGAAGCCCCCAGCATATTTAAAAGATCTCCTCCCAGGAGGTCACACTATAACAACATCCCTCATATTCATTAATGCAGATATGTCAGGGTGCTGTTTGTAAATGTTTCTGATGGCCAACGACACACCATCACCCTGACCTGCTCACATCCATAATGGTGAACCTGGCAAAGAAGCAAGAACTTTTAAAAGCTTCAAAATCTTCTCTCTTGCCTCAGGCATGAAATAAAGCCAACAGAAAAATCAGACATACTGATGTTTGGGTTTGCCCTGTTAACTAAGTTATAACGTATGATAGGACGCTGTTAACCTTAGGAAATCACCATTTCCTAAGGTTGTTGACCTATCGATGCTATGTCACATCGATAGGTTAACAACAGCTATTGGTCTGCGCACGTACGCAATTTTTTTTTTCAACGGGGAACCGACAGATGAAGGCAGCGGTTAGGGAGGACTGAACGGCAGCGGCGGTGACTATTTTTCAAAAAGTAAGCAGACGTTTTACTTTTTAGGTGGGACCATACACTGTAAAAAATAATGTATGGTCCCTGTATCGGCAACCGGTCACTGTTAACCATCTCGAGGTTGCCATGGCAATGTAAACCTCTCGAGCTTCGCTCTCGAGGTTTACACGGTTGCCCTGGCAACCTCTCAACAGTTAACCGACTGGTTACCGATAGAGGACCATACATTATCCTCTATATTGACATTTTTGTTAACTAGTACTGCTCCTTCAAACTCTAGACACTAAACATTAAGTGTTTTTTAAAATCAAGCTATTTCTCTACCACTGCCACCTGCCCAGTCCTCAGACCTGGAGGGTACCCATATGGCAGCACCTGTAGCCATATCATACCCCTGGTGGGGATCTATGGCAGTGTCCGTGGGTCCAATCAGCAATTCACTCTGTGGCAGTGGGGTTTTGAACCCCATATTATTCCCTCCCTTGCTCGAACACTAGAGAAGGTCTGCAGCCTAGCAGTGATCTTGGATGCCATAACAATACTCCTGGGGGTCAGCAAGCTTCTCCCTGGCCTGCCAGAGTTGCCAAGGCATGTGAAGGTGCCAAACTCCTCCCTGGACTGAAGCCACTGGCAGAACCCTCACCCAGCCATGGCTGCCTCTTCCAAGCACCCAAGCAGGCTTCCTAACCTAAGTTAGTGGCACAGCAGTACACTGTCAATGTGTGGCCCCAACATCCCCACATTCGTAAGTGCTCAGCCCTTTAATAAAATATTACTGCTTCCCCCAGCAGTTCATTCACAGCACACACACTAATGACTCAATGACAAGAGCAGACTGCTGCTTGCACTTGGTGACAATATTGTGTGTGTGTGTGCTGCGTTTTTAAAACTTACACTTAATTGGATTTGCTTTCAAAAACAATAAGAATGTTCTAATTGGACTTTGGAGCACAAATTCCTGAGGAACATTTGGACTCAGATTGAGCCACTGCTGAACTTTGTGATCATGAGTACGGGACTTTGGGGGTTGAGTGGGCAAGAGTGTGGAGAGAGGTAAGCAGCGTGTCATATAAGAGGCAGCATGTCTTAAACTATATGCCTATGTAAATGAGTTGAGAGAATATGGGGTTAAAGTAAAGATTTTATCTGTGTAACAGTATATGTAAGGGGTATACCACTGGTAAAATAGCGCTGGTCTTGTGGCAAATCTCCATCAGTTCCCCTCCCATCATGTCATCCGAGATAGTTCTAAATCAGTGTCCCGTGAGTAAAGGAGACTTACTGAGTTCACATTACTATTCCTTTTTTGACACCTCTTAAATAACATTTGCATTTGGCTGGGGACTCATGTTGTATGTTACTCGATAAATCTGCATTTATTACAGTGTTCAATTACAGTGCAGGGGTTTACATGCTGGGAACATTCAGACATTGGTAAACAGGTCAATGGTTCTTTCACAAACCTTTACAATACTCATGTTCAGTCTGGATGGGGAGGTTAGGGGCAAAACAATAAATATGCCAATATTATAAATCAAAATGGTATGAGGCCCAATATGCTGATGAAAAACCTAAGAAGTTATATCTGATGTGTTAAGAATTAGAAATAAATACAAATAAAATATTTGGTTGTACCCCTAAATGATGCAATATAATAGGGTATCCTAGGATAAGCATATACTATGTAAAGGGAAGGGAAAGGGAACATTGCTTAACCAGGAGTAGCACATTAAGCCAAAGCTCATTTCCAGATGCAACCTGGGAGCACAGGGAAGTTAAGTGACTTGCTCAGGATTGCACAGTATGCACCTAGGCGGCTGTGGGATTCAAACCCAGGTCTCCAGATCTGCAGCTCAGAGCCTTAACCCACTGTGCTACACTGCCTCCTTATTCTTATTTTTGCCATGGCTTAATATGTAACAGTATTATTACCAGGTATGCAAAGTATCTTCCAAATATTGAGATAGCAGAGCACTCATATGTACTGTTCCTGATGCTATGCAATGTGAAACAAAGGAAGCATAATGTAGAGGACAGAGTGTAAGGGGCATTGGAGTGATACCTGACAATCAAGAAAGGAGAGGCAGGGTTTACATAACATAGAAAAAGGAAAGAAACAGTCGCTATAAATCACTTACAGTATGTGTGAAATTTTTATTTATTTGAAAAACTGGTAACTGGGAAAGGCACACTGAGCCAAGGCTTGTTTCCAGGTGCGACCCTGGTGAAAGACATGCATAGGGAAACAAAACAATTGGATATGGCACTAATAAAACAGTTGTGTGCAAATACAATGAGGAGAACAGTTATACAAGAACCGATACAGTAACAAAGGATTAATACAATAATGTGCATCACAGTGCAGGACAGTAATACGACAACAGATAGAGCAGCAAAGGATTAATACAATAATGTGCATCACAGTGCAGGATAGTAATACAACAACAGATACAGTAGCAAAGGATTAATACAATAATGTGCATCACAGTGCAGGATGGGAGTAGAATAACAACTCCAAATGATTAGAACATTTTTTTTGTTATATGTTAACTATTGTACATTCCATTTTTTGCAAATTACAATTGGGGAAAACAGGAACTTGCCTTCCTCTTTGTTAACAGAACTGGGAATGTGGCCATATGCATAGTCAGTTTACTCTCCCCACTGTACTGTTCCTTCAGCTGACTTTGAATTTATTTTTTTGCATTCACTGTACCCTGTTGAAGCCAGTGGTGCCGGAACGTTTTGAAAAGTGGTAGGGCCAAGGATGTAAGGGGTAAATTTTCCCCTATTAAATACATTAACATTATTACAAAAACTGATAGGGCCACTTATGAAAGTGGTAGGGCCATGGCCCTAGTGGCCCCCCCTGTTCCGGCACCTATGGTTGAAGCAGTACTCAACATATATTAGTGTCCTGGGCAGAAACCTCCAAGATGCTGCCACGCAGCCCAACTAAACAGAGTCAGAGGGTCTGAATGAGTGGGGCCCAAAACACATTGGACCATCACCATCATTCATTCTGAATAAAGTTGGAGACTTGCTTTCTTGGAAAGTGGATGCTGGGAAGGGAAACTGTCAGTCGGTGAATCGGTGACTCTAATTATGGAAATTTAAAGTGTTCTAAAGTGTTCTAACACAGGTATGCCTCAATAAATACCATTGCTGTTTTATAATTGTGTGACAAGTGACATGACTAGTCCAAGTCCCTAGCATGCATATATGAAATTGTACCAGGCTGAGCTAACACAGCTGCAAAAGTAGAAGAAGGCTATTCAAAGTTCTACTCAGATCTGAGGGACAACTAGCCAACTGCAAGATACAGTACAAGGGTAGAATTTAATCTCAGGGTTCTGGAGACATTAGAAACCATGAGAATGAAACGTGTTTGTCACATGAACCCGGTAATTCAGTTATCCCCATGTAATTTATAGTTGCATATTTTTTATTTTACAAAATATATAGATTTATACAAATATTATATAATATTTAATATATTGAGAACAATGAAAAAGGAAGTTTAACTGACATGTTTTTTGCGCTGGGAAGACATCACCAAGTGATCAGGTGATCAGCATTCAATTATTACCTTCAGGGGTGTTTGAGTGTCGGTGAGCATGCGGGGTTTAAAATTAGAATAATTGATAGACGTGTCATAATTCATGGTTTGAACACCATAACCTCATGAACTGACAGGATCTGTTAATGGAGAACTCAGACTTACTGAAATTCCCCACCCCAAAGCCTTACCCTCCCCAAGTTAGCCTTTTCACAATAAAAAAAAAATGTAAGTGTCTGCCCTTACTTTATATTATTTTCTTAAACTCTGCCATCAGGCAACATGGCAGGTGCTGTGTGGTGCCATCTCGGTTTAGAGTGCAGCGCTTGCTTATTTGTACTGAGAAGCATACAAGTAAGCAGTGTGGCACTGCACTCTAACATGAGATGGTAGAACTCTGTACCTACCATGTTGCCCGACAGTGAAGTTTACGAAAATAAAGTTGAGTGCAAACACTTACAATTTTTTTGTGTGAAAAGCCTGACCGGGGGTGGAGGGGGAGTTTTGGTAAATCAGAATTCTCCTTTAGGTTAAATCCATTAGTTACAAACTCTGAAACTATGGCCTGTTTATAAATTACATGACTTGCCCATACACCATAAAAGGATACTTGGCAATGTGTGAATTTCCACTGTGGAGTGGGATAGAGGATTCATATAGACGTTTATGAGCACGTTTGTTTACTTCACTGGCGACCTGGGTTCATGCACAGAGTCCACGATGTCAGGAGTGGAGGCTGGCAGGGAGAGTAGAGTGCGTCTGATAAGTAACTCTCCTCCCAGGCTGAGCTCAGCATAGCACCGTTCACTGAATGACACCTAGTGGTAGCATAGTGAAGGCACCTCTTGTAACGCGAGGGAGCTTACACTGCTTGGAGTTCACTCCCCAAAGTGCATCACGGTTATGCTCACTCATGTAGAGGGAAGTGGGCAGCTTCCATGGGAAGAAAATGCTACTGCCAGCAGGATGACGTGTAGGGCAGTCCCACCCATGTTCGCCGGGTACCCCGAGACTAGGAGGAGACTCAGGACAAGAAATGGTGGCATGTAACCCCTCTGAAGCCATGCATAACAGAAATAAAGAAAACAATGCTGTGTTCAAAAACTCTGTTTACTTCAGTTATATTACCATATGTAATGTAGTAACCACATTTATTTGCATTCATAACTGGATACATTTCTCCTACATTTGTTGCCATCAAGTATTTCAGATATAATTAACACAGCAATATGTATCAAAGGCTAAGAAATTAATTACAGTCCTCTACATGGTATTAGAAGTCTTCATTTTCTGCCAGAACGGGCAGACACTATTTGTGATTTAGACTATCTGGTTTACAAAAAAAAAAAAAACAGAAAGGCTGTGAAACTACAAAAATGTTGTTTCCAAGTCTTTAAACAAAACATGGGCTGTGCTTCAGATGTCACTAGCACTATAGCTAGCATCTGAACAGTAAAATGAAGGAAGGAATTAGGTGTTCTGCACTTTTGATGCACACTCCAGCCCAAAACACTTTACAGGCCAAAGCCTAATAAATGGTCAGGACATGGTTGACACTCCTCTCCACTCCAGCTAATTATTCTGTCCTGATCACTACTACATCAATGCCTGGCAACTGGACTGTGGGCCTAATGAAATTTCTGTGAGGCTAGTTCAGCATCTACTCTTAGCTGCCTGGACCCTCAGGAGTGTTTCTCCTGAAGATTGGTACAAACACTACGGAATCTACTGAACAAAACCAAAGCAGCTACATCTGATCTGAAGGGCAAATTCCATTAATTATTAACCCTGTGTGAGGCATGAGCTGCATTTTAAGGTACTCAGAAGGCAACAGTCTCCTGCAAAAAAACAGTATACCTCAAGTGTACCATTTAGCCATGCAGAGCCAGAAACAACATGAGCAACAGACAGAAACTGAATGCTTGTTACAGGGCCAAATGAAATTGAAAACCACACATTTTTAGGTTGTTGCAAAGTAGAAACAGAAATTCAGAGTAGTCTAAGGACATCAAAATATTTAGTAGCAATGGATTTTCCCAGGGTGGCCTAACTCTGATGCATTATATTATTTTTGGTGGGGCTGCACTTCTCCCTGATTTCTCAGCTGGAAGTGACTGAAGCCCAGGGAGGCTAGGTGACTTTGCTCAAGGTCATGCAGTGAGCCAGTGGCTATAGTAGAATATTAACCTGGGATCTCTAGTTCTGTACTCACCTCTAACCACTAGACTACACTACCTTCTTCCAGAAGTAAAATCGCTAGGCTGCCAAACCCAAATGTCAAAAGAAGACAACTAAAGCTGGCCCGGTGGCATTGAGGGTTGAGGCGCTGGACGCTACACCTCACGCCATACTGGCGACCCGGGTTCAGGAGTGAGCCTGGGTTGTCGGGGGTCAGCAGGGAAGGGAAGAGATTAGAGCATCTGGAGGACTGATTTTTCTTCCCGGGGAGGGTCTGGGATAGTGTTCGCTCATGGAGCGACCTCTGGCTGCGGCTGGAGGTAGCCGAATGTGGCGACACAGGTGTATGCCTGAGGGTGGATCCGCAGCAGTACGTTGCCTTGTCAGCCAGGCTCCACAGGGGTTCAAGTAACAAATAACCCCCTCATCCCACTGATAGGCGATGGTGCCTCCCACCCAGAGTCCACACTCCTGGAGTCAGATTCGGCCCGCTGTGCTAGCTCCCCGCCCGTGCAATACTATAAAAAAAAAAAAGAGTGCCCTGGGTGGGGGCAACCCTTCCCCGGAGGATGCTTGGTGCCACAGAGGAGTGAAGGTGCACTGCAGGTTACGAACTCTGTACCCCTCCCACCAGTATCCTCAGCTCTACCGCTGAGGCGACCAAAGCAGGCTAACTCATGCTTAGTTTCTAAAGCTCTCAAAGCCTCTATTGTTATAGTCTGCCTAAAATAAATCTCCCCTCTGCCCCACTGCAGGTCTCAAACCCTGTGCCTTTGCCACCATAGTCGGCAGCTCTGCCACCGAGCCTACAAGTCAAGCTACTGTATCGTGGCATATCTCAAAGTTCTTAAAGCTTTTCTGGCTTCCCCCCACAACCTCTTTGTTCTGCCCCCAAAGCTATCTAGGCACCATGTCTGTTCACTTCCACCTTATTTGCCTCATCCTCATAACCACCCTGGGGTTCACCTCCCACCAGCTAGACCTCACCCTATGCCCTTTGTGGACTGCACCATTGCATCTCTCCAGAATTGGCCATCCCCACTACCTTGTCATCACACACTGGATCCCTGCATCTACCTCATACTGGCAGCCCCAACCCCAGCATCCACCCGGCCCCCCCTGGCTCTACCCCTTCTGTGTCCACCCATCCCTTTAAACCCTGCCCACCCCCTGCTCCACTACATCCTCCCCCCCCGCCCAAACGTATTCTAAAGATATAACAACCTGCCGCCCTATGGTTAGGGCCTTAGTCATCCTACTACTCCTCTCTGGTAATATCCACCCTAATCCAGGCCCTGCCCCTGCCACTCCACCTACCAGACCCTCTGGACTCCGCACTGCCTCTCTGAATATACGCAGCCTGCCAAAACATTCTGCAGCACTTCAATGCTGGGTCACCCTTCACCAACCAGTCATCAATGTCCTAGTGGAGACCTGGCTCTCCAAATCTACTCCCGATGCCTTTGTCTCACTCCCCGGATACACCCTATATCAGGAAGACAGGGTAGGAAAGCGTGGGTGTGGCTGTGCATTCTACATCAATAACAAGATTATTGGTCACATGCTCCCACCCCCCCAAGCTCACAAACTGAGCACAAGCCCACACCTTAAAAAATCACCCCTGACCTCTCCAGGGGTCCACTATACCTCAGAGTCTCCAACATACCCCCTAAGAACCAAAAGTCAGCCGTCACATCCCACACCAAATACCTCTCTACCCTACCACACAATGCAGAGCAGACACTAGTAGGGGACCTCAATATCAACTGGCTTGGCACCCTCGGCCGCGCCAACAATGGACTCATTCTCGTCCCCTGACATGGTCCAATTAGTTATCCAACCCACTAGACTTCACCCATCTACTGGTACCCACAATTTCCTGGATATCATTATCTCTAACCGCCCCCAAAAAATCCAGGATATAAAAGTACTTCCCCCACTCATATTCCAATGGACCTCTTCCACAGCCAAACCCATAACCCAAACAACCTTCCGAAGGCGTCTCCACCCAGGAGGGTTAATAAAACTTAAACAGCTGCTCAACCAAACAGATTGCTCCCCTATTAATATAGCCCAAAGTGTCAACATTGCACTCGACCTGTTTACACAGGCCATCACCAAGGCCTGTGACCTCTATGCTCCACTCACCAAACTCCACACCAAAAGGCAACATGTTCCTTGGATAACCCCCTCCCTACTCCAAATGTTGAGAGACAGGGATAATCTCTGGCACAAAGCCACAGAATCTGGCAGGATGGCGGACAGACAATCCTATAATGCCACTTGCAATAGATGCACTCGAGCCATCCGTAAGGCCAAAGCAGACCACTATCAATCCACTCTCACAACCACGTGGGGGTCTGCGAAAACTTTCTGGAGTAATATCAAAGAACTCAATGGGAAATCAGGCTCCCCACCTCCCTCCCAGCTCACCATAAAATGGCACTACCTCCATAGACACACTCACCATAGCAAACTGTCTAAACACCACCTTCTCAGATCTCAGCAGTGTTCTCCCCAGTTGTTTCTTTGACCCTGTGCCCCAATCCCAACCCCCAACCCTGCAGCATCCTTGTTTCCTCCTGCACAAAATATCCACCCACGAAGGTCATCCTTACCTACAAAAAGCACTGAACAGCAATTACCCTATAAATGACCCCCTAGATGCCAGGCTCCTTTGATTAGTCCTCAAAGTCCTAGTCCCCCTAACGGACCTGCTCAACAAATCCCTATGCCTAGGGCAATTCCCTAGTGCCTGGAAAATAGCTGTCATTACCTCCATCCATAAAAGTGGTGACAAAGCCTCCCCAAATAACTATCAACCCATCTCCATTCTCACCCCCTTCTCTAAAGCATTAGAAAAAGTTGTTGCCACCCAACTTACTGAATACCTAGCCAAGTATGACATTCTATGCCCAGAGCAGCATGGATTCCGTTTGGCCCACAGCACCACCACAGCCCTCCTAGAATTCACCAACTTCCTGCACTCCTCCCTAGATGCCGGTAACATTGCAGGAGCTGTGTTCATAGACCTATCCAAGGCATTCGACACAGTCTGCCACCCACTCCTTCTCGACTCTCTCCACCAACTCGGTTTCTCCACAGACCCCCCTAGCCTGGTGCTCCAGTTACCTTTCCGCTTGGTCCCAATGCGTCAAAATTAACCGAACCCTATCTGACACACTACCCGTCCTCTCCGGGGTGCCCCAGGGCTCTATCTGGGGCCACTTCTTTTCTCCCTCTAAAACTCCTTACCAAAGGCCTGCTCCACAAAAATCTTACTATGTGCAGATGATGCAGTGCTCTTTGCTTCACATCATAAATCCACGCCCCTTCAGGACTCCCTCCAACATGCCTTCTCCCAGGCTGAAACATGGTTTAAGGATTGTAGACTGATCATAAACTTAAAAAAAGACTAAATCAATGATCTTCTCTCACCACCAAAACAAGGCAAAAAGTGCACCTCTTCACATCCTCCCCAGCACCCCCTTGAACAGGCATCCAAGTATAAATATCTTGGACTTACCCTCGACTCGGCCCTTACCTTCCATAACCACATAAACACCCTTGCTGCCGCAACAAACAACCAGATTGGACTCCTTTACAGACACAGGGACTGCCTCCCCCCCCCAACGCCCTTAGGCCTGCCATCAGCTCATCAATACTGTCCCTAGTGGACTATGGGCTCCCTGTATACGGGGCAGCAGATAACTCCGCACTCCAGAAAATCCAGGTCTCCCTAAACAAGGCCTGCAGGCTCCTAACTGGCGCACCTAGGATCACTCACACCGCTCCCTCTATACCTCTGCCAATCTTCTCAACCTTGATAAAGGCTTTGCTACCATACCTGCATACTGTCCAAGAAAATACTACTTGGACTCTTCCCCCCCCGGGGTCACCGCCTCTGTTCATCCTGCCACTCCCACAATCTCCACCCGCAACTCAGAGAAAGCACCACTGGCTGTGCCCAGGATAAAAACCTCCCTTGCCCAGAGATCTTTCCACTACAGGGCCCCCACATGGTTTAATGCACTCCCAAACACCATCACTAGTGCAACCAAGATCGCCCACTTCAAAACCACTCTTCACTACCACCTCTTCAATATCCACTCCTGTAACTGCAACTAACATTTCACTCACTCACCCTCTCTGATCCAAATTCTCTGACAAAGTCCATTATGGATTGCAACCTCCGTCAATAATACCAAACCCATGAATAGGACTGACCACTCTGTTTAGATGCTTTCTCAAGCTAATAATGTCTCTCTGCTGCGATTATGTAAATATCATCATCCAAATATTGTAAATAATGTCTGAAAATATCTAAATCCAGATACTGTAAATAATGTCAGTGACAAATGACTGTAACACATGCTTAATGCAACTGTTATACCCTGTCTGTATTAGCTTCTGTCTTGCATGTGACGAGGTACCTTTGGAAATCAGCCTCTGGCTCAAAGGTTGTAAACCGATATATCAAATAAATAAATAAGAGGTAGTCAAATCATGCAGGGAGGTAGAGACTGTGGCTAAAGAAGAATGTCAGAGAGTTCAGTGGAGTAGGTAGGGGAGTTAAAATAGAGTTTTTGGGGGGGGATAGATGACAACTAGATCAACCGGACTGATTTCTAGGGAACCATATTTTTCAGAAGACCTACTTAGTGAAATTCTTTTGAAAAGGACTCTGGAATGTTTTCCCTGTTTAGTCATTGCAAGGGAGCTGACCAGTATGTTATCACAGCGGCACACTGTAACCAAGCTATTTGTTTGCTTTAAAAGTTATCAAGAATCCTTTGTCTTGTATTTGGATTTGAACATCAGAGCAGCAGAGAACACGTGTGATCAACGAGAACATGTTAGAACCCAAGCCCTGGCTTTAGGAATGTACAGGCTCACACAAGCCTATTGAGGGTTCACTGTGTTTTAAAAACAGCCTACAAATACATAATTATTTTCATTCACTGATAACACTAGGTCCCCAGAGCCATGAATAAAAACTGCCCATCATTCATTCATTCATTCATTCTTTCACTGACTCACTCACCTCCCATCTCTGGGTGCACAACTAATTGGGGTCCAAGAGGAACAGCCCATATGTCAAACAGTTTCAAAAATCATTTATTTTATAAGATGGGTTCTAAAAATTCTACAACTTCATTGGCAAACCTGTACCACACAGCAGTGTGATAAGAGAGCACATAACCATGTGGAGGTACCTTTTTAGCACTCCAATGTGACATGCAAAACTCAGGACACAAACAAGCCATGACTGATAAAAACTCAGCACTACTCTCAACATTATTGTATTTCAGGATTTCACTTTTAATCTCTCTCTCTATGTACTTAGAGCCCTTGGTAGACACCTCTCTGTCTTACAATATGCCTCATTTCTCTCCCCCACCCCGACCCCCTTAGCAGCACAGCTGGGTTTGAGCTCAGTAGTCAGCATGATTAGCCAGAATGTGTATGTCCCTACCCCCACCCCGACTCCTGACTGACTGACTCTAAAATGCCCGACTCTAACAGCCCGTCAATGTCGACTGCCATGGGATGTATTGCCGACTGCTGTTTTCCCCGACATTGGCAATGCACGTTCTCTCCCCTGTGATTGCATCTACATTTCTCACACATAGGCTTGTGTATTGTGTGTTGGATTCACCTCGGATCAAAATCCCATTTCACAGCATGTTCCCTTAGTGGCTGGTGCAGAACTGATTTGACTGCTGGCATCATCCTCCTGGCTAAACTGCTTTTCTAATAGTAGAGATACCACTTATGGGACTGAACACCTGGGTTGTGAAGATCTGATCTACTTGTGGACCAACCATCAATTACATATCTGTTTAGATTTTAGGAGCTTCTTCGATCTAGAATTCTGTTTCAAAGCACATTTTTTTTTTTCAATCAAGGATGTCATTTTGATCAAGGATGTAAGCCCTTCAACAAAGGAGTGCTCTCCCACTGATTACAAGACTTTTTTAATGTTAAGACACTGGTTGTAATGTTGGAATGCCGAGGTCTTGGGGCTCGTCTCCACTTGTCAACAGAAACCAGCTATATTTCATCCCCAGCAATGGAGTAATGCCATTCTTCGATCTGATCCCTTGCTGTGAATTCCTTGGATCAGAATTCTTAATTGAAATAGGATGATGCTTTGTGTTTTTTCTGTTTGTTTTTTTTGGACTAGAGTCCTGCTTCAAATTTGGTTCATCTTCCGACTAGCGATATCCTCAGCAGACATGTAACTATATAGAGACCCTTTGCAGGCTGAGCAAAGTTTATAGTTTTAAGATTTCTGACAGTGGGGATTTACTGTAGATGCACTGTGAATCTTTATTTTTATTTAGCAATCTGTGAGATGATATGCACCAGGCGATCTGTGTGCGGTTGGGGCTTAGCAGGGTTTTTTCTTACTGTTTCTGGTTAATGGTGGATTGGGGGGTTTGCTACTAGTCTTTTTTCTAGGATGGGGGGTTAGACTTTTGCTTCACTTTAGTTTATTCAAGATCAAGTTGGGAAATTGAGAACGTGGTAACACGCTAGTCGGGCGTCAGGAAATTAGAAACTGGGAAATGCACGTCAGGCAATTGGGAGTTGGGAGATCATACCAGACCAGATTAGCCAGAGACTCTGTTTTTCAATATCCCAAAGAGAGTCACTGGACAGAGTTTTAAATAATTAATTAGCAGTTTTTTCCTTGGGACAATGCTAACTGTACAGAAAGTATTTATATAGGTTTTCTAGAAGTGTTATGTTCGTTAAACATAGTGAGGCAAGTGCTATGCATTTTCAGTGTTTTAGCACTTTTATGAGCAAAACGGTAATCAATTTTTGGAGTTAAATAAAACCCTGCTGGATGCTAGAGTTCGACTACTGTAGGGGATTGGGGGGTGGTACTCCTACCTCAGATGGCTGAGGAGCCCAGGGAAGGGGAATGGCAAGTGTGGGGGAGAGGGGGAGACTGTGAGAGATGCAACAGGAGTGGGAACATTCAAAGGGGTGCCTTTAAGGAACAGATTTCACCCACTGTCTGAAAGTGAGAAGGGGGCAACAGGAGATGGGGTGGAAAGTAGCTTAAGACAATGGGGTCTGGGGAGTAGAACAGAAGGGGGGTTAGGACAGTACAAAGTGATCATGGTGGATGAGGAAGAGAGAACATAAGAGGGGAGTAGGAAGTGGGGAATGGAGGGGGTAAGGTGTCAGAAGAGGCAGGAGGGAGAGGGTGTGAGTGGGTAGCCAGAAAGGGAAGAAACATAGAAGTTGACGGCAGATAAGGACCACAAGGCCCATCTAGTCTGCCCATTTATTTTTCTACCTTATTAATGTGCCATCGGCCATTGCTCTGTCAATGGCTTATCTATTCATTCTCTTCTGTATTGCTCCCTTATGCCTATTCCATGCCTCTTTGAAGTCCTACACTGTATTCATATCCACCACTTCCTGAGGTAGGCTGTTCCATGCATCCACCACCCTTTCTGTGAAAAAGAACTTCCTCACATTATCCCTTAATCGGCCTCCCTCTAATCTCATGCCGTGTCCTCTTGTCCTGCTATTTTCTTATATTGAAACATGTTAGACTCTCACCTTGTTAATGCTCTTAAGGTGTTGGAATGTTTTTCGATCATATCACCTCTCTCTCTCTCTCTCTCTCTCTCTCTCTCTCTCCTTTGCTCTAGGGTATACATATTGAGCTCAGTTAATCTGTCCTCATATGTTTTCTGATGCAGTCCCTGCACCATCTTGGCTGTCTTCTCTGGACTGCCTCAATTTGGTTACTGTCCTTGTGAAGGTGTGGCCTCCAGTACTGCACAAGTACTCCAGATGGGCCTAACCATGTCTTGTAAAGAGGGATTATTACTCCTCTTCAGACTTACGATAATTTTATTAATACACCCCAACATCCCTCTAGCTTTACTCTACTACTTTAGTGGTCTGCTTGGATGATTTCAGGTCATCGGTGATGATGACGCCCAAGTCTCTTTCTTCCCTTGTGACTGTCAGCGACTCCCCTCCCAGCCTATAGGTAGCTTCAGGGTTTCTCTTCCCTATGTACATGATCTTGCACTTCTTTGTGTTAAACTCCAGTTGCCACTCTTCTGACCATTTTGCCAGTTTATCCAGATCTCTTCTCATTCTGCCCACCCCATCTGGATCATCTACTCTGTTGCAGATCTTGGTGTCATTTGCAAACAGACAAACCTTACCCTCCAGTCCATCTGCAATGTCACTGATGAAGATATTGAAGACGACTGGCCCCAGGACTAATCCCTGAGGTACCCCACTTGTGACTTGCATCACTTCTGACTGTATACCATTTACCACCACTCTCTGTTTTCTGCCCATCAACCAGTTTGCCACCCAGCTGACCAACTTCTGACCCACCCCAAGGCTACCCAGCTTTTTTTTTTTTTTTTTTATTTAGTTTTTGTTGACCGGGTAAGTGCACTAGGCAGATTCTGCCTATTTTCAGGCACGACCCGGGGGAGGGGAGGATACAGATGAAATGCCAACTGACCTTGAACCAGAGTAAGCTGTTGGTGGTATTTTTAGTGAATGAGGGAAATTTGACCAGGGCACCGGGGAAATTCCTTTACTCTTTTCGAGAAGTGCAATGGGATCATTCACATCCACCTGACCTACCACCAGAACAGGCAGATGGGACCTCGGTTTAACGTCTCATCCGAAAGACAGCACCTCAGGAGTGCAGCACCCCCTTCATGCTGCACTACAGTGTCAGTATTGGGATATTAACCCAAGTGCCTGATGTGGGGATAGAACCCACAGCCTTCTGATCTCCCAGCCTCAGAGGCGAGGGTGCTACCTGCTGAGCCGTACTGTGGAGCAGTATCAAAAGCTTTACTGAAGTCAAGGAAGATGGCATCAACTGCTCCCCCTTGGTCTACTACTCTGGTTACCCAGTCAAAGAAATCTATGAGATTAGTTTGACAGGACCTTCCTTTTGTAAACCCGTGCTGTCTGCATTCTAGGTGTTGCACTATCCTTTTCTTAAGGAGTGTTTCCATAATTGTGCCCTCTACTGAGGTAAGACTAACTGAACTGTAGTTCCCTGCCTCCTCCCTGCTACCACTCTCGTGGAGCGTGATCACACGAGTCCTTCTCCAGTCTTCTGGGACCTCTCCTGTGCTCAGAGACTCACTAAACAGTTCTGATAATGGCTTTACTACTTCCACCCTTAGCTCCTTTAGTACCCTGGGATGTATGCCATCAGGTCCCATTGCCTCGTCCACCCTGAGCTTATCGAGCTCTTGTAGGACCCTCCCCCCCCCGTGCCCATGGTGCTGAGCTGTGGGCCCTGCCCTACCTTCTCTTAAGTAAATACTGAGCAGAAGTATCTATTTAGGATAGATTCTTTTACATGGTCCTCCTCCTCACATGCCCCCTTATCCCATTTCATCTTAGCAATACCCCCTCTGGACTTTCTTCTTTCACTAATGTATCTATAGAAAGTCTTGTCACTTTCTTTTACTGTTTGTGCTAATATTTCCTTAGTTTGGGCCTTTGTCTGCCTTACTGCCTTCCCCTCTTCCCTTAGGAAAGTTTGGTATGTCTCCCTATCTTCATCCTGCTGTGTTCCCTTATAGTTCCTGAAGGCCAGCCTTTTGGCTCTGACCTTTTCTGCTACTGTTTTTGAGAACCAAAGTGGTTTCCTTCTTCTTTTGCACTTCCTTTTCCCTCTAACACAATGGGATGTTGCTTCATGTATTGCATCTTTAATGCTTGCCAACTTTGCCTGTACCCCGCTTACCTGTATTTCTTTTTGCCAGGGCTAGCTTAACTCTGTTGGCCATCTTATCAAAGTCAGCTCCTCTTAAGTCCCATATTTTTGCCTTAGAATGGGATGATTTAGTTCTAGTGGCCAAATTGAACCATACCATGTGATGGTCACTGGCCCCCAGGTGACCTACCTGGAGATCTGTGATCCTTTCCCCGTTAGTCAGTACTAGATTGAGGATAGCCCTGTCTCTTGTAGGTTGTTGTACCAGTTGTTTGAGGCTCTCTCCCTGCAGGGAATCCACCATGTGTTTAGTTCTAGCAGATATTCCTGCTGGTACTGACCAATCTGTGTCTGGCATGTTGAAGTCTCCCAATTTCAGAACCTCCCCTTTAGCTGTAATGTTTTGTATATCTTCTAACAGTAATGTGTCTATGTCCTCCCCTGGTCTGGAGGCCTGTACACAACCCCAGTTTGTATGGCTGTCCCATTTCCTGTTTCCAGGGTGACCCATGCAGGAAGGGGATGGGAAGATAGACAGAAAGGTGAGTAGAGGCTGTGGGGGGTGTCAGTCAAATAAGGCTTGGGCAGAATAAGAGTGGGGTGGTAACCATGATGAGGGGGCAGAAAGGGAAGGCCAGGGATAGATGTGGGAAGACAGATGGTGGGGCGTCTAGAGGCTGTGGGGGGTGTCAGTCAAGCAGGGCTTGAAGAGAACAAAGGTGGAGAAGTACCATGCTGAAGGGAGAGCAGTTAGGTGAGGCAGAAGCTCATAAGACAGTCGAAGGAAAAAAAAAAAAAGAGGCAGTCAGGAGTGGGGGTCTGGAGGGGTGGTAATTCTAGGGAACTCTTAAGTAAGTGTATTCACTGGAGAAAGAAGAGGGTCCCAAACATGGGTAGGAAGGTAGTTTGCATGCTGGTGATGAGAGCAGAGAGGGTGTGCCTAAAAATTGGAGAGTTGGTGAGAAGCATTGGGGGGAACCATTCGTAGTTACACGCCTAGGTACCAACAACCCAGCAGGGAAGAGATGGGGGTAGAACAGGAAAAATTCAGGGTGGTAGGGAGGACCTGTAGAGAGGTAGCCAGGTCGCTTACTTTTGTGGAGGTGTTGCCAGTACCAAGAGCCAGTATGGTCAGGAAAAAAAAAAAAAGGATAGAGGAGTTCAATGACTGGCTGAATGTGTGGTGCAAGAGAAGGGTACAATTGTACTGGTGGCTGGGAGGGACACCTGGTCAGATAAAACACTTTTTCACCAGATGTACTGTACCTTGGTAGTGAAGGGGTCAGGTGTCCTCAAGGACATGCTGGGGGGAGGTAGAAAAAAAAACAAAAAAACCTTAATACTACTGGGGTGAGGGGGGGCAAGTGGGCCTACAGGCCCCAAGTCTCTGAATGGAGGTCAGCAGACCACCCCCCTCCCATACCAGCAGGAGTGGGGAGGGACTAGAGGGTGACCAGTGAGTGAGAGGTTTAGTAGTGGGGTGGGTGTATGGATGGGGCACAGGTAATGGGGAGACATGAGAAAGGCAAATGGGGATGCAGGAAGGAGATGTCCCTGAATACACAAAATCTTGGAAACAAGATGCATAACCAGCAGGCATAGTTGGCTGAGAGGGGAGTGGACATCATGGCGGTCACGGAGACATGGGCCACACCTATCCATGACCTGGATTTCTCAATCCCTGTGTTTAAATTACACAAGAGGGACAGGGAAGTAGGAAAAAGGGAGAGGTGGGGGTTTACATCAGGGAAAGTATAACTTGAATGAAGGAGGAGACGGAAGAGGGAAGGGCGGAAGCAATGAGGATTCATTTACTGTATCTAACAGAAGAAAGAAGGTGAGGTTGGGAGTGGTTTACAGACCACCTATCCAGGAGCAGGAAAGAGACAGAGAACTGAACTTGAAACATTGACTGCTGCAGGGAAGAGAGAGACAGAAACAGTGGGAGACTTCAACCTGCCCAGGGAGGATTGGAGGGTATCAGCCATGACCTAAGCCAGGTGTCAGGTGTATCCTAGATATGCTGCAAAGTGGGTTCCTAACGTAGGGCATCAGAGAACTCATGGTGGGGGGCAATTCTTGATGTGGTGCTGATGAAGGGGGACCATATCCAGGATAGAAAGGCCAAGGAGACCCTGGGTGGGAATGAACATCGCACAGTGTGGTTCTGGTTGGACATCAGCAGGGGAAAAGGCCCCCACTAAGACTAAAATCCTGAATTTTAGAAAGGCGGACTTCAGAAAGATGGGCGAGCTGCTAAGGAGTCACCTGGCAAGCATCCAAGTGGATATGGGGGTGGACCGAAGGTGGTCCATCATCAAGGAAGGAATAACGGCTGCCACAAGTGAGTGTGTTAAGTTCTTCCCTTGAGCCCGAGGGTCAAGGCACCCAGCTGGTTTAGCACTGAGGTTGCCCAGGAAGTAAGGGATAAGAGATCAGCCTACAATAAATTCAGGAGGACCCAGACAGAGGGAGACAGGGAGAACTACCTCGAGATGGCTAGCATAGCAGGAAAGGTAATCTGGTGAGCTAAAGCTCAGAAGGAAGTGAAGATAGCTGAAGGAATTAAAAAGAGGGAAAAAGGCTTTTTTTCACTACATTAATGAGAAAAGGAACAAGAAGGATGGGATTGTTAGGCTCAGGAAAGTGGGCCAGTGAGTGGAGGAGAATGGGGCAAAGCAGAGGAACTGAACAAGTACTTCTGTTCTGTCTTCATCTGGAGAGAGACGGACCGGTGCCACTAGAGGAGACGAGAGGAGAAGGGAAGGGAGGGTGCATGCATGTTCTGATACAAGGTGGACAGAGTGAGGACAGGGTTGCTAGCATTGGGGTAGATAAATCCCCAGGCACAGACTGCACACACACAAGAGTGTTGAGGGAGTTGGCAGAGGAGATTGAAACTCCATTGGCTGACCTGTTCAATAGTTCACTGGAGTCAGGAGTGGTACAACAAGCCTGGAGAACAGCATATGTAGTGCCCCTCCACAAGAGCAGTCCTAGACTGCCCTAGGCCTAGCCCAGTTGGTCAACCAGGGTGAATCCCAGAAATGGATCTAGCACCCTGATCGACCTGCTAATCACCAATTGTCAAAACAAAATCTCAAACCTGGTTGTCCTTTCAGACTCCTTAAGCGATCACTCCCCTATCCTCTTCACCAGGTCATGCCACCGGCAGATACCACAACCTAACAAGTTTACCCAGCACCGCTTTCTGCCTGGAGGCCTCACTAAACTGAGAAAACACCTAGCCTCATGTGACTGGTCCCCTATGAGCAATGCCCCCTCCATAGATGAAGCCCTGGATTACTCCACCAGCACGTTCAACAATGCATGCAATAGATTTGCTCCCCTCAAAGGTCCAATCCAAAAAACGTAATGCCCCATGGGTATCTCCAACCCTGCTTCAGCAACTAAAGAACAGTGATGATGTGTGGCATAAAGCAGTTGCCTCTGGAGCACCAGTGGACAGGCTCGCCTACAAGGCAGCCCTCAATAGATGCACCTGGGCCATAAGGTTGGCCAAATCAGACTACTATAAAACTACCCTTGCATCTTCCTGGGGAGTGCTAGGTTGTTCTGGGACAACCTAAAAGAACTGAACGATAAAGCCAGGATGCCACCCCCTTCCCAGCTAACTATCAACAATGATACTACCTCGGATCCACGTACCATCACCAATTGCCTAAATGCTGCATTCTCAGATCTAAGTGCAATCCTTTCAAACAACTTCTTTGATCCCACCCCTACAACCACTGAGCCTAACAATGCCTACCCCCCCTTCCACTTCAGGGTCGTTACAATGAGTGAAGCTCAGCCACACCTTGCAAAAGCCCTCGGGGGTTCAAACTACTGCAAAGAGGTCTCTGATATGAAAATCCTTAACTTGGTACTAGACTCTGTACTCTCCCCACTGACTGTTCTCCTCAACCTCTCTCTTTGTCTAGAGCAGTTTCCAACTGACTGGAAGACGGAAGAGTGGTGACCCCACTTCATCCAATAATTACAAGCCCATCTCCATTCTTCCACCCCTGTCTAAAGCTCTGGAAAAAAAAATTGTTGCCACCCAGCTCACCAACTACCTGCTCACGCACAACATACCATGCAGAGAACAACACGGCTTTAGAGCAGGGCATAGCACAACAACTGCACTCACGGAGTTCTCTAACTTGCTGCACAATGCCCTAGATAGGAAACACCTAGCAGGAGCTGTATTTATAGACCTGTTGAAAGTGTTCGATACAGTCCCTCACTCCTTGCTCCTAAACACTCTCTGCCTAACCAGTCTGTCCCCTGGTCCCATCTCGTGGGTTACAAGTTACCTCTCAGATAGGTCCCAAAGTGTGAAGTTAAACAACACTCTCTCGTCTACTCTGCCCGTCCGCTCTGGAGTCCCCCAGGGTTCCATCCTTGGTCCTTTATTAGTCAGCATCTTCCTAAACACTCTGCCAATAGCCTGCCCAAGTAATCTCCTGTTCTACACAGATGACACGGTACTCTTCACTTCCCACCCAGATCCCACAATTTTATTTAGTTTTTGTTGACCGGGTAAGTGCACTAGACAAATCCTGCCTATTTTCAGGCACGACCCGGATGGAGGGGGGATACAGATGAATGCCAACTGACCTTGAACCAGATTAAGCCATTGGTGGTATTTTTAGTGAATGAGGGAAATTTGGCCAGGACACTGGGGGCATTCCCCTACACTTTTCGATAAGTGCCATGGGATCTTTAACATCTACCTGAACTACCACCAATCCAGGCAGATGGGACCTCGGTTTTTAATGTCTCACCTGAAAGACGGCACCTCTGAAGAGCAGCACCCCTCTCATGCTGCACTACAGTGTCAGTACTGGGATATTTACCCGAGTGCCAGATGTGGGAACTGAATCCACAGCCCTCTGATCTCCCGGCCTCAGAGGCAAGTGTGCTACCTACTGAGCCACTAACACTGCTGTAGTCCTCCCTGCAACTTGTCTTCAACCACATTGAGAACTAGTTTAGTGACCACAAATTAGTGGTCAATGTAAAAAAGATGAAGTCCATGCTCTATGCCCAACGGCAGACCAAGATCTGCGATACCCAACTAAAACTCTTCTCCAAAGCCCACCTCCTACTGGAACAGGTCTATACCTACAAATACTTGGGCCTTACATTTGATCCCAGCTCTCCTTCCACCCACATCAAAATCCTTTCATCAGCCATAAATATTCGCACAGGACTATTGTATCGTCACAGAGACTGCTTACCGCCAGAGGCGCTTAACCTTGTTGTCACCTCCTCAGGTCTCCCTCTAGTTGATTATGAACTAACCATATATGCAGCAGCTGACCACATGGCTCTAAATAAAATCCACTTAGCCATCAACAAAGCCTGCAAACTCCTCACCGGTGTTGATAGGCGAACCCACAGCTGCACCCTGTATGCCCTAACATCTTCACTTTAGATGAAAGAGAGTTCATTATCAAACAACTCTCCTCACCAAAAAAAAAAAAAAAATCAGCTAAGGTAACCCCCTTGGAGTCTCTGCCTCCTTCCACTCTGCTCATGCCTCAGTAAATACCCACTTGGCAGATAAACTGATATGGGCTGTTCCCAGGGTCGTGACCACACTGGCCCAAAGGTCCTTCTCCTTCAGAGCCCCACTATGGTACAACAAACTCCCCCCCCGGCCATTACCTCTGTCACCATATTAGGCCCTTTCAAAACTGCCCTCAAAAACCACATACTCTCCACTCGTTGCTGCCATCGCTCAGACTAAGCTTGGTTGCTGTGCAGAACCTCCAATACCTGGCAATCTGGCACTGGTCAGCCCTGCCTGATCATGTCGCTGGGATGCAGCTGCCAGCAGGTGTACATAATCAATCAATCAATCAAACAAATCTTTATTTAGTCAGGCGAACATCACTGAGCGAAGCTCATTTACAAGATGGACCTGAGTGGTCATATAAATAAGAGTACAAGTATTTTTACATAGGCAAGAATAACATAAGCAGTCGTACAATAACATAAAAAGAAAATATACAACAATTTACATATATACAAGGCCCAGTAAAACCATTTAACCTGTAAGAAAAAGGAGACAATGGGTATAGCAGGCAAAATATACAATTTGTAGGGCCTAGTTGGTTTTTATGAGAGTATAACAGGTGATTGGAAAATAGAAGTAGAATTAACATAATGGAACATGGAAAAGGGGTGGGAGGGTAGGTAGGGTAGGGATTAGGCCTTATAAAAGCAATTGCAGTGTTCTGGAAATAGGATGGAGAATAATCTTTGAAGGATGTTAAAGGTAAGAGGCTATTAGCTTCATGGATTTTTGGACTGAGTTCCAAGTAACTGCTAAAGTGTAGCTGATAGCGGCCCTCCCAAACCGAGTGCAGGCATTGGGGACTTTTAGAATGATAAGTTTACTGATCCTTAAGGTATATGGCCTAGAAGTAATTTGGGTAAAACAGTCTGTGATATAGGCGGGTAGCTTGCCTGATAAAGCTTTGAATATCCAGATTGCAGCATTCCTATTTCTTCTGTGCTGTAGGGATGTCCAGTTGACTGCCATATAAAGAGAGCAATGATGGGTGCTGGAACCATCAGTATCACCCTTACTACATGTAACAAGCTTGGGCCATAGTGCTCTGTATTCCACTGTTGTCTATGCTCAAAAAAAAAAAAAAACAGACTGTGTTGTGACAAAGTCTGTATCCTGATTGCTTGCATTACGGCACGTACAAGCCCCTTAGCTGGGCCTGTATTGCAACTAAATGCTCAGACCTCCCTCCTTATCTCCTTGTACTGTCTGCTGTCATGTACAGACTGCTTAGATGTACTTTTACAGCTAGCCAATTGTACAGACCTCACCCCTTCTTTGTATGTACTGGTCATGTACTGAGTTTCTTTTGACCACTTTTGTAGTATTGTATACTGCAGGCATACTTATGTATTGTACTCTGACGAGGAGCCTTTGCAAATGAATCTCTGACTAAAAGGTTGTAAATCAGATTGACTCAATAAATAAATAAATAAATAAATAAATAAATAAAAATAATGACAACCCAGGGAACTAAAGACTGGTCAGTCTGACCTCAATCATGTGCAAGCTCATGGAGACCACACTTAAGGAAAGGTCGGTAGAGTATCTGGATGATAATGGTCTCCAGGATGAAAGGCAACATGGGTTTTAGGAGGGAAGTTGTGTCAATCAAGTGGATTGGGTCACTAAAACAGTGGACAGGGCCAAGCGGTGCACATACTTTACCTGGACTTCAGCAATACCTTTGACTCTGTACCCCACAAGAGGTTGATCAGTGAGCTAGCAGATCTAGGAGATGATGGGAAGTTGAACAGGTGGGTGGAAAACTAGTTGAGGGGCAGGACCCAAAGCATACTGGTGGGAGGTGAACTCTCCAGCACCAGGAAAACCACCACTGGGGCCCACAGGGCTCAGTGTTTGAACCGCTGCTGTTCAATGTCTTCATCAACGATGCTGGAGATGGCATTAAGAACAAAATTTTCCTACTCATGGAAAACATCAAGGTCTGTGGGAGGGAGGCCATAGCAGAAGGGATACAAGACAAACAAAAGATCTGGAAAAGCTAGAGAGGTGGTCCAGGCTTTTGCAACTTGGCTTCAATGAATGAAATGCAAAGTTATGCATACCGGCACCCATAACCCAAGGACTGAGTATGGCCTGGACAAGGTCCGGGTATCTGCATCAAAGGAGGAGAAAGATCTGGAAGTGATGATCACTAGAGACTTGAAAACACTCCACACAATGTAGGACAGCAGCAGCAAAGGCAAATACTGTAACATGCTGGGCTCCATTGCCACAGGATCAGCACCAGCAGGAGGTGGTAATACTGCCCTCATACAGGTAATTAGTGAGGCTACATCTGGAGTACAGTGTACAGTACTGCTGCCCATACCTCAAAAATGACATAAACCTGCTGGAGATGGTCCAAAGGGCAACTAAGATGATTATGGCCTGGGCCAGTTTGATAGGACGTATGAAGAGAGGTTGGAGGCTCTCAACATGTACTACCTAGAGGAGAGAAGAGAGGGGAACATGACTGAGACCTTTACGTATCTGAAAAGAATAAATAGGGTGGACAAGGAGGGTCTCTTCAAACTTAGTATGAAGCGAAAAATGAGGGGGCACAGTTTCAAGATGGGAGGGGGGTTAAGTGAGAGGCTAGGAAACACTTCTTCATGGAGTGGTTGTTGGCAGGCTAAAATGGGCTTCTTGAGGTGGTGGTTTCATCGAAAATGGTGGGCAGCTTCTACAAAGGGTGGAAAAGAGTTAAGAGGAAAATAAAGTTCAAGCGGGGGGCAGATGGAGGAGAAGGGTGGATGGGGGAGGGAGCAGCATCAGTAGCTGATGTTGAGCACCCTGCAGACTCGATAGATTGAACGGTCTTATTCTGTTGGCTTTGTCATATGTTTGTATGGATATAAATCCTGTCACTGTAACTCAAACTGTTCTGCAAATGGGTGCCCCTAATTAGAGGTTCAGTAACAAAATATTTAGCAGTTATAAACTGTTTAGCAGTACATCACACTGGCAGGTAACATTTGTGTTGTTCCATTTTCAAAATGACCTATTTTATCTTGCAGCACAGTAGAGCCACATTAACAAGTGGCGATGTCTCTTTCATGCTTAAACATACTCCTTTTTAAGCCAGTCTGGGGGCACAGAGAGCTGAGGCACTGTGAAATAACTTACCTCGCACCATGACGGCAACCAGAGTTCAGGAACAAGCTCAGTTGCAAGGGGCTGGGAGATGGTGTAAGAGACTTTGCTTTCCCGGATATTGGCTGCCACCAGGTAGCTGCCTGGTGGTAGCACCACAATGGGGAAGGGGGGAAAAAGACTGAAGTTTGGGTAGGTGGAAGGTAGCTGCGATTCCAGAGCATGTGTGCGCCTCTATGAGTATATGCCTTTGCACCATGGCTCCAGGACATACAGGGAGAAAAGGAGGAGACATATGGCAATTTATTTATTATTTTTTTATTTATTAGAAGTTTCAGAAATACAGAACAGGTTCCATGAGAAACAAGTCTCATTCACAGAACCTCCCAAGTCATAATTGTGAACAAATTACAAGACAACAAGTCTACGTTTAATAACAAACACACTCAAATCGACTAGCAAAACAATTATAAATCAATTGTTCAAGCAGCTGCAAGTTTTTTAAGCCATGTCTGAAAGTGCCAAGAGTAGAGAATTTCTGGGACTGGAACCCAGCTTCATGAAGCTCTGTCCGAGCTGAAATGGCCCACCCTGTTGCTTCACTGGTTGATGGGGGGATTCTGGATCAGAATCACTGGAAAGGGAACAGTCCTACCCCCTCTGGCCCTGCCACAGGGGGATTCCGAGAGGAGTACACCCCTATCCCCTGCAGGAGAGAGGCAGCAGGTAAGCCAATGGCACTTGGGTACAGGGCTGAAACAGCTGTTTGGTGCAGCCCAGGAGGATAAAAACCTTTATTTACAAAACAATAAAAAAAATTTAAACTAGCCAATGTCAAATTAAAAAAAAAAAAAATACTCCTTTTTTACCAAACCAATGTCCAATTTTACAAGTGCAATAGATAACTTGAAATATTATAAATTGGTGCTCCAATAACCTTCTCTGTGGGTGTTGCAGCTGCTCAGATTTGCCTCGTGGCTCCCCAGCCTACTCATAAAGTGGGTTATGCAAGCCATGAAACATACCAGGGTGTGTAATTATGGGTGAATAACTGCATGGCTTGAGTGTGCTGTTAGGCATAAGGCACTTGTGCCTTTAAACATGCAAAAGCAAAGTACAATCATTCCCTATAATCACACATCTGTAATGTTTGCTGAAAAACTGATAAGAACACAAGTTTTTACGCTTCACAACAAAATAACTTTTTTTTTTTGTTTTTGGTACTGCCTGTCCCATATTATCAGCCCTACCTCCCGGACCCACTGCACTCCTTTAACTGCTCTCGATTTGCCCTCGCTTACCCCCCCAAGGAGGGGCCACTGAGATGACCCCACCCCACAGAGACAGGTCCAGGTTACCGGCCGCATCACCACAACTGGCAGGGCTCCCTAGACTTAACCCTCCCCCCCCAGGTGAGGCTGCAGAGGGTGGGCTATCCAACAGAACACAGTCTCGGTTGGGTAATTTGGGGGGCCATGGTACCAGAAGGTAGCGTCATCCCTGGGACACGCAGCATTTTTTGTACATGCTAATCCCCTCAGGAGGTGGGACGTGCAATGGCATCAGTGGGACGAACCCGACATCTATCCCACCTCCTCGCATATCAGGTGCTGGTCACATCGGATCCCCCAGCCTCTGCCAGGAGTCCGCACTTTTGCACCAGACACTCAATCACACACACCCTCCCCCAGAGGAGGGAAGCAGTCCATGGAATGCTCAATCCTCCCCCCCAAGCCAGTCCTCTGATAGCCCGAGTCCGGATTCAAACCCAGGTCACCAGCGTCGCAGGTGGAAATCCTACCCATGCACCAATGGGCTGGCCCCAGAACTTTTCTTTGTAACAGTCAGCATCTAAAAGTAGTCCCTGACAAGAATGTCTTTTCATGAGAATCAAAAACCTTTTTTTTTCCAGAACAGTTTTATTTCATTCATCATTTCCTTACAAGTTCAGTTGCCAGTAATTTCAAATGAGTAGGAAGAAGTTTTGTTTCCTCGTCATGGCCAGGATATGCCATTCTCAGCATAGTTGGCTGGCAGGTGTACGGATTCTTTACTACATAGCCCATAATGTGGTCGTCATGGAAAAAACTAGTACAGGAGTGTAATTTTGGGCTAATAATTACATGGCTTTTTTGGTATTTTAGCCAATCAGCTTGCTCAGATTCTTGTAAATTTTTCTGAACATAAAGCACAACCCACACCTCTCTCAGACTACTGCTTACTTGAACAAGATGATTACTACTGGCATCGCAACCGGTGTGGATTTTTTTCAACAAAGAAACCAATGGTTGAAACAGTTACATTATTCTTTTTGCTTAAAGATGGAGTCCAGCCAAAAGTGATGCACTGCAGAATTAGAATAAGCATACCAATAAATCTCATACCGAAAATTAGGTTTCTACGTTACTTTATTTTAAAGTTATGAGCTATCTTGTAACCCTAATTTCACTCCTTGTTCAATAAAGCCAGTTTCAGTGAAAAGGCACTGATGATGTCATAACCAGAACTCACAGTCTAGTCCTCCCTATCAGCAACCTTATAGGACATATTTCTCCAGTTTAAGAAACTGTAGTTGTAGTAATCATTCAACAAAAACAAACAAAAAACTGACATAGCGTTGACTGCAGCGTTGCATTACCAGAATGTTCAGATGCATGGTACTGTACGTTAGAATGCACCAGTAGGTAGTGTTGGACTGTAGTGCTGAACCAGGGTATAGAATGTCAAGGTGGTGCACAATTTTAAAATGCTGGGGATGGGGGAGGGGCATAAAATCTTGGAATGTATCAGGGATGTGCCATCTCAAAACATGGTGGGACACTCAATCTCAGAATGCAACAGGAACACACACTGAGGAATTTGGCAGGGACTGGCAATTACGGAATACAGTGGAGATGCACACTGTCTGAATATGACACGGCACACCATTTATTCTGAAACTGCTTGTCCCCGTCATATTTCAGAACTGTACACACCCTCCACATTTCAAAATTGTGTATTACATCCCCACTGCATTCCAACATTTTGCATCCCAGCTACATTCTAAAATTATGCATCCCTGTCACATTCTGAAATTGCACATCCCTGCCACATTCCAAAATTGCACATTTCCACCACATTCCAAAGCTGTGTTTCAATGTCACTACCTGAAATTGTGTCAAAGCCAATTTCCAAAACTGTCACTGTCACATTCCCAAATTGTGTACCACCGCCAGGTTCCGAAACTCTGTGGCACTGCCACATTCAGAAACTCTATGCCAACGCCCACATTAAGAAACTGTGCATCACCATATTTTAAGATTGTACCTTCCCGCCACATTCCAAAATTGTGTGTAAACTTCCACAGTCCAAAGATGCCTGTCATTGTAACATTCTGAAAATGTGCATCGCCACAATATTCCAAAATTGTACGTCTCCACCACATTCTAAAATTGAGTGTCACTGCCACATTCTGATAATGCACGTCCAAGTCACATTCTAAAATTAAACATCCCTGTTTCATTCTAAAATTGCATGCGACTACCACATTCTAAAACTGCGTCACTGCCACATTCTGAGATCCTATGTCCATGCCACATTGTGAAATTGCACATTGTCACCACAATCTGAAATCAAGCATCCCAACCACATTTTATTTTATTTTTTTTTAATATTATGTTTATGGTGTTTTGTCCATTTTTTCTCTGCCCATCCGAGGCCCTGGCACATGGCTGCATACATGTGAAGGAATGCACGCACACCGTGCTGCCAGCTCAGCCCCTTCCACCCTCACATCCTTGCTGCCCACTCTGCCTACACTTTCCCATTGGACCTCCACCCAGTGGTAGTGGAACTATGGGATGGCAACAACCAACCCCCCTCACCCTCAGGAAAGGAGAGCAGCCTACTGGCTCTGCTCAATCCTGCTCCTCCCTCTCCTCCCTCATGCTGGCACCCCGATGACCAAGGTCGTTTCCGTACCGAGGTCACTGGCATAGTGCAAGATAAGGCATCCAGCACCTCAACCCTCAGCGCAACCTGGCCGGCCCCAACCACACTCTGAAACTGTATATTACCACCACATGCCAGATTCATGCATGAGACATTCCAAAATTACATATCCCTGTCATCTTCCACAACCATGTGTCCCCCGCATTTCAAAACTGTGCATCTCTGCCACATTCTAAAAATATGGGGGCGGCGCAAGTGAGGAGGAAGCTGAATTGCACAGCTCTGCACTGAACTATACAGAAATTGCAAAATAAAAGATATTAATCATTTTTCTCAACTGGACAAATAGATCCTGTGGGTGGAGGACACCTGCTGATTATAATGGGCAAAACTAAGAACACCCAAGCGGCAACAGAAAATAAAAAAATAGCAGTCCCAGTCCGGGACATCTGGGCCTAGCACCCGAACAACTCCACATGACGAAGCAGCAGAAGCGGCACAGGAAGAGACCCTTCAATCACTGGGGGCCAAGATGCGACAACTCCTGGCATCAGTCTCGGCCATGAACAGTAAACTTGATTCTCCTACCTCTAGAATGGGGACTATGGAAACTACTGTGGACGCTCTCAGAAAAGAGGTGGAAAATGTTAGGAAGCAGTGTGATTGGTGCAGTAATGCTACAGCTTGATACGTTAAGGATTCCAAACTTACCCAAAGCCGGTTGGAAATCCTAGAAAATGAAGACTGCTCAACCAACGTATGTTTTGGGGGAATCCCGGAAAGAGCAGAGGGGGACCATCTGCCTATGTTTCTCAAGGCATTGCTAAAGACCAACTTAAAAAGATTTCCCTGGACTTGCAGAATGGCTCATACTAAAAGCCTATAGGATCCAAACACGAGGGAGGCAAGATGGCGAAGTCCCTCACATTGTTATGGTGGTGCTGGACTCCATGGCTATCGGGATCAGTTGCTGCAATTAGCTAGATGGCACCAACCTTTGCTGTATGAGGGAAATCCTGTTCTCATTTACCCTGACATCTCTTTTGCCACCTGACAATACCAGAAGAAATTTGCCGGGGCTCGGAGATTACTTCGGGACTTGTCTGTCCCACATGAATTTCTGTTCCCAGCAAAACTCCAAACAGTACACTAGGACAAGGTATATGTGTTTACCTACCCATCAGACGCAGGAGTATGGGAGATGAAACTTCAGACCTCACATCAACATCAAGATCAGGCAGGGGAGCAGGATGATGAGCCCGACGAGCAGGACATATCAATGTCTCCTAGCACAGAAGGGCCCGACTTTTCCTTCCTCTTGAAGGAGATAAGGTTAAGGGATTCACAATTACTTTTCTTTACTGTTTTTCATAAGAGCAATATAAAAGATTTTGCAATCAATATTGGTAAATAATACAGTGATTGGCTGGGGTGATGACTGTTTTCTCTTATAAGTATTATCTGAATGGTTTTCACAATGGGGGGATATTGGAATTTCTATACTATGAACATACGAACATGCCAGCAGAAACAGATCACCCAGTCTACCAAGTCTGCTCGAGTGTGCAGCCAACACCCCTAGTTTGCAGCTACCCACCCTCCTTTTGCCATCCACTGCTACCCCCACCTACACACGTTATACTGTTAAAATGTGACTTTAAACACTGGGGAGGCTTGTAGGTCCTAAAAGAGTAACATCTGTTTACTTTTGTTGCAGGCCATTATCTAGAACTATCTGCACTAGGATTTTTAGACTTAGAGGCCCCTAGTGTGTTCCCTTTTAAATGAAGCCTTCCCCACCACTGAACATGTATGTTTAGTTTAGTTTAACTGCAGCCCCAGTACACAAATTGAGATTTTGTTTAGTGGCAGATGGCAGTTGCAATCTCCATAATTCATTTATTAGAACTTTTTTAAAACACTAGTTATATGCATGGCTCCAAGCCCTTTCAAGGGCAGGCAATTGTGGAATATGTGGTTGGGTTGTAACCTCTTTAGAACTTCGCCATGTGCTCTTGGGCTGTTAACCCACAGCATAACTTGTTAATATTTTGTTATATGTTTAAATTTTGGACTCCTCTCCTATTGGGGAAAAGTTGGGAGATACGAATACACTTAACAGTGCGTCATATTCTGTAACGAATGCAACATGGTTCCTAACCAGAAATGATGCTTTGTTTTATCATGTAAAAATGAATAAAATACAAGTTTAAAAATATATAATAACTGGTCATCAGTTTCTCTCAAAGTACTGGCCAGGTTGATATTTTCCATAACAACCGGCTGGTTATGACATTCATGAGCCATGCCAATCAAACTATGCTGCTGCCTCATTGGCCAACGTTATATGTGTGGTCGGGCCAAACAGTCTCTCCATCTCTCGCTTAGGGAGCTGCCACCACAATGACCTCACACTTTTCTTTAATTTTACTTATTTTACACTACTTTGCTGATCCTGCCATTTGTTTTTCTATTCCAAACTCTATCTGGCTGATCCTGCCCTTTGTCCACTTCAGAATGGCAACGCACCATCACACACAGCGCCAGCCCGATCAGGACAGCTCTCTCCAAATGTAAGTGGAAAAAAAAATAAGAAAATAAAGGTAAAAAAGTTTTAAATAAATAATGAAAGGTAGTGTGTGTGTGTGTGCACGTGCGCACCGACTCCAAGGGTTACAGAAACTGGGTTGAAGAAAAATTGCTGGCCCATTATTATAAAAAATAAAAGATGGCGAGGGTGTGCATATGAGAATTTAATGCACACCCTTGTTGTGGGATGCTTTGATAAACCCCTTGGGCTTCGCCCTCGAGGTTTATGTAGCATCCCACAACTCGGATGTGCATTAAATTCTCATATCACACCCTTCCCCATCCATTATTTTCTATATAGGGCTGGCAGTATAGCATGGAGGTTAGAGAAACGAGGTGTGAATGAGCTTGGTACATCCAGCAGACCAGACCCGAGTTTGATTCTCACAACCTCCACTTGCATACTGCGTGGCTCTGAGCAAGTCACTTAACTGCCCAGTGCTCCCAGGTTGCCCCTGAAAACAGGAACTTGTGCCTAGTGGGCCTTACCCACAAAGACTAAAATAAAATAAATAAATAAATATAACACTACCACATTATGAATTTTAGTGTCCCTGCCACATTCCAAACTTATGTCCCAGCTGCTTTCTGAGACTGTCACTGCTACATTCAATACCTGCAACCTGGTGACATTTCAAAATCTCCTACCTGCAGTAGTCTAAAACCTACACACAACTTGATCATTCTAAAGCCATGTGTGCCGTGGTATTCCATCCCCAGTCACATTCCAAAGTATTGTACCTTCCATCTGCACACAGTGGAAATTAGGAATGGGCAAAGCAGGAGTGGATTTGGTTTTGGATTTACAAAGGATTTAGATTTGGTTTTGGATTTGCCAAATCTAGACTGAGTTGGGATTTGGAAGATTCGGCCAATACATATAATCAAAAAAAAAAAAAAAAAAGATTAAAAAAAAAGCACCAGAAAATGTAAATGAAATGACACTAGTATTAAGGGGGTGCAATGCTTGACATATGTTACATGCTGTTGTTTAAAAGTGTTAATTTCTCACCAACCTATATGTTTGACCCCAAATTTTTAAAAAATTTTTTACCCCACCTTATGAATTAGACAGGTGTTCAAATCCCAGTGGAAACATCATTTCTTAAAACGATGGCAAAACAGTGTTTCTGGTGGGATTTGAAAAATGACACTTGTCTAGTTCATGAGGTGGGGTCAAAAAGAGCCTTTGATGAAAATCTTGGGTCAAAGTCTTTAAATATCACGAAGTCATGAGTGTAAGTTTATATGAACTTGGAAAGAAAAACCAAGTGCAAAAATCGTTTTAGACTTAGGGTTTTTCTCTGTCCAGGGCTGGGCGCAATTCAGAGTGGTTGTGCACTACAATAAGAGGATTATCACAAGGGACCCAATCAAGGTAAGTGGGTGACCGTCGATGGACTTTTCTTTTCACAGGTTAGTGATTACAGGATTTAACTTGAGTCAGGGGAAGTGGTAAGCAGTGGGTGATGGGATGATGGGGGTGTTTGTTTTATTGGCCAACAGGCTTGGGTCCGGTGGCCGAAAGAGACTGGGGGGGCCACATGTGGCAAGCGGCCTTTGAGCATCCAGATGGCCGAAGAGGAGGTTGGAGGTCTCTGTGTGGCCACCGGGCTTGGGCAACCTACTGGGGTGAGTCACTCCAGCTGATGCAAACTGGCAGACACTACTCGCTAGTGACCCAAGTGGCAATTATGTCCTCACCAAACACAGAATCTGAGAAACTAGTGACCAGACAAATGCTGGCCAGCAGACTCCGCCATCTCCCCCTGTATAATAAGTAGTGGCAGCAGCCAAGGGAGTAGCGAGTCTGACCCCCTAGGTTCAGTAGGAATAAATCCATGATGACCCTCACCTATTCCTGAGTTACGGAGAGAATGAAAGCAGCAAGATGGTAGGGAAGGTGTTTTTTTTTTTTTTTTTTGGTGGGTGGGGTCTACACATGGGGGAAGAAAGGCAGGAAGAACGAGAGTACAATTTGGCTCCTGCATGTAAAAAAACAAAAACTCCTCTCCTGCATAGGCTATCAATTATTGATGGCTCCAGAAAGGATTACTTATTGTAATTTTTATGATGTGGGAAGGTTTCCTTTACGGCATATGCGCCAAATCCATCATATTTCAGTGGGACCTCAGCCACAGTTGAAAACTGGGGGAAATCCACTGGCTTATGATAAAGCAAGAAAGGACCTGGAAGATGAAAATTTGTGGTCTGTGTTTGCAGTACACACAGCTATTCACGAATGCTTATTATTTACCCTATACACATTTCAGAAACAGAGCTTTAAACATTTACCTGGCACTGGCAGGCCCAGCTAGCAGGGGATCAAGAGTACCACATTGGCCGAGGGCCGGGCCACCAGCACAGGGGTTGGATTTCCGCTTGCTATGCTGATGACCTGGGTTTGGAAATGGGCCTGGGAGTCGGAGGGCTGGCTAGGGGGAGAGGAGGATCGAGCATCCTGGGGACTGCTCTCCTTCTCTGGGGAGGGGGAAAGAGTGTCCGGACCCCTGGCGGAGGCTGGGGGTACTGTTGCAGCAAGTGCCATCACTTAGGGAGGTAGCAGACACTGGACATCACTGCACATCCCTGCTCCCAGGCATCCAGCAAAAAAATGTCGGCATCCTCAACGACGCACCACATCTCCGGCCCTGATCACAGACCTAGTCCCAGTGTCCATCGTCCCTGGCCAGACTCCGTGCCCCACCCGGGGGAGGGGGTAAGCCAGGGAGGCAATGCTGGTAGGTGACCCCAGCACCTTGTACTGGTGTTGTGAGGTATCACGCTGGCAAGACGGCCCTGCCCTGGGGGATAAGCCAGGGGGAATTGCTGAGCAAATGTAAGTCCCGGGGTGAGGTGGGGGGCCTGGGAGAGTTTATTTATTTATTTAGCTTTTGTTGACTAGGTAAGTACACTAGACAAATTATATGCTTATTTTCAGGTACGACCCAGGAGAGTACAATGAGATACAGATACAGTGAGATACAGGTTCACACAGAGGATAACATGACACAAGTTAGGCCATATACAAAGTCAAAATAGCACCTAGTGAACATAACCAGTAGACAGTAAGCACAGTTAAGATATGTACAGTATATATATATATATATATATATATATATATACACACACACACACACACACACATATATATATATATATATATGTATATATATATATATATATATATATATATATATATATATATATATATATATATATATATATATATATACACACACACACACACACACACACACACACACACACACACACACATACACACACACACACACAGAGACACCAAGGCTAGGAAAAGTACAATTTTACAGGGTATACATGGCTCCGAGCCACATGCAGAGCCACAGTCTGAGTATCTCTTAAAAACAGAGAAAAAATGCATTATATGCACCTCAGAGTCCAGTTAGGCTGCATCAGCAGGAGCTGCAAGAGGGGTGCCAGGAAGGACAAGTGAGTCCGGTGCAGGGGACCGGAACTAGCTATGGAGGTCTAGGACACTCACATGCAGAGGAAAGCTTCAAGTGATACCACAGGGAGCTCCGGAGGCACGAGTGGAATGGAGAGGAGCGGACTTGAGCAGGAAAGGAGTTCCATAGCCTAGGGGCATGTGAAGCAAAATCCCTGTCCCCCATTTGCATGCGGATGATGGGGACTTTAAGAACGCCAGGGCCCAGAGACCCGAGGGAGTAGGTAGAAGAGAGCCAGTTTGAGAAGCTCAGACAGCCCTAGGGAAGTGCCAGTACTGAGCACCTTGCCCATGAAGCAGCCCAGGACAAAGTTCATGTGGTTGGGCAGGGAGAGCCACATGAGTTTGTCATAGAGGTTACAGTGGTGGGTGAGGCAAGGGGCAGCAAGCGCAAAGTGGCAAATGTTATTGTAAGTTGTGTTCCATCTAGTGAGGTGAACTTTGGAGATGTCCATAGCAAAGAGAGGGAAGCAACACTGATCTGGCCAATGCAAGGCGAGCAGCAGACATAAGATTTTTCTTCACTCTGTAGGCCAGACCCAGCTTGCCATTGACAGCTCTGCATGCATTTCGGATACAGCACCAAAGGTCAAGTTGGGGGTCCAGTGTCACCCCAAGGTATTTGATGGAGTCAGTGGTTAGAAGAGGAGTACCACTGATACCAGTAATACACAGGAGGGGCAGGGGAGGCCTTAATCTTAGCCAGAGACCCAAAAAACATGGGCAGATTTTTTTTTTTAGGTTGAGGACCAACTTATGAGTCGTTACCCAGGACTGGATATTTCTGAAATCCTCACTCAGTTGATGACCCCAATGTCCTGGTACTGGGTGAGGATGACCAGGTCATCCATGTGCAGGATAGTACTATAGTTGGTAGCAGTAACTGGTAGATTGTTGACAAATATAGAGAAGAGAAGGGGCCCTATGACTGATCCCTGGGAGACACCGGAGGTCACAGGAGTGGTGCCTGAGAGGGCCTTGCTGAATCTGGTAAGTTGCTGCCTGCCCTGGAGGTAATTACTGAACCAACTCAGGACAGATGGGGACAGACCAAGGGACTGAATTTGAGAGCAAAGTAAGACATGGTCAGCTAGGTCGAAGGCCTTGGATAGGTCAATAAATATGGCATCTGTGAGTCTGCCCTGGTCCATGGCAGCCCAGACTCAACAGGAAACAATGACAAGGGCTGTGGACATACTGTGCCCCTTTCCAAAGCCATGCTGCACAGAGGACAGTAGCTCATGGGCTTGGATATAATCCGTGAGTTGTCCAGCCACAACTTTCTCTAGAGGTTTACTGAAAGTCAATAAGATGGCTATCGGCAGGTAATTGTCAAGGATCTCAGGGTTGCCCTGTTTGAGAACAGGGACAATCCTCACCACCATCCAGATGTCAGGGATGACACCAGAGGCAAGGGACATACTGAAGATATGGGCCACTGGGAAGGCTATAAAAGGGGCACCAAGACGGAGGAGCTTAGGTTCCGTGCCATCGTGGCCAGCACTAGAATATGGGGAGAGACCAGAGAGAAGTCTCTGCATCTTCAGTGCTGTAACAGCCTTAAAGTAAAACAACAGACAGAAGGTTAAGGGCCACCTGTGGGGTGCAGGCCAGGAGACTGTTATCACCCCATCAGCGCAGAATAGGGAGGTGAAAGCGGACAGGTCCGAGAAGTGGGAGTTGAATGCATTGGCAATAGTTAGTGGATTGTTACAATAAGACCCACCCACGAGCAGGTCAGAGACCCCACAGTTGGAGGAACCAACTAACTATATTTTTATTATTCCTCCAGAAATTTCTAGGGTCGTTAGCCGAGTTGAGTAAGGCAGTTTTACAGTATTCACTTTTGGCTGCCCTGATTGCATTTTTTTGCATTCATTTCTGAGCCTTCTGTATTGTTGAAATATGGCCTGGTCTATTGTGGCTTTGAGGTTGGTGCAACACTTGTCTCTAGACTTCATGAGGGCTAGGAGACTCCCGTGCAGCCATTTTGTGGCAGACCCCCTTACTCTCCGCCTGATAAGAGGGACATGCTTGTCCTGCAGAGCACCAAAGGTGCTAAGAAACTGACCAACAGCAGTGGAAGGGTCCTGAGCATTAAGCACCGCATACCAGTCAGTGAGCTTCAGATCCATGTGAAATGACCACAGGTCAAACCTGGAAAAATCCCTTACTTGAATGATTTTGTGGGGAATTTTTAGGGAGATCATCTTCCATACACAGTACACATGGGTATGGTTGGAGATAGAGTCAGAAAGGGTACCACCAGAACTGATCTTCTCTGGCCGACTGGACAGGACCCAGTCCAGGAGGGAGCTAGTACCACCAATGGTAGACCACCTAGTGGGCTCCTGAACAAGTTGAGACAAGGAGAGGCCAGTAAGCAGACATTCAAACAGCTTAGAATTTCCTCCTCGCCAGTTCAAATTAAGATCTCCCAAGATCATTAGCCAATTATCCCCAGTCTTAGCACCAATAGTATCAAGGAGATAGGATAACCCAGGCAGGCCTCCCTTGGGGGGGGGGATTGCATGCACAGATGATGTACAGCTTCTTAGTATTCCCAAATAATAGGACAGAGTGAAGCAGCTCACACGAAGACAGGGAGGACTGCTGATGAGATACCACAGACAAATTAAGGTGACTCTTGTAGTAAATCAATATACCACCCCCTCACCTTTTCCCCAGCCGATCTGTCCGATGAGATCGAAGCCAGGAGCGCACAGGCTGAGTCAGGGGTGGAAGGTTTCAGCTAAATCTCAGTGATATCCAGGATATCAGGCTTGTAGTGCGTAGCTCAGGCAGAGAGTTCATCCCAATTGGGCAAGAGGCTACGGATGTTGAGGTGAGCTATTTTTATCCCCTTGCCAAGGGGGGAGGCACTGGAAAGGAGCAGGAAAATCCTAGCCCCCCCCCCAAACAATCACAGTAGTAACTGTGGCAAACACCAACATGGAGGTGTTGATAGGGAGAAGGGCAGGGGGTAAATGGAGAAAGTGACAAAGGCAAGAAGGACAGGGATGGGGCAAAAGGGGTAAGGCCATCAGGAAATGGAGGATAATGAGTACCAATGCTCGTAGTCTGGGCAACAAGCTCCTGAGCTGGTGGCCTTAATGGAAGAGGGATGCCTGGATATCGTAGCAGTCACAGAAACATGGTACACAGAGAACCATGACTGGGATGTTAACATACCAAGGTACATAACCTACAGGAGAGACAGGCAGGGGAGAAGAGGGCAGGAGTAGCTTTCTATGTAAAGGAAGGGATAAAAGCAACTGAACAAAAGAGTAAACAGGAGGAGAGGAGGCACTGTGGGTCACCTTGAGACTGGAAAGGGCACCACAATCACACAGGGTTATGCGTACAGACCCCCATGTCAGGGGAAGGAATGGACAAGATATGATGGAAGGAATTCTTAGAATGGCAGAGAAAGGGAGATACTGTTGATGGGAGACCTGAATATGCCAGATGTTAACTGAGCACATTTGCTGCAGCCACATCCAAGAGCAGGGCCATTCTTGACGCCCTACAGGTGGCAGGCATTAGACAGCTAGTTTCGAACCCACTCGTGAGGGAGCAATCTTAGACCTCGACTCTCAAACGGGGCAGTGAGAGGATCTCAGATCTAGAAGTAGGTTGCCATCTGGGGACAAGTGACCATCAAACAGTGTGGTTCACGTAAACTCAGCTACAGAGCCAGCTTTACAAAGTGAGGGTACTGGACTTTAGGAGGGCTGACTTTGGCAAGATGGGAGAGTGCCTCAGAAAAGCACTGGCAAACAGGCTAGAAGGGTGTGGAGCAACAATGGGAATTATCAAACTGCCATCACAGAGCGCAACAAGCCTTTGTGTGAAGCAATAAACAAATCAAAACGAAAGAAAAGCCACTATGGTTCTCAAGAGAGGTGGCTGTGAAAGTCAGGAAGAAAAAGATAGCATTCCGGAAGTATAAGGAAACACAGAAGGAGCAGGACAGAGAGCTGTACCAATTAAGGCAGAAAGAAGCAGGGAGGGAAGTCAGAATAGCAAAGGCCCAAACTGAGGAAAAGATAGCCAACTCAGTTAAGAAGGGGGATAAAACCTTTTATAGGTACATCAGCGAGCGTAGAAAGACAAAGGGAGGGATAGTGAGGCTGAATAGAATGAACGGTGGGTGGGCAGAGGGGGACAGTGAAAAAGCAGGAATACTGAACGAATATTTCTGCTCAGTATTCACAAAAGAGGAGGGGAAGTGCCTAATCCAATTAACAGAAGCACTCTTTGATAGGGGGTCGATCCCAGTCCTTTCACAGAAGAAAGGGTTCTGCAAGAACTCCTAAAACTGAAGGTGGACAAAGCAATGGGTCCTGATGGAATTCACCCCAGAATTCTAAAAGAATTAAGGAAGGAACTAGTGAAACCACTGGCTACTCTTTTAATAAATCATGGAAGGATGGTGGTACCTGAGGACTGGAGGAAGGCGGATGTGATTCCCTTCACAAAAGTGGGACCAAGACAGAGGCAGGAAACTACAGACCTGTCAGTCTGACCTCTGTGGTAGGGAAAGTGATGGAGTCACTTCTGAAGGAAAGAATAGTTGAGTACCTAGAGGTCAGTGGAGCACAGGATCCAAGGCAGCATGGGTTCACAGCGGAAGGTCATGTCAGACGTAATCTAATAGATTTCTTGACTGGGTGACCAAAGTAGTAGACCAGGGAGGGCTGTGGACATGGCCTACCTAGACTTTAGCAAGGCATTTGACACAGTCCCACACAAAAGATTGATAGTCAAATTAACCAGCCTGGGAGTGGGTCCCAGGGTGGTAGCCTGGGTAAAACATTGGCTGGACAACAGGACACAGAAGGTAATTAAATGGAGTCCACTCTGAAGAAAGGGCGTTACTAGTGTGGCACCGCAGGGTTCAGACATGTCCAGTCCTTTAATGTCTTCATCAGTGACATTGCAGAGGGACTGGAAGGAAAAGTATGCCTTTGCAGATGACACAAAGATCTGCAACAGGGTTGATACACAAGGAGGCGTGGAAAGGATGAAAAGGGACTTGGCAAGGTTGGAGGAATGGTCAGACGTATGGCAGCTAGGATTCAATGCAAAAAAGTGCAAAATAATGCACCTGGGAAACAAGAACCCAGGGGAAGAATACACAATGGGTGGGGAGGTAGTAACAACAACAAAACAGGAAAGGGACCTGGGGGTAATCATATCAGATGACCTTAAGGTTAGCAAACAATGTGAGAAGGCAGTAGAGAGGGCCGGGGTATACTGGGATGTACAGGGAGAGGCATCAGCAGCAGAAAACAGGAAGTTGTTATCCCTCTGTACAGACAGTTGGTGAGACCCCATCTGGAATACTGTGTCCAGTTCTGGAGACCCCATCTCCGCAAGGACATAGACAGGAGAGAGGCAGTCCAGAGGAGGGCAACTAAAATGGTGCAGGGTCTGCAAGAGAAGCCGTATGAGGAGAGACTAAAGGAGCTTAATATGTATACCCTTGAGGAAAGAAGGGAGAGGGGGGACATGATAGAAACTTTCAAGCACTTCAAGGGAATCAACAAAGTCCAAGAGGGTAGCATCTTTCAGAAAAAGAGACACAATTTAAAGACAGAAGGAGGGCGGTTCAGGGGCAATGTGATGAAGTATTATTTCACAGAGAGGGTAGTGGATGCATGGAACAGCCTTCCTGAGGAAGTTGTGGGGTCTAAAACTGTGGGAGAATTCAAGAATGCATGGGACAGACATAAGGCAATTCTTGTGGGGGGCAGGAAGATAAAGGCTGTTGATTAACTAGGATCTGCGGCCTATCCTGTAGGTAGGGAAATGGGCAGACTAGATGGGCCTAGCGGTCCTTCTCTGCCGTCAAAGTCTATGTTTCTATGCCTGACAGCCAGCCCACAGGAAGTGCAGAGGCCTGACAGGCAGGACCAAGATTTCGCTCAATGTTCCCAGCCAGGACTAGGATCACCAGAAAGAACCAGAGAAGATGCCTTATCGGGGGACAGCCACCACCTGCCGAAGGCCTGCAAGCAGGACACCTGACCACTATGGTCGGATACAGAAGTCACCTGAGGTCAAGGCAGCAGACAGGCCAAAAGGGCTGTCTGCCATGGGCTAATAGATTGGAGAACGTAAAGTCAAACACTTCTTGCTGGACAAAAGTATCCCAATGACCCCCTCAGGAAGGAGAGTGGGCAGCAAACACAAGAGTGGCATAAGGCAGTGAAAAGGTCAATAATGAGGGCAGTGATAAGTGAGAAGGGCTGAGTACCCTCCATGGGGAGCTTAGGGACCTTCATGACAGAATGATCGGACAAAAATCAAACCCTCCTTATATTGTGACCCCCCCCCCCCCCAACTGTTGGGAGGGTCACCAGGTTCAGTTGAAGTAAGCCTCAACTGGAAGTGAGTCAAGTCAGGATAGCTAGTGAGCTCAGTACACTGACAAGCTAGCAAAGGCATGCCCCAACTAAGATTGAGTAAATATTCTATCTAGGCAGGCAGAAATGTCTTGAGATTACAAACAACTCCCACTCTGCAAATTACAGTCAGCTAGGAATAGCAGTGTTAAAACATCAACTCAACCCTGTCCACTCAGAGTAAAAAATAGACTCAGAGCAGGCTGGAACTAATTCAAGATATAGAGTACACAGTACAGAAATCACCAACGAATATTAGCAGCAAAGAGCACCTATCCTACTGTAGATATGGTGAGCAAGCAGACCAACAAAGGGGGTCGGGAGACAGAAAGCTTTAAGCTTGGAGCACTAGTACTGGGAGCCAATGGGGCATGATGGGGTAGGGGAGGGAGGAGCTTAAATGTATTTTGGGCAAAAAATTTGGCAGCAGGAGCAGCAGCCGGGGCTGTGTTTAGGCCGTACCCGACGCTCGATTCCAGGGGGCAGGTGGCTGCAGGATCCATGGCACTGAGTGAGGTGCAGAGTGGTGTCCAGACGTGCAGGAGGCGAACCGCGGGTGCGGTAGGTAGCCCAGTGGGCTACAAGGACGCCTGTTGGTAAAGGGACAGAACAGGGATTTACAGCACTCCAAGGGGTTGGGGGTGAAACTAAGATTAGCACAGAGACAAAAGAGCTGCAGTTTACTAAAAGAGGGACAAATAATGGGTGAGGAAGCAGACAGGCACCAGCTCTGTAACTGAAATTTGTAAAATGGAGGGGGGGGGGGCGCAACTAAGGGAGAAATTAAAATGGTAGCTGCACTGGATTAAAATACAACAATTCAGTATGCTATGCAGACTTTCAGCAAATAAATCATTAACTCTGAATTCTGACTAAATTCTGTACATTCATAAACAGACGCAGCAACTAAGGTGACAGGTTAAATACAATACAAAAAAAAAGACTGCAGGCAGAAGCACGGGAAAAAAAAAAAAAAAAAAATCAGTAGAGGGGAACCTGTAAAGAACAGCTTGGCGCACTGAAACTGAAAACTGCACTTGCAGGGATACAGCATTCCTGTGAGTGCAGGGTTTCAGCTGCTGGAGGGAGAAAAAAAAAGTCTATTTCTTTACTAGTTCCAGAGTGTTTGAACAGAGGCAGACCAAATTAATTCACTGGCTTAATATCTAAGAGCCAAGTCCAGTACCAGGAGAGCAAAAAGCCACTGGGCTGAGCTCAGGGCGAGCCGTGGATAAAGCATACTAAGTAAAAATAAATAAATAAAAGAGTACCATATTAGCCACTGTTTTTCTTTGCAATACGCTGTTTTGAGCTATTAATATGCATGTTGTGCAGTGCTGGCGAACTGGGTGCAGTGGGGTTCACTGCTGGTCTCTGCTATGATTCACATATATTATAACACCATGATGACTGCTTGCCACAATGCAATCTCAGAGAATCAAGTTCGATTCTGACCTCAAGACTTGTGTAGTGTTCTGGAGCTGATGACCTCACATTCCTGTCAGGGAGAGAAGAGACCACTGCCTGTCAAACCTCCCCTCCTCCCCAGCAGCTGACCTAGGTCAGCACTACCTCAATGTCACAGAGGCAAGAAGAAGTCAGCTCTCATACTGCAGCTAGGGCCTCTAGTGCTCCACAACACTTCAGTCCTGATTGCTGCAGCAGGGCTCCCAGGCTTCTGTGCCAGTTTTTGTTTATTTCTGCAGCATGAATTACTCATTTCTGAAGCAGAATGCAGTCCTGTTATTGGCTAAACTATGATGTGATAGCTAAAATGTGATTCGATGTCATAGCAAACATTATGTAAGCTACACCATAAGGTTCAGCTTTAGGGCTCCTTTTAATAGGTCTGCCCCTACGGAGATGGTTCAGTACCACCCTTCAAGGAGCATTAACCCTAGTGACCTATTGGTGGTACTGGCCCTATCGGGCTTGTTGGGTGAATGCATGAATGCAGATGATCTCGTACTAGCCTATAATAAGGCTGTGGGAGATGCTTTGGACAAGATTGCTCCTGTTCGTGTTCGGCCTCTCACCCTTCGCCCAAGGAGCCCTTGGCTTGATGGCTCCTTGAAGGAGTTTAGGCGAGTGGGCCGAAGGATGGAGAGAGCCTGGTGGAAGTCCGGCCACGATGCTGACAGGCTTAGGTTGATGGCACATTATGATAGCCATCAATCAGAAATCACCCGTAAGAAGGCAGAATTCCTGTCCAGGGAGATTTCTGCCACACAGAATCGAATGGCTTAGCTCTTCTGGACTGTTGACAGATTATGCAATCCAATCTGTCTCCAGTCCAGAGAAGCTTTTTCTCAGCTGAGATGCGGAGGAGTTCACTCAATTTTTTGTGGATAAGGTTGCCAGCATCAGGTCTGGCATCGGTCCGACCTCTCCTATGACGGATTACAGTGGTCGACAGGAAGTGGCATGCACTCGGTCTATCTGGTCAGATTTCCGCTGGAAGGAGTTCACGGACATTGTGAAGATCATCCAAACATTGCACCCAACCAGTTGTAGTTTGGATCCGGGTCCTACACCCCTTTTAATGAGATGTGTAGATGTCATCTGCCCAATCCTTGCTGACATTGTCTGGAAGTCTTTGGAGAGGAGGGTCTTTCCTGACCCCCTCAAGGAGGTGGTGGTTCGACCACTCCTTAAAAAACCCTCCTTGAATCCAGACTGTCTAGCCAACTACCGGCCTATCTCTAACCTGCCATTTGTTGGTAAGGTTATTGAAAAGGTGGTTGCATTGCAATTGGATGGTCATCTTACAACTCACAATGTCTATGATACTCTCCAGTCTGGTTTTAGGAAGAAGCATAGCACACAGACTGCTCTTGTCCGGGTACTGAATGACCTCCTAATGGCTAGAGATCAAAAGGCACGTACCATTCTGGTCCTTCTTGATCTCTCTGCTGCATTTGACACTCTAGACCATGGTGTGCTGCTGGAGCGCCTGCGGCTCTTTAGTGGGCCGTCTGGTACAGTCCTTAAATGGTTCCATTCTTTCCTCACGGGCAGGTTTCAGAGAGTTGCCACTGGAATTTATTCCTCTGGTGCTCATTCCCTGCCTTGTGGGGTACCGGAGGGTTCCATTTTAGCCCCCACGTTGTTTGCAGTGTATATGCTGCCATTGGGAGATATCATCAGGCGATTCAGTCTGAGTTTTCACTGCTTTGCAGATGATGCTCAGCTGTATATGTCCTTTCTGTCCAGACAGGATAATGCACTCTCCGTTATAAATAATTGCCTTACTGAGATCAGATTTTGGACGAGTTCCAGCTGGCTGAGGCTGAATCCAGATAAGACTGAAGTGCTGGTAGTGGACCCAGGTCGTCCAGGGACGGGTTTGGGGGCTGGACAACCATCAGGCTTATTATTTGGTGGTATGTCGCTCACTACCTCAGATCGGGTGCGTAACCTGGGCGTTATTTTTGATGATTGTCTGACCCTAAAATCTCAGGTGTCAGCTGTCGTCAAATCCTCCTTTTACCATCTGAGGAATAGCGCCCGGGTGAAACACCTGGTTCCTCTGGATGATCTTCCAACACTGGGCCATGCCTTTTCCACTACCCATCTTGATTACTGCAATTTCCTCTACCTAGGGATACCAGGGGTTGATATCTGCCACCTGCAGCTGGTGCAGAACGCGGCAGCCCGGCTTTGACTGGGACTTCTAGAACCGTCATATTATGCCTGTGCTCCTCGAGCTGCACTGGCTGCCTTTTTGGTGGCGGATCACCTTTAAGGTTGGCTTGCTAACATTTAAAGCCCTACATGATCAGGGACCCAGTTACCTGCAAGATCTCCTGGTACCCTACTGCCCCCTCCGTTCTCTCCGTTCCACCAACAAGGGATTGCTGAAGATTCCCAGGGTACGATTGAAGACATCTGGTTCTCGTGCCTTCGCTTTTTCAGCACCAACCCTGTGAAATTCTCTACCTCGTTGGCTGAGAGAATGCCCAACTGTCGATAGATTTAAAATTGAGTTAAAAACGTATTTATTTAGCTTAGCTTTCCCTAGTCATGGATGACCTGTTTTAATGTTCTTGTTTTAATTTTGTTTTTATGTATTTGGTTTTATGTACAGTGCCTTGGTTTTGAAAGGCACTATAAAAATAAAGTTGATTTGATTTGATAAGAAGTGACAGGGTGTTGGTTCTACCAGTTCTACTACACGCCCAGGGGCTCAGCAAGACTCGAGGCTGCAGGCCAAGTATCTTCTCCACCCAGAAGTGTGGTAAAACCAGCACAATCAACGCCATAAAGTGTCTTATGCTTATAAAATGCATCCACAGGAACTCACAAAAAAAAAAAAAAAAAAAGTTTTAAAAGATATAGAAATAAAATAGTTAAAAAAAAAATGCTAAAAACAGAAGTACCTCCAGAGATGGGTTTCACCTACCAGTCATCTGTCTTTCTACACATTCAGTACATGGTGTCTTTGTTTACAATGGAATTCAAAATGGTGCATTATTCCACTGGTGAGATGCACTCCCAAAAAAAAAAAAAAAAAAAAAAATGAAATACATCAATTCAAAATTCTGCAGAATTCCAATGGCATACACAAGAAGTCGTAAGCTAGCCAGAACCACAGTTACATCTGCTGCAGGGTACGGAGCAGGGAGTTGTCTGGCAAACTGATAAGGACAGAAAGGAGATTTTTCACAATCTTCAAACATACACTAGAAATGGAACCTCTGAGTAGTACTTGATTTTTTTTTTAATTTGTGTGTGTAAGGAGGAGCTCATGAGTGGAAAGAACATTCAATTTTTTTTTTTTTTTTTTTAAAGGAATTTCATTTTTAGGGCCTAGCTGAAGGTTTTTATATACGAGTCAAGGTAGCAGCCATGTTTTTGGTTGCAGTTACGAATGAGTGAATTATCTATGAGAGTTGCCCAAATTCCAAATCCCACTGCCTGGACTTCTTCAAACCTGTGCAGTTGTGAACAATTAAGATATGGTTCTTGGAACCTGCTTAGCCTGTCAGGAAGCAGGAAAACATCCAGCCCATTTTAGAAATGCTGAGCACAGAAGGGCTTCAGGACAAACAAGGAGGGAAAGGGAGCCAGGTTACTACTGGAAACTAATTTTTCAACATATTCCGTGGCATAATGCAAGTTCTGTGGGAAAACCCTGTGGCTGTGGAATCACACAATACTAGGGGCCTTGCTAACAGTAGAGGTCAAGGTGCAATTCAGGAGCTCACTTGGTGGGAAAGGTCCAGAGGAATACAGCAGGGCAAAAGGGAGAGCAGAAAAGAGGCAAAGAGAATTCCCCACTCACCCAGTCCAAACCGTGGTCTTTTGGTGACAAGTCCCCAAGTTTGCCCCCCAAACTGAGGCCTAGGTCCACAGTGGAGGCAAGGAAAGATAACTGAAAAGGTATCCTGTTTTCAAACCACAATAAAGAAAGCTGATTACTTCATAGTCCTGTCCCCCTTAAAAGATTGGGTGTTGCTTCTTAAACGTTATGAAGTAATTGATGCTGTATCCTAAAGTGGAAAATTTAGCTTGGGATATGGCTAGACAGCAAATACACTACCTTCTATACACCCTTCTGTGAAAAGGCATTAAGGGAGCAAGTGTTCACCTGTTTGCTGATGACACGGTACTCTACATAAGCCGTGAATCTCCTGAAGCTGCCTGTGGCAACCTGCAAACTGACTAACATCCTGTAGCACCAGCTCCTCAGTAAAAGACTACTACTTAATGCCAAGAAAACCAAGGCAATGCTATTCTCACCAACTGGCCGGGGGGCATAATCTGCCGTTGCTGGTCCATTACCTTCTATCCCCACCTCACTAGGTGAACATCTTAAATACGTATCGAAATTCAAGTATTTGGGTGTCTGGATAGACAAACTCTCCTTTGTGGAACATATAGAAAAACTGCTGAAAAAGCTGAGGTATAGGCTTGGACTCTTCTTCAGAATAAAATCGCCTCCTGACCGCAGATGCCAAAAGACAGCTCATCCAATCCATGTTCCTCTCACTAATTGACTATAATGACTTCATATATGGCCAGTGCCCAGACTCACACCTTGCTAAATTGAACATACTGTATCACAGAGCTCTGAGATTTATAACAGGCCTCCCCTTTTCCACCCACCACTGTTCACTATATACAGCTGTGGGTTGGCCCTCCCTTCAACACAGGTGGTATAGAAATGCAGCCCTCTGGACACTCCGAGCCATCATCAACAAACTCCCGCAATACATTGCTGACTGTCTCCCACTAAGCCTGATTGGAAATTATGCCTTGAGAAGTCACTCGCTGGTTTCCCTGAAAGTACCTAGGGTCAGTATCCACTTTGGAAGAGCAGCCACAAATAAGCTTTGTCCTGCCCACGCTTTGGAATAGGATACAGAAATTGTTGAGACGTAGCTCCCCTGTTAGTCTTGCTATGTTCAAGACCCTGTATGCCAAAACATTTGTGGAGCTCTGTAACCGTTTCCACCATTCCTAGTTGTCCAGCTGACGTTTCCGCTCAATCCAAGTCCTTCCTGTTCAAACTAAGTGTTCCCTTACCAAGATTACTCCCCCCTCCCTCAGTCCTTTCTAGTCCCACCAGTACTACTGGTTCATCTCAGTCCATTCCAGACCCACTGGTACTACGTACTCACTCCAACAACCCCCCCCCATTGCCCACTCTTATGCCCGGATACCACCTGCTTACTATCTCAGAATCTTTCTGCCAGCATCCCTGCCTCCTACACGTGTGCTTTTCCATACCCCAGGGACTCCTTTACAGGCTATGAGCATGTTATTGATGGATAGGATTATAAAAGGCATCTCTGTATACAGTATGTTATTTACCTTTATTTTTACACTGTATATATTTTATTGTATACGTCTTGCTACTGTTGTTTTACATATATTTTACTTGTACTCTATTCTATACCCATGTCCTTGCAAACTGCAGGTCCACCTTGTAAATGAGCTTGCTCCATGGTGATCGCCTGGGTAAATAAAGATTTTGATTGATTGATTGAAAACCACAAGAACCAATAAGGCAAGTGTCAGAGCCGAAAGAAGGATAACACTTAAAAGTCCCCAATGGCAGCTAAACATTTTCTGTGTCGACTCTTCATGCCAGAGCCATCTCTTCTGCCAGCTTGCAGTCAAGTAGTGATGCCCTATAATACTGCATAAAATAACTACAGTACTTTGTGCTAACCTAATTTGAATGCCTGTATTAGAATTTAGTTCAAAACGTCCGACTAAAAAAGTATGTAAAACCACCCTTGGAAAAGGGTGTGCCTGAACGGTTCTGCTCTGGCGCACTTTCCACGTCTTCAGGTTTGCATTATGTGTGCAGTATATCACAACATAAAAACTCAGCTTTAGCCTAGAATACTAATGCTGGCATAAAATTCCAATGTTTTGTTTGTCTAACTGCAAGTAACTTTACACAACATATATACTTCGTTCTAAGAATCTTTGTTTTATATGAACTCTAGTGAAAGTTTTTAATAGGTACACATGTCAACACTTGCTATCATCAGTACACATACAGGCTGTAACACATTTGGTTAACTCTTCATTTCCCTGAATTGTATATCTTATACATTCAGGACCTTGAGTTAACAGTGTATTCAGGGTTTTATTTAACTCCAAAAATTGATTAGCGTTTTGCTCATAAAAGTGCTAAAACATTGTGAGAAGCATAGCACTTACCTCACTGTGTTTAACAAACATAACACTTCTAGAAAACCTATATAAATACTTTCTGTACAGTTAGCATTGTCCCAAGAGAGAGAAAAAAAAAAAAACAGCTAATCAATTATTTAAAACCCTGGTACTACAATGTGCTGTTGCAACGTGGCACTGTGGTTCACCTCATGGAGAATATACCTTCATCTGTGGTAGTCAATGGGGGTGGGCCACATTTTCTAAAAGTTCTGCTATCACCCTGCATTACATGATGCATTCTTTCAATTCTCATACAGGCTGTTAGGTAACTTGCCCACTGGACTACCGTTGGTGGGTCAGCAGCTATCCAATTCTGAGCAATAGTCCCCTTAGCAGTCATTATGGCAATATGCCACAGAAGCTTTCCCACTGCACCCATCATATATGGCTCTTATTGTATCCCCAGTAGGCACATCTGAGGGCATTTATTATGTTACATATTGGTATCAGTCTGCTGCGAAAGAGCTTTTTGGGGCATACCTCCCTTCCACATATTACAGCTTCAGAATACTGACTTTCCTTCCTAATTCTGCCTGATAACTGACTTTCTTCTCCTTTTCTCTCTGAAGTCCTTGCCCAACCACAGTGCTGAGAAATGGAAACTGCAAGGTTTTCATGTGTAATGCCAATTCCTGTGCTTGAAACCCTGTCTTGTGCTTTTGGTTCCACTGCTCTACTTTTACGTTGGAGCACTGTGACAGGGTAGTGAATCAGGCAGCTTCTTCTGGAGCACTCACAAAGAAAACACTCTGGACACCACACAGTCAGCTTCTGGAGAAATATTTAGGCAGTTGTTATATATTGTGCCCGTTGTGCTCTGAGATTTTTATGTCAGTATATATTCTTGCAATTTATTTTTTTTTTTAAATCACTAAAAATCTATTTGGAGCAACCCACTTTACCAGCCACCCCATGTTCACGATTTTAATATGGCACAGACTGGCACTGGTAACTCATGCATGCGTTCTTCAATTTTCAACTAATATTAGGTAAAAACATTGTGGAACATTCTCAACTAATATTAGGTAAATACACTGTATACCAGAGTAGTCTATTCCAAGTTTGGCAATGTAATTCTAGCACGAAAATGTGCAGTCTAACAGTGTCAATTTAATGTTTGAAAAGTACAGCCGTAACTGCAAGCAATCAACGTCAATGCATTTGCAGTGCTGCCTAGATAATTACTGGCTAAAGGAACACCACAGAGCATGGTGAGGTGAGCCTTCACCAACCGGCCCCCACAGTATGGGCAGAAACAAAGGAGAATGAATCAGGGAATCTGCTGTCCCAGTCAAATTGGGGAATTTCACACCAGAAGTACAGCTGCAGTACAATATCTGTCTCAGGCCGAATACCCTGGGCTCATACAGTCAAAAACCTGCACTAAGGTGCAAAAGATATTTATAATGCTACATGAAGTCTTTTGTCCTAGTACAATCTGCACCAGTTCTGGACACTTGGCTATACTAGCTGGCAACAGACACTACTCATTGGCTGTTACAGGGCACTGGGGACATCAGGGCTAACTCAAGATAAAAGTTCCAACATGCTGATTGTGTAAGAGAAGATAAAATGAAAAGTGATACCATGTAAATGAATTTTGGAATGAAAAATAATCAACAGGAGCTAGTGCTGGGGACTGTGTAAGTCTGCACAATGAAGTTTACTTTTTTTTTTCCTCCCTTTCTGAATATGGACAACAAGTCTAGCATTTAGGAGGAATATACTATCTACAGACATTTCACTTCCAAAAAAGAGTTTTTCAAACAACATTTTCTCGGATATAATGTTAACACATTTTTGAAATCATGTGAGAAAAGGCACACACTGTTTCAAAGGTACTATCTCTAATGCAAGCGTTAGTAAATTTCAAAACATGTTCTTCGTGTAATGCAACATGTATTGGGAAACCTAATGAGATTTCATCATGGGTATGAACACGCACTAATCTGTGTGGGTAGGTGTGTCAACTGAACAACCAGAAAGGTATTCGGAGATAATAATGCATTTGTAAGGTTTCACTCTCACCTATATTGTACAACTGCATTTATTCTAATGCTAGTTCTCACTGTGCTAGACAGAAGCCTCTGTAATGATATTATAATGGCATGGTGTCATTTGACAAGGTAGAGCCCATGCAAAGAGAAGCACAGAAGTAGCAATAGAGGAGCAACATGGGTAGCTGCTCCCCAACCCCCACACCAGCTCTAACCTTGCTGGGGAGTTCCACCCCAAAACAAAACTCATAACACTGGTATTGATGACTTTTTTTTTTTTTTTTTTTACTTATTTTTGTCAGTATTGGGAAGAAAGCAATAATATGCAAACATGAAGGTAAATTTTATCATGCATCTGAGCAAATTTCACACACTGCCAGATGTGTGTTTTTATTGCAACTGTTCTTTTAGTGAATGTCCACAGTTAACCCCCCTCTAGGGTAGGAAGGTGCTCCTTCACCCATTACTGCTTCAAGGTACTCTTGCAATGGAAGCATTTTCTAACTTAAATTCAGTCTCTGACTCACAGGCATGATGGTCACCACACTAAAAGAGTGTTGTAACCCCCCCACCCTCACCACAAGAAAAACCTTGCTCATTACAGGATACCAATTAAAAGCCTGCTACTGGATTGTTAAATGTCATTTCAGTCACACTTCAGGCCACATTTTAAGCTGACCAATCCACAGTAAAGAGAAACTGCCCTGTAACACACGCACTCCTCCCACTTCTCAGCAATGCACACTTCCAACACAGAACACAAAACATTTCAATCTGCATTAAAACCAGGTTCAGGATTTGGCTTCACACAGCTGGCAGTGCGATTCAGAAAACATGATTTCAGGGCCCAGCATTAGCCCATCTGTTTTTACTCAGCTGATAATAAGTACAGCACTGCAGTGTAATGAAATGCATTTATTTTTTTAAACTGCACCATCTGAATGCGATGATCTCCCTAGGCAGTTATGTCACTACTTGGAAAACATTTCCCACAGAACGAACACACACACACACACACAACGTTCTGTTCTATTGCTGAACCATAGCTGCTCACTTAATTGCAGTATCTTCAATGAGCATCCTAGAGCCCGATTAGAGGGGCCAATGCAATGGATTTGTATATGGCTCGAGTCTGAACAGCTGAATACCCTTCTGTAAGCACATGCGTCTCAACGCACTGTATTTAAACAGAGCAACCTGTAGAATAACCCTAGAAGTTGTACATTGAAAAGGCCCTCAGTATCACAGCGGTAGTGGGTGGGGGTTAGCAAGTCTGAATTAAAGCTGGGGCATACCCTTTGCAGAGGGGAATGTCAAAGTTAAAGATCGTGTGGCAAATGGTTCTGAAAGTGTAAGGAGTCCACACAACCAGAAATGGCATCACTCATGTCAACTGAAGGACCTGGAGATGTCAATCAGCCCAATGCCAAACAACACTTTCCCAAATTTTATTTGCCAGTTATGAAAATACCATGCAGTACCTAATCAGCAGAAGGCCAAAGAGCCCCACTGATAATAGTAATATACAGTATAAAGGACAGGCATATTTGTAATGTGTTTATAATATAGCGAAAACTTATTTCTCTGTAAAAGCAGACAGTTATTTCACAAAAATTTGATGACTGCAAGCTTCAAACATACACGCCCACCCCCAAACTGATAATATTTAACCGGCCTATGACACACAAAACTGATCATACTAACCTGCTCATGTCACAGAAAACTAGTACTACTCAGCCGCCTATGTTACACAACAATAATGATCATCTGCCCACACTATGACCAGTCAGCACAGTAGAAGTAATTTACATTTTATAACAATAACAGGCCAGTTTCAATTCCTCACCGAAGAAGAAAGAGAATGTTTTGTTGGAGACGAAGTAATACTAGGTGGACAAGGCAATGGGGCTGAATGGGGTGCACCCAAGGGTGTTAAGGGAACTAAAGGATATATTGGCAGTACCACTGACTGCACTCTTCAATCAGTCCCTGGAGACTGGGGTGGTGCCGGAGGACTGGAGGCAGGCAAATGTGGTCCCGCTGCATAAGGGGGGAGGGAGGAAGTGGGAAACTACAGGCCCATGGGCTTGACATCGGTGGTAGGCAAGCTCATGGAGAAACTAATAAAAGACACGATCACCAGTTACCTGGAGGAAAGCAGCCTGATGAATCCAAGGCAACATGGTTTTACTAGGAGCAGATCCTGTCAAACAAATTTGATAAGAGTTTTTTGATGGGGTCACCAAGGAACTGGATCGGGGGAAGGTGGTAGATGTGGCTTATTTGGATTTCAGGAAGGCATCTGACTCCGTGCCCCATGGGAGACTGCTGTGTAAAATGTCAGGCCTGGGGGTGGGGCAGATGGTAGTTAAATGGGTGGGAAACTGGCTGGGGGACAGGAGGCAGAGGGTCATAATAAATGGGGTGGCATCCGGAGAGGGAAAGGTCTCAAGCGGGGTCCTTCAGGGATCAGTGCTGGGGCCCCTACTACTCAATATATTTGTAGGGGACATTGTGGAGGGCCTTGAGGGAGGTGTGTCTGTTTGCGGATGATATCAAAATCTGCAATACGGTGGACATGCAGGAAAGGGTTAAAAAAAAAATTCAGAGAGATTTGGGGAGGCTTGAGGCATGGTCAAAGAGGTGGCAACTTTCATTCAATACAGAAAAGTGTAGAATCATTCATCTTGGCTACAGGAATCGGAGGGCAGGGTACTGTATGGAGGCAGAGATCTTGAAGTAACAGAACAGGAAAGGGGCCTAGGCATCATTATAGCGGGGGGCCTGAAGGTGGAAAAGCAGTATGGGAGGGCAGTGGCTGGGGGAGTGGAATGCTGGGATGCATTGGAAGGGGGATCGCCAGTAGAAACAGGGAGGTCATAGTACCCTTGTACACCTATCTGGTGAGACCGCATTTGGAGTACAGAGTCCAGTTCTGGAGGCCATACCTCAAAAAGGATGTGGGGAGGCTGGAGCAAGTTCTGAGGACAGCAGCAAAGATGGTATAAGGGTTGAGCCACCCATCATATGAAGAAAGGCTGAGGGATTTGGACATGTACTCCCTGGAACACAGGAGGGAGAGGGGGGACATAATCGAGACCTTCAAGTACCTTAAGGGTATAAACAGGGTGCCAGTGGAAAGCATCTTCCAGATGAAGGATAATCAGAGGACAAGGGGGCATGGCCTGCAGGTGGGTTGGGGGGCAGTTCATCGGTAACATTAGGAAATACTATTTGATAGAGAGAGTGGTGGAAAGGTGGAACAGACTTCCGGAGGCGGTCGTTGGAGAAGAACGGAATCCCAGTGGAGGGATTCAAAAGAGATTGGGACAACCACAGAGGGGTGTTAAGGTTGGGGGTGCAGGTCTAAGCAAATAGCTGGACAAATGGGCAGCTCGGTGGGCCTGGTCAGTCCTTTTCTGCCATCACACTTCTATGAATCTATCACACTAAAGAAAATGGCAGCAGACATACAAATTCTGTCAGAATATTTAGAAACCAAAAAGAAGCTCAGCATCTCCGTTTTTTGTTCCTTAGACAAAAAAAAAATAGGAAAGCTGTCTAAGTTTTTTTGTTGTTAGGAAACTGAAGCTCTTGCACGGCTGAGAGTGTGTTACTTGGCCAATGTTGTATCTCGTAGTTCTGAGGAGGTTTTTGAAACTTCTCACATTTTGCTCTCAATCTGAGCCCCCTGATACAAAATATAGCGCAGTAATGCACTCAACCATGCATTATTCTCTATATAATTACTAGTTACCATAATAGAACCATAGTTGTAGTGGCACCAATCAAAAACTAAAGTAATTCTGACTGCACCTTATATTTCTCGTGCTCAGCACTGTGTGCAAGAGTGAGGCAATTCTGTGTTGCACACACAGGGTGGGAAATTCAAAGGGGTTGCATTATACCAACCCACTGATGTCTTCAGCGCAATGTTCAAATGGGATGTTGTGCTGCGAATCCCACGCGCCAGGGGTGCACTAGTAATGTATGGCGCAGGCGGGGCGTGCCCATGCATGCGGCACATCCCGATATTCAGCTCAGGATGTGTGGCGACATGCAGGCACAAACCCGCCTTTGCGCCATCGGGCGCAAAGATCCGCCCGTTAAAAGCAGCAACAAGTCAGGGGATACCCACGGGCTCGCTGTGGGTGGCCACCCGACCTCCAGTGACACACAGCACGGTGTCATGCCTCCCCGCCCAATCGTGGGCATATAGAGAACACCCTGGTGATCCAGTGACCTGATCTCGAGCCCAATCGCTGGCTGTGAAGTTCATATCATATTTTCAGTGGTCCAGCAAACCTGCTCTCCTGCCTGATCGCAAGGGTTCATTTCAGACCATGACCTGGATCCTCGCCCCATCGCGGGTGCTAATGCATCCGTTCCATGGTGGGCCAATGGTACCTCACACCCGCCCACTGACCTGCCATCCCGCCTCTCAGTAAGTGGCGGGCAGCAGCCCCCGACGGTAAGTTACTCAAGCATCTTCATCGATTGACAGTGTATAGGTTGTAATGTCTATTGGTTCCACATGTGTGGGCTAATGGGCATGCAGACATTGTATTACACAGTCCCTAAATGTGAAATCATCTACATTTCTTGACTTGTGTATAGTATAGTCTACACATCATTGGCCTAGATACTAGTGACCAATAGGCATACAGCCGTACTTGTCACGCTGTCAGTCAGTGGCTGGCTTGCTGGTGGAAGCTGCCGCCTGCCGCTGACCGGAGGGAGGGGTCTCAGTGGGCGGGTGGGGAGGGGTACCGCTGGCCCACCAGGGAATAGACTGCATTAGTTTCCCGCGATTGGGCTGGGGATTGGGTCCGCTGGACCACCAGGGAATTAAATACATTATTTGCCCGCAATTGGGCAGGGGATCAGGTCCACTGGACCACCAGGGAATTACATTCTCTATTTGCCCACGATTGGACCGGGGATCAGGCCCACTAAACCACGAGGGTTTTATTTTTGTTATGCCCGCGATCAGACGTTGGGGCGCGTTGCCCGCCGAGGGGCAGGGGGTGTTGGTCCCCGACAGCTGCAGCCTGGCAGGGTGCCAGGCACAAGTCGCTGGGGATCGGCGCACCTGCATACAAATGGGGCCATAATGACATGCAAATGGCCACATTTGTGCCTTGCATGGATAATAGCCTCATTTGCATGCCCAGCACTGAATATCGCTGTTGCTGCACCTAGTGCACCCACACTTGCACTGGCGCATCCCCCTGCTCCTCACTTGCCACTTGCAGTGCGGGAAGCCCCAGTGCCATATTCAACGGTATGGAGCCATGGCGCAGCACCATTGAATATCACCCAGATCATGCCCATGCACATCCCAGTTGCACTGCACCCAGACTTGCACCCCTGCCTGGTGCATTCTGAGTATCCCACCCACTGTGTAATGCAGTGTGTGTAATGGAGAATTTTAGGTACTAGTTTCAGACTTTTATTGACTCTAACCAGTAATGACATAAATAATGCTGGCTAACCTAAAGACTGCAAGATGTGCAGTTAAAATGCCCCAGTAAAGAAGCAAAAAAAAAAAAATAAAAAAAAAAAAATCACAAGTAAACTGAATGGTAGGGGTCATGTAGTTCCCCCTACAAGCCATAATATTGAACAGTTTTCTTCTACAGTAGAAACACACTTCAAGCTCCAAGTACCCCACTCCTGTTGATGTAGCTGTTGTTTGAGGGTGGACAAACACTGCAACTTGGTATTAAAAATATTAAATGTATGTTCTTCAAGTTTTACCTTCCCAGATCCTCTCCAAGTTCATAATAATCCTCCACATTCTCTTGTCTGAACCCAGTCATGGTAACCAAACTGCTCTCTAGTCCCCAGCCAACAACTCAGCTCAGCACCCGTCCGCTGTCAAGTGTCACCATATCCTCCTTTTTATATGCAGCTCAGGCATGGCTTTTTGCACTAGGACGAAAAAGAAATATTGTTTTTTTTTTACCCAAGTATTAGCTTCAAAAGTATCACATCATCAAGTGCATTTGGACCATACCTCTCAAGTGTCTCTGATTTTGTCTCAAAAATGTCCTTCGTCTCCAGCCATCAGAGAGGCAGCTAGGTGGAGGAAAGTGGAGCATCCCAGAGAATGCTCCCTTCCTCCAGGAAGGGAGAGCAAACCATCCTGCTAAGATACCACCCCTTGCTGGACCACAAAGTGAAATGCAGCCAAGACCTTGAGACGAAGTCAATGCGTGTGTCTGCACTTGGTGCACGCATGTGTCATGATGTCCTCATGTCCTCGACAGCCTCCCCAATGATTGAAGATAAGTTTGCCCAGAGGAAACTTGAGCCACACTGAAGGCCCACCAATGGGAGCCAATTCATTGTGGTTCGATGGAAAGAGGTAAGCCCAGAGAGATGGGGTGACAGAGCTGGGGGTGGGGGTCAAGGACCAGAAGGTGCTTCCTAGGGCCAGATGAGGACAGAAGCATAAACTGATAAAAAAAAAATCCTTTGTCTCTTCTAAAGTCGGTGTTTCTGAACAGTGTAAACTACACTGCAGAAATTCTTCCAAAAACACTTTTTTAAAAACACACAAAAGCCCCTTATTCAACCAGCTTCCTGAGCTAATATTGCCTTTGTGTTAGATTTGTGTCTGATTTTGGTCATTTGCCCCTGAATTTGTAAGCCTTGCCCCTGACAAGTGAGTCAGGGTTGTTGAGAGGTATGATATGGGTAGCAAAAAAGACATTGCCTCAAGTAGCCTAGATACAAAGTGCAGACTCCTTTTAAAGAACTATACAGAAAATTCACGTTTCATTTCAAATTAAAATTATTTCAACCATATGTACATGCCATACCCTAGTCAGTACAAATCAACACACTCCTCAGCTTAACATTTGTACACTCAAGTCTGGCATTCGGAACCCGCAGCTTTCAGGTCATTGTGGACAATTGCTCTCTGGATTATAGTAAACGCATCCGGCGATCAGCACCCCCCCCCCCCCTTTGCCATTTATCTTCTTACAGTATTCAACCTAGATCAGGACGCCAAGCAAATGCATTCCAGAAATAATATCACCGTTGCCCAGCCAACCAGTACGTGCAACCCTCACCACTGACAAATACTGTGATTAAAAATAAATGATATTTATACTAGCAGTCCCAGGACTCACCAACACAATGCACCGACTGGCATTCGGCGTCCCCAGCTCCAGGTATTAATACCTTCCTAATCTCCACAGCTCGGCGGTGCCTGCTCCAGCCTCGGCCTGGAGCAGCTCGCTCTGGTCTCACTGCTGTTGCAGCTACAACAACTAAAGGACAGACACCAAGAGGAAATAACCCAAATGCCCACGCTGCTCAGAAATGGAAGCAGGGATTCCCTTCCAGTTCCCAAAGAGCAGCTGTGCTCGCAGTTGTGTGTTCCGGGGAGTGTAAGTCAACGAGCTGCTACTGCAGCCACTGGAACGCCGTAACAATGTCTCAGCGGTGGCGAGGCGCTGTTATTGGGAAGCAGCAGCTGTGAGAGCAGCGAGTAAGCAAGAGAAAGCCGTGCGCACCCCGGTTACTGCTGCTTACGGACGGGAGGCGGCAGTAGCAGCATTACAGCCGTCACTCTCTGGGAGCCAAGAGAGGTAGAGCAAGGCGGCGCGGGTAGCCAATGAGAGCGCAGCGTGCCGTTCGATTACACTAAGCTGAGTAAGACAGCCAGTCATTAATAGGCACCGCTTGGCACCTGAACACAGTGCGAGCCTACAGGCACAGGAGCAGGCAGCGGTTCATCAGGTGTGTGTTTTTTTTTTAGGCAAAAAGGAAACCACTAGATTTTATTTTGATGTAAATATCCATATCCGCAGTAACTAATTAGAAGCCGTGGTTGCACCTGCGCTCGCTTTTTGGGTGTAATAGAATTCCATGTCGCGTTTCTCTGCTGTAGTTTAAATGTTCCTGGTGCCGTGGAGAATGGTTGTAAGGACTGAATGGTCGTTTTGCAGGTTTGATGTCAGTCAGGCTAACTGAGTGCCCAATGAATTAGATAAAGGGGCAGTGGTGGACGTGGCCTACCTGAATTTCAGTAAGGCGTTTGACACTGTTCCTCTTAGCAGATTAGTGAGAAAGCTGGGTATTTTGGGGATGGGTTAAAATGTGGTAATCTGGGTAAGACATTGGTTAAGGCAAGGGTGTAGACAGGCATACTCACTGTACACATTTGTTTACAGTTTTGTTGAGTGCTTGTCACAAACCATAAGCCACTCTGTTAATATTATCATTCTAATCTGTAGTATTTGGGTTAGTGTAGGCCACTGAGGAGTGTCCAATACATGTACAACCTCTTTAGAGAGTAGAGGAGTCATCTGACAACAATCTGACTTGTTTGGAAGGGTGTGCTATTTGGAAAGGATGTGTACATTTTTTAATTGGGGGGGTGTAACTGTTGGAGATTGTGTACAAAATGGAAATTTCTGGCTACACTCCTGGGTTAAGGGATAGATGACAGAGGGTAGTAGTAAACAGTTTGTTCCGAGGAAGGGAGGGTGACCAGTGGGGTACCTCAGGGATCAGTGCTGGGATAAGTCTTTAATGTCTTTTTAAGACATTGCAGAGGCGCTGGTACAGTAGGGAAGGTCTGCCTCTTTGCCAATGACACTCAGATCTGCAACAGGGTGAACACTCCAGAGGGGGTGGAAAGAATGAGCAGAGACCCGAGAGAACTTGAGGAGTGGTTGTCACAAACCCACTCAGCAGGTCAGGCCCTCTACTCCCAAAGTGCCAACCTCCAAGTGTAGTCTTGTGAACAGTTTAACAGAACAAGGTAACCCTCTTGTCTGTTTTGTGAGTTCTGATCAACCTTTGGTCTTAAGTCTTGGAGGGATTCAAACTGTGAACCTCTTGCTAGCGTACCCAATGCACAGGCTCAGATATTTCTGTCTTCGGGGGGCCAGATATCTTTGCCTATGGGCACCTAACCAGGTATACAGAGATGAACCCCTAAAAACTTTAATAAAGACCTCAGATTTAAAACGCTTCTCTTCCAGTTTAGTATCACCATTCAAGATTATGCCTAGTGTCTGCTATAACCATATATACTTTTCTTACAAATGAAAGAAATTCAAAGACAGACCAAGTATGCTCTCAAAAGAGTTTTACTAAAATAGATAAAAATATGTAAAACACAAGATACAGAACTATTCTGTCACAAGACATACAAATATTTTAGAAGAACAAGGTTTAAACAGTGCAAATTCCTACAACAATATTTAGATTTATCTCTCTTTCTAAATACCTGTTTAAAGTGCTCACAGATGTTTCTTTGTCAGAGTCTAGATAAAAGTGTCCTTGAAGAAAAACAGAATAATCTTTAAAAAGATGGTTTCCCCACCTATTTTGTATGAGGTCACCTAGCTCCTCCCTGTCAGAATATATATAAAAAAATATATCTATATAAAAATAGGATGTCTTTTTCAAGTATTAAATTCTGCAATCCTCAGCATGACTCATGTCCTTCAAATGACATTTCTTTGATCTCTTGATCAGTTTCCCCTCTCACACAGACATCAGCATTTATGGTTTTGCACCAGTTTACTAAACCTGGTTTCCTCCTCTTGAAAAGTCATAAAAGGGATGTTGATTGTCCTTTTAACAGTTAAAGTTATAATTATTAACTTAGAAAAGTCTGTAATTAGCTTCTGGCCTGTCATGTAACATCTTGTATTTAAAACCTGTGTGTGTGTATGATCTCACATGCTGTTTCAGCATTTTCTCATGGCTTTCGTCTTTTAGCTGAAACTTGGGGGGGGGTTCAGTCTAAGAGCACCAGATTTCTCGGCATCTCTCATAACAGACAGTCCACAACCCATTTTTATTTTACAAAAAATGATACAGTGATCAGAAGCAGCTGTCCAAGCGTCACAGTGGTCAAGGGTGTGGCAGCTGGGTTTTAGTGTGCAAAAGTGCAATATAATGGTCTTGTGGTACAGAAATCCAGGGGCGGAGAGCACAGTGGGTGGAGTGATATTGACAACAACCAAGCAGGAAAGAGACCCAGGGATAATAATACTGGATTACCTAAAGATGGCCAGGCACTGCAACAAGGCAGTCAGGAGGGTTCATGGGATGCTGGGGTGAATAGGAAGGGGTATCACCAGCAGAAAGAAGAAGGAGGTGATCCCCCCTCCATAGATTGCTGTAAGACTGTACCTTGAGTACTCTGTCCAACTCTGGATCTAGAAGGACATTGAGTGTTGGCAGTCCAGAGGAGGGCAACTAAAATAGTGCAGGGTCCACATCCAGAGCCCTACAAGGAAAGACTAAAGGACCTTAATGTGTACACCCTGGAAGGGAGAGGGGAATTTGGTAGTATTCTTAAGTACCTAACAGGCATAAATAAGGTACAGGAGGGAAGTATGTTTCTAAAAAAAAAAAGGTGCTCAAGAACAAGGGGACAAGACATGAAGCTGGAAGAGGGCAGATTCTGTAGAAGGAGGAGGAGGACAGGGTAGTGTACCTGGATAAACAGAGGGAGGCAGAGAAAGCTGCCAGGAGTGCAAACGGAGGAAAAAATAGCACAGGAGGTAAAACGGGACAAGGGTTGAGGCGCTGGACGCCACAACTCATGCCATGCTGGCAACCCAGGTTTGAGAACATGGTTGGTGGGGGGGGGGAGTGAGATGTGATCGGCTGCTGGCTGGCAGCCCTCCACCTCAGGAGGGAGTACATGGTCTCCTCGGAGCTTGGTTGCCCCCTGGTGGAGGCTGGGTGGCTGCATTGCTTCTGAGGAGTGGCAGTAGGCAAAGGGAGGGCGGCTGGGCTGTGACTGAGCTATGACATGTGTGCCCACTGCATGCGCTACTGCTTCTGGGCCCTCGGGTAGGAAACAAAGGGAGATAATGCAGGAAGAATCTGGGGCCACTCTAGGATGAAGCTTCGGTTGGGCTTTGGGGTTCCACCGGGACGTGCATAGCGCCATAAGTTCCCAAATGACCCTGAGTCCTGTAAGGCTGGCAGATAGGCTGGTGGCCCACAGAGAAGGATAAACATACTTGTGAAAAAAAAAAAAAAAGACTTTTTAGTTACATTAGTGAAAGGAGAAAAACCAGGGGTGGGATTGTAAGGCTTAAAGGGGAAGAAGAAGAGTGTGTGGAAGGGGACATGGAAAAAGCATCAATACTGTACAAATATTTTTGTTCTGTGTTCACAGAAGAAAGAGAAGGTGAGGGACCACAGGCAACATGAGCAGATATGGGAGGGAGGTGGACCCCAGTCTGTTTACTGAAGAGAGACTCCTAAAAGAACTCACAAAACTGAAAGTGGACAAAGCAATGGGACCAAATGGGATACATCCTAGAATATTAAGGGAACTATGGGAGGTGCTGGCAGCACCACTGGCAACCCTGTTCAATGAGTCGCTTGATATGGGAGTGGTTCCAGAGGACAGGAGGAGGACAGATTTTATTTATTTATTTAAACAAATCGAATTTACAACCTTTGAGTCATAGACTCGTTTACAAAGGCACCTTGTCACAGGAAGGACAGAAAACAGTGATACAGAGTTACAGAATGCAGAAAGACATAGTTACATATAATTTGTGTAGTCTATGTACATTGTTACATATGAGTTAGACATAGTTACATATATTTTGTGCAGTCTATATACAGGGTTGCATATTAATCGGGGTAGTATACCCAGATGTACTGTTGTCTAGTAGGGGAGATGGATAGAGGATCCGGTGAGAGGGGAGTGTGAGTGAGTGGGAGCAGTCCAGCAGACATTGTCGAGATTTCATGCCCTGGAAGGCATAGGAGCACCGATTAGAGACAGTTACAGCAGCAGGTGTTGAAAATGTGGCTCTGATGAGCAGTTTTGAATGGGGCAGTTTTGGGAGTATTGGTGATGTTGACTGGAAGGGAGTTAAACCAGGAGGGGGCCCTGTAGCAGAAGGATCTCTGAGCTAGGGCTGTCCTGGTTCTAGGCATCAGTAGGGTGGCTTTGTCCAAGCTGCGGGTGGAGATTGTGGGAGAAACATGCTGAAGGGAGGCTGACACCCCGGGGGAGAGCCCAAGCAGAATTTTCTTGGCTAGTAGGCAGGTCTGGTAGTGGAGTCTTTCTTTGAAGTTGAGGAGATTGGCGGTGGAGTAAAGAAGGCAGGTATGGGTGAGCTTGGGGGCACCTGTCAGGAGCCTACAGGCCTTGTTGAGCGATAGTTGGATCTTACTGAGTGCAGTGTTGTCCGCAGCTCCATAAATAGGTAGGCCATAGTCCACTAGGGACAGGACTGAGAATGTGATGGCCAGCCAGAGAGCATCGGGTGGGAGGCAGTCCTTGTGGTGGTAAAGGAGGCCAATCTGGGTGTTGGTGGCAGTCAAGAGGGCATTAATGTGGGCGTGAAAAGTGAAGGCCATGTTGAAGGTAATCCTTAGGTATTTGTAGGTAGATACTTGCTCAAGAGGGTGTTGAGTGCTAGAGAGGATAAGGAGGGGGCATGTCTTGCTTTGTTTTGGTGGTGGGAGAATAGCATCGACTTAGTCTTCTTAAGGTTAATGACAAGTCTATGATCCTTGAACCACTTTTCTGCTTGGTTGAAGGAGTGTTGGAGAGAGTCCTGGAGGGAGGCAGATTTACGGTGTGTGGCATAGAGAACGGCATCATCTGCGTATAGCAGAATTTTGCCAGAGCAGGCACTGGGCAGGGTGTTTAGGTAGGGACTGAAAAGTATGGGGCCCAGAATGTAGCCCTGGAGAACCCCGGAGCGGACAGGTTGGGTGTCAGAGTCCCATTTATTTTTACGTACTGGGACTGAGCTGAGAGGTAGCTAGAGCACCAGTGAGGGGACCAGTGAAGAAACTGATTTGGTAGAGGGAGTTAAGTAAGAGGGGATGGCAGACAGTGTCAGAGGCCTTGGAGAGGTCAATGAACACTGCTCCAGCAAAGTTGCCAGAATCTAGGGAGGAGTGCAAGAAGTTGGAAAATTCTAGTAGGGCTGTGGGACTGCTGTGGCCTGCATGGAAACCATGCTGCTCAGGGCATAGGATGGCATATTTAGTCAGATACTTGGTGAGCTGTGTGGCCACCACTTTTTGTATCGCTTTGGAGAGGGGGGGAAGAATGGAAATTGGCCGATAGTTGCTGGGGGTGGACCTATCACCACTTTTGTGAATGGGTGTGATGACAGCCATTTTCCAGACACTGGGGAATTGACATAGGCAAAGGGATCAGTTTAGTAAGTCAGTCAGGGAGGTTAGGACTTCATCCAGGACTAGTCGTAGATATCCTGGTGTCCAGAGGGTCATTGCTGTTGCTGCCTAGTGCTTTTAACAGGTATGGTCTGGCTTCAAGAGTGGGTATTTTGCATAGCTGGAACCAAGGGAGTTGCAGGACAGGGGGCTGAGATTCGGGTACGGGGTCAAAGAAACTACTGGGTAGGACAGAACTAAGATCCGTGAAGGTGGTATTAAGGCAGTTTGCTATATTGAGGGGGTCCATGGTGATAGAGCCGTCAGTAGAGAGCTGGGATGGGGGGAGCGTGATTTCCCATTGAGCTCTTTAATATTGTCCCAGAAAGTGTGGGCTGACCCCCAGGAGGAGGTAAGGGTGGCCTGGTAGTGGTCCGCCTTGGCCTTGCGGATGGCCCAAGTGCACTTATTACATGCAGCATTATAGGCTTGTCTATCCGCTGCCCTGCCAGACTCCAAGGCAATGTGCCAGAGGTTGTCCCTCTCCCTGAGATTTTGGAGCTGGGAGGGGGTGACCCATGGCACATTTTGTTTTTTTGGTGTGGAGTCTGGTGAGTGGGGCATAGAGATCAGAGGCTTTGTTAAAAGCCTGTGTAAAGAGGTCGAGCACAGAGTCAGTGTTGCAAGCTAGGTTGATGGGGGACCAGTCACCCTGGGCAAGGTATGTCTAAGTTTTTTCAGGCCACCAGGGTGAAGGTGCCTGCGAAGAGTGGTTTGAGCCATTGGTTTTGGGGTGGAGGAGACCAGAGGAATAGGATAGGGGAGTGGTCGCTTAAAGAATCGGGGAGAATTTTGATGTCCTGGACTTTATGGGTTCGGTTGGAGACTATGACATCCAGGAGGGTGCTGGTTCCACTGGAGGGGTTGAGCCTAGTGGGCTGGGAGACTAATTGGGTCAAGTTGAGGCCGGCAAAAGAGTCCTTTGCTTGGGATGCAGAGTTACCGAACCAATTGACGTTAAGGTCCCCTACTAGGACTTGTTCTGCTTTGTGTGGGAGAGTTGAGAGATAGTCTGTGAGTGACAGGATTGCCGGGTTCTGGTTCCTTGGGGGAACATAGGAAACTGTAATGTAGAGCGGGCCCCTGGTGGCATCAGGGATGATTTTGAGAGTGAGGACCTGGGCTCCATTTTTGAGCTTGGGGGCAGGGAGCGCATGACCAACAATGGTGTCACGTACGAACACCACACAGCCACCCCCGCGTTTGCCTACTCGATCCTCCTGATAGAGGGTATACCCAGGGAGTGAGACAAAGGAGTCACTCTTCACAAAAGTGGGAGTAGGGAGGAGGCTGGAAACTTAGACCAGTCAGCCTAGTCTCAATAGTGGGGAACATTATGGAATCACTACTTAAAGAAAGGATTATGAAACACCTTGAATCCATAGCATGGATTCACAGCGGGAGGTCATGTCAAACAAATCTAATTGATTTCTTTGACAAGGTGACTAGAGAAGTGGATCGGGGGATGGGTGGATGTGGATTTCAGTAAGGCCTTCAATACCGTTCCACATAGAAGACTTGTGAACAAGCTGGGCAGCCTAGGACTGGGTCACAAGCTGGTAAACTGGGTTAGGAACTGGTTGAGTGATGAAAGACAGAAGGTGGTGGTAAATGGAGCTCAGTCTGAGGAAAGCAGGGTGCCACAGGGATCAGTTATGGGGTCAGTCCAGTTTAAAGAGCAGGTTTTGAGTCTGCAGTGTTCTGCCTCCTTCCAACATACAGGGTAGCTTACCCTCCAGTTAAGCGCTTCATCCATAAAGTTTCATTTTTGGCTTGGTGTATTTTTAATAATATCTCTCGTAAAATAGCTCCATGGACCATGTACTCAAAATGCTCGCATTTCCTGATTTGGAGCTGCGCCCTCACACTTGCACGTTTTGTGATGCCAGTACAAGAATGGCATGAAAGTGTGCTCCATAGACTTCGCTGGGGCACTTTTTACAAGTTTATTTTATTCTATTTTTTTTTTAATTTCTTTAAGGAGTGTGAAAACACAGAACAAGTTACAAAGATACAAATCATAAACCAACATTTAAAACAAGCTTGACATTTCATAACCAGAGATACTTTGATAATAATCGTATAGAAAAGTGTGTTTGTGCAAAAGAGCCTTCAGTACTTATCAAGGCAGACTTTCAATTAATTATTACATAATGGGCTAAGCAATGTACTATATTTGATCAGAGCCCTAGGGAACAGTTCAAAACAAAACGGAGGTTCAGCTCTATATTCTCTCATGGAATGAAGTCTGATCTGATAGGTCCAATATACAGCACCCAGCATCCCCATAACAATTCAAATTGCTCCTGCTTCTTATTTAACATGGCTGTTAATCTCTCCATTTTATATATACCTATCATTATGTCCTGCCATTGTTTTAGCAAGTGAGGATTGGGCGAGAGCCAGAGTTTAGTGGTGGCCTTTTTGGCTGCTAATATAGCAATCGCCAATCGTTTTTTTGTCTGAGGATCCCTGCACTCTGGTGGATAGTCAGAGAAAAAGTACAATGGTGGCATTAGGTGCAGCGAGGGCACCAGCATCTGCCTTAATGTATCCTATAGTTCAAGAATAAAGGGGAGGATTTTTGGGCAGTGCCCAAAAATATGGGCATGTGATGCTGGGGAATATTCACAGTTTCTCCAGCATTCCGCTCCCCTATCCTGGAGAAACTTTGCTTGAGTTGCCAGGGACCTGAAATATCTAGTGGTAACTTTCCAAGAGAATTCCTTCCAGGTTTTTTTATGCCATACCCCAGTGTAATAATCATACATTTCTCTCCCATGATTCTTCTGGAATCCGTATTCCCATGTTTTTCCCCCAGGCCTGTCGGACTGACTCAAGAGAGTCCTCTTCTAATGATCTTAATGCCGCATGCTGGCATGCGATCATATGGGATAATGGGGCCTTGCCCTCTAATCCGAGGCATAGAACAGCTATAATTTGGGGGGCTGGTGCGTTGACCCATAGGTTCCCTGAGAGAGACATTATAAAGTCTCTTGCTGGGAAGTATCTGAAGCTATCTTTTGAAGGGATCCCAAACCATTGTTCCAGTTCTGTCTGACTCAGGATGGAACCCTGTTGCACAAACTGGTGTACCAAGTGCAAGCCTAGACACTCCCATCTAAGAAACTCCACATCCATTTTGGCAGGTAAGAAATGGCCTACATATGGCAATGAAAACAGTAATGGTCTCCACTTAGTGAGTCCTTTCAAAACTGAAACTGCCAACATTGAATGCTAGTACGTGTATAAGGATTGGTTACGTTTTCCGGATTTGTACTAGGTGGATATGATAGCAGCAACTTATTCATACACCAGAGATCCTCCTCCTGTCTTTCCAGTGTTTTCCATTTAGTATCATACTCATGATGTAGCCAATATAAAACAGTTCTAAGCTGAGTCGCTAAGAGGTAAAATCTTAAATGTGGAAGGGCAAGGCCACCCTGTCTTTTTGGGAGCTGCAAAATGGAAAACCTAATCTTTGGTTTCTGCAAGGGCCATATGTAGTTTGAGATCTTTCTACTTAAGGTCCTAAAGTACTCTTCTGGTATTTGAATTGGGATGGTCTGGGCCAAATAGGGGAACCGTGGTAACAGGACTATTCGGACAGCCTCTATTCTCTGTATCAGAGGAAGTGGAAGAACCTTCCACTGCTCCAGATCTGATGATAATGCGTTCATTAGGGGAGTGTAATAAGGGTCAAATAATTCAGTATGTGCCAGCCATATCTGAATACCTAGATACTTTGTGTCTCATATTCCAGAGAAAGGGACATTTGGATAGGATATGAGTAGTAAGGTCATAATTTATGTTAAGCACCTCTGTCTTTGTAGAATTAATTTTGTATCCCGCTATTTTTCCAAAGGCAGTAAGAAGATGCAATAAAGGCTCCATGGACTGCCATATAGATCAATAAATCATCGGCGTGCAAAACTAGCTTGAGCTCCTCCCCTCCTGTCCTCCTTATCAGCTCACTTTGCCGAATGGCCTGGGCAAGAGGCTCAAGATATAGGGCAAAGAGCAGGGACAATAATGGGCAGCCTTGTCTAGTGCCTCGTTGTAGTCGGATCGGGATTGAGATAGATCCATTGATCTTAATGTATGCCATAGGGTTGGAGTATAGTGCAGAGACAATCTGGGCACATCCCTGCGATAAGCCCATCTTGTATAAGATAGCCTCAAGAAATGGCCATGCCACCTAGTCAAATGCCTTCTCTACATCCGAATCTATAAGCAGGAATGGTGCATCCGACTGGGCAGCATGATGTAGCAAGTGCAGCATTCTCTTTATATTATCTTGTGTTTGCCTACCGGGTACAAAGCCCGTTTGGTTCAGATTTATTAACATTGGTAGGAGAGATTCTAATCTTTTAGCCAATATAGAACTGAATAATTTATAATCAATATTAAGGACAGAGATGGGTCAGCAAGAAAAACAGCATGTGCTGTCTTTCCCCAGTTTTAGAATACTGGAAATAAAAGCATAACACCAGGTATCTGGGACTCCGTCACCTTCCTGAGCATCATGGCAAGCAGCCGACAATGTGGGAAGCAGTTTACCTCTAAACATTTTATAGAATTCCCCCGTGTAGCCATCAGGACCAGGACTCTTAAATAACTTCAGATTAATAATGGTACTGGTTAGTTCTTTTTCTGAAATTGGTAGGTCTAAGGCCTCTTGTTGTTATTGCATGAGGCTGGGAAGATCAAGACTCGCCAGAAAAGTCTATGCTTCAGCCTGGTTAGTTTTATTATCCAGAGTATATAAGGCCTTATAGAATTTCTGAAAGGCCTGTTTAATTTGCAGGGGTAAATTAACCAGCCTACCCATCTCTGGGTCTCTGATTTGGGTGCTATTGTTTTGGGCTTGTCGATGTCTAAGCTGGTGGGTCAGCAACCAGGTGGCTCTTGGGCCTCCATCATAGTATTTCTGATGTATAAATTGCAATGCCTGTTTGGTTCATATATCTATAAACTTTTGTATTTGCTCTTTTGTGGCTTGCAGTAAGGGTAGGGCTCCTTTATCTCCAGCCACGTGCTGAGTCTGTATGTCCCTGAGCTGCTGGTGGAGTCAATCTAGCTGTGTTTGCTGTTGCTTCTCATAATGAGAAGCATACTTTATTATGTCTCCCCTTAGAACCGTCTAAAGCGTGTCCCTGATGGTGGGCATCAGTATGTTCAGGGATAGGTTATCTTGTAAAATTTGGGTAATTCTCTCTTCGATCACCACTTTAAAGTCCTTCAGGTTCAACAAAAAATTTTTAAATCTCCATAAAGTTTCTCTCCTATCTACCTCCCAGTCTACTTTAAGAATCAGCTGAGAATGGTTTGCTAAAGTGGAGGGTATCTGGCTGCATTCCCACACCGTATATGCTCTCTGGTGATATGGAAGTAATCTATTTGTGTATACACACCATACAGGACTGAATAATGCACATACTCCCACTTATTTAGGTGCTGGGACTGTCAGACATCCTCCCACTCCACTTCCGAAAAATAAATGTGAGCTGCTCTTTGTGCGGCAGTTTTTATAGGGACACGGGGATTGGAGGTGTCCCCCCACCAAAAAAAGGGTGCATGTATTTGATTGTGATTCCCTACCCCACTACCAAAACTCCTTGTTGTATCTCCGTTATTTTCTGAAATAGTGCTCTCACCACCTCCGCCCCAGATCAAAGGGGTATGTAAATAGATGCTAAAGTAATCACCTGACCCTCAAGCAACCCCGCTGCTATTGCCAACCGGCCCTCAGGGTCGGAATATAATCTTAAATGGTGTTGACTTTGGGATTAAAATAGCAGTACCCCGCCGTTTACCTCCCTTGTATGAGGAGGCCACCACTGTACTATACCCAAATTTGGCCAGTTTCGAGTGTTCTGTTTTATCTAAATGTTTCTTTTCTAGTAAGACAAATGCTGTTTTTTGTTTTTTAATACAGATTACTATTTTATACCTTTTGATTGGATTATTCAACCTGTTCACATTATGGGAATAAATAATCACCGAGGCATTACGACCCATCTCTAATTGTCAACTCATGTATGCCTGATATGATTGTCGGGTGATCCCCAGAAGTCCCCCATCCGACATTAGCATCCCCCACTTCCCCCTGAGGAGCTCTGCTAACTGTAATAGTATTACTTATGTTTGATGTCCATTGACGGCATGGTGACATCCTTTGAGTCATGTCAGTGAGATGCACACTGCACCTAATAGTGCCAAGCTTAACATACCTAAACAATAAAACAAACTCTAAATAAACAGAGATCAACCTTTGAAACAGGGAATAAAACTTATTTACATTCAGAAACCCGTCCTCTGTAAGCATGGGGCAGGTCACCTACTAGGAGTCCATCCCCATTGGGAGAAATAGTGGCTAGAACATTCATCAGGCCTCACTGATCCCGATATGTTTTGAGACCGGATACGTATAGCATCGGTAAATATGTCATCACCCTGAAAGATTAATACAGACTATAACACCCCCTGTATTATGTAGTAGAGAACATTCCTCTGTCCCCTACCACCATATATTGAAAAAACACAGTTCGTTACCTATTTGATCTCGGCCATAAAATTAAACTGAATAACATCTGGTGGCTCACCATTTTTATAGAATGCTAAAAGAATTATAAATGAATTAATGTAGAAGGCAAACACATTTGGAAAAGGAGACCCTCTAGCTCAGTAATCAAATAAACTAGGGAGGTGTGCCCATCATTTGCTAGCTATTACGATTACCATGGTTGTTCTGGCCCTTCCTTTAACTTTTCCCCCTCCCCTTCAATGTGCAGCCTCCAAATCTTTTATGTGCTTCATTTCTTCAGCATTACTTAATCGATCAGAAACAAAGTACAAAATGAAATTTATGTCCGATTGTGCCAGAATAGCGCCTTCCTATATTCTGAGAGCCTGATTTATGTCTGTGAGTTAGTTAACTTTTCTTATAACTGGTTGTCTCAAGCTTTGTACAAGTGGGGAGGTCACAGAGAGCTCTGAGGTCGCTCTGTTTTTAGCAAAACCCTTCCCCCACCCCCGCATGCTCACAGGGAGATCCAGTATTAAAACTTAACCCACAGGAAAAAAGTTAATCCCTCAAGTTGCAGCAGTATTCTCGGAGGTTGCCGCTTCTCCTTCATCTGGTCAGATCTTCTTCAAAGCGGCTTTGACTTCTTGCAGTGTTTTAAAAGTCCCAGTTTGAGCTCTTCTTCCCTGCTGCCCAGTACTCAGTTGTCACTGCGAACGAGGCAGGCAGGAGCGTTGTTCAGTCTGACAGTCCGGGTATAAATTCCAACTCCTGCTTTTAAGTTCCTGTTGGGCCTCCTCTGGTGTAGCATACAGGACAGTGCCTGAGTTCCAGAAAACATGAAGTTTCACTGGATACGGGGTCTGGAATCAGAACCCATGCTCTCTGAGAATTGTGAGAATTGGTGAGTAGGCAACTCCCTGTCGGACAGTCTCCGTCGGGTTGTCTTAATCAAAAATAAGCCGGGCCGAGTTATACTGCACAGATTTCTTGGACCAGGTAGTGTGGAGGATATGTTCTGTATTCCTGTAGCTAGACAGCTTTAAAACAATGGAACAGGGTCTCGCAGTCGGGTCATTCGGCTTTTGTGTTAAGGCCCAATGTGCCTGTTCTATGTGAAACTGTTCATTTGGAATAAATCAACAATTCAAGTTGGAAAAGCTGTGGTCTGTGGTTTCTTGGAGCACTGGTGTTTTTGGATTTTCTATGCAAAACTGAAAGGTGGGAGCTAGGTCGAGGACATCCCTCAGTAGGTCCTCAACGAAGTCTTCCATTCTGTCGGTCTCCGTGCTTTTGGGAAGTCCGTAGATACGAAGGTTGTCTCTCCTAGAGCATGCTTCCAGGTCCAACAATTTTTCGTGTATGCTCTCCTCGTGATCTATGAGGAAATCGACCACTCAGTGTAACTGTTGGGTCTCCTCTCTGATCTCCCCATCCATCTTTCAGATGTCTCCAACTTTTTTCCACCTCTTCCATCCATGTTTGCCTGCAACTCTCATTTGTTCTCTGCTCTAAAGGCTTTAATCTCAGCCAGTAGAGTTTCAAAGCGGGAATGGGACAAGCATTCACTATCCTGATCGGTGTCCGGATCTAAGGCCACACTGTTGGCTGGTGAGGAGCTCCAGATGAGAACATCTTGGTGAAGAAATCTGTCGCTATCCTGTTTTTTAGCTTTTTTTTGCATGAGCTCTGCTAGACCTTGTTCCCTCAGATATACCAGATGCCATTTTGGTAGGTTTAGTGTGTTTTTATCTCTGATCTGGAGGAAATTGATAAGTAGGAATGCAAGAGGTCTAAACAAGGGCAGCCATCAGGGTGATGTCACCGGAAGTCTGTTTTATACTTTTAAGTGCCGATTTTGCAAAAGGAAGGCCACTCCTTAACTAACAAAGTCCTTGTTAAATGGTGGCCTTCCTTTGCAAAATAGGCACTTTAAAAGTATAAAACAATCTTGTAAAAGTGCCCCATTGAAGTCTATGGAGCGCCACCCTCATGCCATTCTTGTACTGACATCACAAACGTGCAACGGTGGGTGGCTCAAATCAGGAAATGCCAGCATATTGAGTACATGGTCCATGGAGCTATTTTACAAGGGATATTATTAAAAATACACCAAGAGAAATATTAAATTTTATGGATGCAGCGCGTAACTGGAGGGTAAGTTGCTCTATATGTTGGGGGGGGGGGGACACTGCAGACTCAAAACCTGCTCTTTAATGTCTTCATAAGTGACATTGTGGAGGGGCTAGAAGAGAAGATGTGCCTCTTTGCAGATGATACCAAGATCTGCAAAAGGGCAGACACTCCAGGAGGGGTGGAAGAAATGAGGAGGAACCTAGGTAAACTGGAGGAATGATCTAGAGTGTGGCAGCTCAGATTCAGCATAAAAAAGTGCAGAATCATGCATTTGTGGTGCAGGAACCCAGGGAGGATTACATGATGGGGTGGGGGAAAAGATACTGACTGCCACCAAACAGGAAAGGGATTTGGGGGTAATCATATCTGTTGACCGAAAGGTGGCCAAACAATGTACCAAGGCTGTGGGGAGAGCCAGTGGGATGCTGGGGTGCATAGGAAGAGGTATTGCCAGCAGAAGACAAGAGGTGGTGATGCCACTGTACAGATCATTGGCAAGGCCTCCTTTCGAGTACTGTATCGAGTTCTGGAGGCCGCATCTCCGTAAGGACATAGACAAGGTGAAGGCAGTTCAAAGAAGGGCAACAAAGAAGGTGCAGGGCTTGCACCAAAACTCATGTGAGGAGAGACTGGGAGACCTCCATATGTATACCCTGGAGGAGAGGAAAGACAGGGGCGATATGACAGAAACCTACAGATATATAAAGGACATAAATAGGATACCAGAGAGTAGCATCTTTCAGAAAAGGAGATGTTCAGGAATGAGGAGGCATGACAGGAGGTTGGAAGGGGGGTAGACTAAGGGGTATCATGAGGAAGTGTTTATTCCCGGAAAGGGTGGTGGATGCATGGAGTAGACTCCTGGCAGAGGTGGTGGGGGCAAATACAGTTGGGGAATTCAAAAATGCATGGGACAGGCATAGGGGAACCCTAGCAATAGGAACGATAAGGTAAAGCTGGAGAGATCAAGTAGGGTCTGTGGGTTTTGCAGCAGGTAGGGAAAATGGACAGTCTGGATGGGCCTAGCAGTCCTTATCTGCCATCAGTCTCTTCTATATAGATTTTTTTCCCCCAGATTTTCCCCATTTTTTGCCCATTCCCTTACCTCAGCCGCACATGTGGAGGCACATGCACACCGCATCTTGAGGTGACCCTCCCATTACTTGCCGCCCCATCCCGCTTATGCTGACCACCGGACTTCCAACAGATGGAAGCAGAAATATGAAGGGGGTGAACCCCCCCCCCCAGGAGAGGAGAGCTACCTTCCAGCTGCTCAGTTCTACTCCAACCCCCCCCCGCCGACTCCCACGACCTGTGTCCATTCCCAAACCCAGGTCGCTGGCGTGAGGTGAGGTAAGGTGTCCAGCGCCTCAGCCCTCTGCGCCACGGGGCAGCCATCTGCCGTCAATTTCTATGTTTTTATGAGATGTGAGGAAGTACTTCTTCACAGGAAGAGTGGTGGATTCCTGGAAAAGCCGTCCAGCAGAGGTGTTAGGGGCAAAAAGAGTGGTGGGGTTCAAGAATGCATGGGATATGCACAAGGGAATCGTAGAGGAAAGGAAAGGGGAGCGAGAAAGAGCTGTAGATCAAGCAGGGTCTGCAGTGAGAATGTAGTTAAGGAAAAATGGGTAGACTGGGTGGGCAAAATGGTCCTTATCTGCTGTCAGATTCTGTGTTTCTATTTTGTAATCTGGGAATTAACCTTGTCACTGCCAGGGGTATTTATACTCCAGTGCCAGGCAAGTTTTGTGATTCTTGCACTACAGCATATAAAATGAAAATATCCATATGTTCCCTTCAAGGAAAAGTTGGGAAACCATGAGTGTTTTTTTAATGACTGACTGACCTTTTTATAGGTGGTAATGTTTTGTCAATCTGGGGTCATGTGATCATGAAACACTGCCTGAAATGTAAACAAAATGCTATTTTTACTCAGAAGTGTTGCAGAAAATACCCACAAAAGCCAGCCCAACTGGCGTGGTGGTAGTGCTACCGCCCACCATGCCCACGACCGTAAGCAGGAGCGATCTCTGGTTGCTGGGGTCTGGCGGGGAGAATGAGTGTCAGATGGACTGCCTTCCTATCTCGCAGAGGGAGGCCTGCTGTTCCTGCTGAATGACTGTCACCAGGCGGAGGCCTGGTGGCAGTGAGAGCCTACAAGGCAGCATGGGGGGGAGCTGCGGGACTTCGGTGGGTGCATGCCTGTACACATACGCATGTCTGCATGCATACCCTATCACGGGGATCAGGGAGAAAACCTATGGAGGAAAAGTGGTGAGGCAGGCATGTATGGCGTCCTGCATATCAGTCCCCACTCACCCCCCTACCAGAGACCAGGGTCAGCCTAAGTACCGAATGTGAAGCTTCAGGTGGGGAAGACCACCTTCCCTTCCTGGCCCTGCAGGCAGATAGGGCACTGTTTTTGCTGACTGGTAAGTCCTGGAAGGTGGGAGACAGTAGGAGTGTCAGGGGATAGGGTTGAGGGGAGCCCTGCTTGCCTTGGCCACATATGGAAACTTACTTGCTTGGAAAAAAAAAACAAAAAGAAAAAAACAAAGGAATCCTAATATTCACTGAGAATTATGGAAGGCTACATGTTGCTGAACTTCTCTATGCCTGAACTATATAAGCAACAAAAAATCGTATTTTTTTTTGTATCATTTATTTATGCACCCTACCTTCGGGGCATCTCTCAGGGTCTCTTCTCCAGCCGCCGGACACAGCCGCCCACCTGAACCGACATCTCCGGGTTACGTCGGGTATGCGGGGACTGGTCACTCCCCCAGCCCATAGGAGTGGCCCCAGACCCCAAGGAAAACTGGAGAGACGGCCGGTATTGGACGTGAGGTCGGTCGCACTGCCTCAGATCACCGTCGTCTCACCCGAAGGGAGGGGCTTTCTTGTAGCTTTCTCCCCCTGGAGTGCGGACATGCAATGACATCCCACCCAGCGTGCGCACGCTCCCGCACACACCAGGAAGACATCCCTGCCATGCTCCAATCCCCAGGCATCTGCTACCATGCTCTGCAGTGCCCCCAGCCTCCACCAAGGGATGCCAGAGCAACGGGAAATCCTCAAACCCTCCCCAGGACCAGGAGAGCTGTCCTCAGACGCTCAATCCCAGTCCTCCCCTGCTGACCCCCGGCTCCCTGAGCTCGTTCCCGAACTCAGGTCACCAGCGTAGCATGAGGTGTGGTGTCCAGCACCTCAACCCTCAGCGTCACTGGGCCGGCAACAAAAAATCTTTTGTATAGGCAGAAACTAGAGATGCTTAGATGATCTGAAATTCCAGTGGATAACCTCACGTATTGGGTTTTTTTTGTAATTCGGAAATGTTGGATAAGTCTGATTTTTTTTTTTTTTTTTTTTTTATACTCCGTTTATTAAAACCAATCCTGGTTTATAACACAAATACAAAAGGATTTTATATCGCCATACATATTTAGATGCTTATACAAAATACATTTTATCAAGAAATCGTTTGTCTGTTTACAGTTGATTTGGTCAGAGTTTCTTTTACCCATGTTACAATAAATCTTTTTTTTTGTTTGTGTGTGTTGTTTTGGATAAAAAAAAAAAAACAGCATAATAGAACCATAAATAAAGTTACAATATAATAAAAAGAATAGAAAAACCAAACTGTCTGGTCTCCTAATTCCTTATTAAAAGTAATTCTGTTTAAGAGTATTGCTTTTCTCTGTCAAACTAAATGATCTAGGTTGTCTCAGTTCACCTAAATTCCTCCTACAATTCCCCTGCCTGTCCCCTCAGTCTGGCATTCACGCGTTGTACTCGGTATGCCCTCTATTTCTAGCTGTCATCCAGAATCACTAATCCTGTTTTAGGAGTCCATGCCCTCTCCCTCTGTAGCTATCTAGAGTTCATTTCTCCAACCTTTGAATATTGTGTACCACCTCAACCCACTCCAGTATTGTTGGGGACTCCTGTTTCTGCCATTTCCTCGCCTAAGATTTTAGGGCAGTGGAGGTTAAGATGGCCGATAGATATTTTTCCTCTTTACCCTTCATACCCAAAGGGTATACCCAAGACCAGATGCTGCAGACCGAGCTGTGTTGTGTGTATGAAAATTCTATCCAAAAGCTGACGTATGTTTCCTCAAAAAACTTCTATCGCTGGACACTGCCAGATGATATGCCACCTTGCCCATTAACCATTTTCCACCTCTCCCTGCCCCAGCCCCCCTACTCCCTTTTCTACCCTGTTATACAATGTATTGATTTCTGATGTACCCGCTTTAATTTGTTTAGTATATTCATGAAAAAGCCTCTGGCAGCTCATGTGCTGCTCCCCAATTGTAACATTTGTAAGCTACTCAACGTCCTGTGTTATATGTTATCTGTGTTGCCTACCAGATTGTTAACTTGCCTCTTCCTGTTTTTATGTGTTCATAATCCATGACATGGAACCTTTGTAAAAGCTTCTGGCTTAAATGTGTATCCGAAACTTAAATAAATAAATATGTGCCTGGGTGGCATGTGTCTCCCTGCACCCCCTCCAGCACCCCGAGGGGACCCCTGGTCTACCATGTGCAGCCTGCACCGGTACTAAAATGGATAAGTCTGATTTGACTGAAAATTGGATCATTTGGTCAGATAGGATAATAAATCTGATCCAATTATCTGACATCACTAATTGGGACTAGAGATGGACAAAGACAAGAAGCATTTAAGTTACACAAAATTATTTGCAAAGTTTCCAGACTTGGCATAACACTATGTGGCATGATATGCTGTTCGTCACCTGACTAAGTGATTTCCATATGCAATGGCTTTTCACTGGTGAAGTGCCACTAGTCAGTTCTATTTTTGTTTTTTTTTGCCTGGAGAAGTCGGTACTTTGACAAGCAGAGGGGCACGTTGCTGGTGGTGTGTCACCATGCAGAGTAGCTTTTTTTAAAGTATTTAAAACAAATCTCCCCCCACCCATGTAGCTATGTTCTCCCACCAACTCAACTATAAAAAACAAAAGCCCGGCTAACTAATCAGCACAGCAGTAGAGCTACTGCTTGCAATGCCAGCCACCCAGGTTTGCGAATGAGCCTGGATCATCAGGGGCCAGCTGGGGGGAGGAGAATTGAGCATCCCATAGGGCACTCTCTTCCTGGAGGGGGCTGCATCTTGCTGTAGCACTGCTACCTGCAGATGTGTGGATAGTAGGGTGTGTAGGACATGGGGAGAAAGGGACATGCCACACTGCATATTGTGTAAGCATGCCACCACACACTCGCATCAGGGACGTAGTCTCAAATACCAGTGTCCCTGTGGGAAGGGGTAGAGCAGCAGTTCACGGGGGATCAGAAAACACCCTGGCTGGCATGATGATCACCGACCTCTGCAGGCCTCACGCTCAGTGACTCAGGTTCCTCTAGAATCTGGATCCGGACCTCGGCAGGTTTAGTGATTCCCTGCAACCCTGCCATAGAGGGCAACCAATGGGGGACTCAGGGACAGGTAAGTTCTGGGAGAAGTTCTGGGAGAAGCTGAGGTGATGGGGCTGGGAGGATCTGTGGGAAGGAGGGCCAGCTAGGGAAATGGGAGGAGAAACTGTGACTAACAACAACAAAAAAAAAAGCCTTACCCCACACTTGTAGCACCCACATATCCCTCCTCTTCCAAGACTTGGCAAATTTGCATATTATTGGAAGCACAGAAACATAGACAATGATGATAGAAAAAAAATACATTGCTCCATCCAGTGTGCCCATAAAACTCTAACAAACCTGGGACCTGTTGTCTTATGAACAGGGTTCTAACCCACACTGTCCACTCCCATGCTTCTCACCTTTCCACTACCATCCTGCGCAACCACTAAGCCTTTCAGTCTGTACCATCTGTGTTTGAAACCATTGATAGTTTATACCACCAACAGCCTAATCTCGTTCAATTTCAGTTGGTTACTATCTGCCCCCCCCATCACCCCTGAAAAAGGGACTTCTAGTCTCAGTGGGTCTACCCAGTCAACAAAATTCAATAAATAAATAAATAGTTTTGGTGCCCATCACATCAGCTGACAGATTGTTCCATGACTCCACCACCCTTTCTGTAAAATAAAACTTTCTCACTTCCCTCTTGAACCTCCTTTGTCAGTTTCCACTTCATGCCCCCAATGTACTTATGCTAAATAGTTCCTTGCAGTTTACCTTGTTCATTCCTTTCAGGAACTTAAAGGTCTCTATCATGTATCCCCTCTCTCATCTATAATTCAGCTAGTACATGTTCAGTGCCTTGAGCCAATACTTGTAACATCTGCCCTGCTGGCCCTGAATCATTTTGGTCACCCTATGGTGCATTGTTTCCAACCTGTCCGTATCATTCCTTAGGTGAGAACTCCAAGTGCCCTTCTTCTCCCTACCCAGTGTCCACTTTGTTGTCACAGTATACAATACAACCCTGCCACTCACATACCCAACCCAATTCAACCCAGTAAAACAAGAAGGATGGAGCCCCGTCTGGCACCCTTCCACATTCCCCCACCCGCACACCCCAAAAGGGTAAACATAGAAACAGACAATGTCGGCAAACAAAATGGCTGTCCATTCCAGTTTTACACTACTCTGTATCCATTGGCCTATTGTCTAGATGGGTGTTTCACCCTCACCTCCTGAGTGCTAAGTGACATATGGGTGGTCAGCAAGGTGTCCTGCAATGAAGACAACTGTTCTTCATAGCAAACATACACTGACAACCCTCTGTCCTCCTAGGCCATCCACCATCAAATAAATTAAAGTGGGGACATCCTTCTATAACAACACCTGATTGGCTCAGTGTATCGTGATAGGATCACATCACTGGTTTCATTTATTTGCTGGTGGTCAGCTTGGGAAGACAGGGATTTTAGTGACTAGTCACCCTAGCAAGGGACAGGACAGCTACCTGACTGGACATCACTTGGTGTCCTTTGGCGGGGGTGGAATTGAGGGACGTCGGTATGCTGAAGGTTTTGCCATCTTGGTTTACTAGGCTGGGTTAGGGGAGGTGGGTGGCAGGATTGTATTTATTTTACTATGGCTATGAAATGGATATTAGGTGGAGGAAAGGGTGCAAATAATATGCCACTTTGCCAGGACAGGGGAAGGAGGAGGGAGGTATGAGTGCTTTGAGGGTGGGAGTCGGGGGGGGGGGGGGAGCTTCCGTTTCTGTGGTTGGGGCTGGTGGAAGGGGAGTTGGAGAACATAGCTATATGGGTGGTGGGCTTTTTTTAAACACTTTAAAGAAAACCATCTAAGCACAGTAGCATTTTGCCAGTGGAGTGCCTCGTCAACTGGCAAAGTATCCACTTCACTGAAAGAACTACATATCATGGCACATTACCACTATGTTTAGTGTAGTCTTCACCCTGTGAGGTGGGAATTTTGCCAGGCAAAGAACTATGTGAAGTGCCTTTTCATGCTACAGTACATGAAGTTGTAAAACTTTGCAAATCTATTCCAGTAGTAAAGCTTCCCAACTCTGCCCATTTTATTTAATTCTAGGATTGCAAGTACCTTTGAGCCAAGGCTCTTTTACAAAGGTTTCACATCAGATTGGGTACAGCACAACAAAGTTTCAACAGTGCAAGGTACAACAGAAATGTAAGCGGTACAGCAGAAGGTTTGGCAGCGATAACGGGTTAATCAGGTTAAGAGCAGTTTCTAGTGGTGGGTGTAGACATTTGTGGCAAGAACAGTAAATTACTAGCATGTTAACAGCTTTACAATCAGATACAAGGGAGATGCATACATATTTGGTAGAGCATCAACATTCAAGATCATTGGTGAGCAACAGATACAAGACATGGTTAGGACACGGGGTGTAAGCTGCCGAAAGGCATTGTCAACACATAGAGAAGTGCTGGGAAGGGGTTGAAGGGGAGAGAAGGTGTGGGGAAGGGGAGAGGTGAAAAGTACTTGTTGTGATGCCGGGGTAAAGACAGGGGTGGCAGCTAAGCTGGCAGGGCGTGGCAGTCACAGGTACTGGAGGCAGAGAGAGAGAGAGAAAGAGAGAGAGATGGAGCCTAGTTTTGAAAGGGCCAATCTTGGGGGTGGAGGAGATATCCCTGCTAAAATTATTTCCCCAGTTAGGGACTAGAGATGGGCAAAGACAAGAAACATATCTTAAAATTCTTTGCTAAGTTTCCATATAATTGTATAACCATTATCGGACCTGACCAAATTAGCCTGTTTGAAGTCAGATCGGAACTGGATGATGGCAGATAATTCAAATATCTGTCAGATTTCTGTAGGATTGGATAATACAGTATCTGAGCATCTCTAGCAGACACATATTATAGCAGTGGTACTTCTGTTTAATTTCTAACAAATGAAAGGTGACAAAAATGGCAATGCGCACCTTGATTTCTTTATAGTTTATTTTTTTCTATGTGAAAATCAGGTTAGAAATTTCCTTAGTATAAGGCTAACTACTTATGCAAATGATTGTTAATTTTTCCCACTGACATATATTTGCTATGTGTATGTTGTTTTGTTTAATGTCACAGTTTTAATTTTAGATGCAAATAGTCTGACATTTTTGGGCAGGCTAAAACACTGTTGCTATAATTAACCATACAAAGGTTAATTGCTTTGAAATCTACAGTACCAGACCTGTCTATTAAAGCAGCAGTGCAACAAAATTAAGTAACAACTCTGACACTCTCTCTTTTTTTCACTATAAAAGATTCCAGGCATCTTCCAGCTTTATTTGGTGGTAACATTTTCTAATTCCACCAACAACTGAGTATTTTATAAATGTTTTATTTGGCTTTTTCTCATGGGAAAAAAAAAAAAGATGACCACCACATTTGACTTAGAAATAGCATTGAATAGCATTGTAGACCTGGCAAGGGTCAGGATCTGAAAAATAAACAATACTTATTGTGTGCAGCATTGGAGATACATAAAAGAGTAGATATGTCAAGTGTGCTGATATTTTTATTAACTATAGCTGAAACTAACTTTTTGGAAAAAAATGTTATTGCACTGTTGCTTTAAGACCAACAATTTGCATATATTTGTATATTTATTTAAAATAATTTTTGCATTAATGATGAGTGTCCAAGGCTGATTTGCAGCATTTATGTTACCCACCATGCATTTCTTGTACTGGGTTGTACATATATTTTCCCCCAAAATAGACAAAAGGATTCATTTGTAAGTTGTCCTTTGCTAAAGTTAATCAAATGTGTTCAACTGTGCAGGAGAATCTCAGTAAATGCAGTGCTAAACAGGGAAACAGCAAATACTGTAAGTAAACATTTCTTTTGAAGTATTGTCACAAACAAATACTCTGCACTTGTGAAGCGCTGGTACAATAAAGTATGGAAGAACCAATACAAAATTATGCATTTTGAAATTCTACAGTGCATACACGTTTCAGAGGTACCACACTTATATACTTAACTACAGAGGTCTGGAAGAAATAGGCCCCAGACACATATGGTTCTTAGTTTAGTCTGCAGGGGACGAGTTTGGGTCCATATTGGAAAATGCACAGCATTGCTTCTCTGGCCTGTAGAAGCCTAGAACATCGTGTTACCATAGGAAAAGTCTTGTTATTGCTGTATATTTTGTTGCTGTTTAGCACCCAGAGCCTCTGGAATTGGGCCCGTTATAAATAAAATTGCCTTGCCTTGCCTAGGGAAAAGTGTATATTTTCCAAAACTACACAAAATACGGGTTTTAAACATGCATAACATAGCTCCCTACCAAAATGCTTGCTGCCTTTATTCTTCATGTTTGTTGCAAGTATGAAAAATAATTGAAATTTGCATAATTTTCACATTTTATCAAAGCAAATGCCAATGTAACTTAAGTGACAGGTACAAAACCCACCTTTTGGGGATTCTACAGAGTACTGGTTACAACAGTACCAATTTATGTACCTTTACCACAAAGGTCTGGCAGAAATAAGCCGTAAACACACGGGGTGCTAAGTTTATTTTTAAGGGGAAAAAATAGGGCCCCATGATGGTGAATGCACAGCATGGCTTCTCAGGCCTGTAGACATTCAGGACACGATGGTATCATATGAAAAGTATGTATTTTTTGACCCTGCATGAAATACTGGTTTTAAAAATGTGTAACGTTGCCCAATATCCACATTTTTGCTACTCATAGTGCTCCTTTACATTTGTGCAGAGAAAGATCAGCAAAAAGCATATATTCTGAACAGGTACTTCTGCTCATTCTTCACAGTGGAGGGAAAGGGGAATGGACTGCCTAGAAGCAGCAGGAACACTGTGAGGAGGGAGTTGGACACAAGTCCATTCACAGAGGAAAGAGTCCTGAGAGGACTTGCAAATCTGAAAACGGACAAGGCTGTGTGGCTGGATGGGATGCATACAAGGGTGCTGATGGAACCCAGGGAGGTACTGACTGCACCTCTGACAGACCTATATAACAACTCACTGGAAACAGGAGTGGTTCTAGAGGACTGGAGGAGGGCAGTTGTAGTCTTGCTCTGTAAGAGCGGCAGCTGGCAACTTTAGGTCGGTCAGTCTATTGTCAGTAATGGAGAAGTAAATGGAAATACTACTAAAAGAAAGGCTATTTTGCACCCGGGCCTAGGATATAAGGCGCGGAGGCCAGCAGGGAGGGCTCATAGAGTGTCTCTAGGATGCTGTCCTCCCAGGGGGAGGGAGGCTGCTGCGTTGCTCTCACAGCTCCTGGTGGTGGCTAGTGGTGGTGCCATTGATGGCATGGGTGACCACACACCATCAGGCATTCCCCCTCCCCCACAGGCCAGCCATGAGCACTCATGGCCAATAGGGAAGGGGGTTGGCTGGACTGGAAAAATGACTGCCAGGGCCCTGGATGATGGCCTTGGCTTGGCTCCCCTATGCCGCTCCAAATCACGACGGACTGTGTCTTCCCCTCCTGCCGATGACCCCGGTTCAGCCTCCCACCGGGATCAGTCAGATCAACAGGTGTGCCTGATGGGTCAGACCTATGGGTCTGAAGGTGGATATGCAGTGACAGCCGGCGCCTCCTGGATGAATGGAGGGAGGTCCAGCATGAGAAGCCTGAAGGAGTGGGGCCATGGCAGTCGCAGAGCAAGTAAAAAAAAAAAAAAAAAAAAAAGGCTATTGGAGTTTCTTAAATGCAGTGGGTTAAGACCCAAGGCAGCATGGATTTGCAGGAGGGAGGTCATGTCAGATGAAAATTATTCTTCAGTTGGGTGACCAGGGAAATGGATCAGGGTGGGGCGATGGACATAGTATACCTATACTTCAGCAATGCCTTCGACACTGTTCCACACAAGAGGCTTATAAGGAAACTGAGCAGTTTAGGGGTGGGACCCAAGGTGGTAAATTGGGTAAGGAACTGCTTGAGGATAGGCTAAAGAGGGTGTGGTATATGGCACTCACTCTAATGACGAGAGAGTGACCAGTGGGGTATCTAAGGGCTGTGTGCTGGGACCAGTCCTCTTTAGTGTATTCGTAAGTAACATTGCAGAAGAGCTGGAGGGGAAGGTATGTCTCTTTCCAGATGACGCCAAAAGCTGCAAAAGGGTAGATACTTTAGAGGGGGTGGTGAAAATGAGCAGAGACTTGAAAAATCGAGAAATGGTCAGGGATATGACAGCTGGTTTTCAGTTTTTTAAAAAGTGCAAAATCATGCACTTAGAGCACAGAAACCCGGGGTGGTGTATAAAATGGGAGGGGAGGTACTGACGATCACAAAGCAGGAAAGGGACCTTGGGGTTGATATTTGATGACCTCACGGTGGCGGGGCAGTGCAACAGGACAGTAGGCAGGGCTGGTGGGATGCTGGGATGCATAGAGAAGGGAATCACCAGCAGAAGGAAAGAAGTGGTGTTGCCTCTGTATCAATCATTGGTGAGACCACACCTGGAGAACTGTCTGGTTCTGCAGACCACATCTCAGAAAGGACATAGGGTAGAGGCTATCCAGAGGAGAACAACTAAAATAATGCAGGGGTTGCATCAAAAGCCATATGAGAAAGGAGTGAGGGATCTCAGTATGTATACTCTGGAAGAGAGGAGGGAGGGGGAGCATAAGAAGTACCTCACAGGGGTAAACAACGTACACAAGGGAGTGTCTTTCAGAGGAGAAGGTGCTCCAGAACAACAGGGCATGCAGTGAAGCTGGACAGGGGAAATTTAGGAAAGGTGTGAGGAAGTACTTCTTTGCTGAAAGAGTGATGGACACCTGGAACAGTCTACCAGTGGATGTGGTGGGTGCAAAAACAGTGGTGGGCTTCAAGCATGCATGAGATAAGCACAAAGGATTCTTAGTAGAAAAGCAGGAGGAATAGCTGGAGATCTGGTAGGTTGTGTGGTAACAGTATATCATGGACAAACCGTGCAGACTATTTGGGTCAAGTGGTCCATATCTGCCAGTGAATTCTATGTAGAACTATGAAAAATGGAAAATTTCATACACTTTAGGAAATGAAGTCTAGGTAACATAGGCTAGAGGTACATAAGTACCACATTTGTGAATTCTACTGAGAGTACTGGTTACAACAATACCACATTTATGTACCTTTACCACAAAGGTATAATAAAAGTAGGTTCAAAACATGTAGGGTGCCAAGTGTATGTTGAAGGGGAAAAATCTGGGCCCATAGTGGAAAATGTACAGCATCGATTCTCTGGTCTGTAGCCATTCAGGCCTCCATGATACCATACAAAAAGTATGTATTTTCTGAAACTGTGCAAAATACTGGTTTTAAAAATGTGTAACATTGTCCGCTATCCAAATGTTTCCTATCCATAATCCTCCTTTACATTTGGTAGAATTATGAAATGGAGATTTGCATAATTTCCACACTTTAGCAATCAAATGCCTATGTAACATAGGCTGGAGGTACACAAGTACCACACTTGTGGATTCTTCTGAGAGTACCAGTTACAATAATACCACATTTGTTTACCTGTACCACAAAGAATTGGTTGAAATAGGTTCAGATTATTAAGGGACCCATATGAAAAGGTTAGCACAAGCGCTAATTGAATAGCACCTGCATCAACCTGGGTTTCAAGTGGGGCCATATTTAGAGGCCCCAGAGTACTGCCCAAACCCAGCAGCATGATTGCACTAACCATATGTCTGTAACTATGCAAATGAGTCGTCCCTCATGCATAACAGCACAGAAGTATATTCAAAGTTTTGTGGCAGCGCTAAACAGCCCCCAGAGTGGCACTGTTTCCCATCATCAAAAACCCATTTTATCGCAGCGCTGTGGTCGTACCCCTTTTCCCCAAAGGCATGACTGCTGTACTGCAGCCACCTGTCCCTGTGTTTAGTGGTCCCCTTCCCTGATCGCTACTGGAATATATGTGTAGTATGAGCCCTGGTGGTCCCCCCACCAATTGCCCCATATCCTCTGTCTAATGTAAATCCCTGGTGGTCTACTGCCCCCCATCACACACCAAAGCCCTCCCCAGGTGTTTTCTCCCTCCACCTGCTGAGGACCCCAACCTTGCACCCCACGCACCCCAGTCACCAGTAAGTACAGCGCAGATTGGCAGCCTACGCAGCCCTCTACTGAACTTCTTGGTTGGATGCTGGCAGTCACAGAGTGCGATCATTCATTATGGCACTTTGTAACTGTCAGGTGGCACTGGCCAAAGAGATGAACAGATGGCTGTGCCAGCCACTGATTTGCACTGTACTTATCGGGGAGTGGGTGGGGTGGGGTTCCTCAGCGGCTGGGCAGGTGGGGGTGGCAGATGCCCAAGATATCTTTGGTGCTTGACTGGGGAGCTACAAGCTGGCCAGGGATTTACATTGGACAGGGGATGTGAAGGAGAGGACGACTTCCAGACTACCAGGGCTCATGCTCATACAATATATATATAACAGATAATCCACTACAGGGTGTGCAGTTGTGCTCTGGTATACGCACACCTTGGTGTATGTCATCAGGCGAAGGGCCGCAGGCCGAGTGTATTCAGTCATCCAAGGTGTGCATGTATCAAAGCATAACCGCGTGTCCTGTAGTGTCTTATAAAATGGCCAAAATTGCTTTTGAGGGGGTGAAAAATAGAAAAAAAGTGTGGTCATTGTGGGATTATGTATGGTCGTGTGGTGTGTTTTATCCAATCAGGAGACAACATTTTTACTGATTTTTCTTGCCCATTTTATAAATACAGTCAACTCCACTTTATGCGGACTCTGTTTATGAGTACAGTCGGGTTAAACGGACAGATTTCTATTTCCAGACCCGAATGTATTACAAACTATACTAATTTCCATGTTTAATGCAGACCTGATCAACCGCATTGCGCGGACAGTTTTTTAGTAAATTTTAGGCAATATTGGGCAACTTCAGTAGCCCAGAAGTAGACAGAACTGCTAATTAGTGGTAATGAGGTGTTTAGGTGATGCAGTGAGGTGTTAATTGAACCTGTATTTACTGACCTTGCCCTCTCCTGCAGCTTATCACTTTCCTGTTGTGTGCTGTGTGTGGTTTGTTTCTGCTTGTTCTTTGTTCCCACCATGTTTAAGAGACCAGGCATCTCTCTTGCTCATAAAATCAAGCTTCTAAAACAAATAGAATTGCTGCCACGTATGAGTGTTTGCAAACTGGCAGCACACCTATCGATTCCAAAGTCTACAGTCTCTGATCTGATCCGTGGAAGAGAAAAGCTGCTGGCTGATTGGCATTCTAATTAAAACCCCCAAAGAAAAAGGAAGCGGGAGGGGAAAGATGGTGAGATAAGATGCTTTATTGGTGTGGTTTACTAGTGTGCGGGAGCGGGAGGTGTTGATAAGTGGCCCCCTTCTGTTACAGAAAGCGAATCAAATTGCAGAAACACTAGGGAAGCATGATTTTAAAGCAATGGATGGGTGGTTACAAAGGTGGAAAGCAAGAAATAACATCTGCTGTCGTAAAGTCCATGGAGAAAAACAAAATGCAGATGACACTGGGGCAACAGACTGGGTAAAAGATGTTTTGCCAGACATTTAAGAAGGGTATGACCGCAACAACATTTACAATGCCGATGAAACCGGCTTGTTTTTCTGATGTGTTGGCCAAGGAACATTGACATTCAAAAGCGAGCTCCCACAAGGCCACAAAAAAGCTAAAGAAAGGCTTTCTGTTCTCGTTTATAGCAACATGTCTGGGTCTGAAAAAAACGAGCTCTTGGTGATCGGGAAATCCGCAGTTCCATGGTGCTTTAGGGGTATAGCTCACCTCCCTGTGATTTACAGGAGCAATAAGACGGCGTGGGTGACCAGTGAAATTTTCACAGAATGGTTGAGGCAATGGGACAGAAAATTACGAGGGAGGAAGAGATTGCCCCCTTTCTGGATAATTTCACTGGTTATCCTGATGTCCAAAATCTACGAAACATCTCATTAATGTTTTTACCACCAAACACAACATCGTTGATCCAGCCGATGGATCAGAGGATAATTTACTCACTGAAATGCCACTACGTGTGAGAAAATGAGAAACAGGGTTTTAGAAGAGATGGATGAGGAAGGGGAGCTCACAGCAAAAGAGTGCGTAAAGAGAATTAGTATTTTAGATGCAGTCCGTTTCCTGAAAAAAGCATGCGATAAAGTGACTCCCGAAACGATCTTGAACTGCTTTTGAAAAGCAGGGTTTACAAGGTAGTATGACTTGCTGTCCCTTACCACCACCTCAACAGATCAAGAACTTATCCCACCGCCATCGGGACTCACCGAAGTTGCATTCGATATCTTATGTCATCTCGGTGAGGCGGAAGAAGAGATTCACACAACTGATGAAATGACCAGGCTCTTAAGCATTGTTTGTCCACCAGAAACCCAGTGCCAAAGCCAGTGTGAAGATGAGGAACTCGAGGACACAGAACAAGAGATAGTGACTGCCAAAGATGTGCGTTCTGCATTGCTAATCCTAAGACGAGCAATGGAACAGCGGCACGATGTGCATCTAGACTGGCAGGTGATGGAAAGCACTGATCGCATCTTCAAGGTGTACACCTCCACTGCTGTCAAACAGACTACCATTGACTGCTTCTTTACGAAGGCTACTGATATAATGTATGATGGTTTTAACCCAAACCCCCTCCCACAACACTGAAAATAAAGTTTGTACTTTTAACCAGGCACCCCCCCAACACATACAGCACTAGAGATAAAAAAAAAATCAAAGGAAACACAGCACAAACCTAAAGCAAAAAAATAAAAGAACCAAATCACTGCACTGCACTGTACGTTTTCCCACGTTTCCCACAGTAGCACTTAAACCTATTGCTCAGTTTGCAATCTAGTAACCGCTTATAGCTCGCAGCACCATCTGCTGGCAACAGCGGACATCGCATAACGCGTGCAATATTTAGTAGCACAAATGTGTCCGCATTAAGCGGCTTGCACTGCATATTTATAAACTGGCACTGGAAAATTCACAAAGATGTCTGGCTGAAGCATTTCACATGACCATGCCTTAAATCTCTATAAATGTATGGTCAGGTGCCAAATCTCATTTTCCTCCCCCAGTTGTGGCTTATTACCTACATATACTGTAAAACTAGAAATTTTCACTGTCAAATAATTTTTCCTATTTTTGCTGAAGCACTAATTAGTGCTAAAGTAAATTTGCACTAATTAGCACTATTAGCACTTTTAACATTATAATAAATGTGGTGCTAATGACTTCACACTAAATTAAAATTTATGCAGTTATACTTGCATTTGCACTACAATTGCTTTGCATGAAAGTAACTAATTTTACAGTATATTGTAGGGGCGGGGCGGTTGGGGAAGGGAGTCCACTAGACTATCAGTGCTCATTCAGGATGAACAACATCACTTCTGGTTGGTTGTTACTGCTCGATGCTCAGGGTCTGCTGCTCCCATAAAAATGAGCTCATCATGGGCATGCAGATGGCCCCTTAGCACCGTGCATGCCAAATGAGCTCATTTGTAATCTCAGGCTGAATATTGCCTACAGGGACCCTGGCATTGTCCCATTTGGTATAGTGCTATCTCCCGTGGGCCATATACAGCCTTGGTCCCTGTCAGTACGGCGCATATTCACTTAGCGCTGAGCCTGACAGAATATTGCTTAGAGATGGCCATGTGCTATTGCAAGTGCAGCGCAACAGGCTTTGCTGTGCTTGCTGGAGGCTGTGAATATGAGGGCCATAGGATGCTAAGTGTATTTTAAAGATGAACATGTGGGCCCATAATGGAAAATGCACAGCATTTCTTCTCTGATCTATAGCCATTCAGAACACCATGGTACCATAGAAAAAGTATATCTTTTCTGAAACTGAACAAAACACTGGTTCTAAAAATGAGTACGCACTATCCAAATGTTTGCTATCCATAATCCTCCTTCATATTTAGTAAAACTATGAAAAAGATGGAAATTTGCATAATTTTCACACTTCAGCAAACCAAATGTCTGTGTAACATAGATTGGTGGTACATGAATACGTTTGTGGATTCTATTGAGAGTAATAGTTACACCAATACCACATTTAAGTACTTTTACCACACAGGTTTGGTTGAAATGAACTTGAAACATACAGTGTGTGAAGTATATTTTATATCGGAAAATGTGAGCCCATAATGGATACTGTACAGCATTGATTCTCTGGTCTGTAGACATTCAGGACGCTGTGGTACCATCTGAAAAGTATATATTTCCTGAAACTGCACAAAATACTGGTTTTAATCATGGTAACATTGTCCATTTTACTCAGCTATGTTTTACCCATAATCCTGCTCTACGTTTGGTAGGACTATGGAAAAATAATGAAAATGTGCATAATTCTCACATTTTATCAAACCAAATATCTATGTAAAATAGGATGCAGGTATCTGAACGCCCCTTTTGTGGATTCCAGAGATAGTAGTGTTTACAGTGGTGCCCAGTTTATGTTCGCTTATCACAGAATCTGGTAGAAATAAGCCCGAAACCCAAACGTTGCTAAGTGAAATTCAAATCCCTTGAACATGCAGTGACAGAGATTGGAGCATGTTGTGCCAAGGACCCTTTGGTAAAGGTACAATATTTTGGTACCTTCACAGTTAGTATGCCCTGAAGAAGCCCAACATGGGATGATTTTGTACTTGACAAATGAAACATCCAGATAATTAGGTAGAAAAAGGCCAAAGTATTACACTTTTTTTTTGCAGTATTTTTAGCTGTGGAACCTAATTCAATGGAAGATTATGGGTAGGTAACATTTGATTGTGAGACTTTCTAAGACATTGCTGAAATCTTCATTTTGTAAACTTTAAAGCAATATATATTTTTCCCTGAGTAATGCAGTGCTTTGAAGTTTTCTGAGGGTGGGAGGTGCAGGCAGGGATGTGCCACATAGCAAACGTTTCCTACGTAGGCATGTTGTAATACGCAGGCGTGGACAGAATGCCACGGTAAGATTGCATGTATTTGACACCTGTGTTATCAGAATACTCTGGCAGAAATAGAAATAGGGCGATTTTGCCCATGTAGTGTAAAATAATCAGACGTAGGCTGAAAAAAAGAGAAAACTGCTGTGCATGGCCAGTCTAGGGGTGAGTCTGGGGGTGTGCCGTCACTCCATGCCATTCACAAAGGTGTGTAATGCCAGGTGAGGGGGTGCAGGATATGGCAGCAGAGACCCTACCATATATATTGTGTGGCCCTCCCATGACACTTGCCAGTTATGGCGGGACAGGGCATCCCCCCAATGTGCCGGCCCAGCCCACTGGGCTAACAGGGAGGGCTGGGGCAGCCATTCGGGTACTCACCTGAACGTTGTAAATTTTCTGATTCTGCACCTACCCAGAATCCTCTAGTCACCCTGAGCAGAGGATCCACTTCTGGACCCTGGATGAGCATCTGATTGGATGCCTGCCTGTGCCCCCCACAAGCAGCTCCTGCACAGCTGGGTGCTGATGGGGGCCAATGGCAGGCACCCTGCAGAAGCACGCACTCACCTGTGCCTGTTCTCCAGGTGTGGAGGTATGCGGGCCAGGTATGTGCGAATCGTACTTACCCAGCCCGCAATAGTGCATAGCCATCATCGTACATAATTCATAGGACAATTATGGGTAGCCAAACCTTTGAATGGAGTGTTACCTTTAAACTAATATTAAAATTGTATATTTATTTTTAAAACTATGTATAGTATTAACATCAAATAAAACTGTGTTTCTGGATGGAATGACATGTATTTGCTTGATGGAAAATGCAATAAAAGGTAAGTTAATAAAAACTGTATGTGACTCTTGCCCTCTTTGCTGAGATGGGTAAGAAACCTGCTGTCCAAAGGTTTTTAGCATATAGAGTGACAACATCGGTCTGCTCTTCCCATAGAGGCTGAATGAGGATATCTCACTTCATAAACCATAGCCTGAGGTCCCTTAAACAAAGGTTTGTGGGTGCCGAGATAAGAAAACAACAATTTCTGCCAAATTGTTTTTACCTAAGTAAGTGACTGCTTTGGCCTTCTCCTGTATGAGATGAGCTTTGTAGCGTTCATTTAGTTACTCCAGTAACCGTGCTAGGTGTATTTCTCAAAGCAGTCCTCCAGGCAGGGGCTGGCTGTCTGGGACATTGTGGATTGCCATTTTTCATGTCGTTCCCGATGCCTTTTTTGTAGCAGACTCTCATCTCTTTTGGGATCTAGCCTTCCTTTCAGTAGGTGGGAGCATTCTGCAGAAATACCTTTCAGTCAGTCAAGCTAGCTATACTCTCATTCCTTTCCATTTCAGGTATTTCTGTTGAATCAAATAGGAGACTTGAGATCACATCAGTTTGCAAATCTAAAAAAGGATTTTAAAGGAACAGATGTATAACCCCTAGGCGGCGCTACTCCAAGGGCTACTACCCCTGCCTTGCCTGGCCAGACCAAGGTTAAGGGGCTTGGGTTCCCAAACTTACATTAAAACTGGTCATTTTCCATGATATTTCCATTGTGCAGTGCCTCCACCCAGAGTTCAACTTTTAAGTGGGCTAGCTGTTACCTGGTACAACCCCCCTGGGATGCTATACCACCCACTACAACCGTTAGCCACTCCAACACATGACCCAATAACCTTTCCCCACATTTTAAGCACTTTATCATTTAAATATTCTCTCCAATAATATGCTCATGACACCAATACTTGCAAAAACAACAACAATATTTATTTGGGGGCAGTAGGAATGGGGAAACAAAGGAGTAGAGGTTGTGTAGTATGATTATTACCGTTTACATTATTTACGGTAGATTGGGCTTGATTTGGATTTTGCTGGTGAAAATCCTGAAGCTGGGTGAATACCCGGGTTGCAAATCAGAAGAACAAAAAAACAATCGCATTATACCAACATTGATACCCAGAGCCCTGCCTATCTAAACTGCATGGAATTAGATGGAACACAGGATCATTTTTACCCACAACTGGTACCAGTTCCCAACGAGTTAGTATGAGACCCCACAATCTCACACATTTCACCATGGGTACCCAGTACTTTAAAGTTCTTGCATGTTGCAGGCCTGGTGGAAGTTGCAACTGTACGTTGGCTAGCTTGATTAACAGAAATTTCCAATTAGGTCTCCCAACATTGAACAATTGAACTAATCGCAGTCTCTTTGGGGTGAGCAGGGATTGCTCTGCATGTTGCAGTCAAAATATTGGCTAGATGCAACCAGCCAGTTATGTTGGTTTAGAAATCAAGTAGTATTCCTGAACACCCATCATGTTTATATGTTCTGCTACATTTACATTTCAGACACATTTGGGTAGGTAGGGTGTCCTAACTTCAGACACTAGCAAACTGTTATACTGCCTAAGCTGCTCAATTTTGTGTGTACCTTATTGTAATTGTAACTCTGTATCAAATGTAATCCTGTAATGCTGTACCGTATTGTCTTTGTAAACTTACATGGAACCTATAAATGAGCATCCGCTCACTGGTGTAATCCAAGATCTCAATAAATAAATAAACATTTGATACATTCAATGTAGGGATAGTGCCTTCAACCAGGGGTTAGGATGGCCACCCTGGTCCACTTGCGTAGGAACAGTAATTTCCAGGTTACATTAGACAAATTCAGTAGACATGGGGTCTCAGTACGATTCGTGGTGCATGGCTATAGATTGCAACTCCACTGGACATCTTGACTGGTTAGATTAGAAAATGCTGGACCTCTCAGGCAAAGTCAGGATGAGCCCCTGTACCAAGTGCTCCCCTTCCAGTCCTGTAGGCTCCATAGCAGACATCACACATCAGCACATCTATACTATTTTCTGGGCTCACTTGGGTCCCCCAGAACAGCTAGGTCCACCTGCGCTGGGTGAGACAGGTGCAGCAGATGCAGGGTGCAGACCAGTATAACAGTCACAAATAGCAAGGTTTCCAAAAAGGGTCCACCAACGCTGGCTATGGATAGGCACAGCAGGATGCAGGGTGCAGACCAGAAGAACAATAAATTAGACAGTCTCCGGGCATTGGCAGCCCAATTAAGCAATTTCTCTTTCATTATTGCACTGGGAGGTACAAGAGTACTCACTCAGGCTCCTCACAGTAGAATCTCCACAATCAAGGTTCTTGAAATCTTCAGTCCTCTCTCAACTGAGGTATGATCAGCTCTCTCACAGCTGGCTTGATGTCGAGTTGCAGGTCCACATCTTTCCCTGACGTGGAAGGGAGGGCTAGCACCTAAAGGACATTTTGGCAACCCCCCAGGCTAGCAGGTTCTGCATTAACTAAATTACTTTAAACTGTTACTGCTAAGAAGGCAAACACCCCATCCTGGGTGGAGAGGATTAGCTGGATCACTAGGCCCAGTTCCATGACTGGGGGCCAGAGCTCCAACCCCTGTAGGGGGTTCTCACTCGAATCTGGAAAATTGCTGAAAAGAGTCTTTTATGGGGCACTTCTTAGGCTCCCCGATTGGCTGAAACTATTGGATGCTTGGCCTCTGATTGGATGGAGGGCCTGTCAATCAAGAAAATTAATTATGCATGAACCTCACTCGATGCACAGTTGGTTTACTGTTTTGGCGCCTGAAATTAGGTCCCTGCAGTTCCCTGTGAGCACTTGGAAATTTCCCATGGGCTTTGGCTAATGTCCCAAAAGTCCTGCCTTTAAAATTCTAGCTTTCCGATTGGCAGTGACTGCTTGGAAATGGCCACTGAACACACAGTCTCTTAAGCAGATTAGATACAGTCCCAATTAAAGTCCTGGTGCAGCCAGAATAAAGCAAATATTTGCCCAAATGCCCCACAGTCTAATACCCACTGGTGTGTCCTTGCTGTCGCTGCCCAGTTCAAATGCATTTCTCAGTCCGTTTTACTGTTGCTACAACCCCACATATTGCAGCAGGCAGGCTGTCTTATCTGAGTCCCAACATTACTGGTGCAAACAGGATTAAAGGCATCTTGTTTATTAAACACTTTTCCCCTTACAACATTTTCCCCCATCACATGCAGTAGTTACAATTATTATTTATTTCATGTTTCTTTCCTTCTCAGCCATGGCCGAAATAACACTTCCCCGAAGGCAGAACTTAATCTTAGGCAGCTTAATCTGGTTCAAGGTCAGTTGGCATTCATCTGTATCCCCTTCCCCCGGGTCGTGCCTGAAAATAGGCAGGATTTGTCTAGTGCACTTACCCGGTCAACAAAAGCTAAATAAATAAATAAAATAAATAAATAAAAGAACAGACCCTCATGAATATTCACAGATTGGGGCTCTAGGCTCATTAATATTCATAAGCTCCGATCTTAGGCAGCTTGTGGATTTCTTTAATTTTTCAGAAAAGTGGTCTCTCTTGGCCCTGTCTGTGGTCACCAGGTCCCACTGAGCTGGTGGAAACACCCGGACCAATGGGACACTCCTCGGATTGACTGCAAAAAATGCAGGCATTCCTGGAGGCACTAAGAGAAGAGCAGAAACAGGAGCAAATGGGCCACTGGTAAGCCCCCAAATTGGTAGGGGGGTTACAGATGCCTTTATCCGGTACAGAATAAAAACATTGAACGTAGCCGGCTGAAACAGATGAATAGCTAATTTCCTGTATCAGGCTACAGTATGGTTCTTGAGTGGCATCGTAGGGCTCAAACATCTGGCTGTTTTGTACACACCTCCCACGTGCTATAATCTAAGACACTGAGGCTTGCTTATTAATTAGTTCTGACCACAAACCGGAACAGCTGCTGTAGGTTGATCATGAAATGTGCTTAGGAAGTACACATCCTTTTTATCTAAATTTAACAGCCAGCAGTTCACCGCATCAAAGAGCACTGGTCTCACCACATTTTTGCCTTCTGCCTGTCAGCTCTTTGGGAAACACCCTGCCTGGTCGACTTGATAGTACTACGAGTTACTGTATCAAACTGACACAGGGCATTAAAGAGAGGAATCTCAATGTAGAACATATGGTGCAGGGCACTAAAGGGGTTAAGACAAAGGAACACTGGAGAACTTCAGTCTCTGAAAAGGAACCTGCACTAAACAAATACTGTTGTCAGAAAATGTATGTCAAAAAGTAAATAGCCCTTTAAAATTCATAGCGCAAAATGAAATCGTTCAGTTGCTGCCTTTGAAAACTAAGTAGATGGGAGGGACAGGCTTATTGCTTGAGTGGGCTGAGTCCAGAGTAATTAGGGAGTTTTTAATAGATGTCATTATTCTTATTGTCTTGTGAATTCATTTCATTATGTGTGTGTGTGGGGGAGTGCAGAAAACAGTGTAGCCAGGAATTGTATACAGCCTTCCCCAAGTGTTGTGGGACAGCCATACATCATCTTGAAACTTCAATAAATTGGGAATGATCATTCCTATAAAAACTCCACATTTTTCTTAGACTGCCCCCCCGGTCACCATGTCTAGATTCACAACCCCTGCCTAGGTGACTATACAGTGCCCACCAAGTTGAGCGAGTGGGTTTATTCTTTCTCCAGTGGTCAGAAATAGTGGAGTGCCTCTACCAAGAAAAAATAAGTGGTCTAGATGTTATATTCAGTACCACCTTCTAGGATGCAGTGCCTTCATGCCTCCCTACACTGGACTGGACCACCCCTGGGGATCAACAAGACAGTTACTGCCATTAATAGACAATAAAAACAAATTACATAAAATGGGTGCACAGACAGAAGTAAAATTCAGCAAATGAACAGGGCTTTTATTTTGCCACACTGGTCTGGAAACTGTAATAAAGAGGGGGTTAGACCATTGCAAGTTAATTTAAACACTTGTACCTGATATCAGCCCTCCCTAGGAGCCACTGTACTGTGGGGTCACTGCCAGCCTTTCAGATCTCACAAAATTAGTGAAGGCACCCGCCCAATCAAGGGGCACAATAAGATAACATAAGATAACTTACAGAGGATGTGATATAGTGTTTAACTGGTACTAGTACTAAAAATATATTTGCTTCGTAACAATTTTGCACTGTTTTTTCTGTGTTTTGTTTAATTAACTCTATCTGCTGAGGGGACAGCGATAGGCTGGAAAATGAGATTAAAATGGTTGCCAAAGGCAGAAGCAGCTGCCCCTGAGAGGTAATTGCAGACCCTTTGCCCTCTGATGAGAGCAACCCCATGTCAGTTAATGAGGGAGCTTCAAAGAGCTCAAGGTCATTCATGTCAGGAAACTGTCCTAGCCAGCAGCCACTACCTGCAGGGTCAGACTTGGCTCCGAACAATGAGAAGTGGCCTGAGTACACACAATACACAAGTCCAGTTCCAACCAATTCCTTTGGAAGGGCTGTACCCTGAGAACAGTACTGGTTCTGGAGTTATGTCACCAAGCAGGAGTGACAAGAGTGGGCAGAGTCAGGCTTGCAAGCAGGTGTAAGTCTGCATGTGAGAATGGCAATTAGTCAGTGTTGGGGTTTTCATACTTTCACCATCTAAGGCTGGAGTTTGCCACGGCTTACAAAGTAATCCTGTGTGGTAAGAAATCTTTCGACTTTGCTAAGAGTTAAGAAGCTACAAGAAGGGTTTTTCTATGTGTTTCTTCTGCTGTGTGCAACCATTTCTTTCTAATATCTGTAGTAACCCTGTAATTCTGATTGCCGTGTAATTGTAATATCCTGTAGATTGTGCAAATATTGTGAAGTAAATATTATTTTTATTTACTTCATGCCTATGTGACTGAATCTTTTGGGGGAATAGTTAATTGTTGGCATTGACAAATCCACAGTATTTCTCTGAAGGGAGAAGGCTACAGTTACCATATTCTAGAAGTAATAACATTCTCAGGAGTGAGTGACAGGGGAAGGCGATTTGCCCTCTGCCAAAAGAATACTGTACTGTGTGAACAGTGGCTCTGGTGGGATATGCACCAAGAAAGTTCCCAGGTAAGAGAATCACTTCTGGGTGGTGGCAGCTACTGAGGTGCTTTCTAGGTGTGGACGGCTGAGAAAATTGGCAGCGTGTTGCAGGCTGCGTCCTGAATGTGGGCAGGTTGTGACAAACTGGTGTCAGCGATGTGAAATTGAAAAGGATTGCCAGTAACCTACAGTAGCTATTTCTACTGTGCACATCCTGACTGAGAGCTAATATGGCAGCTGGCTGTGGAAGTGAGAGGAGGGCTGTGCTGATCACCATCTTGAGTTTGGAGGAGCTGGGTCACTTGGGTAATGCGGGGTGCAGGGAGGTGGGATGTGAGCAGCTAGGGCAGATAGGGGGAAATGGCTGCCAGTGCCTAGGTGGAATACTGGAAATGGGTGATTGGTGGGGGGGTCACACTAGACCACCAGGACATAACTATACAGTATGAAATGGGTGAGGTAACCACTAGACACCAGGAAATATAGAATTTGCTGACAGATAAGAACTGCTTGGCCCACCTAGTCTGTCCACTTTTCACTGCCTATAGTATCGATGCAGATCCTTTTTTTTTTTTTTTAGCCACCTGGAGCTCAGCCCCTGTTCATCCCCTCCTCACCCCGCCTGGGACTTACCTCCTCAGAGGTGATACCCCCTGGATTGCCCCACAAGGCGGGGTCACTTCCCCAGTGCGACCCTCATGACAACAGAGTAAGGGTGTCAGTGGTAAATCCCACTGACCTTGCCTCTCTGGCTTGCCTCCCAGAGCAGAGCATAGAGATGAACTGGCTGTGGCGGAGGATGTAATAAATCAGCTAAGTGAGAGTACTGGTGGCCGATTGGAGCTGGGAGGCAGCAGGGTATCATAAAAGGCAGATGCATTTTTCCCCTTTTTGAAGCAGGAGGTGTGATGTGCAATGACACCAGTATCCGCATGCCTCCTTAGTAATCTAGGCATTGGTTGCTGCAAGACCCCCAGCCTCCGCTAGGTGTCCGACTTGCACTGGACACACAGCCACCCTCCCTCCTGGAGAAGGAGAGCCATCCCGAGGATGCTCAATTCTTCTGCCCCTGACCAGCCCTCCAACTTCCCGGGTCCATTCCCGAACCCAGAATGTCAGCATTGCAGATGGACACCGTGCTGCTGTGCTGGTGGATTGACACCGCTGGTCCTACTTAAACTCTGGCCAATTCATCCACCCCCTTCCCTTTACCTAAGATTCCCTTATGCCTATCCCATGCATTCTTGAACCCTGCCACTGTTTTCACCCTTACCACCTCCACTGGAAAATGGTTCCAGGCATCTGTGTGCTAACAGATTACTGCTGTAATCTTCTGATTCAAATTGTCTTTTGCAAGGTATATCTTTTGTTACTGCTTTATTTTTCTCTGTAGCAAAGTGTTTCTTACAGGGTATATCTTCTCTGAAATTACTGTATTACAGGTGGAGCTTACATTTTTGTGACTTTTATCATTGGGCTAGGCAAAATTACTGTTTGACACTGTGTTTTATTTTATTCTTTTTTTTTTGTTTGTTGAAAAGGTCTGTTGTCTCAGGTGTTTCAGTCTCCTTCTCACATTGAAGGAGCTAATTGCTTTCCTCCCACAGCTCTTCCAAAGGATTAGGTGTGTATGTGGGGGGTGGAGCTGGCAAACTGTCAGTAATTTCCAACAGAAAGAAGGGTTAAAAAGTCAGGTTAGTTGATATCTTGGAGGTAGAAGACTTGGTTTGCTGGCCAAGGCACCTAGCTTCACCTGAGCTCTTTCCTTCTAAGACTGCTTGAAAGGCAGAGTAGAGAAACTTACCAGAGCAAGGGAAAAGGATTAAGAGTTATTTTGGCTGAACAGATTTACTGTGTGGTGTTGTTTTTATTTTTTACTCACAGGGATTGCTACTGTTTGTTGCTAACATTTCACTGCTTTATTTTTCTCTGTAGCAAAGTGTTTCTTACAGCGTATATCTTCTCTGAAATTATTACAGGTGGTGCTTTACAGGTTTTACAGTTTTATCTAACATTAGGATAAGCTTTCAGGGTTACTGCATTTGTTGTTGACTGATTGTTTCTGCTCTTACCTCCTTGTTCTTTCGTCCGTGGTTCTTCTTTTCGGCAGGGGAAGGGCCCAGCCACCCACCCCCATCCCCAACCACCCCACACTACACTCCTTTTATAGGGTACCACAGTTGTGACATTTCCTGTGGCAGAGCAGGAAGGAGGATCAGTGGGGCATCCACAAGGTGAGCTCATTTACAGGGGCACTAGTAATTTAACTTGTTATAACAAGGTAAACAAAACACAATCAAACCATTACTTGCATTTTTTTTTTCCTTCTAATTACTCTGACTAGGTTATAAACCCAGCAACATATCTGGAATTGATATCATTAACTGCAGGTACTGTGGAACAATTTTCAGAAGGACAGTCTTACAGGATTTAGGACACTGTCCTACTTGTTGGGCCTTTGGAGATCTTAGGGCTCAGCTCCGGGCAGCATGGGCAGAGATTGCATGCCTCAAATTTCATATTCAAGAGGAAATATATTATAAGAACCACCCGCCATTTCCCAGCATCCAACAGAAAAACCTCGACCGCAGAGGGTAGTTGGTCCAGGAGGTTGGCAGGTGGTTAGGAGGGGCAAATCAGGTGCCCCATCACTCTCTGCTCTCCAACATATTACCTCCAAAAACCATATAAACACTACAAACAGGTTTCTGCCTCTGTCTCTGAAATCAAACAAAGAGGCAGAAGACACTGCAGAGCAGGACACTGCAGCACAGGAGCTAGCACAACAAAACTCACCTAAATCGGGAATCAAAACAAAAAAAGCAAAAAGGAAATCCAAAAAACTTCTGATCAGGTTGGTCTCTCTGATATCCTCATTAAGAGTATATCTAATATATACTCAAAACCCAAAGCATACGTGAAGATTAATGGTAGTATCTCTCCCCCAATACAACTATTTAAAGGTACCAGACAGGGATGCCCACTTTCTCCCCTCCTATTTGCATTATATCTAGAACCATTGGCCCAGGGGATTAGGCAAAATAACTTAATCCAGGGATGGGAGCTGGGAGGGGAAACGCACAAATTAGCTCTCTACGCAGATGACCTGCTAATATACCTTAAAAACCCGGAACAGTCATTGGGCCCACTCTGGTCTCATCTGACAGAATTTGGCCGTTTAGCAGGGTACAAAGTAAATCTTACCAAAACGGAGATATTAAAATTACAATATAAACCCTCAGAGGAGACCTTAAAGAAATACCCCTTTAAATGGAACCTTACAAGCATTAAATATTTAGGCATTCAATTGAGTGCACAACCAGACCAGCTTTTTACTCTTAACTTTAACCCTATACTAAAGGATATCAAAAGAGAACTAGATAGATGGGCCCCTATCCCCATCCCTCTGATTCAGAGGGTAGAAGCATAAATATGATAATTCTTCCTAGATTTTTATATTTGGCACAAACTATACCCATCTTATTACCAGAGTCATACTTTAAAGCGCTGAGCAGAGGAATATCTCGGTTCTTATGGGGATCCTGTAGGCCAAGAGTGCGCCTTACAATATTACAAATACCTAAGACTGAAGGGGGCCTGTCCCTCCCAAATTTTAAATTATACCACCGGGCGGCACAACTAAGAACAATAATGTATTGGCTAGATGGGACATATATTGCTAGATGGAAATCACTAGAGATGGAGGAGGGGGCATTGGCAAACCTCGGTTCTGTTCTCTTAAGACAGGGGAAGGGCCTTGCAATCCATACTATAAGTAACCCCTACACTGCGTCAACTTTAAATCTGTGGTTTGAAATGTTAGGGGATAGGAAGGCGAAGTATTGGAGATATCTTTTGTTCGCAGTCCCATACCTGGAGTCCTTCCCTCCTGCCAGGTGGGATATGGGATTCAGAAGGTGGGAGGAGCATGGCCTATATCTCATCTGGCACTTTATGGAAGGTAATGAAATAAAGGAATTTCAAATTTTAGTAAATAGGCATGGAATACCGTGGCAGGATAGATTTCGATATTTTCAGATCAGAAGTTATATTAAGAAACTACAGTCTCAGTTGCGATCAGGCTATCTCCCCCCACCACAATTAGCATGTATCCTTAAAAAAGCAGTGGAAAGAGACCCCCCCAAAGGTCCACATTATCTCCACTTTGTACCAAGCTCTTCTTATTTGGAAAGGGGATTCAGTCGAATCAGTTAAAAAAGCTTGGGAGATTGACCTGGGGATTCAAATTACAGAGGAGCTATGGATCCGGGCACAGGTAAGGGTACGTTGGGGCCTATCAGCGAATAGCTGGAAAGAGTTCTCATGGAAGATTTTTATTAGATTTTTTCGGACACCAGCAATTCAAGGGAAGTACTGGGTGACTGAATACATGACATGTTGGAGAAACTGTGGCCATTCTGCAGCAGGCCTAAGGCATATAATGTGGAGCTGCCCGGTGCTTTATCCCTTCTTTCAGGAACTACAGAAGGTTATAGACTACAGTTTCCAGATTACTCCGGCAGGGTACTTTTTCTTAGATATCCCAAATGAATATAGGAACCCCGGGATAAGTAAATTCTTAAAGATTTCTTTCTTAGTGGCTTAAAAAGTGACAACCAAATGTTGGCTTTCCCCTTTACCTATCACATTACAGCCTTGGCATGATCTTATGATCTCTATATACAGAATGGAAGCACTATCTGCAGCTACAAATAAGAGACTGACACAATTTGAAATCCTGTGGAGACGCTGGGTAATATATATATCTGAGGAGAGACTGGATTTTGTCCCCTGAACGATAAAAAAAAAAGGACGGTGATGACTCCACTTAACAGGGAGTACATCTCCTCCTTGATAATCCAGTAATTTTGTACCCTTATAATTAGGCCCCTGGGCTAAATATTCATTAATCAGGACATCCTGACCCTCTGGCTCCCCTCTCCCTCTTTTCCCCGGGAAGACCCTGAAAGATATATATGAATATCTCTTGTCTCCATTAGAGGTATAATTTGGAAGATTGATAAAGTATAATTAATGGAATGTGAATCAAGATAAACAAAATGTGTATGTATGTTTCCTATGGTTGTGTATAAACTAAATGGAAAATATAAATAAAGAAAGTATAAAAAAAAAAAAAAAAAACTTCTGATCATAGGAGACTCCATGATTCGGGGAGTTGATACCCATCTCCAGCCAGGGATAATGGTCAGATGTCTCCCAGGTACATCAGCATGGAGAGGCACTGACCGCATTGCTAAAATTGTTCACAAAGCAGGAGAAAACATTGATGTCCTAGTACACATAGGAACTAACGATCTCACCAGCCGGTCAGTTGTGGAGACCAAGGAACACCTGACCAGGCTGGGTGACAAACTATCATCTATTTCGTCCGGCATCTCCTTCTCTGAGATCCTGCCAGTCTGGGAGAGGGGAGCAGATGGACAGAAGGTCAGAGAAGGGGAGATAGGCGAGCTAAACACGTGGCTCAAGGGCTGGTACCAGGAAAAAGGACACAGATTTGTAGGGAACTGGCAACAGTTCTGGGAGTGAAAGTTCTTTAAATTTGATGGACTGCATCTGACTAAGGAGGGAATCAGTGCATTGGGGCAGAAGTTTGACGTCTTTGCAGAATATTTAAACTAGCAAATGGGGAGAGGGGTGCAGCACCCCATACGTCGAATGGGAAGAACACCCTTCCCCCCTCAGCTAGTGGTCAAACAGGGATTCAGCATGTTTGCAGTTCATTTGCATCACCAGGTAAGAAAAAAGGTTTGTCTCCCCATACGATGCACAGGGTAATGCCAAACCTCACCCAACAACTAACACACCAAAATCTGGCCAATGGAAAATGATGTACACAAATGCTCACAGCCTGGGAAATAAGATCCCAGACCTGCAGGCAATAATGTCAGAGGCTAAACTGGACATAGTAGCAATTCGTGAGACGTGGTTTACCAGTAACCACACTTGGGAGACTTCAGTACCTGGCTATGTATTGTTCAGAAGAGACCGAGGTGCAAAAGGGGAGGAGTGGCCCTGTATGTCAATGAAAATATCAAAGCTACAGAAATTCATAATACACATAAGGAGCCAGAAGAACTGTGGGTCACCCTGGAAACAGGAAATGGGACAGCCATAAGAACTGGGGTTGTCTACAGGCCCCCAGACCAGGGGGAGGACATAGACACATTACTGTTAGAAGATATACAAAACATGACAGCTAAAGGGGAGGTTCTGATAATGGGAGACTTCAACATGCCGGATACAGATTGATCAATACCAGCAGGAACATCTGCCAGAACTAGACACATAGTGGATTCCCTGCAGAGGGCCTCAAACAACTGGTACAGCAACCCACAAAGAGACAGGGCTATCCTAGATCTAGTACTGACTAACAAGGAAGGGATCACAGATCTCCAGGTAGAAGGTCACCTGGGGCCAGTGACCATCACATGGTATGGTTCAATTTGGCTACTACATCTAAATCATCCATTCAAGGCAAAAATATGGAACTTCAGAGGAGCTGACTTTGATAAGATGGCCAACAGAGTTAAGCTAGCCCTGGCAAAAGAAACACAGGTGAGAGGTACAGGCAAAGTGGGCAAGCATTAAGGATGCAATACTTGAAGCAACATCCCATTGTGTTAGACAGAAAGGAAGTGCAAAAGAGAGAAACCACTTTGGTTCTCAAATACAGTAGCAGAAAAGGTCAGAGCCAAAGGCTGGCCTTCAGGAAATATAAGGGAACACAGCGGGATGAAGATAGGAGGCATACCAAACTGCCCTAAGGAAGCAGGGAAGGCAGTAAGGCAGGCAAAGTCCCAAACTGAGGAAACACTAGCACGAACAGTAAAAGAAGGTGACAAGACTTTCTATAGATACATTAGTGAAAGGAGAAAGTCCAGAGGGGTATTGCTAAGCTTAATGGAGAAAAGGGAGCATGTGAGGAGGAGGACCCTGTAAAGGCATCTATCCTAAATAGATACTTTTGCTCAGTATTTACTGAGAGAAGGTAGGGCAGGGCCCACAGCTCAGCACCATGGACACAGGGGTGAGGGAGGTGAGCACTACTCCCTTCACAAAAGAAAGGGTCCTACAAGAGCTTGCTAAGCTCAGGGTGGATAAGGCAATGGGACCTGATGGCATACATCCCAGGGTACTTAAGGAGCTAAAGGTGGAACTAGCAGAGCCATTAGCAGAACTGTTTAGTGAGTCTCTGAGCACAGGAGAGGTCCCAGAAGACTGGAGAAGGGCTCATGTGATCCCGCTCCACAAGAGTGGTGGCGGGGAACTACAGACCAGTCAATCTTACCTCAGTAGTGGGCAAGTTTATGGAGGCACTCCTTAAGGAAAGGATAGTGCAACACCTGGAATCCATAGGGGCACAGGAACCAAGACAGCATGGGTTTACAAAAAGGAAGGTCCTGTCAAACTGATCTCATAGATTTCTTTGACTGGGTAACCAGAGTGGTGGAACAAGGGGGGAGCAGTTGATGTCGCCTACCTTGACTTCAGCAAAGCTTTTGACACTGTTCCACATAGAAGATTGATAAATAAGCTGGGTAGGCTTGGGGTGGGTTAGAAGTTGGTCAACTGGGTGGCAAACTGGTTGACGGGCAGAAAACAGAGAGTGGTGGTAAATGGTATACAGCCAGAAGAGATGCAAGTCACAAGTGGGGCACCTCAGGGATCAGTCCTGGGGCCAGTCCTCTTCAACATCTTCATTAGTGACCTTGCAGATGGACTAGAGGTAAGGCTTGTCTGTTTGCAGATGACACAAGATCTGCAACAGAGTAGATGATCCAGATGGGGTGGGCAGAATGAGAAGAGATCTGGATAAACTAGCAAAATGGTCAGAAGAGTGGCAACTGGGTTAATGCAAGAAGTGCAAAATCATGCACATAGGGAAGAGAAACCCTGAAGCCACCTATAGGCTGGGAGGAGTTGCTAGCAGTCACAAAGGAAGAAAGAGACTTGGGCATCATCATCACTGATGACCTGAAATCATCCAAGCAGACCTCTAAAGCAGTAGGTAAGGCTAGGGGGTGTTAGGGTGTATTAGTAGGGTATCACAAGTCGTAAGAGGGAGGTAATAATCCTCTTTACAAGACACTGGTTAGGCCCCATCTGGAGTACTGCGTGCAGTATTGGAGGCCACACCTTCACAAGGACATTAACCAAATTGAGGCAGTCCAGAGAAGGGCACCAAAATGGTGCAGGGACTGCATCAGAAGACATATGAGGACAGATTAACAGAGCTCAATATGTACCCTTGAGCAAAGGAGGAGAGAGGTGATATGATCAGGGCATTCAAACACCTTAAGGGCATTAACAAGGTGAAAGAGTCTAACATATTTAAATATAAGAAAAATAGCAGGACAAGAGGACACAGCATGAGATTAGAGGGGGGCCGATTAAGGGGGAATGTGAGGAAATTCTTTTTCACAGAAAGGGTGATGGATGCATGGAATGGCTTACCACAAGAAGTGGTGGCTATGAATACAGTGCAGGGCTTCAAACAGGCATGGGATAATAATAATAATAATTTTATTTGTATAGCACCTCTCAGTATATCAAGGTGCTGAACAGTTTTAAAAACAAGTCCAAAACTGTAAATAAAAATCATAAAAACATCCACAAAAAGATCAGCATATCATCATAGTAACAAATTTATAATAAAATCCAAACATAATAAAATAACTTAATTATCTGAGAAGGCCATATTCCATAAATACGTTTTCAGATCTTTCTTGAATAACTCCACGGAGGTGCACTGCCGTAACCGGCATGGTAGAGAATTCCAAAGAGTGGGTGCAGCATGCGAAAACGCTCTGCTGCCAGAAGATTTTAAACTCACTCTTGGAATCTCTAACAACCCCATGTCGGCCGAGCGGAGTGATCGGTCAGGGCAGTAAGGGACCAGGATGTCTTTCAGATAGGCTGGACCCTGATCGTGAAGGGCTTTGAAAGTCAATAAAATGACTTTAAAGGTGATCCGCCACCGTATAGGAAGCCAGTGCAGTTCGCGCAGCACAGGAGTGATATGACAGGACCTACTTGTCCCAGTCAACACCGGGCTGCAGCGTCGCACCAGCTGTAGGCGGCGGATTTCCAAACCCAGAAAGCCCAGCAAGGTCAAGCAGTAGTCTGTATGCCAAGATACAAAAGCGTGGACCAACGTTGGTAAGGAGTCAGACGGAACAAGGTGCCTAACCCTGTCAATGTTCCTAAGATGATAAAGGAAGTCTTGACAATGGCTGACACCTGGGACTTAAGTCAGCCTGTCGTCAAGAATAAACCCAAGGTTACGCACCAGTTCTGAGGACGGGAGACACACCACCACCAAGGAAAATTCGGATGGTGCGCCGCACTCGCCTCTCAATCTGACCACCTGGGTCCACTACCAGAACGTCTGTTTTCTCCGAGTTCAACTTTAGCCAACTAGAATCCATCCAGTCTTGGATCTCCCCCAGACAATTGTTAAACACCGAGAGAGCTTCATCCTGGTTGGGTGCAAAGGACAGATATAGCTGGGTATCATCTGCATAGCAGTGAAACCTCAGCTCATATCGTCTTATGATACTTCCGAGGGGCAGCATATACACTGCAAACAACATGGGTGACAGCACAGATCCCTGAGGCACTCCACACAACAAAGAAATTGGGTCAGAGGAAAAATTCCCCGACACAACTCTTTGTGATCTCCCGGTGAGGAATGATGTGAACCATTGAAGAACGGTTCCAGACATTCCACAAATTTGCCTCAGGCGAGCTAATAACACCATGTGGTCCACAGTCATAGGATAGGCATAAGGGAGCAATACAAATGACTATGAATAGATAGGCCACTGACAGAACAAAGGCCGATGGCACATTTATAAGGTAGAAAAAGAAATGGGCAGACTGGATGGGCCTTGCGGTCCTTATCTGCTGTCAACTTCTATGTTTCTGTGAGGAAGTACCTCCTCACATCTCTCCTGAATCTACCCTCTCCAGCTTCTTATCATGCCCCCCTTGTCCTTGAGCACCTTTTTTTTTCTGAAAAATACTTCCTTCCCGTACCTTATGTACCCCCATGAGGTAGTTAAAGGTTTTTATGATATGCCCCTTCTCTCTTCTCTCTTCCAAGGTATACATATTTAGGTCCTTAAGTCTATTCTTGTAGGGCTTCTGATGCAGACCCTGCACCATTTTAGTTGCCCTCCTCTGGACAGCCTCCTCTCTGTCTATGTCATTCTGGAGTTGTGGTCTCAAGAATGAGACACAGTACTCTGTGTGTGGTTTTAACAGTGATCTATACAGAGGCAATACCACCCCCTCTTTCTGCTGGTGTTATCCCTCCCTATGCACCCTAGTATACCACTAACTTTCCCAACTGCCTTGGCGTACTGCCTGGCCACCTTTTTTTTTTTTTTTTTTTGACTTCATATTTTATTGAAGGGAGGAAACATAACAGTACATATTGATATACTTTTGACCATTCGGTTATATAGAAATCAAAGCATCCAATGTAATTTCATTACAATACAACCATGAGATCAAGTGTGATTACATTTGATGTGGTTGGATATCACATTTAGGCAGAATGGTTAAAGGGTGAGCCTTAAATACTAAGTTAGCAGACAGAAGGCCTAGGTGGACTAGAACAAAGGAAAATGACCATTCTCAATGGCTTTAATCAGAGGGCCCCAAGCAGCCACAAATTCTCGCGTCAGTCCCAATGCACCCAGCTCAGTTCTCTCTAGTGACATACATGATTTAAGGTTCTGTACCCACTGAAATATGTTGGAGGAAGAAGGAGACATCCAAGCCTGTGCGACAGTTTTCAGGGCATTGATCAATGCCAGGGCCCAAAGTGGGCAATGTGATTTACCCTTAGGGTATTGGGGATCAGCACTGAGCAACAGCTCAAGGGGCGCTTTTGAGGGACTATAACCCATAATGCTACTCATTAATTTGTGTACAGAAAACCAAAACGGGGCTACCCTTGGGCATGTAAGAGCCAAGTGAAGAAAGCCTCCCTCCTCACTGGAGCATTTAGGACAGGTCGCAGGATTTTGTGGGTCCCTTAAATGGAGTCTCCGAGGTGTTATATATGTTCTATAAAGAAAATTGACCTGCACCTGATGCAGCTTGTTACAGCGAGAGCATGTTTGTAAATGTTGACATGCCGGTCTCCAAGTCTTGGAGTCCATATGGGTAAGCAGATCGCTGCCCCACCTCTCCCTAGTGTCATTTGCTGCTGACCTGGCCTGTCATTGTATTAGCTGGTAGTATATAGTAAGTGATGTTTGGGGGAGGGAGCCACAGAATGCCGCTGCCAGGCATTCTTCTTTTAGAGAACCTAAAAGGGAGTCTTCCTCTAATTTTAACCATGGGTAAGTACTGTGTGCCATTCTTCTTCTTTTTTTTTTGTAGTTGTTTAACCAGGAGTAGCACACTAAGCTGAAAGCTTGTTTACAGGTGTGACCTGGGAGCACAGGGAAGTAAAGTGACTTGCTCAGGGTCACACAGTATACAAGTGAGGGCTGTGGGATTCAAACCCAGGTCTGCAGATTTGCAGCTCAGAGCCTTAAACCACTATGCTATACTGCCTCCCTCTTGTTGGGATGAAAGCCAACTAGGCCACCTGATAATATACCAGGAAGTTAGGAAGGCCAAGCCCTCCCTCTTTGGTGGACATCTGTAGCACTGCTCTTCTGATTCTTACCACACCCCCCCAATGTGCTTTAGGTAGATGGATTGGAAGGGAATGGTTTAAATACAAACATTTGAGAAGGATAGACATTTTTACCACCCTCACTCTCCCCAGCAGGGATATTGGCAGGGCCGTCCATCGGTCACAGTCTCCCGCTAATCCTTGTAAGAGAGGCCAAAAATTAAGTATATACGATTTCCTTATTTGGGCAGATATGACAGTACCCAAGTATTTTATTCTGCTGACCAGCTGTAGGTCCCCCAGATTCGAGATCAGTAAGGCTCTGTCTTGGGCGCCGATAGGGAGAAACTCACTTTTAGTCCAGTTTACTTTATGGCCAGAAAGTTCCCCATATTTCTTCATCAGTAGGTGGACATTGGGTGAGTCTTGTGCGGGATGTTGCAGGTATAGAAGGAGATCATCTGCATACATAGCGATTTTATGTTCTGCACCCCCTCCCATCAATCCCTTGATCCCCCTATGTGCTCTGATAGCTGCCGCTAGAGGCTCGAGGGACATGACATATAGCTGGGGGGACAAAGGGCAACCCTGGCGTGTTCCCTGGCCTAGGTCAAACTCAGGAGTAACAGTGCCATTTATTGCTATTCGGGCCTGTGGTTTAGTGTATAAGGTACTGATCCAGCTCCTGAAACGTGGACCCATGCCCAGTTTCTCCAGTACCTTAAACAGATACCTCCACTCCACACGGTTAAATGCCTTTTCCGTGTCCAATGCCAGCATGGCTGCTCCATGCTTTTGGCGGCATCTTCCCCATCTATGAACTGTATTTAAGGTATGCCTGATATTATGCTTGCCTTCATGACCTTTCACAAAACCCAATTGGTCGGGATGTATCAAAGTAGGTAACCGAGGATTTAAGCTTGTGGCCAGGGCTTTGGGCAATATTTTGTAATCAGCTGTGAGTAGTGAGATGGGTCTATAAGAGGGGCATAAAGTAGGATCTTTCCCGGATTTAGGCAAAACCATGATAGCTGCTGACCGTGTGTGTGGGGGGGGGGGGAAGCATTGCACCATCGAGGCTTTCGACCAGCATATCATATTGTGGCTCCGTAAGTATGGAAGCAAAAGTCTTGAAGAAGCTGATGGGAAGCCCATCAGGGCTGGTGGCCTCCCTCCCTTCAGGGTTTTCAAGGTGGCCTCTACCTCCTCAGTATGCAGAGGAGAGTTCACCTTGCTGGCTACAGCAGGGTCCAAGCTCGGCAGGGAGACTCCATCAAAAAAGAGATCACTCTCCTGTTCAATAGGAGATACGTCAGAGGTGTGCAGGGTCTTGTAAAGATCACAGAATGCATTACCAGTTGCTGTTGTTTCCTGTACAAGCTGAACTGCCGCATTAGGTATCTGCCCCACTGTTTTTTCCACTTCTCCACGTTTCAGTTGCCACACATGCAGTCTCCCTCATCCCCATCAAAGTATGCCCCCGCTCTGAACAGGAGAACTGCCTGTTCTAATTTGGCAGTGCCCAGTAGGTTAGAACGCCTTTTCAGCTTCTGTATAATATTACGAAGGGACATTGTAGCACAGGCCTTGTGGGCAGTTTCGCAGGCTTCAATTTTAGCTCTAAGAAATTCCATTTCCCCCTCTTCTGCCCTCCTGTGGTAGGCTGAATATGCCAGAGAATGCCCCCTAATAAATGCCTTCACACATATCTAGATGGGAAGCATTGAAGTATCACCTCTTTTATTGAAGTGGAGAAATTCTTGAATATACTTGTTCATATGAGAGATATAGTTCTGGTCTTTTAAAAGTAAGGGATCAAGCCTCCATTGTCTGGGCATGACAGGGGAGCCTGCAAATGCCAATGACATACATAAAGAGGCATGGTCAGAAAGAAGAATTGGGGAATAATGCGCCTCTGCGACCCCTGGTATCAACAAGGGGGAGACTAACATCCTGTCCAGTCTAGCATAAGAATGATGGGAGTGGGAATAGAAACTGTAATCTCTTCCTGTCAGATTAATGTGCCTCCAGATGTCCACCAAATTGTATTCTGCTTATAGAGTCATCAGGGCTTTAGCATTTTTAGACAAAGGGGGGGTTAGAGCGGCCCAGTATAGAATCAGTAACACAATTATAATCACCACCCAAAATCCATGGCCCAGGCATATCTGTCTTGTCCAGGGCCAATCTTTGAAAAAAACCCTGGGTCTTCAACATTTGGCACATATATAGAAGCAAGTGAAACTGTTCCCACCCCAGAAATTGCTGCTGTGGCCAGAACGTATCTGCCCCAAGGTCAGTTTTCTGACTGACAATATTCATCGCACAGCCACGGGGGAACCACACCGAAGCACCCCATGCCTTCGAGGAGAAGGTAGAAGAGATCCAAACACCCCCCAAAAATTCCTCAGTTTTTCGTGCCTCCCCACAGACATGTGTGTCTCCTGAAGCAACACCGCCTGCTATTTAGATATTTTTACTTCGGCTAGTAGCTTTTTGCATTTTTTAACATACTTGAGGCCATTGATGTTCAATGTCACTACCTTAAATGAGTTAGCCATGTTTATATACCATCGTACTCAATGTCCCACCTACCAAGACAGTGAGAGCTGTGCAACTCCATAAAACCGCCTTGAGTGCCACCCAGTGGAGAGGAATGATACCAACCTTGTGGGGTGTCAAACAGATGAGGCATACTGATGAGTCCTGGCAGGACGAAACATGTGTCTATGTCTTCTGTAGGCACCCTTTGCAAACTGTGTGAGTAGCCTTTGGCACCATGCATTTCTACTTAAAGCTGAACCAGCATAATAATCGGTGGTGATTTGCATATGTAGCCCATGATGCTTTGCATTGTGGCGGCATGCATGATTTTGTATTTCTTTGAAACTTGGCTTCCCAGCCAAATGCCGTTTGGGGTAACCATTGCCTCAGTGCTTGCACACAGAGGTTCTTTGTCTTTGAAACCGTTTTTTGTTTTAATTGGGTTCACCACAACATAACCCAGATCGACCATCTTAGGGTAGCTGGTTCATTCCACTGGGGTGTCAAACAGATGAGGCATACTGATGAGTCCTGGCAGGACGAAACACGTGTCTATGTCTTCTGTTGGCATCCTTTGCAAACTGTGTGAGAGGCCTTTCGACAACATGCATTTCTGCTTAAAGTTGAACCAGCATACTATTCTGTGGTGATTTGCATATGCTGCCCATGATGCTTTGCATTGTGGAGGCATGGGTGATTTTGTATTTCTTATTTGGATTAGCTTTGTTTTCAGGATGCACTGTTCCTCTGCCCCCCCCCATCCAAAAGTACAGATCCCCAACACCCACTCAGTCTACCCCCAAAAACACTCCACTTGATGATGTGGCCTCCCTCTGGACATGGGGTCTAGCTTCTATCCATGACCTTGAGGATAAGCTCATAACCATCCTGGATTTTGACCAAACATTTTGAAGCCCCCCCCTCCTTCAACAGAACAAACCCTATATAGAACCTTAACAAGAACAGAAGCCCCCCCTCCCTGCCTCAGGTACAACGGTACCTGCAACTCTTCCCCTTTCAAACAATTGGCAGATAACAATAATATAGTGAATATGAAGTACATTCAGTACAAAGACTGTGGCACCAGGCAAACTCAATAACTCTGTAAATGAAGGGCTCTCCAAAGCAGAGACAAATAAACTGCACTAATGGGTCCCATTAACTCCTGCTGGACTGATTAAATGAACAGCATGGACTGTTAATGAGCACAAGCCTGCCAGCTAACTGATTGTTGTATGAGAGATGTACAAGGTAGGCAGGCTTTTTAAGATCTGGTAAGCACTCTGTTTATGAGGAGTAACCAACTAGACGTAACTCCAACATTGAAACAAATCCCGTTTCACTGTTGAGCAGAATTGCCAATCAGAAACGTTAATCACCACCCCAAAGGCACCTCCCACTGTTACCCATGCCCCTAGGCATGTTCAGGGGATGCAGGAAATTCCACAGCATGCAAGGCCCACAGCCTCAGGCCAGGATTCGATGATTCCACAAGGTACATGGACAGCGTCCCAAAGATGCGAGGTAATGCAGAAATAAACAAATTAGCCAACCTATAATTCCAGTCTGTGTTTTCAAAGGTCTGAGGGCATCTAAAGTCCTGTGTAGGGTCAAAAGATTAGGTATGAGCCATGTGTAGCAAGGTCTCCAGTCAGGCGTCCCCTGCTTGGGCTTGCACTCTGTTCCTCCTGCTTTCCTCCTCCATGACCCATCTCAGGGCATCTTTAGGGCAGGTAAAAAATTTTGGGGGCCTGCCATTTCTGTTCACTCTTAGTTTCACCAGGTATATAAGTGCAAATGCCCAACTGAGGTTGTGCAGCTTGGACTTTACCCCATTAAATCTTTGGCGTTGTAGCTGTAGCTCCCGGCTGTAATCTTGGAATATGTATACTTTTGTATTGTTGTACTGAATTGAACCCTTAGTTTTGGCTTTTCTTAGGATGATCTCCTTATCTTTAAAATGAAGATATTTTATGAGGCAGTGGTGGGGCCTATCATCAGGCTTCGGTGATGGGCCCACTCTATGAGCTCTCTCTATTTCAAAACTGTTGGCCTCTGCAGGGAGCTCCAGGTGCTCAATGAACCATTGATGTAAGTTCTTTTCAGGGTCCCAGCCCTCAGTCCCTTCCGGGAGGCCCACAATTTGCAGGTTTGAGCGCCTAGAGCGGTTTTCTTGGTCATCCACTCTGGCTTTCATTAAATTATTTATTTCACCTGAAACCTCGAATAAGGAGTCCTCTAGCCTGCTCACCCGCCACTCCATTTTGGAAATTTGCAACGAGTGAGTCGCAGGCGTCTCCGACAAACCGGTGACCACACTCTGCAAATGGATGATTTGGGCAGTGATGTTGAGGAATCCAGCCTTCATTTCTTGTTGCATGAGGGCAAGAGTGGCCAGAACCCCAGTCAGAGTTTTCTCCAGTTCTGACATGCTTGAAGGCGCAGCTTGCACCTCAGCCTGAGGCTTGTGGTTCTGAGGCCCATCCCAGGGTGCAATGTCACCGCTCAGTTCTTTGGAGGTCAGTATGACACCAAAATACAATTTTCCCTGTTTGTTCTTTTTCTTGCTCAATGCCATGAAGCATTGGCAGGTTATTCCATCCGTAAGAAAGTCAGAGTAGCCCTAAAAGATGATTTTATGCACAGTGCCCAGGAGAGCTAGCTAAAAGACGTCTGCCATGTTCTAGCTCTAGCCACACCCCCTAGTCCTGCCTGGCCACCTTTAGGTCATCTGATATTATTACCCCAGGTTTCTTTCCTGCTTGGTGGTTGTCAATACAAGTCTTCCCATATAGGAAATGCATAACATTATTAAATTTGTCATCGGAGGATGGAAGGAGCTACTGAACACCAGAGAATGTATAACTTTGTTGAAATGGGTGATTGGGGGGTCACACTATACTACCAGGAAGCCTTGAGGTAATTGAAACAGGATTTTGGGGCAGGTGGCTGAAGTACAGCTGCCCTGCCTTCAGGAAGGTGGGGCATGGGCTTAGCACTCAGTTAAGAGGTGATTTGCAGTGATGGTACACAGCGTCGCTTGGGAGGCTGTTTACCGCCACTGCAAACCTTTGAATATACTGCACCAGTATGCATGAACAGACCCCCTCATTTGCATAAGCACAATGGTATATTAGCGCTTTGGTGCTGCCAAGTTTGCGGGGTGCTTCTGGGGCTTCTGAATATGGGCCGACCAGGAGCGTTTATGCAAACCCAGGTTAGCACACCCACAAACCATGTTAGCAGCTGTGCTAACCTTTCAACATCGGGCCCAGTGTCTGGACCTTATAAAAAGTGCACTGTGCTAAACTTGCAAGAGTTGTGCAAAAGGAGAGTGGAGAGTTATGTTAAAAGTCATACAAGGGCAGAACTCTTAAACATCCTCGAGGAAAGTGACTAGGGAATCATTGTAAAAGTGGTTACTGCTAGCTAAAGTCATGAGACAGAGGCTGGAGAGCATGAAAGTGAGCCAGGACCAGGAACTGAAGCAGTTTTGCAGGTACAGAAGTTGAAGCTGAACCTTGCTCTGGTTCGGGTAAAGGCAGAAGCAGAACTGCAAAAGATACAGCTGGAAGCAAAAGAGTGAAAGAAAGAGCGAGAGAAGGAAAAGAAGTGCAAGGCTGAGGAGAGCAAGAAAGGGTGCCAGTGCGAGATCCCAGTGAAGGAATGTGAGCCTGACCGAGATTATGCATCAGAGGACAACACCACAAATTGTGAGTAGTGTCATGAGGAGGTTTGACTCAGGAATGTTTCTCTTGTATCAGGAGGGGGATGATCTTGATTTGTTTTTAAGATCTTTCAAGAGAATCTGTAGTCCATTTGAATTTGGGCAGAGTTTCTTGGGTCACTTACCTTTTGCAGCTACTTACAGGCGAGGCATTTAAAACCTTTTGCCAGAATGGACAATAACAAAGTGAAAGATGCCTTACTAAAGCATTTTGATTTAACTCATGAGACCTATAGGCAAAAAAGAGGGCCAAGAAAGGCACTGGGAGAAAGCTGTAGTAAAATATGTGTACAAGTAAGTAACTTGTTAGAATGCTGGGTAGAGGGTGCAAAAGCTTGTTCTGTAGAGGAAACCCAAGCTTTGTTTCTTCTGAATAGTTCCTAAATGCTGTATTTGAGGAACTGAAAATATGGTTGTTGGATAGAATTCAGAGCTCCATAAGGGAAGCAGTCAAGAGGCTGATTAATTCATATCCAGCCGACCATCCTGTCAGCACAAAGATAATGGGGAAGAGACATCAGCTGATTTTAAGGGAGCCCTGAGGAGGGCATCCTAAAGCAAGCCAGCCTGTGCCTGACCCAAAATGGAAGCCAGGTGATTTCAGAGGTAAACGTGTCAGGGGAATGTACAGTAGGTGTTATATCTCTCAGAAACTAGGGTATTTTCCATATGATTGTCCAAAAAATTGTAATAAAAGGGGCTATTGCACTGGGATGGGGTAGCTCGGGGAGCTTCCAACAGATAGTGGCCTGTACACAGTGCAGTGTGCTCTACATCTACTGCACATATGCACCCAGTGGTGGTGAATCGATTGGTAACCCAGGTATTGAGTAACACTGGGGCCTCGATTTCAGTGGTGAAGCAGGATTTGATTCATGAGGAACAGATCCTGCCTGGTCAGTTTTCTCAGATCAAAGGGCTGACGGGCCTGGCAGTCTCAGTGCCAATGGCCCAGATCTTTTTATGCTAGGAATGTGGTCAGGGCATATGGAGGAGGGTGTTGCACCAGATCTGCCCATGGATGTGAATATTGGGAACGACTTCAATAGCAGGGCCAATATTGTGTGGGTCACTACCCATAGCAAGGCAAGGGAACAGGTTCCTGAGGATACAGAAGGGGCAGTGCAAGAGGAAAGCACCCCTACCTCAGTAGCAGGGGAAGTTGTAGCTGAAGGACATGCTGAGAGCAGCAGTTCTGAGCCACAGCTACAGACAGAGGAGAGTCCAGCTGTGGGTGGCTCTCCTACAGGAGACTGTGTTTCAGGGATGGTCAGGCTTGCAGAGCTGGGGAAAGCTCAGCAAGCTGATCCATCCCTCCAGAGATTCAGAAAGTTGGCCATCAGTGTGAAGGTGACTCTCCAAGTTCTGGGAAAAGGGAGATATACTGGGGTAATGGGCTCCTGTACCATGAGTGGGTTTTTAAGGGAGGACTGCAGGAAGGGGTACTCTGGTAAATAGTGGTTCCTAGGGAATATTGCAAGCAGCTTCTGGCCTTAGTCCACAATGTACTCTTTTCAGGACTTTCAGGGGACAGTCATACAAAAAGGCAGCTGACTAGCAGTTTTTGCAGGTCCAGTATTTTTAAAAATGTGGCAAACTACTGCTGGACTTGTCCTCAGTGCCATGGTGTGAGAAAGGTTGGGAACAAGGCTAAGGTGGCTTTGATTCCCCTGTCTGTCACTGAAGAGCCATTTAGGTGAGTTGTCATGGGCAATTGTGCAGTCACTTAGCGCCCCAAGTCAGACCAGCAAGTGGTACATCTTGGTTGTAGATTACACCACAAGCTACCCAGAGGCAGTGTCCTTGTCCTCCATCGAGACTGAGAAGGTGGATGATGAACTGCTGGGGATATTTAGCCAGGTAGATTATTCCCAGGAGATTCTATTGGGCCAGAGCACTAACTTCATGTCTGATTTGATGACTAGTCTTTAGGAGATGGGTGGGGTGAGGCAACTGAAGGCCTCCCCATACCATCCTCAGACTAATCGTCTGGTCCAGTGAGTTAATGTATCTCTTAATGCCACGTTGAGAGTGTAACATGATAAACCCTCTAATAATTATGTTGTACAGTATAATATTCGTGTTATAAAAATATGTTATGTGAATGTCTTCTAAGAGCAAGGGCAGCACTAGCAGTTGTAAAGGCCTGACCTCTTGACCTCTAAGGCCCCAGTGTGCTGAAACAGCTGGCTGTCGTAAAACTGGCCCAGTGGAAACTATAATTAAAAACTTCCTTCCAAGGAACAGGTTGTGACAGCTTGTAAAATATTTTTACTTTGAAGTCAGGGAGCCATAGAAGGGTGCATCTTTTACAACATCCTAGGAAATGACAGATTCTAACAGCTATCTGTTATAGCTCTTCCCACTAGAAGAGAAGTGTTTGTCAGGATGTGATTTCTGAACATCAAAGGAAATGATCTGATCAAAGAGACTGTCATATTTTTAAAATGGCTAACTGCTGATTTACAGCCAGCAGTAAAATAACATCCTTTTGGATATTCCTACTCAGATTTCAGATTTATTACAGGGCTAACAGTGACCACATGTGTGCTGTGACATCACAAGGAGGTGGAGAGACTGACTTTCAATTTGCCTAACATCTAAGAAAAAAACACTTTTTTTCTCTGGACTCTAAGAGGAGTGAGACACAATTGATCTCTGGACTCCAAACAAAGCACTTCTGTTCAACATAGTGCACCCTCATCTGGAACTTTAGCTAGACTAGACCATTTTAAAACATCATGCATTTTGTTCTGTAAAATTCCAAATTATTTTTGGACTGTAAGTATAGGTTATGTGCTGCATATGTGTTTTTTGTATTTTATCTTTTTTTTTTTATTTTAAACCTTTTTGGTTCGCTTTAATCCTGTTTGAGTCTTTCTTTTGCATATGGAGGCTGAAACTGTATTGGGAAATCTGTTAAGTGCTTGAAAAGGGTGTGTTACTATCTTGCTAAAGGTAAGACTATACCTAGGCCTCATATTATGTTGTAAGGGTACACTGGGCAACCTGGCTGGGTGCCACTGGGTGAAGGATTGTACTGCATTCCCAGGAGAGGGTATATATCTGAGCCTGTTAACTGGGTGTGCTAGTGAAAAGGTTCACATTTGACCCCCAGGACTTGAGGCTAGTGGGTGATTTGGACCCAAAACAGACAGGAGGGTTACCATGTTTGTCTCCTGATCACATATTGCCCTTCGAGGTTTGGCACTGTGGGAGCAGAGGGCCTGACCTGTGGAGCGCATTTGTTACAAAGTTGGTTGATAGCGGTGGGATTTAAAAGTGTTTGGTAACACGAGCATCAACAGTCCAGTGTGTCAGATTAATACTGTAACAGCTCACATGCAAAATAAGGCAGTGATTTAAAAAGTAAGAGAACTATATCATTGTGCTTACCATCTAAGTTCCCTACCTGTTTTAATTTTTTTCAGGTGTAAGTTAGTGTAGCTGTAGATAGAGAAGAAGATGACTTCCAACTACAGCGAATACACTGCAGATTCTCTGAGGCAGTTGTGCCAGAAGAGAGGAGTCCAGCATGAGGGGCGAGCTCAAAAGCATCTCTTGGAGGCTAGTGTGGCAGCTGATGCACAAGACCTCGAGTCACAGTCTGTGACTGGAAAGGATCAAGCCTTGGGCGTGGAGGGTCCAAGGTCCAGTGCCGTGTCCAGATCCAATGAGGAGGACAGCACAACCAGTGCAAGCCAAGGGCCACAGCAGCAGGGAAAGGTCACCAGCATTCTGGAATCAGAAAAGATCAGGCTGCAGCTGGAGTTATGGAGGAGAGAGCTGGAGTTTGAACAGAAAAGGTTTGAAGCCCAGCAGCAAAGGGAGCTTGAACAGAGGAAGCTGGAGATGGAGCGAGAAGAAAGAGAGCAACAGCTTCAGAAAGCGGCTGAGGAAAAAGAGTGACAGCTTCATTGAGAGGCTGAGCAAAAAAAATTGACAGCGTCGGAGAGAGGCTGAGTGAGAGCAGTGAGAGGCTGAGTGAGAACAGCGAGAGGCTGAGCAAGTGGAGAGAGGTTGGCAGAGGAAATGTGAACTGCAGAAGCTACAGCTCCCAAGATCAGTGCTAGAGCAGGTAAGTGGCCTGGGTTTAACTGGAACTACAGGACTGGGTTACAAATTAAATTCTAAATTGATAGCTGAATTTAAAGAGGGGGAAGATATGGATGCCATTTTAAATTCCTTTGAAAAAGTATGTATTCAGGCAAATATTCCCAGAGAGTCCTGGAGTTTCCAGCTATCCCTGCTGCTTACCGGGAAAGCTCGGGACGCATTGGGTCAAATGGACAATAAGGTCAGTAATGATTATAGTAAACTTAAAGCTGCACTTTTAAAGAAATATGATCTGACAGCAGAGGCATACAGAGTTTAATTCCATAAGCACGGGAGAAGCCCTGACATGGGCTATAAGGAGCAAACCACTAAACAACATCAGTTTTTTAAAATGGGAAGGGATTGAAGCAAACTCTGTAAAGAAAATTTAAAACGTTGTACTGTTAGAGCAGGTTTTTGGGCATGCCCAGCAGAGCTGAAAACTTGGCTAGAGGACCAAGATGCAAAAACAGTGCAAGAGGCTGCTGAACTCTTGGACCGCTATGCCAGAAGCAGACCTGCTCTGAGAGGGAATGGGATGGTCGTGGCAGTGCAGAAAGGGAAAGGCACACCTTCAGGGCAGCTAAAACCCTCCCTGCCTCCACTGAAACCAGGTAGCCCCAGGTTACAAACAAAAGATTTGGCTGATAAAAGAAATGAATGTTGGGTTTGCAGAGAACCTGGACATATTGTCAGGCAGTGTCCAGATAGGGCAGAGAGTGCACAAAGTGATACTAGGAAAGACGTGGGTTGTTTGTGTGTCCCTGAAAGCATGCCAATAAACATGAGGGAACACATACACCCAGTCACTGTGGATGGGGTACAGACCCATGGGGTAAGGGACATGGGGGCGTTAGCAAAAGGGGATTTGGTAGAGCCTGAACAGCTTATACCCAATCAATTTGTTACTGTACAGGGATTCAATGGGCAGGAGAAAATGATGCCACTTGATAGTGTTCTTCTGAATTAGGGTGAGACGGGAGACTGTGCAAAAAGTTGCAGTCACAGAAACTCTTGCTTTAGATGTAATTATTAGAACAATCTCCAGCAGGGGATGGTGTGTGCAATTACCTGCAGCCAAGCAGCAAAGGTAAATTGTGGTTCCCTAGGCCCCATAGAAGCCCCTGTGGAAAAGACTGGGAGTCTGGTTCCCCAGCCTATGTTTTCTGATATGGAGGATAATGAAAGGGGGGTAGCAATCCCCCAGGTAGCAGTTAACAGACCTGCTACAGAGGGTTACTGTGAGGAGGGAGGGGTGACCCATAGAGGGTTAGAGATGGCAGTGATCCTGATGCTAGAGCTAGGGACCCTAGTCTAGAAACTGAAGGGAACCCGTCCCATGCCTTGGGAATGTGTAAGGAGTTTGCAGCTGCTCAGAAATGTGACCCTAGTTTAGTGAAGCTGAGGGCTTGGGCAGACTCTGATGGAGCACAGGGAGGTGATGGGAAACATAAAGTTTTTTGGGAAAATGGACTGCTGTATATGCTGGATGTATGGACAGAGGGAGGGGTGATAGGCAGGCAGCTTGTCATTCCCCAGGGGTACCGTCAGCAGTTGCTCAAGATTGCACATGATATTCCCATGTCTGGTCATCTGGGAATCATGTGCACTATGCAACAATTAGCCCAGAATTTCTATTGGCCCAACTTCACCCAGCAGGTGAAAGAGTATTGGAGGTCTTGTCACCAATGCCAAGAAATGGGGAAGTTGGGTAAGAAAACCCAAGCTGCCCTAATTCCTTTGCCCATAGTGGAGGAGCCATTCCAGAGGGTAGGAATTGGATATTGTGTGGTCTCTAAATATCCCCAGCTCCTCTGGGAAGAGGTTTATTCTGACTGTGGTGGATTATGCCACCCAGTACCCAGAGGCAGTCGCCCTGTCCTCACTGAGGACAGACAAAGTGACAGATGCCTTGCTAAGGTGACAGGAGGTTATCACCGATTGAGGGGGTTCCTTCATGTCGGACCTGATGAAATATTTGTGGGAGAAGTGTGGGGTTGTGCAGAGACACACATGACACCTTATCACCTGCAAGCTAATGGGCTTGTGGAAAGATTCAGTAGTACCCTTAAATCGATGCTCCAAGTGTTTGCTGAACAGCATGGGAGGGACTGGGAGAAATACCTTCCCCACCTGTTGTTCGCATACAGAGAGGTGCCCCAAGAGTTGACAGAGTTTTCCCCCTTCGAGCTCTTATATGGATGCAGGGTATGCGAGCCCCTAGACTTGATCCAGGACGACTGGGATGGCAAGTGTGCCACCAAGGGAACTCCCATAGTGGATTATGTCCTTAAGTTTAGGGAAAAGCTGAAGGAGCTTATGGGAACAGCCCAGAGCAACCTGGCAGCTGCCCAACAAAAAGAAAAGGTGTGGTATGACTGCAGAATCAGAGCTCGCTCATACACTGTGGGTCAGGAGGTCATGGTCCTAATCCTGGTCCAGAAAGATAAGCAGCAGGCCCAATGGGCAGGACCATGCAAAGTAGTCAGAAAGGTAAATCATGTAAACTACATTACAGAACTACCTAACAGGAGACATACACAAAGAATGTACCATGTCAACATGATGAAGCCATATGCTAATAGGGCTGACACGGTGTTTGCAGTGTGTAGTCCTGGGGAGGGGACAGACGAAGTAGACCCCCTTCTGGACTTGCTGGAAGGAAAGCAAGCAGGAGTCCTCTGAAGGGACAATCAATTAAAATGTCACCCCAGTTGACCCCAGAACAGATCCAGGAAGTAAGGGAGGTTTTAGAAGATTTTGCCCCACTGTTTAGCACCAAGCCTGGACTAACCTCCTTAGCGATGCACGATGTGGAGACAGGAACACAAGCGCCCATACAGCGGATGGCATATCAGGTGTCAGAGGCTGTCCAAAAGGACATTAGGAGGGAGGTGGAAGAAATGCTGGATTTAGGGGTAATCCAGAAATCCCACAGCCCAAGGGCCTCACCCGTAATCCTTGTTTCCAAGTCAGATGGCTCTACTCATTTTTGTGTGGACTATCATGGACTCACTGCAGTCACGAAGTCAGACGCTCACTCAATGCCACAGACAGACAAACTCCTGGACAAGTTGGGAGGAGCGACATACCTTACAACGATTGACCTGACAAAAGGGTATTGGCAGGTACAGTTAACTGCCAGAGCTAGGGAGAGGTCAGCCTTCATCACTCCGATAGAGTTATGTGAATTTAAAGTAATGCCTTTGGGAATGAAGAACACCTCTGCCACCTTCCAAAGGTTGGTGAACCAGGTGTTAAATGGCACTGAGGAGTACGCCGTGATATACCTGGCTGACATAGCCATCTTTAGTGCCAGCTGGCTGGGACACCTGTCCCAACTTGGGGAAGTGCTGGGCAGGATATAGAGGGCCAGACTCACTGTAAAAGCTTAGAAGTGCCAGGTGGCCATGGCTGAGGTGCCATACATCAGACATGTTGTAGGCTGGGGACAGCTCTGTCCTAGCCAAGCAAAAATAGAGGCAATCAAGGCATGTCCCGGACTGGAAACACAGAAGCAGGTCCAGAGTTTTCTAGGGACAGCAGGGTACTATAGGAAATTTGTACCAAACTACAGTGCCCTGGCCACTCCCCTATCTGGCCTGTTAAGGAAATGGATACCTAAGAAAATTACCTGGGAACCAGCCTGTGAACAAGTCTTTACACGACTAAAGGAGGCATTGTGCAGTGCTCCTGTATTGGCAAGTCCAGACTATAGTAAACCCTTTATAGTCCAGACTGACACCTCAGATGTGGGTATTGGGGCAGAGCTTAGTCAAATGTCCAACCAAGAGAAAGATCACCCCATAGTGTACCGCAGTAGGAAGTTACTTCCCAGGGAGCAAGCTTACTCTATAATAGAAAAAGAATGCTTGCCATGGTGTGGGCACTAAAGAAATTAGAGCCATACCTACATGGGCTGCATTTTGAGGTACAAACCGATCACAACCCCCTGGTTTGGCTGGCACAAATAGGTGAAACAAATGGTAGGCTGTTAAGATGGAGCCTTCTCTCACAGGGCAGGGGCAGCAAATGAAAACTCTGATGGTTTATCACGTTGGTTTGAGATGTGAACTGAATTGAGGAACTCATCCCATGCAGGAATAGATCCCCCAAGTTCAGTCTAAGGAGGGAGGAGTGTAATGTGATAAACCCTCTAATAATTATGTTGTATAATATTTGCGTTATAAAAATATGTGAATGTCTGCTTAGAGGAAGGGCAGCACTATCAGTTGTAAAAGCCTGACCTCTTGACCCCTAAGGCCACAGTGTGCTGAAACAGCTGGCTGTCATAAAACTGGCCCAGTGGAAACTATAATTAAAAACTTCCTTCCAAGGATCAGGTTGTGACAGCTTGTAAAATATTTTTACTTTGAAGCCAGGGAGCCATAGAAGGTTACATCTTTTATGACATCCTAGGAAGCAACAGATTCTAACAGCTATCTGTTATAGCTCTTCCCACTAGAAGAGAAGTGTTTGTCAGGATGTGATTTCTGAACAACAAAGGAAATGATTTGATCAAAGAGACTGTCATATTTTAAAAATGGCTAACTGCTGATTTCCAGCCAGCAGTAAAATAACATCCTTTTGGATATTCCTACTCAGATTTCAGATGTATCACAGGGCTAACAGTGACCGCATGTATGCTGTGACATCACAAGGAGGTGGAGAGACTGGCTTTCAATTTGCCTAGCATCTGAGGGAAAAGACACTTTTTTCTCTGGACTCTAAGAGGAGTGAGACACAATTGATCTCAGGACTCCAAACATAACATTTCTGTTCAACATAGTGCACCCTCATCTGGAACTTTAGCTAGACTAGACCATTTTAAAACATCATGCATTTTGTTCTGTAAAATTCCAAATTATTTTTGGACTGTAAGTATAGGTTATGTGCTGTATATGTGTTTTGTGTTTTATCTGTTTTTTTTAATCTTAAACCTTTTTTGTTCTCTTTAATCCTGTTTGAGTCTTTCTTTTGCATGTGGAGACTGAAACTGTATTGGGAAAACTGTTAAGTGCTTGAAAAGGGTGTGTTACTATCTTGCTAAACTTAAGAATATACCTAGGCCTCATATTTTGTCGTAAGGGTACAATTGGCAACCTGGCTGGGTGCCACTGGGTGAAGGATTGTACTGCATTCCCAGAAGAGGGTGTATATATCTGAGCCTGTTAACTGGGTGTGCTAGTGAAAAGGTTCACATTTGACCCCCAGGACTCAAGGCTAGTAGGTGATTCAGACCCAAAACAGACAGGAGGGTTACCATGTTTGTCTCCTGATCACATATTGCCCTTCAAGGTTTGGCACTGTGGGAGCAGAGGGACTGACCTGCGGCGCGTGTTTGTGATAGAGTTGGTTGGCAGCAGTGGGATTTAAAAGTGTTTGGTAACACGAGCATCAACAGTCCAGTGTGTCAGATTAATACTGTAACAGCTCACATGCAAAATAAGGCAGTGATTTAAAAAGTAAGAGAACTATATAATTGTGCTTACCGTCTAAGTTCCCTACTGGTTTTATTTTTTTTTAGGTGTAAGTTAGTGTAGCCATAGATAGAAGACAAGTGTTTGTCAATATGTGATTTCTGAACATCAATGGAAATTATTTGATCGAGACTGTCATATTTTAAAAATTGCTAACTGCTGATTTCCAGCCAGCAGTAAAATAACATCCTTTTGGATATTCCTACTCAGATTTCAGATTTATCGCAGGGCTAACAGTGACCTCATGTGTGCTGTGACATCACAAGGAGGTGGAAAGATTGACTGTAAAATTCCAAATTATATTTGGACTGTAAGTACAGGTAATGTGCGCTATATGTGTTTTGTATTTTATCTATTTTTTTTTAAATTTTAGTAAACCTTTTTGGTTCCCCTTAATCCTGTTTGAGTCTTTCTTTTGCATGTGGAGGCTGAAGCTGTATTGGGAAATTCTGAAAACTGTTCAGTGATAGAAAAGGGTGTGTTACTCTCTTGCTAAAGGTAAGAATATACCTAGGTCTCATATTGAGTCATAAGGGTGCACTTGGGAACCTGGCTGGGTGTCACTGGGTGAAGGATTGTATGGCATTTCCTGAAGAAGGTACATATCTGAGCCTGTTAACTGGGTGTGCTAGTGAAAAGATTCATATTTGACCCCCAGGACTCAAGACTAGTAGGTGATTCGGACCCAAAACAGACAAGGAGGTTACCCTGTTTGTCTCCTGTTCACATATTGCACTTTGAAGTTTGGGGCTGTGGGAGCAGAGGGACTGATCTATGTGGAGCACGTTTGTGACAGAGTGCATTTACTGACTAACATGCAGACAGTGGGATAAGTACTTACCCCATCTTTTTCTTTGCATATATGGAAGTCCCACAGGAGTCAACAGTGTTCTCTCCCTTCAGACTCTTATATGTCCATAGGATGAGGGGCCACCTTGATTTGGTAAGGGGTGAATGAGAGGGTGAGTATGCTGCACAAGGGAAATCTGTTATGGAATATGTCCTGAATTTTAGGTCTAGGCTCAAAGAGCTCATCAGGTTCACCCAGGAGCTGCACAACAGAGACAGAAGACATGGAACAACTGTTGGACCAGATCCCAGGAGTATGAAGTTGGGCAATGGGTGATGGTGCTGCTCCTTAACCAGCAGAGAATTAATTGCAGGTGGCTTGGGAGGGTCTGTACTTAGTGGTCAGGAGAATAAACAAGGTTAACTGTGTGGTGAAGCTACTCAACAAGAGGTGCAAGCAGCAGATCTACCATGTTAACATGTTGAAGCCCTACCATGAATGAGAAGAGATGGTCCTGTCTGTGTGCAGGTACCCAGGAGAGGAGACAGAGGTGGACCCGATGGTGGATCTCTTAGATGAGGTTAAAAGAGAATCCTTAGTGGACACAATCACTATCTCAGAGAGGCTGACACTGGTCCAAGCTACCAAAATGTGGAGTGTGGTACAAACATTTGAGGGGCTGTTCACAGGGAAACCGAGGTATACCACACTGACAGAGTACCACGTGGTTACAGGGTCCCAGGCCCCTCTGATGCAGTCACCTTACTGAGTCCCTGAGAGTGTAAAACATAGAGGAGGAGATCAAGGAGATGCTGTCTCTTTGGGTGATCCAGGAGTCCCTGGGCCTCCCCAGTAGTACTGATCCCCAAAAAAGAATGGGAACATGAGGTTCTACATCGACTACCACAAGCTAAGTACTTGGACAGAGTCAGATGCATTCCACGTGCTCGGGACAGATGACATCTTAGAGAGGATGGGGGAATTTACCTGACCATCATAGACCCGACAAAGGGCTACTGGTAGGTGCCGTGATCCTAAAGCCAGAGCGGTCGACTTTCATCACCTTGCTTGGGTAATTTAACTTCAGAGTAATGCCGTTCAGGATGAAGAATGCACCAGCCACCATTCAACAGCTGTTGGACCTCATTCTGAATGGGGCAGGAGCTTATGTGCTGGCATACTCTGGCATACATGGGTGACATCACCATCTAATTTGCTCTAGATTTCTCTTGCTGCTTGAGTTTACAAACCAAAGGTTAGAATTTTAAAGGCTTTACTACATTTAAAGATAGCAAAATGATGCTGTTTATTTTATTGGGGCTGTGTGTACCCATTATGGGTTTGGGGAAAGTTACAGTCACAGAAAATCTTGAGTATCAGCAATTTAAATCACAGATATTTTTACTGATATTTTTTCTAGGGGATGAAGAAGGATTAGGATGTCTTAAAGACAGTCTTATTTTCAAAGTAAATGCTAGTTACATTGAGATGCATACTCTTAAGGCTAGATTAATACTATGTAGTAAATTAGGTTATAAAAAGCAAAAGCAGTTATTTTTTTTATGCATTACCATCTTGCTTCACTTTTATTATTACTTTCTGGAAATGTACATGTAAATCCGGTGAAAGCCAGTGACATTACAGAATAATTTTTCTTCTCTGGAATTTTGCTCAAAATCTAACCTGGGGATATTACATTTAAATTCTCGTAGCTTGTTAACCAAATTAGATCACTTGAAAATGTTTTTGGACACCTCTAACCCTGATATTTATGTGATTACAGAGACTTGGTTTAAAAATACAACTAACAATTCAGACATCTATTCAGGGCTATAATATATTTTGGCAGGATAGATTAAAAAAGTGGGGAGATGTTGCAGTTTATTTAAAAGACACCTGTGTGTACAGGTTAAACTTTCAAAAACAATTCCCAAACAACTTGGGTCCAGGTATTCAAAACCTTGCCCTGGGGCTAAATTAGCACTGCCTGGCATGCTAAATTAGCCCAGACTCAATAGCCCACTAGATTCAAAGGGGATAGCCTGGTGCTAAACCTGCTGAATATAGCATGCTAAAGAGGCTGGGCAAACTGGGCTTGGAGTGCAGTGCAAACATAGCCCAGGAATAAGACAGCTGTGAATATAGCAACCAGGAAGTGCACACCACAACAGCAGCCAAGCTCACAGCGATGTAAAGGAAGGTAGAGGTGAACTATGTGACCAATGTGTGTGCCAGCAAAGGTGTGGACTCAGTAAAGCTGCAAGCAGCAGTGCATGTGAAATTACATTGTGCATAAATGTACAACATGTCCGAAACGTTTGTGTGGCGCTAACACATTTGCACAGGTGTAGCGTGGAGCCAAGCCATTTACCGGCACAATCACGTTTGCCCAGGGCTAAGTTTTGCTATATTCAGAAGTGACATGCAAATGAGCCTACTTAGGTAGTCTCTGAGCAAACATCCAGATTAGCATCTTAGTATGTCCTGATTTGCATGCAGTTTTCCCAGGGTTACTGCAGGGTCCCACAGCTCCACCTGTAGTTCAGTCTGGAAGTACAGGGGCTGGCTGGGTCTGCCCACAGCTCCACCTGTAGGTCAGTCTGGGAGTGCATGGTGGTCACTGCGGGCTACATTTATACAGTACAGCATAGCATATTGTGCCCCATGGGACTACACAGCACAGGCACAGGTGGTGGTGCTGCAAGCAACTGTCAAACTGTAGTTCATGCTACAGTGCACAGCAGGCACTACAGTAGCAAGGGGTCCAGTAGTGTGAGGGACACAACAATGCCTATGGTGTGTAGGGCAGTGTTGACCACTGCACTGTACCCAGTGACAGGCCCAAGTTGCAGGTGTTACTGACAGTGGATATTACTGTTATGCTGTTGTGCAACCCACAGATGCTGCACCACTGGCATGGGATGCTCACAGTGACATATACACAGTGGCTGTGTGTGCTGCGGTGTCTGTGCAGACGTGCGGTATGTGGCTGGGGGAGCACATACGATCAGACAGGCACATTGTTGTTGGAGTATTCCCAACACTGGCCCATGTGCATAGCGTGGCTTGTCCCAGCATTGTGGCTGCACCCAGTCTGTGGTGCAGCCTGGCCACTTGTACACCCTCCCCTCAACACCCTCATGTCCACAGTGTTGCATGTGTGTCCTGGCATCTGTTGGGGTCCACCGAAGGGTGGTCTGTAGGTGTGTGCTGCATGGCTGCACTGCCATGGTGTTCACTGAGAGCTGGGGCACCACTTACTGCCTGGCATGGCTGGGACTGGTGGCAGATTATGGTATCAGTGTGATGCCATCAGTGAGCAGCATGTTTCCTCTATGTCTGGCTTATTGCTATGTGTCATACTTATTGGTTAGGGTTGCACAAACCTACGCAAAAGCCACACAAACACTGCGCAAAGCCCCAAAGTCACATAGAGCTGGTTTGCCCAGAGTTAAGACTACCTTTTCCTGGGCCGTAATTTGAATCGTGCAGAGTGTTGCACTGAGTTGTGCAAAACCACTTTGTGTGGCACTGTTCACTGAATATAGCATTGTGCTGACATGCCCCCTCAGTTTGCCCCTTGCATATATTATAATTTTGCCCGGCACTAATGCAGTTTGTGTGCACTATTTGACCTTTTGAATAAAGTGAACCCACGCTAACCCAGTGCTAAAGCTGTGCAAACAGTTTGCTCCCAGCACAAAGTTTTGAATATCTGGCCCTTGAACTGTTGGTGTTGCAAGTGTCTGTTTCACAAAATTGTAACTTTTTCTTAACAGCTTGTTACAGATCTCCATCAGCTGCACCTGACTCATTGCATATCTTGAGTTCTCTAATTGCTCCATATGGTGGGTCATAAATGTATCCTATTAGGTGATCCTAACTGGGATATGCTACAACCCAGTTTGGATGTAGTGAATTAATTCATGGCTTTAAATTTAACTCTGTTGATATTGCTGCCAACTAGAAAGAATAAATAATGAGAAAGATACATTATTAGACCTTATTTTGACAACCACATCAGACAAATACATTGCATTGGTATTTGATGCCGATGTTAGCGATCATTTTTACATAGTCTGTATAAGAAAGCATATGAAATTGCACTCCTCAACTAGGATTGTAATCTCATGAAATTTTGAACATTTCCATGATCAGGCTTTTTGAGAGATGTTAATGATATAAACTGGTCACTCATTTATTATGTTGGTGCGCTTGTGCAGTCAACATCTTGGGGTAGTGCAGATTTGGAGGCACAGTCGCTGTTGGGCGAATGCAGGGCAGGCACCAGTAAGTGCGTCCCTCATTCCCCAATCAACCAGCATGCCAGTGCTACACCACCCGGGGAAGCACATCTAAGGAAAGGTCCACTGCAATGCGAGCAAAGCTTGTCACATGCAGCGGACCCTTCTTACGTGCTCAACAGCTGGAAACATGGTGGCCCAGTGGCTACTAAACTGCCAACCCGGGGTGCCCAATCCCTGGTTGGCTTACATTTATAAATGTATGTGCTGAGGGAGTCTATTCCCGTCCAGCAGAATGTATTCCCCGGCTTTAGGTTGTTTGCTGATGGGGGTGCCCAATCTGACGCCATCCATCCCCCTTTTCTGGTTCCACTTTGCCAATGGGAGCCCACTTCCCATTGGCTTGATATCTTCCACTTCTTCTGTGCTGGCGGGGTCCCCAATCCCCATCGGCTACTGTACCCCCCCAAAAAAGAAACCACCTGTAAAAAAAGAAAACCATCTGAAATGTGCTTTTGTAGTCCCTGTAAGCAGAAAACAGTCCCTCATAGTCTTCCTACCCGTCACCCACACCCACCCACTGCACACCCTGCCTTCCTATACCCCCCACCCCATAATTACCTCTGGAGCTCGGCGCGATGATCTTCGGTGGACGGGAACACGTCTTCACTCTTCAAAGCTGACCGTGAACTGAGGAAATGCTGGTAAGCTACATAATGGAATAAATAGGGTTTTTTCAACTTTGATGCATATATCAGGCATTTTTTTGAATTGTTGCACCAAATTTTCAGCATGGGGTTTTTGGGACCCGTCCTCATGAATTCTTTCACAGTTATGATGTTAATTGGTCCCGAAAGGTGATTTTGCAGTAACTGCGTGGAATCACCTTTCAGGACTGATTAATGCAAGGACAGTGGCAGTGTTCATGAAGAGGGCTCTCAAAAAGCCTATGTTGTAAATTTGGTTTAAAAAATAAAAAAAATGGCTGTTTTACGAGTGTGCATTGCACAGTTGCTACACACGCTCATAACTTCGTGAATTTGCAATATTTTCATGCCAGATTTTCAACATTGTCATTTTTCTACACCTCCTTGTGAACAGTACAGCTGTCGTTTTCCACATCCTGGCCGAAATGTGTTTTCACACTTCCAGCGCTCAATACCGCTGTCACTGTGGGAAATCAGTGTTCAGGGCAGATTACACAAATGACAGTGACACCATTCATGAGCAGAGGTCCTAAAATGCCTATGTTGAAAATCTGGTGACATTACTCCATAAAATGACTGTGTTACGAGCATGCGTTGCGCAGTTTGCACGGACGCTCGTAACATTGTGCATTTGTGATATTTTCACTCTGGATTTTCACCATTGGCATTTTTCCACACCTCTTGATGAACAGTACAGCTGTCATTTTACATATCCTGCCTGAAATTTGTTTTCACACATCCGTCATAGAATAGCGCAGTCGCTGTGCAAAATCACTTTTTGGGACAGTTTGAGGAAATGACAGTGACACTGTACATGAGCAGAGGTGCTAAAATACTGTACCTATATTGAAAATTTGGTGCCAGAACTCCATAAAATGACTGTGTTACAAGTGTGCATTGCGCATTTCCTATGCACCCTTATAACTTTGCAATACTTACATGCCACATTTTCACCACTGCCACTTTTTTACACCTCTTTATGAACAGTACAGCTGTCATTTTTCACATCCTGCCAAAAATGTGTTTCCGCACTGCACCACTAAAGCCAATGCCAGCGCGACAACATTTGGTATTGACAAATGTTTGTTTATATCCTGACATTCATAGGTCATGGGATTTTTTAAGTATCTGTTCTGTCTGCCCTGGATAAGCATGCACTCATAGTTAAAAAGAGGGTTAAAAACGCAATTACCCCCTGGATTACTTCAAAATTAAAAAGATTAGTAAAAGAAAAAAGTAAACTATGGAATAAAGCTAGGAAAACTAAAGATCCCAAAGATAATTTGGAATACAAAGTTTGCAGAAATAATTTTACATTGCAGATAAGGAAAGCCAAATCTAAATATTATATTGAGCAACTTTCTGATAAAATTAATAATTCTAAAAAGATTTGGAGGGGTGTAAATACATTACAAGGGTAAAGCCAGGCAACTGTGTTACCTAACCACCTTGACTATAATAATATGATTTTACATAATCCAAAAGAGCAGGTTACTGCTTTTAATACTTTTTTGGGGGAAGCTAGTAATTCATTTGAAAGAGAATACCCATGCTTGAAAACACCTGCATTACATACAGATTTTACTAAGGGTATTAATAGACCATAATTTTCTTTCAGTGTAATAAGGGAGCAGGATGTTTACAAAGAATTGGTTAAATTGGACACTAGTAAGGGAGCAGGCTGTGATAACATAGCACCTATGTTTTACAAAACAGTAGCACAAATACTATCCCATCACTTTACTTATCTTTTAATTTTTCTTTACAAACTGCACAATTACCATCAGATTGGAAAACAGCACATATCTCCATAGTATTTAAAGGGAGGGGTCACTACAGACCCAAATAATTATTGCCAAATTTCTATTGTGTCCTCAACAATTGAAATATTTGAGCAATTGGTTTACACTCAACTTACACAGTATTTGAATAGATACAATGTTATCACATCAGCAAACGGGGTTTAAGAAAGGCAACAGTACAATAAATGTCATATCAAAGGTCACACATTACATTTATGCCTCATTTGATAAAGGTCACTACAATCCTGCAATTTTTCTTGATTTATTGAAGGCATTCACTACCGTGGCTCATAATATACTTTCAAATATTTTTATTTTATTTTATTTTAGTCTTTGGTAACCGGTAAATTAAAAGACTCTGGACTTGGCCTCTCCGCATTACTGTGGCTTTGGTCTTACTGTACTCTGCATCAGCAATGTGTAAAGATAGGCGATTTAAAATCTGATTTGGTTACAGCAAATAAGGGGGTACCACGGGGATCAACTCTGGGTCCGCTGTTATTTCTGTTATATATTAAAGGGCAGCTGACACCTTCATGAGAACTTTAAGAAAACAATATTTAAATACAGTTCAGCTTGTATTTCACATTAGTTTTGTATTCTTCCTCCCCATCATTTATTACTGAGGTCAGTTGCATGAAAATAGGATATTTGCTTCTGAAGAGTTAATCTATTCCTATTCCTTTGTCCCTGCCTGAGTTCATAATGCCCTGCTTGTAAACTCACAGTTACTCCCATGGCAACAGATTGTGATGTCACAATGGAGCATTATGACTTGAAGTAGGGCATAAGCTAGAGAGGCAGATAAAATTTAAAGGATAAATATCATGGAAGAGAAATATATGGAATACATATGGAATGCACGCTGGATTGTGCCTAATTATTATGTTTTTCAGAGTTTTCTTTTTGGCCTCAGTAGCTGTTTAATGATTTACCTAAACAGTGTTCTGTTTTGTCAAGTATGTATGTATACACTGATGAAACTGTAATTTACACACACCACAGTAATGCAGAGACAGCAGTTAAGACATTGCAACTTGATTTTGCCATGGTGCAGGATGTCTTGGTAGATCTGCAACTTCTGCTTAATGATCAAAAAACCCAATGGAAGATGTTCTCAAGTATAAATAGTCCTTTGCCTGATATAAGTGTGAAATCCAAAATAGCTAGTGTTATAACTTATAAATATCTTGGTTTAATTTTGGATGATAAGTTATTTGTTCCACATATAGAAACTCTTTCTGTTAAATTAAAGAAATTACTGGCTTTTTTTTTTTATAGAAATAAGTCCTGCTTTAGTTATTCGCTAAGAAAAAGTTTAGTTAACTCACTTTTTATGTCTGTATTAGATTATGGAGACTGTATCTATAGAAATGTTACTGTAAAAACCTTGAAAACACTTGATATATCATAGTGCACTCAGATTTATCATGGGATTACCACAGAAAACACATCGCTGTATGTTATATGCTGAAGTGGGATGGGGTCCATTAACAAAATGAAGAGAGCTGCACTTGTACCTTTATGTATACAAATTTATAATTAAAGCTGTTCCCTTATTTTTATTGGATATGTTACAAATTAGGAGTCATTTTCATTTTAGTCTAAGGTCAGACAAATTGCCCTTTTATAGTATTCCAAGAACTAAATCAAAATTTGGGGACCTTACCTTAGCAGTTAATGTCCCTCAAACATGTGAAATAATGAAGAAAAAGCATAATGTGTGTATTCTGCTTCCCTACTCATGTTTTGAGGCATCTCTTGCTAGATTGATTTTGACAGATTGTGAGTGCTTTGGATTACCTTGACTACATAACTTGAGAATTGAAATGTTATGTATGTATGGAGAACAAACAAACTACTGGCAAAATTAATAAGCCAGTAAAAAAAGAGGAGGAGTCTAATACTAGAGACATCCTGGTTCTGGGTGATTCTATGTTGAAATATACAGATCACATTTTATGTAAAAATAGAAAACAAATGACTACAGTCAGTGTACTCCCTGGAGCTGGTATAAAAGACATCAAAAATCTTCTCCCTGGCTTAAGAGAAAACACTCACAAACAATTGGTCCTTATACATGTAGGAACTAATGATGTAGGGAAAAGAAGGTTCCTATATATATAGAGAGAGATTTTGAGGAGGTAGGGAGGACCCTTACAGAGAATGGATGTGATCTCATTATTTCAGGGGTACTGCCAATACTCAGGGCATCATGGGATGTAAATGATGATATAATGCAGTTAAATGGATGGTTGAAAAGATGGTGCTTTAGAGAAGACCATACCTTTGCCGAACAGGGGGGCAAAGTTTAGGGACCCAATGCTATATGCACAAGATGGACTCCATCTAAACAGAAGGGGGAAACGTATTTTTGCTTACCAACTCAGACACACATTGGAGGAAAATTTAAACTTAGCATGGGGGGGGAGGTAGACCTATTAGTTCCCTTTCAAAGGAAGAAAAATATGACCGTACTTCATATAACTTCCTTTCATTAAATGCCAGGAGTTTAAATAACAAATTGGGTGAATTAAAATTATCCATGGAACAATTGAATGTTAGTATATGTGGTGTTACGGAGACCTGGTGGAGCCCACATGATCCATGGGAAAAGCAAATAAATGGATTTAATTTGTACCACAAAGACAGGAAAGAAAAAAGAGGTGGGGGAGTGGCTCTATTCATTTCCAACAAAATAAATTCTGAAGAAATCAATACAACTAAATGGGATAAAATAGAGGTGTTATGGGTCAAAATATCATTTTGCCATTCACACGTTGTTAACATTGGGGTCATATATAGATCACCCACTGTTACACCGGACCAGGAGGAACAATTACTGGATTTTTTGGATACAATTGGTAGAACTAAAAGTAACATTGTAGTAGGTGATCTTAATTTACCAGGCATAAATTGGACAACATTATGGACAAATATTACTATGGAATCACGATATCTAGAATTATGCTTGCTAGCAGGAATGAACCAGTGGGTAAATGTCAATACTAGAGACAGTCACATATTAGATCTTGTGTTAAGTAACCTAGATGGTAATATAACATCTTGTAAGGTTATTCCCCCTCTTGGATCAAGTGACCACTCTATGGTTTACTTTTCCCTTGACACATTAACAGACACTATTGTAAGCAGGACTAGCAAATATAACTATAGTAAAGCTGATTTTGATAGTATGAGAACATATCTCAAAAACTGGAACTGGGTAGAGGAATTTCAAAACAAAACACTCAACTCCATGTGGGATCTGCTGGTGGGTAAAATAAGCTTAGCTACCCAAACTGTTACTCCCTTAGGCAAAAGAACGGATGACACCACCAAGATCAAACCCAAATGGATGTCAAAACATATACTGAAACTGATAAAGAAAAAAAATAGAGGCGTTTTATAAGGCCAAAGATCGGAAACATTTGCTGGAAAACATATAAGGACCTTTGAAAAAGTTAAAAATGTATTAAAAGCCAAACTAAAATATGAGTTAAGCCTAGCAACCAGAGTCCAGGATAACTATAAATCTTTTGCATATATTAATGACAAAAAGGTGCTTGTAGACCTATTGGCCCACTACATGCAATGGATGGTAGTACAGTTACTGACCAGTCTCTTCTTGCCCAAATGTATAATGATTTCTTTATATCAGTCTTCAATATTAAATCCTCCCCTAAATTAGAACATTTGCAAACTGTACTAGAAGTAGAATCACTAATAACAAGCGAAGACATACTTAAAAGGCTCCGCAAATTAGATCAGAATAAATCACAAGGTCCGGATGGAATACACCTAAGAATAATTAAAGAACTGGCAGACCTCTTGGCTAGACCCCTGACAGTTATTTTTCACACATCATTAAAAAAAGGGCTAGTGTTGGAGGCATGGAAACAAGCAAGAGTGGTTCCCATTTACAAGAAAGGGAGTAGACATGAGGTGTCCAACTATAGACCAATTAGCCTGACGTCTGTCTTAGGAAAAATCTTTGAGGGTATTTTAAAAGATTATATTGTGGACCATGCCAAAAAAACAGATCTGGTAGACCCAGTACAGCATGGATTTACCACCGGAAGGTCCTGTCAGACCAACCTGTTGGAATTTTATGGAAAGGTAGCAGAGCTATGGGTGAGGGACAGCCTGTGGATGTGGTGTATCTCGATTTTTCAAAGGCTTTCGACAAGGTCTCCCATGGAGAACTTATTGAAGCATTAATACTACAGGACTTACCAGGAAAAATAACAAAATGGGTAGATGCATGGCTCACCTCTAGAAAGCAGTCAGTAAATGTGAATGGGACCAACTCAGCATGGGCGGAGCTGACTAGTAGGTGCCCCAGGGCTCTGTCTTGGGGCCCTGCTTGTTTAATATATATATTGCCTCAATGAAAGTCAACAATGGAGTCTGGGTTTCTAAGTTTGCTGATGATACCAGGGTTGGGTTTCCTATTAATAACTAAAATAGCGTACAAAACTACAAGAAGCACTAAATATGCTGGAGTCCTGGGCATTAGATAAAAAACTGCTGTTTAATGTGGAAAATGTTGTGTTATGCACCTTGGGAAGGCAAATAAACAGATACCATATACACTTGGAGGACAAATATTAAATACTGCGGAACAACAGAGTGACTTGGGTATTATGGTTACAAACGATCTATCACCTAAAATGCATTGCAATTCAGTTATTAAAAAATCAAGTGGTATTTTACACTGTATAAATAAACATATAACATCTAGAAGTAGGGATGTTCTTCTGCCCCTTTATACATCATTGGTGAGGCCGCATTTGGATTACTGTGCGCAGTTTTGGTTGCCCAGTGGAAGAACCGAGATAGTGGCACTTGAGAGAGTTCAGAGAAGAGCCACTCAAAATATACAGGAGGTTAAAGGTCATGATTATCAAAAGAGGCTAAATATTCTGGGTTTATAGTCCTTGGAATATAGGCGTTTAAGGGGGGATATGTGTTTAAGCTATAAAGCCACTATCGATCCAGATTTATGGGAACTACTGGGTTTGAGGTACATGGAATTGTCGGGTAATACTAGATCACACCTTCTACAACTATATGTGGAATGTCCAAAAACCAAAAAAAGGAAATCCTGGCTCACGCTGAGAGTTACCAATATTTGGAATAGGTTGCCATTAGAGGTGGTGGCTAGTGTAACTGTGAATGCATTTAAAAACAAACTAGATAGCTTCTTACTTAAGCATAATATTCAGGGTTATTAATAAATGGCGAGCAAAAGGATTAACGTCTATATAGCTCTGTACTTACCTATGAGACCTATGCGACCTATAATCTGAATGTTGAATATTTATGCAACTTTATGTATGCATTTGTATTTTTATTTTGTGTATGTATTTATTGGACACAGTTGTAAAGGAGAGCTTGCTCTCAGTTTGCCATCCAGCAAATAAAATGATGATAATCTGTAGCCAGACCTGGGAGGATCACATCAGGTGCCAACTGCAGGCCACTGGTCTGACGGTCAAGGTGGAGAAGTGCCAGATAGGAATGGTGGAGGTGTCATACCTTTGGCACAGGATAGGGAGTGGGTACATTTGGCCGGAGTCAGTGAAATTGAGGCCATCCAGGAATGGGCCACACCCACAACTAAGAGAAAGTAGGTGTGGCTTTGGCCTTCCTAGGAATAGCTGGGTACTACTTAAGTTTTGTACCAAATTTCACACCTAGCCAAACCCCATTCTGATTTCACCAGGAAGAAAATGCCGGACATTCCTTCAACTGAAGGAGGCACTGTGTCAGGCATCTGTGCTCACCAGCCCAAACTATTCTCTCAGGTTCATTGTGGATATAGATGCATCTGATTATAGGCTAGGTGTGGTTCTCTGTCAGGTTATGAACTTGGGAGAGGAACACATCCAGTTGTGTAACTGAGCTGGAAGCTGCTGCCTAGTGAGGAGCCAATGCCACAATTGAAAAGCAGTGGCTAGGCATTGTATGGGTTTTGCAGAAGCTCCAGCCTTATCTGTAAAGGAGGGAGTTCACCCTGGTCACTAACCACAACCCCCTCACATGACTGCATAGGGCCAGTGAGCAGAACCCCAAATTGCTAAGGTGGAGGCTGATGCCGCAGTCCAATGATTTGGATATTAAGCACCACAATGGTTCACAGCTCAGAAACACTGATGAATTGTCTAGACAATAACTAGGACCTTGAAACACCAAAAGAAAAAAGGAAGGGGGGGTGCTGAGAGAAACTAGTGTGGGTTTCATACAGAGAGTGAACTGAGGGCATAGCAAGCGGAGCCATCCAACTCACATTTTTTTTTTAAAAAAAAGCATCAGTTAGGGTACTAATGGAATGTAGTTTTCATTTCTCAGTGGGGAGATGCCTTTTCTCTTTTTTTTAATTATCTGCTGAGGGGACAGAGATAAAGTGGGGAAATACTAAAATTATAGCCAGAGGCAGAAGCAACTGCCCCAGAGAGATTATTGCAGTCCATTTGTCATGTAACAACAGGACTTCTGGTCAGTTAATGAGGGAGCTTCAAAGAGCCCAAGGTCATTCATGTCAAGAAACTGTTCTGGGTATGCAGTCATCACCTGAAGGGGGCAGACATGGCTGAGAACAAGAGGTGGCATTGAGTACACAAAATCCATGGATCCAGTTCCAACCAGTTCCTTTAGTGGGGCTGCCCTGAGAGGCCAAAAGCACTGGTCCTGCAAATTATGTCACTGAGCAGGGCGGATAAGGGTGGATGGAGCCAGGCTTGCAAGCAGGCTTGTCTGCAAATGAAAAGGATAAGTAAGTCAGTGTTGGGGCTTCATATTTTTACCATTTAAGGCTGGAGTCTGCCATGGCTCACAAAGTTATCTTGTGTGGTAGGAAATTTTTCTACTTTGCTGAGAGTTAAGAAGCTATAGGACTTTTTTTCTGTGTGTTTATTCTACTATGTACAAATCATTACTTAATTTCTGTAGTAACCCTATAATTCCCATAATGTTTGTGTGATAACCTGTAGACTGTAAATACTGTGAATTTGTAAATATTATTTATATATACTTCATGCCTCTTTGACTCTTTTGGGGGAATAGTTAACTGTTGGTATTCACAAATCCATGATCCGCATCTGTAGGGTGAAGAAGGCTACAGTTACCATATTCTAGAAGAAAAGTGTTTCTTAAGAGTGAGTGACAAGGGAAGGCCATTTGCCCTTCGCCAAAGCAGCACTGTACTGTGTGAGCAGTGACTCTGGTTGGATACGGACTAGGAAAGTCTCCAGGTAAGAGAATAATTTCTGAGTGGTGGCAGCTACTGAGATGCCATTCCAGGTGTTAAGGGTCGAGAAAAATATGTTTCCAGAGTGTGGACAGGTTCTGACAGCTATTATAAAAGTTTTGACAATGTTACAAATGTTATACATGTAACAATCCACTCCAGGTGTGCATCAGTGCTGAAATAACCTCAATTCCTGCTTGGTTTTATTTATTTATTTTTATTTGTTTATTAAGTTCTTGGATTACACCTGTGAGCGGATGCTCTTTTGTAGGTTCCACGTCAGTTGAACAGAATATAGTAGTGAACAACAGATAAAACATTTACAAAGTTGGTACAGAAAGTTACAATAAGGTTCACACAAATTGACACAAATTGGTTGAAGGCCCTCATCTGCTCCTTGGGCCTCACAACAAACCCAGGTCACTTAGTTATTACAATATTGCTGCATACCTGACCGTGGAATATTCCTTACATATGAAATGGCAGCAAAGGACTCTGGGTACTCAGGAGTTACACTGAGTTCTAGTGCAGGCCTGTTAGATATGATGCCCAGATTCCTTTGGTGTACATTTGTTGAAAATTAGCAAAACTGCATTTTAAGGCCCCCACCACCACCACCATCACAATTGCTAGCACAATTAAAGAAACCTGAGATTCCAAATGGAAAGTATTAGAAAACCACATTTGTATTCCAGATGAGATTACTGTAGTCCAAACAGGAAAAGTACAAACAACACCAGCCAGCACTCATGTGACCCATGGATGCAACAATTCAGTCGAGGCAGGAACCAGCACACAGCAGCAGGCCAGGCAGCATTCAGGATCAAGCACCAGCAGCTTGAAGATGAAGCACTTCACACACACTCTTGGATGCTTTGCAGCAGCACAGCCCTTCTGGCACAATTCTCATAGCATATCCCTTCTGGCTCGGCCAGTACAGTACAGTCACAGGAGCGCCACACAGCAGTTTAATGGTTCCCATGGAGCTCAGACCCAAGGAGCGACCCTTATGGTCCAACTTCCATCTGAATTAAGAGTACCCACATACTCGTGGAATGTGTCCTGTGACTCTCTGTTCCCTGATTCCCCTCATTTGATAAGGGCCTTTGCTCTCCTCACTGTCTTTCCTGCGTTCCTCTCTGTTTTACTTAGTGTACCTGCCTGTCTTCCTCCCTCTATGTTTCATTATATCTTCTGAAGGCCACCCTTTTTACCTTACCACCTTGACTACTTCCCTAGAGAACCACAATGACCTCTTTTTGTCCTTCAAGTTTTACTCGCTTCCTTTACATAGAGGTTGGTTGTTTTAATTTTGCCCTTCCTTATTTTTTTCCACTGTGCCTCCCTCTACCCCTCCTTAGCAATCCCCCTTACAAGGTAGTTTTTGAGCAGTCTCCTATTTCTTTAAAATCCACCCTTCTAAAGTCCAGGTCCCCCTGTCCTCGTGCGGTGTGCCTCTGTTTCCATCTTCATGTTAAACCACACCATACGTTGATTACTGGTACTTAGGGGATTGCCCACTGTGACATTTGCAGTGCTATCCTGGTTTGTAAGCACCAGTTTCAACATTACCCTATCCCTAATGGGTTCCTTGACTAGCTTCCTGAAAAAAGCACCTTGTGTAAAGTCAAGGATTCTTGCTGAAGCTGCAGTTGGAAGGCTTGAATCCACATCTGACAGACTGAAGTCAATACAATTAAATCCATGATTAACAAATGTATTACAGATGTCTGCCTTTGATTTACTAGCTAACATGTCATTTAAGCCATACATACTTAACCCTGCAATAAGCTTTACAGTACTCCCTGAATTGTTGGATTGTCATTATTGTTATTACACTACTGTTTGCTTCATTTTATGTAACTTCTTATTAATTGTTTATTGTCGTTTCATGTACCATGCTTTATCCTCCTCTGCATTGCCATTTTATTTTGTTGTATTTGTGTCCTTAGCAGGACATCCTTGTAAATGAGCTTGCTCAGTGGTGTTTTCTTGGTGAAATAAATGTGAACTTGATACCCCCAACTAGCAGCACCTCCCCCTTCAGTGCCATCCTGGCGATCACTTCTGCAAGTGCCTTATCCAACTCCTCACCCTGTGCTGTAGGTCCGTATAATAACCTTGCATGGATAGTGGCTTCAGTACCTGTCTCCAGGATGACCCACAGCACCACCAGTCTTTATTGTTCCTCTGGGGTGCACCCTTAGGAAGAAGCCAGCAGAAGAAAGACATTTGGTCTATCAAGTCTGCTCATATTGCAGGGTCCACAGCTTGAGCTAATGTCCGTGCCCTCCATCCCCACTCCTCCCATCCTCTCTACCCATGATCCTTACCTTCCCCCATGCCTATCCCAGCCTCTCGTAAAGCTTCCCATTGTCTTCTATGAGATGACCTCTTCCAGAAGTGCATTCCAAGTGTCCACCACCCTCTCTGTGAAGGAGTGCTTCCTGACCTCCCTCCTAAACCTCCCACCCTCCAGCTTAAGACTGTACCCCTTCCTGTTATGGTAGCCACTCAGCATAAAGAGACTCTCCTTATCAACCTTATTCATCTCTTTCATGTACTTGAAGGTCCCAATCATGTCCCCTCTCTCTCTCTCTCTCTCGTTTTCCAGGGAGTACATGTTCAATGCCCTCAATCTCTCCTCATATGCCTTAACCTGCTGATAAGCTATCATCTTTGTAGCCCTCCTCTGGGCCTTCTCCAGCAGGTTAATGTCCTTTTTGAGGTGTGGGTGCCAGTACTGAACTCCATACTCTAGATATGGCCATACCAGTGACCTGTACACGGGCAATAACCTCCTGTCTCCTACTACTGCTCCCCTAGATATGCATCCCAGCATCTTGTTTACTTTTGCTGCTGCTTTCTTGTACTGCATGGAGTGCTTCAGGTCAGTAGTGATCATCACTCCCAGGTCCTTCTCCTCCTCCTCTGTTGCAGATACTCGGACTCCACCCAGGTAGTACTCTGTCCTGTGATTCTTGGCTCCAATATGCATAACTTTGCATTTCTTGGCATTGAAGCCAAGCTGCCAGATCCTGGACCACTTCCCCAGCTTTTCCAGATCTTTCTGTAGGTCCTGTATCCCTTCAGCTGTCTCCACTCTCCCACAGAGCTTGGTGTCATCCACAAATAGGCACATTTTGCCCTTAATGCCATCTCCAATGTCATTGATGTAGACATTGAACAACACCGGCCCCAGCACCAAGCCCTGCGGGACCCTACTGGTTACCTCTCTAGTGCCAGATAACTCTCCCCCCACAACCACCCTCTGGGTACTATCCCTCAGCCAGTTTTACACCCATCTCATCATCTTTTCCCTAACCCCAAGATCCACCAACTTCCTGATCAACCTTTTGTGGGGCACAGAGTCAAAGGCCTTTCTGAAATCAAAATAGAGGATATCTACCACTTGGCCCCTGTCTACTGTCTTAGTGACACAGTCAAAGAAGTCTATCAGATTTGTTTGACACGATCTCCCCCCCATGAACCCATGCTGCCTTGCATCCTGAAGACCATACTCCTCTAGATATTCCACCAACCTTTCCTTTAGTATGATCTCCATGAGTTTGCCCGCAATGGAGGTCAGACTGACTGGTCTGTAATTCCCTGGGTCATCCTTGGGACAGCTTTTGTGTAGTGGCACTACATGTGTTGTTCTCCAGTCTTGTGATACCACTCCTGACTCTAGTGAACTATTAAATAGGTCTGCCAGTGGCCCTGCTAGCTCCTCAGCCAGTTCCTTTAGTACCCTTGGATGTACTCTGCCCGGGCCTGGTGATTTGTCCACCTTTAATGCCAGCAGCCCCACCCTCCCACTATCATTCTTGATCACTACATCTGTGCTCTCCTCCCCCCTGCTCCTCTTTTCCCTCCTGAAGGCACTGGCCCATCCTTCTCCCTGGTGAAGACAAAACAGAAGTATTCATTTAGTATCTCTGCTTTTCCCCCATTATCCTCCACCTACTCCACCCCTTTCTTAAGCCTAACAATCCCTTCCTTCTTGTCCCTTTTCTCACTTATGTATCGAAGGAAAGCCTTGTCCTCCTCAATTCCTTCAGCTATCTGCAGCTCCTTCTGTGCCTTTGCTCTCTGTACTTCCTTACTTGACTCACTAGCCAACCTTAGGTAATTCTCCCTATCCACCTCTCTCTTGATCTTCCTGAATTTTCTATAGTCCAACCTCTTTTCTCTTACTGCCTGGGCAACCCCAGAATTGAACCATCTGGGTGCTTTGGCCCTTGTGTTCTTCTTCCTGAGCTTAACGCACTCATCTGTGGCAACCAGTATTCCTTCCTTAATGATGCACCACCTTTGATCCACCCCCATATCTGCTCTGATGCCTGCCAGATGGCTCCTTAGCACTACGCCCATTTTTCTGAAGTCCACCCACCTGAAATCCAAGATTGTGGTCTTAGTCGGGATGCTTTCCCTGGCCATATCCAACTGGAACCACACTTTGCAATGGTCACTTCTACCCAGTGGCTCCTGACCATTATTTCATGTACATGCTCCCCATTTGTGAACACCAGATCAAGACTATGATCCCTTACTTTAGTGGCCTTGATTCACTCCCTCACACAAAGTACAACCTCTTCTCCCTTCCTCCCTTCCATCTGTCTCCTGAACAGAGAGTAGCCCAGTATGGACATATCCCAGTGGTTGCTGTCAGTGCACCATGACTCCGTTATGACCACCAAATCCAGCCTATCCTCTGTCATGATTTATTTATTTACCAGGTAAGCACACTAAACAAATAAATGTCTATTTTCAGGTATTATCTGGGAGGTTACAAGGTGCATAGGCAGACAAATTTGACAGTGCAGAGGCAACAACATAGGGGTACAGTAACAGTAAAGATCACAACAATAGACAGTATATACATATGACACAGTGTATACAATCAAGGTCCTGGGCCGACCACACTAATTCTAGAACCCACAATCATGGGAGGGAAAGGGTGCCAGAGCCAAGTGCAATTATAAGCTGAGTTGCACTTCAGGTGATCCTACTGGGGCCGTCAAAAGAGGTAGTGGGAGGTGGAGGTGAACAGGCAATGGGAGAGAGTTTCAGAACCAAGGTGTGCAGATAGGAAAGGCCTAGTATTCTATGGCTGTGTGGATTTTTAGAACAGAGAGTGGAGACAGATCACTGGACCTAAGAGGGTAACTTGAGTTAACAGCAGTTAGTTGCTCAGCCAAGATGGGAGGAGTAGCAGTTCTAATTACTTTATCAACAAAGCAGCCCAAAGCAAAGACTCAACAGATCCCAGGGGACAACCAGTTCAGTTTCTCATAAAGCTCACAGTGGTGTGTGAGATGGGCAGCAATATAACTTAACAATATGAGTAAAAGTAAGGAGCCCATAGTTAAGGGTGGGTGGGAGTGTTCCTCTAGTAAGGGTGAGATGTACCTCAGGAGTAAGGACGTTTGACCCTGTAAGCCATGCCAAGTTTTTTATTGACTGCTCTACATACAACAGGAGAGATCTAGCTGGGGATCAAGGGTGACTCAAACATATTTGAAGGAGTCAGGAATAATGTTGTTTGCCTGGCCCCAGGCTTTTTTCTGTACTCTGTGTTTTCATGAGTTTGTTTGTTCACACTGTTGTATCCTCCCAGGTCATACCTGAAAATAGGAATGTACTTGCTTAGTGTACCCTACACAGTAAACAAAAACTAAATAAATAATTAAAGAGCTGTCAGCACTAGTCACGTCCCATGGTTCAGAACATGCTCTAATTTTAGCCTGAGAATCAAAAATCATAGCTTGCGTTTTTTGTTTGTTTTTTTACGATTGAGGACAACCTATTCGGTGTAAGCCACTTATTTTCCAGACTCCTTGCATTGGCACACATGGTTCTCCATTCCTTACTCCCTCCCTGCTTCCCCTTCCTCCTGCTTGTGCTGTTCCCTGAAACTCCACTTGAACCCTCCTCTCCCTTGTTACCTTCTCCTTTACTCCTTTTTTTCTTGCTTTCCTGATTCATACAAATGGTTATGTGGAGCAGCTGGAAGCCCTATAGAGGCCTGGACTGAAGGCAGAATGAAACAAGGAGCTCCATGCTAGACCTTGCTCTCCTGGCAGTGCTAAACTGACCTCCACACTATCTGACTTTACCTACTCAAACCTACTTGTGTTACAGATCAAGCAGCATGACGTGACTCCTCTATTACTCACTAGTCATCTCTTATGCTTGGCTGCTGACTTTACCTCTAAATGCCTCTGGCAGAACATGCTACTGGTACCACCTCTTTTCACATGGAAACTATGGTATCTTGTGCTCCTAGCTTTGTTATTATCTGGGGACAACGAAACAAACCCTGGCCCCCAGTTACCCACTGCCTCTCTGAATATGGACTGGTTAAATATGAAAGGCCTTCATATAGCACACTTAAATATTAGAAGCCTTCTCTGTAACTTTACTGAACTTGAGGCATGGATATCCATATATGAACCTGACATTCTCTGTCTGACTGAAACTTGGCTACAGCCCTCTACTCCTGACTCTTCCTTCTCTCTTCCTAACTATTCTCTATTTTGAGGAGACAGACTATCTGGAAAAAGGTGAGGTGGAGTTGCGCTCTATTTCAAAAACCACCTGAATATGTCCTTAATGCAATGTTCGGTTGCCTCTAACTGCGAGTTTTTACATACTTTGCTTCTACTTGGAACCAAAAAGATTCACTTAATATGTGCCTACAATCCTCCTAAAGCAGGTCAACTTGGATGCTCCGAACTACCTGAGTACTCTACCGCTGCAGCTGGCCAAAATGAACTTATTATTCTTGGTGACCTCAATCTAAATTGGCTGGGAAAAAAATACAAGAGCACTGGTATCTCTAGTACATGGATTTAACATGCACCAGGTAATTGAAGATCCCACCAGGCTGACCCAGTCACCTGCTGTTGGAACACTTATAGACTGGATACTCACAAATCGACCTGATAGAATTACCACCTCAGGTGTGCTTCCTGACTCTATAAGTGACCATTCCCCTGTGTTTTGCAAATGGGGAACATCAGTGATTCCAGCCCCTTCGCCACGCTACATCACCTTCTGGGATTTTTCCACACTCAAGCAAGCTTTCTACATGATAGCTCTTCTGTAAACTGGATCCCTATTATCCAGTCCCAAGACATTGAATCTGCTCTGTCTCTTTCTTTCTATATTCTTATCCCTCCAGGACATACATACACCTAAACAGAATTAACGTGTTAGGGCCAAACGGACTAGGTGGCTGCACAAGGAACTTCTCACCTCCCTCTGGGCATGTGCAAAAGTTGGAACCGCTACAAAACCTTGGGTCGGCAAAGTGAATGTGGCACTTACAGAAAGCAGCACAATATGTGCAAAAAACAAATCAGGCTTGCCAAAAGCTCATACTGCAAAGGTCTATTGCTGGAAGCTGCTGGGGACCCGAAGAAAGTCTGGACACATGTAAAATCCTTCCTGGGCTCAAACCAGTCTCAACACATGAATGATATGGTCCTCAATGGTATGCACTGTAATGACCCCACCACCATTGCAAATTCTTTCAACAAATACTTTACTGATCTCACCAAATACACTGCCTCTTTCACAGCAAATCTCATCCTGACACCCGTTACTCACACAAACGTGCCCATACATCCTCCCTTCTATTTTAAGGCTATTACAAATGCTGATGTTCTAAAACTACTAAACTCAATCTCTGATAGTACTAGTGTAGGCTCCGACTACCTAGAGCTTAAACTTCTGAAGCTGGCTGCTCCTTTTATTGTGGCCCCATTGGCTACAATCTTAACATGGTCTCTCTGCCATGGTCATGTTCCAGACAAATGGAAATTGGCAAAAGTCACCCCAGTCTTTAAGAAAGGTGACAAGAAGGACATAACTAATTATAGGCCCATAGCCATTCTGTCAGTACTAAACAAAATACTTGAGAAATTAGCGGCTATACAGGTCACAGAGTTCCTCTCTAAATATACCCTCCTATCACTTACTCAACATGGTTTCCACAAGGGGCATAGCACCTCTACTGCTCTGATAAAATTTACAAATGATGCTCTTACTGCTATGGATCACAGTCTCATGACTGGTGCAGTGTTCATTGACCTCTCAAAGGCATTTGATCTTGTAGATCACCCTGTTCTGCTTGATTGCCTTAGCTTCACTGGTTTCTCAGAGCAAGCCACAAACTGGTTCCAGAGCTACTTAAGCAATAGAAGACAACAGGTAAAATTTAACTCTGCGGTGTCAGACTCTGTGCCTATCAATGTTGGTGTTCCTCAAGGCTCCATCTTGGGGCCTCTTCTCTTCTCCATTTTTATAAATGAAATATCTTCTAACACCCCTTGGTGCTCAACAATCTTGTATGCAGATGATCTGTTGCTCTACACCTCTTCTGCAAACACAGAAGAAATAAATAGTCGACTAACATCTGCATTTCTCATAATGCAAGTATGACTCCACAACAAAAGGCTTATCCTAAACATAAGCAAAACTCAGAGCATGCTCTTCGGATCTGCAACCAAACTTAGAACAAACTGCAACCTTTTCAACATCTCCTGTGCAAATGGCTCCCCCCTTACGAAAGTAACCTCATTCAAGTATTTAGGTGTCCTGCTTGATGAAACTCTCAACTTTGAGCAACACATCATCGACACCTGCAAGTCAGTAAACTCCAAACTCGGAATAGCTTACAGGACTAGTCAGATGCTTACCCCCTCAGTTAGATAGGCTATTTCTAAGGGCATCCTACTTCCATCCCTTGTGTATGGTGCTGTCACCTACATAAATGCTTCAAAAACCACCCTAAGTAAGTGGGATACAACGTACAATAGTATCTGTCGTTATGCCTCAGCTTCCCCACGTTTGAAGCACCATTGCTTGCTATATACAGACCTTAGAGTGGTTTGTGTAGGAGCAGTGGTCTAGTACATTGTGGTGTTGGTTGACTTACTATAAAGGGCAATACTCACCAGGGTGGCGGAGCAGTGGTGTAATTGATTGTTTCTAACAGTCACCAGTGGTTGTGGCATTTCCTTTATAGCCAAGGTTCTGACATCACTTCCTCAGCAGGTCTTGGAGCAGAACTGTCATATTCTTAATTACTCAGCACAGTGCATAAAGCGTAAGTATACACATACCCAAAAAAAAAAAACATTGTATATTACTCATTGTATATTATAAGGAAGAGGGACATGTGGGGAGTGGTGCAATGCACTGGCTGTGGGGCAGCAATTTTCTGGGAAACATTCTGGAACCTGTGTTGCTGCCCTATTTGCAGGCAACTGTCGGCTCTGAGGGAGTGGGTTGCACACCTCCAGGCTGAACTGGCAAGGACTAAGGAGGACTCCCCCACCCAAAGAGCACCAGTTCCACAACCACTGCCTCAGAGGTTGCCATGTGTGAAGAGCAGATGGACCACAGTAGGTTCTGGGAGGGTGAGGGTGGTGGAACAGTGGCATAGCCCCCGAGTTGCTCCTCTACACAAATCATATGTCGGTCTGGCAAATCAAGGTTCCTCTATGATGACACCCTCATTGGAGACCAAGAAGAATGCTGGGGACAGCCACAAGGGAGACCCACAAAAGAGTGGCAAGGGACAACACAAGGGAAAGAAACAGTTTCTGATAGGGGACTCAATTGTTAGGGGTGTAGACCTGGGGAAGGGAGAGGAGAGGGAAGTAAGATGCCTGCCTGGTGCCATGGCTTGGAGGGACAGGAAGCGAATCCTCAGGATTGCAGAAGCAGCATCACAGGAGAGGAAACTAGATATCACTGTCCACCTCAGGACAAATGACCTAGCTAGGCATGAGATCAGTGCAGTGCAGGATGAATTTGTGGAGTTGGGGAGGGGTCTCAGACAGGTAGCAAGCACGGTAACCTTCTGAGAGGTGCTGCCAGTCCATGGCAGGGGTGAGGCTAGGGTACTGCACACCATGCAGTTTAATGAATGGTTGCAAAACTGGTGCAGAGCACAGGGCTTTGGCTTCATTGGGGACTGGGGGTCCACCTGGAGAGATGAAGGTCTATACTGGCATGATGGTCTGCATCTGTCCAGGAAGGGAAACACGCTCCAAGGTGACAGGTTTAAAGGCTTCCTTGGCAAGCTTTTAAACTAGCCAAGGGGAGAGGTGCTGATAGGAAACAGGAAAGTTCAAGCCTCCCCGCAATGCATGCTGGTAGTAGGGTAAACACTGAGGTCACAGAGCTTGACAGAGGGCAGGACAGGGTAAATGGAAAAAAATGGACAAGGCAATAAGAGCAGGGATGGGGTAAAAGGATAAAGCCAACATTAAATGGAGGGCAATGAGTACCAATGCCCATAGTCTGGGAAACAAGCTTCCAGAGCTAGTAGCCCTGATGGAAGTGGAACACTTGGATATTGTGGCAGTCACAGAAACATGGTACACGGAGAACCATGACTGGGATGTCAACATACCAGGGTACACAATCTACAGAAGGGACAGGGAGTGTGAAAGAGGAGGTGGAGTAGCTCTCTACATAAGGGAAGGGATCAAAGTAACATAACTAAAAGGTAAAGGGGGAGGACAAGAGGAACTCTGGGTCACATTGGAGACAGGGAATGGCATCACAATCCGCACAGGGGTTGTATACAGACCCCCATCTCAAGGGGAGGAAATGGACAAGAAAATGATAGAGGGCATTCTCAAAATGGCTGAAAAAGGGGAGATACTGTTGATGGGGGACCTGAATATGCCAGATGTTAACTGGGCAACATGGAATGCAGCCACATCCAAGAGCAGGGTCATTCTCGATGCCCTACAGGGAGCATGCCTTAGACAGCTAGTGGTGGAACCCACTCGGGAGGGAGCAATATTAGACCTGGTACTCTCAAATGGAGAGAGGATCACAAACTTAGAAGTCAGTAGACACCTGGGAACAAGCGACCACTGCACAGTGTGCTTCACAATAAACACAACCATGGAGACAAGACATACAAATACAAGGATACTGGACTTTAGAAGGACTGACTTTGGCAAAATGGGTGAATACCTGAGGAATGCATTAGCAAATGGCCAGAAAGAAGGGGTGGAAGAACAATGGAGAAAAATCAAAACTGCCATCATGGAGGCAACAAGCCTTTGTGTGAAACAAATAAAGAAAACAAAGCAGAATAAAAAACCACTATGGCTCTCAAAAGAAGTGTCAGGGAAGGTTAAGGAGAAAAAGGCTGCATTCAAAAAGTATAATGAATCACAGACAGAGCACGACAGGGAACTGTATCAATTGAAGCAGAAAGAAGTGGGGAAGGCAGTCAGAAAAGCAAAGGCCCAAACTGAGGAAAGGATAGCTAACTCAGTTAAGAAGGGGGATAAAATCTTTTATAGGTACATTAGGGAACATAGAAAGGTTAAGGGAGGGATAGGGAAGATTAATAAAGGAGAGGGGAGGTGGCCAAAGGGAGACAGTGAAAAGGCAGAGATAATGAATGAATACTTTTGCTCAGTATTCACAAAAGAAGAAGAGGAGGAATTACCTAAACCAAACAGTAGAAGCACTCTGGATAGTGGGGTTGATAACAGTCCATTTAAAGAAGAAAAAGTACTGAAAGAACTTCTAAAACTCAAGGTGGACAAAGCAATGGGGCCTGACGGGATTCACCCTAGAATCCTAAAAGAGCTAAGGGAGGACCTAGTGACACCACTAACCACACACTTTTAACAAATCATGGGAAGATGGGGTGGTACCTGAGGACTGGAGGAGGACAGATGTGATTCCCTTCACAAAAGTGGGAGCAAGGCAGAAGCAGGAAACTACAGACCTGTTAGTTTGACCTCAGTGGTGGGGAAAATGATGGAATCACTAATGAAAGAAAGAATTGTTGAGTACCTAGAGGCCAGCGGGCACTGGACCCAAAGCAGCATGGATTCACAGCAGGAAGGTCATGTCAGACAAATCTAATCAATTTCTTTGACTGGGTGACCAAAGTAATAGACCAGGGAGGGGCTGTGGATATGGCCTACCTAGACTTTAGCAAGGCATTTGACACAGTCTCGCACAAAGATTAATAATCAAGTTAGCCAGCCTGGGAGTGGGTCCCAGGGTGGTAGCCTGGGTAGAAAACTGGCTGCACAACAGGACACAGAAGGTAATAGTGAATGGAACACATTCTGAAGAAAGGGGGGTTACTAGTGGAGTACCTCAGGGCTCAGTACTGGGTCCAGTCCTCTTTAACGTCTTTATAGGTGACATTGCAGAGGGTCTGGAAGGAAAGGTATGCCTCTTTGCAGAGGGTCTGGAAGGAAAGGTATGCCTCTTTGCGGATGACACAAAGATCTGTAACAGAGTTGATACACAAGGGGGGGTAGAAAGGATGAGAAGGGACTTGGCAAGGTTGGAGGAATGGTCAGACATATGGCAACTTAGATTCAATGCAAAGAAGTGCAAAGTAATGCACCTGGGAAATAAAAATCCAGGAGAAGAGTACACAATAGCAGGGGAGGTACTAACAACAACAATAATGGAAAGGGATCTGGGTGTAGTCATATCAGATGACCTAAAGGTGGGTATGCAATGTGAGAAGTCAGTAGGGAAAGCCAGGGGGATACTAGGATGCATAGGGAGGGGCATCACAAATAGAAAAAGGGAAGTGGTTATCCCTCTATAGAGACAGTTGGTGAGACCCCATCTGGAGTACTGCGTGCAGTTTTGGAGACCTCATCTACGCAAGGACATAGACAGGATGGAAGCAGTCCAGAGGAGGGCAACTAAAATGGTGCAGGGTCTACATCAGAAACCGTATGAAGAGAGACTGAAGAGCTTAATATGTATACCCTTGATGAAAGGAGGGATGAGGGACATGATAGAAACTTTTAAGTACCTCAAGGGAATCAACAAAGTCCAGGAGGTAGCATCTTTCAGAAAAAGAGATGTGTAAGAACAAGGGGCACAATTTAAAGTTAGAGGGGCGGCTCAGGGGTAATGTGAAATTCTTTTTCATGGAAGTGGTGGGCGATGGAACTGCCTTCCTGGAGAGGTTGTGGGGTCTAAAACAGTGGAGGAATTCAAACATGCATGGGACAGACATAAGGCAATTATAGTGGGGGGTTGCAGGAAATAGGCTGTTGGTTAACTAGAATCTGCAGCTTATCCAGTAGGTAGGGAAATGGGCAGACTGGGTGGGCCAAGTGGTCCTTATCTGCCGTCAAAGTCTATGTTTCTATGTTTAGATGGCCTTCTCCATATGCTAATCAGCTCCTTGCCCTTGGTACTCTGCTGGACAACATCATTAGAACTAATCTACCTATCTCTCTTGCAGGCATGCTGGTGCCTCTGTCCCCCACCTATGGCCTCCGCTCTACTGGACTTTCTCTACTATACACCCCTAGGTGCAGAACCCTAAAAGGAACCTCAGCTTTCTCTTGCCTGGCCCCAAAATAGTGGAATTCCCTACCTCTTGATGTTCACTCTGCACCTAGTTGTATTGCTTTTACAAAGATGCATCACACTCTCCTCATCAAACATGCCCTATGTTCCTGTTTTAAACCCCCATAGGGTGCTTGACATCCCCTTCCTCAGCTCTCAAAATGTTTCAATTTGCCCTGACCCCTTGTTACTGTTATATGTAGCACTTGCCATGGATTATATGTTAAAACTCTACTGCACTATGATTGTATGCTTATTATGTTTTGTACTATTGTGTATTTTTCTGCCATTGTCTCTGTCATATTAGCAATACTGTTTACGTCACAGAACATCGTGTAGATTTTTCCTTGTATGGTTGATTACCTCTCAACTATACCTGTTATTTATTTTGTCTGCCAATTTTGTATTGTAACCTCCCGGGTCATTTCTGAAAATAGTCATATTTTATGGCTACGACACCTTACCCGGTAAACAAAAACTAAGTACTAAAAATAAATGCAGACAGGACAGGGCCTCTCTTTTTCCAAGCTCTGGCTAAGACTGTCTGGAAAGGGATTGCCAGGTTCTGGATGATAGCAGGGTTCTGAGCTTGGGTGCGGCACTTGCCTTCACCTGGCCAAGTCTCCTGAAGACAGAATCAAGTTTAGATGTAAAATGGAAAGGCACAGATGTTGCTGTAGAGCATCTGAAAAAAAAATGCACTAACTGTAGAGGTCCAATCGACCTGAAGAATGTATGTCATTTCAAGAGGGTGCTGTCCACACCCATGTGTAATGATTGATGACTCAGGGACAGCAAAGAAGTTACGATGCACCCAGCTAAGCGAGTCCCTTGAATTATTTGAAACTAAGCAAACTGTTGCCTGAGGGCAATCCATTCATCCACAAGGCCCTCATCCTAGTATTAGAAATGCCTGTAAAGTCTCATGCAGGAGATCATGAAGGGAAGAACTAGCAGGAAGAAAACCTGGCCACAGCATAACAGTGGGTGCATCTTCTCACTCTTAGGCCCATGGTGGCAAAGTAATGTTTATCGCATTTATTTATTTTTTTACTTATTTCAAATGTTTTGCCAGAAAAGACTTACTGAGCTGGTATCAGCTTGTTTCCGGTTGCATCCAGAGGAGGGAAGGGGAGAGTACAGTGTAATTACAAAATACAGTATTCAGAAATTGCAATATTTATTTATTTCAAAAGTTTCACCAGGAAAGGCATTTGGAGCTGCTATCAGTTCATTTCCAGATGTGTCATGAGGGTAGGGGATGTGGAAAATCATATATAGTAACTACAATATATCAAGAAGTATTATCAAAATTAAAGTCAAATTAGTATAACAGATGCATGTAATAGAAAAAAATTAGAAATTTAGGTGAAATAACTACTGTTACGTACCAAAGAACAGGTAATGAAGGAAGCAGTTTGTCAGGCCAAAACTAGAGAAGGTTGGGGAGAGTTATGGACGGTTGCAGGAGGGTGAAGAATAGTCATGAAATAGAGGCTTCAAAGGAATATGTACATGAGCTGTTCTCCTTGCAGCCTCCAATCCTTTGCCCCCCAGTCTCACTGTTTATCCCATGTGGTATACATTTCCAGCAGTTTGAACACTGAAAAAAAGGTTTTTAAAAGCTGCACATTCCCCAATGTTACCCACCATGTTCCTTCCTATTTTGTCTCACAGCAGTCTCCACTGTCTGCTATGGTGAAGTACATGCCACACCAGGGTCCGCGCATGCTCAGTCATGGTCCCGTCTTGTTCTGGTGGATGCATCATGTGTGAGCGGCTGCCTGTAAGTGTTTTGAATGATGGTGTGATGTTTTTAATTCATTTATGTGTGGTAGTACATCACGCTCCAGTTTTGAAGCAATTTGTTTATGATATGTTCCAATTTTTTTGAACCAGCACAGTGATTGACATCACTATGACTCGCCGTAATAGTGCAGGAATCAGCATGTCAGTAATCATATCCAGATAAACAGCAACAGAGAGATATATAAAGGAATAATAATTTCAAATAAGTAATAGTAGAAATAAAATATCTTTCTGTGGTGGTCTTCATTGTGCCCCCCCCCATCATCTGTCTCTAGGTTTCTTTGTTGCAGTGTTGTTTACAACTGATTATTTGGTGGTGGCAATGCTGAGTACCACAGCATGATGTGCCATGTTATTTTATCATGAATGTCCCCTTCTGAGTATTCACTTTTTTGTGTTACCCTGATCATGCTTCCATCTAATTTCAAAGCCAGTGGAGCTGGCACACTGGAGGACATGTCATTTCACAAGGTCACACAGTGATCCAGTAGCTGACAATGGTTGGAATCGAACCCTTGATCTCCTTGTTCATAATTTTAGCCTTTGACCACTGAACTATTTATATTAACACCACTTGTAACAGCAAGTCAGATTTTCTACACTGTCCCAGGATCTGTGATTTTTTGAGTTTTCAAGTATTGTTATTACATCTGTGTACAGGCCGTCACCATTTAATGACACTCTCCCTGCGAGTCCACCCTGTTCACAAAGTGAATGCACAAATATCACATCCACCGCCACCAGTAGCACAAAGTGATTTTGCTGCCCATTTTCCTGTCTCTACATATGTGATCAACTTGAACAATAAATGAATATTGAATATCAGTGTCTGACAAACATACGCCCTGTTATGTGTAACCAACCATAACAACACGCTCATGTTGCAAGTTACCTCCTAAGCACCCCATCCCCATCTTCCAGCAGTATGACATTATACTGTTCCTTGCAGTACAAGCACATCGGAGGCAACATGTGGACGATTGTCAATGTTTACTTAATTCATGTGCACAGACAGACTGACTGACTGCCTGACTGCATTTTCTGTTTCTTTTTTTTTTGTGCAACCGCCCAGCTATGCCAATATGGGGAAACGATTTCTAATGCAGTTGTACTGCTGAATGTATACCAAAGAGAAGTGGTGCGGGGGTCAACTGACTTGCTCAGAGTCAAACAGCGAGTCTGTTACTGTGCTTGAATTGAAACCTGCTCGCTCCTGCTTTTTAGTTGACTGTTCAAACCAATAGACCACCCTACCTTCCCAATGCCAACAGTCTGCAATTAAGCCTCATCTTCTACATCTGTTTTTTTTTAAATTTCATTCTTTTCTGTAACCAATAATACTTGAGAAATGTCCTATGGATGGTGTATGTTTTAGTCTCCTTGCATTGAAATAGTGACAGTGCCATCACTAGTCGCTTAGCCTCATTATGAAGCTCTGTGGCCAATAATGAAGATGCAGTGAGTCCTAAGAACTCACCTGCCACTTGTTAGCATTCAAACTCATCACCCTTTTGGAGACAGACAATAAGGACTTTCTACCTTGGTCACGATGCTGAATACCAGAGTATGATGTGCCATTTTGGTACAGTACTAATTTCCACTTCTGAGTATTCTCTTTGTTTTTCTACCAGACCATGCTTACATCTCATTTCAAGGCAGGTGGAAGTGGCACACCTAAGGACATGTGATTATACAAGGTCACACAGTGATCCAGTAGCTGACGATAGTGGTATTGAAACCCTTGATCACCTTGTTCATATTTCCTGCCTTTGACAACTGGACTATTCATCATTTGTATTAATTAGTCCACATTTTCAGTATCTGTTTGTCTTCTGTACCTTCCAGCTTTACTTTCTAATGACTTGAAACTCTCACCACAGCAGGACTGTCAGCTTCCACATGTATACAAATAAATGTGATTGTGTGTGTGGTGGGGTTGGGGGCGGGCTTTTGGTAGCCTATGGGAGTCCATGTGAAGGGTGCACTATTCTTTAGATCAGCTATTTTTGCTTATTGCCATTCACAGTATTACATATGAAATTTCTTATCTGGGCAACACTGTGAGAGCACAGTGTGATGATGAGTCAGCCACTGAGGCAACTTGAAATATATTTGACATCTTACTTATTCCTTACTTATGAGCTGCACAATTCTATCTTGAAGAAAATATGTTACTAACAACATCAAAGTGTGGTTCACTGCAGAAAAAATCATTTAACTGATAGCAGAAGGAGTACCCTAGAGACAGGGAAGAAAGGGAAAGCTGCAGATCGTAAATAAAAGTAAAAATGGGCAGACTAGATGGGTCAGTCGGTCCTTATCTGCCAACAGACTCTATGTATATATGTATGTATGAGTACCATTCATAATTATTTACATCTTGTATTAAAAAAATATAGTCTACAATGAATGATTCTTTATTAATAAATACTTGCCAACTAAATGAGCTGTCATAGCACAAGAACAGTATTTTACACTTACAATGCTGATTTCTCAGGTAAACATCTCCCAGCAATTTGTATACACTGAAATAGTTAAGTCAAATTGGGTTTAGAACCAGATAAAGTCAGTTGTTTTCAAGTCTGCCAGGTTTCTGAAATGCCCCATCATACACAGTTTTCCACTCTTCACACTGTCATCACCCTTCTCTGTTTGAAATGAAGTGATTTATTTATTTCAAAAGTTTCACAAGGAAAGACATACCAAGCTCATAACAGTTCTGATGTGGCCTGGGTGGAGGGGTGACATGAGGGTAGTGAAGAAGTCAATAATAAACACTGACATAACTGGTAGAATGGGAACATGTATTATAATTTATGTAACCAGGAAATATGATGAATATGTTTTTTTCCCTTCCCCTTTTCTCTTTTTTTTTTTAATTCTTTCTATTTTTGCTCCCCTGCGGAGTGGCCCCAATGATCCCTGGCTGCTGGCACCCGCACCAGGACTGGAGCGTGGTAATCGCTCAATGCGCAGAGGGTCGGCCACACCCTGGCAAAGGTGCCTCTTGTGTCCGGGGGCACAGGGCATGGTTATCAGCTGCTGAGATCGCCCTGCCATTTTCCAGCAATTTTCTTCCCTAGGGAGCCGGATGTGCAATGGCGTCATGCATGTCCATTCTGACGCCTGCCGCGCTCCCCATCCCTTGCTGTGCACGCAGCTGTAGTGGGGTTGGCCTCCACCAGTCACTGCTACAGTGCAATGCAGTGCCCCTCCCCTCCCCAGAGGAAGAAGAACAGTCACAGGATGCTCAGTCCTTCCTCTCTACTGCCAGCCCCCAGCGGCTGAGTCTGTTCCCGAACCCGGGTCACCGGTGTGGTGCAAGTCCCCTTCTCTTTTCAGTGTAGGGTGCCTTGATTTTATATTTAATGAACAGAATACTCTTTTTTATTAATTTTCAAGTCCTGAACAGTAAATGTACACTGACCTGTCCCAGCCCATTTCCAGTACCATCTGGGGGGGGGGGCATGAGTATGTTTTACTGACAGTTGGCATGCATGCCAGGAAAATCCTGTATTCTTACAATGTTCCATGATATCTTTACCTGCCACCTGCATATCCTCCACAGAGGGTCACAGGCCACCCCTACACCGATGCTTGACTTCAGTGTCATTACTGGTTATTAGCACTGGTGTCTGGTGCAGGAATGAAACTCATGTGTTTTTTTTTTTTTTTTTATAACTTCAAGCACCAGGGAGGACCATGCAACCTACTGTGTCACTTGTGTTTTTATGCTGGATCATAGTGGTCTTTATCATAAAACCTTCTTAAATCTGTGTGTTCACTGACTTGTATCATGAGAGCTGAACAAAACAGGAAGGGACAACACTAGTTAATGGCAGCATGAATCAGATACTATTGAACACAACCAGTACTGACTGGCCACTACTCTCCATATGTTAGAAGTGCCAGAGGGAGGTTATTACTTTGCCACAGGTCATCCCACGTAATAATAATAATAATACCTTTATTTATCAAGCGCTCTTCACAGAGTATTAAAACGCTGTACAATCCATAAAACAACAATTAAAATCTGAAAATTCTAAAATCATACATCCATCAATATATATAAAGCACAACTGCAGTAATCTGACACAAATTAAAGAACATCTCCACAAGCGAGTATTAGGACCAGCAGGAGTTCATGGCTGCAGCCACTGGTCCTCACACATTAGACAGTCCTAAGGGAGGTCATAAATACCCACAGGTCCACACACATTATAATTTCCCAAGACAGGTCATGGCTCTCAACACTGGTACATGCACATTACAGGTGTCAAAGGGAGTTCATGGCTATCGCCACTGGTCACTACACATTACAGTTGCCCAGGGGAGGTCCTTGCTGGTGCCACTGGTCTAAACACATCATAATGGTACAAGGGAGGTCATTGCTATACACTGGTACCTACACATTAGAAGGATGCCAGGGAGGTCATGTCTGGCCAGTAGTAAACACACAAAACAAAGGTCCAAGTGAGATCTTAGCTTGCCAATGGGACACACACACACTTGAGGTGCATTAGGGAGTCCAGGACTGCCACTGCTGGTCCCCTCGCATTCAAAGGTCCCAAGGGAGGTCGTGACTGGCTGTTGTTCACAGCACATTACAAGGGCAAAAGATAGGGCATGACTTCCACAACTGGTCCCCACACATTAAAAGAGCAATAGCCCTTTGGGCTAACAGTGCCTCAGACAGGGGTCTACATGCCTCCACGGTGAGAAGAGCCTGCTGCCACACTCCCCGAGCCCTTGCTAGCAGGCATCCTCATAGCCCTTTGGGCTAACAGCACCTCAGACAGGGGCCTACACACCTCCACGGTGAGAAGAGCCTGCTGCCACACTCCCCGAGCCCTTGCTAGCAGGTACAGCTTGGACAGAGTTCTGGGAACTCAAGGCTGCATGGCTGTCTCTGAAAATTTTCTATGGACAATTGGCTTTATCTTGAAACCGCTCTTATTGGCTGTCTGTGGAACACAAGCTCCTTGCTTGGTTCCTCATCCTGCCAGGCATTTCCAAATTCCTTCTGACTGGACTATGTCACTACCATTGGCCAGCTTATTTAACTTTCTTCCCCTCAATCCAGTATTGCCTCTGATATCTGGTCTGTTTTAATACTCAGTGCTGAATTTCTTCAGTGAAGTGTTTACTTTTCCATTTGCAGATTATACTGTAAAGCCACTAGAGGGTGATAAGACATGTAGGTTGCAGTCCTCCTGTCACTGCTCCCCCCAACACTTCTGTCCTGCATCATTCATTCCTAAATTCTCTGCCTTTTGCCCCTCTCTGTAGTGTTCCTTGCACAGTCTCCCAGGCTATCACTAAGCATACAACGTGGCATCCAAACCAGGGTTCAAACTGGGTATCTTTCACTCCAAAGGCAGCAACCCTACCACTGTACCACTGTGTCTGTCACAATGTTAGGTGTCAGCAAGACCCACTCATACCTGCCCATGGTCACAGCTACCAGCACTGTACTCCCTCACAACACCCACCCACACAAACTAACCATACTACTGTTGCTAACCACATTTATCCTGCTCAGCAACAAACCCCCAGTTGCCTCTGGTATGTACACACCTTTGCTGCTGGAGGAGCATCCCCTCATAGCCTGTCTGTCACCCTGTCTCTCCCCATAGCCCCCCTGCACCTGTCCCCTCTACCCCTCCACCCATCTCTCTGTGCCTTGAGCCCTCCTTGTCTGTTCCTCCACCTGGCCGTCCCTACCCTCACACAACTGCCCATTCCCTGATCATCACTTTCTAAGCTTGCCAGCCACCACTACAAGGCAAAACACCACCAAGTCTTGGCCCTTTTCAGGATCTTCCACTTGCTTCTTCTACTGTCTGGCAATGTTCACCCCAATCCTGGCCCAGCAGCGCCCCCCCCCAACTCCGGGGGCTTCGAATAGCCGCTATCAATATCTACACCCTGACTAAAAAAATGGCGCCCCTGCAATGCTGGACAGCACAGCACCAGCCAGACATTCTGGCTTTAATAGAACCCTGGTTGTCAGCCAAGACCCCAGACTCATTTATCTCTATTCCTGGCTACTCTCTCACTAGGCTTGATCATAATGTCAAGAGAGGTGGTGGCTGTGCCTTCTATGTAAATGACTTTCTGCATTACCAAGCCCTGCCTGCACCCTCCCTAGATCATGGTGCCCAAGCCCTCTCAATAAAACTTTCCTCTGACCCAAACCATGCTCCTTTTACTCTTACCATCACCTACATCCCACCCCACAGCCAATCCCCTGCCTGTAAAGTGCTGTCTGACTAGCTAGCCAGCCACCCCCACAAAATAGAACAAATCCTAGTTGGGGATCTCAACATAAACTGGCTAGTGAGCTCATCAACACACGCCAAAGATACATTTGCTGCATTAGATATGACCCAACTGGTATCCCAGCCTACCAGGGCCAGCCCCACTAATGGAACCCTCACCCTACTAGATATCCTGCTCATTAATTGTCCCCACCATATTACCAACCTGGGTGTCCTACCCAATGCCTTAAGTGACCACTCCCCAATCATCTTCAGCTGGTCCTGTCAGCTACCTAAACCACCACCAAATATCACCTTTCGTCATCGACTATGCCCAGGAGTCATAGCCAAACTCAAACAATAGCTAATTAACTAGGACTGGTCCTCTATTTCCCAAGCTCAGCACATAGATGATGCATTGCACTACTTCACCACCACCTTTAATACTGCCTGTGATGCTTTTGCACCGATTGTCAAAGTGACCACTAAGAAACATAGTGCCCCCTGGATCACCCCAGAACTCCTACAATAGTTCAAAATGCGTGACAACCTCTGGCATCATGCCACTGCCTCTGGTTTGCTAAGTGATAGGTGGGCCTATAATGCTGCCCGCAATAAATGTACCTGGGCAATCTGCAAGGCCAAGGTGGAGCACTACAGAACTGCCCTAGCCACCTCCTGGGGTAGCACAAGGAAGTTCTGGGATAACATCAAGGAGCTTAATGGTAAACCCCGCTCTCTCCCCCCCTCACAACTTAGTGTTAATGGTACTACCACCACAGACACACTTGACATAGCTAGCTGCCTCAACTCCACCTTCTCAGACCTCAGCTCAGTCCTCCCTAGCAACTTTTTTGATCCAATTCAGCCTACCTCACCTCCTGAGCTCCTCCACCCCCCTTCAAACTCAGAGTCATTATCCCTACAGAAGCAAAAGCCTACCTGTCCAAAGCCCTCTAGAGCTTCAATTACTGCAAAAATGCCTTTGATATGCATATCCTATACCTTGCGCTAGACTCAGTTATCTCCCCACTCACAGACCTTCTAAATCTGTCCCTGCACCTGGGCCAGTTCCCAACCTCATGGAAAACGGCAGTGATAACACCAATATTGAAATGTGGTGACAGCTCCCTCCCAAACAACTGCCAGCCCATCTCGATTCCCCCCCCACTCTCTAAAGCCCTTGAAAAGAGCATGGTCAATCAGCTCACTGACTACCTCCTCACACACAACCTCTTATGTAGGAAGCAGCATGGTTTCAGAGCTGGTCATAGCACTACGATCGCCCTCACAGAATTCGCTAACTCCCTGCACTCCACGCTTGACAAGGGGCACCTCACAGGGGCCGTGTTTATAGACCTCTCAAAGACCTTCAACATGGTTTTTCATCCCCTCCTTCTTAACACATTACAACAAATTGGGGTCTCTCATTGTCCACTCTCATGGTTCTCCACTATCTTTCATCTAGAACCCAATGTGTTAAAATTAATAATATCATATCTACTATGCTGCCTGTCTGCTCAGGGGTTCCTCAGAGATCTATCCTGGGTCCTCTGCTGTTCAGCATCTACCTCAGTGCTCTGCCTAAATCCTGTCCCGGCAACCTTCTCCTCTACGCGAACGACACGGTTCTTTATGCCACACATCCTGATCCTCTCTCTCTCTCTCTCTCTTTCTCTCTCCAGCGTACCTTACAAAACTCCTTCTCTCAGATTGAACACTGGTTTGCTGAACACAGATTGGTGATCAGCATTAAAAAAACTAAGACGATGCTCTATGCCCACCGCCAAAACAGATCAAAGATTTCCCCCTGGAAATACTCTGTGCCTCTCTCATCCCACTGGAACAGGTCTAAAAGTATAAGTATCTAGGTATTACATTTGACTCTTCCCTCTCATTCCATGAACACGTAAAAATCCTCACCTGTGCCACCAACACCCACATTGGTTTCCTTTACAGACATAAAGACTGCCTGCCACCTGAAGCACTTCACCTAGCCATTACCTCCTCAGTCTTATCGCTGGTGGACTATGGCCTCACAATCTATGCTGCCTCCGACTCTACAGCACTTCATCAAATACAAGTAGTCATCAATAAGGCCTGCCGGCTCCTCTCTGGTACCGACAAAAATACACATACTTGCACCCTATACGTGCTCACCAATATCCTCTCCCTTGAGGAAAGACTATTATACCAGACCTGTCTCTTTACCCAAAAAATCCACCTGGGTTTCACCCCAATATATGTAATAGCTTCTCTTCAGGCAGCCACCATCTCAGCATCCACTCGGGCTGCCCCAAAAAGTATCTGGAAGGTGCCTAGGGTCAGGATCACCCTGGCCTAGTGATCCTCCCCCCCCTTAGAGCGCCATCCTGGTACAATGCCCTCCCTCCGGCTGTCACATCAATCACCAATCTAGGCCCTTTTAAAGCTGCCTTAAGGGCCCATATCCTCTCCTCACATCAATGCCAGTGTAACCAGTAACCTGTGGATCCTGCACCATGCCACTAGGCCATGCACCCACCCTTGGCCAGGCAGTGGAGAGCCTTCACTATTTCTAGCCTACAGGCTTCTCACCTCCCTTGGTTACCATATAGTTACACTGGACTATGAATGCATTGTACTGTGTATAAGACAAGGCCTCCCTGAGGTGGCTTACTACCAGCTCATATCATGCATTGCTTTAGCTACCAATTGTATAGGTCTTAACCGCTCATTAGGTGACTATGTCAATAGCTTTTCCCTGTTTTAGCTACCAAATGTATAGGTATTAACCCATGCTCATTGTACTTATACTTTGTATGATTGCTCACCTACATCTATTCAATGTATGTACTGTATGAATGTCTATGTTTTATTGTGATGTGGAGCCTTGGGAAATGAGTCTATGACTCAAAGGGTTGTAATTCTAATTTCCTAAATAAAATAAATAAATAAATAAGGAGGCGATGGCTGAGCCATTTCCAAGTTGTTCCCGCACACTTCTGGGGGTCTCCATAAACTTCCAAATTATGGTTAAATGTTTGGATCATCACCCACCTGGTATGGAACACATAACGGGAGCCTGTGGGACTTGCTAGACAATTTACAAGTTTGCTTGTATGTGTCACAAACCTCAAAAAGCTATGTCTGCTTCCAGCAGCATTTCCCTTCTTCATGTAATTCACTTCTTCCCTCCTGATGCCCATTTCCTGGAACATGCTACTACCTTTACCTTGGAGGCCTATTACACAGTCATAAGGAGCAAGGTCAACTTTTATGGGCTATGTGTGAGTGTTCATCATTTACATTACTGTGTGTACACCATACACATTCTGTGATTGTTTTTTAGACTGTGCTTATCATTCTGGGCATATCTACAGTAGTGTTCTGTGATTCCAGTTGAAAGTTTTTTTGCTCATGACATTCACCAGCTGACAGGCTGCAGCTTCATGGGTGACTCTGTTGTGCAGACAGCATGTGGAGTTGTAACTGTGCTGCACAAGGGCATATCTGGTGGAGTACTACCATTCTAAATCCCTCCCCCAACAACACCATGCTGCTGTATGTTTCATTTGCAACAAACCCTTCCTTCACTGCCACACCTTGGAGGCAGAGGAGGATTTTTTGTTGTTTATTCTATTGGCCGTGTTTATCTTCATAGCACATTTTCTATTGATGGCCTTTTCCCACAGTGCTCCTGCACTTTTCCCTACTGTCCTATTGTGGTGTCCCTCCCCTTGGGTATCACATGAGAGCCCCTGCAGTATTCACAGTGTTAAGCTATCCTGTACCCTGCTTACACAGTCCTGTCACATGTGTTGATGCCACAGTACTCTAGAAACCTGGACAGACACTGTCACTTTCAAAGATGGTTGGGGGATTACATCGTAATCACTCTGCTACTGGCCCCGCTTTGAAACTGTGGGGACTAACACTGTGCTCACTCAGTCATTGGGCCCCTGTGAAAGGTGTTGGACTGACATCATACTCACTTAGCCATTTCCCTATCTGGGAAAGGTGGTGAATTGACATAATTATCACTCGACTGCTGGCACCTCCCCTCAGGGTAAGTTGGATGACCAACATCATAATCACTTACCCAATGTCCCACTGTAAAAGTTTGGGTAGCACTATAGTAATCAATCAATTCCCACCCCTGGAAAGATTGTGTACGGACAATATAATTACTAAGCCAATACCCCCAGGGAAAGATGCTTGACTGACATTGTAATCACTCAGGCACTGCCCACTTCCATAAAAGATGGTGTACTGGCATCATAATCACGCAAGTAGTATAAGTGTATACTAACTGTCAAAATTTGATTGATGGCTGGAAATGATGTAATGCCCCGCTTCTTCCATATGTGCCGGTAATGACACAGTGTTCCTGCCCCTTCTGCTTCCCATGTGCACTGGAAATGATGCAATGTCCTTCCCCCTCCCCAGTGTGCCAGATATGACACAGCACCCCCATCCCTTTCCATTCCCATGTGTGCTGGATGTGATGCAGCCCTCCCCCTCCATATTGTGATGCTGCTATGGGTGGAGCGAAGTTTGGCTTGTCTGGGCTTGCTCAGGGCATGTCAGAGGGGGTATGCTGATAAAAACATGAACCACTGTGCCTCCATCGTCTATCTGGTTTATGTTTTGCTCCTGTGTGTGTGGATTGCCTGAGGAAAACAGCAAAATAGATTAACCTAGCAAATTTTGTTCTGCAACATCTGCTAGTGGCACACCAGAGGATTCAGGTATTACTGAATTGATTGAATCATTCATGAGACTTAGGTTGCATGATAATCATGAGTGTGTTAACATGGATGAACAGTGGGAAGAACCAGATGTGCCAGGTATTGAGAAATGCCGTGATGAAAAGTCTGATGTGGTCATGACAGCACTTCAAGTGCCACCTGAAAAGACTATCATGTTGGACCTGATAAAGGATATTCTAATACAGCTACTGCAAGACTTGATGGCTCAGAACTTGAAGATAAACTGTGAGGGGATGTACCATAGACCGCCCCTCGCAGATAAGACATAGCTGTTATATGAACCAGAGGAGGGGTACTCAGAGCTTGCTTTTCCTGAAGTCGATGAGAGGTCGCACCCATGATGGATCAAGCTACTAGTCGAATCAACGGCATGGAAACTCGGGTGCACAGTATCCTATTTTGATACAATGCAAGCAATAAATGACACTTTGTCAGAATTTAAAGAGATGCCATGTATTGCTAAGGGACTTGTCACACTGTATGAACAATTGACTGTAACACTACGGAGTGCTGTTGAAGAAGCAGTTTCATCAGGAAGTTGTAAAAAATGTTTTAAAAGCCCACTGCAAAAAGGAAGCCCTGTGCCATATGTACTTGTATGATATTGGGAGTTCTGACGAGGAACACAGTGCTGCATAGTTAAGATGGGTAACCTGTGGGGAAAACACCAAGCAATGTTTGAAAAGCAGAAAATAGAAAATCTTTTACAGATTTTGATAACCATGCAAATTTCAAACCATGCTACTCAAACTCCAAGTAACCCTGTAAATTGTGAAAAACTTCAGTTTATATAGATTTTAATGACTGACATTAAAAAAGATGTACACTGGTGCGAAATAATGAACATGAGCAGGTGCCTAAACAATGATGTGTTATAAACTGTTCAAAATGTGCTACCATTAATATTTGAAAACGTGGATGTGGTTTCTCATTTCCGAGTATTGGTAGCTGTGACCTATATTGTTGATATTTGTTGTTATAGTTTAAAATGTCAAAGACAGGAAGATGTTAGCAATGTGATTGAATATACATCCAATTTTCTTGTTACACAGCAAAACAAGGCCTGTCTTTTCTTGTTGTAATATTTATAATGCAGTATAGGATCAATTTATCACAATTTTATTTTATTTATTATTTTTATTTATTAAAATTTTGGAATTACAATGATTGAGTCAAATGCTGCTTTATAGGCTCCATGTCAGGAAACATTATACAACTTTTTAACAGTCAGTACATCATCAGGGAAACAGTTAACAATCCAGTAGTGCAAAGATAAAATGGTACTGGTTAATTAACAACATTAAATAAGACAGAAAGCATTATGGTAGAACACCAGTACATACAAATAACACTTGTTAGAGGCTATTCTGTCAAACCCTGCATCGAGGAGGATCAGGGGAAGATGAGGGACAGGAATAATCAAGTAGAGGGCATATAGACTAGCCCTGAGTCAATGTATGCTGGCTAACACATGCTCTGTGTTGTTATATAATAGATGTATACATTGTGTGGGTCTTTCATAATAAATTTTCACATCTGGAAAAAAAACACCTGTGTCCTGGCTGTATTACTAAACAGTGGTCATGGTTAAAAAAATCATTGAAAACAATTTATTATGACCCTCATGCACCTGGTAGCTTAGGAGGTGTTCAGAGACTAGATGGTGCTGCTGCAAAACAGGGCAAAAGAATCACTTGTACTCAGGTATCACAGTGGGTGTCTTTACAAGATGCCTACACTATGCACAAACCTGCAAGGAAATGATTTCTGTCCTGCCTGCATACTTATTGGCTCTTTCATTCTTCTTTTAGGGTCTTGCACCTGAGTGGCGCGTTGGATGCAAGGCGGCCAGCAACAGCCATTCCTACAGCCACCGCCCGACCCCATTCAGCAGTCCTTGCCGGATTAAGGACCTCAGGACATGGATCGCTCAACAGGTACTTCTTCCAAGCTTTTTCTGGGAGCCAGCACACTAGGGCGATCACGATTGGTGCGGCGCTGACTCAGGGGGACAGTGATTGGTCCGCCCGCTCACCATCTTTGTTCCGATTGGTGCACCCTTCCCCATAGACTTTTGCAGAATTTCCTGCACTGACTCTGTGCAGCTAAGTTCTGAACTGAATTTTTCTCCCACCCCCCACCACCTCCCAGGCTTCCTTTAAATACAGTTGTGCTCCACCTTCCCTAGCTCTTTTGTCGCACCATTAGCTTACTCTTGTCCGCTGCCACTCAGACATTGGTAGCTGAGTGGAGCCAATAAGCCTGATCCTTGTGGAAGCACCACACAGCTTGTAGACACCAATCTGATTTTGTTTTTTCCTTTCTCCCCTTCTGATCGCAATTCCACTTCTGGCTTAGAGAGTGTCTGTAGGTGGGTCTGTTTCACACACAGAAATAGCACCAGACCATTACTAACCTACAGACCTCATTCCTTGGCATCATGGCTTGCCTCACTGCTATACTATTGTTCCTAATATACAGTGTGCCCTAAGATACAGTACACCACAAAGTATCACAATATAATCCAGCCCTGGAATGCACTGTCTCCACATCCTATGTTGCTACGGCCCATTGTACCTCCCTTGTTTTGTCAACCCCCTCTTCTGGCCTATACCCCCCATTATGCCCCCCTCCCCTTACTACTGCCTTCACCTATGACTATACGCGCACTCACAATGATTACTTTAAACTGTCACTTTAGCGGTACTCTCTCTCCTGCATCACACATCATGGGTGGTCCAAAAGGAAAAAAGCTGTCTCCATCCTTAAAAGCTCCTTAAAGAAAATGCTGTTATTGCTCCTTCTCTGCTCAGGTAATGTGGAGCTAAACCCTGCCCCCCCTCTGCAACTCACCTCTCCTTCAGATTTTGCAGAGGCCCCAGGACTTAAGATGATGTTGGTCAATATTCTGAGCCTGACCAAAACATTTGTCCAACTACAAGCATGAGCTGTGCATACCAACCCCGACCTTATCATTATTACGGAGTCTTGGCTAAAAAAGGCTAATACCAACCCACACATCTCCCTCCAGGAATACAAACAATTTAGGGTGGACAGGGCTTCTAGAGGTGGGGATGTGGTCATCTACACCAAAACCAAGTACTCAGTCACTAATATCAGCAGTAAATCTTCACCCAAGGAATTCGAGATTGTTTCAATGAAGCTTCATCTTCCTTCTTCAGAATACATCACCATTATAGGTGGCTATAGGCCTCCATCTGGAGGCAATGAAGTCCTTAATATACTGAAATCCCTATTCTCGGATGCAAAAACAGAAACAATATTCCTAGGGGATCTCAATATGGATTGGCTAACCCCTAAATCTCACTGCCTTAAATCCCTCTGCGATGAGCTCGGCCTAGTGCAATTAGTTAATGAACCTACAAGGAACAATGTTCTAAACACTGCCAATACCTCCATTTTAGATGTGATATTAACCACTCACCCACATCAAATTTTGCATTCAGCTGTGTTCCATAATGATATGAGTGATCACGGGATTGTTGTTTGCATAAGATCTAATATTAAGGTCCAAACACTGCCTATGTTTATATCAAAACTGTCCTTTCACAAGTTCATTGCAGCAAACTTCCTTTCTGACCTAGACAGGGTCAGATGGCAAGATCTTTACCTAGCCAAAGATGTCAATGAGGCAGTCTCCATCCTTAATATCAACCTTACTAGTCTGGTAAATAAGCATGCCCCACCTCATCAAAGATAGGGTACGAAACAACTCTCAACCCTGGTTCGCCCCAGCTCTTAAGGCAGCCCTTACAACCCAGGATAAGCTCTGGGTGAAAGCAAGACATACCAAGAAACCATCGGATTGGCAGGCTTTCAGAACAGCTAGGAATACCTGTGTGAAAAGCATTAATTTTGCCAAAGCTAACTTCTACATCTCTACCCTTGAACAAGCACAAGGGAACCCACACAAAATATGGAGGACACATAAATCTATAGAAGGGTGGCCTACTGCCCCCTCCATTCCAACTAAGATAGTCTCAAATGGTAGGGTGGTGGAAAATAAGTCCTTAATACTCGAAGAACTTAACTCCCACTTTGTCACAGCTGGACTAGCTTTTGATTCCTCACCTTATGCTAGCATTGCAATGAGCCAACCATGTCCTTCCCCAATATCTAGCACCGCATCTTGCCCATTTCAACTGCGTGAGCTAAACTATAAAGAAGTAGAAGATTCTCTACTTAACTTGGACATCAAAAAAAGTGCAGTGGACGATGACCTAGAACCCTTCTTCCTAAGATTAGGATATGCCCATCTCTCTGCTCCCATGCTTCATATCTTCAGTCTCTCCATTACATCTGCTACTGTGCTGTCCTGTTGGAAATCCGCACATATCCTCCCCCTGTTTAAATCTGGTGACCCTTGGCAATGTGAATAATTACAGGCCTATCTCCATCTTGCCTATCCTCTCTAAAGTTTTTGAAAAACTGATCCATAACCAACTAAAAACTCACTTGGAAACTTTTTTTCTCATTAATCCAGCTCAATCTGGTTTCCAGGCAAATCACAGCACAATCTCTACTTTAGCGAAAGTAACCAATGACTGGGTCTCTGCTATAGATGCTAAGAAGATAACTGGAGCAGTCTTCTTGGATCTTAGTAAAGCTTTTGATACTGTTGACCACAACCTGCTAGTCAATTGCCTCACTAATTTGGGTGCCACGTCCTCCACTACTAAGTGGTTCTCCAGTTACCTAACAGGGAGATCCCAGAAAGTAAAAGCCGTTGGCTTTTTTCTGCCTCTTTGCCAGTTGTCAGAGGAGTCCCCCAAGGCTCCATCCTAGGCCCTATCTTGTTTTCATTGTACAGTAGTGACCTTGATTCCAACATATCTACGTCCAATCTGCATTTTTTTGTGGATGACACTGTGCTGTATACCTCTGGCTCAACTTTATCCGAAGTTAAGCGGGTGCTTCAAGCAGACTTTGCCCAATTTGAACATAATCTAATAAAGGCAAAGCTTCTGCTTAATGCAAGGAAAACCAAAGCTATGATATTCTCTCATAGTACCTCCGCAGGCACCTCCCATACCCCGCCTAAAGACTTTATTGTTGCCACGTTAAGCGAACCATTGGAAGTCATTTCCAAATTTAAGTATCTGGGTATCTGGATTGACAACAAGCTCTCTTTTAATGACCATATCGAGGACTTATCCAGGAGGCTCAAAGCCAGACTAGGTTTCTTCTTTAGAAATAGGCCCCTCTTCCCCCTCGAGACTCAAAATAGGCTCATTCAGGCTACTTTTCTTCCCCTTCTTGACTATGGTGATGTAATTTACTCTTCCATTACTCTTGCAAACCTAAGCAAACTGGACATCCTCTACCACCGTGCGTTACAGTTTATTACCAACTCCCCTTACCATTTACACCACTGTGATCTGTACACAGCTGTTGGCGGGACATCTCTCATCACTAGACGCTTGCTCCATACTGGTCACTGGACCCTTAAGTTGCTCCTGCACAAACTACCAAGTTACCTATCATCACTCATCTGTATTTCTCACAGTGCATACTTTCTCAGGAAATCTGACTTCATTCTGCTGGACATACCTAGGGCACGGACCTCCTTTGGTAAACACACTATTGCACATGCTCTTCCCTCTATTTGGAACCAGCTCCAAACTGTGCTGAAACTAACTAGCATAGTTTCAATTAACTTCTACAAAGTGCTAAGTGTAGCTAAGATAAAAGATATCTGCAACTGTTATTAAGCCCCTTCCCATCCCTATGTGTGCCTTATACATTTATGTGTAAGACCTTCATCACCCTTATGCATGCTACTTACTTATTGTTTGCACTATCATTTAACCAAGACACAACTACATTCTCTTAGCTTCTGACTTCCAAGCTGTTACCACTACTGCAAGCATCGCACACCTGCTCCCCTTCCCCGTCCCATTCTTGGCTCTCTCTATGTATATATTTACTTCTCGCACTCTTCCAAGCCTCGTTTACTTTGCTTATCCTTTATTCCCTGTCGCTGCTCAATATACTAAAATTATTTATTGCAAATACCAGTTACCCTGCCTTGTACTGCTGGCATGCTACCCTGAAGTGTTTCACACTATGTACCATATGTCTTCTCACTATCTATTGTCATCCGATGTTGTATCCTTTTATGTAATATCCTGCTTGTACTAAGTGTACACATGAATACATGTTATACTATTGTTCTATCAAGTATTTTGTATTTTATGTAATGTTCTTCATCAGTGTACATGTCTCAGGACCTCCTTGTGAATGAGCTTGCTCAATGGAGTGGTTGTTACCAACATTGATGCACAATGACAGGCTTATTTAGTCGATATGGCTGGTCTTTCCAAAGACAATGATGCCTTCTGGTTTAGTCTAACAGTTACTGATGTCCTATCAAAATATGCATGGACCTAAGTGCTAAAAAAATCTGCAAGAGATGTAGCAGAGGCTTTCAAAATGATACTCAGAGAGGGCCACAAACCTGAAAAATTACAAACAGATGAAGGGACTGAATTTAATGCTAATTTTCAATTATTTGTAAAAGAACAAAACATACATCATTTTAGGACATCAAATGATGTCAAGGCTTGTATTGTGGAAAGATTTAATTGTACATTGAAAACAAAAATGTAGAGATATTTTACAGCATTTAACACATATGGATACGTAGCTGTATTACAAGCTTTAACAGTGGCCTTTAATCAGAGCTATCACCAGCCCATCAAAATGAGGCCCACTGATGTGACAGCTGCCAATTCTTTAGATATCTGGAAAATTCTTTATGGTGATCTTATACTCAAAGTGAAAAGGCCATTTAAATTTCATGTGGCTGATCATGTGCACATTTCTAGAGTTAAGAAAACATCTGAAAAAGGTTATGAGCAAAACTTTACAAGTGAGATAATTATTTCTGAATGTATACCTAAGCCTATGCTAGTTTACAAATTAAAAGCTTATGATGGAGAAGAAATAAGAGGCACTTTTTATGAGCAAGAATTGGTAAAAGTCGAAGACACTGCAAACTGTGTTTACAGGGTTGAAAAAATAGTGTAACGGAAAAGACAAGGGAAAAAAGCTGGTTTTAGTGAAATGGTTAGGCTGCCCATCACAATTTAACAGCTGGGTAGAATCCAAACAGCTGAAAAATTTAAAATTATAAGGGTGCTCTAATGTTTTGCATGACATCAGTTGAGAAAAGACTTTATTGGTAAAACGATGTTTGAGAATGCATTTTATGTTACATTGCCCAGCAATGCATCTTTTGAAATGTTTCCCAAAAATACTATTTCAGAACATACTGTGAAACTAGAGAAAGCTATCAGTTTAGTAGGGGTGTGGTAAGTTGGCTTGTCAGAAATACAATATCCAAGGACTTGGGAAAATATTACACAACAAGATGAGAGATTTCAAGTAGGTGAAACATCTAAGCCATTATTACCATTATCAATTCCCAGAGGTTCTTGTCACAATGTTATTGATGTCATGGCAGCCATCAATGAGGCACTGGAACAGACATCGCTATGCATGTTTTTAGAATATGACAGTTGGGGACAGAAAACAAAATTCCACAACATCAGTAGTGGAGCATTTATTGCGCGCCATAATCTGGCTCGTATTTTGGGGGTACCACTTGGCATACCACAACTACAAACAAGCACAGGACCATATTATGCTGACAACAATGTAAGGAGGGGGATGAGATTTACACTCTGTATGTGTATACAGACATTGTTGAACACCAAAGAGTTGATGATAGTCACGTGCCCCTACTCTGTTGTGTGGACATATCTGGTAAGAATAATGCAATCATAACCATCCACTATGCTAAAATGGATTATATACCAATCAGCAAAGAACAGTTTGACACCATAACTATTGTGATAAAGAATGAAAATGTGTTATTCTTGTTTAGCAAGGTGATTGTGAAGCTTAATTTCCAGCCTGTTCAAGGAACCTTCTGAATGACAACCATTTCACAGAAGTTGTACAGTGACCCACACCTTTATGTAAGCTATTATAAAGCACAAGCTGGTCATGACTTATCTGGTTTTCATGGTGCCCCTGTTTTGTATGGTGCCTGTATAGGTGGTATATTTAGAACTTTATTTACAAAAGCTGTACCACTATTACAAAAAGGCTTCCAGACAGTAAAACCACATCTTAAAAAAGCTGCTAAAAATATTGTAAAAGATGTTGTGGGACATGTTGTGAGTTCCTTCATGACTCCAGATAAGTGACATCAGCAAGATGGGGCAGGAATGGTTGTTTACAAGAGGCCCAATAAGAAGAGGAGAATGGTCCTACCGGGGACCCATGAAAGTGTTATTAAAAGGTGGCCTGTTCAAAAGAAAAGAACAGTTGTGAAACACAAGTGCAAGGAGAGAAGACCTCATAAATCTAACAGTCAAAGAGACTTATTTTAAGCCATGGCTCTTGTACACTGCATGTCTCAAGAATGTGGAAAGTCAGAATTAGACCTTTTCATGTTACCACCAACCCAAACCAGTATAGAGAAAAACCTTTATGTTGAAATCCCACCCTTGTCAGCTATAAGTGATAAGGCACCCCTGGAATTTTACGTGGCAGGTAACAAAGATTACTTTGACCTAAACAACACCTTGTTATACATTTTGTGCAAGATCACTAAGGCTGATGGTAGCAACACTGATTGATGTAGCTAGAGTAAGTTTAATTAACTACCCCCTGGCAACCATCTTTAGCCAGGTGGATATAGTGGTGGGTGACCGGCTGATTAGTCAGAGTAATAACTGCTACCCCTACAGAGCAATCATTGAGCCAATGCTTAATTACAGCAATGACATCCTGTCTACATAATTTTCATCTGGATTATTTTATAAGGACACACCAGGGCAGCATAAGAACATTGCTCTTAATGGCCCCCAGTGAGGGTTCTAAAAAGCATGCAACTTTTAGAATAGAGAGTCACAATGTAGAACTACTTGGACCAATTCATGTAGACCTCTACTTCCAGTAAAAGCTGCTCCTGAATGGCATGGATGTTAAAATTAAACTTGTTTGTAACAAGAATGAATTTTGTTAACTAGTGGTGATGCAGATGAAGATTATAAACTGCAAATTAAATCTGCATCTATTTATGTAAAAAGGGTAAAAGTTTCACCAGCTGTATGTATTGGCCATGCTCAGGCTTTACAGGTTTCTAATGCAAAGTACCCTATTGACCGTGTTAGCATGAAAGTGTTTAGTATATCTGGGGCAGCCATGTGTGTAACCAAGATAATCTGTTTCTGGGGCAGTTACCAAAATTATCAGTTATAGGCTTTGTTGATAATGATGCTTTCAGTGGTGTACACAATAAAAACCCTTTCAATTTTAAACATTTTAACATTAACTTTATAGCTCTATATGTAGATGGTGAACAAGTTCCTGCTAAACCACTGCAACCTAATTTTACAAATGGTAATGCCATCAGAGAATATATCAGTCTGGTTTATGCTAGTGGTAAACACATGAAAGACAATTTGCTGCTGATAGACCGTGTAGGTTTTTGTCAGGGGTACACATTATTTGCTTTTGACCTAAGCCCTGACCAAGGCTGTGGTGACCATTATTCACTAATCTGCTCTGGCAATTTGAGAGCTGAGATACATTTTGCTAACCCTCTACTGGCTACTGTGAATATATTGGTGTATGCAGTCTTTGATAATGTGGTAGAAATTAATCAAAGACGAAACGTTGTGTTTGACTTCAATTAAATATGAACACTCAATAACTGGACACCTGTCTCCAAGCAGATTCTTTTACCAGAGACAGTTTTTTGTGGGTTTTTGCAAGTGATCAACTACCTTCAGAGAGACTAGAGCATAGTAACTGCAAGTGTGTGAGACTCTGCTCTGCACACTATTAGCTGCTAACAAACCTTGTACTGTTGTATTGTGTGGTTTTGGAGCCCTGCTAATAATATCTGGAAGAGGGACACACTTTGTGTTCTTATCTGTGAAGCCTTAGAGAGTCCTTAGTGCTGTGTGTTTTAACCACTTTGGTGGTACTTTATTTTAATTTAAATTGACTTAATTTCTCTGAGAAGGTTTGGATTGTGAGCTCCATGACCATAGCAACACTTCCAGTGGGGGCTACTACTTAAACTAGCCCTGCAGTGAGTGCAAGCAGCATAGTAACTGCAAGTGTGTGAGACTCTGCTCTGCACACTATTAGCTGCTAACAAACCTTGTACTGTTGTATTGTGTGGTTTTGGAGCCCCATTATTAATATCAGGAAGAGGGACACTTTGTGTTCATATCTGTGAAGCCTTAGAGAGTCCTTAGTGCTGTGTGTTTTAACCACTTCGGTGGTACTTTATTTTAATTTATATTGACTTAATTTCTCTGAGCAGGTTTGGAGCGCTAGCTCTATGACCATAGCAACACTTCCAGTGGGGGCTACTACTTAAACTAGCCCTACAGTGAGCAGGGCAAGCTAGGGCAGGGTGAGCGCGAGCTCGCATCGTGCACATGAAGATGCATGCAAAGACACCCGCATCTGAGCATGTTATATGTGTTCAGTGTGGTAGGTAAGTCCAAGAGCCCATAACATTACAGTAGGTGTAAATACGCATGAGAATTCTGTATATATTTTCCTTAGTTGCTAGAGATTGTATTTTATCGCTGGGTGTATTGTTAACAGTGAATGTGACTAATGTATAAGAAACACTGAGCTATCTTTTTTGTCTGAAGAAACAGGCAAAGGGCTGTAATATTGCTCCGAGCTTTTCTAGCGAATTTCTGTCTGCTGTTCACTGCATATTATTGCTATTTAAATCCTGTCTGGGTATCCTACAACCAGTACATGTGTTTGATAGTTAAGGCAAATATACCCTTATACCTTTAAAGGCTTTTGTCCTCACTGTGAGACCCTGGAAGTTACATCTGGGTCAAAGGTTGGTACATATTAGAGCTGCAGTGAGTTTAGTATGTTGACGAGGAGATGTGGAAGAAAAGGAATATATTAACCTATAAAGCAATAAATAGTACACGAACTATATGGTACTGCTGGTGTGATTCATACCAGGAATAAATTCTTTAAGTACCTATTGACAAATTCTTTAGGTTTAGTGCCTTGTTTTCCAAAAAAAACAGAATATTAAAATAACAAACATAAGTAATGGAGGGTAGAATTACAACCATTGAAGGTAAAATTGGCTTGAGGTTTGAATTATGCTTAGTGTATAAGATAGATCCTGAACTTATGTGTAATGAGTAATACATATGCACAAAGTGTAAAGAGAATACAGAGCTTATGGCAATGGTGAATGAGTTTAACTTAAGATTACTTGAATTAGAAAAAAGTCAAAAAGAAATGGCACATAGATTTAAAGAGCTCACAACTGATTATGTAAATGAACCAGTCCATTTTTTAACACAGACTACAAACCATCAAGAAAAAAAGATACATTGGTAACACAAAAACCATTTAACAGAAAAAGAACTAGAGATGAAGAAATTGTTAACACAGAGGACGCTTGGTTTCTGGTACAAAGTTCTAAGGTCACTAAAAGGAGAAAGGGGAAGAATACTGAAGCTTTTGATATCTCGCTCCATAATACCTTTGATCCCTTGGCACATCATGATGTATCTAGTATCAGTGCTAATGATATGCAAGGTGAACAAACTTCTATAAAACATTTAGGGCAAAGTCAAACAGAAATAAGCTCCACTTCACCCTTGATTATCCTTGAACTGGAAATAGATATTACTAAACAAACAGATGATATAAATATACAAATGGATAGTGATGATGCTTCAAGGGTTACGGAAAATACAAACTGAGGAAGTAAGCCTTTTTTATGTAAAAAACAAATATTTGTCTTGGGTGATTCCCTGGTAAAAGGATTAGACAGAGCAATATGTGATGAAGAAAAATCAACAAGAACTTTATGATGTTTTAGAGGGGTGAAGATGTCAGATATTAACAAAATGACAAATGAAATATTAAAACAGGATGCTCAAAATTCTTTGGTCATAGTTCATGCTGGAGCCAATAATATATTTTCTCAAGTAGAACATCAAATAAAACAAGAATTTGTGGATATGATGAACAAATTAGAGGAACTGGGTTGTGACTTCACTTTTTCAGAAATTTTGCCAATACCTAGAGCAAGCCAAGAGCAAATAAAATTAAAAAGGGTAAATAATTGGTTAAGATTGTGGAGTCTGAGACAAGGAGTAGGATACATAATGCATTGGGAAGAATTCAATGATAATTTTGAATATTTTTGTAGGGATGGTTTGCATCTTACCAATAAGGGTAAACAAATGTTAGGTAAGCAACTGAGAACACCTATCTCTAATTATTTAAACCGAAGACAGGAGGTTGGATGGTCCTTGCAAGTGATAAAATAAATACTGGTACAAAAAGTGTTCATGTCAAACAAACTAGGACAAGAAATAATGAATATAAACAAAGATCATTACAAGAAATAAATATACTTTTACTTAATGCTAGGAGCTTACTTAACAAAATGGATGACTTGAGATATATATATATTAAAAAATAAACACATAGATGTGTGTGCAATTTTCGAAACATGGTATACAAGCAATGACTAGGGCACCGATATCCTGAGAAATACAAAAAAGGTGGAAGCATTGCATTATATGTATTAGAAAGCATAAAAACTGAAATTAGACAATTAATGGATGATGATACGGATGTACTGTGGGTTGATCTTTATACAAACAATAAAATATTAACCTTGGGATTTGGATACAGATCTCCAAGTTTAGATTTACAAGGAAACATGGCTTTTCTTAAAGAAATTGAAAGTATGGAAATTTCTAATGATTATATTCTTATGAGGGACTTTAATCTTCCCAATATTAAGTGGACCTCGCTTGAGGCTACAGGAAATATTGAAAATAGGTTCCTAGAATTCACAGTTCAACAAAGCTTATAACAAATAGTTAAGAAACCAACTAGGGAAAATAATATATTGGATTTAATTCTGACTAATATTATAAACATTGAGACAGAACCAGAAGTATTACCACCACTTGTAGATAGTGATCACAATATGATACAGTTTAAGGTAAATACACTTGTTAAAGGTAATAATAATGGAATAACAAAAATTCAAGATTATAATAAAGCTGACTATGATAGTATTAAATATTATCTAAATAATTGGAATTGGGCTCACAAATTAGATCAGTGTCAAAATCTTCAAGAACAATGGGATATAATTAAAACCAGGATATCGTATTGTATAAAAACATGGGTACCCCTAAGAACTAAATATAATAATAATAAAAAAGAATTCCTTTATGGTGAACAAATGAGATTAAAAAAATATAAATAAAAAGCATAGGATGTACAGAAAATATAAGAAATCCCAGAATATAAATCACTTGACATCATATGAAAAGTTGGTACAAAAAACTAAAAATCTGATAAGAAAAAAGAAACAGGAGCCGGAGGTTCAGTTAGCAACAGACTCCAAACAAAATAGAAGAGGTTTCTTTAATTATATAGGATCCCTAAAGGGTAATCAGAGCAGTATAGGACCGTTAAAAATAAAAGATACAATAGTTAGTGAAGAAAATTACATGGTTAATGAACTAAATACATACTTCACTAGTGTATTTCTTCCTAAAGAGTGCATTGATATAGAAAAAAACAATACTAAAGAAATACTGAAATTAGTAACTATAAAAGAAGTGAAATATATAATAACAAATTTAAAAAAAGACCCAGCACCAGGACCTGATAATATAGCCCCTAAATTTCTAAAAAAAAAATGGTTAATGAATTGTCTGACCCGTTGACTGTGTTATTTAACACATGCCTAAAATATGGAAGTACTATAAAGGATTGGAGATGTGCAAATGTGGTGCCTATACACAAAGGCGGTTGCAAACAGAATGTAGGGAATTATAGGCCTATCAGTCTTACCTCTGTTATGTAAGTAATAAGACACGACAGGGCATAGTTAGGCACGAGGCTGAAGGCAGAGTGTCAGTTGTCCCTAGGAGTGTGGTTATCACACTGTAATGCACAACCCCGGTGTGTCTTATTGTGCTTATAAAATGTCCCTTTATTTTTAGAAACATTTTTTTACTTTTAAACACATTTTCAAATAAGTAAAAATGTAAGTGAATCTGTGCTTTTAACACAAAATAGTCCTTCCACCTATTGGTGCTAGATTAAAGTAATGTTATACAGTATGCCTCCCTGCCCACTTAAGCTTCATATTCTCCTGCCAGCCACAACAATTCACAAATGCTGTTTCTCATTCTAAGTATGACACATAGTCCCCTTATTTTATTTCATTCTTCTCACTCTGTAGACAAAACTAAAAGGAAGCCATAACAGAGGCTTCTCAGTTCCCCAGTGCTGCAAGCATGAGTGTGGTTCATAACTGCCACACTCACTGACTGCATCATGAACTGCTCACTCTGTCCTAAAAGATAAACAGCAGGGTGAGTCATTTACCACCTTTTTTCTTTGTTTATATAGTATTATTGCTTACTTTCTTCATTCTGTTTTTTTTTCCCCTCTCTGTTTCCCCACATTCAAGAAATGGAATGTTTACCATGGAATACAGGGATTCAAAATTCTGCTCAGTTCCACTAGCAGAATGTTCCCCTACTAACATACTGTACACACAGACAACAAAGGCCTGTTTTAGAGCCACAGACTCAATTATCTCACTTGTCTGGAAAAGCAGAAGAGATTTCCCTGATAAACAGGTAAAGATAGAAGGGGGATTTTTCACTGTTAGCAAACAAATAGTTGTAATGAAAACTATAAACAATACTTAATGTTTCTAATTTGTTTATGTGTGTAAGAAGAGTGTAATGATCTGGTAAACAACATTTAATTAATTTGTTTTATTTTATATTTAAGATAATTTTAATTTCAGGGCCCAGTTGAAGGTTTCTACAGTGTAAAGGTAGTGGCCATGTTTGTGGTGGAAGATCAGTTCTGGTTGTAGGAGGACTGATCTGCTCATTGTGTAATGTGGTTTAGGACCAGGATGACTGTGCGTATACAGAGAATTAATGTACGGTCAGCTAATCTGTCTTGGTCAATGAGATTTCTAGATTTTTTCTTGCCATTTTATAATGGTAAGATAATGGAGAGAATAATTCAAACTAGAATAAAAGAACACATAGGTAACACGGACAATCATGATATATCCCAGCATGGTTTTACTCCAGGCAGATCTTGCCTAACAAATTTGATTGGATTCTTTGAACCAGTTAGTGAAGCCCTTGATATGGGAATGCCTGTGGATGTCATTTTCCTGGACTATGCCAAGGCATTTAATACAGTGTTGCATAAAATCTTATTGGAACATCTGCTTAAAATAAAATTGAGCAAACACATTATTGGTTGGATATCCTCATGGTTAAATGAAAGAGAGCAACGGGTTGTACTAAGAGGGCATGAATCATCTTAGGACCAAGTGACTAGTGGTGTGCCACCGGGTTCTGTATTGGGCCCCTTGTTATTTAACATCTTAGTGTCAACAATGCAAACTACAGACCATGCCTGGATTGGTAACTATGCAGACGATTGCAAAATCAGCTGCATAGTTAATAACCAAAAATCAGTTGAGAGGTTCCAGGATTGTATAAAAAAAATAGGCATATGGGCCAGAGAGAATAAAATGACATTTAATGTGTCCAAGTGCAAGGTGATGCACTTTGGCAAGAATAACAAGAGGGCTAATTATACTTTGAATGACATTATACTTCAAACAACAACAGAGGAAAGAGATTTGGGAGTAACCATTACTAATGATCTAAAATTTGATAAACATAGAAAAAAAACTATCAAGAAATGTTATTCAATATTGGGATGTATACACAGACACATTAAGAGTAGGAAAGCTGAAGTACTGATGCCCTTGTATACAGGTCTTGTTAGGCCCCACTTGGAGTACTGTGCTCCCTTTTGTGCACCAACTATAGTAGGAAGTTTGAGCATGGCTGAAAAGGTGCAGAGAAAGGCTGCCAGGAGAATTAAAGACCTGGCAAATGTTGCATATAAGGATAGAATAAATCATTAAACCTGTACTCACATCAGTACAGACTGTTAAGAGGAGATCTTATATACATATATAACACAATGCATAAAGGTGAAACACTAGATATTATATCCCTTGAGAAACTAGATGGCCGAAACAATACTAGATTGCATAAGGACAAAATTAAGTGCCCTATCAATAAAACCCAAAAGAGGATGAGGTTCTTTATTCAGAAGGCACCACCATTATGGAATGCATTACCTGAATATGTTGTAGTAAGTGACACTGTAGAGTGCTCTAAAAGATGATTGGATGATTATGTGGGAGAAACAAAGTATAAATACCACCATTGATTACATGTTGGTGAGTTCATAATGGGTCATGGCCTTATGAACTTGTATTTTTACTATGAAACTAACAAATGTGCCAGCTTCTTTAGTAGTGACTACACAGCCCCATGCTATCCCTGGTGAACATGGTTAGCTGTTTATCTCCCTGACCATATTACTGGGGAATTTTTTTGACTTTTATGGCTTTCCTCCAGACTCCACATTTTTTCCACCAGCAATAATGAAGTTTTTCTGGAAGAATGTAACAGAAACACTGTTTAACCCGAAACAGGTTCAAGATATAATGTCTATGACCTGTGGCCACCATTGTATATTTTTCCTTCATCATAGATGCAAAGGTGCAACCTTTAATGATGTAGTTAGGATGCATTCTGATAATTTAATGTCAAATGATTGAAAAATTCATGCATTTGTCAATCAATGGAGAATTGTTAAAAGGTTAAAGCCTTCTTTTTCTTTTAGTCCAAAGTCAGTAATTTCACATTATGATTATAACCAGTGCTATTACTGCTAATAGATATAGAAATAAGGCATGCTGTGTGCTATAGCTAACACATGTCGTTTTCTTTTATAGTGTATAATTATTAAATGTTCTTATTGTAAGGAGACAATAAAACACAACCATTTGTACAATGCATCAGACTGTTTATTTTTACAATGTGACAGCAAAATCAAAGCCAACATGCACATTCTTTATAAAAAAAATGTACAAAAATGCAATATTACCAGAAATGTGTAATACCCTATCCAAGATGTTACACCATCAACCATGCCATTTTTTTAAAAGGGTTTTTTCTTATTTTGGCCACAGGTGATGGTGTGTGGGTTTCAGGTATTGGTACTGGTGTTGTAGAAACACCTGTCAGAACCTTTGAGTGGTTGTGCTTAGCACTCTGAATCAAAGATCTGTTTTGGATGTTAGGCACCACTGATTCAGGAGTGTTAATTTCTGCTAATGCTCTGATATAAAGTTCCCTCCCACTAGGTTTTTTAGCATCAGATGTGTGTCTTTGTGAAGTAACAACCTTGACTAAGTCATACATATAAGACCCTTCAACAGGCACGCCGTGATATATAAATTCACCGTGATCATTCCAGTCTGTAACACCAGCAGACTTTTTCAGTTTATCAATATTACAATGTGTTTTCTGACATGCACAGAAACACATTGTAATATGTCATTGTAAATATCAATGGTGCTAGGTGGCTGTGCTGTGCTACCTTGTGGTTGCATTAGCTCATGTGGTGTCAAAGATAATGACAAGTTTGCTACATCTTTTTCACCTTGGCATAGAACGGCGAGATAGCGTTGCAGCACACTCCCATATACTTTAGCCTTCTCATATTCAGAGAAATCAGTCCTTTGAAGAACATCCTGCATTTCAGCATCCAGCCATTGTTCCACAACCTTTCTCAGTGGCTCTTCAGGGGGTGGATGACCGCTTAGGAAGTCCGGCTGTTGTTGTGGTACTAAATACATTTTTTTGTGCATAATCCATGTTTGTTCACCTGCTTGTTAGAAGACTGGTTAAAAAGGGTATCGCAACACTAAGCAAGGTGCATATAAATCCTCCAGACTGTGTTACAATTTTTTTTTATGTTTAATAGACAGCTTTCTATTGCTTAATTTTTTGATAATGTTGTGTCTCCTCTTCAGCATCTTAATCTGGTAAGCTGTGAGAGGTATAGTCCTTTTAATAGCATTGAGTGCCACCTCAGCAATAGCTGCTATTAAATCATCAGAGGCTGTACAGAGTATAGATTTTCTTTGCTGTGGTGGCCCCTTCACCTGCAGCTTAATCAATGCAGGGTTTCTTTTCAGGCGTGCTGACATGTCTCAGTATTATGAGCATCTGGCTACAATGAACAATTGGCACATCTCTTATTTTCATGGGGCTATTTTTTTCAAGGTGTATGCAACAGGTAAATCAGGGGAAAACAAGCCAGACCTTAAGCAGTAAGATTCATGTGCTGAGGCTTTTAAGTCAACCAAAAGTTAACCATAGGCCTTATGAGTTGCATCCTCAAAGGCCTCTTCAAAAAATGTGATCATTCCTGGATACATTTGATGAGCCAGTGTACTAACCTGTAGCTTATCTCTGGGTTTTTTAAATAATACTATATAATTTGCATTTAAATTTATGGTCTGGCTTTTTTACCCTGGACAAACAAATTTTGTGTGACATACATTATACTAACATTTCTGTGATGGCAGTACTGAGTGAAACATTTTTGAATTTTGCAATTTAAAGATGCTGTTTCCATTAAGTCATCAATAATTAAAAGATTTACTTTTTGGAGAATTAATAGGTCCTCATCTTGTAGATTGCTAGGAATACGCTCTATAAATTTCAAATGAGGAAATTTGCGGCATAATTCTGTATACAAAGGTTGTCAGCAACTATAACACCAGATAATATTTTCTGGAAATTTGGTTAAAGCACTGAGACCTGCATCCAGGATGCTTTTAATAAAATAACTTTTTCCAGAGTTTGATGGCCCCACCAAAATACAGAAAAATGGGTGCTCCAAGCTTATATCCATACCACGGTCAGAAGCCATAAGGCAGTGTTTTAAAATCCTCAGTTAAAACTCTTTTGTTGTAGAGAACCCTTAAAGTTTTTTTTTCTGGCTTGTTTTCAATAGTGATGATTTTTTTGTTCTGTACAACTTTTTTCAACCCTATACTGACCGATTGTACCTCAACACCTTCATTCGCACCTCTGTCCTTGACAAAATGGTCAACCAGTGATTTGAGGCAGCTGTAATTAACCTTTTCATTATTTGTCACATGAAGTGTAATTCCTTTACACTTCATACAACTTTTGCCATTGGTCAGTTTGTAACCATAGGTTTTAGGACCACCTGATACAAACTCCACAATGTATTCATCAGGCAGTAGTTCACTGATCAGATCACCCAAATAATCACCCAGTGGTGGATCCCAATCACCTGGCCTGCTAACAAATATGACATAGTCTGTGTTATGGTACAGACAGTGGTCCTGTAGGCTTTCAAGTAAGCTGTATAGTTTAAGTCTGGTTTAAGTCTGGTAAAGGTCGCTATAACAACATTAATGTTGGTAGTATTGGCATAATGTTTTTCAGTGTATTTCCAGTGTATCGATGCTGTATCATCATTGATAAAATACTGTACAGACCAGATACGTGGTAGCGATCTGTGAAATGATACTGAAAGAGTTCATCAGCATCCTTGACAATGGCAGTGTTCATCAAATTGGGGCGCTGACCAAATTTTCCCACAATGAATTCAAAAACAGCTTCAAAATTTGTCTTTGTGCAGGGTTGTATGCTGTATTTTCTGACTCGAAAACAATACCCTCCACAGCATAAAACTGATCGATATATGCTTTATGTTCTACATCAGTAGTACACCAAGCTGGATACCCTGAAGCTTCCTGTTTCCTCTTTAGGTGTAATTTAATATACTCTGGAAAAGACTGTCAGATTTCTCTGGGTAGTGCCATACATCATACACCTCTGTCACCTTGTAGCCCCTCTCTAAAGCCAGATTTATTTCTTTGGAACACCATGTACCCTCTAGAGATTGCTGATCATCTAAATGGTACAAGGCTGTGACTGTTGTGCTGTCTCAACACGTGTGACACAATGTAAACATCAGCTTTCCACCTATCCTGCTGGGCAGTATGGGCAAAAAGAGGCCATGGGGTAGATACACTTTAGCTTTAATAAGTCCAAAATAATATCTGAGATCCCTAAAATTCTCATATATGACCACTGGATGCCCTATGGGTTACGTCTTGTCTTGTTCACATAGGGATACAAACTGATAAAATCATAATAATGGATTTTCTCATCAGGCTGTGCATAGTAATATAAATGTAGAGCATTTGTGTGCCCCCCATAAAGTGCCTCACTGAGGTCAATCAGTTCTGGAAAGCAGTTTGCTTTCAAAAAAGCATGCACCTGTGGATTGTCACACACCAGCTGTTTCCATTCATGCTCCCACATAGCCCTAACATGCATACCTTTTTCATGTTTGAGATAGTTTAATTACTTGATGGTTAGGTAATATAAATATCTATAGGTTGTGCTAGGCATCAGTCTCAACAGGTCTTCAAAAGTAACACACCTGGCAACCATGATAAAAGCAGCATAAAAACTCAAAAGCTGTGGGGACACCATATATTACAGAATAACCATCAAGAAAATAAGGACCTACCTGTACTTCCCCACCATTCATTGTATGCTGTATGGAAATGTTTTCTTGTTTACTGATGTACATCAACCACTGTATGGCTGGTGTAGAGTAACGCTTGCACTGGTGATGATAGTTGTCACCGGGTATAATCCCTATGGTGCCTGACTCTAAAAATTTAAACCCGAAACATCGCCATGCAAACTGATGCTATAGTGATGTACTGAAAGGTGTCAGTTTGGCCCCTTTCCTCTGTATCATCTTGAAACATCTGCTCAACACCATCTTGAAACATTTCACAGGCCTGCTTTAGAATCCCCACATCTGATTTATAGTAATGATGTAATTCCTTTTTAAAGTCAAATACACCATATTTATGCATTTCATACCACTCCCAAAATCTTTTTCATCAGCCATCATGTAGTCTACACTGGAATCTTTGTGATCTGGCATAGGCCCTATGTAATTCTGATTTTCCGATTTGTTAAAAAAGTGCGGAAAGTAGCCTTTACTCCCTAAACCCTATAGCCTGTAGCATTGCTGCGAGCCTCATTGGAAGGAAATTTAAACTGTCTATAAATCAGATATTTAACCATTTTACAGTTATGGACATCAGTTTACTTCTCTGAGTCAATAACTCCACTTCCATTTTTTCCTTTTACAAGCTGGTTTAAGATGAAGTGGCCATCATGCCCCTTTTAACTGTGAGCTATGAAAGTGTACTTCTGAAACCCTTTTTGTATAAACCTTTTTACAAATTGTGCAACACAGTCAGTGCCTTTAAACTCCCACTTTCGACCTCTTTCAAGAGTGTAGACATAATTTGGAATATGTCTAGAGTCACTGGGTCTGATATCTTGCATGAATTCAAAATCATAAAATATAAAACTAACTGAACAAGGTGGTGACTTTAAGGGCTGTGGACTGTGATAGCTCTGATTACAGGCAATTGTTAAAGCTTGTAATACAGTACATCTATGTACCTACTGTATATGTGTTAAATGCTGTAAAATATTTCCATATTTTTGTTTTCAATGTACTGTTAAATCTTTCCACAATACAAGCCTTAACATCATTTGATGTTGTAAAATGATGTTTGTTTTTTTCTTTTAAAAAAAATTGAAAATTAGCATTAAGAAATTCAGTCTCTTCATCTGTTTGTAATTTTTCAGGTTTGCGGCCCTCTCAGAGTATTATTTTGAAAGCCTCTGTCACATCTCTTCCAGATTTTTTTAGCACTTTGGTCCATGTGTATTTTGATAGGACATCAATAACTGTTAGAAAAAAATGGAAGCCATCATTGTCTTTGGAAAGACTAGCTATATTGACCAAATCAGCCTGCCATTGTGCATCAATGTTGTTAACAACCACTCTGTTTCTAAGAAATAATTTTCTCACAGGTTTGTGCATATTGTAGGCATCTTGTAAAGACAGCCATTGTGATACCTGAGTGCGAGTAATTCTTTCTCCATTTTACAGCAGCACCATGAAGTCTCTGAACACCTCCTAAGCTTCCAGGTGTATGAGAGTCATAATAAATTTTTTTCAATGATTTCTTAACCATGACCACTGTTTAGTAATACAGCTGGGACACAGGTGTTTTTTTTCAGATGTGAAAATTTTATTATGAAAGACCACACAATGTATACATTTAATAATATAATGACACAGAGCATATGTTAGCAATTGTGGTAAATAGGTGCTATACTGCATTATAAATATTACAACAAGAAAAGAAAGGCTTGTTTTGCTGTGTAAAAAGAAAATTAGATGTAAATTCAATCACATTGCTAACATCTTCCTGTCTTTGGACATTTTAAATTATAACAAAAAATATCAACAATGTAGGTCACAGCTACCAAAACTCGGCCATGATAAACCACATCCAATTTTTCAAATATTAGTGGTAGCACATTTTGAACAGTTTCTAACACGTCATTGTTTAGGCACCTGCTCATGATCATTATTTCACACCAGCATACATCTTTCTTAGTGTCACTCATGAAAATCTGTATAAACTGAAGCTTTTCACAGTTTACAGGGTTACTTGTAGTTTGAGCAGCATGGTTTGAAATTTGCATCAAAGTCTGTAAAAGATTTTCTATTTTCTGCTTTTCAAACATTCTTTGGTGTTTTCCCCACAGGTTACCCATCTTAACAGCTCTCACCATGCAACACTGTGTTATTTGTCAGAACTCTCAATATCATACAAGTACATATCATATGGCACAGGGCTTCCTTTTTGCAGTGGGCTTTTAGAATATTTTTACGACTTCCTGATGAAACCGCTTCTTCAACAGCACTCCATAGTGTTACACTCAATTGTTCATACAGTGTGTCAAGTCCCTTAGCAATACATGGCATCTCTTTAAATTCTGACAAAGTGTCATTTTTTGTTTGTATTGTATCAAAATTGGATGCTGTGCACCCGAGTTTCCATGCTGTCGATTTGACTAGTAGCTTGATCTGTTGTGGGTGCAACCTCTCACAGACTTCAGGAAAAGCACACTCCAAGTACACCTCCTCTGGTTCATATAAACAGCTATGTCTTATCTGTGAGGGGTGGTCTATGGTACATCCCTTCACAGTTTATCTTCAAGTCCCGAGCCATCAAGTCTTGCAGTAGCTGTATTAGAATACACTTTGTTAGGTCCAACACGATAGTCTTTTCAGGTGGCACTTGAATTGCTGTCATGACCACAGACTTTTCATCGGGGTATTTCTCAACATCAGGTACATCTGGTTCTTCCCACTGTTCATCTATATTAACACTCTCATGATTATTTTATTTATTTTTTATTCATTTATTTAGTGATTTGGAAATAACCTTTGAACCAAGGCTCTTTTATGAAGGTTCCACATCATTTAATAGTAACAGACACACAAACCAGACTATTATCCTGTTTTGGAGGGGCTAAGGTATCTAACATTAATAAAATGACTAATGAAATATTGAAAAATGGCGCACATGATTCCTTAGTAATAATTCATGCTTGTGCAAACAATATATTCCAACAATCTGAACAACAAATAAAACAGGAATTTGTGGATACGACTAACAAACTTGCGGAATTGGGATGTGATTTTGCATACTCTGAAATGTTGCCAATACCTAGAGCTTCTTATGAACCAACATTAAAACTAAAACCAGTAAATAACTGGCTAAGAAAGTGGAGCTTGAAACAAAAGATAGGATATATAGTGCACTGGGAAGAATTCAGTATCAATGGAGAGTATTTTAGTACAGATGGGCTACATCTTAGCAAAAAAGGTAGCCATTCGTTAGGAATCAGCTTAAAAAATACATCAATAGTTATTTAAACTGACCACATGGGGTGGCGGTGGGGGTAAGATAAATACCAGACATGCTAACAGTATGAAACATATACAAGTACGAAAGATAAGAACTGTTAAAAGAATGGTAAGCATGAGAGACAAAAATAAATAAACATACTTTTACTCAATGTTGGGAGCTTGAATAACAAGATGGAGGAACTCAAGTATATATTAGATAACAAAAATATAGATGTTTGTGCTGTATGTGAAACATGGTTCACTGAAAATGATTGGGGCACAGATATATTAGGTTACACTAAATACATCAAAAGTAGGAAACAAAATAAGAGGGGGATGCATTGCATTGTATATACTTTAAACCATAAAAAGTGAGCTTCAACAACATAATGAAGATGATTCTGAAATTTTCTGGATGGATTTCCACCAACAAAACACTGACATTGGGACTAGGATGCAGATCTCCCAATCTAGAAGCAGAAGGAAATGAGGCCTTTCTTACTGAAACAGAGAGTATGGAAGTCACTAATGAATACGTCCTAAAGGGAGATTTTAATCTACCCAACATTAAGTGGTCAACACTTGAGGCAAAAGAACACCTAGAAAAAGAGTTTTTGGAGATAACATTCCAGCAGAACCTAGAACAACTAGTCCTGGAACCAAGAAGGGATAATAATACACTTGCTCTAATATTGACTAACATCAGAAACATAGAAACACAACCACAAATATTGCCACCCCTTGGAGACAGTGATCATAATGTGATAGAACTTACAATAAAAACAACTAAGAGTAACAATAATGGAATTACACAAATAAGAGACTACAATAAGGCAGACTATAACTGCATCAAACAGTACTTGAGGAATTGGAGCTGGGTGGAAGATTTAAAAAATAACATAATCCTAGAGGAACAATGGAATATAATCAATAGTAAGATTGAGCACTGTATAAATACATGGGTACCCATGAGGATCAAATATAATAACAACAAAAAAAAAGAATACCTTTATAATGGACAAATGAAATAAGAAAAATCATAAATAAAAAAGAGAGGGTATATCAAAAATACAGAAAATTCCTTAACATTAATCACTTAACAGAATATAAAAAGTTGGCAAAAATAAAACTTATTAGAAAAAAAAAACAAGAACTAGAAGTCCGACTAGCAACTAATTCAAAACACAATAAAAAGGTTTTTTTCAATTATATTGGATCATTAAAAGGCTACCAGTGCAGTGTGGGACCATTGAAGGTAAATGATACAGTCATAACAGAGGAAAGGGAAATCACCAGAGAACTAAATACATATTTTGTGGATGTTTTCCAGCAAAAGGAATATCTTGAGATTGAACAATCTGACAGTTATGATACAATTATGATAAAACCTATAACAACAAATGAAGTGATGGATATAATAATAAATCTAAAAGAAGACTCTTCCCCAGGCCCTGATGAAATAGCCCCTAAATTCCTTAAAAAACTTGTTAATGAACTAACTGATTCATTAGCAGTATTATACAATACATCCCTTAAATATGGAACCACCTTAAAGGAATGGAGATGTGCTAACATCATACCTATACACAAAGGCAGAAGTAAACAACTGGTGGGGAACTACAGGCATATTAGCCTGACATCTGTGATAGGTAAAATGATGGAAAGATTAGAACAAACAAGAATGATAGAACATATCAATAATGGGGAATATTGTGACATTACACAACACGGTTTTACACCTGGGAGATCTTGCCTTACTAACCTTATCAGTTTTTTTGAACCTGTTAGTAAGGCCTTGGGTGCAGGTATGCCTGTGGATGTGATTTTCTTGGACTACGCAAAGGCATTGGACACAGTCTTACATACAATCTTACTGGAACAGTTTAATAAAATGAAATTAAACAGAAATATTATTAAGTGGATATCCTCATGGTTGGACGGAAGGGAACAAAGAGTTATGCTGAGAGGACATGAATCAGACTGAGGCCATGTGACAAGTAGAGTGTACCAGGGCTCAGTACTGGGCCTCTTATTTAATATTCTGGTGTCAACAATGCAGACGAATGATCATGTGTGGACCATTAAATATGCAGATGACTGCAAATTTGGGTGCATAGTTAATCACCTTGAATCAGCTGTCATGTTCCAGGATAGTTTGAACAAAATAAGTATGTGGGCAAAGGAGAACAAGATGACATTTAAAGAGTCCAAGTGCAAGGTAATGCACTTTGGAAAAAATAACATGGAGGTCAGCTATGTTATAAATGATAATAATACTGACAACCACAGAGGAAAGAGATTTAGGCATAATAATGACTAATGATCTAAAATTTGATATACATGTAAAGAAAACTGTTAAAAAATGTTATTCCTTACTTGGATTCATACATAGACATCTAAAAGGTAGGAAGGCTGAGATTTTGATATATCTGTATACAAATCTTGTGAGACCCCATTTGGAGTATTGTTCTCCTTTTTGTGTACCAATATCAGCAGGGGGCCTGAGCATGGCAGAGAGGGTCCAGTGTAATGCAACCAGGAGGATAAAACAACTGGCAAATCATACATATGAGGATAGACTTAGGTCACTTAATCTGTACTCTCTTGAGTACAGATTTTTAAGAGAGGATCTTATATACATATAAACTACCTTACATAAGAGTGAGACATTAGACAATATTTGTCTAGAGAAATATCCAAGCGCGAGTAATTCTAGATCACACAAGGATAAAATTAAATGTTCACTCAGCAGGACACAAAAATGACAGGTTCTTTACACAAAGGGCACCTCCAGTATGGAATTCCTTACCATCATATATTATTACCAGTAACACTGTAGAATCTTTCAAAATACTCTTGGACAAGTACATGGGAAACATGAAATACAAATTGCACCAGTAACTGCATGGTGATGAGTTTATTATGGGCCTTGACCTCACAAACTCATAATTATACTATGAAAACTATGAAACTATGAAACAAAGCAGACAAGTTACAGAGTAAGTGCACTATAGAAAAACATAGTTTGAAACAGAGGAACATATCCTTACATTGTCCAGGCAATTGTGACAACAGCAGGTAGCAAAGAGGCTAGAGATGGGTTAGGTGAAGAGAGAGGTCCAACCCCCTAGGAGTTGCCAAAAACAGGGCATGGAAACGGTGTGGTCAACACACAGGGGAGGGGGGAGGTAGAGAGGGGGGTGGTAAGCAGCCCACATGCAAGGCTTTGTCAGCAGCACACAGAAGTGAGAGGGGTTTAGAGAGTGGGGCATGAGGAACAGGTTAGACAGGTGGGTCACAGGGGGTTGGAAAAGGCTGGAAGAGGCAGAGGTGGGAAGAGATAGGTGAGAGAAAGGGGGGGAGGAGGAGGAGGAGGAGGTTGGAATAGTGGGAGAGCAGAGGTGGGAGGTGGGATTGCATGGGATAAGATACTGGGTTTGGGAGTAGTTAGGGGTGGCCCAGGGCCCTGTTTGAGGGTGCATCACATTGAATCCATTATTACAGGCTATCAGCAGGCATAGTTCTGGTGTTCAGAAAACAGGTGCATGTGGAGCTGGAGGTCAGGTGGAGCTTGAGTTTGGATTTGAAATGTAAGAGACTTGTGCAGTTGTGAGTGGCCTCAGGAATCTAGTTTAGCCACAGGGGTGGTCTGTAGGAAAAGGCACATTGACCAAGTGCAGTTCATTGAAAAGATTATCATGCAAACCAAGCCTCATGAATATTTCAATCAATTCAGTCATACCAGAATTCTCTGGTGTGCCACTAGTAGATGTTGCAGAACAAAATTTGCTAGATTCATCTATTTCATGGTTTGCCTCAGGTAATCCACACACACAGGAGCAAAACATAAACCAGATAGACTATGGAGGCACAGTGGTTCATGTTTTTATCAGTATACCCCCTCTGACATGTCCTGAGCAAACCCAGACAGCCAACCTTCGCTCCACCCACAGCAGCATCACAATATGGAGGGGGGGCTGTGTCACATCCAGCACACACGGGAGTGGAAAGGGGTTGGGGGTGCTGTGTCATATCTGGTGCACATGGGGAGGGGCAGGACATTACATAATTTCCCACCACACTCAGGAAGTAGAAGGATGGGAACATTACGTCATTTTTGGCACACACAGAAGGGGCAGGGCATTATGTCATTTCTGGCCATCAATCAAATTTTGACAGCATACACATAATTCTCAAGCAGCTATTTGCCACCCTGTGCACCTTTGTGGACAGACATCATAATCATTCATCCATTGTTATTTACAGTATTGTATCATTTCTGTTGCCACCCTCCACATAGAGTAAATCACACATCAAGATGCACACATAACTTTACCTTGTGGTACTTCAGGTGTGCTATTTCTCCCCACAGTTCTGAAAGTGTTTCTCTGCCAAGACATAGTTCTGGTCCAAACAACCTTGTTTTGTGCTGACTTTTTTTGTGACAGTGTCTTGTGATGCACCCTCTTACCTTGCTGACATTTTCAATAATGAGAAGTTTGATGATTTAGCAAACACACCATCACAATCAAGACATGGCTGTATCCTTTGTCAATTCTGTCTATCTTAACTAACTAGACATAACATGTGTCACTGTTCCTGCAGCCAGTACCATCTTATGGGTTACTGATATTTCATGTGTTGGTCCTATACAGGAGAAAGGCTAGGCAAGGGTCAGAGAAGAATTATACCCTCATGTGTGGTGAACAAAATGCATAACATGTACCCTTCTGAGTCAGGAGAATATGTGGGTTTTCAAGAGAGACAGTACAGGAATTCTAGGCTGTAAGTGCATGTAATGTCCATTTATAGGGCATGGCAATAGATATATTGTACACATATTCATTTAGACATGATGTGAGCTTTAACATCTACATATTGCCTTTCAAAGTCAATGCGTTACACATATTGTTCAGAGAGGACAAGTAGAACAAAAATGATACATAATGTCAGTACATAAAAGTCTTTATACAGTTCAGTGAAATTACATTTCTGTTGTAACTCACTACTTGGTAAGCACAAGAATACTGAACCTATCACTCTTATCCATGATGGCAAACAGGCCAAAGAGCACACAGAAGTAGCAAACATTTTCAATTCATTCTTTGGTGATCTTGATAAATATAAACCATCCCCCTTTTCTCCCCTTCCCCCCTCATCCACAACCTACCCCACCTGCCCCATTACTACATCTGAGCCCAGCCCCAGATTCTATTTTAGAGTCCTAAAACTCTCATATACCATAAATCTCATCTGAAGCAACAACCCTAAACCCAGCAAAGGGGCGGACAGAATTGACTTTAAAATCCTTAAACTGGCCATTAATTCATTAGCAGTCTCCATCACCAACATACTTAACCACTCATTCTGCTCTGACTATTTCCCTAGCACCTGGAAAACTGCCACCATCAAACCATTGTTCAAGTCTGGGTCAAGAAATGAAGTAGGGAATTACCAACCTATCTCCCTCCTTGCTCCCCTCTCCAAAATCATTGAAAAAGTTGTTCATACCCAGCTCACCACCTTCCTCGACCATCATAATTTGCTCTCTGTTGCCCAGCATGGTTTCAGATCTGGATATAGTACCAAAACCACCCTGGTCAGGTTCACCAGTGACATCCTCAAGACAAGCGATAAGGGCCAGTACACAGGGTCTGTCTTTGTGGACCTGACCAAGGCTTTGACCTGGTCGACCTTGACCTTCTCCTGGATACCCTTAAGGGCTTGCACATATCTGAAAATGTTGCAAATGGTTCAGAAGCTACCTGTCTGGCGGATTGCAGAAAACAAATGTTAACAGACATTTTTCTGCTGAATGTCTGATTAAATATGTGGTACCCCAGGGCTCCATCCTGGGCCTGCTCCTATTCTCGTTCTTCATCAATAACCTCCCTTCTATCTGACAAACCATACAACTAGTCCTTTATGCTGATGAAGCAGCCCTCTACTGCAGTGACTCTAACCTGGATACAGCATTCAATAACTTGCAGGCTGACTTCAGCAAGCTATACACTTGGTTCTGTGCCAAAGACATGGTTCTCAGCTCCAAGAAGACCACGTTTATGATCTTCTCTGGTCCAAGAAAAGCCCCAGTCATGGGCATAGTCCTCTCAGACAATCTTGGTAACATCATAGAACAAGTCTACTAATTCAGATACCTTGGACTGTACTTAGACCCTCACCTGTCCTACAATATCCATATTACCAGCCTCATCAAGATAACCCATTTGAGGTTAGGTCTCTTATACAGAATCAGAGAGTTCCTTATCCCCATCTCCAGACTACACCTCACCAGCTTCCTTCTCCTGCCCTTTCTTGATTATGGCTCTATTGTCTACTCCCCTCCTAACACAGGCCCCCTTTTCTCTGAACTCAAGACTACATACAATTATATTGCACTCTTTGTGACCAGCCTCCCCTGGATGATCCATCACTGTTCCCTCTATGCTTCCCTCAACTGGCTCACCCTTGAAGGCAGATTCCAACTTAAAATGCTCTCTTTCCTACACAAAGTTCACTGTAACCTGCTGCTGTTCAGCGTTAACTCCCTTTTCCCCTTATCGGTTCCCAAGCGCAGTACAAGAGAGGCCACCTGTCATATCTTCAACACCCCTTTTTACCACACCAAGCATGCGCAGAACTCCATCATGTACAGGGGCCCTAAGTTTTACAATAAACTGTCCTCTGAACTTCAGGCCTGTAGTTCAATTGGCTCACTCACCTCCTCCCTCAAGGACCACCTCCTCCAATTCTCCACTTTTGCCTGCCCGGTAGGCAACCCCCCTGAATGTCCACCAACCCTTGAGTTACCTTAGAGTTTATTTGCTTTTCTGTTGTGTGCTCTGTATTTTTTTTCTAATCTAGATGATCCTGTCATATATACTATAGTAAATACCGTAAAATTTTGCAAATTTTGTTTTACCTTTTTTGTCTGGTCAAGTTTCTGTACCACTAGACACCTGTGAAAATGGGCATTTTCACTCACATACTTTCCAGTACAAAAATAAAATTGAATTGAATTGTAATATTTTATTGTCTTGTTCTATGAGTTGTCCAACAGGATACATATCTATTTATTGCAATGCAATGTCAATATGAGCAGAACAGTGCCCATCTTTTTCTGTAAACAGTGACCCCTTTGCACATACAATGTCTATTAACATTTTCCAGTGGCCATATACATTGAGATGGGGTCCTACAACAGCCTGACAGACACTTGCCTGACACTGCCCAACATCGTTTGCCTAACATGCAGTTGCATGACAGGTTTACAATCCCAACAATTAGACAGAATGTCAGCAACCTGGAGTTTGTTATATTTAGTCTGGTGGGTGCGAGGAGGGGGAGCCCCCACCCAGGGGTTGTAGGGGGCTGTGGTGCCTGAAGCCGCATGTTTATTGGGATATTGTGGTCATTGGTTTAGTGATTGTTAGGATTCCAAAGTTGGGCAGGTGTGTGCTGGGGAAATGTTTGTAGGAATCTTGTAGTAGATCCATTGAGCCAGCACCTCACTATGCTTTTCAAGAATCTCATCCCTTTATGAGGAAGGGTACTGGATCTTGCAGACAGCTACTCAATAATAGTATTTTGAACCCATTCTCCTAAGCAAAGTGTGCATAGACGTGGGTGGGGGGTGAAGGTATGCACAGAACTGGTGCTTTTGGTTTAGTATTGAGTTGAAACCAGAATTACCTTTAAATGCTTTCAAACATGCAGACATAAGAGTGGAATTCCTCTGGTTTTATTTTCTCAGCGTAATACTTTCAAAGGGCCAGCAAATGGCCCCAAAGTGCAATATATTAGGTAACATGTTGGCATGGTATGGTATGGCTCAGGATTACATGCATCACATGTTACACCACATTTTCTGTAGCTGTTCCCTAGTGCCCCTGCTATTTGATTTATATATATTGAAAACTGTGCTACCATTATAACAAAGCATCCAGGAACATGCCAGATCTATCATTTAAAAAGGTTTGATAAACCAATGGTGGAACAGTTAGTGGATTGTCAGGTGCAGGCATGATTCCTGATTGCACACCATCATTCTCTTGTAGCTGTACCATGTGTCCTTACACTTACAAAATACAGTTCCGCCTATGTGCTGCATATTGCCCAGTGCCTTGATGCCTCACCTGATGCAACACCAGTCAACCACGTTCAGTTACCAGCAAGGGATGATAGAGTGATTGCAGCATTAAGGAGAACTGAGCACACACTGGTGGCTCTCCGTGTTTGGAGAGGGTGAACAGAGAAACACGCTGCTTGTTCGCCATCTAGCAGAGGCTGGATGGTGCAGTATTAACAGCCCGTTGACTTTCTGTGTGCAGGCGCTGAGTACTTGCAATGTCTTGACGTGCACACCCACACCATCACACATGTGCCATGCTGATGGATGTCTAAAGCAAATGGAGTGCAAGGTGTGTGCCCCAGCTGCCTTACATAATTGTGTGCATTACCCCTTACACCGCTCCCTCAGTGGACCCCATGTTGAGATGGCATTTGCAGGGGTGTTTGAGGTTGTGGGCATCCGGACACACGCTGGCAGGCTTTGGTGATGACGTGCTCGAAACCACTAAAGAGAACAACAAAAAGTTCAGTACTGCTGATTACTGTAATAATCAATATAAGGTAATGTTTTGTACCCAAATAAGTGATACAAAAAATGTAATATCTTGATATTCATATGTAATACACCTCACACAATGTGACACACATTAACAGTGTGCTAACATTATCACAGCTACCCTGTATTCTTCCATGCATTTAACAATCACAGTAATCACTTCCCCACATGTATACACAGTCTGTTAACACATCTTCAGCATCCCAATTTTCTGCCCTGTAAGCACCACATCCCCCCATATTTGCAGTGTGACTAATCACATTCTGTTACCATCGCTGATGCAGTCTTCTACTCCTGATGCACAATTATGAAAATGTGCCTAAAAGCGCTGCACCACAGTTTGTGCTGCAGTTTTAGTTACACTATGACCATGACCCACCACACATTCCATTATGCAAACCCATGTTTCAATGATCAGACAGTGGCTTGCGACATGCTGATATTCACAAAAGTCCAGTGTTGGCGCTCAAACCTGGTTTGTACTTGGGCAAAGTGTTGAGGTGTAGTTGCAACGCAAATGATGGTTACTGGACCTGAATATCAGTGCAGTACAGTTCTCAGACCATTTGGGGCATGCAGTAGACATCTCTGCACTGTCCGATTGCGTGTACAAAGTACCGATGACTGAGATGTTGCCTTCAACACATGCAACAGTAATGGTTGTTTCACATGCTGCAGTGCTACCACTACACACGCATGACACTCAGCACGAAACTGACTTTTTTCCAGTGGTCCCTCATCAACCCCGATCCACTGTATGATAAAAGAACAGCATTCCCTGGCATCTAGTGTAGCCCCTCCCTATACAAGATCCACTGTGAAATAAGATATGACAGTCAGTGATCTGCAGAGGACCCACCACCCACACACACTGACAGGTATCGATCCAGCACCACCCTCACCACCATCACAAGCACTATCTGATGACTGGAACCAAAATCATTAACCAGTAAGGCCTTCAACCGACCAAGCTGTCACTGAACATTTTCAATCAGGCATTACAGCACGTGAACAGTAACAGCTTAGTTAGTTCACATCCGTGTTGGATAGTGTAGTGCTGTTCAGGTCTCCTGCTAGGGATAGGGATGGTGCTTGTTAGTGGTGTGGTGGTGCACTACCTGTCGGTGTGTATGGGTGTTGTGTACACTACATGACATGTGCTTTAATACCTTTACAGGTGATCGAGGATAGGGAGGAGTGGTCATATACATGCCTGGGAATCTTGTAATATCATTATACTGTGTATTGGTATGGATGGTCAGGATCAGTGGACACCAAGATAAATATTGACTGAAACCACATGTATGGTGCTGGTGGTTGGAGTGACCACTGTCACCATGGGCAACATGTACATTGTATCTGATGGTTGTCAGGTTTACCAAATGATCACTGGACACCAGCGGCATGTGGCTGCCTATAGAGCTGTGGCGGGTGGGTAGATACAACATTAAGTGCCAGCCTATGTCACTGGTCCCATAATGTGGATGAACATTACCACATAGTGCCTTGCATGGCCAATGTGTTGATTTACATGTATGCATTACTGAAATGAAACTAGCAGACATGCGTGATTCATTACTGTGCCATACGCCTTGCTCCACATCTGGGCATCTCCAAATTTGTTAGAGCTATACTTAATGGTGATGACACTGACTCTACATGGACCTACTGTCCATCAGGTAACAGAGGTGTGTTATCCTGCTGACAACTGCAACCTTAGACACCTGGTCAAACAAAAAGCACAGCTAAAATTGTTGCGCTGTGTGTTGCGACTTTTTGAAACTCAGTACACAGGTGCTTAAATATCTGCTGACATGCTCTGGCCAGGCAACTATTAATGTTACTTGCCTGCCCTATGAGCTGATTCCCCAATAAATTAAAATTTTATTTTCCCTGGTTTTACATTTATTTCCCTTGCACAGCATGGCTCGTACCTTACTGGTGAACAAAGAATGCAGCAGCGCAGCACCTGAAAATACCATAATTATGATGTGAGTTCATCAACGGTGGTGCAGACACTACATGGGCAATGTCACTGGATTGGTGGAGGAGGGTTGCCTACATGTACTAAGATTATCTTTGTTGCTATGTATATACTGTATGTATGGTGCTAATATATATATATATTATGTATTTTCCCGATACATGTAAACATGCATGCAAAGATAATCTTACTACATGCAGGCATCTCCTCTCCCCAGGTTTCATTACATTACCCATCAAGCACCTTCACTCTCATTCATGACCTCACAACATAATTATGCTACTTTCAGTGGTGATGCAGCCACAGTCTGCAATTGCAAGGCCCATACCAGCAAGGTACGAACATGGCTTTACAAGGGAAAATACGTTTAAAACCTAAAAAACCTAATATAGCAGGCAACTACACCACAGTTTCATGACCAGATCATGTCAGCAGGTCTTTTAGGTTGCTACTGTCAGTCTGATAACGCGCCTGGGCTATTATAATAGGGACAGGTCAAGTATGCGGTAACCTAACCCCATTAGTGTTGCTCCAAAATGGAGGCATTAGTATGGCCCACCAATAAATAGCATGTGGTACTGAGTAATAACATCTGCACATTGACTGACTTGGGTGTTTACCACTGCAAATGAGGAGAAAGATCTATGTAACTGTTTTCTGGCATTGTGTGGATAGATGGACAGCAGGACACCATGCCCTTTTGTGCCTATGCTGTGGTGTTTTTTGTTCATGGTGCAGTACCTCCATCAAGCACTATGACTGCATCATCTGATGGCAAGGTATCGATTAGTGGCATTAGCACTACATAATGTGTCCAGTTCAACCTCCCTTTTATGATGCAATTCACCTGTGATATCACTATGCCAATATTCTGGTCACTCAACCAACAATGACACTGCGCACTCATTCAGACATTGCCATATCGTAAACTAGTGTTGAGCAGGCAAACAGTGTTTCTGTTCATAGCATCTCTTTGCTAAATGCTGGTTTGATAAGCAAACAAGCATTTCAGACTGGGTAAAGGTTTTGGACTGGGTGTCACCTTCTGTAAAGCAGTTGTAATAAAAAGTGTGTTATGTGAGTATAATAATAATTTGGCTGTGCACGATGCACAGTCTTTAAGGCTCCATTCCTTCATAAGTACAGTGAATCCTGTGACTGCTTTAACTAGCTGAGCCCTGTATCTTGAACCCTGTATACTACTTGTACATTGTCTGCCCCTTGTGCATCTTCAACACATCGCGCCCTGCTAGTCTTTGCCTTCCTTTGTCCACCCCGTTGCCAACCCAGTACCCTCATAGAAACATAGAGGCTGATGGCAGATAAGGACCGCAAGGCCCATCCAGTCTGCCCATTTCTTTTTTTACCTTATAATTGTGCCATCGGCCTTTGCTCTGTCAGTGGCCTATCTATTCATACTCATCTGTATTGCTCCCTTATGCGTATCCCATGCCTGTTTGAAGCCCTGCACTGTATTCATAGCCACTTCCTGAGGTAGGCCATTCCATGCATCCACCACTCTTTCTGTGAAAAAGAATTTCCTCACATTCCTCCTTAATTGGCCTCCCTCTAATCTCATGCTGTGTCCTCTTGTCCTGCTGTTTTTCTTATATTTAAACATGTTAGACTCTTTCACCTTGTTAATGCCCCTAAGGTGTTTGAATGTTTTGATCATATCACCTCTCTCCCCCTTTGCTTAGAGGTATACATATTGAGCTCCGTTAATCTGTCCTCATATGTCTTCTGATGCAGTCCCTGCACCATTTTGGTTGTCCTTCTCTGGACTGCCTCAATTTGGTTAATGTCCTTGTGAAGGTGTGGCCTCCAGTACTGCACACAGTACTCCAGATGGGGCCTAACCAGTGTCTTGTAAAGAGGGATTATTACGCCCCTCTTACGACTTGTGATACCCCTACTAATACACCCTAACATCCCCTTAGCCTTACCTACTGCTTTAGAGGTCTGCTTGGATGATTTCAGGTCATCAGTGATGATGATGCCCAAGTCTCTTTCTTCCATTGTGACTGCCAGCAACTCCTCCCAGCCTATAAGTGGCTTCAGGGTTTCTCTTCCCTATGTGCATGATCTTGCACTTCTTTGCATTAAATCCCAGTTGCCACTCTTCTGACCATTTTACTAGTTTATCCAGATCTCTTCTCATTCTTCCCACCCCATCTGGATCACTTACTCTGTTGCAGATCTTGGTGTCATCTGCAAAAAGACAAGCCTTACCCTCTAGTTCATCTGCAATGTCACTAATGAAGATATTGAAGAGGACTGGCCCCAGGACTGATCCCTGAGGTACCCGCTTGTGACTTGCATCTCTTCTGACTGTATACCATTTACCACCACTCTCTGTTTTCTGCCTGTCAACCAGTTTGCCTCCCAGTTGACCAACTTCTGACCCACCCGAGCCTACCCAGCTTATTTATCAATCTTCTGTGGAACAGTGTCAAAGCTTTGCTGAAGTCAAGGTAGGTGACATCAACTGCTCCCCTTGGTCCACCACTCTGGTTACCCAGTCAAAGAAATCTGTGAGATTAGTTTGACAGGACCTTCCTTTTGTAAATCCATGCTGTCTTGGATCCTGTGTCCCTATAGTTCCAGGTGTTGACTATCCTTTCCTTAAGGAGTGCCTCCATAATCTTGCCCACTACTGAGGTAAGACTGACTGGTCTGTAGTTCCCTGCTACCACTCTTGTGGGCGGGATCACATGAGCCCTTCTCCAGTCTTCTGGGACCTCTCCTGTGCTCAGAGACTCACTAAACAGTTCTGCTAATGGCTCTGCTAGTTTCACCCTTGGCTTCTTAAGTACCCTGGGATGTATGCCATCAGGTCCCATTGCCTTGTCCACCCTGGAGTTTAGCGAGTTCTTGCAGGACCCTTTCTTTTGCAAGGGAGTAGTGCTCTCACCTCCCTCCTCCTGTGTCCTTGGTGCTGAGCTGTGGGCCCTGCCCTACCTTCTCTTCAGTAAATACTGAGGAAAAGTATCTGTTTAGGATAAAGCTTTTACAGGGTCCTCCTCTCCACATGCCCCCCCTTTTCTCCTCTTTGCTAGCAATACCCCTCTGGCCTTTCTCCTTTCACTAATGTATCTATAGAAAGTCTTGTCACCTTCTTTTACAGTTCGTGCTAGTGTTTCCTCAGTTTGGGACTTTGCCTGCCTTACTGCCTTCCCTGCTTCCCATAGAGCAGTTTGGTATGCCTCCCTATCTTCATCCTGCTGAGTTCCCTTATATTTCCTGAAGGCCAGCCTTTTGGCTCTGACCTTTTCTGCTACTGTATTTGAGAACCAAAGTGGTTTCCTTCTTCTTTTGCACTTCCTTTTCTGTCTAGCACAATGGGATGTTGCTTCAAGTATGGCATCCTTAATGCTTGTCCACTTTGCCTCTACCCCCCTCACCTGTTTTCCTTTTTGCCAGTGCTAGCTTAACTCTGTTGGCCATCTTATCAAAGTCAGCTCCTCTGAAGTCCCATATTTTTGCCTTGGAATGGGATGATTTAGATGTAGTGGCCAAATTGAACTGTACCATGTGATGGTCACTGGCCCCAGGTGACCTTCTACCTGGAGATCTGTGATCCCTTCCCTGTTGGTCAGTACTAGATCTAGGATAGCCCTGTCTCTTGTGGGTTGTTGTACCAGTTGTTTGAGGCTCTCCCCCTGTAGGGAATCCACCATGTGTCTAGTTCTGGCAGATGTTCCTGCTGGTATTGACCATTCTGTATCCGGCATGTTGGAGTCTCCCATTATCAGAACCTCCCTTTTAGCTGTCATGTTTTGTGTATCTTCTAACAGTAATGTGTCTATGTCCTCCCCCTGGTCTGGGGGCCTGTAGAGCAACCCAGTTCTTATGGCTGTCCCATTTCCTGTTTCCAGGGTGACCCACAGTTCTTCTGGCTCCTTATGTGTATTCTGAATTTCTGTAGCTTTGATATTTTCATTGAAATACAGGGCCACTCCACCACCCCTTTTTGCACCTCGGTCTCTTCTGAACAGTACATAGCCAGGTACTGAAGCCTCCCAAGTGTGGTTACTGGTAAACCATGTCTCACTAATTGCTACTATGTCCAATTTAGCTCTGACATTGTGCCTGCAGGTCTGGGATCTTATTTCCCAGGCTGTGAGCATTGTGTACATGATTTTCCATTGGCCAGATTTCAGTGTGTTAGTTGTTGGGTGGTCTGGCATTTCCTGTGTAGTAGTTGTGTGGAGAGATGGACCTTTTCTTGCCTGGTGATGCAAATAGACTGCAAACATGCTAGATCCCTGTTTGACCACTAGCTGAGGGGGAGGGTGTTCTTCCCATTCGACTTATGGGGTGCTGCACCCCTCTCCCCATGTACTAGTTTAAATATTCTGCAAAGACATCACACTTCTGCCCCAATGCACTGACTCCCTCCTTAGTCAGATGCAGTCCATCAAATTTAAAGAACTTTCGCTCCCAGAACTGTTGCCAGTTCCCTACAAATCTGTGTCCTTTTTCCTGGCACCAGCCCTTGAGCCACATGTTTAGCTCCCCTATCTCCCCTTCTCTGACCTTCTGTCCATCTGCCCCCCTCTTCCAGACTGGCAGGATCTCAGAGAAGGAGATGCTGGATGAAATGGATGATAGTTTGTCACCCAGCCTGGTCAGGTGTTCCTTGGTCTCCACAACTGACCGGCTGGCGAGATCGTTAGTCCCTATGTGTACCAGGACATCAATGTTTTCTCCTGCTTTCTGAACAATTTTAGCAATGCGGTCAGTGTCTCTCCATGCTGATGTACCTGGGAGACATCTGACCATTACCCCTGGCTGGAGATGGGTATCAACTCCCTGAATCATGGAGTCTCCTATGATCAGAAGTTTTTTGGATTTCCTTTTTGCTTTTTTTGTTTTGGTTCCTGATTTGGGCAAGTTTTGTTGTGCTAGCTCCTGTGCTGCAGTGTCCTCTGCCCCTTTTGTTTGATTTTGGAGATAGCAGCAGATACCTGTTTGTAGTGTTTATATGGTTTTTGGAGGTTATATGTTGGAGAGCACAGAGTGATGGGGCACTCTGTGCCTTAAACACTCTATTGTCCTCCCTTTTACTACCTCCCCCCGTGACTTCCCCTCATCTCTGACATCTTAGTCCTCATGTTGTCCTACTCTTCACACCTCCCCCCCTTGACTTCTCCATACTTGACACCCTGCCCCCCGTCTATCCCATAGGTCTTGTTGCGACTGAGCAGGTATTGTTTGTATTGTAAATACTGATTTGTATTAGTCTGTAAATATTTTTTGTTCTTACCCTATCAATGTTGTATTTGAGTTTTTGAGGTCTACTGTACAGTTAGCCACATTGTATGCACTGTATTTGCTCTGCACGGACTATTATCTTATTGTATTATAGCAACATTTAGCTTATGTGTTTTTGTTATGACCTACCCAGGTCCACCTTGCAAATGTGTCTGTCTCAATGGTGTTTTGCCTGGTAAAATAAAGATGATTGATTGATTAATTGATCCCTGAGATTCAGTAATCAGATTAGTCAATAATCTTATTTATGAGCCGGCCCAGTGGCGCTGAGGGTTGAGGTGCTGGTCACCACACCTCGCGCCACGCCGGCGATCCATGTTCAGGAACGGGCATGGGTTGCTGTGAGTCGGCGGGGAGGAGATGGATTGAGCATCCAAGGGACTGCTCTCCATCTCTGGGGAGGGGGGATTTGGCGACCCGGGCTTGCCTGACCCCTAGCTGAGGCTGGGGGGTCGACAGCACGTAGCTGCAAGCTATGGGGGGGTGGGACGTGGCAGACGCATGATTGGGGCACGCACGGGAGTGTGCGTGCACCCATTCGCTGGCGTCATTGCACGCCATGACCCGCCAGAGGAAAACAGCAGAAAAAAGCGAGCCCAGCAGCATGAAGTTGTTCCCCCGCAGCACCATTCCTGGAAGGGCACCTCCCTGGCATGGATCCGTTGGGGTGGGTTGAGTCGCTCCCCACCACCCTGCCGTGAAGAGTAAGTCATGGGGTGCACAAGGGAGGTTGTCTGATGTCTGGGGATGGTGCTGGGGTGAACAACGGAGGGTTGTAGCCGGAGCTCTGGGGAGAGAAAAATAACACCAAAAAAAAAAAAAAAGAATCTTATTTTCATTATGTTATTCACTGCGTGTATACCTGTTTGAAATGTGTTAGATAAGCTGTCATTCATTGAAAATTGGCTGCACACAATACACAGCCACCTGACAGTCAAGGGTCACATGCGACTCTTCAGGTACAGCAACGCGCAGCATCTCCACAATCATTCGAACAGTTTGTTAAAGGACACCTACCTCAGCAATTTCTTGGTAATGCAGAATTCTAAATCCATGTTCATAGGGATGTTTTGGGAAAAAATGATGTTTACTGGTAAGCTACTACCACATTTATATAATGTACATAAATGCTGTTTCATAGCATTTGATAAAAGTAAATATTAGCCATCTCATTGCAGCCCTACTGACATCTGCACCCAAAAGTGGCTGGTACATGTGCTAAGTGATGAGGTCCATAGGAGTGTTAGCCTCTGTATATGTATATAAATTGCAAAAGCCTGTGTTAATGTCTCTAATTAGGGATAATACAAAGTGGGGAATGTGGCAGGGCTCTCCAACCCAATTTCATGTTGCAGACACCAACAGACATTGGGGGTGTACCTTGGGGTCATCATCTCTAGCGCTCACCCCATTCCATAAGTAAATAAGCTGAGATGGGTACAGTACAGGAGAATGGGGTGTTAGGGCTGATGACCCCAAGGCACAGCCCCAACGTCTGTTGATGTGTGCAGCATGGGGGTGGGGTGTTAGGTTTGGAACCCTAACACCACCTTTCCCTACTTTTGTGGCTTTCTCCCTAACTAGAGCATTAATGCAGTTTTTTTGCAATTTATTTTCTTACTTTTTGAGATAGCATAATGGTATTCTTATTTGCCTGTGGGAGCACAGGGCCCTCCAGGCCCTGCAATCCCATGCCTCCATAGATGCGTATATGTATACGTATGTAGCTGTGGAAGGGCCCTGTACTTTCATTTATAGGATAACAGTGACCAAATTATCAGCATAGCCACCTTATTAGCCCATGTCATGTACCCACTATGGAAAATTTTTGAATCCCCGCCAAAACATAATTCTGAGCAACTGCAACACCATTCTGTGCCACAGGTGCAAAAACACATTTTGGCAAGGATTTGAAAAATGACAGCTGTGATATACATGAGGAGGGTTAATAAGAAGGCTATGTTGAAAATCTGGGGACAACATATTGAACATTTCCAAAGTTATGAGCGTGTGTAGCGATATTGCAACAAATGTTCATAACATTGGCATTTTTACATATTTTGACCCCAAATTTTCAACATAGCCTTCTTATGACTCCACCTCATGTACCCAGTACAGAAAATTTTAAAATCCCTGCCAAAACATAATTTTGTGCAATTGCAATGCAATTCTGTGACACAGCTGCGAAAACCCATTTTGGCCAGGATTTGAAAAATGACAGCTGTGACATACATGAGGTAGGGTAATAAGAAGGCTATGTTGAAGGCCTGGGGTCAAAATATTGAACATTTCCAAAGTTACAAGTGTGTGTAGCGAAATTGCAATGAATGGTCATAACTTTGGGATTTTTACATATTTTTACCTCATATTTTCAACATAGCCTCCTTATGAACCCACCTCATGAACAATATGACTGTCATTATACAATTCCCACCCAAGAGGTAAATTTGCTAAGCGAGTGCAAAAATCACCTTTTGGGCAGGAGTTGCCCAACAGCAGTCATATTGGGGGTCCCCAAATGGCTATGTTGAAAATTTGGTGCAAAAATGGCAAAAAATGACTGAGTTATGAATAAAAGTTGAACCCCCCATTGAAATACATTGAACCACATTTACCTTAGTTCTTATATTGCAGTTGCTGGTTCCAGCAGCAAGACATGTCTTCAGTCGGAGAGTGGATCTCGAACTTGGGACCTGTTCAGGTGAGTGAGGGGGTTTGGGGTTGTACTGAGGGGTGTGGGGTGGTGGGTACTGAGTGGGAGGTCAGGTTGGGAGGGCTAATAAGTGAGGGACCATTTTCTTTTTTTACAGGTTAACAAACACACACACGTGCACACACACACAAATCGAGGGACCATTTTCTTTATTTCAGGATTACACCTGAAATGGGAGGGTAGAGGAGGGTGCCACTGGACACAAGAGAAAAAATTTTCATTAATGGGTATGGTGATCAGAGAGTGGGGGGGGGTGCCACTAGACACCAGGGAAGAAATACTCAGTAATGCGGATGGCACTCAATTGTCAAGTGGGGAGGGGTGCTACTAGACACCAGGGAATAAATCTTAATAAGGGGACGGTGATCAATTGGCGGGTGGGGGGGTTCCACTAGGCACCAGGAAATACATTTTCAATAATGGGGCCGGTGATCGGGGGGTGAGGAGGGATGCCACTAGAAGTGAATCATCCAGTTCCTCCATGTTTGTTCTTTAAGGAAATAACTGGTATCATAGAAGATTAGAGATGCAGTGAATTTAAATTCTGCCTGGTGAAGTGAATGGAAGTGGGCACTTCGTGTTGCCACTCTGCTATGCAGAGTGGGCAATGCAAAGTGCTCACTCCACCTTGTCATTACCACTTCGCGTTAAGGCGGAATGGCAATGCGAAGTAAGGCGAAGTCATTGTTTTTAATGGACTTCGTGTTCCTTATTATGATTCTAAGTGATCCACTTGGTGTTTCAGCTTTGGAAGCCCCCCACACACATCACATGGCTTACAGTATTGTAAGTCACATGCTCTTTAGCTAGGCAGGAAGAAAGTGAGTCATACAAGCAGACACTTTTACTTTCTCCTGTGCAGATGGAGAGAGAGTAGTGTATTTTGTGACTGCTGATACTTTAAGATCAGAGCGAGGAGGAGATTTAAACTTTGATTTAGACCCAACAGCTTTTTTAAAAGCTACATTTTTTTGTCTTTTCTGTACTCTTTTTTACTTAATTTGTTCTTTCTGTAAATTTTAATTTTCTTACCTTTATAAGTAGTTAGTTGTTTGTCTGTGTCTGTGTGACTGTGTGTGTGTGTTGTGTGACAGTGTGAGTAGTGATTGCTCGAACTGAGGGAGCTCAATAGGAAAGATGGACCAGGGTGAGGGAATGTCTGGGGTGGGCAGCTCTGGGACAGCGTGGCAGTGGTAAGCATCATACAGTGCACATGTGCAGAGGGCATGGGTGTCCATTCCTGTTGGAAAGCTCAAAACTTGTGCAGAACAGTCTAGAGCCCATGTGACCTGAAATCACATGAATCACTGCAAAATTTCGCCTTTGGAGCTTAAAAACAAGGTGAAGTGAGGAGAAGTGGAAGGCGGAGTAATGCGAAGTCATTGTTTCCAATGGACTTTGCGTTACCCATTACAAAGCGAAGTGCTGTGCTTCGCATTGCGGAGCACTCTGCGAATTCGCCTTCACTCCATGAATCACTTCGCAGAACAAATTGGGGCCACTTCGCCCATCACAATAGAAGATATAGTCTCAATTTCAGCCACCTCCTACCAGGAGCCTGCCTATGTGGATACAAGCCCCTGCCCCCCACCAGTCAGGAGATGTGTCACTGCTGCTAGATGTAGGGCTCCATAGTTTAAAACTGGGAGTAATCCATGGGGAGGCAGCAGGCAGAGCAGCACTGGCTGAGTGTGGTAGCAGAGTAATGAGTGAGCAAGAGCAGCTGGAGCCTGGGGCCAGTTATCTAGTTTGGCATTTGAGCATAGTTTACTACTGATGTGATTATTTATTTGTCAGGGGCAATGTTAGGTCTGGGCCTTCAGGGCTAGAGCCCCAAACATTTTGTCTGGGGCCTCGAACCTTGTACAGAAGCTTGCATGCTTTCCTTTGTCCTTTCCTTGGAACTCTACCTAGCTGAAGCTTGTCCCATGAGTGACTGCATCCCATCCCGACTGTCATAGCTTGCCCTCCCTGCTCCTGAGGCCGTAGCAGCCAAGCTCACCTATGGGTACCAACTCCCCAGATCCAACTCCTGCAGTGTAAATCCCTCTGGTCCTAGTTAGTTGCTTATGTTGTTGGCAAGCAGCCAGCAGCCAGCATTCCAGACACCAGGGAATAAATGGGGATGATGATCGGCGGGTGGGGGGGTGACACTAGACACCAGGGAATAAACAGGCACCATGATCGGTGGGTGGGGGTGCCACTAGACACCAGGGCAAGGACAGCTCACACCTGACAATGCAGCTGGCAGCATGAGTTCAGCTGCAGCTGCAGAAGTCAATAAATAACCACTGTTCTCATACAGAGAATGCAGGGAAGTGTTCCTCTCGCTAAGCTGGTTACCCAGAATTCTGGGTGCCCAGTAAGCATATTTCTAGCCAGTATACTTAAAAACAAACATCAGAATCTAGCTAAATGGGTCCCATTTAGCTAGATTCTGATGCTTGTTAAATAAAATCACAGCATTTTTGTGTATTTTCCACATTTGCTGGTTTGCGGAAAAGGTCAACAAGATGGCGGTTGGCATGGCACAAAAAGAATGTTTGGTGCCATGCTGAACAACTGATGTGAAAGCAAAATGTGCATTTAGAGCATCAGAATTTCACTTTTGCCACAAAACGTTATCTCAAAAACCCTACTGCGCATGCGCAAATTGGAAAATACTAAAATTTAAAGCCTTATAACTCTGGAACCCTTTGATATTTTTTCACCAGACCTGTCAGGGCACTACCTTGGGACACATGTCCCCTACAAGTTTGGGGAAACAATTCCTTTCCGTGTAGGCTGTAGGTGACAGCAAAAAAAAAATATTAAGTATAGGAAAAAAAAATTATTTTTCCCTAAAAATTACACGTGCAGATCTTAGAAACCACACAAGCTGCTGTCACAAAAAATTCCACACGTTAAGACTTTGCCTCCTAGACAACACATGCAAAATGTTAGCTCATTGTGTCAAAGAGAGCCAAAGATATTAATGTGCAAAATGTGAGGTTTAACATTAAACAGGCTACTCAGCCCTAACTATAGGGGTGCTATTGTGCCCCTATAATTAATATTAGTAACACTAACCTTTTCCCTGCCCATTGCAATGCTGCATACACAGTGCAGGAGGTTTGAATTGAGAGGACTGTGAGTTACATTTCTGAAATGCTATGAAACTGAAAGTATGCTTATTGCATAAATGTAGTATTACCATAAATGTAGACAACAGCCTTTAACTCACTTTGAAGCTGGACTTTGTAGTTTACGGTTTCCTTTTACGTGACTCTAACTACCTGTAACTTGTCACTGCTTCCTAAAGCAACATCTGTGCTTCAGCACAAGTTCTTGTTTTGGAATGTTCTGCTTTTTGGCAATGTTTTTCTTCATATCACTTGGTGCACAGACAGTGTCCGTGGGCTACTCTGTGTCCTGCATTTCCAGAACTCATAGCATAATGCTGGAATGGTAAGAGTCCGATGTCTGCTCACGAACATCATGCACAACCCACTGAGCAGATTTCTTGGACTACAGTGATCGGTGCTGCTGTTCTGCAACAGAACTGCTACTACTGTTTGACTTCTTGATGGTTGCCAGTTCATGGTGTACATTATTATTATGGTCAAGGGCCGCTAACTGTGTACTTGCTTGCATTGCTAGATAAGAGAACACTAATCTTTCCGAACAGTGTTTTAAGTGAATGGTACATTTCCAATTGACCAGTGTGACTAAATTGCAAAAGTTGGCATATGTCTTTCATTAATGTCTTATTCATGACAATGTCCTTCAAGGCAGTGAAAGTGTCAAAGTCTTCCAGTAGCCATTTTTTTGTTGGCAGCATGTTCGGAGCTCAGTAGTACTTGGTTACTTGGTTACTTGGTAGAATGGACAAAGGAAGGCCGAAGCCCATCGAGGATGTCCTCCACACATGTGGATCATTGATGGATTATGTTCTTTCCAGGAACCACTTATCAAGTTTAACTTGAAAGGTGTTTACATTTTGACAATCAACAATGTCCTGCGGCAAAGTATTCCAAATTCTTGGGGCTCTAACAGTAAAAAACTGCTGTCTTTTTTTTGTTCTGGTTCTGTTAATCACTATTTGTTTATTATGTATTCTGGCAACAATCTTTCTAGATGAAAAGGATAGTCCACATAAACTCATTAACGTAAGTGGCGTGAAAAAGTATTTGCCCCCTTCCTGATTTTCTCTATTATTGCATACTTGTCACACTGGATGTTTTCAGGTCTTTAGACAAAATATAATATTAGATAAAGGGAACCTGAGTGAACAAATAACACTTTTCCTTTTTTACTTATTTCATTTATTTAATGAAAAAGTTAACCAACACCAACTGGCACTGTGTGAAAAAATGAGTGCCCCCTAGTTTAAATCAGCAATTAAAGGGATAATTAGGGTCAGCTGATTGAACACAGCCAGGCTTGATTACAGCCAGCCCTGCTCAATATAAACCTCACTTTTTTGACCCTTACCATCAAGTCCGTTGCCAGCACAAAGATTCAACAAACACATTATGCCATGATCAAAGGAAGTTCCTGAAAAGATCAAAATACAATTTGTTGCCCTCTATCAGTCTGGAAGGGTTACAAAGCTATTTCTAAGGCTCTGGGACTCCATCGAACCACAGTGAGAGCCATAATCTCAAATGGAGAACACTTGGAACAGTAGTGAATCTTCCCAGGAGTGGGGCCTGCCAAATTCACTCCAAGGGCACAGCGAAATCATCCAAGAAGTCTCAAAGGATCCTAAAACAATATCCAAAGAACTGCAGGCTTCTCTTGCCTCAGCTAAGGTCAGTGTTCATGGCTCCACAATCAGAAAGAGACTGGGCAAAAATGAGCTCCATGTGAGAGTAGCAAGGCGGAAACCACTGCTAACCAAGAAGAACATAAATGCTCATCTCTCATTTGCCAAGAAGCACCTGGATGATCCACAAACCTTTTGGGAAAATGTTCTATGGACAGATGAGTCCAAAGTGGAACTTTTGGATGACATGGATCCCATAATGTCTCACGTAAAGCAAACACAGCATTCCACAGTAAGAACACCATACCAACAGTCAAACATGGTGGTGGTAGTGTGATGAATGTAGGGATGCTTCTGCCTCTAAGGACCTGGATGACTTGCCATAATTAAGGAACCATGAATTCTGCTCTGTACTCAGAAAATTCTTAAGGAGAATGTCCAGTCATCCTTCCGTCAGCTGAAGCTGAAGCGTAGTTGGTCATGCACAAGACAATGATCCAAAACACAAAAGCAAGTCCACATCAGAATGGCTAAAAGAAGTAAAATTAAAGTTTTGGATTGGCCTAGTCAAAGTCCAGACTTAAACCCAATAGAGATGCTGTGGCAGGACCAAACGAGCAGTTCATGCTCAAAACCTACCAAATATTACTGAATTAAAGCAGTTCTGCAGGAAGAGTGGGTTAAAATTCCTCCACAGCGATGTGAAAGACTGATATTGAATTATAGGAAGTGTTTGGTTGCAGTCATTGCAGCTAAATGTGGCATAACCAGTTATTAAGTGTAAGGGGGCAATTACTTTTTCACACAGTGCCAGTTGGTGTTGGTTAACTTTTTTTCATTAAATAAGTGAAATTAAAAAATAAAACAAGTGTTATTTGTTCACTCAGGTTCCCTTTATCTAATATTACATTTTCTCTAAAGACCTGAAAATATCCAGTATGACAAATATGCAATAATAGAGAAAATCAGGAAGGGGGCAAATACTTTTTCACGCCACTGTAGCTGAATGTGAGATCTTAAATAACTGGAGTAAGTCACCCCTTAATCTTCTAAATTCAAGGGAGTAAAGCCCTGTTCTTTGAAGTTTAGTTGCGTAGTCCAGTGAAGAAAGATGTGGTATTATTTTTGTTGCCCTTCTTTGAACTTTCTCAATTCTAGTGATATCCATAGCTAAATAGGGACTCCAGAAAGGTGAACCATAGTCCAAGTGGGGTCTAATATGGGTTTTGTACAGTGCAATAATACACTCCTCGGTTTTAAGGGTAAATGTGTTATTTATTCTGCGCAAAAGGGCATTAGTTTGGTTAGCAACTTTATTACAGTGGTTAGAAAAAGACAGCTTGTTGTTAACAAAAATACCCAGATCTTTCTCTATGGAAGATTCCCTAACCATTGTGTTATTAATATAATATGTTTGCTTAATATTATTTTACCCATGTGTAACACTGAGCATTTAGATACGTTAAATTACATTCTATTAGTTGCTGCCCATAGTTCAGTTCTCTTAAGATCATTTATAAGAGTGTTCCTATTTGAGTCACTGTCTACTGATCCACCCAGTTTAGTGTCATCTGCAAATTTTGATATAGTATTGTTTGATGAAATGGTGAGGTCACTAATAAATATCTCAATATAGTAAGTGAGCACACTTCTTGAATTTCTTACCCTCCTCCCACTCATGCATATCACAAATGTGTTTCAGCATGTATGTCCACTTCTCTATTAAGTGTTCTGGGTCATCATTATTATAAGTTCTTGTAGACCACCAGAGGTGATTAACTATTGATTTAGCCCAGGGTTGAAGCTCTGAGTAACGCTTCATGTGGGCCTTGTCTACTAGTTTCTTTCTCACATTGTTAGCCGTGTGATAAGGATTGAATTGGTGGTCAATTCCCTGCTCAGCATATTTCTCTCTCATCACTTTTGCGCACACACACATGCCTGTCTGCGGAGACTGCTGACACTTTCGCTCCTGCCTTTAGTACCTCATCTAGGCACTTCTCAAAGCCTCTTGTCTCCATTGCCTGAGATGTGCCTGTCTGAGTTACATGTTTCAAGGTGAGATTTACAATCTTTCCTGAATCCACATCCATAAGTGTGTATGGACAGTAGGTGGCACTGAAACCAGGGGAGTCCCACCTGCCATTACCAGCGATAGAAATAGGACCAGGTTCTTTCATGGAATTGCATACTTTGGCTTTCTCTTCACTATCAGTGTCACTTATGGATGGCTTGTAGGAGCTGTCACTGGTTGTTGGCAGGTGTTGTAGCCATGGCTAGCATGCTGGAGGTGTTAAACACATCCATTTTTTGGGTAATGAAAACAGCATGCTTCTTATTGTTTATGGGTGTTGAACATTTGTTCAATGACACCAAACGGCCTACACTAATGTCTTCAGCACTAGGCAAGGAGGTATATTGATGATCATTCTTCAATGATGTCATGTTGACCATTGGATTGTGGCAGTAGTCACAAATGTTTACATCCTCTATGTTAACCTGAATACCCTGGTTGACCATCACTGGACTTGTAAGATGATAGCTGTCAGACGTACTGGCAGTAGAATTACTGCCTAAAACACTGTGTGTCTTGTAGGCTGTATTGTCCTTATCTGCCGACAGATTCTATGTTTCTGTGTAGGTGTGTTCATAAGGAACACAATCTGTGTGTAGTACCCATGTTTCAGTGCCACATACTGCACATGACACTATTGTGTCTTCAGCTGTAACAGTTTCACTGCTTCTGGTTGCTTCCATGACTGTGTCTACTGTTTCCTTAAGAAGGCCTTGGTGATCAATAACAGTCTCTGTGCCAATCATTCCACAGGTATCCATGGTGTGTGTGCTCTGGCCCTTGTTTGAAGGTTTCTGTACAGATACCGCTTCACATTTCTTTGAAGTTGAAGGCAGTATCTGGAAGAAGTATGGACTTTTAATGTTATGGCAGTTATTGTTACTGTTTGTTACACATTTTATATTCCATGTGATATAATGTTTTGAATGTATTCCTATGTCTACAAGGCTTAACACGGCCATTAATACCTGAGATGTTGATGGACATCAACAGTAGAGTAATAAACAGCAACAGTTTACAGTTGCAACCAGCAATGTGTTGCGTTTTTCATTCATGAATGTTGTTGCTGTACGTGACTCTAGATATGATAAACATTACATGTTGTACATTATCATTTACAATACCAAAGTACAGGAAGGTGCGTCTTACCAATACATACAGACATGCTAATGTGAAGCATGTGTAATGTAGATGCAGAAATGTGTGGCTGTCCCATATGCACACGTACACTTCTGGCAATGATCATAGTAAGCGTGATGTAGATAACAGTTTGATCGTGACAAGCATAGTACTACATGCTCGGATGTACCAGGCAAAGTTATGTGCTGCACAACAGTGTCATTTGTTACCATTTGAGTATGACCAAAGACAAGCAGGAGACATCCATGTTGTCTTGGCAACCACAATGTGTCACGATATACACAAGTGCTGGTGCGTGGCTACACTGATTCATCCCCAAATCATGCTTCACCACATTACACATGACCACACAACCACATCTGGGCACTTTGATCAGGAATGACAGCACAGCAGTCACGCAGGATGTCAATCAACAGTGTTGTCAAAGTCTCATTTCAAAAATCAGTATCAACCAATGGAAACATTTGCATTGAAACAATTGTCCGGATAGCGGCACACTCGCTTCACAGTTACTCATGCTTTGATCTGCATGGGGGGACAGATGTGGGATCTTGCTCACTATGTCACTACTTCAGAAATGTGAAGCAACATTGTAATATTTAACAAGTATCCAATCCAATCCAATTTTATTTATAAAAAGAGCTATTCAAATTATCATAGCGCTTGTGCAATACTAAATTAAAGCAAGTTAAAACAGTTTTAAATAGATAAAATACAGAAATATTCCTCAATTTATTCATTAAAACTCTGGAAAAGCCAGATAGAAAAGATGCTTTTTTGGTGCAGATTTAAAGCTCTCCACGGTCTGGCACTCCCTTATCCGATGAGGTACAGAGTTCCACAGGGTCAGGGCCATGAATACAAATGCCCGGGCCCTAGAGGTCTTCAAACACACCCTAGGAACCTCTTGCAATCCCTTGTCAGTGGGGCGGAGTGGGCAGAGGGGCCAGTAGGGTCACAGAAGCTCTTGCAGATAACCCAGTCCCTGTCTGTGTAGGGTTTTATAGGTCAGCAATCTGACCTTGAAAGTGATACGCCACTGAACTGTCAGCCAGTGCAAATTGCGCAGCACAGGCATGACATGACTAGACCGAAACAAACCAGTCAACAACATGGCCATCGCATTTTGCACCAGCTGCAGGCAGTGGATATCCACTCCTTGTAGCCCTTGGTACAGGGAGTTGCAGTAGTCAAGGCGAGTGGTTACAAAGGTGTGGACCAATGTTGGAAGGTCATCAGGCAGAACCAGGTGCTTAATCCAGGCACTATTCCTCAGATGGTAAAAAGAGGACTTGACAAGGGATGACACCTGTGATTTAAGTGTCAATCCCTCATCAAAAATAATGCGCAGATTCCGTACTCGGTTAGAGGCCATCAGCTGGTAGCAGCCCAGGCAAAGATTAGAAGGTCACCCAGCCCAAAACTCCTCAGCCCAAAGACCCAGGTCCACAACCAAAATCTCAGTTTTGTCTGGGTTCAACCTCAGCCAGTTGGAACTCATCCAATCCTGGATCTCAGAGAGACAGTTGTTAAAAACTGAGACAGCATCATCCAGCTTGGGCACAAAGGACATGTACAGCTGAGTATCATCTGCATAACAGTGAAAACTCAGCCCGTACTGCCTTACAATGTCTCTTAATGACAGCATGTACATCACAAACAACATGGGTGACAAAATGGAGCTCTGCGGTATCTCACAAGGCAGGAAGAAATTGCCAGGGGAATAAATTCCTGACACCACTCTCTGAGACCTGCCTATGAGGAAGGTCTGAAACCGTCTGAGGACTGTGCCAGACAAACCACAGATCAACCGCAGGTGCTCCAATAACACACCATGGTCCATGGTGTCAAACACTGCAGAAAGATCAAGAAGAACCAAGATGGAACATCTCTTCTGGTCTCTTGCTATCAGAAGATCATGGAGTACCAGCACTAGGGCCGTCTCGGTACTATGTGTCTTCCAAAATCCGGACTGGAGAGGATCATAAATATTGTGGATGGTAAGATGATCCTCCAGCTGCTGCTCGATCACCTTCTTAATAGCCTTATCCACAAAGGGAAGATTAGAGACTGGTCTGTAGTTAATGAGACAGTCCAGGGAAGATTTCTTAAGGAGAGGTCTAACAGCTGCCTCCTTCAGGGTGTCTGAGAACACACTTGTCTCTAAGGAGCTCCAGGCTATCTCAGCTAGGACCGGGTCAATGATCTCAACACACCCCACAAGGAGGTGTGTTGGGCCCGAGTCCAAACTACAGCAGGTTGGCTGCACACTCTGGATGATCTTTACAGTATCATTGATCTCCAACTGGTCAAAGTTGGACCAGACACACTGAGGCCCAGTAACCTCCCACCGGCCTCCGCTACACCATTAGAGTGTGTTAATCAGGTCTCAGACCTGATGTTGGCAACCTCATCTGCAAAGAACTGAGCAAACTTGTCACACTTTTCCTGTGACAATGCACTCCGAGACTGCAGACAGACTGGATTGCACAGTCTGTCCACAGTTTGGAAGAGCTGGGCTGGTCAGTTCTGTGCAGCGGCAATCTCCTTGGACAGGAACTCTGCCTTCTTATAGGAGATGGCTGATTGGTATTCCTTATAATGGGCCATCAATCTAAGCCTGTTGACTTCAAGGCCCGATTTCTGCCAATGCCATTCCAACCTTTGCCCCACTGTCCTCAACACCATCAAGGTCCCATCAAACTAAGGGGATCAAGGGTGAAGGGTCTGGGGACGAACCCGGACAGGAGCTATGGAATCCAGAGCCCCCGTCAGAGCCTTATTACAGGCCAGTAACAGATTGTCTGGATCCATACTTGCATTCGAAAGACCCGACAGGTCCAGCACCACCATCAGGCCATCTGGGGTCAAACCCCTTAAAGGGCGGTACTGGATCATCTCTGTAGGGGCAGGCCTATAGGGGGGAGCCTGGAAATTGAACCTTATAGTGTGATGGTCAGAACAGTTGAATGGCTCCATCACCAGGTTGGAGCACTCCATCCCCAGTAGATAGCCCAGGTGCAACGAATGACCACGCTTATGGGTCACAGAGGTAGTCACCTGTGTGAAGCCCAGAGAGTTCATAAGCTGGAGGAAGTCCTGTCCAAATTGCAAGAGTTCATCATCGACCCAGGCATTGAAGTACCCGAGAACCATCCATTTAGGGGACTCCAACACCATGTCGACTATGAAGTCCGCGACTTCCTGCAGGAATTGCTTACCATCACCAGGTGGGTGGTAGATGAGGAGAATCTTGCACCCTGCACCTATGCCAGTGATACATTGGAAGGATCTGGTCTCCCCAACTGGCACATCTACAAGGCTAAAACAAATGGCTACACCCCCGTAACTATGATCCATCCTTGGGTGGTGTATCACCAAGAACCTGGCTGGAACAGCTGACTCCAAAACAGGGCCAGAATTATTGTCCAGTCAAGTCTCGGTGATGCAAGCCAGGTCCGATGACCCCACAAGATCTGCAATTATTGCAGTCTTGTTTTTAATGGACCTGGCATTGCATAACACCGCCTGAGTAGGATGGGACGTCAAGGCCAGCAGTGTCTTCCGCCCACCCAAAGTGGAGCTCTTGGGTATGGGTACCAGACAAGGAGAACCCCTATTCAGAACCCATTTCACCCCAGGGTGTCTTCTGGACTCCACTACCCCAATTCGCTCACCCAACTCCACTCTCCCTCCAGGTCCAGTTCCCCTACACATAGAAACATATAAACAAAGACTTTGATGGCAGACAAGGACTGCTTGGCCCACCTTGTCTGCTCATTTACCTACTATTTGATAAGCTGCAGATTCTAGTTAACCAACAGCCTACTTCTTCCTACTCCCCACCAGAACTGCCTTATGTCTGTCCCATGCATTCTTGAATTCCCCCACTATTTTTGACTCCACGACCTCCTCAGGAAGGCCATTCCATGCATCCACCACCCTCTCTGTGAAAAAATACCTCCTTACATCGTCCCTGAGCCGTTCCCCCATCTATCTTCAAATTGTGTCCCCTTGTTCTTGCACATCTCTTTTTCTGAAAGATACTACCCTCTTGGACATTGTTGATTCCCTTGAGGTACTTTAAAGTTTCTATCATGTTCCCCCTCTCCCTCCTTTCCTCCAGGGTATACATATTAAACTCCTTTAGTTTCTCTTCATATGGCTTCTGTTGCAGACCCTGCACCATTTTAGTTGCCCTCCTCTGGACTGCCTTTGTCCTGTCTATGTCCTGGTGGAGATGGGATCTCCAGAACTGCATGCAGTACTCCAGATGGGGTCTCACCAACTGTCTGTACAGAGGGATAACAGCTTCCTGTTTTCTACTGGTGATGCCTGTCCTTATGCATCCCAGTATCCCCTCAGCCCTCCTTACTGCCTTCTCACATTGCTTGCTTACCTTTAGGTCATCTGATATGACTACCCCCAGGTCCCTTTCCATTTTTGTTGTTGTTAATACCCCCCCCCCACATTGTGTACTCTTCTCCTGGGTTTTTGTTTCCCAAGTGCATTACTTTGCACTTCTTTGCATTGAATCTAAGCTGCCATACTTTTAATCATTCCTCCAACCTTGCCAAGTCCCTTCTCATCCTTTCCACTCCCCCTTGTGTATCAACTCTGTTGCAGATCTTTGTGATGTCTGCAAAGAGGCATACTTTTCCTTCCAGTCCCTCTGCAATGTCACTTATAAAGACATTAAAAAGGACTGGATCCAGAATTGAACCCTGTGGTACCGCACTAGTAACCCCCCTTTCTTCGGAGTGGACTCTGTTTACTATTACTCTCTGTGTCCTGTTGTCTAGCCAATTTTTTACCCAGGCTACCACCATGGGACCCACTCCCAGGCTGGCTATTTTGTTTATTAATCTTTTGTGTGGGACTTTGTCAAATGCCTTGCTGAAGTCTAGGTAGTGCATGTCCATAGCCCTTCCCTGGTCTACTACTTTGGTCACCCAGTCAAAGAAATCTATTAGATTCATCTGACATGACCTTCCCACTGTGAATCCATGCTGCCTCAGGTCCTGTGCCCCACTGGCCTCTGGGTACTCAATGATTCTTTCTTTCAATAGCGATTCCATCATTTTCCCTACCACTGAGGTCAAGCTAACATGTCTGTAGGTTCCTGCCTCTGCTTTGCTCCCACTTTTGTGAAGGGGCATCACATCCACCCTCCTCCAGTCCTTAGGTACCACACCATCCTCCCATGATTTGTTAAAAGTCTAGTCAGTGGTGTCACTAGTTCTCCCCTTAGTTCTTTTAGAATTCTGGGGTGAATCCTGTCAGGCCCCATTGCTTTGTCCACCTTCAGTTTTAGGAGCTCTTTCAGAACCCTTTCTTCTGTGAAAGGACTGGTATCGACCCCACTATTCAGAGTGCTTCTATTGATTGGATTAGATACCTCCCCCTCCTCTTCTTTTGTGAATACTGAGCAGAAGTATTCATTCAGTATCCCTGCTTTTTCACTGTCCCTGTCTGCTCACCCACCCTCCACTTTATTAAGCCTCACTATCCCTCCCATGGTCTTTCTTCGCTCCCTAATGTACCTATAAAAGGTTTTACCCCACCTTCTTAACCGAGTTGGCTATCTTTTCCTCAGTTTGGGCCTTTGCTATTCTGAATGCCTTCCCCACTTCCTTCTGCTTTAACTGGTACAGTTCTCTGTCTTGATCCTTCTGTTTCCTTATAGTTCCTGAATTCTATCTTTTTCTCCCTAATCTTCCCCGCCACCTCTTTTGAGAACCACAGTGTTTTTTTCTTTCATTTTGATTTGTTTCTTTGCATCACACAAAGGCTTGTTGCCTCTGTGATGGCAGTTTTGATATTTCCCCGTTGTTCCTCCAACCCATCCTTCTTGCCTCTTTGCTACTGCTTTTCTGAGGCACTCTCCCATTTTGACAAAGTCAGCCCTCCTAAAGTCCAGTACCCTCACTTTTGTATGGCTTGACTCCACGGCTGTGTTTATCGTGAACCACACTGTTTGGTGGTCACTTGTTCCCAGATGGCTACCCACTTCTAGATCTGAGATCCTCTCTCTATCTATCCCCATTTGAAAGTACCAGGTCTAAGACTGCCCCTCCCAAGTGGGTTCCAATACTAGCTGTCTGAGGCATGCCCCCTGTAGGGCATCGAGAATGACCCTGCTCTTGGATGTGGCTGCAGCAAAAGGTGCTCCAATTAACATCTAGCATATTCAGGTCTCCCATCAGCAATGTCTCCCCTTTCTCTGCCATCCTAAGGATGCCTTCTATCATTTCCTTGTCCATTTCCTCTCCCTAAGATGGAGATCTGTATACAACCCCTGTCACCCCATGCGGACTGTGGTGCCATTTCCGGTCTCCAGAGTGACCCACAGTGCCTTCTCTCCTCCCCTCCCTGTTTACCCTTTAGTTCCATTGCTTTGATCCCTTCCCTTATGTAGAGAGCTACTACTCCTCCTCTTCTACCCTCTCCATCCCTCCTGTAAATTGTGTACCCTGGTATGTTGACATCCCAGTCATGGTTCTCTGTGTACTATGTTTCTGTGACTGCCACAATATCCAGGTATCCCTCTTCCATCAAGGCCACCATTTCAAGGGAGCTTGTTACCTAGACGATGGGCATTGGTACTCATCATTAGCATCCATGTTTTGATGGCCTTACCCCTCTTTGCCCCATCCCTGTCCTTACTGTCTTTGCCTTTTCTCCATTTACCCCAGCCCTTCTCCCTATCAACTTCTCTATCTTGGTGTTTACCTCACTGACTACTCTGATTTTGTTTTGGGGGGCTAGGATTTCCCTACTCCTTTTCAGTGCCTCTTCTCTTAGCTAGTTTAAATGCTTACCAATGAAGCATTTAAACCTATCATCAAAGATCCTGGTTTCCCTCCTGGACAGATGCAGACTATCGCACCAGTATAGACCTGCATCTCTCCAGGTGGACCCCCAGTCCCCAATGAAGCCAAAACCCTGAGCTCTGCACCAGTTTTTGAACCATTGATTGAATCCCATGGTGCGGGGCATCCTAGCCTCACCCATGCCATAGACAGGCAGCACCTCTGAGAAAGTTACAGTGTGTGCTACTTATCTAAGGCCCCTCCCCAACTCCACAAACTCCTCCTGCACTGCTTTTATCCCTTTCCCAGCCAGGTAATTTATTCCGAGGTGGACAATGACATCCATCTCCCTCCCCCGTGCAGCTGCTCCAGTGATCCTGAGGATTAATTTCCTGTCCCTCCAAGCCATGGCACCAGGCAGGCATCTTACCTCCCTCTCCCAGTTCTACCCTCCTAACAATGGAGTCCCCCACCAGGAGTTGTTTCCTTCCCCTGTGGTGGGGTCCCATGCCACCCTCCTGTGGGTTTCCTTTGTGGAGGTTCCCAGTGTCCTCCTTGGTCTTCACTGCAATGCCCCCATAGAGGAACCACACTCTGCTAGAACTGCGTACAAATTGTGGAGAGGTACAACTGGAGGGATGAACCTCTGTTCCACCACCCTCACTTTCCCTGAGCCCAGTGCGGTCCAACTGCTCCTCTTTCTTGGCAACCTCTGAGGCAGAGGCAGCGGCACTGGAGGTCCCTGGCATACCTCTCAACCTCCTGCCTCATAAATCAGGGACAAGACTTAAAAAAATCGGGGACAAAGGACCAAAATCAGGGACACTTCTTCAAAGTTGGAGATATCCCTTCAGGAAGCTGGTAGAATAAAGGGCTTGGTGTAACATGCATTATCTAAGGAAGAACAAGTCTGTAACTTTAATGTTTGACATTATTTTGTGCTTATAACCTCCACAGTTTGGTCATGGAAAGACAATTTTTAGGAGGAACAGAGTAAAATTTTGAGGCAAAATCAGGGAAGTCCCTGAAAATCAGGGACAGTTGAGAGGTATGGACTTCCTGGGTGGGGAGAGGAGGTCCCCCAAATCCTGGCCAATTCAGCCTGGAGACGAGCAACCTCCTCCCTCAGCCCAGAGAGGTGCCTGCAGATGGGGCAGCACTGCATCCTTCAGAACATCTCCTGGAAGACTGCTGCTTCACAGCCACTGCACCGCACCACTCCTATCATGTCTTATTTGTGGCCCCTCAGCTGTTGTTTTGTATGCTTACTCTTTCCTCTCTCTGTTCAATTATTTATTTTTTTTATTTTATAATGTTTTTTTCCTCCCTACTTTCCTACTGCCTCCTTGCCCTTAAAGCTCCTGTGCTTCCTGTTCTGGGACAGGAAGTTCCTGTATTCCTCAGTAGTCCCCTTCTTACTTGCTCAGAGTCTGACCTCCAGCAGCTGAGGGGGATGGAGAGAGCTACTCTTCTCCTTCTAGGATGGTGAGTCTTTTGTGCCTCTGTGATCACTCCCTTCCTGCCCCCAAACAGGAAGTTCCTGTTGTCACTCAAATCCTGTGCCTATAAAAGTGGAACTGGCTAAGGGTGGGGTAGTGGAGGGAAGGGAGAGCTATATAGTCCCAGTAGAGTAGTAAAGTTCTAACAGCACCTCCTTCCTTCTGCTGTTCTCTGCCAAAAGCTATCTAGGGCAGTTTTAAATCCAAACACCTGGCTTCCTGCTACTTAAGCCGCTCCCCCTAAGTCACAGTTCCCTTCTTCACTTAGCTAACTGCACAGATAACAGTTCCCTTCACCCAACTCGGACAAACACACTATCTCTTTTTTTTTGTTTGTTTTACCCTAAATTGAAGGTCAGAGTACTAGAGTTCTAGTTCTTAAGTCCCAGTAGAGTAGTAACGTTCAACAGCACCTCCTTCCTTTTGCTGTTGTCTGCCAAAAGCTATCTAGACACCTCCTTCACACTAGCCCCAAAGCCTGACACCACCCGTATACCTCAGCAGGCAGTGGGGGACAATTAAAGGAATGGAGGCCTCAGAGTTCAGAGGGAATGTAGCGCCTAGTCGGGAGAGCTCTTGCCAACACATATCTGCCCTCCCAATAAAACAGTTAAACACAATTTAACAAACAAATACAACCCCCAATGAAAACCAAACATAAAATACAATAAAATAATCTCACTGTTCCCCAACAGAAAATAAGTCCTTTGACGTAGAAAATATGATCTAAATCCTTAGTCTTTTATCAATAATGTCTAGCAGTAAAATTAAGCACACCAGAGCCAGGTCATTAGCGCAGCAGTTGGATTTCTGCTAGTGATGCCAGCGACCTGGGTTCAGGAGCGAGCCCGGGAGCTGGAGGGCCAGCTGGGGGGAGAAGGCTCGAGCATCCCATGGACAGCTTGCTTTCTCCAGGAAGGGTGGGGGGTATCGACTCGGCACTTAACTGGCCCTGGGTGGAAGTCTGAGGCACAGCATGCCTGAGTTCACAACAAGGGGATGGACATCACAATGTTGGCACTAGATGCCTTGACATCAAGGGTACAGTGACTGCCAAGGTAAATGAGAAAACACCCTCCGGCTCCAGGGAGATGGAGTGCCGAGCCTGACCCTAATGTGCCTCCACCTGCCTAGCTGTCTCGGGGCCCAACTAGACTTGGAATGGTTTCTGGGTGTTGCCACCCTACCCTGTCCCCACCCGGCAGGTAAACTGTAGCAGGATGGGGGACCTGAACAGCTCAGGTAAGGCAAGTGGCAGGGGTAGACTTAATAGGTGCCTCCAGATGATGCAGAGCCAGTAGGGATGAAGGGGAGATAAGTAGAAATATAAAAAAGAATTAAGCACACCAGGGCTTCCAAGTTTGAGTTGCGGGGATGGGTCTCTCGCCCCAACCCACCCAACAGACTACTGTCCAAATTTCAGCACTCCCACTGTCACAGTATGTCAGAAATAAAAATGCAATATTGAAAAGCTGAGGCACTCTCACCACCTCCCAGTTCCTTTTCAGTCCTTCACTACTTGAGCCACGACACCAACCATGGGGCTCCAGAGCAGTTCACTGGCAACCAAGAAAAGTCCACACAAGACTGCAACAATCAAAGTCCTTCTTCTCCTCAATTCTTTACCACAAGAATATGATGCCCCATGGGCCAGCCCAGTGGTGCTGGAGGTTAAGGTGCTGGTGGCTACACCTCGCTCCATGCCAGCGATCTGGGTTTGGGAATAAGCCCGGGTCATTGGGGGTTGGCAGGGGAGAGAAGGGTTTAAGTGTCCAGAGGACAGCTCTCCCTTCCCTTAGGGGAGGATCACGGGATGTACCGCTCTGTAGCGGCACCTGGCAGTAGTCAGATGCAGCACAGAACTGTGGTGCTACACATCACAGGGGAGGAGCTTGGCAGGCGGCATGACCAAGTTCCTCAAGGGGGTATCGCAATCAAGAAAATCCCTCTGTAGCACTGGTGGGATGACGGAGACCCCAGGGCATGCCCACATCCCAATGTTAGCCCGGCACAACCAGGACTGTCCACAGCCAACCTGATGGCAAGGTAGGTCCCTCTAATTTCCAGAAAGTGCCATCAAGGGAGGGCAGGCCCTCTCCTGGAGGGTAATCTGGGGGACTGGACCTACCGAGCCAGTTGAGGGAGAGCCTAGGGAAGTGAATGTTCAGGCAGGGAGTAGAGGTACAGCCGCTTGGGTACTCCTGAAGGATGCCTGGGCTGAGTGCAGAAATAGAATTAAAAAAAAAAGAATATGCTGCCCCTGGAGATTAGCCCCCTGAGCAAGACGTCCCACAGAACAGGGTCCCAAGATAAAGGCCCACCGGCCCTCACCTTGGGAACTCCTCGGCTCTCAAGGCTATTCCACCCTCTGGCAAGCAGACCTAAAAGCCCCTCCACAGGCGCCAGCTCTGAGCAGCCAACCCCAAGTCAACAACTGCAGTCCGCTGGAACAGATGAAAACAGTCTGATGTAACTTTGGTTGGGACCTATATGAAGTTCAGAAGGCAGTGGCTAACCCTGTTCAGGCTGCCCCAGGACTAGAGCACCCGATGTCTAGCACTCTCTGATGCCCACAGGCCGGGCATCCCTTAGCAGCCCATATGGGTACCAAACCCTACGGTGAAGAACCCTGCTACTTACACACAGGAGAAGGCCCGAATCAGACCACCACCAACCAACCAAATCACCCGGGTCCCAAACAGTCTTCCTCCAATTTTGATTGTGTGGACTCTGCCCAAAATAAAGTTCAAACAGAAGGGGTTATCACTCAGCTTGCTATCGACTCACCACCCCAGCACCAACTGGCAGTTAGTCCCCACAAACTCAGTGGTGGTACCACTCCTATGCTTCAATCTCCTCTCCATCAGGCTTCTCCAGGTAATCAAGGCTTTCCTCCGGCATACCCCCCAGGTGGACGGGCTCAGCGTGGAAAAGGCAACAATGCTCAAGTAAGTGGAATTTCCAGTGGGAAACAGCAGTCACGCGAACAAAAGACGCCAAATCACAACACAATGGAAAGTGAAAAAACTCACTAGTGGTTTCAGAGTTGTTCAGTCCGCTAGTGATTTTGGTGTCCAAATCATTAGCAGAGATGGAAACACGACTCTACAAAAATGTTAAACTAAAAACTCCATAAACATTAAAACCTGCATAATCTAAATCTCCCTAACTTAATCTAACTAAAAAGAAGGAAATAAAATAAACAATATAGAAGTAATACAATAACATTATTGGACATGCTAGATGGAATAACATGCCATACTACAACATTAATTAATCACCACCCCCTGCAAACAAGGAACATTACACTTACTTTTGAAACAAAAGTTTCCAATGATTCCAGTGGCTTGTTCTGCTGATCCACACACAAGCTGTTGATCTCCTTTGAAGGTAATGAAACAAAAAGAGACACACATTAGTAAAGCTACATAAGGAAGGCATAACACCAGGGGCCAGATATTCCAAATGTTGCACTGGCTCAAAACCCATTTTGCACTCGCAAACTGTATATTGCACAGAGGTCCCATATTTAAAAGCCTATTTGTGCCGGCATGATGGGCTTGTGCCAGGGCAAAAAGTGGAGGGGTCCAAAAGGAAAACATATGCAGAATGTGGGACGGGGAACTGAACATCGGCGCAGTCTGATAGTCAGTGTATTTGCTCCGTGCAAAGGTGCATTGCACAGTCCCCTTGTGTGGAGAAAATACTGCCGACACATGCATCATCTTAATCCTGCGCAGCCCTAGCGGTACTGGGAGGTAGTGCATCGGTGCTGCCCCCGAACACAGTAGACCCTGGTGTCTAGTGGTGGCCACTCCCTCTGATCCCAGTCCCACTGTCCAGCGGTCCCTCCTCTCTCTCTCGACACCCGTTCACATTTTGTACAAATAATTCCCCAGGTTTTATGTGATAATAGCAACTACAAAATGGCACTGACAAAAACAGCAAGTTCATATTGCCAAAAAGCAAAATAGTGATGAGCACTACAGCATGCTGCAGACACAGTTATGGGTGGTCACTTTCTTTGAGGGGGGCACAATGTGTACTTATGTTTTATGTGGGGTGTCCCCCGCCCCCCCTTAATAACTAATATAATCATCACTGGGGATGACGATGGGGACAGGGAAAACTTGGGAGGGGCTACTCCAAGGGGACCACAAGTCAGCAGGTGTAGAATGTTGGGGGCAACCTGTGGGTGGGGGGGAACCAAGTTGGGAGAGTGGGGGAATGGGAGTTCAACCACTGGAAAATAAAATATGAAACAAACAAAAAAAAAGTATCCCCCACAGTCAGTCTTGAACCCAGGTCCACCAACCACAGAGGCAGTGACTGTACCCACTACACCCAACAGCTAGCTCAGAACTGGCTTAATGAACAAAGCCCTATATACCGTATAAAACAACTACTCCCTACAGAAATGAAAGCACTGGACTTACAATATGCTATTAAGAGCACATAGCCCATTTTATACTCGCTAGTGAGTTGCTGAATTCATGGGATACGATTCCCTGGTGTGTAGCCCCCCCCCCCGATCGCCACCTGATAAGAAATATAGCAGATTTCCCTGGTGTACAGTGATACCTCCCCCCTCATGACACCAATTCCCTTATAATATTAATAATTCCCTGGTGTCCAGTGGTTGCTCCCCTCCTGACACCCATTCCTGTATAATAGTAATAATTCTGTGTGTCTAGTGGTCCCTTCCCACCCTGACACCCCTTTCCATATCATATAAACAGGGTTTCCGATTTTCGTATTTAACTGATAATCACTGAAAAAACACCACTGAGGTGTTATTTGGGAGTTCGGTTATAACTGAAACAAATCGAAATAATTGAGTACCGAATCCTCCATCTCTCTCTATGTTTCCTCCTCACTGCACCACCCTCCTCAGCTGCTCAAATACCCGCCTGGGCTCCAGCACTTTCCGCGCACTCCTCCATGCCAACCTCTTGTTTCATCCCATGATGCTGTCTCAAGGAAATTGTGGAAAGTTTGTCTTGCAGAGCTTGTACTCTCACACTCGTGGCACTCATGGTACAGAACAAAGAGTGAATAAATATATTTGCGGTTTTATTGTTCACACAGCTTCATAGGTTTAGTTGAGTTAGTTACTTTGTTGCCAGTTTACCAGCATTCTCTTTGAATATGAATACCTTTTCCATTGAGTGATAGATCACTGTATTATAAAGGGGCAGCCGCAGAGAAGATGGCCAGGACGAAAAAACAAAAACAAAAACAAACTATGAACTCACAGCATAAACTTTTATAATTCTTAACAGGTTCTACTCAATAACTCTTATTGATAACAAACCTATAGTATAATTGTTTCGTCTTTTATTAATGATAGTTATTTGTTGTAACCGTAGGGACAATAATTCTGTCAGTAATTATCTCATCATCATTCTTGTTACACAGTGCACTTTTAACCTTTTTTTATTACATTGAATAAACACTGATTAATAATGATATTTTGTGTCACTTAATTTGTTTACACCGAAAATAACTGATTTCTACAACTTAGAATAAGGTAAAAAATTTGTAAATAAACACCGTTTTTGGAAAAAACTTAAAATAAACACCTAAAACCAGAAACCCTACATATAGATAAGTACCTGGTGTCCAGTGGTACCACCACCAATGAGCACTCATGGCCAGTCTTGTAATAATTATCACTGGTGTCCAGTGTAACCCCCCCATCCAGATCCCCTGTATTGTACATTAAAACAGGTTCCTGGTGGTCTAGCAGCCCCCCCTCCCTGAACCCATTTAAAATGAATGGAATCCTTACCCTGGCATCTAGTGGTCCCCATCAATCCTACCCCAACAGGTAGTGCCCCTCCACCCCACTCCTCACTATCCCATCCCTGAGCTGATGACTGTCACAGCTCTCCGCTCAGCACCACGGCCGGCCGCCTACTGAGCTCACAATGAACGCATACTGTATACAGTATGTGCACATTGACAGTGAGCTGTCAATCACTGAGTGCATTCTGTATACAGTACACGCTCATTGACAGACCAGTCTATGACCCTCCATGGTGGTCAGCAGAGGGCTGTGCCAGTTGCTGACTTGGGGATGGCATGCATGGGGTAGCGGGGTGGTGGGGTACTACCTGCCATGGTGGTGTAGAGGGGAGACTAGTAGACACCACAGTAAGGATTCAAGTAATTTTACAGGGTATCGTGTAGAGTGAGGGGGTCTGCTACATCACCAATGACCTGTTTTAATGTACATTGCAGGGGATCTTGATGTGAGGGGGGTTACACTGAACACCAGGGATAATTATTTACAACATCGGCCATGGGTGTGGGTGGGAGATGTGACCACTGGACAACAGGGACTTATTAATATTATACAGGAATGGGTGTCGGGGGGAAGGGACCACTGGACACCAGGGAAATGTGCTATATTTATTATCGGGCAGTGATCAACAATTGGTGGGGGATGGTTGTGGTGAGCACTAGACAACAGGGAAGCTTTACCTTATTATGGGGAACTGGGATCGGAGGGAGGGTAGAAGCTGCTAGCACCAGGGACAGCTCATGGGACGGGCAATTTTCAGCACTGCAGGGCCTCCAATCCCATGCAAATGAGCACATAGTGGGCTTGCAAATGGATCCTTAGCGACTTGCATGCCCAGTAGGCTCATTTACATGGGGACTTTGAAATATTGCAAATATTGCCCCAGAGCTAGCAATTGCATGGTCCCTATTTCAGTGGTGCTATCAGGTGGGGCTAGTGGCTTAGCACTGGGCAAAACAGGACCTATATTCATAGAAATAGCACCCTGCAGTATTCCTCTGAATATTGCATTTTTGGCCACTGGTGCTAATGCAGGACAGAGTGCAAATGTTTGAGCCCTGCTCTGCACTTTTTGGAATACCCTGCCTCATGTGATAACCTGAACGCAAGCTATTGTTGATCAAAGTTGCCCCAACAGGATATGATCATGTTGTGTTTATTATCCTCTCAGTACAGCACTCAATTTTTGACAGTACTGAACATATAGACTTCCCTTTGGCCTTGAATGCTGCAGTCAACATGCCACATCAGCATTTATGACAGCACCCATGGTTCGTTTATGTACTCTCTTTGCTGTGGGTGGGTGGGGGCTGGCAGGGGAGAGTAGGATTGAGCATTCCGAGGAAGGCTGTCCTTCTCTGGGGATAGAGGGTTGTGGGTACCAACACTTGTCTTGCCTCCAGCAGTGTATCGGGACAGGAAGTCACTGCAGGCACATTTGCAGCTTGAAGGGCTGTCGGCCTTAGACATCACACGCACTGTACCATGGGTGTTTCACCAATGGCAGCATTGCATGTCCATCCATCAAAAGTGTAAAAAGGGATAATGGCAGGGTACAGCACGGATCACACAGACCACTAGCAGGTTCGGGGCCCTGTACTGCACCGGATCTGCTGGATGACGATAGGGTGACAACTGTAAAACCGTGACATGGGAGAAAATCTGTGGTGGAAGCTTTAGTATCAGTATCAATAGAAGCCAGTAAGGAGGGCTGGGGAATACTGGGTTGCATAGGGAGAGGCATCAACAGTAGAAAACAGGTAGTTGTTATCCCTCTCTACAGACAGTTAGCGAGACCCCATCTGGAGTACTGCATGCAATTCTGGAGACCCCATCTCAGCAAAGACATAGACAGAGTGGAGGCTGTTCAGAGGAGGGCAACCAAAATGGTGTAAGGTCTGCACCAGAAGACATACAAGGAGAGACTAAAGCAGTTTAATATGTATACCCTTGAGGAAAGGAGGGAGAGGGGGGACATGATAGAAACTTTGAAGTATCTCAAAGGAATTAACAAGGTACAAGAGGGTAGTATCTTTCAGAAGAAGAGATGTGCAAGAACAAGAGGGCACAATTTGAAGATAGAGGGGGACGGCTCAGAGGTAATGTTAGAAAGTATTTTTTCACAGAGTTGTGGATGCATGGAACAGCCTTCCTGAGGAGGTTGTGGAGTCAGGAACAGTGGGAGAATTCAAGAATACATGGGACAGGCATAAGGCAATTCTAGTAGGGACAGGAGGAAGTAAGCTGTTAATTGATTAGAACCTGCAGCTTATCCATCAGGTAGGGAAACGGGCAGGCTAGATGGGCCAAGCGGTCCTTATCTGCCATCAAATTCTATGTCTCTATGTTTCTATCAGGTAATTTCCCTAAGATGCATGGTGCTGGGGGTGGGGGATGTAGTTGTAGGCTGAAACTCATCCTACAGAGAAGCGGATTAACAAATGAAAAAAAAAAACACTACTCCACATTTACCGCTGATAGAGACATGGTTAATACTATGACTGTGCAATAATATGTATGACTGACATACTGTGGAAAGTACATATTGACTTGATGATCAAGGATACATGTTCACTAACCTTCCTCAGCTGAAGAGCTGCCACACGTGTGGCCCTTGCAAGGCCAGACTTGGATGGTAGCTTGTGGTATACAAACAAGGTGGGAACAGCATCAGGTTTTAATTTACATACCGGCTTCTGGTTTGTCAACTCACTGCACAAGTCTCTCTAAAAACAATCAAGAGTGAAATGCTGAGAGCAAACCACCTTGTGTCTTCCAAATACGAAATTCCTAATGTGGAATCCTGTAACTGTAACCATCTTGATGACCTAGTACTTTCTGAGGACTTCTTAATCAGATTTGGTATTGTGTGAAAGTTCACACCACTGCTTGTTCCAACCTTGTTTGCAGGGCCGGCCTTAAGAATAGGTGAACTATGCGGTCGCATAGGGTGCAATGTAGTGGGGGCGCCCCAATGACCGAACGGTTAAATATATATTTTCCCCTTTTTTTTCAAGCACATATGATGGCGATTTGTAAAATTTACAAATCTGATGTGTTTTTTTTGGGGGGGGAGGTGTATCATGCAGCGTGTTTGTGTTGTGGAGTCCCTGACCCTGGCCCTCCCCACCACTGTGCATCACTACCATACCAAATCCAGCCAGCAGCAAGCAGAAAACCCAGCCAGCATGGCATGGCATGAAGGAGAAGAAGCCACCCACCCAGCACAGCAGCCAATAAGTTCACAGTCAGAGGCGGACCCCATTGCGATCGCCCCTCCCTAGTACAGTACTACAGCGTGCCAGCCTGAGCCACTCATGGTGGCAGAAACCCTATACCCAACTGCTGTGCTTGTGCATGTGCGCAGTGCGCTGAATCCTCCTCAGCACATTGCTGCCTTGCTGCGCTGCCACCATATATGTTGACTCGAGATTGACTGGAAGAGAGTGTGGAGAAACTGGAAGGTGGTTGGGTATCTTAAGTTGCGAGCCGCAACTCATGTCATGTCATGTGCCCTGCCGTCGATTGTCGATGATGAAGAATCAATCGGCTGGCGGGCTCACCGGGCTGGGATCCTAATTGGAGTGCTGGTTAAGGCCAATGGGAAGCAAGGCCAGCTCAGCCAGGGAAGGCTCAACAATACACCACATCGTCTACGGGACTGGAGGAGGAGGAGGAGGACTAGTCCATACTGACTGGAGCAGCAGCGGTTAGGTTTGTACCATTTTTAAGTGTGTTGGCCTGGCCTTGCCCTTAATTAACCTTTCTTGTTTGCTTTGTATAAAAATTCATTGTGGTGGTCTGAGTCTCAGGCTCTCAGCATCAGCACTGGTCTTATGGTCTGGGTCTGTCCCAGTGTCTTGTACCACACACTCTTGTCCCATCCCATGCACGCCACATCCCAGGCCAGCCACTCTCAGTCTCAGACACAGGGCTGCAGGGGAGTGAGAGAGCGTAAGGACAGTGGGTGGGGGTGATCAGGTCTCGCTCGTCCTGGCTGCAGAGACAGTGCTCCTGTGTTGTTTATGTTGTGGACAGGTCAGGTGACTATCTCCCCTCTCAGTCACAGGGTGGGGGGGGGAGAGAGAGAGATAGGTGATGCTGCCACTGGCTCCTCTGGCCACTCTTTCAGGAACCCTGCGCCTGGTCTCACCCTCACTGTCATGATGTTGAACTTGTACAGACAGTACATCATGCTTTTAAAACTTTCAGCAGTCAGCATGTGCTGTTGTTTAATTGTTTTTTTGCATAGGCCATGGCAAGGAAATTGAAGGAGTTTTACTGAGCACTACTGCCACCCTTTTCATTAGTGTGCAGTAGTAGTAATGCCCCCCAAAAAACACACATACCAAATGGAATGAATAACACAGCAACAGCAGCAGTAGTAGTAATCTTTTTTAAGAGGGAGATCCATTTTGCAGTGTACATACAAAGTCATATAACTGCTCATTGATGCAACATCATCACATGTTGGAGGAAGATGATTATGACCTTAGGATCATGCTGTATCATCACTGGATTGGTCTTTTTTCTGTATGGCTCATTACTAAGAGTTATAGAGGAAGCAAGCATAATATATTATAACCAAATACGTAAGTGTTTGTATTGACAAAATATTCTGATGTGGCACTGCTTTATTATAATAAAGCATACACCTCTTAGGCAGTAGATAAACTGGTGGTAACTGTCAGTACCAGGGAGTCGGGACCGGATTAGTTTTGTGTATGTATGCCAGCATGTGATTGCAAAAGTGCAGCCTGATCTCTTCTCAGTTCTAAACCTGGCAAGAATAAAAAAAAATTAATTTAGTGCTGGAGGCTATTCTGTACTGTACTTTAAAAAGTGAGTGACATCATCTCTTTGGCCACACAATTGTTCTGATTGATGCTCATGTGTTTAGCTGTACAGGTTGGTATGTATCGGACTGTGTATCACTGCTGATTGGATATTGTACTCGTACTGTGTTGTTATATTGTACTGTTCCAGGTCGTGCCTGAAAATAGGCAGGATATTTTGCCTAATGCACTTACCCGGTTACCAAAAGCTGATAAATAAATAAATTAGGTGGGGGAGTCTCTCTCATCCTGCAGACAGTGCTCCTGTGTTGTTACTTCCATGTCTGACTAATAAGCTGAGGCTGAGCTGATGAGGCAGCCAGGCAATTCATGGAGAAAGTCAGGTTTTAGTCAATTTGAGGAAGTCTGGATTATTTATTATTATTCAATGTGACCCAGGTAATATTTAGGGAGCAGGCTCTCAATGTTTGTGTAGAAAATGAAGAGGCTCTTCTTTCTTGGGTAAGGGGGGAGCGGGGAGGGAACTGTTATTAGGTCTTTGGAGGGCTGGGATTGGCCTCTGTGCCTCCACGTAGTAGAAGCAGTATGAGTAGGAGGAAATTGTCTGCCCTTGGGGGTGATTTCTTTGTTTGAGTGTCAATCATTCGCCTTGGGGGCGCTTGCCAGAAAGTTCTAGTTCTAGGGGCTACATACCCTAAGGCTGGCCTTGTTTGTTTGTACACCCCCATACCTGACACTCCGGCATTGCAATTCTTCCTTTAGACCTGTAGAGACAACAATGTACAGGTGGCACATTTTATCACATACGGTATTACATTTACAGAAATGTAGTGAACATTTGCCTATACTAACTATCGAATATGTTTTGCACTGATTGTAACACTGAGCTATCATTGCTGGGTTGCCCTGAGTTACGGTGTACAAACATGCATGATCGCACGAGGGCAGCAGTGTCCATGATGGATGGTACTTACTGTGAACAAAAAGTATAGCTTTATATCACTGAACCAACTCAATCTAGAGTTGTGCAGCACTTGACAAGGCAATCAGGTAGACTGTGTACGCTGGGGCCTCCCATCCAGCATCACTTAAAGCCACACAAAGTTGACTGTAAGACTGGGTGGTGGCACTTAGATGTAAGACTACTCACGTACATTCGATTCACGGTGGACATCTGGGCTGCATATTACTACATGCACAACTCACTGTCGTGATAGAAAGGCGCTCTCATAAAATGGCAGGAGCCGACAACCAGCACTGACTCTGAAACCATTTGAAATAGAGGGACTCTGACTGCATCCATCATAACAGTTGTCACCAACACATTTGGGCACAAGGTGAGGTTATCACCATGGGACTGTGCTGCGCTGGCACAAACTTATATGTGGAATTGCTGTGGAGAGGGAAGGGCTAAATCTCTTCACCTAATTCAAATAAGTCACGGTTTTACAGTGGTACCACCTCCTCCTTCTCTTCCACCAAAGCCTTCACTGCTATCTAGTGCCACCCTGCTCCTTCTCCTCTTCCCATAAGTTCTCCTTGCTCTCCAGTGGTACTACTGAACTGTCAACTTCAGTATAAGTTCTCAGTGGTGTCCACTGGTACCCCACACTGTACCATTCCACATGAGTTCTTGCTGCAGTCAGGTCACTACATCACACAGGACCTTCAGCTAAATTCATCACAAAAAGGATATGTCACAACTTCGATGTGGCCACCTATACATATGAACTGGGACACTCGCCACACTGGCAAGACCTCTACCTAGCCACCATGGTCAACACGGCATATAATATCTTTAATGAAATACTGGTAGGGGCTCTTGATGTACATGCCCCGATGGTAAAAATCCAAGTAAAAAACAAAACTTGTTGCTGGTTCACTCCTGAGCTGAAAACCACCTTGCTAGGTAGGGATAAGCTATGGAAAAAGGCGCGATAGACGAAGCTGGACTCAAAGTGGTGTCACTTTAGGAAGGCTCACAACACATGTACAAAAATGGTCAGAGATGCCAAGGCATCATTCTGCCTTAGGGAGTTGGACTCTGCAGCAAAGTGCTCCTCTAAATTCTGGAGGACAGTCAAGAATATGTCCAGTCATACTCTAGGTAACTCCTTGCCACCAAAAATCACATCCGAGGGGAAAACTATATGTGATAAACAGGGGATCTTAGATGCATTCAACAATAATTCTGCCATAGTTGATCTAGCCTTTGACAATTCCCCTGTAGCTCTGGTCCACTCCCTACTAAGTGTCCCTTGCATAGACTCTATTGCCCCGGTACCCGGCTTCTCATTCCAACCTGTATCATTGAAAAAGGTTGAAGATTTTATACTCCGGTTGGATGTTAAGAAGAGTGCTGGGGCTGATTCATTGGATCCTTACTTTATCAAAATCACTTATCATGTCCTTGCTGTTCCTATCACCCATCTATTTAATTTATCACTGTCCCAAGGGTCCCTTCCTATAATATGGAAAACTGCCCATGTCATCCCATTGTTTAAATCTGGGGATAGCTGCGACCTCAACAACTATAGACCGATTTCCTTACTTCCAGTTTTGTTGAAACTCCTGAAAAAGATTGTTAGCAATCAGCTTAGGGCCTATCTGGAAGACAATAATTTACTAAACCCTATGCAATCAGGCTTTAGGACTAAACACAGCACTATTTCGGCCCTTGCCAAAATAACAAACGACTGGTACAATGAACTAGACAGCAGAAACTTTGTCTGTGTGGTATTTCTAGACCTTAATAAGGCTTTTGATATTGTGGATCATAGCTTGATAATTTCCGCTCTGAAGAGCATAGGTCTTGGCTCAGCATCCTTGCACTGGTTTATGGAGAACCTGGTAAGACGTTAGCAACAAATCAAAGCTCAGGGGGAGTTATCCCCACTCAAACCTCTTCTGAGGGGAGTGCCACAAGGATCCATACTTGGTCACTGCTCTTCGCTATCTATGTCAACAATATTGATGTGGGCATCAACAAGGCAAAAATACACCTGTTCGTTGATGATACAGTGGCATGCATAGTCGTCCGACTGCCGAAGCTGCCTGTGCAGACCTAGAGGAAGAATTTGACCTGCTTCAGACCCAGCTCCTCCACAAAAAACTTCTTTTAAATGCAAAACAGACAAAAGCAATGCTGTTCTCACAATTTCCACAATTCTGGGAGAGAAATTGGAATTTATCCCAAAGTTTAAATACGTAGGAGTGTGGTTTGACCAGAACCTCTCATTTTCTGAGCATGTTAAAGACCTGGCAAAGAAGTTAAGGCAGAGATTAGGACTATTCTATAGAATTAGCCAGTTCCTCACTCGTGATGCCAAACTGCGACTAGTACAAACTACTTTTCTTTCCCTAATCAACTATGGAGATTTCCTATATAGCCACTGTCCCAAAGCCTCACTTATCAAGTTGGATACGCTTTATCATAGGACCATCAGGTTTATTACCGGTCTCCCCATCTCTACACATTACTGCTTATTGTACAAAGCTGTAGGATGGTCCTCGCTTACGTTCAGGCGTGAAAAAAACACAGTCCTTTGGACCTACAGAGCCATTATAAAAAGGCTTCCACATTATATAACAGAATGTCTTCCCCTAAGTGAGCTGGGACTGGCTTAAGAAGTGCCTCCTATATCTCCCTATGCATCCTTAAGGCTTCCATCCACTATGGCAGAATGACCATTAGTTTTACATTGTCATCCTTGTGGAACAAAATGCAAAAACTACTGAAATTAAACTGCCTTCGAAGTATTAATGCTTTCAAGTCATTATATGCTCGAGGTGTGTGTGAGCTGTGCAACTGTTTCCCCGGCTCCTAATTGCTAACTGCTGTTAGCTTGCTCCCCCGAGTCTAGCCATAGCCATGAATGACTTTACCCCATGATAATTCCTGCATGTTTTACTGACACTAATGTATTTATTACTTTCCGGTGCCTGTACCCCTCTTCCCAGACATAGGCAAGTCTTACAGGGGGCAACTGCACCTTAGGCATAGAATCCCTAGCTGCCAGGCAGTCGGCACCTTCACAAGTTGCCATCCGAAACCATTTGTCCGTATTCTTCTTTAGCAAAGCACCGCTAAAGCCGCCAACCAATTGGTTTGCGAGCACTTTCCGGCCCTTGCTTCCAATTGGCTTCTACAGTCTACTTCTGCAATCCTTCCAGTTGTTGCCTGGCTGTACTTTGCCTAAATAGCTGTAACCATTTCTATACCTGACCGATGGGATCCTTTTCTTTACTGCTCAGAGTGCAAATATCGCGAGTATGAGTGATTATGCTCCTTTTTGAAACCCTTGTCTGAGACTGGCCATAGGCGCCAAAGCATATTCATCATCTACCCTGCCTTGTGGCCTTTCTGGTGGTCTGATTGTCCATCGGACATGGACAGCCAGTGCTAGCACCATAGACTTGGAAAATACATGCAGGAGGTGCTGTCCCAGCCGTCACCTCAGTACCTAGTTCACACCTTCCACTAGCAAGTTGCAGCACAGCTGCCTCCAAGTCCTAATGTAAGTGCTCCCTGGGGCTGCCATTGATAGTGCCCGTCAGGCTGTTTGTTCCCTTCAGACCTAACCATACCTGTTTTATTCCTTTTGTGAGCTGTGTCAAGAAAAAAGCTATCACTTATTTTGTCTGACTGTTATGATAGCGATACCTGGGACTTGCTTGTATTTTTTAGGGAAATTCCTGTGATAATATCCATCTCTGAATCTCTGTGGCCTAGCCTGTTCCCACTATTTTATACTGTTCACTGTGTCTTACTGATGATCTCTAACAAACTGTTATGTATGTTCCTTGTGTTTTGATTTGCATTTCTGTTATGTTTTATTAAAGGAATAATGCACAACAGGGTGTGTGTCGTGCTGGGATAACGTCACGCCTGGGGTGATTAAGCACGAGGCCACAGGCCGAGTGCGACTAATCACCCCAGAAGTGACGTTATCCCAGCACGATACACACCCTGGAGTACATTATTCCTATTATACAATGTCTCGTTTGTAAAAAAGTCAATAAAAAATATTAAAAAGGTAATTTAAAATTGTTTTTTATTCATTTTTTTCAATGAGTAGGCATACTTACATAAATAGTAGTGCTGATTTATTTTGACCAGTGGGCGGAGCTGCAGCTGTTGTGGTGTAACTGCAACTCTGCCAGCTTCAGCCCAACAAGCTACCTCTCTGCAATGCTGCTTAATGTGTTTCTGTGGCAAGTTCATTTTCTTTAAGCTACTTTTCTGTCCCCATTCCCCTCTCCCCCCACACACATACACATAGGTTTATGTGGAGTTTCTTTTATTTATTTGGGTCTACATTATTTGTTTTTAACGAGTTTGGGCAGAAAACCGAGCAGCAGGGGAGCTTACCTACAACATGCATCATGCACTCTGTTTTCATGTTTGGTTCTCCTGGTAAAAACAGTGTGAATGGAGAAGTTCTTCAAAATTATGTATTGAAGATGCTATCCAGAGCAGCTGGCGCTGTTTTCATTGTGTAAGTAGAGTGCGGGGTGCTGTTTAAAACCACACGCGCATGTAGTAGGGACTGTACCGCAAGTAAAATCAATCGCTGAGATGGCTTAATTTTCATTTTGCTTCCTTTGTTTTGGGAGGGTGTTACTTGGAAATGTATTTATTTTTGCTTGTTAGGAAAGTTGAGAGGTTATAGTAGCCGAGCAGGGTTAGTGAAAACGGAGACAGAATTGTGAAATGAGTTGCCCGATACCATGTGAAGCCGATCGCGATGACGGCTTTGTTTCACTTCACTCCCTTTCATTGAAAAATGTGTACTTATAAGAATTACTGTGTTTCTGCATCATGTGTGACACATTACTTCAGTTCTGGTGGTTTGGGGGTTAATCTGCGAATGTGGGATGGAGGGATTTCTGTTAAAAAAAAAAAAAATGAAGTCCTGGCTGACTGCACAGTGGCCATGCCAAGTGAGGGCATCTTGGATATGGCATGTGCAGTGATCTGTTTTATTTTGATGCAGTTTTCTGTGTGCTGGGACTAGACCTGTGATGTTATGCCAGGATAACATCACGGGTCCAGTGCCAGCTTGACCAATCAGAGGCTTACATTTTTCTTTGCCATTGTATAATCACATTGTAAATATAGCTGTTTGTACTATAATGTGGACTTAACCAGGTCCATCTTGTAAATGAGCTTGCTCAATGATGTTCACCTGGATAAATAAAAATGTGATTGGTTGATTGTTTGATTGGTATGCAGTGCCAACCCCCTCCCTCTTCCCTTCTCTATAAGTTTGCCCTGGTGTCCAGTGGCAATCCCAACTCCCCAGAGCACACAAGGTCTACAGTAGTCAGTGATGACGAGTGAACCAAACCATCCACTAACCTGCTTGTCAGGACACTATCTGACTCTCACAGGTAAGGTAAAAAAAAAAATCTCCACCAACCATCTCAGCTCCATCACCTACCTTCCCAATGTCTACTTATCAAGTTGTCAAAAATTCTGAAGTATGTGATTACAATCTTTAATGATGCATCCCTCTGATAGTATGTTAACAGTCTCAGTGCAGGTCCTGAATGCAGGCACTCTGTATAAGTAATGCTTTGCAATAACACAAAAGATAGAGATTGATGACATTTGAGCACTGGGGTCAGCCTGTTAATATATTATCAGCAGTATGTTTTCCAACAGATTTTATTTGCATTCCCTTGAACTTTTGGTGAGTTGCTTCTGAAGGGGACATGGGTGGGGAGGGCTATGGGGCTGTGATGGATTGGAGGAAGGTTTCATGTTTTTACACTGGAAGCACTGGTCAAGTCAGGGGGAAATCTCAATAGGATGCTATATTTACCACTATGCCCCAGGTAAGTAAAAGAATGATAAGCATGAACCCTGTAACAAAGATATGTTAAAGTGCTGGTTGTTGTACTTAAGTAACATTAATCTCATACTTACCTACTGACGACTGAACTGGTACTTGGCTCATCAACCAGCTGCAGTAGAACGAAGGGTCCCAAAAGGATGTGTGTCTGCTGTTTGTCAGGCAACTGCAGTTAGGTTTGCTGCTCAAACCAACACCCTTTGTGCTGGTGTCACAGCCATGCAGTGCCGAGGATGATGGAAGAATAGCATTGCAGTCTACTTCTGTGTGGGTTGCAGAAGCTGCAGGAATGAAATGCCTGTCTGTGTTGCTTGAGGACACCCTGAGGTTGCACACCCAGCCCACCCACCCACATCTCCCAGTTGATCTAGAAACATAGACTTTGATGGCAGATAAGGACCACTTGGCCCACCCAGTCTGCCCATTTCCTTCCTATTGGGTAAGCTGCAGATTCTAGTTAACCAACAGCCTACTTCCTGCAACTCCCCACTACTATTGCCTTATGTCTGTCCCATGCATGTTTGAATTCCCCCACCGTTTTAGACCCAACAACCTCCCCAGGAAGTCAGTTCCATGCATCCACCACTCTGTCTGTGAAAAAAAAATTCCTCACATTACCCCTGAGCTGTCCCCCTCTATCTTTAAATTGTGCCCCCTTGTTCTTACACAAATCTGTTTCTGAAAGATGCTACCCTCCTGGACTTTGTTGATTCCCTTGAGGTACTTGAAAGTTTCTATTATGTCCCCCCGTCCCTCCTTTCATCAAGGGTGTACACATTAAGCTCTCTCAGTCTCTCTTCGTATGGTTTCTGATGCAGACCCTGCACCATTTTAGTTGCCCTCCTCTGGACTGCTTCCATCCTATCTATGTCCTTGCATAGATGGGGTCTCCAAAACTGTACACAGTATTCCAGATGGGGTCTCACCAACTGTCTGTACAGAGGGATAACCACTTCCCTTTTTCTACTTGTGATGCCCCTTCCTATGTATCCCACTATCCCCCCGGCTCTCCTTACTGACTTCTCACATTGCTCACCCACCTTTAGGTCATCTGGTATGACTACCCCCAAATTCCTTTCCATTTTTGTTGTTGTTAGTACCTCCTCTGCTATAGTGTACTCTTCTCCTGGGTTTTTGTTTCCCAGGTGCATTACTTTGCACTTCTTTGCATTGGATCTAAGTTGCCATATGTCTGACCATTCCTCCAACCTTGCCAAGTCCCTTCTCATCCTTTCTACCCCCCCCTTCTGTATCAACTCGATTACAGATCTTTGTGTCATCTGCAAAGAGGCATACCTTTCCCTCCAGACCCTCTGCAATGTCACCTACAGTATAAAGATGTTAAAGAGGGCTGGACCCAGTACTGAGCCCTGAGGTACTCCACTAGTAACCCCCCCTTTCTTCGGAATGTGTTCCATTCACTATTACCTTCTGTGTCCTGTTGTGCAGCCAGTTTGCTACCCAGTCTACCACCCTGGAACCCACTCCAAGGCTGGCTAATTTAATTATTAGTCTTTTGTGCGAGACTGTGTCAAATGCCTTGCTAAAGTCTAGGTAGGCCATATCCACAGCCCCTCCCTGGTCTATTACTTTGGTCACCCAGTCAGATAAATCAATTAGATTCGTCTGACATGACCTTCCTGCTGTAAATCCATGCTGCTTTGGGTCCTGTGCCCCGCTGGTGTCTGGGTACTCAACAATTCTTTCTTTCAGAAGTGTTTCCATAATTTTCCCTACCACTGAGGTCAAACTTACAGGTCTGTAGTTTCCTGTTTCTGCCTTGCTCCCACTTTTGTGAAGGGGAATCACATCTGCCCTCCTCCAGTTCTCAGGTACCACCCCATCCTCCCATGATTTGTTAAAGAAGTGTGGTCAGTGGTGTCACTAGGTCCTCCCTTAGTTCTTTCAGGATTCTGGGGTGAATCCCATCAGGCCCCATTGCTTTGTCCATCCTTGAGTTTTAGGAGTTCTTTCAGAACTCTTTCTTCTGTAAATGGACTGATGTCAACCCCCCTACCCAGAGTGTTTCTATTGTCTGGTTTAGGTAACTCCTCCTCATCTTCTTTTGTGAATACTGAGCAAAAATATTCATTCAGGATCTCTGCATTTTCACTGTCTCCCTCTGCCCACCTCCCCTCTCCTTTATTAATCTTCACAATTACCCCCTTAACCTTTCTATGCTCCTTAATGTACCTATACAAGGTTTTATCCCCATTCTTAACTGAGTTGGCTATTTTTTCCTCGGTTTGGGCCTTTGCTATTCTGACTGCCTTCCCCACTTCTTTCTGCTTTAATTGATACAGTTCCCTGTCATGTTCCTTCTGTGATTCCTTATACTTTTTGAATGCAGCCTTTTTCTCCTTAACCTTCCCTGCCACCTCTTTTGAAAACCATAGTGGTTTTTCACTCCGCTTTGTTTTCTTTATTTGTTTTACACAAAGGCTTGTTGCCTCTGTGATAGCAGTTTTGATTTTTCTCCATTGTTCTTCCACCCCTCCTTTCTGGCCATTTGCTAGTGTATTCCTCGGGTATTCACTCATTTTGCCAAAGTCATCCCTTCTAAAGTCCAGTATCCTTGTTCTTGTATGGCTTGTCTCCATGGTTGTGCTTATTGTGAAGCACACTGTGCAGTGGTCACTTGTTCCCAGATGTCTACTGACTTCTAAATTTGTGATCCTCTCTCCATTTGAGAGTACCAGGTCTAGTATTGCTCCCCAGTGGGTTCCAGCACTAGCTGTCTAAGGCCTGCCCCCCAGCAGGGCATCAAGAATGACCCCTGCTCTTGGATGTGGCTGCAGTGCATGTCATCCAGTTAACATCTAGCATATTCAGGTCCCCCATCAGCAGTATCTCCCTTTTTTCAGCCATTTTGAGAATGTCCTCTATCATTTTCTTGTCCATTTCCTCCCCTTGAGATGGGGGTCTGTATAGAACCCTGTATGGACTGTGATGCCATTCCCTGTCTCCAAGGTGACCCAGAGTGCCTCTTGTCCTCCCCCTTTACTTTTTAGTTCAGTAGCTTTGATCCCTTCCCTTATGTGTAGAGCTACTCCACCTCCTCTTTTACCCTCCCTGTCCCTTCTGTGGACTGTGTACCTCAATATGTTGATATCCCAGTCATGGTTCTCTGTGTACCATGTTTGTGTGACTGCCACAATATCCAATTGTTCATCTTCCATCAGGGCCACTAGCCCAGAAAGATTGTTTCCCAGACTACAGGCATTGGTACTCATTGCCCTCCATTTAATGTTGGCTTTATCCTTTTATCCCCATCCCTGCTCTTATTGCCCTTGTCTATTTTTCTGTTTACCCCTGTTCTGTCCCCTGTTGAGCTCTGTACCTCAGTGTTTGCCTTACTACCTGCCATGTTTTGTGGGGGAAGGCTTGAAATTTCCTGCCTCTTATCAGCACCTCCCCCACTGGCTAGTTTAAAAGCTTGCCAAGGAATCATTTACACCTGTCACTTAGGAGCTTGGTTCCCTTCGAGGACAGATGCAGACCATCATGCCAGTATAGACCTTCATCTCTCCAGGTGTACCCCCAGTCCCCAATGAAGCCAAAGACCTGTGCTCTGCACCAGTTTTGCAACCATTCATTAAACTGCATGGTGTGCAGTACCCTAGCCTCACCCCTGCCATGGACTAGCAGCACCTCTGAGAAGGTAACCGTGCTTGCTACCTGTCTGAGGCCCCTCCCCAACTCCACAAATTCATCCCGCACTGCACTGATTCCATGCCTAGCTTTGTCATTTGTCCCAAGGTGGACAATGATATCTAGTTCCCTCTCCTGTGATGCTGCTTCTGCAATCCTGAGGATTCACTAAGCCCCTCTAAGCCATGGCACCAAGCAGGCACCTTACTTCCCTCTCCTCTCCCTTCCCCAGTTCTACCCCCTAACAATTGAGTCCCCTTTCAGAAGCTGTTTCCTTCCCCTGTGGTGTCCCTTGCCACCCTTTTGTGGGTCTCCCTTGTAGATGTCCTCAGCATTCTTCTTAGTCTCCACTGAGGGTGCCATCATAGAGGAACCTTGCTCTGCCAGACTGATGTATGATTTGTGTAGAGATACAACTGGGGGGCTTTGCCTCGGTTCCACCACCCGTACCCTCCCAGAACCCACTGTGGTCAAACTGCTCTTCATACTTGGCAACCTCTGAGGTAGTGGTTGTGGCAGTAGTGCTCTTTGGGTGGAGGAGGCCTCCTTAGTCCTTGCCAATTCAGCCAGGAGGTGGGCAATCTCCTCCCTCAGAACTGACAGTTGCCTGCAAATAGGACAGCAATGCAGTTTCCAGAATGTATCCCAGAAAACTGCTGCCCCACAGCCAGTGCATTGCACCACTCCCCACATATCCCTCTCCCTTATAATATACAATATGTAATATATATAATTTTTTTTTTGTTGGTGGGTACTTACCCTTTATGCAATGTGATGGGTTATTAAGAATATGACAGTTCTGCCCCAAGACCTGTTGAGGAAGTGATGTCAGAACTTTGACTATAAAGGAAATACCATGCCTGGGGGGGTGGGGAGTGGGGAAGGGGGGGTAGTCCACAACAACAGGTGACTGTTAGAAACAATCAAATACACCACTGCTCCACCACCCTGGTGAGTACTGCCCTTTATAATAATTTAACTAACCTCCAGTAACTTATTTAAAAATAGTTTATCACAAAATCCTACGCACCAGTAAATTATTTAAAAATAGTTTCTGTCCCAAAATCCTAGTAGTCAATCCAGCTACCTCCAAGGGACAACCAAAATGCAGTATTCAAACCCTTGTGAAGTTACTTCCAAGATAAGCAGAGTTTGCATGCTCCTTTTTTAACTCCTCAGTCACCTGTAATTTATTTTAAAATAGTTCAACTGCCAGAAAATCCTAGTAGACAATCTAGCTACCTCCAGAGGTCTACCCAAATGCAGTATTTAAACCCTTCTGAAGTTACTGACAAGATAAACAGAGTTTTGCAAGCCCCTTCTTGTTTAAACACTAAATAAATATGTAAATAAAAACTAATTACCAAAGGTAGTTAGTTTCACTTCCCACAGAATTGAGCAAAAGTGCACATTGTTGCAGATATCAAGTGCAATATAAAATTTCCCACATAGCTCACAACTGAATAAAGAAGTAGTGTCCTTCCAGGTCAATAAGATGTGCTTTGTGTCTCTAAATATTGCAGCCACCAGTGGCTTACAGTAATCAGATCAAGTCTCCACCCAGGTCAATTGGTTGACAATTGTTATGATGCAACCTTTCCTGATCCAATACAACACTTTGTGGTCTGAAAACAATGAGGGAAACAATTTCCTGCACCTGAGGCTGTCTGTGTTTTAATTCACACTGCAGGTTTTCCTATGACAACTCCTTAACCACAGTAACTTATTTAGAAATAGTTTAACTATTACAAAATCCTACGCACTAGTAAATTATTTAAAACTAGTTTCTGTCCCAAAATCCTAGTAGTCAATTCAGCTACCCCCAAGGGACAACTAAAATGCAGTATTCAAACCCTTGTGAAGTTACTTTCAGGATAAACAGAGTTTGTAAGCTCCTTTTTCAACTTCTCAATCACCTGTAATTTATTTAAAAATAGTTTAACTGTCAGAAAATCCTAGTAGACAATCTAACTACCTCCAGAGGTCTACCAAAATGCAGTATTTAAATCCTTCTGAAGCTACTCACAAGATAAATAGAGTTTGCAAGCCCCTTCTTGCTTAAACACTAACAAAAAATGTAAATAAAAAGCAATTACCAAAGGTAGTTAGTTTCACCTCCTACAGAATTGAGCAAAAGTGCACATTGTTGCAGATATCAAGTGCAATATAGAATTTCCCGCACAGCTCACAGCTGAATAAAGAAGTAGTGTCCTTCCAGGTCAAGAAGATGTGCTTTGTGTAACCATGGGATAGGTGTGACACTCAAAGTGTTTTGTGTAACAAGTACAGTACAAGTCACATTAAACTGTTCCATCAACTCACTGGTGTAGAATTGTTTTTTGTGATGCTACTGGATTGGCAACTCAAACTCTTGAAGCTTTCAACTCTTTTCCAATCATCCTTTACTGCCTGTTCAGCTCACATGTAACTGTTTAGTGAAATGGCAGTAGCTGCATTTTCATGGCATTGTTTATAAATATCACAGCATTCCTTAAGAGCATTGTTTATAAATATCACAGCATTCCTTATGACTTGCTTAGTCTGCCTTCTGAAATGAAACTCATAAGCACTCAGCTGAAAATAAAGCTTATAGTTCATAGCAGCTAGATGCAAACCAAGACTAGCCTTTTACTAATTCATTGAATTAAACCCTGCACAGATTAGGAAACTCATTGAACAATGCTACACCAGTGAGTTGAGGGAACAGTTTAATGTGACTTGTACTGTAGACATGATGGTCACAATTGTCAAAACAGTTGTACCTGGGGTTTGGTTGCAACAGCAAATTTTCACACACTTGGAGGGTGTAGCCCAACTGGAAATTACCAGAATTTAGAACACATACACATTTTAGAGCTATAAGAAAACATTGGCATTTGCCAGATTAACCTATTTGTGCATGCTGTGTCTTGAAGATGGTGCACTGAAATAACAAAATTCAGCAAACAGACTGTGAGACACCACCTGGACAGTAAAATGAAAGTTTCATACTGATATTTGTTAGTGTCAAGGAGTTCTATGGTGGGGGTGTTGGGTGAGCAGTTTATGAGCAAATAACTGATGTAGTCTCATGGGGAAACATGGATCATGCTTTGAACAGTAACTGATGTGATATGATAATTCATTTATATTATCAGACAGAGCATTGTATGTGGGGGCTTGTTTACAGTAAGGTCCTGCACAAGATCACAGACATTTGACACAGTCAGTGACAATATCTTACAGTTTACATTTAACAACTAGCACTAAATACATGTATACAAGCTATTTCATTCTCATATTTACACATGTTTGTGTTTGAAAGACGTGACAGGACAAAGGTTTGGGCTCAGAGAAATGGTGCATTACCAGTCAAAGTTATTGTTGAAGTAGAAGGAATCCATGCAAAATATTTAGGGAAAATGTGTGAGTGCCGTAAAAAGCAGATTTCGCCTATCAGATGCATTATCCTGGGTCATTAAAGTATAACAAAGTGTAAAAACACTATACCACTGAAAAAGAGGCCTTGCATCTTCTCTTCTCTGCTCTGTCACGGTAAAATAGATAGTAACAAGCATTTGTCAATGCCGAATGTTTGCTTGCTGGCATGGGCATTGGTAGTGTAGGAGTTAGAGAGATGCATAATAGGAATGGCAGTGAAGTGTAACCCCCCTATAAATGGGGGTTCCTTAAAGCCTCCTAGGAGCTGCCTAAGTGTTCCCCCTGGTGGTTGGCATTTGCATTTAAGCCGTTTTAAATGGCAATGCTGTGAGTGCTTTTAGAGCCTCTGTGTACTGTCCCTTTAAAGGCTGCCTGCGTGCTGTTATAATTGGTTTGACTGGAGGGGGGTCTGTGTGTTTCCCTGCTCGAGTCCCACTTGAGCTGCTGCCCAAGTGCTCTGTTTTTGCTGTCGCTGATTGTGCACGTTGTAAAGATGTAACCATTTATGGGAAATTGTTAAGAGTGATAATGAGGATATAGCTTGTTCTAACCTGCTTTCTTGCAGCCTGGACTGCTTCTGTGGTGCCTCACCATGTTGGCCCTAAACTGTTGAAGTGGACCAATTAGATTGTGAGGATGCGATAGGGAGTCGACTGACCAATGAAGAGACAGCTAGTAATACTGGGAAGTGGCATTATGGGCTATGGTGCTCCTTTGCACCACTGAGAGCAGGAGAAAATGATTGGCATGTTCAGCCAGCCTATGAGGTCAGGTAGCGCCTGAACTGTGAGGATTGCCCCATGTAGTTAGGGGCAGAGGCGCTGTGACTGTAGAAGAGAAGGGAGCTCTAAGCTTCTGCACCGTTGAGTGTTCGCGTGGGAAGCGCGTGAGAGGCCTGAGGCAGCCGTTTTTTGCATAGCCAGAAAGCTACGTATTAAATCCACCAGCGTGCGGTCAGAGGAGGCTGTGTATAAACACAACTACCTACTAGGCTTCACCTGAAGAGGACTGGAGAATCTGTTGACTCGCGCTTGGTCTGTCAGGATGTTGAAGCTGCAGTGTAACGCCCGCAGTCGCTGTGAGTTCGTTCGGATCCTGGAAGCAGCTGCCTGGTATGGTACCCCTCTGTTGTTTCCATATAAATGTGTGAGGAGGCTGATGAAGCACAGGCTCAGCCCTGGAAGTGGTGAAAGAGTGGTTCTTGGCTGGAGCTGTGAATACTGCATCGGGGTAGCTCCCTATTAAATCTTATAAACAAATACACAGAGCGTTTTGTTGTATTGCTGACTGCACAAGTTGAGCTTTCTGGATCCATCTGATGTGCTCAGGAATTAAATGCTCGCTTGTGTCAGGGCCCCAACCAGCTGCATCAAGGAACTAGCTGTTAGGGCTTGGGTTACCCATAGACAGTAATTGATAGGTTAGGCCTGTGCACAGTGCCATAGGTGGATTTTCATATAGTGTAGTGGTAAGCTAATCAACCTGACTCCCCCCGTGTCCTTGTTATTTCCCCCTCCAATAAATCAGATTGCTCGTTTTGCAAAAGTACACTGGCTGGTCTGTGTGTTAATGGTGGAATACTGCACAGTGAATGTGATGTAACTGTACCTTACTTTCCAGGGGTCCCCAGAGTGAGCTGACTGGTTCAAGCTGGGGGGTAAGTGTATATGGTAAAGACTCTGAAAATGAACTGCTTGGGCCACTGGTGGGGAGAAAAGGGGGGTTGCAGCAACCCAGAGGGCTGTGACCGAGTCAGTCTCGATGGTTCTAACTCCGACCTCTGGGTGGAGGCACCCGCCAATGGATCTGGGCCCCTTCCCCATCTGCAGTTAGGGCAGGCAGGGGTAGTAGCCCTTGGGATAGCGTCCCCTGGGGGTTACGGAAGTATTGAACTGAAGCCAACCCACCACCACCCTGCAGAGACTGACAGGCATTGGGGTGTGCCTTTGGGTCATCAGGCAAAACGGCCACGCCATTTCACCACACCCTACCCTGCAAACACTGACAAGTGTCACACTGTGCCTTGGGGTCTTTGGGCCTTATGCTCATCCCATTCCATAAGGAAATATGGTGAGATGGGTGTAGTATAGGAGAATGGGGTGAGCTTTGGGGACAGAGTCCAAGCACACCTTGATGCCTGTTACCGGCTGCAGGGTGTGGGTGGGGGTGGAATGGTATGAGCATTACAGGTGACAATCCTAAGTCACACCCCTGATGCCTGTCAGTCTCTACAGGGTGGGGCGCTATGGCCAGAAACCCTAACATCTCAGGCGTTCATTGGTATTTTCACACCAATTTTTCAACATGGGTTTTTTGTGACCCCCAGCTCATGAACAGTGGCAAAATCAGTTTGTTAGCTGAAAGCTGATTTTGCACAGCGACTATGCCATTTGGCAACACAGGTGCAAAAACACATTTTGAACAGGATGTTAAAAATTACATCTGTACTGTTCATGAGGAGGTGTAAAAATTGCAATGTTGAAAATTTGGAGTGAAAATATATAAAAAAATGGGGAAGTCATGGGTGTGCATAGAAACTGCACAATGCACACCAGTAATGTAATTAGTTTGGGGATTGTTTACAGCAGATTGTCAACACGGGCATTTTGGGACCTCCACTCATGAACAGTGTCACTGTGATTTTCGTAATCTGTCCTGAACACTGATTTCCCACAGTGACCATGCATTTCTGCACCAGAAGTGTGAAAACACATTTCGGCCAGGGTGTGAAAAATGACAGCTGTACTGTTCATAAGGAGGTGTGGAAAAATGCCACTGTAGAAAATCTGGACTGAAAATATTACAAATTCGTGAACTTATGAGGGTGCGTGGAAACTGTGCAATGCACGCTTGTAACACAGTCATTTTATGGACTTTTGTCACCAAATTTTCAACATAGCCATTTTAAGACCTCTGCTCATGAACAGTGTCACTGTGATTTTCTTAATCTGTCCCAAACATTGATTTCGCACACCAACCATGCCATTGTGCGCTCATTAAGAAGGTGTGGTAAAATAAATGTTGAAAATCTGGAGTGAAAATATTAAATATTTGCGAAGTTAAGGAGTGTGCTAGGAACTGCATAATGCTGCGTTCATTAAACAATTCATTTTGGAATTTTTTCTGCAAATTTTCAACATAGGGTTTTGGGGGGCCTACCTCATCAACTGTGACACTGTAGTTTTGTTACTCAGTCCTGAAAGGTGGTTCCGTAGAGTGACCGCGAAATCACCTTTCAGGACTGAATAACAAAATGACAGTGACTGAGTTCATGAGGTGGGGCCCCAAGAACCCCATGTTGAAAATTTGGTGAAAAATTCCCCCAAAATGGATGAGATATGCACCAAAGTTGAAAAAAACCCATTTATGCCATTATACAGCTTACCAGCATTTCTTCAGTTCACGGTCGGTTTTGAAGAGTGCAGACGTGTTCCCAGTCCAGTGAAGATCATCGTGCTGGCTCTGGAGTTAAGCACGGGTGGGGTGTGTGGGGAGGTGGGTGTGCAGAGGGGGGGCGCGGGTTGGGGAGGGAGCAAGACAGTCAACAAGGGACCATTTTTTTTCCAGGTATCTTTTTTAATTTTAGAAGACAGCGGGGCTTTTACCATGCTGGGTGGGCTCCCAGCTTGGCAGCTGGAAGTTTATTTTTGGGGGTAGTGGAGCCGATGGGGATTGGGCACCCCTGTCAGCCATCTCGGACATTTGCCACACTGAGGTGGACTCCCAGCATGATAATTGGAAGTCATTTTTTTTGCTGGGGGTTCAGTGGAGCCGACGGAGAGTTGGGCACCCTGTCACCATACAGACTTTGCCACTCTGGGGTGGGCTCCCAGTGTGGCACCTGGGAATCTGTATTGGGGGGCAGCAGAGATGATGGGGATTGAGCACCCCCATCAGTCATACGGTGTGCAGGTGGGGGGAGTGCATGAGCACGCTGGGGTGGGCTCCCAGTGTGCTAAGTAGGTGTTTGTGGGGGGAGAACAGTCTTTGACAGTTCAGATGCAGTGTGACATGCAGGCAATTTGCATACTAAGCGGTTTTTCACTTTCAACTGTATGCCACTACATCTGAACTGCCGTCTTAGACAGCTCTGACATGTATTGGTGTGGAGAGACAGCACCTGCAAAATGGAGCAGGGCATTGGAAGCTGAGTGGCACAATTACGAAAATTCATATGGTGGCACTATGTTTCTTGCACATGCGTACAAGCAAACATAAAAAGGTGTAGAAGCAAGACCCAGTGCAACAGCAACACTAAGGGGAAAAATCAGCAAAGAGAAATGTTTGTTTACAGAGGTCTGACAATGGGAGTTGTGGGTAACCATCAATGTTGTGTGTTTTAGACAAAATAAAGACTATCTAAAGTTTGAGACAGTTGAGAGGTCTTGTCATCCTGGTTCAGAAAACTTACAGAAAACTCCCTCAGCTGATGCTGGAGCCATATTTTATCCATTTAGAATATTTGCTAAGTACTATTTGCTAGCATAGTGTATGCCTATAAATCAAGTATGTGTGGGCAACATATGTATTCACCAGTGTTTATGAACTAGTAGGGGGTGTGGACCAGCTGGACCTAGAGTCCCTTATGACCTTACATTATTTACTATATTACCATGTGTTGCAGTGTGGGTTCTACAGATGGACACATGAGCCAGAATGTAAGGTGCAATCCACTTTTGCCTTGTGGGATAATTATTGTTTCATAAACTCTTTTCTCTGCATCAACAATGAGCAAAGAACAAGGAGCACCAGGATATGTGCGGTGCTATTGAAATTCAAAGCAAACAATAGCGAAATGGACATAAGGACCCGCACAGCACACTGACTAGCGTCTCAAAGATAAAAATCAAATTTATTACAGACCAGAATCAGGACGCACACTATACAGACTGACGTTTCACTTGGCCGGCTGCCAAGTTTCCTGAGATAAACTCTTTTCTCTGCATCATAATACAAAAATAACATAAACAAAATAACTTCTTCAAAAAACAAAGAAAGCAAGTACATTCCGTAGCATGGAACCTCTCTCTCTCCACTGGTCAGTAGGAACCGACCCTATCTAACCAGGTACCTATTCAGGTAAGACTTACATACATGCCTACCTGGAACAGGAGACACAGCATCATCAATACAAAAATAAGCTTTTAAGGCTTTCAAAGCAATTTTAAGAACATGTACCAGAGTACTACTTGATAAGTACAACCTGTCTTAACCTTAATAACTTAGAAATATTCATTGGTAAAGATGTTCTATTCCCTAGAATGTTCTCCTGACAATGATTGACAGGTTCCTGTTATAAATGTAGTCCACAAGGGGCCGCTGATTTCCTATAGTCACTCTTAGTACACAGCTAGCACTACCAGTGAACAGGACTTCTATGGCTGCAAGGGCTTTACCAGCAGCTACACAGAACCATATAAGATATTTTATGTTTTCTAACAGGGCTTGTCCTTATTTTCTCAATGAGTACACTAAGTTAGCTTCTACATTGCTTTACAGAATAATACGAATGCTATAGCACTCTTCCCAGATCAATCATGGTTTCTCATTATTTTAGTAAAGCTTCTTTTGTTAAAAGAACTGAGGAAAAGGGTTCCAGTGCTGTAGGACTGAAAGAAAGCAGCGCTCTGGACCGCAGTGTCAAGCCGCCGGCTGCAAGTTACAAGCAGATGGCTGATGTTTCCAGAAACAGCAAGGGGGAACTTGTAAGAGCTGCCCTACAAAGACTAGTCTGTCCAGCACAGCATTTTCCTGAAAAGAACATGCCTGAGTGGTTAATGATTTTACCCAGGTCATTTATTTGAGAGAATCTCTGAGAGCTTAGCGCTACACGACAGTGCACATGATCGTGCAGCCCTCGCGATCATGCGAACGGTCACGTGGCTTTTACAATAGCGCTAACATCAGTATTAACCCAGCATCTAGAGTACATTTGACAGAAGCTCTCTCTTTGTGACTGCAAATGGAGTAAAACAACTTCCTTTCTGAACACTTCCAAGCAGGTTCTAATACAGATATATATTCAAGATATATAGAGTCTGTCTCAGGATGTTTGTGATAAATAAGCCTTCACTTTTCTCTAGGCAAATCCAGCACACATAACAAAATGAGAAGGATGAAAAGGAACAATGTTTGTAAACATCCTTTAATACAGGCAGCTGTTCTGCCATACCACTGTATTTAAATATTAAATGTGGACCCATGGAACATAGTGAAAGAAGACATAGAAGGGATTTTAGGAAATGGGGAGGGGGGTGTTGTAAGGAGGTGGCCTGCCTCCATACAGAAAAAACAGGGATAGCCATAGAAGAGAGAAATATAGTGGTTGCAACCAGGTAGAGACAGAGGATGGGTCAGACCATGTTAGCATTATGAGGTACACTATCTACTTGTTATGTTGGTCCAATCAGGACTGCAGCACATACAATAAAATCACTGAATTGCACAATCACGTCTTCAAAGCAGAAAAGAAGTATGTACTATCCAGGTAGACCATAGACATATATACTGCAAGTGTAATCAACAAGCATTCAACAAATACAAGACTTGGTGGGAGTAACACAATGGTGCTAAAAGCAACAAAATGGGACTCAGTCTAGGAGTGCATTTCATGCACAAGGTGCTGCATAGCCAGCTGAGTATTTGTCAGCTTGTTTTGTTTCCAATAGGGAACATGACAAATAACGTGTCTGAGGTAATGGTAGATATTGGGGCAGGCAGCAGGGTGAATTAAACATGGAAATAGCTAATTGAGGTGTCACAGTATTTCAGCTCTCTGGGACACAAGTGGCATGCAGTCCTCACCATCGTTTCCATTCATCTATAACTTTCAATATCAAAGCACCATCAGACTGAACCAGAACAATTGTACCATTATAACAAACAAATGAAGGGCTCCATACATAATATTTTATTTTATTTTTATTTTTTTGCAAAAGTGATAGCCAGAAGCATTTTCAGAATTATTTCCAGACCAGCATGGAGCGCAGCACATGCCATAGACTACTGCTGTCTGGACTGCGCTATAGCACAGACACTGACACATGGGCTAAACACGCGTGTAGATAAAACTTTAAAATGGGTAAATAAGACAGCATCATGCACTGCAGCTCATGATCATAAACACATAATTCATACTTTCCATGGATGAGAAAAAGCACAAAGAGAGAAGCATGTTGCACAAAACAAGGCACCAACAAAACTGACACATGCTCCACGGTGATCAACTTGCAGGCACTGCATTGTGGTGAGGCACAGGCATCGTCATGTTCATCTGTTGTGACTCTATGGAAGTGAAAGGAAGAGAAAATTGATGTCTACACAAAAAGATTAAGAAGATAAAAATGTATTTTACGTGCTGCTGCATATCCAATTTCACTGCTCAATAAGTCACGATCCCTGAAAGCTATTCAGTAGCAGAAAATCAAAAATGAGGAAACAGGTATTAAATACAGATATGGTGTTTAATATGTAAGCAATAATACCCGACAGGGTGGGCATTATTGGGAAATACCGGACCGCCCAGGGGCGTGATGAGGCCCGACGCCGCAGGCGGAGGGCCTTATAGCCCCTGGAAGGTCCGGTATTTCTCAATAATGCCCACCCTGGAGGGTATTATTGCGCTTAGAAAATGGCTTTACTGTATTTAAAAAAATAGTCACACAAAGAATTGATTGCTTTAAAAATGTTAACTTTTATTTTGTGAGTAGGAAAAGTAGTGCAGAAGAAAATTGCAATGGAATTGTGTTTTTTAAAACTTTTTTATAAGAAAACTTTTAAAACGTTTTGAACATTTAAACTTTTACAAAGAATTGCAGCTCTTTTGAGATATTTATTTTTTATTTTGAATAAAATTAACTGGTCCTGAGAAGGTGCAGTTCATTAGATTGAAGGAGGTCTATACTGTTCCAGTAGATGGCGTTGCTTCATTTGCTTTGCTGGTGCTTGCTTGATTGCTTGTAGTGATCTTTGGAGGTTTCCTGGAGAGGAGGGCGCTCCAATTTTTTCTGTCTTCTTCCTTTGGTCTCCAGTAAGATTTGAGGCTTTGCTCACACCTGTGACCAGTAACGGTCATAATTTCGCGTGACTGTAGACCTGCGTTTGAGAGGATTTGCACAGCAGAGCTACGAATACTGTGGTTAGTGTATACTTGGCTAAGGTTTGCTGATTTACTTATTTTTTTCATCATGTCGCCGAGGTAGTTTTTCCCTAGCGGTTCCTGGGTGTACCAGGTTGTCTGCGTGTTGAGGAACTCTTGTGGAGCTCGTCTCGGGTGGAGGTACAGTGCTTTGGGGTTGGGAGGAAGTTTGCTGATGTATTTTTTAAATGCTGCAACTGGGCATTCGGGGTTGTCAGGAATTGAATACATGCAGCCTCTTTGGAATTCTTTGTTCATTTCTAGTGGGTCTTTGTGGTTTTTGCTGTCAGGGTTGTAAGCCAGGGTAAGGAACTCTTGATGCTGGTCGTCTTTCTGCAGTTGAAAGGAGGATGGGGTGAGCTCTCGCAGGCCTTCTCTACCGCGCCGGGCTAGGTGTAATTGTATTTCAAACCAGACGCTGTCAGCAAGCCCGGGCGAGTGTCTACGGAGAGTGCTGCTGATTTTCTGAGTCTTGCCAGATCTGTCTCGAGATCGTGGTGTGTGCAGAGTGATCTCTTTTTTCTTTTCTGTATTGTTTGAGGATGCTTTTAAAGACGTTGTTGCTCGTTTTAAATTGAGGGTCTGTAATGAGGTTTATGTTTCTGGATATTGCTGGGCTGTTTAGTGCCTGTTAAGCCCTGCTCAGAACCGTAGTAGCCAGATACGCAGTACTGCTCGCTGGTTGCCTTTCTCACTTCAGCATAAAATTTTCGCAAGGTCTCATTTAGGATAGAGGGGCTATCTCTTTCCCAGTTTATTTTTATGCCACTTTTCTTTAGCCCAGTCATGAATCACTGATAGTGCCCAGGTTGTGGTTTTGCGAGTATTGAGTTCTTCCCGGTTTTCTTCGATCTCTGTCAGCTGACTGGTAGTGACCGAGACGTACCGTTTTGTGGTGCTGACTGACATTTCTGTTTCTTTCCACAGATTTTCGTCATTTATCGACTCATTTCCCTCAGATGTTTCCTTGAAGAACTGGTCGAGATCTTCCTGTGGCATCATGTTGAAGTTTACGTGAGGTATGTCCGTAGTTTGGTCTGTCATTTGAGTTGCTACCTTTGGTGTTGTCAGTCGAGTTGGAAAACCGTGGTTCGCGCTAATTAGAGTGTATTGATTGAAGAATGCTTTTTTTGTGTCATTGATTTGATTGGGTGATGTGGCACCTCTGTTGCCATGTTGTGGGACTTGATTTTTAGTGGGCATTATGTAAAAATAATTGCCCAGGTTTGGTGCCATATCGACCAATCAGATTGGTGGATTTTTTTAAGCCATTTTCTAATTCTAAATACCACCTGACAGAAATGGGACATAAGGTGATACAAAAAGGGCAAAGTTATGTCCTGATGAAAGACCTTCATTTTGACACTGTGGTGGATTTATTTAAATTCACCAGAAAGCTACACTTAAAAGCATTCTTTTATCATGATGATGAGGATACTGAACAAAGTCAAACATCAGATAGTCCATCTGAATCTGAAATTACCGACTCTGATTTTGAATTTGGTGAAAATCATCTACAGGCATTTAAACACAGATCTTCATTTATCCCTCCCCCAAATATGACTGTATCGATATTTGAAAAAGCCTGTCTACAAGATTTAGAAAACATCAGTTTCAAACCAGCTAGATTTTATAACTGCACAATAGCTGACAAACAGACTATAGAGACCCTAAAAAACAACAAAGAAATAAAACCAGAAGACAAAGGCGGATCAATTATTATTTGGGACAGGGGAAAGTATGAATAAGAAATGCTAGAATGCCACAGAACACCTCAAACTGAAGTGAGGTGGACGACATCATGTGTATGCCTCCTCTTGTCCCTCTGGGGAAAAAACCAGGGGGTTACTATTTTGACTCCATGAATGATTTCCCTGATTGTAAAAAAGACTTATGTTGACACCCAAGGTAGATATGTGATTCTTCAAGGGACACTGAACCAATTAGAGGTGACTCTAGCCAATGTTTATTTTCTACCTAATGTGGTGACCCCGATGTTGTGTCGTTTTCTGTGCATTTTACTGGATCACCTCCAGGGTATGCTAATTATGGGTGGGGTTTGAACTTGACACTGTCTGTTGACCCTGATACAGCCAACAAAAGCAAACACCACTCTTCTATGATGTAATGTTTGTTTGCATGAATGTAGCCCACTTGGGTATTGTAGATATATGGTGTCGCCTTTATCCCTTATAGTGTGCCTATGCCTTTTTCTCACCTCGACATCATAGTTATTCTAGAATTGTCTATTTTTTTACTTCATGTGAACATTTCTCCCTGGTACAAGATCTGTCTCATGGACCTCGAATGCTTTCTGACCACCATCCTTTACTTCTTAAGCTTAATTTGGGTAAAGAATCGTCTTACTCTATTTGGCATCTGAATAACTCACTATTGCATGATGATCACTTTGTTGATCTTATTAATAATCATATAAAGCAAATAATAATAGAAAATGACTCCCCGTCAGTTTTAGCTTCCACACTGTGGGATACCTTAAAGGCTGTTCTATGAGGAGACATTATTTCTTATGCTTATAAAAAATGCCAAATGGAGCGGGACTATCTTGAACTCACGGACCAAGTACAATCCCTACAGGCCCTTTACAGACAGGATGCCACTGGCCTTCTTGCCTAGATCAATTCAGTAAAACATTCACTACAATTGATTATGGACCATATGGTTCAACAAACCCTTGAATGTCTTCGTATGACACATCATATTGGAGGGGCTAAAGAATCTTGTTGGTTGGCTCTTAAGCTTTGAGCACAGTGCCGTGCTGCAGGGGCGTAGGCAGGGTGGTGGTGTTTAAGGTGTTCAAACACCTCCTGAAATGACCTCTGAAAGTTTTTAATGAATGACAGAGCTGGCGTGCACTGGCTGTTAAAATGCACACTTCTCTCCTTGTTCCTCGTGATCCGAGGTGCTGCTGTGTAATGTTTGTGCTGTACACTCTGTAGACTGTTGTCTGGCTGGCTGGTGTGGCAGGCAACCTGCTTCTAGCCTGTTTGGGGAGGGATGGTGAGCATGAGCAAATCTGTTGCCCTGCTGGTAGTCTGAGGCTCCACTGCTTCTCCTTGGCTCCTCCTCTCTCAACACAGCAGCAGCCAATAAAGAAGTGTGATGTAGAATTGGTGGTTTGGTGCACCACCACACACAAAGCACTGAGAGAGAATGTGAGGAGTCGATACAGAAAGGAGTTGTGGATGGTGGTGGCCTAAATGCAGGGAGAAAGAACCTAGAGTGATTATTTGTTGAGCAGACTGCAGAGCAGGTAGTTTCCACTGGGAGCTATGAAAGGAGCCAGGAGTTGGTCGCCTCCCAGTCTGGAGAAACTGTAGAGCAGTGGTGATGGTCAAAGCCCTCAGCCCATAGTAGGTACTCTCTCACATGTCGGTGCCAGGCCTGAGAAGAGGAGAGACTAGAGCAGCAGAGCATTGAGACAATACGATGACTCGGGGAGAACTTAGCGAAGGATTCAGCCACACTAGCTGCCTTGCCAGCTACATGACCTGCCTGTCAGTCCCTTCCCCCTGTGGGCCTCTCAGATGGTGGCCTACTTGCCTCATTGGGTAAGAGTGTTTCCCCCCCCCAGTGACTTGTTAGCAGCAACAGCCCATTTAACTACAATTTAGAAGGTTCCAACTTCTGCCAACTCATCAGTCATCTCAGTCGGGAGCCTGGAGCTGGAGCCTAGAGGTAAGAAAAATTTGACACTTTGGGGGGGGGGGATGAAATGCATTTCAGCTGTCTCTGTAGTTCTGCTGACCAGGCAGGCCTCAAGGTCAAGGAAGACATAATATCCACAGGCAGGGCATCAGTGGGTGAAAAAGAACAGAGCAAGTCAGCAAGGTCTCACTCCTTGGCAGGCTAACTAAAACTACTGAAGAATGGGCCTGCCCTGCAGAAAACTAGAAGAGTAATAAATTACAACATCACAAAACAGTGCTTGTGTTCCACGTTGCAAGTAGAACTTGTTCAACTTTCAGCTTAAACCATTCTGAAGACTGCAGTAGTTGGCTGCATAAGTGGTCTCACAATGGTGTTAAAAAACACTCTAGTACCAGGACAAGAAAATAGAGAAGAGGTCTTCTCTATTTTCTTGTACTGCAGTGTTTTTTAAAACCATTGTGAGACCTCCTATGCAGCTACTGCATTGCCTAGACTGGATTTAATTTTAACAAACAGAGTTTATTTATTTATTTCAGACACCTAGGTTGGTTGGGGGGATGGTGTTGTTCGGTTCTGATTAATGTAATGTTTGAGCTTTATGGTGAAATAAATAGCATTTTTAAATGCAATTCAGTTCTTGTGTATGTGTCCATTGCCTGCTATAATATATAGAATAGTGTATGGTTGCTCATGCACAACAAGGCTATGTTGCCATCGAGGGAATGTGATGACATCACATAGACCTCGAGAGTGAAGCTCGAGAGGTCCATGTGACGGAATCACTTCCCTGAGATGGCAACAATGCCTTGTTGTATATGAGCAACCATATACTATTTTCTATAGTATATGGTTCCTCAAAATGTAGGACATTTAACTTTTGACAAGGTTCACTCCATGTGAATATTGTCCCGCTCGCTCACTCCCAGTCAGTGCTGCAGTCCCCATCCAGTTCTGACACCAAAGATACCGGTGCTTCACTGCTTCCTGTGGTCCTGCTCTGTTCTGATCCAGAGGATTAATGGCAAAAGAAATAAAAAAAGATGGCAAACTGATAGACTGGCAACATGGAGTTGAGTATGGCAGTACGTGTCCCAACTATCTGAGTGAATGGCACTACCGACTGATCGTTAGGCACCGCTGCCATTTTAGAGTGCATTTTTTGATCAGCTCTGTTTTCAGCCAGTCGTGTAGAAGCTCAAGGCTGAAAAGTTGTACTATCAATCTGATGTCAGAACGATAGTACAACAACTTTTTTGACCTTTGAACTGTCCTACAACAACATTTGGGAATCCACGGTTTTCAATCTAAAATAAGCCCTAACCATATACTTTAAAAAGTGTCCTTGGTAGCTAGCGGTTCCACCCCCATACGATACCTTATCTGATATAATAAAAACAATTCCTGGTGGCTAGTGGTCCCTTCCCTCCACCTGATCACTCACCTGATATAAAAAAGAATGTCCCCTGGTTCAGAGATTAGTCCCCCATCCCAATCCCCTTTATAGTCAAAAAAACATTTCCTTTGTGGTCTAGTGGTCCATCCTGTTCCCTGATCGCTGTCCCCATGAGAACACTAACAACATCTCCCTGGTGGCTTAGTGGTTCTCTACCCCATCCCCGATCTGCTGGTTGTATGAGACTGAACTGTGCCTGGTGGTCAAGTGGCCCCCACCCCAGCAGGTAGTGCCCCAGCACCTCACTCCCCCATCCCGGAACCAGGCCCTCATCTCTGCACCATGGGTGGCTCCCGACTGAGCTCTCAATGAGCATGTACTGTATACGATACACACTCATCGTATGACAGCTCACTCTGAGCTGTCAATCAGTGTCAGTGACCGCATACTGCACACCGTACTTGGTCATTGAGAGCTCAGTTGATGGCCAGCCATGTTGGTGAGAGGAGGGTTGTGCTGGTTTCTGGCTCAGACTGGGGATGGGGGAAATGGGTCGGTGTGGTTCTGTCTGTCAGGCTGGGTGGGGGGTCCACAAGATCACCAGGGACAGTTCAGTCTCATACAATCAGTGGATCAGGGATGGGGACCACTAGCTACCAGGGAGATGTCATTAGTGTTCTCATGGGGATGGTGACTGTGGAAGGACCATTTCTTCTATCTTAGAATCAGATACAGTTGTCTGCTAGTGTACTGGTGGCAAGTATAATAGCATATCCAGTGACTGATATAATTACTATTATATTTGCCATATATGAATCCCATCAGACTCTTTCTGGGTTGTGTTGTAACTTGTTCAGACAGTCACAGTAACAATGTTATGAAAATAAAACACAGACACAGTAAGTAAAGTTGAGTGTGTGAAAAACAGTTTTATTTAAAAATGTCTAGCGTAGTAGTTTAAGGCTCAGAGCTGCAAATCTGGAGACCTCGGTTTGAATCCCACAGCCCCCACTTGCACACTGTGTGACCCTGAGCAAGTCACTTAACTTCCCTGTGCTCCCAGGTTGCAACTGTAAAGAAGCTTTCAGCTTAGTGTGTCTCACCTGGTTAAACAATTGGGGAAGAAAAATAGTCCTGGTCCTGCTGCTGCTGTGTCTTCTGCTCCTTCTGAGGCAGCTAGGAACAAACTGCTACATGGGGCTCATGAACAGCATGATTCTGTACTGTATCCCGTGACACATAACCCCATGTCCTTGTCTACAGTACTTTGCTGCTTTGAAATGGGAGGTAGAACTGGTTACCCCAACCCTACTTCTCTCATTTCAAAGCATTAAACTAGATATGGACAAAAGAAATCAAAGTGGGAGGAGTCTAAGAGCCCAGGATGTGGGTGACGCCAGTCTATATAAATCCTTAATGACTGGTTGGTGTATAAGAAAGTGGTTTCAGGTCTGGAAAACAAGCCTGATCATTCAGGCCCATTCTCCCAACCTGAAACCCTGTTCTTATACACTCACCAGTCATTAAGGATTTTTTCGGGTTGTTCCTGAAAAAGGGACTGTCAAGGTCTCAGTGGGCCTACCTGGTTACCAAAATTTAAATAAAAATAAATTATTAAATAGTAATAAAAATATATACTGGCAATGGCATCAACCACATTCTATTCATTTCGCAGTAGTGTCTCTGTGTATAAAGGCCCCCCCCTTTACTAGTGGTTAGCCTCCTCTTCTACCTGCTGTGTTAGTAATGCTTGCCTGGTAACAAGGCATTGTACCACCATGTACATGGCTGATGGTGGAATGTCATGCCACCAGCACCAGGTCAACTTCCATAACTTACCCATGTTTTCTGTAATGGTTTCCTAGATGTCCCCCCCATGTTACTAAGTGTGCAAGCGTGTGCCCCTTTTGTGTATTTGTATGTCAGGGGTCGTGGGTCGATTTTAACATTGTTTAACTAGCCCAAAACCTAGTGCAAATTGTCCAGGGCTAGTGCAGTTAACTCTCTACTTGACTGTCTTGACTAGTACAGATTTCCATTGCTGTTATTGAAGTTAAAGTCCCCAATTTAGCAGGCTCAGGCTGTACCCCCTCATGCTAATCCCTCTTAATGTTCCAGATGGCCTGGAGTGATTAACAGCTCATCAAGAGCAGCAGTTATCTGGCAGCTGAAGAGGGGCTCCACACAAAAAAACATCATCACTCCACTGTTAGGACATTCAGCTAGTGTCCAGGGTGTGATTATCAAGGGCAGAAGGGTAGAGTGCTGTTAAAACAGCAGTTCCCAGTTTTCTGAATGTGTCTCTGTGTCTGACAATAGTTCCCTACATTTTGAGTGCTTCTATCTAACATTTCAGTGACAAAATGTAAGTGGTATACATGGTCAGTCCTGCAGGTGGTGTGTCTTATCCCAGCATCACCAAAGCCGCTCAATCTCTCCTCCAAACCTCTCAGCTCGGTACTTTCCCTGGGCATCACTGGAGACCAAACTCTGAAATGACCATCCACAGATCCATAGCTGTCATTACCGGCAAGTGTAGGGGGTCCCCAACCCTTCTAAATGGACCATGCCAGTCAACACCATCCATACGTAATCTGAAGGGTAAAAATAGGCATTCCTGCCTTTCTTGGTGTGCTTCTTTCATTCTATTTAAAAAAAGAGGTTGTCCAGCATTATACATGTGTACTGTATACATGCGTACTGTATCCCTTGGTGCTGATGAAAGGAAAATGTTTTAAAAAAAGTTATTGTTGGAGCAGAACATATTTCAGTCAATACTTTTACAGATGAAGATGTCATGTAGTTGTCTGTTTCCCAAGCCCCTTGGGTTGTGGTGATCAAAGGTTACCATTATAATTGTGGCCTAGTAGTGCAATCATCTGCGGGCTAGAGCAATTTGTTATCAACTTGTCTTGTGGCTAGGCTACAGCCAGTTGTCCACAACCATTGGAGCTTCTGCAGACTGTAGTGCCAGCCAGAGTCTACACTCACCGATCCACACCTCTGATTCCATAGGAAAAACAATTGCCCTGAAATTAGGGATGGGGTACATGAAACAAAAGTGTGATTTTTCTTCAGGAACTGCCCCCAAACTCACCATAGAGCTTCTGGGGGAGGGCTAGCGGCCCTGGACCCCAAGCCACAGCCTTGATGTAGAAATCTTTCAAAGATCACAGTATATTACACAAACTGCATATGGGGTGGGTGGTTGACGGCACTGTTGGATAGCCAGTTGTCAACAACCATAGGAGGTTCTTCAGACTGTAATGCCAACAAGAGTCTCCCACACCCCTGATTCCATGGGAAAAAAATTCCCCTGAAATTAGGTGTGGGGTTAGGGTACATGTAACAAAAGTGTTTTTTCTTCCAAAAAGTCTCCCAAACTCACCACAGAGTATGTAAACCCCCAGACCCCCGGCCATAGCCTTTATGTAGAAATCTTTCAAAGATCACAGTATATTACAAAAACTGCATATGGGGTGAGTGGTTGATTGCACTGTTGGATAGAAGAAGAAGAAGAAAGAAGAAGAAGAAGAAGAAGAAGAAGAAGAATAATAATCAGCATTTATATAGTGCTTTTTATACACAGTATCCCAAAGCGCTTTACAAGCAATGCTAGACTGGTAGTGAGTGAAGTGACTGAATGTGTGGTGATGGCCATATCGCACATCATCACCAACACACAGCCTGGATAATTGCATGAACCATTTTTTATGGGAAGGGGAATGTTGGCCAGGACACTGGGAATGTTCCCTGCTCTTTTGCAAAGAGTGCCCTGGGTTCTTTTACTTCCACCTGGACACCCACCAGGACAACACCAGGATGGGCAGAAGGGACCTCAGTTTAACGTCTCATCCAAAGGACAGCACACCCCAGCAGTACAGTACCCCTCAATACTGCACTCAGATGCCAGCGATTTTTAGGTGCAAGTCCAATCCCAGTGTGGGACAAGAACCCAGGACCTTCTGGCCCAGAGGCGGATGTACTACCAACTGAGTCTTGCTGACACCTGTTGATAGCTGATAGCCAGCTGTCCACAACCATTGGAGGTTCTACAGACTGTAATGCCAGCCAGAGTCTGACTCACACAACCCAGATTCCATGTGGAAAAAAAAAATTCCCCTCAAATTAGGGGTGGGAAACATGTAACAAAAGTGTGTGCTTTCTTCAAGAAAAGCCCCCCAAATTACCACAGAGCATGTACACTCCCCAGAGCTTCTGGGGGCCTAGTGGCTGTTTGGCCCATTTCAAAAATGTCATATCTAAACATTCCCAAAAATCAATTCTGGCTACGCCCCTGCCATGCTGCACAAATTTTACAGATCCGAGACCCAGCTACGGGACTTTTGGTACATGAGAAATCTAAAATTCAGCACATTTTTAAAAATTACTATGTAGATTTATACAGCACTGCCCCTTCAGCTGACCCTGAAACTATCCAACATTTTTTAAGCACTCTTCCCTTTCGTAAACTGACTACCGCTCAACAGGAGTGTCTCACAACTCCTATTACTGGTGAAGAACTTCTAACCCAATTAAAATCTTTGAAATCAAAAACATTTCCTGGCTCTGATGGTCGTACTAATGAATGGTACAAAACTTTTTTTTGACTCTCTTTGCCCTTATTTACTTGGTTTTCCAGGTGATTGCATCGGCAGAAGTCCCTTTACCCTTTGGCTTCTTGTTACTATTAGTCCCATTCCAAACCAGATCTGCAACAGGGTAGACATCCGGTGGGGTGGGGGGGGAGTTTGAGAAAATAAGGAGGGACCTAGGAAAGCTGGAAATTGGTCCAAAGTATGGCAATTAAAATTTAATGCAAAGAAGTGCAAAATCATATACATGGGGGAGCAGAAACCCTGCAGAGAGTTACAGAATGAGGGGGGGAGTTGCTGACAGTTACTAGAGAAGAAAGGGATTTAGGAATAATCATCTCAGATGACCTAAAGGTGTCCAAATAGTGTACCAAGGCTGTGGGGAGGGTCAGTAACATGTTGGGATGCATAGGAAGGGGTATCACTAGCAGAAGAAGGGAGGTGGTGATGCCATTGTACAAAACACTGGCGAGACCTCATCTGGAGTATGGTTTACAGTTCTGGAGGCCACATCTTTGTAATGTCATAGACAGGGTGGAAGCAGTTCAGAGAATGACAACAAAGGTGGTGCAGGGCTTGCACCAGGAGACATACGAGGAGAGATTAAAAGACCTCAATACATATATGCTGGAAGAGAGGCGAGAACGGAGAGATATGATAGAAACCTTCAAGTATCTTAAGGGCATAAACAAAGTGCAAGTGGGTGACATCTTTCAGTATAGGGGGTGTACAAGGATGAGGGGCGTGATATGAGCTTGGAGGGAGGCAGGCTAAAGGGGAATGTGAGGAAGTTTTTCTTCACAGAAAGGGTGGTAGATGCATGGAATAGCCTACCCCGGGAAGTAGTGGGAGCTAGCACAGTGGGGGGATTCAAACATGCATGGGATAGGCACAAGGGAACCCTAGAGGTGGCAGGAAAGGCTAAAGTCAATGACCAAGCAGGGTCAGTGACTACTGATGCAGGTAAGGAATACAAGCAGACTGGGTGGGCCTAGCGGTCCTTATCTGCTGTCAAATACTATGTTACTATGTAGGTAAGGATCCCTCTAACTCTTCGTCCTACAGGCCCATTTCAGTTTTGAATACAGACTACAAACTTTATATGGCAATTTGAGCCAAACAATTATAAAATATTCTCTCAGCCATTTTTCACCCTGATCAAGCAATATTTATGCATGAAAGACACATCCTAGATAACATCTGCCATACTCTCCTTCTTATTGAACACATCATTTCCCATCAAATCCCTGTGGATTTACTTAGTTTGGATGCCGAGAAGGCATTTGACTGGGTTTCCTGGGGTTTTCTTTGGAGTACCCTGTCTGCTTTTGCCTTTCCTGATTTTATTTTGTTATGGCTTCAGCAGCTTTATTCCTGTCTCTCTGCCTACATCCATATTAATGGAACTTATTCTTCTCCTTTACTTTACAACAGGACACTCGGCAGGGTTGCCAGATGTCCTCATTATTATTTGCTTTATTCCTAGAACAGGTTGAAGGTATTCCGTTAGGGAGTACGACTTATAAAATTGCATTATTCACAGATGATATTCTCACATTATTGGACCCGGATCACTCTATCCCTGGTACATGGTCTCTTATACAAACTTTTGGTGCCCTCTTGGGATTCAAGCTCAACCTGCACAAGACAGAAACTTTATAATTATTCTCCCCCCCAGTCCACGTGTCATTTCCATGGAATTGGTGGAAGACTAAATTTAAATATCTTGGGATTACTATTCCACTAAATTTACATAATCTTAGTCTTTTGAATTACGAACCCCTTACAGAACAGATAAAAGAAGACTTAGATGCTTGGGGTAAATTAATTATTTCTTTTTCTTCCTAAAATAGAAATCGTTTGTATGAATATTCTTCCTCACTTATTATATTTCTTTTAAACATTCCTGATTTTCCCCAGACCCTATTATTTCTCCTCCTGGAATAAATGGATCTCTAAATTTCTTTTGGGGGGTACGCGTTCCCGGCTTTGCTACTCTATTCTTCAACTCCCCTTGTTGAAAGGAAGTATGAATCTTCCGAATCTTCTTTTTATGCAAGGGCTGTGTATTTAAATATTAGCTTCACATGGCTTCTTCCACAGGCTACACCTGCCTGGAAAAATATAGAACAGACCATAAATGATTTGTTTGATTTGAGTCCTCTCCTTTTTTCTGCCTGGACACTCACTCCCGCCCTTATGCCTTTTACCTTTTCAAGTGTTCAAACTCTGAAGGTTTGGTTTACCATTGAACATCACCCTTCATTGCTTTGACATTTTACTTTTGTAGAATTTTGGCTATGGACGAGGAATGTCTTCCCTCATCCATGGATCTCACATTTAGTAGATGGAGACACAATGATATTTCAAATATATATCAGTTTTTAGATACCCATGGGGTGGTCCTCTTTGAAGAACTTCAACAGACATATGATCTTACTGGTAGAGAACACTACCATTACTTGCAGGTACACACATACCTGTTACATAAACGTAAAGAATATACTAAGCTTCCCACCATTCTCCCTATAATATTAGCGATGATAATCGACTTTCAGAATGACCACCCCTGGGAACATGTGATTGGGAATGTCTATAAGGGGTTGCAAGAATTCAATACCGAATCAGCTCAGTTGATTTTGGACAAATGGAACCAGGAACTTCAAGTTTCCATCAACTTCACCCAATGGGAGAGTTCAGCTATTGCAGCTTACAAGATTACTTCATCTTCCATATGGCGAGAATTTGTGTGGAAATGTAATTCATGGTAGTTCTGTACCCCTGCTATCTTTTGGCACTTCCTTACACAGCATTTTGGGGATTGTTGGCAGTGCTGCAGATGCAATCCGGCTGACCAAGCTCACATTTTTATTTTTGCCCTATTCTCCATCATTTCTGGATCTTAGTGCTAACTCAGATAAACCTGTTGACTGTCCAAATTTTTGAGGTGATGCCGGAATTTATTTTGTTGTTGGTACTTCCTTCTAATCAGCGCTTACCACATAGGTCCCTGCTGTGGGTATACATATTTGCTGCTAAAAAAGCAGTTTAGCTTATAGATAGATGAAATCTGCTTTGCTGGAGTTGCGGCACTTTATTATGTTGGAGATTAATCTTATGGAAAAATTTATAGTAGTTTAGCAGAAATGGTTTGAGATCTGCTGGAGACCTTGTTTTTTTTTTTTATTATGCCTCTGTGGATGAACATTGGCTTCCTTAAGACCATGCAGAAGTTCTGAATCTAAGCTTGACTTCCATTTTGATGGGGGATATATTATAAAAAGATTTCTTTCTTTGCATAAAACTTTATTATTTTTCTTTTCCTGAGCTGCTTGGTTGCCTTATGCTGGAGTGCCCCCCCCTTCCTACCCCCTCCATTCAATAATGATATCTCGATTGAACAACATCAGATTCTAGTTTCATTTAACTCCATTAATTTTAATTATAAAATGGGCAAAACAAACCTTGCACTAATTGGCTGGAAGCCCTTGCCAACCATGTCCTTATCAGGACATAATCGTTCAACGGGCACTACTTGTACCAACCAAACCACAGCACATCATAAAATCCATCTATGACGCTACTTGCCCACTAGCCACTGCAGCTCCTCAGCGCTCAGCTATGATCCTGGGTTGACAGAACCACACCAGCTGCAGCAAGGCACGATGGTATGAACTCAGAAACCATGATACCAGTGAGTGTATCCAAGGTTATCCCAAGGTATCTTTTCTTGCACAACCACAAACATACAAAATATGTTTTACTTACTGCCCATCTGCATCTTGGAGCCACAGCTCTCGGTCCCACTGCTGAAAAGTCTGGTCAATACACGCTGCTGTTTGAACTTGATTTTCCCCCAGTATCTCCTCTCCCTCCTATGAGACCTGCAACAGCCCATAAGTCCCCATCTAAAAAGCAGTGCATGACTGTAACCACACAAGAAAAAACAAAAATGAGTTTTGTTCTTTTCCTCGCTGTCACACGTTGGGAACTGTGAAGCAGGAAACCACAACCTACGGCAGCCACTGAGGGACACGCTTGCTGCCAGCCAGAGAGCCCTTGAAAAATGTTAATTTAACCACACAAAGCTATGAAAAAAGAAAAAAAAAGTAAAAGGAGACAATAAATGTTTCCTGTCTGTTGGAGGGGGGAAAAAGAAACATCCCACTAATTACCTCAGCTAATATGGGACACACTAATTTCTGGACTCGCTTGCTCCTGCTGGCCCTAACTGAAATGGGGGCGGGGAGGACAAACTACAAAATATTATATTTGAAGAGAAAAAAATGGTTTTCAGAGTTTCTTTGTGAGTGGGTGGGTTGCTGTGGACTGCAGATGCATTACAGACACCGATGTCCTGTAGTGAGTTTTAATAAAACAGTTCCATACCAAGATAGTGACAAGAACTACTTTTTCTTTTTTTTTTTGTACTACATGATCATATTCTTTTATTCTTTTTATCTACACTTTTTATGTGCATTTTTTAATTAACTTCTTTACTGGGGGTCCCATTTTATAAGCGCAATAACACTCCGAGGTGTGGGTTATCTCCTGATAAAAGCATGCCCAGTTGCATAAGACGCTCGGTGCAAGCACCTTGTGCCTTATAACACTCCTGGGCGTGCTCTTATTAGCAGATAACCCAAACTTCAGAGTGTATTATTGCTTGCATATGTTTATGTCTGATAGTTACAATGTGTAAGGGGTGAATTCCCCTATTCTTTTTTCTTGATTTGTACTTTATAGTACCTTGCAGTGTACCAGATATTAACTGCCTGATGTTTAGTTATTTATGTTCTTTGTTGTGTCAATAAACTTTAAATATACATAAAAAAAGAAATTCTAGAACAATTGAGTAATGAGAAATTCTATACACCTTTGTTAAGGGATCATACTGAATTGTTTAAGAAAAACATTGTCATTTTGTTGCATGATGCTGTAACCAATGGTGTTATTAACAATGACACATTTAACTTTTTAAATGTGGATCACCCTGTATGGGTGGTATTATACGGACTGCCAAAAATTCACAAAAGTTTGGACAAACCATTGGCATGTCCGATTGTAGCCAGTATAGGTTATATAATGGAACTCTTGGCACAATTCATTGATGGCCACATAAAACAAGTGGCACAATGGACACGGTCCTATTTAAAGGACACAGCAGACATACTTAACATCTTGGAAGAAGGAGATATGCAGCCCGAATGGTTCCTTGTAACATTGGATGTTCTGGCACTATATACTAATATTCCCCATGATGAAGGGCTTGAGGTTTTACGTGAAGTCTTGTATGAGGTAACTGAACATTCTCTACCTCTTGTAGAGTTCCTCATAACCTAGACAGAAAAAGTCTTAGAGTGTAGCACATTCCTCTTTAAGGACAAAATGTACTTGCAGCAAAAGGGGACTGCTATGGGGCAGACATGGTACCCAACTATGCTGTAATATATATGTCCCTACTGGAAAGGGAGTTTGTATACAGTGAGATAAACATCCTTTTGGACAAGATAGATATGTATAAGCAATATATCAATGATTTGTTCCTTATTTGGAAAGGAACATAGGGAGAACTGTTACACTTTGTGAACTATTTTGAAAGTGCAAATAACTTAAAGTTTGAAATTTCATACAGTTTGAAACAGGTACATTTTTTTAGCTCTAACAATAAAGAAAGGGGAGGAGAACAATATAGTAACTACACTGTACAGGAAGGAGTCTGACAGAAACTCCCTACTATATTATGATAGTTGCCACCCTAGTCATGGGACAAGGAATATCCCAGTGGGACAATCTATGAGGACCCAACGCAATTGCACTACGATAGAAGATTACCAAAATCAGGCTCAAATCCTAACAGGAAAATCTGTAAAATGGGGATACAATGCAGTGTTAATAATTACAAAAATGAAGGTAGATGGCATGGAAAGGGAAACTCGTTTAATGCCCAGTGTTAGAAGGAATCATAAGTATAACAACAAAACACCTGCCCTCATTACTACTTTTAGTCCTCAGGCACACTTAATCAGAGACATTACCTCAAAAAATTGGCACATTTTACACACAGAAAGAAAACCAGAGAATGTGGTACAAAAGACACCCAAAATTATTTTGAAAAGGGGCACCAACTTAAAAGATCATCTTGTACATACCACACACTGGGATAAAAATGGAATGGGGGGGGCAATTTTAAACATTTATTGTCAGGAACACACAAATGTGGCAATTGTCAGTTTTGCCAATATATAACTACAGGGGATGAATTTAAGGAACCCAGAACTGGCAAAAAATACAAGATATGGGACTTTGCCACTTGCAACATAACTAATGTTGTCTACTTAGCACAGTGTAGAGCTTGTAACTCCTGGTATATTGGTAAAACAAAAAGGAAACTGAAGGAATGAATTGAACAACATATGAGGAGTATCCAAAAATTGCCTGGTGTAAGTGCTTTGGCACTACACACAGAAAAGAAAGGTAGAGAACATTGTTTTACCTTTTGAGTTATAGAAAGGATTCTTAAATCTGTGAAGGGAGGTGACTTGGATAGGAAGCTTTTACAGAGGGGAAACTTTTTGGCAGTACCAAATGAAATCTTATGAAAATTCAGGTCTAAATGACCAATTTTAATTATCTCGATATTTATGAAGGTACAAAATATTTAAGAGGTTTTCCGGATGAAGTTCTAGTTCAAAGGACATGTATTGGAGTCTTAATTGCTTAAACTTGTTTTTAAATATCAGTATGTTATTCACCTTATGCCGCCTAGATTGGAGAAGTTTTTCAGCTTAACTGGTAACAAATCTTTTGGATTAACCCTTGTTTTTACCCCTCCCCCACCCCCTTTTCTCTTCCCCTAGCCCTTTGCTTGTTTGGGTTATCCAGCTATGTAAACTTCTGGTATGGAGTTTTTATACTCATCTTGCATATGAATTGTTTCCATATTTTCACATTCACATGTCTATGTATTTATGTTATGCACTAACTTTATATTACAGTTCTTGCATGGTTACAGATGTAATTGGTAATGTTGTTTTTTAATGTATACTTGGTGTGCTGCCACTTTAAGTAAGCACTTTAAAATAACAGTCATGTTTGCACTAACATATCCTCGAGAAAGCACAAATATTGTGCAAAAATGTTTGGTCACTGAGGGAGGGAGTGTGGACTAACTTACTGCTGGTTTTAACAAGTAAATTGTTATCCTGGAACACAGCAAGGAATGTAGTTTGTGAAGTGCACACTGGGAAACCAAGTTTGCCTGCTTGTCGTGAGTACTTTAAACTGCTTTGGCTCCGGTCTATGATTGCTTGAGGAGCTGCCTTTTGACTTTGATTCCCTTTGAGGAGTAAGCAGACGTGGCACAGTGAATTCACAAGGGAAAAGAGGACCCAAGTTTAGGAAAGCAATATGAGAAAGCAGGAAAGCAGATGGACCAATGGAAGGTTTTCTAGAAGGAATATGGAAATAAGTACAACAAAATGAATGATTCCTGGGCAGTGTTTCTGAGCAGGAATTATGCAATCCAGGAAATGCAGAAAAGAATAAGAAGAACACTATGCAGTCTGAAGACAATGCAACACTAAGAGGGTGTAGGGTAGTGGCTGGGAACTGGTGGGGGGCTTGTACTGCATACAAACATTCAATGAAGTCAGCAGAAAAGGCCATTAGGTCTGTTTAGTCTGTTTGTGATGCAGGACCCGCAGTATAAACTGCTGACCCTGACCCCTCTTTGCAATTTGCATGGTCCTTCCATTGACAATTATTTTCCCCTTAACTCTGTCCCAGTTTCTCGTGAAGTTTCCTACTGTTTTAATTGAAACCACCTTTTCTGGAAGTATATTCCAACCTACCATCACCCTGTCAATGAAGAAATGCCTCCTAGCCTCTGTCCTAAATCTCCCCCCCCACACCAGCTTTAGACTGTGTCCCCTCATGATTTGATTCTCATGCAGCTTGAAGTGACCTTCTTTGTCTACCCTATTTATTCCTTTCAGATACTTGAAGGACTCAATCATGCCCCCTCTTTCTCCTCTCCTCCATGGAGTACATGTTTAGTGCCCTCAGCTTCTCCTTGTATGTCCTACCCTGATGGCACATGATCATCTTCACTGCCCTCTTTTGGACCGCCTTCAGCGGTTTTATGTGTTTAGTAAGGTATGCACATCAGTACTGTACACTGTGCTCCAGATGTGGTCTCACTAATGACTTGCACAATGGCAGTATTGTTTCCTCTTGCCTGCTGCTGATCCCTCTAGCAGTACAGCCCAACATTTTATTTGGCTTTTCTAATGCTTTCCTATACTGTGTGGAATGTTTCAGGTCACTAGTGATCATCACTCCCAGGTCCTTCTCCTCCTCCTTTGATGCAGATACCTAGACCCCTCCCAAGCTGTACTCAGTCCTCCGGTTCTTGGCTCCACTGTGGATAACTTTGCATTTCTTTGCATTGAAGCCAAGCTGTCAAATCCCAGACCACCTCTCTAACTTTTTCAGATGCTTCTTAAGGTATTGTACTCCCTCTACTGTGTTCGCCCTCCTACAGAGCTTGGTGTAGTCTGTAAACAGGCACATTTTGCCATTAATGCCATCAACAATATTTATTTTTATTTATTTTAATTTGTTAACTGGGTGGGAACATAGAACCAAGGTTCTTTTTCAGGCTTGACCCAGGCAAATTATGAAATACAAAAAATATACAACATTCAGCAGAAACATACAATTACAGTCACAGCAATTACAGTTACTTAAAGAGCATGTACTCACATTGAATGTATGGTGTCCCCAGTCAACTGTAGCAACCCTTGTCAGCTGAATACCACGCCGTGTGGCAAGGTCATCCTGATGTGCACAAGAAAAAAATGTTATGTTACAAAGAAAATCAGATCTTCGACCTCCACACCACAAATTGTGTCTGAGCACAGAACGACCGTAAATCCCGTGAGACAGCCAACAACACATCAGAAAATGAATAATGATTGCCGGCTGTCAGCGGGTATGCAGATCAGGAACAAAACCGGACCTCGGACATCAGCATAGCAAGCCGCATTCCAACTGGAAAGGACCGCAAATCCTGCGAGACAACAGCCAACATGTCACACAATGAATACTGGTTGGTGGCTGTCACCGGGTATGTGGACTTGGAAACAGCATAAAGTGTGAATTAGTCAGGGGACGCTAACATGGATGGTCCTTTACTCACACACTAGTGTGCCCTAGCGTGTCGTGTCCCACAGATTTTCCCGTGTGTCAGTATTGGCAAACCCTGTACACCATAGGTATCTGTTGCCACTGTCTGGCCAGTAATCAGCTGGTCTACCTGAGAACAAAATACTGCGGTGGAACAACTTTCAAATCTAGTCCACCAACTGCTGCCACCACTGTGCCTCAGAGCAATCCGGATGTGCCTGTCTGCAGGCTTGCATGTGCACAGTGAATGACTGCTGTCAACCCCCACACTTCCAACCAGTAATAAAGCAAAGGTACTGTCTGCTACAGTGACAGTCACAACACCAGCATGCACAACACCCAGAATTCTGCATAGTGTGTACTCTGTGTGTGCAAATCCCATCCACAACTGCCGTAACCACTTATGTGTGCACAGTTTGAAAGAAATGCAGTTCCAATAGCTGTGCAAGGAAAACAATACCAGTAGATAAATCCAGGAACATCTTAGCTGTGTGTGCACAATTATCAATTTGCCACATATCCCCTAGTGCATTTGTTGTTTCCCACTCTCTTGCAGTACCTTGTGCATTGATATAAAATTTACAGTGTTCAGTGTGCACCAAATAGTCTCCCAGTAAGACACTGTACTAAGTAACCCATCTCTCATCCCTGCACTGTTGCTGTACATCTACTGACCCATCCCCTCCAATAATCCCACAACCTCACCTAACTGTTCCTGTGTTGTGTGTGCCTGTATGTCATGTCCAAATGTTGTGTCATTGGTGGCTGTAGCAGCACAAATGCTGACAAGGTCAGCCTACACATCACTGGCCAAAATATGAGCAGTTGTGAAAAAAATGGAACACATCTGTGTCATCCACACAGAAAATCTGGGATACCACCTCAAAAACCAGTGTTATGTGTGGTGCACACTTCAATGCACTTGATTACTTTGTGAACTACAACCTGTGGGCTGCTGGATACAAATGGAAATTAGATCTTGTCCCATCTGCTGTGCTAACACATAAGCCCAGACTACTCAGTGGTGCCAGTGACAGTGGTGTATCCCCGGGGGAAGCTGCTGTGCACCAGAGTGGTGAGGCTATATTGCAACTACAAGTACAAAGGGAAAGTGTCTGTATATGATGCAACTAGTGTTGTAAACAGTCATGTACACAATAGAGTGGGAAGGCTAGCCTGAGGGTGGAGGTATGTCAAACAGAGCCACCCAGTTGGTAGTGACATGACATGTGCAAGGAGCACATTGTTCAACAAATGTTACAGTGATACCATTGAGGTGAAGAAACAGAGAGTGCATATGACTACTGGGGATATTATATTTGTGTTGTGAAGAAGGCACTGCTACGACAGTACCATGCACTGACAGTCTGTCCACCATGCTGTCCGGGTACAGGCATGCTGTAGGCACTGTTTGTCATCCACACAACTCTGGTGTCATCAAGCAGCCACTGATGTGTGGGGAGGCACAGTTGAGTCACCATTACAGGGCCTCTGTGTCGTTGAGTCCTGTCACCTGGAAGTGTCGCAAGACTGCTGTCTGTCACTGGGGGGATTTTCAGCCCTATACAAACAACCCACCAGTGTGGGGTGACCATATGTGACCAGGTGCAAAGTCATCACATACAGGATGCAGAGGTACGGTGTGCTGTGACTGGTGCCACTAGTGGAGCTCCGAAGGTAGGGAGAGGGCTGCACACAGTGCAGATGTGTCCATTCTAACACGTAGAAACACACAAGAGATGAATATAAGGACCGTCAGGTGGAAGTTGACTGCCCAGATTCCAAGCCTACTGTAAAAGGTGCAGTCCCCAATAGAATGCAGGCTGTACCCCCCCATCATTCTGCAAGTGTTCCCCTATGCCCATCCCATGTGTGCTTCAATGCACACACTGTATCTGGCCCACCAATGCTGCTGGGCTACCATCCCATGCATGCACCATCCTGTATGTAAAGAAATACCTCCCAATGCTCAGGGGAACAGATGAGTGGAGTAAAGGAGTATGATACTAACATGTATGCCAGATGTACACCCACATTCTGACATTTTGATATTGTACCCCTCCCTGCACATTTACTTTGGTTGATATATCTAGTGAAACATATAGCAGCATGACGCCATGCTAACAGTCAGAGGTTTGCACACTAACAGTGTAAGCAGTAGAGGTGGTGACATAAGTAGCAGTTATATGCAATACAGGAGACAGTGTCAGGAGTGCTCACAGACTGGCCAGAAAGGCAAATGTGAACATGTCAAGGAGAGTTACTGGGTGCAGTTGCTCAGTGGGTATGACACCTGGTGTACAGGTAGGTGTCCAAGGCAGGTAAGTGAATGGTAGTACAACCATGTAGATGAAAACACTATCTGGTGGGAAAATGTAGCAGTGAATACATCTCTGACTGAAAAACTACACCTGAGCCCTGCTCCGACAACACCTAAGGCTACCTCTGTCCAATCCCATGTTGTGCCCCCTCATTCCAGGACATCTCTGTCACTGAAAGATGCCTCCTTCCAGTAACCATTATGCCTGTCAGATATCTAATTTATGAAATCATATCTCCCCTGTCTTCCCACACCCAGGGTATACATATTGAGGTCAACCAGTCGTTAAAAATATGATGTCTGGAGCAGGTCATGCACCATCCACATTGCCCTCCCTTGAACTGCACCCACCCTGCCCACATCCATACTGAGATGGGTCCTTCTGAAATGGACAACGTAGTCCAAATGAGGCATCAGGTGACATGTTCTGTTCTGGGACACTAGTGTGGCATACCTAGGCGACAAAACACCTGCATCAACACTGTTCAGATGAAGGCACACACCATGCCCAGCATGACTCAATCACCATGAATATAGTCAGCCCTTGTGAGGTCCAACCTACAGAAAGCTATTGCTCAGTGTGATGTGTATATACCTGCTTTGGTGAGCCATCAGGTCCTGCCAGTTGGTGACAACCTTCTGGTAATGGTAGGGTTGTATGTGGAATGTTATCGAACAACAGCAGGTGTGGGCATTCGAACACAAAAGTATTATGTTGGCAAGTATACAGGGTTGGGTGTGTCACACAGGAGGTGCCAGATGGTGGTAAACAGTGGCTGCAAGAAAGAGATACCTGTCTCAAAACAGGAAAGATTATTCCACAGAGAGTTGTCACGGGGTTGGTGGGCGCTGTCCAGTTGTTACACCCCATGAAATAATGTGTGACAGAAACTTTGTGGGATGTGTCCTATGCTGTTGCACTTGAGGTCATGTGTGGAACATTTCTTGCAATGCACACATTGTAGTCAATGTGTGCTGCCACCAATCATGCCCAGTGATGGCACCATTGTAGTAAAAGGGTTCATATCCACTGCTCCCTCTGTCTTAGTAACTAATGTGCCCACTGTGTACATTGGATCTGTATGAAACAGCTTGGGCCAAATTCTGAAAGGGGCTGTGCAAGGTTCACCAAAGGTGACTTGTGCCACATGCCGATGTGCTATGGACCTTGTGCCACATTCCCTATTGGGCAGGATCCATGCAGCTACATCCTGTGACATGCGGCAAACATAGCAGTGTGCTGAAGGCAGGGTGCACCTGAACAGGGTGCTGCAAGCTGCTGCAGTACCCACACACAGGGTGCTAGGCCCCCCCAGCCATTATCCCCAAATGCCTGCACCAAGCCACTTTGGGCTGTCACCCCTACCCCCAAGCTACAATTCCCAAACTCTGAATGTTGTGTCATTCTGTGTTGTGAAACTGGCCATATAACTGTAAAGTAGCTCATACTGTATGTAGCTCAGGTGGTTTAGTGGCCCCCGAGTGCCAGACAAACCCCAGCTCACCCCCACCTGTATCCAGCCAGCATCTGGCACAGCCCCTCCCACTGTGGACAGCGGCTGACTGAGCACAGTAAGAGTGCTTAGTAATGTACGTAGTACATGTTCAGTGAATGACAACTGCTGTCAGTCACTGAGCGCATACCATATATAGTATGCAGCCATGCACAGCATAGTCAACAGTTGGCTGCGTTGTTGGGAGGTCGTCCGTGCCAGTTGCTATCCGTGCCCTGGAAAGGGGGACTGTGTGAGTGGGTGGGGGACCACTAGACCAGTAGGGCCACGCACAGTACAGAACAATGGGACAGTAATATGGGCAGGTTAGCAAAACAGAAGGAGGACAGCATTCGGGGATTGGGCATTGGGGCTGGGGGAGTCTGATAGCCCATACAGGCTATCCAGTCCATATAATGGGATTGGGCCGGGGGAATTATTATGTGCATTCTGGGGGATCGGGGATGGTGTGAGTCTACATTGGGCAGGTTCTTGTGATTTGGTCTGGGTAGTGTTTCCACTTGTGCAGGGCTCACAGTTGGGGGCACAGTAATGCAACTTTGAGTGGGTGGCACAGAACATGTATGACAGCCCATAGCAGGCATAACTGTAATCCATAGGATGTCCTCTGGGGGTGTTTTGGAATAACGATGTTGGGTTGTGTTAGCTGTCCTATGTACTGTAAATAAAGCACATATGTGTCTGCAAACCACCCTTGTGCCAGGTTGCTGCTGGGTCTGAGGAGCACTGTTGTTGTCAAATTACGTTCCTCTCCTTCCCTACCCTTGTCACCCTGACCATCCCTTGCTCAGGTAGCACCTCAATTAAGAAGCACAGTGCCAATGCTAACAAGCAACGAGTTCAGGCCCTCCTCAGAATCTTTGCTCTACTGCTTCTAATTTCAGGCAATGTGCATCCCAATCTGGGTCCCATCTCGCACAACCCTAGCTCTTTGCTCAATGGGCTAAGAATAGTTGCAATGAATATCTGCAGCTTGCCCAAAAAGATGGCGACCCTACAAGGCTGGATGCTGCAACATCAGCCAGATGCTCTAGCCCTCACAGAAACCTGGCTATCAAAAAAGACCCCTGATTCCTTTGTCACACTCCCAGGCCTCACCCTTTGTAGAGCCAACAGAATGGGCAAATGAGGAGGGGGATGTGCTTTTTACATCCGGAACTCCCTGTTATGCCAAGCCCTACCGGCACCCTCTCTGGATCATGGAGCACAAGTTCTGATAAAAAAACTCACACCAGACCTCACCAGAGCCCCTGTAACTATTACTGTGGCCTACATCCCTCCAAGAAATCAAGTCCCAGCTATTCAATCCCTGGTCAGCTATATCTCCAGCTTCCCTCCCATAACCGAGCACATCATATTAGGGGACCTTAACGTGAGCTGGCTATCCAGCTCAGCCTTCCCAATGAAAGACACCCTATCTGCTCTAGACCTGGCCCAATTAGTTACTCAGCCAACCAGGGTAAATCCCAGTAATGGATCAAGCACCCTGCTTGATCTGCTACTCACCAATTGTCCAAACAGAATTTCGAACCTTGCTGTACTCCCAGACGCACTAAGCGATCACTCCCCCATCCTCTTCACTTGGTCATGTTAGTGGCAAATACCCCAACAAGACAGTTTTACCTGATGCTGATTTCAACCTGGGGGCATCACTAAGCTAAGACGGCATCTGGCCCATGTGATTGGTCCCCCATCAGCAATGCTCCTACAATAGATGAAGCCCTTGACTACTTCACCCGCTTATTCAACAAAGCATGTGATAGCTTTGCTCCTCTCTCTAAAGTTCAGTCCAAAAGATGTAATGCCCCTGGGTCTCACCAGCACTACCCCAGCAACTTAAGAATCGTGACGATCTCTGGCACAAAGCAGTTCCCTCTGGCATGCAAGTGGACAGGCAGGCCTACAAGGCGGCACGCAATAGGTGTACCTAGGCCATGAGGATGGCCAAGTCTGACTACTATAAAACCACCCTCGCCTCCTACTAGGGGAATGCAAGGTTGTTCAGGGACAACTTAAAGGGCAGAGCGGAAAACCCGGATGCCCCCAGCTAACTGTCGACAGTGATGATACTACCTCGGACCCGCTCACCATCGCCAACTGCCTTAACGCTGCATTCTCTGACCTAAGTACAATTCTGCCAAACAACTTCTTTGATCCCACCCCTGAGACCCCTGAGCCAAATATTGCATACCTGCCTTCCACCTCAGGGTCATTACAATGAGTGAAGCGAGGCCATACCTTGCAAATGCCCTTGGGGACTCAAGCTACTGTAAAGATTCTTTTGATATGAAAATCCTTAATTTGGTACTTGAATCTATGCTCTCCCCCCTGACCGATCTCTTTAACTGCTCCCTATGTCTAGGGCAGTTTCCAACTGCCTGGAAGATGGCCGCTATCACCCCAGTACTGAAGAGTGGGGAAACCACCTCCCCCGATAATTACCAGCTCATCTCCATTCCTCCTCCCCTCTCAAAAGCCTTGGAAAAAAATTGTTGCCATCCAACTCACCAACTACCTGCTAGCGCACAACATTTTATGTAGGGAAGAAATGGTTTTAGAGCTGGGCACAGTACAACAACCGCCCTCACGGAGTTCTCTAACTTCTTGCACAACACCCTAGATAAGAAACAACTAGCAGGAGCTGTATTCATAGACCTGTCGAAAGCTTTCGACACAGTCTCCCACCCCCTGCTCCTAAGTACTCTCTGCCTCACCAGTCTGTCCCCTGGACCCATCACTTGGTTTCCCAGTTATCTCTCAGATAGGTCCCAATGTGTCAAGATAAACAGCACTCTCTCATCTACTCTGCCAGTCCGCTCTGGGGTCCCCCAGGGCTCCATCCTCTGTCCCTTATAATTCAGTATTTATTTGGACACCCTGTCTAAATCCTGCTCAAGTAATCTGCTGCTGTATGCAGATGATGTGGTACTGTTTGCCTCCCACTCTGATCCCGCAATCCTGCAATCCTCCCTACAACTTGCCTTCAACCAGATCAAAAATTGGTTCACTGACCGCAGACTGGTGGTCAGTGTAAAAAAGACTAAGTCAATGCTCTTTGCCCACTGGTAGAGCAAGGGCAGCTATGCCCAACTAGCAATCTTCTCCAAAACTCTCCTCCCACTGGAACAGGTCCATACCTGTAAATACCTGGGTGTAACATTCGATCTCTGCCTCTCATTCCACCCCCATATCAGTAATCTGTCCTCTGCCATCAATATTCACGTATGACTACTGTATCAGCATAGAGACTCCCTATTGCCAGAGGCCCTTAACCTTGCTGTTACCTCCTCTGTCCTCTCTCTAGTAGATTATGGGCTTATTGTCTACTCGGCCACTGACCACACAGCTCTCAATAAAATCCACCTGGCTATCAACAAAGCATGTAGATTCCTCTCTGGTGTAGACAGGCGTACCCACAGCTGCACCTGTATGCCCTAACAAATATCCTCACCCTAGATGAATGAGTACATTATCAAACGTGTCTTCTCACCAAAAAAAATTCAACTAGGGCTTACCCCCTTTCGGGGTCGCTGCCTCCCTCTGTACTTCATTTCATTTCATTTTTATTTTTTATACCTGTAAGCAAGATGAGCAAATTGCCCGTTTTCACAAGCGTCAAGTTTAACATATAAAACACACGTTATATAAATACAAAACACAACAAAAAATGTTTATAAGTAACAAAAACTTACTATCACATATCATGCCTCAGCAAACACCTGTGCGGCAAACAAACTGTTGTGGTCTGTTCCCAGGGTCAGAACCTCTCTAGCCCAAAGGTCTTTTACCTACAGAGCGCCGTTATGGTACAATGAACTCTCCCCTTCGTTACCGCTGTCTCCAGACTAGGCCCCTTCAAAATAGCCCTAAAAGACCACATACTCTCCACCTGTTGCTGCCAGTGCACCGGCTAGTCATGTCCTGCTGTTAGCCCTGCCAGTACACGGCTACCGGGCCTTGGCCTGACCAGCCCGGTCCTTGCACCTGTGATGGAGCAAGATGGAGATGCCTACTGGTGGTTATAAACAATCAGTACTACCAGTACTACATAGAGAGAGAGTGTTTGTGTTAAACTTTTTTTCCCCAACTGTTAATTGTATACTTCTCTTTGTACAATATTGACTGTGTTGTTGACAATGTCGGAATCTCGACTGCTCGCACCTTGACAATTACAAGCTCCTTAGATAGACCTATATAGCTACCTACAGTAATTGTATAGGCCTCATCCTCATCATTGATTATACTATTCATACCCTGTGTTTTGTCCTATTGTTTACTGCCTGCTGCCTATTGTTCTGTATTGTTTTCAGATGTGGAGCCTTTGTAAATGAGTCTATGACTCAAAGGTTGTAAATCTGATATCTTCAAGAAATAAATAAATAAACACCCCTTTGCAGCAGGTAGCCTGTTTGTTGTTGCAGGTTGCCCTCGGGAGTACCACTGGGCACATCTATTGGCACAAGGTGCCACTTGCCTCATCCGTGTGGGATGACTGTCACCTTAAGTCATGCACAAGGCTATCAGAATAGGGCTCTGTGTGTCTACTGGCAGACACTGGTGATGTTGCATACATGGGCACTGGTTGGACACTAAGATGGGTGACACCATACACAGACAGATCACAATGCAATGTATCCCCACACCCTGAGTTGCCCTTGGTTGTTGTATCACTTGAACAACTGCAGAATGCCAGTTGTATGACAGTAATATGCAGTTACCACTTTACGTCCCTCATAGATGATGGTCAGGAGCCTTGTGCCAAGAGGTCTGTGTTATGGGTTGCTGTAGCAGTGCCTTCATAGCAATGAGACATAGGCCTGCTACAACCCACAAACCACAGTGAGGTATGGGGCAGATGGCTATCTACTGCCCCCCCCACCACTGTCATGAGAATGTCTGACATCTCCCTGTGAGCCATAACATAAGGGCCAAGCCACCACAGTGAGGAACCATGTGGCGATCCTGCCCCCACAGCTGTAAGCAGGGCCATGACTTCACCTCACTAGCCACCATGACAAGTGCTATCATTTCCCATAGCTGAAGATACCACCCCTTACAACTGTTGCCTCATGGATTGAACACTTCCACATCTTCCCCACGTTGGAGTGTCCAGGTCATTCACCACATCCACCTCACACCCTCTCCACCCCATCATTGTAAAATGTTGTCAAATAAATACATCTAGTTGCTCAGAATATAACCATGGTCAATGAGGATCAGTCACCTATACCCACACATGCAGCATATGTCTGTTCGGTTGGTGGTTGTGTTTGGACACCCTCCTAAGGAGGGAGATGTTGTCTGCAAGCTCTGGCTGAGATGGGATGGCTGGACATGATACAGTTCCTTGTCACAAGCTGAACTGCTCTGTAGTGTGTCCAGGAACAGGCACAGGCTACCAATGCTGTAGATGTGGCTATGGTGTTGGGAGTGTAGCCTGCTGCACACTGTACCTGGACAATGTCTTCTGTTGGTTGTGTTTGGTGTGCATGGATGGCCATTGTCCTCCAAATTCAACCATGTGAACATTGAGTGCAGAACTGTACAAGCTACATATGGCACTGCTTGTAATCATCAGCATCAGAACTGTGGCACCCTACAGGGGCTTAGGCCATTGGCAGGGAGGTGACCTGGGGGTTGACATCTCAGATGATGACAATGTTACAATCCAGCAGTGAGGTCTGGCTGGATGCTGCAATGCATAGTAGGGTATCACCCACAAAATGAAGGGGAGTAGTAAGCACACTGTATACATCATGGATGAAGCCTGACCACCAGTACTGTGCCCATCTTCTAAGAACACATGTCCCAAAGGACATAGGAAGGGTATGGGCAGTACCGGGGGGGTGGGGGGACTCAAAAGGTAGGGTCCCTGCACAATACACCATATGATCAAAACATGAGCTATTCACAACTGTATTTATTGTAGGACTGGAGGGGGGAGTGGTGGATATAATTGAAACAACTGACTGAGAAAACAGTACAGAGCAGTAACATGATCATAAGGAAAATATTGTACATAACACGTGGACACAGTGGGAGTGGAGGGATATTGGCAATGTGAGGAAGTACTGTTCCATGGATAGGGTGATGCATAGAGGGAGCAGTCTGCCATGATAACTGGCAGAGTCAGTAATGATAACATATTGCAAGGAAACCTGTGACACACACAAAGGCAGACTGAAAACACTGGGTGGAGGGGAAAGTGGGATGATAATCATACCACAAGTCACAGGTATGTGGATAACAGGCCACATATGTTGGACCTGTGGGCCATTATGTGTCCACCAATGGAGAATGCCAGTAAGTTGTGTTGGTCTGCATACCACAGTTGTATTGCTGACATGACCACCCAGAGAGATCTTGGGGGTGGGGGAGTAGTACAGTATGTAGCACAACACAGACTTACGTGTACATAGCAGAAAACAGTATGTCTGTTGTGTGTGTATGTGGAAAAGGGAAGAGTCCATGCTGTCTGGTGCTACACCTGGCGCCCACCTGAAGAGTTGTGATGTCAGCAAATCCTGTGCATTGCTGCAAACGTGGCCATACATCATGACACCGATGACCATTGTTTCTGTACCTCAATGTATTGACCACAAAACCTTCAGTGTGGTGGTTGGGCAGGGGTGGGGGACAGTTGGCAGAGATAACTCAAGATAGTCACACAAGTGCAGCTCTACTCAAGTGTTGTGATCAGATGACATGTACACAAGCCAGTTTACCTTTGCAAACTGAAGATATAATACACTGGCAAAATTATAATTCATGTCACCATGTGCGACAAACCTCACCACACTGGCAATACCCTCAATACCCTATTTGGGGGGCTGTGCAGGTTATGTGCATTGCTGCAACTGACACAGTTACATGCAGTAGTACTAGTCTCAAGACTGCGCAACAGGACATGTGTTATTGCCGTGCTATCGCTTTACTGTTGCAAGAGTCTGGGGCTTCCCTTTTGCTGTAATGCTCATGTGTCCATGTCTAACCTGCATTACATATTGTGGAATCATGTGGGAAGCAGACATGTATCAACATATATTTGTTGTCTGTGATTCAATGCACATAGAAAGCAACTACATACCATCTTGCACAACTGAACATGACATAGTGCTGTGTCACACAACCTCCACACGCTTAGAATGTCATGACTGTGAATGTAGTAGGTTTCAATGACACACCTGTCATTATCACTGTCTCAGATGACACAAGTGCACATGTCACATTCAAATATTCTGTTAGCAGGAGATGAAACAACTCATGCCAATGGCAGTGACACCCACTGATGTGAGCCAGATACATGGAGCTGACTCCACAAGCAGTCATGATACAAATGAAAGACCAGCAATGCAATGTGATGTGCCAGCCAGTCTTGAGTCTCCCAGTATGGTAGATGAGTGCAAGGAAACATCAGCAAGTCCTAACTGTGCTGTGGTGATTGAGTATGTTACAATAATGGTGAAGACAGGAGCAACATCAGAAAAACCATGTCACGTGGTACACAGTGTCCGGTGAAGGTCCCTTGGCGTAGCAAAGGTAAAGTACAGAACCTCATGTAAATGATTATTCATTCAGCAGTCACAATATTCAGTGTGCTGTGTGTACCTCTGTTCATATGCTCTCAATGTACACATACTGTTTTGCTGCCAGACAGTACACTGTGACACAGTGTGTCACAAATGTGTGCATTCTGTTTACGAGGCCAGGCATGGATACAGCAGCAATGATAACACATGCAAACAATGTGACAGTACACAATCTGCTGTTTGTCATACACTGTGTAACACATACCATAGTGACTGTCACGAATGACAATAGTGTTGCTGATGATCGTGTAGGTCACAGCGCAGTACTGTCACCTGTGGCATCAGAATCATTATGTGACAGTCACGATCACATGTGTGACACACTGCTCACCCTATAGCCATAACAGTTCCGTGATCCATATAATGTATATCCCATGTGACATTGATGCAGGAGGGAGGAGCACTGTGCAAATTACATCAGTTGCCCAGTTACAATGATATTTGCCCCATTCTCAATAACATGAATGTCTGTTATGGAGAATGTCATCCACTGTTATAACATCTGTGCCATTGAGGGATGAGGGCAGTAAGCATGCAAAGTGTCTTGTGACAGAGATGCACATTGAAGTACATCACACTACATATTCTAATCACCACATGCACATTAGACACATAGGCACTGTTATAAGTGTTATCAAGGGGGATGCTGCATATCGTCACTGTTGTGCATTTCAACAGCAGTTTTGCATTCAACAAGTGACATTCTTGCCATGTTCAGCAACAGCTGGCTATGCACAGTCACAGTACTATTTGTTGCACATGATGTCATGGCAACACCACCCAAGATGGACATCTGCTGATGTTTGCAACACTATCGTACAAGGTGTTCACATTGTCACATACTTGCAGTGTGTACGTGGAATACAACATGGTGCCCGTTCTGTAATACATGTGTGTATCTGCAGGTGACTGACACATCCCTGGACCAGCATCCTCACAAAAGGGAAAGTGCATTGGCCAAGTGTATGCTTTACATTTACATTGCACAGGATGTAAAGTGTGCCCTTCACAATAAGATAGTGCAGTGCATTATCCAGCCTTCAAGATATGCTGGTGGTGGGGCTTGCACCCTGAAGAACACTGTGAAAACAAGTGGTGATGCACCAACACACTGACATGAATGTGGCCCCACATCAAACATCGCCATGTGCAAAAGTGTTCTTCAGGAAAGTATGCATGCAAAGAAGATGGTTGTGCATGGAAGGTGCTATGGCCATGAGCATGCCAATCATGAGATCAACTGCATTTCAGTAGTGTGTTACATGAATCCCCCCCCAAACACACATGCCACTTGCATCTGCATTGCATGCATTGTCATCCCCTGCCCTAATTGCCCACACATCCATAATAAGATCAGCTTCCATAGTGTAGCATCCCACACCCATCCACAACTGCCTACCTGACACTAAAGTAGTGTCCAAAACCAGTGTCCAAATGCCCTGCTGGCAAGAAACAAATACATGTTCATGCTGAAGTGTCTCTCACTGCTGCCCCTATCTACCACCAGTTCACTACACCCACATCAGCCATACTTGAGGGGTTCCTCCCCATCCTCAGTAAACAAGTTGATATGATAGAATTGCAGTACTGTACTGGCCCTTCTACCACCCCTTCCAGTGTGACTGGACACTCCCACCCAAACATGCCCCCAGTTGGCAAGCAGCAGGTACCTCTGCACACCACCATAACTGGCTGCTGGCTGAAGCCTCAAGGTAAGCATACTGTACACTGTAGGGCTCCTGCACTGTGATTTGACAGACCATTCATAGTCAAAGGAGCTGTATTGTTTACTGCATGGGCCCCTTCGGGGCTTAGGCATTGGACAGCTACAGTGGTACAAGAAGGGCAGTAATGGTTGCCAGCTTTAGGTTTGTGTGGGGTGTGTGCAGTGTTGGGTCACAGTGGATGGGGTAGTGGCAGGGACAACACACCATGGAAAATGTATTGTGTCACACTGTGTGGGCCACTGTGGACTATGGGGTGCGGAGTGACCAATATACCTTCCAAAATGGTGTGTCCACTACTGGGTTGGGGATGGGGTGTTGACAAGGGGGTACAACACTATGTAACACAAGTGTTCATATTGCCGGGGGTGTGATTTGGGACATGGGTGGGAAACCACATCCCGCAAATCCATACATGCTAGTACTGGTAGGGCGACTGCAGATAAGAGTGGAAGACCACAGTATGGAAACATCAGTGCCCATTACTTGGTGGATGATCAGGGAACATGGAGGGGAAGGGGGGCTGTTGTACTCCTGCAAACCAGTAGGGAATCAGGTTTGTTCACCATTTGTTTTTGTGTGAGAAGTTACTACATGACATTACATCAGCAAAGGCCCATGTGTGTACAAGTTATGTTCGTGAATGGGATGGAAAGGATATGCAGGCCCCCCGCCCCCAACAGATGCACAACAAACTAAACCTCTGCCTTGCCCAGCCACAAACCCAGCTGGCCTTGGAAAACTATGTGATGTGAGTACCAACTCCAGCCAAATGGGGTTTGTGTACTGTCTATGTAGTGGTAATCTGGACCCAGGACATACTAAGGCAGTTTGCCACCTCTCCAGTCCTGTCTGTATGACACATGGTAAGGCCTAAGGTCTGTAGTCCTGTGCTGTATTACCCATACATGTTGTTCTTGGTAACATTGTGGCCAATGAAGGCAGTAGGTCAGGACAACTATCAACACCAGTACATCTGTGGCACAACACAGTTGCACCATCATGACTGCCATGCCTAACACCATGCTTTAGACAGGACCACAGGGAACATGCCTCAACAAATTTCACAGGGTGTTGCTTGGTTCTGCAAACAACACAAACATCACTGTCATGCATGTGCTAAATGTTGGCCATTCCATTACATGGGGTCATGTTCTACATGATGTGTTACACAAGGCCAGGGTTATACACATCTGTTGACAATGTCCAAATGTCATGTCTCTGGAGTATGGGTCAGGAGAAATGCATTACTGGATGTAATATATAGTACAGGCTGTAGACATGGCTATGCCCTCCTATTGCCATCCATTATGCCCATTATTTACTTTTGTCAGTGACTGTGGTTTGCACATCCCATTATTTTTTTTGATCACCCATGCTTATAGTCATCTTCTTGTAATTATAATGCAATGCCAAGTAACAATGGGCATACACACTGCTATATGGCTGTTACATTGTATTGCCATTGTGTCAGAAAGCAAATATCCTGCAATGGGCCACCAGTATGCTGTCAACAACAGGGGTAGACCTGCGTCACACAGCAGTCATGTCCACCTACAGGTGTATCACACACCAGCATGTACACCACTGTAGCTCAAACAGTATCTCACACATTGGTATAGCAAAGGATAGCAAAGGATACATCTCAGTTGTCCCCATATCTGCTGTGGCAGGATAGTGTTACAATCTCACCATGGATCCTATCCTCTAGGATCCTGATCTGATCCAAACCCCCTGACTCAGGTTCTGGGATCTCAACTAGGCTACACCAGTAGCTGACTTCAGATCATGACCAGCTGACCAAGGATCCTTGGAAGCAAACTAGGATCCCTGGATCCGATGTAAGGTCCATCGAGATCTGACACTGGACCTATGTATGTGAACAAATATCCCTGGGTCACAGCTAGCATCCACGTACCCTATGTAGAATACCTAAATCCCATATTACATCCATCTCTATCTGAACCAGGATCCCACATCTGTCAGTGTTAGGATGTCCAGTAAGATACTAGGTAGGATACCAGCACCACATGACAGATAGTGGTAGGATGCACAGAGTCACTAACTGAGCAACATCAATGTTGACCATCACATGGTTCAACAACCCATCCTGTAACTGGTGTGCAGCACCTGCTTTCAGTGTCCTACAATTTGAAAATGGAAAATGCAGCAGTCATACTTCCATGTTATGTTCAAGGACTGACACTCACGTGTTCTAGGCTACATGTCAAGACAGTGGTGGCACTGTGTAACTGAAGGACATGACAGCAATGCAATTGCCCAAAGACCTGTACTGCAACATGAAATGCTGGGGATCATATCTACATCTAAGTCCCACATTGGTGTGTACATTACACTGCTGTGAATGGCGTATCCAAACACAACAGGTCAGGTGCAGCAGTGTGGGACCTCAACAGTATTAAGCGCTTCATGCACAAATTGTTCATGTGCAATATAAATCTTGTCACCAATTACACTGTTACCTGGTCAGCTTCAACTGCAGCAGGACTGAGTTGTCCTAAAACAATATCAGACCCCTGCTGTGCCTGACTGAAATCATGCAAACCACATGGGACGTTCAAAAGCTACTGAGTACACCAAGGCAGTGAATTGCACTATGCATCATCATATTGCACATAGTGTCTGACATATCACTGCATGCTCCCTCATCTGTTTCTGGTTACCTCAGTCTGTGGAGCCTCATGTGTCTGCTGCAGATGTTTTTTTTCACCTACATGAGTGAGGTTACTCATGTCTCAGTGACACTTCTGTAAAACCAGATGAATTATAGATGACAAGGTGTGCATTGTTATTACATGCCTTATTTATTACAGCCCCCCTGACAGCTCACCATTATTACAAAATTGTGTTCATAAGGTGTACAGGTTTCAGCGGTCATGGATGATAAGGCTGTAAGCTGTAATCTCATTGGAGGAAACCTGAGAGACATACTGGAGAGCAACCAATACCCACTGCATGATACAGAGTATGACAGCAGCAACTCAGACAATTATATACAACCTGAAATCAATTACGATGATCCTGATTACCTGCCAAGTGATGACAGTGGGGATGACAGCGATACGGAGGTTACTATTCATGACATTCAGGACAGGTGTGTGTAAACATCCCTTTATGTAGAACAGTTTACTTTCCATCAACTGTCACTCTCTTGGCACCATGTCACTGTATGTAGCAGCAGGGTTATGAACATACAATAATGCCAGTCACAGTGTGTTGCTCATGTAATCATACATATGTGTCACCAAAAGTGCACTGAATGAAGGTAATGGTCCAGTATGTACATGACACCTGCTCAGTACCACCACATGTGCTGTGAATGTAACCTCCTACTGGGGAATTGATCATTCTCTGTCACTCAAATCCTGCTGTTCATGCCCAGGTCAATAATCAATTTACGTGTCTGTGTAGGCCACCAGGTCGAACCATGTAGAGTGCACCAATGAAGTGTGTGGCATGTGACATGCTAGCACAGGTGATGTCAGTGGTTCCAGCAGGATGTATCTTCACATCTCTGGCATGAGTCGCATTTACTGTCATGCTCAATCACATCACTGATAACGTAGCCTTCACATTCACTGTCACCACACCTGTGTGGATCAGGGAAGAGTGCAATGCAGAATTACCATGTATTGCTTTGCTGCATCAATTGTGCTTGACCACAATCACTGTGCTGGGTATGGAAAGCTAACACAGTAAATGTTGGCCAAGTGCTGAAACATTGGCCCCACTCAGGGGAACAAGACACTAAATAGAATGTGTTGCTCAGCAGGTGCACGAACGTACAGGACAAAATGTACATACATGGCCAAACACATGTTCACCCCCAACTCCACCCTGGTGCTGAGGTTGTACTAAAGAGATTGAAGGTGTAGCATCTCTGATCAGTAGCGGTGTTGCTGTGTGGACATTATTGAACAAGTCCTGACAACCTGTGACCCTACACCACACTCAACACCCAATCCCAAGATCCTACTCCTGTCCCACACAAAGCTTTGTTAGCATATGTAAGAGCTGGTGATGCCACAGCCCTTCATATCTCAGTTAGGTGTTACATTCACAAACATGTGTGGGCTGCTGGTGACACTGACAGCACATATACTAGTATGACAATTGACACTCATATGACATATTGTGCTCTGTAAGGATGTACACTGAACAAAAAGGCATACTAGGAAAGATTGCATATGTGGCTGCTGCACACTGATAATATCTTTTATGATTTTACAGCAATGCGGATACCTCTCCCACTGATCCCCTGATGAAATATGATGAGCCAAAGTACATTGTTTATGATCAAATCAAATCAAATCAAAATTTATTTCAAAAGCGCTTTTCAAAAACCAAAGTGCATTTACAATATAAAACAAACATTTAGTCAGATAAAACATATAAGAATAAAAAGGCAGCAGTAATAAAACTAAACATTATCCCCAAATGCCAGGCCAAATAGATAATGTTTTCAGTGAGGATTTAAAGGTCTCAATGGACAGGCACTCTCTAATCCGACGAGGTAGAGAGTTCCACAGGGACGGGGCTACAAAAGAAAAAGCCCTAGCACCTGATGTCTGACCCTGGGAACCTCTAGCAATCCCTCGTTGGCGGAGCAGAGTGGGCAGTAAGGCTGAAGGAGATCTTGCAAGTAACCCGTTCCCTGTCTGTGTAGGGTCTTATAGGCAGGTCCACTGGAAAATTGCACCAGCAATTTTTTTGCAGAATCTGCAATTTTCACCGTTCTCTGCAAAAACTGACATGTTCTGCAATTTCTTGCAATTTTTGAGTTTTCATATTGAACTGTGTGTAAAAAGTGTTAACATGTTTAATAAAATACTCTCAGATATATTGACAATGTTGCATGCAGACTTGGGTTTGGCCAAAAAAATGCAGTGCAAGGTTGGGCAAGGGTTATATGTGACACTGATTTCTTTTGAATCCTTGTCTTGTTTGGTTTCAAAATCCACTGGCCAAGCATAAGTATGCTTAAACACTTAACATTTGTTTTTGTGTTGAAGCAGTGTATCAGCAAACTTTTTGTTGCCACACAGACAAACAAAAGATGTGAGAAAAGGTACAAATTATCCCATTCACTTAAATGGGGTGCTAACTATGAAGCCTTTTTGCAAGTGGCAGGGCAAGTTTTTCCTTGTGAGCATACTTTCATTCAGACTAGTTTTGATTCAAACAGCTGAGGATTTTTGGATGGCCCTGCCGATTTTAAACTTAAATAAGCTAGTTGCTAACAGTGATCTCACTCTTGGCAACATCTGCTGACTAATGTAATAAAATATCTCTGGTTGCTACCTGATGTGGTACTCGTATACTTATATTATGACTACTGTGATTTGCCTATTACCAAGCGTGTACCACCAATGAATGCCTGTAACACTGGTTGCTTTTTAAATCTAAGCATTGTGTACTGTACTGTTTTGTTTGCTGTGATGTATTGCTCTCTTGACGAGATGCCTTTGTAAATGAGTCTTTGACTCAAAGGTCTATAAACCGATGATCTAATAAATAAAATAAATAAAAAAAAAAAAACTACCTCCTAGATGCTCACATGCAAAGACTACAATAAAATCCTGACTAAAGTCTAAAAACAAGCTTATAAAACACAAAATGTATCTGAACATTTATCTTTAACTGTAAAAAATCATTGCAGCCAGAGTAAAACAAAGGTAAATTACAGGGTACCCTGACTACTGTATGATGCAGTAAAAATATATTGGTATTTTTTTTTTTTACCTTTTTTTAACCGCTTAAGGTCCACTAGGCACAAGTGCCTGTTTTCAGGTACAACCCAGGAATACTGAGGCGGTTAAGTGACTTGCTCAGAATCACACAGTATGCAAGTGGAGGTTGTGGGAATCAAACCCAGGTCTGCTAGAGTAGTCAGTTCATTCACAGTTTGTTACTCTAACCTCTAGATTATACTGCCAGCCCCAATAATCCCCAGGATTGTTTAAATATGTGATTTCAAAAATATTGTACAGTACCTACAGTACAAATTACGACTATTAAACACTTTAACAACATTTTACTAACACTCAATTATTCACCACTCTAACTGCCTATTTTTTTCTTGTACCAAAGTGGGTGACTAGCTGGCAGAGCACTGTAAACAGCTGTTGATTACACTTCATTATTCTACAGCCAGAAACAAAAACAAAATATTTCTTCTGGCTTTATTTAATATTGATTTGCTGTGGCTCACTTTATAGAATCTATTTAGCACTGTATGAGGCAGGTGCTTATAATGTTTAGAAGATAGGCAATGCTTACGGTAGCTTATCAGTTTAGTATTATTTTTAGGAAAATAAACTTTTCTTTATGTTTTAAACATATTCAGGTGTAAGTGTATTCATTTAGCAATTTATACTGACTAATATATGCTGCAGAAAACATTAAAAGATTTATTGTGAAGCACACCGGGTCTATAGTAGAACCCCTGCAATTTCCCGCAATTTTTGGTAACCTTTTCCACAATTTTCCAGTGGCCCTGCTTATAGGTCAGCAATGCGACCTTGAAGGTAATCTTCCATTGCATAGGCAGCCAGTGCAGTTCGTGCAGCACAGGTGTGACATGGCTAGTTCTTGACAACCCCATCAACAACCTGGCTGCAGCGTTCTGCACCAGTTGCAGGTGACGGAGATTCGCCCCCGGTAACCCTAGGTGTAGGGCATTGCAGTAATCAAGGTGAGAGAACACAAAGGCGTGAACCAACTTAGGAAGGTTCTTGGGTGGAACAAGGTGCTTTGTTTGGGCGATGTTCCTCAGATGATAAAATGAGGACTTGACAACTGCTGACACCTGTGCTTTTAGCATCAGTTCGTTATCAAGCACAGTACACAGTTTGTTATGTGTCGGCTTTGCCTTTCACCAGCTGAGGGACACATTTCTAGGAAATGTAGAACAGCAGTTTGTGTGACTCAGATGTGTCCTGAGTGTGGACGTCATGCAGAATGGTCCAGCCACCCTTATATATGTCACATGCCGGCTGGCAACCTACTGATGTTGGCAGCTATACTATTTTCAGGTCAACTCCCCAGTAAAATCATAAAGCTATTCAACTTTCTCAATGTGTCAACCATTGCACTCATCACCTATTTCAAACATCAGCGGGCATACCTGGAACCCACAGTACTGACTGGCAGGCACAGATGATGGATACGCTACAACAGATGGATGGAGGCTTGGTATTGGCAGGTGATGGCCGCTCTGATAGCCCTGGCCATTGTGCCAAATATGGGGCATTCGCAGTGCTAGAACAGTGCATCAGAAAAAGTACTGGATGTCCAATTGGTACAGGTATGTCTGCCAGAGAAGATTACGGGTCTGAAGTGTTGCTGTGATTCATAGACTGTGACAAGCAATCCTCTGCTCTGGTGGACATCATAGCCTGTCATCCTAACTTTCTTGTACACTGTTGTTGCTCTTCCAACAGTGTTGTTCAATACTGTCCATGACATGGACAGAACACTGACTGTGTCACTAGTTATGTGTGCCTGTGCCCTTCTAGGACAACCTCTGATTGCCATAGCAACCCCCTGACATGTGTAGTGATGTTGTTTGTTGTGTCTGTACTGTGTGAACACATGTACTGGCAGTCATACAAAGCTAATATACCCTTATTTGCACATACATTGTAGGGTTCATTTGACTGGCATTAAAACATGCCTACTGAGATGTGATACTACCAAGCATTGGCTAGCTCACAGTATGTGTGATATGCGGCAAATACATACAGCAATAGTCACTGTACCAGTTGATGACTTCTTTGTAGTTTGATGACAAATCAATGTTTGTAATGGCTAACCTGCCTATGACGTTTTAGTGACATTCCACAAGGACTCCTACTTGAGGGTTACCAGAACTTTGTACATATATATTTTTTTTATTTAGTTGTTTAACCAGGTATAGCACACTAAGCTGAAAGCTTTTTTACAGGAGTGACCTGGGAGCACAAGGAGGTTAAGTGACTTGCTCAGGGTCACACAGTATGCAAGTGGAAGCTGTGGGATTCAAACCCAGGTCTGGTCTGCTGGATGTCACCAGATTTGCAGCTCAGAGCCTTAGACCACTGCGCTATACTGCCTCCTAAAGTAAATATTCTTACAGCCTTTTCGGAATAACACCCAGATAGTAAATGTGCAGACTGGGAAATCACTTTGTATTTGTGCCAATTGGCATGTTCACACAGTGACTACACAATATCACATATTACTGATCACCATCTTACTTTGTTACCGTGCCATAGCAAATGTGCTGACCTTTGTCATCCTGTGCATGTCAGTCCATTTTGGAGAGCTCTGCAGATGGACCCCTTTGTCTCCAAAACATCAGAGTGTACAGACATGGGATACCCACCTGATATCAACATGACAAAACCGATTGTACAGCAGCAATACTAAAGACAACCATTGAGCTGGTGAATACCAACACCCTGGGGATACAGCAAACAGTGTTGCATGCTACACAACTGAGGAACAGGTAAAGCATAATAACACATGCCATAGTTGTGGCTGATTGCCACATTCATCCTGGGGCATCACACATCACTGAAGCTAGACAGGTCAGATGTACCACAGAAAAGTAAATATTCATACAGCCTTTTCAGAATAACACCCAGATAGTAAATGTGCAGACTGGGAAATCACTTTGTATGTGTGCCAATTGGCATGTTCACACAGTGACTACACAACCAATTGTCCCTGCCATGTGTGCACTTCCAACATGTTACACATCAGAGGGGCGTGCATCGCAAACACTTGTTCACAACTGTGCAACATGTTACTTGACATGTTATCCTGGCCATTGTCAATGCACACACCATTGAATGACATGGTTGGATGAACAACATGATAGTGTCATCCAATGTCATACTTGAGGGACACTAGACAACACAATGTCATGTCCTGGAGTGTTGTAGCAATTCAATGATGTACAGTGTTGTAGTATGAAAATGCTAACTGAAATTATGTTGTGACTACATGCCACCTTGTATTCAAGGGGTGCACCACTGCATGAGCATGACATTCATTGACATTTATCACTGACATACAGCATATTCTTGGATGTACGTGTCACTGTATGGCATGGGCACATCACCACCATGCAGCACGTCACAGTGTCCCCTGTGTCAGTGCACAGTACCCAAGCTGTTGCATTCTATGTTGAACACAGCACAATCAGATGGGAGGGACAGACCATGAACATCATGAGGTGCTCATCATATTGCAGTAACATTGTACATTTGTGTTTCCAATATAGAGTAATGAGGTGAGGAACAGCACGTGGTGTGAGCACGAGGGTCTGAAGACAGTGGTGTCATTTCTGACAGGTGAACATGACCTAACCATTGATGTCATGATTACAGATCGTCATCGACAAAATGAAAAGTGGATACAGCAAAACATGACCAGCACTTCCCATTTCTTTGACATCTGGCGTGTGGCCAAAAGTACCGTGTCCTGTCTATAACACACACACTTTCACAATATTGGTACAGTAATGAACAAATGCATATGTATACAACTGTGGTAACACTCTGACCACTGAAGCCGGCCCTGTGGTGTTGAAGGTTGAAGCGCTGGATGCCATACCTTGCTCCATGCTGGTGACCAGCATTCGGGAATGAGCATGGGCCGCTGGGGGTCGGCGGGGAGGAGATGGATCGAGCATCCGATGGACAGCTCTCCATTTTGGGTGGGTGGGTATCGTTCGTCAGCACACGCCTGACCCTGGCAGAGGCTGGGGCTCAGCGCTATGCTGCCAAAAAACACTAGTGGGTGGGAGCGGATGCTTGGTGAGGCTAATGCAGGGTGCATGCGAAGCGCAACGCAGGCAGCACTGCATGCCTGGCTCCCACAGGTGAAAAACAGAAAAGAGGAAAAGACCCTGGTGGCTGGTCATTGTGGCTTGATGACCGTTTCCATCGTGCTCCATTCCCGAGGTAACGCCCTGAAACTGGATCCTTGTTGGTGGGTGGGGGTCCCTGCTGCCCCGTCATGGGGGGTAAGTCATGGGGGTTACAGAGGTGAGGGCCTGAAGGAACGGAGGTGTTGGACAGTGGCTGGATGAGAGCCAATGAGGGCCAGGGTGGGGGAGAAAATCAGAAGCAAAAAAAACACAAAACACTCTGTCCACCTTATGCCATCCTAATACAGGTGTAGCCAAGAAAATTGACAAAGTTGCCTCTCAAAAAGAATGCGCTGATGTTGCTTTCTGGAAGCAATCGATTGTGAACCACCTATATTGGTCCATTGTATCAACTGGTCAAGGGAATGGAGAGCTCATTGCTGCCAAGTGGCAGTCAGTAATGCACCACATCGACAATGTGCATGATGACCTGCCAAACCAACAATATCCAAAATGTGCACATGAACGACTTACAGGGCAAGACAGGGACAAGGAGTGGTTACCTCAAAGTAAGATATTGACATTGTACTGCAGAGCATGGTCATGTGCCAACAGTCATCGGGGGCTGTGGTCTTTTTGTTTGCAGATCACAAACAGTTCCATAAATTACCACCAGTTAGTGGTGTTCAGATCTGATTTTGGAGTCTGTGAGTTATGGCATGGTGCCCATGTGTCTCAGGGTGGAGGGTGGCTGTCCATTGCGTTCTGGCTGTGTCTGTTGCGGGCAGGGGTGGATTTTGGAAGGGGAAGCGGGGATCAATTGGTGGTTGTTGTGGTGGCATACAGTTGACTCCCCACAAGACCACTACCTAGAACAGAAGACAATGTGCTGTACCAGCACAGTCCCAAATGTAACCATTGGCCATGTGCTACACTATTGATCATTGTAGGGTGCGTGTATTCAGTAATGTCCATTTTTTATACAGACATGGCACTGTGTTGCATGGCTAGGCAACAGTTGCCTTTATGCACTGCGCACTCCATGCTCTCAAGCCCTGCAGCCACATTCACCACATGGCTGATCAGTAGCCTCCTACATATTGTACGTGTCTAGCAGGAGCACCCACAGTGGACAACCTTGTGGGTCCAGGGAATCCCACCTGCCATCTGTCATGTTTGTGGACCACTAGGCACCTTAGTTGAGCAGTGCATGGGTACTGGGAATATCAGCAGTAGTGTGTCTCCCTGTTCACTGACAGTAGACATATGAGAGATGACAGCAACCAACACTGGCCATGGTGTCCCTGGGACACCACGATCAGTGAATATGTTATATGTTGTGGCTACCATGTGACCCCTGTGCTCTTGCCCATTGTCCTTACATTTGAATATGTCAGAGTTGTCTTATGCCAGCCAGTTTTACATCTGCAGCGTGCCAAGCCATGCAGTCATCTTGCAGTCAGTGTTGGGAACAGTGACCCTAACACCGAACAAATGGACATCTGACGGTATTGTGTTATACAGCAATCACTGCGTGTGTACTGCAATGTTCTGTCTGTTGTTATTGGAGCAGCAATGCACTCTGCACTGATGACACAGTGTCTACTGGAGTTCTCTACACACGTGCAATAACCTGTGCATGTGTAGTGGACCACAGTGGCACGGTGATACACTGTGATATATCCAATATGGTTGCAGTATCTCAATGCAGATGTCTGAATCATCTGGCATGCACAGTGACTCCTGGTGGCCATCTGTGAGATGGATGACTGTGCTAATGTTACACAGGTGTACACTGTGCATACATGAACCATTGCACATGTACAGGACACCGTGCTGGCCATATTGTAGACAGGGCACTCTTCTTTGTCCCATGGACCTCACCTGAATCCATGTCAGCTCCTGGTAGTATGTGTTTTGAAGCTTGGCAATGCTGGTTCCTCACCTGGGTGCCTGAATATCCACATTGTAAGTCCCATGCTGACATTGTCACAGCAAAAGTAGTCTACACTGGCAGTATAATGTTCTGCCCCCCCCCTGTGGTTTGACATACAATGCCATATGCCATAAATTACAACTGATCTAACTACAGTGTCTCAACATTATAGACAGCAAAGCAGCAGTGAAACTTGAGGGGATCATAAACTCACAAATACTACTCAAAGATGTCACAAAACTGTCAAGCCTACATCTGATGTCCACTCTAGAAGCCTTCCACAGCCTCATCCTACACTATGCACCAAAGCATATGGCATTCTCGAATATGGGGATGCATACAAGGTAAGCAAAGACAGATGTGTGCAGCTCTGTACACATACATATGAGATGTATGTATTTCACAAAGGCAGGGATTTACCATGACCCGTACCAGCTTCAGATGGATGTTCAGTGCATGTTCAGCACATGGTCCAGGTCATAGCTTCAGTCAGACAGTCACTGCTGTGCCTGACTGTAGTGAAACATCCATCAAAGATGACAGTGATTCCACTTACTCCATACAAAGGACCACTGCGATTCAACAATGCAACTGCCACACCGGTTTGTGATACGCAAGTACTTACATTGGGGATGTCACCTATCATGTTGCCACATTGAACCAACATATCATGCAACACATGGCAATGGTCATGCACAGGGTCACAGATAATTGGACACAGGTGATATGTACCTTGAATATCTATTACGCCAGGCAGCATGCAGTGGCACTACTTGGTAGTGCTATGTGACCTGGGATCACTGTGCCTCACTTAAACCTAGTGGTGAACATGTCTGTGCCATCCATCTGTGAATGTAACTGTTGACTGACATATTCACAACACAGTACTGCACATTGTCACATGTAGGACAATGTCCCACACAGGAGGTGAGCATGGCTGATGGAAGTGGATTAGTGTGCATGGTGTATGTCAGCAGCCAAAGGTTGTTGGTGTACTATATTGTTCAACATGTCACCCAAGCAATAGTCCATAAGGAACCATGACCATCTTTTCTTCATGTCACAACCTGATCTGTATCTCCCAATCACAGGTTGGTGCTCACAGCCATGCACTTCAATGAAAACAGTGCACACATGCAGGCCATCACTGTGGATGGAAGGCCTAGGTACTCAATTCACTTCCCAAAATTCAAAAAGAGTGGATACTCCATATGCAAGGACATGGTCAAACCTACTTATGGTAAGCAGTGCACTAACAGATTGGTATTGCATCTGGTACTGACACAATACCAGGCAGTGCTTATGGCAGTACAGAGTCGTAGGATGTGCTGTCCATTAATGGTGTGGATAGACATGTTGTATCCTGATGTACATGGACCTGTCCACTTTGATGCAGATCTCATTTTCACGCTACCAGCAGATCACTTGTAGCATCACTGCACATATGTTGTGCTGTGGGGTTTGGTGTTGTTTTGTTGGCATGGTTTGCACAATAGTAACAGACAGTTATTTGCAGTTATGCTATCAGTGGATGTGTGTGGCAGCATGCATTACACAACAGGTGGAGTGCGGCAATGCTAGGGCACATTCCTACACATCTGACACATGTGCAATGGTGCACACACAGACGTACACATACAACTTGTCAGGACAACAGAGCTAATTTGTGTCTGTTTGGCAACATTGTACGTTTCAGACCTGAGGAAGGGGTCATAAAGCTGTGGCCTGGTGCAAATGTGGTTTGCCCCGGTCAAACTGGGCTTTGATGATATCTGTTAGTCACAAAGCCAGGTTTGCCAACGCAAAATGGGTCTGCACCCATGCCAAGCATTGAGGGATGCCACAATGACAATGAGTGGTAGGGGAGCTGCATACCTGCTCCATGCCACTCGCAGTGAGTTACTACATGCAATGGCCTTTCGCAAAGGCCATTGTGTGTAGCACATTACCGCACAGAATAACCTGGCAGTACTCCCTGCAAACAGTAGATGGTTGCAGAGATACTGCAGGACCCCACCCACCCTCCACTCTGGTCTCCAATCCATGTGACAATCACATTATGTCCCTGTGCCATTATACAGCATTCCCTCCCACCATCCCGGTGTCTGATACCTGTATGTTGTATAAATGATATTGTTTATCAGTAGAATAGTGGTCCCTGGTCCTCTGCCTTGTACAATCCCAGTAATAATTAGACATAATGACCCCTTCAGTAGTCAACGTTCCCACCCCACTCCCCATTCCCAATTTCCCACCCATACTGTAGTTATTTCATTTCCATAGTGTGGTGGTCCATGCAACTCCCCAACCCACTCCAATGTCACATCCCACCACACTCCCCCACCATAGTACATTCTGACATTGGCGAGCAAAACAGCCCTCCACACACCTCCATGGCTGACCGCCTACTGGACTGTCGATGACAGTTTACTTTATACAATGCAATCCCATTGGTTGATACTTTGACCAATGTGACAGCAGTCTACATTGTAAACTGTCATTGACCATCTAGTCAGCAGGCAGCCTCAGAGGTGTGTGGAGGGCTGTGCTGCTCACCAATGTCGAGATGTGCGGTGGTGGGGGGAACGGGGTGGGATGCGATACTGAAGTGGTTGGGGTGGTGTCTGGACCACCACACTATGGAAATGTGATACTAAATACCTACAGTATAGGTGGGAGATTGGGAATGGGGAGGGGGTGGGACAATAGACTACTGAATGATCATCACGTCTTATTATTACAGTGTTTGGAGACAGGGTAGGGGGAGGGACCACCATATTACGGATTTACAAAATTCAGTGAAAGTCTTACAGAGATCAGAGATGTGGTGGTCTGCCATTCCACTGATTTACGGACACCATCTGTCACATCCAGTGTCAGTCCACAAATCACAGTAAGGGTGGGCAACATCATGGTCTAAAAGACTGCCACTACGTGGGACTTGGGCTGTTGGGGGGTGGGACAACACACTTATATGGTATGCTTATGTGCCCGTGATGGGCATGAGTATGGCCACTAGCACCTTGCATGCCCCGTAAGCTCATTTGCATCCCTCTGTTTGTGGATAGCACTGTTGCGCCTCACTGGTATTGACTGTTAGGCCAGTGTCCTGGTTGGCTGTGGTGGCAGTGCTACTATGAATGACATAACTTGGTCTGTGTTAGTGCTGGCCCCCTCAAGCCCCCTAATCACAGTTGGATAGCCCACCGGACTATCAAACTATGAATAGCACTGTTGCCAACCAGCGCAACCAGGGAGTGCAGCACAACCTTTTGCTCTCATTGTTTTTCAATCTTTGTAAATCCAGCCCCTGGACCGTCACTTGGTGATGCATGCTGTCAAATGTGTGTTGATGTCTTGACAGTCATTACCACTTACGACATTGGGAATGTCACACAGAGAGACATGCACAACTGTGCAGCCTTCACACCCGGCCTGGCACAAATGTCTGATGAGGCTCAATAGTGCACAGTGGGCTCATGTGGCCATTCAGAGGTTGTCAATGCACTTGTGTCACAGGCGTATGACCAGAGCATGGCAGAGTAACTGACGGCCCCATTAGCCCTGATGGTCACCACATTGTCAACATGCCAGTGACACATGCTTCAACATGCATCGGCAGTGAATGCATCACATTATATGTGTTCAAACCATCTGTGCAGCCATGTACCGGACAGCACTGGTCACACAAGGTGTTCGGTGTATGTTGCCATACACTTCATTTACACACACAAACATCAAGAGCCCTAATATTCCATGGTCAACGTAACTCAGCAGCAATCTCACTGGCACAATGGTGTGTGTGTGTCTCAATCAGTGGTAAACACACAGGGTGACTGCATGTGCAATACTTTTTGTGTTTTACACATGTGCTCACAACCACCCCTGCATATGCTTGCCAGTCACTCAGTATAAACACTGTTCCATTGCAGATGTTTCTTACAAAACCCCACCAACCTGCATGACAACAGTAATAGTTAGTAGGTATTTGAGACCTTGCTTTGTGAAGCAATAAATATACACAGTCACATCCAATGCTGGCTGTCTTACTGACATCCAACACAACAACTGATGTACTGTATCATGCCAATTGGCACCCTAGGCCAAAGCCAATGGGCAGTGCCATCAAACATGGCCATGTATGTGTGCATGATGTGATGTTGCGGAGACCAGTGGCACACTAACTGCATAGTTGCAGGTGTTGTGTTGGCTGTCACATGGATGGGGGGTGTCACAATAGTTGTCAGCTATTGATGTTGGATGGGAAGTGTACCTGTTGTAATATACAGTTGTTACTATTATGTATGTCAGTCCTCTGTCATGATGGCCATGGGGAAAGCCTACAGACACATGAGATCCCTAAGTGCAATATGCGCTGCAAGGTAATAACACATAGAATCAGACAGTGATGTAGGATGGATCAAAAGTGCACAGAGACATATCTTGTGGAACTCTGTTTATATGTCTCGTAGTCCTGGAGACTGCATTGCTGGCAAGTGCTGCCTGCACTGAGTGGGTGGTTATGTGATGGACATTTACATTAGGCCTTACATAGTGGGGTAGAATCCGGCCCTCCTAATACAAATGAAGGTCAGTGTGTGCTATGTTTGATTTCCAGATCATTAGATTTTTCAGTTGTACATGAATTCAACAGCGCAGTACTTCCTACATGTTTTCAGGCCAAGGATGGCACACTGTCACATACTGTATCAATATGTACATCTCACAATGTTCATTAGTGATCACATACTGTATCAATATGTACATCTCACAATGTTCATTAGTGATCACATAATGTATCAATATGTACTTCTCACAATGTTCATTAGTGATCACATAATTGTTTCCAACCCCTGCCAACCACCTGCATTCCTCACATAACAATGAAGTGACAGATTCACAACATTATACTATGTTATAGGGGACATGTTATATGCACCGTGCAGCAGACAAACAGAATGAAGTCATAGCAGTGCTGTGACATGTTGTGCATTACAGCTGTGACTCAGCAGGTTTTCCATCCCATGGTACGTATGTGTGGCATGATGTGACACCAACAGGATCATGACTGGGAACAGTACCACTACAGACATCTTGTGTGTACCCATCACCTCTGATGTGTGGAAGATATTTTGGACAAATGAACAGGCAGCAGATCAGAAGTCCCATGGGAAGAGTACAACATTGTGGGGCTGTAGTGCTGGCCCTTCCCAGCCATGTACTGTACTCATAGTCCTCCATCTTTTTACTGTCGCAGCAAGTGGTCATGTTTCAAATACCTGTACACAAATCCACAACTCTTTCCAAGTGCCCACCTAGAGACAGCGTACGATGATACCGACATGATTTACATGATAATCTCAGCAGAGCCACAGTGATCCACAGCAATGAATGTTGTAGTGTGGGGGCTAGTGACTCAGATGTCCAATAACACCCTTGGATAGCATAGCAAAAGATGGAGATTAGCATCCAAGAGGTGGATAGGCAGAAAAGGGGCAGAATTCAGCAGAAGGGCAGACAGCAAGGAAAACCAGGGATAAAGGACAACCAATGAAGGGGCTGTAGTAGAACAGCGAAACAGTCTAGGGAGGTCAAATCATGGAAAGCCATGTGTGCAAATGCCAGGAGCCTTAGCAACAAGATGGAAGATCTGGAGGCTGTCATGGTGCAGTCAGACCTGGACATTGTGGCCATCACTAAAACCTGGTGTAATGATAACCACAACTGGGAGATGGCCATACCTGGCTACAACATATTCAGAAGAGACAGGACAGGCAGGAAGGGAGGAGGAGTGGCACTGTATATGAAAAATGACATAAGGGCCACAGAGATCCAGGAGGAACAAAATGGGGGAGAGATACTGTGGGTTAAGCTGGAAAGGAAAATGGGGCTAGCCATCCGCACAGGTGTGGTCTATAGACCACCAGCCCAGGAGGAAGAAACAGATAGGGGTCTGATGCTAGCCATCCAAAGGATGGCAGACATGGGTGAGGTGGTACTGGTTGGAGACTTCAATATTCCAGACATGGACTGGAGCATCCCAGCAGCAGCAGCATCAACTAGGAGCAGATTTATCCTGGACTCCCTTCAGGGTGCCTTCCTCAAGCAACTGGTTATGGAACCAACTCGGCAGAAGGCAATACTGGACCTTGTGCTCACAAACAGGGACAGTGTGATGGGGGTAACAGTGGGGGAGCACCTGGGGAACAGTGACCACCAGTCATTGTGGTTTGAAATCACAGAAAGAGCAGAACCAAACCACACAAAAACACATATCCTGCATTTTAGGGGGGCAGACTTTGGGAAAATGGGGAGATACTTGAAAGAGGCATTAAGGGGAATGGAGCAGGAATCAGGGGTTGAGGAACAATGGGCAGTATTTAAAATGGGGATTACAAGAGCAACAGAATTATGCATTAAGCAGGTTAGCAAGAGGAAAAGGAAGAGGAGACCATTATGGTTTTCCAAAGAGGTAGCAAAGAAAGTGAAAGCCAAAAAGATTGCATTCAGGCAATACAAAAATACACAGGCAGAAGGGGATAGGGAGAAGTACCAGGAGAAGCAAAGGGAGGCAGGAAGGTCAGTAAGGAAAGCCAAAGCTCAGACAGAAGAACAAATTGCAAAATCAGTGGGTAGAGGGACAAAACCTTTACAGGTACATAAGTGAAAAAGAAAGGCAAAGGGAGGGAGGGATAGTGAGACTGAAGGGGGAGGATGAGGGACCGTGGAGGATGACAACAGTAAAGCTGACATATTGAACAGGTATTTCTGCTCAGTCTTTACTGAGGAAGAGGAGGGTAATGGGTCTGAAGGGAGTACACGGGGTGAGAATGGTGCAGAAATGGACACAAGTCCCTTTACACGAGAAAGGGTCCTGAAGGAACTGGAAGTAATAGGAGTTGATAAAGCAATGGGGCCAGATGGGGTGCACCCCAGGGTCCTTAAAGAACTAAGAGAGGTGGTGACTGAACCTCTGGCTATCCTGTTTAGCCGATCACTGGAAACAGGGGAGGTACCCAAAGACTGGAGGATAGCGGATGTAGTCCCCTTATACAAAAGTGGGAACAAAGAGGAAGCGGGGAACTACAGACCTGTCAGCCTCACCTCGGTAGTGGGGAAGATCATGGAAGCACTACTGAAGGAGAGATTGGTGGAACATCTGGTTGTCAATGGACTACAGGACCCAAGGTAGTGTGGTTTCACCAGGGGGAGGTCATGTCAGACCAACCTCATTGAATTTTTGGACTGGGTGACTAGGGAGGTGGATCAGGGGAGGACAGTGGACATGGCCTATCTGGACTTCAGCAAGGCCTTTGACACCGTGCCACATAGAAGACTATTACACAAACTGGGGAATATGGGTGTAGGCAGGACAGTAGTGTGGTGGCTAGGTAATTGGCTGGGTGGCAGGACACAGAGGGTGGTGGTAAATGGCTGTCACTCCACAGAGGGAAGAGTGATCAGTGGGGTACTACAGGGATCAGTGCTGGGACCAGTCCTATTCAACATCTTCATCAGTGACATTGCGCAGGACCTAGAAGGCAGAATTTCACTGTTCGCTGATGACACAAAGCTCTGTAACAGAGTAGACACACCAGAGGGTGTAGACAGAATGAGAAGGGACCTGCAGAAACTTGAAGAATGGTCAGGGATTTGGCAGTTGAAATTCAATGCAAAGAAGTGCAAGATAATGCATATGGGGCACAAAAACCCTGGCACAATATATCAGTTGGGGGGTGAGGATATAGCATGCACCAAACAGGAAAGGGATCTTGGAGTTACCATCTCTGATGACCTCAAGGTAGGGAAACAGTGTGACAAGGCAGCAGGTAAAGCAAATAGAATGCTGGGATGCATAGGTAGGGGCATCACCAGCAGGAAAAGGGAGGTCATAATTCCATTATACAAGACACTAGCCTGGAGTACAGTGTACAGTTCTGGAGACCTTACCTACGCAAGGACATAGACAGGGTAGAGAAGGTTCAGAGGAGGGCACTAAAGATGGTGCATGGATTGCATCACAAGTCCTATGAAGACAGGTTGAAGGAACTGAACATGTACTCCCTGGAGAAGAGGAGGGAGAGAGGGGGGATATGATAGAGACATACAAGTATCTTACAGGGAGGAACAGGGTGCAGGAATACACTATTTTTAAGCAAAAAAGACATTCCAGGACTAGAGGGCATGGGATGAAGTTGGAGGGAGGACAATTCAGAGGAAACGTGAAGAAGAACGGGTGGTGGACAAGTGGAACACCCTGCCAGAGGAAGTGGTGGGGGCTGAAACAATCACGCGATCTAAGAATGCATGGGATAGACATAAAGGAATTCTGGAGGTCAGGGGTAAGGGGGCAACAGACTTCTAGGAAAACATAAACTGAACTTACAAGCTCAAATGGGCAGACTGGGTGGGCCATAGGCCCTTATCTGCTGACACTGTCTATGTATCCATGTATCTGGGTACTATATCATCACACATGCACAGTACATGTCATCAAGAGCATATGTTATGCAATCTTGTGAACAGCTATCTCGTTCACCAGTCCCTATGCCACTCATATATGTTGCAACTCTGTCACACAGTGGCTCCACTGTTCCCATCAAGTTGATCAAGTCACAGGTATCTTAGGCTGTCATGCACTGAGTGTGCATTTTGACATATTTGTGGTTTATCATTACATCGTCATGTCAGCATAACATAATACTGTTGCTGTGTCAGAATGAGGTACAGCATCAGCCTGGCAAGGCCTTACACCACTGTCCTTCATATTTGTATGTGGCACATATTTTTGGCAATCTGTTTTCTGTGTTCTTGTCCTTTATGGTTCATCTCTGGTTGCATTACACACTGTGTGAGTCTTTCTGAAGGCGGACACCACTTGCTAACATCAGGGTCACACAAGTGTGGGTGTGTGCTGGTGCCATATTTGCATTTTGTTGTTTACATGGCCACTGAATTTGATCTGCAATATCAGCATGTTGTGCAGTCCTCCATTTCCATGTAGTAAATTGAAAGGAGATAAACCATGTTCCTTGCAAAATTCAAACAATAATTTCTCCTTGCATAACACTCTTCTACATATTCAATATAAAGGAAAGAACAGTACTCCCCTGGGCACTTTCACACTGTTGTGTGCTTAATGGTGGGGAGGGATATGAACACAATGATTAGAATGTATGAATTGTGTAACATGCATGACATGTGCAAACCTTACACAAAAAATGACCAAAACAGCCATATTGTCTGCCTTTCTCATTGGTGGCAGTGTCATTTTCTCATTACAATCATACCAAGGTGCCTATGTCATATACAATGGGTAAACATCTTCTAATCCATTCCTGTGATGGAATGGTCGACTGAAAAACATCAGTAAGGGCTATGAAGCACATTACATCCTGTTGTGTGGCTGAACATTGTGTGTCCCCACCCAGGTTCATTACTCATCACCCTCTGTCTTTACCCACAGCTTTTGTCAATGTACCTAGGAGAAGGCAACTGGAATCATACTATGTGGCACCAGGCACCAAAGGACCTTCAAACATCCATTGCTGACATCTGAGGTTCACTACCTGGTCCATTATGTTTGCTGCTGGAACACCCTGACAAAGATGATACCATTTCCGAGTTTGTCTGTCGATAAAATCAGCATGCATGAAACTGGTGTAAGAGGCTTTTGTTATGCAAACTGAAATCCTTTGTACACATCATTGTCCTCTGGAAATGTTGTTCATATCTTGTTGATGGCACATGATGGAAGAGGGACATGGTTGTGGCAGCCCAACCACCCGAAGCACCATTTCACCAGCTGTCGGTATGAGATGTACCTGAATCGGTTATGAGGAGACAACAAGAAAAGAACTGTCAGTATCATACATTTGCGAAATATGTGTAACATCACAGTGTAATTTGGTGGTATCAGCATTTCAGCTGTGCACCTAATTTTGTCCCTATTCAGTTCTGACAGCAACAACAGGACCAGTGTCCTCCAGTGTCCATGGCCCTTCCTCTATTATCACAGCAGAAGCATCAGCTTGTGTTGCTTTTGTGCCACTCCCAAGTGTTTGTACACATCCAAACACATGGTATGTGGAGAGTGTCACCATTGACAGCATAGCAGCTCACACAGTGTAATGTGTTATGTATGTGTACAGTAATAACACAGCACACACATATCTTCTTTCCCTTGGTGACATGTTACCATATCCCACTTGTGTGAAGGGACACAACTAAGTATGCCCATCTTGTGTTGTACGCATAGCCATTGCAATGTTAGGACACCACTTACTACAATCACCTACGTTTAGTGAAACTGTGGGGACAGCTGACCCACAGTTACATTCCCCATGATATTACCAACCACTGTAGGTGTTCAGGCATTGTCTCCACTACATACTTGGTAATGACTCTGACAATGAGTCATGGATGGTAACCCTGGTCCTGAGACATGGCACACATGACATCAGCATAGCTGTGTAGACTTTGATGGCTTTATGGTTGTGTCATCACAAACAGGAGCTCAGTACATTGTGTTCTTCATGGTAGCATCACAGTACTAACCCCTTATGACACGTGTAACATATCACAGTTCAACACTGCAACCCCAATACAAGTGGCATATGTAACTTGTAGTGCAACACATGCATCTTGGGTAGGACACGTACTATCTACAGTTACTGTGACCACAACCTTAGGTGGGCATCTATTGCAATTATCGAGATGAGTATTGGTTAGCACTGACAACATTGCAGGTAATGGTATTGTGACATGGTTGTGCAACACAGCAACTGCTACATACTGATATATATATCTAAACAGTACACTAACACAAACTATGTACTGTAGTATCATATACTGCACTGCATACCTAGTACTGGTGTAACATCAAAATGCACGTATTCCACAATAGATACTTATATACCCTGGTCCACGCATTTCCAGCATGGTGGTTCGGGGGCATGTTACTAACATGTGCCATTATCTCATGCACAGCCATGGGCATATCGTTTCTCAATGGTGTCTCACTGACATTGTGACACCATACTAATGGCGCCTGGGGAACAAGTAGAGATCCACCCTCATTCACACCACGTAGTTCTTCCCCTGTCAATGCTAACAGTTTTTATTGATTCAGTGCAGTAAGCACTCCTTATGTTCACCTAAAACCATAGCATGTCTAGAGTCGCACATGCTGAATGTACATGTTCATACAGTTACATACACTGTTGAGGTGGATTATTATGTACATGGCAATAGTTATTGACATGTTATGGCATCACATGTACATAATAACATTTGGACAACATTTCATCCTGGCTGTTAGTTGGACTATAGTGGACGGGTAACATGTATGTGGTAAAACAATGGGGAGTGGACCACTGTGTTACACACACACACAGGCACAACATGGGATTTCATGTCTTTATAGTGCTACTCTGAGGATTACTGTTGTGTTTAGAGGTGACCCATCTGTGATTGAGCAGCACTGGTCTGGAAAGATGGGTTCAGATGTCCTGCGGGGGTACAGATGGTGCAGCTGTGCACAAGACTCCTATCAGTAAATTCACATAAGGACAATCCTGTAGGCCCATATATTCAGATGAGATGGGTGGCAGAGGCATTGGAACAATTTTTATAGTGGGGGTGCTAATAGTCTTTGAACAAAACTGTATAGGAAGCCATAGGGAATTGTACTTCAACCAAGGGGGTGCTGCCGCACCCCCAGCACCCCTAGTTCCAGCACCTATGATGGGTGGCACATGTTGGAGAAACACAGGGAAGCACTGCTCATCTCAAACAATATGCCACAGTGCCATATTCAAAGGTAGTAGATGGGCTGCCCACATTAAGATGGGCCATTGTGCAACGTTGATCTATGCGGCCCTAGTAGAGGGGGCATGCCCATGTGTGCCATGCACAACTGAATATTCAACACATATGGCCTGCCCAAGTAGAGGAGATGCACTGTGCAAGGTTAGCCATGGGAAAGGCATGCCTGACTTGGCTTTCCACCTATAGGCAGGCTGCAGTACTGCAGAATGCAGCACAGCAGCCTGCCATCCCTAGTGGTCCAGTGGCACCCTCCACAACCCAACCCCCCTACAGATGCATACACACCCCTGTCCATACTGTACTGCACCCCCCAGATGTACAGAATTCTTGCCCAAACAAACATTCCATAAAATAGGGCCCCCCCACCCATTCTCTGATGGACATACTCCTGTGCAACACACCCGCCCCATAAGGTGTGGCCACACACACATATTCTACAACATGCAGTCTCTTGTGCCAATCCAAAGACACATTACCATACTGTAGCATCCCCCACCCAGACCCTTCCCATGGTATTTGTGATGCCAGCCCAAAACCCTGTCCCATAATGTGGTGCATCCGCCCCCACACATACCTGTTCCCTGATGTGCAACTTGATGGTAGCAAACCCTTTTTTCCATAGTGTAGTGCCTAGCCTAGCTTCAACCCGATCCCCTTTTTTCCTGATACCCACTCCAGTGATATGAACAGGCCCCACTGTTCCCTGATCCCATTTCAATGTACATTCCAGATTCACACCAGGATCCATTTTTTGTATATTCCCATTTCAAACATGTTTCCATAGAGTATTGACCCCCACTGCCCCACTCCATTAGGCATGCCACCACCATGCACACCCCAGTCTCCACCAGTGTCAGTGACTGGCACAGCCCTCCACACCATGACACGGCCAGCCCCTGACTGATTGTGTTGGACACCCCTACTGTACATAGGGCAGGTTCAGTGGCTGAGGCTGTCCAATGTACAGTGTGGGCCTCTGACATGATTAGTCAGTGGATGGCTGTAGCAGGGTGTGGAGTGTTGTGCCACTCGTCATGCACAGGTGGGGATGTGTGGTTACAGGGTGGTAGGCTGCCTACCAGAGTTGGGGGGGGGGTTGGCCATTACACAATGGAAACATGTTTGGCACAGAAATATACAAGGTACAGGGATCCCGGTGATGGGGACATATAGCATGGACAGCACAGTTATTTGATGTATGTCATTGCATCCATGCAGAGTTGTGTGATTACATAAGGACATATATGATGTCAGACATGGGGGCATTATAATGCACAGCATATGGTGGTTCCTGTGCAGGGCCATGTTACTGGTGTGACACCACTGTAGTGTAGGTAATGTGATGCTAAAAATTATTTATGTTTTGGTCATACAGTGATTCTCCGACATGTAATGTGTGCATTTTCAATGTATTTTTCCTTTTATTCTGAAGCAGTTGATTCATCTATTGTATGTGTATTCAGTACACTCCCTTTCTGTAAGACATGTATACACATAACAGCAGTCCTAACAAGGATGTTGACACAACAAATCACGATGTAGGACAATAAATGGACAACAATTACTCATGCTGAAGTGGCATAATGTCTTCATCCTCAGGATACTGCTGCCTGAATTGGTAGTAAGCTGTCTCCAGGACCCATCGATCTAGGCAAACACCATGGAAGCCTGGATGCATGATTATGCATGACAGGTTCCACTTCACCTTCTTCATTGTGGTGACCTAATTTACTTTGAAACTGTTCTGATTCTCTGCAGCATGTGCTTGAGATTCCATTGTTCATTGCAATGCTTGTCCACGTGTGCACCTGGTGGACGGGAAAACACCACATGTGGGTGACTGCAGATCAGTGAACATCATTACATGGTCATCAATAGTACTAACTGATACATCTATCCATGCAACTGTACATCAATCATGTTCACAAATGCATGTCCTGACATGGATAATGTCTTCATACTATGTATATATATATGCATGCATGTTGCTCCAGCAGAGTCAGTGTCATGGACCATGCACATCAGCCATTGGCTGGTGTATGACACCTCATGATTTAAGCAGACCCAGGACAATACATCAGTGGGACATGCACAGGCTAGGCATTTCTCCATTCACAGTGTCATATATGTGCACCATGGTGTGCCACTTTGTCCTGGAGCACTGTGACAGTCATGGACTAGTCGTGACATTGCATGTCATGTCAGAAAAGCATTCATAGACATGTGTGGGACACATTCAGACCAGCAGTACAATAATGTTCCAGTGATATTGGCACTATCAGTGCACTTACAGTCCAAACAGGTGACAATTGTGTACCACGCATACAACCAGTGATCCATGGTTACCACCAGTTGCATACAGTGTGCACATTACCACATAACAGTTATAATTCCATCAGGTACACAGATTAGGGTACTTCTGTGAATAACTTCCTGGCTTGTCTCAGTAATGTACATGGTGGGCATCAGTCAGCATACCCTTGCAGTCTCACATAGGGCACAGTACAGGACAGGTCATACAGGGCACCCTCAGCAACTTTGAGGGTTACCTTCATGTACAATGATGACACCTCACAGAATGGTTACTCACCCCATGAACATGATGATGCACAACCACTAATGACACACAGTGGCACACAGACACGACTGTCATCCGTCAGCAAGCACTACACAGCAGACATTTTGTTTACATCTACCACACCATCTGTACTTCCCACACCCAGGAGAGGTCAATTGTCTGTCCCATACTTCACTTCCATTTTCAGTATCACACACCCATTTCACCATCAATAATCAGTAGTCACCTAATCAATTGACATCGACCACCCTACAACCACCCCCAAACTCAACATTGACAATGCCATGTAAGTTACATACATCTTTACATGCCCACAGGTTGTGTGCATTCAGTGTCAACATGCTTCTTACAGCACCTTCGAACTACAAGACTCACAATCATGTCTGTGATGTACATGACATGGTGTGTATGTGGGGCAACATGTATGTTAGAGTGCATGTGACAGCACAGTGTTTTTCTCTGACCAGATTGACAGACACACACCATGGACATGAGCATACGTTTTGTGTGTGGCTGATACACATTACATTGTTGGCTCATGGCATGTTATTAGTCATGACACACTTGTGGGACTAAACATGCATCACATTGACAACCTGCCAGCACCGCAGCACCAGAGGCACTTGCAGCATCACTGACCAGGCAAGCGTATGTTGCTGGGTGGCCAGCCAGGGGTGGTGGATCAAGCACCCCAGGGGATGCACTCATCCTCCCAGGAGGGTGGTCTGCAGATCCTGCTTCTGTGATGCAACCTGGGTGACCACGGGTGTTGGTGCATTTGGATGATCAGGAGCAGAGGATGCTGACTGGGGTCCATGGCAGCACCATGCCTCTGCATGCCTCTTTAGAACCCCTCAAGCACTAGCACACTGATGGGGCAAGGACCAAGGCTATAATGTGTACAGGCCACAGTCACCGGCATTGGACAATACACGGGTGGGCCACATCTCATCTCAAGGCTCCATAGGGGACAATCCTGACTACATGATGCTCACTCTTGAATGCATGGTGGGGAAGGCCAGAGTCACTCCTCTCACTGACCAGGGGATAATGCAAGACAGGATGGTGGTGAATCAGGCATTGTGAGTTACCTGGACATATGCTAGGGGGTCTACTGTCTTTTGATCCCCTGAGAGTGGAGCCAACACAGTGCAGAAATGGGTGCAGGGACACAGCCGCATTGGAACATCACCAGAACAGTCACCACATTGCAAGACAGCACTTATATCTTCATTTCTTATGCTTCTTTACTGTCTATTGTTCCATATAGTCAGTACAGCATTTTTGATGGTTGCATTGATGTATTTGCAGGTATGGACATATGATGGCATCCAATGCACACTCACAGGTCCAACATATTTACCAGTTAGTGTTGCCAACTCTGTCAGCATATTGCTCTTCATCTTCTTCATTGTCATCCCCATTATCATTCTTTCTTGCCAGGGGTTCAAATCTCTAGAGCTTGATGTCATGTGGTGCCATGGGCTCCTCACCACGCGAGGATGCATCAGAACCAGCACTGTCATGCTCAGTGTACTCCTGTTCGGAAGTGAGATGACCACTTTCATCTGTGGACAACCCTTCCTCTTCATTGAAGAACTCATCATCCACATCTGACATTTTTATGGCATACCTGTTTTAGTATGGGAGATAGCACATGTATGGGTTTTACACGTGACAAGTGACATACATAATATCATTTATCAGTCAGTTACATAGCATAATGACCACCCACAGTCAACTTGTGACAGACACACAGGCACACACTGACATACAGCCAATCACAGACTCACTCACCTGCACAAGTACTCATGCAGGCCCCCCTCCAAAGGCACACACACTCACCGAAGACACACACATGGCCCCCCACACCAACACACAATAACACATGCACAATCAATGGCCAGACACAACACACACAAAGGACCCAACACAAACACACAGTGAGGCACACATACACAGCCCCACCTCCCAACACACACTGACAGAGACACTCACTGACACACAAATGTCCCCTACAAATGCACACTGTCATCCCATAGACACAGACACACAAACACAGTGACATGATTTGGCTACCTAAAGACACACATACACAGACATGCTTTTATCTACATACACACATAACCGACACAAAGTCAAGGGTCATGTTTTCTTCAATGTTCCACAGGTACAAGCCCCCAACCCTCCCTCCTCTGCCACCACCACCACCCAGATATGCAGGCCTGCAGTGTTGTTATAGTCATCACAAATTTCTATGCTGTCAAGCGTGTGCTAACAGTGGGACTGGCTACATGCTGTGTTCCAATACCTCATCCATACCTTTCACAGCACATATGAGGATTGCAATATGGTACTCACCACAGCACCCATACATATTCACAATATATTATGTGTTCAGTTTCATTCCTCTACAGGGCTTTCCAGGGGACACATACATCTCACCCCTCAGCTGCCCATTATATGCTGTAGACACACACTGCTCCCTGGCAGGGCCACTGGGCTATGCCATCTGTCCACCACCACTCAGCACACACAGAGCTGTCAACATGGGCAGTAGCAACACTGGTGATTGAGTGTCCACACTCTACATGCACCATCACTAATCAACACACAGCAGTGTCATACACGAACGCAAAAAAGTGATCACAACACAGGGAATCCATGTTTGCACAGCAACACACACTCCACAATACAGTATGCTGGGGTCAGCTGTGTGCACTATACTGTCACTGTAGTGCAGGCACAGTACTGTCTCAGCACTTTCACATCATTCATGGCCACAGCAACATAGACGCCCAATCATGCATCCCACAAAATACAGTCACAACAGAGACAAATGAGGTTTGCATAGCAGGACACACTACACAATATAATAAGCCAAGATTGACTGTGTGAGCAAGACTGCCACAGTATTGCTTTCACTATACTGTACCAGCACAACACTGTGGGCCAGCGTGACACTCATGACCAGAACAACATGTAAGACATGTCCTGCATACTAGTGGCATGGCACACATCTGTATGGCATGGATCCCAGCGGTGCCTGCCTACTTCAGAAGGCCCCCCCAACACACACATAGCAGTGTGACCCGCGTAATGTTTCCTTTGGAAACGTTTCATGTGTGTGCCACTAGGCAGCAATTAGGCTGTCCACATACAGCACAGTAGCCTCTCACTTCGCAGTACTGGTTCATTTGGCTGGGGGGGGTTCTGTTATATGACACGCTGATGTGCTACATTCTGTCACTGGTGCAGTAACTTGCGACTACTTCTGAGGTGGCACCGTTGTGACAGGTGGGAGTGCTACAAGGAACATCCTCTCAATGTCCAGTTCCAGTTTCACATTAGTGGTGTTATTGTACCACCTTTGACATGGGCCTACACATGCTGCTGTGGTGATTTACAGTGTGACCTCCCCACAACCCGAGTTCAGTAAGTAGAAACACAATGGGGACATCACTGTGAGAACTGGGGACACGGTACACGGTATGTTCTCTCTGCAGACGTCTGCCCTCCCGCCCCGCATCCAAATGCATGTCAGCACGTTCCTACACTCACACGTCTCTCTCTCTCGTTCAGCAGTCTGCCTTTTCCTGCTTCTCTCATTGCTGCTCAGTGGCTGCGGGAACTTCCAGGTCTCAGCTGTTCATTTAGTAACATCACGCTGTGATGGGAGATTCCAACGCAGTTTGCGTGACTCTTCTCGGCTTTTCCTGGTGCACTGGAATTTTTAATCATATTTTTGCATGCCTTTGGTCATTTGTGGTGGATTTCTATACATGTTACTACTGTGCATCACCTGCACTTTGGACTGGCACATTTCTGCTTTACAGTGAGTACATGCTCTTTAAGCAATAAACCACGACAGGGTGCGGATTATGGGGGGGATTTACCATGGCTGGCATGGTTTGGCCACGAGGCCGCAGGCTGTGATAAATCCCCCCATAACCCACAACCTTGAGGGGTTTATTGTGATTATACAATGGTCTAATTATTAAATTATAGAAAAAAATAGTAAAAAACATTAATTTTAATTTTTTTACATATTTTTGTTGAAATTTTTTTCCATGCTATTAAGTAGTCCTGTTTTTGCTGGGTTGAATTGGATTTAGTAAGCCCTCTCCCCCCCCCAGCCCAGTGCCACACCCATGTGCTTTTTGAATGTTTTTTTTTTTTTTTTTGTGTAGGGAGATGGAAATTTTTTTATAGTTTCTCTGCTGCAGATTTGAAAATATGTTGGAAAGTGGGCGTTTGAAAGAAGCAGAGACCGGTCTGCGTTAGTGTTGGGAGCGGAACGGAGCGGGGCACCTGGGATTAGTTCTGGGTATCAGTTTGTTGGGAGGTTGTAGTCAGCATAATTTTTGAGGGAATGTTTTTATTTGCCTTCTTTTAAATTTATGTTTATACTATACAGAGGCAGATCTAGTGAGTAGGGAGCTGTGAAGAGTTACAGCGGGACGTAGCGGGCAGAGAAAAAAGTGGGAGTGAAGAGCGAGTGAGGTGGGTGCCATGGCAGACGTAAACTGGGGAAGTCTTTTAAGAGTCTGAAGTTTTGGACATGTCTGTTTTTAATTATTAATGTGACAGATGGAATGAGAAATGGGGAGGGGGGCGTTGTCTGTCTCCCATCGCTGTGTTTGCTGTTGAAGCAGGAGGTTTGGGATATGTCTGGGAGACTGCCGTTTAAAGAGGAATTCAACATAGCGGTTGTCCAACCATTCAGGGTTCTGGATTGATTTTGTTGGTAATGTGGGTGGCTGGCACCTTTGCCGTGGGTATATCAGAGGATTTACCATGGCAGAAAGGTGCCAGTCAGCCAATCACACTACAGGATTTTTCTTTCATTTTTATGTCCATGGTATAATTAAGCAATTTATCCCTCCAGGGTGTCGGTACACTGGAGGATTTATTATCGCTGATGTGATTCGGTCACGAGGCGCAGCCAAGTGACCCAATCACACCAGTCGTGTTAAGTTCTCCAGTGTACCCACACCCTGGAAGGATAAATTTATATTATACAATGGCAAATGTTTTTTCTTTAATGTTTTTTAACTATTTCCTAACTCACTGAGGTCCCTACACTTCGAAAGAGGATGTCATTTTGTAAACAATTTACCGTGGTGTTTTAGCAAAGCGGCGAGGGGATAAATCGCGGCAGTTTCGTTTGAAGTGAAAGCGACCTGATTAACAGGCTATAAGGTTGGCTGGCACTTCTTCCCGTGGGTACACTGGAGGATTTATCACAGTGGTAATTGTGCCAGCCAACCAATCAGGATGCAGGATTTGGGATATTGGATTTACCACATTGTATAATACAAAATATACAACGTTCAGCAGAAACGTTCAATTACAGTTACAAGTACATAACTCAAGCAAGTACAATTTTAGTCACTTTTCAAAAACTTGAGAACAGTTTATACATAAAAATTCAGGGAAACTATTCCAGAATCGAGGAGCAACTGCAGTAAAAGAATTTAAACCAGCTTTAGTTTTTGCAGGCTCCAATCTCACCAACAACCCCAGATGATGACCACAAGCCAATCAACATATCCTTGACTGAAAGAAGATCAGAGAGTGGGGAAGGGGTGGAGTGAAAAATATTTTTAAAAACTAAGCAAACAAAAAAATATTGTATACATTGTACCAGGGATAACCAACCAAGCTGTGAGTATAAATAACAGTGGTGAGTACGTGAAGGAGCTAGTAAAACAAAACTTCGAGTGTTATTATAAACAACATAAAGATTTTGTACCTCCTTAAAACCAATTAAAAAAAAGGTTAGATACATAATTAAAATGAGGTAAAAGTGAACCAACAGCAATGGCTTTACATGATTCAAAAGTGCAATAACTTTTAAGCTTATAAAGGGCTCCACTGTTTTGATTAATTTTATAATAAACAAGCTTAACATGATCAGTAAAAGTGAGCAAGGCATGCACAATATCTCCCAGGTATTTAAACTGGGGATACTTGGTCAATTAAATGACCTTGATTGCTGTAAAACTCAAGACCAGGACACTTATTTTGCATAAAATGTGACCCAAATCTCACTGCTGAGGAGCATCTGATTGTAATATCATTAATGAAGACATTGAACAGCTCCAGTCCAAGCATCAAGCCCTGTGGGACCCCACTGGTGATCTCCCTAGTGCTGGAGGGTTCACCTCCCACCACCTCTCTCTGGGTCCTACAGCTCTGCCAGTTTTCTACCCACCTGGTCAACTTCTTGCCGACCCCTAAATCCTCCAACTTCCTGATTAATCTCTTGTGGTGTCTGCTGGCCCAGTGGCACTGAGGGTTGAGGCGCTGAATGCCACACCTCGCGCCATGCTGGTGACCCATGTTCGGGAGCGAGCTTGTGCACCAAGGCTTGGCATGGATGGGGCAAGGATTGAATAAGGGGTGGTGAGGGATAGCTCGGTGCACCAGCAGCTCCTGGTGGAGATCAGGGGCACTGCAGCACATCGGCTGCACGTCATTCAGCATGGATGTTGATGGCAGGGTTGCCTTGCACCAGAATGTCACGGGTGCACCACGCAGGGGGAGGGACACCAAGAAAATGAAAAAACCCAGCTTTGCGGGGGAGGCGACAGCACCTGACCCCCATGCCTACCGCCAGATCCACCCTGCCTGGCCTTCCAGATCCACCACCCAGAGCCCACTCCCACAGCCGGAGTCTATGTGTGCAAGAGCACCCAATGAGGAGGGGTGGCCCCAACCCGGAGGGGTTAAGCTGGGGGTGCTGGCTGTGGGAGGAGTGGAGAGAGGAGGTACAGGTTCAGGGGACCTCAGCTGGGCAGGATCAGGCAGGATACCAGAGATGCCCCCGCGGGCAGCGACCAGAGGGAAATAGAATAAAAAAAAAAAAAACTCTTGTGGTGTACAGAGTCAAATGCCTTGCTAAAGCCCAGATAAAGGATGTCCACTACTTGGCCTCAGTCCACTATTTTAGTAACCCTGTCAAAGAAGGCAATAAGATTTGTTTGACACAACCTCCTTCCCATAAACTCATGTTGTCTCTCATCCTCGGAGACTATTCTCATCCAGATACTCTGCTAACCTTTCCTTAAGTAAGGTCTCCATGAGCTGGCACACCATTTGAGGTCAGACTGAGTGGTCTGTAATTCCTTGGGTCATCCCTGGGACTACTCTTATGGAGGGGCACTACATGTGCCTTTGTGCAGTCCTGTAGTGCCATGCCCGATTCCATTGAACTATTGAACAGGTCAGCCAAGAGATCTGCAAGCTCCTCCACCAGCTCCCTCAGCACCCTTGGGTGTATGCCATCTGGGCCTGGGGATTTATCTACTATTAATGCTAGCAACTCTGTTCTCACTCTATCCACCTCTATCAAAACATCTGTTCCCCCGCCCCACTTCTCCCCTCCTTCCCCCAGTAGCACTGGTCTGTCTCTCTCCCCTGGTGAAGACAGAACAGAAGTACTCATTCAGTACTTCTGCTTTGCTCCCATTCTCCTACACCCACCCATCCCGTTTCCTGAGTCTAACAATCCCATCTTTCTTGTCCCTTTTCTTGCTAATACAGCAACAAAAGGCCTTTTCTCCCCTTTTAATTCTCTCACTGGCTGCAGTTCCTGCTGAGCTTTAGCCTGCCATCTTACCTTACTTGCTACATCAGCCATCTTCAGATAGTCCTCCCTGTTTTCTTCCCTCTGGCTGCTCTTGAATTTCTTGTAGGCTGACCTATTTTTCCTTACTGCTTGGTGACCTCAGTGCTAAACCAGCTAGGTGCTTTGGTCCACGAGTTCTTCCCTTTCAGCCTAACAAACTCACTTGTGGCATCCATTATGTCCTCCTTGATGATTGACCACCTTTGTTCCACCCCATATCCACTTGAATTCTTGCCTGCCAGATGACTACTGGGTAGTTCATGCATTCTTCTGAAGTTTACCTTTATAAAATGCAGTATTTTAGTCTTAGTGGATGCCTTTTCCATGCCCCTATCCAACCAGAACCACAATGTGCGATGGTCACTGCCACTCAGGGGCTCCTTGACCTTTATATTCTAGTCAGTGCCCCATGCATTAGTACCAGATCAAGGATTTCCCCCTCCCTGGAGGGTTCTGTGATGTCTGAGTCAGGAACCCACTTTGCAGCGCATCTAGGATCACCTCACTCTTGGTGCAGGTCATGTCCAGTACCGTCCAGTCCACCTTGGCAGGTTGAAGTCTCCCACTATTACCACCTCTTCCTTCCCTGCAGCAGTCAATATTTATGAGTTCAATTCCCTGAATCTTTCCTCCTACTGGTTGGGTAGTCTGTAAATCATCCCCAACCTCACCTTCCTCCCTCTGTTAGACTAACTGAATCCACATTGCTTCCACCCTCCCCTCGTCCAGCTCTTCCCCTGAACAAGTTATACCCTCCTGATGTAAATCACCACCCTTCCCCCTTTTCATACCTCTCTGTCCCTCTTATGTAGTTTATACTCAGGGATCAAGAGGTCTCAGTCATGGTTAGGTGTTACTCATGTCCAGGGCCCCTGGTGTTCTGCGGCAGAATTTTCTGATTTCTGCGGCAGGGCTCCTTGACTTCTGCAGCAGCATTTTCTGGTTTCTGTGGCATGATTTATTCATTTCTCTGGCAGAATGCAATCCTGTCATTGGCTAAATATGATGTGATGTCATCAATAACATCATATGCTGAGCATAGAGGAGGGGCTTCAGGATAAACGAGGTGGAAAAGAAAGCCTGACACTATGGGAAAACAGTATATTTATATGAAAATTCACCAAAAACAATGAATTCTGTGGCACTATATATATTCTGTGGCATGATGCAAATTCTGGAGCAAATTCTGCAACCACAGAGCCGCAGAATTCCAGGGGACTTGCTCATGTCTCTGTGACTGTTTTGTTAGAATTAATTGCAATGCTGTAAGGCATGAGATATATGGCTGTAACCCCCTGCCCTGGACAGTAGCATTACCATATCTCTACAAAATTTACGGGGATGATGGTGTTACATGTGGGTGCTCATTATTCTGGATTTGGGAGACGTGGTGGACTGTCAGTGCTTGTGTGCCACAAGGGACTGTAAAAGAAGTTACATTTTGCCATTTAAATTCCATGACCCTGCTTTAGCCATATGGTGCCAGTCCACAGACCTATGGAAAATTCACACACCAGATTTGCGGACTTTTCCAGAGCATGCCTGACACTCCTTACTGGGAGTGAGGGCCATAGACTCAGTAATTCTACCCTCCCTTGGCAGAGGAGTGGCTTGACAACAGCACACCAAGGGTGGCGCTGCCTTAAGTCTTGTGGCTCCCCTCAACGACATCAGGCCTGCATGTTTGCAGTGACCAGGGAGAGTGCAGATTTGCAGAAGAAATATCCATTCATGACCTTGAGGATAATTGCTACTTTCCTGGTGTAAGGTGGAGGAAGATCAGTCTTTGGGAACACTAGTCCAAAGAGAGTACCAGTGAGCAATAAACTGACTACAGTGTACACCTGTACATGCAAGTACATTTTGCTAGCAAGGCTGTATCGAGCACTTGAATTGTGTGTCAGGGTCAGAGACACAGAACTGCCAAATTAAGTTGAAATCACCATAACAAGGTGACTGTGAGAGTAAAAGTAAAGTTTGTTTTCACTGTGAGAACACCACCATGTTACCCACAGCTGGCTCTCTACAAACGGCTTGGACTACCCGCTGTGAAAGCCGAATGAAATTTGCTGCTGGATGGAAAGCAGTGTATATGTGTGCCAACTGCTGCAAAGAAATGCTGCATGTCTGTAAAACTATGAGGGCCATGACTGCTGCAGCCACTGCTGCATTGACTGGGGCCTGGTACCTTTGAGCCAGTGGAGAAGATGCCAGCATCAGTCACTAAAGAAATGTGCACCCTAGTGTGGAGGCGATTAATACTGAGATAAAGAAAATGTTCAGTGAGCTTAAGGGCTTGGAGACCTGGAGACCCCTTAGTGTTAAGCCTAACATTTCCCAACCTACAGTTGATAATGAGGCCTGTACTGTATCCAACAGTTTCCTGATTACCAGCAAAGAAGATGCTGATTATATGACTAGGAGAATTGACTGAGTCCTCTGATGTTGCATCTTCATCTGCAGTGCCCAGTCATCAACCAGAGTCCCACAGCGTTGGTGCCAACTCCCTGCAGAAAATACTGGATGCCTATTTCCCAACACCCACAGCTTGACTGGAACACCCAACCACCATATAGCTCCTGAATGGAAGGACCACAGGACCCTCATGGCCGAGTTATGCTGACTGATAGTACGAGGAAAGAAAAAGGACCAATGGGGTTAAAATGTTTCCCATCTGCCAGTAAGGGTTCGGAGACCATGGAACGATGTTGAAATGAGTGACTGTTGGTGTGAGCCATGGAATGGATGGAAGAAAGGACATTAAGTGCTGCTCGGACCAGGAGCTGAAGTGCTCAACAAGTGGTGGATGCCAGGCACGTGTGATGGAATATCCAGAAGGGAGCTACAGTGATGACCTGATATGAAGAATGTATCTCCACCAACTCCATTCATGTGTAAAGACTTGAGGGACAAGTCTGCTACAAGGCTTATCCAGACTGGTTGAAGTAGCCTGGTCCAGAAGACATCTGATGAAAATCTAAGAAGGACTTTTATTATTGTTTTCTCTCTTTTTCAGAAATCCCCAATATGTGAGTGCCCCAGAAGAAAGAAGATCATGGAAACCTGACAAATGTCAGTTGCCCTATGCTGGAAACAGGGATTTGAATATACAGTATGGTACAGGACATATATTTTAAGCTATTTTGTTACTATTCTTTATTTAAAAAAAAAAATTTGGGTGCACAAAATGCTATTAATGCTTTGCTAAAGTATTAGGTCACCTAGGAGGTTTAAGTTGGTGTCTCCTGTCCTGAGACAGAGACAAGTAGGTGCTTCACACCCATAAGAGAAGTTTGTGTAGTGTGTGATGGGCTACCTGTATGGATCTGTTGGAGCAGAGCTGATCTTGGGTCACAGTGGTGGAATCATTGGACTGGGTAAGGGGGAAATGGCTATGGCACTTTTCACTCTTTAGAAGAGGTGTCCTCAATTCACTTCTGGGGTGGATGCCAGAAGACTTTAACATCTTCAGGAAGGGAGGTGTAAATAGTTTCCTAGTCCATGCCCAGTGTGAATGGCTTTGGCCACTATATCACCAAATGCTGGGGGCTGTGAGTGGATTCCCAGGCTCACAACCTGGGTAGAAGGCAGATCACTGCATTCTTTGGGAGTGAGGTTGTGAGTACATAACTGGTCCTTGCAAGATAATGGAATCCTGAGGGTAAAGGATCAGTTATTCTCATTCGTCAGTGGGAGACCCTGGTGCTGGAATACAGTGTTGATGCAGGCACTGGGAGGAGTTTGGTACCTTTCAGGGCCAAGTGGAGCAGTGTTGTTCTCACTTTAGTCTGTGGTTGCAACGCTGATAGTGGGCCCAGTGGGTGGTATGCCACGACATACCAGGGGTGATGTAGTATAGTGCACCGCTGATTTCTGAGGACCATGGTCATTCGGCAGAGGACAGTGTAAAGTCCTCCTCCTTCCACCAGATGGAGTTGGACATTACTATTCCTCTGTGGAAATGTAGTGAATACAGCAGAGTAGATAAAAAGGGGTAGTAGCTAGAACAACACAATAGAAGAGGCTTAAGAGTGTAAGTCAGGACCAGCCATTTTGAGAGAGAGGAGTTGCTGGTCCCTTGGAATTCTGTGAGAGATGGTTCCCCAGGGACCCAGTGGAGATTAGGCTAGGCCTTATCCCATGCAGAAAGGCCTAAAAGGTGGCAGAAGCATGGAGTAGCAGGAAGCCCTAGAGAGGCCAGGACCGAAGGCAGAATGAAACAGGATGTTCCAAGTGGACAGGATAGGGCCTCCACCTACCCGAGCTCTGGCTGGGACTAGCTAATGAGGGCTTGCCAGGCTTGGAATTGAAGCAGGATTCACAGTCTGGATATAACATTTGAACTCCCCTGACCAAGTCTCTGGAGCACAGAATCAAGCTGAGACGTGAAGTGGAAAGGCACAGAGTTACCATGAAGTCCTAGAATCAGTGTTGTGATATGAAGTGGAAGGGCACAGAGGCTGCTGTGAAGTCCTAGAAGCAGAACTGAGATGTGAAGTGTAAAGGCACAGAGGTTGCTATAGAGCTCCTGAAGAAAAACAGTTGCACTAACTGCAGAGGTCCAATTGACCTGAAGAATCGTATGCAATTTCAAGAAGGTGCTGTACATGCCACTGTGTACCGACTGATGATTTCAGGACAGTGAAAAAGTATTAATGCACCAAGCTGAATGAGTCTATTTAACTATTTTAGACTGAGCTAATGTTGCCCTAAGGCAATTCATTTGTTCACAGCAAGGTCCTTATTCGGGACTATGAAAGCCTTTAGAGTCACATGGAGGAGGTTGAGAAGATGAGAAGAACCAACAGGAGGAAGACCTGGCTACAGCATAGCATTTGGTGAGTCACCCCACTCTCAAGTCCATGGTGGCAAGGTAAGGTGTGAGATATATTACTGTAACCCTCTCTATCCCAGAGAAGAGTGCCACCAGATCCCTAAGCATAGGACAGGAAGGGTGGTGTTGCAAGTTGGGGATCATCGTCTGGGATTTGGGACAGTTGGAGGACTGCCAGTGCACCAGCCACCTGCCCACCTTCCTTTCCACTTTAAAGTCGACTCCCTGGGAGAGGTTAGGAAATACTTACTTAGGGTTCTAGTGAAGGCTAGATTCAGTGGTGACTCCCTGGACCTTAAATTTGTGGCACTAACTCTGGATGAAATACTGCCCTTTGACACATATAATCAACACCCCACTGAGATACTTTCAATTCTCAAGAGATATGGAAATCTGCCTTAGAGACGCCATATAACAGTGGGGACCGTATATCCTAATGATAACTATAGACCCATTTCGATCCTCCCACCATTATCAAAAGCACTTGAAAGAACTGTAGCCCGATCAACTGGTTGACTACCTAGAAAAATATCAAATTCAATGTCCACAACAACATGGCTTTTCGCAAAGGGACAAAGCACCACTACTGCTTTGCTTGAGTTTACAGGTCATATCTGCAACTCCCTGAAACAGGGTGCCCTTTTGTGCATTTTATCAATCTAATTAAAACATTTGATACAGATAAATTATGTCCTTTGCTTGAACAATTGGAGTCCACTGGGCTTGCATATGACACTGTTGCTTGGTTTGAGAGCTACCTTTGAAACCACTCCCAGTGAGTGAAGATCGCTGACGTCCTGTTTACTAGCAGACCTGTCCGATCTGGTGTCCCTCAAGGATCTACAGTATATTGAGTCTATTAATCAGTCTATTCCTAAACCAGCTCCTGTACTCCTGTCAGTGCTGAATTCTGTTTTTGTGGACGATGCAGTCCTGTTTGTAAATGATCCTGACCCAAAGCAACTGGAAATAAATCTCTAGATGAGTTTTTCAAAGTAGAAAGTTGGTTCAGTGAGCAAAACTGATCTTGAAGTGTAAGGAAAAAACAATGTTGTTCTCTAGCCCCACAATAGACATCATACTTACCCTCTTAACATCACAAATAAGGTTGGGACAGCTTTGGAACTAGTCTTGCAGTTTAAATACTTAGGGGTAGCAGTTGACAGCGCTTTGACTTGTATCTACCACATAGACAATACAGCTACTGTACAGCAGTTAATAGGTGCCTAGGTCTTCTATACAGGCATAAAAATAGTCTGACCATGGAGGCTGTTACTCAAGCTATCATTAGTTTGGTGGTCTTGCTAATAGACTACGATCTAATAATCTATGGCTCTGCAACTGACACGGCACTCCACAGGATTACAGTGGTACTAAAGAAAGCCTACCACCTTGCAACTGGTTTGGCAAAATTCACACATATGTGTCATTTGTATGTTAAGACAGACTGGCTCAATCTGAAGGAAAGCTCAAATTCCAAACCTGCCTGATGGCTAAAAAAATAAGTTTTGGCCTCAGGTGCCCCTGGGGTACAGAGCTCCTCATCCTCATGATAATAGGCACTGCACCAGAAGTACCGACAGTATGGTTTCAAATCCCTCGCTGTCATACTCCTCACAAGGACAGAGGCTTTCTCCCATCGAGCTCCATACTCACTTAACTCCTCACCACCAGACATTTCTTCCAGATCCATGTTAGGCCCCTTCAAACAAAAGCTGAATAACCATCTTGTTGCAAATTCCAGCTGGGACTGCTTTCACTAATCCCCACTCTTACAGGGCTTGGTACTGTATACTCTCCTCCCAGGGCAACCTTAGATGGCCCACAGTTTTCTACTGTTGGTTCTTGATTTCTTGGCTTTCCAAAGCGATTTTTCCTAGTTATCCACCCTCTAATATATCTCCTCCAATCCTACCTATATCTTCCCCAATTTTCATCCCTAAAGTTGTCTGCCACCTGGACCTGTTTCCACAGCTTGTTAATATATCCTCTTTCCCTACCGTTATAACAAAGCCTCTCTGGCTGATGTATTCTCCTCCTCCCTCCCTATATAAGTCTTCCTATCTATTATGTATGTCTTAGCCAGTCTTACCTGTTTACCTTTACTACCCTCACTCTCTTGCTTCTAATTGTATGTTTAAATACATTGTACAATGCCAACTTGATGTCTTATTACCTCACGTGCCTAAGTTAACATTGTATGTATAGTTTACTTTGTATTTAATTCTTGCTGCTTAACAGCAATCACTTATGTTTACACTGTTTGTCTAACTCTGACGTGGAACCTATGTAATGAGCTTGTTCTCAAAAAGTGTTAATCCAACATCACAATAAATAAATAAATAAATAAATACAATTTCTTTATTGTGTTTAGTTTATCTTGCAGCCCTCTCCTTATCATGAGGGCTACTTCAACTGTATAGCATTTTCACATACATAAGGATGTTCCTGTCCTTTAAATCATTTGTTTTCCATGTTGTAGCAGAGCGGCAGTCTGCTAGACAGTTATTATCTAGCCACTCTGCTTTGGGGCTCTGTATAGCTTTTGTAAGCCCTTTTATTTATTTTATACTGGGCTGTAGTTTTTACATTTACACAGATACCGAGCAGCAGCAAAAGTAAAAGTAAAAGTAAAAGTTTGCTGCTCAGTTCAAACAGTTCCTGCTTTATTGCAGGATTTCTTTGGCATAACATTCTACATAACAATGGAGCAGCATCAAAATAATTAAAAAAAGGGAGACATGCTGCCGCTCTGTTATACTCATATACTCACATTCCACCTATCAGAGTGGACATTATTTTGTATTTAACTGCCATTTTAAACATTTCTAAATATTCCTGCATCATATACATAAAAAAATGGCATACACATTAAGTTAATTAAACACTGCAGCACTTTATATTATTGTACTTCATTCATTCTATGCACTTTATTCATCCAGCACCTTATATCTCTTTAAGGCACTTTATATCTTTTGGTATTCAATGCCATAAATGCACCTTATTTCATTCCTGCCAGCTGGCCTTAGCTTGGTGCATTATTTTTGGGAATTCTTGGTAAGGGATGGATATATGGACATTAGAAATAAAAGTAGTAGGGAAAAAGTTTAGTGAGAGATAGAAAATACTGATGTAGGCGGCTAACCTATGCCGGGGTGGAAAAAGGTATAGTATAGGAAGATACCGTTGCACAACAGATTTCAGTAGGAGAAAGAAGAAGATAGGAAAGGCATCCCTCCACTGGGGTTATCAGACTGGCGGAACACAGTTCTGTCACAATATCATACTCCCTGTTGAGTATTTATTGTCAATGAACCTGAATTTGGACTGCAGTCCTGTCTTAAGTAGCTCAAGTAATGCCTTTTGCCCATAATCATAGGTAAAATTTATCCTGTAAGTTAACATTTAGCCATCCTGAGTTATCAGAGAGGACACAGGTGTGGATGTTGCGGTTGAGGTCCAGTGCAAAGCAACATGCCCTGATCGGTAGACTTTTAGCCATTGTCAGCACACTATCACTCACTATATCATAGATCAGAATACCATAATCTATGATGCTACAGATGAAACATTGGACCAAGAGTTGCTTAATTTCAGGTAGGAAGTTTCTCATGGTTTGGTAGAGAAAGCTAGTTTGAGTGTTAGCGACCGTAACCAAGTAGTCTACATGGTCATCAGATAACAGCATACTGTCAAGGAAAATCCCAAGGCATTAACATTTGCTCTCTTGTTCAGGTGCAGTACCAGCTAGCGTGGAAATGTTTAGGGCAGAGAAGAAATCCAACTTATTGCAGGTACCAAAGAGTATACCCTTTGTATTCTTTCCATTTGTTATTGGCAAATTTTGTAAGAAACAATTCTGAATTAAGTTGAAGTCTGTTCGGAGACTCCATCTCAAGCAAACAGAGATTTTATCTCTCATGAAGACTACAACATCATCTGTATATAGAATAATATTTGTTAACTGACACATTAAGAATAGTTTGTTGAGCAAAAGGCTGGACAACAGGGGTCCAAGTTGAACTCCGGGGGCACATCTATTGAAACCTCCCTCTTGCACTTCGGCTGTTGATGGTAAAGAGGGAAGCTCTAAATGCCCTACTGCAAGAAGAAGCTCGTAGAACCTGGTTCTTTTGCCAGCGACAGATCTATGAATGGGGAAATATACCAGGCCCACTAATGGTGAGGCTAATGAAGGGAGGTAGGTGCCCAACACGCATCATACCGATCAGGAACAGAGAAGGGAAGATTTGCACGGATCCTAGAGGCATGACAGAATGCTTCCAAACCTTTTAAGAAGGCCTGTACAGAGCAGAACATAAAGGGAAAGAAATCCGGATACAGAAGTTCTTAGCAGATCTCCAGCTACCAGTATTTTCAATAACCCAGAGTGAACAGCTAGGTCAACCGATTACAAGATTGGAGATCTTGGGAGCCATACAACAACTGCAACAGGGGAAAGCTAGTGGGCCTGATGGTCTTCCAATAGAGTACTACAAAATCCTGGGAGATCGGGTGGCGGGAGTATTGTGTGGGCTTTTTGAGGTAAAGGAGGGAAGGAAAATCCCTGAACTTACAGACACCTGCTATGACGCTACTATATGCTTGATACCCAAACAAGGTAAGGATGGGATGGACTGTGCAGGATACAGACCTATTTCATTGCTTAACTCAGATTTAAAGATCTTAGCTAAGGTGTTGGCTATTAGATTGGAAAATATATTGCTGGATCTGATTCACCCAGACCAGACCGGGTTCATTAAGGGCAGCCAATCGTTCCATAATATGTGTAGATTACTTAATATCATATGGCTCGTGGGTAGAGAACAGGGGAACATGGGAATTGTCTGAATGGATGCTGAAAAAGTGTTTGACTGAATGGAATGGGAATACCTCTATGAGGTGTTGACCCGGTTTGGTCTGGGTGACTCCTATGTGGGATGGGTGAAGGCTGTGTATAAGAAACCGAGGGCTCGCGTCCTGGTCAATGTGAAATTATCAGATTGGTTTGATCTTGAGAGGGGAACTAGGCAGGGATGCCCCCTGTTACCGCATCTATTTGCATTGGCACTTGAACCATTAGTGGTAGCCGTGCGTCAACAGGAACAGATAGGAGGAATTGCTGGGGCCCAGGGTTTGGTGCATAAAGTCGCGTTATATGCTGACGACATGCTCTTATTTGTTCAGGATCCGCAGAGATCCATGGTTATATTGCTGTCCCTTATTGAGGAGTTCGCCAGCTTCTCTGGTTACAAGGTGAACCTGGAGAAGTCGGAAATGATGTGTTTCCCAGAGGACGATAGGGCTGTAGGGGGACTAGGGCTCAAAATTGTGCAGAATGGCTTCTGATATTTGGGGTTGCAGATAGGGAGGAGACTGGGGGATTTATATAATTTAAATGTTCCTCATCTGATCAAAATTATACTGGGAAACCTTAGGAGGTGGGTGAGGCTCCTGATCTCATGGCTAGGAAGGATTAATGGGATCAAAATGAACATCCTTCCTCGGATCCTATACCATATGCAGATGTTGCACCTGGGATTAACAAGGGAGGACATAAGGTGACTTGAGAGAGGATTTTCAGAGTTTATTTGGCATGGGAAAAAGCCACAAATTAGTCTAAAAAGACTTAAGCCTGATAAGAACAAGGGAGGGCTTAATTTCCCAGACCTGGGTAATTATTATTTAGCTATTCAGCAGAGAGGGATTGTGGATTGGGTGCATCGCCCACCGGTTGCCAGTTGGGTGGAGTTGGAGCAATGGGGGGTTCTCAGGGAGGCTCGCTGCATACTTACATAGTAAAGGGCCCAGGGCCTATAGAACACTGGGAAACAATAACCCATTGGTACGAGCAGCACTTGAGGTGTGGGAGAAAGAAGCAAATGGTATGAGCACAGGGAGAAACCCTGTAATGGCCGATAGCTAAAAATCCTTTCTTCTTGCTGGGAATGGAAGATAAGGGTTTTAGTGAGTGGGAAAGGTGAGGAATAGATAGTGTGGGTAATCTAATAGTTAAAGGGGAAATCAGCACTTTTGAAACCGTGAAGCAAGGGCTAAAGCTGGAAGGACCACACCTATACAGATATCTACAGGTGAGGAATTTTGTGGGAATGTTGGGAAGGGAGGGGCTGTGGCCAGATCCGGTTGAGCAGCTGGTGTGTCATCCTGGGAAAGACCCTAAGGGGCTGCTGGGAAAGGCTGTCAGGCAGGGCAGACAGGAGTTACCGGATTTGACAGAGAACACAAAGATCCTGTGGGAAAGAGATCTAGCACAGCACATATTGGCAGAGAATTGGAAGGTGGTGCTGGATATGCCAGGAGGGATAATGGTCTGTAATTAGTTTAAAGAGGCCTTTTTTAAATTCCTACATAGACTGTATTGTCCGCTGGCTACTGTACATAAAGCCCAACGATTGATATCTCCCGTATGTGGTAGGTGTAGAAAGGAACTGGGTACATATATTCACAGTTTTTGGACATGTCCAATTCTGGTACAATACTGGGAGGATGTGGTTACCGAGGTGGCCCAGATAACGGGCCGGCCACTGAAAAGGGACCCCCTGACCTGCCTTTTTGGGGTGGAGGTGGTAGAAGGGGAGGAGTGGGTTCCTCTCCTTAGATGGATAAGGGTCCTATTAGTGCTAGCCCATCACTGCATTCAAAACACTTGGGTTTTGTGTGTTAGACACACGGTATCTTTCTGGTGTCAAATGGTGCTGTGGGCCTTGGCACTGGAGAGACTGACATATATTGTCCAGGATAGGGAAGAGGCCTTCCTGAGGGGGTGGTCCCCCTTCCTTTCCTCTCTGAGTGTAGCAGAAAATATGGCATTACGGACGGGAATGGGGGGTGAGTTACACACTCTTGGGTGCTTTCGGTTTTAAGTTATGGGATGGTTCCCAGAAATGTTGGGAGGGTGGGGGAAGATACGTACATGTATGTGGATCCTTATGGGATGAGTAATACCGTAATAAAAGGTATGACATTTTTTGGAATAAGATTTACTTGCACATCTGATTGCATCACTTTGTGTGTATGTGTAGAGTTCATTTTTGTATGTATGGTTTTTTCCTTTTTCCTTTCTTTTTTGTTTGAAAAGAAATTGAATAAAGAGATTATTCAAAAAAAAGAAACCTTCCTCTCATCTGACATAACTTCCCTACGTTTTACAGCTTGGGTTTTGTGAGTGAAATAATTAATATACCATCCGACTGTACCCATAACAAGGCCATCGAGAGTAATTTTTGCCAGTAAGTCATGGTCAACTAGATCAAAGACCTTAGTTAGACCTATATATATTATAAGGTGTGGTAGTGCTCCCTATAGTTAGGGTTGAGAAGCTGTTTAATGTTAAACCCCAATTACTGCACCTTAATAACATTGGTGTTATTGGATGAAATAGCCCAAAATTTGGCATGCAGGGTCAGGCTGTCAGAGACGCAAACATGAAAAGTTTCATGACAGCATCTTGTTCACTTTCCAAGATATGGAGTGCCAAAACAGAAAACAATTGTCTTTACTTAACAACTTTTTGCCTCACTTACAGCGAGACAGTGTGTGGAATTTTTTCATGAAATTTTCAAGGTTGAAAGGACTGTGCCAAGGGTGTGTCTTTGGAAGGTTTCCTGAAAAATATTATACAGTTTTAGAGTTATAAGATTTTGAGTTAACAAAAATGTGAACGATTAAAAAAAAAAAAATCACGAATGGTAAAAAAACTATTACAAGTGCTTATTTTGATGATTTACTTGTTGTGTGAGAAAAATACCGAGCGTGAGGGCTGACATCTTTTCTTAAAATTTCAGAAGAGCTTACCTACAAATTGTGTGCATAAACCACAACCCAGTACCTGTATTTTGCTAACGTGAAGTTGTTTAAGATGATTCAGGTATTGGATTGTAAAAATATGTCTTGAAATGTATCTTTCTGTATTAAGATTGCCTTCAGCCATTTGTGGCACTTTTACTGATTGCAGCTCATCATTTTACCTATCATGCAGTCATTTGTCAGTGTCAGTGGCTCAGCAGGTAGCACATTCACCTCTGAGGCCAGGAGATCAGAAAGGCTGTGGGTTAAACTCAATACTGACACTATAGTGCAGCATGAGGGGTGCTGCACTCCTGAGGTGCCGCTCTCGAAAGACGTTAAACCGAGGTCCCATCTGCCTGTTCTGTGGTAGTTCAGGTGGATGTTAAAGATCCCATGGCACTTCTAAAAGAGTAGGGGAATTTTTATTTAAAACAAAACAAAACATTACAAGAAAAATACTTTTTACATAGATATCCAGGACGCATAACCTACTTATTTAAACCATCCATATATCTTTTCTCTGTTTTAACCTATACCATTTACATGTTTCCACCAGATCTTTAGCTCTTTTCCCAAATGTAGATTACAAACATTTTGATATGTTTTGTCTAGTTCCATTTGTGTTTTAAATAACAAGTCATTTTGTTGCACTTCATTATTCTGTAAGAACCTTTGGCACCTAACTTGCCATATACTCCCATACTGTTTTGTCTTCTTTACTGCATCTTGTAACTCCTCACCCCAGGGGCATCTGGAATCGAGGTTCTCTGCTCAGTATGCCTTCCTGGTAAGTCTCTTAAATAAATAAATAAATAATTGCCAGGATCATATACTGTCCCCCTGTTTATATTATCCCAATCTTTTGTTAGCTGCCCAGATATTAAAATTTCATATGTCATTTTTGCAAAGATTTCCATATCCCAGAATTTTGCTAGATTTCCCCAGAATGATTTTATACAGATACATTCAAAAAAAAGATGTTTCATACTTTCTTCCACCACTCCACATGAAGTTTCTGGACATATTCTCTCTTTTTATGCTTTTGGTTATCTTTGGCATTAAGTTTTTCGTGGTTGCATAACCAAACCATCTCCTTCATTTTCTTAGGAAACCTTTTTTCCAAAGTCATTTCTAATATTCTGTCTAGTTGTACATTTTCATTTACAGTAAAAACAGGTTCCTGATAATAATTTCTTTCTACTATTTCTTTGTAAATCAATTTACTATTTTTTTGTCTTAGAGACTCAGGCCTGGATATTCAGACTGCGCCAGGCAGTGGCACAAGCTCGACACAGCGACGGGCTGCACCAGGGCATGGACCATTAGTGATATTCAATGGTGCTGCGTCATGGACAACACACCATTGAATGTGGCACTGAGGGTGCATGCACTACGCATGGCACAGTGGCACTGCACCAGGGCAAGTGGCAGAATGGGAGCAGGCGGATGCACTAACGCAAGTGCAGTTGCGCTAGGTGCATCAGCCGTGATATTCAGCACTGGGCATGCAAATGAGGCCATTATGCAAGTAAGGTGCAAATGGGGCCATGTCATTATGGCCCCATTTGCATGTGGTGCACTGATCCCCGGCAACTTATGCCTGGCACCCTGCCAGGTTGCAACCGTTGGGGACCAACACCCTGCATTCCCATGGTGGTCCCCTGCTCCTGTATGCCTGACCACAGGCATAAGTCAACTGAAATTCCCTGATGGGCCAGTGGACCCCCCCATCACCTGATCGTGGGCATTTGTAAAATGAAATTCCCTAGTGGTCCAGTGGAAACCCCCCCCTCGCCCGATCACAGGCATATGTAAAATGAAATTCCCTGGTGGTCCAGTGGAATCCCCTCATTGCCCAATTGCAGGCAGAACTAGCACTAGATACCCTGGTGGTCTAGTGGTACCCACCCTCCCAACCTGCCCACTGAGGTCCCCTGCCAACCAGCACCCCTCCTGTCATTGACGGGTGGCAGCACCCCACCGCATGCCCCCTGGCCATCCGTTGAATTACAGTATACAGTACGGTCTGTATGCCTATTGGTCCACTGTCTGGACCAATGGGAATGCAGACCATACTGTACTACACTGACCTGATATGTGAATGAATGTGTTGGGGGGATTCCACTGGACCACCAGGGAATTTCATTTAACATATGCCTGCCTGAATCTTCTAAATCAGATATATCTATACATGACGATCCAGAAACATCTTCTATATCTTACCAGTCTTTGTTTTGTAATAAGGAATATTTATTGTTAAGTTCAATGCCTTCTCTATCTTTTTCTACTTGTAATTCTTTCTGTGGTTTTGATTATAGCTTTTTCCTGGACCTTGTAACCATTTTAAACTCTGACTGTCTTTTTGATTTTTCTGGTATTTTGTCTTTTTTTTTTTCCTCCTTCCCTTCCTGCTTTTCTTCTACCACTTCTTTCTGACTTTGCGTTTCTCCTGCCTTCTGAGGATTATGGAAAGGCCTTTCTTTATTTCTTGCTTCATATATCACAATATCTTCTTTCCCTTTTGTTTTCTGGGCTACTGTTAGATAAACATCTTGCTCTGCAGTTTCTCCTGGGTCTGGACTATTACGTGCCTCCCAAGGACAGTTCTGAAAAAAATGCCCTCTCTTCCTCACAAAGACTACATTTTATTTTGTTTTTGCAGTCTGCTCCATAATGTCCAATAAGGCCACATAAACCACATTTTACTTGCTCGCATACACTACTTAAATGACCCTTATCCCCACACCTGTAACAGGCTTTTGGTTGGCCTGTGTAAAAGACCACTCCTCTGTCTGTGCCTAAATAAAAGCAGTTTGATAAATGCTGTATTTCTCCATCTTGCTGTTTCAGCATTATTTTATATTTCCACCCCCCTGTCCATATGCATTCTTCATCTAATATAGGTTCAGTGGGGCCGCATACCACACATCATTGTTTTTGCCAGAAAGTTATATCAGAGACATTTACACCCTCGTTTCTAAAGAGAACCATCACAATCTTGAAAGCCGGTTTGGTTAAAGGCATTGCAAAAAACTGATTCCATTGAGGTGTGGTTTTTGATTGATGAAATAATTTCCAGAAACAATCCAGGCCTCCTGGATGCTTAAAACTAATACCATATTCGGTACCACCAGGCACATGTATAAATGCATAAATCTCATGTGGATAAAATGCCATTGCTTCTTTTAGTAAGTTTCTTCCAATGTAAATTTCGTCTGGTGCATCTGCTGTGGCTCCTTTGAATTTTAAACATACCGCATTTCCTCTTTTGGCCTGTTTCATTTGCTCTTGGGAGAATCATTTCTCTCTTGTATTCCCTGTCCTGGCATTTCCCTTTTTCCCTCTTTCATCCCCACTTTGTTCTTTCTCTGTTTGTATGGTTTCTTGTTCGACCTCCATTGAGGTCTCTGTAATTTCATTTTCTAATTGCTCTTCTAAATCTTTAGTATCATCTGCATTTTCAGACCCAGTTACTGACTCTTTATTTGTTTCTGCCTCAGGTTTCTGCTGAAAAGAACAACCAGGTCTGTTCGTGTCCCACCCTGATCCATCTTCGTTTTGTTTCCATTCAGCATTTTTAAGAGCTGTAACAACCCATTCTGGAGTGTCTATGGGTACCAATGTATTTCCTTTCTTTAAAGGCTGCTACTGATTATTTTCCTGGGGACCCTCTTTAAAACTTTCAGGATTTCTTGTTGTTCCTTTTAAACCAGTTTTTCCTTTATTTTTTGTATTTCCAGATGTTGCCTCTCCTAGGCCAAGTCTTTTTTGACTTTTAGAGGCCATTCCTTTTGGGGCAACTTTTTTTTCCTTTTGGCCTTTCAGTTGCATCAGAGGCCTTCCTTGCTAATTCCACGCCATCACTTTCCTGCCTTTCAAGACGGACTACTTCTGTATCACTGTCCTCCATGTTTCTTTGTTCTAATTCTTTCATTAGCAGCCTTTTTTGTTTTCAAAACTTCTTCCTCTTTCTCTACTTCTTTTAATAGTGAAAGTTTTTTTGACTCACTGTCTGTTTTTTCCTTTCGTTCTCCAGAGGTCTCTGTTGGCAAAACAATCTGCCGTTCACCTTCTTTTTGGTTCGTAGATTGCATTCCTTGATCTCATTCTTTTTCCTTTCTGGTTTCCTCCTCCTTCTCCTCCATTTCTCTGTGGTCTCCTTCGGTATTGAGGCAGAGGAGGAGGCCATTTGCCCTGCCACATCAGTACTTCCTCCTCCTCCTCCTCCTTCGTCTGACTCCAAAATGGGTCCCTCCATCCCATCCCCAGGAAATGACAGCACTCTTGCAGGCAGAGTAGGGGAATTTTATTGAGAAGAAGTGGGCTTCATTACAACAGATATACAAAAAGATCGACAATTTAAATGACAAAGGTAAAAAACAGAAGAAAACAAAAAAGGAGTACAATAAATCAAGTCAATTTCCAAGAATCACAGTTAATCTAAAAATGATGAAATTGCAGTCTGGAATATCTAGAAAAGTCAAACTTTTGCAAGGTAAATACAGCATTCCCAACATTCTGTACAGTTTCCAAATTAGGGATCCATTTCTGGTGCAAAACTAGCAAACATCTAGCTTGCCCTAAAAAATAGTGTATAAAACATAGAACAATATATATAGTTTCTGCATGATATTTAGTATGTAAAGCAGCATGAGTCCCAAACATAATATCAGCATAAGACAACTTAGTAAAAAGAGGTTCATCCCAAATAACAACAATAGTAGACCAAAAATCAGAAGCAAATTGACATTCAAAAAATAAATGAGCCTGAGATTCTATAATAGAAAGACAAGAATCCCTAGGACAGTATCTATCGAGCAGCATTTTATGTTTGTGATTCCCTTTAACACTACGTCTACCATAATTATTGAGCCATACCATGTCCCGCACATAAGGAGGGAGTCTAGGATTCAGAAGTTGCTTCAAAATCCAAGACTGACGATCAGGAGGACAGAATGGAAATGCAACAGGATCCTGAGCCTCTCGTCTCCAAATTCGATCATATAAGGACTTCCTACTCTGCGTACAAAAATCACAGGGCTGTAAACCTCAAGTCATGGCCAGTTTCACGACCTCCAAACCAAAAGGCGGGAGGCCTGAAAGTTTAGCCAGAGACCCCTTCTTGCCTTGTTCCCAGGGAATGAGACAAGGCAGAAGACATGAACAAAGAAAAGGCTTCCAGCCCTTGTCACCAGGTTTCAAAGCCCAACCAAAATTATAACATAAAAAAATACTATAAAAAAGGCCACAGGATGTAACATCCCCACCCCTCCCTCACTGAGAGGCCTATAAGTAAAACATCGTTTAATAGGATTCAACCGAGAACCCCAGAGGCCCTGAAAGAAAACGCTATATGATTTTGTAAATAATGACATGGGGGGAGGGAACATAACAAAGGTACAAAAAAATAGGGACCATCAAGGTTTTGAGTAAATAAACCAATTTTTTCTTCCCTATCTGCTTCTGCCGCCACCCAACTAAAAGCCTATCAGCCCTCCCCAATGCCCCATTCCAGTTCAACAGCTGTAGATCGCCAGGCCCAAACCAAAGTCCAAGAATCCTAATGGGTTCTGAAGAGAGCGGGATGCCAGCAAAGGAACCGGACTCAGGTAGAGTGGAAGATCTTAACGGGAGCCCAACACTTTTCAAAAAATTAATCTGGGACCCCGCCACAAAGGACTACTGTTGAAACACAGAAAGTATGGCCTGCTCGTCTGAGTCGGATGCCACAGTTAGGACCAAGTCATCTGCATAAGCCAATATTTTGATGGGAGGGAGGCTGGGCAGCCCTTGTAAACCAAAGATCCCAGGGCAATGAAGAACTGCACGAATCAAAATGTCAATTCCGAAAGTATATAAAAGGGGACTCAAAGGGCACCCTGACGCACCCCCCCATTTAGCTAAAACCAGATGTTCCAACCAACCATTAACATTAGGGAGAAGAACTGCCTGAAAATAAAGAGCTCGAATCCAATCTATAAATTGAGACGGGAATCCAAATGCTGCTAATACAGAAAACAAATATTTATGAGAAACCCTATCAAAAGCTTTTTCTTGATCGATCGCAAGCACCCATCCCTTAATGCGATTCTGATCCCCCAAGGTAAATAATTCACGTAATAAAATCAGATTATCAGATTGGCACCTACCAGGGATGCCACACATCTGGGCAGGACTAATTAGCCTAGCTACCCGAATGAGTCTAGCGAGCAAAATTTTCGCCACAAGTTTGCGTTCCACATTAAGTAGACTCATAGGCCTCCAATTATTAATATTGGAAACTGCACCCTTCTTATGAATAAGGACCAAGATTGCCGCTTTCATAGAATTCGAAAACGTTGCCTTTGACAACATTTCATTAAACAAAATAGTTAAAGCCGGAACCAAATCGGTGCGAAAAGTAGATTAGAATCCTGCCGTGAGTCCATCAGAGCCAAAAGCAGAATCCCGTTTCAAGCTGACAATGGCATGTATTACCTCCTCCTCAGTAATGTCTGCAGAAAGCATCTCACATTCTTCTGAAGTGAGGGTAGGCAAAGATAATGAGGCTAAAAAATCATCAGCATCAACGGTGGGAGATTCAGTCCCAAACATGCCTGAAACGAAATGTTCAACAACCTGAATCAGGGACTCCGGGGAACTAACCAGATCTCCCGAGGGGGATACCAAGTTATAAATAACCCTAGAGTCCACCCTATCCTGACATTCTTTGAAAGGGTCGAATCCACCTTTGGCAATTTTAGTCCCAAATCGAGCTTCATAGCCCAAGGATTTAGCCCTGTCATACTGTAGAGCCTTCATCTGACTACTCAAAACAGAAATCTGTGAGCTATAATCATAATGATTATTATCAGACAGGGAAATTAAATTCTGTAATTGTTGACGTAAAACCAGGTACTGTTTATAGCGGCTGGTATGAGCGGCACCAGCTTTCTGTTGGAAAACCTTCCTCCAACTAACCTTAGCGTCCTCCTACCAGTCTAAAATATTCTCATAAATGTCAGCAACAGATAACCGTGCTGCCCAGTCTCGTCTCCACAACTTTTGGACTTTGGGATTGTCAAGTATGGAATCATTAAGTCTCCATCTGTTTTTTTTACACCGGGGGACGTTAGACCAGGATAGTACAACCCTCAGAGCCGCATGATCTGAAAACTCACTCCCAATAGTCCGACAGTCAAGAACAGTAAGCGTATGGGAAAGAAATAAAAAATCAATTCTAGTGCGACAAGCACCCCGAAAATAAGTATATCCACCCCTGGGGTGCAGAACCCTATAGGCATCCTTAAGATTGGCAGTAGACAGGACATTCTTCAGGGTCAAGGTGTCACTAAATAATTTGGATGTCTGAAGTCCTCTATCAGACTGATGAAGACCACAATTAAAATCTAGAAGTATGCAAAAATAGTTGAACAGTTCGAAAGAGAGCAGACCGTAATGCTTTGGTCTGAGGGGCATATACAGCAATTAACTGAAATATTTCAGTATAGAAGGAGAGGTCAAGCAACTGTGCGCGACCAGGGCAAATATCCACCAATCTAGACACCCGAAGGGCAGGATTAGAAAACAAAATACCTACACCATCACATTTATCCACCCCAGAGGACCAAAAGGAAGGGCCATGGGACCAAACCCGGGAAGCTTGCTGAAGTTCTTTATTAGTTTTCAACCAAGTATCAACCAAACAAGTGATATCACAATGCATATCTTGTAAGGACAGCATAACTCCACCAAGCTTCTTGTCTTCCTTAATACTGTTAACATTAAAAGAGAGAATAGACAAGGGATCCATAGTGAAGGATTATAGTGATTTACCACGTTGACACTGTCTCGTCCATTTAGGAATGGGATCAACATCCGCACCCCTGTCCGTATCAGTATTAGACACAAGGGAGGAGGTATCTGTATCATCATCCACAGAATCTCTATCAGTAATATCGGGAACTAAAACCGCAAACTTATTACCAGAAGCCCAGGACCGGGATCCAGGAGCCTTACCCTTACCAGAAACAGTCAGCCCTTTTCTAGTTCTTTTTTTAGGAATAGTAAAAGGGGTAGCCTGCTCCGAAACAGGCAGAGTCTGAGGCAAAGGAGGGGGAGGGGGAGGCATAACCACGAGTGTAGTAGAGACAGGGACAGCCAAAAGAAGGCCCTCCGGTGTCACAACAGAAGCAGGCTGTAGCAGCTGAACATCATTCTGAGGGATTGAAGCAGAGACCGCCCCATCCTCAGGCTCCATGACAACAGTAAGCGGGGAAGAAGGGGAAGGGGGTGAAGCTACAAGATTTTTTTTGCCTGCTGCTGCTGAGCAAGGTTAATGAGGCCCACATGGGAGGGACAATCGTCCCGGTTAGGAGAGGCCCAAGGACAACGACCATAAGCATGACCAGTGTTTTCACAGAGATTACTCTTAAAGAGGTTCAAACAAGCACTGGAAGAATGGCCAAAATCTAAACAATGGCTACATTTAAGTGTGTTACAAGCAGAGCTGAAGTGGGCACGAGAGCCACATTTAAAGCAAGACCTGGGTTGCCCCACATAAAAAATCAACCCCTTATTCTTCCCAAGAAAAAAAAAATTAGGCAAGTGAGCTGGACCAGAGTCAGAAGAAAATAGCTTAACCCTAACCCTCCACCCACCATCCCAAATCTGTTCACTATCCAAAGTTGGGGTAGGCTTATTCAAAACCTCACAACGCTGTTGTAGCCAAAATAAAATGTCCTCAACATTGACCCCTTCGTTTTTCAACATAATAGTGATAGTCTTAACCGTAGGTTTTGTCAAAGGGAGAACATGAACGGGAGCCCAAAGAGAGGAAGTTTTAAATTTAGCATACTGAACCCAAAAACGATCCAAATGAGAGACATGTTTAAAACTCACTTCAAAGTTGGAATTCCCTAAACCAATCAGGGCAAAAATTTCAGCTGAAAAAAAATGCATAGACCCTTTGAGCAAAGTTTTTGCAACATACAGCCTGTCCGGGGGAGTATCTAGCCCCCCTTTATATAAAAACCTGACAGCATTGTGTCTAGGAGCAGGCTCACCTTTAGTAGATTGGAATAAATCAGTGAGCTTAAAACCCACTGGAGTACCAGGTTTGGGAGCCGCACTGTGCGTCGACGCAGGGTCCTGACCCAGACAGGCTGGTATTTCTGAGTTAGAGCCTACCAGTGCCCCTGAAGCTGGAGGAACCAAGCTTAAAGTGGGACACCAAGAATCAGAGGAATTAACAGAAACACATGGAATAGAAACCCTGGGTTCAGCAATATCCCCCACAACAGTACCAACAACAACATCAGAGTCCAGAACACAAGGAGAAGAGGTATTACCCCAGGGCAAGGTGGAGTTCATAGGATCAGAAGTCATGGTGTCCACCGGAGCAACAGCATTTTTCAGCATCGCAATATAGGAAGGGTCCTGTGAGTTCAGTGACCAGGATCCGCCTTCCGATTGCTCCCAGCCAGCGGCCTGTAAAGCCCAATCAGGAGACCAGGAAGACTCTGCTGGCAAGACCGCAGGTTTCAAAATATATTTCTCTTCTGAACCAGGAGCAGAAGGAACTCCGGGCAGTTTGCTCCAGCCAGATCGCTGGATTCGAGAAGCAAAGGAAAACGTCGGTCCATCTGCAGCCACCCCTGAAGCCGGCAAAGGAGGAACAGAGGCACTGTCGAGAAGCACAGAAGTACAAGGCAGAAGTGGGTTGTAGGCACACGGGAACTGAACCCGATGAACTGCCAGCCCGAAAATCAGGTGGAAGCTCCGTAGGAAGCAGTAGAATGACCGCATTCAGAGGAGCAACACCCGCATCCGGTCCAGCCGCAGTAGTCGTTCGACTGGAAACAAAAGACGCCGGAGTAGGGGGTCCAGCAATACCAGGAAAAGCAGCGAGTTCACGGTCCAGTAAGTCCATCTGTTGCAGTAGTTGAGAACGTACAGCAAGTAGGCAGGCTTTATTCTTAGTCGAAGGAAGCACATTGTTACACACAGAACGAGGCACAGCAGAAGAATCAGGATGGGGAAGAATACTGAGGTCAACAACATCAGCCACAGAACAAGCTTCAACAACAACCTCTGGCTCAGAAAGTACAGGAGAGGAGGCCTGCTCCCCTGCACTAGATGCATCCATCTCCTCCAACATCCCAGGCAGACTGGCCACAGCAACGCTGATGGCCAAGGGTCCCCCTACTGGCCACAAAGCAACAGCAGAGTAGGGGAATTTCCCCGGTGCCCTTGCCAAATTTCCCTCAATTCACTAAAAATACCACCAACAGTTTAATTTGGTTCAAAGGTCAGTTGGCATTTATCTGTATCCCCCTCCCCCAGGTTGTGCCTGAAAATAGGCAGTATTTGTCTAGTGCACTTACGTGGTCAACAAAAACAAACTAAATTTGTGACATGTCATTTGTAATATATGTTTTTATGTAAACTATGGTAAGTGCGGTTCAATATATTTCAATGAGGCTTTGAACTTTGGTTCATAACTTTGTCATTTTTGCATGTTTGACCCCGCATTTTGAACATAGTCTTTTTGGGGCCCCATCTCATGACTAATGGCAGTTGAATTATGCAAATTAGGCCCAAAAGGCAATTTCGCAGTTGCTTGGCGAAATCGCCTTCCAGGCAAAATTTGAAAATTTTCACCACTGTTGTTGGTGAGCTGGGGTCATAAGAAGCTTATGTTGAAAATTTGGGGTTAAAATAAGTACAAATGACAAAGTTGTGCGTGTACGTTGACATTTTTGTACGGTATATTCACTCGTAACTTTGGTAATTTTAACTTGCATTCCCAGGCTGGGGGGGTGCCTGGCTCTATACTTCTGTAGGTGGACAGAGTCTTCCCATTGGCACAGGACACAAAGGACACTGTGCATCCACACCTGTTCATGCTGATTCCAAAGGGACCTGCATGAATGAGGATCAGTTCCACTATCTCAGAAAGAAAGGGGAGTTCTTCACAAAAAACTTTGTTAATGCGCCGCTTAGGGTAACTTAACATCACAAAAGTAGGAATGTGTGTCATTATGGTTTCCAACCATGGCCCCCCCATCCCCACTCTCCAAGCAGCAACAGGAAAAAAACAAAAACAAATTAGGATTTGGGTCTTCAGAGTCTTGGTGAATTAGTGGTGTGGTCTTTGTTACATGCAATGCACTGATCTCCTTTCTTCATGCTGGGCCCTCCCTGTGAGAAGAAAGCTACAACAAATTGTGCTGACAAAATGTGGCGAGACATACTCCTCTACCTTTGAAGAGTGCATCACTTTGAGATACTGGCTTGCAGCTAAACCTTGTGCGTCAGACAGTAGGCTTTGGGCTGGGGGGGTAGGGGTGAGTATAAGGGTTGACAACCCCAGGGAAGACTCTATCACTGATTTGCCAAGACTCTGGAGACCCAAAACCCTAATGTTTTTCCTTTTGCTACTTTCATATTTCTCTACTTTTGTGGCATTAAGTTACTCTAATTGGTGCATTAACAAAGCTTTTTTTTTTTTGGCAAAGAATATTTATATATATATATACACACACACATATATATATATATATATATATATATAGCCACCCAGTTCCACTTCTGTCCAAGGCCCTATGAAGGAATTTGGTGTACTCAAGCAAAGCAGTATTTGTACTAAAGTTTTTCCTGAAGCCATGCTGTTCACTAGCCTGAAGCTCATATTTATTGGGATATATTCCACAGCTGGTGTTTGCCATCCTCTCTAGAGCCTTGGATGGGGGTTGGGGAGGATAAAGATAGGTCCGTAGTTTGTAGGGATGTTTATATCACCACCCTTGAAGACTGGGGGCTGGCTTCACAGAGCTCCTGAAAACCCCGCAGCTGTGGGAAAAACCCGGCACAAGTGAGTTGCCACTTGTGGAGCCACGTTTTTTTCAGCTGTGGTATTCTCAAACTTGGAGCTGATTTATGATCGGCTCCATGATTGATGGCAGCTTGCAGGTTTTTTGTTTTACCCACAGCAGTGGAAAAATTACCCCAAGAGCTACCGTAATAAAAAACAGGGGTGATCATCTCCAGTTAAGGGGTGAACACTTTAATAAAAACCTTAGGGGAAGTTGGTTCTTTCAGAGGGTTGCATCTTCTTGGAATTCATTGCCTACATCCGTAGTCTCAAGTAGCACTATGAATGAATTTAAAACTAAACTGGATAAATATAATGACAGCAAGTGCTTTCAGGAGAGCACTTAGTTTGGCTCAGGTCAATATGGCTAATGCTATTGGACCGGTCAAATCTTATGAATCTTATGAAATGTTATGCCTGGTGGGACCAGGAGTAACATCTCCTGCAGCTGCTGCGGGCTGAAAATGCAAATCTCTGCAGCTGCGGAGATTTTGATCTGCAACTGGAGTTGCTGAGTGGGATTTAGTCCCACATTATTTTATAAATCCGACCCAGGAACTACTTGTCTTTTTATAAATGTCAGGAATTTTACCAGTTAGAGATAGGTTAAAAGATAACTGAATTGGGTAAGTAACTTCACTAAGATCGAGTTTCAGAAGCTTCATGTTGATAGCCTGAATTTCCATACTAGGCTTGATTTTAAACTTAGGTAGCTGTGTACCTCAGACCAAGTAAGTTGATTAAAATAAAATGTAGGTAGATTGTTCTCACCGGGCACGTCCCCGAGGAAAGTTGAGGCTTTATTTGGGCCAGGTATATAAGCAGATAGATCACTGAAAGTTTTATTAAATACATTGGCAATATTGTTATCACCACCAATCACAGTTTCATGATGGCATAAGGAAGAGGTTTCTTAAAGTTGCTCAGGAGCATGTTAACATCATCCCAGAGTCTCTTAGGATGGTCCAGTAGGTGTTTTTGCTGAGATTTATAACATACAGCTTTGGCAACCAACATTTGTACTTTCATGGAATTCCTCAAGTCTCTATGTTTTTGTAGATACTTGATTGACCTGAATCCTCATATAGAGGGATCATAACATGTACACTCTGGAAAAGAGGAAAGCTAGAGGGGACATGACACAGACATACAGGTACCACATGGGGTTGAACAGGGTGCAGGAGGGGATTCATTCAAATAGAAAAGAGCTCCAGAACCAGAGGGCATGTGATGATGCTGGGGGGGGGGGGAGTTTAAGAGGGATGTGAGGAAGTACTGCTTCACTGAAAGCACCATGCATGCCCAGAACAGACTGCCAGCGATGAGATGGAGGCAAAAAAAATAGGGGCTTCAAGCATGCGTGGGACAAACAAAGGGGAAAATTAATAAATAAGCAAGGAGGAGGAGGAGGAGGCAGCATTCCCAGAGATGAGTTAGGATAGTCAGAGACAGACTAGGCGGGGACCATCTGGGCAGACTGGGTGGGGAAAGCGGTCCTTTTCTGCTGACAAATTCTATGTTTCTATGCTAACAAATTCTATGTTTCTATGTATAGATTCCACAGACAATCCCTCTCACTAATCTTACTCTTAATGGCAGGGATGAACCATTCCCTGTGCAGGTTGCATGTTTATTTGCTGCATTGATCTTACAGAGCATCTAAGGGCATCATCTTGCCAATTAATCCCAGGTGCCATACTGTTATTGTTACTGTACTGTATTGTCAAGCTGGAAACTTTCTAAAGTGGTCCTGATAGAAAAAGGAGGTGACCCCACGGAAGCTTCAAATTACCGTCCAATAGCCCTGTTGTCTACGGTCTCCAAGATATTTGAAAAAATTGTTCATGATCAGTTAATGGAATATTTGGAGAAATATAATAAATTAACACAATGCCAATCTGGTTTTAGACAGGACAGGTCCACAACTACCACACTCATGGACATTTTAGATCTTATAGCTACTCCTCTTGAGAAGGCAAGATCCGGGGGTGCGGTATTCATGGACCTGTCCAAAGCATTTGATCTGGTGAATCATAGCATCCTGATAAGTACTTTGAAGAAAATAGGAGTAGAGGATGAAACTTGTAGATGGTTTATGTCCTACCTCGATAAAAGATCTCAGTTCATTGTCTTGAACGGTCAATAGTCAAGAATGGACTATGTGACAAGAGGGGTGCCCCAGGGGTCTATCCTGGGCCCCCTCTTGTTCATAGTCTATCTGAACGACCTACCAAATTATATTAAATATTCACAAATTTGATTGTATGCAGACAACACCATTCTAGTAACATCAGGAACAAATCCAGGAGAGGTACAGCAGAAACTACAAAGTGACTTCCTTGCACTGCAAGGATATTTTTCATCTATGGGTTTATTAATTAATAACAAAAAAACACAGACTATGTACTTTGCCCCAGAGAGGAAGGGAGTTTCAAAATTTAAGATAATGACTCAGGAAGGTAAGATCCTGGAACAAACATCGACGTATCAATACTTAGGGATTCAAATAGATCAGTACTTAATATTTCAACAGCATATACAAAAATTAATAGGGAAAACCAATGCAAAGATTGGAGTAATAAGACATATATCAGATTGTATGACAAAAGAAATGAGGTTGACCCTGGTAAACCAATTCGTATTGCGGTAATTGACTAAGGAAGTCATATATATATATATATATATATATATATATATATATATATATATATATATATATATATATATATATATTTATATATATATACATACCACAAAAAAGTTAAATAATTTAGATATATTATATAATAAGCTCACAAGATATGTATTAAGGTGCAATTTTAGAACTCACCATTGTACAATGTATATAAGATTAGGTTGGACTTCATTAAACCTGAAGACTAAGGGTATCTGGTTAAACCAGGTATGGGGTATACTTAAAAATAAACCATTAAACAATTTAAAAATCAGGTTATTGAATCCAAATCATGGATTAAATTTAAGAGAAATGGGTGCCAGAGATTTAATAACACCAAAAATAATAAACTGATTCAGTGAAATGACCCTTCAATATCAGCTTGCCTCTAGTTGGAATTGTCTCCCTCCTCTTCTCTGAGATTTACCCGTTACTGATACTGTTTTTAAAACAGTAATGAATCATAAACTTAATTTTCATTGTTATTGTAATAGGTGAGAAGAATGAAGTGGTTAAATGCTTGTCTGTTTAGTTGTACTGGTCTTTGTAATTCTTTGGATTGTCTGTTACCATTTGTATGTCTGATATTTTGTAACTTTCGTACTTTGATAATGCTGTAACAACTTAGCTTTTTTTATATAAACAGGTAAGCCTTGTAAATAGGGATTTTCGGAACCTTAACGGCTGTATTACTGTATAAATAAATTTTACCATGCTGCTACCACTACTGCACCTCATATTGGCATTGGAGTCCCTCATATTGATTGGACTCTGCTGCTTCTTCAGATTACACAGAAACTCTGTCTCCCATATTGGAGTCTCCTTGGTGCTATCATCTCAAGACCATTTGCGCGATGGAACCCTCCCAGGCAGGGTAATCACTACCCTGGGGGCAACTATGCCTGTGCTTATCCATGGTGCCAGCTAGTGGCATCTCATGAATAAGCAGCCAGACTATGTTGTTCTCCTAAGTATTGGATATATAGTTGGTTCAATCATGTGTTTCCCTTCTGACAGCACACTGACAGCCCTTGTGGTCCAAAGGATGAACTCCCATGCCTGGCCCAACTCTGTGAGATTTAATTGACACCAACTCTTACCTGACCCCTTATCCTGATAAACTTCTACAGCTACAATACACTGTCTGGCCTAGGAGTTAAACACTATTATGAGTACACTACCCATTTCTTTTATAGAGTGCATAATGAAGATGTACTTGCTTATTTCTCCCTCCCTTGGCATAATGACACACTTCCCTAAATTCTCTGTGGGAGTGGACCTGCAAGAATCCCACAGACCTCATTTGAAAGGAGGCCTACCACTTCTTGGGTCAGGACTGTTCTAGGGTCTTCCTCCTCTAGTTGTTTCTGGAGGACCCCTCTGCACCCTAGGAGGGGGCAAGGAGAGAGAGAGGGCTTCCTTTAAGCTCCTCTCTTCTGTTTGTGCCCTCTCTCTGGAATCCTAGATCATTACTGTAGATCTGCTCCAGTCTAAGCTTTCAGCTAGTCTTGCTTCCCCTCTGACAGACCTGTTTAACCACTCACTAGAGATGGAAGTGGTTCTGGAGGAGAACAGATGCAGTCCCACTTCGCAAAAGTGGTAGCAGGGAGGAAGCTGGCAATTACAGGCCAGTCAGCTTGACATTGGTGTTGGGAAAATCAATGGAATCACTGCTGAAGGAAAGGATTGTGGAATATTTTGTAACCAGTGGCTTACAGAATCTGAGGCAGCATGGATTCACTGGGGGGAGGTCGTGTCAAACTGGGAAACTAGGGAAGTAGATCAGAATGGAACGATGGATGGGGCCTACCTCGATTTCAGTGAGGCCTTAGACACTGTTCCACATAGGAAAATCATAAACATGCTAGGCAGCCTTGGAGTTGGTCAAAACGTGGTAAACCTGGTAAGAAATTGGTTGGGGGATAGGGGACAGAGGGTGGCAGTAAATGGAATTCACTCTGAGGAAGGAAGGAAGGGTGACTAATGGGGTGCCACAAGGATCAGTACTGGGGCCATCCTCTTTAATGTCTGTATTAATAACATTGCAGAGGGGCTAGAAGGGAAAGTATGCCTTTTCGAAGATGATACTAAAATCTGCAGTAGAGCAGACACTCCAGGAGGGGTGAAAAAATGAATACGGACCTAAGAAAGCTTGAGGAGTGGTTAAGAGTGTGGCAACTTAGTTTCAGTGTGAAGATGTGCAAAATCCTACACTTAGGGCACAGAAACCTGGGACGGAGTACAAGATGGGGGGGGGGGGAGTGTTACTGACGACCACCAAACAGGAAAGAGACCCAGGGTAAACATATCTTATGACCTAAATGTGGCCAAATAGTGTAACAAGGCTGTGGGGAGAGCCAGTGGGATGCTAGGGTGCATAGGGAGTGGTATCACCTGCAGAAAGAGGGAGGTGGTGTTACTGCTGTAGAAAGTCATTGGTGAGATCTCACCTAGAGCATTGTGTCCAGTTCTGGAGACCACATCTCTGGAAGGACATAGGCAGAGTAGAGGTGGTCCAGAGGAGGGCAACTAAAATGGTGCAGGGTCTGCACCAGAGACCCTTTGAGGAGAGACTAAGGACCTCAATACTGTATGTACACCCTGTAGGAAAGGAGGGAAATGGGAGATATGATAGAGACTTTCAGATACCTTACGGGTATAAATAAAGTACAAGAGGAAAGCATTTTTCAGAAAAATAGATACTCAAGAACAAAGGGACATGCTATGAAGCTGAAGGGGGGGGTAGACTTCTAGAAACGTGAGGAAGTACTTCTTCAATGAAAGAGTGGTGGATGCCTGGAACAGCCTTCCAGCGGAAGTGGTGGGGGGCATAAGGGAATCTTAGTGGTTAGGGAAGGGACGGAGGGCTAAGCCAGAGATCAAGTAGGGTCTGCTGTATTATAGTAGATAGGGAAATGGGTAGACTAGGTGGGCCAAGCAGTCCTTATCTGCCGTCAAATTCTATGTTTCTATGTTTTTTATTGTGTAAAGGGGGAAGGGCAGGGCCATAAATATTCTGTCTGGGTTTCCCTGCTTCTGGCTGAATCAGGAAAGATAGAGCACAAACACCAGACACCTTGTTTCTATGCTGAGGCCCACAAGGGAGCATCTTTCGGAGTTGGGCTTAACCGTTCGAGTACCTTTCTAGTCACCTGCCTCGAGCTTGGAAGAAAAGTGAGTCTGGTTACATATGCAATGTATCCTCTCTCAGAACAGGATGAATACTATACTTATCTCCAGAGTTGGATCAAGTATTTTAAAAAAGGTCCTGTGGCAATAATGAAAGGGGACAGAGTTAAAGGAGTTGGACTGTCAGCAAACAGGCAGAACCCTTCTGCATCTGTTACCCTGGTACTGAACATGATTGCTTTGGGTAGTGGACCATGATAAAGTTACATTTTGTTGTGTTGGAAGTACAGTATGTTGGATTGTTTATGGGGCCAGATGCAGAGCTGCTGCTACATGAGAGAGATATTGCCTACTATGTGACAGGGAAGCCCTTGTTGAGAAGTGACTCAGAAATGCTGCCTCTGGCATAGGGCCTTGGGAGACTGCCATCCACTGCTAGAGAGCACGCTGAGGACAGCCCTGCCAAATTGTTGCCCAGCACACCATCGAGTGAGATTAAGAGTCTGGTAAGAGTTAGATGTTCAGAGATGGGGTAACCTTTAACCAGTGAATTCTGAGTGAAAGTCCCAACAGCGGTGCTGCCTCCTGCACTCCAGCTGCCTGACCTGAAGCGAATGTGTCACTGTATATGTGAAATGTATGTAACGCTGATTAGCAAGATGGGAGATTTGGTAAATTCAGATGAGTAAAGAGGTTCTGACCTGAGGTATAACCTCTTGCACTAGCGATTTGTTAGGAATAACCAGAGTCATGGGATCCATCAGTGTCCGTGAAAAGGGTGCAGCCTTTTGTGAAAGGGGCACTGAGGTTCTAACTTATGGTCGGGGTTGGAATCAAGTCTGCCTCAGTAGTGCTGACAAGGAGAACATTTAGGGCACTGTGTTCCCTCAGTGTAACTGTAAACATGTCAGTACACATGACAACAGACATGGCGGCTTCAGAGTGTTTATTTCTGCATTCATGGGCCAGATCAAAGCGAACATCGTTACAGTGTAAATAGTGAGAAATGTGATGGAGTGTACATAGCTGGAACATACAATGTGACTGTATTGGTGAGGACTCCTGTGAGTCACCAACAATCATATGCCTCTAGACATGGAGAGTACCCATGAGCTATGCCACACACCATGGGCTCTGTCTAGCATTTAGAGTGGGTTTGCATTAGGGTCCATCCCTTGGTTGAGAGGAGGTAGACAATCAGTGCTCCTGTAGCTGAAGGGGCTGTCAGGACTGCCAGCCACCTAGTCCAAGAGTGTGGAACAAAGATAGGAAGGAAGAGGGTGTGTGCAGATATATGCCATTTAGGTGTCACATGACGGTCCTGCTGCTGCAGGAATCTTTAGTAATGACAGATGTGCCACTGTTTATACCCATAGTATAACTGACATAACTACTGTACTCCAAGTTTTGTCCTGTCACTACCCTATGGTCAGAATTGCCATGGCTGCATCCACCAATGGTTGGGCAAGGAGTGCCTTTCTTCATAGCCATTTGCCATTGCTGCTCCTTGGATGTCAGAACTGCATGATCCACTGGAGTCCTCACCTTCACAACATGCCAGGCTCTCTGACAATCTCAGAATGGGGTTCCAGGGCTCTCATGTGATGCACTTCCACCATGTCGCTGGGATGGCAATCATAACATTAACTCATGGCTTGCATGTAACACATTACCACCATGCCTCTGAGATGACAATCAGAACATTAACTCAGGGCTTGCATGCAAAGAACTACCATCACGCCACTGGGACAACGGTCATATTAACTCAAGGCTTGCATGTAATGCACTACCAGCACACCACTGAAATGGCAACTAGAACATTAACTCAGGGCTTACATGTAACACACTACCACCACACCACTGGGACAACAGTCACATTAACTCAGGGCTTGCATGGAAAGCACTAACACCATGTCACTGGAACAACAATCACATTAAGTCAGGGCTTGCATGCAACACACTACCACCATAACACTGGGATGACAATCGGAACATCAACTCAGGGCTTGCATGTAACACACTACCACAATGGTACTGAGATGCAATCACAACATTAACTTAGGGCGTGCATGCAAAGCACCACTGCCACATCACTGGGGCAGCAATTCTTACATTAACTCAGGGCTTGCATGCAAAGCACTACCACCACATCACTGGTACAGCAGTCCCTACATTAACTTAAGGCTTGCATGTAATGCACTACCACTACATCACTGGGATGGCAATCACAACATTAGCTCAGGACTTGCATGCAATGCACTACCACCACATCACTGAGATGGCAATCACAACATTAGCCCAGGGCCTGCATGCAATGTACTACCACCATGCCACTGGGATGGAAATCACAACATTAACACAGGGCTTGCATGTAACACACTACCACAATGCCACTGGGATGGAAATCACAACATTAACACAGGGCTTGCATGCAAAGCACTACTGCCACATCACTGGGACAGCAATCCTTATATTAACTCAGGGCTTGCATGTAACACACTACCGCTATGCCACTGGGATGGAAATCACAACATTAACACAAGGCTTGCATGCAATGCACTACCACCACATCACTGGGATAGCAATCACAACATTAACACAGGACTTGCATGTAACACACTACCACAATGCCACTGGGATGGAAATCACAACATTAACACAGGGCTTGCATGCAAAGCACTACTGCCACATCACTGGGACAGCAATCCTTATATTAACTCAGGGCTTGCATGTAACACACTACCACTATGCCACTGGGATGGAAATCACAACATTAACACAGGGCTTGCATGCAATACACTACCACCACATCTCTCAGATGGCAATCACAACATTAACTCAGGGTTTGCATGCACTAACAACACACCACGAGGATCACAATCACAACATTAGTTCAGGGCTTGCATGTAACACAGTACCACCATGCCTCTGGGACAAAAATCATAACATTATCTCAGGGTTTACATACAGTGCTGTGCCACCATGCCACTAAGATGGCAATCACAACATTAACTCAGGGTTTGCATGCAGTGCTGTGCCACCATGCCAGGAAGATGGCTATCACAACATTAACAATTGAGCCTAATTTTAGTTATTTTGTTCCGTTATTTCGTTATCTTGTTTTTCATTCTATCTCCGGTTGCGTTTGCGTCATCGTTTTGGATCATGGTTTGGATTCGTGAACTGTGCCTGGATAACTTGAGCTGGGTACTGGATACTGAGGGAATATTTATCTGTGGAACTTCTGACACTGTATGTGTGCGATAAGCAGATTTTTGGAGCCCCAGAGGTGGATTAAGGTGAAGCGTGGTGCTACCTGAAACGTGGAGTACTTTGGGGTGAGCAGAGAGGAGTGGTTGGCCAGCGACGAAGTCGAAGTTAAAGTTGAGGTCGGAAGAGTTTAGGCGGTTGTCGGGAGAAAGACTTTCCTGGTCCTGACCTCGAACCAATGGTGTGCTGTTGTGCCGCTGCCGTAGGGCAGCTGTATGTGCAGCTCTTCCGTTTTCCACTGCTCGGTAGCCAGTGGGCTGCCATAGCAGGGAGCGGTTGGAAAGAGGTATCAGGAGTTAGGCGAGGACTCTCCTGAAGCCGTCTTTTAGGTGGAATCGGAACGCTGAAGAACTACTGCCTGCCTGTCAACTATCTAATAGAGTGAAGGAACTGAACATTTGGTTCCTGGGTGCTCTGGATTAACTCTGCTTTGCCTCCTGGTCTCCGACTTGGTCTGATCGTGAGTTTTTACAGTTTGCTTAGCCTGAGATTTTTATTTTGGGGCTTGCCGTTTTCATTTGAAGGTGAGAGCTCATTTGGGAACTGGAATATTATCATCAGCATCTGGAGAGACTGGCTTTTGGATTGATTTTTTAATGAGCAAACTGCAATATGTTTACTCTTCGAATTATTTCACCTGTGAGAGGTAACACATTTTGCCCTGATCTACCTGTTTTCTGGAAAACTGACTGTTTGGATCTTGGTCCTTGAAGTACAGTCGCTGCTGGATTTGTGGACTCCTTCAGGTTCCTTTGTTGGGATTGGATTTGGATCCTATTATTGGACTTTTGTGTGTAATATTATTTATTTGGACTTATTTGACTTTTATTTTGCTTTGAACATTCTGAAAATTGATTTCTTTGCTCTTTATGAATTTTGAGGGTGGTGAGAGGGATATATATTTATATTATTTTAATTTTAGTGTGTATAATTATTAATTTGATTTAGTAATTTGGTCCCCTGCTATGTGAGAGGTAGTTCTGGGAGATTTTATAACATCTATTGCACTGCTGCACGTGAGAGGTGCTTCAGTGTTTAAAAATACAAAATTGTTTTAGGTATTTCATTGTTTAGGGTTAGTTTTGAGTTGGGATTTATTTTAGTTTTATGTATATTTTTGCCTCCTCTTTGTGAGAGATAAAGGATAGCTTATTTGATAGGTGTGTTTATTTGAGTTAGTTTATTAGATAATTGTTGTTAAAGATGTGTTTAATGGGGTTTACAACGGTCAGGCACTATTCCCCCACTGTGCTCCGGGACCTCCATCCCTTTTACTTTCCCCGGTTGTCTAATGATGTCCTTAATAACTGCCGCATAGCGGGTATAGCAAGAAGGCGCTTAAGGGATGGGTGGGCCGGACAGAGTGGGATATTGGAGGGGGGTGGGCAGATAGGGGTAGTTGGGTCAAGGAGACGCCCTGGGGTGAAATGGGATCAGAAGAGGGGTCCTCCTTGCCTGATTCCCATACCCAAGGGCTCCACAGATTGTGGGCAGTTACTGCGTTCCTCTCCAACAACCCATCCAACTCGGACGGTGCTATGTAATGCCAGGTCTATTAGGAACAAGACTGCTATTATCACAGATCTTGTTGCAACATCTGACCTGGCATGTATCACCGAGACCTGGCTGGATGAGAATGCAGGTCCTATTTTAGACTCTGCTGCTCGGCTGGGTTCTCGGTAATGCACCGTCCGAGATTGGATCGTAGGGGCGGGGGAGTGGCCATCTTTTTTAGATCAGATCTGAGCCTTGTGGAGGTGCCAGTGGGTAACACCAGGTCTTTTGAGTGTATCCTGGCAGTAGGTGCAGAGTTTAGGATTCTCCTCATCTGCCGTCCACCCGGCGATGGTGGAGAATTCCTGAAGGAATTTGCGGACTTCATCATTGACATGGCATTGGAGTCACCCAGATGGTTAATACTGGGTGACTTCAATGCCTGGGTTGACGATGAACTCTTGCACTTTGGAAAGAATTTCCTCCAACTCATGTCTATGTTGGGCCTGTCACAGGTAGTTACCTCTGCTACCCATATAGGGGGACACTCTTTAGACCTGGTGTTCCTACTGGATTTGGATGTTACGCATCTGGGGGTGGAACCAAATGTGTGGACAGACCATCACACCATAAGATTCAGTTTTGGGGCACCCCCTAATAGACCTGCCTCTACGGAGATGGTCCAGTATCGCCCTTTAAGGGGAGTAAACCCAGAGGCTCTATCAGCGGTACTGGACCTATCGGGTATTTTGGGTGAGAGCATGAGTCCAGGAGACCTTGTTCTTGCCTATAATAAGGCAGTGAGCAGGGCCTTGGACCAAATTGCTCCTGTTCATGTTCGCCCACTCACCCAGCACCCAAAGACTCCATGGTTTGATGATTCTTTGAAAGAACTGAGGAGAGTAGGGCGAAGGCGAGGGAGGGCCTGGCGGAAATCTGGCTTGGATGCTGACAAACTTAGATTGATGGATCATTACGTTATCTATCAATCGACAATAACCCATAAGAAGGCAGAATTCCTGTCCAGGGAGATTGCTGCTGTGCGGAACCGACCAGCTCAACTCTTTCATACTATTGACAGACTGTGCAATCCACTCTGTCTACAGTCTGGAAGAGATTTTTCACAAATAAAGTGTGATGAGCTTGCTCGGTTTTTCGCTGATAAGATTGCCAGCATTAGGTCGGATATCGGCCAGGCTCACTCTTCAAGGGTATGCAGTAATCGGCAGGGGGGGAAACAAACACCTGTGTTACCTGGTTTGACTTTGGTAGGCCGGAATTCATGGATATTGTGAGGATTGTCCAGACAGTACGTCCAACCAGTTGTAGTTTGGATCCGGGCCCTACGCCTCTATTATTAAGTTGTGTAGATACTATCTGTCCGACCATTGCTGAAATTGTTTGGAAATCTCTGGAGCGGGGCATCTTTCCTGATCCCCTAAAGGAGGCGGTCGTTCGAGCACTCCTAAGAAAACCTTCACTGAACCCAAACTGCCCAGCTAACTACAGACCTGTCTCTAACCTACCCTTCTTGGGCAAGGTTATTGAAAAGGTGGTTGCACTGCAACTGGACGACCATATTACAAATCACAATGTCTATGATACTCTCTCCAATCAGGATTTAGGAAAAGACGTAGTACTGAGACTGCCCTTGTCCGGGTTCTAAATGATCTCCTGATAGCGAGAGATCGAAAGGCTTGTACTATTCTAGTCCTTCTTGATCTCTCTGCAGCATTCGACACTGTGGACCATGGTGTGCTTTTGGAATGCCTGCAGTTCTACTGCGGACTGTCTGGTACAGTTCTGCAGTTGTTTCAATCTTTTCTCATGGGTCAGAGACAGAAGGTTATCACCGGAATTTATTCCTCTGATACCTTCCTCTTGCCCTGTGGGGTTCCGCAGGGCTCCATTTTAGCACCCATGTTGTTCGCTGTCTATATGCTGCCATTGGGAGACATTATTAGGCAATACAGCTTGGGTTTTCACTGCTATGCAGATGATACCCAGCTGTATTTGTCTTTTAGTCCCGGACAGGAAGATGCAGTCTCTACACTTAACAGCTGTCTATCCGAGATCAAGGATTGGATGAGTGCCAGCTGGCTAAGGTTAAACCCGGATAAGACTGAGGTGTTGGTGGTGGACCCAGGTCGCCTTGAGGCGGCTTGTAGGGCTGGGCTTCCTTAGGGCATATGGAACGATGGTGCCCAGCTCTCAACCTCAGACCGGGGTGCGTAACCTGGGCGTTATTATTGACGATGGTTTGACCCTGAAATTTCAGGTGTCATCCATTGTCAAATCTTCCTTTTATCATCTTAGGAATATCACTCGGGTGAAACACCTAGTTCCTCCGGCTGACCTTCCGGTATTGGTCCATGCCTTTGTTACCTCTCGCCTTGATTACTGCAATGCCCTGTACCTAGGGCTACCAGGGGTTGATATCCACTGCTTGCAGCTGGTGCAGAATGCAGCAGCCAGGCTTTTGACTGGGACATCTATGAGAAGTCATATTATGCCTGTGCTGTGCGAACTGCACTGGCTGCCGGTTCAGTGGCGGATCACATTTAAGGTCGGGTTACTGACCTATAAAGCCCTACATGAACAGGGACCGCGGTATCTTCAAGATCTCCTTATTCCCTACTGTTCCTCTCGCTCACTTCGCTCTGCCGATGAGGGATTACTAGAGGTTCCCAGGGTCCGCTTAAAACTTCTGGAGCTTGGGCATTTTCTTATGCCGCCCCTACCCTGTGGAATTCTCTGCCTCATCGGATACGAAGCTGCCTGACCGTTGAGAGTTTTAAGTTATAGTTAAAAACTTATTTATTTAAACAGGCATATGGAGAGTGATTTTATTGTGGTTATATTATTATTGCTGTTGTTTTATGTTATACGTATGTATTTTAATTGTTTTTATTGTACAGCGCTTTGGTTTTGAAAAGCGCTTAAAAATAAATTTTACTTACTTACTTACTTTACTAACACAGAGTTTACATGCAGTGCTGTATCACCATGCCACTGAGATGGCAATCACAACATTAACTCAGGGTTTGCATGCAGTGCTGTACCACCATGCCACTGAGATGGTGATTACAACATTAACACAGGGTTTGCATGCAGTGCTGTACCACCATGCCACTGAGATGGCAATCACAATATTAACTCAGGGTTTGCATGTAGTGTGCTACCACCACACCACTGAGATGGCGATCACAACATTAACACAGGATTTGCATGCAGTGCTGTACCACCATGCCACTGAGATGGCGATCACAACATTAACTCAGGGTTTGCATGCAGTGCTGTACCACCATGCCACTGAGATGGTGATCACAACATTAACGCAAGGTTTGCATGCAGTGCTGTACTACCACGCCACTGAGATGGCGATCACAACATTAACACAGGGTCTGCATGCAGTGCTGTACCACCATGCCACTGAGATGGCGATCACAACATTAACACAGTGTTTGCATGCAGTGCTGTACCACCATGCTACTGAGATGGTGATCACAACATTAACACAGGGTTTGCATGCAGTGCTGTACCACCATGCCACTGAGATGGCGATCACAACATTAACACAGGGTTTGCATGCAGTGCTGTACCACCATGCCACTGAGATGGTGATCACAACATTAACACAGGGTTTGCATGCAGTGCTGTACCATCATGCCACCGAGATGCTGATCACAACATTAACACAGGGTTTGCATGCAGTGCTGTACCATCATGCCACTGAGATGGCAATTACTATATTAACTCAGGGCTTGCATGTAGTGTGCTACCACCACACCAATGAGATTTCAATCACAGCATTAACTCAGTGCTTAGATGCAGTGCACTACCACCACACCACTGGGACAGCAATCAAAATATTAACTCACCGCTTACATGCAATGCACTGCTATCACATCACTGGGATGGCAATCACAACATTAACTCAGGGTTTGCATGCAACGCGCTATTACCACACCATTGGGATGGCAGTCACAGCATTAACTCAGTGTATGCAAGTAACACATTACCACCATGCCAGTGGGATATCAATCACAACATCAGCTCAGGTGCTTCATGCAGTGCACTCCCACCACACCACTGGGATGGTAGTCACAACATTAGCTCAGGTCTTGCATGCAACACACTATTAACACCCAACTGGGACAGCAATCACAACATTACCTCAAGGCTTGCATACAATGTGTTAGATTTTGGATAATAATATTAGAATTATTTTAGAATTACCAATGAGAATCGTACAACCTGTAACAACAATCCAATTTTATTATAAGGGTTCAGAACAGGCAAGACACAAATGTTCGGTATAACATTTCTGCTTCCCTAGACAGTTACACTGTAAGCCATCAAACACAGAATATAAAATACATTTCAGATTTGCATTAAAAAGTACCCTGTCCCCTTGGTTAGCTGTTGCTAAGCACAAATAGTTTATACTTACAACAGGATTACGTAGCTGGAGGCTTGAGACGCCATTGTGTTAGACTGTGTGACAGACTGATAAGATCCCATAGCTTATATACACTTTTGGTAGCTACTATTACCTAACTCCTTTGCTGACTCAACATATTCTTTGAGTACAAAAACATGTTATTTGACTAGGGTTGTTATGGCTTCATAGCAACAGCTATGATAGCAAAATCTGCTTACCAGAAAATGGATCCTTATCTTCAAGTTGTGCCGGACAGCTTGTGTAGCACAATGGAGACTGAAGATAAGACATGTTAAAACACGTCTGCTTAGAGTTTGAGACTTCACAGTTATTTTCCAGCTTCCCAAGGTCAAAATATTTTTAATTATTTTCACTTCTCTAAATAATTCCTTATTAACCCTTAGCTATGATTTTCCTAAGGCTAGAAGAAACACTGTGTATGGATATGTATTGGTTTCAAATGCTAATATATGCGTTTATTGATATAATGCATCTAGTAATATATTTATGCTACTAATAATAATATGTTCACTCCAACAAGCATTTATACACCTGGGGCCAGATATTCAAACTGCGCTATTTTGTGGCGCAAGCCCTTGCGCTGCACAAAATAGTTGCGCAGGGGTGTGGCCAGAGCGATATTCAAAGGAGTTGCCCTTGAGCAACTCCTTTGAATATCACCCTGGCACAGCCACTGTGCATGGCACAGTGGAACTTGTGCCCTCAAGTGGTCAGAGTGGAGCATTCAACTATGGGTGGCGTTAGTACCATTATGCCCATGCGCAAAATCCCGATATACAAAAGGTGACATGCAAATGGGGCCATAATTCATGCAAGGCACAGGGGGGGCCATTTACGAACATATGAACATACGAAATTTGCCAGCAGATAAAGGCCTAGAGGTCTATCAAGTCTGCTCGCATGTGCAGCTAGCACCCCTTATTCTGCAGCTGTCCCTCCCTTCCACCCTTCCCCTTCATTAACCCTCCCCCTTGTCCTGTCCCATCCTCGTTTGAAGTAGTCCACTGTTCTACTGCATACCACTTCAGGAGGTAACGCATTCCACCCAGCTGCCACCCTCTCTGTAAAAAAGTCTCTCCTCATCTCCCTCCTGAACCTTCCTCGCTCCAGTCTCATATCATGGCCCCTGGTGTCCCTCCCTTCCCTTACTTTGAACAGCCCCCCTGTACTTGTCTTGTTTATTCCTTTCATGTATTTAAAGGTTTCAATCATGTCACCCCTGTCTCTTCTCTCCTCCAGTGAGTACATGTTCAACTCCTTCAACCTCCTCTCGTATGATAAGTCCCCCAGCCCCTTGATCATCTTTGTCGCTCTGTGCTGCACCCCCTCCAGTAACTTAATGTCCCTCTTCAGATATAGACGCCAGTACTGCACGCAGTACTCCAGGTGTGGTCTAACTAATGACCTATACAGTGGCAGAATCACCTCCTCCCTCCTTGAGGATATACCCCTTGCAATACAACCCAGCATTTTGTTGGCCTTTACAACTGCCTTCCTACATTGTGCTGAGTTGTTCATTGACCCTGTAATGAGCACACCCAGATCTTTCTCCTCCTCTGTCTGGACTAGCTGCACTCCCCCTAGCTGGTAACTCCTCCTTGGGTTCTTCATCCCAAAATGCAGCACCTTGCACTTTTTGGCATTAAAGCCCAGTTGCCAGGTGTCTGACCAGGTTTCAAGCTTTGCCAGATCATCCTGCAACCCTGCCATCCCTCTAGGTCATCCACCACTGCACCTACCTTGGTATCATCAGCAAACAGACTGATCTTGCTCTTGATGTCCCATGATATGTCTGCAATGAATATCCCAAACAACACTGGTCCCAACACCGAGCCCTGTAGAACACCACTCGTCACTGCCCTTGGGTGTGAGAGCTCCCACCACACCACCCTCTGTTGCCTTCCTGCAGCCAGTTTCCTACCCACCTCCCAGCTTGCACCCGCCCCTGTGCCTACTAACTTCCTTCCCAGCCTTCCATGTGGTACTGAGTCGAATGCCTTACTGAAGTCCAGATACAGGACATCCACTGCATGGCCCCTGTCCAGTTGCCTAGTTACCCAGTCATAGAACTCCACAAGGTTGGTTTGGCAGGATCTGCCACATATGAAGCCATGCAGTCTGCTGTCCTGTAGTCCTTTGGCCTCTAGGAGGGCCACCAGCCTCTCCGCCAGGATAGTCTCCATTACCTTACCCACAATGGATGTGAGGCTCACTGGTCTGTAGTTTCCCGGTTCATCCTTGAGGCTACTCTTGTGGAGGAGCACCACATGAGCCATCCTCCAGTCCTGAGGTACATACCCTGAATGTAGTGAGGCATTAAATAGGTTTGCCAAAGGTCCTGCAAGGACCTTTGCCAGCTCCTTCAGTACCCTGGGGTGGATGCCATCTGGGCCTGGCGCCTTGTCCACCCTCAGTGCCTTCAAACCCTCTCAAACTCTGCTCTCCATGATTTCCCCATCTGTCACCACTTCCCACCCTGCTTCTGCCATTTCTCCCACCTTAGGTGTCCCCCCCCTTTTCTTTAGTAAATACTGAGCAGAAGTACTCATTTAGTGCTTCCGCCTTATCGCACCCTGCTTCCACCCAATCCCCCGCCTTCCTAATCCTTACTATGTGGTCCTTACAGCTCCTTTTCTCCCTGATGTACTTAAAGAAGTCCTTCTTCCCCTTCTTAATGCCTTGTGCCAGCCTAAGTTCCGTAGATGCTTTGGCTCCTCTTACTGCCCTTGTCACCTCCTTCGATTCTGTCAAGTACACCTCCTCCCTGTCCTCCCCCCTCCCTGTTTTCTTGTACTTCCTAAAAGCAGATCTTTTCCTCCTTACCTTTTCCATGACCTCCTTGCTCAACCAAATCAGTTTCTTAGCCCTAGTCTTCTTGCTCTGGGCTTTGCAGCAGGTTTTGGTTGCCTCCACAATCCCCAGCTTTATGAGCTCCCACCTCTGGTTAGTGTCCATACTAGATTGAATTCTGGCCAGGTACCCTTTTACCACTTCCCCCATCCTCTCAAAGTCAGCCCTTCTGAAGTCCAGCACTATTGTGCCAGATTCCACTCATTCATTCACAAAACTGGACTGTCTTGTACGGTATGGGCTGCACCCATTGGCTCTTGCTCTGCACACCAGGGCGTACAGCCCTACCGGGCAGTCAGTTAGTTAGGGCGGAGGTGGCAGGTGGGTGGGATGCCTGCCGCCGCCGTCAGAGCGGGTGGTGGGGCTTCATGGTGGGTGGGGGACACTAGCCACCAGGGCTATATTCAGGGGGTTTGTTCAAGTTTTACATCCCACGATCGAGATTAGCCACTGGACCACCATGGATGTATTGGGGGTTGTCATAAACTAATACAGCCCAGCGACCAGGCTTTCGGTCCACTGGACCACCAGGGATGTATTCGGGAGGGTTGTCATAAAATAATACAGCCCACGATCTGGCTTTTGGTCCACTGGACCACCAGGGCTATGTTGGGGGAGACACATTGCTGCCAGCGATCGGGCCAGTGGGGGGCAGTGGGGGATTTACAGTCGTCTGCCAGCGATCGGGCTACAGGGGGCACAGGGAGTGGGTTGGGAGCCATGCAGCAGCTCACCTGTGGGTGGCCCTCGACTTGAGCCTTTTTTTGGCTCAAAGTTGTGCAGGCGCAGGTTGGGGGTTGCGCCTGCACAACTCTGCACAGCCCGGCTGAATATCGGGCTGTGCAGTTTATGCATGGCTCCTCCCTCTCCAGTTCAGCATGCATTAGTTTGCATTGCGCTGTTGCTCAGCATGTTTTCTGTGGCGCAACTGCCTCCTGCTGAATATTGCAGAATGGAGTAAGTTTGGACTTGCGCAGGCTCAACCCTTTTGAATATCTGGCCCCTAATGTTTAAATGTGACACCTAACTACAATGTTTATGAATACACTGTGCTTATGGATCTAACTAACAATAGTAATAGTATGGTCATCCTAACACAATGCACTACCACCACACCACTGGATGGCAATCCCTACATTAACTCAAGGCTTGCATATAACACACAACCATCATGCCCCTGTGTTAGCAATCACAATAACACAGGGTTTGCATTCAGTTCACTACCACCACACCTCAGGGATCGCAATCACAACATTAACTCAGGGCTTGCATGGAATGCACTACTGTCATGATGTTGAGATGGCAGCCACGCCACTGGGATGGCAATCACAACATTAACTCATGGATTGCATGCAATGCACTACCACTAAACCACTGTTCCAGTGCTCACAACTTTACCTTTAAGCCATCATAGTCACTAACTCATCCCCTTTAACAACAGCTGTGACATTCTTCTGAAGAAGTCAACTATGTAAAAACATTTTGAGCATAAAAGCAGGCTAACAAAACATAATGTACTGTATGGCTTTGGAGTGGTGCTTGTAAAAACTATGCATAAAGATATTCAGTTAGTACAGGTATGGTTATCTAGTTTTGCCCTTGACCATACACGAAAAGGAATTTGGCTTTAAACAAAAACAATGGATATTGTCCAAACATCCCCTGCTACATCCCAAGGCCCTGATTTGCATTTTACCTTAAATTAAAAATTGTAAAAATATCTGCTGATGTGATTTCTAAGTTTATTATGTTTGTCTGTAGCTTCCGGTTTTAGAGTGTCTGCAGCCATCTCGCAGCTGCCATACACATTCCATGCTTGCTCTATGCTACTACACCCTTCTGACTCTGCCATTCATTAGCAGTATGTATTAGCATAAAGTGAGTGAGGGATGCATGTTGCAGCCACAAGATGGCTGTGGGCACTCTTTTAAGCTGGAAGCCACTGCCAAACATACTAAACTTAAAAACTACATCAGGAGGTATTTTTAAAGTTTTTAATTTAATGTAAAAATGCAAATCGGAGCCTTGGGCTGTGCCAGGGAAGGTGGAAAATATGTTTGGTTTTTTTAAAGGTTTTGAACTAAATAATATTTAGACGCAATGCAGTGTATATTTTAAAGTGTTTCTGTAGTTATTTTCCTTATAGTGTGTGGGAGAGCACAATTTTTTTTTTTTTATCATTGAATGCTTTCTTCACCTGCAGCTGCAGTTCTGCCAAACTCCAGCCACTGCACATCCACCACCGACCTCGAAGCTGTCATGTCCAGCTGGCATAGGCAGCTACACCATCAAGAGGGGCTCCCCTACCGGCGCATGTCCTCCAGGCATCATCAGATCGCTGAACTGCGGCCATCAAGCTGCTGCGGACTTGCGCTGCTATTTTCCTGGTTCTTCCCCAATGGGGGCATGGACGTGCAATGGTGTCCATGCACTAACACGCAGATGTCTGCCATGCTCCCCCCCCAACCTCGGCACCCGCACCTCTGCAGTACCTCTGGGCATCCCCAGGGACCACTAGAGAGCGGTGTGAATCCACCCCTTTCCCCAGGACTAGGAGAGCTGTTGTCAGATGCTCAAACCTAGCCCACCCTGCCGATCCCCAATGAACCGGGCTCGTTCCCGATCCCAGGTTGCCAGCGTGGAGCGAGGTGTGGCGTCCAGCACCTCAACACTCAGCACCACCAGGCTGGGTGGGAGAGCATGATTATGAATGGAATTCAATGAATTCCTAGGCTTGTTGTACTATTGTAGTGATGTCAAACTGCTGTTGTGCCATCCTGAGTATGTCACTGCGATGGTACAACAACATAGAATGCCCTGGCACTCCTGTAATCCTGGCAACTGCACCAATACAAAAAAAAAAACTTCCTGATTATGTATAGTGATGTCTGCTGCCAGTACAAAAGTTTGAAAGGACTCGCTGTTTCTTTTTTTTTTATATTTAAATTCTGAATTTTTATTGTTCGTTTATGATAGTAATAAAAATCTTTAAAGTTGAACTGGATTTGTCTACAAGGTATGTATGTAACTGTGTGACAGGTGGGTTCGCTCACTGTGAGAATCGTAGTGAATGCTACTTTGCTGAATGAATGCACAAACTGCTCAAGAAGTGAACCATTGTTTCACTGTTGCCGATACACTGTAAATGATGAAGGATGGGCAACAGTAAACAACAAGGCTGTGTTCACTTCCTGAGGTTGTCTTGACAAGCACAGACCTCTTGAGCTTCACTCTTGAGATCTACTTGTCTGTCATGACAACCTCTCGAAGTGAACACAGTGTTGTTGTTGTTTACTGTTGCCCATCCATTATCCTCTATTTATTACTCTTCATAATTAGGTTGATTTCCAAGAATAATGTACAAGGAAACAAGGTCCTTTGCAGCTACAAGTGATCTTTTCCTGATATTTATTCTTTTGCAGAAGTCACAGTTACCTGTTTGTGACATCATAGTCATTCCCACAGCATCAAACTGATGTCACAGAGGTTATGATCTAGCAAAGTATTAAGCAGCAGAAGTAGGTATCTCCTTTCAATTTAATTTAGTAATGAAGAACACATGGAGAAGAAATGCAATTAGCATATAAAATGCAAGCTGAAAGGTGTAGAAATATTATGACTGTGACAAACTCAATTTTGAGTTTGAACTTAAAATCACAAGAAACAAAATTGTTGAATACTTGCAGAAAGTCAGCTTGGATTAAAATGCTCCATATGGATTCTGTAAATGGAAAGTGTACTAGACATCCTTTTAGGTAGCAAGCAGAGCTTGCAGCACCTCTTGGAATTATGTGTACAGTTTGGTGCAGACCTGAAAGATTATCGCGCATTTAATATGAGCATGATTTGCCTGTGGAGGGGTCTAAGTAGTGACATTGTCAGCAGAATGTAGTGCCAGTTGAGAGATTTCCTATACAGTTCCCCTCCACACAAACACATTGGCACACCCGTAATGCTTTTATGGAAAATCTAATATGCTGGTACTGTTACCTAGATGATTGCATCTGCATGTAGAAGGGCACACAGGAAAGGAATTTTGAGCTTAACTGGTTAAATGCAAATGATTACAATCTGAGATTCACATCTGTTGTTAGTAAGACCAGTGTTAACTTTTTGGGCATCTCATTTATAGCTGACAGACAGGAGAAAAGGATAAGCACTAAAAGCTTTAGAAAGAATATGTCTTCTAACTCACAGTTAAGGTGTGATAGTGCACATCCTGAATCTCTGAAAAGGTCAATCCCCTATTGCCAACTTCTTTGAATTAGAACAAACTGTACAGACAGTGAATTTGATAGACAGTCCACATAACTCAAAATGATGTTTGAAGACAGAGGATATAATGAGGAACTACTAGAGAAGGTTTATTTGGAAGTTAGGTCATAGACTTAGGGAACACTATTGAAACCTAAGACGAAATCTAGAAAGCGAGCAACTGACTTGGGTCCACTAACGTTCTCCACTGAATATGATAACATAGCAGGGAGAACTGATAAAGTTATTTGGTGAAACTGGCCAGTACTTATGTGAGACACAGTTGTGTGCTCTGTGGTAGGGAATAATCACACACCAGATTTAAAAAAGTGCAAACATTAAGGGCAAGTTGTTACATAGTCAATTTGCAGACTCCAAAACAGGAGGTACTACATGGCTCCCATTACGCCCCTGTGACCACTTCAAATGCCACCTTTGTAATGTCTGTCAGTTTTCAAAGCTGGGTAAAAAGTCTGTGAGTCCAATAAATGACCTACAAGTGGATGTTAGAGATTTTAACTAATTTAACACACACTTTATAGCTTATATTATTTGGTGCCCCTGTGACCTGTGGCTGTGTTATGTAGGGAGAACTATAAGGATGTGAACAGAAAGGGTCCAAGAGCATATTTAAATCAATTGTAAATTGGACACCTCACTAAGTAGATGTTTTTTGGATACCATGAAGCCAAACAATAGCATTTGTTTTATGAGGTTGAAAAGTGTGACACTCTGGATACAGAAGTTGATACCAGCCCATTTACAGAAGAAAGGGTTCTGAAAGAACTCTTAAAACTGAAGGTGGACAAAGGAATGGGGCCTGATGGGATTCATCCCAGAATTCTAAAAGAACTAAGGGTAGAACTAGTGACACCACTGACTACCCTCTTTAACAAATCATGGGAGGATGGGGTGGTACCCGAGGACTGGAGGAGGGCAGATGTGATTCCCCTTCACAAAAGTGGGAGCAAGGCAGAAGCAGGAAACTATAGACCTGTTAGTTTAACCTCAGTGATAGGGAAAATGATGGAATCACTTCTAAAGGAAAGAATTGTCAGGTATCTAGAGGCCAGAAGGGCACAGGACCCTAGGCAGCATGGATTCACAGCGGGAAGGTCATGCCAGACGAATCTGATAGATTTCTTTGACTGGGTGACCAAAGTAGTAGATCAGGAGGGGCTGTGGACATGGCCTACCTAGACTTTAGCAAGGCATTTGACACAGTCCCACACAAAAGATTAATATATAAGTTAGCCAGCCTGGGGTGGGTCCCAAGATGACAGTCTGGGTAAAGAATTGGCTGGAGAATAGGACACAGAGAGTAATAGTAAATGGAGTCCACTCAGAAGAAAGGAGGGTTACTAGCGGGGTACCGCAGGGTTCAGTATTAGGACCAGTCCTCTTCAATGTCTTTATAAGCAACATTGCAGAAGGACTGGAAGGAAAAGTATGTCTCTTTGCAGATGACACTAAGATCTGCAACAGAGTTGATGTACAGGGTGGGGTGGAAAGGATGAGAAGGGACTTGGCAAGGTTACAGGAATGGTCAAATGTATGGCAGCTTAGATTCAATGCTAAGAAGTGCAAGGTAATGCACCTGGGAAACAAAAACCCAGGGGAAGAGTACACAATGGGGGGTGAGATACTAACAACAACAAAAATGGAAAGGGACCTGGGGGTAGTCATATCAGATGACCTAAAGGTGGGCAAGCAATGTGAGAGAGCAGTAAGGAGGGCTGGGGGGATACTGGGATGCATAGGGAGAGGCATCACCAGTAGAAAACAGGAAGTTATTATCCCTCTGTACAGACAGCTGGTGAGACCCCATCTGGAGTACTGTGTGCAATTCTGGAGACCCAATCTCCGCAAAGACATAGACAGGATGGAAGCTGTCCAGAGGAGGGCACCTAAAATGGTGCAGGGTCTGCACCGGAAGACATATGAAGAGAGATTTAAGGAGCTTAATATGTATAGCCTCGAGGAAAGGAGGGAGAGGGGACATGATAGAAACTTTCAAGTACCTCAAGGGAATCAACAAAGTCCAAGAGGGTAGCATCTTTCAAAAAAAGAGGTGTGCAAGAACAAGAGGGCACAATTTGAAGATAGAGGGGGGCAGCTCAGAGGTAATTTAAGGAAGTATTTTTTCACAGAGAGGGTTGTGGATGCATGGAATGGCCTTCCGGAGGAGGTTGTGGAGTCAAAATCAGTGGTGGAATTCAAGCATGCATGGGATAGTCATAAGGCAATTCTGGGGGGTGGGGGTAGGAAGAAGTAGGCTGCTGGTTAACTAGGATCTGCAGCTTATCCAGTAGGTAGGGAAATGGGCAGACTGGGTGGGCCAAGCGGTCCTTATCTGCCGTCAAATTCTATGTTTCTATGTTTCACCCCCCCCCCCGAAAAATGAAGAAAACAGGCTGAATTTGTTATTGAGGAGAGAAAGCCCCTGGATATTTTTTTTGCTACAGTGGTATTTATCCTTCTTGGCAAGAGGTGAGGCTTGTTTCACCCCATCCCCGTCAGCCACAGCTGTCCTGGTTCTCCTCCAATGTCCGGGACCATGATCCCCTGTGGATTGCCCCCCATGGCAGGTCCAAGAAGGGAGGGCTTCCCTCCCTCACCTGGAACACAAATCCATTCTTTGTCCCAGCACTAGAGAGACCAGGTGGGATGATGATTTGAGGGGCAGGAGTTCATGGGGCCGGGCCCCACAGTTTTCCGCCTTCTGTTTTCTCCCTTGGGCTTCATGGGATGTGCAATGCCTTCTGTTTTCTCCCTTGGGCTTCATGGGAAGTGCAATGAGCACATTCTGCATGCTCCACCTCTGTGGAGACACCCTTGGCACTCTGACCATAGAGCCCTTCCAGACCAGTGACTTGCATGCACTACCACTTGGATTCGTCCAGGTGGTGGTCGATCACCGAGTCATGGAGTTCCCCCTCCCAGAGGGAGGAGAGCAGTCCTACGGACGCCTAATCCTCCCTCCTCTGGCTGACTTCCGAGTGACCTGTGTCTGTTCCTGAACCCGGGTAGCTGGAATGGGAAAAGGTAAGGCACCTATGGTGCCTGAGCTGTCTTCACCACTGGGCTGGCTACTACTGGATCTTTAGACTGAATGCAGTCAGTCTGGGAGGGCTCAAAGAAAACTGGGATCTGAAACCCTTTTTTATAACCTCTTCTTAAAGAAAAAGTACAAATGACCATATCCTTCTTTGAGCCTCTGAAATATGGGAATCTAATAGGGATAATAATAATAATAATACTAATAAAAATATAACTTTGAAAGATGACATGTCTTTCTGAAATTTTGAAATGCAGTTATTTTGAAATTCCATGTATCTGAGTTTGTAACTAATTATACTTTTTATTTTTATTTATTTAAAAACTGGTAACCAGGGAAAGGCACACTGAGCCGAGGCTTGTTTCCAGGTGCGACCTGGGAGGTGGGGTGTGGAGAGGAATACGTAAAGAATAAAATTATGGAATGTCAAATAGTGGTTGCACAGGCAACATTACAGATGTAGGAACAATGTTGTGATCAAGTATATTAACAATAGCATGGATTAACACAATGATATGTGGACAATCCTGAAAGAATACACTAAAAGTGCACAGTGCCTGTTGGGGTAGCTGACAATGCTAGTGGGGTCTGAAAACAGACTGTGGTTGGAGTCACAATTAGCTTCAATTAAGGGGGGACTGAGCAGGAAGGGGGTCAGATGAGAGAGGATGAAAAGTCAAGAAAGGGGTGACAGGGACAGGAGGGAGCAGGAAGATGCATTAACTGGTGTCTAAAAGCAGGAAGCGAGGGAGAGGCAGAGGGGAGGGGCAGCAGGTTCCAGAGGGAATGGAGGTGGTAGGAGAAAGCAGCTTGTCCAGAACAGGAGTGAGTGTGGGGAATGGAGAAAGTATGGGATCCCTTGGAGTGGATAAAGCAAGAAGAGGAGGTGATGGGGAAGATGATTCAGGAAAGGCAGAAGGAAAGGACCCAAACCAGTATTTAACAATGGAGGAGACACAGTGGGACTGGCAATGAAACAGCAGTGGGAGGATGGAGAGGGAGGAATAGAGGGAGCAATGTTGAGTAGGGAGGGGACAGTTGGTAGCGAAACAACAGAAAGCATTGCAGAGAGCATCTAGTTTGGCAAGGGAGGAGGAAGGGGTGGTGCGATAGACCACAACACCACAGTCAAGGACCGGGAGAACAATTTTGGCTACCAGCTCCCGGTGGGCCTGAAGGTAGAAGCAGTCCTTATTTTGGTACAGGGCACCAAGTTTAGGATGAGGTTTGACATGGATGGCGTAAATATGAGCAGAGAAGTCAAGCCTGCTATCAAGCCACCCACCAAGATACATGAAGGCAGGGACAACCTCCAGAGTGAGCCATCCAGTGTGGAAAAAAATAGGGAAGAGCAAGAGCCTGACCAGTTTTTGGCTGGTGCCAAGAATCATAGACACAGTCTTGGTGTTGATCCTAAGTTAGTTAGCATGGAACCAACACAATACATTGTGGAAGTTATACTGACGTGGACCTTCCACAGCTGAAGCCAAAGGACCAGAGGTGTGAAAGACCATGTCATCCACATACATGTGTATATGTAAAAGAGACACAAGCAGAGGGGAGGTCACTTAGGAAATTTGAGAACAGGATAGAAACCAAGATTTAGCCCTGTGGGACACCTGCTAGACAGGGAGGGGACAGGATGCCTCCCACCTGTACTGACTGTTGGTGGCCCATGAGGTATGAGCAGAACCAGTCAACAGCAGATGCTGAGAGGCCAGCAGAGCTTAGCTTGTTGAGGAGAAGAGAGTGGGACACTAAGAAAAAGGCTTTGGCCAGATCAGTGGATATAGCTGTGGTGCTATGTCCCTGATCTATCCCAGTAAGGATAGAGTCTTTTACTTGTGGCAAGGAGGAGACGGTGGAGTGGTGCTTCCTAAAACCAGACTGGAAGGAGGAGAGGAAATTAAAGGAGTAATGGAAGTCAGCAAGGTTAGAGTAGACTATGATCTCCTGGAGCCTTGCAAAAGAAGGAAGGAATGAGATTGGCCAGAAGTTGCCAGAGGAGGAGGGGTCACCCTCTTTGTGTAGAAGCATAACCCTTTGCAACTGTCCAGGCCTGAAGGACTGCACTGAGGGAGAAGGAGAAGTTCAGAAGGTGAGTGAGAGGAGAGCCAATGGCTGGAGCTGAGATATGTAGAAGTTTGGGGTCCAACCCTTCAGGGCTGGACTTAGAAGGGTTAAGTGAAATAAGGGTGAGGAAGACTTCCTTTGGGTAAGGGTGACAGGAGATAATTGTAAGCCTTCAGGTGAGTGGGATGGGGATGGAGGCAGCAGGTAACAGAAGGAGGGAGTGACCAGGAGATGGAGGAGAGGTTAGAGCACAGGTGATGAAGAATGTATTAAAATGAGCAGCAACTGAGGGAGAGTCAGGGGCCAGTGAGCTATCCAGCAGGAGGACAGAAGGTGCTGACTAGGCTGGGGGTTCAAAGAGGGAGTGGATAACCTTCTAGAATTCTGAGGGGGAGTTAAGGTTAGACTGCAGGTTTGATTTAAAGTAGTGGGCCTTCTGAGTGCAGACAGCCTTTGTGCAGGAGTTTCTGAGTGACCTGCAGGATAAGCGGTCAGGCAGGGATTGGGAGGATTTATAACATACCCAAGCTTGATCCTGTGACTTGCACAAATTAGGAAGGTCAGATGTAACCTGGGGGTAGTGGAAGCATTTAACCCTGGAATTTCTAAGGGGGATACATGAATGTTCCAGGTGTGGCTAAATATGGCATGGAAGAGAGAGAAGGCAGTGTCAATGGCCAGGCAGAATAGATGGGGGACCAGTTAGAGTCAACAAGATCATGTAGAAGGGCATTAGTGTCAAGTGACCTTAGTGATCTGTACCAAATATATTTAGGGGCAGAATGAGTGTGCCTCACTTTTCTGATACAGGAGGTCATACAGTGGTCACTGAAGGCATCTGGTAGAATGCCTGCTGCAATGATACAGTGGGGCTGGGAGGACAGCAACGAGTCCAGGAGGGAGTGATTAGGGGAGTGATGACTGAGCCAGGTGGATTCAGTGATTAGTTGTGAAAGGTTTAGGAACTCAGTCTTGTTGAGGGTGGGCCTGAAGGTAGGGGAGAGCTAGATTATATTGAAGTCTCCAAGGAAGATGAGCTGACCGAAGGCAGCATGGGAAATGAAAGATGAAAGGGAGTTAACCAGGGAGGAGCGAGAGATTTTGGGTGAGGCACAGGAAACACCAAACAGTATAGGGAAAGTGGAAGGGAAGGATAGCTTGGTTAGAAAGAACTCTTGAGAGGAAGGGCCTGACTGTCTGAAGGTAATGGAGTAGGACAGCTTCTGATGGACATATATGACAACAACACCACTATACTTACTATGTTTCCTTTAAATCTGGAGATCTGTCTATAACTTTTATCTTTCACTAAACTATCCTGGCTCCCTGCATCTCCTGCTCATGTGGATTGCCAGGAATCCCTGACAATTTATAGGATGAGCACAGGGCAGCTAAGTAACAGGAGCTACCGCGGTTTTTAGTCTTCTGTCTTGTAGCAGCACATGCGAAAAAGCATAATGTAATGAGGTCAGTTTTAAGATTTATATCATAAGAATATAGTGCTATGACAGAGTAAATACTTGTAGTGTGTGACCTTTTCTCTAGTTCAAGATTTTGTATTATGATTTTTATTATGTATATGAAATGTCACTATGATGTCACTAGTATATGACTACACAAGTGCAGTGTGTCTCCTTTTTCCCTGACAAGCTCTTTACTGCTCAAAGAGCTGAGGCACTGGGCTTCCTTATGTGACTGGTAGCCTACACCATTTTAAGTGTTGCTGAGCTAGTGACTCTAAATGTAACTGAAGGACTGGGCCAAGTTCTGGCTTTGAATAAAACAATATGCAATAAACTTCTGTGCAACTTGCTTCTTATCCACTGAATGTGGTATCCTACTTGAGTTCCATACCACTTTGCACTGGGTTTTATGCTTTAGAATGCATGCTTGTATCTTCGATAGATTTAGAAAAACAAACATATTAGAAATTATCTCCCTTCTTGTATTGCTTTTGCATTCTACTTATTACCCTTGTTGGACACTGCCTTTGTGTTAGGCTGCATCTCATGCATATCATGCTGACTGTAACAGGTTTCTCATACTTTGGTCTGGAAGTTTTATACAATAGTAGGAATATGTGCCTAGTAAAATACTACAATAACTGATGTGGTCTGATATCAGCCCAAATTCAGACCCTGGGCCTGATTTTCAAATGCTCTGCAAATTCCGCAAGTCCCTGGTGCACCAAATATACAGTGCAGGGGTTTGCGGCATTCTCTCAGTGCCAGTCAGGATTTTCAGTCTTGTGCACCAAATGCTGCAAGTTAGACCAGCTCCCCCCCAGTCTAACTTGTGCCATTTGGGGGAGCCTTTTTGCCGGGCTTGTGCCAAATATCTAACACAAGCTCCTGTAAAGTGTGGAAACTGTCACAACTGCACCCAATGTGCTAAAATTGGGCACAGTTGCATCAAAGGAGCCAGGCACAGTTGTGCCAAACAATGGGGTTGATGCAGGGATTGGCGCAAGTCCTGTGTCAATCTTTGAAAATCAGGCCCTCTATATTCAGCCTGGTGTGATGTCACAACAGGATGATATGGAGACAGTTATAGCTGAGCAGTCACGCACGTGTGATGCTGTTACACTGCAACACTAAGTAAAAACAACTGTGACAGTATCTGTAGTCTTACTTATGCTTTGAAGTCAGACCCTAACAGACATTATAAAAAATTAAATATGGTCGGCTGTGTGATTACTCATGTTTTACACACCCGTGGTATGTTTTACCTTTATAAGCCACTTGAGTTTTGCACTTGTGGTTTATGTGGCAAAACATACATTGGGTGTTTAAGAAAAAACGGCTGATATTACAACATCACCCAACATTATTCAGTGTGAATTGGTCCTCTGTCGCTGGTGGTGATTATAGAAGCTGATTGTGCACTGCTGTTCCATGTTGCTGATCAAACAGTCTGACAATCAGTGTAGTCCTACAGTCTAGGAAATGGAATGGGTTAAAAATGAAAGACAGCTGAGGCAACAGAAGAATTAAAGACAAAATGAAATAGTTTGCATTGGTATAGTATCTTACACCACATGTGGTACTTTGATTACTGGTAGTACATGGACTATAGAACAGTAAAGAGTTTACAATACTGTAAAACACTGCCACTTCAGCATACCATCCCCACCACAAAGATTTGCATACCCATGATGCTTTGCATTGGATTTTAGACTTTCAAACTCATGCATATGGCTTGGCAAGGTTTACAACAACCAGACAAATTTGAAATTGTCTGCCTTTGTATTCTTCATGCATTCTACACACTATCCTTGTTGCAGACTACCACTGCGCATGGCTACATCTCATGCATATGGTATGTATCAAACCAAAGGTAAGGGGTGTCTGATACACTGGTCTGAAAGTGTTATTGCACAGGTGTGTGCATCGTAAAATACAGTCTGGGTGCTTTGTAGCTGGCACTGATTACATAAGCTGAATTATCGGGGTTGTTCCCTGTTACTGATCAAGCAAAATGACCCTCAGTCTGGTCCTTACAATCCTGTAAATGGAATGGAAATGAAACTGAAAGACAGCCATGGAAATAGCAGAATTTAAGGCAAAATGGGAAAGACTGCTTTGGCATCTGTTAGTACTGTTGGTACTTTGATTAATAGTAATTAAATGGCTGTACTGTAAGATAGCTTACAATTTACAAGTATTTGTGAGACACATCCCATTCAGTTTATCCCTGTGCAAGCAAAGAAAGTGAAAGCCAAAAAGATTGCATTCAGGCAATACAAAAAGACACAGGCAGAAGGGGATAGAGAGAAGTACCAGGAGAAGCAAAGGGAGGCAGGGAGGTCAGTAAGGGAAGCCAAAGCTCAGACAGAAGAACACATTGCAAAATCAGTGGGTAGAGGAGACAAAACCTTTTACAGGTACATAAGTGGAAAAAAAAAGGTAAAGGGAGGGATAGTGAGACTGAAGGGAGGATGGGGCCACGTGGAGGATGACAACAGTAAAGCTGACATATTGAACAGGTATTTCTGCTCAGTCTTTACTGAGGAAGAGGAAGGTAATGGGTCTGAAGGGAGTACAAGGGGTGAGAATGGTGCAGAAATGGACACAAGTCCCTTTACACAAGAAAGGGTCCTGAAGCAACTGGAAGTAACAGGAGTTGATAAAGCAATGGGGCCAGATGGGTGCACCCAGGGTCATAAAGAACTAAGAGGTGGTGGCTGAACCTCTGGCTATCCTGTTTAGCCAATCACTGGAAACAGGGGAGGTAACCAAAGACTGGAGGATAGCAGATGTAGTCCCCTTATACAAAAGTGGGAACAGAGAAGAAGTGGGGAACTACAGACCAGTCAGCCTCACCTCAGTAGTGGGGTAGATCATGGAAGCACTACTGAAGGAAAGATTGGTGGAACATCTGGTTGTCAATGGACTACAGGACCCAAGGCAGCATGGTTTCACCAGGGAGATCATGTCAGACCAACCTTGTTGAATTTTTGACTGGGTGACTAGGGAGGTGGACCGGGAGGGCAGTGGACATGGCCTATCTGGACTTCAGCAAGGCCTTTGACACTGTGCCACATAGAAGACTGATTACACAAACTGGGAATATGGGTGGGCAGGACAGTAGTGTGGTGGGTAGCTAACTGGCTGGGCGGCAGGACACAGAGGGTGGTGGTAAATGGTTATCACTCCACAGAGGGAAGAGTGACCAGTGGGGTACCACAGGGATCAGTGCTGGGACCGGTCCTATTCAACATCTTCATCAGTGACATTGTGGAGGACCTAGAAGGCAGAATTTCACTGTTCGCTGATGACACAAAGCTCTGTAACAGAGTAGACACACCAGAGGGTGTAGATAGAATGAGAAGGGACCTGTAGAAACTTTAAGAATGGTCAGGGGTTTGGCAGTTAAAATTCAATGTAAAGAAGTGCAAGATAATGCATATGGGGCACAAAAACCCTGGCACAATATATCAATTGGGGGTGGAGGATATAGCATGCACCAAGCAGGAAAGGGATCTTGGGGTTATCATCTCTGATGACCCCAAGGTAGGAAAACAGTGGACAAGGCAGCAGGTAAAGCAAATAGGATGCTGGGATGCATAGGCAGGGGCATCACCAGCAGGAAAAGGAGGTCATAATCCACCATACAAGACACTACGGTGAGGCCCCACCTGGAGTACAGTGCACATTCTGGAGATCTTACTCACATAAGGACACAGACAGGGTACAGAAGGTTCAGAGGAGGGCAACAGAGATGGTGCATGGATTGCATCACAAGTCCTATGAAGACAGGTTAGAAGGAACTGAACATGTACTCCCTGGAGGAAGAGGAGGGAGAGGGGTTATGATAGAGACATACAAGTATCTTACAGGAACAGGTGCAGGAATACACTATTTTTAAATGAAAAAGATGTTCCAGGACTAGAGGGCATGGGATGAAGTTGGAGGGAGGATGATTCAGAGGAAACGTTAGGAAGAATTTCTTTACAGAACGGGTGGTGGACAAGTGGAACACCCTGCCAGAGGAAGTGGTGGGGGCTGAAACAATCATGGAATTTAAGAATGCATGGGATAGACATAAAGGAATTCTGGAGGTCAGGGGTCAGGGGCAACAGACTTCTAGGAAAACATAAACTGAACTTACAAGCTCAAATGGGCAGACTGGGTGGGCCATAGGCCTTTATCAGCTGACACTGTCTATGTATCCATGTATCTATATTTGTATACCCATGATCAGTGTTGGGAATTAAACTTTATGAGCTTTTGGAGCTATGGGCACCTATAGGGGTCATATCTTTAAACTGAGCTCCCCTTCCCATTATAAGTCAGTGACAGTGATTTGTGAGCTGCAGGGACTCTTTCTCGAGCTAAGGGGGCCAAACCCTGGCAAGCCCCCATGTAATTCCAACATTGTATGATGCTTTGAACTGAGTTGTAGGCTTTAGAAAGCATGCACATATTTTGGAGAGATGTACAAAACCAAATTGTACATTTTCTGCCTTCTTGTATTGCTTATGCATTCTACCTACTGCTCTTGTTGTAAACTGCCTCTGTGTTAAGCTGTATCGCGAGCATATCTTGCCAGCTGCAGCGGATGGGGTTACTAATGCATTGGTCTGCAAGTTTTATAACAGGACTTTGTACATGGTAAGTTTGTTATACTCCTCTGTGGCTGGCAGTGATTACACAAGCTGATTGCTCAGTGTTGTTCCCTGTTGGGGATCAAGCAAATTGATACTCAATATGATCCTAGTTCAACCTTGCCTCTTACATTGTACAGTACCTAGTTCATTCTGGCCTATCCTGTTATTACTTCGTATGCTTCATTGTCATATATTGCCCCCTAATGTTGTATGTTTCTCTTTGTACTTATCACTTACCTCAGTCCCTGTAATCCCAAACACTGTATCTGTTGTACACGTTATGTACCGTGTTGTTGTGCCTTCCTCTTACATTGTGTTCTCCTGCGTCATGCCTGAAAACAGACAGCTTCTGTCCAGCGCACTTACCCAGTTAACAAAATACTAAATAAATAAACATGACCCTACAATCTAGAAAATAGAATGGAATCAATGAAAGGCAGGCAAGGAGATAGAGAATTTAAGGCAAAATGAGAACGATTATTTGGTACTTTAATGGTAGAGAAGGGACTGTATAATAGTAATGGAAGACAGAAGGATGGCTGCACACCTCTCAGTAGCACTCGTATTTCAATCAAATACCTGTAATGTGTGAAATGTAGACTAATACATACAGAATTTGCATTTCTATAGTGTTTTTCATATAGTGTATCCCAAAGTAATTTGCATGCTATTTGTTTACGCAGGATAGCCTTGCTGAAATGCTCCATCTCATTTTTAGAGGGGTCCTGCTTCTGCTTGGGACAACTTTATGCCTCTCAGAACTATTGGTACTTTGGCAGGATTCTGTGAGAGTGTCACAATGGAAGTTAACGCGGGAAGACCTGTGGATGTTAGGTACCTGGAGTTTAGTAAAGCAACTGAGACTGTCCTGCACGTGAGGCTTTTTAACAAAATGGAAAACCTAGGCATAGCTGCTTGAGTAATACAATGGTTAAGTAACTGGCTGCAGGATAGGAGAGAGTTATAATTAATGGTGCTGTCACCCTGGAAGCAAGTGACCAGTGGTGCTACACAGGGGTCTGTCATTGCAGCAACACTGTTTAATATATTTATGTGAATTGGAGGTGGTCATCATTAGCCGTGTTGCCAGGTTTGCTGATGATACTAAGATGGAAAGAGCAGCTGCCACACAAGAGGAGACAAGCATTTGTCAATGCCGCATATTTGCCACTGGTATAGAAGCCCTGGGGTACTAGATGCATTGTGGTGCACTTTGTGTGTTATATATGGCAAAGATTAAGAGCCTGTGTTAGTAAATTTCAATGGAGGTTCATAACTTTGATGTGTTTTAATATTTTACCCCAAATTGCCAACATAGCCTTCTTATGACCCACCTCATGAACAAGTGCTGAGAAATGTTTCAACTCTCCTACCTGAAAGGTGATTTCGCAGGGACTGCAAAATCACCTTTCAGGATGCAAAACATATTTTGAGTCGTCATTGGAAAAATGGCAGCTATCACATTCATGAAGTGCTGTACAGAAATGGCTGTGTTGAAAATTTAAGGTAAAAATATTGAAAATTACTATGCTGGCGAGCCTGCATTTGCAAAATTCAATGTAGGCTCATAACTTTGTTGTTTTTTAATATTTTTATGCCAGACTTTCAACATAGTCTTCTTATGACCCCGCCTCATGAACAAGGGCAGAGAAAATGTTCAACTCCTGCCTAAAAGGTGATTTAATGCAGCAACCGTTTTGAGACTAATTTGCCAAATTTCAGTTCAAGTTTTCATGAGGTGGAGTCCCAGAAAAGGTATGTTGAAAATTTGGGGCAAAAATATGCAAAAATGGCCAAGTTATGCTACCAAGTTCAAAACCCCATTGAAATACATTGAACCGCATAACTAATTTTCCCAGTACATGGTCCAGCTTGGAAGAGTACACATGTGTATGTGGTCCACAGAAGATAATGGCATTGGACCCCCTAGTGGGTAAATAAGGACTTGGGGGTGTGTGCTGTGGTGTGGCAGGTGCTTAGTGGGAGGGTCAGGTGGGACAGTTACAGGGGTGGCAGCAATGACAGACATTGATGGACCACTTTGCTTTTTACAGGGTTTTAAAAATAACAAAAAAAAAAATGATGAGGGAGCATTTATTTATTTTACATGGTGACAGCGACACTGGGGGATTCGGCACCCCCAGTGTCAGTGTCATGTTTGTGGGTGTGTGTGGGGTGGTGGGTGCTGAAAAGTAGGGTCAGGTGGGCAGGACAGTTACAGAGGCAGCAGCAATATACATATGACTGTGCATTGGGAGTGCACAGTACACCCGCATGGACCACGGGTGTTACACTTACTAGGTGGCAACACTGTGGGATTGAACATAGTGTCAGTGTTATGTCTGTGGGGGGAGATGGTGGGTGCTGAGAGAGAGGTCAGATGGGCTGGACAGTTACAGGGCAGCAGCAATAACGAACTGTCGATCGAGCCATTTTCTTTTTACAGGGTTAACAGAAAAGTAGAATGATGAAGAAAACCTTTATTTTTTATAGTGTGACAACAGCATTGGGGATTGGGCACCACAGTGTCAGTGTTATATTTGGGGGTTGAGGTGGTGGGTGCTGACAGGGAAGGTCAGGGGATGGGACAATTACAAGGGCAGCAGCAACAACAGACATGTGATCGCGCATTGGGAGTGGCGTGGTACACCCTCGTGGACCGTTGGGGTTTAACTTACAAGGTAGCGACACTGGGGAATTGGGCACCCACAGTGTCAATGTTATGTTTGTGAGTGGGTGTGGGGTGGTGGGTGCTGAGAGTGAGGGTCGTGTGATGGAGACAGTTACAGGGATGCCAGCAACAGATATCGATGGATGATTTTCTGTGTTACAGCTGGTGTCTGCAACAGCACGGGGCTCTTCCAGGATGTTTTACATTACTCAGCAGGCTGATTATGAAAGATCAGTTTGCTGGGCGGTGTACATCAAAGGAAAGAGCCAACCCATGATGGGTCTGTCTTTTCTTTTCAAGTACAGGTCATCTCCGCCCAGCAAGCCAAAACTCTGTCATAGTCAGTCTGACAAACAGTATGGCACTGGCGGTGCCTTGAAGACTACTCTGCATTGGAGGGACAGGCCACACCCCCTCAAAAGGCATTATCATACCAAGAGGTTGTTGCATGCACATATGCATGGCTGAGCATAATAAATGAGCTTCAGAAAGACTTAGACAAGTTGGGAAAGTTGGCAGAGAGATGGTAGATGAACTTCAATAAGGAGAAAGGGAGAGTCATGCACTTTGAAAAGAAGAATTTAAATGCATTATTTATTTTTATTTATGTAGTTTTTTATTTACCAGGTGGGCTGCACTAGACAAACATTTGCCAATTTTCAGGCATGACCTGGGAGAGTACAAACCAATTGACAATACAGTGCGTAAACAATCATTTGGGCAATACAGATCATGATGATCGATGTAGAACAATATAATACATGACAGTAACTGAGACAATACAGAGCATGACAGTCAAAGGAGGAGACGTATTAGTACAGTCACTAGTAGGGAAATTTTGGAGTCAGAAGCTAAAGTACAATCAACAAATTAGGATTTCATAGTGACAAGTGCAAGGAAGAATTTTTGTACGTAGGCAAGGGTTTACAATTAGGGGCTAGAAACAGAAGCAGACAGCCAGCTGTTGTTGATGATGGGTATGGAACTGATTCTGTTCCAAAAAGCACAGGCAACAGAGCACCGTCTGATGTTATTGGGTATAGTGTTCCACAGTTTTGGAGCAGAGACAGAGAAAGTTGTTTACCCATGTTTGGTCCTAGTCCTAGGAATGAACTGGAGATCAAAACTTGCTGATCTGAGAGGGTAGGCATTGTGTGAGGCACCAGAAGGGAGGCAACAGATGCTGGCACCTGATTCTGTATTACACTTTGAGTGATAAGACCTAGTGAGAGATCACACTGAGCAGCTGGAGGTAGCCAACCAAGCTTAAAATACAGGGTACAGTGATGGCCAAGTCAATTACAAGTTAGGGCAAAATGCCTTATATTATTGTAAGCCACATTCTATTTGTGTAGGATAGAGATTGATGATTTATTTATTCATTTCTTTATTAACTGGGTAAATGACACTGGACCAATGGCCCTTTTTCAGGCCTGATCCGAGAGACAGTAGTAACATACAAACATGAAGCAACAGATTTTACAATGAACATTTACAAAAAGATTTCATTAATAAATATAGTTTTAGTTTTGACTTAAAACCAAAAATAGAAATGGCCTGATGAACAGCTAAGGGTAAAGCATTCAAGTACAAAGAGGCAGCTACAGAAAAAGCACGGGAATCCACTTTAAGTCTAGATTGGACAGTACTGAGTAGTACACCATTTGAAGAGCATAGCCTGGGTAACACATGTTGTAAGGTGATCAAGTCAGACAGTGGATAAAATGACTTAAAGAAAATACATTTGAAGATAACACACCCAAAGAAATACTCAATCTTGGAGGTGGGAGATAACCATCCTAAATGAAAATATAATTCACAATGATGAGTGAACATAGATACATAGATACATAGACACCGTCAGCAAATAAGGGCCTATGGCCCACCCAGTCTGCCCATTTGAGCTTGTAAGTTCACTTTATGTTTTTCTAGAAGTCTGTTGTCCATTACCCCTGACCGCCAGAATTCCCTTTTGTCTATCCCCTGCATTCTTAAATCCTGTGATTGTTTTAGCCCCCACCACTTCCTCTGGCAGAGTGTTCCCCTTGTCCACCACCCTTTCTGTGAAGAAATTCTTCTTCCACGTTTCCCTGAATAGCCCTCCTCCAACTTCATCCCATGCCCTCTAGTCCTGGAACATATTTTTCTACTGGAAATAGTATTCCTCAAGACCCTGTTCCTCCTGTAAGGTACTTGTATGTCCCTACTATATCCCCCATTCCTCCCTTCCTCCAGTGAGTACATATTCAAGTCCTTCAGCCTGTCCTCAAAGGACTTGTGATGCGATCCCTGTACCATCTTTGTTGCCCTCCTCTGAACCTTCTCTACCCTGAAGAATTTCTTCACAGAAAGGGTGGTGGACAAGTGGAACACTCTGCCAGAGGAAGTGGTGGGGGCTAAAACAATCACAGGATTTAAGAATGCATGGGATAGACATAAGGGAATTCTGGCAGTCAGGGGTAATGGACAACAGAGGTTGTGGAGTCAAAATCAGTGGTGGGATTCAAGCATGCATGGGATAGTCATAAGGCAATTCTGGGGGTGGGGGGTAGGAAGAAGTAGGCTGCTGGTTAACTAAGATCTGCAGCTTATCCAGTAGAGTAGGAAATGGGCAGACTGAGGCCAGACAGCGGTCACTCTACCGTTCAATTCTATGTTTCTATATGTCCTTACACACAGGTAAGATCTCCAGAACTGTACACTGTACCCAGGTGGGAGCCCCACTAGTGTCTTGTATAGTGGAATTAATGACATTCCTTTCCTGCTGGTGATGCCTCTGCCTATGCATCCCAGCATCCTATCTGCTTTACCTGCTGCCTTGTCGCACTGTTTCCCTACCTTGAGGTCATCAGAGATAATAACCCCAAGGTCCCTTTCCTGCTTGGTGCATGCTGTAGCCTCATCTCCCAACTGATATGTTATTCCAAGGTTTTTGTGCCCCATTTGCATTATCTTGCACTTTTTTTTATTCTTTTCTCCCCTGGGGCCCCCCGGTCAGCCTTGGAGTCATTGCATCCCTTCCTCCGAATGCCCTGAACTGGTCTCCGGTGAGGGCAACCACCCAATTACCCCATGGTGGGGTGGCAGGGGTTGACCAACTCCCCCATCTAGACAGGATCCACACTTGGTGGTCATCTCTGGAGTTGGCACGGGTGCAACTCAGACAGCCATCAAGTTGCAGTGACTGGGGTGCCCTATTTTTCCTTTTTCTGTCTTGGAGGCAGGGCATGCAATGCTGGCAGAGGGCATACTGCAGCACTCCGACCGGCTTCCCCCCTACCATCCCCATTCTAACAGACCAGATGTGTCAACACCCAGCCTCCACTAGGTCTCAGACTACGTTGGTCTCTGTGCCCCAACCCACCCCGGGAGAGGAAAGCTGTCCACTGTATGCTCCTTCCTCTACCTCCCCTGCCAACCCCTGTCAACCCATGCTCGCTCCCGATCCCGGGTCACTGGCGTGGCGTGAGATTCAGCGACCAGCGCCTCAGCCTTCAGTGCCACTGGCCCGGCTTTATCTTGCACTTCTTTATGTTAAATTTCAACTGCCAAACCCTTGACCATTCTTTAAGCTTCTGCAGGTCCCTCCTCATTCTGTCTACACCCTCTGGTGTGTCTACTCTGTTACAGAGCTTCATGTCATCAGTGAACAGGGAAATTCTGCCTTCTAGGTCCTGTGCAATGTCACTGATGAAGACGTTGAATAGGAATGGTCCCAGCACTGATCCCTGTGGTACCCCACTGGTCACTCTTCCCTCTGTGGAGTGATAGCCATTTACCACTGCCCTCTGTGTCCTGATGACAAGGCAATTACCCACCCACCACACTACTGTCTTGCCCACTCCCATATTCCCCAGTTTGTTTAATAGCCATCTATGTGGCATAGTGTCAAAGGCCTTGCTGAAGTACAGCTAGGCCACATCCACTGCCCTCCCTGATCTCCCTTCCTTGTTACCCAGTCGAAAAATTCAATGAGGTTGGTCTGGCATGACCTTCCCCAGGTGAAACCATGCTGCCTTGGGTTCTGTAGTCTGCTGGCAACCAGATGTTCCACCAATCTCTCCTTCAGTAGTGCTTCCATGATCTTCCCCACTACTGAGGTCAGGCTGACTGGTCTGTAGTTCCCTGCTTCCTCTTTGTTCCTGCTTTTGTATAATGGGACTACATCTGCTGTCCTCCAGTCTTTGGGTACCTCCCCTGTTTCCAGTGATCAGCTAGACAGGATTGCCAGAGGTTAGAACCCTGGGGTGCACCCCATCTGGCCCCATTGCTTTATCAACTTTCATTCTTCCAGTTCCTTTAGGACCCTTTCCCATGTAAAGGGACTTGTGTCCATTTCTTCGCTGTTCCCACCACTTGTATTCCCTTCAGTCCCATTACCCTCCTCTTCCTCAGTAAAGACTGAGCAGAAGTATCTGTTCAGTATGTCAGCTTTACTGTTGTCATCCTCCACATGGCCCCCGTCCTCCCCATTCAGACTCACTATCCCTCCCTTTGTCCTTCTTTTTTCACTTATGTACCTGTAAAAGGTTTTGTTCCCTCTACCCACCTATTTTGCGATGTGCACTTCTGTCTGAGCTTTGGCTTCCCTTACTGACCTCCGTGGCTCCCTTTGCTTCTCCTGGTACTTCTCCCTATCCCCTTCTGCCTGTGTCTTTTTGTATTGCCTCAATGCAATCTTTTTGGCTTTCACTTTTTCTGCTACCTCCTTTGAAAACCATAATGGCCTCCTCTACTTTTTCTCCTTTGCTAACCTGCTTAATGCATATTTCTGTTGCTTTTGTAATCCCTGTTTTAAATATTGCCCACTGTTCCTCCACCCCTGATTCCCTCCCCATTCCCATTGGTGCCTCTTTCAAGCATCTCCCTATTTTCCCAAAGTCTGCCCTCCCAAAAGCCAGGATACATGTCTTTGTGTGATTTGATTCTGCTCCTTCTTTGATTTCAAACCACAGTGACCAATGGTCACTGTTCCCCAGGTGCTCCCCCACTGTTACCCCTACCACACTGTCCCTGTTTGTGAGCACGAGGCCCAGTATTGCCTTCTACTGAGTTGGTTCCATGACCAGTTGCTTAAGGAAGGCACCCTGAAGGGAGTCCAGGATAATCTGCTCCTGGTTGATGCTGCTGCTGCTGGGAGGCTTCAGTCCACGTCTGGAATGTTGAAGTCTCCAACCAGCACCACCTCTCTCTTGTCTGCCATCCTTTGGATGGCTAGCATCAACTCCCTATCTGTTTCTTTCTCCTGGGCTGGTGGTCTGTAGACCACCCTGTGTGGATGGGTGACCCCATTTTCCTTTCCAGCTTAACCCAAAGTATCTCCATTTTGTTCCTCCTGGATCTCTGTGGCCTTTATGCCATCTTTCACATAAAGTGCATGGGTACTGATAAAGCAAACCAACAAACACTGTTACAAGTAATGGTCAAAATTTGAAGTTCTCTTGTGCCCAGGTTAGAGTACAAGTTGGACACATAATCTAGGTGTGGGAGGAGTGACCTAATAGCAATGGATTTCTGAACCTCTAAGGAGAAATAGGATTTAAACTTATAAAGCAAACCAAGCTTTTGATTGACTGTACTTGAGAAAGAGTGAACCTGTAGAGAAAAAGTCAACCCAGGATCTAATAAGACAGCTAAATATTTAAATTACAGAACCTGCTTAATCATGTAACCTTGAGGATCCTGTAAAAAATAATAAATACAAGCTGGGGTTATCTTTAAGCACATGTGGCAAGCCAAACAACATGGATTTGTTTTTGTTTTTTATTTAAAAGCATGGAATTGGTCATAAACCAATGACACACACCCTCAAAGTCCTGCTTCAAGGTCGCTGTTAACTCAGGGAGGGAACTGGATTAAAAAAAAAGGATAAGATCATCAGCATAAAGAATAGTTTCACAAAAATTACTTAATTGAGATAACTGATTAGCAAACAATGAAAGCAATAAGGGGCCCAATATGGACCCCCTGTGGAATGCCACATTGAATAGACAATATATCTGAACCAACTGACCCAATATTAACAAATTGTGGCCGATTAGGCAAGTAGTTCTCAATCCAAGAAACAGCGGCCTTGGAAACCCCCATTTCGTTTAGCCTGGAGAATGCTAAATCATGCTCTATAAGGTAGAATGCCTTGGTCAGGACCACAAACACCACTCCAGTCATAAAGTTATTGTCAAAACCCCTCAGAATGGTGTTTGTGAACTTAACCAAAGCAGTCCTTGTTCCATGATGTGAACGAAAATCATTAGAGAAAACAAGCGGTCTCTAGGACAGTTTAGGGAGCAAAATACCTTGAGCAACAGCAAATCGGGCAGAGTGGGAGAGATTATGACTGGCTCTATAGACTAGTCTGAGTCTAATATTGACTGCTTTGCAGGAAGCTTTAATGTGGAGAGAAAAGTCAGGAGAGGGATTGAGCATAACACCCAAGTACTTAAAGGAAGAGACAGTGGTCAGAGGGGTAAGTTTGTCTCAGGCCACAGAAAGTGGAGCTGAGGTATTTTTTAATCAACATGCTGTTCCAAATAGCATTGCCTGTGACTTAGTGGTATTCATTAAGAGCCTGTTTTCCAGGAACCACGTTAGAACAGCATCTAAGTCTACAAACAGGTTAGCGTTGATGTCAGCTAGATTCTGAGTGCTACTGAAAAATACCATATCATTGGTGTACAGGAGGGGGTACTTTTAGTGCTACTGTGGTGAACAGTGTTGACATGGAGGTTAAATAAGAGGAGTCCAAATATGGAGCCATTAGGGACACCAGTGGTGACAGGGGCAGGATCAGATAGGGAGGATCCAAACCTGACTCGTTGCTTCCTTTTGGACAGGTAACTCTTGAACCAGGGGATGGCACTGTCAAAGATTCCCAGTGCACTTAACTTATTACAAAGTAGGGAGTGATCTACCATATAAAAGACCTTAGTGATAGCAATGAAAACGGTGCCACTAAGCGCCCCTTTGTTAATTGAATTAGAGATACTGTTGGTGAGGGTAAGCAATACTACTGAAATGATTAAGTGATTACAAATCTCAACAGGAAAAAGACCTGGGGTCTGATTCCAAGAGGCTGTACACCGGCATAAGTCGAGATACGCCAAACCCCTTAGCATATATCTTGTGACTTACACCAAGCGATACACTAGCCCTGATTACAAGAGGCACCTTGCACCATGGCAGCTGTGAGCTATGACAATTGAGGGTTACACCACCCACTACGTAGCAGCCCGCAATGCCATGGCACAAGTGCGGGTTATGGCAGCAACTGTGCCCTGTACTTAACCTCTGTGAAGTAGGTGTTTGTTAAGGGGAGGAGCTGAAAGTTGAACTGTGAATTTATAACAGGAGTTGTTTGTGGTCTCTGTCTGCTGAGGCACAGTGAGGGAGAAAGCAGCCACAGCTTCCTTGAATTAAGGAGGTTATTTTCTAGACTACACTGAACCGATCTATTACTTTTTGGACCTGTGTAAGTAACTAGTATTGATTTTGTTTTTATGGTTGACTTTGCTTAGTTTTAACTTTAATTTGCCAGGGAGGAACTGTAGCTGGGAGACATTTGCAGTCATTTGTGACTAGCCCTGGTACTTAACCTCTGTTAGACAACTAACAAAAAAAAAATAAATAGGTGTCTGAAAGGAAGGAAGGCACTCCCTGGGGCGGAGGGTCAGAGTTGTGAGTTGATTGTTTCGGACAGCATAGGTTTACTCCCTCCCACCTTTCCCTTACCCCACCCACCCCAAGTGCATAACTTCCTTTATAGCAGGGGTTCTGATGTCACTTCCCAAAACTGCTAACAATATACACCTGTTCATATCCTTAAAGGCACAAGCACACTGAATAGGTGGTAGAGCCACTCACAAGCTTGCACACAATAAAACAAGAACAAAAAACAACAAAAGAAAATCATCTGTGAAAGGAAGGGACACAGGCATGTGGGGAGTGGTGTAATGCACTGGCTGTGGAGCAGCAGTCTTCTGGGAGACATTCTGGAGACTGCGTTGCTTCCCTATTTGCAGGCACCTCTCTGGTCTGAGGGAGGAGGTTGTTTGTCTCCATGCTGACCTGGCAAAGATTCAGGAAACCTGCTCCCCCACCCAGAGACCACCCAGGCCACTGCCACTACCTCAGAGGTTGCCAAGAAAGAAGAGTGGTTGGACCACAATGGGCTCAGGAAGGGGGAGGGTGAGGGTGGTGGAACAGAAGAGCATCCCTCCAGTTGTGCCTCTCCACAATTCATTTGCCACTCTGGCAGAGCATGGTTCCTCTATGGAGGCACCCACAGTGGAGACCAAGGAGGATGCTGGGAACCTCCACAATGGAGACCCACAGGAGGGTGGCACAGGTCCCCACAGGGGGAAGGAAGCAACTCCTGGTGGGGGACTCAGTTGTTAGGGGGGGTAGAACTGGGGTAGGGGAAAGGGAGGTAAGGTGCCTGCCCGGCACCATGGCTTGAAGGGACAGGAAACAAATCCTCAGGATCGTGGGAGCAGCTGCAAGGGGGTGGGAGGTGGATGTCATTATCCATCTAGAGATGAATGATCTGACTGAGAATGGGATCAGAGCAGTGCAACAGGAGTTTGTGGAGTTGAGGAGGGGCCTTAGACAAGTAGCACACATGGTAACTTTCTCGGAAGTGCTACCTGTCTATGGCATGGTTGAGGCTAGGGTACTTTGCACCATGGAATTCAATGACTGGTTGAAAAACTGGTGCAGAGCTCAGGGATTTGGCTTCATTGGGGACTGGGGCTCCACCTGGAGGGATGCAGGCATATACAGGCGTGATGGTCTGCATCTATCCCACAGGGGAACCAGGATCCTAGGTGATAGATTTAAATGCTTCATTGGCAAGCATTTAAACTAGCCAAGGGGGAGGCCCTGAAAAGGAGAAGGAAAATCCTAGCCCCCCCAAAAAAATCAGGGTAGTTAGTGACATAAACACCAAGATAGAACAGTTGATAGGGAGAAGGGCAGGGGTAAATGGAGAAAAAGACAAAGGCAGTAAGGACAGGAATGGGGCAAAAAGAAATAAAGCCATAAAAAAATGGAGGGTAATGAATACCAGTGCCTGTAGTCTAGGTAAAAAGCTCCCCGAAATGGTGGCCTTGATGGAAGAGGGATGTCTGGATAGTGTGGCAGTCACAGAAACATGGTACACAAAGAACCATGATTGGGATTTCAACATACCAGGGTACACAATCTACAGGACAGGCAGGGAGGGAAGAAGAAGAGGAGGAGGAGGAGGAGGAGTAGCTCTCTATGTAAAGGAAGGGATCAAAGCAACAGAACTAAAGGGTAAACAGGGAGGAGAGGAGGCACTGTGGGTCACCCTAGAGACTGGAAATGGTTCCACAATTTGCACAGGGGGTTGTATATAGACCCCCATCTCAGGGGGAGGAAATAGACAAGATAATAATAGAAGGCATCCTTGGGATGGCAGAGAAAGGGGAGGTATTGCTGATGGGGGACCTGAATATGCCAGATGTTAACTGGAGCACCTTTGCTGCAGCCACATCCAAGAGCAGGGCCATTCTCGATGCCCTATAGGGGCATGCCTCAGACAGCTAGTTTTGGAACCCACTCAGGAGGGGAGCAATCTTAGACCTGGTACTCTGAAATGGGGACGGAGAGAGGATCTCTGATCTTGAAGTGGGCAGCCATCTGGGAACAAGTGACCACCAAACAATGTGGTTCATGATAAACTTAGCTGTAGAGTCAAGCCACACAAAAGTGAAGGTACCGGACTTCAGGAGGGCTGATTTTGTCAAAATAAGAGAGAGCCTCAGAAAAGCACTAGCAAACAGGCAAGAAGGTGGGGTGGAGCAACAATGGGAAAACATTAAATTTATTTATTTAGATTGTGTTGACCAGGGTAAACCCACTGAGACCGGAGATCCCTTTTTCAGGGGCAACCCGGGGTTGAGAATACCAACCACTTTACATTAGGTATGGATACAGTAAAACCGCCATCACAGAGGCAACAAGCCTTTGTGTGAAGCAAATAAACAAATCAAAATGAAAGAAAAAACCTCTATGGTTCTCAAAAGAAGTAGTGGGGAAGGTAAGGGAGAAAGAGATAGCATTCAGGGAGTATAAGGAAACACAGAAGGAGCAAGACAGAGAACTGTACCAGTTAAAGCAGAAGGAAGCGGGGAAGGCAGTCAGAATAGCAAAGGCCCAAACCGAGGAAAAGACAGCCAACTCGGTTAAGAAGGGGGATAAAACCTTTTATAGGTACATTAGGGAGCAAAGAAAGACTAAAGCAGGGTTACTGAGGCTGAATAAAAAGGAAGGTGGTTGGGCAGACAGCGACAGCGAAAAATCAGGGATACGGAATGAATACTTCTGTTCAGTATTCACAGTGGAAAAGAAGGGGGAGATACCTAATCCAGTCAATAGAAGCAGTCTGGATAGGGGGGTTGTTATTAGTCCTTTCACAGAAGAAAGGGTTTTGAAAGAACTCTTAAAACTGAAGGTGGATAAAGCAATGGGGCCTGATGGGATTCACCCAAGAATTCTAAAATAACTAAGGGAAGAACTAGTGACACTACTGACTACTCTTTTTAATAAATCATGGGAGGATGGTGTGGTACCTGAGGACTGGAGGAGGGCGGATGTGATTCCTCTTCACAAAAGTGGGACCAAGACAAAAGTAGGAAATTACTGACCTGTCAGTTTGACCTCAGTGGTAGGGAAAATGATGGAATCACTGCTGAAGGAAAGAATTGTTGAGTACCTAGAGGCCAGTGGGGCTCAGGACCCAAGGCAGCATGGATTCACAGCAGGAAGGTCATGTCAGACAAATCTAGTTGATTTCTTTGACTGAGTGACCAAAGTAGTAGACCAGGGAGGGGCTGTGGACATGGCCTACCTAGACTTTAGCAAGGCATTTGGCACAGTCCCACTCAAAAGATTAATTAACAAATTAGCCAGCCTGGGAGTGGGTCCCAGGGTGGTAACCTGGGTAAAACACACTGGCTGGAGAACAGGACACAGCAGGTAATAGTAAATGGAGTCCACAGTGACGAAAGGAGGGTTACTATTGGGGTACCGCAGGGTTCAGTACAGGGGCTGGTCCTTTTTAATGTCTTTATAAGTGACATTACAGAGGGACTAGAAGGGAAAGTATGTCTCTTTGCAGATGACACAAAGATCTGCAACAGGGCTGATACACAAGGTGGGGTGGAAAGGATGAAAAGGGACTTGGCAAGGTTGGAGGAATGGTCAAATGTATGGCAGCTTAGATTCAATGCAAAGAAGTGAAAAGTAATGCACCTGGGAAACAAAAACCCAGGGGAAGAGTACACAGTAGGGGGTGAGATACTGACAACAACAAAAATGGAAAGGGACCTGGGGATAGTCATATCAGATGACCTAAAGGTTGGCAAGCAATGTGAGAAGGCAGTAAGGAGGGCTGGGGGGATACTAGGATGCATCACCAGTAGAAAACAGGAAGTTGTTGTCCCTCTGTACAGACAGTTTGTAAGACCACATCTGGAGTACTGTGTACAGTTCTGGAGACCCCAGCTCCGCAAAGACATAGACAGGGTGGAGGCTGTCCAGAGGAGGGCAACCAAAATGGTGCAGGGTCTACACCAGAAGACATATGAAGAAAGACTAAAGGAGCTTAATATGTATAGCGTCGAGGAAAGGAGGGAGGAGGGGACATGATAGAAACTTTCAAATACCTCAAGGGAATCAACAAAGTCCAAAAGGGTAGCATTTTTCAGAAAAAGAGATGTTCAAGAACAAGGGGGCGCAATTTGAAGATAGAGGGGGGAACGGCTCATGTGTAATGTGAGGAAGTATTTCTTCACAGAGAGGGTTGTAGATGCATGGAACAGCCTTCCTGAGGAAGTTGTAGAGTCAAAAACAGTGGGGGAATTCAAGAATGCATGGGACAGACATAAGGCAGTTCTAGTGGGGGGTTTGAGGAAGTAGGCTTTTGGTTAACTAGGATCTTCAACTAATCTGTTAGGTAGGGAAATGGGCAGACTAGGTGGGTCATGCGATCCTTATCTGCCATCAAATTCTATGTTTCTATGTTTCTATGCCCTATTCCAGGAGGGCAGCTGCCATAACCCGCTAGCGCGATTCCGAGAGCCGCACTGGTGGCACTAAGTTAGAGTAGCCCGGAGCTGCTCTAAGGGGCATCTGATGGTGCTATCCATCAGCTGACCACCCCTTGGTGCCCTGACAATGGCGCTGATGTGCTCCCTGTACCTCCACAGGCATACCCCTGCCCCTACCCCCCAGATGTCAGGGACCCCCGGGGGTCCATTCACCGGCACACCCCAGACTTCTGTGCCACCAGTCATGCCCCCTGGTGTGTGCCATGGTGTACTGGGGTGGGGGGCTTCGAGGGGGTGCTACTGGTAGCTGGCTGCTATTTGTGACATGTGGGCCATCTATGCCATGCCTGTGGTATATGCCTCCGCATGGCGTAACCCACGTCACAAGTGCCGGGACCCTACCACTCATGGAATGTGGAGTAGGGTCCCTGGCATAGCAGCTAATGTCACAAGTTGCGACATTCGACTTGGAATTGGGCCCCTGGACTACAGACTGTAGCACACTCAAATGGTACCAACAATATAGGGTGGGAACCAGTAGGCAGCATGCAATGTTACTAAATGGACAACACTTCAAGGGTGAAAATCAGAAAGAGAACATTTTCTCTGAACCAGTGATGAATGTGTGGGGCAGACTCACAGAGCAGGTGGTGTAGTGCCATAGTACTGAAATAACAAAAGTGACATAGGGTCTATATTGTCCATCCTTCCTAGAAGGCATTCTTAGAATGGCAGAGAAAGGGGAGATACTGTTGATGGGAGACCTGAATATGCCAGATGTTAACTGGAGCACATTTGCTGCAGCCACATCCAAGAGCAGGGCCATTCTTGATGCCCTACAGGTGGCAGGCATTAGACAGCTAGTTTTGGAACCCACTCGTGAGGGAGCAATCTTAGACCTCATACTCTCAAACGGGGGCAGTGAGAGGATCTTAGATCTAGAAGTGGGTTGCCATCTGGGGACAAGTGACCATCAAACAGTGTGGTTCACGTAAACTCAGCTACAGAGTTCAGCCATACAAAAGTGAGGGTACTGGACTTTAGGAGGGCTGACTTTGGCAAGATGGGAGAGTGCCTCAGAAAAGCACTAGCAAACAGGCTAGAAGGAGGTGTGGAACAACAATGGGGAATTATCAAAACTGCCATCACAGAGGCAACAAGCCTTTGTGTGAAGCAAATAAACAAATCAATACGAAAAAAAAAAAGCCACTGTGGTTCTCAAAAGAGGTGGCTGTGAAAGTCAGGAAGAAAAAGATAGCATTCGGAAGTATAAAACACAGAAGGAGCAGGACAGAGCTGTACCAGTTAAGGTAGAAGGAAGGGAGGGAAGTCAGAATAGCAAAGGCCCAAACTGAGGAAAAGATAGCCAACTCAGTTAAGAAGGGGATAAAACCTTTATAGGTACATCAGCGCAGCGAAAGACAAAGGGAGGGATAGTGAGGCTGAATAGAATGAACGTGGGTGGCAGAGGGGACAGTGAAAAGCAGGAATACTTGAACGAATATTTCTGCTCAGTATTCACAAAAGAGGAGGAGGAAGTGCCTAATCCAATTAACAGAAGCACCTTGATAGGGGGTCGATCCCAGTCCTTTCACAGAAGAAAGGGTTCTGCAAGAACCCCTAAAACTGAAGGTGGACAAAGCAATGGGTCCTGATGGAATTCACCCTAGAATTCTAAAAGAATTAAGGGAGGAACTAGTGAAACCACAGGCTCTTTTAATAAATCATGGGAGGAGGGTGTGGTACCCGAGGACTGGAGGAAGGCTGATGTGATTCCCTCACAAAGTGGGTCCAAGACAGAGGCAGGAAACTACAGACCTATCAGTCAGTCTGACCTCTGTGGTAGGAAAGTGATGGAGTCACTTCTGAAGGAAAGAATAGTCGAGTACCTAGAGGCCAGTGGAGCACAGGACCCAAGGCAGCATGGATTCACAGTGGGAAGGTCATGTCAGACGAATCTAATAGATTTCTTTGACTGGGTGACCAAAGTAGTAGACCAGGGAGGGCTGTGGACATGGCCTACCTAGACTTTAGCAAGGCATTTGACACAGTCCCACACAAAGATTAATAGTCAAATTAACCAGCCTGGGAGTGGGACCCAGGGTGATAGCCTAGGTAAAACATTGGCTGGACAACAGGACACAGAAGGTAATTGTAAATGGAGTCCACTCTGAAGAAAGGGTTACTAGTGGGTACCGCAGGGTTCAGTATTGGTCCAGTCCTTTTTAATGTCTTCATCAGTGACATTGCAGAGGGACAGGAAGGAAAAGTATGCCTTTTTGCAGATGACACAAAGATCTGCAACAGAGTTGATACAGAAGGAGGCGTGGAAAGGATGAAAAGGGACTTGGCAAGGTTGGAGGAATGGTCAAGTATGGCAGCTAGGATTCAATGCAAAGAAGTGCAAACTAATGCACCTGGAAAACAAGAACCCAGGGGAAGAATACACAATGGGTGGAGGTAGTAACAACAACAAAAAGGAAAGGGACCTGGGGGTAATCATATCAGATGACCTAAGGTTAGCAAGCAATGTGAAAAGGCAGTAGGGAGGGCTGGGGTATACTGGGATGTATAGGAGAGGCATCATCAGCAGAAAACAGGAAGTTGTTATCCTTCTGTACAGACAGTTGGTGAGACCCCATCTGGTGTACTGTGTCCAGTTCTGGAGACCCCATCTGCAAGGGACATAGACAGGATAGAGGCAGTCCAGAGGAGGGCAACTGAAATGGTGCAGGGTCTGCAAGAGAAGCCATGAGGAGAGACTAAAGGAGCTTAATATGTATACCCTTGAGGAAAGAAGGGAGAGGGGGACATGATAGAAACTTTTAAGTACCTCAGTGGAATCAACAAAGTCCAAGAGGGTAGCATCTTTCAGAAAAAGAGACTTGCAAGAACAAGGGGACACAATTTAAAGATAGAAGGAGGGCGGTTCAGGGGCAATGTGAGGAAGTATTATTTCACAGAGAGGGTAGTGGATGCATGGAACAGCCTTCCTGAGGAGGTTGTGGGGTCTAAAACTGTGGGAGAATTCAAGAATGCATGGGACAGACATAAGGCAATTCTTGTGGGGGGTAGGAAGAAATAGGCTGTTGGTTAACTAGGATCTGCGGCCTATCCTGTAGGTAGGGAAATGGGCAGACTAGATGGGCCTAGCGGTCCTTATCTGCCATCAAAGTCTATGTTTCTATGTTTCTATGTTTCCTGCCACACAGCTGTGACTATACCCAATTTGAGTATGGATTCACGTGCAAGCTTAACAGTTGGAATGCTACCCAACTCATGCTGTGTAACCGTCAGCACTATCCTCCCTCAGGAATCTGTCTAGCCCTCCTTTGAAAGCCTGAGCAGTGCTAGTTTCTTTGACCTCACAGGGTAGGCTGTTCCACATATTAATCACTCTATGCATGGAGTAATACTTTCTGCTGTTTCCCTTAACATACCCCTCAAGTTTTAGGGCATGCCGTCTGATTCTGTTTGCATTCATCAGCTCAAACATCTGTGTATACTCCACTCAGTATATCCCCTTTAGCATCTGTAGAGCCATAATGTCCACTCTCAGTTTTCTTTTTTTCAGGCTATAAGATTTGAGTATGGTCACTCTCTCCTCATAGCTCCCACATCCTAAGCTACTAATCAGCTTGGAGCAGTGGTCAAAGTGTTAAAAGGAAAAATGGTGGTACTATGCATGCGATCAACACGTTTCCATATTAAACAAATGGCTTGATTTTAAATAGTGGTGGTGGGACACCGCACAATCGAGTACCCCCTCACTTTGACCCATGTCTTGTAGTCTCTATGCTGAGCCCTTTTGATCTCTTCAATATTGTTTCTGCACTGCAGTGACCAGAACTGGATACAGTACATAAGAACATAAGAATCTGCTGGCAGAAGGAGACTGTGTGGTCCATCTAGCTGTCAGGGTTTTCTACCCCCACTATCAATTTGTCTTGCTAAGGTGACTATACTGTCTATCCCATGCCTGTTTGAATTCACTGACCATCTTGGCTGCCACTACCTCTGGTTGCAGACTGTTCCAAGGGTCCACCACCCTCTCCATGAAAAAGTACTTCCTAACATTTGTTTTGAATTTACTTCACACGGGGCACATGTTGTATCCTCTAGTATGTTAAACCCTGTTTTCCCAGAAGAGGTTCCTTGTTTGTACTTTGTTGATCCCTTTAACAAATTTAAATGTCTCAATCATGTCTCCTCTGTTCCTCCTGTGCTCGAGAGAGAATAGACTTAGCTGTCTGATCCTAGCTTTGTATGTTTCGTGGTGCAGACCCTGCACCATTTTGGTGGCACGTTTCTGCATGGTTTCCAGATGGTCTATGTCCTTTTTCAGGTGAGATTTCCAGAACTGCACACAGTACTCCAAGTGAGGTCTTACCAGGGATCTGTACAGAGGGAGGATTACATCATGCTTCCTACTGGCAATACCTCTATTAATACATCTAAGGATGCTGCTTGCCTTTAGTGCCGCTTTTTCACATTGCTTCCCTACCTTTAAATTGTTTGAGATCATGACACCAAGATCCCATTCCAGCTTTGTTTCTTCTAGTAGCTGCCCCTCCAGGACATACAGTACTTCATGCATTAGTTCCTTCTACCCAAGTGCATGACTTTATATTTTTTGGTGTTGAATCTCAACTGCCAGTTCCTGGACCATTCCTCTAGCATCCTGAGAGCTGCCTCCTTTTCTGTGATCCCTTCCTGTGTGTCCACCATGTTGCAGAGCTTCATATAGTATGCAAAGAGGCAGACTTTCTCTTTCAGTTCTTTAGTGATGTCACTGATGAATATGTTGAAAAGGATGGGGCCTAATTTTGACCCCTGCAGCACACCACTTGACACCTTCTCTTGGAACAAGGTGCTATTTACCATAACCCTCTGTGTCCTGCCTTGCAGCCAGCTTGTGATCCATTTAACTACTTTGTAGCTGATGCCAGCTTGCTCCAGTTTATTGGCTAGCCTTCTGTGTGGGACTGTATCAAAGGCTTTACTAAAGTCCAGATACACCATGCCCACTGCTGCCCCCTGATCTACTTCTCTGGTAACCCAGTTGAAGAATTCTATAAAATTTGTTTGGCATAAGAATCCTGATGTGAAGCCATGCTGCTTTGGGTCAAGTTGCCCACTTGCTTTCAGGTAGTTCATTACCCGTTCCTTAAGCAGTGTCTCCATTATTTTACCCACCACTGAGATCAGACTTACTGGGTGGTAGTTTCCTGCCACTTCCCTGCTACCACTCTTGTGCAATGGCACAACTGTGGCCCTTTTCCAGTCCTGTGGTACTGTCCCCTGTTCCAGTGAACTGTTAAACAGTTCAGCAAGTGAGGCGGCAAGTTCATCCCTAAGTTCTTATAGAACTCATGGATGTATTCTGTCAGGGTCCATTGCCTTGTCCACCCTTATTTTAGACAACTCCTCAAGAACCCTTTCTTTCATAAAGGGGGATTTGTCAGCTCCTCTGGTATGGGGAAGTGTCCTGGCTGGTGCTGGACCATTACTAATGTCTTCCTACATGAAGACCGAGCAGAAGAATTCATTGAGAACTTCTGCCTTGTCTTTGTCGTTTTCCTCCAGGTGCCCTTCCTTGTTTGCCTGCTGTGCTATTCCTCCTTTGCTCTTCCTTTTTTCTCGAATGTATTGATAAAATGTTTTGTCCCCCCCTTTTCACTTCTTGAGCCAGTTTTTCTTCAGTCTGGGCCTTTGCCACCCTAATAGCTTTCCTGGCTTCCTTGAGGTTTCTCTCTGTAGGCTTCTCTATCCTTTTCAGACTTGGTCTCTTTGTACTTCTGAACAGCTTTTCTCTTTTCTCTAACTATAGTAGCTACCTCTTTGGAGAACCAGAGAGTATTCCTTGCCTTTTTGTACTTGATGATTTGTTTAGTGCATAGCGCTGTGACTGATGCTATAGCATCTTTCAGCTTTGTCCATTTGTCCTCCACATTCCATGTGGTATCTTTTGCCAGCAGGGGCTTGATCCTTTCCCTCATTTTCAGGAAATCTGGTTTCCCTGAAATTGAGCACTCTGATTCTGGAGTGCCAGGGGTCCTCAGTCTTGCCAATGGAGAACCAGATTGACCTGTGGTCACTGGTACCCAGACTGATCCCCACTTGTACGTCTGACACACTGGCACTGTTAGTGAGTACCAGGTCCAGGATAGCTGATTTTCTGGTGGGAGAAACCACCATCTGACTCAGCTTTGCCCCCTCAAAGCCATGAGGAAATCTCTACTCCTCTCTGAGGAGGCTATGAAGGTGGACCATCTACATCTGGTAGGTTGAATCCCTGACTAGCAATAGCTCATCCTTGTTGGCCATCCTCATTATGTCATCCAGGAGAACCTTGTGCTTTTTGATCTCCTGGTTTAGGGGTCTATAGATAGCTTCAACCCTGATAAGGTTTCTGTTTCCAGCTGCCAGAGTGATCCATAGGGCCTCTGTCTCACCTTGTGGTCCCTGGGTCTCAGTAGCATGTATCCCTTCCCTGATAAAAATAGTGACCCCCTCCTTTATTAACTATGTGGTCTCTCCTGAAGAGAGTGTAACCCAGGATGGTGACATCCCAGGTATGGTTTTCTGTGAACCAAGTCTCCATGACAGCAATCCAGTTGACGCTGACCTCAGCCATCATTGCTGTGAGATCTGTGATTTTGTTTGGAAGGCTACGTGCATTGACACACATTGCTTTCCAGTCTTGGTTTGTCTTGCTTGTTGTGTGATTTCTCTGATTGTGGTTTGTGTCCCTAGTGTTTTGAATGTCCCTGTCATGTTTGGAATGCTCGTGTGGAGTTGTGATGTACGTGGTGCTTGTGATGCCCTGTTTTGGTTCCGATCGATTTTCCTTAGATAGGGGAGGGGCATTCGTAACCTCATATGATGCAACTGTTGCTGATGTCTCTTCTCTCCCTCTAGTTTAAATGGTTAACGAAGACGTCAAAGTTTTGGCCGCAAGCATGTGTTCCCTCTTTTGTAAGGTGTAAGTGATCGAATCTAAAGAACTCCCTCTCCCAGAAGTTCTGCCAGTTTCCTACATAGCCATAACCTTTTTCCTGACACCAGTTTTTGAGCCAGGTATTAAGTTCAACTATGTTCCTTTCTCTGATCTTCTGCCTGTTAGCCCCCTTGACCCACACAGTCAACATTTCTGAGAAGGAGACTTTGGACGAAAGAGAAGTCAGTTTTTCTCCTAGTGTTATTAGATGCTGCTTAGTTTCTCCAACTGACCATCTGGCCAGGTCATTTGTACTTATATGGATGAGAATGTGCATGTCTCACTCTGTGTTACGCACAGTTCTCTCAGTCCTGTTTGTGTCTCCCCATGCTGATGTTCCTGGGAGGCATTTAACCTCAATTTCTGTTTGGCCGCTTTGGTGGATGTGCGACTCTACCCTGCAGATCATAGAGTCCCTTATTATTTAGATTTGCTTTTTGTTTTGCTTGGAGGTTTTTGTTGTGGTTTGTCCATGCTTTGTGTGAGGGTCCTCTCCACCATCATGCCTGCCCTGGCCATAGGGTTTGATGAAAGTGGAGAGAAACTATTTATCAGTTTGATTGGTGTTGGAGTTATTTCACAAGAGTTATTTCACTGTGCTTTCTGTTTTTCTACCAACTGCCAGCCCCCTGGTCTGCTAGCTCTCTGGGGGAGTGGCGTTGGTGGTTGGTGCCTTAAGTCTGAGTGCTGTGCAGCACAGTTGAGTTGCACCCTGAGAAAGTATATTTCAACACGAGCGGCGTGTAGTTGAGTGCATAGATCATTTAGTGCAGAGCAAGTATGACATACCCCACCTGCCTTGCATATGCTCTGGTGATGAGAGTTCCATAATATCTGCAGTTGACGATGTCCATACTGTTGTGTGGGTAACAGGTGAAAAACAAAGTTGCCATAAATCTAAGGATGGATGGTACACAAGGTGAACCACCTTGTGGGATACAGCTACCTGAGCCTGAGTTATCAGGTAGGCAAAGTGGAAGTGTGGATAAAAATAAAAAGAACCCGTGCAAGTTGGCTGTAGCAGAAATAGGGAGGATGTGTGGATGGAAATTTAAATCCTGCTTAAAAGAAAAAAAAAAAACGAAAACTTTTTTTTTAAGAAGGTTACTAGAAAGGGAGTAGAGAAGGAGTTCAGATGAAAATATATTTTTATGCCCCTAGGAAGAAAGTTGCTAGAAAGGGAGTAGAGAAGGAGTTAGGATGTAAATAGAAGCACCTGTGGAAAAAGTAATAGAGAGGATATGTGGGCAGAAAAAGAAGTTCTGTCCCAAAGAACAAGTTTTTTTTTATGTACAGTGACCTCTGATGATGAGTGAGGACTTGTGCTAGAAAGAAGTAAAGGTAGTACTGTTTATTTCCTGCTGTAACTCTGTAGGAAGCGGAAGGTGCTAGGAGGCTATAAATGTCAATGCTCCGGGGGAGGGTGGGATTTGGGGGAAGGAGGGTAATATGTAGCCTTCTGGCAGTAAATAGAAACAATCAATGAAACTATGCACACTAAGTCAAAATTAAAAACCAACTGTGGTGCATAAGCTAAACCTGCAAGACAAAACAGTGAGGTACAAGCAGATCTGTGAGATGTTGCTCCTTGCTCTGTTAATGTTGCACCTTGCTCTGTCTTTTCAAGCAAACCTAGGAGACAAAGAGCTCAGGAAAAGCTAGGTGCTTTCTGTTAGCAAACCTAGTCTCCCACCTCAACACACCAAGTAACCTGACCTTTTAAATCTTCCTTCTTTTGAAAGGTACTAAGCCTATGTCAGCTCCACCCCCCCCCCCCCCAGTTACACTCATAATCCCCTGGATGAACTGTGAAAGAAAAACAAATTAGCTCCTTCAATGTGAGAAAGAGACTGCAAAACCTGTTAGCCAAAAATAAAGCCTGTACGCACAACCTGTAAGTACAAAACAAAACAGTAACAAAACAGTAACCCTGTTTAGCTTAAAGAGAGATCAAACTGTAAAACCTGTAAGAACAAAAACAAAGCAGTAACAAAGCCTGTAAGAACAACCTGTAAGTACAAAACAAAACAGTAACAGAACCTGTAAGCACAACATGTGAGCACAAATCAAAATAGTAACAAGACAGTAAACCTGCTTAGCCCAAAGAAGCCTTAATGTTTCTCCTCTCTCTGTTAATGTTGCTCCTTGCCCTGTCTTTTCAAGCAAACCTAGAAGACAAAGAGCTCAGGTAAAGCTAGGTGCTTTCTGTCAGCAAATCTAGTCATCCACCTTCAGTACTCTAGGTGTAATCTAACCAAGGCCTTGTACAGATGGAGGATTACTCCCTGACCTGTCCCTCTTCTTGATACCATAGCGCTGCATTTGCTTTTTGACTGTGGCAGTACACTGCCTGCTTGGCTTTGGCTTACTGTCCACAGTTATCTCTAGATGCTTCTCCTCAGTTGTGCTGTCCATTGTTATACTGCACAGGGTATATGGAAGACCAGATTCCTCACCCTAGGTGTGATACCTTGCACTTTCCCAAATTAAATCTCAGCCCTCATTTCTATGCTCATGTCCCTAACATGCACATCCACATCCTCTGCTGTGTCCACTATTCTTGCTAGTTTAATGTCATCAACAAACTTCAGCAGCCTGCTTCTTAGCCTCTCCAGGTCATTTATAAATATGTTAAAGGACAGAAGCCACAACACTGACCCTTGGGGTACTCCACTCTGCATCCCCCTTTGCACTGAGTGGACACCAGACAGCACCTCTCTCCTTCCTACCTGTTAGTCAATTTGCTATCCACTTTCCATATACTCTGTGGACTCCATACTGTGTTACTTTGTCCATGTGTCTTCATATCGTATAGTGTCAAAGACCTTGCAGAAGTCTAGAAAAACTTAATTCACTGCTCATCCCCTCTCCCTCTCCCTAGTTACTTCCTTGGAAAAAGACCATAAGTTTGGTTTGGCTGGATCTACATTTTGTGAAGCCATGCTGTGTGTTAGGGAAGAACCCATTTTATCCATAGCATTGTGCTGACACCCCACCTCTTTTATGATTGACAGAGGTGAAGCTGACAGGCTGGTAGTTACCTGGGTCTGACCTTGCCCCTTCCTGAGCTGGTGGATAACACTGGCTGTTTTCCAGTCTTCTGGCACTATCCCAGTCTGTAAAGAATTCTGAAAGATATTAGCAAAAGGGTCCAGCCAGAACCTCTTTCAAAGATACAGTAGCACCAAACAACAGCAGACAGAACATTTTAGTAGTTTTTAAAAGTAGTCCCTTATTACTTGTTATTTCTGAAGTGTTTCTCTTTTTATTATGTACTCATTAGATATTTTTCTATCAAACAGCATAGATTGTGATGTGAAAAGCAGTGATTTACCTGGAAACAGACATATGTAATGCTATTCCTCCAACTACATCATCAATGTGCAGCCTCACTCACTGTTACAACAGCAGCCCTGCTGTCTGACTGGTAACGTGTCACAGGTTGCCAATCAAGCAGCAAGAGATTGTCTCTTCTTGGTTACTAGTGATGTCAGTCAGTGAGGTCACAGTGCTGATGATTTATAGGGAGGAATACAACTGACTATGTCAACCTCCATGTGGAGTACTAACCCACACATCACACCTAGTACTGTCAGTAGAACATCGAATTTACAAAACAGAAAATAATAAATTCAGATATAAGAGTTGATAGATGACTACTTCTGAAAGTTATTATTAATTCCAGGCAGTACACTGGTTCTGTGGCTCCAGAATTACCCTTGGGTGCATACCATTTGCACCATGGGATTTTCTCAGATTCACACATGCCAGATACTTACCAACTAATTCTAGTGTGTGCAGCATTGCCTACTGTTTAACCTGCATCTCTCCCATAATGTCCACCCCCAGCTGGTCATGCCTACTGACTTCCTAGCTGAATATTGACAGAGAGTAGTTATTTAGTTTCTCTGCTGTTTTCCTGCTTTGCACAATGGTTCCTCTTGCTCTACAATACTCCGTGGTCCCACCTTATCCCTGATTCTCCTAATGTTTCCAGTCTGTATTAATACAAGGATGATTCCCTTAATCCCCTGCACAATCCTGTCTTCCAGATCCTGTGTTCTTTCTGTAATGCTCTATACTCTGCTTCTATTGCTCTAGATCAGTCCTCCACATTGCTGTATCGTACATCCATTTTTGTCCCTTCCTTAACATCCCTTTAAATTTGAAGGAAAACTATAAAGGCCTCCACCTAGCCCTTTTGCCTGTGTCAAACAGAGGAACACATCTAGTAGCTACCTCCACTATAGTTTGCTTCAGGCCCTCCCACTCATCATTAACACTCCCATTCAGTGGTGCACATTTTAAATTAGCCACAACCATGTCTCTTAGCTTATCAAAATCAGCTCTCCAGGCTGGCCTGGTGGCACTGAGGGCTGAGTAGCTGGATGCCTTACCTCACGCAATGCCGACAACCTGTGTTCAGGAATGAGGACTGGCCGCTGGGGGCCAGCAGGGGTGGAGAAGGATTGACCATCCAATGGAGTGCTGTCCTTCTCTGGAGAGTGGGGTTCTCAGATGTCTGCTCCCTAGCGGAGGCTGGGGGACATGGTTGCTGTGCTGTAGACAGGGGAGGAGTCAGGGCAGTCGCTTTGAGGGAGCAAATGCGGATACATGTGGAGGCATGCGCGCTCCCCTCCACAGACATCATATCACGCCTCGACTCCTGGGGAGAAACTCCAGAAAATCCAAGTTGCCGCAGCAGTATGGTGGAGAGCACCTCGCAGGCCCTCTTCCCCAGGCCAGATCCTTTCAAATATACAAGCCTTCCCCATCCCTACGTCTTCAGTTTGAACCACGATTCTCCCCTCCTCCCCTCCTGTGCACACAACCTTTATGGACTCTAGGTAGTGCACCTGAATGTATGAAGTCTGTTGTCCAAGATGTCTAAGCTAGAAGCATCGATCACACTCTATAAGGCTGACATAATTGAAATTACTGAAACCTGGCTAAGACTCTGTATCCCTAACTCCTGCTGCAACATTAGGGGCTTCCATATGGCCAGGCAAGACAGGCAGGGCGAAAAAAAGGGAGGTGGAGTCCTTCTTTATTACAGAGACTCCCTAAGTGTCCCCTTATCTCTAGCAGCTCCACTGATGAGAATGTATATGAATGGCTTATTTCAGAAACTAAGTCCAGGGTCTGTCAAAAAACTCAACAAAGGTTGTGCCTATAATCCTCCCAAAGGGGGGGTCTAACTGTCCTCACCCAGGTGTCCCATAGCACTCTTCACATTTCTCCCATGAGGGAGATCATCTTATTGGGGGATTTCAACATCATCTAGTTGGATGGCTCACAATCATAGTGAGTAGATTTGCTGAAGCAGACGAACCCCATGCAACTCATGTCTACCCCTACCAGGTTCAACTATAATTCCTCCAACACTCCCTCCTTGACTAGATTCTCACAAATGGTGTAGACAGGATACAAGCCTTTTGCATCTGGTCTTACAAGTGGCCCCCCCCCCAAAAAAATCTCTCCTTCTGGGATTTCTCGAACTATGCTCCTGATCAACTACACTTGGACATCAGGGGTGTGGATTGGTTAGTACTGTACACTTTACCTGACGTGAACTCTGCTCTGGGATTTCTCATGGGTGCACTGTCCACCATCCAGGATAAGCACTTCCCTGTCACCACCTGGAGAATCAGTGGGAACTCAAGGTAGTTGACCAAGAATCTTCTAAACAAATGAAGCAGAGAGAGACACCCTGTGGGAGATTGACAAATCCTCCCTATCCCCTACTGCCTGGAATAATTACAGGATGCTCCACAACCGATGCAAGTGAGAAATTAAATCAAGCAAGGCAGCCTACCTAAAAAAAATCTACAAGCCAGTAACATTGATGGCCTCAAAAAGTTCTGGATATCAATAAATGTCTTAATTAAACTTGGGACCAAGCAAACATCAGGTCAGTTTAGTCACACAGGGATCATAACAGACCTACACCAGATGGGGCAAGCCCTAAATGACAAATTCACCAATTTGGCTGAATATCTGGATAAACTCCCACCTAAGGGAACTACTATGCCACAGAGCAACCAAATAGCAGATGGCCCAGACCCCCTCGCTTTTATTTTAAAGTTACCTCTCTTAAAGAGATCCACCTTCTCCTCCTTCCCCCTTCCCAATCAAGAGAGCGCTTGCAGTGCTGTTTTCTGCCCTTGATTCCTCAAGATAAGGGCTGACCTTATTGCCAGACCCTTGGCTACCCTTTTTAGTCTGCTGTTGTCCTCCTCAACTATCCCATCACTATGGAAGCAGTCTAGAGTTAAACCCATATTCAAATCAAGGGACCCTCAACTTTATGGGCAATTACCCCCCAGTGTCCATTCTCTCCTACTTTAGTAAAATACTGGAGAAAGTTATATTTCAGCAAATTACTGAATATGTGTTCGATCACAGCTTTCCTTTCCCCTGCCAACATGGTTTCACAAAAGGCAATAGCACCACCACTGCATTGGCCTGTTTCACTGACCATGTCCTTAGGGGCATGGATGATGGAAAGCTAATGAGGGCCATCTTCATGGATTTATCCAAGGCCTTCGATCTAGTGGACCACGATATTCTCCTTGACAAATTTCAACACTATGATTTCTCAGATGCAGCCATAGTCTGGGTTAGAAATTACCTTTCAGGGAGGTCCCATGTGGTTTGTGTGGGAGGAATCTCCAACTCTCAGGAAATTTGCAGTTGGCTCCCCCCGGGGTCAAGTCTCAGATCTATTTTGTTCTCCCTTTTTGTGAACCACCTGCCCAAGGAAATCAAAGGTTGCCACATGGTTATGTATGTGGATGATCTGATCACCTTCCATAGTGCAGGAAACCTGGCTGAACTGTCCACTTCCCTCTCCAAGGAGGACAATGCTACACAGATGTGGTTCACTCCTAAAAAAACAAAGCTGAAGCCCTTCTGGTCCAAATCCAAGCTCATGGACCTGGCAGCAGGCCCCAGTACTTTAAATCCTTTGAACATTCTAACTCAAAGGGTTCCCCCAGTGCAGGTAATGACATTCAAACACTTGTGGGTCACACTGGACCCCTCCCTGTTCCTCTCTGACCATATAGGGATAACAGTGCCGCACATATACCAGAAATGTGGGGCCTGCTACAGGAAACTGCTACAGGTTAAGAAACTTCATGATCCTGGAAATATGGCTAACCATTGTCAAAGGTACTCTTCTCCCCCTCCTGGCCTATTGCTCATCTATTTTCTCCCCAACCTCTGGTCACAACCTCTCCAGGCTTAACTCCATGTGCAACAACATTTACAGATTTGTTCTTCTGGCCCCTTTCAACATTGACCACAGTTCCCTATGCCAGAAAATGGGTTGTGTCTACCCCCAGGCCTGCTAGTACTACCTTTCGGGAAGCCTTGTTGACAGCTCACTGAGGGAAAGGGCAAACTCCCCTTTATAGGCATTCCTTAGTTATAAGGTTGGCACTCGCAACCTCAGATCCTCGTCCCACCTTCTTCTTGAATACCCCAGGTGGCTACCTGTATGGGAGAAAGGGCCTTCTCTATAGCCACCTCTAGACTCTGGAATGGTTTGCCATCCTCCCTTCACCACCTAGACATGGCCTTGCTATTTAAAGCATGATTGCTAGGGACCCTGCTAGCCAACACTGTATGACAAGGTCCCAGATGAAGGTGACTCCTGTTTCCTTCCCTTATCCAAGATCTTTCAGAGTGGATGGCTAGTATACTAAACCTGACCCATCCGCCATATACTGTAGCTTGGCGCGTACCTATTTCACAGGGGACTTACTTAATTATGTGTTGTTTTAACGGTTATAGGACTGTAATGTAATGCTATTAAAGCAATGCGGTATCATTCATGACCTGTATAGACATGTTTTCTTGTTACCTTATTTCTATTTTGTTTCACTAAGCCTGGGTGCTTTGCATTTTGTGTAATCTTGCACCACCAGGCGTAACTTGTCATGTTCTTCTTTATCATGTCTGCACTACTTGATATTGGGGTGTATCCATTGCTGATATGTGTCATCTTAATGGCCCAGATTGTGTCTGAAGATGGTCCCTGGGACCAGTGTACCAACCCAGTTAACAAATAAATAAATAAATAAATGTGCTCAGATAGCAATTGGCACTTTAAATAAGAAGTACTCAAACATTGGCAAAGTCTAAACTACCTGTAAATTGATGTCTCCCCCCAAACTCGGAGATGTGGGGTTTCCTTTACTTGAACTTTATTTTTATATTGGTCTGCCTTGTTATTATGTGGAGTGCATGCTGAATATTTTAATTCCTTAGTTGTGTCATTCTACTTTTCCTTCCTTCCGAACGAATCCTTCTGTCCTTCCTTCCTTCCACCCTTTCTTTCTTTCTTTCTTTCTGTTTTTAGTTACTGGGTAAGTGCACTTTCAGGCATGAGCTGGGAGGATACAGTAAACAACAATAATGATACAGAAACACAACAGTTACTTGTATGTGGGAGTATAAACAAAGTAACAGCATAAATACACAGTGCAAAAGTAAGACTAACAGGACTGCAGGCATATACAATAAAGGACTGGTATAAACAATGAGTATGCATGAAGCAGTTTAAACACAAGTCAAATACAAAAATAGAAACAATTTACACAGTAAAGACAGCAACCTGGGCTATTACCAGGCATAAGTACTATAAATACATTCTGTAGGTGCCTGCGGTAAACAGCACAGAAACTCTTTGTGAACTAACAGTTTCATGCTACAAAGGGAATGGACTTGGGGTAAGATATAAGAGAAAGCAGAGTTCCCAGCAATCAGTCTCATTTTTGTAGCAGGTAGAAGAGTCAAATCAGAAGACCTTAAAGGGAAACTCCAATTGAGTCCCTAAGTGCAGCAGCAGCTGTAGAATTGCCTGATTAGGGCTTTCAACATTAAAAAAATAATGTTTTCATTATCTGGTGCCCCATAATTTTGATTAAAAAGATCTGCTCACTCCATAATGGTGATAGAGCCCTGGGTGGACATCTCGCACACTGCGGGTGACCACCGCCATGAAGGTTATGCTAATGATGACTATCGACAAATGACAGATGCTGGTAGCCCTCATTAGCATAACCTTCACGGTGGAAGCCACCTGGTGTGCGCGAGATGTCCACCCGGGGCTCTGCTGCCATTATGGAATGAGCAGATCTTTTTAATTAAAATTCTGGGGCACCAGGTAATGAAAGAATTTACTTTTATGTTAAAAGCCCTAACTAGGTATTTCTGCAGCCACTGCTGCACTTAGGGACTCAACAGGAGTTCCTCTTTAAGAGGTATATAATACAGTTTTGAAGAAAGAGATAAACGAGGGATCTTGGCATGTGATTATGGATGGCATTATATATAACACCACCCAGAGTGTGATCTCTGAGTGGCTGAGGGGGGAGCCAATGTAGCATAGTATGGAGGGTGCAGAGATAAATTAGGCAGTTTGAGACAAAGGCAAACTGTTATATGTTGTTGTATGTAACATCCTTTTACCTTTTTATGCAGTAAATGAATACACTGGTATTCCATATATTAATTTAGGGAGAAGAATACCTCTGGTGATAGCTATCACACTTTGGGGTAAGATTGCGAATGACTTTGTATGATACGCCAACATGAGTATTCACTGATTTACATATACTAGTTACATGAGAAGAGAAGTCAAGGGATGGGTCCAGAATTACCCCAAGGTATTTAAAGAGTTTACTGTGTCAATATAGTTTCACTGCCATAGGAGACCTGAAGAAGGGATGAGTGGTTTCTTAATCTGGGTGCCATCTCAAAAAGCATGGCTTGAGTTTTTGAAGTATTAAGGAGTAGTTAGATATCAACAAGTTTGGGACTGCTTGGAGGTCAGAGATAAGATAGCTTCTGATATTATCAACATTGTTAGAACCTAGAAAGAGTACTAAGTCATCTGCATAAAGAATCAGTGAGTTGAATGTCAGACAACGGTGGAAATCATTTATGTGTAGTAAGAATGGGGGGGCAAAAATAGACCCTTTTGGGACAACGACAAAGGTGACTACAGGATTAGAGAAGGAGGAGCCAAATTTAACTTTCTGATACCTACAGTATTACTCAAGCAGTTATACAATCAAGGGAAGGTGGACTGAGAGATGCCAATGTTACTTAAGTTCTTGCAGAGCAGGGTATGATTCACAAGATCAAAGGCTTTGATAAGACTGATGAAAATTGCACCAGTAAAGTCACTCGTGTCCATGGCAGTAGCTATATTATTCACAAACGTAAGCAGGACAGTGCAGGTGCTATGGCCACACTAATAGCCGTGCTTTTAAGGAGATGAAATATTGTGTTGTTTAAGATATTCCTACAGCTGGGCAGAGAAAATTTTCTCAAGTACCTTAGTTAACACTGGTAATATTGCAATAGGCCTGTAATTGCATGAGAGCTGAGAGTGACAATTTCCAGATGTCAGGGACAGTCTGATGTCAGAGACAGTATGGTGATTCTTGTGACCACTTGTGCTATTTCCTTAGCAGGCAGGTGGAGGAGCTTGGGCTCATCGCCATCAGAGTTGCTGGGCTTTGATTCAGGAATCTGTTTATGTAACTTGGACATTTCCAAAACCTTTCTTACCTTGTAGTAGAAAGTAGGATGCAAAGCTGAGTCACTAGCAAGGGGTACTTGCCTGTCTGTTGAGATGGGTAGGGGAGGAGCTGGGGAAGGAATTTCTGTAAGTGGAGATATTACAGAAATGGTGATTGAAGGCATTAGCAATGGTGTTAGAGTTGTCAAGGTTGACCCCATTTATAACCATTTCTGCAATAGTAGATTTACCACCATTACTCAAGGATTGCTTAATAAATTTCCAGACTTGTCAAGGGTTTCCAGCTGAGGAATTGAAGAGATTGTTACAGAAAGCACTTTTACTAGTTCAAATGGCTTTTTTGCAATCTGCTCTGAGCTGTCTGTACTTAGTCCAATCCAATCCATTCACATCCTTAGGACAGGCAGTGGGGTTGCAAACACTAAGAACTCGGCAATGAGCATCAGAATAGCACAGCATGTCTGAGTGCAGGTAAATGGAGCCTCGTTTTTTGTTTACTAATGTACAATAAAGTCAGTAATTATACAAAATAAATAAAATAGGGGTAGGGGTTTGAAAATGAGATTTTACACACACCATCAGTGTGATATGCTTTAATCAACCTCTCAAGCTTTATTCTCAGGGTTTATGTAGCATCACACACCTCGTGTGTGTGGGTGTATAAAATGTTATTATATGTCTTACCCATACATTATTCTCTATGTAACACTTTTTTTTTTTCTCTTGGTAAATCCCAGGTCATTCTTGAAAACAAGCACCTACTGTCCTTGTTACCAGAAATTAAATAACTAAATAAATTGCTATTAAATATTCCCCTTCATACCTAAACAACATTGCGACATCACTGACAGTGCCATCACAAATACCCAAGAAGACCTACTCACCTGCTTCAGGGCTGGTCACTTGTGATGCTATGGTCAGTAAGGTCATGATACTGATTAGGTATGAAGGGAAACAGAACTAGATATGCCAGCTTCCAGGTAAAGTACTGTCCTTCACATCACACCTAGTACTATCAGAAAGAAAACTTTGTAATGAGCAAAAGTAAAAATAAAAATACATCATAAAAAAAAAAATAAGTAACAACTGGACACTTTTAAACACTGATTACACTTTGAGGCCCAGATATTCAAACTGCACCATTTTGTGGTGCAAGCCCCTGCGCCGCTCAAAATAGTTGCACAGGGGTGTGGCCAGGGCGATATTCAATGCAACTTCTTTGAATATCGCCTCCAGGCCACACCCACAGTGCATGGCGCAGTGGAACTGCGCCAGCGCAAGTGGTCTGAGTGAAGCATTGAGATGCGGTGGCGCAAGTTCCATTGCGCCATGCACAGCACCTGTGATATTCAAAGGGTGACATGCAAATGGGGCCATAATTTATGCAAGGCGCAGGGGGGCAATTTGCATCTAATTATGGCTCCATTTGCATACCATTAGCATGCAGGTGCACTGATCCCTGACGACTTGCACCTGGCGCCCTGCCAGGCAGCAGCCGTCGGGGACCGATGCCCCCTGCAGCCCGATCGCGGGCATAACTGAAACGTTCCCCCCCCATTAGCCCGATTGTGGGCATAATAGTATGCTTCACCCCATTATCCCGATCGCAGGCATAACTGAAACTGCCCCCATTAGCCTGATCGTGGGCATAATAGTACTTCCCCCATTATCCCGATCGTGGGCATAACTGAAACATCCTCTGCCCCTCAGCCCGATCAGGGCATCTGTTCTCCCAAAGTCCAATATCCCTGGTGGTCCAGTGGACCGTGAGTAGCCTGATTGCGGTGGCATCCTCACCCCCACATCCAAAATCCCTGGTGATCTAGTGGCCCCCCACCCACCCGCCCACGGGCCCACCACGCCAGGCCCTCCCCATCATCCGCGGGCGGCAGCACCCCACCCACTCGTTAATTCCGTCGATCGACAAGCTCGGTAGGCTGCATGCCCATTGGTTCAGTGCAGAGTCAATGGGTGTGCAGCCCATACCGCAAAGTCAGTCCAGATATATGAATGCACGATCTGGCTGAGGGGACGCTTCAGTTATGTCTGCATCGGGCTAATGGGGAAGCATACTATTATGCCTGCAATCGGGCTAATGGGGAGCATACTATTATGCCCGGATCGGGCTAATGGGGGGTAGAATACTATTATGCCCGCGATCGGGCTAATTGGGAGGGGGTAGAATACCGTTATGCCCGCGATCGGGCTGCTGGAGGGGGACTACTGTTCTGCCCGCACTCGGGCTACTGGGGGGGTGTCACTTTAGCCCACGATCAGGGCATGGGGGGCGCAGCCAGGTGCGGCAGGGACAAGTGGAGGGCCACCCACAGGTGGCAGCTGCTGTGTTGCACCCTGCAATGTGGCAGCTCACCTGTGGGTGACCCTTGACTTGTTCCTTTTTTTTTGGTGTAACTTTGTGCAGGTTCAGGTAGGGGTTGTGCCTGCATAACTCTACACGGCCCGGGCTGAATACTGGACTGTGCAGTTTATGCATGGGCACGCCCCCCCCACCTGTGCCTGCATACATTACTGATGCGCCCTATGATCGGGATTTGTGCAGGTGCACTTTTCCTTTTAAACATCACACTGGTGATCATAGTGGGTAGGCATGGGGCAACACTGTTGCCCCGTGCGCAACCCTTTTGAATATCTGGGCCTCTGTCTGCAAGTTTGCTGCTACTTACTCTTTAAAGCTACAGCATATTGGTCCAAAGTGCATAATATCACTGATTAAGTAGAAATGTTTTGTTTCAAATATAATTCCATGCTCAGATTAGACATGATGTTGATGAAAGGTATTGAAACCAAACTATAGGAACTGTATCTGAAACAGTTGTGGTAACATTTTATAAGGCTCAGCCTATGCCCTGCTCATTGCAGGTCATACTTGCAAATGAGTTGTGTGCCCAGTGGGACTTATGCTGTCACAAAAAGAATAAAAAAAAAAAAAATAGCAACTGAAAACATTGGAACAAGAGGGCATAATTTCCCAAGTATAGTAGTTTACAGTGAATGGGCAGCACTGATTCTGAGTATATCCAGAACAGAAGGAGGGGTCTGGATTTATGCAGATTACAAAGTCACAGCAAACCCTTGGCTAGCTGTAGACCAGTAGCCTATTACTGGACCGCTGGATTTTCTTTCTATACTAGCTGGAAAAAAAAAGAAATAGCCAAACTAGACTTTAAAGATTGCACATCTTACTTGGATATATTCATCCCATTAAGAAAAACAACAATGGCCATTGAACAGGTCCCTACACCACAACATTTAATTTAACTTTGACCATTTCAGCAGTCAGGCTGATCTCTGGATCAATCTATTCTGAATATGCTACACTGGCTTACAATTGGGTGGTGCACCACCTCTAAGACTGCATTGTTAATTTACAAAGTCCTACATGGATTCAAGCTGGACTGCTATAGAGACCTCGTAACCTAGTATACACTCAATTATTATGTTTGCTTGCATGCAAGTGCAAGAAACATAGAGCCATCATCCGAGTTTTCGGAGGTGTGGCAGCCCTCTTCCAATTCAGTCAGTGTGTTTGCAGGCGTGGCCGCAGTTCTCCAATGCCTGCTGGAGCTGTCTATGACAGCTTCAAAATGCAGTGGAGTACAGTTGAAAGGGGGAGCTACGCTTCAGTGAGCAGCGATAAGATATCGCCTGCTCATGCGCGCTTCCCCTACACACACACACGCACACACAGACACACATGCTGCATGCTGCCATCTCCTCCCCACGACACACACTGTATAGCTGATGGGGTGCCCAATCCCCGTCGGCTGTGCTGCACCCCCCTGAAACACAGCTGTGCCACGCTTGCGCCTACCCCAGCGTGGCTACACTTTGTACAGCTGACAGGGTGCCCAATCCCCATCGCTCCACTGTCCCCCTGGTACAGGTGCGGTGCTGGGAGCCCACCCCAGCATGGCAACAGATGCTATGGCTGACGGGGTGCCTAACTCTGCCGGCTCCATTTCCCAACCAGTTGTCGCACATGCTGGGAGCCCACCCAGCATGGGCAAATGTCCCAAGGCCGCCCCTGGCTAAAAAGGTCCTCACTGTGTCTGCCCCCCACCACGCCCACCCACTGTGCACCCTGCCTTCCCACATACCTCCTCACCCCATACTTATCCTCCGGACTGGGCGCGACGATCTTTCGGTGGACCGGAAACACGCCTGCACTCTTTCAACCGACTGTGAGCTGAGGAAATGCCAGTAAGCTGTATAATGGGATAGATAGGGTTTTTCAACTTTTTTGCATATCTCAGGCATTTTTGGGAATTTTGGGCCCAAATTTTCAACATGGGGTTTTTGGGACTCCTCCTCATGAATTATTGCACTGTCATGGCGTTATTCAGGCCCAAAGGGTGATTTCGCAGTCACTGCATGAAATCACCTTTCGGGACCAAGTAACAAAATGACACTGCCACTGTTCATAAGGTGGGCTCTCAAAAAGCCTATGTTGAAATTTTGGTGGAAAAATTCCTAAAAATGACTGTTTTATGAGCGTGCGTTATGCAGTTCCTACGCACGCTCGTAAGTTCGCGAATTTTCAATATTTTCACTCCAGATTTTCAAGATTGCCATTTTACCACACCTCCTTATGAGCAGTACAGCTGTCATTTTTCACATCTTGCCCAAAATGTGTTTCCGCCCATGTAGCGCACAATGGCGCAGTTGGTGTGAGAAATCAATGTATGGGACGCATTAAGAAAATCACAGTGACACTTTTAATGAGCAGAGGTCTTAAAATGGCTATGTTGAAAATTTGGTGAAAAAATTCCTAAAAATGACTGTTTTACGAGCTCGCTGCAGTTCCTACGCATGCTCGTAAGTTTGCGAATTTTCAAAATTTTCACTTCAGATTTTCAACATTGCCATTTTATTACACTTCCTTATGAGCAGTATAACTGTCATTTTTCACATCTTGCTCAAAATGTGTTTCCACCCATGTAGCACACAATGGCACAGTCGGTGTGAAATCAATGTATCGGGACACATTAAGAAAATCACAGTGACACTGTTCATGAGCAGAGGTCTTAAAATGGCTATGTTGAAAATTTGTAAACAAAAATTCCTAAAATGACTGTTTTATTTAGGCATAGCTATGTAGTTCCTACGCACGCCTGTGAAGTTTGTGAATTTTCTATATTTTCACTCCAGATTTTCCACATTGCCATTTTATTACACTTCCTTATGAACAGTACAGCTGCCATTTTTTCACATGTCACCCAGAATGTGTTTCCGCACATGTAGCGCACAATGGCGCAGTCAGTGTGTGAAAGCAATGTTTGGGACATATTAAGAAAATCACAGTTACACTGTTCATGAGCAGAGGTCTTAAAATGGCTATGTTGAAAATTTGGTGACAAAAGTCTATAAAATGACTGTGTTACGAGTCAGCATTGCGCAGTTTCCACTCACGCTTGTAAGTTCATGACTTTGTAATATTTTCAGTCCAGATTTTCACCAGTTGCATTTTTCCACACTTCCTTATGAACAGTACAGCTGTCATTTTTCACAACATGGCCGAAATGTGTTTTCACACTTTCAGCGCAGAGATGTCGCTTGTGGGAAATCATTGTTCGACAGATAAAGAAAATCACAGTGACACTGTTCATGATCGGAGGTCCCAAAATGCCTGAGTTGACAATCTGCTGTAAAAAATCCCCACACTAATTATATTACGGGTGTGCGTTGCACAGTTTCTATGCACGCTCGTGACTTCACCAGTTTTTTTAATATTTTTACTGCAGATTTGCAACATTGCCATTTTTTCCACCTCCCCATGAACAGTACAGCTGCCATTTTTCACATCCTGTTCGGAATGTGTTTTTGCACCTGTGGTGCTAAATGACATAGTCGCTGTGCATAAGCAGCTTTCGGCTAACAAACTGATATTGTCACTGTTCATGAGGTGGGGGTCTCAAAAAAAAATGTTGAAAATTTGGAGTGAAAATACCAATGAATGCCTGAGCTGTTAGGGTTTCCAACCATAATGCCCCACCCTGTAGAGAATGACAGGCATCAGGGGTATGACTTGGGATTCTTGCCTGTAATGTTCATTCCATTCCACACCCTGCAGCCAGTGAGAGGCATCGAGGTATGCCTTGGACTCTTCGGCCCCAAAGTTCACCCCATTCTCCTATACCACACCCATCTCACCATATATCCTGATGGAATGGGGTACGCATAAGGACCAAAGACCCCAAGGTACACCGTGACACTTGTCACTGTCTGCAGGGTAGGGAGTGGTGAAATGGCATGGCCATTATGCCTGACAACCCAAAGGCACATCCCAATGCCTGTCACTCTCTGCAGGGTGGTGGTGGGGTTGGCTTCAGTTTAATACTTCACTGACATTCCTATTATGCAGCTCTGCAACTTCTGCACTACTAATGCCAATGCCAGCAAGCAAATATTTGGCATTGACAAATGCTTGTTTACTCTGCTCCTCTGAGGAGTTTTTCTGCCCAACTCGTGGATGCATCTTAAACTCTCTAGTGATAGGCTGTTCTCAGTGGTGGCCCACTTTCTAGAACTCTCTTCCTGGGCATCTTACGGGTTCTGCCTCAGTGGAGGCATTTACAAAAGGGGATGAAACATTATATTTTTGTGTTTGCATTTAACCTGGAGCATTAAACTGTTGTCTCTGTGTTTTAGTTCGATTTCTTTATATTATGTATTATTTTTTTATGTATTTTATGTTGTGGAGTGAAATGTTATTCTGATTTGTTCAGCACTGGGAGCCTTAGATATAGTGCACTACATAAAGTAAAATGCCATGCCATTTCTGCATTATTAAGTTATAATATACATTAATACATCTCCTGGAGCCACTCATTGCTGGATAAGAGTGGTTTCACACTCATTGTGCTTCAGAGAGACCAACGAAGTGAAGCTGAGCTGTTCTGACTTAAGCAGAATGCAAGTGAAACCACTCTTATCCACAAATGAGTGGCAAAGGGGGGCATATGATTACATAATTGATCTAGCATGATCAATAATATATATATTTTTTTAAACTGTCCCAGAACATGCCCGTTTCCAGGGCATCTGTACGTGAGATGCTCTTCACAGAATAAGAGTGTCTCACGTGCAGAGGAAAGGAGTACTCCGATTGGCTGGGAGCACTCCTTCGAAATATAAGTATATATAGAAGTTAGTCACCAGTGACATCATCAGGCTGTTTTGGGGGAGGTTATAGCCCCCCCCAATATAATCCAAAGCCCCCTCAATCATTTCTCTCAACAAAGAAATGGAATCACAACTTTACTGCTAAAAAAAAAACAAAACAAAAGAAGCCGCAATTTTTCTTTAAGATGTGGCACTTCATAGCACCAATGTATGAAGCACACTTTTGTTTTTCTCCATTGGCACTCTCTGTGTCTTGTGAACACATGGGTGACTGCTGTGACACTGATGGAGCTGGTCGGATAGAGAGACTGAGATCAGGAGTCGGGGGACACATGGCCATGCCATGCCACACGATGAGAGGGACTAGGAGAGCTCAGAACTTGTTGGGGGGAGAAACTGGGTGTGGCAGCAGGCTATTTTTTTTAGTCTGACAGCACCAGCACTGGGGGGGGGCAGGGGGGTTCACACTCCACTCAGTTCAGTGCCAGGGGTGGGTGCTGCATTCCTTGAGGCTTGTGGGAGGCTCTGGGGACAACATGACACACAGGTCAGGCCAGCCAACAAGCATCAAGGACTGAATGACAGGTGGGAGTTATGGCAATGCCTCTGCCTTCATTTCTGCCTGGCCTTCCCTGCCAGAAAACTAAAGCATTGCTTTTACTTGCACAGCCAGCCAGTCAGTGTACAAACATGTGATGTGTTTTCAGACACATGTGGTGCACAGTCCTTAGGCTATGCAGCAAGAGTGGTCTGATGCAGTTTTTGGTTGCTGTTAAAGAGAGAGAAGATTCCCCAAACGTGGAAGGTATTATCAATCTGGCATGCAGCTGTTAGTGGGCTAACTAGCATGTTTGGATGTCTGTCAGGATCGTTCTTGGGTTCCATGCCATTGGTTTCTGGGTGAGCTGGATTGGCAGAGTGGCAATTGATGTGTTGATGGATTTAGGGTCTTTTTTCTACCTGTAAAATTCTGTTTCTCCCTAGTTCTTTTTGTGCATTCTGTGATTGCTAGCAGTTGTAATTGATGCATCAACTTCCCTGGTGAATGTTGGCTTTCTCTGACAACTAAATCCAAAGAAAAATGTTTAATTCATGCTTACATTGGGGTAACAGGTCCTGCTGTTTAAATGCTGCCCCACATTCCTCAGTGCCATAATAAATATTGCTAGCACTCAAACATCCATCAGAAAACTCATTTATTTTGGTGCAAAAAGTGCTATCCAGTAGTTGCCTTTTCTTACTGCAGTGCAGACAGAAATTATTCCCAGTCACAGCATATGATGCAGTGATATTATGATGCTAAATAAGGGCAAGCATGTGGCACAAGTTCTAGGTGTGCTCACTATTACACATCTATGGTAAGATACAGCAGCGGCAATGCAACTGGTGCAAAGAGACAAGGTGCTGATAGACAAAGGCAAAACACTGCTTTTAAAGTGCAAAGGTCCTCCCTTGCTGTAGAATTGCTGCAGTTGACTTTTGTGCTTCTTAAGTTTGAACGACTTCAGTATGTGACTGAACTTCAGTAATTTCATTGATAAATAAAATCAAAGGCTCAGAAAAAAAGAAAGATAATAATATTGGTTTTGGAAGGTGCCTTAACCCTCTGAGAGAGGGTTTTGTGTTGTGGGTTACTGGGTTTATATTTATATTTGTGACAACTGCCAAGCAAGCTCAGACAGCCTCAGCCTGTGATACAGACTACTACATTTTTGTTGTTTTTGTTCTTGTTGTGATACAGTGTGAACTGTGAATTAATATTAATGGTTGCTAGTTGGTACAGTTTTCAGTCCTGCCTACCAAAATCAGGCAGCCCACTGCAAGTAATACAGAGGGACAAATGTCTAAGCTAGAACTCTTTTTTTATGATATAGGGTGAATTAATACTGTATAATTTTTGATAAAAGAGTTTTCTTACGACAATCTGTACCTGCCTTTGTGGTCGGCATTGTTTTCAGCCCTGCTATGTGTTTCAACTTGACTTCACTGATAAATCTCAAGGCTCTCAGGAGAAACAGCTACAGTTGATAGCTCACAAAGAGATAAATACAACCACTTTCTAATTGCATTACCCTCTGAGACAGGGGTTTATGGGTTTGTGGCAAGCAAGCCAGACAGCGTGTGTGATACTACTGCCTAAGCTATAACCCTTGTTGTATTTTTGATACAGAATGAATTATGGCAGGCAAGCAGGCTGTCAGCTAAGCCAATCAATCTCATTTACTTTTTGATAAAAAAGTGTTTTTTTCTTATACCACACTCAGTACTTGGCATAGTTTTTGGCTCTGCTGTATATTGTACTCTAGGGTCCTATAATCTTCCCAGCAGATCAGCTGGGATAATAGTGTCTGACTTTTCCAGCAGATCTGCAAGGAAAATGATGTCTCTCTGACTGTCCGTTGTCCTTAGTGGTCCAGTAGCAACAAAATCTTTCCACATGTAAGAAACACAGGTGACGTTAAAAAGGCTCTTCAAACACATTTTCATGCTAAAATGCAGGAAAAGCCACTGTTCGAAGGTAAAAATTTCAAAATTTTCTTGGGGGAGGGGCATGCCCCCAGACTCCCTAGCTTTATTGAAATTTTAACAGTGGGGCATTAGCCCCAACTCAACTTTATACCTCTGGTGATGCCCCTGTTAGTCACCCTGACAAAAAGCCTATGACACAACTGTTACAGAAAGATCACTGAAGTGTTTGGTCAAAAAATGCGAAGAACCCTTCAAATTGAGCATGTAAATGCATTTGATGTGCTGCCTATAATTTTGGCCTATGAGGCCTCACTTTTTCACGAGGGTCTTTCCTTTCTCATATTATGCCAGATGGTAGAAGAAAACCTATGGTCTGCATCACAGACCCTGAGCAAGACAGAACAAGGCTATGCACAATTTAAAAAGGAGGCTTTAGGAAAGATTCATTGGGTTATGAAATTTTACATATACCTTTATGGTATAAAACTATTCCTGATTACAGACAACAGATACCCTACTTAAAATCCTAAAACTGAAGACTGTATGTACCTTCATTACATATATCGGCATTTATTATTTTCCTGTTTTGGCCAGAAGCATGCAATCCATGGGGATGATTTACATGTGTGAGGGATGTCTGCGGAATTGTTTATGCGGGAGTAGCCAAAAGAGAAACCTAGAAATGAGTGTGTTTGTTTTTTTAACAAACACTAGTATAGTCTAATTGCACATATCCTATATATAACATAATATATACAAGCTTTTATGCTCTTTATTTTTTGTGTTTTGTTATCAATGTGTATATAAAAGAAATCATTAAGCAAACATGAAATATTTGTATGAATAAAGTAACTTTATTAATCTGCAAGAAAACATAGAGTAAAACAATACTTATTCAACCATCTAGCAAGTCATTTACTTTGTGAATTAAACCTAAGGAAATGAATGGAATGAAATTCATGAAAATTTTCACTGTAAAACCATTTCAGGGAAAGCTTCCCATCCATGAATATAATAAAAAGATTTTTACACTGAACAATTCCAGTTCTCTCTTCTAGTGCTGGACACATTTCCAGTTCTTCAATATGTTCTGATGGTATACAGAATTGTCCAAAACTGGCTATTTTTAACAACCAGAACTGGAATGATTCCATATGTGGAAAACACTGGCCCTGCTGATTAGTTATTGATGACACAGGGTCATATTGCTGAAAACAAAAACAGTGCAGCAATAAATGCCACAGGCAAAACACCATCCACAAAAATAAGGTCAGTTAAAACACCGACCTTACAAAAAACAGTGCACCTGATTGAAAACGATGGGGCTTATTGTGTTTTGTGGAGGGCTCTGCCCTTCCCCTCTCCCCCAATGTGGGGTGCTTTACCGCCCACCCACCCCCAGAGTTAAAATAACTAACTCTGAGGGGGTGTGGACTTTGGGGATGAGGAGAAACATTGGAGGGGGAAAAAGTAATTTTTTTATAAAAAAAAAGTTGCACCATCAGGAGACCTGGTGGGAACTGAACCATGGTCCCAAGTCTCCTAACCTGCCATGTGCTGGTGCCCTAGCCACACCAGCATGGGAGCGGCTCAACCAAGCACGATACACATGGCAACTTGATTGCTCCCTCTTGCAGTGGACAGCGACCGGGGTAGCAGTAATTCCCTAACGCTATTCTACCCCAGTCACTGTCAATGTAGTCTTTGTTCTCACAGCGCGGTTAATACTGCACTGTTATTACAGCGATACATTGACCTGGTACTGTTATTGCCATAGATAATTAACAGTTATTTGATATTAATTATTTGGTATTTAATGACATTGATAACAGGTGGCTGCATTGACACATACTCTAAATATGCCACAGTACCTGTCAAAATTAAGTGTTGTCATGGGTTAGTTATCACTACAGTTTTTTGTAATATTTCATAATGAACATGTACATTAGCTATCAAAGTAGGCATTCCCAATGACAACAGCTAATATACAGTCTCATAATAAACATACATAATGTTGATAAAAATACTTTATTAGATGTATTATCGACATAATAGATGCATTATTGACATAATTTATTAATCAAAAATATCAGTAACTCATGATATAATTATATGTATCTTGTTAATTGTTTGAACCTCTGTTTTCGATAACTGTAATACCATTTGTTTCATTAACAACATTTATAAATGCATTTAATCAATAATAAAAGTTTTAACAATGTGCAATATCTATTATTGATATTAACACATAAGTTACAAACAGTTACATTAATCAATTGTATGTAAAATTGCACTTGAATGCAGTTTATTACATTTCTGTCTGTTATGAAACATAATGAAATTGGACTTGCACAGCATTTGAATATAGTAGCAGTTTGTTAAAAGATTTAAACTATTCATAACGTGATTTATTGAACTTTTAGAATTTGAATGTTATGAGAAGTCTTACTAGTGATAATATTACACATGTATATTGATATTAATAACAGTATTTGTAAGTTTATCAACATACAGTGAATATACATCACTATAGTCTGTTTTATTTTTTAAAGTGGTCTTTTTTAATTCTGTATTGTACTCTCTATAAAAAAATATAACTATATGTAAAATTAAGTTTCCAGTGCAAACTACTTATGCCATAATATATCTCATAACACATATAAATCAGCTATTATCTTTACAAATTATGTTAGGTAATATATGTGATATGTGGATGTCTGTATACTTGTAGCCAAAAGATAAACTAATAAAGGAGGTACTAGCCTTTTAGTGGACCGACACCTGTAGTGATCTTTTCTTGCTACAGTGGGCCAGACATTCAAAAGGGTTGCGCCATGCTCAATAGGGTTGCACCTGCTCAAGTCCGAACTTGCTCCATTCTGCAATATTCAGCAGGAGGCGGTTGTGCCACTGAAAACAGGCTGAGCAACAGCGCAATGCAAATGAATGCATGCTGAACTGGTGGGGGAGGAACCATGCATAAACTGCACAGCCCGATATTCAGCCGGGCTGTGCAGAGTTGTGCAGGCGCAACCCCCAACCTGCACCTGCACAACTTTGAGCCCCAAAAAAAAGGCTTAAGTTGAGGGCCACCCACAGGTGAGCTGCTGCATTGCAGGGTGCAACACAGCAGCTGCCACCTGTGGCTGGCCCCCAACCCACTCCCTATGCCCCCCCATACCTCTCAACTGTCCCTAATTTTCAAGGAACATCGCTGATTTTGCCTCAGAATTTGTCTCTGTCTCTCATAAAATTTGTATTTTTGTGACAGAACACTAGGGATTGTAAGAATATAAAATAATGTTAAATATTAAAGTTACAGATATCTTCCTATTCAGAAAATGCATCTTACATAAATCCCCTAATTCTATCAGCTTTCTGAGTGAATACTACCAAATTTTAAGATGTGTCCCTGATTTGGGGTCTTTGTCCCTGATATTTTAAAGTCTTGTCCCTGATTTATGAGATGAGAGGTTGAGAGGTATGCCCCCCCTGCAGCCCGATCGCGGGCAAAACAGTGTAGAATCCCCCACCACCCCTCACTGGCCCGATCGCAGGCATAGTTTAACCCCCACCAGCCCGATCACGGGCAACAGTATGTCTCCCCTCCCGAACACATCCCTGGTGGTCCAGTGGACCATAAATCCCAATCGGGATGGAGTGATAACCTCCCCAACACAACCCTGGTGGTCCAGTGGACCGTAGATCCGATCGCAGGATGGAAGTAAGAAACCCCCAACACATCCCTGGTGCCTAGTGTCACCCACCCACCCACAAGCCTCCCTGCCCACCCCCAGAAGCCGGCGGGCGGCAGCATCCCTGCCTGCCGCCCGCCCGTCCTGACTGACTGCCGGTGAGGGCTGCCGCCCGGTGGTGCAGAGCAAGAGCCAATGGGCGTGCAGCCATCGCCTACAAGACAGTCCAGTTTTGTGAATGAATGTATTCATTCACAAAACTGAACATCTTAACCTGACAAACTACTGCCCATTGGCTCTGCTCTGCACCAACGGGCATGCAGCCCTACCAGGCAGTCAGTTGGCGGGCGGCGGGGCGCAGGCGGGTGGAATGCTGCCACCTCGCCGGGAGGGAGCGGGGTGGTGAGGCTTCGCAGGTGGGTGGGGTGGGGACACTAGGCACCAGGATGTGTTGGGGTGTTTTTACTTCCATCCTGCGATCGATCACGGTCCACTGGACCACCAGGGATGTGTTCGGAGGGGGAGACATTGCTGCCCGCGATCGGGCTGGTGAGGGGTTCAACTATGCCCGCGATCGGGCCAGTGGGGGGTGGTGGTGGGGATTCTACACTGTTTTGCCTGTGATCGGGCTGCAGGGGGTGTCGGCTCCCGACAGCTGCTGCCTGGCAGGGCGCCAGGTGCAAGTCCTCGGGGATCGGAGCACCTGCATGCTAATGACATGCAAATGGGGCCATAGTCAGATGCAAATGGCCCCCCCTGCACCTTGCATGAATTATGGCCCCATTTGGATGTCAGCTTTTGAATATCGGGATTTTGCACATGGCGCAATGGTACTTGCGCCACCGCAAGTTGAATGCTCCACTCTGACAACTTGTGGTGGCACAAGTTCCACTGCGCCATGCACAGTGGCTGTGGCCGGGGGGTGATATTCATAGGAGTTGCTCAAGGGTGCAACTCCTTTGAATATCACTCTGGACATACTCCTGCGCAACTATTTTGTGCAGTGCAAGGGCTTGCTCCACAAAATAGCGCAGTTTGAATATCTAGCCCAGTATGTAATTGCTCACTGACCATGGCATTTTCTCTCGATTGGCTTCTTTGTGTGTGTGTGTTTTAGCAATACCTTTATTGGGATAAGCCTGGTTAAATAGATCATCATGGATTCTGTCTGTATATCACTATAATAGTCAATGCAAAGCTTAAAACTAAAAGGGTAATGTGGATGCATTATCCGGATAGCCACTGGATATTGACGGTGAAAAGCATTACCCAATTTTCAAAGTGTCATCTTTGAAGGAGTTACCTGTCCTGACAGCTGACCTAGCTTGTAATACTGAGAAAGGTTATATTTTACAAAAGGTTAAGTGCTTTATGCTTATTGAGTGGCCTACACATGTAGTAGAGATGTATTTAAAACCCTTTGCAACCAGAAAATGTGAACTGACTTTAGAAAATGATTGTACTGTATATTGTGGGATTTAAGAAAAATAATTCTACTGATTGAAAAAAAAGAAACTGGACACAACATAAGAATCACTGACGTATAGAAAAATGAAAGCACTTACCAGTAGGTATTTTTGTTGGTCAAAAATTGATTAGAACATAGGGAAACTGGCTAACCAAATGTGACATTGGTCAGAATAATCAAAAGAATGGATGCCAGCTATGGCACCTCGTCACCCATGGAAGTATGCTGTGAGGTCATAACAGACAGTACATATAGATTTTGTAGAAAAGAAAGTCAGACGTTCTAAGTATTAATTGATCCATATTCAAGCATGACAACAGAAGCACCTATAGAGATTTTGTTTTTGCTAAACTTATTTGCTGCATATAGACTTCCAGAGGAAGATATTTTAGACTATGGCCCATAGTTGAACAACTGGGAGTTTCAAACATTTTTCAGACAATCACCCACAGTTGACCATTGGGAGTTTCAAAGATTTTTTTGCAGCTCAGTTTGATCAAGCATGCTAAAATGTTCAGTTTATCTTTTAGTAACCGGGTAAGGCCCACTAGGCACAGGTGCTTGTTGTCAGGGGCAACTTGGGAGCACTGAGGAGGTTAAAGGGACACTGTCAACCCCCTTAGGTCTCAAAGTGTCCCTAGTTTAAAAAACGTATTTTATGATTGCCAAAATTCTGTAAAGATTGTTAATGTAGCTGGTAGTTTGAGTCTGACTCTTATTTTCTTTAAAAAAGTAAAAAACAGATTGCCCAACACACTGGTGTTATCACACCAAAACAAGTTTGTTTACATTCCTTAATCAACTCCAAATGCATCCTTCCTGGCCTTGGGAACACCCACAAAACAGTCTAGCCCTTCATAATGCAGTGGGTGTTCAGGAGGCTACTGCTTTATGAGTGACTGCACAATTTGGGTGTGCTTCTTATGCTCAGAAAGTATGCTGTAAGAACAGAAGCAGGATTGTAAACAAAAACAAGGTTGTTTAAAAATATACATTGCCATGCATTTCAGTTCTACTAAGCAAGGAGACAGACAAAACAAACAGCAGCATCAGAGAATTTTGGAGAGGGTAAGCAATCATAAAATGTGGGGTTTGAACTAGAAATAATATGATGAAAAACAGGTTGATAGTGTCCCTTTAAGTGACTTGCTCAGAGTCACACAGTATGCAAGTCAAGGTTGTAGGACTCAAACCCAGGTCTGTCTGCTGGATATACAATACTCATTCATAGCTCATTACTCTAACCTCTAAGCTAAACTGTCAGCTCAAATGCTCAGCTGCACTGGCTAAAAAGTCAAACCCATGCCTTCTGCATGGCAGGCAAGAATTCTACCACTGAACCACCAATACACTATACTATCCTAGATCTAACAATGCTGCTGAGTGATTTGTATAAAATTCTAAATGTGCTTTAGACAAGACCCAAAGGTTTAGATATTGCTCTACTGCAAAGTAAACTTTTTATTCAGTTATTGAAATATGCCACATTCTTCTACCGGGAAAAGCCCAGCTAACTGTTCTCATACAAACAGGTTTGCACCACAGATATTGCCTACATACAGTATATAAAAGCTAGAGGGGACATCACATGTTTTTTTATTATTTCCTGACCCATATTAACAATAGGGAATAACTTGCCAGAACACAGGAAACAATACCTGATGGCCCCTCTATTTTTATACATATATTCACTTTCTATGGTTTGAGCCCACTTGCCTCTGATAAAACTTGACTTTAATTCAGAATGTGAAAGCAGGATGGTACAGCAGCAAACATTCGCAAGTTAAGCATAGGGGCCATTCCCTATCTGAATTTGTTCAAGAACAGCCTGTGCAAGTTCAGAATTTCTTGGGAGGGGAACAGGGACAGGGACAGAAATGGATCCATGGTATTCGTAAAATATTGGGTCCTGTAACATACTTGGTTGACTTACAAAGGGAATAGTGAAAGATGCATGTGAATCAAATGATTGCGAGTCCTTATGAATCTGACTGTAATGCAAAATAGAATGAGTACTGTGACTGGGGAATACCAAATGTTTTAGGTAATGAAAACTTGCAGGTGGAGGACACACAAGCTCCTTCCGAACTGACTGAGGAACAAAGAAATGTTGAGTCCTGTACCAGGACCCAAGTCAGTGGCTGTAAGCAGAGAGCTACAGTGTGTCAGAAAGCACCTGGCAGGATTAAATATTAAAGGACAATTTAAATAAAAATGACATTACTGTGTCTTTAGGCTATTTTAGATGTTATAAATATGTCACTTAAAATATCCTTTATCAGAATGCCCTCTTCAGCTTAATGAGCTTTGGAATTTTAGTAGATATCACATTCTGCTCATCTGCCTGTACATGTGTATTTTGTAGATCTGAAAGAGCAGTCTGTCTCTGAGTTATTTCATTATTTATTTATGTAAGCACCCCTTTGGGAGCTTACTAGTTTACGTTTTCAGCATTGGTGCCTGTAGGTCTGGATGTTGAGCCCACCTGCTGACAGCAGGGGGACCCATCCCTGAGCAGATAAACAGAGGATTTTTGGCACCAAAGAAGTGGGTTGGAGGAGACAGAGAGAGAGAGAGAGAGAGGAGTTGAGGTTGGCCCGCAAGTTTGGCTGCGAGGACCAGGTCGGGGCTAGGCTCGGCCATCTGCCACTCTGGCCCTCCTCCCTCTATGACTTGCAAAACAGTGTGGTGGTTCGGGCTGTAAAGAGTCATTTGAGGAAGCTATTTTGGAGCACTACTGTGGGGTACCATCAGTGCTGTTTGTGGGAGCCAGAGCCTAGAAGAGAAGAGAGGGAGCCCACCATGTGATCTCTGGCACCTTGGTAGGGATAAGCACCAATGGGGGTCTTATTCCAGAAAATCTTTCGCCCATGGGTGAGTGCAGCCCGAGAACTATGTGAGTTGTCTATGGTTGGGCCTGCTATGGCAGAGGGGACCTAGGGCATGGTCTGGAAGTGGTAGTCTGGATCATTGAGGGTTTAGTGGTGGCAGCCTACCCCTTTTCCCCAGTCCGGTAGAGCTGCTGCAGTGTTTGGGCACTCAGGGGGTGCAGCCTGTTGAGGCATGAGGAGTTCTGCAAGGGAAGTGGCTGGTTGGGACCTCAGGCAGCGTGGCAATCCACCTGGGTGCTCTGGGTGGCACGCCAGTTGGGTCCCTGGGTGGAAGCAGTCCTGAACTGAAGTCACTGTATAAGCAGAAAATGCCTCAGGTCTCCAGGATTGCCAGGGATATGTGGAACTCCTTGGGATGCTTACAGCAGGCATGTGGCATCAGTGATTTTGTGGCAGGAAAGTTTTCGGTGGTACTGTTCATGCTAAAAGTTAACACTGTAATGGAAAAAAAAAGTCTCACAGCAATAACGTGCTTCCCCTGTTTTAAAGTAACCCCAGCATTTGAAGTCAAACAAGAAATGGGACTGGGACAGTAGAAACATCTTGTGCTGTCTCAGTTGCTACCTCTGATTCAGTTTTTAAGTGACTAAGAAGGTAAAGTTGTAAAGTGAATGGAATATGTGAAGGAAGTGCTGCTAAGTTGAAATATACTCCTGTGTGGCTTTTTCAGCCCACTGATTAAAGTGCTGCTGTCAGGAATGTAGCCTTTTTGGCTCAAGTGGATTTCTGCATGAAAGAAAGTCAATCTGTTGAAATCATAGATTGCTGCAGATTTAAGGTCAGGTTCTGGACCTGTGAAATGCTCCCACTGTTGTTTGAGTACCCCAAAGCTCCATGGAGTGGTTTATCAAATTATTCGTTTTCATTAAATCAGTTTTCCACTTTTGATTCTGGAGTGGACGTTGGATTTTATAGATAATAACTGTTCACGTTTTGCCTGTTAATGAACATTGCCCCTGCAGCTATCCCCACTGAAGTAAGTGACATACCTGCTTCCCCTGCATGCGAAGCCATCTTGCGACATCAGTGAACCAAGTAATGAGCATATTTATTTTCTGAACTGTGTTTTCTAGATGTATAGTCACATCCTCCCAACAATATACCATCTGGCATACTCCTAGACACCGGCAGGGTTATCTTACATTTAATTTCAAGAGTTTCGCTAGGAAAAACATACTTAGCTAACAGTTCATTTTCAGATGCATCCTGGGGAAAGGGGATGTGGAGAGTGCAGTAATAAGTTACATCAGTAATGTTACAATTGTAAAACAGTAATACTGTAATTATAAAAGTAAAAAATACACAGCAGACATTTGAAAGAGGAAGCACAAAGTAAGTAGTGAAAAATATTGCATATCAATAGCAACAGTTCAGCAAAGTGCAACTGGCAGCAAAATGAGGGAGGGAAGGGAGATTGTGAGTACAGTGGGGGACTAGTCAAAGGGAAAAGCGGACCAATAAACCAGAGCAGCTAGGGGAGGGGGAAGTAGAAGGAAGGAAAGAAGGAGCAGTGTGATCAGCCTAGGATCAACAGCAACTGCAGGAATGAGTAGTGAAGTCACAGAGGAGGGATTTTAGTGATAGGGATGAGGGAGCATTGCAAGTAGCAACAGGGAGGGTGCTCTAAAGTTTGGGAAAGCAGAAGAAGAAAGCAGCAGAGGATTTTACAGGGGGGGAGTGAGAAAGCAGGTGTCAGAGCTGCAAAGGGAATAGGAGATGCAGGAGGGGAGGACAGAAGGGAGGAAAGGTGGTGGTGGTGGTGGGGGGGCAGCTAGAATTTGGAGAAGAAGGTGGCACAATGAGCAAGAAGCCTGGCATCCAGGGAGGACAAGGAGAGGGAGGACTGCAGGGAACAGTGGTGGAATCTGTGAAGGCAATCCAGGGCAAAGCAACTAAAAGAATGAAAGAAGGGCTCCAACCTAACAAGACTGAACTTGGAAGCAGCATTATGCACAGTATAATGTTACTATAATAGAAATTAAGTAGAATCATCTTTGTGACAATTTCTCTATCAGTAGGAAGTGGGATAGTTGTTTTGTTCCTGTAAAGTGCCCCAGGTTTAAGGTGCAGCTTCCTGTGGATGGTATCTACATGAGTAGAGCAGTTGAGATGACAATCCAACCCTATCATGAGGTATTTAAAGGACAAGACATCCTCAACCACAACACCATCAAGGGTCTGGAAGGAGGGGGAGTGGAGAGCTTGACAAGTCTCTGTCTAGTGCCACAGGTCATGGAGACCATTGTTTTTTTAATTGAGGGACAGCTGATTACTCATTACTCATTACAAAAGCTGACATCTCTTTTAAATACTACTTTTAATGCAATTTGTCGGTTTGTGTTAATGTCTCCATACAGAACTCTCCACTGAACTTTATACGAATCACTGGGGTGATTGCCACCTAAGCTTAGATATGAATATAATTTGAATTGTTTAACTGACAAGACACTTCGTTTAAAAACAGATTCTCCCCTTTTTAATTTATTTGAACTAAAAAAAGAGGTCAGAACTTTAAGGTCTAACAGTACTACTTCTTTAGTCATCCCAAGAGTTTTAAGTAGTATGGGTGAATGAGCTTTTACTGTGTGTGCCGCTAGAAATTGGAATTCTTTGCCTAATTACTCGTATGAATGTGTCAATCATGATATTTTTAAACAGCACCTTAGGAAATATTACTGTGCTCAACTTAGCTGTACATGTTTTGTATAATTGCACTTTTGACTGTCCTATCTGTACAATCTGGAACCAAATTGTAACATCTTTTGGCTATTTAAGTAAGCCCTGGCTCATGTATGAGAACGGGCTTTGGCTCATTACATTTACCTGGTTAACAAAAGTTTAAATAAATAAATTGGCCCAGAATCAGTGCTGGATGTTATTGAAATCCAGTTAAAGATGGGTTGTGAGATCAGCGACAGAAGAACCAAAGGCATAGAGAACCCTGCTTTCTGTGTACATATGAATGGACACAGAGGACAAGACGAGGAGAAGGTTGTGTAGGAAAATGGGGAATGGGATAGTACCATGGATAGATCCTTAGGGGACACCAGAGCAGATAGGGAGAGGAGGGTCGATACCATCACCAACATGGACAGCTTGGGTCCTACCTTCAAGGTATGAGCGAAACACAAATTTTAGCTTGTCCAGGAGGATGGGGTGGACAACTGTGTGGAGGGCTTTGGCTAGTTTGACAAAGATTGTGTAGGTGACCAGCCCCTGATCAATGCCAGAAAGGATGGAGTCAGTGAGCTTAAGGAGGGAGGTGTGGTGGAGTGGGATTTCCTGAAGCCAGATTGGAAGGGAATGAAGAAGGAGGAGTCATCAAGGAAAGGGGAGAGCCGGAAAAGGATTAGGTGTTCCTGAAGATTACAATACAGTCAGTGTAGCCTCAAGTTCTGTAATATAAAATAGAAAACTGGGAGAAGCCTGTTGCAACAGCGTGTCTAAACATTCTATCTAAGATTGGAAATGAGGCTCTCTCACCCTACAATATTCTGAGGTTCAAATGCATTTTATTCTACCATCAGACAAATATTATGCAACGTTTCATGCTCAGTGCACTTTATCAGGGAATCTGTACTTTCCTTTCCTGTCTTGTATGATGAAGTTCAGAGGTTGTGATAATTATTACATTTTTTTCCCCACTATGCCTTCTTCCAAGTAACCCATCTGAGTAGGATTTTTTAAATTTGTTTAAAACCACTGTACCTATTATCTTGTGTTCAGTGCGCTCTCATGCGGGAGTGCTTGGAGGAAGTGTGCCACTTCAACACCCTCTGCCACCTCTTAGGAGGCAGGCAGTAAAGGAATTCAGTTAGTGGAGCAGCACCAAAGGAAGGAACACTCCCACAGTGTGGGATGAAAAAAGGAAAGTATATATATAAAAAAAAAACTCTACTCAAATGGGATACTGTGAAGAAGGCATCGTGGGGACAAAAATGGAACAATTATAACTAGCACTGAACTTTACCATGCAAGAGAGGAAAGCACAGATTCGCTGATGAAGTGCATTGAACATGAAACATGCCTATTTGTCTGATGGTTGAATAAAATACATTTGAACCTCAGAGTATTGTGCGGTGAGTGGGCCTCATTTCTAACCTTAGATAGAGTACCTGAAGATTAAGCAGAAAGGGGAGGAGGGAGATGGCGCAGTAGTTGCTTGGAAGGGAGGGGGGTCACCCTCTTTGGGAAGGGGGATGACAGTGGCCTGCTTCCATAGATCAGGGACTGAGGCAAGTGACAAGGAGTGATTAAGCAGGAGGGTGATGGGAAGAGCAATGGCAGGGGCGGAGACAGAGAGGATTTTGGGAATCAAGGCCATCAGGGTTCCCTCCCTTGTGTAGGTTAAGAGCAAGGAGCGCCTTGAAAGTCACAGAAAGAGTGGTAGAGGAGAAGGAGAAGGGAAGGTTGGGGGAGGAGTGAGTTGGGACAGTAGGGGAGGGATATTGGGGAGGTGGAGGGAAGCAAGGGGAGGGCACAGATGGTATAAAATGAGTTGAAAGATGAGGCCACTACAGCAGGATCAAAGTTGGAGGAGTTGCTCACCTTGAGGACGGGGGAAGGGGCAGAACTCTGAGGTGCAGTTAAGGTTGCTCTGGAGCGTGGATGCAAACTAGTTGGTCTTTGCAAGCCTAGTTGCTCTGATACAGACATTACAAAGTGACATATTTAGTAAGGTCAGATGGGGGTCAGTGAACTTGAGGGTTTGTCAGGCAAGGTCATGCAAATCGTGACAGGCCAGCTACTCAGCCCTGATCCAAGGGAGGTGTGAACCTCAGACCAGAGTCTTCCTCAATGGCATGTGATGATTACAGGCTGACAGGTATTTGGAATTAAAAAACTCAAGAGCTGTGTTAATGTTGCTGGCTGTCAGTATGGGGGACCGGTCAGTTATCATCAGGTCAGCAAGTAATGAGGATGGATCCAGGGATTGAAAGGATCTAAGCTGAATTTAGGATGGCTTTGTGGCACTGGATCTTGCACACTCTGTAGACCACTGAGGGTGTCAGGGAGGGTGCCATCATTCACAGTGCAGTGGGGGTGGGAGGAGTGGATCCAGTTCAGAAGGGTGTGGCTTTGGGTTTTGGGGTTGAGTCTGGTGTGATCCAAGATCAGTTGTGCAAGCTAGAGCAAATTTATGTTTTGGCATAGTTTATGATGGGAGAATGAGAGCCAAATGAAGTTGAAATCACCAAGGATGAGCAGCTTACTGAATGAGGCATGGGAGGACAAGGTGTTGTGGAACTCAATGACATAGAGAGGGGATATGGCAGAACAGCAATAAATTCTAGCAATTAATGTGGAGATAGAGAAAGGAAGGTAGTTTCAGGAGGAGCTTCTCATAAGCCCTGTCCACACTACACCACTAAAACCCTGTAACGGTTTCAAACCATTACAGACGGCAAACATTACAGTGTGTCCGCACTGCCAGTGAACTGTCATGGTAACGGTTCGGAACCATTACAGCTGGTCTACATTGTGGGTGATGGGTGACCATTACGGTCAGCACCCTATCCTACAATGCAGTTTGTGCTGCACTGAGGGTAATGCTGGGGCTACACGCTCATGCATCCACACTACAGCTGGTAACTTTACAGAGGCAGGACTGTTTTCATAACCGCTGTAAAGATAAAATACATTGGTATCCAGTGGACCCTGCCTGCTCTCCGATCAATGGCCTTGGTAGAATCAACTGATTCGCTGGTGTCCAGTAGTCTCCCCACCCTCTGATCTCTCACTGCTGTTCTATAGAAGAAGTCCCTGGCATCTAGAGTCCCCCCACACCACCTGCACTGTGTACACCACTCTGCTACCCCCATTATCTTAATCACTGGTGCCATGGAAGCTCATACAATGACTGGCACAGTCCTTCTCTCACCACCTAGGCCCACTACCGTATGCAATGACAGGGAGCATGTCACTGCATATGGCAGCTGGCCAAGGTGATGAGAGAAGGGCTATGCCAGTCACTATATGGGCTCCAGCAGCACTGTCAATTAAGGTAAGAGGGTGACAGGGTCGTGTACCCAGTGCAACTGGTGCGAGGGGCCACTAGATGCCATGGTCTTCTTCCAGGGAACAGCAGTGGGAGATTGGAGGGTGAAGGGACCACTGGATGCCAGGAAATCAGTGGATTCTACCAGGGTCAGGGATTGGAGGGTGGAGGTGGAGGGTTCACTGGACACCAATGAATATTTTCTTTATACCAGAGCCAGTGACCAGAGGGTGGGGGCAATGCTAGACACCAAAGTATAGTTTACAACAGGGCTGGTGATTGGAGGACAGGGGGATCACTAGACACTAGGGACTACTTTAATATTAATGGGGATGGGGATCGGAGGATGGGGGATCACTAGGCACCAGGGACTACTTTGATATTAACGGGGATAGTGATCAGAGAAGGGGGGTACCACTGGGCCACAGGGAGTAGGTGAACTCCCCTGACCGTCAACATAGGTTGTTGGCTGCAGTGGCTTCACTAGCTGCTAGGGTTGTCTGGAGTAATTTAGATCCTTCTCAGTGATAACTGTGCAGTGCAAGGTGGCCTGCACTAATCCATATGGGCAATGCTGCTGTGCTGAATGTTGTGCTGTGCCAGGATTCATGTCCCCGCCACTTTCTTTGCACACTGTCTGCATACATCATTTTTCAGCAGGGGTGATAACCCTTTCAGCATCCACAACTGCCCACTTCAGACCCTGGGCAAACAGAACGCAATCACTTTGCCCACTGGGCAAAGTTTTGAATATCTGGCCCCAGGATTTCTTCTACTGTGTGTGAAAGGATGATCAGGGGAGTACCACGGGAAACCAGGAATCTTTTTCTATGTAATAAAGGGTGATCGAGGAACACACTAGACCATGAGGGATTGTATTATGAGGTTTGAATGGGTGATGAGGGTAGAGGGCGATCACACTAGACCACCAGGTATTTTATTACAGGTTTTGAATGGGTGATGGGGGCGGGCAGTCACATTAGACCACCAGGGCTTACAGATATGTGGCACTGGTAATAAGGGGCTGCACCCCATGCAAATTAGGCCATAATGGACATGTAAATGATCCATTAACACCTTGCATTCCCAGTGGGTTCATTTGCATGTTGTGGCTGAATATAGCCTACAGAGATCTTGGCACTATCCCATTTTGGGCAGCACTATTCTTTGAGGGCTATATACAGCTCAGGTCTATGTCGGGGTAACGCTGTTGCACTTAGCGCTGTGCTAACATGGCCCGATATTTAGTGGGATAGTGCTGCTTGCTATGTGACTGAATATAGCAGCTAGTGGGTCAGACCCAGTGACGTAGATGGGGAGCAGGTGGGCAGGCTGCCCCTGCAGAGACATCATCCTCAAGAATACTGGGACTTTTTGCCAGTCCCAGCAGAATGCCTGCCTGTTCAGGGCCAGATTTATCCAGGAGTGTAGTCCTGCAGGGTCGTGAGGGAGCACTGACCCCTTACTTCATGTGCAGAGGGGGCACCACTTCCATACTTCAAATGCCTGGGGTGGCACTCTGTAGGCAGTACAGTATGCACCTGCATCTTGTTTTCCTGTATGAACAGGCACAGCATTGATTTTTGTTTTCTGGGCAGGCACACTGTGACTGGTGATGCACCCAATCACATTGCTGTCTTGCCATGCAATAGGCCCCACCTATGAATTCCATGTTAGCCACTGAAAGTTGAGAGTCATCAGCACCAGCAGTTGCACAGAGTGATCAGGGCAGTGGCTGTTGGATTTGGCACCATTCACCACCCTGACACTTGATGTGAGTCATGACAGTGACTCTTTTGATTGGCGTTGGGTCTTGAAGTTATTGGCACATGTGGTGCAGCAGCATGTCTGTTGGAAGTCCAGTCAGGATAGAGAACAGAGCAGCATTGATCAAGTGAGTCACTCAATGACTCAGACTTACTCAGCTGCTAGAAGGAGCCTTGGCCAGGAGTGTTCAAGCAGAGTAGGGGAAGGTGGGTGGCATTGGTCTGCTCTTGCAGTCTGGACTGGAGCATAGGCTGAGGACAGCCCAGCATGTGGTGGTCGAGATTACATGGTGAGTGGTGACCATGATCTGTGACCAACTGACTAGGTGATTGCAAAGGCACTAGTAATTCAGCATATGCACAGCAGTTTGGATAGTCAGGGATGGCATGGCCTGCCTTGGTCTTGCTTTTTTGTTGGCAAAAGAACTAAAAGATGTTGACAATTAATTTGACTTCTGAGGTAGGAAGACTAATTATTTTTTTTTTGTAATTTGTATTTATGTCCTCTCATCGCTGGCACTGTCACTTGACCCCCTCCAGATGCCCCGGGCAGTCCTGAGAACCCCCCCACAGAGCCTTGACTGTACCCCCCCCAGGCAGGTCTGGGTCCTGGCGCCGATGGGTGAGGGCTAATCTTGGATCCTCATGTTGGTGTTGTGCCAGGGCTGAGCTTTTTCCCAGTACACCTTCCCGGAGATGTGATGTGTGCTAGGACATCATGGCGCATGCTGACGTCAGTCACGCCCCCCCCGCCTTGTTCCAGACTCAGGTTTGCTGTACCTCGGGCTGCCACCAGAGGCCAGGCATGCGCCAAGTCAGTGCTCCCCCCACTCCCCTGGAGGAGATGAGCAGTCCCTCGGACGCTCAAGACAGCTCACCCTGGCCAGCCCTCTGACGACTCAGGCTCGTTCCCGAACCTGGGTCTCCGGTGTTGTGAGTGGTAGCATTACCACTATGCAGTGGGCCAGCCTAGGAAGCCTAATTATGGAGAATTTATATTTAGTCTACTGTCTGGCCAGAGTTTAACAGGTTTGTGTAAACCACTTTTTTTTTCTTGTTGGGAGTAAAAAGGTTGTGGATGTCCTAGCTGCAATTTAGCTTTGGAGGGAGGTGTTTAATTGATAGGGGGCCAGGTGACTCCCTTAAGATATAAAATATGGAAGGTTTCAGTCTTTGGGACAGGCTGAGGATGGGTGCTATACTAAATTAAAAATCGATGTGTCTGTCTGCCTCCCTCTCTGGCTACCGGGAGTTTTCTGCATTGTGGAAGGCAGTCAGGAATGTTTGTTAGGGGAGGGGGTGGAGGTGGAGGTGGCATTGTACCAGAGAGGGGGTAGGAGACACAACTGGAGCTAAAGTGGAAAACCAAACTGCAGGTAACTATCAGTTATATCTCTTAGTCTGGCCACTTTGTTGCATCCTCACCCTCTCATGATCTCACTCCACAGCATTTAAGGTATAAACCCAATCCCAGTGTGGGATTAGAACTCACAACCAGCTGGGCCAGAGGCAGATGGGCTACCAGCTGAGCCATGTTTTACTGAAGACAAGAGACACAGTGATAAACAATTCATAAATAGTGGCACCCTATCTTATCTCCAGAATAATCTGGTCCCTTATCCTGCATTTTGTTTTAACAGCATGTGTAAATCCTATACAGTTGCCAGTGTGAACATTTTATGGCTGAATTTTCCAGATGAGAGATGTATACGGTTTCTGCTCCTTGATATTGATCAAGAAGTTGTTTTGTTTTGACTATTTTTTTTTAAAGAAAGTACAAAGCTAGTTATTTTGATAGTGATACTGGTTGTTTGTAACAAGTCAAAGAAAGTTTTAAAAGCAGCCAAATAGTGTGAAAATGACCCTCAAAATACACCAGAATGCATCTGAAACCTGATAGTTCAGGGGTCCTAGGGGCCCCCAGACCCCCAGTTGCCTAGCCTATTGATTTGGAATTTACCAGCAAAGCAGGACTTTTAACAGTCTTTGTCCCCCGTCAAAAAATCTAGCTATGCCCCTGGTCAGGCGGAAAGCAGTGCAAACATTTGCACTGTGCTAACACTTCTATTTGAATATCTGGGCCCACATACTCAGCGTAGATGCACAGCGCATCCCTAGGTGCACCATGCATGTCTAGACTTGTGAGGGCCATTGGGGGCATGGCAATATTCAGAAGCCCCATATGCACCCCGCAAAACTGACTGTACCACCCCGCAGAATATTGCGATGCGAGCATGCAAATGAGGGGTTCCTCATGCATATGCCACATATTGCAAAATTCAACCCCCCAAGGTGTAACTATGGCTGGCTGTGCCAGTGCATAGTTAAGCTTTCCAGACCTTATTTTAACTATGCGTGGGGCTGGTGGGTGCCCTGTGTATAGTCCAGGGCAGGGCACACAGCTCAGGCCTCAGGCCCCAGCCTCTTGCACTACAATGTCACCCCACCTCCCCTAGTCCCATTCTCCTGCAATATAATGTCATCTCCCCCTCCCTGAGCCCCGATCTCTGGCAGACAGATGACAACACCCTTCCTGAGCCCTGATCTCCTGGAATACAATGTCATCCTCCCTCACCGAGCCCCGTTCCCCTGTAGAATATTGCCATCCTCCCACCCCAAGATGGTCTCTGGCAGAAAGATGCCAGCACCCCTCCCCAGCCCTGAACACCCATACATTTGAACTGTGCAATGACACTCTTTTCCAAAGTGCAGTGGCCTCCCCTTCCCAGCCCCAGTCCCTTGAATGTTGGAAATGCCCCCTGAGCCCTGATCCCTGGTGGCTAGTAGTCCCACCACCCCCTATCCAGTTGGCAGTAACCTACCACCCCACATCCCCCAAAGTGCGGATAATAAATAGTAAGCACTCATTGGTTGCCACAATAATCAATGAGTGCATACTAGTTATTATCCATGCTCTGGTACTGATCAATCAGCAGCTGGCTGTGGCTTGGTGAGGAGGGCTGTGCCAGCTGCCAACAGGGGTCATTATGGTGGGTGCAAGGTGGTAGGTTACCGCCAACAGTGGGGGGGACTGCTAGCCACCAGGACTTGGGGCTCAGGGGGGCATTTCCAACATTCAAGGGACCGGGCTGTGGAGGAGGGGGGGTCATTGCACTATGGAAAAGAGTGTTGTTGCACAATTCAAATGTATGGGTGTTTGGGGCCCGGGAGGGGTGCTGGCATCTTTCTGCCAGAGATCATCTTGGGGTGGGGGATGGCAATATTCTACATGGGATCAGGGCTCGGGGATGTAGGATGGCAATATTCTACAGGAGAACATTTGTTCATTTTCCACCATGCTGTGAAAGCCCCTAGTGCCTCAGCTTAGTGCCTTCCATGGGACGGTAGCTAATGTTACTGTGGTGTTAGCCACCTTAGCTGTGCACAAATTCCCATTCCTGGGCTCAGGCAAGCACTGTTTGAAACTTTTCTAGGGGTGTTCACTATGCACTGCGAATGGCTCGGTCACACCCAGGAGGGTTTTCACTAAAGAGTGTTTCTACTGCCTATTATGTTGTGATAAGTAACTTTGGGACTTGCAATTGCTATTTCTTCTAGAGTAAACAAATATTGAGTTGTGGGACTTTTCGAGACGCTGGTGGAATAGCCTGATTTGGACTATTTTGGTCTGAAGGAATTAATCTTGATCGGCAGTAATGTCTGAATCAACCCTATGGAGTAACATAGGAGAGAAAGAAAGCGCAAGTTTCTGTCTGGGAGATCTTGCAGTGCTGCAGTCAAAGAAATCCAAATTGAGGTCTAACTTGGAGGGAATGCTACCTACAGGAGCTGCATCATCGAGTACAGCAGGAGAAGGTAACATTAAACTGGCATTCTTGAAACTTGAAAGGCTGTTAATAAAAGAAATCAATTTAAGTTATAATATTATTTCATTGGAAACTTATTGTGAGAACAAGCAAGCAGCACGAGGGCTAAGAGTAACTAAAACCTCTTCTTGTTGCATTGACAATTTCAAAAGGAAAGAAACTTGATTAACGATTTCAGAAGCTGCCTCATTAGCATACACAAAATTGATTGTTGAGGAAGACAGAGAATCATATCCAGCTAGAGATTGAGTTTAAAGCCACAAAAGCGGAAGTAGCAGCCTATAACGCACATAAAGATTTTGTAAAGCTTAATTCTGCCCTTAAAAATAAAATCCAGAGGCATGAAAAAGATATAATAGAATGTAAACAGAATAAGCTATTCAGAGATGCTGGGGATTATGAATCAGGTACTGCATACGTTCCTCCTAAAAATGCTGACATAAGACAATGAAGCAGGGGCAGGTCCAGAAATCAGAATGAAAATAGGTTTCAGAACAACAGTAAGATTGTAACAAGGAAAGGATCTAATTCAGCAATGACTGAAAAAGAAAAAAAAAGTCTGTAACAATTGATTTAACAAAAAATTCCACTGCGGGGCCTTTTTTAGAGAAAGGAGTGCCAGTAGGTGAAACAGACAGAGGAAAGGATACAGAAGAACAAGAAGGGGGAAGAGAGGAAGTAGAACATCAATGCAACAGCAGTAACAAACAAATCTTAAGGGGTGCAAAGAATCAGAACCAAAACTCAGAGCTGCAGAAAATTAATCTAAGTGACTTTAAGCTAAGTAAACCACAGATTTCACTTTTGAAGAAAGGCATGGACTTTATACCCACCCCATATATCAATCATTTCTCTATTTCTGTTGACATTTTCAAATTATTTCAGAAAACAAGATTGAAAGCATATTTTGCAAATAGAGGTGGAACAAGGGTTGAAAAAATCACGGGGCATACAGAGGACATCAATATTCAGAAACAGCAAGAAGAAAGCTTGGATTTATTGCTTAGAGAAATGAGTGTCTTGGAGGACAATAGAGGAAATGAGTTTGCAACAGAAGGACATGTTACAGAAACCAATCTGGATAAACTTATATGGTTAATTGATGAGAATGAAGCAGGAATCAATGAGCAAGCTCACATGACTTAAAGCTGATGCAAGACTCTGCATTTAGGTGCACTTCTGATTTTACACCTGTTGTAAAGAATAATAGTATTGCAGCATTTGACAGCACTGTGCTCTTTAACTCAGTGCCTCCACAGGAGCTATCTGAAGTTGCACCACTTGTCTCCTGTATACTGTTAATAGTAAATCCTGGGCCTTTCTAAGCAAAATCAAGCTATAGTCAGCATGCCACCAACAAGTCCTAATAGCTCAAGAACTGTAAATGCTAGACACAAAGTATGAGAGGCAAAGTTATTAAGCACAAAATTACCTTTCCAGTGGTGGTATGCAAAGAATAATATGTAATTTGGTTTTTTTTCTATGCTGGTTGAAACAGCAAAAACATTTTTTTTTTCACTAAAACAGGCAACATAAGCCATACACACCATACCATAAACAAATATGAATAACTCCTAAAGTATTTATTTATTTATATTTATCTAAAGTATACATGATATACACAGAATATCAGTGGCAAAGTTGTTCAGCACAAAATTACCTTTCCAATGGTGCTATGCGGTCAAATATATATTATATTCTGTTACATTACAGGGTTTTAAATAATTGATTAGCAGTTTTTTCTTGGGACAATACTAACTGTACAGAAAGTATTTATATAGGTTTTCTAGAAGTGTTATGTTTTTTAAACACAGCGAGGTAAGTGCTATGCATCTTCACAATGTTTTAGCACTTTTATGAGCAAAATGCTAATCAGTTTTTAGAGTTAAATGAAACCCTGCATTATATATTAAAAAATATAAGTGACTTCTCCAGACGTTGCCAGGGCACACAGGAAGTCAGTGGCTGACTTCTGTAGGCGTCCTCAGGACACACCAGTATATTTTACTGATGCCTACAAGCATCAGCTAGGAGACAATGAGTTAAGGTGAGACAGATTTTAGTGAAACCACCTAAGAAATGCAACAAAAATCTGTCTCAAGCAGAAGAACAAGCACTTAGAAATCTGTCAGCCGAAATAGAGTTAGTTATAAAGAAGGCTGAAAAAGGAGGGAATATTGTTTTGATGAGCAGTAATAAATACCAAGGAATGGTGGAAAAACTTTTATTTGATGTGAATAACTATAAAAAGCTCAGAAGTAACCCAACTTTTCAGTTCAGAAAGGAACTATTTACACTATTGGAGGCAGCAGTACAGGGTGGTAGCATAACAAATAATGAATTTAAATAGCTTTTCTGCAAGTTTCAGTAGTTCTCACTCTGTACTGTCTACCCAAAGTGCACAAAAATGTAATGGATCCACCAGGGAGACCTATGATCTCTAGTGTGGGCTCCATAACGGAGTACCTAAATGAGTGTATTGACCTATTTTTGCAGTACAGTATGTTGAGATTACCATCATATCTAAAGGATACAGGTGATACTGTCAGGAAGTTTAGGAATGTCAAATGGGAATCTGATTAGTTATGGATATATATTGATGTAGAAACATTATATACTTCAATTAGGCATGCTGATGTCCTTAAGGCAGCAAGGTATTTCTTGGAAAAAGACTAACGTGTTACAAAGGCACCAGTTGAATTTTTAATGAATGCTCTGCACTTTGTACTTCACCACAGCTACTTTGAGTTTAATAATGAATACTATGCTCAAATATGTGGCAACGCGATGGGGGCCTTTATGGCCCCATCCTATGCTAATTTGTTCATGGGGATGCGAGAATTAGAGAATTTGCTAAATCCAGATGTTAACCCATCTTATGATAACATAGTAAAATGGGGATGCTTTATCGACGACTGCCTCTGCATTTGGAGAGGCAGCGTAAAAAGAGTTGCAGAGTTTATTGAATGGTTGAATACAAATGAGGTGAACCTTAGATTCACCTTTGAAATACATGCAGAGCAGAACAATTTCTTAGATATTACCTTGCTAGTAGATAGTGAGACATGAGAAGTGTGCACAAAAGGTTTCAGGAAGAGTGCTTCTACAAATACATTATTAAGAAGTGATAGTTCACATCCGTACAAACTAAAAAGGCCTATCTCATTTGGGCAATTGATTAGAATAAGGCAAAATTGCACAATTGACTTAGAGTTTGCAAAACAAGCCAAAGACTTGAATATTAGGTTCCTAGAAAGAGGTTACAAGAAGCAGGTACTAGATGAGGCAATGGAGAAGGTCAAGAGCATGACCCAATGCGAACTAATTGAACAGGGGAACAGTCAAGTTGGTATTAAGGCAGAGGATAAGATAACATTCTCCCTTGAATTTAATTTGTTCTGTAGCAGGACAGGTAGGCAACACAGTATGGAATAGCTGGGATATTTTAAAAGTGGACCCTGTTTTAAGAAATGTGGTTGCCAAAAATCCTAGAATTACCTTCAGAAGGACAGCCAATTTACAGGACAAATTTATCCGTAGTCGATTTGAAAAAAAAAAACAAAAAAAACATTGAAAAGCCTAGAACTTGGTTGCCTAGTAAACCAATAGGTAACTTTTGATGCAAAAAATGTAATGTGTGTAAACAGGTAAAGAATTAATTTTACCAGATGGTACTAAAATTGCATTAATGATTTTGTAACTTGTACAACTATTTTTCTAGTTTATATTTTGTGGTGCAGCTGTAATGATATGGAATTCACTACTCAAGTCACTTTGGAATAGCTCCGACTCCCCACTTTTTGTTTGCCATCCTCATTATTTTTGAATATTGGCAGAATATAAATATGTGTTTATGTACTGAATATTTAATATAAGAATATTATTTAATGATTTGCACTTCTTTTTCAGGAGTGGCTTCATTCTCAATGTTTTTCCGGCATAGAAGGGCCTTAAGGAGTTTTCTGGTAAACAGGCTTGAAACTAGTCTCTCTCCTACTTTTCTGTTCGTGATTTTCTCCTTTATTTTCATGAGAAAGCATAGCTGTAAGTAAATAATAGTATTGCATTTTAAAGATAGCTACAATGGAGAATCCCTGTTAGGAGATCCTGACAACTCTTGAAATTATTGCATTACAGAGTAGCTTAGCTTTAACAGCTCCTGTATCTGACTACTTCCAAATAGTTTTATTTTCTGTTTTGTTCTTTTCTGCAGTAAGTTAAATGCGGTACTAGTTGAACACAATAGAGACATAAGAAATATATGTACTTGTATTTTTGTGATAAATGTTATGGTACTATTGATTCAAATTTCTGGTAAAATTATGGCGATTGGTCAAGTGTTTGTAACACTTAAATGCAAATTTTGATGATGTTATTATTTGTATTCACTATTTAAATGAAAGTGGAATGCTCGGATGTTAGCTACCACCCCCTGGAAGGCATTAAGCCAAAGTGCTAGGGGCTCTCACAACATGGTGGAAAATAAATTCAACATTTGTTGATTAAATATGTTTTGGTCACTTGCTTTTGTGGACTGTAGCGCAGCATCTTTGGAACTGCATATCTTTATATATAGTCCTGATATTCAATGTGTATGTGAAACCTGGCTCAAACCCTCTATTCCTGATATAGCCTGCTCAATACCTAAATACAACCTGTTAAGGTGTGATCGGCTGCCGCTAAAAGAGGAGGTGGTGTTGCTATCTATTACAAGGAACATTTAAATTTCTCATTGCTTCTCACTCCTCACCTCTCCCTCTGTGATGCTCTGCATACCATCCTCCTCCTCCTGGGTGGCACAGAGAAACTTCTCATTATTTGTGCCTACAGTCCTCCCAGAGGAGGTGCTGCAGGTCTTAATGAGCTTCTCTCTCATTCTAACTCCTTAACTGGCAATAATGAAACTCTCTGATGCCCTAAACCTTGATTGGGAGGTAAATCCCTCAAATCCTTTAATGTACTAGTGCAGAATCACCATTTGCAGCAGCTCATCTCTGAGCTGATTAGGCTTTCTCTGGCCTCTGGCAATCATACCATAATAGTCTGGGTCCTGACAAACAGGGCTGACAGAATCTCAGGGGCTGGTACCCTATCCGATACAATCTCTGACCACTCCTCTGTATATTGCATTTGGCAGGCTCGTGCTCCAACTTGCCCCCCTAAGATAATGTCTGTTTGTAATTTTTCTACACTAAACCCTGCTGCTTTCCTGGGTGGCTTATCCTTGATCAATTGGAGGCCACTTTATTGCACTAATGATGTAAATGAGGCCTTAAACTATTTCATTACCCGTTTCTGTGCTTTTTAGGACTTGCACACCCCTATAGTGTAATGCAGGATTTGAGGCTCTCTTCCTAGATGGCTTCACAAAGTCCTCCTTGCTCTACTAAAAGCCAAGACAAACTCTGGACTAAATTCAGGACCTCTGCCTCACAGGCTTATTTGATTGTTTATACAGAAAAGAAAAATGCCTGTAAAAAGACCATTAGCCTTGCCAAGAGCTCCTATTGTAAACATCTGTTGCTCAATGATGCTGGTGACTCCACAAAACTCTGGAATCTCATAAAAAATGTTATGGGGGTAAGCCTGCTCAGTCCTCTAATGATATGGAACTGGACGGTTCGCACTGTAACAACCCTGTTACTATTACCAGTGCTTTTAACCTACACTTCTCTGACCTCTCCAGGTTCACCTGTCTGACCTCAACAATCCCTGCTTCTAACCTCTTCCTCACTAAGGATATCCTCAATACCACCCCTTGCTTCTACTTATGTAGCGTTTCTAAGAAGGAGGTGTATCTGCTACTAAAATACATCTCCGCCTGCTGTAGTGTTGACTCAGATTGCCTTGAACCTAGGCTGCTAATAGTTGCTGCCCCTCCTCCTTGCCTCTTCTCTAACTAGAATATTAAATCTGTCCCTATGCTCAGGAGTTATTCCTAATATCTGGAAGATTGCCCAATTGTCCCATTTTTTAAGAAACGTGACCCAAAATCTATCTCTAACTACCACCCTATAGCCATCAATTCTGTCCTGAGCAAACTCCTAGAAAAAATTGTCTCTGCCCAAAACATTAACTATCTTCATGATAGCAACCTCCCCTCCGATGCATATTATGGCTTCAGGAAGGGCCATACTACAACCACTACTCTCCTTAAATTCACTAACGATACCAAAGTCACTATGGAGAATGGGCAGCTAACAGGTGCAGTTTCTACAGACCTTACAAAGGCCTTTGATCTAGTAGACCATTCTCTTCTTAAATTTAAAATGTTATCCCTTGGTATCTCTTCTGACGTAATTACTTGGTACAGCAATTACCTTATAGACAGGCACAAATGTGTTAAATACAACTCTGCTGTTTCTGACCTATCCACCATTAACACTGGTGTTCCCCAAGGGTCAATTTTTGACCACCTCCTCTTTACTATTTTCTTAAATGACCTATCTCTAAATGCTACATCTTGCTCCTCTCTGCTCTATGCAGATGATCTAGCGCTGTACTCCAACTCAGACTGCCTCACTGACATTAACACTATCATTAACTTCTGATTTCTGCAATATCCACTGCTGGCTCTCCCATAACAAACTTTTGCTTATTTCTAGCAAAACCTACTCTGTGCTGTTTGGCTCTACCCCCAGATTAAGAAAGTGCTCTAAGCTAATATCTCTCTCCAGCCATGATGGCTCTATCCTTGAAGATGTAACTTCCTTTAAATACCTTGGAATTACACTTGACCCCTCTCTGGACATTGCCCAACACATCTCAAACACCTGTAAAACAAGTATGGCATGGTCTTAAAGCCAGTTATGCCCTCACTCCCTCTGCCAGGATTGCCATTGCACAGGGTGTCCCTTCTTCCTACCCTCACCTACAGCTCTGTCATCTTTTTAAAAGCTGCCAAAGCTAATTTCCATAAATGGGACACCTCCTATAACAATATTAGTCATTTCACTCTGGTCTCACATTGTCTTACCCACCACTATCAACTTTACAATGGTCTAAACATGCTATCTCCTGAGGTTAGCCACTCCTATGCTCTTGGCACCTTAATTGATAGAATTATTAGAACTGGTGTGCTCTCCACCCTAGCCTTATTGCTGACTCCTCCAAGCCTTCACTTCCCTCTTCACTCTGGAGATCAGTCCCTACTAACAGTTCCCAGTTGTAGGATGCCCATGGGGTCCCAGGCTTTCTTCTACCTTGACCCGTATTTTTGGCACTCACTGCCCGTGTCCATCTGACTTTCCCTTTCCCATCTCAAAAAGAGCCTTCACCACCATTTCCTAGTCTCTCACCCCAGTAATTTCTTCCTTCCCCCTTGATCACCCTACCTACACAACTTGACTTCTGTTTGTCTTTGTTGCCCAACCTGGTGCACTTATGTATGATGCCCACTGTCCGTTTTTAGCCACTTTGTTTTAGATTCACTTCTGTGTTTGCTGTTTTTTAATTGATTTTTTTCTCCCTGTTATTCTGTATCTAGTTTCTTTTTTTTCAGTTAATACTTTTTATTGTAGTTTTTAAGCAATACATACAACATTAGTAAACAAAGCTCCATAAGCATCAGTAGCAGAGAAAGGTACAAAACAGCGTTGTATCCATAAACTTCCAATATATACTTATGTGTAGAAAAAGGCATAACAGGATTACAACAGGGAGAAGGGGGAACCCCCTCCATTCTCTGCCCAATAATGATGCAAGCTTCAGCAACTACTGTGTAACCAGATAATGCTGTCACAAAGTTACTGAAGAACTGTGTAACTGTATAAATTGCACTAAATGTGGTGGCTGGCCAAACTGAAATCCTGGCTAGGACTATACCACTGGGAATGCTAAGGAGGAAATTCTGCAAAGGACGACATCTATAGCTCACCCTATCCCTGTCCTAGGCTTCAAATAGTCAAGAAAGGGAGCCCAACAAGCAGTATATATTGCAAGCCTATTGGCTGCAGCATGTGCCATGTGATCCAGTGATGCCAACAGCGTAAGAGCATGTTGAAGTTCTAGGATGGAGGGGATTTTAGTTGATCGCCACCGGCTTAGAATAAGGCGCTTAGCCAAAATACTAAGAAGAGCTAGCTAGCAGAGCTGATGGGTTTTGAAACAAGAACCTTGAGGGGGTAGGCTCAAAATCCAGACCAGGGGGTCCAGCTGGGTCGTGAAGCCTAGAGTTTGCGTGGCAAGTTGATTCACTGTGTGTCAGAATGGGGCCAGTAATGAGCACTGCCTTATAATATGATGTAGGTCTCCAGTTTGGGCCTGGCACCAACAGTAGAGTTTATTGTCCAAAAGCTTAGCTTGGTATAGAACAGCTGGTGTTCGGTACCAGTGGTGTAGAAGTTTGTTCTGAGTGAGTCTGCTGCGCGCATCAGGGTAGCTCGAATGTGCCAGTTTCCAACAGAGGGTCCATTAAGCATCATCTAGTCTCAACTGCAAAGCTTTCTCCCACTTCTGTTTAGAATCCTCAGATTGTGAGGGAATGCTTTCTCGGATGTCTGCATAGATTTCGCTGGCTTAGCCCCTGGCGATCTTGAGCCAAGTAGATAACATTTGAGGAGAGGTCGTGGGGGCAGGTATAGTTTGAAAAATTCAGTCAAGGAGCTATGCAGCTGCAGGTACCTCCAAAAATCAGATATGCCAAGACCTTTAGTTTTGACAAGCTCTATAAAGGGCTGAATCTGTCACCCTGTTTCATCCAGAACATCAGCTAGGATCCTGTTGCTCATGCGCTCCCACTGAGGCCAGTGAATGGGCTTGTTCTCCATCAAAATACACTTATTATGAAAGATAGGGGTATAGAGCAGAGGGGTGGGGTTTGCATTAATCCTATTATGCATCTTGTTCCAAATTTGGACCTCTGGTGCAAAAGTGGGATGATCCCACAGTGGCTTGGGTAGGGGGTTATAGAGTAGAAGAGGAAGGCTATGTACCTGAGCAGTGGCTGTGAACAGACAGGAGACAGGGTAGAGAACCATTTTAAAGATTACGTTATGGAATAAGCCCAGGTATAGCCCTCCAGCCATGGCAGGCCCCATTCTCCTTTCTTCCAGTGAGAGTGGAGCTTACCCCTGCTGTATTGAGGCTTTTTGTTGTCCCAAATAAAGTTCTCCACCACTCTATCAATGGCTTGGAGCCACTTCACAAGTGGGGACCAGAGGGATATGCAAAAGAGGATAGAAAAGTTTAGGAGCTGAAATCATTTTGAGGGCTGCAATTTTGCCGGATAAGGTAAGGTGGAGCAACTTCCACCTCTCTAGTTCCATCTTGAGTTCGGCCAATAAAGAGTTCATATTGAGATCCCAAATTTTGGAGAGATCAGCTGAGATATGGATACCCAGACAGACTAAGGAGTTCAGGGCCCACCTGAGCCCTGTAGGAAGGACCCTCTCCTGAGTACAGCTGGAACTGAGAGGGAGCAATTCAGTTTTGGCTTTCTTCACTTTCAGGCCCGATATTAACACAAAGTCTGCCGGGAGAGAGAGGAGTGCTAGGAGGGAAGCCGAGACATCTCTCATCAGGACCAGAAGATCGTCCATATACATAAGTGTGACATATGCCTGTGCACCGATAGAGATCCCATGGATGCCAGAATGTTGTCGAATAGCAGCGACCAATGGTCCAGCTGCCAAAATAAACAAAAGTGGGGAAGGGGGCAGCCTTGTTGGGTACCTCTACCCAACTGGAAGGGGTTGTATATAGTTGAATTGGTCTTAACTCTAGCCATATGCTGTTGATATAATGCCCTCACCCAATTCTGGAAGAGAGCTCCAAAGCCAAAACGATGCAGAACTTTCTTCAAATATTCCCATTCAAGGGAGTCAAAGGCTTTCTCGAAATCAACCACAATTGCAGCTGTGGAGGTGGAGAAAGTCTTGACATGATGAATAATGTTAATCAAAGACCTGACATGGTCATGGCTGAAGCGTCCTGGGACAAAGCCCACCTGTGAGGGGTGAATAAGAGAGGGGATAAGTGGACTAAGCCTGGTGGCCAGAATTTTGGCAAAGATTTTACTGTCCAAATTAATTAGTGATGTTGGGCGATAGCTGGAGGGCAATGTAGGATCTTTGCCTTTTTTTGGAAACACAGTAATGATTGCTTCTCAGAGGGTGGGGGGAAAGATGCCTTTGGTCAGTGCTTCATTATAAACCATAGAGATGAGGGGAGAGATTTGAGAAGCGAGCATCTGCCATAGTTCAACAGGACATCCATCCCCTCCGGGAGTCTTGCCAGGATTGAGGGCCTTAAGTGCTGCTGGAACTTCCTCGGGCATGATGGGCAAATAAAGGTGTGCAGCTTGAGATGGGTGAAGGACAGGGAGTTGGAGTGAAGCAAGAAAATACTCTATTGTATTAAGTGTTTGAGTTTTGGTAGAGGAGTATATGTCTGAGTAAAATTGCTTCATGATGGCATTTATGAGGCTGGGGTCGATTCTGGTTGAGATGGTCTGATCCCTTAATCCAGCAATATGGCACTCAGCCTGCTGTTTACGTAGCTGGTAGGCCAGAAGCTTACTGGCTTTCTTGCCACCTTCCCAGTACTGACAGCGCAGCTGCAATAGTATGATTTTGGCTTTGTGGACTAGCAGATCATTAATCTCCAAGCGTACCACGAGCATTTCTTTGTTCAAGGGAGAGTCTGGTGTCAGGTGGGGGGATTGTTTGACCCTAGCTTCTAGATTCTTTAGCTTTGCTTCTAAAGAGATCAGAAGATGCTCCCATTTCTTCTGGTGCCTGGAGGTGTACCATATTATTGCCCCTTGGAGGGTGGCTTTAAAAGCCTCCCATTTGGTGCCTGGGGGGGTGTCCTGAGGAGAGTTCTCTGCCATAAATAAAGAAGCCTCAGAAGTTACCCATTGTACAAAGTCAGGGTCTTTAAGGAGGAAGGGGTCCAGCTTCCAGGTGATGGATTTAATGGGGAGGAGGCCCCATAAAGTAAGTGCACAGGAGCATGATCCGAAATGACCTTGGGGAGAATCACCGAGTCAACTGCCTTCTGACAGATGTCCGCAGATACCAGCCAGAAGTCTAGCTGACTATGTGACCCATGCACAGATGAGGTGAATGTATAGTCTGTTACCCTCGGGTGGAAGGTTCTTCAAATATCCATTAGGCCAATCTCTGCCATTAATTGCTGCAATGCTAAGTGGCCCCTAGGGTGTTGCAAAGAGGTCGGGGCACTAAGGTCCATTTGGGGCATTAAGGTCAAATTGAAGTCTCCCCCCAGAATCATGGGCATAGCAGTGGGTGCTAGAGAACTCAATTACTGGGCTAAGGATTGGAAAAAGGAGGGGTCATTCTCATTTGGGGCACATATACAACCTAGAAGCAAGGGGCCTTCTGGGGTTGACATTAGTGCTAGTACCCACTGCCCTTGTTGGTCCATCTGAACCATGGTAGGTGACCAGGTGAGTGATTTTCACAGTGACCAGAGCCTGTGTGTCTGGCTGTGTGTGTTTGTCTCTGTCAGTAGTTTAGTTTTTGTGGATTTTAATGTGTTTCTGATTGGAGGAAGTGGACCATTCTTGGACATAACATCTATGAACATTGCCTGGACTAAGAAACTGCAAAACATCACCACCAGGTATTGGCATTCTCATCATAAATCAACTTTTTTGGAAGCCATCAAAGCCAAAAGCAAGGTCAGTAAATCTGTTATACAAGCACTGAGTTGTGGAGTGCTGCATTGAATCCACATTTCCGTCTGACTTGTTCTTAAAGGATGTGTACTTGTCTTTGAGGTCTATTCACAACCGTTTTGGAGAACAAAGGGAAAATACTAACAAAGGATTTTTACATCCTGCATATGTCCCAGGCCAATGTTCAACACCCTCAGGAATTTAACCCCTTCAGGAATTTATCACATTCTGGGTCTTTGAGCTACAATAACAGTTTTCTGGTCCTCGGTAGTTCACCATTTCCTGTGGATTTGATTACTTTTCATCAATCACGTGGCACCTCTGAGAACATGGCATTATATATTGTGCTCTGCAATATCACGGGGCAAACACAGACCAGCAAGGCCAAGAGGACTAGATACCCTACAACAAAACTAGTCTGCAAAATGATTAAAGTGTACCTTCTCAGGATACTACTTATACTACTTCTGATATCTGGAAATGTTCATCCTAACCAGGGGCCTACCGACCTAGCTCCCCATGCTACGAAAAGGTGGGAGGGGTCTCTCACATTAGCCTCAATCAATGTCTGCAGCCTCCTTAGCAAACTTGACATCTTGCAAACCTGGGTCCAGCAACATAGCCCTGATGTACTCTCTGTTGTCGAAACATGGCTCAAACCCAAGATACCATATGCTGCAGTCACCATCCCTGGATACTCTATATTCAGGCAGGACAGGGTTTCCAATGAGGTGGGGTCTGTGCCATCTACCTGAGGAATTCCTATCTGGGTCAAGTCTTCCTATTCTCAAACCCTAAACCACCCTTGCAGGTTCTCGCTATTAAAGTTCTACTCAGGGCACACAACAAGGAGCTCACCATTGCCTCTGTGTACCTACCCCCTTAAGATCAGCCCAATGGATTTATGAGCATATTGGAAAGCCTACAGGGATTACATCATAACTCTGAACTCATAGTACTAGGCGACTTCAACATAAATTGGCTATCACTGGAGGCCAGAAACTACAAGGATGCTGTCACGTCACAGAACCTCACCCAGCTTGTTACCACCCCCACCAGATGCAACTATAGGACAGGATCGCGCACACTTCTGGACTGGATCCTTACTAATCACCCTGAATGAATCTCAAAAGTCTCAGTGCTCCCTGATGGGATCAGTGACCACTCACCGGTCACATGTACCTGGACAAACAAATTCATTAAGCCCCCACCTAAAATAATCCACACCAGAGTGTTAAAGCAGAGGTACCTTGAGCTACTAAAGACACACCTAAGCCACCTGGACTGGACACCAATCGACTCTGCCATTGATGTAAACCAAGCCTTAGACCTTTTCATCAGCCACTTCACTGCAGCCTGCAATATCTTTGCACCTCTCAAAAAGCTGAAGGTCAGGGGCAGAGCTAACCCTTGCATAACTCCCAATCTAATCACTTTACTCAAACGTAGGGATCATCTCGCACTGTGCCCATGCAACATCCAATCCTGAGGATATTCATAAATATAAAGCTGCCAGAAATGAGTGCACACGGGCAGCTAGGAGCGCCAAAAGCAAATACTTCAAGGAAGCTCTCTCCAACTCCTGGGGTAATGGAAAAAAATTTTTGAAGTAACTTGAAAGACCTTACAGGCAAGGACCCTAAGTCACCACCCACCATGCTCAACATAAATGGAACACCAACATCTGACCTGTACACAATCACCAACACCTTTGACAATGCCTTTTCCAACTTGGATAGTGTCCTCCCTTCTAATTTCTTTGATGCCCCCTCTGGTAGTAACCCTCCTGCAACTACTCCTCTCCTACACCCTGCCCCACAATTCTACTTAAAGGAGATCCCAGTGTATGAAGCCAGACCCTATATTCGGAAGGCCATTCACAACACAGGCTACAGCAGTGACTCCCTTGACCTGAAGTTGTTAGCACTTGTCCTTGAAGAAGTCCTTGAACCCCTGACAAAGGTCCTCAACCTATCATTAAGGATGTCCCAGTTCCCATCTCGCTGGAAACAGGCGACCATCACGCCGGTACACAAAAGTGGAGACAAATCACTGCACTCCAACTACAGACCTATCTCCATCTTCCCTCCATTGTCTAAGGCCCTGGAGTGCATCGCCTCAGACCAACTAGTCAAGTACCTGGAAAAATATGACATCCAGTGTCCTGAGCAACATGGTTTCCGAAAAGGGCACAGTACCACCACTGCACTATTAGAATTCTCGGGCTTCATCCATACCACGCTTGATCAAGGAAACTGTGTAGGGGCAGTATTCATCGACTAGGGAGAGGGTCCAGCGGGTTAGGATTGCCGGTGTCACCTCAGAAGAAAAGCCAGTCCTTTCAGGGGTCCCACAGGGGTCCATCCTGGGGCCACTACTCTTCAGCCTTTTCCTCAATGACCTTCCCAGTGTCTGCCACCAGAAATTACTGCTCTACACCGATGATGCAGTCATGTTCACCAACCACCAAAATGCAGAGCTCCTCAAGAAACAATTACAGCTTGAATTCATGCGCATCGAAGAATGGTTCAAGTCACACAAACTGGTCATGAACTACAGCAAAACAAAGGTTATGACCTTCTACAACGCCAGGAGCAAATACAAATCCCGTGACCTCACCATCCTAAACCAAACAGGGACCTTACTTGAACACATTCCTGATTTGAAATACCTAGGTGTCACATTGGACAGCTCACTCTCTTATCATCGGCACATTGATTCTGTCGCCAAAGCCACCAACATCCATATAGGCCTGCTCTACAGGCACAAACACTGCATGACTCCTGACACTCTCTGGTTGGCTATCAACAGCTCTGTCACCTCCATCATTGATTACGGGCTATCAATTTATGGCTCTGCCTCCGCCTCTGCCCTCCGCAGAATTACAGTTTCACTCAACAAAGCATGCAGGCTGCTAACTGGGGCTGACTGACTTACACACACTTGTGACCTGTACACTCAGGCAGGATGGCTTCCTCTCATCAGCCGGATACAGTATCAAACCTGCCTCTTAATCAAAAAAGTCCTCCTCGGGGTCATGCCCCCAGGCATTGAAAAGCTCCTCATTGACCACCACAGCACCCAGCAAACTAGAAGTTCACAACAACTAACCTTCCTTGTCCTTAGATGCCGGATTACCATGGGCCAGAGGGCCTAATCAGAGGCCCACCGCTCACTGCCCTCCACTTCAGTCTTGACAGCTACCTCTCCCCGCCTTGCCCCCTTCTACCTGCCTACCCCCTTGCCCCCTCTCCTTCCCCCCCCCGGGCATTTCCTGACTTTTATCCCTCCCCTCCCTCCCCTTTAGAGCTCTTACCCTCACCCTCTACCCTCCGACAATGGCCTTCCTGCCTGTATACCCCCTTCCCTGTCACCTGCAGTGCTTATTTCTAAGATTGCCCCTGGCTGGTATGTCATGCTACCTAACATTTGGCACGTTTTGAATTACTGGAATTTCCTATGCCTCAGTCTCTTACTTCTTTTTATTGTGTAACTGTGTATTATTATGTTGACCTTTGAATGTATGTATACCCCCCATTCCTTCGACATGGAACCTTTGTAAATGAGCAGTTCCTGCTCAAAGGTATTTGTGATCCTAGATTTCAATAAAATAAAAAAAAAAAAAAAAAAATTTATGGAGGAGAATAGCCACCCCGCTTTTTTTGGAGGATGAAGAGGAGGAGAAAACCTGTCACACCCAGTCTCTAGCCAGCAAACTGCTTTGTGAGTTTGGTCTCTTGCAGGAAGGCCAGTGTGGCCCTCAGCCTCTTTAAATGAGATAACACCTGTTTGCGTTTTACTGGGATATTTAGACCCTGCACGTTCCAGGTGTAGGCATGGAGATCAACCATGATCTAATAAAGGAGGACTAGTGCACGAGTACCAAATGAAATTTTCAGGATCAGAGGCTGATGGGCGGGCTGACCTTACTGTCAAGAGAGTCCCAGTGATATCCAGCCATTCAGTGTAGACCAGCCATGAAGCGCTTATAACATGCAAAGTGCCATATAGTACCCAGTCATCACAAATAACAGAAAAACATAACAGGCAAATGGCCCAACCCAACATTGAACTATTTACAAAAGTCGTGATATATAGAAATAACTCAATAGATGGAGGGGGACGGTCAGGCTGGCAGACTAGCTGCCAAGGCCATCCATCACCCTCTCCTGGGGTGGAGATAAGGAAAGGGCAGACAAATCGTGGCAGAAGATTCATCTATGATCGCCCAGAATATAGACAGTATCACTCCTTTCTCCTGTGGGGCAGGGGCTATGGGGGAGTAGAAGGAGAATAAGTCCTGCATCTGGAATAGATGGTGGTGGTGGGGGGGCCCTTAGCGTCATTATCCCAGCACGGTCACGTGCCCTGAGAATTGTGCTGGGAGGACCGCCCTGTAGTGACACCTCATGGTGGGGATGCAGTACAAATAAATGGGCATGAATCAGGCATAACATGGAGAGTTACCAACTCAGGTACCAATACCATAAAATAAGATGTAGCAAGTAGAACAGAGCCTGCAGTGACAGCACAGATCAAAAAGAGAAAAAGCACGCTTTGGCAGGTGCCCAATTAAAGTACACTAATACAACGGTAAGGCAAATTGGAGTCCCGAAGTAGTCCATGGGCTCTTGCAAGTAGATCTGATGGCACAGCCATGTAGTATCTTACTGTATCAGAGCCAAATAGACAGCAGAACCTCGCATAATTCAAACAAACCGGAGATTGAATCCCAAAGCGATCAAGGAGAGAAAAACAACTCTGGAACGGCCGAAATCCAACCCAGTCTTACCCCGCTAGGTAAAAGAAAGCAGAAACCCAATACACTTAGCTAGAAGTTCAGGATGGAGCCTCTGTGGATTGCGGGGAGATCAAGTGGCTCCCCAAAGCATCATTGGGTGCCTGAAGTCGAGAGGGGCTGGTGGGGTTCTGGGATGTTCTTTCTAGAAATGCCTAGTGCGAGTCCATTGTGACAACTGCGGCCTACGATTTAGGTTCTGCAACAGGTAAGGAGGACATCTGGTGCTCGTCATCTGGCAGGGCCATGCCTGATAGGGTCAGAAGGGGAGTGAACTTGTTAGGCAAATGAAACTGGCGCAGGTCCCCATCCTCTCTAAACTCTGGATTCCTCTCCTCCATCTGTCTGAAGTTTGGGTACTGCCTCCGCTCATGCTGCTGCGGTGAATGACGTTTTCAGCTCCACTGTGGAAGGGAGGTCTCAAAGCATTGGACTGGAGGCTGCAGGAAGTGCGAGGGGGAGCTGGGCACATCTTCCATGTGGCTCAGGGTGGACGATGCTCCAAGGGAAGGTTTAAACAATTCCAGATCCTGGAAGTCTTTCAGAAATTCTCTCCGGAGATAATCCATGAGGCTGTCGGGTGTCGCAAAGAAGGTGGGAGCCCTGTTGACAGCCACCCGCATAGTTGCATGGTATCTGTGACAGAAAGAGATACAATGGGCATGGAGGATTTTTTGGCAAGCCGAAAATGCCTTATGCCTCTCAGTTAGCTCCCAGGAGTAGTCTTGATAGAGTGAGATGGGGTTGCCACTCCAGGTAATGGAGCCTTTCTCCCTGGCTGCTGCAGTGACCATTTCTTTTTGTTGAAAGTCTATGAAGTGGGCCAGAATAGGGCGCAAGCGTTCCCCTTGTTTTGGTGGGGGGGCAAGAGAGCGGTGAGCCCCTGCTCGATATGGAGAGTCATGGCAGGTGGAAGGCCCAGGATTTGAGTTAGGATATCCTGGAGAAAGTGAATAACATTCCGTTGCTCTGCCCCTTCAAGGAAGCTGATAAACCACAGATTATTGCGGTGGCTGCAATTTTCCAAATCGTTCACTTTGTCTCGAAGAAGATGGATGAGTCGGGCCTGTTCCCTAGTAGTAGCAGTTAGTTCTTGCAGGGCAGAGTCATGGGTCTTAACATGCTGCTCTGTATGAAACAAATGTGTCTCAATAGCTTGCAGAGTTTGGGTATTGTTGTTGAGCGCAAGAGTCATTTGGGACATCTGTGCCATCAGTTGCTGAAACATTTGCTCCATCTTTGCAGGATCATTTTGAGCCGGGGAGGAGAATGCCATCTTGTAGGCCCAGAACAGAGAGAAGGCTCCTGGATTCACTATGCCAACCAGCAATGAAGGAAATGAGAACTGAGCAGTGTAACAGGTAAGTCCCTTTGCTTATATATGTGCCTCCAGCAGAGAAAAACCAGCCCGAAAATGCAAGCTGTTGAAGGATGCAGACCCACAGTGAAAGAGCTAGAGAACTATGCTGCCATCTTAGTTGAAGGCTAAGCCACGCCCCCTTCTGTATCTAGTTTCATATCATTTTGTAGCTGTATTTACTTCGCTCCTCACTTTGTATGTTTTACTATATTGCATGTATATGTTTCGCTATTATGTATGATCTCTCCTTGTAACTACATTCACATCTGACTATATTATTCAGGCATGACAAGAAGTTTTCTTTGAAGGTGTATCTCTTGTCCAACAGTGACATATTTGTAGGCAAAGAATTCAGAAGCTTAGGCCCAAAGCCAGACCTGGACCTTTCACCTACCTTTGCCCTCGTATAAAAAATTCTCTCCATATTAGCACATTCTATAAGTAGGTTGGGTCATTCTTTATAGTTTGGAGATGTATCCTTCCCATGTGAGAGTATAACTTTTCTTGCTACGCCCAATACTAATGATACAAAGAAGTTCAATTCCATGCTAATTTGGAGGGAAGAAACTAAACCAAGCAGAAGAATCCCTGTATCAAAAGGGATATTCCTTTCCATAATTTTAGATAGAATTTCTTTGACTGTATCCCAACAGGGTTTTAATAGGTGACATGAAATGAACATATGTAATATTGTACCTTTTTCCTCGTTACAGTGTTGACAAATATCTGATACTCTTGAATTACATTTGTTTCTTTTACAGGGTGTAAAATAAAGCCAATGTATTATATTGAACTGATATTTCTTTAGCTTGCTATTTTTGAAACTAATTCAGGGGAACTCATAATTTCTATCCTCTTTTCTCTGTGGATTTCTTCTACGAGGTCCTTTTGCCAAAAGTTTTTTTAATTTCATCAGATTAGGTTTATTTACCTCTAGAAGGAGTTTACAAATTTTCTGCAATACTTTGTTTATCCATATTTATTGCTTAATAACAGTTCCAGAGGAGAGACTAGTAAGGGACCCCCATCTGGCAGTTTTGTCCTTATAAAATCCTTGATCTGTAAATAACCTAAAAAAACTACCTACCCGAAAATCAAATTCATCTCTAAGAGACACAAATGATCTCAAAGTGCCATTTTGGAAGCACTGACCCAAAGAGGCAAGTCCCTTCCTTCTCCAACTTTGAAATATTTTGTTTTTATAAGAGAACTTAAAATAGTTATTTGACTGAAGAAGGGAAAAGGGTGAGAAACATTTCTTGTTTTCTAAAAGAGATTGGGCCTCTTTCCAAATTTTAGAGGTTGATTTAGTTGTTGTTAGACTTTTCTTATATAAATCATTATTATCCGAATGGCCCGGTGGCATTGAGGGTTGAGGATCTAGACACCACACCTTGCGCTATGCCAGCAATCTGGGTTTGGGAACAAGCCTCGGTCATCAGGGGTCAGCCAGGTGGGAAGAGGCAGGAGCTGGATCAAGCAGCCTAACAGTAACTCTCCTCTCCTGGGGAGGGTCTCCGGCAGTGCTTTGCTAGGAAGCTGTGTGGGGTGGGAGGGTGCTGTTAGGCACCTGGCAGAAGCCTTGTGCTCAGCATGGCTTTCTACTTGGGCTATGCCCCTTCGTGCCAGTGTCCTTTAGGGCCGGGGACTAAGGCTGCCATGGCTACCTTCATAACTATGAAAAACCCTAGCCCCACTGCCATGCCACATGATCCCTGCAAGAGGGGGGACAAGAGCATAGGATGGTCGGTCCGCCACCACCTAGCCCTCACTGGCAGCCAGGGATAAAATGCTCCCATAAAAATAAATAAATAATCATTATTATTCAGACTGACATATTGGACCACATATTCCCATGAGACGAGCGGCGCATCATGTGTCACACTTCTTCAGAGTTGCGTGCACTGTTGGGGGCACAGCCATATTTAAAGGCCACCCATGCACTGCACACCCCAAACTGTGCTGCCACGCACAATATTGTGATGCACCTATGCAAATGAGTGGTCCCTCATGCATATGCCATACATCACAATATTGACCCCCCCAGTGTAAAAATGACTGGCTGCACCAGCACATAGTTATGCTTTTGAAACTCTACTTTAAAGAGCAGGTGACGCCTTCAGAAGAACTTTAACAAAACATAATATTTAGACACAGTTTGGCTTGTATTTCACATTAATTCTTTATTTCTCCTCTTCATTATTTATTACTAATGTAATTTGCATGAAAACAGGATCTTTGCTCCTGAAAAGTTCATCTATCCCTTTTGTTTTCTCCTTATCTGAGGTCATAATACACTGCTTGTGACATCACAGTTGCTCCCATGGCAATAGATTGTGATGTCACAACACAGGATTATGACTTGAAGTAGGGAGTAAGCTACAGAGGCAGATGAACTCTAAAGTATAAAAATCATGTATTCATGCAAATTTTCTCAGTAATAAATAATGGGGAGGAGAAATCTATAGAATATGTATGGAATGCAAACTGTATATTACCTAAATATCATGTTTTTTCAAAGTTTTCTTTGAGGTGTCAGAAGCTCTTTAACTATGCGCAGGGTTTGTTGGTGCCCCATGCACAATCTGGGGCCGGGTACACAGTCCCCTCCCAAGCACCGATCACTGTAAAAAATGAAATAATGCCCTTATCCTCATTTCCATAGTGTAGGACCCCCCTCCCCAGCCCTGAGCACTGTAACAAATAAAAACAACCCCTGATCCCCATTTCCATAGCACAGGGACCCCCCTTCCCAGCTCCAAGCACTGTAATAAATAAAAAAAAACCTGATCCCTGTTTCCATAGTGTAGGTACCCCTCCCCAGCCCCAAACACTGTAATACATACAATAAAATCCCTGATCCCTATTACCTGGTGGCTAGTGGTCCCCCCACCCTCCACCCAGGTAGGCAGTAACACATCACCCTGCACCCCCCCCCATCCCGACGCATGCTGGTGACTAGCTGGGAAGGGGGGTCCCTACACTATGGAAATGGGGATCGGGGGTTGTTTTATGTATTACAGTGATCAGGACTTGGGGGGGCTGGCCCGGCATGTTCCGCCAGTTGCAGCCATGCAAATGAGCCCATAAAGTGCATGCAAATAGCCCCATTTTTGTCATGAATGCCCAATGGGCTCATTTGCATGTTTGGACTGAATATCACCCATGGGGACTGTGGTGAATGCAGGTATGTGCCATGCATTCCCCTATGGGTGGTCTTCAGCCCCGCACCCTGGACATGTTGTGCCATGCTTGGTGGCCATTTGCTGTGCACTGTGCATTTACGGTCTGATATTCAAACAGATGGTGTGATCACACCATCTGTTGCACCATCTGTTTGAATATGGCTCCAGAGCCAGCTGAAACATTTTTTCATGTGGAGCATCTGTGTGTGCGTGCATCTGGCTGGCTCTGAATATTAGGCCCACCGTGCATGAGCTAAAGTATCAAAAGGTGTAAAACATTTTTCCACGTGAGTCCAACAAGATGAACGATTTATGTAATCAGCCCTCAAAAAACAATCTACAGTTTGTTCTAGTTGTGCAGCTATATAATATAATATAAAATTTGGTAGTCCCTAGCCCTCCTCGCAGTAAAGGGATACAGTTTCTCCAAGCAAGCTCTGGGTCTCTTGCTCTGCCACAGAACCTGTCTGACAATCTTATCTAACCTGATGAAGAAATTTCTATCTAAGGTGAAAGGTAAAATCTGGAAATGAAAGAGGAGCCTGGGTACAATAATCATCTTTAATATATTCACTCTTCCTAACAGTGTCAATGGTAGATTAACCCATTTTTCCAAATCTGATCTAATATTAACAATTAATTTGCAGTAGTTTAAGTCCAGGATTCTACTTAAATCATCAGATAGTGTTACTCCTATATATCTTATTTCTTTCCTGATTTTTGTATCATTTAATTAACCCCAGCGGGGGGTGGGGTGGGGGTGGTCATTTTCATCTACTTTCCAATGCAAACTTTCAGATTTCCCCCAATTGACTTTATACCCTGATAAACTACTGAACAAATCAATTAGGTTGAATGAGTATTTACTTGTAAGTATGGGATTATTTAGATATATCAGCACATCATCTTTATACAGAGATATAATAAACTCTTCTCCATTCACTTGTACACCTTTTATGTGTTCGTTCTGTCTAATTGCTGTTGCTAGAGGTTCAATAAAGATAGCAAACAGGAGTTGTGAGAGGGGGCAACCCTGTCTTATACACATGTATAGCTGAATGGGATCTGATATATTATCATTAGTCTTGATTCTTGCATTTGGCTTGTTATATATCATATTGACCCATTTTAAGAATCAGTCACCTATGTTCACCATGGCCAGGCAGGCCTTTAAAAAAGCCTAGTGTACATGATCAAACGCCTTCTTGGCATCTAATGACAGAATTGCAATATTCTTATCTTTAGCAATTTCTATAATGTCCAGAGTTTTCCTGATATTAGATGGGAGGCATTGGCCTGAAATAAAGCCGGTCTGGTCAGGGTGAACAATATATCTGCCAAGACTATTTGCTAAAACTTTTGTTATAATTTTGTAATCAACGTTCACCAAGGACTTAGGTCTATATGAATCACAGTTCAATGAATCCTTATCCCTTTTTAATAATAATGTAATAATTGCATCCTTCATAGTAGCTGGTAAACTTCCTCTCTTTTCTATATCTCTAAACAGATCAAGAAGGAGAGGGGCCAGGACGTCTTGAAATGTTTTGTACAATTCTGTGGTAAAACCATCTGGGCCTGGAGTTTTACCATTTTTAAAGTCTCATATAGTAAGTAAAATTTCTTGAAGATCTATAGATTTATTTAATATATTCTTCACTGTCTCATTAAATGCCTTTAGAGATAAACTATTCAAAAAGGAGTCTATCCGTTCTTGTTCAGGACACATATTGGATGCATATAGCTTGGCATAATAGCTCTGAAAGGTTTGATTTATTGTCAAATGGCTATTTATGATTTCTTCCATGTCTAGAGTTATATTTTTAACAGCAGATCTACTTTTTCACACTGTATTTGTTATTCCAATAATTGGTTTATCTGAAAAAAAATAATTTTGATTTTGACCTTTCAAAAGCTTTCTTTGCTTCATATGTCAATTCCTGGTTATATTCTTCTCTGATTTTTAATGTCTTGAGTAAATTGACTTTGGAACCAGAATCATTAAATTCAGCTTCTGCTACTAACAAATCATGTTTTAGATTCTCTAATTTTGATAACTGATGTTTTTTTTTTATGCTGAGTAGGAAATTTTCCAACCTCTTAAATACGCTTTCAATGCCTTTGATATGGGTACAACTGTGGTATCCCCTGTATTATTTACATTAAGAAATTATAATATGGTGGGCTGGATTCACAAAAGGCAACTCAGGATGCAAGACAACTTGCGTCCACAAAAATGGTGCAATTAGCAGTTGCGTCATGAGTTGCACCATGGTGGGATTCAGAAAGGCAGCCTGCGTCATGCTGCAGGCTGCCTGTGCTCAAGTGGACCTATGTGCCATAAACCCCCTTGTGACATGGCGTAAGGGAATTTATGGCACCATTTGCACCCTGTTCAGGTAGGGTGGCTGCTATGTCCCCAAATCAGGATTCAGAGACAACCATCAGTGGATATCTGTCAAAGAACATTTACGCCAGCTAAAAGCTGGTGTAAGTGGTCTTTGCTATCCACTGGGCTTGCCACTGTGCTGCCATTGGAGCACCAGAGAGGCCTCGTGGGCTACAGCCCCCCAGCAGCCCCATTCCCAGTCATCAAACAGCCCCCCCACATGCCCATACCCCCCATGCATATAACCCCCCCTGCCCCAATCCCAACCAGTAGGGGACAGAGGTGCCTATGTGGGCCATGTCCCTCCCAGTCCTGAAACACACTCCACATACACCGAAGCCCTTCTGGACTTTCGGACCCCCAATCCCCATTTACCCCATCAGATGGCAACCCGTGCGTGATACAGCATGGAACCACCTACTTGTTACTGCCCTGATGGCCCAGTGCCCCCCCCAGCTGCAGTGCTAGCCAACCCCACACACCCAAGCCCCACCCCACACACACCCGACAGGTGAGTCGATGACTGGCACGGCCCCTCTCACCACCATGGCCAGCCACCAACTGAGCTTTGCCTTGGTGTGTACAGTAAGTATAAGCATTCTGTGAATGACAGCTGTCATTTACAGAATGTATATAATTACTATCGCACTCTTGATCAATAGCTAACCATGAGTAGTAGTGGGCTGTGTCATTTCGCGCCTGCTAATGAAATGAGTGGGCTGGCACTGCTGGGAGGAAGGTGGGGAGGCCACTAGACTACCAGTGAGTTACGGGAGCTGATGGGGGGGATATTCTTATTATGGGGGATCGGGGCTGGGGTCCACACATTACGGGGATTGGGTGGGCATGGGGGCACCACAGCTCCTGTCTGCGGGTGCACCTGCCGCCTGCCCCATCCTGCGGCTTGTGGCATACATGGGGGCTGCACCCTACCTTGCACAGATGCTGCAAGCTGCAGGAAGCAGGCTCCTGGACCCTGTTTGTTTCTGCATTGGGTGTAGGGTCCAAGACACAGGGGCCATTGCCACAAGCTGCCATTGTTGCAGCTTGTGGCACCCCTTTGTGATTCCAGCCCCATGTCTTTTAGTTTATTTTAAATGTTTCATCCTTCAATAACATACAGTATTATCAGATTTCCAATACTGACCCTGCAGGTTATTCTCTGTAATAATCTTTTTTGAGAAAAACAATGGCATGATCTGAGAGCTTAATTGTACTATACTTTATATTAATAATTTTACATACAAGCTCCTCTGAGACAAAAAAAAAAGTAAATCCTGGAAGAATTATGAACCCTGGAGAAAAAAGAGAATTCCTTCCAGGGTGGGTATTTATCAATCAATCAATCGATTTTTATTTATATGGCACCTTTCAATTGCCAAGGCGCCTTGCAAAATGATTAAAACAGCTACAGCGTATGATCACGTATATTATAAATAGTATAAAATGGGGAAAAACAATAAAACAATATTACAATTATTATTCCTCAAATGCTTGAATCCATAAAAAGGTTTTTAGGGCCTGTTTATGGGTCCACTAACTTCAGATCTTCCATGAACTTTTTGACAATCTTGCCTAAACTGGATTTAAATTCTTTTTAACCTCTTGCTCTATCCTGATTGCTTAGTGTGAGGTTAAAGTCACCACCTATGACATACGGTTTAGAGACATTTGTTAAAGCGATGGAAAAATCTGAAAAAAATGCATATCATCTTCATTGGGGGCATAAACACTATATAGAGTGAAAATACCAGTACCTGATCTTTGTGTAACCATTGCATATCTACCATTTTTATTATCTCTTTTATTCACAATATCATAATTAAGGCATTTTTTGAGTATGATAGCAACCCCTCTGGAACTGTTTGAATAGGGAGCATGTATACCGTGACCTCCGAAAAGATTACTTATATATTTAAAATCTTTGTCTTGGAAGTGAGTTTCTTGTAATAGCATGCAATTAGCCTGAATCTGATTGGCATATTGTACAGTTTTTCTGATTTTTACCCTGCCATTGGCACCCTTTACATTCCAACATAAACATTTAAGTTGTGTTACCATTATGTATCACTTATAGATTTATGTTATGTATGACTCGTTTGTGAAGATTTGCCTTTTTTTTTTACTTACCAGGAGAGACACACTAAGCTGAAAGCTTGTTTACAGGTGGGACCTGGGAGCACAAGAAACTTAAGTGACTTGCTCAGGGTCACACAGTATGCAGGTGGGGGGCTGTGGGATTCAAACCCAGGTCTCCAGATTTGGCTGGCAGCTCAGAGCATTAAACCACTGCACTATACTGCCTCCCTTTTATGGCACAAGTGCCATGGAGCCAATTAACAAAGATACCTAACTTTTTTTTTGCCGAATAGATTTTTCCCTTTTACCCCTATATTAAATCCCCTGAAACTACCCTCACTAGTTAACTCATACTTTTTGATGAATCTACCCTCCCTCCCAGACAGTCTGCAAAGATGATCAGAAGATCTGAATATGTGCAGTGGGTATAAAAATGAGCAGGCTTTGCAACAGTCATAGCATGATGGCTAATTAAAATATTAAAATGTTCATTTTAATATAATGACTTGTGCCTTTGTAGTCATATATGTGTGAAAATATCTTTGAAAACTGGCTACTACCTGTTTTATCAATCCATCCAATATATATATACATATATATATATATATATATATATATATATTTTCCCCATGACTGTTCTCTGCTTCCCAAAGTTCTCAGAACTTATTGTGAATAATTTGCTCAGGCCAAGGAGGCATTATAGTTATTGCCTAGCAGTCAGAGGGTTGTAAAGATGGGCCATCCCTGTGTGCTGCAGAAATTTGTGTCCCGCCAGACAGCGTGCCACCAGTCTCTGTGTCATAGACATGACCAGGGCCTTCTGTATGGAAGAAATACCTTTTAAGATATTGTTCTGCATCCCTAGCATTATTTAACAGCTGTTGCTTCCCATTCAGAAATTTGTATAGGGAGCAGTGGTTTAAGGCTCTGAGCTACAAATCTGGAAACCTGGGTTTGAATCCCACAGTCCCCATTTGTATACTGTGTGACCCTGAGCAAGTCACTTAACTTCATTGTGCTCCCAGGTCACACCTGTAAAAAGCTTTCAGCTTAGCGTGTCTCTCCTGGTTAAAAAAAAAGAAATACTTGAAATTGACCTGTGTATAAAAGAATAATGGGGATGCCTTTGTTGTGAACAATAACCTTTACATTGTTAAAAGTTTTCCTTTTCGCATAAATACTCAGAGGGAGATCTGGAAATAGTTGGAGGTGCATGCCTCTAACATGTATCCTCTTCTCAATCCTAGCTTTCCTCTATTCTTCTCTAATTTGATAGTAATGTGATCTTACAAAGACAAATCTTGGATAATTCTTATGTGAGGAGAAGCTTCTGTGTGCATTGTCTAAATCTACCTTCTCCTCAGGATTCCCCCCCCCCCAAGGCTTCTATTAGCAGTTCCTCAAAATATTGAATTGGGTTCTTGGCTTCTTTGCCTTCTGTTACATTTGCAATTTTAATATTGCCTCTCTGAGATCTAGATTCTAGATCTTCAGTTTTCAACTGTAGCTCCTGTAGCACTTTCTGACATTGTTCTACAGTATTTCAAAGAGGAGTTAATTGGTCTTCAGCGTTGCCCATTCTTAATTCTAGCTTATCCATTCTTTTTGCCAGAGTCCATCTTAGTATCAAGTGTGGTGAGGGAGCCCCTCAGAAAGTCAAACGAGAAATTCATCTTCTCAAATCCTTGACGAATTTAAGCAAGCATTGCTTCCTGAACTGAATGCATTTTTAGCATAGTTAATGCATCTTCAGAGGTTTCATTGATGGTTGAAATGGTAGCGTTAGTTTGTTTAGGGGATATACAACCTTTTTTTCTATTTGGGTCAAACTGAGTGGGGTTCTGGTCACCATTTGAATTACTGAGACTGTATTGTTCCTTGTCTTGCAGCTTGGTAACATTAGCAAAAGCAGGTACTGATTCAAAAGCTGCACCTGGTGTTGAATCCACCGCTTTATTAACAATAGAGTTTTGTAAACCAGCTTGCATATTCTCATCATGAGATGAGATAGACTTAGAGCCAGAATAAGCTGTTTCCTTTTTAACGATATACTGGCCAGTAGCTTTCATTAACATTGGGAACACACAATTTGGTAGAACTTTCCTCCCGATTCCCTGTGGTGTATCCCTGACTTACAGGGGTAGTTGTATGTGAATTATTACCTTTTTCTGCTGGTTGCAAAGAACCTAAACTGAATCTCGGCTGAGAGTTTATTGCTCCCGAAGCAGAGCTATTGTCCGCTCTTGCCAAGCTGTCTGAATTAAGTTGAACAGACATAGAGCCATGGGAGGCTCTGTTTCCCCATGGCCATAGTAGTAGAAGGCAAAGGTGTTAGTAAAGGGTCCACTGAGCCATGGAGGGATTGCAGAGTTTATGGTTTCCCTATGGTTTTGGTAGTTTTTGCCCGTTTAGCTGTCACCAGTTTTTTTAAGTCTTACAGAAGTAAGGGAGTCAGTGGGTCTGGTTTGCCTTATATTACTGCTTACTTCTGACTTCTGGGAGACTGTGCCTTCATCAGCTGGAAGAGCTGGTCTTCAGCTAGAAAGCGATCCATTTCAAAAGATCTTTAATAGTGATGTCTTTTCAGCGTCAAAACTTCTTAGACATTCTATGGAGGTTGCATCAGAACAAAATGTAAATCGCTGATTATAGTGGCCAAAAAGAAAAACAAAGAGCAGCAAAACTGAATAAATAGAATTAATATTAGTGTGTTAGTGCACAGAAAGGAGCCATCAGCCTGCAAGATGTGGAGCTTAATCATGGCGTGCACTCTCTGCCGGCCATCTTGGATCCTGAACTGTTGCCCATCTGATAGATGGTGGAACAATTCTGAACCACATCACATGACCATGCAATAAGCTTTGTCTTGCCATATGGCAGGCAGTCAATCTAATAGCAGTTGTTTTATAAAGTTATAAAATGTCTCAATCAGATATTTTTCTGCATAAAAGCCTATTTATAAGTGCAATATCCCACTACAGGGTGTGTAGTAAGACAGATTAGCCATTACTGGCTAAATAGTGTTTCACCACCATCCCTTCTTACTTTTGCTCTTCCCTCATCCCTGCATCCTTTCATCATAGTCCCTTCACATATCTGGAGATCTTGCTCTTTCCATATCCCTTGTTACAAAACCTCCACTGGTCAGTCTGCCTTTTCTGCTCACTGTCCCACTCTCTGAAATTATCTTCATCTCCCTATTCATCTCCCATCCTCACTCTTAATTCTTAAACCATTACTACTGGCTCATCTCTCCCTACCCTACTCCTGTAGCTAGCCACTTACCCAAATTTTAGCTGGTGCATTACCTTCACCTTACAACCACTACATCCCTCATGCTATTCCACTACTTTAATGATTCATTAACATTCACACTGTTAATTGTTTATTTACTTTCTCAGATTTATACCACCATTTTAATGCTTCCACTATTTAAATGATTTAAAAATGTACTACCATTAATGCTGCAAACTTTTGCACTTTTGCAAATGTTGTATTTTGTGCCATCTGATATTGTGTTGTGCACTGCACTTGTCAATTTTTGCTATTTTATTTCCCATAAAGCTTTTTTCTTTCCTGCTTGGTGTGGGCAGGCTCTCAGTCTTGTCCCTTTCCCCTCTCACCCGGTATCCACAGCACCGGACTGCCAGTCCCAAGTCCCCCATGGAATTCTCCCCCTTGTGGTAGAGCTAGGAAGGGGAGGGCTGTCCTCCCCCCACCTGGTGACACACATTCAGATGGACTTGGCAATCATCCTGCAGCGCAGAGCGGAGGCAGGTGGGCAGGGCTTCATTTAGCTCACACCATTTATTTTCTTCTCTTCTCCCTAAGACACCTGCCACAGTGCACATAGACATGGATGTTTATTTATTTTATTTTTATTTAGTTTTTGTTGACCGGGTAAGTGCACTAGACAGTAACTGCCTATTTTCAGGCACGACCCGGGGGAGGGGGATACAGATGAATGCCAACTGACTTTGAACCGGATTAAGCTGCTGGTGTTATTTTTTAGTGAATGGGGGGAAATTTGGCCAGGGCACTGGGGAAATTCCCCTACTCGTCAGTAGGGGGAACCTCTGATCGTCAGGATGGCTAGCTCAGTTGGAGAGCAGGCTGTGAAGCAGCAGGTTGTGCTGCAGGCTGAGGAGTTGCCTTCTCCTTCAGCTTCAGATGTTATAGAATCAGAGATCTTTTTTGAAGCTCCTGCTGACCTAGCATATTTCATGGAATCTGATGAGCTCCTGCTATACAAACAAACTGGTGGAACTGCTAAATTGCCTATTTCTTCAGAAGAAACTGCATGGAATTTACAGGGTGCGATTCTTGCACCAGTTATTAAGGATCTTCCTATGGATGTCACCTGCACAGATCCTGAGGCTTTGCAAGCACTATTGCCTTCTGAAGAGGCAAAGTTCTTTATGAAAAAGGAAAAACTTTCAGCGGCTCTTGCGGTGGCTGTGCTGTCCCGTGAAACTGAGGCTGCCACGTCTACACCTGCTCGTTTACCTTCTCTGGTTACCAGTGTCTCCGATCCTGCTCCACAACATGCGGACATGAACATTCCAACCTCAGGTGTGAGTACCGTTTATACTGCTACCTTTTCTGAATATCACCAGGCTACTGTTTTCTCTTTTGCTGCAGGAAAGGAACAGTGCTCTTTGAAGAGTGTCTCAAAACCCTCTTTAAGACATACCCCTTCTTGGGCCGATCAGGTCGAAGAGGCAGATGCCTCCTGGTCCATTGATAATGCTTTAAGATTGGCTGGATGGGTGCAGCTCCTTTATTCTGGTCGCTGGCTTTCTGGGTTCACCCCCATAACTATACCGGGGGTTCATATGACCGGAGGGACTGAACCTGTTTTTGCTTCCCCACCATTTACCACTCCTTCAGCTGGGGCATTACCTCCTATTCTCTCTAGTAGGGCCAGTTCTGATTTAACTTTACCTTTGGATGTTGTACCAAAAAATTCCCCACTTGAACTCCCTTCTGATTTACAACTGACTCAGAACCCTATTCTCAGGATGGACCCTGACATTTCTGACTCTCCTCATCCAGCCAATGACAATTCCTCTTCTAGGATATCGCCATCTTCTTCTATGGAACATTTGGATGATCACCAGCCCACAAATGAACCTGAAGGCCCACCACTAGGCCCTTCTCCCGACCAGCCTCTAAATAAATCCCGTTCATATGCCTCTTTTTTCCAAGCTCCAACCTTTTCAGCTAAACGGCACAATACTGTTCAATTCATTTATAAAGAGGGTATGGAGATCTTTCCTGATCAAAAGTTCGTTGCTAAAACTTAATTGAAAGAGAGTTCGCATTTTTCATCAGCTGAAATGTATGCGTTAATTCATGTTTCTGGGGAAAAAACGTTTGATGTTAGTTTTAAATTGAGTAGTGGTTTAGATAAATTTTGGAATGCATATCATAAAGTTAGGCAAATGCCTTTATAGTCACCTTTTGAAGTGCTACCCTTAACTAAGCCAGCTCATAAAACAGTCGCAGTACTCTTTAGGAATGAGGGAGTGAGCGTCACTGACCTCGTTTTTTGGTTGAAGCAACAATGTACAGTATTGGAGCATCCAGAAGCTATTTTTGATACTGAGGATATTTGGATGGGGGGTTGGAAAATTAGGGTGATTCTACGTTCTTCTGAAGATGGGTTGCAACATCTCCCTAATTGTGTGTTTTTGGGTAGGGATGGGGTGTTCTTTTTTATGTCGGTCAACCCAAAACATGTTATAGGTGTGGCAAGTCCGGTCACATTAGCAGCATTTGTGACCGTCTTCGCTGCATACTTTGTAACTCTCTTGGTCATACTAGTGGACAATGTAAAAATATCGCAGTTTGTGCTCTATGTGGGGTTCTCTGCCATTCCTATGCCACCTGTCCTGAAGCCTCCCATAGGCAACCAGACCCTCATGATTCTGAGGAACAACGATTGCTGGTGGCCATTGCTCAGAGATCCCTTTCTACTTGATCTGACTCAAATATCACTGCCCCCCCTCCACTTCTTTCTCAGACCATTAGTTCTGCACCCCTGCGGCTTTGCCTACCCCCCTGCCTCCCCCTTCCTTCTGAGTCTGAGACTGTTGTTGTTTCCAGTAATTCACAGCTATTGCCCCCTCTTCCCCTCCTTCCCCAACCTTGCCTGTTGCTTTATCCATGCCCCCTCCACAACCTCCTCAGGAGTTGCTCTTTCAGTCCCGAACGACTAGACAAAGGCAATATAATCCCCAGCCAGCTTCCAAGGTACCTAAACTGTCTAGCACTCCTACTACTAATTGATTGCATGCTCTTCTGCTCACCCAAGATGTCTCTGATGCAGAATCAGAATCATCTCAGCCAGGGGTAGAGGCCCCTGGTGAACTATCAAACATGGACTCTGCAGAAGGGCAGCTCCCTCTTGCCAAATCTGCCACTCCTGGGGCAAAGAAAGGAAAAAAAGTAAAAGAAAACCTCCTTGAAGGTCTTTTCTTGAATTTTTTGTATGTCTCCACCATTAACCTTTTGTTCACTTAATGTGAACAGTATTAAGAATAAGTAGCGGCAGGCTGCCATTTTTTCATTTCTGAGATCTACTGTTTGCAATGTTTCTTTTCTGCAGGATACTCAGCTACATACTTTGACTGAGCTTACATATGCTGCAAAGTGGTGGCATTCTGGAGTTTCATTTTGGTCTCTAGGTTTGGAGCCCTGTACTGGTGTAGCCATCCTATTTCAAGATACTGATGTTAAGGTTTTGAAGTTAACTGATTTAGTTCTTGGTCAAGTTTTAATTATGGATGTATTATATCAGGGAGCTTACTTTTGACAACTGAATGTTTATGCTCCTAAAACGAAAGCTGCCAGAGTAGATCTATTTCATGCTGTGCAACCTTATCTACATACCTTGCATCATGTTGTTTGGGGTGGTGATTTTAATTGTGGATTAACCTATAACGATAGGGGAAGGGGTACTAAGACTAAAAAGTTATTCTGTGATATGTCCTGTTTAACCACGGTTGTGCAAACTGCTGGCTTAAGTGATGCATATGCTTGGCTTCATGGGAATATGGTCCCTACTTTCCACAAAGGTGCTTTGGCTACTCGGGATTTATTTTCATTAATAAATCTTTGCCCATTAGTTTAGCTTCGGTTACTCCGGTAGAATTCTTGGATCATTGTGCCTTAAGTATTACAGTTGGCCCAGACACTGCATTAACCATTGGGAGGGGCATTTGGAGGCTGAATTCTACTCTTCTCACTCAACAGGAGATTTTGCAGCATTTGTGCTGTTTTTTTTCAGCTCGTAAATCCCTTTATGACATGTATGAAGACCCTTTACATTGGTGGATTGAAACAAAGAGGGACCTTATCGGTCTTTTAAAATCCATGGAGAAAATGAGTCGAGAGCAAGATTACTTCTCTTATTTACAATATTGACAACAGCTGCAGCGAGTGATGTCTCTGGCCCAAACTACTAAACATAATTTCTCTGCTCAAATTAAAACCTTAAAAGATAATATTACGCCCTTCCACATGAAACAGTCTACTACTTTGAAATCACAGCAACAATATGGCACACAGGGGAATTTTGCTATGATCTGTCCTTTTCTCAGTTGTAGGGACAGGGTACGGAAAAAGGTTTTTGAGGGTGTTACAGGGCGGGATGGTCAGCTGAAAGTTCCCAGACTGAAATGATGTCTGAAATAACATACTACACACACGGGGCCGGATATTCAAACTGTGCCCAAAACGTGCGCAACAGCAAGAGCAAGCGCAAGTCACTTGCGCACATGCACAATCGTCGCGATATTCAAACATGGAGCAAGGCCAATTGCGCAAGCAGCCAATGTCTGAATATCGCACAAACTGCGCCATAGCGCAACCAGGGAGGGGAAGCTGAGCAGATATGATGCGCCATAGCGCAACCAGGAAGGGGAAGCTGAGCAGATACTATGTGCCATAGCGCAACAAGGCCAGCCCAGCTGAGCAGTCCAGAGGCCCATAGGGCAAGCAATGACACCCCCAGCAGCATAGCAATGGAACAGCACAACCAGGGAGGTAGGCAGAGGCCCACCACCCATGCCACAGATGGGCACAGGCAGAACTAACAATGCACCCCCACACCCCAAGAACAGCATAACTGGGGGAGGGATGGAATATCAACCGGCCCATGGGGACAAGCAAAGAAAACACATCCCGGCCGTGTAACTGCAGCACACCCACTGGCAAGCTGAGACTGCCATATAAAGGGGGCGGACCACCCCAGTGTCCAGCAGCCCCCGTGTGCACAGCACACCCTGCACTCTGATCCCAAGACACCACCCATGAGCAGTGACTGTGACCGGCACTGCAGGACTCCCAGGCCCCCGCACAATGCAACCATGTGTACCACAGAACCATACAAGCCACACCCACCAGGGAGCACCCAGCGGTGTGTGGCAGCACACGACCAGTCCGTGAAAGCCACCACCACACCAGGGACACCCCCATGCACACACACAATCCCAGGACAATACCACACCAGATGCCATGCACACCACTGCAACTGAGCACCCATAGCCAGCTGCAAATCAGAGACCACCACAGTATTCATACAAAATAGATTTATAAAAAGAATATCAACACGAACACACAACAATAAACTATGTACAGAGAGATATACAAGAAAGGGGTGGGAGTACGGGTACAAGGTAGGGGTGGGTAAGGGCAGGGTGAAGAACTTGGTGAGGGAAGGCAGGGTGTGAGGGAAGGTAAAGGGGTAGGTGTGGGACAGCTACTGTCCTCCAGGCTGCACAGCAGCAGGTTGCCCCTGGTCTCGTGGCCTCCTCTGTCCTGACACCCCTCCGGTGCTTCTCCTGCAGAATGGATAGGGACACCGTGAACACCTCAGCAGGCGGTGGACAGCCCGCTCAATCCTGTGCAGGACCCGGACACCTAGGGCAAGGGAACAGAATCAATGGCTGTGACTGTCCACAACCCTGAAGCCCACCCAACATGCATGGCATACAGCCAGTGCCCCACCCTGTGATGGACTGCACCCACTCACAGTGACCGTGCAAGACAAGCCCAACCAGGCAGCAACAGCCATGTGTGCCACTGCACACACACCCACCATGCCCAGCACAGCACAACCAAGGCTGTCCAGTGACGTGGCTATGTCGTGGAAGGTAGTGCCACAGCCATGTGCCCAGTGCATGCATGGACCACCAGTGACGCACTCACAGACATGCAGTGCCACTGGACAGTGCTCAGTGTCACACGTCACGTGCATGGCAGTGTTGTCCATGGATGGTGGCCGTGCCCCCCCCCACAGCATGCAATAGCATCCATGTTGTAATGACACTCACCCTCATCAAGCTGCTGCATCAGGTGCTGCAGCTGCGGCTGCTGCTGTGGCTGCTGCTGTGGCTGTTGCACCCCTCCTCCGCCAGCCACCCTGACACCGCCATCCCATGCCTCAGCCCGTGCCTGCCTCCGCCTCCACGCCTGTGGAGACAAAGGAAGAAAAACATCAGTGAGATCCCAAAGCAGACAGCCCTTTGCCCCATTGAGTGTGCCTGCCCACATCCAGACCCAAACAGCACACACCTGCAAACACCCTCACAGAACCACAGCCCAACCCACCCCCATGCGCAGATTACATTACACAGTCACCCATGCAGACAATACCGACGCATACACAGCACACCCACCTGGCCTGGGCACAATGCCCCTCCTGGCACGTGACCTGAGGCATGCAAGCAGAGCACGATCCCTCCTCTGCAGGTCGCCATAGCGGTGCCTGCACTGTTCAGGGGTACTCCTCTGCCCAGTGGCCTGCTCCAGGGCAGCAGCGACCTGCTGCCACACATGGCTGTGTGGCACCTGCAGGGGCACACCCTCGAACAGTGAGCCATAGTGGGGCTCCACCACAGCCACCAGGTTGGCTAACTCCAAAGCCCCCCATTGTGGTGCTCTCCTGCGGGCCATTGTCAAACTGTACAGTGGCAATATGGCGCTCAGCAGCGTGGCAACCCCACGTGGAAATGTTGCGCAATACAACTCCATCACTGCCTATCGTGCTGTTCGGACAGCGCCGTCAGTCCACATTGCAATGTCACCGAACAGCGCGATAGAGCCATACACATGGCAGATGTACAGCGCCAGGGGGCAAAGGTCGTGCACAAGGTCATGGGTCAGTGGCGCAAGGCCACGCACAGTGCCATCGGACGTCCACACATCCTGCGTGATCAGACACCTGCATGCCAGTGCCACAGTGGATTGCGAATTACTGCCACTGCTCCATGTGGTGACCAGCGCTGTAGCGCCATTGGCACAATGGTGGCCATGGCCTGAATTGCCGATTGCGCACAGCACATCATCAGCACGGCAGACACCTGCGTAAGCTACCTGGGCATGCGCAATGCAGTGTACCACACAGTCACAGATATGCGTCATTGGCTCAGCTGGCTCAACCATATTGCGCAAAGCGCAATGGTGCGATATTCAGCCGACACATGCAAATCATCTGATCAGCCATTCAAAGGCACAATGGCGTGATCTGCATCTCATTACAGTTGCTCCACTCCTAATTTGCATGCATTGCGCTATAAATGTGTGACATTGGGCTCGCTGGCCAGATTCGGTTACTGCAGGTGAGAGGTGGGTTGCATGCTGTATGATGTCCTGGACAATGGTCATGGGATAACACTGTAGACTGCACAGTGACAGGTGTCCACTTTCACCTATACAGATCGACATGACCGAGCAGAGCCAAGGTGAGGGTGAGGATGGTGGGTGGAGGAGGAGGCCCACCTTCACCACGGCGGAGACAGAGGCCCTCTTCCAGGCCTACCTGGAGGAGGAGCCACTACTGAGTGGATGGCGGGGCACCCCTCAGGCCCGTGTGGCTGCATAGGAGGGGGTAGCTCGGGCAGAGAACCTGCACGGAAGCCACCAGTGCTCCGTGCAGGAATGCAAAAAGAAGATGGGGACAGACCGCAGGAGGGTGAAGGAGAAGGTGGCAGCCCTCAGGGCGGCACGTGCTGGCACAGGCGGGGGCCAGCCAGCGGTGGCGGAGCTGACCCCGGCTGAGGACCGACTGGCTGCATCAATGCAGTGGAGTGCTATTGAGGGCGTACCAGGAGGTGGATTCCAGACAGGTGGAAGCCCATCACTGCACGGTATGACATGGTGGTGGTGTTGGGGGAAGGTTGTTCACATGCACCTACATCCTCACTTTCTGTTACAGATCCTGTTTGTCTTCAGGGGCGGTGGTGGTGGGTCCAGGCAGTGAGGAAGACCTGCTGGACATGGAGGAGGGTCCATCCACCTCTGTCACCAGCCAGCATGCACTGCACCAGCATGCACGCCAGGCTGCCAACTCTGGTGTCGGTGAGTCAGGTGTGGGGGTGCATAGCTCTGTGTCTCAGCAGTCTGGCATGCATGCCAGCACGCTGTGACTTGGCTGTGTACGCACCTGCACCATTGACGAAGCAAGGACTGCAATGGGCAGTGACATGTGTGTGTCCCATGGTGGACACAGCACAGCACGGCACTCCCTAAGGCCTAGCTGGTTCCACACGTGTTGCCAGCATGTCAGCACAGTCCCAGGCTGTGCCTGTCAGCACCGTGGGATAGCACCGGTGGCTGTGCAGGTGTCTGGCACTGTTGCGGCCAGAGCAGTGGAACGAGTGGTCCCTGGGGTACAGCAGTTGGAGGGCAGCAGCAGTCACCCACCAGGTCTGGGGTACAGTGTCCAGCGGTGGCACATGCCCACCGCCCTTGATATGCCCATTCCTGGTCTGGTGAACAGCGCACCCTCAAGGGGTGTTGAGCATCAGGACCTTCCATACCCTGGGGACAGGATGCCGCTTGGCAGAGTACCCATTTGAAGAGCACACCGCCTGCTCGGGAATCAGTACAGCAGCAAAGGTGGGTTTGCAACATCTGTGGAGGCACTGTGCGTGGCTGTGGAGTGGCACAGCAGGGACTGTGCTCTGATCCTTGCAGAGATGGTCCTATGTGGATGGATGTGAGCACGCCATTAAGAGCAGACCCAGGCATTGGTCGCTGTCATGGCTGCATTGGGCACACAAGCAGGTGCCCTGTACCGTGCATCCCACACATACGCTCTCTACTCCCCGTTCCTGGCATCATGCGACACCCAGCCTGTCGACACCGGGTTCTGCTGTGGGCATCCAGAGCACCCCTGGTGCAGGTATGTTTGGCATACTACAGACCCCAGTGCAGACAAGGTCGCGATCATGCAGTGGGACCCCTGGTGGTCCATTGGTGCCACCCCATGTGGCCCCTGCTCAACCTGCCAGTGCTGTTGGGTCACGGCGGGGCCGCCCATGTGACTGCGGTGGCCGTGGAACAGTGCAACATGACTGACCTGTCTCCCAGTGCGGGCCCTGTCTGGTGCTGCCCTGTGTGCACTGTGCGTCATGGTGGGCAGTGCACTGGTGGGTGCCCTGCTCATCACGCCGACATACGGACCACCTGCACACTATCCTGACTGCTGTCCACAGGTGCATGTGCATGATGATGCCTGCATTTTACTGTACACCAAGGTGCAAGGGTGCCCAGCATCTGACACACATACTTGGACAGTACAGGTGGTGGGTGTGGTCTGTGATCTGTGTGTTTGCCATGTCTGTTCCTGCTCTGCTGCACCTGCCCATGCAACTTTGTGCCTAGTGTGTGTGTGTGTGTGTGTCCATATGACTGTTCACCCCTCCCTGATGGTGTGTTTGTGTGCCTGGTCCCTTCCACTCCCCTTGCCTTCATGCACCCCTGGTGTGTTACTCTGTGTGCCTGTGGGTTGCGCCAGGGCAGTGTTGGTTGCACATGGCCCCTTGACTTACCTGTGTCGTGCATAATGCTCCTCCGTGATGGTGTCCTGGTGCAGCTAGGCCTGCCGGATCAGTTGGGGGTCCCGCTGTCCAAGGGGAGGCTGCTCATCACCATCATCACCAGCGCCGCTGGCGTCCCCATCGCTGTCCCCCTCCTCAACCTGAATGGCTATCCCACAGTCTTTGGCCATGTTGTGCAGGATACAACACGCCAGGAATATCCCACAGGCCTTTGAGGGGCTGTACTGTAGGGCACCGCCGGAGGTGTCTAGGCATCGGAAGTGTGCCTTGAGCATCCCAAACACCCGCCGATGATGTTGCATGTGCTGCATGCGCCTCATTATAGCGTTGCTGTGATGGGGGTCATGGGCGCGGCAGGTGTGAGCAGCCAGGGATGGTGGGTATCCGCTGTCACCTGTGTGGAGACGGTGGAGATGAGTATCATGTTCAGGTCCATATTGCCAATATCCCTGTGTGCCACTACCATAGCACCTGTGGCATTCCCACCCTTGCCCCACGCTTGCAGTTCCTACATGCGTACTCACCCACTAGATGGCCTGTGGGGATGTCCCCACTCTCGAATCGATGGCACAGTGCGGACTGATACCATATAAAGGCATCATGTGCTCCGCCACGGTGTGTGGCACAGACATTGATTATGCGCCTAGTGGCATCACACACCACCTGGCAGTTGACACTGGAATAGCCCTTCCTGTTCCTATATGCAGCCCCATCAGTGCCAGGTGGTGTGTGAATGGCCACATGGGTGCAGTCTATGGCCCCTAGCACACCAGGCATACATGCTACCCTGTGGAACTCCTGCATGTTTGCTGTACGCTCTGCTGCGGTGCTGGGGAACTGGATGTGCTCCGCAGCATGTGGCAGCAGTGTGCTGAGGAATTGGGTGAGGATGCATGATGTGGCCGACTGTGTGATGCCTGTGGTGTCCCCTGTCGGCCTCTGGAATGTGCCTGTGGTGAGCAGGCACATGCAGGCTGTCACCTTGGTCTCTACCGACAGAGCGTGACTCCGTCGTGAGGGTGCCTGCATCACATCACGGCACAGCTCACAGAGCCATCTCAGTATTGCCCTGTTCAGGTGGTACCGGCCCATGATCTCTACATCTGTGTACAGCTCAAAGCTGATGCGGGCACGGTACTCGCCTGTTGGGGCGTATCACGACGGGCCCTTCCACGCCACGCCCCCTGCAGCATGCATTCTCACCCCTCATTACAGCTTCCATGTGGAAGCTGGCACCGTCCATCTCCCTGGCTTATGACCCCCGGCTGATGTTGTCTGTTACCCCGCTGTCCTGACTGCTACCTCCACTGCACTGGGTACTCCCGCTGGCCTCTGCAGCCTATGGCCCACACAACTTCCCTTGCCTGCCCTGTTCTGGACTGTCACAGTCTGTCTCTCTCTCTGTCTGTCTCGCTTGGCATCTCTGTAGCGTTCTTGCGCCTCTTCCTTGAGCCTTTTTATTTTGGCTCATTTCCGCTGTGGCGCAACTTCCGGCTGTTCCGCTGTTGCGCATTGCGCAACCCTTTGAATATCGCATTGTGCTCTTTATGCAGGGATCCACCCCCTTCAGTTGCGCATGCCGTCATTTGCATTGCGCTGTTGCTCAGCCTGTTTTCGGTGGCGCAACTGCCTCCTGCTGAATATCGCAGAATGGCGCACTTTCGGACTTGCGCATGCGCAACCCTATTGCGCATGGCGCAACCCTTTTGAATATCCGGCCCACTCTCTTTTTCAGGTGCACCCTGTTGATTCGGTAGCAGCACAGGCTTTCTTGAATCATATTGAAGTTCCTTGCTGTCCTCCCTCCAACCTTTTACATTTAATAGATCCCATTTGTCCACAAGAAGTAATTACTGCAGTCACTTCCCTGCAACCGAATAAGGCTCCTGGAAAGGATGGTTTAGCCTCGGAGCTTTATAAACTAATGAGCAATGATTTCTCCCAAGAATTTGCTGACATCTTTAATGTTTTATTATCATTCTCTGACTTTCCTTTGGATACGGTGAGTGGTATCCTCATTTTTTTTGTATAAAAAGGGGGGTAAGACAGAACTTTCAAATTGGAGGCCAACCAGTCTACTGAATGTAGATTTGAAAATCTTAATGAAAATTCTCAATGCCCGTTTACTAAAGGCAACTCAGTTCCTTATTTCATGAGCACAATCTTGTGCAATACCAGGATGAGCCATTAATGACCAGCTATTATTTTTAAGAGATATTTTTGACAGAACACATGTTTTGGGTCACTCTGGGTTTGTTTTGTCTTTGGATCAGAAGGGAGCTTTTGATTCTGTGAGCCATGATTTCTTATGGCTTACCCTCCAGCATTATGGTATACCTCCTATGTTTATTACTTGGTTGAAAAACATTTACCAACATGCTACAGTATCCCCTTTGGTTAATGGACATCTTGGGCCACTCCTCCCTATTAAACGGGGGGGGGGGTGAAACAGGGTTGTCCGATTAGCCATTTGTTGTATGTCTTTAGTATAGATCCTTTATTACGCTCCCTAAATTTGATGATCCCTCCTGTCACAGTTCCTGGTGTTTTGCTTCCTTTTTCTGCTTTAGTACATACAGATGACATTTGCATTTGCACCACTACAGTTTCTTCTGTTCAGACTGCAATTTCTTTAAGTGAATCTTATGGAGTACTTTTTGGTTCCTTCCTAAATAAACTTGTATGTGTAGGGTGTGAATTAGGAGTAACTCTCCCTACAAATGCCTCTATTTCTGGTATACATTTTTCTGTGGAATCTATTTGGATATTGGGGGTAGTTTTTGGGACTTTAACTCCTGCATTATATAACTGGGACATTCAACTTGAAAAAAGGTAGGCTTATGGTCCAGAATTGGAATAAATGGCAGTTTAGTAAACCCAAACGTATCTACATGATTCAAATGAATCTGTTGCCCCTCTTTTTATTTTTAAGTAATGTTTTTCCTCCTCCAAAACAATGAGAGGCTCTTCTTTTTAGTATTTTTTTTCAAGCCGTATGGGGTAGCCGCCTTAATCCACTTAAGCGCAACATTTTGTATTTACCAGTAGCCAGGGGTGGCCTTAATATGGTGAATCCCCTTTTATTTTTTTATTGTCAATTTTTTATACTAATTTTCTACCCTTATTGAAACATATTCCTAAATTATGGACGGGTCTTTTTTGTCAATCTGTTGGGCAATGGTTTCAAGAATGGACTGCTGTCCAAAATAGGCACCTTAAATCTAACCCCAAGTGGTTTCTTATCTCCACAAAGTGTTTATCAAATTACAACAATGGCAAGTTACTAGTGATTGGATTATTACCAAACCTAAGAAATTAGTTTATCAAATTATAATAGACTCTCATTTTACGGAACCTGTAACCTTTCCAAAATGTCCTATCCTGCACCTGTCAGCGTTACAAAATCTTTTAGTAGAGAAACAAATTTTCCCTAAACTTTGTGATGTGACATGGTTGTGTTGTCATCAAAAGCTTAATGTTAAGGGCAATCAATTCCATAAACAATTGGAAGAACGTAACTGTTCTCGCCCTGGATGTTTCCAACAGCTTGAATCTATGCATCATTTATATTTTTCTTGTTCCTATATATTATCATTTTGGTCTCATGTTGCCTATGTTTGGCAAGAGCCTGACTTTTTAACTGTTTCTTATGAAACCTTGATATATGGCTCCTATACTTCCATTTGGTCGAAATGGGATACTAGTACTTTAAATGTTATTTTTGCAGTCTTTAAGTGGTTTATTTGGAATTGTCGATGTCTTTTTACATTACAACAAAAGGTTATTTCTCACACTGAACTTCTCCAAAAAGTTACAACAGAACTTCATCATATTTATCAGTTTGAGGCACGACAGTATGCTCATAGTCTTTTTTTGCTGAAATGGAGAAATTTGCCTTGGGTTACGGATAACGATGCTCCTGTTACTTAATTTCTCTTTCATATAATTTTTTTCTGATTATTGAATCTAATTATGATTGTCTACCTTTATTATTTTCTTGTATATGGTTTTTATTTACTGTTTACTTTGTTTATTAGTTACTTTTTTCTAGTGTGATTTAACACTGTTTTCTTCTCTTTTGTTTTGTATTTGAAGTTTTTGTTAATAAAAATTTCCCCTACTGTTTTCAAGAAGTGCCATGGGATCTTTAACATCCACCTGAACTATCACTGGAACAGGTAGATGGGACCTCGGTTTAACATCTCATCCAAAAGATGGCACCTCAGGAGTGCAGCACTCCCCTCATGCTGCACTACAGTGTGAGTAATGGGATATTAATCCAAGTGTCTGGTGTGGGGATAGAACCCACATGTTAAGGTGCACATGCCTACAGAACCACAACCCCTCTCTTCATATCACTTGAGGCTGCTGGTGCTACCCTCAGGCCTCCACCTGGGGGCAACTAAGGGCTGAGACAGCAAACCACACCTCCCAGGCAGAGGAGAGGAGAGCTGTCCTCCGAATGCTCAATCCTCCCCCCCCCCCGGCTGACGCCTGGCAACTTGAACTCATTCTTGAACCTGGGTTGCCAGCATGGAAAAGTTAAGGCAGAGAGTGCCTCATCCCTCTTTTTTACTGGGTCAGCTGTCAATTTTTGCTATTTTGAATTCTTGGAATTTTTACAAGTTTTGAACCTTGCACTGTCTGCTACTCGATATTATGCATTGCATTTGTCAACATATTTGTTATCATGTATAGCATGTCACTTTTTTTGTAATTCTACCCACACTGTGACCTACCCTCCCACAGTTGCATGATGGGATGAGCTTTGGCTCAGTATGCCTCTCCCAGTCAATACATTTTAAGTAAATATCTAAATAAAATGAATATAATGATAATTCATTGCAAAAAACTTTGCTAATGCACTAGTTAGGGTTAAACCAACAAAAGTAGGGAAAAGTGGTGTTAGTGTTCCCAACCCTAACACCTACCCCCACCCTGCAGGCAGCAACAGGTAAAACCATTACAGTTTTACCTGTCCCGGGTCTTCGCAAATCAAGCATGTGGTGTTCCTTGGGGTTGTCAGCCCTAATGCTCACTCCATTCCATCAGTAAATAAGCTGAGATGTCTACAGTATATGAGAATGGGGTGAGTGTTAGGGTTGACAACTCCAAGGCACATGCTACACCTCATTTATGAAGACACAGGAGAGGTCAAACTGTAATGGTTTTTCCTATTGCTGCCTGCATGGTGGGGGTGAGGTGTTAAGGTTGGGAACCCTGACACCACATTTCCCTACCTTTGTCAGTTTAGTCCTAACTTAAGGTTGGGAACCCTAACTAGTGCATTAACAAAGTTTTTTGCAATGAATTTCCTTACTTTTTGGAATAGTATAATCGGATCCTCATTTGCCTGTGGGAGTGCTTCCTTCCCTCCATAGATGCATGCATCTATGTTTCTGTCGGTTTCTGCCAAAAAAAGCTATTTCTTTCCTACATAGCATGGAATGTTAAAACTCCAATGTTATCCTATGGGAATTTGCACATTTTATTTTTTATGCTGTTTGTTATATTACCCCTTAATGTTTGAGATCTTTGTTTTAATATATAGATTGTTCCTTAAGTTCAAATATTGAGGGAGTTATGATGGTTCCATGTCATAACAGTGATCACGAAAAGGCGATCGCAGTTTGGGTGAGTGTACATCACCAAAAATCAATTTCAGTGATGTACACTCATGAAGCACAGCAAAGGGGCACCACAGACTTAGATTTTTTCTTTATGTGGGGGGGCTGCACCCCTGCATCCCCCTACTAGAAGATTCACAACTCCAGGGGGGTGCATGTCGGGGAGGGTGTGCAAAGGAAAAAACAGTCCTGGATCAGCACAAAAAATGAGTGCACCCAGAACCGAACCTGGCACCCTCCAAACCTTAGCCTGCCACCAACCCACCACACCACACAGCCAGCTCAGCAGCTCACTGCCGCACTATGCCCCACAAACCCTCCCTCCCCTTCCTCCTGTCGCACAGTGTGGTCCACCCCATGCGTGTATATATAGTGACATTCTGTTGCTATATTCGCCAAACCCCCTATCCGGCCACCCTCCCAACCTGGTAGCCTGGTGCACAGGTGCTGTGATTGATTCACCCTTTTTGAAAGTGCTCAATTGTGGTCACCATCATCACAGGCTACCATTATGACTTATTAAAGTTCCAGTGTTATCCTGTGAGATTTCTCATTTTTATTTTTTTATATTGTCCCTAAATGTTTGGGGGAAGGGGATATGTGTTATTCTTGTAGTACTTGTTAAGACCTGTGCTTTGATATATAGATTGCCCCTTAAGTCCAGATATTGAGGGAATTATGGCTTGTTGAAGTTCCAGTGTTATGCTATGGGAATTTGTATTTTTTTTATATTGCCCCTAAATGTTTTGGGGGTATATATGTTACTGTTTTAGTACTAATTAAGTCCTTTGTTTTGTTATATAGATTGTCCCTTATGTCCAAACATTTGAGGGAGTTATGGCTTGTTAAAGTCCCAATGTTGTCCTATGACAATTTTCATTTTTGAATTTTTATGTTTTTTCTGTGGGCCATAACTTTTTTTTTGGGTGGGGATAATGTATTATTCTTGCAGTACTCATTAATATCTTTGTTTTGATATATAGATTGTCCCTTAAGTTCACATATTGAGGGAGTTATAACTTGCTGAAGTTCAAATGTGAGAAAAAAAGTCCAAAATCTTTTTTCATATGAAGGCATCCTTTTTCATATAAAGTGAAAAACCCATACAAAAAAGGATGCCTTCAGCTGGCCCGGTGGTGCTGGGGGTTGAGGCACTGGACTCCACACCTCGTGCTATGCTGGCGACCTGGGTTCGGGAATGACCTTGGGTCGTCAGGATGCCAGCATGGGTATGTGTGGGAGGAGTTGGATTGAGCGGGATGCCTTCATACAAAAAAAGAACTGGAAAGAAAACTACGTCCAAATTATTTTTTTGTATTAGGGCATCCTTTTTTGTATGAACGATAAAAGATCACAAAAAAGGATTCCTTCATATGAAAAAGAATCAGAAAAAAAACCAAAGTCCAAATTCTTTTTCTTTTTACATGAGGGGATCCTTTTTTGAATGAATGAAAAAAGCATACAAAAAAGGATCCCTTCATATGAAAAAATAATTGGCACTTAGTTTTTTTCAGATTCTTTTTTCTTATGAAGGGATCCTTTTTCATGACCTTTTTTCATTCATACAAAAAAAGATGCCCTCATACAAAGAAATTTGGATTTAGTTTCTTTTCCAGATTCCTTTTTTGCATGAAGGGATCCTTTTTCATATAGCTGAATTCTTTTTTCGTATGTCTATATGAAAAAACTGAAGTGAATCACGAAAAAGGATCTAAAAAAAACACATTTGGGGGTAATTTTTTCCAACAGTTAAGTGGAGAATCCACCTAATGGGGTCCTAATGGTCAAGATACATGTGTCAGTGTCTGTCCAGGATGTCATTTTTGTGGGTTTTGTAATTAGAAAACCAAAAAACAGAAACAAGATGGCAGCCATATGAAAAAGATTTTTCCCCATGAAAAAGGATGACCCCCCCATATGAAAAAGGATCCTTTTTTGTATGAACCAAATTCTTTTTTCATCCCAAGCAGCTATCCAAAAGACTGTACTGAGCATGCTCAGAACTGAAATTTTAAAATGTATTAACTTTGGAACGGATTAATACTTTTCCACCAAACCAGCAAAAGGCACATCTGAGGGCCAAGCCCTTTCTACTTTGAAAATGTCATACCAAAATGCCAAACTATCTGGGTACTAGGTGATGACAAAAAACAGCAAAAAACACTGAGTTTTTCTAAAACTTCTTTCGCTGTCTGCATCTCGGGATCTGAACATCCGACTGGAATGAAACTTGATACATCAAGAAATCTTTCCCCTGAGACCATGCATGCAAATTTTGTGCAGATCTGTTGAACAGTTGTGAATAAAGTGTAAAATCTGAGGTTTAGCAGAAACCCTTGCTCAACCCTAAATATAGTGGCACTACTGTGCCACTATAATACCATAGTGAGGTGTTTATTAACCCCCGATTTGGTTATTACCTAGGAAATCCAGACCACTATTGGTATTATCGATATCATACTGATAAAATAAACATCTGTGCATTGAGCTACAGTGGATCTGTGAGAAAGAGGACACTGTTTCTCACAGAAACGCTGTAACATTACTGGAGTCTTTGACTGGCTGCTGCGTGTTGAAGTGGCAGGGCAAACTGAGCTTGCTCTTTGATCGGATGAGTACATATTCAGCAGCCTATCAGAATACAGAGCCATTGTTCCATTATTATTCTTAGCCAGTGTATGCAGAGCCACTGTCTCATTATTCATTCTACTGTCCGATTATCACAGAATAACTAGACAGAAACTCTGCATTCTAACTAAGAGGGATCTTATCCAGCATAATAACTGATCTTACCACACTTGCCAGCTGATTGAAGCACACCTGGAGTGTGCAGTAAGATCTGTCTTACTGAATGTTTTGTTGTGAGTCTTTACATGCAACACCAGAGAATGAAAGTGTGTCCAAGGGAAAACAGCAGACCCAGCTATGTCTGCCTATAGCTTAGTGGTTAACAGCACTGGACCAGTATTCCTGGGGACTGGGTTCATATCCCAGTAAGTCACATTATTTCTTTCTCGCTATAATTTGTGATTTAAATTGCTTAGCAGTGGCTAATATTGCACTAAAAAACATCTGGTTGTAATCTTTGTTCTTAGTTGTAGGATTGTGCAACACCAGAGAAAGAAAGTGTGTCCAAGGGAAAACAGCAGGCCCACCCATGTGAGCCTATTGCATAGTGGTTCAGAGCACTGGGATGGTATTCTGGGGGCCTGGGTTCAAATCCCAGTAGGTCACATTATTTCTTTTTCACTGAAATTTGTGATTTAAATTGCTTAGCAGTGGCTAATACTGCACTAAAAAACATCTGGTTGTCATCTTTGTTCCTAGTTTCAGGATTGGGCAACACCAGAGAAAGAAAGGGTGTCCAAAGGAAAACAGCAGGCCCAGCCATGTGAGCCTATTGCATAGTGGTTCAAAGCACTGGGATGGTATTTTGGGGGTCTCAGTTCAAATCCTAGTAAGTCACATTATTTCTTTGTCACTACAATTTGTGATTTAAATTGATTAGTAATGGCTAATACTGCATTAAAAAACATATGGTTGCCATCTTTGTTCCTAGTTGCATGATTGTGCAACACCAGAGGAAGAAAGTGTGTCCAAGGGAAAACAGCATGCTCAGCAATGTGAGCCTATAACTTAGCAGTTAAGAGCACCAGGACGGTATTCCTGGGGCCTGGTTCAAATCCCAGTAAGTCAGTAAGGCTGGGAAAGTGATGGGCTGGCACATCTCTAGAAGCTCTGTGCTCAAGTTTGGGATTCATAGCCTGACACATGCAAATGGAGCCATTAGGCATGCAAGGCACAATGGAGCAATTTGCATGTCATTATGGCCCCACTTGCAAGTACCTTGCATTGCTACACACACCAGAATGCACCGGGCACCCTGCAAGTGCCAAGAGCAGACAACAAAGGGAAACAATATCCCCGGTAGACTAGTGCCCCCTCCACCCGTATCCCCAATCTTGACAAACATCTCCTGGGGAAATCCCTGGTAGTCATATTTATTTATTTATTTATTGAAATGTTTCACCAGGAAGGCACACTGAACAATAAGTTGTTCATCTCCCGGTGCGACATGGGGTCACAGGTCATTCACAAAGTTGTGAATGAAAGCTTACAGTACACACTGCAAGACCACTGGTCGACAGAGTCTGCCAATGGGCTTACAGGAGTACTGTACGCTGTCATTCACTGATAGCTCAGTCAGTGGGCAGCCATGGTGGTTTGTGGGTGAGTTGAGCTGGCCGCCAACTTTCTGCCATTGCTGGTACAGGAGGAGCAGTGTGGGGTGGGAGTGCCTGAGTGGGTGGGGGGTCCACTGGACCACCGGGGATACTGTAGAATTTACAGTCACAATGAGATTGGGTCGGGGCTGGGGGGAGGGGTTTCCACTAGACTACCAGGGCTTATTTGAATCACATTTTTTACTACCGGGGATACGGGCAGGGAAGGGGGTTTCCACTAGACTACCAGGGATTTCACCGGGAGATGTTTGTCAAGATCGGGGATATGGGCAGGGAGAGGGGTTCCACTAGACTACCAGGGATTTTTTGGACAATGTTTCTGTTGAAGGGGGATATGGGCAAAGAGTTGGTGGACCCCTGGACTGCCAGGGTAGGCAGGCTGCCATGCTGCTGTCTGCAGTACTACAGCCTGCCTGTGGGTGGACACCCACTTAGGTCTACCTTTTTTAGTCCTAAGTTTTGGAGGCACATTTTGGACTTGCTCCGAAGATGTGCCTCCAAAGTGGGTTGTGAATAGGATGTGCCATATATGCATGTGCACGCCCCTTCCAGATGTGCCAAATACCATTAAAGGTGGTGTTCAGCGCATCTCTGCCCTTTGAGAATCGCACTTGGGTGCAACTCCGAGATGCACTGGCACATCTCAGTTGCACTGGGCACATTTGTTTTGTGAATCCTGCCCACTATATAATGATATATAATAAAGAAATAGATTATTTCCTATTATGTGTACTTTATATCTTTTTCTGGCTTTATCTCCTTTTCATGTCCACATTACTATTTCAAAGCGAAATAAATGACCATACTTTTTTCTTGAGGAAAACAAATTTAAAACATTTAAAAAATGCCTAAATTCTTTTAGCGATTAAAATGTTTAGCAGCAAATGAAAGATGAAGACAACTGGATCTTTTACTGTTGCAAAAGGCGGGGGCAGTTTTTTTGCCCAGCTTTGCTACTATGCCACTTTAAGATGCAAAGTGGAAAAGATTAAGTTAAGTAACTGCTAACAGGTCTTAATGGCCATACTTTGTACCTCCCAGGTTGACTGCTGTCACAAATAAAGTGCTTGTTTGACAGCAGAACTAGTTTGAAACACTGACATGCAGTTGAAACAATGAATGATATAACTGTTTCAAAAGTATGTGAGCACTCAAAATGGCTCAAAAGCCTGACTAGTACTGAACAAAATTGGATTACCTAACGCACACAGTTTTTTCTCCCATATTGGTTTTTCTCCTGGCTGGCACCTTGTTTCTCAGGGATATATACGGTCCACAGGGATATTCCATGATCAGGCTGAATCCAGCTGTTTTTCAGATGGCTACTGGATTTTTCTCTCATCTTACCCCCCCCCACCTCCCCTATGGGCTGCAGTGCCTCTGTCAGCCTCACAGAGCCACAGTTTCCCCTGTGGCAGGAGCAAACTCCTTGGCCCAGCCATAGGGGTTACTGTGTTGGTGGAACCCACCACCCTCTCTCCTTAACCAAGCTGCACTGCCAAGTGACAGCTGTCTCATCCATGGCCTGCCTTTCCAACCTGACTTCCCAGGCCCGCTTCTGAACCTGGGTCTTCAGCGTGGCTGAGTGACACTACCACTGGGCCATGGGGGTGGCCTCAAAGCCTCATTTTTTAGGGTCAACGAACTTAACAAGGTTGGGATATTCCATTTTCAAGTTTTAAAGTTAGAGAGGCTTCAAATATTGCAGTTTACATAACTGCAAAATGTAATTTTACAATTTCTGAAAGTCTGCAGACTTATAACTAAGTCACCTTAAAAGACAGAGGTTTGAAACTTGGTACCCTTCTGTGTGAACATTGGCTAAGTCAACATACCAAAGGTGCAACCTGGAAAAATAAGTATTAGTTAGATGGAAATAACTGAAATCAAAATTTTGGCAAAATTTCACACAAGTTTCATGGAAAGGTTGTGAAGTTTCATGGAAACTAAATCATAATTTCACCAGAATTCTGCAGCAGAAGAAAAAATCTTGCCCAACCCTGGGGGAGGTGTGATAGAAACTTACAAGTTTATGAGGGGGATAAAGATGGTAGAGATAGATGATATGTTCTCCAGAAGTAATAACATGATAACTAGGGGGCATGAGTGGAAATTTGGGGGTGGGCGGTTCATGAAGGACATCAGAAAGTTCTTCTTTACAGGAGTGTGGTTGAGCTGTGGAATAGATTGCCCGAGGAGGAAATAGAGACAAGCACAATCAATGGATTCAAAGTGAGGTGGGACAGATATAGGGAATAATAAGGACTACAGACACAGTAAAAGAGGAGGATTGCTAATATAATATTGTGTAGTTTAAAAGTACTACAGTACATGGTTGATAGCCAGTGCAGGGCAGACCTGATGGACAGTTAGTCCAGGATCTGAAAAATGGAAATAGTAAGTTTGTCTTGTGCATGCCAAAGGAGTGAAACCTTGTGCCACTGGTACAGTAATAGCCAGTGACATGATGGAGAATATTCTGGTATAGGGAACACATCATGGATTGCAGTGAAATAACAGATTTATCTCCACTAGTGAGTGATAAGACCAATAACTCATGAGTGGCAAAGCCATGAGTTAGTTACAAAGGTCTTACCATTCATGTGCAAAAATAAATGTGTTACTATTCTACTGCAACCCATTATGCATTTGATATATACCACAACATATTTAACAATTTTACTTATGGAATACATAATGGGTTGTAGTAGAATAACAGTTTTATCCACAGTAATGAGTGGTAAAACCCGTAACTCCCAAGTGGCGAAGCCATTAGCAAAATATAAAGGTCTTAGTATTCATGTGTGCTGATTAATGTGCTATTCCTCTGCAGCTCATTATGTTTGTTTTTAAAGCTTTTTATTAGTACTTTATCTTGTTATAATTACTGGTGACCCCCCTTTAACAACCGGTTTAGCTAGATCAATAAAATGCCGTAATAACCCGAAATCAAGTTATTACGGCATTTGGTCAAACTTTCTTCTGCGGAAGCAGTGTACTCGAAGTCACTGTTTTGAAAAGCCACCTTATTAGCGTTACCTCGGCTGAACTCATAAATAAACATGGCTCCTGTTTCTAGCACCTGACGATTTACAGTGATCCATTGCTTGTCAGGTACATATTTTTTTAACTACTTTACATTTTTTTTAAGTGGCTAGTTTTCCATTAGCAGGTTATACAGACCTGCCACTAGAGGGATTCTTGGTCTTCTACATAAATCACTGTATTCATTCGTGGGCAATATGGCCTGCATTATCATTCTACTTCTTTCCCGGTTCTGCTACAAGGGGACTTGAGTCTGAAGGGTGGATGGCCACTAACTAAGCTGCTCCTGCTCTCCTTGTTCCCCTTTCTGCTGTATTTTCTCATCTAGGTTTTAAGTGAGAACCTAGGTGGGCAAATTTCTTGCCTAGAAAATATTGCACTAATACAAATCACGAGACCACTCAATCTGGGACCATGGCTCTCCTTATTGTGTTTTTATTGCTCCTAAGGTGCAGAGTTTTCAGCAATACAGTGCAATTCGAAGTACCTCAATGTAATTCAGTTCTCCAATGTACCTTATCAATACCTAATGTTATAACAGTCTACTGTGCAGACACTATGTCATTCTCCTCTCCCCTTTTAGCCTATTTCCTCCGGTTAGCCTACACTCCCTTGCTACTGCCCTCACCTATGTCTACCCAAGCACTTACATTGATCACGATCAACTGTCATTACAGTGGTGCCGCCTCTGCGAGCACGATATGGGTTGCCGCGAAGAAATAAAAAGCAGTCTCCATTCTTATAAGCTCCTTAAAGAAAGTTATACTCTTGGCTTCTTCTCTGCTCAGGAAATGTGGAGCTCAACCTGGCCCCCACAACTTACCTCGCCTATCGATTTTGTTGAGGCCACAGGTCTCAAAATGATGATGGTCAACATTTTAAGCCTGCCTAAAAACTTGTATAGCTGCAAGCCTGGGCTGCATACGCTAACCCAGACCTTATCATAATTACTGAGTCATGGTTAAAAAGACGAACACTGATCAACAAATATCACTGCAGGGCTACAATTTATTTAAAGCAGATAGAGAGTCTAGAGGAGGGTGTGGTTATCTACACCAAATCTAAGTACTTAGTCAGCAATATTAGTTGCAAATCTCTAGCCAAGGAATTTGAGTTAGTTTGCTTGAGCCTTCATCTCCTCCTTGGAATGTATCACTATCCTAGGTGGCTATAGACCCCGCTCTGGTGGTGATGAAGTCCTAATCTTTGAAATCCATGTTCTAGATGCAAAACTGAAACAATATTTCTAGGAGATCTAAATATGGACTGGCTGTCACCTAAATCACACGGCCTCAAATCCCTTTGTGACGAGCTAGGTCTTGGGCAATTAGTCAGTGAACCTACTAGGAACAACACTCTAAATACTGCCAACAGTTCCATTCTAGATGTGGTACTAACCACCCATCCACACAAAATATCTAATTTGGCAGTGTTTCACAACGACATGAGCGATCATGGAATTGTTGCTTGCATAAGATCTCAAATTAAGGCCTGACCACAACCCATCTTTATAACAAAAAGATCCTTTTGAAAATTCAGTGCAGTAAACTTCCTATCTGACCTGAGCATGATCAGATGGCAAGATCTTTACCTAGCCAAAGATGTCAACAAGGCAGCTTGCATCCTTAATGACAAACTCACTACAATAATAAATAAGCATGCCCTTTCATCAAAGTAAAGTGCGGAACAATTCCAACCCCTGGTTCACCTCGGATCTCAAGGCAGCCCTTATAGCTCGAGATAAGCTCTGGGCTAAAGCTAGACATCCAAAGAATCTTCGGATTGGCAGGCCTTTAGAACAGCCAGGAATAACTGTGTGAAAAAACTTCGCTCTGCTAAAGCTAACTATTATATTTCTACTCTCGAACAAGCTAAAGGTAACCCTCATAAAATATGGAAGACTATCAAAGCTATAGAAGGACGGCCCATGGCCCCCTCTGTCCCAACAAAGATAGTTGCAAGTGGCAAGATTGTGGAAAACAAGTCCCTAATCCTGGAGGAACTTAACTCCCACTTTGCCACAGCTGGATTAGCTTTGACTCCACCTTATGCTGGTGCTGCGTGAGCCAGCATACCCTCCCGCCACATCTAGTCCTGCATCCAGCCCCTTCCAACTGCGCAAGATAACTTATAAGAAGTAGAAGATTCTCTCTTAACTTAGACACCAAAAAGCGCGGGGACAATGGTTGGAACCCTTTTTCCTAAGGTCAGGTTACGCCCATTTCACTGCCCCAATTCTCCACATCTTCAATCTTTCCATTACATCTGCTACTGTGCCATCCTGCTGGAAATCAGCAATATCCTCCTCTATTTAAATCTGGTGACCCATGCGATGTAAACAACTATAGGCCTATCTCCATATTGCCTATCCTTTCTAAAGTTCTCAAAAACTGATCCATATTCAGTTAAAATTCACTTGAAACCTTCTCTCATTAACCCAGCTCAACATGGCTTGGGCTAATCATAGCACAATCATGCACTAGCAAAAGTAACCAATGATTGGATCTCTGCTATAGATGCTAAGAAGGTAACTGGTGCAGTCTTTTGGACCTCAGCAAAGCTTTTGATACTGTTGATCACAAACTATTAGTCAATTGCCTTGCAAAGTTGGGTGCCACATACCATACCACCCAGTGGTTCTCTAGCTACCTAACTGGAAGATTCCAAAAAGTAAAGGCGGAAGGCTTTTTTTCTGCTGCCTTGCCAGTTGCAAGAAGAGTCCCCCAAGGATCCATCTTAGGCCCTATCTTGTTTTCTCTGTACATTAATGACTTAAATGCTAACATATCTACTTCCAATCTGCACTTTTTTGCAGATGATACTGTGTTGTATACTTCTGGCTCATCGTTATCTGAAGTCAAGGGAGTGCTTCAAGTGGACTTCGCACAACTTGAGCATAATCTAATAAAGGCAAAGCTTCTGCTCAATGCTAAGAAGACTAAAGCGATGATATTCTCCCGCAGTGCTGTCTCAGGCCCCCAATACCTTGCCCAAGACTTCATTGTCACCATGCTAAACGAGCCTCTGAAGTTGTAACCAAATTTAAATATCTAGGTATCTGGATCGACAATAAATTATCTTTCAGTGACCACGTCGAAGATGTCTCTAGAAGGTTAAAAGCAAGGTTAGGTTTCTTCTACAGAAATAGGCCCCTTTTCCCTTTGAAACTTGAAACAAGCTTGTACAGCCACTTTTCTCCCACTGACTAGTATGGCGTATGTAATCTATTCCTCCACCACTCTTGCAAATCTAAGTAAACTGACATCCTTTATCACCGTGCATTACGGTTCATTACCAACTCCCTTACCGTCGCACCACTGTGACTTATATGCAGCTGTTGGTTGGACATCCTTACTACTAGACGCCTGCTCCATGCTGGGCTATGGACTTAAACTGCTCCTGCAGAAATTGCCAAGCTATCTCTCTTCCCTTATTAGTATCTCACATAGTGCATACTATGAAAAATCTGACTTTATTATGTTTGACATACCAAGGAGCTGGACTTCCTTTGGTAAACGTGCTATTGCATATGCCTTCCCTCCATTTGGAACCAATTACAAACCATAGTGAAACTAACTAGCACAGTTTCAATAAACTTCTACAATCGCTAAGTTCAGCCAAAATAAAAGACACCTGTAACTGTCATTAAGTCTCTTCCTTCCCATGTGTGCTATATTTATCCACTGGTAAGGTATAATTGATTTGTCATATTAACTGCTTTCCTTCCCTTCCACTCCTGGCTTTTATCTTTGCTTACGCCCACTGCTACTCTATCAAATCATTCCTCCCCCCATATCAGTTGTAACTGTTGTTTGTTCTAGCTGCCAAAATACTGTATATGTGTTGCACACACCAGTCATCATGTTTCATTTATCAGTATGCAACCTGTAAGTCGCTTCCTGTCTCATATCAATGTTTACCACCTGCGGTCACCCTATGTGGTACCCTTGTATGTATATCCAGTCTGTATCATGTAACGTGCATTTCATGTATATACTGTTATTACCTATCTGTGTTTGTACTTTAAGTGTTTATGTCACAGGACCTCCTTGTGAATGAGCTTGCTCAATGGAGTTTTCCTGCAATAAACTTGAACTTGAACTTGAAACATTCTTTATCTGGTTGATCCCGCCCTCAGAAAAAAAATCTGGTTAACCCTGCCGTTCGTACCTGATGAGCAAGGCAAGAGAGTGGTTCCGTCGGGAATCAATTGTGTGTGACTCCGGGCATGTAATTCGGAAAAAAAACAAACAAAACACAACCACTAAAGTAAAAAAAAAAAAAAAGCAGCCTTACAGAGACAGGGTGTGTGTGTCTGACAGGAGAATTGCTTTTGTGTATGAGACAGAGTCTATGTCTCTGGCAGTATGACAGAACTGCCTTAACATATGCTGCTATTCACAGCCTGCACCAGTGATTATAAAAAATAAAAGTACAGGTAAGTGTGTGTTTTATGGATTTTTTATACACCCTCTTGGTGTGTGATGAACACATAAACCTCTCGAGCTTCACTCTCGAGGTTTATGGGTCATCACACACCTCAAGGGTGTAAAAAAATCCATATCTCACACTTACCTAACCATTATTCTCTATTTAGCTTAAAACTGCCTTTCTTTCCATTGTATACTCTCTATGTGGCCCATTGTTCTCAGTGTTCTTTTTCTAGATTCTTAGTGGAAAGAACATGTTCTAAGTGAAATAAATTGTGTTCTAAGTGAAAATATAGAGGATAATGTATGGGCAGCAGTTAACAACCACAGTGTATTTGCTTTGAGAGGTTACCATGGTATCTAAACCTTGAGAGCGAAGCTCGAGAGGTTCACTGTTACCATGGTAACCACAAGAAGCAAATTCATCTATGGTTGTTAACTGCTGCACATACATTGTCTTATATAATGTATGAATACCAGTATAAGGATGGTTGTGAAAAAGAAAATACTCTGCTTCAACCCACAACCGCCTCCACATTGTTCAATCCTCCTCAGTAAAAACTAAATACTCCAACCCTTCTGCTTACCTGCCATTGAAGACATGGACACAGTTTGATTGCAATCATGAAACTGGAACACTGCACTACAGAAAAAAAAACATAACAATGCAATCAAAACTAATTCGGAGATGGATACAATTGCTGGGGTCAAAATGGGTCAGTGTAGGGTTAGAGGGTCTTCCGGAAGTACTAAAAGTGAAGCAGACTTCACTCGAGGAGACACTTCTTTTACTCAGCTACAGTGCACAACCACCATTACCATTTGAATATTGCCATGTGGTAGTGACGCCTGCTGAGTGCTACTGCAGTGGAATGTGACAGCTGGGACCATTCTTTCTTGTTATGGTATCGTTCTAAGGTGGTTAAAAGTAAGCATGATGTCAGAACGATACCATAACAAGCCTGTATTTCAACTGAATTCTAGTGGTAATAACGTTTCACCATACACTATAAATATATATCCCCAAATAACATGGCTTACTTTATGTATCTAATTTATTCACCACTACTTTGCTATAATATTGTTTACTTTGTTTTTGCCTTTCTTCCCATTATAAACTCTCCATCTAACCTATTGTTCTGTGTGTTCAATTTCCAGATCCTACATGAAAATAACATGTTCTAAGTGAAATAAATTGTGTTTTAAGTGAAAATAAATATGTATCCAAAAATGTAGTTATTAAAAAGGTGGTAACCATGAAAGGCACACTGAGTCGAAGCTCATTTCTGGGTGCGACCCAGGGATATTGACACATAGAGGTGAGAAAAACAGATGGTACAAAGCATAAACAGTAAAATGTATATTACAAAGAGGCAAAGGTAATAACAAGCAATCACAAAAGCATCATAGGTGATGCAGATTACAACAGTAGTTATATAAATAAATACAATATAAGTCAGTTATTTACAGAGTATTGTAGGAAGAGTGTGACAACTCTAAGTGTGATGAGGCCAGTGGTTGTTTAGTGGGAATTTACAGTAGATAGAAGGTTCGAAACAGGGAGGGTGGAAAGCCAAATTAAGTATCAGCGGAAGCTGAAATTAGAGGAGGAGTGGAGGTGAGGTAGGGACGGACAGATCACAGGAAATCCCCATTACTTTCAATGGATCTAAGTTTCTATGTTTCTATGATTTCCTGTGATATTTCTCATTGTATCCAGATATACTGTATAGTGCATCTTGTCACTGGCTACCACTGTATGCAGTATAATGAGGTTTTAAAAGTTTATTGGTATCATAGCAAAGCAAATTGACCCAATTTGCTAACTGTCTCTGAGGAAATTATGTAAGACTATGAACATCAGTGTCGTCAATGTTTTATAGAGATAGGCAGGCAATAAAATGCCCTACCCTAAGCACTACTGTGCCTGGAGCCTGCATTATCTCCAGACTCCTCTAAATTAATCTAAAAATACTCCCATGCAAAACAAGTAGTTGGTTAGCGTTGGGTAGTTATTACCATAAGTTTCCTATTACCTGCTATTAAAGAGAACATAACTCTTGCTTTTTTGCACTTGATAATACACAGTAAGTGGAATTTACAGCATGTGTGAAATCTGCTTAATACCCCCAGTGTACAGTTTTATGTGTTTTTTTAAATACAGTCCGACCCAATGGACATTGTTACAGTGGACACCCAGTTATCATGGAGAGATGTATATTGCCAAAAGCCAAAAGCAAGACATGTAGTGTTAAAAATCCATTTATACCAAACTCTACAGTTCCTGTATAGCATGTATTGCAAGCTACTCTGTGTCCCTGTTACATGCTGTGACCTGCCTCTTAATCATCACCTGATTGTTCAGCTGGCTTGGCTGGCACTAGTTGTCACTCACCTCACCTAATACCTGACACCTTACTCCTGAGGATAACTCCATGGCACAGGTTGTCTTTCCGAGTCCCCCCCCCCTTGGCAAAGAAGGGGGTATGTTTTGATTTTAACCCTGGTGTGTGACCTGTAGTAAATGAGATTTATATTTTGACATTTTAGGAAGTAGTGGATACCCTTTATAATGGACAATGCCTGCTTAAACAAACATGTCCGTTTCAAGAGGGTTCCACTGTAATTCGATTTTTTTCAGAGTCCCTTCTTCATGCTGCCTTCTTCTCACCAAATTTTATTTTTGAATTACTTATGCGTTCTGAAATCCTGTGACATCAGTAAATCAGAAGTCTGGAGTGAAGCTTTCCATGCAGGGCTGCCGCTCAACTGATGTCAGCAGGTTCTGGAACTGATAAGCAATTTTTAAAATAAAGCTTGTGCTGGAAAAAGGCAACATTAACAAGGGACCCTAAGGAAGGAAAAACCACAGGGCTATTTAAAGAAAACACTCAAAGTTACCCTGGGGGTATTAAGCAGACTTAACACTTGCCTGAATTTCCAATTATATTATAAACTGTAAAAAATGAGGTTTATTTACTCCATTTAACTCATGTTAAATACTGGGGATAGAGCAACATGGGTACTCAATGCTTCACTGAGTCACCACCCAAAGTTGTAATACTCAAACAGGGCACGCAGCCCAGCGGGAAGGAGTCTCCCATGTGAGTGTGGTGCAGTGTAAATTGTCAATCCAGATGTTAGTGGGCACAATCAAGGATAACCCATAATAACATCCTTGGAAGTTGCTTGCAGATGTGGCACTAAGGCTACACTGTAGCTCTGCATCTGTGGTACTGAGCCTCCATCCTGCTTCTTGTTTCAAGCATTTCCTGCTGTCTAGTGGCACCTTCTCCCAATTTATTCCAAGCATTCTCCGGTGCCTTGCAGCACTCCCAGTATGTTCTAAGTATTCCCTGGTATCTAGCGGCATCGTCTCCCACCTTCCCGTAATGTTTCATATAGTCCCTGGTGTCTAGTGGCACTCTCCTCTCCCCTCCCCCAGTGTGTTCCAAAAAGTCCCTGGTGTCCAGTGGCACTCCCCCCAAAGTGTTCCAAGCAGTCCCAGGTGTCTAGTGTTCTCCTGATGCTGTCCTTTCAAGTTAGCTATGCAATGACCCCTCATCTGTGCTTTCCTATGTTTTGTGAGGGGGATAGGGGTTATGAAGAAAACACTTGACAGACGGGAGATTGTTGGCAGGTAATTTTGGATAGGGACTCTCCCACACTCTTGAAATCAAATCACAAAGCTGGGTGTCAGAACTGTGTCAGTCTAAGAATGTTTTAAATCAATTAGTTCAACGCAATATTGATCTGTTTGTAAAGTAAACATTATTCAAACAAAATCTGAACAATTGATTGTGGTCTTATTCTGCATGTAATTGTACAAATGCTGTTTAAATTTTGATATTGTGGGCATCCTTTGCAAGAAATTGTACAAATGTTTTATACAAGTGTTACATGAAATTATACAAATGTTTGCATCAAATTGTACAACTGTTGTTAAAATTTTGAACAGATCCAGAAACAAATGATTTGATACCTTTTATTGGACCAACATGGATGTTACAGAAAAGAACAAAGTGCTCTAGCTTTCGAACCATCCAGGTCCTTCTTCAGAAGCTTTGTGGCAGTTATTTTGAAAATCCCATACTATTAACACCAGATTATATTTAAAAAACAGAAATAATTCTCATTGGTGTAGCATATACATTTAAAACATAACAGAAGATTACGTCAGAGAAGCTAATTAATACCAGTATGCTTTTAACTGAGGAGCCTTAGAAGGGCAAAGGTTATCAAGAATTCTCAACAGCCAGAGAGTTCTTCTCACATAAATTTTAAAATGTCTCAGTATGCTAAGAAAGCATTCTAGTGATAAAAAAAAAACCTTGGGGTGGCATTCTCTCTAATACATGTAAGATGAGCTTACAACTTACATTCCAGTTGTCCTGGTGTATTAAAGAATGGATAATGAGAGACAAAATCCTGAAATTAGGTATAACTGCAAGTTGAAAACAAGCCTCAAATTAACATACACATATGTACATGATGCATGATAGTATCACTTGTAAGTGTAAGTGCCAAATAAAAAATACTTGTCAAGGACCCCCAAGAAAATGAGACCATGAGCCTGATAAGTGCAGATTTCAACACAGAGTCAGTGTATAACAAAAATGTACAGAATCAGTCTAAGGAATCTAAATGAAAACCCAAAGGAATTACACCTTTTATGAACCCCCAAGTAAATGAGATATGCATCTTAATAAGAGCAGATTTAAAAATGTGTGACAGTGTGTAATCCAACCACTGACAACTAGTAGAAGGAAGTAAATGTACACTATATGTGAAAACTAAGTGTCCTAGCCACATAACAATTGCCTCATGCCACGGTCCCCCCACACATACGTGCGTACATACACCACACCACACCCCACACACACACCCCTGCACACCCCCACACAACCACAACATACAACAAATATAACAAACACAATCCACACACACCACACTACACCACACACACACAAACAAAACACACACACACACCTTACCCACAACACACAAAAACACAACACATACAGAAGACACACAAACACATATATACATACATCAGTATACTCTCACACACTCACACGCACTCACCACAGTGTTAAGGTGAGAAGTCAACCTGTAGATAACCATAAACTTACACAATCAAAGGCCTGCTAAAGAACTAAAGTATTTATGTCCATCCTTTGAAGTAAAGGTCTGTGTAAGTTTAAGTGGAATAATGTGTCATATAACCAACATCAATGTTCATTCCATCCGCCACCATATTGAGAAGTAAAATAAGTCTAATTTCAGAAGCCTGTCTCTGTTGTGTACTGTTGAAATGTCCTTTTAAGACCATCACCGACAAATCTGAGATTGAGTGGCCATCCTGGGAGAAGTGCTGGACTACTGGTTTCTCATAGATAATTTCTTACCTAATTTCAGGATTTTGTCTCTCATTATCTGTTCTTTACAGGACAATTGGAATGTAAATTATAAGCTCATCTTACATGTATTAGAGAGAATGCCACCCCAAGGTTTTTTTTTATCGCTAGAATGCTTTCTTAGCATACTGAGACATTTTAAAATTTATGTGAGAAGAACTCTCTGGCTGTTAAACCAATGAGAATTATTTCTGTTTTTTAAATATAATCTGGTGTTAGTAGTATGGGATTTTCAAAATAACTGCCACAAAGCTTCTGAAGAAGGACCTGGTTAGTTTGAAAGCTAGAGTACTTTGTTCTTTTCTGTAACTTCCATGTTGGTCCAATAAAAGGTATCAAATCATTTGTTTCTGGATCTGTTCTTAAAAGGACCAATAAGGCACCTACAACGTTAAAATTTTGAGTCAGATAGTTCTTTTTATAATATTTTTAATATTTTATTGTTTTTATTTTGTATGTTATTTTATGCAATGTTTGTAATTCCCATGTTGTACCCTTACCTCAAGGTGTGGCTAAAAATGGACATTTTTGATGTAGTCCATTTTCCTGGTAAAATGGAAATAAATAAAAAAAATTAAGTAAAAATGCCATCTCTGAATTTTAGTGATCCCCCTTTATGTCCCATTTCCAGATTCCACACTTCTTGGTGCCTAGTGGAATCACTTACTTCTCCCTGTTATGGATTCCATACTTGTTAGTGACAGTAGCCCTCTGAACACCCCGGTGTCCAGTGGCCCTTCATACTCCCTGGTGTTCAGTGGCCACCATCAAAAATGGCACTCTCAGTACTCAACCCCCAAGAACTCCCTTACTCTTTCATACTGATAAGGTTAACCCTTATCCAACATCTGCTGACAACACACCTTGTCCCCCAAATCTCATAAATCCAGTGCTTGGATCCAGTCTCCGTCTTCTAGGTGTCAAACATAAAGGGCTTGATTCTTAAAGATCGGCTCAAGCCGTGACAATGGCTACTTGTGCTGATTGCCAGTGCATCAGAGACCCTACGCCTGAATCACTATTGGGTAGGATCCCAACACCAAAGTCCTGCAGCTTGCGGCAAACGTGGCCATGCAGCAAAAAGATGGTGCACCTGAGAGGTTTGCCACAAGCTGTGGGGCAGTTGGGTGGCATCTGTGCCCAGGAAAAGAGGCCCACCAAGAGGTTGCCAGGGTCATGGGAATGGAGCAGTGAATGGGGAGGGCTGATGGGACACAGATGGGTGACATTAGTGGTGGCACCAGCACCCTGATTGGGCATCAGAGAGCCTGCCATGGTGCCAGTGTGTTGGGGTGCCCACATGCTGGGCACCATGGGGGGTGCTGTGGGCATCACACCACAAAGGGCTTCAGGTGTGTTTCTGTAGTCTGTTTTTGTTTTCTGGGTTGGTGCACTAGGCAAACACAATGCCAGTGCACATACCATGCTATCATAGGGGTATGGGAGACCATGGGCGGATGGCGGCACATGTTCTCTCCCACCCAGGAAGGGCTTCGGGGTGGCACATGGATCATTAGACCAGTCCTCGCTGGTCTAATGGTACTTGAATGCATGCCCTCTGGGAGGGTTTCCTGAATCCCAATGTTGGGATATGGAAACTTGCAACTGTTGCAAGCCCCCTAGCGCACCCAGCAGCTTGGCACAGACCTGGCACAGGGCTGATCTGGCACACTGGGTCCTGGTTTGGTGCAGGGGGCCTTCCTGAAATGGGAACTCTGCAAGTTTTGATGCAAAGCACCACTTGTGTCACTGCTGTGTGACGCAGGCACCTTGCATCGACTTCTGAGTTTTGAGAATCAAGCCCAAAGTCTTTTGGCTGTTCTCTTTTTGGGCTACCTCCACTGCAGTTATCTTTAGTTGCTCCTGTGTCTGCACCCTGTAGTACAGGCTACCATCTGCATGAACAGAGCAGCCCTATGAGAAGCAGGAGTAACACAGTGGGGTTGTGCTGGAGGAGAATAGCCTAAAGAGTTAATGTTTTAACAATTGGAAGAATGAGTTGGATCCAGGTACAGAATTTATTGAAATTTACGGGACAATGGGTGTTGTCCACAAATGCAAAGGGATAGCGGTTCGGAAGAAAGTGTTTGACAGATGGGAGAGTGTTGGCAGATAATTTGGATAGGGACCCTTCCCACACACCTGAAATCTGATCACAAAGCTGGGTGGCAGAATTGAGTCATGCCAGAATGGGTCGGATACTTTTAATGAGCTAGTGGAGCCAAAAATAGCAGATAGGAAAATTTTACAAATTTTGAGAAGTAGTCAGTTGTAACTTTCATTTTTGAAGTATTTCTCTTTTTCCTTTTGCACATTAGAGAGCTTTCTGTGTGATAGCATTGAACTTGTAGTAAATGACATGTCACAAAATACTGCATGATAAAAGGGCTTAATTACCTTTGAATTACACCGTTCTCTGCAGCATACTGTAGCATTTTACCGTAATACTGCAAGGTACTGTGTTGCATTCTGGGTGGCACCCCTGTGTGTCACTTTTTATTCCATATTACATTATCTGGTGATATAGAACTAACCCCCCCCATACACTGATGCCACCCAATGGTTCAATATGAAGGGACTTGGAATAACACACTTTAACATTTGTAGGCTGATGGCTAGTTGGTTGGTGCTGGAATCATGGGTGGCTCTGTACAGTCCAGATATACTTGCCATAATTGAGTCCTAGTTTGAGCTTGCTGTCCCGGGCTCTGCATGCTCCTTGCCTACCTATACCTTACTCATGCTTGACTGTACCACCTCTAAAAGGGTGGGGGAATTGTGATTTTAATACAAGCACACCTTACGCTATTAGCCTTGAGTGTGGTAAATGTATCCTTTTGTGAAGTTCTACACTCCATCCTTCTCTCAGGTAATATCAAAAAGCTTCATGTATTATGTGTCTACAGTACCCCTAAATGTGGCATAACACATTAATCCAAATTACTGAATCAAATCACTGCTTCAGTAGACAAAAAGGAGCTTATTTTGTGGGGTAACTTTAACTTAGACTGACGTGGCAAAAGCTTGAGAACTTCAGAGTCTATGATTATATATTAATGCATCCCCCGGGGGGAGCACTCATTGCAGGATAAGAGTGGTTTCACATGTGTTCTGCTCGAGAGAGAACAGTGAAGTGAAGCTGAGCTGTTCTGGCTCAAGCAGAACACAAGTGAAACCACTCTTACCCCACAATAAGTAGCTCCAGAGGACATATTAATATATTATAGACTGAGGGAGTGCTCAATGTTATTTAAAAAAAAAATTCCCAGAATGTGCCTGTTTCCAGGGCATCTGTGCATGAGATGCTTTTCACAGAATAAGAGTGTCTCAAGTGCAGGGGAAAGGGGAGCTCCGATTGATCAGGAGCACTCCCTTGATCTATAATAAGCAAAATGTTACTCCTCATTCACAGCTGTCATTAATCATTCTGCACTTGGATGGTTGCTCAGAATGAAGGAACCAGTAGGAACGTTTGCATGATGGATTGCCATACTCCAGCTCTGCAACTCTGAAATTCAGTACAGACCCAGTCGAGTTCACTGCAATGTGGATGGCATCAGCTGATGACAGTATCTCTGTGCATCACCTTCAACAGATGAGAAATCCTGTTTGGAAGCTCTTCCATCCACACCGCAGATGTGCTTTGTAGTATACATATACATTTGCTGTAGTTCATACCTTCATATTGTAATCCCTCTTTAGTTTTGTCATGCTCAGTGTCCACCCTTTTCTGTGCTCCTGCTCTGAGATTAAGTAAGACCACCAGCTAAAGCGCCTGCATCTGAGTCTATTTGTCCTACCTCCTTAGATGACTGCAGTGGTGACATGGTGAAAACAATCGTATGCGTGCTGGAGCCGGTCAGGTAAGCAGCTGCACATAGAAAAAAAAAACAAGATTAAGTGCCCAGAACTGTTGGGAGCTGCGGGAAATGTAAAATAAACCCTCTCCCTGCTGCATTGCTGTCTGGAACTCTCAAAATGAGCTGCACTCTTACAGCACAAGTGAAGTGCTCAGACAGGTTTCTGTGCAAAAATTCATAAGAACATAGGAAATGTGTCAGCAGATGGGGACCGTGTGGTCCATCTAGTCTGCCCAAGGTGGCTACTAACCCCAGTTATATTTTTTCCTAAGTTGCCCACATTGCCTGTTCCAAGTGAGTTTGAATTCCCTTACTGTCTTTAATGCCACCACTTCTGGTAGCAGGCTGTTCCATAGGTCAATCATGCTCTCAGTGAAAAAGTACTTTCTAGAGTTGCTTTTAACTTTGCCTCCCACCAGACTCAAGTTGTGCCCTCTTGTATGTGCTGCCCTGTTTTTTCTGGAAGAGGTTTTCCTTCTGAGTTGTGTTAATTCCCTTGATGTACTTAAATATTTCTATCATGTCCCCGCTGTTTCTTCTCTGTTCCAGAGAGAATAAATTCAACTCTGAGTCTTGTCTCATATGGCTCATGATGCAGCCCCTGCACCATCTTTGTGGCCCTTCTCTGCACTGTTTCCAGACGGTCGATGTCCTTTTTTAGTGAGGCCTCCAGAACTGGAAACAGTACTCCAGATGTGGCCTCACCAAGGATCTGTAGAGGGGCATGAAAACTTCCTGCTTTCTGCTCATAATACCCCTTCTTATGCATCTGAGGATACTACTTGCCTTCTGCACTACTTTTTCACTTGTTTTCTTACCTTTAAGTCATTGGCAATGATCACGCCCAGATTCTGTTATATCTTTGTCTCCTCTAATTGATGCCTTTCTAGTACGTACTTTTTTCCTGGGTTCTGCTTCCCCAGGTGCATTACCTTACACTTCTTGGCATTATATTTTAACTGCCAGTTTCTGGACCATTCTTCCAGTCTCCCTAGGTCAGCTTCCATACCTAATGCCCCTTCTAGTGTATCCACCCTGTTGCAGAGCTTTGTATCATCTGCGAACAGGCAAACCTTTACCTCCTGTTCATCAGTGATGTCACTGATGAATATGTGGAAGAGGACTGGACCCAGCACCGATCCCTGTAGAACACCACTGCTCACACCTCCTTCCCTTGATAATGCCCCATTGACCAAAACTCTCTGTGTTGGTTCTATGTGATAATAGTGGCGCTGAACAGGCGACTGCGCTTGTTCGCATAACATCAGGGAAAATTTCACCACTCTGACATCCTCGGCGCATCGGAAGAATGTGGCGCCGGGACGTAAATACCTTGCTGTCTGTGGGGCTGCACCCCCACATACAGTCCCACCCCTACTTAAAGATTCTCAACTCCAGGGGTGCATGTTGGGGAGGTGCAAAGCAAAATAAATACAAGTTCTGGGCTGGGCGCAACAAAAACACAGTAGCACCTGGACCCAGACCCGAACCCGGAAACCTACGCACCGCAAGCAGAGGCCAACCCCTGATGCCACAGTGTGGCTCAGCAGCTGACTGCAGCACCACACCATACATCCCCTCCACCCCCTCCCAGGCCACGCTCACCGTGCTCGCTCCCACCCCACGCACAAGCGTACATATAGCAACATCCTGTCGCTAGGGTGCCAACAACCCTACATCTGGTCGCCCTCCCTGCCCCCTTGTCTTTTGGGCTTTCACCCACATTGCATCGCAATTTGGGACGGTGCCGACTTTCAGGCACCAACCTCATGTGCTACCCTCTGTGTCCTATTCTACAGCCAGTTTCTAATCCAGCTTACTATTTTCTGGTTGACTCCTGTGTGTTCTAGTTTGTTAGCAAGTCTCCTGTGGGGAATGGTATCAAAAGCCTTGCAGAAGTCTAGGTACACTACGTCCACTGCCCCACTCTGTTCCACTGTTCAGGTAACCCAATCGAAGAAATAAATCATGTTTGTTTGGCACGAGCGCCCTGCTGTGAAGCCATGCTGTTTGGGGTTGAGTTTTCCAGTTTCCTTTAGATAGCCAACTATTCTCTTTTTAGTAATGTCTCCATCATTTTTCCCCACTATAGAGGTCAGGCTGACTGGGTGGTAGCTTCCTGCCTCTTCCTTGTTTCCACTTTTGTGCAAGGGCACAACTGTTGCCCTTTTCCAGTCTTGAGGTACTCTGCCACTTTCCAGAGATAGACTCAACAGCTCAGCTAGTGGTGCAGCTATTCCTTCCCGAAGCTCTTTTAGTATTCTGGGGTGGATACCATCTGACCCCATGGATTTATCCACCTTAAGTTTGCTTAGCTCTTCTAAGACCCTCTCTTTTGTGAAGGGGCTTGTGTCTGCCCCTCCACTATCCTGCGCTGTTTTAGTGTAGGTCCTTTGCCAATATCTTCCACTGTGAAGACTGAGCAGAAGAATTTGTTTAACAACTCTGCTTTGTCTTCATCTTTCTCTTACAGCTGGCCCTCCTTTGTTGATAGTCGGACTATTGCCCCTTTACTTTTCCTTTTTTCTCTTATGTATCTATAGAAAGTTTTATCTCCCTTCCTAACCTCCTGTGCTATTCTTTCCCTTTGTTTAGGCTTTGGCTATCCAAATTGCTTTTCCTGCCTTCTTGAGTTTGTTCCTATATTCCTCCCTGCCCATTTCTCCTTTTGTTTCCTTGTACTGCTTAAAAGCCCTCTTTTTTCCTTGATTTTGGTTGCTACTTCTTTGGAAAACCAGAGAGGGTTCTTCCTTCTTTTGGCTTTGCTGATTTGTCTTGCACATTGCTCAGTGACTGTATTTAAGGCATTCTTTAAGTTCTTCCAGCAGTGTTCTGCATCCCCTTTGTTACTGGTGTCAAGCATGGTCTTGATCCTGGATTTCATCTCAGGAAAGTTTGCTTTCCTGAAATCAAGTATCTTGATTTTTGTGTGACTTACCTTCTTCTTTATTTACTGATAACCAGACTGACCTGTGGTCACTGGTCCCCAGACTGATACCCACATGAACGTCTGAAATCCTGCTGCTGTTTGTGAGCACCAGGTCCGGGGTTGCTCTGTCTCTGGTGGGTGAGTTGAACAACTGATTTAGACCTGCCCCCCACAGCGTGAACAGGAATTCTCTGTTCTGCTCTGTGGCCGCTGTGTATGAAGTCCAATCCACATGTGGCAGACTGAAGTCCCCGACAAGCAGCAACTCACTTCTCTTCGTCATCACTGAGATGGCTTCCAGGAGCTCTTTGTTGATTTCACTACTCCCACTAGGAGGGGGGCCATTGGCCCTGCTCCCAGGGTGGCCCATAAGGCCTCTGCTTTACTGTGTTTCCCCTGGATCTCTGTTGCAAAGATTCCCTCCCTTACATACAAAGCCACCCCCCCCTTCTTTCCCTCCTGGTCTTTTCTGAAGAGTGTATAGACTGGGATAGTAGCATCCCAGGTGTGGTTGGTGGTGAACCAAGTTTCTGTAACAGTGATCCAGTCCAGTTGTGCCTCTGCCACCAAGGCTGTGAATTCAGGGATTTTGTTTGGTAGACTACGAGCACTGATGCTCATAGCCTTCCACCCGTGGTAGTCCTTTTGCTGTGTACCATTTCCTTGTTCTGACCTGAATTATTTGTGTCTTAATCGCTTTATGCCTCTCCCTTGTGGATGAGGCTGGGCAGTGCCTTTACTATCACTGCTGTTGGTATCTTTGTGGTTTCTAGGCATTGCGGTAGCTGATGCTGGGGGAGGGGTAGTTGGCGACCCTTGCGATGTGAGGGTTGCCTGTGGCTCCTCCCCCTCCACTATTTGATGCCCTCTTTCTTTGCAAAAGTTTTCTAGCCAGCGGTTAAGTTTGGTGATGTCCTCCTTGCTGATCTTCTGCCCGCTGTCCCCTTTTCCCCAGACAGGCAGAATCTTTGAGAAAGAGACAGTAGACAAAAGAGAAGCTAGCTTGTCACCTAGCCTGGTAAGATTTTGTTTTGTTTCTTCCATGGATCAACTGGCTAGGTCATTTGTACTTATGTGGAGGATAACCCATGTGTCCTGTTCCACACTGTGTAATTTTCTTGATGCGGTCCATGTCCCTCCATGCTGATGTGCCAGAGAGGCACCGGATCGCAACTTTGCCTGGTTGCAATGCTGAAGTTGAGATTCTAGTCCCCTTGTCATGGAGTCTCCGACTACCAGTACTGGATTTTTAATGTCTGTTTTAGTGATCTTGTTGGTGGAGTGCACATCCTTGTGCTGCACTGGGCTCCTAAAGTCCTCCACACCTGCTGCTTTAGTAGTCCTGGAGGATAGTGATGTGTATTTATTTGACATGTATATAGGTGTGCTTCCCTCCTTTGTTATGTGTTTAGGATTTGTCCTATGAGTTCCCACTATTTGCCAGCCCCCTGGCCGGTTTGTCCTTTGGGGTAAGGGTAGCTGTGAGAGTGGATTTCCATATGATATATGTGTAGACAATACAAAGCACTATGCCAGTCACCATTTTGAGAAATTGTATGCCCTGGCACTTCGTCAAACAGGCTTCATCGGGGGCAGGGACCGAGAGACACATTCAAGCACAAATAGTACAAGCCTGACGATGTCAAAATGACATGGACATGCAAAAGAATTGTAAAACGCATAGGGCTTGATCTCAAAGCTCCCAGCATGTTGCAAGGGATTTGTGCCACAAAGAATGGTGCAAAGTGGCTCTTGTGCCAAAAGATGCACTGGGAGCTATTCTCAATGGCAGCCTGCCTCAACTGTAGGCTGACTGCCCCAAATGGGGCTTGACCTGTCCATGTGCCCAAAAATGGGCAGCAGCATGGCACTAGCGGGCTTGCGGCAGACACAGGCTGCCATATCCTCTAATGCAGGATTCTAATAACTCTCCCAGAGGGAGAAATTCTAAGTACCCTTAGATCTGCTAGGGCTGTTCTAAGGGTAGTTAGAAAATTCTCCTCTGGGAGAGTTGCTGTTTGCAGGAATGTGCCGTGGTCCCCCTTCCCAATCCCTGAAGTTGCCCATCATCGTATTGTTAAATACATCCCTGTGACCTGGTGGTCTAGTGGCCCCTTCCCTGATCCTCAATGTTTCCCTTTATCTTATTGCTAAATACACCCCCCTGACCTGGTGGTCTAGTGCCCCCCCCCGATCCCTGATGTTTTCCATCATCTTATTGCTAAATACATCCCACAAACCTTGTTCTCTAATAGCCCCCTCCCTGATCCCCAATGTTTTCTGTCATAATGTTGATAACTACATTCCCCTTCCCTGCTGGTCTGTTGGCCCCCCACCCCCCACCAGGTAATGCCACCAACCCACTCCCCCGCATCCTAAACCTGAGCCAGCAAGTGGCACAGCTATTCTCTCACCTCCACAGCTGGCTGCCAACTGAACTGTAAGGGAGCACTTAGTGTATAGTGTAACTATACAGTACATCCTCCATGACTGTTGTCGGCAGCCAGCTGTGGAGGTGAGAAGAGCTGTGCTGGTCACCAACTCAGTTTTGAGATGGGGTGAATGGGTGGTGGCACTACATCTGGAGTGGGGGCCACTAGACCACCAGGAAGGGATGTAGTTATCAATATTATGATGGGAAACATCAGGGATCGGGGTGGGGTCACTAGACCACCAGGTCGAAATGGTGCAAATAAGATGGCAGGCAACTTGTGGGATTGGGGAGGGGGCCACTAGACCACCAGGTCAGGAGATGTGTAACAATATGATGATGAGCAACATTGGGGAATGGGGAGGAGGGCCACTAGACAACCAGGGGAGGGGGGGTGTATTTATTAATATTATGACAGGCAACATCAGGGACTGGGGAGGAGGTGTTTACATCACCTAACAGGGATCAGGGCTGGGGGGGGTGCCGCTTGCCACCAGGGACGTGGTAGAGTGGTGCACAGCTGCCACACATCTTGCGGCATACCCTCCGGATGTGCCCCTTGTTTGGTGCATGGTCAGGGTTGCCGCAAGCCACAGGACTTTGCCACCAGGACCCTGCCCAATACAGAATTGGGCACAGGGTCCCTGGTGCACCAGGCTTTGATGCAAGTTGCCATTTGCCGCAGCTTGTGCCAGCCTAAGGGCTCTGAGGATCAAGCCCATAGTGTTCAAAATAGTGCCTATGTACTAGTATGGCATACAAAAATATATCAAAAGGCAGTACAAATTGCATAAACAGTCACATTTACAGTGTCATTCGAGTACTGAAGCTGAGAATTAATATTTTTGAGTATACCTAAAAGCCAAGCTTTCTAAATGTGCACTGCTCAATAACATTTTCTTGTTTTAATCTTTATTGAAAATTGAGCAAAAGCAGTACAAACAAAAACAGGGTGACCACCTTATACTCAAGTGTAGTTTATAAGCTCTGAGATACAGTGCCTACTTATGTAAGACTGGCATATGCACATAAAACAAAAAACCGTAACATATAATCCTATAACCACGTGCATGAACGTGTGTAACCCTGGCCAGCACATATGAACATATGAAATTGCCATCAGAAAAAGGCTCACAGGTCTATCAAGTCTGCCCGATTGTGTGGCTCTTAGTTTCATATTACTGCAGCTGCTCCAGCCCCACCCAAACCCATCCCTTCCTCCCCTTTCCTGGTCCCTGGTGCACCAGGCTTTAATATTGCTAAAACAGCCCCCTGACCTGGTGGTCTAGTGGCCCCCCTCCTCGGTGTTTCCTGTCATCGTATTGCTAAATGCATCCCTCTGACCTGGTAATAGGTGAAGAAGAAGCAGGCATGAAGTAAGATGCTGTTATCAAGTCCCAAAGAACTTGCCAGCTGTTCTTTACAGAAGAACATGGAGGCACCTAACATACATACAAATCATGCTGGAGTCTATTCTGTATAATAAACAAATGTACAACAAGGGTAATAAAGAACCAGAACATATAATCAACTATTCTAACAATAAACAGCTACTGCATCAGTATGACCTACAATAAGAACATAGACTAAAAGAGTATATAATTAATTAAGCTATAAGTTACTGCTCAGGCTCGGGGAGTCTCCTGTTCACCCTCAGATGTGGTGGCTTGTGGGGAGAAATTATGACAGTACCTAGATTAGAGAAAGAGGTTCAAGCATATGTAATGGATCATGGTTTTAGCTGCAAAGTTAGATAACCTTTCAATTGTTGCTAGCTGGTCTACTGCCTGAAGCCATTCTACAATGGTGGGGACAACTGTGGTTCTCCAGTTACAAAGTATTAATCTTTTGGCCACTACCCATACTGCCATGAACCACTGGGCCTCTGGAGAGTGCTTGGGAGAATTATCTGTACAAGCAGCCCAATAAATGAAGGGCAGCAATAATCTGAACTCTGTAGCTTTCTAGTTCTGTACAGCACTCCAGATTTCTTGCTAGAAGGAGTGTAACAGAAGGAAATCCCAGAGGAGATGAAAGAGGTGTGCAAACGGAAAACCACACCTCCAGCATTTGTCATGATTCATGAGGTCAAGCTGTTTAAGAACCTGGAGGGTCCTATAGCCAGGATACAAACTCGGTGTCCTCCAGCCTTCATGACCTGGATTTTTCTTGTCGGGGGCCCAGAGCAGTTTAAGCTCAAGGGGAGCATTGTCCGATATAATTATTAGATAGATGGAGCCAGCAGTAATCTGCGGAGTAAGCGAAGAGGATATTAACCAAATGTCTATCCTGCTCGACAATCCATGAGTGGCAGAGAAACATGTGTAATCACGTTGTTGTCGAGGCACGTCAGGAAGCATAGAAAAACCAGGAGCAGTTTCAAAATTCGCAGATAGCATTTTATTTTTCTCAATAACAGCAAAATAAAAAAATATTCAGTATAACTATTTACAAAGGCAGTACAAACAGAGAAAACTAAATCCTTCTTCTGAAGGTATCTCTTAATTCCAAGTTTCAATCTCTCATTCTCCTTGTCTCTCTAGCAAAAGCATTCCTGCTCTTTTTATAAGTCCTTGTCTGGGAACTCGTTAAGAGAGCCTACGTCTCACACAATGTTCTTATAAGTTTCATTCCTTGCAGGTACAGCAAAACAGTACATGGTGTCCCAGAACTAACCTCTTGCTCACAGCTCTGCAAAGGGCTTAAAAACTTCATCTCAGGTTAACCCTTTGAGTTCTAAATAGCTTTGCTATCATTTAAACAGTATAACTATATACATTTTTAAACAAAGAGATCCCAGTATCAGTGACATTTCCACATCAAGATTCACATATATATTTATACGCGCAGATGTGCAAGGGGGAAGGGAAGAAAAGACAGAAATAGCAAGGGAAGGCAGAGAGATAGCGAGAGGCAGAGAACTGCAAAACTGTCGGAGTGATCAGTTCCTAGGTCTCTCAAGAAAATGTGGTTTCTCAACCAGAGAGAAGAGACAGAAAAGTAGAGGACAGAACAGACCCTTGCATTTAAACTCTTTCTGCATAACAAATGGGGCAGGGCCTTATTCAACCCTGTCGCATACTCCCCTCTTTAAGAGGGAACCTGTTTTACGAAAACAGATTTCCAAAACATTCTCTAAAATTCATGTCTAACATTAGCTTATAACCTTTACAGTTCTGTGCATAAGCAGCATAGCAAACAGAAAAGTTTCAACTCACATTTTTTCAACCTTCGGAATTCTCAATTCCTGATCCATATCTTGATAGAAAATCAGCACTGATATTGTCTTTCCTAGATTTGTGCAACACTTTAAATTTAAATGGCTGTAGTGCCAAGTACCACCTTGTGATTCTGGAATTTTTATCCTTCATTTGGTTAAGCCAGCAGAGAAGATTATGATCTGTTATAAGTACAAAGTCAGCTCCTAGCAAATAAAACTTAAGGGACTCCATGGCCGACTTTGCCGCAAGACATTCTTTTTCAATGGTGGAGTACCTTTTCTCTCTGTCATGCAATTTACTACTTATGTATAGAATAGGATGTTCTTTCCCATCTATATGCTGGCTCAAGACTGCACTTAGGCCTACCTCTGATGCATCTGTCTGTAACAGAAATTGTTTCTCAAAGTCTGGGCTTCTTAAAACAGGGGCTGAACATAATGCAGCCTTAATGGCCCAAAAAGCCTCATCACACTCTGGGGTCCATTTCACATTATTTGGGAGCCGTTTCTTTGTGAGTTCTGTGAGGGGAGTAGCTAACTCTGCAAAGCTAGGAACAAATCTCTGATAATAACCAGCCAGCCCTAAAAATGACCTGATGTGTTTTTTGGTTTTGAGGACAGGGCTGTTAGCTACAGCTTCTATTCTGAAAACCTCTTGCTTGCCTTCTCCTTTTCCTAAAACATAGCCCAAATATCTGGTTTCCTGCAAGCCCAGTGCACACTTGGTAGGATGAATTGTCAGATCTGCCTTTTTAATCGACTGGATAACTGCTCGTAGGTGTTCAAGGTGGCTTTTACAGTCTGAACTGTACACCACAACATCATCCAGGTACGCAGCACAATAACCTGTGTGAGGGGATAAAATTACATCCATGTACCGCTGGAATGTAGTGGATGCGCCATGTAAACCAAACAGCATGGTGGTGAACTGATACAATCCTATATAGAGTGGCAAATGCAGTTTTGTCTCTGGATTCTTTAGCTAGGGGGATTTATCAGTAACCCTTGGTGAGACCGAGGATACTGATATACTTGACACTTCCCAGTCTGTCCACCAAATCATCTAGTCTGGGCATAGGATAACTGTCAAATTCTTACACTTGATTAAGTTTCCTAAAATCAAGGCAGATTCTCACACCCCATTCATTTTTATTTACAGTCACCATTGATGATGACCAAGCACTTCTCTACTCTTCTATGATACCCAGTTCTTTCATTTTTTGTATTTCCTTAACCACATCAGCTCTTAACTGCTCTGGTAACCTGTATGTCTTCTGGCTAATAGGGCAAGCATTCCTTGGCACTATTATGTGCTCAACCCCTTTTGCTCGGCCTGGTACTGTGGTAAAAGTACTGCTAAATGTCTTTAGCAAGTTACGAATTTCTGCAGCTTGTTCAGAGGTTAAGGAAACATTCACCTTTACAGCATCAGCAGTTACTGTTTGTTCCAGTCTATCATAAGCTACTGTATATCAATATCTTCTTTATCGGTTTCTGGTAAAACTAGCAAAGTAGCTTTTGGTGTTTTTTCAACCCATTTTTGAGGAGGTTAGCATGGTATATCTTAGTAGGATTTTTCCTATTAGGGGTCTCAATCTCATAGCTAACTGTGCCAGAATGTCTAAGCACTCTATAAGGCTCTTGCCGATTCATTAACAGTTTATTTTCTGTAGTGGGTAACAGTAGCAAAACCTTTTCACCTAGCTCAAAAACATTTTCTTTTACCCCATGGTCATAATACACCTTCTGCTGGTTTTGGGCCTCTTCCTGATTACTATGGGTGATTTCAACATATTTTGCCAGCTCTCTCAGGGCAGATATATAAGATGCAATAGATTGTTTCTGATGGGGGTTATCATCCCATGTTTCTTTTATTACATCTAGTGGCCCTCTAGGTTGTCTACCATACAGCATTTCAAATGGTGAAAACCCTGTTGAGGCCTGTGGCACTTCTCTGTAAGCAAAAAGCACATAAGGTAAGTATTGGTCCCACTCTTTCCCTTCTCCCCCCTTTTAGCATATTTTTTTTAACTTTCTGTTTGTACTTCTCCCCTTCTGTGGCACTCCACTCCCTTCAGGAGACACCTATGGCCATTCTAGTCCCCACCTCCTACCTGTATCCCGTGGCAGTCCATCCTCCACGTAGCCTTGGCTTACCCCCCCAGGCGGGGATGAGGTGGGGGGGCAAGCACCCTGAATTCCTGAGTCTCGTCAGGATGCTGGTCACTGGAGCAGGTAGGGGTGTTGGGGATCAGGGCCTGGTGCTCTGTCTACCCAGGAGTACTGCAGTTGTTTTTCTGATGCTCTGGGGGAGTGGCTATGCCCCAATGTCAAGGCGTCTCAGCCGACGTCCGCCACTTTCCAACCCCTCTGTATGCTCATGTGTCTGCTATGCCTCCGGCTTCCACCAGAGGCCAGTCAGGCACTGAGTGTGTGTCCCCCTCCCTCCCTCCCAGGAGAGGAGAGTTGTCCTCAGATACTCAATCCTCTCCCTCCCCTGTCAACCTTGACGTCCCAGGCTCGTTCCCGAACCCGGGTCACCGGTGTGTTTGAGGTGTGGTGTCCAGTGCCTCATCCCTCAGTGCCACAGGGCCAGCTTCCCTTCCCCTTTTACAAACCTTTTCAACATGCGTTTTAGGGTTTGATTAAAATGTTCAACAAGACCGTCTGTCTGACAGTGATAAAGGGAGGTTCTTATGGCAGTGATAACTAGTAGTCAGTACAGCTCCTTCAGTAATGCAGCACCAAAATTACTACCCTGATCAATAATAATCTCTTTAGGTATGCCCACCCTGCTGAGAATTTTGGCACGCTCTGCTGCCACTTTTGGTGCTGTGACAGTATGCATAATAACTGCCTCTGGGTGTCGAGTAGCATAGTCACATACTACCAAAATGAATCAATTACCCTTTTTACTTTTGTCTAGGGGCCAACCACATCCATTGCAATTCTCTTAAAAGGCACATCTATCAAAGGTAGGGACACCAGTGGCACCTGGTCTTTTGTAGTCACTGGGGCTACTTTCTGACACTCAGCACAAGAACTGCAATAGGTAGCAACATCTTCATGAATTCCAGGCCAGTAAAATCTGTAGAGCAATCTGGCAAGGGTGCAATCCCTCCCCGAGTGACCAGCCATAGGACTATCATGAGCTATCTGTAACAACTCAGATCTATACTTTTGTGGTATAACCAATTGTTCTATCCAGTCCTGTGTCTGAGGTTTAACCCAAACTCTGTACAGTAGAACATTACATTTTTTAAACACAGGTTCACCCTGTTTTGGTTTCACCCCCCACTACTTAAAATAACCCTGGAGAAAAACATCATTAGCTTATTCCAAAAGAAAATCGCAATCAGTGATCAGTCTAGTTTCATCATTTTCATATGTTAACCCTTTATGTCCATCAGTCTTTTGTTGCCACTGTTTCTTCAGGCGTCCTCTTTCTTTTCTGGACATCTGGATCTTGGAACTGTGCTCAAACAAGTCTGAATCAAAATCAATGAAAGGAAAAGAGTCCCCACCATTCCAGATTTTCTTTGCCTGAGCTCTTGTCATTACAGTTACTGAAACATCAGGATTTACTCCCTCTTTGATTAACTCAGTAAATCCTGGAAAGTCATTTCCACTAATCACAGGTACAGGTAACTTAGGTACTACTCCCACTTCCATGTGGTATGATACACCCTTAATATTCAGAGTCACTTGGGTGGTGGGATAGTATCGAGTGTCCCCATGGATGCAGATGACACCAGTACCTGGTCCTTTTGGACATTGTTTTTCCAGCACTTCAGCATACACTAGGGTCTGTCTGCTTCCCGAATCTATAAGTCCGTTCACAGTCTTATCTCCCACCTTCATATCTGTTAAGTGCTTGCCCCAATTTGCTATGGACACATCTGCTCCAGTGTCACTCTTCTTACTACAGCAATTTCTTGCAATATGGCCTGGTTTATTACAGTTATAGCAAATAAAGTCTTTGACTGCAGATTTGTTACCCCCACCAGAGTTCTTATCAGACTTGGAGTTTAAATGGGAAAAACAGTGTCTTACCAGTGCTTGGCTGTTACCTCACTGACATGGCATCTGTCTGGCTATTTGGTAGTCTTCAGCCAAAGAAACAGCCTTCTCCCCACTTTCTGGTAGGTGTTCTTTTACCCAAAACTGCACATCTGTGGGTAGGATGTTGATGAACTGCTCCATTACAAATGTTTCGATGATCTGTGGGAGTGTTTTGCCCTCTGGTTGGAGCCATTTCATTAGGAGTTCTCTGAGTCAGGTGAAGGCTTCTTGAAGATTGTTGAGTTGAGTTGTACTTCAGAGACTGAAATCTCCACCTGTAGATCTCTCCTGAGATGTCATATATTTTAAGGACCTCTTTTTCACTAGGTCATAGTTTTCTGACTGTGCCGTGTCCATATTGCTGTAGGCAAGTTGGGCATTCCCTGTCAGGTAAGGTACCAGTCTGATTGCACATTGCTGCTTTGGCCACTGGCAGGCTGTGGCAACCCTTTCAAAAGTTGTCAGGTATGCTTTGATATGATCTGTGGGACAGAACTTTGTAAGTTTAAGGTCTTTTAAGTTGTTGGTGTTTTGTTGCTCTGCTGGACTTGTGCCAGAACCTCCAGCTTTGATAGCCTGCAAGGCATCCAGCCATCGCTGCTCCAGTCTCTGCATCTCTTCTTTTCTCTGCTGCTCCTGTCGCTGCATTTCTTCTTTTCTCTGTTTCTTCATCTCTTGTTGTATAGTCCACCATTTGAAAAAGGCAGTCAGGCCTGTCACTGCCTGCTCTTTGTTTCCATGACTGGTGCTGGCTGTACAGTCTCAGTTTGGACTTTTGTTTCTGCTTCTAATTTGACTGCCATTCTGGTAATCACTCCTGGACTTGCTGCTGCAGAATCCATACCTTTTGTCTATGCTTCCTTGGTATTAGGTCTAGTACCCATGCACAAAGCTCCTGGTTTAGAGTATTCACGGCGTAAATCCCACTTAGGCTGACACCATCTGTTGTTCAGGCACAGGTCAGGAAACATAGGAAAACAAGGAGCAGTTTCAAAATTCACAAATAACGTTTTATTTTTCTCAATAACAGCAAAATACTAAATAAAAATTATTCAGTATAGCTATTTACAAAGGTAGTACAAGGAAAGAAAACTAAGTCCTTCTTCTGAGGGTATCTCTTAATTCCAAGTTTTAGTCTCTCATTCTCCTTGTCTCTCTAGCAAAAGCATTCCTGCTCTTTTTATAAGTCTTTGTCTGGGAACTCACTGAGAGCCTGCTTCTCACAGAATGTTCTTGTAAGTTTCATTCCTTGCAGGTGCAGCAAAACAGGACATGGTGTCCCAGAACTGATCTCTTGCTCACAGCTCTGCAAAGGGCTTAAAAACTTCATCTCAGGTTAACCCCTTGAGTTTCAAATAGCTTTGCTATCATTTCAACAGTATAACTATATACATTTTTAAACAAAGAATCCCAGTATCAGTGACATTTCCACATAAAGATTCATATATATTTTTATATTCACAGATATGCAAGGGGGAGGAAAATACAGAAATAGCAAGGGAAGGCAGCAAGATAGCGAGAGGCAGAGAATTGCAAAATCATCGGAGTGATCAGTTCCTAGATCTCACAAGAAAATTTGATTGCACAACCAGAGAGAGAAGAGACAGAAAAGAAGAGGATAGAACAGACCCTTGTGTTTAAACTCTTTCTGCAAAACAAATGGGACAGGGCCTTATTCAGCCTTGTCACAGATGTACTCTAGGGTGCTGCTCTCTCCATTCATCCACCAACTGGTTAGAAAACATTAGGTCCTCTACAGATTTGACTGCTCTGGGGTGGGATTCTATGTTCTCTGCACTCCTGTCTAGTGTTACATTTAAGATCAAACTGAAATCCCCCCCCCACCAGCAAAATAAATATTTTAGTAGCATTCAGGTTTCCCTTCCTTTACTTCCCTAAAAAAATTTGGCTCAGTAAATGAAAAAAGGCTGGATCATCATGGTTAGAAACATACTGTACATACGTATTAGCAGGTAATAGGGGACCCTGCGGAGTGTCTGCCACCCCACATACCCATCTCCTCTGTTTATCACCCTTAGTGAGCATGACGTTCTACCACAGTAGAGTAGAGGAGGGGCTGCCCATGTTTGTGTATATGCTGATATCTGGCATTGTCATGGGTGGCCCCAGCTGACTGCTTGCAAGGAGTTTCCATGTGGTCCTAGTGTCTGGTGGCTGTGTGTTCCAAAGGTGTGACCTGATGGAAGAGATTCTCTCGAAGATCTACTGTTATGGTAAGTATGTAACTGTTCTTTCCATAGTATCATAACATATATATCCTATTGTTTCCCTACATGTATAGTAATAGTATATTCCTTTTCTCTATGTCGAATTGTGATATCCCAATTTACTGTACTATGTACTCCCCTTTCATGGTTAAGCTAATACAATAAGTACTTCTCCCTTCCCCAAGTTATCTCTCCTCTTCTCACTGGCCTCTAGCACCTATTGTTTCCCTGCATGTATAGTAATAGTAATAGTATATTCCTGTTCTCTATGTCTTAAATGATGACTCCCTCCTTTGTTGAATTGTGGTATGCCAAATTACTGTACTATGTACTGTTATGCCTGTCTCCTTAGTGTATGAACTGTGTCATGCCAATTTTTGTACTGTGTCTTTATGTCCCACATTGTTCTACCAGGACCTCCTTGTAAATGAGTGTGCTCAATGGAGTTTTCCTGCAAATAAACTTGAACTTGAACCATAGGGCCTTGTGGATTAATATGGACACCTCCCTTTTCTTGGAGGGGGCCACACTGTGAGCTGCAGCTTCCACCCACTCTCTACGTAGTTTAGCAGCCTCCTGTATATTAAGTTTGGTTTATTGCAGAAATGCCATATGAGGCTTACATTTTTTAAGGTGCATCCAGGCTTCTTTTCTCTTGACTGGCAAGTTTAGCCCTCTTATGTTCCAGTTAATACAAGTTAACTCCATTTTTGAATTCATTGCTATATACTTTGTACATCATAGGCATAGACAGGTGCCACAGGGGTGAATCTTGTGATAACCCTGTCCCCCTCCCCAGCATAGCAGTGTTACATTGATATAAGTGCAGTAATTTCAAAGTACAGCAGTCATACCATGTAGTAGAAAACAGATAAAAACCAGTAAAATACAAACATTCCTTTCCATCCCTACTATCCTATTAAGCCAGCTGGTTGCATATGACAGTGGAATAGACATTTCCAAGGCATCCACAACCTCCACTGGGCATAGCAAATACAACATCCCTTAAAACTGATCCATACCTAAAAAATGTAAGCAAAGTTCAGGGAGTAGTCAACTCTGGCCTAAAAGGCATGTAGCAGGGAGATGATAACAAAAGGAAACTCCTACCACAAAACACACCACATGAATAGAAAACAAGGGTGCAGTGGCACTACCCAACGCACTCCGGTAGGGACTGCGTGGTGTATTTTGTACCCGGGGGGGCAATACGGTCTTGCAGTGAGGTAACTGTCCTCCAGCTATAGGTATATCTAGGCTACTGATTGTATGTCTAGGATACCCCACCCTCATTGTACCCCCCCACCCCACCATATAGTAAATTAATGGGTCCATCAAGCGCCCCTAGAGAGAATGCCTGGTATGCATGCACAAGCACTGTGTACGTCTGTGCCAGCAATAAAACTGGTGTGGGGTGGGAGCCAGTGGAGAAATCCTTTAAGTCCTTACAGCCCCAGTCCACCTAACGATGGTAGGGAGTGGCAGACCTGGGCCTCCCCCACCCTCAGTAAGCATCATCATCTGGGTACACTCGAGAGGGTGAGCAGAGCAGTTATGTAGAGCGTCCCTCAGAGGGCAGATTGTGAGAGGGCAAGTGGACACAGTCCACACTTATGAGGGCTGCACCGCTAGACCAGGTACTCTTTAAAAAGTAGGAGCTGAGTGGGAGAATGGGTTAAAAACCAGTCAGATGGCACATGACCTAAAAAGATTAATAGTAACCTGAAGCGAAGTTACAATTTTCTCCACCCCTCTCCCATAACGGACACACTAAGAAGGCAGAGATATATCTGGGGAGAGCATAGATCCATGAAGCAGAAGCAGTAGTGGATGTATTTAGCTACCAGAGGGTTCTCACATCATAACACATAAAATTACAAGAAAACAGCAGAACACTGTACAATGTGAGAACCCTGGGAGTATTAAAAGGGTGATGGTCTGTCCCAAGTGAAGTACCCCATGTGTAACCAGTCCAAAACAGTACCGCTTGAAGGTGTGTCAGGCTTAATTTCCTGGCTGTCCTGACTGGGTTTGAACAAGTCAGCACATGAGGTCCTCACCAGTTGCCTAGGAGAGAGGTGGATGGACACAGCAGGGTATAAAAAGTTGCAGCCATTCGAAATGAGAGCAGCAGTCAACCCTTGCGTCTAAATGAAGAAGTCCCTCAGTTGATTCTGATTTGGCAAGATGGTGAGAGTGGCCTAGCCCACCTGGTGAGTCCCAGAAGGTTCCTCCACACTGGTGGTACCACTTGATGTTATTTATTTATTTATTTAAACAGCAGTTTGGAAAACCTTTGAGCCATAGGCTCATTTACAAAGGTACCTTGTCACAGTAAGACAAACGAAAATACACAGTATAACAGTACAACACAGTATAACAGTAACTTAAGACATAGATGCAAACAAGCTGGTACAGGTAGGATTGATGCAAACAATACCAGAGTTATGTTGTCCTTAGCAGCTTAGTAGTAAGCTTTGTCATAAGTATTGAGTATGGCTTTGACTAGTGGCAATTACAGCTTCGGGTGTTAATAAGGTGGTTACGTAAGGAAGTTTTGAAGCATGATATAGTTGGAGCTTCGGAGATGGAGGGGGGCAGTGTGTTGAACCAGGAGCGGGCCCTAAAGCTGAAGGCTCTTTGGCCGTGAGAGGTCCTAGCTCTAGGGATAACAAGAGAGGTTTTCCCAGAGGTCCGAGTATGAACTAGTGGGACAGAGCGCCGTATGGTGGTGGTCAATCCTGGCGGGGATAGCCCAAGGAGGGTCTTTTTTGTAAGGGTACAGGTCAGATACTTGAGGCACTCATCAAGATCAAGTACCAGCGCTTTAGTGTACAGTAGACAGGTGTGTGTTAGCCTAGGTGCCCCAGTAATTAACCTGCAGGCCTTATTCAGAGTAGTGCGAATTTTATGGAGTGCGGTCTGATCAGCAGCACCATACACCGGCAGTCCATAGTCCACTGGCTACAGGATAGAGGAGGTGATCATGGAGTAAGAGCCTCCAGGGGAGGCAGTGTTTATACCAATGTAAGATGCCCAATTGGATATTAGTGGTGGCTAGGGCAGCGATGTGTCCATGGAAGGAGAGGAGGGGTCAAAATGGATCCCTAGGTATTTATAGGAGCAAACTTGTTTGAGTGGGAAAGAGGACCCAGAGTGAATGAGTAGTTTGAAGTTGCAGGACTTGTTTTGAGGATGAGTGAAGAACATGGTTTTTGTTTTTTTAGGATTTATTACCAATCTATGTTCCTTGAACCAGCCCTCGGCTTCAGCGAAGGACTTCTGCAGCGAGTCCTGGAGGGCAATAGGGTTATGACTTGAGGCAAAGATGACTGCATCATCAGCGTACAATAGAATGGTCCCCGAGCAAGAGCGTGGAAGGGTGTTAAGGTAAAGGGAGAATAGTAAGGGGCCCATAATGGAGCCCTGGGGAACCCCAGAAAAGATGGGACAGATATCTGAGTAGGTCCCATTAATTTTTACAAGCTGTGAGCGGTCAGACAGATAACTGGTGCACCAGGAGATAGGCCCAGCAGCAAAACCAGAGAGACTAAGGGCATCAAGAAGGAGGGGTGGAGACAGTGTCGAAAGCTTTAGAGAGGTCAATGAAGACCACACCAGCCAGAGAACCAGTGTCTAAGGAGGAGGGAGAAAGTTGGAGAACTCTAGGAGGGCTGTGTTGGTACTGTGGCCACTCGGAAGCCATGCTGCTCAGGACATAGGACATTGTAGGTGGAGAGTAGTCAGAGATTTGAGAGGCCACCACTTTTCCAAGGCCTTGAGAGAGGAGAGAGAATGGAGATTGGCCGATAGTTTCCAGCCACAGTCCTATCACCACCTTTAAAGATGGGGTGACAGTGGCGACTTTCGAGGCAGTTGGAACCTTCCCAGGCAAAGAGAGTGGTTGATGAGGCCGTGATCGGGTAGGGACTGTGTCTAAGACCAGCCGTAGGATACATGGATCCAGGTGTCACTGCCTGTACCATTACTCTTGAGGGCAGTGACAAGGTGCGGCCTAAGTTCTTGGGCAGAAACACGGCGGAGGAGAAAATAAGGGTGAGAAATATTTACGGCAGGTGCTGGGGGAGAGGGTCAAAAAAATTTGTAGGAAGGATAGGGTTAAGGTCAGTGAATGAGGTGTTTGGCTATGAGGGCTGGGTCTGAGGAGATCACGCCATTAATGTTGATCTGGGTGGGTGGGGGGAGTGTGCACTCCCATTTAACTGTTTAATGTTATCCCAGAAGGTTCTGTGGTTCCCCCATGAGGCAGTGAGTGAGGACCGATAGTGCTTAGACTTGGCCTTTCTGATGGCCCGAGTGCACTTGTTTCGGGCGGCAGCATATAACTGCCTGTCACTGGGCTGGCCAGTCTCAATGGCATGGTGCCATAGGTTGTCTCTATGTTTGAGTTGGTGGATCAAAGCTGGGGTTACCAAGGGGGCATTCTGCCTTTTAAAACGGCGGGTCAACATTGGGGCAAAGATATCACAGGCATTATTAAAAGTTCGGGTAAAGAAGAAGAGAGCTGTGTCGATGTCAGAAGTTGCCTGTATAGGAGACCAGTCAATTTGGGACAGAAGTTCCTTAAGTTTTATCAGTCCACCAGGTATTAGACGCCGCCGGCATGTGGACTGTGCTAAGGGTTTGGGGACTGAGGATGACCAGTGGAATAGAATGGGGGAGTGATCACTGAGAGAGTCTGGGAGGACTTGTACATTGGGGATCCAATTAGGGCAGTTGGTGAGTACCACATCAAGCAGGATACTGGAGCCTCTCTTGGGGTTAGTCCTGGTAGGGTGGGTAACTAGTTGCGTTAGGTCTATTGCAGAAAAGGAGTCTCGGGTAGAGGAGAAGGAGGAGGGGCTGAGCCAGTTGACATTTAAGTCACCCACCAGAATTTGATCAGCGGAAGGAGGTAGTGAGGAAAGGTATTCTGTAAGAGAGGCAATGGTCTGCATTTGGTCCCTGGGGGGCACGTATGCAGTAGTCAGATAAAGGGGTCCCTTTAAAGGGTCAGGGGTTAGTTTCAGCATAAGCGCCTGGGCCCTGGAGTCAAGGATGGGAGCAGGCAGGGCTAGTACGTGGAGAGATTCCTTGACATAAATAGCGCAGCCGCCGCCCCGTCTCCCAACACGGTCAGACCGGAAGAAGGTGAAACCAGGAAGGGAGGCTAGGGAGTCAGGGGAGGATTTCGACAGCCAAGTCTCAACCAGAGCGATGACATCAGGGTTAATTGATGTGACCAGGCATTGTAGTGAGTCAAACTTTTTTAGGAGGCTACAGATATTCATGGAGACCATACATAGGCCTGTGGTGCTAGTCGGGGAGCTCCTGGGAACCAGGCCAGGGTTTGGATGAATGTTCCCTGACAGGAGTAGTAGCATGACTAACACCCTGGCTGGGAGATGGTGAGAGGTTTTCTATGATTGACATGAGGGGGGGAGGCTAAGGGAGCAGGGGGTGGGCAGGGTGGTACAGGAAGGAAAGTCAAGAATAAGAAGACACCCAGCTGTGCCTGAGGTGAGGAGGAAGCAAGGGGGAGGGCAGAGAGGACCAAGACACACAGAGGTCCCAAGGGGCAGGAGAGCAGGTTCAGGAGCAAGGGGAGGGAGGGGTGCCAGGGCACAGTGCGGAGTAGCAGATGGGTAAGTGGGCAAGTGCACTGCTAGTGGGGATAGGCACAGGCAGAGCGTGAGGCAGGGCCAATACATTGTGGTGAGCAAGATCCAAGGGAAGTAGTACTGTACAGGTAGGAGTAGGAAGTAGCGAGGGAGCATAGGTCCCTCTAGTGGCCAGCAGGTATAACCTGCAAATGGGAAAGTGGGGAGATAGGTTCTGGGCAACAGGACGTGATGTCACCGGATGTGATGTCACAGGGCTAGCACCCCCCTACAGGCATCCAGACGAAGAGAAGAGGCTCTCTTTACCTCAAAAGTTATCAGGCTGGAGATTTGGCTTCCTCAGCTCCTCAGGTGAGCTGCTTGTGTTGCTTGTTTGTCCCGAGTGCCTAGCTTGGGGGGCTGCCTATGTAGTGGAGAAAACAAAGCCTCTCATTACTATGCAGTTTGAGGATATGTTGTGACTTTCACAAAGGAGCTCCACTCTAAGCAAACAGGGCTATTCCAAAATGAGGTCACACTAGGACCCAGCTATCCTAATACCTTCAGTTACAAGCACAATTATATCCAATACCACAGTATTCAACAAGTCTGCTCTATATTAGCTGCTTAGTATATCTGGCTTTAAGGTATAATCAGCAATTAGATCCAATACCACCATATTAAACAAGTCTGCTCTATATTAGCAGCTTAGTATATCTGGCTTTACGGTATAATCAGCAATTAGATCCAATACCACCATATTAAACAAGTCTGCTCTATATTAGCTGCTTAGTATATCTGGCTTTAAGGTATAATCAGCAATTAGATCCAATACCACCATATTAAACAAGTCTGCTCTATATTAGCTGCTTGGTATATCTGGCTTTAAGGTGTAATCAGCAAGGCAACTCTAGGGCACCCAGTGTGTCCCTAGCTTTACACTTCAGCATTAGTAGCACAAAGAGAAGCAAATAACAAGCCCACCCAGTGGTGAACAGGGAACAAAGTTCATAAAATATAAGTGTTCATCAGGTAGCACCCTCCTGCAGGCATCCAGACGAAGAGAAGAGGCTCTCTTTACCTCAAAGTTATCAGGCTGGAGATTCGGCTTCCTCAGCTCCTCAGGTGAGCTGCTTGTGTTGCTTGTTTGTCCCGAGTGCCTAGCTTGGGGGGGAGGCTGCCATGTACTGAGAAAACAAAGCCTCCTCATTACTATGCAGCGGAGAATATATTGTGACTTTCAACAAGGAGCTCCACTCTAAGCAAACAGGGCTATTCCAAATGAGGTCACACTAGGACCCAGCTATCCTAATACCTTCAGTTACAAGCACAATTAGATCCAATACCACAGTATTCAACAAGTCTGCTCTATATTAGCTGCTTAGTATATCTGGCTTTAAGGTATAATCAGCAATTAGATCCAATACCACCATATTAAACAAGTCTGCTCTATATTAGCAGCTTAGTATATTGCTTTAAGGTATAATCAGCAATTAGATCCAATACCACCATATTAAACAAGTCTGCTCTATATTAGCTGCTTAGTATATCTGGCTTTAAGGTATAATCAGCAATTAGATCCAATACCACCATATTAAACAAGTCTGCTCTATATTAGCTGTTTGGTATATCTGGCTTTAAGGTATAATCAGCAAGGCAACTCTAGGGCACCCAGTGTGTCCCTAGCTTTACACTTCAGCATTAGTAGCACAAAGAGAAGCAAATAACAAGCCTACCCAGTGGTGAACAGGAAACAAAGTTCATAAAATATAAGTGTTAGCTTGACTTGAGAGGTAATCTCAGCCCAAGATATGGCTGGGGGTTCAGGTACAAATTTAGAGTCTGAAGATGAGAGACTCTGGCAGGGAAGAGTATGGGTATACTTCAGAGGCAGTTGAACCAAAGGCACAAACCGATTACCCTACTGGGTCACTACAGCTGATCTTGGTGATGAGTTGGAGTATTTGCTGTGGCTTCACCTGCAAGATTGGACCCGAGGGAAAAGTTCTTTCCTTCTGCCTCTGCCAGATTTCTTCTGCTTGTTTTTTCGATGCTGCTGCTGTGGGGATGGGAAACAGGGGTCCTCGTTGACTGATAGGGGGGAAGTGGAGGACCCTGATACCTGTGCGATGACAGAGGGTCTGCTGGAGTGGTTTCCATCTCATGTTCAGAGTTACAGTGGCCCCTTCGCTGGGCAGATGGATGATATTTGTCCCAGTTCAATTGGGGTGCCTATTTAGCCAAAAAGGATTCCGATGTTTCAGGGGTATTAAAAGTTCTGGATACCTCGATACTGCCAATCCACAGTGTCATTGGGTACCTCAAAGAATACTGCAGACCTAGGTCAGCATGAACTCTTTGCACTGGTATGTAGGTCCTTCATTTCTCTGACATGGCCTGGGAGAAATTGGAGAATACTTGGATTTTGTGACCTTGCCAAACTAGTTCATGTTTCTAATTTCCCAAGCAGGTAGCACTCCAAGTAGGAAAAGTAATGTATCAAACAGGCTGTTGTAGATTTCTTCATTCATCAAGTTTCAAGTACACAAAGCCAAAGTAACAAAAGTGCTAGCTAACAGAAGGTCTGTGCCAGAACCCCTGCGCTTCGACTGTTAGGTCTTCCTTAGGGGATTTAGTTCTGGATACTGCTGTCTTGCTTAAGAGCCTACTGTTTCATGATATCATGTGTCGTGGTTAATACAAAATATATTTAACCCTTTATAATACATTTCACAGTTGAACCATTATTCAAAAATCAACCCAATGTTATACTTATACAAAATACAGCAGTATTTAACTACCTGCTTTGGAAATTTGTTTGATTGGGCTGGCATGCTCTGGTGTTTGCACCCCACCTACACCTGGTTGGAGCACAGGCTCCCTCTTTTGTTTGATAGTTCATGTTTCTCCCAGGTCACTTGCATGATGTCTTCTTTCACTGTAAATCATAGGAAGTTGGCCAGGATAGGACAAGGATGGCCCTCCACCAGAGGTTTTGATATGAGAGACTAGTGGGACTGATCTATTTCCAGTAGGACAGGCTACAGCCTGCCTAGGATGTCTGGGAGCACAGGCTGCAAGTATTTAATTGTATTGCAGCCTTCTTAGCCTTCCAGGAAGCCAACAAATTGAATATTGTTTAATCGGCTCCTATTTTCCAGGTCTTCTATGTGATCCCATAGAAGGTGGAGGGTTTGGTCTGGCTCCCTAATGTAAGTCATCAGCTGGTCTGTATGATCTTCAGTTTGGGCAATTCGCTGTTTAGAGATACTGAGGCACTGAGCAAGGTCTATGATGTCAGCTGTGGTACATTGTGAGGCGATATCTAATTTCTCCATCTGGGACATTATGGTCCTAAACATTGTTTTAATTTCCTGTAGGTTGGAGTCCATTTGAGTTGGCAGGGAAGATGCCATGGAGTGGAGAATGCCTGTGTTCCACAGGGTCGATGGACCAAAGACTGACTGCGTGGGATATTCAGTGCTGCTGAGCTGAAGCTTAATTGGGAGTTGTTCAGATGAATCCTGAGGTGAGTGTTTAACAGGTAGGGGTGCAGAGAATAGCCAATGTATCCAGGTTTGCCACTAATATTGCTAGATTATAACAGGACTATCACAGAGCTGAAGAATTAGGATGCCATCTTGTTGGTTGCCAAGCTACGTTGCTCAATAACATTTTCACTCAGTTAATTCAAAGCAGTAGATACAAAGAGAGAAAATCCCCAAGCCCCCTTGGCATTTTTTTATAATTTACTGCACTTTATGCAGTCACCAGTCCAACAGCCCTCTGTCCCCCTCCCACAGCCCTTTCACCTTAACGTCTCTGGGACCTACCTTCACCAACTGACAGTGCCCCACAGTTTTTGCCCCATGGTGGAGCCTCTAGCTAGCCTAGGAGGTGTTTCATTCAGATGCTAGTCGGGGAGCCCAGTAGGCGGGTACAGGGCCTGCGAGGATAGGTGGCGTCATCCAGGTGTGCCCCCCTGGGCATCTTACTGTGATCACCTGTACTATTTCAATGGAGGTCCTAGGAGAGCACAAGATCAGGGAAGCTGGTATGATAGATGAGACATATATTTTGTCAGAATTTCCAAATCAGTAAATGATACAAAAAAAAAAAAAAAAGAGAACATAATTAGTATGTGCAGTAGGGAAACAGCATTGTAAAAATTAAAATTATAGTCCCCTGAATACTGCAACAACATCACTTATAAATGAAGTCCAGTCCCTACATGCCATCAGTAGGTGTTGGGGGGTTGTTGGTTGTGAGGGAGGTAGGGGATTTTGGGGGGGTTGGGTGTGTGTGAGGAAGGCAAGGTAGGGATTTGAGGGAATAGGAAGGTACTAAGGGTAACTGGATGGCAGGGAAAAGGGGGTGGGGTAAAATGAAAGAAAAGGGAAATGGGGCAGTGGGCAATAAAGAGATTGGTGAGAAGTGCAGATACCACTCTCACTGAGAACAGAAAGACAGAAAGTAAAATAGATTGAACCACAAGCTTAGATTCATACTAGGATTCATACTAGGAAAATTAAGAAATGCATTTGCCCTATATGTGCAGCATGTAAAACTCTGTATTGCCTACTAAAATTGATGAAACAAACGCTTTTTTAAGAACGTCAGCTGTTTGGAGCCCGAGCCAACTCTTAGCTAGGAGGAGGGGTTGTAGTACGAGGTTCCCTCACTACAACTCAGTTTTACTTATCTTGTGTGTGCTTTTTATTTCTAATTGCAGACTTGTCATTCTTTTGTAAAGCAAGTCGCAAATATACAATTAAAACTACTTTTTAACAAGTGTTTACAGTGTTGGGGTAGCGTGACCTGTGCCTCTATTTCCGGGTACCTTTTGGCTATTTATAGCCTGCCCTACTGCGAGCGCACACTATTTGCATTTGCCCTATATGTGCAGCATATAAAACTCTGTATTGCCTACTAAAATTGATGAAACAAATGCTTTTTCAAGAACGTCAGCTGTTTGGAGCCCTAGCCAACTCTTAGCTAGGAGGAGGGGTTGTAGTACGAGGTTCCCTCACTACAACTCAGTTTTACTTATCTTGTGTGTGCTTTTTATTTCTAATTGCAGACTTGTCATTCTTTTGTAAAGCAAGTCGCAAATATACCATTAAAACTACTTTTTAACAAGTGTTTACAGTGTTGGGGTAGCACGATCTGTGTCTCTACTTCCGGGTACCTTTTGGCTATTTATAGCCTGCCCTGCTCTTGGCGGGGCATGTGCGCTGCAGTGTCGTGACGCCGAAGACGAAAGACAAGAAAGATACGCATCAGCGTGTTATGTGTTGGGCGCTTTTGGGCATTTGGGAGTTACGATTTAGGAGTACATCTGTGTATAGTTTTAACTATACAACTATACAGGGTAAGCCACTAGTTCAACAATCCATCTTTGTACTAAAACTCTCTTTCAAATATGGCTAACATAATCACTATTGACAGAAAGGTGGGCACTAAATGCGTACTATGCAATATGTATGATTTAGAAATAGGAACAGAGAAAATTGCTGCATTTATTTGTAATAAATGCATTAGAATTAAAGAACTAGAGGATGAAGTCACATTGTTTGACAAAAGATTATGAAGTTTAGAAAATAGTCAAATAGAAACTGCAAAAAGACTACATATTACTAATGACCAAACTTGTTTAGAAACACCTGGTACAAGTATAACTTATGATACTAACCAGACTGAAAGTGTTACTAGAAAGAGACCCAGACTAGATGAAGCCTCTGACTCAGATGATGATTGGTTTACAATCCAGCATAGAAAAACCTTTAAAAGGGGAAGAAAAGCTGATACTTTTCTGTTACCAATCCATAATAAATATGACCCTCTAACAAATTCTATAAATGATGCCATAGAGACTGATGTAACTCCTGTACCTAGTACTTTAAATGAGCCATCCAATTCTACTATACAACTTAGTACCACAAATAACCTTTCTCAAGGGGATCTCATTAATTTTGCTGAAAACCAATGTAATGTGGAAACTTATGTGGAAAGCATGGACCTAAGAACTTCAAGTCATGATGAAATTGGTCCACCAAAAATCTTTGCGTTAGGAAATTCCATATTATCCAATCTAGATAGAATTATCTGTAACCCAAATAAAGCTACCTGTACACTATCATGTTTTCGCGGTGCCAAGATTAAGGACATTGCCAAAATGAGTTCCAAATACTACAAGGTTGTAATGAGAATGATTTAGTCATTATTCATATCGGGGTGAATAACATCTGGCATCAGACAACCCAAATGATTAAAGAAGCATATGTTGGACTGGCTAACATTTTGGCTGAGATTGGAGTACATACTGGGCCAGATATTCAAAGGTTTGCCCCGGGGCTAAATTAGCACTGCCCAGCGGGCAAACTTAGCCTGGAGCACAAAGCAAGCTATATTCAAAAGGAATAGCCCAGGGCAAACAGCTTCTGAATATAGCATGGGAATGAGGTCGTGCAAACTGGGCTGGGAGTGCAGGGCAAACATAGCCCTGGAATAAGACAGCACTGAAGACAGCAACCAGGAAGTGCAAACCACAACAACAACACAGTGCACAGAGATGTGAGGGTAGGTAGAGAGGAACTATGTGGCCAATGTGTGTTCTGGCAAATGCAGGGACCCAGTACAGCTGCAGGCTGCAGCACGCATGAAAAAACTGTGCTCAAAACTGTATAATATTCCCCGAACCGTTAGCGCCACGCTAACACGTTAGCGTGACTTTAGTGCAGAGCTAAGCGGTGTGCCCGGTGCAAACACGTTAGCCCCGCACTAAGCTTTGCCATATTCAAAAGTGACATGCAAATGAGCCTACTTAGATAGTCTGTGGGCAAACAGCCACATTAGCATCTCATCATGCCCTGATTTGCATGCAGTTTGCACAGCGTTACTGCAGGGTCCCACAGTTCCACCTGTAGGTCAGTCTGGAGGTACAGGGGCTGGCCAGGTCTGACCGCAGCTCCACCTGTAGGTCAGTCAGGCAGTGCATGTTGATAGCTGCAGGCTTCATGTAAATAGTACAGCATAGCATATCGTACCCCAGGGGACAGCACAGCATAGGCACAGGTGGTGGTGGTGCTGCATGCAACCATCACACTGTAAGTCATGCTACAGTGCACAGCAGACACTACAGTAGCAAGAGGGCTGGTAGTGTGAGGGACATGACACTGCCTATGGTATGTAGGGCACTGATGACCACTGCACTGTACACAGTGCCAGGCACAGCTTGCAGGTAATTACTGACAGTGGACAGTACTATCACGCTGTTGTGTGATCCACAGATGCTGCAGCTGTGACATAGGATGCACACAGTGTCATGTATATGGCTGGTAGTGTGTGCTGTGACATCTGTACAGTTGTGTGGTAGGTGGCTCGGGGGGCATGTAGGATCCGACAGGCACACAGGTGGTGTCATAATCCCACTACTGGCCCATGTGCACTGAGCGATGTGTCCCAGCCTTGTGGCCACAAGTGGGATGTGGTGAGGTCTGGCCACCCATACACCCTACCCTCACTGGCCACCATGCCCACAGTGCTGCATGTCTGTGCTGGCATCTGTTATACACCACAGACGTATGGTCTGCAGGTGTGTGCTATATGGCCACACTACCATGCTGTACCCTGTGGGTCAGATCTCCCCTCACTGTTTGTGCTTGGCTCGGACTGGTGGCAGCTGATGGCATCATTGTGTTGCCAGCAATGTGCAGCATGTGTCTTCCATGTCTGGCTGTTTCTAAGTGTCATACTCATATGTTAGGGTCGCGCAAGCCACGCTAATGCTGAGGTAGCACCGTGCAAAGCGCGCAAAGCTGTTTGCCTAGGGTTAAGACCAGCTTTTTCTGGGTGGTAAATTGTACCGCGCTATGGGTCGTGCTATGTCACGCTAAACACCTTAGCGCAGCGCTAGTCGCTGAATATCTCATTGCACCTGTACTCATGTTCACTTTGCCCCTTGCATATAATTATAGTTTGCCTGGCGCTGATGCTGTTTGCCTGCACTATTCAGCCTTTTGAATATAGCAGACCCGCGCTAATCCCCGCTAAACCAGCGCAAACATTTTTTGCCCGGTGCAAAGCTTTGAATATCTGGCCCACTGTGTTTTCAGAGATCCTTCCAGTTCCTAGGGCTAATTATATTTTGATTAATAAAATCAAACACATTAATTCTTGGCTCAGAGCATGGTGTCTTAAACAAAACATTAAATGCCTCGCTCATTGGGAACAGTTTGACAATAATAAAGCTTATTACACCAAGGATGGCTTACATTTAAGCAGGTTGGGAAAGGAGACTTTGGGTCTTAAAATTTATACACATATAGATTTTTTTATGCAAAACTCAGGAGTAGAAAGTGTTAGGCTATTGCCAACTAGTGAACCAAAAGTTCAGGAATTTGTTTCATCCATAAATAATAAGGAACTAAATGTTAAAATAAAATTACTTTTATTAAATGCTAGGAGCTTGAATAACAAAATTGGTGAACTTCAAGTAATCTTACATAATGAAAATATAGATATATGTGGTGTCACAGAAACTTGGTTCAGCGAGGGCCAATGGGGTCATAACATTAACGGATATACCTTATTAATAAAAATTGTTTATATTCTAAAGGTGGTGGAGTAGCCATTTATGTCAGAGATAACATAACTTGCTCTGAAGTTGATTCTGATACATAACCTCCCTTAGGTTTTGAAATTATTTGGATTAAAATAAACAATAAACAACTCCCGGTTACGATAGGGTTATGTTATAGACCTCCATCTATGGACACTGTTAACAATGATAATATGTGTGACTATCTGGAGAATATTAACTTTAAGACAGACATTATTCTTATGGGGGACTTTAACTATCCTGGTATAAATTGGTCCACTGGTATTGGTCTTAGTAAACAGGAAAAAAGATTTATTAGTGCTATGTCACATTTAGGACTTGATCAGCATGTCAAATCACCTACTAGAAACAACCATATCCTGGACTTAATATTTTCAAATATTAAAAGTGACAATGAGATGGTCAGCACTATGGTCCCTTTAGGAAATAGTGATCATCAAATAATTAAATGGTCTTTTAATCTTTCTGTCAAAAAGTCTTGTGGTAAAACAGAATTTAAAAACTTTAATAGAGCAGATTATAAGGCAATCAATGAATATCTATTGATGTGGAATTGGGAACAAGAACTAACTGGGCTATCGGTAGAGAACATCTGGCAAAGAATTAAAGAGGAAATCATATTTTGTATTACTAAATGGGTACCTACTAGAGTTAAATATATTGGACAAAAGAGGTCCCCGCCTTGGTTCACTAGCAAAATTAAAAGGTTAGTTTTAGCAAAAAAAAAAAGCTTACAATAAATATAATAAACATACCACAGACCTTAATTGGTCTAAATTTATAATCAAAGCAAAAAAGGTAAAAAACACAATCAGAAGGGCTAAGCAGGGATTAGAAAGTAACTTAATTAGTTCACATCACGATAACAGGAAAAGGTTTTTCAATTATATTGGTTCCCTTAAAACTTCTCCTACCTTAGTTGGACCATTAAATATTAACAATGTTGACATTAATGATGAACAAATTATGGCTAATAAATTCAATACTTATTTTGCTAGTATATTTAAAAAAAGAGCAAGTTTATGTGTTTAAAACCTTTTAATTTGGACCCTGTAATTCAATTTACTGTGGCTGAAACTTTTAACATCATGGATTCTTTAAAATCTTCTACATCAGTTGGTCCTGACGGTATTCCAGCCATTTTCTTGAAAAATCTTTCGTATGAATTGGCGGGTATATTAACCTACTTGTTTAATGAAACATTACATAAGGAAATAGTGGTTAAAGATTGGTGTAATGCTGAGGTCATTCTTATACACAAATCTGGCTCTAAAAAGGAACTAAATAACTACAGACCTATAAGCCTAACCTCTACCATATGTAAAATCATGGAAAGATTAATTTTAGGTAAAATCAGCACACATATTTTGGATAAAGGTTTGACTGATATATCCCAACATGGTTTTCAACCTGGTAGATCTTGTCAGACCAACTTGATAGATTTTTTCGAACCAATAAGTGAAGCTCTGGACCTTGGCCTGCCAGTGGATGTCATCTATCTGGACTTTAAAAAGGCCTTTGATTATGTCTCATATGATATACTATTCAACTGTTTAGTAAAACTAGACCTTAACAAGTATTTGATCAAATGGATAATGCAATGGTTATCCAATAGAAGACAGTGTGTCTCTCTGAGGGTTTTTTATCCCCCATGGACCATTGTTACTAGTGGAGTCCCTCAGGGATCAGTCCTGGGGCCGGTGCTGTTTAATATTCTCATAGCTGGTATGAATACAAAAAATGGCAACTGGATTATTAAATATGCTGATGATGCCAAACTGGGAGGGATTATTAACAACTCAGAATCTATATCCATTTTACAAGATAATTTAAATCATATATCTGTATGGGTTAGCAATCACAAACTGAAATTTAATATCAATAAATGTAAGGTTATGCATTTTGGAAGTAATAATATATGTGCTAATTATTATATTGAGAATCACACCTTAAAGGTTATTACAACTGAGAGAGACCTGGTGTTATTGTTAATAATAAATTAAAATTTACCAACACTTAAATTTTACCTGACAAAAAGTTCCAGATTAAGTAACTGTTTATTTAGAAACATTAAAAGCAGAGAACCATCAATAATGGTCCCCTTATACACTAGTATTATAAGAGCAAATTTTGATTATTGTTCCTCATTTTGTGCACCTACACAGAGGGGTGATAAAGTATCTAGGGAGAAGGTCCAAAAGAGGTTTGTCAAGAACATAACTGGAATGGGCCACCTAACTTATGAGGAAAGACTTAAATGACTCAACTTGTATAGTATGGAATATAGATCAATACATGGGGATCTCTGCTTGCTCTACAAAGCATCTAGAGATGAATATTTGTTTGATACATTACATTTGAAATGGAACACTACTACAGTCCAAACTCGCTCGCACAATTTAAAACTATTCTTATCTATCAATTGAACTATGAAAAGAACTCAGTTCTATACCCAACGAATAGTTCCAATTTGGAATTCTCTCCCTTATGAGGTAGTAAATTGTGTAAATTTGACCCAATTTAAAACTCAACTAGATATGTATATATGAATGACTCTAAGTTTGCAGCCCACTTAGCCTAAGTGGCATGATCTTAATGGGCTTATCCCTTGATCGTGTACATTACCTATGAACCTATGAAGAAGGCAAGTAGCTCATGGTGCACTTCTCCCTCTGTACAGGTCAATGTTCCCATTGCAAACTTTTCATAAGGTGTTTAACTTTGATTTAAAAGTATCAAAACTATTAACTTCTACAATGTCTCTTGGGAAGAAATTCCATATAGGGATAATTATTTGGGTAAAAAAAACCTTCTTAAAAGTCCTCTTGGATTTGTAAGCATAAGTTGAGACCTATGGCTTATAAGGTCTGTGTCCCTAAGATTAATTTTTAATCCTAGTTCTGATAAGAGCTGATCTTCACCTATGATTTTAAACATAAATAATATATCTCCTCTAAGTCTTCTAAGTTCTATTGGAAACAGTTTAAGTTATTTTAATCTTTCATCATAAGACATAGGTTGGAGGCCATTAACCATTTTAGTAATCCTCCTTTGCATGCTTTCCAATGTATTTATGTCATTCCATAGATAAGGACTCCATAAAGGGATGAATAATCCAAAATTGGACAAACATAAGCTTGGTAGAGAGGTACAATACAGGCTCTATTTCTAGATGATATCAATCTTTTTATACAACCTATAAGTTTCGTAGCTTTGTTGGCTACTTCAGTACAATGATTATTGAACTTAAGATCATTACTAATAAGGACCCCGATAAAACAAGGACGCATCTCTGACAGTACAATGCCGACACTTGGCATTGCGGCTGTCACTGTTGGGGATGTCAGTGCTGCGGATGTCACAGCACCATAATAAAACCACCATGAGCCATGGCCCCTCCTTTCAACTTTAATAGATCATCTCTCAAACCATAGAACCCATCCATCATGCTAACATCTGCTGCAAATCTAGCATCATGGGCAAACTTAATTGCATAACTATTTAAGTCTTTATTCAAGTCTGCAATGAAAATGGGAAAAGAGGGTCGGTCCTAAAACTGAGCCCTGGGGGACTCCACTCGAAACTACTCCCATATCAGAACAGTGGCCTCTTATTTTAACTATTTGTTCCCTATCTTCCAAACATGCTTTAACCCAAGTAATAATTCTTTCATTAATTTGAACCCTTTCCATGCTTCTGATCAAGGAATCATATGGAACTTTATCAAATGCCTTGTAGAGGTCGAGATAGACAACATCCACAGGTTTCTGGTTCTCCAATACCGCACTAACTTTTTCATAAAACACCAGGTTAGCAGTTAGGCAAGACCTATGAGCTATAAAACCATGCTGTGAATTATCCAACAAATTCTCCGGACATCAATTCGGCTTCCAGCCTGTCTTTAATTATAGACTCGAAAATCTTTCCCAGGATACAAATGATACTAATTGGTCTATAGTTAGTGAGGTTACTACAGTCACCTTTTTTAATGATAGGTACCACTTCTGCTTGGCAACACTCTTTAGGGACTTCACCTGACTCCAAAGACACATTAAAAAGCATATGAAGGAGTTCCACCAACCATGTTTCAATAGCTTTCAAGATTTTAGGTTGAAGAGCATCAGGGCCAGGGGACGTGTTCAACTTGATCTTATTTAATTTGGTAATTATTTCCTCCCTGGAAATCCAGACAGATGAGCCAAGTGAGGATGGATTCTTGTTCAATTCCAGAAGGCGGGATTTAATATTCACTTGCTTAGGAGTAAAAGTGGAGCAGAAATAATTATTAAGGTGACAAGCCATTTCTTTAGGATCAGAAATTATATTCAAGCCATTCTGAAATGGGCCAATGTTCCCTGATAAATGTTTCTTATTGTTAATGTAGGAAAAAAACTTTTTCCACCATCATGCATGTGTGCCAATTTAAATTCAGTTTTATGTTTCTCCTTATAAATGGCTTATTTACAATTTCTAAGGGCAACTGTATACTTGTGCTTATTATAACCATTGTTGTCCCTTTTAAGAGCATGAAATGCCCTTTTTTTAGCTGGAATTAATGGTTTAACCTTATTTGTGAACCATATAGGCTTCTTCCCCTTTTTATATATAATTTTCAGTTTGCAATATACATATCATTGAGCTCGATGATCTTGTTTTTAGTTTAAAGCCAGAGCTGAACAACCAAACTAATATCAGATTTCCAGTCCCAATTATAAAGTTCATCAGGTATAGCTCTAAAATTTGCCCTATTGAAATCCTTAATTATAGTAATCCCAAATTCTCTAATGGAGTTTTTATCCACAGAAAAAGTGATAATATTATCATCACTTTTATACAGTGGGTCATGTACTGTAGAATACAAAAGTGCCGTGTTACTTTCATTTAGCGGTCTGATCTTAGGGCACACATTAGCATTACAAAATCTTGCATGCATACTCATAACTTAATACCACCACTCTTGACTTCGATAATAATTGTAATTGCAAACAGCCATTCGCACCTAGCAACAGGTAGTTGTCACTATACCAGTAATTGATTGACTTACAGGCTTACAGTAATTGCTGTAATTAGCACCACTAGCAACACTATTATTAGCAGGTAGTAAGTGAGCAAGCATACCTGCTTGCCTTTCTTGTGTTGTTGTGGTTGCTGCAGTTGTACATCCACCAAAAATGTTGCTGGTGCAGTGGTTGCAGAGAAAGGGAGGGAAAAGAAATCTTTTGGTTACTGAAGATATCACACCAGCCACACTTTCTGAGTGCACTGGAGTTTCCATCAAAACTGTGGACAGTGTGGTCAGTGAGCTGCCGAGAGCGTCCCCCCTCCCAAATGAAGGAAGACTGATTACTCACACTACAGTCCTGAGGTTAGATTCGAGCTGGGGAAATACGCCACAACCAGTGACGTAATGAACGCTGTCTGCATTTTTAAATCCAAATACGGAAAAAGCATTAATGAAAGTACAATAAGTAACTTCAAGAAAGACTACCTCAACAAGCTAAAACATGTGAATGACCCATCTTTGCTTGTGCCATCATTGCCCACCAAACTCCATGGCTGACCAACCCTCTTGTTAGAAGATGTGGAGACTGAGATGAAAAAAAATTATCCGCAGTCTCCAAAAAGAGGATGCAGTTGTAAATGAAGGGTAGTGGCATCAATAGCAGTAAGGGTTGTTAAAGTCAAAGATCAGAAACTGCTGTCATATTTTGGAGGGCCCATATCAATCACTAGGCACTGGGCCTGGCAATTTCTCAACAGAATTGGGTTTCTTAAGTGCAAAGGCACCAAGGCTGGCTGCAAGACCCCGAGTGATTTTAGCCAGCTGAAATCAAACTTTCTTGCCCCCGTCAGCAAGGCTGCCAAACAGGAACTAATGCCACCAGACCTAGTTATAAACATAGATGAGACTGGTGTGCTCCTAGTTCCCTACAGCCAGTGGACCGTGGCAGAGTGTGGTGCAAGGCAGGATGATGTAACAGGCTTGGACTATAAGACCCAGGTTTCTCTGGTGATGAGGTGCACTCTCGGAGGTGATTTTCTGCTGCTTCAGGTAATCTACCATGAAGACCGCAGTGTGTTTACCTAATTACAGCTTTCCACCCGAACAGAGAATTACAAGCACTGAAAATCACTGGGCCAACACAGAATCAGCTTTGTTGTACAGAGACCACATTCTGAGACCACACATAAAAAACGTGTGTGAGAGAAACAGCCTTCCAAAAGAACAGTGTTCCATTCTAATTATGGACTTATATCATGCCCACACAATAACAGATGTTCTTGAAAAATTAGAATGCGAGTGCATTATACCGATATTTGTCCCTGCGTCTTGCACCGACCTCCTGCAGCCACTAGATGTTGCCATTAACAAACTCTTTAAGGAGTACCTAAAACAGGCTTTTACAGAATGGTATGTGGCACTTATAACTGAACAACTGAATGCTGGGTCACAGTCTGAAGATATTAAAGTGGATCTCAGTTGAAAAAGTGATGGAGTCCCACTCTTTGTTGCTACATTTTTTTCTCTTATTTTGGATGTAATAAATCCTTACGTTGTTTCAAACGGACTTCTGCCTGAGCCTTTTCCAATATATCATCATGGTAGCATCTAGACCTGAATCTTTCTTTGTCTGTTTCACAAATTCAGACTCTTCAGAGCAATTGTTATGAAGTCGCAACATCTGACTGTATGGGATAGATTTTTTGAGGGATTCAGGGTTTGCACTTCTATATCTCAATAGTGCATCTGTGGCTGTCAATGAAATAATGCAGCTGGTATAGATGGTCTTCCTGTGGGAAATTTTTCAATATAATCCTGAGTTCTGGTCTAACTTATTAGCCCCCATCTTTACAACAATCAGTAATATTAAGTTCTTCCACAAAACTGAAATACAGGTGTTATAGTTCCACTTTTCTAAAAGGAACATAGTTGTGATCTGAGCTGTTACAAACCGATAACACTTTTACCAATAATACAAAAAATATACTCTAGAGTAATTTTAGACAGATTAGAGCACTGGGTTGAGGAAATATCAATAATTTCAAAATTAGAGTTAATTTTAAACTATCTTGTGGAAACGTATGTATAAGGTAAAACAAGGAAACTGTACAGTATGCCTGTTTCATTGACATTTAAGTGGCATTTGATTCTGTTAACACGGGAAAATTATGGGAGATGTTGCAGGAGTTAGAAATAGATAGTTGGTTACTTTATATCTTGAAAATGCTACACTCGAATACTATTGCTCATGTGAGATATTCTAAAGATGGTGCTTTAACTGAAGGAATACATACAAAATATGGCATTAAACAGGGTTGTCTTCTAGCCCCTTTGTTGTTTAATTTACTTATATAGAATCTTTAGTAAAGAGCATCTCTGTAACCAAAATGTTTCCACCAGCCTTAAATAATGAAGAATTAAGGATTATGCTGTATGCAGATGACGCTGTATTGCTCTCACAAACACTTTTAGGATTGAGAAGAGGGCTTACTGCTATTATGTTAAAATTAAGACAAACTGACCTGGAGTTAAGGATTGGAAAAACTAAAGTTATGATGTTTGGGAGCAAATTGAATAATAAAAATACATGAGTAATTAATGGGTCTGTGTTTGAGGAAGTGAAGGCATATAGGTTTTTAGGTGTACTTTGTGATATAAATCTATCATGGAAACCTACATATTACTGCCACAAAGGAAAATGCTTATAAATCAATTAGGCTGATAAACTCTTTTGCATATAAATTTGCTAGTAATTCATTCAGAGCATGGAGGATTACCTTTGAAGCAAAAACTATTAGTCAAACTTTACACGGTAGTGAAATTTGGGGTTTAAGTATAAAGGCTTAAAATTATAACATCGAATCAATGCTACATTTCTTCATTAGATACACTTAGACATAGACTTTGACAGCAGATAAGGACCACTTCGCCTACCCAGTCTGCCCATTTCCCTACCTATTGGATAAGCTGCAGATTCTAGTTAACCAACAGCCTACTTCCTGCAACCCCCCACTATAATTGCCTTATGTCTGTCCCATGCATGCTTGAATTCCCCCACTGTTTTAGACCCCACAACCTCTCCAGGAAGGTGGTTCCATGCGTTCACCACTCTCTCCGTGAAAAGAATTTCCTCACATTACCCCTGAGCCGTCCCCCCTCAAACTTTAAATTGTGCCCCCTTGTTCTTACACATCTCTTTTTCTGAAAGATGCTACCCTCCTGGACTTTGTTGATTCCCTTGAGGTACTTAAAAGTTTCTATCATGTCCCCTGTCCCTCCTTTCATCAAGGGTATACATATTAAGCTCTCTCAGTCTCTCTTCATATGGTTTCTGATGTAGACCCTTCACCATTTTAGTTGCCCTCCTCTGGACTGCTTCCATCCTGTCTATGTCCTTGCGTAGATGAGGTCTCCAAAACTGCACACAGTACTCCAGATGGGGTCTCACCAACTGTCTGTATAGAGGGATAACCACTTCCCTTTTTCTACTTGTGATGCCCCTCCCTATGTATCCCAGTATCTCCCTGGCTCTCCTTACTGACTTCTCACATTGCTTACCCACCTTTAGGTCATCTGATATGACTACACCCAGATCCCTTTCCATTATTGTTGTCGTTAGTACCTCCCCTGCTATTGTGTACTCTTCTCCTGGATTTTTATTTCTCAGGTGCATTACTTTGCACTTCCTTGCATTGAATCTAAGTTGCCATATGTCTGACCATTCCTCCAACCTTGCCAAGTCCCTTCTCATCCTTTCTACCCCCCTTGTGTATCAACTCTGTTACAGATCTTTGTGTCATCTGCAAAGAGGCATACCTTTCCTTCCAGACCCTCTGCAATGTCACCTATAAAGACGTTAAAGAGGACTGGACCCAGTACTGAGCCCTGAGATACTCCACTAGTAACCCCCCTTTCTTCAGAATGTGTTCCACCTAGAACTACAGTATCACCCCTCCATGTCAGCAGGCTTTATGACTAACCTTTGTATGTGCTAACTTCTTTAATGCCTGCTATTTGGGGGCATGTATGGCATTGTTGGATACAATAGGGCAAACATCAAACTTTGCCTTGTACACAGACTTTCTCAGTTCACTAAATTCAGTTAAATGCTCACCTCTAGACACAGAATCATTTTCCTGTAACAGTCCCATAAGCTCATCCAAATTGACTCTGTGAAGGCTGTTAAGAAGACTCCCCTGGTTTAGGATCAGGATTATGTATAGCGTCTGATGCACACTTCTGCTGAGCCAGAATGATAGATTATATGTCCTCTGATTCTGGGCTACTGGGTCACTCTGTGGAAAACCGTGGCTTCTTCACTGTTGTACAGTAGTCTCTTCGTATTTGCATGTCTCCTGTTTGAAATCAATGAAGTTTAATAAATTTAATTAGATTTTTCTGAAAGATTTGTAAAGGGCTGTTCTAAAAAATTGACCCCTTTATTATTGATATTTTGATACTCTTCAGGGCTAGTATCACTACTCGAATCAATGGTTATTTGCTCCTTTTTGTTATGGTTGTTTGACATTTTATACAATTTTGGGTATCTTCTGTTTTTCCTCTTTGATCCCCCTCTGCTCTGGGAATGAGATGTCTTTTTTGTTTCTGGGGCCCAGTCAAAAACTCTTCCACATACAGTATGTAGCCTACTTGGTCATGTATTAGCTTGGATTGCTTTCTGACAGTTACTTCTTTTTAGTGTTTTGATATTTTTGTCTGGAGTGCTTTCTTGTCTAGAATTCAGGCTTCATGCTTCTACAGCTCACTGATTCCCACCCAGCTGCTGCAACCCTCCCATCCAATAGCCATGGTTAGTACCGGGGCTTTGGCAACAGGGAAATAAGTGGCCAAGCACAGAACTGCTGCTCCTATGAGCACAGTCAGGATAAAAAGAGGGACTTTTTTCTTTGAGGCCTGCCTCCAGCTTTCACTGCTGCTCTGCCCTGCCCCGGTGATCGCAATCGCTAGCACAATTTGGTCAGGCACCCCAACTCCAATATAGGCAACCAGTAAGCCTGTGAGGGATAAACGACGCATAAATAACTACATAGTATATAATAAGAAGACAGTACATGCTACAGAAAAAGGGCAGTGACTCCAGGGAGCTAGGGAAAACTCTGCCTGGCTACACAAGAGATAGAGCAAAACAGCAGACAGGCACCATCACTCTCATACCTGCACAGCCATAGCACAGTTTTTCTGCAACAGCACCCTCTGGACAGGAGGCCTGTATTGCAGGTAATCAGCAGCAACAAAAGCACAGCATCAGCATCTTGTGGCCAAAGTTTGGAATTGCAGCCAAGTACGTGCAGTGAGCCAAGAATACACAGAAAAAAATTTCAGGACAATGCATCTACTGAGCAGCATGACAACAAGTGCAACATGGGCAACAGCACATCACAAGCCACAAGGGCTACATGCTAATTACCACATCAGGAACTGCTGGGGATGTAGCATCAATCATATGAGTGCCAGAATTCGAGGAATCAAAAAAGGACTATGATTCTTATTTGCAGCATTTTGAATGCTGGTTGCCAGCAAACAAAGTTGCAGATGACAAAAAGGTGGATGTCTTCCTGACAGTTTTGGGACCCACAGTCTATGAGCTTCTCAAGAGTCTGACTGCACCTATCAAGCTGGTGGACATGCAATATGTCTTTCGGATGAGACGTTAAACCAAGGTCTCATCTGCCTGTTCTGGTGGTAGTTCAAGTGGATGTTAAAGATCCCATGGCACTTCTCGAAAAGAGCAAGAGAATTTCCCCCAGTGCAATGGCCAAATTTCCTCCATTCACAAAAAATACCACCAACAGCTTCATCCGGTTCAAGGTCAGTTGGCATTCATCTGTATCCCCCTCCCCCAGGTCGTGCCTGAAAATAGGCAGGATTTGTCTAGTGCACTTACTCAGTCAACAAAAACTAACTAAATTAAAAAAAATATGATCACCTCACCAAGACACTTTCATGGTATTTCAAGCCTACGCCGATTCTCATTGCAGAACACTTTCATTTTTATTATCAGAACCAACAGAGGGGGAAACTCTTGTTGACTACATCATTGCTTTGAAGTGGCTGGCAAGCACCTGTGAGTTTGGTCAGTTTCTAAATGTTGACCTACAGGATCAATTTGTCTGCTCTCTGGGAGGAGAAGGCTATCCCAAATGGCTTTTGTCAGAAAAGGACATAACTTTCAAGTCAGCCTGTAAAATTGTGATCGTTTTGGAGCTCTCCTGGAAAGACACCAGGAAGCTAGAGGGACATTTTGAACCACCAAGGAGTGGAGTTCACAGGGTCACCTATATGCCAGAGGCCAAATGACATTCCAGAACATGAAGTTGTCCACCTCAGTTTCGACAGCAACCACAAACATATTGGAAGCCAGTACCACATGCCAGTTCCACAAAGCTGAAACAACTTTGTTACTGTTGTGGGGGGTAACCACAGTAAGCAGAGGTAAGGGGAGGAGGGAGAGACACCTGTGACCAAATAGGGTCCAGGGTGTAGTTATAGACTAGGTAAATAGGGTAGACTAGATGGGCTTACCAGTCCTTTTATACCACATTCTGTGTTTCTATGTTTGTACAGTATGTAACCACCAGCAAAGTACATGCTGATTTTGACAAGAAAAATGCCTCAACTGTAGAAAAGTGGGTCATCTACAGAGAGTGTGAAAAAGAGCACCACAGACTGCTCATGTACAGTATGCCACAGATACCATGCCAGAGACTGAACCAGAAGAAGAGTCCTTGGAGCTGTTCACTGTGTGTGCAACGCAAGGAAATGGAGAGGGACTTTTCCTCCAGATTGAATTGGTGAGCAAACTGGTTAGCATGCAGCTTGATACCTGGGCATCAATATCTCTTGTGCCAGAAGATCCTTAAGAAGTGCCTGTTGCAATCATCGCATATTCAGCCCACGTCTTATACTGGAGACCGACTCCCTGTTCTGAGGAGATTCAGGTACAAATCACCAGTAAGGGAAGAGCATGGACTTTGCCTCTCTTGGTAGTGCAAGGAGAAAGACCTGCATAACTGGGAAGAATCTGACTTGAGAAGATCAGGTTGAACTAGGAAAAGATCTTCATCTTATGAACTGTGACAAAAGCACCTCAAAATGCAGTGAAAAAAGTATTTGACAAAGATGGTCCTATTTTCCAGGATGGCTACGGCACAATCCAGGATTTAAAGGCAAAGATCCGAGTACAAACAGAGACTGCTACAATTTTCTGCAAGCCTCAACCAGTACTCTACATCTTAAAAGAAGCAGTAGACAAAGAACTGGATAGTCTGTAAAAGCATGGTATCATGTCACAAGTAGAAAAAAGCAACTGGACTGCCCTATTGTTGTGGTACCAAGGTGAAACAAAACAGTGAAGCTGCATGGTGACTACAGGGTCACAGTGAACTATTGCATTGAACCCTTACATATCCACTACCCAATGCCAAGGACTTGTTTGTCTCACTATCAGGTGGAAAGTTCCTCAGCAAGTTGAACTTATCCTTTGCATACCAGCAGTTGGAACAGGAACCAGAGTCAGAGCTGTATCTCACCATAAACACACTCAAGGAACTTTACCGGTATTATCTCTTGGCCTATGGTGTTTTGACAGCAGCAGCAGTTTTCCAGCACATAAAGAACCAGATACTACATGGGCTGGACTGTGTAGTCTGCTTTATGGATGATGTCTTGGTAATAGCACCCACAATAGAAGAGCATCTGATAATCGTGGACCAAGTGACGTGCAGACTGCTGTGCTATGGAGTAAGAGTGAAACTGGTCAAATGTCATTTTCTACAAAATTCTGTCAAGTACCTGGTCTAACAGATTGACATCTGGGGCCTGCACCCAACAGAGACCAAAGTGGAAGCAATTTTCAATGCACTGGAGCCAAAACCTGTGATTGAGTTAAGATCATTCTTGGGCTTGTTGAACTACTATGGATGTTTTCTGGTACATCTGTCCACATTGTTGCAACCACTACATAACTTACTAAAAAGGAAGAGAAATTGAACTGGTCACTGCAGTGTGAAGAAGCATTCCAATCTTGCAAGCAATGACTTCTAAATAGCAAGTGGCTAGCACACTCCAACCTAGCAAAACCTCTGTGATTGGTGTGTGACACATCTCCATATGGGGTGGGCACAGTAATCTCTCATGTGTTACCTTCAGGGGAGGAACACCCATTGCTTTTACTTCAAGGACCCTGTTTCCAAGTGAAGGAAATTATGCTCAGATCGAGAAGGAAGCCTTGAGCATAATCTTCAGAGTCAAGGAGTTCCATAAGTACCTATATAAGGAAATTCAGTTTACTAATACATCACAAGCCTCTACTGGCCATTCTGAGACCAAAGGCAGCATTACCAACTCTCAAAGCACTGAGGATACAGCAATGGGCCCTGACCCTATTGGCCTATGACTACGACATTTTTATACTGACATTCTCAGGGTCATGCAAATGCAGATGCACTGTCAAGATTGCAGTGCAAAGTTGCAACAGAAAAGGAAGATGATGGGGTACTCCAACTGTCACATATCAAGGAGTTACCCATTGCTTTATGGGACATATCAGTGGAAACAAGATGGGATCCAGTCCTTTCTAAAGTCCTAGATTTCACCCTAAATGGTTAACCCAACTTCATGAGAGACCAGACTCTCCGACAAGAAGGACCAGTTATCCACAGACCAAAGCTGTGTTCTGTGAGGCACTCAAGTCACGATACCCCCAAAGTTCTGAAAGATATTACTTTTGACTTACATGAGAGTCATCTAGGAATCTCTTGGATGAAGGCATTGGCCCAGGGATACCTCTGGTGGCCAGGACTTGATCAAGCTATCCAGCATCTTGTCAGCCAATGTGCGCCTTGTGCAGCTGTCGGCAACCAGCCTGCAGCTGCACCTCACCTTGGAAACACATCCATGTGGACTATGCAGAGGGTCAAACAACATTTCTTAGTGGTAATCAACATCAACTGTGAATGATTCCAAGTGCTTCCCACACAAATGACAACTACAGAAAAGACTGTAAGTCTTCAGAGACAACTCTTTGCCTCATACGAATTGTTATGGGAGCTAGTGTCATGTAATGGTCCTCAGATTTCTTCATAAGATTTCAAACTGTTGTTAAAGCTGAATGGGATCTGACACATTTTGTGTCCATTTTACCATCCAGCATCAAACGGTGCAGCCGAATGACTCTACACACATTCGAAAAAGCCTGGACCAAATAAGGTTCTCATTCAGTACCTGCAACGCAAAGGTTGGCTTGATTCTTGTTCACTTACAGAAACACTCCTGATACCGTCACAGGGTGAACACTTGTTGAACTGTTCCTCAAACATCAACCATGTACCTATTTGGTATTGCTCAAGCTGGACTTGTCCAATACTGTAGCAAAACATCAACTGCAACAGCAGAAGGGTCACGATAAGTTGACCAAGCCTGCTCGGATCTTCCATTCTGGGGAGAGAATGATGGTTTAGGACTTCAGGCATCCCAAGCATCTTAGGATTCCCAGGGTGGTGACAGAAAAAGGTGGAATTTTGACCTATTGAGTTCATGTGGGACATCACCTTGTTCACATATATGTGGATCACCTGTCATCTTCATGGGTTAAGGTGCATTTGGCAGAAGATGTCACTCCGGTAGAGGACAGTGATACTGAGGACTTGGTTCCTGCCTTTGAAATCCTACTATGGACTATGCCAAATAATACTGGAATTCCTGCTTCACCGGCAGCAGTTGCTTCAGTCCAGAGATACCCCACGCAACAGCGAAGAGAGCCACAGAAACTTGAACTTTAAGTCATAAATGGAACCCATGTCTATGCAACTGGACTTGTTACCTGTGGTATTACTTTGTTTGCAACAAGTTCTATCCTGCACAGAATACTCCCCTGAACTTGTTCCTGGGTACGTAATAGCCTAGTCTGGCCTGGAAGTTAGAAATATTAATGCTAGGTAATTTAGACTATGTTTTGTTTAAGGGGGAGGAGTATAGTATACATATATGTTCTTAACCATAGGAAGTACTTTGGGAAGACATTAAGGCTGTAGTCTATGGCTTTATATTGTAGTCCTTCTGTAGTTCTTGTTATACCAGTGGACACCCTTTTCTGTGGTCGTTCTACGAGATTAAAGATGGCCACCAGCTAAAGCTCCTGCATCTAAGCCTGTCTGTCTTACCCCCTTAGATTACTACATGCTTCCTGTGGACAGTCCTGCAACACCTTAAGTTGCATTGCTGCCCCCAAATGCTTCTTTAGAAAGCATCACCAATCCCCAGTTACTGCAATCCACTGAAGAGCTCATGGGCTTCTCTGCATCTGCACTCTGCCTGGCTACTGTCAAAACTCAGCAAAGAGCAGACCCTCAGTTCTTGGACATATTCAATTACTTTGAGACTGGAATTCTTGTGAAACAGAAGCAACATTGCCAGAATATTCTTTTCCTTACTTCACAATACAGTAGAGCCCTGATCTAATGAACCATGTTCTTACGAAGCACCCTATCTAACAAACTGTTCCAGTGGGACCAGCGGTTTTGGCAGACAGCTGTGCGAGTGAGTTGGCACAATCAGTGAGTGAAATCACCTATAGTACTGCAAGGCAGTCAGAATCAGCTGTGTCTGTCACTCACCATCACACTCAGCCAATCACAGGCTACGTTTTACATTTTCAACTCACCTGGTTCCCAGCACCTCAGCTTGCTCAGTCTGTTACCCTGTTACTGTGCTGTTTGATAGTGACAGAAAAGAAGAAGGAGAATGTCCTTATAATTGTGACCAAGCGCCAAATTTTTGGAGAGGATAGAGAATGTTGAATATGCTGCCAGGCTGGCTGCAGAGTATGGTGTTGGAAAGTCCACAATCTCTGACATTTCCCATGCAAACCAAAAATTCTGTAACTTTGTGAGTACAAAGGAAAGCACCTCTAGGATGAACAGAGGAAAAATATGAAAGTCTGTCAAGATGATGCCGTGCTGCTGCAATCTACTTATGGTTCTGCCAAGCACAGGAAAAGGGAACCCCAATACTGGGACCTGTCCTGAAAGAAAGGGCCTTGCTGTTAAACCAAAAACTTGGTGGCAAGCCTAATTTTGTTGCTAATGATGGTTGGCTTCATTGTGTTCAGAAAAGGCATGAAATCAAACAGCTTTATCTTTTTTTCTATATTCTGTTTGTGTGCCTGAGGCCACGGCAAGGAGGCTCCCTTCAACCAGCTGCAGCCACCCCCTTCCACCATCTGAAATCTCCCCAGTTTCTGGTGATGCTGTGGGTGGAGGTGTGGCCAGTAGGTGTCATATGCCCTCACCATGCCTGTCCTGTTCCTCCCCTTAATTCTCCGAGGGCTGTGGCAGCACGGTCACGCACGGGAATGTGGAACTGCATGCTCCACCCACTCTTGGCCTAATGCCTGACCCCTCACCTGCATGGCACTACCACCGATTCTCCACTCAGTGGCAGCCAAGTGCCAGGAAGACCAATGTTCCTTACCTGGGAGAGGAGAGTTGCCTGTTGGCTGCTTGATCCTACTCCAGACCCCCCTCCCGGGCAACCCATGATCATTTCTGAACATGGGTCGCTGGCATGGGAGAGGTAAGACAGTTAGTGCCTCATCCCTCTGCATCACTGGGTAGGCTAGGAGCTTCACCTTTGCAGTGAACAGCTGAGGATGGGGAATCCCAATTTATGAAGCAGCTGAATGAGATGCTGGTCTAAGAGTGTTCTGTAGATGATCAGCTGTATAATGCTAACCAAACTGGACTGCACTAGAAATACTTCCCAGACAAGACCCTGGCTCATGACTGAGAGAAGGAATCACCCTGTTTTAAAAAAAAAAAAAAGGACAGGGTCACCATACTCAGGTGTGTTAGTGCCTCTGGTATACACAAGCTGCATCCAGTCCTGATCAGGAAATCAAGGGAGATGAGGTGTTTTAAACATGTCGGTGTCCATAATCTAATACTGTAGTATGACAGCCAGCATAATGTGTAGATGGACAGCGTTATCTTTCAACACTGGTACAGGGAACAGTTTTCCCTGAGTGTGAAAAGGTTCCTATGGCAAAGAGGTCTGCCAATGAAAGCCATTCTGTTCCTGGGCAATTGCCCAGCCCACCTAGAAATGCCTGAGATTAAAACTGTAGACTTCATTAGATATGTTTTTCTCCCTCAGAACACCACCTCCAAAATCCAGCCATGTGACTAGGGGAGTCTTAACATTTTTAAAAGGAACTATAGAAAGAAGCTCCTGCAAACCGTACTTGATAAGGAAAAATGAGGAAAAGCCACTGTAAGATGTTATCAGAGCCCTCTGCTTCAAGGACGTGGTTTATATAGCAGCAGATGCCTGAGAGCTAGTGAGACAGGAAATAATTGCGAAGGCATGGGCAAGATCAGGCATTAGGGAAAATCCTAGAGATGCAGCCAATGCAGGGGAGGAAGCAGGGGAACTGCTTGAAGATTCTGTGACAGCACAGCTGGAGCCAGACTCAGCCATTGAGGATGTCGAGAGAGCTGCCAGTAGTGAGGTGAAAGCCGAGGAAAACCCATAAATGACTGACATAGAGCACCTCACTCTGCTGGCTTCTAAATGAACACTCATTGTTACAGAAAGAGAAATCACAGAGTGGTTAGCATGTGACTGGGATGAGGATAGGCACAAGGGCCTATCTAACAATTACATCGTAGAAGTGGTAACCAGAAGTGCCAATCCTGGTAATGAAGAAGACAGAGATTTGGAAAGTGAGGAGGAGGAAGAGGCAGCACCCCCTGTAACAAACACTGAGACAATCAAAGCTTTCATGAAGTGTCTCTTATGGCTGGAAAATTAGCCAGAAGGCAACCCACTACACCTCCTCCTCCTCCTGCTTGGAAATCTATGCAGCCAAGCTGTTAAGAATAGAGCCAGAAAGGTGTAACAGAAGTCGGTTAATGACTTAGTTTAAACTTGACTATGAAACACCAACTACAGTACTGTATTCATAAAAGCACTAAGCACTAAGCACAATAGCAATGTCAGTGGCTCAGTAGGTAGCACACTCACCTCTGAGGCCAGGAGATCAGAGGGCTGTGGGTTCAGTTCCCACATCTGGCACTTGGGTTAATATTCCAGTACTGACACTTCTGAGGTGCCGTCTTTCAGATGAGACGTTAAACCGAGGTCCCATCTGCCTGGATTGGTGGTAGTTCAGGTGGATGTTAAAGATCCCATGGCACTTATCGAAGAAGAGTAGGGGACTTCCCTGGTGTTCTGGCCAAATTTCCCTCATTCACTAAAAAAATACCACCAACAGCTTAATCTGGTTCAAGGTCAGTTGGCATTCATCTGTATCCCCCTCCCCTGGGTCGTGCCTGAAAATAGGCAGGATTTGTCTAGTGCACTTACCCGGTCAGCAAAAACTAAATAAAATAAATAAATAAAAAAATTAAACAAAAATTTTCACCAGTAACACGAAGCATAAATGTACGACCCCCCCCCTCAAAAAAAAGTTGAAACCACTATCTTTTAAACATTTACGCAATACTATCATAGGAAATAATAGCGGTCCCGATGTAACAAATGCCCAGTTATGCCAACTATATAGCAAACAGTGTTGTATATAGCAAACACTGTAATTGTTATGGCTAAATTATTGATATTTGGGTTTGTGTATAACTAAAATTAATCAATATTATATTGAAACTGAAATTATGTATGTATGTCTGTTTATGTGATGCTATGTTAAATGTGGATTCAATTGCAAAAGAGATAATTTAATCTCAATTTGAAATCCAATAAAGTTTGAAAGTTATCTGAACAATTTACAAACCTCTCAGATGGTTCAGATAATCTGACTTCCACTGTACTTCCTCAATGAGGCTGTGCTTTTTCACATCTGGACCACAGAAGGCAAGGGCTATCTCATGGACAGAACTCATGTACAGGTTGTAGTGCTTGCCTCTCTCGTCAGTAAAGTTCTTTTTTCCACTCATGCCTCTCCACTTTCTGGAGGTCACATGGGAATCCACTGAACTCTCAGAAAGAGAAGGCTACACTTCTGGCCTAACATGAACAAGGATGTTGTCCAATGTGTTTAGTCCTGCCAGTTCTGCTCTCCAAAAAAGCCTCCTGCCAAACGGTCAAAGGCACTCCTCATTCCAATGCCTGTAGCCATGGAGTCATTTCACATAGTCAGCACAGACATTCTTGGATCTTTACTGATATGCTGTCTCTAGCAATAAACATATTCTTGTCTTTGTAGTCTTCCTTACAAAATACCTGAAGCTAATTCTGTCAAAGTACATCAAGGCTGCTACAGTAACAAACTGTTTTCTCAGCACAGTTATTTGCCATCACAGTACCCCCTCATACCTACATTCAGGCAGAGGCACTAATTACCTTTCTAATACTATATGAGTGTCTTGCAGGATCCTTGACATAAAAAAGACTCACACAAGAGCTATCAACTGCAATGCAATGGACAAAGTGAAAGAATGATGTATACCATTCTGTACACACTTCAAATACTGGGATGAAACCCATGACACTTGGGACCACATTGTTCCTTTTATTCAATAGAAACGTAGATACACAGACTTTGACGGCAGATAAGGACTGCTTGGCCCACCTAGTCTGCCCATTTCTCTACCTAGAGGATAAGCTGCAGGTCCTATTTAACCAACAGCCTATTTCTTCCTACCCCCCACAAAAATTGCCTTATGTCTGTCCCAATGCATTCTTGAATTCTTCCACAGTTTTAGACCCCACAACCTCCTCAGGAAGGCTGTTCCATGCATCCACCACCCTCTCTGTGAAAAAATACTTCCTCACATTGCCACTGAGCAGCCGCCTTCTATCTACAAATTGTGTCCCCTTGTTCTTGCACATCTCTTTTTCTGAAAGATGCTACCCTCTTGGACTTTGTTGATTCCACTGAGGTATTTAAACATTTCTATCATGTCCCCCCTCTCCCTCCTTTCCTCAAGGGTATACATATTAAGTTCTTTTAGTCTCTCCTTGTATGGCTTCTCTTGCAGACCCTAGACCATTTTACTTGCCCTTCTCTGAATTGCCTCTATCCTGTCTATGTCCTTGTGGAGATGGGGTCTCCAGAACTGGATGAAGTACTCCAGATGGGGTCTCACCAACTGTCTGTACAGGGGCATAACAACTTCCTGTTTTCTGCTGGTGATGCCTTTCCCTATACATCCCAGTATCCCCCCAGCCCTCCCTACCGCCTTCTAACATTGCTTGCCAACCTTAAGGTCATCTGATATGATTACCCCCAGGCCCATTTCCATTTTTGTTGTTGTTACTACCCCCCATTGTGTAGTCTTCCCCTAGGTTTTTGTTTCCCAGGTGCATTATTTTACACTTCTTTGCATTGAATCCAAGCTGCCATACTTCTGACCATTCCTACAACCTTGCCAAGTTCCTTCTCATCCTTTCCACACCTCCCTGTGTATCAACCCTGTTGCAGATCTTTGTGTCATCTGCAAAGAGGCATAGTTTTCTTTCTAGTCCCTCTGCATTGTCACTTATAAAGACACTAAAAAGGATTGGACCCAGTACTGAACCCTGCAGTACCCCACTAGTAACCCCTCTTTCTTCAGAGTGGACTCCATTTACAATTACTTTCTGTGTCCTGTTGTCCAGCCAATGTTTTACCCAGGCTACCACCCTGGGAGCCACTCCCAGGCTGGTTAATTTGACTATTAATCTTTTGTGTGGGACTGTGTCAAATGCCTTGCTAAAGTCTTGGTCGGCCATGTCCACAGCCCCTCCCTGGTCTACTACTTTGGTCACCCAGTCAAAGAAATCAATTAGATTCGTCTGACATGACTTTCCTGCTGTGAACCCATGCTGCCTTGGCTTCTGTGCCCCACTGGCCTCTAGGTACTCAACAGTTCTTTCCTTCAGAAGTGATTCCTTCACTTTCCCTACCACAGAGGTCAAACTGACAGGTCTGTAGTTTCTTGCCTCTGTCTTGGTCCCACTTTTGTGAAGGGGAATCAGATCTGCCTTACTCCAGTCCTCAGGTACCACACCATCCTCCCATGATTTGTTAAAAAGGGCAGACGGTGGTGTCACTAGTTCTCTGCTTAATTCTTTTAGAATTCTGGGGTGAATTCCATCTGGCCCCACTGCTTTGTCCACCTTCAGTTTTAGGAGTTCTTTCAGAACCCTTTCTTCTGTGAAAGGACTGGGATCGACCCCCCTATCCAGAGTGCTTTTTAATTGGATTAAGCACCTCCCCCACCTCCTCTTTTGTGAATAGAACAGAGTATTCATTCTGTATCCTGCTTTTCACTGTCTCTCTCTGCCCACCCACCGTCCATTCTATTCAGCCTCACTATCCCTCCCTTTGTCTTTCTAAGCTCCCTGATATACCTATAAAAGGTTTTATCCCCCTTCTTAACTGAGTTGGCTATCTTTTCCTCAGTTTGGGCCTTTGCTATTCTGACTACCCTTCCTGCTTCCTTCTGCCTTAACTGGTACAGTTCTCTGTCCTGCTCCTTCTGTGTTTCCTTGTACTTCCTAAATGTTATCTTTTTCTCCCTAACCTTCACCACCACCTCTTTTGAGAACCATAGTGGCTTTTTCTTTCATTTTGATTTGTTTATTTGCTTCACACAAAGGCTTGTTGTCTCTGTGATGGCAGTTTTGTTATTTCCCCATTGTTGCTGCACCCTTCCTTCTAGCCTGTTTGCTAGTGCTTTTCTAAGACACTCTCCCATCTTGCCAAAGTCAGCCCTCCTGAAGTCCAGAACCCTCACTTTTGTATGGCTTGACTCTGTAGCTGAGTTTATCGTGAACCACACTGTTTGGTGGTCACTTGTTCCCAAATGGCTACCCACTTCTAGATCTGAGATCCTCTCACTGTCCCCATTTGAGAGTATGAGGTCTAAGATTGCTCCCTCATGAGTAGGTTCCAAAACTAGCTGTCTGAGGCATGCCACCTGAAGGCATTGAGAATGGCCCTGCTTTTGGATGTGGCTGCAGCAAAGGTGCTCCAGTTGACATCTGGCATATTAAAGTCCCCCATCAACAGTATCTCCCCTTTCTCTGCCATCCCAAGTATGCCTTCTATCATATCCTTGTCCATTCCCTCCACCTGACATGGGGGTCTGTATACAACCCCTGTGCAGATTGTGGTGCCATTTCCAGTCTCTAAGGTGACCCACAGTGCCTCCTCTCCTTCCTGTTTACTCTTCTGTTCAATTGCTTTTATCCCTTCCCTTACATAGAGATCTACTCCACTCCTTCTTCTCCCCTCCCTGTCTCTCCTGTAGGTTGTGTACCCTGGTATATTAACATCCCAGTCATGGTTCTCTGTGTACCATGTTTCTGTGACTGCTACAATATCCAGGCATCCCTCTTCAATCAAGGCCACCAGTTCAGGGAGCTTGTTGCCCGGACTATGGGTGTTGGTACTCATTACCCTTCATTTCTTCATGGCCTTACCCCCTTTTGCCCCATCCCTGTCCTTATTACATTTGTCACTTTCTCCATTTACCCCTGCGCTTCTCCCTATTGACATCTCTATGTTGGTGTCTACCTCACTTAGTACCCTGATTTTTTTGGGGGGGGCTAGGATTTCCCTGCTCCTCTCCAGTGCCTCCCCCTTGGCTAGTTTAAATGCTTGCCAATGAAGCATTTAAACCTATCACCTAGGATCCTGGTTCCCCTCCTGGACAGATGCAGATCATCACGCCAGTATAGGCCTACAATACTAGCCCTTGTATTGACAGTACAGACTACACCCAATTCTTCATGGTCCATGGATGTCATTCAAGAACCTCACTGGATATTGATCTCTCACTGCTAGAGGTTCCAAAATCAGCATCTGCATACAGTATCCCCTCTACTGCAACTGCTTCAACTTGCTAGACATATTGCAATAATTACATTAGGACAGAGAAAATCTGTAATGCAAATAATGTCAGTGGCCAAGTCATGTGAGCCATCATTTTCTGTTGGAGACACTGCCTACTTGTACCAGCCTGTTTTAGTTCCAAGCTCCACTAAGAAATTGCTCCAACCTTGGACTGGTCCATGTTGCACTGTGGAAAAGGTTTCTCTGGTTTATGTCCATTTGTGGCACACGTCAGATGGAAAGCTTATGCTTAACAAAGTTCACATCAGTTGTCTGAAGTATGGGTACCTGAGGAACACCCTCCCAGATTATCCAAATCCTCCTAGCAATGAGGTGCACTTGAGCCTGCCATCCTGTCAGAATCAAAACTTCCTCCTGATAACCTGCATCCAGTGTTTCTGGATCCTCACTCTCCTGACTCTCTCTCTAGCTGGACTGCATTGCAACTGACATTCCCTTAGAGGAACCTCTTGGGACTTCTCAAACCTCTTCTTCTGAGGAATCTCTTGTGTACAGCCATGTACCAGATTGGGAAGATTCTTAGAAAGAAATGAGTGAATGGATCATGGACTTATCAAGTCACATGTTGTGACTTTGACAGTTCACAGAACTCCTGGGTTGCTTTTGCAGACCTTACTCCTTCCTGTCAGAAAGGGGTTTGGGTAACTTACAGTACCATTCCTACTGACAGGAAAAGTTGCCATAGGTCTTGAACATTTATACAACTAGACTCAGTGTTTTCTTGGGACTCTAATGCTTCTATTGCCCGTGGTATTCCTCATTGTGCTAAATTGTTCTGGAAAAATACCTTAATATGGCGGTTTCTGTACAAACTTTTTCTATAATGTACTGCATAAACTGCACTAACATGTTTTCTTCAGAGTTTTTTTTGTTTTCATATTCTATTCTCATGTTCTTCATACAGTTTTCATGTAAATTCATGTATATTTCTTAACGTTTACTCTTCAGGTACTGTTTATCTTTCATAGAAAATGAAACTGATATACCATGTTGCCTCTTCTCAATGTGCATGTAAGACTACAAACCCAAGGGATGTCTCTTACTTGCTGTTTACCATTCAATGCTGTCTGTCTTGAATGATGCCTTCATGCATAAAGTTCTAGTCTGGGTAATCTCCAGCTGCTAACCCCCTTAACCCTTCCTCTCCCTTCTCCCTTCCCTGCACTGTGGCACTTGTTGCTCTGGCCAAGCTTCAGGTCATTATGATGCCCCCCCTTTCCCGGTTCTGCTATGACTGGTCACCATTGTAGACCTCCCCAGCAGTGGGAGTACTCTTATGTTCAGATTGCTAAATGAAATGCTTTTGATATTTATACATGCTGTTTTGATGTTTTTACTGATCTAGTCTTGCTAAAGTTGTTAGAATGGTACTCACCTTCACTGTCCTGGGAGTGATGTGGAGTACGCTTAAGTGTGAGGATTAACTTTAACTGCCAACCCTTTTAGAGCACTCAGAACACTGTTATTGCAAATTGTGGCACTGCCATTTATGCTGGGAGTCAGAGACAATGTTTTGTGGTATGCTGTAGTTCACCATTCCTGAAAATAAAGACTGTTCCTTTTATTTTACATTGCACTTGCCTAAGTTTGTCTGATTGGGTCTAGCAAGATGGAGTCTATGAGTAAAGTGAAAGTTGGGTGTGGCAGACCTGAAGAAAAAGTAAAGGTCATAGTGGCAGAGCAACAATAAAATGCCATGCTTGCCTTCCTTTGTGTTTGTCTGCCTAATGTTTTGGTATGTATTGCTTATAACTTACTTTGGTATAAAAAATGTTTTTTGTAGCTTACCAACAATGTTTGTTACCTTGTCTTTGTATCTTTGCCACATGCTCATTGCAACTATTGCTGTGAATTCTACATTATCTATAGCTATTACGGTTTATTTTTGTACTCTCCTGGGTCATGCCTGGAAATAGACATTATATTGTGCAGTGCACCTACTCAGTAAATAAAAAACTAAAATAAATAAACAAACAAATAAATGTAAATGGGGAAACAGGGTTCAGGTATGTCTAAGGATTTATGTTGTCTCTGAACTAGGTCAAGGATATTTGCTGATACTTATACATTTTTTTCTCGGCCACTGCACATCATTTTTGTGCAAAATGTTTCTGCAGGTATACTGTATCAGCCATCACTGCACATGCAGTACTTAAGTATGTCTTTGTAAATTTGCATGTCATGTCTTTTTTCCTCTTGACTGTCTGTTGTGGCCCTATGTTCAGCTTTAAGGCCCCTTCCCCTGTTTCATCCCTATAGTTTGCTTGAAAGCCTCCAACTCAGTGCACATGCAGCTACAGCAGTATCACTGCTGTGTACTGTTTGGGTGATGTCTGTCAGGGGGCATGTCTAGCAGAATTCCCTCTGGTAGTTAATTCATCAGGGAGTGTCTCAGATGGAGGTAGTTATTGCTTTTAAAAACTTTAAAAAGTAATGGTATCATTTTGACTTTTTATCCATTGGAAAGAGCTGTGCCTGTGTATTTACTGTAATTTGCTGTTTATTTTTAACACCAGTATAAAACCAGTGAGAATAGCAGTTTAATTTTGAAGCATCTCATTAACATTATTCTACAGTAACATACAATAAAAATACAATGTATCTACAGGTAGCAGAATCAAGTAGTAGCTGGTCCTAAAGTTTTACCTTAACAACCGGTCTAGATAATACTGTATTCTAACTAAAACTGGTATACTATTCCAAGACAGCAGAGCCAGATACTTAAAGAACCTTCTACTCAGATCTACTCTAATATTGGTACATGATATGATAGACATTCTTGTAATCTCAATGAGTAATTTGAACCAGCGGCATAGACACAGAATAATGACATAATGAATAATGGACATTACCTGCTTTTGGTAGATATCTGATCCACCTCTAATCAAATCACTGCCCAAGGGTTTGTTTATTTATTTATTAAACAATATTGTAACAGGATATCCCAGTCAAGCAAGGAAGCATGTTTACAATAAGTTCCTACCCAAGGGCGGGTCACACACATAGCACACTACACTAAGTATGGCAATAGAGACACATTATCCTTTATATGAATAAATATATGCCTGGTACTCAGTTGATAGTACTATAGAATACAGCAAATGACAGTTTTTATTGTACATAGAAGCAAGTTTTTTTTTCATTTTTTTTATAGTTTATTTACTCAAGATAGCCCAATTGAGATGCAATACCTTGCTTCTAGTGGGATCCTGCTGCTACCTGTTTTCACATCTGGGTGGACTAGAGCACTTAATGAGTATATTGTATGGCTCTAGTGGGGGGTTGGAGCTTAACCCTATTATCTCCTGGCTCTTAAGCTGCTGTTCTAACCTCTCTAGGCCATACTGCCTCTTAAGTTTTGATAAAAGATTTTAACTATAAGCTATGCATGAAAATGAAAATGGAGAGTTACTATATATCAGTCTGCACTTCCACATGTAAAGGAAGTCCTGCCAAAGTTTTTGTCACTAACTTTAGGACTACACAGATTCTATTTTGGCTTGTCTTTCGTAGTTGTATCCATGAATTAAATCTAGTGGTTAGAAGTTTTCTTGGCTACATTAAGGAACTTCATGTAGTTTACGCCTGTGTGCATAACTGTGGTTCGATGTATTTTTCTTCTTATAGGTAGGGGAGCCAAGCACCAGTTTACAGTAGCTTTGTAAACATTATTTTGGCTGGAAATGTAGCTATATAGAGTGTATAATAATCAGGCAACTTCAAATGGGAACATTTTAGGAACAGTGGCTCTCACAGTTTGAAAGTCCAGGAAATGCTCTTATAAGTGAGTTATTGGGCTTACCTGTAACTGGCAGCAGTCCAAAAATACTGACCTCCAAGTCTGGCCTTGATTGATACTGCATTGCGACCATTTTTGGAACCTTGTGCTGTCATTGAGGGTGATGTTACATCTAATTAAAATACAATATTTTTGACATGTAAATACAGGTTAGGATCTCTAGTATTCTTTTCTTGACATTCTATTTTTGTCCCCAGTTCCCCTCACCACCTGCCAGGTGCTCTTTCCAGCAGCCCAAGCCCTTCTTCTCACTGTCGGAGTCCTCCAGTGGTCCATTCCACCCCCAGTCTCTGCTCAATATCCTCTCTAGAATCTGGGCTATAGCCCACAGCTTATCCACTGAGGGTGGGACCATAGAGATCGTACGTATTAAAAACTAGAGGTGGCATCACATAATGCCTTCAGTTATTTACATACTAGTGCCACTGTATCATATAGGCCTCCTATATACTGTATGACAGTAGGTAAGTCCCAGTTTTGTCACATGATGAGCCCTCTCTTTTTTAATATGTCTATAAGAATGTTTTATAGTGCCAGCCTACCTTACTTCACCTGCAGTAGCTTCTTTCTTTCTTGCTATCACTTTTTCACTACTTGCCCACCTGACCTGTTCCCGTAACCTCGTCCTCGTAACCAGCTTGGGGACATCCAGCCGCTGACCACCTCTGCTGTGGCACCCAGACTCCTGCAGCTTCCTCCCACACAGTGGGCCACAGGGAGCCCCCAACTCCCCACAGAACATGGTTCCAGGAGGGTGCTGCTCGCTTCAGGCACCATTTTCCCCTTTTTTTTTTCAATGTCCCCTATTTTTTTTTTTTTAGTGCATGCTCAGGCAGCGCCTCCAGTCTCCACTGGAGGCCACTGCTGAGCGATGCATTCCCCGATCCCACCCACGGAGAGGACAGCAGTCCATCAGATGCTCAATCCTCTCTGCCCCCTGCTGCCCCCCGGCACTCCGAGTCTGTTCCTGAACCCGGGTCGCCAACGTGGGTCGAGGTAAGGCACCAGTGCCTCAGCCTTCTACACCAGTGGGCTGGCTCTTTCTTTCTTTCTTTGATTTTACCAGGAAAGACATACCAAGCTGGTAACAGTATGTTTCCAGATGCATCGTGGGGGAGGAAAAGATAACAGATACAAAATATAAAATACACAGAAATAAGTATGTCAAAATAAGCAGGACAATAATGCTAAGAATAAATTGAAAATCAGTAAGCGATATACAGTAAATTATGAAACTGACAAAGGAACAATTAAATAGAAACATAGAGACATAGATTTTGATGGCAGATAAGGACCGCTTGGCCCACCCAGTCTGCCCATTTCCCTACCTGTTGGATAAGCTGCAGATCCTAGTTAATCAACAACCTACTAAACAGAAATCAAATAACAAAATAAGGAACTAGGGTAGGGAAGTGGGGAAGTGCTGAAGGTCATGTAAAATAGGTGAGTTACAGGTGAAAGAAGTAAACCCAACGTAAGATGCAACTGCAGGAGTAAATAGAGAACTCATGGAGGAGAGAGCTAAGAAAAGAAAAGGAAGGAGCAGAGTGAATAGAAGGGGCAAGAGAACCCCACAGTTTAGGGAACTGAAACGAGAAAGCAACTTGGCCAGTAGTAGTAGATTTCACTTGAGAGAGCGCAAAAGAGTGAGAACAAGTATTGTGAACAAAGTAAGAGGATGAAGGGGGCAAGAAGAGGAAACAGGCAAGGTATAATGGGAGAGAGCCAAACCAAAATTTGGAGATAAAGGAGACACAGTGGGTAAGGCACCTGCATTAAGAAAGGGAAGGGGGAGGGACAGGGAAGAATGCAAGGTACAATGATGATGTGTACACATGAGTTTCTACACCTGGGGCATGTGCCTCCATGCTGACATTACAGTTAAGTGGGTTAGCTGGTAACAGGGTACAGTCCTCCAGGAAGTTGCAACTATCACCCTCCCCTTCAGGATAACTCTCCCCATAATGCAGTATAATGACGGTTCCGAAAATAATAATACCGGTTTACTGAAACAACACTGTTTTTCTTGACGGTTTCAAACCCTCTATAGATGAATAGAGTAGCAGTTATGGTAGAACAGGCACGTGGATGATAACCATAATTTAGCCAAGTCCCACATGGGATTGCTGTATAGCAACTCATTCAGTAACCCTCCTGCACAGCCCTCTGGTACTGAATGTACAGTACTAGTCATTTGGAACTCCCTTACAGCAATCCCTGGGTACCCAGTGCTGAACTTGTAATTGGATGGCATTGCAGCCTAGAGGATAGAGTAGCAAGCTGTGAAAGAGCTTGATACATCCAACAGACCTGAGTTTTGTTCCCTCAACCTCGATTTGCATATCGTGTGACCCTGAGCAAGTCACTTAACTCCCCACTTCTCTCGGGTCATCCCTGAAAACAGGCATTGTGCATAGTGGGACTTACCCAGTTACCAAAGACTATATATAAAAAAATAGATTGTAGGCTCATTGATGTTGGATCAGGGTAACTGACATTGAGGTGCCACATGTTGGCCAGTGGTAATGATCTAATTAGTCAATACAAAATGTGGTTGCAGCTACATAGCCCTCACAGGCCATGCAATTGCTTGACTGGCCATCTTAGCTTAAACGGGAGGTATTACAAACATACCATGATGCAGGGGGACATGTTGGTGGGATGTAGGGAGGGTGCAGGGGGTGTGGGACAGTAGTGAACCAGAGTGTACTCTGGGAGTTTGGCCACTGTCTTAACTATAGGAGGGTTTAGGCCATGAGAGCAAAACCAGAAGCTGCAAGGGCAGAAACATGCTGCTTGAGAGGCTGCAGTCACTGCTCCTATGGGGCACTACTGTCGCAGCCACTACTAAGGCCAACACAGGCCAGAGAAGGGAGATGGGCAGTACTGGGGATGGGAGAGGAAGTCCAAACCTAAGAAATCAGGGTTGTACATGAGGAATAGATTCACCATATTGCAACAAGAGGTACCCCATTCTCCCTGCACAAGGGAAGAGGGAAACAACATGCCTAGCAGGTGAGCAGTGCAAGAAACCATGCCGGGGGTGGGCAAAGCCACAAAGGGGGCATGTGAAAGGTACATGTAGTGGGAGATTTAATTGTGAGGGGCACAGAGAGGTATGTGGGTCTCACACCTGATGGTAAAGAGGTGGTCTGCTGTTTCACTGGAGTGATAGCAGACAGATGTATAGTCAGGGTGGTAGAACTCATTGGAGAGGGGGAAGGAAGTACAGGTGTAATTGTGCATGTGGGCATTAGTGATCTGAGCAGGCAGAGCATGGATTAGGTGAAGTCAGACATCCATTTTCTGGGGAAGGCAGCAAAGAAAGACAGCAGAGGTGATAGCCTTCTTCCAGGTGCTATAGCGGCCATGCTTGAATCAGAGGGAACAACTCTACATGCTTGAATTCAATGCATGGCTAAAGGGTTGGTTCAAGGAGGTGTGATTTCGATTCCCTGGGCAACTGGGCCTGATCTGGAGGGATTGAAGTCTGCTCAGGAGAGACAGATTGCATTCCAGTGAAGAGGCCAGAAGGGTACTGGGAGAAAAGTGGGCACAGCATATAGCTAGTTTAAATTAGTGAGGGGTGAGTCAGAGTGGCAAGATACACACAAGATGTCACAAACAAGGGTAGGCCTTGCCAACCTCCTCTTATTGACCGATACATCAGAATCAAACTTACCCAGGGTAAAAGGTCAAGGATCAATGTTGGAAGATGTTTTACACCAATGAAGGAGTCTTGGTAACAAAATGACAGAGCTTCAGGTGATTGTCATGGAATAGCATTAACCATGTGGCTGTCATAGAGATGTGGGCAACCTCAAACCTTGAATGGGAGATGACTATGGCAGGGTGCTCCCTGTTCAGGAATGACAGAGAAAAGGGCAGGGGAGGAGGAGTAGTGCTGTATGATAAAAGAAAGAATAGAGGCAACTGAAATAGATAGCATATGGGGAGTCAGGTATACTAGAAACCCTGAAGATGCTAGCAGCAACAGGAAATGGGAAACAAATCAGGACTGGGGTGGTCTGCAGACAACTGGGTCAGGATCAGGAGGCAGACAAGGAAATGGGAGAGACACTATGGATGGTGGCCAATTTAGGGGTGGTGGTGGTAGTAGGGCACTTTAATATGCTGGATGTGGACTGGAATGTGCCAGTTGTGGCAAGTGTTGGGAATCAGTGCCTGCTGGATGCATGTCAGGGGCCATACCTAGTTTAGCTAGTATAATGTCGGACAAGGGAAGGAAATTTGCTGGATCTGGTGCTCACCAACAGTGAGAGGATCCAAAATGTAGCACTCCTGGAACCGCTCAGTTACAGTGACCACAGAACAGTGGCACTGGATGTCCAGATAGGGACTACTAACAGGGTAAACACAGTAAGGGCATGGGTTTTAAAAAAGCGGATTTCAACAAGACGAGGGAACAGTTGGAGAATAACATTGGTCAATACTGAATGCTTGCTTGCTTGTATTTGCTGTGTAGGTGTTGGGAAAGGACAGCATAGAGGCTAAAATTAATTGCTCTATGTCATAATAGTGATCGCAAAATAGAGATCACTATTATGGCAAGTGCATATTGCCGAAAAAACAAATCGGCGATATACATTCCTAGGCGACCTAAAATCTGGACAATGAGAAAGTGTTTTTTTGCAGGGGCTTTGCCTTCCACCCCTCCCTGAATATAGATTCTCAAATCCAGGGGGGTGCATGTTGGGGAGGAGGCAAAATCCCTACACCACAAAAAAATTAAGTGCCACAGCCACAGGCAGTGGCAAAATTTCCACGCACCCAGTCCCGATCCCTGTACCTGCTGTACCTGTGCTAGCCACCCACACCACCACACCACACGGCTAGCTTGATGGCAGCAGGCACACCAGTCCCCCCACAAACCCCTTCCCTGTCCATCCTCTTCCCCTAGCTATTTTCCCCTTCCTGTAACCCTTTACTACCCTCGTGTTCACATAGGGTCGCTACCCTTGCGGGTAGCCCAGGAGGAAAGCGCTAAATAAGAATCACCATTTTGATGGTCGCTCATACTCAGTCGCCATCCTCACTGGATACCAAAATTAACCAATTAAAAACACAAGTCATAATAGTGAAATTGTCATGATTGAGAACTAAAGAGGTTCACACATAACATTGTTATAATGTATGGGAGAGTGCAGTTTCGTATGGAAATAGTAGAACCCCAGTGTTGCTGTACTATCGTTGTGACGTCAAGAGGTTGTTGTACCCTTTTGAGTACATCACTATGATGGTACAACAACATCAAACACTGGCACATACTGCTGCTGCCACCTTTGATTGCAGCATGGCTGTTCAAACAGCATTTAATGACACTCATTTACATCCAGATCTGACTTGCGTGCGCAGTATAGGGAGAGCAGTGCCAAGGAGGACCAAGACAGTGACTGTGAAACCAGTATATTAGGACGATCGCCATAAGTAAGCTCATTCTGATTTATTTTAAACAAAAATTGAGTCTGTGTGAGTAGGGGAATGGAGAGCGCTCAATCATGGGGGGGGGGGTGAGGAAAGTTTGTAACCATGCAGAGCTGCTTTAAAAAGTTTTCTCGAGAAATGCTTCATCACTGTTTAACTGTTGCCAGTACACTATAAAAGACAATGGATAGGCAACAGTAAACAACAACTCTAAGTTCACTTCTTGAGGTTGCATGCCAACTGTAAACTTCTTGAGCTTCACTCTCGAGGTCTACTTGGTTGTCATGACCACCTCTTAGAGTGAACACAGTGTTGTTGTTCACTGTTGCCCATTGTGACAGACAGATGACCAGATAGATCTATTCATTTTGTTTTGTTAATGTATTTTGTTAGTATATTTATGCTTATGTCATAAGTCTGCACAAAACATGGCTTCCAATGTCACATGACTAAACAGATCTTATGGGAAACATTGTCCAGAGCTGCTCAGGGGAATGTTCCCTTGGGAACATTCAGCCACAGATTCTGTAAGGCAGATGAGAGTGTACCATTTTGAATGCCCCGGTCAGCATGAAAGGCAGAGGCATGGAGTTAAACACCTTGGACATCCTGGAACACAGAATCATAAAAGTGGACAGTGCACATTTGGGTGTGAAGGGAACCAGCTGGCCTGAATTATGTCATCCCTCCATACACCCACATCTATGGAGGGGGAGGCAGGGATAACCTGTCACTCAAAGAGGCGAAACCACGTCCCACAGTCAAAAAGAATAAAACAGCGAGCTAAGGTTCAGCACACTCTCTTGGATCCAACAACATCTGAAAACCCAAAGCCCTGCAGTTGGGGATCTGCTGAGAAATACAGCTTAGGATCTTATGTTTTTTCAGATAGCAGCAGGTAAATACATAGGCTATAGAGTGAGAATAATCCAGATTCTTCTGTCTGCTGTCTGTTTTAACTCAATTTATTTTAATTTCTAGTAAACTGTAATCCTTTTGTCTGACTGTACATAAATCCTGTTGTAAATACTTGTAGCCCTCTACTAAGGGTTATTTTTGATAGAACAAGTGACTGCCTGTTTATTTGTTAAGGTAATTTGTTTTGTTTTTTTCTGCTGGACTTTGCTTGCAGTCCATCTCTGAAGGGGCACTCTACCCATAGTTAATGTGTTGATCTTATGAACCTTGTGCAAAGGAGGTGGTAAGAAACAGGTTTTCTGGTTCCTGTTTGTAAACAAATGGTGGTGGCAGTGAACTTGAAGTCCCTGGTGAGGGAATTTTTGTCACACCCATCCATCATGCTCTATGTTTTCTTAGACTGTGACCTTGAATTTTCAGAATAGTAGTTTTTATTACATCAGCATCTGAACATAACAGATGGTTCATTTGTCAAATGTGACCCAAAACATTATTTTGTTGAATGACCTTGAAAACAGGTTTTGAAGGGGGATGTGAAAATAACACCTGTCATGTTCATTTGATGGGGGTAAAAAGCAAGACTATGTTGAAAATGTGGGTTCAAGAAGTAAAAATATCGCAACATTATGAGTAAACATTGAAAAATGTAATTGTCCATAACTGATTATTTTTTGAGATTTTTTACCCATATTTTCAAGTCTTTTTATGACACCAACTTATTAACATGGCAGGTGGTATTCATGAAATCCTGGCCAAAATGTCATTTTGCAGTACAAGTGTAAAGATTATACTTTGGGCAGCATTTGAAAAATGATATCTGTCACGTGAGATGAGGTGACAAAAGGGCTAGGTTGAAATTGAAGTCAAAATATCCAAACATAACAAACCATAATAAGGTTTAAATAACAAAGTTGTTTTTTTTCCCCCATGAAGGTTTTTATCATCCTTGACATAACAGGTGGCTTCTCAGCCCTGTACCCCTGTACTTGTTGCCATTCCTTACTGTACTTCCTCTGCAGTCAGAGATTCTATCCCCAGTGGATTTCGCCCTGCTGTGGGGCCATGGAGTGGGGTCCATTTTCCTCTCCCCCGGTCACATTTTCAGATTTCTGTCCTGGACTGGAGCAGCAGAGTGGGCCACAGTACAATGGCCAGGGCTTCACGGAATCTGGCCTCCATTATTTCCTCCTCTTTCCTCCCATTAAAAAAATTCAATGTTTGTTCATGATTTGATTGTTTTTTGACAAAAATACCCCACATTTTTAACATAGTCTTTTTATGATCCTAGCTACGATCATGACAATTGGAATTTTTTAAAATCTCATCTTAAGGATGATTTTGCAGAGTGAGTGCAAAAACATGTTTCGGAAGGGATTCGAAAAATTACACCTGCGGGCTGGCTCAGTGGCATGGAGGGCTAAGACGTCAAGCACTTCACCTCCTACCACACTGGTGATCCGGGTTCAGAAATAGATGCGGGTTGCTTAGGTGGTGACCGGTGGAGGGAGGACTGAGCATCCATATGACTGTTCTCCTCCCTTGGGCAGGGAGTTACTATGGCTTGCTGTTGATTGCCACCTGGAGGTATCTGGATGCCAGTGCAAGTGCACCACGTAGCAGGGAGAATTCCCATGCACATAATGTTGACAGACATTTCCTCGAAGGCATGGCATGCACATCATGCTCAATGTACATCCATGGGCCCAAAGAAGAAAAGTGGAGGAAAAACAGAGGACAGATTACATGAAGCCCTGCCCGTTGTACTGTTGTGCTCCCTCCCTGGCTCTGCCATGGTGGGAAATCTACGGGGAATAGGGTCCCCAACAGCAGAGGAGGTAAGGGACAGCCTCCAGTACACGGAGACAGGACTGAGAAGCTGACCATTTTGCCAAGGAGGATAAAAACTTTTATGGAAAAAAAAAAGAAAACTTACACCTGCCTTGTTCATGAGGTGGAATAAAACACAGGCTATGTTGAGAATTTTGGGTCAAAATCTGGGAAAATTGTATAGCCAGTCCATTGGCGCAGTGGTTGGATTTCCACTTGCAATGCTGGTGACCCGGTTCGGGAATGGACCCCGGTGCCTGAGGGCCAGCCGGGGGGGGAGGTAGTCTGAGCATCCATTGGACTGCTCAGCTCCTCCAGGGGGATGGGGTTCCTTGGCCTGGGGGTGGACTGGCCTCTGGTGGCAGCCAGGAGGTACTGCAACCCGGCGCCCAACCGATAGGGGAGCACGATGGACGTCAACGTAATGCCAAGGCGTCATGTGGCACGTTGTGCTCGGGGGGGGTGTACAAGAAAAAAATGCCTCTCCCTGGCACAACAATGGCATGGGGACTCGATAATGGGTCCTTGCCTACCCACATGCTGCCGTACCTCTTGGGGCACCAACAAAGATTTGATGCCTCGGGTGGGGGGGGTTTGGGGCAGCCTTCTCCCCAACCGTAGCCTGCCTGGGGGGAAGCCTCAGCTTCATGGGGAGCCTCTGGAGCAAAGAAGCAGTGGCAGGTTGGTAGCTGGGTGACAGCACTGGGGTTGGGGCGGGGGAAAAAATAGAAAGTGAAAAAAAAATCTGGGAAAATCACAAAGTTATGAGAAAATACTGATGAATTTCAATGTTGTTTCATAACCTTTTGGTTTTTGTTTAAATTTTGGCCTCAGATTTTCAACAGTCTTTGACCCCATGTTATGGTCAAGATAGGGGAAACATTTTAAATCCTGTCTGAAACATAATTTCATGGAGCAATGGAGAAAATATGTATCAGGGGGATTTGAACAATTTTCACCAACCTCGTTCATGAGGTGGGGCCCAAAAAATGCTACACTGAAAAGTTGGTGTAAACATGCTAATGTAACCCCCAGGTGGTGCTGTCCCAAGGGCTACTACCCCTGCCTGCTTGACTACTGACAGGTTGAGGGGCCTAGGTTCTATGGCAGGTGCCTCCACCCAGAGGTCAGGGTTTGTTGTGGTTAGACTAGCTTGGTCACAGCCCTCTGGGACACTGGGACACTGAGACCCCCTTTTATTCCCTCTAGTGGCACACACAGTACACAGGAGTTACAGCCCCAATACCCCACGTATATACACTGATTCTGCAGCATGTCTCTGAGGATCCCCTGTAAAATAAGGTTAAAAAACATACACACCAAAATACAATACTGTTTCCATAAGTACCAACACCACAGACAGTATATAGTATAACAACAACAAATCTGATTTATTTAGGGGACAGTAACACGGGAGGGGGCAATCAGGTTAATTGGCAGAATTAAATCACAGTACTGTACACAGATACATGGTCTGAAAAGTCACACTTTGGATACCCAGGTTGGGGGGCTAGCAGGTCCGTTGCCTGGGGTTGGCCGGCAGGTGCAGATGGACAGGGCCCTGTAGAAGAAAATATATGCACAACACCCAATTGTAATCCAGAGCCAGATGGCTCAGTCCATGAAGAAGTGAAACAACAATAATTAGATGGCACATTTGTGATTGAAAACAGGCTGCAGGGGAATACCCTGATTTGTACTCACAATACCCAAGCTGAGAGCCGGATGGTAGATGTTCTTCTGGGTTGCCAGAACAACAGGGCATGGAGATAAGGTCCTTGTGACTGGCCCCCACTGCAGTAGATAGCAAATGGATTTAGTCCGAGACAAGATGGGGTTTGCTTCCAGCTTCAACACACAGCACACAGCACAGGGGATTAGAAATAGCGATTCCTCACAAGCACTATGCACATTCATATGTAAAAGGAAAGTACTTTACTAGGCAGTCTGCTCCTAGATCCCAATCGCAATTACTGCAAAATACCCAGGAGCACACACAGTAGCTTCAGTTCCTGACAGACCGAGTGCGATTCAGCTATTTCTCCAGTCTTCTACAGGGTGAGACTGGTTTCTACTCTTCAGACTTCCTTATTTCTCCTCACAAATCAGATTCAGTCTGAACTGGCACTTACAATGGCTGCAGGCCGAACCTCAGGGCCTCACATGTGCTTCCCGCATGAAACTATACACTGCAGAAGCACAGAGCTCCTTCTCTCTCTCTCTCTTCACTGTCACCACTGATCTGATCTTTCCAGTCACAGAGCAGGGCATTTCCTTTAGCTCCACACCGTTCTGTTGGCTGGTTCGACTGTCACTCACAACGAGACTCCCTCTGTTGGTGAAAAAAGGTGCCAAGTTCAAAACTACATTTCCCAGAGTCACTGCCCATACAATCCACTTGTGGCTGGATCAAAATTGAGAGTCCAAGTTGCGATTCATCCACAGGCTCCATTTTAAGGAACCCTTCCCCATTGATTGGTCCATTTTAGCAGTTCAGGACCAAAATGAAAGAGCTACACTGAAACAGTTCGTGCTGAAATGAAGACAGGTTAGACAAACTGCATTTTCTCAGTCACTCCAAATGATTTCTGGCAAATACAGTAGTTATATCTTTCAACAAGGCTCCCTCTGCACATGTAGTGACGGCAGAAACGGAGCAAATTGACAGCAGCTCAGGCAGGATTCGAGCATTAAAAACTCATTCCTTCCTGATGACGCCATATGGCGTCATAAAAAAAATACCTCTTTTTCCTGATGACGCCATATAGCGTCCTAAATCATGTGCTGTAGTGCTCTGATGACCGATTACGCCCATATCTTTCTCTGGTGCAGCTCAAGCATTTGTTTACATTTGATGAATTGAGTTGTACTAGCTATTAGGGACATCGTGCCTTACTGATTTTACCTAATATAATATGCATTCCCATTGGCTATTTTTAGAAAACAAGCCTTAATACATAAAAATAAATTTACTATTTTTGCATGTATAATGTAAGATGTATTATGTTCATTCTGCCATTAGCTTGTATTGTAACAACAAATCATCTTATTTTAGTGTAACATGTTAAGCTGATCAGGTTGACACTATAATTTCATAACTTATATTTTTTTTATTCGAGCAATCCGATTGGCCGTCACCACTTTGGTGTATTTTTTTGTCTTTTGGGGTATTTTTCTACAATAACATGTTGTAACTGATATCATGATTGTTATAACTATTAGTCCATTTATACCACTAAGTGAGCTGAATATTTCTGTATTTAAAAATCGAGCTCTGTGATTGGTCAGATTTTCTGACATCACCAATTCTGAATTTAATTGGTATAAAGGGATTGTCTTAGATGCAGGCACCATCCCCCTGATGAAGCCTTAGTTGTCAAAGCACCAGGGAACCTGCATACAGATCTTTTGTTGTGCCTTCCACTATTCTATCAATGTGTGACCCTGAAACGTTAGACTAAATCCTTATTTAGCATTCAAGCAAGGACTCATATTTTTTTACAACCGTCACTGGAGGGAAAGTGGCGCTGTGGGCTCTGGAGTGTACAGTGATTTTTTTTTGGATGTTTCATTTAGGGGTCACAGCCCTCACCTGCACCTGCCCTAGCTCTGTAGTGCATCACCATCTGGTCATATTGATCCTCACTGTTTCCATGCTTGCTCTATGCTTATTGCACACATCACTATTTCCACTAACCAGTCAGAGTGCACACTGGGGCAGGAAGAGCATGGTGACTGAAAACTTAGTTTCAAGATGGAGGTGTTGCTCTTACCCTAAAATACTCACTTCATTTTGGTACCAAAACCTCGATTTGTAATCTGTATTCACTTTATTTGTTTTTATTTTTATTTATAAGTTTTCATAGTTGTTACTTTGCTCATTTTGGGACAATTTCTGGTCATCCTGTGTGATCACGTCTTATGGATCCGGCTGGCATTCCTGATGGGAGAGAGTGTTTCTTATGCATGTACTAGATGAGGTCACATGAATTCAGCGCCTTTTGTTACTTTTTAAAGAGTTTATGTTCGGATTATAGCTATGTTAAAATCTATGTGGCATGTTGCTTCCTGCGTTATGGATGATAAGCGGGTTAGGGTCAGTAGCATGTTTGTCTCATGCTCTGTACTTGAGTTTTCTCCCTAATACGCAGTTGCTGATTGTTTAAAATGAAAAAATAATGGTGTTGCCTTCAACTTATCTGGCATCAGTCCAGCCCCAATCTCTGATGCATTGTAAAGGCCAAATCAGTTTTGAATCCCTCCACAGTCACTTGTAAGATCTGTCTCCTTATCAAGTGTCAGTCGAGCCCCAAACTGTAGTGAACAGTGAAGTGCATTTCAGGTTCAGATCCTTCCACAGCTGATGGTGTTGTCATCGACTTACCATGTATCAGTCCAGATCAATCCCATAATGCACTGTGAAATGCATTTGATGTTCAAAACCCTCCACATCCACTGGTGTAGCCCATCAATTCATATGACATAAGTTCAGCCCCAATCTCTGATGCACTGTAAAGTATTCTTCAGGCTCAAATCCTCCACAGCCACTTGTAAACTCTATCTCCTTATCATGCATTCATCGAGCCCCAAACTGTAGTGAACAGTGAAGTGTATTTCAGGTTCAGATCCCTCCAGAGCCAATGGTGTTGTCCATTGACTGATCTGGTGTCAGTCCAGCACCAACCTCTACTGCACTGTAAAGTGCTGTCCAGGTTCAAATCCACCAGAGTCACTGATTTAGTCCATCTGTTCATCAGTCTTCAGTCCAACCTTTATCTCTGACACTCTGTGATGTGCATTACAGGTATGGATCCCTCCTCAGTCACCATGGTGTAGTCCATTGTGCACATCAAGATTCATTCCAACACTACCTCAGATGCACTGTAATTTTCTATTCAAGTTTGAATAACTCCACAACCACTTTAGTCCCTTGTGCTCATAATGCTTCAGACCAGCCCTTACCTCTGATGCACTGTGATGTGATCAGTGCCAGTGTATGACTTATACAGTCCATTCAAATGAAACATAGCACACAGTACACACGTGCACCAATGAGTATTATTCCATGGTGCAGGCATACCCACACTCCTTCCCACCAACACAGTGCGCCATACTGAATGTTGCAACATATCACATGTGTATGCAGGCAAACCATGTGACACAGCACATAGTACACAACCTTTACAGATGCCCATGTCATCACCCTGTATGTGTTCCCACAATGTTTCTGCATGGCAGATGAACACCCTTACCAGGTTCAGACAGCCCCACCTGCTTCCCTACAATTGAGTATACCCCAAGGGCAGGTGCCAATTCATGACACAAAATGACTGCAGTGCCTATGAGCATCATTCCTTGGTACAGGCACACCCACCCCCTTCCCCATGATACAGTATACCCCAAATTACCAGTGCCTTTTCAGCAATTTCATCATCCTATACGTATACCCATAATGTATCTACAGTGTATATTAGCACCATTATTACAGGCATACAGCCCTTCTCATTTCCCCAGAACATATGAAGTGCATCTGAGCCTGTATTATGAATGCAGGACCCCCCCCACCACTAACACACAGTGCTACATCATACAGTCATTCCCTCACCTTAAACCATCCCATAATACAACCCCCAAAAATAAACTATACCAGGAATAAAATACATAGATTTGTAGCATGATGTTTACTGAAAGACTGCTAACCTTTACATGAACAGCATCATGCTTCATTTAGTAATGATAAAGCAAACAGCACAAATAAAATACAGTTTCCTATTCTTATTATGGGATTTTATTACAAAATAAAATAAAATAGTTTATTTCAATTAAATTATACATTTTAACTACAGCAAATATGCAATTAATCATAAGAGACCTCCAGCACTAATAGATGTCTCCATTTCCTGTGTCAGCTCCTGACCTACACTGAAGTGTTCTTCCTATTTACATCACTTGACCTCACAAAGCACTTCCTTCCGCATCACTTCCTGATATGTCTTTCTAAGGTAATGTAAATATGTTCTTACTAAACTAGGGAAAACAAAAATTGATAATCAGATTCATAAACTAAAATCAGTGGTAAGAAGAATTAAACACTGCAAAAATTCCAACCAGTGGAGTGGAACAAAAAAACACAAACTGTAATAACAAGTGATTCAGATATTGATTTCTGACTAAAAAAAATTGTAAAAAACTTGCAAAATTTATATTTAGACAGTTACAGATGTTTATTGTATATTTTTAACAATTTTAATTAACAATTTTACAGAAATTTAATATTTTTGCATGACTAACTAAACAGAGCATAATTATATTTAGATAAAATCATCAGAATTTATTAAAATATGAAAACAACCTTACACAACAATAAATCCAGTTAAATAGACATTACCAAACCTCGCTCATTTTCAAGTACTTTTTGTCCTGAAAAACTTTTCTTTTTACAGTTTTAAAATTGGATGTATGGTTTTTAAGATATGTAGGTTTAGGCACAGTGTGTTTGTATGAATGCTGCAGATCTAAAATCCCTTCAGGCACACATGTGTTCTTGCAGCAGGCAGAGGGTATCTGAACATTCTAAGTGACAATAGGATAGAATGAGTTAAATACACAGTCCCCCCCATACAAACTAATTAAGTCTGCAAGCAGACAGCTCTTAAACAGACAGTATGTGGAGGCTCAAATAGCACTCACTTGGAACCACATTTAAACAGCTTAAATGCCGAACACTGCCCAGACTTGGAGCATTCTGGCACGCTCCTGGAAGACTTTTGGGAACCCCCATTTGCAGGAAGTTACACCCTTCCTGGCCTGGAAAAACTTGGCATCCGCGTCAAGTAAGTACCCCCATAAGTTTCAATATAACCATATACATTTACATCAGTATCACATTAAGCTTATACATGTAATCATCAGTCAACATATCACCTTACCAGAAACACATTTCTGAAACTTTCAGTACATCACTTTACACAGTGTTATACACACATTGTACCGTAACTCAAGTTATTACCTCCTGTACATGAAACTTGAAAAGAGGGGGCCCTTTTCTATCAGCTACCTTGGGGCTGGATGAGGCAGGGGCACCATACCTAGAGGGAAACACAAGTAACTTGGAGTTAGCACTGATGTTCAGTTTGGGTAATGAGCTTGGGGACACATACACTCCTTTATGGACAACATTGAGAAGCAAGTCCACAGGCCTCCCAGGGGAATCATAACTTAAGTGTACCACAGGCTTCACAGCTCGACCAGTCCTTCTAGGGGGAACCGTTATAGTCTTTGTGTTTTATCCTCATTTTCAGCATTTTCAGCAGTGTCTTCGCTTGTCTGGGGAACTTTCATTGGTGTAGAGAGACTAGAACTGTGGGCACTCTCAGCTCCAGGAGTTGCAATCTCTGAATCCACAACACTTGGCTCACATGGAGAGTTTTCTGATACTGGCAGTGAATTATCAGGGCACTCAACACACTCTTCTTGTTCTGGTATATCACCAGTTTGTCCCAGTCCATCATTTTCCTCCTCTGAAAGCTCAAACAGTTCAACCATACACAATGATTCCATATCATCTGACGTGATGCTTTGCACTTCACTTTCTGGGAGCATTGGCTCCAGGGACAAAGCTGGGGGCTTAGACAGTCCAGAAGGCCCAGCTTCATCTCCAGGATTGACTAGGGGATTGCCCTGAAACAATTGACTCAGTTTGTAAGAAGGGTAGTATTCAAAGCCACACTCACTTTCCTCTGACATGGACTGACAGTCATGTTCAACTGGGGCTTGTGGAGGGGAACACTTTAACTCAGCTTCTGTAGGTGCATACTTTCTTGACTTTTGCTTAGCAGCAGCTCTAGTCACTGGTCCAGAGGGGGCATTTTCTGGGGGTTCAGACTCAATCAAGATTTGCCCAATGGGCAGTAAATGATTTCTATGCATTGTTTTCACATCTTTTGAGTTATTCTCCGGCCTTACTTTGTACACAGGCAGATCATTTAGTTTGCCTACCACAATGTGGGGGAGATGGTGCCACCTATCAGTAATCTTGTGTTTGCCATGCAGTCCCAGATTTCTTAGCAACACCCGATCTCCCTCCTGGAGTTCCAGTGCTTTCACTTTTTTATCATACCTTTTCTTGTTGGCCAGATTTCTTTTGGCAGCCATGGTTTGAGCCAGTTGGTACGCGTGATTTAGTTGGGCCTTTAACTTTTGCACTTACTGTAAATGGTAATCAGCTCGAACCCCATCAGGAGAAACTCCAAAACAGACATCTACCGGTAGTTGGGCTTCTCTTCCAAACATCAGGCGATAGGGGGAGAACCCAGTGGCATCACTTTTGGTGCAGTTGTAGGCATGTACCAGGGTGCTAATTTGTTGGCTCCATCTGGGCTTGTCCTTTGGGTGGAGGGTGCCTAGCATATCTAGCAAAGTGCGGTTGAAACGTTCAGGCTGTGAGTCCCCTTGGGGGAGGTTCTGGACTTTCACACTCCCCACAGAGAAAGCATCTCTTTGATCAGACGACTCTCAAAGTCCTCACCTTGATCAGAATGGATTCTTTGTGGTGCCCCATAGTGAACAAAAACATTTTCTATAAGTACTTTTGCCACAGTAGATGCCTTCTGGTCCTTGGTGGGGAAAGCTTGGGCATATCTTGTAAAATGGTCAGTGACCACCAGCACATTGCTGATATTTCTTTGATCTGGCTCCAAACTCAGAAAGTCAATACACACCAGCTCCATGGGGGCACTGGTGGTGATGTTAACTAGGGGGCAACCCTCTGGGGCAAAGCTTTCCTCTGTAAGCAGCGACTACAAGTTCTAATGTGTTGTTCAACATCAGCCCCCATCTTAGGCCAATAGAATCTGGATCTCACCAAGTCAAGTGTTCTATCTATGCCAAGGTGCCCCATGTGGTTGTGTAGGGACCTCAGCACCAAGTCTTGAAAGGCAGTGGGTAAAACTAGCTCTAGTTTATATATTTGTCCCCTCAGTCTACTGTTTGTCTGTATAACAGTCTATTAATCAGTTTCAACTTAGGACCTTCCTTGTATAACAATGCAGTTCTCAAATCAGCGGAGCATAACTTGGATACATCTTGATCTGCATAGAGGGCTTCTAGAGCTGATTTGATCATGGGATCTCGGAGTTGAGCCCGCTGAATACTGTCATTGTCCAGCTGAGGCAGTGCACCAATGTCTATTGCAGAAAAGTGGCAATAAACAGCAGGTATGCAATTCTCAGAGGGTCCCAAACAATCCACCATACAGTCCACTGCATCCGTGGACATTTGTTCCACCCTGTCAAACTACTGGCAGAGTGCTCAAATATCATGTTCTGACAGTCTGACCCAGTCATTCTGGGGAACAGGCCTTCGTGAGAGAGCATCAGCATCTATGTGGTTCAGGCCTGCTCTGTACTCAACAGCATAGTCGTATGTAGATAATGCAGAAAGCCACCTATGGTCAGTAGCATCCAACTTAGCTGAAGTCTGCACATAGGTCAAAGGATTATTGTCAGATTTTGCTAGTATCTTAGCCCCATACAAGTACTCGTGGAATTGGTCAACAATGGCCCACTTCAAAGCTAGGAATTCTAACTTATGTACAGGATAGTTCTTTTCGGATGGGGTCGGGCTTCTACTGGCAAAGGCCACTGGTCTCAGGCCATTCTCATGCTCCTGGTACAACACAGCCCACAAACCTTGCAAACTAGCATCAGTGTGTAGGACATAGGGTTTTGCTGGATCTGCATAGGCCAGAACAGGAGCGTGGGTAAGCTGATATATAATCTCATGAAAAGCAGCTTCACAATCAGGTGTCCATTGTGCCCCAAAAACTTCATTAGGACAGAAATACACTCTCTCAGTCTCAGGGAGAGTGACCTCTTGTATTTTTTGTGGGTAGGAGGGTAACCTTGAGTAAGATTAAGTAAAGGACGGATCACTCTTGAATAGTCCTTGATGAAATGGCGATAGTAGCCACAGAATCCCAGGAATCTTTGCAGTTCTTTTAGATTGTGGGGCTGTGGCCAGGTGGTCAAGGCCTCAACTTAACTTAGGTCGGTCTCTATTCCCTCGGTGGAGACTATATGCCCCACATACTTTACAGAGGTTTGGAAGAACTGACATTTGTCGATGGACAGTTTCAGGCCAAAGTCTTCCAGTTGGTCCAACACCTTGAATAATCTGCTCTCGTTCCTCCAGTGAGCTGCCAAACACAATAACATCATCTAGGTATACCAGGCTCTCTAATAAGTTCATGTCCCCCACTGCATGCTCCATCAGTCATTGAAAAGTGGCTGGGGCACCTGAAATCCCTTGAGGCATCCTCATGAATTCATAGAAGCCAAACGGACAGATAAAGGCGGTCTTCTCACAGTCTTCTGGGGCCATCGGGATCTGGTAGTACCCACTGCAAAGATCCAGCACAGAGAACCACTTGCTACCATTCAGGCAGTCCAAAGCATCCTGAATGTGGGGCATTGTATACTGATCAGGGATAGTCTGCTGGTTTAAAGTGCGATAATCCATGCACATCCTTACTATCCCATTCTTTTTTCTCACTACCATGATAGGGGAAGCATATGGGTTTCTGGATTCTTGTATTACACCAGCAGCAAGCATCTCTTGCAGATGCCATCTCACATCATCTATGTCATTTGGGGCCAGGCGATGAGACCTCTCATGAAATGGCCTTTTATCATGCAGCCGGATGTGGTGCTCAGCTCCTTGCACACATCCTTCATCCCATTCCTTTAAAGAAAACACCTGGTCTCTCTGGGCAAGCTTTCTACTGATTCTCATCTTCCATTCAGCTGGCAATGGGGAGTCCCCAAAATCAAACAAGTTGAGCATCACTCTGTCATTTTCCCCCGAACACTTGTTACTGAATAGCACTGCAGTATTTGCACAATGTACATTAGCCAAGGTGCAACCTCTATTTACTCGAATCTCTCTATCAGACACATTATGAACTTGGACCATTACCTTTCTGACATAAGCATGGGCTCTGGCAGACAAAATACTTGGCTTGACCATCAGTCCTTCTGGCAGTTTCCCATTGCCTGGTGCATTCAGCTCGAGGATTTTATTCTTGACATCCTTTCTGATATGGACTTCCCCCTGTAGGGTACACTGGGCATTTGGTGCCAGGATCAGAGACTCAGGATCCTTCTTCCAGACAATTCCAACCGGTTTCTCTGGTTCCACTTTTTTAGCATCTCTCTGTGCCTCATAGGCCTTCTTGATCAAGGCCGGAATTATTAAAGCTCTACTAGTCCTTGACCCCTGTTTTCATGACACAACTGCACCAACCATCCAAACATATGCGCATTCATCCCAATTAGTAGAGGAACCCCATCACACAGTCCAGTAGGGGACACATTAAGGCCAGGGTCTCTACTTGCTCTGCCACTCCAGCCACAGAGGTGGGAAAAGACATCCGAATTCGGATGTATCCAGAGTAGGGGTAGGCCTTCTCACTTAACCCCCAGACATGCAGCCCCTCCAACGGTTGTAAGGGTACATCAGAAAAATGTTTCTGATACCAGTCTTGGAACATAATTGTCACTTGGGAGCCCCTGTCTAATACAGCTCTGGCAGACACTCCATTCACCTTTACAGTGATCTCCATGGAGGGACCCACTATTCTGGACCAGTCTGGAGACACAGTAGCAGGGGCCTGGGCAACTGACCTTGCCACAAAGGGACGTGAGTTAGCATTTCTGAGACCCTCACTGGAATCATTTTGTGCACCTCTTAACCACTGATTTCTTCTCTGAAGCTCTCCCTGTAGCCTGTGGCATATACCACTTTGTCTGGGTCCTTTGGGGACCAGCACTCTCTCTTCATGTGCCCATCCTTCCCACAATTATAGCAAAACATATTTTCTGGAGTTTGAGCTGGCTGAGGAGTTACACTGGGGGCCAGGTCTGGGGTACTATTAACTGGGAACCTTGGGGCCATCTCGGTCAGCGGCGTGATAAGCATTTGGAGGTATCTCATCATTTTCCCCACTTCCATGGTCAAGACATTGAGTTTTGAGCTGTTGTCAGCAGGAGATGCATGGGTGGGTACCCCCACCACCATAGCAGATGCAGTCGAATGAGGGTCGGGGCCTGTACTTGCAGGAGCGGCCTTCATAAAGAGCCTGTTTTTTATTTCCCTGAACTCTCTCAGCAGTTCACCCCATGGTGGCTCACCCTTTTCCTTCTCAGAGCACTCATTAACTGCCAACCTCTGCCCCTGAACTTCACTTGTTTGTTTGTTTAAAATTTATTTTTATACAGGTTAATCTGTTGGGGAATAAATCCCCATTTACAACAAATACCTGTGGTAATTATAGTAAAAAACAAGAAGACATAACAAAATATAAACAATGCAAAATACAAAACCTAAAAACAACTACAACAAACATTTAAATAATTATACAATTCAAGTTTAAAAATATGTAGATCAGAAATTTCAGTCATTTGATGAGGTAATTCATTCCATATCTTTGCTAAACTATTTTGTAACACCATATTCCCCATGCGATTTATAATTTGAATCATAGGCAGTTTTCTAGTTGTCCTCCTAAATATGCCTAAATATTTGGAATCTGAGTTCAAACATATCAGATGTCTTAAGGATTGCATTTTTAAATATATCAAACCATGACATGTCATAAGCCATAAATATTCTCTACGGGCTGACGGATGTAGCCAACCAAGTTCCTGGTAAACTAAACAATGATGGACTCGAGATTTATTGTCCAGAATAAACTTCCCCAATCTATAACAAGTCTGGTCTAATTTAAATAAAGATTTTTTAAAGGAATGCATATGTAATGAAGAACCATAATCTAAAACAGGCAACAACAATTGTTTTACCAGTTTAGACTTTATGTCCCTAGTTAAACATCCTGACACTCTTCTTAATGCTCCCAATCTTTGATTCACTTTTTTGTTTGTAGCAGAAATATGTTCTGAAAAGGAAAAACGATAATCAACCAAAACTCCCAAATATTTATAAGTGCTAACCCTTGTACCATTTTCCCCATTAAAAAGCTAATTTTCAGATCAACAGTATCCTTTTTTGCATAAGGTCCTACAGAGAAAATCATACTCTGAGTCTTCCCAGTACTTATTAAAAGTCCAGAATTTCTTATCCAAGTTTCAATGTTAGAAAAATCTGTCTGGAGTCGCTGCCTCAGGTCTTCTGGACTATTAGCAGATGCAACCAACACTATGTCATCTGCATATAGTCTGACACTAGTGTTGGTTACATAATCAGAAAGACCATTAATATAGATATTAAATAACATAGGGCCCAAAACTGAACCTTGAGGTACTCCTCGGTGTAAATCCAGGAGATCCAAGACTGCAGCACCACAGACCACCCTTTGTCTTCGATTTGTTAAATAAGATCTAAACCACTGTAAAGAGTTATTATATATCCCTATATTCTGTAATCTAAGCAAAAATGTTTCATGATGAACCAAGTCAAAAGCTTTACTGAGGTCCACAAACACTGCCCCAGTTTGGTTTCCCTGGTTCAGTGATGTTGCCACCAGGTTACCAAAGTCAAGTAGGGCAGTATTTGTGGACCTACCCCCTCTGAAACCATACTGACAATCTGTTAATAACCCCAAATGGTTAAGGTATTGCCCAAGCTGCTTACTTATCAACTTTTCCAATACCTTTGACAAAATTGGGAGCAAAGTGATCGGTCTATAGTTAGAAGGGACTGAAATATCACCACCCTTATGAATAGGAATAATTTCGCCCATTTTCCAGCAATCAGGTACAGTTGAAGAATGTATACTCCAATTATAAAGATAAGTAATTATAGGAGCTATAATGTCAGCCCCCAATTTTAAGAATTTAGGATCGATACCATCTATTCCAGCACGTTTAGATATTTTTAGATTTTTTAATTCTTTAACTACATCCTGTACCCCTATATTTTTCAAATTAAAGCCCCCATTATTCGTAACAGAAGTAGCAGAGTGTATGCTTTCTTGGGCAATAGTCCCAAGATTAGGTATTTTTAAATCTGGTAGATCTTTAAAATAATAATTCAACATATTAGCCACATCTAAAGGGTTGTCTATCATATTTTCTCCCACTACTAAGTTAATTAAGGTTTGAGTTTTTACTGGACTTTTTAATTTAGAAATAACCTTCCAGAATTTACTTGGGTCATACACATTACCAAAACAACTCTGGAAGTAATCTTTTCCAATTTTTCCTTTTGTTTACATTTATTTCGCCATTTTAAAAAGATCCCAATCCCACCAATTTAGATTTTTGGCTTTTTCCATATTCTGTTTTAATACGAAGAGGTTTTCAGTTTATCATTAAGCCATAATGGATTTTAACATTATTACTCTTTTTATTTTAGGGCATGAATTTGAATCATATGTAAAACTGAATCTGTAAATTCTTGAATAGCTAAATCCAAATCTGGAATCAAGAATATCCTTGACCAATCAAAATTTCTTAGGCTTTCCCTAAATGATGATTCATTAAAATGCCTTAAATCACGTACCCAATGCTCACAATCTTCATTACTCCGAATTTTTTGGATTAACACATGACATTGAATAGGGTTATGATCTCCTAGATTCAGTGGTAACACCTTACAGCCCTCAACCTTCAAATAATCAGAAACAAAAAATAAATCTAATATTGTTCCAGTTGTCCTATTATTTAAACTTCTTGTTGGATGTTGTATTAATTGATGAAGACCTAACATTTCAAAGCTAGATTTAAGTTTTTTACCTCTTGTTTGTCCCCAAGCTGCATTAAAATCTCCCGTTAAGACCACACTCTGATCTTTCAGTATTTCAAAAAGGGAATCAGCTAAAATATCAAATTTACTTACTTTAATTTTAGGAGGTACATAAAAACTGCTACTGTTAATTTTAATTTCAATGCCTTACAACCAAACAATCTATCCCTTCCACATTTTCCCCTAATAATAATTGATATGGACCCAAAAAATTCCTTATATAGAGCAGTACTCCACCTCCCCTTTTACCCCTATCCTGCCTTATCAAATTATATCCTACCAATTCCACTTCCTCATTAAGAATACCAGAATGCAGCCACGTCTCAGAAATAGCTAAGATATCACAAGATGAATCAGACACCCAAACCCTGTATTCATCCATTTTACACACAAGACTTCTAACATTTTCATGGATAATTGTTATCCCAGATTGTCTTTTAGGACCAGGATTAATTTCAACATCACCACACTGTATCAGGAGGACAGAAAAAAACAAACTCATAATTTTATTATTTACCGTATTGAAAGGTCCCTTTTTAATCTTTAATGATCCAGTACATAATTTTTGAAAATTTGTAAATGAATTTCGCCTCCTAACTAAGTTATGGTGATCTTGAACACACCCCCCTATGACCATATAAACTTGGCGGGTCACCCTCAGTCACTCGGGTCCTAGCAGCAGCTATTGGTGCAAGTCCCTCCCGGGGTCACCTTTTCTCAACCCCTCAAATTTCTCTCATTAGCTCATCATAGGAGGGTGGGGATTCCAGTTAATTGGCCAGGCATAACTGAAGCAACAGCAGTTCTGAGAAGGGGGCAGACTTGAGGATCCTGCCCAGCCTGGTTTGGTCCAATTCAGTCGCTGGCAAACTACCCTTTCTGAGGCATTCTTGCAACAATTTTTCGAGCAGAGATACATACACAGACAACAACTCCCCTTGGTACTGTTGTGCATTTCTGACTCTCCACCACAGGTCCTCATCAGAATCTGTGCTCCCATACACATTCACCAAGGCCTCAAGATAGTCCTGTGCAGTCGCTTCAGGGTTACTTGCCTGTTTGGCATGGATGGTAGTCAGGACAGGACCTCAGAAGCTCTCACTTAACCTCTTTCACTTTTCTGCTTCCGAGCATTGCCATTCTAGCACTTGAGGGGCAACATAGTCTATCCAGATCTCCCAGTTATCCTCCCCCTGTGGGGTGGGGAGGGTGCTGGAGAAAATTTTCAACCTGCGGTAAAAGTCATGACTATTGGCAGGTACAGACATGGGGCTAGCACTGGCACAGAAGGAGGGGCAATAGCGGGTGCTGGAGGGGGAGAGGGTGTTGGTGGAGGAACGTTCTCAGGTGGCAATAATAGTTTCTTTAAATCCTCCACAGTTTTCCCTTCCTCCAGCAACAATTTAACAAATTTCTCCTCAAAAGTTTCAGACAGTGGGGGAGCTCACCCCCCTCAGGTCTTTACTGTTCTTAGTTATCACTCTCCAGGCAGTGAGGGCTCCCTCTGGGGTAATAGTCTGTGGCACTTTGGAGCTATCTATGGGGTCCTTATACTCTACTAGGGCCATGAAAGTATGGGTGAGCAGATCAGCATGTCGACCCGCCACCACAGGGTTTTGTAAACCTTCCACCTTGGAAAGTACTCCCTGTACAGTGTCCGTATTGATACCTGGGGGATGTCCAGGATAAGCATAGCATTTTGGGGGTCGATCTCCTCCCCAGTACACCACTCCACCAACCTGTGCACAGCCCCTTCTGTTGGGGTACCCATTTATTTTTTTAACAGTGGTTTGTAAATGTGGCCACTAGAGGACACAAAATCCCAGCAGTGAGCCTCCAAGATGTAACCCCCAGATGGCGCTGTCCCAAGGGCTACTACCCCTGCCTGCTTGACTTCTGACAGGTTGAGGGGCCTGGGTTATATGGCGGGTGTCTCCACCCAGAGGTCAGGGTTTGTTGTGGTATACTAGCTTGGTCACAGCCCTCTGGGACTCTGAGACCCCCTTTTATTCCCTCTAGTGGCTCAGACAGTACACAGGAGTTACAGCCCCAATATCCCACGCATACACACTGTTCACTCATAAAGTATCACTTACCCTCAAGACTGATTCTGCAGCACGACTCTGAGGACCCCCTGTAAAATAAGGTTAAACAACATACACAGCAAAATACAATACTGTTTCCATAAGTACCAACACCACAGACAGTATATAGTATAACAACAACAAATCTGATTTATTTAGGGGACAATAACACGGGAGGGGGCAATCAGGTTAATTGGCAGAATTAAATCAGAGTACTGTACACACATACAGGGTCTGAAAAGTCACACACTGGGTACTCAGGTTGGGGGGAGCTAGCCAGGCCCGTTGCCTCGGGTTGGCCGGCAGGTGCAGATGGACAGGGCCCTGTAGAAGAACATATATACACAACACCCAATTGTAATCCGGAGCCGGATGGCTCAGTCCATGAAGAAGTGAAACAACAAAAATTAGATGACACACTTGTAATTGAAAACAGGCTGCAGGTGAATACCCTGATTTGTACTCACAATACCAAAGCTGAGAACTGGATGGTAGATGTTCTTCTGGGTTGCCAGAATAGCAGGGCATGGAGACAAGGTCCTTGTGATTGGCCCCCACTGCAGTAGATAGCAAACGGATTTAGTCCGAGACGAGATGGGGTTTGCTTCTAGCTTCAACACACAGCACACAGCACAGGGGATTGGAAATAGCGATTCCCCACAAGCACTACGCGCATTCATATGTAAAAGGAAAGTACCATACCAGGCAGTCTGCTCCTAGATCCCGATCACAATTACTGCAAAATACCCGGGAGCACACACAGTAGCTTCAGTTCCTGACAGACCAAGCGCGATTCAGCAATTTCTCCAGTCTTCTACAGGGTGAGCCTTGTTTCCACTCTTCAGATTTCCTTATTTCTCCTCACAAATTGGATTCAGTCCAAACTGGCACTTACAATGGCTGCAGGCCGAACCTCAGGGCCTCACATGTGCTTCTCGTGTGAAACTATACACCGCAGAAACACAGAGCTACTTCTCTCTTCACTGTCACCACTGATCTGATCTTTCCAGTCACAGAGCAGGGCATTTCCTTTAGCTCCACACCGTTCTGTTGGCTGGTTCGACTGTCACTCGCAACGAGACTCCCTCTGTTGGTGAAAAAAGGTGCCAAGGTCAAAACTACATTTCCCAGAGTCACTACCCATACAATCCACTTGTGGCTGGCTCAAAATTGAGAGTCCAAGTTCCGATTCGGCCACAGGCTCCATTTTAAGGAACCCCTCCCCATTGATTGGTCCATTTCAGCAGTTCAGGACCAAAATGAAAGCTACACTGAAACAGTTCATGCTGAAATGAAGACAGGTTAAACAAACTACATTTTCTCAGTCACTCCAAATGATTTCTGGCAAATACTTATATTTTTCAACAAGGCTCCCTCTGCACATGTAGTGACGGCAGAAACGGAGCAAATTGACAGCAGCTTGGGCGGGATTCGAGCATTAAATACACAGTCCCCCCCATACAAACTAATTAAGTCTGCAAGCAGACAGCTCTTAAAGAGACAGTACGTGGAGGCTCAAATAGCACTCACTTGAAATCACATTTAAACAGCTTAAACGCCGAACATCACCTAGACTTGGAGCATTAAGACAAGTTCCTGGAAGACTTTTGGGAACCCCCATTTGCAGGGGGGTTACACTAAGAAATTACAAAGTAATGAGTATAAGTTTAAAACACCTTAAACAGCCATTAACTGAACATACCTTGTTTTCAGTCAGTTTGTGGTTGGTGTTGGAAGCAGCAGGACAGTCAGCACTGGAGTGAGAAGTGTTTAATAGGTAAGGGAGGGGTGTGTGGGGGGTGTTGTGGTGGATGTTGAAAAGACAGGATGGTGGAGGAGGTCACCAGCTTCCCAGGATAACACAGTCAGCTTCAGCAGCAATCTACCAGCATCTGGTGCACACAGGCACTTCAGAGATGCAGGCTGGCTCTGGCTGCTGCTCTCACCACTCTCCTCTGTACATTCCTAGTCCTACAATGCACGCCTCAGTTCTGTGATCTAGCTGCGCTGTGTCTCTGCTGGTACCCAGTTAGAATAGCACTACATGGATGGCGCTAGTCTATAGAGCGCTAGTTCATGTAGTGCTAGCATGGACAGTGAGAGGGAATCTACAGCGCTTTCAGTAAGCGTTCTCCAGGTTGCTATCCATGGTGCTCACCACAAACAAGAGCACCAGGATCCAGGAGGCTGGCCAAGCTACTCCTGTGGCATGGAGGGCTAGGGCATAGAGTAGCATGGCCAGCGGCAGTGGAGACCAGGGTTCTAATCCTGGTCTCCAACATTTTTGTGCGCTTGGGAATTTGTTTCTTTGACACGGGGCTGTGGAAACAGTATTCCACGGTCCCACATATTTTAACTTTCCCCATTATCTGCTCCTCCCTGGAGTGAGAATCTTTCAGTCCAGGGGGTGCAGGAGGCAGAGCTCCCCGCGTGTCGGGTGGGGTGGGGGGCGGAGTCCCCTGCAAAAATAAAACTGACAGCATTATTGCCACGCTATTGTTGCTGACAGCATTGTGGCTGGCACTATTCTGACCCAGTGCCACCTCTGCTTTGTAGTCCTCTTCCTGGCCTGAGATGAGCCTCAGGTTAGTAAGGTAGCATGCATGATAATTTCTGAGCAACAAAGTCTTGCAGCCAGTGGCATTTGGTTGATTCACAATGAGTGAGTGTGCTCAGTGAGATGTCCATTGGAGTTCACATTTCCCTCTGGGTCCTGCTGTTATATTGTATCCGCTGTGGACCTGAGGGAAGAACAAATGTTTAGCACTTCCCTGTGTTCTTGAGGCAGGATCTGATGATTGCCAGTGCAGCCGATTGGCTCTCTACTGGATACATGCATACAGACACAGCAGCCTGCTGCCAGTGCAACATGAACTTTGCTTAACAAAGGAACCTCAGGAAGACACCGCCAAGCATGAGGTTTCTCTTAGAAAACAAATGAGGAAACAATGGGCAGAGGCAGAACAACAAGTGGCAATGCTGGGCACTATACAAACAGCTCAATCGGGCTGAAATCTGGTATATGGTTGCAGGGTGTGTGTGGAAAAGGTGGATGAGGAGCAGACTGATGATTGCACCACTTAGATTGCTAATGGGCAGTGGCTTGTAAATGAAAGGATGAAGCCACACTGTGTAGGTGTGGCTGTGTCCTTTCCACAACACAAAGTTTCTGTCCATCAGCCAGGCTGGGCAGTCATTATCAGCCTGCTGCTCATCAGCCTGTCACTCGCATACCTCCTGCAGGCTCCACTGCATTGGCTGCTACAGTGCCACACCTCTCCAGCTCCTACTCTATAAGTAGCCACAAAATGTTTGTTTTATGCATTTGTGCAAGCAAACATAAAATGCACAAGGAGTAGAGCAGGTAGAGGGTCCAGAAGAAAAATGGCCAGAGTTTATTTTTTTTTATCACTGCTGCTATTTATCTCCTCTGCAGTGTGATCAGCTTGGGGCATCCAGCCGCCAGCCCTGCCTGCCCGGAATGCTGGGTGGCTCATACCACACCCGGGGGGGTCCAGGATGGCCATCATGCTTTCCTGCTGTAGGGCCCCCTCTACCACTCCCAGCCAGGACAGCCCTGGATCCTCCCCATTGAGACTCCTCGCAAGTCCTCCAGGCAGTGCAGGGCATGGCAATCAAGCTGCACGGTTGCACCAAGCCCTTTTTCCCCTGATTTTTTCTGACCCCACGGGAATGTGGACTTGCAATGACATCAGGCACAATGTGCCGATGTCTGCCGCAATCCCCCCCAACTACCACCACGACGGTAGTACATCCAGGCGTCCTCAGAGGTCACTGCTGTACGATGGTTGTTCCCCAACCCACCCCAGGACTAAGAGAGCAGTCAATGGATGTTCGATCCTAGTCCTCCCCTTCCAGCACTCAACAACCTGGGCTCGTTCCCGAACCCGGGTCGCCAGTGTAGCGTGAGGTGTGGCGTCCATTGCCTCAACCTTCAGCACCACTGGCCCAGCCCAGAGTTTAAAAAAGCAATAACAGAAGCAGCAGAATGTTCAATTGTGAAAGTAGTAATGGGAAAAAGGGCAAGGGGTTCCATAGTATGTGATTCACAGCCAAAGTAAAGACAGTGTAAGTCCCAAAAGGAGGGCATTCTTAAAGTGTAAGAGAAACCAGGGAGAGGAGGATAGGGAGAAGTACCTGGAGGCAACAAAGGCAGCCAGCAGGAAAGTGAGGGAGGCCAAGTGAAGATGGAACTCCAGCTGGCAAAGGGAGTGAAGCAAGGGGAAAAGGCATACATCAGGTACATCAGGGAGATGCATAAGGTCAAAGGGTGTATTGTGAGACTGAAGAGTGAGGAAGGATGGGAGGAGGGGGAGAAATGGATAGTACAGATACTGAACAAATATATTTGTTCCATACTTACTAGGGAGAAGGTCAGGATGGGACACTGCCAATATGTGTGGTTAAGAGGGGAAGGAAGATGGCTGGTGGCACTGAGTGTTGAGGCACTGGACACCACACCTCACTCCATGCCGCCGACCTGGGTTTGGAAATGAGCATAGGCTGCTGAGGGTTGGCAGGGGAGAGAGAGGATTGAGCATGTGGAGGACATCTCTTATGTCTCTGGGGAGGGATCCAGGGCTCGCCTGGCACAGCAGCTGCCTCTGGTGGAAGCTAGAGGCACTGCACAAGCGTAGGGCTGAAGTAAAGGGTGCAGAACTGTGGCGGATGTCGGAGGACATCATTGCACGTCTGAGCTCTGGGGGAGGAAGAGGGAAGGGGCAACAACCAAAGCACAGAAAATCCCCTGTCTCGGGGATAGGCAAAGGCTCCCCCAGGGCCGAAGACCATACTCCCACGGTCGGACTCCTCATCTAGGATTCCCCTCCCGACCCCGACCAGTGGGTTAGATTATAGATAGAGTGCCAGGGTGATGGTGGCCCCACCTTGGGGGGTTCAGAGCCGAGTGATTTGCCGATCGGGGTGGAGAGGCGAGAGGCTTCAGACAGGGAGGTAGAATTAATGGCGAGCGGGGCAACCGGAGAGAGTTCCCTGAGTACAGATGCAGTGGCATTGTCAAAATATTGGAAAAAGGGGTGTTGGAAAAGCTTACATGGTTGAAAATAAATTAATTTATGGGACCTGATGGATTACACCTGAGGATGCTGAAAGAGCTAACATAAGTGATAGTAGGGCCACTTGCAGACCTACTGTATTTAACAGCTTGCTAGCCATGGAGGTAGTCCCTAATGGCTGGAGGACAGTAGATGTGGTCACTCAACACAAAAATGGAAGGAAGCATGAGCCAGGGATCTATAGATTAGTCAGCTTGACATCTATATGATGGGGGGGGGGGCAAGCAGTCCTTTTCTGCCAACAAATTCTTTGTTCCTACAGTGGGAAAAATTGGGAGCCTTTACTAAGGGAGGGACTGGTGAACTCCCTGGAGGGAAATGGACTACAGGACCACAGATAACATGGGTTCATGAAAGGAAGGGCTTGCCAGACAAATCTGGTTAAGTTCTTCGACTGGGTGACCAGGGCAGTAGATAGGCGACAGGCAGTAGATGTGGTATACTTGGATTTCAGTAAGGCCTTTGACTCAGTCCCCCACGAGCCAGGTCAAGAAGATAAAACCAACTAAAAGTCTGTGCTAAGGTACCAGAGGAACAAAACAAACAAATCCACACTGACTTGTCTGATTTAAAGCACTTTCTTCATTGGGTACTGGCTAGCAGCCCTCCCACACCAAGCTGCCAAATGTTTTCGAGCACCGCCCGCGCTCTTTCTTCAGGAGGAGGCAGTATAACATAGTGGTTAAAAGCACTGAGTTGCAAACCTGGAGACCTCAGTTTGAAACTCATCAATCCCCACTTGCATGCTGTGTGTCCCTGAGCAAGTCGCTTAACTTCCTCGTGTTCCTAGGTTGCACCTGGAAACAAGCTCTGGCTTAGTATGACTTTCCTGGTTAAATAATTTCCCCTTTCCCTTTCTCAAGAATCTCTTGTATCAGACCACATCTATGGAACTATAGCTGCCAGGGACTAGGACCACACAGAAACTTTTCTAGCTAGCAGTCTACAAGGGGCTGCCCACGATGCTGGCAATGCCCCTCCCATATAAGCATGGGTAGCCCTGTGCCCTCCTCAGTTCTCCTGCCAGACACCATAGGCAAGGATCTCCAGCTGGGGAACCGAGGGGAGCCAGAGGTTCCAACCATGAATAAGGGTGAAACAGAAGGTGAACTGTCCTGGAGAAAGAGAGACAGAGAAGCCTTAAGGCCAAGGGGGATAGATGGTGGGATGGCATGGCCTGGCCTTATGCAAGAGATTCTCTCGAAGATCTACTTTTATGGTAAGTTCTTAAGTAATTGTACTATCTTTGAGGATATCTCTTGCATCAGGCTACACCTATGGAAGGAGTCTCAAGCAGTACTGACAGAGACAGTCTAGGTGACTGGAGGCTATAGGCCTGAGAAAGGAAACCTTGAAGCACAGCCAGGCTGAATCCTGCCCTTCTTTGAGAGGCAATGTCCAGACTGTAGTGCTTAGTGAAAGTGTGGACAGTACTCCAGGTTGCAGCAGCACAGATCTTTGCAGATGAAACATTCCTGAAACAAACAACAAAGTGGTCATGCCTTACCTTTTTTCCTTTTTTTTGCCTTTTTTTTCCTCCATTTGGGTGACCTTCTGTTCCAGCAGGAAGGATTCTAAGGCCTTCTGGCAGTGTCTCTGGGTAAACTGGTTGAATCCGTGGCAGACTTTGCAGGCCTGAACGTTGTGTTTCAGGCCTAGGCAGCGGATCCAGGCATCGTAGTAATCCTTATCAAGGATCTTCTTACGGTACCCGCAGTATCGAAAAAGTTTCTTGGGGTCGTCGGCATAAAGAAAGCAGAGATCATTTTAAAAAATAAAGTGACTCACAAACTAGGGAGAGAAATGAAAAGAAAATCGAAAGTGAAGATTTGTCTGTTGACTGAAGCAACCGTGTCTCAGTGGAGTCCGATGTATAATGGTCGATGGCATGAAAAGAACTGAGGAGGGCACAGGGGCCATGCACATTTATATGGAGGGAAGTTGCCAGCATCTGACATTGTCATGGGCGGCCCCTTGTAGACTGCTAGCTAGAAAAGTTTCTGTGTGGTCCTAGTAGCATTTCATTTCATTTTTAATTTTTTATACTTGTTAGCAAGATGGGCAAACTGCCCATTTTCACAGGGGACAAGTTTTACATAAAAAACATACTATTAAATACAAGGCTTTACAATAACATACATTTACAATAATATACATACATATAATTCCAATGTGACACACTTTACAACATATAATTTACTAATTCATTCATGTTGCATATTAATGAAAACATTTATACTCTGATAAAGTGTCAAGCCATTGTACTAATCTGTACTTAAATGCCCTCACCGTTCTACAGTCAATCACTGCTAAAGCTATTAAAACATATTATTGCCCTATAAATCACTGACCTTTGACCTACAACTTTCTTATATAATGGGATCCTAAACAATCCCCTGGACTGAAACCTAGTATTATTTAAACCATATAAACTAGGAAAAAGAGCTTGTATGGTAGGGGCAAACATCCCAAAGTCCTCTTAAAGGCAAATATCCCCAATTTAATTTTCATTCTATCTAAAAATGAAGGACAATTGGCTTCCCTGGACAAAATACAATGATGTGTTTTGTATGGTAGACCTGTCATAAACCGTAAGATGCTATGATAGGTAACCCTAAGTTTCTGTAACATTTTTTCATTTGTTCCCGAATAAATCATTAACTCATAATCAAACACACTTAATAGAGTATGTGCCACCAACCTTCTTGAATCTGGAACTAGAAAACATTTTATCCTAACAAGCATTCCCAATCTCTGATGAATTTTCCTAATAACTGTACTAACCTGTTTATCAAAAGAAAAATGAGAATCCAAAGTGATCCCTAAATAATTAAAACTATCCACAGTTCTATCACTTTACCTTGCAGGTCTACTATTGGAACTATAATATATCTTGATTTCCAGGAACATGTAAAAACCATTGCCTTGGTTTTTGATGAATTAAGAACCAAGTTACGAGAACATAGCCAAATCTGGAATTTTTCAAAGTCCTGTTGGACCTTGGCTAACACACAATCTGGGTTAGAGCCTACTGCATATATTACTGCATCATCTGCGTATAGGATCATTCTTGACCCAATGCAAACACTCAGAGTGGCATTCATAAAAAGGGAAAACAGTAAGCAGCCCAAGATTGAGCCCTGTGGCTATAGTTCCATAGGTGTGGCCTAATGCAAGAGATATCCTTGATCAAGATACTGGGTATCCACTTCACTCTACAAAGGTCTGAGCTTTTAGTCTCCTGCTTGAGTTATTAGGGTCTGGGACATTCTGCCACTCACTCATAACCTGGGTCTATGTCTCCAAATGGCCCAGTAACTCATTCAACCCAGGCTCAGTGGAGGCCACCACCAGGGCACTATGGGTGGTTTTCCTGGATGCATCCCAAAGGGCAAGAGCTCTGGCTAAACATTTCTCCTGTTCCCGTACCTCTCCAATCAGCTCCCTATAATTAGTCAGGGTATGCCCCCTCTCCCATAGATGCTAATTAGTGAGGATTTGGTCCCCAAATATAGCTCCCAGAATGAGTTGTTCCACATGGGTTTGGTTAATATCCTCAGATGACAAACTACCCTTTCTGTGGGCCCATTGAATAATTTTCTCTATCTGCATAATAAAGTCAAACATGTTCTCCCCATCCATTTGCCAGGATAGTGCCAGTTTCATCATGATCTGTTCCTGCTTCATCATGCTATCATACATCCATTCCAATACATCCAAACAATCTTCCACTGTGGCCATATTTTTTGATGATGGCAGTGCTGACATGGTGGCCATAGCAGGCACTAGAAAGCAACTAGTCAACTGGGCCCTTTTACCAAGAGGCACCCTTCCAGCTCCTGAAGCATTCCCATAGCCTGGTCACTCTAGGTATCAAAGTCCTCCACACCAGCAGTGGTGGGCTTCATTCTGTAGAACACCCACAATCTAAGGTACTTCAAGAAGGGGATGGCAGTTTCTCCACCAAATGGCTCAACACGTCCATTAGGACCACCCGAGGTGATGCATCCACATTGTCTAACAAGCTTTTTAAATCGTCTGCCATCTTTTCCTGCTTAATCAACAGGTTCTTGATCTACTGCTGCCAGTTATCTCCCTCCTGCCCATCAGAACCCTGATCTCCAGCAGTGTTCTGATGGATAAAGAGTAATTACGGCAGGAGTGATTGCCTTAATAACTGTGGTGGGCACTTTAGTGTACTCAGTATTGGTTATCACTTTCCACTAATACATCAGATAAAGGGCTTCCTCTGTCACAATGCATAAGCACAGTGTTTAAGTTTCCAATGTTTCAACTTTTCCTCTAACAAGGCAAGCACTGAATGCAGCTCTAATACATCTGGGACTCCATGGGGCAATAGAACCTTTTTCAGGTTATCACTGAACTACTGTAGCGGTAAACGCCATGGCACCTGGCTACAATCTACAACAGACAGCCTTTTGGTGGAGTGCCAGACTCCTACAGGAAGTAACAAGACAAGTACATTAGGATCCCAGAGATGCCTTCAAGATGTAACTGGGGTTTGACAGTACCAGCTCACCTCACATCACCTACAATAGTTGGCTGAGACTCAGTGGCCTTCTAGATCTGGGGTATATGCACTTACTCTATATGGGGCCTCCAACCAGAGATTACAGTTAAGTGGGTTAGTTGGTAATGATGTACATCCCACCAGGAAGCTACACCTATCCACCTCCCCTTCAGGACAGCCCTTCTCATAATACAATACGATGACAGTTCAGAATATAATGATACTGATTTATTGAAAAAACACTGGTTTCTGAACAGCTTCAAACCCCTGTAGAGGAAAAGAGCAGCTGTTACGACAGAAGAGGCACACTGATGATAACTGCCATTTAGCCAAATCCCACATGGGATAGCTGTATAGCAACTCACTCAGTAACCCTTCCACACAGTCCTCCAGTACCGAATGTACAGTACTAGTCACTCAGAGCTCCCTTTCGGCAGTCCCTGGATACCCAGCGTTGAATGATTGCAAACATATCAGTGTTTCCATGGGTTGGCCAGTGTTTATGCACTAAATATCAATACAAAATTTGGTTGTAGCTTTTCAAACACTACAGGACATGTAATTGCTTCAATGGCCATCCTATCTAAAACACAAGGTATTAGTAATCCAAATATGAAACCCACATTGTAATCCAACAGGAAACAAATACAGTAGCAGTTCACTACTCTTTGCATTTACTCATTGTTAACCAAGTGACTCTTGGGGTTGCTCTCATGCCTAGCTCATTCAGGACCAGGGCCATCACTGGCCTTATGGGGAACACTCAAACTTTGTCGGCTGACAACTGGCACAAACTGATGTCTGAGACAAAGATCCTACATTGAGGGCTATGCACTGAATCTTAAGTTATTATCTCTGGCACGCCTATGCTGCTCAAACACCATTTGTCCAGGCCAGGTCCTAGGAATGTCACACTGAACTTAACGGGCTTGCACTATGTCTGCTTGCTTTAGGATCCTAGATTATTTATTTATTTATTTAAGAGTTTTACCAGGAAGGCATACTGAGCAGGGTACCATTTGATTCCAGATGTGCCCTGGGGGTTTGGGGAAGAGGTAGAATACAGTGGAAATACAAATTACAAATGTACATAATTCAATACAGTCATAACAGAGTGGGCAAATGCAATATATATATATATATATAGATATACAGACAGGGTAGCCATAGCAGAGCTATTCAAAAACAGGCGAGGCCAGCACGTAGCATCAACATCATACCAATAAGCAGGGTAGGCAACAGCAGGAGTAAAATAAGCAAAGAAAATAAACAGTGGCCAACAAGACTGCATGGGCTTCAGCAGAGCAGAATGCATGAGCCGGTAGTGGAGAAGTGTGTCTTGAGTAGAGCATTGAGATGAGGAGCGCTTGTGGAATGTCTAATATCAATTGACAAGGAATTCCATAACTTAGGCATCCGGAAGCTGATTTGCCATTCTCTGAGCCATTCCCCTTTTATACAAGGCTCCACACAGATTCCATTGGTCACATCAGCTGCCTTTTGCCCATTTAGCGATTTAATAGGTTCACTATTGGCACTCATTCCCATGTCCCACCTGGACTAATCCTAGCAACAGTTCTCGAACCTTGAAGAGTCACTGGTTGGTCAGCTTAAATGTCAAAGGTCACAAAGCAGTAGCCCCCATTACAGTTCAAGTGCACAGTCCAAGAGCTGACATGGTGAATACAATTATTCAACAGTCTTCCCCTGTTACACACCAGGAGTCTGGGGGGATGGGTTCCAGTTCAAAGAAAATCTGAAGCATAGTGAAAGTGGGAGTTACACATACAATCTCTATATGTGGGCCCCCCCCCCCGAGTTCAAACCAAGGGGATGATACTTCACCTGGTGGTCTAAGACTGGAAGAAGGAGCCGATGAGGCACAGGACAAGTCAGTAGGGCCCTACTGTGGCATGGGGGTGAAAGATCTTTATCTTCTGGAGCTACTGGGGTATATTTTTCCCACTAAGCTCTCCCTTATCCCTTCCCAGGACATGGTCCTGAGGTGCATCCTGCCAGATGCCTATCAGGGCTGTCGGAAGGACCGGTGAGCCCCTTCCTATCTTTGTAACTCTCCAGCTGGTACAACTGTGGGGGAGTGATACTTCCTAATCACTCAATAGGCAAGCAGATGCGTGCCCACATAAGGCCACTCCAGAGGGATCACTTATTCATTCCCACATGATGAGCTGCCCCCCTGGACAACCAGAGGCAGTCATGCAGCAGAAAGAGATGCCTTCCCTCCTTGAGGCTGGCACCCAGAATGGATGCCAGAACCCCACCTTGCAGGTTGGTACCAGGTATCCCAGGTTTGGGGCATGAACTCAGATTACCTGGATGGCAAGTGGTAGTACTATCACTGTGCGAGCTAGCCAGCCAGAATCACTAGGCCCTATATTTATCTCCTGAACATTTACCAAGTTGTTTTGCTAACCTGAGAGCATCATTCTTTTGCTCTGCCATCTTGGGTGCATCATAGAGGCACATGCCTACATTTTTTTAAAGCTTTTTATTTTGCCAGTCCACCAGTGCAGTGGTAGAGCTACTGGTTATGACACTGGCAACCCAGGTTCGGGAATGGACTGGGGTTGCCAGAGGGCGGGCCAGGGGGAGGTGGATTGAGCATTCTATGCATGCTCTCCTCCTCTGGGTGGGAAGGGGGAGTTGTGTACCCAGTGCAGGGTTCCTGGGTGACCACAGGATGTCCTTGTCACTGGTGACCTAGCTATTAGCTAGAGCTGGTATCAGAAGGCATGCTGGATGCATGGTGTGCTCACACCACAGTGTCACTGCATGCCAGGCCTCCTGCAGTTGCAGGAAAAAACACACCGGTGATGCTCAAGGATGATGCCACCGTCATGCTGCAGCTACTGTGTAGCAGACCTGGGGCCCTTGCCTGGACACCTGATGTGGCATCTGTAGTGGTAAGGGGGAGGCCCTGCCCTGGATGTTAAATCACAGAGGAGCACCGGGTGGGATGGCCTTGGTGTCATGGACGGTGGACGGTGGACGTGTGCATGATGGAGGAGCTGATAGGGAGATCCGTCCTGGCTAAAATGCAGTAAGTTAAAAAGAAAGAAGCTTGCTATTTCCATCTCAGGTGTCAGTACTGACCCTGAAATATTTAAAAGTACATTACACATAACAATTGACACCTGATGGTGATGAATGGTTTGCATGAATCCTCCTCATACTTTGCATGATGTCAAAATCCACTTGAGCTTCACTCTCATGGAGTACGGACGTAATGCAAAGAGCTTGAAAGATTACCACCCTGTTCACCTATATGATGTACAGTGCTCCCTTGCTATGAAGAACCCCTCTATAACAAATTTCCTCTTATAGTGAACACCTTTGATGGCTCCTATTATTCATTAAGTAGACATATTAACACCTTACTATAGTGAACAGCTCAGGTGGCTCTAGAGGTGTTCACTACAGAGAAGTAGCACTGTAATTAGAACACAAATACAAGCTAGAATCGATACAATTCTAAACCCATATTTACTCTCCTGAATGCATCATCACATTTTATAAAATGGGCAAAGGATTTCAAGCAAACTGATTGGTTGTTAGCTGTGCATTAGATGTGTCTAATGCACAGCTAAAACTAGAACCCCAATTTAGAATACACAGGCCTATTTTATAAAGCGCAATAAGCCACTCCGGGGATGTGCATTAGAGCAGTTCTAATGCTGCGGCTAGGGACTGGGCACTCAGCCTGTTGCCTCGTGCCTCACTATGTCACCCTTGCCATGCATTAGAACTGTCTAATGCACACCCCATGTGTCTTGCTGCTTACATAGTGTATAGTGGAATGCCATTATGCATGAAATTCCATGCCTGGAATATGCTTGTTCTGCTGCAGTAATGATGTCATTATGTTGTTCTGCTGCAGTAGTGATGTCGCTACTGCAGCAGAACCACTTGGAATCCTGGCACATTGTTGCTTTCCTCTAATTCTGTGGTGACAGTATTCTAGAACCTCTAGAGACTTTTCAAGTCAGTTTCATTATGAAAAAGAGAGAAAAAAAACCACAAAGCACACATTTCACATAGTACCACTATACACTATAAAAAATACAGGATGAGCAACTTTATGCACAACCTGTGTGTTCTGTCACCTTGGGGTTCTGATTCCCATGGACCTCTCAGACTTAGCTCTCGAGGTCAGAGGAATCCAGAACCCTCATGTTGACAGAACACACTAGGTGTGCATGAATACCATCCAGTATTCTCTACGTTCTAGTTACTTGTGTGCATCACAATGCTTGTTCTACCCTCCTTGGTGTGTCAGGAGGCATGCACGTCTAGAAAAAAAGCACAACACAGTGATTGCCTCTGCCTCGTCAGGTGGCAGCAGTGTAGGCAGCACTGACAAATGACAGAAAAATACATTATAAATAGGGATGTACGTTTGTCATGGCAGTCACACGTGTCATTGATTCCATCACGTTTGATCTTGATTCAGGACTTCCATGACTTTCACTAGTGTCATCAGAATGTAGCAATGATGACAGTGCCACAGCTGTTTACTAATGATTTCATGAACAAACAATGAGTCATTAAAACCTCATCCATGACAAACTTGCATCCCTAATTATAAATGATAACCACTGCTGAGTAATGCTGAAGGTTTGTTTTAATTTTCCTTGTTTTTTTAAGCCCTCATAATCCATGAGAGCAAAGCCGTCATCGAACAAACTCCAAAAAATTACAGCCCCGTTCTGCAGTGTTTATCATCCATGCAGTTAAGCACAACTTTACTCTGTGTAACATCACAAGGTCCTAAAAATGGCGGAAATGTAGGATCAGTAGAAGGCAGACAGCCATCAATATCTCTTGACTGGCCCTAGCTACAGGCAAGCTCAATATCACAATTGAAGAGATTTTCATTGACACTCTAACCATGAAGGGTACTGTACATAAATGTTCCCCTTTAACCCTCTTAAAAATGCTCTGTTCATTCACCCCCCCCAAACCATCACTGTACTTTTTTTGCAATAAAGGGAGTATGTACCTGCCCTGTATAATTATTGTAATGGTAACTGTAAGGATCCAGTATGTAAACTGCTGCATTATACTTTAGTAAATATTTCCAGTAAAACAGAAAAAATACTTTTAAAGTTGTGATGTAGCGGTACCCATTTTGTGGACAGAAAGAGTGCTGTGATGACATAACTGCCTCACTGGCTCTAACAGTGTGCAATGAAGCAGGTTAAACAAACTGCTCCTACAGACAGAGATCTTGTCGGCTCATTAAGAAAAGCACTGTATTCTCTTGTTTAACTGTTACAAACACAAAATCCAGGGTTTTCTTAAGAATGTAAAAGGATCCCTGTCACCATAGCCCAAATATTCTCACCTGCTGCAGTGAACACTGTTAAGACTGGTGAGGCAGTGACATCACACAACACCCTTCCTATCCACAAAATGGATCCTCCATATCCATATTTCAAATGTATTTTTTTATAGTCATAGTATTATACTAAAACAATTTGCTAAATGTACCCATTCTAACCAATTTCTACTCAACTATGGTAACCGTTGAAATAATCATATAGGAACTCGTACACATTCCCCTTACACTATGATACACCTGGATTTATTGACTTAGGGTCAATCCACAAAGATCTAGAGATATGCAATAGAGTCCTGTAAATTGGCCACTTAGCATTGTGCTGCATGATTCTTTTGTCCATAACTCTATACACAAAGGTAGTGGACTGGACCAATAATTGCACAAGAGGGTTTGGAGAGGTGAAAAATGAGTTGAGGCCAGATCCCTGGAGTGAAGGACATGCCCATGGAATGCCCCTTGACCTCACTGTATAGGGAGTCAGAATGCCCTGTTTGCAGCCAGCCCAGTGGCACTGAGGGCTGAGGTGCTGGACGTCTTACCTTGTGCCACGCTGGTGACCCATGTTTGGAAGTGAGCAAGGGCCGCGGGGGGTCAGCAAGGGAGGAGAAGAGTTGAGCATCCGAATGACTGCTCTCCTTCTCCGGGGAGGGGGATCCCCAGCTCTCAGTGGTCTACTGGCTCCTGGCGGTGGCTGGGGGGCAGTGCGCCGAGAGCTTAGAAAGGGGGAGGAGGTGGGGCAGACACCTGGAAGAGAGTGTGCGGATGCGTGCATGCTCTCTCCGCCAGCGTCACTGCATGCCACACCTCCTAGGGGAAAGAAAAATGGAAAACAGGTGTTGGCTGGGCTGAATGAAGCTATCTGTGCAGATGCCGCCCCCAGGAAGGCGTCTCCATGGTCGGTTCAGTGTTGGGTGGGTCGAATCGCTCCCCACCACCCTACCATGAAGGGTAAGTCATGGGGACTCAAGGGAAGGGGTCTGATTCTCAGGGGATGACCCTGGGGGACAGTGGATAGGCATTAGGAGTGCTTGCCAGCACCACAGAGAAATGTCACATCAAAAAAAATAATAATAATAAAAAGAATGCCCTGTTTGCAGCAATGTGGAAATGCTAGCTGAGGATAGTGTTCGAACACTGACAAATTTGGACACAGATGACTGACCTCTTGGCAGATGACTGGACCAAAAGTCACCACCTCTAACCATTTCAAAACAGCAGGGGAGAGAGGATTGCTGGGAGAGATGTCAGGCTGCTGATGATCTTGCACACTGAACATCAGCACAGAGGAAACAGCAATTGGTGCTATAGAGGTGCACTGCAACAAATGAAATCTGTTTGGTAGAAATGCACTGAAGGGGACAGCCCACAAGCAGGCGAAGTGGGAGGGATACAGGCCACCATCAATGCAGCCGGTAACACCCGCTGCACCATGAAGACTATAAAGCACAAGTGTGACCTCCATTGCATCATTAATAAAATGCTGTTCTTCAATTACCAGGCTCTGCTGCTCAGCAGTGGAGTCGGAGACAAGGATCTCTCTAACCTGTCCATGGTGGAGGACACAGTGGTGGATAAATTCAGCCAACAGTCAATTGACAGGGAGGATGATGGGATTGACATCATGGATGGTAAGCCACACTATATATGTGTGCCAAGAATGTGACCAATATGTGAAATGTGAGCAACTGACCTTCCTGATCTCCTTCCACAGATATGTTGTCACCTCCACCAGAACCAGATAAGGACAGGGACAGTGTCTCAAATGACCCTGCCACAGATACAGAGGGAGAACCCTGTGGTGTACCTCCTGGAAGGCTCAACAGTGAGTATCCACATGCCTGGGAGACATGTGGCAGTGTCACAAATACAGGTGCTACACTGGTAGACAGATGAGTAGTATTCATCCTACCGTCTGTGGGCCATCAACATATAGCACTACCAGGACATCAAACAGTTGAAGGGGCCAGAGCCCACCATGACACCTGCCCAACAGGACAGCCAAGGCGTGGTCAACAGCAGCATTAATGAGCCCAGCTAGGAGGATATGGGCACCAGACCAGCACCTGACACAAACACCAGCACATTGCACACTCTGGTATCAGCCAGCTGTTGTACAGCATACCACTTATGTGACCCACAACTATACCTTGTAGAACACCACACACCAGGCTGCTTGTACACCCCTCCAGCACACACCATGGAATACACAAGGGATCACCTACATACAGACAGACAACAGTGATCCAGAAACAGGATGGTCAGGCACCATACCTGCACCCAGTGGTAACAGGAGGCAATACTTTCATTGTATCTTCTCAGAGTTGCAGCAGCTGGAATGGCAGAGGCTACGTCACACATGGACAGGTCACAATGTGCTACATCACATAGGCAGCCAGGTTGGTGCTATGTACACAGAGGTAACAGGTGTGTCTACCCAGTTGAGTACCCTCAGAACACAGCTGACAATACAGCTGGGTGCCATCCACACCGAGTTGTGTACAGGGCATATGGAGATAAGTGTCATCAGACAAGCTATAGAAGAGGGCTTCAGCAGCTGTGAGGCATGCTTGAACACTGCTAAACAGTCCTCACACAGGCTGTTACAGCAAGCCAAGGCTCCCAGATAAGACGCTAGGGAAACTGTACCCATGGACCACTGTGCTGCCAGCACACAAACTGATGAGAATGATGCCACACCTGCACTAGGCAAAAGTGAGATGGAGCCACCTGACTGTACTCAGGGCAGCAACATAGTCCCACTACTGTCAAGCAGAGGGCCAAAACACAGCACAAGGCACAATTCATGCCTCTGTAGACCATCACCCATGGAGTAGGCACCCCTTAAAGGGATGCCCATCCTCCTTTATGCATTACCCCAGAACATCACATGCCAGTATGCCATTGCACTACACATTGTACAATACACATCTATTCTGTCTTGAAACATTATTTTTATTTTATAACAACACATCACATAACAGTGCCATTGTTTCCTTCCAGCTAGGTGAAGTATTTGTCAAAAACCCTGGTTCTGCATACTGCCCTGCGCTGTCACCAGCAGCTTGGTGATGGTCTCACGCAGGGCACATGGAACATCTGTGGGTGCACAACATCAGGAGGTGCAGTGACACCATCAGGTAAGGGGATCCTTTCTCTTAGTGCCCAGTTGTGCAGCATGCAGCAGATGTCAAAGACCTTGCACAGCCTTCCAGCTATAAGTAGGACTGTTCCATCAGTGATATGCAAACATCAAAAATGAATTTTCAATTTAACTCGATTGCTGTGGCTGTTGCAGTTACCCCTACCATGTGGGCTCAAGAAAGATTGAGAAGCCCAAGTCATTAAACTGAAGATTGGGGACAGGGTTAATTTCCAAGATTTAAGTTGATTGCTAGGTGCTTCCACCCATCAAAAGGTTTAAGTGGGCCTGGTGTCAGTATGGAACAACCCCCTTTGATGCAGTATGTCTCCACCTCCCCATGGGACCACCCCAAGCACAAACCCACACAATCCAATAACAGGTACCCCAATGACCATGCAACTTTTCACTTTAAACAACAGTCACTCAGACAACAAATTCAAACAAAAGAACTGGGAACTGTATTTAAGAAATGCAAGGCCATAAACAGGAGAAAAGGGGTTGGTTAGGAAATAATAGTATATGCAGGCTGGTGGTCTTATTGGTGCCCTTTTAGGCCAAACCTACATTGAAAGGGGTAACTTTTCCATGCCCTACTTGGTGCAGCCAACTTGTGTTGGTAACCCAGGTTTGTGATTTACGTGCTCTTCCAGGCTCAGTCCACTAAAAGTGCCTACCCCTCACAAACACATAGCACAGTACTGTTGCTTTCTCCTTCCCACCTCTACTGGAGGGCACTATCTTCTCCCCCCTAGTACCAGTATTAACTTTTAAATCTATGAGGGAGCTCTTGCTGCTTTAGTGGGTCTCCAGACTTGTAAATAGTGCAGGCCCAATAATATTGCACATGGTTGGCTGGCTGCAGTACACTTAAATAAAAGGTTAACAGTGCTTTGTGAAATGAAATCCCAAACCCAAATGCTTTAAACCTCAGGCTGTGGTATTTGTTACTCCTGGCTAAGTCCAGTAAATGATTTTGAACTACATTAGAGGTTACAAGAGGCAGGGCAAACCCCAAGTTTACTCATGGTTCCCTCAGACCAGGGACTCTCCCTAGATGCACAGGGGTAATGGTGCAGTTCACAGTGAGTTCCTCTTTAGCTGCTGCCTAATTGCTGTAAGATTCTTCACCTCATACTTTCCTCCATCTGTGACTGCTGGTGGCATCACAGGGCTTTAGCTGTCCCACATGTAGGTCAGGCCTGTCCTGAATCCAGCAATTGGTGGCCCAGTTCTCCCTTTCACAAGCAACTCCTCCTGTGGCAGTCTCAAGAAATCCACCCCACACACCCAGCATGTTCTGGCACCCAGTCCAACAGGACATACTGTGGTGCCATCCTGGAGCCCATAGCCGTCCCCCATATTTTGAAGGTAAATATCAGTGTTGAAGCTGAAATATTAGTGTTAAAGCTGAAATAATTGTGTGTAAGTGTAATCACTAGGTGGCACTATCTCAAGGGCTACTACCCCTGCCTACATGGCTAGTTGCAGGTTAAGGGGATACTGAAACGGGTACCTCCACCTGGAGGTCAGGGTTGTTAGCGGTCAAGCTAACCTGGGCACAGCCCTCCAGGACACTGTAACCCCCCTCTTTCCCTTCTAGTGGCCTGAACAATACACAATAATTACTTTCACAATGACCCTTATTCACCATGCAGTTACCCACACTGTTTGCACTTACCACCAGGGCTGGTTCTCTAGCTCAACCCTGGGGACCCCTGTAAACAAGGTTGACAGCAAATAGCAATAGTACAGTACTTTTGGCACAAACTGGAACCACAGTCAGGTTAAATGCAAAAAGAGTTAGATCTGATTTATTCAGGGGACTTGAACAAGGGATGGGCGTAATCAGGTTGATTTGCTTAAAGGCTATATCAATCAGGCAGTTATGCATGCACTTCAGAGTCCCTACACAGTCACGTACTCTGGGTACCCAGGTAGGAAAACGGTGGGCTAGCCAGGAACATTGCCTGGGGTAGGCCGGTGTTGCTGCTGGTTGGGGCCCTGTGATGGAAGAAAGCAACGTGCACAACACAGTATTTGTAATACCGAGCTGGAGGGCTCAGTTCATGACAGAAAAGACAACAAAGCAATCAGATGACAACACTTTAGATTTAGCTGTTGTTGCAGGGAGCTACCCTGATGTTTACTCATGATACCCAGTACAGGACACAGGTAGGACAAAATTAAGACAGGTTGTTGAGCTGAAGTGCCAGGAGAAGCAGGGCCCACATGAATCACCGAGGTGTTGTTCCCGTTCAAGGCATTGAGCAGGGGACTGATCCCCAGGCAGGTCTCTCGTCGATGACTTTCTCTGTGTAGTGGGTATTCTGGCTGGACCAGTGTGGCAAGGCCCAGGCCAAATGGAGATGCACTACGGATTCAGTCCGTGGGAGCTGGATGCAGCCTCCAGCAAGCAGAACACAGTTCAGCACACAGTGGGGAACCAAATCACGACTCACTAATAGCACACAGCACATTTACATGTAAGAAATTCTACTGTACCAGGCAGATTGCTATCTGGTCACAATTACAGAGTCTCTGCACAAACTGGGAGTTCAGAGATCACTGGAAATCCTGACAGGCTGATCACATTCAGCAAATCTTCGGTCTTCTTCAGGTTAAAGCCTGGTCACAATCCAGTGGCTTAAATCATTCTCGCAATTCGAATTCAGTCCGAAAAAGGCACAGGTTCTCTCTCAGGGACAGCAGGCAGGCATGCAGGCCAAAACTCAGGCCTATCCACAGTTCTCTCATGTGAATCCATGCAGGACTTGCTGCTCGACTATCTTGAGCTGTTACTCCTTCGCTTCCCAATTCAGATCTGAATATAGCTGCAAGCACATATGTACAATAGATAAGTAGGAAATGGACATCTGTTCTTTGTAATTTTTCTTTCTTCGGCCTCCTTGAGAAAAGGCTTCAACAGCTACTTCAAAGAAAATTTGATCAAGGGGCCCTTTGGAATCATAGACTTCACACAATATGATATAAAATTCAATCTTTTTATTTCATCTCCTCTATATTTCACCCCTGCATAGAGCTTGTTCACAGGGTTTTTAATCATTTTTCTTTTTTCTTATTTCATTCTGTTTTCAAACAAAAAAATGTACTTTGGTATTTCTGTTCTTTTTCTTTTTAAACAATCTTTTGTTAAAGTTTTTAGCGCAATCACATACCAATTATTGGTATACTTGCATCGCTTGGTCAACTTTTTTAAAACTTTCCTTTCTTTTTCTCTTTTTCTAGTCTATAGTGTTCATGCACTTTTTCTGAAATTAGCTAAGACATAAAGCAATGCATATCACTGTGATGGAATGTGTGGGAACTAGGTTTCTCTTGTTTCTGCAGCTTTGAAGCTTGACCCCCATTAACAAATGAAGCAGCCTTCCTGTTGGAATACTTTGAGTAACATGGAGGTTGGCCCTCACTGTTTGTGATTTTTTTCTTTTGGCTGTAGGGAGAAAACAAATTTGGTCATGCTTTAACCCTAGTTCAATTTTTCAGATTTCACTGCTTAATTCTTTATAGGTTGAGTCTTTTAGTTTAAAATGTTGTCTCTCTTACCTCCTCCTTAGTGCTCATGTTCCTGTATTCCTTCAATGTGATTTTGCAATTTGGGATTTGCCCTACTTCCTGCAGGTGCTGCTTCTTATCCTCTTGTCTGTTTTGTGCTGATCAGAGGTCCCTCAGTGGTTGCCAAGCAACCATTAACTTGACCAGTTTACAGCACAGGAACAAGCCCTGTGAACAAGCTCCATGCAGGAGTTAAACGTAGGGGAGATGAAATAAAAATATTGAATTTGATATCATATTGTGTGAAGTCTATGATTCCAAAGGGCGCCCTGGACAAATGTTCTTTGAAGTAGCTAGCTGCAAGCAGCCTGGGACTTTCCCCAGGATCCAAAAGGTTTGGTTGGCTGATTCCTCTGTCAGTCACAACAAGGGCTCCCCCTCCAGGTTCATTTAGGCACCAAAAGCCCCAAACTACAATTACTACAGAATTTTGCTCCCTCAAAGCCCCTGGGGACAGGCTCCATTTTAAAGTCCCCATAGGTACTGATCAGCTCAATTCAGCAGTCCAGGACCAAGATGGTGGAGACAAACAGAAATGTCCATGCTGCAAAGAAGGCAGGTTAGACAAAATGTAATATTATTACTATTCTAATACATGATCAGCAAACAAGAACATCTTATAACAGGGCTCCCTCTGCACTAATAGCAATGGCAGAACTCAGTGATTATTTGGCAACCTGGGCAGGACTCAAGCATAGAAACACTCAACCCCCTCCCAGATTAATTATAACTGCAATCCAGGCAGCTCTTAAAGAAACAGTACACAGACACTATACAGGCACTCTCTGGCAATACATTTAAACTGCTAAAATGCAGGACACCAGCCTGGCAGTAAGCATTTAGGCAAGCTCAAGGAAGACTTTTTGGGAATCTCCATTTGTAGGGGAGTTACATAAGGATGTATTCCATATGTTTGGCTATCACAAACAGTAGATATTTGATGTCGCCAACCTCTTCATGGCAGATCTAGGAGAATTCCTTAGTACACAACATCATAAGCCATTAAAATATTATCGATATATTGATGATATCTTTATGATATGAACAGCAGGAGAGGAAAACTTGAAATTATTTTTTGACAGCTTCAGTAAATTCCATCCTTCCATAAAATTCCAAATAAATTAACTCAAAGAGTGTGCATTTCCTGCATACTACGGTCACTCTAAAAAAATGGAACACTGCAAACATCTGTGTACAAGAAACCTACAGACAGATGCAGTTACCTTCACAGCTTGAGCTACCATCCTTCAAACACCAAAACATTGATTATGCACAGCCAGGCCACCTGGTACCACTGCATTTGTTCAAACCAAGAGGACAGGGACAGACATCTTAGAACACTAAAGGAATCTTTCATGAAAAAGGGATATAAAACCCAGCACCATTGACAGGAATATTCATTCTGCACTGCGTAGGCCTAGGGAAGAATTACTAATGTACATGCCACAGAGAACATCTGAACGCACACCTCTGGTTGTATCCTACAATCCAGAACTGGTAAAACTACGGAAAATAATTAAAGATCTATAGTCTTTACTGTCTGAAGATGAGACTCTAAAAAATATATTTCCTACTACACCAGTGCTTGCCATTTGCCAACCACCAAACCTGAAGCAGAAACTGGTGCAAAGTAAACTTCCTACAGAGCTCCAGCTAAGCGACAAAGATACAAAACCATGTAAAGTTCCTCGCTGCAAATTGTGTACACATATCTCTCCTGAGACATGTGTCATTCGTAATGGAAAAACATTTACAGTCCAAAACTCATATACCAGTTCTTCTAGCAATGTAGTATATATGATACAATGTAGAAAATGTGAGAAAGGCTGCTATATTGGTGAAACTGGGAAGGAACTCAAAACAAGAATGAATCACCACCGATTCACAGTTACCCACAAACATGAAAATACACTAGTAGGGGAACAGTTCTCAAGACCAGACCACTCCATCAGTGATTTTACTGTCAGAGTGTTAAAAGGCAACTTCAAAAACAGCCCGGAATGGCAAACATTTGAACTAAAAATGATATTTTGACACTAAAGAAAAAGGACTTAATAAAGATGTTGGTTTTTTAGCACATTACCAGTGATTATGCTTAAAACAGTGCTTCAGAGTTCCTCCTTGAACCATCACATCAGCACCCAGTGGATCTATTAACAGGTACCTTCTAAAGACAATGGTATTTTTTTCCTGTCTTGATTTTTTACTAATGTTAATTGATGGTCCAACTAAATTGCAACTTTCCTTTCATCTTATAAGTTGAGCTCCTCAACAGACACACTCCAATGACAATTAGGGTCTTCCTGTTTGTAAGGAATATGAACTGAAAATAATTTTTTATTTTATTTTATTTAAACAGCAGTTTGGAAAACCTTTGAGCCATAGGCTCATTTACAAAGGTACCTTGTCACAGTAAGACAAACCAAAATACACAGTATAGCAGTACAACACATAAGTATAACAGTAAAATTAAGACATAGATACAAACAAGCTGGTACAGGTAGGATGGATGCAAACAATGCTTTGATGTGTAAACTTCTAGTCTGTCTTGAATCCACATCTAACCTCTATATCTATCATGCTATTCAGCTGTTTTCAGTCTGGCCTGAAGAAGGGAGTATTATCTCATGAAAGCTAGTCTCAGAAATAATTTTGTTAGACCAATAAAAGGTATCACCCACAACATATTTTTTTTTCTCTACTTTGAAAGTTCTTGGGTTTCTCCCCTGTTTACTGTGGTAGGAATGTGTTTTTAAATTGGGGTTAAGTGCTGCAGGTGGAACATACTGTACAGTACTCATGATTTGTAAGCGCATTCTTAGAGCTGGAATGTAGCCCTTCTATTAATGTTTACACAGCCTGACTAACTTCACATAACTGTTGTGATGTAGTGGTCACAAACACTGATGACTCAGTGCTTACTTTTCACAAATGCCATCCCAGACCAACAGGAGAACTTTCTGTATTTGCAGTCTGCTTATGTGTATAGGCAGCTGCAGGTACGAGAAGCAGTGTGGGTTGCTGGAGCACATGCACAGAGCTGCTGACATGGTAGCAAGAATTCATTCAAACTGGTGCATTTTTTTAAATATAGTTACAAACATAATATACAGGCTGCCCAGTGGGCCAATGGATGCCTGGATCTAGCATCAGGAGTGGGATAGGGCTGGGAAAATGCCACTGTTTGAAGCTGTCCCCAGCCCAAAGAGGGGGAGGCCTTACTCCATGGTTGCAGTGACCTGTAGTGGTGCGCTGAGAAGCTGGCTCCCTCACAGTGGGACCTGCTCCTTCTGTGCATGGTCCTCTCTAGGCTATGATTAGTACCAGCATGGGTGGAGGGTGGAGGGAGGGAGAAGAACAGGGTGAAATCACCAGCTGTTATGTAAATGATGGTCAGCCGCCCTGTAGAGAAATCATGCTGTGCAGCAGTTGTCAAGGCTGGAAGGTCACCCTACAATACAAGGACTGAAGATTTGGCAAACCAGTGTCAGAGGAGAAACAGTGATTTGTTGCTTTGATATTCCTTTTTCCTCCCCATCACTGGTGCTAGCCCCATCTACCCACATCAGCTCCTGGCACCATCACAACTCTTCTCTGGTGCTTACAGCTGTCTCCAGATGCCATTCATCAGGGGTTATCTTGTTAAGCTGCTCCCTCCGGCTTGTCTAGTGTGGGAGTGCAGTGGGGTCAGAGGGATGATCAAGACACAAGAGTGCTGGGCTTCACTCTGTCTGCTCAGGGTTTTTTCCTGCTTACTAGTTGCACCTTGTGGGATACTACCAGATGGGGGCTAGAGTGCGCACATGTGCATATGCGTATGCGTATGTGACAGTCCATGCACACCACAGTCAGAAAATTTCTGCCATAACTTCATCAGCTGTCAGCTGCACCTCACTCTGTGGTCACCCAGATGGCAGTTTAGTAGCAGGGAGCAACAAACAACTATTTTTTTTAATATTACTTACAATAACTTTACAAAATATTAATAACAATTAAGAAAATGCTGTTTTTTAGAGAGCTGGTGTACTGACAAATTGATAGTAACTTTCTGAAGTTGTCAGCTATCACTTCTTATATCTGAAGTATTTTTTCTTTTCTGTTTTTTTAACTAGGAGATTTTCTATCTGACCATAGTAAGTGTGATGCATGGAACAGTACTCTACCTGGAGGCTTGCATAGTCATTTCTGTCCCACCCTATACATCATCAGTATTGTGGCCTCACTGACTGTGACACCACTAGTACGCAAGAAGAGCCAATCTCCTGCAACTTGATTGGTAACTTGCGACACAGGTTTCCAATCATGCAGCAGGGCTTGTGATGTAACAATGAGTGAGGTCATATGCTAATGATGTAGTGGGAGGAATAGCCTAGATATGCCTACTCCCAGTTAAAGCACTGCTTTTCACTTCGCACCAAATACTACCATCCAATAAGCACATAGAAAAAGAAAAACACTTCTAAAATAAAACTTAATAAGGGGCTACTTTTAAACATTTCTAACAGTTTCTGCCTGCTATTTTTGGTGCTGCTAGCCCTTTAAATTGAGCCACTGATGGTTTACTTACAGCTTGTACAAGGCATGGGGGGGAGGGTAGAATATGTTGCATCATCGGGTTCAACAACTGGCTGAAGGAATTGTGCAAGTGTGAGGGTTTTGGCTATGTGGGGGACTGGGGCCCCACCCGGAGGGATGGGGACCTGTATAAAAGAGACAGCCTGCATCCATCCAGGGAGGGAAACACAGTCCTCACCATTAAGTTTAAAAACTTCCTGAAAAAGGATTTAAACTTGCTGGGGGGAGGTGGTAGAGTAGAAGGTGAAAGGGACCCACTCCATATCAAATAAATACAAATTTAGGCCCTGGCAGTAAATACAAATCAGATCACTCAAACAGTCACATAAACAAGGAACAGACTGGTGCAATCAAGGCCAGGGTAGACAGTGAGTCTAGTACGATGAAGCACGTGGGAGTGGGGAGGGGGCAGAAATCACACACTAGAGAGCCATGTGCACCAATGCTCATAGCCTGAGCAACAAAATCAGTGAGCTGGATGCTACTATGGCAGAAGCAAACCTGGACATAGTGGCCATCACTGAAACGTGGTACAATGGCAACCCGAATGCTGACTGCACAATGAAATATCCTCAGCAAAGACCATTACAGTGACACAAATTGACAGGTCGCTGTAATGGTTCCCGCTGACACTGGCAGTGCATCTCCCTGTGTTTTGCCCCCTTCCTGAGACAACTCCAACTCGGAGTTAGATAATTAAATATGGGTTGGGGGATGGGGGGCACAGCCCCCTGAAGAAAACACACCGACATCCCCAACAGCACAATGCTGACACTTGGCATTGTGTCTGTCGATGTCGGGGATGTTAGCAGCATTGGGTTATTCCAGAATATAATTTATTTAGAATGGATAGAGTAGGCAAAAAAGGAGGAGGGGTGGCATTGTATATGAGGGACAACATAATGGCCACAGAGCAACAGAGTAATCAGGGACACAAAGAAATTCTGTGGGTCACACTAGAAAAATGTGAAGGGAACAGCCATCCATACAGGGGGGATTTACAGACCCCCTTCTCAGCAGGAATCAATGGACATGAAAATGATAAATTAAATAAAAAAAAATGGTACATAAGGGAGAGATGTTGTTCGTAGGGGACTTCAAACTCCCAGATGTGGACTGGAGTCTAAATAGAGTTGCAACAGCTAGGAGTAGAATATTCCTTGAAGGCCTCAAAGAGGCATTCCTAATGCAACTGGTCACACAACCAACTAGAGAGGGGGCATTACTGGACCTGGTGCTTTCAAACAGGGAAAATGTGGGTAAGGTCTCAGAGGGGTGGCACCTGGGTAACAGCGATCACCATACGGTGTGGTTTGAGCGGCTAGCTGAGCAGGAAACAAAGTCCATGAGGACTAAAATCCTAGACTTCAGAAGAGTGAACTTTGGTAAAATGGAAGAATTCCTAAAGGCAGCCCTAGAGGGGGCCACAGAGATGTCATAGGTGGGGGAGCAGTAGAAGACAATAAAGGCAGGCACTAAGGATGCAACACAACTCTTTATCAAGCAACTAACCAAAGGAAAGAGAAGAAAGAAACCACTATGGTTCTCTATAGAGGTGTCAGAAAAGGTTAGGGCAAAGAGGTTGACCTTCAAGGTTTACAAGTGAAGTCAGGAGGAAGGAGACAGAGAGATTTACTAGATTAAACAAAAGGAAGCAGGGAAGGCAGTTAAAATGGCAAAAGCACAGATGGAAGAAAGGATAGCAGATTCAATCAAAAATGGAAATAAAACTTTCTTTAGATATATAAGCGATAGGATGAAAATGGATGGGGTGTTGTTAGCCTGAATACTAAGGAAGGGGGATGCATGGAGGAGGATGAACTCAAGGCAGAAGTACTGAAAAATTATTTCTGTTCAGTATTCACAGTGGAGGGAGTAGGGAATGGCAGATCATTAAAAGTAAGGGACACTAACAGAAGGAAGGTGGATACTAATATTTATCAGTGGAAAGAATCCACAGGGAACTCACAGCAATGAAGGTTGATAAGGCAATGGGACCAGATGGAATACACCCTAGGGTGCTGAAAGATCTGAGGGAGGTGTTGGTGGCACCACTAGCAGCTTTATTCAGTCTATTGTTAGAAACAGGGGAGGTGCCGGAGGTTTGGAGGAAGTCTGATATGGTCCCACCACACAAGAACAGTAGCAAGGAAGAGGCAGGTAACAACAGTTCAGTTAGCCTGATCTCTGTGGTATGCAAATTAATGGAAAAACTGTTAAAGGAAAGGATTGTGGACCACCTGGCAACAAACAGCCTCCAAGACCCGAGACAGCATGGTTTCACTGAGGGGAAGTCATGCCAAACCAACTCCTTAGAGTTTTTCAACTGGGTAACCAGGGAAGTGGATCAGGGAGGTGCTGTGGACATAGCATATCTGGATTTTGGTCAAGCTTTCAATACAGTTCCCCATAGAACCCTTTTTATCAATCAGCTGCCCTTGGTCCCTGCCTCCGGGCATGTCACCTTTTATGCTGATGACCTTGTGCTTCTTGCTAGCTCCCAGGATATCAGAGACATAAACACCAGTCTAAACTCTGATTTCAATCACATTCAATCCTGGCTCAGGGCTAAGAAGCTTGTTATCAACCTCCAGAAGACACAGGCCATGTTATTTGGCTCCCTTGCCAAGTTTAGAACATGCCTGGCACATCTCAAAGTTGTTGGTGCTGACGGCGTCCCAGTGTCGGTCGTCGACTCTTTCAAGTACCTGGGGCTAACCTTCAACCCTCAGCTGCACCTCTCCTTACAGGGCCAAAAGCTGCCTCACCCCTTCTGCCCGACTTGCCCTTGCAAAAGGGGTTCTTCTCCCCACTCTCTGCTATGGGCTCACCTCCTTTGTGAATGCCCCAAAAACATGGCTCATGAAATGGGACACAGTATACAACAATGTATGTCACTTCACCCTATCAGCCCCCTGCCTCACCCATCACTGTCAACTCTATTCCAGCCTGGGATGGCTCTCCCCTAGTAACCATCGATCCTTTGTCTTGGGCAACTTCACAGACAACCTCATCCACTCGTCCACCCCTCCTGCACTTGCCGATCTACTCAAACATGCCCCCTCAAGCTATCGGTTGAGGTTCAGTGACTCTCAGGCTCTCATGGTCCCAAATACTTGCTCCCTCACTGGGGATCGCATCTTCGCAGCCTGTGCACCCAGAGCTTGGAACCTTCTCCCTGCTCATGTAAGAACTGCTCCCTCCCACAGTTGTTTCAGGTCCTTACTCTGAGGCTACTTAAAACAAGCTTCTGTATGCCTTTGCTCTTAGCTGATCTACCCTCCATGGTGTGCCTGTGCCCCTTTAACAGGACGTGTGCAGTTGTCTATAGTGCACACTTCGAAAATGTCCTACTGAGATATGTTTTGCTTTCTCGACTGCCTCCTGCTGTTGCCATGCCTTAACGCTGTACTTGCCTTGTATTTGTTCCCTGCCTGCACCAGACTGTAGTTTGTTGCCTATTCCTGTCTGTACCTTGTTGATTGTTGCTACCTCGTCTCTTAATTTGTTATTGCCTGTGTTCTCTGCCTGTACCTGACTGTACCTTGTTGATTGCTGTTACATTGTTTCTAAATTGTTATTGCCTGTACCTTTGTAATTCCTCTGGGTCGCACCTGGAAATAGGCACTTGACTGTCTAGTGGGCTTACCTGGTAAACTAAAGCTAAATAAAAAAAATAAACAAACTGGGGAGCCTGGGTGTGGGGTACAAGACACTGAGATGGGTGGGAAACTGGCTGGGAAACAGAAGTCAAAGTGTGGTGGTAAATGGTACCTGTTCTGCAGAGGGGAGGGTGACAAGTGGAGTTCCCCAGGGATCAGTATTGGGCCCAGTCCTCTTCAATGTATTTATCAGTGACATTGCTGAGGGACTGGAAGGGAAAGTTTGCCTATTTGCAGATGACACAAAGATCTGCAACAAAGTGGACACACCAGATGGGGTAGATAAAATGAAAAGGGACCTACAAAGGTTGAAAGTCTGGTCCAAGTAGTGGCAGCTAGGGTTTAACAATAAAAATGCAAGGTCATGTATATAGGTAACAACAACCCAGGGGCAGTTTACAACCTAGGGGGAGAGAAAATTTCAAGTTCCAGACAGGAGCGGGATCTGAGAGTCATCATCTAGAATGACCTGAAGGTGTACAATCAATGTGACAAGACAACAGCAAAGGCTAGCAGGATGCTAGGCTGCATAGGTAGGGGAATAAGCAGCAGAAGGAAGGAAATGATTCTCCCACTGTATAGACAACTAGTGAGTCCTCACATTGAATACTGCATCCAGTTCTGGAGAACCCATCTTCAGAAGGATATAAACAGGGTGGAGGCTATGCAGAGGAGGGCAACCAAAATAGTAAGGGCCTACACAACAAACCATTTGAAGACAGACCGAGGGAGCTAAATATGTATTCAATGGAGGAAAGGAGAGAGAGAGGAGGAAATGACTGAAACATAAATACATCTCGAAGAGAAACAGAGTGCAAGTAGATACAATCTTCCAAAGAAAAGAGTACTCTAAGACTAGAGGCCACAACATGAAGCTGGAGGGGTAGGAGGCTCAGGGGGAATGTGAGGATATACTTTTTCACAGAGAGAGTGGTGGATAAGTGGAATGTGCTGCCAGCTGAAGTAGTGGGGGTGGAAATGGTTACAGGCTTTAAGAGGGTATGGGACAGACACTTAGGGAGCTTGAGAATGCAATAAGAGAGGGCATGTGACTAATTAGAGCTACAATGATGCACGAAACACACTAAAATGTGCAGATGTGGTGGGATGGTGGACCCTTATCTGCTGTCAGCTTCTACAGTATGTTTCCATGTTATAGAATGGGTCCTGGAATGTGCAGTGATTTGAGTGATGTGATTGGCTAATGAGATTCCAGAAGGAGCATTACAGTATAACAACAAGCATTTGCCACTGCCAAGTGTTTGCTTGTATGTTGTCAGATAGGTTTTGTTTGTGTTGTAGAGAATGGTGTTGGCAGAACAGTACTGTAGTAAGACAGAATTTGCAATGGAGTCAGTGAGTAGTTATGTTTGTCTTATGTATTTTCATTTCTGAAGCAAGATACAGGATTTTAAAGGTTTCAAAAGTTTTCAGTCTCATGCTATGGGCACTATATGAAAATGAAATATATTGGTATAGTGCTGTGGTATTCACCATTATAAATATGTGGCAACATTGTCCTACTGCATCCAGAGTATGACTGTAGCATGTACATTGAACGGGTAAGCTCAAGGGAAGAGACTTGGAAAATACGAGTGGTGGCCATGATTAATTACATTAGTAATTAATTACAAAAATAGGTATAGAAGCTGCCATAGCAGTACTTGATAAAAGTAAAAATTAATTGAGGAGAAATATGAGGATGTCAGAGACATCTTACCTAGTTTGTTGACGTGACCTTGGGAGCTAGGTGTTTGTGCTTGGAACCTCTGTGATGCACATGTAACTCCCCTGCAAATGGGGGTTCCCAAAGGTCTTCCAGGAGCTTGCTTGAATGCTCCAAGCCTGGATGGTGATCGGCGTCTAAGCCATTTATCTGTGAGTGCTTTTAGAGCCTCTGGTACTGTCTCTTTAAGAGCTGTCTGCCCGCAGACATAATTAATTTGGATGGGGGTCTGTATGTTTCCCTGCTTAAGTCCCACTTGAGCTGCTGCCAAATCGCTCCGTTTCTGCCGTCGCTATATGCGCAGAGGGAGCTCTTTCAGAAGAGGTAAATGTTTGCTTGTAACCTGTTAGAGTAATAATGAAAATGCAGTTTGTTTTAACCTGCTTTCTTGTAGCAAGGGCAGTGCAGAGCAAGCTCCCTCATGTTGGTTCTGAACTGCTGAATTGGACCAATCATGGTGGGGATCCTTTAAAATGGAGCCTGCTCTGGGCGAATCAGAACTTGGACTCTCCTCTGGAGCCTGCTGCAAGGGGATTGTAAAGGCAGTGACTCTGGGAAATGTAGTTTTGACTTCTGCACCTTTTTTCCACCAACAGGGGGAGTTTACTATGAGTGACAGCCAAACCAGCCAACTGAACTGGGAGGAACTCAAAAGAAATGCCCGGCTCTGTCTACTGGAAAGATCAGATGAGTTGTGACTGTGAAGAGGGAAAGAGCTCTGGGCTCCTGTGCTATTGAGTTTTCGTGCGGGAAGCTCGTGTGGGGCCCTGAAGTTCGGCCTACAACTGTTTGTGAATGCCAGTGTGGACTGGACCAGAGTTGTAAGGAGAAAGAAGCACCAGAAGTGAGGAAACCAAGCTCACCCTGTAGAAGACTGTAGAAATTGCTGAATCGCGCTCGATCTGTCAGGAACTGAATCTGCTGTGTGTTCTCCCAGGTATTGTGCAGTAATTGCGATCAGGATAGAGAAGCAGCCTGCCTGGTATAGTACTTTCCTTTCACACATAAATGTGTATAGTGCTTGTGAGGAATTGCATTTCAAATCCCCTGTACAGTGAATTGAGTGCCTGAAGCTGGAAGTAAACCCCAGTTTAATCCAGACTACATCCATTTGCTCTGAACTACAGTGAGGTCTAGTCACAAGGACCTTGCCCACATGGTATGCTCCTCCTGGCAATCCAGGACAATCTGCCTTCCATCCAGTTCCCAACATTGGGTTTGTGAGTACAAAGCAGGGTAGCTCCCTGCCATCTGTTTATCGAATTGCAAGTATGTCATCTAATTTTTGCTTTTTTATTTCTTCATGAACTGAGCCAACTGGCTCCAGATTACAAATTCTGTATTGTGCAAGTGTTTTTTTCCATCACAGAATCCCGAGCTCTGGGTGGAGGCACCTGCCATTGAATCCAGGCCCCTCAATCTGTTGTTGGCCAAGCAGGCAGGGGTAGTAGCCCTTGGGATAGTGCCCCCTAGCGGTTACATCTTGAAGGCACCACTGAGATTAGCGTTCTCTAGTGGCCAAGTGAGGAAAAATACCTCGATATGTTTAATTTAAGGGAAAAAATGGAAGGGAGTACCACGCCCAGGTTAAATATTGACCCCCATACATTGATGGTGTGCAAAATGGTGAGGTGGAGCGAAACTGAGGGGATAGATCCCCAAAAGGCTATTCTGTTGCTGGATGTCCCCTTAGGAGCCAGTGATGCCGACATTGTATCCACTGTGGAACAAATTAAGGGCGTGGGCAAGGTTGAAGTATGGGGATGAGCTACTGATTTATTTGAGCAGACTATGATAGTACTGATCTCGTGTAACTCCCCAGTGGACCCCGAGAGGGTACCCCCTATCATGATGCCCGAAGGTGCCCAGACGGGATGAAGGGTCATTCATTTACATAGTGGTCTGACCATCCCGGGTGGGTCTCCTAGTATAGATGGGTTCAAAGAGAAATTACTCAAACTGCTAGCCTCTGAAGGGTGTACTGCTCAGGAACTGGTAAAGTTGTTAGACCTCTCACGTGACCACACGCCCCTGCATTCCTCAGGTACATCCCCAATTCCCCACAAGAGTTCTCCAGTAGCCCCCTCCCCTGTCATAGTTCCCCCGATATAGTTGGACTCTTACCGCAAGCTCAAAGTATTCTGTGGCATACGCCCTACTCCTAATGGGGAGGTCGATCTGGACACCTGGATAGACTCTGCTACCCTTGCGGTACAAGACTGGCAATGCTCCGAGGCAGAAAAAAGGGCTCTCCTGGGGGAGAGCCTCCAGGGACCCGCCCAACATACTTTTCGCTCCCTGAGGGTCTCCAACCCTGACGCCAAAGCCCGAGAGTACCTAATTGCCCTTGAAAATGTGTTTGGGGGCACCACCAGTGTTGAGGCCCTGAAATGGAAGCTTAAGGATGTTAGACAACAGCCAGGGGAATTCTTATCTGCCAAATGGATCAATTAGAGGGGATATTACAGACCATTTTTCAGAAAGGGGGCTGGACCTCTAGTGAAGTGGACTGGATAAGGCTGGATCATATACTCAGCTCTGCCTGGCACTCCAGCTGGGTGTTACTCAAATTGCAACTGCATCAAAGGAAATACAGTCCCTTGCCTTTCCACGTGTTGATGAGGGCGGTACGGGAAGTCAAGGAGGAAGAAGGTTTGTCATAACCCTGCACAGTTGTAGCTGCTACCTCCCCTGCTCCAGGTGCAGGGTCAGATGTTGATGGCCTGGAATCATAGAAATCTCATGACTGAATCTGAGATCCCCATGTTAGCCAAGGGGAGCCCAGTCAGAGAGGGACGGTTACAGATGTCCCACCATGGGGTGAACTGCTGAGAGAGTTCAGGGAAATAAAAAACAGTCTCTTTATGAAGGCCGCTCCTGCAAGTACAGGCCCCGACTCTGATCCGACTGCATCTGCTATGGGGGTGGGGGTACCCACCCATACATCTCCTGCTGACAACAGGTCAAAACTCGATGTTTTGGCCATGGAAGTGGGGAAATTGATGAGATGTCTCCAAATGCTTATCACGTGCAGACAAAGATGGCACCAAGGTTTTCTGTTGGAAGTACCCCCGCCCTGGCTCCCAGTGTGATGCCTCGGCCAACTCAATCCCTGGAAGGTACATTTTGCTATAATTGTGGGAAGGATGGGCACATGAAGAGAATGCAGGTCCCCAAAAGACATAGACAAAGTTGTATACAGGCTACAAGGAGAGCTTCAGAGGACAAATCAGTGGTTGAGAGGTACACAGAATGATTGCAGTGAGGATCCAAAAAATGCTAACTCACGTCCCTTTGTGGTAAGGTCAGTTACTCAAGCCCCTGCTACCGCCTCTCCAGACTGGCACCGAAAAGTGGGTCCCTCCATGGAGACCACTGTAACAGTGAATGGGGTGTCTACAAGAGCTGTATTAGACAGTGGCTCCCAAGTGACTATTATGTTCCAAGACTGGTATCAGAAGCACTTGTCTGATGTACCCTTACAACCGTTGGAGGGGCTGCATGTCTGGGGGTTAAGTGAGAAGGCCTACCCCTACTCTGGATATATCCGAATTTGGCTGTCTTTTCCCACCTCCGTGGCTGGGGTTTGCAGAGCAAGTAGAGACCTTGGCCTTAGTGTGTCCCTCTACTGGACTGTATGATGGGGTTCCTTTACTGATTGGGACCAATGCACATATGTTTGGATAGCTGGCACAGTTGTGTTATGAAAAACAGAGGTCAAGGACTAGTAGAGCTTTAAGAATTCCGGCCTTGATCAAGAAGGCCTAAGAGGCACAGAGAGATGCTGAAAAAGTAGAACCAGAGGAACCGGTTGGAATTGTCTGGAAGAAGGATTCTGAGTCTCTGATTCTGGCACCAAATGTGCAGTGTACCTTACAGGGAGAGGTCTGTATCAGAAAGGATGTAAAAAATAAAATATTAATGTTGGATGCACCAGGCGATGGAAAATTGCCAGAAGGACTGCTGGTCAAGCCTAGTATTTTGCCTGCTAGAGCCCATGCTTATGCCAGAAGGGTAATGGTTCAAATTCATAATGTGTCTGACAGAGAGATTCGAGTAAATAGAGGTTGCACCCTGGCTAATGTGCATTGTGCAGACACTCCAGTGCTACCCAGTAGCAAGAGTTCAGGAAAGAATGACAGAATAACACCTGACTTGTTTGATTTCAGTGACTCCCCATTGCCAGCTGAATGGAAGGTGAGGATCAGTGAGAAGCTTGCCCAGAGAGACCAGGTGTTTTCTTTAAAAGAATGGGATATAGGATGTGTGCAAGGAGCTGAGCACCACATCTGGCTGCATGATGAAAGGACATTTCGTGAGATGTCTCGATGCCTGGCCCCTGCTGACATAGATGATGTGAGATGGCATCTGCAAGAGATGCTAGCTGCTGGTGTAATACAAGAATCCAGAAGCTCCTATGCTTCCCCCATTGTGGTAGTGAGAAAAAAGAATGGGACAGTAAGGATGTGTGTGGATTATCACACTTTAAACCAGTGGACTATCCCTGATCAGTATACAATGCCCTGCATTCAGGATGCTTTGGACTGCCTGAATGGTAGTAAGTGGTTCTCTGTGCTGGATCTTCACAGTGGGTACTACCAGATCTCGATGGCCCCAGAAGACCATGAGAAGACAGCCTTTATCTGTCCGCTTGACTTCTATGAATTCATGAGGGTGCCTCAAGGGATTTCAGGCACCCCAGCCACCTTTCAGCAACTGATGGAGCGTGCAGTGGGGGGCATGAACTTTTCAGAGTGCCTGGTATACCTAGATGATGTTATTGTGTTTGGCAGCTCACTGGAGGAACATGAGAGCAGATTATTCAAGGTATTGGACTGACTGGAAGACTTTGGCCTTAAACTGTCTATTGATAAGTATCAATTTTTTCAAACATCAGAAAAGTATGTGGGACACATAATATCCACTGAGGTAATAGAGACCGACCCAAGTAAAGTTGAGGCTTTGACCACCTGGCCACAGCCCAAAAATCTGAAAGAACTGCAGAGATTCCTGGGATTCTGTGGTTATTATCAGCATTTCATCAAGGACTATTCAAGAGTGATCTGCCCTTTACTAAACCTTACTCAAGGGTATCCCCCAACCCACAAAAAATACAAAAAGTCAGCGTCTCTCAAGACTGAAAGAGTGTATTTTCATCCAAGTGAAGTATTTGGGGCCCGCTGGACTCCTGATTGTGAGACTGCTTTTCATGAGATCATATATCAACTTACCCATGCTCCAATGTTGGCCTATGCTGATCCAACAAAACCTTATGTCCTGCACACTGATGCCAGCTTGCAAGGGTTGGGGGCTGTGTTGTATCAGGAGCACAAGAATGGCCTGAGACCATCAGAAGCGGAAGCCTGACCCCTTCCGAAAAGAACTATCCTGTACACAAGTTAGAGTTCCTAGCTTTGAAGTGGGCCATTGTTGATCAATTCCATAAGTACTTGTATGGGGCTAAGATACTAGTAAAAACTGACAATAATCCTTTGATCTACATGCAGACTTCAGCTAAGTTGGATGCCACTGGCCATAGGTGGCTTTCTGCATTATCTACAAATGACTATGCTGTTGAATATAGAGAAGGCCTGAACCATATAGATGCTGATGCCCTCTCCAGGAGGCCTGTTCCTCAGAGTGACTGGGTCAGACTGTCAGAACCTGATATTTGAGCACTCTGCCAGAAGTTTGACAGTGAGGAACAAATGTCCACGGACGCAGTGGACTGTATGGTGGATTGTTTGGGACCCTCTGAGAGTTGCATACCTGCTGCTTATTGCCACTTTTCTGCAATAGACATTGGTGCACTGGCTCAGCTGGACAATGACAGTATTTGGTGGGCTCAATCCCAAGATCCCATGACCAAATCAGCTTTAGAAGCCCTCTATGCAGGGAAAGATGTGTCCAAATTACGGTCCACTGATTTGAGAGCTGCATTGTTATACAAAGAAGGTCCAAAACTGAAACTGATCAATAGACTGTTATACAGAGAAACAGTAGACAGAGGGGGACAAGTAGACAAACAACAACTAGTGCTGCCCACTGCCTTTCGAGATGCAGTACTGAGGTCCTTACACAACCACATGGGGCACCTTGGTATAGACAGAACACTTGACTTGGTGAGATCTAGATTCTATTGGCCTAAGATGGGGGCTGATGTGGAGCAACACATTCATACTTGTAGTCGCTGCTTACAGAGGAAAGCTTTGCCTCAGAGGGCTGATCCCCTTGTTAACATCACAACCAGTGTACCCATGGAGCTGGTGTGTATTGATTTTCTGAGTTTGGAGTCATATCAAAGAAATATTAGTAATGTGCTGGTGGTCACTGACCATTTTATGAGATATGCCCAAGCTTTCCCCACCAAGGACCAGAAGGCATGCACTGTGGTAAAAGTACTTGTAGAAAACTTTTTTGTTCACTATGGAGCTCCACAAGGAATCCATTCTGATCAAGGGAGGGACTTTGAGAGTCGTCTGAACAAAGAGATGCTTTCTCTGTGGGAAGTGCGAAAGTCCAGAACCACCCCTTACCACCCCCAGCGGGACCCACAGCCTGAACGTTTCAACCACACTTTGCTAGATATGTTAGGCACCCTCCACCCAAAGGACAAGCCTAGATGGAGCCAACAAATTATCACCCTGGTACATGCCTACAACTGCACCAAAAGTGATGCCACTGGGTTCTCCCCCTACCACCTGATGTTTGGAAGAGAAGCTCGACTGCCAGTAGATGTGTGCTTTGGGGTCTCTCCTGATGGGGTTTGAGCTGACAACTATTTACAGTATATGCAAAAGTAAAAGGCCCAGCTAAATCATGTGTACAACTGGCTCAAACCATGGCTGCCAAAGAAATCTAGCCAACAAAGAAGGTATGATAAAAGGTGAGCACAGGAACTCCAGGAGGGAGATCAGGTATTGCTAAGAAATCTGGGATTGCATGGCAAACACAAGACTGCTGACAGATGGCACCATCTCCCTCACATTGTAGTGGGCAAACTAGATGATCTGTCTGTGTACAAAATAAGGCCTGAGAATAATTCAAAAGATGTTAAAACAATGCATAGAAATCATTTACTGCCCATTGGACAAATCTTGATTGAGTCTGACCCCCCAGAAAATTCCCCCTCTGCACTAGTGACTAGAACTGCTGCTAAGAGAAAGTCAAGAAAGTCTGCACCTACAGAAGCCGAGTTAAAGTGTTCCCCCCCACAAGTCCCCATTGAACATGACTGTCAGTCCATGTCAGAGGAAAGTGCGTGTGGTTTTGAATACTACCCTTCTTACGAACTGAGTCAATTGTTTCGGGGCAATCCCCTAGTCAATTCTGGAGATGAAGCTGGGCCTTCTGGACTGTCTAAGCCCCCAGCTTTGTCCCTGGAGCTAATGCTCCCAGAAAGTGAAGTGCATTAAGTCAGATGATACGGAAATATTGCATATGGTTGAACTGTTTGAGCTTTCAGAGGAGGAAAATGATGGACTGGAACAGACTGGTGACATACCAGAACAAGAAGAGTGTGTTGAGTGCCCTGATAATTCACTGGCTGTGTCAGAAAGCTCTCCATGTGAGCCAAGTGTTGTGGACTCAGAGATTGTAACTCCTGGAGCTGAGAGTGCCCCAAGTTCTAGCCTCTCTAGCCCATTAGAGACTCTCCTGACAAGTGAGGACAATGCAGAAAATGAGGCTCAGAGTGCAGAGACTGTAACAGTTCCCCCTAGAAAGACTGGTCGAGCTGTAAAGCCTGTGGTGCACCTCAGTTATGATTCCCCTGGGAGGCCTGTGGACTTGCCTATCAATGTTGTTCATAAAGGAGTGTATGTGTCCCAAAGCTCATTGCCCAAACTGACCATCAGTGCTTACTCCGTTACTTGTGTTACCCTCTAGGTATGGTGCCCCTGCCCCATCCAGCCCCAAGGTAGCTGATAGGGAAAGGGCCTCCTCTCCTCAGGTTTCATGTACAAGAGGTAATAACCTGAGTTATGGTACAATGTGTGTGTAATACTGTGTAAAGAGTGACATACTGCAAAATTTCAGAAGTGTGTTTCTGGTAAAGTGATATATTGACTGATGATTACATGTATGAGCCTAATGTGATCCTGATGCAAATGTATAAGGTTGCAATTTAAACTTATGGGAGTACTTGCTTGATGTGGACGCCAAGCTTTTTCCAGGCCAGGAAGGGTGTAACCCCCCTGCAAATGGGGGTTCCCAAAAGTCTTCCAGGAGCTTGCTTGAATGCTCCAAGCCTGGATGGTGTTCAGCGTCTAAGCCGTTTATCTGTGAGTGCTTTTAGAGCCTCTGGTACTGTCTCCTTAAGAGCTGTCTGCCTGCAGACATAATTAATTTGGATGGAGGTCTGTGTGTTTCCCTGCTTGAGTCCCACTCGAGCTGCTGCCAAATCGCTCCATTTCTGCAGTCGCTATATGCGCAGAGGGAGCTCTTTCAGAAGATGTAAGTGTTGATTCTGAACTGCTGAATTGGACCAATCATGGTGGGGATCCTTTTAAATGGAGCCTGCTCTGGTCGAATCAGAACTTGGACTCTTCTCTGGAGCCTGCTGTAAGGGGATTGTAAAGGCAGTGACTCTGGGAAATGTAGTTTTGACTTCGGAACCTTTTTTCCACCAACAGGGGGAGTTTACTGTGAGTGACAGCCAAACCAGCCAACTGAACTGGGAAGAACTCAAAAGAAATGCCCGGCTCTGTCTACTGGAAAGATCAGATGAGTTGTGACTGTGAAGAGGAAAGGAGCTCTGGGCTCCTGCGCTGTTGAGTTTTCGTGCGGGAAGCTCATGTGGGGCCCGGAAGTTCGGCCTACAACTGTTTGTGTGTGCCAGTGTGGACTGGACCAGAGCTGTAAGGAGAAAGAAGCACCAGAAGTGAGGAAACCAGGCTCACTCTGCAGAAGACTGGAGAAATTGCTGAATCGCGCTCGGTCTGTCAGGAACTGAATCTGCTGTGTGTTCTCCAGGGTATTGTGCAGTAATTGCGATCGGGATAGAGAAGCAGCCTGCCTGGTATAGTACTTTCCTTTTACATATAAATGTGTGTAGTGCTTGTGAGGAATTGCGTTTCAAATTCCCTGTACAGTGAATTGAGTGCCTGAAGCTGGAAGTAAACCCCAGCTTAATCCAGACTACATCCATTTGCTCTGAACTACAGTGGGGTCCAGTCACAAGGACCTTGCCCACATGGTCTGCTCCTCCTGGCAATCCAGGACAATCTGCCTTCCATTCAGTTCCCAACATTGGGTTTATGAGTACAAAGCAGGGTAGCTCCCTGCCATCTGTTTATCAAATTGCAAGTGTGTCATCTAATTGTTGCTTTTTTATTTCTTCACGAACTTAGCCAACCGGCTCTGGATTACAATTTGGGTATTGTGCAAGTGTTTTTTTCCATCACAGAACCCTGACCTCTGGGTGGAGACACCTGCCATTGGATCCAGGCTCCTCAACCTGTTGTTGGCCGAGCAGGCAGGGGTAGTAGCCCTTTGGGATAGCGCCATCTAGGGGTTACACACATAAAAGAGCTGGGCTCCTGTAGCCAGGATGGGGGACCAGGTGGGTAGGGTTTCACTACTGCTCCATCCCACACATCATTGTCTCTGTCACCTGACTGTGTGTGTGTGTGTGTGTGTGTGTACTGTGCCATAGATACTACCAATATATTATGGTCAAATAAAAAAAAACAAGTTAGTTACACTGGTTCTCTCTCTCCCTCTCTCTCTCTGTCTGTCTCATTTGACCTAGGAATGGAATGAATAGTACTTTTTTTTCAACTGAATACCAAATACAGTAGTTGACAACACTCTTCATTGAATAACGAATATGAACAAGAATAGTATTACAAATGACAAAATGCTTCATGCATAATGTGTCGCCAAGCCTGAATCTCTGTGTAGCAGGCGACTTGTCAAATGCAGCCAGGTGCAAACAACACACAGACCCTACTCTTTCATCAAAATTCTGTCCTAAGCCCAGCAAAAGGCCATCCACCTACTCGTATGCTGCAGTAGCAAGCACAAACATGTCTTTCAATTGGCCAGCAAAGCTACATATAGTGTAAGGTGGAACACTGTTGCGGATGGAATTCCATTCTTAGAACAGGCTTGTGTTGCTACAGTAATGATGTCACAATGTTGTTGTATTGCACTGGTGATATCACTACTACAGCACAACAAGATAGAATGTCTTCACATAGTCACATTGTTTAAACCACCACACTTGATGAAGGGGCTGTGGTGGTGAGAGCTGGCCTAGGAAGTGAGTAGTGCATGAAAGAACCACTAAAGTAAGGCATTTGGGGACTATGGGGGGACCTTGCTGGACACAGGCTTGTATTATTGTTTCTATTTTTATTTATTTTATTTATATTTTGATGACCGGGTAGGTCCATATGGTTGTTCATACACTATAAAAGATTGTATATGAGCAACCATATACATACAAGATTGTTTTTTAATCTCGATGTTTCCATGATAACAAGACCTCTCAAGCTGTGCTCGTGAGATATCTTGTTACCATGGAAACCTCTCAATTGAAAAACAGCCTTGGTGTGCATGATTGCTCATACACAATCCTCTATATAGAAATAGGACTCCCTTTCAAGAACATAAATACAGCATCCTACCACACTTGTCTAAACAGAAAACTCAGCAAATAATCAGTCCTAGGACAAGAGCTGGGGGTGGGGTCAATGGAATTCTTACAGCTCACTCTGTGAATACTTATAGAAAAATAGAATTTGATGGCAGATAAGGACCGCTTGGCCCACTTAGTCTGCCGATTTTCCAACCTAAAGGATAAGCTGCAGATCCTAGTTAACCAACAGCTTACTTCCTCCTACTTTATTTATTTATTTTATTTATTTAGTTTTCATTAACCGGGTGAGTGCATTAGCCAAAAAGTGACTATTTTCAGGCACAACCTGGGAGACTATAGGACTTTTTAACAAGCATGACATTTCACAAGTACGTAACAGCTTAGGTATCAACTTTGTACAAAACAGCAATAGATATAACTTAGTTCAGACCAGAAAAAAAACATGAATACAAGCCCTTACCAAGCACTTAACCACATTATATATTATTTATCTTAGAACACCTCACATAGAGTACAACAACATATAGAGAAAAATGAATGAGAAAACAGGATAATTTTTAACTGAAGTGTAAAGAGAGAAAGACATGGAGGACCTAGTAGAGATCAAGTCAGATCAAAGCAAGTGCATGGGTCTGACTGGGATAGATAACACCATAATTTAATTTTAAAATGATGATGAGATGCTGGCTGTTTTAGATCTTGGGGAAGAGTATTCCAAAACAGGGGAGCTGTAAGCTTAAATGCACCAACACCCTTGGAAGTGTGACACCTAGGAACATTTAGTAGTGCTTTGTCAGCAGATCGTAGCCCATGGGAGGGGGGTGGAGGGAGTAAGTAGTGTTGCAGGGGATGCAGGGGCGTTAAGCCTGATAACTGATTCTCACAGGGAGCCAAAACAGTATTGCTTAGATGCAGAGGGGGGACAGCCACCCCAGGTCACTGTAGAGCTGACAGTGGTGCTTCAGTCGAGGTGATGATGAGGCGAAATGACAGATATTATTGTATGGGACATCCCATTTTTGTAGTGAGGTTTTATGTGCTACAGTAAGGATAGGAAAGCAGTAGTTTAGTGCATGAAGTAATACCCCTCTGGCAATGGCCAACTTTGCAGATGGAGTTAGCATGTAACTAGTCTTGTAAGCAACACCCAGTCTACTATTAACTGATTTACAGGTGGATTGAATGTGACGGTTTAGATCCAGTGATTGATCAAGCTTAACACCAAGGTAGTTAAAAGACGTGACAGTTTTAAGTTTGACCCTTCTTTGTCATAGAACATTAGGAGTGACGTGCTAGTTCTGAGTTTTGGGGCCGATCCTCGGAGCATAGCTTTCATTTTTTTTAGCATTAAGTACTAGTTTGTTGACCTGTAGCCAATTCTGAATATTACCGAAGTCAGTCGAAAGGGATGAGTTCAGGTTATCCGTTGAAGCTGAGCTGGTGTAGATGACAAGATCGTCTGCATATAAAAGAGAAGAGCAGGTTTGTAGGACATCAGGAACATTGTTAAGGAACAATGAGAAAAGGAGTGGACCCAGGATTGACCCTTGCGGAATGCCAATGTTGATAGTAGTACAGTCTGATATAGCAGAGTTGAGCAATGGATTAGATGTAAATCATGCTTTGGCTATGCATCTGAACATCACCTCTGTACTGTCTCTGTTAAATGAAAAAGCACTTTCCTATCTGATATTAAGAGTTGCATCTCCCCCATACGGATGGTATACCCGGAGCCATATCTTTTTTATATCAGTTCACTGTACTGGAATTTGTCTAGTGAGCTTTTGTTCTATAATAGCACTATACAGAAATGCAAAACATGAAACTGGCTCCACTACCCGCTCAGTTCTTCATCTCCTATTCTCTGTTTGAATGACACATATAACACAGGACTTGCACAATAGGCCAGTGGTTAAAGCAGATATTCATAACAGGTGGAACTCTACAGGCGGAGGGGCGGGGACAGGGGTGTCATGCAACCAGAAAATTTGGAGGGACACAAAATCCTAACCTCCCTAGAGGGTTCTGGGGGCATGCTCCCATGGAAACTTTTTTAAAATTGATGCCAAATGAGGCATTTTGGTAGCTTTTAGCAGGCTATGAACAGCTTCATGATAGCCAACTAAAAGGCAGCAGAATTCTGTGGTATACAAACAGCAATGTTTGTATTGCATAATTAATGATAAAAATCACACCCTCACCCACAAGTTTTCCAGATTTCTTTCCCCTCCTCTCCCCACTTGCTCAGACAGTTTCCTGCCTGCTCTGTTTGGCTTTTCTGCTTTTTTTAAGTTTATTTCCTTGGCTTTCTGCTCCACAAAAGCCCTGAAGGGCTGTTTTCAAAAGAGCAGCACTTGTCTCCTGGCTGCTGTCTCTGACATTCTTTCCCCTTCTTTCCCCACTTGTTCAGACAGTTGTTCTCTGCCTTCCCTCTTTGGCTTTTCTTGGAGGCCCTTTTTTGCGCGTAAAGACAGAACAGATATACACATTTTCTAACTTTGAAATTGCCTTCTGGAATCTGGGTATCCTATAATAAGAACTAATTCAAATTGTGAATGAGTAGGTAGAGAATATATTTGGGAAACTGGCCACCAGCGTGGGCATGGTTAGCACTTTTTGCTTGCACACAGTTCCAACACTCTTAGACCAAGAGAGTTCCAGACTGTATGCAGCAGTATCTTTGGCTGAACTCAGAACTATAATTTCCTCTTTAAAACAAGGCTCCTTTTTTGGGTGGGATGGGATCTTCAATGAATTTTATAAAAAAGTTAGTAACACCATTGCGGAATCCCTTAGGATAACTTTTCAACACATTTTAGATTCAAATACTTCCTCCCCAAACTCAGGTAGGACACTCTTAACTTTTATTTATATGAAGGGGACAAATCTAAGATCAAAAATTGATGATACCCTTATGCCTATTACATGCATTCTAGAGCCCCACCAGTGTTTTTGCCCCATCACCTCTGCTAGAAGGCTATTCCAGGAATCCACCACTCTGTCTTTGAAGAATTACTTCCTCACATCTCTCCTGAATCTACTCCCTTCAGCTTCATATCATGCCCCCTTGTTCTTGAGCTCCTTTTTTTTCTCTGAAAAATACTTCCCTCCTTACCTTATTTATCCCAGTGAGGTCTTTAAAGGTCAAGTTTCAACTTAATTTATTTCGTAGTTCGGCTCTAGGCCAGTATCCTGTGATGAGGGTGATCGCTATTGAGCACTTTCAAAAAGGGTGACTCAATAACGATGCCATGTTCACAGGGCTACTGGTCAGGGAGGGTGACTAGATAGGGGAGTGGTGAATATAATGACAGGATGTTGCTATATGTACATATGTGCGGGGGGTAGCGAGCACACTGTGAGATGAGTGGAAGAGAAGGGAGTGTTTGTGAGGTGTAGTGTGGCAGTGGACTGCCAAGCTGGTCGTGTGGTGTGGTGAGTTGGTGGCAGGCTAGGGTTGGGAGGGTGCCGGGTTTGAATCTGGGCATGTTGTTTTTTGCGCCAGTCTGGGATTTACTCTTTTTTTTGTTTTGCTCCCCCCAACATGCACCCCCCTGGAGTTGAGAATCCTTTAGTAGGGAGTGTGGGGAGCACAGCCCCCTGCATAAACAAAACAAATCTGTATGTCTTCGGTGCCCTTTTGCTCTGTGCTGTGAATGTACATCACCAAAATTGATTTTCGGTGATGTACACTCACTCTAATGGCAATTGCCTTTCTGCAATCGACGTTATGACAAAGAACTTTAAGGTCTTTTACAACATATTAAAAACATAAGACAATTTACAATATCAAATACATATCAATATGAATTTTACATCCAAGTCTGTTATTTCCATCTAGCTAATCCCTGAATCATTGACCTATATATTTGAGAGTAAGATATTTGATACATATTAATTTATTTTGTCTTTCTTCCAACAGTTTCATCATTACATATATGGCAATAAGCCTATAACAGTTTCCATGATAAAATGTCCAATTACAAATTGGATAGATTTCTATCCAGAATTTATTTAATTTTATAGCTTATTATTTAAAAAAATATAATTTTTTATTGTTGATATCATCTTCACATGAAAAAAAGCTCACATATAAGTTGTTGATTAGTATGTTACTGTAGCTGTATATATGGTTCTATGTACATTTTTTTTCTCTTTGAAATTTGGAGCATCTTAATATGTTCTAAATCATCAATCTCACCCATCAGGCAATCACAAAATGTGGATGGAATTCCACCTTGACCTAGTTTATACTTAAACTGTTTAGAACTATATGTTTCAAAACAAAAATGGGTGATTAAGAATCTTATATTTCTTTCTCTCACCTTATTCAAATATAGCACCATTTCGAAAATGTTTTTGTTTTAGATGCAATATCAGTTTTGGAAACTGTTATATTTGCCATATCTTTTTGGATTGCTATGTCTCTACAACTATGTTTTATATTATCAATTAAGACCCTTCTTGGAATTCAGTGTATATCTTATAGCACTGATCCTAAACCCATTGGATACAGGCTATTTTTTTATAAAATACATGTGAGGACGAGAATAACCTCTTAGAGAGCATAATATTGTTCTTCCATAAATGTTTTAGGCAACCTACTTTCAGTCATTGCTTAAAAACCCATCAGAAATACACATTCCTAGAAAGAACCTGGGATCCAATTAAACTTTGGCTTAGTTCTACTCTCACAAATAGGCTGATTCATATTGGGGTAGTCCTAGGATAGGACGATAAAGCTTGTTCAATATAGTCTCTAACTTGACTATATCCAGTAGATATTGTCCCCCATACTTCAGCTGCATACAGTATGGCATTCTTTATTTTAACATTTATAACTGTTAATATACCGCTGATTGAGTGTCCCCCATACACGGCAGAAAACCTCTTAATTCTATTAATTGATAATTGTAATTTTGTCTTTATATAGTTTATATGTTGTGTCCAGGTCATGTTCATATTGATCCTGATGCCCAAATAATCATAAGTCTTGACAGTTTCTATGGAGTTATTTATTCTTAATTTATATTTATGGGGCAATTTTGTTCCAAAGATTACCATTTGTGCCTTATTTTTATTTATTTTTAAGAACTTATTTGTGCAGTGTTGTGCAAAAGCATCTACCTTCCCTTGCAGTCCCAATAAAGAAGTCAAAATTATAACTATGTCATTTGCATATGCCAGATATAACACTGTCTTATTATTTATTCTAGGAGAATGAACGTCTAGATTGTACATATCTATTAGGATTGTATTTATGTACAGGTTGAACAGAATCTGTGCCAGTATACACTTTTGCCCTACTCCTATGTTAGATTTTATTAAATTAGTAAAACCACCTTGGAGATTATATTGTACCCTGCACTAAGTGTCCTTGTGTGGTCTTATAATGATAGCTAGTATGGAAATATCTATTCCATAATTTTCCAGGATGGTCCTTAATATCTTCCTATTAATTGTATCAAATGATATTTTTAAGTCTATGAAACAGCAACATAATTTGTTCTTTTTGATTTTAGTGTATTTATATATCAAATGCTGTAATACAAAGCAATGTTGAATTGTAGATTGAGTCTTCCTGAAACCATTTTGTGTTTCATCTATTATTTTTTTATCTACCCATTCTTCTAGATTATGTAAGACTATTTGGATGATACATAAATGGATCTGTATATTGTCCTTTTCTATGTATAAGATATATTATATTGCTTCTCCATGAATCAGGAATTGTTTGAAATTCTATTACGTAATTATAAACATGAGGTAGTAATGGAATACACCATTGTTCATAATATTTAAAAATGTCAATTTGAATCCTATCTGGTCCCAAAGCTTTATTAAACTTAGATTTATTAATAGCAATTATTATTTCTTCAAATGTTTTATAATAGGGTACTGGGTATCCCATTTTTTGCAATTTATTAGTTATAATTTGCTTTATATTGAAAAAGTTATTCTCATTGTTACTGTAATATACCTTAGTAAAATGTCCTTCCCATATTTCTGGGTAGATACAGTTTAAGGGGGAACGGGGAAAGGGGAAATTGTTTAACCAGAAAAGTCACATTAAGCCAAAGCTTGTTTCCAGGTGTGACCTGGGAGCACAAGGAAGTTAAATGACTTGCTCAGGGTCACACAGTATGCAAGTGGGGGGCATGGGATTCAAACCCAGGTCTCCAAGTTTGCAGCTCAGAGCCTTGGGGCAGGATTCATGAACCCCGTGAAAGTTCTACAGCTGCGGCAAAATGTTGTCACCAAAGGGTAACCACTTGCAGAGCCGCAGGGGTCCCACAGCAGTGGGAATTCACATAGGAAGAGCCAGATTATGACCAGTTCCACAACTGATGGCAGCTTGCAGTTGGGGTTACCAGAGGGATTACCGCAGCTGCAGAGTGTTGCTACAGCTGGTAGAAGCAGCCGTAACACCCTTCACAACTGCTGCGGCTGTGAATCACATGCACCACAACTGCGGGCTATTTCAGTCCGCCACTGGAGTTGCAGAGTGGGACTTAGCTCCTGAACAGTTCATGAATCCTGCTCTTAAACCCTGCACTATACTGCCTCCTTGACTTAAAAATCAGCTGTATCTGCATAAGAGTGTGTTCCTTTAGTTAACATTATCCAAAAACCCTTAGTATTTTTTGTTACAACTGAACAATGTAGTTTAGTCGATAGTTGAGTTTGATACTTACAATCTTGTTGTTGTAATAAATTGTTATAGTCCTTTCTCTTCTTGTTCAGTTGTTTCAAATTGTCCTTTGTTTTATTTTTTAACTTCTGTTATTATTTTTATTAAACTATGTTTAACTTCTTTACAGAGTCTTTCTTTATTTTTATATATATTATTCTCGACTAGCAAAGGAGCTATATATTTAACATATTATTCCAAGCCAATTGAAAGTCATCTATGTTAATAGAATGTATCATTCTCTGTCTAAAATTAAACAAAACTTCTGAGTTTATAGCATAAGCTATGTTATCAGCATGATTTACAGTCCATTTAATTTTTTTAGAGGATATTATGATAGGATGAGATATTTCCATTATTTCTTTATATAAATTATTTTCTGGTAACATTTGTATTGGTAGGTGGGGTAACTCCACCCTTGTGATTACTTGTAAATCCATTATTTTATCAATTACTTTTATATTTGTCAGAGAGATCTATCTGAGAGGTCCCATACCATATATTTAAAGGTCTCTATCATACTTCCCTTCTCCCTACTCTCTTCCAGGGTGTTTCTTTTAAGGCCCTTTAGTATCTCATGGTAGGGATTTTGGTACAGACCCTGCATCATTTTAGTTGCAGTCTTCTGGGCCTCCTCAGCTCTACATCATTCCAGAGGTGTTGTCTCCAGAACTGGGCACAGTACTCAGGGTGGGGTATTATCCGCAATTTATGCGGTGGCTACTCCACCTCCCTCTTTCTGCTGGTGATAGCCCCCCATGCATCCCAGCATCTCACTAGCCCTCTCAACTGCCTTGCTGCACTGACTGGCCACCTTTATGTCATCTGATATGGTTACCTCCAGTTCACATTCCTGTTTGTTGGTTGTCAATACCACCTCACTCATTTTGTACTCTCCCCCCCCCACTGCTGTGTCCTAAGTGAATTATTTTGCACTTTTCTGCATTGAGACCAAGCTGCCATACCCTTGGCCACTCCTCAGGTGTTCTAAGGTCTCTGCTCATACTTTCAATCCCCTGCAGTATACACTATGTTTCAGATTTTGGTGTCATTTACGTTCTATAACTAACTAACTACATACACACAGAGATGCACAATATACATGGACACACAGACAGATGCACTATATGCATAGATGCTCACACACCAATACCTATACCAATACACAGAGTCAGACATCAACACACAGACATTTACCAATACACAAACACCAATCCATCCATACATTGCCCTCAAACACATACACAGTATATATACAGAATTCTTTACCATTATTTTAATGCTGCACTGCTGACTCTAGCTGGGGCCTCAATTTAAACCACTTCTGGCCACATGGACTAATCTTTGTCCTCTTCCCCAAACAAGAAAAGGTAGAGGAAGCAGGGAGAGCAGTTTTTCTTGTGCCAATGGCCAGATCTTCCTCCACATCTCCCACCCTAGCAGGAGCCAGGACAGCAGGGGTAGGGACACCCTTTTCATGGCCTGGTACTGGAACTGAGGACACTGTGATCAAAGCACACAGATCCAGTTCTCTGCCTTCTTCCCCTCTGAAATACACACCTTCAACAGGTACTCAGGCAAGTGCTGAAATTTCACAGCACGGGGCATCACCACCTCATAGAGTCCCCTCACAAGAGTGATATCAATAAGAGCAGCTGGATTTGACCACCCCCAGGGCTCCTGCAAGCCAGGATTGATGTCCTTAGCAGACTGAGCAGGTTGATCAATACATACTTGCAGCAGAATGGAAAGAGGCAGTGGTGGCAACAGTGCAGGAAGATAAAGATATTGCCAGCTTGAGGGAACTGCTCAGCTGAAACTGACTGCAGAGAAATCTAAATGGAAGGCATTAAGACTACAACTGGATATATCTTTGATAGGCAATCGAATCTACAAATTACCAGAAACCTGAATAAAGCTGATTGATGCCTGTTTTATCAATGACTGTTTGGGATCAGTGTCCATACAAATCAAGCAAAAGCTGGCAGCAGGAAGGAAACCCGGCCTACTTTGAAGAGGGAGGGGCTCAGTCTCTATTGCAATATTGCTACCTAGCTGACCACAATGTAGGGAAGACAATGCAATTTTTTTTGGTTCCCTATCCCAGCTGAGTGTGCCTTACAAACAGGCTACAAAGATTGTACAAAATAGACCAATAAATAACATCAAATTCATACTGTGAACAAATTATTGTTTGCGGTAAACTAGTTTGAAGAAATGGAACTTCAAATTTTTTTTAAAGCATCTACCAAGGGGGCATCACAAACAGGTGGTGACAAAGAATTCCAGGGCAAGGGTGCAGCCACTCTGAAGGCCTTGTTCTTAATTAACGTCAGTGTAGACTGTGGGACAGAAAAGAAAACCCACCTCAGTGGAGCAAAGAGTGAAGATGGGGGGCATATGGCTAGATCTTTCAGGTAGTCAGTGCCAAAATTATAGGTCCCTGTAAATCTGCAAGCATATCTTGAAATGGACTGGACACTGAATTGGCAGCTAGTGTAGATCAGGCAGAACCAACATGATATGCTCCGACCAAGATGTTCAGCAATCAGCTGGGCTGCTGTGTTCTGCACCACCTGCAGATGGCACACCAAACCATCAGATAACCCTAAGTAAAGAGAACTGCAGTAGTCTAATCTGGATGTAACACAGTCATGTACTATTGTAATCAGGTCCCCAAGCACCAATATAATGGAAGTATTGTGGGGGGGCACATAGGCCGGGCACCACAATGGTGTGCTCTGCATATGCGCACACACTTGAAGTCCTATCCATGCCATTGCCCAGTGGCAGGGACAGAACAAAAAACCCAGAAATGATATTAGCATGGAAGAATAATGCTGGCACTCTTAGGTGTACCCTAGATGGCTGACCACTAACCAGGCAAACTATTCATGTATTTTCATTTATTTATTTATTGATACTTTGATGACCAAGTAGGTGCACTTTTCATGGGAGAGATAACACCCTGCAAGGCTGTGGCCAGGTCTAATGAACCAAGAGACAAGGGGCCAGCTGGGGGGGAGGGGTGGTGATGAAGTAAGTGGCCAAGAAATCAAGGGATGTTGATTGGAGGTTGTTGAGCAGATGGGGCAGCATTGGTGATTGAGGATAAAGAATGCATTTGATTTGTTTAGAAACAGGTGATCAGGAAGGGTACACTGAGCTAAGGCTCATTTCCAAGCTTGATTGGAGGGTGAAAACAAGAGAAAATGGGACAAAAAGGTAACCTGTCACACACAAAAATACAAGCAAAAATAAATGTACAAAAATACAGCATGAAAATCAATCATAGGTTTAAAATATAAAATAAATATTGGAAGGACAATTTGGTCTGGTAAAACAGTACTATATTATTGGGGTGCAGTAGTGCTAAGGTTGAGTAGACTGTTTAATATTAACCCCGAATTTTTGCACCTCAATAACTTTAACGTCATTTGATGAAATAGCCCACATTTCAGCATGTGTGGTCAGACTGCCAGAGTCCCAAGATGTCAAAAGTTTTGTGATGGCATCTTGTTAGTTTTTTGAGATACAGAGCACTAAAAAAAAACAAAACAAACAAACAAAAAAAATGTTTGGTTTTCCTATACTTAACATTGGGTATTTTTTCCTCTCACCTACAGCCTGCATGGTGTGGACTTTTTTCATGAAATTTTCAGGGTTGAAGGGGGGCATGCCAAGAGTGTGTCTTCAGAAGGTTTCATGAAAAAATATTAAATGGTTCCAGAGTTATAATGGTTCTAGAGTTAACATCCTGATGTGATTGGTAAACAAAAAAATCACAATTGTTTATTTTCATTATTTACCTTGTGAACAGTAAAGAAAAAACAATGGCAACTGCTTATTTTCAGGATTCACCTCTTCTGCTGACAGAAATACTGATCGTATTGTCCGACATATTGTTCCTCATTTTACACTCACAAACATTAAAATGTATAACAATGATCTCGTTTGTTTTTTTTTAAACCACCAGAACCTAGCTAAATGGAACCTGTTTAGCTAGATTCTGCTGTTTGCTTTTTTTAAAAAGTAGTCAAAAATACCTTTTCTGGACACCCCAAAATCCATAGTGCGAAGGGTTAGTGAGAGGAGCTGTTCACTCACATTCTCTGTATGAGAACAACGGGACTTTCTTTACATTTGCAGCCACATCTGGAACTTGCGCTGCAGGCCACAGTGACAGAAGTAAGCCGCTATGCCCCTCTTCTGTCTGTCAGCCTCATTGTCTGTCTTTCAGTGTCTGTCTAGCCGTGTGTGTGTGTATCTATCTATCTATCTATCTATCTATCTATCTATCTATCTATCTATCTATCTATCTATCTATCTATATAGCTATCTATCTAGTGGACCAGGGAGCAAACCCTGGTACTGCTTCTTTCTCCTCTCTCCCCTCCAGGTTGCCTGCCCCCCATTCCCAATTGCTAAAAATTATAAGTGGACTGGGAGCCCACTCTGGTACCACTTCTCAGGATCCCCCTTCCCCTCTAGGTCACTCGGACCTGGTCCCCAAACTGTAGTCTAACACTAGGGTGCCCAATCCTTAGTGTTGGAATAAGCTGAAATAAAGAAAATCTGTTCCGGCCAGTAACATTGCAGAACAAAAGAAAGTAGTCAAAAATAAAGTGGCAAAAACAGTGTCACCGTCAATATTGGCAGCACAAAATGTAGCATGCCAGAACAATGTAGGCCACACGACAAGCAGGTAGCAAACAATGTCCACTACATGGAGACACTTCACTGGAACACACAGCAGCAGGCACCTGTGCACAGGAATAGCACAGAGGTGTAGGGAGATGGAACAGGGCAGGGTGCAACCGCCACTGTGGGAAGAAGGCCATTGGACACCTATCATGGTAATCTAATGGCACAGGCACCTACATAGTGGGGTATCCCCACCCAGAATGCTGAGTGATGGAGACAGTGCACTGGGGTAACCACTGGAGGACAAGTGGACCATAGCCACCATGTGGATTGCCGTGCATAATGCAAGTGATCAGGAGCACAAGCCAGCATGCCATCTCCCCTATGCTGTGTGTTGTGTATGTTGCAGTTCCATCTCCCTACACCCCTGTGCTGTTCCTGTACACTGGTGCCTGCTGCTGTGTGTTCCAGTGCAGTGTCTCCATGAGGTGGATGTTGTTTGCTACCTGTGTGTCGTGTAGCTTGCATTGTTCTGGCAAGCTACATTTTGTGCTGCCAATATTGATGGTGACATTGTTTTTGACGCTTTATTTTTGTCCACTTTATTTTGTTCCACGATGTTACTGACAGGATCCAGAAAATCATCCCTCAATGTTTTTTTTATCCCTGTAAATAAAGAAAATGATTCTTCCCTGATCAGACCCCCACCTGACCTCCCACTGAGCACCCACCACCCCACACACCCTCACTCACTTGAACATGACCCATGGAAAAGATCCACTCTCTGATACAAGGCACATCTTGCTGCTGGATCCACCGACTGCAATATGAAAAACTAAGGTAAATGCGGTTTAATGTATTTCAATGGAGTTTTGAACTTTGATGCATAACTTTGTAGTTTTGCGTATTTTGACCCCAAAATTTCAGCATGCTCTTTTTGAACCCTACATTATGACCTTATGCAAATCAGACCCGATATGTGATTTTACAGTCACTTGGCAAAATCCTCTTGCAAGCAGGATTTGAAAATTTTCACTGCACTTGTTCATGAGGTGGGCTCATAAGAAGGCTATGATGAAAATTCAGGGTCACAATGTGTAAAACTGGCAAAATTATGTTTGTACCATGAAATTTATCTACAGTCACTCATAACTATGGTAGTTTTCAATATTTTGACCCCAAATTTTCAACATAGTCATTTTTCACACACCCTCATGAATGTGACATCTGTCCATTTTCAAATCCAGGCCAAAATGTTTTTTTGCACCTGTGATGTGGCATGATGTTTTGGTGGTGTGGAATGATGTTTTGGCAGGGATTTTAAAATGTTCACCTAAGAGGTTCTTGAGGTGGGGTAAGAGGAAGACTGTGTTGAAAATTTTGTGTACAAATAGTGTCAGTGACTCAGCAGGTAGCACACTCTCGCCTCTGAGGCCAGGAGATCAGAAAGGTTGTGGGTTCTAGCCCCACACCAGCAACTGGGGTTAATATGCCACTAGTGACACTGCAGTGCAGCATGAGGGGGATGCGGCACTCCTGAGGTGCCAGCTTTTGGATGAGACGTTAAACCGAAGTCCCATCTGCCTGTTCTGGTGGTAGTTCAGGTGGATGTTAAAGATCCCATGACACTTCTTGAAAAGAGTACAGGAATGTTTTATTTAAAGCCAAAAACAAACAATACAGAATACCTTACAACATCAGATTTAAAATCCTGCATATTTACATTTTAACATAGTTTCTTAACCAGTCCCGGTTATGTCTACTCATAAATCTCTTGTTCTTTCTTCCCCAAATGTTTCACATTCTGTTTGATAGGCTCTATCTACTTCACTTTGCACTTTAAACAATAAATCTTGTATGGTCAGGTCTCTGTTCTGTAAATATCTTTGCCAAATGTCCCATTTCAATATTGCAAAGAGAACATATATTGTATGTTTATTCCATTTCTCCCATTCTTTTGTTAATTGACCATATACTAAAATGATATATGTTATGTTCTTAAAGCAATCCAGTCCCAAAAGGTTTGCTAAAGACTCCAAAAAGTTTTTACAAAATTACAACCAAAAAACACATGTGCCATACTTTCTTCTACCATTCCACAACTAACTTCTGCACATATCCTTTCCCCAACTCTCTTATGTTTCTGATTACCTTTTACATTTAGTTTTCCATGTCCACACATCCAAATAGTTTCTTTCCTTTTCTTTGGGATCCTCTTTTCCAAGGTAATTTCTAATATCTTATTGCATCAGTTTCTTTCTCTACTTTAAAAACTGGGGTCTCATAATATTTTTTCCCATTATCTCTCTATAAGCCTGCTTCCTGTTTTTTCTTAGTAAAAGATCTGTTGTTACTCCCCACTGTGTCAGATACTTCCTACTTATTTCCATATATACTGGTAATTCTTGTTTCCCCTTTATATTCCCTCTTTTTCCAATATTACTTAACATAATCAAACTCCATCATTGCACCATCCGTGTCTGGATTGTTTCTTCTCCCCTCAAAACGGCATTATACTGGTATAAAAAATATATTTAAATACAAAACTACAGGTTGAATCATATTTAGACCCCCTTGCTTTATTGGTCTGCATGTATGATTTCTTTTTACTGGATTTAATCTTGAACCCCATAGTAGTTTGAAAAATAATCCCAAAATTTTAACTTGCATTTGCTGTGGTAAAAGAAATATGTAAGCCACATATAAAAAAATTGGCATAATAATAGTCCTTAAAAGATAAATTATTTTTTCACTAGTCATATTCCATTCTTCCCACTTATTTATTTTCCTTTGTAGTGTTTTATATTTGGATTTCCAGTTACACAGGCTGCCTCTTTTCCACCAAAAGTGATACCTAAGAGACTTATATTACCTTGTACTACTTCCAGTGCCTCTGCCTTTCTATGACTCACCTCCCCTAATGGGTAAATTTTACTGTTATCTTTTTTTTATAATTTCTTTTTATTAAGGTGAAGGTGACAGAAGCATGTAGTACAGTCATCTAGTAACATACTTTGTACAGTGATGATTTGCTTTTGATATGAAGCTTTATTTAACAATAACATCTTAATTTATTCTGTTTTGTGTCTGAGTCTTCTTTTATACAATGACTGAATTATTGATATTTCAAATACGTAACCCCTGATATGTACAAAATGAATCTAATTTATTCCATGAACTATTATATTCTTCAAATCAGAAGTGTAGGCAGCATTCAATGGGTGTCATACTATCAAAACCTTCTCCCAGCTTGGAGGAGATTATTATCATGAGGAGAGGCTCAGGGGGTAAAATCCGGGTCATGAGTAGAGAGGTACATTACCCAAGGGCTCCACAGTATCTTGAACACTGGGTATTTATTATGGAGTTTCACCATGAGGGACTCCATGTAACAAATGTCTGAAACCACTCCCCTCCAATCTCCCAAGGTAGTAATAAGAGTAGTTCCCCATTGTCTAATGATAGCCTTCTTTTGCAGCTAGAATGTAGATTGGTAATAAAGTTCAATACCAGGAGGGCCTATGAGGAGGAACTATACTTAAAAGAAACAATTCAGCCGTAAGTTTGACCCATTCTCCCAGATAAGTCGAGATCTCCTGCTGTAGTGCACACCAGTATGGGGTTAATTGAGGGCATGTCCAAAAGACATGGCTCATATCAGGCATATAAACATATACATATCCTGCAACATCTGCCATACTGGGCAGGTAAATATTTAGCAAGAACTGCTGGTGCATGAAAAAAAAATGGCTGTGACATTTCCAAGCAAATTCACGCCATTTAATAGAGTGGGTTACTTTACAGGCCAGAGGAGCTGCCCACAACCAATCCTGTTCAGTAATGTCCAATTCTAGATCCTTACCCCAGCTATGTAAAATTGAAAGTGAAGAGTCACCCACCCCTTCTCTAAGAATTTTATAGATATTTCCCACTTGGTAACCCCACAAATGCCCATTTATATGATCTTCGAGGTACCTCCAAGCCATTGGAATGGGATCAGGCAGCCTCATCGGCACCTCTCTCTGTTGTAAAATATAGTTTTTCACCTGAGAGTATCTATAAATGTCAGTTTCTGCCAAATCATAGGTTTCTTTGAGAGTTTCAAATGGAATGATACCTGTCTGGGAGAGGAATTGCCTGAAAAATTGTAGACCCACTCTCCTCCACCTTTAGAAGGTATGATCCATGGAGGATGGAAAAAATCTATCATCCCCCAAAATGTGTGTATAGAAAAAGAATAGAGCTCTAAAACTTTTGTGTATTATTAACTTACACCATAATTTCAAAATTTGGGCTGTGAATGGAGTATATTTCTTTATGGGTGGTATCCTAGCTGGTGTAGAAAGAGTTATTTCTGTAATATCATAAAGATCATTAATGCAAATTCTAAATCTTTTCACAGCACCTCATATGTTGGAGTTAACCATAAAAACAGTATTTTGAAGAAGGCTGCTAAGGCATTAAATTTCAAATTTGGTAAATTGGCACCTCCAAGAGAAAGTGGGAGCTGTAGTAATGACGTTCTGATTCTTGGCTGCTGGCCATTCCAAATAACATTTGACATGATTTTGTCCCATGACTGAAAATAACATTTAGATGGAAAAGTGGGGATGTTTTTAAAATGTGACTTTTGTCTATGTTAACCATCGTCCCTGTGTATTTACAATTTTTTTTTAATGTCTAATATTTCATTTCCTGATTTTTGGTCTTTGACTAATACAATACAGTCATCTGCATACACACATGTTTTCTGTAGCTCCCTAGTTCCCTATGTTATACCCTCAATCCTCTTTTGATTGTCAGTATTTCTAAGTACTGGATCCAGACAAAAAATATACAATAGGGGACTTAAAGGGCACCCCTGTCTCTCTCCATTTTGAATAAACATTGGGATCCCTGAATGTCCATTTATCATTGGACACACTTGCACTTCTATATATAGCATTTTTATTAGCTGCATTGTTTTCTACTGGTAAATTATGCTTTTCTAACATATCCCACATATAATTATGCTGAATGGCATCAAACAATGTTTCTTGGTCTAACGTATACAAATATCCTTCCAAATTATGCCCCTGACCTTCATTTATTATCTCCCTTATGCATATTAAATGTTGCCTTATATTTCTGCCTGGGACTGCACATGTTTGTGTCTGTAGAATAATTTGATCTGCATATGCCAGCATCCTCCTACTTATTATTTTAGCCAGTATTTTGTAATCTGATGTTAACAGACTAATTGGTCTCCAGTTTTTTTTATGTTTGCTTTGCCTCTTTTTTATATAAGAATATCATTACCCCTTGTCTCATGCTTTCTGACATTTTCCCTCCCTTACATATTTCATTATATACCAATGTTAAGAATTTTGACATAACATCTTTGTATTTCTTATAAAAGGTATTAGGTATCCCATCTATTCCTGGTGCTGTACTCAGTGGTAAGGTTTTAATTGCCTCCCTTACTTCAGTTTCTGATATTAAACCACTTAAAGACTTTCCTTCCTCGTTTCCTAATTTTGATACGTTGGCTTTCTTCCAAAATTAATTTCTTCTTTCTCCACCCCGCTTCTGAAATTTCTGCTTCATATGTTCCTGCACTATAAGTTTCATTTCTTCTACATTGGTTTGCAGATTCCTCTTACTATCTCTTAATTCATACATTATTCTTTTTCTTATTCTATTCTTATTACAGTCAAGTGGGTTAATTTGATACTTGGTCCCTTGTGTACCATTTTTTGGTTCATTGCTAGGGATTTGGCTCTGTTGCAATGAAAATTCCCCATTTGTTTTTTTAATTTCTTCTATTTGCTCTATTTCATTTACCTTATTCTCTACTTGGTGTGTGAGTAACTTGTATAATCTTGCCATTAGAGTTAGGTATTTCCTACAATTTGTGGATACTTCTCTTTGTGATTCCTCCCTCATCAGTTTTTTTTATATCCCATTTGGTGTCTTCCCACCATTCCACAATAGAATCATGCAATTCTGTTACAGTTTCTCTGGCTTTCAACAAATCTAGTATTTTTCCATTGCAATTATCCTCCTGTAACCTTTCTGTATTCATTCTTTAGAATCCCATATCAAACTTCATTTGCTGACCTAGACCTATAATTAATTTAACTTCCATATGATCAGTTGTTTCTAAAGGAATGACTGTTATGTCCTTAATTTTTGTTCTTTGGAGTACCATCCAAAAATCTATCCTAGTAGACAGCTTTCCTTTGTAAAAGGTAAGTTCTATTTTTTCCTTTAATTTTATATGCATCCTCTAACCCCCCCTTTTCTTTGTTTTGGTTAATCCTTTTTTACCTAACACCTCGGTCTGCTTCATGTCCCAACATCCATTCCGTCCAGCCACCCTCTGGTCTGCCATGGCCCTGGACAGTCCCACTGTTAATTACCCTCATGGCTTTCCCCTTGCGGTGGGGCAGTGGAGAGTCCCCCCTATACTCCCCACTGAACCAGGATCCAGTAGCCATGATGGAGTCTCCAGGCCATGTGTCCCTTGTGACGGCCATCAAGCTGCCATGACCATGCACCATATTTCTTCCTTTATTTCTCCCCTTGTGAGAGGGGCATGCAATGATGCCAAGGGGGAGCGCACACACGTCCACACATTCTCCCTCATAGCACTATGCCCCAACTCACTAGCCCTTAGGAAGGCATCAATGCGCCATCCCCTCAGCCTCTGCTAGAGGTCACCGGAGTGCCGGTTCCTAGAGACCCCTCTCCTCGGAGAGGGAGAGCAGTCTTATGGACTCTCTATCCTTCCCTGCCTCACCAACCCCAAGTGACCTGAGTCCATTCCCGAACATGGGTCGTCGGTGTGGAGTGAGGTGTGGCATCTAGCACCTCAACCCTCAGCGCCACCGGGCCGGCTAACCCCCCTTTTTCTAAGATACCCTTCAGCATGTTTGTATCACTAAAGATTTTTTTCTGTTTTTCACCCCAATGCCCTTTTGCCAACCCACAATTAAAGTCCCCTTCCCATAGCACTAATTTGGAGGCATGTAATTAATGTTCAATGGCCCCTATAATTTTATGTCTTTCTGCTTTAGTCTGTGGGTTATAAGTATTAACAATTCTAACTGCTGTCTTTTTAATAGCAGCATATAATATGAATGCCCTTCTCAGTATTAGGTTGATAATCTTAAGTACTTGTACCTCATTTGTTAGAAAGGCAATCCCCACCTCCGAGCACCTTTCTTCCTCAATAGACCATACTGATGGGCCCCATCTCCTCTCCTTTTGCACCTGTTTTAGTTCATAAATTGTGTGCAATCTTGTATCCTGCATCAAAATGATGTCACATTTTAAATCACTTAGGATTTGGAATGTTGTTAACCTTTTATATTTACATTTAATACTATTAACATTGCTAGTAAGACAGCTTAGTTGATCCATTTTTGGCAAAGTTTATCACATCTCTCTCTCCTCTATCTTTTGCTTTTTTCCTTGTTTTTGGCACTTGTATGTCTGTTGTGTCCCCGTCTACAGAGTCTTCTAATCCTGATATCTCTGTGCATGTTGATAAGGTATCTTCCTCCACCGTGGCCCAGTCCTTCTCTTGTAGTAGAGCATACCTATTCATCAGTTCTGTTCGTTCTCTGTCTCTTTCCAGGCATGTCTTTTTGTGGGCTCTGATTTGGTCTTTCTTCTTTGATCTAGTGACCATGGTAAATTTTGTTTTCAGCTTCATACCCCTTTTTTCTTTATCAGTTTCCTTTTATTCCCTTCTAGTATCACTTTCCACCACCTCTCTACTGTTTTGGTGGTGTACTTCCTTTGTTAAGTTAAGAAAGGATTATCTTTTAAAATGATAGTTCCATTTCTCCTTTCCTGCTCCTCATTTCTCATTTCATACACAATTTTATCTTTCTTCCCTTTTTCTTTTTGAGCCACTGCTAAGTATACGTCTTGCTCTGCAGTTTCTCCTGGGTCTGGGCTATTATGTGTTGCCCGTGGATACTGCATAAAAAAATGGCCCTTCTCTTCACACAGACTATATCTCACTTTGTTCTTACAGTCTGTCCCATGATGCCCAATGTCACCGCATAGGCCACGTTTGATTTTACCACATGCATTGCTCAGGTGTCCTTTCTTTCCGCATCTATAATAGGGTTTTGGTTGTCCTGCATACAAAACAACTCCACGGTCTCTTCCAAAAAAAAAACAGTTTGTCAAGTGTTGGATTTTACCATTTATTTGTTTCAGAGTTACTTTAAATTTCCACCCACCAGTCCATAAACATTCTTCATCTAAAATTGGTTCTGGAGGGCCATGTACCACACACCTTTGCTTCATCCAAAATGTAATATCAGATACATTCACCCCTTCATTTCTCAAGAGGACTGTAACTATTTGAAAAGCTTGTTTTGTCAATAGGATTGCAAAAAAATTGACTCCATTTTGGGGTATATTTGATCTGGTGAAATAGTTTCCAAAATCTGTTTAGGCTACCTGGGTGTTTAAAGCTTATATCATATTCGGTGCTTCCTGGGACATGTATTAATGCGTACATTTCATATGGGTATAGTTTCATACAGTCTTTTAATAACTGTCTCCCTATAAACAGCCTATCAAGAGCATCTGCAGCTGCTTCTTTAAATTTTAGCCTGACCACATTTCTTCTTTTGGCCTGTTGCATTTTTTGATGCTCTGGAAACAGTTTTTCTCGTGTCCCCATGCTTTCTCTTTCTGCTCTTTATCTCCTTCACTCTGTTTTTTATCTGTTTGAAAAGTTTTTTCCCCTCTATTTCCATGGAGGTTTTCTCACTTTCTTCTTCAGTTAGACCTAACATTTCTTTTGTATCATCAGCTTCTTCTATATGTGTAGGATTTGTTTATTTTTCCTCTCCTTTTCCCCCTTTTCCACTGCATTTATTTCTATTCCAATCTGAGTTTCTTCTCCTTGTTTATAAGTACTTGGCCTATTCCTATTTGCATCCTGTCCTGTACCATCCTCCGTTCTTTTCCATCCAGCATTTATTAATACTTCTGCTACCTAATCTGGGGTATCTCTAAATTTTATTGGCATGTCACCCTCCAAGTCACTTGTTTTTCCCGTTGTGCAGGGGCCCCCTTTATCAACCACAGTATCTTTTGGTTTTTCCTTCTCTTGTTTTTCACTTTTTTCCTTGTGCTATTTTTTTTATTTTTACTGCCTGTCTTAGGCCGAGTGTCTTATGACTCTCTTTGGCCATTCCTTTCAGGGCTTTTGCTGCCTCCATTTTTGCTTGTGTTTCTACTTCACAGGGTGAAGCCTGCTTTGATGTTGCCTCATCAGCTTTACTCAGCTGATTCTAACAGACTGCATCTTTATCAAACCCCTCCATTATTCCTTGCTCCATTTCTTTCAGTAACACAGTTTTCCTCTTTTGCAAAAGTCTCTCCTCCTCTTCTAATTTAGAAAGTAAAAGGGCTTTTTCATTTTGCAACTTACTGCTCGTCGATTACTCTGCATTATCCACTGCTGATTTTGCCACAGCTTTTCCTCCCATTTTCACCTTTCCACTTTGTCCATATTTTGCCTCTTTAGCTCCACACCCATCCTTTCCATTCACTTCTTTCTTTCCATGCTCAACCAAGCTGGTCTCCATGGGTATAGAGGCAGGGGTGGAGAGCTGTTCCCCAGCCTCCCGCACATCCTCTCTCATGTTGTTCCACTGACAGACTGACTCAGGAATCTGTTGTGGGTCCCCTACTGGCCGAGTAGTGGAATTTATCTGGTGCCTTGGCCAAATTTCTCCCCATTCACTAAAAATACCACCAACAGCTTAATCTAGTTCAAAGTCAGTTGGCATTCATCTATAGCCCCTTCCTCCTGGGTCGTACCTGAAAATAGGAAGAATTTGTCTAGCACACTTACCCGGTCAACAAGCACTAAATAAAATGAAATAAAATAAATAAATGAATAAATATGGTAAAATATACTGGTTATGGCCGAATGTTCCAGTATTTCAGTGTTTGCCCATGGGCTGGCAGTATAGCCTAGAGGTTAGAGGAACGAGGTGTGAACGAGCTTGGTATATCCAACAGACCAGACATGAGTTTGATTCTCACAACCTCCACTTGCATACTGTGTGACTCTAAGCAAGTCACTTAACCACCCAGTGCTCCCAGGTCACCCCTGAAAACAGGCACTTGTGCCTAGTGGGCCTTACCTGGTTACCAAAGACTAAAATAAATAAATAAAATAAAAGTTTGCTAATTTATAATATTTTGACTCCAGACTTTCAACATAACCATTTTTCCACACCACCTCATAAATGTGACAGGTGTCATTTCTTAAATCCTGGATTAAACAAGTTTTCGTACTTGTGGTGTGAAATGACATTTCAGTTATTATGCTATAAATTATACATGTCATGTTTATAAGGGCAGTCATAAAATAACTATCTTGAAAACTTGGGATACAAATTATATAATGACATTGTGTGAAAAATGAATGTGTAAAAAGTGAATGTGTGAAGTGTGACTGTACTGAATCGAGTGAAAATGTGAAGAGTGAATGTGTACTGAATGTATGAAGAGTGAATGTGTAAAGAGTAAATGTGCCACACTCTGTACTTTAGTAGGTGGACAGAGTCTTCCCATAGCGCACGGGGCCAAAGGACCCTGCACATCTGCACCTCTTCACACAGGTCCCAAAGGGACCTGCATGAATAAGGATATGATTCCACTATCCCAAAAAGAAAGGAAATTCTTTGCAAAAAACTTTGTTACTGCACCAGTTATAGTAACTTAATACCACAAAAGTAGGGAAATGTGGCTTTAGGGTTTCCAACCCTAACTTCCACCTCCACCCCACAAGCAGCCAAAAAGAAAAAAACTATTAGGGTTTTGGGTCTCCAGAGTCTTGGCGAGTCAGTTGTGGGGTTTTTCTTGGAGTTGTCAACCATAATGCTGCCCCCAGCCCATAACTTCCATTCCAAAGCACAATTTACAGGTCCAAGGCAATGCCTCATAGTGAAGCACTCTCTAATGGCAGAGATGTATTTGTCACCACAGGTTGCCAACACAATTTATTGTAGCTTTTTTTAATGCAGGGCCTGCACATACGTGATATTGTTTGCACAGGGAATGGGTGAGCATTAAGGTTGACAACCCCAAGAAACAGCCCACTACTGATTTATCAGGACTCTGGAGACCCAAAACCCTAATATTTTCTCCCTTTTCTTGTTTGGGGGGATTGGAGTTAGGGTTGGAAACCCTACTGCCACATTTCCCTACTTTTGTGGTATTAAGTTACCCTAACTGGTGCAGTAACAAAGTTTTTTGCAAAGAATGTATAAAATATACAAAGCCAGCTGACACAGTAGAGGTAAGGGGTGCCAGATGTAGGGACTAGGGAACATCAAAGCCAGATTGGTAGGGCTAGAGGTTGGAGCAGGAGTGTACAGAGAGGCCAGGATGAAGATATTTGAATTGTAAGGCTTTGCCTGAGAATTAGACGGGCAGCAAACATCCACGCATGCCCACCCTCCGGGCGGTTAAGACCGAGCACGTCCAAGCATCCTTTGACACTCTGAATTTTTGTTGACTGCTGCACAGCTGCTTCACTCCCTCCTGCTACCCTCACCTTTCCTCATAGCTGTGCTGTGTCTCTGGCTGGCCTTCCTCAGCTCCAGTTCCTGCCTCTCTTCTCTCCTGTTTGCATCCATCTGGGCTCTGTCATATGCTCTCCATCATGCCTTTGGGCCTGCCTTTCAGGGCTCCAGCCCTCGCTCCTGGCCAGCTGAGTCCCATTCTACTGCTCTAGTTAGAGGGTTAGTTGGCTGCTCAGTTTCAGCAGAGTCCTGTTTCCCCCAGCGCTGGTCTCCATTAGAGGGAAAAGAAGACAGGTCAAATGGTCCTGCTGGTTGGCTGGCTAGGAGGTGAACCTCTGCAGGGTCCTAAAGGCTTCACTGTTTCCTTTGGACAGTGATTGTCTGGGCAGCAGCACACTGCTCTTCTGTTTTCAGTATATCAGTCATGCTCCCTGTTCTTCGCATCACTTGATATTTTCAATTTCTTCCTGACTCAGCCTAATTAGTCTACACCAGCAACCCCTATCACTACCCTTTCCTCACAGTATTGGTTGTCAAGTGTCCACCAGTTTGTTTTATTTACAGCTTTCAGTCACAGGCATCATTCAATCTCAGGCACAAATTATCAGCGTTAGTCCACATTCAGCTGGCATTGTATGCCTCCATTTAGTCACTCAGCCTTACCTTCATTCATTTCTACCTCTGTACCTTGCACTCCATGGCCACCAGTCTTTGCTATTAGCCTTCCACTATTATCCTGCACTTAGATGCATGGCAGCCATGATCATAGCATGGCATCCAGGGTTCCCCGCCCCATAAGTCAACTGGTTTGCTCTGCCCCCAACAAATCTGCATTTTGAGAATGGGTCCTTCAAACTTGGGCAGGATGCTTCTCTTTCTACCCTTTGGGTGGCAATGCCATATGCTCCGGGGGAAACTTTAGCCAGGCAGATTGACTTGGCAGTGCCTTTTGATGTAGTATTTAAGAATTTAGATACCAGAGGGTGGGGGCTTCTCAGTCCTCAAGGGCTCCTTTGGTTGTGCAGACCACATCAGCAAGACCTTTGACAGATATTACTCTCTATTGCTTCCTGAGGTTCTCCTCATCTTCACTTACTTCCATTTCTCTGCTCCCCAAGAGCAAAGATCATACAACTGCTCCAATTTCTGCACTTCAAGGGCCAAGTCCTATGCTTTACCCCTCAAGGGTTTGGCTTCCTCTTTAGGTCCCCCCCAGTTGGAGGTCAGGTGAGTGTCTTTTAGCTGCTGTCACACTCCCCCTTCTGCCTGGGGGGGTGGGCCTCCATCATGGGGATCCTCCTTTAGCTGCAGAAACTGGCTCATGGCACCTTACAGCTTTTCCATTAGAGGACTAGAGTGAGAGCCCTTCCTGTAAACTACTTTCCCTGAATTTGGTTTCTAAAGTATAGTCGAGGAGCCATCAGTAATTCCATCCCTAGCCTGGAAGGAAGGAGACCAAGGTCTTGGATCCCTACAAGATTTTTTTTTCCTCTCCTCCATGCCAATATTCATAAAAGTTATGTAGTCCCAGCAGGATTTGGAGTCATTTGGTGGCTGTCTCAGTCTGGGTCTCAGTTTGGCTACAACTCTAATCCTTGTTCAGTATTCACAGAAGTAGGAGAAGGGAAGGGGGAGGGACCAAAGTAAGGTGATGAAAGCACCACTGGGGAGGAGGTGGACACAGTCCATTTAAGGAGGAGAGAGTCTTAAAGGAACTCACTAATCTGAAAGTGGACAAGGCAATGGGGCCAGACGGGATATATCCCAGAGTATTAAGAGAACTCAAGGAGGTGCTGGCAGCACCATTAACAGTCCTGTTCAATAGTTTGCTGGAAACAGGTGTGGTACCAAAGGCTTGGAAGGTGGTGAATGTAGTCCCTCTCCACAAAAGTGGGAACAGGGAGGAGGCTGGCAATTACAGGCCAGTCAGCCTGACCTCGGTGGACAGGAAACTAATGGAATCACTACTAAAAGAAATGTTTGTGATATATCTTGAATCCAACAGAGCTCAGGATCCAAGGCAGCATGGATTCACAGTGGGAAGATCTTCTCAAACAAATCTGATAGATTTCTTTGACTGGGTGACTACGGAGGTGGATCAGAGAGGGGCGGTGGATGAGGCCTACCTGGTTTCAGCAAGGCCTTCCACACCATCCCACATAGGAGGCTAGTAAACAAGCTGGGTACCCTGGGAGTGGGTCTCAGGGTCATAAACTGGATCAAAAATTGGCTGAGTGAAAGATACAGATGGTGGTGGCGAGCAGAGTTCAATCCAATGAAAGGGGGGGTGACCAGCAGGGTCCCTCAGGGATCAGTGCTTGGACCAGTCCTCTTTAATGTTTTTGTAAGCAACATTGCAGAGGGTCTGGAAGGGAAGGTGTGTCTCTTTGCAGATGACATGAAGATCTGCAACAGGGTTAACACTCCAGGAAGGGTAGAGAAAATGACAAGGGACCTAAGCAAGCTTGAGGAGTGGTCAAGGGTGTAGCAGCTAAGATTCAATGCAAAAAAGTGCAATATCATGTACTTGGGGTACAGAAATGCAGGGGAGGTGTACATGATGGGGGGAGGTACAGATAGCTACCAAACAGGAAAGGGACCTGGGAGTAATCATATCTGTTGCTCTAAAGGTTACCAAACAATGTGAGGAGGCTGTGAGGAGAGCCATTGGAATGCTAGGGTGCATAGGGAGACGTATCTCCAGCAGAAGGAAGGAGGTGGTGATGCCACTGTATAGAACATTAGTGAGACCTCATCTAGAATACTGTGTCCAAATCTGGAGGCCACATTTCCAGAAGGAAATAGACAGAGTAGAAGCGATTCAGAGATGGGTGACAAAAGTGGTGTAGGGGCTGCACCAAAAGCCATATAAGGGGAGACTGGAGGAAATCAATATGTATTCCCTGGAGGAGAGGAGAGATAGTGGGGGATATGATAGAGACTTTCCAATACCTCAAGGGTGCAAATAAGGTACAAGAGGGTAGCATCTTTAAAAAAAAAGATGTTCAAAAACAAGGGGCCATGATATGAAAATAGAAGGGGGTAGACTAAGGGGTAAAGTGAGAAAGTATTTTTTTTCACTGAAAGGGTGGTGGATCCATGGAACAGCCTCCCGGCAGAGGTTGTATGAGTAAAACTGTTAAGGAAAGTCAAAAATGCATGGGGTAGACATAAAGGAACTCTAGTGATAGGAAAGAGAGGGTAAGCCACAAATCATTTAGGATCTACAGTATATGAAACAGGTAGGGAAAATAGGAAGATTAGGTGGGCCAAGCAGTCCTTATCTGACATAAAATTCTATGTTTCTATATTTCTTAGGGAAAACTGTGCTTGTCTGTCTTCATTGTGCTTTTGAGGCTTTTTCCTTAAGGTGCCTTTGGTCCTAGGACCCATTTCCTGTGATACCTCGAGGGGTTGGAGCCCTTCCTCAGGGTTCTGCCTCCTTGTGACACCCTGACAGGGTGATAGTCCATGCAGCAGGGGGAAAGAGAGCATACACCAAAATTTACAGTTGTACAAGCACTACATACTATGCGGTCTCCGTCATTTCTAACCTACTTAAGAGCCCAATGACCCTTTGAATAAAGAGAAGAGAAGAAGGAGAGGGATGAGCAGAGAGAGTGGGGTAGATTATCACAAATGGAAGGTAGGTTAGAGGAGAAAATCATTTGACCTACAGGAGTCCTTAAGCAAAAAGTGGAGAAGGATTTGGAGTCAGCAGAATGGAGGGAGTGAGAGGAAGGGAAGGAGTGGGAGAGGATGGAGTAGGAGTAGGGAATGGACAATATCATGATACAAGAAAAAGGAACAGTCTAGGCACTCACCACTCTGATCAAAATAAAGATGGATGTAATATTCAATGTTTGCACTTTATTGCGGTAGAAAACAGGATCTGTTTACACAGTATGGAGCAACACCAGTGGACAGGAATGCCTCCCAATATTTTACCCCGATCTGGGGCTTTGTCAAACAATCCCATCCCCTAGTGGCCACAGAATTTATAGCTGCTAACAAGATGAATGCTTTAGCAACATTTAAAGTAGTGCCAGTGGTTCAGTAGGCAGCATGCTTGCCTCTGAGGCAGGAAGATCAGAACGTTGCAGGTTCTTCCCCACACCAGGCACTTGGGATAATACCCATAACTGATACTGTAGTGCAGTATGAGGGGGTGCTGCACTACTGAGGTGCTGTCTTTTAGATGAGATGTTAAAACCGAGGTCCCCTCTACCTATCTCTAGTCACCGCTGAGGTGGAAATAAAAGATCCTGTAGTACTTATCAATGAAGAGTGTGTGTGTGTGTGTGTGTGGTGTTTTCTTAGTGTCATGGCCAACATTCCCCATCAATAAAAACAGGTCAATGCAATCCACCCCAAAGATGGACCTGGAAACAAGCTATCACAGCTTAGTGTGCCTTTCCTGATCAAAAATTACAATTAAATAAAATAATAACGTGATAGTGTGCACAAAAAAAGTCCCAGATGCAAAAACAGCAAAGTAGTTACAAAACGTAAATTCAAACCTCATTTCCTAAACATAGGTTAATCATGATTTTATTACTGGTAAGGGGCAATAGATATGATGATCCCAATTTCTGTGTAGTATTAATAGAGCTCTGTGTTACATGGAATAAAAAAAATCCAAGCAGAGGGATGGCATAGCCTTCAGCCATGGCATAGTCAGGGTTGTAATCACCCATACTCCTAAATGAATCCTTCTGGTGACTGCATCCTTTCCTAATGTATCTCAAAGAAAATTCCTAAAACAGAAGCAGAATCAAAAAAATTCTGAAAACAGAAACAGAGAGAAAACAGGTGGAGAAGTACATATATTTTTAAACACTTAAACCAAAAATGACAAACTTGTTTTTTATCATTTCGTATCTGTTAGGAAGGTGGTTTTCTTTTCTCCAGCTGATCATTTATGCCAGACCATTTACAGGCCTGCAGGGTAAAAATCCATAAGAACTCCCTTTTTGTGAGCAACAGATCACGCTCACCCACTCTTGGATCAATTCTGACATTTTCTGTTCCTGTGAACATTATGTTATCTTTCACCTTGTTTGTGTAACCCCCCTCCAAATTGGGGGGCTTACCGTGAGTATCTTCCTGGGCTCCTGTACTGCCCACTAACTGGCTGACGTCCAGCAAAAGAAAGTAAATCCATGTACAGTGATTTAGTGATGCTTTCCTGCGTGGGTGTGCAGAACCGTGCCGCCGCACTATCCCTTTAAGAGTTTCAGCCTAAGTGTATAGTGCACATAGCCTGGGCTGGGTCCGAGTACAACAAAGATCATGACCAGCCAGGCAAAACACTGAAAGCCTCTACTCTGCAGTAGCTAATAAAGCTGTGAGAGCACTTCCACCATCTGTAAATATTTATTGCTAAAACAGTACTATTGCTTGTAAAAATGAATTTAAATGTGGACTGTTTATTTCCTTGGCATGGGAGCCACCATGTTTGGTCTGGGACTTTACTATCTGGACCAGTCGGAATCCAATGGTCCTTACAGGGTCCTCATTACAGTGCCTTCTGGGTGAAACTGTGTACTTTTCTTGGTGGTGCCTAAATTAACCAATGACAGCTCTCAGACTGTGACTGACAGAGAAAGGCAGCCAACCAGAATACAGAGATCCCAGTCTTCTGTTGGAACTGTTTTGAACAGAGGGAGAACTGCTCAAGCCACCAAGAAGGGAGCAGCCTGTGTGTGTGGGCTGTGAAAACCGCAGGGAAAGACCTATTTTGCCTTCCTGTGAGAGACTTTGATTCCTGAGGTGATCAATTGAACCAGAGACTGCCTAAAAGCAGAGAGTGTGGTTCCAGCCATATATGTTGAATAGGAAAGCTTTTTTTCCATCAGACAAAAGATATTTGCTACTGAGCTGTCCCCAAGTGGGACCAACTGCCATGAATACATTGCTCCAGGGACTCCTGAATAAAGTGGAGCCTGCAGCTGTTGAAACTGTCTCCTGCCATGCGCCAAGAGGGGGAGACTGCTGTGGATTATTTTCTGCTTCAGCAGTGAGAACTGCCACTTACCAAACAGCCAAACTGTATACCAAGCCAAATCTCAAGCACTGGGCCTATGCCAGCTGTGTCCCTAAAAGACTGTTCCTGCACCATTTCCACCATCTGCCTGGTGAGAAACCAGCCTTGGGGAGTCAGCCACTGAAGAGAAGAGAATCGCAGGTTGCAGCCACCTACAGGGAAAGACCGTGAAGAGAAGGTAAGTAGTGTCAGTCCTGGCCCCCACCATAATCCTGGAGAGCCAGCAGAGACATGGTGTTGTCATCCTTTCACCTGTCTGTCTGGATGCAGTGGGTACAATCAGCGTAGTTCCATACAACAATTAAATGAGAACTGGTGTCTACTGATTTATCTTATAAGTTTATTGGGTTCCACTGTGAATACTGGCCATCTGGTCAGGAATTGCAATTATTTTACTGTGTGCAAGTATTTCATCTATCTAATAACCACCCTTCTTTCCTCCAAGGGCCCAAACCAGCTGCAATGCCGTCCAACCCGCAGCAATGCCTCAGGCCTGCCCCGATTACACTCTTGGTACCCAGCAACTCATTAAACTGATTTATTCAGGGACTGAATGGGGAACTAGAAATTGCTATCTGTTTGATTATAGTACAACAATAATTCAGCTAAATTCATACCCCTCCCTTGTTCACGTTCCCCTTAATAAACTAGATTTACTGTCTGACATTACTTTGGGCTGTGAGCATATTATTTTCTGGTCCTCCATTACTGAACTATGTGGAAAGTACTGGGAAAGTGCATTGCTGTTGCTGATACTGTTTCCTTGCAGGGGATACAGGGTTACCAGAAGGCCAGATCCTGTTGGTAAGTGTGGTGCCCATGAGCATATCATTAGTGCTTGCTAATAATTGTGTATTGACTACCATATACAGTATCGGGGAAACTTATTGTGTAAGGTCACTAGCTGGGGTTGTGGGTAGGTATAGCTTCCCAGAGGGTTGTACTAGTCTAAGAGCTAACTCACTAAATCATTACTCTGGGTGGAGGCACCATAACTGTAGAGCTACTGTTTGTAGGGATTCACAGTAGCCATTAATTCCGAACTTGGGCCCCTCAATCTGCAGTCAGGAAAGGAGGCAGGCATAGTAGCCCTTGATATAACAGCACCAGGGTTAGATTTGCTACACTTTCTACCTGCATTTCCAAAACATAGGATGCATTTTCATTTTGAGTAGCTCTGACATGGTCGTAGGGAAGGGAGTAAAACAAGCAGTTAGAGAGGAGGGAGGGAGGCAGAGTAGAAGACACACCTGTCATTCAGGGAGAGTAGGGAGAGACCAGACTAGAGGGAGCAGTGGAGGGTGCAAGAGGGACAGTGAGGACAAAGCGGCAGAAAAAGTTGTAGAGAGGATCCAGTCTGGCAAGGCTGGATTTTGGGGTGGTACTGTATACCTCATCTGTACAGTCCAGCAATGGTAAGACCACCTTGAGGACAACCTTATTGCTGACTAAGAGTGGAAGGCATGCATTGTTGTGGTACAGGGTGCCAAGCTTGAAAAATGACTTTTTATAGACAGAATCTGACAAGAGCAGCACCAGCAGAGAGATCTAGAGAATAATAACACAGAGCTGTGTCTTCAGCAGCAAAATTAACTGTTCAGACTTTCACATGACATTGTCACACATACAGTACAGTACAGATTTATTAACACAATGTCACTAACATGAACACTGTCACAGAGTTGATGTGGGCAAAAAAATCCAGACTTAATTTGCACACACCAAGGTACTTGAAGCAAGAGACTTCTTCAAGCAGGACACCTTCCAGAGTCATGAAACTGAAGACTGGAGTTTTGGGGAGCCTGAAAAGGTGCTGCTTGCTACCAAGGGTCATGGGGACGTTTTCTCTTTGCACTGAGTGACAATTGGTTAGAACAGAACAAACAACTTGTAACAATCACACTGAATAGTTTATTTCAGCTCGGCAGCTGAGGTCTCAGAGAAGAGAAGTCCAGTATCATCTACATATACAGTATGTGGATCCTGCAGAAACACAGACTGAGGGATGCTCATTAAGAAAGCTGTAGAAAAGGATGTGAACCAGGACGGGGCTCTGGGGACCAATCAATGAGATAAGGATGGGGAACAGCATCATCTCCTAGACAGGGGTCTAGTAGGAGCAGAACCAGATGACTGAGTGATCAGACAGGCCTGCTCCCACAACTTGGTGAGAAGAAGGGTGTGAGAGACAAGTGTCAAAAGCCTTGACTAGTTCAAGAAATACAGCTAAGCAGGTGAGCAGCCCTATGTCCATCCCATTCAGGACGGAGGCAGTAAAATACTGAATGGATAAGTAATTTGAGGGATAAGTAAGTGGAGTGATTTTTTCTGAAAACAGATTGGAAAGAAGAGAGGGAGGAAAAAGAATGAAGACAGGCAGACAGAGTTGATAGAAAGATTTTTTTTTTTTACAGTACCTTGGCAAGTGCAGGAAGAAGGGAGATGGGACAACTGCTTCCTGAAGAGGAATGGTTACCCCCTTTATGGAGAGGAAGAATCTTGTTGTATCTCTACTCTCCAGGGACTTTTCTAATGCAAAAGGAGAGGCTTATGAGGAAACAAAGGGGGGCAGCAAGGGTAGTGTAACCCCTAGGTGGCAATATCCCAAGGACTACTACCCCTGCCTGCTTGGCTAGTAGCAGGTTAAGGGGCCAGAGTTCTATGGCGGGTGCCTCCACCCAGAGGTCAGGGTTGATAGTGGTTAAACTAACTTGAGCATAGCCCTCTGGGACACTGTGACACCCCTTTGATCCCACTAGTGGCCCACACTATACACGGGAGTTACCTTCCCAATACCCCACAAATGCACACTTCTTACACATACAGTAACACTTACCCTCAGGACTAATGTCTGGCAGCACGTCTCTGAGGACCGCCTGTAAAACAAGGTTAGGCAATATACACAAACACAATGCAATGCTTTTTCTACCTGTACTGACACCACAGACAGCATATAGTTCAACAACAACAAATCTGATTTATTGAAGGGGCAATCAGGTTGATTTTTATGGAAATGTCCAAATCACAGTACTGTGCATGCATATAGTGTCCAAAATGTCACTCTCTGGGTACCCAGGATGGTGGGGGGGCTAGCAAGGATCAGTGCAGCTGGTTGGGGCCCTCTGATGGAAAAACACTATGCACACACAAATTGTAATCTGGAGCCCTGGGGCTCAGTTCATGAAGAAATGAAACAGCAATAATCAGATGACACACTTGTAATCGACAAAAGGCTGCAGGGAGATACCCAGATTTGTACTCACAATACCAAAGCTGAAAGCTGGATGGAGGATATTCTAGCTGGATTGCCAGAAAAAGAAGGTATAGAGACAGGGTCCTTGTGGCTGGACCCAACTGCAGTTGATAACAAGCGGATTTAGTCCAACTCAAGCTGGGATCTGCTTCCAACTTTTGCACACAGCTCACAGAAAATGGGGGAAATACCACAATCCCCCACAAGCACTATGCACATTTATATGTAAAAGGAAAGTACTATACCAGACAGCTGCTTCTCAATCCCGATCACAAACACTTGCAAATTACCCAGGAGCACACACAGCATCAGCAGTCTCCGACAGGCCGATCATGATTCAGCAAATCTTTGGTCTTCTATGGGCAAGCCTGGTCCTACACACTGCTTCCTTCTCTTCAAAACTCGGATTCAGTCCAAACTGGCACTTACAAACGGCTGCAGGCCAAATTCAGGGCCTCCCACGAGCTTCTTGCGTGAACTGCACGCCGCGCATCAGAAGCAGGGCTCCTTCTCTCTTTACTGTCACTACTGATCTGAGCTTTCCAGTAACAGAGCAAGGCATTTCCTTTGAGTTCCTCCCAGTTTGGTTGGCTGGTTCGGCTGTCACTCACCATAGGGCTCCCACTGTTGGTGCAAAAAGGTGCCAATGTCCAAACTACATTTCCCAGAGGCACTGGCCATATAGTACATAGGTGGCTGGCTCCACAATGAGAGTCTAAGTTCTGATTTGCCAGCAGCAGGCTCCATTTTAAAGGTCCCCCCACACTGATTGGTCCAGTTCAGCAGTTCAAAACCAGAATGGAAGGCTAGGCAAAAACAGTTCAGACTGAAAAGAAAAGCAGGTTAGACAAACTATTTCCATTATTACTCTAAACAATTCCTGGCAGATTGTTACACCTTTTGAAAGAGCTCCCTCTGCACATTTAGCGACGGCAGAAACTTAGCGAGTTGACAGCAGCCTGGGCAGGTCTCGGGCATTGAAACACGCAATCCCCCTTCTAAATTAATTATGTCTGCAAAGCGGACAGCTCTTAAATAGACAGTACGTGGAGGCTCAAATAGCACTCACCTGGAACCACATTTAAACAGCTTAGATGCCGAACACCTCCAGGCTTGGAGCATTCCTGCAAGCTCTTGGAAGACTGCTGGGAACCCCCATTTGCAGTGGGGTTACAGTAGGGACAGAAAAGTGAGGAAGTTTGGTGCCAAGTCTTTCTGAAATATTGCCTTTGGAGGACTTGAGAGATCTCAGATTAGAGCAGAGCGAGCCGCAGCCAGTGAGAAGGGAGAAAAAGAAAGGCAGGCGAACAGGGGGTAAAATGGAGGGGGTATGGAGAAAGTGTGGTAGGAACGGGGGTTTAAAGTGGGATAGCTAGAGAGCACAGGAAGTGAAGTATTGGTTTAGAAAAGGCAATGTTCACATATCTTCTGCACCTCCAGTCATTCCACAGTTCACTAATAAATGGAAACAACAAACAGCAGATTCAAAATGTGAGGGCTTTAGAGAAGAAAAAAAAAAACAACACTTTTGGGTGTGGATCCAGTTATGCAAACTACACAGCAGCAAATTGGCACCCTCTGAAAAGAAGCTCAGCCAATTAACACATGGAGAAGAGCAAATGCAAATGTGGAGACACGCAGCATGAGGATCAGTGCATTGGGTAATGAAGTGCAAGTACAATGCAGCTGCACACAAAACTGGCTGCCAGTTAATAGGGCATGTAAATATGAAAATACATGTACCTTCTGAACCACCAGAAAAAATACAGACAACCATAACATGAAGACAGAGCCATTAGCTCGTCTAGCTAGTAAATTGTACTTAAACTCTGCATTGTCTTGTGTTGTTTAAAATCCTGTTGTGACTCCTATTTCTCCTAAACAAGCCTGCCATCTTCCCCTTGACTAATCTATAATCCCTGTTTCATGCTCCCTGGCGCCATGCTTTCTCTGCTTGTTTTTTCCCTCCCTTAACTCCTGTACTAAGCTCTCTGTCTGTAGCTCATTCTCCCCCATCTACCATCATCGGCACACCTGAATTGCTAATTCTGTCCTTTGTCCCTAGTTCGCACCCCCACCCCCTCTTCTAGTGCCAGCCTGTCTCTTGCCTTCCTTTGTTCCCCTCAACTACCCACTTATTTAAACTCCTGTTTTCCTTGTCTCCCCCCCAGGTTCCTCTCACGCCCTGAGCGGCACCCACGGATCCTGGCGGCATTAGCGCCACCACCGCCGACCACATCAACGCTTTCCAACCGCCCTCCTTGTCCTATCTCCTGGAGCCCACTGCAGGTAACTACCATTGCTACTCCCTCAAGCTGCCCAGCTTCTAGTGCCTCCCCGACTGGTACGCTTACCTCTCTGTTGGCCCCTGATTGGACTCGCGCTCAGCCCTCAGCAGCTGATTGGTGCACCTTTCCTACCAAGCCAGCCAAGCTGCTTCCCTGCCCGAGGAGCCCTCCAGACGGTTCGCCGGAGCAGCCTCTAGCCTGGGACTGTTACCATCTTTGTTAACTTGTGTGCAATTTTGTCCGGCCCCCACCACCCCCTCCCAGGCCACCTGTTAAATACGCTACTTGCCCCAGCTCTTTCTACATACTCCAATCCCTTTTCCAAATAAATACTACCCCTCCCTCCCCTCCCCCAGCTACCTTCCTAGGGCTCCTCATGACCACTCCTCCTCAACCTCTTCTTACATTGCCTCACTGTAGTGTCTACCTCCCAACCCTCTCTGTCTGTACCTCCAATACACCTGGCAACAATGGAACATTCAATAGGATATTTATTCTCATTCTTCTCCATCCCATTTTTTCTACCCCTTCTAACACCCCCTTTAAATTTCTACCTTGCCCCCCCGCTGCACTGATTCATCCTACAATTGCCTCCCATATGTCCACAGCACCTCTCCCAGATACTATCTGGTCATGTTTCCCTATGAGCCCCACCACCTCACTCTATTCCTATGGCTGCCTCCTGGTCTCCCTCTACCAATGCAGATCTAACTTTCTCTATACCACCCGCCCTACTGCTTTCCCTAAGCAGCGTTTGCCCAAATCTCAGTGCCTTCACATACTTCATAACCACTTAATCCTTGTCCTACTACTGCTGGCTGCAGGGGATATACACCCAAATCCAGGCCCAACATCAACCCCTAGTCACAGTAACACCCTGTCTCACCCCTCAGCCAAGGCCACCACTGACACTCATTTTGGCTCCCTCCCCCGGGGATTATGTCTTCTCCACCTAAACATTCGTAGCCTAGCCCCCAAGCTCAATCAGCTCCAGGTTCTAGCCGCCCACCATGCCCTGATTTAATCATTATATCTGAGATCTGGCTAAATTCAAACCTCCCTGATCCAGCCATTGCTATTCTGGGATTCACCAACACTCGGCAAGACCGACCCACCAGAGGTGGAGGGGTGGCTATCTACACCAGCTTAGCTCTACATTTTTCTGTCACCCTCTCAAAAGCTGAACCCAAGGCCTATGAGCTGCTCATGCTGAAACGGTCCCCTCCTTCCTCACTCCCAATCTTTGTGGCTGAAATTTACTGCTGCCCTGGCACCCCAGCTGCAACAGTAACCACCATCCTGAAGCAACTGCCATCCCTTGCCCAGTCGGGTGAACTATATGTCTTGGGTGACTTTAATCACAACTGGTCAGATCCCACCTTTAACAAAACCCGAACCGAGATATCCGCGCTCAACCTTACCCAAACCATTCTGGAACCTACACAGTCAAACCATAAGTCTGGAAACCACTCCCTTCTTGACTGGGCGCTTACCTCCCATCCACACCATGTCGTCAGCTCTTGCCTCCTCCCAGACTTCCGTTAGCGATTACCACCCAACATACTTGGTCCGCAAAATCCACCGAGTTAAATCCCCTCCCAAATTTATATTTCAACGATCATATAAATCCCTAAACTTCTCCCGTCTCCTGGAAGAGTTAGCTCACTCCAACTGGGATCCAGTCCTAAGATGCTCTAATATGGATGCTGCCTTCACGCACTTCAGGAACACCTTCCTCAGCACCTGGGACAAACATGCCCCCTTGCGCCGTACTAGGGTCCGAGGGTCACAGCTTCCCTGGTTATCTTCCGAGCTGATAGCTTGCCAACAAGCCTGTGACAGGGCATGGCGTACCTACAAATCCATGCTCCTCGCGGGCGACAATATCACCTACCTCATGCTCCGTAACAAATGTACAAAAGCCATCCACATAGCTAAGGCTGAATACTTTAACAACACCCTAAACTCAAATCTTGGGAGGCCTTCTAAATTCTGGAAAGTCATCAACTCCCTTTTCTCCCCCCCAACAACAAATCCCCCTGGTCTATCGTCTTTGGCCATAAGTTGGTTCCGTGCCTACCTACAAAATAGAACCCAAGCTACAAAAATAACTGACTGCACCTCCCCCCACTCCCCATTACCACCGGTGTTCCCCAGGGCTCAATCCTTGGCCCCATTCTCTTCTCCATTCTACTAAATGATCTGCCAGTGGCTTGCTCCACTACCTCAATACACATGTACGCTGATAACACGGTCCTCTTTACTTCCAGCTGCTCCCATAAAGAAGTCACCTCTAATCTTCAGACCGATTTCAACAAAGTACAACACTGGTTCAACTCCAAGCAACTCTTTCTAAATGCCAAGAAAACAGTCTCTATGTCTTTTGGCACTAGACAGAGACTATCCAGACTTACACCCCCCCCGATCTTCCATACCCTAAATAACACCACCCTGGAAGATGTGCCCTCTTTTGGGTACCTAGGGGTCTGGCTAGATAACCACCTCTCCTTCTCCACCCATGTGGACGCCATCCTATCAAAACTGCGCCCCAAGCTCGGTGCCCTCTATAGAAACTGCGTTAGTCTCCCACTTCCTGTGAGATGCGAATTAGTCCAGAAAGTGATTCTGCTTTCCTTCGACTACTGCAATGTTGTCTACAGCTCTGCCTTCAAGTCTACCTTATCCAGACTGGACCCTCTCTTCAATGCTTTCTGCTGCTTCGCCCTCGATGCCCCCGCATCCATCACTGAGCTCTTCCATTCACTGGCTCTCCCATCCCTGAGCAACCGGCGCCTACTTCACAGTACTAAATTTGTTTCTAACTTCTGGCTCGGTTCCCTGTCACCCTACCTCGTTTCCTCCCTATCTTCCCCATCAACCCTGCTTATGCCCTCAGGTCTACTGACTCCAGGCTATTAGCTATCCCTCATTGAAGAACTTCTGCAGGCCAGTCGTCCTTCTCTTACCTCCTCCCTAAGCTCTGTAATGACCTGCCGGACCAAATCCGCCATTCTTCCTCCAAACACTCTCTATCCTCCGCCCTCACTAACTTCTTCGCACCCAGTTGTACCTGCCCCTGACCCCCCCAACTGACTTTTTCCCCCACTTGATCCCCTCCTCCATACGCACCTGACCAGAGGCTGGGCCATTTGCCCAAATGACTGGCTTATAAAATTACTCTCGCAATCCTTGCACTTACCTGCTCTTGGCACTTCTGTCCATCCCTTCTTATTCCCATCAACGTTCCTCCCTAAGTCAACCCCCTGCATCTTTCCCAGTGACTGACTACCTATACCTATCACCACCCCCTGGCCCCAGGCTCGGGCTTCCAGTTCGTACTGCCAACCTGGTGCATTTTATTTCTCCTCATTCTCTAGATATAGGCACTTATGTAACCATGTTTAGTTTTGATGTTAATCAAACATGTTATGCCACCCCCCAAGTGGCACAAGTATGTAGTGCTTCCGCTTTTTTAAGTCTGTCTAGCCACACTCATCCATGTAACCATTGTTTTGAATTGCTTGACTCTAACTTCTACCCATTGTTTGTTTTATGTATACTCCTCTCATGTACCCCCCCCCCCAGGTCACACCGTGAGACGAACATTGTTTTGCTCAGTGTGCCTCTCCTGGTGAAACATTTTCAATAAAAAATAAATTATAGCAATCATTACAAGCAGGGGTGGAGCCATCTATTCAGAGTGCTTAAAGGGCAACATTCTTATTCAGTGGCTGTAATGTGAAAGGCCATGTAAAGCTATTTTAAACAAGGTATTAGGCTCACCTAACTGCAAGCAGACCAAGATGTAGAGGACTAGGTCCATTTAATATTGATACTACATTACAACTATTTTGTGGAAGGCTGTGATGTCATGGTGAAACAACCTGTACATGACTACTCGTGGTCAAGCCCAGCTTGTTCCTCCATGACATCATCAGGTTCCATAACATGGTGCCAATATAGTATTGATCTTGAAAAAGACTTGAGCTTGTATATCTCAGGACTGCTGCGAGTTACAGCACAGGCAAGCCAAACGCCTTATCTGAAATACCTTTTTGTGCTTCTTCAATCTATGATGGTCACTGTGCATGTTCCCTGTGAATGTCAATGAACCCCTTTATTACAGATCACTGTAACTACACCCAAATTCCGGCTGCATAGGCTGAGTGCAGCTGTTGAGTGCTCCGTAATACCAGGCTGTGACTCCGCAGCGGGGGGGGGGGCATACTTCTGTGCACTGCACACAGGCACTGCTGAGTGCTTGACAAGGAAACCCCTCAGCATTTTAATATAAAAAAACACAAGACAGCGTAACACATACAGTAATCCTTCAATGGAAATGAAGCAGGGCAGGGCTCTTCATGCTATGGTCTACTTCTTTTGGAAAAACAGTGGTTAGTGGGCTAGAAACAATACCAGCAGCAGGGTAGGGGGCACTCTTTGTACTGCACTGCTAACCGGGCTGCACAAAAACACATCTCAATTTTAAATAACTGAATGAATAAAAAATAAATCAATACTTTTAAAAGTATTATAGGGGCATGGTAGGACGCCTGTGGTTAGGGTTGAGTAGGCTGTTTAATGTTAAACCCTAATTTTTGCACCTTAATAACTTTGGCGTTTTTTGATGAAATTGCCCAAAATCTGACAAGCACAGCTGGCTGTCAAAGTCTGTCAAAGTCTCAAGATGTGAAAAGTTTCCTGATGGCATCTTATTTGGTTTTTGAGACTCGGAGTTGTCAACTTTAATGCCCATCCTGTTCCTTGAGCAAATAATGTCAGATGTAATCTCCTTTCTTCATGCAGGGCCCTCAGAGCCCTGAATGAAGAAAGGTACAACAGATTATGTTGGCAATGTGTGGAGACAGGCTTCTCTACTATGGGGCACTGGCTTGCAGGCTGTGCTTTGGACAGGAGGCTATGGGCTGGGGAGGAGGGGTGAGCATTAGGGTTGGCAATCCCCATCTACCACTGACTTGCCAAGACTCTAGAGACACAAAACCCTAATGTTTTTTTTTTCCTTTTGCTGCTTGGGGTGGGGGAGAGGATTTAGGGTTGGAAACCCTGCCATATTTCTCTGCTTTCATGGTTTTAAGTTCAACCCTAACTAGTGCATTAATGAAGCTTTTTTTTTTTTTGCAAAAAATAATATATGTGTAACTGGATCTCTGTGGATGTTGTGGTTACTACCCCTGTCTTGTGGGCTCAACAGGGTTGAGGGGCCTGGGTTTGTTAAGCTCTTTGTTTGAGGCATGATATCCAAAGTTGGAAAGAATAATGTGGTGTCTCCACCCAGAGTAAGGTTTTAGTGGGTCTGGTGCAAGTATAGTATTCCCCCTCCTGGATGTAGTGCCTCCCCAAAGGGTTAACCCACCCATGAACCAACTCAATGCAATGACAGTCCCCACAAAAAAACAACATAACATTTAACGGAATATACACTCAGACAAGGTTTGCAAGCAAATATAACAAGGCTTTAGTTAGGGACAGGATTGAGGCCTTAAAAGGACAAAGGGGGTTATGCAATATGAGGTAGTATAGCCAGGCTGGTTGTTCCATGCCAGTCCAGGCCCAGACTACAGTATCATACAGCTGCAGATTGTGAAAGAAGGAGTAAGATTCAATTATATATCATATCTCACCCTGAAGGAATTTTTTTTTTTATGCTTTCTTCATGCTCCCTCCAGGTCGGTCCATGATCAGGAGGATGCCCTAGCCCCATCTCCCGGCGTCCACCAGGTACTGCCAGTCTTCTTCCCCCAGGCATTACCCCCCAGCGGGGTCAGTAAGGGTGACCCCAGGACCCCACTGATGTTGGATCCAGTTCAGACTGGCACCCCAGCTAGTCAGGGGCAGGGCCTGTGAGTGCCCACCATTATCCAGCCACTGTTTTTTTTCCTGGTGTTCAGGATCCCCCATAAGTAAAGTGTGCATGTCGGCAATTGCTGAGCTTCGTGCACTTCTGCCCACAGCATGCTGGCTGACTGCTTCTCCTCCCTTGCTGCTTGAAATGTCTTGCATGCCGGCACTCACCCACCGCTAGGTGTCAGACTGATGTCAGCCCCTGTGTATCCCCTTCCCCGAGAGTAGAGAGCTGTCTTTTGGATGCTCGATCCTCTCCCTCCCAGGCCTATCTCCGGTGACCTGCTCGTGTCGTGAACATGGGTTGCTGGTGTGGCAGGAGGTAAGGTATGATGCCTCAGCCCTCTACACCACTGGGCCAGCTTTGAAGATAAATTTTAATGGGATTAAGCATAAGTATGGGGTCAGGGCAAAAGACTTTACTGTACACATTCAAACAAGAAAAAATTATGAAAGAAGGAACAAAGAAGCTTTTAAGAAAACTATATAATAGATTAACAACTTTTAAGAAAGACCCTTATAAGAATAAAAACATGAAATGGAATAATGAGGTCAAGATATCCTTGACAGAACAACAATGGAAAAATAGAAACATACATAGAAAGTGATGACACATGGGGACCATGTGATCCATCTAGTCTGCCCATTTAAGACTACCCCCCATCCTAGTTTGCTTCATTCCTGAAGTTTCCATACTGATTATCCCATGTCAACCATCTTTGCTTTCACCACCCTAGGGGGCAGGGCATTCCAAGGTTCCACCACCTTTTCAGTGAAGAAAAACTTCCTAAAGTTGTTCCTATATCTACCTCCCCTTAGAAGAATGTCATGACCCCTAATCCTGGTACAGTTATTCATCTGTAGGAGACTTTGCACTTGGACCATATTGATGCCCTTAAGGAACTTGAAGGTCTCTATCATGTCTTCCCTGTCTCTTCTCTGTTCTTGGGAATACATGTTGAGTTGTCGCAGTCTTGTTTCATATGGTTCGTGATGCATACCCTGCACCATCTTTGTCATCTTCCTCTGTATAGTTTCCAATCTGCCTATATGCCTCTTTAGGTGTGGCCTTCAGAATTGGACACAGTACTCCAGGTAAGGGCTTCACCAGGGACCTGTACAGTGGCATGATCACCTCATGTTAACTACTCATGATGCTCCTTCCAATACATTCTGAAGATGCCACTAACCTTTAATGCTGCATTTTCACATTTCTTACTAACCTTCAGGTTATCTGAGATAATTACCCCAAGATCCCACTCCTGCTTTGTTGTAGTCAATTGCTTTCCTCCTAGAAAGTATTTCCATGCTGGGTTGTTTCTTCCCAGGTGCATAATCTTACATTTTTTGGTGTTGAATTTCAACTGCCAGTTTCTCGACCATTCTTCCAGTTTCCTTAGGTTGGACTCCATCTTCTGGACTCCTTTTGGTATGTTGACCCTGCTGCAGAATTCTGTATCATCCACAAACAGGCACACTTTCCCATCTAGTCCATCGACTATGTCACTGATAAATACACTGAAAAGAAATCGGTCCAAGCACTGAACCCTGCAGAACACCATTAGTCACCTCCCCCTGTCTAAACAGTGTACCACTTACCAGTACCCTTTGGTTCCTTCTGTCTAACCACTTTTTAACCCAGTTGATTATTTTATGCCTAGTGCCTGTATGCTCTTTGTTTATCAGCCTCCTGTTAGGGATGGAGTTGAAGACTTTGCTGATGTCCAGGTACACTACATCCACCGCATCTTGTGATCCACCATTCGGGTAACTCGATCGAAGAACTCAGTCAGATTTGTCTGGCAGGACCTCCCTGCTGTAATGCCATGTAATTTTGGATCCAGTTGTCCACTCACTTCTAAGAATGCCACTATCCTCTTTTTTAATAGGGACTCCATTATCTTCCCTACTACCAGAAAAAATAGAAATTGTCGGCAGATAAGGCCCGCTAGGCCCATCCAGTCTGCCTGTAGATCTTGCACATTGTATGTGGCCACTGGCCTTATGTGATCAATGGCTTTTCATCAATCCCTTCCCTCTTGAGGTTCCCTTGTGCCTGTCCCAGACATGCTTAAACCCCTCCACTGTGCTTGCCCCCACTACCTCCTGTGGCTGACTATTCCAAGCACTGGCTACCCTTTCTGTGTAGAAAAACTTCCTCACATTATCTGTTAATCTACCCCCTTGCAATTTCATATTATGCCCCCTTGTTCTAGTACTTTTGCTACATTGGGAAAGGTCCCCATCTGTACCTTGTTTATGCCCTTGAGGTCTTTGAAAGTTTCAATCATCCCCCCTCCGTGAGTACATATTGAGGTCCCTTAGTCTCTCCTCAAATGTTTTGTGGTTGAAGTCCAGCACCATCTTTGTCACCCTTCTCTGGATAGTCTCCACCTTATTTATGTCCTTGCGAAGGTGTGGCCTCCAGAACTGCACACAGTACTCTAGGTGAGGCCTTACTAATACTACTGAGGTAAGAATGACTGGGTGATAGTTTCCCACTTCTTCCATACTCCCACTTTTGTGGAGCGGTACCACTGTTGCCTTTTTCCAATCTTCAGGGACTTCCCCACTCTCTAATGATTTGTTGAACAGTTCTGTGAGTGTAGTGGTCAGTTTTTCCCTAAGCTCCTTTAGAATTCCTCGGTGAATTCCATCTGGCCCCATTGCCTTGTCCACTTTTAACACATTGAGTACCTGTAGGACTCTTTCCTCTGTGAAGGGGCTCATGTCTGCCCCCTTGATATGGAGCTCCTTTTTACACAGCCCTGGTCCTTTGCCGCATTCCTCCTGTGTGACCACCCAGCAGAAATACCTGTTCAGGATCTCTGCTTTTTCCCATTCATCTTGCTTATACTTGCCCTCCTTGCTTGCTAATCTGACAATTCCCCCCATTGCTCTTTCTTTTTTCCCTTATATACCTATAGAAGGTTTTGTCACCTTTTTTCCCCCTCCACTAGGGTAAAAGCTAATAAAATTTATATTTCAGCCAAAAAGAAGACAGTTCAAAAGAAAATAATAGACAGAGCTTATTTAATGCCAAAGATATTGGCACACATTAAAAGGAATAATAACAGTGGTTGCTGGCACAGATGTGGGCAAGGGGTGGACTTAACCCATTGTTTATGGAGTCGCCCCTTGGTGAAAGAATAGTGGGAGATGACTAGCCAGACCCTATCCCTGTTAGTCAAAAAGGATCTCTCATTGGGCGTAGGTCTATTTCTCTTTAATAACACAGAAGTACTTTACTGGACTAAAGTGGAGGAAAATATAATCGTCCAAGGGGCCATGGCTACGAAAAGATTATTGCTAGAAAGCTGGAATGTCCAACCTTTTCCAAAACTAGACCTACCTAGTAGGTACAATATGTTAAGTGAGACCCTTTCCTTTGAAATAAATATGGATGAATGTAGAAATGATAGAAGATATCCAAGAAATTACTTGAAGGGAACTTGAGGCCAATCTCCCACCTTTACTAAAGTTATAGCCATGTCCTAGCTCCTTTAACTTTCATGTACCAAACTGCCAAGACCTTAGTTCTAAGTCTCATAAATTTAAAGTTTAAATAATAAGATAAAGACAAGGTTATTAGCCTAATCTTGTATTACCAGATAAGAAAGTGATCCCTGAAGAGTGGTGGATGGGGGGTGTAGGTTTTTGTTTATTTTTTGTTTTGGTATGTGTATGGCTATTTTTATGAAAACAACACATTTTTGGAAAGTTAAGAAAGTATATATACTGCAGATTAATTGAGAGGTACTGTATGATGCTAACCTAGCAAATTATAGCAATGTATTTAATGTAAATAATGAGTGTACGTTGAAGCTGTAAAGTACTATAAAATTAAAAATATATTTTTTTAAAAGTAACATAGAGCTGCTCTTCAGTCACCCTTCCAGGGTCAGCCAAATAATATATGCAATCTGGGGAGTGCTTTAAGAGCCCTTCCCAGCTCAGTCTACTGTATTGTGGGAGCGTGGGAGAAGACCCCAGAAGAGGAGGAAACAAATTTTGGTGGGGGACTTAATGTTCAAGGGAATTTGGGAATAGGAAGGGAGGTGGAGCGGGGGGTCAGATGCCTACATGGCACTAAGGCCCAGAGGGATGGGAATCAGATTCTGTTATTGCTAAGGAAGTAGGATGGATGGGGGAGCTGGATGTCAGTGTCCACCTTGCAGCCAATGAACTGGCTAGCGACAAGGCTGAAATAGTGCAGGGGAAGTTTAGGGACTGGGGGAGTGGGGTTAGACAGGTAGCATGCTCAGCGGCTTTCTCTGCCATGCTGCCTGTTTATGACAGGGGGAGGAAAGGGATCTCAGCAGCAGGAGCTTCAGCTCATGGTTGAAAGAATGGTGCAAAGAGGAGGAATCAGCTACATTGTGAACTGGGGGTCCACCTGGATTGAAAAATGCCTGTACAGGGGTGATAGCCTGCATCCATCTGGGAGGGGAACTGCAGTCCTCAGTGGATGGTTTAAATGTTACTTTGAATGTTTAAAAAAGTTGAGGGGGAAGGTGGAAGAAATTGGGACTCAGAAACTGCACCCCCCCACAGACGAAGGTAGACAGTAGGGAGAACCTGAGGGGAAAGCAACCCTCGAGAGTGCAAAGTAAGGGAGGAGGCAGGGTGATAGAGACAAAAGGGATGGAAACAAGAACACTAAAAAGTGGGGGGGACAAAAGGGAAAAAAGGGTGGCTACAAGGGGAGTGCTAACAAAATCTGGAAGGCCATTTGTGTGCAAACGCTAGAAATCTAAAACATAAGATTCCAGACCTAGAGGCCATCATGGCAGAGAGTGACCTTGATACTGTGGCCATTACTGAGTCATAGGGCACTGAAAACCATAACCAGGCTATACTCTGCTTAGGAAAGACAGGGTTGGAAGGAAAGGAGTGGGTGTGGTGTATAACAGCCCCCCTTGACTCACCTTGGCTGTTCCAGGACCCTCGGGTCCACATTGCACACTCCTCTGAGGAGGCCGCCTGGGTTCAAAAGTGGACAATGATATACTAGAGCAGAATGGTGCAGTGCCTCCACCTGGGGTAGTGATATGGGATACCTGTGATATAAATTCCAGGTTACCACCCCCCAGGAAATTACAGTAACTGCCACCACATTACTTTCCACACACAGTAAATGCATACAGTTTCCAATAACCAGCAATACCAACTTGTACCATGAACCAACTTTCTGTTTTGTTATAGGGAGGGAGTGAACAGGGGAGAAAATAGCACACTAATAAACAGCAACAACAACAACTATACCCCAAACTGTCTCCCACACCTCCCACCAGCGACTGCACCCGGCTTTTCCCCAAAACAGCCATTAGAAACAGTCAATAAGTTGCTGTGGGTACTTCACCAGAGTTGCTCCAAAAGGCAGGGATGTGGCGGGGATAAACGGTCTTGTAACTGGGATAAGAATACATTTGTTGGGGTAAACAGATGCAAACTTTAACTTTTTTCTGCCTGGGCTTATATTGGTGCTAGCAGAATCCTGCACAGGAAGTAACCCTCTTTATTAACTAGCTAGCTAGCTAAAAAAAAAAAAGACTCCTAGGAGTTGCAGCCCAGAAATACTCACAGTCTGGAGATCGAGGGGGTTCAGCAGACAAATTATTTCAAATGGTACCATGTTGGTATCAGGAGTTATTGGTAATGCACCCCGATAGCATCTGGTCTTCACCTATCAGGCCTTTCAAATATTCACCTCTAAAGCCTTTGCATGTGGTGTTCACCTGACAAGCCTCTCTGGTGATCCCTTTGGTGATCTAGTGGACTGGGCAGGCCGGAAGTCCCTGAAACTTTTTGCTTAGCACACAGCTTCAGAATGCACACCTGTAGCAGGGCTCTGGCTCAATCTCTACCCCAGCACTCACAAGGTCACTGACTGGCAGCAGCTAAGCAGATTCAAAATCACTAGTCCTTCCAAGAGGAAACAGAGTGGCTTAGCATCTCCATCTTTGCTGCGAAGTCCCTTTACTCTTAGCAGCAAAACATTTTGCTCTCTGCTGCAAAATTCTTTTTCTCTAGCTTTAGCCTGTAAATCTCTTTATCCTGCAGGCTGCAAAACTCCAGACACAAACTCATACTAACAGGCTCCAGTCTTACATAAGGAAAACAGTCCATGGCTTCACTTTCTTTCCTTTTGACACAATATTTTCTCTGGTGATTTTTCTCTTTTCTGCGGTTCTGGGGCCAATAAGGCTGTTGCTAAACAAGCAGGACTTTTGGGCTAGGAAGCTCACAGCAGTCTCTTCTTCTCTGCTCACTCTGGATTCTCTGGAATCCCCCCTTTTTGGCAGGCTACCAGTCCCTTTTATAGTTTTTTCAAAGTCCCCTTGTAATAGGCTGATCTATTTTCCAGGCTTATTAATGCCCTCTGCTAATACCTAGTGCCCCCCCGGTGCCAGAGCCATATGGGGCCACCATATTTATTTACATTTATGCTCCCCCACACACACAGCCCCACTGTTCTAATATTAAGTCCACTCAGGGGTTAATAATGTTATGTTCTGGCCCCACTTGCTGTACTGGGGACAGAAAACTCTGCATTTACATTGTGGGAGCCCTTGTATTTCCTGTGGGGCTCCTGATACTGGAGGTGCCTGTTTCACACCCTTTCAATGTGCACAGAATTGGAGCCATAGCTCCTTTAAGATTCTATGGCCCATGCATGCAAAACCGACACATGGTGGCCATCTTGTTTATTTGCCTTTCGCTCATTTCATTTCTCGCTGCTCCAGGACTGTGTAAACACAACAGTGCCTGGAGATGCAGAACATCTTCAGGACCTTGGCCCCCTTTTGGCATGGGAGCGAGGAATCACCACAACAAGCAACCACTGCCACAAGGATATTGTGAGCACCACTGCCCTAATCTCTCTTGTAGCCACTGAAGAAGGACATCATGGGGCAGGACTAGGGCCATAGCCCACAAAGTAAGCTCCACAGGGGTGGGGGGCTTACATGCTCCCCTCTAAAAGCTTGGCATCCTTGACAAGACATTAAAGTTCCACACACATTATGTACAAGTAAGGATATCAATAGGCACAATGCTAACTAACACCTGGTTCTTGACTATCCCAAATACGTAAAACAGGTAAATAATGTTGCCAAATAAATCTTGCTATGTCTGCACTTTTTTCTTATGCGCGAACATTAACCTACAAGATCATTTCTAATCAGCTTAGAAAATATATAGACACACTTTTGTTTGTGTAATAAAAATGTAATCTTTATTTTTTTAGACAGAAGCCAGTAAAAGGTACTGCTACATCTCAGTACCAGCTTCACAAGGTGCAGTTGCACGTTCTCCCCTTCCCCACCAAACACATGGCTCAATCACAACTTGCCAAAAACCATGGAAAGACACACTCCCTACATTCCTCACAGTGAGATCCATTCCCTGCATTCCCCACACTACATTGCTCCTGCTAGGTTACGTTATAGCACCTTGCTTCTGCTCAGCTTGGTACAGCACAGCTCTCTGAAAAAATAAAAACTTTTCTTGCAAAACAGGATTACCACACCCCCCGTGCCTCCCACACTACATTGCTCTCCCAGCTCTTCAGTTCAGCTATGCTATGCACAGTAAACCACCACTTAGTAACATCAAGGACCAAGCTGTATGCACTAAGCTTTTGTGACCACCAAACGGTATGCAGTATGCCCTTTACACCTAGTTCACAGCACATCTCTTATTGCCTGCTAATGCAAGTGCAGGACCATCTTAGCTTCTAGCACCTGAGCGGTATGCCGTATGCTGCTGTATGCTGTAAAATTATTAGTGTTTTTTTTTAAGATCCATTGCCTGCTGCCCTTTACACCAAGCACCTAGCTCCCACTCTCTTTTTAATTTACTGGGCTGCCTTCTGTTTTTTTCCTCCTAGCAGTATGCACTTTACACCTAGCGAACAGCTCTTATTGCCTGCTGGCAAACCGTTATCATTTTTATCAGCTTCACATTGTATGACAGCAGCACCGGATGACCAACCTGCAATCTTTATTTAACAGCCTGTGGTGCGATAAGTCAGATCCGCGATATTAATTGAAAGTGAACATTAACAGTTTTACAGTATACAGTTATACAGTCACAATAAGCACTGACTATCTAGAAAATAAGTATCTGACTAGTAACAGTAGGTATGAACATGCACATGCATGTTCCCACCCTATCCATTTTGCAGCACGTGAGGGGATATATTACAGGAACAATGTTCTTGTGAACCACCTGAAGGGGGATGTCAGAGAAGGCACCTAGGAGGTTGTAAGTTAATTTTGTGGATGGCCTACAGGCTCTACTAGACTTTTGGGGGACTACTACTTCTTCCATAGGACTAGGGTGCACACTGCTGACTCTAGGCACTGTGTCCAGCACAGGGGCCTGGTCTAGAATAGCAGGTGTTCAATCAGTCTTAGCTGAAAAGTCCTTCACCAAGGCCTCTACATCCATGTCTGCAAAGGGTGCCTCTTGATCTCTGACTGGGGTGGCACTTGTCTCCAAGGGTTCGGCATCAGGGTGTACACTGTACAAGAAGTCTGTCTGTTCACTATTGGCTTGTAGCCAGTACTTAGGAGTCACTGTTTCTATGGGTGCTTCTGCAGGATACTGATACCAGTACATTTCCTCTTCCTCCTCAGTATTTGCACTGTCTGCTGGTTCAGGTTTTGTAGCTGGTTCATTTCTCAATACTGATTCAGGAATGGTTACTGCCATCTTTTTTCGGGCTTGACTTCGATTTTGAGTTTTGGCAGGTCTCGGCCCAGGCTCCATTACAGTCTCTGTAATGGGCTTGAGCTGATCAATGGACAAAAGGTGGATATGGTGGTGAATAGTTTTGACAGTCCCCAACCACATGCTTGATGAATTTGGTATACAGGTAAATCAGGTAGCTTTTCAAGAACAACATACGGTTCAGAGGACCAGCAGAAGACTGTCTTGTGCTTTTTACGGAGGCCAGGATTCCTGAGGAGAACTCTGTCTCCAATTTGAAACACTTGGTTTCACACTTTACGGTCATATCTGAGTTTATTTGCAGCCCTGACTTTACCAGCAGCTTCTGCAGCCAATTGATAGGCCTCTTTCAGTTGCATTTTTAGACTTTTTGTGGATTCAAGGTAGGACTCTTTGGAGGCTTCATTAGCAGACACCTAAAAGCTAAGTCAGTTGGCAAAATGGGCTTCTCGAGCAAACATCAACAGGTAAGGTGAAGCATCTGTATCACTGTTTCAAGTACAATTGTAGGCATGCACCAACTTGGGGATGTGTTGGCTTCAATATCTTTTCTGTTCCAGTTCCAGTTCCAACAAACCGAACATGTTTAACAAGGTATGATTAAATCTTTCAGGTTGTGGGTCCCCTAAAGGGTGGTAGGGAGTGGTGTGGGAGTGGTGCGAAAGGGCTGAATACCATGGGCAGCAAGAAATTCTTTCACTAGGCAGCTCTGAAAGTCGTGACCTTAATCAGAGTGAATATGCTGGAGTATACCATAATGCGTTACAAACTCCTAGAGTTTCTACACAACAGTCTAGGTAGTCTGATGTTCAGTTGGATAGGCTTGAACATATCTTGTGCAGCGGTCAGTGATGACTAAAATATGACTATAATCTTTACTGTCCCGTTCCAGTGACAAAAAGTCCATACACACCAGTTTTAATGGTTCAGTGGTTTTAATGTTTATGAGCAGTGCTGCTCTCCTGGGCAGTCTGTCTCTGAACTCACAAGGCACAGTTCTAGCAGTGCTTCTCCACATCAGATACCATTCTGGGCCAATAAAATTGGTTTCACACAAGGTTCAGGATACGCTCGAATCCGAGGTGCCCCATGTCATCATGCAATGCTCTGAGGACAACTCTGTGGTATTTCCACAGCAGTACCAACTGATTACAGATGACCATTGTTTAGGGCATACAGAAATAGATTAGTTGCTATATTGGTCCTTGTGAGAACAGATCCAGAAGCACATTGTTTGATACTTTTTATTGGAGCAATAAAGATGTTACAAAAAGAAAACAATGCCTAATTTGGACCAACCAAGTCATTCCTCGGAGACTTATGACAATTATTCAGAGTCATATTCTATTAACACCCAGTTCATACTTAAAAAAAAAAAAAAAAAAACTGAAAAAATTCTCATTTGTTAAAAGTACCTATTTAAAAACAAATCACAAATTTAAATGGAATGAATAGCATCCCATTAGCTTGCTGGTACTGAGAATATTTCAAGGTCAAATGATAACCATTAGATAAGCTGAACACTCAAGCAGGCAAAGCCTGTAACTGAAATTATTAATGAATGTGTATGTTATGAGAATACATTAAAAATTAAAAGCAAGACCTTTAGATTTAGTACCAGAAGTGTCCAATTTAAAACTTGATAGTATTGTGTGATAAAAAACTGTACAACAGAAATGTTTCATGGAAATAAGAAAAATGTACAGTGTATGAACAACTGTTTAAAACATTCATACAGAGTTAAACTTATCTGGATATATTTTCTAAACTGTACTCTCAACCAGTTAACACATTACATAAACATTAAAATCTACAGTGCTGTAAAAATATTTTTTACAATTTTTTTTATTTTTCTTTTAACCGGGAGAGACACACTAAGCTGAAGCTTGTTTACAGGTGTGACCTGGGAGCACAAGGAAGTTAAGTGACTTGCTCAAGGTCACGCAGTATGCAAGTGGGAGCTGTGAGATTCAAACCCAGGTCTCCAGGTTTGCAGCTCAGAGCCTTAAACCACTGCACTGTACTGCCTCCTCCAATATCAACAATATCAATAATATCAATTGTCAGTATTATTGCCAAATAAAAAAAAAACAAATCTCTCAAGGACCACCCAGAAAATTAGTTCATGCATCTTAAAATGTACAAAGTTCAATAATGAGTCATTATATAATCAATTAACTATATGAATATAAACAGTCTTAAGAATCTGTATAAAACCCCCATGGAATTAAACTCCTCCCCCCCAGGAAAAGATAACTAGAACATAAGTGTATTTCACTATGTGTGTGAGCCAAGAGTCCTAACACCCTGTAGCATAATTATGACATGTACCAAATATAAACTTACCTAAATATGCAAGCACAACCCCAAACCCAACCCCCACACAGCACCTCCCCACAAACAACAAAAACTCATTCTCCAACCCCCTAAAACACACACACACATAATACAAAATTACCCCTACACACACACTAAACTCCCCCCTCATACACACTCACCCAAGACAACCAAACCTCCCTCACCCTCCCAACACACACTCATGTATATTTGGTGAGAAACCAACATATTGATAACCAGTTAAAAAGGACTCTATGAAAATAATAAAAACAAATCAACAACAACAACACACTGTCCATCCTATGAAGTAAATGTCTGTGTAAGTTTAAGTGGGGTAATACATCATGAAACCCAAATCAGTATTCATGCAATCTGCTACCATACTGAGAAGTAAAATAAGCTTAATCTAAAAAGTCTGTCTCTGTTATGTACTTTTTTAAATCCTTTTAAGACCATTACTGGCATATCTGAGACTCAGTGGTCATTCTGAGAGAAGTGCCGCCCCACTGGTTTGTCAGTCATCTTCATATCTTATTTGTATGTCTGTGTACGTTCATTCTAGTGTGGAGAGCTTGGTTTGTCTCTCCAACATACCCTGTTTGTGGACATCTCTTGCACTGAAAGAAATAAACAACATTACGTGATAGACAGCTATAATTCCCCTGTATCCTGAATAGTCTGTTTTGTGATGTGGCCACATAATGTGAAATGGAAATGAGCTCACAAGTCCTATATCTGGGTTGATTACAAGGTCATGTACCATGTAGTGTCATGGTACCCTGTTCTGGTGCAAATTTACTCCTAACAATCAGGTTGGCTAAAGTAAGTGGTTTTTTAAAAGATAGTCATGGTAGTTCTTGGAAAATACAATTTAGGGTCTCATTCTCACTAAATATAGGATGGAGGTCCTTTAATTTTACGTAGAAGTTCAAGGTCGGGATGATACATTACTAAGAAGGGTATTCTGTTGGTAGTGGTGCTCTCCTTACACTGAAGTAGTTGCTCTCTAGGTACCTGTGTTGCACATTCCACTGCTCTGTCTATCTCTCTGGAAGAATGTCCCTGCTCCATAAAGATGTTTTTCAACACAGCCAAATGTGTATCTTTGTCTTCCTCATTTGAACAGATACAGTGATACCGAAGTGCTTGACTGTACATGACAGATTTTTTTGTGTGGCTCAAGTGATTACTATTTCTGTGTAAGTATCTCTGACTTTCTGTTGGCTTCCTGTAAATACATGTATGTAAGGTTCAAGCCTTGATGGTGACAGTGGTGTTCAGAAAATTAACACTGGTGTCAGAATATTCCAGGGTAAGCTTTATGGTAGGGTGGAGGTTATTAAGTTCCTGATGAAAATCTTTAAGTGTGTCAGTGCTCTCTGTCCAAATTATAAACAAATCATCAATGTTCATGGTAAACAAGGTGGTGGAGTGGCTATGTACTTCCACAACTCCTTAAACTGCACTGTTTTTCACCATGAAGCAACCCCCTGCTCCCACGAACTCCTCCTAATCAGTCTCACCTTTCCATCTTCATCTCCCCTTTTTGTGAGGGTTTCTAAAACTTCACCCATCATCCCTCATCTCCTGCATCACTGCCATCTCCGCTTTATCAAACTCGGGGGAATTAATCCTTCTTGGCGACTTTAATTCAGACTGGCTCCCCCCTCATCACTAAGTTCTTGCCAACTGATCAAAGCATTAACTCTAACCCAACTGATTAAATAACCTACTTGACCCAACCCTAGAAGTCAATCACACTCCTTATACTTGTCTGGGGTGCTCTTTGTCCCACCCCCACCGTATTTGCTCTGCTGATACCGTACTAGACATTCTTAGTGACCACTGTCCCACCTTCTGTATCAGGAAGTCCTGTCTTCTCCCTATCCCTCCCAAATACCTCCAGTATCAACCCCTGAAATCCCTTGATGTAAATAAACTTCTTCATGACCTGGCCTTCACAAACTGGTCCCCTGTCCTTTTCTCCCTGTCAGTCAATGATGCCCTCACTCATTTCACATCCATCTTCCTGAAGATCTGTGATGTCCATGCCCCACAAAAGACAACAAGCGTTAGATGTGTCCACCACCCCTGGATTCCCCTGATATTCTGGGTGAGTGTAGAGCTCGTGATCATGCCTGGTGCCATTTTAAAACCATAGGTGACCAGGCCTCCCTCCAAGCCTTTCATACACTCCAAAAAACCTTTCTACTATTAGCATCTATCAGGCTAGATCTGATTTCTTTAAATCTCATCTGCACCCCTCATACAGTATTCCCTCCTCCTTTTGGTAGGATCTCTGCTTGCTCCTGTACCCCAAATCAGACTCCCCCTCAATCCGTGAGGATGGTTCACTAATCTCCTATCCCTCCTATGTTGCCAATGCCCTAAATAAGTATTTTACATCCTGTGCTGTTCTGCCTGGGCCCCTTTCCCCCTCCCTTCTCCCCAACTCCCCACCTCCCCACAACTTTTAGGTTTTCAACTCTCACTAATAATGCCATCAGAAGTCCTGAGAGCTCTTACCTCACCAAACCCCTCTAAGTCTAGCCCTGATGGCCTGCATCTTAGGTTTCTCAAAATCTCTGCACCTTCAATTACTACCCCGTTAACCTTCATCTTAAATCTTTTTCTCTCCTCTGTCACTGTTCCTAAAACCTGGAAGTCTACTACAGTTCTCCCTCTTTTCAAAGGTGGTGACCCTGCCACCCCTGCTAACTACCACCCCATCTCCCTTCTCCCTGCCCTTGCTAAAGTTCAAGCATACCTCATCCTGTCTAGGCTCAACAATTTCCTAACCACTTCTAACACCCTCTCCAATCAGGTTTCAGGAAATCCCACTCTACCAACTCCTCCCTCCTCCGCTTTACTGACTCCATCCACACTGCTATGAATCTTGACCAGATCACCTTGGCTATTTTCACTGACCTAGCCAAGGCCTTTAATTCGGTTTCCCACCCTCTCCTACTTTCTAAACTATGCTCCATTGGCCTATTCCCTGTCTCAGTGTCCTGGTTCAGCTTCTATCTAACTGGCTGCTCACAGTCAGTTTCAGTCAACATTGTCATGTCTCCCTCCCTCCTCATCCTTGCTGGCATACCTCAGGGCTCTATTCTTGGACCACTTCTCTTTACCCCTCTTTATAAATGACCTTCCCTCTGTTTGCACCTGCTCCAATATCTAGATGTATGTGGAAGATACTGTCCTTTTCCTGTCTGGCCTGTCAACACAAGCCATCCAAACCCCCTTCCAAAATGACCTTACAGTGGTCACAGCCTGGTTCGACGCAAATAGTCTAAAACTGAATGCTTAAAAAAACTGTTGCCATGACCTTTGGTTCCAAACAAAAACTCACCAAGCTTCCCTCACTTCCAGTCTTCTTCTCTTCAACAAACACCCCTGTAGACAATGTCCTTACTTGCAAGCACCTTGATGTCTGTCTTGGCCCTTCCCTTGATTTCTCCTCCCACTTCAGCATGCACCACACTACTCTGCACCCTAAACTTACTCTATTGTCTTAAGGTCAGTCTCTCCCTTCCTGTATGATGCGATCTTGTAGTCAAATGGATCCTCCCAGACTTTGACTACGCTGACATAGTCTTCAGTGCTTCCCCCTTTGCCTCCCTCACCAAATTGGAGATCCTGTTTCATGCACTGTGTAGGTTCACCTTGAACTCTCCTCTCTTAACTCACCACTGTGACCTCTACTCTTCACTTTCCTTATAGTCTCTTACTCAGTGGTGTTCCTCTCACTGTCTAACCTTCATAGCCGAATACTGGTTTGGGTCTCTTCCATCCTACCTTACCTACCTCCTTTTTCCCACTTCTCCCTCGCTGTATAATTCACAGTCAAGCTGTACCCGCAGCTTTTCTCTCCCTCATGTCTGCATCTCAGCTGGCAAACTCTCCTTCTCCTACAGATTTCCTTCTCTTCGGAACAGCCTCCCCTCCCAAATGCGCTTCTCTCCCTCCTTCCATACTCTCAAGCGCTTACTCCGATCAACTGCTGTTACTTCTTGCACCTGTTCTCCATCCTAAACCCCTGCTCACCACAGCCCTAATGCTTCCCCCTTACTGTGTTCCACTGTAAATACTTTATTTCCTAGCTTGTATTTTTCTGTACATAGTCAACTAGTGAGTATTTTTTAATGTACATAGCACCTATGTTGTATAATGATGTATAGACTCTGCTATTGTTAAACTTCTGTTGCATTTGTCTGGCTCCTGTACCCTTTTTCCCCAGGTCATACCTGGAAATGAGCTTTGGTTCATGGTGCTTTTCCAGATTATCAACTTTTAAATAAAACTAAAAAAATGTAACGGAAATAAGCAAGTGGTTTGTGGGGACAGTGCCTTAAAAAGTCCTCCCCCAAATTCGCCATAAAGAGATTAGCATACTGTGGAGCCATCCTGGTACCCATTGCTGTTCCCATAGTGTGAACATAATGTTTACCATTGAAACTCAAGTTGTGTGTTATGTGTTAATTCAATAAGTTTCCCAACCACTCCAGGATTGATGTTTTGGCCTAATCCTTTCTCATATAGGCACTTAAGGCAGGCTGAAATGCCATTCATGTGTGGAATATTAGTGTAGAGGGGATATTACATCCATCGTTGCCAAAATGGTGTTAGGCCTCAGTAAGTGCTTCTAACCAGAAAGTTTAAGCAGGAAGTGTGTAGTGTCCTGGATGTAACTGTCCCTTTCTCTAAATAGTGGTCTTAAAATGGTTTCTACAAATCCTGAGATCCCCTCAGTCAAGGTACCATTGCCAGAGACTATGGGTCTCCCCGGATTGCTCGGTTTATGTATTTTAGGCAGCATGTAGAATGTCCCTGGCTTGTGTTCAACATAGATAAAATCCATTAGTCTGCCTTGGTCACGGTTAGGAAATGATCTAAGTCCTGTAGTTCTCTTTTATATTCTGTGGTGGAGTCACTGTCCAGCTCTCTGTAGTAGGTATGGTCAATTTGCTGTCAGTTGGCTTCATTAATATAGTCCTTTCGGTTTAATATCACCACTGTAGATCCTTTATCTACTTTTTTATGACAATGTTGTGATTTGATTTCAGTGTTTGTATAGCTTTCCATTCCAATGGAGAGAGGTTGTAATGGGCCTGTTTTTGCCTATTAAGGATCTGACCAGTCACTCTCTGGCAAAAGCAGTGAATGTAATTGTCCAGTTTCTTATTACACCCACTTGAGGGGGGGTAAAATCATATGATTTATTTTTATTATTCATTGAATTGTTACTGTTTGTGATCTCTTCTCTGGCTGTGATTTCTTCTCTGCCATGAAAGAATTCTTTAAGTCTCAGTCTGTGGAAGTATTCCTCAAGTTCACCACAAAACTGTATTCTGTCCAGTGGTTTTGTTGGGCAGAAAGTGAGTCCCTTAGAAAGTACACTTAATTCCCCAGTAGTCAGTGTGTGGTTGGACAAATTAACCACTGAAAGGGGGCCATCTGTGTAGCTATGTTATTCAATCACTCTATTCTGTTCTTCATGGTTGTTAGGAAGTATGGTATGTTGAAGGGTATCTAACTTCCTGTTTTGAATGAGCATGGCTCATCTTAAGGTCCTTTGGTAGTTCATGTATATCTCATGCAGGGTGTCTGTAATAAGCTCATCAGACATCCTCTCCAGTGTGGTAACAATTTCATCAAACTGTTTAGTCAAAAATGCTTTCTTGGCATATGATCTATGGATCCTGTGATTTCTCAGTTTCTCAGAGGTCCTATGACAGAGTTGTTTAGCATACTTAGAATTATCAGTGTTCTTTACTGGATTCCAGACAGTTAAACCTTTAGGGATAATGTTGTTCCTCTTGCACTGGTCTGAAAAAAATGGATGACAGTGTCTAGATGGGTGAGTTCCTTCTTTATGTTGTGTAACTGCCATATTCTACGGCAAATTCAGGTATCTTCCATGATGACATACAGAAATAGACTAGTTGCCGTATTGGTCCTTGTAAGAACAGATACAGAAGCAAATGGTTTGATACCTTTTATTGGGCCAAAAAAGATGTTACAAAAATAAAACAATGTCTAAGCTTATGGACCAACCAAGTCCTTCCTCAGAGACTTATGGCAATTGTTCTGAGAGTCACATTCTATTAAAAACCAGATCATACATAAAGAACCCAGAAAAAATTCTCATTGGTTAAAAGTACCTATTTCAAAAAATCACAGATTTAAATGGAACGAGTAGCATCCCTTTAGCTTGTTATTACTGAGAATATTTCAAGGTCAAATGACATCCATTAGATATACTCAGACAGAAAAAGCCTGTAACTGAAATTATTAATGAATGTGTGTGTTATGAGAATGCATTCAAAATTAAAAGCAAGACCTTTAGATTTAATACCACAAATGTCCTTGTTAATACTTGATATTATTATATGATAAAAAAAAAACAGTACAACAGAAATGTACATATGGAAATAAGTGGGTAATAAGAAAAATGTACCTTGCATGAACAACTGTTTAAAACATTGATACAGAATTAAACTTATCTGGAGATATTTTCTAAATTATAGTCTCAACCAGTTAACATACTCCATAAAGATTAAAACCTACAGTGCTGTAACAATATTTTCTACAAGATACTATTAATTTTCAGTATTATTGCCAAATAGAAAAAATTATAAAAAAAATAATCTTTCAAGGACCACCTAGAAAATTAGTTCATACATCTTAAAAGGTTCAAAGTTCAATAATGAGTCATTATATAATCAATTAACTATATGAACATAAACAGTCTTAAGAATCTGTATAAAACCCCCATGGAATTAAACCTAAAGGTTTAACAATTTGGAATCCATTAAAGAACACTGATAATTCGAAGTATGCTGAAAAACTCTGTCTTAGGACCTTGGCCATATGACCTGTTCTGCTACTGCAGAGGGAGGCCTTGACCAGCACCCGAAGGGGTCTCCCAAGTTGGGGGTGGTGTGGCGGTCTGGAGTATATGCTTCCTCCCTGCAGCTCCCGCTGCTCAATATTAATTGGATAGGTATTAATCTAAAGTAGAAAGTGTAAACGTAATTTGTGTCTTAATAAAGATTAATATCTAGAATTGTAAATAATAAAACATGGCTGCGGCCATTTCCTCCAAGAACTGTGTTGCATCTTTCTTGACCATAGAAGGGGGGAGTTATGGGGGCCTACCAGACAATGCATAAGCTGCCAAAGCATTGCAGCAGCTGCCCCTTTGTCTGGGGCCCCTTCCCCCTCCATGGCCAGAGGCTGCTAGAGACCAGCCCAGGGGAGTGGCCAGCAGCCTCTGGACACAGCCAGTGATAGGGCATAGCTAGCTCCTCGGAAGGGGGGGTCTGAGGGGAGAGGACACATAAAGCTGGCTGGCTGGCAGGCAGGCTGGATTCCAGCCTTCTTGCTCATCCTCCCCTCGGATCTCCCACCCACCCACTCATCCCCCTGGCATTTCAGGAGGTGAGGATGGCTCAGTAGGGCCCCCTTTTTGATCCTCTACGGGCAACCGCTTTATGGGTTGGGAAGAGACTTTTCCTGGTTTTCCCCTACAGGGTTTTTTTCCCGGGTTTTTCACCTCCCCCAAAAAGGGATGTTATAGTATGAAAGCAGAGAAGTAAGAGCATCAGGTAACAATACAACAAAATGCATATCATACAAAGTAGCATAAATCTTTAACTTTCAGGGTGAAAGAATTACAGTGTAAGTAAGTAAGTAAAGTAAGTAAGTAAAAATTTATTTTTAAGTGCTTTTCAAAACCAAAGTGCTGTACAAATAGGCAGGCAATTAAAATACAAACATATAACATCAACAACAATAATAACAATACAATCACAGTAAAATCATAATAAAATCACTCTCTATATGCTTTTAAGAATAAATAAGTTTTTAATTCTGACTTAAAACTCTCGATGGTCAGGCAGCTTCGTATCTGACGAGGTAGAGAATTCCACAGGGTGGGGGCAGCGTAGGAAAATGTCCGTGCCCCAGATATTTTTAAACGAACCCTGGGAATCTCTAGCAATCCCTCGTTGGCGGAGTGGAGTGAGCGAGAGGGACAGTAGGGAATAAGGAGATCTTGAAGATACTGCAGTCCCTGTTTGTGTAGGGCTTTGTAGGTCAGTAACCCGACCTTGAAGGTGATCCGTCACTGAACCGGCATCAAGTGCAGTTCGCACAGCACAGGCATGATATGACTTCTCATAGATGTCCCAGTCAAAAGCCTGGCTGCTGCGTTCTGCACCAGCTGTAAGCGGCGGATACCAACCCCCCCCCCGGTAGCCCTAGGTAAAGGGCATTGCAGTAATTAAGGTGAGAAGTAACAAAAGCATGAACCAATGTCGGAAGGTCAGCTGGAGGAACTAGGTGTTTTACCCGAGTGATATTCCTAAGATGGTAAAAGGAGGATTTGACAGCGGATGACACCTGAGATTTCAGGGTCAAACCGTCGCCAGTAATAACGCCCAGGTTACACACCTGGTCTGAAGTTGGGAGCTGGGCACCATCGATCCATATGCCCGAAGGAAGCCCAGCCCTACAACCCACCTCAAGGTGACCTGGGTCCACCACCAACACCTCAGTCTTATCCGGGTTTAACCTTAGCCAGCTGGCACTCATCCAATCCTTGATCTCGGATAGACAGCTGTTAAGCATAGAGACTGCATTTTCCTGTCCGGGACTAAAGGACAAATACAGCTGGGTGTCATCTGCATAGCAGTTAAAACTCAAGCTGTATAGCCTAATAATGTCTCCCAATGGCAGCATATAGACAGAAAACAACATGGGTGCCACAAAATGGAACCCTGCGGAACCCCACAGGGCAGAAGAACGGTATCAGAGGAATAAATTCCGGTGATGACCCTCTGTCTCCGCCCCGTCAGGAAAGATCGAAACCATTGCAGAACTGTACCAGACAGTCCGCAATATTTGTGTTGTTGATGTTACAACACTCCTGCTAGCTAGACCTGATGAACAGAGAAAAAAAATAGTGAATTAGAGCTATTTAGTAGCTGTTGTCTTACAGAAACCCCAGTTAGCTGGCTCTCGTGTATCTGCTAAGCTAACTGTTGTCATTTGTGCTCCCTGGATAAGAAGTTACAAGGCTCTGCTGTTGCTAAACTAATTTTAAAGCAATACACATGCTAAATCCAAGGGCATGGCTACATCACTGTCACATGAGACAGGGGGCATCCTGGGAGAAAGAAAACCAATAAAACTATTTGTTATGGAGATCCCCAGGGGTCATAAAACTACCATACAGCTAGCAGGCAATTTAGGAAAAACTCCAAATAGCAGACAGAGGGAAGGACACACTAGGATTTAACACACATATCAAAACACTCTACATAACATATGTTTTTTTAAAATTCTGGGTGGACTACTCCTTTAATAACCTCCACCCTACCATAAAGCTTACCCTGGAATATTCTGCCACCAATGTTAATTTTCTGGATACCACTATCACCATCAAGGATGGAACCTTACATACATGTATTTACAGGAAGACAACAAACAGATGAAGATACTTACACAGGAATAGTAATCACCCAAGCTACACAAAAAAATCTGTCATGTACAGTCAAGCACTTCAGTATCACCGTATCTGTTCAAATGAAGAAGACAAAGATATGCATTTGGCTATGTTGAAAAACACCTTTATGGAACAAGGACACTCTTCCTGAGAAATAGACAGAGCAATAGAATGTGCAACACAGGTACCTAGAGAGCAATTACATCAGTATAAGGAAAGGACCACTACCAACAGAATACCCTTAGTAGTCACTTATCATCCTGACCTTGAAATTCTATGTAAAATTATTAAGGACCTCCACCCTATATTTGGTGAGAATGAGATCCTAAATTGTATTTTTCAAGAACTACCACTACTATCTTTTAAACAACCACCAAATTTAGACAACCTGATTGATAGGTGTAAACTTGCACCAGAACAGGGTACCATGACATTAAATGGTACAAGACCTTGTAATCAACCCAGATGTAGGACTTGTGAGCTCATTTCCACTTTGGATTGTGTGGTTACATCACAAAACAGACTATTCAGGATACAGGGAAATTATACCTGTACATCACGTAATGTTGTTTGTTTCATTCAATGCAAGAAATGTCCACAAACAGGGTATGTTGGAGAGACAAGCCAAGTTCTCCTTACCAAAATGAATGCACACAGATGTACCATTAATATGAAGATGACTGACAAACCAGTGAGGTGACATTTCTTTCAGAATGACCACTCAAGCTTAGATATGTCACTAATGGTTTTAAAAGGATTTTAAAAAATACACAACAGAAACAGACTTTTTAGATTAAGCTTATTTTACTTCTTAATATGGTAGCAGATGGCATGAATATGGATTTGGGTTTCATGACACATTACCCAACTTAAACTTACACAGACCTTTACTTCATAGGATGGGCATTTGACAGGACTTTGGTGTGTTGTTTTTGCTTTGTTTTTATTTTCATATAGTCCTTTTTAACTGATTATCAATATGTTGGTTTCTCGCCAAATATACATGCATTTGTGTGCATGTGGGGGAGGGCTGGGTGAGGTTGAGTTGTCTTGGGTGAGTATGTATCAGATAGGAGTTTAGTGTGTGTGTGTGGGGGTAATTTTGTGTGTGTTTTTTGGGGGCTTGGACGATGGTGTTTTTCTGTGGGAAGGGGGCTGTGTGTGTGGAGGTGGGGATTGGGGTTATGCTTACATATTTAGGTAGGCTTATATTTGGGTACACATCATAATTGTGCTACAGGGTGTTAGGATGCTTGACTCACACAGATAGTGAATATACACTTTTTTTCTACTTATTTTTCCCTGGGGGGGGTAAATTCCATATGGATTTAATGTAGATTCTTAAGACTATTTCTATTCATATAGTTAATTGATTATATACTGACTCATTATTGAACTTTGAACATTTTAAGATGCATGAATTCATTTTCTAGGTGGTCCTTGAGGGATTCATTTTTTATTTGGCAATAATACTGACAATTGATATTATCTTGTAAAAAATATTGTTATAGCTCCATGGGTTTTAATGTTTATGGAGTGTGTTAATTTGTTAAGAGTATAATTTAGAACTTATCTTCAGATAAGTTTAATTCTGTATGAATGCTTTAAATAGTTGTTCTTACAAGGTACATTTTTCTTATTCATTCCAGCATGGAGGACAAAGCAAAAAAAAAAATACCCGCTTCGACCATTGTAGTCCTTCTTTAGGGTGTGTGTCTCTTTTCAAAATGCCAACCTATTTATACATCTCATAGGTCACCTGATCAAAAAAGATGTGCAGTGAAAAGCATTTTCAAGATAGTTAAGTGACCCAACAGTAATACATACGACTTAGTAAATAAAAATAAATGTATATAACAACAAGTGATTTACATAACATACATCTTTAAATGATACGTGGCAGTTACTGTAGCAAAAAGCTAGCAGAGAGTGATGATAGGCTGAGGGAGTAATATGCACTCAGAACACTTAAACACATAAAGTTATCTGGTACAGTATAGTATTGGGAACCACAATATACATATCCACACTGTTTAAATAATATTTCATTCAGCTTGAATTTATGTGTGGTCCACTAGGTAAATAGTTTATGAAAATATAGAAATGTGGTATACATTTTATTTTTGTTTTTATTTATTCTATATACATAGCACAATATGTGTTGGATGGTGTGGTGCAAATAATATAAAGATTCCAAGGTGAAGATTTTATGAATCTTTTAAACTAATGGCTTCATAAGGAAGGTTTCTAACAGGAGTGGAGAAAATTGGTGTACCGATGGAAGAACGAAAACCTATTGGCGAAATCCTCCACAGTGACATTTTCGACAAGTTTAGAAAATGTCGCTGTGGGGGACCCGCCGGCAAAATGTTGCCCTGTTGCCGATTTTGGCCTCCCCTTTAAGTTAACTCTTACTTGGATTTAACAATCTATAGAAGGGACGGTTCAGGGGGTGCAGCCCCTGATATAGAAACAGACCAATGTCTGACAGGCAAAATTTTGCCTGTTGACATTGGGTTGTCACTATGCCAAATGTCAACACCATTGTTGTCATGTTGGCATAGGTAAACTAAGAAAATTATATATATGATGTATATGATTTAATAACACAGAGGAGAAACATGTTGTAATAACTGGAGAGAGGGGAACAATAGAGGAAGGGAGAACAACAGGGAAAAGGAAGATGTAAAAGTTAATGTATCCAATGGAGAGAAAGGGAGGTGGGAACAGAGGAAAAATAGAGCTGAAGGGGGGTGTTTATAAGATAGAATGGATTAATAATAGAATAACAATGGAAGTCACAAAGAAAGGATGGAGGCAGGGAGGGCAGGGAGAAAAACAAGAGGGGAAGTTGGAAGAGTGGCAAATGGACGTCCCAAGGGGGGGCAAATACAGAATAAAAATTCCTGGAGATTAATATGCATAGTAGAGTACTGTTTAATAAAACTGAATCCAGGTCCAGGCTTTACAAGGCTTCATGTGCCATGGAGATGGTCCAAACCATAAAAGAGAGGGAGAGAGAGAGAGAGAGAGAGAGAGAGAGAGATGAATTTATACTAAAACATATGGTTCAGTAAGAAATATTACAGTTTTCATTATTCTGGTTAACTTGTTAATCTCCTTTTAAAAAGGGTCTGTAATCAATTTCTTTGTTCATTCCCTTTGGGTTTAAAGTGCCTAAATTGGAAATCCATTTGCTTTCCTTTTTCTCAAACAGATTCAGTCGGTCACCTCTTCTAGCAAATGTGGGATCTGTTCAAGTCCCATGAATTTAAGTCTTACTGGGCTCAGTCTTTGTGCTACCCCATAGTGTGCAGTGGTGGCATTCTCATAATTCTTATTGATAATGGCCCTAGTGTGTTCTTGTATTCTGACCTACAGCATAAGTGTAGTCATACCAACACACTGAAGACCACAAGTACACCAAACCACATACACAACATAGGTACTTCTACATGTAATAAATTATCCAATATTGGCAGTTTTGTCATGTTCTAAAGGATGTACATATAGGGTGCCCCATAGATGCATAGCAAGAAACATTACGAGTTCCATATCTGTGGAACCACTCTGGTCCACATGGTAACCAACAGGTGTTACTAGTAACAGTTCTCTGAAAATGGCTCCTAGTTAGTAAGTCACCCAAGTTCTTCCCTTTTCTGAATGTCACCCTTGGTTGTTCCCTTATCACTTTCTTAGGGATAGTTCACTTTTAAGAATAGGCCAAAATTTGTAAATAAAGTTACCAACTTCACCTGCAGTTGGACTAAAGTCCAAAATAAATGTACACGGTGTTTCGTCATCATTTCTCCTAGTTTTTGGTATTAAAAGAGTATCTCTCGCTTGTGCCCTTGCTCTCTCCAAAGCTCCATCCAGTACTTCTATGGTGTAGCCCCCTCTTTAGCCATCTAGCTGTCAATTCTGGTGCTTGTCTCTCAAACTCATTTTAATTTGAGCAATTCCTTCTGATTCTAACAAACTGAGCATAGAGGATTGAATTTATTAAATCTCCATGGGCGTGAGCTATCAGTATGTAATATGCTGTTAGCTGGCAGAGGTTTTCTATAGTCTCGGCTGGAAATTACAGAATTTTCCACTGACAGAGTAACATCTGGCAAATTAATTTCTTGTTTTGTGAATGTAAATGTAAATTGAAGGTTGTACCCATTATCATTAATATAGGTCATAAACTCATTGAAATTGTGTTCATTACCATCCCAGATACACAGAATGTTGTCAATAAAATGAAGCCAACACACTATCCAACAACTAAAGGGGTTGCCAGTGTTATCATACCCGTATCTGTCTTCCCAGTTCCCCATGTAAATGTTTGCAAAGGATGGCACAAATGCCACCCCCATGGTTTGTCCCACATTGTTGGAGATAATATTCTCCATCAAACACAAAGAAATTCCTGGAGAGAGCAAATTCCAGTCCCTTAATAATAAACGTGATGGGGACCACTCCCTGGTTCAGTAGGGCTTCTTTAGCAGCCAAGATTCCTCTATCATGGGGTATACTGGTATAGAGGCTGGTCACATATATAGTTGCCCAGTTATATGACATGCCCCATTCTTGGGTTTGTAATTTATTCAACATATCCATCATGTACCAGCTGTATGACCTTTGACCTATTACACATGGTTTTAAGAAATGATCTAAATAAGTGCATAGGTTTTGAGTTAATGGCCCTACTCCTGATAATATTGTCTGTCATGGTGGGTTCACTGGGTTCTTGTGTTTTTTTGGTAGTATATAGAAGGTGGGTGTTATGGGGTGTTCAATTTGTAGAAAGGCTGCTTCATCTTTTGTTATAAAATGCCCTTCCCATCCTCTGCCTATAAGGTAAAACAATTCTATCTGGAACTGCTTAGTGGGGTTACTTATACGTTTCTTATAATCAGAGGTCACATCCAAAAATTCTTTAACTTTTCTAGCATAAAAGCACTCATCCATTATAACCAATTTGCCCCTTTATCTGAGGGTTTTATCACAGTACCTTTAGTGTCCTGTAGTTCTTTCAAGGGATTTCTTTCTGCGGTGGAAAGATTGATGTGATACTGAAAGATTCTTTCATTTGTAATCCGTTCCAGTTCTTGGTTAAGTACTTTCTCAAAACTGGTAATTGCTTCCATCCTAACGTTCAGATAAAAAATGGATTTGGGCTTGAAACAAGTTCTCCTTAAATTGAAGGTGTTATTCCTGTCAGTGTTGTTATGTAATAATTCATCCAAGTCCACGTTATCTAGCAAATTCTTTCCCCAGTACAGTTCTGGTTCCTTGTCTTCTCCATACTCTATTTGGTGATTTAGTATTGAGCCATTAGGATTCAATTCTGATTCCATATTCTGGACTTCTATTAAGTCAGTGTCAATATTTGCCAAGTTATTATTTGAACCAAGGAGGTTCTGTTGCTCTGTATTAATAGTTGTAAGCCCCATATCTTGATTTGGAAGAAGAGGCATAGCTTTAATTTTACTTATAAATTAATATATGTCCACTCAAATATTGAAAATGTCTGTGTCTCTGTTGGGATGTCCATTTGCCACTCTTCCAACTTCCCCTCTTGTCTTTCTCCGAGCTCTCCCTGCCTCCATTCTTTCTTAGTGACTTCTATTATTATTCTATTATTAATCCATTATATTTTATAAACACCCCCCCTCAGCTCTATTTTCATCTGTTCCCTCCTCCCTTTCTCTCCATTGGCTATATTTACTTTTACATCTTCCTTTTTCCCTGCTGTTCTTTCTTCCTGTATTGTTCCCTTCTATCCAGTTATTACAACATTTTTCTCCTCTGTGTTATTAAATCATATACATCATATATATAGTTTCCTCCACTCCTGTTAGAACCTTTCCTTATTGAGCCATTAGTTTAAATGGTTCATAAACTCTTCACCTTGGAATCTTTATATCCTTTGCACCACACCATCCAATACATTTTTTCTATGTACTGTATATAGAATAAATAAAAACAAAAATAAAATGTATACCACATTTCTATATTTTCAGAGACTATTTACTTAGTGAACCACACATAAATTCAAGCTGAAAGAAATTTTTTGTAAGTAGTGTGGTTATGTGTATTGTGGTCCCCAATACTATACTATACTAGATAACTTTATGTGTTTTAGTGTTTTGAGTGCATATTACTCCCTCAACCTATCAGTGCTCTCTGCTAGCTTTTTGCTAACTGTCATGTATCATTTAAAGATGTACTATATGTTATGTAAATCACTTGGTATATACTTTCATTTTTATTTTCTAAGTCTTATGTATTACTGTTGGGTCACTTAAGTATCTTGAAAATGCTTTTCACTACACACCTTTTTTGATCAGGTGACCTATGAGACATATAAATAGGTTGGCATTTTAAGAAGAAGCAGACACCCTGAGGAAGACTGGCAATGGTTGAAACGCTGAGGTTTTTTGCTTTGTCCTCCATGCTGGAATAAATCTTTGCAACTGCAATTTTTGACTCCTAGTCTGTTTCCCATGAGTGCAACTATTTCTCTTGTATGTACTTGCCTGGTTGGCCATGGTTTTATGGGATAAGGGTGAGTTAAGTCACACACCAATAAAAGCAACTAAACAACTTCCCCAAGTCACAAAAGCAAGCAAAAAACAATTGACTGACGCGAACAGTGATGGTCAATACATTCATTTAAAAACAGCAACAAAGGAACATTTTTTATTCAGGGGCGCTGCATCCCCCCGCACCCCCCAACTAAATGATTCTGAACTTGAGGAGGGGTGGACTTGGAAAAATATAGAAAACTCTAGTGCTCACAAAATACATCTCCCACCCCAGGACCTTTAGCACTATTGGCAGTGGCTCTAGCCACAATGCCAAATGGCCAGCATGGGGGAGCTTGGCCACACTAACCCTCTTATCATCATCAAGAGCGTGAGACAGAGTGCTGATGACATGGATGCAGTCGCTCTTACCTCTTTTTCACTATATTGTACCAGTAGCTCTTCCAGTCAGCGGTTTTATTGAATTGCTCTTATTGAGCAACTGAATAAAACTTGCTCATATCCCATGATACTATTGGCTGCCTGTAAGTTGCACAACAGAACTTTAGTCCTGGAGTGCATCTGTCTTTTTTCCTTACATTTTTCTTATTCCCCTCTTATTTCCATACATACATTTCTGTTGTACAGTTTTTTTTATCATACAATACTATCAAATTTTAACGTGGATATTTGTGGTTTTAAATCTAAAAGCCTTGCTTTTAATTTTGAATGTATTCTCATAACATACGCATTCATTAATAATTTCAGTTATAGGCTTTGCCTGCTTGAGTGTTCAGCTTATCTAATGGATGTCATTTGACCTTGAAAATATTGTTAGTAATAGCAAGCTAAAGGGATGCTATTCATTCCATTTAAATTTGTGATTTGTTTTGAAATAGGTACTTTTAGCCAATGAGAATTTTTTCTGTTTTTTTTTATGTATGATCTGGCTGTTAATAGAATATGACTCTGAACAATTGCTATAGTCTCTGAGGAATGACTTGGTTGGTCCAAAAGCTTAGACATTGTTTTCTTTTTGTAACATCTTTGTTGGTTCAATAAAAGGTATCAAACAATTTGCTTCTGGATCCATTGTTTTGGGGTCTTTCACAGATTTGAAGAGCAGTCCATCTTTCAATGACAACTTGCCCTACTCTCTCAACAAAATTGGAAACAGGGAAGGTCATTTGGTACTTTGTCTGGATCCTCTCCTTTTTCCAAAGCTGAAATTACTCTTTTTAGTCCACAATTTTTCAGCTGCAACCATCTTTGTTCATGTTGTTTGGGCCGGGGGAAATGGCTGATGTCCAAACCCTCAAAGTTGTAATATGCTTCAGGTATAGCAACAGGGTGGGCTCCCATTGCATCGATAGCTCTGGGGTGACTATCAGGACATTTCACTATCTGTATCCACAAATTTTGTACATAAAGCTTTTACAGTTGCAGGAGTCCTATGAGTCCACCGGCTCTTATCTGAAGGGTGAGGCCTGCGAGACAGAGCATCAGCATCTGTCTTGTTCATGCCCTTCCAGTTCTTGAGGGTGAAGTCGTACATAGGAAGGGCAGACAGCCAATGGTGACTGGCTGCATCCAACTTAGCAGTGATGCTGGCATACAGTAGGTAAGAGCATTGATGTCAGTTCTTACCGTAAACTTGGCCGCATAAAGGTAGCTGTGGAACTGATCTGTAGTGGCCTATTTTAAATCCAAAAACTCCAGCCTGTGCACTTGGTAATTATTTTTTACTAGGTGTTAGTTTCCAACTTGCAAAAGCAACAGGTCTCAGTCCTTCTGGGCATTCTTGATACAGTACTGCTTCAGTTCATCCATGCTTGCATCTGTGTGTAAGAAACAGTGTTTGGTGGGATCAGCAAAGGCCAACATTGGAGCTTCAGTAAGTCTCTTAATTATTTCTCTGAATGCATTTTCACAGTCCTGATTCCATCTATCTCCAAATGGTTCATTAACTTTGTAGTAAGTCTTTTGGGGCACTTCCTTCCCCTTCTGCTTCTTGTAATTGGTAGGGGGTACCCCAGCAAGAGATTTGTAAGTGATCAGACCACCTTGGGGAAATCTTGAACAAACCTTTGATAAGAACCCCAGAAGCCAAGAAAAGATTGCAACATTTTCAGATTATGGGGCGTAGGACAAGTAGTAAGGGCCTATACCTTGTCAGGGTCGGTTTGGACTCCATCTGCTGAAACAATGTGCTCAACATATTTTACAGAGGGTTGCTAAAATATGTATTTGTTGACTGACACTTTTGAGTCCAGATTCTTCAAGTCTGTCTATAACTTTCATCAAGCATTCTTCATATTCCTCTAAGGTGCGTCCAGAAACAATCAGGTCATTCAAATAGACTATTACTTGCAGCAGATTCATGTCTCCCACGGCTTTTTCCATCAACTGCTGTAAAGTGGCTGGTGTCCCCGAGATACCTTGTGGCATCTGTTCAAAACTGAGAAAATCCCAAGGGACAAATGAAAGCTGTTTTTTCCTTGTCCTCTTCAGCCATGGGAATCTGGTAATACACACTTTGTAGATCCAGGAGAGAAAAACAATTGCTGCCAGTGAGGCAGGCCGGAGCATCCTTCACACATGGGACAGTATACTGGTCTGTAATAGTGTGCTTGTTTAAAGTCTGGTAATCATTGCACAAGCAGACAGCCCTGTTCTTTTTATGGGCTACCACAATGGGGGATACATAAGGCCTTCTTGATTTGGATATAATACCAGGGGCTAGTAACTCTTATTAAGTGTTTGTGAACATCTTCCACTCCACTGGAGCTAGTCGTCTGGACTTTTCTTGAAAGGGTCAGTTGTCACTCAGATGTATGTGATGCTCTTCACCATGGGTGCACCCAACATCAATTCACTGGTAGAAAAAACATTAGTTCTCTTGGCTAGCTTCTGTCTCAATTTCCACTTGTAAGATTCAGGTATTGGAGAATCTTCAGAGTTGAACAAGTTTGGATCAAGGTTTTTAGTGGTGGCTGGGTTCAGAACCGCAAGTTGTACCACCTCTGCTGAGTAGGCATGTGCTAAGGTCCATCCTTTCTGAATAGCCACTTCTTTTTGAGTCTCATTTCTCAATAGGTCATTAATCTTCTTAACTCTATAAGGTGTACAGGGGGCTGAAACCACCCCTCTCTGTACTAGCAGGCTATTGGGTCACTCCCCATCCATGGGCATGTCAACAATGTAAGCATGGCTTCTGGCAGGTGACTCAAATTCCATTTCCCCATTATGTGGCATTCAGCACCTGGGGGTAAAAACAAAGACAGGCATCTCATCTGCAAATCACACCCACTCACTCATCTTCAGTGTCTGGCTTACCGCAAATGGGCCCCTTCATATAGACATGTCAGATCCAGGGGTGTATCTGAGGGCTGTATATGGACTGTGGACCCTTCATGTCTTGGGATAGCTGAGCCAGTCTCTGAAACATGTTGGCATTTGTCCCAATCAGTACCGGGGTCTCTTCTTCTATCCCAGTATTGGAGCACACGAAGGCAAGTGCTTCTTTAGGGGCCTGGACTCCAGCCACACTTTGTGGAAATTTGATGTGAATATCAATGTATCCCCGATATGGTTAAGGCTGGTTGATCACTCCCCAGACAGATAGTCCCTCCAAAGGTTTCAAAGACATGTGACTCAAATAGTTCTGGTACCAATCTTCAAACACAAGTCACTTGGGCACCACTATCAAGTAGCACAGTATAATCCACCCCTTCATTCTTAGCTGGGACCTTAGCAGATGGTCCTATTAATCCTAGGGAGATCTTGGGGCCAATAACGTTAACAGGTTGCATCTGTTTCATGGAGCAGGTTTGGTCTGGGACCCCGGTTCTCTCCTTCACTGGGTTCCAATGGCGTTCCTCTGATATATGCTTCTCTTTCAACAACTTCTGCACTACCAGATCAGAATTTTCAGGTCTTTTACAATACCCCCTTTGGTGGCCATCTTCACCACACTGGTAGCAGAAAAATCCACCACTACTGGCAGTATTTACTTTCTCAGGTTCTGATGGGGTGGAATTCCAGTCAGTGTAGTACCTCTGACCCCCTGAGGAGGGAGTCATCTCTATTTTGTTCACTAGTGGTCCATAGCGCGGCTACCTGTTTGGTCAATTCTTCTATTTGTCTCTTCAAATCCTTAGTTTCCCTGTTGTCTCACCTGGGCGAGTCTTGATTTACAGAAGTCTCTAATTTTGTCAGATGTGCTACCATCGGGCCTTGTTGTACTGCTCTGTCTTTTTTCTCTTAGATCAGTTCACCATAGGAAGGGGGATTACTCAGCCGTTCCTCCAACTGCGACTTCATCAGAAGCATTCCTGAGTGTTCGGCTCCCTTGAGGACTTGTTCCAACCACATCCTATCATATCTTGGGCAGTCACTGCTCCCTTACAGTGGGCTATCTTTATTAATTGTTTGAGACATATCAAGTATTCAGACAGCTTTTCATCTTCTCATTGTACCGTCCCTTGCAACTTTCTCAGAACTTGGGTGCTACTGTCAGTACTCCCAAACATGCCCACCAGAGTGTTAAGGTACATCTGGGCAGTAACATCAGGTCAGGTAGCTTGCAAAGCTCTAACATGATCCACAGCAGGTCCTCTTAAACTCTCACAGCTGACATCTCTTCTCAGTTTTGGAACACTGGGGATCTTGCACCATAGGAGTGGCTTGACCCATCCAAGTTTCAAAGTCAGCTTCACTAGCTGGTACTGGTTTTCTTCCAGAGAAAAGCCTTAGCATTGAGTAGGAACCTGTTCCTCTCCCTGTCACCCAAGCAGCTAAACAAGCTGGGGGTTGATCAGCAGGGGTGACACGGTCAGTTCTAAACAGTTCTTGTTCTTCTTGGGGAGTCCTCCCCTCTGCCTTCAACCACAATTCAAATTTTACTTTAAAGTCATCTGCATCTGATAGACCTTCGGACATTTTCTGGACATGTCTTTGAGTCATTAAGGTCCAGGAAAGCCCACTTCCCCATGGGGAGATGGTGGTAGACAGTTAGGCAACATCAATTTCAGTATCACTCTTGATCAATGCACTTACACTGTCACTAGTACAGTTGTACTTTAGTCCTTGAACCTTTACAGTAAGTTGTCGAAACATTACAAAGCCAACTGTACATCAACAATTCTGGACCTTTTGAAACCTTCTGAAGTACTATTCACCAAGAGGGCCTTTTTACAGCTCATTTTCTTCCCTTGGCACCAGTCTTCTAAGTCCTGGAGTGCCATTTTGCCTTTTCCAAATGATCCGGGGCAATTTTTCGGAGCAATCTATTTCTCAGGAGTCAGCTTTTTGGGGTACATGTATGGGGTGTGGGAGGATCCCAGCAGTGTCTTCACTTTTAGCAGCTCACTTTGACTTACCTTGGCTGTTCTGGGGCTCTTGGGTCCACATTTCATATTTCTCTGAGGGGGCCAGCCTGGGTTCACAAATGGACAATGATATACTGGAGTAGGATGGTGCATAGTGCCTCCACCTAGGGTAGTGATATGGGATATCTTTGGGATAAATTTCAGGTTGCCACCCCCCAGGAAAATATAGTAATGGCCCCCACAGTACCTTCCCCACACAGTAAATGCATACAGTTTCCAATAACCAGCAATACTGAATTGTGCCATAAACCAACTTTCTGTTTTGTTATAGAGAGGGGGAGAACAGGGCAGAAAAGCAGTGTCAGTGGCTCAGTAGGTAGCACAGTTGCCTCTGAGGCCAGGAGCTCAGAGGGCTGTGGGTTCAGTTCCCACATCTGACACTTGGGTTAAAGGAGTAGTCCACCCAGAATGTGCAAAAAACATATGTTATGTAGAGTGTTTTGATATGTATGTTAAATCCTAGTGTGTCCTTCTCTCCGTCTGCTATTTGGAGTTTTTCCTAAATTGCCTGCTAGCTGTATGGTAGTTTTACGACCCCTGGGGATCTCCATAACAAATAGTTTTATTGGCTTTCTTTCTCCCAGGATGCCCCCATCTCATGTAACAGTGATGTAGCCATGCACTTAGATTTAGGATGTGTATTGCTTTAAAATTAGTTTAGCAACAGCAGAGCCTTGTAACTTCTTATCCAGGGAGCACAAATGTCAACAGTTAATTTAGCAGATACCTGACAGCAAGCTAACTGGGGTTTCTGTAAGACAACAGCCACTGAGTAGCTCTAATTGACTATTTTTGTTTTCTCTGTGCATCAGGTCTAGCTAGCAGGATTGTTGTACCAACAAAAACACAAATAATGAATTAGAGCTATTTAGTAGCTGTTGTCTTACAGAAACCCCCGTTAGCTTGCTCTCATGTATCTGCTAAACTAACTGTTGCCATTTGTGCATCCTGGATAAGAAGTTACAAGGCTCTGCTGTTGCTAAACTATTTTAAAGTAATACACATCCTGAATCTAAGGGCATGGCTACATCACTGTTACATGAGATGGGGGCATCCTGGGAGAAAGAAAGCCAATAAAACTATTTGTTATGGAGATCCCCAGGGGTCGTAAAACTACCATACAGCTAGCAGGCAATTTAGGAAAAACTCCAAATAGCAGGCAGAGGGAAGGACATACTAAGATTTAGCACACATATCAAAACACTCTACATAACTTATGCTGTTTGCACATTCTGGGTGTACTACTCCTTTAATATCCCAATGCTGACACTGTAGTGCAGCATGAGAGGGGTGCTGCACTTCTGAGGTGCCGTCTTTTGGATGAGATGTTAAACTGAGGTCCCATCTGCCTGGATTGGTGGTAGTTCAGGTGGATGTTAAAGATCCCATGGCACTTATTGAGTAGGGGAATTTCCCCAGTGTCCTGGCCAAATTTCCCTCATTCACTAAAAAATATCATCAACAGCTTAATCTGGTTCAATTTCAGTTGCTTACCATCTGTATCCCCGGTCGCCCTGAAAAGGGACTTCTAGGCCCAGTGGGCTTACTGGGTCAACAAAATTCAACCAAAAAAAATAGCACAACAATAATACATAACAACAACTATACCCCAAACTGTCTCCCACACCTCCCACCTGCAGGTGCACCTGGCTTTCCCCCCAAACGGCTGTTAGAAATAATCAGTCAGTTGGGGTGTGTACCTCTCTAGAGCTGCTGCAAAAGGCAGAGATGCGGTGGGAATAAACAGTCTGTTAACTGGGATAAGAATACTTTCATTGGGGTCCATTGGGGCCCAATAACTTGTAAACAGTTGCAAACTTTAACTTTTTTATGCCTGGGCTTATATTGGTACTTGCAGAGTCCTGCTCAGGAATTAATCCCTTTCATTAACTAACTAGCTAGCTGAAGTTAAGGACTCCCTGAAGCCATAGTCCAGAGGTACTTACAGACCAGTGGTCAAGGTGGTTCAGCAGACAAATTATTTCAAATGGTACCGTGCTGGTATCAGGAGTTGGTGGTGCGACACAGCAGCAGTTTCCAGGAAAACAGCAGCTGGCCGAAGAAATGAAGAACGCTGGTCATTACCTTTCAGGCCTTTCAAATCTTCTCCTCTGAGGCCTTTGTATGTGGTGTTCACCTGACAGGCCTCTCAATGTCTTCCTCTCTGGTGATCCCTTCAGTGGTCTAGGGGACTGGGTAGGCTGGCAGTCTCCTAGACTTTTGGCTTGGCACGCAGCCTCGAAGCACACACCTGCAGTGGGGCTCTGGTTCAGTCTCTAGCCCCAGCACTTACAAGGTCTATGGCTGGCAGCAATTAAGCAGGTACAAAAACAGTAGTCCCTCTGAGGAGAAACATAGTGGCTCAGCGTCTCTCTCTTTTGCTGCAAAGTGCCTTTACTCTCTGCAGCAAAATCCTTTGTTCTCTGCTGAAAAATTATTTATCTGTAGCTTCAACTGTAAATCTCTTTATCCTGCAGGCTGCAAAACTCCAGACACAAACTCACGCCAGCAGGTTCCAGTCTTACTCAGGGAACACAATCCATGGTTTGGCTTTCTCTGTGTATTGACATAATCTTTTCTCTGGTGATTTGCCTCTTCTTTGCAGTTCTGGGGCCAATAAGGTCATTGGGCAACAAGCAGACCTTTTGGGCTAGGAAATTCACAGCAGTCTCTCCTGCTCTGCTCACTCTGGATTCTCTGGAATCTCCCCTTTTTGGCAGGCTGCCAGTCCCTGTTATAGTTTTTTTAAAGTCCCCTTGTGATTGGCTGCTCAATTTTTCAGGCTTACTAATGCCCTCTGCCATTACTCAGTGACCCCCATGCAGCCAGAGTCCCATGGCGGCCACCATATTTATTTACATTTATGCCCCCCACACCCATAGCCCCACTGTTTTAATATTAAGCCCATTCGGGGGCTAATAATCTTATGTTCTGGCCCCGCTTGCTCCACTGGGGTCAAGAAACTCTCAGTTTACATTGTGGGAGCTGCTATATTCCCATCGGGGATCCTGATACTAGAGGCACCCATTTTGCTCCCTTTTAATGTGTCCAGAAGTGGAGCCACAGCTCCTTTAAGATTTTATGTCCCGCAGATGTGCAACCGACATATGGTGGCCATCTTGCTTATTTACATTTCACTCACTCCATTTCTCGCTGCTCCAAGACCGAGTAAACACACCCAACAGTACTTGGAGGTACAGAACATCTTCAGGACCATGGCCCGATTTTGGCATTGGAGTGAGGAACCACCACAGCAAGTGGCCTCAGTCATGAAGATATTGTGGGTGCCACTGCCCTAACCTCTCCCAGGCTACTGAAGGAGGGCACCGTGGTGCAGCAATGGGGCTGTAGCCCACAAGGTAAGCCCCACGGGGGTGGGGGGCTTACAGTTGCTTTATGTGAGGGAACACATAAAAGTGACAGAGATATAAAGAATACAGGGGAGCCAAAGGTACTGTGGGTCATCCTGGAGAAGGGGAACAAAGTCACTATTCAGACTAGCAAGATCTACTACAGACCTCCAGTACAAGGGGAGGAGTTAGATAAGGTACTGTTAGAAGACATTGACAAAATAGCAGAAAATATGGAAGTGCTCCTGGTGGGGTACTTCAGTGTACTAGATGTAGATCGGAGCCTCCCACCTTTGACTTCAGCTAGCCTAGGAGCTGGGACATCCTGGACTTTCTGCAGGGGGCATTCCAATGGCAACTAGTCAGTAAACCCACTCATGATGAGGCAATACTGGACCTGGTACTCACTAACAGGGACAGTGTTACAGACATCAAGGTTGGAGGCCACCTGGGGACCAGTGATCACCATACAGTGTGGTACAGCTGCAGAAATGAACCATACAAGGGCGAGGGTCCTGATTTTCAGGAGGGCAGATTTTATAAAGAATGGTGAATGCCTCAGAGATGACCTGGCAGGTGGATGACCTGGGTGGGGTGGAGAAACAGTGAGTGAAGATAAAAAAACGCCATAGTGAGGCAACAGACCTCTGCATCAAGAAAGTGAGCAAAACCAAGAGGAAAAAGAGACTGCTATGATTCTCAAAAGAGGTGTCAAGAAAGGACAAAGCTAAGAAGAAGATACAGAGGGAGTAGGCTAGATAAGTGTATCAGGGAAAACAGAGGGAAGTAAGGAGGGCAGTAAGGAGCACAAATGCACAGACAGAAGGGTGGACACTTTGGGTGGCTGGAAAGGATGAGCAATGACTTGAGAGAACCTGAGGAATGGTCAAGGGTATAGCAGCTGGGTTTTAATGAAAAAAAAGTGCAAAATAATTCACTTTGAGCACAGAAATCCAGGGTGGAGCCAAAATGGGTGGGTGGTACTGATGGCCACCAAATGGGAAAGAGAGCCAGGGCTAGTCATATTGGATGACCTAAGGGTGCCCATGCAGTGTGGCAAGGCAGTCAGGTGGGCCAGTGGGATACTAGGGTGCCTATGGAGGGGTATCACCAGCAGAAAGAGAGAGGTGGTTGCATAAATAGGGAGGTGGTGTTGCCTCTGTATAGATTGCTGGTAAGACCCCACCTACAGTACTAAGTCCAATTCTTGAGATCAAATCCTTGGAAGGACATAGACAGAATGGAAGTTGTCCAGAGAAGGTCAGCTAAGATAGTGCAGAGTCTGCATTGGAAGCCGTATGAGAAGTGACTTAAAGACCTGAATAGTTTCACACTGAAAGAGAGGAGGAAAAAAAGGGATATGATAGAGACCTTTAAATACCTAAAGAGGGTAAATAAGGTACACGAGGGAAGTATCTTCCAGACAAAAAGGTGCTCAGGAACAAGGGTGCAGGATATGAAGCTGAAGGGGGTAGATTTAGGAGAGATGTGAGGAAGTACAGTACTTCTTCACAGAAAGAGTGGTGGATTCCTGGAACTGCCTTCCAGTGGAGGTGGTGGAGGTGAAAACAGTGGTGGGGTTCAAGAATGCATGGGATAGGCACAAGGGGATCTTAGGGGAAAGGAAGATGGGTAGGGATAATGGACCGGAGATCAAGTAGGATCTGTGGTGATATTGTAGGCAGGGAAAAATGGGCAGACTAGAGCAAAATGGTCCTTATCTGCCTGGAAAATTCTGTTTCTATTTTCTGTGGTAGCCTGCCGCAAATCATCTTCTGCATATACTAATGTAGTGGTGGGCACTACCCACCTCACCCCACAGGTACCAGTGATTACTTTTAAGTTATTACTGTGGAGCTCCTGGTGTTTCATTGGGTACTCAGACATAAGAACAGTGTAGGCCCAATGATGTTGCACTGGCAGTGGTACACTTAAAGAAGGAGTCCAGCCAAAATTTCTGGCAGCAATAAATTTGGAATTTGGATCTGCATATCTCCAATTAACCTCATGCCAAAGGTACCATATTCCCTGGTGTTTAGTGTTCCCTCCAATCTGATCCCTCATAATAGCAAAGAACACCAGGAGCAGGACTCACAAAACTTGCCCCACTGCAAACCTGGTTTCGCTCAAAGCAAATGAGGGGCTGGGGACTTGCATATCGGCATAGTCTGATTCATAGATCATTTGTGCAAGGGCCTTTTGTGCAGACACCTTGCATGGAGCAAATACCACCGACTGAGACCTTGCTTTAATCCCGTGCAACCCTAGTCACTGGTGGAGGTACTGCAGCACCCCTTCCCCCACTGACCTCTGGCCCGATAGAAAACATGATACTTCCATGGTGGTAGTGGCCCCCCCTCCATGATCATTGATCATCGGACCGATGGAAAAAATTAGTTTCCCTGGTGGTAGTGGTCCCACCCCCATGATCGCCGGACCAACAGTAACAACTTAATTTCTCTGGTGGTAGTGGATCCCCCCCACAATTGCCAATCACCAGACTGATAGAAAAGAAGTGGTTTCCCTAGTGGTAGTGGTGCCCCCCTGCAATCACCAGACCAAGAGAAAACAATTATTTTCCTGGTGGCAGTGGTCCCCTCCGCACCCATGCCCCACATGTACAGTACAGTACAGTGCAGACGTATTCCCTGGTGTCCAGTGGTCCCTGACCCCACTCGTATCCATGCCCGATCTAGACATTATATTCCCTGGTGTCCAGTGTTCCTCCAGCCTGATCCCCCATAATAGCAAGAAACACCATTCCCTGGTGTTCAGTGCCCCCCCATCCCTAATGCCCTATACAATATCATGATGACATACACTGGTGACTAGCAGATCCCCCACCCCAGCAGGTAGTGCTATTTCCCCCATCCCGACTCCAAACTGGCAACTGGCACAGCCCTCCACTCTCCATCAAGGTCAGCCACCAAATGAGCTGTCAATGAGCACGTACTGTATACAGTACACACTCACTGAGGGCCCAGTCAGCTGCTGGCCATGATGGAGAGTGAAGGGATGTACTGGTCACCAGCTAGGAGTCTGGATGGGGGGTAAGCAGGTTGGTGGAGCACTACCTTCTGGGATGGGGGAGTGGGGGGTCTGCTAGATACCAGGGAATGTTATTACATCATTGCATAGGACATTGGGATGGGGGCAAACACTGGACACCGGTAAATGGTGTTCTTGCTATTACGGGGGATCAGATTGGAGGGAACACTAGACACCAGGGAAGATGGTACCTAGATCGGGCATGAGAGCGTGTGGGGGGAGGGATCACTAGACACCAGAGAATACGTTTATACACATGGGGCATGGGTGCAGGGGGAAACCACTGCCACCATGAAAATAATTGTTTTCTCTTGGTCCAGAAATTGGTGATCGTGCAAGGGCGGGGGGGACCACTACCACCAGGGAAACTACTTATTTTTTTCCCCCCATTTTATTTATTTATTTAGTTTTTGTTGACTGGGTAAGTGCACTAGACATTTATTTCCTCAGCTCCAGAACTCTCTTGGGCCTCTTCACTCACCATCTCGCTGTACCATCCACCATGTTCCTTACCATCTTCAAGTACATTACGAATCCTCCCCGGGCCCCGGGGGGGGGGGCTAACGATCCGGGGAGACTGAAGGGGCAGTGGCAGAGAACTGGCATTGGGCATGTGGCGGTGGCACTGGAAGGGCTGTCACCTATCCGGGTTGGGAGGGTTTTTTTTTGTAAGATCCCGAGAGCTCTCCCCCCAGCCCAGTGTGTGGTGCACTTCCTGACACTGAGGTGCACGTAAACCCTGCCTGCATCAGTCACGCCCTGTACGTGTGGTCCGGCACTTTTGCAGCACCCACGGTCTCTACCAGGGGCCGCTGGAGCACTGGACAATCTCATGCCTCCTCTCTGGACAGGAAAACAGCCCCACTCAATCCTCTCCCTCCCCTGCTCACCCCCAGTGCCCGAGCTCTCTCCCAAACTCAAGTTGCTGGTGTGGCGCGAGGTGTGGCGTCCCAACGCCTCAACCCTCAGTGCCACCGAGCTGGTAGAAACTACTTCCTTACAAACATTTTGGCAAACAGAGATCACACAGTGGGAAGCCACTACCACCAGTGAAGCCAATACCACCATGGAAACTACCTCTTTATTATTGGTTCAGTGATTGGTGATCACTGGTGGAGGGGAGTGCTAGCAGCAGTGAAATTAAGTTGTTACTATCAGTCCAACGATTGTGAGGTGGGGGGATCACTACTGTAGTGTATTTGCTAGTTTAGCATAGAAAAACAGAGACACTGACACTAAGGGTGGAGCAACAACTCTGACTGTGTATTTTCTCCAACTGTAACAAGGAAGTAAGCATGAATAACAGGCATGGGATAAGCATAAGGGAGCAATACAGATGAGTATGAATAGATAGGCCACTGACAGAGCAAAGGCAGATGGCACATTTATAAGGTAGAAAAAGAAATGGGCAGACTGGATGGGCCTTGTGTTCCTTATCTGCCGTCAACCTCTATGTTTCTATAACAACAATAACAGAACAGCAGATTCAACATCGATAGCTGCATAAGGACTATACTTGCAGTTTCACATTAGCAGATTCACTACTCTGATTCTCTACATTCCATGCAATATGCCACATCTACCCTCCCTTTGACTTGGTTGACCATCCCCTACCGCTATCCAAACTGTCCTCACAGTTTCTCCAAATCCTCCACTTCCTGATTTGATAGCTATCTCCAGGATTGAAAACAATTTGTGCAAATAGGTATAGTCGCTTCTGATATTGTTCCTACCCAAGTTGGAGTCTGCCAAGGATCAATCCTTGGTCCCCTCCTTTTCTCCCTATTCATTAATAGTCTACCCTCCCTGTCTGGCTCTTCCTCTAAAGTCCTCTACGTGGACGACATAGTCATTTACTCCACTGCAAAAGACTCCGCTTCAATAAACACCTTCCTTCAAATAGACTTTGACTGTCTCAATGCTTGGCTAACACATAACAAACTCCTACTAAACACTAATAAAACTGTCGCCATGCTCTTTGGCACCCCACCCAAACTCAAAGCCTGTCCAACTGCCCTTTCTATCCACGGCCCTGATGGCTCCAATCTGGACACTGTTTACTCCTTCCAGTACCTTGGGGTGACCCTTGACCCAATGCTGGACATCAGTCTACATGTTGCAGCTACTTGTAAGGTGGCAAACATTAAACTGGGGTTGGCATATAATGTCAGATACTCTCTTAACGCTGCTGCCAGGTTTGCCATAGCACAGGGATTTCTACGACCTTGCCTTACCTATGGCTTAATGGCCTTTTTTGATGCCAACAAGGGAGTTCTCCAAAAATGGAGTACTTGCTACAATAGCATTTGTCGTTTTGCTCTATCCACTCCCTAACTTACCCATCGCTGTCAACTTTACTGTAGTCTTAACTTGCTCTCCCCATCCTCCTATCAGCTCTACTTGGCTAGATGCACAGTTGACAACATTCACAGAACTGGTACTCCTGTATCTCTTGTAGCTATGTTACAACAATCTGCTCTGCTCTAGACCCTAAGATCTTCTGAGCTTCCCCCTCTTGATATCTCAAGATGCTCCACCAAGAAGGGTGAACTTGCCTTTGCTTATCTGCTCCCAAAGTTTGGAACTCCCTGATGTTTTACATCAGACAATCCAGTTCTCAGTATGCCTTTAAAAACAGACTTTGATCCCTCCTTAGTGACTCTGATCACTGCTGTTGTCCTTCTTCTCAAATACCTCCTCCTTAGATATCAGAAATGGCAGTTAGCATAGCATTTATATACCTGTCATCCATCACTGCACTTGTTTTACTGTACCCGTGTACATGGAAATTGTATTTACCTGCCTATATAGTGTATCCAATATGTTGTTTGTTTACCGTTCTTTGGCCTACTGTTAATCACCACAACTGTATTGTACTGTTTGTCTACATATTATGTATTCTGTACTTTGTCTGTACATGGCCTTATCTCTGTCTGTAACCCTTCCAGGTTGTGCCTGAAAACAGGCAAAATTCTTGTCTAGAGCATTCTACTCGGTAAACAACAACAAACTAACTAACTAAATAAATACATGTATATAATATTAGAAAAAGCCTCAGTTTACTTATGACACCTGCTTACGAGAAGTGTAGAGGAACAATCAATAAGTCCAGTTACAAATCAAGTCTTTCAGGTGGCCTACATTTCCTTGCTTGATAGCATCTGCCAATCTCTTGAACATACCCTGATGAGGTGGTGTGTCTGCAGCACTGTTGAGTTCAGGAGCCACCTCAGAGGGTGCGGGCTGCTCAGCTTGGTTGCTCTCTGGTGTAACAGGGCTGTTTACTGTTTCAGACAGGGGGACTGGTGTCTGCATAACTGGAGGCTCCAAAGGCTTTGCTGCTTGGGTTAGGTATGTGGTTACACCCGATTCTTGCAAATGGTCATTGTGGCGGTGCAAGAAGGTATCAGCTGCCACTTGTACTGTGTAGAACAGAGGACCAGTCTGTGCACTTACAACTGCTCAGAGCCATGCCTTGGTTACTCTGCAATCATGTGTCAACCTTGTTTAGCCCACCTGAAGCTGATGGGGTGCACCAATCACTCTCGCCATTGCTTAGCTGGTCTGATGATTTCTGACCTGTAAGTGCTTCTATGTGAGATGGGTGACCGTGGAAGGGCGACCCGCTGAAGAGCGACGTCAGGGCGGTGAAAACAATTTCACCAATCTGACTACCTCGGCGCATGGAAAAACGGTTCCGAGGACTAAAAATACTTGCTTTCTGTGGGGGGACTGTGCCCCCACCCCCCCACGTGGGAGCCTCGCCCCATCTGCCAAGGATTTTCAACTCCAGGGGTGCATGTTGGAGGAGTGTGAAAGAAGAAAAACAAGGTTTTGGGCCGGGCGCAAGAAAAGCACAGTAGCGCCTGGACCCAGACCCAAACATGGAACCCCAGCACCGCAAGCGAAGGCCAACCCCCAATGCCATGGCACAGCTTGGCAGCCGACCACAGCGCCACCCCCTACATCCTCTTTGCCCCTTCCCAGGCCATGCTCGCTGTGCTCACTCCCCCCACCATGCACGCGTGAACACGTAGCAACATTCTGTCGCTAGGGTCACCCACCCCACCACATCCGGTCGCCCTCCCTGCCCCCTCGCCTTTCGGGCTTTCGCCCATATCGCTTCACTGTTTCGGATGGCGCCGTGATTCAGGCACCCACCTCATATGTTACTCCTGTAAGATTATGCCTTAATAAGTCCAAATATGACCTGAGACATCAGCCCAGGAACAACATTGTAGGTGTCTGGTTTGTTGTGGCATGTGTGACATTTTGATACACAAGCAAGCAGTGTGCAAGTTTCTGCTGCAATGACCCCTTTTCATTTGTCATGTAGCACAGGGCATGTTTGAAAGTCTGTATAAACCTCTCGACCATCCCATTTGTGGCTGGGTGGTATGGTGCTTAGGTAATACACCCAATGCCATTTTTCTTCATAAACTCCTGAAGCCTTCAGAGGTAAACTGTAGACCATTGTCACTCACAACTTGTTTTGGTAGCCCAGTTCTTGCAAACAAACTGCAGTTTTTCTGTTGTCTGTGTAGCTGTAGTAGATTTCATGCAAAAAACATCTGGCCACTTGGAATGAGCATCCACCACCACCAGAAACATCATTCCCAAAAATGACCCTGCAATATCAATCTATACACATTGCCATGGGGTCGATAGCCACTCCCAGCGGTGTAATGGTGCTGGCTTAGGCATATGATGTACCTGTTGACATCCCACACATTCTTTAGTGAGCTGTTCTATTTGCTGATCAATGCCTGGCCACCATACAAAACTTCTGGCAAGTGTTTTCATTTTAACCACCCCTAGGGGTCCGGTGTGGAGCTCTTCCAAGATTCTTGAGTGCAGTTTACTAGGTATAACAACACGGATTCCCCACATCACACATCCTTGATGTATAGTGAGTTCATCTTTATGTGCATAAAGAGGTGACAGTTTATGACTCTCCGTATATTTCCAGTCGTTAAGCGTAGCTTAGTAAACTTGAGCTAGTGTGGGGTCCCTTCTGATTTCCCGCTCAGTTAGTTTACTTGTCACTGGAAGTCACTCTGTCTGGAATAAATGGACAAATTTAATAGCTTCTGTCTCTGTTGCTGGGTGGGCTTCTGCTGGTACCGGCAGTCTGGACAGCTGATCTGTATTTGTGTGTGCTGCTGTCCATTTAAATTCAATGTCATAATCATGACCAGCTAAGAAGAAAGCCCAACACTGCATGTGTGCTGCAGTTGTAACAGAGATCCCTTTTCTTGGATGAAGGATTGTGACTAGGGGTTGGTGATCAGTGAGTAGGGTGACTATTCTTCAGTATAAGTACTGGTTGCACTTCTTCGTGCTCCATACCAGGTTTAAGGCCTCTTTATCTATTTGCGCATAATTACTGTAAAAACTCATGTATAATTCGGTTCGCGTATAAGTCGGGGTTCCCGACTTGAGACCTGTGTATTTCAACTTTTTAATTGACCCGCGTATAAGTCGGGTCCCGATTTACTTAGTAGCATGAGAAAAAAAAACCCTCACAAGAACATTAATTTACGAGCATGAAAAATAAAAAAATAAAATAAAAAACCTCACAAGAACTGAGTTTCGTGCCCACACAAGAAGTGAGTTTTCATGCCAGAACTGGATTAAAATCAATTTTATTTTTATTCAAGCAGAGCTCAGTTAAGAACAATAGATAGCGTGCCATAATCACCGCACAGTCATCGGGGATCAGTTCATGCAGTACAGTGCATTCAAGGTTGGATCAGAATCCCAAAAACTCCTCTTCCTCATCCTCCTCGTCATCAGATTGGAACATCAGGTGGAGCTGTAGCTCTGACAGTGGCATATCATCGTATATGTCATCTAGCTGACCTGGATCTTCGGCAAGTTTAGTTGAGGCTAGGCTGTCATCAATGAGATCGGCAAATAAAAGCTCATCTTCTGTGCCATCCATAGAATTTGAAATGCCACATGTTTTAAAAGATTTCACTACCGCTGAACTTGGAACAGCATCCCATGCTTGCCGTACCAGTGACACACGAGTCCATAATTTGGCTTTTAATATTACCACCCAGGGTGTACTCCTTGCTGCCATTTACCATCCATTCCTCCAAAGCTCCCTCATATTATTTTTAAAGGTTTATTTAGACTTACGTCAAGAGGTTGAAGAAGCGATGTACAGCCTCCTGGTATCACAGCTTGCGGGTGCAGTGAAGCGTAGATTTTTTACAGAGTCCACTAAATGAGCCGCTGAACATATCCCATACAAGAAAGCTTTTTTTGTGCAATAGTGCCCCTGGTCGTTTTGTCCAAATGTCTGTTATCCATTTATTCACAAGTACTTCATCCATCCAACCTTTAGGATGTGCTTCTACAAGGACGTTAGGAGGCATCTTTTCTTTAGGTAGGGTTTTTCTTTTAAATATTACCATTGGTTTTAATTTGGTGCCATCAGCTAGACAGGCAAGCACGACAGTGAAATTGGATTTTTCTCCACCACATGTTCTAACAGTAACTGTCTTTTCACCCTTAAAGTGCACTGTATGGTTTGAAGGTAGATCGGAAACTGACAGGTGTTTCATCCATGTTGCCTATCGATACTAGGGAGTAATCAAACAGCTTTCTCTCTCTTATTATAAACTCATGAAAGTTGTCAACTTTTAGCTGCACATCTGCTGGTAGTTTCTGCGCTATATGAGTCCTCTGCCGCAGTGTGAGACCGTGTCTCTTCATAAACCTTGTACACCAGCCTGCAGATGCTCTGAAGTTGCCAGCAATTCCTTGCTTCTTTCCGATAGCGAGTGCTTGAAGCCGAATAGCCATTCTGGTTACAATGTAACCTTGCTGCCTTAGATCACTGACCCACGAACTGAGCTCTTCTTCAATTAATGATACCGGAGACTGGTTTGTGCGAATTCGTTTGACATTTCTATCAGCACATAACAATGAATGTTTTTTTTGTTTCCAGTCATGGATTAATTTCTCATCTATGCTGAATTCTCGCTCTGCAGCAGCATTTGTGTGCATCTCAGCATAGCGAACCACTTTAATTTAAAATCGGTATCATATGCACTGCGTTTTCGTTTTTGACCCTGCATCTTACACCCAGGTGGTAATAGCTAACTAAGGAGCCGTGTTGATCATTTATTGAAACGGAATCATTTAACAACCTACAAGTACCGACAGGTAACTGATGATTAAACAATTAAATGTGACTGAATGGTGCCTCAATTGTGAGCTGAGATGCGATGTTAATCTTTCAGTAATCACGTCAAAGCATCCGCAATTGAACAACTTTGCAACTAATTATCGTAGGCAGCAAAGTTCACGTTTTTGCTCAGAGCTGTCTGTACTATCTCTCGCGTATAAGTCGGTAGGTCGAATTACGAGGCTATTTTTATTCCCCAAAAACCGACTTATACGCGAGTATATACGGTAGGTTCCACCGCTGTCAGCGATCTGGAGGCAAATGCTATGGGTCTCTCGCTGCACTCTGGTATGACATGAGATATAACTACCTCAATTCCATATGATGATGCATCACATGCTAATTTGATAGGCAGGGATGGGTTAAAGTGTGTAAGCACATTGTCTGAAGAGACCAGTTTCTTTGCTTCCTGAAAAGCTTCTTCACACTCATGTGACCATACCCATTTTTGACAAATCTGTAGCAAATAGTTCAGCAGGTGCAATACAATTGCTAGGTTGGGTACAAATTCACCACAGTAGTTAACAAATCCCAGGAATGATCTAAGTTAAGACATGTTCTTGGGCCTTAAAGTTGCCAACACTGCCTGAATCTTTTTTGGGGATTTGCGCAGGCCTTGTGCATCAGTAATGTGTACACAGTAAATTACTGAGTCCTTGAAAAATTCACATTTTGCATGATTGGCTCGTAGCCCATATTCCTCTAAGTGTTCTAGTACTTTTTTCAGCGTTTCTAGGTGCTCTGCATTACTTGCTTCTGTCACAACAATGTCATCCAAATAGCAATGTATTTGTGGAAAACCTTGCAACACTTGGTTCATTGTCCGTTGCCATATAGTTGGGGCAGAGGCAATTCCAAACACTAGCTTGTTGTACTGGTACAGACATTTTGCTGCATTGATTGTGAGGTATGCCTTGGAGCTTTCTTTGACCTCCATTTATAGGTAGGCTTATGACAGATCAATTTTGCTGAACCGCTGTCCTCCTGCTAATGTGGCAAAAATGTCTTCAATCCATGGCAGGGGGTATTTTTTAACTTTCGGCACTGGATTTATGGTGACTTTAAAATGTCCACACACTCTCACAGTTACACATTTCTTTAAAATAGGAACAATGGGGGTCCCCCCATTCACTCCAGCTCACTTTTGTTTATGCTTTTCTGCTCCCTGGCTGGCCACTCCTTCAGATCATCTAGGGACCCTGCTGGCACTCCTCCCCATAGCCAGTCACCACCACCTTACATCGCAGCCTCCCGGGTAACCTTGGGTAACCCTTCACTGGATGGGCCCCCATCCTCTGAGAGGGAAGGGTGTCGGGGGGGGACCAGCGCACTCCTTCCAGCTCACTTTTGAAAGTATGCCCTTTCTCTCCAGGTGTTCCAACTTGGCGTCTACCTTTGAGCGAATACTGTAAGGGACAGGTTAGGCTTTGTGGAACTTGGGTGGTGCTTTCTCGACTGGAGTTATTTTAGCCTTCATGTGTTTTAAGGTTCCTATGGCCTCTTTGAACACCTCCAATGCCTGGTTTAGTATACTTTCCAGTCACTGTTTGATTGTACCAGTGAAGCCTGGTGCGGGCGACTGCAGCATTTTAATAGATTGTCAGTCCAGAGGAATCTAATATAGCCATTCATGGCCCCACAAGGCAGGGCTGCTCTTCTCAATGGCATACAAGTTCAACAAACATCACTTATTGTTGTATTCCACATTCATTTACAGCACGCCTAAAGGCACTTGTTTTTTCCAATATATGTTTTTAATAGCACAGATGTCTTTCTCAGTTTAATATTTTTAATGTTTTTTTTTCATATTCTACATGTGAAATAACAGGCACTGCATACCTCGTGTCCAATTCATCTTAAATGTTTTTCCCGCCAGCTGTGGTGTCACCCAAATTGCCAACCTGTTCTTTTTGCTCACTTTATACATTTCCAGACTGGCCAGTCCACTCTCACAATCTGTATCACTACTGTCTCTGCCCACAGAATGTACATCGGTATTCCTTTTTCTATGCCCTGACTTGATCTTTTCTTCATCCATCTTGGTGCAGCAAACCATTTGGATATGTCCCTTTTTATGTTGCTTGCACGCATGTGCAAGAAACATAGTGCCATCATCCGAGTTTTCGGAGATGTGGCAGCCCAGTTCAGTCAGTGTGTTTGCAGGTGCGGCCCCAGTTCTCCAATGCATGCTGGAGCTGTCTATGACAGCTCCAAAATGCAGTGGAGTAGAGTTGAAAGGGAGAGCTATGCTTCAGTGAGCAGTGATAAGATATTGCCTGCTCATGCGCGCTCCCCCTACACACACACACACACACACACACACACACACATACTGCTGTGCTCGGCCCCCTCCAACCCACACTGTATAGACAACAGGGGTGCCTAATCCCCCATCGGCTGTGCTGTGCTCCCCCCCAAAACACAGTAGCACATGCCATGCTGGGTGCCCACCCCAGCGTGACAACTCATTGTATAGCTGACGGGGGTGCCCAATCCCCTGTCGGCTCCACTGTCCCCCCCTGAGTACACGGTGCCATGCTGGGAGCCCACCCCAGCGTGGCAAAGCTTGTTATGGCTGACGGGGGTGCCCAATCCCCCGTCGGCTCCAGCCCCCCAAACAGTTTCTCCAGCTGCCATGCTGGAAGCCCACCAGCGTGGCAAACGCCCCGTGTCGCTTTAAAACAAAAAGAAACTAAATAAAACAGTCCTCGCAGTTCTCCTGCCCCCCACAACCCACATCCACCCACTGCGCACCCTGTCTCTCTCACACCCCCCCATACTTTCTGGAGCTCGCACGACGATCGCGGTGGAACGGGAAGACGTCTGCACTCTTCAAAGCCGACCGCGAACTGAGGAAATGCTGGTAAGCTGTATAATGGGATAGATAGGTTTTTTTCAACTTTGTTGCATATCTCAGGCATTATTTGGAATTTTTGCACCAAATTTTCAACATGGGGTTTTTGGGACTCCTCCTCATGAATTCTTGCACTATCGTGGTGTTAATCGGGCCCGCAGGGTGATTTTGAAGTCACTGTGAGAAATCACCTTTCTGCACTGATTAACAAAATGACACTGCCAGTGTTTATAAGGTGGGATCTCAAAAAGCCCATGTTGAAAATTTGGTGGAAAAATTCCTAATGATTGTTTTACTTAGGCAAGGTACAGTTCCTACTCACGTCAGAAGTTTGCAAATTTTAAATATTTTTACCCAGATTTTCAACATTGTCATTTTACCACACCTCCTTATGAGCAGTACAGCTGTCATTTTTCACATCTCACCCAAAATGTGTTTCCTATGTAGCGCACAATGGCGCAGTTGGTGCGTGAAATCACTGTATGGGACACATTAAGAAAATCACAGTGACCTGTTCATGAGCAGAGGTCTTAAAATGGCTATGTTGAAAATTTGGTGACAAAATTCCTAAAAATGACTTTTTTATGAGCCTGCGTTGCTCATTTCCTATGCACGCTCGTAAGTTTGCGAATTTTCAATATTTTAACTCCAGATTTCCAACATTGCCATTTTACCACACCTCCTTATGAGCAGTACAGCTGTCATTTTTCACATCTCGCCCACAACATTTTTCTGCCCATCTAGCGCACAATGGCACAGTCAGTGTGTAAAATCAATGTATGGGACACATTAAGAAAATCATAGTGACACTGTTCATGAGCAGAGGTCTTAAAATGACTATGTTGAAAATTTGGTCACAAACTTCCTAAAAATTACTGTTTCACAAGTGTGCATTGCACAGTTCTTCTGTACACTTGTAAGTTTGCAAATTTTCAATATTTGCACTCCACTGACTTCCAAATACCTACACAGCACATACAAGCAAGCAACATTCGGCATTGACAAATGCTTGTTATTGCAGCTTCTGCAGTATAAATCTTTAAACCAGCAATCAGAAGGGCTGTGGGATCCCTTTCCACAGCTATAACATGTGTCTGTATGCTGAGCAGACCACCTCTTGCCTTGTGCTGTCAGTATTTTATGCGTTCCTATGTCTGACATCCCTTGCTGCTGTCTCCATTGCAACTGATTTCAACAGTGCATTTGAAAGTGAGATTTTCCTCAGTTAAAAGCCTTTTCTGTATGCCTTCATTAAGCAATCCACACACAAATCTGTCTCTTATGGCATCATTAAGTCCATCTTTGAAATTACAGTGTTCTGATAGTCTTTTTAACTTGGCTGCAAAGGAGGAGATAGATTCAACTTCGAACTGATTCTGCTTGTGAAACCTGAACCTTTCTGCTATAATCAGTGGTTTGGGTGCCAAATGCTCTTGGAAAATTTTCACTATTACTTTAAAAGTTTCACTAGCTGGTTTCTATGGGGCAGTCAAACTACTTACTAAACTGTATATTTTTACTTCCATTGCACTCAGTAATACAGCTACAAGTTTTTCTGGGGGAATCTCATTTATTTCAAAATACTGTTCCAGCCTCTCTGTACATGTAGGCCAGTCTTCCACAGCACTATCAAAGTAAGTAAGTAAGTAAAATTTTATTTATATTAAGCACCCTTCCCAAGCTCAGGGCGCTTTTACAATAAAACAAGTGAAATCACATTTCAAACAATAAATCAAACAACCATACAATACACTTACTCATTATGTACCAACAAATGCTAAGGCAAAAAGGAAAGTTTTTAATTGTTTTTTTAAACATTCAACAGTTAGGCATTCTCGTATCTGATGAGGTAGAGAATTCCACAGGATTGGTGCCATATAGGCAAAAGATCTACCTCCAGACATCTTTAGACATACCCTGGGAATCTCTAGCAATCCCTCATCAGAGGAGCGAAGAGAACGGGCAGGGCCTCTAGCGTTCTGATGTAGCCTGTCATTGTACACATTTGGGATTAATTCTGCAGTTTACTGTACTTACAGTTGCAGCAGACTCTCCCCCTATAGGATTCTTGAAATCCTCATAACCAGTGTAGTGTATTTGCTAGTTTAGTATAGAAATTTGCACGAAACAGAGACACAGACAATGAGGCTGGAGCAACAACTCTGTGTATTTTTTTCCAACTGTAACAAATAAGTAAGCATAACAACAATAACAGAACAGCAGATTCAACATAGATAGCTGCAAAAGGCGTATACTTGCAGGTTCACATTAGCAGATTCGCTACTCTGATTCAATACATTCCATGCAATATGCCACAGATACCACCAGGGAAACTACTTCTTTACTATTGGTCCAGTGATCAGCAGATACCAATAGCAACAGGGAAACTTAGACACAAAGGGCTGCCTATGGGGCAGGGGCTGACGGGGTACACTACAATCTGGTGCAGCCTATGTAAATGAGCCCATAATGGGCATGCAAATGGCCACATAGCACCTTGCATGCCCGATGGCTCATTTACATGGCTCCTTTCATGAATTCCAAGTAGCGCACCTGCGCTATTCATTGTGGAGCCATACTCCTGTCTGCATGTTGGACCAGCACTAGTGGGGTTAGCAATAGTGGTACTGGGTTAATGCTCACTCTTTCTGGCCCTATTCACAGTTGAATGGTGCAGGTGCATTATCCAACTGTGAATAGCAGCCTTTGACACCTGGGCAATTGCAAAGTGCAACACAAACTTCTGTGCTGTGCTTTGCAATTTTTTGTGAATCTAGCCCCATATCTCTAAGTTACTTTATTTAACTTACAAGTCATTCTGTAACCTTTATTTCACTGCCTGTTCAAAAATGCCATTTTCAGAGAAGAGTGGCTGAAGATGTCATAACCTGAACTCACAGCCTAGTCCTCCATGCAAACCTTATATGACTTAGTTCTCCCATGTTACATAAAAATGCAGTTATTGTAAACATTTGAAAAAGAAAACCGACACTGGGTAGGTCAGCATATGCACTTCCATAATGTGCAGATGCAAGGTACAGTACCTCAGAATGTGATGGGGTGTTTGAATGCGGTAGTAAACATGGCTTTAGAATGAAAATGTTGTGTGCAGTTTTAAGAATGCTGCAGGTGTGAGATTTCAAAATGTCACCAGGTTGCAACTGTCGAATGCAGCAATGACACAGTCTCAGAAAGTAGCTGGGACACATAATTTTGGAATGTGGCAGAGGCACAAAAATTCATATAATGTGGTGGTGTTGTATATTTTTAGACTATCTCAGTAATACTCAATTTTGAAATGTGGGGAACACAGCTGTGGAAAGTGACATGGGTATCTAATTTTGTAATATGTAATAGATACTCAAATGTGGCATATGGTGGTGATGATGTGAAATTTCAAAATGTGGTTGGGATGCTTGATTTCAGATTGTGGTGGCAACATACAGTTTCACAATGCAGCATGGACACTTAATCTCAGATTGTGGCAGCGATGCAATTTCAGAATGTGGTAGTCACTTGCAATTTCAGAATGAAGCAGGGATGTGTAATTTTAGAATATGACTTGGACATGCAATATCAGAATGTAGCAGTGATACTCATTTTCAGAATATGTTGGGGACATAAAATTTTGGAATATTGTGGGGATATACATTTTCAGAATTTGTCAATGACAGGCAATTTTGGAGTGTGGGAGTTTACACACAATTTTGGAATGTGGCAGGAAAGTACAATTTTAGAATATGGCAGTGACACAATTTCAGAATGTGGTGGTGGTGCACAGTTTCAAAATTTGCTGGTGACACACAATTTGGGAATGTGGTGGTGATGCAAAGTTTTAGAATATGACAGTGATGCACAGATTCAGAATGTAGCAGTGACACACAACTTCGGAGTGGCAGTGTACATAGTTTTGGAATGTGGTGCTGACACAGTTTCAGAATGTGGCAGTGATGATGCACAGTTTCAGAATGTGGCAGTGACACACAATTTTGGAATATGGCAGTGACACCCAGATTTGGAATGTTGTGGTGATGTACACTTGTGGAATGTGGCAGTGACTCAGTTTCATAATGTTGCTGTGATGCAGTTTCGGAATGTGGTGGTGACATTCAACTTCAGAATGTGGTGGTGACACATTTTTGCAATGTGGTATGATGCAACTTTTGGAATTTGGAGGTGATGCGTAGTTTCTGCATGTGGCAGTGATGCACAATTCAGGAATATGGTGGCGATACACAGTTTCAGAATGTGGCAGTGATGCACAGATTCAGAATGTGGCAGTGATGCACAGTTTCAGAAGGTGGCGGTCATACACAGTTTCAGAATGTGGCTGTGATGCATAATTTTGGAATGTGGTGGTGATTCAGTTTCAGAATGTGGTAGTGACACACAGTTTCAGAATGTGGTGGTGACACACAATTTTGGAATGTGGTGGTGATGCACAGTTTTGGAATAATGGCAGTGATGAACAATTTTGGAATGTGGCAGTGATGCTAGTTTTGGAATGTGGAGGTGATGAGCAGTTTTGGAATGTGGTAGTGACACATTTTTCACCCAATGGAATGAACCAGCTACCCTAAGCTGGTCTGTCTTACCCAAATAGACCACCTTAAGGTAGTTGGTTCATTCCACTGGGGTGTCATGCAGACGAGGCCCACTGATGAGTCCTGGTACGGCAAAACACGTGTCTGTGTCTTCTGTTGGCACCCTTTGCAGTCTGTGTGAGAGGCCTTTTGACACCATGCATTTCTGCTTAAAGTTGAACCAGCATAAGATTTTGTGGTGATTTGCATATACAGCCCAAAACGCTTTGCATTATGGGGGTATGTGTGATTTTGTATTTCTTTGAAACTTGGCTTCCTGGCCAGTGCCCTCTGGGGTAACCCTTGCCTCAATGCTTGTGCACTAAGGTTCTTTGTCTTTCAGAATAAATGGTGTGACCTGTCACATTCTGACAGTGTGCATCTTCACTTTACTCCAAAATAGCCAGCCCCTGCTAAATTCCTCAGTATGTGTTCCTGCTGCACTCTGAGATTGTGTCCCACCACATTTTGAGATGGTGTTTGATACTGCATGTCCCCTTCTCCCCCAACATTTTAAAATTGTGCACCACCTTGACATTCTATGCCTTGGTTTAGCGCTGCATTCCAAAACCACCTCCTGATGTGTTCTGAAGTACAGTACCATGCATCTGAACATTCTGGAAATGCAAATACTGCAGCTAAGCCTATGTTAGTTTTTTTAAATGATTACTACAGCTACAGTTTCTTAAACTTTGGGAAAACAGGTACTATAAGGTTGCTGATAGGGAGGACTAGACTGTGAGTTCAGGTTATGACATCATCAGTGGCTCTTCAAATCAAATCAAAATCTTTATTTAATCAGGCGAACATCATTGAGCATAGCTCATTTACAAGATGGACCTGAGTGGTCAAGAAGTGCAAGTGTTATTACATTGACAAGGGTAGCATAAACAGTAATACAATGACAGGGATAACATAAACAGTAATACAATGACATAAGTGCTAATATATAACAATATACATATGTACAAGGCACATTAAAACTTTTAATCTGTGAGACAGAAGGTAATGGGCACATCAGGAGTAATATGTAGATTATAGGACCTAGCAGGCATTTTGAGGGTGAATCTTGGGACTGGAAACGGGAGTTTTATCAGCATATAGGAACACGGGGGGTAGGTAGGGCCGGGGTTTAGGCCTTGTGGAAGCAGTTGCAGAGTTCTGGGAATAGGGTGGTGAATAATCTTTTGAAGGATATTAAGGGTAGGAGGTTATTTAGCTTCATGGTTTTTTTGGAGTGAATTCCAAACAATTGCTAGTGAGTAGCTGATAGCAGCCCTCCCAAGCTGGGTGCAGACATTGGGGACCTTAAGAATGATAATTTTGCTGATCCTTAGGTTGTATGGCCTAGAAGTAATTTGAGTAAAACAGTCTGAGATATAGGTAGGTAGCTTGCCTGATAAGGCTTTGAATATCCAAATTGCAGCATTCCTATTTCTTCTGTGTTGTAATGATGTCCAGTTAACTGCTTTATAAAGGGAGCAATGGTGGGTGCTGAAGGGAAGGTCAGTAATGAATCTGATGGACCTGTGGTATAGGGTGTCCAGTTTATTTAAGAGGGGGAGTGAACAATGTCCGTACAGAAAGTCAGCATAGTCAATGAGGGATAGGAATGAAGCCTGGATTAATCTTTTTTTGGAGTCTCTGTTGAGGTAGTGCTTTATTCTAAAATAAATCAAGCCTTTGTCTCAGTTTCTTTAGTAGCTCCTCAATATGGACAGAATAGTCAAGCTTGTTATCAATCAGACTCCAAGGTATTTGAAGTTATCAATTCCAGCTTCTCTCCAAGTAAGGTGGTTAGTTGTAGGGTGGTGGATGGTGGGTAATGGCAGAGCAATTCTTTGAGGTAAAGAACATAGCTTTGTTTTTTGGCATTTAGAAGTAGTTTTTATCCAGTAGGTTGTGTTGTAGGATGGAAAATTCAGATTGTAGCAGTTCACAGGCTTTAGATAATGAAGGATTGCTAACATATAATACAGTATCATCAGCAAACAGATGGATGTTGGATTGAGTGAGGTTAGCATCAATATTATTAATATAGATGGCAAAGAGGATGGGGCCAAGAATAGAGCTCTTGGGTACACCTCTTAACAGTGGTTTTAAGGTGGATAGGTAGATTCCATTTTTACCAGTTGTGATCTATCTGATAGATAGCACTTGAACCAATTGAGTGAAGGGAATCCAATCCTAGTGAGCCAAGGAGGTGATTAATGATTCATGATCCACTGTGTCAAATGCTTTGCTCAAATCCAGGAACACAGCACAGGTACTGTTCTTCTTATCCATAGCAATCTGCCAGTCGTTGGTTACTTTGGCTAGGCGAGATGGTGCTATGCCTTGATCTAAATCCTGATTGTGCTGTATTTAGGAGTTATTGTTATCCAGGTAGTCCCTTAATTGTGAGTTTACTAACTTTTCGAGCATCTTGGATAGAACTGATAGGATGGAAATGGGCCTGTAATTATTGAGGTCCATGGGATCACCAGATTTGAGTAAAGGAACTACTTGAGCTGTTTTCCAAGTGGAGGGAATGGATCCAGTGGTGAGGGAAAGATTGAAGAGATGAGTGAGGGGGCAGATAAGACTTGAGATGCAATCTTGAGGAAGTAGGGGTCCAGGGAGTCTGTACCTGCACTTTTTGAAGTATCTAAATTGGAGAGAGATCTTCCACTTCTTTCAAGGATATTGGGTTGAAGGAGAAGGTTGATGTAACCTTTGACCCACGGTGGATTGAAGGTTCAAGGAGGATCTCAGGAGATTTGCAGGTGAAGAGTCAAATGCTAGTCCAGCTGTGGTGAAGTGGTCATTGAAGGTATTTAGGATTTCTTGTTTGTCCGTAATTTCTGTGTTATTTAGTAGCAGTTTGCAGGTTAAGGCAGGAGTAGAGTTTTGGCCCAAGATACCCTTTATAGTTCCCCAGAGCCTGGTTTAGTTATTATAGGAGGTATCCAATTCAGCTCTATAATAGGCAGCTTTGGCAGATCTTATTTGTGTTGTACATGAGTTTCTTGCTTTTCTGAAATTTAGCCAGTCTCTGGAATCCTAGTTTTCTTGCCTTTTCCACAGTTTGTCTCTGGCTAGCAAGGCTGTTTTAAGATCAGTGGTGAACCAGGGCAGGACCTTGCTTTAGTTCTGATTTTGGTGAATGGTGCATGAATATTGAGAGCATTAGTGATAATGTCCTTTAGGATCTGGAGAGCTGTTTCCACTGAGGTTGTAGGTAGAAATCTTGCCAATATATTGTGTTACTCAGGTCATGGAGGTATCCTGGTATGTTGAACTTTTTTGACCTTTTGAGGACAAATTCAGCAGGGTTGGGTGGTTTGAGTGAAGATCTTATGCCAGCTATGGGACAATGGTCACTTACATCATTCGGCAGTACTCCTGCATGCGTATATAAGTGAGGCTTGTTTACCAACATAATATCCAGGAGTGAGCTGTTGCTAGAATTTTTTAGGTTAACCCTGGTTGAGTCTTTAATTAGCTGTGTAAAGCCATAGGTGTCACAAAAGGTTACCAATGGAGCAGATGCATTAGATAGCCAGTTTAAATTCAAATCACCAAGGATGATGGTATCTTCAGGGCCTAGATTGGTTATTGACCCCAGGTGAGATAGTAATTTGAGGCCTGCTGAGGGGGCCTATAGCAGCCAATCAATTTAAATGAAGACAAGTTAGGAAGGGATATTTTGATTGACAAACATTCAAATTCCTTTGGTCTGGATGTGTTGATGAGGCAGGTAGCAGAGATGGTGTCCTTAATGTATATGGCCACCCCACCACCCCTGGAAGGGCGATCTGCTCTGAAGAGCTGATAGTTGGTAAGGTTTACAACACTGTCTTTGGTGAAGGTTCTGAGCCAAGATTCAGAGATGACCAGAAAGTCAGGCAGGGTATGTGCCACCCAGGCCTGTATTACGGAGAATTTTTTTAAGAGGCTGCAGGCATTGAAGTGTAGGAAGCTTAGGCCATTTATAGAGGATAGATCAGCAGGGGAAAATAAACTTTCAGTGGGGCCAGGATTTATTTCAATGGTACCAAAACAGATCAGAAGGTAGAAGATTAATTTGAGGAGGGCACCAAGGGACAGGGATAATGAGTGGTCAGAGCGTTTCCTCCTAATCCTGGGTGCCTGCTGTGAGATGAGTGATGGTCCTGGTATATAGGTGTGAATTTTATCATAGCATAATAATTTAATGGACAGGCATAGTGAGTTAATAAAAAGCCATGATACAAGTAAGATGCCAGGGCTGTGCTGGATTGTTAGGGTGGCCTTATGTGGGATATCCCAGAGGATGCATTGTAAACGTGATTCGGGGTGAATAAGGAATCCGTGGTTGGCCATTGTGGATGGCAGAAGTGGGCAGGTCGTATTAACTGAGTTATTTATCTTGACACTGGGCATAACATTACTATCATAAGGGATTGGGTGTGATGCGAGGCTCAGGAGCAAAAGGAAGCAAAGTAGCATTGTGGAGGTTAGGTATGGGTTAAGGGAGGAAGGAAAGGGATCTGGGCGTGGATTAAGAAATGGCGGAGAAAGTGTATAAAGGAATCAACCAAGAGGGGAGGGGGCAGGCAAAAATTTTGCAGCTTTATACCTTTCTGCCTGCTTCTCCGGCCTCCTTGAACCCTTGGTCGGCGGCACAGGCGCCGCCGACCCGCTGGCGGCTCGGAGCCCTCCGCCTCCCTGGACCTCGAGGGCTGCGCCTACTACAAGGTGGGGGACAGAGGAGAAGGCAGTCAGCAAGGTACCTTTATTGCAGTAATCTGCAATAAGGTGCTAAACTTAAGATTTGCACAACAATAGACTGGGAGGGTATGGGGGAGGGGGTTAGGCGCCTAAGCGTCTAGCCCACACAGTATTTCAAAAGACTGTAACACTTATTTTAAAATACAGAAAAACAGCCCATAAATCAGGCACAAAGTAAGAGAAAACAGCACTTTTTATGAGGAATTCAAAATAAATTAAAGAAAAGCAGAAATCCTGGCCAGAATAGTGCAGCAAACCCCAGTTTAAGTCTATGGGGAAGGCGCACCAATCGGAAGCAAGGCACAGACTGCGGTCGCTTTCCGATTGGTTTGCGGCTTTGCCCGTATCTTTCTGCCTGCTTCTCCCAGCCTCCTGGAACCCTTGGTCGGCTGCACAGGCACCGCCGACCCGCTGGCGGCTCGGAGCCCCTCCGCTCCCTGGACCTCGAGGGCTGCGCCTACTTTCTGCCTGCTTCTCCCGGCCTCCTGGAACCCTTGGTCGGCTGCACAGGCACCGCCGACCCGCTGGTGGCTCGGAGCCCCTCCGCTCCCTGGACCTCGAGGGCTGCGCCTACTTTCTGCCTGCTTCTCCGGCCTCCTGGAACCTTGGTCAGTGCACAGGCGCCGCCGACTTCCGCTGGCGGCTCGGGCCCTCCGCCTCCCTGGACCTCGAGGGCTGCGCCCACTTCTACCTGCTTCCTCCCTGCCCTGGAACCCTTGGTCAGCTGCACAGGCGCCGCTGACTCCACTCATGCCTGGAGCCCTCCGCCTCCCTGACCTCGAGGGCTGCGCCCACTTTCTGCCTGCTTCTCCCAGCCTCCTGGAACCCTTGGTCGGCTGCACAGGCACCGCCGACCCGCTGGCGGCTCGGAGCCCCTCTGCTCCCTGGACCTCGAGGGCTGCACCTACTTTCTGCCTGCTTCTCCTGGCCTCCTGGAACCCTTGGTCGGCTGCACAGGCGCCGCCGACCCGCTGGCGGCTCGGAGCCCCTCCGCTCCCTGGACCTCGAGAGCTGCGCCTGGGGCTCTTCACTTAAGTAATGTAATCAGCATTACAAAATAACTACTAACTTTAAAATGAAGTAATGTAGAAACCACATTTTTGTTATAAGATTTATTAGGAGTATGCTTATTCTAACTCTGCAATGTAGCATGTTTGGTCTGACTCCCTCTTTAAAAAAATTAAACAGGTTTTACTGCATAGTATATGGTTATGTCTTCTCTACATGGACATTGATTGGTTCAACGCTGTTGCTGTACTACAGCTCAGAAGCTGTTGTAGTACAGTTTAATGGTTGCAAAAGTTGCTGTAGTATAGTTCAAAGGTCAGAAGGTTGTAGTACAGTTAGAGTCAAAACATTTTCATACAGTTAAAAAAGTATGTAGAGAGGATTGCATCTTTAGTCATTGCTACTTTCTCTAATTCAGCTGGGAATGTAAAACTGAGTTTTTGTTTAAGTGAAAGTCTACCCAAATGTCACCTCGGTGTCTGTATGTTTCTTAAACTCCAAGACCCATATACCATAAAAAATACTCCCACGGAGGAGTATTTGTAATTCCTGGCTAGATAGCCTCATTCATTTAATGCTTTCCCATACCATGACACAGTTTTATGCAGTTGTAGGGCAGATCCTGTGTTTATTTATTTGTGGCATTTTGGAAACCAGGGGGGCCCACTGGGACCAGAGGTCCCTTTTTCAGGGGTGACCCGAGTTAGTTACATACAGTAGATACAAGTACACAAGTCATAGATAAGACAGAACAAATGCAGATAACAAAATTATGTATAGCTATACAGCAGCAATTAGAACAAGCATTTGTCAATGCCAAATGTTGTCTTGTTGGCATTGGCATTGGTAGTGCAGTAGTTAGAGAGATGCATAATAGGAATGGCAGTGAAGTACTGAACTGACGGCAACCTCACTCCCACCCTGCAGAGACTGGTAGGTGTTGGGGTGTGTCTTTGTTTTGTCGGCCATAACGTTCATGCCATTTCACCTCACCCTAACCTGTAGAGACTGACAAGTGTCGCAGAGTGCCTTGGGGGCTTTGGGCGTTATGCTCACTCCATTCCATAAGGAAATTCACTGAGATGAGTGCAGTATAGGAGAATGGGGTGAACTTTGGGGCCAAAGACTCCAAAGCACACCTCAATGCCCATCACTGGCTGCAGGGTGGGGGTGGGGGTGGAATGGCATGAGCATTACAGCCGACGATCCCAAGTCACACTTCTGATGCCTGTCAGTCTCTACAGGGTGGGGTGTTATGGTTGCAAACCCTAACACCCTGGGTGTTTGTTGGTATTTTCACTCCAAATTTTCAACATGGGCTTTTTGTGACCCCACCTCATGAACAGAGGCACTATCAGTTCATTAGCCAAAAGGTGATTTTGCACAGCGACTGCACCATTTGGTGCCACAGGTGTGAAAACACATTTTGGGCAGGATATAAAACATGACAGCTGTACTGTTCATGAGGAGGTTTAAAAAAATGGCAATGTTAAAAATTTGGAGTGAAAATATAAAAAATTGTTGAAGTCATGAGCGTGAGTAGAAACTGTGCAATGCATGCCTGTAATGCAATTATGTTTGGGATTTTTTTTAACCACATTTTCAACAGAGATATTTTAGGACCTCCCCTCGTGAACAGTGGCACTGTGATTTTTCTAATCTGTCCCAAAAGTTGATTTCCCACAGTAACTGTGCCATTGTGCAGCACAGGCACAAAAACACATTTCGGACAGGATATAAAAAAATGACAGCTGTACTGTTCATAAGGAGGTGTAAAAAAAATGGTAATGTTGAAAATCTGGAGTGAAAATATTGAAAATGTTCGAAGTTACGAATGTGCATGGAAACTGCGCAATGCACACTCATAATGCAGTCATTTTGGGAATTGTTTCACCAGATTTGCAATGTGAGCTTTTTGGGACACCACCTCATCAACAGTGGCACTGTCGTTTCATTAATCGGCCCTGAAAGGTGATTCCATGCTGTGACCATGAAATCACCTTTTGGGACTGAGTAATGAGATAACAGTGCATGTGTTCATGAGCTGGGGTCCCAAGAAACCCATGTTGAAAATCTGGTACCAGAATTTCCGAAAATGACTGAGATATCCACCTAAGTTGAAACCCCCCATTGTCTGCCATTATAATGCTTACTGATTTTGTTCAGTTCCTGGTTGGCTTTTAAAGAGTTCAGACTTGTTCCTGCTCCACAGAAGATCAGAGTGCCAGCCCTCCAGAGGTAAGTATGGGGTGAGGGGGTGTGGGGAGTGGGGTGCACAGAGGGTGGGTGCGGGTTGGGAGAGGGGAGTTCAGCGGGACAATGAGGGACCTTTTTTTTACAGGTAAAATTAAAACAGACTTTTGGGGACTGTTTTCTTTATTTACTGGTAAAAAAATTATTTGGGGCGCACTAGGGTGGGCTCCCAGTGTACCACAAGTTTGGGGGGGCATGATGCCAATGAGGATTGGGCACCCCAGTTGGCAAACAAATTGAACTGGTGGGGACATGCTGACACAGGGACTGGGCATCCCTAATGTCGGCTTTGTAGGGATTGTGTGGTGGGCGGCAGGAGCCACCATATTTATTGGAATGTTTCACCAGGAAAGGCACGTAACAGAGCCTTGTCATGTGACACTCCAATGAGGAAACTGCACCTTATTGGAGCGGCAGATTTATTTCAGCTCCATGACTGTCTTTGAAACTGCTATCATCGCTAGCATACTCACTAATTGGTGGCTGAGGGATGCACCCACTAAAGCGTTCCCAGCATTCACCAACACTGACACACCTCTGAATGTACTACTACCGCAACACACACACAAGACAACATAAAAATCAATTGATGACAGCAAGTTACGCAAGTAAACATAGTCGTAGGTGTAACACATTAATAACATGTAACAATATGTTTACTTATGGTTTTCCCAGAACAGGGTCTCCCTCGATGCACAGGGTGCAGTAATGTGCTCTCAGTGAGACCCTCCCTGGCTGGTTTCACGTCTCTTTTCCCTTGAAGGTCTCTGATGTTGGTTGATGAAATCTGCTGTTTTCTCAGGTTCAGTCAGGCCCTTCTGACCTCCGCATTAGGCAGGGAATATTTCTCTTACACAGGACTGCTCAACCAGTGAAAACCAAACTGTGTCTGACCAGTACACTGAGTCCTGGCATCTAGTCCCTAGTAATGTTGTGATAACCAGCACCAAGCAGTGGTACTGACTGGGTATCTTCTCAGTTTCAGAGCTGTTCTTCCAGATACTCAGTACATCACAGTAAAGTCTCTCAGGTAACTGAGGAATTTTAAATATTGACACAAAAAAGGCAAAATGATAGCACTGAGTACAATAAACCATGAAATGAAATAAATAGGGCAGCAAGGAGACTGAAAAAAAATATATTATGTCAGGAAATTAGAAACTTCTAAGAGATCAGACCCACAGAAATGGTAGTGTTAAACCAAAGACTTTTTGGAAAACAGTAAACATGGGGATCAAGTGGAGAAATGGGAAAAAGGTTCCATGTCATAATAGAAATCAGTAATTAGTCATCACTATTATGGTGAGTGCATATCGCCAAAAAACAAATTAGCGACATGCACTTCTAGGTGACCACACTTCTGGAAAAACTTAGTGCTTTTGCAGGGTTGGGGGGCTTTGACCCCCTGCACCCCTCTGATTTTGGATTACTAACTCCAGGGGGGGTGCATGTCGAGGAGAGAACCACACCCCAGTGCGGGAATAGAAAAAATAAAAACAGCTGCAAGCAGCTGCAAAATTCTATCCTCTGCTCCATCCCAAACCCAGTGCCTACTGCACCATGGCCAGCTACCCTCACCACCACAACACAGGGCTGGCTCGGCTGCAGCAGGCACACTCTCCTACCTAAACTCTCTTCCATCTTCCTCCCCTCCTCATCCTTGTCCCTCCCCTTCCAGTCGTAGTCCTCGCTATTGCATCGCTACAGTTGCAGGGTAGGCCAAAATGATAGCACTGAAAATGGGTCGCTATTTTTGTAGTCACTCATTTTCAGTCACTATCATGACTGGATACCTGGAAGGAAAGGTTTGGGTTCAAGGGACGAGACAGAAGTTAATGGTTTGTGCAGGATCTAACTATAACTTAATGTGAGGTGAGTAGAGGACTAATATCCTTATAGAGGAAAACAGTGGAGATGTGGGAGGTACTGGAAATGTGTTAATTTTGGATGAAGATGAAATAGAGAAAATAAATGAAATTGAAGGTGAATAAAGAAGCGGGCCATAATGTAATACCTAATGAGTGTGGGAAGAGGGGGCTGTCCTAATTCAAAAATGAAAAGAAACAGGAATGAGCATGCCCCTGCTGCTTAAGAAATCAGACTAATTTAAGCAAATGGAAAGATGGTGCACTCACCGGGTACACTGAATTGGCCATTTATTTTGCAGTGCGAAAAAGAAACATGGATGTCTCATCAAATCACCCCTATATAGCACCCTAGGAACAGGGCATCATCTGGGGGCGGTTTGATAGGAAAACATGCTTAAATAATGATAATATATGAATATTCATAATATAATTACCAGACCCAAATGAAAACAAGTCCAACCAATTGAAAGTGCATGAAAAAGTTGCAGTTATGAAGTGCATATAGTATTCAAAATACACGGTTAAAAATTTCATTATTTGAAAGATTGGACACATACTGTAGGTAGGTACTTAACTGTCTAAATTTCGAACTCTCATTCATTCATGTTCGCATAATAAGGCAGTCCCTACTTTTATGCACACAACAGGGAAAAGGGAGGGGGACCTGGGTATAGCTTACTGGTATAACAGTTAACTCCAGTTGGGGGGGTTGCAGAAAATAAAAGGATGGAAAAAGGGAGAGGAAGATGTGTGGATGGGGAGGAGAGGGATTGGGGTAGTTTGTTTTTGTTTGTTTTCATTACACACAAAATCCTTAAGGGAAGGGACTATTCGGAAAGGATCTAATGTCAGATGTACAAATAGAGGTCATATAGAGGTTTTATGTCAAATACACAGTACACAATTAAGGTGTATAAAGCTGTATAAGGAAAATACATTACTAGGAATTCTCTAGACATTAGCAGCAGTTACAGATACTGGAAGCAATAAGCACATCCATTAACTGAGTTTTAAAAGAGGCAATAGAGTCACACCTTCTCAACAAGGCAGTATGGCTTCACAGAGGGAAGATCATGCCAAACTAATCTGATAGAGTTCTTTGACTGAGTGACCAAGGACCTAGATCAGAGACGAGCGGTAGATGTGACCTACTGGATTTCAGCAAGGCTTTTATACCATTCCACATAGGCAGGTTCCTAGAATCCATGGCCGAGAATTTTGTGCAGAACTTGCATTCACTCAGAACTTCTATGTGCCTAGAATTCACTCTTCTTGGTGATTTTTATTAATATTTCTGTTTTTCCATAGAATCTGGTTCCCTCCCCCTCTTTTTATATCCAAAACCCCCCTATATCTTCAGAATGTGATGTTATCATTGCTATAACATCATACATTAGCTAATGAAATGGCTGCATTCTGCAACAGAAAAGAACAGTCACTTATCTACCACAGCTCCCACTGCCAGAGACGGTGGCACAGCACATCACGCATGGTGATATTTTCTCAACCTGCACTACAGCCTAATACAATTTTTAGCCTTACATCATTGCATTATGGCCAACTTAAACAGAACCTTGTCAATAGCACAGACCTGTTAAGTGCATACCTCACTTTGTACAAACCTATTTGTGCCTTTAAGGTATAGAGATGCTATCTGAAATGAATAACTGGTAAAAATTAATTTAACTGTCTAAATTTTTAAGAAAAATAAAGTAATTATGCCCAGAAAAGTGAAATATAATAATGTGTATACCTGTTGAAAGAATAGACCTGTTAAATAAATAATTGCCCTGTATGCATTTTTGCCAGGGTTATTGATTACATATTGTTATTCGTTGATAGAATCACCTAAAAGTTATTGAGAAATGCTGTGTGCAGGGACAGCTGTTGGGTCAGAGGGTAGCATGCTGTGTTTCCTTGCTGGCAACTCAGGTTCAGAGATTAGCTCTGGTTGCTGGCTGGGCAGCACAAGGATTGGTGGAACACATCACTGCTTGGAGCCTGGGAAGGTATGGTGCAGCGTTCTGTCACATGGTGGACACATTGTGATGGGCCAGAGAGCTGTATCTCACAATTGCTTCACATGCATGTCATGGCCTGATGGTGTTACACAGTGTGTCAGGAAAGAAGGTCAACATGAAAAATGAGTTTGCAATAACTCTTCTATGCCATTTCCAATGGGACCTGTATGAATGAGGATGCAAGTTCATGGAAATAAAAAAAATATATATATATATACATACACACACACACACACACACACACACACACGCACACACACACACACAATATCTCTGTCTCTCTCACCACACACACACACATGCATATTTGTATGTATGTTACAGATTGCGTATAAATATGCAAGCGATACACAGTGGGAACCTCATGAGTGGTGTTGAATGTACATACAAATATATAAGTGATAGACAGTGGAAACATCATTAGTGGGATAGATAGCATGCATAGAGAAATACCTTGTTTATCACATAAGATCCCCTCTGCATATGTCATTTATGCAACAGGCTAGGACCTTAAGGGAGAGACACTTGTTTTGCCTTTTTAGGCATAAAATTATTTTTATAAGTTTATTTTTTGAACTAGTATTACTGTGCTTTCCACCATCCTGATTGCTATAACCACTGGCATGAAATGAAGCCAGGATGACAAGCTGACACTGTGATGTGGTAGTTTGTTAGTGCTGCAGAACTTCCACAGAAATTACAAACCACCGCTGCAGAAGTTCTGTGGCAAATGGTAGTCTTGCTACAGAACTTGGTCCCACTGTGCCACAGAAAAGTAGGGGCCCTGCGACATAGGAGACTTGTAAGCAAGTGCAAGTTGAGTAACCTGGGAGTGGACAATAAGGTAGTAGCCTGGATAAGAAACTGGTTAGAGAATAGGACACAGAGGGTAGTGGTAAATGGATTGTGCTCCAAGGAAGGAAGGGAGACCAGTGGAGTAATTCAGGGATGAGTGCAGGGACTGGTCCTCTTCAATGTCTTTATAAGTGACATAGTGGAAGAACTGGAATGGAAGGTCTGCCTCCCGGAGGATGACACCAAGATCTGTATCAGTGTGGACACTCGGAGTGGGGTGAAAAGGATGTGCTGGGATCTGAAAAGACTGGAAGTGGTCAAGGGTATGGTAGCTGGGTTTTAATGGAAAAAAGTGTGAAATAATGCACCTAGGCCATAGGAACTTGCAAGCAGAGTACAAATGGGGGTAGTGATACTGACAAGGAGCAAACAGGAAAGAGATCTAGGGGTAATCATATTGAATTATCTAAAGGCAGCCATGCAGTGTGACAAGGCAGTTGAAAAGGCTAGTGGGATGCTGGGGTGCTTACAGTAGGAAGGGGTATTGCCAGCAGGAAAAGGGAGGTTGTCCTGCCTCTATATCAGTCACTGGTAAGACTAAACATTGAGTACTGTGTACAGTTCTGGAGATCACATCTCAGAAAGGACATAGACAAAGTGAAGGCAGTCCAAAATGGTGCAGGGTCTGCAACAAAAAAAGCACTAGGAGGAAAGGCTAAAGGAGCTAAATATACACCCTGGAGGAGAGGCGGGAGAGGGGGTGTATGACAGAAACCTGTAAATACCTTACGGGAGTTCATAAGGTACCAGAGGGGAGTATCTTTAGAAAAAGAGGTGCTGTATAACAAGGGGGCATGATATGAAGCTGGAAGGAAGGGGGTAAATTTAGGAGGATGTGAGGAAATACTTTTTCACAGAAAAAGGAGATGAATACCTGAACAGTCTTCCAGCGAGGTTGTGGGGGCAAAAACAGTAACTGGGTTAAAAAATGCCTGGGACGGGCATAATGGAATCATGGGGGTGAGATAGTGGGGAGAAGAGATTGTGATGTGGATTGAGTAGGGTCTAAAAAATTATAAAGGTGGTAAAAAAAAAAGGAAAAAAAAGAGAAAACACAAATGGGAAGACTGGGCGGTCCCAGTGGCCTTTATCTCCCATCACATTCTATGTATCTATGTATCTATGTATGTATCTGATTAAGTTAGAAGAGGCATTTCAGGATTTGGCAAATGTATAGGAGAAAGAGCTCTGACCCACAGAAGATTTCCTGAGTGGTAATAGCGAAGGGTTTTGTGCCATGCTTCAGGCAGAGTATTTATTTTCTATAAACTTAAAAGTGGACTGCATCACCAGGGAAAACAGCATGTGACCATAGTATGGAATATGTACCGTGACTTAAAATTGAGCCAGCCCAGGTTGCTGTATAAGACACAGATGTGGGTCTTCGGTTTGAGGTCAAGAACAAAGCAGCAGGCTCTGTTCTGCAGTTCTTTGACTTGGGACAGCACACTTTGATTCGTCGATCCATAGCTCATCAAGCCATAGTCAATAATGCTAATGATAAAGCATTGCAGTTTTTGATTTCAGGAAGAAAGTTCCTTATATCCTTTCCTTATAGCATAGCTTCAGTGAGTGTTACTGTGAAATCATGGGAACATTCCCAAATACAGGGGCTAGGACCCCATTAGTCCTACCTTCAGATCCCACTCCCTCACATACAAGCCACAAGAAGAAACCAGGGATCTGCCATCACAGTGGAGAAACCTATCTGGTCACAGACTGTAAACACAACATGAACCCATTTTCAGAAGCACTGTCCACCACGCCACCACAGACACAATCATCCCTCCTTTTACAGTGAGCAACAGACAAATCAAGTACTATCCCAAATTTCACTAGATGAACATTGGACAGAAACAGTTGCCACTAAAACATTAATCAGCAAAACAGAACATCTGTTAGAAAAAGACAAAAAATTACATTGGGATTCACTTACACTAGCACAATAGCTAAGACATAAACATTATCTCTAGAGGGCTAAAGGTCTTTGTAAAGCCTAATTTTGGAATTAATTCTGAGAAATGATCTGATAGATGGGATGGTATTCATAACAAATGTCTCCATGAATTCATAGTAGCACTCATTAAAGTGATACCAGAAGAAAGAAGTAAATTAAGAAATGACATAAAAGGCCAAAAAGAAGAGTACAAAACCAAAGTTGGCCTTAATGAGTTCAGGACTATAATAGATAAAATAGAAACAGAACTCAAAGAATTAGAACAGCAAATAAAAAAATACCCAAACCAGAAACTTCAAAAGGGACCTACATAACTGTAGAGACAAAGTATACACATATAAAAAATTCCAAAGGTCTATAAACTCCTTCAGAGGAAAACACAGACACTGACAGCTCAGGGAGCTTTGTAACAAATCAATGCACTAGACAAGAACCACAGGCCAACACATTGAAGATGAAACTTTATAAGATACACAAGGAAACAACCCCACAACCTTTAACAACAGGCTAGACCAGGGAACAATACAGGGAGCTGGCATGATACAATTTGTAGTCACAACAGAGGGGCCCATACACTGGAAAAGGAAACAGAGGAGGGAGAGGAGGAGAGGGAAGCAGAGGAGGGAGACCATATCAAACACAAGGATATTACAGGGGACTCATGATGTAGTTTTCAACCTCAGCAGTAAACCCTTCACACAAAAACAAATCAAGGTGTTAACATTGGGCCTTTCTTTCTCACCAAAGCAGATATAAATTTATTTGATTTGAGAACAGACCTAGAAACGTTTTACAGATTGATAAGAACATCTGTTCACTGAATGAGTTAGAGGAGTAAGTCAGAAAAAAAAACTCAGAATGGCTGTGGGAGTCAAATCAAGTTACAATCCTCTCAAGAATAGCTCCCGAGCAATACAGACTTTTGTCAGACTTGTAAACAGAGATATAGAACAGTTGAAGAAAACACACACACCACAAACAAGGGGACACATGGCAGTGTCTCAAAAAGAGTCCGTAAAACAATTGGAGCAAGACGACAACAATCAAACCAACAGAAAAGTGGGATGGAGTTCTAGTAGTGAATCACAATGACTACAGACAGAAATGTTTGAGATTGTTATTAAATGCCACAAATTACCAAAAACTAGACAGGGACTAAGATCAGAGCAGAAATCAAACAGTTGCTGGATTAAGGGGCACATATGGGTTGGATACTTCCTGGGAGGTAGAGATTTTAGACAAAATGCATCCCAGGATACCTGCTTTTTATTGCATTCCCAAAATTCACAAACGTTTACAAAATCCTCCAGAAGATCTATTTTTTTCTGATATCTATTTGGTGTTGGAGCCTCTGTCTTCTTACATAGACTACTTCATCAAGCACCTTGTACTGCTTGTTATGGAGTCATACATCAAAGATTCTAGAGATTTCTTAGAAATCATAGAAGACCTTAACAACAGAATTAAATATTTTAGCAGTACGTGGCTAGTGACTTTTGATGAGCAGGATTTATATACCTGCATCCCATGTGAGGATGGCCTTCATTACCTATTTTTAGCTCTTAAGAAGAGACCTATAGGATAAAAACCTACCAAGACATGTTTGATACAATTGGCAGAGATAGTGTTAACCACAAACTATTTCATTTTTGGGGATACCTTTTACGCACAAACAAGGGCAATGGCAATAGGGAGTACCTTTGCTCTATCATATGCTAACCTATACATGGAAGAATTTGAAGCTGAATATATTTTGACAGCAGAGCAAACCCGTACTGTCAGTGTATTGCCAGCTGGGGGGGTGATATTTATTTTTATTTTATTTAGCTTTTGTTGACCGGGTAAGTGCACTAGACAAATCCTGCCTATTTTTAGGCCCAGCCTGGGGGGAGGGGCATACAGATGAATGCCAACTGATCTTGAACCAGATTAAGCTGTTGGTGGTTTTTGTTTTTTGTGAATGAGGGACATTTGGCCAGGACACTGGGGAAATTCCCCTACTCTTTTCAATAAGTGCCATGGGATCTTTAACATCCACCTGAACTACCACCAGTCCAGGCAGACGGGACCTCAGTTTAATGTCTCATCAGAAAGATGGAACTGATGATATTTTTGTTTTATGAGCAGGAAAGGACACAGAGCTGAGGGACATTCATTAACATATTAATGGGATTAGAGATATATTAAAATGTACTCTTAATTGTGATATATGTCAAATTCCAGTTTTGGACATCTTAGTGATAAATATTGAATGGAAATTGGAGACTACCTGATAATGTAAATTTATTGACTGCAACACAGTCTTACATGGCAAAAGTTTCCATAATCTCAAACTTATTGAGAGCTCCCCATATTCCCAGTCCTTATGAGCCAAAAGGAACTATAGCATGCAGAAAAATAAGCCAGAAAGAAAACATGTTATACACCAGATTCAAAGAAAGAGGGTAGCTGGATAGGACTGCTAAACTAGCGACTGAAAGGGTGAAGGGAGTAAACCATAAGGAAGCCCTCAAGGAACAAGTAAACCAACAAGGCCCACAAATGATAGTGTTCGGTACCTGCTACACCACACACACTAAGAAAATTACATCTATAATTAACAAACACTGGCACACTCTAGAAGTCTGTGTCAGACAGGTCCCTAATTTAAGCAGAGATCTCTAGTAGCCTCCAATCCCACATTCAAAGAAAAGGTGGTACACACAGTACACCAAAGACAGGAACCACCAACTGGATCACAACATATTCTGGGACCTTGGAAAAAAGGAAACGCTCCATATGGAAGATGTTTGGTTTGTTCACACACAGATAGCATTAGAGAGGAAAATTGGGAGAGGTGTTCTTTAATTCCTGATTTAGACCTTACAGTTGAATACTTCACTAACACATTCCAAAAAATTGTGATTTACATGCTCCAAAAGTAAAAACGAAATGTAATACTCTGCCTAGGCTTCCTTGGATCACTCAAAAATTACTAAAAAAAATAAATCAGGGTCAAAAACCGTATTTGGAAAAAGGCAAGGAAAACAAAATTGGTTACTGACTAGGAGCAGTTTAAACTAAAAAGAAATGAGTGTAGGAGACTGACTAAAAATTCAAAAGTAAATTACTACAGGTGTAAATTAGATCAAAACATTGATCCAAAAAGGTTCTGGTCTACTGTTAAACATTTATCAAATCCAGGGGGACAAGGTAGTCAGAAAAACGTAACTATCAGATTTAATAATACCTTTTCTGACGATCCCAAAACAGTTTCTAATGTATTAAATGACTTTTTTACAGACATTCCGGGGATAGAGGTTCAGGCCCAGCTGGGGATCAGAGGTAGAAAATACAGACAATAAAGCAACATTGGGACAGTATCCTCCTTTTAGGTTTAAAAAACTAATCTTATCTGAGGTAAAAAGAGAGCTATTAAGAATTAATATACACAAATCACCTGGTTTAGATAACTTGGAAGGGCGATTTATTAAAATGGCAGCACCCTACATAGCTTTGCCTGTATTGTCCATATTTAACTGGAGCCTACAGACTGGTCACTGTGGAAGGTGAGCAAAGTTACATCTATTTTCAAGGCTGGGGACTCAGCTGATCCAAACAACTATCATCATATGGCGATTTTGTCCACCTTATCAAAATGTTTGGAGAAACTAGTCTCAAGGCAAATCGGTGATTATAGGCAGGGCCCCATGTTTTCTGTGATTCTGCGGTTGCAGCAGTGGCCGCAGAATTCAGGGCTGACTGCAGAAATCAGTGCTTGCCACAGAAATCAGGAAAACCAGCCATACAGTTACAGAAATGCTAACTATGCTATGCGATCACACAAGGCAAGGGTATAGCTACTGATATATTATGTATGCCATAGCATTCATGCTCATTAGAAGGGGCAGCAAACTGATGCTGTCCACTACAAAACCGAAAAGTGAGTGACCACATGGCATCTTGACTTGTACTGACTCTTGTTACATAATTCCATCCATCCAGTATTGTGTGTGTGTGTATGTGGGGGACTGAAGCAAGAGTAGCAGAGCTTGATTAGGTCTACGGCAGTTATGATTTGCTGCTGTGTAGGTGTAGGTGGGGCTAGCTCAGCCACGTTAATTTTCATTGTGACACTGCTCATGGGGCACACTGAATCCTTGGAACATGAATCTGGAAGGAAGAACTGGAAGGCAAGCAGTAGTCAAGAAGTGAGAAGATTCGGAAGTGGAATCAATCTTAATGTGGGGACAAGTATCAGAGGAGAAGCTGATTGCAGAAACATAAGGCTGGCAGCAGACTGAGCACAAGACTCAGTCCCTACCAGTGGACATCGATCACAGTTTTGATTTGTAGGCTGCAGATCTGTACCTGCAAGTGTGAGAGTAATTTCTGGGCAGATTTGAACCTGCAGTCCAAGTGGTGGCAACAAGCTCCATTCTTAAGGAGGGTCAAGTTTCCCAGATGCAGCAGAAGTTGGGACCAGAGTATACTAGAACTGGAGCAAGCAGGTATGGAAGTAAATTGGAATGGAGAGTTTGATTGCTGCTATACATAAGTGAAATGATGGTCATTGACTGAAGAACACCACAACCCCCTGAGTTGCGAGGAGACGAGAACATGCTAACCAAGGTTACTGCAGCTTAATAAGAATGACGTGCTTGCATTTTTTAGTGTGTCCCCCAAAAGAAAAATCAGGAGTCAACAAATCCTACAGACACTGCAAGTTACACCCTCCTTCACTGTTATAGGGAAACAATCCCCTCCAATGTATAGATTTGCACACTGCACTCAGCATATTTGTTGCAAGGCAGTTGTGGTATTCCTGGTTTAAAAAAATAATAATCTAAAAGAACATTGATCAAAATCAGAAAAAAATGGCTTTCAAGTTGGAGTCTCTCTTTATATCTGCTAACTGTAAATATAAACCAGAAGAAATCCAAGCAGGTTTTGCCTTCTGTGTAGTTTTAGTTAAGTGTGTATATCCACCTCTGATTACAGGTATAACCTAGGAGAACAGCAAAGGCCACCAATTTCCAGAAGAAGAACAGGTGAGCCTTCAGATTCGGGGTGGGAGAGAAAATTCATTAACAGAGAACACTGATGGCCCATGGCTGCACCAGGTTTGGGTTATTGCAGTTTAATATTTGTGATAAGAAGACTACATACTGTTAAATGGCCTGCTGTTCCACTTTCAGTGTAGCAGAGTGGTTGCATGAAGGCAGTCAAAGGGTTAACTAAGACTTACTCCCATTGAAAGTATGCTGTTTAACCACAATTTGTATGCTGCAGAATGGCTGCAGAATCAGCAGTTCTGCCGCAGAAAGTATGAGGTCCCGCCGCAGAATGTAGGTCCACTTTGCCACAGTAAACGTGGGGCCCTGATTATAGGGACAAATATAGGATACTGACTCTTTTTCAATCAGGTTACCATAAGGGCCACTGTACTTCTGCTTTAGTAGAGTTTAATGACTTGATTAGCATGCCCCTTAATAAAGGAAACAAAACAGCAGTGATTTTTATTGATCTGATAAAGGCTTTTGACCTGGTGAACCACTCCACCTTGACTGAGAGGTTGTCTGGCCTGAGTTTCTCTGGGGGCCCTCTTTTATAGTTTTCTTCCTACTTGACAGGGTGTTCAAAAAAGGGTTCAAATACTGCAGCACCTGTCTGAACTGCGGGCCATCTGGAGGAGGGTCCTCAGGGGTCTATTTTGGGACCCCTTTAATTTTTACTTTTCAACAATGATCTGCCCTCTGTAGTAAAACACACATCTATCAGGCTTTATGCAGGTGACACAACCATAGTGGCTTCAAGGAGAGTCCTGGAGGACCTTCAGGGTGAACTCCAGGATGGCTATGTCAAGGTACAGGAGTGGTTCACCAGGTCACTGCTAATGATGAATTCTAAGAAGATCAAAGTACTGCACTTCGTCTCTAAGAGACATAGCAGTAGTACACAACTACAGATATTTGCAGTTAACAAATCCCCCACAGAAAATGTCAATACTTATAGTTACTTGGGACTGGTTTTTAATTCTACACTAACTTTTAGGGATCACATTGACATGACTATTAGTAAGATAACTAAAAAACTAGCATCATTAAAAAGAACAACTAGTTGTTTAAAACTTTTAGATAGGAAAAAGATTACTGAGCAGCTAATCCTGCCTATTACGAAATATGGTGAATTTATCTTACAAGTCAGCAAGTAAACTTTTGCTGAATAAACGTGATAAAATTCAGTACAGAGTAGCCTGGTATGGTATCACATGAGAAGGGTGACTATTGAGTGCTTACAAAAAGGGTGACTCAATAGTGGCGCCTGTTCCTGGGGCTAGCAGAAGAGTGGGGGAATGTGGGTATAGCAACATACTGTCGCTATATGTATATGCATGCTGGGGGGGGAGCAAGCATACTGTGCGACGGGCGGAAGAGGAGGGAGGGTTTGTGAGGGGTAGAGCGACAGCAGGTTGCCGAGCTGGCAGTAAGGCATGGTGGGTTCGTGGCAGGCTATGTTTGGGAGGGTGCTGAGATTGGTACTGGGCGCATTGGGATTTTTACGCTAGTCTGAGAAATAAAAATTGTTTTATTCTTCACCCCCTTGACATGCACCCCCCTGGAGTTGAGAATCTTTAGTAGGGGTGTGCGGGGGGTGAAGTCCCCCCACATGGAGGGGAGGTGCAGGGGGCATAAACAAAAAAAAATCAAGTTCCTGGCACCCTTTTTCCATGCGCCAGAAGTGTACGTAGGCAAAATAGATTTTTGCTGATGTATATTCACCCTAACGGCGATTGCCTTTCCGTGATCATCATTATCACATAGACCCACCAGGTATGTCCTTGGTTGCAATTTTAGAACCCACCATTGTTTACTACTGATCAGACTCAATTGTGTGCCTCTAGCGATAAAATATGTAATAAGTTGATTAATATTTATACAGAAATATAACACTATTAACTCTGATCATAACATTTCAAAGATCTTATTTTTTGATACTTTAAATATTAAAAAACATACGTGCAGGTCTGGTCACCAAAATAAAATCCAACAGGATAAGCGTACAAACAGATTTGGGGATTACACATTGAGAACTCTTGCAGTTCTACATTGGAATGCACTACTGTAGCTTATACATGCTGAAAGAGTACACAGCACTTTTATTGGGATGTTAAAGGGTGATTGTACTCATACTTGTCAGTGTGTGAGATAATCTCAAGTTCTTCCTATTCCCCACCCACAGTGTTTATAATGTATTTATTGACTTTGTGTATGTATTGTGTATACTGTTTATTTATTATATGTGTGTAACCTTAGATAATAACAGGACTGTCTTGTGAGCTGGATTGATAAAATTCAAATGGTATGTTTCTGTAAAAAAATAACATTTTATCATACCGTACCCTACCATACCATACCATACCACACCACATCACACCACACCATACCATACCATACCATACCATACCACACAGAAAGGAGTTCTTGAGAAATACATTTACAGAAGAAGTGTCCAACATAACAGGACATATCACTTGCAGTAGTGATCATGTGGTGTATGACTCGGAGGAGGTCGAGAGTGGTCATAGCCACTGATTTTGTTGGCAGTCATAGCCACAGAGTTCTAGGCAGCTGTAGTGCAGTGTTCCTGGTGTCCATAGCCGTGGAGTACCTTAGCAGCCACAGCCTCTGAGTCCTGGGTGGCCTGAGCCATGAAGAGTCAGTGCGGCCAAAGCTGTGGAGACCAGTGCGGTCATTGCCACAGAAAGCAGTGTGGCCATTGCTGGAGTGATTCTGAAAGAGGACTGTTCTGTGACAAGGCTCAGGGGAGCCAATTGGGAGGTGCCTATGCAAGAGGTGTGAAGTTTGAACTGGGCCACTGGGTCTCTGCTATAAAAGCAGAGGCCTGGAGCAGGATTTTGGACAGGAAGGAGGTTGAGAGCAGTCATAGCTGCTGATTTTGTTGGCGGCTGTAGCCGCAGAGTTCAAGGTGGCCATAGCCGCAGTGTTCCTGGCAGCTGTAGCCATGGAGTTCCTTGGCAGCCTCAGCCACTGAGTCCTGAGTGGCTATAACCATGGAGAGCCAGTGTGGCTGTAGCTGCAGAGTGCCAGTCCTGGCCATAGCCACAGAGGCAGTGCAGCCATTGCCACAGGGAGCAGTGCGGCCATTGCTGCAAAGATCCTGAAATAGGACTGTTCTAGGACTGGGCTCAGGGGAGCCAATCGGGAGGTGCCTATGCAAGAGACGTGAAGTTTAAACTAGGCCACTGGGTCTCTGTTATAAAAGCAGAGGCCTGGAGCAGGATTTTGGACTGGGAGGAGGTCAAGAGTGGTCATAGCTGCTGATTTCATTGGCAGCCATAGCTGCAGCATTCCAGGTGGCCATAGCTGCAGTGTTCCTGGTGGCCTTAGCCACAGAGTTCCTTGGCAGCCACAGCCACCAAGTCCTGGATGGCCATAGCCATGAAGAGCCAGTGCAGCCATAGCCATGGAGCACCAGTGCGGCTACAGCTGTGGAGAGCAGTGCAGCCATTGCCATAGAGAGCAGTGCAGCCATTGCCGCAGAGATCCTGAAAGAAGAGTGTCTTGTAACTGGGCTCAGGGGAGCCAATCAGGAGGTGCCTATGCAAGAGGCATGAAATTTGAACAGGGCTACTGGGTCCCTGCTATAAAAGTAGAGGCCTGCAGCAGGATTTTGGACTGGGAGGATGTCAAGAGTGGTCATAGCCACTAATTTCATTGGTGGCCATAGCCATCGAGTTCCAGGCGGCCATAGCCACACTGTTCCTGGCAGCTGTAGCCATGTAGTTCCTTGGTGGCCACAGCCACTGAGTCCTGTGTGGCAATAGCCACAGAGAGCCAGTGCAGCCATAGCCATGGAGAGCAGCGTGGCCATTGCTGCAGAGATCTTGAAAGAGGACTGTCTTAGGACTGGACTCTGGGGAGCCAATTGGGAGGTGCCTATGTTAGAAGTGCAAAGTTTGAACTGGGCCACTGGGTCTGTGATATAAAAGCAGAGGCCTAGAACAGGATTTTGGAATGGGAGGAGGTCGAGAGCGGTCGTAGCTGGTGATTTCTTTGGCAGCCATAGCCACAGAGTTCCATGTGGTTGTTGCCACACTGTTCCTGGGGCCATAGCCGTGGAGTTCCTTGTGGCCACAGCCATTGAGTCCTGGGTGGCCGTAACCATGAAGAGCCAGTGTAGCTGCAGTTGCGAAGTGCCAGTGAGGCCATTGCCACATAGAGCAGTGTGGCCATTGCTACAGAGATCCTGAAAGAGGACTGTCCTAGGACTGGGCTCAGGGGAGCCAATCGGGAGGTGCTTATGCAAAAGGCGTGAAGTTTGAACTAGGCCACTGGGTATCTGCTATAAAAGCAGAGACTTGGAGCAGGATTTTGGACTAGGCTTAATTTTCTCCCACCAACACCTGCCCCCACCTGCACCAATTATTAAATAGTCTCTCTGGGGATATGCCCAGGGGAGGCTACCACCAACAGGGGAGGCGAGGAAATGGAAAGTGTCAGCAGAGGAAGGGGGTGGCCACTAGTAGAAAATCCTATACTTTTGCTAACAGGTCATATTTTGGGACCCTGTTATTGAAATGTTTTGCTCACTGATTATAGCTGACAAATACATCCTATACTGTTTGTGTTAGCAGGGCATTTCTGGAAACCCCAGTACTGATATGCTTGGCACAGTGATTATAGGTTAGGAGTTGCTGTACTACTGAAGTGTAACCAAGGTTTAAAGGGCAGATTGCTTTTGGTTGTGCTTAGGGGACAGACTGCATTTATTGGTGGGGGGAATCTTTGTTGGTTAGCTAACTTTTACATGAGAGTAAGGTATTGGAGAGCAGGGGGTATCATAGGCAGAACTGGAAAAGGTGGATGGGAGGGGTCACGGGGTGGTATGGGCATCCTTCTTCTGAAAATGAGGGGGGCATTAGTGGGCGAATAGTGAAAAGGGAAGGGTGATAGGCTGCAACAACTGTGGAGCAGCAGTCTTTCTGAAAATTGTGTGGAGAGTGGGAGGGTGTTTGGTGTGTAGGCAACTAAGGCAGCTTAGGAATGAGATCAGCTGTTTACAAATGGAGCTTAAGAGAGGGCTGAGGGAAGCAATGGAGGACAACTCAGTGGCTGGGGAGGGAGGGTAACTGAGGGGGGGAGGACAGATCAAGGGGGGTGAGAATAAGGTGGCAGATGGGGGAAGGAGACAAGGTGTCCCAGTTCAGAGGACAAACAGGGGCGGGAAAGGGGAGAAATGGAAGACGGGAAGGAAGGAGGAATCTAATGGTCACAGAGTCAGCAGCGGTGGGGTGGCGAGTAGAAGGAAGGAGCAAATAGGTGGTTATGAAGAGACATTGAAAAATCATTTCACAGTACTGGCAGGATTGGGGGATGTGATAGGAGGAGTGCAGAACAGAGGAGCCGATGAGAGACCAGGTGAGGAGGGAACAGGAGGGGAGAGCAAGGGGTTTATGGGGTATAGTGAGGGGGATAGGTCGAGTAAGGAGGGGATTGCAGGGAAGGGGAAGGGGAGGTATGAGGAGAAAAGGGTAGGGATGCATTGGGGTAGGAGGCAGGTGGAGCCCAGTGGAGAAGGGAGGTAAAATCAGAGGAAAAAGGGGAGAAGGAGGGCAGGGCAGCAACAGAGGTGGAAGGGGGGACAACTGTGCTGAAGGAGGAGGAGGAGGAGTGGAGAGGAAGGGGAAAGGATAAAGGAAGGACAAGGTGAGCAGAACATGGAAAAGAGGGTGGGATCCTAGTGCTAGGATACTCAGTTCTGAAAGGGATCAGTTGGGGAAGCAAGGGGAGAGGCATAGTCACATATGGGTGGAGGCCATGCCAGGCATGACAGTGGAAAGCGTGGGTCAGTCTGTTCTGACGTATGCTAGGAGGGGTAGGGAGAAACATTACATAGTTCTGCATTTGGGAACAACTGACCTGGTGGGAAATATGGTAGATGTGGTCCAGAGGAGATTTGAGGAGCTGGGACTGGTTTGTGAGGTGCCAGGAAGATCAGTAATCTTCTTGTAGGTGCTTACAGTACTCAAGGTGAGCACGGCAAAGAAGCAGAGGATTGAGGAATTTAACATGTGGCTAAGAGAATGCTGTCAGTCCAAAGGGTATGGGTTGGTGGGGGTGGGGTGGGGAAAGATCTGGGAGGGTAGGGATCTCTATGCCAAGGACAGGCTGCAATAAAGTGAGGAAGGGAGGAGGGTCTTGAAACAGAAACTGGGGGGATACTTAGCAAACAATGAGAATTTAAACTGGAAGACGGGGGTGGCAAGTGGGCAGGATTCAGGCAGGATCCACAGGTAGGGAAGCCGAATGAGCTTACCCCCGATACTGGCAGCAAAGGACTTAGGGAAAGGTCAGAAGGGATGCTAGAAAAGGAGAGCAAGTGGGGGGGGGGAGGAAGCAGGTGGGAGGGTGGTAACCATGAATGCTAGGAGTCTAGGGAATGCACAACTTTTTATGTTACAAAAACTTTTTTCAGGTTGCATGTTTCCCACCAATATCATAGGCTTATACCTATTTTTAGCATTCAAGTATTCAATTTAATATTCTTTTAAATGTATTTATTTATTTTTTTATATTTAAGTTTATATATTAATTCTTTGGACCCTGGTTTGGTGTTAACTTAAAAATTTAAAACAATTAGAGGTAGGAAAGGGGAATTGAATAACTTTAACAAGCAGTGATGTCATTATTAGAAGCAGTTGTACCCTATAAAATGAAGAACATGTTTAATGAAATTGAAACATTTGGGGGTTGGCATCTGAGAGAAGAGATCATGACCTAGGTAAGGCATTTTTAACTTTAACGGTGATTTGAGATATGGAACACTTAAGAAACAAGGCTTTTAGAGTGCAAATCATAATATACACTGAGCTTGAAGAAAAAAATAGATTGAGAGGAAGTATGAGCTACAAAGTGGCAGTGTTTGAGGGGCTCTTCTTGGTTGAGAGGACTGGGCTACCGGAGCACTTTTAATGAATGAAGTTGTGAGGTGAAAGTCACAGAGAGAATGCACTAAAATGCAGAGTGAATACCAGATAAAATGAATTAAGTGCTGCATGTAATCTGAAAAGACTCATAGGATGCCTCACAGAGCAACTAAATGTAAGAGCCATATTCCTATTAACACTCAGAATTCCAACATGCCTTACATTTGATGGTTTAATTAGGGGGTCATGGTATGTAAGAAGACGCTGAACCTTAAAAGTGATATTTTGTGTTTCACAGAAAAGCAACCACTATATGGGGCACAAATGTAAGATAACAGCAAGCTGGTACAAGCTTCAAACACCATCCCATGATAAATGATTCATATTACTAAACAAATATTAGGATGCTAAGTATTAAGTATGGTCATGAGCAGCTAATCAGTTTACTCAAACGTGAGCTAATAAGTATATGAACAAACTTTGGCTAATTGAGGTTAAATGTAAAAATGCCTTAATACAGACGGCAACACATGATGTTCAGCTGAGAGAAGTTTAACAGTTGTTGGACTCGCTAAATGGAGTATTTGTGAATGAACCAGCATTTTTGTTTATTCAAGCTGAATGTATAAATGCTTGTAAATTGGTAGCAGTATATGATGTCTAGTTTAGAGATGTCTAACGGGTGATGGAAGAATAATAGGGGGCTTTTAATTGATGAAGAAATTGTCTCACATATAAGGGGGCTAGATCTTGGGTGAATTATAGTGGGGTTAAGGATTTTATGTTAAGCATAATTTTAAGACAAATAGCCTTTTTATTAAAAATGACTATGTCTTTGTACATACAGGTACAGCTAAAAGAGAAAAAATGTATTGGCAAGGTTTACCACATCAGTGAGTTGTAATCCTCACTATTGAGAAAGTGAGTTGATATGTGATCCTTGAATGAAATTTATATGTAATAAGTAGTCAGTGAATGGATGACTTAAAATGTTGTTTATTATTATATTATAGGATTGAAGGCACTCTCCTGATGAAGCATATACATATGTGAAACGTTAAGACTGTGGCCTTTTCAAATAAAGTGAAAAGATAAAAACAAACTGAGAGACTGGTATTGTCCATTCTAATTATAGCGCCCCCTGAAAGATAGCATATGACATTTTGAGTTTGCACACAAAGGGTGGCTGCTGAATAAGAATAACTTACGGACCTTTCCCGTGAGAGCTTGGTGTGCGAATGCACACAGAACCTGGCTGGTTTACTATAGTATAAGTAAAGATAGATAATCAGCTAGAGAAATTAAAAAAAATGAACTTAAAGAGTATAAGCAACAAAAACATGACGAGATGCAAGAGATTTTTTTGCATGGTATAATATACAAATGGCATGGCAAACTTAAGCACTTTAAAATTAAAAAGTTTTTCTCTGATGATATTGATGTGAACTTATCATCTGGTGTGGATAGTGACTCTTCTAGTACTAATTCTACACAGCCACAGGGTCCTTTTTTAGGACAGAATCCACAAACAGGAGGTCACTACCTAGCACAAGGTCAAGAAAGACAAGAAGAGGAAGGGGTAGGAAGAGGAGGGCGAGGTAGCAGAAGTAACAGGAGGAACAGTGGATGAGGATGAGGGAGATGGAATCGAGGAAACCAAACACATAAATCCCCTCATTACAGGAACCTGAATTAGAGGTAATAAATCTTACAAACAGAGTATTAACAGATGTACTTTACAAATACCTGTTTTAAAGAAAGGCTTGTCATTTGTTCCCACTAACACCCCAAATACTTTTGGAATAAAAACAGACCTGCAAAAGTTCTTTCGACAGCTTAAATTGAAAGAATTCTACTCAATTAACACTCAGACCCTATTTTAAATGAAAATCATGAAAACTCTGGCCTCAGGAGTAAATCTACCTTCTGCCCCACTCCACCAGTGTGGCACTGCAAGCCTACATAAAAGCAGTTGAAAAAGAAACAGTCAAGCCCCTTAAATGCCACTACTGGAATAACTCACACAATATCACTAAACTTGAGAGAACAGCTCTGACCGAACTAGAAAAAAAAAAATGAAAGAAATTATTATACGTCCAGCCGATAAGGGAGGGGCCATGTTTATCTGGGATATTATCAAATATATAACAGAAGCAAACAGACAGTTACAAGATGTTAATTTCTATTCACTACTGGAACATGACCCCACCCCTTAGATAATGTAACAGATTCAAACGCTTATGTCAGAAGTGGTTACGGACCAATGGGTTACCGAAAAACAAGCTGCCTATTTGGTGATAGATGAACCTCCTCGGAGACCAGCACTTTATTTACTCCCTAAGTTGCACAAAAATAAAATTCCTGTGTCAGTTAGACCTATAGTGTCCTTTATAGGTGCAGCAACAGAACCACTATCTAATTTTGTAGATTCTCATATAAAAAGCATGTGCCCTTCCTCCCATCCTTCGTACAGGACACTAACCACATGTGCAAAATTCTAAGAGCTTGATCTGCTCGTACGTATAGATGTAGGAAGTTTATATACAAACATCCCCCATGAAGAGGGTCTTGATGCCATTGCTAAAACCCTACAGGACAGACTTGATGACATAACACCACCTGCAAATTTTGTTTTGAACTGTGCCAGAACAGTCTTAGAGTCTAATTTCTTTATTTTTAATAATAAATATTACACACAAAACAGGGGTACACACATGGGCACCACTTTCGCCCCAAATCTGGCAAACCTGTAAGTTGGCCAATGGGAAAAGTCTTTCATAGAAGATCCCACTAATCCTTTTTTCACCAATACTGTTATGTGGAAAAGATATATTGATGATTGTTTTTTGATATGGAGAGACTCTGAGGGTGACCTGACACTATTTATTGAATATATTAATTCCACTAGCAAACATCTTAAATTTACTGTAGACTGGAACATACAAGAAATCAACTTTCTGGATTTAACAATTTTCAGACATAATAACAAACTGAAAAGTAAAATGTACAGAAAGCCAACATTACATAACACAATATTATGGGCAAAAATTTGCCACCCGAAATCATTAATAAATAACATTCCAAAAGGTCAATTTCTAAGAGCTAGGTGATGTGCTCTATGGACAGTGATTTCGAGCAATGCAGTGACCAAATGAAATCAAGATTTTTTTAAACATCAGTATTTTTATTTATTTATTTCGATCTAGGATTACGATACCTTTGAGCCGAGGCTCTTTTACAAAGGTTCCATGTCAGCATGTGCAACAGTCATCATTTTTAGTTACAAACATAACGTCACTGACTTACAGACATGTAATAACCAGTACAAAGACTTGAGCTATGAGCAAGACAAGGAGGGGGGAGTCGATGGGGGAGAAGTGAGGTAGGAGATCGAGGGGGTAGGAGGTCAGGGGTAAGGGAGAGTACGGGAGGTGGGGGGCAGGGGCAGGAGTGGAGATATGGGGGGAGGTGGGCGAGGGTGGGAGACAGTGCAGCCAGGGGGCCTTGTCAAGGGAATATGCCAGGTAAGGTGTTAGGGGTGCAGAGACTGATTGTAAGTGCTGGGTGCTGGGGCATGTGCAGCTGGAATGGTGGAAATGTTAAGATGGGCAATCGCAGGATACAAGCAGTGAGAGGCGCAGCTTGGACTTGAAAAGGCTGAGTGTTGGAGCGGTCACTATGTCGCTGCCAAGAGAGTTGAGCCAGTTAGATGCCCGATAGGCAAATGATCTTTGTCCTTGGGTCGTGTGACATCGTGGGATATGTAGTAGATGGGAATTGGATCTTCTTGTAGTGACATTCCTATGTCTAGGCTTAAGGAGGGCACAGACACCAGGTGGGGCAAGTCTCATTATGATTTTCTTGGCCGTGATGTAGGTTTGGTATTTTATGCATCTGTCCAGTTGAAGCCATCCAGAATGGGAATAAAGGTCACAAGTGTGGGTATGGCGATGTGAGCCAGTGATGAGACGACAGGCCTTATTCAGGGAGGTTGCGATACATTTGAGAGCAGTGGTAGTTGCAGACCCATATATGATAAGACCATAGTCTATGATGCTGACAATGGAGCTTTGACGGCCACTGACAGTGCTTCTGGGGTTAGGTGTTTCCTGTGCCGAATAATATGCCTAACTCGTCGATTGGCAGACTTTGCCACATTGCTAATATGGACAGCGATGAGAGGTAGGGATCAAGGTGATGCCAAGGTACTTGAACGATTGTGTTTGCTCTAGGATGGTTCCTTGTTCTGTTGCAATGGAGAGGTGGAGTTGTTTGTTTTGTTGTGGGGCTGTAAAGACCATAGACTTGTTTTTTTCTGATTGAGAAGCAGTTTATGATTTAGGAACCAGAATTCAATGGGGAGAAGGTCCCTGAAGTTTATTTTGTAATTGGTTTTGATCAGGGTCTGAGGTAAGGATCACAGCATCGTCGGCGTAGAGAATTATTTGTTCTGGGCAGCTATCTGGTAGTGAGTTTAAGAATAGGCTGAAGAGGAGGTCCAGAATGGAGTCCTGGGGACTCTCTAGAGGACTGGTCTAGGGTCAGAGAGTGTATCAGCGATTTTTACTGTTTGGGACCGTTCTTCAAGGTAGATCTTAAACCAGCCAATGGTGTCAGTTGACAGCCCAGTGTTCTGAAGCTGGACAAGCAGAAGGCGGTGATTGACGGTGTCGAAGGCTTTAGTTAAGTCAATGTAGATTGAGCCTAGTAGTTCACCGGAATCAAGTGCGTTGTGGATTGCACTGGTGAATTCAAGTAGGGCTGTGGAGGTGCTGTGACTTTTGTGGAACCCGTGTTGTTGCTTGCACAGGATGTTGTACATATCCAGGTATTCTGTGAGCTGGTCCAAGATGATGTGTTCTAGTGCCTTGGAGAGTGGGGGTAGTAGGGAGATAGGTCTGTAGTTATCGTGGGCAGTTTTGTCACCACTTTTATGGACTGGGGTGACAGTGGCAGATTTCCATCTGTCCGGGAACTGGCTAAGGCTGAGGGAGAGGTTGAAAATTCGGGTCAGAGGATTAAGCACTTCATCAAGTGTGAGAGACAGGATTTTGAGATCGAGGGAGTCATTACTGAATCTTGATTTACCAAGGGCTATGGTAATGTATTTGCGTACTTGGTGAGCCTTGACTGCTTTGAAGTAGAAGCAGGGGTAGCTGGTGGGAGTAGTGTTCATTCCAGACAGGGGGCTACACCATCTTTGAAGTAGGCCTGAGGTAGGACAGCGCTGAGGTCGGTAAAGGCTTTGTTAAAGGTATCCACAATGGTTTTTGGGTTGAGGGTTGTGGTTCCGTCGATGTTGAGTATTGATGGAGGGGTTTTGGGTGGATTCCCAGTGAGTTCCTTTATGTTCTTCCAGAATTCCTGACCATTGCCCCAGGAGTTTGTGAGGGCATGCTTATAGTAGGTGGACTTCATTTGCCAGATGGTTTTGGTGCAGTCATTGCGGGCATGTTTGTTGTTTTGACTCTCGTTTTGCTTTCCAGAGTTTCTGGCCAGCTCCCAGGTGGTCTCTTGTTTTTAGCATCCTGAGGAGGCCACCTGTGAGCCAAGGGTTACTCAGTGATTTGACTTTGCATTTCTTAATAGGAATATACATGTCACAGGCCACAGTGAAGATGTTTATGAAGTGGTCAAGGGCAGTGTTTACGTTGGTTGCATTGAAGATAGGGGACCAGTCTTGGTGGAGGAGGTGGGATTTGAGTCGAGGAAGGTGACCACTGGGTAGAACCCTGTTGGTGATTGTTTTTGGTGGTTGTTTGATTAATTTATTTGACCAGGTGCAGCTAACAGGGGAGTGATCGCTGAGAGAATCAGGGAGGACATTAGTGTTAGATATCCGCGATGGGTGACTGGTAAGGATCCAGTCCAAGAGTGTGCTGGTGCCAGTCCTGTAATTTTTTCTGGTTGGTGAGTCAACTATTTGTGTGAGGTTCGCCGCAGCAACGGTATCCCTGTGTGCACCAGCATCAGCCACAGGCCAGTTGATGTTGAAGTTGCCCAGGAGGATGGATTCGGTGTCTGGTGGGAGTGACTTTACAAAGTCAAGCACAGCTGTTAGACCAGTTCCCTGTTCTCTGGGAGGGATGTAGATGGTGGCAACAGTGAAGGTTTTGTTTTGGGCACCGAGGAGGATTCTCAATGGCAGTATCTGAGCAGTTGTGGGTTGGATTGAGGTAATGATGTGGTGCCTTGTATAGAGTCTTTTAGGTGAGAGCGCAGCCCCGCCTCTTTTGGAGAGGCGATCAGCCTAAAGACGCCAGTCAGGAAGGCTGATTGCATGGTCCGCACCGGGGCGTGAGCCAGGTTTCACAACCGCCAGGATGTCAGGGCAGTGTTGGTTGGTGAAGGCCTGTAGGGCATCCATTTAAGGAAGGAGGCTGCAGATGTTGATTGAAATGAATGAGATGGCACCCGAAGACTTGCTCAGATTAGTGGCTTTAGAGCAGAATGGGCCAGGGTTTGGGTGCATGTCGCCTGACAGCATTAGGAGAAGGAGGAGGACTAGCCTCAAGGAGCTGCGCGATTTTTAGGGAATGTTTTTGCCTGCTGGCATCTCAGGAAGTTGGCGAGCATCGAGTGATAGTGGGTGAGGGTAAGCATAGACAGGGGACCAGAGTGGAGGGCTAGGACCAATGTGGGTGTAGGACAGTTTCATGGTGGTAGGATGGACCATGGGCAAGGGGCAGTGACCAGTGTGCAGCGTACCTATGTGGAGGAAGGATGTAGGAATGTGGAAGCTGTGGTGGAGGGAGGAAGGGAAAGCAGGCTTTTGGGGAGTGCAGTAGGGGAGGAAGACAGGCAAGAAGAAATAGAATAGGGGTAGAGAACGGTGGAGGTGCATGATTAAAGTATGATTTGGGGTTCAGAGAAATCTTACCCGATTCGAGAGGATCTCGAGGGTGGGAAGGAAGGTAAATAGCAAGTAAAGAAACTGTGTCTTTCAGAGGGTAGACTTTTTTTTTTCCTTTTTCCAAATGAAAGAACAAGAATCCCTCTAGTGGCAGGTCTGTATAACCTGCTAATGGAAAAAGTAAGTATACTGCTTACAGTGGTGAAAGAGCTTATAATCATGCCAAACAGACTGACAGTATGTCACTTATTTATAAAAGCAGAACTGAAATAAACAAGGTAATGCAGAAGTGATTTTTGTTACCCAGTTTTTCCCAGAGGTGGATCAAATTGGAATTATAATAAATGAACAATGGAGTACACTTGCAAGGAGACAAAAGGCTTGATGATATTAGTGTTCAGGTGCCCAGAATTACATATAGATGGGGTGATAATATAAAATACATGTCTGTACACATCTTGTTGCCTAAACCTGACGATGATGCTAACTAGCTACCAACACCCCCAACAGGTAACTTTAAATTGGGCATTGTACCCACTGCAGCAATACATAGAAACATAGAATCTGATGGCAGATAAGGACTGCTTGGCCCACCTAGTCTGCCCATTTCCCTACCTAGTGAATAAGCTGCAGATTCTAGTTAACCAACAGCTTACTTCCTCCTACCCCACATTAGAATTGCTTTATGTCTGTCCCATGCATTCTTGAATTCTCCCACTGTTCTTTTTTTGTCAACATAATTTTTATTGAGACACAGAGAGGAATCAGTACAGCATTTATCAGGTATACATAGCATAGCATACAGTAGAATATTCTAAATAAAAATAGACAAGCAGGCAGCATATGTAAGTCAAAACCAATATCACATAATCATGGGATGGTAGTATAGCAGCTATTTGGTGATCTGGGTGCAGGGGTTCACCCAAATTACCCAGGAGGGAGAGAGGGGTAGGGGAGAGACAGGAGACAAGCACCCCCAAGGTCTCAAGGGGAGGGAACATACAGGCCTTGAAAAAAAGCTGTATCCACCCTCTAATATGGAAAAGAGCCTGCCTCTATGGCAGTTACAAGAGGGTCCCACAATGCATGAAATACGGTTAGGCTTCCCCTGCACTGAATATTGAACTCTTTCAATTGCCATGCAGACCTTCAGATTGTTAGACCACTGCTGTATGGTTGGAGGACTGGAAGACATCCAAGACTGGGCAATGGTCTTCCTGGCCATAACTAAAGCTAATTCCCACAGGGCACCAACCCCGCCCACAGGATGATCCTGGTCGGCTCCCAGCAGGAACTCCTAGGGGCTGGCAGAAGGGGAGAACCCAGGACTTGTACCATGATGGCATGAACTGCTAGCCAGAAAGGGGCTACCTTAGGGCATGCAAAGGCAAAATGTATGAAGTCCCCGGTGGCAGCTTGACATTTCGGGCACTCGCTGGATTTAGAAGGATCCAGTCGGTGGAGCTTAACAGGGGTGTAATATGCCTGATGGAGAAAATTGAACTGAACTTGATGCAGTTTATTGCTCCTAGAGCATGCTATCAGGTGCTTACAGGCTCAGTTCCACATGGTTGCATCCACTGCATGCCCCAAGTCGGTGCCCCATTTAAGAATTATCCTTTGCAGGGTCTCCCATCCACCCCCAGGAGAGAGTTATAAAAGGTAGACATCAATCTGGTACCTGGCTGAAGATAAAAAAGACCCTCCTCCAATGTTTAGATTGGGGCCCATCATCTCCCCGAACCTAGTTTTTGGCCCAAAACATTCCTAAGTCTGAGGTAATTAAAAAAATCACCTCTAGAGACACTCCACTCTTTACACAAATAATCAAAGCTCACCAGGTGATCCCCCTCATATACGTAGCTGATCCACCCATTGAAGGCCTTTGGACTGCCAGTCCCTTAAACTATGTACCAAGGCTATCGCGGGTGTGCCTTTGAGTTTAATTGCTTCAAGTAAAAAGGTCTGTCTGGTGGGGGCCAGTTGTCTACCAAGCATACCATGTACCCGATACCATGCCTTGATATTGGTAGATAAGAAAGGATTCGGATGGTATGGCTCGGATCCAGTCCACAACCCCTCAACCAGTAACCCCTCCATTATACACCTCCCCTGACATGCCTCCTCCATCTTCATCCATCCGGACCCATCATGGTCCAGCCCTGGGGGGAGAGCCGCGAGTTGGGTCATCAAATAATATCATTGGAAGTTCAGAAGTCCCGAATCTCCCCATTTCTGTGGGACCTGAAGTGTGGTCCTACTCACCCTAGCTGACTTACCACACCAGAGGAATCTGTGTAAAATAGCATCTAACTGCTTAAAGTGGTTCTTTGGAGCCCCTACTGGGAGGGATTGATACAGATATAGAAGTCTAGGCAAAACAATAATTTTTACAACAGCCACTCTCCCCAGTAGTGACAAAGGCAGGGTGGACCACCTACCACAGTCCTCAGCAATCTTCTTCACCAGGGGTTTAAAATTTAAGGCATAAAGGGCTCCCACCTTGCCTGAAATAAAGATCCCTAAATAGTTCAGTTTAGTCAACAACTGTAAACCATTTAAATTTTGTATTAGGGATTGCTGATTTGCAGCACCAATTGGCAGGACTTCGCTTTTTGACCTATTAACTTTGTGACCAGACAGCTGTCCGTACTCCTTTAGGACCTCATGCAACCTCGGTAGATCCTGTGCTGGATCCCATAAAAACAGAAGGAGATCATCAGCATACATCCTGGGTCCACTACTCTTCACCCTCTACCTGAACACCTTGCCAATGGCCTGCTCTGAAAAAATCCTACTGTATGCGGATGATGCAGTGCTTTATGCCTCGCACCATAAACCTGCCCCCCCTCCAGGACTCCCTCCAAAACACCTTCACCCAGGCTGAAACATGGTTCATGGTTCATGGATCATAAATTGATCATAAACCTGAAAAAGACGAAATCAATGATTTTTTGCTCACCACCAAAACAAAGCAATAAATTCACCACTCCTCATCCTCCTCCCCAGCACCCAGCACCCCCTTGAACAAGTATCCACCCACAAATATCTTGGGCTTACCCTCGACTCTGACCTTACATTCCATGACCACAAAAACACATTGATGGCTGCTGTCCCCACACCTGCTCCCTCTATTCCACTGCCAATTTCCTCAACTGCAGTGAAAGATTCCACTACCAGACCTGCCTCCTGACCAAGAAAAGTCTGCTCGATCTCTCTCCTCCTGGGGTCACCGCCTCCCTCTAAATTGCCACCCCCGCTATCTCCACCTGCTACACGGATAAAGCTATCCTGGCGGTTCCTAGGGTAAAAATGTCCCTTGCCCAGATATCCTTCCGCTATAGGGCCCCTGACTGGTTTAATGCACTCCCAGCCACCATCACCAGCACTCCCAAAATTGCCCCTTTCAAAGTGGCTCTCCACAGTCATCTCCACAATACCCACTCCTGTAACTGCAACTAGCTGCTCTCTCATGCTCTCTAGGACCCAACCCCTGACAAGGTCGATTTTGGACTGCTGCTGCCTACAACAATGACTAATCCATCGCTGGCTTATGAATAAGATGAATTAAACTGTAACGCAAGCTCTCTCATGGCAACAATGTTTCCTGTTCATGTGCTTATGTAATTATCTGTACCCAAAGTTATATGTAATATACTCTGTAAACAATGTCTGTAATTCATACATGACAGCTAATACTTTGTAACTGTACCTGGGGGTAGTCATATCAGATGATCTAAAGGTGGGCAAGCAATGTGAGAGGGCAGCAAGGAGGGCTGGGGGGTTACTGGGATGCATAGGGAGAGGCATCACCAGTAGAAAACAGGAAGTTATTATCCCTCTGTACAGACAGCTGGTGAGACCCCATCTGGAGTACTGTGTGCAGTTCTGGAGACCCAGTCTCCGCAAAGACATAGACAGGATGGAAGCTGTCCAGAGGAGGGCAACTAAAATGGTGCATGGTCTGCACCAGAAGACATATGAAGAGAGACTTAAGGAGCTTAATATGTATAGCCTCGAGGAAAGGAGGGAGAGGGGGGACATGATAGAAACTTTCAAGTACCTCAAGGGGAATCAACAAAGTCCAAGAGGGTAGCATCTTTCAAAAAAAGAGGTGTGCAAGAACAAGAGGGCACAATTTGAAGATAGAGGGGGGGCGGCTCAGAGGTAATTTAAGGAAGTATTTTTTCACAGAGAGGGTTGTGGATGCATGGAACGGCCTTCCGGAGGAGGTTGTGGAGTCAAAATCAGTGGTGGAATTCAAGCATGCATGGGACAGTCATAAGGCAATTCTGGGGGGTGGGGGTAACAAGAAGTAGGCTGCTGGTTAACTAGGATCTGCAGCTTATCCAGTAGGTAGGGAAATGGGCAGACTGGGGTGGGCCAAGCAGTCCTTATCTGCCGTCAAATTGTATGTTTCTATGTTTCTATGTTACCTTCTTTGTCTTTTACTGTCCTCCATGTGATGAGGTTCCTCTGTAAACGAGCCCTTAGCTCAAAAGTTTGTTAAACTGATACTTCAAATAAATAAATAAATAAATAAATAAATAACTACATCGCTAATTTATGCTCCCGGCCCCCCCATATCTGATCGTGCTCCGAGGACCACAGCCAGAGGCTCTAGTGACATAATATACAATGATGGGGAGCGTGTACAGCCCTGCCTCATGCCCCGACTTAAAGTAAACTTAGAAGAGAGTCATCCATTAACTGTCACCTGAGCAGTGGGGTTGGTATATAGAGTTCTGACCCAAGAAATAAACTGAGATCCAAACCCCAACTCTCCCAAGGTGGCAAAGAGGTAACCCCACTCCACCCGGTCGAAGGCCTTTTCCGCATCCAGTGCGAGGATAGCAGCCCCATGTTTATTAGTTGTCTTACCCCATTGGTAAATAACATTCAGAGTTCTCCAAATATCATGTTTCTGCTTGCCCTTCACAAAACCAGACTGATCGGTGTGGATAAGGGCAGGGAGCAAGGGATACAGCCTGGTGGCCAAGACTTTAGCTAGGGCCTCGTAATCTGCAATCAAAAGAGAGATAGGCCTGTAAGAGGCACACTAGGCTGGATCCTTACCTGGATTAGGCAAAACTGTGATAACGGCAGACCCGGTGGAGGGAGGTAATTCACCACTTGTCAAACTCTCCAACAACATATCTTTCAAAGGTTCAAGTAACACATCATGAAAACATTTTATGAAGCCTATGGGTATACCATCTGGCCCCAGTGCCGTTCCATCTCTCAGTGCCCTTATGGCCCTACTGATCTCCTCCCCCATCAGAGGAGTTTCAAGTGCCTCTGCCTGCTCGTTGTTAAAGGAGCTCAACAAAGCCCCGTCAAGGAAAGCATGTATTCTCTCCAAGGGGGGGGGGGGCGAAACCTCTGAGGTGTATAGCCTATTATAAAAGTCCAAATACTACACTGATCTCCTCTGGGTTCACCACCTGCGTATTTGCTGAGGTGTTAATCCAGTGCACCGCCGATTCCTCCTCCCTTCTACGCAGTTGTCACATCAGCAGCTTCCTGGCTCAGTCGCAGTCGAAGTACGGACCAGACTGTGATAGCAAAATCGCTCTTTCCATCCGGGCACCACTAATAGAATTAAATTGCCACTTTAATTTCTATACTATATGGTATAGGGCCGGTGTAGGGTTAGCCTTGTGAGCCTGTTCATATGTCTCAATTTTAGATCTTGAGGCCTCTAGGTCTTTACATGATGCGCATGCCTTATGTGCCGCAAAAGAGATAGTCTGGCCACGAATATAGACTTTTAACTCCTCCCACCTAGTTTTGTGGAAGGTGTCCCCTCTACCATTAAACACCAGGAACTCCTGAATGCAGGACCTCATGTGTTGTGTATAGGCTTGGTCCTTCAGGAAAAGGGGATCCAGTCTCCAGAGTTTGTTCCCAGGGCTACCCACCCAGGTGTCAGATCCACTGTCAAGGAGGCTTGGTCTGAGAGAAGAATGGGAGAGTAATTCGCTCCCTGCAATACTGGCAATAGGGCCGGACTGACCAAGATACAGTTTATACGAGTGTAGGATTTATGGGCATGGGAGTAGAAGCAGTAATCTCTCCCAGATGGATAGAGGTGCTGCCCTGCATCCATTAGCCCTACTTCCTCCTCCATAACGTCCAGAGTCCTCGCATTTTTTGAAATCTTAATAGGCCTGGTACTAGATCTATCCCATACGCAGTTATAATCCCCCCCAAGGATCCACTGGCCAGGCCAAGATACCAGCTCCAAAGTGAGCCGCTGAAAGAACTGCAGGTACTCGACATTTGGGGCATAAACTGTCCCCAAATTTACCTGCCCCAGCCCTGGAAAGTCAACTTTAGCAAAGGCAAACCTCCCAGCCTGGTCAACTCACCTGTCCAGCACCATGGCTGGAGACACCTGCAGGAGCCAAATCGCAGTTCCTCTAGCCATGGCTGAGAAGGTGGCAGAAACCAATGTGCCTCCCAAAGATGTCTCAGTTTTTAGGGCCTCATCCCTTGACATATGAGTCTCCTGAACCAAGACCACTTGCCAACCAGCCCTCCTCACTTCAGTGGCAACACTTTTATGCTTCACCATTGATTTCAACCCCTTGCTGTTCCAAGTTGCCACTTTAATAGAGCTAGCCATATTTTAAGTTAAGAGTAGTCATTCCCCTGATGCAAAGCCATTCCCAAGAGCCCATTTTAAATATTGCCGACTTTAAGATTCCTTCAGACTGTCTCTGTGCCTCTCCATGTCTAATGTTAACTTTTAACAACAAAACCCCTAAACCCTTACATCTAAACCAAAGGTGGAGTGTCTGGGACCACCCAATTGGGAGATGAGCCCTCACAGCGAATTGGGCACCCTCCTCTAGATGGCCTGTCCCAAACATCATCCCACAGCACTAATCTACTACCCTTCCCAGCCATCCCCCACAGTTTCCAACAACCCAGTGTGGTGTCATATAACTAAATAACACCCAAAGTAACAAGAGCAGTAACAGTACCCCCCCATGGGCCACGAATGACCCAACACCAATTGCCCTGCAAACTCATGGCGAACCTTTGTTATTTGTACTTTATGCAGCACTCCTTGAAACCACGCAACAGAACTTAGGAGTACTCCCTAGAGATAAACAAATGTCTGGCATGAATAAACCTAAAATTAGGCACTACCAATGGGCAGCAACCAGTGGTCCACATTGTAGGTCCCAAGTCTCTTCCCCTCTGATGCAGTTGGGTTCTGATTCAGGGTACCCCTGCATACCACAGGAGACCTTCGCTCACAACAAAAAGAAGAAGAAGAACCAATAGGTGCAAACATCCAAATGATACCCCAGATCAGGTCGGGGGCAAAGTCAAAACAAACAGCTGTCGAAAGAAGAGTGAGGCTAACCTTCCTGGAGGCAGTCGGTGCATCCTAAAGTATAATGGCAGGAGTTAAGGCCCACATGTTCCACAGTAAGAGAAAGAGAAAAGTAGCTTCCAAATGATAGGCTCCATATCAGGCAGTTCCCGACTCGTCGACCCAGCTGTCACCCTCTTGCATGATCGAGGACAATACGAGAAACTGAATTATCTCCATCGCAACCCTAGGTCCTATACCAGGTCAGGGAGAGAAGCCAAACCACATATTCTCACACCCCTCAATTAGGATCTCAGTCCACAAAAAGAAACCAGCCAGACAATAGATTCAACAAATCCTCCGAGGTGCCATAGCTGACATTTGCCATCCCACTAAAGTGATACTTCAGCTCATGGGAGAAAAAACTAAAAGTAAACAGTACCTGAATCATCAGAGCTCCTTGGGATCTCGCTGGTCTGGGGGTACTGCACCAGCTGCCTGTCCTCCCTCCCCATTTCTGGTTACCTCCTCGACCCACTTCATAGCTTCACGGGAGCAAGAGAAAGTGGGAAGCACATCCTGGTCAATCAATTTTTAACTTTGCTGGGTAGAGAAAGGCAAAAGCCCAGCCCATGTGATGCAGTTGAGACTTAATGTCATTAAACGTTTGGTGACGCTGTTGAAGATCCTTGCTGTAGTCCTGGAAGACATAAATCCTGCTGTTCCTGAGTAAGATGGGGCCCTTCTCCTTCGCCCGTTTCAGAATCGATTCCTAGTCTGGGTAGCAGAGGTACTTGATCAAACAATGTCTGGGGCAAGAGCCAACAGGAGGTTTTGGACCCACCCTATGCTCCCATTCAACCTCACAACCTTGGAGCTCCCATGGCAAATTCAAGTGCTCCACAAGCCAAAAGTGAATGTATTTTTCCAGGTTGTTCCCTTCGGCTCCCTCGGGGAGGTCAATAATGTGTAAGTTGGACTGGCGCGACCTATTTTCTTGGTCATCCATCTTCCCCGATAGTTCCTCCTCCAAAGGCTTCAATGCCAGATTGTCTCTCATGGAATCCAAAAGTGAGTCTTCCAGCTGTCCCACTTGGTGCTCTAACTCGGCAATTTGACTGGAATGCGATGCCGACGTTTCAGAAAGCCCCATCACGATAGATTGCAGGTGAGATATTTGTGATGTTATATTATTGAACCCTGCTTTCATGTCGTGTTGGATTAGGGCTACGGTAGAAGGGACTGTTGCCATTTATCTTTCAAAGTCTGAAGGGCCTTCCTGTGCCATCGTGTGGTCGCGGGATCTGTTTGAGACCTGCAGACCGCACTGTTGATCCTTCAGCTGCTCAGACAGGTTTAAATGCAGATTACACTGCTTGTTCTTATTTCTGCCCAATGCCATCAATGTCTGCCAGCGTTGCCCCACTTTTTAATGCACTTAAGATCGGATAGGCTCCTAAAGATAGTAAAAAAGACTGAGTGCTGAGAGGAGCTAGGCTAAGCTGTGTCAGCCATCTTCAGCTGCAAGCCACGCTCCCGCTTCCACTGCTCTTGACACCACAACCTCCTCAGGAAAGCTGCTCCATGCATCCACAACCCTCTCCATGAAAAAATACTTTCTAGCATTACCTCTGAGCCGTCCCCCCTCTATCTGCAAATTGTGCCCCCTTGTTCTTGCACATCTCTTTTTCTGAAAGATGCTACCCTCTTGGACTTTGTTAATTCCCTTGAGGTACTAACATACTAAAATGCTAGCAGAATAGGCCTAACAGTTTTTTGAGTCTCCTCGATTTTCAACACCTGCACTGAGGGCCGATTTTGGTGTCTCCCCCCCTCTCCCCATTGGGTTATACTGTCCACAGTTTCAGATGTTCCACCTGTATTGGGCCTGGTCAGATTTACCCTCCCCCTGTTCCTATCCCATCCCCTCTTAAACCCATCCACATCTCCACCTCTACCAGCTCCCTGGGCAGTGCATTCCATGGCTCCACCACCCTTTCAGTGAAATAACATCTCCTTCTCTTCCCTATGAGCCTGCATCCTTCCAGCTTACACCCGTGACCTCTTGTTGCCCACCCTCCTTCCTTTGGAGCACCCTGACTGGGCCTCCTTTATTGATCCCTTTCATGTACTTAAAGGCCTCTATCATGTTTCCCCTGTCCCTCCTCTCCTCCAGGGTGTACATGTCGAGCTCCTTGAGCCTCTCCTCATAGGTCCTCTCCCCCAGGCCCCAGATCATTTTGGTTGCCCTCCTTTGGACCCTCTCTAGGAGTGTAATATCCCTCTTTAAATGTGGTCTCCAAAACTGTACACAATAATCAAGGTGTGGCCTAACCAAGCAGTTATACAGTGGAAGGATCACTTCTGCCTTTCTGAAGGTAATCCCCCTGGTGATACATTCCAACATCTTATTTGCCCTTGCTGCTGCCCTCCTACAGGTCTCTGAGTTGTTCATTTTGACATCTACCACTACCTCCAGGTCCCTCTCACCCTCCGTGACTTGAATCATGCCTCCTCCCAGGGTATACACCTGGCCTGGATTTATGACTTCCAGGTGCAGAACTTTGCACTTCCCCGCATTGAATTTTAGTTTCCATTTTTCCGACCACCTTCCCAGAGCCTCCAGGTCCTCCTGCAAGGCCACCCTCCCCTCCTCCCCATCTACCATTGCACTCAGCTTTGAGTCATCTGTAAAGAGACTCATCTTACTCCTGATCCCCCTCCTGATGTCTGAGATCTAGGCAGTGAATAGGAGTGGCCCCAGCACTGACCCCTGGGGAACCTCACTAGTAACCCACCTTGGGGATGAGGCTAACCCTCCAACCACCACCTTCTGAGTATGCTCAGAGAGCCAATTTCCTATCCATCTTAACAACTGTCTCCCTACCCCCATTTCCTTCAGCTTAGCCAGCAGGCCACTGTGTGGTACCGAATCAAACGCCTTGCTAAAGTCCAGAAAGAGGACGTCCACTGGCCTACTCTGGTCTAGGGCCCTCATCATCCAGTCATAGAACTCAGCAATGTTTGTCTGGCATGATCTTCCCATGACAAAGACATGCTGCCTATCGTCCAAGTACCCAGTTTGCTCCAGTAACCCCCCCAGCCTTTCCTTGACAACACCCTCCATCACCTTGCCGACCACCGATGTCAGGCTAATGGGCCTGTAATTCCGGCCTCCTCTCTTGATCCCCCCTTGTGGATTGGCATGACGTGGGCTACTCTCCAGTCTTGGGGCACCCACCCAGTCCTCAAAGAGATGTTGAAAAGCTCCACTAGAGGGACTGCCAGGACATCCGCCAGTTCCCTCAGCACCCTGGGATACATCTCATCTGGCCCAAGTGCTTTTTTCTGTCTGAAGGGACCTGAGGGCTTCCCTTACTCTCTCTACTGGGATTTCAGCCTCCATGTCCTCCCCCTTTTTGCCCTGCACTGTTGGGCCCCCACCTGTCTGTGGTGGCCATTCCCTTTCCCCAGACCCATTAGGACCCCTGGTCTCTACCGGTCCCATCCCTTGCTCCAGTTTGCCACCGCTCCCCTCACAAGACATAGCCCCTCCATACCCCCTGGTAAAAACTGAGGCAAAGTTCTCATATAGGACTTCTGCCTGTTCCCCTGCATCCTGTGCCCAACCGTCCCCTATCCTTATCTTGCTGATCTGCCCCCTTACTTTCTTTTTTTCCCCTATGTATCTAAAGAACCCCTTGTCCCCCATCCAGATCCCACTGGCTAAGGGCTGCTTTTTTGCCTTAGCTGCTCTCACCACCCTGGTGACTCTCTTGGCTGTCAGCTCATATTCCTCCTGATCCCTTTCACTCCTTGAGCACTTGAAGCACCGATAGGCAACCTTCTTTTCCCTCACCACCTCCTGTACCTCCCGGGTCCACCAGCAGGGTTTTCTGGCCTTACTGAATTTATGCCTTTCCCTTGCGCAGGATCTGGTAACCTCCTAATGATCCCCCACCTGCTTTCAGCATCCATATCTGGCCTCATCCTGTCCAGACACTCTTTAAGGATCCTTCCCATCTCCCTGAAGTCTGCACCCCTAAAGTCGGTAACTATCGTCCTTGTTCAGCTTTCCTCCCCCCATAGGTCCAGGAAGAACCAGACTGTGGCGTGATCACTCCCCGCCAATGGGTCCCTCACCTTTAGGCCCCTAATCTGATCACTGTCCGCCAGGACCACGTTCAGTGTCCAGGCCTCCCTAGTTGGCTCACCCATCTGTTGTGTCAGAAACGCATCCTGGAAGACATCCAGCAGCCTCTGCTGTCTGGCCACTGGTGACGTCATAGTCCCCCAATCTGTTCCTGGCATGTTGAGGTCCCCCATTACCACTACCCTTCCCTTTCCCAATCTACAGTGTCCCTTGAGATTTGCCACCAAACTTTCTTCCAGGACCTCACAGTGCTGGTGGTCTGTATACCACCTGACCTTTACTTCTTATCCTCCTCAATCAGCAAGGTGACCCAAATAGACTCCACATTCTCCTCTGCCTCCTCTACCCCTCCAATACCCATGCCATTTCTGATTAACAGTGCTACACCATCCCCCTTTCCCTCCCCCCTATCTTTTCTGAACATAGTGTAGTCTTCCAGATTTAGGTCCCACTCATGCCCTTGAGTGGCCCAGGTCTCAGTGACTGCTGCCACAGCTACCTCCCCCTCAACTAGCATCGCCTGGAGCTCAGGCATTTTATTTCCTAAGCTCCTGGCATTTATCAGGACCATTCTCCAACCCTTTTCCCTCCTCTCCTTTCTCCCCTTGAGCCCCCATTTCTCAGCTCCTGCACCCTACCTAGTGATACATTTCCATATCTTCCTAGCCCCCTAGAGGAGTGGAGACCATGTCCCTCATTTATCGTACCTGCTGGCACTGCCCCTTTTTTGATCCCTCCCCCTTCACAAGTTTAAACCTCACCTTTCGCTGATGAACCCAGTTAGTTTGAGCTTAAGGATTTCCTTCTCCTCCAAATTAAGGTGGAGCCTGTCCCTAGCATACAGCCCCTAATCCTCCCAGGTCTCCCCCCAGTCCCCCACCAGACCATACCACAATTCTCCACACCACTCCCTAAGCCACTGATTTATCTCCCAAATCTTCATCTTGTTTTCGCCACTAGCCCTTGGCACTGGCAGGATTTCCGAAAAGATCTTAATGCCTGTGGAAAAGCATACCCTGTCCAACTCCCGGAACCTTTCCTGAATTTCTAGTTCACTATTACCATTTATGTCGTTTGTCCCCAAGTGCACTAGAATGTTCGGGGTCCCCCCGCATTCCCTTGCCAGTGAATACAACTTATGCTTGGCCTTATGCACCATCAGGCCTGGGTGTCATTTGGTTCTGATCAGACAGGTTTTACCGTCTTCCTGCCCCTTCCACTGGATGCCTCTGATCATGGAGTCCCCCAATAGCAGTACTCTAACCTCCCCCTTTCCTCTCTGTTCACCCCTCAGGTTCCCCCTCCTTCCATGCCCCTCCTCATCCCTTTGTCAGGATTCAGGTACTTGAAAGTTTCTATCATGTTCCCACCTCTCCCTCCTTTCCTCGAGGGTATACATATTAAGCTGCTTTAGTCTCTCTTCATATGTCTTCTGGTGAAGACCCTGTACCATTTTGGTTGCCCTCCTCTGAACAGCCTCCACTCTGTCTATGTCTTTGTGGAGATGGGATCTCCAGGACTGCACACAGTACTCCAGATGGGGTCTCACCACCTGTCTGTACAGAAGGATAACAACTTCCTGTTTTCTACTGTTGATGCCTCTCCCTATGCATCCCAGCATTCCCCTAGCTGTCCTTACTGCCTTCTCACATTGCTTGCCCACCTTTAGGTCATCTGATATAATTACTCCCAAGGCCCTTTTGATTTTGTTGTTGTTAGTATCTCACCCACCATTGTGTACTCTTCCCCTGGGTTTTTGTTTCCCAGGTGCATTACCTTGCACTTCTTTGCATTGAATCTGAGCTGCCATACATTTGACCATTCCGCCAGCTTTGCCAAGTCCCTTTCCATCCTTTCCACCCCACCTTGCGTATCAACCCTGTTGCAGATCTTTGTGTCGTCTGCAAAGAGACATATTTTGACTTCCAGGTGCTCTTCAATGTCACTTATAAAGACATTAAAGATGACCGGTCCCAGTACTGAAACCTGCAGTACTCCACTAGTTACCCTCCTTTCTTCACTGTGGACTCTGTTTACTATTACCCTTTGCGTCCTGTTGTCCAGCCAATTTCCTATCCAGGCTACCACCTTGGGACCCACTCCAAGGCTGGTTAACTTGTATATTTATCTTTTGTGTGGGACTGTGACAAGTGCCTTGCTAAAATCTAGGTAGGCCATATCCACAGCCCCTCCCTGGTCTACTACTTTGGTCACCCAAAGAAATCTATTAGATTCCCACAATACCCACAATATAAATTCACTTACTTACCCCAAACAGGGAAAATATATACAATAGATAGTTTTATAAATTGCAGTACAGAAGAGGCTGTGTTTGCGGTCACATGTCCCTGTGGAATTTATTACATGAGACAAATAAAACATGCTCAAGACAGCTATATGTACAAATAATGAAAGCTATGCAATTGCCAGGCACTTTAAAGAAGCACACCACTCTTCAACATCAGTTCTTCAGTTTTTTGGCATTGAAAAAGTTGCACTTGATCAGTTAGGTGGAAGTCTAAAAGATAAGCTACTAAAAAGAGAAGCGTTTTGGACCATTTCACTAGATTCCGTTAAACCGAGAGGACTGAATGATTTTGTGTCACTGCATAACCTTTACTCTCCTGTTCATGCATACTGTACCTCAAAGCTGCTCATTGTTTTTATATGTCATTATGTTTGACATGCTAGTTCCTTTGTCTCCCATATTTCCGTCTCTGTCTGTCTAAATATATTTGTGTTTGTTTTTATGTATATGTTACTATTTATATTTATTTATTTATGCAATTCTCGGATTACATGTTATATTACATTATATGTGTCTATTTATTGGCTTGGGCTATTTAACCTTATCTAGATGCACTTTACACTTTTAGTTAAGGTGCTCAGCATTCGCTGGTACTGATCGTTTCTTGCACTGTCACTTTAATTGTTGGCTTTTTATGGAACACAAGGTATTGTGATCACATGTTCTGATGAAGGCATCATCCATGATGCTGAAACATTAAAGGCTCATTGTGATCCTTAGCATTTGGTTCTTTCTAGTCCGCAGAATTAAAATTGCTATTATATGCATGTTGGAACCGCTATGGACTAAAAAAACAACACTGAACTAGTGTGTTCAATGAACCTACACCTGTTTTTCGGTGCTGCTTTGTTCACGATGTAAAAAGTGGATGCTTCTACAACTGCAGGTATCCTGCGGAGTGCTGACCTCTTCCTTTCCACTTTGTGGAGTGTGCTATGGATAGAGAAGAAGATGTCAATAGCTGAAAAAAAACAGCAACCCTGTCTGGTGCTAGCCTCTCGATTTTGTGGATAATAAATAATAAATAAATAATACATCTTTATTTGCACAGCACCTTTCTTAAAACCAAGGCACCATTACAATAACTGCACATAAAACTATAAAATAAACACGGATCCAATAACTGCTAGATTCATAAAATAGAATAAAATATCGTCAGAGGTAAGCTTTTGACCATAAATGGGTCTTAAAGGCATTTTTAAATTCCTTCATGGATGCACACTGCCGAAGCAGACAGGGTAGAGAATCCAAAGGGCAGGGGCTGCATACTTAAAAGCATGGGCCCCCAAAGATTTTAAAGAAACCCTCAGAATCTCTTGCAACCTCTTGTCCGCCGAGCAGAGCGATCGCCTAAGGCAGTAAGGTACCAGGAGCTCTTTCAAATAGTCTGGGCCTAGTCTGTGTAGGGCTTTGTAAGTCAGAAGACCGACTTTAGAGGTGATACATCACTGTATTAGCAGACAGTGCAGATTGCGCAGTACTGGAGAAATATGACAGGTATAAAGAGTACCTGTCAATACCCAGGCCGCAGCATTCAGCACGAGCTGCAAGTAGCAGATATCAACCCCTGGTAGTCCTAGATACAGGGAGTTGCAGTAATCTAGGCACGAGGTCATAAAGGCATGGATCAAAGTGGGCAGATCACCAAACGGAACTAGACGTTAATCCTGGAGATGTTCCTCAGATGGTGAAAGGATGATTTGATGACTGCCGACACCTGCAATCGCAGTGTCAGACCATCATCAAAAATCACCCCCAGATTCTGCACCCATTCAGAGGTAGGAAGCTGGGTGCCACCCAGAAAAAGTCCTGAGGGCAAACCAGGTTGGAATAATAGCAAATCCTATTTGCCACCAGATAAAGTGCCTTTGCCCTGGGGAAGGCCGTCTGGTGAAAAAATGTGTTGGTTCTAGATGGCCTTAAAATTGGGAAATAGGTTGGTCTGTCACCTCTCTCACCATGAAACCAGTAGATTCTCTTCTAGAGTTTCAATTTTAAACTGTATTCTGTTTATTATTTTGTCTGAATGTATGATATCTCCCTGGAATCCAAGTAATAAGAGATAGTGGGAAGTTTTGGAAGCTTTGCTAATGAATGTTTGAATAAAAGTTGATTTATAGATATTTTGTAACAAGGCTTTTTCATTGCAGTAGCTTGACTTTATTTATGGGGGGGGGTACAAGGGGGGAACAGAAAAATTGGGGGAAGGGTTGATTTGAGTGTTTTTGGGGTTATGAAAGATAAGATAGATTCCTGTATCATGTGAAATATAAGATAGATTCCTGTATCAAACCAAAATAAAAATTTCCCCATATTTTTGGAATAAAAGATAGTAATACTGCTGCTTGATTGGAAATTTGTTGAGAAGAGCAAAAAGTGTTATTTGAGGGCTTCAGAGAAATACAGGATTCTGTAAATGCTTCCTTGCCTATACTTACATCTGTTCTCCCTAAATACTTTTTTATTTTTTTTTATTTTTCGGGTTATGCTGCGGTTTTTGCCTATGTCAACAGGGCAGTGGGGTGGGGGGATACCAACCTGTTAAGGAAGGAAAATGTTATGTTAAAACATAAAATGCATGTATTGTACACTGTTGGTTTTTGAAAAAGACCACTGATAAAAAGCTATATGGTCTGTCCTTAAAGTTAAGGAGTTCTTAGGGCTGGGTCTTGTATGTCCATTGTTATTACTTAAGCAATAAGGCATGACAGGAGGTGCTTTATGGTGGGATAACAGCCCACCTTGGGTAGGTTGAAACACGAGGCAAAGCCAAGTGCTTCCACCACCTGAGAAGGGGCATTAGCTGACCATAATGCACTCTCTGGAGTGCCTTATTGCGATTATGAAACAGATCCTTTTTACCAGATTGGATGTATTTTTTTAAACATGTTTGTTGAGCTACTTTCAGCTGGGCCGTTGTGCTGGGATAATGACCAGGCTGAAAGTAGCTCTCAGTCAGTCAGGATTCAGAATTCTTTAGGACGATTTCATAATGTTGAGTAAAACTTTCTCAAAAGAAAAGTTGCCAGTCTTCCTCCGCATTCATACCTCTGTATGATTTTAATGTTCCTAATGTTTAGATCCATCACATTTCTTATTGTCTTAGATGTAAATCCCAGTCTGCACCACAGCCAGGTTCTTTGATCAATTCCAGGGCATGAAATTTAAGGATGCCTCATTGTGTCTTATAGAAGTGAAGTGCTTTGCTACTGAAGAATTTATGTACTGTCTACTAATGTTACTTTAATGTTTCTGTATGCCAGTTTTTAGCTGTCTTGTGTTTTTTTCTGATGTACATTTTGTCGCAAGGACAAGTGATGACATACATCACATGGTCACTAGTGCAAGTGATATGTTCTGTTATGTGTAACACTTCAATGTATTTCTGAAGGACTCCTTTCTGGATGTGTGAGAACACACCAAACATCTTTCATATGTAGAGTTTCCTTTATTCAAAGGCCAAGAAGGTATTGTTATTCACTTAGTGGCTCCTGTCTTTGGTGTACTGTGTGTACCACCTTGTCTTTGATTGTGGGATTGGAGGCTACTAGGGGTCTCTGCTTAAACTTGTGGACCTGTCTGACACAGATTTGTAGAGTGTGCCAGTGTTTGTTAATTATGGTTGTAATTTTGTTAGTGCATGCGGTGTAGCAGGTACTGAATACTATCATCTGAAATGTGATTTCTTTTATTCAGAAAATAAGTTTATGAAAGGAAATGGACATTTGAGTAGGATGTGGCTGTGATAGCCCTTTCTCCCTAGAAGGCACTTTGTTATTTGTAAGAACAGTTCTAGTGCTTAAAACATGCAGACATTAGTAACAACCGCACATTATACAAAAAATAAGCTTTAATCAATTTTTCTTTAGAAAAGTACAAGAAGTATGTTTTTACCAAGCCAGGTGTAAACAGAAGCATGGCAGATCAAGTTTCTAGTAGGCCTGCCTGATTATTATTTTGATTTTAAAATAAGAAAGCAGCATAAGATTTTCTTGAAAAACAGAATGCATATGATTTTATGCTATTTTTCTTCACTTTATTTCACATTTTTCACTGCAGCTCAACTCACAGAGGTAATATATTGAATGTATTAAAATGTAAATAGCATCAAAATGGAGTAAAGCTCGTGCACAACAAGGAGGTCATTAATGTATACAGAAGGTAGGGGGAAATTGCCCTCAGGGTGTTTGCTGGTAGGTTCAAGATTTGGACCCTTAGTACAAATGACAGAAACAGAAAAAAAACTTTACAATAAGAGAAAAGTGTAAAGCATGTACTGTTCAGAAGTAATAATGCTTATTTAAAAACATATTGGTTCTGTACTGAAATTTACATTTATGATATTCAAATAAAATGACTATCCTGCTTTTCAAAACAGGACCATGGTGGGCCTTGAAGAAGCGGATATCATGGCCATGAAATGTTGGCCAGACTCACAGGTGGCACAGATATACACTATTAACTAATTAATAAAATTATCAATATAAGCTTTTTTGGATTCCTGAGTCTTCCTTAACTCTAGCAATTTTTTGTCTAATTTTATGTGCCAAATAACATACTTTTAGTTTTCTTTTCATTCATAACAGGAAGATTTTTTGTGAACCAAGCCTGCATTGAATTAGAATCTTGCTTTAGCCTCGATATCAGGTGATCTGGGTTCTTGTTACTTACAGCATCATCTGCATACAGGACTATGTTAGCTGATTGGCAGACAGATGGAACATTGTTAAGGAACAGACTAAACAGCGGAGGACCTAGTATAGATTCCTGGGGAACCCCTGCAGTGACCAACCAATTATCAGAGAGAGCACTCCTCTATGTTACAAACTGTGTTGTACAAGACAGGGGGCTCAATTTTCAAAGCCCTGAGAATGCTGCAGGCTCCTAGTGTGCCGATCGTTTGGCACACGAGGCTTACGGCATTCTCCCAGCCAGACACTGGGATTTTCAATCCCAAGCACCAAATGCCACAAGTTAGACCAGCTTTTCCATGGTCTAATTTGCACCAATTGGGGAACCCTTTATATGGGGCTTGCACCAAATCTTTGGTGCATGCTGCTGTAAAATGAGAAAACTGTCGAAACTGCACCCAATGTACTAAAATTGGGTGCAGTTATATCAAAGGAGTTTGGCGCAGTTGCGCCAAAAAATGGGCGTGACCCAGGGCTTAATGCAAGCTCTTCATCACCCTTTGAAAACTTAGCTCAGGTAGTCTTTAAACCAGTCAACCGTATCCATTGACAGACCCAGCAATATCAATTTTTGGCATAAAATGGTGTGATTGACAAGGTCGACGCCTCGGTTAAATCAATGTACATTGATCCTGCCAGCTCTCCTCTGTCCAAGGCACCATGTATACAGTAGATTCAGTGAATCTATACATTATATGATTAGTGAATGCCACAGGGATCTTAGTATGCTGTCTGAGATGTTTATGTTTGCGTGCACATGTGCAGCAAACATTTCAATACAAGTATGGGGTTTCAGAGGCGTGTTATTGTCAGGTTTAATGCAGCTCAGGCTGCAGTTGCTCAACAGTGACAGCTCAATGTTCAGCGGGGCTAATCATGACACTGTTCTGTGTTTGCGGGGTGGAAACATCTTGTAGTTGAAAGTCAGACAGGTGCTTGATCCTTTCATCAGTATGAAGCCACCCAGCAAATAGCTGACCATCTCTGAGCTTTGCCTTGCCCCATCCATAGAAAAACACCCTCTCTCTGGCAAGTATCCTGGCCAACTCCCGTTCCTTCCCTGTGCCCCCTTTGTGACAATTAAATATCCTCCCACTGTCTAGTATCTCACCCACCTCCCAATCCTTCCCCATGCCCTGTCCATGACAGTTAAACACCCTCCCACTGCCAACTATCTTGCCCATCTTCTGATCCTTCCCCGTACCCAGTCTGTGACAAATACCTTCCCACTGCCAACTACCCCAACACATCCCTATCCTTCCACATGCCCTGTCTGTGACAATTAAATACCCTCCCACTGCCAAGTATCCCACCCAGCTCCCGGTCCTTCCTCTGTGCTCTGTCCATGACAATTAAATATCCTCCCACTGCTAAGTATCACATCCACCTCCTGATCCTTTCTCATGCCTAGTCAGTGACAATTAAATACCATCTTACTACCATGTATCTTGTCCATCTCCCAGTTCTTTCCCTGTGCCACCTCCATAAACCTGTAAAAGAAGAAAATGGTCCAGTGACAACTTCTGCCCCCATGCCTCCAATCCCACACCTGAACCCCTTCTCAACCCCCCAACACAATACTTACCTATCAGGTCCAGCACGGCTCCTTCTGAAACATCATGCTTCTTCTGAGCTCAACAGGGAAGTGTCTGAAAACAAAATAAGTTTAGTTAATGTTTTTTTTAATGTGTTTTGACCTTTTACTTATAACTTTGTTATTTCATAATATTTTTACTCCCAGTTTTCAACATGGACTTTTTTAACCCCTCCTCATGAACCAAGTACTTGAACTTTTTCACCCCTCCAAAAAATGTTTCCCATTTGCTCTGCAAAATTACGTTTCAATTGGGACTTAAAAAATGTCACCAGTCTTGATCATAAGATGGGGTAAGAAAAAGATTCCTATAAATTTGAGGTCAAGATCATCCCCATTCATCGACCAACCCTCACTTACTTCAAAGACAAATTTATAGCTACCTGAGACTTCCATGCCCCGCTCAAATGCACTAGAGTCCAAGATATCCATCACCCCTGGATCACCCCTGAATTAATGACCTGCCTCAGGGAGCGCGATAAAGCGTGGAGGAAGCACAAGGTCTCTCAGCTCCCATCAGCCCTTACTAACTATCGCAGGTTAAGAAACGCTTGTACTAAAGCAATCAGACTTGCCAAGTCTGAATATTTTAAATCCTCTTTCCTCAATAACAAAACTCCCTCCAAATTTTGGAAAGTAGTCCACTCACTATTCTCCCCTCACATCCCCCCGCTTAATATAAACAACACACTAGAGTCTGAACCTTGCATAGTGGCTCAAGAGTTCAACTCCTACTACATCTTCTGTGCCTCAATCCTTCTAAAATCCCTCTAATCAAGCCTCTCCTTCACTCATTCTCCCTCTCCTACCACTCACCCCTCCTGTACCCACTCCCCTTTCTCATTCTGTCCTATCTCCCCTGAGGAGACACTAACAGCCCTCCTTTCTCTCAGTCCCTCCAAAGGCTCCTCTCTGGATGATCTTGACCCTAAACCTCTCTACCTCTCAGCCCCAGCTATTGCCTATCCTCTCTCTCTAATTCTAAATCTCTCCTTTACATCCTCCTCCATCCCTACACCCTGGAAACATGCGGTGATCCTCTCACTCCCTAAGGTTGGTGATCTTTCCTCCCCTGCCAACTATCGCTCAATCTCCCTCCTCCCTGCCCTTGCTGAGCTCAAAGAACACCTGGTCCTCTCTGAACTGACCTCTTTTCTTACTGACTTCTCCTTCTTCACCCTGTTCCAATCTGGTTTTTGGAAGAACCACTCCACTACCATCTCCCTCCTTAGGCTCACTGACTCCATCCTTACTGGGGTGGGTGGACAATGGCCTCATCACCTCTATCATTTTTGTTGAACCCGCCAAGGCTTTTGACACAGTCTCCCATACCCTCCTTCCTGACTCTCTTAGGGCTGCTGGTTTGTCTTCTCTAACTCTTACCTGGTTTAGAGCTTATCTCACAGACAGAACACACTCAGTCAGGATTCAGAATGCAATCTCTCCACCCCTCCCAATCTCCACAGGAGTCCCATAAGGCTCTGTGCTTGGCCCCATCCTTTTCTCCATCTTTCTAAATGACCTTCTCTCAGTCTGCTCCCCTAATTCTTCTATCCATACGTATGCTGATGACACTGTCTTGTTCACCTTTGGCAAAACCACCATTGATGTAGCAACCGCTCTACAGCATGACTTCTACCAAGTTCAGCTCTGGTTTGACTCACATCAACTGTTCCTAAATGCTGAAAAGACAGTTTCCATGACCTTCGGCACTAGGCAGAGATTCTCTAGGCTCCACCCCTTACCCTCTTTCCACACCCTTGATGGGACCATTCTTGAGGACACCCCCTCTTTCTGATACCTTGTGGTTTGGCTGGACCAATACCTCAGCTTCTCTGGCCACATTGACACCATTCTGAAAAAACTGCGCCCCAAGCTTGGAGCCTTTTACAGGAACCATAGTTGCATCCTTGCTATGGTCCAGCGAGAACTTGTCTAGAAGATGATACTCCCCATTTTTGCCCACTGTGATGTAGTTTATGGTGCTGCTCCCATATGTTCCCTTACCAGATTGGACTCTCTTTTCAAATCCTTCTGTCGATTCGCTCTTGACGCCCCATCTCAAACCCATCATTGTGACCTTTACTATGCCCTGTCCTTCCCCCCACTTGCTAACATATGCCTGGCTCATTGTGCTAAGCTAACTTCCAAACTTTGGCTTGGTGTACTTCCTTCCTACCTCTCTTGCTCTCTCCTTCCCCCCTGCCTTCCTTCCACTCCCTAAGATCCTCTGACACTCATATCCTGCTAGTCCCCTGTTGTAACACCCTCATCGGCCAAGCAAGCTTCTCCCATCGCTTCCCCAAAATCTGGAACTCCCGCCCACCTCAGATATGACACTCCTCCTCCCACTCCCTTGCCTCTGCCTTACATAACTTCTCTCTGCTAGCTGCTCCTGCTACAGTCCTCCTTAACTTGTTCCCCTATGAGCCTGCTTCAGCTTCATGTCCACCTCTTTCCTGCAAAACCCTCCCCTTACATCCTCCCCTCAGCACCCCTTCCTTTCCACCTTACTCCCACCCCCGGTCCCTCCTGTGTGCACCAGCTTACCCTCACTATCCACTTACCATTGCTTGGCCTAGGCCCCTGGCAGGGTTCTCTTTATCCTGGAGGGGTCCAGAACCTAGGCAAACACATTTCTCGCCTCCTACTCCCACCCCGTTCTTTCCTGAAAGGGCTGGGTCTCGGCCCCTTTTCTCTCCCACCTCCCTCTCTCTTAGTCCTTCTGAAGCCTGCTCCCCATCACTGCCTACTTCCCTCCTGTCATGCTGTACTTCTGCTGCCTACAACCTGCTTCCCTCCTGTTGTGCTCTACCTCTGCTTTGTGCAGACAGGGTCCACAGCATACTGGAGGGGTCAGGCCCTGGCAGACCCTTCTCGTCCCCCTCTCTTCCTTCCTGACATGCTCTGACTCCCACTGCCTACAGCCTGCTTCCCTCCTCTTCATGCTTGACCTCAGCCTGGTGCAGGCAGGGTCCTCAGCATTCTGCAGGGGTCAGGCCCTGGCAGACCCTTCTCCTCCACCTCTTGCTTTCCCCTCCTCCAAATCCCCCCTTTCCACCCCCTGCACTCTGCCCATATGCCCCCACCCACCCACCTCCCTTCCTAGTCGTAGTTATTGGCTAGCCCTCAGTCTCTAACGCACTTATAGTCAACCTTGCACTTTTGTTACACCTTGCAAGTTTTGTTCTATCTGTGTCTCTCCTCACAATATTGCCCTAGTTCAACCTCCTTGTATTAAATCCAGCCATTTTCTAACTACAAAGCTATGTCCCACCAAGCATTTGCCAAAGATATTTGTGCTATTGTATCTATCTAGTTCATACCTGTTAGCATTCCTCCTTTTCAGTACTTCTGTATAGCCTGCTCACTTAATTGAATGTAATCAAATTGTATATCTATATTGTGTACCAAATCTCTGTATATTATCCTCATGTTCCCCTACCCCCAGCTCACACCGGGAGACAAGCAACTTCTTGTTCAGTGTGCCTTCCTGGTGAAACATTTCAATAAGTAAAAATTAAAAAACATAAATAAGGTCTCAAAAAACAACAAAGATATGAAGCAACACAGCAATCCTTCAGTGTTTACTGCTAACTTTAAATTGTTCCTGATTTTGACTCCAAATTTTTCAACATAGCCTTTTTTACCCCATCTCATGAACATGACCAGTGTAATTTTTCAAATCCCCTCTAAAATATGTTTTCACAGTCCCTCCATGAAATCACCTTTCAGACAAGATTTAAGAAATTCATCTTGTCTTGATCATAAAGCGTGGTAATAATGTTTAAAAATGTGGGGCCAAAATCTCAAAAAATGACAAAGTTATGAAGAAACAGTGAAATCCTTCAAAGTTTACTCCTGTCCTTGCTATTTTACCAGATTGTGACAACACAATTTCAACATAGCCATTTTGTAATAGGTCCTGAGGTACTAAGGAACTACTCCATGAGAGTGGTGGAATGGAACATCGAGGTGGTGGTTTGTGGTGGCTGGATTCCATCCCAGAACAACACCAGTAGTTCTTTGATGGTGGACTGTGTGAAACAGTGCACGTTCTTTCAAGTACTGTTTGGATAAGAACTGTGGAGGCTGGTAGAGCATTTTGTGGGGTCTGCATTGATTTGTCTAGGGGTGTGTTGCTGCATCTTGGGCTGTATCGGGAGGCATCAGCTTAGGTCCACTGGAAAGTGGACGTATTGCTGGCAGCCCCCTAGGTTTTTTTTTGGGGGGGTCCACTGGTGGGTGTATCCTAGGCCAGGGACTGTGGTTGTGGATCCAGTTGGTGTGATGACTACCTGCTAAGGTGGGTTTTGCGGGGCCCTCCTTTTGCATTATAACCAGTGCTCCTGCTTGTTTATGTTTGGCAGTCTACTGCGAGAAAAGCTGAGAAGGACACTGAAGAAGGACAGCTGTTAGGAGGAGAACTGCTCTGGCTTAATTATGATCTAGTGGAGGGGCTGTGCGTATTACCACCATAAGACTTGCTTTCTGTGGGGCTGTTTGTTGCACAATTTCTTTTATGAGGCAGTGAGAGTGCCCATAATTTGTTGAACTGCATATAATTTCTGGGTGCTTCTTAAAACTCGAAGTGAGAGCTGAACTTTAGGGTCTCAAGCACTGTATCTGGTCATTGTCCCGAAGAGGTGGGAGCTCGGATGGACTCTTTAGAAAACCATTAAGAGATTAACTGACTGTCTTTTTAACCTGTGAAAAGACTGACAAGCTGTCAAAGATTTTAATTTTAGTTTGCATTTATTGTTTTATGTACTGGGTTGTATTTGCAATAGTGGATTAATGTGTTGCTAAGAGTAGTAACAGTATATTTGATATGTGCTGGCCAACAGCTCCCCTAGTTATGCACTACTCCCCATCTGAGCTTCATGGTCTCTGGACTTTTGATTGCCCCCACCCATCCAGTGAGGTATATGGGCAGTGTCATGCTTTGGGGAATGTGAGGAAGAGGCATAGGGCCAGGGATCTTGGACCTGGAGGGGGAGTGGAGTGCAATGGATGGATAGGGGTGGTGGGGCCCAGGAGGTGCCCTGGGGTGAAATGGGTTCTGGAGAAGGGTCCTTCCTATCTGGTCCCCATGCCCAAGGGCTCCACTCTCAGTGGGCAGTTAGTGTGGCTGACCCTGGCAGCTTGTCCTACTCAGGCGGTGTTATGCAATGCCAGATCCATTAAAAACAAGACAGCAGTGATTGCTGATCTTGTTGGGTCATCGGACCTAGTGCGCATCACGGAAACCTGGCTGGACGAGAATGCTGGCCCCATTTTGGAGTCAGCTGTTCTGGCTGGGTATTCAGTGATTCACCACCCAAGGATGGATTGCACGGGGGGTGGTAGCTATCTGTTTTAGAACTGGATTGGGACTTACTGATGTACCAGTTAAGGATCCCAAGTCCTTTGAATGTATCATTGGCGCAGGTGTGGGGTGCAGAATTCTTCTCAGCTACCATCCACCAGGAGGCGAGAAGCAGTTTTTGCAGGACGTCATGGACTTCATCGTTGATATGGTGCTGGGGTCCCCCAGATGGATGGTGCTAGGGGACTTCAGTGCCTGGGTTGACGATGAACTCTCTCAATTTGGTCAGGACTTCCTCCAACTAATGAATTCATTGGGCTTCACACAGGTGACTACCTCTGTGACCCATATTCATGGCCACTTATTGGACTTGGTGTTCCTGCTGGGGATGGAGACCTCTGACTAGAGATGCAGCGAATTAAAAATCCGCCGGTGAAGTGAACGCAAAGTGGCCACTTCGCGTTGGCACTTTGCTACATGGAGTGCCCCATAGGAAAGGCTCACTTCACCTTGTTATTATTACTTTGTATTGTCATTCCACCTTAAATGTGAAGTAAGGTGGAGTGACAACAATATTGGCAACACCCCACCCACACAATCACCAGAATTAATGTGCATCCCCAAAGTGTGACTGCCTTGTGTCCAGAAAACTCCCCAGTGCTGTCTGTCACAAATTCGCTCTACTGATCAGCCCTCTACTCCCAAAGTGCCAACCTCTGAACATATGATTTGTGGACAGTGAACAGTACAAGGTAACCCTCTTGTCTGTTTTGTGGGTTCGAGTCACCTTAGTCTCAAGTTCTGGAGGGATTCAAACTGATAACCTCTTGTTAGCATACCCAATTATCAAGATCAGATAATTCTGTCTTTGGGGGGCCAGATATCTTTGCCTATGGGCACCTAACCATTTCTACAAAATGAACCCTTAGAACTCTATGCATGACCTTAGAGAACTCTATCTGTTTCCCAGTTTGGTATCAAAATAAGTTCATACACAGTGTCAACTATAACCTTCAAAAGCTTCATTTAAATAAAAAGAAATGTCAAGGCACACCAGCAGTTTACATTTTAAAATATATATCTTAACTTTAAAATAGGAAAACAGAAAATATTACAGAACAAAATATCTCAACACATACAGCCTTAAAACATACAGGTTTGAAGTGCAAGTTCCTACAATACATACATTCAGACTGGTCTAATCTAATATATGCTTACTTTCTTTCAGTGCTGTGATGTTTCTTCCTCAGTCAGAAATATGAAAGTGTGTCTGTCAAGGTCTTCTCAGTATGTTAAAAACAGTTCTGAGCCAGCCTTCTTGCTGAGGTCACCAAACTCTGCCTTGGTGTAACAAAATCTATATTTTTTTTATAACACAAGATGGCCTACTAAGGTATTTAAAAAATAAGAGATGACATAATAAATCTCTTCTCTATGTAACTAGTCAAAACCAGTCTGTGATCTGCTTTCCCCAGACATCAAAAGTCTCTTTGATATAAGTCACTGTATTCAAAGCAAAAGTGTATTTGACTCCTTAATTCCATCTGGCCTTGGTGTCCACACATCAAAGGTCTGTTTGATGACATGAGCTGGTTTTCTGGGAGGTTATTCATAACACTGGCCAGTGTCCCTTTTCTCAGGACATCTAGTGCAGACCAAAGGATTTCCCTGAGGATGTCATGAATGGCTAATTTTATTTCCTGGGATCAAAGCAAATTGACAAGATAATTGCACCCCAGATATCTTCAGTTTAACAATGTCCTGTCCTTTCAACTTATCCTTGGGGGGTTTGAAGTGTCAGCTTCAGCAGCCAGCACCTCCCTCTGCCACAGTCCATCATACATTAATTTCTTAAATTTACAATGAAAAATTATATAAGGATCAGAACCAGCTGTCCAGGTGTGACAATTCCTCCCCACCTAGACTGAATTTGGGGGGTCTATCCCCTGCATGGGATGAGCTTTCCAAATCAGTTCACTCCTCATACACCCTGGTCAACCCATCTGAGTTCTGATTGGTCGCTCCGGCCCTATGTAGAATGGTAATGTCATATCCTTACAAAGCAAGACTCCATCTTAGCAATCTACCATTGTTGTTCTCCATCTGTGTCAGCCAAACTAGGGGGTTGTGGTCAGTATGCACCACAAAATGCTGCCCATACAAGTATGACTCCAATTTCTTTAGGGCCCATACTATGGTAAGACATTCCTTTTCCACCATGGAGTATGACTGCTCCCTGAGAAGTAACATTTTACTCAGGTAGTGGTATGGGGTGGTCCTTCCCTTCACTGGATGTCTGGCTCAGTAATGCCCCAATACTCATGTCTGAGGTGTCAGTCTGAACTATAAAGGTTTTACTATAGTCAGGACTTGTCAAAACAGGAGCACTGCACAATGCCTCCTTTAGTTTGGAAAAGGCTTCCTCACAGGCTGGGCCCAAGGTAATTTTCTTGGGCATCCTTTTCTTTGTGTGATCAGATAGGGGAGCAGTCAGTGCACTGTAATTGGGTACAAATGTTCTATAGTACCCTGCTGTCCCGAGAACTTCTGACCTGCTTCTGAGTTTCTAGTTTGGGCCATGCCTGGATTACCTCTATTTTTATTTGGTTAGGATGGAGCTGTCCCTGGCCTACCACATGCCCGAGGTATGCCACTTCTCCCATGGCCACCAGGCACTTCTCGGCTTTGACTGTGAGCCCGGCCCTCTGTATCCTGTCCAGCACTTCCTTAAGGTGTGAAAGGTGTTCCTCCCAGATGGTACTAAAGATGGCAATGTCATCCAGGTATGCCACGGTGTACTCCTTAGAACCATTTAACACCTGGTTCACCAACCTTTGGAAAGTGGCTGGGGCGTTCTTCATTCCAAAAGACATTACTTTGAACTCAAATAAGTCTATCAGAGTGATGAAGGCTGACCTTTCCCTAGCTCTGTCTGTCAACTCTACCTGCCAGTACCCCTTTGTCAGGTCAATGGTTGTATGGTAGGTCGCCCCTCCCAACTTGTCCAGGAGTTCATCCGTATGGGGCATCGGATGGGTGTCTGACTTCGTGACTGCATTCAGTCCATGATAGTCTACACAGAAATGAGTCGAGCCATCTGGCTTGGGTACAAGGACTACAGGCGAGGCCCAGGGACTGTGTGATCTCTGCATGACTCCTAAATCCAGCATCTACTCCACTTCCCTCCTAATATCTTTTTGGACAGCCTCCAACACCTGATATGCTGTCCACCGTATGGGCATCTGTGTCCCTGTCTCCACATCATGTGTTGCTAAGGGGGATAGTCCAGGCTTGGCACTAAACAGGGGGGCAAAGTCTGATAAAACTTCCCTTACTTTCTGGATCTGGCCCGGGGTCAGCTGGGGAGACAATTTTACTGCCTTCACAGAGGACTCCCGCTTACTCTCTTCCAGCAAGTCTGGAAGGGGGCCACCTTCGTCTGTCCCCTCCCCATGACTACACACTGTGAACACCATGTCAGCCCTATTTGCATATGGCTTCATCATGTTGACATGGTACATCCTTTCAGTCTGTCTATGGTAATGTAACTCCACAATGTAGTTCATGTCATTTACTCTCTTAACCACTTTGTATGGTCCTGCCCACTCAGCTTGCAGCTTGTCTTTCCAGACTGGAATAAGGACCATGACTTCCTGATCCACCATGTATGAGTGAGCTCTGGCTCTGTGGTCATACCATACCTTTTGTTTTTGTTGAGCAGCTGCCAGGTTGCTCTGGGCTGTCCACATAAGCTCCTTCAGCCTTTCCCTAAACATTAGGATGTAATCCACAATGGGAGTTTTCTGGGTGGCATGCTTGCCTTCCCAGTCCTCCTGTATCAAGTCTAGAGGCCCACGTACCCGGCATCCATACAAGAGTTCGAAGGGGGAAAATCCTGTTGACTCTTGGGGCACCTCCCTGTATGCAAACAACAGGTGGGGAAGGTATTTTCTTGCAGTTGCTCTTATGCTGTACAGCAAACACCCAGAGATTTGACTTTAGGGTACCATTGAATTGTTCCACAAGTCCATTGGTTTGTGGGTGATACAGTGTCATGCATTTCTGCACCACCCCACACTTCTCCCATAAACATTTCATCATGTCTGACATGAAGGAACCCCCTTGATCGGTGATTACCTCCTGCGGAAACCCAACATGGGAGAAAAAATCCAAGTAAGGCATCTGCCAATTTGTCTGTCCTCAGAGAGGATAGGGTGACTGCCTCTGGGTACCAGGTGGCATAATCCACCACAGTCAGGATGAATCTCTTCCCTGAGGAGCTGGGGGTATTTAAAGGCCCCACAATATCCATTCACACCTCTGAATGGCCCTCCACTATGGGCAATGGAATCAGAGCAGCTTGGGTTTTCTTTGCCTTCCCTATTTCTTGGCACCTGTGACAAGAGCTGCAATACTCCTTCACCTGCTGGGCGAAGTTAGGCCAGTAGAAATTCTGGGCTAACCGCTGCATAGTTCGTGTGATTCCCAGATGACCAGATAAGGGAATATCATGGGCAACCTTGAGCAAATGCTCACGATATCCCTGGGGAATGGCAAGCTGCCTGCCTATCACCCCCTCTCTCTGTCTGTACTGCCTGTGTATACATAAGTCCATTTTCCCAATAAACCTTATGTCTGCTGTCACCTCCCTGTGTGCCCTCCGAGTCTGCCCAAGCATGGGACAGGTCCCCTTCTGTTGCTAAACTAAGGTCCCTGGCACTAGCATCAGGGCCCTCAGGATCACTGTCAATCCCAACCCACTGACAAGGGGTCAACCCTCTCTCTGCTGTCGCTCTGCCTCACGGTCTGCCTATCTCTGTTCTTGCTCTGCCTCCAGTTCCATCCAGTGCAACTCAATTTGCAGCTTGAGTACCTCTGGATTCAGGATGCTGGTGACCTTCCCCTGCTGCTGTGGCCCTTCACTGACAGTGGCCCTGCTGTCCTCCTCATCAGCTCGTGACCGCTCACTGGCCTTTAGTCCTGCCACACTCGAGGTCTGGTCCCTTTCAGTCATGGTCTGTGACTTGCTGCTCTGGGTATCTGCTACCAGCAGGGCTTCTATGAGGTTCTGCTTTTTGGCTGTCACCTTGAACAGGACTTCTCTGTCCTCACACAACTGTTTTAAGTGTTCTACAGTGTGCCTGCTGTAGTTGGATGCCATCTTTCCTGACTACTGCTAATCTGACTGGCACTTTAGAAAAAAAATAAAATGGGTGGGAACTTGACTATAAGCCAAGGGATGTAGTTCTGTTTTGTTTTGAAATAAAACACTGCCTTTCTTTTTTCCAAGTGAACTGAATGGTCTCAAGCTGATACACTGAACAATGAAGTTTATTCCACCAAACTTGTTATGCCACTGCTGCCAACCAATCTGTCACAAATTCACTTAACCGGTCAGCCCTCTACTCCCAAAGTACCAACCTCTGAGCACATGATTTGTGGACAGTGAACAGTACAAGGTAACCCTCTTGTCTGTTTTGTGGGTTCGAGTCACCTTAGTCTCAAGTTCTGGAGGGATTCAAACTGATAACCTCTTGTTAGCATACCCAATTATCAAGCTCAGATAATTATGTCTTTGGGGGGGGCAGATATATTTGCCTATGGGCACTTAACCAGGTCTACAAAATGAACCCTTAGAACCCTATGCAAGACCTTAGAGAACTCTATCCGTTTCCCAGTTTGATATCAAAATAAGTTCATACACAGTGTCAACTATAACCTTCAAAAGCTTCACTTAAATAAAAAGAAATGTCAAGGCACACCAGAAGCTTCCATTTTAAAATATATATCTTTACTTTAAAATAGGAAAACAGAAAATATTGCAGAACAAAATATCCCAACACATAAAGCCTTAAAACAAACAGGTTTTAAGTGCAAGTTCCTACAATACATACATTCAAACTGGTCTAGTCTAATATATGCTTACTTTCTTTCAGTGCTGTGATGTTTCTTCCTCAGTTAGAAATATGAAAGTGTGTCTGTCAAGGTCTTCTCAGTATGTTAAAAACAGTCCTGAGCCGGCCTTCTTGCTGAGGTCACCAAACTCTGCCTTGGTGTAACAAAATCTATATTTTTTTATAACACCAGGATGGCCTACTAAGGTATTTAAAAAAATAAGAGATGACACAATAAATCTCTTCTCTATGTAACTAGGCGAAACCAGTCTGTGATCTGCTTTCCCCTAGAAATCAAAAGTCTCTTTGACATAAGTCACTGTATTCAATGCAAAAGTGTATTTGACTCCTTAATTCCTTCTGGCCTTGGTATCTGCATATCAACAGTCTTTGATGAAATGAGCTGGTTTCCTGGGAGGTTATTCATAACACTGGCCAGTGTCCCTTTTCTCAGGACACCTAGTGCAGACCAAAGGATTTCCCTGAGGACATCATGAATGGCTAATTTTATTTCCTGGGATCAAAGCAAATTGACAAGATAATTGCACCCCATATATCTGCAGTTTAACAGTGTCCTGTCCTTTGAACTTATCCCTGGGGGGTTTGAAGTGTCAACTTCAGCAGCCAGCACCTCCCTCTGCCACAGTCCATCATACATTAATTTCTTATATCTACAACAAAAAAGTATGCAGAAATCAGAGCCAACTGTCCAGGTGTGACACTGATGAAGTGAAATGAGAGCATAACAAGAAATGCAAAGTCTCCCAGAATTAATGACGCACTCAGTCATGTGCACAATGGTCGCACACAGAGTCACCAGAATTAATGTGCATCCCCAAAATGCTACTGTCTTGTGTCCAGAAAATTCCCTAGTGCTGACGAAATGCTACTGTCTTGTGTCCAGAAATTTCCCCAGTGCTGACGAAGTGAAATGAGAGCGTAACAAGAAATGCAGTCTCCCAGAATTAATGGTGCACTGCAAACGCACAGACAGGTTAAGATTGCGCTGCACACTCAAGGGATGCATACGAAAAGGTACAACAACACCTAACCAGTGCTTACAAGTCACAAATCCAAATCTGGAGAGTAACAGATTTTGCCAGTTGGGGGATTAGTGCACTGCAGTAACAATCCACTACCAGTAAAGATACCATAAAGCAGTATAAAAAATTCATGCAGGTGCAGCAGATAGCAGGTTCACACTGCTGCAATTACTCTGTGGCACAGTAAAAGGTGTCTGATTTAATGGCATGCATCGCACACACACACACACACACACTACAAGTAATGCGTAGCAAATTAAAAACCTTTAGTAATATAACCAAATGTTTTAAACAGACAAATTATGCACTGCTGCACCACAACAATCAGCAAAAAATTTCAAGAATTACTGAAAATATTACTGTGTACATTAACACAGTTATACAAGAAAAATATAACCAAAACAGAAAGACTGCCTTTTTCTTCCAATTAATGTACCTACGCCACAAATACGCCCCCCCAAAACACACTTCACAGTACACAAACTGACTGTTCTAAATTAACATTCAAAATCCACACACAACAATAAACACTCGATGATATGAGTACAGAAAGGTTTCCTACAATCGATGTACTAAATTTTTAGCACAAAAAAAAAGACTCAAAAAGGCATTTTAAACAGCTTTTAGAGGTTTTGAATCGTAGAGTTCTGAGAGCAAACTGTCTCCAGCTATCACTACACACACACTACTCAGGCCAGAACTGAGGCTGTGCAGAACAATCTAGAGCCCATGTGACCTGCAATCCCATGAATCACTGCAGAATTTCATTTGGAGCTCAAGTACAAGGTGAAGTGAGGTGAATTACATTGATTTCAATGTACTTCACCTTAAAATTGGTGGAGAAGTGGTTTGAGGAAGGCGGAATAATGCAAAGTCATTGTTTTTTATGGACTTTATGCCTCATTATGAAGTGAAGTACTCTGCTTCACATTGTGGAGTGCTCATGATTCCGCTACATTCGCGGAATTGCTTCGTGGATAATTGGGGCTTACTTCTACTACTACAGTACTGTAAATTTTCACATGCTGTACAGGAAGGAACATGAATGCCTATGGCTGTACTTCCCTGATGAGCTGAGCCTGTATCATAAAACTCCCCAATTTAAAACTCATTAATGAGTACAGTGGTGGGGTGGTGAAGCCTGGAGAGATACTACAAAACAGGCTTACAATACATCCAAGTAACTAGTAAAAAAATTAATGTTGTGATTCGTGACATGATTGTGAATCGTGATTTGTGACTGCATTTGTGACCATGATGATGAAGAACGTGATTCAGTGTCGACGGTGTGAGATAACCAATATGGAACTGTATTGGGAACGTGAATGCCTACGGCTATACTTCCCCAATAAGCTGTAGCACAAAACTCCCCAACTTAAAAACACATATTAATGAGTAAAATGGTGGGGTGGTGAAGCCTGGAGAGATACTACAAAATAGGCTTACAATACATCCAAGTAACTAGTAAAGAAATTAATGTTGTGATTCGTGACGCGATCATGAATCGTGATTTGTGACTGTATTTGTGACCGTGATGATGAAGAATGTGATTTGTATCATGAGTGATTCATGATGACGATGATCCTGACTTAAAAACGCATATTAATGAGTACAACGTTCATGCAGAATTATGCACCACACCAGTCTGGTACTCTGAAGGGAAGCCAAAAAAACAACTGTGACTTAAGTTACAGATGGAGATTGGGCCCTAAAGAGATGCAAATGTGCAGACAGAGTAAGATTATGCTGTGCACTGCAGAGATGCAGACACAAAGGCACAACACCTAACCAGTGCTTACCATCAGAAATTCAAATCTGAAAAGAATACCTTGTCAAGTTGGGACAGGCCGTGGGGGGTGGGGGGTTTAGTAACTAGTCACTAGTACTAGTACTAGTACCAGTAAAAATACCACAAAGAAGTACAAAAATCACACAGCTGCAGTGGATAGCAGGTTCACATTGCTGAAATTACTATATGGCACAATAAAAGGTGTCTGATTTGATGACATGCATCACACACATACTCAAACACACATTAAGTAATGCGTAGCAAATTGAAAACTTCAGCAATATAGCGACATATTTTAAACAAACTAAAACTATGCACTGCTGTACCACAACAATCAGCAAAAAAATGGCAAGAATTATTGAAAATATTACCATGTGTACATTAACACAGTTATACAAGAAAAATATCACCAAAACAGAAAGAACTGTCTTTTTCTCCAAGTTAATCTACCTACACCACAGATACACCCCTCCCCCAAAGTACACTTCCACTGTCTCTCAGTACACAGACTGAATGTTGTACATTAACTTTCAAAATCCACACACAAACAATAAATGCTCGATGATATGAGCATAGGAGGGTTTCCTACAATCGATGAACTAAAGTTTCAGCAAAAAAAATGACTCAAAAAGGCTTTTTTAACAGCTTTTAGAAGGTTTGAATTGCAGAGAGCTCTCAGAGCAGACTGCCTCATACAGCTTCCTACATACATTACCCTGAACTGAGGCTGTGCAGAACAATCTTGAGCCCATGTGACCTGAAATCCCATGAATCACTGCAAAATTCACCTTTGGAGCTTAAAATCAAGGCAAAGTGAGGTGAAGTACATTGTTTTCAATGTACTTCGCCTTAAGAATTGGTGGAGTAGTGGTTTGAGAAGACGGAGTAACATGAAGTCATTGTTTTCAATGGACTTTGCGTTATCCATTATAACGTGAAGTACTCTGTTTCATGTTGCGGAGCACTCCACGAATTCGCTTTTGCTTCGCAATTCACTTCATAGAGCGAATTGGGGCCACTTCGCCTATCTCTACCTCTGACATGGAGGTGGAGCCGGTTGGATGGTCTGACCATCGCATCATAAGGTTTAATTTCATGGCTTTCCCTAATAGGCCTGCTCCTGTGGAGATGGTTTAGTTCCACCCTTTGAGAGGTTTGACCCCAAATGGCCTAATGACTGCACTGGACCTATCAAGCTTGCCGAGTGTTAGCATGAATCCAGAGAATCTACTACAAGCTTATAATAGGGCTGTGGTGGAGGCTTTGGATTCTGTTGTTCCTGTTCATGTTCGCCTTCTCACTTTTCACCCTCGGTCCCCTTGGTTTGATGGGACCTTAAGGGAGTTGAGATGAGTGGGACGAAAGTTGGAGCGACGCTGGTGGAAATCAGGTTTGGAGGCTGACAAACTTAGATTGATATCTCATTATGTAGAGTATCAGTCAGTTATTTCCCATAAGAAGGCAGAATTCCTGTCCAGGGAAATAACTGTGGCACAGAATCGACCAGCTCAGCTTTTTCAGATTGTGGACAGATTGTGCAATCCAGCCTGTCTACAGCCTCAGAGAGCATAGTCACAAGAGAAATGTGACGAGTTTGCTCGGTTCTTTGCAGATAACGTTGCCGGCATCAGAGCTGAAGTCTGTGCAGCTCGCTCTAATGGGGATTGCAGGGATTGGTGGGAAGTTGCAGCCCTTGGTCCTGTTTGGTTGGATTTCAACCAGTTGGAGATCAGGGATGTTGTGAAGATTATCCAGAGTTTGTGGCTGACCTGCTGTGGTTTGGATCCAGGTCCAACACTTCTCCTTGTGGAGTGTGTTGAGGTCATTGGCCTGATCCTAGCGGAGATAGTCGGGGGGTTCTTTAGAAACAGATGTGTTTCTGGACACCCTGAAGGAGGCAGAGGTTATACCACTCCTGAAGACATCCTCTTTAAACCCAGACTGTCCAACCAACTACAGGCCCATCTCTAACCTTCCTTTTGTAGGAAAGGTTATAGAGGAGGCAGTTGCGCTGCAGCTGGAGGATCATCTTACAATCCACAAGATCTATGATCCTCTCCAGTTTGGATTTAGGAAGAGGCATAGTACCAAAATGGCACTTGTCCAGGTGCTAAATGATCTCCTGATAGCGAGAGATCAGAGGACCCGTTCCATCTAGGTTCTCCTTGATCTCTCTGCAGCATTTGACACTGTGGACAATGGTGTACTTCTAGAGCACCTGAGGGTTATCTGTGGACTGCCAGGAACAGTCCTCTGATAGTTCCATTCGATCCTCACTGGCAGAACTCAGAGAGTGGTGTTGGAGATTTATTCCTCTGACCTGGTCTCCCTGCTATGTGTGGTCCCTCAGGGCTCTATGTTATCACCCATGTTGTTTGCAGTGTACATGTTGCCATTGGAGGACATTGTGAGGCAGTATGGGCTGATTTTTCACTGCTATGTGGATGATACTCAGCTCTACATGTCCTTTGTGTCCTGGCAGGATGATTCTGTCTTGGTATTTAACAACTGCCTCACTGAGATCCAGGACTGGATGAGTGCCAATTGCGTGAAGCTGAATCCGAACAAGACCAAGGTGTTGGTGGTGGACCCAGGACGTTGGGTTGAGGGATAACTGGTGGGATGGCCTTCCAGGCTTTGGTTTGGGGGCATCTAGCTGTAGACCTTGGATTGGGTGCGTAATCTGGGCATTATTTTTGATGAGGGCCTGACACTTAATTTGCAGGTGTCAGCCATAGTCAAATCCTCTTTTAACCATCTGAGGAATATCTCCTGGATAAAACACCTGGTCCCACCCAATAAACTTCCAAAGTTGGTCCACGCCTTTGTGAGCTCATGCTTTGATTACTGCAACTCCATTTACCTAGGGCTCCCAGGGGCTGATATTCGTTGTTTGCAGCTGGTGCAGAATGTGGCAGCCAGGTTGTTGACTGGTTTACCTCGATCTTGCCATGTAACTCCTGTTCTCTTTGGACTGCACTGGCTGCCTGTTCAGTGGTGAATCACCTTCAAGGTCGGCTTGCTGACCTATAATGCCCTACACGGACAGGGTTTGTGCTACCTGCAAGAACTCCTGCATCCTTATCACCTCCTCCACCCTGTCCACCAGTGAGGGATTGCTGGAGATTCCCAGAGTCCATTTTAAGTCATCTGGTGCTAGGGCATTTGTATTTGTGGCACTGACCCTGTGGAGTTCTCTTTCACGTTCGGTAAGGGAGTACCCGACCATGGGGAGCTTTAAGTTGGCTCTGAAAACTCATCTATTTAGGCTTGCCTTTTCTGATTATGGATGATAGATGACTTGCTGTCTCTTGCTTTAAATTGTGTGGAGTGCTGTTTTATGCTGTGTTTTATCTTTTGTACAAGTGCTTAGATATTCTGATTTGCATTTAAAAAAAATAAAGAAGTTGAAGTTGAAGTTGTACCCCACACCATGAACATGACATGTGTCACATTTCCAATCCTGCCCAAAAGTTTTTCACGCGTGTGCCACAAAATGACATTTTGGACAGGACTTTATAAATGAGATCTGTCAAGTTCATAATGTGGTGTAATAAAAAGGCTATGTTGAACATGTTAGGCCAGAAATTGAAAAAGCAAAATAAAACTATGAACAAACATTGACATTTTTGAATGTTTACTCATATTTCTACTTTTTAACCATATTTTCAACATACTCATGTTTTTTTACCCCTATCAGGGGGAGGTCTTTAGAGCTAGTGCCTTTAGGGAAAGTTTACAAAGTGAAAACTGGACAACAATCACCATAATACCTGATTTAGACTTGGCTATGCAAGATTTTGCTAATACAATGGTTAGAATAATTAATAAACACGCCCTGAAAGTTAGAAAAATATTAGGGAAAAATCAACTTCCATGGATCACTGAAAAATTAAAAATATACTTAAGAATAAAGAACAGATTATGGAAGAAAACAAAAAGAACAAAATCTCCCCAAAAATTGCATAACAAATATTCAATATAATAAGGATGGCCAAAATAACATATTATAGACAGGGTACAGAGAAAGCTACAGATCCTAGGAAGTTTTGGCATTACACTAAAAAGCTCCAGAATCCAATCAATCCAAAGAGATAGAAACATAGAAACATAGAATTTGATGGCAGATAAGGACCGCTTGGCCCACCCAGTCTGCCCATTTCCCTACCTACTGGATAAGCTGCAGATCCTAGTTAACCAGCAGCCTACTTCTTCCTACCCCAACCCCCCAGAATTGCCTTATGACTATCCCATGCATTCTTGAATTCCACCACTGATTTTGACTCCACAACCTCCTCCGGAAGGCCGTTCCATGCATCCACAACCCTCTCTGTGAAAAAATACTTCCTTAAATTACATCTGAGCCGCCCCCATCTTCAAATTGTGCCTCTTGTTCTTGCACACCTTTTTTGAAAGATGCTACCTCTTGGACTTTGTTGATTCCCTTGAGGTACTTGAAAGTTTCTATCATGTCCCCCTCCCTCCTTTCCTCGAGGCTACATATTAAGCTCCTTAAGTCCTCTTCATATGTCTTCCAGTGCAGACCCTGCACCATTTTAGTTGCCCTCCTCTGGAAAGCTTCCATCCTGTCTATGTCTTTGCGGAGACTGGGTCTCCAGAACTGCACACAGTACTCCAGGTGGGTTCTCACCAGCTGTCTGTACAGAGGGATAATAACTTCCTGTTTTCTACTGGTGATGCCTCTCCCTATGCATCCCAGTATCCCCCCAGCCCTCCTTGCTGCCTTCTCACATTGCTTGCCCACCTTCAGATCATCTGATATGACTACCCCAGGTCCCTTCCATTTTGTTGTTGTTAGTATCTCACCCCATTGTGTACTCTTCCCTGGGTTTTGTTTCCAGGTGCATTACCTTGCACTTCTTAGCATTGAATCTAAGCTGCCATACATTTGACCATTCCTCTAACCTTGCCAAGTCCTTCTCATCCTTTCCACCCCACCCTGTGCATCAACTCTGTTGCAGATCTTAGTGTCATCTGCAAAGAGACATACTTTTCCTTCCAGTCCTTCTGCAATGTCGCTATAAAGACATTGAAGAGGACCGTCCTAATACTGAACCTGCGTGTACCCACCAGTAACCCTCCTTTCTTCTGAGTGGACTCCATTTACTATTACTCTCTGTGTCCTATTCTCCAACCAATTCTTTTACCCAGGCTGTCATCTTGGGACCCACTCCCAGGCTGGCTAACTTGTATATTAATCTTTTGTGTGGGACTGTGTCAAATGCCTTGCTAAAGTCTAGGTAGGCCATGTCCACAGCCCCTCCCTGATCTACTACTTTGGTCACCCAGTCAAAGAAATCTATTAGATTCGTCTGGCATGACCTTCCCGCTGTGAATCCATGCTGCCTAGGGTCCTGTGCCCCTCTGGCCTCTAGATACTTGACAAGATCTATTAAATTAATCAATAACCATGTTATGACAGAAAGTGAATACTTAGTAGCTAATCTATTATATGATTATTACATTGAACTTCCTGACCTGAACTTGCCAGATTATAAGCAAGTTTCTCCAGCACAAAAAGCATCAAACAAAAGACAAAAAATTTCAGAAATTGTGGACACGAAACCCAGGTTCAGATTTAAGGCAGTGAAAAGTTACGATGTTGAGAGGGAGCTAAGGAGTTTAAAGACTGGTAAGTCTTATGGCCTTGATGCAATTGACCCAGAGTTTTTGAAAATAGGCTCTGATATATTAGCCCTAGTCATTACATACCTATTTAATTGGAACTTGAGCAGTGCAGTTTTTCCTGAATTGTGGAAAATAGAAAAGATAATTCCAATAGACAAGGGAGGGGATTTGTTGTCACTGTCCAACCACAGGCCTATCGCACTGCTCCCTGTCCTGTCGAAAGTGCTGGAGAAATTTGTCCACAGGCAGCTTTTGGGGTACCTGGAGCAGCATGATTTGCTCACAGATAACCAATATGGGTTCAGAGCGGGGAGGTCCATGGACATGGCCGTCATAGATTTTAATAATCTTGTTTCAGGGCCCATGAATTTGGGCGTTAGTACAGGGGCTGTGTTCATGGACCTCAGCAAAGCTTTCAAGCTGGTTGACCATGGTATTGTACTTGAAAAACTGCATGAGATTGGACTCCATGAAGAAACTTTATCTTGGTTCAGTCCATACCTACTTCAAAGAAAGTAGTATGTTTCAGTAGGTAAAACTTTATCAGTCTTATGGGAGGTGAAGAGAGGGGTCCCTCGGGGCTCAATATTAGTGTCCCTACTCTTCAACATATACCTTAACCACCTGCCAGATGTGATAAAGAACAGAGTGGTGCGTTTGTATACGGACAATACCATTTTGGTGGCATCTGCAGCCAACAACACCACCACTCTGGAGGCAATATTGCAGGAAGAAATATTGGCCATGAAACATTGGTTTCATGAAGCAAGATTAGTAATGAATCTTAAGAAAATGCAGTGCATGACATTTACAACGAGTAACAGAAACATAATAGGAGAAGAACTGAACTTGTTTTTCCAAAAACAAGCAGCAGATATCAAAAACTCATACATACAAATATTTGTGAGTAGCTATTGATAGGAGCTTAACCTATGAAGAACATGTACAAACTATTGTAAACAAGTGTAACCAAAGACTGGGGATGCTAAGAAGGACATCTGTCCTCTTAGGGAAATCTACCAGAACCAAATCGGTGACCCAGCTTTTGCTTCCAGTTTTAAACTGTGGGGTATTGTTGTATAGAAACGCACAAAAAAACTTGCTGAAAAAAGTTGACCAATTATATTACAAAATCATGGGATTTGCTAGTAGTAGCAAATTTGATGAACAGCACTGCAAAGTTTTTAATAAATTAAATTGGGGGGGTCCAGAACTGAAAAGAGAGATACAGTGGTCAACATGGTGTTATAAATTAATGAAAGCAGATCATACCCACTCACTAAAGGCCTTAATAACTATAAATCATAGAGACAACTTACATGGATTGAGAAATTCCTCCCTAGACATTGGCTGGCCCAGGGTAAAAAACAGATTTGGTGATCAAACTTTAATTATCAACTTGGCACGGAAATGGAATGGGATTGCCAATTATATCAATTCAAAAGCTACTGACAGAGCATTTCAGCAGGAGATGATTAATGTTTATCATACAGGATTGTAAGTGTTGAGAACATGATCACATCAATGTTTCTCCCTTTAGTATGCACTTTATGTATACACTTTGTTTATGTTAAATATGTCAAATAGATGTTCAATTGAATGTTAAAACTGAAGTCTTTTATGTATTTTGTATGGGGCATGATTTGTAAACAGGTTGTTATCCCTAAATTATGTCTCCTGGATAAAAATAAAAACGTTATCTGTCTGTCTGTCTGTCTATCTATCTATCTATCTATCTATCTATCTATCTATCTATCTATCTATCTATCTATCTATCGAATGAACATGGCAGGAATCATTATCAAATCCCTCTCCAAAACCTGTTTTTGCACTCATTCCATAAAACAACATTTTGTGTTGCATTTCATAAATAACACCTGTCGTTTTCATAAGCTGGGCATTCAAGGCTACAATGTAAGAAAACAACAACGTTATATGAAACCTTGTCATTTCCAAGTCATGACAATTTCACTATTATAACTTATGTTATTAATTTGTTAATGTTTGCCTCAGCACTATCAGTGGCAAACACCTACACAGCAAATACAAGCAAGCAAACATTCGGCATTGACAAATGCTTGTTTCCACTAGTATGCATTTGTTAATTTCCACCAGAACCACACTTGAAAAAGCTGTTATCCACAAAATAAATTATTATTTTAATGTCCCTAATGGATTAAATATATTATTCTTATTCAAATGTGTATGTTTCAAGGTGGGCTAACAAACCAATTTCCATGTTCATACTGAGGTCAATACTGAGGTAGTCAGGAGCTTAAAAGGCATTAGCTTATGCATAGCTCTATATATCTATGAAACTAATCATGACTGTGTCCATTTGTAATGTCTTTGTCTAATTTCGTTTTGAATTCCCCTCTATTTTGACTAATGGCTATATCCAGAGGTACTGTGTTCCATGGGTTTACAATTCTCTTTTTTTGTGAGCAAAAATATTTTGCTGAAATTTGCAAGGGATGGTTATCACATTTGCAGTATTAGGCTTAAATTCAGGATTTAATTTGCACACTAGATACGGGTCATTTGCGATATCACACATAAGAAGGAGGTCTCTTATCCTTCTTGTTAATGGCGTAAGTTTTAGGTCCCTTAGTCTGTGTTCATATGTTTCATTACTAAATGTAGATGCAGTATTAATTTAGTAGCTTTTCTTGGGACTTTCTCTATTTGGTTGATGCTCGTATGGATGCCAAAACTGAGTTTAAAGTCAAGGCTGGGTCTAATGTAAGCACTGTACAGTGAACAAATCATATCTTTGATACGTGATCTAATATTTCTTTTAATGAACCACATCACAGTATTGAACCTCCCAATGACCTCAGTGCTCTGCTTATGTTTTTCCAGATCTTCTGACACAAGTACCTTGAGGCCTCTCTCATGCATTGTTGCACTAAGTGTGGTATCACATAGTGAATAGCTAGCTTTTTTGTTCTTATAATTTAGGTGCATAACCTTATACTTCTCAATATTAAACTTAATTTCCCACTTTTTAGCCCATAGTGAGATTTAATACAGATCTGACTGGATTCTTGAAGTTTGCTCATCCATTTCACATAGACTAACAAACTTGGAGTCATCTACATATTTGGATAACCAGCTTAATACATTGTTTAAGTTAATATGAAAATATTAGCAGTCCCAGGACTGACCCCTGTGAAACACTAATCATGTTACAAGCAGTGGAGACATAGCCATTGATTTTAACAGTTTGAATTTTGTTTTTTAACCAATTTAGGGTCCAGATGATGAGTTTAGTGTGGTTCCATGTCATAACGATGATCACGGAATAGCGATCACCATTACAGCGAGTGTACATTGCCAAAAAAACAAAAAAGCGATGTACACTTCCAGCGAGGAAACACCGGCAAACACAGAAAATGTTGTTCTGCAGGGTGCTGCACCCACCTGCACCCGCCTTACAAATGGTTCCTAACTGCAGGAGGGTGCATGTTGGGGAGAAACTTGGAAAAAACTCCCGGAAAAAACAAAAACAAAATACTATGTCCCTCCCCAGGCCCAAACCCTGCACCTTCCCCACTGTAGCAAGCCACCCTCACCACTCCACCATGGCGCCAGCTCGGCAGTCTACTGCCACACTACCCCTTACATATCTTCCCTCCTCTTCCGGTCTCCCTCCTGTTCTTCCCTTCACCCTGTTTTTCGGCCACCGCTACCCTTGCAGGGTAGCCCACATAGCAGGCGCTGAAACTGAGTGACTCATATTTGAGTCATTCAATTTCAGTCACCATTATGACTGTACACCGTTTAGTGTAGAAGTTTACTTTTTCCATTTTTTCAGTTATAGACCAGTGGAGAACAAGATCGAAAGCTTTGGTGAAGTCTAAATAGAATATGTCACAAGGGATCTTTTTATCAAGGGACTCACTGATCTTTTTGTAAAAACAATACCAATATGTTGTACAAGATTGCCACATGTAAAACCATGTTGATTTGGGCCAATGTTTCTTATGCATGATGTAATGTCATCATTAATTATACCCTCTAGTAACTTTCCTGGGACTGAGGTCAGACGAATAGGTCTGTAGTTGCTCATGATTTATCTGTCTCCTTTCTTATGTATTGGGACCACTTCTGTAGTTTTCCAGTCATATAGTATTTGTTCAGTATTGATTGATGTTTGAAAAATGTGTTGAAGGGGCTCTATATGTTCTGCCTTGATTTCCATTGTGCTGCTGGAGATGTTGTCAGGACCAGGTGAGGAATATTCTTTGAGTTTATTAATTCTATTGCGTGCTTCTTTACTGCTGATAGTTATATTGGCAACACTGGTGGAATATAGTTACCTTTCCTAACCTCTCCCACCTAAGCGTGGATGCTTCCAAAAATGATCTCAGCCTGGTTGACTGGTCTCCTCTCTACCTAACTGAGGACATTAACTATGCAACTGACTATTTCAACTCCGTCCTCCTCGCACTACAAAACCTACATATCCCAGTCACCACACGCAGGGTGGCAGGGAAGGTAACCAAGTGGCTAACGCGCCCCCTGCTTCAACTTCTCAAAAGCAGGGACAAACTATGGTCCATGTGGAAGGTATCTCATCTTTGCACTGACTTTGAAGCCTATCGAGCCTCGCGGAACAAATGCAAAAGAGAAATTCGCCTTGCCAAAAGTACCTACTAGAGGAACCTCCTAAAATCCTCATCTGAGAACCCTCAAAAGTACTGGGCCCAAATAAAGGAAATTCTTGGCAGTGATAAGCAGCAGACTCCAACCGATATGAATATTCAAGGCATTCACTGCAACAACCCGAGTACAATTGCCAACGTCTTCAATTCCCTCTTCTCCATGTTACCTGGTGCAACTCAGACTATGCCTCAAGATTATTGTCCTCCTGCCCCTTCCTCGTCCCTTACTCCACCTACCCTTGTGCTGGCTCCAACCACATACCGAGAAGTATGTAAGCTACTTAACTCCCTCCCGGCACATGGGGGCCAGGGGGCCAGATGGCATCCATCCTGGTATACTCAAGCAGTTTGCACCATGGCTGGCCAAGCCTGTCACCAGGCTTTTCAACCTCTTGATCCGCACGTCCACTGTCCCATCTACTTGGAAAACGGCCAGAACTATCCCTATTCTCAAAAAGGGTGATGTCAAACTTATGTCCAACTACCGCCCCATCTCTCTTCTACCCACTCTCAGTAAGCTTCTTGAGAAAATAGTCCACCGCCAGCTCGCTGAACACCTCACCAAGTTTAATCTCCAAACCCCCTGACAACACAGATTTAGGCCTGGACACAGCACTACTACGGCACTGACACAACTTACCAGTGACATCAAACGTAATATGGACCACGGCCTACTCACCGGAGCTGTCTTCATAGACCTGTCCAAAGCTTTTTGACATGATTCATCACCCTCTCATGCTGAAGAAGCTCCAATCTGTAGGAGCATCTGATCCAACTCTATCCTGGTTCCGCAGCTACCTGGACAATCGCACTCAGGTGGTAGCTTTTAACAAGACCCTTTCCTCCCCCATAAAGATCTCCCATGGAGTCCCACAGGGGTCCACTCTCGGATCTCTCCTTTTCTCCCTCTTCCTAAATGATATTCCCGCTCTTTCCCGACACAGCTGCACTCCTATGTATGCTGATGACCTGGTTCTCTACCCAGGTTCTAAATCGATAGAGGACATCAACTCCACTCTCTCAAATGATTTTCAAGTCCTTCAACTATGGCTCTCGAACAGCCATCAAAACCTTAACCAGGACAAAACTCGAGCCATGCTATTCGGTTCCTCAAAAAAAATGCCCTCCACTGCCCCCAGGCTCTTGGTTCACTGCCTAGACGGTTCCCCTATCACCAACACGGCATCCTTCAAATACCTGGGGGGTCACACTTGATCCCTCCCTTGACTTTTCATTACATGTCAACATGGTTTTTCGAGCTGTCAATGCAAAAATAGAGGCAGTATAGATACATAGATACATAGATACATAGATACATAGACAGTGTCGGCAGATAAGGGCCTATGGCCCACCTAGTCTGCCCATTTGAGCTTGTAAGTTCAGTTTGTTTTCCTAGAAGTCTATTTCCCCTTACCCCTGACCTCTAGAATTCCTTTATGTCTATCCCATGCATTCTTAAATCCCGTGATTGTTTCAGCCCCCACCACTTCCTCTGGCAGGAAGCGCAGTGGTCTAAGGCTCTGAGCTGCAAATCTGGTGACATCCAGCAGACCAGACCTGGGTTTGAATCCCACAGCTTCCACTTGCATACTGTGTGACCCTGAGCAAGGCACTTAACCTCCTTGTGCTCCCAGGTTGCTCCTGTAAAAAAGCTTCCAGCTTAGTGTGCTATACCTGGTTAAAACAACTAAATAAAATTGGTGTCGCCTATCGTATGCGCCACTCCCTCACTCCTTCAGCCAGATTAGCAGTAGCAAGGGGAATCCTCTTACCCCAGCTCCAATACGCTCTTCCCCTCATCTACACTGCCAGCTCTTCTATACTCAGTAAATGGAACACCGTCTATAACAAAATCTGCAGATTCGCCTTAACTGCCCCTCGCCTTACTCATCACTGCCTCCTCTACTCTGGTTTAAACTGGCTATCACCTAAGGATCTACGGGCCTACTCCCTGGGATGCTTTATTGACTCATTCTCCAGACCTCCCAGCCCTGACTATCTGGCTAACCTGCTGACTCCTGCCTCCCAAACCTGTACCCTCAGGTCGTCCTCTGTCCCTATGCTCTCTACCAGACCTTGTGCTACAAAAATGGGTGAACAGGCATTCTCTCACTTTGCTCCTAAGTTCTGGAACTCACTCCCCCTTCAGGTTAAAAATTCTGCCTCCCACCGGGAATTTAAAAGCTCGCTATTCTCTCACCTTCACGCCCTTGGACACTGCAAATGCTCGTAATCTGCTTCACCCTATTGCTGGCCTGCGGCACGGACCCAAGCCTATTTTTTGTTCTATATGTCATTTATTATGCACTGTATCTGATTTTGCTGCTCTAATCACCTATGTATGTTGTTAATTGCTCTTGCTGTCTTATGTTTACCCTGATTGTCATCACGTACTACTGTAATATGTATAACGATGTCCTGTACTCTCCCGCGTCGTGCCTGAAAATAGGCAGGATTGTTGCCTAGCGCACTTACCCGGTTACCAAACACTAATAAATAAATAAATATACTGTATTGCAGATTATATTAGCTTTCTGTTTATATTAGCTATATTAGCTGAAAGCAAAGAACCGCTAATATAAACAGACCGCTAATATAATCTGCCATGTTAACTGTACTGCAGCAGTAAGCACTGTGCGCTAAATATATCAGGTACTAATATGTACAACTGGAGTCATCGCGCTAAATATATCAGGCGCTAATATTAACTACTATACAGTATACTACCAGGCTCCCTAATCTTTTTTCCATATAGGTTTTTCTCACTTCAGGGCATCGGGCAGGTTCTGCTCAGGTCCTCTCCTTGAGAGGAATCATTCTGCCTCTTAGCTCAGAGGCATCATCCTACCTGCCCTGGTGCTCCCTTTTCCATTTTCTCTCCATTATCCTGAGACCCTGGTACACAAACACACATGCGCGTGGTGGTGTGCATGCACTGCGAGGCTCCGGTGATGGTCTCTTCTTCCCACCTGACCTAGTGTCAGGTCCCCCCTAGGCTTGGTGCTGCCACCAAGCCTCCGTTTGGTGGAAGCCAAATGCCAGTAAAACTCCACATTCCTCTCTGGGAAAGGAACTCAATCCAACTCCTCGCCCCCCCAGCCAACCACCGGCAAACCATGCTCATTCCTGAACATGGGTTGCTGACATAGGAAGGGGTACGGTGCCTGTGCCTCAGCCCTGTTTGCCACTGGGCCAGTTCAGGCTCCCTTATCTTTATTGTATATACAGAGCAGAAGTACTTATTGAAGGCCTCGTTCTCAGTCATATCAGAAGGATTATTAACAGTGCCCTCTTGGAGCTGGATGGACCGTACCCGAGGCTTTGTGCATTTCAATGAGTTAATATAACTATAAAAGATTTTACTTCCTTTTTTTTTTTTGTTAGTCTTTGTATCCCCTCCACTGGATGGCTTTCCCTCAGCTGCCCCAGCTCTGTCACCCCGATGTCTCGGGGACTTACCTGCCAGCCAGTACCCCTAGTCTTGCCCCCCCAAGCGGGGTTGATGGGGTCCCCTAACCACTGTTGGGGACCAGATCCAGTATTTGGCCTGGTGAGCCCAACTAGCTGGCTGCAGTACCTGCAAGGGTCGAACGCCATCCTGCCACCAGTAGATGTTTTTGTCCCCCCTTTTTCTTCCCCTGGTGCAAAGAAAGTAGCATGCAATGACACCATTAGCTGAGTTATGCACACTCCCATACACAGCACACCAGGCATCTGCCCTGCCTCCATTCCCCATGAGTGCGGTCCTAGTGTGTTGACTCCCAGCCACCGCTGGGGCCATGCTGACACCGGTTACCAGTCCCACCCCTTTCCAGAGGAGGAGAGCATTCCTTGGACTCTCAGTCCTTCTCCTACCCCCCCTGGCCATCCCTCCAACTCTCGAGCTTCCTATCAAACTCAGGTTATCGGCATCGCGAGCGGTAGCTCTACTGCTGCACTGACTGGCCGGCATGATTGTACATCTTTTTAAAGCATTTTCAGCAAGTATGACAATTTTTTGTTGGCAGTCTTTTTTTGGTGGGGGGACTCAATTTATCTCTGGGCACGTGGGAACTCTCTCTGGCAGGCCCCTCTCACACCTATCACTCTACCACCCTGCCTAGTGCTCCCCCACTGGAAAATCAGGGACAGACACTCTTCACCTGCCCTGGACTGATGGACCCCCTGGCTCTGAACCCCCTGAGGTGGGGCCACCACCCAGCCTGGTGCTCTATCTAGAGTCCAATGCACTGATTCAGGGCAGGGCAAGGGGCTGGGAGAGCCGGCTGGATGAGCCTGGCGTTGGGTATGTGGTGATGGTGTACTGGAGGCTGCCATCACCTAGCCCAGGGCCAGGGTTTTTCCTGCAGTGTAGTTTCCCCCTGGAGTGCATGCATGGTGCTGATGTTTGCCGTCACTCCACCCCTTACAGTACCAGTTCCTGTAGTGCCCCGATCTCCATCGGGGACCACTAAGAAGTCGAGCAGAACCCACAACCCACCCTAGGAGAGGAGAGCAGTCCTCCGGATGCTCAATGGTCTCTCTCCCCTGCCGACCCTCGGTGGCCCGAATCCATTCCTGAACCAGGGACGCTGACGTGGTGTGAGGTGTGACATCCAGCACCTCAACCCTCAGCACCACCGGGCCAGCTTTTTAGGCAGTCTTGATAGCATTTTTGCACATTCACTGATTGTGTTTAAACTTATACCACAGTTCCAGGAGTTTGGGAAAGTAAAAAGGATTTATATGATTTGTCTCTTTTTGTTAATAAGTTTCTTAATTTTAGGGGTCACCCATTTGGGTCTAAAGCCTTTGTTGTTATATATATTTTTTTTATTTTGGGGGTATGTTTGGCACTTACATCCACAATTATTCCCTTCTGTATCTGCCACATTTCTCAACTGATTTATTTAAGAATAATTTGTTCCAGTCAGTTTTACTGATTCTATTAGTGATGTTTTGAATATTGGCTTTATTGTACTGATATACTTCAAGTATGCCTGACTTAACACTATGTTCAGTCATAATATCAACAAACACAGTGTTATGATTACTACGTCCCAGTGGGGCACTTGTCATACAATTTTTAATTTGTATATTCTCTGAAAGTACCAGGTCAGTTATGGTGTTTCCCCTGTTGGGAGTAGAAACATGTTGGCATAACCCAAGTTGCTCAGCTGAATCAATTAGACTTTTGGCAGCCCTGGAGAAAGCAGTATTAGAGATCCAATCAATATCACCTAAGTTAATATCCCATAAGTTAAAAGTGTCCCCCCTGTCACAAGCAGCTTTAAATTTGATTAGGATACTCAGGGTATTATCAAAATCGGTGTCTGGTGGTCAGTAGCAACCCCAATAATTAAACTTCCTCTGTTGTTGGTAGTTAATTCAACCCACTGTGTCTCTGTGTTGTGTTGGTTGTCTCTTTTTATTTTATTAGAGGTATCAGTTGCTAGTATTCCTTCTTTTATGTATCACGTGATACCATCTCCCTTCTTTCCATTCCTATCTCTGTTGAATAATCTAGATCTGTATACTGTTCAAATGTTTGTTCTCACCTCATGCTGCATCATGAAATACTCTTTAATGTTGACTCTGGTCTCCCCTGTCTGTACTCTCCCGGGTCGTGCCTGAATATAGGCAACATTGTTGTCTAGTGTACTTACCCGGTAAACAAAAAACAAATAAATAAAATAATAAATAAATATCCCTGTAGCTCTTATCCCCAGGTTGTACATGGTGTCCACTGGGTTTCCACATTAGCTATTAGAGCCACTTCCATCTCATGTATAAGAGCTTCTGAGTCATCTCTTTTATTTATTAGGCTTCTAGCATTTGTTAGGGCACATTTCCAAAGGTTAAATGGTGGCTCCTTTTTAAGTTTATCAAGCTTGCAAGCGCGAAAAAACTTGTTGATATGAGAGTTGCAAAACAGGAGTGTGATGGGTGCCTGCCCAATGATCAGCAGTGTGGCAGGGGCCGGTCTGTAGCCGGCAAATCAGCAGGCAGTGTCCTGATGACACTATTTTGCTGAGGGGGCTGGTCTCAGCAAACATTTCAAAGGACAGAGCCGATGCTGCGCGTGGCTCTGTCCTTTGAAATGTGAACCCTTCAGCTGCAGCTCAGTGTGTCTTTCCTGGTCAAACAATTTCCCTATCCCTGCAGCTCAGTGTGTCTTTCCTGGTTAAATAATTTCCCTGTCCCTGCAGCTCAGTGTGTCCATCCTGCTTCAACAATTTCCCCAGTCCCTACAGCTCAGCGTGTCCTTCCTGGTTAAACAATTTCCCCATTCCCTGCAGCCCCATAGTGTGTCTTTCCTGGTGAAACAATTTCCCCTTTCTGACATTGGGATGCCCACTCCTGATGTCGGATGTGCCCCCCCGTCTATATTGTTAGCTGACAATGGGGTGTCCAATCCCCCTGTCAGCAATGGCATGCCCCCCCCACACACACACTATTATGGCACACTGGGAGCTCACCCTAGTGTGCCTAAATGTTTAAAAAAAATCCCTGTAAAATAGAAAAACTGTCCACCCGAAGTCTTTTTTTTTTTATTTTACCTGTAAAAAGAAACCATCCAGCGTCATCTCCCCAGTCCCTCCCCACCCCAACCCTCCTTCTGTGCACCTACCTCCCCACCCCCCACCCATACATACCTCCAGAGGTCAGGAGCCATGATCTTCACTAGCCCGTTATACATCTGCACTCTTCAAAGCTGAACTAGGAACTGTGGAACCGGGTAAGCCTGTATAATGGGACTCAATGGGGGTTTCAACTTAGGTTGATATCTCAGCCATTCTTAGCCCCAAATTTTCAGCATGGGATTCTTAGGATCCTGCCTCATGAACCATGTCAGTGTCATTTCGTGTCTCAGTCCCAAAAGGTGATTTCCTGGTCACTGCGTGAAATCACCTTTCAGGACCAACTACCGAAATGACAGTGCCAGTGTTCATGAGGTGGGGTCCCAAAAAGCCCATGTTGCACATTTGGTGGAAAAATTCCAAAAAATGCCTGCATTACCAGTGTGCATTGAGCAGTTTCTATGCACGCTTGTAACTTCACTAATTTTTTATATTTTCACTCCAGAGTCTCAACATTGCCAATTTTTCACATCTCCTTATAAACAGTACAGCTGTCATTTTTTACATCCTGCTCAAAATGTGTTTTCGCACCTGTGACCCAGAATGGCTCAGTCGGTGGGCGAAATCAACTTTCAGGATGGATTCACAAAATCACAGTGCTACTGTTCATAAGGGGAGGTCCCAAAAAGGCCATGTATAAAATTTGGTGAAAAATTCCACAAAACTGATACAGGGTTGATACACAAGGTGGGGTGGAAAGGATGAAAAGGGATTTGACAAGGTTGGAGGAATGGACAAATGTATGGCAGCTTAGATTCAATGCAAAGAAGTGCAAAGTAATGCGCCTGGGAAACAAAAAACCCAGGAGAAGAGTACACAATGGGGGGTGAGATACTGACAGCAACAAAAATGGAAAGGGACCTGGGTGTAGTCATATCAGATGACCTAAAGGTGGGTCAGCAATGTGAGAAGGCAGTAAGGAGGGTTGGGGGGATACTGGGATGCATAGGGAGAGGCATCACCAGTAGAAAACAGGAAATTGTTGGCCCTCTGTACAGACAGTTGGTAAGACCACATCAGGAGTACTGTGTACAGTTCTGGAGACCCCATTTACGCAAAGACATAGACAGGGTGAAGGCTGTCCAGAGGAAGGCAACCAAAATGGTGCAGGGTCTGCACCAGAAGACATATGAAGAAAGACTAAAAGAGCTTAAGATGTATAGCCTTGAGGAAAGGAGGGAGAGGGGGGACATGGTAGAAACTTTCAAATACCTCAAGGGAATCAACAAAGCCCAAGAGGGTAGCATCTTTCAGAAAAAGAGATGTGTAAGAATAAGGGGACACAATCTGAAGAAAGAGGTAATGTGAGGAAGTATTTCTTCACATAGAGGGTTATAGTTGCATGGAACGGCCTTCCTGAGGAGGTCGTAGAGTCAAAAACAGTGGGGGAATACAAGAATGCATGGGACAGACATAAGGCAATTCTAGTGGGTGGTAGGAGGAAGTAGGCTGTTGGTTAACTAGGATCTACAGCTTATCCATTAAGTAGGGAAATGGGCAGACTAGGTGGGCCAAGCGGTCCTTATCTGCCATCAAATTCTATGTTTCTATGTTTCTAAAATGCCTGCATCATGCGCCTGCATTGCGCAGCTTCTACACGTGCTCGTATCTTTGCCAATTTTTAATATTTTCACTACAGATTTTCAACATTGCCATTTTTTCACACTTCCTTATGAACAGTACATCTGTAATTTTTTTGCATCCTGCCTGAAATGTGTTTTCGCACCTGTGGCGCAGAATGGCGTGGTCGCTCTGTGAAATCATCTTTCGGCATGCGTGAACAAAATGACATTGGCACTCTTCATGAAGTGGGGTACCAAAAAGGCCATGTTGAAAATGTGGTGGCACAACTCCAAAAAATGACCAAGTTACACTCGGTCGTTCACAATTTTCTACACACTCGTGTAACTTTGGTCATTTTCAATATTTTCACTCCACATTTTCAATATAGCCTTTTAATCACACCACCTCATGAACAGTACAGCTGTCATACAGCTTTCTTTTGCTCATTATCAATAAAACTCTTCTTGCATTACTACACTCTCACACACTTCCTTATCTCTACGCATGACGAACTTTCGGCATTGACAAATGCTTGTTTTCCTTTGCAGTGGTGGAAAACAAAGGTGGTTGGGGTGGGCGGGCACGGCTTATTATTTCAGAAGCCAACTAGCCCACATTGCTCAGAAATTCATATAAATCTACACTCCACTAACACAGGCTTATCAATATTCTGAAATCCATATTTGCAAGAAAGTCATCATAAATTTAATTCAGACCTATAGAAAAGGTTTGTAATTGATTTCCTCATTTAACTTAAGCCTTGAGGGGCTAGGGCTCCTAATTTGGAGATCCCAAAGATTTCCTTTTGCAGTACAAAGCATGTGTGGTCACCACCCCATTTGAATATCTATATATGCTCCAGTCCGCTGCATTTAAATGCCATGGAGTGGCCGTTATGGGCCACTTTGAAGTGTTCCCATAAGGCATTATCCTCCTTTCCAGATCTTATTTCTCACACATGTCCTTGGATCCTCTTTTTGAGCAGTCTGCACCCTGTGTATTTTTTATTACATGAGTACCACCCCACATGGACAGTAAACAGTATTATACAATCAATATACTGTCCACATTTGTACTCTGCATTGCTTTCTGGGTATATAAAAGGAATACCTTTTCTGCAAAACTGCAGATATTGCAATGTCTACAGAATCCAGGGCTGTTCTGCTTAAGCCTGTCGTTTTGATTCACATTTACCAACTGATAAACTAGATTTGTACCCCCGTGAAAGTTACCTTGGGAGTGGCTCCTACCAATGGCCCTAAATCTGGATTCATGGACAGATTTGCCAGCAGTCTTAGATTGTTTTTCTTATCATCATCATGACATGCAGATTGTAGTCCATCACCATGGTGATTTTTTGTTCATTTGGTGTGTTCTTATTTTTGGTTTTAGCAACTCTGCCCTATTTATTTCACCTGCTTTCAGATATGCTGTACTTACTATATCAGCTGAGTAACCCTGTTCTTGGAATCTTGTTGACAGCATCCCTGCTTCTCTTTCATAAGTCTCTTGAAGTGTGGAGTTTCTTTTTATCCTGACCAAAGGGGCACCGGCCCACCGGTTAGTGGAAACACTACTGCTTGAGACGCTGATGACCTGGATTTGGAAGTGAGCCAAGGGTATTGGAGGCCCAGCTGGGGAGGGGGGGGGACAAGTGTCTACTGAATCACTCTCCTCCTCTTGGGAGGAGGGTGAGGAAGAGCTTGGTGCTCAACTGGTCCCTGATGAAAGCCAGGGGAGAGGCATCCTGAGCTGAAAAAGGTGGGGAGGTGTGGCAGATGTTGGCATGTGCTCCTTGACATCAGCGCATGCTATGTCTCCCATGGGGAAAAAAGAAGGAAAAAACTTCCGGTCATGCAGGATGACCACTGGCCTCTGCAGGCCCCACACCCAGTGACTTAGACTCCTTCTGGAATCTGGATCTGGTCCTGGCAGGTTGAGGGATTCCCTGCCACCCTGCCATAGAGGGCAAGCTATGGGAGAGTAAGCCCTGGGATAAGTCGAGGTGATGGGGCAGGGAGGACTGGTGGGAAGGAGGGCTGGCTGGGACAGGGAGTATTAAAAAAAAAACTGACCAAAGGGGATGCTGTCGACCAGTGCCCAGGGGTATGAACTTTCTACCCTGTATAGGGTGCTCCTTGCTATTTTCTTTTGAAATGCTGAGCAGATAACCATGTTGTCCTTTCCAACACTGAATAGTACATCCAGACATTCTGCCTCCTTTGCATTTGACTGATACGTGCACTTGATGTTCAATTAATTTATATTCAGCCATTCAATGAACTCTGAGACTGTGTTCCCACCCCCCAACACACATACTATCATCAATAAATCTATACCAATGTAGTATGTGTCTGAGGTGGGAATTAACATTACTGAAGACTACACTGTCCTCCCACCATGCCAAACAGATATTGGCTTAAGATTGTGCTAGGGAGGCACTCATTGCTGTTCTTCAAACTTACAAAAAGTGTTTTTCATCAAAAGTGAAATAATTATGAGGTAACACAAATGTCAGTAGCTGTAATATGAAACTACATGATGCCTTCTTAAGATTGGGATCATTATTTTAGAAAATCGTCTGTGGATTTAAGACCTTGTTTGTGCCTAATGCAGGTGTACAATGAAGTGATATCTATCGTTACCCAACAATAATTTTCTTTTCAGAGTAGACACTCGAATTTGGAAATCGGGTCCATCATATCCCATATGTAGCTTGGTGACCTGGGAACCATTTTCATGAGAAAACAGTCCTTAAATCTGGAGGGACCCTCACTGAATGACCCAATCCCAGAAACAATAGGTCACCCAAGAGGGTTCCTCATAGCCTTATGGACCTTCGGGAGGGCAGAACAGGTTGGGAATACAGAGAAATCAATTTTCAGGAAGCTTACTTCTTCTATGTTGATACACTTACTTTCCACTGCATAGGTGATCAGATCATCTAGTCTGTTTTTTGTAAACCCTCATGGGATCAAAGGTCAGTCTTTGATAGCATGCTTTGTCAGCAAGTTGCCTATTAATTTCAGTCATGCATTTTTTGACATCCTGCACCACTACCCAGGGACAGTGCTAGATAGGGCAAAAAGGGAAAAGTTGCAGCTTGCCCAGAAATGACCCACTTTTCACATGACAGCGGGTCCAAAGTGGTGCACCTGTCTGTAACAATAGCCAAAAGATGGAAAACTGAATAACAGGAAAGTATTTTCACTTGAAAAATGTAAACTTCTGTACTGGTGAAATTTGTACTTGTGATTAGGTTTTGTCCCAGTTGTTTCTCATTTTGACCCACATTTTTTACACCAGTGGGTCTAATCTGACCCATGTTTTAAAACCCTAGTGCTGTCACTGCCACTACCATTGTACCTTCCCCCTTTATTTCCCTTTGCGCATATGAGATTAGGGTCTGTCTTATTATGTGAACATGAATGCTATGAAAATTTAAAATTTACATGGTAAAGTACCTACCTATGTGCCAAATGTTTTGACTATATATCTAAATTTTTCTATATCACAAATGAAATGTTTAACTGTGCATTTTGAATATTATGTGCTCTTTATACCTGTAACTTTTGTATGCACCTTCACATGGTTTTACGTGTCTTCACTGGGGTCTGGATAAGTGTATCATGAATATTCATATACTATCCTATCAAACTACCACCCACTGATGAAGATCTGTCTAGAGGGTGCTACATAGAGGTGGTCTGGTGAGATGTCCATGTCTCTTTTTTGCATTACAAAATACATTGCTGATTAAATGTAGCTGGTGAGTGTGCCATCTTTCATTTGTTCAGACTGTGAGGATTTAATTGTGCCTTGAATTTGTAACTTATTTAACAAATCAGTGATAACGGGAAAAATACCACTTCAGTGGAAACAGACTTGAGTAATCCCCATACCCAAAATGTCTTTAAGTCCTGAGCAAGGATTTTAGGCCTATTTCTCTCACATATGCCATATCAAAGATGTGTGAAGGTTTTGTGACTAGACAGATGTTAGAATAGATATTGAATGTGATTGATAAAAAAAACTGTTTGGTTCTCTGAGGGTTAGCTTCACAGCTTTGGCAAAATTAAAATGTTAGAACTATGTATAAAATCATGAGAAGAGGAGGAGGCAGTGAGAGCAATTTTAGTAGACTACAGAAAGGCCTTTGATTTAATAGACCACAATAGACTAATGGGCATATAGCAGGAGTTAACATCTCCCCTGTATTGTTAGATGGGTGTATGATTTCTTGGAGGGCAGGACTCAATGGATAGAAGTAGAAATTAAATCTGTTGCAGAAAATGTGAATGGAGGAGTGCCTTGGGGACACAACTGGGACCATTGTTATTTTTGTTAATGCTAAACAACCTAAAAAGAAAGACCATGTATTAAGTGTGTGGGTAATACCACCATGATAGATATTTTTGCTGTAGCAAGTGAGAGCTGGATGCCAGAAGACTTACAAATATCAAGAAGTGGTCAAGAAAGAGCTATATGGAATTATACCACAGGTATCTAGTCTCAACCAATCAGAACACATGAAAACTGTAAGTTATTCTTCCACAAACTACCACCTACATGCCCACAGTAGTTTATTCACCTATAGCCCCACCCACAGTAGTTTATTGATCTTCCCACAGTAGTTTATTCATCTTAACCACGCCCACAGTCGTTTATCCACATTCTCTTTCTCTCCACTCACATTCCTACACTGAATCTCGTTCACAGACACTCTCAGCCTGTGTAACTAACTTTCAAGCTAAAACAAAGTCTTTTATATCTACAGCATGCCCCTGATTTCTATTAAAACAAAATCTCCCACACATTGAATTCAGCTCACAGTGCATGTAATATCTCCCTAGTGCGTTTGTCACCTCTAGTGCTACGGCACCAAGTAACAAGCGCCTTTCTGACTAACTTATAATTTTGACGTTGTATTTGTGAAAGTACCAATATGTCAGACTTACTGTACTGCCAGATACAACATTTGAAAGTTAGTCCCATTCAAAAGCGAGCACTAGAACCCTTTTTTTTCTGTTTCCAAATCGAATCTGTGATTCTGGAAATGCGCACTGCCAGCTTTCGTAATGTGCATGTCCAAACGGATTCGATTTGGAAATGGACAATAAAAAGGGTTCTAGTGCTCGCTTTTGAACAGAACCAACTTTCAAATATTGTATCTGGCAGTAAGTCTCGCATATTACTACTTTCCCAAACACAACCCTAAAATTATCAGTTAATCACAGATGAGCTTCTTACTTCCTCCCGCAGTACTCTTCACAGACGCACGGAGGATATATTACGTACGCTTCGAGTGGCATTTCATTTCTACTCAAAATACATTTTTACCACAAATTCTTGTGGTATAATAGATATAATATCTGTTTTAGGTATACTGCATAACTGGTTTCTGTGCAGATTAAATGCCTCGGCTTCACCTCGGCGTTTAATCATCCACAGAAGCTAGTTATTGCTTCGCATACTTCTCAAAACTGAATGTTATCACTTAAATAAACCCAGACAAAACAAAGGAATTCAGGTTCAGGAAACCAAGTAACAGGAAATGTCCTTCTCTGGTGTTTGTAGGAGTCCAGGAGGTTGAAGTTGTGGAAAACATCAATTTACTGGGCATTACTTTTCAGCACGAATGAAGGTGGAAGGAGCAAGTAGAGGGGATTTAAAAAGAAAAAAAGAAAAAACATGACTGTATTTTTTGACAATGCTGAAGGAGCAGGAGTAAGCTAAGTGGATCTAGTATATTAGTACTGTACTGCAATTAGACCAATGCTTGACTATGGAGCCCTAATATGGGAAGGGGGGATTAACAAAAATGGAGAGTAAGGAACTAGAAAGAAGACAAAAGTGGGCCCTGAGAATGGTATTAGGAGTTGTGGTCCCATATGATGAGGCTTTACAGAGATGTAAGTTAGAGAGATTGGGCTTGATTCTCAAAATTCGGTACAAGCAATGCTGAAGACAACTTGCACTGATTGCCGGTGCATCAGGGACCCTGCACCTGATTCTCTATTGGGTAGGGCCCTGGCTGCAACGTCCTGAAGCTTGCGGCAACAGTGGCCATGCGCCAAAAAGACAGTGTATCTGGATGGTGTGCCGCAAGTTGCAGAGTGGCTGTGCATCACTCCAGAATGTCCCTGGTGGCTAACGCCCCCCCACCTCAATCCCCTTGTTATAAACAGTAATCCCATCCCTGGTGGTCTAGTGGCCCCCCTCCCTATCACCAATCTGCCCATATATTATAACATTTAACATTCTCTGGTGGTCTAGTGGACTTCTCATCCCCCACCTCAGCAGGCAGTATCCCATCACTCCATTCCCCCTGTCCCATCCCTGAGCTGGTGACTGGCACAGCCCTCCACTCTCCATCATGATTGGCCACCGACTGAGCCATCAATGAGCATGTACTGTACTATCAGCTGTTGCAGTACATGCTCATTGATAGCTCAGTTGGTGGCCAGCCATGTTGGAGAGGGGAAGGCTGTGCTGGTCACTAACTCAGGGATGGGACAGGGGGGAGTGGGGTGGAGGGGCACTGCCTGGTGGGGTGGGCATTGGAGGGTCCAATAGACTACCAGGGAATGTTATATGTTTTAACATACTGGCAGACTGGGGATAGGGAGGGGGTCCACTAGATCATCAGGGATGGGATTACTTTATATGAAAAGGAGATCAAGGCTGGGGTCTGCTAGACCACCAGGGATGGGATTACTATATATAAAATGGGTATCAGGGCTGGGGGGGGGATTCCACTAGACCACCAGGGACATGATAACTATTAATAAAGTGGGGATTGGGGGCAGGGAGGTCCACTAGACCACCAGGGAATGATATCCATTTCATTTCGGGGGATCAGGGATAGGGAGGGGGGACCACGGCATGTGTTTCCTCCAGTACAGGGAGGGCTCCGGGGGTGACACAAGTGCTTCAACTCTCCCAGAGGACACACTTCTAAGTACCCTGAGACTAGCTCTGGCTGGTCTCAGGGTACTTAGAAATTCACCCTCTGGGAAGGTTTAGAGAATCCCGAATTAGGGTATATGGCAGCTTGCGTCTGCCACAAGCCCCCTAACACCATGCTGCAGGCCAAAGTGTGGCACAAGGGTGATGCAAGCCCCCTTTGGCACACACAGCCACAGGCTGCATTTGAGAATCACTTCTGGGGCATCTTTTGGTGCAAGTGGCACCTTGTGCTATTCCTTGTGGTGCATGCCTCTTGCGCCATTCAGGAAGCTTTGAGTACTGAGCCCATTAAGTTTAAGAAGAGAAGGAATAGCAAGTCAGTTCTTTACAGAATTTTGTGACCCTGAGCACAAGCTACTGTCCCTGTTACCTCTAAAGGAGGTATCAATATATGGTTTAAGCAAGCAGTGCAGCTCAAGACCAATTTGTAAAACCAAAACGTATAAAGAATCCTTCCTTTTTCATGAGATTTTTGGAGAAATGAAATGATTTTCATCTGTCAATGCAAAAGCTAGGGTCGCTTTAAAGTGCAAAAGATAATCGTGTGTGAGGTTTTGGCCAAATAGTGCATTTTAATTGTTACTGTATTATGTGATCGTGAGGTTGGGACATGCATTAGTGAGAATTTTAAATGTATTTTTTAATAATTATTGTATAAAATGGGTACATGTCATTAGAAAATGGGCTAGACACTAGGAGCTTCCTCACTGGCTGACAGGTACACCAGGAGGGTACATTAACTTTTGATAGATGCCTGGTGGAACTCTAGTGCCAATTGGGTGCCCCATTACTTAAGGTATTCTTGGGCACCCCAATCCGGCCTGCCACCATCTTATATTGTCTCACTTAGCGAGATTCACATCGGCAGCCCAGCTCTGTACCCCATTGGTAACCATAGGGAAAATCTCACAATGCAATATTTCTTTTACCCAAACCTAAAAAACCTCTAAACTTTCTGCTGTCCCTTGATACCATGTGTTAGAAACTACCTCCACTGCCCAAAGAGTTTTTGTTACCAAACGGTATGGCACCCCAGCTCCATTCCTTTCCACTTCAGCTTCAGTTAAACTGTTCTGTTGGCCACACTGAAATCGCAACAAATTTATTTACAAATAAAAAGCAGTTACCTTTGTTCAACTGCCTCGCTGTTCCTGCCTGGAGAAGAAAGAAAAAACTCTACGGGAGTTGAGTGCTGTGGACACATTACTGCGATTGCCGTGTGGCGTCTCCACTTCTTGGTTTCAGGTACCATGGTTGCACAATGTTGCGTGGGAAAAAGCCATATCTTTTGACCTGAGGCAAAAACAAAAATCTTGCAGAAACTATTTCAAAACCCCAAAACAATGTCAAGTTACTGCTCGGGGACTTTAAAATATTCTCCCATCTGTTCTTCTGGACATACTGGTGCATGGGGTGATAATTAGGACAAAATGGCTCTGTGTGGGGGGGGGGTAGAAACAGCAGATGAACAGCACAAAACAGAGTGACTACTTAACCAAAAAAGTATTTTTCAAGTGTTTGTATTCAATTTTAAAATAATTTCCTCTTTCATTCTCTAACCTAATTAAAATTAAGACAAAATTCCATTTTCTAAGCGGAAAAATACCCTCCAGGGTGGGCAGTATGGACAATGCCGGACCTTCCAGGGGCTATAAGGCCCTCCGTCTGTGGTGTCAGGCCTCATTACACCCTGGGTGGTCCGGTATTGCCCCATACCACCCACCCGTCAGATATTATTGCTTGCTTAAAATGGTAATTTAAAAATGTGTATATGTACTGAATTTGAATGACCCTAATTGCGGTAGGTTGATTTGATGTTTTAATAAAATTCACAGCTGCAGCCTTCAAATTCAGTTGCACTGAGCTAACATGTGATTACCTCCTTTTTATCAGCAGGAGATCTGCTTTTATCATCTCTCACTCTCTCTGGGAGACTTTTGAGCTGTCTCTTCCACCAACATGCCAGTCCTGCTCACTTCATGGTCATAAACCACGACAGATGTAGGCAGACTGAATGAGTTCAGGAACACAAACAACTACCAAGATGTCTCATAATGACTATGAACTGATGCCACAAGCATAAACATGTACTCACTGGGCCTGATTCTAGAAGCACCCCTACTCATGTCGCAAGTTGTGACATCATAGGGGTGCAGTTGCGCCAGGGACCCTGCACCTTATTCTCTATTGGGCAGGGCCCCTGTGGCTAAGTCCTGCAGCTTACACCAACAGGACACTTGCACCGAAAGGAGGGCGCAACAGCAGACATTGCTGCAAGCCTTTGACATTGCCCTGTAAAAGGGCGAAGACAGGCCCCAGCCCTGATCCCCATAAACATCCCCTACAGCCATGATTCCCTCATAATAACCATATAAAATCCCCCCTCAGCTCTGATTCCCCTGTAATGGCCATTTATGATCCCCCTCAGACCCAGTTCCCCATAATATTAATACAAACTCCACCCAGCCTGAGCCACGCACCCCACAACCCAAGTAAAATGGCACCCGTAAATATGAAACAATAAACACAGACATATCCGGTCATCCCCATTATCCCTGGTAGTCTAGTGGCCCCCCCCACCTGGCAGTGCCAGATCACCTCGCTCCCCCCTGACTCATACCCAGCCAGCGACTGGCACAGCCCACCTCTCGCCACCATGGCCAGCTGCTGACTGAGCTCTGTTTGAGTGCATACTACTACTGCACTCAGTGAATGAGCAGTCATTCATTGAGGGTGTACTATTTTACAGTGCGTGCGCGCCTGAATAGAGCTCGGTCGGCAGCTGGCCGTGGTGGTGAGAGGGATGGCTGTGCTAGTTGCTGGTTGTACAGGTCGGGGGAATCTGGGGTGGTCTGCACTGCTGGGGTGGGGCCACTAGACTACCAGGGATAATGGGGATGACTAGATATGTTTGTGTTTATTGTTTCATATTTATGGGTGCCATTTTACTTGGGTTGCAGGGTGCGTGGGTTTAGGATCAGGGCTCGTGGTTGGTTGGGGGTTTGTATTAATATTATGGGGAATTGGGTCTGAGGGGATCATAAATGGCCATTGCAGGGGAATCAGAGCTGAGGGGGATGTTATATGATTACTATGGGGATCATGGCTAGAGGGGATGTTTATGGGAATCGGGGCTTGGGGGGGTGTTAGCCCTGCAGGTCATCTACATTGGTGATTGGGCATAGGAGGATAGACAGCCCTGTGGGGCTTTTCTAATGACTGTTTTGGGATCGGGGCATGGGGGACTACATAGCCCTGTGGGGTATTGGGGAATACATAGCCCTGTGAGGCATTTCTAATGTATTTCAGAGATTGGGGCATGGGTGGGGGCTACATGTACTGGGAGTTGGGGACGTGGCTACATTGGCGCAATCCCTGGAGGGTGTAAGTATACCTACACCAGCTATAAGCTGGTATAACTGTACTTTAGTGGATGCCCTCCAGGGGTTGTTTAAGAATAGCACCCTGGGGGACTTGATTGCTGCTCTTCCAGAATACGGTGCAACTGCTGCCGTAACCCCCCTAGCACCATGTCACAGGGGGTTTAGGGCATAACTGGTGGCGTATGTCCACTTTGGTGCAAACAGCCTGCGACATGACGCAGGCTGTGTTGCAAAATACCGTATGTTGCAACTACTGGCAGGCTCCTCAGTCTCCACTACCAAACAGCCAACACACCAGTGCTATGTCTTGGATATTCTTCATTGTAGTAAAACAACAAACCCCAGCAGTGAGTTTACTGAGTGCACCCTCCCTCAGTGCAGTGGAACGTTTTCGTGCCTCACTTAACGCTTTCTCAAGGATTTGGTAGTGGAGACTGAGAAGCCAAGCTGTCTAGAGACTGTGAGTTAAGGAACCACCCCTGCTGTTCACTGGAGAACTGCATCACTTGATTTACTATTATAGTTATTACTCAAGTCCAGTAGGTCTGGAGGTCTGTCGCTTGACAGGTGAATGAATACTGCAAATGTGCCTGTATTCATAAAGCCCATTATCACTCCATGAGCCCTTGTGGCTCTCTCCACAGTCTCCTGAGCCTGATGGATGATCAGTCACCCTCTTACCTCATTCCCATCCCATTTTGTGTCACAAATAATGAAGATGGCTGCTGAACACAAGCCGTCTTTCCAAAATGTCCTTATTTACACATATAGTGGTGCCAGCCAGGATGCATCACAGTAATGCTGTAGTATATGACAAAATGCTGCAGTATGCAGCAGGAAACACTGTAATTCAATGTAATTTAATGAAAATTAAGCCCTTTTGTCATGCAGTATTTTGTGGCATGCCATTTACTGCAAGTTGCTGCACTGCATCCTGGCTGACTCCACTGTAGTCCTGCTTGCAAACAATAATCTGAATCCAAACCCCGTCCTGCACAGGGATGCTTACATGTCTGGTTCGGTTGGGGGTAACAATCAGTAGATTCCTGATTTCGTTTTTTAAAGAATTTCTTTTAAAGAATTTTAAAAAAGAATTGGAATTCAGCTTTCAGGCCTCATTTATTTATATGCAGACTACTAAACAATAAAAACGTACCTGTGAAGCACACTTGTCTACAAAATCCATGTGCACACATAAATAGAACTGTGTTCTTCATACAATAAACCTTTTGAAATGAACAGCCTACATTTCTGAAAATGTGTCATTAGCTTGTGCTCCTCTTTAGATAACTAAAAGAAAATATTCACTTTGAAAACTGACAGCTCTGAAGCACATTTATTATTAATGCACAAGGTTGCTGAACTAGAAATCAAATTTGCAAAGCTCCAAGCCAGCATTTTCCTAAATAGGAACAATAATATTTTTAAAATCTTTTTTTTATATACTTTATTGCATTGTTCAGTTATGTTACATAAATACATTCCGTTACACTGTAATTAGTGTTCCCAGACAACTAAAGACAGAGAAATGTCATAGAGAATAAAAAATAAATAAATCCGAGATGTTATGTGTCATTGGACTATCAAACATATACGTATATGCAAGACCAATTCATGGGGGGACCTGTAAATAATTTTATATAACTAATAGAAAATACACTCGACCTTGCAATAGCAATTTGCCATTTATCAAGCCGTTGTGTAATCAAAATTGCCCTCCCCCACTTCATTTAAACCAAGGCCTAATAAGGTAAAGCAAAATATATAAGTAAGGCCCTAAACCAAAGATAATTTGTAATGTTTCATTGTCAAGGGTGCATTTTTTAGAATCCTAACAAATACAATGGTCATATTTCCATCCTATCCAGTATTGCCAGCACATCTTTTTCTAAACTAGTAGGGGACCCAGCTGATTCTTACGCCGAATGGTGCTGTCTCAAGAACAAGACCTGTTGATCAACTTTGAAGAAGATATAGGCCTTGTCATCTTTGACAATTTTAACTTTAGCAGGAAGTAGGAATGAAAATTGTGCGCCAGTTCGTAGAACTTCCTGGCAATATGCCAGGAACTTGCAGCACCATTGTTGCGTTTGAAAATAATAGTCTGGAAAAATAAAGTAACATTGTAATTTATATTCTAAGGTACCTTTCAGTTTGGCCAGTTTCAAAATAAAGTCACAGTCCGAGTCAAATGCAAATGCGGCCTAGATGGTAGATTTAATGGTACCTGACTTCTGATTTCTTTTGAATACCCTAAAAGCATAAGCAACAAAAGTGGATTATCCTGGGGTAAATGGAATGTAGATATTTGCACGCCTTTCAACAAGTCTGATATTTGCAAAGTTAGCATCATGACTCTTTTTCTGCTACTGTTCAGGCAGAGCAGAGCTTGTAGAAGGAGCTGGCGAATACACAGCAGTGTCCATAAGAGTGCCAGGATCCGGTCGTTCATTGCAAGATTTTGTGGCAGTGGAGTTGAGGTTTGGGGGGGGGGGTTGGCTGAGGGTGTTTCTGCCAGCTGGCCAACCCAGGTTCTATATATAAAGTCTATAGCTTCTTCTGGCACTGTGAAGCTATGCGAGGACCCGTTCCTTTCAGTTTTCAGTGTAGCAGGGTTTGCCATCTGATATCATACTCCCAGCTGCTATAGCTTGTAATGTGCCTCTGAGAAAGCAGCTCTTCTTTTTTTTAACTTGCCAAATAATCCTAATGCAGAGAGAGAGAGAGAGAGATGGTGGCCATGGCAGAGGAGGGGATCCTTTTCTATCACCAAGGACATGATCTGTTCTTTCAATGACTATTTAGGGAACAGGGCTAAAATGGGCCTTGGTTTGTCCCCAGCTTTAAGATGAGGAGCCAGGGAATTAGAGTGAGATGAGACATGTTTAATTCCCATGCTGGAGTCACCTAGATGGTTAGTGTTCAGTCATTTCAATGCCTGGGTCAATGATGAACTCTTGGACAAGATTTCCTCAGGGGGACAGCATCCCTGGGCCTCGCACAAGTTGTTACTTCTGGGATTCACCAACATGGTCATGCCTTGGACTTGGTCTTTTCCCTGAGCTTGAGTTAGAGGGTCTCAAGATTGATCTGGTCAGTCGGTTAGATTATTAAACATAGAAACATAAAATATAGACTTTGAAGGCAGATAAGGACAATTTGGCCCACCTAGTCTGCCCAATTCCCTACTGATTGGATAAGCTGGAGATCCTAGTTAACCAACAGTCTACTTCTTCCTACCCACCACCAGAATTGCCTTATGTCTGTCCCATGCATTCTTGAATTCCCCAACTATTTTTGACCCAATTACCTCCTCAGGAAGGCTGTTCCATGCGTCCACCACCCTCAATGTGAAAAAATACTTCCTCACATTGCCCCTGAGCTGTCCCACCCTCTATCTTCAAATTGTGCCCCCTTGTTCTTGCACACCTCTTTCTCTGAAAGATGCTACCCTCTTGGACTTTGTTGATTCCCTTGAGGTACTTGAAAGTTTCTATCATGTCCCCCCCCCTTTCCCCGAAGGTATACATATTAAGCTCTTTTAGTCTCTCTTTGTATGGCTTCTGTTGCAGACCCTGCACCATTTTAGTTGCCCTCCTCTGGACTGCCTCCATCCAGTCTATGTCCTTGAGGAGATGGGGTCTAAAGAACTGCATGCAGTACTCCAGATGGGGTCTCACCAACTGTCTGTACAGAGGGATAACAACTTCCTGTTTTCTGCTGGTGATGCTGCTCCCTATACATCCCAGTATCCCCCAGCCCTCCTTACTGCCTTCTTACATTGCTTGCTTACCTTTAGGTCATCTGATATGACTACCCCCAGGTCCCTTTCCATTTTTGTTGTTGTTAATACCTCCCTCACCCCACTGTGTACTCTTCCCCTGGGTTTTTGTTTCCCAGTTTCATTACTTTGCACTTCTTTGCATTGTATCTAAGCTGCCATACTTTTGACCATTCCTTCAACCTTGCCAAGTCCCTTCTCATCCTTTCCACCCCCCCCTTTTGTATCAACCCTGTTGCAGATCGTTGTGTGGTCTGCAAAGAGGCACACTTTTCCTTCCAGTCCCTCCACAATGTCACTTATAAAGACATTAAAAAGGACCTGACCCAGTACTGAACCCTGCAGTACCCTGCTAGTAATCCCCCTTTCTTTGGAGTGGACTCCATTTACTATTACCATTTGTTCTCCTTCAGGGCCCCCCTTGTAGTCCACCCTCAGTGGAGATGATCCGGTATCACCCTTTAAGAGGGCAATGACCTCAGGGACTTCAGGCAGTACTAGACATCTCAGGTGTGATGGTGGCATGTGCTGCAGTGTTGTAGGTGGCAGTGGTGGCCCATAATAGTGCTATCATGATGGCCTTCAGTTGTGTGGCACTGTCTCATGTACACCCACTTGTCTCATATTGTGGCTCATCATGGTATGACAGAGAGCTAAGGGTGATGAAAGCAAGGTGGTGGAGGTTGAAGGATTGCTGGAGGAGATCCAGAGCCCAAGAGGACAGAATGGCTTTGGGTATTCATAACAATGAATACCAAAGGGCAATGAACCAGAAGAAGGCAGGTTTGCTGTCTGGAGAGATTGCTGATGGGAGGAATCTACCAGCTTAGTTGTTTCAAACTGTAGAAAGGTAACTCCATCTGACCTGTCTGGAGTCCATGGGGAATTTTTTTTTTTACACATTAAATGTGACTAGTTCCTTCCATCTTTCTTGAACAGGGCATTCTCTGTTTGGGCTAGGATCTCCTCGAGCGGGCTGTTGCAGCCCAACGAGGCTGAGCCAAAACATTACAGATGCAGTCAGCTGTCATGGAGAGAGTTTAGACCAGTAATGGTGGAAGAGGTGATTGGGGTGATTTCTGAGCTACAATTAACATTTTGCTAACAGGATCCAGGGCCAACACAACTACTGGTGAGCTGTCTTGAGTATCTGGGCCCACTGTTAACTGGGATTGTCTTGTATTCTTTGTCAAAGTGGGTCTTCCCAGCTGCCTTAAAAGATGCACTGGTGAGGATTCTTCTGAAAAAGCCATCTTTGAACCTGGATAACCTGGCGAATTACTGATTAGTCTCTAACCTACCATTTGTGGACAAGATTATTGAGAAGATGGTTGCATTGCAGATTGAGGCACTCTTCATAGCCTTTGACATCTATGAGCCTCTCCAGTCTGGATATAGTGCCAGGCATAGCAACAACACTGAACTGGTCAGGGTGCACAATAACCTTGTCAGGGTAAGGGATAGAGGAGATTGGTCAGTTCTTATTCTCCTTGACCTCTCCTCAACCATTGATACTATAGACCATGGACTGTTATTAGATCAGCTGAGGGAATAGATAGGACTCATTGGCAAAGTCATCTGCTAGTTTGAGTCCTTCCTTAGGAACAGGACACCCAAGGTTGTTTTGGGAGAATTTCTCCTCACTTCCAGTGTTGCTGCCTTGTGGTGTTCCCCAGGGATCAGTCCTTTCACTCATATTGTTTGCAGTGTATATGCTGCCCTTGGGAAGGATCATTAGATGGTATGGATTGGATTTTCACTGCTATGCAGAAGACACTCAGCTGTACCTGTCATTTGCACACAGGATGCTGGATGCAGTGGAAGTGCTCCATAAATGCTTGGCCGAGATCCGGGGCTGGATATCATCAAGCTGGTTGGAATTCAACCCTGATAAGACTGACGTACTGGTAGTTGATCTGGGTTATTGGGGGGAGGGGACTGGCAGCTGCTGAGAAGGAGGTCGGGCTTCAGCTCTGCTTGGCTTGGCTCATCTAGGATTATGGCTGCCACAAAGATGAAAAATCTGGGAGTCATTCTGGATGAGGTGCTGACACTTGAGGCTCAAGTGTCGACAGTAGTCTGGAGTGGCTTTTATGATCTGAGGAACATCAGATTGGTTAGATCTCTTATCCCCTCAGAGACCTGGCAACACTAATACATGCATTTGTGATGTCCTGTCTGGATTACAGCAATGCTCTGTACCTTGGGGTCAGTGGAGGTACTCTATAGCACCCGCAACTGGTGCAGAATGTTGCAGCCAGGCTGCAGACTGGCCTTTCAAGATTGAGTCAGATTTCCTTTGTACTGTGCATACTGCACTGACTGCTGGTTAAGCAGTGTATCTCCTTTCAATTTCATTTAATTTATTTTAAATGAAGATCTATGGACAAAACTGTCCATTTTCCTAGGCAACCGTACAAAGTAGAAAACATAAAATATCACATAGCAAATATACATATTCATTTAAAACAGGTGAAACATTAAAAGTTATTCACGTACAATCTGTGAATGTTCAGATTGGTTATCGGTCATCTTAGCAGTTAAATCTGAGGGCAGTGGCTTCCAGAATTGTCCTACTCTTTGTTAAAGTGAATCTTGTCCAATTTTATGTTTACAATTAGATAATATCAGAACAAATCTTTGTGATGATTTAACAACTGCAGAATCTGAGCCTTCCCTTTGTACTAGTAGACACAACTTGTAGGATACACACCCATAGTACATTTTCCATCCCCAAAACTCCTAAAGATACTCAGTTCTCTGGGTCAGACAAGGTAGTTTTGATATTGAATATAGCATGCAGATAGGATAGTCCATAGAAAGACCAAAAGTGACCCTGCACGCTCTTTTCAACAGCATCTCAACAAGATGTAGTACAGTTTTTCCAGCAGAAGAATACATCACTAAGCCATATTCAATAATAGGAATTAATGTAAGTCAGAATTACCTGCTTTTGAGCTTCTGGAGTAAGATTTTTGTCTCTTACGGTACAAGGCATTAAATGTTATGTTAACCACTTTAGTAAGGGCATCTATATGCAATAAGTATGATAAATTAGAGCCCAGTATGACTCCCAAGTACCAAAAAGATTCTACTTGCTCCAGTAATGATCCCTCTACTGTCTTAATTTGCATACAACAGTCGATCTAATCATATCTTTTGCTGGAAAACTGCATACATTTCAGGGTTTTTTGCATTTAAACACAATTTCATACTTTCAGACCAGAACTGGACCTCGTCAAAACCATGTTGTAAATTTTAATGGCCAGTTACAGCATCCTTATCACTAGAAAAGAATACTGTAACATCAGCATAGAGCAGGATGTGGGTTGGGTCAGCTGCCACAGGGAGGTAATTCAAAAGCAAACTAAACAGTAGAGAGCCAAGAACTGCCCCTTGAGGGACTTCTAATTTTACAGTGAGAATTGAAGAAAACTGATCATTAATTTTAATCTGTTGGGTCCTACCTCCCAAGTAGCTGCTGAACCAACCCACAGCTGAACTTGAAAATCCCATTTGACCCTATTTAAGCAGGAGCAAGTCATAATTGACAAGTTTGAAAGCTTTTGGTAGATCTGTATAGATTGCCCTACTCTTTCTCCATTGTCCAAGACCTCATGAAAACAATTGGAGAACTCTGCAAGAGCTGATACACTACTATGACATTTTTTAAAGCCATGTTGAACGATAATCTGTAAATTATATTTATTTAGATAATCAACTGTTTGGTCATGTATTATTCTTTCTAGGGCCTTGGACAGTGGATAAAGAACTGAAATTGGGTGGTAATTACTAACAGCCTTCAATGACTCATTTTTAAACACAGGAGTCACATTTGCATACTTCCACAATGATGGAACGTCTTGGTTGAACAAAGAAAAATTAAACAGATTTGTTATTGGTATCACCAACTAATCTTTTGCCACACTGAAAAGTTTCATATCAGTAACATATGGTCCCATGTGTGCTTTTTATTTTATTTTTTCAATATTTCAAGGTAGTTGCTACTGTAATCCTTCTGAAGTAAAAAGGAGGTCTACCAGATTCCAGTTGGTTCCTTTCAGTTACCTCATGAACAAATTTAGTTTCGGCTAACTCTGAGGCTGACCTCTCAGCAGTATTAGTAAAATAGTTGCAGACGTGATCAGCCATCATGATGGTATTTGAACAAAAAGAACCATTTATGTTTAGAGATTTTATGCCAGTCTTAGTATCCTTACTGAAATGCTCATTTATGCCATCCCAAAAATGTCATGAGTTTATTTTATTTTTTGTAGGTTGAAATAATAACTAGATTTATTTTGACCTGCTTGTTTTCTGCATTTATGTCTTAATTAACTAATTTCTATCAAAAGGTTTTCCTTCCAGTCCCGCTGCAATGTCACTTATAAAGACATTAAAAAGACTGGACCCAGTACTGAACCCTGCGGTACCCCACTAGTAACCCCCCTTTCTTCAGAGTAGACTCCATTTACTATTACCTTCTGTGTCCTGTTGTCCAGCCAATATTTTACCCTGGCTACTATCCTGGGACCCACTCCCAGGCTGGCCAATTTGTTTATTAATCTTTTGTGTGGGACTCTGTCAAATGCCTTGCTAAAGTCTAGGTAGCCCATGTCCACAACCCCTCCCTAGTCTACTACTTTGGTCACCCAGTCAAAGAAATCAATTAGATTTGTCTAACATGACCTTCCCACTGTGAACCCATGTTACCTTGGATCCTGTGCTCCACTGGCCTCTAGGTACTCAACAATCTTTCCTTCAAAGTGATTCCATCACTTTCCCAACCACAGAGGTCAAACTGACAGGTCTGTAGTTTCCTGCCTCTGTCTTGCTCCCATTTTTGTTAAGCGGAATCACATCTGCCCTCCTCCAGTCCTCATGTACCACACCATCCTCCCCTGATTTGTTAAAAGGGGTAGTCAGTGGTGTCACTAATTCTCCCCTCAATTCTTTTAGAATTCTGGGGTGAATCCCATCAGGTCCCATTGCTTTGTCCACCTTCAGTTTTAGGAGTTCTTTCAGAACCCTTTCTTCTGTGAAAGGACTGGGATCAACCCCCCATCCAGAGTGCTTCTGTTAATTGGATTAGGAACCTCCTCCTCCTCCTCTCTTGTGAATACTGAGCAGAAGTATTTGTTCAGTATCCCTGCTTTTTCACTGTCCCTCTCTGCCCACCCACCCACAGTCCATTCTATTCAGCCTCACTATCCCTCCCTTGGTCTTTCTATGCTCCCTAGTGTACCTATAAAAGGTTTTATCCCCCTTCTTAACCAATGACTGTCTTTGGTGGTGCCCATCATTACTCTGAGGTTCTCTGTAAATTACACCTTTGAGCATGTTCAAGTTGCTCCACACTCTCAGCAGATGGAAGGTGTCTGGATGAGTGACTTGGACAGATTATGTGCTTCTTCCATGCTGGAGAGTTTTAACAATGTCTCTGACTGCAGGATCATTTGGTTATTCTTTCTTCCAGTCTTGAAAACTCATTTAGGGCAAGGTGGGTTTATTAGGTGACAGGACATTGCAGAAGGCCACAGATATGCAAGCTGATGAGTTGCCCAAGATGTCCACCAACTGAGGAGGCTTACTGGAGATTGTTGACTCTACAGGGTCATATTTGCACAAAGCTTGAGTGGCAGTTTCTGGGATGCGGATCAACTCAGGTCCTGGCACTCCTAAGTGGGGTCTTCTGGATGGTATGTTGACATTGATATTTCTTTTGCCAGGGCAGTACTCTGTACAGTAATCATATGTTGAAAGGGCTGACTACCAACTATCTTTCTGAGGCAGACTGCAACTGGCATAAGCTATTGGCCAGAGTCCTTTCAGAAACCACTGAGACTGGCATCAGTGTGTAATACATATTACTTCATGGGGTCTGTATGGACCAACTTGGGGGCATTGGTCAACTGTCTGATTATCTCATCAAAAGCTTCATTGCAGGCTTGGGTCCATCTGGGGCATGGACTGTGAAACCTCTTATGTTTCCTATTGGCAGGAGGATATACTTGGGTCAGATCCTGAAGTGGCTTGATGATTGTGGTGTTGTCCTTGGTAAATCTATTGTAATAGCCAGGGCCACTGGAAAATTACGGGCACAATTTTTCTGCAATTTCTGCAATTTTCACCCTTCTCCACACAAAATCCGCAATTTCTTGCAATTTCTTACATTTATGGAATTTTTGGCTAAAGTTGTATAAAAATATTTAAATACTCAAGGAAATCTACTCAGATATGCTAACAATTTAGTACACAGACTTGGATTTGACCAAAACATTATAGTGTGAGGTGATAAGGGGTCAAATGTGACTCTGCTTTCATGTGATTCCCTTCCCTGCTTTGATTTCAAAATCTTCTGGTCATGCTTATGTAGACTTGAACACTTTTAAAATCTGTGTGAAAGCAGACTGTTAGAGAACTTTTTGCTGACACAGAGACTGAAACAATAGGTGTAAGAAGAGGTGCAAAGTGCCCCATTCACCTAAATGAAGCATTGACCACAATGCTTGTTTTTGAATGGTAGGGTAGATTTTCCTTGTATAAATACTTTCAATCTGAAAGGATTTTGATTCAAATGTGTCAGGAGTTTGGACGGCCCTGCTAATTATAAACCTGAATGTGCTTCTGAGGGAGTTGGTGACAATGATTCCTTACATGTCAGTCTGCCACAACTGCATACTCACATACAAAGCATATAAAAAGCAAACATTTCTGAAAACACGCTGAACAGGTTAAGTGTAGTTAAACAGTTACCTTCAAATAGACAAAATAATTGCAACCCAAGTAAAATCACTGCAAACCAAGTACAACAAAAGTACCATGTATTGAAAACTATTGTATGATGTAATGAAAAGCTACTCTTACGATGTGATACTTTTATCTTGTGATTTTAAAATGTACTTACAGTGCTGATTAAGAACAGTAGTTATTTTAACAAAATAAACATTTTTCTTACTAGACGTTTATTAGGCATGCTGGTTATCTGTTTATTTTTTTCTTGCACCAAAGCAAGTAGTTTAAACAGGCTTCATTATTTAACATCTAGAAACTGGGAAAATATGTTGTCTCAGGATGTATTCAGTACAGACTAACTGTAAATTACTGAATAAAATCTAGTTAGCACTGCATGACTTAGATGTCGATTTTTAGAAGATATGCTACATAATGATTAATTTGCAGTGCATGTCAAAAACACACACCTTTCTTCTCATCAGAAGCATTTACAAGAGGCAATACATTTAAACAATTTATGTGACCAATACATGCTGCAGCAAACAATAAAATATTTATTTGGGGGCAGTGAGGATGTATAGTGAACCCCTGCAATTTTCCCGCAATTTTTGCAAAAAAGTCCCCACATTTTCAGGTAAAATGTTCCACAATTTTCCAGTGGCCCTGGTAGTAGCCAACAAATTCCAGGAAGCTCTGCAGGGCTTCATGTTCCTCCAGAGTCTTACCAAACACATCAGTGTTGTGCAGAATATACTAGGCATTTATATAAATTTATGTTCTTTCCATTATCCACTGAAACATGGCTGGTGCTCTGAGATTCCTTCCACATTTGTAGGAACTCATAGAACATCAAAGGCAGATGAACAGCATCTTTTCTCAGTCTTTGTCAGCTATGGGGATCTGGTAGTTGCCTGACCTCAAGTTCATCAGGCAATATAATGCATCTTGAACTCTCAACATAGCATTCTGGTTGGGTATAGTTCTTTTATTTAGGGTCCTGTAGTACCCATACATATTTACCACCCCACTCTTCTTGACAACTACAATTGGTGGTACATAGGAAATGTAATAATCTTGAATGAAGTTAAAGTTCAGGTACAAATAGAAGTTTGGAGTCCAACCTGTCAGGGCTGGACTTAGAAAGCTTAAGTGAAGCAGGGTAGAGGAAAACTTCATGAGGGGAAACAGGAAGGAACTAGAAGCCTTCAGGTGAGTGGGGTGGGGGAGAGACAGTGGGGGTCAGATGGTGGAGTGATCTAGAGATGGAGGAGAGGGCAGTTTACAGGTGGTGAAGAATTTATTAAAATGAATGGCAACTGAGGGAGGTTTGGAGACCAGTGAGCCTTCCACCAGGAGGACATGGGGATCGGACTGACTGGGGGATCAATGACAGAGTGGATAACCTTCCAGAAATTTGATGGGGAGTTAAGGTTAGACAGGGGGTGTGATTTAAAGTAGAGGGCCTTCACAGTGCAGACTGTGGATAAAATAAGTAAGTGTCCAATTTGGGCATAAAGAATATTGTATTTTTAAAATTTGCCATGTGTGTGCTGTGTGTGTGTGTGTGTGTGTGTGTGTGTGTGTGTGTGTGTACTGAATTCTCAGTTTTAATTTATGTATGCCATATAGCAGTAGCACTCCTAATGAAAAAGCCATTTAAATTTTGTGAATGATCAAGTGTTGAACTGCTAATTTTGTGCTTTATGCTTGGGAGATGTATGACTCTCTCATTAGCTGGCCCCTCACTAGTTACCTGCCCATTGGCTGGGGATTGCACCTTAATTTATGGCAACCAATTTAGGTAGTGCACCTTATATAAATGAAGCCATTTCAGACACTTACATTTTAGAATGGGAACCCACCTGATGGGTAGTCTACCATGATGATTAGTAGCTGAGCAACTTCACAAAAAGGCCCTGATGTGAACACTAAAAGACCCCCACTTCTATTGGAGATAAAATAAGTGGCAAATTCAGACATAAAGTCTATTCTATTTGGACAATTTTTCATATGGGGTCAGGTGAGGAGAGTATGCACTGAATACTCTGAACTGTTCACCCACACAGGATTCCACATCTTCTGTAGGACCCACGATCTCACCCCATTTCTTTTACACTTTGGCTTCAGCATCGGATGACTTAGCTTTCTTGAGTACCATAGCTTTAGCAGTAGTGGCTGGGAAGGGACTTGTTCCCAGGGCATCAGAGCACTCCTCTGCTGTAGCTTGCTGAAGTTTAAAGGCATGGCTGAGTTCTTGGCCAATTTCTCTCTGATTAACTTGTTGGCAGCCTTCTGAAAAAGTTACTTTCTGACTGGCACTGAGGTTGGGTATGCCCATCCTCACAGCAGTGTTAGCAATAAAAGTTGTCTCTGTGCATTTGCTGTTGAGGCGTCCCAGCTGGTGAGTTCCATGGATGACCTCCCTCCATGGCAGAAGTGCTATCTGATTGCAGGGCATGGTAGCTCCTCAGTTCTTCCATCAGTTTCTTCAGCTTGACCAGTTGTGTATGGATGTCCTCTACTGAGACCGAGCTGGACACTTGTACTTCACACTTTGGGCAGCTGATAAAACATTAATTGGAGCAGGCATTCTAAAGGCTGAGGGCTCAGGCCATCAGGGTGGCTGGCTTGTCATGCCAAAGTTGACAATTCCATTCACAGAAACATAGAAACACAGAAACACAGAATTTATTGGCTGGAGAGGACTGTTTGGCCCACCCAGTCTGATGTGGTAATCAAATTGTATGTTATTGGCATTGCCCTCAGTAGAGTTTGCACAAGTACCAAAATAGCTACAGTATATAACTTTGTGTATATCTGCTGTGTTCTGTTTCCCCATAGTTCGCACAAAATGGATATAATACACATTTACTGAATGTACTGTTCTGTGAATTGAGCTCTGTCTTTATACCTTTGTGATCTACATTCATCATTTTAACTTTGTATGCTGTCCTACCCAGGCCCCTCCTTGTAAATGAGCCTGCTCAATGGAGCCTTTTCCTGGTGAAATAAATAAATACAGTACAGTCTGTCCAGATGATCCCTGCCTAATCTGTCTCCATAGACCCTAGCTGGTCTTTGGTGACATTCCCTCGTCCTTGCCTGTTTCCTAATACACCCCTATGTCTATCCCATGCATGTTTGAAGCCTCCCACTGTTTTTGCCTCCACTGCTTCTTCTGGCAGTCTGTTTCCACCATTTATCACCCTTTCATTAAAGAAATATTTCCTCACATCTCTCTTAAACTTCCCCCCTCCAGATTCATTGCAAGCCCCCTGGTCTTGGTGCTCATTCTCATTTAAAACAGGCTCCCCTCCTGCATCCTGTTCACCCCTGTGAGGTACTTGTAGGTCTTTATCATGTCACCTTTTGCTCTTCTCTTCCAGGATGAAGTTTTGAGATCCTTCAGTCGCTCCTCATAGGGCTTCTCATGCAAACCCTCCACTGTTTTAGTTAAAAACATAAAGAAGGAGTGCACACCACTGCCAACAAAGGTGATCCAGCTAAATGACATACATGTAAAAAAAAACAAAACAAAGAGCTGTGCACACACCAAAGAGGTAGTTACTTCAAATTATATTAAACACAAAGCATAGATAGGACTGTGCTAACACCCTACTAGCATTGCCTGTCCAAGGAGCTTTCTTCATGGGACCATTTTACATGGCCTCCTCTGGACTCTCTCCACCCTATGTTCTTTCTGAGGTGCAGCCTTTTTAACTGGACACAGTACTCTAGGTGGGGTCTCACTAACGAGTGATTTAGTGGCAATATCATCTCCCTTTTCCTACTGGAGATACCCCTCCCTATGCACCCCCAACATCCCACTATATATACTCACTGCTTTGTCACACGGCCCTGCCACATTGAGGTTATCTGATATGCTAGCCCCAAGGACCCTTATGTGTTTAGTGACTGTCTGTACACCCCCCACACTCATCTTGTATTCAGTGCCTTAGTGGGTGATGTTGTAATTTTTGGCATTGAACCCCAACTGCCATGATCATGACCACTCCTTGACTTTCCTAAGATCCCTGAACATTTTCTCCACTCCCTTCTGAGTGTCCACCCTATTGCAGATTTTGATGTCATCTGCAAAAAGGCATACCTTCCCTTCTGGTTCCACAGCAATATCACTTATGAAGACATTGAAGTGGACTGGTCCCAGTACTGAGCCCTTTGGCACCTCGCTGGTCACTCTCCCATCATTAGAGTGAGTGCCATTTACCATCACCTTCTTTCTCCTATCTTTTAACTGGTTTCTAATCCATTTCACCACTTTGGATCCCGCCCTTTGTCTCCTCAGCTTCTTTGACAGCCTCCTGTGTGTGTTGAAGGCCTTGCTGAAGTCCGCTGCCTCCCCAGATCTACTGCCCTGGTCAACCAGACAAACAAATCTATCAGATTTTTTTGGCATGAATCCCCTCCCCCCGCCATGAATCCATGCTACCTGTGGTCTTGCAGCCCACTGGAGTCAAGATACCTCACCAGTCTTTCCTTTAGCAGGGTTTCCATTAATTTCCCCAACCATTGATGACAGCGAGGATGATTCTGATTGGTCCCCAGTTGTGAGAAAATGTACTGCCAAGAAGGGAAGGAGAGCTACGAACTTTAGTATCCCACAGCAAAGTATGTTCGAAGCACTGAGTACTCTTGACCCTGAAACTAGTCTACCATTTACAGGGGGATAGAAAGTGGGGTCCCAATAGGAATAACATCAGTAATAGCCCGCGAAATCCTAGTTATGTCATTGTCAGAAAACCATGTGTCTGAAAATGAGCCTAACATACCCTCTATTATTGTAAGCATTAATACAACAGATGATGGCAGCAGTATATCAACAGTCACCCTGACAACATCCCAAACTTTATTAATAGGTAATCACCGAGTTAATTCTATGAATTCCATATCATCTCAAAATATGTATGCACAAGGAAGCAGTGCAGTATCAGAATGCCTAGAAACAAATGTAGTACCACAGCAAAATGAACAGATGATAGATAATGAATCACAAACACTAATAAATAACCTAGCCATGGGCTCAGTAGTCAAGACCATTGATACCACAGCCCCCAGACAAGTACTAGTCTTGGGAGATTCGATCATAAAATACATTGACCGAATAGTTTGCAATGGAGATAAAGCAAATCAAACATGCTCAAGTTTTAGGGGGCTAAAATAAAAGACATAGAATTCATGTCAAAGAATATTTTACCAAACTTAGGACATAATCCTTTAGTAGTTATCCATGTTGGAACCAAAATATCAAAGACACCAATATAGTAGATATGAAATCTGACTTTCTGTCACTGGTTAATGTACTAATACAGTTTGGATGTGAGATTTGAGAGCTAACAGGGCACAAACAGCTACAATAAAAACCTTTAACGAATGGCTAAGAAAATGGACGTTAAAAGAGTTGATTGCCTGTCTAACACATTGGGAACAATTTTCAGATAATAGTAACCTGTTTTTCTGGGCTGGGTTACATTTAAGCAAGAGAGGGAACTCATTACTGGGTAAAACTGTTAACAAGTTCATTAGCAATACTTTAAACTAACAGCTAGGGGGCATAGGGGTATTCTCCATAAAAACTCACAGGACTATAACCTACTTAGAGAGCTGAAGGTACTATCGACAAATGCTAGAAGTTTAAATCAGAATAAGCATTGTGAACTTCAAATCCTCATTCAGCTTCATAATTTAGACATAATTGCTGTGAGTGAACATGGTGGGATGATACCTCTATAGGGTCAATTGTAATACCTGGATTCTCATTATTTAAAAGAAACAGGACAGGTAAAAGAGGTGGAGGAGTCTGTATATATATTACTGACTGGTTAGAATCTACTGAGTATTCTGTCACTTAGAATCCAATTGAAGGGGTCTGTGTCTGTATCAAAATTTCAAATGGGGTAATTAAATTCTAGGAAATGTTTACAGACCCCATCAGCTAACATAACGTATGACCAGGAACTAAGATTACTCCTTCAAAAATTAGCAGAGCACAATAATGTAATTATCCTGGGTGACCTCAAATTACTTAGCATAGACTGGGCCAAACTTAAAACTTCAGCACATCAGGAATCAATATTCCTTGATTCAATGCTGGAGTCAGGGTTTGAGCAATTAATCTCTGAAGCAGCTAGGGGAAATAATATTCTTCATATAATTCTTACTAATATACAGACTGAAATATCAAATATTACCCACTACTCTCCATTGGGGAATAGTGAGCACAATTGTATTGCATTTTGCATTAACAAACAATACACCTCCCCAAATTGGTCAAGGAATGATATTGCTACACGAGAGGGAATTATAAAGTCATCCATAGCATAATCAAATTAATTGATTGGAATGATGCTTTGGATTCCTATACAGTGCAGGAGTACTGGGACATCATCAAAGCATTCATTTGTAGACTTGAAACCAGATTTATTCCCAAAAGGAAATATGTCAATTCAAGGGGCAAAATTCCCATATGGCTGACCAAGAAAGTTCAGAAGCATATCAAAAGAAAGGAAAACACATACACATTTTATAAAAAAAGAACCCAATGATCTTAATAAAGAGATATACAAACAACAGTTAAAAACATCTAAACAAATTATCAGACAAGAAAAAAATAAAACTGAATTTAAATTAGCTGCTCATAAGGATCCTAAAGCCTTCTATGCGTATATAAATAATAACTCAAAAAATAATTACAAACTGGGTCCAATTCAAGAAAACAATCAGGAACTAAATGAACCAAAAGATATTGCTAATGCTTTCAATACATCTTCTGCTCTGTCTTCTCTAAACCAGATCCTATTGCTACCCCAACAATTACCCCAGGGAGCAACTTCCCAGCCATTGCAAAAGATGAGGTTAATTTAATACTGCAGGAACTAAACAACAAATCTTCCTCAGGACCCGACCATATTAACACCCATTTTATCAAAGAAACAGCAGATGAGTTAACTTCACCTCTTACTATTCTTGTTAACAAGTCCTTGTATACTGGAGATATTCTAATGAATTGGAAGAGGGCCACTGTGGTCCCAATATATAAAAAGGGTAATAAAAATATGATCAGTAACTGTAAACCAATTATTCTGATCTCCATTATATGTAAATGTATGGAGACATTGTTAAAGGTAAGATTAGAGGTTGAAATCCATGATAAAAAAAACTTGAAGATCCTGATCAGCATGGTTTTGTTAAGGGAAAGTCATATACTAGTAACCTGATCATCTTGTATGAACCTGTCAGTAGAAGTTTGGACAACAGGATCCCTGTGGCTGTCCTGTTATTAGACTTTAAAAAGGCCTTTGACAAAGTCCATCATTCACAACTTATTATGAAAATGTCTTCATTGGGCCTAAATCCATATCTTATATGATGGGTCACTAAATGGTTAAGTAACAGAAATCAACAGGTGAGAGTATCCAATACATTGTTCAGGGACGTAGAGGTCACCAGTGGTGTGCCGCAGGGGTCAGTCTTGGGACCATTATTGTTTAGGATTTTTATTGGCGATATGAATTCTGGCACTCACTGCTAGTTATCCAAATTTGCAGATGATACTAAATTTAGTAGCGATGTGGACAGCTTCTCTAAAACTATACTCCTACAAAATGATTTCAATATAATTGAAAATTGGGCTAAAGCAAACAAAATGGAATTCAACTTGGACAAGTGCAGTTATTCATCTCGGAAATTGAAATCCTAACACTACTTACTACTTGACTGGTTATCCAATTAAAGCAGTAGATTCTGACAGGGATTTAGGCATAGTTGTAAATAAAAACTTGACATCTACTGACCAGTGTAGATATGTGGCACTCAAGGCTAATCGTATAATAAAATCTATTAAAAGATCATTTGCTAACAGAAGCAGGGCTTGTATACTACCACTGTATACAACATATGTTAGGCCCCATGTTAATTACACAGCCTCATTATGGTCTCCATACCTAAGCAAAGACTCTAGGCTAATTGAATCAGTCCAGAGGAGGGCTACGAAAACTATCAGCCCCATCAGAAATGTATCATATGAAGAAAGATTAAAAGAACTGAATTTATACAATCTATCTACCCATAGAATTAGAGGTGATTTGCTGCTATTTTTTTATATTTTACGGGAACCTAATTTCATGAATGATTATAATCTCCATTGGGCCTCTAAACCAGCTGGATTAAGATGCCATAATAGACAGCTATTTATTCCAAAATTCAATACCAATAAAAGAAGCAATTTCTTCACCACTAGAGTTTGTAAATTTTGGAATTCTTTACCAGACTACTTAGTGAACATAAACTCCCCAGGAATGTTTAAGAACAGTTTAGACTGATATCTACTTGATAGTGGGAGATAAATATACCCTGCAATTGCAGGTAGGGTGGTCTCGATGGGCTCTTGGCCTCCTTCCGCCCTTAATTACTGAGTATTACCAAATATTACCAAGTATTTAAGTAAGATTGACCAGCCTGTAATTGCTAGCCTCCTCCCTGCTGTGGCTCTTATGTAGTGGGGCCACATCAGTTCTTCTCCAGTCCCTCAGAAAATGCATACTTCTAGTGAGCTGTTGAACAAGGCTGTCAGTGGGGCAGCTAGCACCTCCCTGAGTTCTTCTAGAACCCTTGGGTATACCCTGTCTGGTTCCACAGCTTTGTCCACCTTCAGAGCAACAAGTCCCTTCTGGACTGTTTCCTCTGAAAATGGATTTGTGTCCAACTTTCTCTTCCCCCCATTTCTGCAACTCCCTGGAGCTCTGTTCCCACATCCCTCCACTATGAAGACTGAGCAGAAGTACCTGTTTAGAATGTTTGCTTTTCTTGGTCCTCTTCTGAGCAGTCTCCCCCCCCCCCACCTTCTAATCTTCACTATCCCTCCCCTTGCTTTCCTCTTCTCACTTATGTATCTGAAGAAAGTCTTATACCCCGTAATGACCCCAGTAGTGATTTTCTTTCCACTGACTGCATCTTTGCTCCCCTCACTGTCTTGCCTGCTTCCCTCTGCTTTACTAGCTACACCTCCCTGTCCTCTCCCTCTGTGTTTTCTTATACCACCTGAATGCCACCCTTTTTCCCCTTCGCCACCTTTGCCACTTCCTTACAGAACCACAATGTTCTCTTTTTTCTTCAGCTTTTACTCACGTTCTTCATGCAGAGATTGGTTGCTTTACTTGAAGTCTCCCTTATTTTTTCCCACTGTGCCTCCACCCCTACATGGCTTCCCCCTTCAAGGCAGTTTCTGAGGCACTCTTTATCTCTTGTATCAGCTTCTGTAGCTCTGTAACATCAAGCAAGCCGTCACTTTCCAAAACTTAAGAACCAGAGCTGGAAGTGATCTGGAATCCCCTCTGTTCCTCTTGCTCCTCAGCCTATCTTGCCCCCACAGCAGGACCTAGTGGGAGGGTATGTTAGCCAGCCTCTCTTTCAGGCCCAACTTTAACAGCAGTACCTTTGAAAACTGAGTGGTCTAAAGTTCCTGCTTAAGTCACATTTTGTTCAGATACTTGGACTTTATCCCACCTCTAAAATACACTTTCTGTAAAGCTCTCTCTAGGCAATGTAGATAGGTGGAGAGGGCTGTCCCTGGCATTGTTGTGTTGTCTTAAATTTCCAGTACTGGTGATTACTGGATTCCTTACTACGGAACACACTGTCCAGGGTGGCAAGGTATTCATCTATGTTAATGTATGTGTCTGTGTCATGCAGAAACAGGATGGCAGCCAACACAGGTCCTTTTAAACTTTCTGCCAATCTCTTGCACTTCTCAGCCTCTGAGCATTGTCATTCATGTAGCATTGGTGGCAGCATAATCAATCCAGATTTCATAATGGTCCTTTCCAGCAGGGGTGGAAATGGTATCAGAAAAGATTCTTAGGCATCTGTAATAGTAGGAGCCAGCATGGGGCACTGGTCCTGGCTCCCCAGGGGTTACCCAAGGAGGCAACAAGGTCTGCAAGGTCTTCCCTTTGCTAGCCAATAGTTCCAGTTTCATCTTGAAATCCCCAGAAGAGTTCCAGGGAGATGAACAAGATTTGGGGTTAACAGAGCACCCTTGGCTTATCACCACCCATCTCTCCTGGGACCCCACAGGCACCATCACAGCAGGCAAGTTCATGACCCCTAGGAACTTCTCAGCTTCCACAATTAAACTTCTGGTTTACTCCCTGAATTTTCATCTTCCCACAATTCTTCAAGCCATCTTCTAGCATCTCCAAGATGGATTCTTTGTCCCTTTCCTTTATCAGAAACACTGTCTTGGGGTTCAGAACCTCAAACACACACCAGTCTTCTACCTCTTGGAATGCCATATCTACATTTGCAAAAAAAAAAAAAAAATCTGGGGGGGGCAATGGTGAGAGGCTCTGAAAAGCCCCCAGTTGCATACAGATGGTCAGTGGGAGACCCTTGCAGTGCCACCACCATGTTCAGGTTCACACTCCTGCATGGTGACTATACTGGGCTATCCTGGCTGAGGGGTTGGGATCATTTTTTCTCCTTTAGTAGGGGGAGTTCAGCCCAGAAAAATAAGAAATAGCACAGGGCCTCAACTGAGAGAGAATAAGTGGGCCAAATGTTGGGTGCAGTATTTCCCACTGGGATACAGTACCTACCCACCTTACTACACTGGAATAGACCATGCCCTGGGGACCACCTGAGACAGTTGCTACCTTCACCAATGATCAAGAAAAACAGATTACACAAAGTATGTGCACACACAGAAGTAAAGCCCAACAAATTAACAATGGCTTTAAGTTGCAGCACATACCTGGAAACTAGAATGGAATGAGGGTTAGCCAATTGTAAGTCACTGTTAAGCACTCCCACTTGGTACTAGTACATTTCAGAAGTCACTGTACTGTGTGGTAACTACTACCCTCTCTGGTCTCACATGGTAAAATGTGGGCACCCACCCAATCAAGGGACCCACTGGGATAACTTACACATATCACTGTATACCTTTGATCTTAGCTGGTACCAATAATAAAACTATACTTACAAGGACAAACAGCAATGGATGACTCTGAATACCCAAGAGTAATGTTGCTCACATTGTGCTTTTGTGCATCCTACCATCCTGTCAGATAGTGCTGGTATCCTACCTAGGATCCTACCAGAAATCCTACCAAAGATGGATATAGGATCCAGGGTCCGATAGTGATGAATCCTAGGTAGGATCCAGGGATCCTAGGTCAAGTCCAGGGATCCTAGGTCAGATCCAGGGATCCTATGTCTGATAGGATCCAGGTTACAGACAGTGATGAATCCTAGGTAGGATCCAGGGATCCCTAGGTCAGATCCAGGGATCCTAGATCGGATAGTTAGGATCTGAGCTGGATCTGTTGGTCAGAACTGTGGATCTGTTGCTAGGATCCACAGGATCCACAATGTTTGCCATATCCATGGTCAGATAGCACTGCTACCTTACCACAGCAACTATCTGGCCAAATGGGAGGTATCTGTTGGTATTCTAGTTTCTAGGATACTATCTGAGCAACTCTACCCCAAGAGTTAAACTAAGTCCCAGTACAGGGCTTCTAACTACATTGCATGGGTTCCTTTGGTGGTGCACCTGTTGTAAATTAGGAAACTTGCATACTAACCACCCCAACAGGCCATGGTGTGCTAGCCCAATCACTAATGAGTTTGTAATGCAAATGGGAAAAATCTGAAACCCAACTTTGTGATCCAAATGAGGTTACTGTAATCCATCATTATGGTTAACACTGGACTTCTCTTTTTAGATGAACCTTGGGTTGCTGTGAGATATTATCAGAAGGGATAGTATCTGATAATAATAATAACAGTAAGCAAAGAAGAAGGCTTAGAATGGCAGCTGTCTGTTTAAGAAAGGGCATACTAAGAGGCAAATATCGATCTGAATAATTAGGAAACAATATAAACTTTGCTATATGCTGCAGTAGAAAATTCAGTGCACTAAGATAAGTAATGTGAGATATACACCTAATTTAATAATGCACCCACAAGAAGTGATTAGTGGGGCTTGGATAATTTGAATATTTCAAGTGGTGGAACCTGATGAGTGTGCCTTCATCTCCTACTGTGCATGTTACTGATTACAAATGTCCCTAGCTCTGTAGGCTGCTACAGTTCTTTCCATCTCCAATTTGCATGTGTGCATCTCTGAGTTTTCTTACCTAGAGCAGAATAATTGAAATACAGTATGCTTCCCTTTTAACTTTGAAGACCAAAAATAGTCCATATTCTGATAGCTAGATGAAGAGCAGCTAAGCAGCGTGAAAGACAATGAAAACCATGAGTCATGCTGATTTTTCATGAAAAAAACACAAGTAACCAACTGCAATTTGCATTTCAAACACATACAGATATTTATAATTGAAACATTTTCAGAACAGTCAAACCTGTCAGATTATGGCTGGGGAAGGGGAGAGCATAGATTTCTCTTGATTTTTAACACACACACACACACACACCCCGAAAAGCTGTATGTGTAACCATGACTTTAGTTCAATCTGTGGCAGGGTAAATAACTGTTGCCTTTGCATTAGTGCTGCTGTATTATCTCCCATATATTCCTTCCCCCCAGGACACTTCTGGAAATATACAATTATGACTCAGTAGGCCTTTTCTGATAAAACTCATTTAATCAATCAACCAATCAGTCAATCAATCAATAAATGAAAAAATAAACAAACATCTATTTCCCAGCTAAGCAGGTAAAGATAGGAAGGGGATTTTCAAGGGACAGCAAGGAACTCAAATAATTTGACTTATGATCAGTACTTCCTTTTTATGTTGTCTATGTTGTCTTGTGCTCACAGTGCAAGCAACATTTTGTGACAGCATGCTGGAGTAGCAGGTTGTGGAGGTGCGTCCATCTTGTGCCCAATGGTGCCAGTGCTTTTTGGGTCGGGTCTCTGTGGCACCAATGAATGAGCACGCTGTCTATTCCACCAACTTGAAAGAATTTTGCCGCTGCAATGATGGAGCATCCCATCATTGCAGGGCATGCCTTGCCTGCCAAAACATTTCAATAAACATGGTGGTGGCTGCTGCCATCTGCCTCTCATAGTCCCACAAAAGCCGACATCGAGGGTGCCCAATCCCCCTGTCACCATGCCCCTTCCCCAGTTTGTTTGCCAATGGGGAGCCCAGTCCCTGTCAGCATAATGTGCCCCCTTGTTTTGTCTGCCGAGGGGGGTGCCCAATCCCCCTCGGTATCATGCCCCCCCAAAACACAGACACACTTTATTTGCCCACAGGGGGTCCAATCCCCATCTACTTCAGTTCCCTGTTCCCAAAAAACAAAGGTGGCACACTGGGAGCCCACCTCAGTGTGCTAAAATATCCTTGTCACACCCTGAAAGAAAACAACCTTCCTGTGACTTTCGGTTTATTGTTTTCACCCTGTAAAACAGAAAACGGTACCTCGTGGTCATGACAGCCCCCCTTCCCCAACCTGCACCCATCCGCTGCACACCCCACTTCTCCCCCCCATGCGATGATCTTCGGTGGAGCGGGAACACAACTGCACTCTTCAAAGCCGTCCGCGAACTGAAGAAAATCATGGTAAGCTGTATAATGGCATCAATGGGGAAGTTTCAACTTAGGTGGATATCTTGGCCATTTTTGTGACTTTTGGCTCCACATTTTCAATAAGAGGTTCTTGGGACCCCACCTCATGAACTCAGTCACTGTCATTTCGTTATTCGGTCCCGAAAGTTGATTTCACGGTCAGTGCATGGAATCACCTTTCAGGACTGATTAAAGAAACGACAGTGTCACTGTTCATGTGGTGGGCTGCCAAAAAGCCTATGTTGCAAATTTGATGAAATATTTCCAAAAAATGGCTGTGTTAGGCATGTGCATTGAGCAGTTTCCACGCACGCTCATAAGTTTGAGAATTTTTAATATTTTTCACTCCAGATTTTCAATATTGCCATTTCTTCACACCTCCTTATGAACGGTACAGGTGTCAGTTTTCACTTCGTGCCCGAAATGTGTTTTTGCACAGCTGGTGCAGAATGGCATGGTCACTGTGGGAAATCAATTTTTGGGACAGATTAACAAAATCACAGTGCCACTGCTCATGAGTGGAGGTCCCAAAATGCCTGTATTGAAAATTTGGTGAAAGGATTCCACAAAATGACTGTGTTACAAACATGCATTGCGCAGTTTCCAAGCATGCTCATAACTTCAAGAATTTTTAATATTTTCAGTCCAGCGTTTCAAGATTGCAGTTTCTTCACACCTCCTTATGAATGGTACAGCTATCATTTTTCACATCCTGCCCAGAATGTGTTTTCTCACATCTGACGCAGAATGGTGCGGTCGCTGTGGGAAATCAATGTTTGGGACAGATTAACAAAATCACAGTGCCACTGTTCATGCACAGAAGTCCCAAATGCTTTCATGAGGTGGGGTCACAAAAAGCCCATGTTGAAAATTTGGAGTGTAAATACCAAAAAACGCCCTGGGTGTTAGGATTTCTAACTGTAATGTCCCACCCTGTAGAGACTGACAGGCATCAGGGGTGTGACTTTGGATTGTGGGCTGTAATGCTCATGCCATTCCCCCTCACCCACCCTCACCCTGCAGCCAGTGACAGGCATCAAGGTGTGCCTTGGACTCTTTGGCCCCAAAGTTCACCCCTTTCTCCTCTACTGCACTCATTTCAAAGTATTTCCTTATGGAATAGGGTGAGCGTAAGGCCCGACAATGCCAAGGCACAATGCGATGCTTGTCGGAGTCTGCAGGGTAGGGTGAGGTGAAATGGCATGAACGTTATGGCTGATGACCCAAAGGCACACCTCAATGCCTGTCAGTCTCTGCAGGGTGGGTTGGGGTTTGTGTTAGTTCCATAATGCACTGCCATTCCTATTATGCATCTCTCTCTAACTCCTGCACTACCAATGCCAATGCCAGCAAGACAACATTCAGTATTGACAAATGCTTGTTATAAAATGTGTGTCTGTGAGGAGGATTTGATTATGAGAGTAATAGTATTTAGAACCTCAGTGATGAGTTTAGTGAGCAAAGACAGCAGCCGGTATTTGAAATTCAAGTCAATCCTTGTTGTAGGAGAATTTTTTTGTTAATTAAGAAATAAGCATTCTTAAGAATTACATTTATTTTAGAAAAAATATTTTTCTCATATTCCCGTACAGAACAGACCATTTCTGATAGTTTTTTTTTAAATTTTTTGTAATAAGACATGCCACAGAACAAGCATTTACATAGATAAATGTAGCTTGGTCGATTCTCAGTCACAGAATGTGGAGGTGACTAACAGGACAGAAACAGACACAGGATTGCAAGTGTTACAGCTCAGTCCCACTAGGGTACTCAGGGTATCCTGCCAAGTTGCCGACTGAATTTGGTTGTGGCAATTCTGGTGCTGCAACAAGGGCGACAGTGAAAGGGGCAATCTTGATTTTAGCTCGCCCCTCACTCCTGTTACCCTTGGCCCCCCCCCCACAGTTTCTACCCCCTCTGGGGCATGCCCACCCCGGAGGAGGTTATATTTAGTTCTGGGGGTGCATAGGGGTGAAGCCCCCAGCAAAAGCTGACCATTTCCCAGGAGGATGCTTTGGCTGTGCACCTCCCGGGAGATGAAATGCCTGGCTCTGTAGCACCTGGTGACATTTTGTCTGTGCTGTGATCGACGTTGACAAAATGGATGTTGGCACAATTGGGTACAACCAGCATTCAATTCTATGGGACCATGCTGGTACTGGGGAAATTTGAAAAGTTAGCTGGTAAACCAGAAAGAGAGAAAGAAGAAAGAAAGAAAGAAAGAAAGAAAGAAAGAAAGAAAGAAAGAAAGAAGGAAGGAAGGAAGGAAGGAAGGAAGGAAGGAAGGAAGGAAGGAAGGAAAGAAAGAAAGAAAGAAAGAAAGAAAGAAAGAAAGAAAGAAAGGGAGATTGATTGTCCCTCTACTTTCTGGTCTCCAGGAAGTACATGTTCAGACTGTTAAGGTGATCCTTATAAGAGCTGTTCTGCTGACGCTGAATAATTTTGGTTACCCTGTGCTGCATTGTCCTATTCTGTCTTTGTCTTTCTTAGGGTGGGACTCCAGAACTGTGCACAGAATTCTATATAGGACATCATCAGTGATCTTTAGAGAGGTATTATCATCTTTTCCATCCAACTGTTTAACCCCCTCCCAATACACCCCAACATTTTGGTTGCCTTGCTGTAGGCTGGATTGTTTTAGGGAGTCAGTTATGGTGACTCCTAGGTCCATTTCCTCAAAGGTAGTGATCAACTTAAACTCTCCCATCTAATATTCCGTTCTGAGGTTCCTGTTCTCATATGCATCACTTTGCACTCTTGACATTGAACTACCTCTTTAACCTTTTCAGCTCCCTAACCCCTTCCTCACAGTTTACCCTGTGACGGAGCTTAGTGTCATCTATGAAGAGACACATCTCTCCCTGTATTCCTTCTCCTATGTAACTTATGGACATATTGAAAAGGACCAGTCCCAGTAATGAACCTTATGGCACCCTACTCATGACCTCTCTCCCCCAACTTGACCCTGTTTACCACCACACTTTGCTGTCTCCCCAAGGCAGCTTCCCACCCATCTAACTAGGATCTTTGCTGCACCTAGATCCTCTGACTTCTTCAGCAGCCTTCTGTGTGGCACAGAATTGAATGACTTGCCGACGTCAAAGCAGAGTAAATCCACTGCTTGTCCCTTATCCACTGCCCTAGTCACCCAGTCAAGAGCACTATCATGCTGGTCTGACAGGACCTCTCTGCCATGAACCCATGCTGCTTGCTATCCTGGAGCCCATTTCTGTCCAGGGAGTCTGATAGGTCCCCTTTGACTAGTGTCTTGATTAGTTTACTTGCTATGGAGTTCAAACTAACAGGTCTGTAGTTTCCAAGTTGCTCCTTGTCTCCTCCCTCATGGAATGGAACTATGTACACTGCCCTCTTATCTTTTGAAACCACCCTTGACTGTAGCAAGCTACTGAATAGCCCTGCCAGGGGTTCAGATAGCTCCAGTACCAGTTCCCTGAGCAACCTTGGATGCATCCCATCTGTCCCTGAAGCTTTATCTATTTTTAGGGCTGCAAGCCCTTTTCTGACCCTTTCTCCAGTAATTACTATCTGCCCCATTTCTGGGATCCCTCATTTCAGCATTAGCAACATTTAGGGGTCACTAGGGGATGCATTTGTGACCCCTATCAATTTTTTGTGACCCTTGCATTCTGTTTGTGACCCTTGCTGTTGTTGCCTGGCTGTTCTAGTATGGCTATCTGGCTTATTTATTCATTTTGTGTTTTTTTTCCCAGTCTATCCATCTGCCTATCTGACCTATCCCCCAGCTCATTTCCCTCTAGGCAACTGGTCTGCTGTCAGCCAATCACAGATAGCTGCCTCATCATGTGCTCCACTCCCCTGCCCCACCTGCCTGTTTTGGTGTATATGGCATCCATGCTAACTGCAGCCATAAGCCTCCCACCAAAAATTGCAGTGTCACACCTGTGAGCTGCTCGCATTGTGTAAAGTGAGTGTGTGTGTGAGAAAGTCAGTGAGGAGGGTCAGTAAAGGACTCTCAGGATGCTGTCCACCATGAAAAATAACATAATAAAAAATGATTTGCCTTTAGACTGCAGAGCAGAAAGATCACAAGTCAATCAGGACCGAGAAGAGTTGAGAGAGAGAGAGAGTGAGGAGAGGAGATGGTTGGAGCCTGCAGCTGTGCCTGCCACTGCTACAGCAAGAGGAAGGAGCTGCTGTTAGAACTTTTCTACTCTACTCTACTGGACTAAAGAACTAGAACTCTACTGCTGTGAACTTCAATTTAGGGTAAAAACAAACAAAAAAAGAGTGTGTTTGTCTGAGTTGGGTGAAGGAATTGCTATCTGTGTGGTTAGCTAGGTGAAAAAGAAACTGTAAATTAGGGGGAGTGGCTTAGAGAGAAAGAAGCCAGGTGTTTGCATTTAAAAAACTGACCTAGACAGCTTGTGGCAGAGAACAGCAAGTGGAAGGAGCTGCTGCTAGAACTTTACTACTCTACTGGACTAAAGAACTAGAACTCTATTACTGGGAACTTCAATTTAGGGTAAAAACAAACAAAAAAGTGTGTTTGTCTAAGTTGGGTGAAGGAATTGTTATCTGTGCAGTTAGCTAGGTGAAAAAGTAACTGTGGAATTAGGGGGAGTGGCTTAGAGAGAAGGAAGCCATGTGTTTGCATTTCAAAACTGATCTAGATAGCTTGTGGCTTAGAACAGCAAGAGGAAGGAGCCACTATTAGAACTTTACTGGCACTATATTGCCCTCCATCTCTCCCCTCCACCCCCCACACTTAGCCGGTTCTACTTTTATAGGCACAGGATTTGACTGACAACAGGAACTTCCTGTTTGGGAGTGGGAAGGGAATGATCACAGAGGCACAAAAGACTCCCCATCCTAGAAGGAAAAGAGTAGCTCTCCATCCCCCTCAGCTGCTGGAGGTCTGACTCTGAGCAAGTAAGAAGGAGACTACTGAGGAATATAGGGACTTACTGTCCCAGAACAGGAAGATCAGGAGCCTTAAGGGAATGGAGGCAGTAGGAAAGTAGGGAGAAGAAAAAAATTATTATATATATATATATATACTGTATATAAAATAAATAAATAGAGAGATGAAAGAGTAAGTATATAAAACAGCAGTTAAGGGGCCACAAATAAGACATGATGGGAGTGGTGCAGTGGCTGTGGAGCAGCAGTCTTCCGGGAGATGTTCTGGAGGATGCAGTGTTGTCCCATCTGCAAGCACCTCTCTGGGCTGAGGAAGGAGGTTGCTCATCTCCAGGCTGAGTTGGTCAAGATTCGGGGGACCTCCTTTCCCATCCAGGGACCACCAGGGCCACCACCGCTGCCTCAGAGGTTGCCAAGAAAGAGGAGCAGTTGGACCACAGTGGGCTCAGGGAGGGTGAAGGTGGTGGAACAGAGGTGCATCCCTCCAGTTGTACCTCTCCACAATTCATATGCCATTCTGGCAGAGTGTGGTTTCTCTATGGAGGCACCCACAGTGGAGACCAAGGAGGATGCTGGGAACCTCCACAAAGGAGACCCACAGGAGGATGGGATGCCCCACAGGGGAAGGAAACAACTCCTGGTGGGGGACTCCATTGTTGAGAGGGTAGAACTGGGGGAGGGGAGAGGGAAGTAAGGTGCCTGCCTGTTGCCATGGCTTGGAGGGACAGGGAGCGAATCCTCAGGATTATGGGGGGAGGGAGCTGGATGTATTGTCCACTAAGAAAAAAATGACTTGGCTGGGAAAGGGATCAGAGCAGTGCTGGAGGAATTTGTGGAGTTGGGGAGGAGCCTTAGACAAGTAGCATGCACGGTAACCTTCTCAGAGGTGCTGCTTGTCTATAATATGGATGAGACTAGGGTGCTCTGCACCATGGGATTCAATCATCGGTTGAAAAACTGGTGTAGCGCTCAGGGTTTTGGCTTCATTGGGGACTGGAGGTCCACCTGGAGGGATGCAGTCTTATACTGGTGTGATGGTCTTCATCTGTCCAGGAGGGGAACTAGGATCCCAGGTGATAAGTTTAAATGCTTCATTGGCAAGCATTTAAACTAGCCAAGGGGGAGTCACTGAGAAGGAGAAGGAAAATCTTAGCCTCCCCAAAAAATCAGTGTAGTTAATGAGGTAAACACCAAGATAGACAAGTTGATAGGGAGAAGAGCAGGGGTAAATGGGGAAAAAGACAAAGGCAGTAAGGACAGGGATGGGACAAAAAGGGGTAAGGCCATCAAGACATGGATGGTAATGAGTACCAATGCCTGAAGTCTAGGTAACAAGCTCTCTGAACTGGTGGCCTTGATGGAAGAGGGATGCCTGGATATCGTGACAGTCACAGAAACATGGTACACAGAGAACCATGACTGGGATGACAACATATCAGGGTACACAATCTACAGGAGGGATAGGGAGAGTAGAAGAGAAGGAGGAGTAGCTGTCTATGTGAGGGAAGGGATCAAAGCAAGAGAACTAAAGGGTAAACATGGAGGAGAGAAGGCACTGTGGGTCACTCCGGAGACTGGAAATGGCACCACAATCTGCACAGGGGTTGTATACAGACCCCATCTCAGGGGGAGGAAATGGACAAGGAAATGACAGAAGGCATCCTTAGGATGGCAGAGAAAGGGGAGATATTGCTGATGGGAGACTTGAATATGCCAGATGTTAACTGGAGCACCTTTGCTGCAGCCACATCCAAGGGCAGGGCCATTCTCAATGCCCTATAGGGGAATGCCTCAGACAGCTAGTTTTGGAACCCACTCAGGAGGGAGCAATCTTAGACCTGATACTCTCAAATGGGGATGGAGAGAGGATCTCAGATCTAGAAGTAGATAGTCATCTGGGAACAAGGGACCACCAAACAGTGTGGTTGATGATAAACTCAGCTGTAGAGTCAAGCCATACAAAAGTGAAGGTACTGGACTTCAGGAGGGCTGATTCTGTCAAAATGGGAGAGTGCCTCAGAAAAGCACTAGCAAACAGGCAAGAAGGAGGGGTGGAGCAACAATGGAGAAACATCAAAACTGCCATCACAGAAGCAACATGCCTTTGTGTGAAGCAAATAAATCAAAATGAAAGAAAAAAAACACTGTGGTTCTCAAAAGAGGTGATGGGGAAGGTTAGGAAGAAAAAGATAGCATTCAGGAAGTATAAGGAAACACAGAATGAGCAGGACAGAGAACTGTACCAGTTAAAGCAGAAGGAAGTGGGAAAGGCAGTCAGAATAGCAAAGGCCCAAACAAGGAAAAGATAGCCAACTTGGTTAAGAAGGGGGATAAAACCTTTTATAGGTACATTAGGGAGCAGAGAAAGACAAAGGGAGGGATATTGAGGCTGAATAAAGAGGAGGGTGTGTGGGCAGAGAGGGACAGTGAAAAAGCGGAGATACTGCATGAATACTTCTGCTCAGTATTCACAAAAGAAGAGGAGGGGGAGGAACCTAATCCAGTCAATAGAAGCACTCTGGATAGGGGGCTCAATATCAGTCCTTTCACAGAAGAAAGGGTTCTGAAAGAACTCCCAAAACTGAAGGTGGACAAAGCAATGGGGCCTGATGGGATTCACCCCAGAATTCTAAAAGAACTAATGGGAGAACCAGAAACACCATTTACTACCCTTTTTAGCAAATCATGGGAGGATGGTGTGGTACCTGAGGACTGGAGAGGGCAGATGTGATTCCCCTTCACAAAAGTGGGAGCAAGACAGAGGCAGGAAAGTACAGACCTGTCAGTTTGACCTCAGTGGTAGGGAAAATGATGGAATCACTTCTGAAGGAAAGAATTGCTGAGTACCAAAAGGCCAGTGGGGCACAGTACCCAAGGCAGCATGGATTCACAGCGAGAAGGTCATGTCAGATGAATCTAACTGATTTCTTTGACTGGGTGACCAAAGTAGTAGACCGGGGGGGGGTGGCTGTGGACATGGCCTGCCTAGATTTTAGCAAGGCATTTGACACAGTCCCACACAAAAGATTAATAAACAAATTAGCCAGCCTGGGAGTGGGTCCCAGGGTGGTAGCCTAAGTAAAACATTGGCTGGACAACAGGACACAGAGGGTAATAATAAACGAAGTCCACAGTGAAGAAATGGGGGTTACTAGTAGGGTACCGCAGGGTTCAGTACTGGGTCTAGTACTTTTTAATGTCTTTATAAGTGACATTGCAGAGGGACTGGAAGGAAAAGTACATCTCTTTGCAGACGACACAAATATCTGCAACAGGGTTGATATACAAGGTGGGGTGGAAAGGATGAGAAGGGACTTGACAAGGTTTGAGGGATGGTCAGATGTATGGCAGCTACGATTCAATGCAAAAAAGTACAAACTAATGCACCTGGGAAACAAAAACCCAGGGGAAGAGTACACAATGGGGGTGAGATACTGACAACAACAAAAATGGAAAGGGACCTGGGGTATATCAGATGACCTAAAGGTGAACAAGCATTGTGAGAAGGCAGTGAGGAGGTCTGGGGGATACTGTGATGCATAGGAAGAGGCATCACCAGTAGAAAACAAGAAGTTGTTATTCCTCTGTACAGACAGTTGGTGAGACCCCATCTGGAGTACTGCATGCAGTTCTGGGGACCCCATCTCCACAAAGACATAGACAGGGTAGAGGCTGTCCAGGGGAGGGCAACCAAAATGGTGCAGGGTCTGCACAGAAGACAATCAAGAGAGAGACTAAAGGAGCTTAATATGTATACCCTTGAGAAAAGGAGGAAAGGGGACATGATAGAAACTTCAAGCACCTCAAGGAATCAACAAAGTCCAAGATGGTAGCATCTTTTAGAAAAGAGATGTGTAAGAACAAGGGGGCACAATTTGAAGATGAGGGGGGGTCTCAGAGGTAATGTGAGGAAGTATTTTTTCATGGAGAGGCTTGTGGATGTATGGAACAGCCTTCTTGAGGAGATTTCGGAGTCAAAAACAGTGGGGGATTCAAGAATGCATGGGACAGACATAAGGCAGTTCTAGTGGGGGGTAGGAAGAAGTAGGCTGTTGGTTAACTAGGATCTGCAGCTTATCCATTTGGTAGGGAAATGGGCAGACTAGGTGGGCCAAGCGGTCCTTATCTGCCATCAAATTCTATGTTTCTATGTTTCTAAGACATCATCTGATCATTGGACTTCACTTATTGAGTGAAGGGGAAAAGGTTAGTAGTGAGCTGCGGTCTGCACACAGCTGTCTGGACTGCATTTTGGTGATAGGAGGAGGACTAGTTCGATTAGGACGTTGGGGTTGGCAGCCAAGCTGAGGTTGAAGAGAGACTTCAAGGATAGCCAAGAAAGAGAGGGTGGAGGAGAGAGAGAGAGAGAGAGAAAGAAACACACACACACACACACACACACACACACACACACGCACAACATCAAGGAAGGTGAGGACCAAGAATAGCCAGCCTGTGAGCTGAGTTTCCAGCAGCAGTGTGGTGTCTGGTGTTCACACTCACAGTCTGTCAAGTAAATCTGCAGCAGGTATAGGCCAAGCAGGACTAACTGCAGACAGGACTATTTATTTAAAGAAAAAAAATTGGGGATGAATGATGGTAGTTTTCGGGAATCAGGTCAGGATCAGAAAGGCAGGCACTCTGAGCCAGCATGAAAGGTTGTTTCAGGTGCAACGGGGGGATCACAAGAAAATGGCAGGCATCCTGTGCTAATTCAAGGCAAATAAAATTGTGGATTGTGCAATTCTATATACAATAAAATCTTTAAGTGAAATAGACAGCACAAAGATAGTTACAGTGCAACATAGGCAAAAACGTACACATGGGAGGGTATACCAAATATAGAAAAAAATTGCATTCTGTTACTCCAGTAACTAATTTATATCAGCAAAATACAGCTTTTCTGTACTCTGGATCAGTCATTACCCTAACTGAATGGTAGTTTGAATAGTAGTCCCCTAACTGACTTATCAATAAGGATTGTTGGCAGAACCCCCCACCACACACACACACACACACACACACACACACACTTTTACTAATGATGCACCACCAGCACCCCAAGGGCCACTCTTTTTGCCAGGATGTGTGCAGTGTATATTAGCAAGCACTGTATTCTAAAAATGTGCTGGCAGGCAAAGGCACCCCGTTCAGACAACTTATGACTGGTATTGTTTAGTGCTCCTTCTCCCCCATAGCAGTTTTTTTGTGTTTGGGTTGAAGAGATCTCTCTGTAACATAGAAACATAGGAACATAGAAACATAGAATTTGACGGCAGATAAGGACCGCTTGGCCCACCCAGTCTGCCCATTTCCCTACCTGATGGATAAGTTGCAGATCCTAGTTAACCAGCAGCCTACTTCTTCCTACCCCTCCCCCCAGAATTGCCTTATGACTGTCCCATGCATGCTTGAATTCCACCACTGTTTTTGACTCCACAACCTCCTCTGGAAGGCCGCTCCATACATCCACAACCCTTTTCTGTGAAAAAATACTTCCTTAAATTACCTCTGAGCCTTCTATCTTCAGATTGTGCCCTTGTTCTTGCACACCTCTTTTTGAAAGATGCTACCTCTTGACTTTGTTGATTCCCTTGAGGTACTTGAAGGTTTCTATCATGTCCCCCTTCTCCCTCCTTTCCTCAAGGCTATACATATTAAGCTCCTTAAGTCTCTCTTCATATGTCTTCCGGCGCAGACCCTGCACCATTTTAGTTGCCCTCCTCTGGACAGCTTCCATCCTGTCTATGTCTTTACGGAGATTGGGTCTCCAGAACTGCACACAGTACTCCAGATGTGGTCTCACCTGCTTACTGGGGCTGTAAGCCTCTGCTTGGGGTGGTTCTGAATAGTGCCATAATTGCGAACAAATATTATTAGTAGAATTGACATCCCCACCTTGTACTAATGATGCCTCAGAATGACTGTTTGTCAAGATGTGTATTATTCTGTAAATATGGTGGCAGGCAGCAGGCAAAATGCACCTGCTGTGCAGTCAATTTATTACTAGTAGTATAGTCCCCCTCCCCACCCCCAGTAAGTTTTTTTTGTGTGTTTGTCTTTTTGTAAGGAAGTTCATTAGCATACACAATTTGCGTATGCTTTACTAATACACATGCACTAACATGTATATATAAACCCTTGCTTGGTGGGCAGGAGCCTGCATTTACTGCAGTTGTTTCAAGTGTGTATTTCATAGAGTAAACTTATCAGCTCTCTCCATGTTGGTGTCTGTGTGATTATTACATGGTGTCAGAATGGACCGCCTACAGCCTCCCACCACTCTCGATTTACATGGAAATGCATCTGAAAACTCTAGAAGATTTAAGCAGAAATTTAAAATTTTCTCAGTTGCCAGTGGACTTGCTGAAAAATCCCAGACAATCCAGACTGTGACCTTCTTGCACGTGGTAGTCCCTGATGCATTAGAGGTACTCAGTTACTTTCATTTGAGAAAATGAGGAAAAGAAGGGGCAGCTAAATAAAATTATGGGACAATTTGAGAGGACATGTAACCCAAGAAAGAATGTAACTTATGAAAGACACTCGTTCAATACGAGGAACCAGAATTTGGGTGAGTCCATTGATTCATATGTAACTGAACTGAGGCTAAAGGCTAAATCTTGTGAATTTGGAGATTTAACTGAATCATTGATCAGAGATAGAATTGTATGCAGTACACAGAGCGAGCATGCGAGGCGCAGACTGTTGAGAAAAGAGGATTTAACATTAGATGATGCCATAGATATGTGCAAAGCTGCTGAACTGAGTGAAACACTTGAGTGGGAATGCTCAGGATCAGAGATGCAGTGAATTTAAAATCCACCGGTGAAGTGAATGCGAAGTGGCCACTTCGCATTGGTACTTCACTACACGGAGTGCATCATAGGAAATGCTCACTTTGCCTTGTTATTATTACTTTGCATTGTCATTCTGCCTTAGACGCGAAGTAAGGCAGAGGGACAACAATATTGGCAGCACCCCACCCACGCAGTCACCAGAATGAATGTGCATTCCCAAAGTGCTACTGTCTTGTGTTCAGAAAACTCTCCAGTGCTGATGAAGTGAAATGAGAGAGTAACAAGAAATGCAAAGTCTCACAGAATTAATGACGCACTCAGTTGTGCACACAGTGGTCACACACAGAGTCACCAGAAGTAATGTGCATCCCCAAAAGGCTACTGTCTTGTTTCCAGAAAATTTCCCGGTGCTGACGAAATGTTACTGTCTTGTGTCCAGAAAATTCCCCAGTGCTGACGAAGTGAAATGAGAGCGTAACAAGAAATGCAGTCTCCCAGAATGAATTGTGCACTGCAAACACACAGACAGATTAAGAATGCGCTGCACACTCAAGGGATGCATATGAAAAGGCACAGCAACACCTAGCTAGTGCTCACAAGTCACAAATCCCAATCTGGAAAGGAATACATTTTGCTAGTTGGGGGATTAGTGCACGGCAGTAACAATCCACTACCAGTAAAGATACCACAAAGCAGTATAAAAAATTCATGTAGGTGCGGTGGATAGCAGGTTCACATGGCTGCAATTACTCTGTGGCACAATAAAAGGTGTCTGATTTAATGGCACGCATCACACACACACACTCACACACACACTACAAGTAATGCGTAGCAAATTAAAAACCTTTAGTAATATAACCAAGTGTTTTAAACAAACTGAAATTATACACTGCTGCACGACAACAATCAGCAAAAAAATGTCAAGAATTGCTGAAAATATTACTGTGTGTACATTAACACAGTTATACAAGAAAAATATAATCAAAACAGAAAGACTGCCTTTTTCTCCCAGTTAATGTACCTACACCACAAATACACCCTTCCCCCAAAGCACACTTCACAGTACACAGACTGTCTGTTCTAAATTAACATTCAAAATCCACACACAGGGGGCGTGTCCTGACACCAAGCAAGATGGAGGTTTAACTGCAGAGCTCCTCACTAATAAACTACATCTAGCATCATCCTCTGCTATCTAAGCCACAAATAACAGCTTATTCATGAGAACAAAGTAAGGAGAGGTATTATAGCAGTTGTGAATATTTTTTTTTTTTTGGTTTAAAGCATCTCTATAATTCTCAACACTTCTATAGATCCTAAAAACTCTCTGCTAGGCCTCACAATGGCCCACTCTGATAAACAACCAAATCTACTGGAGAAAATTGAAGAAATGTTTAACAAATTATCTACGGATATGAGCGAGTTGAAAATTGCTACACAACATAATACGCAGATGATGGAAACCATTGACTCCAGACTGATCTTCAGAAAAAACATCCGCCTTTAATGAGGAATCTATACAAGATTTGAAAACAATTATCAGATCTCAAGACCAAGCGATTAAAGAATTACAGTCAAAATAGAGGACCTAGAAAACAGAAATCAAGAAATAACCTCCGTTATTTGGATTCCCTGAAGCGAGAGGCTAAGAATACCACAGCATTTCTACTACGAGAGTTGCCATATATATTGCGCTTCAAACTGGCAATGAGCTTACAATAGAATGCTCTCACCGATCATTAGGCCCAAAACCCTCCCCGGAACAAAGACCGAGACCTATAATAGCAAAATTTCTCAATTATGCCAACATTGAATTAATTCTACAGAAAGCAAGGGAAATCGGACAACTTATGTGGCACGAACACAATATCTATATATATCGAGACTTTTCAAAAGAAGTGTTGCTGAAACGGAGGGCCTATACTGATGCCAGACGACATATGCACCGACTGGGTCTCCGCTTTACCCTAAGGTACCCTGCGACCATGCGGGTATATATTAGAAATTCTTTTAAAGACTTCTATAATCCAGAGTCTCTCGGGTTCTTTTTGAATAACTACTCAGTAAACAGTAATAGTGACTCTTGACCCGACAAGTACAACCCACACTTGAGCCCCTGATAATTACTATGGATGACAAAACAGGCAGCATAAATACCCTGAAGGAAAAGGGTATTAACCTAATCTCCCCTGACAAGCCACGGACGAGGCAGAACAGTGCAACACATAACGAATCAACTGCCATCACGGATCATCTTGTAAGACGAAATAGCAGTCCTGAATCATCTAGCAAGTGCGCCTCCAAATCTACATCCGATGAATGAGTAATCCCAAACATATCTGTGCAAAATAAATATGCAATACTTCAGGAGTTACCTTCATGCAGCGATGACCTTCATGCAGAGTCGGGTGTTCCGGAGAAAGACAAGGCAGACCGCGATCGGCTAGATATCTCCTGGGCATGCGAGGGTGAGAGCTCCCCTGTCAAATCTATGGAGCCACCAAAGAAAAACGTCAGGGCAAGAGTAAATACAAAGGAAGATTATACTCTGTTGAAGCACTCAGATAATTGCACATATGGGCACCCAATATACCGCTATATTTTGTTCTCTTTCTCCTGATGGTGCAGTAATTATACATCATGCTATCATGTAAATGGTATCCCCTTTTATATTATTCTCCAAGTCTGATGCTTTATGTTGGTTGCTTTTATATAAAGTTAGGATACCAATAGTCTCGGGCTTTATTTCTGTAATAGGACTAATGTGGCTGTGGCGGACTCGAATAAGGAACTGCAACCAGAAAACATCTCATTGATTGACGATTGCAGTTGTAAGTGCATTGGGAGCTGAATTCCTCCTCAATGTATCTTGGCAACATCGAATCGATGGCTGGGTTTGCCAAAGGGAAGCTGTGTCTGTACTATGCGCATGTGAGCAGATGAGCAGCATGTAGAGAGAGTATTCTCCAATTATGATAATTTCAAAATGAATCTTTATCTCTCTGATGTGGCATTCCATTGTAAGAGTTACATCATTATGTTATAGCCACACAAGGTCTCCAAATCAGGAAAGTGCACTTATTTGAATAGAGTTTAAAAATTCATAAGAAATTACTGGTTAAATCTCTATAAGGATCATAGTGTAATGTGAAGGGATGTTAAATAATATAAACATTTTAGTTTTCCCTCATTATAGGCAATTGATCAATAATACGGAATCATTTGGAACTCTTGTTACTTTATGACATTTATGTCATTTATATCTTTACTAGTGGAGATTTTTATTTATTTTTATTTTTTTTTTCCTTCTCTTTACCAGAGGTGATGCTAGATTTAGTAACACTATTGGCAACCTCCACCTTTGATATTTCCTTTTTTTTTTTTTTTTTTTTTTTTAAGAGCAAAGACACATATATTAATCACCCTATTTCAGGGCTTATTATAAATCATAGTATTTAGACTTTGTTGGAAACTTTTAGACTGAGTGTCTGTTCTAAGGAAATCTGGATAGCATCTTTCCCTCTTTTTTTCCTGGGACTATCCTACTTCCTGTTTGATAAGCTACGTCCTAGAATACAGAGAGGTGGTCTTGGTCTTAGAATTTTTTTTTTCTTTTTTTGAGTGCTTTTTACATCTGACACTTAGACCGACCTTTTCCACTCTGTATTTATTAGATGATTGTATTAGTTTATGGTTACAACTTTTAGATGCTTAATGTTGTTAGGATTATAATAGTTGGAGAGAGCTGCATCGAAGAGAAACAGATAGAAAGTATACTTTTCTCTAGTTTGTCAGACTTAAAAAAGCCTGCCAGCATACTTAATATAAATAATATTTATCACAAACTCTTCTGTATCCTATTGTTAACTACAAGTCAGCATTGTAGTCCCCTGGCACGACAATTAGTATATAGTAGATTAAATATTAACATAAGATGGCTAATTTAACATTATGTACATGGAATGTCAAGGGGCTTAACGCGCCGAATAAACACAAACAGGTTTTAAACTACCTTAAGAAACACAAAATACAAATCGCATTGTTGCAAGAAACTAAACTGCTGGATACAGACAGTGATAGACTAAAATGTGACTGGGTTGGTCAAGTATATACAGCATCTGCTATAACAAAAAAAAGAGGCGTTGCTATATTAATACATAAAAATCTGAGATGGATACCCTCTAATATTCAGAAAGACTCAGACAGTAGATGGATTATTATAACGCTTGATACTCCTTCAGGGCCATTAACTATAATTAATATTTACGACTCAAACTCAGATGACCCTCAATTTTTTTAGAAGTTAACCCAATTGCTAGTTTCACTAAACATAGTTAACTATCCAATACTGATTGGAGGGGACTTCAATTTTACCTTAGATTCATATATGGATAGAAGTAATGGCTCACTAGATTGTCACCCCAAAAGTTTAGCTACAGTTTCTCAGTTAATGCGAGATATGGGCCTATCCGATATATGGAGAATCCTCCACCCTAGAGAGAGAGAATATACTTTTTACTTCCCACGTCATCAGTCTTATAGTAGACTAGATTACTGGTTAACCTCTCCTGCAATAACGGCCAATACTATAGAAGTCGACATCCTTTCATTAATTATATCAGATCATGCTCCAGTCAAACTCCTATTTACTTGGGGTTCCCCTCCTACAAAGTCCTTCACATGGAGATTAGACCCTTTATTGCTTAAAGATCCAGAATTCTTGCCGTGGATTAAAACACAAATAGAAGAATTTCTAGATCTCAATGACCCAAAGGATACTTCTATGGGTACTACATGGGAAGTGCTTAAAGTCACATTAAGGGGTAACATTATTAGCTATGTGGCCTGTAGGAGGAAACTTAGGGAACAACAAATCAATAATCTTGAAAAACTATTGAAAACAAAACAATTATTATATTCTAACAATTCTCAACCTGACACCTCCTCTAATTTGCATTACAATCCACAGTCATGTGATGCAAATCAATGAGTTAATCTCTAGAAAAACAGAAATCGTATTACTAAGAATAAAACAAAATTTTGGGAAGGTGGGGAGAAAGGGAGCAAATTCTTGCATATAGACTTAGAATGCAACAAATGGAACGCCATATCGCTGCCTTAAAAGATCAAACTGGAAAACCTAAACTAATGAATCCATTATTAATCAGATAATGACTTCCTTCTATAAAAACTCTATTCCTCCTCTATCTATCATCATCTTTTGATGTTTTTCTTTCCTAGATAAACTAGCGCTCCTTGTCTCTCGCTAGATGTAATGCACTCTTTGAGCATACCTTTCACTACAGAAGAAATAAAGGCAATTCACTCTCTTAAATCTGGGCGTTCTCCGGTTGGATCTTTTGTGTTATTTTATGTTTCTTGCTGAACAATTGTGCTTCAGTGTGTATGGATTCCATGAATCTTCTACAGGTCATCAGTATAGATGTAACATAAGTTAAAGACAGATACTCATCCTACTGTTCATTCAATATCTTTGCGTTAATACAGACTGCAAGATTTTTGCTAAAATTTGGCTAATCGTATAGAATCATACATTCCCAAGCTTATTCACAAATCTCAAGTGAGCTTTGTTAAGGAAGGATGGCTCTGATCATTTGCATTCCTAATTAACCTTATATATAGGGCTAAGTCTCTTAATCTCAGCAGCAGCCATTGCTATAGATTTTGAAAAAGCATTTGACTCTTTAGATTGGAACTTTCTCTATTTGGTATTATCCCTAATTTGGCTCCGCAACAATTTTGCTCTTGGATTAAACTTCTATACAAAACCTCATGCCAGGGTACTTACTAACTCTACATTGTCACAGTCCTTTGTATTAGAAAGGGTACTAGACAAGGATGCCTCTCTCACCATCTCTTTATCTTAGCTCTTGAAACTCTTGCCGCCTCTCTCAGACAGAGTAATGATATAAAGGGCATTTGTATCAGACATAGGCAATATACAACATTGTCATATGCGGATGATATGTTGGTTTTGTTGGAAGATTTGAAAGTATCTGGTGAACCACTCAACAATATTCTCAATCTTTTTTCCAGGCTTTCTGGGCTTACAGTTAATTATCAAAAATCTGAGGTACTACCACTTAATAATCATTGCAAATCTTTTATGAATATACATCTTGGATTTCGCTGGTCCCCTCAATGCATTACTTACTTAGGGATAAAAATATCAACTGATTTAGACAAAATATGGGATAACAACTTTCGTCCTTTACTTGCAAATGTTAAAACAGATCTAAATACATGGAAAAATCTTAACCTATCCCTATTTGGAAAAATATCTGCAATTAAGATGAATGTCACACCTAAAATTCTCTATTTATTTGCTTGTATTCCACTTAAGATCTCTCCCCTTCTTTTGAATAATATTGATAAAGTTATAGGAAGTTTTCTATGCGAAGGTCACATACCAAGGTTCAATTGTATTAAACTACGCTCTCATTGGACCCATGGTGGATTTGGACTACCATGGTATATGGCTTACCTATGGGCATTCAGAGCCTCACAAACTATCAAATGGTTTCTTAAACCTAATTATAATGTACCATTATGGTATGACATGGAAGCTTCTCTGTCCTCAGGACATACACCGAACAGTTTTGTCTACTTTACACTATCTCCTAAATTTAAAAAAATCCCACAATTAATACATCTATTCATTATTGGTTCAAATGCACAAATGGCTTAAATCTGATCCTTCTTCTTTACCTTTCACACCTATCTGGGGTAATCCAAACTCTTACTAGAGAACAAACCATATAGCAAATACTGGATGTATAAGAACATTCTTTTTTTGAATGATATCCTGACTGACAATGGTAACACATTAAATTCTTTTACCAATCTTCAAACTAAATGGAATATTCCCAAGACAGAATTCTGGAAGTACCTACAAATCTGAACTGCTATATCCTCTAACTCTCAACGAATTAATAAGTCTGCATCATCCCACTCATACATAAATATGTGGATCAACACTCCTTCTAGCTTAGTCAGTAAAATATACAATCAGATCAGAGATTTGCTACCAAAACAGTCTCTCTCTGCTAGAGACAGATGGAATAGGATATTAAATGTAAACATAGCAAATTCCCATTGGGACAAATGTTGGAAGCTTTGTCATGACTCCTTTAAAGATATGCGTAGTAGGTTGATTCAATTCAAAATCTTACATTTATGGTGCAAAACACCGTCTCATCTACATAATATAGGTTTACTACCCAATAATTACTATTGGCGCTATAATTTACCAAATGGGGACCTTCTACATATACTGTGGTCATGTAAATCCATATTTTACTTATGGCAAGAGGTCCATAAATTAGTAGTTAAGATTATTGGACATGACGTTATATTTGAACCTAAATTCTGCCTTTTAGGAATTATAAACAATAACACTAATTTAACAAAATATCAACATAAATGGCTACAGATTTTATTCATGCAAGTCAAAAGAATGATACTAATTCGTTGGAAAACTCAAATAACACCTACTCTTAAGGACATTCTAAATAATATGACTCATATTGCTTCACTAGAAAGAATTTCATATTTGATAACAGACCGACTCAAGGAATTTTATATGTGCTGGCAGGACTATTTAAACTGTCTTCAAACTCATAAGTTATAGATTTGCTTAATCTCTTTCTTTCTTTTTCTAAATAGACTTATATTTAATACAGACGTAGATGCATAATTTACCTCCAATGCAGCTCCTCACATTTAGTACAAAATTAGCAAATATGCTAAGTAGAACTGTTTTTCTTTTTCCTCTTCTTTTTTTTCTTTTCTTTATTACTGTTCTAATATAGTACAAGCTGTGATTAATGCATTGTTTTAGGTAAATATACAAAACCCTCTAGCTTCAGGGTGTTATGCATACAATCCAGTATAATGATATTCTGACATAACATTGTGCTAATGCATATGTCTTTAAGTGTAATATCTATTATAAAATGCAAGATTTCTCTTACTTTAAGTAACGTCTATTGTACTATATGTTATGGATAAAACTTAATAAATAAATTAACTGTAAAAAAAATCCACACACAACAATAAACACTCGATGATATGAGCACAGAAGGGTTTCCTACCAGTGATGTACTAAATTTTGAGCAAAACAAATGACTCAAAAAGGCATTTAAACAGCTTTTAGAGGTGCTGAATCGCAGAGCTCTGAGAGCAAACTGTCTCCAGCTACCACTACACACACACTACCCAGGCCAGAGCTGAGGCTGTGCAGAACAATCTAGAGCCCATGTGACCTGCAGTCCCATGAATCAATACAGAATTTCATTTGGACCTGAATTACAAGGCAAAGTGAGGTGAGTTACATTGATTTCAATGTACTTCACCTTAAAATTGGTGGAGAAGTGGTTTGGGGAAGGCGGAATAACGCAAGTCTTTGATTTCAATGGACTTTGCATTCCTCATTATGAAGCAAAGTACTCCACTTCACATTGTGGAGTACTCTGCAGATTCTACGTTACTCTGTAATCACTTCACGGAGCGAATTGGGGTCACTTTGCCCACCACTACTTGCAGTACTGTAACTAGCATGCTGTACAGGAAGAAACGCGAATGCTTATGGCTGTACTTCCCCAATGAGTTGTAGCACAAAACTCCCCAACTTAAAAACGCTTATTAATAAGTACAATAGTGGGGTGGTGAAGCCCAGAGACATACTACAAAACAGGCTTGCAATACACCCAAGTAACTAGTAAAAAAATTAATGTTGTAATTTGTGAAGTGATTGTGAATCATGATTTGTGACTGCATTTGTGACTGTGATGATGAAGAACGTGATTCGGTGTCGACGGCGTGGGAGAACCAATATGGAACTATATTGGGAATGTAAATGCCTACGGCTGTACTTCCCCGATGAGCTGTAGCACAAAACTCCCTGATTTAAAAACACTCATTAATAAGTACAACGTTGGGGTGGTGAAGCCTGGAGAGATACTACAAAACAGGCTTACAATACATCCAAGTAACTAGTAAAAAAATTTATGTGATTCGTGACGTGATCGTAAATTATGATTTGTGACTGCATTAGTGACCGTGATGATGAAGAATGTGATTTGTATCATGAGTGACTTGTGATGATGGTCCTGACTTAAAAACACATATTAATGATACAATGTTCATGTAGAATTATACACCACACCAGCCCAGTACTCTGAAGGCAAGCCAAAGAAACAACTGTGACTTAAGTTACAGATGGAGATTGGGCCCTAAAGAGATGCAAATGCACAGACAGATTAAGATTGCGATGCGCACTGAAGAGATGCAGATGCAAAGGCACAACACCTAACCAGTGATCACCATCAGAAATTCAAATCTGGAAAAGAATACCTTTGCGGTTTCGTGGGCTAATGGGGCAGTCTACTGCACTGCTGCAGTAACAGTCGCTAGTACTAGTCCCAGTAAAGATACCACAAAGAAGTACAAAAATCACACAGCTGCAGTGGCTAGCAGGTTCACATTGCTGAAATTACTATGGGGCACAATAAAAGGTGTCTGATTTGATGAGACGCGTCACACACATACTCACACACACAGTAATGCCTAGCAAATTGAAAACTTCAGTAATATAACCATGTATTTTAAACAAACTAAAATTGTGCACTGCTGCACCACAACAATCAGCAAAAAAATGACAAGAATTATTGAAAATGTTACTGTGTGTACATTAACACAGTTATACAAGAAAGATATCGCCAAAACAGAAAGAACTGTCTTTTTCTCCAAATTATCTACCTATACCACAGATACGCCCCTCCCCCAAAGCACACTTCTACTGTCTGTCAGTACACAGACTGAATGTCATACATTAACATTCAAAATCCATACACAAACAATAAACACTCGACGATGTGAGCACAGGAGGGTTTCCTTCAATCGATGAACTAACGTTTCAGCTAAAAAAAAATGACTTAAAAAGGCTTTTTTAATAGCTTTTAGAAGGTTTGAATCACAGAGAGCTCTCAGAGCAGATGGTCTCCTACAGCTTCCTACACACACTACCCCGAACTGAGGCTGTGCAGAACAATCTCGAGCCCATGTGACCTGAAATCCCATGAATCACTGCAAAATTCTCCTTTGGAGCTTAAAAACAAGGCGAAGTGTATTGCTTTCAATGTACATCGGCTTAAGAATTGGTGGAGTAGTGGTTTGGAAAGGCAGAGTAATGCGAAGTCATTGTTTTAAATTGACTTTGCATTACCCATTAAAACGTGAAGTACTCCACTTCGCATAGCGGAGCACTCCATGAATCTGCTTTCACTTCGCGATTCACTTTGCGGAGTGAATTGAGGCCACTTCGCCCAGCTCTACTCAGGATGAAAGCGCAGTGCAAGTAGCAGTTGTCCAGGAAGAAAGAGTCAAAGCAAGTACCAATGTGAGCAAGTGGAGTTATGCACCTCAAGTGAATAAAGTCAGATGTGAAAAGTGTTGTCGTGAGCATGAGATAAATAAATGCCCAGCACATGGACAGTTTTGTAGACTGTGCCACAGGAAAAATCACTTTGCTAGGGTATATCATGTGGGCAAACGCAGTGAGATCCATGTTGTTAGAGAGGATGCTCAAGAGAATGAAAGTACTTTCAGCATTGAAACTGTGACTACCTATAAGCCAGAGACTGATTGGAAAGTGAATCTGAGTATAAATGGGATAATGGTGACGTTCAAGTTAGACACAGGAGTACAGTGTAATGTGATGCCTTTTCAGATGTATAAAGCACTGTCTGGAGAAGCTATTCAAATGTCATCAGCTAGATTGGTTTCCTATTCCAGGCATAAACTGGATGTAAAAGGCAAAGTGATGTTTCTAACATGTTTTAAGCAAAAGTATTACCTACTGCCATTTCAACTGGTTAATGCAAACGTGACCCCAGTGTTGGGCCTGTCTGCTTGCATGGAAATGAAGCTTATAAAAAAGCTGTTTTCAGTAGATGCTGCAAATGGAAGTGCAGGGGAAACCACAGAAGGAATACTGGCTGAATATGCTGATGTATTTGAGGAGTTTGGATGCTTAGAAGGTGAATACTACATTAAAATAGATAAAACATTCAGCCCTGTGAGCCACCCCCCTAGGAAAATACCTTTCACATTACAAGATAAAGTGAAAACTTGAGCTAGAGAACATGGAAAGATTGAGGGTTTTTGAGAAGGTGGAGAAACCCATGAGCTAGGTCATCTCGATGGCGGCTGTAGAAAAACCAAAGTACAAATCTGTATAGATCCCAGAGATCTTAATAGAGCTATTAGAAGGGAATATCACCAGATGAAAACAGTTAAAGAGGTTGCAGCCAAGCTAGCAGGGGCCAAAGTATTCAGTGTTAGATGCCAGGCATGTCTTCTGGCAGATTAAACTGGATGAGCCTAGCTCTGATCTAATGACTTTTAATGCACCTTTTGGGAGGTACAAGTTCAAGTGTCTCCCCTTTTGGGATTTGCTCAGCACCCTCAGTCTTCCAAAAGAAAATTTCACAAATTTTTCAAGGTCTCGAGGGCACAGAGGTCATTATGGATGACATCCTAATATGGGGAACTCATGTACAAGAGCACAATAAGAGGTTACGGCATGTTCTACAAAGAGCCAGAGATAAGTATTTGTCTCTAAATCTAAAGAAATCCAAAATCAGAATGTCCAAGGTCCAATATATCAGACATAAGTTAAGTAACAACGGGTTGTTGGCAGACCCCGAGAAAATTAAAACAATTACCTACATGCCTGTTCCCCAAAATAAGACTGACTTACAGAGATTTATGGGTATGGTAAACTACCTGGCAAAATTTATTCTAAACCTATCAACTGTAAATAAGCCTTTGAGAGAGTTACTAGAGAAATAAACAGCATGGCACTGGGAGAAACGCCACCAACAGGCCTTCCAAGAACTGAAAACAGTTGTTACTAACTCACCGCTGCTGGCCTTCTATGATCTAAGGAAACCTGTTGAATTATCTGTTGATGCATCCTCTGAAGGGTTAGGTGCCTGTCTGCTGCAGAAAAGCAGGCCTGTTGCTTTTGCTTCCAGATCACTTAACTACAGCTGAGAGAAATGTTGCACAAATTGAAAAGGAAATGCTAGCTATTGTGTTTGGTTGTTCAAAGTACCACCAGTATATTTATGGCAGACCTCGGGTCCATGTTGAATCGAACCACAAGCCCTTAGAAAGCCTTTTTAAAAAAACACTGGCCACAGCCTCACCAAGATTTCAACACATGATGCTAAAACTGCAAAGGTATGATTTGTGAGTATGGCACAAAGCAGGTAAAGAACTTCATATAGCAGATGCACTAAGTAGGGATGTAGGAGAAAATTCCATGCCAGAAACTGAATTAGATAAATATGAGGTTCACACGGTGGACTATATGCTAATCAGTGATGAAAAACTGAAATTGTTTCAGACAGAGATGGATAGTGATTCAGCACTGGTCAAGTTGAGAGACACTATTGTGAATGAGTGTCCTAAGGTGAAAACATCAGTACACCCCGAGATAAGGCAGTACTGGCAGTTCAGAGATGAAATCTCAACAGAAAATGGACTTTTGCTGAAGGGGGAGAGACTGATAGTCCCCACATCACTGAGACCAGACGTGTTAACCAGATTACACAGCAGCCACTTGGACTTTGAAAAATGCAAGCGCAGGGCCAGAGATCTTTTATTCTGGCCAGGGATGAACAGTCAGATTAGTGACATGCTGGCCAAGTGTGGCATTTGCCATCAATTCAGGAAAGCATTAGGCACAATCTAGAGAACCGATGCAGTCTCATGAGGTACCAGACAGACCTTGGCAAAAGGTTGGGGCTGATCTATTTGAATGTGAAAGGGAAAATTATCTGGCAATGATTGATTACTACTCCAAATTCATTGAAATATCCAAGTTGCAAAATACAACAAGAGAAACGATGATTAATCATATTAAATCACAATGTGCAAGACATGGTATTCCAGAAATACTTGTAACTGATAACGGCCCACAGTTTGCCTGTATTGAATTCAGAGACTTTCAATGAAGGTATGAGTTTAAACATGTAATGTCTTCACCAAGATACTCCCAGGGTAATGGCATGATAGGACGGGCCATTCAAACAATAAAGAGACTGTTAAAGAAGGCACAAGTGGACCATCAAGATCCTTACTTAGCACTTTTGGAATTGAGAAATACCCACTGGAGGGGCTAGAATCTCCAGGACAGCTGCTTATGGGCCACAGAACCAGAACTTTAATGCCTACCAGATCTCAGCTACTTAAACCAAAAGTACCAGAAGTTGAGGTGTGAGCTACATTGCGAAGGGCTCAAGAAAACCAAAAATCTTATTGCAGTTTGCACACCTGACCACTCCCAGCCTTACAGCCAGGACAGCCGGGACAGCCTGTTTGCCTGCGAACACCTGAGAAACTACCTGGACCCCCACAGTTGTGGAACGCCATATTGAAGAGCCATGTTCCTATGTAGCCCAAGCAAATAGAAAATTGTATCATGGAAACAGGAGAGACCTTTTGTTAACTCCTGAGCTACGCCATTCCTGTGGCCCACAAAACTCGCACATATGAAGAGAGGTGGAGGGAAGTGAGCAGGGCGACACTGTGGAGGATGATGGGATCCCAAAGGTGCCTGCAATAGAGGTCTCTCCACAAGTGATGCCAGGGCAGTCACAAAGTGAGCCTGTGGTGTTGGCCCCAACCCTGAGTAGTCGGGACCAAGTGACTGGCAACAGCTCCAGCCAGAGAATCGGCCATGTCAGTAGACAGGAGATCCAAAGGCCCATTGGCATCGGGACTATATAGACTCACAAATACTTTGCGCTACATAGAACTTTAAATATTTTACTTGGCGGGAGGGGAGTTCAATTGAGAAGGGAGATATAAGGAAGTTAATTAGCATAAGCAATTTGCGTATGCTTTACTAATGAGCATGTGCTAACATGTATATATAAACACTTGCTTGGCAGGCAGAAGCCCAAATTTTCTGCAGTTGTTTCAAGTGTGTGTTTTATGGAGTAAACTTACCAGCTCACTCAACGTTGGTGTCTGCATGATTATTACAGTTTTCATAATGTTTTGAAATAGCAACATTACATAAGGAGAAGCAGTTGCTAGTAAATATCTCTAACAGTAATAAAAGCAAACTGAATGGGGTATCTTCTGTGGGCTGAGTCTTAATGTTGAATAGAAAAAGTAACCTGGGATTTAAGTGTAACCCCCCTGCTCAGAGCTTACCTGTCTGCCCCCTCGGGGCAACCGTTTCCCCATTTCTGGTCCCCATTTTGTCCTGGTGTTTCCCCATAGTTTCTCTAATTTTTTTTCCCATTCCTGGCTGTTCCTGTAGTGATTCTGGATCCTCTCTCGGGCACCCGCATGTTGTTTTTTTTTTGCACAGCAGGGCCGAGGAGATAGCTTGTGGAGCCACCGGTGTGTTTTGCACCTTCGGGTGTATTTTTTGGCACTCTGCACATGCACAGAAGTACATTTTCGGTTTGGCAGTCATTTGAGTTGTCTCTCCGGTAGTCCTGGTCCCTCTGGCAAGCAAGATACAGACCAGAGACCTGCAGGATACCAGCAAGGCAACAGGAAAAGCAGGACAGCTGTTTTTGGGAGCGCCAATCGTGCTCGAGATATGGGGACCCACCTCATGAATATTAATGAAGCAGCTAATAAATAATAATGAAACTGAACCTGTCTAGCGCTGGGGAAAAGTTTCAGTGGTAGCGACAGGAAAATAAATAAATAAAATGCTTAAATGTGAAGGAAACCAAATAAGAAAAGTTGCTGCTACATATCTATGGAACATTGGGGAATTAAATATGGTGTATTTGCCAGTAGCAGTACAATAAAGGTGGAAGATCACCTTAACTGTAATGGGACTATAGGGGCTATACAAAATGTCATCAGCAACAGGCTGGGGAAAGAGTAAAATAGTTAAACTATGCAGCGACTTCTCAAGGCACAGATGCTGCTACTGAATGGTAGGGCTATTGTAAAACAAATGTGTTTATTTAGGTTGCAGGGACACTTGGAAGCTGGGACATGTGGGGAATTTCTGGGGAGACTGTTTTGTCAGCAGCCATATGACCACCTTACAGCCAATCAAAGGGCCACGATTCTCCAGGAGGACTCTGGGACTGATGAAAGTGCTCTTGGGGGAAAATGCCGGGAAATGTTTAGGCGCCATTTTGAGCAGCCAATGAGGCATTGAGGGAGCCTCATACGTATTAATTTTGGTTAATGACAGTGGCTGCAGCCAATAGGGAGCTGCCAGAAAGCTCCCAAAAGAAAATAAATTTTGGATTCTGTGTCATTTCGGTGGGATCCCCTCCACAGGGGGGGGGGCTCCAGCCCCTAGTCAGAGAATGGGGCTGCAAGGCTGGGAGAGGGCCTGCCTGGGAGCTGTCAGCAATTGGTCCTCCAGGGCTGTTTGTTGCCTTTCCCCATCTGGAGAGAAAAGAGAAGGATTATGCAGACATCTCCGCAGAGAAAGAGAGCTGCAGGATCCTGGTGCTGTGATAGGAAGCTGCACCACAGCAGTGAAGATAAAAAGAAAAGGATGTTTGAAAATGGGAAAAGGATTAGAGAAACTAGTTGATCCCGGAGAGGAGAAACCCTCCTTAGAATTCATCTGCACCTCCACATTGAGACATGGATGATCCAAGATGTATGATGAGAGAGTTGTGAGATAGGATTATGAGAAGAAAAAGGTACTGACTGCCCTGAAATGACAAAGTGTCTAAAGAGAAAAGGGGAAGGACAGAAGGTCTGAGAACTGGTTGTAGCATGGGGAAATGGCTACTGGAAGCTGGATTGGAACCAGATTCCGAAAAGGTTGAAGAGAGAGCCTCTTCTGTATTTATCTGCACCTGCACAGTGAGAAAAGAGACTTTCTTTGATGCATAGCTAAGAGAAAAGGTTTCTGGAAATGTGTGTGAGCCAGAGCAAGAGTGCCACTGTTTTAATGTTGAGAGACTGAAAGCAGAAGGATGGTCGGGTACCTGCTGTCTGCTTCTGAGCTGCAGCTAAGAAAAGTGAGAGTTGTGATGAACCTGCAGTTCAGACTCTGCATGGCTCCCCAGAGCCTGAGAGATAGGAAAGAAACAGAGACTGATTTGGCTACACACCATAGCTAGTTATTTTGCAAGAAAAAAAATATCAGAAGTTTTCATCCAAAACCCAGGGCCAGGTGAGGAACTTGCTAACCCCCATCACATGGGGTCTGCTAGCTGCAGGGTATCTCAGATTCATACCCAAGTGCTAGGGCACTCTGACCTGTGAAGGAACTGAGCCATGGGGCCACTGCTAGGTCTGAGTCCTCTGTTGTCAGTAAGCCATGCACAGTGCTCTGCAATGACCCTCAATAGGGTGAAGGGGACAAGCTGTGAGGCCTTCTATCAAGCTGAAGATCCAAGCTACAGAACGTTTGCCCCTTCAAGTTTGCTCAAGCATCAAGCCCAGGTTCTGCATCTACTGATCCACCAACCCCAGGACTTCGGTCATATGTGCCACCCAAGGGCTGATGTTGCAGAACCATGAGTAAAAGCAGAAATTACCCTGCCCCTGGGGAATGTATATAGTTCAAGTATGCCCACTGGTGTAGGAAGGTAAAATCTAAAATTAAAGAAATCAATCAGGAAAGAAATATAAAAAGTTAATTTGGTTCTTCAAACGCGCCAATGCCGGCTGACCAGCTGAACCTCAGGCCTGCAACTTAAGATCTGGGTACTCAAGGACAGAATTTGGGGTGTCATTCTAACCTGATACTATTTGGGGGTCTGGGTATGGTAACATCTGCAGCAGTTAGCTAGTTAGGGAGTTATGGCTACAAAGATCAAAAGGTGGTTTGGGGTAAAATCGAAAGGGAAAATGATTGTTTAAAAATGCCAAATCTTAAAAATGCGAACTTACTTAAAATGTTGAGTTTGACCTCTGTTCAATCTTCCCCTTCTGTATCCCTCCCCATGTAAATAAATTATGATGTTACTGTTTTGGAAAACATCTGACCCAAGAGCCTGATTTTAATGAGCATATTAGTAGCTGAAGTTGAAAATGCTAAATGTTGGAATTGAGGATTGCTGATCCTGGTAAGTCCATGTCTGGGGTGATTGTTGGGGAGGTGGGTTGGTACGACATCTCGGGGATTGTACTGGTAGAGATCAGACCCACTAATATGTACTCTGAATGGAGGCACTTTTATTTTCACTCTTGGGAAAGGACCCCTGTGTAACAGCTAGTAGGAACCCAGGCCCCTTAACCAGGTTAGTAGCCGCCCAGGCAGGGGTAGTAGTCTTCTTTAGGATGGCACCAGAGAGGGGCTACATAAGTACATCAAGTAACAATGGGCATTGACAAAGACTAATTGGTACTTTTTATTGATGGTCTTGCAACTCCAATGGTTTTGATGAAATGATGCCCCGGTTTTCAGGCAAGGGCCCACTATCCTCTACTATAAACACTGGACAAAAGTAGTTAATAAGAACAGCTGCCTTCTGGACCCTGCCTCCCTCCATCAGTTCAATAATTCCCCCCATCTTCCTTTTTTCCCCTAATGTAACTAAAGAACAGTTTTCCTACCCTTGACCCCCTTCGTAATGAGCAGTTCCTTGTCTACTTTTAGGTTCCTGACTACCTTCTTGGCCTCCCTCATTTTGACATGGTATTTACTCCATTCCTTTTCTCCCAATTTCTCCTTGTATCTAATGATGGTTCTTATTTTCATCCTTACTGCCTCCCTGGCCTTCTTCAAGAACCAAATTGGTCTCTTGTGCTTGTTTCGTTGGTAACTGTTCTCAAGCATGCTTTAGTTGCCTCTTGAACAGACCCTTTAACTACTTCCCACCTCTCCTCCACCTCTCTGATTTCATTCATTCCCCCCACCTCTCATCCACCTCCCCTGATTTTGTCCATTCTTCCCAGATTATCCTTGACTAATTCCATCATCTGGTCAAAGTCAGTTCTTCTGAAGCCCAGAACCACAGCCTTTGGCGAAGGTATACTGGTACCCAGGGCCAGTTCAAACCATATGGCATTATGGTCACTGGACCCCAGTGGCTCACTAGTTCTCACTACACCTACCATTTTAGAGTTGGTGAGCACAACATTGAGAATGGCAGTTTGCCTTGTGGGTTACCTATTAATCAGGGCCTGACTCCTGGTGCTCCTAACTGCTGGAATGTCCCAATCTACATCTGGTAGACTGAGATCCCCCACCACCACTACCTCCTCCTTTTTGGACCCCTTCTGAATTTCTGCTGTAGCTCTCCATCTCTCTTGTCCCCCCATCCCAGGTGTCTGTAGATCACCCCTATGTGCAGCTTCTTACCAAATGTGGTTGTCAGCTGTACCCACTGTGATTCTGTCTCCCATTCCCTCCTTGGATGGACCCCCTCTATCACCTCTATGCCTTTCTTGTCATAAAGAGCTACTCCACCCCCTTTTCCCTTACCCCTAGCTCACCTATACCTGGTTTATCCTGGTACTGCTACGTCTCAGTCAGTTTTTTCAGTGGCTCATGTTTCTATGATGGTTATGAGGTTTAATCCCACATCTGTCACCATTGCATGGAGCTCACTTATTTTATTCCTTAGGCTCCTGGCATTTAGGCAGGCTACCTTCCAGCATGTGCCTGTACTCCTCCCCTTTTTGTTAGCACTTCCCGGCCTCTCCTTAATTTCCTATCCCTTGCTTGTTCTGTGTGCCTCCTCCTGGACTCCTTTTTTACTTTACTATGGCCCCCTGTTAGGATGATTCCATCCCCAGTGCTTCTAGCCACATTTTAAGGGAGTTCTAGCTAGGTTCCCCTTTTGTTCTCCTTTCTCTGTGGTCCCCCTAGTCTCAGTCTCCCTCTACCTTAGTTTACATGTCCACCAACATAGACATTTGACTTTTGTCCCAATGCACTAACCTCCTCTGTCATTAGATGAAGGTGTCACCCTTGAAGAGTCTACAGTGAGTACAAGTTCAAGCTTTCCAGCCTCTGCTCATATGTGTTCCCTTGCTGACCCTATATAATTCTTGTGGTCCTCCTCTGGAGAGTCTTCAACTTATACACATTCTTTCTCAGAAAGGAATTCCAAAACTGGACACAATTTTCCAAGTGTGGGTATACCAGAGATCTATTCAGGAGCAGTGTAACTTCACTGTACCTGCTACTGATCCCCTGTCTTGTACATCTCAACATTTTATTTGCTTTCCTTGCTGCTTTACTGCACTGTTACACTGGCAAGATGGAGCTTATGGTTGCTACCTCAAGACCTTCTCCTCAAATACTGATGGTGACCTGTAGCTGATACTGAGGCCTTGGGTTCTCCCTTTCATCATGTATAACTTTGCATGTCTTCAAAATAAAGACCAGCTGCAGAATTTGAGACCCCCTCTATAGCTTTACCAAGTCCTCCCTCAGTTTTCTGCCCCCCTCCTCATAGCCAACCCTGCCTGAGAGCTTGGTGTAGAGTTTGCCTTTGGCACCCTCTCCATACCCCTAATTAATACATTAATGAGCACTAGACTAAGCACCAAGCCCTGTGGAAACCTGCTCATGAAAACAGTACCTTATTCCTGAGCACCCTCCATTAACTACTACCTTTTGCGTCCTTCTCCCCAACCAGGTTTCCCACCCATTTCATCATTTAGTCCACCAGCCTTAGGCCACCTCATTTCTTTATTAGTCTCCTATGTGAGACAGAGTTTAAGGCCTTACTAAAGTCCAGGTATAGTATGTCTACTGCTTGACCCTAATCAATGGCCTTCGTGACCCAGTAAAAGTAATGTCAGATTGGTTTGACATGATCTCCTGACATAGTTCTGTACTGTCTGCTGTCCTAGAGCCTGCATGCCTCAACGAACTCTGCCAGTCTTACCTTCAAAAAAGTTTTGATGAACTTGGCCAGTATGGAGGTTGAGCTGGCTGACCTGTAGTTTTCTGGCTTATCCCAGGCTCCACTTTTGTGAGGGGACCATATCTGCTGTTATCCAGTCCCCTGGCACTTTGCCAGTTACCAGGGGATCATTGACCAGGTCTGCTAAGGGTGCTTCTAGTACTCATGCCATCTCCCTTAGCACTGTGAGGTGAGCCATGTCTGGTCCCAGAGACTTGTCCACCTTCAGGGCTAGTAGCCCTTGAGTAGGCAACATCAAAATGCATTTTAACATTGACTGAGACAATCCTGATTGATAAAAAAAATGTTATATATATATATATATGTTACTAGGGTGTTAAATAAATTATTTATTTTTATTTAGTTTGTTTTTGTTGTCCAGAAAAGGAGCGCTGGACAATACCACTTATTTTCAGCCTCATGGGGGGGTGATTACAGATACAAATCAACTGAAATTTAACCAGATTTACAGGCAGACAACACTGTAGTGCATTTTAAAATTGACTGAGACAAACTAGAATGACTGCAGAAGAAGAACAGAGACTGAGTGCAAGAAGTAGATCTAGAGGAGCTAACTAATGTTTATTTATGGCAGTTGAATGCACTTACTTGAGACTTAATGATGGTCACTAAGCGAAATAAAATAATTCCTTTTTTTCAAAAGGAAAAGAAAAATAGTAGATGAGAATGACTGTGCACATGAGTCAATGAATATACAAAGAGAGAAGCAAACAAATCCAGTTGAAATTATTGAAACAATTCCTACAAACATTATCTTGAAAATACAGCATGTGTGCAGCAGGGATCCTCATAATGGCCCAGGCAGTGCTATACTTGAGTACGGTCAATATTAGCTTCCAACAAAAGAGTTTAACAATTCTGCATTTCCTGGTATTACACTGAAATATGTGAAAAAAATTAGGCATTTTAGGCATGAGTGATACAAGGGGCTCGATTCTCAAAGAGCCCTTAGATTGATGCAAGCTGCTGTCAAAGGCAGCTTGTGTCAAAGCTCAGTGCACCAGGGACCCTGCACCTGATTCTGTATCGGGCAGGGTCCCAGTGGCAAAGTTCTGCAGCTTGCGATAACCATGGTCATGCACCAAACAGATGGTGCACCGGAACGGTTTGCCACAAGCTGCAGGGCATCCAGTGCCACTCTAGACCCTAGTGGTCTAGCAGTCCCCTCCCGACATGCCCATAAATATAAATGTTTATTATAATCTCTACCTAGTGGTCTAGTGGTCCCCCCTCCCCAATCCCCAATGTCGCTGTAGTTGTAAGTAATTATATACCCCTTCCCTGGTGGTCTAGTGGTCTCCTTCCTTGATTCCCCCATGGCCCATTATAATAATAATTATTAACACCTCCTTCTCTGGTGGTCTAGTGGCCCCCCCTCCCCAATTCCTGATGTCTCCTGTAATGGATATAGAATCTGTATGGACCTGTTTTAAAACTTCATTATTAGAAATTATAAATAGACATGCACCACTGGTTAGGAAGAGGACTAAGAGCAGAATAACATCATGGATTACAAAAAAAGTTAATTAAAGAAAATGGGCAGCTCTGGAACAAAGCAAGGGAAACAAAAACACAACTGATAAATTGCTTTATAGAACTGCAAGAAACAGATGCACTAAGGAGATAATGAGAACAAAATCAAATTATTATACCCAACAATTTATTGACTCAACAAGGGACCTGAAGAGGATTTGGAGGGATATAAATTCATTTAAAGGGGGGAGTCCATAGAGTCCACTTTACCAAAAACATCAAATTATAAAGATAAGATTACATATAGTGTAACAGAACAGGTAGAAGTAGTCAATAAAGTTTTTTGGGAGGTTGGTCAAACTTTTGAAAGGAAACATCCTGGACTAGTATCACCACCGCTAGACGCAGACTTATAAATATTTTTAATAGGCCTACATTTTCATTCAGAGAAATCTATGAAGATGAAGTATTTAAACAGCTAACTGGAATAGATATGAGCAAAGGGGTAGGTTGTGATGGCATATTGCTAGTTTTCTACAAACGTGCATCTAAAATACTATCTAAACACATTGCTTATTTGTTTAATTTTTCATTACAAACTTCAGATTTACCAAGTGACTGGAAAACTGCTTATATCACCCCAATTTTTTAAAGGAGGAAATACTTCTGACACAAATTCATACCATCCTATTTCAAGATAGATAGATAGATAGATAGATAGATAGATAGATAGATGGATAGATAGACAGATAACTTTATTTATAAAGCACCCCTTCCCAGGGGCTCAGAGCGCTGTACAATGTAAAAACAAATATAGCAATAAAACATTCAATAACATCATATTACACCACATTTACATAGCATATACAACTTAAAACCACAGTATGTATAACCACATAACATTTAAACATTTTGATTCACTTACAGACTTTCTTTTGGTCAAAGTAAAGGATAAAAAGATAATTTTTACTGGTGACTTTAATGCTGATTGGAAACAGGCTAGAGGTATTAGGTTAAGAAAGAGTTTTGAATGTTTGGGGTTAAAACAATTAATTGATAAGCCAACAAGAACCACGCATTTGAATAATTAGGGAACTATTTTAGATCTTATATTTGTTTCCCAGGAATTGGATATAGAGTCTTGGGATGTTTTGCCTATAAATCTTGGGGATCATAATCCCACTACATGTAAAATAATGAATCAGGTTTTGCCAGTTCCAAAAGAGAATATAAAATGGGAAAGGGACTACAAAAGATTTAATGAGATTCAATTTAAAGATTCGCTTAGGGGCTTTAATTGGAACAGATTATATTTGATTCCAGATATTAATTTAGCCATACAGGAATTTAATGAATCTTTACTGACAGTGACAAATAAACATGCTCCAATGGTACAGAAAAGGAGGAAAAATAAAGAAGATCCATGGATTTCAGATAAAATAAAAAAGGAATTAAGGGTAAGAAATAGAATATGGCAGAAAGCTAGGAAAACTAAAAATTTAGATGATTGGGAAAGCTTTAAAAGCTGGAGAAGTAAATGTAAAAGGAATATTAAGATGGCGAAGAGTAAATATTATTTGAATAGATTTGAGAAAGTAAATGATTCAAGAATGTTTTGGAAATTTGTTTCTGATTTAAAATATAGTAATAAAAGCAATAAGGTAGAATGTATATTACAGGAAGGAAGTATGATCGAAGATCAAGCCAATATTGCTGCTATATTAAACCATTACTTTCTCAAATTACCTGACCTGGACATTTTGCCACCGAAAGAACAAACTGCTGATATATCTGTAATAGAATTAATTGCTGAACAAAAACAGAGGTATGGGATACAGCAAGTTGACAAGTTTAATTTTAGACCCTTAAGTATAGCTGAAATAAGAAAACAATTACAAAATTTAAATGTAAGTAAGGCAGGTGGTTTAGATGGAATTGAAGCTAGATTTTTGAGGATTGGTGTGGATATCTTGGCACCAATAGTAACATATCTTTTGAATTGGAGTTTAACAAGTTCAGTAGTCCCTGATATGTGGAAAGTGGGAAAGGCAATTCCAGTTTTTAAGGGTGGGGATAGTAATGTGCCATCTAATTATAGACCAATTACGATTCTTCCAATATTATCTAAAATATTGGAACGTAGTGTTCATTCACAACTTAGTCACTACATGGAAATGAATGAAATATTATCAGATAAACTACATGGGTTTAGAGTAGGGAGGTCCACGGGCACCGCCCTACTGGATTTCCAAAATCTGGTAGTAACATCACTTGATGATGGAAAGGCTACTGGGGCGGTGTTTGTGGACCTCAGCAAAGCATTTGATTTGGTACAGCATAGAAAATTGTTAGAAAGACTTTGGTTAGTAGGGTTAGAGGAAGGACCATTAACATGGATAGCATCATATTTAGCAAATCGTAGACAGTGTGTCATCAATGGTGACCTTGTGTCGAGCCTTGGGGAATAAATCGAGGTGTTCCCCAGGGATCGCTACTAGGTCCATTGTTGTTTAATGTCTATGTAAATGAGTTGGCGCAAACAATAAAATATGGGTAGGTAAGATTATATGCGGATGATACAGTTCTGTTGGTTTCTGCAGATAATATGAGAAATGTTGAATTACAGCTGCAGAGAGATTTAATCTCACTGGAAAATTGGATGGATAACTCTGGCCTTCTAATTAATGCAAAGAAAACCCAGTGTATGATGTTTAGTTTGGGGTATAAGTTGAAAAAACAATCATAGTTAAATAATCATTTGATAAATGGCGCTCACGTTGAGGAAGTTACAGGTTACAGGTATCTGGGTATGTACATTGATTCTGGTATGACATTTGAAAGTCATGTTGATATACAGATAAAAAAAGTTAATCAAAGATTGGGTGCTTTTAGAAGATTAACAAATGTATTAGCTAGAGAAAAACTTGTTAAGCAAATGCTAATTCCGGTACTTGATTATGGGGTGTCAATATATATGAATGCTTCACAGAGAGTGTTTAAAAAAGTCAATCAAACAGTTTATATATTAGGCAAATTTATTATTAAGGGTGAATATAAAATGCATCATTTGTAAGTTATATGAAAGGCTAAACTGGTTGCATCCTGAGGCACAGATAAAGTATACCTGGTTAATTAATTGTCACAGGTTAATATATGCCAAAAGTAATCATCCATTAGTCAAGCATATTAAGTTGCAGACCCTGGATAGTTATAGTCTATGTACAAGAAATTCAGATAATAGGGTTCCATTACTTAAATATTGTAGTAATATAGGGAAAATGAAATTACAGAATAGACTTGCTTCATCATGGAATACATTGCCTAAGTATTTGCAGAATATGGTTAGCCTTGTTAGTTTTAAAAGTAAACTATTTGAATACTTGCAGAGTGAATGTGAGTGTGTATGTTATGGATAATGTTATTTATGTTGTAATTGTGAGTTTTGTATTTTGTGTATTTGATGTTATTTATGTATTTTTTACACAGGACTTGATTGTAAACAGTGTTTTTGCACTAATCAAATATTACTGTATAAAATAAAGTTTTAAACAAACAAACATAACAAGACAGTCAACAAAGCTTATGGGTATTTCTTATTCTGTTAGCTCAGGTGCTTGATTATATAAAAGAGTCTTATACCCCCTCATAAAGGCTTCCACCGAGGTGGCCTCTGTCAGATATCCTGGGAGTGAATTCCACAGGGCTGATGACTACATATTCTAAGGTTTTTTAAAGATTGTTACAGGTACAGCTTAGTATTTTTCAAAATATAATATAATTTCACATTTGCTATCAGGATTTTAAAAAGGACACAATACTACTTATGTCATATCAGAAGATGCTGATGATGTATTTACATCCTTTGATAAAAGACAAAGTGTACCAACAGTCTTTTTAGGTATGTTGAAAGCATTTGACACTGTGAACCATATTATCTTACTTAACAAACTTAAAACATCTTGCATGAGTTTGTCTACTCTGATTTGGTTTAATTCATATTTAACATCTCAGTTACATTGTGTTAAGGTGGGAGAGACTCCTTTGAGTATGGCAATTATTAATATGGGAGTTCCACAGAGATCTATATTGGGTCCCCCTACTGTTTTTGCTCTACATGAACGACCTCCCCAAACATTGCTCCATTAACACGAGTACTTATTTGTACAGTAATGATACAATCATGTACACTTAACAAAATATTGTAAATCTGGCCATTGATACATTACAAGAAGACTTTTTTAATGTACGGAAAGCTCTTATAGATTTGAGACTACTATTAAATGAAAAAAGATGCAGTGGTTATTATTTACTGTCTATGACTGTGCCTGATCGACTAGTAAAATCTATCACAGGAACAACTATTGCCAGAGTCCATTCATATAAGTACTTAGGTCAGAATCTTGATGACCATTTAACGATTAATTTGCATGTACAAAACCTAACTTCTAAGCTAAAATGATTACTTGGATTCTTTTATCGAAACAGAGCCCATTTAAATTATCCACTTAGGAAATTACTAGTCGTGTCATTATTTCTTCCCTTATTGGACTACAGAGATTATATTTACAGGAATACAACAAGTACAGTGCTTAATTTGTTGGATACTATACCACAATGCATTAAGATTTGTGACAAGATTGCCCTATAAAACTCCTCGATGCTTGTTATGTTCAAGTATAGGATGGTGTTCTCTAACCGAATGTAGAGAATTATGTTGGTATTTATTTGTTTATGGGTTTATACTAAAAACCCTACTTCTATTTTTGTTAAATGTTCTTCAGTTTAAAATACCCACCTAGTACAGCCTAAGATCTACCAATTATCAATCTTTCCATATTCCGAGACATAGAACAAAATGCGGGGAGATGACTCTAGTTATTACAGTATCATGTACCTGGGACTTAACCCAAAGGAAATTTTATTTAAATGTATTATTGGCAGTTGCAAGTTTTAGGGCTTCACTTGCTAGCTTAATTCATAAACATTGTAACTGTTTTTGTTGAATAACCAGAACAACTTGCATAATGTTGTTTTATCGATTGATTTACTTATTTTTTTATTGTAATATAAGACTGTATGTATGTTTTGTTACCGTATTTTATCTGTTTGGACTCAATTGTAAATGAGACTCTGTTCTCTCGATCTGCTATCCAATAAAATGAAAAATGAAATGAAATGAAAGCCCCCTTCCCTGGTGGTCGAGTGGCCCCCCCTCCCCTATCTTTGATGTGGCCCATTATAATAATAATAATTAATAAAGCCCATTTCCTTGGTGGTCGAGTGGCCCTCCACCCCCCACAACCCAGCAGGTAGTGCCCACAACCCTGATCCCCCATCCTGAAACAGAGCCGGTGACCAGTACAGCCCTCCTTGCACCTCCACAGCCAGCTGCTGACTGAACTGTCACCGAGCACATACTGTAAAGTGTACACGCTCAATTATTAATCAATGAGTGCTCACACTTTACAGTATGTGATCAGTGACAGTTCAGTCAGTGGCTGGCCGTGGAGGTGTGGGGAGGCTGTGCTGGTTGCCGCCTCTGTTTCAGGATGGGGAATGGGTGGTGGGCACTACCTGCTAAGGGGGTCACTTGACCACCAGGGAAGGGGTATATAACTACTTATGACTACAGGGACATTGGAGGTCGGGGAAGGGGGACTGCAGCACATTGCTGCAAACAGGCAACTCTCCCAGAGGAGAATTTTCTAAGTACCCTTAGGCTGTCTAGAGGTACCTAGAATTTCTCCCTCTGGGAGAGTTCTGAGAATCCTGCATTCAGGGATATGGCAGCTTCCCTCTGCCACATGCCCCCTAGCATCAAGTCACAGCCCATTTTTGGTCACTCGGGTGCTGCAAGCCCCATTTGGGGCATGCAGCCTGTGGTTGATGCAGGCTGCCATTGGGAATTGCTCCTGGTGCATCATTTGGTGCAAGGGCACTTTGCACCATTCATTGTGGCACAAGCCCCTTGTGGTGCACCAGGAGCCTTGAGAATTAAGCCAAAGCTGTTGAGATGGATTGAGTATTGCAAGGTCTCCTGTTGTGCTCTTTGTTTCTACTGCAATATATCTTTAAAAGAAGAGACATTTGTTTTGCAAAGGTACAAGATATTTTTGTAAAAACTAGGTTCAGGCACTGGAATCCCACTATTGAGACTTATTTTATTTATTTAAAAAGTTTTATAACCAGGAAAGGCACACTGAGCCAAGGCTCATTTCCAGATGCAACTTGGGGGATGGTGAAAGGGATGAGGTGTACAGGCAGATACAAACATCAGAAGAGCATTAATGGAAAAAAAAACACAAGTGCAGAATACATTTGGCAACAATGCAGAGCCACAGACAGAGAGGGATACAAACTGTGGGCATACACTAAAACTTGTAGGTACAAAATCATGTTGATGAGATTGGTGAGATTATATACACTCAAGAGGGAGATGGGGCAGGAGTCAGAACTTCAATTGTAGGAGCCTAAGGAAAGAGGGGGTGAGGAGGCTACGGTGAGAAAAGGAAATGAGGAATCGGAGGGGGTGACAGGAACAGGGAGGGGAGGAGAGAGCCTTAGTAGATGTTTTAAAGAGTGGAGAGGGGGGAAAGGTGATGAGGATAGGGGAGCAGATTCCACAGAGAGGGGAGCTGGTAGGAGAAGGCAGCTCGGCTGGAGCATGAGCGGGGGTGAGGTAAGGAGAAGATGCAGCAGTCCCTAGACTGTATAGAGTAGGGGTGGGAAGGGGAGAGGAGAGGAAAGAAAAAAGGAAGAAGGGAAGAGAGCCAAACCAGTATTCAGAAGTGAAAGAAGTACAGTGGTACTGGCGACAAAAGAATAGAGGGATTAGTATAGGCAGCAGTAGTGGGTGCAGGGAGGGGAGTTAGAGGCAAAACAACAGAAGGCATTGCAGAGGGTATCCAGTCTGACAAGAGAGGAGGAAGAGGCAGAGCTATATACCATATCAGCATAATCAAATATTGAGAGGATCATTTTGGTTAACAGTTCTCAGTGGATGTGGGTGGGGAGGCAGTTCTTGTTACAGGAAAGGATACCAAGCTGGGGGCAGAGTTTGGCATGAATGGCATCAATGTGGAAGGAGAAATGTAGTTTGCTATCCAGCCAGACACCAAGATATTTGAAGGTGGTGATGGACTCCAGGTGGGTGCCGTCCAGGGTAGAAAAAGCTGGGGGAGGTGATAGCTTTACTAGTCTGGAAGGTGCCAAAGGCCATGGCCTTAATCTTTTCAGTGTTGACTTTGAGCTGGTTTGCCTGAAACCAGCATAGCACATTGAGGAAATCACTTTGGAGTGAGGCTTCAACTACAGATGAAGTGGGATCTGATGAGTAAATTACTGTGTCACCAGCATACGTGTGCATTTGCCATGAGATATAGATGATTGGGAGATTGTTGAGAAAACATGGAAAACAGTATGGGGCCCAGGGATGGAGGCCTTGAGGAAGAGCATGGGCTCAACAACATTTGGTGTTACCTGAGAGTGCTGCTGTGTTGTAGCTTTTAATAAAAGTTTGAATCATATTACCAAACATAGTTGTGAGACTCCTGAGGGTGCCTGAGCATGAACCTTTTGTTTGTACCTGAATTTTAAACATCCGGAGCTCGACTCTCTGTCCAGTTGCCACCTCACATAGTGCAGTTGCACCTACCTGGATGGACTGTTGTTGGCCTGTGAGGTAGGAGTGGAACCATGTAACTGGCGGGGCAGAGAGCCAGCTGAGATAATTTATTTGGAAGGATGGGATGGGAAACCAAGTCAAATGCTTTTGCAAGGTCAATGAATACAGCAGCAGTGATGTATCCCTAATCCATTTTGGTGAGAACAGAGTTAGTGACACACAGTAGGGAGGAGATGGTGGAGTGGTTCTTTCTAAAGCCAGACTGGAAAGGTGAGAGGAAGGACGAGGGGTCTAGAATGTTTGCCAGTTTGGAGAACACTAGGGACTCTTGAAGTTTAGCAAGGGAGGGTGTGACAGGGAGCTCCTGCCTCTCTTGAGGACTGACCTTTTCTTAAATCTGCTGCAACAGTTCTTCTATTTCTTAGTCTAATCTGTCCTTTACAATTTCTAGTCCATAAGGTTGGCCACCTATGGGCACCCCCTCCCCTTTCTTGACTATGCTGTGGTGTCCTCTTTAATTTTTCTTTTCCCTCTCAGGTCCTTGTACAGGGAGGTTATTGTTGAGACCGAGCTGATGTAAAACAGCAGGCTGTGTTCCTAGTTGTTGGATTTAGTATGCAATAGCACTATGTCGTAAAATACCTTGATATATACGCCTTATGTGTATGAAACCTGTAAATCTTGAAAATACCATGGCACTAAGTGTTTTTGATAAAGGTAAAAAGTTACTAAGGGACTGTATTATAAAGTTACTGGGGTAGAGATAGCAGAAAACCCCTGCTGTGTTATTTAAAATGCAAGTAAATTATAGATTATTTGAGGGCCCTTTTGGCACCATGCATTCCTGCTTTAAATGGAATCAACCTAAAATGGCATAGTGATTTGCATGTACATCCCATGATGCTTTGCATTATGGGGGTATGTGTGATGTTGTGTTTCTTTGAAACTTGGCTTTATTGCCAATGCCCTTTGGGATAACCCTGGCTTCAATACTTCTGCACTGAGGTTCTTTGTCTTTAGCTTGTTTTGGGGGTTTTCTTTTTTGTGCTCCCCATCACCCAAACACACAAGACAAACATAGGGATTGAATTGGTTTCCACTAAAGAGGTAGATCAGTAAATCAGTAGGTGCTAAGTGCAGAGGAAGGATATGCGTAGTCTATTGAAGATGGTCGCCAGGCTGGGCGTGCTGTTGGCTGCTTGAGCAGCTAGTCTGCTTGTTATTTTCCCTACATATTTTGTCTTCCCCCCCCGCCTCAGGTTAAGTTTTATTTAAGTTTTTGTTAAGTTTTAAGCTTTTGCGCTAAAGCCGGTCGGCAAGAGTGCATGTTGAGCGATATCAGGACGACCGGAACATCTGCAGTGTGTACTGGAGCCGTTTTGCTGTTGGCCTGCAACCGCTTAAACATCCATCCTAACACTGGGCCTGCTGTTTGGATTTTATTCAATTGGATTGGATCTGGTATCGTGCTTTGGAGGCGATTTGCATGAGATCTTGGAGTGGGGTTTCATAAGGAGGTGACTTGCCTGGGATTTATTCGAATGTTATCTACAGGAAGGAAGATTGTAGGTTTTGAAGTCTGGTAGTGGAAGATCTCTTGAAATGATTTGTGAAGAGGAAGGAAAGAGTGGTGTGGTACAGTGAACTGGTGGTCCCGACTTTGCGGCAGTCTGGCTGCTGGGCATGCGGTTGTACCGAAGGCTGGGCCCTGATCTAGCCGGGTAGCTGGTGTAGCCCTTTGGTTCTCCGAGGAGCATGCTGGTGGGTGTGCCCCGGGGGAGATCTGTAGTGCTGGCTGCGGGCATTGGCAGTTCTTGGTACCCATTTGGGATTTTTGGGGGGCTCTGCTTCTGCACGCTTTGGACTCTTGAGAAGAGGCATCTTAATCTTGTAGCAGTTCATCGTCATGGTCAGACCTCTTAATCTTATTTTGTTTGCTTGTACTATTGGTTTGGGAGGGCAATGAGAGTACCCTCTAACTTATTCTGTCTCCCTGGCAGTGAGACCATTAATCTGTCACTATTACTATTTGTAAAGGCAGTGAGAGAGGCTTGTCTAGCCTCCTTTTGCAGTGAGAGTGTGTGGGGGCTGGAAAAACATTTGGAACCTATTCTCCTGTTTAGGGAGTGAGTGTCCCTGACTTCATTTGGCCCCTTTGGCTGTGAGAGGGCCTTGAGAGGGCTGAATATTTTCACTAATGGGTTAATTATTCTCTGAACTTCAGTTACTGTTATGCTTCCATTAATCTAGTAAGTACTTTCAGCTGGTCCCTCATTTTTGGATTTTAAGACTGTTTTATTTTATGTTTCATTGTGTAATTTAGGGATTTGTTTGTTTTATTTTATGGGGTGGGTGTTTTGTGTGTGTTGTGGGTTATATAGTTGAAGTTCCTATTCTGGTCATTAGTCTCATGACTTGCCTTGTTCTGGAACTGCAAGACTTTGGGACCTTATTGTAAGTCTCCTCTGGAAGCGGGTGATTTATTGGAGACTGGAGAGACTTGGCTTTGGACTGGGATACGGAGTCAAATTGAGATTTTATATTTTGCCTAGTGTATTTATTCTATTTTTTGAGGGTGGGAGTTTGTTTTGGTTATTTTTAAGTTATTTTTTGGTTTTGGGTTAATTAAATTGATCACCAGAATGTGTTGGAGGCCTGCCCCCACGGTCGTGCACAATTCATCCTCCACCCTCTGCTCTCTTCACCCCTTTGTCTCCCCCCATAGCATTTTTCAATCTACCAGCACTGTACAGTGCTGGGTATTCCGTGTCAGGGGACGAGAGGGGTTGGGGGATGTGAACGGTGAGGATTGAATGGGCAGGGCCATCGCATCCGGGTGGTAGGGTCCAGAAGATGCCCTGGGGCAAAATGGAATCCTGACCATGGTCCATCTTGTCTGGTTTCCATACCCAAGGACACCACCAATTTTGGTGGGCACGTGGTCCGGGCGGCTCTGGAAGTTCATCCAGCTTGAGCGATGTTATGCAATGCCACATCCATTAAAAAGAAGACTGCAATTATTGCAGATCTTGAAAATTTGGTGGATCTGGCTTGCATCACCAAGACATGACTGGATGAGAACTCTGGCCCTGTATTGGAGGCCACAATTCCAGCCAGCTATTCGGTGATTCACTGCTTGAGATTGGATCACCGGGGAGGTTGCGGTCTGTTTTAAGACCGAATTGTGCCTCACAAGTGTATCAGTTGAGGAGACTGAGGCATTTGAGTGTACTGTGGTAGCAGGCATAGGTTGTAGGTTCGTTCTGATGGGAAACAGTTCCTTCAGGAAGTCGCAGACTTCATCATCGACATGGCGTTTGAGTCTCCCATGTTGATGGTCCTGGGCGACTTTAACGCCTGGGTCGATGATGAACTCTCACAATTTGGACAACACTTCCTCCAGCTTATGACATCTCTGGGCCTTACACAGATAGTTAACACTGCTACCCATAAACATGGTCACTCACTTGACTTAGTCTTCCTCTTGGGGATCGAAGCCTCAGATTTGGGGGTGGAACCAGTTGGATGGTCCGATCATTACACCGTGGGGTTCAATTTTAGTGCCCCCCACCTTGAAGGTCTACCTCTGTGGAGATGGTCAAGCATCGCCCTATATGAGATGTTAGCTCTGAAGGCCTAATAGTGGTACTAGACCTATCGAATATTCTGGTGGCAAACAACGACCCAGAGGGTCTCGTGGTGACCTATAATATGGCCATTTCAGCGGCCATGGATGTCGTTGCTCCTGTAAGAGTTCATCCTCTCTCCCTTCCCCCTCGGTCTCCATGGTTCGATGGGGCGTGAGGGAGATGAGGCGATTAAGTCGAAGATTAGAACATTGCTGGTGGAGATCTGCACTCGATGCTGACCACCTTAGATTGATGGAGCACTCAAGCCTATCAATCTGCAATCACCCATAAAGGAGGCAGAGTTCCTGTCGGGGGAGATTGCAACCACTCAGAATCGACCAGGTCAGCTTTTCTGAACTGTGGACAGACTGTGCAACCCAGCCTGTCTGCAAGTTCAGAAAGCGTTTTCACAAATAGAGTGCGATGAACTTGCTCAATTCTTTGTGACTAAGATGACTGACATCAGGGCAGCTCTCCAGCTGGCACACTCTATGGGCATTGTTTTTGATCAGCACTTGGTCACTGGCCTTCAGCCTTCCTGCAGTACCTTCGACCACCCAGAGTTCATGGATGTCATGAGGATTGTCCAGAATATGCACCCTATGTGCTGTAGTTTGGATCCAGGACCAACCTCCCTTATTTTGGGTTGTATTGATACCATTGGTCCAGTCCTTGCATGGATAGTTTGGTGCTCCCTGAAAACAGGTGAGTTTCCTAGCTCCCTGAAGGAGGCGGTAGTAATATCCCTCCTGAAGAAAGCGTCCCTGGACCTGAATTGCCATGCAAACTACAGACCAATCTCCAACCTTCCTTTTTTATGGAAGGTGGTTGAGAAGGTAGCAGCCGTACAGCTGGAGAACCATTTAACCATCCATGACATCTATGAACCTCTTCAGTCCGGTTTTCAAAAGAGGCATAGTACTGAGACAATGCTGGTTCGGGTGCTCAATGATCTCTTGATGTCGAGAGATTGGAAGAACCATTCTATCTTGGTTCTTCTAGATCTGTCTTCAGCATTTGACACTGTGGACCACGCGGTTCTTCTCGGTCATCTGAGATTCATCTGTGGTCTGTCGGGTACAGTCCTCAGTTGGTTTACATCTTACCTCACCAGAAGAACTCAGAGGGTAGTGCCTGGGCTTTATTCTTTGGGCCCAGTCCCTCTGTCATGTGGGGTTCCTCAGGGATCGGTGTTGTCCCTCATGTTGTTCACAGTGTACATGCTGCCCCTTGGGGACATTGTAAGGAGGTACAGGCTGAGGTTTCATTGCTATGCTAATGATACCCAGCTCTACCTTTCCTTTGCACCTGACCAGGATGGAGCTCTCTCAGTCTTTAATAACTGCCTCACAGAAATCCAGGAGTGGATGGATTCGAGCTGGTTGGAGTTGAACTCGGGAAAGACTTAAGTGCTGGTTGTGGATCCAGGACACCAGATAGAGGGATCAGGGGGAGGTTCACCCTCAGGACTTTTTCTTGGGGGTCTACCACTCCAAGCCTCTGAACGGGTGCAAAACCTAGGGGTAATTTTTGATGAAGGGCTGACACTGCATGCGCAGGTGTCAGCTGTCATCAAGACCTCTTTTTACCACCAGAGGAATATGTCCAAGATTAAACACCTTGTTCCGTCTGGTGACCTTCCTACATTGGTTCACGCCTTTGTATCCTCGCACTTGGATTACTGTAACTCCCTCTACCTAGAGCTTTCTGGGATGGAAATCCCCCTTTTGCAGCCAGTGCAGAACGCAGCAGCATGGCTTTTGACAGGAACCTCTCAGTCCTGCCATACTTCCCTGGTGCTGCGTGGTCTGCAGTGACTACCAGTACAATGGCAGATTACCTTTAAAGTCTGTCTTTTGACTTAAAAAGTCCTACACAGACAGGGCCCTGACTACCTGAAAGAGCTTCTGGTCCCCTACCGCCCTGGGCAATTGCTTCGCTTAGCTGGTAAGGGGTTGCTAGAAATCCCAAGAGTGTGTTTAAAATTGTCTGGGGCCCAGGCATCTATGCATGTGGCCCCATCTCTTTGGAATTCTCTACCCTACCAGTTACGTGAGTGCACGACCATGGAGGGATTTAAAAAAGCCTAAACTGATGTATTGAAGAAGGGATATATCATTGCTTAAAGGGGTACATTCATCAACAGGATTTCTTAATATCTGAAAAGCCCATAAAAAGCTAATTTGATTGAGCAATTGTGTTTATCTGAGAGTCTTTGCAGTCCAGAGTTATTCATATTTAAATCACAGTGTAATTAAGGGCTGGTGGCAGGCATATATTTTGGGCTCCTGACAGGAAATAATCTATCTTCAGGGTTGCTTTAACCTCTAGACTATACTGCCAGCTGTTCATCAAAAACTGCACATCTCAAGGCTGGCTCTGTGGTGCCAACAGGTATTGGGGCCTCATATCAGGATTTCTAAATCCTAACTGTGTTCGTGTCAGTACACATTTCTGGGACTGCCACATCACCAGCTTCTGTCTTTTTCCATTCCCTCTTGCAGCCTTTTCTCTTATAATTTCAGGTGTGAACTCAGGTCTACAAGACGCAAATGTGGCTACGTACCTACTGGCCTGGCATCATGGGGCCAGACTTGAAATGTGTAGCTTTCGATTATCATCTGGCAGTACAGCTGAGACCAAGCTTCGTTCATCCAGCAGAATGGGTTTTGAGCATGTGTTAAGGTTCTGAAAATATTATACTCTTCCTATCCAGATCTGACTTGAAAAGAACAAACTAGGACACAATTACTTGTTTATTAATTGCAAAAACACATAGATGGCTAACAGTGTTAAAACACGCATAACCTGAAATGCATTATTAAAACATGGAATAATATAAGGGTGGGTGTGTGAGACCAGAATTTTTCACACACCCGAGGTATGTGATGCAACATAAACCCTGAGGGATTTATAAAAGCATTGCACACTGAGTGAGTGTGTGTGAAATTCTGTTTTTTACACACACACCCATATACTATTCTATTTAATTAATGGTTACTACTGTCACAAACGCACTGCACAGGTAAGGCCCTCTGCTCCCACGGTGCCAACCTCAAAGTGCAATAGTGTGAACAGGTAACAGACAGGGTAACCCTCCTGTCTGCTTTGGGTCTGAATCACCTTTAGCCTTGAGTTCTGGAGGGATTCAAACTGTGAACCTTATGCTAGCATACCCAATGTACAGACTCAGATATGAACCCTCTTTGGGACTGCAGTACAATCTTTCACCAGGGGCACCCAACCAGGTATCCAAAATGAACCCTTAAAACTCTATAAGAGACCTTAGGTATATTCTTACCTTATTATACAAGCTCAGTACACAATCAAGCTTTTTAACAACTGTCAGAATTAGCCACCTATACATCACATGCAAAAAGAAACTGAGAAAACACCCAGGCAGTATTGAAAGAAATGATTGTTTAATAAAAATATGATAAAAAGGTAAAATTAAACACAGAACAATATATCATACAGAGTACAACCATGTGAAATAAATAGGAAGTTACAGACAAAACACTCCTAGCACAAAGACTTAATTTCTTTCTAAGTATTACCTTTCTAAGTGCGTTTAAGTATGAGAGAACTTTCTGTCTCAGAGCCCAAGATGATATGACACATATTCCCCAGATACAGAATTCATGTCACTCTATCTCCCTACCCCCTTTTGGTGAGTCAGCTAGCTACCCCTTTTAGAATTAATTCTAATATAATTTCTGCCAGAAGGTATTTTTAATTAATGGTAACATTAGAAAAAAAATTTTCCTAAATATGACATCCTTTAATCAAACATTTCTCTTTGAACTTAACAATCCTACCATTTGTCACTATTTCTCAGCTGCATGTTAAATTTTGAGAGGAACCTGCCAAATTACTCTTCATCCTGTTATGTCATAAACTTTATGTTTGGGTTCAACTTCAAAAGCCTGGGCAGGTCATAAAAAGGTAATAAAATGCCTTTCTGTAAGGAAGTCAATTAATTAACTGGTTCCCCTAGTCAGTTTAATTACATCCTGTAGTTTCAGCTACTGACCTTTAAAGTTACAGGCCATGTCTGCTAACTTGTGTGAGACAATTTCATACACAGACCCGTTATTTATAATATAAATATCATACAGGTAACCAGAAAGAGGGGCAAAATGTCACAACTACTAGGATTACTACTAGGATGAAAGGACCAAAGGGGGCAGCATGGCCCACCTGGATTGTCCCCCACAAATGTGGGTCGTACGTATACCATTCGATGATTTGAGAAAACAGCTCTATCCAGTGTGTTTTTAAATTCCATGAAACTGGTTGCCTCAACTACTTCCTTAGATAGACTATTCCAAGCCTTAGCAGCCCTCACCATAAAATAGTTATCTCTTTTTGATGTTACAGAATTTGGAACAACTAGTTTCCTACTGTGTGACCTTAAGTAGTCACTAGTGTTATTGAATACAAGGTTACATTGACTACTTAAATCTTGGGACTGTGACAGTTTATATAAAAGCAAAAGGTCACCTCTTTGGCGCCATTGTTAGAGTGAGAACAAACCTGTTTCTTTCAGTCTAGTGTTGTAACGCATCCTTTTTATATGAAGAATTAGTTTTGTAACTAATTTTTGGACACCTTCAACCATGTTTATATCTTTTAATAAATATGGTGACCAAACTGGAGAAGCATAATCGAGGATAGGTCTAACAAAGCTATTATAGACAGGAATGGTGAATTGTTCAGATTTACATATAAAAGAATGATTTATTCTTCTGACAAGACCTCTAGCTTCATTTGTAACAAGTCTACAATGATCGGACAATGTAAGCTTATTATTTATTTTAACCCCAAAATCAATTTCTGATGCAACCTTACACAATGTGGAATTACTTATGATATAATTATAATTACGGTTTTTAGTGCCGTAATGCATGACAGCACATTTTTTAGCATTGAACTGCATACCATTTTGATTAGACCATTCCATTACCTTGTTACGGTCGTTTACTAATGACAAATGTTTACTGAACGTATCGACCTCAGCATTTAGTTTAATGTCATCCCCGAATTTAATCAAATTATTTGTTAAACCTTTATGTATATCACCAACAAATATACTAAATAGTGTAGGGTCCAAAACTGAACCTTGGGGGACTCTACTAATTACTTCCTGTCCATCGGATAGACATCCATTCACTTTTACACTCTGAACTCGACCCTTCAACCAATTATTTATCCACTGCACTAATAAAGGACTGAAACCAAAGTCAAGTAATTTATTAACTAAGATTGTGTGTGGGACCTTGTCGAAGGCCTTGAAAAAATCTAACAGTATAACATCAGATGGACAGCCTTGATTGAGGCTCTGACTAAACTGCTCATAGGTCACCAGATTAGTTGTACACAAAGCTCCTTGTTTAAATCCATATTGATAGTAATCTACAATATTCAAATTAATAAGTTATTTTTCTAGTTTCATTTTTAAAATCATCTCCATGATTTTACAGGGGTTGATGTTAGGTTTATAGGCCTATAATTTTCTACTTTAGTTTTGTCACCTTTCTTCAAAATGGGCATTACATTCAGTCATATGGTACAATTCCACTTTCTAAAGATTTATTAAAGATTAGGGTTAGGGGCTAAGTGAGAGCATGAGCTGCTACCTTTAATAGTCTTGCATTTATATTACCTGGTCCCAGACTAGTGGAAGTTTTAACTTTCTGTAGTTCGAGTTCCACTTCCTTTGTACAGAATTTGTATATACAACTACTGTCAGGTTCTAAAACTTTAACATTTGCAACCTTTGGTTCAAAGACCAAAGTGAAATAGTTGTTTAAATGGGGGATCACATGATGCCACTGAAGGGCTAGCAGCTCTGGAGACTGGCTCCCACCTCAGCTCCTGATTTTCAGCAATATTCTGGATATTACCTCTAGCAACTGGTGGTGGTTAAGAGGTAACAACTTCTGATAGCCTCCTGGAATATATGAGGTGAAGTTGGCAGGATTGGAAGCACATTTCTATCAAGGCAGTTGCTTGCTTCATAGTGGTCTATCTACTGGCATGGAGGTAGAGATGCGTCAGGCGCCGACCCTGCATACTCCACCGCAGACACCTGAGAAGGCCCCTAAACACTCAAAAGGCCAGACTGGCGCTTCCACAAAAATGGTCGCTTCCTCCATATCACTTCCAGCCTCGGCACTCCTCACTGAAAAAACATTTAGGGAAGAAATGCAACCCTTTAAACAGGCCTTACAAGATCTTACCTCCGAATTAAAATCTATGCAGGGGGACCTCACTGATGCGACCAGGGCGATTAAAGATGTGGTGGCTCGAATAACATTGCTGGAGGGGTGGAAAGCCAAAACAGAGCCAGAAGTGATCACATTAAAACAGAAGCTACACCACATGGAAACCAAGTTAGAAAATCTCGAAGGCCGAAGCCACCGAAATAACATCCTCATCTTCGACCTTCCAGAGGACTCTGAAGGGGCAGCACCAATAATATTTCTCCAGAAAATGCTAACTAAGATATCTGGGCCCTCTCCTAACAACACTACTTACATTTTTGAGAGGGCCCATCGCTCACTCAGGCCCAAACCAGCTGCAGGGAAACCTCCTAGACCCTTGATTCTGAAGTTCCTTATTTACCTGGACATGGTCCATGTTCTAGGAAAAGTCAGGGAGCTCCAAGATATCTCATGGGAGGGGCAGCATCTACGCTTTGCTCAGGATCTGCAGCAGCCACTCGACAATGGAGGGCTGCATACCATCCTATAGTCACTAAACGTATAGCTGTCAGCATCAAATACAGAGTGCAATATCCATCATGTCTATCTGTGCACTACAACGATACCTGGCACAATTTTGATACAGCAGAACAAGCCCTTCTAGCACTGCAGACTTTGATTCCTGACCTGTTCAATGCTTGCTGAGGGAGTGCCAACCTGTTTTAGCTAAAATTAGCAGTCATCACAATTGTGTGAATATCAGGTTAGCGAGAATGCTTCCTGACCTGTTCGGTTTCGTTGAGGATCAGTGTTCAGCTTCAGTCAAACTGGTAACCAGCACGATTATGCGAACTTGGTGACTGCGTGCAGGTCTTCTGTATTTTTCTGGCATTACCACAAGGGGGCAGCAAAGCATCAGAACTGCAAAACCATATTCCTCCAGCACAAGATAATTATGCCTGTCAAATTGTGACTTTTCATTTCTTTTTTTTTGATTACTATACAGTCAGGTCCACAGAATGTTAATCTCTGTGGCAGCTTCTAAGGATTATACTGTTGTTCTTGCAGCCAGAGTTAAGATATTGGTTCTAACTGTCTGAAGCATAAGTTTGCTTAATATACTGGGTCTTGTTATTTCATCCTCAATATTTCCACGTCTGTTCACAGCTTTCTTGTTTGTTAACTGCACCAGTACTGTTGTATTCTCTGGCAATTATACTGTTATTGCGTTCATGTCACTTTGGGAGTTGGTGCGGGGTAGGTCAGTTTGAATTCTGCAGCCTAAGCAGAGTGTTATGAGTCATAGTAAGGGGAAGGGGTGTTCTCACGGCTGCCTCATACGCACAATTTTGGACAACTTTTTTATTTCTATTTTATACTAGTGGGCTGTGGATTGGCAACCCAAGCCATTGGACAACCCTTCATGGGACTGCTTACAATTGCTGTGGGTGTAGGGTTATGGAGGGTGGAGAGGGGGGCTGGGGGAAGTGGGGGGCAATAGGGGTAGGGTAGGGGACTGTATTGGATAGGTACGCTGTATGGTGGGTAGGCCCTATTATATTGGGATAGTTTATGTCCTCTGCTTAGAGAGCTTCATATTATTAAAAGTTGTTCTCTTATACACCATGTCATCATGACTGTAAATTATAGAATATGCTCGTGGAATGTGAAAAGTGCCCAGTCTCTGGCCAAGTGGGCTAAAATATTGCTACATCTTTGCAGATTGGATACAGATTAGGCTTTTCTTCAGGAAACCCATCTGCCCCCCTCACAGGTCCTTCAGTTTAGAAGGTCCTGGGTGGGCCAGGCAGTGGGGACAGGACCTGAGATGCGCAAAGGGGAGTGGCTATTCTCATAGCATGATGGGTCCCTTTCCATCTGCTGGACACCACCATAGACCCCCATAATAGATATATCCTGATTAAAGCCTTACTAGGCCACTCTGAAGTTGTACTCAGCTCTATATATGGTCCGAACACAGAAAACCCAGTTTTTCACTTCCCTGATGACTAATCTGATTCCATGGTCCTCCCTCCCTATTGTATTGGGGGTCGATTGGAATTTGATTTATTGTAATGTCTCTCATCGCTCGAGATGTCATAATTCTTCCCTCTCCCCTGCACAATTGGCTATCAGAGAAATAATGGATACAGTGGGTCTCACAGATCCCTGGAGAACTCTAGTTCCCCTTCAGAGGGAATACTCTTTTCACTCTATCCCTCATAACTTGTTTTCCAGAACTGATTACTTTTAATCAATCAATCGATCAAAATCTTTATTTATCCAGACGAACATCATTGAGCAGAGCTCTTTTACAAGATGGACCTGGTTAGAACAGGGTCGGGTAACATCCATCATAAAAACATACAGTATAAAGACATGTAAATAAGTATATAAACACAAACACAATAGTGCAGTAATAGGGGAGTCAAATGATAAAAGGAAGACAAGGCAAGCCATAACAGAGGAGGATTCAAATACAAGGGGGCAGGTCCACCATTGAACCATGCAACTGTATATAAACCATGTTCTCTGTATAGAAGTACCAGTTAGTTAATTTACCAGGGGCAGTCACTAGTACTAACCATGAAAATGGCTGGAGAACCACCAACTAATGGCAGATGGGGTACCAGGAGGGTATGTAATATGTAAGCGAAGGATAAACACTGTGAGAAGTGAAGTCCCAAGGATAGGTCGGTAGAACTGATGCGGCAGTGGGGGCCTATGGGGAGAGGGAAAGAGGAGTTAGGACTTTTATAGTATGATTGTATGTAGATTGTGGATGAGTGCAGTACAGAGTTGTGAAAAGAAGGCTGGAGAAAGCGGGAAGATAGACCAGTATCAAAGGGAGGACAGAGGCATCAAGGTGTTACATGAAAGCATGATGACAGACCAGGGCCAAGAAGGAGACAAGCACTAGAAGTAATTTGTTCATGGTTAAATGGTACAGGTTAGCATGATGACAATTCATGGTCATGGGAAACAATTGCACTTATCATTTCTGAGATGTGAATATAAGAGTTTGAAAGATGAGATGCAGATGAGTGACCTCAGTTTCAGTTTTTTTTTGCAATTTATTCCACAAGGAGGACAGTGTAAAGCTATTAGCAGCCCTGCCAAAGTGAGAGTTAACTTTGGAAACCATCAGTAGGAGAGATTTTCAACTTCTCAGGGCGTAATTGCCTATTGGTTTCATAGGAAGACAGTCTGTAATGTATTGGGGCAGTTTTTTGGAGATGGCTGTCAGAATCCATAAGGCTGCATTTTATCATGCTTGAACTGAAGAGAACTCCACCCTACTGACTGATATAGAGAGCAGTGATGAGTGGAATAAGGCAGGCCTGTGAAGAACCTCAGAGCTCTATGATATAATGTGTCAAGTTTGGTGACGTAGGAAATGGGATAGTGACTGTAGAGGATGTCAGCATAATCTATCAAGGTTGATTGTACCAGCAGTAGTTTGGCACTGGGCACCTTTCATCAGTATTGTCTTGTAACTATCTTCCCAAGGTGATCTCAGATCACCACCCCACCCTACTCTGTTGGAACCTGGGACCACCTCTCTCCAAGGACAAAGTATGGAGATTTAACAATCAGCTATTCAGGGCAGACCATTTGGTTTCCCATCTGGTAACCTTTATGAATAACAATCTATCAATTCTCCTACTGTGTCTAAGCTAGATATTTTATGGGGATCCTTCAAGTGCTCTGTACAGGGGGAGATCATCCATCTGGCCACAATCAAGAAAAAGCTCACATCCCAGGCAATGTCCGCTCTTCTTCAAGAAATTAGGACATCGGAGTTATCACTTCCTATCAATCCTGCTCTAGAAGTACTCAATGCCTTAGAAGTTCTCCGAGCCAGATATAACTCAATATTATCTGAACAAGCTGATCATCTCCTCATACACTCCAAAATTCATTACTTTGATCAGGGAGACAAAGTCAGGAAATTTTTGGCTTTATGCCTCAAAGCACAAGCATCTGATAGAATAGCTCCTTACATCCAGAATCCAGAGGGGCATATTGTCTCCTCTCCTAGACAGATTGTGCAGTGCTTGCAGGAGTATTATAAAGCCTTATAGTCTTGCCCACTTACCCCTTTCAATCCAACAGCAGTTGACCACTTTTTACAGTCTGTCCAGCTCCCACTGCTAGAGCCCAATCAGGTGACTCTGCTTCAGGTGCCCATTACAATTGGGCAGATTAAATTGACCATAGACTCTCTTCCTTTGGACAGGGCCCCTGGTCTGGATGGGTACACTACAGAATTCTGTAAAATTTTTAAAATGCAACTGACACTGGTTCTTTTAGATACTTACAATTATGTGTACGAGCATGGCCTTTCAGACTCTTCCCTTTTGGAAGCCACAATAGTGGTTCTCCCTAAGCCAGACAGGGGCCCTCTCCAAGTGACTGATTACCATCCTATCTCTCTTATCAATGTCGATATGAAAATATTAGCTAAGATACTGAGTTTCAAACATAAATGCAGACACCACCTCCAGTTCTATTTTCCCTATCTTTGTTATATAACTTGAAACCTGGTATATCTTTGGACCAGTTAGAAGTATTATCCCACCATGTTTCTGTTATAGCCATTAACTTGATACCAAGTTGGTGGATAGATGTTTCTAACTCTGCTTTAACTACATTGAGGTTTCTTACATTAACTAATAACATTTTATAGTTGTATCTCGTACGGAGAGGACATAGTGTTGTAGTACCATGATCTAGGGCACTATGCATTTACCCCTCCCCTCATCTATCTAGTTTAAATTCGTATTTATATGTGCTAGAATCTTTCTGCCTAGTAAGTTACTTCCCCATTTACTGAGGTGTAGACCATCCCAACAAAACATGTGAGGACGATTTTCAAAATTTTCCCAGTGTGCTAAACATTTAAATCCCCTGTTAAGATACCATTCCCTGAGTCAGTTGTTTATCTTTTAAATATTTCTACTCATTGATGTTGTATCCCTGGGTACAGGGAGGATCTCAGAAATGGTGATATTTTTTTCCCCTTTCAGTACAGTTTAGTTAGTGCAACACTTCTGTCAGAGATAGACACACACACACACACACACACACACACAGTCTGTCTCTCCCTTCATTTTTTTTTTCTTTTCTTTTTTTTACATTACAGTGGTAATGACATTCTGGAAAGTTGCAATCTGTCAGCATTGCTGCGTAGTGTAAGACACGCTCGAAGGGTATGAGCGGCAGGCTCAACCAGATGAATTGTTTTCAAGGCAGGATCAACTAGCTAGATGTTTAAAGATATTTAAAATCTTACTTGTCTTAGTGTGTGGCAAAACTTGAGCGCTGGTCCTGGCACTCAGTAATGGAACTGCCATGTTGAGCAAGATGTTCAGCCCACCCACGGTGTAACTACCTGCCAGTTAACTTTCTGTGGTGATGCTTGATTGACAGGTGTTGATTACAACCTCCTGCTTGTAACCACAAATATCAACCGAGAGGCTGTAACTGGAGATAAAAGTGTCTTTATCTGCATGTAAAAAATGATCACCATTAATTAAAGAGTATTTTACTTCTTTTGATGAAGTTAAAAGTGTAACATTCCTTTTTCCCTTATATTTACTAACAGTTTGAAATGCAAAGGTGGTAACTCACTAGTTTCATTGCACATACAAAACACATATTATAAATGTAGAAAGTGCTGTAATTACAAAATCCCATTCCATCCAAAGTATTTCAATAGGAAACTGTTATACTTTTACCTTAATCAAAAGAAGTAAAATAATCTTTTAATAATGCATTTCAGATTAGGCATGTTTTAACAATATTGTCTATCTATAGTAATTGTGTCCTATTTTTTTCTTTTCAAGTCAAATCTGGATAGAAAGAGCACATTTTCAGAATCATAACACATGCTCAGATTGTTTTTACTGTCTTGTCTGGAAAAGGCACACTGAGCAACAATGTGTTCCAGGGTGTGTTGTGAGAGCACAGGGAGGCCGTGATGCAAGGCCATTTGGTACATAGCCACATTTGCATCTTGTAGACCTGAGTTCACACACAAAATTGTATGAGAAAAGACTTTAAGAAAGGGAACAGAAAAAGACAGAAGGTGGTACTGTGGCAGCCCCAGCAATCTGTACTGACATGTTCAGCTGGCAGCACTATATATCCTAGAGGTTAGAGCAATCCTGAAGATGGATCATTTTTATTAACAGTTTGAAATGTAAAGGTGATAACTCACTAGTTTCGATGCACATAAAAAACAATTATTATAGCTGTAGAAAGTGTAATAACACCTTAAAACACACTTAATAAAACAGTTGATTTCCTATTTAACCTGCTGGATTAAGTGCATTCAAAGGAGGACCTAGACCCTTGGTGACATTATTTCCTGTCAGAAGCCCAAAACATATGGCTGACACCAGCCTTAATTACAGGGTGATTTACATATGAATAACTCTGGACTGCAAAGACTCACAGATAAACACAATGACTCAATCAAATTAGCTTTCATGGGCTTTGAGACATTAAAAAATCATGTTGATGACAGTTCCCCTTTAAGGTTATCCCCTGTGTTTTAAATAAACATCACACAGAGATTATGTGATGAACCTGAAGTTCTGTGTCTGGTCCATCTGTTTTCCCATATCACCTTCACAGAAGAAAGGTGTGAGATCAGCCTATACTTACCCGGGGAGGAGGGGTCACCCCCTTTGTGTAGAGGTAGTACTTTGGCAATTTTCCTGGCATGAGGGATGGTACAGAGGGAGAAGGATAAGTTCAGGAGGTGAGTAAGAGGATGGATGATGGTAGGAGTGGATATATAAAGAGGTTTGGGGTCCAAGCCATTAGGGCTATGTTTGGAGGGGTTAAGGGACAGGATGGTATGGAACACCTCCTGGGGGAAGGCGGGGGGGAAGCTAAACCCATCAGCTATGTTGAATGAGTGGTGGTGGAGAGCCGAGGTGGATGGGCAGGGTAGAGTAGAGGTGATGAAGAAGTTGTTAAAGAGGGCAGTGACAGTGAAGTGGTCGGAGACCAGTAAGCCATTGGCCTTGGGGGGGGGAGAAGATTGGGCTGGTGGGTCAAACAAGGAGTAGATCACTCTTCATTTGGATGGGGAATTTTTTGGGAAACATGAGAACAGTGAGGGTCATGAAGCTGCCGCTGAAATGTATATCCTTTTAGTGAGTACCAAGTTGCAGAGCATTAGTGGCATTCCAAGCAGTGCAACAAAACAAAGCATTGTCAAATCAAAGAGATCTCACGTGTGTTAATCTTAAACCTACTTTTGGGTAGTATATGCCACTGAAGGGACATAAGGGACAGGCTGGCGCTCTTACTAATGTGAATGTCCTAGAATTTAAACAGTGGCACAGCAAGGCCTATTCAAAGTGGCTGAGCACCTTAAAGGCACTTTCTCATATACTAGCCCAGACAGTCAAAATGAAATAAGCCAGATGACTGCAAAAAACAACCCCCCCCAAAAAAACACCCCACACATTACTGTTACTGTAGTAGATGAGATCAGGGAAGCAGGATGGTTCTCACTAATATGTGATGAATCGAAACATGTGACACATACTGAGCAACTATCTTTTTTTGCATACATATTTTTATCATCCTTGTGGCTGGGACAGACTGGGTTCCCATCCATCCTACTCCTCTGACCCCCACCATCCCCAACCTCTCCAGGACTTACTGACTGGCCCGTCTTCCCCCATGGCTTCCTCTTGTGGTGGAGTCAGGAGGGGGAGGGCTATCTTCCCCCACCCCAAGTTAAGTATCTGTTTCTGGCTGTCGGTGCCCTGGTGGTGAGGTGGGTGAGGGAGTGGCAGGCAGGGCTTCATGAATGCCTGCCCCACCACCATTTTCTTCCATTTTTCTCCCTGGCCCATGTTGCTGAGGCACAAATGTTGGTGTATGCATGTGGAAGCATGCACATGCCGCAGAGTCCTGCAGCACCTTCCACCTCCTGCTTCTCCCATCCCCCCATTGCCACCAGACCTCTACCTGGTGGCAGTCATTTGGTGGATCCAGCAGTCCTCCCTGTCTGGGAGAGGAGAACAGTCCCTGGATTATTCAATCCTCTCCCTCCCTAGCTGACCCTCGGCATCCTGTTATTGTTCCCCAACATGGGCAGCTGGTGTGGAGTGAGATGTGGTATCCAGTGCCTCAACTCTCAGTGCCACCAAGCCAGCCTCTGAGCAACTGTCTTTACATGTTTGGAATTATTCACTAGGGGCCTGATTTTAAAAGGACATGAGGCAAGGCATCGGACTTGTGGCAGGGTGTGTGATGCAAGTGGCGACTTACGTCGCACCTTGCAGCAAGCGGAATTTTAAAATATTCATGCTGCAAACACTGCTACAAGTCCAGAATCTGGGACACAAGGGAGTTAGACCACCATATCCTTGGTCTACCCTTGCATCTGGGATTGCGACACCTGTGGCAAGCCTTCAGTGCAAGGTGCCGTAAAGTGGGGGAAAAGTCACAAAGTGCCACCCCTTTGAAAACTGGACCCCTCTGCATCCGAGGGGATCTGATGCATGTACAACCCTCACTGCATTGTATGCAGGGATTGCAGCAAGCCCTGCATTCAGTTTGTAAAATCAGGCCCTAAATTTTTAATCAGTAAAGGCAATTCCTTGGCTATTGACCTTTGGCAAGATGGACAGTGAGACTATGTTATTAACACTAAAAAATATGTTTCCAAGATTGGGGTTTTCACTCAGTAAACAGAGCACTGTGTCATAATGGTGCTTTAAACATAAGTGGATTTTATTCAGGTTTCACTGCTCGTGTACTGCAGGGAGGAGACATGCTGTATATATTCATTGTTAGGCACATTGGGCTGGATATTCAAACTGTGCCATTCTGTGGCGCAAGCCCTTGCGCTGCTCAAAATAGTTGCACAGGGGTGTGGCCGGGGCGATATTCAACGGAGTTGCGCTATTGAGCAACTCCTTTGAATATCACCCCCCGGTCACAGCCACTGTGCATGGCACAGTGGAACTTGCACCACTGCAAGTGGTTAGAGTGGAGCATTCAAATTGCGGTGGCGCAAGTTCCATTGCGCTGTGCGCAAATTTATGATATTCAAAAGGTGACATGCAAATGGGGCCATAATTCATGCAAGGTGCAGGGGGGCCATTTGCATCTATTTATGGCTCCATTTTCATACCATTAGCATGCAGGTGTGCTGATCCCCAAGGACTTGCACCTGGTGCCCTGCCAGGCAGCAGCCATCGGGGACCGACGCCCCCTGCAGCCTGATCACAGGCATAACTGTTGAAATCCCCCACCCCCCAACTGGCCCGATCGCGGGCATAACTGAATACATTCCCCCACCCCACGACTGGCCCGATCGCGGGCATAACTGAATACTTTCCCCCACCCCGCGACTGGCCCGATCACTGGCATAAGTGAAAAAAAACCACCCCACTAGCCCGATCGCTGGGCAGAAAAAGAGTCCAACCCCTCCCCAAGAACATATCCCTGGTGGTCCAGTGGACCGTGAAGCCTGATCACAGGCATTAGAGTCCACCCCAAGGACCACCTACCCTGGTGACCTAGTGGCCCCCCACCCCACCAACCCACTCCTCCCGCTGCCGCCCTGCCACCTGCCAACTGACTGCCCAGTAGGGCTGCACGCCCATTGGTTCAGAGTAAGAGCCAATGGGCGTGCAGCCCATACTGTACAAGGCAGTCCAGATATGTGAATGAATTCAGAGCAAGAGCCAAAGAGCCAATGGCGGCAGCCCATACCATACAAGGCAGTCCAGATATGTGAATGAATGCCGCCCGCTGACGGGGAGGAAGCGGGTGGTGGGGCTCCGTGGGTGGGGTGGGGGGCCACTAGATCACCAGGGTAGGTGGTCCTTGGGGGGGTGAACTCTAATGCCCGCGATCAGGTTTCGCGGTCCACTGAACATCGGGCTGTACAGTTTATGCATGGTTCCTCCCCCTCCGGTTGAGCATTCATTCATTAGCATTGCGCTGTTGCTCAGCTTGACTTGGGGGCACAACTGCCTCCTGCTGAATATGGCAGAATGGCGCAATCTCGGACTTGCGCAGGCGCAACCCTATTGCGGATGGCACAAACCTTTTGAATATCTAGCCCATTGTCTTCATTTGGATTTGATAGATGTGACAAAAGCTGTAAGGGAGATAAAGAACATGATAGGCGCTGTAAATTATCTGCTCTGAGTAGTTTTTCTTTAATTCAGACCCCAAATAATCAGGCTGAGCTAACATTGTAAGGTCCATGTGAAACCAGATGGATCAGTCAGGCACAGTTCTCTGAGGCTGTACATGTTTTAATTCTATTGTAGAAGTAGTAACAATTATTTTTGAGCAATATAGTCAGAGTGGTCCTGATGCAGAATCTCTTCTTACATCAGTCACAAATTCTGATTTTGATTTTTGTCTGCGTATACTAAAAATATTTTAAGTAACAGCTTTTCTTTCCTGATATCAGCAGAACGGGCCTTTGGATGTAGGCCAGGTCAGTTCGATAACCTTGAGTACAGCCGAGACAGTGAAAAGCAAGCAGATCAATGAAAGATTTGTTGCATTTTGAGAGGAAACATCAGGAGGTGTGAACAATTAGTGTTAACTCCACATTAGATGAGAAGACAGCGTGAGACACCCAAAAAACTGCACCATGGAAGCTGTGAGGGATGCTAACATGAGTCAAAACAGCAGTATTTTCCCACATGTTATTTTAAACTAGTTGAGCAGCTAACATCAGATATTGCAAATGATTAAGCCCAATCAATGTTGTTTCAGCAATTTAAACATCCTGCTATGCCAGGCAAAAGTGCACAGAATATAGCTTCTCCAGGAAGTGCTGGACTTCTTCCATGGGAATTTTGACAGTGATGTGATAGTAGCAGAGTTAATTGTTTTTAACAATATTTTTCGTGCTTAGCAATTGAAGGGAAGATTGTGTCAGATAATATGAAATGCATCTTCAGTACCAATAGATGACTATCTTTCCTGAATAAACTATTCCAGATGCATAGCATATGACTATTCTAGTGACAACATGTACAGCGGAGTGGAGCTCCTCATGTTTGAGAAGACAGAAGATTTGGCTTAGACATAACATGAACCATGAGTGGTTATCAAGTCTTGCCATTTCGGAGACTCTGCTGGCAGATAAAGACTGTGGGTCTGATTTCCAAAGCTTGGTGCAAGGCACACCAAAGGTGACTTGTGCTCATTGCTGGTGCACCGGGGACCCTGTGCCCAATTTTCTATCGGGTAGGGTCCCAGCGGCAAAGTCCCACAACTTGTGGCAACTATGGCAGTACACCAAACAGGTGGTGGATCTGGATGGGTTTCTGCAAGCTGTGGGGTGCCTGTGCACCACTCCATGAAATCCCTGGTGGTCCAGTGGGCCCGACCCAATCTGCCTGTATATTAAAAGTTTCATTCCTTGGTGGTCTAGTGGACTCTCTCCCAACAACCCTATTCCCCTTACCAGTAAGTTAAACAGGTCCCTGGTGGTCTCACAGCCCTGCCCCCATCTGCCCAAATATTACATAATGCATTCCCTGATGGTCCAGTGGACCCCAGCCCTGCTCCCCTTATTATTACAAATATCATGTCCCTGGTGGTCTAGCAGACCCTCCTCTCCAATCTGCCCGAATAATAAGATATTCTTTCTCTGGTGGTCTAGTGGACCCCCTTCCCTATCCCCGAGCAGTCCACATCATCTATATATATTTTTCCCAGGTGGTCTAGTGGACCCCACCCCTCCACCCTGGCAGGTAGTGCCCCACCACCCCACTCCCCCTCCATCCTATCCTCAAGCCGGTGACTGGCAAAGCCTTCTGCTCACCACCACGGCTAGCTGCCAACTGAACTGTCAAGGACACAGTTCAGGGATTCAAGAATTCATGGGATAGGCACATGGGAATTATCAAGCTAGGGCAAAAGGGGGGTGCTTGTAGCATGTAGGGTACCTTAAGCATTAGAAAGAGGGATAGGGAAGACAGGATGGGCCACACGGCCCTTATCTGCTGTTAACGTCTATGCATCTAAGTATCTAAGTATCTAAGTAGCACGTACTGTATGGGGTACACGCTCATTGATTTACAGCTCTGTCAATCAATGAGCACCTACTATATACCATACATGCTCCTTGACAGTTCGGTCTGTAGCTGGCCTTGGTGGGGAGCAAAGGGCTATGCCAGTCACCAGCTTGGGGATGGGATGGGGGGAAGCGGGGTGGTTGGGCACTGCCTGCCAGGGTGGGAGTCCACCAGAGCAGCTAGGGGGAAAAAATTTATATATATTTATATATAGGCTGCTTGGGGATAGGGAGGGGGGTCCGCTAGACCACCAGGGACCCGAGGTTTGTAATAATAAGGGAAGCTGGACTGGGGGTTCCACTAGACCCCCAGGGAATGCATTTTGTAATATTCGGGCAGATGGGGGATGGGCTGCAAGACCACCAGGGACCTGTTTAACTTACTGGTGAGGGTATTGGGGCTGGGGATGTCTGCTAGAGAATCAGAGACTTGATTACTGTACTCAACAGGGGATTGGGGATCGTGAGGGGGGACTGCGCACACAGGTTGATCAACTTCTCCAGAGGGCACATTTCTAAGTACCCTGGCTGGTATAATGGTACTTAGAAATTTGCCCACTGGGAGAGTTTTGAGAATCTCAAATTAGGGGATTTGGCAACCTGCATCTGCCACAAGCCCCCTAGCACCATGCCACAGCCCTTTTTGTGCCACACGGATGGTGCAAGCCCACTTTGGTTCATGTAGCTTGTGTGTTGATGCAGGCTGCATCAGAGAGTCACTCCTGGTGCAGCTTTTGGCACAAGGGGCACTTTACGCCATTCCTTGTGGTGCAGGTCCCTTGCGCCATTCTGGGAAATTTGAGGATCGGGCCCTGTGGGTCCATGTAGTCTGCCAATATAGATATTACTAACTCAACCCCCAGAATTAGTGTCCTGTATGGTTGTCCTCCCCTGCCCTCCCTTCTGAATTCTGTACCTCCCTAGTTCCACCTAGTGGAATTACCAGTCCCCTTACTTTGTCTCAGTCACGTTTGAATGCATTTATAGTATCTACCCGACCATTTCAGTTGGCAGTCTGTTCCATGGCTCTGCCACTCTCTCATTGAAGAAGAACTTCCTCATATCCCTCTCAAATTTGCCTCCCCCCAACCTCCATTCATGGCTCCTCATGACGGCATCCCTATTCCTAACTAATAAGTCTTTGCTTTTCACTCTGTTTGTGCCTCTTAGGAACCTATAGGTCTGCATCATATCACCTTCTCTCTTCTTGTCTCCAGCGAGTACATATTCAGGGTCTCCAGGGGTTCCTCATTGGATCTGCTCTTCTGGTCCTGGATCATCTTGGTGACTCTTTACTGCACTGACTCAAGCCTATACCTTTCCTTCCTCAGGTGTGGACTCCTTAGGACTGGTCACAGTATTGCAGGTGAGGCTTCACCAGTGACTGTACATGGACAATATTACCTCCTATCTCAAAATGTTCGAACCTCTCCCAATACACCCGAACATCCTTGATGTCCTGTGTAGGCCTTATTGCACTGACTGGTTTATTCATGGGTTACTTCTCCCTATGTGCTTCACCTTGCAGTTCTTGAAGTTGAATCTCAACTGCCATAGTTTCAGCCACCTCTCCAGTCTTTAGAGAACCTTTTGTAATTCCCTCACCCCATACTCACTGTCTACCATGCCACATAGTTTAGTGCCGTCTGCAAAGAGACACATCTTGCCCTGTATACCTTCCCTTATGTTTCTAATAAACATATTAAATAGGACTGGTTCCAGGACTGACGTCTGTGGCACTCCACTCTTACCCCCTTCCCTCCTGATTTAACCCCATTTACTATCACTCTCTGTTGCTTCTCTGCCCCAGCCAGATCCCCACTAACATAACAACCCCATGCTATACTACCATCTCCTCCAACTTCTTCGGCAGCCTTCTGTGCAGCACTGAGTCAAAGGCTTTGCTGAAACTGAGCAAGAGTAAATCTACCACCTGCCCTCTATCCACTACTATAGTCACCCAGCTGAAAATAATATCAGGTTGGTCTGACATAACCTTCCTACCACAGACCTGTGCTGCTCACTATCCTGCAGCCCATTTTCCTCTAGGCATGTCACTATGCTTTTCTTCACTAGGGTCTCCATCAGTTTATGTACAATGAATGTAAGGCTGACTGACCTGTAGTTGCCGGGATCCTCCCTGTCCCCTCCCTTGTAGAGTGGGATATTGTCCACAGTTCTTCAGTTCCTTACTACCACTCCAGATTGTACTGAGCCACTAAACGGCTCAGTCAGAGGCTCAGCCAGATCTGAAGCCAGCCGTTAATCACCTCAGCTGTAAGCCAGCCAAGCCCAGTGCCTCATCTACTTTTAGGGCATCTAGACCTTTCCTAACCATATCAACTGTGATCATCACCTATTGCATTTCATGACCACCCCCAACTGTTTAAAACATTTCCCTTTGTTCATTGTCCTCCACTACCCTCCCTTATAATTCCCTCTTGTCTAATAATTCCCTCGGAAGCAGTATAGCGCAGTGGGTTAAGGCTCTGAGTTGCAGATCTGGAGACCTGGATTTGAATCCCACAGCCGCCTAGGTGCATACTGTGTGATCCTGAGCAAGTCACTTAACTTCCTTGTGCTCCCAGATCACAACTGGAAAGAAGCTTTGGCTTAATGTGCTACTCCTTGTGAAACAATGTTCCCTTTCCCTTGTCTTCCTTTTCTCCCTAATCTAGCGAAAAAAATATTTTCACCTCCCTTAACACCCATGGCAATTTACAGCTCATTGTTAGCTTTTGCTCTCCTGAGCACCCCCTTTGTCTTCTTTAGCCTGCTCTTGTATACCCCAGTGGTGTCATGCCATTGTGGCATGGGGGAGGCATGTACACACTCAAATGTTCCCCCAGTGCTGTTTCGTTGAACACCCATGAACCTAAAAATTAAATATGAAAGTCATTTTTGGGTTCATAGTTGTTTATAAGACCATAAAATTGCATCTTCAGTCCATGCATGAGCAGACGGGCAGGATTCTTGGCAGCTCCCTAAAACCTATCAAGTACTGACATTCTGAATTGTGCTGTTGAATGTGCAGATTGGCAGGCATGTGTGTCAGCATTGATTGGATGGTGTTAGAGAGAGCTACATAGCTTGTAGCCAGAAGAGAGAGTTCAGATGCTTGTCGACTGCATCATGTGGGTGGGGGCTCCATTTATTGCCATTCTTTTCTGGATGGACCTTCATTTTTGTGAGTCTGTGCATGCAGCCTTGCTGTCCAACCCACCTGCCCGCAGCTGTCCATTGTCATGCATCAGGCTAAGTTTTGCTGTTCTGTCTGCAGCAGACTGTATTTTGGGCAATAACTGTTCTGTGTTGGGGTAAACAGAAATTACCAACATTTGCATAATGTCAGTGCACACTGTCTTCTGCATAGCTCCACTCAGTCATTTACCCATGACTTCACTTACAGAAATACAAGTGCACAGCATGTGTGCAGAATGCATGCTGCATGTTTAATAAACATGCAGCACGCATGCTGCACACATGTATTTCTGTAAGGGCTGCCCACGAAGTAGGAGAACCCAATGGTTTTCAGTGTGGCACTCAATAAAGGACAAACTACTAGAACAAGAAGCAGGAAAACTGGATGACCGAAGAAGGCACCAGAAAACCTGATCATCTGGTAAAGAACAGGATAAATCCCATAGACAAATAAATGTTTGCAATGTTCCTTTTTTACACTATTATCCTTGATGAAACTGACTTTTGGTGCATTTTAGGATCTTGCAGTTGGTGCCTAAACTGTACTAAAATGCACATTTAACATCTAAACTTTCAAATTGTCATGGAAGAGAACATCCCCAGACCTCACAGAGAGGTTTGGATTTTGTGCCCCTCTAAAAATTGCTTTGCATGATGTCCCTGTATAGTGCCCCCCTCCTCCTCCTCCTCCCCTGTAGTCTCCTTGTACCACTTCAAGACTTTCTTTTTGCACTTATGCCTGGAAGAACCATATTTGTATTTTCTGTTTGTCTCTTCTGGTGACCTTCCTCGTGAAAGAATCACCTCCAGAATCAGCCCCTTTACTGCTCCCTCCCACGTTTCCTCTACCACTATGGTCTGAACTAGAAACAGAAGCCCTACAAGTGAGGAGGCAACAAGTGGGGATGATGTATAAGGCGCAAGGTTCCTCTAATAGCTGTGGGGTTATGATCATTATTAACAGGGGCATTCCCTTCATCTCCACTCACACTTTCAGGGATCCCGAGGGCAGGTACATTTTAGTTATAGGTACTCTCTGGTCAATACCTCTGCTATTGGGCAGCATATATGGTCCTAATGCTGATGACCCCGCTTATTTCATGAGACTCATAAATTTAATCCTGCCTTTCCTTCCCATAAGGATTATCCTGGGGGGCGACTTTAATCAAGTTGTAGATTCAAACCTTGACAGGTCAGGTGGTGCATTGGGGGGGTCTCCCCAGGTCAGAGGGCTTTTAGAGAACTATTGGATCAATGAGGGCTCTGTGATGTCTGGCGTGTCCTAAATCTTGATCTCAAGAGTTCACATTCAGGTCTTTGGTACATGGCTCACAGTCCCGTATTGACTACATACTCATTTCTCAGACTCTCTTGCCTGGGGTTAGGTCCTCGTCAATACAGCCTGGCCCTATCTCTGACCACTCTTTGGTGCTGTGTGATCTGACAATTCAGGATGTGTCAAAGAGAGAAACAAGATGGAAGCTTAATAATCAATTGCTTAAAGATTCTAATTATTGTAATACCATAAGGGAGCACATTGAGGCCTTTTTTTCTGTCCAACCCTTTAAACAGTGCAAAACCAGATATTATATGGGGGGCTTTCAAGGCTTACATGAGAGGCGTCCTTATTAGCCTCTCAGTGGCCAAGAAAAGAGCTAGGGAGAGAGAATTGCTGTCCATGTTATCTCAAATTCGGGTTCTCTAATCCAATGTCTCGGTTAACTCTTCAGATGAGGACAAGGCGAGGCTCCTAAAGTTGAGAGACAAATATTTAGAACTACTCCGGGAAAAGGCAGAGCTAGCTATCATACACACTAAAGCTAGTTATACTGACCAAGGTGAGAAGGCAGCGCGCCTTTTGGCACTTCGTATTAAACAACAAGAATCAGTGAGATTCATCCCTTCTATCAAGGCTTCTGTTGATGGGTCTCTGAGAACATCTCCCACTGAGGTAGTTCAGGAGTTCGCAGCATATTACAAATCGCTTTACGGGGACATGGTGCACCCCCCCAATCCAGTAAGCGTGGAGAACTACCTGATGGATTCACATCTACCCTCCCTCCCTCCCAGTACATTACATAGATTCTCTGGTCTCTCATATAACTCAAGAGAAAATCGCAGAGGTTATCAGTGGTTTGCCCTCAGATAAAACTCCTTGGCCTGATGGATTTTCTTCCCTTTTCTATAAAACATTTTGAGATCTTTTATTGCCAATACTTAATAGTTTATTTCAGCATATTCTATCCGGGACAGAGGTTGAATGCCATCTCTTTGAAGCCTTGATAGTGCTTCTTCCCAAGTCAGATAAGGACCCTGAGCTCGTTCAGAGCTATAGGCCTATAATCCTCCTAAACCAGGATATCAAGATTCTCTCAAAGATTCTAGCTAACAGGTTATCTGTGGTGCTCCCCGAGTTAATAGTTATGAATCAGGTAGGTTTCATGAAGGGATGCTCTTCAGCGGATCATCTGCGTACGTTATCCCATGTCTTCTCGGCTTCCAGAGATGCTGACTTTCCTGCAGGTTTGGTCTCTTTGGACGCCTAGAAGGCATTTGACCGGGTGAATTGGAGTTTTCTCTTCAAGGTATTGCGTGCCTTTAAATTTCCTCTGGTATTCATTTCCTGGGTTGCTGAATTATATAAATACCCCATAGCAAGAATCTCAGCTAATGGGGGCTTCTCAAACTACTTCTCACTTCATTCAGGTACTAGGCAGGGTTGCTCCTTTTTGCCTCTCTTGTTCAATCTATATCTGGAACCCCTCATCCAAAACATTCTCCAAAATACCTCTATAGAAGGTATTAGAGTTGGGCGTCATGAGATTAAACTCACTGCGTACGCAGATGATTTGCTGATACATCTCTCCCATCCGGTCTCTTCAATACCACCCTTACTGAATGAAATAGCCAAGTTCAAGTGTGCTATCCAGCTATAAGTTGAATGCTAGTAAATCCTTATTTTTCCCATTAAACCACAAGGTATTTAAGGATGATATTTGCCCCCTAGGTTTAGGTTGGACTCCTAGAGTAATTAAATATCTGGGCATAAAGCTATCCTGTAACCCCTTAGTGTGGGTCAAAGATAATCTGGATTCTCTTTCACAGATTATTATTCACGACCTTGACAGATGGTCTAAACTTCCAATATCATTATGGGGCAGGATTAATATTATCAAGATGAATGTATTTCCTATAATTTATTACCCTTTATCCCTTCTCAACTCTTTTATTATCATATGCTGGTTTAAGAATTGCACAGTAAATTTACCAGATTTATCTGGGCAGATAAATATCCCCGGTTGGCCTATCATAAACTAGCTGCCCCAAAACCTGAGGGGGGGGGGCTGAAGATTCCCCATATGGCATTATACTACTGGGCAAGTCATCTAGCAAAATGTCTGAGATGGATATCCCCAGGCCCTGAAATGGCACAACCAGTATGGCTTAAGATTGAGTTAGATGCAATTAAAACCAAATGCCTGGATCCCTTAAACTTATTTTACCTCAAGCTGTCCCATGTAAAGATCTCTGACAGCACCACAATAAGCATCTCCTTAAGAGTTTGTACACAATTATGTTTATTTCTTCATTATTCACCTCAGACTGATTTAGCTCAGTCTATCTGGAATTCCCCATCTTTCACTTTCAATGGTAAGTGGATTCCCTGCAACTGGTTGCCTCAATTAGGTGATGGAAAATGCTCTCCTTGGTAGATGGAGAAGGGCACTGATTGTTCCCCCCTGGAATTATTGATAAATTCCTTATTCCGGTCTCATCTCACTTTAAAGTCATGCAGTTAAAACACCTTCTCACTGTAGCTCTGGCGAATTCTCCCCCCTCCCAGAAGGTATCAGCTCTGATTCCTGAAATCTCCTTATTGTCTGGATCATCAGGCATAGTATCTAAACTATACAGGGTGTTGTACTATAAAAAATATGGGGACACCTTTGGACCTACTAGTTTCTGGAACTCACTCCTCCCTCAATATCAGTTGGATTGGCAATCCCTAAGGAGATCCTGTCATAAGTATGTTTCCCAAGATAGATTGCATCTCATGCAATATCACATTTTACATAACATGTGTTGTACCCCTATTAAATTAGAAAAATGGGGCTTCTCGATCTCTAGTACATGTACCAAGTGCTTGCAAGAAGAGGGTACCCTCCTGCATATGTTTTGGTCCTGTCCCAAAGTCTCCTCCTTATGGAACTCAATTAAGAGGTCTCTTGATCCCCTACTGGGCCTACAGGAGTATTTTATTCTAGAGGTGTGCCTTCTAGGGGATATGTCCCTGGTCAGTGTTAGAATTAGGAAATACCATATTTCTATTGTTGCGCTGTCAGTTAAGAAACTCATACTACGTCATTGGAAGGAACTATTGGCTCCTTCCTTCCAGGAATGGTTACATGAAATCATTGCTAATCTTCGAACAGAGAAGGCAATTGCAAGTCTTCATAATAGACTAGCAGCATATAGTAAGATATGGGATCCCCTTCATTCTTTACTCTTGTTACCTCACTGAGGATATATCACATTCTGGTTCTACCAATACGTTCAACAGAATTGCACACTGCAAGCTAGGCAATTATGTTCTGCTGCTGCTGTAAGGGGTGGGAGGAGAGGGTGGGATGGGCAGTTCTTAATGTTCAAGTGCTATGTTACACCCTGTCTTGCTGTAACTGCCCTTTATAATGGAAATGTAATAATAAAATTCAAATAAAAAAAAAAGAATTGATTGTATATAAAAATATTCCACTGTGTCATGGATTGTTCCAGTGCTCATTCCTCTGTGTAATGTATTTGGCTTGCCCTAATGCTCATTCCTTCATGTAATGTACTCTGCCTTTTATTGTGTTATTACCTCTACTATTGTGTTCATGATTCTCAGATGATTATATCTATATACTTTTTTCTGTTTCACCTTCATGTTGTTCTGTATTTTTACCTTTGTAACCTCCCAGGTTGTACCTGAAAATGGACATTTTTTGTCTAGTGTGCTTTCTTGGTAAACAAAAGCAAAATAAAAACAGAGAAATGTGTTTTGCCAGAGTCAGCTACTTTTTGTTAGTAATTTAGCTATTTTGTTAACAAAATAAAACATCTGGTTACTGATCATACAGATATTTAATTGGGGAGCAACTATTAACTCTTATTTAATAAAAACATCAAATGTATTTATCTTTCTTGGTCAAATTTAGGACCACATATTCAAAAGATTAGTGTTTACTAGGTTCATGCCACACTAACATGAATAATACTGGTGCTCAGGATGGGGCCATATTCAGAGGTCCCATGAGAACCACGCTAACCTGGCAGCATGATTACACAAAATATACTGCTGCATCTATGCAGATGAGGGATCCCTCATGCATATGGGGTGCAGCGGTATATTCATAGGTTTTGGCAGTGCTAAACAGCCACCACTGTGGCACTGTTTACCATCGCTGAGACTGTGGCTGTAACTGGGCACTATAGCACCTCCAAACACCTAAGTTGCCAATATAGATCATAGCCCTGGCATCTAGTGGTCTCCCATCTCCCTTATTGATCATAATGTACACAGGAGCCCTGGCACAAGCCTGTTTTGGGCAGCACTATCTGCAGCGGGCTCCCCTTTGGACATACTCAGCCTTGGATCATGGCAGCACAGTGCATAGGCACTTTGTGCTGTGCTGTGCTGGCATGGCCTCATATTTAGACAGCGTGTTAACTATCTGACTAATACCGCTCAGAGCAGGTCATGCACTATTTTCCATACAGCGCTATCAACTGTGTGGTACTATCAGCTGGCTATAAATATGGGGCCTTAGAGCTTTCACAGTACTCTGACCTCATTAAATATCAAAAAAACTTCAGAAATCATTCATTATTGCAGCTTCATGTTGTGTATTTACTGTGTGTTTATAAATAATCTGCTTGTTTCATATGATCCTATGTTGGTTTTATGATAGATGAGTAAAGAAAGTAATGTTGCTTGAGTTTCAGTAATGAATGTTAATGACTGTAATACAAATGAAGATATGTGGAGAATCTACTATACTGTATTATGAATGCGGTTGCACAAAAACATTTTTTCTGTGCACCTAGATAAGATAAAGAGAACATTTGTTGTTCTAAAATGGTTCCCAGTTGCGAATGTATAATGAAAACATGATCAAACACCCCTGTTGCTCATTCACTGAATTTCATTGTGGTCTTAGACTGTACAAGCATTGTGCTGCTGATAAAAACTATCCAATAAAAACAAGTTTGAGGTACATAAATCTACACTGTGATCTCAGTTCATTTCAGCTAGAGTGGATAGTGATTTGTCAGAAGCCAATTTACCACAGTCTTCTTGTATCATTATAATAGCCTCTTGATCTGTATGTGTTTTCACCGTTACCCATTATGTACCATCTTAAAGACTCGAGTTGTGCCTGAAAACAGTCCCTGGGACCAATGCACCTACATGGTCAACAAATCAATCAATCAATCAAGCAAAACAATTTACCAAAATTTCTTGATTTCATAAGGCAACTATGGTATATGACATGTAATTTCCTTTGACAGATTCCTAGTATCCATAATTAAGGATAGTATTAATTTCAAACATAAAATAACATTGAAAGGACTGCACTTAAAATACACCAACTACACTTACAGCATCAAAACAAGTAATATATTGTGCTGGAATTAAATAACTTAAACTGAAGCATAATAAGTAATTTGTTTTATTCTAACAGGAGGAACATATAGTTATTAATAAAATCAGTGATTTGCAAATCTTTGACAACATAAAAGAAATGTTAATCTACTTCTAAATGTGATGCTTGCAACATGTAAATTACATTTTTTACACTCAAGATTTCAAAAGAGGTAGAGTGCACTCACCAAATAAAGCATGCCCTTTAAGTAATTGTTACTGGTATTTGGTTTCATGAAAATTAGAGAACTGAATTAATTAATTTATTTATTTATTAACTTTTGGTAACTGGGTATGTGCGCTAGGCAACAGACCTGCTTATTTTCAGGCACGACCCGGGAGAGCACAGGACATTGGTTACAATATGCAGAAATGCACAGACATAATACAGGTGTACAGGAGCAAAACAAGATATACATTGGTAGCACAGTAATAGTTACTTAACGGCAACATTTTAGGCATAGATCATAATAATGATGTAAAATAAAGCAATTAGGGTAACCATAAGACAGCTGCAGACAGTAAAGACATCAAGGTTCATAGCCACCTAGACAAGCGTATTGCATGGGAGAACATTAGTGTAGTACTCAGGGTCAGACCTGACAGCCTGCAGTGGGACAAAGCAAATTAAGAGCATTTGCATTGGCCAGAGGCTAGGAGGTGGGTGAACAGCGAGTTTTTGAATTCTTGATGGGAGGCTGAAGTTTTCACCATAAGGGGGAGTGAGTTCCAGAATTTGGGAGCAAAATGGGCAAATGCCTGTTCACCCATTTTTGTCATGCAAGGTCTAGTGGAGAGTATGGGGACAGTGGAAGACCTGAGGGTACGGGTGTGTGAGGCAGGATTCAGGAGATTGGCAAGATAGATAGGGCTGAGAGGTCTAGATAGGGAGTCAATAAAGCAGCCCAGGGAGTAGGCTCGAATATCCTTAGGTGACAGCCAATTTAAGCCAGCGTAAGGAGACAATGATGGGTAAGACGTGGGGCAGTTAAAGCGAATCTACAGATGTTTGTAGACAGTGTCCCATTTGTGGAGTGTAGCAGAGTTTGCAGCAAAGAGGAGGGCAGAGCATATTGGAGCTGGGGTAAGAGAATACCTCTGCAACAGAAAGTCTAGCGGAAGGAGTGAGGGAGTGGCGCGCTGCGATAAGCTCTGCCAATTTTAGCATTGATGGCACGGCACACCATATTGACATGTTGAGACAGGTCAAGTGTGGGATCCAAAGTGACCCCAAGGTACTTGAAGGACTCAGTGTTTGAGATGAGGGAGCCATCAAGGCATTGAACCCGGAGCCTGTTCGCAGGGGCAGACAGTTTCTTAGAGGATCCGAATAGCATAGCACAGGTTTTTTCTAGGTTCAGGACAGGCAAATTATATGATTGCATTGGAAATTACTAAGAAATGAACCATAGAACATTTAAAACACTACTGGCTTGTTTATAAATGTTCAAGCAGTGCACTGTAGTATAGTAAGCAGAGAATCTGAACTACACTAACTAGGAAAAACCACGTTATGATCCTAGTGGGGATGAACACAATCACCTTGAGTAATACAATGCTGTAGAGAGCATGCCCCCTAGGTCAGATAGAATCAGGATGACAACTGCATGGATGAGCATAGATCTAGAGAAAAAAAAATCCCACATTGGGAATGAGGAATAAGGCTGCAACACTTCTCCTGTGGAAGGTTGGCATCATATTTTTGGTAATGACTGTAGAAAAACAGAATACAATGCAGATCAGTAGGACTGGGTTCTGTACACATACAGACTCTTACAAAATTTCCTTGCACACGATATAGGAGATATTGATCAAAAGCATTCTATTTTGCTGATTGTCTATGGGGCAAAAACCTTCCTTATTGGAAGTTTGGTGGTTCCAGAGAAACACAGTATCAAGTCCTTCAGTGAGCTGGTTGAGATGGTTACCCAACACCATAACCCAAAACCTTCAGCAGTTGTTAAAATATTTTAGTTTCATACTATCTGCTGTGAGGCAGGGTTATCATTTGCTGTGCTTTTGGTAGCTATTTGGAAGACATGCTGCAAGACAACCTCAATTCCTTTTTATTAACTTTAATGGAAATTTTCAAAACACAAGAACAACTCATAAAACTAATGCTTTAGAAATAGCACATGGCATGAAAGTTGCTGCAAAACATTCTTCTGACTTACATTGCAGCCTTAATCTTCCTGCAGCCAGCCTTACAGCAACAGGAGACCTACACAAGCTTGCAAATACTTCTTGAAAAACAAAGGAGTACTCATGCACGCAGGGTCAACCCTCTAAGATCACGCAGCATTGCTCTTGGTGGGGAAGGAGACATGAGTAGAAGTCATGCCCATTCAATGACACTGAGTGGTGGTTTGTCAGAAAAAAGCGCTAAATGGCAAAAGTCACTAGGAAAGAGAAAAAATGATACAAGCAAGATGGCCTCTATCTAAAGAACAGGAACTGTGTGGAGCTCCCAGTCTGTGGAACAAACCAACCCCAAAATAGGAACTCTAACAAGAACAAACTAGTGAACAAAAAGCCCAAAAACAGTACTAAGCCAAAGAAACAAAAAGCAAATTCAAAAGACATTGCAGAGTACTGTGAAAAAGTCAACAAAAAGCCTCTGAAAAACACAGGGAGTACAGCCAACCAACAGGAGACTCAGCAAACAAGCGAGGCAGGTGAATTTTTTGTTAGGTCCAGAACAGGAGTCCTACTTGGAGACAGCCTGATCCTAAATGAAATGAGACAAGTATTTGCCAGTCTAAACAACAAGCTAGGCACTAGTCAAACAAACATAACCCAGATCACTGCAAAACTGACTGACCTGGACGGACTGTTTATCAACATGGAGCAAAAGGTCAGTACAAACAAATGTTGTATAGCACCCACAGGGCTGCTAGTAGCAAAGCATGAGAGGACTATTTTCTTTCTCCAGCAAAAGATACTCTGTCTCGACAACCAAAGCAGAAGGGATAACATAAAGTCTGTAGGCTTGCCCGAAGGGCTGTAAGGAAATAAGCCAGAGCAGTTCTTCAGTTCACTATTCATGGAGTTCCTGGCACTGGAGGGATACAAGTTACAAGATGAAGTAGCTCAAGCCAGTAGAGCACTGACCTGCTGGCCGAAACTGGGAGAAAAACTCAGATTTCTCCTCATGAAGCTGCACAGGTATACAGACAAAGAAAAAATCATAAGGAGAGCATCTAGAGAAGAGGTTATCACAAAAACCACAAGCTGCAAATATTCTAGAACATCAGCACAAAGCTCTTTGCACAGAGACGAGAGTATAATGAAGTTAAAGATCAAATGCCAATGTTTTACAGATTCACAATAACACAGGCCTTGCAAGTCCTTGTGTCATGATTAGTGTTTCCTGAAAATATCATGCAGTTTGGTTTTGTGGTTTTCTTTAAATCAGCATCTTTACATGTGCTCTGCGGTAACTGAAAATAGAGAAGAACAGTGAAGATATTTATTTCCCTATTAGTGAGTGATGACATCACTGCTGTCCAGCTTGTTGGTGCAGCAAAGAAGTCCTTAACTGCCTGTAGTAGCTTCCCATTCAGAGTAATCTGTAGGGCTAATTGTGTTTACTCCCAGTGTGCTACTAACCCACCTGGTTTGTGTTTAGATAGATTAGGTTACAATCTAGCATTCTGTTCTCATAAAGAGTTGGTCATTTGTGTTTCAGTGGGTAACTGAAGTGATACAAATGAATGTTTGTGAGAAATCTCCTGTCTGTATCCCACCTGAGTTCTGTCGCATAAAAACTGCATTGTTATTTGCCTATATAAATCCAGGATTGTGTAATGGATATAAACTAAATCTAAAGTTTAAATCATAGAAATAGTGTGTCCTTGATGTAGCCTCCATACATATGTTCATGTGAGAACAACATTGTTATGGCAGATTGACAAACAGGTGTCTGACATACTTTGCTATTTCAGGAACCTGTACTGTATAAATTTGCAAAATTCAGCTCTCTGAGGGATTCTGTGTGGAAATACACCATGTATGTGTGTAACTAGACATACTGTATGTCATCCTGATGCCCCTGTCTCTTGCCCCTCAAATGAGGCTACTACACCCTGCTTTCCTCTGTTCTCCTCCTCCTCCCCCCCAGGCAGGGCCAATGCCACCTGTTGCCCTCTGTTCCAGTCTCCACAGACAGGACTGCTGTGATTTCTTAAGCCCTAGAATCCTAGGGCCTGTGACTCCACATTTGAGGCTGCTGCACCATGCTGCCCCAGGCCACCAAACGTGGGGCTTTTGCTGCACCCTGCACTGCCGCAAATGGGCAGGGCAGCTGCAACATGTGCACCTTGTCTCAGTCAGGGTGCAGTACCCTGATGCTCCATTGTGTCCTGCTCCACAGTCAAAACTTTTGCACCAAGCTGTCCTCTGCCCCCTGCTACCACTGTACCCTGCTGCATCATAGGGCCTCTTGATTCCACAGTTAGGGTTGTTGCTCCATGCTGTTCCCTGCCACCAGAGTCAGATCCTTTGGTACACTACCTAAGCTGCTTGAAAGAAAAAACAAGCACTTTCATCTTGTGTTATAGGGTGGGGACAGAGGGTAGCAGGGCACAGCAGCCCTTCCTGTGGTGGCATGGAGCTCTAGGGCACAGCAGGCCACAGCAGCCTTGAATGTGTCAACATGGTTGCAGGGTGCAGCAGCCTTGGATGTGGTGGCAAAGACAGAGGACAGCATCTTGCAGATGCCACGACCATGTGGCAGGAGAAAGGGAGGCATCAGGGTACAGCAGCCCTGACTGTGAGATAGAGTGCACATAATGCAGTGTCCCTGCCCATTTGGGGGCAGTGTAAGTGGGTAGAAGGGGGAAGCAAAAGCCCCACCTTTGGTGGCCTTGGGCAGCATGATGCAGTAGCCCCAACTGTGAAGACAGAGTCCCTGGGGCTCTAGGGCTTAGCGAAGCACAGTAGTCCTGTCTGTGGAGACTGAAACAGGGGGCAACAGGTGTCATTGGCCCTGACTGAAGGGGGGGCAGTGGGAAGCAGAGTGCAGTAGCCTCAACTGAGAGGCAAGAGACACACGGGCATCAGGATGACATATAGTATGTCTAGTTACACACATACGTGATGTATTTCCACACAGAATCCCTCAGAGAAATTAATTTTGAGAGTTCATACAGTAATTACACAACCCTGGATTTATATAGGCAAATAACAATGCAGAGTTTTTATGTGACAGAACTCGGATGTGATACAGACAGGAGATGTCTCACAAACATTCATTTATACCACTTCAATTACCCACTGAAACACAAATGACCAACTCTTCATGAGAACGGAATGCTAGATTGTATCCTAATCTATCTAAACAAAACCAGGTGGGTTAGTAGCACACTTGGAGTAAACACAATTAGCCCTACAGATTACTCTGACTGGGAAGCTACTACAGGCAATTAAGGACTTCATTGCTGCACCAACAGGCTGGACAGGAGTGATGTCATCACTCACTAATACAGAAAGAAATATCTTCACTTTTCTTCACTGTTTTCAGTTACTGCAGAGCACATGTACAGATGCTGATTTAAAGAAAACCACAAAACCAAACAGCATGATATTTTCAGGAAACACTAATCATGATACAGGGACTTGAAGTCCTATGTTATTGTAAATCTATAAAACATTGGCATTTGATCTTTAAAGAAAAGCTGAAGCAGAAGGGACTGCAGTGTGCACTGCTTATGTAGGTGAAGATGTGGATTACAAAAGATGGGAAGCAGTAGCGTAGCAAATTCCCAGAGGGCCTGGGTGCAGGGGTATGTTATAGGGCTCCCCCGGTTTTGAATAGACATCAAAATTATGATTTGGGTCCCTCAAACCTCATGGGCCCGGGTGCAACTGCACCCCCTGCACCCTTGTAGCTACGCCCCTGATGGGAAAAACTTCTTTTTCACAGAACCCCGAAAAGCCATGGACTACGTGGAGTCATTAAAATGTGGCATGCTGGCTTTTTAAAGTGGTGTGAAGCAGCAGCTTTGGTCAAAACAGACTTTTTAACCACTAGTGCATGGACTTAGTAATGTTACAGAACTCATAGTGTAAATGCCCCCACCACCCTGACTCTCACACTACATATCTCCCTTCCCCTCCCCCTCCTCCCTCCCCCATTCTTCTACCTCCTCTACCTACCCACCCTAATTCTGAACCTCCCTTGTCTCTTTCCTATGATCCACCTTCTCCTTTCTCCCCCTCTCTACTCTTCACCCTTTGCTAGGCTACCCTTAGTCACTTGCACTAACCTGGTTAATCCCCTATTCTTGTAGACAAATGTTACTTACTGCTGTTGCTGCATTTTCTGTAGATAATCCCTATGTATATGCTCTTGTACATTCAACGTATATTACTTGATATTTAATTTATGATATATTGTATAAAAGTGTGCCTTTATATTAGTGTACATTCTCTGTAAATATTTTTATGCTGTATGGATATGTATTTCTCCCTCTCCCTCTCCCATCTCCCCTCTCCCCCAGGACGCTTCTGGAAACGAGTTGTTTACGACTCAGTATGTCTCTCCTGGTGAAACTTTTGAAATAAATAAATAAATAGCTAAATAAATGCCAAGAAAGGCACTAGAGCATTAGTTCTCACACTATGTGATAGTGAGCCTCCCCCAAGCCATGGAAATGATTTGGACCCCCCTCAAATTTGGAAAAAAACCTTGGTCCTCCCCGTAGAAAAAATATCATATTTTGCACAGTATGCCAGAATAAAGTGAGACTGATAAAGCTAAGTATATCCTCTTTTTATTCGGCTTATTGTTCTCCACCCCCAACCTCACACCCAGGTTATCCTTGTCACTCCAGTTTTCTGACTCTTGGGCCTGTGTTACTCTGTTTCCTCTCTATCTGCAACAACTAGCCTAACCACTTCATCTCTCCCTTTCTTATCCTGTTGCTAAGCAACTTCCTGTACCTGGACCCTTACCTCAGGTCACACCTGAAACAAACACTGGCTCTGTGTGCCTTTCCCAGTCACAAATTTACATCTAAGTAAACACCTACTGTAGAAACAAGCCTTGGGTCAGTGTGCCTTTCCCAGTCACTCATTTGCATATAAGTACCTACTGTAAAAACAAGCCTTGACTCAGTGTGCCTTCCAGTCACCAGTTTACATATAAATACACACCTAGAAACAAGCTTTGGCTCATTTGGCCTTTCCTGGTCACCAGTTTGTACATAAGTGAAGAAATTAAGCTGCCATTATCCATATTTAGTTTGCTTCATCCTGTCACATGAAACATCCAAAACTTAAACATTTAAATACTGTATATCCTCGGACTTGACTGGGCCTCCCCTGGAACAGTTTGGGGCCTCCCTTGGGAGGCTGGTCTCACCATTTGAGAACCACTGCACTAGAGAACAGAACAAAGCTAGGGTTTAAAAAACACTCAATGGACTACTATTTATGGGGACATGTTATGCTGAACTCTTTACACTGTGAACTTAGCAGATCATCGCGATAATTGACCTAGCCAGGCACATCAGCAGTATTAAATTGCCATTTTTATCTTTCTTGCACTGTGGGGAAAGAGAGAAAGAAGATTTATTTCCCTGCCGAGGTTTCTGTTACACAGGAATGGAGTAAGCAAGTATGGTGGGACTTAACTAGCCAGAATGTTAACTGAACGCAAATGCTAGGCTCTATAATCTTTAATCACTAGATTGTGCTTAATAAACTCTGCATATTAAAGCTATGTACTTGTGGCATAACAGTTCTGAATCCAGCTAAAGACATTGCAGTTAATCATAGTGGAGAGGAAATAATGTGAGTGGCGGGGGGGAGGTTACCCGATTATAAGCGTGTATAAGCCTTATCGAGCCACAAGACCCCTTCAACTGCTCATTGGTTTAGCAGGTGTATAAATCAGTAGCTCTTATTAACAATCTGCAATGGGAAAAGTACAGTAATGCTACCCTCCAGCCAGAAGAGGGAAAACTTGTTGTGGGCTGCCTAAGGGGTACATCTCCTTAACACAGATGATCTACCACCACCAGCCATTTTAGAAAATCAACCCTGGGATGCTGACATAGCTCTTTTAAAGGGAGGGGGTACAGCAGGAATGGCCCAGCCTGGGGATCCAGGCAAGGAGTCAAAATGCCTCCAGCATGTGAATCACAATTCATTCAAACAGCAGGAGGGGGAGTGTCATAAAGGCACAGGTCAGGGAGCATGGGAAAATCAGGAGCAGTTTCAAAATTCACAAATAGCATTTTATATTTCTCAAAAGCAAAATAAAAAATAATTATTCAATATAACTATTTACAAAGGCAGTACAAACAGAGAAAACAAAATCCTTCTTCTGTGGGTATCTCTTAATTCCAAGTTTCAGTCTCTCAGTCTCTCACTCTCCTTGTCTCTCTAGCAAAAGCATTGGTATTCTTTTTATAAGTCTTTGTCTGGGAACTCATTAATAGAGCCTGCTTCTCACAGAATGTTCCTGTAAGTTTACAGAATGTTCTTGTCAGTTTCGATGCAGGTGCAGCAAAAAGAACATAGGGACCCAGAACTGACCTCTTGTTTACAGCTCTGCAAAAGGCTTAAAGACTGCATCTCAAGTTAACCCCTTGAGTTCCAAATAACTTTTTGCAATCATTTCAACAGTATAACTATATAAAGTTTTAAATAAAGGGATCCCAGTGTCAGTGACATTTCCACATAAAGATTCACATATATTTTTATACCGCAGATATACAAGGGGGAAGAAAAGACAGAACATCAAGGGAAGACAGAGAGATAGCAAGAGGCTAAGAATTGCGAAACCATAGGAGTGATCAGTTCCTAGGTCTCACAAGAAAATTTGGTTGTGCAACTAGACAGAGAAGAGACAGAAAAGGAGAGGATAGAACAGACCCTTGTGTTTAAACTCTTTCTGCATCACAAATGCTGCAGGGCCTTATTTAACCTTGTCATATATCCCCCCCCCAAGAAGGAACTTGTTTTACAAAAACAGGTTTCTAAAATGTTCCATTAAATTCCCATCTAAAATTAGCTTATACATTTTACAGTTCAGTGCATATGCAACATAGCAAACAGAGATGTTTCAACTCACATTTTTCAACCTTTGGAATTCTCAATTCCCGATCCATATCTTGACAGAAAATCTGCATTGACATTCACTTTCCCAGATCTGTGCATCATTTTAAATTTAAATGGCTGTAGTGCCAAATACCACTGTGTGATTCTAGAATTTTTTTACATAACAAATGGAGCCGGGCCTTATTTAACCTTGTCACATGCCCCCCTCTATAAGAGGGAACTTGTTTTACAAAAACAGGTTTCTAAAATGTTACATTAAATTCCCACCTAACATTAGCTTATAACTTTTACAGTTCAGTGCATATGCAGAATAGCAAACAGAGACGTTTCAACTCACATTTTTCAACCTTTGGAATTTTCAATTCCCGATCCATATCTTGGCAGAAAATCAGCATTGACATTCTCTTTCCCAGATTTGTGCATCATTTTAAATTTAAATGGCTGTAGTGTCAGGTACCACAGTGTGATTCTAGAATTTATATCCTTCATTTGGTTAAGCCAACAGAGGGGATTGCAATCTGTTACAAGTACAAAGTCAGCTCCTAGTAAATAAAACTTAAGGGACTCCATGGCCCACTTTACTGCCAGGCATTCCTTTTCAGTGGCTGAGTAACTTTTCTCTCTGTTGTGCAATTTCCTACTGATATATAGAATGGGATGTTCCTTCCCATCTATATGTTGACTCAAGACTGCGCCTAGGCCTACCTCTGATGCATCTGTCTGTAACAAAAACTGTTTCTCAGAGTCTGGGTTTCTTAAAACAGGGGCTGAACATAATGCAGCCTTAATGGCCTGAAAAGCTTCATCACACTCTGGGGACCATTTCACATTATTCGGGAACCGTTTCTTTGTGAGTTCAGTGAGGGGAGTAGCTAACTCTTCAAACCTGGGAACAAATCTCTGATAATAACCAGCCAGCCCTAAAAATGACCTGACATGTTTCTTGGTTTTGAGGACAGGGCTGTTAGCTATAGCATCTGTCTCAGAAATCTCTGGCTTTACGTCTCCATTTCCCAAAACATATCCCAAATACCTGGTTTCCTGCATGTCCAATGCACACTTGGTAGGATTAATTGTCAGATCTGCCTTTTTGATCGATTGAATAACTGTTCATAGGTGTTCCAAGTAGCTTTTCCAGTCTAGAGTGTACACCATAACATCATCCAGGTATGCAGCACAATAAACAGTGTGAGGGGATAAAACTACATCCATGTACCACTGGAATGTAGCGGGTGTGCCATATAAACCAAACGGCATGGTGGTGAACTGATAGAACTCTATAAGAGTGGCAAACGTTGTTTTATCTCTGGATTCTTTAGCTAGGAGGATTTTCCAGTAACCCTTGGTGAGGTCAAGGGAACTGATATACTTGGCACTCCCCAGTCTGTCCACTAAATCATCTATTCTGGCCATTCAATAACTATGAAATTCTGATAGTCAATTAAGTTTCCTAAAATCAAGGCAGATTCTTACGCCCTCTTCTTTTTTGTTTACAACAACCATTGATGATGACCAAGCACTTCTTGACTCTTAAATGATAACCAATTCTTTCATTTTTTGTATTTCCTTAACCACACCTCCTCTTAACTGCTCTGGTAATCTGTATGTTTTTTGTCTAATAGGGTGAGCATTCCTTGTCACTTTTAAGTGCTCATCCCCTTTTGCTCAGCCTGATACTGTGGTAAAAGTGCAGTTAAATGCCTTTAGCAAGTTACAGACTTCTACAGTTTGTTCAGAGGTTATGGAAACATTCACCTTTACAGCATCAGCAGTTACAGTTTGTTTCAGTCTGTCATAAGCTACATCAATATCTTCTTTATCAGTTTCTGGTAAAACCAGCAAAACAGCTTTTGATGTTTTTTCTACCCATTTCTTGAGGAGGTTAGCTTGGTATATCTTAGTAGGATTTTTCTTATTAGGGGTCTCAGTCTCATACTTAACTGTGCCACTACATCTAAGAACCTTATAAGGCCCTTGCCACTTCATTAACAGTTTATTTTCTGTAGTGGGTAACAGTAGCAAGACCTTTTCACCTTGCTCAAAAACCTTTTCTTTTACCCCATGGTCATAATACACCTTATAGCATGGGCTCTATCAGTGATGTTTCTGATTGGAGGAAAAGCATCAAGAGGGGGGTATATTGCTCCCTGTTATACCCACAGCTAGAGTGAGTAGGCAATAGGTGAAATCCCTACTCACGTCTAGCTGTAAGGTATATGCATCGGGTAGCTGGAACTCGTTCTTGTGGTAGGAGTGCCTTCTGTGTGTAGCTGAACTTCTGAACTCCGTAGTCTGTGCATATTCCATGTGGGAACAGTAGTGGGTCTCTCCCTCCCCTACTGTGTCTTTCAGCGTGCTACTGCTTATAATGTACTGTACAAGAAGTGCTATATGGATCAGGTAGTTGAAACTTGTAAATGTCCTAGGAGTGCCTTCCATGTGTAGCTCAACTGCTGAACTCCATAGTTGTGGGAACAGTAGAGGGTTGCTTCCCCCCTACTGTGTCTTTCAGCATGCTACTGCGGGGCCAGGTCCCACCCACCCACCCATCCAGATGGATCATGGAGGAGGGGCGATTATGGAACCTGAGCAGCAACAGCTGCTGATGCAGTGCCTGACACTCCGGAGTGATGGCAAGGGCTGCAGGAACTGGCGAGTTGCCAGAGAAAGAGCAAGGGCTTCAGGAGTATCGGGGAGTTGGAAGAGTGCCGGTACTGAGAAGAGCGTCTGGTGGCCCGAGCGACAGCAAGGGCTGTAGAAGTACCACCAAGTTGCTGGAGAACAGTACAGACACTGAGGAGAGTGGGTGCTGTGATGGCAAGGGCAGCAGGATTACTGAAGAGAGTGGCCGCAGCGATGGCATCAGCAGTCACAATGGAGAATGCTAAGCGAGGTACCTGTCAGCAAATAGCAGTTTAAGTCACTAAATCTATGAAATGAGTAAATACTTGTTGTTAGCAATCCTCAACCTGTGTAAAATTCACCAAATCCAGTAACTCAAAGTAAGGAAAATGGAAGAAATACAGCAGAATTAATCCACAGACTACTTTGTTATGTGTCAATCTAAGTGGAAGGACACTACATTGGCACAGCAGACTTTTCTATATTTTCCAAAAAAGACATAACATTTTGGAAACTTCTTGGAACCCATGTTATAAGCACAATAACCCGCTCAAGAGTGTAGGGTTACTTGGGATTAATCAACACCTTGGATGCTGTGAGGACACTTGGGCTTCACCCTCGTGCCTCACAACACACCCAGGGTGTTGATTAATCCCCAGGACCCCACACCCTGTTGTGGGTTATTGCTTACTTCTGCTGGTTTTGGGCCTCTTCCTGATTACTATGGGCAATTTCAAAATATTTTGCCAGCTTCTTTCTCAGGGCACACATATAAGATGTAATAGATTGTTTCTGATGGGAGTTATCATCCCATGTTTCTTTTATTATGCCTAGTGGCCCTCTAGGTTGTCTACCATACAGCATTTCAAATGGTGAAAAACCTGTTGATGCCTGTGGCACTTCTCTATAAACAAAAAGCAGGTAAGGTAAGTATTGGTCCTAATCTTTCCCTTTCACAAACTTTTTATAATGCATTTTAGGGTTTGATTAAAATGCTCAATGAGACCGTCTGTCTGAGGGTGATGGGGGGGGGTTATGGCAGTGATACGTAGTAGTCGGTACAGCTTCTTCAGTAATGCAGCACCAAAATTACTACCCTGATCAGTAATAATCTCTTTAGGTATGCCCACCCTGCTGAAAATTTTGGCAGGCTCTGCTGCCACTTTTGGGGCTGTGACAGTACACATTGGAACTGCCTCTAGATATTGAGTAGCATAGTCACATACTGCCAAAATGAATCGACTACCCTTTTTACTCTCATCTAAGGGGCCAACCACATCCACAGCAATTCTCTCAAAAGGCACATCTATCAAGGGTAGGGGCACCAGGGGCCCCTTGTTTTTTTTAGTTACCGGGACTACTTTCTGACACTTAACACAAGAACTGCAATAGGTAGCAACATCTTCATGAATTCCAGGCCAGTAAAATCTGTACAGCAGTCTGGCAGGGGTGCTATCACTCCCTGAGTGACCAGGCATGGGACTATCATGTGCTTTCTGTAACAACTCAGATCTATACTTTTGTGTGTAACCAATTGTTATGTTTGCTTGCACGCATGTGCAAGAAACATAGTGCCATCATCCGAGTTTTTCGGAGGTGTGTCAGCTTCTTCCAATTCAGTCAGTGTGTTTGCAGGCGCGGTCGCAGTTCTCCAATCACTGCTGGAGACATCTATGACAGCAGTTGAAAATGCAGTGGCATACAGTGGAAAGAGGGAGCTATGCTTCCAGTGAGCAGCGATAAGATATCACCTGCTCATGCGTGCTCCCCCTTACACACACACACACGCCATATGCACACCTTGCACGTACCGCATACTGTGTACTGGCTTCACGCACACTGTATGGCGAGGGTGCCCAATCCCCATCGGCATGCTACTCCCAAACAGAGTTCAGATGCCAGCTGCTGGGTGCCCACCCCAGCAGCAGCGCCACCTCCGTGTAGGCGGCGGGGATGCCCAATCCCCTGTCGGCTCCAGATCCCCCCCAAACCGCCTTACAACTGCCATGCTGGAAGCCCACCCCAGCGTGGCACAAGTCCATATGGCCGACAGGGGTGCCCAATCCCCCATCAGCTCCAGCTCCCCCCAAACAGCCTTACAGCTGTCATGCTGGGAGCCCACCCCAGTGTGGCAAAAGTCCTGCGTTGTCTTCCTGTTAAAAAAAACAAACCTGTAAACAAGAAAATGTTCCTCGGTGTTCACCCAGCCCACCCGCACCCACCACTGCACACCCTGCCTCCCCCACCCCCACCCCATACTTACCTCCAGACTCTGGGCGCGGCAGATCTTGATGGACGGGAACCGTCTGCACTCTTCAAAGCCGACCACAAAATGAGGAAATGCCGGTAAGATGTATAATGGGACAGATAGGGTTTTTTCAACTTTGCTGCATATCTCAGGCATTTTTTGGAATTTGTGCACCAAATTTTCAACATGGGGTTTTTGGGACCCCTTCTCATGAATGCTCTCACTGTCATGGCGTTAATCGGGCCCGAAGGGTGATTTCACAATCACTGCACAAAATCACCTTTCAGGACCGAGTAATGAAATGACACTGCCACTGTTCATAAGGTGGGCTCTCAAAAAGCCTGTGTTGAAAATGTGGTGGAAAAATTCCTAAAAACTACTGTTTTACGAGCGTGCGTTGTGCAGTTCCTACGCATGCTCGTAAGTTCCCGAATTTCCAATATTTTCACTCCAGATTTTCAACATTGCCATTTTACCACACCTCATTATGAGCAGTACAGCTGTCATTTTCACATCTTGCTCAAAACGTGTTCTCCATGTAGCGCTACAATAGGCGTAGTCGGTGTGCGAAATCAATGTATGGGACACATTAAGAAAATCACAGTGATACTGTTCATGAGCAGAGGTCTTGAAATGGCTATGTTGAAAATTTGGTGACAAAAGTCCATAATATGACTGTGTTACGAGTAAGCATTGCGCAGTTTCCACGCACCCTCGTAAGTTCATGACTTTGTAATATTTTCAGTTCAGATTTTCACCAGTGGCATTTTTCCACACTTCCTTATGAACAGTACAGCTGTCATTTTTCACAACATGGCTGAAATGTGTTTTCTCACTTTCAACGTAGAGATGTGTGGTCGCTGTGGGAAATCATTGTTTGGGACAGATAAAGAAAACCGCAGTGACACTGTTCATGATTGGAGGTCCCAAAATGCCTGTGTTGACAATCTGCTGTAAAAATTCCCCAAACTAATTACATTACGGGTGTGCGTTGCACAGTTTCTATGCACGCTCATGACTTCACCAGTTTTTTTAATATTTTTACTGCAGATTTGCAACATTGCCATTTTTTACACCTCCCCATGAACAGTACAGCTGTCATTTTTCACATCCTGTTTGGAATGTGTTTTTGCACCTGTGGTACTAAATGCCATAGTCACTGTGCATAAGCAGCTTTCGGCTAACAAACTGATATTGTCACTGTTCATGAGGTGGGGGTCACCAAAAAACCATGTTGAAAATTTGGAGTGAAAATACCGAGTGCCTGAGGTGTTAGGGTTTCCAACCATAACACCCCACCCTGTAGAGAATGACCGGCATCAGGGGTGTGACTTGGGATTCTTGCCTGCAATGCTCATACCATTTCACACCCTGCAGCCAGTGAGAGGCATTGAGGTATGCCTTGGACTCTTCGCCAGCAAAGTTCACCCCATTCTCCTATACTGCACCCATCTCACTGTATTTCCTGATGGAATGGGGTGAGCATAAGGGCCAAAGACTCCAAGGCACACCGTGACACTTCTCAGTGTCTGCAGGGTAGGGTGTGGTGAAATGGCGTGGCCGTTATGCCTGATGACCCAAAGGCACACCCCAATGTCTGTCACTCTCTGAGGGTGGTGGTGGGGTTGGCTTCAGTTCAATACTTCACTGCCATTCCTATTATGCAGCTCTGTAACTTCTACACTACCAATGCCAATGCCAGCAAGCAAACATTCGCCATTGACAAATGCTTGTTCTATCTGGTCCTGTGTCTGAGGTTTAACCCAAATTCTGTACAGTAGCCCATTACATTTTTTAAACTTAGGTTCACCCTGTTTTGGTTTCACCCCCAGCTGCTTAAAATAACCTTGGAAAGAAACATTGTTAGTTTGTTCTGAAAGAAAATCACAATTAATGATCAGTTTAGTTTCAGCATTTTCATATGTTAACCCCTTGGGCCAGATATTCAGAAATGTGCCAAAGGCCGGTGCAAGTCCGGCACAGTGCAGATCTGATGCACCATGGTGCAACGAGTGCCATATTCCGAAGTTGTGCATGCCGAAATGCGCTAGCTCAACATGGCTGAATATGGCAGAGATGTGCCATGGCGCAACCAGACTTGCGCCATGGCGCAACCAGACATGCACCATGGTGCACAAAGAGAAGCCCCAGGCAATGGTGGGAGCACAGCAGCAGAGTAAAAGAGGGGGTCATGGCACAGGAAGAGACCCTGGGACAGTGCCAGGGAAGCACAGTGGCAGGCCACAGGTGGCCACCACCAGCAGGGCACACACATGCACCCAGACTCCCCCCCAGAACACAACAGTGGTACAGAAAGCAGGCAACAAGTGGCACCAATGGCCAATGGAGGGCCACCATTGGAGCCCCCCTGGCCGCATGCTGTGACCCCACCACCCAGACCCCAAGCAAGACACACTCAGGACCATGCTGCCAAGCACACACATGCCATACACCCCTGACAGCCACCCCATTGGCACCCCAAGGCACAGCCACTGACCAAGGTGCAGGACACCACCGCTGTGGGACACACCACAGCACACAGCAGTGCACCACAGATGCATGACCCGCACACTGACACATGCACACCACACAGACAGACACCACACCACTGCAGCATGGCTCCTCATGCCAGCTGCAAAGCAGACACTGACACAGGCAGGTAAGTCAAAACATATGTATTGCAGAGAACTATATACAAGAACAAGGGATGGGAAAGGATAGGAAAGCAAGGGAAGGGGAACAGGGAACAGGTGCTGTACAGTGGGAAGGGGGATGGATGGGGGAGGGACAGCAGGGGAAAAAGGGAAAAGCTGGGTCTGGAACTAAGGGTGGCCATGCCCTGCCACCGACTGGCACCTCCGTAGCCGCAGTTTGGCCAGCAAAAGCCAATGCACCTGCTGAATCGCCTCCATGGTGGTGGATGTTATTAGCACAATCTGGTGCAGCAGCCTACAGTACAAGGGCAGCCTCCTCCTCTGCCGGATACCTATGACAAGGGACAGGACAGGGGATCAGTGCAAGGTCCCAAGGTACCATGCCCACCCACTGTGCGCAATGGGCAATGGGAATACACACTCCTGGAGTGGCGCCTCAGCCACACACAGGGGGGTGGGCCAATGCCTGCCAGCAACCCAGCATGCCATGACAGTGCACAGAGGTAGTCACCGCTGCCCAATGGCCACCCGACCACGCAGCGACAGTCACATGGCACAGGTCATCAGCAGCACCACAGCAACACCAGTAGCAGCCGCGGGTGCACACCCACCCCACCAATAGCTGGTACACATGTGCAATGTCCGCCCGACAGTGGCATGCACCACGCACAGTGTGACACACACAGCTGTCATGGCACATGGCACAGGTGGCCATGGCTGCACCCACTCCCCTGCTGACCACCCTGTACTTTGCACAGGACCAAAACAGTGCCTACCTGCCCTCCGCGGCCCCGCTGGTGCCTGTCCTGCTGCTGCACCACTGCTGTGTCCTGCTGCGGCCTGTTGGTCTGGCCCTGGTGCTCCTGCCACTCTTGCCCTGTGGCGGTCCTCAGGTCCTGGGAATGGAACTAAGACAGGTACACATCAGAACACAACCATAGCATGTGCCCACCACCCCACCCCTGTGCAGAGCGTGTGCCCCTGCCCGACAAGTTCCGCAAAGGCTGTATCACCATGCAAGCTGCGGCTGGCAATGCCACACTGCAATGCGCATGATGACAGTGTACCCCTCTGCAGGGCATGCCAGGCAGCCATGCCATCACCACAGTACAGCACTAGGGCAAACATGCAGCATGGGCTGACTTACCTGGCTGTGGCATGGCCCCTCACTGGAAGCATGCCTGCAGCCATCGCAGGTGCTCCAGGTCCCGCCACATGAGGTCACCATACCGGTGGCGGCATTGTTCCATGGTTCTGGCCACCCCAGTATTCTGCACCAGTCTAGCAGCAATGCCCTGCCAGACATCAGTTCATGGCCATTGCAGGGGCACCTGGCTAAACAGCTCTTGTGCATGAGGCTGCACACAGGCCACCAGATTGACCAGCTCGACATCGGTCCAGTCACTGGCCTGGTGAACTCCCTGCTGTGCTATTGTACCAACAGCAATGTGTTGAGGCAAAATGACTGCAAGAGGCATACGTGTGCACGACGTGCACGGGATGCGTGCCTCATGGAGTCATGCGTGGTGTCCGCCAATCGCACAATGACGGAGATGCATGACATGGACGTGGCCAGACAGGCACCTGGTGAGGGAGTACCAAGGAGTCAGGGGTCACATTAGGGGTCAAGGGTCAGCCAGTGCACTGTGCACCGGTGAGCAATAGCTGACATGGTGCACTATGCGCCTCGGTCCCTATTGCACAGTGGGTGCACAGTGCGCAATAGGCAGAAGCACACCACCTGACACATGCACACTGTGGTCCTGCACACTGCGCAGGCCTGGACATTGTGCTGCGACTTGCTCTGGAGCAATTCCATTGTGCATGGAGCAAGTACGCGATATTCAGCTGCCACATGCAAATGAGCTCATCTGCCAATGCATGGCACACTGGAGAAATTAGCATGTCATTACTGTTGCACCAATGCTCATTTGCATGCGTTGCGCTATAAAAGTGCAAAGGACCAGCACAGGCCATGGACTGGTATTGCAACCATCTGAGGTAAGTTGCACAGGCTGCTGAGCCCAGCCAGCACAGCAAGGTGGGGGGAGTAGGCTGCTGCTGACACTGACACACATGTCCATGTCCACAGGTAGCACTATGTCGGAACGTGAAGAGAGTGAGGATTGTGGGCCCAACTTTACAAAGGCAGAGGCAGATGCCCTGTTTGAGGCCTACCTCAACAGGGAGCCACTGCTGAGTGGTGCTACAGGCACACCACAGGCCAGAGCTGCACCCTGGGAGGAGGTAGCGGCATGTGTCAACCAGCAGGGTATCCACCAGCGGTCTGTGCGGGGGGAGTACAATAAGGTGGGCACCGATAAGTGATGCATCAAGGAGAAGGTGGTGGCCATTTGTGGAGCCCAGACAACCACCGGAGGGGGGCCTGCTGATGCGCCATAGCTCATGGTGCTGGAGGAGTTGGTGGCAGCCACCATGCACCGCAGCACTATGGAGGGTGTACTGGGTGGAGGATTTCAGATGGGTGGAAGCCCATCACTGCATGGTACGCATGTTGGGCACACACAGCAAGCAGTGGCTGGGGGGGATGGGAGCCTTGCATCACTGACACATCTGTTTTCTCTTTCAGCATCAGCATGCCTGCATGCGGAGGATGGGGCACCAGCAGCAGCCGTGGAGGCAGGCCCAGCCCGGTCAACCAGCCATCCACCTCCACGGGCATCTGGGGGCCTGATTGACTGCAGCACACCACCACTGTCCAGCCAGATGTCCTGGGTATGGGATCAGGCAAGACCCTGGCTGTGTTTCTGCAGGATGCCAGCCATGGCATCCTCTACGTGGAGACACAGATTGGGGTGGGGTCTGACACCGATGATGACCTGACCATGATCCTGGACAGCATGGGTGGTGTTGTGGGAGATGCCCATACCAGATACCATCACAGGCAGCATGCCCAGTGACCTGACAGCAGTGAGACAGGTACCCTCCCCCACTTCAGGTGCTGCTGTGTGCACTGCCATAGCAGTGCCATGTGGTGGTGATGGTGGTGGTGTGGCTGCGCAGGCACTGGGCAGCGTTCAGCTGCCGGAAGGGCAGAGGTGACAGGCAGTGGAGGCCATAGGGCACCTGGACGTGGGGTCCACTGCTGGGGCTCCTGATAGGGACTTACCCCATGGAGACCCCACTGTGCAGCATCCACCTGAGCGGGGGGCTGTGCAGCGTGGTCGTTCACCACAAGAGGGTCGGTGCCCCGCCCAGGTTCCCCTGGGTGCCGACCCATTGGCAGAGCACACCCGTTTGCTGTGGGCCTCTGTGGAGCAACAGGTGCTGCTGGTAGCTTGGGTGCATGCACTACATGTGGAGATGGCCGAGCAGCATGACAGGGGCACTGCGCAGCTCCTGGTGGCTATTCAGCGCTTGTGGGAGGACACGACTGCATCCCAAGATCGCATAGCCAGTGCGATCACAGATGGCCTTGCACTGCTGGCTGCCACAGGGCATGGCCAACCACCACAGACACCATGTAGTGCACTGTCCACCCCATGATCCTGGCATCGGGTGACACCCTCCCAGTCGATGCTGGGCTTTGCTGTTGGCATCCCAGGCACACCTGTGGTAGGCCTTTTTGGGTGCCTACACACCCCCCTGTGTGAAGCCAGTCATGGTCCCTTAGTAGAACCCCTGGGGGGTTGTTGCAAACAACCCCTGTGGATGATGTGCAGCCTGTGGCTGCTGCTCTGCCCCAGCATGGCTGCCCCTATGGCCACGATGGCCATGGTTCCATGCAGCGGACCTGATGTGTGTGCCACCTTGGCTGCAGTCTGCTGCTGCTGTCCTGTGCATGCATGGGCGGTGTGTGTATGTGTGCATACCACAGGTGTGGCACCTGTGTGTTGCGCTGCATGCTGCCTGTGTGCAGCCTGCCCGGCTGCTGGTCCATGTGGCATGGGCGTGATGAGAGCAGATCTGCACCGGTTGCACCTGTGCACCGGTGCACTGCATCTGATCCCAGCCACATGCCAGCACCTGGGCACATGTATATGTGTGTGTGTGTGTTGCTGTTCACTGCTGTGTGCAGTTGTGTGTGGATGTGTGGCACTGACACTCCCATCTCTGCACCATGCCTCTGTGTGTGCATGCCCATTGCCATGCACGCTCCTGGCTGTGTGCTGTACCTGTGTGTGTGTGGCCAGTGCGTGGGTGTGGTGCCACCTACCTGCATGCACCACAGTGCTCCTCTGTGATGGTGCCCCTGTGCTGGTGTGCCATCCTCTGCAGCTGGGGATTCCTCCATCCGAAGGGGGCTGTCCACCACCCTCCGGCCCATTGCCCTCATCGTCCCAACTGCTGTCACCCTCATCGGCCTTGACAGCTATCCCACGGTCAATAGCCATGTTGTGCAGTATGCAGCAGGCCAGGAATAGGCCACAGGCTTTCGAGGGGCTGTATTGTAGGGCACCGCCAGACCTGTCTAGGCAATGGAACCATGCCTTCAGCATCCCAAATACATGCTCAATAATGTTCCACATGCTGGTGTGTGCCTCATTGTACTGTTCCTCTGCTGGGGATGACGGGTGCCAGTAGGGGGTGAGCAGCCAGGGTCTGAGTGGATAGCCGCTGTCACCTGTGTGTATAATGACATGGTTAGCCCTGTGTCCTCTGTTACTGTGCTCCTTGCCTGTCCCAGGTGCCCTCGCCAGTGCACCCACCCTGCCCTCCCATCCCATGCCCTGCTCTGTCCAGCACCCATTGTCCATCCCATACTCACCCACTAGGTGGCCCATGGGGATGTCCCCATGCTCGAACCTATGGCACAGTGCAGAGTTGTGCCAGATGAAAGCATCATGTGCACTCCCAGGGTGTGTGGCACAGACATTGGTGATGCACCCCTTGGCATCGTACACCACCTGGCAGTTCACACTTGGGAACACCTTCCTGTTCATGTAGGCCACACCCTCATGGCCAGGTGGCATGCAGATGCCCACATGGCTGTGGACAATGGCCCCAAGCATGCCAGGCATGCGTGCTACCCTGTGGAAGTCCTGCATGGTTGATGCACACTCTGCCTGTGTGCTGGGAAAATGGATGTATTCCAAAGCATGTGGCAGCAGGGTGTTGAGGAACTGTGTGAGGAGATAGGATGTGGCTGATTGGGTTATGCCTGTAGTGTCCCCTGTTGATCTCTGGAAGGTGCCCGTGGCAAGCTAGCACATGACTGCTGTCACCTTTCTCTCCATAGATATTGCTTGGCTCCATCTTGTGGGTGCCTGCATCTCCTCACTGCACAGCTCACAGATCTGCCTCAGAATGGCCCTGTTCAGGTGATATTGTCCCACAATCTCTGTATCGGTGTAATTCTCGAAGGTGGTGTGGGCACAGTACCACCTGTTCTGGGCATACTGCCAATAGGCCCTTCCATGGCCATGTCGCTATTTCTCCTGCCTCCTCACACCCCTCCTTATGGCCTCCATTAGGAAGGGTGCACTAGCCATGGCCCCGATGTCCTGTCTCCCCCTGGGCGGTCGACTGCTGTGGGCTGTGTGCCACCTTGGTGCACTGCGTGGCACTATGCCTGCCTGTCCCTCTCACTCTCTCAGCCCCTGGCTCATGCTCCACTGCCACCTCTGTCCCACTCCCCTGTGGCTGCCTGTGACAGTCCCTCTGTCCCTCACTGGCTCTGTCTCCCTTGCTCTGTCTTGTTTTCCTCTCCACCATCTCTTGCCACTCTCTCTCTCTCTCTCTCTCTCTCCTTCTCCCCTGGTGCAAGTGCTGTCTGTGTGCTTGCACTCTGTATTTATAGGGTCAAGTCTGCTTGGTGCAGCTAGGTTTTGCTCCGCACTTGCGCCATGGTTCCACGGTTGAATATCTCTCTGCAACGAATATTCATGGGCACACTCCCTGCTCTTGCACATGCATTCATTATAGTCGCGCACTGGCGCAATGGGACTTGTGCTGCACAATGACTCCCACTGAATATTGCTCCTTGGCGCAAGTCTGCAGTAGCGCCGGTGCAACTGCTTTGAATATCACGGCCCTTATGTCCATCAATCTTTTGTTTCCACTGTTTCTTTAGGTGTCATCTTTCTTTCCTAGACTTCCGGATCTTGAAGCTTTGCTTAAACCAATCCAAATCAAAATCAGCAAAAGGAAAAGAGTCCCCACCATCTGAGATTTTCTTTGCCTGAGCTCTTGTCACCACAGCTGCTGAAACATCAGGATTTACTCTATCTTTGATTAACTCAGTAAATCCTGGAAAGTCATTTCCAGTAATCACAGGTACAGGAAACTTAGGTACTACTCCCACTTTCATTTGGTGCAACACCCCATTAATATTCAGAATCACTTGGGTGGTGGGATAGTACTGAGTGTCCCCGTGGTTGAAGATGACACCAGTACCTGGTCCGTTTGGGCACTGTTTTCCCAGCACTTCAGTATGCACTAGGGTCTGTCTGCTTCCCGAATCTATAAGTCCCTTCACAGTCTTATCTCCCACCTTCATATCTAGTAAGTACTTGCCCCAGTTTGCTAAGGACAAATCTGCTCCAGTGTCACTCCATGGCAATTTCTTGCAATATAACCTGGTTTGTTACAATTATAACAAATTAAGTCTTTGGGTGCAGATTTGTTACCCCCACTAGAGTTCTTATCAGACTTGGAGTTTAAAATGGGAAAAAGAGTGTCTTACCTTTGCTTGGCTGTTACCTCACTGCTGTGACTTCAGTCTGGCTATTTGGTAATCTTCAGCCAAAGAAACAACCTTTTCCCCACTTTCTGGTCAGTATTCTTTTACCCAAAGCTGTACGTCTGTTGGTAGGATAGTGATGAACTGCTGCATTACAAATGTGTTGATGATCTGTGGGACTATTTTGCCCTCTGGTTGGAGCCATTTAATAAGGAGTTCTTTGAGGTGGGTGAACGCTTCTCGAGGATTGTCGACTGAGTTGTACTTCAGGGACCAGAATCTTTGCTTGGAAGTCTATAAATGTTAAATCTCTTTTTCTCTCTGCTGCATCTCTTCTCTTCTCTGTTTCTCCATCTATGTTTGCTGTATAGCCCACCATTTGAAACAGGCAAACAGGCTTTCAGGTTCTGTCACTTACTGTTCTTTCTTTCCATCACTGGTGCTGGCTGTACAGTCTCAGCTTGGATTTCTGTCTCTGCTAGTTTGGCTGCCATTCATCTGGTAGTCACTCCTGGATTTGCTGCTGCAGAATCCATACCTTTCTTCTATGCTTTCCTGGTGCCGGGTCTAGTGCCTACGCACAAAACTTCTGGCTTAAAGAGTATACATGGTGTAAATCCCACTTCTAACACCATCTGTTGTTGAGGCACAGGTCAGGAACAAGGAGCAGTTTCAAAATTCACAAATAGCATTTTATGTTTCTCAAGAACAGCAAAATAAAAAAAAAATATTCAGTGTAATTATTTATAAAGACAGTACAAACAGAGAAAACTAAGTCCTTCTTCTTCGGGTATCTCTTAGTCTTTCACTCACCTTGTCTCTCTAGCAAAAGCATTGCTATTCTTTTTATAAGTCTTTGGGAACTTGTTAAGACAGCCTGCTTCTCACAGAATGTTCTTGGAAGTTTAGAGAATGTTTTTGTCAGTTTTGATGCAGGTGCAGCAAAAAGAACATAGGGACCCAGAACTGACCTCTTGTTTACAGCACTGCAAAAGGCTTAAAAAACTGCATCTCAGGTTAACCCCTTGAGTTCCAAATAGCTTTTTGCAATCATTTCAACAGTTTAACTATACAAAGTTTTAAACAAAGAGATCCCAGTATCGGTGAAATTTCCACATCAAGATTCACATATATTTTTATACCCACAGATATGCAAGGGGGAAGAAAAGAAAGAACATCAAGGGAAGGCAGAGAGACAGCTAGAGGTGGAGAACTGCGAAATCATCGGAGTGATCAGTTCCTAGGTCTCACAAGAAAATTTAGTTGCACAACCAGACAGAGAAGAGACAGAAAAGGAGAGGATAGAACCGACCCTTGCATTTAAACTCTTTCTGCATAACAAATGGGACAGGGCCTTATTTAACCTTGTCACAGGGGAGAACTGAACAAGCATGGTAAACCTGTGCAGGCGGTGCAGTCAGTTTATCAGTAAATACTCATCTCTTTAGTTTTATCTAAGGGCGACTTATGCAGAAGTATAGACTGAGATAAGTAAGTGCTGAGGACAGAAAGGAGAGCATGGGGTATACAGCTCATTGGGCTGTGGTAATAGTCTTAAGTAGGAGCTACACAGATCCAACTTGAACCACATAGAGAGGTAAAAAGGCTATAACCTCTAAACTGAGTTAGAGGTTATTCTGGTAAAAGGATTGAGCTAATAGGTCACACCACTAGCCCTCCACAGCATATCACAAGTTACTTATAGTATATTAAGGTATGATCCTGAAGGGCAGGGATGAAGGAGTGGATCAAATGTTTATGTTGTATATGTTGGTGTTTTTTTTACTAACTTGTTAATTGTTGTTGTTTCTCAGCATTCACAACTACAATGGAAGAAATGGGCTGAACCTTCAATGGGGAGGGGACCACTTGCTAGAAGGCTCATGATGAAAAAGGGTTGATACATGAAGAAGGGACAAATCAGATGCTGTAATGAGTGAAATAGTAGCTTTAAAAGATGGGAGTGATGCTAAAGGCAGTGACATGTAACATGAAAGGTATGAATCACCCTACTAAGTGCAAGAAAGTACAGTTGTACTTAAAGAGAAAAAAAACTGCAACAGCATTTCTCCAAGAAACACGTTTACTCAACTCAGAGCATGAAAAGCTAGAGAGTGACTGGGTGGGACTGGTGCACTATGCCCGGCTCTTATCACATACAAGAATTATTGCTATACTGATCAATAAGATCCTCCCCTTGCAGATGCATAATACCACAGCAGATAACATTGGGAGTTGGTTTATGGTGGAGGTATCCTGTAATAAGAGCGCTGGGGAATGGGCACCTACAATAATGGTGATCTGCTCCCCAGCGCATTTCAGGGATGGCTATGGAAGGGTAGGGAAGATGGATGGGGGGGTGGGTGACTATAGCGACAGGATGTTGTTATACATACATACGAGGAGGTGGGAGTGGGCACGCACAGTGAGGGATGGTGCCATGGTGGGTTGCCGAGCCAACCCCGTGGCGTGGTGGGTGGGTTGCCAGCATCGGGCTGCAGGGTACTGGGTTCGGGTCTGGGCTCTGGTGTGTTTTTGTTGCGCCCAGCCCAAACCTTTTTTTTTTATGTTTTCACACCCTTCCCCGACATGTACCCCCTGGAGTTAAGAATCCTTCAGTAGGGGGTGTGGGGGTGCAGCCCCCCAAGCATAAAAATGAAGTCCCCGGCACCCTTTTGAGGTGCACTGGGGTGTCAGAGTGCCAAAATAAATTTGCTGCCTCCTCATTGGCTGCATGCAGCCTTGTTCACAGTTGCTGCTGTGTCCACACTCCCCATCCTTGGTTTGCCTGGAGTTAAGACTACCTTTCCATAAGTGGTAATTTGCACCATGCTACATGTTGTGCTAACGCATGTTGCACAGCGCTATAGTTGTGAATATACTTTTGCACCTGTATGCATGTCCCAGCCCCTCACTTTGCACCATGCATACATTATCTTTTAGCATCGGGGCTAACACGTTGCACTGGTGCTATTTGGGCTTTTGTATATAGCAATCCAGTGCAAATGTGGCACAATCGTGGCACAATCAATTTGTGCCTGGTGCAGAGTTTTGAATATCTGGCCCTTGAAACCTTAAGAACACAATATGATCTACCATAAACACTTATTCAAGTACCTCAACTTAAACACTACCTTTAGGGTGGACTAGGGAGTAGGTACAACCTAAAGGAGCCCTTAGAGATAGCCAGGACTAAACTCTGCAGAGATCAAAGGAGGGTTAGTAACAAAAATCTATTCCAGCATAATGTTATCAGTCCAGAACACAGGAGATAACAGGTTAAAGTGGGGAAAAAACAGTAGGGTCAGACATAACAGAGGTGGATTGGGCAGATATCACAGAAGAAGATTGGAGGACACATTAAAAAAGTAAACTAGAAGTCATACACTTTTTCACATTACTGAGGGCATATTAGACCCCTGCCAGATTGCAAATGTTTCCAAATATTCATGATAGGAAATGTCCTAGGTGTGGCCAAAATATTACACATAATGTTCCATTGTGAGAAACGGCACAACTACTAGGTTGGAATAGTCAAACCCTATCAGACATACTAGCCAGCCACATAGATTAGCATTATCCAAAAGATGGCCCTTTTAGGGGACTGGAGTGAACCAGAAGAACTTAGAGCTGCCCAGAGGAAATTGGCTTACATGGCCACTGGCACAGCCAAGTTAGATGTCTTACCACAGAGGAAACAAGCTAAACCACTGGAGTATAATGTATAGCTAAATAACACGAGAGAAAGTATGAACATGGAGAGACTGGTATACAAAGCAAGAGACAAGGAGCAAAACTTTGACAAAGTATGGGTGCAGTCTGAGGAATACATAGGGTAGAACACCAGAAATAAAGAACAGCAAATAGTGAGTGGAGGTGGAACATTGCAAGCAGAGAGGAGTATACATACTGAAAAAAAGACATAAGGGATCGAGCGAGGAGGTACCCTCCGAGATCAAAACAGGCAGTGTTTACGTGATAAAATTGCAAAATCTGAAGAGCAGTTTATAAGAATGCTGACTTTGTTCTTTTTTAACTGTAATGGTTTAAGGAATGGTTTTGAATGAAGCGCTATATGGAATATCACATATACTGCAATCAATGTATTTGTGACCCTACTCATGCAAGGATTTTACTATAAGGCACTGAACATATGTGAATGTATTCTGTAATGTTATGAATTTTGGAACTCAATATATCTGAAAAAAGGAAAGAAAAAAACCTTACTACAAGAAAGCAATTCATTTGAGGGCAGAGGGGTCTGAGGAGGAAATCAATTATGCAGTGCACACCATGTTTAATCTTGGCAATATAGGCAAATGGACAAACCACCCCCACATTAAAGTTGTCAAAAATGAGCAAACTGTGATGATGGAGATTGATACAGAAGTCTCTGTTTCAATCATCAGTGAGGCCACATATCATCAGTTGTGGCCTGGGGATGAGGTGCCACCTCTGGGTACTGCCAGTGTAGCTCTATGCACATTCCTCCTCTTTCCAGAATAATCTTAAACACCCCTCCAAGTTCTGGAAAGTCATCAATACCCTCTTCAGTCTTCACCCCCCCATAACCAGTCTGCTGCATCCGTCCTCAAGGTAGGTGACTCCATCTTCTCTGACTCTCCTTCAGTAGCCTCTGTTTTCAACTTTTACTTTACCAGCTGTGCTTCCTCACTCCTCTCCTCCTTCCTCCCTACCACCTCCCACCTTCCCCGCAGACAGTCGTGCACTTCCATTCTTCTTCTCACCAGTTACTTTTCTAAGGGCCCGCCTAGCTCTAAACCCATGGATAGGTGGGAGCCCTGATGGTTTAGACCCTAAGATCCCTCGCCTCTCTGCCCCCACCATTGCCTTTCCCATCTCCTCCCTTCTGAACCTCTCCTTTTCTCTTGCCTCCATCTCAGACACCTGGTAGCACACAACAGTCATACCCCTAACAAAAGGAGGTGACTCCCCCTCTCCTGGTAACTTCCGCCTTATCTCCCTCCTCCCAATCTCATCCAAACTCCCAAGAGCACATAGTTTCGTCCCAGCTCTCCCCCTTCCTCAACTCCTCTTCCTTCTTTACCTCCTTCCAGTCTGACCTTTGCAAATACCACTCCACCACTTCCTCCCTCCTCAGACTCACCAATGCCATCCACACAGGGATGGACCAGGGCCTCCTCACTGCCACCATTATTATCAATTTAACAACACTGTCTCCCACCCTCTTTTCCTATACAAACTTGATGTCAGCGGGTCTCTCAGATGCCGCAACAAACTGGTTCAGCTCTTACCTAATAGGTAGAGCACAATCAGTGAGAACTGGTGAATCTCTATCCCCACCACTCCTCAGTCACACTGGTGTCCACCAAGGTTCTGTTATTGGCCCTCTACCTTTTTCCATTTTTATCAATGACCTTGCCTTTGCTTCTCCCCTCAGCTTGGTCCTCCAGCCAATCAACAAGCAGGCTGGGATCACATGACAAGCACACAAAGCGAGCTGACACCTGGGAGCAGGACTGCAGCCTACTACCTGGACCAACCACACCCAGAAAATTATTTTTGTGCCACATGACCTACCTGGCCCAGGCCAGACCCTTAATTCCAGTAATGGGACACTGGGGGTGTGAGGGGTCCCCAAATAAATCCTAGAGGAGCCCCCATGTGTAGCCATCCCATCTCCCTGATTGTCTAAGGGCACCCAATGTTACTAGAGAGGAGGGGGCCTACCCCAAGGGAACCCAGAACTAAAACATTAACAACCTGGAAAGAACATATAAAAGGTACCTTACCATGGCCCGGGTTCTATATGCAGAAAAGTGACACTGCTACCCCCTCACATCTGCTCTGGATACTCAGCTGAAACCAGGAGACCTCTTCTTCTTTCATCTGCTCCAATGAAGTCCCCTTCCAGCACCCCAGCCCAGCAAGCACAGGAACAGACACGGGCTGAAACTTACAAGCTTCCCTGAAAGAAGTCTGGTTAGAAATTCATTAGGTCCCTTACAATTCATCATAAAGCTAAGTTACGAATTTAAAAACTCTCGACACTCTGGATTCAGGAACAAACCAGTTTATTTCACCTAAGGTCCCAATGATTTAAAAGGACCCAGGGGTCCCATTGCTCACTTACACACCTTCTCCGCCAGCTCCATGGAGCACAAACTATTTACAGAGCCAGGGGGCACATTACTGGGAGAACAGATGTCCTAGTCAGCATTTCCCTTCAGGCAGCTACTGAACCCTCAGATGGCATACTCGAGTCCGTTTTCATGATTCTTCAATAGCCTACAGAGCCAACCCACCCTCTGGCACCGGTAAGTTGGTCTTTGTCTCTTACTTGTTCTTTTCCTTTCACCCTGGTCAGACATCCAACTGTGGAGAAGCGAGAGGCTTACTTCCACCTGGTCCCGTGCCACAGGGATGCAGGATTTTTCCACCCTGACCAGTCCCTTATAGCCATTAAGTTGCCATTAACGTACCTGCCCTTTCCACCAGATTTCCTTACTCCAGAAATGGGGTGGGGTGGGGGGTTCTCCCGATTACCTTTTGGCCTGCATCCACAGAACCTTACCTCCTGTGCTTGCTATAAGACACCAGGTCCAGAGGGCTTCCCAAGGCCCATCCTTCACTACCTGTGGCCTGTCCAAACAGCTTGTGAATGGGCCCCAAGACCTGCTCCTCCAACAGGCCCCATAAAGGGTGAGAAGCCTCCAGCACCCCCTTTTACCCAGACCAGCACCACCCTACCACACCGGGAACTGGGAGGGGTACTGCCACCACCCTTCCCCTGGAGGAATCCTGCCATGAAACCTTCAGTTCTGGCAGTGCAGGCCTAACCTCCACCAAGCCTGGGACCCACCAAACTCCTACCCTGTGCATTCTCACTACCACTCACTCCCTGGAGTCCCATTTAACCCCTCTACAACGCTGACAGGCTAACTATTACCCTCCCCATGCACTGTCTACTGGTGCTATGTCGCTGTCATACCAGCACTACCTTCACTTATGGGGGGTGTCCCTCCTCGAATCAGGCCCAAATCCGGACTGACAAGCTCCTCCCTGCCTGCCTGTCCTGCCATCTCCCAACCAATCTCTCCTTCTTTTCTCTTCCTTTTCCTGCCCCCCTGCTTTTATGGGCTACAAACCTGCCTCTAGTGGTAGTTTGAATCATAGCCCAGAATGATGTCTCCCCCCTCAACTACCTACTGAAACCTTCATCGGTGTGGGAAATACCAAAGGTGGGGGCCCCTACTTACTAATAAGCCCCCTCAGTGAGAGGGGGCTTACATAAATATACTCCTGGCTTCTACCTGCTATCAAAATTGCCCTATCTGGAGATGTTGACTCTAATCCTGATCCTGACCCCTCCCAACCTCTGAATCTGCTTCCCCACTGATCCAGACTAGACTAACACTAGAGGCTTGAAATTAACCCGCCTAAATGTAAATAGCCTTAGATCTAAAATGCATAAGAACATAAGAATTTGCTGGCAGAAGGGAACCTCTTGAACCATTTAGTCTGCCCAGACTACCTACCCCCCCCTCCTCGTAGACTATTTCCTTATTTTTGCATAGTGTTTATCCCACGCAAGTTTGAATTCCCTTACATTTTTTGAGTCTGCTACCTCTTGCGGTAGGCTATTCCAAGGGTTGACCACCCTCTCGGAAAAAAATTACTTCCTGATGTTTCCCCTAAATTTACCTCCCACCAGTCATAGATTGTGGCCTCTTGTATGACTTACTGATTTAATCTGAAATAGGTTTTCCTTCTGCGCCATGTTAATTCCCTTCATATACTTAAACATTTCAATCACATCTCTCCAGTCTCTTCTCTGTTCAAGTGAGTTCAGCTGTTAGTCAGCCAGTCTGGTTCCATATGGCTCCTGGTGCAAACCCTGCACCATCTTTGTAGACCTTCTCTTCACCACCTCCAGTCTGTTGATATCCTTCTTCAGGTGCAGCCTCCAAAGCTGGACGCAATATTCCATGTGCAACCTGACCAGTGATCTGTAGAGTGGCATTATCACCTCTCTTTTTCGACTAGTTATACCCCTTCCAATGCATCCAAGGATACCATTTGCATTCTACACTGCCCTTTCACATTGCTTGCTCGTCCTAAGGTCATCTGTAATGATTACGCCAAGATCCCTCTCCACCTGTGTTACTTCAAGCTGATGTCCTAGCAGCATGTATTCCTTCCTGGGGTTTCTTTTACCCAGATGCATAACCTTGTATTTTTTGGCATTGAACTTCAATTGCCAATTTTTGGACCATCCTTCCAGCTTACTCAGATCCTTTTCCATCTTCAAGACTCCCTCTTGGGTGTCCATCCGGTTGCAGAATTTTGTATCGTCTGCAAACAGGCATAATTTCCTCTCCAGCTAATCAGTGATATCGCTGATGAAAATGTTGAAGAGGATGGGGCCTAATACTGACCCCTGTGGCACTCCTCTGGTCATCTTGCCCTCCCCTGTCTGAGCTCTATTAATTAAGACCCTCTGTGTCCTATCCTTGAGCAAGTTTGCAGTCCAGTTGACTGTCTTCTGACTAAGTCCTGTATTTTCTAGCTTATTCGTAATGCAGAGACTGGAAAGCTGGGTAGATATTTACAGACCTGATGTTCTGGCATTATCTGAGACCTAGCTAAGCCTCAGGTCATGGCCCACAAAGTGGAACTTACAAACTGTACTACCTTTAGGAGCAACAGAATTGGCAAGAAAGTGAGTGGTGTACTAATCTATGTCAGCACCACCCTAAATGTCACCCTTGCTGATGTCATCAACCATGATACAGCTGGGGGTGATGCCCTATTCGTTAAAATATTACTTGGTGACTCTAAACCGTTTTATGTGGGCTGTGTTTGTAACCCACCATGGGGGGCCTCCAGGGACCTTCTTGAAATAACCAAAGCCCTAGCTGACCAGCCTCCTGGTGAATTAATCATACTGTAAAATTTTAACCTAAACTGGGCTCAGGATACAGATCTTGGGCTTAAAGCCCAGATAATTGATGCTCGCCTTACCCAAATCATTAGTGAGCATGCTAGACTTAATAACAGAATTGGCAATCATTCCTTGCTGGACTGGGTAGTTGTTTCCAATCCAGACAGAATTAGGGCAGCGTGTGTTTTCTCAGACTCTATCAGTGACCACTCCCCAATTTTCTGTATATGGAAAAATAATGGCACAAAAGCACAGCCTAAAAGCTTACATAGAAACATAGAAGTTGTCTGTAGATAAAGACCACTTGGCCCACCCACTCTGTCCTAAATTCCCTACCTATAGTGCTGCCGGAGACCCTACCTGGACTCCAGCTTACACCCCCTCTTATCACTAAGATTCCCTTGTGTCTTTCCCATGCATTCTTAAATCCCATGACTATTCTAGCCCCTACCACTTCCTCTGGAAGGCTGTTCCAAGTATCCACCATCCTCTCTATGAAGAAGTACTTCTTCACATTTCCTCTATACCTCCCCCTCCTCTAGCTTCACATTCTGACCTCTTGTCCTTGAGCATCTTTTCCTTTGGAAAATGTTCCCTTCCTGTACCTTGTTTACTCCTGTGAGATACCTGAATGTCTTTATCATGTCCCCTCATTCCCTTCTATCTTCTGGGGAGTACATATTCAAATCCTTTAGCCTTTCCTCATAGGGCTTCTGATGTAGGCCTTGCACCATTTTGTTTGCCCTGCTTTGCACTGCCTCTACCCAATCAATATCCTTTTAGAGATGGGGCCTCCAGAACTGTACCTAGTACTCAAGATAGGGCCTCACCAGCTATCTAAATAGGGGTATTATTATCTCCCTCCTTCTGCTGGTGATACCCCTCACTATACATCCAAACATTCCACTAGCCTTACCCAATGCCTTGTCACACTGTGGTCCCTTTCCTGGTTTGTGACTATTAATATCTCTCCTCTCAGTTGGTATGTCGCTCTGGGTGTCTGTGCCCCATGTGCATGATTTTGCACTTTTTTGTATTAAAACCTAGTTGCCAAACCTGTGACCTTTCTTTCAGTTTCTTTAAATCATCCCTCATTCATTCTACCCCCCCCCACCGGTTTGTCTACTTTGTTGCCGAGTTTTGTGTCATCTGTGAACAGGCATACTGCCCTTTCCAGTCCTTTTGTAATGTCACTAATAAAGATATTGAAGAGGAACGTCCCAAGTACTGATCCCTGTGGCACCCCACTGATCACTTTGCCTATTCCAGAGTGGGTGCCATTTACTACAACCCTGTGACTCCTATTGCTCATGCCCAAGATTTCTCCAAATTTGATGAGGACTCTTTCAGGGCTTCCCTAGCTGAAATTAATTGGAATCAAATTGGAGTACTCCCTACCATATATGATACCCTAGACTTTTTTACTAATAACTTTCTCTGAGTTGCTAAAAGGTATGCCCCTTTCCAAAAACTCAGAATCAAAGGTAAATGTCATTAAGTGGATAGTCCCTGAGCTAAAAAAAGCTAATGATTCTGAGGGACAAAACACAGACTGAGATAAATATAGAGAACTGAGAAATCTCTGCAAAAAGGTTGAAAATCGGCAAAGAGGGAATATATCAGGAGGCTACAGGATATAGACCTGGCAGACCCTAAGCATTTCTGGTCACATATTAACTTCTTATTGAAAGGGTATACTTGTTCCTCAGAAGGGAACATTGTAGCTAATGGTCAGAGTATTAGTGAACCCCATGTCATAGCTAATGCCTTCAACAGTTTCTTCACAGATCTAACCAGGTTCAAATCTGCCTCCTGTGGATCCCCCTCCCACCTCAAGGACAGGATGTCATAAGAGATCAACAACCCTGTTTCCATCTCAGGCTAGTTCAGAAACAGGAAGTGTACGCCTTATTAAAAAGAACTTGGTGTTAGGTGACTAGTGTAGGATGCTCATGCATACGTAACTTTGGCCTTTTCTCAATTCCCACCCTCAGCAAAGAAGCCGGGCAGTGATAGGCAATAGAAGGCCCAGCACTAAGGGTAAGAAGAGTGATGGAGGAGAAAGAGGAGGAGGAGGTGTGGAGGATGGCAGAAGTTCAGAAACACTCTGAGCACAGGTGTCTGGAGAAGCTGGCTTATGTAGGGATTGTGGGAGGACTTAATAATAATTCCCCCACATCGAATCTCAGGCAAAGACCTCCCATTCAATGCCAGGTGAGTAGTGTATGATGCTTGTGTATACTTAACTTTGGTCTTTCTCAATTCCCACCCTCAACAGAGAAGCCGGGCAGCAATAGGGAATAAAATGCCCAAAAAAGAGATTACCTATGCCAGCTCATGGAGAGTGTGAACAGTAGCTCACAGGAGAGGAAACAAACCCTGTGGAGGAAACCTCTGAGGACCCACGGCTACTGAACTGCCCATCCTCTGGGCATCCTAAGAGGAGATGATCCTAAAATGACTGATTGATTCAGATTGGGGAGTATGTTTCTAGGCACGAAGAGGTCCATGTTCCAAGATTTCTTGATAACGGGGAGAAATGATGTTATAAATGATGCAGTTTCGATCCAGAGGAATGTCTTCAGAATTTAGTCCAAGCTGCTGAAAGAGCTTCCAGATGCTCAAAGACCATTTGGTAAACCTTGCTATATGAAGATGGAAGCAAGAGGAGGATGGAAGATTCAAAGCAAATTTTTGTATGGCATGGTCAATGAGCTCCTGGCACTATCATATCCCCTCTCTCCCTCCTCTCCTCCAGGGAGTACATATTCAAGTTCTTCAGCCTGTCCTCATAGGACTTGTGATGCAATCCCTGTACTATCTTTGTTGCCCTCCTCTGAACCTTCTATACCCTGTCTATGTCCTTACATAGGTAATGTCTCCAGAACTGTACACTGTACTCCAGGTGGGACCTCACTAGTGTCTTGTGTAGTGGAATTATGACCTCCCTTTTCCTGCTGGTAAATCCCCTGCCTATGCATCCCAGCATCCTATTTGCTTTACCTACTGCCTTGTTGCACTGTTTCCCTATCTTGAGGTCATCAGAGATGATAACCCCAAGGTCCCTTTCCTGCTTGGTGTATGCTATATCCTCACCCCCCAACTGATATGTTGTTCCAGGATTTTTGTGCTCCATATGCATTATCTTGCACTTCTTTGCATTGAATTTCAACTGCCAAATCCTTGACCATTCTTCAAGCTTCTGCAGGTCCCTCCTCATTCTGTCTACACCCTCTGGCATGTCCACTCTGTTACAGAGCTTCATGTCATCAGCAATCAGGGAAATTCTGCCTTCTAGGTCCTGTGCAATGTCACTGATGAAGATGTTGAATAGGACTGGTCCCAGCACTGATCCCTGTGGTACCCCACTGGTCACTCTTCCCTCTGTGGAGTAACAGCCATTTACCACCACACTCTGTGTCCTGCCGCCCAGCCAGTTACCTACCCACTGCAGTACTGTCCTGCCCACTCCCATATTCCCCAGTTTGTTTAATAGCCTGCTATGTGGCACAGTGTCAAAGGCCTTGCTGAAGTCCATATATGCAGTCCACTGCCCCCCCGATCCACCTCCCTCGTCACTCAGTCAAAAAATTCAATGAGGTTGGTCTGGCATGATCTCCCCCCCCCATGAAACCATGCTGTCTTGTGTCCTGTAGTCCATTGGCAATCAGATGTTCCAGCAATCTCTCCTTCAGTAGTACTTCCATGATCTTCACCACTACTGAGGTGAGGCTGACTGGTCTGTAGTTTCCCGCTTCCTCTTTGTTACCTGTTTTGTATAAGAGGACTACATCTGCTGTCCTCCACTCTTTGGGTACCTCCCCTGTTTCCAGTGATTGGCTAAATAGGATTGCCAGAGGTTCAGCCACCACCTCTTTTATTTCTTTTAGGACCCTGGGGTGCACCCCATCTGGCCCCATTGCTTTATCAACTCTTATTCCTTCCAGTTCCTTTAGGACCCTTTCCCGTGTAAAGGGACTTGTGTCCATCTCTGCACCATTCCAACCCCTTGTACTCCCTTCAGGCCCATTACCCTCCTCTTCCTCAGTAAAGACTGAGCAGAAATACCTGTTAAGTATGTCAGCTTTACCATTGTCATCCTCCATGCAGCCCTCATACGCCCCCTTCAGTCTCACTGTCCCTCCCTTTGCCCTTCTTTTTTCACTTACGTACCTGTAAAAGCTTTTGTCCCCTCTACCCACTGATTCTGTGATGCACTCTTCTGTCTGAGCTTTGGCTTCCCTTACTGACCTCCCTGCCTCCCTTTGCTTCTCCTGGTACTTCTCCCTATCCCCTTCTGCCTGTGTCTTTTTGTATTGCCTGAATGCAATCTTTTTGGCTTTCACTTTCTCCTCCACCTCCTTGGAAAACCATAATGGCATCCTCTTCCTTTTCCCCTTGCTAATCTGCTTAATGCATAATTCTGTTGCTCTTGTAATCCCTGTTATAAATATTGTTCACTTTTCCTCAACCCCTGATTCCCTTCCCATTCCCAATAGTGCCTCTTTCAAGCATCTCCCCATTTTTCCAAAGTCTGGCCCCCTAAAATCCAGGATACATGTTTTTATGAGGTTTGGTTCTGCTCCTTCCGTGATTTCAAACCACAGTGACCGGTAGTCACTGTTCCCAGGTGCTCCCCCACTGTTACCCCATCACACTGTCCCTGTTTGTGAGCATGAGGTCCAGTATTGCCTTCTGCTGAGTTGGTTCCATGACCAGTTGCTTGAGGAAGGCACCTTGAAGGGAGTCCAGGATAAATCTGCTCTCAGTTGATGTTGCTGCTGGGAGGCTGCAGTCCATGTCTGGCATATTGAAGTCTCCAACCAGCACCACTTCACCCTTGTCTGCCATTCTTTGGATGGCTAGTATCAGCTCCCTATCTGTTTCTTCCTCTTGGTCTGGTGGTCTATAGACCACCCCTGTATGGACGGCTGATCCCATTTTCATATCCAGCTTAACCCACAATATCTCTCCCCAATTTTGTTCTTCCTGGATCTCTGTGGCCTTTATGCCATCTTTCACAGTACTAATGTTATGGTCAGTGTTGTTGATGCATAAAGTGAATAGTAAGAGGCCCAGGAGTGATCCTTGGGGACCCCTTAGAGGAGTGTTTTACTGGGAGAGAGGTCACCTTGCGATCTCACTAGTCGTTGTCTACCGACGAGGTAGCAGGAAAACCAATTTAAGGCAGTATCGTCTAGGCCAATATTTTTTAATAGGGTCAGTAATAGATTGTGGTCCACTGTATCAAACGCTTTACTTAAGTTAAGGAATAGTGCTGCTACATGATTTTTGGTGTTGAGAGAGGTTTGCCAATCATTGGTTACCTTGGCTAGTGCAGTGACAGTACTGTGGTGTGGCCTAAAGCCAGACTGCAGAGGATTTAAAAGATTATGGTATTCTATGAATTCTCTTAATTGAGAGTTTACCAGTTTTTCTAGAAGTTTTGACAAAATTGGTAGTAAGGAGATGGGTCTGTAGTTGTTTAAGTTGCTTGGGTCGCTTGGGGATAACGTGCAGTTTTCCACACTGAAGGGAGAGTCCCTTCACTAAGGGACATGTTAAAAAGGTGAGCGATAGGTGGGGCTAGTTGATAGTAACCTAGCTTCAGTAGGGTGGGATCTGTTTGGTCCGCCCCTGTGCCTTCCTTAGTGTCTAAGGAGGCTAGCAGGTGTGATGAGAGTGAAGGTAACTGTAGCTGAGTTGGTGGGAGTAGTGATGGGGGGCCAAGGGACACTATTGCTAGTCTGCCAATTTAGCAATTTGCTTAAGGGGGAGGTATCAAAAGAGAGGCCTGCTGTGGCAAAGTGGTTATTGAAAGCTTCTAGGATGTCATGTTTGTTTGTATATGTACCATCACTGAGGGATATTTTGGAAGAAAAGTATAGCCATTACCTCAAAAAAATTTAATTAAAAGACGGTAGTTAGTTTTTGTTCTGGGAAGGGATAATAGCCAGTATATTGCTTACGCTTAAGACTACAAACTGGATACTGGACACCAATCCCACTCACCCTGATCAAATTAACACATCATTCATGTTGATTGTTTTATTGTGATAATTAATTTTATCATCCAGTATATAAAAATCATCTACGTTTCGGGTTCATTACCCTTCCTCAGGAAACTGGTTTCAACAATAAAAATATATAAGGAACATTTTTTAACATGTTTAAAGCATAATTTTGTCAATATAATTAATTTCATCTATACATATATAAACAATACAGCACCACAATAGAACCATACTGTTGTACCTCATGTATAAACCAAAATTATCACCTTTTTTCAGTTTTTTGTTGAACTTTTTTCATTTTTTTATTTTTTTTATTTTTTTATGTTCTCACGTTTGACTCCCTCCACTGTGAAGCTACTACAAAAGAACAGAAAGTAATGCTAGACCTGTTTCAAAAGGTATTAAACTCACTCATTTCATTAGCTACAGTTATAGGTAAAATGCTAACCTTTTCTGAACTGTTTCATATCACACTTGGTTTCCGTGCTGCATTAATAAGCAGCGTTTCATGTTTCATCTGTAACAAATGCATACCAAATGCATTATTTAACATATCTCCAAACTGTTCATTTCAGATACTATAATATATATTTGTTTTTTATATAATAGACATTAGAATGTCTTTACTCAAGTACCATTAACTTTGACCATAAATTCACACAACATTCTGACCTAAACGGCCATTCACATCTATCTGTACTGTTACTGCATATATAACGCTAATGAACCCCTTTGCTTTTTTCTACATTTAACTGAATGCACTTCTCATTATTGCTGTGTGTCATTTATAAGCTTTTCAAAGTCCTGTAGCCATGTGACTCTTTAGTTTTCAACTACTTACAGAATCTGGTGTCACAGTTACATCTTTGAGGGAGTAAAGGACATGGGGATTTCTGATTCCAGTTTTAAATTAATTACTCCTCCCCTGAGTCTGGCACTGATGAATGACATCCTAGACAGGCTTAATTAGCCTGCTTATGTGCCAGACCCACTCTCTAGCAGCACCATTTCACCGTAATACTTGGTGTCAGGGGTACCAGCTGTCATTTGTACTTATAACTGGTCATAAATTAAATGCTCCACAATATATTAAAAGTTATCTTACATTGATATGAACCCTAATATACTTAGGTGTACAATCATTGCTTGAACTAATTAAATCAAGAATGTCTTAAGGCTTCTACTCTAAACGAATATAAAAAGTCTTAATGCTTTTAGTAAACTTAAAGCGGTTTACCAAGTTTGGATATATGAACACATATACTGCAAGGTGACTGCATATAGAACTGATTTGCAATGTATTTTGATAGACGCATAGCCTATTTTAGCAAATTAAATCAGGTTTTCATCCTCACAAACCAGGAAGTGTCATTTTGTATATTGAAGCCTGTATTTGGTACGTTTGACACTCATTACCTTTGCAATGTCACCACAGGGAGATCTGTGCTCTGCAATTAAAATTAGTTCTTGGTCACAGCAATTCTGTCTTGATAACAGAGCTCTTGGTCACAGCATGCAGCACGACAATGGCAATGTCAAACAGTTCATTTTCAGGGTCCGATGATGAAAGCATTATGTTGTCCTCCACTAACAGTGATCTTTCGGACACTGTCATAGTGCCACAATTTGACAGCCACTGCATAGTAGATCCCCATAGGGATGACCCTATGACAGCAGCGAGAATGATATGGGCAGTAGCTCAGGCAGTCACAGCAGTAGTCCCGATCCATTCCAGTACAGCAGTGAGAGCAGACTTAGCAACATGGACTGTTAATATTATATTTTGCTACTTAGTGCTATGGTTTGGTTCCTGTCATTGCTGTCATTTTACTGTGCAAAATCAAGGTATGGTGTATGTTCTGTTACTCCCAGCATCGATCTGCCCACACAAATGCTAATGATAGTACCCTGGGTTTTTATATTTCTTTTTTGGGAGGGTTGCTTTCCCTATGCGAATGAGTTGTTGGTCATGCCAGCTTGACACTGAGAGCATGGCTCGATCTGGTGGCATTGCTTGAGCAAGATAAATGGCTCACAATTTGTACAAATCCAATTTGTCCAAATTCCTCACCTGGTACTAGTTAGTAGTGACCTCCTGCCAATTGATTTATCAGTCACTCTGATGGAGCACAGGGTGGAAATTACAAGCAGGCACCTTGTACCCCAACCACTCCAAACCCCCCAGCTGCACACATACGCTTAGAAAAATGCTGCAGCAAAGAACTTTTATTATCTGTAAATTATTTATACTGTTTGGGTCTGTCTTTGCCCTAGTGCCAACTGGTCTATGTTATAGCTTTCTTCTTTGTGTATGTGTGTTTAGGGGTGGGGCCTGCTGTACTTTCCCCTTTAGAGGTATCAGTGATTGAGGAACGTTGAAGTCACTCGTTCCCTGCTTACGGCATGTTATAAATTTAAAACTACAAATTATTGCACCAGCTTTGTGTTACCTCTAAGCGCCAGGAACTATACAGACTGCAGCTGTCATTAGTGTCTGCATAAGCATCTGTAATACCATCCTGGCATTGGCTTATTGCCGCTACATGTGTGCCTCCAGGTGCATTATAAATTGAGAAAAAAATACACAGTACAGTCGGTGATCGTCCCCCACCCCCCAAGGTTAAAAATGGCACTGCCAATACCCTTCTCATAGAGAAAGAGACTGCATTTATGTTTAGATAGCCTAAGTACCGTTTGATTGGTCCACTACAAAAAGGGACACATCCTTGCGGTAGGTACTCAAGTGTTAGACTGTATTTGAACGACCCTTCCTCACTTATGTCACCATACTTCATTACCACTTCAGTCTGTGTCAAGCCATTTGTGTTTTCCCATTTTTTCCATTACAGTGGATCTCTGATGCACATGCGTAAAGTGTACAGCAAATACAACAGATGCTGCACTATACTGTCTCCCATGCCTTACCGATGTCATGGTGCATTGTGTAGACTCCCTGCATTCATTGCTGTGTAGTCCATATTTTGGTTCAGACATTATTCCCTTAGTATGCTGAACTGACTAGCACACTTTGCAATATAACACCATAGAAGCCGTACATTGGTGCCACAGTGTCGGGAGAGGATGGCAGCTGCAGTCTCTTCTTTTGCTGATACTCCAGAGCACATACAATGATGCTATAATCCTAATTATAAATAAAGACTGTATGTTAAAATGTTAAAAAACTAAGGGCCGGATATTCAAACTGCGCCCAAAAAGTGCGCAACAGCAGGAGCAAGCACAAGTCAATTGCGCATATGCGCAACAGACGCGATATTCAAACATGGAGCAAGACAAACTGCGCAAGCAGCCAACATCTGAATATCACACAAACTGTGTCATAGTGCAACCAGGAAGGGGAAGCTGAGCAGAAATGATGCGCCATAGCGCAACAAGGCTAGTCCAGCTGAGCAGTCCAGAGGTGCCATAGCGCAAGCAGAGCCCCCCCCACCCCCAGCAGAGCAATGAAACTGCACAACCAGGGAGGCAGGCTGGGGCCCACCACCAGCCATGCCACACATGGGCACAGGAACACACTGCAGAACCAACAATACACCCGCACACCCCAAGCACAGCATCACTGGGGGAGGGATGGATGATCCACTGGCCCATGGGGACAAGCCAACAAAGCACAGCAGGGCCATGATGCCCCAGCACAACCACTGGCAGGCTGAGACTGCCACACACAGGGGGTCCACAACCACAGTGCACATCAGCCCCCCCTTCTGCACAGCACACCCTGCACCATGACCCCAAGACACTACCCATGTGCAGTGACTGTCACTGCAGTAAACACCATGCATCCCCCCGGCACACTGCAACCTCATGTAGCAGTGAACCACACAAGCCAGACCCACCCTGGGCACCCAGCAGTGGGCGGCAGCAGATGGCAAGACTGACTGAAAGTCACTCCTACACTGGAGACACCTCCCCATGCACACACACACACACACACACACCCACCCAGGACCATACCACCCCAGATGGCATGCACATCACTGCAACTGAGCAACCATAGCCAGCTGCAAATCAGAGACCACCACAGTATTCATAACAAAATATATATATATTGGAAAAAGATATGTACAACACCAAGAACAAGAACACAACTATATACAGATATGTACAAGACGGGAGGGGTAGGGGTACAAGGTAGGGGTGGGTAAGGGTAGGGTGAACAACTGTAGAGGGAAGGCAGGGTGGGAGATGGGTGAAGTGGGAAGGGAAGACATTCAGCACCTGGCAGGCTGGTCTCCTGCTGCCTGTTGCTGTTGCCGTCTCCTCCGGCGTCACCTGACCCCATGGCGCTGCATGTCCCTGAGGAGGTCATATGTCGCGACTGACACCCTCGTTATCCGCTGGAGGGCACGGTCCATCCGGTGTAGGATGCTGACACCTAGGAAAAGGGAACACAGTCAATGGCTATGACTGTCCACAACCCTGAACACCACCCATCCTGCAAGGCATTTAGCCTAGTGCCCTGCACCTGTGATGGTATGCACCCACCCACAGTGACCATGCACATGACACGCCCAACCAGGCAGCACCAGCTATGTGCACCACTGCACACACACACTGCCCATGTCCATCACAGCACAAACAAGGCTGTCAAGTGATGTGGCAATGTGGTGGGATGCCAGTTCCACAGCCATGTGCCCAGTGCATGCATGGACCACCAGTGATGCACACACAGACGTGCAGTGACACTGGACAGTGATGACTGTCACCTGTGTCGTGCATGGTTGTGTTGTCCATGGCTGGTGGTCATGCCCACCCCCTCCAGCATGCAATAGCATCCATGATGTAATGACACTCACACTCATCAAGCAGCTGCTGCTGCTGCTGCTGCTGTGGTCCACCCCTCACGCCTCCTCCGGCTGCCACCTGGACCCTGCCATGGCCCTCCTCAGCCTGGGCCTGCATCCTCTCCGCCAGGCCTGTGGGTGACAGATGTTGAGAAAAACATCAGTGTGACCCCAAAGCAGACTGCCCCCTGCCCCAGTGATTGTGCCTGCCCACACAGCCAGACCCATGCATCTCACACCTGCACACACTGACACAGCCAACCATGGCAGAGCCATCCCCCATGCACCGCCACCAAAACACAGTCACACCCCTACAGAGAATACAGGTGCATAGATGGTACACCCACCTGGCCTAGGCACAACACCCCTCCTGGCACATGACCTGAGGCATTGCAGCACATCTGGCTCCCTCCTGCGGAGGTCACTGTATCTGTGCCTGCACTGCTCTGCAGACCGGCACCGCCCTGTGACCCTCACCAGGTCAGTGGCCACGCAGCCACACATGGGTGCGGGCCATGGTGAGGGGCTCATCACACAGTGCCCCAAAGTGGGCTCAACCAGGGCCACCAGGTTGGCCACCTCCACCTGACTCCACTGGGAGCCGTCCTGGCGGCTATACCGCGTCATAACAGCAGAAAATATGGCGCCCGCGGCAGCCCCACCTGGAAATGTTACGCAATAGACCACCATAGGTCCCAATCGCACTGTTCGTATAGCGCCGTCGACTCACATAGCACTGTCACCAAACAGTGCAACAGAGCCATACACATGGCAGCCGAACAGCGCCAGGGGGCAAAGGTCAGACACCAGGTCAGGGGTCTATGACGCAAGGCCACGCACAGCGCCATCTGACGTCTATGCATCCTGCGCGACCGATCACCTGCATGCCAGTGCCACAGTGGACTATTGCGCAATAGTGCCACAGCGCCATATGGTGCCCAGTGCTGTCGCTCCACTGGCACAATGGTGGCCATGGCCTGAATTGCCGATCATATACAGCACGTCATCAGCACGGCAGACGCCTGCGTAAGCTATCTGGGCATGCGCAATGCAGTGTACCACACAGTCACAGATCTGCGTCATTGGCTCAGCCGGCTCAACCATATTGCACAAAGCACAACGGCACGATATTCAGCCGACACATGCAAATCATCTGATCAGCCATTCAAAGGCGCAGTGGCGTGATTTGCATCTCATTACAGTTGCTCCACTCCTAATTTGCATGCATTGCACTATAAATGTGCGACATTGGGCTGCGCTGGCCAGATTCGGTTACTGCAGGTGAGAGGTGGGTTGCATGCTGTGTGATGTACTGGACAATGGTCATGGGATAATGCTGTAGACTGCACAGTGACAGGTGTCCACTTCCACCCATACAGATCGACATGACCGAGCAGAGCCAAGGTGAGGGTCAGGATGGTGGGCGGAGGAGGAGGCCCAACTTCACCACAGCGGAGACAGAGGCCCTCTTCCAGGCATACCTGGAGGAGGAGCCACTACTGAGTGGACAGAGGGGTACCCCTCAGGCCCGTGTGGCTGTGTGGGAGGGGGTAGCTCGGGCAGTGAACCTGCACGGAAGCCACCAGCGCTCCATGCAGGAATGCAAAAAGAAGATGGGGACAGACCGCAGGAGGGTGAAGGAGAAGGTGGCAGCCCTCAGGGCGGCACGTGCTGGCACAGGTGGGGGCCAGCCAGCGGTGGTGGAGCTTACCCCTGCTGAGGACCGACTGGCTGCATCAATGCAGTGGAGTGCTATTGAGGGCGTACCAGGCGGTGGATTCCAGACAGGTGGAAGCCCATCACTGCATGGTATGACATGGTGGTGGTGTTGGGGGGGGAGGTTGTTCACATGCACTCACATGTCCTCTCTTTCTGTTACAGATCCTGTTCATCTTCAGGGGATGGTGGTGGTGGGTCCAGGTGGTGAGGAGGACCTGCTGGACATGGAGGAGGGTCCATCCACCTCTGTCACCAGCCAGCATGCACTGCACCAGCATGCACGCCGGGCTGCCAGCTCTGGTGTCAGTGAGTCAGGTGTGGGGGGTGCACAGCCTGTGTCTCAGCAGTCTGGCAGACAAGCATGCCAGCACGCCGTGACTGTGGCTGTAGCATGTATCTGCACCATTGATGATGCAAGGACTGCAAGGGGCAGTGACATGTGTGTGTCCCATGACGGACACACTGCAGGCCAGCATGTGCCCCTGGGCCTAGCTGGTTCCAACATGTGTGCCAGCATGTCGGCACAGTCCCAGGCTGTGCCTGTCAGCACCGGTGGGGCAGCACCAGTGGCTGTGCAGGTGTCTGGCACTGTTGCGGCCACAGCAGTGGAACGAGTGGTCCCTGGGGCACAGCGGTTGGAGGGGCAGCAGCAGCAGTCACCCTCAAGGGGTGTTGAGCATCAGGACCTCCCATACCCTGGGGGACAGGATGCCATTGTGGCAGAGTACCCATTTGAAGAGCACACCCGCCTGCTGTCGGAATCAGTACAGCAGCAAAGGCGGGTTGCAACGTCCGTGGGGGCACTGTGTGTGGCTGTGGAGTGGCACAGCAGGGACTATGCTTTGGACCATGCAGAGATGGTCCATATGCGGATGGATGTGACCGCCACCATTGACAGGCTGACCCAGGCAATGGTCGCTGTCGTGGATGCATTGGGCACACAAGCAGGTGCCCCTGTACCGTGCACCCCACACAGTACGCTCTCCACTCCACGTTCCCGACATCGTGCGACACCAAGCCTGTCGACACCGGGTTCTGCTGTGGGCATCCTGAGCACCCCTGGTGCAGGTATGTTTGGCATACTACAGACCCCACTGCGGACAAGGTCACGATCGTGCAGTGGGACCCCTTGTGGTCCATCGGTGCCACCCCATGTGGCCCATGCTCAGCCTGCCAGTGCTGTTGGGTCACGGTGGGGCCACCCACGCATCCATGGTGGCCGTGGAATGGTGCAACATGACTGACCTGTCTCCCAGTGCGGGCCCTGTCTGGTGCTGCCCTGTGTGCACTGTGCGTCATGGTGGGCAGTGCACTGGTGGGTGCCCTGCATATCATGCCGACATACGGACCACCTGCACACCATCCCGACTGCTGTCCACAGGTGCGTGTGCATGATGATGCCTGCATTGTACTGTACACCGAGGTGCAAGGGTGCCCAGCTTCTGACACACGTACTTGGACAGTACAGGTGGTGGGGTGGTCTGTGGATCTGTGTGTTTGCCATGTCTGTTCCTGCTCTGCTGTGCACCTGCCCTTGTATGCTTTGTGCCTGGTGTGTGTGTGTGTCTCCATATGACTGTTCGCACCTCCCTGATGGTGTGTTTGTGTGCCTGGTCCCTTCCACTCCCCTTGCCATCATGCACCCCTGGTGTGTTACTCTGTGTGCCTGTGGGTTGCACCAGGACAGTGTTGGTTGCACATGGCCCCTTGACTTACCTGTGTCGTGCATAATGCTCCTCCATGATGGTGTCCCGGTGCAGCTGGGCCTGCCGGATCAGTCGGGGGTCCCGCCGTCCAAGGTGGGGCTGCTCATCACCATCCTCACTGGTGCCGCTGCATCCTCATCGCTGTCCCCCTCCTCAACCTGAATGGCTAGCCCACAGTCTTTGGCCATGTTGTGCAGGATACAACAGGCCAGGAATATCCCACAGGCCTTTGAGGGGCTGTACTGTAGGGCACCGCCAGAGGTGTCTAGGCATCAGAAGCGTGCCTTGAGCATCCCAAACACCTGCTCAATGATGTTGCATGTGGCGGCATGCGCCTCATTATAGCGTTGCTGCGATGGGGTCATGGGTGCCGGTAGGGTGTGAGCAGCCAGGGATGGAGTGGGTATCCGCTGTCACCTGTGTGGAGATGGTGGAGATGAGTATCATGTTCAGGTCCATATTGCCAATATCCCTGTGTGCCACTACCATAGCACCTGTGGCATTCCCACCCTTGCCCCACATTTGCAATTCCTACATGCGTACTCACCCACTAGATGGCCTGTGGGGATGTCCCCACTCTTGAATCGATGGCACAGTGCGGACTGATACCATATAAAGGCATCATGTGCTCTGCCAGGATGTGTGGCACAGACGTTGATTATGCGCCCAGTGGCATCACACACTACCTGACAGTTGACACTGGAATAGCCCTTCCTGTTCCTATTTGCAGCCCCATCTGGGCCAGGTGGCATGCGTATGGCCACATGGGTGCAGTCTATGGCCTCTAGCATGCCAGGCATATGTGCTACCCTGTGGAACTCCTGCATGTTTGCTGTACGCTCTGCCACGGTGCTGGGGAACTGGATGTGCTCCGGAGCATGTGGCAGCAGTGCGCTGAGGAATTGGGTGAGGATGCGTGATGTGGCTGACTGTGTGATGCCTGTGGTGTCCCCTGTCGGCCTCTGGAAGGTGCCTGTGAGCAGGCACATGCAGGCTGTCACCTTGGTCTCCACCGACAGAGCGTGACTCCGTCGTGAGGGTGCCTGCATCACATCACTGCACAGCTCACAGAGCCATCTCAGTATTGCCTGTTCAGGCAGTACCCGGTCCATGACCTCTCATCTGTGTACAGCTCAAAGCTGATGCGGGCACGGGTACTGCCTGTTGGGGCGCATTTCACCGACAGGCCCTTCCACGGCCACGCCCCTGCAGCATGCATTCTCACCCTCATTACAGCTTCCATGTGGAAGCTGGCACTGTCCATCTCCCTGGCTTGTGACCCCCTGGCTGTTGTTGGTCTGTTACCCCGCTGTCCTGACTGATACCTCCACTGCACCTGGTACACCTACTGGCCTCTGCACTCTGTGGCCCCACACACCTTCCCTTGCCCTCTTCTGTCCTGTGCACTCCTGGCCTGCACTGTATGTTACTCTGGCCTTCTCTCTCTCTCTGCCTCATGTGTCTTCCCTGTTGCGTCTTGCGCCTCTCCCGCCAGCCTTTTTATTTTGGCTCATTTTTGCTGGGGCGCAACCTCCGGCTGTTCGGCTCTTGCACATTGCGCAAGTCTTTGAATATCGCATTGCGCTCTTTATGCATGAATCCACCCTCTTCGGTTGTGCATGCCTTCATTTGCATTGCGCTGTTGCTCAGCCTGTTTTCGGTGGCACAACTGCCTCCTGCTGAATATCGCAGAATGGAACACTTTCAAACTTGTGCATGTGCAACCCTATTGTGCATGGCGCAACCCTTTTGAATATCCGTCCCTAAGTGTTTAATATTGGGATACACTGTAAACTATGTAAAGTATAACTATGTACAGTATATATCTGATTTTATTGCATTAATTTATAAACTTAGGAGCTGGCAAGCTGGATAAACAATTCAGTGCACCATGTCCCTTTATTCATGCACATCTAAGCATACCTTGGTGATCAGTGTTATGGTGCTTGCATGAGAACACCAAATGAGCCCAAGAAAACACAGGAGCACAGGAAAAAATATAAACTGTCTATAATGATGGTGACAATCAGAAATGCAATAGCAAAGGCAGTTTACTGAAGCAATCACACTGGAAACAGTACTTGCCAAAAATACACAGTTTATTGCACTGTTCTCCTGGGATTGGACTGTGCAGCTCAATGCTTATACTCTTACTGCACATTACAATTCTGAACTGTTGAAAAAGTCATCCATTTAACACAGACCTCTATGTACCAATACTGAAAAGCTTACTGCAATTTATAGATCTGCCCAGTTCAAAAGTCGTCCTTTTGTGTCCCAATACGCTACAGATTACAGCTCCACTCAGTTAAAAAAAATTATTTTTTATACAGACTTGTTGTTATAATTATGTACTTGCAGCACTTACTAAAACTGTAACACTGTACTCAAGCAATGTAGATTGTGATGTTCCTAGAACCGATGGACCCAGGACACAGAGCTTAGTCAGATGAGTAAAATTGAAAATCAGGAGAAATTACCACTTCTGCAATCCCAAAAGCAAGTATTCACCTCAGCTGCCAATATAATAAACAGTTTCAGTCATCAGTGCTGTAATTTTTGCCAGTTCAGTTTTGGATCTGCACTCACTGAGGCTGGGTCCAGGAAAGATGAATGAACAAGCAGTGAGAAAGGTACAGTGGGAACACCTTCCCTGTGCTGATGTCAGTCATGTATGTGGATGCACTGCTCATGTGCGGACTTCAAACAAAGAAAAAAAACATGCAGAGTCAACTGTGCCACAAAAATGTTAAAAAACTGAGCATCTGAATGTATTTAATACTTAACTTCAGGGCAGCTGAGCTTTGCATCACTCAGTGAAGGGAAGGTGATCTGCAAACAAGACATCGGGGAAGTTGGTAAGTCACTTTAAATCATTACTTTGCGATATAAATATCACAACTCAGTTATACACTTATAAAGTCCCCATGTACTCAGGGAAACTTCAATCTCTGGATTTCATATTTGCTAACAAAGCTAGAGTACTATTATAGAGAAAAAACTTTAAACCTCTAAGGACTCTTAAAGAATTGGTTGCCATTCTATAGTTTCATTAAGTCCAAATTTTGGATTGTTAGTTTGAAAATAATCAATACGTTTTGCTTCTCTAAACAATAATTTATTATTGAAATCACCACCTCTGTTATTTTTATTTACCTTGTCTAATCCAAAAAAAATTTAGTGTTGGTATTTGGTGTCCTCTTTCAATAAAATGTCTCGCTATTGGAGAAGTCAGATCTTTATTTCTAATATACCCCTTGTGTTCCCCTATTCTTTGTTTTAAAGGTATTTTCATCTTGCCAATATACATGAGGTCACAGGGGCATTTAATGCCATATATGACCCCTTCTGTCTGGCAATTTATAAAATCCTTTGTTTTGAAATCTTCATTATTACTAATGTTTCTTATTATCTTAATTTTATAAGTGTTATGGCAGTGAATACATCTGCCACAACTGTAATTTCCTATCAATTCCTCCTTTGTAAACAAAACCTGTAGTTTTTTTTTCTGGGGCTTTGTGTTCTATATGTACCAATCTATCTGGTAAGGATCTTACTTTTTTTGCCTCAGCTTGGGGGCCTCCCTGAAACGCGTTCTTTCCCATATTGGTAGATTCCAAAACATGCCAATGTCTACTAATAACACTCTTAATAGACCCAAAGATGTCACTATATCTGAGGGACAAAACTGTTTTTTATTTTGAGATTCAATGCGTTCTTTGTCTTTCTTATTCATTAATAGTTCATTTCTATTCTGTTCCATTGCCTTTGATTTAGCTTTTTCTAAAGTTTCTACACAATAGCCCCTTGCTACAAATCTTTTTGTCATTTCTTCTGTACACTTCACCACATCTAAATCTTCTGAACAATTCCTTTCTATTCTTAGAAATTGACTGTAACGAATCGATTCCACCAAATTTCTTGGATGGAAACTGTCAGCTCTTAAAACTGTGTTTCTGTCTGTAGAATTTCAAATAAAATTGGCCCTTAATAAGCTCTTTAGAAAACTGAGACTTAGATATTTTTTTGACAATTGCCTTATGGAACCTGTGAATGAAAGAGAACAGTTTAACAAAATGACTTTAAGTCATAAACTGCAGGTTAAATCACATTATCTCTCTCCTGGCCCAATTCCACATGTAATTGAAACATTTATCTGTTTAGTGAGTAAAGACATAGAAAAACTTATTAGTTTGGAAAAAAATAAGTATAGGAGAACACGCTTTAATTTGACTTAGAAGGAATATAGAGCTTTGAGAAATCTGGAGAATGATCCAAAAATCATAATTAAAAAAGTGGATAAGGGAGGAGGAATTGTAATAGAGGATTATGAGGTGTATAGAGATAAGTGTAAGGAATTGCTAGAAAAGAAAGAAAAGTATGTAAAACTTATAGGAGACCCTACAGATAATATTGGCAGTTTAATTAAAGAAGTATTACAAAGAGACATAGACAGAAAATGGATTAATGACTGGGAACAGAATGTACTAAATAAGAATTTTTCTCTTACTCCGATTTTCTATATCCTACCTAAAATAAACAAGGACCCCCTTCATCCCTCAGGGAGACCAATCGTTTCTGGCATTGGCTCCATTTTGGAGCCGTTGTCAGTTTTTGTGGACTTTTACATTAAGGATTTGGTGGAGAAAACCAAATCTTATGTTAAAGACAGTACACAGATGATAAATATTATTAAAAAAGTGAATCAAGAGGAGAATCTTACTGAAAAATCCCTTATACTGGTTACATTAGATGTTAAGGATTTATATACGTCAATTCTGCATAAAGAAGGCTGTGTAGCTTTAAGACTGGCATTAGAAGAATATAGGACTGATGATAAACCTCCCAATGAATTTCTCTTACAATTAGCTAATTTGGTACTTATCCAAAACTATTTTAAGTTTGAAGATTAGTATTATGCTCAGATAAAAGGGACAGCAATGGGGTCAAGTATGGCTCCTTCATATGCAAATTTGTTTATGAAATGGTATGAGGAGAATTTTGTATATTCAAACAATCCATTCTTTAGTAAGATTGTAAAGTGGTTTCATTTTATTGATGATATATTCATCATATGGGAAGGTACTGAATTAGATTTGAGAAATGTTCATAGTTTTTTGAATGAAAGATCAGACTATATCCAATTTACATTAAGTTATGATATAAATGAGATTTCGTTTTTAGATTTACTGATTTACAAAATGGAGGGTTGTTTATATATAAAGATGTATAGAAAAACTACAGACAGAAACACAGTTTTAAGAGCTGACAGTTTCCTTCCAAGAAATTTGGTGGAATCAATTCTTTACAGTCAATTTCTAAGAATAGAAAGGAATTGTTCAGAAGATTTAGATGTGGTGAAGTGCACAGAAGAAATGACAGAAAGATTTGTAGCAAGGGGCTATTGTAGAGAAACTTTAGAAAAAGCTAAATCAAAGGCAATGGAACAGGATAGAAATGAACTACTAATGACTAAGAAAGACAAAGAACACATTGAATCTCAAATTAAAAAAAATAGTTTTGTCCCTCAGATATAGTGACATCTTTGGGTCTATTAAAAGTGTTATTAATAGACATTGGCATGTTTTGGAATCTACCAATATGGGAAAGAATGCGTTTCAGGGAGGCCCCCAAGTTGTAGCAAAAAAGTAAGATCCTTATCAGATAGATTGGTGCATACAGAACACAAAGCCCCAGAAGAAAACTACAGGGTTTGTTTACAAAGGAGGAATTGAGAGGAAATTACAGCTGTGGCAGATGTATACACTGCCATAACACTTATAAAATGAAGACAATAAGAAACATTAGTAAAAATGAAGATTTCAAAGTAAAGGATTTTATAAATTGCCAGACAGAAGGGGTCATATATGGCAATAAATGCCCCTGTGACTTCATGTATATTGGCAAGACGAAAAGATATTTAAAACAAAGAATAGGGGAACACAAGGGGAATTGTAGAAATAAAGATCTGACTTCTCCAATAGCAAGACATTTTATTGGAAGAGGACACCAAATACCAACACTTCGTTTTTTGGATTAGAAAAGGTAAATAAAAATAACAGAGGTGGAGATTTCAATAATAAATTATTGTTTAGAGAAGCAAAACTTATTATTTTCAAACTAACAATCCAAAATTTGGACTTAATGAAACTATAGAATGGCAACCAATTCTTTAATAGTCCTTATAGGTTTAAAGTTTTTTTCTCTCTACAATAGCACTCTAGCTTTGTTAGCAAATATGAAATCCAGAGGCTGAAGTTCCCCTGAGTACATGGGAACTTTATAAGTGTATAACTGAGTTGTGATATTTATATCACAAAGTAACGATTTAAGTTTACTAAAAGCGTTACGACTTTTTATATTTGTTTAGAGTAGAAGCCTTAAGACATTCTTGATTTAATTAGTTCAAGCAACGCTTGTACACCTAAGTATATCAGGGTTCATATCAATGTAAGATAACTTTTAATATATTGTGGAGCATTTAATTTATGACCAGTTATAAGTACAATTGACAGCTGGTACCCCTGACACCAAGTATTACGGTGAAATGGTGCTGCTAGAGAGTGGGTCTGGCACATAAGCAGGCTAATTAAGCCTGTCTAGGACATCATTCATCAGTGCCAGACTCAGGGGAGGAGTAATTAGTTTAAAACTGGAATCAGAAATCCCCGCGTCCTTTACTCCCTCGAAGATGTAACTGTGAAGCCAGAGTCTGTAAGTAGTAGAAAACTAAAGAGTCACATGGCTACAGGACTTTGATAAGCTTATAAATGACACACAGCAATAATGAGAAGTTCATTCAGTTAAATGTAGAAAAAAGTGAAGGGGTTCATTAGCATTATACAGTATACACAGTAACAGTACAGATAGATGTGAATGGCTGTTTAGGTCAGAATGTTGTGTGAATTTATGGTCAAAGTTAATGGTACTTGAGTAAAGACATTCTGATGTTTATTATATAAAAAACAGATATATATTATAGTATCTGAAATGAACAGTTTGGAGATATGTTAAATAATGCTTTTGGTATGCATTTGTTACAGATGAAACATGAAACGCTGTTTAATAATGCGGCATGAAAACCAAGTGTGATATGAAACAGTTCAGAAAAGGTCAGCATTTTACCTATAATTGTAGTTAGTGAAATGAATGAGTTTAATACCTTTTAAAACAGGTCTAGCATTACTTTCTGTTTTTTTGTAGTAGCTTCACAGTGGAGGGAGTCAAACATGAGAACATAAAAAAATGAAAAAAGTTCAACAAAAAACTGAAAAAAGGTGATCATTTTGGTTTATACATCAGGTACAACAGTATGGTTCTATTGTGGTTCAGTATTATTTATATATGTATAGATGAAATTAATTATATTGACAAAATTATGCTTTAAACATGTTAAAAAATGTTTCTTATATATTTTTATTGTAGAAACCAGTTTCCTGAGGAAGGGTAAGGAACCCAAAATGTAGATGATTTTTATATACTGGATGATAAAATTAATGATCACAATAAAGCAATCAACATGAATGATGTGTTAATCTGATCAGGGTGAGTGGGATTAATGTCCAGTATTCAGTTTGTAAGATATTTTGGAAGGTAAAGAGGAAGAAGATTTATGTCCTTCTACTTATTTTAGAATCTACAAGAATTTGGCACTGTTGTTCTTGTAAGTCTCAATGGCACCATGAAAGAATTCAGCCTTTTCAGATCTAATCAGCTTAGTGCAGTGATTCCTGGTCATTATATATGCAGCTCAATAGGAATCTAGCTTGTTTTTTCTAGCCTTTTTCCATAAGGCATCCCTATGGTGTAGAGCAGCTTTTAGCATGTTGTTGAATCATGGGCAGGATTTTTTCCTGGCTGTGGTTTTTACAGAAGGTGTGTGGGTGTTGGTCACATTCAGAACTACAGCCTGAAAAATTGCGTAGGTTTCGGAGACTGTAGGGGCATGGTAGAATTCCTGCCAACTTATCCTGTTAAGATCAGACAGGAAGGTGGCGGGGTTAAATTTACGGCAACTCCTTTTATATGTGTACCCTGTCGCAGAGGCAGATTTAGGCATGTACCTGATGCAGATGATTGCCCTGTTGTCACTGATGTCATTGTGGAATACTCCTGCATGGGACATTCTATGAGGTTTGTTTGTGAGGATTAAGTCCAGAAGTGTACTGCATGCAGGGTTTTTAATATTGGGACAGGTCACGTCCGAGATTAGCTGATGTAGGCCAAAAGCATCAGAGAGCTCCTTCAGGGGCAAGGAACAGGAGGAGTTCCAGCCCAAATTAAGGCTGCCCAGAATAATAGTTCCAGAGTCGGCGGAGTTTAACAGATGACACAGGTGAGGTAGTAACTGTAGGCCTCCTGATGGAGGTCTGTAACAGCCTATAACATGGATGGATTCACTAGAAGCTAAGGGGCCTTTTAGGACAAGACATTTGTATTCCTTATTCTTAGAGGAGGAGTCGCTGAAGTATACGAGGAAAACTAGCGTGGCAACTGATGAACGGCATCCTAAACACTTTATACTGTTTTACACTGCTATATTAAGGTCATCCGAACTGGGAGTGTGTGTTAGATAAGGCTGATGGGGGAGTGAAATTGATTGTGTTCAAGTACTGTGCCTACTATGATGGGATTGAAGTAGGTCATATGTGCATAGCTTAGAGTGACACAGAAGGTGTAAAATAAAGGAGTGTTGGGCTACATTGAGGTGCTGTACTGTTAATCCAAGTGGAGATGCAGTGCGTATGAACCCGGAAGTATAGGGACAGTGCTGAGGATGGAGCGAACTGGTAGAAAAAAAAAAAGAAAAAACAAGCACGAACAGTGAGTTGTGAAACAGGGAGCCGTGCAGGAGCTGGAGGAAGGAGGTACAGGGGAAGAACAGAAAAGCTGTGAGTGGTGAAGTGACAGAAGATGGGGGACAATGAAGGAAAACAAAAAGAAGTGGCAGCAATGGGGTATGGGGGGCACTTAGGAGATAAAGGTCGGTGGGAACAAGGGGCAGGGACAGAGAGGAAGGTCACGACATGGCAGAAACAATGAGTGAACAGAATAGGGAGGCAAGCAAAAGCAGGAGAAGGAGCTAAGCAAACAGAAGAAGGGAGAGGCAGTCACGTGACCCACACAGCCACTCAGGTGTTTAAAAACACTCTGAGCATGAGTTTCTGAGAGAGGCTGGCTTATGTAGGGATTGTGGGAGGAGTTAATTCCCCCACACTGAATATCGGGCAAAGCCCTCCCATTAAATCTGGTGGTTCTGCTGGCTTTGACAATTTGAAACCCAGGCTACTCAAAATTGCAGCCCCAGTGATTGCACTACCTGTCATCCCTCTATTCAACAGAGCCTTTCTTGAAGGAAAACTACTTGAAAATTAAAAACTGGCTGTAGTGGTCCCTGTCCACAAAGGAAGCCTCAAACAACCAATTGAAAATTACTGCCCAGTCTCTTTCCTGAGCCTTCTGGCCACGGTACAAGAGAGGCTTGTTTAAAACCAAATACAAGACTACTTAGAGCTGCACCTCCTACTCACAGACAGGCAGCATGGTTTTCAAAAACAACATGGTACCAATACTGCCCTGATTAAACTGACCACTGATGTACTGGGGACAATGGACAAAGGGGTGCTGACTGGAGCTGTCTTTATCAACCTCACAAAAGGTGATTGGGTTGATCACAGTCTGCTCCTTCATCAGCTAAAAAGACTGGGCTTTGACTATCTCTCAAGTCATTGGTCCACGCATTATCTGACTAACAAGTATCAGGAGGTCTACAGCCTATCACAGATGATATTCCCCATTATTCTGTCCTGGGACCCTTGCTGTTCATCATATTTATAAATGCCCTGCCAAAGAATTGTGGTGTGGGATCTTTCCTTATGTTAACAATGCGGCTCTGTATAGAAGCTCCTCTGATGTAAAAATGGTCAATGCCTAGCTTGTCACTGATTTTGGAAAAGTGTTTTTCTGATAATAAGCTTGACTTGAATGAAAAGAAAAACAAAGCAATTCTCTTTGGCCCCAAAAAACCTTGGTACAGACAGGCAGCACCTGCTCTCACTTACCACCTAAACTGGCACATCAATCAAAGTGGTTAACAAACTAAAGTACCTTGGAATCTATATTGACTAAGAATTCACCTTTAAACCTCATATCAATCAAATCTCCAAATCTATACATCAAAAAACTGGACAACTGTATCGTCTTGGTAATGTGTTAATCCCCAAGTTGAGGCTTGCCATTGCAAACAGTATCCTGCTCCCCACGCTGCTGTATGGTGCCCCTATACTTCAATTCCTCAGGAACAAGCAAGGTTTAAGGTTTTGTACAACAAAAGCAGTCATTTGCAGCTGGTGCAACCCTCAGGAAATGTCACTGTGAGGTCCTCTCCTCCTTGACTTTTCCCTGTCTGGAGGGGAAATTAATGTACTCACTGTTATACCTTATACTAAAGCTCATCGAATGTTATACCCTGCCAAATCTAACTGGTATATTAGCTCCTAAATCTAAGAGGTACTTACTCCGGTCCTCAAACTGTTACTTGCTTGAGGTACCCAGGGTCAAAACAAATACGGGTAAGAGGCCCTTTACTCTATTCTCTGCACTGTCTCAATGGAACTCACTTCCAGCTGAACTGCAAAACTAGTTCTCCCTCAAGGGTTTTAATAAAGGGCTGAAAACCTTTCTACTAGAAAGTTGTCACTGTTCCTGCAATCGCTGAGTGATGGCCATACCTCCCTGTCTTTTTACTGTGCTGCTTGTCGACATGTTTTGTTGCACTCTGCTCCAATCTGTTTCCACATATCATGACAGCTGTGCTTCATTCTGTGTTGCACTGTGTGCTTTTTTTTATGCTCTTAAGTTCCTCCAGTTAATTGTGTTACCTTGTATGTTCCATGTCTGTATATCAGTACTATTAACATACTCTATAACCTTGTACTGTATGCATCATACCTGTCTATTAGCTGTATATCTGCTGATACTTAATCCAACATTGTATCCGTCAACTGTCTGTATATATGCCTGTTATTAATTCCGGGTCGCCCCTGAAAAAGGGACCTCTGGTTCTATTGGGCCAACCCAGCTACCAAAATTCAAGAAATTAATAAAACAAAATAAATAAATAAAGTTTCACCATAAACTCTCGCACAAGCTGCTAGAAGGTATTTTCTGTGAGAGTAAACCTGTGCCCCTAATGGCCTCTGCCAGAATTCAGTACTGGGCTCTCACCTTGGCAGCTTATGAATACATGTTTGAATATAAACGTGGGAAAGACTTAGGAAATACAAATGCCCTAAGCAGACTTCCTTTACCTGACAGCCAAGCAAATGTGCCTCAACCAGTCAAGACTGTCCTGGTTATTGCATTGCATTGCTGTCAGCATCTTTAGTTGATGTAGAGTACAAAGATGAACCATGTACTATCCAGAGTATGCCAATTTGTTTCTCATGGTTGGTCTGAAACAGCATGGGAAGATACTGCAGCAATCTTGAAAGGAAACCTTAAAGGGACACTGTCAACCCTTTTTGCATCTTAGTATTTCTAGTTAAAAATCCCACCTTTTATGATTGCTTACCTTCTCTAAAATCCATTGATGTTGCTGGTTATTTTACCTGCTTCTTTTCTTAGTAGAACTGAAATACATGGCAATAGTGTTATTATACCGACCTTGTTTTCTTTCAAATCTTTGATCTACTCTTACTGTATACTTCCTGGACATTATGAACACCCCCCAAACAGTACAGCCACTTATGATGCAATACTCTCCTCTTCTGAATACCACTGCATCATGAGTGGCTATACAGTGTTGGGGATGTTCCCAAGTCAAGAAAAGATGCAGTAGGACTTGATCAAGGAATGTAAACAAACACATGTTTTGTGTGGTAACATCAGTATGGTTGGCAGTCTGTTTTTCACTTTTAAAAAGGAAAATTGAATCAGAATAAAAAAAGCCACATTTGTAGTCTCTACAGAATGTAATCAGTCATAAAATGTGTAGCTTAAATTAGAGACAATTTAAGGTCAAAGAAGGTTGACAGTGTACCTTTTTTTAATTTATATTTTATTCATTTTAGTATAAATTGCTAAAACAAAAGAAGTGTCCCATGCAAGAAACAATGACTCCATTACAAATAATTAGAACAGGGCCCAGATATTCAAAAGAGTTGAGCCATGAGCAATAGGGTTGCACCTCCGCAAGTCCGAAATTGCGCCATTCTACGATATTCAGAAGGAGGCAGCGCGCTCAAATCATGCTGAGCAACAGCGCAATGATAATGAAGGCATGTGCAACTGAAGGGGGAGGAACCATGCATAAATGGCGAAAAGCGACATTCAACAACTTGTGCTATAGGGGAGTGTTGAAGTTGCACCAGCTGAAATTAGCCAAAATAAAAAGAGCAAGGGAGAGGTGCAAGAATCGCTACAGGGAAGCCACATGAGGGAGAACTCTAGCCACACAGACAGGGCAGGAGGGACACACAGGGCAGGCCAGGAAAGGGCACCTGAACACACAGGCACAGGGAAGGTGTGGGGAGCCACAGCCAGTGCAGAAGGGGAAGTGCCACACAGCACAGAGGCCACCACAGGCAGTTGTTCCCGTGCAGGGAAGTAGCAGGAGGACAGCGGGTGAATACAGTAAAGCTGCGGGAGGGTGAACACAAGCCAGGGACATGGCCAGTGTCCCTTTCCAGATGGAGGCCATTATGAGGGGGTGGGAAGGTGGGTGGCAGGGGGGCATGGCTGTGGAAGGGCTCGTCGGCGGTATGCCACCAACAGGCAGTACCGAGCCTGCACCAGCTTTGAGCTGTATACTGATACTGAGATTGTGGGCCAGTACCACCTGAATAGGGCAATTCTGAGGTGGCTCTGTGAGCTGTGCAGTGATGTGATGCAGACACCCACACGACGGAGCCATGCCCTGTCAGTGGAGACTAAAGTAACAGCCTGCATGTGCTTGCTTGCCATGGGTACCTTCCAGAGACCAACTGGGGACACCACAGGCATTACCCAGTCGGCCACCTCACCCAATTACTCAGCGCACTGCTGCCACATGCTGTGGAGTACATCCATTTCCCCAGCTCACTGGCGGAGCACACAGTAAGCATACAGGAGTTCCACAGGGTAGCATGTATGCCTGGCGTGCTTGGGGCAATAGACTGCACCCATGTGGCCATACGCACACCACCTCACCCCGAGGGGGCCACATACATCAATCACAAGGGCTATGCCAGCATCAACTGCCAGGTGGTGTGCGATGCCAGGGGGCGCATAATCAATGTCTGTGCCACGCACCCTAGGGGAGCACACGATGCCTTCATCTGGCACCAGTTGGCACTTTGCCACAGATTCAAGAGTGGGGACATCCCCACTGGCCACCTAGTGGGTGAGTATGCAAACCACATGGACAATCATAGGGCCTGGTGGGGGCATGGCCAGAGGTGACATGGGTAGTGGCCTACATGGCCCGGGGCAGGGCGATGCTGATCACCAAACTAACCTCCACCCTCTACACACAGGTGACAGTGGATACCCACTCCATCCCTGGCTGCTCACATCCTACTGGTGGCCAGCGACCTCATCGCAGCAACGCTACAATGAAGCACATGCCACCACATGTAATGTCATCGAGTGGGTGTTCGGGATGCTGAAGGCACATTTCCGTTGCCTGGACATCTCCGGCGGTGCCCTACAGTACAGCCCCTCAAAGGCCTGCAGGCTATTCCTGGCCTGTTGCATCCTGCACAACATGGCCAACGAATGTGGGATAGCCGTACAGGTCAAAGGGGGGGCAGCGATGGGGATGATGAGGACGCCGGTGGTGATGATGGTGATGGGCAGCTCTCCTTTGGGCAACAGGACCCCCAACTGATCCGGCTGGCACAGCTGCACCGGGATACCATCACAGAGGAGCACTTCAGCCAACCCAGGTAAGTCATGGGGCCATGTGCAACCACCAGTGGCTAAGGCACAACCCACAAACACGTATGGGCACACACCAGGGGTGCATGCCATCAAGGGAAGTGGCAGGGCACAGAAGCACACACACACAACCAGGGATGGGTGAGGATTAACATGCCACATGGATGGACACACACACACAATGCACCAAATGTGCACAGAGGGCAGGAGGCACACCGACCCAGAATGCCAACCCTAGCCACACACGTGTCCATGGGCCACCATGCCCACTGCCTGTCCATGTGCGTGTGTCAGATGCTGAGCACCATTGCACATTGGTGTACAGTGCAATGCAGGCATCATCATGCACACACAACTGTGGACAGCAGTCGGGAGGGTGTGCGGGTGGACTGTGTGTCCGCGTGCAGGGCTGGGTACCCACCCATTCACTACCCACTGAAACACACAATGCACACAGGGCAGCACCAGACAGTAGCCACGCTGGGAGACAGGTCAGTCACGTGACACAGTGCTCCAGCTGCCACGGATGCGTGGGCGGCCCTGCTGAGACCCGCCAGCACTGACAGGCTGACCACTGGCCTCATGGGGTGGCACCGATGGTCCCCCAGGGGTTCCACTGCATGAACGTGACTGTGCTCATGCAGGGGTCTGCAGCACACTGAACATGCCTGCGCCAGAAGTGCTCAGGATGCCTACAGCTGAACCCGGTATTGACAGAGAGGGAGGGAGTCGCTCAATGCCGGGAACAGGGGGTGGACAGTGCACTGCGCGGTGTCCGCAATACATGGGCACCTGACTGTGTGCCCATTGTGGCCATGACAGCAGTGAATGCCTGTGCATGCCTGTCAATGGCAGCGGTCACATCCTCCCGCAAATGGTCCATCCTTGCCAGGATCAGAGTGGTGTCCCTGCTGCGACGCTCCTCTGCCCACTCCAGAGCCACACGCAGTGCATCCACTGACGTCGCAAGCCACATCTGCTGCTGGATTGATGCTTGCAGTAGGCGGGTGTGCTTGTCCAAGAGGTCATCTGCCTCCTCGGCATCCTGTCCCTCAGGGTGTGAGCGGCCCTGATGATCAGCACCCCTTGAGGGTGGGTGCTGCGCACCAGGACCAGGTCTGGGCATGTCCACAGATGCCGCCGCTGAACCCTGTACACCCAAGCCCATTGGTCGACTGCTGATGCTGCCCCTCCGGCTGCCGCTCCCCAGGGCTCAGTGGTGCTGCCGCAGTGGCCGCAACAGTTCCACTATCCTGAACAAACACCAGTGCTGCCCCACTGGTGCTGAGAGGCACAGGCTGGGACTGTGCTGACACACAGGCCTCCACAGCAGCACCACCCACAGTCATGGGCGTGATGTGTCCTGCTGTGTGGTCATCCTGTGGCACACACGTTTCACTGCCCACGACGTTAGTGACATCATCATCGGTGATGGACTCTGCACCAGCCCCAGTCACAGCATGCTGGCATCTGTGGACACCGACATGCTGGGACACAGGCAGGGCTTCCTCCACACCTGTTACAACGACATCAGTGTGGACAGCCAGGCGGCCCCACTGTCGCACTGATCCACGTATACCTGTGGAGGTGGATGGGCCCTCCTCCATCTCCAGCTGACTGTCCTTAGTGGACAGGGACACCACCGCTGACCCATGCAGATGCTCAGGATCTGTAAGGGAAAGCAAAGTCGCGTTACTGCATGTGACCTACACTGCCCCCCCCATAGACAGATCATGACTTACCATGCAGTGATGGGCCACCACCCATCTGGAAGCCACCACCTGGAACACCCTCAATGGCACTACGCTTCATGCTTCCAGCAAGTCTCTCCTCCTGTGGGGTCAGCTGTACCACCTCCGGCTGTCCCACACCTGTTGCAGCTCATGCTGCCTTGATGGCAGCCACCTTCTCCTTTATCCTCCTCCTGTCCATGCCCATCTTTTTCTTGCACTCCTGCACGGAGCGCTGGTGGCTGCCATGCAGGTTCACAGCACGTGCCACCTCCTCCCATGCAGCAGCACAGACTTGAGGTGTTCCCCGCTGTCCACTGAGAAGTGGCTCCTGATCCAGGTAGGCCTCAAACAGGGCTTCGGTCTCGGCCTTGGTAAAGTTAGGCCTCCTCCTCCTCCAACCACTGTGTTCCTCCTCTCCCACAACTTGCTCGGTCATTATGTAGCCTGTAAGAATGGCAGTTGTTACCTGTGACTGTGCAGTCCCATGCATGTCCCTAAATCCACAGTCCACACTCCCAAACAGCATGCAACTCACCTACAGACTGCAGTAACCGACTATGGCCACTGCAGCCCAATGTCGCACTTTTATAGCGCAACCCATGCAAATGAGGTGAGGCGCAACTTTAAGTGGATGCAAATTGCAGTGCTGCGCCATTGAATGGCTGATTAGATGATTTGCATATGACGGCTGAATATCGTGCTGTTGTGCTTTGCACAATTGTGTTGAACGTACTGAGCCAATGGCGCAGTTCTGTGACATACGTAGTACACACCTCACTGCGCATGCCCGGGTTGCTGACACAGGCGTCTGCCGCGCTGATGACGTGCTGTGCACGGTAGGCAATGTAGGGCACAGCCACCATTGTGTCAGTGGTGCTATAGCAATGGTCACTACATGGTGCTGTGGCACTGGGCCATCATAGGCGCACTGGGCCAACTGCGCAGTAGGCCACTAATAGCGGTGGCACACAGGCAGCCAATTGTGCTAGATGCATTGAGTTCCAATGGTGTTGTGCGGATCCATGCACCAGAGACCCTTGACCCTGTACCCGCGCTTTGCCCCCTAGGTGCCATGCGTCAGGCATGGGTGCACCTCTATCGTGCTGTTCGGTGACAGCATGATAGGGAATGGCAGCGCTGTACCGCGCAGCATCTGCACATGGGGAGCCGCATTGCAGAGCACCATATTGCCAAATTGAGCAGAGAGCATGGAACGCAGGAGGGCAGCTCAGTGGTCGGCAATAGAGCTGGCCAACCTAGTGGCCATTGTGGAGTCACACCATTGGCCACTGTTCGGGGAGGTGCCCCTGGACAGGTCCAGGACCCAGGTGTGGGAGGAGGTGGCCACTGCACTTAAGGAGGCCACAGGATGGGGGAGGAGTGCTGAGCAGTACCGCCACAGGTATGGGGACCTGCGGCGGAGGGAGCCGGAGCTGCTAGCATGCCTGCGGGCACACGCCAGGAGGGGCACGTTGCCACGGCCAGGTAGGGGTTACGTCAACACACTTTTATCTTCCATATGGGTAACACTGTTGTATGTGTCCAGCACATGGGGGAGGGACCATCCAGGGTTGGCTGTGGTGGTGTTATCAGGGTGTGGGGCAGGTGGGTCTGGCTGGGTGGGAGGGCACACACCTGGGGGCAGGGGGACTTTGCTACAGGATTGTACTGATGTTCCTCTCTCCATGTTTGCCCCACAGGCCCGAAGGAACGCCGCTGTGCCAGTGAACTTCGGTGGCAGGAGGAGCAGAGTGCAGCAAAGTGGGGTGAGGGCCCTCAATGCCTGCTGGACCGGCCCGATGAAGGTGAGTGCCATACCTCCATGATTACTATTGCATGCTGTGTAACAGGGTGGGCAACGTGGCATGGCCACCATCCATCGACACCACTGCCATGCACGCAACTTGTTACAGTCAACACTGTCCAGTGGCAATGCATGTCTGGGAGTGCATCAATGGTGGTCCATGCGTGCACCAGGTACATGGTTGTGCCACTGCCTTTGCACCACATAGCCATGTCACTAAACGGCCAGGGTGGTGCTGTGCATGACTTGGCCGGTGGGTGTGTGCAGTGTTCTGCATGGCTGTATGCGCCTGGGTGGGCAGGTCATGTGGACGTGATCACTGTGGGTGGTCACACACCATCACAGAGGTATGTCCCACGGCCGTATGCCATGCACAGTGGGTGGGCTGTATGGGGTTGTGCATTCACACCTATTGACTGTGCTCCCTTGTCCTAGGTACACGCCATCTCTGGGAAATAAGGGCGGCACTGCGGGAGATACTCCAGGTGGCGAGGGCTTTGCTGGACATCCTCTGCAGGATTGACAACACCGGGGTCTTTCGGAGGCACAGAGCTCAACGGAGTCAGAGTGGGGAGAGGCGCTCCCACTAGGTATCCCTCAGTCCCTGTAATCCCCTACCCCCCTGGACCCACCCTCATACCCCTCCTTTCCCGTCCAATTTGTCCACCCCTGCTCCCTACCCACCCCCACCTTGCTTGTGGCCTCCCCAACCTTGTATATATTTTGTATATAATATTGGAAGTAGTTGAATTTTATATGTTTTGTTCAATACAGTTATTTTGATATGAATACTGTGGTGGTCTCTGATTTGCAGTGGGCTATAGATGCTCAGCTGCAGTGGTGTGCATGGCATCAGGGGTGGTGCAGTCATGGGTATGTGTGTGTGTGTGTCTGTGTGGAGGTGACTATGGTGTGGGGGTAGCTATCAGTCAGTGTCTGTGGTGTGTGTGTTGTGCCCTGTGCACTGGATGACTGTGTGCAGTGGTCCATGGTGCGTCTTCTGTGTCCATGGCACACCTATCAGCCCATCCATGGCCTGTGCAGCTGACACACATGCATGTCTGTGACCTGCATGGTCCGCTGGCATGTCAGTGGTGGCAGTCCCTGCAGGGCAGCCACTGTACCCATCACATTGCTGGGTTGTCTTCTGTCACTGGTGTGGTCCATGTCTGCCTCGGGTGACACTGTGGCCTCCACAGTTGTTGTCCCACCTCCATGCTGTGCCTTGTATGTGTTGCAGGGGATGTGCACCACTGTCTGTGACTTGTGCTCCAGGTGAATGATGGTGGTGTACAGGTCCACAGTGCCTGAGCAGGGTGGCTGGCACTCCAGTGCCATGGAGGACTGTGGGTTGTGTGTACACAGTTTACATGGGCCCACACTGAAGGCTTGGTTGCCCCACCACTGCGTCCCTGTGTTGTTGTGCCCTTGGGTATGGGTGGGTCTCTGTCCATGCACTATGTGGCATCCGGTGTGATGCATGCTTCCATGCACCACTGTGGGTGTCTGTGCTGGCTGTTGTGGCCAGTGGTGGGTCAGGATGTGTTATTGGAATATTGTGCAGGGTGCTGTACCACTGGTGGTGGTGTTCAGGGCAAGCCCTGTCCCATGTGGGGTACCTCATGTGCCGACGCATGGTTGGTCTCTCAGCAGTACCTCGGGGGGACTGTGCATGGTGGCACTGTGTCTGCCATTGTTGCATTGCTGTGTTCTGCCACCCGCTGATGGGTGCCCTTGGTGGAGCTGGCTTGCATGGTTCTGTGGTGCACAGGGTTGCATTGTCACAGTGGGGGTGGTGGCATGCATGGGGTTTCCTGCAGTGGTGGTCACTGCTCATGGAGGGTGTCTGGGGGTCACAGTGCAGGGTGTGCTCTGCATTGGGGGGGATGGTGTGGCATGGGGTTGTCAGCCCTCCTTGTGTGCCAGTCTCAGCTTGCCGGGAGGTGTGATGGGGCACCATGGCCTGGCTGTGGGTTGTTTGCTTGTCTCCATGGGCCAGTGGTTATTCCAGCCCTCCCCCAGTTGTGCAGTGCATGGGGTGTGGGGTGACGATGTCTGTTCTGCAGTGTGTTCCTGTGCCTATCTGTGGCATGGGTGGTGGGCCCCTACCTCCCTGGTTGTGCAGTTGCATTGCTCTGATGCTGGGGGCATCCCTGGTTGCGCTATGGCACCTCTGAACTGCTCAGCTGCACATCCCTTGTTGCACTATGGCGCATCAGATCTGCTCAGCTTCCCCTCCCTAGTTGCGCTATGGCGCAGGTGGTGCGATATTCAGTTGTCGGCTGTAGGCGCAGTTTGGCCTGCTCCATTTTTTGAATATCGCGTCTCTTGCACATGGGCGAAATGGATTTGCGCTTGCTCCTGCTATTGTGCACTTTTTGAGTGCAGTTTGAATATCTGGGCCCATGTGTCTAATCCTATACAGGAGAGAATATCCCTTGATGATTTCATTTCATTTCATTTTTTATTTGTTAACCGGGTGAGGACACTAGGACAAGCCCATTTTCAGGTGCAACCCAACAAAAAACAACTCAATGACAAAACAATACAAATACATTTAAACAAGAGAAGAACAAAACTCAGTAGAGTTCAAATAGGACCTTAAATTATTCTTAAAATTTTAAAGAGAAGTGGAAGAGTGTACTTGAAAGGGCAGTGCATTTAAATATTGGGTGGCTGCAAATGAGAATAACCTTGCACCCACCTTGGTTTGAAAAGAGGCATTTTTCAAAATAATGCCACTATTAGAGTGCACATTAGAGATAGGGGGCCTTACTGCAACCAAGTCAGATAATGGGTACATAGTTTAAAAAAAAATAGATTTGAAAACTTGACAGCCAAAATAAAACATAATCCTGTTATTTAACGCTGGCCAGCCAATCTTAGAGTACATTAAACAGTGAAGAGATCAGAAAGAACAATCCAGAGGAAACCAACAAACATTATTATAGATCACAGTTAGTGCTTTAAGCTCACCAACTGGGAGTCTATAATAAAGCCTTGCAACATAATCAAGGTGGGGCAAGAGTATTCCCATATCAACAGACTTTCTAATATCTTCAGAAAAAATATTTCTTCATTTTAAATAAAATACCCAATTTCTCATTGATTTTTTTACGAATAGCTTTTACCTGCAAGGAGAAAGTTAAACCTGGGTCCAATAGGACTCCAAGATATCTGAATTCTTTAACAGATTCTACAGCAGTCCCTCCAAGACTATAAATCAACAAAGTGGGATCCTTCTTCAACATATGAAGTGTTCCGAACAGCATTGATTTTGTCTTGCTGACATTAAGAACCACATGATTGCTGGTAAACCAAGTACAAGCATTAAAAAAATCGGATTGTAGCAAAGATGCAAGTTGAAAACTTGAACGAGATTGAGAATAGATTATCAAATCGTCTGCATAAAGAAGACAATTACAAGCCTTAAAAATAGAGGAGAGGGAATTAACAAAGAAAATAAAAGAGGGCCCAAAATGGTCCCCTGAAGTATCCCTAAATTCATGAAACATAGAAACATAGAATTTGACGGCAGATAAGGACTGCTTGGCCCACCCAGTCTGTCCATTTCCCTACCTGATGGATAAGCTGCAGATTCTAGTTAATCAACAGCTTACTTCCTCCTGCCCCCCACTAGAATTGCCTTATGCCTGTCCCATGCATTCTTGAATTCTCCCACTGTTCCTGACTCCATAACCTCCTCAGGAAGGCTGTTCCATGCATCCACAACTCTCTCTGTGAAAAAATACTTTCTAACATTACCTCTGAGCCAGTCTCCCTCTATCTTCAAATTGTGCCCCCTTGTTCTTGCACATCTCTTCTTCTGAAAGATTCTACCCTCTTGTACTTTGTTAATTCCCTTGAGATACTTCAAAGTTTCTATCATGTCCCCCCTCTCCCTCCTTTCCTCAAGGGTATATATATTAAGCTGCTTTAGTCTCTCCTCGTTTGTCTTCTGGTGCAGACCTTGCACCATTTTGGTTGCCCTCCTCTGAACAGCCTCCACTCTGTCTATGTCTTTGCAGAGATGGGGTCTCCAGAATTGCACATAGTACTCCAGATGGGGTCTCACTAACTGTCTGTAGAGAGGGATAACAACTTCCTGTTTTCTACTGTTGATGCCTCTCCTATGCATCCCAGTATCCCCCCAGCCCTCCTTACTGCCTTCTCACATTGCTTGCCCACCTTTAGATCATCTGATATAATTACTCCTAGGTCTCTTTGATTTTTTGTTGTTATATACTCCCCCCATTGTGTACTCTTCCCTGGGTTTTTGTTTCCCAGATGCATTACCTTGCACTTCTTTGCATTGAATATGAGCTGCCACATATTTGACCATTCCTCCAACCTTGCCAAGTCCCTTTTCATTCTTTCCACCCCACCTTGTGTATCAACCCTGTTGCAGATCTTTGTGTCATCTGCAAAGAGGCATACCTTTCCTTCCAGGTGCTCTCCAATGTCACTTATAAAGATATTAAAGAGGATCGGTCCCAGTACCGAACCCTGCGGTGCCCCACTAGTTACCCTCCTTTCTTCACTGTGGACTCCATGTACTATTACCCTTTGAGTCCTGTTATCCAGCCAGTTTTTTATCCAGGCTACCACCTTGGGACCCACTCCAAGGCTGGCTAACTTGTATATTAATCTTTTGTGTGAGACTGTGTCGAATGCCTTGCTAAAATCTAGGTCTAACAGAGGAAGTAACCTGCCCTATTCAAGTTCAAGTTCAAGTTTATTGCAGGAAAAAACTCCATTGAGCAAGCTCATTCACAAGGAGGTCCTGGGTCATTTACATAGACATATGGACATAACATACAAGGTAACATTGTCAATCTAGACATATGGACGTAGCATACAAGGTATCATTGTCAATCGAGCAAACGGCACATACAAAGTTCATAAATGACAGTTCTTGACATGATACAGCCAGGTAAGGCAGGGTTCTGGCAGTAAAGTCTGATGCTGTATCAGCAGATGTTTGGGTAGAGTTGTATACAGTAAAGATAAGTGTATTATAAGCAAAAATTAATGTTCAGAGACAGCAGGAAGCGTTTAAGAAGGAAAGGTAAAAGATGAGGCTAGGGACTAGCAGAGTAGAGTGGAGAAAGGTGTGATAAGGAGATCTAGAGGTGAAGGGCATTGAAAGCAGGTCATGGGGATCAAATCTATAGCTGTTAAATTTAGTCTACTACTTCCTATGTGATTGCAGATCTGTTATGGTCCTAGCAGTGGCAGTCGGAGTGTGAGTAACTAACGTAAGGGTGGTATGGGGGGTTTAGTGGCAGTGACAGGTATCTTTTATTTTAGATGAGGATAAGGCTTTGTAGAGATTTATTGGGACAATGCTGGTTAGTTTTAGTATGGATTGGAGTTGGTTCCAGAATGTAGGAAGTGCGAATGAAATGGCACGTTGTCCAAAGGCAGTACGAGTTCTTGGGACATTGAGCAGGATGTAGTTTGATTTCCTGAGTGAGTAAGCACTGCGGGAGATACAGATGAGGGATGTTATGTAGCCTGGAAGTTTGTGAAGGAGTATCTTGAGGGTCCACATCCCAGCATGGAGCAGGCGTCTGGTGGCAAGTGAGGTCCAACCAACAGCTGTATGTACAGGTCGCAGTGATGGTTTCTGTGGGGGGCACTGGTGATGAACCGTATAGCACGGTGGTAGAGAATGTCCAGTTTACTTAGGCCTGAGATTGCGGAGGTGGCATAGATGAAATCTCCATAGTCAAGTAGTGAAGAAATGTGGCCAATACAAGCTTGTTTCATGTCACAACAGGGAAGAGAGACCTGTTTCGAAAGAAGAAGCCTAGCCATGCTTTGAACCTCTTGGATAGGTCCTCAATGTGGTCAATGAAGGTGAGCTTGTTGTCTATCCAGAAATCAAGGTATTTAAATTTAGGAACGACTTCCAGGGTTTCACCCAGTGAAGTGACGATAAGGTTCATTGACAGCAAAGGGGGGATCCAAAGGCGGGATTACGCGAGATGAACATTGCCTTGGTTTTCTTAGCGTTCAGAAGGAGCTTTGCTTTAATAACTTTCGAGCTGAGCAAAGTCAGCTTGCAAGATGTCCCTGACTTCCGTTAGAGTTGTGGCAGAGGTATATAATACAGTGTCGTCTTCAAAAAAGTGAATACTGGAATTCGTTATGTGGGAATCAAGATCATTGATGTATAGAAAGAATAGGATTGGGCCTAATATGGAGCCTTGGGGGACACCCCTGGCAATCGGAAGGGGGTCTGAGAGACAACCATCTGCTTTGACTTTCTGCATCCTACCAGAGAGATAACTGGTGAACCACTGTACGGTAGGAGGAATGGCACCTAGGTTAGAAAGGCAGTTGACTAGGAGGGGGTGGTCAACAGCATCAAAGGCTTTACTAAGGTCCAGGAAGACTGCGCCGGTGACCTTCTTCAAGTCCACGGCAGAAATCCAGTCATTAGTAACCTTAGCCAAAGCAGTGACTGTGTTGTGTTTGGACTGGGAACCAGATTGTGCAGGGTTAAGGAGAGAGTAGGATTCAATGTGTTGTTTCAATTGACTATATATCAGCTTTTCAAGGACTTTAGAGAGAACAGGCAAAATGGAGATGGGCCTGTAATTGTTTAAATCACAGGGGTCTCCTGATTTGAAAAGAGGAAGGATGTAGGCAGACTTCCAGCTAGATGGAACTGTTGCAGAGGTTATGGATAGGTTGAAGATATGTAGGATAGGTGCAGTGAGATAGGCATAGCCTATTCTCAGGAAAAATGGTTGAAGTCCATCATCCCGGTACTGTTATGGAGATCTTGATTAAGGAGATAATCTTCAACTTCTTTGTATGTAATAGTGCGGATCTGGAAGGGGTGGGATGGCCTGCAGGTAGAGGTAGAGCTTTCACTAGTATTCACTTGGTTAGCATAGGGTGAGGAGTCAAAAGCAAGTCCAGCGTAACAAAATGTGAATTGAGTTCTTCAAGCATTTGGGTGCTGTTTTCCACCAACCTGCCATTGGTAAATATCTTAGTTGGGATAGATGGAGCTGAAGGACGGCCTTCAATAGATTTAATTGTTCTCCAGATTTTTGGGGGGTTTCCTTTGGCTTGTTCCAGGGTGGTGATATAGAAGTTAGCTTTTGTAGCACAAATGCTTTTGACACAAGCATTCCTAGCAGTTCTGAAGGCCTGCCAGTCTGCCGGACTCTTAGTGTACCTAGCCTTAGCCCAGAGTTTGTCTCTGTTGGTAAGCACAGCCTTTAGTTCTGGGGTAAACCAAGGGTGGGACACGTTATGCACCCTGACTTTGATAATGGGTGCATGCTTGTTTGCGAGGGCAGTAAGATTGTCACTAAGGATGGAAACAGTTTTGTCTGCAGTTTTTGCAAGATATAAATCTTACCATCTGATCCTGCTCAGGTCATACAGAAAGTTTGACACATTAAATTTGCGAAAGGACCTCTTAGTTCTAAATTTGGACTGTTGGTACATTTTAGTTTGTGATCTTGTGCAAACCACCATGCAGTGGTCACTCATATCATTATGGAATACAGCTGAATGGGAGATTTTATGGGAGTGGGTGGTTAGAATAACATCTAAGATGGAGCTTTTAGACGAGTTTGAGGTATTGTTCCTCATGGGTTCAGTAACTAGCTGTGTAAGACCAAGCTCATCACAGAGGGTTTTAAGGCAGTGAGATTTTGTAGTGAGCCAATCCATGTTGAAATCCCCCAGGATAATTGTTTCTGAGTTGGCGGCTAAGGTTAGGGATTTTATAATGTCGATGATTTCGGAGCCACCAGACGGGGGCCTATAGCCACCTATGATGGTAATACATTCCGTGGAGGGAAGGTGAAGCTTTAGTGAAACAACCTCATATTCTTTAGGTTTGGAATTGCAAAGGATGTCAGTTACTACAGACTTGTTTCTGGCATATATGACCACCACCCCCAGTGTTCCTGTCTGCCCTAAATAGTTTGTAGCTTGTAAGAGTAACTTGTTGGTCAGGGGTAGTCTTTTTAAGCCAGGATTCGGTGATAATGATGAGATCAGGGTTAGTATGTGCTGCCCAGGCTTGAAGTTGGTCAAATTTTTTAGTCAGGCTTAGGATGTTTACTAACATCATCTTCAGCCCAGGGGCAGCTGCAAAGTCCAATGGAGATGAAAATTGGAGTGGAGGGCCAGGATTTAGCTCCACATTGCCTGAGCAAAGAAGGAGTAATGGCAGCAATTTCTGTAGGGAATATAATAAAAAAGAGAGGGCTTTTTTCTTTAGTAGTCACCTTTGATAGCTTGTAAGGGGTGCATGTTTCGGGTGTGAGAGCATATGGAGGAGTTGAGGTTTAGAGCAAATGAGGGACAGAGCTCGGATATACATTGTTGAGTGGTACAGGAGGGGTTGGACAGAAGGATGTAGGGTATATACATGTGCCGAGAGGATTGGTGAGAGGGTGGAGGTACAGTGTGCGGGGTTAGTGTAGGATGTAGTGAGGGACTCAGGAACCGGGTTAGTGCCTAACACTTTGAGATGCAGCAGGGCATGTGGCATAATGTTCCCAAGTATTAGCAGAAGGAAAAATAGGCAACCCATCTTGCCAGGATAATTGTGACCAATAATTAGAGCAGGTTGGGGAGTACTGCTAAGTGGACACCAGGATCACAAGCAGTAGCCCTCAGTTTCAGAGAGATTAGTGTAGAAGTGTAATTAAAACTAACATTTTGGTAGATAAGTAGGTAGGAAGTACTTAAAATTGGTCTTGGTGCTGTAGTTCTGCTACATGTGGTATTGGCTAGATTGGTTTAGCACTGCCAGATGACGGCCAATAGGAGTCAGCCAGGGAATTTGAAGCTTGTTTGGGTGGAGCAAAGCTGTATTTAAAGGAGGCCTGGGGGGGGGCAGGAGAAAAATCAGCCAGCAATTAGCAGTGGAAAGGCAGTCAGGGTCCCACTGAAAACCCTGTGAAAGTCAATGGCAGAAGCGCACCAATCGGTGCACAGGAGGAAAGTGGGCGTACCAATCGGAGCCTTCTGAAAATGTCAGAGCACCAATCGGGTTCTGCCACTCCAGGATGGCTCTATGAGCAAGCGGCAGTAGTACCTGTAGGCTGGATCCATGCTGCTGGATCCAAAAGTCATCAGGATTTCTGGTAGGGCTCTGGAGGCGTCCATGGGGGCAGTTTCGGCTGTCCACCCAATGTAGACAGCGCCGCTCAGGTGCGAGAGCCTAAGAGAAGGGGAAAGAGAAAGACTTGGTAAATATAGCTGAGGATGGTGTAGAGTTAGGGGAGGGAAGCTGGCATCAGACCACCGGTGAGGGGTGGGGGTGATTACGCTTTAGACAATGAAAGGTTAAGAGGCAGGGGTAAGGCACACCAAGATGATGAGCTGTGAAGAGAGAGAGATACCAGATAAAATAGCAGAGGGGGAGGGTTTATAGAAAGGAAAATTAGGTCAGAGACAGCAGTACAGGTATAATGGCGAAGGGGATACTTAGCAAAAGAGGGAGATAAGGGAGGAGTGAAATTAGAAATCAGCAATAAACAGTCAATTTAGGTTTTAGCTAGCAGTATTAGGCACGTTTTTGCAGACTAACAGGAACTATCACAGTCAGGAATAAATATTCGCTTTTTGTAAAACAGAATATGTCTGCACCATGCACTTCAATGACTAGTTTAAGCTCTATTTTTAGTGGCAAAAGCACTTTGTTTTAGTGGCTACTTAATCATTACATATTTTAACTAACACACAGTTACTACATCTGGCAAAGTTACATCCAGTTATTCTTTGAAAAATCAGCCAGCAATTAGCAGTGGAAAGGCAGTCAGGGTCCCACTGAAAACCCTGCGAAAGTCAATGGCAGAAGGCGCACCAGTCAGTGAGCAGGAGGAAAGTGGGTGTACCAATCAGAGCCTTCTGAAAATGTCAGAGCACCAATTGGGTTCTGCCACTCCAGGATGGCTCTACAAGAAAGTGGCGGTCGTACCTGTAGGCTGGATCCGTGCTGCTGGATCCAAAAGTCTTCAGGATTTCTGGTAGGGCTCAGAAGGCATCCGTGGGGGCGGTTCCGGCTGTCCACCCTATGTAGACAGCACCGCTCAGGCGCAAGAGCCTGAAGGCTGGATCCAAAAGTCAGCAGGATTTCTGGTAGGGCTTGGGAGGCGTCCGTGGGGGCGGTTTCGGCTGTCCGCCCAATGTAGACAGCACCACTTAGGTGCAAGAGCCTGTAGGCTGGATCCATGCTGCTGGATCCAAAAGTCAGCAGGATTTCTGGTAGGGCTCGGGAGGCATCCGTGGGGGTGGTTACGGCTGTCCGCCCAATGTAGACAGTGCTTCTCAGGCACGAGATCCTGTAGGCTGGATCCATGCTGCTGGATCCAAAAGTTGGCAGGATTTCTGGTAGGGCTCAGGAGTCGTCCGTGGGGGTGGTTTCGGCTGTCCACCCAATGTAGACAGCGCCACTCAGGCGCGAGAGCCTAAGGGGCTATTCCAACAACTTGGGACCTATTGGATAAATAATTTCTGCACCAGAGCAAAGGACCCTCACTGAAACCAAGAAAATTCAATTTTGAGCATAACAAAGAATGATTAATAAGGTCAAATGCCTTGGTCAGGTCCACAATTACAGCCCCCATTAACAGGCCATTATCAAAGCCCTGGAGGATGGTGCTCGAGAACCTGACCAAGGCAATCTCCATTCCATGGTTTTTCCAAAAGCCATAGTGCACACAGCAGAGAACAGAGTATTTCTCCAAAAACTCAGTGATTTGACTAGTTACCACTTTTTAAAGCAATTTACTCAATGAGTTAAGTATTGATATAGGCCTAAAGTCATCTAAAAAGATGGCACCACATTTTTTGGGAATTGGAACTACCTTGGCTAGTTTCATTAGAGATGGAAATTGACGTGAGATAAGGCATAAATTAAAAATTGTACAAAGAGGGAAAGAACTTTGAGGTGCAATCAGCTTGAGAAAATGATTGTCCAATCCTTCACCACAGTCTGCAAACTTATTAGGCAAACTAGTAATTAATTTAACCCTGCTAACTCTGAAATCCTTTTAAAGTAAAATTTAGGTCTGTCACTCAAGGACTCGCTTGTACTTACATTAGTAGAGAAGTTAGAAAAATAGCTTCCATAGCTAGTAAAATCAGAGAATTTGGTATTAAATTTCTCTGCTAAAACTAAAGGATCAGTCAAGACTCCATCTGAGGATGAGATCTTAATAGCTGACCCTTCAGAGGGGGCAATCAAGTTTTTTACAGAGCTCCAAAATTTTGCAGGATCGGCCCAGTTCTCACTTAAGGGTTTTTCATAAAAGGATTTTTTAGCATTATTCACTAAATTACTAACTTATTCCTTAAGAAACAGTATCTGTCCAAAGATATCCCTGATGGTAACTGTTTATAATTTTGCCAAGTGAGATTTTTTGCCTTAATCGACGCTTTAATTTCCCCTTTGAACCACCTGTTCACAAACCCTTTTACTTTTAGTTTATGTAAGGGAAAATAAACTTCCTGACCTGGTCAGAGTTGCTTACAAAAATAGTCTACCACACAATCAGGGTCAGGGATTAAATCTAGAACAGACCAATCAATTAAAGAGAGAATGTGCAACAAGTTGCATGCTAATGCAATGATATGAGAGGCATTCTAAATGTTATGCTGTCCCAATAATTTTACTCATAGCTGTGGGAGTATTAGCCCAAAAGCTCATGGCAATTCTCTAAAATCAGTAGTCCTGATATGTGGTCCTAATAGTCCAGTTCCTGGATGGGCTATTGGTGCCACGATTAAAACAACATGTGAAATTCTTTATAGCTAAACATTTAACAGTCACAGGAAGCATATAGTAAAGCATCAGAACCAGATTTTAAACATTAGTTAATTTACTAAGAGGTAAATCAATGCTATATTTCCTAAAGTGAAAGAAACTAACAGAGGTGTATAGTTTAAGCAACCTCACACTGTGTGAATTAACTAAATAATTACCGACTTTAAGAGCTGGATCTCTTCGATAGGATGACAATTGCTATTCTCCACTCAATACCCTGAATGTAGCAGAATCCAACTAATAATTAAAATGTGGTACTCACCTCTCTGCCAGCTTTAACTACTAACTCTAAACTTTAAACAAAAACTATCACTCTTCCAGAAGCACTAAGTCTGGAATCTTTGGCAAATCAGCACTCAGTCGCAAGACATGAAGACCCAGTTCAGTCTTTAAGTACATGCTGAACCAGTCATCCCTTCAAGTTTCTACATCTGCTCCTTCTGCGTTGGGAATATCTGATTTTTCCTGGTAGCCGCCATCTGTGAGGCCCATTTGCCTGCTACCAAGGGATTGGTAAAGATGTATATTTTACTATCACAAATAATTCTCAACTTGGCAGGGAACCGGATACTATGTGGGACCGCCAGCTCTTTAAGGATACCTCGAACCCCATCAAATGTCTTGCAGGGTAGACAGGTCTCATATGAGATGTTGGGGAAAATATGAATTGTAGCACTCTCCGCACTGAGCGGCCCATAGCGTTTTGCCAGACCCAATAAAATATCTCTGGTGCCTTGACTGTCCAGCATCACCATTATTCTGGATAGATCTGCTAGTGGTTTTGTCCGGTATGGCAGATGGTAGGCTTTAACTATTTGAAAGTCCATAGCATGTACTTGAACTCAAATTTGGGTAGCAAGCCAGTCTTTTAAAAATAGGCATGTCGAGTCTCCTTCTGCTCCCTCCAGGAGGTGCACCAGCTGCAGGTTCTGACTGCATACCTGGTTTATAAGGATCTCCAAGTGGTTGGTGGTGTGTTGCTGCTCCTTTGCATGCTGCACCATGGTGTTTCTGCAGGTTTTGGAGTGCCGCTTTATGTCTTCCATGTCTCGTTGTACCATATCTACAGCTTTCCCAACTGTTGCAATTTGGCCTGTTAGGAGATCAAGTTTAGCATTCACTGATATACAGGGTGCCAATAGTTACTGCATGTTACGGTCTAGGGACTGTAGAGTCTCCTCTGGACCCTCTCCCTCAGCTATGCCACTCTGCATAGATCGAGTGCTCGGACCTGCCGTCGAGCTTTTTCCACCATCTTTTTGGGCATCTCTTGAAGGCTGAGCTCTATTAGATTTTCCCATCTTGTACCTCAGATCTTCCTCTAGAAAGTAAGTCCAAGTTGTCTGGCAATTAGTTTTGAAAATTAAAGTTTTTGCAGTGTTTAAAATTAATAAGTCAGGAGTTGACATGCACCGTGACTTCTCTGCTTGGGCTCCACAGCGCCCTCCCGATAGTGTTCCTTTAAGTATCCAGGATAGATACTTACTATGGGACAGAGCAAGAGTGAACCTGGGGGGCACTGTTGAGCCAAAGCAAGATGGAGGTCTAAAGAATAAGCTCTCTACATGGATGCTTAAATAAGCTCATTTGAGTCATATTACTCAGAAGTTTGGCAGATAAAATGACTACACTTAGAATCTTCGAACTTGGCAGAAACAAAATGGGTAACCCGAAAAGGGATAAGCTGCAACACGATGGTGCAAAATTGAAATGCAATGCTGACCCTCAGGCCACGAGGTCTACAAAAGGCTGCTCCATGCCTGAGGACACCAATACCGGAGAGGAAACTCTACAATCTATCGGAACCAAAATTAATCGACTAATTTCAACAGTGTATGGGCTAGCTGACAGATTTAACTCGCTAACAACTGGAGTCAATTCTGTCAAGATGGAAGTTAATAACATGAAATCAGAAGTAGTGGAGACTCGTTAAAGTTCAGAGGTAGCACTGGATACTACTGCATCCTTGGTGAAAGAAAATTCTCACCTGAGGTCCCGGCTTGAGTCGCTGGAAAATCAGACATGAACTGCGAATCTTAGGATTATCGGAATGCCTGAGCGGGCTAAGAGGGATCATCTGGGTATGTTTGTGGCTGAATGGTTAGAACAACAGTTGGGACAAGCTTTTGTACATCAGGGAGTCTGTCTTCAAAAAACATATTGAGTTGCATCAAGAGGGCACACTGCCAATCTTGAGGCACCCAGAGCAATTGTGATCCTTGATGGAGTTGGTTCACAAGACTTTGTCCTGGCCTTGGCATGACAAAAGCAAATCCTGCTCCAAGACAGTGATGAGGTCCTACTATACCCAGACCTGAGTTACTCTACCTGGCAGAAAAAGAAAAGATTTGATGGGGTCAGGGCTCTTTTGAGGGAAGTGAACATTTCCCACAACATGCTCTTCCCTGCCCGCTTATGGATCCTACATAAGGGGAAGATTTATATTTTCTCAGATTCAGCCAAAGCATTGAAGTGGGCCAAGTGACAAGCGCCACCATTGAGGAGAAGAGACATGTCGGATTTGTCGAATGAAGAGAAAGACGAGACAGAGACTTGAACTTCCAGAAGAGGCAAGCTAAGTAACAGGTCTGGTTGAAGTTTAGCAAACCTGCAACAAATATCTAAAATAACTCTTGTGAACTTTCATTGTTCACTTGGGAGCTTAAGCAGCAGGTAGGTAGGAAAGAGGGCTGGAGTTATATTCTGTTTTAACTGAAATATTTTAAAAGTTTAAGTGAAATTAGTTTTATGTGTTAAAAATTATTACCTTGAATTAGAACTGTTACATTGTAACTTTGGTGGCTTGGGGATAGTTGTTTGGCAGGGATACTTCGAGGAAATTTAAATGTGTTGTTTGCCTGGTGTTTGGTAAGAGCCCTCCCATCCACCCTGTTTTGTATGCCTTCTTAAATACTGAAAAGCCACTGGGGGTTGGGATTGAAGGGCTGAGTATTTCTGTTTGGGACTGAAATTCGAAGCAACAGGAGCTAGTGGGCCTGTGACATCGTATGGTACCTGATGTCTGCTTACACACTGTTAGTGACCGAACACACACTGGACTGTATGTGTTTGTGAGACGGAACGTTATAGGTGGGGTTGAAATTGGTTTGTAACAACTACAGTCAGTTTAGAGAAAACTGTACCCAGGGGAAAGGGACTGAGAAAAGGGGTGTGCTATTATAAACAGAGGGGATAATCAGGTGGCCATATTCCACCATGGCAGGCATCTTGGAAGGGTTGTAGGCTGCACAGGCTGTGGGATGGCAATAATTCTAAATTGGGCCTGGAGAGGGAGGCTGCCCACTCTGTAGACAGCTATCTTGTATCAGGAGTGAGGTATATTGGTTAAGGAGTAAGCTGTGGGAGCTGGGGGGGTGTCCAAGGATAAGGGCTGTGGATATGGGCAGCAGAAGGGTGGGGCTGAGGGGAGGCTGGGGTAACGCTCTGAAATTACAGGACGTTATGTTACAGCAAGCAGGAGGGGGATATTAGGGACAGAGGACCCTTAGATAGGGAAGTTGATGCTAAGGGGAAAGCGTACGGGATGAACATTCTGAATACAAAGAGACTGGAGGGAAGAGTCAGGAGGGCTGTTGTGCGAGCCTAAACAGCAGACTGATGGAAGGAAGCTCTTAAGGTGAACAGTGCAAGAGAGGAAGAAGAGGGTCAGTTTAGAGATGCAGTCAGGGGAAACTCGGGTTACTTGATGGAGGCTGACATAGAGTGTCCCAATAAATTTGAGCTACTAAGCAACCTAGAGGGGGAGGAAGGGGTTGGTGGAAATGAGGAAACTTATACAGAGGCCGGGGGGAGGGAGTCGGATACCCATAGGGCATCACAGAACAGCTATGGAAAGGATAGACATAGTCCCAGAGGGAGAAGTGGAAACATATATGTTAAGCAAATGGGGGAGATGCAACATATTCCAGACATGAGGGAGGAGAGCATGATTGGAGAGAAACTGGGAGACAAGGAGGTGGGAGAGGAGCCCCCCTTCTGCTGGGAGGTCAGTACCAAGGAGGGGCCCTAGCTAAAGGGGACCCACAGAGAGCCTCTGGAAGCAGGGGACTATTATGAGGGGAGGATGGTGGTGGGGAAGGGAAACCATCAGGGCCAGGATAAAATGGTTCAGATAGAGAGGGTTAAAGGGGACACCTATTCAGAGGGGGTTTGAGTTAAGTGGGCAAAATAGCAAGGGAGGCAGAAAGGGGAGGGTGACAAGGGGGTCTCTAATAAGGCAGGAAGACTCCCATGAAATTGAGATCATGAATAAAGGGGAAGGGGGGCTGAGAGGGCATAGTGGAGGTAACCATAAGGATGATGGCGGTGTTAAGGTTCTGTTACTGGGAGCCTCGATGATTAGGGGTATCCATTGGGAGGGACAGGGGGGTGGATGCCATAGCCAGGTGAAGGTAGTGAGTATCTCTGGGCTGACAGTGCACAGAGCAAAGTTCATGGTGTATGAAATGGTTAGGGATTGTGGAGGAAAACCGGATTTCCTGGTGCATTTGGGAACTAATGATCTAGAGGAAATAGCATTTTGGAAATCCAAGCAAGGTTCCAAGAACTTGCCAGAGTCTGTCGGGATAATGGATGCAACATTTCCTTTTCGGAGATATTGCCAGTACCAAAGGCCTCACAAAAAAAAGAAGCTACAGAGGTTAATGACTGGTCTAGGAAGTGGGTGAAGAGAATGGGTTGGAGTGTTAGGGAACTGAATGGAGTTTGGGAGGATAAGGACTATATGCCAAGGACAGGTTTCATCTTGCCCCATTAGGGAAGGAAGTCCTAAACAGGGATGGCTGACTACATACAAGCAAGGTGGGGTTTAAACTTGTAAGGGGAAGGGATGAGGAGGGCTGACCAGAAGCCTCTCTCCAGATGAGGGGAGTAGCCAAGCCCAAGAGGGGAGGGGAAACAGACTGGAGGTGGAGGTTTCAGGAGGAGCAGGGGAGGATGGAAGTATAAGGAATCTGGGTGGGTTCGACAAAGAGGATCAGGGATAAGGGTAGGGGTTGGTGTTAGTAAATGCCAGGAGCTTGGGAAACAAGTTGCCGGAGTTCCAGGCCATGCTGTTCGAGGGGGGGGTGGATGTGGCGGTCACGGAGACGTGGGCCAACAAAAACCATGACTGGGACCTAAATGTACAGGGGTACACTATGCTTAGGAAGGATAGAAAGGAGGTCAGAGGGGGTGGAGTGGCTATGTTCATTAGAGATGATATAGAAATTGCTATGGTAGAAGAGGCAGAAGGAAACGTGGAGGCCTTATGGGTCACCTTACGATCCCCAGCAGGAGATAAGGTCAAGCTGGGAGTAGCATATAGGCCCCCCGGGATGAGTGAGGTTCTAGAGGATGGTTTGCTGGACAACATCATTGCCCAGTGTGGTCCAAAAGGGGAAGGAGTGGTGTTGATGGGGGACCTTAATATGCCAGGTACAAACTGGGGAACCATGTCCTCTAGGGTGGCCAAGGAGCAGAGGCTGCTGGATGGCTTCCAGGATGTGTTCTTAACACAGCATGTGATGGAGCCCACAAGGGAGGGGCATGTCCTGGATGTGGTTCTGGCAGATGGGGATCTGGTAAGGGACATAGTTGTAGCAGGACCCTCTGACTGGGAGTGACCACAATACTGTCTGGTTTCAAAAGCATGGGGGGAGTGGGGTGAGATCTAGGACACTGGTAGTGGACTTCAGGGGGGCAGACTTTATGGGCTGGGAAATATTCTCAAGGATCACTTGAAGGGATTACCCAACGACAAGTGTGGAAAGGAGATGGGAGGTCATAAATGGGGACTTCATGAGGCAGTCAGGATCTGCGCTAAGTTGAAACGTGAAGGGAGCAAGGTCACGAAACCATGCTGGTGGTCCAGTGAGGTACAGGTAGCAGTCAGAGAAAAGAAGGCGCCTACAAAAATATAAAACAACAAGAGGGATAGGGATAAGGAATGTACCAGCTTGCATCTAGAAAAGTCACCCGTATGGTGAGGGGAGCAAAGTCCATAGTAAAGAGCAGCTGCTGAGTACAGGGATATGGAGGGGAAAGGGGTTCTTCTGCACATTGGGGAGTGGAGAAAAACCATGTCATCTCAGCAGATTGAGATCAGAAGGAGGGTGGGTGGAAGAGGCGAGGGACCAGGCAGAGGTATTTAACTAGTACTTTGCCTCTGTGTTCACTAGGAGGGGATGGATATCTACAAAGCAAGGCATGAAGGGGATAGAAGCGCAGGGAGTGGGATCAGGGGAGCAACAGAAATGGAGCAAGAGGAGGGAAAGGTACCCCAGGGTGTCACATCTGGATAAGGATAAAAGACCAGTAAGGGGAGGGACGGATGATGCTATCTCCACCAAAGGGTGTGGGTTAGCCTCAAGGCCCTAAAGAAAAACAAATTCCAGGGCCGGATGGCATTCATCCGAGAGTACTATGGGAATTGGCGGACATAGGATGCACCTCTGGCGGAGCTTTTCAGCAGGTCACTTGAGACAGGGAGGGTACCTAGTGATTGGCGAGAGGCACATGTAGTACCAATCCAAAGGGGGTCGAGGGAAGTACCAGGTAACTATAGACCCATCAGTTTGACCTCGTGGTGGGAAAATTAATGGAGAGTATACTAAAGGAACGATTGGGGTGTATTGGAGGAGGTGGGAGGTCTGGATAGTCGGCAACATGGGTTGTGCCAGGTAGATCATGTCAAACCAACCTTGTGGAGTTCTATGAATGGGTAACATCAGAACTGGACAGGGGTAAGCCTGTGGATGTCTTATTCTTGGACTTCAGCAAGGCGTTTGACTCTGTCCCTACAATGGTCTGGTGGAGAAACTGATGGGGTTAGGAGTAGGCCCTTTGATGGTCAGATGGATTGAAAACTGGCTAGCTGGACGACTCAGAGAGTAGTGGTCTGTGGGGAGCCTCGAACCCTAGAGAGGTTGGTAGTGGGGTACCACAGGGCTCCTGGTCCTGGTCCGATCCTGTTTAATGCATACATATCGGACATCAGGGAGGGTATAGGGTGTGAAATGAGTCTCTTCATGGATGACTCCAAGATGGGAGCAGTAGTTGAGGGAGAAGGGGAGGGTGGTCCTGCAAGAGGACCTGGACACCCTGGAAAGCTGGGCTCACACATGGAAATTAATTTTCAATATCACCAAGTGCAAGGTGTTGCATCTTGGTCGGGGAAACCCTAAACACAGGTACACACTGGGAGGGGAGGCGCTGGAGGCCTCAATAGGGGAAAAAGACCTAGGGGTCATGGTGGATACATGTATGAATAACTCTGAGCAGTGCAGGAGAGCAGCTAGCAAGGCAAACAGGATGTTGGGATGCATCGTAAGGGGGATCACCTCTAGGAGCAAGGAAGTGATTCTGCCACTGTACAATGGACTGGTTAGACCACACCTTGAGTACTGTGTACAGTACTGGAGACCACATTTGAAGAGGGACATACAGCTCCTGGAGAGGGTACAGAGGAGGGCAACAAAGATGATACGAGGGCTAGGGGATTTGACTTACGAGGACAGACTTGAGGAGCTCTGCCTGTTTTCATTGGAGGAGAGGAGAGACAGGGGGGACATGATTGAGATCTTCAAGTACCTCAAGGGAATAAATAGGGTAAACATGGAGGGGATCTTTAGACTAAAGCAGGGAGGTATCACCACATGGTTTGAAGTTGGAAGGTGGAAGGGTGAGGGGGGAAAAGAGGAGGAGGTTTTTCACCGAGAGGGTGGTGGACCCTTGGAATGCACTGCCTGGTGAGCTGGTTCAGAGATCCACTGTGGAGGGCTTCAAGAGAGGGTGGGACAGACACAGAAAGTGGATGTATCAGATGATGGCTTGTCCCGGTGGGGTGGGGATGGATGATAGGGGTTTCTAGAGAACAAGGGATGGGAGGGTCTCGGCACCCAACTAAGGATCTAGGTTCGAGCAGACTCGACAGACCGTAAGGCCTAATCTGCTGGCAAATAGTATGTTAGTATGTTAACTTAGAAAACAAGACAGGCTCTCATTTTCATTTTTACCCCTTGGGGTACAGTTTTGTTAATAAAAGATTTTCTCCTTTTAGTTGGGAACATGTTTACTGGAACTGCCTTGTTTCAACAGTTGTTAGATGCTGTTTTTTGTGTTAATGTCTGCTCAAAATAGGTTTGAGGGGCATGGGTTAGGGTTACTCCCTCCCCTTTCTATTTTTATATTAGTGGGGAAATTAGAAGTTACAAATTAAAGTTTTCTGTCATACTAATGGGTAATTACACAAAAGAAGAAAAATGCTTTCTTTGACCATTAATCGACTGATGCCAAAGGGTACCCATGTTTTTGATAGGCATGATATACTCACTTCCCTACTTAGGGATACAGAGTTGATTAGTTACCTAGTATGGTTATAATAATGTTTTTTTATTTATTATCATGCAGCTCATGTGCTCATTAAACAGTTATTGAAAGATTATAATGTAACACCTGATTTAAATGTATTTACTGAATATCCCTCCAATGAAATTGAAATATCTTATTGAACCAGTATGATTTTTCACTTAATCTGTGTGTATTAAGAGGGGTGGTGCCCTCAATCAGTAGGTTTTACTTCTTATCCTCATGTACTGACTCCAGTAACTTTGAATGTATGTTTATGGTAAACTTAATAAACAAAAAGTAAAAAAAAAAAAAGGGAACCTTTCCCCCTCCAGAGAGTGAAGATACTGCAGGTGTTGCAGGAGGCACACACAGGCCTGGTGCACATAAAGAGTCTTGCTTTTCCCAGAGGCTCAGGGTGCCATGCAAATAACAAATACACAACTGGTAAAAATAATGACTGAATAAACAAATAAATAAATAAATACATAATATAACTAACTACAGAGGCAGTATAGCCTAATGGAGGCAGTATAACCTAGTGGTTAAGAGCACTAAGCTGCAAACCTGGAAAACCGGGCTTGATTCCCTCGGCCACCACTTGCATACTACGTGACCACGAGCAAGCCACTTAACTTCCTTGTGCTTCCAGGATGCACCTGGAAACAAGTCTCAGCTTAGTGCATCTTTCCTGGCCAAAAATTGTAAAACAATAAAATGAAAATAAGTTGTTCCAGGAAACAAAATAGCCTCATAAGCAGCAAGTTGGTAAACACAACATCATATTTATTTTATTTTTATTTTATTTAGCTTTTCTTGATCGAGTAAGTGCACTAGACAAATTCTGCCTATTTTCCGGCATGACCTGGGGGAGGGGGATACAGATGAATGCCAACTGACTTTGATCCAGATTAAGCTGTAGGTGGTATTTTTAGTGAATGGGGGGAAATTCTCCTGTTCTTTTTTTTTTTTTTTTGGAGAAGTGCCATGGGATCTTTAATATCCACCTGAACCACCACCAGAACAGGCAGATGGGACCTCGGTTTAGCATTTTATCCAAAAGACGGCACCTCAGGAGTGCCGCACCCCCTCCACATGTGGCACTGCAGTGTCAGTATTGGGATATTAACCCAAGTGCCTGGTGTGGGGCTAGAACACATAGCCTTCTGATCTCCCGGCCTTAGAGGCGAGTGTGCTACCTGCTGAGACACTGACACTGCATATTGTTTTATTTATTTCTTTATTAGAAAAGTCGGATTTACAACCTTTGAGTCATGGACACCATCGTCACAAGGGGGGTAGACAGAGTTACATAGTGTGGTTACAACAGTGAGAAAAAGTACAGATGCAGAACATTAAACATAGAGTACACATAGGTTACATAATCGTGTTACTTATAATAGGTTACAGTCATATACAAAGTACCCAAGGGTTACATTGAATCAGGTCATGCAGCCAGTTTGACCAGGTGGAACATTAGGGCTCCTTAGAAGGCCCCCATTGTGCTGGCAGATTGAATGGAACAAGGTAAGGAGTTTCACAGTAGTGGCAAAGCCACCACAAATGCCTTATCCCCGGACAGTTTCATACATGGCCAGGAACCGTAATAGGCCAGTATAAGCAGTGTGGAGATATGTGGGATCAAAAGATATTTCAGGTTGCTAGGTCCCATATCATGTATTGCCTTGTAAACCAGAAAGCATATCTTAAAGCTGATACATCACTGACTTGGCAGCCAGTGCAGATTGTGTGGCACCAGGATGATATGATCTCTCCAAGAAATGACAGCTATCAAATAGGCAGTTGCATTCTGGATCTGCAGCAGGTGATGCATTAGACTTCCAGATATCCCTAGATATAAAGTAGTGCAGTAATCCAGCCTGGATGTGTCAAAGACATGGACAATCATAATCAAGTCACTGAGGGCTAGATACGGTTAAACTGGGTGATATTTCATAGAAGGAAAAAGATACTATGGATTACCACTAACACATGATACAGTACTCAAGTGTCAGCTTGTAATCCACAGTGACTTCCAGATTTTTCACCATATCCACAGCTGCAAGTGTGACACCATTAAGAGATGGTAACCAGGCATCACGTCCTGTCATAGCTGACCCACGGGAACCAGGCTTGACAATTGTCACTTCAATCTTACTTGGGTTGAGACTTAACCAGTTGGAGGTCATCCAGTCAATTGATCTCCTTCAAACACCATATCTTTCCCAACGTCAGCATATACATCGTGGACACCATAGGAGCCAGCATCATACCTTGAGACACACCACAGTTGAGATGTAATTACCTAAGACAACCTGTTGCATTCTTCCAGTAAGGTAGGACTCAAACCAACTCAAAACAGGGCCAGCGAGTGCCACATTGTGCCTCAGGCATTCCACAAGTGTTCCATAGTCAACTGTGTCAAAAGCCAATAACAGATCCAGAAGAACAAAAATAGAATAATGCCCTCTGTCCCTAGTCATGAGGAGATCATTGAACACCTTGACAAGTGCAGTCTTTGTGCTGTGATGAGAGTGGAAAGCCAACTGGAGAGGCTCATAAATGTCATATCTTTCCAACGGAGCCTCCATCTGTCTTACCACCAACTTCATGCTCACCTTTCCCCCTAAAGGGAAGGTACAAGACAGGTCTGTAATTCAGAAGAACGACTGGATCCAAAGCAATTTTTTTAGGAGGCGCTTCACCACTGTCCTTTTCAGTTCAGTAGGGAAAACCCTTCCTCCAAGAGATGATCTGACAGTCTCTGTAAAGCTCAGACCTAGGATCCCTTATAGCTAGTAAGCAGCTAGGTAGGCCCTGAGTCCCAAAAAATAAACAGTAGATGGGTGCAGTTCCAAGAGCACCTGGAGCACCTCTTTATCCAAACTGGAGAAAACTTTCTCCAATATGTCCGATCAACTGGGCCCATCCTATGACTTGTACTGCTGGCCCATGATAGGTAACTTGAGGAGATCACAACTCTATAGAGGATACTTTTTCAAGAAAGAATCAATGAAACTCATTGCATTTTTAGCAGAAAACACTCTCTCAGACTGCAGACAGAGGAAATTAACAACCTGTTCATGGGGCAAAAGAGTTGAGCTGTTGGGTTCCTTCCCTCAGCAATCACCCTTTGCAGGACCTCTGTTGCTTTCAGGGTGCTTGCCCACTGATACTCACCATAGTGGGTTTCCATCACCAGTTTGTCTCCAGTGAGTGAGACCTCCATCAGGAATGCAGCAACCTCTGTTCCTTAGTCTTCAACTGCCTCAGTGCCTTACAGTACCATGGGGAGCTGTGGCAGCATGTCAAGGGATTACCATGGTATGGTGCCAAGGAGTTGAGGGCAGATCTAAGAACCATATTATTGCTCTCTGTGGCCTCCTTGATTCCACCAGCAAATGCTGTCACCATGCTCAATAAAGCCAGTGCCAACAAGAGCGTATGAGGCTTCAGATCTTGTTTAGAGTGGTATCAGACCATCTCCTTAAGGAGAGGAATTATATGAAGGGCACCACAAAGGAACGTTATGGCATGATGATCAGACAAAGTGACCCACTCAACCTTGACTTTGACTATGTCAAGACCCAACAAGAAGATCAGGTCCAAGGTGTGGCCATGATGGTGGGTCACAGTGGCAGTTGCCTATGCTAAGCCCAACAAGGACATGTGCTGAAAGAACTGCTGACCAAATTGCAAGTTTTCATCATCAACCCAAACACTTAACTTCCCAAGAACACTCCATTTCCGAGACTCCAACACCATGTCAGTGATGAAGTCTACCAGTTACTGCAGGAACTTGTTCCAGTAGGCCGATACACAACAATGATCCTGCAATTTAGTTAGAAAGTAGGTAAGAGCAGGGAGTACGTCTGAGAGAACAAATCCTGTAAGCATGACCATCTGACATTAGATAGATCATTAATAAAGTTAATTGGATTAACCTTGGAGGAGAAGTTCTCTGGGAAAGTGAGCTCTTCAAACATGGAAAGTAGGGGAGTGAGCACTGATGGAGTCAAGGTAAGTACAAGTTATGAGAATTCTGTCTTTTTTATTAGTCAAAAAACAAACAGTCAGTGTGGAGTGGGAACCATTACTAGTTAGTCTAGTGGGGGCAATAATGAGCTGGAATAGGTTCAACTTTCTTATGAGTGACTCATATACCTTTAGTTTTGCTGCTGAGCCAAACAAGATTAAAGTTGCAGTCATTATTCCTAGCATAAGAGTTCATATGATTCATTGGGGAGGATGACCCAGATTGGCATACTGTGGGGGGATTGTTTATAGCCAGGAAAGATACACTGACAAGAAGGGAGGTTAAGGGACTTTCTCAGGGTCACACAGTCTGCAATGGTTGTATTCAAACCCAGGTCTGCTGGGTCTGCAGGTTGACAGGTCAGTGCTGTAGTCTTCATGCTGTACTGCTTCCCGAGCACAGGCCAGAGGGATTTTCTTTGCATTACCTAGCAGGAGCACTGAATGAATTAGCTGACAAGGGGATTTTTGGAGGCGGGGTGCCTATAACCTAGGTCCAATAGGTTTGAGTGGGGTTCGTAGTAAATTAGGAACCACCCCCTACTTTTTTTCGATGACCACTCCCTTTGAGCAGAGTTATAATCAAGGATGTAATAGGGGGAATCTGGGATTACTGGTTTCAGCTAGGTTTCATTTTTTATACTTGTAGTGAATTAAGAATTTTTAAGCACAACCAAAACTGATATTACATACAATAACATAAAACTTCTCAAAGTACACTTTAGGACATTTTGTGCCCCAGTTAAAAAAAAAAATTGAATGATTGTTAGCATGGCTGTGCAAGTTAAGCCTCAAGAAGCATCTAGTGAACATACCGGATTATTTGTCTTGCTGTGGTTTTTGCTAGGTTTTACTGCCACCTAGTGTAGGATTTCAGGTTTGCATAAAAAAAATGAAGCCTCCAACTTAGTTTTGTTAGCCATCAGCTACAGACATTAAGGTGACCAGTTTTTGCCCTTCAGAGAATTTCATGTAGGAGTAACCATGGGTGGGGGCAGATGGCCAGGATTAGATTCACCACCACCAGAGAGTGGGAAAAAAAACATGTTAATGCAGATTAGGGCTGCTACCACATGAACACAAACCCCAGAAAGTTTGGAAAAGTGCTAGTATGGTTTTCAATGAATGCCCACAAACTTTGGAAATGTGCAATTAGGTTTGTCATGCCCAGCTCCCACCCCTTCCCCTTTTACCCAGAGCCAAACTACGGGTGGGGCCATGCATCAATGGTGTGGTACCTCATACAGACACATGCCCGACATATTCAAAATTTGTAAACAGCAACCCTAATCCTCATCTCCTATGCCACCCCCTACCCTCAAGACTCAAGCTCAAGCAACAGATCTGGTTTCATGCTTAAAGCTGTTCTGGTACAAGTAGTGCTCCAGATAAAGACAGTACTGGCCTATTTTACTCACCAAATTTTAAGAAATACTCTTTAAAAATTGCTTTGATGAGTACCAGTACCCTTCACAGCCTTTGGAATTGCTCCATAGGCAATTCAAAAGGAGAAATGTTCTCAAGTTTAAAGCACTTTTACGCATCAGAATTATATTTTACTCACCTAATGTCAAAAATGGCGAGTACATTACTCTTGACTGCCAAAGTTATCTGGAGCACTGGGTTCATGTGAGTATCTTCTGGTCCAATGGTAACTTGCACAGTTATTCCATAGTTATATGTTTGATGGTGTCTGGCCTTGTGAACCCTGTGCATTGTATATCATACTTTTAACAGCAGCATTTTGTTTCAAATATTGCTTAGTAGGATATGTACCATCCACTTACAATATAACTTGTTTCAGACAGCTTCAACAATACCCTACTTAAAATTGTATACATGTCCCAAATATGTAACATGCATTGAGTAGTTCTAAGTATGTGTCCTAAAGAAAGAAAATTACAAGAGTGCAGTTTGTATAGTACTGTGCTTACAAATCTGTCACAAGTTTGCTGCTTTGCACAGGGTATTGTATGCAAAGAAAGCCAGCATCACAAAGGGAGGAAAAACCAGCTGTACTCCTCAAGTATTCTAATTACAGACCTAAAATGAGTAAGATGTCTATGAAACACCAGATCTGTGTGGTATGACTTCAGATCTGTTGCTTGGCATTGGGTCATGAGGGTAGGGAATGGGGAAGGGGGTGGTGATTAGAGTTGCTATTAACAAATCTTGAATATGTTGTCCTTATATGAGGTACCACGTCAATGATGCACAACTCCATACCTGTTGCTTGGCCTTGGATAAAAAGGGGTTGGGGAGGGCAAGGCAACTCTAATAGCGCATTTCAAAACTTTGCTGGTATTGGTTTGATAACTATAATAGCACATTTCCCTTTAGGTCCTGTGCAAAGTAAGAGGTGATCCTAACTTTCTTTGTGCCTCCTAACTTTCTTTGTGTAGGGCTCTTTGGGCCCTGAAGAAACAAGATGCACAGAGTACTCTGGTTGCTGTGCATGAGTCCTAACTTTGTTTGTGCAGGGTCCTTCAAGTCCCAAGGTCCTTTCAATGGGTAATGAGAAGGAAATGATGAAACAAAGCATTTACTCTGCCATGCTTTGACTCTGTAACATTTAACCTGTACCCAACTGTCCCTTGTTGACTGGTGTACCTTGACTTTGTACTGTTATTGCCTGTGCCTTGTAATTCTCCCGGGTCGCACCTGAAAATAGGCACCCGACTGTCTAGTGTGCTTACCTGGTAAACAAAAACTAAATAAATAAATTTAGTTGTAAAGTAGTCCCTCTACTGGAGATCTATGTGATAATGGCGATCACATAAAGGCTGTCACTGTTACGGAGAATGTACATGGGTGAAAATCAATTTAGCTGATGTACACCCTGGTGCGCGGTAAAAGGGTGCTGGGGACTTTCATTTTCTATGTTTATGTGGGGGTCTGTGCCACCCGCACCACCCCCATGGGGGGCTTCACCCTGCACCCCCTACTAAAGGATTCTCAACACCATGGGGTGCATGTCAGGGGATCAGGATGCAAATAAAAAATAAATAAATGTATGCACGCCCAGACCCAAACCCAGCACCCTCGCAGCTGTAGCCTGACCCACCCACCATGCCACGGGGCAGCTCAGCAGCCCATCACTGCAACACACCACACAAACCCTCCCTCCCCTTCTGCCGTGCTCACCCCCCCACATGCTATACCTGCAGTTGCCCCCCCATTCAGTAGCCATCTAATAAGGTGTCGCTATTGAGTCTCCCCTTTTGTGTGCACTCACTAGAGAGCACCCTTATCATGGGATACCCTCTACTGGTACACTTGCCAATGGAGGGCACTGCTGTTTGCTGTTGTTTTTGTTCCCCCCTTTTGTTTCTTTGACACCCCTCACCCAACTACACCCAACATTTGATGTTTGTGTATTACAAAATGTTAGCTATGGAGCTGGAATTGGGACCACCCCCGGCCCACCAGTTGCTCAACAGTATGCCCTGAGAAATGCTTACACTGCTACTTCTCCTCTGCAAGTCTACCCTGGAGCTACTGTCTTTAATTTTTTTTATTGCTGCAGAACTGTTGCAATCTTTATTGCTAAAGGACCAGAAAGCGAACTGCTGGTCACTTTGAAATGTAGCACAAGTCTGCCGTGCTGATCAGCAACACAATCCCATTAATTGAAATCAAAGGTCCTTGCTCTCGTCCTTGTTACTTAGTGTGGTTGGTTGAACAGCAATGCTTACGGTGGCAAGGAGAGTGCATTTGGTCAGTCAGAAGGTCAACATACACTGGGAGTACTGTTTCAGGTAAGATGACCAAGCCAGCAGGGGGGAGGCACAGAATAAGCAGAATAATAAAATAAATGTTGAGCCATGGAAAATGTACCGACAGGAAGGGAAGGGAAGGAGGGGTTGTGCTCACTTGCTTGCCCATTAATAGTATAGGCAGTAAAGCCTAGAGGTTAGAAGAACGAGGTGTGAATGAGCTTGGTACATCCAGCAGACCAGACCTGAGTTTGATTCTCACAACCTCCACTTGCATACTGTGTGACTCTGAACAAGTCACTTAACCGGCAAGTGCTCCCAGGTCACCCCTGAAAACAGGCACTTGTACCTAGTGGGCCTTACCCGGTTACCAAAAGACTAAAATAAAAAAAAAATTAAAAAATTAAGCAAGTACATAAAAATGGTAAAAAATTAAAATTCTGTGTTGGGCAGTTAATGGTTAAAAGGAAAGCAGACACAGGGACTAGTTATTTTACTGGGCTCTGCTGCCTGATACCCACCTGGGTCATGGGTCCTTTCAGGCAATCAGGAAGCTAGGTTTCTACAACCCATTTTCTAAAGGGAGTTTTCAAAGGAAGACAAGGCAGTTTTAAGCAAAAAGAAAGCAAAACAGCAATAATAACATTATCAATAATGTGGTACAGTATATATCAAATACTAATTGGGTTGTAGTGGAATTACACATTTATCTCCACACTTCCAAGGTGCCACACATACTGAACTGTAATCTGTTAGCATCAGGACCACTCAGAAATGTTTGACTAGCTGGGGCCGCCCATGCTGACATGCCTCCATGCACACCGGCAGCACCTATATAACGTGCATTCCCTTACTTCCCTAGCTTCTTTTGTTTCATAGTTGTCCACTTTCATTGGATCAAAAAAATGCCTTTGTTGATTTCTATTGTGGAGGTTTTCTAGTCTGTTATTTTCTTTGTTACTACAAACATTTTCATATACTGTGTCTGGCACCATCGAATAAGCCACTCTTTCATCTCTGCTGGTGCAGTGTTGTGATTTTTCATTATGATGCTCATGAATTGTGTGTTCATTGACTGGGTTTCTAATATTATTATTTATTTTAATTATGTAAAGTCATGTCCTATCTGCTAAAGTTTTATCAGACTGTGAGCGATGTCACTGAAAGTTGCTGGAGTAATTTCTACAAAACATGGAGGATGGAAGCTGTGCAGCTTCTGTGTTTACAGTGTGATCGTCTTAGCATTCTATGGATCCATTTTAATTGGACTCCCATTGCTCTTGCTCTTCGGAGGCTCTTTTGCCTTTCAGACCTGCCATTTCTTGAAGGATAAGACTATGAAGTTGTCTCTGCCATGCCTCTCTCTCATGGACCAGGTCTCCACTAAGGGTAACTCCTTAACTACACCCCCCATTTCTCATCCCTTAACCTTCCTGCAACTATTTATTTTATTTATTTAGTTAAACATCAGTTTAGAAACCTTATTATTCAATTATTCAAGATTGTGTCCCTCCCATCCTTTAGACAGTCCTTTGTCTAACAATAGCTTTTAATCCCCTATCTCTTCGTCTCCCCTCTCTTCTAGGAGCCAAAGCAGCCCGCCCTGGGCTCTTGCCATCCATGGCTCCAAGGAATGTTCTCCTCTGCCCTGAACCAAGCCCACCAACTGACTGGAGTGCCTTCAGCTTGTGATGCTGACAGCTGTGCTATTCACCCTGGAGCAAGGTACTGAACTGGCTGGGCTCTTCCTGGCTTCAAAACTGGATCTGCTATTGGCTCCCGGTGACCGCTGCCGGCCTGCCACTGGCTACAGCTCTCCGGCTGTTTTATTTTAAACTAGTTGTGCCTTGCTGCTTTTGGCACTTTCCCTGCGGGCAGTTTAGAGCATGAAATAAGTAGTTTCACTTGATTTTTCATAGACTAATTTCATGCCAGTGCACTGCCTGCTATTAACTTGATCTTTAACAGCCTAATTTAAGCCCGTGTACTGCCTGCTCTAATTGAACTGTTAAGCCTACTATTCCAGCCTGTAAACTATGTTTTCTTCCCAGTGTGCTGCCCATATTCAATTGATAGTGCTTCTACCTAATTACACAAGCTATTTTGTTATACTGCAAAGATTTAATTAGTCTGTGTACCTGCTGCTTATCTGGTCCCTCCCCTGAAACCTAATTTTCTCCTTACCTACCTACCTACCTTGGCTGTCTAAGCTACCTCTTTTACTTGCTCTGTATTTCCTATTGCCATTTTCTTTATTCCCCCAACCTTCTTTTGTGCCACTGTTTCTGTTTTTTCTTTTGTGGTGCCATAGTCTAGACACCCCTACCTTGGACCTTTCCCTAACTACGCCCCCCGTTTCTCACCTCCTTACCTTCCTGCAATCATTCAAAACTGTCCCTCCCATCGTTTAGACAGTCCTTTGCCTAACAACAGTTTTTAATCCCCTATCTCTTTATCTCCCCTCTCTTCTAGGAGCCAAAGCAGCCCACCCTGGGATCCTGCCATCTATGGCTCCAGTGGCTGCTCTCCTCTGCCCTGAACAACCCACCACCCGACCAGAGCGACTTCAACTTGTGGCGCAGACGGCCGTGCTACTCACCCTGGATCAAGGTACTGAACTGGCTGGGCTCTTCCTGGCTTCAAAACTGGATTTCCTATTAACTCCTGGTGACCACTGCCAGCCTGCCACTTGCTACAGCTTTCCGACTATTTTATTTTAAATTAATTGTGCCTTGCCGCTTTTGGCTCTTTCCCTGTGGGCAGTTTAGAGGGTGAACTAACTAGTTTCACTTGATTTTTCTCCCACCTACCCACCCGACCCATGGCCCCTATTAAATGCTCTTCCCTCGCTTGTGATCCCACCTCCTGAAACCAAGTTGCACTCTTCCTTAAGCCTTCTCTCTCTGCTGTCTGCCTTTCCTGTTGTGGGCGTTGGCACTTCTTGCGATTCTTGTGGATCCCTGCCTACCTTTAATATCAGCATGGTCAAATATTTGAGATCCCTGTTGATCACTGGGCTGACAATATTTATCCTACACCTGCTGTCTGTCGGCTTTTGCCCCCCCTAGCCATATCCAAATCAGCTCTGAGTCTTAATGATTTTACCTTCTCCAACATGATTGCTGCCCCTCGCAACCGTACTGATTTAACCCCTATGATCCTCGCGAGGTTCCTATTATACCATGCCATGTTATATACTGTCAAACAACTAAGGGACAAATCTCTCTGGCCCCACTTGTTTATACAAAGCAAGCTCTGGTACCTGCTGCTTCTTGCCCTATTACTGTCAGGGGACATAGAAACGAATCCAAGCCCTCTAACACTACCTGGAGGTGCAATAGGGAATTGATCCAATTTAAAGGGGCTAGGAATCATTCACCTTAAAATTAGAAGCCTTATGAAAAACCTTTCTGAACTGGAGGCCTTCGTGGCTCTATATCATCCTGATGTCCTTTGCCTATCCAAGACCTGGCTCAAGCCCTCAATCCCCAGTGCTGTGTGCACCCTAATTACAACCTTATTAAGAATGACAGAGCATCCTGTAAATGGGGCAGGCAGTGGCAATCTATTTTAGGAACTATCTTAATCTCTCCCTAGCTCCTACCCCTTCAGAGCATTCATGTGAATCTCTCCACACCGTCCTCCTACTAGACTCAAAAAAGCTGCACATAGTATGTTCCTACAACACACCCGTAGTGGCACCTCAGGTCTCACTGAGCTGCTTGAGCTCTCTGTCTCCATAGCTGGCCATAATGAACTGCTCAGTCTTGGGGATATGAACCTGAATTGGCTGGGGCACACTCATTACACCCTTCTGGCAAAGTGTGGTTCCTCTATGGAGGCACCCACAGTGGAGACCAAGGAGAATGCTGGGAACCTCCACAAAGGAGACCCACGGAGGGTGGCAGGGGACCCTGCAGGGGAAGGAAACAACTCCTGGTGGGGAACTCCATTGTTAGGAAGGTAGAACTGGGGGAGGAAGGGGAGAGGGAGGTAAGGTGCCTGCCTGGTGCCATGGCTTGCAGGGACAGGAAGCGAATCAGGATTGCCGGAGCAGCTGCACAGGAGAGCTGGATGTCATTGTCCACCTAGGGACAAATGACATGGCTAAGAAAGGGATTAGAGAAGTGCAGGAAGAGTTTGTGGAATTGGGAGGGCCTTAGTCAAGTAGCACGACGGTAACCTCTCGGAGGTGCTACCTATCTATGGCATAGGAGAGGCTAGGTGTTCCGCACATGGGATTCAATCAGTGGTTGAAAACTGGTGTGGAGCTCAGGGATTTGGCTTCATTGAGGACTGGGGTCCACCTGGAGGATGCAAGTCTATACTGGCATGATGGTCTGCATCTGTCCGGAGGGAACCAGGATCCTAGGTGATAGGTTTAAATGCTTCATTGGTAAGCTTTTAAACTAGCCAAGGGGAGGCACTGGAAAGGAGCAGGAAAATCCTAGCCCCCAAAAAATCACGGTAGTAAGTCGCAAACACCAACATAGAGGTGTCGATAGGGAGAAGGGCAGGGTAAATGAAGAAAGTGACAAAGGCAAGAAGGACAGGGATGGGGCAAAAGGGAGTAAGGCCATCAGGAAATGGAGGGTAATGAGTACCAATGCCCGTAGTCTGGGCAACAAGCTCCCTGAGCTGATGGCCTTAATGGAAGAGGGATGCCAGGATATCATAGCAGTCACAGAAACATGGTACACAGAGAACCATGACTGGGATGTTAACATACCAGGGTACATAACCTACAGGAGAGACAGGCAGAGGAGAAGAGAGGGAGGAGTAGCTGTCTATGTAAAGGAAGGGATAAAAGCAACTGAACAAAAGAGTAAACAGGGAGGAGAGGAGGTACTGTGGGTCACCTTGGAGACTGGAAAGGGCACCACAATCCGCACAGGGTTAGGTACAGACCCCATGTCAGGGGAAGGAATGGACAAGGATATGATAGAAGGCATTCTTAGAATGGCAGAGAAAGGGGAGATACTGTTGATGGGAGACCTGAATATGCCAGATGTTAACTGGAGCACATTTGCTGCAGCCACATCCAAGAGCAGGGCCATTCTTGATGCCCTACAGGTGGCAGGCATTAGACAGCTAGTTTCGGAACCCACTCGTGAGGGAGCAATCTTAGACCTCGTACTCTCAAACGGGGGCAGTGAGAGGATCTCAGATCTAGAAGTGGGTTGTCATCTGGGGACAAGTGACCATCAAACAGTGTGGTTCATGTTAAACTCAGCTACAGAGTCAAGCCATACAAAAGTGAGGGTACTGGACTTTAGGAGGGCTGACTTTGGCAAGATGGGAGAGTGCCTCAGAAAAGCACTAGCAAACAGGCTAGAAGGAGGTGTGGAGCAACAATGGGAATTATCAAACTGCCATCACAGAGGCAACAAGCCTTTGTGTGAAGCAAATGAACAAATCAAATGAAAGAAAAAGCCACTATGGTTCTCAAAAGAGGTGGCTGTGAAAGTCAGGAAGAAAAGATAGCATTCCGGAAGTATAAGGAAACACAGAAGGAGCAGGACAGAGAGCTGTACCAGTTAAGGCAGAAGGAAGCAGGGAGGGAAGTCAGAATAGCAAAGGCCCAAACTGAGGAAAAGATAGCCAACTCAGTTAAGAAGGGGGATAAAACCTTTTATAGGTACATCAGTGAGCGTAGAAAGACAAAGGGAGGGATAGTGAGGCTGAATAGAATGAACAGTGGGTGGGCAGAGGGGGACAGTGAAAAAGCAGGAATACTGAACGAATATTTCTGCTCAGTATTCACAAAAGAGGAAGGGGAAGTGCCTAATCCAATTAACAGAAGCACTCTTGATAGGGGGGTCGATCCCAGTCCTTTCATAGAAGAAAGTGTTCTGCAAGAACTCCTAAAACTGAAGGTGGACAAAGCAATGGGTCCTGATGGAATTCACCTCAGAATTCTAAAAGAATTAAGGGAGGAACTAGTGAAACCACTGGCTACTCTTTTTAATAAATCATGGGAGGACGGTGTGGTACCCGAGGACTGGAGGAAGGTGGATGTGATTCCCTTCACAAAAGTAGGTCCAAGACAGAGGCAGAAACTACAGACCTGTCAGTCTGACCTCTGTGGTAGGGAAAGTGATGGAGTCACTTCTGAAGGAAAGAATAGTCAGTACCTAGAGGCCAGTGGAGCACAGGACCCAAGGGCAGCATGGGTTCACAAGCGGGAAGGTCATGTCAGGACGAATCTAATAGATTTCTTTGACTTGTGACCAAAGTAGTAGACCAGGGAGGGGCTGTGGACATGGCCTACCTAGTCATTAGCAAGGCATTTTGACACAGTCCCACACAAAAGATTAATAGTCAAATTAACCAGCCTGGGAGTGGGGACCCAGGGGGTAGCCTGGTAAAACATTGGCTGACAACAGGACACAGAAGGTAATTGTAAATGGAGTCCATTCTGAAGAAAGGGGGTTACTAGTGGGTGCTGCAGGGTTCAGTATTGGGTCCAGTCCTTTTAATGTCTTCATCAGTGACATTGCAGAGGGACTGGAAGGAAAAGTATGCCTTTTGCAGATGACACAAAATCTGCAACAGGGTTGATACACAAGGAGGCGTGGAAAGGATGAAAAGGACTGAAGGTTGGAGGAATGGTCAGAAGTATGGCAGCTAGGATTCAATGCAAAGAAAGTGCCAAATAATGCAGCTGGGAAACAAGAACCCAGGGAAGAATACACAATGGGTGGGGAGGTAGTGACAACAACAAAAAGGAAAGGACCTGGGGTAATCATATCAGATAACCTTAAGGTTAGCAAGCAATGTGAGAAGGCAGTAGGGAGGGTGGGGTATACTGGGATGTATAGGAGAGGCATCAGCAGCAGAAAACAGGAAGTTGTTATCCCTCTGTACAGACAGTTGGTGAGACCCCATCTGAGTACTGTGTCCAGTTCTGGAGACCCCATCTCTGCAAGGACATAGACAGGATAGAGGCAGTCCAGAGGAGGGCAACTAAAATGGTGCAGGGTCTGCAAGAAAACCATATGAGGAGAGACTAAAGGAGCTTAATATGTATACCCTTGAGGAAAGAAGGGAGGGGGACATGATAGAAACTTTTAAGTACCTCAGTGGAATCAACAAAGTCCAAGAGGGTAGCATTTTTCAGAAAAGAGACTTGCAAGAACAAGGGGACACAATTTAAAGATAGAAGGAGGGCGGTTCAGGGGCAACGTAAGGAAGTATTATTTCACAGAGAGGGTAGTGGATGCATGGAACAGCCTTCCTGAGGAGGTTGTGGGGTCTAAAACTGTGGAAGAATTCAAGAATGCATGGGATAGACCTAAGGCAATTCTTGTGGGGGGTAGGAAGAAATAGGCTGTTGGTTAACTAGGATCTGCGGCCTATCCTGTGGGTAGGGAAATGGGCAGACTAGATGGGCCTAGCGGTCCTTATCTGCCATCAAAGTCTATGTTTCTATGTTTCTTCTCTCCTTGGTCCAATATTTTAACCTACACCAAATCATCACTGATCCAACTAGCATGACATCCACCCCTGTATCTGGCATGCTTATTGACTGGATACTGTCTAATCACATTGACAGGATTGCAGCTGCAGGTACTCTGCCTGATGTTATGTCTGACCACTCTCCGATCCTTTGCATTTGGAGTCCCACTTGGGCCCCTTCCCCTCCACCATGGGTAATTACATTCCGTGACTATGCCAAACTGGACCACACTATCTTCCTTAATGAGGTCTCCTCTATTGATTGGGCTACCTCTATCAAACCCTTGATACTCAAGCAGCTCTCGGCTTCTTTATCAAGAAGTTTATGACCTTACAAGATAAACACCTTCCTCTCACCTCATGAGGTGTTTGGGCAAAACAACCCAGATGGCTTCACAGAGATCTTCTGGCCTCCATTCGGGCCAGGGACAAAAGTTGGAAGTGCTTTAAAAGATCAGGCATCAGTCGGACTATAATAACTACAGAGCCCTACGAAACACCTACAAAAAGCAACTCAGATTAGCCAAAAGCTCCTATTGTAGAGGACTCCTTTTGGATGCATCTGGAGACTCTAGAAAGTTCTGGGCTCACATGAAAATCTTTCTGGGCTCTAAACAATATCACTCAAATAATGACATGGCACTGAATGGTGCCCACTGTAATAATCCATCTACTATTGCTAATGCTTTTAACGCTCATTTCTCTGAACTCTCCAAATATATGGCAGCTTTCCCGTCATCACCCTCCATGACCAGCCCTGCAGCTGAGAACTACTCACCTAAACACCCCCATTTCCACTTTAAAGCCATCTTTAGACTTGATGTCCTCAAGCATTTAGGCACCATCTCAGACTACACTGGCATCGGTTCTGATGGCCTTGAGCCCAAACTGCTTAAACTGGCAGCCCCCATAATTGCAGCACCACAAGCCAGAACTTTCACCCTGTTTCTATGCCAAGGACATGTCTCGGGCATATGGAAAATCGCCAGTCACTCCAATTTTCAAGAAAGGAGATAAGAAGGACATCTCCGGCTACCATCCCATTGCCATTCTATCGTTTCTGAGCAAAATCCTTGAAAAGATTATAGCCCTCCCAAATCACTGAATTCCTCTCCAAGTTCAACCTGCTCTCCCACCATATCAGCATGGTTTCTATAAAGGGCATAGCACCTCCACTGCCTTGCTCCAGATCACGAATGACATACTTTATGCTATGGACTCTAGCCTCCTAACTGGGACCATATATATCGATCTCACAAAAGCCTTTGATCAGGTTGACCACCCTCTTCTACTGGCCAATATTACATCCCTTGGCTTCTCGTGAAGCTCCGTTGCCTGTATCAATAGCTACCTTTCCAATCGATATCAAGTTGTTAAATTCAACTTTGCAATATCTGATCAACCCCCTGTTAAATTCGGCATCCCTCAGGGCTCCATACTGGGCCCTCTTCTCTTTTCTGTTTTCATAAACCGATTGCGCTTACATCACTTCTTGCTTGACCATCCTCTATGTGGATGATCTTGTTCTGTATTATAGTTCCAGTACTATACAGGACATCAACCTTAAGCTATCCTCTGCTTTTCTTCAGGTCCAATCGTGGCTCATGAACAATAAGCTTCTTCTCAATGTCTCCCAGACACAGACCATGCTCTTTGGCTCTGCCGTCAAACTGAAAACCTGTAGTGGTCAGCTTAAGATTCCTAGTGCAGCTGGCTCCTTCTTGGATACTGTGATTACATTTAAATACCTTGGGGTACTACTCGATGAAACACTAGACTTTGAACAACATATCCAGGCCACCTGTAATGCGGTTAACAGCAAAATCGGGTTTGCTTACAAAACAAGTCATGTGCTCATTCTCTCTCTGCTAGACTGGCCATTGTGTGTGGTATTCTATTACCGTCACTTGCCTATGGCGCCGTCACCTACGTCAATACCTCTAAAGCCTTGCTTCACAAATGGGACGCCACCTACAATAACATCTGCCATTATGCCTCTGCTTCCCCTCGGTTAAAGCACTGTTGCCAACTTTATGCCGACCTCAACTGGCCTTCCCCCTCTGCCCATCGACTCCTCTCCCTCTGCTTCCTGGTCGACAACACAATCAGGTCTAACACCCCAATGTCACTGAGCACCCTTCTGATACCTCAGTCCTCCACCCATGGCCTACGGTCCACTGATCTATCCCTACTACACGTGCCTAGGTAAAAAACCTCAAAAGGTGGCACGGCCTTCTTCCATGCGGCCCCGAAACACTGGAATTCCATACTCTTAGAAGCTTGTCTTGCACCCACACATGCCATCTTCAAACACAAGCTTCGAAACTACCTCATTAACTCTGAATCTTGCATTTGCTTCAAACCCCTTTAACCTCCTTAGCTACCAACCCTATCACTCATATCTTCCTCTGTGAAACACTCTGCCTTCCTTCCACCTGAATCATAGCCTCCCCTCCCCACTTTTGCCTGTCTCCTTCCCTTTCCACTGGCAACCTTCACTTGGACCACTGTGTTTGTTCACAGTGCTTATGATGCTATCTGTAAACTGGTTCTTATGTCACTTGTCTGTCATGCCCAGTTTGATCCGAGTCTGTACTGAATATGTATACATGCTGTATAATGTGGTCCACTGTTGACAACTGTTGCCAGCACTTACCTTACATACCTACTACTCCATGCTACTTTACCACTGTCTGCATATCGCATTGTATTATTTTTGTGTTTTTGATTTTTTCTTCACAATTTGTGATGTGAATAATGTCTATGACCGAATTTATAATTTGTATTCCTCCCCTTATTTTTCTGCCTTATGTACTGTACTGTGTTGCTGCTCCTAACTGAAACTGTACTACATTGTTTGTAATATCATTTGTAACTATGTAACCTCCCGGGACGTGTCTGAAAATAGTAACTATTTGTGTCTAGTACACCCACCCGGTAATCAAAAACTAACTAAGACTATAGTCATTTTGTTGGCCTCCATTGTTGTCCCAACTGTCATCGAGCCACTAAGGTTGGGTGCAGGCTCAAGCCCAGGTTCTGTAGTTGCCCTACAGTTTACTGCTAGCATGTTATCGACAGGCACTGCCCCATCAGTGCTACTGTCACTGCTGCCACAGCTAGTGCCATTAGTGCCAATTCTGCAGTTTGGGCTTAATTCTTTGAGTTGATCCAGAAACACTTGCCAACTTTTTCATTGATGGTGTCATCACTGGCTCAGCCTCATCTGGAAAAAGTGGACTTTCTGTACCTTTTTCCTTAACCACAGGTGCTTGTATCTCAGCATGTGGCTCCTGTGGTTCCTGTACAGCCCCCTCAGCTGGTCAATCTCTGGATCTGGTGTTCCTCCTGGGGATGGAGGTCTCTGACCTGGTGGTGGAACCGGTCGGTTTGTCTGACCACCACACTACAGGGTTCAATTTTGTGGCTTCCCCAATAGACCTGCCCTTTCGGAGATGGTCCTGTACCACCCTTTGAGGGGTGTGACCCCAGATGTTCTAATGGCAGTGCTGGACCTACTGAGTAAGCTGCTGGAATGCTCGGATCCAGGGGACCTGCTATTGTACTGTAATAGTGCAGTATCAGAGGCCCTGTATTCTATAGCTCCTGTCTGTGTTCTCCCGCTCACTCTTCACCCATGGTCCCCTTGGTTTGATGGAACCTTGAGGGAGTTGAGGGGAGGAGGATGAAGGTTGGAATGTAGCTGGTGGAAATCCAGCTTGGGAGGAGGACAAACTTAGACTGATGGCCCATTATTCAGACTATCAGTCAGCAATCTCCCATAAGAAGGTAGAGTTTCTGTCCAGGGAAATTGCTGCTGCAAGGAATTGACCAGCTCAGCTCTTCCAGACTGTTGACAGGTTGTGCAATCCAGCCTGTCTTCAGAACTGGAGAGCATTTTCAGAGTCTAAATGTGAGGAGTTTGCTCAATTCTTTGCAGATAAGGTTGTCACCATTAAGTCAGAAATCCGTCTAGCATGCTCCCATGAGTGTTGCGCCGGTTGGTGGGAGGTCACAGGCACCCAGTCTATCTGAGTGGAGTTTGTCCATCCAGTGATCACTGATATCATGAAGATTGTCCGGGGGTTTGTGACCGACTTGCTGTAGTTTTGACACTGGTCTAATGTGCCTCCTTGTGGAGTGCGTGGAGGTCATCGGACCAGTCCTAGCTGAGATTGTCTGGTGTTCATTGGAGAAGGGTGTTTCTAGAGCCTTTGAAGGAGGCAGTGGTGACACCCCTTTTAAAGAAATCTTCCCTTGACCCAGACTGTCTCACAAACTATAGACCAGTCTCAAACCTGCCTTTCGTGGGCAAGGTTATCGAGAAGACAGTCCCGCTGGGTTTATGATCCTCTCCAGTCTTGTTTCAGGTAGAGGCATAGTATCGAAATGGCCCTTGTTCAGGTGCTAAATGATCTCCTGATAGCAAGAGATTGGAGGAGCCATTCTATCTTGGTTCTGCTTGATCTCTCTACAGCATTTGACACATGGACCATGGAGTGCTACTGGGGTGCCTGTGGCTGTTCTGCAGACTGTCTGGTACAGTCCTCAAATGGTTCCATTCATTCCTCACAGGCAGGATGTAGAGAGTGGTGTCTGGGATTTTTTCCTTGGCCCCTCTTTTTCTGACCTGTGGGGTGCCACAGGGCTCTGTATTATCTCCTATGTTGTTCACGGTGTATATGATACTATTGGGAGTCATTATAAGGCAGTACAGGCTGAGCTTCCACTGTTATGTGGATGCTACTCAGCTGTACATGTCCTTTGAACCTGAACAGGGGGATGCCATCTCGGTCTTTAACAACTGCCTTGCCAAAATTCAGGACTGGATGAGTGTCAGTTGGTTAAAGCTCAGCCTCAAGACTGAGGTGTTGGTTGTGGACCCTGGCCATTGGGTAGAGTGGCTATTTCCTGGTCAGCCTCTGGAGTTGAGACTGTGGAGCAACCAGTTGAGATCCTCTGAAGAGGTGTGAAACCTGGGCGTTGTACTTGATGGCGAGCTGACACTTAAGTCTTAGGTGTCAGCCATCATGAAGACCTCATTTTACCATCTGAGGAACATCACCCTGATAAGTCACTTTGTTCTGCCTGATGACCTCCCTACACTGGTCCATGCCTTTGTGACTTCTCGCTTGGACTACTGCAATGCTGTCCACCTAGGGAATTAGGGGTGGACATCCACCACCTGCAGCTGGTGCAGAATGCGGTAGCAAGGTTGTTGACTGGCTTATCGAGATCTAGCCAAGTCACACCTGTGCTCCGCAAACTGCACTGGCTGCCTGTGTGGTGAAGGATCACCTTTAAGGTTGCTTGGTTGACCTATAAGGCCCTACACGAACAGGGATCATGTTATTTGCAAGACCTTCTTCGTCCCTACTGCCTCCTCCACCCGCTCCGCTCCACCAACGAGGGATTGCTCGAGATTCACAGGATCCGTTTAAAGACCTCTGGGGCTAGAGCTTTTTCTTTTGCTGCCTCGACCCTGTGGAATTCTCTACCTCATCAGATTAGAGATTGCCTGTCCACAGAGACTTTTAAGTCTGCATTAAAAACATTTTTATTTGATTTGGCTTTCCCTGAAGCCAGTTGATTTGTATCTGCCTGATTTGCTTAGTTTTAACTGTGTTTATTTTAAATTAATGAGATATTTATCCATTTTATCTTTGTACAGTGCTTTGGTATTTGAAAAGCACGTTTTAAAAATAAAGATTGACTTGACTTGCTAAGGAGGATGATAAAAAATATAATCTAGACCTTCTGAATGAGGAGGGAAGGTCGAGAATGATGAGGATTCCGTCCATCATGAGTTTGACTCTAGTTGCACTGTTTTCTCTGGTAGTGAAGATGTAGTAGTCTATACCCCCAAGTCTGATCCTGTCCTGAGGGTGCCTATTTTCAGGCCTTGATGTGCCTCGTGCAGGAAAAACTCCAGTTTTCCACTGAGGAAAAGTACTCCACTATATGAATTGTTGGAGGTCCCTGCTGTATCTTCTGAAGTTGTTCCCTTTAGCTATCCTGTGTTACAGGATGCTACTGTGGCAGCTTTGGCATTGGCCCAACAGTCTCCTGGTGGTTCCTAGGAAAGTGGATAAATAATATCCTGCTCCCTCTGCCAAGTCATATTATACAACCCAGCCCGAAATGGATTCAGGAATCATTATGGCAGCTCATGATACTGTAGGTGCACAGCTCCTTGTCATATGAGCTCTGAGCCTCCTGATGAGGAATCGAGGAAATCAGATTCCATGAGCAAATGGACTTTTGCCTCTGCTTCATTAAGCTTCCTTACTGTCAACTAGTAGGCATATATGCTTAAATATCAGAATATACTGTGGAAGTCTGTGTCTACCACTGTGGATATCATTCCTGATGACATCTCAAAGACAGAAGCCAAATAATGTTACTGATGGCGTGGAGACTGGCAAGCATTTCTTGCATGATACTTATGATGCCTCTTTTATTTGTCCTATACAATTCCCCTTTTAATTGCCGATCGTGAATTCTTGTAGATCACACTGTTTTTTCTTTCTAGTCCCACACATTCCCACAAGTCTAAGTTTTAAAATGCTGAGTATACCAGACATAGATCTCCCCATAGCCTACGATATTCCAGTGAGTATAAATTCAGCTTCATTAATCTAGCCTCGTAGGGAGGGATCCTAACCCTTCAATCCTTTGGGTTGCTCTCCTCTGAATGGCCTCCAGATTCCTAATATTTGTTATATGGTAGGAGCACCAAAACTGTACACCATACTCCATTAAGGGTCTCACCAGTGCACCATACAGTGGCAACATCACAGTTTTGTCTCTACTTTTGATGTTGTGTAACATACAGTGGAAGATTCTATTTGCTTTATTAACCACCTTGGCGGTCTGTGACCTAAATGTAAGGTCATTTGTTATTAGTACTCCTAGGTCTTTTTCACACTCTACCAGTTTTAGGGTACATCCACTTAGTTTATCAGTTGTATGGATATTATTACTGCCAAAGTGCATGACGCTACACTTCGCTATATTGAATCTCATTTTATGTGATTCTGCCCAGTCAGTTATTATATCCAAATCTTTTTGCAAGTTCTATACATCCATTTCTGTTGTTATAATTGCCCCTATTTTACTATTATCTGCAAACTCTGATATCCACAAATTCTTAGCAGTAGTCAGTGAAGAGACGAAGGTATTGAACAACACAGGGCCCAAGACCAAGCACTGCAACACCCCCCTTGTCACCTTGCCCCATTCTGATATGTGCCCTCTGATATTGACTCTTTGCCTCCTGTCTCTAAGCCACACCTACCACACCCACCTGTAAAGCTTCTTCCAAGGCCTTGCTAACAGACTCAAAGAAACTTATTAAATTTGTCTGACACAATCTCCCCTGTGTAAAACCATGTTGTGTAACACCCATAAGGCCCTTAGTCAATATATGTTGTTGAAGGTACTCTAATACATTCTTCCATAACTTTACACAGGATACATGTCAGACTAATAGGCCTATAATTTCCACCATCCGATTTCATCCCTCTTTTATAAATTAGAGTCACATTGGCCGACTGCCAGTCGTCTGAATTTCTCCATATTTCAGAGACTCACTAAAGAGATGTACTACTGGGCCAATAGTTCATAAGCTAGTTCTTTGATCAAGCGGAGGTGCATCTCATCGGGCCACAGGGATTTATTGATTTTAAGATTTGTTAATTTAGTCAATATTGCAGGAACTTTGAATTCAATACTGTCCAATTTATTCTGGTGTAAGCTGGATTCTTTTTCATCATTACCAATGTTGTTTTGAAATACACTGAGAAAATATGTATTGAATGCATCTACCATTTCCTTTTCTTTGCTGATTGTTCCACCTTCTATGATTACTGGTCGTATCCTTGTGGAACTGTTCCTTTGATTATGTAATTAAAAAATGTTTTCTTATTATCAGCAGTTAGATTTGCAACTCTAAGTTCCTCATTTGCTTTTGCTGATATAATTTCCTTTTTACATTGTTTAGCTTTTTTGTTAAAGTTTGCCCATCTACTGCAGGATGGATTTTTTTTTGTATTTCTGAAAAGTCTTTTTCTTTTTATTTATGACATTTTTTAGTGAGGCATTTAGCCATGTTGGTATTTTACTCTGGGAATTATATTTAATTTTGGTTGGTCCAAAATGTATAATACAGTACAATATTCTATCTTAGTTTTTATATTATTCCACAATTGTTACACTGGATTCTTAACACTCTTCCTCCCAATTCCGGTTATTAACATAATATTTCATCTCATTAAAATTTGCTTTGTTTCAATATTTTATTTTAGTGTGTCCCCTATCTACGATCTTATTTCCAATAATTTTAAACTCTACCATGTTATGGTCACTCGTGGCCAGTGGTTCCCTGACAATGCGGTCTTTCACATCCTCTCCCATGTTACTCAAAACGAGGTTGAGAATGTTCTCACCTCTTGTGTTGTACTTTCCATATTGTTTCAGTTCACCAATGCTCAATACATTAAGGAAGTGTTTTTCTACTGCACTTTTCCCTGTGTATGAGGTCTAATCAGTGTTTGGGAAGTTAAAGTCCCCCAGTACCAGTGTTCTTCCTTTTAAGTCCTTACTCTTGATGTAGTTCAAAAAAACATTATTCTCCTCTACACTTAATCCTGGGGCTCTGTAGCATACCCCTATTGTGAGTTTCCTATTCCCTAGTTGGATAAGCTTAACCCACACTTGTTCAACCCCTATATTTTGTATTATGGGGTATTCTTCATATACTTCATAACTATCCTTAATGTAAAGTGCTATACCCCCCCTTTTTATTTGTTCTATCAGTACAAAATAATTTATACCCAGGTATTTGTTTCCCCATTGGTCTTGCTGCCATCATGTTTCTGTGATTGCAAAGAGTTGGATATTTTCTTCCTGCATGAGAATTGTCAACTCATCCATTTTATTTGTCAAATGTCTTGCATTTATTAACAATGCTCTCATTTCGTTAGGCTCTATTTCCTTGGGTTTCTTTTTAAATTACTAGATAATTCTAATGTTTGAGGCAGATATTTTCTGGAGGGGTATGATGTATTTTGCAATCTCTAAGTTTATGACTAAACCTCTCCCCTCTCCCCTTTCCCCTTCCCAATTAGTTTAAACTTGTTTCTGAGACAGCTTCGTTAATAAGTTTACCCATAAATCTGGCTCTTTTTGCATTTAGGTGGAGTCCATTGTAGGCAAATAATCTGTACTGTCCCTCAAATAGTTCCCATGTCTTCATGCATTTAATGCTTTCCTGCAAGCACCATCTCCTTAGTTTGTTGTTTATACTGCTGAGTTTCCTTGTCCAGTTCTGACCTGCCTTAGGGACAGGTAATATTTCTGAAATAATCAGTTTGGCTTGTAGACTATCAGTTATTTGTTTAAAGTCTTTGTATTCCTGCAGTATATCTTGTACTGCTTGATTTCTAGTGTTGTTTGTTCCAGCATGCAACACAACTAATGGTCTATCCCCAGCAGATTTTAATATAGTAGGCAGCATTTTCTCAATATCCTTAATCTTTGCACCAGAGAAGCTACAATTTGCTATGTATTCTTTATTTTTCTATGTTGTATACCAATCCATGTATTTTAACATGGAATCTCCAAGTATGAAAATCTGTCTGTCTGTTTGGTTTCCAGGAGCTTTTGCCAAGGATGTCATGCTGTCCTTTGGTATGGTATCCTGTCCCTGTTTTGAACTAGTTGTTTCACCTCCTTGAGTTTCCATATCAGGAACATTTTGAGATTCTGTTCTGAAGTTTATGAGGTCATCAGTTTGCCCTTCAGTGTTATCCATGAGGTTTATCAAGGGGGTATATCCATTTTGGTTATCTATAAAAACTTCACCCACCCTTCTCTCCTCCCTTTTCCTTTTATATGCCTTATTATTTTCCACACCATACCAGTCCTGCAAGTCATCACCCTCCCTTCTATGTTTACTAGATATATCATGCGGGGTTTTCTGGTTTGATGATTGGGGCTGCTGTTTGCCACTTACTAGGTCTGCATCTACAACTTGTTGTAAGCTTTTTATGTGTAGTTCTAGTCCACATATTTTTGACTTCAGTTCTTTTATCTCCCTGCATTGCTGACACACATATGGGCCTAGATCTGAGATGATTTCAATGGTATACTTGTTGCAGGAATTACACTTGATACCTGGCATACCACTCTTCAGTGTAATAAACGTGCCCTCCATTATGTTTTTGATAATGTAAACCTAATACACAATTTCAAATACAAACTTACTTTCTTTGAGCTACTTATTGGTATATTCTGTTTTCAACCCCTTGTCCCATGCGGACACCTACAGACACGAGCAGACATGCTGTGCATGTCTCAGCATGCATCTTCACCTGTGATGAACGCACGCTCACCCCAGTTACACTGGGTGAGATTTGAGCTCTGCAAATGCAGAAGTGAGTTGGTCACGTGACCACACACTCTACTCGCTCCTCAGTTACTTTTAAAGTTTAAAAATTTTCAAACAATGCTCAGAGGTCTCACAGAGACCACAGGATTCCCTCCAAGTCATTTGGCTACCACAAGTTAAAAATAAAAACTATAAACACTACGAGGCTTCAGGGTTGTAGTCCCTCCAGTGGAGCATGAAACTACAACACCATGTATCCTCTGCTTCCAGAATACACTGCTGCTTTTTTAATGTATAGACAGCCCACACACGATATAGTAAGGACTTCATTTAAGCTTTACTCATCTCATGTGAGGGTTTGTGCTATTCAGAGTTTTTACTCCCAGTATGTTCTGGTACCGAAAAAGATGGTGCTCTATGTCCTTCCTTAGACTTTAAATATCTGAACAAGTACATAGAATTAAAAAAGTTTCATATGGTTTCTCATCAGTCCCTTCCCCCTCTGTTGTCTGAGGGGGATTGATATTCCACCTTTGATATGCATCATGCTTACCAGCATATCAAGATCATGCCCGGTTACCAGCGGTACTTGCATTCCTTTTTGGAATGTTATCACAACCAATTGTGTGTCTTGTCTTTGTCTTGTCCTCAGTACTGTGGGTCTTTACCAAGTGCTTTACTGTAGTAGCCATAGCCCTTCACTGAGAGACCCTGTGTATGTATTTCCGTACTTAGAAAATGAACTACTTAGGGCCTCCTCCAGGGATTTGTCAATACAGACCTTACACTAAAGTCACCAGTTGTTCAACCAACTGGAAATTCTGGTCAGTAAACCCAAGCTGGTTCTTATCCCATACCAACAGCTGCAGTTTATTGGTGTAGTCTTGAATGCAATGTAGGCTACAGAATTTCTTCTAGAGAACCTTGCCTCTGCCCTGATTGATCTAGCACACATGGTTACCTCCAGGGATTGGTTCACTGTCAGCTCCATGCTCAAATTGCTGGCCTCATGGCTGCTACTGTTTGTGACTTTCCCACTGACTGGTCTCCAGCTGCGGATTCTCACATGAATGCTGCATGTCCAGTGAACCAATGATGTTGAACCCCTAGATAACCTGGTTTGTATCGCATCCCATTACAAAGCAATCTTTGCTGGTGGAAAAAGACTGCTCCCATCTCTGACAAGGGATCCGATCCTCTGTTTTCCCCTTTGCTGGATGCATCCAGGATGAGGTTGGGAGCCCACTTGGGTTCCATCAAGACCCAGGTTGCTTGGTTCCTAACCTCTCTCTCTCTCCATATCCATATTTTGGAGAAGAGGTCAGTTTTCATCATCTCCAGGCCTTCACCCCACACATTCAGGGCCATCCCCTTCTGGTGCAGGCAGACAATCAATGTGCCATGCACTACTTCAACAAGCAAGGAGGTACCCACTCCTACTGCCTCTACAGAGAAACCATATGGTTTTGGGAGGGCTGTGGCATACAACATACACATAAATGCTACCTTTATGCTTGGCTCTCTGAATGTCCTGGCGGATGCTGTCAGCAGGGTGATTGCTCTATCCCATGAGTGGGAGCTAAAGGATGATATGGTCACTGAGTTCTTCACTCACTGGGGTCAATCCAAGCTGGATCTTTTTGCATTTTAATGCAACACAGACCTGTCACATTTTTACTTGCTTGCTTGCTCCAGGCCTGGAGTTTTTTGGCAAGATATGTTGTCCTTCTCCTGGCAGGGGAGGTTTCTCTAAGCATTTCCTTCAATCCCCCTCATCCAGATGGTACTGCTGAAGCTCAGGATGGAACCAGTGACTCTGATTCTAATGGGTCCCTTGGCCCAGACAAATTTGGTTTCCACTGCTCTGGAGAATTACAATTGAACCCCTTATCCCCTCCCTCTACAGGTGGGGTTCCTTTCTCAAGACTGCAGAACTCTGTTGCACCCAGCTTCAGGCATTGCAGCTCTGCACCTGGCTCAAGAAGACATAAAACTGTTCTGATTTGGGAGTTTACTCTGCTGTCTCAGTCATTCTCTTGGTGGCTAGGAAGCTGTCTACTCAGCACATGTACTCCCTGAAATAGAAACATTTCAGTATTTAATGTGTCTCTCACTTCCTGGACCCCTTTTTCTGTTCAGTAGATCTTGCAATACCTCCTGTGCCTGCCAGACTCTGGCCTCCAGGACTCTATGATGAAGGTACAACTAGCAGCCATTTCTGCCTTTCATGCCCTCTTAGAACATGTGAACATACACATGAATGTGCCAGCAGATAAAGGCCTTACGGCCTCTCTGGTCTGCTTGAATGTGCAGACTTAGACAGCAAGTCAGTAGCACTGTTGGAAATGTCCTGCAGAGTCCTAAAAGGTCTCCTGCATGTGAATCCCCTGGTCCAGTTTCTGATTCCAGTTTGGGACCTTCACTTTGTCCTGGAATCTGGAATCCATTACTCAGCCTTTTTCTGAACCTGCTTCTACCTGTGAGCTTCATTTTCTCTCACGGAAAATGCCTTTTTTGTCAGTTGTCACCTTTGCTCACAGGTATTTTACCTGGATTGGAGCTTACTCGATGGCCCACACCTTTCACCAAGCTCTAGTTAACTCTACTACTACTAATATCTGGGGTTATTGAGCCTAACCCGGGGCCTACTACCCCCTCCCCCACCAACTTCCATGAGGCCTAAAAGCAGTACACCTTATGCAGCCTACTGCATAAACTTGCCTTACTGCAGCCAACTGTTTTATTCCTAAGGCCAGATATCTTGATCATTTCTGAAACCTGGCTAAAGCCTCACAACAAAGACGCTGAAATCACCATCTCAGGCTATACCATCATCTGCCATGACTGGCCAGGCAACAAGAGAGGCAGCGGCATAGCTATGTATATCTTGTCCTCCTTCCAGTTCACCCCTGTCAATATTCCCCTGCCTTCACAGTCCATCAACGCCTTGCTGATCAAGCTCTCCCTCCTCCACAATATCCTCATATTCATAGCTGGGTTCTATTGCTCCCTTGATTCCCCCATGCCCTCAATCCTGGATCACCTGGGCACCTTGAAAGATAGTACATCAGGGAGTGAGCTCCATATCCTTGGTGAGTTCTACCTGAATTGGCTCTCGTGTGCCACCTCCAAGATTTGTAACCAGGTGGCCACTCTAAACATAACCTAACAGATCTCTGAGCCTACACATTTGAACCTCAAATCGCAGAACCACTCCTTACTGGACTGGGCCCTCACCTTTCACCAACACCAGATAACCACCTCTGGCCTCCTACCTGACTCCCTAAGTGACCACCATGTGATTTACTTGGTATGGAAAATATTCCAACCCAAGGCCCCCCTCCCAGAACCATTCTTTCCCGGTCATACAATTTCACGGACCTTGCCTTACTGCTTAGTGACCTGGCAGCCACAGACTAGTCTTTCATCCCCTGGGCCACTTCCATTGACTCCACACTGGGATACTTTAAGTCCAAGTTCCTTGCCGTCTGGGACATTTATGCCAAACTCAGATGTGCTCAGGTGAGGGGGAGCTCACCTGCCCTAGATCACAGCCGACATCATGATCCATATCAGAGCCAGGTTCCAGGCATGGAAGTCACTCAGATCCTCCAGTTCCCCCACTGGGCACACAAAATATCGCTCCTTACGCAATGCCTGCATTAGGCTAATCCATCAGGCCAAAGCTAATTACTTCAGAGTCACCTTCCAAGCCAATCTAAATCACCCAACAAATTCTGGAAGGTGGTCAGATCACTTTTCTCCCCACCCTCCCAGCCTTTAACCCTGGTTTTAAATGTAGGAAGCACCCCCATAATGGACCAGCTTGAAGTGGCATCTGAATTTAACTCATTTTTCATGAATTGTACCTCCTCACTTATGTCCTCACTGCCTCCCTACCGTCAAAATTCCACCCCATCTTCTGCCAATGAACAGGCCCCAACTCCTTCCCCCTCCTTCTCCTTCCATCAGGTCACCTCAATGGAAGTTTGCAATGCTTTGACTGCCTTAAATCTGGCTAAGGGCAAATGCCCCTCAGGGTTGGATGCCAAAATGTTTTACCTAGCTGCTCCTACCATTGCCATCCCCCTGGCCTCTTTCTTTAACCTATCCTCCCTAGCTTCTATCCCATTGGAATGGAAGCATGTTACCGTTATCCCACTTCCCAAGGGTGACGACCCCTCTGCCCCTGGAAACTACCGCCCATTCTCCCTTCTTCCCATCCTGGCAAAACTCCAGGAAAACCTTGTACTGGCACAACCATCCTTATTTCTCAACTCCTCCTCCTCCTTCTTCTCACCCTACCAGTCTGACTTCAGGAAATCCCACTCCACTGCCACTTCCCTTTTATGGGTCGCGGATTCCATTCTCGCGGGTATGCATAAAGGCCACATTACCTCAGCCATCTTCATAGACCTGGACAAGGCCTTTGACACCGTCTCTCATGCTCTCCTCCTAGACAAGCTGTCCCTTGCAGGGCTCTCTACCAAGGCTACCAGCTGATTCCACTCCTACTTGGTAGGCAGATCCCAATCCGTTAGAATTGGTAGCTCCACATCTACCCCTTTCCAGTCAATACTGGCATCTTCCAAGGCTCAGTCCTTGGCCCGCTTCTATTCTCCACCTTCCTAAATGACCTGCCCACTGCCTGCTCACACACATCCATCCACATGTTTGTGGACAACATGGTTCTGTATACATCAGGCCCTTCACCCTCTGATGTGGGACCAGACTACAGCAGGACTTCAGTGATGTTCAGCTCGGTTTCGTGCAAACCAGCCTTTTCTCAATGCCAAAAAGACTGCCTCCATGGCATGAGGCAAAGACTCTCTTGGCTCACCACCACCTCCTCCTTCCATACCCTGGACGGAACTACTCTGGAGGCTTGCTCCTCCTTTAGATAGCTCATGGTCTGGCTTGATCAGCACCTTGACTTTTCTGTACATGTCGATGTGATCCACAAAAAGCTACTCCCTAAGTTGGGTATCTTATATCACAACCATAGTTGCATCCCGCTGCCAGTCTGCCACTCATTTGTACAAAAATGTTTCTTCCTATATTCGACTATGGCGATGAAGTCTACAGTGCCACTCCTAAGTCCACCCAAGCTAGACTGGGCATACTTTTCCACTCTTTCTGCCACTTCATTCTTGATTGCCTGCCCTCTACACATCACTGCACTCTTTACCGGTCACTAGACCTCCCCTCACTTCAAGAGTGTAGATTATCCCACTGTGCGGGTCTCTCAGCCAAGTTCTGGTCCCAGTCCCTACCACTCTATCTCACCTCTGCCCTATCAGCCCAAACCCCTCCAGCGTACCACCTTAGAAATTTTGACACCCATCTCCTGGGTGTACCACGCATGTCCTCCTCTGTTGGCCAGGCTGCCTTCAGATATCACATGCCTGAACTATGGAACACCCTCCCTGCTGATATCCAGCACTCGCCCCCAACTCAGCATCTCAATCAACTCCTCAAAATGCACTTCTCCTACACCTGTGCCTGTGACAGCTGATTAATGTGGGCTTTCCCAACTCTGTTGACTCTGTGCTGTTCATATGACCAGTCTATGCTATTGCTGGTGCTGACTAAATATTGCTTACCCTGTCTCTTTATCACTTGCACTAATCGTGTATGTACTAATTGATTATTCTGTTTCCTTGTGTTACAGTCAAGATTGTACATTGAATTTTGTATCTCCACTGTCCCCTTCCCCCAGGATGCACCTGAAATCGAGAAGTATACCCTCCTCAGTGTGCCTTCTTGGTAAAACGTTTAAATCAATAAATACACAAATCCTTCCTAAGGGGTTGTCTAAATTGACACTGAATTAGACTATTCCCCTTCCTGAGTTTTCCCTTCCGAGAATGCTGGAAAGGTTATCCTACATTTTCTTGATGTCCCTAGAGCATAACTAACTTTGCCTTTTTTTTCTTTAAAGATAATTCCTTCAGAAGACCTACGGTCAAATCATAGTCTAATGCTACTTTCCATATTCAGTTTGCATTTAATATTACTGTTTTGCTTTCAGCCCACTTGCTTATGCAGCATTTTGTTTTTTATTCTTAAATAGTGCATTACACTTCTGTATGGAATGCAACATAGACTAAATGGAGTTCTTACATCTTTTTGTTTCATTTCAGTTTTCATTTATTTTTTATACTGTAAGGCATGTGAGCAAGATTGCCCATTTTCACAAGTGTCCGGTGACAAACAAAGCATATAATTACATGGCACAGTCAGGGTTAACAGTATACAGAGGATAAAGTATATGATCAAGTGCAATTACATATAGAACAGAGATCAAAGCATACTGTCAATTGCAGTTACATACAGATTTGTCAAATAGGTAACACTTTAGATAGTTTTTAAAAAGAGACAATGTCTGACACTGAGCCAGACTGGGGGCAGGTTACTGATGAGTTTTATTCATCTTCGGATGGTGGGTGCCCCTGATTCTAAGCAGTACCTTCCCAAGTGGCTGACATAATGCATTTCTTTCTGATGTGAGGTGAGGGAGGTGGAAGGGAGGTTCAGGGAAGTGGGGAGAATTTACAGTGAGGCAGAGAGGGCAATATCCTTCTTGGAGGTGCTTCCAGTCCCAAGGGCTAGCATGGCAAGAAAGGTGAAAATAGAGGAATTTAATGGATGGCTTAGGGGGTGGAGTGAAAAGGAGTGGTATGGGCTCATTGGTTGCTGGGGAGGGACCTGGACTAACAAGGACCTGTATGCACCAGACAGGTTGCATCTAGGTAGTTAGGTTACAAGAGTCCTGAAGGGCAAGCTGGAGGAATTCATGGGGAACAACCGCAGTTTAAACTTACGGGGGGGGCAGCAGGGTGCATAGCACCCTTAGTCACCCGGAGGAGGAGGCCAATAGGCCTCCCCTCCAATCAGGACAGCATAGGGAGGAGTTAGATGAGAAGGGTGGAGGTAGGGAGGGAGGGCTGACTGAGGGAGGAAAGGGGTGGTGCGGTGGAAGTCAGGAGTAGGGGAGGTCCCGAGTCGTGGTGGAGGGTGGTGTCTCTGAATGCCAGAAGCCTTGGAAACAAGATAGCAGCATTGCAGTCACTGATGGCCAAGGGAGAGGTGGACATAGCAGCCATCATAGAGACATAAGCCACACAAAACCATGACTGGGACCTCGCAGTTTCCAGGTATAAACTGTACAGAAAGGATAGGGATGGAAGGGGGGATGAGTGCCCCTGTATCTGAAAGAGGGGATAGCTTGTACTAGAGAGGAAGAAGTGAAGTGTAAGACTGAAGCATTGTAGGTACAGGTACAATCCACTAGGGGGAGGAAACCAAGGAGTGGGGTTATCTACAGGCCACCTTCCCAGGAGGAGTAGTAGGACAAAATACTAGAGTCTCAAATCACGGAAAAGATCAATAAGGGGGAGGTAGTAATAATGGGGAATTTCAAGTTACCTGAGGTGGACTGGAAAATCCCTGCTACCTTCTGTACTAGGCAGCAAATATTGCTGGATGCAGTTCAGGGAGGTTTCCAGGCCCATGGTGTCATGGAGTCACCTAGGGAGAGGGCTCTACTGGACCTGGTCCTTTCCAGCTGTGAGCATGTTCAGGATGTGAAAGTGGAAGTGCCACTTGCAGATAGTGATCACCACACGGTGTCGTTCCACCTGGACATGGGCAGGGTAATGGTCAGGATGAGGACAAGGGTTTTGGACTTTAAGAGGTCTGGCTTTAGTAGGATGGGAGAAATTCTAGTAGAATTCCTTGCTGGGATCAGAAGCGAGATGGATGTTGAACAGAAATGATAATAATAAAGGAGGGACCAATGGAGGCCACTAGTGAGTGTGCCAAAATCAAAAGTAAGAAAGCTAAGCCCAAAAAGCTCAGCTGGTTCAGCAAGGAGGTGGCAAAAGCTGTAGGGGACAAGACGGCAGCCTTCCAGAAGTACAAATGTACTCAGAAGGAGAAGGATAGGGCTAAGTACTCTGCTAAATCAAGGGAGGTGAGCAGAGCAGTAAGGATGGCAAAGCGTACAAGGAAAGTGCAGCTAACATGGGAGTAAAAACAGGCTAAAAGGCCTTTTCCCAATATATAAGGGAGAAAAGGAACATAAAGGATGAGATACTTAGATTAAAAAAGGAGGGTGGTTTAGCAGAGGGTAGTGACGAGAAAGTAGAGGTACTTAACAAGTACTTCTGTTTAGTCTTCACTAGAGAGAAGGATGGACCAGTGCCACAAGGGAACAGGGGGGTGGGGACCAGGAGGGGGCGTCATTGATGGCATCATTCAAGTTGATTGGGTGCTTAAAGGCCTACAGACCTTGAAGGTGGATAAATCCCCCTGGGTCAGATGGCGTGCAACCCAAGGCTCCTAAGGGAACTGGTGGAGGTTCTGGTGGATCCCCTGGCAGCCTGCTTAATACCTCTCTGAAGGCAGGAATCATGCCCTAGGATTGGAGCTCATGTGGTGCCTCTCGATAAAAGTGGGCCAAAGGATGAATCAGTGAAGTACAGGACAGTCGGCCTGACCTTAATATTGGGCAAGCTGATGGAGACCATCCTGAAAGAGAGGCTGGTGAGCCTCCTGGAGGATAGCGGGCTCCAGGACATGAGGCAGCATGGATTTGTATGAGGGAGGTCCTGCCAGATTAACTTAATTGCCTTCTTTGACTAGGTCACCAGGACAGTGGACATGGGCCAAGCAGTTGATGTCCTATATCTGGACTTCAGCAAGGCCTTCGACTTTGTACCTCACAGGAGACTGGTCCGGAAGCTAGAAAACCTGGGGGTGGGGGCTGAGCTTGTTGGGTAGGTCAGAAGCTGGCTGCAAGACAGAAGCCAAAAGATAGTAGTTGTGGGGGGGGATTCTCAGAAGCTAGGCCTGTGACCACTCTGTGCTCGATCCAGTGTTGTTTAACATATTCATAAGTGACATCGTGGATGGGATCGAGGGTAAGCTCTACCTATTCACAGATGACTCAAAGCTCTGTGTGAGGGTGAACATGGAGGAGGGGAGACAGGAACTCAGGGAAGACTTGGCTAGGTTTCAAAAGTGGTCTGGCATTTAGCAACTGGGGTTCAATGTTAAAAAGTATCAAGTTATGCACTTGAGGGCAAAAACCCAAGGACCAAATACTGGATAGAGGGTATGCAGCTAACCAGGTCACAGGAAGAATAGAACCTGGGTATAATTATCACCAAATAACCTGAAACACTCAGCACACTGCAGGAAAGCTGTGGTCAAAGCAAGTAGGATGCTGGGCTACAGGGGAATACCAGCATGAAGGCCGAGGTCATCCTGCCACTGTACATGTCTCTAGTACGACTGCATCTAGAATACAGTGTGCAATATTGGTGCCTTTATCTTAAGAAGGACATACATTTGATGGAAATGGTACAAAGAAGGGCATCCAAGATGAACCAGGGCCAGCAAGGAAGTACCTACAAGGAGAGGCTCAGAGGGCTCAGCATGTACTCTCTTGAGGACAGAAGGGAGAGGAGGGACATGATTGAGATCTTCAAGTACTTTAAAGGTATAAATGAGGTAAACACCATGGGTCTCTTCAGCCTTAGTGAAAACAAGACTACTAGGGGTAACAGTCTGAAGCTGGTGGAGGAAGGTTCAGGAGGGAGATGAGGAGCAGTTTTTCACCAAGAGGTTGACAGCTAAGTGGAAAAAGTTGCTGGAGGAGGTGGTGTCCCTATAATGGGTGGACAGCTTCAAGAGAGGCTGGGACAGGGTGATGGGGAAAGTTGCAGGTGGGGAGGAGAGAGGGGCGGAGGTAGTATTTGAGAGTGGTTAAGAGGGATATGGGGAGGGGGCAGTTCCCTCTGTAAACACAGTGGGAACTGCACACTCAAGCAAACTAGGTAGACCATAAGGCCTTTATTTTCTGCCTCTTTCGTAAGTTTGTATTTTATCATAACATGGAAAACAGCTTCCTGGTACTATCCACGGAAATGCCATTCTTTGTACGGCCACTTCTGTGGTTTGTTTTCATTCGGTTTTGGCAGCTGCTATATGCTGTGCAACCACATGGAGTAGGAGCCATACATTCATTAAACTTTACAGTCTGAATCTAGTCTCCGGTGGGAGAGTTGGCTGCAGCCTTGCCATCTTCCAAGGCATACTGCGTTAGGGAACCTAGTGTCCTGTCCTTCCTACCTGGCCTTCCTCCCACTCTGCAGCTGAACTGCTTGAGAATTGCTCAATTTGGGTGGTTCTATGGAGGAAGATGTTCTCATGAAGATAGTTTAATTGGCAGTAGTGGCAGATTTTCAGGAGACTCTCCTCCAGACAGCCACAGCTCTCCCACCCACCTACCCCCCTTCTGTGTTTTCAGGTGGAATTCTGTTGAAGACCTGCTGGTTGCTGCATGCTTTAGTCTTCTCATTTCTGTGCTACTTGATGGGGGTCTCTTTGCCCCCGCCTCTCCTGTCAATCTGGTTTGGGTTATGATCTATCAAATCTCAAAAGATCCAGTACCACCCACCACAAAAGAGCCAACAAGTGTGATAAAATTCCCAGCATGTATTAAAGGCGAAAGGTAAAATATGTAACAAGGCATATAAAGGAGTACAAAACTCACAAAAGTGCTAATGCACCAGAGCTGGATAGTACAGGCAGAGCCCTCATAAAACGTTCCAACCAGTTTTGCCCAAAGGGCTTCCTCAGGAAGTGACAAATACCCTCTAACTCACACTTATATATGTATCAGTCTTAAAGGGACAGTGCCCAATTTCTAATTAAACTATTAAAAAATTAAAAATAAAACACAAGACTAAATATCATATAGAACACAAATAAATAACCATACATACATGTATAATGTGAAAAAAAAATGAACCTAAAAATCAATTCTGCAACAAATTCATGAAATCATGCTGCAGTGTCACATCTTCATTATAAAATGAGTGTAGACACCCAGCTACATATTGCAGAAAAATACTTAACTTAAACAATTATTAGAGAGGTGAAAACTCAGTTCTATCCACTCAACAACATGGAATGATGCAAAAATATATATATATATATATATATATATATATTTCAGTAACATATACATATTATAAATATCAGCAAAGGCCAGCCTAGCTATGTAAATACAAATACAAGTGCAGATATGCTTGATTCACTATAACTAAAATAATGAATTAGAAAAGTACAACAGTCCAAGAAGTGATCATAATTAAAGCATTGACACATTAAGGAAGTTCAGTATTATTTTATAATGCCATAGAACACTTTAAAGGGCACTTTAAATACTGATGCACTATCTGGATCACTGCTCTATACATATATACAAATATACATGTATCTCTTCTATTGTTTAAGTGAACTGAGAGGTCAATCTCATCATTAAGGCCAGGCAATTTTAGGGTACTCAATGTGTATATCCAGAAAGTTTCCTTCTCTGCCGAGATCTGCTTGACACTGCCCCCTCTAGGGCCAACAAAAGCATGATCAATTCCATAAAAGGTAAACATGTGCATCTTAGTGTCTCTCTGTGAGAGAACATGGGAGCACAATGCACTCTTTTCATCTCTGAGTATAATAGAGCTAAGATGCTGCCCACTCTGGTCCTGAGGGGCCGTGTGGTCATACCCACATAGAAAGCTCTACAAGAGCATGTTGCTATGTCAATGACATAACTGGTGCTGCAGTTAATAAAATGCTTGATCTCAAATGATTTAGGATTATTACTTGTAGTGAAAGTTTTAGTTTTAACCATCACTGAACACTGTGTATATCTACCACAGCAAAAACTCCACTTAGGTGTATTAGGAAGCCAGTTATTATTCTTTGGAACTGGCAAATAACTATGAACAAGTAGATCTCTCAGATTAGTGCCCCGCTTATACACAATTTTTGATGGTATAGATGCCACAGATTTAAGTGCTGTCTCTGTGCTCAAAATGTGCCAATATTTATCAATGGTATGATTAACCAACTGACTATCCCTTCCATATCTAGTAATAAACAAAACCTCACCAGGACTATCTTTACTTTTAGTCCTATATTGTAATAACTGATCCCTTGGCATGTCTACTGCTTGTGCTTGTGTGGTCTTAAGTAGAACTGGGGAATATCCCCTGTCCCTAATCGCTGAAACAACTCCATACTTCTAACTTCACATGTTTGGGGGTCCGAACAATTTCGTTTCACCCTTAGAAACTGGGATTTTGGGATATTGTTGATGGTGTGGTGGGGGTGGCAGCTGCTGGACTGTAAGAAAGCATTCCTATCAGTGGTTTTACGAAAAATATCAGTTGTGATGGTACCATCTTCTCCCTTCGAGATTGTCAAATACAAAAAATTAACGCTGTATAATGAGTAGTGTACACTAAATCATAAATTCTGATTTGATTCTACAGGAATGCTATAAAAGCATGTAACTGCGCAAGATCACCCCGCCACAGCATCAACACATCATCAATAAATCTGCACCGCAAATCAATATAATCATAGTATGGATTATTTTGTCTGTCACAAATACGTCCAAGTTCCCATAGTCCTAGATATAAATTGGCATATGTGGGGGAAAATGTAGCCCCCATAGCCATACCTTTGACTTGGAGAAAATGTTGTCCCTGAAAGATAAAGTGATTCATGGTAAACACAAAAGAGGCTAAACCACATAAAAAATCAATAAATGTCATGGTGTACTCTCTCCCAGTTTCCAACCAATATCGTAGGGCAGAAACACCCCCATCATGTGGGACATTGGAATAGAGAGACTCCATATCTAAGGTAACCAGATGCCAATGTGATTCTAGTTGCATATCCCTCAGGACACCCAATATGTGAGTGGTGTCTCTCATATATGACTGCAATAAAGGAACCAGATGTTTACACTGTGAATCAACACATTTGGATAATAGTTCAGTGAGGGACCCAATATCTGAAACTATTGGGAGTCCTGGGGGATCAACCAAAGACTTATACACTTTTGGAAGGACATAAATTGTCTGACGAACAGGGAATATAACAGTCAGGTTGGACCTGAGGGCCTCATAAATCACACCTCCAGCACATGCAGTATCCAAATAAGCATCAATCTGCTGTTTGAATTGCAGAATTGGATCTGTTTTTAAACCAACATAAAAATTATTATCTGCCAACTGTCTAAATATCTCCTGCCTGTACTGGTGCAGATCAATGAGGATGACAGATCCGCCCTTGTCCGCAGGCTTAACAATCATACTCTGATTATTTCTAAGTTCCATTAAAGCATTAAGTTCAATATTCGTCAAGTTGTTAAACCCCTACCCCTGAATCTCATGTAAACCCTGTTCTAAGTTCGAAAGCACTGCCTTCTCAAATGTCAGCACTTCTGGTGAATACACTGGAATGAATCTAGAAGGTTTCCTAAAGAGCTGTAAATCCGGACAATGGGTGGGTAAATCCATCAATGAGTCAATATCTTGTGACGACCCTTCTAGCTGTGTCCCATTATTAGTAACCTCATTAGTGCTATATTTGGAGGAAAAAAACTTTTAAGTTTAACTTTCTAGTCAACTTTTTTATATCCACAAACAGATGAAAAGCATGATTCACAAATGTTGGAACAAAGTTTAAACCCAGGACAGTACCCTGAGATGTTCTGCTTTCAAATCCAAAGATGAAGGATTGATCACATTCACTTCTTCTGATGGTATGTTCTGGTGCTGGAAGAGGTGGCTAACTTTGAGTCTGGGTTTTGATCTCCCATTCCTGTCAGAATTGTACAACTCTGAGTTTGTCTCTGGTGGGAAAAAGAGAAGGTAAAGGGCCACCGACTTTATACAGTATAGGTGCCACTGATGTGCACAGAGGTACGTCAGTGTGGGTGGGCACAACTAGGCATATGTTTCAGAGTGGTGCTGATGTCTTATAGTTCAATACTGAGGCTCTATGTAGGAGATTCTCTCAAAAATCTGCTGGTATTGGTAAGTAGCATTTTTTTGCTAAAAATTAGAGGATAAAAAGCATTCATAATTTGTGTGGTCTTCTCTCAGCCTAACAAAACTAATCGAAGTAAGTGCTCACTTTCTGTGAAATGACAGCCTGTGGATGAAGCCATGCAGCCAACCTTACACACAGAAACTATATAAGAGTAACAGGAAATCAATAATCATGGATTTATGTTGAACAGAGTCCTTGATCTTGTTCTTGGTTCTTTGCGAGACCCTTTGTTTTCACCGATCCTCTTGGTCAGCATCAATTAAGGTTTTTGCATCAGGTATTTAGTTAAAAATAGTGTCCAATTTAAATCCCATGGCTTGATGATTGATGATAACCTATTCTTCACAGAACGTGTGTGATCAGCTGTCAGGCTGTCCGTACTACAGGATGCTTAGCTGTGTGAGGGAGCTGGCCAGGGTTAATCCTGCAGGTTCTGGGACATGGAGCACACATGGGCAGTGTGGCACTAACACACAGCTTCCTTAAAAAGAAAACCATGTCCACACATAACTTCAGGCAAATGACACAGCATTACTGCTCCCTCCTGGAGGTAGAACAGACACAGCTTGCAGTTCATTTTTCCTAAATAAGACTCGGGAGGGAAGGGGACTGGAGGAGACAGCAGCGTGGCTGGTACTTTACCAGTATTAAAAGGGTATGAGTTGGTCCACAGGGGGTGATCTGGATTCATTACTGAAGCTCTTCGGATGGTAAAATTGGGAGTGCTACAGACACCAGGTCTGAATGAAAGATTCAAAATTGTTCCATTTTTATGATAAAGTTGTACATTTCACTATATCGTTTTCTGTGCTCTTTAGAACAATTTTTCCTGTGTGGGAAAAAAAACTTACTATTGGAACAACATAATGGCGGAGGACTGAAAGCAAAGACAAGAAAAACACAAAGTGGACTTTGCAAACCTCAGGCTGGAGATGTACCTTAGCCAATAATCTTCTGCCAAAATGAACTGCTCTCCACACATGTCTGTTTCCCAAGCACTATGGTAAAATCTATATGCATGCAAAAAACAGTGTATTTTTAAATATATGGCTAAAATGAATGCCTACTGGTATAGGGATGTTTCCTAGTAAATAGCCGAATTTTAACCATGTTTGTATAAATTGCACTATGTCACTGTAAATATTTTCCATCACGTCACCGTATCACATGACTTGTTTTGCTATTTAAACTGAGATAGTAATGGCTACAACTCACCCTTGATAAAGAGCTTATTTAGCATGAAACAGTGTTGGGTGCCCAGTAACAGGCTGTAGGACTGCACTGCATATTTTGCTATGTACAAACTGCATGATACGTGAGCAATAAAATCGTTTATGCACTCAAAGTTTCAGGCAAGTGTTTTTTGATTGTCGTGTGTGTGAGATTCCTTTGTCCCTAATAGTCTTTTGTTTTTGACCCAGCACACCTTTAGACTGGGATGAACCTACATCTGTTTCTGTACACTATATCTGGGTGTTTTATGCCCAGAAAACCTTATATGCCTGTAGGATTTCTGGAGATGTCTTATGCAACCCCAGAACCTAGCATTAGTGCGAGCAGTGCGGGTCCCCATGGCCTATTAGATAGCTTGTTTTCACACAGGGAAACATAGAAACATAGAAATTGACAGCAGATAAGGGCCACTTAGCCCATCCAGCCTGCCAATTTTTATTGTGATTGCTTATGCTGCAGACCCTGCTTGGTCTACGGCACTGTCTCTTCCACCCCCTTCCTTTTCTCTATAATGAGAATGCCATTTTAAACCTACTGGTACAGCTGCTTCAAAGCCAGAGTATGGCTGCAACTGTAATAAATGAAGATCAGCCACAGACTATACAAGAAACCTTTAATCAATTAGAAAGGGTGACTTTGAAAACACGCCACATACACAGGCAGCAGTTAACACTGCAAGCGTATCATAGTGTGAATGGAGTGCCTAGAGGGCTGAGGCTGTTAAAACCACCTGCATTTGGCAAACATAGGACTTTTGTATACGCAAAGGGAGAGAACGTCTGATTAAGTCTCATGTGGGACTAACTGATTAACTCTTTGAAGATTCAAAAAAGATACAAGTGGGAGTGTTAACAGATTTAGCAAAAAAAAAATTGGTCTCTGTTTCTATGGACTCACCAGATTACCAAAAACATTATGGGAATCTGGAAAATCATATTAAACAGCAAGACGAAAAAATAAAAAAGGCAAAGCAAGCCAGATTTCTAACAGACCAAAAAGGTGATGAGACAAATCAGATCTTTGATTGGAACACAAAGGGAGATGATAATGAGAATCATAGACTGATTAAAAAATGCTATTGACTCATCTGGTAATATTGCTACAGACCAGGAAAGTGCAGGATCAATATTTTTTCAAGAATCATGAAACAACTGGATTCACTTTCAGCAGTCAAAAATTGGGGGAACTGGAGAAAATGGAGAGTACTGAGAAGGAGGAGATGCTAGCAGCTAGTCGAGGGGGAGGAGAGGACAACAGCAATCAAAGAGGCAGCAGCAGCAGCAGGAGCAACATCAGTGGAGCTGACAGAACAGATGGCGTTAATAGTGGTAGATATATCTGAAATACCACCATCAGCAACTGAATTAACTGTGTTGCAAAAAGGTCTTTCCTTTTGTATAGACCATTGGTGCTAATCCATTTGACACTTTCATAGATTTATATAAATTTACCCAAATGTTAAACCTTAAATAGCACTTTTTTTTGCCATAAAGGTTTTTTTACTATCTGGTTGGATGGGTGGCTTATCAGCCCTGTCCATATTACCTGCAGCCGGCTTCTACCACTATTGGGTTCCAGGCAATGGCCTTCACACCGATCCCCCCCATGGCAGGGCCAAGAGGGTAAGGGCTGTCCTCCTCCCAGACAGACTATCTGGATGCCTTCAGTTTGTGGCATGGTGGAGAGGGTTACAGTGATATGGGCAGGGCTTCATTTAGCTCATCCTCTATTTTGCTGTTTTTGTCCATCCTTAATGCTGGGGTGTACATGTCAGAACATTTATGTGGAGGCATGCACATTCTGCAGAGTTCAGTAGCACCCACCTACATGTGTGGATCTTGGCTGTTCCTCCACCAAACCCACACAGCAGAGTCTGCAACCACTGTCCCCTGGGAGAGAAGACCAGTCAATCAGATGCTCAATCCTCTCTCACCCTGCCCTACCCCATTGACCAGATTCCATTCCCGAACCTGGGTTACCGCCAAGGGAAAAGGTATGGCATGCACAGCACTTGGACAGGCCCTTAAATACCACTTTGAGAAAGAGAAAGCTAGCCTTGCTTGTAGAGCAGAAAGCAGCTAACTAAAAGAAGCTACATTTTCTTGTTAATTTAAAACTTATATCTCAGCAGGAGTCAGTATCAGTTAAGATTAAGTAGACAGATAACTTTATCAGAAGTAGAAGGGGTCTTATTTAGGGTTAAAAGGAAAAGAAAGAAAGGCAGCGTGCATTCTGTGTAGGGAAAGGTACTGTATCAGGTGACTTTGCTAAACCAGTAGGAGGAAAGAGAGCTTACCTGGGGGTGTGGTTTAGACACTAGAAAAGCAGGTGAGTCAAATTACAACTTCCTGTTGCTAGCCTTGCTTGTAGAGCAGAAAGCAGCTAACTAAAAGAAGCTACATTTTCTTGTTAATTTAAAACTTATATCTCAGCAGGAGTCAGTGTCAGTTAAGACTAAGTAGACAGATAACTTTATTAGAAGTAGAAGGGGTCTTATTTAGGGTTAACAAAAGAAAGAAAGGCAGTGTGTGTTCTGTGCAGGGAAAGGTACTGTATCAGGTGACTTTGCTAAACCAGTAGGAGGAAAGAGAGCTTACCTGGGGGTGTGGTTTAGACACTAGAAAAGCAGGTGAGTCAAATTACAACTTCCTGTTGCTAGCCTTGCTTGTAGAGCAGAAAGCAGCTAACTAAAGAAAGCTACATTTTCTTGTTAATTTAAAACTTATATCTCAGCAGGAGTCAGTGTCAGTTAAGATTAAGTAGACAGATAACTTTATTAGAAGTAGAAGGGGTCTTATTTAGGGTTAAAAAAGAAAGAAAGAAAGAAAAGAAAGAGCAGTGTGTGTTCTGTGCAGGGAAAGGTATTGTATCAGGTGACTTTGCTAAACCAGTAGGAGGAAAGAGAGCTTACCTGGGGGTGTGGTTTAGTCACTAGAAAAGCAGATGAGTCAGATTACAACTTCCTGTTGCTAGCCTTGCTTGTAGAGCAGAAAGCAACTAACTAAAAGAAGCTATATTTTCTTGTTAATTTAAAACTTATATCTCAGCAGGAGTCAGTGTCAGTTAAGATTAAGTAGACAGATAACTTTATCAGAAGTAGAAGGGGTCTTATTTAGGGTTAAAAAGAAAAGAAAGAAAGGCAGCGTGAGTTCTGTGTAGGGAAAGGTACTGTATCAGGTGACTTTGCTAAACCAGTAGGAGGAAAGAGAGCTTACCTGGGGGTGTGGTTTAGACACTAGAAAAGCAGGTGAGTCAAATTACAACTTCCTGTTGCTAGCCTTTTTTCTTACTAATTGCCCTCCATCCCACCCACCCAAAGCCAGTTCTGCTTTTATAGCCACTGGATTTGACTGTCAACAGGAACTTCCTGTTTGGCAGTAGGAAGGAAAGGGTCATAGAGAAACATTGGTTTTGTCAACCCTAAAGTAAAAAAAAAGTAGCTCACTCTCCCCCCCTAGCTGCTGGTGGTCTGATATTGAGCAAGGAAGAAGGAGGCTACTGAAGAAGATAGGAAGTTGCTGTCCCAGAACAGGAAGGGTCAGAGTTGTAAGGAGAGGATAGAGTAAACATCCAGAGAAACAGTAGAGAGGACACAAAATAAGACATGATAGGAGTGGTGCAGTGCAATGGCTGTGGGGTGGCAGTGTTCCGGGAGACATTCTGGAGGCTGCGATGCTGCCCTATTTGCAGGCACCTCTCTGGTCTGAGAGAGGAGGTTGCCCATCTCCAGGCTGACCTGGCTAGGATTCGCGAAACCTTCTCCCCCACCCAGGGACTACCAGGGCCAATGCCACTACCTCAGAGGTTGCCAAGAAAGAGGAGAGGCTGGACCAGGGTGGGCTCAAGGAGGAGGAAGAGGGTGTTGGAACAGAGTTGCATCCCTCCAGCTGTACCTTTCTACAATTCATTCGCTCTTCTGGTGGATAGTGGTTCCTCTATGGAGGCAACTGCAGTGGAGACCAAGGAGGATGCTGGGAACCTTCACAAAGAAGACCCACAGGAGGGTGGCATGGGACACCACAGGGGAAGGAAACAACTCCTGGTGGGGGACTCAATCATTAGAGGGGTAGAAATGGGGAAGGAAAGGGAGAGAGAGGTAAGGTGCCTTCCTGGTGCCACGGCTTGGAGGGACAGGAAGCGAATCCTCGGGATCATGGGAGGAGCTGCATGAGGGAGGGAGGGAGCTGGATGTCATTGTCCACCTAGGGACAAATGACCTGGGTAGGAATGGGATCAGAGCAGTGCAAGAGGAGTTTATAGAGTTGGGAAGGAGCCTTAGACAAGTAGCGCATACGGTAACCTTCTCAGAGGTGCTGCCTGTCTATGGCAAGGGAGATGCTAGGGCACTTCTCACCAGGGAATTCAATGAGTGGTTGAAAAACTGGTGTGAAGCTCAGGGTTTTGGCTTCATTGGGGACTGGGGAGCCACCTGGAGGGATGCAGACCTATACTGGTGCGATGGTCTGCATCTGTCAGGGGGGAACCAGGATCCTAGGTGAGAGGTTTAAATGCTTCATTGGCAAGCATTTAAACTAGCCAAGGGGGGAGGCACTGAAAAGGAGCAGGGAAATCCAAGCCTCCCCCACAAAAACATGGTGATTAGTGAGGTAAACACCAAGGTACAGAAGTTATTAGGGAGCAGAACAGATTTAAATGTAAAAAGGCAAAGGCAGTAAGGACAGAAATGAGGCTAAAGGGTAAGGCTATCAAAAGTGGAGGGTGATGAGTACCAATGCCCATAGTCTGTGTAACAAGCTCCCTGAACTAGTGGCCTTGATGGAAGAGGGGTTGCCTGGATATTGTGGCAGTCACAGAAACATGGTACACAGAGACCATGACTGGCATGTCAACATACCAGGATACACAATCTACAGGAGGGACAGGGAGGGTAAAAGAGGAGGAGGGTAGCTCTCTATGTAAAGTAAGGGATCAAGCAACAGAACTAAAGGAGTAAACAGGGAGCAGATGAGGCACTTTGGGTCACCCTGGAGACAGGAAATGGCACCACAATCCGTATGGGGGTTATATACAGACCCCCATCTTGGGGAAGGGAATGGACAAGGAAATGATAGAAGGCTTTCTTAGAATGGCAGAAAAAGGGGAGATATTGTTGATGGGGGACTGAATATGCCAGATGTTAACTGGAGCACCTTTGCTGCAGGCACATCCAAGAGTAGGGTAATTCCTGATGCCCTACAGGGGGCATGCCTCAGACAGCTAGTATTGGAACCCACTCGGGAGGGAGCAATCTTAGACCTGGTACTCTCAAATGGGGATGGAGAAAGAATCTCAGATTTAGAAGTGGGTAGCCATCTGGCAACAAGCGACCACCAAACAGTGTGGTTCACGATAAACACAGCCATACAAAAGCAAGAGTACTGGACTTTAGGAAGGCCGACTTTGGGAAAATGAGAGAGTGCCTCAGAAAAGCACTAGCAAACAGGCAAGAAGGAGGGGTGGAGGAACAAAGGGGAGTGATCAAAACAGCCATCGCGAAACAACAAGCCTGTGTAAAGCAAATCAATAAAACACAACGAAGGAAAAAATGCTATGGTTCTCAAAAGAGGTGGCAGGAAGGTTAAGGAGAAAGGACAGCATTCAGGAAATATAAGGAAACACAGAAGGAGCAGGACAGAGAACTTTATCAGTTAAAGCAGAAAGAGGCTGGGAAGGCAGTCAGAAAAGCAAAGGCCCAAACCGAGGAAAAGATAGCCAATTCTGTTAAGAAGAGGATAAGACCTTTTATAGGTACATTAGGGGAGAAGAAAGACCAAAGGAGGGATACTGAAGCTTAATAAAGGGAAGGAATGTGGGTAGAGGTGACAGTGAAAAGCAGGGATACTGAACGAATATTTCTGCTCAGTATTCACAAAGGAAGAGGAGGGAGTTACCTAAACCAAACAAGAGAAACACTCCGAAGATGGGGGTCGATACCAGTCCATTTACAGAAGAAAGGGTTCTGAAAGAACTGATAAAATTGAAGGTGGACAAAGCAATGGGCCTGATGGGATTCACCCAAGAATTCTAAAAGAACTAAGGGTAGAACTAGTGACACCGCTGACTACTCTCTTTAACAAATCATGGGAGGATGGGGTGGTACCTGAGGACTGGAGGAGGGCAGATGTGATTCCTCTTCACAAAGTGGGAGCAGGACAGAGGCAGGAAACTACAGACCAGTTAGTTTGACCTCAGTGGTAGGGAAAATGTTGGAATCATTTCTGAAGGAAAGAATTGTTGAGTACCTAGAGGCCAGTGGGGCACAGGACCCAAGGCAGCATGGATTCACGATGGGAAGGTCATGTCAGACAAATCTAATAGATTTCTTTGACTGGGTGACCAAAGTAGTAGACCAGGGAGGGGCTGTGGACATGGCCTACCTAGATTTTAGCAAGGCATTTGATACAGTCCCACAAAAAGATTAATTCACAATAGCCAGCTGAGTGGGTCCCAAGGTGGTAGCCTGGATAAAAATTGGCTAGACAACAGGACTAAAGGGTAGTAGTAAATAGAATACACAGTGAAGAAAGGAGGGTTACTAGTGGGGTACCGAGGGTTCAGTACTGGGACTGGTCCTTTTAATGTCTTTATAAGTGACATTGCAGAGGAACTGGAAGAAAAGTATGTCTCTTTGCAGATGACACAAAGATCTGCAACAGGGTTGATACACAAGATGGAGTGGAAAGGATGAGAAGGGACTTGGCAAGGTTGGAGGAATGGTCAAATGCATGGCAGCTCAGATTAATGCAAAGAAGTGCAAGGTAATGCACATGGGAAACAAAACCCAGGGAAGTGTACACAATGGGGGTGAGATACTGACAACAGTAAAAATAGAAAGGGACTGAGGGTAATTATATCAGATGACCTAAAGGTGGGCAAGCAATGTGAGAAGGCAGTAAGGAAGGCGGGGGGTACTGGGATGCATAGGAAGAGGCATCAATAGTAGAAAACAGGAAGTTGTTATCCCTCTGTACAGACAGTTGGTGAGACCCCATCTGGAGTACTGTGTGCAGTTCTGGAGACCCCATCTCTGCAAAGACATAGACAGAGTGGAAGCTGTCCAGAGAAAGGCAACCAAAATGGTGCAGGGTCTGCACCAGAAGACATATGAAGAAAGACTAAAGGAGCTTAATATGTATACCCTAGAGGAAAGGAGGGAGAGAGGGGACATGATAGAAACTTTCAAGTACCTCAAGGGAATTAACAAAGTCCAAGAGGGTAGCATCTTCCAGAAAAAGAGATGTGCAAGAACAAGGGGGGCACAATTTGAAGATAGAGGGGGGACGGCTCAGAGGTAATGTGAGGAAGTATTTTTTCACTGAGAGGGTTGTGGATGCATGGAACAGCCTCCCTGAGGAGGTTGTGGAGTCAGGAACAGTGGGGGACTTCAAGAATGCATGGGACAGGCATAAGGCAGTCCTAGTGGGGGGTAGGAGGAAGTAAGCTGTTGGTTAACTAGGATTTGCAGCTTATCTGTTAGGTAGGAAAATGGGCAGACTAGGTGGGCCAAGCAGTCCTTATCTGCCATCAAATTCTATGTTTCTATGTTTCTAAAAGTACATCAGAGGTGTAGAACATGTAAATGTGACTCCAGTTAGAACAGTGGATAGATTTAAAGAAAAATCCGCTTTTTGTAAATCGCCGGTGCCGCTTTTATTTCCTTTGAATGTATGTGTGTCCAGGATCTGAACTTTATGTCTGAGAGAGACAAGAAAAAAGATCTTTTTGTTAATATCTGTGCAGTAGAATGTAAAGTATTTCAAGACCTCTGAGAAAATCTGCATATTGGTGTCTATTCACAATGTCTATGTGATGTGGCTACATGGCGCATACATGACCCTAAGTTAGACAGCCATGCATCTGGGTCCTGCAGACCCGCACAGCACTGACACAAGGGGCGCGTTCCCCTTCTGCACCTGAACTCCTGTCCATGCATACATCTACACATGTGGATGGACTGGGGGAATTGGCTGGGGGTGTTCCTATATTCTGCAACATTCACCAAGGTGTGGAGTGCTGGAAGAGGGGGGTGCAGGCTACACCATCAGCGACCCTGCCATAGCTGTTGCACACCCCTACCGTATCACACCCACTGGCCATAGTGGGGCAATTGACCCCCTCCTGCCATTCTCACCAGCCCTACAGACATGCAGAGAGGGCTGGGGAAGCAACTGGGGCACTTGCCTGTCTTTAAGTGCTTTCCAGGATGTGTGGTGTCTCACAATCCCCTGCTCCACATGGAGCAGGGGATCTACTCTGTTGCCAGGGTAGGCATCTGACTGGATGTCTGCCTTTGTCTACCAGTTTGTCCCCCTGTGCACCTAGATATCAGCATGGGTGGGACCATGGACAGGCAGTGCCTATTAGTGAATGGCATGCCCTGTGCACCTTTCCCAGGGTATGGATGTGGGCAGGCTGGGTACCTGCCTGATGCACATAACCATCTCACATTCATTCATGCATAGCCCCCAATGTTATAAAGCCAGTGGATGTGGGGGGGGGGGTCATAGTTGTGATGAATACTACCAGCTTTGAGAATGAAATATGGAAACATCTTTCAGTCAAAAAAGTTAATAAAAGACTAAAGGCTGATCCAACAGAGGATTTCAAAAAATGTATTGATTCATTTATTTTGGTTGCTTGTAGCAGAGGTGTTATTACATCTCAGATCAAGGGTTCCTTATTGTTGAGTTCCTTGTGCTGGTGTTGATATATAGGGGATACGTTATGGCAGGTGGTGGTATACACTATTTATCTGAATGAGTGGAGAGTGACCTCAGATATCCTCACTAGTGGAAAAGCATAGTGGAGCCACGAGTGATGGCAGCCAAGGTCACTATCCACTCATTCACATAAATTGTGTATTCCACCACCGGCCATAACATATACCATTTATACAATAGGACAGTGATTTTTTTTGCTGTTTTTTTTGGGTTTGATGATGTCACCAAAGTGAAATAAATGGATTTATTTCACTGGGGTGATGTCATCACAGTGAAAGAAATGGATTTATTCCACTGCTATGAGAATACATATTTTTATGTAATGAGTTATTTGCTCACTCCTACTGTATAACTATTCTTCCCAAGATTCACAAAAGTCTACAAAATCCTCCTGGTAGACCTTTCATGGCCAGCACTGGGACTTCGACTGAACCTTCAAAGTGCCTTCATTTGTTAGTGATTAGCACATATCTTACAGACTTGGGAAGAAACAGAAATGCAGCAAGATTTCTCCTGGTCATCCTTGATGTGGAAGTGCTTTACACCAAGGTTTCACATGTGGGTGGCCTGGAAGATGTTCGCTTCTGCTAAGTAAAGCACTGACTTTGTGGACTTTTTAGTGAAATGTGCAGAATATATTTTAACCTGCAACAATTTCATTTTCTTAGGACAATATTTCCTACAAATCCATGAGATGGCGATAGTGGAAGTCTGTGTGTTTAGTTAATGTAATGAAAAGTTTTAATTTGGTGTATAAACATTTGTATTTGTGTCTAATTATTCTGTGTGTCCCTCACTTAGAGAAACCGTTCAAACAGTATTTTGAGAATACAGTTTGAATGGTATTAGCCAGAAAAGGTTCAGATATTTTTTGCATAAAATCCATCCAAACTTAGTGCATGTTTATGGGGGGGGGGTACAAATGGCTGCTCAGGAATGCAATAATTATATATCGAAATTGCAGCACAAATAGGTGTCAATTAGGTGTGATATGTAGTAGTTATGCTATACATGCACATGTGTCTCAGGGAAAGATGGTCCAACAGTGTTTTAACACATTGGTGTTCAGCAGGACATCAGTTCTTCTCCCACCTCAGCCACTGTCGTGACAAACCGTTTTCAGTGCTGTAATGTAGCTTTAGTTGTATGGCCTATATTATGTTTCTATGATGTTTCTGTCTGTACAAAACTGTAGTTAGAACCAAAGTACATCAGATTAACAATTGTAATTATTTAGTTCATTCCACAGTTAGATAAACTGTTCAAACAGTATTTAGTGGATACAGTTCAAATGTTCTTAGGTAGCAAACGCTGATAACTGCTGGAGAAAACTGTTCAGGTTGGTTAACAATGCTGATCTGAATGCTGTACAAAGTGCGAATACTATTTAATGATTACCATTCAAACATTAGTGAGTGTTGCCATATTGTTGTGCAAAGTTCAAACAGTATATGCAATTTGCAGCACTACTTTTAAAATAAATGTGTGTTTCTTTGTCACTTCACTGCACAAAAATGATTTGGACCAATGGGCTGAAATTTTCAGGGTACGAAGGGCTTTCCCCACAGAAGTGCCTTTTAATAAAAATAATAATAATAATCTTTATTTTTAATGCGTCTTTCAAAAAATCAAGGCGCAGAACAGTCTTTAAAATACATCCAAATAACACATCATAATCAAAATCAGTAGAATAAATAATATCAGCATCATAATAAATAATAAAATCAGATTGGTTCAATATCCTCCCCAAACGATTTTCTCCACAGAAAGGATTTCAATGCTTGTTTAAAGCCCACCCACCATCGTGCACTCTCTAATCCAATGGGGTAGAGAATTCCAGAGGGTCGGTGCCACGAATACGAAGGCCCAGGCACCGGAAGATTTCAAAACTACCCTTGGAATCTGTAGCAACCCTTCGTTGGCTGAGCAGAGCGGTCACTCTGGGATGTAAGGGACCAGATGCTCTTTCAGATAGTCAGGGCACAGACCATGCAGGGCTTTGTAAGTCAGAAAACTGACTTTAAAGGAGATCCGCCACTGAACCGGCAGCCTGTGCAGGCCCCGCAGCACCGGGGTAATATGGAAGGAATGAGACGTCCCAGTTAACAACTGGGCTGCGGAGTTCTGCACCAGCTGCAAGCAGTGGATATCAACCCCTGGAAGCCCAAAGTAAAGGGAATTGCAGTAGTCCAAGCGCGAGGTCACAAAGGCGTGGATCAACATAGGTAGGTCTCCAGACGGAACAAGGTGCTTGATCCTAGTGATACTCCTAAGATGATACAAGGATAACTTAACGGCAGCCGACACTTGTGCATGCAGTGTCAGCCGGTCATCAAGAATTACCCCTAGGTCGCGCACCTGTTCAGAGGTAGGAAGCTCAACCACCCCAGGAATAAACCTGAGGGATGGTTTGTCCCCAACCCCCCTATCCGGTGACCAGGATCCACGACCATCACTTCCATCTTTCCAGAATTCAGCTTCAGCCAGCTGGACCTCATCCATCCTTGGATTTCATCGAAGCAGTTATTAAAAACCAAGAATGCTCCATTCTGGTCGGGTGCAAAAGACAGGTAGAGCTGGGTATCGTCAGCATAACAATGAAACTCCAGCCCATATCATCTTACAATGTCTCTGAGGGGAAGCATGTACACCGCAAACAGTATGGGGGACAGCACTGAGCCCTGAGGCACCCCACAGGACAGAGAGATAGGGTCAGAGGAAAATACCCCCGAGACCACTCTCAGTGTTCTACCAGTGAGGAAAGACGAAACCATCTGTGGACCAGACCTGAAAGCTCACAGATGATTCTCAAGCACTCAAGCAGTACCCCATGGTCTACAGTGTCAAATGCTGTTGACAGATCCAACAGGACCAAAATGTACCATTTTTCTGGTCTCTTGCCATCAAGAGATCATTAAACACCCGAACCAGTGCAGTCTCGGTGCTATGCCTCTTTCTAAAACTGGATTGGAGAGGATCATAGATGCTATGGATGGTCAAATGGTTGTTCAACTGAGTAGCCACTACTTTCTCAATTACCTTCCCAACAAAGGGAAGGTTTGAGATAGGTCTGTAGTTAGCGAGGGAGTCGGGGTCCAAAGAAGCCTTCTTCAACACTGGTGTCACCACAGCCTCCTTCAGGGACCAGGGATATTCACCAGAGTCTAAGGAGCACCAGACTATCCTCGCTAGAACCAGGATGATAATCTCCCCACAGCCCATAATCAGAGCTGTAGGGCCTGGGTCTAAACTACAGCATGTAGTGCACATACCTTGGACAATCCTCATAACATCTTAGATATCCGACCTTTTGAAGAGATTCCAGGAACGAGGAGGGAAAGCGACCAAGGACTGGTCCACGGCCCTTCCCATACAGAGTGTTGCTCGGGTCTCCGCCCCAATGTCCTCCACCTTATCTGCAAAGAACCGAGCAAGCTCTTCACACTGAGATTGTGAAAATGCTCAACGAACCTGTAGACGGGCTGGGTTGCACAGTCTGTCCATGGTTTGAAAGAGCTGAGCCGGTCGGTTCTATGCAGCAGCAATTTCCCCAGACAGGAACACTGCCTTCTTACGGGTAATTGCTGATTGGTAGAGTTGATAATGCTCTAATAGTCTAAGATGGTCAGCATTCAAGTGGGATTTCTGCCAACATCTCTCTAACCTGCGTCCTAAACGCCGCATCTCCCTCAGGTCCCCATTGAATCATGGGGACCGAGGGCAAAGAGAGAGAGGACGCACACGAAATGGTGCAATGGAATCCAGAGCAGAGGTAATGGCCTTATTATAGGCCAGAACCAAAACCTCTGGATCCGTGCACATCACAGGGAGTTGTGATAGGTCAAGCACCGCAGTTAGACCATTGGGAGTCACATCCCGTAAAGGGCGGAACTTGACCATCTCCACAGGGATTGGTTTATGCAGGGGGGTGCCAAAATTGAATCTCACAGTGTGATGGTCAGACCATCTGATGAGTTCCACCCCCACACCGGAGGCCTCCATCCCCAGGAGGAAGACCAGATCAAGGGAATGGTTGCATTTATGAGTGGCAGAGATAACTACAACACACTATGGTTTGCTGATAAAATTTACAGTACATGGGTTCCATACTTACAACATTCTGAAGTTTAGAAATTTCCCATAGGATAACATTTTGGCAGTTGGGTACCTTTTGGGGGCTATATATCCTGAAAACATTTCGGGATACAGATTTTTTGTGAAACATAGGTTAGTATACCTTTAGATGTATTAAGCAGTTATGCATGTTTCCAGGCCCTGTTTAAAACTGCAGTGGACATTTTTATCAATGTTCCTATGATGACTGTGATACTGTGCCATTGGCAGCACAAGGGTTAATTGCAATGTCTCAACACTTATGGATGGGTAGGAAAGCAGGGCCCTTCAGGCCCTGCACTCCCACATATGGATAACGTTATGGAGTGATGGGAGCACAGGGCTCGGAGGGCCCTGCGCTTTCACAGGGAGGTGAGGGTTAATTACAATGTCTCTGCACTTATGGATAGATGGGAGCATAGGGCCTGTACCAAGGGTTGTGCGCTTCCACATGAAAATCAGGGACAATTACAATATGCATGCATGGGAGGGCCCTGTGCTACCACAACACACTGTGGATGATTATACTTTCTCAAAAAGTAAGGAAATTCATTGCAAAAACCTTAATTAATGCAGCAGTTAGGGTTCATATTAAAGCAACAAAAGTATGGAAATGTGGTGTTACGGTTCCCAACCATAACACCCCACTTCCTCAACCAACCGCACCCAACCCCCATTCTCCAGAAACCAACATGCGTTGGAGTGCGTCTTGGGGTCGTCGACCCTAACGTTAGCCTCATTCTCCTATGCTGTACCATCTCTGCTTCCTTGCACATGAAATGGGATGAGCATTAGGGCTGATGACCCCAAGACACACTCCAACACCTGTTGGTGTGTGGAGGGTGAGGGTAGGGTGCAGTGGTATGGTTGGTTGGGTGGAGTGGGGTGTTAGGGTTGGGAACCCTAATACCACATTTCCATATTTTTGTTACTTTAATATGGACCCTAACTGATGCATTAACGAAGTTTTTTGCAATTAATCATTTTATATAGATGGTACATGAATGATACTGTCATGGTACAGCAGGGGTCAGTATCTGAATTGTGAACTTTTGTAGGGTACCTTAAAAAAATAAAATCCCCACAATTCGATTTTACTTGACTGCAGTCGCTACCCCATCATACTACTGATAGTAGCCCCATAGCCAATTCTTGAGTGAAGAAAAACAGTAGCAAGCAGGAATGTTATGAAGAGAGCAAAATAAATGTGTCAGAGGTTCCACGTAAGACGGTACAGTCCAGGGGTTGTAAAAAATGTAGAGAGATAGGTGAAAACTAAACAGAAAGAACTAATTTCCTCAGTTGCCAATCAAATAAAGACATCACAGAGTCTGAAAGTGTGCCTTTCATAACAAAAAACTCTATATGTCACAGTCCTCAGACGTAAGAGACATAATAGTCAAGAACTTGGAAACTGTAACAGCAGACCCAGTTCTGGGGAAATTCTTAAAAAGATCCACCTAAGATGGTGTATAGGAGGTTGGAAAATAAGATATTTTGTTTTCCTTTAGCCAGCCATGCTCACATGTGAAGAATACACAACTAGGCAGTCCTTCTGTAGGTTGTTATAACTGTGTGCATATTAAATACTGCTGTGACATACATAACGCAAAGGCTTTTTAACATCCCACTAGTAAACAAACATTTACTATCAGGGGTTTTACCAACTGTAACACCTCTTCAGGTGTGCACCTTGTCAAATGTACATGTCCAGCTTTTTATGTGGTGAAAAACAGCTGAAAGTCAGAGTGGGGGGACTTTAGGGTCAGTGAAGAACTGAACAACATACTCACTACCAATGTAAAATTTGCATGGGGTGAGACAGCAGCACTGGTAGTCCTTTACCAGTATAGAAAAGGTATGAATTGGTCCGTGGGGGTGTGGGTGATGGTGGTCAGGATTCATTATTGCTACGCAGAAAAGCTTTTTGAATAATAAGATGGGGGTGTGGTGGGGCGGGGTTACAGACACCAGGTCTGAATGAAAGATTCAAAATTGTATCATTTTTACAATAAAATTGTATATTTAATTATCTCTGTTTATGCATTCTTTAGAACAATATTTCCTGTAGGAGACGAAAACTTATTATTGGAACAACATACTGGTGGAGGACTGAAAGCAAAGACAGGAAAAAGAAACAGTGGAATTTGCAAGCATCATGCTAGATATGTATCTTAGCCAAAAATCTTTTGGCAAAATGAACTGTTCTCAACACATGTCAGTTTAGGAATTTATTGTTTTTTTCCTTATGACTTTCTACCCCTTGGGTTGCTGATCACTCTGACCCCGCCTTCCCCAGATCAGCTCCCACCTCCCAGGACTTACCTCTACACAGATTCCCCCACAGATTCCATCCTGTGGCAGGGCTGGAAGGGGGTGACCATACCCCCGAACACATCTGAATGTGCTGAGGTGCACAGATGGTGGTGCGGGTCTGGAGATGTGTGTAGCATGTCATCTAACCCTTGGGTCCCTTTTTCCATTTTCTGCCCCTGTATGAGCTTATTCAACATGGATTGCGCATGTCTGTGGAGGCACACATGCGACTCAGAACCTGTGGCTCTCCTTTCACCCCTGTGATGCAGATACATTTGCCTCTCAGGTGTTCGGTGCTGCCACCAGATCTCCACCTGATGGCAGCCAAGAGCTGAGTCTGCAGACCTCCTCAATCCAGGACAGAAGAGCTGCCTGGTGGCTGCTACATCCACTCCCACCTCTCCTCTTGCTGACCCCTGGCAACCCAACCTCGTTCACAAACTCAGGCCGTAGACGTGGCACTAAGTAAGGCACACATCAGCGCCTCACCCCTCAGTGTCACCAGGCCAGTAGGACTTTATTGTTTTACAAGTACTACAGTAAAAGCTATATGCATGCATTAAACAGCTTTTTTTTAAATATATGGCTAATGTGCATACTTATCAGAATGTGGCTGTTTCCTAGTAAATAGCCAAATTATAGGGGTGCGGTTGTGCTCCTATATTAGGATTAAGTCTTCACTTCTATGTTGAACTGAACATTTGGAACTTTAATATCTTCACAACCATTCAAGCAATTCACATGAAAGTTTACATGTGCCATCAGGGATCAAAGATCTCTTGATGTGGCAAGTTTCATTCCGCGGTCGGATATGTGGGTGAATCCTATTTCGTGCTGCCATCATCTTGTTTTCAGTTAGCGGTGGCAACAAAATTAAATTACTAAAAAAATGGGGGGCTTTAGGAAAAACAAACAGTTGTGTTTACCTAATCAGGGCCCGTAGAATTAAGGGTCAGTTTTTTGATTACTTACTTAGAAATGTGTTTTTTGTACTTGCGGAATTCCTTTTCTGCAAATCGAGAAAAAGAAATTCTGTGAAACAGGATCCTTTTTCGCAAATTGTGAAAAAGGATTCACAAAACAGGATTCTTTTTTGCAATTTGCGAAAAAGGATTTTCTTTTACTGCAAATTGCAAAAAAAGCAATTGCAGAAAAGGATTATTTTTAGCGATTTGCGAAAAAAGAATTTTTATGTACGTGTTTTCTTTGTCATTTCAGGAAACAAGCGGTTTGGAATTTTGGTCTGAAATTTTCAGAGTACAAAGGGGTTGGTCCACAGATGTGTCTTTTGCTGGTTTGGTGAAAATATGTCACTTTGCTGTGGAGTCCTGCACATTTCAATTTTGCTATGCTTCCCACAGGATTACATTTCTTTGTCACTGCGCTGTGAAGAAATGGTTTGTAATTTTGTTCTGAAAATTTCAGGATACAAAGGACTTTCCTCAACAATGTGCCTTTTGAAGGTTTCATGAAAATATATTAATTTGGTGTTGAGTTACACAGGTTTCACATTTTCCTGTGTTTTCTAAAGGATAACATGGTAATGTGAGAGGTTTCTCTAGGTCTGCATAATACGGGATGGGAGCACAGGGATCAGAGGGCCCTGTGCTCCTACAGGCAAAGAAGGGTAGCACTACACTGTCTCAAAAATTATGCATGGATGGGAGCACAAATATAGATACCATTAAGGACTGATGGGGCCCTGCACTCCCACAGGGAAGTAGGGATACAATTACAGTATCTCAAAATTATGGATGGATGGCACTGTGCACTCTCACATGCAAATATTAATACCATTATGGAGTGATGGAAGAGTAGGCCTTATGCATACATGGTAGCACAGGGCCCTCTGGGCCCTGCTCTCTCAAATGCAAATACACAGAGAATTATAGAGTGATGGGAGCACAGGGCCTGGAGGGCTCTGCACTCCCACAGGGAAATACAGATACAATTACAATCTCTGAAAAATTATGGATGGTTGGGAGTGCATGGGCCTTCTAGGCCTTGTACTACCACAAGCAAATAAGCCTACGATTACACTTTCTCAAAAAGTAAGGACATTCTCTGCAAAAAACTACATTAATGCACCATTAGGGTTAAAGCAACAAAAGTAGGGAAATGTGGTCTTAGAGTTTTCAACCCTAAGACCCCACTATGCATGCAGAAACAGGTGTGAGAGGTGTGACTTGATGTTGTGAACTCCAATGCTCACCCTATTTTCCTACACTGTACCTGTCCTAGCTTACTTACTTCTGGTATGGGGTGAGCATTAGGGTTCATAATGCCAAGGCATACCTTTCACGCCTGTTCCTGCATGCAGGGTGGGGGTGGGACCTTAGGGTTGAAATATAGAAATATAGAGAGGTGACAACAGAAGGAGACCAAATGTCCATCAAGTCTGCCCGTCAGTTCCCGAGACCCTAGAACATCCTGGGACCTAGCCCATACTATTACCCGCAGATTTAATTCAAGCATACTGTTTATCTCAACCCTGTTTGAAGGCTGACACTGTCTTAGCTCCTACCACATCCGCAGGCAGCCTGTTCCATAGCTCTACTATCCTTTCTGAGAAACAGTGTTTCCAACCTCTCAGCTTCCATCCATGCCCCCTTGTATTTGAGCTAGAAGCCCTGGTGAATAGTTCATCATAGGGTTGGGATCTCTAAGACTGCATTTTCCTACTTTTTTGGCATTAACCCTAATGGTGCATTAACATAGCTTTCTGCAGAGAATTTTAACAATGTTTGTATGAATTGCACTATGTCACTTTCAATATTTTCTATTATGTCACTCTATCACATGTTTTGTTTGAACTATTTAAACTGAGATAGTAATGGCTATAATTCACCCTTGATAAAGTGCTTGTTTAGCATGAAATGGTTTCAAGTGCTCAGTAATAGGCTATGCAGCTCACTGCACTTTTTGCTATATGCAAACTGCACACTATTATGGGTAATAAAATCTATTATCTATTCTAAGTGTCAGACAAGTGATTTTTGGTTGTTGTGTGTGCGAGGTTCCTTTGTTCCTAATAGGTCTTTTTTGTTTGATCCAATGCAACAGCAGGCTGGGGCAAACCCACTTCTGTTTCTGCATCTTCTGAAAACCAGAGCACTTCCTCAGTGGTGAGGCTGTCAGCAAGGGATTTCACAAGCAGCACTGCAGTAAGAAAATTTGCCCTGAAACATGAGGAGACCTGAACTCAGGAGAGACCCAGAGGGGGATTCAGCCTCAATAAAGAGTAGCTCTAGGTGTGCCTATCCATCCAAATCCCCATGTACATCTTTTTCTCCTTCCCTGAGACTTGGGAGTGAGGATGGGGAAACCCATATCACAAATCAGTACGGGTTCTTTTAAGCAGCTGGACACCTGGTTTTCATTCACCTCTCATTCTGATACTTTGGGAATACACAGCTGGGAGGCCCAGATCTCTGGGTGGTACCATTTCAAGCAGCCTCCATCACTTCACACCGGTGTTGGAACTGAGCTCATTTTAAGAAAACAGAGCAAACTCTAGGGCTTCCAGGCTTCTGCAGGCACTCTTATAGACCTCCTGCCACTCTGCTCTCACTTCCTCTTAGGGGCTTCTCTTTTATGCCTAGAGACTGTTTTAGAGACACATTTAGCTGGTGGAGCCGGGAGAGGGAAAGAGACAAGCCATTCCAAGTTACCCATGTTTGGGCCAGGGGTTAGATGTAAATAATCATACAGCCAATATATATATTGCAGGCTGCATGCTCTGTGGAGAGTATGACAAACTTTGACAAGCCTTGACAGGTAGAATGTAATTCATACCATGCTCTTCCCCCGTATATTTGTCACTACAGTGGGCTAAGCCCTAATTATACTAGATGTACTGTACAAGAGAACAGCACATTTTGCCTTACATGTACAACAGCCTACTCACTACAGTACACAGGAAGATGACATACTTACCTGGACTTCAGCAAGGCCTTTGACATGGTCCCCCACAAGAGACTGATTAAAAAGTTGGAGGACCAGGGGGCAGGTGAAAAGTTGACTAGGTGGGTGGCAGACTGACAAGAGTGGAGAAACCAAATGGTAGTGGTGGTGGGGGCAGCACTCAGGGATGAGGGAGATCACCAGAATGGTTCCACAAGGGTATGTGTTCAGTTTGGTTCTATTCAGTGTGTTCATAAACAATACCGAGGATAGCATAAAGGGCAAAATATGACTCTTTGTGGATGGCACCAAGCTCTGTGGGAGGGTGGACATGGAGGAGGAAGGAGGGAGTCAGGAATTCGAGGGAGGACATGACAAAGTTAGAAAGATGGTATGGAATCTGACAAGTTGGCTTCAGTGCAAAAACATGCAAGGTCATGCACATAGGGTGCAAGAATCCCAGGGCCAATGGACAGCCATGGACCAGGGCAAACTCTCTGGTGCAATATTTATTGACCTGTCCAAAGCCTTTGACCTTGTTGACCACAAACTGCTTGGTGCACAGTTGTGGTCACTTGGCCTCTCCCCCCATGCCATGAAATGGCTAATGGGTTATCGTACCTGCTTCAATAAAGTCCTCTCCGAGCCCCTACCGGTGACCTCCGGAGTGCCTCAAGGCTCGGTACTGGGTCCCCTCCTCTTCTCCCTCTTCATCAATCAACTAGCCATGGTTACTACCAGCTGTAGCGCCACCATGTATACAGATGATCTGGTAATCCTGGTTCACTCCAAGAATGCCACTACCCTAAACCAGAACCTGACCGATGACTTTAACAGGGTATTGTCATAGGTTACTAGTCACATGCTGGTCCTGAACCTGAAAAAGACACAGGCTTTGGCTCAATGGCTAAAATCAAAGCCTCATCGGCCTGCTTACATGTCACCAGCACAGATGGATCCTCACTACCCATAGTGAGCTCCATCAAATATCTGGGGGTAACACTTGACCCCCAACTTGACATGGGTAATCATATCCTTAACATCTGCAGGGTGGCAAACTGCAAACTGGGTCTGGCCTATAGGGCCAAATATAACCTTACACCAGCAGCCAGGCTTGCCCTAGCGAAGGGTGTGCTCCTTCCCTCCCTCAGCTATGGGCTGCACCTATTTGTTCGCTCTCCAAAGACACATCTCACCCGGTGGTACACTGCTTACAATAACATTTGTCATTTTGCCTTGGCTGCCCCGACTCACCCACCGTTGTGAGCTATATGAGAAACTCTGCTGGCTCTCACCAGCTAGATACCTTGATTTTGGTTTGGGATGCCTCTCTGGGAAAGTGATCAGAACTAGCACCCCCCAGGGGCTGGCCTGGCTTCTGCCTAAGCTGATCCCACCCCTACCAACTTAGGTCTCTCACATCAGGGATGCTCAAAGTCCCTCCTACCCGGACCCTCATGGGGGAGCAGGACTTTGCCATAAGTGCGCCCAGACTCTGGAATTCACTGCCTGTGGATATCCGAGCTGCCCCCTCCTATCTGAGTTTTCGAAATTCCCTGTGGGGTTTCCTAAAACTAGCATCAGAATGTGACTGCCCCAAACCTCCCTAGAGTAAAGAGTCAAATTGTTTTGTCTGAACCTCCCCAGGGTGCCACCATTGAATTCCTGGAGATATTTTCCCCACTGTATCAATGACTTCTGACTATTCCTGCCTAAAAAGCCTTGGGCATTTTTACACCCATTATTGCTCCACAGTCATAGGCTAACCATGACATATTGCACCTTGGTCACTTGGGAGAAACTTGTCCTACCAAGTGTTTCTGTTTCTGTCTAACATGTGCATATTTAGAAAAATGTGATGAGCTGTATATACCTGTCCGTGATCCAACTAGCCTAGGGGGTGTATACGACAATGTTATAAGTTATATTATGACCAATCCAGTCCTTGAGCTATGCTCCACTCCTATGTATGATGACCTGTATATATCTGTTAGTTGAACTGGCTAGTCTAGACTGTATAATCTGAAATGTGCTTACTACTGTATGTTTCCCCTAGTGTCAAATGATGTATTTCCCACATATTTGTTTACTGTGACAAAAAACTGTAATCTCTTTGTCATGTCTCCTTGACTGTTGTTCCTCATGTTGTACTCTCCCGGGTCGTTCCTGAAAATAGGCATAATACTTGTCTAGTGTACTTACCCGGTAAACAAAAGCTAAATAAAAAAAGTACAGATTAAGGGATGTAATTACCATGGTTTCCAAGGAAGAGAAAGACCTGGGAGCTGCAATCACGGGCAATCTTAAAACCCTCTATGAAAGACAATAAGGCAATGGCAAGGTCAAATAGGATGCTGGGTTGCATAATAAAGGGGTTCGCCAGCAGAAGGAAAGCAGTCATACTGCTGCTATACAGAGCTATGGTGCAACAGCACCTGGAGTACTGTGTGCAATACTGGCGCCCTTACTACAGGAAGGACATCAACCAGTTGGAGGCCATACAGAGAAAAGCAACAATGATGATTCAGGGTTAACAAGGACTCTTGCATGTGCAGAGGCTCAAAAACCTTAACATATAGTCACTGAAGGAAAGAAGGGAGCAAGGGGACATGATAGAAACCTTCAGGTACCTCAAAGGTATAAACAAGGTTGATCTTAGTGACCCTATTAGGTTGAGCAAAAATAAAAACATGAGTTGGCACAGTTGCAAATTGGCAGGAGGAAGGTTCTGGAAGGAAGCCTGGAAGTACTTCTTATGGAGAGTGGTGGCAGGTTGGATCGGGCTACCAGAGTAGGTTATGAGCCAGAAGACAGTTGCTGGATTTAAGAGGGGTGTGATAAAGTCAAGGTGAGGGTAACAGTGTCGGGGAGGAGGGCTGAGCACCTTGTAACACCAGATACACAAGCTCTGCATAAAGCAGGCCCAGTAGACTATAATGGCTTTCTTCTGCTGGCAATTTCATAGGTCCATATGTATTTACTGTGAAATGCTTAATAAGTACGTAGGTTGTTTTATCTCTTGAGGACTTTCCCAAAATGAAACAAGACACATTACAAAACAAAAACACCATAATCTATACAACATATTCCAGAAAAATAATAAATAAAATGAAATAGAAACAATTAAGAACAGTTTTGGCAGCAGAAACAGCAAAAGAATGAAATGGCTTTTGGAAATTTAGAATGTTTTGTTCAAATAACCTGTGCTAGACACATGATTTAAAGCTGGGAAAAGATAAAGTCTGGTGAATGGAGAAAATGGCAAAGTAAACTGCAATGGCTTCTACCAGAGGCTTTGTGAGAACCTCATGCCTTAAATTTAAAAAGCACCTACATGTAAAACAGAACTTGGGGGAGGATCTTTCCCTTATTATGGTGTAACTCTGTAGAACTCCCCACCACTGTAAATATGAAGCATTGCCAGATTAGATGTTTCTAAGACAGCTATCACACAGCTACTACTGGCTTAGCATCAGTGTGAGTATATTTCAGAACTGGATAGTCTATAATTGATACCATGGATTTTTCTGTGACTATATTTGAATTATATATGGAAAGGGACCTGGGGGTAGTCATATCAGATGACCTAAAGGTGGGCAAGCAATGTGAGAGGGCAGCAAGGAGGACTGGGGGGATACTGAGATGCATAGGGAGAGGCATCACCAGTAGAAAACAGGAGGTTATTATGCCTCTGTACAGACAGCTGGTCAGACCCCATCTGGAGTATTGCATGCAGTTCTGGAGACCCAATCTCCGCAAAGACATAGACAGGATGGAAGCTGTCCAGAGGAGGGCAACTAAAATGGTGCAGGGTCTGCACCGGAAGACGTATGAAGAGAGACTTAAAGAGCTTAATATGTATAGCCTCGAGGAAAGGAGGAGAGTGGGACATGATAGAAACTTTCAAGTACCTCAAGGAATCAACAAAGTCCAAGAGGGCATCTTTCAAAAAGAAGTGCGCATAAGAACAAGGGGCACAATTTGAAGATTGAGTGGCTCAGAAGTAACTAAGGAGTATTTTTCTCAGAGAGGGTTGTGGATGCATGGGCGGCCTTCCGGAGGAGGTTGTGGAGTCAAAAACAGTGGTGGAATTCAAGCATGCGTGGGACAGTCATAAGGCAATTCTAGGGCATGGGGTAGGAAGCAGTAGGCTACTGGTTAACTAGGATCTGCAGCTTATCCAGTAGGTAGGGAAATGGGCAGACTGGGTGGGCCAAGCGGTCCTTATCTGCCATCAAATTCTATGTTTCTATGTTATATCCATGTACTGGTACCTGTCCAAGGACTCCTATATGAGTTCTCCTCAAACTCATGTGGCAATCAGGGAAGAGAGGAGAGGAGAGGAGGGAAGGGAGGTAGGGAGGAAGGAAGGAAGGAAGGAAGGAAGGAAGGAAGGAAAGAAGGAAGGAAGGAAGGAAGGAAGGAAGGAAGGAAGGAAGGAAGGAAGGAAGAAAGAAAGAAAGAAAGAAAGAAAGAAAAGGAATAGTGGCATGCAGGTTGGTACATCTGTTTACTCTCATGACCAGTCAAACCCATCCAGTCCCTAATCCGTAGCTGCTATGATGCTCTTGGCACAGAAATACAAATACTGATTGCATGTAATCACAGATATCTATCTCTGGATGTTATCCATAATCCTTCTGCCAAAGAAAGCAACCTCCACCATGTAACATGAGCAAAATCTGGAAAAGGATCACCTTGTCACTTGTATTGGTTCAAGCAAGGGACACCTTGCATGCTCGTTTCCTGAGTTACCTCTTAGGAAAAACAGACCTGTAAATTGTTGTTGAATGGAGCTTCAAATGTTCAAGTTCATGCTGCAAATCAAACTGCAGTTGTGAAGAGTGGTGGGGAAGGGGTGCACTGGCTGATGGACAGCACAAACCCTACTCAATTGTCTTAGTGAGACAGTTTGGGACATATGATATTGTACTTGTGTATGGCAAAAGTCTTCATAATTAAGGACTAACCCACAACAGATCTTGGGTCTACTTGGGAATTAATTAACGTCTGGGTGGGGGGTTGGACCATGAGACTGCAGGCAGTGGTTCCAACCACCCAGCCATTGATTAATTCCCAAGTAGACCCATGCTCTGGAGTGGGTTAATTCACTTGTAACATGGGGAAGAAAAAGGATTCGGCTCACTCTTGAGAATGTTTTCTTCCCCATGATACAGGTTTTAATACGTTACTTTTGTTCTTTTATAAGGCTGCCATAAACTTCCGGGTTTCTGGTGTCTGAAGGAATAGTGCGCTGTTGCTGGGAAACTTCTTGCTTTGCTTTGTGCCAACTACTGACTGTAATGAAATGTGTACTACTAACTTACACTCTTCACAAGAGGTAGGTAATGTCCCTGCCAAAACAACATGCTAATACTGAATAGCAGATGGTAAATTTGGGTGGTTGGTTTACATTGATCTCTATGGCTACAGCAAATGAAAACAAACCACTGCTCTACCTCAAAGCACAACCCCAAGAACAACTTTTAAGATTCACCCATACCCACTGCCCCCATACCTTTTCAAATACTGCCGTCCACTAAGAGCATGCAACAGAACCCAGCAAAACTGTGTCGGAATTTAGTGACATCGCCTAGTTGCTGCGGCTTGTTGACTCTCCTCCCACTGCAGCAGAAGTGCGAGCTGAGCAGAAAAAGAAACCTTGTGGCAAGAGCAGCTGTGGCACTGTGAGTGAGAACCACTTTTTGCTTCACTAAAAATGTTACTGCTGTCCACACAAGCGCAACTCTAGCATTGCCATGCACAATCCTGTTCATTAATTGATATTGGTCTGTAAGAAATGTCAGGCAGTACAACTCACAGAGCACAGATTATGACATGGGGAATACAAACTCACAGTGGCAATTGGAGGAACAACACCATGCATTAATTCCAGTATGGCCATGCATTAATTGAGAATTAATGCATGATCACCCGATGCACGTTCTCCAGTTAATAAAACAGTTCCATGTAACCTCCCAGCATACACAGAAATGAGCTGTCATGGCTCAATGCTCTTTTTCTGATCACAAACTACAGTAAATAAATATAATACAAGTTAGACATACATTTTAGCTACAGTGCAAAATGGTAGTATATTACACATTTAAGTCTTTTTATCCACTAACTTTCTGTTGCTGAGAAATCCCATTACTAACTCTAGTGACATCACTGCAGTGGATAACATGACATGCTCAGTTGACACATCATTATTCAGTGAAGTGAAAGTCCTACAAAAAAGCAAACTAAATAAACCTGTTAACAAAGAATCCCTAAAGCATTGTCACAAGGATTACCATTCAACATAAATACATAGAAATCCTTTAATTAAAACAGGCCTAATATTTGCACATAACACCTTAAGTAGTTATTGTAAGAATGCGTACACTGGCAGTCTTCAACAAATAGCAATATTTACTTAAGGAAAACAAATTAGCCAGCTTGGAAGTGGGTCCCAGGGTGGTAGCCTGGGTAAAACATTGGCTGGACAACAGGACACAGAAGGTAATAGTAAATGGAGTCCACTCTAAAGAAAGGGGGGTTACTAGTGGGGTACCGTAGGGTTCAGTACTGGGTCCAGTCCTTTTTAATATCTTTATGAGTGACGTTGCAGAGGGACTGGAAGGGAAAGTATGCCTTTTTGCAGATAACACAAAGATTTGCAACAGGGTTGATACACAAGGAGGCATGGAAAAGATGAGAAGGGACTTGACAAGGTTGGAGGAATGGTCAGAAGTATGGCAGCTTGGATTCAGTGCAAAGAATTGCAAAATAATGTGCCTGGGAAACAAAAACCCAGGGGAGGAGTACACAATGGGGGGGGGGTAGTAACAACAACAAAAATGTCAAGTGACCCGGGGGTAATCATATCAGATGACCTTAAGGTTGGCAAACAATGTGAGAAGACAGTAGGGAGGGCTGGAGGAATACTGGGATGTATAGACAGAGGCATCACCAGGAGAAAACAAGAAGTTGTTATCCCTTTGTACAGACAGATGGTGAGACCCCATCTGGAGTAATGCGTCAAGTTCTGGAGACCCCATCTCCACAAGGACATAGACAGGATGGAGGCAGTCCAGAGGAGGGCAACTAAAATGGTGCAGGGTCTGCAAGAGAAGCCATATGAGGAGAGACTAAAGGAGCTTAATATGTATACCCTTGAGGAAAGGAGGGAGAGGGGGGGACACGATATACACTTTTAAGTACCTCAGTGGAGTCAACAAAGTCCAAGAGGGTAGCATCTTTCAGAAAAGAGATACACAAGAACAAAGGGACACAATTGGAAGATAAGAGTGGGGATGGCTCAGGGGTAATGTGAGGAAGTATTTTTTCACAGAGAGGGTGGTGGATGCATGGAACAGCCTTCCTGAGGAGGTTGTGGGGTCTAAAACTGTGGAAGAATTCAAGAATGCATGGGGCAGACATAAGGCAATTCTTGTGGGGGTAGGAAGAAATAGGCTGTTGGTTAACTAGGATCTGCAGCTTATCCAGTAGGTAAGGAAATGGGCAAACTAAGTGGGCCAAGCAGTCCTTATCTGCCATCAAAGTCTATGTTTCTATGCTTCTATGTTAACTTGTGTTTCAAGAGGAAAGCAGAAATGTTTTAGACACAGCTCACAGTAGCAGACTTTGTTCCTGCTGCTGATCCCAATGAATTAATCATTCAAGGCTAGCAAAGCATAGGGAAAACCTGGACCAGAGTTACTGTCAATAAAACAGGATATAATGGACTGAAGCTACTAACAGTCATTGACAGAATTAATTAAACAAAATGCTGTACATGAAACCTGGACTGCAGCTTGGTAAAGAACAAAAGTTATATTTTTTCTCTTGCACTAAGTATTCTAAATATACCTGTCTTTTTTCCTAACCATATGTAATATAACTCACTAGGCACAGGAGTGTGTGAAGAACTCCTCAATAATTTAATCTTCGGCCTCGTGGTTTACTCTGCCCCCCCACCTTCATCCATTAAATTACCACCTTGTTATTCAACCCCACAAATGTATAATCCTCCGTTTCCTGGATGAGATTAAAGAACAGGAGGAGATGGCCTGACTCCAGTTGCTGTGAACTAGCTGACAGTTTGCTGTTTGTAATAGAGTGCCTGAGGGCAGCCATGAGTTAAAGATGCATTTGACATGCATACCGAAAATAAAAAAAAAATTATTTGTGAGAATGGACTATGACTTTTCTGTAGCCACACAACAATAGCTGTTAGTTACATAGAAATACGTTTGTGGAGAACATCCAGTTAATTGCTTTTTCCCCTTCATAAAGGTTTATTCTCTCTCTCTCGATTTTGCTGCACAAACTACCAAATTCATAAATCATGCTTTTTTTTCCTATATACTTTTTCTTCCCCACCGATGCTTGTCACCCCTTCTGGGACCAGGACAGCTTCCAACTCTGTCAACCACTAGCCCACCACCAAATACAGAGTCCTGGGGACCGTGGGGTGGGTCTCAAGTGTATTCTTGGTCATTACTCTGACTGCCTCTGGGTTTTTTCTCACTTTTATTCCAGCCCTACCTCCTTCCACCATAAGACGGTGCTACTGTAATCTTTTAGTGACCTCAAAAACCAAAGTGGTGCTCTGGTGGGGGAAGGGGGAGTACACTCTCTGGCCCACCACAGGGTTCCCTGTGGTGCTGGAAGCAGCACCATCCCTTCCCTGACCTGGAAGGCATTGCCATTGGCAGCACTGTCTCCCAATCATGACCTCCTGCTCTCAGTACCCAAGTCCACTGAACCTGGGTCACTGACACACAGCGGGGAAGCCTCTCAATACATAGAAACATAGTGGATATAAGCAGTTATATGCTTAATTAATTATTCATGACCCTAATGAAGCTCCTGATTGGCTAGTGGATCAGTTATTAACATCCTAGAAATGACCAATCCAACTGACACTGTGTGGCATGCATGGCTCAAACCACACGTTAAAACCTATATGTCAGTAACAAAAATGGCAAAAACAAAAGTTGCTATTACAATTAGACTTACATATTTTACGGTTAAATAAAAAAATATGGCTTAAAATTGATAAAATATATGCCTCTAAAAAAAAGGGAGGACTTGACCTCCCAAACTTTAAATGGTATTATTTGGCGGCACAAGTAGAAGGATTGCGGGACATCTACCAGGTACCAATGACTATGACACAATGGCAACAATTAGAAATATATTCATCTGTATATCGTTCTCTTTGCGATATTGTAAGTATTCCAATTAAAAATCTGTATTTCAAAAACAAAATCTCAAGATTTTTATTAAGTTCAATCTCAGCCTGGCAGGTTGTAAATAAGATGTTGGGTCATAAAATTAAAATTTCCAGATCAATGCCCTTACAAAACAATCCATATTTAATTAAATTCTATGCGGGTGGTATCTGGAAGGATTGAGCTGGTAAAGGTATATATAATCTAGGAGACTTATATCTAAAAGGTATTCTTGCCAGTTTTAAAGATCTCATTACTAGATTTAAGGTGGATAAAATCAATACATGCCTTATTTACAGCTTATAGGCTATATTAAAAAAAATGGAAATTTGACTTAGAAATTCCTTTATCACCGATGGAATATTTCTTTCGTAAACAAGATAACTTGCAGAAAACGACAGGTAAACTATATCTTTTTCTGCAACAATCTTTACAAGTGGATATGTTAACTGATATAAAAACTGTGTGGGAAGAAGAATTAAATGTAAATATAACATCAGAAGACTGGTAAGAAATATTAAAAACTCCCATCTCGGTTTCAAAAGCCATAAGAGTTCAGCAAATACAATTCAATATTTTGCATAGACTGTATTATACTCCGGCAAAGTTAAATAGATTCAGCCCTCACATCTCCGAATTTTGTCCTAGGTGTCAGGCTAAGACAGGCACAATGAAACATATGTTTATGGCCTGTCCAATATTAAAAACCTTCTGGGAAAAGATTACTTAGGCTATTGAACTCGCTATGGAAGTAAAAATTCCTTTTGACCCAGGTGGATTCTTGTTGGGTTATGTAAATTCTGTTAATGATGTAATAGATCGGAATCTAGCCGCTTTTATAAATGTAGCTGTAATAATAGCAGAGAAATTAATTTTGCAAAAATGGAAAGAGAAACAAAATCCTATTTTTATTGAGTGGAAGGTAATGATGATAGAAACTGCAAAATTGGAAAGAATATGTTACAAATTAGAACAATCTGATAATAAAGTTGAACAAATATGGCTCCCATTTTTAAATATGTTGTCCAGGGATTAATAAATGAAAAGAGAAAGATGCACGTTTCCAGCTCAGACTTCACTGAGCCAAAATTTAATTAATTCAGCAGATTTTTGAAATGATGAAGGACACTAAATATCTGACATTAAACCAATAGGAAACAATGAATCCTGCTTGGTCTGGATGATGGTATTCCCTTTCTGATGACAAAACAAACAGAAAACAAGTAGACTTATAATGGCAATAAAAACCTCGAAGCCAGTCATTTCCTTGGATTAATGACCAGCTGGAGGAAGGAAGGTGGCCCTCAGTGGCAGTTCAGGCAACCCATCCCTCCTCCAACCTTTTGTTAATCCCTAAGAAATTACTGGCTTTTCAGTCACTATTACTTAAATAAAATCCTGTTGTCCTTTCTAGTCTACTTAGTTATGGGACTTTGCCCTGGCAGTCCTTATTTCTTCCCCTCCCTCCCCAAATGTCCTACACTTTTCCTATGTGCCTGTCTCTACCCATTTTGTACCCTCACCCCTGCTGTCCCACCACTGACAAACTCTTCTGGAGGTTTGTTCCAGTTTGCTTCCACTCTTTCCATGAAAAAGTACTTCCCGACATCCTTTTTGAACCTCCCCCCCCCCTGCCAGTTTCATGGAGTTTCCCGCTGTGCCTGTGTTACCATTAATTGCGAACAACTCACTGCTGTCCATTTGGTCACTACAGGTCCTGTTCAGCAACATACTGTACTATCTAGATACCTGTCTCCCTATTTTTTTCCTTTGAGGTGGGAGGTATGCAATATGTTTCATAAAGTACTGCTGGACAGGACTCTAGGTGTCTGCTGCAATACAATCTCTATTGATATTGGCTAACTTTTCTGACCTAGTTTACATGTTGCTATTATATACGAACATACGAAGAAGCCAGCAGAAGAAGGCCAGTTGGTCTATCAAGTCTGCTTGTGTGTTGCAGGGTCCACAGCTTGAGCTACTGTCCCTGCCCCTGCCCCCTCTCCCCACTCCTCCCATCCTCCCTGCCCATGATCCTTACCCTCCCCTATACCTGTCCCAGCCTCTCTTAAAGCTGCCCATTGTCTTCAATGAGATTACATCTTCTAGCAGCACATTCCAAGTGTCCACCACCCTATCTGTGAAGAAGTGCTTCCTGACCTCTCTCTCCTAAACCTCCCACCCTCCAGCTTAAGACTGTGCCCCCCTGATGTTATGGTTGCCACTCAGCTTAAAGAGACTCTCCTTATCAACTCTATTTATCACTTTCAAGTACTTGAAGGTCCCAATCATGTCCCCTCTCTCTCTCCCACCTGTCTTCCAGGAAGTACATGTTCAGTGCCCTCAACCTCTCCTTTATGCCTTACCCCGCTGACCGGCTATCATCTTTGTAGCCTTCCTCTGGACTTTCTCCAGCAGGTTAATGTCCTTTTTGAGGTGTGGGCACCAGTACTGAACTCCATACTCTAGATGCAGCCTTACCAGTGACCTGTACAAGGGCAGTATAACCTCATATCTCCTACTACTGATCCCCCTAGATATGCATCCCAGCATCTTGTCTGCCTTTGCTGCTGCTTTCTTGCACTGAGTGGAGTGTTTCAGGTCACTAGTGATCATCAGTCCCAGGTCCTTCTCCTCTTCTGATGCAGATACTCGGACTCCACCCAGGTAGTACTCTGTCCTGGGATTCTTGGCTCCAATATGCATAACTTTGCATTTCTTGGCATTGAAGCCAAGCTGACAGATCCTGGACCACTTCTCCAGCTTTTTCAGATCTTTCTGTAGGTCCTGTATCTCTTCAGCTGTCTCCACTCTCCCACAGAGCTTGGTGTCATCCGTAAATAGGCACATTTTGCCCTTAATGCCATCTCCAATGTCAATGATGAAGACATTGAACAACACTGGCCCCAGCACCAATCTCTGCGGGACCTCACTGGTTACCTCTCTAGTGCCAGATGACTCTCTTCCCACAACTACCCTCAGGGTTCTGTCCCTCAGCCAGTTTTACACCCATCTCATCATCTTTTCCCTAACCCCAAGATCCACCAACTTCCTGATCAACCTTTTGTGGGGCACAGAGTCAAAGGCCTTGCTGAAATCAAGATAGAGGATGTCTACCGCTTGGCTCCTGTCTACTGTCTTAGTGACACAGTCAAAGGAGTCAGTCAGATTTGTTTGACACGATCCCCCCCCCCATGAACCCATGCTGCCTCACATCCTGGAGTCCATGCTCGTCTAGATATTCCACCAACCTTTCCTTTAGTATGGTCTCCATGAGCTTGCCCACAATGGAGGTCAAACTGACTGGTCTATAATTCCCTGGGTCATCCTTGGGATCGCTTTTGTGGAGCGGCACTACATGTGCCGTTCTCTAGTCCTGCGGTACTACGTCTGTCTCTAGGGCACTATTAAATAGATCTGCCAGTGGTCGTGCCAGCTCCTTAGCCAGTTCCTTTAGTACCCTTGGATGTACTCCGTCCGGGCCTGGTGATTTGTCCACCTTCAATGCCAGCAGCCCCCCCCGACTCTATCCTCCTCTATCACTACATCTGTGTTCCCCTTCCCCCGCTCCTCTTTTCCCTCCTGAAGCCACTGGTCTGACCTTCTCCCTGGTGAAGACGGAAAAGAAGTATTCATTTAGTACCTCTGCTTTTCCTCCATTATCCTCCAAGCACTCCACCCCTTTCTTGAGCCTAACAATACCTTCCTTCTTGTCCCTTTTCTCACTTATATAGTGAAAGAAAGTTTTCTCTCCCTTCTTAATTCAATCAATCAATTAATCAAAACCAATCAAAATCTTTATTTAACCAGGTTTACAACGTTGAGCAAGCTTATTTTCGAGGTGGACCTGGGAGAACAATACAGAGGTACAGAAGGAAACAACAGGATTGAAATTGCTTCCAAACATGACAGTATACATAATATCAGATATAAACAGGCAAGTGCAGAGCCATCACACACAAGGAATACAAAATAAAGTACAGCAATAGATATGTACAGCTTAAAAGCATGGTGTGGTGTAATACACAGAACTGGAATAAACTAGTTACGGTCTTCACTGGGGAGATATCAAGTTTTATTTTTTTAGTAAATGGGCAGAAGGGCAAGAAAATGCTTAGAAGAGAGGGGGGCAAGGCATGGGCAGGGGGCTGGGCCAAGGGGTGATGGAGAAGGAGGAGGGGTTTCAGCTATCTGCAGCTCCTTCTGTGCCTTTACTTGCCTGACTTCCTTGCTTGCCTCACTAGCCAACCTTGGGTAATTTTCCCTATCTACCTCTCTCTCTTGGTCTTCCTGAATTTTCTATAGGCCAACATCTTTTCCCTTACTGCCTGGGCAACCCCTCCAGAACTGAATCAGCTGGGCGCTTTTGCCCTTGTGTTCTTACCCCTGAGCCTAATGCACTCATCTGCGGCAACCAGTATTCCTTTCTTAATGATGGGCCACTTTTGGTCCATTCCCATATCTGCTCTGATGACCACCAGATGGCTCCTTAGCACTTCACCCATTTTCCCGAAGTCCACCCTCCTGAAATCTAAGATTTTGGTCTTAGTTGGGATGCTTTCCCTGCCCATATCCAACTGGAACCACACTGTGTAATGGTCACTTCCAATCAGTGGCTCCCTGACCATTATTTTCTGTACATGCTCCTCATTTGTGAGCACCAGATCAAGAATTGCCTCAGCTCTTGTTGGTTCAGTGATGCCCTGAGTCAGGAACCCACTCTGCAGTCCTTCCCAGATCACCTGACTCCAAGCACATGTCATGGATGGTATGCTCCAGTCCACCTTGAGCAGGTTGAAGTCCCCCATAATTACCACCTCTCATTTCCCCGCAGCTTGCAATATTTGTGAGCTCAGTTCCCTGTGCCTCTCCTCATTTTGACTGGGTTGTCTAAAACCACCCCCCAACCTCACCTTTCTCCCTCTATTGGACTTTAACTGAACCCATAAAGCCTCCACTTCCCCTTCCTCTGATTTCTCCCTTGTTAAAGCTATTCCCTCCCTGATATAAACTTCTACCCCTCACCCCTTCCCGACTACCCTGTCCCTCCTGTATAGTTTATATCCAGGGATCACAAGATCCCAGTCATGGTGTGATGTTGCCCAAGTCCCGGTTACTGCAACTATGTCCACCCTCCTGTCCACTAATAGTGCCTGCAGGTCTTCCATCTTGTTTCCAAGACTCCATGCATTCAGAGACACCACCCTCCACCTAGAATCTGACCTTCCTTCTCTTTCATCTATTCTTCTATTCACATTTATCCCCTCTGTGTGCACCCCTCCACGTACCCTTGTTATGTGTTCCTCACTTCCTCTACCCTTTGCTAACTGTGTTCTTGCCCCTTCCATCTCCTCCCTCCAGACCTGTTCCATCACTGTGGGGGTAAGGTTCACTGACCTCCTCCTCTTGGAGTCTGTGGGCCTGCACACCCACTGTCCCCCCCTCAGTAGTTTAAATTAAGTGTAGTGGTTATGTATTCCCCCAGTTTGTCCCCGAGTACCCTCAAACCCTCCTTACTGAGGTGTAGCCTGTCTGGTGAAAACAGTGCTTTGTTTGACCAGGATTCCTTTCAGTCCCAAATACAGATGGACATCTCCTCCCTGCACCATTTCCTCAGCCAGTCATTGAAATCCTCTATTCTTTTCCTGGCTGTGCTGGCCCTTGATACTGGTATCACTACTCTGAGAAGGCCAGTGAACTTCCTTCCTCCCTGCAGATCTTCCCTAACTCCCTGAACCTACTTTGCACTTCCTCCACCTCCTCCCCAGCTAGACACAATTCCACAATAATTAAAAAGCAGCTGAATAAGCCAGTGGTTACATGGAGTACAGACCTGTGAAGCAGGAGACTCAGAATTTACAATGGATTTAAATTCTGGTGTTTTCTCTGTAGACTCTGGACTATGATATTTTAGTCATAGTAAACATCTATTTTAACATTTTGTTTTGAACAAAATTGCACATGCAAATATTTTGAATGTCTTGCCTCTTGATGGAGGCCTGAATTTTGGGGCTTGAATGTGCTGGGTTGCCTGTTCTGCAACTCTGTTTGCCCTCTCTTTTGGCACTTTATTGGCAAGCTGGGTAAGTAGTGTAGATTGGTTGGTAGGTAGGCATTTTTATTTATAAAAGGCAACCTTTCAATGCTCAGAGTACCTGTATTGATAATAAGAGCATTTCAGCAGAAAATTGGATAAACAGAATAAACAACCAGCAAACTCGGCTACATAGGGTACATCCACAAGTGCTGAAGGGAAAGGATAGGGGCTGGCTGCACCACTGGTGGATCTGTTCAATAGCTCGTTGGAAATAGAGAAAGTGCCATGGAACTGGAAGACAGCAGATAAAGTGACCCTGCCTCAAGAGAAGTAGGGACAAACCAGAAAACTTCAGAAAATGGGCTTAAAAAATAAAGCATCCAGATTGGCAGAAAGCCATGAACAGGCATGCATTTATATTTTAATAGAACTCAGTGAAAAACAAGTGCCAATTCAGGGTGCCCCATTACTTAGTGCATTCCTGGGCACTCAGCATTTTCAGACTCACCAACCACCATTTTCTTCTGTGTCACTTAACGAGAGTGACCTCACTAGACACTGTAAAATGACCCCAACTGCCCCAGTACACATGAGCAGCAAACAGCCATTTAAACTTTTAAAATCATCATCGGTGAACAAAGAAATCTTTTTTTTTTATTTTTTATTCTAAACAGATCACCAGCATAGTCTCAGCCATTTATCATACTGCTTGCCTCACGCTATTCCCACCTTTCTCTCACTGCATTCCGTGCTGCAAAGAAAAAGGGGGAAAAAACATACTGACTTCACCTTTTTTTTCTTAAAAAATGGAAGGGTACCTCTTCTCTGTCGCTGCTTTGTCATTTCCTTGCTGTGGTGTCAGCATTGCACAGAAACACATGGTGGGGGGGGGGATCATACCTCTCAACCTCCTGCCTCATAAATCAGGGCCAAGGCATAAAAAAATCAGGGACAAAGGACCAAAATCAGGGACACGTCTTTAGAATTAAAGATATCCACCCAGAAAGCTAGTAGAATATGGGGCTTAGTGCAAAATGCATTTTCTAAAGAAGAACATGTCTGTAACTTTTATGTTTGACATTATTGTGTGCTTATAATCCCCAATGTTTATCCACGGAAACACAAATTTTAGGAGGGACAGAGTAAAATTTTGAGTCACAATCAGGGACATCCCTGAAAATCAGGGACAGTTGAGAGGTATGGGGGGGATGGACCAATACTTTGTGTGTTGGGGGAAGGGGTAGGACAGTCAACATTTTCAAACACAGCAAGTGTGACTCACGATCTCTGCCTGTGTCTGTTTGTCTGTGTATTTGGGAATTTGGTGTGGGGGGGAGGGGGACCATGACAACCAGCACCAGTCACAACTACTGAGGCTCTTCTAGGACAACAATCCCTAGCTTAAAAAAAAACAAAAACACACGCATCATTGTAATACAGGTGGAGGAACTGTTTTATTATAAAACTTATTTTAAACTAATTTATTATCTTTTTTTATTAAACTAATTTTTTTTAGAGTGTCCATTTTCTAAGCACAATAATACCCTCAAGGGAGGACGGTATGGGCAGGGGCTATAAGGCCCTTTGCCTGCAGTGTCAGGCCTCATTAAGTCCCTGGGCGGTTCGGAATTGTCCAGTATCGCCTCCCCCACCATTGGCTATTAGTCTGCCTGACATGTATAGTGGTGAATTTACTGGGGACCATGATAATGGAGAGGTTTGTGAGGCCCCTGTATGCAAACAGACTTCAGGACATTAGAGATCATGTGCAATGATTTTCAAAACTAAAACAGGCAGCCTCATTTAATAAACATTGCTGAAAAAACTACCACTATGTGTGTTCCATGTGTTGTAACAGACTGCTGATGACATTTGTAGTGCTGCTCTACTGTGCCTGTTAAGAAGTTGTACTGTTACTAGTATTATGATATTGGTACTGCATTGCTGTTGGCAAGTGGCTACATTAGGATAAGTTTTAATAAGGTCTTAGCTATGTTAATTCCTACTAGGGATGGATGTGGTAGACATGGTAAAGTGATAATTTTAATGTGGAGTAAAGAATATATAAGCCTAAATCTAGATGAGCTAAAAGCTTAGTTTTTCTTCACTTCTTTCCAAAGAAATTTAAGTCACCCTTCAAAATTCTGGAAAGTCATCCAAGCCTTATTTTCCCAGGTCCCAGTCCCCCCCAAATCTAAATTCTGAGGCCTCCTCTGCCTCTGATCCTTCTGCTGTAGCTGCTTCCTTCAATTCTTATTTCACCATCTGTGCTTCTGCCCTCCTGTCCTCCATTGACTTCTCTGCCCCTTTCCCCATCCCCTTTCTCATCTTTTCCTCTCTTCTTTTCACCTGTATCTCCAACCTTCACTCTGAAAGCCCTCCTATGTCTCACCCCTTGCCAAACTAATAGCCCCGATGGGCTTGACCCCAAACCTCTGCACCTCTCTGCCCCCTCAATTGCTGCTCCCCTTTCCTCCTTACTAACCTCTCATTCTCATTGGCCTCTGTTCCTGCATCCTGGAAGCATGCTACCATCATCCCCCTACACAAAGGTGGTGACTCCTCCTCTCCTGGAAACTTCTGCTCTACATCTCTTCTCTCTACCCTCTCCAAGCTCCAAGAACACATAGTTCTATCCTGGCTCTCTCCCTTCCTTGACTCCTCTTCCTTCTTTGTCCCTTTCCAGTCTGGCTTTTGAAAACTTCACTCCACCACCTCTTGCCTCCTCCAGCTTACTGAGGCCATACACTAGGCCATGGACAAGGACCTTCTCACTGCCACCATTTTCGTCAAACTTGCAAAAGCTTTTGACACTGTCTCTCACTCTCTCCTGGTGCATAAACTTGATTCAGCTGTGCTATTTGTCCCTGCCACTAAATGGTTTAGCTCCTACCTCACAGGTAGATCTCAATCCATGAGGCTTGGAAATGCTATATCCCCTTCCCCCAATTACCACTGGTGTTCCCCAAGGCTCTGTCCTTGGATCACTCCTATTTTTCATTTTTCTAAATGACCTCCCTGCTGTCTGCTCATCTGCGTCCATACACATGTGCGCAGACGACACCACCCTCTTTGTCTCTGGGTCTTCACCAGCTGAGATTATGTCCAAGCTCCAACCCAATTTTGACTCTGTCCAGAAATGGTTCAAGTCAAATCAACTCTAATGTAATGTAAAAAAGACAGTTTCTATGTGGTTTGGCACTAGACCTAGGCTGTCTAAATTCTCGTCCCTCACCTCCTTCTACACCCTTGATGGACTCCCTATTGACCCATGTGCCTACTTTCAAGTATTTAGGCATCTGGCTTGACCATCACCTCCATTTCTCCCAGCACTTAGATACAATTCATAAAAACCTCCTTCCTAAACTTGACACCCTTTATAGGCATAACATCTGCATCCTCTCCCTGCCCGCCATGTCATCCTTACAAAGATGATTCTCCCCATCTTTGAATATGGAGATCTTGTCTATGGTGCTGCCCCTAAATCCACCCTGACCAGACTGGATCCTCTCTTCCACTCCTTCTGCTGCTTTGCCCTCAAAAGTCCCTCCTGCACCCACACTGCACCCTTTACTCTTCTCATTCCCTTCCTTCCCTTGAGGATTGCCGTCTGTCCCATGTTGCCACATTCACCACAAAACTCTGGCTATCCTCTCTACCCCCTTATCTTGACTCTTTATTCTGCTGCCACCCCTTCCTCTTATTTCTTTCATAACACTGGGTTTCGCTCACTCATGCCCCCCCCCCGAAAAACTGTTGCTGGCCAATTTGCTTTCTCTTTCCACGTTCCCAAACTCTGGAATTCTCTCCCCTTAAACATTTGTTCTGCTCCCTCTAAATCCTCCCTCACTTTTCTTCTCCGCTGTCACACCTCCCCCTCCTGCCATTGTCACTAATCTTCCAGGCATTGCTTTTTCATTTACTGCAGATTGTAAATGAGCTGCTACTGCTATCAATGTATATTGTGCTTATGTGTTTTTTCATCAACTGCTGACACTGTTTATTGCACTTATTGTTGTCTATATGTTAATCTACTTTGGTTACTTTATGCTGCAACTGTATCTCACAGATTTGTGCTGTACCAATACTGTATGTACCTGTTTATCGTCTGTAACATTGTATGTTTCATTTCAAATGTACTCTCTGTCTTCCACATTGTTCTACATTGTTTGTAAAATTCACTATTTATTATTGTACCCAATTTTCCCCTTCCCCCAAGATGCATCTGGAAATGAGCTATTTGAGCTCAGTATGATTTTTCCTGGTAAAATGCTTTTAATAAATAAAATAAATAAATAGATCACATAAAAGCCTGTACAGGAGAAGAACAATATCTCCCACTGCCTCGTTCAATGGCAGACTTTGGAATAGGATAATTGTTTTAACATTATTCTGAGCAATCACCTCCACTGAATGTCAAGTGTGAATGAGCACAGCAGTCTTTAACATGACAATAGAACTCATGCCTTTCACCACAGCATACTGTTCAAGAGTCTGCAGACCTTCCAGCAAAGTGTCATTCTTTGCGATCGCTGCATAAGTTGAAGTTATCAATTTAAAACATTTTTGTGCAGTTTTGCCATTGAACATGGTGCAACCCATATCAAATCAGTTGACTGGCTTTCTGTTTATTGCAATGGACACATAGCCAGGAAAAATACTGAGGCCCAGATATTCAAAAGGGTTGCGCCATGCGCAACAGGGTTGCGCGTGCGCAACTCCAAAAATGCGCCATTCTGCGATATTCAGAAGGAGCCAGTTGCGCCACCAAAAACATGCTGAGCAACAGCGCAATGGAAATGAAGGCATGCGCAACCGAAGGGGGCGGGTCCATGCATAAAGTCGCAATCTGCGATAATCGAACACTAGCAATGCGCCAAAGAGTGGCTCAACCCGGAAGTTGCGTGAGCAGCGGAATTGAGCCAAAATAAAAAGGCTCAAGGAAGCGCGCAAGAACCCTAGCAGGCCGCGAAACTGGGGAGAGAGACGGAGAGAGAGAGAGACAGGAGCTGGAAGGGCAGAGAGAGACAGGGTCCAGGAGGACAGAGAGGCCAGTGGGGTGCCCGTGCAGTGGAAGGCAGGGGGCAGCGGGGTAACACAGGAACAGCAGCCGGGGGCAGAAGCCAGGGAGATGGACAGTGCCAGCTTCCACATGGAAGCTGTAATGAGAGGTGAGACACCATGCTGCAGGGGACGTGGCGCGGAGGGCCTGTCGGGCGGTATGCCCCCCGACAGGCGTATCGCGGTTCAGATCAGCTCTCGAGCTGTACACACATCGAGATTGTGGGCCGGTCACCACCTGAACAGGGCAATACTGAGATGGCTCTGCGAGCTGTGCAGTGATGTGATGCAGGTACCCTCACGGCAGTCACGCTCTGTCGTGGAGACCAAGGTGACAGCCTGCATGTGCCTGCTCACCATGGGCACCTTCCAGAGGCCAACAGGGGACACCACAGGCATTACACAGTCGGCCACGTCACGCATCCTCACCCAATTCCTCAGCGCACTGCTGCCTCATGCTGCGGAGTACATCCATTTCCCAGCACCGCGGCAGAGCGTACAACAAACATGCAGGAGTTCCACAGGGTAGCACATATGCCTGGCATGCTAGGGGCCATAGACTGCACCCATGTGGCCATTCGCCGCGCCACCTGGCCCGCGGCCAGGCATAGCTCGAACGAAAGGGGTTTTCCAGTGTCAACTGCCAGGTGGTGTGTGATGCCACTGGGCGCATTATCAATGTCTGTGCCACACACCCTGGCGGAGCACATGATGCCTTCATATGGCACCAGTCTGCCTGTGCCATCGATTCGAGAGTGGGGACATCCCCACGGGTCATCTAGTGGGTGAGTACACATGTATGGAATGCAAACTCTGGGCAAGGGTGGGAATGACACAGGTGCCATGGTAGTGGCACACAGGGATATGGGCAATATGGACCTGACATGACACTGATCTCCACTATCTCCACACAGGTGACTGCGGATACCCACTCCGTCCCTGGCTGCTCACACTGCGACACCCCATGACCCCAGCGAGCTATGCTTCAATGAGGCACATGCCGCAACACGTAACATCATAGAGTGGGTGTTTGGGATGCTCAAGGCACGCTTCCGATGCCTGGACACCTCCGGCGGAGCCCTACAGTACAGCCCCCAAAAGGCCTGTGGGATATTCCTGGCCTGTTGCATCCTGCACAACATGGCCAAAGACCATGGGATAGCCATACAGGTCCAAGAGGGGGACAGCGATGGGGACGCCAGTGGCGCCGGTGATGTTAGTGATGAGCAGCCCCCCCAGGACGGAGGGACCCCCAACTGACCCGGCAGGCCCAGCTGCATGGGGACACCATTGCAGAAGAGCACTACGCCCAACACAGGTAAGTCAAGGGCACATGTGCAGGCAACACTGTCCATGCGCAAACCACAGGCACACAGGGGAACACACCGTGCATGAAGGTCAGGGGAGTTGAAGGTTCCAGGCATACCAACACACCATCAGAGAGGGGTGAGCACTCATATGGACACACACACACACCAGGCAGCGTACATGGGCAGCAGCACAGCACTGCGGAAATGACATTGCCAACACACAGCACCACCAACCACCCCACCACCTGGACTGTCCACGTCGTGTGTCAGGACCTGGGCACCTGCACCTTGGTGTACAGTGCAATGCAGGCATCATCATGCACACGCACCTGTGGACAGCAGTTGGGAGAGTGTGCAGGTGGTCCGTGTGTCAGCGTGGTGAGCAGAGCACCCAGCAGTGCACTGCCCACCATGACACACATTGCACACAGGGCAGCACCAGACAGGGCCTGCACTGGGAGACAGCTCAGTCAGGTAGCACTGTCCCACGGCCACCACAGATGCATGGGTGGCCCTGCCGTAGCCCAGCAGCACTGGTAGACTAAGCAGAGGCCACATCGGGTGGCGCTGGTGCACCACCAGGGGTCCCACTGCGCGAACGCGACCTTGCCCGCACAGGGGTCTGCATCCTGCCAAACAAACTTGCACCAGGGGTGCTCGGGATGCCCACAGCAGAACCCGGCATCGACAGGCCTGGTGTTGCACGACGCCGGGAACGGGGAGTGGAGAGCGCACTGTGTGGGGTGTGTGGTACAGGGGCACCTGACAGTGTGGTCAATCGTCGCGACAGAGACCACTGCCTGGGTCAGCCTGTCAATGGCAGCGGTCACATCTGTCTAGCATAGGACCAGCTCGGCTCAGTCCCGAGCACAATCCCTGCTATGCCGCTCCACGGACACAGACAGTGCCTCCACGGACCTTGCAACCCGCCCCTGCAGCTGTACCGAGTCCTGCAGCAGGCGGGTGTGCGCGTCCAATGGGCACTGTGCCCCAATGACATCGTGACCCCAAGGGTGTGGACGGTCCTGGTGCACAGCACCCCTTGAGGGTGGGCGCTGTTCGCCAGGACCAGGTATGGGCAGATCAAAGGGCGGTGGACATGTGCCACTGCTTGACACTGTACCCCAGACCTGGTGTGTGACTGCTGCTGCTGCCCTCCAACTGCTGAGCCCCCAGGTCCACCTGTTCCACCTCCGTGCTGACAACAGTGCCAGACACCTGCACAGCCACTGATGCTGCCCCACGGTGCTGACAGGCACAGCCTGGGACTGTGCCAGCATGTGCGTACACAGTTGTGAACCAGGAAGGCCCAGGGGCACGTGCTGGCCTGCCATTGTCCGTCATGGGACACACCTATCACTGCCCATTGCAGGCCTGCTATCATCAATGGTGCAGGTGCGTGCCACTGCCATAGGCACAGCATGCTGGCATACCTGCATGCCAGACTGCTGTGACACAGGCTGTGCACCCCTGCACCCGTATCACTGACACGGGTTGTTGGCCAGCGTGCATGCTGCTGCAGTGCCTGCAGGCTGGTGGCGGTGGATGGTCCCTCCTCCACGTCCAGCAGGTCTGCATCACTGTCTGGACCCACCACCACCACCGTCTCCTGAAGGCGAACAGGATCTGTAACAGAAAGAGAGTACATGTGAGTGCATGTGAACAACAGCCCCAACAACACCACCATGTCATACCGTGCAGTGATGGGCTTCCACCTGTCTGGAATCCTCCGCCTGGTACACCGCAATGGCACTTTCGGCTGCATGGCTGCGACCAGTGTCTCCTCTGTGAGGGTCAGCTGCAACACCACTGGTGGGCCCCACCAGTGCCAGCACGTGCCACCCTGAAGGCTGCCACCTTCTCCTTCAGCCTCCTGCGGTCAGTCCCATCTTCTTCTTGCATTCCTGCGCAGCGCTGGTGGCTTCTGTGCAGATTGATGGCCTGAGCTACCCTCCCATGCAGCTGCTGGTTCCTGAGGGTGCCCTCCATCCACTCACTAGTGGCTCATCCTCCAGGTAGGCCTGGAAGAGGGCCTCCATCTCTGCCGCGGTGAAGTTCGGCCTCCTCCTACGCCCGCCGTCCACACCCTCAGCTTGGCTCTGGTCAGTCATGGTGATCTGTATGGGTGGAAGTGGACACCTGTCACTGTGCAGTCGACAGCATTTCCCCATGAGCATAGCTGCCGGCCCGGGGCGGGCGGAAGCCCCCCACGTTTCCTCTCCACATGGCAGATACTGATAGAAAGGGTGCCCTTTGTCCCTTTCTAAGTGCCCTTTTCATGCTCAGCCCCCTCAGCCTTTATCATCCTCCGCCCATGAGCATTGTCCTGAGCATCACACAGCATGTAACTCACCTCTCACCTGCAGTAACCAAATCTGGCCAGCACAACCCACTGTCGGATTTTTATAGCGCAACACATGCAAATGAGGTGTGGCGCAACTTTAATGACATGCTAATCGCGCCACTGCGCCTTTGAATGGCTGATTGCATGATTTGCATATGTCGGCTGAATATCGCGTATTTGCGCTTTGCGCAACACGGAAGGTCCGCTGAGCCAATGGCGCAGGTTTGTGGCTGGTGCCACACTGCATTCGCATGCCCAGACAGCTTACACATCGTCTATCATGCTGCAGACCTGCTGGCGCGATAGGTGATTCAGACCATGGCCACCATTGTGCCAGTGGCGCTACAGCACTGGGCACTATATGGCGCTGTGGCACTACTGCGCGATAGTCCGCTGTGGCACTGGTGCGCAGCTTGGCAGTCGTGCAGGATGCCTATACGTCCGATGGCACTGTGCATAGCCTTGCATCATTGCCGTGACCTTGTGTATGCCCTCTGACCCCTGGCGCTGTTGGCATGCCATGTGTACGTCCCTATTGCGCTGTCTGGTGACAGCACCATGTGAAGTGATGGCGCTGTTCGAACAGCGCGTTGGAGCCTGTGGTGGTCTATTGCGCAACAACTCCACGTGGGGTTACGGCGCAGCGGGGTGCCATATCGCCTGCTGTAAAGTTGGTGCCATGGCTAGGAGGAGGCGGTGTCCTGGAGCCAGATTGAAGTGGCCAACCTGGTGGCCCCTAGTTGAGCCACACTATGATGGCCTGTGGTGGGCGCCCCTCACCAGTGCCAGGACTCAGCTGTGGCAGCAAGTGGCCACTGACCTGGTGGAGATCACTGGAGGCGGGGCGGTCTGCTGAGCAGTGCGGCACGGTACAGTGACCTCCACGGAGGAACCAGAACTTTTGTCGCAGCTGCGGTCGGCGTGCCAGGCGGGCGTAGTGCCTAGGCCAGGTGAGTGTACCATCTGCACCTATATTCTCTGTAGGGGTGTGTGTGTGCTTGGATGGCTGTGCATAGGTGCCGGCTCGGACACGGTTGGCTGTGTCAGTGTGTGCAGCTGTGCGATGGATGGTTATGGCTGTGTGGGCAGGCACTCTCACTGGGGCAGGGGCCACTCTGCTTTTGAGTCACACTGATGTTTGTCTCAACATATGTCTCCCACAGGCCGGAATCTGAGGACGCAGGGCGACGGTGACATGGGCCATGCCAGGGCCCCGGTGCCGGGGGGTGTTGTGCAGCAGCAGCAGCAGCAGCAGCAGCAGCAGCAGCAGCATCAGCAGCAGCAGCAGCAGAGCCAGCTGCTGGAGGAGTGTGAGTATCATTACTTCATGGATGCTATTGCATGCTGGGGTGGGGGGCAAGACCACCAGCCATGCACAACACAACCATGCAGAAAAGGGGAGGTCATAATTCCACTATACAAGACACTGGTGAGGCCCCACCTGGAGTACAGTGTACAGTTCTGGAGACCATACCTACGTATGGACATGGACTGGGTAGAGAGGGTTCAGAGGAGGCAACATGGATGGTGCATGGATTGCATCACAAGTCCTATGAAGACAGGTTGAAGGAACTGAACATGTACTCCCTGGAGGAGGGAGGAGAGGGATATGATGGGGACATACAAGTATCTTACAGGGGAACAGGGTGCAGGAAAACACTATTTTTAAGCATAAAGATGTTCCAGGACTAGAGGGCATGGGATGAAGTTGGAGGGACGATTCAGAGGAAACATGAGAAGAATTTCTTCACAGAGCGGTGGCGGACAAGTGGAACACCCTGCCAGGGAAGTGGTGGGGGCTGACTTGGTCAGGATTTAGAATGCATGGGATAGACATAAGGAATTCTGGAGGTCAGGGGTAAGGGGCAACAGACTTATAGGAAAACAGAGTGAACTTACAAGCTCAAATGGGCAGACTGGGTGGGCCATAGGCCCTTATCTGCTGACACTGTCTATGTATCCATGTATGTAGGCACGACATAGGTGACATGCATCACTGTGCAGTATCACAGCACGTCTGTGTATGCGTCACTGGTGGTCCAGGCATGCACTGGGCACATAGCTGTATAACTGGCATCGCACCACGTTGCCACGTCACTTGCCAGCCTAGTTTGTACTGTGATTGACGTGGGCAGTGTGTGTGGGTGGTGGTGCGCATAGCTGGTGCCGTCTGTTTGTGATGGCCATGTGCATGTTCACTGTGGGTGGGTGTATGCCATCACAGGTGCGGGACATTGGGCTATATGGCTTGCAGGTTGGGTGGTGTTCAGGGTTGTGGTCAGTCACAGCCATTGACTGTGTTCCCATTTTCCTAGGCCTCGAGGTTCTCAGGAGGTTGGCGTGTGATGTCAGGCACCTCACACAAGTCAGCATTGAGAACCAGGAGATCCTGCAAGCCATCCGGTGACATGGACGTCAGCAGGGGCGGCACAGGACGGTGCACCAGCAGGGGGAGGACCAGGAGCCGGCTGGGCCATAGCCGACATTACCCTTCCCACTTCTCCCATCCCTACCACCCTGCCTTCCCTCTCAAGTTTTAATCCCTCCCTGAACACCCCCTTCCTTGTACCGTCCCCCTTGTAAATAGTTTCTATTGTTGTTGTTATAATATGTTCAATATACATTTCTATTTTGATATATGAATACTGTGTCGGTCTCTGATTTGCAGCTGGCTATGGGTGCTCAGTTGCAGGTGTGTACATGCCATCTGGGCTGGTATGGTCCTGGGTATGTGTGTGTGTGTGTGCATGTGTGTGCATGGGGAGGTATCTCTAGCATGGCAGTGACTTTCGGTTGGTCTTGCCATCTGCTGCCACCCACTGCTGGGTGTACAGGGTGTGTCTGGCTTGTAGGCTTCTGTGTTGCAAGGGCTGGCAGTGCTGGGGACTGCATGGTTTCCTACAGTGCCAGTCACTGCACATGGGTGGTGTCTTGGGGTCACAGTGCAGGGTGTGCTGTGCGAACACGAGGCTGATGTGCACTGTGGTTGTCAACCCCTGTGTGTGGCACTCTCCGCCTGCCAGTGGTTGTGCTGGGGTGTCATGGCTCTGCTATGCTTTGTTGGCTTGTCCCCATGGGCACATGGATCATCCGTCTCACCCCCAGTGATGCTGTGCTTGGGGTGTGCAAGTGTGGTGTGGGTTCTGCAGTGTGTTCCTGTGCCCATGTGTGGCATGGCTGGCGGTGTGCCCCAGCCTGCCTCCCTGGATGTGCAGTTCCATTGCTCTGGGGGGGGTTGTGCTTGCGCTATGGCAGCTCTGGAATGCTCAGCTGAGCTTCCCTGGTTGCTCCATAGCGCAACATTTTGGCTCAGCTTCTCCTTCTTGGTTACGCGATGGCGCAGTATGTGCAATATTCAGACGTTGGTTGCTTGCGCACTTTGCTCTGCTCCATGTTTGAATATCGCACCTGTTACGCATTTGCGCAACTGGTTTGTGCTTGCTCCTGCTGTTGCGCTACTTTTGAGTGCAGTTTGAATATCTGGGCCTGAGTCTTTACAGAACTCACCCATGTGACAATTTTCCTGACTTCTTCATTGATGAAAGAGAATAGCACCACAAATGACATCACCAGAGTGCAGAGATGTTGATTACTACAGGAATCAGCAAATCTCAGTATTTAGCAGTCTGGGAGAAGTAGAAGACACAACAAATGCATTATAAAATGGTCAGTGTTATTTATTGATTGATTTATTATCTCCTGACGCTTTCACAGGCTTCACCTACGAAAGTGAGGAAGATTTGGTACTGCTTGTGGTGGTGGGACTGGAATGTCTGCCATGCGATTTAAGACATAAGATGAATGTTTATGGGTATTAGACTTATATAGATACTAATTAAATTAAGAGGACTAACATCAAAATTCAGAAAAAGTGCAAATTTACATTTTAAAATCTGTCATGAATTTTTCTATGTCAATATTAAAAAGTATGTTGATATATTTTGTTATGGAAAACTTATATCAACAATATTTATTCGATAAAAGTCACCTCTGTTATGATGTATATAAATATATATATATATATATATATATATGGCAAAAAACTCAGTTTAATGCATCAGTTAGGGTTGTTCCACAGCGACAAAAGTGAGGAAATTCGATGTTAGAGTTGAAAAAAAAAACTTTGCACCCCACCCCACCCCTCCAACCAGCATCGGGGTGTGCGCTGGGGTCGTTGGTCCTAACTCTCACCCCATTCTCCTATACTTCACCACCTCAGCTTGTTTACACATGGGATGGGGTGAGAGTTAGGACCGATGACCCCAACACACACCCCAATGCCAGCTGGGAGAGGTGGGGTGGGGGAGTGCAAGGGGGTGGTTTCAACCCTAACATCGAATTTCCTCACTTTTGTTGCTGTGGAACAACCCTAACTGATGCATTAAACTGAGTTTTTGCCATGAATTTCCCTTCTTTTTGAGAATGAGGACTATAAATAGTGAATGGATTGTGGTGGTGAGAGCGCGGGCCCTTCCGGCCTGCGATCCCACCACGTGATTTTTGGTCACATAGTAACATTAAGTGCAATGCAAATGCAAGTGCAAATGATAACACACATGGTGATGCAAACGTAAATGGTAAAGCAAACGGTAATAGAAACGCAAATGTAAAGTGATGCCAAGGCAAACAGTAATGGAAACGGAGACGCAAATGCAAGCACATACAGAAATGCAACTGGTAACATGCACGGTCATGGTACCACAATTGGAAATGCAAATGGTAATGGTAACAGCAATAATAATGCCAAAGGAAACAGAAACGCAAATGCAAGCAAATACGGAAACACAAACCATAATGCGCACGGTCACGGTACCACAATTGCAAATGCAAATGGTAAGGGTAACAGCAACGATGACGCCAAATGAAAGACAAATGCAAATGGGAGGGTGGCCACAAACACAAGTGAAAATGTGCACGGTGATGCAAATGGAAATGCAAACACAAACAATAGTGGAAACGCAAATGGTAACAGTAACACAAATGCAAGCGCATGCAGAAATGCAACTGGTAACATGCATGGTCACGGTACCGCAATTGGAAATGCAAATGGTAATGGTAACAGCAACAATAACACCAAAGGAAACAGAAATGCAAACGCAAGTGCATATGAAAATGCAAACCGTAACATGCACAGTCACGGTAACGCAACTGTAAATGCAAATGGTAATGGTAACAGCAACAATAATGCCAAAAGAAAGACAAATGCAAATGGAAGGGTGTCCACAAATGCAAATGAAAATGCATATGGTGATGCAAATGGAAATGCAAACACAAACAGTAGTGGAAATGCAAATGGTAACAGTAACGCAAATGCAAGCGCAAATGAAAATGCAAAGGGTAACGCACACGGTGGCGTACACAGGAACGCTAACACAAATGGGTACAGAAACGCAAGTGGAAACGCTAAGTGTAACTGTAACAGAGGCACACACCCTGGTTTTCCCCAACAGCAACATAGAGAAACACAGTGAGTACAAAGAATGTATGCATAATAATGGGCCTCGGACCAGAAAATGAGCACTTGAAATACTAAATTGTTTATATCTCAGGAACTGTACGATGCAGAAAAAAAAATTAAAATTTCTTATTATTTATGACTTTCCTGGCTAGTTTTGTACTTAGCCCCATAGCAGGGGGCTAAGCATTTTAGCAACTAAAAGTCCGTATCTCGAAGTATTTCCGAGATACGGGCTCCGAAAGTAGCAGTGGCCACTGCACTGTTAGTCTATGAGAAAAAGCGCCAACTTCGGTGCATCGTAACTTTCCATTTGTGCAATATTTTTTCACCAAACCACCGAAAGGCACATCTGCGGGATGTTGGCTTTCTTTCCTCCAAATTTCAGCCCAATAGATCAAACCAGTGTTTTGCAGCAAGGTGGCAAAGAATTCTTGTTACTTTCCCCACAGTGTCGAATAGTAGTGTCGCAAATCACGACACTTTCACAAAAAAAAATCACAAAAGTGTTGCAGGTGCGACACTACTTTTCCCAAAAGTTTCAAAAACATATTTCTGGGGTGTTTAACCCCAAAATAAAAATATGGCTAGCATCCTCGGGGCTCGACTAGGTAAACACAAAAAGAATTGTGTCCCTAGAGGTTCCCAATTTTAAATGCCAAGCATTTCTGTGATCAGTAACTGAAAACAAAATGGTGGATTTGCGACACTACTGGGGTCATTTGCCACACTAAAATCTGCATTTATGACACTGTCAAATTTTTCGATTAACTTTTCCCATTGACTAAAATGGCGTTTCTGAAATCAAGGTAGGAGACATCAACTGTCTGTCCCTGATTTACTTCCTTAAAAAGGCATTAGGGTTTCCAACCCTAATGCCCAACCCTGATGCCCGACCGCCACCACTACCCTGCAGAGACTGACAGGCATTGGGGATGTGCTTTTGGGTCATCAGCCATAACATTCATGCCATTCCACCCTCACCCTGCAGACACTGACAGGCATCGTGGTGTGTCTTGCGGTCTTTGGCCCTAATGCTCACCCCGTTCCATAAGGAAATATACCGAGAAGGGTGCAGTATAGGAGAATGGGGTGAACGTTAGGGTTGAAGACCCCAGGCACACCCCAATGCCTGTCACTTGCCGCATGGTGGGGGTAGGGTGAAATGGCATAACCATTACGGCTGACAATCCCAAGGCACACCCCCGACGCCTGTCAGTCTCTACAGGGTGGGCGGGTGAGGTGTTATGGTTAGAAACCCTAGCGCCCCGGGTGTTTGTTGGTATTTTCATTCCAAATTTTCAACATGGGCTTTTTGGGACCCCACCTCATGAACAGTAGCACTATCATTTCATTACTCAATCCCAAAAGGTGATTTTGCGCAGCAACAGTGTCATTCGGCGCCACAGGTGTGAAAACACATTTTGGGCAGGATGTGAAAAATGGCACCATACTGTTCCTGAGGTGATGTGAAAAACTGGCAATGCTGAATATTTGGAGTGAAAATATAAAAATTTACCAAAGTTACGCACATGTGTAGTGAAATTTCAACGTCCGCACATAACGTGGGTGTTTTGGGGTATTTTTGTACCAAATTTTCAACATGCCTTTTTTGGGACACCACCTCAAGAACAGTGACACTGTAAGTTCATTAATTCATTCCAAAAGTTGATTTTGCTCAGCAACTGGACCATTCTGCGTCACAGGTGTGAAAACACATTTCGGGCAGCATATGAAAAATGACAGCTGTACTGTTCATGAGGAGGTATGAAAAATAACAATGTGGAAAATCTGGAGTGAATATATTAAAAATTGGCGAAGTTATGAGCGTACGTAGAAACTGCGAATTGTGATCCCTCTCCTTCCCCCTCTCCTGTGAATACCGAACAAAAATATTTGTTCAGGATTGTTGCTTTTTCCAAGTCCCCTTCTGCAAACTCCCCTTCTTCCCCCTTAAGCCTTACAATCCTTTGTCTTTCTCCTTTCACTCACGTACAGTGCATATAAAAAGTCTTGTCCCATTTCTTTACTACCTGGGCTATTTTTTACTCCATTTGTACCTTTGTGCTCCTGGCTGTCTTCCCTGCCTCCCTCTGCTTATCTGGATACAATACCCTGTCCTCCTCCTACTGTGTTTCTTTGTACTTCCTGAAAGCCAACTTTTTCAATCTTATCCTCCTGACCACTTCCCTTGAGAACCATAGTGGTTTTATTTTTCTCTTGCCTTTGTTCATTTGTTTGTTGCTTCCACTATGGCTCCTCTTAGATAGGCCCACTGTTCATCAACTGCCCCCAGTCCTCCCTCCCTGCTAGGGCTTTTCTGAGCCATATCCAAAATTTTTCAAAGGCTGCCTTCCTGAAGTCCAGGGCCCTCACTTTCATGTGGCTTGATGCTACCACTGTACTCATGTTGAACCACACCATGCGATGATCACTGGACCTCAGGTGTCCACCCACCATGACATGTGCAATTCTGTCTCCGTTGGTGAGTACGAGGTCCAAATCACACCCTCATGGGTGGGTTCTGGCACTAGCTGTCTGAGGCATGCCCCTTGCAGGGAGTACAGTATGTCTTTGCTCCTGGCTGAGGCTGCGGCTGGGATACTCCAATCAACATCCAGCAGACTGAAGTCACCTACCAGCAGCACGTCCCCTTTAGTTGCCATCTTATAGATGGATTCCATTAGAACCTTGACCAACTCTTCCCTTTGTGCTGGAGGTCTGTAGATGAACAGTGGTGCAACTGACTGTCTCCAGGGTGACCCACAGGCCCCCCTCCCCATAATCTCTGTGCCGCAATACACTAATAGAAGAAACCAAAGCAGGAGTCAAAATAGACCAAGATCCATACGTAAAAATAAGGGGCAGTCCCCTGCCTTCTACATCTACACTAGTGACTCTGATAGTTAAAACATAGATGATTTTTTAAAAGATGCTCAGGGGATATCAGATTTAGGACCACGTATGAGCCCACGAATAATTAAATTTCAACAGCATGAATTCCAAGCACAAAAAGGACATGAAGAGAGGGGAAGAACAGGAAGTACAGGTGAGGGTGTATCCAAAGTGAGGAAATAGAAGCAACCCAAACAGAACAAAATGTAATTAATCTGTCTGAAGGGACCCTGAGTGAAGCAGAAATAAGCCTGTTACAAAAAGGATTATCCTTCATCCCCACTAGCGATCTTAACCATTTTGAACTATTAATAGACTTCTGCAGATTTACCAGGAATTTAAATCTAAAATCTTTCTGGGCAAAGCAGAATATAGGACACAACACAGAAGAAAATGGAAGTAGAGGTGTGCAGAACCAGGGAGGTTTTGGTTTTAGTTTTGCCAGATCACCTCTGATTTTGGTTCTGGTTTTGGATTCATGACCACTTTTTCGTTTAGAGTCTGACAGCTAATGTCTGGGACTGGCATGTGGTATCCCCCCCCCCAAACACACACAGTCTCCTCTTGTTTTGTGTGTGTGTGTGTGTGTGTGTGTTGTTTTTGGTAATTGGTTAAGGCCCACTAGGCACAAGTGCCCAGGAGTACTAGGGTGGTTAATTCAGTGACTTGCTCAGAGTCACACAGTATGCAAGTGGAGGTTGTGGAAATCAAACATAGAAACATACTGTAGACTTTGACGGCAGATAAGGACCGCTTGGCCCACCTAGTTTGCCCATTTCCCTACTTACAGGATAAGCTGCAGATCCTAGTTAACCAACATCCTATTTCTTCCTACTCCCCACAAGAATTGCCTTATGTCTGTCCCATGCATTCTTGAATTCTCCCACAGTTTTAGACCCCATAATCTCCTCAGAAAGGCTGTTCCATGCGTCCAGCGCCGTCTCTGTGAAAAAATACTTCCTCACATTGCCCCTGAGCCATCCCCCCTCTATCTCCAAATTGTGTCCCCTTGTTCTTGCACATCTCTTTTTCTGAAAGATGCTACCCTCTTGGACTTTGTTGATTCCTCTGAAGTACTTGAAAGTTTCTATCATGTCTCCCCTCTCCCTCCTTTCCTCAAGGGTATACATATTAAGCTCCTTTAGTCTCTTATCGCATGGCTTCTCTTGCAGACCCTGCACCATTTTAGTTGCCCTCTTCTGGACTGCCTCCATGCTGTCTATGTCCTTGTGGAGATGGGGTCTCCAGAACTGGACACAGTACTCCAGATGGGGTCTCACCAACTGTCTGTACAGAGGGAGAACAACTTCCTGTTTTCTGCTGCTGATGCCTCTCCCTATACATCCCAGTACCCCCCAGCCCTCCCTACTGCCTTCTCACATTGCTTGCCAACCTTAAGGTCATCTGATATGATTACCCCCAGGTCCCTTTCCATTTTTGTTGTTGTTACTACCTCCCCATTGTGTAATCTTCCCCTGGGTTTTTGTTTCCCAGGTGCATTATTTTGCACTTCTTTGCATTGAATCCAAGCTGCCATACTTCTGACCATTCCTCCAACCTTGCCAAGTTGCTTCTCATCCTTTCCATGCCTCCTTGTGTATCAGTCCTGTTGCAGATCTGTGTCATCTGCAAAGAGGCATCCTTTTCCTTCCAGTCCCTCTGCAATGTCACTTTTAAAGACATTAAAAAGGACTGGACCCAGTACTGAACCCTGTTGTACCCCACTAGTAACCCTCCTTTCTTCAGAGTGGACTCCATTTACAATTACCTTCTGTGTCCTGTTGTCCAGCCAATGTTTTACCCAGTCTACCACCCTGGGACCCACTCCCAGGCTGGTTAATTTGATTATTAATCTTTTGTGTGGGACTGTGTCAAATGCCTTGCTAAAGTCTAGGTAGGCCATGTCCACAACCCTCCTGGTCTACTACTTTGGCACCCAGTCAAAAGAAATCAATTAGATCTGTCTGACATGACCTTCCGCTGTGAACCCATGCTGCCTTGGGTCCTGCCCACTGGCCTCTAGGTACTCAACAATTCTTTCCTTCAGAAGTGATTCCATCTCTTTCCCTACCACAGAGGTCAAACTGACAGGTCTGTAGTTTCCTGCCTCTGTCTTGCTCCCACTTTTGTGAAGGGGAATAACATCCGCCTTCCTCCAGTCTTCAGGTGCCACACCATCCTCCCATGATTTGTCAAAAAGGGTAGTCAGTGGTGTCACTAGTTCTCCCCTTAATTCTTTTAGAATTCTGGGGTGAATTCCATCAGGCCCCATTACTTTGTCCACCTTCAGTTTTAGGGGTTTTTTCAGAACCCTTTCTTCTGTGAAAGGATCCCCCCATCCAGAGTGCTTCTGTTAATTGGATTAGGCACCTCTCCCTCCTCCTGTTTTGTGAATACTGAGCAAAAGTATTCACTCAGTAGCCCTGCTTTTTCACTGTCCCTCTCTGCCCTCCCACTGTCCATTCTATTCAGCCTCACTATCCCTCCCTTTGTCTTTCTATGCTCCCTGATGTACCTATAAAAGGTTTCATCCTTCTTCTTTTTTTTTTTTCTTAGTCATTTTTGTCCCTCTGGCCCTGGTCTGCCTACCTCTATCACATCCTGGCATCCCCTTCAGGTCTTCTGGCTGCTGTCTCCAGGGATACCCAGCTCCCATGTGGGTCCCGGAGCTAGTACCCCCGTGGCTTACCCCCCACGGCGGGGCAGTGGAGGGCCCCCCTGCACCCTTCCGCTGAGACCGGATCCAGTGTGTCGCCGCGTACCCTCGGAGCCATTGCTCCCCATCGGAGATGGCCATCATGCTGCCACAACCAGTGCCAGTTTTCCCGTTTTCTCCCCATGACGTGTGAGATGTGCAATGATGCCAAGGGACAGGCACGCACATGCTACCATATGCACATCTTCCCGTCGTTGGCCCCAGCACGTCCCCCCCTGACTGCCCGTGCTACTGCATTGCCTCCAGCCACCGCTAGAGGCCACCAGAGCACTGGTGACAGCATTCCCCCCTCCCCGGGGAAGGAGAGCAGTCCATTGAACGCTCCATTCTTCATCCTCCCCACCGACCCATGACGGCCCTGGGTCGTTCTCGAACCTGGGTCACCAGCGCAGTGCGAGGTGTGGTGTCTAGCACCTCAACCCTCAGCACCACTGGGCTGGCTTTATCCCCCTTCTTAAGTGAGTTGGCTATCTTTTCCTCAGTTTGGGTCTCTGCTATTCTGACTTCCCTCCCTGCTTCCTTCTGCCTTAACTGGTACAGTTCTCTGTCCTGCTCCTTCTTGTTTCCTCTTCTAGGTCTTCTAGATATACCAAGCTCCTTACTCTAAGCTCTCAGCTATACTGCACATAGTATACAAGTGGAGGTTGTGGGAATCAAACTCAGGTCTGCTGGATGTACCAAGTTCCTTCACAGCTAATTACTCAAGCCTTATATTGCCAGTCCTTTTTTCCTAAATTTATTTGCCTTTTTCATTTATAGTATTTTATTATTTTTGACTGCAGAGTCTGTCCCTGTCAGCTAAGGTCTGGCACTTGCCCCCCCACACACACATGTCAAGTGTCTTTTTTTCTGTTTCCCCCTCCTGTTTTTCTCCTCCTGTTCTCCTCCTTCCCTCTCCTTGATTCTCCCTGAGAAGCAAAGCCAAAAATGGACTTCAGGAGGGCAGACTTTACACATTTTGGGGGTATGTCTCAGGAAAGCCCCTGCAGGGAGGGAGGACCAGGGAGGAGTTGAGGGAAAATTGGCCCATCTAAAATTAGCCATAGTGGAGGCAACAAACCTTTATGTTAGGCAAATAAACAAAAGGCAAGAGAAAAGGAAAACCACTATGGTTCTTAAAGGAAGTGGCAGGAAAGGTAAGAGCAAAAAAGTTGGCTTTCGGGAAGTATAAGGAAACACAGAGGGTGGAGGATAGGGTAGTGTATCTGGATAAGCAGAGGAAGGTAGAGAAAGCAGTCAGGAATGCAAAGGTGTCAATAGAGTGTAAGCCACCCCTCTTGGGGTGGCTTACTAAAATCACTCCTCTCCCTCTGGTTAGACAGTTTGTTGGGCAGCTTGAGTCCACTCCCTGGTGGGTGTTTTCTTCTAGGGCCCCTCTGCCTTTTAAAATGGGTGCTTTGGAGTTGGTTAGGTGAGAGGCCGGTCAGTGGTAGCTCATGCAAGTGGGCCGGCATCTCGAACTCCTGACCCGGGCGATGTGGCTCAATTTTTATTTTCGGCACTGGTTGCATGGATGGGTCCTTGGGGGGAAGTTGTAGAAGCTACCGTGGGAGTGGGGTCCTCGGGCTGTGACAGGGCTCCTTGTGGTTGCAGTACTGAGGAAGCCGTTACCTGGTGTGGCACACTGCCAGGGTCAGTTTAGTGGTCTGTAAGGATCTCACGTTATCGGACCTGCGTGTTCATGTCTGGAGCAGGTTCCAATCTAGGCCCAAGAAATGCAGGATGGTGAGAAATTGTAAGGAAGGAGCCATGCTCCTTTTGCTGTTTTTATTGCTGCAGCTGTTTTCCCTGGAAAGATGGTTTGGGATGGTTTTGGTCTTCAGCAAGGTTTTCAGGTCGGCTGTGGTTACATAGGCCATTACCCATTTTTGGGGTGTTCCCAGGAGAAGTAAGTCATCCCCCCCCAATGTGAGTTCAATATGGTTTTATCAGTCTGTGCTCATTCCAGCTCAAAACATCTGAGTGAAGCCTGTATCCAGCCCAATTTCAGCCTTTTTTTAATACATACATCCATGTCAACCTTGTGCTGCATTTCAGTCTCAGCTTGTGAGGCTATATGACCTGTCTGACCCTCCACTCCATGGAGCTGTGTACGTTATACTGATTTAATGTTTAATTAAATGCTTTTATTTATTTTTACCCTGGTGTGTGTCCTGAGACTATCTTGCTTCTAACTATGTTTCTTCTTCCATCAAAAGAAAAAAAATAGCATCTGTCTCCCTGGTCTGGTCCTAGAAGTGCTGCAGTCTTTTGCCAATTGTTCCAGCTGACCAAGTAAGAGCCATGGTTTCATGCAAGCAAGGCAAGACCTTTTGGTCCTTTTTGGGGGCTTTGTTTCCTGGGAGGTTTCTGGTTTGGAGCCCCTTCCCCATTTTTTACCATCATGACCCCTAGACACAGAGAGGGGTTGTACAAATGTGGGGGCTCATTCAGGATTCATTTTGGATGCTTCTGGGTGGACTAGTTGGAGCAATAGTTTGGCTGCTTTAGCGGGCTCTGACAAAATGTTTGGTGTGTCACTATGAGGCACCATTTTGAGAGTGGTTTGCACCTTCTCCCCTTCTCTTTGCAAGAAAGAGCACCTGGCAATCTAATGGAATGATCAGGTGGTGCTAGGCGACATCTCTGATTGGTCCTTGATCCAGCTGTGTGGGGAACATGCTGTAGGAGTGCCATTTTCTCCTTGAGCCTGTGGTGTAGAAGCAAGGACTGTGGAGAGAGAGAGAGAGAGAGAGAAAACACTATAGTGGCTCAGAAAACTCCTGTTGATGAGCCCGAGGCCATCATTCCAATGTTGCTGCTATCCTGACTTTGGAAATCAGCTGGCAGGGGAGCAGCAGAGAAGAGATGTGTACATTGCAACTTTTGAGGAGAAGCAGTGATCCAATTGCCTCTGTGTTTTGTTTGTGCTAGGGGGCCCTCTCCAGGATTGTTTAAAGACCCCCTCTACTCATTTGCCTGTGTAACCCCCATACAAATGAGGGTTCCCTAAAAGTCTTCCTTGAGCTTGCTTAAATGCTCACTGTCAGGCTGGTGTCTTGTGTTTTAGCAGTTTAAATGTGATTGCCAGAGAGTGCCGGTAGAGCCACTGTGTACTGTCTCTTCTCATCTCTTTAAGAGCTGCCTGGATTGCAGTCATAATTAATCTGGGAGGGAGCTCTGTTAGAAGATGTACTTGTTTGATGATCATTTGTTAGAGTAGTAATAATATTGCAGTTTGTTCTAACCTGCCTTCTTTGCAGCATGGACAGTTCTGTTTGTTTTCATCATCTTGGTCCTGGACTGCAGAATGGGCCAATCAGTACATTTGGGACTCTAAAATGGAGCCTGCCTACAGGGGCTTGGTGGGGCCAAAACTTGTAGGAATTGTAGTTTTGGGCTTTTGGCACCTAAAATAACCCGGAGAGGGAGCCCTTGTTGTGACTGACAGACAGCTCAGCCAACCGAACCTTTTGGATCTTGGGGAAAGTCCCACATTGCTTGCAGTTTCAGTTAGATCTGAGTTGGGAAGTGAAGAAGTAATAGCTCGAGATAGTTCAAGCAGCAATCCATAGTGGATTCATGCGGGAGAACTGTGGAAAGGCCTGAGTTTGGCCTGCATGCATGCCTGCCTGCTGTTCCTGAGAGGGAACCTGTGCTTTTTTCTGACTGAATTCGAACTTGGAGAGTGAATTAAGCCACTGAATTGTGACCAGGCTTTAATCTGAAGAAGATTTGCTGAATGTGATTGACCTGGCAACAGCCTGCAGTCTCGATTTCATCCTGCCTGTGTCCAGTATTGGGTATCGTGAGTAAACATCAGGGTAGCTCCCTGCAATAACAGCTAAATCTAAAAGTGTTGTCATCTGATTGTCTTGTTGCCTTTTCTTTCACGAACTGAGACCTCCGGCTCTGGAGTACAAATAGTGTGCATGTTGCTTTCTTCCATCACAGGGCCCCAACCAGCTGCAACGTTCCTGGCTAGCCCACCATTTTCCTACCTGGGTACCCAAAGTGTGTGACTGTGTAGGGACTCTGAACTGCATGCATAACTGTCTGATTAATATAGCTTTTAAGCAAATCAATCTGATTACACCCCTCCCTTGTTCAAGTCCCCTGAATAAATCAGATTTAACTTTGTTTGCATTTAACCTGACTGTGGTTCCAGTTTGTGTCAAGAGTATTGTACTGTTGTTATTTGCTGTGCTTAACCTTGTTTTACAGGGGGTTCCCAGAGTCAAGCTAGAGGAACCAGCCCTGGTGGTAAGTGCAAACAGTGTGGGTAATTGCCTAGTGAATAAGGGTCATTGTGAAAGTGATTATTGTGTACTGTTCAGGCCACTAGAAGAAGAAAAGGGGGGTTGCAGTGTCCTGGAGGGCTGTGCCCAGGTCAGCTTGACCACGACCAACCCTGACCTCCGGGTGAAGGCAACCTTATCAGAACCTAGGCCCCTTAACCTGCAACTAGCCAAGCTGGCAGGGGTAGTAGTCCTTGGGATAGCACCACTTAGGGGTTACATCTTGAAGGTTCACTGCTGGGATTTTGTGCCTTCTAGTGGCCAAAAATTACGAATTATTGTTAAAGATTAATGGCTACCCCAGTAGAAATGGCTGTACACCAGTTGGTGGGGTGGTGCACTGGGCAGGAGATCGACCCCCAAAATGCTCTGCTTATACTGGATATTCCCTTGGGTACCAGTAAGGACACTGTACAGGGAGCACTCTCCAAAGTTGAATGTTTAAAAAATCCCTGTGGTGGTGGGTCGACAGGCTGATTTGTTCGCCCAAACTTTCATAGCCTTGGTAGAGTGTAGTGACCTCGTGGACAGCTCTAAAGTGCCACAGACTATTGCCTGAGAAGGGGTCCTAGCCGCCTGGAGAGTGATAACAAAAGACAGTAAAGACCCTGGGGAGAATGAGCTCCCACCATTATCTGAGACTTTTGAGGAGAAATTTGCTAAGTTGTTGCTGGAGGAAGGTAAAACCGTAGAGGACTTTAAGAAACTATTTCTGCCACCTGTGGGTGTTCCTTCCCCAACACCCCTTCCCACTCCAGCACCTGTTACTGCCCTGCCTTCTGTGCCTATGCCAATGCTGGCCCCTGTATCTGTACCCGCCATTAGTCACGACGCCTACTGAAGGCTGAGAATCTTGTCGGGCACCCTCCCAACCCCCAGGGGGAGGATGACTGGGAGACCTGGATCAACTGTGTTGCACCCTTGGTACCTGAGTGGCAGTGTGTGCAACCTGAGAAGCGGAAAAGAATCATAGAGAGTTTGAGGGGCCCCGCCCTCGAAGCCATTAAATTTTTGAGGTCCACAAACCCTGATGCATCTGCTCAGAAGTACCTATCTGTACTTGAAGGCAATTTTGGGAGCATTGAGTCAGGGGAGACTTTGATGTGGAAATTCCAAGGTACCAAACAATGGAAGGGGGAAAGTTTGTCTGTGTATGTTACTCATCTAGAAAGAGCTCTGCAGAAAGCTTACCAGAAAGGTGGGGTAGCTGCCAGTGATTCGAACTGTGTGAAATTGGGGCACATACTGCAACAAGGCAAGCATTCTAAACTGCAGATCATCCAGTTAAGGTGCAAGATAGGAGAGGTAACCCACCTGACTACTGTGACTTGATAAAAGAACTCCAGGAGGTAGAAGGTGAAGGGGGAGATTGTAATTATGGGTTGAGTGCAGCCCAAGTGATCATGGCACCGGAAGGCCCTTCTGAAATGGAGACCACTACGAGTGTTCCACCATGGGCTAAATGGTGGGGGGAGGAGTTGCTGAAGGATTGTCAGAAAAGTACAACTGGGTGTGTTCGCTGAGGTATCTTCTGCTGACAGAGACCCTGGCCCCTGTCAGAACATGACTGTTATAGGGGTGGGGGTGCACCCTCAGGCATCCTCTACTAAGGGTGGCTTCTCGGCTGAGTTCAAGGAATTGACTGCCACCCTAAAGGAACTTTTGAGACATGGTACAGTACCAGCAGAAGTCAAATCACAATCTCCCAGCGATGCTCCAGCATCCCCTGCTATGTTCTCCCCAAGGATGCCCCAAGAGCCTGTCATTTGTCACAATTGCAGCAAGGATGGCCATATGAAGAGGGAATGCCGGACTCAGAAGGACTTAGAGAAAGTTGTGAACCGGCTTCAAGGAGAACTTAAGAAAATGAGTCAGTGGTCAAGGGGTGCACAAAATGACCACAGCGAAGGCTTCGGCCATCCTAACTCAAACCCCTCTGTGGCTAAATTGTCTGTCCAGGCCCCTGCTGTTGTCGCTCCAGACTGGTCCAAAATAGTGGGCCCTTCAATGAAGACTACTGTGGCTGTGAATGGTATTCCTACTCAGGCTGTACTTGGCAGTGGGTCGAAAGTGACCATTGTATTTCAGGACTGGTTTGACAAACACTTATCTGATGTGCCATTACAATCCCTGGAAGGCCTACATATGTGGGGGGGCTGAGCGACAAGTCTTATCCCTACCTAGGATATGTCCACATCTGGTTGTCTTTTCCTGCAACTGTAACTGGTGTAGAGGAGCAAGTAGAGACACTGGCCCTAGTGTGTCCCCCCACCGAACTGTATGAAGGGTTTCCCCTGTTAATTGGAACAAACACCCACATGTTTGGGAGACTGGCTCAACTCTGCCATGAGAAACAAGGGCAACTGACTGGACAGGCACTAAGAATTCCAACCTTAGTAAAAAGGGCATATGACTTGCAACAGAAACCCAGTGAAGAGGACCCAGATAAGCCAGTGGGGATAGTGTGGAAAAAGGAACCTGACTCCTTGGTATTGGCCCCCAACGCCCAGTGCACAATCCATGGAGAAGTCCGCCTAAAGAGAAACATAAAGAACAAAATATTAATGTTGGATGCACCAGGTGATGGAAAGTTGGCAGAAGGATTATTAGTTATACCCAGCATCTTGCCTGCCCATACCCATACCTATGCACGATGAGTGATGGTCCAGATTCGAAATGTGTCAGATCGGGAGGTCTGGAGAACAGAGGGTGCACTCTAGCTACAATACACTGTGCAGACACTGCAGTATTACCCAATAACAAGTACGCTAGCCAAAAGGAGAGAGTGACCCTGGACTTATTTGACTTTGGTGATTCCCCTCTGCCAGCTGAATGGACGGCTAGGATTAACAAGAAACTCGCCCAGAGAGACCAAGTGTTTTCGTTAAAAGAATGGGACGTGGGGTGTGTCCAGGTTGCAAAGCACCATATACGCCTGCATGATGACCGGCCATTTCGAGAGAGATCCCGATGCCTTGCCCCAGCGGACATAGATGATGTGAGAAGGCATCTGCAGGAAATGCTCATTGCTGGCATGATACAGGAATCAAGGAGCCCATATGCCTCTCCCATTGTGGTTGTGCATAAGAAGAATGGGTCTGTGAGGATGTGTGTTGATTATTGAACCCTGAACCGATGGACCATCCTAGATCAATACACCATGCCCCGTATACAAGATGCCCTGGATTGCTTGAATGGGAGCAAATGGTTCTCAGTATTGGATCTTTGCAGTGGGTATTACCAGATTCCAATGGCCATGGGGGACCGTGAGGAAACTGCCTTCATCTGTCCCTTGGGGTTCTATGATTTCCTGAGAATGCCACAGTGGATTTCGGGTGCCCCGGCCACCTTTCAGCGACTGATGGAACGTGCGGTGGGAGATATGAACTTGCTGGAATGCCTAGTGTATCTAGATGATGTCATTGTGTTCAGATGCACATTAGAGGAGCATGAGACCCGACTGTTTAAAGTCCTAGACCGATTGGAAGACTTCGGCCTCAAGCTGTCCATTGACAAGTGCCAGTTTTTTCAAACCTTTGTGAAGTATGTGGGGCACATAGTGTCTGTGGGTGGGCAGAGAGGGACAGTGAAAAAGCAGGGATACTGAATGAATACTTCTATTCACTATTCACAAAAGAGGAGGTGGGGGAGGTGCCTAATCCAATTAACAGAAGCACTCTGGATAGGGGAGTCGATCCCAGTCCTTTTACAGAAGAAAGGGTTCTGAAAGAACTCCTAAAACTGAAGGTGGACAAAGCAATGGGGCCAGATGGAATTCACCCCAGAATTCTAAAAGAATTAAGCAGAGAACTAGTGACACCACTGACTACCCTTTTTAACAAATCATGGGAGGATGGTGTCGTACCTGAGGACTGGAGGAAGGCAGATGTGATTCTCCGTCACAAAAGTGGGAGCAAGACAGAGGCAGGAAACTACAGACCTGTCAGTTTGACCTCTGTGGTAGGGAAAGTGATGGAATCACTTCTGAAGGAAAGAATTGTTGAGTACCTAGAGGCCAGTGGAGCACAGGATCCAAGGCAGCATGGGTTCACAGCGGGAAGGTCATGTCAGGCGAATCTAATTGATTTCTTTGACTGGGTGGCCAAAGTAGTAGACCAGGGAGGGTCTGTGGACATAGCCTACCTAGACTTTAGCAAGGCATTTGACACGGTCCCACACAAAAGATTAATAGTCAAATTAACCAGCCTGGGAGTGGGTCCCAGGGTGGTAGCCTGGGTAAAACATTGGCTGGATAACAGGACACAGAAAGTAATTGTAAATGGAGTCCACTCTGAAGAAAGAGGGGTTACTAGTGGGGTACCGCAGGGTTCAGTACTGGGTCCAGTCCTTTTTAATGTCTTTATAAGTGACATTACAGAGGGACTGAAAGGAAAAGTATGCCTCTTTGCAGATAACACAAAGATCTGCAACAGGGTTGATACACAAGGAGGCGTGGGAAAGAATGAGAAGGGCCTTGGCAAGGTTGGAGGAATGGTCAGAAGTATGGCAGCTTGGATTCAATGCAAAGAAGTGCAAAATAATGCACCTGGGAAACAAAAACCCAGGGGAAGATTACACAATGGGGGAGGTAGTAACAACAACAAAAATGGAAAGGGACCTGGGGGTAATCATATCAGATGACCTTAAGGTTGGCAAGCAATGTGAGAAGGCGGTAGGGAGGGCTGGGGAGATACTGGGATGTGCAGGGAGAGGCATCACCAGCAGAAAACAGGAAGTTGTTATCCCCCTGTACAGACAGTTGGTGAGACCTCATCTGGAGTACTGTGTCCAGTTTTGGAGACCCCATCTCTGCAAGGACATAGACAGGATGGAGGCAGTTCAGAGGAGGGCAACTAAAATGGTGCAGGGTCTGCAAGAGAAGCCATATGAGAAGAAACTAAAGGAGCTTAATATGTATACCCTTGAGGAAAGGAGGGAGAGGGGGACACATGATAGAAACGTTTAAGTACCTCAGGGGAATCAACAAAGTCCAAGAGGGTAGCATCTTTCAGAAAAAGAGATGTGCAAGAACAAGGTGACACAATTTGAAGATAGAGCGGGGACGGCTCAGGGGCAATGTGAGGAAGTATTTAGAGAGGGTAGTGGATGCATGGAACAGCCTTCCTGAGGAGGTTGTGGGGTCTAAAACTGTGGGAGAATTCAAGAATGCATGGGACAGGCATAAGGCAATTTTTGTGGGGGTAGGAAGAAATAGGCTGTTGGTTAAATAGGATCTGCAGCTTATCATCTAGGTAGGGAAATGGGCAGACTAGGTGGGCCAAGCGGTCCTTATCTGCCATCAAAGTCTATGTTTCTATGTTTCTATGTCTATGTTTCTATCCCAGTAAGGTCAAGACACTGACTACTTGGCCCCAGCCCCATAACTTGAAAGAACTACAACATTTCCTGGGGTTCTGTGGCTACTACCGCAGGTTCATAAAAGACTATTCCAAGGTGATTCGCCCACTCCTGAATCTTACCCAGGGTTACGCCCCTACCAACCATAAATACAAGAAAGGGGCTGTCAAAGAACCCTAGAAAGTATACTTCCAAACACGTGAACCTTTTGGGCCCCGCTGGACACCCAAATGTGAAGCAGCCTTCCACTGAGTCATAAACCAGCTCACCCACTCCCCCATCCTTGCCTATGCTGACCCTACCAAGTCCAATGCGCTGCATATGGATGCTAGTCTGCAGGACCTAGGAGCTGTGCTGTATCAAGACCATGAGGATAGTTTGAGACCAGTGGCTTTTGCCAGCAGGAGCTTGACCCCATCAGAACGAAACTATCCTGTGCACAAGCTGGAGTTGCTTGCCATAAAATGGGCCATTGTTTACCAGTTTCATGAGTACCTCTGTGGGGCAAAGATATTGGTGAAGACCGACAATAACCCATTAACCTATGTACAGACTTCAGCTAAGTTGGACACCACTGGGCACCAGTGGCTCTCTGCTTTATCAACCTATGATTATGCTGTCGAATACAGGCCAGGATTGAACCATATTGATGCTGATGCCCTGTCATGAAGGCCAGTCTCCAAGAGTGATTGGGTCAGGTTGTCTGAACCTGACATCTGAGCATTGTGCCAAAAGTTTGACAGAGATGAACAGACGTCTGCGGACACAGTGGACTGTCTAGTAGATTGCTTGAGCCCTCCTGATACCTGCATACTGGCTGCCTATTGCCATTTTTGTGCTCTAGATATTAGTGTACTACCTCAACTTGACAATGACAGTATTCAGTGGGCTCAATCCCAAGATCCTATGATTCAACGAACACTTCATGCCCTGCGTGCGGGGAAAGATGTGTCTAAGTTGCATTCCCCTGACTTGCGAACTGCCCTATTGTTTGAAGAAGGCCCCAGGCTGAAGTTACTCAATCAGTTGTTATACAGAGAGACAGTGGATCGTAGTGGTCAAGTAGACAAGCAACAATTTGTTCTGCCCATGACCTTTAAACACTTGCTACTGATGTCCCTCCACAATCACATGGGGCACCTCGGTATTGACAGGACTCTCGACCTGGTACGATCTTGATTCTACTGGCCCAAGATGGAGGCCAATGTTGAGCACCATGTAAAGACTGATAGTCATTGCCTCCAAAGAAAAGCCCTATCTCAGAGGGCTGCCCCCTTGTCAATATCACTACCAGCGTCCCCATGAATCTGGTCTGCATAGATTTTTTGTGTTTAGAACCTGATCAACGGAATATTGGCAATTTGTTAGTGGTTATGGATCATTTCACATGGTATGCACAAGCTTTTCCAACTAAAGATTAAAGAGCCCCTACCATGGCCAAGGTGCTAGTGGAAAAATTCTTTGTCCACTATGGTGCCCCCCAGCGGATCCACTCTGACCAAGGCAGAGACTTTGAAAGTAGGCTAATCAAAGAAATGCTCTCTCTGTGGGGGGTGCAGAAGTCAAGAACCACCCCTTATCACCCACAGGGGGACCCTCAACCAGAACATTTTAATCGCACCCTTCTAGACATGCTGGGCTCCCTCCACCCAAAAGACAAGCATAAGTGGAGCCAGCAGATTAGCACCTTGGTACATGCGTACAATTGCACCAAAAATGACGCCACTGGGTTCTCCCCCTACTGCCTCATGTTTGGGAGGGAGGCCCGCCTGTCAGTTGATGTCTGTTTTGGGGTCTCTCCAGATAAGGTCTGAGCTGAAAACTACCTGCAGTATGTACAGAAACTGAAAGCTCAATTGAACCATGCATATCAACTGGCCCAGACAATGGCCGCTAAAAGAAATCTCACCAACAAAGAGAGGCACGACAAGAAAGTAAAGGCTCAAGAGCTAAGTCCCAGAGACCGTGTGTTATTACACCATTTGGGACTACATGGCAAGCACAAAATTGCTTATAGGTGGCACCATCTTCCTCATGTAGTAGTTGGAAAGTTGGATGATCTACCAGTATACAAGGTAGGCCCAGAGAACAACTCCAAAGCTGTCAAGACCATGTACCATAACCACTTGCTGCCTATCAGCCAAGTTATTATTGAAACTGAGCCAGCAGACATTGCCTCCCCTGGGCCAGTGACTCGTGCTGCTGCAAAAAAAGAGACAGAGTCAACCTACCCCAGTAGTTACAGAGTTAAGATTTCCCCCGCAGCAGGCCCAGAATGATAGTGACTGTCAGTCCACCTCTGACGATAGTGAGTGTGACAGTGCTTATTACCCCTCCAATGAATTGAGTCAGCTGTTTCGAGGTAACCCTATGACTAATTGTGGGGATGAAGCTGGGCCTTCTGGACTGCCTAACCCCCCCAGCTTCATCCTTGGAGCCAATGCTCCCTGAATGTGAGGTGCAAAGCATCACATCTGAGCTTGCAGACTCTCTGTGTTTTGTGGTACTGTGTGAATTGCCCAAAGAATGGGCTGATGGTCTGAGTCTCCCTGGTGACACACCAGAACTTGAAGAACAGTATGAGAGTGCTGACAGCCCCATTTCAGTGCCACAAAGCCTAATTACACCTAAACCTTCTCAAAATGAGCCAGCTGGGCTCTCGTCAGAAGATAGTAATGAGCAAAGAATTGTGGAACCAGAGCCTACAGAGCAAGGAGCTGACAGTGCTCCCAGTTTGGACATTCCCATCTATGTAGAGGTACCCCTCACAAGAGATGAAAGCTCCAAAGTTAGTGCTGAAAGTACAGAGACTGTGGCTGCTCCCCCCCAGAAAGACTGGCCTAGCTGTCAAGCCAGTACTACGCTTTAGTTATGATCTCCCTGGGAGGCCAGTGGATTTGCCTCTCAATGTGGTTCTCAAAGGGGTTTACGTCTGGCCAAGCTCACTGCCCAAATTGAGCTTGACAACCAATTCCAGGTTACTTGTTTTTCCCTCTCACCATGGTGCCCCTGCCCCATCCAGCCTCATGTTAGCTGATAGGGAAGGGCCCCCTCTTACATTGTTTAATGTGCAAGAAGTTATTAACTGAAGCAGTAGTGTGATGTTACTAATGTGTTAATCATAGTGGAATCAGCATTACCTGTATGAAACATGCATAAGTATTGTCAATATGGATGTAGTAATGCGAAGTATATTGAAAGGTATAGTGATGTAAAAAGCTAATGATATATATGTTTCGTTTATATTGCATTTTTGATATTGTGATGGTACAGACTTGATGCGGAAGCCAAGTTTTCTCCAGGCAGGGAAAGGTGTAACTTTTCTACAAATGGGGGTTCCCGAAAAGTCTTCCTTGAGCTTGCCTAAATGCGCACTGCCAGGCTGGTGTCCTGCATTTTAGCAGTTTAAATGTGATTGCCAGAGAGTGCCTGTATAGCCTCTGTGTACTGTCTCTTTAAGAGCTGCCTGGATTGCAGTCATAATTAATCTGAGAGGGAGCTCTGTTAGAATATTTACTTGTTTGATGACCATTTGTTAGAGTAGTAATAATATTGCAGTTTGTTCTAACCTGCCTTCTTCACAGCATGGACAGTTCTGTTTGTTTCCATCATCTTGGTCCTGGACTGCAGAATGGGCCAATCAGTACATTTGGGACTCTAAAATGGAGCCTGCCTACAGGGGCTTGGTGGGGCCAAAACTTGTAGGAATTGTAGTTTTGGGCTTTTGGTGCCTAAAATAACCTGGAGGGGGAGCCCTTGTTGTGACTGACAAACAGATCAGCTAACCAAACCTTTTGGATCTTGGGGAAAGTCCCACACTGCTTGCAGTTTCAGTTAGATCTGATTTGGGAAGTGAAGAAGTAACAGTTCGAGATAGTTCAAGCAGCAATCCATAGTGGATTCGCGTGGGAGAACTGTGGAAAGGCCTGAGTTTGGCCTGCATGCCTGCCTGCTGTTCCTGAGAGGGAACTTGTGCTTTTTTCGGACTGAATCCGAACTTGGAGAGCGAATTAAGCCACTGAATTGTGACCAGGCTTTAACCTGAAGATGACCGAAGATTTGCTGAATGCGATCAGCCTATCAGGACTTCCAGCTACCTCTGAACTCCCGTATTGTGCAGAGACTCTGTAATTGTGACCCGGAGAGCCATTTGCCTGGTACAGTGGAATTTCCTTACATGTGAATGTGCTGTCTGCTTATAGTGGGCCGTGATTTGGTTCCCCACTGTGTGTCTGAACTGTGTTTTGCTTGCTGGAGGCTGTATCCAGCTCCATGGACTGAGTCCGTATCCATTTCCATTTTCCTGGGCCCTGCTACACTGGCCCAGCCAGAATACCTGCTACGCAGAGAAAGTCATCGACAAGAGATCGGCCTGGGGATCAGCCCCCCTGCTCAATGCCTTGAACAGGAATGACACCTCGGTGATTTGTGTGGGCCCTGCTTCTCCAGGCACTCCAGCTCAACAGCTTGCAGTCTTGATTTCATCCTGTCTGTGTCCAGTATTGGGTATCGTGAGTAAACATCAGGGTAGCTCCTTGCAACAACAGCTAAATCTAAAAGTGTTGTCATCTGATTATCTTGTTGCCTTTTCTTTCATGAACTGAGCCCTGCGGCTCTGGATTACAAATAGTCTGTGTTGTGCATGTTGCTTTCTTCCATCACAGGGCCCCAACCAGCTGCAACACTCCTGGCTAGCCCACCATTTTCCTACCTGGGTACCCAGAGTGTATGACTGTGTAGGGACTCTGAAGTGCACGCATAACTGTCTGATTAATATTGCTTTTAAGCAAATCAACCTGATTACGCCCCTCCCTTGTTCAAATCCCCTGAATAAATCAGATTTAACTTTGTTTGCATTTAACCTGACTGTAGTTCCAGTTTGTGCCAAGAGTATTGTACTGTTGTTATTTGCTGTGCTTAACCTTGTTTTACAGGGGGTCCCCAGGGTCAAGCTAGAGGAACCAGCTCTGGTGGTAAGTACAAACAGTGTGGGTAATTGCCTAGTGAATAAGGGTCATTGTGAAAGTGATTATTGTGTACTGTTCCGGCCACTAGAAGAAGAAAAGGAGGGTTACAGTGTCCCAGAGGGCTGTGCCCTGGTCAACTTGATTGCTACCAACCCTAACCTCTGGGTGGAGGCACCCGTATCAGAACCTAGGCCCCTTAACCTGCAACTAGCCAAGCAGGCAGGGGTAGTAGCCCTTGTGATAGCACCACCTAGGGGTTACACCTGGCCATACCCATCAGTGGCATCTGTGGGCACAACATTGCTGCTATCAAGGGGGAGCTTGAAGCTATACAAAGACCCTAAGCTATCTGCTTCCCCTGTGGAGCCTAATGCGGGGTCTCCTGATGTCATAGTGGAGGCTGTGGAAGAAGAAGACACTGATGAGGGTGCAGTGGGACATAGCCATCTACCCAGCCCCTTGGCACCCGCCACTGTTGGCTGTCCCACTGGCAGAAGGAGAGGTACAGGATGGGGAGTTACAACTGGCGACCCCCCAGAGTCCTGGGGGTCAGTTACAGGTCCTCTACCTGGCATAGGTGGCTCTTTTGGTACCCCACGTGAGGAGGCTTCCCAGCAAGGTGCCGCTAGTCATTCGAGGGGTGGAAGAACAAGAAAGTGAGAATGTGTGGGAGACGCCAGCTGCATTGCCCCTGGACAAACTCCTCGACCCTACCAGTTTGCTGATCAGGAGGTGTGCTATGCCATCCTTCACCCCATGTGTGTCCTATGATATCATTGCCTAATAACATTCCACGCCTGCTGGTGTTGTGCAAAGCAACATATGTAAGAATGGATGGACTACTCAATAATGACCCTGTGAATGTGCCCTACTGGACTGGAGTATGGTTGGAGCTTGGCTAAGCCCGCTGGATCAGTGTCCCGGACCTCCCAGAGTGGTCACAGGCGAGAAGTGGGTGTGTCACCAGATGCACATAGAATACCCCAACGCGGACTATCCATACATATCAGAGAGGCTCTGGGATATTGTGGAGGGGAAGCACCCAGACTGAGCATTCCATGGGATGGTTCAAAAGCTGCAACTTTGATCTGAAGCATCCAGCCCACTGATGGAGGAAGTCATCAGAAAAGCCAGGTCCCTGTGCTTCTCGTTGCCCTGAGCAGGACTCACCATTTTCAAGCATTATGCTTTGCTGCAGGATTTTGCTGACTGCAGAATGAAGTGCTACATCATATCTCTGGATTAATTTGCAGAAAAGATCAGCAAACCGGACCCTGCCTTTTACTATCCTCGAGGGGATGCCTTGTAGACCCAGCATGCCCAGATTTATAATTTGCCAGGACTGTTAACATTATCTCAATTACAGTTATTGTTTGCTAATCAAAGTTTGAATCCTAAAGATTGGTGTCCAGTGGAGGTTGCTGCAGGACTGTTTCCTGTACTTTGGGAATTGAGACTGGGTGGGCTAAATCCACTGTGATTACTGTTAAAAGTTTAAAGTGTAACAAGTTAGTAACAAGTTATTGCCTCATCCCTTTGGGAAGAGGTAAAGTATGCTTTAAACCAAAATGAAAATTTATGAAAGGAAAAAATAATGCTAATGTTCCTACCTAGTTTGGAATGAAACTGCGAGGTGTGGGTTGAAAGGGAGTGTAGTTGAGGTGCGTGAGATTATGAAAGGTATTGTGTATTTGGTTGAGTGAAGGGGTGAGTGTGCACTGTATATGTGGTTTTCCCTAAGAAAAGTAGCAAATATTGTAAAAATTCAAGTTATTGTTATGTATGTTTTTAACCTTCTTTAATAAACAGCCTGGCATTCTGTTTTGTACCATTTTGGGCAGTACTAACTCCACGCAGTGTTTTTGGGGGTAGGGCCCCGGGGTTGGTATCACTGGCACGCCATGGGAGGCCTGTCTGGGTGGGGAATGTGCATACCTGTGCAGTCAGTGTTCTCCCATAGGAGGCAGGTTGCCCCATTTCCAGGAGGAAATGGAATTTAAAGTGGGGGGGTGTAAGCCACCACTCTTGGGGTGGCATACTAAAATTTCTCTGCTCCCTCTGGTTAGGCAGTTTGTTGGGCAGCATAGGTCCGCCCCCTGGAGGTGTTTTCTTCTAGGCCCCCTCTGCTCTTTAAAATGGGCCTTTTGGGGTTGGATTGGAGAGAGGCTGGTGGGTGCTAGTTCATGCAAGTGAGCCGGGGTCTCGAACCCCTGGCCCGGGAGAAGCAGCTCAATTTTTCTTTCTGGCACAGGTTGCACAGCCGGGTCCTCTGGGGAAAGTTGTAGGAGCATGGCGACCGTGGGAGTGGGATCCCCAGGAATTGAAGAGTCGATTGTTTGGACCGGAGACATGGAGGTAATCCCCACTGCATGCAGGGGTGGGACTGGATCTTGTTTTCCAGTTTTGAGAGGTATGGCAGTGGGGCTGTTACAGCGGTGGCAGGGCTATGACAGGGCTCCTTGATGGTAGCAATATTGAGGAAGCGATTACCCGGTGTGGCACACTGTGAGGGTAAGTTTGGTGGCCTGCAGGAATCTCGTGTTATCGGACCTGCCGTGCCCGTGTTTCTGGCAGCTTTCGATCTAGGCCCAAGAAATGCAGGGTGGTGTGAAACTGTCAGGAGGGAGACGGGTTTGTTTTGCTGTTTTTATTGCTGCAACTGTTTTCCCTGGAAAGGTGGTTTAGGATGGTTTTGGTCTTCAGTAAGGGTTTCGGGTCGGTCGTGGTTACATAGGCCTTTACCTGTTCTTAGGGTGTTCCTGGTAAGTCACACCCTCAATGTGAGTTCAGCATCATACCGTTTTATCAATCTGAGCTCGTTCAGGTTCAAAGTATCTGAGTGAAGCCCGAATTCAGCCCATTTTCAGCATTTTTAGGTATGTACATCCATGTCAACCTAGTGCTGCATTTCAATTTCAGCTTGGGAGGCTATATGACCTGTCTAACCCTCCTCTCCATGGAGCTGTGCACTTTATGTTAAATGTTTACTTAAATTCTTTTATTTATGTTTAGCCTGGTGTGTGCCAAGACTATCTTGCTTCTAACTATGTTTCTCCTTTCATCAAAAGGAAAAAAATAGCATCTGTCTCCCTGGTATGGTCCTAGAAATGCTGCAGCATGTTGCCCGCCGATTGTTCCAGCTGACCAAGTAAGAGTCATGGTTTCCTGCCTTGTGAGATCCTGCAAACAAGGTAAGATCTTTTGGTCCTTTTTGGGAGCTCTGTTTCCCGGGAAGTTTCTGGTTTGGAGCCCCCTCCCCATTTTTTATAATCAGGACCCCTAGACACGGGAAGGGGGGCTTGCAGGAGGAAAAAATAGCCCAGTCAGTAAAGAAACGGGACAAGACATTTTATAGGGACATTAGTGAAAGGAGAAAGACAAGGGGTGGGATTGTAAGGCATAAGGTGGAAGAAGGGGAGTGTGTGGAGGGGGATTTGGAACAAACTACAATCCTGAAAAAATATTTTTGTTCAGTATTCTCAGAAGGGGGAAGGTGAAGGACAACAATTAAGTCGCAGGAACAGTAAGGGCAGGGAGGTTGACACCGGTTCATTTACGGAGGAGAGCGTTCTAAAAGAACTCGCAAAGCTGAAAGTGGACAAATCAATAGAACCAGACAGGATACATCTTAGAATGTTAAGGAGCTTAGGGAGGTGCTGGCAGCACCACTGGCAGCCCTGTTCAATGAATTGCTGGAAACGGGAGTGGTTCTAGAGGACTTGAAGAGAGCAGATGTAGTCCCTGCACACAAAAGCAGGAGCAGGGTGGAGGCTGGAAACTATAGGCTCCCCCCCATGGATGGACAGTCAGGAGGGCCAGGATAGACGGCCCTCCCCTTAGCTTCAAGGAACCCCCGACTAGCAAGGAACCCCCACCCACCGAAACTCAGCCCAAAGTCAGCAAAGGCTACCCCTGTGGGTGGACGGTCGTGAGGGCCAGGATATATGGCCCTCTTCTGAGCTTCAAGGAACTCCCGCGCTGCAAGGAACCCCCGCCCACCGAAAGTCAGACGAAGTCAGCAAAGGCTCCCCCATGGATGGACAGTCACGAGGGCCAGGATAGATGGCCCTGCCCTGAGCTTCAAGGAACCCCTGTGCAGCAAGGAAGCCCCTCCCACAGAAACTCAGCCCAAATTCAGCAAAGGCTCCCCTCCGTGGGTGGACGATTGTGAGGGCCAGGATAGACAGCCTTCCCCTGAGCTTCAAGGAACCCCAGCCCTCTGAAACTCAGCCCGAAGTCAGCAAAGGCTCCCCCCATGGGTGGACGGTCATGAGGGCCAGGATAGACGGCCCTCCTCTAAGCTTCAAAGAACCCCTGTACAGCAAGCAACCCCCGTCCTCCAAAACTCAGCCCAAAGTCAGGTACGGAAGGGAGATGTGGCTGTGCTGTAGCACAGCCTGAACAGCAACAGCTAGTGGATTTTTGGCGCCAGTTTTAAACAAAGGACTGCCACACAGCTTCTCTGCCTTTTACTCAGCAGACAAATGCTGATTTTGGTTTTTAACACTGATAATTGCTGTAGTGCACTGTGTCAACATCTAGTTGTTGTGTACTTTAATTGTATTTCTAAACTTCAGCAGTCTGTTTTCTTAGTTCCTCGATCCCAGCAATCAGCTCCCACTGTACTGTTTCAATTATCCCAACTGAGCTGGCGGTCATTTAAATTTATTACAAGCAGTATTCGCAAAGTCCCTTAATTTACTCCTAGCAGTTTTTGATAAATCCCTTAATTTATTTCCAGCAGTTATCTGCATAATTTATTTCTAATCCCTTAATAATCAATGGATTCCTTAGTCCCCGATACTTTATTTTACTACGTGGAGTAGTAGCTAGGCACCAGAAGCTAGGTACCAGATTGTGCAGGCTGTTGGGATCAGTATTCCACCCCTCCCTCCTAGTGTGACCCACCTCCCCTCTTTGTCTCCTGAATCCCTCCTACTACGTGTACCTTATTTCAACTCCTGTTGTTCTCTTCGCCACAGCAAAGGCTCCCCCCATAGGAGGATGGTTGTGAGGGCCATAGAAACATAGATACATAGACTTTGACAGCAGATAAGGACCGCTAGGTCCACCTAGTCTGCCCATTTCCCTACCTACTGGATAAGCTGCAGATCCTAGTTAACCAACAGCCTATTTCTTCCTACCCCCCCACAAGAATAGCCTTATGTTTGTCCCATGCATTCTTGAATTCTCCCACAGTTTTAGACCCCACAACCTCCTCAGGAAGGCGGTTCCATGCGTCCACCACCCTCTCTGTGAAAAAATACTTCCTCACATTGCCCCTGAACCATCCCCTTTCTATGCTCAAATTGTGTTCCCTTGTTCTTGCACATCCCTTTTTCTGAAAGATGCTACCCTCTTGGACTTTGTTGATTCCGTTGAGGTACTTAAAAGTTTCAACCATGTCCCCCCTCTCCCTCCTTTCCTCAAAGGTATACATATTAAGCTCCTTTAGTCTCTCCTCATATGACTTCTGTTGCAGACCCTGCACCATTTTAGTTGCCCTCCTCTGGACTGCCTCCATTCTGTCTATGTCCTTGCAGAGATGGGGTCTCCAGAGCTGGACGCAATACTCCAGATGGGGTCTCACCAACTGTCTGTACAGAGGGATAACAACTTCCTGTTTTCTGCTGGTGATTTCTCCTTTACATCCCAGTATCCCCAAGCCCTCCCTACTGCCTTCACACATTGCTTGCTAACCTTAAGGTCATCTGATATGATTACCCCCAGGTCCCTTTCTATTTGTGTTGTTACTACCTCCACCCCCATTGTGTACTCTTCCCCTGGGTTTTTGTTACCCAGGTGCATTATTTTGCACTTCTTTGCATTGAATCTAAGCTGCCATACTTCTGATCATTCCTCCAGCCTTGCCAAGTTCCTTCTCATCCTTTCCACCCCCCCCCCTTGTGTATCAACCCTGTTGCAGATCTTTGTGTCATCTGCCAAGAGGCATACTTTTCCTTCCAGTCCCTCTGCAATGTCACTTATAAAGACATTAAAAGGACTGGACCCAGTACTAGACCTCGTGTACCCCACTAGTAACCCCCCTTTCTTTGGAGTGGACTCCATTTGCTATTACCTTCTGTGTCCTGTTGTCCAGCCAATGTCTTGCAGGCTACCACCCTGGGACCCACTCCCAGGCTGGCTAATTTGTTTCTTAATCTTTTGTGTGGGACTGTGTCAAATCCCTTGCTAAAGTCTAGGTAGGCAATGTCCACAGCCCTACCCTGGTCTACTGCTTTGGTCACCCAGTCAAATAAATCGATTAGATTCATCTGACATGACCTTCCCACTGTGAATCCATGCTACCTTGGGTCCTGTGCCCCACTGGCCTCTATGTACTCAACAATTCTGTCCTTCAGAAGTGATTCCAACATTTTCCCTACCACAGAGGTAAAACTGACAGGTCTGTAGTTTCCTGCTTTTGTCTTGCTCCCACTTTTGTGAAGGGGAATCACATCAACCCTCCTCCAGTCCTCAGGTACCACACCATCCTCCCATGATTTGTTAAAACCAGTAGTCAGTGGTGTCACTAGTTCTCCCCTTAATTCTTTTAGAATTCTGGGGTGAATCCCATCAGGCCCCATTGCTTTGTCCACCTTCAGTTTTAGGAGTTCTTTCAGAACCTTTTCTTCTGTGAAAGGGACAGATGGCCCTCCCCTGAGCTTCAAGGAACCCCCGCGCAGCAAGGAACCCCCAACCGCTGAAACTCAGCCTGAAGTCAGGTACGGAAGAGAGATGCGACTGTGCTGTAGCAGAGCTTGAAAAGTAACGGCTAGTGGAGGCCCTGCCGATGCTTCACGTCGGCTACCCGACCGCCCCCACCACCACTCTTGTTTAACTCTTCTTTATATAGCACGTGCCACGTGATGCAAAGAATCAATCTGCTAATTCTCCCATTAGCCAATTATCCTCTCCTTCCACTAGGGACCGCTTCATTCTGGTAATTCACTTCCCTACCTCAGCTACTACTTCTGTTTCCCCCATATACTCTCCACCATGTTGGCAATTCTAGCAATTTTCTCTCTACTGGCCTCCCTGGTGTCTCTCCCACCCTCCTCTAACCCCACAATGGAGAACTGCCTGCCTACACCCTGTACCTCAAGTACCTTCTTAACTCCCTTCATCACCTCCTCTGCAGGTTGACCCCCTGTGACACTCCTATTTTACCTTGTCACTGGGGCTTCTATCCTCCCACCCTCCTTCCACATAGGCCAAATAGTGCTATATATATATGCAAACCCAGCTCCCCGCTGTGCATACTAAGCCAGCAGCAGCCACTACCCGTAAGCTTCTGTGGGCTTGGCCCATAACCAAACTACTGATCTCCCTCCTGCTTCTTACATCGGGGAACATCGAGGAAAACCGAGGTCCTATCTCACCCCACTGTCCTGCATCTGCCCCCACCGCACACTTCCCAAGAGATCTGAAACTGGTTCACCTCAATATATGCAGCCTTCTTCCCAAACACACTCTATTACAGCCTACCATCCTTTCCCTTAGTCTGGACATTCTGCTCATCTTGGAGACCTGGTTAAAACCCCATAATAATGACTCTGAAGTCACTCCTCAGGGATATACTATCATTCAGCATGATCGACCTGGTGTAAGAAGAGGTGGTTGTATTGCCATGTATGTCGTGTCGGTGCCCCAGCTCTCCCAAGCCACACTACCCATGCCCACAAAGACCATAGACTCAATACTGGTAAAACCTTCTCTCCCCCACACAGCCCCCCTCTTCACTGCAGGCTCCTATTGCTCACCTGACACCCCCATGGCTGCCATTGTGGAATACCTTTGCACCCTAAAGGCTAAGGCCACCAGGGGAGAGCTACACATCTTGGGCGATTTCAAGTTGAATTGGCTCTCAAACAAGAATGCCAAACTTCGCAACTTGGTAACTGCCCTAAACTTGTCTCAAGTGATCACTGAGCCCACTCGTCTGAACCATAATCACTAAGCCACTCACTCCTTGATTGGTCCCCCACCACTCATTCTCACTGGATACTTACCTCGGGGCTCTTACCTGATGCCCTAAGTGACCATCACATGACGTGTATGGTAAGGAAAATATTCAGACCTAAGGCAGCCCCCCTCACTTACTCCTGTCCAGGTCCTACAAATCCCTCAACCTCCCCTCTCTTCTCCATGACCTGGCTACCACCGACTGGTCAACCATCCACCAGGCCACCTCCTTGGACTCTGCCCTGGAAGGCTTCAAATCCAGATTCCTAGCTATTTGGGACCGCTATGCCCCTCTCAGATGGTCAAAGGTGAGGGGTACGCACCTGCCCTGGATTACAGCGAACATCACTGCCAACCTTAGAGCTAAGGACCTAGCATGGAAATTCTACAAGGCCACCGGCTCTCCCCATGACCACCTAAAGTACCACGCTCTCCGTAATGCATACACAAGGTTAATCCAACAGGCTAAAGCCAATTACTTCAAAACAGCCTTTCACTCTAATTTAAGTCACCCTGCTAAATTCTGGAAGGTGGTGAAATTGCTTTTCTCCCCTCTCTCCCAACCACCTACACCCACCTTAAACATTGGCAATTCCACTGTTACTGACCCTCCAGCTGTGGCATCTGCATTCAACACCTTTTTCAACAATTGCACCGCATCACTGTTGTCCTCCCTCCCAACGTCCCCATCCTCCTCCCCCTCCACCCCATCTCCTCCGCCCACCCCCGCTCAAGCTCCTCCACCCACCTCCTCCTTCTCATTCTGCCTTATCACCCCACTTGAGGTCCAACATGCCTTGCTTGATCTAAATCCATCCAAGGGCAAACGCCCCTGTGGTCTAGACGCCAAAATGCTGTACCTATTGGCCCCGGCCATCGCCACCCCACTGGCCGCCCTTTTCAGAATATCTTTCTCCCTTGTCTCCATCCTATCTGAGTGGAAGCATGCCATAGTCATCCCACTCCCTAAAGGCGGTGATACCTTGGCACCCAGCAGCTTCCACCTCCTCCTCCTCCTCCTCCTCCCCATACTGGCTAAGCTCCAGGAACACCTTGTCCTCTCCCAACTATCCTCCTTCCTCAACTCCTCATCCTTCTTCACACCTTACCAGTTTGGCTTCAGGAAGTCCCACTCCACCACCACCTCCTTGCTGAGGCTCACTGACTCCATACACTCTGCCATGGACAATGGGCACATCACTTCAGCTATCTTTGTCGACCTGGCAAAGGTGTTCGACACTGTCTCACACACTATCCTTCTAACCAAGTTCTCTCTTGCAGGGCTCTCTGACCCAGCTATAGAATGGTTCTGCTCCTATCTGACAGACTGGTCATAATCAGTCAGAATTGGTAGCTCAACCCCTGCCCCCTCCACATCACGTCAGGTGACCCGCAGGGTTAGGTCCTGGGGCCACTCCTGTTCTCCATCTTCTTCAACGACCTGCCCACTGCCTGCCCACATCCATCTATTCACATGTATGCAGACGACATGGTACTGTATACATCCGGCCCCTCAACCACTGACGTGGTGACCGATTCCAGTGGGACTTCAACAATGTCCAGCTCTGGTTTCACTCAAATCGGCTTTAACTCAATGCCAAGAAAACCATCTCCATGATCTTCAGCACCAGGCAGAGACTTTCACGGCTCCCTTCCACCCACATCTTCCACACCCTCGATGGGACTACTCTGGAGGTCAGCTGCTCCTTTAGGTATCTCAGAGTCTGGCTTGACCAGCACCTTGACTTTTCTGTACACATCGATGCCATCCACAAAAACGTGCACCCCAGACTGGGTGCCCTCTACCGTAATCATGGATGCATCCCACTGCTGGCTCGCTGTGCTATGGTACAGAAAATGATGCTGCCAGTTATCGACTATGGGGATGTGGTCTACAGTGTCGCTCCCAAGTCCACCCTGGCCAGACTGGACTTGCTCTCCCACACTTTCTGTCATTTCATCCTTGACTATCCCTACTCCACCCATCATTTTGCCCTTTATCAGCCACTGGGCTTCCCCTCACTGCAGAACTGCCGCCTTACACACTGCATTCATTTCACAGCCAAGTTCTGGTCCCAGTCCCTGCCTCCCTACCTCTTCTCTGCACTTTCCACCTCTCCTCTGCCAGGTTACTCACTTAGGCACAATGATACTAGACTCTTATCTATCCCACACATGTCCACTATCGCAGGCCAGTCAGTCTTCAATTACTGCATGCCTAAACTGTGGAACTCCCTCCTGGTGGACATTCGGCATGCCCCGTCTGCCCGGTATCTCTATGCTCGTCTCTCTGATCACTTCTCCTCCACTTGCACATGCAACTAACTAAAAGCTTCCCCAATTCCTCCTCCTCCTCTGACTGTAGTTATGGCTCAGTACTGTTTTTGCTCATTTGTATTGCACTGTACACTTGCTCTGATCTTATGCTCCTTGTTGAATGTACTGCACCTAAATCTGTACAGGCTGTACTTGCTTGTTTGTTTATTATTGCTGTCAAACTACTACTGATTTATTGCATTGTATTTAGTGTATTGTACTCTCCCCTCCTCTACCCCTCAGGATGCACTTGGAATCGAGCAGTACTCTGCTCAGTGTGCCCTCCTGGTTAAACTCTTAAATAAATAAATAAATAAATAGACCAGTAAGCCTGACCTTGGTGGTGGGGAAAATAATGGAATCACTGCTAAAAGAAAGGACTGTGCAACATCCTGAATCTAGCAGAGCACAGGATCCAAGGCAGCAGGAATTTACAGCAGGAAGGTCATTTCAAACAAATCAGATAGAGTTCTTTGACTGGGTGACCAGGGAAGTGGATCATGGGGGAGTGGTGGATGTGGCCTATCTGAACTTCAGCAAGGCGTTTGACACTGTTTCACATAAGAGGCTTGTATACACAGCAAGGCAGCCTGGGAATGGACCCCAAGGTGGTAAACTGGGTTAGGAACTGGTTGAGGGATAGAACACAGAGGGTAGTGGTAAATGGAGCTCAATCTGAGGAAAGGAGGATGACCAGTGGGGTGCCATAGGGATCAGGTCTGTGGCCAGTCCTATTCAATGTCTTCATAAGTGACATTGCGGAGGGTCTGGAAGGAAACATATGCCTCTTTGCATTTGACACTAAGATCTGCAACAGGGTAGATTCTCCGGAAGGGGTGGAATAAATGAGGAGGGACCTAGGTAAACTAGAGGAGTGGTCAAGAGTGTGGCAGCTGAGATTCAATGCAGCAAAATGCAAAAGCATGCATTTGGGGCACAGGAACCCAGGGGAGGCTTACATGATGGGGGGAGAGGTACTGATGGCCACCAAACAGGAAAGGGGGTATGGAGTAATCATACCAGATGACCTAAAGTGGCCAAACAATGTGCCAAAGCTGTGGGGAGAGACAGTGAAGCACTGGAGTGCATAGGGAAAGGTACCACCAGCAGAAGGAAGGAGGTGGGGATGTCACTGTACAAATCATTAGTGAGACCTCATCTGGAGTAGGGTGTCCAGTTCTGTAGGCCATATTTCTGTAAGGACATAGGCAAAGTAAAGTTACTTTAGAGCAGGGCAACAAAAATGGTGCTGGGCTTGCACTATAAGTCATATGAGGAGAGACAGAAGGACTTCAAAAAGTATACCCTGGAGGAGGGAAAGGGGGGATATGATAGAGACCTTCAAATATCTCAAGGGCATAAATAAGGTACAGGAGGGTTCCATCTTTCAGAAAAAGAAATGTTCTAGAACAAGGGGTCATGACATGAGGCTGGAAGGGGTAGACTAAGGGGTAAAGTGAGGAAGTATTTCTTCACAGAAAGGGTGGTGGATGCGTGGAACAGCTGCCCAGCGGAGGTGATGGGGGCAAATTTGGTACAGAAATTCAAAAATGCATGTGATAGTCATAGTGGAACCCTAGTGATAGGAAAGAGATCAAATCTGGAGCTCAAGTAGGGTCTGTGATTTCTGCAGCAGGTAGAAAAAATGGACAGAGTGGGTGGGCCAAGCGGTCCTTATCTGCCATCAATTTCAATTTTTCTGTTTTTCTGTGGAGCAACAAGGTTCCCGCTCCCGCAAGACACAGCACAGCACCAACATGAACGAGCCCCACTGCTATCGGAGATGCAATTGCACGAAGATCAGAGCTGCCGTCTACATATACTCTGGTTTGCACGTGTGCAAACCAGAGTATCTATGCTGCACACGGACTCCCCTCAGCACCCTTTGATCTCTTCTAGCTTGTCTTAGCCTGTCACATGACAGGCATACAAGCTGGGAGGCTAGGGAGGTTAAAAAAAAAAGAAACACAGAGTCGAGATCTGAGCCAAGCCAGCAAGGTTCAGCTTGGCAGGGAGAGGTGATGGCATGGCTATCTAAACCTCCTGTACCCTCCAGTGCACTCCCTCCTTCACTTCAACCATCCAATCCTCCCACAAGGCCTTACTTTTAAATATCTCCTATCCCCATACCATCCCCATCTTCATCGCTGGAGTCTACTGTCACCCAGGGCAGCCAACTTCCAGTGTCACTGACTTGGTCACAACACTTTCCTAACTGGCCAGTGGTGGCGAACTATTCATCCTGGGCGACCTAAAGCTAAACTGGCTGGCCTCATCCCTGGCTCATATTTGCTCTACCATAGATGCTTTAAACTTCCGGCAACTCATACTGGAACCCACTCGACTAAACTATAAGTCACTAAACCACTCCCTGCTTGACCTAGTCCTCACCTCCCATCCCCACCGTGTAGTGGCCTCGGGGATATTACCTGACTCTATCAGCGACCACCGCATGACCTTTGTAGTGCGAAAAATACATAGGTCCAAGTTTCCTGCAAAAACGATTCTCACTCGACCATTCGCAACCCTTGACCTACAACTTTTGCTTCAGGATCTCGCTCAAACCAACTGGTCCCCCCTGTCCTCAGCTTCCTCAGCGGATGAGGCCCTTGCCCATTTCAGATTCAAGTTCCTACAAATTTGGAACTCCCATGCTCCGCTCCACAAAACTAGGGTACATGGTGCACACCTACCTTGGGTTTCACCTGCGCTACTGGCCTGCCAACGAGCTCGCAACCTTGCATGGCATCGAGCTAAAGCTACCAACTGTACTAGTGACCTCAAACGTTATTGTGAATTCAGAAATGGCTGCACCAAAGCCATCTGCCTAGCCAGGGCTGAGCATTTCAAGTCCAACTTCTAGACTAACACAAACAACCCATCCAAACTCTGGAAGGTTGTCCAGTCCCTCTTCTCGCCTGCTTCAAACACTACACCACCTATCCTCAGGCACAACCACGCTGTCCTTACTGAACCTATGGCCATTGCCAATTGCTTCAACTCCCACTTTGCCACCTGTGCCTCTGTGCTGCTTTGCACCCTCTCTAACCTCCATCTTGCCCCGGTGTCCCTGTCTACCTCCCCACCCACTGCTCCCCTACCTGCCCCATCCCATCCCCACAACCTGCCCCCCTACCCCCTGCTGTGCTGCCCCCATACGCTATCCCTCACCCCTACCTCCCCCCCTCAGTTCTCCTTCTCTCCTGAAACTACTCTATCTGCTCTCCTGGCACTTGATTCTGCCATAGGCTCCTCACCTGATGGCCTTGACCCTTGGCTCCTTTCCCTCTTGGCTCCTGCCATCGCCTATCCTCTCTCCTTGATACTAAAACTCTCTTTTGAGTCTGCCACTGTTCCCTCAGCCTGGAAGCATGCTGTAGTCCTCCCCCTCCCTAAGGGGGGAGACTCCACCTCTCCTGGGAACTATCAACCTATCTCTCTCCTTCCTACCTTAGCCAAATTCCAAGAACACATAGCGCTCAGCCAACTTTCCCTGTTCCTCTCTGACTACGCTTTCTTCACACCCTTCTAGTCTGGCTTCAGCAAAGCCCATTCCACCACCACCTCCCTGTTGAGGCTAACTGAGACCATCTCCTCAGGTCTGACAAAGGGAACATTAACTCAGCTATCTTTGTCGACTTGGCCAAAGCCTTTGACACTGTCTGTCACCCCCTCCTCCTACACAGCTTTTCAGCAGCTGGACTCTCCCCTACTGCCACAGGCTGGTTCAGCTCCTATCTGTCAGGCAGGTCACAATCAGTTAGAATAGCTGATGTTATCTCACCTCCCCCCGCCTATTACCACTGGAGTCCCCCAGGGTTCAGTGCTAGGCCCCATCCTGTTCTCCATCTTTTTAAATGAACTCCCCCAGGTTTGCTCATCATCCAGCATCCACATGTATGCTGATGATACAGTGCTGTTTACCTCTGCTAAATCAGTCCCTGATGTTACTGCAGGCTTCAGTCTGACTTCACCAAGGTCCAACTTTGGTTCAACTCACACCAACTATTTCTAAATGCCAAAAAGACAGTCTCCATGTCCTTCGGCACAAGGCAGAGACTTGCTTGGCTAAGCAACCTCCCCTCCTTTCACACCCTTGACGTGACTGCTCTTGAGGACGTCTCCTCATTCAGGTATCTCAGCATTTGGCTGGATAGATACCTCGAGTTCTCTGTACACATAGATGCCGTTCTGAAAGAATCAAGACCTAAGCTTGGTGCCCTCCACAGAAACCGCAGCTGCATCCCTCTTGCCATCAGGCGCAAGCTGGTACAGAAGATGATCTTGCACATTTTCGACTACTGAGACATAGTCTATGGTGCTGCCCCACAGTCCCACCTATCCAGACTGGACTCTCTTTCTACAACTCCTTCTTTCGCTTCGTTCTTGACGCCCCCATCCTAACCCATCATTGTGATCTGTACCACTCCCTCAACTTCTTTCCCCTCCACAATCGTCGAGTTTTACACGGTGCTAAGTTCATCTCTAAATTCTGGCTTGGTTCACTTCCCTCATACATCTCCTCCTCTCTTGGTACCCCTTCCCCCTCCCTCTATTCCCTGAGATTCCTTGCTGACACTCACACCCTTTCTATTCCTGGCAGAACCACATCCTCTGGACAGAAAGCCTTCTCATATCACCTGCCTAAACTGTGGAATTCTCTGCCTCCTCAAATCCACTTCTCCTCCTCCCTGTTTTCTCTTACCTCTGCACTACTCAACTATCTCACTCCTTCCTGCACCTGCTTCTGACCCCCTCCTTACCTAACTCCTGTCTCACCTTCTTCCCTGCCCCCTTACCTCATGCACTTACCCTACCCCTCATGGTCTAGCACTTAACCTCGAGATATGCTCACCTATGTGGAAGGCTACTGAGACTGCTGCAGTGTACTACCCACATAATACTGTTGCACTCCACCTAGGCCCATGGCTCAGCACTGCTCTTAACTATTCATATGTATTATGCATTGTATACCAGTCATCTATGCTCCTCATGATTTGTAAATGATGCTGTCACATGGATGTACTTTTTACTATGTTACATACTCTTTGACCATGCTTGAATGTATGTATTGTATTGTATCTATTGTACCACTTTATTACTGCATTTAATCATACCTCTGTATTGCTGTACGATTTGTCATTGTTACTACTGTCATCCAACTACCCCTTCCCCAGGACGTACCGTGAGACAAGCATTAAGTTGCTCAGTATATCTTTCCTGGTGAAACAATTCAATAAATAAGTAAATGTGTTCAGGATGTCTCAGTTTCACTGCCACAGGTTCAGCACATCTCTAAATGGAAGTACATTACTGGAAACATAAAAGGGTATCCCCAATGGAGACACTACACAAGACAAACTTTTAATGGATAACACCTCCATACATGACTTAATACACAGCCCCAGAATCAGAGGATTTGCAATGAAGATCTGGACCTGACAAAATTCAAGCTAGCCTGCACCTTCTTCCCAGCATGCAACAGTGTATTGACCTTTGAAAGGGTATGTGAAGAAGAGTTTAGAACCCTCTTTATGAATGATGAAGCTTGTCATAAGTATGATAATATAACAAAAGCAGAAAGGGAAGTTTTGGAAAACTTAGAACGGGCAATGGCATTGCCATTAAAAGAGCCAATAAGGAGGGGGCCATTGCAATAATGGACACATGTAAGTATGTTCAGGAATGTCAAAGACAATTGGACAATGGACAGTTGCATTGTCTGTTACAGAGGGACCCCACTATGGTTTTTAAAAAACAGGTGGAGTAATTCCATAATGTTGCTTTGAATGATGGGATAATAACTTTAACTGTTTAAGATGATCTTAAAGTAGAATACCTTATTAGATCAGGTTTTTATATTCTGCCTAAAGAGCATAAAAACTGGTAGATCCTCCAGTGTGACCCACAGTAGCAGGAATAGGAAGTCTGATGGAACCCCTATCCTAGTACGTGGATATACATATCAAGGGACTTGTACAATCCCTGCCTTCTTATTTAAGAGAAACAGCAGAAGTGTTGGGTATCCAGGTGGATCTCCAGCTAGATAGCGACTTGCTGTCTAGTTTGCTAGACACAGAAGTTCTATATATGAGTATATCTCACAAGGAAGGAATAAGGGTGCTCCGGTACTGGCTGGAAACTGGCACAGAATTTGATGTAGGCCTGGTGGAGTTTTTGTGTGACTGTGCCTTACTGATCCTACAGTGCAGTGTCTTTCTGTTTCAGGATATGCTTCACCTGCAGATTAAAGGGACCGCTTTTGGTGGCTACTTTTGTTCCCAATTAAGCAAACCTGTACCTTAGGTATTGGGAAAAGGAAAGAGCCTATAGCCCTGAGACCAATCCTTATTACCATAGGATGGACCTCTGGAGGCACATTATAGAGGACATATTGATAGTATGAAGGGACAACAGGGTGGCACTGAACAAGTGTGTGGGTTTTTGGGAAACTACAAATGCAAACCTGAAGTTTACAACCCACACTAGTGTGATGGGGTGAACTTTCTTAACCTAACTATCAGTAAAATGAGGCATTTTATAATGTACTTCCATTTAGGTATGGTAACAACCAATTTGTACCACAAATCTACTGACAGGAACACCCTCTTGTATGCCACTAGCTGCCACCTGAAGCATGTGGTGGTTATTATCCCAAAATCCCTTTACCTGAGGGTGAAAAGAGACTGCAGTGAGGAGGTGGATTACCAAGAACAGAAAAGACTGTCAGCCCAGTGGCACTAAGGGTTGAGGCGCTGGACACCACACCTCGCGCCACGCCAGCGACCCAAGTTCGGGAGTGAGCTCAGGCGCAGGGGGTCAGCAGGGGTGGGTAGAGGATTGAGCACCTGCTGGGCTGCTCTCCTCCCTGGGGGGAGGGTAAGGGATAGTGCGGTGCACCAGCGGCTCCCGGTGGAGATTGGGAGCACTGCAAAGCATGGGCTGCACACCGTACAGCGTGGCTGATGCATGCAGGGTTGCCATGCACCATTGCATCAGGCGTGCCCATGCAAGGGGGGGAAGGGCACCATCAGAACAGGGAAAACACCAGCTCCATGGAACAGGCAACGGCACCTGACCCCATGCCTTCTGCCGGGTTCACCTCGACTGGCCTTCCAGTTCCTCCTTCAGGGCCCTCACCTGCAGCCAGAGACTGATTTAGAAGAGCTCCTGAAGAAAAGTGGGCGACCCACCCTGGGTGGGTTAAACCAGGGGTGCTGACTGCAGGGAGGGGGTGGGAGAGAGGAGGCACAGTCCAAGGGGGCCTCAGGTGGGCAGAACACGGACAGGATGCCCGAGAGAGGTTCCAGGGGCCATGACCGGAGGAAATAAAGTCGAAAAAAAAAAGAACAGAAAAGACTTAGGAGGGGAAGATTCCAGGAAGGGGGTACAGATTAGATCTGAGATTTTGGATCAGGGTGAGAATGAAGTAGACTCTGTCAGCTGTAATAGCTTGTTGGTTATAAAAAAAATATGCAGAATGTAACATATCACCCCCAATCTGGGGCAACTAGGAACATTGTGACTAGGAAGTGGGGTATAATTCATTCTGATCCAGTCCTTCAAAATTATTGCCCAAATCCACTCCATATGACCTATAAAAAGGGCCAACAATTTGGCAGACAGCGTTACACACAGTCTACAGACAGGCACTAGTAAATCCAACTCATGGCTACCAAGTTTGCCAAATGGCAATTTTAAATGTGGCTGGTGTCAATATTGCCCAGTAGTGGCTAAAATCAGTCACTTTACTAGCAACAATGCTTTGACATCAGTCATTTTATAAACTGTGACTCCACTCATATAGTTTATCTGGCATATTGTAGCTGTGGGGCTTTTCATATAGGAAAAACATCTAGAGAGTTTAAAATACATGCTGGAGGACATATGAGGGCAATCCAAAGAATGGACGAGAGCAACATCTTAGCAATGCATGCAAATGGTCAATCTGAACCAGAAAAACACAATTTTAGATATTGTGGAACAGAAAATGTGAAACAGGGGAGGCGGAGAGGGGATCTTGAAACCCTGATTCTAAGGATAGAAGCTACATGGATTGTCCAACTTGGGGGACAGTATCCATTGGGATTAAATCATAAAATTGATGTGATGTCTCTGACCAAAAAGAAATGAGAATCCTGTGACAGAACATTCAATCTGTCCTTCTCACAGTGCTTTCCTCAGTGTCTGTGTTGCAGGTTCCAGGAATCTGAGTTAGCTTATGCTAGTTTATGAAGGAATGAATTGCCAACCACTGGGGGGCAGCAAGTGACTATCTTTTGTATATCTGAGCTCAGTACTGGTACCTAGCTACTTTGTGCTGTTTATGTGCTAATAGGCTATTGTAACTTGTAATGAAATACAGATATACACTTCATATTGTAAATATAGAAACATAGACTTTGACAGCAGATAAGGACCGCTTGGCCCACCCAGTCTGACGTTTCCCTACATATTGGATAAGCTGCAGATCTTAGTTAACCAACAGCCTACTTTCTCCTATCCCCATCCACATAACTGAGTGAAAGATTATGCTCACAAAGTTAGTGCCTACTCAACCGAGTAAGTTTTGGATATAATGCACTGCACTTTTGTATCTGCACTAAATTTACTGCACCTTCCAATCTGGTATTGCACTAATAGTCTGAGCACTTTAAATATGGGTCCCCTTCTGGCATCCAGGACCCCTTAAGAAAGCCAGAAGGTGAAACTGGTTGGCTTCTCAGAGTATTTTGCTAATTATCACTGGCTGCTTCTGTCCAGCTTTTGAAAGTGACTTTTTAATATGTATTAAAGAGATGTTGATGTAAATTCCTAAGCCAGGTGCTGGTATTTTGGTTTTCATACCCCCTTATGTTTACAGTTCTCTTGAATCCCTAGATGAGTGGCGACCATGACTGCTTAGCTACATGGTACCCCACATTTTGTCAGGAATTCATGTTTCTGTTAGATATTCACATACTTCCTACTGCTGACCAGGTGGACACAAGGGGAATGTCTGGTCTGTGTGATAACGGCGAACGCCTAAAGGTGATCGCTGTTATCGCTCAGTCAGAGCGTCAAACACATTTTACGCACTCTGACTACCCCAGCGCACTGAGAACAACGTGTTACAGGACAGATTTTACTGCTTTCAGTGGGGGAGGCAGCACCCACCCACACCTCCCTCATGGGGCTTTCTGCCTCAAGACCCCTACTAAGGATTCTCAACTCCAGTGGGTGCATGTCGGGGTGAAAGTAGTAAATAAAAGGTTCGGCTGGGAGCAATAAAAAAATCACACCCAGCGCCCAGACCCAACCCAGTACCTCAGTCACCCCAGCCACTAGCCAATCCCGATGCCAAGATGCAGCTCAACCAGCAACTGCAGTGCCACCCTCTGCAGCCTCTCCACCCACTCCAGCCCACGCTGCCAGGCTCGCCTCCCACCCCTCTAAGCTGCAGTATCGTATAGCGACATCCTGTCACCTAGTTTGCCCACCCCCTCATCAGGTCGCCCTACCTTTCCATTGCCGTGAGTGGATTGCACCGGGAAGGAGTCGCCGTAACGGACGGCACCCTTCCTCATGCGCCCACTTTACAGGTTACCGGGAATGTCAGATCTGTACATGGAGATGTTGAATTCACCATCTTCTAACAGAACCCCTGTCCAGAGTTTGAAATGAGCATAACAGAAGTTATAGTCCACGTATCTAGTTCCTAAAAGGTGTCTAGAAGATATACAGGGATAGAAGGAAACTAGATTTTCCTAACAAGGCACCTTTTATTCTATAGAAGAGCCCACAATAGCTCAAGTAAATGTAAGCCCCTGTCCCTGGTGTCTAGGGGTATGCCAGGTGATAAATAGGTGGGAAGGGGGATCTCACAGCAGAACCCAAAGTTATTTCTTACCGGGGATGGCCGGTGGTGATTGGAGGTCAACTGGTAGGGGTGCAGATTTCTTTTCGTGCTAGGCTCCAACAAATTCTGATTAGTAGCCACAAATAGTTTAATAAAATAACTGACATCCCGGCAGAAGTAAAACAACAGGGAGGGTTCCATTTAATTGATGACAAATCCCCCTGTGGAGGTAACACACACTTGAACATTTAATTTGCAGTCCAGACCACAGGGGTTATTGAAAATTGTTAGTGTCCCTTGTGGCTGTAATGGCCCCACTAACTATTCATGACTTCTTCTTAGTCTGGGTAGCCACACTGCAGTACAGGCAGCATTAAATTGGAACCAAAATGTCCTTTAAAACTCATTCCTTCCTGATGACGCCATATGGCGTCATAAAAGAACATACCTCTTTTTCCTGATGACGCCATATGGCGTCCTAAATCATGTGCTGTAGTGCCTGATGACGCCAATTGGAGTCCATATCTTTCTCTTGGTGCATCTCAAGTATTTGTTTACATTTGTTGAATTGAGTTGTACCAGCTAATAGGGGACATCATACCCTTACTGATTTTACCTAATATAATATGTGTTCCCATTGGATATTTTTGAGAAAACAGGCTTTATTACATAAATAAATAAATTTACTATTTTTTGCATGTGCTGTGAAAAATGTATTATGTTCATTCTGCCATTAGTTTGTATTGTAACAACAAATCATCTTGTCTTAGTGTAACATGTTAAGCTGATCAGGTTGACACTATAACTAATTTTGTAACTTACAGTTTTTTTTTATTCGAGCAATCCGATTGGCCGTCACCACTTTGGTGTATATTTTTGTCTTTTGGGGTATTTTTCTACAATAACATGTTGTCACTGATATCGTAATTGTTATAACTATTATTCCATTTATACCACTAAGTGAGCTGAATATTTCTGTATTTAAAAATCGAGCTCTGTGATTGGTTGGATTCTCTGACATCATCAATTCTGAATTTAATTGGTATAAAGGGATTGTCTTAGATGCAGGCACCATCCCCTGATGAAGCCTTAGTTGTCGAGCACCAGGAACCTGCTGAGATCTTTGTTGTGCCTTCCACTATTCTATTCAATGTGCCTGAAATGTTAGACTAAATCCTTATTTAGCATTCAAGCAAGGACTGCGTATTTTTTACAACCGTCACTGGAGGAAAGTGGATCTCTGGGCTCTGGGTGTACAGTGATTTTTTTTTTTTTTTTGATGTTTCAGTTAGGGGTCACAGCCCTCACCTGCACCTGCCCTAGCTCTGTAGTGCATCACCATTTGGTCATATTGATCCTCACTGTTGCCATGCTTGCTCTATGCTTATTGTACACGTCACTATTTCCACTAACCAGTCAGAGTGCACACTGGGGCAGGAAGAGCATGGTGACTGGAAATTTAGATTCAAGGTGGAGGTGCTGCTCTTATCCTGAAATACTCACTTCATTTCGGTGCCAAAACCTCGATTTGTAATCTGTATTTACTTTATTTGTTTTAATTTTTATTCACGATAAAAGTTTTCATAGTTGTTACTTTGTTCATTTGGGGATAATTTCTGGTCATCCTGTGTGATCACATCTTATGGATCCGGCTGGCATTCCTGATGGGAGAGAGTGTTTCTTGTGCATGTACTAGTAGATGAGGTCACATGAATTCAGCACCTTTTGTTACTTTTTAAAGAGTTTATGTTCAGATTACGGCTATGTTAACATCTATGTGGCATGTTGCTCCCTGTGTTATGGATGATAAGTGGGTTAGGGTCAGTAGCATGTTTGTCTCATGCTCTGCACTTGAGTTTTCTCCCTAATACACAGTTGCTGATTGTTTAAAATGAAAAAAATAATGGTGTTGCCTTCGACTTATCTGGCATCAGTCCAGCCCCAATCTCTGATGCATTGTAAAGGCCAAATCAGTTCTGTATCCCTCCACAGCCACTGGTGTGGTCCATCGATTCGTATGACGTCAGTCCAGACTCAACCTCTGATGCACTGTAAAGTGTTCTTCAGGTTAAATTCCCTCCACAGCCACTTGTAAGATCTAGCTCCTTACCATGCATCAGTCGAGCCCCAAACTGTAGTGAACAGTGAAGCGCATTTCAGGTTCAGATCCCTCCTCAACTGATGGTGTTGTCCATCGACTTACCGTGCATCAATCCTGATCAATCCCATAATGCACTGTGAAGTGCATTTCATGTTCAAAACCCTCCACATCCACTGGTGTTGTCCATCAATACATATGACATCAATTCAGTCCCAATCTGTGATGCACTGTAAAGTATTTTTCAGGTTCAAATCCCTCCACAGCCACTTTAAGATCTGTCTCCTTATCATGTGTCAGTCAAGCCCCAAACTGTAGTGAACAGTGAAGTGCATTTCAGGTTCAGATCCCTCCACACCTGATGGTGTTGTTCATTGGCTTACCATGTATCAGTCCAGACCAATCCCATAATGCACTGTGAAGTGCATTTGATGTTCAAAACCCTCCACTTCCACTGGTGTAGCCCATCAATTCATATGACATCAGTTCAGCCCCAATCTCTGATGCACTGTAAAGTATTCTTCAGGCTCAAATCCCTCCACAGCCACTTGTAAAATCTATCTCCTTATCATGCATACATCGTGCTCCAAACTGTAGTGAACAGTGAAGTGCATTTCAGGTTCAGATCCCTCCACAGCCAATGATGTTGTCCATTGACTGATCTGGTGTCAGTCCAGCCCCAACCTCTACTGCACTGTAAAGTGCTGTTCAGGTTCAAATCCCACCAGAGTCACCAGTTTAGTCCATCTGTTCATCAGTCTTCAGTCCAGTCTTTATCTCTGACACTCTGTGATATGCATTACTGATATGGATCCCTCCTCAGTCACCATGGTGTAGTGCATTGTGCACATCAAGATTCTTTCCAACACTACCCTCAGATGCACTGTAATGTTATATTCATGTTCGAATAACTCGACAACCACTTTAGTCTCTTGTGCTCATAATGCTTCAGACCATCCCTTACCTCTGATGCACTGTGAAGTGGTCAGTGCCAGTGTATGACTTTCCATTCAAATGAAACATAGCACACAGTACACACGTGCACCAGTGAGCATCACTCCATGGTGCAGGCATACCCACACTCCTTCCCACCCACACAGTGCACCATACTGAATGTTGCAACATATCACATGTGTTTGCAGGCAAACCATGTGACACAGCACATAGCACACAACCTTTACAGGTGCCCATGTCATCACCCTGTATGTGTACCCACAATGTTTATGCATGGCATATGGACACCATTACCAGGTTCAGGCAGCCCCACCTGCTTCCCTACAACTGAGTATACCCCCAAGGATGGGTGCCAATTCATGATGCAAAATGAGTGCAGTGCCTATGAGCATCATTCCTTGGTACAGGCACACCCACTCCCTTCCCCATGACACAGTATACCCCAAATTACCAGTGCCTTTTCAGTAACTTCATCATCCTATACGTATACCCATAATGTATCTATAGTGTCTGTTAGCACCATTATTACATGCATACAGCCCCTCTAATTTCCCCAGAACATATGAAGTGCATCTGAGCCTGTATTATGAATGCAGGACCAGGAACCCCACCTCCCCCCCTTGCCACTAGCACACAGTGCTTCATCATACAGTTATTTCCTCACCTGAAACCATCCCATAATACAACCCCCAAAAAATAAACTTTGCAAGGAAATTAAACAATACACAGATTTATGTAATATGCTGTTTACTGAACGACTGTGAACCTTTACATGAACAACATCATGCTTCATTTACAGTATGATAAAGCAAACGTCACAAATAAAATATAGTTTCCTATACTTATTATGGGATTTTATTACAAAAATAATATAAAATAGTTTATTTCAATGAAATTACACATTTTAACTACAGCAAATATGCAATTAATCATAGAGAGACCTCCAGCACTAACAAATGTCTCCATTTCCTGTGTCAGCTCACTGACCTACACTGGAAGTCTTCTTCCTATTTACATCACTTGACCTCACAAAGCACTTCCTTCCTGCATCACTTCCTGATATGTCCTTCTAAGGTAATGTGTAAATATGTCCCTGCTAAACTAGGGGAAATACAACAAAAATTGATAATCAGATTCATAAACTAAAATCAGTGGATATGAATAATTAAACACTACAAAAATTCCAACCAGTGGAGTGGAACAAAAATCTCAAACTGTAATAACAAGAGATTCAGATATTGATTTCTGACTAAAGAAATGGTAAAAAACTTGCAAAATTTATATTTAGACAATGACAGATGTTTACTGTATATTTTTAACAATTTTAATCAACAGTTTTACAGAAATTTAATATTTTTGCATGACTATGTAAACAGAGCATAATTATATTTAGATAAAATCATCAGAATTTATTAAAATATGAAAACAAACTTACACAACATTAAATCCAGTTAAACAGACATTACCAAACTGCACTCATTTTCAAAAACTTTTTGTCCTGCAAAACTTTTCTTTTTACTGTTTTAAAATTGGATATATGGTTTTTAAGATATGTAGGTTTAAGCACAGTGTGTTTGTATGAATGATGCAGGTCTAGAACCCCTTCAGGCACACAGGTGTTCTAGCAGCAGGCAGAGGGTACCTGAACATTCTAAGTGACAATAGGATAGAATGAGTTAACTTTAGGCAGCAGGCAGAATTTAATTTCCTCCTTCTCTCATCTCCATGGCTCATTTCTACGCTGATCCAAAACACGGGCTCACAGCAGCAGGCCCTTTGAAATGGGGCTACCACTTCTTTGCCTCACTTCAGCCCAAAATTTAGGCCATAGCAGGTGACTCCCTCACTTAGCATAGGGTGGACATCCCCACCGTGGCTGCCACAAACTGGGTTGGCATCTTTGGACTTCAGTGATGTCTGTCTCTACATGATTTCGATCTCTGAACCTGAGCCCTGGTGAGTGCCTTTACCCTCCAGATACATGGCCAAAAGTTTCCACCATACCACCGGAGCTGCCACAACCAGGTTGGCATCTTTGACTCTGGGACTATTACTCTACCTCTTTCTCTCGGGGTCCGAATTCTCCCCTCTGGTATTTCTCTCCCAAGATGCAAACTGCACCATTTTCACCAGGGCTGTAGATCTCTGGTCCAAAACCTCATTTTCTTTGGCCATAATTCTCTTGCTACACTGCTTGAGGGGACATTACAGAGAAACATGATGAGGGCCACCTCATGGACCAGACTGACAGCCTCTGCCATACCACTTGCCGTATTGCTTGATCGCTCCAACCCCCGGTGAACTGTGAGACACTCTGAGAGTGGGCAATTGGCTCCACTCCCTTGCAACTCTCTCCTGCATCCCTTCTTACTCCACGGTGTTCTCCCCCCTCTTGCACCAAAAAATCCCAAATTTATAACCCCATGCACCAGCAGTGACCTCCCATCCGTGGAGCTCCAGCCTGTATGGCAGAAGGAAATTAACCATTTAATTATGGGACCAAAATGTACCTACAGTACATGACTATATACACACACCCTGCGGGTGAGGGGGGGTGTTACATTCCTCCCCTGCCTTAAACACTCACCACCCTCATTGAATATTTACATCAGCTACCCCAGTGCACCAACCAAGAATGTATTCACACTCCTTTCCCAGTCTGAGCACAGACTGGCTAGGCCAGCACAACGCCCCAGTGGTGTAAAACTCCTGAACAAAATCCCAAATCCAAATCCCAAAACCTAGAACTACTGCTAAAGGGACACCCTGCTGACTCAACCCTCCCCCATACCTGCCTCAGACAGATTGCCTAGCTGACACAGGGGCAGCGTCCCAGTCCTACCTATAACTATTTACACCTAAACTGCTGCCTACCTATCTACATATATGCTGCCAACCTGCCAAAGCCATGCCCAGTAAAGGTTTTAACTAACATGCAAAACAGTGCAATAGCAGATTTTTTAACATTTAACCTGAAACAACACTTCAAACCTTAATCCCATGTAACTATATTGTGATTATATAGTACTGGCAAAACACAGTAAAGTGTATCTAAGGTCTGTGGATATGCAATTTATCCCCAACCCCATGCACTGTGGTGCAACTTTGAGTCCCCCAAAAAAATTCCCAAATGCTCAAAGTCCCAAATAGTTGCAAGTAAGCTCTTAACAAAAAAGAAAAGGGTTGATCTCACCCAATCCTGCTGGTTTAGATACTAATCCCATAGTATCTTTTCAGTCTCTTTGCACAGTGGGTGCACCTCTGGGGAAGGAAACAGGTTAGAATGGGCACAAGACTGGAACAGTCCATAGACCGCCAGCAGTCACTTCACTGATGAGAAAGGTAGTAGCAGGGATTCGGTTTGGTGGTCTTCTGGCCAAGCAAGTCAGTACCCTTTATGTAGTGCTTAGTACATCTTCTGTTTGGATCCTGCATCAGGGCAAAAGTCTCAAAGAGGGTCAGGACCTCATAGACAGAATGGGCACACATTCCTTTGGCAACTTGATGAATCTCTTGAAAAGCCATAGAGAAGCTCTCTGGACCCAACTTGTACTTTTTATAAAGATAGTCCAAAGTGCCCAGCATACCCAGTGTGACTCTGTTCTATGCCGGATCTTGTGCCTTATTATTCTTTCAGCCTGACTCCATTCAGGCAGACTGCAGATCAAGGACCTTGGGGCCTGACCATCCTGGAGCCATACACCCTCTTGATTACGTTGCACATTGGGGTCACCATTGTGAAGGCTCTTATACAACTCCTGTCTTTTGTGCTTTTGAAAGATAGAGTAGGACATGACTTTTCTTGTCCAACGTGGTCAGGGAGCCAGTGAAGGAAGAAGCAACCGTAGACCTCATGCTAACTAATGGTGACTAAGAGAGAGACATCAAAATAGGGGAGCCGGTAGGAACTAGTGATCATCTATTGGTGTGATTTGCTTTAGAGCTAGGCAAGGAGCACTGCAGTTCTAAATTGAGGGTCCTAGATTTCAGAACGGACAATTTGGGGGAAATTAGAAAGAAACTCACAAACAGGCTTGAGGGGATTGAGAGGGCAGGTGTGGAAGTAAAAAGGGCTCTGATTAAAAATGGTATTCAAGAAGTCTCAAGCCCCTGCTTCAGACAGGCTGGGAAAAGAAAGAAGTTTAGAAAACTGACCTTGTTCACAATGGAGGTGGCAAGTACATTAAAGGGGAAAAGGGAGGCTTTTAAGACATATAGGAGTCAGCTGGAGGGGACAGAGATGCCTACCTTGTTAAGCTGAGTGAAACCAATAAGGTGGTGAGAAGGGCTAAGGTGATACAGGGCTAAGGACAGCAGAAGGAGGTTTAGGACAGTGACAAAGCTTCTTTTGTTACATTAGGGAAAAGAGGCACATGAGGGAAGGCGTTATCAAGCTGAGACAGGGCGAGGAACAGAAACATAGAATTTGACAGCAGATAAGGACCGTTTGGCCCTCCCAGTCTTCCCATTCTATTCAGGAAAGTGGTGGATAACAAAGAAAAAGGCAGAAATACTGAACAACTACTTCTGTTCAGTATTTACAAAGGAATAGGAGGGGCCACTAAAACAGGTAAAGGTTAGTGCCAGACCAGATGGACAAATCTGTGTTTAGACCCAGTTGCCACAGAAAGGGTGCTGAAGGGGCTCATGGCCCTGAAGGTGACTAGATCTCCAGGACTAGAGACACTGCATCCTAGGGCACTGAAGGAAATGGCATAGGTACTGACTGCACTTTTGCAGACCATTTCAATGGCTCCCTAGAGACTGGAGAGGTGCCTTTGGACTGAAGACCAATGGAAATGGTGTGCCCATACAGAAGTGGAAGAAAGGACATACCAGACAGTTACAGACTAGTAAATTTGATACTAGTGGTGCACAAACTACTGGAGATCATAATTAAAGAGAGGCTGATGGTGTTCCAAACGAGGGATGCAGGATGGCAGACAGCATGGTTTTGTGACAGGTAGATCTTGGCAAACAAATGTGAATTACTTTTTTGACTGAGTAACGGGGCTGTTGATAAAGGATAGATAGTAGACATGGGGGGGGGTTCAAAGACTACTGTATGTCTAAATGCAACATTCTATTGTACAACTTTGGACATCAGCAAAATTGTACCCATGTCCAATTTTCAAAGCTAGGTTATAGCCAAGTTCAACTTTCAAAACGCTGACTTAGTTATTGTACAGTTTGCAGAGTTCAGGTATAAATGTGTCTGGAGACAATTTTCAGACTGAGTGTAGTCTGGTCTATCATCTACATCTATGTCTAGCATTTTCTTTGTCTAAAAAACTGGATGTAAAGTACCATAAACAGGTAGAAATTCAATAGATAAGACCAACTTTGGAAAATAGTTTAGTTTAGTTTAGTTTATTGTTCTAGGAATTACTACCTTTGAGCCAGAGGCTCTTTTACAAAGGTTCCACGTCAATTAGGTACAGTACAAAAAAGGTTACATAGATAACACAACAATTTGTGCTGTGTCAAGAGCGAGAAAACATATACAAATACATATCAAATCATTTGTGCAAAAGGACATGAGATATCAATAATCACATTATTATTACAAGAAAGAGGTCATGCCAGATTAGGAGAAACAAATAGGGAAAAAGTCCAGAACAGAGAGGGTAAGTGAAAGGTGTGGGGAGCAGATAATAGCAGGAGAAAAGGTTTCCCAAACATGTCTTTGTCAAATAACGGAACAGGGTGGGTAGTGAGAAAATAGGAGGTTTAATCAGGGCAGTCACAGGAGCTGGAGGTGGCAAGGTGAGAGAACAGCCTTGATTTGAAAATACCTAGAGAGGTGGAGGCACGATATGTCATGACTTTTGAGAATCCCACTAGATGTAACAATTAGAGTTGCATCCATTTTATGACTTCTGAAAATCCCACCCACAGTGTCTGGATGTTAGCAAGACATTCAGCTTTGTTTTACAAATGAGGCTGATCAAGAAACTGGGGGACATGGGGTGGAGGAAAACTGATGAGGTGGTAGGGAACTGATTTGGAGGGAGGACACAGAGGCTGGTGATTAACAGAAGCCCTCAGGCAAAGTCACCAGTGGGCTTCCACAAGGATCATTGCTTGGGCCAGCATTTTCAACTTCTTCAGTAGTGACAGTGAAGATGGCCTCAGAGAGAAACACTCATTGTGGATGACACCAAGCTCTGTGGCAGGGCTGACTGTGAGGGTGGAATCAAGAACATGAGGAAGGACCTGGAACAGCTTAAGAGGTGGTCCAGTATCTGGAAGCCGGCCTTCAGTGCCAAGAGGTACAAAGTCATGCATATGGGCAGCAAAAATCCACGGGTGGAGTAAAGGGATCATCTGTGTAGAACAGGGCAACCAAGATGACACAGGGTCAACAAGGGAGCACATATGAACAGACACTGGAGAGCCTGAACATGTACTTGTCAGAAACACACTCTGCAGGTCAGGCCCTCTGCTCCCACAGTGCCAACCTGATGTAGACCTGCAAGGGGAGTAGCACTCTGGGGAAAGAGCCTGCGTGTAGCACTAGCAAAGTGAAATATTGTATTGTGTGTGTGTGTCCAGGAGCCCTGTCATTTTAAACAGGCAGAGAGCGATGTCACTCTAAATTACCTGCACAGTGCTGTATGTCCTAAACTCCTAACTGGAGCATTTTATTACACTTGAGTGCCTTTTCCATGAATGAGTGGATAACGCACAGTGAGTTAAAGCTGCTAATTAACCTATATTGCAACATTGTTGCGAGAAGCCAGTGCCCTTGTAAATTTCACTTCTGGGTGTCAGCACGCTTATTAGTCAGCCCTGCAGCGAGCAGGGTGAGCGTGTGCAGGGCGCACAGGGTGCCGCGCGCAGAGACGTGCACAGAGACACACACTCGTCTGCACGTGTGAACTGTGTCCACTGAGTATGCAGAGTACTAGGGCACGTCTATCTGATACAACCAAAGTAGTCTGTTGGAGAGTACAAATAGAATTAGCAGGATGTCACAAAACAAGGGTAAGAGAGGTAGTAAAACTAAAAGAGTTTGCACTTAATGTAAAATGTTTACTGATGAACCAGCCTGCAAGGATTTTGTGTGTCAGAACTACATTTTAATTATAAATCTAAGGAAGGAAATTGAAATATTACTACAGAGATTAGAGACTCAGAAAGAAATTAGTATCTTAGAAAGATTTATAGATGAAGTTGCTCAGGATATCACATTATATGATGCCCAAATTCCATTTGATGTAGACAAGAGCATGCTGGAACAGGAACATACAAATTGTGCAGGGGGGGGGAGCCTACTCAACCTGCAGACAATAATTTGTGGGCACAACCCAAATACCCCACCAAAAAGTACAGTACTAGCTGTAATGAGAACATCTTGCCACTCAAAAATATGTTTGAATGCCTGACTGATCACGTAGACCTTGAGGACAGATCTATGCAAAATGCTCAAAGTATTTATTATAAGCCTGACCCTGTAATTGATCAGGACACATTATCAACTAAGATGATCTTGACCAAAGATATATTGGTCATAGGGGATTCAATAATTAGGGGAGTGGATTCTGTGGTATGTGAAGGCAGGAAGAGCAGCACTATGGTCAGTACCCTACCCAGAGTTAAAGTGGGAGATATATCTAATTTATTAGAGGGACTCATGGAGAATACGGAGGAACCACTGGTTATTGTTCATATAGGTACCAATGATGTTAACAAAACTAGCCGAATGTATTTCAGATTAAAATAGCTGACATAATGAACAAAATTAAAGAAAAAGGTGAAGACATTATATTCTCGGGTGTATTACCAACACATGGATACCTTGATGATAAGAGTGGGGCAATCAAATATATCAACAATTGGTTAAGAACCTTTTATAAAAATAACAATCTTGGGTTCATGGATAATTCTATTACCTTTTGTAGCAAATTTCTATTTAAACCAGACGGTCTTCATCTTAATTTGGCAGGATCTAGGATTTTGGGTAGGAAACTGAACAAAGTTATTGATTTCCTTTTAAACCGGTACAAGGGGGGCAGCCCATGCTAGAAACTAACTCACATATAACCATGGACAATGATTACAATACTCTAAAGGACTGGAGGATTATGCTCATAAATGCCAGAAGCCTAACAAATAAATTTGATGAACTTAAAGAATTTTTGGTATCGCATGAGATACATATAGCATGCATTACAGAAACTTGGTGGGATAACAATGATTCTTGGGAGAAATCTGTTCCAGGCTATAACCTGTATTACAAGTCTAGATTATATAGGAAAGGTGGTGGCACAGCAATATATGTCCATAATTCCATAAAAAGCTTACAGCTACCTTATGGTGATCTCGATTTAGAAACTATTTGGATTAAGCTAATACCATCAAGCGGCCCCAAGATTATAATCAGACTATTTTGCAGACCACCTTCTATTGCTCAGGACAAGGATCTACTTAATAAATTATACGCAGCAGATAATTTAATAGTGCTGGGAGATTTAACCTCCCCAATATTAATTGGAAGTTAACCATCACGTTAACAGAAGGAAGTTAACAAAGGGGGGTAATAAAATTGAACAAATGTATCTGGATGCATTTGACCAGCTGGGGCTGGAACAAATGTGACATGAAAATACAAGAGGCGATAATATTCTAGATCTTGTATTAACCAATACGGGGGATTTAATAAACAGGGTAGAGATCCGGCCCCCCCCCAGGTAACAGTGATCATTCTAAGGTTTTATTTACATTAAATGGGATGGAGTTAACTCCCTATTTGGATTTATTTTCAAGCTCTGGGGGAGTTATAAAATTTAATTTAGCAAAAGCAAACTTCTCATGACTTAGGAAAGATCTAGCATCATGGGACTGGTTCACGGATCTCAATGGAAATAACACTGAGGGCATGTGGAATATACTCCTCGAAAAGCTTAATTACCTAATTAGCTTACATATTCCCAAGCATAAAAATAAATATATGGGTGGTAAAAAATCAACTCCAAGTTGGTTAAATAAACATATTAAACATTTAATTAATAACAAAGATAGGTTATTTAAAAAATACAAAACGGAAAAGACTCTAAAGAACTGCCAAGCATACACAAAATGTGCTAAATTAGTTAAGGCATCTATAAAAAGGGGGAAAGCTCAGCAGGAAATTACCCTGGCCATTAAGATTAAGGATAACAAAAAATCCTTTTTTTATTATATAAATGGTATGAAGAGCTATTCAACAACACTAGGACCCTTAAAAAACTCCACTGGAGAACTGGTAAATGAGAGTCTGTAAATATCCAAAATAACTACTTCTGTTCAGTCTTTAACTCTGGAAACACCCCCCCACCCCATTTATGATGAATTAGCACCAATTCTGGGGAATGTTATAATTACACCTGACGAGGTTAGGAGCAGACTAATAAAATTAGACATTAATAAATCCCCAGGACCTGACAACATTCATCCCAGAATATTACAAGAACTTGCTGATCCCTTAACACCCCCACTAACTTTCCTATTCCAAACATCCCTGGATAGGGGTGAGGTCCCTCAAGATTGGAGGGATGCTTTAGTGGTTCCTTTCCATAAAAAGGGGTCTAGGTCTGAGCCTGCTAATTTCAGGCCCATAAGTTTGACATCATTACTGGGTAAAATCATGGAAGGGATCTTGAAAAACATCATTATTGATTACTAAGCAGTAAATAATTTGTCTGACCCAGTAGAACACGGCTTTACTAAATCTAGGTCATGTCAGACTAATTTGTTATCTTTTTATGGAAAGGTTAATTCTGAATTGGATAAAGGTAAAGCAGTGGACGTAGTCTTCATGGACTTCGCTAAAGCATTCAACAAGCTTCCCCATGAGGAATTAATACAATTACTAAATAGGGTGGGAATAGATAGAAATATCTTAAGATGGATAACTGTATGGCTGACTGGGAGGGAGCAGAGAGTGGTGGTTAAAGGCATAGTGTCAGATTGGTCTGCAGTCACAAGCGGGGTGCCACAGGGATCGGTATTGGGACCCTGTCTTTTCAATATTTATGTTTCTACCTTACAATTTAGCAGTCCTAATATATGGATTTCTAAATTCGCTGATGATTGTAGATTAGGTACAACTGTGACCCCTACAACTGAGGCCCTTTCTGTTCAGCAGGCTATAAATGAAATCTATTTATGGACAAATTCTAGTAAATTAGAGCTTAATATCTCTAAGTGCAAAATTATGCATCTGGGCCTTTATAATGACAATTATTCTTATAATATTGGGAACAATAGTCTAATAGTAACATGTGAGGAGAGTGATTTAGGTATAAAAATAACCATAGATTTAAAGTTCGGTACACACTGGAAACAGCAGGTAAAAAGAGCCAATCAGAACTTGAACTGTATTTTGAGGCATATTTCTAGCAGAAGTGAGAAGGACCTCATGTCATTGTATGGAGCCCTGGTGAGACTGCACCTGGAATATTGCATCCAGGTGTGATCTCCCCAAAAAAGTGAGAATATAGCAAGAATTAAGGGTGTACAGCGTAGGGCAACCAAATCAGTGACTGAATTGAAAAATGTCTCATACAAAGAGAGATTGGAAAAACTTAATTTGTATACCTTGCATTATAGAAGATTAAGGGACGATCTATGCATGATGTTTAGGATATCTAAAGATATATCATTAAGGGAAGATCTTAGAATATCTTATAGACCAGGTTGGACTAGTGCTAGAAGACATAATATGCAATCAGATCTGCCTAAATGGAATACAAATTTAAGGAAACACTGGTTTACAATCAGGGTGGTAACTGCATGGAATAACTTACCAATAAATGTGGTTGAGAATACAAGCATGGACATGCTTAAAACTAGAATTGACACCTTTCATCAAGAAAAAAACTACCACTTTTAAATAATTAGGATTGGCAAGCATTGTGGATGCAAGTCTCACAGCTTGAGCTGACTTATGAAACTTATGAAATCTCAGAGTGCAATAGTGTGAACAGGTAACAGACAGGGTAACCCTCCTGTCTGCTTTGGGTCCAAATCACCTTCTGGCCTCGAGTTCTGGAGATTTTCAAACTATGAATCTTATGCTAGCATACCCAATTAACAGGCTCAGATAATACTCTCTTCGGGGGATGCAATATAATCTTTCGCCCAAGGGCATCCAGCCGGGTATCCAAAATGAACCCTTACAACTCTATAAGAGACCTAGGTATTTCTTACCTTTTAAACAAGCTCAGTAACACAATCAAGCTTTTAACAGCTGTCAGCCTTAAATACAGGTTCAGCAAGCACATGTAAAATAACAGAAAAGAGCACAGGTAGTATTTTAAAGAAAATGTTGTTTACTAAAAAGTTTTAAAACAGATAAAATAAAATATAGAACAAATTATATCACAAATCTCACAGTCATCTACAAATAAAAAGGAAAGTTACAGAATACAAACTCCTACTACAAACATTTAATTCTGCTCTAAGTGCTTTCCAAGTCAGAGAACTATCTCTCTGAGTCCAATAATCATATGCCACATTTTCCAGATACAGGATTCATTTCAGCTCTATCTCCCCACCCCCTTTTTGGTGACATCAGCTAGATCCTCCCTTAGATTTAATTTTTGACATAGTTCTCCACAAGGATGTAAGTCATTACTTTGAAAAATCTGTAACTAGCCATTTCCCAAATATGACAGTCTTTAATCAAACATTTCTCTTTGAACTTAACAATCCCAGACTCATGTCCCTAATTCTCAGGTACATGAGAAAACCATTAAGAGTTAGCCAAGTGACTTCTTCTTCCTGCTACGTCATAAAATTCATGTATGTGGAACACTTCAAAGGCAGCACAGGTTATAAGGGCCATAAACTATCCCTCTGAAAGGAAGACATTAATCAGGTTTTTCCCTGGTCAGTTTAATAACATCCTCACTGACACCCTGAAGGTTAAAAGCCAAGCTGCTAACTTGTGTGAGATAATTACATACACAGGTCATTTGTTTATAACACAATATCATGCCATAATAATATTAGAGGGTTTTTCCCATGACAGTACTCACTGGAAAACAGATGGGAGAGGAGGGATATGACTGAAACATTTAAATACATGAAGAATATCTACTAGATGGACTAAAGAGAACTGTTGAAAGTCAGTAGCAATATGACTTCTAGGAGGAACAGCAGAAACTGACCTCACCTGGGTAAGTTCAAGAGAGATGTTAGAAAGTGCTATTTTACTGACAGGGTGGTGAAAAGGTAGAATAAGCTACCTGATACTCTTGTCAATGCAGAAATGGTGGAAAGCCTAAAGAGAGGGTGGGACTGACACAAGGAGCTGGTCAAGGGAGCTGAAGAGGTCCAAGAGAAGGGAGGAAGATGGGCATGAACCCCTAGAGGGCATGCACCACCTTAGAGGGCAGACTAGACAGACCATAAGGCTTTTTTTCTGCTGGCAGTTTTTTTCTATTGGCAGTTTTCATTGTTTTTATTGTAACAACCCCATCCCTACAGTAGGGGGCAGGGCTGTCATTAGTTGTGCCCAGCAAAGGCATAAGGTGCCATGGCATGGCCTTCAGAGATTTAGTGGGAGTGGGAGGAGTTTAAGCAGTATAAATTGTGCTCTCATGGCACCTAGATGAAGAAGGGTGTGTGAATTCTGTCAGCAACTAGAGGCTAGAAATTTTGATAGTCATAAAGGGGAGGAGTCATCACATCCCAGGTGCCCTGTCCTGGTGTTGTCTGCGGAGAATGGGCAAGAGGCTTGGTCAGTGCCCCATGCATGGGTGCTGGCCAGGAAAAGCATGCAGGTATTTCCAGCTTTGTAGCTGAGTGCCATAGACTGTGGGTTGCACCTGGAGGGGCAGGCACATGGTGTACTGAGATGTGGCTGACTGCAGAATATGGGCCAGGAGCACACCATTTCTCATTACAAACTCCCTCCAGGTGATGCCAGTAACAGGTCATCCTCAATGCCAGAGGGTGGTACAAGTTCTACACACCTTACATGTTAAGGGAGTCCAATCCATCACTTGCAGTCTTGATACATGCCGGGTAAGATCTCAGGGGCTCGAGATGTTCCTCGTTGAGAACAGGTGTTTGATCATGTCTAGATAGGACAGCTAGTTGGGATCCTGGGGAGGATGAAGGAATCCTGAGGGATTACCACTCAAGGGATGCCTGTAATGGCTTTCAGACCTGGAAAGGATTACTTTGATGATTGCTTGGGGTAGTGGAATATAGGGAAGCAACATTGGTAACTGTGTAGTCAGGGCACTTCAATCAATCAATCAAGCTTTATTGTACCAGGCAAAACATCACTGAGGAAAACTCATTTACAAGATGGACCTGGACATAGAGTAGACAAGAACAACAGTACAAAACCAGCAAAATAATACAATAGTAACAGAGAAGGACTAATATAGCAATTAGGATAAACATTTTACCCAAGTGAGGTAGAAGCTTTGTACAATAGAGTTAATAATTTTCCACAAATGAGACAAGTACTGGTAATTCGTATAAGCAAATGTAAAGTTTGGAGGTTAGACATAAGTGCATATTTAAGTGCAAAAATAGTATTAGGTATAAGGGGAACTGCAGGGAAGGCAGAAGTCAGGGGGAGTTGTAAAAGGGCTGCAAAAAGCTGTGCAAGGGACAGGGAAACGGTATTAAACGGAAGGTATAAGGAGAGCTGCAGGGAAGGAAGGAGACAGGTGGAAGTGGTATGAGGGCCACAAATGCTGTGCACTTGAGCTACAAGAGAATGGAAGGAGCTGCGACTGAACTTGCACTCTGATGAAAGGTACAAGAGCATGTCCACCAATGTGGGGAGGGGTTCCCCAAAGTTAAGCCGAACAACTGTGGCCATTCTGTCAGGTGGTCCCCAGAGGGCGGGCTACAAGATATTACAGCATGTAAGAGCTCCATCCCAGGGCATGGGTGAGCTCACAGGACATGACACATCCATGACTTCAACATTTGACTGAAGGAATGATGTGCGAGTGAAAGAGTTGGCTATATGGGGAACTGGGGTCCCACCTGGGAGGATGGGGGTCTGTATAAAAGAGATGGTCTCCATCCTTCTGAGGTGGGAAACAAAGTCCTTTCCAATAAGTTTAAGAACTTCCTTGAGAAGGATTTAAATTTACTGGGGTGGTGGTGGTGGTAGAGTAATACATAAGAACATGGACCCACCCCCAATTGGATCACAGATGCAGGAAGGGGTATGGAAAGGGAAGCAGCACACCAATATCACCAACAACTGTGGGAAGAAATGAAGTGTCAAGTGCAGGATGGGGAAACAAGAGGACAAATGCAGGGTGGGGAATCAGGAAGGCAAATGCAGGACAGGAAAAAAGGAGGCAGCATTTCATGGAAGGCCATGTACATGAATGCCCGCAGTCTGGGAAACCAGGTCCCAAACCTGATGGCTGTAATGACGGAGGCCGATCTGGACATAGTGGCCATAACCAAAACATGGTACACCAGGAACCACAGCTGGGACATAAGTGTACCTGGTTATGCCCTGTTCAGAAAAGACAGAGAAGGTAAAAAAAAGGGGGGGAGGGAGTCATCCTTTACATCAGAGATGACATCAAGGCAATTGCTATTCAGGATACACAGGGGCAGACAGAAGATGTATGGGTCACTCTAGAGACAGGAAACAGGACAGCTATTCTCATGGGGTCATCTACAGACCCCCTACCCAGGGAGAGGAAACTGACGAGATGCTTCTGGAGAATATACAAGACATAACGTTCAAAGGGGAAGTCCTACTAATGGGGGACTTCAATAAGCCAGACATAGACTGGGCCATCCCAGCTGGATCCTCAGCTAGGGCAAGAGACTTCATGGACACCCTTCTAGGGGCAGGCCTCAGGCAGTTGGTGCAGGAACCAACCAGAGACAGAGCTGTCCTGGATCTGGTACTGATAAATGGGGACAGGGTGACAGAACTCCAGATGGAAGGTCAACTAAAGTCCAGTGACCACCATATGGTTTGATTTAAAGTGGACACAGGGACACAGTTAACCCATACAAAGCAAGGGTCTTAGACTTCAGAAGGGCAGACTTTACAAGGATGAGATTACAGGTTAAGGAAGCCATAGCAAAGGGTGTTGGGGGGGGGACAGAAGGCGGAGTAGAGGTAAAATGGACGCACATCAAGGAAGCCATATTGGAAGTTACTAACCAATGTGTATGGTTAGTAAATAAAGGGAAACGAAGAAGGAAACCACTTTGGTTCTTGGGGGCCATGGCAGAAAAGGTGAAAGCCAAGAAACTAGCCTTCAGAAAGTACAAAGAGTCACAAAGGGATGAGGACAAGGAAGTGCACCAAATTTGCCTGAGAGAGGCAGGAAAGGCTGTAAGGAGAACGAAGGCTTAAACGAAAGAGAAAATAGCTCAATCTGCTAAAGAAGGCAATGGCATTCTTTAGGTACATTAGTGAGAGACAGAAGGCTGGGGTAGTAGCTAAACTTAGAGGTGATGGGGGAGTTTGTGGAGGGTGACATGGAAAAGGCATTTATCTTAAACCAATACTTCCATTCCATCTTCACTGTGGAGGGGGAAGGGCAGGGTCCACAGCTGGACTTCAAATAACAGAGGGGGGAGAAAAGTAGATACCAGCCCTTTCACAATGGAAAGGGTCCTGGAAGAGCTTACAAAGCTAAGGGTGGACAAGGCCATGGGTCCAGATGGCATACATCCAAGGATCCTGAGAGAGCTGAGGAAGGAGCTCACATCCCCTCTAGCTGACCTTTTCAATGAATCCCTGGACATTGGAATGGTCCCAGATGACTGGAAAAGGGCAAATGTTGTCCCTCTTCACAAGAGTGGCGGCAAAGAGGATGTAGGAATTACAGGCCAGTAAGACTAACATCTATTGTCGGAAAGATCGTGGAGACACTCCTAAAAGAGCAGATAGTGGAGCACCTAGAGGCTATCAGAGCACTAGATCCCAGGCAACATGATTTCACAGCAGGAAGATCCTATCAAACAAATCTGATCGATTTCTTTGACTGGGTAACAAAGGCAGTGGACCGGTTGGGGGGGGTGCAGTAGATATCACCTACCTTGATTTCAGCAAACCCACTCAGATGAAATGCGGGTGACCAGCGGGGTACCTCAGGGTTTGGTGCTCGGGCCAGTCCTCTTCAATGTCTTCATCAGTGACATTGCGGACAGGCTGGAGGGAAAGGTTTGCCTGTTTACGGATGATACTAAGATCTGCAACACAGTAGACACACCAGAAGGAGTGCAGATGATGAGAAGAGACCTAGAGAAGCTGGAGAGATGGTCTGAAACATTACAACTGAAATTTAATGCAAAGAAGTGCAAACTCATGCACGTGGGGAACAAAAACCCAGGAGCAAGCTACAGATTGGGGGGGGGAGACTGCTGACAGTTACAAGGGAGGAAAGGGACTTGGGGGTCATAATCTCCGATGACTTGAAAGCCACCAGGCAGACAGCCACGGCAGTAGGGAAGGACAGTGGGATGTTGGGTTGTATTGGAAGGGGTATCACAAGCCAGAGGTGGGAGATAATAGTTCCACTGTACAAAACCCTGGTGAGGCCTCATCTGGAGTACTGTGTGCAGTTCTGGAGGCTACACCTTTGTAAAGACATCAACAGAATGGAGAGGGTGCAGAAGAGGGTGACACAGATGGTCAGAGGGCTGCAGCAAAAGTCTTATGAGGAGAGAGTGAGGGACCTCAATATGTACACACTGGAACAGAGGAGGGAGAGGGGTGATATGATTGAAACATTGAAGTATCTCAAGGGCATAAACAAGGTTAAAGGGGAAGCTATATTCCAGTTCAAAAAGAATGCCAGGACCAGAGGACATGACATGCACCTAGATGGAGGCTGCTTAAGAGGAAATGTGAAGAAGTTCTTCTTCACTGAGAGGGTGGTGGATGCATGGAATGGACTGCCTCAGGATGTGGTGGATGCATGTGCGGTGGCAGGATTTAAATGTGCATGGGACAGGTACAAAAGGACACTAGTAATGGGAAAGTAAAGCTAAAGCAAATGATCATGTAGGATCGCAAGCAAATAATCAGGCCTGGTGGTGCTTATCTGCTGACAGTTTCTATGTATCTATGTATCTGATGCTGGCCTTGCACTGCACGGGGGCATCTGGAGTTCCAGGTTGCTGGGGCATGGAGAGGGAATTCCAGGTTCAGTATGTCACTAGAAAACAAAAGTTTGTTTTACTCTTAGCTGGGAACCTTGCTGAAATACCGTTATGTTCAAAGCAAGAGAATGGCAAAGTTAGAGGTCACTATGGACTGTGAAGTTTGGGGATAGAGACTCCCAGAGCATAGTGCATGTTAGAACTAAAACAGGGATAGGAAGAGTTGAAGACAAGTCAGGTCACACCGTGGCTACAGTAATGGGACCAAGTTTCCAGTACAGAGCTGTAAGAGTACAGTAAATGTGTATAAGATGTATGATATGGGTCTCTGTGACCACAGTGAATTAAGTGTGCTACCACTTTCAGCTGTAGTAAAGACAGATCAATTGATTTGGAACCCTGTATCAGAGCCATCATTTCTATCAGAGCAAGGTGCCTGTCTTAGTATCTCATGAGGGACGGGAAAGTGACCCAGTTACTGCAATTGTTTACAAGGGCTCCCAGTGAACAAACAATTGTTTACCGCTAGACACGGGAGCACTTTGAGACACGCCCACCTCCATCCAGGGCAGAGTCACAGGTTGGTTGATGCACATACCACTCAACCTTTAGTCTTTGAAGAGGGACATAGACATTTTGTGACACTCACAATGAGGGACAATGAGGGGCGCAGACCCTCAGAATGAGGGACACACCCTCAAACATGCACATACTATCTCAGAACACTACGGACACCATTGTGTTAATTTGTATATAGGTATTTTGATTTAGCATCTTAGAATATTCTGAATTTCTGCTTTACAGTCTGTAAGTTACATCACATTCTCTGTGTGGGAAGCACCATTTCCATGAGGGACGAATGAGGGACAGGGCAGTTTTAAAGGGTAAAATGAGGGATGTCCCTCATAATCAGGGACAGTTGAGAGGTATGTTGCTGCGTCGAAGGATTGGATTTGTACTAATTTCTATATTACATTATTTTCTCCATGAGTTTTCTATGCAGTACAGCGTCAAAGGCCTTGCTAAAGGCCAGACAGACTACACCTACCACTGGATCCCTATTGATTTCTCTAGTTACCTCCTTGAAGAAGGAAATCATGTTGGTTTGGCAGGACATGCCTTTTGTGAAGCTATGTTGCGTGGTAGAGAGCAGCCCATTCTAGGGTTACCACCTTTTAAAAAGCCCAAAGTGGGACATTTCTTAGTGAAACATGATTTTTCTCAGGACAATATGTAGTCTCGACCAACACAACAGACTTGTTTTGTCTAAATAATCAGAATTAGCACTAAGTGTTGTAGTTTTTTAGCTGTTTTTAGTATTTCATGTCATTTTAAGGTATTTTAGTTAAGGTATTATGTTGTTTTGCAGCATTTAGAGGAAAGTTAGAAAATACTTTTTCTGCTATAATGTCAGGACATTTAGTATTTTTCATGTTTTTTTGCAGGACACAGCTGCCCAAATCAGGACTGTCCTGCGAAAATAGGGACAGGTGGTAACCCTAGCCCATTCATTTTCATATGCTGAACCACCACATCTCTTATTATTGATTTTAAACATTTTGTCAAGCACTAACGTAAAGATCACAGGCCTGTAGTTACTTGGGTCTGAGCTCTCACCCTTCTGGAACAGGAGGATGATGCTGGCTGTTTTCCAGTCCTCTGGAACTATCCCTGTCTGCACCAAGTCCTAAAGATCATGTGCCTCTGCTGCCTAGAACCTCAGCCTTCTCCTTTACCATGAACACTCCTATTCTTCTCGCTTTGTGGTTATGCTAAGTCTGCCTGTCATCTCCATGACAACTCTTGTGTCTATCATTGATTTGACTCCAGCTCTTACTGCAGCTCCCTTTTCTTTGGTCTACATCAGTCTCGTCTTTCAAAACCTGAGCTTTTTCAGAATGCATCCTGTCTCCCCAGGTGCACTGAGACATTTCATCAGTGCATCAGTCCCACTCTCCGTGACCTCCAGTGTCTGCCCACCCCTTTTAGGTTCCACCTCCAGTTGCCTTCCTTGTCCTTCATATCCTCCATAGCTCTGCTCCCTGCCTGACTCTATAATTTCATCTCTTGCTTGGTCCCTTGTCTTCTCCTCTACAGCTCTCCTCTCCTACAGTATGTGTTCCTTCCACCAGCTTGTCCACTTGCAGTACTATGGCAGGACCATTTTCACTTTGCCTGGAACAACTAGTCTCTCTCCCTCCCTCTCTGTCAGTATCTCCCTCTCCCTCCCTCTCTCTCGCTCTCTCTTGCTCTCCACCTTACCAACTCCCTTCAATTTATCAAACTGTGTCTCGAAACTCATCTCTTGTCCATTACTGTGAACTCCTGGCCTAAGCATAGTAGCATACTGAATTGGCTCCTGTTTTTTTCACTTTTGCTTGTTGTGCCGTCTATAGATCTGCCCATTGTGCCTAATTTGTACTAAGCCTGTGAAGTGTGGTTGGATGCATTTTATATGAAAGATGCTACGTGACAAAAAAATGTATTGTGGTGTATTGTATTGCAGTGCACTGTATTGTAAACAATGAACCTAAATTATTAGTAGCCCCTATTTTATTTGTAGTCTTCAGTAGCAGTATATGGTATATGATGTAGGTTACTTTTCCTTCTGATATAATATAGTTATTTTTGTGGGGTCACTTTGCTATTCTGACATTTATTTTCACAGTATGTGTACAGTATAGGACAGTGCAGTATACTAGGAGATGCAATTTGGCTTAATCTGTGAACTTGGGGACCCAGACTGTCACTGTTACTCATTGTGTGATCCTGAGCAACATATTTAACCTCCCTAAAACTCTCTGAAATGTTTCTGTTCTATGTGTCTGTGCTTTTTGAATCTCGCTGTCAGCTGAAAATGGCAGCAACAGTTTCTCACCCCTTCTCTTATACAGTATTTTAAAGCACCTTGAAATATAGTTTGTACAAAACGCATAATATAAAACCAAATACCTTTCCTTTCCTTCACAAGAAAATGTTAAGAATTTTCTAAAATATTTAGAAGGCCAGTAACAAGAAAAAATAAAAAATATGTATCTATAGACCAATCTATAAAATGTAAAATTAAAGCACGGGTATTCCAAATATAATAGTTTTGATCATTTTATTTGATGGCCTCAAGGTGGCAGTCATGTATTTTGTTTATTATCAAGGATGGTTTGTGTCTTGCTGTATATTAGCACAGTAGAAATGAATAGAGGCGACTTGCATAGCCCCTTACATAGAAACATAGAATTTGATGACGGATAAGGACCACTTGGCCCACCTAGTCTGCCTATTTTCCCTACTTACTTGTAACTCCACAGACCCTACTTGATCTCCATCTTTACCCCCCTTCCCTACCACTAAGGTTCCTTTATGCCTATCCCATGCATTCTTGAATCCAGTTACTGTTTTTGCCCCCACCACCTCTGCTGGGAGGCTGTTCCAGGCATCCATCACTCTTTCTGTGAAGCAGTACTTCCTCACATCTCCCGTGAGTCTGCCCCCTTCAACTTCATAGCATGACCCCTTGCTCTTCAGCTTCTTTTTTTCTGAAAAATGCATCCCTCTTGAACACTATTTATACCCATGAGGTAAATGAAAGTCTCTGTCATATCCCCCTTCTCCCTCTTTTCCTCCAGGGTGTACATACTGAGGTTGTTTAATCTCTCCACATAGGTCTTGTGTTACAGACCCTGCACCATTTTAATTGTCCTCCTCTGGATCGCCTCTATTCTGTCTATGTCCTTCCAGGTCTGTGGTCTCCTGAACTGGACACAGTACTCCAGATGAGGTCTCACTAATGATCTATACAGTGGTAAGATCACCTCTCTCTTTCTGCTGGTTATACTTCTCCCTATGCACCCTAGCATCCCACTAGCACTCCCCACTGCCTTGTCACTCTGGCTGGCCACCTTTAGGTCATCAGATATGATTACCCCCAGGTTTCTTTCCTGTTTGGTGGTCATTAATACCACTCCCCTCTATCTGTACTGCCCCATGCTCCAAGTGCATGATTTTTCACTTCTTCACTTTGAAACTTAGCTAATCGATTTCTTTGACTAGGTGACCAAAGTAGTAGACCAGGGAGGGGCTGTGGACATGGTCTACCTAGACTTTAGCAAGGCATTTGACACAGTCCCACATAGAAGATTAATAAACAAATTAGCCAGCCTGGGAGTGGGTCCCATGGTGGTAGCCTGGGTAAAACATTGGCTGGACAACAGGATACAGAAGGTAATAGTAAACAGAGTCCACTCTGAAGAAAGGGGTTACTAGTGGGGTACTGCAGGGTTCAGTACTAGGTCCAGTCCTTTTTAATGTCTTTATAAGTGACATTGCAGAGGGACTGGAAGGAAAAGTATCCCTCTTTGCAGATGACACAAAGATCTGCAACAGGGTTGATACACAAGGGGGCATGGAAAGGATGAGAAGGGACTTGGCAAGGTTGGAGGAATGGTCAGAAGTATGGCAGCTTGGATTCAATGCAAAGAAGTGCAAAATAATGCACCTGGGAAACAAAAACCCAGGGGAAGAGTACACAATGGGGGTAGCAATAGCAACAACAAAAATGGAAAGGGACCTGGGGGTGATCATATCAGATGACCTTAAGGTTGGCAAGCAATGTGAGAAGGCAGTAGGGAGGGCTGGGGGAATGCTGGGATGTATAGGGAGAGGCATCATCAGCAGAAAACAGGAAGTTGTTATCCCTCTGTACTGACAGTTGGTGAGACCCCATCTGGAGTACTGCATCCAGTTCTGGAGACCCCATCTCCACATGGACATAGGCAGGATGGAGGCAGTCCAGAGGAGGGCAACTAAAATGGTGCAGGGTCTGCAACAGAAGCCATACAAGGAAAGACTAAAGGAGCTTAATATGTATACCCTTGAGGAAAGGGGGGGGGGGACATGATAGAAACTTTTAAATACCTCAGTAGAATAAACAAAGTCCAAGAGGGTATCATCTTTCAGAAAAAGAGATGTGTAAGAACAAGGTGACACAATTTGAAGATAGAGGGGAGGACAGCTCAGGGGCAACGTGAAAAAGTATTTTTTCACAGAGAGGGTGGTGGACACATGGAACCACCTTCCTGAGGAGGTTGTGGGGTCTAAAACTGTGGGAGAATTCAAGAATGCATGGGACAGACATAAGGCAATTCTTGTGGGGGGTAGGAAGAAATAGGCTGTTGGTTAACGAGGATCTGCAGCTTATCCAGTAGTCAGGGAAATGGGCGGACTAGGTGGGCCAAGTGGTCCTTATCTGCCATCAGGGTCTATTTTTCTATGTTTCTGCCACACCCTTGACCACTTCTCTAGCTTTGTTAGATCTCTGTTCATGTTTTCCACCCCTCCCCCTGGAGTGTCGAGCCTATTGCAGATTTTAGTGTCATCTGCAAAGAGGCACACCTTCCCCTCTAGCAACTGTACAATGTTACTAATAAAGACATTAAAGAGGACCGGTCCCAGTACTGATCTCTGTGGCATCCCACTGGTCAGCCTCCCTTCCTTGGGGTGAACTCTGTTTACCACCACCCTCTGTCTCCTGTCCCCTAACCAGTTCCTTACCCAGTTTACCACCTTTGGACTCGCTCCTAGGCTGCCCAACTGATTTATGAGTCTCCTATGTGGAACAGTGTCAAAGGCCTTATTGAAATCTAGGTAGACCACATTCACCGCTCCACCCTGATCTAATTCCCTGGTCATCCAGTCAAAGAAATCTATCAGATTTGTTTGATGTGATCGCTCCCCAGTGAATCCATACTGCCTCTGAACTTGCAAGCTTCTGGATTCAAGATATTTCAAAATCCTTTCCTTCAGTAGTCACGGAATTAATTTCTCCACCACTGAAGTCAGACTGACTGGCCTGTAATTGCTAGTCTCCTCCTTGTTATCACTTTTGTGAAGTAGGACTACATCTGCCTTCCTCTAGTTCTCTGGAACCACTCCCATCTCCAGTGAATGGTTGAGCAGGGCTGTCAGAGGTGCAGCCAGCACCTCTCTGATTTCCCTCAATATCCTTGGATGCACCCCATCTGGCCCTATTGCCTTGTCCACTTTCAGATCTGCAAGTTCCTGCAGGACTCTCTTCTGTAAATGGACTAGTGCTCACCTCCCTTTCTTCGATGCCAGTGGCCCTTATACATGGTCCCTCACCTTCCCCTTCCTCTATGAACACTGAACAAAAGTACTTGTTCAAGATGTCTGCTTTTTCCAGGTCTCCCTCCACACACTCTCCTCCCCTTCCCTTCTAAGCCTTATTATTCCTACCCTGGTCTCTCTTTTCGCTTACATATCTGAAAAATGTCTTGTCCCCTTTCTTTACTGCCTGGGCTATTTTCTCCTCCGTTTGCAAATTTGCACTCCTAATTGCTTTCCCTACTGCCCTCCCTCTGTTTCTCCTGATACACCTCCTTCTCCTCCTCTTGCTGTGTCTCCTTTTACCTCCTGAATGGTAACTTTTTTGCCCTTACCCCCAGTCACTTCTTTTCTTTAGCAGTCTTTTTTCTCTTGCTTTTCCTTACTTGCCTGACTCAGAGGTTTGTTGCCTTTTCTATCCCTCCCTTTTAGTTTCACCCACTGTTCCTCCACTTCACCCAAGCCTTCCTCCCCTGCCAGGGCATTCGTAAGGCATTGCCCCATCATTTTAAAATGGACCCTCCTGAAGGCTAGTACCCTTGCCCTTGTGTGGTTCGATTCTGCCCCAGTATTTATATTGAACCACACTGTACAGTGATCACCGAACCCCAGGTGGTCACCCACTGTGACATCTGCAACACTGTCCCTGTTGGTGACTACAAGGTCTGGTATTGCCCCCTCATGCTTGGGCTCTTTTACTAGTTGCCTGAGGAACGCCCCCTGGAGGGAGTCCAGGATGTTTCTGCTCCTAGTTGAAACTGCAACTGGGATGCTCCAATCTACATCTGTAAGACTGAAGTCTCCCATCAGCAGCCTCCCTCTTGTTTGCCATCTTTTGGAAGGCTTCCATGAGAACCTTATCCAACTCCCCCCTCCCCCTTTGTGCTGAAGGTCTTTAAATCACTCCAGTGTGAATAGCGTCTCCTTTCCCCATTTTTAGGGTGACCCACAGTACCTTCACCTCTCCCTGCATTCCCTGTATCTCAGTTGCTTTTATGCTATTCCTCACATAAAGAGCCAGTCCTCCCCCTTTCTTTCCCACCCTGTCCTTCCTAAACAGTGTATAGCCTGGTTTGGCTGTATCCCAGTCAAGGTTCTCATTGCACCATGACTTGGTAATGGTGACAATGTCCAGGTCTGCCTCTGCCATGATGGCCTCTAGGTCCAGGATTTTATTTCCCAGACTTCAAGCATTTGCACACATGGCCTTCCAGATTCTTCTACCACCCTGCTTGTCAACCCCCCTCCCCTTTTTCTCTTTTGCCTTCTCTTCTTATCTCCTCTGCTCTCATTCCCATCTTTCTTCACTTCTACCATTTTGTATTTTTTTGTTTGGTTCCCTTGGGGATTTCTCTCCCTTAGGGTTCTCCCTACTGACTGCTTCAGGTTGTGTGTGTGGGGGGTGCAGTTTATGACTCCCTGTTTCCTTCCTCCACCCCCCTTGGCTAGTTTAAATGTACGCCAATATAATATTTAAACTGTTCACTGAGGATTGTGGATCCCCTCCTGGATGGATGCAGGCCATCTCCCCTGTATAGGTGGGACTCCAGGTGGGACTCCAGTCTCCAATGTAGCCAAACCCCTCCTCTCTGCACCACTCCTTCAACCATGAGTTGACGCTCCTGGTACAGAGTACCCTAGCCTGCCCCCGTCATAGCCAGACAGCACCTCAGAAAAAGCCACTGAGCACGCTACCTGCCTAAGACCCCTCCCCAACTCCCTGAACTACTCCTGTACTATCCTAGCCTTGTCCCTATCCAGGTTGTTAGTCCCCAGGTGAACAATGACACCCAGCTCTCCCTCCCATCCTGCTGCCCTAGCAATCCTCAGGATCCGCTTTCCATCTCTCTGAACAGTGGTGCCATGTAGGCACCTAACCTCTCTCTCTCTCTCCATCCCTTCCTGTTGCCAAATCTATCCCCCTCACAATGGAGTCCCCCACCAGGAGCTGCTTCCTCCTCCTCCTCCTCCTCTGGGGTCCTCCTAAACCCTGCTTGGGGTCTCCACTATGGAGGACCCCCACATCCTACCTGGTCACTACTGCGGGTGCCTCCATGGGACAGTCCCACCCCACCAGAGTAGCGTAGGAATTCTGTAGTGGTACCATATGGGGAATGTGCCTCTGACCCACCATCCTCATCCTTCCTGAGCCCACCATAGTCCAGCCGCTTCTCCTCCTTGGCATCCTTTGAGGTAGTGGTGGCAGACTTGGTGGTCCCTTGGTGGAGGAGGAGACCCCATGAATCCTAGTCAACTCGGCCTGGAGTCTAGCAACCTTCTCCCTCAGCCCAGAGAGGTGCATGCAGATGGGGCATCACCACAGTCTCCAGAAGGTCTCCCTGAGGACTTCTGCCCCACAGCCACTACACTACACCACTTTCAGCATAATTTTTTACTCTGTCTCCCCTGGAAATGCCTGGTCCCTTTTCCCCTCATGGAGGAGGAGGCCTCCTGAATCTTAGCCAACTCAGCCTGAAGTCTAGCAACTTCCTTCTTCAGACCAGAGAGGTAGATGCATATGGGGCATCACCGCATCCTCCAGAAGGTGTCTCTGAGGACTGCTGCCCCACAGCTACTGCACTGCACCACTCCCAGCATAATTTCTTACACTGTCTCCCCTGGAAATACCTGGTCCCTTTTTCCCTGCTAGGGTATACCCTATTACCCTGCTTAGCTGGTAGTACCCAGTAAAACAAGTGTTTCTTCATTTATCCCTTTCTGCTGTACCATTACATTTGCCTCCCCTAGCCTTGCTTCTAGCTAGTGTTTCCCCTTACACCCCTTAACCATTTTGTACTCCTACCCTAGCTAGAGCTTAACACCTAGCCCCAATTTCAGACTACTCCTGACTTACCATGATCCTGGGAGTGAACAGGACTCTTACCTCCATTGTCAGATAGACCTGCTTTCCTACCTCCTCCTTGGCTGGCAGCTGATGTTGGACACCTGTTCCAACTCCTTTCCTGGTCTGTTTACTCTCTGTTGGGGTGTAGAGTGTAAGGCCACCCTTTTCTTCTCTGCATGCCTAAAAAGAGAGTTCTTATTTAATTTCTATCTCTCTCTTTCTAGTTCTTTAAATGTTTTTTGTTTTGTGCTGCCAGAGGACAATGTATGCTTCTATATGCCCATTTCAGTGATGTGAAAGCGTGTATGTGCGCAAGTGCATATGTGCACGCACACGTGCACGTAAAATGCCCTCTTCGCTAGTCATGAGGCTTTATATGTATGAAGAGTTATGGCAGCGCCATATGGAGAATGAATGCAAAGCAGAAAAAGAAAGTAAAACAGTAGTGAAAGAAATGCAAGCTTTCCCACTCTAAATAACTACATTGTGCAAAACTGTATCTTGAAAGCATTCATTTACTTGTCAGCTACTCAAAGCTAAAGTCCACTTTCAAGTACACTGTACTGTATATCTATAAATGTAGGTCCGTTTCCTGAAACAGCATGGCAAAGAACAGTTTAGTAAAGGTAATTTCGACTCAATCAAAACCGCAGTAAGTGTAATGTTGTAAACACATCTGGTGAAGGTCCCATGGAAGTTATAAATGGCTATGGTACAATACAGATGTTGTGCACTCAGTTAGGATGCAGTTCTATTGAAGTTGGAGCACTGTTCAACTTCTGTGGGTCTTGTAATGTGCACTCGCTGTTCTTTAGGCTTGAGGATTGAGTCACCTCTAAATACAGATGACCACAATATTGCTAAATTTGAATTTTTGGTGAGAGATACAGAAGTTATTTATAGTACATTTTAGGCAGGACAGTAGTCATGAAACAAACCACTGCTAATAGAAACTTACACATTCTAGTTACCTTTATTTTGGGGAGTGTTAAAGAGCTCCACCAGCCGTGGGGTCCTAGAAGCCAAAACTTGCTGATAAAAATAAATATGATATTTTTATTCAGCCAATGGCATATGCCATTTATACAATGACAAGATTAGTTCTTTTAATGAAGATTAAACTGTTTCTGTTTGATTTCCTGGCTCTGTTTTTAACTGCAGCAGAGACCATTGTGATGTCATCAAGCACTGGGCAAGCTTTTCTGCTATTGGTTAAAAGCTCCTTTGAGGCCAAGCTAAAGTGAAAACAAATGCTAATGACCTGCCTAACATTTAAATAAATTATTTATTTGCACTTAAGCCTGTTAGACATGAAAAAAAGTGCATTTAATTGCAAAATGTTATTCTCACAGACACTGTATAATATATTTTTCTGCTATTACAATCACTAGAACATATTTTTTTCAGTTTTCCTCTCTGGTATTTTTTAGGGCTTGTAACACATCTTGGTAGCCTATCTAAGAAGCGGTTATACAAATCATTTGATGTGTGTCCCCACCTGACCTCATAGAACCTTTGCTTATGGAATCATAGTGCTTTCCATGACAGCAGACTGTGATGTCACAAACAACTGTTGTGAGGTCAGTTAGGGACAGTGGGGCCTATTCATGAAGGTGTGAAGTGGGCTATGCGCCGCGCATCTCTGGTGCCTAGCCCACTCCGCATCTGCCCAGCCCCTGAGCACATTCACAATGCATATACACCCCCTACACACCCGATCCATGTGCTAGCACTCCACGCATTCACTACGGTTCGGAGTGCTGTGCACAGGGGAGCTGCTGGCTATGCCTTTGCAGGGCAGCTGTAAACCATTAAGGATGGTTATGCACCCCTGAGGAAGCAGCCGTCAGTCACAGTGGTTATGGCGGGAGGCATAGGGATGCCCTTGCCATCGGGGCACACTGGGAGGCCAGTGGGCAGTCAGCCGGAGTACCCCCTCCCAACTTCACAGTTAGTGCTCTGCACGCCGGCTGACAACATGGCACCTCATGGGTGCAAGGGATCCACTGTGGGACCCTGCCAGGGCAAGACTGGCTGTCTGCCCGGATCTGCTGCTCTGCACCCACCTGCCCCCCGTGGACCTGTGTGCTGGGGGGTGCATTCATTGGGGAACCAGGTGGGGGCCAGTGTTTGTGAATGAGGCCCCCATGTGGATCTCTGAAGTGTGCAGAGCTGCGTGCCCGGATACGTGCCTTCAGGGTGCACATTAGTAAACAGGCTCCAGCAAGAGTATTTTTGAAGGGCACAGTGAAATAAAGCTAAAAAATATTATATGTTGATCCTCAGATTTTTCTAGATATATTATTGCAGTCGCAAACAAAACATTCTGGGGCCTATTCAGTGTCTGTCATACTGCTTCAGGGACCTTGGGTAAGACAATGCTGGAAAAGAATAAATCATATTGGGACATATCAGGGACAGGACTAGCCCAGCTGAGCTCCTGGTAAAGAAACTAATTCTGCATTTATTGCTGCAGGAAAGGTAATAGTCTGTCTCCCAGAGACAGACAAGAGGGGAATATACGGTTCAGTCTCTCTGACATGTAGACAGTGTGCTAACAGTCTGCCAGGCTGCTCATCCTCCTCCCAATATTTTTGGTAGGGACAAAAAAGGTCACCTGGTATTGCAGTGCTGTCTCAGTGTTCTCCTTTGACTCAGCTCCCTCAGGAGACCAGTGGAGATTCTACTCAAGCTGCTGACGCTGTGTCTCCTTGTCTCTGATGTCTTTTTTTCGTTGTCCATTGACCCTGGAAATGTACACTATCGAGGCACCCCTGATAACTGCATTCATGGCTTCCCATAGGATCGCTTTTGTAGCCCCAGAGCCTTGACTGTAAGAGAAATAGGATTCCAATTCTCCCTGCATCCAGGTACAGAATGTTGGGGAGGGGAGAAAATAAGTATTCATCCTCCATTTATTTTGGAGTGCTGGATGGTTGCCCCAGGTTATGTGTAGGATAATGGGAGCATGATCAGAAGCAAGCAAGGTTCCCAGCTTTGCCTTGCCAATTTCGTCCCCCAGCTCTCAGGAGATAAATATTACATCAATTCTGCTGAATGATTTGTGAGCAGAAGAGCAGAAAGTAAAGTCTCATTGATCAGGGTGAACAGCTCGTAAGGCATCCAGCAGCTCCAAACTTCAGAAAGAGGCCAGTACATGGATGGCCACCTGCCTCTCTAAATGTGTACCTGGTCCAGTATGGTCTAATACTCCATTCAAGGCCATGTTTTTATCACTCACTATAAGAACCTGTGACACATCTCCCCAAATATGGGAAATCAGACAATCAAGGAACTCCATGTCAGGTTCAGATGGTGCATATATACTGCCCAGAGTGATGGGATCACCCTGATAACTACTACAACTATCCACTCTTTGGGATCCCTTTAAAAGTGTGCTGTATTCTCAGCTGTATACCTTTGGCACACAGCACTGCTACCCTTCATGAGATACTAGAGTAGGCGCTGTGGTATACTGCCCCAACCCACATGCATTTGAGTCATTCTGCCTCGCTAGTAGACAAATGGGTTTCTTGAAGCAGAGCTACTTCACATCCCATATCTTTAAGTTTGGTGAGAATCTTCCTCTGCTTCGAGGGACAATTGAACCCATTAGCATTCCAGATTATAGTATCACTTTCAGGACGGCCATGGAGCAAGGAGTGGCAGGCATTATATGAAATGCATATAGCAGGCTGCCCTCTATTGAGTCGGTGCCCCCCTAAGTCTCTCCTAGTAATCAGAACAAGGATATAAAACAACTCCAACTCATACCTCTCAACTGTCCTGGATTTTCTGGGACTTCATGAATTAAGATAGCTTGTCCCGCAGCCATGAATTAATTGCTTCTGTCATGGATTTTTTGAATGCCAATGTGTTGTTTAACCCTTAAGCTACCAACAGAATTAGCAAGTCTAGGAATTCTGGACTGATATATTAGCCAGCAACACAAGTTAAACTAAGCAGCTAACAGCAGTCTGGAGAAGGCAGCTCTCCGCCTCCCCCTGCATTCCACAGGCTTAGTTTCTGGAATGAAACTGAGAGACACACACACACACACACTCCATTCCAATACAATATATTTCTATTCAGGAGAACTGTACTGAGCCTGTAAGTCATTTTTCCCAATAGAAGCTGTTTTTTTAAGTACTAAATTTCTGTGTAACGCCACCCCCCCCCATTTGGGACTTCCCTGTTGTGCCTCTGGGTGCCTCCCACTGTCTCCTGGTGTCCCGCTGCCTCCGCGGCTCTTTCTGTCACCTTGCCAGGTCCTCTAGTGTCCCGCTGTGTTGGTGAGTCATGCGGGGCTTGTAAAAGCTATTTGTGAGCGGCCGACATGTTCCAGAGGCACCACTCGCATGTTCGTGGAGGCGCACTGTACACTTGACCGCCGGTGTGGTCAGAAAGTCAGTTGTGTGCCTTCTTCAGTCCCTGGTGCCATAGCTAAGTTTAAATAGGCATGAGGACCTAAATCATAAAAAAAAGGAAATGTTTTAAATTAAATAAATGGCAGCCACCATGAGCGCAGCCTCCAGGGCACCACAGGCTAAGGGGAAAAGATCAAGGGGCAAATAGCAGCCCTTATGAATATTTATGAGCTGCTGTGTGTTTTCAGGGGGTGGTGTGCTACAGGAGCTGCAACTCCTCTGGGGAACCTCTGATTTATTTAAAAGTTGACTCATTTAAGGGAGAACTGTTGGGGCTACAAGTTAGTGGAGAGTTTATTAAATGAAAGTAAAACTGGTGGCTGCACCAGAACTCTATGTGTAAACAGACTGCCTAGACTTAAACTGCAGCCACCATTTTTGTGCCTATCCACCAATTGAGAGCAAGGATTAACCAAAAGGGCTCTGGGGGTTTGCCAGAGACTTGTGGGGAATTTACTGGGACAATGTCTAGGCACCAAAACACAAGCCAATCAGCCTCTGGGAACTGTTAAAGACAGGCTGATAACCAGTAAGATCTTTGGAACTCTATCCCATAAAAAGGGGGTTCTGGCTGAAAAAATGTCAGATTCTGGAGATACAGCTCAAGAGCTAGTGTGTGTGTGTGTGTGTGTGCCTCTGGGGAGTCTGCCAGCTCTCAGGGGTTATGCCAACTCTCAGGGGTTATGCCAACCTGGCCTAGACTTTTTCCGGCCATCCAGTCTGAGGGTCCAGTTGTTCCAGTCTGGGTAGCTGCTGCCTGCAGCTGCAGGTCATCTGATTCTATGCCTCTAGAAGAGAAAGATTAGCCTGCATTCTGTCTGGATGGACCAGAACAGATCCAAGTTCAGTTTTACATATACATGTGTGTGAGTTGTGCAACGTGCTGCACGGTCGAGTAGTTCGAATCCATTCAAGTTGCATATTTTGTAACCCCCCTACAAATGGGGGTCACTAAAAGGCCTTCCTTGGGTAAGCCTAAGTGCTCTCCGCCTGGCTGGTGTCTTGTATTTCAGACGATTTTAAAAATAATTTAGTAAGAGTGTCTGATGCCTCCATGTACTGTTGCTTTAAGAGCTGCCAAACTGCAGTATAGTTAATTTGAACTGGGGGGACTGTGTGTTACCCTGCTAGAGTCCTGCCTGGGCCACTGAGCAGATTGCTCTGTTCTGCAGTTGCTATATGTGCAGGGGGAGCACTTTCAAAAGATGTAACTATCTGTTGGTAATTTGTTAGAGTGATAATGACAGTACAGTTTGTCTAACCTGCCTTTCCTGCAGCTGGGACTCTGTGTGTTTTGTCTCTCCATTTCGGATCTGAACTGCTAATGGGTCCAATCAATGGGGAGGGGTTCCTTAAAATGAAGCCTGCTGGCAAATCAGAACTTGGACTCTCAAATTGAGCCAGCCACAAGGGGCTTGTATGAAGAGTGCCTCTAGGAAATGTAGTTTGGACCGTGGTGCCTTTTTTCGCCACTAGAGGGAGCCTGTTATGACTGACAAGGAGAATCAGCCAACTGCAACCTTTTGGATTTGGGGGAAATGCCCGGACTGTCTACTGAGAGAATAAGTCTGAGCATGGAGCTGGAAGAGTGAGCAGCTTGTGGGGTTGCTTCCCACAGGGCAGTGCGGGAACCGCACGGGAGGCCTGTAAAAGGCCTGTCTTTCATCAGCTCTCCTGAAGGGAGAGAAAAGGACTGTGTTTTCTCGGATCAAGTATCAGAACATGTGTGAAAAAGGAAAGCAGTTGTTGTGGCCTAGATCATGGACAACCAATAGTGGAGCAGAGATTCTGAAGAGGAGCCTTGATTTTCAGACAGAGATTCTGAAGAGGAGCCTTGGTTTTTGGACAGCAATTCTGAAGAGGAACCTTGATGCTGAAGTGCCCTGACATTTGGGGCAGAATAGAACTGTGTTTGAAGTTAGAAGCTGAGGGGGAAACTGCCCCAGTGTGTTCGATGCAACCGTTGTGCAGTAGATTCGGCAGAGGCATGTGAGGATTACAAAGTCGTCCTGCATCCATTAGTAAGTGTAATTCGGACAGTGACTCTGAGCTTTCAAAGTGAGAGAGGAAGCAAAACTAATTTTGGGACCAGACTTAACCTGAAGAAGACCGAAAGTGTGCAGAATTGCGATCAGCCTGTCAGGACGCTGTGGTCTGGTACAGTAAGTGACCTTTACATATAAATGTATGTAGTGCTTGTGGGGATTGAGCTTTGAGTAATTCCCCATGTTGTGAACTGTGTGCGGTGCTGGGAGTGTGATTCCCTAGCAGGGTTTCTTACTGAATCAGAGTCTGAGTCAGAGAAGAAGGCCTCTGTTGCCAGGCTTAATATCCTGAAGTGACCAGCTGCTTGCCTGGTAGTGTTCTGTGTACATATCAAATGTGCAGTGAGCTGGAAGTCATAGCCAGCATCACTTAGACTGGATCTGCCTGCATTGAGTGCAAGTGAGCCCTGCCACAAGAGCTGGGCCAGCTATTCTGTTTCTCCTGGCCAATCCGGGACAATCTGCATTTCATTCAGTTTCAGCATTGAATCTGTGAGTACAAATCAGGGTAGCACCCTGTCATCATCTAATTGCAAGTGTTCCATCTGATTAATTTTCCTTTCTTCCTTCATGAACTGAGCCAACCGGCTCCGGATTACAAATTGGGTATTGTGCAAGTACGTTTCATCCTCAGGGCCCCAACCAGCTGCACCGATCCTGGCTAGCCCCCCCCTCCATCTTGGGTACCCAGTAAGAGTGACATTTGGGACTCTGAATATGCACGCAGTACTGTGATTATTAATGTGACTGAATCAATTAACCTGATTTCCCCCTTCCTTGTTACTATCCCCTAAATAAATCAGATTTGGTTGTTTAGCAAAGTTACACTGCTTGCATTGCGTGTTTGTGCTTAAATACTGTACAGTGACTGTTGTATTACTGCATCTTACTTTACAGGGGGTCCCCAGAGTCAAGCTGATCAAACCAGTCCTGGGGGTAAGTATATACTGTAAAGGTACTGCTGCTATATTGTGTGGGCCACTAATGGGAAGAAAGGGGGGTTGCAGTGTCCCAGAGGGCTGTGACCAAGTCATACCAGACTGTCTTAACCCCGATCTCTGGGTGGAGGCACCCGCCATTGGACCTGGGCCCCTTAATCTGTTAGTAGTTAAGCAGGCAGGGGTAGTAGCCCTTGGGATAGTGCCACCTAGGGGTTACATTTTCCTGGGCCTTATTCATGTTGATCTGCCATTTGAAGACCAGCATTGTCGATGAGGACCACGAGGGACTTCACCTCCATCTGCATCCATCTGTGTCCATAGGTCTCATTTCAACGGAGAACCGCCTGGTCTGGTGTAGAGTGAGTAATCAATCAGGGTAGCTCCCTGCAACCAATATTCAAATTAAAGTGTGTCATCTGATTTTCTTATGGGTTAAGTGTATTGGACTGAGCCATCTAGCTCCAGATTACAAATTGTGGGTTAAAGTGCATGCATGTTTCTTGCCATCCTAGGGCTCCAACAACAGCTGCAACACCGGCCTACCCCAGGCAATGCTTCAGGCTAGCCTGTAATTCCAACTGGGTTCCCAGAGTGTGTGTGACTGTGTTAGAGGGACTCTTGAGTGCATATCTCATAACCTGAATATATCAGATTCAACTTTAATCATTAGATTGCTGCCCCTCCCTTGTTCACATCCCCTGAATAAATCAGGTATATATCTTTTTGCATTTAAACTAGTTGTGTTGCATTTCTGTGCGAAAAGTATTGTGTCACTGCTGTTTCATTGTTTCAGGTCTTGTTTTCTAGGGGGTCTCAAGGGAGTTCCAGTTAATTCCGCCCTGGTGGTAACTGTGCTACAAGGTGGGGTTTTTGCAGTGCATTATAGCACAATATATAGTGGGATTGTGTCCCTTCTGAATTGTTTGGCCTCCTAGGGGTTACATCTGTTATTGTTCCATCTATAGTAATCCAATCAAAAGTGGGACCACTAGTGGGTTGAACTCATGGCTGCTGTAACAGACATGGTGTGCTGGACTTGTATTTACAAGGACTTGTAACAAGAATAAATCTTGTCTTGATCTTGGATCATTTTTCAGTGCTGGTTTCTTTGCATTACTGTTATTGAAATTTACCTTGCATGTCAGAAAAATATTGGAGCTGCTTTTAATTGACATGACATTGTTCCATCTATACAGGCCTTTTAGGAACCTCAGTGGGTGTTTCTGCTTTACACTCTGGAGTCAAGTGTCAGTTTAGAACTGCATAGAAACATAACATAGACTTTGACGGCAGATAAGGACCGCTAGGCCCATCTAGTCTGCCCATTTCCCTACCTACAGGATAGGCCGCAGATCCTAGTTAACCAACAGCCTATATCTTCCTGCCCCCCACAAGAATTGCCTTATGTCTGTCCCATGCATTCTTGAATTCTCCCACAGTTTTAGACCCCAAACTTCCTCAGGAAGGCTGTTCCATGCATCCACTACCCTCTCTTGAAATAATACTTCCTCCACATTGCCCCTAGAACCCCTCCTTCTATCTTTATATCGTGTCCCCTTGTTCTTGCAAGTCTCTTTTTCTGAAAGATGCTACCTCTTGGACTTTGTTGATTCCTTGAGGTACTTAGAAGTTTCTATCCATGCCCCCTCTCTCTTCTTTCCTCAAGGGTATACATATTAAGCTCCTTTAGTCTCTCCTCATCACGGCCTCTTGCAGACCCTGCACCATTTTAGTTGCCCTCCTCTGGACTGCCTCTATCCTGTCTATGTCCTTTGGAGATGGGGTCTCAGAACTGGACACAGTATTCCAGATGGGGTCTCACCAACTGTCTGTACAGAGGGTAACAACTTCCTGTTTTCTGCTGCTGATGCCTCTCCTATACATCCCAGTATACCCCGGCCCTCCCTACTGCCTTCTCACATTGCTTGCTAACATTAAGGTCATCTGATATGATTACCCCCAGGTCCCTCCTCCTGTTTTGTTGTTGTTACTACCTCCCCACCCATTGTGTATTTTTCCCTGGGTTCTTGTTTCCCAGGTGCATTATTTGCACTTTTTGCATTGAATCCTAGCTGCCATCGTCTGACCATTCCTCCAACCTTGCCAAGTCCCTTTTCATCCTTTCCACGCCTCCTTGTGTATCAACCCTGTTGCAGATCTTTGTGTCATCTGCAAAAGGCATACTTTCCTTCCAGTCCTCTGCAATGTCATTGATGAAGACATTAAAAGGACTGAACCCAATACTGAACCTTGCGGTACCCACTGGTAACGCCTTTCTTCAGAGTGGACTCCATTTACAATTATCTTCTGTGTCCTGTTGTCCAGCCAATGTTTTACTAGGCTACCACCCTGGGACCCACTCCCAGGCTGGTTAATTTGACTAATAATCTTATTGTGGGACTGTGTCAAATGCCTTGCTAAAGTCTAGGTAGGCCATGTCCACAGCCCCTCCCTGGTCTACTACTTTGGTCACCCAGTCAAAGAAATCTATTAGATTCGTCTGACATGACCTTCCGCTGTGAACCCATGCTGCCTTGGATCCTGTGCTCCACTGACCTCTAGGTACTCAATTATTCTTTCCTTCAGAAGTGACTCCATCACTTTCCCTACCACAGAGGTCAGACTGACAGGTCTGTAGTTTCCTGCCTCTGTCTTGGTCCCACTTTTGTGAAGGGAATACATCCACCTTCCTCCAGTCCTCGGGTACCACACCATCCTCCCATGATTTATTAAAAAGAGTAGCCAGTGGTTTCACTAGTTCCTTCCTTAATTCTTTTAGAATTCTGGGGTGAATTCCATCAGGACCCATTGCTTTGTCCACCTTCAGTTTTAGGAGTTCTTGCAGAACCCTTTCTTCTGTGAAAGGACTGGGATCGACCCCCCTATCAAGAGTGCTTCTGTTAATTGGATTAGGCACTTCCCCCTCCTCTTTTGTGAATACTGGGCAGAAATATTCGTTCAGTATTCCTGCTTTTTCACTGTCCCCCTCTGCCCACCCACCGTTCATTCTATTCAGCCTCACTATCCCTCCCTTTGTCTTTCTACGCTCGCTGATGTACCTATAAAAGGTTTTATCCCCTTCTTAACTGAGTTGGCTATCTTTTCCTCAGTTTGGCCTTTGCTATTCTGACTTCCCTCCTGCTTCTTTCTGCCTTAACTGGTACAGCTCTCTGTCCTGCTCCTTCTGTGTTTCCTTATACTTCGAATGCTATCTTTTCTTCTTCACTTTCACAGCCACCTCTCTTGAGAACCATAGTGGCTTTTCTTTCATTTTGATTTGTTTATTTGCTTCACACAAAGGCTTGTTGCCTCTGTGATGGCAGTTTTGATAATTCCCTATTGTTGCTCCACACCTCCTTCTAGCCTGTTTGCTAGTGCTTTTCTGAGGCACTCTCCCATCTTGCCAAAGTCAGCCCTCCTAAAGTCCAGTACCCTCACTTTTGTATGGCTTGACTCTGTAGCTGAGTTTAACGTGAACCACACTCTTTGATGGTCACTTGTCCCCAGATGGCAACCCACTTCTAGATCTGAGATCATCTCACTGCATGATGTAGTTTACATTCCTCTCAGCCTCAGAGTTCTATAGTAGAACACAGATGCTTTGTGCCAACAATACAAGAGAGGGATGTAAACTACCTCATACAATTCTAAAATGTTTTTTACCAGCAGCATGTAACTAAGCATTAAGCCATGATGAAGGTGGCATCTAATGGGGAATTAGTGCAGACAGACATCTGGGCGACCACAATGGACACACATGGAGGCATATATGGCCCAGACCCAATCCCTAGCAGTTTTACTGCCGAGTGCCTACAGTGCCTACAGGCTGAGTGCCTACAATGGCCCAACCATGCATTAATTCCTCATTAGATGTGTGGAGCAACAATGGGGAATCATCAAAACTGCCATCACAGAGACAACAAGCCTTTGTGTGAAGCAAATAAACAAATCAAAATGAAAGAAAAAGCCACTATGGTTCTCAAAAGAGGTGGCTGTGAAAGTCAGGAAGAAAAAAGATAGCATTCCGGAAGTATAAGGAAACACAGAATGAGCAGGACAGAGAGCTGTACCAGTTAAGGCAGAAGGAAGCAGGGAGGGAAGTCAGAATAGCAAAGGCCCAAACTGAGGAAAAGACAGCCAACTCAGTTAAGAAGGGGGATAAAACCTTTTGTAGGTACATCAGTGAGCATAGAAAGACAAAGGGAGGGATAGTGAGGCTGAATAGAATGAATGGTGGGTGGGCAGAGGGGGACAGTGAAAAGGCAGGGATACTGAATGAATATTTCTGCTCGGTATTCATAAAAGAGGAGGGGGGAAGTGCCTAATCCAATTAAAAGAAGCACTCTTGATATGGGAGGTCGATTACAGTCCTTTCACAGAAGAAAGGGTTCTGGAAGAACTCCTAAAACTGAAGGTGGACAAAGTAATGTGGCCTGATGGAATTCAACCAGAATTCTAGAAGAATTAAGGGGGAACTAGTGAAACCACTGGCTACTCTTTTTAATACATCATGGAAGGATGGTGTGGTACCCGAGGACTGGAGGAAGGCGGCTGTGATTCCTCTTCATAAAAGTGGGACCAAGACAGAGGCAGGAAACTACAGACCTGTCAGTTTGACCTCTGTGGTAGGGAAAGTGATGGAGTCACTTCTGAAGAAAAGAATTGTTGAGTACCTAGAGGCCAGTGGGGCACAGGACCCAAGGCAGCATGGGTTCACAGCAAGAAGGTCATGTCAGATGAATCCAATAGATTTCTTTGACTGGGTGACCAAAGTAGTAGACCAGGGAGGGGCTGTGGACATGGCCTACCTAGACTTTAGCAAGGCATTTGACACAGTCCCACACAAAAGATTAATAGTCAAATTAACCAGCCTGGGAGTGGGTCCCAGGGTGGTAGCCTGGCAAAACATTGGCTGGACAACAGGACACAGAAGGTAATTGTAAATGGAGTCCACTCTGAAGAAAGAGGGGTTACTAGTGGGTACCTGAGGTTCAGTACTGGGTCCAGTCCTTTTAATGTCTTCATAGTGACATTGCAGAGGGACTGGAAGGAAAAGATGCCTCTTTGCAGATGACACAAAGATCTGCAACAGGGTTGATACACAAGAAGGTGTGGAAAGGATGAGAAGGGACTTGGTAAGGTTGGAGGAATGGTCAGAAGTATGGCAGCTTGATTCAATGCAAAGAAGTGCAAAATAATGCAGCTGGGAAACAAGAACCCAGGGAAGAATACACATGGGGGAGGTAGTAACAGCAACAAAAAGGAAAGGGACCTGGGGTAATCATATCAGATGACCTTAAGGTTAAAGCAATGTGAGAAGGCAGTAGGGAGGGCTGGGGGTATACTGGGATGCATAGGGAGAGGCATCACCAGCAGAAAACAGGAAGTTGTTATCCCTCTGTACAGACAATTGGTGAGACCCCATCTGGAGTACTGCGTCCAGTTCTGGAGACCCCATCTCCGCAAGAACATAGACAGGATAGAGGCAGTCCAGAGGAGGGCAACTAAAATGGTGCAGGGTCTGCAAGAGAAGCCGTATGAGGAGAGACTAAAGGAGATTAATATGTATACCCTTGAGGAAAGAAGGAAGAGAGGGGACATGATAGAAACTTTTAAGTACCTCAGTGGAATCAACACAGTCCAAGAAGGTAGCATCTTTCAGAAAAAGAGACGTGCAAGAACAAGGGGACACAATTTAAAGATGGGGGGGAGGTTGAGGGGGCAATGTGAGGAAGTATTATTTCACAGAGAGGGTAGTGGATGCATGGAACAGCCTTCCTGAGGAGGTTGTGTGGGGTCTAAACCTGTGGGAGAATTCAAAAATGCATGGGACAGACATAAGGCAATTCTTGTGGGGGTAGGAAGAAATAGGCTGTTGGTTAACTAGGATCTGCGGCCTATCCTGTCAGTAGGGAAATGGGCAGACTAGATGGGCCAAGTGGTCCTTATCTGCCATCAAAATCTGTGTTTCTATGTTTCCATGTAGAATCCACCTTCAGAGTGGCTTAATTTAATTCATTCTATCCTGTTGTCACTTAGAATGTTCAGGTACCCTCTGCCTGCTGCTAGAACACCTGTGTGCCTGAAGGGGTTTTAGATCTGCAGCATTCATACAAACACACTGTGCTTAAACCTACATATCTTAAAAACCATACATCCAATTATAAAACTGTAAAAAGAAAAGTTTTTCAGGGCAAAAAGTTTTTGAAAATGAGTGAGGATTGGTAATGTCTTTTTAACTGGATTTAATGTTGTGTAAGGTTGTTTTCATATTTTAATAAATTCTTATGATTTTATCTAAACATAATTATGCTCTGTTTAGTTAGTTATGCAAAAATATTAAATTTCTGTAAAATTGTTGATTAATATTGTTAAAAATATACAATAAACATCTGTCATTGTCTAAATATAAATTGTGTAAGTTTTTTTTACCATTTTTTTAGTCAGAAATCAATATCTGAATCTTTTGTTATTACAGTTTGAGTTTTTTGTTCCACTCTACTGGTTGGAATTTTTGCAGTGTTTAATTCTTCTTACCCACTGATTTTTGGTTATGAATCTGATTATCAATTTTTTTTGTTTTTCCCCTAGTTTAGTAAGAACATATTTACACATTACTTTAGAAGGACATATCAGGAAGTGATGCGGGAAGGAAGTGCTTTGTGAGGTCAAGTGATGTAAATAGGAAGAAGACTTCCAGTGTAGGTCAGTGAGCTGACACAGGAAATGGGTACATTTGTTAGTGCTGGAGGTCTCTCTATGATTAATTACATATTTGCTGTAGTTAAAATGTGTAATTTCATTGAAATAAACTATTTTATTTTATTTTTGTAATAAAATCCCATAATAAGTATAGGAAACTGTATGTTATTTGTGCTGTTTGCTTTATCATACTGTAAATGAAGCATGATGTTGTTCATGTAAAGGTTCACACTCTTTCAGTAAACATAATGTTACATAAATCTGTGTATTATTTAATTTCATGGCTTAGCTTATTTTTGGGGGGTTGTATTATGGGATGGTTTAAGGTGAGGGAATGACTGTATGATGAAGCACTGTGTGTCAGTGGCGGGGGGGGGCGAGTCCTGCATTCATAATACATGCTCAGATGTACTTCATATGTTCTGGGGAAATGAGAGGGGCTGTATGCCTGTAATAATGGTGCTAATATACACTGTAGATACATTATGGGTATACATATAGGATGATGAAATTTCTGAAAAGGCACTGGTAATTTGGGGTATACTGTGTCATGGGGAAGAGGGTGGGTGTGCCTGTACCAAGGAATGATGCTCATAGGCACTGCAGCCATTTTGCATCATGAATTGGCACCCATCCTTGGGGTATACTCAGTTGTAGGGAAGCAAGTGGGGCTGTCTGCACCTGGTAATGGTGTTCATATGCCTTGCAGAAACATTGTGGGTACACATACAGGGTGATGACATGGGCACCTGTAAAGGTTGTGTACTATGTGCTGTGTCACATGGTTTGCCTGCATACACACGTGATATGTTGCAACATTCAGTATGGCACACTGTGTGGGTGGGAAGGAATGTGGGTATGCCTGCACCATGGAGTGATGCTCATTGGAACACATGTGTATTGTGTGCTATGTTTCATTTGAATGGACTGTATAAGTCATACACTGGCACTGATCACATCACAGTGCATCAGAGGTAAGGGATGGTCTGAAGCATTATGAGCACAAGAGACTAAAGTGGTTGTGGAGTGATTTGAACTTGAATATAACATTACAGTGCATCTTAGGGTAGTGATGGAATGAATCTTGATGTGCACAATGGACTACACCATGGTGACTGAGGAGGGATCCTTATCTGTAATGCACATCACAGAGTGTCAGAGATAGAGGCTGGACTGAAGACTGATGAACAGATGGACTAAATCAGTGACTCTGCTGGGATTTGAACCTGGACAGCACTTTACAGTGCAGTAGAATTTGGGGCTGGACTGACACCAGATCAGTCAATATACAGCACCATTGGCTGTGGAGGGATCTGAACCTGAAATGTCCTTCACTGTTCACTACAGTTTGGGGCTCAAAGGATGCATGATAAGGAGAAAGATTTTACAAGTGGCTGTGGAGGGATTTGAGCCTGAAGAATACTTTACAGTGCATCATAGATTGGGGCTGAACTGATGTCATATGAATTGATGGGCTACACCAGTGTATGTGGAGGGTTTTGAACATCAAATGCACTTCACAGTGCATTATGGGATTGGTCTGGACTGATACATGGTAAATTGATGGACAACACCATCAGCTGTGGAGGAATCTAAACTTGAAATGCACTTCACTGTTCACTACAGTTTGGGGCTCGACTGACACATGATAAGAAAGACAGATCTTACAAGTGGCTGTGGAGGGATTTGAACCTGAAGGGTACTTTACAGTGCATCACAGATTGGGGCTGAACTGATGTCATATGAATTGATGGACTACACCAGTGGATGTGGAAGGTTTTGAACATGAAATGCACTTCACAGTGCATTATGGGATTGGTCTGGAGTGATACATGGTAAGTCAATGGACAACACCATCAGCTGTGGAGGGATCTAAACCTGAAATGCACTTCACTGTTCACTACAGTTTGGGGCTCGACTGATGCATGGTAAGGAGCTAGATCTTACAAGTGGCTGTGGAGGAATTTTAACCTGAAGAACACTTTACAGTGCATCAGAGGTTGAGTCTGGACTGACGTCATACGAGTCAATGGACAACACCAGTGACTGTGGAGGGATTCAAAACTGATTTGGCCTTTACAATGCATCAGAGATTGGGACTGGACTGATGCCAGATTAGTTGAAGGCAACACCATTATTTTTTTCATTTTAAACAATCAGCAACTGCATATTAGGGAGAAAACTCAAGTCCAGAGCATGAGACAAACATGCTACTGACCCTAACCCACTTATCATCTATAACGCAGGGAGCAACATGCCACATATACATTTTAACATAGCCATAATCCGAACATAAACTCTTTAAAAAGTAACAAAAGGTGCTGAATTCATGTGACCTCATCTAGTACATGCACAAGAAACACTCTCTCCCATCAGGAATGCCAGCCGGATCCGTAAGATGTGATCACACAGGATGACCAGAAATTACCCCAAAATGAACAAAGTAACAACTATGAAAACTTTTATCATAAATAAAATTAAAAACAAATAAAGTAAATACAGATTACAAATCGAGGTTTTGGCACCAAAATGAAGTGAGTATTTTAGGATATGAGCAGCACCTCCATCTTGAAACTAAGTTTCCAGTTACCATGCTCTTCCTGCACAAATGTGTGCTCTGATTGGTTAATGGAAATAGTGATGTCAAGGCCTCTGGAATTCTGCGGTTGCGGAATTTACCTCAGAATTTGCATCATGCCTCAGAATATCTATAGTGCCGCAGAATTCATTGTTTTTGGTGAATTTTCATATAAATATACTGTTTTTCCATAGTGTCAGGCTTTCTTTCCCATCTCGTTTATCCTGAAGCCCCTCCTCTATGCTCAGCATATGATGTCATCAATGATATCACATCATATTTAGCTAATGACAGGACTGCATTCTGCCAGAGAAGTGAATAAATCATGCTGCAGAAATCAGATAATGCTGCTGCAGAAGTCAAGGAGCCCTGCCTCAGAAATCAGAAAATTCTGCCACAGAACACCGGGGCCCTGAGTGATGTGTACAATAAGCACAGAGCAAGCATGGCAATAGTGAGGAACAATATGACCAAATGGTGATGCACTACAAAGCTAGGGTGGGTGCAGGTGAGGGCTGCGACCCCTAACTGAAAAAAAAAAATCACTGTACACTCCAGAGGCCAGAGAGCCACTTTCCCTCCAGTGACGGTTGTAAAAAAATATGAGTCCTTGCTTGAATGCTAAATAAGGATTTAGTCTAACGTTTCAGGCACACACATTGAATAGAATAGTGGAAGGCACAATAAAAGATCTGCGTGCAGGTTCCCTGGTGCTTCGACAACTAAGACTTAATCAGGGGGATGGTGCCTGCATCTAAGACAATCCCTTTATACCAATTAAATTCAGAACTGATGTCAGAAAATCTGACCAATCACAGAGTTCGATTTTTAAATACAGAAATATTCAGCTCACTTAGTGGTATATGGACTAATAGTTATAACAATCATGATATCAGTGACAACATGTTATTGTAGAAAAATACCCCAAAAGACAAAAAAATACACCAAAGTGGTGACGGCCAATCAGATTGCTAGAATAAAAAACAAATATGAGTTAGGAAATTAATTATAGTGTCAACCTGATCAGCTTAACCTGTTACACTAAAACAAGATGATTTGTTGTTACAATACAAACTAATGGCAGAATGAACATAATACATTTTTTACAGCACATGCAAAAAATAGTAAATTTATTTACTGATGTATTAAGGCTTGTTTTTCTCAAAAATAGCCAATGGGAACGCATATTATATTAGGGAAAATCAGTGAGGGTACGATGTCCCCTACTAGCTGGTACAACTCAATTCTCAAATGTAAACAAATGCTTGAGCTGCACCAAGAGAAAGATATGGACGCCAATCGGTGTCATCAGGCACTACAGCACATGATTTAGGACGCCATATGGCGTCATCAGGAAAAAGAGGTATTTTTTTTATGACGCCATATGGCGTCATCAGGAAGGAATGAGTTCTTAATGTGCTTATAACATGGCTTCTAGGATACTATAGTTACTGTTATTGTTATTTTCATACTGTGTATGGCAGAATACAAACACTTTTTGCACTGTTTACATTTGTTCTATGCCTTTTGCAACATTTGGCACACTCACATTTATATACTGATGCTGTGAAAAACATTACGTGTCCTGTTTCATGTCTCCCATTCCGTTGAGTGTTTCTTCCTTTTGTCACTGACTTGCAACTGCTCTATGTCTCCTCTGTGCATTTCTAGCATGATTATTTCACATTGCGCGTTGGACATATGCAAAACTTTTGCGAGTTCAGCACACATCAGATTTGGACTTGCAGTCCCTGTGAGTGCGCGTTGCGCTGCCAGACTCCCTCGTTGGTTGCTCAACACTCTTACTTCGCCTGTATGAAAATTCCCAGTCCACTTTACTATTTCTTATCCCTGAGTCATGCGCAAAGACAGTCATGGGCATTTGGGTGAGTGGGTGGGACATACAAGTATCAGTCCCCTGCAATACACTACAGTTCCCTCATGTGCTGCTTCTCGAGCTCTGTGGCTCACCCTGGTACTTCAGTTTGGGGATGGCATTATTGTAAAATGAATGTCATCTCCAAACTATACCATGTGATCCATTTGCACCAATAGTTATTGCTGTTTTCCTTCTCTGTAATTTAGCCACGTTACAAATCAGAAATACCCACTAGGATAGCTGAAAAGCCTGGATAGCTAGAGCAATAACACTATTTGAACCAGTATTTTAAAAAAAAACAGCTTCTACTGGGGAAAATGACCTATAGATTCAGTGCAGTTCTCCTTTAAGTCTGGAAAGTAATAACAGTGGATCCTTAAAAAAATGGACTTTAACTTATCACTGGATCCTAAAAAAAAATATTTCTTTAGAAGTGCCTTTGTTCCACTTTAGTTTCAAGTACTGTATGTAAATGAAGAGAAATTACAGCACAAACATGCAAAACATTTGCCTGTGTTTTATTATGCCATTTGACAGTATGCAGCTGAATTAGACATTTCAAAAGCATAAACTAAAGGTACTTTACATATGTACAGTTCTACATTGCACAATGTACATGTCATGCGATGGTGCTGTGCCATGCTGAGTAACATATGGTGTCCCTGATTTTGGTCTTTTGTCCCTGATTTTGGGGGCAGTATCCCTGATTTTGATCCTAGCAGGTTGAGAGGTATGATCCCACCCAAACCACACTCCCAAGCAGTAAATAGAGAATAACCAATATTTTTGTGTCTATTACCAGGGAGTAATAGCATTGAGAGGTTCTGGACACATGAACCTCGAGAGCAAAGCTCGAGAGGTTCCAATGTCCTGAACCTCGAGATGCTGGTACTCCCTGATAATGGACACACAAACCTATCAGTTGTTTTATTTAATATATGGATGCGATGTTTGTTTGTAATGGGTGGTCGACCATTTCAGTGGAGAACTGACTTTGTACTGGTCGACTACTGCACTGTCCTACGCTGTGCGTTGAGCTGTCTGCTCGCTCATGACGGTTCCCGCCCCCGCCTGTTTTTTTTTAGTAATTCAGATCCTGCCTGCTCTTCATGGCCAAAACGGCAGGATCAACCAGATATTTTTATTTACTGAGAGGAAAAAAGAAAATAAAAACTGAGAAGCTCGATGACCGAGTTCGCTCTTGGTAAGCGAGAGAAGGGCCGCCATGTTTTTTAAACTGTTCTGCCCACCCACACAGGAAAAGCAGCCAATGAGGAGGCACGCTTAGGATGTGGGGGCAGAAGGTATCTTTTCAGAAGCTTGCAACGATACTATTATCACTGCAAAACTATACTATTAAAAGTGATTGACAGTACTATTAACAGTGATTGACAATAGTATTATCACTGAAACTTTGAGGGTATTACCGGATTTTTTTGTATGCTTTACAGACCTATTAAATTGAAGATCCATATATTAAAATACAGTAATCTTGGGGGGGGGGGGAAGGTAGTGGAACAGTCAAACAGTCAAAAAGAAGACAAACACTAATAATAATTAAATGCTTAAAAAGTATGCCCTCAAAGAGATGGAGGAGGAGGAGGACCCCAGTCATCTACTTTGACATGAAGAGATGAGAATGGGTGATCAATCCATTCTACATATACCAAGACTGAGATAGCAAAACACCAAAGGTCATCCCTCCTCTCTCCTCCACCGTACAGTGTTATTTAATAGTGAAAGAATGTGCAAGAGTGGGTTCATACACTAGATGTGGAACAGTCTGTATAGATTACTGACCACTGCCCCCAAATCAAAAGATGAGGATAGTCTATATCCTCTCAATATGTAAGTAATAAGCTGTACTGCAATAACAGAAAAAAGCACATAAGAGGGGAAGCAGTGAGAAAGCATACATGTGGATTGCAGCAAACTCAGGCAACATAGTGCAGTTTCAGGCAGAGGGCAATAGATAGCAATGGTAAACTAGTGATAAACATTGAAAATATGAAATGGTCCATAAAATAGCAGCTGCCTGCAAATAGCATGTGTGTATTGTGCAAAAGCTAATCCAATGTTGTGGCCTACTGTATCCCAGTGCAGTCAGAGCCTTAGGAAAGCCATCTGACTGAGGTAAACCATGGCACAGTTTAATCCCAGTGATACTGTAATCTGTCCATCACTGCCACTGGAGAAAATGTAGCTAGTACTGAGCTGGGCAACATAGCCAACAGATCAACATGTGGAAGTCCACAACACTGATCAAGCTCAAGGAGGAACTGAGCTACTGGTACATCAAAGCAGCAGTGGAGATCAAAACTGCTAATAGAATGGACCTGAAGAATTGCTCTCTAAAGTAGGAGAAATATGCATCGTAGGATCCGTCAGGATAGGTATAAGATATTCAGGCATACTTACATACCATGTCAAGGAACAGAGACTTCCATCATGGCCAGTCCCTTGGTTGCTGGTGTGACATCCCCTACTCATTCCTGGCCAAGTAGAGAGCTTGATTCTTAAACTGTCCCATGTTAACAAGCCCCAACATCAGACCCTAGTGCTATCTGAATAAAGAGTCTGCTGCTTCTGGTGGTTCCATGTGATATCGGCGATGGCAGAATAGCAATTGCTGTTTGGGTGAGTATACATCACCGAAAATGAATTTCGTCGATTTACACTTACGGCGAACTGCAAGAAAGTGCCCGAGATCTATGTTTTTTTATTTTATGTGGGGGGCTGTGCCTCCCACACTCCCCTACTAAAGGATTCTGAACTCTAGGGGGGGTGCATGTTGGGGGTGTGTGCAAAACTGAAAAAAAAAATAAATAAATAACCTGAACCAGAGCAAAAACATGAGTGCACCCAGAACCGAACCTGGCCCCCTCCCAACCCCAGCCTGCCACCAACCCACCACATCACATGGCCAGCTTGGCAGACCACCACTGCACTACATCCCACAAACTCTCCCTCCCTTCCCCTTCCACCCATTGCACGGCATGCCCCCCCACCCGCGTGCGCGTGTATTCATTGTGACATCCCATTGCTATATTCGCCACCCCCTATCTGGTCACCCCCGCCAGGTAGCCCTGTACACAGGTGCCGTGATTGAGTCACCCTTTTTGAAAGAGCTCAATTACGGTTGCCTTGCACACGGGATACCCTTCTGGCACTGAAAAGGATTGTGGTTTCCCCTTGTACTGTACAACCAGGGTCACTGTGAAGAAGGGAGTACTGTAGTCCCCAGTTGCAGAGACTTTCTTTCACTCGGTCATATGCATGTCTGCAGTCAAGTAAAGAGTGAGGATAGTCAGAATTAAAGGAAATTTTTTAGCCATAAAAGTTCTTCTGCCACATGCTTGTGGGTGGCCATCAGCCGTGTCCCCACTCCCCCCCAACCGTCACCTACCTCCCCCAACTACTGGTTAGTTTCTCATAGATTGCCCCCTAAAGCGGAGCCAGGAGAAACATAGAAATATAGATTTTGTCAGCAGAAAAGGACCCTTAGACCCATCCAGTCTGCCCCTTGTCCCTGCCTATTCCATCACCACTGACCCTAGTTGATCATAGGTTTCACTCCCTCATTCCTCTTCCCAATACTCCAAAATGCCTATCCCGTGCATGCTTGAAGCTCCCCAGTCTTTGCCCCCAATAGCTTTTCTGGCCGGCTGTTCCAGTCATCTGCCACCCTTTTCCATGAAGAAATTTTTTTGTACATCTCTCATAAACTTCCCCCATTTAGCTTCATTGCATGCAACCTTTTGCTAGTGCCTTCCTTTCTCTGAAATAGACCCTCCACTTGCACCTTGTTCACTTCTGTGAGGTACTTGCAGGTTTCAACCATGTCCTCTCTCACTCTCCTCTCTTCCAGGGAGTACATGTTGAGTTCCTGCAGCCTTTCTTCGTATGACTTCTCATACAACACTCTCACCATTTTGGTTGCCCTCCTCTGTACCACCTCCATTCTTTTCAGTGTCGTTGTGGACGTGGAGCCTCACCAGTGAGTGATACAATGGCAGCAAAACCTCCCTTCTCCTGCTAGAAATCCCCTCCCAATGCACTCCAGCATCTTGCTAGCCTTTCCCACTGCATTGTCACACTGCCCAGCTACCTTGAGGTCATTAGATATAATGACCACTAGGTTTCTTTCTTGGTGACTCCAAGCTCCACTCCCCCATCTTATACACAGCCCCTGGGTCCTGCAGCCCTAAGTGCATAACATTGCACTTTTTGGCATTGAAACCCAGCTGCCATCCCGAAGACCATTCATCTAGTTTCCTCAGATCCCTTCACATTCTCTCCACCCCTTCCTGAGCATCAACACTGTTGCAGATTTTTTTTATCATTCACAAAGAGACACACACTCCTCTCAAGCTGCTCCACAATATCACTTATGAAGACATTGAAGAGGACTGGACCCAGCACTGAACCTTGTGGCATTCTACTAGTCACTCTCCTATCGCTTGAGTGGCTACCATTTAACACCACCTTTTGCCTCTTATCCCTTGACCAGTTTGATACCCAGCTTGTTACTTCCTCCCCCACCTGCAGGCTGCTTAGTTTCTTAACTAGCCTTCTGTGTGGTACAGTGTTGAAAGGCTTACTAAAGTCCATATGAGGCATGTCTGCTGCGCTTCATTGATCCACCTCCCAGGTAACCCAGTCAAAGAAATTTATAAGATTAGTTTGACATAAACTCTCCCCTGTGAAACCGTGCTGTTGGTGGTCTTGCAGCCCTTTTGCTCCAGGTGTTCCTCAAGCCGCCTCCTTCAGAAGTGTCTCCATTAACTTCCCTACCACTGATATAAGACTGACAATTCCATGTCATAACGGTGGTCACAGAACAGTGATCACCATTACAGTGAGTGTACATCACTGAAAATGAATTTTGGTGATGCACACTCGTGATGAGGAGAAAAAGGGTGCCTGAGACCTACAGGTTTTGTTTTTAATGTGGGGGGCTGTGCCCCCTGCACCCCCCTACTTATGGATTCTCAACTCTGGGGGGGGTGCATGTCGGGGGGGATGTAAAAAAACTTACAAAAATTGAAAGCAGCCTCCCGGAAAAAAAAAAAAAAAAAAAGTGCTGCGCCAGACCCGAACCCTGCACCTCTCAACTGATCACCCTCCCCACCACACTAGTGGACCAGCTCAGCAGCTGCCCACCACACTCCCTCCCACATACCATCCCTCCCCTGCCTCTGCCCCTCACATGTGTGCACTCAAGCGTATACGTGCGTACTTCCCATTGCTGTATGTCGCCCACCCCAGTAACTGGTCGCCCCCCCGCTAGGTAGCCCTGAACACAGGTGCCGTAATTGAGTCGCTGGTTTTGTAGGCACCCAATTGTGGTCGCCTTGTTCACTGGATACCAGACTGACTGGCCTGTAGTTGCTAGCATCCTCCATACTGCCGCTTTTGTGCAGAGGTGCCACATCGGCCTTACTCCAGTCCTCTGGAACTTCCTCCATCTCCAGTGAGGGGCTAAAACGCACTGCCAAAGGGGTGTCCAGCATCATGCTCAGTTCCTTTAGGACCTTTGTACAAGTCCCATCTGGCCCCACTCATCTTCCCCCCGGTATAGCCAAATCCAGAGCCCGGTAACCAAGTGGCGGTGCAATTGAGGGGAATGGGCATGGTTTCATGAAGCCTGCCCCAACCAGTTTTCTGTAGTTCAAGTTCCTCACCCCCGCTGCTGGGTCACCCAGGTCAGCATGTGCAAGAGGAGCCCATATCGCCCTCCCTCCCTTGCTTTGCCTCTCCCTCACCCATCCTACCACCATGCCTCCACCTGGTGGCAATCACATGGCAGAGCCAGCAACACTCCTTTCCCCAGAGAGGAGAGGAGAGCAGTCCAGCAGATGTTCAATCCTCTCCCCTGGGGCCAGCCCCCAGGAACCCGATATCACTCCTGATTACCTGTCGCTGGCATGGCATGGTGGGCGGTAGGGCTACTGCTGTGCCACATAGGCCAGTCTTATAGGACATTTTTTTGCCTTTGACCAGAACATCCATAAGAGCCCTAGCCAGTTGGAGAATGATTTCTTTATCTGCAAATCTCAACAGTTTAAAGATTATGGGTCTTGGTTTAGCCGATATCCCCTGCTGCTTTCCCACATGCATACGGTATGAATGCTCTATTTCAACATCATGATCTGCTGACAAATTAAGCAATAGTGGAAGCTGTTGCCTAAGGAAATTCATCGGGTCATTGCTTTTGAGGCCCTCTGCCAGGCCAATGTTTTGCAGGTTTGTGATCCTCCCTCTTCCCTCAAGATCTTCAGCATTGCTTTTGAGCTGTTGTATATGCCCCTCAGCATCCTGCAGTCTGGGGGTCGTGAGCCTCAATTGAATGTTTGACAGCCTTGACTCACATTTTAAGCCTCCCCACCACCTGTGAGTGATTCAACAGCAGACTGAGTCCCTGTGACAGTTTTTAAGTTTGTCTTTACATTGGCAGGGATTACTGGGGATGATAGAGCTAAAAATGTGTGAACCCACAGCTAGCTCTAATAGTTCAAATTTTTAATGAGTTTCTCATTATGTATCTATCTAAATGTTTCTTAAATTCTAATTGATTTTTGCTAATGACTATACCAGTTGGTAATGAATTCCACAAAGTCACTAGACGCTGCATATAATAGTTTTGCCTTTTTGTTGTCTTAGCCTTTATACCTTTCAGTTGGAGAGGATGTCCCCTAGTTTCAAATTCTATCTTTTTAAATTCCATATGTAGGTCACACATCAAGTTATCATCATAAGCAGTTTGGTATGTTTGTAACAAATCTCCCCTTACTTGCCCTTTCTCTAATGGCATTAATCTGAGTGTTTTTCAGACTCTCCTCATAGGATGTATTTTCCAGTCCTTTAATAATTTTAGTTGCCCGACTTTGCACCCTCTCATCCTGTTGGACCTCTCCTCGTAAGTAGAGGCTCCAAAACTGTGTTATGTAATCAAGAGTGGGTCTTCCATATGCCCTATATAATGATAGCATCACCTCTTCATCTCTCGATTTTATGTTATATTTTGTGGCTAATAATGCTATTAGCTTTAGCAATGGCATTATTACATTGATATTTTAATTATAAGATTTATTGGAATATTATGACTCCCAAGCCATCTCAGTTTCTGTACTTACTTTCTAATATTGTGTTACATAAAGTGTACATATATATATATATATATATATATATATATATATATCTATATATATAGATATAGATATATATATATATATATATATAATGTAAGCAATAATACATGATGGAGTGGTTTATTCTGGATAATCACACACCTTACTGCTCCTAGAAGTGTGTTTATCCAGAATAAACCACAACCTGGAGTGTGTTATTATGCTTATATAAGGGGCATATGTTAAGAAATAGTATAGGATTTAAAAAAAATTAAATATTAAACATTTTTCTTGTCTGAAATAAAACAGTCCCTCCACTTGTTAGGAGGGGCTCTGGAAGGCCACTTTCACATTGGATGAATGGACTGTGGGGCTGCTTCTGACAAAAAAAAGAAATAAATAAAACCTCCCACTGATTGAGACTTGCTGCCATCCTAAGTGAAGGAAGTGACACTTTTTTTTCTTTCTGCCCATTTTCCACAATACTGTCTTAAAGCACAACCATGGCGGGTCACTAGGCCGCTGGCAAGACCGCGATTTCCTTGTGGTCTTGCTGGCAGCATGCTTCCCTCTGTGGTAGCTGTTTTGTAAAAGTGCTGGTGGTCTCACTCAGTGTCCGTCAGAACTAAGAGCAAGAGACCACTGGTGGCCTGGTGACTCGGGTGACAGGAGATCCGTTCAGGTCTATGTAAGGCACTGCTTTGTCTAGCTTTTTTTTTTAATACTCTTTTTCGGGTGGTTTGAGATGAGTCAGGGCACCTCTTGTTATGAAGAAAGGAAAATGAACAGGTGGCCATGTTACTGCACCGGATCGGTGGCTCGTGGATTCCTGGGATGTGGTTTTGTACAGGTATGCAGGTAAAAATAACCTACAGTATTAAGATGTCTTGTGTACAGCGCAACTGTACAGCGCAACTGAGGGAGGTAGAGACGGAAAAAGACCAAGTGTTTGCAGGGCTTTGGTGTGCATGAAGGTCAGCGTGCGCTACCATTATCGGGAAGCATGACGATGTCTTGCTAGGGTGGCACAGGGATTTGGGTTAGTGGGTCAGTTGTGCCGGGTTTTGTTTTCCCCCATGGTATAACCTAAATAAAAGACATAGCTAGCAAGAGGTGTCTGCCAATCGGATGTCTCCACTATCTCTAACCATTATACTGTATACATAATATATATATATATATATATATATATATATATATATATAATGATTGGCAGCAATGGGATATAGAAAATATTCTCACTCCTGCAGAGTGAGCTATGTATTCTCATGAGTGCCAAAGGCACGAGTGAGAATGCACAGCTCACTCTGCAGGACTGAAAATATGTTCCATATCCCACGATCTGCACATCATGTGTGCAATTTATACCATGGGGGCGAGAGCTTTAAGAACATTTTTTCTGTTTCTATGTGTTTTCTGCTCATTCTGTGTGTGGTATGAGTGTGTGTGAGTGTGTGTGTGTGTGTGTGTGTGTGTGCGTGAGTGTGTGTGTGTGTGTGTGTGAGTTCTGAATTGACTGGCAGTCAGATACACAATGGAACACAGGTGAGTGTGGTTTGCAAAGCTCATTGTGAAAGTTGCAGCTTCAGTGAGAAAGAGAACTGTTGCAAGTAGCACTGAAAAAGATAAACTGCTGTGTGAAAGAGTTTCAGTTAGAATTCAGGTTGTTTTGAAACTGAGATTAGCACAGTAATGGGCTAGGAGTGTTAGAAACAAAATGGGACACAGGTGAGAGTGTTTTACAAAGCTAATTGAGTAAGTTGTAGCTTCAGTGAGAAAGAGAAACAGTTTTTTGAAGACGTTTCATTTGGAATGCAAGCTGCAGTGAAGATGTCCTCACTCTGGTGACATCAGCAGCGTGTGGATAAATGGCATTTATCCACACTCTGCTGATGTCATCAGGATATACACATATATGTATAATTTTTACATTTTTAGTACCAAAATGCATGACCTTGCATTTCTCAATATTGAACATCATTTCCCAGTCAATTGCCAATTTTGTTATTTTGTCTAGGTCTTCTTGTAGGTCACTGCTTGTTCGCGTATACTTACTGCCCCTCCCCCAAGTTGGAGTCATCTGCATATTTTACTAAGTGGGTCTTTAATTCTCTGGTCATGTCTGCAATGAAAATTGTAAACAGTAATGGGCCTAGTACAGAGCTCTATGGCACTCCATTTGTCCCATCTCTTGGTGATGATTTGTAGCCTTTGATGACAGTTTGTTGAGTTCTGTTTGATAACCATGCTAGTATCCAGTTTGTAAGATTGGTTTTGATGCCTACTGCTTGTAGTTTTTCGACTATCGCCCAATGTGGTTTCAGCTCAAATGCCTTGCTAATGTCCAGGAAAATGACATCATAAGGTACTGAGTTGTCAAGACACTTGCTGACATCCTCATAAAACAAAGAAGATTAGTATTACATGATCTACCTGCTATGAAGCCATGTTGATTATAATCAAGAGTCCCTATTGTGTCTTCTATTTTTGTGTTATGATACTTTCCAGTAATTTCCCTGGCACTGATATCTGACTCATAGGCCTATACTTACTGCAATGATGTTTGCTTCCCTTCTTGTAGACTGGTACCACATAGGCTGTTTTCCAGTCTATTGATATGGTGCCTGTTTGATTCTTCACAAATTATTTTTAATACTATACTGTTTAACATTAACTTAAGAATTTTTGGTGAAATGCCATCAGGACCAGATGATGATGATGATTTTGACTTTAAGTTTTTGATTTTTTTTTTCAATTATAGTTTCTTGGCTTATGTCTATATCTGTTTTCTTATCATTTGGTGTTGGTCTTCTGGTTTTAGAGGCATAACCTGATGTGAAGCAATTACTGATTGTGGTACAGTAGCAATTTCTAGAGGTGAACTGATAGTTTTGTTTTCTAGGATGATAGGGCCTATAGTTTTTTTGAGATTTGTGTAATGAATTTATAGATCCATAAAAGGCTTTGCTCTTATTTCTGTGTGCATTTTTTTTTGCCAAACTTAGTTCAACCTGTTTCTCAGTGGCTTTAATGGCTTGTTTTGTTTTCCTGAGTTTTTGCTTATAATTACCACCGTTTGTGTTGCATCTTATCTTTCTGGTAAGCCTTCTATAGTATGCATTGTCTTTCAGTCTTATTAATCTAGTCAGAGTTTTTGTTAACCATCTTGGTTTAGCGCCTTGACTACTATATTTTTTTAATCTTTGAAACGTATTTTGTACATATTTTAAGTACAGTGTCTTTAAATATACCCCACATTTCATGTATTGTTTTGTTGACCAGAATCATTTCTCCTCACTTTATATTCTTGACCTCCTCATTTATTTAATTAATGTTAGCCCTTGCATACTGGAAAATGTGTCACCCCATAGCTAACTCTATGATGAGTAATTAAATCTGCAGAAATGATGCTGTGATCACTGCTTGCTAAGGGAGTAGTTACTTTGATGTTATTTACAATGATGTTTGATGAGGATAATATCAGGTCAAGTGTTTTATTACCCCTTGCTGGGACATTGATACGTTGACTTAAATTCAATTGTTCCATGATATTTGGGAAGCATCTGCTAGATGCTGTTTGAGTGGCCTTGTCAGACACCCATATTTAAATTACCCAGGAATATAATATATACTGTTTTGCAGGCTAGTTCCAGTTCTACACAGATTTAATCTGTTTTATATCCATCAGTATCAGAAGGCCTGTAGTATATACCCATCACAAATGTTTGACACTGTTGCTGATTATTTTAATCCAATTGTCTCAGTAGTGTGATGTTCAGGTTTTTTCTTGTTATATCTGTTGCCATTATTCCTTTCTTTACATATACTGACACACCTCCTCCTTTCTTATGCACCCTGTCTCTATGGAATAAGGTGTAATCCTGTATTTTCCCCCCATATGCTATCCTTATTGCACCAGGTTTCAGTAATGGCGAAGATCATTGGATTTTCTTTATGTATTCTAACCTCCAACTCTTCTTTTATATTTTTTAGGCTTTGCACATTTATAAGTAATAAGGGCCATTTTTGACTGTGTGTATATCAGTTGCAGAATACCTCCTATTTGTTTTGGAGGTTGTATCTACAATCTTATGGTCTCCTTTAAGACTACTTTCCTCCATTTCATTTCATTTAATTGCAGTTGGTCCAGTATCTTCTTAATGTTCTTTGCCAGGTTTTGTGTCCCCCCCCCCCCAATTTGTTCAAGTGCAGTCCATCCTTTGAAAATAGGTAATGTTTATTTCTAAAATTAGTATAACTACATATTAGCTGTTTTGCACCAATTTTGTAATCTTATATTTATTCTTTCTATGGTGTTATTTTTTCCCCTTGATGCTCTGGGTACTAGAAGTATACCAGATATAGCTGCCACCCATTTTGAATTTTCTTGCCAATTTCAATAAGTTCATAACATACTGTATATTTTTTGTGAGAGAATCCAATGTCCTTCGTTCTGAGGTGCATTGCTACTATTGGATGTTATCCAACAGAATTTAACATGAGTTTGATTCTATTACCCACATCTTTCATTTTTGATCCTCGTAGGCAGGTGACTGTTGTGTGTTCTTGATCAAATTTACAGAGGTTTGTATCAACATACCAAATTATTGAGTCTTCTATGATTAGTTTCTGTTTTGGCTTTCTGTGTAACTTCCCATCCTCCTTGACCTCATTCTAAGACTCTGAATCGATTTTGAGTAGGGCTTTCATTACTCACAGGCACAGTAGCTTTTCTTTTCCTTCTTATTTTTTGGGAGTTTCTGAATTGTGTACCATTCATCTTCCAGTGTATCATTATCCTCCCTACCTCATTTTGTTAACTTCATTTCAGGGGGTGGACTATTCTGTGTCACATCCTCTCTTGCCTTTTTTTCTAGTGCCTGCATTGCATGTTTTAATGATGCTTTCTATTTCTAATGTGTGGATAAATTATTCAATATTTTTTATTCCCAATACTCTAGTCAAGTCGGTTTGAACATTCACTAATTCATGAGACAGGATTGTAAAGGCTATGCATTTGCCACAAATGTAATCTTCAATTATTTCATAATCTGTTAATGGTGCAAATATTTTGCATTTCATGCATTTTGTAACTGATCCTTCCTTTCATAAAAGCTCTAAAAAATTCAATGTGGTATCCCTGCTATAATTTACTTTATGTGTACGCACCTTATAATTAATTCAATACCAAGATGTAGGAGAGTTGGCTGGGTATGTGGCTGCTTCGATGGATGCAGGCAGATGCACTTGCCTCTCTCATGCATTGCCTCTGCCTGCACTTGCCAGTGCTTACTAGGCAGCTGACTTTATCCTCACTAAACTGGAAGTGCCGCTGATCAGTACTTCCGGTTTTCTGTTTTTACTAAATGGAAATAGTAGGCGTTAAGGTCCCTTCCAAAGTTGTTTTACAGTTCAATAATATGATTTTATTATATTCTGGTGAGTTTTATCCCACCAGAATCGGATAGGGTTCAGAGATGAGGGTGCATGGCTATGGGAGGTTTACACATACCTCTCCCTTCCCATAATGCAACACCCAGCAATAAAAACAAAATGTTATGGCAGAGGTCAACAGGGCAGCAGTTTCCCCCCTTTTTAGTATTTTTTTGTATGTAATTATCTTCACAGGGGAGCTAAAAGCACAAACAACAGAGCTAAAAATCTGACATCCTGCTACACACAGGCCCCCCTATTCAATTACTGCTAATAGAGTCTTTTGTCTGTGAATGCCATTGGGGGAGGGCCAGAAAAATCTCTGCAGTTGGTCATCTTGCTTTCAGGAGCAGTTGGGGAGGGTGGAGTATCTGAGAGCAATTTCTTCCTTTTGTGGTCAGTCTGCCACGGTGTCAAACACTGGGATAAGTCAGCAAGGTGTTCTAACATCGATTGATAGTAAAGAAAATTGTCCATGCAGGCAAGTACCAGATTGTGGAGGTAAAAGGAGGTAAAAGAGAAAGATGCAACAACTTGTTTAGGTGGCCATCTTTTGTCCCAGCAACACATGACCTCATGTTAGTAGCATTCTTGTCATGAAGAATAGATGAACACAGACTCAGGGAGCTGTGAGTAAGTTTCCGTCTTTATTCAGACTAATGACACAAACACTATACACAGAGACAAAAGGTTAAAGGGCTTTGGACTGCACATGACAAGAAACTATAAACTGCTCACTAACAAACAGAACTATAAAGTAGCACTCGCGGGTCAAAGGGTCACAAATGCTCCGATAATTGCAAATAAAGGTGAGTTTATTCCAGCAGCCCTGGAGGACACTGAGAAACTGTGCCCCAGTGCTTTGACTATTTGGGTCTTCCTCAGGAGAGGAAGGCCCACATGGTCGAAGTGCTGGGGCACTGTTTGTCAGCATCCTCCAGGGCTGCTGGAATAAACTCATCTTTATTTGCAATTATCAGAGCATTTGTGACATTTTGACCTAAGGGTCACTTTACTGTTCTTTTGTCTGTGAAGTTTAGGATAGTTTTCTCTGAAGTGGGCACTGGCAAAAACTTTCCTGAGTGCCCTGCCTTGTGGAGTTATTGGAAACTGCTCACCAAAAGACTAAACGTAAGATGGCTGCCAGATACTTCCATAAGGTCAGCACCACATTTATTACACTCTTCCCCCTTAGATAAAAGTAGTTTACAAACAATTACGAAATGAGTAGAAAGAATGATGTATTCTGATTGGCCGAGAGCTGCTTTCAGCTGGACCGTTTTCCCAGCACAATGGCCCAGCTGAAAGTATTACATTTAAAAATGCATAAAATTTACTAAAAATGACCCATTTCATAATTGCAATGAGGCACTCCAGAGGGTGTGTTATGGTGGGCTAATGGCCCTTCTCAGTTGGTGGAAGCCCTCAGCAATGCCTAGTGCTTCAGCCAACCCCGAGGTGGGCCGTTATCCCACCATAACTCCCCCCCGTCATGTTTTATTGCTTAATTACAGTAGAAGCTGCTTATAACAGATACATCTGGTATGTGCCGTTTTGTCCATTATAACCGGTCTCTGTTGAAACAGAAGCTGAACTTTTGCTGAGCGTAAATAAAGGCTGACATGCCCTACTGCAAAGAACACAAAAGCAAAACAGGAAGCCAACACATGACAACACGCTCATACACAGACACTACTGTGTAGTGATGATAGCTCTTTTTGTGTGTTTTGGTGTTTGTAGTTATAGCTTTCTTTATTGATTCTTCTGAATAAAATGCTGTAATTTAAAAAAAAGATTTGAAACTGTACCATGCTTGTATTTCCTTTTGGGTTGCTGTCTTGGTACCAGGTATGAGGTTATCTGTGTCTGTCATACCTTGCCATGTATGAGTGCCATCTATTTTTGGTCTCTGCTAGGAGTTTCCAGTTCATCTCAACATTGAGCCAGTGCTCCATAGCTCTGCTAAAGATGAGGACTGTAGAGCAGAACTCACTTGCAGTCATAACAATTTTTGGCTCTGTTTTTCATCATTTGCTTCATCCTCTTCTGGTTCACGGTCTGGAGTTGTACAGGATGAGATGATGTTGGTAAAGTCGTTAGCTGGATCAGGTTGTGGGTTCAAGTCTCCTAGGCAGCACAGTGCATCCTGCTCTTCTTCAGTCAGACCAGTGGCTATAACTTCTACTTTATTCTGCAGGACAACAATTCCCGATATCTCGCAATCATGCCAAAGCCTCCTTTTATAAAACAATGGTGTCTTGACATGTGTGCTCCTAAGCCCTGTGCATTAATGTAACTGCATCTAGTAGATTCATTTTTTCATGCATGTTTCTTTGTTTATTTATTTGAAAACTGGTGAGTGGGAGAGGCACACTGAGCCAATGCTCATTTCCATGTGTGACCTGAGAGAAATCACATATACAAAGAAATACAAGCCAGGCTGATAATGATGAATACAAAACAATGATATGAAGTGCACAAGTCAATGTACAGTACAGACAGTAGAGCCAAAAATTGCAACAGAATGTGTAAATAAATAGTGCAGAAACAGAACAAGTGTGCAATAAGGTAAATTCAAAGGGGTGAAGGAAACTGGTTGATGGAAACCTAAACTAGTAGGCATAGATAGAGTACAGAAGGGTGAGGAAGGATTTATGAAGAATTTATGAAAAGTTGAGGCAGGAACAAGGGGGAGGAGGAAAAAGTTTTCACTGACATCTAAGGGCGGGAAAGGAGGGTGAGGGATGGATGGAGGATGGTAGCTGATTCCAGATTGAGGGGAGATGGTATGAGTATGCAGACTTTCCAGCTGAGGAGTGTGGGTAGGGAAGGGAGAAATTGCACAAGTCCCTGGAGCACAAGAAGTATGAGGAGGAGGGTGTGTGGGAGGTGATGTGGGATAAGTTGGAGGGGAGGGAACCAAACCAGTATTTAGAAATGAGGGAGGCAATCTGGGGTTGGTGACACGTGGGGAGCAGAAAATGGATAGGGAGTAATAAAGGAAGCAGAGGTAAGTGTGAGATGGAGAATTAGTAGCAAAGCAGCAGAAGGAGTTGCAGAGGGTGTTCCATCTGGCCAAGGAGGTAGATGGGGCAGTGCCACATTCACATAGCTGAAGACTGGGAGGACCATTTTGGTGACTAACTCCTAGTGGATCAACAGAAAGATGTATTCCTTACTTTAGTACAGGGCACCAAGTTTGGGGCAGAGTTTGGCATTAATGGTGCTGATGTGAGCCGAGAAGTCAAGCTTGCTATCCAGCCACACATCGAGGTACTTGAAGGTTGATACAGCCATAAGTGGGGAGCCATCTAGCGTGGACAAATTGGGGAGGGAGGAGAGCCAGACAAACATCTGGCTAGTACTAAAGGTCATAGACACCAATTTTTTTGTGTTGACCTTTAGCTGGTTGGCCTGGAACCAGCACAGAATGTTGTCAAAATCATGCTGGAGTAAGAATTCCACATAAGCAGTTGAGGGACCTGAGGTGCAGAGGACTGTGACATCTGCATACGTGTGACTATGCAAGTTGGCACAGGCAAAGAGTAGGTCTTTGAGGAATATCAAGAATAGAATTGGACACAGGATGAAGCCCTGTGGGATCCCAACCTGGACAGGGAATGGAGGGGAGAGTGCACCTTCTATCTGTAGTAGCTGCTGATGGCCTGTGAGATCGGATTGGAACCAGTTGACAGTGGGAGTTCAGAAGTCAGCGGGACTCGTCTTGTCCAGGGGAGAAAGTGGGACATTGAGTCAAAAGCTTTGGCCAGGTTGATGAAAATGCCCAGAGATGTGCCCCTGATCCATCCCCCACAGGACTGAACCAGTGACCCTAAGAAGGGAGGTGACAGTGGAGTGATACTTCATAAAACCAAACTGGAAGGGGGAGAAGTTGGAGGAGTGGAGGAATTTTGAAATCTTCAAGTAGACCAGTTTCTCTTGCAATTTTGCAAGAGAAGGGAGGAGAGAAATACTGTAGGGCAGAAGTTGCCAGCAGTAGATGGATGGATGCCCCTTTGTGGTGGGGTAGAACTTGGCAAACTTCCAAGACTAAGGGACAGTGCAATGTGTGAAGAAGAAGTTTAAGAGGTGAGTGAGGGGGTTGGTAATGGCTGGAGCTGACAGATGAAGTTTAGGCTCCAAACTGTCTGGATTAGATTTGGAAGTGGCTGCAGTCAGGTCTTCAGAATTAGTCAGAACCTCCAGCAGTTTTCTACCTTCAACCACTCATAGTGTCTTAAAATTTTAAATCTATTAATTATACCCTGGTCCAGGGGCTGAACAGTACATGTGGTGTTCAAGGGGAGAAAAACTCATTTTATGTTCTGCAAGTCACTGAGAGGTGGGTGGCCAATAAAGTTGTCAAGAATGAATGCTATGTTACGGCTCCTTAATTTTCTGTCTCACTGCCACAGCCAGTCCACAAAAGTCTCTGCTGACATCCACGCTGTTTGGTTACTCTTGTATGAAATGGTTATATTGTTAACACCTGAAAAGCAGTATGGATGAGCAGATTTATCTATGACTAGCAAGTACTGCCTTCCGGTGCCAGTCATGTTGCATGTGCATAAAATAGAGATTCATTCTTTAGCCTTCCTGAGGCCCATCGGTGTCTCCAACTTAAACCTCAAGGTGTTATACCCCACACACTGAAAAAACAGGCTGGTTTCACTGGTGTTGAAGATGTCCTGTGGGGCACAGACACCCTAGCTTCCATCAAATACCTTGGGGTGACACTTGACCCTCAACTAGACCTAGGGAGTCACATCCTTAATGTCTGCAGAACTGTTAACTGTAAATTGGGTCTGGCCTACAGGGCAAAGAATAATCTGACATTTGCTGCTCGTCTGGCACTTACCAGAGGTGTGCTGCTTCCCTCGCTCAGTTATTGCCTTCACCAATTTACCCGCACCTCCAAGGCTCTCCTTACTCAGTGGCACATGACCTACAATAATATTTGTCATTTTGCCCTGGCAGCCCCTTGCCTCACCCATCACTGTGAGCTATATGAAAAACTAGGCTGGCTTTCCCCACCAAATCACTTGAACTTTGGGCTGGGCTGCTTCGTGGGTAAAGTGATCAGAACTGGCACCCCCCCCAGGGCTGGCGCAGCTTTTCTTACCTCCTGACCCCTCCTCCTACTATTCTCTTAGGTCTCAGGGTCCCAAGGTGCTAAAAGTCCCCTTTACCCAAACCCTCATGGGGGATAGGGACTTCACTGCATGTGCTCCCAGGCTCTGGAACTCCCTTCCTGACCGTGTTTGCTCCGCCCCCTTACATCAGTGCCTCTGGAAGTCCCTGTGGGAGCATCTGAAGCTGGCCTCAGTGTGTGAGTGCCCCAAGCCTCCTTAACCCAATGGTCACTGTGTTGGACACACACTTGGTTACATGAGATTTACTTGACTACATACTTTGGAACTTATCTGTTTCTGTGGATCTGCTAATGTTTCTCATGTTCATTTCTAATGTTCTTATGCACACTATGGCATATGTCTGTGCCATTGAATGATCTAGACTATTTATTGTTGTACATATGTATATTAACTAATACTGCTACAGTAGACTATTCTATGTTAGACTGTTTCTCGTGACTCAATGTACTCAGCTCTACTCACTGTTATGTACGCTGATGTATCTGTATTCCTTGTTGTACTCTCCCGAGTCGTTCCTGAAAATAGGCATATAACTTGTCTAGTGTACCTACCCGGTCAACAAAAGCTAAATAAATAAATAAGAATGCCAGGCAGTACATTCCTGAGCAATTCGTCCACCACTTCTATGTCAGCATTTAATTTCTCACTGTGCACACTTTTAAATCTGATGTTGTGTCTTGTTTCCAAGGGACACAAGGGGAAGCAGAAACAAAATAATTGGAAGCAAACACTCGTACTGGGAGTCTCTGTGATTAGAGGAGTAGAGTCCCACTTGAATAAATCTACAGTGAAGGTTCAATGCCTCCCCAGCACCTTAGCCAAGAGAGACACTGAACAAATTGGGAGGATCATAGACCAAGCAAAAAAAGGGAATCAATGTACTGAACCATCTCGGCACTAATGACTTAGCAACCCAAACAGTGGAAGAGAGCAAGCAAAACTTCAAAAAGCTGGGGGAGTGATTGGCAGCACAGTCATCTTCCCTGGCATTCTCTGAGGTCCTGTCAGTGTGGGGAAAAGGTGATTGCATGAACAAGATCAACAAGAAGGAAATAGAGGAATTCAATATTTGGTTACATGAATGGTGTAAGGAGAAAGGTTATCATGTCATAGGTGGCTGGGGGTGCTCCTGTGAGAGAATACTTTTCAAGTTTGATGGTCTTCACTTAAACAGACAAGGAACAAGTGCATTGGGACATAAGTTTGATGTCCACCTTGGGTGTTTAAACTAGGCAAGGGGGAGTATGGCATTAGGAAACATATCAGCGATAGCACAGAAGATGGAAACTTAGCTGCCACTCCGCCACAATCAAGATTTACTAGACTGCACCACAAACTCATAGTATTTTTTTTATTTAGTATTATTTATTCGTTTTTAAGTAACAATATACATAGAAGTTCCTTCAGTTATCAAGTTCTGTTTCCAATAAGATCATAAACATGACACCCAGTGAAAAAATAAAACTCTGGTCATTATCTATCTAACACTACATCTTCTGTGCATCATATATATTAAGTCAATTTAATAATGGGGGAAAATACAAACTATTTCATTCCAGTTTATGTATTTCTCTTCACCATTCATATCCTGTCTGTCTGTCAAGTCAGACATTTTTCTATCAGTAAAGTCTCTCTAAAACTGTGTAGCCATTCATTGTGATTCCACTCCTTAACATCTAGCCTATTCCATTTCCCCAGAATTTGTCTCTTCAGGCATAGAGGCTATTACACAAATATTTTTCTCTTCTTTAGAAAGTGCTACTGTACTGTAATCATTTAATATAAAGAAGCTAGGATGAAACTGCAAGCTTTTATTCAAAATTATTTTTAATTCATAATGTAACTTCTGCCACCACTTTAGAATTGTTGGGCAATTCCAAAGCACATGACCTAGGTTACCTATATTGCCACACAAATGCCAAGTATTGCTTTTCACATAAAGCAATACACTGTACTATGGGTAAAATACACCCTAGCCACTATTTTGAGTTGAATGCTCTTATTTTTTGCATATTTGTATAGTTTATTTGTATCTTTTCTAATATTACACCATGTATTATGTGAAATGTTTATTTCAATTTATTGATTCCATTTTTGTTGTGTAGCTTAAAGTTCTTTTAGAATGCTATCATTTTCTATATTTATCAATTGTGTGTATATTTGTGCAGTAATGCTGGAATTCCTATTCAGTCCATTATTTAAACATATGTCTGAATCACAATATAACATAGATTTACCCACTTTTTTAGAGAGATAAATTTACTTTGTAACATGAGATATAGAAGCCAATCATCTTTTAATTTATTTAATGGTTCCACTCCATTAAACTTGTTGTAGGACATGAATTCTATTGTATCTATCATGATCTAACCAATTTATGATTTTAGCAGTGATCAGAGACTTTCTCCATTCTAATTTTAATTCATTACCCTTATTTGTTGTAAAAATAATTATAATATTGTTATGTAGAAGGTAATTTTTCATTTTAGTTTCTTGTAACCAGACTCTGCAAGCAAGTACTACTACGTTAACTATTGAATTAATGTCTGGCTTTGAAAACAATTTATAATTCAAGATTATATCTTGTATATAGAAATCTGGATCATGATCCATAAGTAATTCTTGTGCAAGTGATGTATATTTACCCTTGTTATCAATGTTATATTTATTCTTATCTGACCAAGAGGAGGCCAACTTAAGTTTACTAGCAACATAGTACATGTATGAATCTGGACAACCCATTCCTCTTTTGTTCCTTGGGACAGTTAATTTACACCATGCAATGTGTGATGATGCGCCATGCCATAGAAATTTCATGAATACACGTTTCACCTTAGAGAACCATAAATCTTGAATCAGTCCTTGTAATTACTGGAACAGGAACATAACGTGTGGCATTATAGCCATTTTAAGGGTTTCAATTTTCCCCCATAATGAAAAAGAAAGATTATCCCATCCTTCCAGTAATTTTTGATTGTATTATATATGGCATCAGAATGAACTTTTACTGTATCTAGAGTGTTATGGTTAAAATCATACCAAGGTATTTCATATTGTATACAATTTTTTTTTTCAAACTCTATTTGTTCACCCACCTACTGGGGCATCTCTCAGGTTCTCTTGTTCGACCCGTGGCTCCTGACCACCCACCTGAACCTCAACACCCCCGACTTCTGAATCGGATTCAGGACTCCCATGTCCCTCAGCACCTTGGAGAGGCCGGGAGTCCCCAGAGGGTAGCGTTGGGGTGTGTGTGGCCGGCGTTGGGCATGTGGGCCTCAGCCACTGGAGTTCACTGTTGCCTCACCCAGTTGGCGGGGGTATTTTCCATGTTTTTCACCATCCCTGAGCTCAGACATGCAATAGATCAAAAAATTATTTGCAATGTTCACTCAGAACTTCCTCACTAGGCCCAGATGGAATCCACCCAAAACTGCTTAAGGAATTATCACCAGTTTTATGTTGCCCCTTCACAACCTTATTTAATAAATCCATTTATAGTGGTTATATGCCTACCCACTTAACAGATTTGGTACCACTAGACTGTTAAGCAAAGTGAACACAGGAGCTGGTAACATGGCCAGGAAGAGGTACTGTCATTTATTGTCCTGTTCTGGAATTTTGTTCACTGAAAGCCAGTTTTCAAACCTTTTGTTGTACATTTCAAAGTGTTCTTTAGCTTTATGAAATTCTGGTACTTTTCCCTGGAATGCTACCTTGCAAGGCAACACAGTACACTGCAGTTTCTGGAAGGTGGGAAGTTTTGCTTTAACTGCTTCTTTGCTGTAATGTCTTCTCTATTTTATGTTCTCAGTATCCTCCAGAAGATGGCTGTATCTGTTCAGATTCTATGGTAACTGAGCAGCCCTGCTGCTGTTCATTCCTCAGCCTAGGATAGCCTGGGGCCAAGTTTGCAGCTTCTTTTGCCTTGGCTAGTGTGGGATGGGCAGCAGTTTGCAGCTCCCTGTCTTTTGTTTTCAATGCCACATACTATGTGTTGAAAAGTGCAGCTCTTTTCTGCTGTGAACACTTTTTGTGCATCCTCTTCCACAGCAATTTAAGTAAGCCACAGGGAGGATAGTAGCCTCTGGCCACTGCTGTTGGCATGGCCACCATCCTGCTGCCCCATGACCATGCCCCTGGCATGGGCACCGCACTACCTCCCCAGGCCAATTGCAACAGCCCAGTTACCTCTGGGGCCACTTAGGACCCAGGAACCATGCACAACACCACCCACGGTGCAACCCCAGCCCACAAAATGGTACAGGATGCAGCCTGACCCTGTTCCCTGGGACAGTCCACTCCAGCAGCAGGAGACAGTGAACAGGCAGCTTCTGCAGTCTATCTTGCATGAACAGGAGGGCATGCAGCATGAAATGGGCTGCATACACCACATGCTGATGGACTGTGGGCAGAGGCTCATCATGTGGAGCACATGGCGGCCTTTGGTGGACTGCAGTGGTCCCTGTGTGGCAGTATGGATGCTGGCTTCAGGAAACTGGAGCAGTCCCTTGCAGCTGGCTTGGGTGGGTTGTCTACCACTCTGCTGGAGGTCATAGTCATGGTCTCCAGTACTGTGGGTACCAGCCACAACACTGGTCATTCAAGGGGGGAGAATCACCCCACAGCAGACACTGCAGAATCAGGTCACCCCAAGCTGTGTGGGCAGCCAGATGCCCAGCACATGCAGGACATCTCACATGCTGGAATATGGTGGCACAATGCCATGCACCCCTGGCTGTGACATGCTCTTTGAAGGGGTCAGTACCCTGTGGAGCCATGGCCATGGGCAGCTGACACCATCTCCACACTGTCCCCCATTGAGTGGATGATGGCCTCCCTGCTACCCTCCCAGATACCACACCTCTGCAATGTCCATGTTTGTGGTGGTAGTGCGGGTCACACCTAGAGTGCCTATTTCTTCTCAGCCCTAACCCAAAATGTGCCACATCATATCCCCCTCACAGTACCCATGTTCCACACCACCTGGATACCTTTTATTTTGTTCATGCACCCCTTGTGAGCCACCCACCTGGATTGCATCTTACTTACTTTAATTCCCCTTCATAGCCCCCTGCCTGTATGGCCTGTTATTTCTTTTCATCTCCACCTTATGTAATCTCCCTTCCAGGATGGCATCTTATTTACTAATTCCCCTTCATTCCCCGCTGCCGGGACAATTTGCTATTTGCTTTCATCCTCCTTTAAATCCCCCACCTGGATGGCATATTATTTACTTTCACCCCTCCTTATACCCCATGCCTGGATGGCATATTATTTACTTTCACCCCCTTTATACCCCATACCTGGATGGTATATTATTTCTATATTAATTGTTATTTTTTGTTTATCCCTGTTATTTTTTGCACTTTATTATTTTTGAATACATTTTGTTAAAACATTACAGTCTCCTGTGTGCTCTATACTTATTGTCTGGATCCAAAGAGGTCTGCGATGAGGTAGACTGTATAATCCCATGACCTTCTGGCCATCCTGGGGTCATGCCTGTTGAACTGCTCCTGCATCCCCTGGTCTGTTGACTCTGCATCCTCTGCAGGGTTTCCCTCTGGGATCATTCCTTGCATAAATGGTGTCAGAGGCCGCAATGCTAACCATTTAGCTAAAGAAAAATGTCCTGTTAACCAAGGTGTTAGACAGAGATCTTACTCCTTGAATGATATAATCTCAGTTTTCATCGCTGGAAGGCACTCCGCAGTGTCTGGGTGTATACAGTATGCTACAATGAGAAACTGATGCTTCAAGGCAAGTTCATCTGAGGGAAAATTGCAGGGCAAAATGTCTCTAGTCTGAAGGGTTGATTTCAAAAATGCCAGTTTCTCTTTTTTCTGCTATTTGGCAGTCATCCTAGAAATTGGTCTTGGGTCAGCTCTAGGTCATTCAAACTTGTATATAGTACCACTTGATGTTCATCCAGCCTGTCTTTTATTTTAAGAACTTTAGAAGCTGGTCATTCCCCAGGCAAATGTTGAGAACACCCGCTCAGGTTAACTTTGTTTATGCAGACAGGCTTCCTTATGCCCAAAATACATCCTATTTATAGGGCTCCAGTCAAAAATAAAGTAGTTGTTTTGAACTAAAAATGATTTCATTGGTATACTTGTATAGCACTATGACTGACCTGTCTAGTGGGCACCAGATAAATATATGTGTTCCTCTATCCATCCATCCATCCATCCATCCATCCTGCCTGTTGACCACAGAGCGATATTAGTTGGAAAGGTAGCTGCTTACCACAGAAAGAGTACAGACCTTTCAGGCTATCAACAGGGTGGAAAGGAAACAAAATTCAACACAGTCTGGTTGTCCAGTGATTGTGTTGGGCTTTTTGTCAGGGTTTCAGATCCCGTTTGTTTGTTTTTTTGTTTATTCACTTAACCGGTAAGCACACTGGAAAATGAAATTCCATTTACAGGTGCGCCCCTCTTAAAACAAAACACATACATATGTCATACAGTACAATATCAATCCATAACATTTCAGAATGAAATATCCACATCAAAGTAAAAGAATAACTAATTAAAACAATTACAGTCAGCCACTGAAGTAAGGTGCAGTAACAAGGAATGTGAGAACAGGTTTAAAGCTTGTAATTGTCTAACTTCTAACAGAATACTGTTCCAAATAGAGGGGGCAGTGTAAGTAAAGGCCCGTTGGCCACTTGTAGTTCTCATAAGTGGAAGCTTTAGAATCTCATTGTCAACCCTGTGTCTGGAGTAGAATCCCATATCATAAGATTTCAAATGACCACTAAGAGTTAATGGGACACTAGAATTGATGACACGAAACAGAAATTTAACCATAAAAAATCTGAAATGTAAGTGAACAGGTAACCAGCCCATAGACTTTAACATATCACAATGGTGTGATACTCTGGGGGCCATAAATGCAAATTTGGCTACTTGTTATAGTAGGGTAGATTTCCTAGCAATTGTTGTAGCAGAAGCAGTATCTGTAATTAAAGTGGCATAATTTACTATGGGGCAAGACACTGTCTGACAATTGCCATTCTAGACTCTGTAGTAAAAAAAGAACATATTCTATATGAGAGAACCAGCCTTTTGTGAATCTTGGAAGCAACCCTATTGAAATGGGGTTCATAACTTAAGTTTGGGTCCAGTAAGACATCTAAGTATTGAAAAGTGCTACATTTTCAAAAATTGTACCATCAAGGAACTTAACCTGTAGGCTTTGACCCCTATCTCTGATACGTGACCTTGTTCTGAAAACCATGGTTTTAGTCTTTGATTTATTTAAAACTAATCTATTTGAGGTAAGTGATTGTTGTAATTTACACATCTCCCTGGTTAACAGATCATTCAAATTTGATATAGATTGATATTGACCTGAAATTTCCAAAATCTTGTGATGAACTAGTTTTGTGAATAGGAACAACTAGTGAATGTTTCCACAGATCAGGAACCCTACCTCAAGAAAAGGACAAATTATAAATGATACTAATGAGGTAGGCTATTACTGAAGCTGCATCTCTCAATAAATTAGGAAGAAGCCCGTCATTCCCAGCTGAATTATCCCATTTAATTTGCCTTAACAATTTCCTTACTTCCCTAGGTGAATCCTAATACATACCTTCAAGAGAATTAAAAATGTGTACATCAGGGCGAGGCGGTGGACATAGCTTATTTAGATTTCAGAAAGACCTTCGACACTGTACCACATACTGTAGGAGACTAGAAAGGAAACTGGTAAATTTGAAGGTTGGATCCAACATGGTAAATGGGGTATGGAACTGGCTGATGGGATTGACAACAGAGGGTGGTGGTAAATGGCATTCACTCTAATGAGGGGAGTGTGACCAGGGTGGTTCCTCAGGGCTCTGTACCAGAACCAGACCTCTTCTATGTCTCAATAAGTGATCTTGCAGAAGGGCTGGAAGGGAATGTATGCCACTTTGCAGACAAAGCCAAAATGTGCAGTATGGCAGGTACTCCTAAGGGGGTAGAGAGAATAAGTAGAGACTTGAAAAAACTTGAGGAGTGGTCAAGAGTATGGCAGCTGGGATTCAATGGAAAAAGTGCAAAATCATGCACTTAGAGCACAGAATCCCAGGGGTAGTGAATAAAATGGGGTGAGAGCTATTGACAGTCACTACACAGGAAAGGGACCTTGGGGTTATCATATCTGACTACCTCAGTGTGGCGGGCAGTGTGACAAGGCAGTAGGCAGGATCAACAGGTTGCTGGGATGCACAGTGAAGGGAATTACCAGCAGAAAGCGAGAGGTGGTATTACACTGTACCGATCATTGGGTGAAACCACACCTGTAATACTGTGTTCAGTTCTGAAGACTACATCTCAGGAAGGACATAGGGTAGAGGGAGTTCAGAGGAGGGTAACTAAAATGGTGCCAGGGCTGCATCATAAGCCTCATGAAGAGAGACTGAGGGATCTCAATATGTGCATCCTGGAGGGAGAGGGGGGGGATGTGATAGGTAAGCAATAAGACATGACAGGGTGTGTGTTAGACACTTTAACACATGGCTAGGAGACGTAGTGAGGCACGAGGCTAACGGCCGAGTGCATCCAGCCTCCTAGCCATGTGTTAAAGGGTCTAATACACACCCCTGGAGTGGCTTATTGTGCTTATGAAATGGCTACCTAAAATACAGATTTATGTGATAACTAAAATATATATAATTTAATAGTGGAAAACTTAAAAGTTTGTCTAAATTTGTAATAAAATAGTTCCTCCACTTACTGTTTTTTTTTTTTTTTTTTAGTTGAGGACTTTTGAGCTGTTTAGGCTTCCATATTTGTATTTTTTCCCCATGTAGTTATCATGGCACCACCCTTACACCCCCTCCCAACACCCAGCTTGCAGCACTCCTAATTTTGTTTTTCTGTTTTTTTTTTTTTACATACCTGGTTGATCCTACCTTCATTTAACACACAAAAAAGTATCTGGTCGATCCTGCTGTTTGCCGGCGTCAGGCTATATCGCAGTCCGATCGGGAGTCTGTGGCAGACTGGCTTCAGAATGTAAGTCCCATTTTTAAAGTCAGTTAAAATTGAACACTCCCTCTTTGGCTCCAGTAGTGCGAGTGGGTGGGATGAACAGTTAGATGCTCTGCATCTCCCAGCATGGAGGGGTCGAGACCATCAGTTTCTCACCACTGCCCTGGGTCCTGCTGCTGCCGCATGGCATCTCTCAGCCAGGAACTGGGTAAGGGCTCAAGCGCTGTTTGTGTCATGTAGCAATTACACCGCAGTGTAGACTCCAGTTCTGTGGCTAGGGACTCTGTTACTGGGAGATTATGAAATGGCTTACAATTTTTAAAGCTTCTCATTCTCGGTTAGTGGCAGAATAAAGATGACTGCTTTTTTTCCCTCAATGTCCTATATGGGCATATTTCTAGTATCAGTGCCCAGCTGGCATAGCCTGATCTTCTTTGTGTGTGTTAGACAATTTAACATATTGTAGTTGGCCAATGAGAAGCTTTAAAATTAACAAGCCATTTCATAAAGACATATAAGTACCTCATGGAGATGAATAAAATAGAGGAGGGGAGTGTGTTTCAGAAGAGAAGGTGCACGAGAACAAGGGGGCATGCAGTGAAGCCAAAAGGGGCAAACTTAGAAGGGATGTGAGAAAATACTTCTTCACTGAAACAGTGGTGGACACCTGGAACAGTCTTCCAGTGGAGGTGGTGGGGAAAAAAAGTAGCGGGCTTCAACCATGCATGGGATCAGCACAAAGGAATTATTGTAAGAAAGGGGGCTAGCCTGAAATTAGTTAGGGTTTATGGTGGCAGTATAGACAGGGACAAAATGGGCAGACTACATGGGCTAAGAGGTCCTTATCTGCTGACAAATTCTATGTTTCTGTGGTTTGATGTTTCTATGCCCTGAGCATACCCATCCATGAGTGTGCATGCAGAACTTTGATGTATTCGTTTTTAATGTGAAATGTTTTACTTAAATTACAATTTATTTAATACAATTAACATTGAACATGTAGACAGACATCATACAGTGTATATAGAATAGTGAATGATTGCCCATCCACAACAAGGTTGTGTTTCTCTCGAGGGAGTTGATTGACATCATAGAGACCTTGAGAGCGAAGCTCGAGAGGTCCGATGTCATCAATTCCCAAGAGGGAACCGGCCTTGTTGTAGATGGGAGATCATCCACTGTTTTATATAGCATGTGGACAGCCTTTATTGTCAATGGAAACCAGTGGCCTTTTGAATGTTTACCTTTTTTTTTTTTACTGGTGCCATTTCCTGTCCCACTTGCTCTGGCTTCTCCTGCTTCCGCTTACTCCGTCTTCTCACAGTCAGACCATATCGGTCTGAGCATGCTCCTCCTTTTGGTTTTCTTCTTCTGTGGCTGAGCAGTTTAATTTTAAAATAAAAAAAGTAATTTTCTTTTCTGACAAACAGCCGTCTGTGGTTCTATGGGTGTCACTTAATGGACCGTCTACCATTCGGCGCTCGGTAAATCGCGCTGCCATGCTTTCTTATTTTGTTCTAGTAGGTCCTCAATGAATGAGCCAATCAGATGAGAGAATGAGGCTAAAAAGCTGTTGTACTATCGACGTGACATCAGAATGATAGTTCAACAGCTTTTTTGACCTTTGAACTGCCCTACAACAATGTTTACAAAGCCACTGGTTTCCATGGACAATAAAGGCTATCCATATACTATATGTACATAGTTCATGAAAGAAGCTTTACATTATATGGCTGTGCATCTCTCTACATACTATGTAAGCCTTTTTTATTCTTTGTTAACTGGGAAAGGCCCACTAGGCACAAGGCCTGTTTACAGGGGCAACCTGGGAGCACTGGAAAGGTTAAGTTACTTGCTCATGGTCACATAGTATGTATGTGGAGACTGAGGTAATAAAACCCATGTTTACTGGATGTACTAGGCTCATTCACAGCTTACTGCTATAATTTCACAAGTGACATCGGGGAAGGCATTGAAGGCAAAATGTGCTTGATTGTGATGACACCAAACTCTGTGGGAGAGTGGACACCAAGGAGAGGATGTAGGACCTGAAGGAGGACCTCGCCAGACTAGAGAGATAGGAATCTGGTAAGTTGGTTTCAATTCCAAAAAGTGCAAAGTGATGCACATAGGGGTCAAGAGCCCTAGGATAGAGTATTACATAGGAGGAGTTCAGGTAACTGCTTCTGAAGAGGAAGAGAATCTAGGGGTATTGATTACGAGTGACCTGAAACACACCTCTCAGTGTAAAAAGGCAGTGGCAAAGGCTAACAGGATGCTGGGGTGTAGTGCAAGGGGATTCAGTAGTAGGCAGAGTGAGGTTATTTTACCATTGTACAGGTCATTGGTGAGAACACATTTAGAATATGGGGTGAGGTACTGGCATCCTTACCTTAAGAGGGACATTGGCATGCTGGAGGGGGTCCAGAGGAGGGCAACCAGGATGACTGAGGTGCTGCAGGATAGGTCCTATGAAGAGAGGCTGGGAGCCCTGGGGATGTACTCCCTGGAAGAGAGGAGGCAGAGGAGTGATATGATAGAGAACTTCAAGTATATGAATGGAATTAGAGTGAAAAGGGATGGTCTTTTTAAAATGAGTGACAACAGCACCACTAGGGGGCACAGCCCAAAATTGATGGGGGGGGGGTCAGAAGGGATTTAAGGAAACATTTCTATATGGAGGGTGTGGTGTCCACCTGGAATGAACTGCCAGAAGAAGTGGTATCAACAAGAATGGTGGGAGCATTCAAGAGAGCCTGGGACAAGCACAAAGGGAACACTTGGGACCAAGGAAGGAGAGAAGGTGGGGAGAGGTAGGGACGGTTGGAGGGGGCAGGATCATTGATGTAAACTGTAAGGCCAGACTCTGCATCACTTACTGAGCAGACATGATAGACTGGGTGGTCTTCTTCTGCTGGCTTTTTTTGTATGTTTGTAACTTCTACACTATACTTCCAGTTTAAAGGAAAACTAAAGTTAAAATTTAGAAAAAAATATGTTGTGCAGAGTGTTTTGATTTGAAGGTGTACTCCTAGTAAGTCCTTCCCTTTATTTCATGAAAGGATTTTTTTTTTCTAAATTTGCTTGCTGGTTTTATGGTGCCAGGGATCTCCATATTAACATTTTCAGTGGCTCTTCTTTTTTCTGCAATGCTTCCTGTTCCACATGACAGTGATGTGTCCAGGACCACTAATTCAACAAGAACTGTTTTTTTCTCATGTTTACAGCAGTAGAGTTGTGATGTTAGTTAACTTTCCTTGTCCAGGGAGCTCTAATGACGACTATAGTTATGGATGGAAAATGCCTGAGGGATAACTGAGTGGGCTATTCTGTAAGGAAAAAGCTAGAGTCTTCGCTAATTATAGCATTTGCGACATTGGGTGATGTGTGTGCTTTTTTTGGCTGTGTGTAGTTTGATAAAATGAAAAGCTTTAAAAGCAAATCATTCACTTCTGCTGGTTAGATCTAGGCATGTACCTAGAAAACAGAAAGTTTGTATTAGACAGTTATTTATTAAATACCAGAAAATCAGGCTCCTAACAGTAGATGCTGCTGCAGCAGTTATTACTCTCTGAATGAATGGCTCTTGCCATATCACTGACACACAGGACCGGAGGCATTGTGCAAACAAGAAGATCTATAACAAATGCTAACATGGAGATCCCCAGTGGCCATAAAACCAGGAAGCAAATTTAGAAAAAACTCCTTTCAGCAAATAAAGGGATGGACACACTAGGACTACACATATAAATCGTAAATTTTGACTTTAGTTCCCCTGCAAGAGATGCAGCAAGACCAATCAGAATATAAAATAATGCAATTAGGCTCAGCCTCCCATTCCTGTTTAACATTAATTAATGGGTCTGGGAGGGCAGGCAAAATAAATCTGTAAGTGATGACCCCAAAATAGGGTTTCCACCTGTCAGGTTTTTTACCTGGTAATGTTTTGTTCAGTGATAGTCAGGTTTTTGAGCCATTTATGAGTGCTCACATACTTTTGAAACAGATGTTTGTCATCATTCATTGTTTCAGCTGCATATTCAGTCATTCAGGTTAAAAACAAATTTTGTTGTCAGTATAGCCCTTTCTAGTATAGCCCTTTTTTTGTAAAAGCAGTCAACCAGGGAGGTGTAAAGTATGGCCATTAAGACCATTAGCAGATACTTAATGGATGGTCATAAAACTGCTGTAAAACTAGCAGGCTAATTTAGAATAAAACTTGTAATAGCAGACAGAGGGAAAGACACACGAGGGGTACACATACAAATCAAAACACTGCACACATGTTTTTGCAAATTTTGATTGTACTACTCCTTTAACCTAATCTTTTCCACTCTGTATCTTAAAGCAGCACTGCAGCAAAGCTGGGCAAAAGTCTAACCTACCTTTTATAACAACAAAAGATTCAGTTACCTTCCACTTTCATTTGCTGGTAAACTTTTCGGCATTACTTTAGAGTGCTGGACTGCCCTGCACTTTTCTGAAAAGTTGACCACAATACAGTACATACGCACCTACTTGCACCATCGCATGAGATGGCTACCACAGAGAACTACACTTCTACTGAGTAAAATGAAAAAGCAAGTGACAAATCAATGATATTAAAAAGGATTCTGATTTATTTAGCAGCAGATGCACATCGAAACCAAAAAGCATGTAACAAAAGCAAATGTGGTAATAAATCAGTTGTAATTAATCAGATTCAATATTTACAGAATTCAGAAGCAGCAAAAATATTTTGTGTTAGCTAAATTACACCAAAAAGCAAGCAACAAAAGCAAATGTGGCAATAGAGCAGAAGACAGTATTTTCAATATATACTGTCGTTTTGCACATACTTCATTTGGCTGACTTCTGACTGGCAAAAAAGAAAGCAACAAAAGCAAGAGTGGCAACAAGTCACTGTAGTCCAGAAACCAGTAGTGTCAACATATCGCATCATATTACACATCAAGTCACTGTAGTCCAGAAACCAGTAGTGTCAACATATAGCATCATATTGCACATCAAGTCACTGTAGTCCAGAAACCAGTAGTGTCAACATATTGCATCATATTGCACATCGTCGCTGTAGTCCAGAAACCAGTAGTATCAACATATAGCATCATATTGCACATAGGGCTCTTGTGGCAAAAAACAAAACTGGTGGAGGAGGCACATTTTCATCTTTGGACTGTGTTTTCTTCCACTCCTGATATTCAACAATATGGGTGGTGATGATGTAATTGAACACATCAGCCGTGATTTTTCTGTACTGTTCGTGTTACATGAACTGATTCAGGTAAGAGGGCACCATCCATGACTGGGTGCCGTTCATGTATTTGAATTGCTTCTTTGCTCTGGACCAGTACGCTCCACCCCATATGTATGGGCGGCTGTCAGCGGGTCCACAAAATTCTGGCTATGATTCAGTTTTATGAACATAGTTCTTGCCTGCTATTTGCTCAATTCCGTGATAGGCTGCCCACTGATCAGAGTGTATTTCACTCCCTGACAGCACATGCCTTTCTATTATTGGCAACAATGTAGCCACATCTCTCTGGTCCACCAAGGCTAGAACACTGACACTCGTTTCATTGTCATAAATGCCAAACACCCAGTGATCCTTGATCTGGGTGTTTCTTCCCCTGTTGTATTTGGCCCAGATCCCAATGGATTCATCAGTCTGGATGACTCCCCCCTCTCCTCTGAGCTGTACTGGGTCCTGCAATAGTTTCCACGTACAGACGTCTCTCATAAACTAGAACCAATCGATAACGGTCTTCTTTGTCACCTTGGCTTGCTTGATGGACACAGTGACTGCAGTCTTGCATACCCAGTGGTACACAATCATGACTAGTTTCTAAAGTAGCAGTCTGGCATTCCAAAAGTATATGTTTGCAAGGATGCTCTTTTTCCTTTGCACCCAGTTTTTCGGCATCTCCAATTTAGGTCATGTCACCCAGCCCAGGAATCATGTATTAGATCCATGGTGGTGCCATATTTGTGGCAATCTCTCTCCATCAGGATGACCCCTCTGTCCTGTAGAAAGGCAATGGTGGATGCCACTGTGCCGTTTATGGCACCGATGGTAAATGCACTCACAACATCCATGGTTCAGTGTCTCGGATAATGATTTTTCAGAGTGAGGAAACCCTAGAGCAAGTGCTCTCTATGCTTGTCATATTGAATAGAAGCAGTTGTTGCCTAGTTAAAATGTAGTTACAAATGTAAATGTGTCCCATTAAACAAAGCTACCTGCCATTCTCAGGTGATAATACTTAAACTGCCAGCTTAGCACCTATTCTGTTTTGCATGCAAGACATGGACCGTGGTTGCTCAACAGAGGTATTTTATTTTACCTGTTGATGTGACCCCCCCCCCACCAGGTTGTATAATTACAGCATGTCTGAGTTCAGTACATATTTAGCAAATATTATTGCTTATTTGGGGGGTTCAGTCCCCTACACTCCCAGCTGTAGTTTCTGTACTATAGTATTGCTGTATTATTGGTCAGTTAATATTATTGCTAATTGTGCTGCTTAGTTTTGCCATCCAGTGGATTTTGCTAAATATTATTGCTTATTTGGGGGGTATCCGCCCCCCTGATGTAGTTTTCTGCAGAAGCAAATTTACAGCACAATAATCAATAATATTTACTGAGCAATACTACATCTGGGGATGTGGGGGGCGGAGCCCCCCAAATAAGCAACAATATTTAGTGAACAACTCTGAACTTTATGGCGTTGTCTACTATCAGTCTTGCACAAACCTCCAGAAATACTCTATTACTGTGTTGTCTGAAAATGAACTTTTAACAATTCCACTGTAAATATTGATGCTTCTTATTCATGGATAACTTAAAGTGTCTAACATCCATCGCTGTATTCATTAGCCTCGCTGAATTGCGCAATGCGTCATGCATACTATCGTTAATCTTGTAGCGGCTGCTACAAGTCTGGCATTGTATAGTAACGCCAACTTTTCTAGCTCTAACAAAATTTAAGTATTTTTAAATGTTTTAAATAAGTTTGTTTCCTCCAGAAAAAAAAAGTATGATAACTTCCTTTGGCTTTGAAATAGTATTGTGGACAGAGAAAGGAACTGGATATGCAAAAAAATATATAAAGTACATATTATAGGAAATAACTGTTTATTGTATATCATTGTATGCTATTTACAGTATTTCCATTATCTCTACTCCAGGTCATATCAGCAAATGAGATTTCCTTTATTTCTGTATGTTTACCTGGTAAAACAATTTAACTAACTAACTAACTAAGCATATTTAGCAAGCACAACATGTTAACTTTTTTGTTGACCTGCTGCTTTAAGTGTTGTCTTTTACTTTCCATTAAAGCCATCACTGACATAATAAATGGCTTTGGAGGAGGAGCAATGCACAGTCAGTCATGAAAAGGGGTGGGGCTAGGACGAAGTTTAGCGTGTGGTTTACTGTTTGTTTTTTGCTTCTTCCAAAAGTGGCAACCCTACCCTAAAATAAAGATGTTTGTATTGGTATGGATCCCAACTGATGAAACAGTCAGAGCTTTAGAATAAGACTAACATGAAATCTAACAATTTAGGGTGCACAGATAGGAATCAGAATAATAAGGAAACACTATACAATTAGTAGCATTTCCACCCATAGTGAACAATACATGCCTATATGTTAAAAAATGTAGGTTTAATGTAGGATCAGAGAAAAGTGTACTTAGACCCTCTCCTAGAAAGTTTCTCACATCCTGTAAGGAAATATGGATTCTGATGTGTCATACCAAATGTAACCCCCCCTCCCCCATGGGTGAGGCTTACCTTGTTTTGCCTCCCAGCCATCTGGTCTCGCTGGTCCAGGTCCAGTGGTGCCCCCTTTGTTACTCCTGTGGGTCCCTGTGTGCCCGCTTTGCTGTGAGACTGGAGGAGTTGTGTGCAACTGTTTAAAATCACCAGCTCAGTGATATAGCACAGTTAGCACTGGGCAAGTAACAAAGTGCTGCACAGCTCTGTATGCGTACATTCAAGCTGGTTCCTGCTTGAATGTACAAGCTGGCGGTCTGCTCACAGATCCTATTAGTGCTACGGTGCTCCATGTTGAAGCTGCCCTGGTGGCTTAAGTATGGTGTCTCCTTGTGTGTTCTGACTCCTGGGACCCTAAAGATTTAGTAGGGGTTCAGAGACACACAAGGGAAGGAAAAGAAATTAAACTCTACAAAGTGTTTTTAATCACTGTAGCTTTAAGAGCAGCTGAGGCTGCACTGTAAAATGGATTCTCTGCATGTCACCTGGGGACCCAATGCTACTGCGCTAGCAACCAGTTGGAAGATTCTCTTTCCATGCCCATTACACCAGACAATAGAACAGAGGGGCACCTATTGGAGCATGTGGACATTTACTTTAAAAATAATACATGAGCCCCATAAAAAGACTTTAAAGTTGAGATTGACTCATATAGACTGTTCTACGGAAGCCATCTTGGTCACCCCTGACCCCTGCCTCACCCAATCAGCACTCGAGGAGCATGAAGGACTCCAGCTATGGCTCCTGGGTAGGGAGACAGGACAATACTTGTGGCATCTTCAGTAGCATCCAATCAGGTGTTGCGTGAACTTAATACATATTAATTCTGCAGATGAACAACTGTGTCAACCAAGCAGATGTTGTCATGTTCTCCTCTGACCTTAGGGGAGTATTCAGCTTGAGGCAGTCTGCCTGAAGTTCTCTGTGAGACAAGGGGGCTTACACTGTGTCTAGAAAAAAGTTTGGAAGTTGGCCCAAGGCTTCAACAGTTAAATGGATTCTCTGCATGTCACCTGGGGACCCAACGCTATGGTGCTAGAGACCAGTTGGAAGATTCTCTTTCCGTGACCATTACACAACCAGACAATAGAACAGAGGAGTACCTATTGATGCATGTGGACATTTACTTTTAAAATAATACATGAACCCCATAAAAAGACTTCAAAGTTGAAACTGACTCCATATAGACTGTTCTATGGAAGCCATCTTGGTCACCCTTGACCCCTGCCTCACCCAATCAGTACTCGAGGAGCACGAAGGACTGCTGCTATGGCTCCTGGGTAGGGGGACAGGACAATACTTGTGTCGTCTTTAGCAGCATCCAATCAGGTATTGAGTGGACTTAATACATATTAATTCTGCAGATGGATAGCTGTGTCAACCAAACAGATGCTGCCATCTGCCATGTTCTTCTCTGAACGTAGGGGAGTATTCAGCTTGAGGCAGTCTGCCTGAAGCTCTCTGTGAGACAAGGGGGCTTACACTGTGTCTAGAAAAAAGTTTGGAAGTTGGTCCAAGGCTTCCACAGCTGCCTTCTTGGAGACTTTTTTTTTTATCAGCTTTGTTTATCCTCCTACATCTCTATCTCCCGGACTCTCTCCCGTGAGGTCACCCAATGACACTTTCTCCCACCTGCTTGAAGTCTGCCATTGCCGCTCCGGTGTAGACTTCCTCTGCTTCCCCTGGTGTGCCCAACCGCCCCAGCTCTGAGTCCCCCGGGGTGGGACCACCGTCACTCCCTGGTACTCTATCTGAGAATTAAGTGAGGTGGCCAGGTTCAGCAGGACACCAGAGATGGTGCAGAAGACCCGGCACTGGGCATTGATGCATCATCCCTGGACCCACCTTCACCTACCAGGGATAGGGCCTTTTTCCTTGTTCATGTTCCCAAGAACACGGACATGCAATGATGCCCTGCACACAATGGGTGCACTACCATGCCTATGCATAAGGCACCTGCTGCTGCTCTACCTCTGCAAGTGTGCTGCTGGTTGTGACATCCCCCAGTCTCCGCCAGGAGTCACTCAAACTGCGGCAAGTGAACCCACCCTCCCTCAGGAAAGGAAAGCAGTCCTCGAGATGCTCCATCCTTTCCTGCTGACCCCCGATGACCCGAGTCCATTACCAAACCCTGGTCGCCAGTGTGGCGCGAGGTGTGGCGTCCAGCGCCTCAACCCTAAGCACCACTGGGCTGGCTTCCTTCTAGGAAACTTGACTGGGGCATGTTACAATCTGGAAAGCCAGAGTTATGTGTGAAGAGCTGTTTTTGTTGTGAAAAACCTGAAGCAGTCTGAGAGAAGCCCTCAGCCTGTGGGGAGGGTTGGACTGTGCCCCATCACTCAGTGCTCTCCAACATATTACCTCCACAAAGCATATAAAAACTACAAACAGATAACTGCCTCTATCTCTGAAATCAAACAAAGGGGCAGAGGACACTGCAGAGCAGGACACTGCAGCACAGGAGCTAGCACAACAAAACTCACCCAAAACAGGAACCAAAACAAAACAAGCATTTGTCAATGCCGAATGTTGATTGCGCTGGTGTGTTGAGCTCGCTCACTGCCTATCTGTCACTCGCTCAGTCTGTTTCTCCTGGTGCTGCAGGCTACTATTTTGTACTGGGCCCCTGCCTGCATTGGCACCTTGTTCTGCCCACTAAGAAATCCTCAGCTGTCCCGGCAGAGCGGCGTTGAGGTGGCTCACTCCCCCTCTCTCACTCACTCATTCTGTTTCTCCTGGCGCTGCAGGCTGCCCTTTTGTACTGGGCTGCTGCCTGTGTTGGCACCTTTTTCTGCCCACAAAGAACTCCACAGCTGTCCCACCAGAGCTCCATTGAGGGCGCTCACTCCTCCTGTGTCACTCACTCATTCTGTTCCTCCTGGTGCTGCAGCCTGCCCTTTTGTACTGGGCTCCTGGCTCTGCTGGTACCTTTTTCTGCCCACAAAGAAATCTGCAGCAGTCTACTGGCTAAGGCACCTAGCTTTACCTGAGCTCTTTCCTTCTAAGACTGCTTGAAAGGCAGAGTAGAGATACTTACCAGAGCAAGGGAAAAGGATTAAGACTTATTTTGGCTAAACAGATTTACTGTGCGGTGTTGTTTTTATTTTTTACTCACAGGGATTGCTACTGTTTGTTGCTAACATTTCATTGTTTTTATTTTTCTCTGTAGCAAAGTGTTTCTTACAGCGTATATCTTCTCTGAAATTATTACAGGTGGTGCTTTACAGGTTTTACAGTTTTATCTAACTTTAGGATAAGCTTTCAGGGTTACTGCATTTGTTGTTGACTGATTGTTTCTGCTCTTACCTCTTTGTTCTTTCGTCTGTGGTTCTTCCGAGAAATATAGGACATTCTTGTCTCAGAACAGGACAATCAGGAGCTTAAAGGGTACACAGGCAGAAAGTAAGGAGAGAGAGAGAAAAAAACAGACGAAAGAGTAAGGATTGCAAACAGTTAAGGGGTCAGAAATAAGACATGATTGGAGTGGTGCAGTGCAGTGGCTGTGGAGCAGCAGTCTTCCGGGAGATATTCTGGAGGATGCGTGTTGTCCATCTGCAGGCACCTCTTTGGGCTGAGGGAGGAGGTTGCTCATCTCCAGGCTGAGTTGGCCAGGATTTGTGGGACCTCCTCTTCCATCCAGGGACCGCCAGTGCCACTGCCGTTGCCTCAGAGGTTGCCAAGAAAGAGGAGCGGTTGGACCACAGTGGGCTCAGGGAGGGTGACGGTGGTGGAACAGAGGCACATCCCTCCAGTTGTACCTCTCCACACTTCCTATGCCATTCTGGCAAAGTGTGGTTCCTCTATGGAGGCACCTACAGTGGAGACCAAGGAGGATGCTGGGAACCTCCACAAAGGAGACCCACAGGAGGGTGGAAGGGGACCCTGAAGGGGAAGGAAACAACTCCTGGTGGGGGACTCCATTGTTAGGAAGGTAGAACTGGGCAAGGAAGGGGAGAGGGAGGTAAGGTGCCTGCCTGGCGCCATGGCTTGGAGGGACAGGGAGCGAATCCTTAGGATTGCCGGAGCAGCTGCACAGGGGAGGGAGCTGGATGTCATTGTCCACCTAGGGACAAATGACCTGGCTAAGAAAGGGATTAGAGAAGTGCAGGAAGAGTTTGTGGAATTGGGGAGGGGCCTTAGTCAAGTAGCACGTACGGTAACCTTCTCGGAGGTGCTACCCATCTATGGCATAGGAGAGGCTAGGGTGTTCCGTACCATGGGATTCAATCAGTGGTTGAAAAACTGGTGTGGAGCTCAGGGATTTGGCTTCATTGGGGACTGGGGGTCCACCTGGAGTGATGCAAGCCTATACTGGCATGATGGGCTGCATCTGTCCAGGAGGGGAACCAGGATCCTAGGTGATAGGTTTAAATGCTTCATTGGCAAGCTTTTAAACTAGCCAAGGGGGGAGGCACTGGAAAGGAGCAGGAAAATCCTAGCCCCCCAAACAATCACAGTAGTAAGTGTGGCAAACACCAACATGGAGGTGTCGATAGGGAGAAGGGCAGGGGTAAATGGAGAAAGTGACAAAGGCAAGAAGGACAGGGATGGGGCAAAAGGGAGAAAGGCCATCAGGAAATGGAGGGTAATGAGTACCAATGCTCAGTAGTCTGGGCAACAAGCTCCCTGAGCTGGTGGCCTTAATGGAAGAGGGATGCCTGGATATCGTAGCAGTCACAGAAACATGGTACACAGAGAACCATGACTGGGATGTTAACATACCAGGGTACATAACCTACAGGAGAGACAGGCAGGGAGAAGAGGGGAGGAGTAGCTCTCTATGTAAAGGAAGGGATAAAAGCAACTGAACAAAAGAGTAAACAGGGAGGAGAGGAGGCACTGTGGGTCACCTTGGAGACTGGAAAGGCACCACAATCCGCACAGGGTTGTGTACAGACCCCCATGTCAGGAGAAGGAATGGACAAGGATATGATGGAAGGCATTCTTAGAATGGCAGAGAAAGGAGATACTGTTGATGGGAGACCTGAATATGCCAGATGTTAACTGGAGCACATTTGCTGCAGCCACATCCAAGAGCAGGGCCATTCTTGACGCCCCTACAGGTGGCAGGCATTAGACAGCTAGTTTGAACCCACTCGTGAGGGAGCAATTTTAGACCTTGTACTCTCAAACGGGGGCAGTGAGAGGATCTCAGATCTAGAAGTAGGTTGCCATCTGGGGACAAGTGACCATCAAACAGTGTGGTTCACGTAAACTCAGCTACAGAGCCAACAACAAAAGTGAGGGTACTGGACTTTAGGAGGGCTGACTTTGGCAAGATGGAGAGTGCCTCAGAAAGCACTAGCGAACAGGCTAGAAGGAGGTGTGGAGCAACAATGGGAATTATCAAAACTGCCATCACAGACGCAACAAGCCTTTATGTGAAGCAAATAAACAAATCAAAACAAGAAAAAGCCACTATGGTTCTCAAGAGAGGTGGCTGTGAAAGTCAGGAAGAAAAGATAGCATTCCGAAGTATAAGGAAACACAGAAGGAGCAGGACAGAGAGCTGTACCAGTTAAGGCAGAAAGAAGCAGGAGGGAAGTCAGAATAGCAAAGGCCCAAACTGAGGAAAAGATAGCCAACTCAGTTAAGAAGGGAATAAAACCTTTTATAGGTACATCAGCGAGCATAGAAAGACAAAGGAGGGATAGTGAGGCTGAATAGAATGAACGGTGGGTGGGCAGAGGGGACAGTGAAAAGCAGGAATACTGAGCAGAATATTTCTGCTCAGTATTCACAAAAGAGGAGGGGAAGTGCCTAATCCAATTAACAGAAGCACCTCTTGATAGGGGGTCGATCCCAGTCCTTTCACAGAAGAAAGGGTTCTGCAAGAACTCCTAAAACTGAAGGTGGACAAAGCAATGGATCCTGATGGAATTCACCCCAGAATTCTAAAAGAATTAAGGAAGGAACTAGTGAAACCACTGGCTACTCTTTTAATAAATCATGGGAGGATGGTGTGGTACCCGAGGACTGGAGGAAGGCGGATGTGATTCCCCTTCACAAAGTGGGACCAAGACAGAGGCAGGAAACTACAGACCTGTCAGTCTGACCTCTGTGGTGAGGAAAGTGATGGAGTCACTTCTGAAGGAAAGAATAGTTGAGTACCTAGAGGTCAGTGGAGCACAGGATCCAAGGCAGCATGGGTTCACAGCGGGAAGGTCATGTCAGACAAATCTAATAGATTTCTTTGACTGGGTGACCAAAGTAGTAGACCAGGAGGGCTGTGGACATGGCCTACCTAGACTTTAGCAAGGCATTTGACACAGTCCCACACAAAAGATTGATAGTCAAATTAACCAGCCTGGAGTGGGTCCCAGGGTGGTAGCCTGGGTAAAACATTGGCTGGACAACAGGACACAGAAGGTAATTGTAAATGGAGTCCACTCTGAAGAAAGGGCGGTTACTAGTGGGGTACCGCAGGGTTCAGTATTGGGTCCAGTCCTTTTTAATGTCTTCATCAGTGACATTGCAGAGGACTGGAAGGAAAAGTATGCCTTTTGCAGATGACACAAAGATCTGCAACAGGGTTGATACACAAGAGGCGTGAAAAGGATGAAAAGGGACTTGGCAAGGTTGGAGGAATGGTCAGACATATGGCAGCTAGGATTCAATGCAAAAAGTGCAAATAATGCACCTGGGAAACAAGAACCAAGGGAAGAGCACACAATGGGTGGGAGGTAGTAACAACAACAAAACAGGAAAGGGACCTGGGGTAATCATATCAGATGACCTTAAGGTTAGCAAGCAATGTGAGAAGGCAGTAGGGAGGGGGGGTATACTGGGATGTATAGGGAGGCATCAGCAGCAGAAAACAGGAAGTTGTTATCCCTCTGTACAGACAGTTGGTGAGACCCCATCTGGAATACTGTGTCCAGTTCTGAGACCCCATCTCCGCAAGGACATAGACAGGATAGAGGCAGTCCAGAGGAGGGCAACTAAAATGGTGCAGGGTCTGCAAGAGAAGCCGTATGAGGAGAGACTAAAGGAGCTTAATATGTATACCCTTGAGGAAAGAAGGGAGAGGGGGGACATGATAGAAACTTTCAAGTACCTCAAGGGAATCAACAAAGTCCAAGAGGGTAGCATCTTTCAGAAAAAGAGACTTGCAAGAACAAGGGAACACAATTTAAAGATAGAAGGAGGGCGGTTCAGGGGCAATGTGAGGAAGTATTATTTCACAGAGAGGGTAGTGGATGCATGGAACAGCCTTCCTGAGGAAGTTGTGGGGTCTAAAACTGTGGGAGAATTCAAGAATGCATGGGACAGACATAAGGCAATTCTTGTGGGGGGGCAGGAAGATAAAGGCTGTTGGTTAACTAGGATCTGCGGCCTATCCTGTAGGTAGGGAAATGGGCAGACTAGATGGGCCTAGCAGTCCTTATCTGCCATCAAAGTCTATGTTTCTATGTTTCTATGTTTCCCAACAATGCTCCATTGAGCTCGCGCAGTCCCCTTCTCTGACTCGCTCATTCCATTTCTGGTGATGTTGCAGGCTGCCCTTTTCTATTGGGCTCCTGCCTGCGTTGCCGCCATTTGCAGCAGTTACAATACAGCTCCAATGAGCTCGCTCACTCCCCCTCTCTCATTCGCTCATTCTAGTTTTCCTGCCACTGCAGGCTGCCATTTTGTACTGGGCCCCTGAGTGCATTGCTGCCTTTTTCTGCCCACAAACAAATCTGCAGCAGTCCCAACAGAGTTCCACTGAGCCCACTCACTCCCCCTCCCTCACTCGCTCATTCTGTGTCTCCTGCTGCTGCAGGCTGCCCTTTTGTACTGGGCTCCTGCCTGCATTGGTGACTTGTTCTGGCCAGAAAGAAATCTGAAGCAGTCCTGACACAGCTCCATTGAGCTCGCTTACTCCCCCCTCTCACTCACTCATTCCGTTTCTGCCCGCGCTGCAAGCTGGCCTTTTGTACTGGTCTCCTGCCTGTGTGGCGGCATTTTCTGCCCACAAAGAAATCCACAGCAGTCACAATAGAGCTCCGTTGAGCTTGCTCACTACTGCTCTGTCACTCACTCATTCTGTTTCTCTTGGCGCTGCAGGCTGCGCTTGTGTACGGGGCTGCTGGCTGCGGTGGCACCTTTGTCTGTCCACAAATAAATCCGCAGCTGTACCAAAAAAGCTCCATTGAGGTCGCTCAGTCTCCCTCTGTCATGCATTCATTCTGTTTGTCCTGGTGCTGCAAGTGCCCTTTTGTACGGGGCTCCTGCCTGCATTGGTGTCTTTTTCTGCCAACAAAGAAATCTGCAGCAGTCCTGATAGAGCTCTGTTGAGCTCACTCAGTCCCCCTGTCTCACTCACTCGTACTGTTTCTCCCACCGCTGCAGGCTGGCCTTTTCTACTGGACCCCTGCCTGCATTGACGCCTTTTTCTGCCCACAAAGAAATCCACAGCAGTCCTGACAGCACTCCGGTGAGTTCGCTCCCTCCCCCTCCCTCACTCACTCTCTCGTTCTGTTTTTCCCCAGTGCTGCAGGCTGCCCTTTTGTGCTGGCCTCTTGCGTTGGGGCCTTTTTCTGCCCACAAACAAATCCAGAGCAGTCCTGACAGAGCTCAGTTGAGCTCGGTCACTCCCCCCTCTCACTCGTTCCATCTTAATCTATCCCAAACACTGATGTCCCACAGCGACCGTGCTACTCTCCGTCAGGAGTGTAAAAACATAATTTAGCCAGGATGTGAAAAATGACAGCTGTACTGTTCATAAGGAGGTGTGAAAGAATGCCACTGTTGAAAATGTGGCATAAAAATATTACAAATTTGCGAAGTTACAAGGGTGTGTGGAAACAGTTGAATGCACGCTTGTAACACAGTCATGTTATGGAGTTTTGTCACCAAATTTCCAACATAGGGATGTTACGACCTCTGCTCATGAACACTATCACTGTCATTTTCTTTATCTGTCCCGAACACTGATTTCCCACAGTGACCGCGTTATTCTGTGCCGCAACTGTGAAACCACATTTCACTCAGGATGTGAAAAATGACAGCTGTACTGCTCATAAGGAGGTATGAAAAATTGCCATTGTTGAAAATGTGGCATGACAACATTACGAATCTGCAAAGTTACAAGGGTGTATGGAAAGTGTGCAACGCAACTCATTTGATGGGCTATCATCACCAAATTTTCAACATAGGCATTTTAGGACGTCTGCTCATGAACATTATCACTGTCATTTTGTTACTTTTTCCCGGACAGTGATTTCCCACAGCGATCGCTCTATTCTGTGCCGGAACTGCGAAAACACATTTCAGCCAGGATGGAAAAATTGACAGCTGCACTGTTCATAAGTAGGTGTGGGAAAATGGCAATGTTGAAAATCTAGAGTGAAAATATTATACATTCGCGAAGTTACGAACGTGCGTGCAAACTGCGCAATGCACGCTCGTAACACAGTCATTTTATGGATTATCATTACCAAATTTTCAACATAGCCATTTCAGGACCTTTACTCATGAACAGTGTCACTGTCATTTTCTTAATCTGTCCTGAACACTGATTTCCAACAGCGATCGCTCTATTCTGCGCCAGAAGTGCAAAAACACATTTCCACCAGGATGTGAACAATGACAGCTATACTGTTCACAAGGAGGTGTGACAAAATGCCAATGTTGAAAATCTGGCATCAAAATATTGCAAATTCACAAAGTTACGTGCATGCCTAGCAACTGCACAGCGCACGCTCATAAAACAGTCATTTTTGGGATTTTTTCCACCAAATTTGCAACATAGGCTCTTTGAGAGCCCACCTCATGAACACTGGCACTGTCATTTCATTAATCGGCCCCCAAAGTTGATTCTGCGCAGTGATCATGAAATCACCTTTGGGGGCCAATTAATGCCATGACAGTTCAAGCATTCATGAAGAGGGGTCCCAAAAACCCCATGTTGAAAATTTGGTGAAAAAATTCCCAAAAATGCCCAAGATATGCACTAAAGTTGAAAAAACCCTATTCATTACATGATACAGCTTACCGGCATTTCATCAGTTCGCGGTCGGCTTTGAGGAGTGCAGACATGTTCCCGGTCCACGGAAGATCGTCGTGCCGGACTCCAGAGGTAAGTATGGGGTGGGGGGGTGTGAGGAGGCAGGGTGCGCAGTGGGTGGGTGCGGGTGGTGCGTGGGCAGCATGGAGACTACGAGGGACCATTTTCTGCTTTTCAGGGGGAAAAAAGCAAAAGACTTGTGGGACAGTTTTTTCTGTTACAGGGACATGTGGTGCTGGGGTGGGCTCCCAGCATGCCACCAATGGCTTTTCTTTTGAGGCCAGCAATAGCTGACAGGGATTGGGCACTCTGTCGGCACAAAGGGAGTCATTATGCCAACGGGATTGGGCCTCACGGGCAGGAATAACAGCATGGGGCACCAATGGCTTTCTGTTGGCAGGGCAATAGCCGATGGGATTGGACACCCCTTGGCACACAAAGGGGGGGGCTTCATTATGCCGACAGAGATTGGGCACCCTGTTGGCAGAAAATTAAAGTGCGGGGGGGTGACAGAATACTGATGGGGACTGGGTTCCCCCGTCGGCAAAATGAATGGGGGCATCGAAGCCGACGGGGATTGGGGCCCCCGTCGGAACATAAACATGGTGGGGGGATTATATTGTTTGTGAACACAGTGGCAACCCACCGCCATGTTCTAAACAATATCAGGCTTGCTAGATCCACCCTGCAATGACGGGTCGCTCCTGTTGCAGCCGGATAGCTGGCGCTGCAATGAGGGGCAGCCCTGATTGCAGCTGGCTGATTGTCTGAAAGTTAGTGTGAGCGTTCCAAACTTGTGTCACCAGCAGCCTGCAATGGCATTGGAGAAGTGGGACAAGCCTTTGCAGGCTGTGGGGGCATTGGCCAAAACAGTGCCGTGCCTCCACAGCCTGCTTCTCAGCAAGCTGTGCCAATATGTTTCTTGTGCTGCACACAACCAACATAAGAAGCAAAAAGGAAATCAAAAAAACTTCTGATCATAGTTGACTCCATGATTCAGGGAGTTGATACCCATCTCTAGCCAGGGATAATGGTTAGATGTCTCCCAGGTACATCAGCGTGGAGAGACACTGACCACATTGCTAAAATTTTTCAGGAAGCAGGAGAAAACATTGACATCCTAATACACATAGGGACTAACGATCTTGCCAGACGGTCAGTTGTGGAGACCAAGGAACACCTGACCAGGCTGGGTGACAAACTATCATCCATTTTGTCTGGCATCTCCTTCTCTGAGATCCTGCCAGTCTGGGAGAGGGGGGGAAGATGGATGGAAGGTCAGAGAAGGGGAGATAGGGGAGCTAAACATGTGGCTCAAGGGCTGTTGCTAGGAAAAAGGACACAAATTTGATTGGGATCTGGCAACAGTTCTGGGAGTGAAAGTTCTATAAATTTGATGGACTGCATCTGACTAAGGAGGGAGTCAGTGCATTGGGGCAGAGATTTGATGTCTTTGCAGAATATTTAAACTAGCAAATGGGGATGGGGAGAGGGGTGCAGCACCCCCTAGGTCGAATGGGAAGAACGTCCCTCCCCCCCTCAGCTAGTGGTCAAACAGGAGTTCAGCATGTTTGTAGTTAATTTGCATCACCGGGTAAGGAAAAAGGTCCAGTTCCTCATACAATGCATTGGGGGAAATGCCAGACCTCGCCCAACAACTAACACACCAAAATCTGGCCAATGGAAAATCATGTACACAAATGCTCGCAGTCTGGGAAACAAAATCCCAGACCTGCAGACAATAATGACAGAGGCTAAACTGGACATAGTAGCAATTAATGAGATGTGGTTTACCAGTAACCACACTTGGAAGACTTCAGTACCTGGCTATGTATTGTTCAGAAGAGACCGAGGTGCAAAAAGGGGTGGAGGGCCCTGTATGTCACTGAAAATATCAAAGCTACAGAAATTCAGAATACACATATGGAACCAGAAGAACTGTGGGTCACCTTGGAAACAGGAAATGGGACAGCCATACGAACTGGGGTTGTTTACAGGCCTCCAGACCAGGGGGGAGGACAGAGACACATTACTATTAGAAGATATACAAAACATGACAGCTAAAGGGGAGGTTCTGATAATGGGAGACTTCAACATGCCAGATACAGATTGGCCAATACCAGCAGGAACATCTGCCAGACCTAGACACATGGTGGATTCCCTGCAGGGGGAGGGCCTCAAACACCTGGTACAACAACTCACAAGAGACAGGGCTATCCTAGATCTAGTACTGACTAACGGGGAAAGGATCACAGATCTTCAGGTAGTTTAGTGAGTCTCTGAGCACAGGAGAGGTCCCCAAAGACTGGAGAAGGCTCATGTGATCCCGCTCCACAAGAGTGGTAGCAGGGAGGAGGTAGGGGAACTACAGACCAGTCAGTCTTACCTCAGTAGTGGGCAAGATTATGGAGGCACTCCTTGAGGAAAGGTTAGTGCAACACCTGGAATCCATAATAGCACAGGAACCAAGACAGCATGTATTTACAAAAGAAAGGTCCTATCAAACTAATCTCATAGATTTCTTTGACTGGGTAACCAGAGTGGGGGACCAAGGGGGAGCAGTTGATGTCACCTACCTTGACTTCAGCAAAGCTTTTGATACTGTTCCACATAGAAGATTGATTAATAAGCTGAGTAGGCTTGGGGTGGGTCAGAAGTTGGTCAACTGGGTGGCAAACTGGTTGACGGGTAGAAAACAGAGAGTGGTGGTAAACAGTATACAGTCAGAAGAAATGCAAGTCACAAGTGGGGTACCTTAGAGATCAGTCCTGGGGCCAGTCCTCTTCATTATCTTCATCAGTGACATTGCTGATGGACTGGAGGGTAAGGTTTGTCTGTTTGCAGATGACACCAAAATCTGCAACAGAGTAGATGATCCAGATGGGGTGGGCGGATTAAGAAGAGATCTGGATAAACTGGCAAAATGTTCGAAAGAGTGGCAACTGGGGTTTAATGCAAAGAAGTGCAAGATCATGCTCATAGGGAAGAGAAACCCTGAAGCCACCTATAGGCTGGGAGGGGAGTTGCTGGCAGTCACAAGAGAAGAAAGAGACTTGGGCATCATCATCACCAATGACCTGAAATCATCCAGGCAGACCACTAAAGCAGTAGGTAAGGCTAGGGGGATGCTGGGGTGTATTAGTAGGGGTATGACAAGTCAGAAGAGGGCGGTAATAATCCCTCTTTACAGGACACTGGTTAGGCCCCATCTGGAGTACTACATGCAGTACTGGAGGCCACACCTTCACAAGGACATTAACCAAATTGAAGCAGTCCAGAGAAGGGCAACCAAAATGGTGCAGGGACTGCATCAGAAAACATATGAGTACAGATTAACAGAGCTCAATATATATACCCTAGAGCAAAGGAGGGAGAGAGGTGATATGATAGAAACATTCAGACACCTTAAGGGCATTAACAAGGTGAAAGAGTCTAACATGTTTCAATATACTGTAAGAAAAACATCAGGACAAGAGCACACCGCATGAGATTAGAGGGAGGCCGATTAAGGGGTAATGTGATGAAGTTCTTTTTCACAGAAAGGACGGTGGATGCATGGAACGGCCTACCTCAGAAAGTGGTGGATATGAATACAGTGCAGGGCTTCAAACAGGCATGGGATAGGCATAAGGGAGCAATACAAATGACTATGAATAGATAGGCCATTGACAGAGTAAAGGCCAATGGCACATTCATAAGGTAGAAAAAGAAATGGGCAGACTGGATGGGCCTTGCGGTCCTTGTCTGCCATCAATTTCTATGTTTCTATGTTTCTATGTCAAGAGCTTGGAGTTTGCCTGTGCTGTAAACAACCAGAGTCAAGAGACTTATACAGAAAATCCTCATTGTCTGGAAAGTTACTCTGAAGTAAGAAAAGCTGCTTTGTTTTTTGAACTTGAAGTTTGAAAATGCCTAAGAGACTGATTGCCACCCCAGCCCTATGAGTTAATCCAGACCTGCTTCAGAAGAAAAAATACTGCGTGTTTCCTGAGCTCCAGGAAAAGAGTCACTGCCTGCAGAGGATGGTCTGGGGAATCGACCAGGTAGTGTTACAGCCGGCACTACCCATCGTCTCCCCCTGAGGGCTTGATGCCTTGATGGGTGGGGTGATGTGTGTGGTCGTGATCCCCAGCACTGGTCTATCCAGCACCTGCGATGACACAGAAGAGAAGGTAACAAGCTGCAAGGATCTGCCACCCTGCAGAGTTGACTAGCTGCAAAAACCTGCTGCAGCCAAGTAAGCAACAAATCCACAAACATGGTTTGAGGCCCCAGCATGGCAGACTGAACAATTTGTGGTTCCTAGACCCTGTAAGAACTGTGTCTACAGAACCATGAGTAAACGCAGGGTCTGCCCTGCAACTTGGGGAGTTGTTCAGAGTTCTTCATGGTTACTGTTTGGCCATCCAGCCAGGAGTTGTTAGTTCTATTTAAAAATAGTCATTTGCATAAATTGAAAGGGTTTATGTTAGCCAAGTGTTTTAAAGTGCACCAACTCTGGCCAACCAGCTGCACCATTGATATGCCTGCAACTGTTCCAACTGGGTACCCATACAGACTGTGGGAGCTCCCAATCTAATTAACTGAGGGGAAAATCTGGTACCAGATGGGAGTGGGAAAATTAAGGGTGTGCTGTTGTGCATGCTGGTGGAGGGTGGGCACCATCGCTACTTTTGTAGCTGGGATTGCTATTAATGTTTTGCATATCAAATTGCTTGCACTGTTGTTCTTCCTCCATCCCATGTTCCTTGCCCTATTACTGCCTCTTTTTGTAAATAAATTGTTGGTTAACCTTTTTAACACTGTCTGTGGTATCATGTGTTATGGGCAAAGCAAACTGAGCGACTACAAAATGGGTGACTCAATTTGAACGCCCAATGGGTTAGCTACTATTCGAGAATAGCGAGGGTTGGGAATAGTGACAATGTAACATCAGAATAGCGAGGGTTGGGAATAGTGACAATGTTAGTTAGTTAGTTAGTTAGTTAGTTAGTTAGTTAGTTAGTTAGTTTTTGTTGACCGGGTAAGTGCACTAGACAAATCCTGCCTATTTTCAGGCATGACCCGGGGAAGGGGGATACAGATGAATGCCAACTGACCTTGAATCAGATTAAGCTGTTGGTGGTATTTTTAGTGAATGAGGGAAATTTGGCCAGGACACCGGGGACATTCCCCTACTCTGCTTCCTGTGAGCAGAGGGGACCCTTTTGCTGGTGACTCCAAGATGGCTGCTGTTCCAGATCCTGGTGGAGGTGGTGGAAATGCTGCTCTCTGTCCCCAGGTTCCAGCTCCTGCTCTTCAGCATACTTCTCCTGCTATGGATTTGTCTGGTTCGCGAAGGAGGATGGATACTCCAAGAGAAGGGGAGCAGCTGTCATGCTCTGCTTTGGATTCTACAATTTTACCTGAAAATAATACCATATGTGCTGATAAAATATTGCAGGATACAGAATTACCAGCGCCTACAATGAATGAAGTTCTACCTGTTTTTCAACCGATAAGTAATGCCGTGTTTAATATGACTTCTAATCAAGCAGCTTTACAAGAACAGCTTAAACTCCAGCTTGCCGTTTTGGCTAAAGAAGAAGACAGACTCCAGCAGCAGCTGCGTGTAATGCATTCCTCAGCAACGCCTGTCAGTACTTCCAAACAGACTGTCATTAGCCGTGACGCTGAGCTGTGCAGAGAGCTTACTGATTCCGATGAGTCTGTACAAACTTTAAACACTGTTAATGACTTGCATTCTGCTCCTGTGTCGGCTGGTAGTAACGAATCCACAGCGATTCAGTACCTAGAGCCCTCACAACAGTTATATCAACAGCAACCTGGCTTAAACTTTCCACCCGCTGATCTTGTGCACCCTAAAGACCCGGATAACATTACCATAGCTAGCAAAAGCTCCGATCCTGAGCCTTGCTGTATCACGCTTACAAAAACTCCGGGGTTTGTGTTCCGCAGTTCATTACTTGTTCTTCGACTGATAGCCCTACTTCTGATACCTCCTGCGTATTTCAAACTATCCCCCTAAATCAAGATGGGGTTTCTGAATTTCTTTTTTCAACACGGCAACAATTATTACAGGGTAAGACGGAGGATGAAAGTAAGGACAAACAAACTGCTCTTTTTTTCTCTAAATGTAATATAGGTACCAGCATTACTGCAAACTCCTCCTCTCCTCAAGGACCTTCAGAACTTTCCTCAGGGTCACTACCACTCGACCCCCTTTCACAACCCCAGGCTACAGAGTTATGGTCCCCCCAGAAAGCTCTCAGTGAAGCAGGGTGGACCTTGAAAAAGGGTACCTGGCATCCAACACCTGGTTGGGATCCGAAATTGAATTTTTCCCAAAACGAGCCAGCTTGGAAACCCTAGTCATCTCCTGAAACATTGTCAACTTTGTTAGCTGCAGCTTGTTCGGACACTTTCCCTTCTGTAAGGCCCTCAGCTGCGGCCTCCCAGACCATTGTTCCTGTAGCCACTGACCTTTCTGGTTCAGTTATAAATTCTGGAACTGAAAATCTTTCTACTCTTTCAAAAAAGACACCTGATTTAGAGAAACCATTAATGTCAGATTTGTTTTCTAAAATTAAGAATGAAGCTGCACTTCGTAGAAATGCAGTTAGACTGCATTATAAAGGGGGATTGGAGGTGAGGCCAGATAGACATTATGTGGGGAAAAAGCTATTAAAAGACTCTCTGCAGTTTTCACCTAGAGAAGTCTTTGCTTTTATTAACATTTCCGGTGAAGATAACTTCGATGTTAGTTTTCATTCTGCCTATGCCTTAGATTTATTTTGGGAGAGATATAACCAGGTAAAATTTTCTCCCATATGGACCCCTTTTTTTGTTATTCCCTTATCTAAACCTTTGGTTAAATATGTAACGATTATGTTCAGGAATGAGGGGGTTCATGTGGACGATATTGCCTTTTGGTTGTCCCAAAAAAGTGAAGTTTTAAGTTCCCCTGAAGCCATTCTCGATTCTGAGCAGTTCTGGACTGGAGGTTGGCGGTTTAAGGTGAAACTTCGACAAACAAATAGTGGTATAGAACACATCCCCAACTCTTTCCTCTTAGGGAGAGATAGGGGGATTTGTTTTTATGCTGGACAGCCTAGGGCCTGTTATAAATGTGGGTCTCATACTCACCTGTCCAGTTCTTGTGACAGGCCCCGTTGTGATAATTGTAGGGAAGTAGGTCACATTGCCTTTCAATGTGCCAATTTTACCAAATGCAACCTATCCGAAGACACTGGTCATGTCTTCTCAGAATGTGTATGGGCAGCAAAACATAAAGCTTGTAGTGGCAGCCCTGACCTTCTTATTCAGAAAGCTCAGGACCTAGCAGATAGTTCTCCTCCGACAACTACAGCTACCTCTGTGGATGTGGCTGACCCACATATGGATTCATCCCACACTATGGGGTAGTCAAAAGACCAGGCCCTTCCCAGTTCTTCTGATGCTCCCCTATCTTCCCCTACTCTCCCTATTCTTCTCTCCCCTGTGTGTTATAGTTCACAGCAGGGGAATCAGGTACCAGACCCTCCAGCTCCTCCACCGGTAGTTATAGTTCAGAGGTCCTCAAGGAACCAAACCCCCCCTCCCTCAGGTGGAGATTGAATCTAGCAATCCATTCGCTGTTTTATCCACTCAGTGGGGGGATACTGACATGGATTGTGGTGAACCTGAGTCACAGACACTTCAGGATAGTCCCCTTTCACCCACAGGAGGGGTACAGAGGGAAAAGGAAAAAATGAAGGAAAAAGAATGGTTGATCTTCCTTTTCTATTAAATGGGCTTCATAGTCGGTTCCTTAAATGTCCATAGTTTATTGAATCCAAGTAAGCGTCAGACTGTTTATGATTATATTCACAGTTCCTCTATTGATATATGTCTCATTCAAGAAACTTGGATGTTTATACTGGATCAAGCCAGGTTTTTTCAAAGAGAATGGTGTTCGGGCCCTTCCTACTGGTCTTTCGGTCAACAGACTGCTGATGGTATTGGTTTTCTTTTTAATTCATATAATTTTACTCTTTTAAAAATTATTGATTTGATTCCGGGTAGACTAATGATTTTGGATGGAAAATGGAACTCCATGGTTTGCCGATTTATTAATGTATATTGTTCCCAGATAAAGGCAGAGAGGGTGGCCCTTTTTTCCATGTTTCGACCCTATTTAATTACTTCATTTCACATTTTTTTATGTGGTGACTTTAACTGTGGGTTACAGAAAGCAAAGGGTGGATTTACGGATAAGGGAAAAAAAAATTATTGTGACTCCAATGCTTTATTTCAATTACTGGATACGTCTGGCCTAGTATATAGTAGACAATTTCAACAAGGGGGTCCAACATTTACCTATAAAAAAAACACCCTTACTTCTACAATTGATTATATTTTCTTGTCAAAAATCCTCCTCCCATGTAAATTTTATACATACCCTATGACTTTCTCAGATCATTTACCTTCAATGTAAAATTTTATCCAGTACAGTAATATCTCCCCAAAAACCAAGGTGGAAATTACGTTCTCCTCTGTTAAAAAATCCAATTGTGTTAAAGGCCATAAAATCATTGCTCTATGCATGACTCTCAGTCACTATTCTTTATGATGATTTAGGTGACTGGTGGAGGGAGTCAAAGGAGGATTTAAAACGACTCTTTTCAAACCTTGGCAGATCTAGAGAAAATATAAAATTCCTGAATTATTTAAAACTACATCAGCAGCTGTATTATTTATTTACTATGGAAAACACCTCCAAATGTGATTACTCATCCCAAATTGCAAACATAAAACAACAACTACAGGAGGTACAATACAACAGGACCAATACTATGAAAGTGCTTTTTCAAGAAGGCACTCGGAAACAGCCTTATGGGGATCCCTATGAGGCCTTTAAACAATATAAATCAAAAATTACAATGTCCTCTTTAATAACACAGGATGGGTGTCAAGTTCAGGATATAACTCGGATTCATGCTGCAATCAGACAATTTTTGGAATTACATAACCCAGTGGAGCCCCCTAGTGTTGAGGAGATGGAACCTTTTTAAAAAATGATTCATCTTCCCAAAATTAATTTTGATATGTTTAATTTAATTACCCCAATAACAGCTGCAGAAATTGAGGTTGCAATAAAATTCCAAAAAAACAGGATTTCCCCAGGAATTAATGGAATAACATGAGAATTATACAAAGCATTCCCCTCCGAATTCTCAAAATGTTTGGCTTTGGTATTTAATTTATTCCTCTCAACCCCTACATTCCCCCTTTGGTTTTCAGAAGGCCTGTTGATTTTTATATTTAAAACAGGGGATAAAGAGAACCTGGAAAACTGGAGACTAATTACACTTCTTAATTCAGATTATAAATTATTGACTAGCCTTTTAAATTCACGACTTAGGGTCTTGGCAAACATGGTTATATCACCATCCCAATATTGTGGGCTCCCGGGCAGAAAGATACAGCAGGCCCTTATGATTATCAGAGATTTAATTGAATATCTTTCATCACATAAGCAGTCAGGATGCATTCTCGCCCTAGACCAAATGAAAGTTTTTGATCGGGTATATCATCCTTTTTTGTTTCTAACCTTGCAACATTATGGGGTTCCATCTTCCTTCATCCACTGGATAAAACACTTTATGATACTGCTATTATTCATCCAATTATTCATAATTGCATTACAGAGGGCTTTCACATAGCTATAGGGGTTTGTCAGGGGTGTCCATTAAGTCCGCTATTATATTTATTTACAATAGATACATTAATACAATCATTAACATATTATCCACAGTGGAAAGGGGTATTGGGATCCCCCGGTTTGGTTGCATTATATTTACAAGCCTATGCAAATGATGTTTGTGTTTTTTTCTCAGATTATACTCAAATTTCAATTTTTGGGGATTTTTTGGTCTCACATTCTCATGTTTCTAATTCAAAAATTAATAAAACAAAAAGTCAGGGTGTATTTATTAGGGTCAACTATCCTGCTGAGATTTCCATTCAAGGATTTCATATTTCTTCAGCTCCAATTAAAATTTTGGGATTATACTTTGGGCCTCAGAATTTCCCAACACTAAATTGGGAACATGCTTTTTCCTCTGCTAATACTAAAGTGCAAGTTTGGAAACATTGGAGATTGGCCAAAACAAAAAGGGTGCAGGTCATTCGGCAGTTTTTAATTTCCAAATTTTTATACACAGCACTGATATTTCCACCCCCTCAAGAATTTGAAACCAGACTATGCAGTCTGTTTTTTCAGATGTTTTGGGGCAATAGGCTTAATCTCATAAAAAGGCAATATACCTATCTGGGAAAAAAAAAGGGGGGGGGGACTAGGAATGGTGGACCCAATCACATTTTTTATTACTTTATTTATTTCTCAAAATGTCAAAGTGGGATTATTACCATCAGCATCTCGGTATAGTTCTCTATTACAATGTGTTCTTAATCATTATTTTTCAGTTTGGCATACTTCCTCCCTGAAACTATCACAAAATTTACAGGTCCCATTATTTTTCAAACCAGTAGTAAACAAACTCTACAAATGGGGTCTTTCCAAACAAATTATTAAAATGAATACAGGGCCCAAATTATATGACATAGTTATGTTGATATTATATCCTTCAGTGCCAGCTTTAAAAAACTGTTTTACTACTCTAATACCAGCAGTGCTTTCTCAACTATATAATCCAAGACTGCTGGAACAAATGTGGGAATTTTTATGGTCAACTGTATATGGGAAGATTGGGGTACGGGGAAATGCTAAACACAAGGTCAAAGAGGAAAGGGTATGTCCTTTTCCTGACTGTATCAATCAGGAAGAAACCGTAGAGCATTTCTTATTTTTTTGTTACTATGCTATTTCCCTTTGGAAATTCCTGGCTTTAAAATGGCATATGAGATGGTTGTTGCATATGACCTGTGATATTTTGGTTTTGGGTAACTTTCCTCAATTTGGGGCCAGTTACGATACAGAAACCTTACAGATTTTTTGTTGTTGTTTAAAATTTTATTTGTGGCAGGCTAGATGCCAATGGGTTCTTTGTCAAAAGGTGATGTCTTATGAGACAATCAGTTTACTGATAAAAGGGGCTATGGAGAAGGTGTATTTAAAATATTTACAATTTGGAACAGCACGAAAGGTGACTAACTGGTGGAAAGGATTTATATTATTTATTAAATATAAATAGATCAAGAGTGTTGGGGGTTTGGGAATTATTTTCCAGCAGTGTGCCAAGGGGTATGAAAGTAGGTTTCTTTATGTCTATGGCTAAGTGCCAGGTTAGGATTGTGATTGATATTGTTTATAATGATTTGTATGGTTCCCCTTGATTCAGATTTATAATCAGTACTCATTGTTTCATTTGTATTTTTTGTATTTTTTTCTATGATTTTATTATAATAAAAAATTTCCCTACTCTTTTCGATAAGTGCCATGGGATCTTTAACATCCACCTGAACTACCACCAATCCCAGCAGATGGGGCCTCGGTTTAATGTCTCATCCGAAAGACAGCACCTCAGAAGTGCAGCACCCCTCTCATGCTGCACTACAGTGTCAGTACTGGGATATTAACCCAAGTGCTAGATGTGGGAACTGAACCCACAGCCCTCTGATCTCCCAGCCTCAGAGGTGAGTGTGCTACCTACTGAACTACTGACACTGCTTAAATATAATGTCAGAATAGTGAGGATGAATGATGGGGGAGGGTTTAGTCATGTGGGTGAAATGGAGTAAAGCTGCCCACTGCTGCCAACCTGGCTACCTGGCATGGTGGATGCAAGCACCACCTGGAGTGGGAATAGTCCTAGGTTCAGGACTGCCTGCTGGTATGTGAGTACCTATTTTGGTTGTTGTACTTCTATTTTATTTGTAGTCTGTACTCTGGTTCCCTGACTATGCTGCCTGATCCACAGGATCATACTTGCATATTGTGGTCCCCCTCCTGTGTGTGCCCCTGTCCCCCAGTGTCCGCCCCCTGGAGTGGATTATAATAATATGGGCCCCCCACATTGCACTTTAGATTTTATTGTCCCTTTTTCCTGTGTACTGCCATCACTGTATAAGGATTTGCTGTGGTTGGTGCAGCACCGATATCAGTTTTGGCGTAATGTGCTCGCTGTTATTCCACTCACCTTTTAATTTTCACGATTATGACATGGAACTCTGTCTGTGAGAAAATTATTAGAGATTGCTAATAATTATATGTGTTTTGAAATACTGCAACAAAGGTTGGTATTCTATGTGTGGGGTTACTGCAAGGGGAGGTGGGTAGGTACAGCATCCCAGAGGGTTGTACCAGACTGATAGCTGGCCCACTATCTTATAACTCTGGGCAGAGGCACTGCACTAGCTAACTTTTATTGGGAAAGAACCTCCCTTTCCATCCAAAACAGATTCCAGGCCCTTCAACCTTGTTTGGGCCTGCAAGGCAGAGGTTGTAACCGTAGTATAAATGGCGAGCCGGTTACACACATGCATGACTAGGGATGTTTATGCTCACTACCAACAATGAAAATTCTGTGGAGTGGAGTGAAGTGTAGCCTTTTAAAGGAACTATGATATGAGAAGAAGTCAAGGTTAAACTGACAAATAAAAACAATGCAAATAAATGTATATCATAAAATACACTGAAAAGGTTTGCTGTTAATCAATCATGTAACAAGCATATTCAACTGGAACCTAAACTAGGGAGACATTAATGCAAGCAGTGGGATTAAGGAAAATAACTAACATGAAAAATATAAAGGTGGGGTGCATGAAGAGGTGGTGAGGTGATAAAATATAATTGCTTAGTTTAACGGGGCATAACAAGTCACCAGGTGCAGAATATACTTCGATATACAGTATATATATTTATTTAACCAGGTATAGCACACTAAGCTGAAAGCTTTTTTACAGGAGCGACCTGGGAGCACAAGGAGGTTAAGTGACTTGCTCAGGGTCACACAGTATGCAAGTGGAAGCTGTGGGATTCAAACCCAAGTCTGGTCTGCTGGATATCACCAAATTTGCTGCTCAGAGCCTTAGACCACTGCACTATGCTGCCTCCTATATGCGGTTCCTCCATGAGTCCCTCCAGCACCAGTGAAGAAAGGGGGACAAGTGAGGGGCTATCTCTTTTGTTTTATATAAATATATATAAAAGTACAGATGGCAACATACATAACAGACTGCACATTGATTTGTTAAGATTATATAGAAACCCATGCATATAGCTGGCACAGCAATTTGAATAATCACCAAGTTGGAAGGAGAAAAAAGGGGGGAGGGAGGGAAGAGTGAATAAAAACTAATGCCTGTACTAGGGTAGAAAGGGAAAAATAGCTACCAGTCTAACACCTTTCATTGTATAACAGCTCAATCACACATGGTGTAAGTCAGATTCCATGTGGGCCAGGTAAATCCTCTAAGGATGGAGATGCAGTATCACCACTTGTTCTGTGACCTAAAGCAGAAGGAGCTGCGGCAAATCCAGAAATGTTGTTATCTGGCAACATCCTGATTTGAGCAGCTGGACCAGAATTTGGTTCTGCAGAGGTGGAATTGTTAGTGGGTGGATGACAAACTCTTTTGACTGCCTTTGCTTGACTACCAGCTGAAGATCTTGTTACTTAGGAAGGAGCTGTCCAGTCCTCCTCACAACCTTTAGGTTGCTGTTTTTGCTTAGTTTTTCTCATGACTGTCTGACACATATCACATTGAGTTAGTTCAGTCATGTACAAAGATTTTTTAGACATTCTACTATAGACCCTGAGTGCTTCACAATAAATCTTTTAATGTTTTCTGCAGCATATATTAGTCAATATAAACTGCTAAATGAATACACTGACACTTGAATATGTTTAAAACATAAAGTAAAGTTTATGTTCCTAAAATGAATACTAAACTGATAAGCTATCGTAATCGTTGCCTGTCTTCCAAAATTGAAAAACATCTGCCTCATGCAGTGCTAAATAGATTAAAAGTGAGCCACAGCAAATCAATATGAAATGAAGCCAGAAGAAATATTTTCTTTTGTTTCTCGCTGTAGAATAATGAAGCCTGCTCTGCCAGCTATTCGCCCACTTTGGTACAAGAAAAAATAAGCAGATATAGAGATGACTAATTGAGTTTTAGTAAACTGTTGTTAAAGTGTTTAATGGTCATAATTTGTACTGTAGGTACTGTACGCTATTTTTGAAATCACATATTTAAACATTAAATATGGGGGTTATTGGGGCTGGCAGCATAATCTCGGGGTTAAAGTAACAAACTGAATGAGCTGATGACATCTAGTAGTCCTGGATTTGATTCCCACAATCTCCACTCGCATACTGTGTGATTCTAAGCACATCGCCTAACCTCCTCAGTGCTCCTGGGTCATACCTGAAAACAGACACTTGTGCCTAGTGGGCCTTACACAGTTACCAAAAAAAAGTAAAAAAAAATACCAATATATTTTTACTGCAATATACAGTAGTCAGAGTACCCTGCAATTTATCTTTGTTTTAGTCTGGCTGCAATGATTTTTTACAGTTAAAGATAAATGTTCAGATACATTTTGTGTTTTATAAGCTTGTTTTTAGACTTTAGTCAGGTTTTTATTGTAGTCTTTGCATGTGAGCATCTAGGGGGTAATTGCTAAGAGTGAGATCACTGTTAGCAACTAGCTTATTCAAGTTTAAAATCAGCGGGGCCATCCAAAAATCCTCAGCTGTTTGAAGCAAAACTAGTCTGAATGAAAGTATGCTCACAAGGAAAAACTTGCCCTGCCACTTACAAAAAGGCTTCATAGTTAGCACCCCAATTTAAGTGCATGGGATCATTTGCACCTTTTCTCCCATCTTTTGTTTTGGTCTGTGTGGCAACAAAAAGTTTTCTGATAGACTGCTTCAACACAGAACAAATGTTAAGTGTTTAAGTGTACTTATGCTTGGCCAGCGGATTTTGAAGCCAAACAAGACAAGGATTCAAAAGAAATTGGTGTCACATAAAATCCTTGCCCTACCTTGCACTGCATTGTTTTGGCCAAACCCAAGTCTGCATGCAAAATTGTCAAAATATTTGAGAGTATTTTATTAAAAATGTTAACACTTTTTACACAGCTCTAAATTAAAACTCAAAAATTGCAAGAAATTGTGGAACATGTCAGTTTTCCCAGAGAATGGTGAAAATTGCGGATTGCACAAAAAAATTGTGGGGACAATTTTACAGAGGTCCTGCTAATGGGGTATTCCACTGCACTGTATTAGTTATAGTTATAGTTTTGAAGAAAATAAATATATTAGGAAACTGTCAGTAGTGTTGCTTCCTGTGGCTAATTCTGGTAGAAGCCGTCAATTTAAACTGAAGTTGAACCACAATTCTTAAAATTCATATTGAACTGAGGAATCATATTTTAAATTTCATGTACTGTTACAAAATGAGCTGCTGCTTTGTTTGAAAACACCTCCAAAACTCCTATCATATACCATATTGTTGCAACCCCACTCTGAGACCCAAATTAATGAAACACTTAGTGCAGGATTTTGAAAACATAAGCATCATGCTAAAGGCAATTAGGCACCCGTGCAAATGAGGGGTGTCTTATTGCATACAAGGCACACTAGCAACTAATGGTTTCTGGAAGCGCTAACAGACTGCCAGCACTGCACTAGTTAATGTTTCCGTGAAGCACGTTAGAATGGTGCATGAACAGTGTGCCACTCCTCCCACTCCTGGTCCCAACATAGAGACTAAAACATCCATGGTAGTCCTGTGGTTCCTCTTCTGGTCCCAGTCGCATTTTCATGAAAGTTACTATCCCTGATAGTGCAGGGGTCCCCCTCCTGATACAAATCTAGTTCAAATCCATATCCCTGGTAATCCAGTGGTATCCCCATCCCAGTCCTGGTATCCTTGGTGTCTGGTGTAACCACCCAGCCCACTCCCCAGCTAGCTCAAAACTGAGGGAAGCAGAATAAATGGAAACATCAGAAAGCATTACTTCACACAGTATGTGGTTAACATGGAATAGCCTACCTCAGCACTTTGTGAAAGCCAGCACTGATCAAGCTTTCAGACCAGGGCTGGCCAGATTCCTAAAGGACAACAAGTCAGGATTTATAGTTACATAGTGCACATCCTCTTGGCCTGTCTTGCTGAGTGTCTTGTCTGCCCAAATGGAGGTAGGCATAGCCAAGGGGGACTTCTGTGTCTGGGGGTATGCTGATATTTCAAAGTAGCTTGCTGGGAGCCCCTTGTAAATACTTTTAGCATGCACAGCATTTTTCCCTTTATCTTCAGATATCAGAAAAAGTCACAATACGAACATACAAAATTTGCCAGCAGATAAAAGCTTAGAGGTCTATCAAGTCTGCTTGACTGTGCAGCTAGCACCCCTTATTCTGCAGCTGCCCCTCCCTTCCACCCTTCCCCTTCATCAACCTTCCCCCTTGTCCTGTCCCATCCCCTTTTGAAGCAGTCCACTGTTCTACTGGATACCACTTCTGCAGGTAACGCATTCCACCCAGCCAACACCCTCTCTGTAAAAAAAGTATCTCCTCATCTCCCTCCTGAACCTTCCTCCCTCCAGTCTCATATCATGGCCCCTGGTGGCCCTCCCTTCCCTTACTTTGAACAGCCCCTCTGTACCCGTCTTGTTGCTCAAAGGATCATGATTCCCATATGATTGATAGTTCATTCCCACATGATTGACAGTTCATGTGCAGTCCCTTTAGTTTGTGGAATGGGGTTCAAGGGTAGGTCATACCATGCACTTGGCAATTCATTTGGAGCACATCTGGGACTGGCACCCCTGAAATGCAGTTCATCGGTGCATAAGCCCATTTCCTTTGTGAGGACTCCTCACAAGTACAGTTCCTATCTTTTACATGAGATTCTTCTGTCTCTTATTATGCCCTTTGAAGCCCCTGTGCTCTTTTCCTACCACTATGGGTGCCACTGTTACCCTATATGGATATTAATGTGGATACCATACCTAGCTCTGGCTCTGCTTAGCTCTAGTGCCCTATTATGGACAACATTTCCCAAACAAACCTTTGCCCATTGTTATGAAATAAGATATATGCTCTTTACCTTAGACTGGTGGCTACTGGGGACCGTTACCGCTTCCAAAATCCATATCATTACTGGTCCATATGCCTTGTACCTGATGTAGGCTCCAGTCCATTCCTCCTACTTGGGAATCTTCAGGGAACCTTCCTGGCCTGAAGGTCATTGATGCGCATCCTTTGAGGGAATGCCCACACGGGAATCCACTATTGTCACACCGATCTATCATCCAGTCATTTGTATCCCTGCTGTACTGGTTCATTCATGCTGTCTACCCTGGAGGCCTTTGAACCCAGAGCTGGGCTTCCCCAAATCCTCCCAGATGAGTCCAAGAGTGCAGCCCTAACACGTGATGCCTGTCAAAGGTGCACAAGTGCCCTGCACCGCTGCCTTTTTCCCCTTCCAATGTAAGAGAACTCTCTTACTCTCGCCAGAAACCCCTATTTATACTCTGGTTCTGAATCTCAACCCCACCCACTGTGGGACAAAGCATGTGGTGCACTGGTACCCTGGCTTTGATGGGCACTTTAGTAACAACTCACCACTTTCCTGATAGAGGGCTGTTACAATAGCATGAGTTGGAGCAGAGTTTTGGCCATTTAAACTTGGATGTGTGTTCATACTTATAGCAAGTAGTCACTGCTGCATGGCAGTACTGTAGGTATGGTCATGATGGATTGTTAGTCTATTCCATCATGAAGTTACTATGTTTCAGATTCAGATGCCAAGGCAGTGACAACTAAAGTGTGGAGGACACATTTCCATAGCAATGTAATGCATCCACAATTGGCTGACACACTAGCATTGACATGGGCATAAACCAGCTGCTTTGAATTCAGCTGTGGTATGTGCAGAGCCACTCAAATATGACAGATGAAAAAACACAACCTGCTGTTTCAGTGGCTGAAGCAGCAACAGGAGAAAAAAGTTAGCTAGTGCTCTATCTACATCTTATAAGAATTGTCATTTAAAAAAAATAGGATAAAAGTAAAAAAAACAGGGTACATGGTAAAAAAGTGTAATCTAAAGCAGATTAACATGCATTTGTAGCTTGTTAATCACCATCCCTGGTTTTGGTAATGTCAAATTACAGTGCCAATACATACTCAGTATAAAAGTTACTGTGTAAAGCAATTAAGGCAATAAAATCTGAACATGTGTTTACATTAATTTGATACTTACTTAATTTAGTATTGGATTATGTTCTCCAAGTAACATGAATAGCTCTGCTTTTTACAGTTCCACCTCTTTTTAATCTGCATTATGTTTGTTAGAAGTTATTGTTCCTCGACCTGTCTGACCAGGGATTTGTTTTAACCCCCAGAGGAGGTTCATGAAAATCTATAGTAAGTTCTTGGACTTAGAATATAAAATTCATAATACATTTGAATCTTCCTATCTAGTTAATTACACAGACATGATATTTATTAGAGATATAATCCATTTCTATTACAGCTGCCTAGAGAGAGCTGTGCGCGACATAGTGCAATTACATTGAGAAAGGGGGCTCTGGAATGTTGCAAACACATCACAGCCTGTCTCCTTCCACCGAGTGAAACTGAAGCATATCTCTCTGAGTTCCCTCTATTCAGTACAGTGTGATTGCTTCCTCACTTGCCCTGCCGCACTATTTTCTTGCTCCCAACCCTGCTGCCTGCTTTGATCTAATATCACTGTAAACCTGAAAGCTCTGTTTCATGCCCAGTTGAGGGTGGAATGGAGCTTTCTCATTTATAGTGATATTAGATCAAAGCAGGCAATTGGCTCAGAGTCAGTCTTAACTCAGTTGACTGGACCTCCATCACTACCCTTCCTGACAATAATCAGGAACTAGAATATTTCATAAGTACCTTCTCCTCCTCCATCCTTGACTGCCATGCCCTATCAAGCAAAGGAGAGTCAAAGGAAACCACTCCCCCTGGTTTTCTCAGGAATCAAAGCACCTCATGCACTCTTGAGTTTTATGGCCCCGACCCTGTGGAATTCTTTATCTTGTCAGGTGTGAGATTGCCTCACCATCCAAAGTTTCAAATCTGCTCTTAAAACCTTTTTATTTAACCTAGCTTATCCTGATTTTTAAGCTGCTGTTGTATTTATTGAATTTAAAATTGTCGTATTTGTTAATTATTGATGTGTTTTATTTATTTATTGTATTGTACAAGTGCCTATGTTGCTAGAAAGGTGCTTTTTACAAACAAAGTTTGCCTTGCCTTGCCTTGAGACACAGCTTGGAAAGCTTTCAAAAAATCTGGGCAATTGTCCAACTGGCTATCCTACCAGCAGCTGCGGAATGCCTGCAAAACAAAAGCCAATAAATTCATGCATGACTACCTCCATTTCCTGCAGGTGAAAAATCTTGCTAACGAAAAGGTTTTTGGTCTCAGATTAACTCATTACTTAAGGGAAAGAAACATAGCCTCCCACAATCCATGACCACTAAAGGCACTACTCTATCCAACCCCTCAGAGATAGCTTTTGGCATTAATATCTTCTTCACAGACCTAGCCAAATACAAAACTGATCTACCCACTGCCCACAATGACCCAATGGTCTCTAACCCTGTCGTCTCTAACCCTGATGACCCTCATCCCCCCTTCCATCTAAAACTCACCATGAGGTCAGAGGTTTTCAAACTAATAAATGGTCTTGACCCAGAAAGTTCTCAGGGATTCAATTCTCTTCAACCAAAATTCCTCAAACTAGCAGCTCCTGCCATTGCTCACCCAGTATCGTTACTAATCACTGGACAAATGGAAGACTGCGATAGTTGTCCCATGCACAAAAGTGTCCCCGCATGCTTAGTCCTTGCAAAAATTCAAGAAGAAATCCTCTACAACCAGCTTTACTCATTCCTAGATCAACGCTCCAACCATCCATCAGCATGGCTTCCAGAAGCTACAAGGAACTGAATCTGCTCCCCTGCGAGTCACAACTGACATTTTTCAGGCTTTGGATCAGGTTTTGCTACTGGGGTGACTTTTGTAGACCTAACAAAAGCATTTTATCTCATTAATCACCACCTTCTCCTAATTAAACTCCGCAAACTAGGGCTCAACAACCTCTCTCACACATGGTGAGCCAATTACTTGATCAACAGGTTACAGTGCATCAAATGGTCAGATGCAACATCATTCCTATCCCCATCATGGATGAAGTTCCCCAGGGATCCATAATGGGACTTCTCCTATTTTCCATTTTTATAAATGAGCTTCCTTTAAACTGTGGAGGGGCCTCAATACAGCTCTATACAGATAATGCTATTCTTTACAGATCCTCTAAGGATATCTCCTCTCTCAACTCTAACCTGGAAAGGGACTTCCAGTTGTTGGAGTTGTGGTTCAAAGATAACTTGCTGGTGCTCAATGTAAAGAAAAACCTAACACCATGCTGTTCTACCACTGCTCCTTTGATATACTGTATCTACCCATCCTTCATTTGTAGTGAAGACCCTGAATGGTGTGGCATACAAAAGCATAAACATATTTAAATATCTTGGCATAATTCTTGATGAGCACCTATCATTCAAAACACATGCAGATAGAGTCATAAAATAATATCACATCAGAAAATTGGCCTATTGTACCATACAGCCCCCTACCTTACACCGCATTCCAGGAAGACCATAGCCTCTGCAGCTCTACTCCCAGACCTCCTTTACAGAGCTCCACGTATCAACACGACAATGCCCTCAATCATAAACAGACCTAGACAAACATATCATAGAATAGCCTGATTTGCTGCAATTGCACCAGCTTGAACCCATTGCTGTGAGGTGCTTAACACTTCAGCCTGGCCTTCCTGTGAAGCTAAACTGGATTCCCCCCTTACTATGAACCACATATAAACTCATCCACCTCCCTTCCCCACCAGCCTCTCCAACCTGCTCATGTTGAAACCCTTGACCAGGTCCCTTAAGTCCTCCCACTATCCATTGTTATGTCTACCTAAGACCCTTTTAGCAATCGGCAAGAGATCCTTCTGTTTTGCAGCCCCTAAAAAATGGAATAGTCTCCCACCTGGTTTACTTTGCTGTACATCTCTTTCTCAGTTTAAAAAACATTTTAAAGAAATTTTCTTTCCCCACCCATCTGTAACTGCAATTAACCTCTATCAACATCTCTTGTGTTCTCTCCCAATCCCGCTTCCTCTCCTATCTGCTTAACCTAAGAGCCACCAGCCCTCAACCATTTCTAAGACTTCTCCTCTAATGACTTAATGTGACATTTGTAAATATGTATATATAGGTTTTTACCAATTATGTACTTAACAACCCCTTTTACAATATGTTTCCTAATATGTGGCTTATGCCTTACATGATGAAGTTTTAAATGTCATTACCTCTGAAATGCAATGGAATATTTATGGAATGTGTATGTTCCTTGGGTCACCCTTGAAAAAGGGACAACTTTGTCTCAGTGTGCTTACCTGGTCATCAAACTTAAAATAAATAAATAAATACATAAAACATCAATGCCAGAGGACTAGAATGTATAAAAATAAGTGTTTTATTCCTACTGTGAAACACTAAAAAGAACATGTGCACCATTTGTACTCTGTTTCCTTGACAAGTAGGAAGGAATGCATCCTCATGGTACCAAGACCTCATGCAGGTTGCAGCTACAGGGGTTGTCAAACTCCAAAATTTAGAAAAACAGCCCGAGTGCAGCTGCACACCTATTTAAACCTCCTGGTATTCCTTTTGAAGTAGATTGCAAGACCACAAAAGTATATGCAAAGTGCAAAGTTTATTTAGCATTAATTGCACAAGTTGTGGAAGCAGTACAAAAGCAGACTTACTAAATTCAGCCAACAGTATTCAGGACAGAGACTGCTTGGCATGTTCCAGACTCAGTGTGCTTCTTGCAGTAGTGGCAGGGAATTGCAGTAAGTGACATCTGACAGCAGTTTCCAAGGCAACGAGCCCCAGCCTGCATGCTGGGTTAGGTTGCTGTAGTTACTGGTTGCTGTGGCCTGGCATTAGACAGCCAGAGCTGGAACAGTTCAAGGGTTTTCTGAGCTGGAACAGTCCTTTGGATACTGGAGTTGGGACTTGATAATGGCTACTGGCTCAGTGACTCTCACAGTTCAGTGAGCGATGGACATTTCAGTGGTGGTGCTACTGCCAGCGGAGGCAGAGGGCTACGTGCAGAGGCGGGAGCCCTTCCCACTCCAGGACATAATCTCCTCTGGGTAAGTAGGCAGCAGTTGGCGTCCTCAACCATTATTGTTTGCTTTTGCAATCTTACCTCTGTGTCGGTCGAGGTGAGTGTGAATGCTGAATATGTTTGCCGTTAGGTCTCTCACTCTTTGAGACTCAGATTGGTTCACATACTGTAAAGCTTCAGCTCATTCCCAATGGAAGGCATCATGGATATGCAACTCCTTGTGTAAATCAGATTGACCAGGCTACTAGACATGACCTTTTAACTAGACTTGTAATGTGATCCAGGGGCTGAGGGGGGAGACAACGTGGGATATGCTCCAATTAGATTTGAAAGTCTGATGTGGGTACATAGGGTCTAGAAGAAACATTTTTACAGCTGCATAATGAGAGCTATGTGTGACAAAGTGCTATTAGAAAGAAAAGGGGGATCTGGAATCATGTGACTGCGTAAGTAGGCAGTGGTGTGCATCCTCAACCATTATTGTTGACTTTTGTAATCTTACGTCTGCATCACTTGAGCTGAGTGTGAATACTGAATATGTTTGCTGTTAGGTCTCTCACTCTTTGAGACTTAAATTAACTACTTTTTATGTATGTCTCTAAACCTCTTGCATACTGTAATTCCTCAGCTCATTCACCCCCTATCTGCTGCCACATTCAAATAGGTAATTCTGTAATACAGATCAACAATGTGAACATTGTGAGTCCCCATCATAGATGTGCTGTTCGAGACGGTGGCAGTTTGGGGCATGACAGCTACACTTAGTTCGTTGTGGTAGATGGTGATGAAGTACACTGAATCATCTCCAAATAAGACAGGCAATTTGTATATATTGCAATGTGGTTCTATTGGGAATCCATCAGATCAGTATGGGCCTGTAGCATGAGAGCAAAGAGGTAAACATGATAGCTAGTGTTTAAAACAAAATGGTGCTGACTCTTACTCAGATGAATGATGAATATATGTGATCATGATCAGTTTTGAAAATAATAGCTCTTGTGTACTGTGTCAATGGTTGCAGTCCACACACTCCCCACACCCTTCCAGTGTATTATCTATTATTATGCTATTCTAATCTGGTAATTTATTTTAGTAATGCTGAACCCCCCCAAAAATAGCATTACTAAAAAAATCCAGGATTAGAATAGTAAACAACAACAGATAATACACTGGAAGGTCAGTGGCATTTTTTAAACACTAGCTATCATGTTTAAGTCTTTGCTCCAATGCTACAGACCCATACTAATTGGATGGATTCTCAACAAAACCCCACTGCAATATGTACAAATTGCCTGTCTTATTCCAAGATGATTTTGTACGTCAACATCATCTACCACTACCACTAAAATCTTGTTATTAATGCTATACAGTGAGGAAAACAAACATTTAAAAAAGAAAGATTTAAATGTAACTTGAAAGAAAAAAAAAGAAAAACACATTCTGTTTCATGTGTATCTGAATGTAACAGTATACTACCACTCCTGCTACAAATTATCATATATATCACATATTACATGATAATATCTTGATATAACTACAATGAACCACAACAATCCATAACACATTCATCCATCCATCCATCATCTACTACTTCTCTCATACACACCTTTAGTCACCATCAATAACATTCTTTTGCAGCCATTTTGGCTCTGACCAGACTTTGCTTACTTATGACATAATATGGTTGAAAATTCAGGACTTACCCTGTCATTCTGAGAGATTTATCAAATTGCACTAATTGCACCATTTGTATTTATATATTGGCTCCTTTAAATTGTGCCTTATAAAGTTTCATGTTTTGAAACGTGTCTTCCCCCCACCAATTAATCTTCAGAGTGAGGCAAAGCACTGGGGTAACAGCCCCAATTTCCTTATCTGGTCCCATTAAATGGGTTTAAACAGCAAGGCCCAGATATTCAAAAGGGTTGCGCCATGCGCAATAGGGTTGCGCCTGCGCAAGTCCGAACTTGCTCCATTCTGCCATATTCAGCAGGAGGCAGTTGCACCACAGAAAACATGCTGAGCAACAGCGCAATGCAAATGAATGCATGCTGAACTGGAGGGGGAGGAACCATGCATAAATTGCACAGCCCGATATTCAGCAGGGCTGTGCAGAGTTGTGCAGGTGCAACCCCCAACCTGCGCCTGCACAACTCTGAGCCAAAAAAGGCTGGAAGTTGAGGGCCACCCACAGGCGAGCTGCTGCATTGCAGGGCACAACACAGCAGCTGCCACCTGTGGCTGGCCCCAACCCAGTCCCTGTGCCCCCCTGCAGCCCGATCACGGGCAGCCAACTGTAAATCCCCACCACCACCCCCACTGGCCCAATCGCAGGCATAGTTTAATCCCCCCACCAGCCCGATCGCGGGCAGCAATGTAGCTCCCAGATGTATCCCTGGTGGTCCAGTGGACCCGAAAATCCCGATCGCGGGCAGTAGTTGTCTAATAAACCCCCTTCTGAATTCATCCCTGGTGGTCCAGTGGACAGAAAAGCCCGATCGCGGGCGGTAGTCGTTAAGAACCCCGAACATAGCCCTGGTGGCTAGTGTCCCCCACCCCACCACCCACGAAGCCCCACCACCCTGCTCCCCGGCAGCCGGCGGGCGGCAGCATCCCACCCGCCTGCCGCCCGCCGCACCGACTGACTGCCCGGTAGGCCTGCACGCCATTGGTGCAGAGCCAATGGGCATGCAGCCCATACCGCATACATGACAGTCCAGATTTGTGAATGAATAGGATCCATATTATACAGAATGTTTTGAAATCATACATTGTGAATCTGCGGATCTACCCTCCCCACTGCCCGCCATTCTCCCCTCCTCCTCCCTTCCCAAACTAACCCACACAGAGCACTAATCTATACAACATCACATTGGGAGTGAGGTGATATCTGTAAACTCTTGAAGGGAGTAAAGAGCTTGTAAGGGGCCCCAGATCTTATTAAACTTCTTGAACCTATCATGTAGGTTGGCTGTACCCTTTTCTGTTCTAAGGTTTGCTAAGAGTTCTTGGAGCCATTCTGTGTATGTGATCTCTGCAGTGTCCTTCCAATGTCTCAGAACAAATTTTTTAACTGACATGGAGATTAAGGCAATGTGGTATCTCCGGTTTAATCCGGGATGGTGGAAAAATCTCCTCATGAACAGATTTCTGCTGTAAATACCTCAGCTAAACCTAAAAGTGGGTCTGCACATTGTCTAATAATAGTCCAGAGGGAAGCTACCTTTGGGCACATCCAGAAAATATGACGTAAGTCACCCACTTTTTGAAGGCATCTAGTGCAGGTTGGGGATGGAATCATATCCATCTTAGCCATTCTTTGAGGGGAGTAATAAAGATTATGTAAAATTTTGAATTGCATAAGTCGAAGCCTGTCTTGTGTAACAAATTTATGACAATTTTGCCATAGGGAAGGCCAGATGATGTCATGTTCAGGGAAGAGAGAGGACCAGTATTGCGTTGGGCCAAAACTGTCAGGCAATGCCAGTCATATATAGTACTGTATGTTTTAGATACTACTTGAGGGAAGCCCACTAAAGGGCTTAAGACTTTTAGAAAGGATAATTTTGGGGGTTGAGGTGGAGTGGTACCAAACACTTGTACTAATAGGTGATGTAATTGAAACACTTTAAAAATATAGGATTTTGGGTTGTTGGCTTTATCCAGGATTTCAGAAGAGGAAAACCAGCTTGATTCATTCTTAACAAAATATGTAAGGGAACAATCTCCTAATTGGGGAATCCATTTTGATGGAAGAGGTTTGCCCTCAGTTTTGAGATTAGGGTTTCCCCACCAGGTTTGATATGTGCCCTGTGTATGCTTGTATTTTAAAAAAAGCATTTATCAATACTGAATGTTTGCTTGCTGGCATTGGCATTGGTAGTGTAGGAGTTACAGAGCTGCATAATAGGAATGGCAGTGAAGTATTGAACTGAAGCCAACCCCACCACCACCCTGCAGATACTGACAGGCATTGGGGTGTGCCTTTGGGTCATCAGGCATAACGACCACACCATTTCACCACACCCTACCCTGCAGACACCAACAAGTGTCACGGTGTGCCTTGGGGTCTTTGGACCTTATGTTCACCCCATTCCATCAGGAAATACAGTGAGATGGGTGCAGTATAGGAGAATGGGGTGAACTTTGGGGCCGAAGAGTCCAAGGCACACCTCGATGCCTCTCACTGGCTGCAGTGTGGGGGTGAGGGTGGAATGGTATGAGCATTACAGGTGACAATCCCAAGTCACACCCCTGATGCCTGTCAGTCTCTACAGGGTGGGGCGTTATGATCGGAAACCCTAAAGCCTCAGATGTTCATTGGTATTTTCACTACAAATTTTCAACATAGGTTTTTTGTGACCCCCACCTTATGAACAGTGGCAATATCAGTTTGTTAGCCGAAAGCTGATTTTGCACAATGACTACGCCATTTGGCACCACAGGTGAGAAAACACATTTTGAACAGGATGTGAAAAATGACAGCTGTACTATTCATGGGGAGGTGTAAAAAATGGCAATGTTGAAAATCTGCAGTGAAAATATTAAAAAAACTGAAGTCATGAGCGTGCGTAGAAACTGCACAATGCACACCCATAATGTAATTAGTTTGGGAATTTTTACAGCAGATTGTCAACACAGGCATTCTGGGACCTCCGCACATGAACAGTGTCACTGTGATTTTCTTAATCTGTCCTGAACAGTGATTTCCCACAGCGACCACATATTTCTGCACTGGAAGTGCAAAAACACATTTTGGACATGGTGTGAAAAAATGACAGCTGCACTGTTCATAAGGAAGTGTGAAAAAATGCCAGTGGTGAAAATCTGGACTGAAAATATTACAAATTCATGAACTTACAAGGGTGCGTGGAAACTGCGCAGTGCTCGCTTATAACACAGTCATTTTGTGGACTTTTGTCACCAAATTTTTAACATAGCCATTTTAAGACCTCTGCTCATGAACAGTGTCACTGTGATTTTCTTAATCTCTCCTGAACATTGATTTCGCACACCGATTACGCCATTGTGCCCCACATGCACGGAAACACATTTTGGGCAAGATGTGAAAAATGACAGCTGTACTGCTCATGAGGTGTGGTAAAATGGCAATGTTGAAAATCTGGAGTGAAAATATTAAAAATAAGCAAACTTACGAGTGTGCGTAGGAACTGCTCAACGCACACTCGTAAAACAGTCATTTTTGGGAATTTTTTCACCAAATTTTCAACATAGGGTTTTAGTGGGCCTACCTCATGAACTGTGACACTGTCATTTTGCAAATCAGTCCCAAAAGGTTGTTCCACATAGTGACTATAAAATCACCTTTCGGGACCAAATAACAAAATGACAGTGACCGAGTTCATGAGGTGGGGTCCCAAGAACCCCATGTTGAAAATTTGGTGAAAAAATTCCCAAAAATGCATGAGATATGCATCAAAGTTGAAAAAACACTATTTATTCCATTTTACAGCTTGCCGGCATTTCCTCAGTTCACGGTCTGCTTTGAAGAATGCAGATGTGTTCCCGGTCCACCGAAGATCGTTGCGCCGGCCTCCGGAGGTAAGTATGGGGTGAGGTGGGGGTGTGGAGAGGCAGGGTGCGAAGAGGGTGGGCACAGATGAGGGGTCAAGACAGTCAGCAAGGGACCGTTTTTTCTTACAGGCATGTTTTTTTAAAGATGATGCAGGACTTTTGCCACGCTGGGGTGGGCTCTCAGCATGGCAGCTGGAAGGTTGTTTGGGGGGACAGTGGAGCCGATGGGGGATTGGGCACCCCCGTTGGACTTACAGAACTGTTGCCACACTTGGGTGGGCTCCCAGCATGGCACCTAGAACTCTATTGGGGGGGAAGCGGAGCCAACAGGAGATTGGGCACCCCTGTCGGCCATACAGTGTGTGCGGGGGATGCATGACCACGCTGGGGTGGGCTCCCAGCATGCTACTTGTTATGGGGGATGGAGCTGTCTATGACAGCTGATTCAGTGCATTGCCGATGTGTAGGCACTTTGCATACTGCCCGACACGACGTATACAAAGTGCCTACACGTTACCGCTGATTGCAGCGGTTTTTTGCCTTCAACTGTACACCACTGCATCTGAAGGGCTGTCATAGACAGCTCCGACATTCATTGGTGGGGTGCGGCCATGCCTGCAAAAGGCAGCAGGGCATTGGAAGTGGGGGAGACACATCTATGAATTCTTGTATGGTTGCACTATGTTTCTTGCACATGCGTGCAAGCAAACATAAAAAGCACAGAGTTGTGAATGGACCCTAATAGACACTGCTATAGGGGGAAAACTTTATAGGAGAGGGGAGAGAGCTGGTCATGGTGTATAATAAGGCAGAAGGGTGGAGACCTTGTGCCTGTATAAGAGTGGATTCTGTTTTAAGCCAGGCCAGTAAGAAAGCCAAAGGGGCGGAAGGATTTTCAACCAATAGCCATCTGAGATATTTGGCCACATGGCTGGCCCAGTAATACAGTTCAACATGAGGTGGGCGTATGTAGCCTCCTTTTGTTTTAGGCACAGCTAGTTTGTGATACGCTATCCTGGGTTTCTTACCGGCCCAGATAAAATCAGCAATTAGATGGTGAATTTTCTTAAACCACGCCAGGGGGAGCCAGATGTTCAGGAGGTTAAGCGGATAAAAAAGACGAGGTAAGACATTCATCTTTATTATGCTGATTTTCCCCCAAATTGAAATGTGCAATAGGGACCATCTTTTGAGGTTCTGACTAACTGAGGTCACCAAGGGATCCAGGTTCAATTTTATAATTTTGTTCAGGCTTCTAGTGAGTTCAATCCCCAGGTATCTCAGGGAATCTGATTTCCAGGTAAATCCCAAGGCAGAGATGATATGCTTCAATACTCTCTATGTTTAATTTATAGTTGGACATGTTACTGAAGTCTTTAACAATTGCCAGCATTGGTGGTATAGAGCTAGCTGGATGAGACAATTGGAGAAGCAGGTCATCTGCATAGGCCAAAACTTTAATTATTTGATCCCGAATAGATATGCCTTGCACTTTCTGAGAATCTGTCAGTTTGCATATAAGGGGTTCTAGATGAATATTAAAAAGAAGAGGAGATAATGGACATCCTTGCCTTGTTCCGGCATGCAAAGGGAATGATTCGGATGTAGCCCCATTACTAATGATCCAGGCAGTCTGAGTTTTATAAAGTGCACTGATCCATGTTTGGAACTCCAGGGAGAAGCTGAATGCATTCAGGGTGCGCAACAGAAAGCTCCAGTTGACTCTGTCAAAAGCCTTCTCGGCATCCAGGGAGACCAGAACTGCCGGGAACTCAGCATCCCTGGATGCCGAGAAGTCGTGAGCAAGAGTACGTAGATGATCTATTGAGGATCTACCTTTCATGAAACCCACCTGTTCTAATCCTATGATGTCCGGGAGAACATTCTTAACCCGATCAGCCAGAATTTTAGTCAGTATTTTAATATCTTGGTTAAGGAGTGAGATTGGTCTGTAGCTTTATACCAAATTTGGGGATTTGCCCGGTTACCTTGCAGTATTTCTGCAGAGTATTATCATGTGCTGCAAGGAACAGTGGAATTCAGTGGCATGCAATATTTTGTGACATGTCTGTAACTGCACTGCATCCTGGCTGACTCACATGTAACTTTTGTCTTCTTTTTTATATGGTACATAGAGTCCCTCTGATGTTTTAGACTGTGGCACCCAGGGTCTAGCGTGGTGCTGCAGGGGTGCAGTGACCCATCCCACAGGTACTGGGGGCTAGATGGTTTACCCTCCCAAGGGGAACCTGAACTGAACAGGATAACTCTCCTCAAACTCCACATAACCTTCCCTCAGCTCCAGCTTACTGTGGGCAAACTGTCTTGAGAACTCATGGGGCACAGACACATACTATACCAGGTGGGCCATGCTCAGCACACATGTGTGCCCTATAAATTCTGGAGCAGAGGCACCAGTTGGACAGACAGAGGACTTCTCCTTAACTCCCCTGTGGCTCCACATATATGAACCAAGGCTGCTTTCCTCCTCCACCTGGAAGCCTGGAGTGAGTTTGCAAGGCTCTTGGGTGACTCCCTTGAGGAGGGAACCACCCCCCACTACTCCACATTTTCTCTTCTTTGAGATGATAAGGCCTCCTAGATTCTGAACTCTCTTGCTCTCTCTCTCTCTCTCTCTCTCTCTCTCTGGATCACATTCTTTGGCATCCTGTTCTGCAGGTCTCATCTCTCAGCACTGGCTCTTCTCTCGCACCTTCTGGGACTTAAGCAGAGTATCCTCCTTGTTGCTGTGGCTTAGGCCCCCCCCCCAACTCAGGAGATGGAGAATCTATTTCTGTTTCTGTCTCTGCTGTTCTCTTTCTCTCAGACAAGCTTTTAAACTCTTCTGAGCTAGGGCACTATTCTCAACTCAGGCACAATCCCCTGATGATCAATCAATCATGTTTTATTTTTAAAAAGTGCAATTCCTTTGCAGATCAAACCACTTGTACAACATAAAAAATCACTTAAAACAAATAATTAAATACATACATGCATACAATCAATAATTAAAAACTGATACATTAGGATAAAACAGCCAACTAATCAGAGTCAGGGAAGGTCATGCTGAAAAGATGCTTTTTAAGAGCAGATTTAAAGCTCTTAACAGTCAGGCAAGCTCTAATCAGATGAGGTAGAGAGTTCCACAGGGTAGGGGCCATAAAAGCAAAAGAACGGGCCCCTGAGTTCTTCAATCAAACTCTGAGGACCTCTAGCAATCCCTTAACAGAGGGGACAATAGGGGCAGACAAGATCTTGCAGGTAGCACGGTCCCTGTCCATGTAGGGCTTTAAAGGTCAATAGCCCAACCTTGAAGGTGATTTGCCAATAAACAGGCAGCCAGTGCAGGCCACGGAGCACAGGCATGACATGGCAAGATCTTGATAAGCCAGTCAGCAGCCTGGCCGCCGCTTTCTGCACCAGCTGCAATCAGCGTTTATCAACCCCCAGTAGCTCCAGGTAAAGGGCATTGCAATAATCAAGGTGGGAGGTCACAAAGCCATGGACCAGAGTTGGAAGGTCGCTGGGTGGGACCAGGCACTTGATCTTGGCGCTGTGTCTCAGATGGTAAAAAGAGGTTTTTGCAACAGCAGACACCTGAGATTTTAATGTCAGGCTGCTGTCAAAAACAACGCCCAGATTTATCGCCCAGTCTGAGGCAAGCAGCTGGTCCCCCCCCCAAGCCAAAGCCTGGACAGTTGACCAGCCAACAACCCCAAACCCTGGTGACCTAGATCAACTGCCAACACCTCGGTTTTAACCGGAGTCAGCCTCAGTCAGTTGGCACTCATCCAGTCCTGGATCTCAGAGAGGCAGCTATTAAAGACCGAGATGGCTCCAACCTGCTCTGGCACAAAGGACATGTAGAGCTGAGTGTCATCTGCATAGCAGTGAAAACTCAGCCCATACAGTCTAATAACGTCTTCCAATAGCAGCATATACACTGTGAACAGCATGGGTGATAGTACGGAGCCCTGCAGAACCCCACAAGATAGGGGAAGGGGGCTGAGGAAAAAATCCCTGACACCAATCTCTGAGTTCTGCCCGTGAGGAAAGATTGAAATCATCTGAGGACTGTACCAGACAGTCCACAGAGCATCTGCAGACACTTCAGCAACACACCATGGTCCACAGTGCCAAATGCTGCAGAGAGATCGAGAGGAACAAAGATGAAACAGCTCCCTTGATCCCTCGCTATTAGGAGATCATTAAGTACCCAAACAAGTGAAGTCTACTGTGCCTCTTCCTAAATCCGGACTGGAGAGGATCATAGACATTGTGGATAGTTAAATGGTCCTCCAGCTGTGCTGCAACCACCTTCTCAATAACCTTGCCCACAAAGGGCAGGTTAGAGACAGATCTGTAGTTTGCTAAGCAGTCAGGGTCGAGGGAGGATTTATTTAGGAGGGGTACCACTACTGCTTCCTTCAGGGGGTCAGGGAACACCCCTGTCTCCAATGAACACAGGACTATCTCAGTCAGGACCAAGTCGATGACCTCAACACACTCCACTATGAGGCGTGCTGGGCCCAGGTCCAAATTACAAGTAGGGCGCGTACCCTGGATGATCCACACAATGTCTGCCATCACCAACTGGCTGAAGTCAGAGCAGGCAAACTGGGCACTTGCAGCTTCCTGTCAACCTCCGCAAAGCCCATTTGAAGGCACTGAATGGATCTCTGACCTGATGGTGGCAACCTTATCTGCAAAGAACCGAGCAAATTCATCACACTTACTCTGCGAAAATGCTCACCGAGACTGAAGACAGACTGGACTGCACAATCTGTAAACAGTCCAGAAGAGCTGAGTCAGTCGGTTCTGTGCAGTGGCAATCTCCTTGGACAAGAATTCTGCCTTCTTACAGGAGACTGCAGATTGATAGTCTTTATAATGGACCATCAATCTAAGTTTGTCTTCAGCCAGACCAGATTTCCACCAGTGCTGCTCCAACCTTCGAGCCCTCTCCTCAACTCCTTCAAAGTTTCATTGAAACAAGTGGACTTGGGGCAAAGAGTGAGGGGGTGAACACTGACAGGAGCTAGGGAATCCATTGCCATTGTCACTGCCTTATTATGTTGCACATGCTCTAAGGGTGGGGGGGGGACAGGCAGCAGGCAACAAGCACCAGACACTAGTCACCTGACCAGTCATGTGCCATAACTAAGCAGCCAGAGTTGTTTACAGGAAGTAAGCTGGGGGTGTCTGTATAGGGGATATGAGATGGGCGGCCTTCACATAAGCTATTTATTCTCATGAGTCCCTGGTGTCCTTGGGTGAACTCACGAGTGGCGTAGTATAGCGGAGCCATGAGTGGTTTGTCCGAGGACACCGGGTGCAAGTGAAAATAAATATCTTATGTGATGGCCATGCCCATCGCATGTTCAATTTGTGCAGTAGGCATCAGTTTTTTGATGGTGTTTATTCTTAAGTTTCATGAGTTTTTTTTTTTGTAGTTTATTATTTGTTTAATGGACTTTTTGTTCTTGTTTTTTTGCTATTCTGTCATAGTGGGTTGTTGTTGTGAATGGGGGATTGTAGTAAGTTTTGATTGGGTGGCTATTTTGAGTGGTGGCTTAAGTGGATTTTGATTGGCTGGATGACCGTGGGAAAAAAGTTTGCGATTGGTTGGTGGGTGTGTCTTGGTACTTGGTGGGTGTGGCTTTCTTCTGTGGCACAGTTTTGGCTCAGTCGGGTGGAGTTTGGCATTGGAGAAGGATCTCTGGACTGGATTTAGTGGAGCTGGTGGGATCTGCATGCTGTGGATTGGGAATGTGATCAGAGGAGATGGGATTTGGATGCAGCAGTGTTTCATGGATGGTGGAGTGCTTTTCGGGAGTGGGCGTTACTGGGTAGTGTTGGAATAGTGGAAGCGGTGTCGAGCATTGCAGTTCTGGTGAAGTAGTGGATTTATTTATTTTTTTTATTTATTTTTATTGGATCGTGCTTGGTATGTACTTTTTGGAGTGGATGTGGACTTGGAATGTGCATTGCTGATCTTAGCTGATATTTAGAATGTAGTATGGAGGAGTCGGGAGACTGTCGAGGAGTGCCCGGGAGTTGGCATTGCTGTATCCGGGAGAAGTGCGGGCCTGTCATGGATCTATGCTCATTGTTGGGATTATGACTTTGAAAAGTCAGTTATGTGAAGGACTTTTTTTGAAAAGGGCTTTCTTTTTTTAATGTCTAAACTGTGGATTGTGACTTTGAAGAGTTGATGAGTTTGTGCACTTTTTTTTGAGTCAAAATTTTTTTTTATGTTTCATTTGTGGATATGTACTTTGCTGATAATACCTTTGGGAGACAAAGAATGACAAGGTAAAATGAGTGCACAACCTTTTTATTGCTGAACACACATTACAAAGTAGAAGAAAACCTTTTTGTTGTTGCAAAGATAAAAAATAGTGAGAGAACTGTTACCCAAAAATAACTTTTTGCTGAAAAGGATTATTATGCCAAACAAAGCAAGCATTTTCATTCTAGGATTTTTTTATGTTAACTGTTTTGAACTTTTAAATAGAAGAAACTGTTTATTTTTTTATAGAACTGCTATGCTGAACTGAGTTGAATTTGCCACTAATATTTATGATAACTGTTGTGTTTGTCTACGAACAGGTATCTTGCAAGAGTGATTCAGATCTTTTTTGAACAGTTAAAGACCACAATAAATTTTGTCTTGGAAAAGTGTTGCCTGTGCATCAGTTTTCAGGATGATTTTTATATGTGGTTGTTGTCCCTTTGGTATATCTGTTGTTGGTCTTCTTTTTCAGTCGAAATAGGTCTTTCTCCTGTGTTTTGTAGTGGGCCTTGTAGTATAGGATTCCTGTGGATAAGAAAAAAAAAAATAAAAGAGTATTGCTTTGCACTTGACATTTCCTTTATACCATTGTTTTATTGCTTTGGATGATTTCGTTTTCGATAGTATATGAGATGTATGTAAGCCTTGCATATATTTTAGTTTTCATAAAAAGGTACATGCAGGATATATTAAGTAGGCCTTTGTAGTATTAATGGTTTTAGTGCTGTTATTTTTTCCTAAGTAGGCTAAGATATGTGTGGCCTGCACGATGAACTTGCAGGTAGTTTGTGTTGCATTCTTAGTAGATGCTCATGAATTTATACTAATATGGATGTTTTTATAGTGTTCTACTTGTTCTTTTTTTTTGGGGGGGGTAGGTATTGTGCATAATGCTTTTGTGTTAAAGTTTGGATTTCTTTTTTATTTGAGATTGCGTGGTTGTTTTTTACTGTTGCTGTTTCGTTTTAGACAAACACGTTTTTGTAATTGGTTATGTCTTCTAGTGGAGGTGGGTTGTAGGAATGTTAAGGCTTTGTTTTGTTAAGGGTAATGTATGGTTATGTGGTTGGTAGGGTTTTAATTGTTGAATTTTTTTTTTTTTATTGGGTTAGTCAAGGATGATGTGTCTTGGTTATTATGTGTTTTAACACGTGTTTGTCCCACTTGTTCATTTTTTTGCACAACTAATAAATTGAGTTAAAGTGGTGCTGTGCAAGCTGCAAGGTAAGTAACTGGATATTTTTACAGTCCTGCACAGCTATGTTTGGTTAGTGATACAGTGAATAACTGTTGCTTCTGTTTTTAGCTGATGTAATAGCAATTCTAGGACACATTTTTTCCTTGCTTTGTAGACCTTAAGGTGATAATTGTATTGTGATTACATTTGTTAATCAGAGTCTGAGTCTAACTCTGTTCTCTGTGGTTGTCTTGCCTTGATTTTTTTCATAATTGTTTCCTGGAGGATGAAGAAGAGAAAGATAATGAGAGCCTTGTATTATGTCATTGCTTATGGGAGGTGTGTGTGTGGGGGGGGTACAGGAATAGGTGTGAAGCTGTAATAGTTTTTTTTTTTGTTTCACAAATCACAGTAATACAGACACTCTTCGTGTATACCAATGCATAAATAGACTTTTATAATAATGTTTAGTATTGTATTGCTGGTTGTGAGTACTTACCTTGGATTATATTGCAGGTGATGTTCTTTGCTTTGATGACAGGGTTGTGGAAGCAGGAACCTAGGAGATCTTCTGCAGTTGGCATGCTGGAAGCTAGTTTTGTTTTTTTCATAGGTGGTTCTGGTATTGGTTGGACTTTGGTGCCACTTAATAAATTGGATATTTGTAGTTGTTTTGCCTCATTTATTTTTGAATAGTCATTGAGGCTTTGTAACTGTTTGTGGCCGGAGATTTGTATAATTTCTTTTGGGGCCACACCACTGTCTGAAAGCTTTTGCATGAAGTGCTTCCTTGCAGAATGATTTGTTAGTCTTTTTTCTGTTTGTAGGTTAGCAGATGAAATCATGGTCTTCATTATTGTGGATATCATGTTGATTCCGATGGGTTGATTCTTAAACCATGCACCTAAAATTTGTTGTTGCTGTGAAATCTTTATTGATAGGAAAAATGGTGCATCTTTGTCTAATGTTTTTGTGGGTCTTTTTGCTTTGTGTTTTTGTATGCTTTTACTGGGCACCTTTGCGAGTTGTTAGGTATCACGTAGGACCTCGGCTTTAGTTTGTGGTATTCTTTTGGGTTTTGTCCACTCCGTGTTTTTGTTTGTCACTCCTGGTCACATTGCAGAAAATGATGATTGGATTCATCAGTCTTCAGTTCAATGTTCTCCCCAACATATTGGTCACATTTCTGTGTTTCCTTTCACACCAAAGTAAAGGCTTATTGTGGCCAGAGGGTGTTATTTAGGGCTTGTGGGCTGTGGGTGCCTAGTTGTCCTCTTTCATAGATCTAGTCAATTATTGTGTCTGTCAGTTCATCTGCAGCTTTTGCTCTGCACCCTTTACCCTGGCTTTTTAACTGTTTTTGTTTAGCTTGCAGCACTTGCCTGGTAGTTTCAAAGTGTCTTGATGTTGAAAGTGATTCTGGATATTGATGCCTTTCTAAATGCCTTTCAATGCTCTGGAAGATGGATCTGAGGGTTAAAGGTTCATAAGGGGATTCATCTTTTTATACTGTCTTGCAAGTGCGCAAGCAACATCTTGTGGTAGTAGCAGAGATGCAGAGGTGTGTCAGTTTTGGCGAATGCAGGGCACACTTTTGTAGGCATGTCTTTCATTCTCCAATTAGCCAGCATGCTAACACTGATGCAAGAATTATGTAAAGTGCCACCAACTTGAAAGAAATGTGCCACTGCAATCAGAGACATGCTCGTCATGCAGCAGCAGAGATGACATGCCTCTCATACTTATTTTATTTATTTATTTATTTGAAATCTTGGAATTACAGCTTTTGAGTCAGAGACTAATTTCCAAAGGCTCCAGTCAATTCACAATACAGACATAGGTAACACAGTCGACAATAAGATACAGGGTACAATGCCAGGACAATTTGATGGCAAGATTGCAACATGAAAATGAAGGGGATGACAAATCACCAAGTCCGAGGTCCGGGACCCACTCGAGCAGTTTCAGTACTTGATGCTTTAGCTCTGTTTAAGTCCGATAGACTTGTCTTGCTTTGCTGCGTTATCGAGCATGCGCACCTCTGGAAACTTCATATGGCAATCTGTCCTCCTCCCCCGCCTGCCCTGAAGTGTGTGTGAATAGTCATTTTTTTTGTATTAAATAACTTAGAATTCCACTCCTCAACATCTGTGAACTGGGGGGTTAGGTAACGTCTTCCACAACAGCTTAGTGATGTTAGTAACCGGTGTGTGTTTGAGGGGGGCAGGTAGAAGATGTAATGCCTCACCCAGCATGCACTGTCAGGAACACGGGAACTGTGCCTGGTGATCAGAAAAAAGCGCTGAGTCCTACCGCCAACATAGAGACTTGGACTGAGGACTGGACCCACATAACGGACCCATGGCTGTTGCAGACAGAGTCATGCAGTAGGTGAAGTGCACGTGTATATGAGGGGGAACAGGTGCCATTTCATTCTAGCACTAGCACTAAGGAGAGATGGATGTTGCTTTGTAGTAGTGATTTTAATAACTGCATGTACGGTGAAAATCTCTGAATTTGGTTTTAGCAGCAGGCAGGGTTCTGCTACTAAACGGGAGTCCATGTAAAAATGGGAGAGAAGTCTTGCTGTGCCTCAATGCTGTTTAACCATTTTATGCTGTGACTTGTAACTGAATGTCTGTTCAAAAAAAAAAGAAAATTTATTTGGCCATGGAGTAGACTGTGTGTGCCTGATGACAGCATGGAAGCTGCATAAAACAGTGTGTGTCTTGACTGCAGAGAACTCATGAAAGGGCAGAGAATTTTAATATTAAAAAAATGATGTGGTCACAGAGATAGAGAGAGACGCTGTGTGTCTGACTAGTCGTTAAGCTGCATAATAACAGGGACTCTTAAATGGGTAGAGAACTTTGCTAAAAGAAAAAAAATGGCCACGGAGAAGGACTCTGACAGTCTGACTAATCTGGCAGCAGGGTAAAATAAATATGGACTCTCTTGACAGAACTTTGATTTAAAAAAAAATATATATTACATACACGTATATATTATATAGCATGAGAAAGGGACCCTGTGTGTCTGACTAGTCAGTGGTAGCAGGAGAGTTAAGCTGCACAATATAGGGGACTATCTAGTCTTGAAAGGTAGAGAACTTTAATAGGAGAGGGACACTGATGTCTCCGACTTGTAACTGGGCAGTAGGGTTAAGCTCTGATATAAAAAATATATTTTTCACAGAGATGGACCCAGTCCTGTCTGACTAGTCATTGGCAGCAGGATTAAGCTGCATAAAGAGACTCCGAAAGGATGTGAACTTTGATATATATAGTATTAAAAAAATATATATGGTCATAGAAAGGGAACAAACTGGAAGTAGGGTTAAGCTGAATAAGGAGACACCCTTGAAAAGTGAGAGAATGTTTATTAAAAAAATATATATATATATATATATATTTAGTCACAGAGAGGGAAACACAGTGTGACTTACGAATGGCTGCCACGGACTTATGGAACAAAAAGAACACAATTCCTGGACTTACATCCTCAGAAAAAAAATGTTCAGCCCCTGAAATGTATACAAGGATGTCTAATACAGTGTTGAGACTGTAGGTGACATAGTATACAATAAGATACAGGATACAGTGCCAGGACAATTTGATGGCAGGTTATAGCATGACCTGTTTACAATGATGTAGACAATGCATAGGATATATTTGACAGTAAGAGGTAGACCTGCAATGGACAGTGAGTGATACAGGGAACAGTGTGCATGCCTTCTAAGCTTTGCTGGAGCTGAGTAACTAGGTAAGTGAGAGGAGGCAGGTAGTGCGAGTTCTAGAGCAGTCTGTTGGGAGACTTTGTCAGAGTGCCTGACTAAGATTATAGGCCATTGACTGGGAAGAGGTCGGGTGACAGGTCTGAGCGGTTGGTACAGACACGGGTAGTGGACCTAGTGCATGCAGGTACAAGTGCAGGTGGCAACGAGGTGAGTCTTGAGTGTCTTTTTAAAGGGGCCAAGTTTTTGATGGTTAGAGACCGATGGGGGGAGGACATTGAAGTAGGAGGGAGCCCTGACCAGAAATGACCTCTGGGCAAGTTTGGTTCTGACTCTGGGAATGGGCAATGCAGCTTTGGTCAAGCTGCATGTGTTCACTGTGGGGGTAGAGGAGGTTAGGGAGGCAGATAGGCCTGGGGGGGTCAAGCCAAGGAGGGATTTTTTGGTCAAGAGGCAGGACTGGTAGTGGACCCTCTCATCAAAGTTCATGATCTGGGCGAGGGAATAGAGCATGCATGTGTGCGTCATGCGGTCTGCAGCAGTTAAGAGCCTGCAGGCTTTGTTAATGACCACTTTTATTTTACCGATAGCTGTGGCATCTGCGGTGGCATAGATCAGCAATCCATAGTCAATCAGAGACATCACTGAGGAGGTTATGGCTAGTCTCAGGGCTTCTGGTGGAAGGCAATCCTTATGGCGATAAAGGAGACCAATGTGTGCATTGGTAGCACATGTGAGGGTGTTGATGTGCACGTGGAAGGAGAGGGCAGAGTCAAAGATAACCCCTAGATATTTGTAGGATGAGACCTGCTTCAGGGTCTAGAGTGACTTTGCTTGAATATGCAGTCGGGCATTTTTTAATTTGTTTTAGTGATGCGCGAAAAGTAGGGTCTTGTTTTTTTTAGGTTCATGACTAGTCTATGCTTAGCAAACCAGAGTTCAGCTTGGCTGAACGCATTCTGGAGTGAGGCCTGAAGGTCAGTTGGGTTGGTGTGGGAGACACAGATGATGGCATCATCCGCGTAGAGGAGGATTTTTTCAGGGCAGGTGGTGGGAATTGCATTTAAGAACATGCTAAAAAGCAGGGGCCCTAGAATGGATCCCTGTAGGACTCCCATGCAGATGGGGCATGAGCAGGAAACTGTGTTATTTATCCACACACACAGGGACCTGGATGACAGGTAACTAGTAAACCAGTCTAAGTGCCCTTGTGAGAACCCCATTAGGAGGAGGATATGTGCATACATGCCTTTCCTGAATAACATACGTGCCTCTCCTGATGAAACATTTCAATAAACATGGCAGCGGCATGATCCCCAAACAAAGCCCACGTTGGGGGTGCAGTTCCCATGTCGGCATGTCCCCACCCCCCCAAATTCAGTAGGTTTACATGGCAATATTGTTACCGGTAACATGATATCAGGGATCCCCAACTTACCCAGTAACTCTTTGACACTCATTTCCGTGTCTGCCTGATTAGCAGAGTAGTCTTCTCAGGCACTGCAGAGTTTTGCTTGTAGTTACCCAGTAACACTCTGCTCATGTAAAGGCACTGATTGTGTGACACACTGGGAGCCCACCCCAGTGTGCCACCACTCACAGAAAGCTGACTGTATTGGCATGTTCTTCCCCCCACACATATTGTGTGGCACACTGGGAGCCCACCCCAGTGTGGCCAACATCCTCCCCCTAAAAGTCATGGGGCACACTGGGAGCCTACTCCAGTGTGCCCAACATTTGTTTTATTTCACCTTTAAAGAAAGAAAACCGTCTGCAATGTTCATTTTTTTTCTGTACCGGAAAAACAGAAAATGGTCCCTCATTGTCTGCGATGCCCCTTCCCCCAATCCACACCCACCCTCTGTGCACCCCACCTCCCCATACCCCCTTCACCCCATACTTACCTCCGAAGGTCCAATGCTGCAATCTTCAGTGGAGCGGGAACACATCTGGACTCTTCAAAGCTGAACTGCAAAATGAAGACATGCTGGTAAGCTGTATAATGGCATCAATGGGGGGAGGGTCAACTTAAGTGGATATCTCAGTCATTGTTTTGAATTTTACCTCCAAACTTTCAACATGGGGTTCTTGGGACCCCACCTCATGAACACATGCACTATCATCTTGTTATTCAGTCCCAAAATGTCATTTCGCGGTCACTGCGTGGAATCACCTTTTGGGACTGATTAACAAAACAAATGGCAGTGCCACTATTCATGAGGTGGGGTCCCAAAAAGCCTATGTTGTAGATTTGGTGAAAAAATTCCAAAAAATGACTGTTAAGAGCGTGCATTAAGCAGTATCCATGCACGCTCGTAACTTCCACAATTTTTAATATTTTCACTCCAGATTTTCAACATTGCCATTTTTTCACACCTCCTTATGAAAAGTACAGCTATCACTTTTCACATCCTGCCTGAAATATGTTTTCACACATGTGGCACACAATTGCGCAGTCGCTGTGGGAAATCAACTTTTGGGACAGATTAACAAAATCACAGTGCCACTGCTCATGAGCAGAGGTCCCCAAATGCCTATGTCAAAAATTTGGTTAAAAAAATCTCCAAAATAATTGTGTTATGGGCTTGTGTTGTGTAGTTTCTATGCACGCTCTTGAATTTTTCATATTTTCACTCCAGATTTTCAACATTGACATTTTTTTTTACACCTCCTCATGAACAGTACAGCTGTACTTTTTCACATCCTGCCCAAAATGTGTTTTTGCACCTGTGGCACCAAATGGCACAGCTGCTGTGCAAAATCACCTTCCGGCTAACAAACTGATAGTGCCACTGTTCTTGAGGTGAGGTCACAAAAAGCCCATGTTGAAAATTTGGAGGGAAAATGGCAACAAACACCTGGGGCATTAGGGTTTCCAACCATAATGCCCGGCCCTGTAGAAACTGACAGGCGTCAGGGGTGTGACTTGGGATTGTCGACAGTAATGCTCTTGCCATTCCACCCCCACCCCCACCCTGCAGCCAGTGATAGGGATCAAAGTATGTCTTGGACTCTTCAGCCCCAAAGTTCACCCCATTCTCCTATACTGCACCCATCTCAGCATATTTCCTTATGGAATGGGGTGAGCATAAGACCCAAAGACCCCAAGACACACCACGACACTTGTCGGTGTCTGTAGGGTAGGGTGAAGTGAAATGGTGTGAATTTTATGGCCGACGACCCAAGGCACACTCCAATGCCTGTCAGTCTCTGCAGGGTGAACGTGTGGTGTCAGTTCAATACTTCACTACCATTTCTATTATGCATCTCTCTAACTCCTGCAGTACCAATGCCAATGCCAGCAAGACAACATTCGGCATTGACAAATGCTTGTTTTGTTACTGTCACGAAGTATTGGCTCAGTATGTTTTGTAGCTATTCTGGTGGGATTAGTTGTAGTGAGCTGTCAATGTTGAAGTTGTTTTTTGTGTAGGTTGTTAAGAGGCTGACATCAATTTCTGGGTTGTTTTGAATGTATTTATATTTTTTACACTGTCTATAAAGTGCACTACAGCTGATTCGTCTATTGTGATCAGTTCAGTTGCAGTGCTTGGTTTTTGTACAATATAACATGAGCTGGTGCTGGCTGTGTGCTCACATTCTGTGTTTAGTGGCAGAAATGCACTTTTATTCCAGGAGGTGATGTTTATGATTCGTTTTAAGGTAGTGGCAATAGAAGCTCTCACTGTTCTTTCTTCTGGATTGCTTTCTCTTTTTTTTGTATTTTGTTGGGCTAGCATCAGTGAGAAGACATCTGTGGTTTTCTGAAGGCATACACTTGTTTTTTCATTTCTATGCTGAATTTCTGAGGTAATGTCTACTGAGACCTGCAGTACTGAAGTGGTGGTTTGTGGCCTTTGTGGACAATCCGGTGGTAGTAACGGTTCTGTATCTAGTTCCATTTGCATTAGAATATTTTGGAGCTCTATTTCAAAACTTTTATTGGCAGAGGGTGTTTCGGCAGCCATTTGCAGTACTTCTGGTTGTGGGTTGTAATACATTTGTATCGAAATGTCTGCAGTTTTTCCATTTTTCTGTATAGTTGTGGCTGTGTGCTGCATGGCAGTTTGAGAGGTTCTGGCGGTTGAGACTGTGAACCGTGCAGGTTGGCACAGATGGTGAGTGCGAGCAGCAGGTATTCAGGTGTGGAACACGATACTTTGATTATTGTTGGGTTTACTTTCGTCAGCTTTTATGTAAATTCGTTTTTAGGAAATTTGATTGATGTTGGGGTGCATACATGGTTTGACATGGATTTATGTAATGGCAGTGAGAATAAATTAATTTATGTAACTGATTTTATGCCCACTCCTATTGCATAAATTGTTTTATTAGTTTGTTCATTTTAGCATATTCAATCTATCTTATTTGATTGTGTTGGGAATTGTTGTGGTATACCATTTGTATTGTTTATTTTTGTTTTATGGTTTGTATTTGTACTGGTATCTGTACTGTCTGTATTGTTTTGTGTTGTATTTTATTGTAATGGCTCCCTGAGCCTTAGGGGAATAGTGCCAGATATATATAAAGTCTACTACTACTACCACTACTACTACTACTACTCCAGCTTCAAGGGCATTGGCTCAAACAGGCAGAGGTAACAGCTTGGTTACATAGAATTTACTATGGAACACATTTTTAGAAAAAAATTTCCCAAGCTTTGTAGTACATTTTTGCAACTTGCCTATGAAATTTGAATATCAGGACTTTCTGATTTCATAGTACACCGGTTATACTGACAGCTATGGCTATGCCCCAGTAAATCTTTAGCTATGGTGTATTTGGATCTATAACAGGAAGTCCCAGGGCAAGAAATGGTGATTTCCTGTGAAATATCATGATATATATAGATTTATGCAATGGCGTTTTAAAAAAAGCCATAGAATAAAAATGTGTAAACTCACAGTCGTTGGATAAATATTATTTATCCACAGAGTAGACACGTCATAAAAAGTTATTGAAACAGTAAACACATCACCATAGTCTTAATGACTGTACTACTTTCCAAGCAAAGAATGTCACAAAGTACACATTCCCTCAGACACGCCAGCAGCCTCAGAGTGCATGGCTCGCATCAGTTTAAGTAAAGTAACTGTCATCGAGTTCATCATACTACACTTCCATGTATTAAAAGAAAGGGCAGTATTGTCAGGCTCCCATAACAACCATATATAGCAGTACAGTTCTGAAAAAAAAGAAAAAAAAAACAAGAAAATGACTAGTGCAGACAGTAGTTTCAGCATAGAGATGGATGACATTCTAACTCAGATTGAGAATGACACTAAGCCGCTAGTTGAACCAGAAGAAGCTGTTCAAGCTCCCCAAGCATCAAGTAACAGACAGCTACCAGCCGCAGATGCATCCCTGTCAACCATAGACATAGCAGCAATAGACGACTACATACTAAAGGCAAGAAACCACAACACAGTAAAAAAAAAAATCCGAAATGGACGTCCAAGTGTTTAGTCATTACCTACGAGAGAAATTCAACATAACAGTACCTCTTCACCAGTTGCAACCAGAAGAACTAGACCGACTAATTTGTCACTTTTTCATGAACTGTCAAAAAAAGGATGGCACACCCTATGACCCTCTAACCCTGAGATCCACACTACAAAGTCTGGAGAGACATCTTAAACTAAAAATGTACCCCGAGTCTTTATCAACATCCCTAAAGTTCCAAAAGAGCAGGGCTGTATTGCAAAGCAGACAAAAAAATCTTAAAGGGGAAGACAAAGGCAAGAAAAAGAAAGCAGCTGACAAGTTAACTGACTGTATGATAGACAAACTGTATGCCAGCAACCAGCTGGGTCCTGAAAGCCCAGAATCTCTATTGAACACCATGTGACTGGTAGTCACACTCTATTTTGGCATAAGAGGTAACACCAAAACCAGAAACCTTAAATGGGGAGATGTAGAAATGAAAGAAGATGAAAACAACCCAAAATACATAGAATTTAATAAGGAAAGACAGACAAAGACAAGAACTGGTGCCAAACCCAAAAACACTAGGACACTAAAGCCCAGAGCATACCAGATTGAGGACCCATGAAGATGTCTAGAAGCAAGCTACACCCTGTACCAAAGTCAACGACCTGCAAAAGCACTGCATCCAGATGCCCCAATTTTTCCTTTCAATAAATACAAATGCCAAGCCTAGCTACCCAACTACATGTATAAGAATCAACCAGTGGGCGTCAACAAAATAGGCTCCATGGTCAAAACCATGGTGTCAAAAGTAGGAATAAAATCCAACAAGCAACTTACTAACCATTCTGTCAGAAAACACCTCATCCAGAAGCTAACCGACAGTGGACTGGCACCGATAGACATAATCCAGGTATCTGGACACAGGCGACTGCAGTCCTTAAATGACTATGCCAAACTGAGTGAAAAAAGCAACATCAAATTTCCAGTATATTAAGCTGCCCTCAGATTCCATCAACATCTCAACCAGTGCAAAATACAGCTACTTGCAGTACCCTACCACAAACCTGGAGTGATGTAATGGGAGCCTGTTTCAACAGACCAACCATCAATGCTTCAAAATAACATTCAACATTGTGCAAGGTAACAAAGCAAACCTAAATATAAACAAAAGTACTACAGCATCTTTGTTCAGATGAATGTATTTTAAATGGCAGTGAGAGTTCAGTATAAGAGCAGAAGAGATGAGCGAAGTGGCCCTAATTCGCTCTGGGAAGTGGAACACAGAGTGAAAGTGAATTTGCGGTGTGCTCTGCAACGTGAAGTGGAGTACTTTGCGTTATTAATGGGTAATGTGAAGTCCATTGAAAACAATGACTTCACGTTATCTGCCTTCCCAAACCACTACTCTACTAATTCTTAAGGTGAATCACATTGAAAACAACGTACAGTACTTTGCCTTACTTTGCCTTGTTTTTAAGCTCCAAAGGTGAATTTTGCAGTGATTCATGGGATCTCAGGTCACATGGGCTCTAGATTGTTCTGCACAGCCTCAGTATGGGGTAGTGTGTGTAGGAAGCTGTGGGAGACAATCTGCTCTGAGAGCTCTCTGTGATTCAAACCTTCTAAAAGCTGTTAAAAAAGCCTTTTTGAGTCATTTTTTTGCTGAAACTTTAGTTCATCTATAATAGGAAACCCTCCTGTGCTCATATCACCGAGCATTTATTGTTTGTGTGTGTATTTTTTGAATATTAATGTACAACATTCAGTCTATGTTCTGAGAAACAGTGGAAGTGTGCTTTGGGGGAGGGGCGTATCTGTGGTGTAGGTAGATTAACTTGAAGAAAAAGACAGTGCTTTCTGTTATGGTGATGTTTTTCTTGTATAACTGCGTTAATGTACACACAGTAATATTTTCAAAAATTCTTGCCATTTTTTTGCTGATTGTTGTGGTGCAGCAGTGCATAATTTTAGTTTGTTTAAAATATGTGGTTATATTACTGAAGTTTTCAATTTGCTACGCATTACTTAGTGTGGGTGTATGTGTGTGACATGAGTCATCAAATCAGACACCTTTTATTGTGCCACATAATTTCAGCAATTGAACCTGCTATCCACTGCAGCTGTGTAATTTTTTGTACTTCTTTGTGGTATCTTTACAGGTACTTGTACTAGTGACTCTTACTGCAGCAGTGCAGTACACTGACATTACGGCCCGCCCCAACCGGCAAAGATATTCTTTTCCAGATTTGAATTTCTGATGGTGAGCACTGGTTAGGTATTGTGCCTTTGTATCTGCACCTCTTCAGTGCACAGTGCATTCTTAATCTGTCTGTACATTTGCATCTCTTTAGGGCCCAATCTCCATCTCTAATTTAAGACACAGTTGTTTCTTTGGCTTCCCTTCAGAGTACTGGACAGGTGTGATGCATAATTCAGCATGAACACTGTACTCATTAATATGCGTTTTTAAGTCAGGACCATCATCGGGAGTCACTCATGATACAAATCACATTCTTCATCATCGCGATCACAAATGCAGTCACAAATCACGATTTACGATTACATCACGAATCACAACATTAATATTTTTAGTAGTTACTTTGATGTATTATAAGCCTGTTTTGTAGTATCTCTCCAGGCTTCTCCACCCCACCATTGTACTCATTAATAAGTATTTTTAAGTCAGGGAGTTGGACAGTGTCTGCAGTACATACACAGACTGGAAAGAAGACTGCACCCATGCAGTTTAGCACAGTATACTTCCACTGCTCAGAATACATACAGAAGACAACTAAAAAAGGGCATAATTACATACAAGGATCGGGGATGGTGGAGGAATACATTTTATAACACAGCAAGGAAGGTGTGGGGGCACATGGTGTGAGGGAAAAAAAAACTAATGTGGGATCCCATGATGATCCAGCAGCAGTTCCAGCATGGACATGATTTGGAACTGATGTCCCTCTATGTAAGAAAAATAAAATTTACAGAAAGAACAAATTAAGTAAAAAAGAGTACTGACAGAAAAGACAAAAAAAATGTAGCTTTTAAAAAAGCTGTTGGGTCTAAATCAAAGTTTAAATCTCCTCCTCATTCTGATCTCAAAGTATCAGCAGTCACAAAACACACTTCTCTCTCTCTCTCTGTCTGCACAGCAGAAAGTGAAAGTGTCTGCTTGTATGATTCACTTTCTTCCTGCCTAGCTAAAGAGCATGTGACTTACAGTACTGTAAGCCACGTGATGTGTGGGGGGCTGCCAAATCTGAAACACTAAGTGGATCACTTAGAATCATAATGAGGAACTCGAAGTCCATTAAAACAATGACTTGCCTTACTTCACATTGCCATTCCGCCTTAATGCGGAGTGGTAATGACAAGTGGAGGAGCACTTTATTGTCTGGCTTATGAGGGAGGCAACGCCGTGCCCACTTCGATTCACTTCGCTTAGCAGAATTTAAATTGCTGCATCTCTAAAAAGCAGTAAAAAAACACGAGAAATGAAAATAAATCTACCACAGCCACCACCCCACCCCACCCCACTCCCACCCCCACAAGCTGTTTAAAACTGCAGGATAAAACATTGTAAGAAATCTAGTTAAAAGTACAAAATGAAACTTCCTCTACCTTCGACCCTTTTTGCTTGTAGCAATTAAATTAAAAAAGTACATGTAAGCAACAGTAAATGCATATAGTAATAGATGTTTTTTACACCCAAAACAGGTAACAAGTATGACAATCTAAAACGAAGAAGACCACAAGTCATAACTTCTGACTGGGATTCTGATTGAGAGGCAAGTAAAAAGTAAAACACCTGTAGAAGACAAGGAATATCCTTGAATGTGCATAAAGAAAGTACTCTTCACACAGTTCCTCAGACTCTATAAACTTTTCCCAAGTTCAATCTTAAGAATAATAGAATGGCTTTGGCTGCTCTAACTAATGAGTGCACAGAAAGGATAGAAATTAAATATGCTTAACCGTTACTCTCCCCCCCTCCCATAACTGTGTACCTGAGTGAAATGTGTAACATTGAATAACAATTTTAAAAACTCACTCTGATTCCTAATGTGTTGTCCAGTAAATCGTTGGAGTCCGAGTAGCAAAATGAAAAACAAATCCATGAGAAGGAAGTTTCAAAATTAAAAAACAAAAATAATCCAATAGGAGAACACTGACTCAAAACACCTCTCCAAGCAAGACTAGACGACACCTTCCAGCTGCCCTTGCCGAAAATCACACGCCGCTCCAGGGTAACTCCATAAGCCGGATCCTCCACAATATCCCCGAGGTCCTTGAATCCAGGAAAAGGCTGCTTCCGATGTCCTTCAGCGCTAGATGCACATGCTTAATGTTCACTTCACGGTGACTCCCCATCAACTGCTAAAGAAACTGCTTCATCAGCCTAAGTCATGCCCACAACCAGAAAGCAGCCTATGAGAGCTGACGAGGGTGATAACAGCCAGTAGGAGAGCACACAGGCACAAAGCCAGTCGCCATGATGCTACCGACCCCAGCAACCAATCAGACCATACAACTACCAGCCCATTCTCAAAATTTAACACAAAAAAAAAACTGATTAGAAGGCGGAAGAGCGATGGCAATTTACAAAGAGTACCACCTAAATAACCTTTTCTTCCACAAAACTACCTGGATAATATAATATAAAAAAAAATCAGCACGTTGTGCCCCATTGCATAAATCGAATACTTGCTGGTCTGCCCGTTGAATACCCTATTTCTCTTCACTCGTGCAGATTGACCTCAGGGACCACCACTCATGGCATCGCTGTGCTCAGCCACTCATGAGGTCACCGAAGGTCAATCGGCGCGCTCAACAAGATAAATAGTGTATTCAACTACAGACCATTAAGTATCTCTTATATAACAGGACATACAGTATCTCTGGCTACCATTGTATGATGTCATAGTGTTCATCATGACAGCACAATGTGATGTCACAAACAGAGCAATTGTGAAGGTAGTCAGTAAAGTCAAATGTTTCTGTAAAAGACAGTGGAATGACTGCCTGTAAATGTGAAATATGAAAACACAGAAACAGAGACAATGATGATGGAAAAAGACTACTGGTCCATCCAGTCTGCCCATAAAACCCTAATAAACCTGGGACTATTGTCCATATAAGGTTCTAACCCACACTTTCCACCTCTATACTCCCTGCCCCACTGCTACAACCCTGAGCAACAACTAGGTCCTTCACTCTTTCCCAGCCATATTTGAAACCATGATGGTTTTGGTGCTCACTGCACCAGCTGACAGATTGGTCCATGGCCCCCCATCCTTTCTGTAAAATAAAACGTTCTCATTTCCCTCTTAAACCTCCTCCCCTGTCTGCTTCCTATCCTGACCCTGTGTTCTTGATCCGCTACTTATGCTAAATGGTTCCTCACAGTTTAAGCGGTCCATTACTTTCAAGAACTTGAAGGTCTCTATCATATATCCACTCCGTCGTCTAACTTCCAGCAAGCACATGTTCAGTGGCTTGAGAAGATTCTTGTAAGATCTGCCCTCCTGGCCCTGAATAATTTTTGTCACCCCTATGTTGCACTGCCTCCAACCTGTCCTTATCTTTCCTTAGGTGAGGACTCCTGAACTAGGCGGTTCCATCAAGCCACATCAACAACAAAGTTGTCGACATGCAGCACAGGAAATCTCCAATACAGACAGGTGAAATTTTGACCACTGGTGTTCTTTGCAGGGGAGGGGCCTGCACCCCGCACCTACCATTACTAATATAATCAACTCCGAGTTGGAGTTGATTTTGAAGGGGGAAAACACCAGCAAAAATGGTGCCGGTGTGCAGCGGGACCCTTACAGTGGCAACTTCAAATCGGTTCGAAAGTGTCGCTGTAATGGATTTAGCTGTCTGGCTTTCACTGTTCTAACATGATGTGGAACTGGTTAAAGTACTCCAGGTTGGGCCTCACCATTGATCTATAGAGAGGTTCAGTAGTAATACCTTCTTCCTTCTACTGTTAATACCCCTTCCTATATACCCTAGCATCCTGTTTGCCCTACTGTAGATCTTGTTACACTGGCTTAATTGTTTTAGGGAATCACTGATGATGACCCAGGTCTCTTTCCTCAGAGGTTATACTCACCTTTAAGCCCACCCCTTTTGGTACTCTGTCCTGGGGTTCTTGATCCCTATGTGCATCACACAGGGATCAAAGGCCTTACCTTTTGAAGGTAAAGGTTGCTTTTGCAAAATTGAACTTGAAGCTGGGAAGGATGCACAGTCATGAACTAGGAACTAGAAAACTGGAGGATTAAGGCACAATCTTGTTAAAATTCTGAGGGAAGTGGGCCTTGCTTTTAATTATACAATGGGGCTTCAAAATCAAAAGATCTCATTGGTTGACTGGCACCTTTACAGCATTGTAAAATTCAGCATTACCAACACAAAAGGTGCCAGCCAGCTGCATCTCAGTAACTCCCCCCCAAAAATTTAAAAATCATTCCGAACCGCCATCTTATTTTCCTTGCTAAATGTTGCTGTACCAATTCCTCTACTTGTCCAAGCAAAACAAAAAAAATTTGAGCGGCCTGTGCCCTCAACTAACACTACTCAGCAGCGACCCCGACTGCTGACTGAAAAATCGAGATGAAGAGACTGAATTCCCGCCACCGGCACCGTTGTCACACCACTGCTGTATCTCCCAAACCTCTCAAACCCTCCCTGAAGACCAGCAGCAGGTACGTGACAACTCTGACCCTGTGTTTTCTCTGTTTACTGACTTTAATAACTGTGTCTGCTTCAGTGACATTTACCTTGTAGTCATGGCACCCATTTCTAACTGCACTCCGTGGTGACGGGTGTTTTGTTCTCACCGTCCTACCATGTTCGAGATACTTACACAAATAAATGATGCCCAGTGAGAAAAATATGCTTTAGCGAGTCGGCTTACTGAGATGAGATGCTGAGACAAAGCATATGAAAAACAAGCTTAACGCACTCGGAATAACAAGAAATGTGGAGATTATATTGTAACATTACAACACACAATGGAAGTAAATCAAATTTTTGTTATTGTACCATGTTTTGATAATACAGCCTTTCTAATAGGACCATGGCTCCACTAAACTACACTTTTTTTAACCCAAATACACTGGACTATTTTTTTGTAGTATAAGAACAAATTAAATACAAACCTATAAAAATTAAAAAAAATAATTTTTTTTTGTTCATTTTTTTAAACAAAAAAATTAAGGGACACATTGTTTAATCGCAATAAACCACTTCAGGGTGTGGGTGATGCTGGGATTTACCCACGCCTGGATGGTTTGGTCACTTGGCCTGCGGCCTCATGACCGAACCATGCCAGGCGTGGGAAAACCCAGCATTACCCACACCCTGTCGTGGTTTACTGCTTAATTTTACACTGGTTTTTGCTTGTTTGAATCAAGAAGAGGTTTGCAATACTGCTGATCTTTTTGTAGATTTCTACTTTCCGTACAGAAGGAATAAAATACTGTTGGTTCTTTTTTTCTTTTTCTGTGAATCTGGTGCCTTATTTGTAGCTTGATAGTATTTTGGTGACTTTTTGCAACAAACATTTAAGTTTTCACTGGTGTGTTCTTTCTTTCTTGAAGTCAGTCAAGTTGAGTATTAGAGCCAGACAAAACCTCAGAATGTTCAAACTGGATTGCTCTGATTGTCCTCATAGCACAGATTGCCCAAACCCTACCCTCTCCCATTCCCACCCTGCCCCAGCTAACCTAGCTTTCTGGGGTGAGGCAGAAAGGTGTGACAACTTCCTGCCCATACACAAAACAGGGCGGGGTGTACCACAGAAGGCAGCCAGGCAGTGTTGCATAAGCTGGGAGCATATCTTCTTGTGATTGCTATTGTAAAAAAAAAAAACAAAAACTTGGAGGTTCCTAGAACATAGTCCATAGAAAAAGGGTTACACTACTAAAGGGACGTGAGGTTCCTAATAGCGAAAAAAAAACAAAACACTTTCAACAGGACTGGAGAGAGAGACATGTTGGGAGTGATTCAATGCACTTGCTGTGGGGCAGCAGTCTTTCAGAAGACATTTTGGAGGCTGCGATGCTGCCCCATTTATAAACACTCCTCTGCTCTGAGGGAGGAGGTTGCCCATTTCAAGGCCATCCTGGCAAGGACTAGGGAACCCTCCCCCACCCAGGACCTGGCAAGGGATTGGGAAATCTCCTCCCGCACCGAGAGACCACCATGGACGCTACTGCTTCCTCAGAGGTTGCCAAGAATGAATGGTTGGACTATGGTGGGCTCAGTGATGGTGAGGATGGTGGAACAGAAGCTCATCTCTCCAGTTGTACCTCTCCACAATTCATATGCCTTTCTGGCAGAGTGTTGTTCCTCTATGGAGGCACCCGCAGTGAAGGCCAAGGAGGATGCTGGGAATCTCCATGAAGGAGACCCACAGGAGGGTGGCATATGATCCCACAGGGAAAGGAAACAACTCTTGGTGAGGGACTCAATCATTAGGGGGTAGAACTGGGGGAGGGAGGGGAGAGGGGGGTAAGATGCCTGCCTTTTGCCATGGCATGGAGGGACAGGAAGTGAATCCGCAAGATCGCAGGAACAGCTGCATGGGAGAGGGAGTTGGATGTCATTGTCCACTTAGGGACAAATGACCCAGCTGGGAATGGGATCAGAGCTGTGCAGGAGGAGTTTGTGGAGTTGGGGAGGGGTCTTAGGCAAGTAGCATGCACGGTAACCTTCTTGAAGGTGCTGCCTGTCTATGGCATGGGTGAGGCTAAGGTACTCCGCACCCTGGGATTCAATGATTGGTTGAAAAACTGGTGTGGAGTACAGGGTTTTGGCTTCATTGGGGACTGGGGGTCCACCTGGAGGGATACAGGCCTATATTGGCACGATGGTCTGCATGTGTCTCAGAGGGGAACCAGGATCATAGGTGGTAGGTTTAAATGCTTCATTGGCAAGCTTTTAAACTAGCCAAGGGATGAGGCACTGAAAAGGAGCAGGGAGTTCCCTGCCTACCCCCACAAAACAGGGTAGTTAGTGTGGTTAACACCAAGGCAGAGAGGTCAATAGGGAGCAGGGGTAAATGGGGAAAAAAGCAAAGGCAGTAAGTACAGGGATAGGGCTAAAAGAGGTAAGGCCATCAAAAAATAGAGGGCAATGAGTACCAGTGCCCTTAGTCTGACAAAACAAGCTTCCTGAACTAGTTGCATTAATGGAAGAGGGCTGCCTGGATATTGTGGCAGTCACAAAAACCTGGTTCACAGAGAACCATGACTGGGATGTCAACATTCTGGGGTACACAATCTACAGGATGGACAGGAGGGTAAAAAGGAGGAAGAGTAGCTCTCTATATAAGAGAAGAGATCAAAGAAATGGAACTAAAGGGTAAACAGGGAAGAAAGGAGAACTGTGGGGCTCCTTGGAGACCTGAACTGGCACCACAATCTGCACAGGGATTGTATACAGGCCCCCATCTCAGGGGGAGGAAATGGACAAGGAAATGATAGGCGGCATCCTTAGAATGGCAGAAAATGGGGAGATATTGTTGATGGGGGACCTGAATATGCCAGATGATAACTGGAGCACATTTGCTGCAGCCACATTGAAGAGCAGAGTCATTTTCGATGCCCTACAGGGGGCATGCCTCAGGTAGCTAGTGTTGAAACCCATTTGGGAGGGAGCATTCTTAGACCTGGTACTCTCAAACAGGGACGGTGAGAGGATCTCGGATTTAGAAGTAGATAGCCATCCGGGAACAAGCAACCACCAGACAATGTGGTTCACATTAAACACAGCCATAGAGTCAAGCCATACAAAAGCAAGGGTACTGGACTTTCTAAGGGCTGACTTTGGCAGAATAGTAGAGTACCTAAGAAATGCAATAGCAAAAGTTCAGAAAGGAGGGGTGGAAGAACAATGGGGAAAAATCAGAACTGCCATCACAGAGGGAACAAGCCTTTGTGTGAAGCAAATAAATAAAATGAAGGAAAAAAACACTATGGTTCTCAAAAGAGGCAAGGCAAGGCACGTTTTATTTGTATGGCACCCATTCCCGAAGGCTCTGGGCGCCTCACAGATAAAAATAAAATAAACATACAATGCGTTAAAAAATAACATTAATACGGTTTGAAAAGCTAAAATAAAAGACACTTAAAAGCTGTTAAAAATCATAAGTAGGGACCAGACTGTATGTTAAAATTCAGAATTCATTAAAAGCCAGGCCAAAAAGGAGTGCCTTCAACCTCCGCTTACACACCTCTACTGAGGGAGCCTCCTGGACTACATATGGTAATGCATTCCACAGGGACGGCCCAGAAATGCTAAAAGCAAGATCTCCAGAAGTCTTGAGCCATACCCTGGGAACAACCAGGAGGCCCCTCGAAGGGGCACAGAGGGAGCTTGTAGAGGTCACCGGTGTCAGAAGCTCTAGCAGATAGCCAGGGCCTAGTCTGTTTAGGGCCTTATAGGTGAGAAGCCCCACCTTGAAAAGGACCCTCCACCTGACCAGCAGGCAGTGCAGAGCACGCAGAACAGGGGTCACATGACTAAACCTAGAAAGGCAAGTCAGTAGCTGAGCTGCTGCATTCTGCACTAGCTGCAGCCTGTGGAGGGTCCCTCCCGTGACCCTGAAGTAAAGAGCATTACAGTCGTCGAGTCTGGAGGAAACAAAGACGTGCACTAGTGTCAGTAGGTCCTTGGGTGGAACGAGGGGCTTAATCTGGGCAATGTTCTGCAGATGGTAAAAACCACTACTGACAACAGACAACACCTGATCTTCAAAAGTCAGCCTACTGTCAAGGATCATGCCCAGATTTCACAGCCTGGGGGAAGCTGTCAACAGAGTAGAGTCCAGAACAAGATCAGAATCAGCCTGGACAGCAACCCATCATGCCCGCAACCAGGCTCGATCACCAGCACCTCCGTCTTAGCTGAGTTGAGTCTCAGCCAGCTGGAAGCCATCCAGTCATTGATTTTAGCCAGACAGATGTTAAGCACATCCACAGCTCCTGATGTTCCAGGAGCAAATGGGAAACACAGTTGGGTATCATCTGTGTAGCAGTGAAACGCCACACCGTATTGTCGAATTATCTCACCCAGGAGCAGCATACACACTGTGAACAACATTGGTGACAGGATCCAGCCCTGTGGAACTCCACAAGACAGAGGGATTGGGGAGGAGGAGAAATTCCCCATCACCACCCGCGGCAGCCTGTCAGAGAGATAGGAATCAAACCACCTGATGACAGCACCAGCGAGTCCACAAAACTCACAGAGCTGATCCAATAACACGTGTCCACAGTGTCAAAAGCTGAGGAGAGATCGAGGATTACAAGAACTGACCTGTCTCCTCTATCTCTAGTCCTGAGCAGATCATTATACACCCTCACTAGAGCTGTTTCCATGCTGTGTCTAGCCTAAAAACCCAACTGAAATGGCTCATAAATGTCCAAGGACACCAGGTGATCCTCGAGCTGTTGAGCCACTAGCTTCTCAACAACCTTGCTCAAAAAAGGCAGGTTGAAGAAAGGACGGTAGAGACAGAGGTGGCGGGGAAGGTTAGGGAGAAAAAGATAGCATTCCAAAAGTATAAGGAATCACAGAAGGAGCAGGACACAGACTGTACCAGTTAAAGCAGAAGGAAGTGGGAAAGGCAGTCAGAACAGCAAAGGCCAAAACCGAGGGAAAGATAGCCAACTCAGTTGAGAAGGGGGATAAAGCCTTTGATAGGTACATTAGTGAGTGATGAAAGACCAATGGAGGGATAGTGAAGCTTGATAAAGGGAAGGGGGTGGGCAGAGGGTGACAGTGAAAAGGCAAAGATACTGAATGAATACTTTTGCTCAGTATTCACAAAAGAAGAGGAGGGGGACGTACCAAACCCAAACAATAAAAGCATTTTGGATAGGAGGGTCGATACCAGTCCTTTCACAGAAGAAAGAGTCCTGAAATAACTCCTAAAACTCAAGGTGGACAAGGCAATGGGGTCTGATGGGATTCACCCCAGAATTCTAAAAGAACTAAGGGGAGAACTAGTGACACCACTAACTACTCTTTTTAACAACTCGTGGGAGGATGGTGTGGTACCTGAGGACTGGAGGAAGGTGGATGTGATTCCCCTTCACAAAAGTGGAAGCAAGGCAGAGGCAGGAAACTACAGACCTGTTAGTTTGACCTCAGTGGTAGGGGAAATGATGGAATCACTTCTGAAAGAACGAATAGTTGAGTACATAGAGGCCAACGGGGCACAGGACCTAAGGCAGCATGGATTCACAGCAGGATGGTCATGTCAGACAAATCTAATAGATTTCTTTGACTGGGTGACCAAAGTAGTAGACCAGGGAGGGGCTGTGGACATGGCCTACCTAGAATTTAGCAAGGCATTTGACACAGTCCCACACAAAAAGATTAATAAACAAGTTAGCCAGCCTGGGAGTGGGTCCCAGGGTGATAGCCTGGGTAAAAAATTGGCTGGACAACAGGATGCAGAGGGTAATAGTAAATGGAGTCCACTCCAAAGAAAGGGGGGTTACTAGCGGAGTACTGCAGAGTTCAGTATTGGGTCCTCTTTAATGTCATTATAAGTGACATTGCAGGCAGACTGGAAGGAAAAGTATGCCTCTTTGCAGATTCTTTCTTGAGTGGAGTTTCAGTGTGGTTTTTAGGTTCTTCTGATCCTTTGCATCTTCTGGACTGTGGCTGCTGATTGCTATGGAGGAAATAGTCCAAGAGGATAGCATCTTTCAGAAAAAGAGGTGTGCAAGAGCAAGGGGGCACAATTTGAAGATAGAGGGGGGGGACAGCTCAGGGGCAACTTGAGGAAGTATTTTTTCACAAAGAGGGTGGTGGATGAATGGAATGGCCTCCCTGAGGAGATTGTGGGGTCAAAAACTGTGGTGGAAGTGAAGCATGCATGGGACAGACATAAGGGAATTATAGTTGGGGGGATATGAGGAAGTTGGCTGTTGGTTAACTAGGATCTGCAGCTTATTCAATAGGTAGGGAAGTGGGCAGACTGGGTGGGCCAAGCGTTTCTTATCTGCCCTCAAAGTCTATGTTTCTATCTTTTATCACCTTGTACTTTCTGACATTGAATTTCAACTGCCAAACCTTTGACCACCTCTCTTGCCTTTGCAAGTCTCTCTGCATCTATTTAACACCCTCCTCAAGAGACACTGTACTGCAGTGGGTTAAGGCTCTATGCTGCAGATCTGGAGACTGGGGTTTGAATCCCACAGCTGCCTAGGTGCATACTATGGCTCTGTTCACACTGCAGACAATTTTTAAAACATTTTTGGATCCATTTTTAAAATTGTTTCAGCACTTACCTCTTAACTACTGAAAGCATGTTTAGAAACGGTTTATTATCCGTTTTTAGTGCATTCGCACTGTCTGGGTAAACGTGCCATCTCTGCTTTTGTCCAGCACTGCTTTAAGAGGACCTGCTTACCATCATGCATTGCGGCATTGTGGCAGACAACTTGCAAGACAGATCTAAACGATTCAGGAGCCGTTCACACCACAGGTAAACATGCATTGATTCGAAAAACGGTTTTCCAATCGTGCTCCAGCCTACGTCCCACCAGGGCTTAAGCACGGTTCTTTAAACCGTGTCTGGATTCATGTACAGTGTGAGCGTGATCCGTGCTACTGGGCTCCTGAAATGAATTAAGGCACTTGAACCGTTTCAAGAGCCCCAGTGCGAACAAGGCCTATGTGATCCTGAGCAAGCCACTTAACTTCCTTGTACTCCCAGGTCGCATCTGGAAATAAGCTATGTCTTAGTGTGCTACTCCTGGTTAAACAATGTTCCCTTTCCCTTTCCCTCACTGTTTACCCTGCCACAGAGCTTAGTGTCATCTGTGAAGAGGTACATCTTTCCCTGGAGTTCTTCTCCCATGTTGCTGATGAACATATTGAAAAGGACTGGACCCAGAACTGATAGTTGTGGCATCCCACTGGTGACCTCCCTCTTTTCTGATCTGTTTCAGTTTTCTCTTCTGATATTTTTTTTGTGCCTCCCATGGCCTCCATCACCCCTCTCCTTCTAGCCACTGATACCACCCCCTCTACTCACCAAAATCCTCTCGCATCTCCAGCATTCCTCTGGAGTCCTCCTATAGCCTTCTGTCCCCTGGGCTGTCTTGTCACTGCTAGGTACCTCCTCTGTTGGTTGTGGAGAGGAAAGACAACTGGAGCCTCCAGCCTTCCTTTGATTTACCAGCTTGTCTCTGCCAGGGGTATCCCTGCTGACTAGGGGAGGAATTAACAAGCTGATGTGGAGACTGAGGGGCAAGGTAGTGCTGGCACACTGGGGTTCGGTTGGTGACAGAGGGACCACCTGGCTGTCATCAGGCATGTCTGGTGCAGTAGTTACTTCTATTTTCACCCCTGCCCACCACTCACAAGGATGTGCATGGTATGGTTGACCTGGGGAGGGGGTGCCTGACAGCAAGAGTTCACCTGTGCCCTCATCGACACCATTGTACATCTCACCAGGCACCGCTGCACAGCGATGCAGCATTCACCCCCCCCCCGGAACAGAGCATCCACTGGATGAACTGGAACCTCCCTGCTGGCCTCCACTCCTGAAATTCTGGGTACAGAGCATGAACCTGGGTTGCCAGCATGCCAGAGTGATCCCCTATTGCTCGGCACCATGGAGCTGACTTCTAATTTGTTTCTCTTCTGATTTGACTCTAGTTGTTCCACAACCCTTTGTTGTCTCTCTTCTACCCCATTTCTCACTCAATTAACTGTGTTTTTCACTGCACCGAGATCCTCTATCTTCTTCAGCAACCTTCTGTGAAGCACCAAGTCGAAAGCCTTGCTGAACTGAAGTTGAGTAAATCCACAGTGTGGCCCTTATCCACTAACCTCATTATGCAAAGAACACTATCAGGTTGTTCTGACAAGATCTCCCTGCCACAAACCTGTGCTGTTTACTATCCTGGAGTCCATTGCTCTCCACGTAGTCTATGAGATCTTGACTAGTGTCTCCATCAGTCTACCCATAATAGAGGTAAGACTTACAGGTCTGTAGTTACCTGGTTACTCCTTGTCCCCCCCTCCCATGAAGCAAGACTATGTTCACTACCGTGCAGTCTTTTGGAACTACGCCTGTCTGAATTAAGCTGTTGAATAGCCCTACCATGAGTTTAGTTACTTCTGTTGCCAATTCCTTGAGCACTTTCGAATGCTTCCTATCTGGCACTTGGGTCTTATCTATTTTAAAGGTTGCTAGACCTTTCTGAACCCTTTCACTGGTAAAGACTTGCTGCTTCATATCAGGAACCCCCCTTACAGTCACCTTAATGACAATCTGTGGCAGAGGCCCTCTGTCTTTCCTCGTGAATACAAAGCAGAAGTAGTCATTAAGAACAGCTTTTTTCTACTGTCCTCCTCAATTACCCTACCTCCCTCTGTTAGCCTGACAATTTCTCCTCCCTTGTTTCTTTTTCCCCCCAATACATCTGGAGAACTGTTTTTTTTCCCCTTAACCCGTTCCTCAATACGCAGCTATGTGTCTACCTTTGCTTCTCTGACTGCCCTCTTGGTTTCTCTTGTTCTCATTTAGTAATTTCCCCATTCTTTCTCACCTTGATTTTCCTTGTACTGGTGAAGGCCTTCTTTTTGCCTCTCACTGCTTACCTGACCTTCCCAGAGAACCATATTGGCTTCTTTTATTGGCTTCTTTTGATTTCCATTCTCATGCAAGACTCTGTTGTCTCAAGAATGGCCCCCTTGATTGCTCCCATCTTTCCTCCACATCCCTGATGCTGTCCACTCTGACTAACTTGTCCTGGACAGCTCATTCATCCAGTTAAAGTCTACCCTTCTAATATACTGTATAAGACTTTAGCCTTTGAAGTGGGTGCACTTGTCCTTAGGGCAAGGACAAACCATACAGAGTCATGGTTATGATTGCTGGACCCTAGTAGATCCCTGGCCCTCACTTCTCCTACCACTTCCAAGATGGTGAGCACCACATTGAGAATGGTAGCTTGCCTAGAGGGTTCCTTAACCAGGTGCACCAGCAGGCAGTCCTGCAATGTATTCAGAATCCTGACATCTGGAGGTCCTGTCAGTTGGAATGACCCAGTCACTATCTAGAAGCTTTAGATCTCCCACCATCATCACCACCTCCTCCTTTGCCATCCCCCTTTCTAGCTCTTCTCCTAGCTTCTTACCTCTCTCTCTCTTCCTTCAGTCCTGGAGGTCTGTAGATCACCCCTACCATAGTTTCTTGCCTAAGGCTGCCATGAGCTGAACCCACAGTGTTTCTGTTTTCCCATTACCTCCCTGGTGTTTCCATTCTCCACAGCCTCTGTGCCTTCCCTGACATATCGGGCTATGCCTTCTCCTTTACTTTCTCCTGTATCCCATGTACATGTGGCATAGCCTGTAACTGTCACGTCCCAATCATTATTCTCGGTTGCCCAAGTTTCAGTGATTTAAAAATGAAAAACTGTATAAAGACACAAGTCAAGAAAAAACAGAAATTAAATGCAATTGCTGTAAAATAATTGTTTTAAAAATTTTTAGTAGATATAAGAGAGTGTATATGTGTGTGTGTGTGTGTGTGTTGGGGGAGTAAGTAGTCCTTAGGTTCACAGCTGTGTGCTTTAAACACTAGCCTACATTGCCTTCCCTAGAGGGAGGTTCTGCAATCAGTGATTTCATTGAAATCTGTAATCCATAAAAAGAGATGACTGTTATATTCCAACTTTAATTACCACATATAATTAGTTGTATACAAGGACAATATCATTAAATTGTTGTATTCTTATCTTTAGTTTATTAGTTGATTGAACCACTTAATGTATGTAGCACATTTTGCATGTATTATGGAAACATGGACATTAAATATAGTTCCAAAGTTAAGCCAAAGAAAACGATTTTGAAGTACTAGGCTTGTACAGACAGCCTGTGCTCTGCTTTGGATGGTATAAAACATCTGCAGATTTGGAGAGGATAGTACACTGGCTACACAGGTTGGATACACTCGAATAGTGGACTATTTGAGCTTTTGGACATCCTGGCTGACTGGAAACTGCTGTGTTCCCACAGCACCATTAAGAACTACCTTCCAAGTACTCTAAAGACTCATCACAAAACAATCCTGTGGAAAGTATGTTTCTCTTCGAAATATATGGGTGGGCTTTTTATGAATGTTGTGTGCTATGAAAAGGTCAGACATGTCAGTTCCTCTTACTGTATGTCTAAACATTGGTGAGACACAGTGAAATAGTACTAATTGATGGGTATGGAACTCCCTTAAAAAATCTTAAGTGAGACACTTAGGAACTACATTCAGCTAACATGGCTGCCTGTGCATGACATGAGCTTGTGGAAACATCTGGCAAATAATATCCAAATTAGGCAGCATCCTTCATAAACAGGCAGTAAACATTGGATTTGCAATCTAGCAGCCTTTCCCATTCATTTATTGCTGGCTTCTTGGGTGCTTCTCTAATGATGTCCATAAATTCACTCACTTGTGTTTGAGTCTTCTCAGGAACTGAAGGCTGGCAAAAGTTACTAAGGCATTTATTTAAAGTTACTCAACTCAGCATGTAACGCTGAACTTTTGTGTATATGAAATGAATAAATCACACTTGGACTTCTATCTGTCTTGGGGCCAACTAGATAAATGGGCTGATACCTGAGAAAACTTTTTTTTCTGGCATTTTTGTATAAAGCTCGGGAACCTAAACAACTCTCCATGTGCCTTTTTTATGATATGCAGCTGAAGTGAAACACAATGGGGCATTCTGGTAGCTGCACTAACAATGATTGATGTACTTACAGTATGTTAAATGGGAAACTTGGACTGGCTTGGCCAGGCTGCTGAAGATTAAAAACATAACATAATCAAAAGGCAAAAAGAACCCAAAACAAAAAAAGCACTGCATGTAGCCTTTCAAAAGTTGAGAGTACATTCTGAGGTATTGTAAGAGCAAAATAAAATGTATTTTTATTCTGGACTTAGTTTCCTACTTCCCATCTGTCACACAATATATTTGTCCTTTTCTGCTCTCTTGCAAATACAACCATTAGATTTTATGTAACTTGCCAAGGATATCCCCGTTTAGGTGATTGACCTAGTTTCCAATAGGGTGCTCAGTGCCTATGACAGCAGCAGCACTGTGTGCAGAAGTTGTAGTGGTAACAATCACAAATATTTGTACTTTACAGTTCACAGGCCAAACACAGTAAGTATTCAAGGCACAATCAGGTGAACAGTCATACATCAATGTATGCAGTTAATACAAAGGCTTATTAACAGTAGGCAACCAGAAGAGAAACTAGACTGGGGAGGCAAGGAAGAGAATTGTACTGAGAGGTAAGACAGAAGGTGAGGTAAGGTTCTCGTAGGATTAGAAACAATAGTAGGGGGATAGTGGCAAATAAACAGGGCCTTTTTGAAATGAGTGAGATTACTTGACTCCTTTATTCTGTTAGGGATTGCATTTCGGGTAGAAAGGGGAGCAACTGAGAAGGCTTTGTCACCGGTTGCTTTGTGGACCCATGTAACAAGACACAGCTCCACGACCTGTAGTCTCACATGGTGGATAACCATTGCCAGAACATGAAATTAAGGAGTTAGGTAGGATATAGCCCTTGAACAAACAGTGTCCAGTGCTCCTCCCCAAGTGCTGCTCCAAGAAGTCTGCAAATCATGTTTTCTCTCGTCTTACTGATTTAAGCCTGACCACCAATGACAAAGTGCTGGCATGTTAAAAGAGTATCTGACCTATGAGGGGGTCACCTTGTCATTGGTGGTCAGACTTAATCGTAACTCACAACTCTGATATGTCCTGGATACGTTTTTTTTCCAGTACTGGCCACACACCAGTAGCACCCCCTACACAATTAATAAACTGTGTAAGACAGGTGACTGAAACACAATGTATGAGTAAGATTTGAGCTTGCTGTGTTCTTATTTACCAAAGGATATAGGCCATGGACCTACTTGTATACCATCGTGCACCATTTGTGTTCCTGCAGCTTGCCACAGGGAACATATTTAAGTTGTTGTACATTACACCATGGTGGGTTAATGTCACAACTAAGTATAATTCTGCATAAGTTGTTTAAAACAACTGATATTTTTTTGCTGGGTTGTTTGGTTGGCTGTTCCTGTAATTTGCATTTGCATATCAAAAGAGTGGCAAAAGAGTATGCATACAGAGCAGACATCTGGTTTTGATAATAATAATGATAATATTAATAAGTATTTATTCATTGCAAACAAGTACTGCAATAAAGTTAATGCAGTGTATGCAAAAGAAAATACACAAAATGATCACATCACATACCTGTATTACAGTAAAGGAGGGAGAAAAGGGGAGAGCATGCATACTGCCATTTAAATGAACATTCAGTTGAATTCCATCAACTAAATTATATGCAAATTAAAGGTATTGATCAAAATATACCATTGCTAGCAGCAGGAAATAAAACTGACTTGTTGAGCATTCACCATTTTTTACATAATAACAAACCATTATTTGACAGAAATTCTCAATCTCTAGCCTATTCAAATTTTTGTACTGTGCATGTGACACAACTGTTCATAAACCTCCTAGTATGACTACTGTGTGCACATAACAGTTTCTTGAATCTGGTGTGATCCCTTTGTTGGTTATTTGCCTGAGTGAAATTACTTATTTTACAACCAAGGTTGGTCATAGAATCAAAATGTTTACACATGAGGTTGCATTTTGAGGCTGAGATAGCCTTTGTTGTGGTAGAGAGTCTTAGTTTTGGTTGTAGCTCCTGGTTGTTTTGATGATGTTCACACTATATGAGGTCTGGGGGTCTAACCACAGGCCTAGAGATTTGAAGACCACAATGTTTTCAAGAAGGGAGCCAGTGAGTGCTGAGATTTGGAGGGTGGCAGGTTGTTGTGTTTTGCTAGTGAAGCACATTGTTTTTATTTTTGAGCTGTTGAAGAAGAGACTGTTTAGAGATCAGTCAATCTTGCACATTATCAAAGATCAACTTGAGCGAGCTGCTGATGTCACTGATGGTTTTGGGTTTGGTGAAGATAACAGTGTCATCATTGTAGGTGTGTATGCTGGAACTAATGTTGGTTTAAGTTGAGAGAAGGTCACTTCCAAACAGGATGAAAGGTAGCAGGCTTACTGTGGAACCTTGAGGAATTCCAAATGGGAGTGTGAGTGGTCAGATGTTGCACTATTGGCAATGTCACACATGAGATCTACTGGATAGGTAGTCCCCAGACCTGTTATGAGCCATGGTGGTTAGTCCTAAGAGTTTGTTTGTAGAGCAGTATGGTATGGTTAAAGGTATCAAATGTCTAATTAAATCAATGAATATTGTATTTACATTTTTTTATTTGTTTTACCAGGAAGTGGGCTGGGTCATTTGTTCTATTTTCAGTCTCAGCTTGGGAATACAAGGAACATTAACATAGTTTTAACAAATGTAACAGAACTACAGTACTACGGTGCATTTAAAATATTATGAGCACTGTGTATATTATGCTTGGCTTTAAACAATCATTTTATACATCACATGTACAGGTGGTTACTTCTCCAAGGTATTTCAGGAGCTCACATTTAAACTGAAATGTGGAAAATGACATTTCCAGTGAAGCAGGCTGTCTAGTTAGTATTCTAGGTCCATGACACCCATTAAGTACCTGAGTGTCCAAGCCGATACAGTATTGTCAATACTGCATCAGCTTGGACCCTCAGGTACTTAATATGTAACATCTTGAGTGCACTGATCCCTTCATGGGATCTGACTTACGTGCCAAGATACCTCCTCCGTTAGGGGTCCCCATCCTTGCATACCATGGGAACAAACCAGTCTACTAAGTATATGCTATATACTGTATATGCTATGTATATGCCTCTCCACTTAAGACCTCTTAATGGCAACATCTAGCTTGGTGCAATAAAGACACGGTTTAATGCATAGGTGTCTCAGAAATCATTTTGTTGTCCTGATATGTACCCAAGTTGACATATTGTGCTGTTGTTATTGTGTATAGAATCACACTGAAGAGAAAGTTGGTAACTGACAGTGTGTATCTAACATATAGATGCTTTAGTTTTGATCATATATAAATTTTAGCAATGTACATGTTTTTGTATTTAAATATTGAATTGTCTGATATTTATACAGTGTTATGTCTATGAAACCTTAAGTGATTACTTGTGGCTATATGGACCTCATTGGAAATGAGCATGTCACAACTGAGTCTCCTGTTCATGATGAATACAAATTTTACTACTACTACAGTCAAAGCCACTTATAACGGGCACATTTGTGTGATCAGATTTTGCCCGTTATATGGAGTGGGCGCTCTAACCAAAAAGCAAAATAAATGGCATGGACTGTACTGTGCTTAGAGAAGACAGATGTTTTAGTAATAAAAACAGAACTTCTGACACATTCCTGTAAGTTCGTGCATGTTCCAGCTAACAAACTGCATTAGAGCTAATTGGGACATGCTTCAGGCAGCTTCGGTGAGATTGTGCTTCAGCTCAGTTTTTTTCACTCCCTTCAGCTACAGTACAGTACAGGTACCTTCTAAATGGGTCCAATGTGATCGCTACAGTTATTTTAGCTGGCCGATTACATTTTTGAGTGCTCCAGTGCCATCAGTTAGCTTTAGTTAGTCCAGACAGCTACCCTTTCAATGTGCGGCGGCCAATTACATTTTCGAGGACTCCAGTGCTTCAGTGAGCTTCAGTTAGTTCATTCCAGCTACCCTTTCAAATGTGCGGTGGTTGATTAGCAGACAATTAGTGGCCAATTACATTTTTGAGGGCTCCAGTGCTTCAGTGAGCTTCAGTTAGTTCATTCCAGCTACCCTTTCAAATGTGCGGCAGCCGATTAGCAGACAATTAGCAGGTAATTAATGTTATGCCCACTGTTCTATTTTCGGGTAGATTAGCACAAAGTGTGAGTAGGCTAAATGAGTTATTAACTGCAGTACTGTATCAGCTAATCTGCCTGAAATAGGAGGCGGGCATAGTCCGCTATAGCCACTGTATTTAACACTAACACCTATGGGCTTGGCAAGTGGCAAATGGAAACTGACAACTGCTCGTGTTATCCATGGGTGCTATAAGTGGCGCGCACTGTATATTCATTTTTATGTTTTCTTGCATGCATGTGCAAGAAACATAGTGCCACCATATGAGAATTTGTAGGTGTGCCTCCCCCACTTCCAATGCCCTGCTGCCTTTTGCAGGTGCCGCCGCACCATGCCAATGAATGTAGGAGCTGTCTATGACAGCCATTCAGATGCAGTGGCATACAGTTGAAAGCAAAAAACCCACTGCAATCAGCGGCGGTCACATGTAGGCACTTTGCATACTGACGTCCGGCAGTATGTAAAGTGCCTACATGTTGGCACTGCACTGAAACAGCTGTCATAGACAGCTCCATCCCCCGGCAACAAGTAACATGCTGGGAGCCCACCCCAGCGTGCTCATGCACCCCCCCACACACACACTGTATGGCTGATGGGGGTGCCCAATCCCCAGTCATCTCTGCTGCGCTCCCCCAACAGAGTTCCAGGTGCTACGCTGGGAGCCCACCCCAGTGTAGCAACAGTCCATAAGGCCGACGGAGGTGCCCAATCCCCCGTCAGCTCCACTGCCCCCCAAACAGCCTCCAGCTGCCATGTTGGGAGCTCACCCCAGCGTGGCAAAAGTCCTGTGGCGTCTTTAAAAAAAAATGCCCTGTAAGAAAAAACAGTCCCTTGCTGACTGTCTTGACCCTCCTTTCCCCCACCCATGCCCACTCTCTGCACACCTTCCTCCCCACACCCCCACCTCGCCCCATACTTACCTCCGGAGGCTGGCACAATGATCTTCGGTGGACGGGACCATGTCTGCACTCCTCAAAGCCAACCGAGAACTGAGAAAATGCCGGTAAGCTGTATAATGGAATAAATAGGGTTTTTTTCAACTTTGATGCATATCTCAGGCATTTTGGGGAATTTTTTTCAACAAATTTTCAACATGGGGTTCTTGGGACCCCACCTCATGAATTCTGGCACTGTCATTTTGTTATTCAGTCCCGAAAGGTGATTTCGCAGTCACTGAATGGAACCACCTTTTGGGACAGATATACAAAACAACAGTGTCACAGTTCATGAGGTAGGCCCCCCAAAACCCTATGTTGAAATTTGGTGAAAAAATTCCCAAAAATGACTTTTACGAGCATGCGTTGTGCAGTTCCTATGCACACCCATAAATTCGCAAATTTTTAATATTTTCACTCCAGATTTTCAACATTGCCATTTTACCATACCTCCTTATGAGCAGTACAGCTGTCATTGTTCGCATCTCACCCAAAATGTGTTTCCGCGCATGTAGCGCACAGTGACGCAGTTGGTGTGCGAAATCAATGTTCAGGACAGATTAAGAAAATCACAGTGACACTGTTCATGAGCAGAGGTCTTAAAAAGGCTATGTTAAAAATTTGGTGACAAAAGTCCATTAAATGACTGTGTTATGAGAGAGCATTGTGCAGTTTCCACACACTCTTGTAAGTTCATGAATTTGCAATATTTTCAGTCCAGATTTTCACCACTGGCATTTTTCCACACTTTCTTCTGAACAGTATAGCTGTTATTTTTCACACCATGGCCAAAATGTGTTTTTGCACTTCCAGCACAGAAATGCATGGTCGCTATGGGATATCACCGTTCGGGACAGATTAAGAAAATCACAGTGACACTGTTCATGAGCAGAGGTCCCAAAATGCCTGTGTTGGCAATCTGCTGTAAAAAAATCCCCAAACTAATTACATTGCAGGTGTGCATTCTGCAGTTTCTATGCATGCTTGTGACGTCACCAGTTTTGTTAATATTTTCACTGCAGATTTTCAACATTGCCATTTTTTACACCTCCCTATGAACAGTACAGCTGTCATTTTTCACATACTGTTAGAAATGTGTTTTCACACCTGTGGTGCCAAATGCCGTAGTCGCTCTGCAAAATCAGCTTTCAGCTAGAAAACTGATATTGCCACTGTTTATAAGGTGAGGGTCACAAAAAAACCATGTTGAAAATGTGGAGTGAAAATACCAATGAACGCCTGAGGCGTTAGGGTTTCTGACCACAACAGCCCACCCTGTAGGTACTGACAGGCATCAGGGCTGTGACTTGGGATTGTCACCTGTAATGCTCATACCATTCCACCCCCACCCACACCGTGCAGTCAGTGAGAGGCATTGAGGTGTGCCTTGGACTGTTCAGCCCCAAAGTTCACCCCATTCTCCTACACTGCACCCATCTCACCATATTTCTTGATGGAATGGGGAGAGCATAAGAGCCAAAGACCCCAAGGCACACCGTGACACTTGTTGGTGTCTACAGGGTAGGGTGTGGTGAAATGGCATGGCCGTTATGCCTGACAACCCAAAGGCACACCCCAGTGCCTGTCAGTCTCTGCAGGATGGGGGTGTGGGTTGGCTTCAGTTCATTACTTCACTGCCATTCCTATTATGCAGCTCTCTAACTCACTACACCTACAGTACCAATGCCAATGCCAGCAAGCAAACATTCGGCATTGACAAATGCTTGTTAATTCCTGACTCTGTCTTTTAATACTACACTGGATGTCTACCATTGCCTTAGGTAGATCACTGCTTTGGAATGTAATAGATGGTTGGAACAAAATTGTAATAAAAAAAAAGTAAAAAAAAAAATGGCAATTCATATGCCAAGCAGGTATTATATGAATGCCGGTCCCAGAAGAAAGCTCTGTTTAAACCTCATACATATGGACAGTTAATATGTCTATATGAGTAAGGAAGGAAAGGGTTACATATCTGAGAATAAAATCCAAGAAAATAAAGTTGAATACGTGAACCTTTTTTTCAGTTTACCTGGTACTGTTGCTCCCATCGGGAAAGCCCTTCATGCCTGAGGTGTGTCAGCCAGTCTAATGAATCTGCACAATAAATTAGGAAGCCAGCTGCAACTTGTCACATAAGTGATGTTTGCAGAGCAGCTAATAAAAACAGGTAAATCAAATGAGTCTCCTTTGAAAGAAACTTTTGCTTTATGAAAGAATTTCATGAGGAGCTAGGGGTCTAGCGTGTAAGGGATGTGACCTTTATGAAGATGTAGGGACAAGAAGGATGTGACGGTAGCTGCAGGAGAGGGGAAGAAGAAGGAGAAAGAGGGAGGGAAGGGGGTGGAGACTGGTGGTGATGGGGAGGGGAGGACAGGAGAATTGAGAGGGCACAAGTGGCAAAGAAATTATTGAAGGAGGGTCGGTGATGACCTACCTCCTAGTTTGAGGATTGAGACTATGGCTTGAAAAGGAAGCTCAAAGAGGGTATGAATGTCATTCTAGAACTGTAAAGTATGGTTGATATTATTCTGAAGTGTGGAAGTAAAATACTCAGTTTTAGAAAGCTGAGTTGCTTTGGTGCTGGTATTACATAATGACATATCTAACAAGTTCTGTTGGTGAGTTGGAGGCCATATGGGAGTGCCAGACTGAGTCCCTTGCTTTAAGACAGGCTAGTAACTCAGCAGATATTCAGGAAAGGTGTGAGCCTTCAACCCTGGTCCTCTTTAGAGGGCATGGACATTCTAGGCAGCCATAAATTTAGCTTGAAAATTTGTGAAGACCTCATTTATGTCAGTGGATGCTGAGATGAAGCATTGATCAGTATCTGAGAGGTTAGCATGCAGGGCAGAAAGATCAAGTGACAAGAATGACCCAGTCTGGGTGATCGTATGTGCTGTCACATTGGGGAGTGTACCAGCTTCCAAGGTGGGAGTGGTAGGAGATGACTCAGTCAATGAGGGAGTGGTTTGTAGATGTCAGTCTACGCCTTGTGTGTTCACAGATAAATTGACTGAGTTGGAGTGAGTTTATGTTCTGGATTTTTATTTTTAGTGGAATGGGATAGTCAGTTATATTTGAAGTCTCCCAGAACTATGACTTCACTAGAAGAGACCCAGAAGGAGATTGAGGTGAGGAGATTAGGTCAGTGATGGATTCTGGATTGGAACCAGTGCAGCAATATACCCCAGCAATGATCATGGGGACAGAGAAGGGGAGGGAGAGGTTTATAAGCAGCAGTTCCTGAAAGGAAGGAGCAGAGGAAAAGTGTATAACCTCATAGCTGAGGAGGGAGAAACATACACTGCAGCTCCCATTCACCTCTTGCCTTTCTCATGCCTGGCCACTGAGAATCCACCGGTGGCTATGGTATTGAATCACTGCTCTTGGAGGGAAGCCAAGATTCAGAGGTAACCAGAACATCCGGTTGGAGGTTTTAGGGCATCAGACTTAATGGATCAAGTTTTAGGAGGAGGGAGCAGAGTTGATGGTTTTTAACCCCTTAAGATATTTATGTATAAGATATACATTTACCCAGGATGGTGTTGTTATTGGCTCAAACACTCGTAGGAGAATTACTGAATGTTTCTCAAAGACTAGAGTAATAATTGGTTTTGGCATTCCTAGTGAGACTAAAGTTCCTGAGTAGTCTGTATTTTCTCAATCATGGTCTTAGTGGGTAGATTTCTACTTGGACCTGACATAATCTTGCTTGTGGTAGCAGTCCAGAAGGTCAGGAGAAATCCACTTGTTATGGATGTCTTTAGCTCTAACTAGTCTGGTTTGTACCAGCCAGTCATAAATGGATTTGAGTTCACTGTTGAAATATTTTCAAGCTGACTCAACATCCAGAGTGAGGTTCAGTCATCCCTATTTTGCCTTGTCCAGTTCATGTTAGAGCTTGGCCAGATCCAGTTTATTGCAGGATTTTATCCTCATGTATCACAGTGTTGCATTGGAGGTTTTTCAGTTACTGATGCAAAAGGTTTGGCTGCAGTCACACAAGGAATACAAATATGCTCTCTGCCTAATAATTCTGTTGTCTATTTGCTAAGACCCAATCAGTCTACACATGTACCTTCTTAGTTTTAATGTTGAGCCTTGTTGTTATTTTGAAAAGTTGTTATGTATTTTTTGCAGCAGATTTTGATTACTGCAGCCCATCTTTGTTAATGTCCACCAACATGAAGACCTCAACCTTTGGCATTTGGTTGTACACCCTGTCTGATACATGTTTCAGAGTGGATCTTGGGATACTTGGTGGTCTATATATATATGCAGCACAAGTGCAGACAGATGTTGCCCAATAAGAATTTTAGGATAGAATTTCTAGGGTAGGTCAAGCTTGAGAAGGAACAGGCAGGCCGGATGTAATAAATGTCAAGTCTGTAAGTTGCAAAAGGCAATTACTCCACCTTTGCCATTGGTTCTAGCTTGTCTAATGATGACTGCATAACCATGCCATCAGAGCTCTAAATTGTTGGTGTTGGGCTGCATTTTTAAGTCAGCTAAGGAGGTAAAACATGTAAGCACCATTCCTACATATCCAACTCATGTTGAGAGCCAAAGGAGCCAGCTACTTATTTTAAATAATTGAATCAGTGGACAAGAGGATTATATATGACAGTGCAGCATGGGAGGAGTTGGAAAGCACTGGGGTAAAGATCGCATCAGAAAGGGGGGGATGAGTGAAGAGCCACTAGGGCTCTCCCATTCAACATTAGTTAGTTCAGAATGGGGCAACAGGCCTTTTTCTATTGACAGATTTTATGTTTCTGTGTTTCTATGGGTCTGCCGCTGTTTTTGGTACAAACACACCAGCAATTACACAAATTGTATTACAGTGTGTTATCTCTATACCCTGGGCAGTACTGATACACCTCTAACCCTTGCTGGGGATCAAACCTGAGACCCTGGGTCTTGAAGGCCACAGCTCTAACCTTTCAGTTAAAATTAAATTTTCATTAACTAGCAGATTACACTGAGCATTAGTACTTTATGTATTGTGATGTCAACCTCCACCATCAGAGGGCACTATGCTATAATATTCCTAAGCACCGCAGGACTGTGTTCTTTGTTGCTTTCACATCTACAGTAGGTGACACTGCTTTCACAGATGGTTTTCCACACATACAGTGTTTTGGATGCCATATAAAATTAGCATTGCTCATGCCGGCCCACTGGTGTAGTGGTTGGATTTCCGCTGCGATGCTGATGACCCAGGTTTGGAAATGGGCTTGGGTGTCAGAGGGCTGGCTGGGGGGAGATGGCTTGAGCATTCAATGACCACTCACCTTCTCCTAGGAGGGAGGGGGCACTCATGGCTCAATGGTTGCTGGCCCCTGGCGGAGGCTGGGAGCATGGCAACACATTGGGCCACACTGTGGGTGGGAGTGTGGTGGACATTGGGGTATGCCTTGACATCATGTGGCACATCATACTCCCCCAGAAAAAACAGGAAAATGCCCCCTGTCTGACCAGATGACAGCCATAGGTCCTGGGATAGCCCAGTGCTGATCCCACAGGCTAATTGGTTGTGCCTAAGGGCACTTCTCCCCCAGAGGGGGAAGACCCACCTGATGAAGGGTTACATTGGGTCACCTGGGGGGATCCATTGACTGATGTGGGAGGCAGTGGATGGAGACCGGAGGAGGTGGGTGGCCACGGGTCCTAGGTAGCCTGAAGGCATGGTCGGGCCAGGGGGTGGGGAGGAACAAAAAACAAAACAAAAATAAAATAAAATAAGCACTGCTCAATGGCTTTTCTAAATGCACAAACACACATAATCAGAATTGAACAACACTGCTTTCACATTTTTCGTTCAGAAGCATCCTATGTCTTCGTTACCAAATATTGTTACACATGACAGCAGAAAAGCCACAGCCTACCCTCGCAAACATAACTCAATTCTTTCATAAGTCAATAGATGATATTTAGCCCCTCCTTCCCAAGTGAGGGCTTACCTTTATGGTTCCAGGCACTGGAGCCCAGCATTCCCTCACAGTTACCCACCATTCTTCTTCACTTCTTGGCCCCAGGACCACAGAATGGGCTGCAGAGCACTGGCAGATGTTGCCATCCACCCTTGGCTCCCTGTTAGAAGTGGCAGGAGAGCTCATTCAGACCACCAGCCGGAGCATGCAGCATGGTCCCAGATACTCATTACTGCTTCTGATCCTCAGGACAGGCAGTGGGGACCAGGATCAAGTAGAAAAAACAGGTGAAAGCTGCAACTGGAGACTGAATGTTTTAAAATAATAAAAGATGCTCCAGATCTCCAGAAACTGCATGTGGGTCTGGGGTCAGGAGACAGGAGGTAGAGCCTGTGCTTGACAGGTTGATTCTGAAACTGGCAAAGCCTCACATAACCCAGAGGGGCACAAGAAGCTGCTCCCAGGACTCATGGGACATGTAGTTCCCAGGAGAATGGGTGCAAACAAAAAGTCAATGAGAGGGCAGGATTAGGCAAGACCCTTTCGCCAGTCAATGGGAGAGAAGGTGTGTGTGGTGTGAGATGCTGCTGCAGCACCAGTGTGAGAAGATCAAGTTGGAAACCTGAGAAGAGAAGCTACGAGAGACAGCTCACGGCTAGAGCCATTGCTGTGATTTAAATTGTGTGTGGGGTTGCTAGCCAGCATTCCCAACAGACTCACAATGGGTTGCTTTGCTATTATCTGATCACCATTATTTAGAGTGCAGGGTTGCCTTGATGGCTCTTGGTCTAAGGAAAGCATGCCAGGTTTCTTAGACCCCTGCCACTGGGATTCATCCCAGTAGGAGGCTTTCAGACACATCTAGATCCAAATCCCTGCTTCCTTGTGGGAAAGTGAAGAAAATGCCCTCTTGGGGTGAACATGGTGCAAAGGGACAGAGCAGAAGGTTAGCTGCTTTAGCCTGCATCTGGAGATACCCCATATCAAACATCAGCTGAGACTGCTGCCTAAACCAGGATTGAAAAGAGTCATCGAGTGCCTATGAAAGTGTAGTTTAGGATTGAGTAGGATGACTGAGTAGTAGTACATGATGCTTGTACGACTTTTGTACTTTGACTTATGCTGTCACTGTCCTTGTTACAGGGACAGCCACCTTGTAGGGGTGGCATAAAAACACAGGAACCCTCATAGAAAGTTTCCAAGCCCTTGAGGTGTCACAACGATGAGATCTCTGACACAAAGGACAACTTAGGGAAGAAGGCAAACCCACAAGAGAGGGAGGTGCCACAGTAAGAGGAGGGAAGGGGAGGATAGCAACACCAAGAAATCTGAGCATTTGAGGAACACTGGAGTATATGTACCATTCAGTGTGGGCATAGTGAATGTCACCCACTACCCCTTCAAACTACAGTATGAAGCCTTTCAATTTAAAGGTTCATTGGGCTCCTATAAAAGTGTAACCACCCCCATCCATGAGGCGGGATCACTAAACCTGGAGATGGTAAAGGGCAATGTCTGTTATGCTAAGGTTCATACTAATGTTGTTTGAGGAGGCAGGAAAGCCCATGGGAGCTCCTAAGCTAATCAAATATTATAACAGGAGAACTTAAACTCTGAAGAAATCAGGTTGTCAAGACTGCATTTAAATACACTTTTGGATTTGCTGATAACCACTTCAATGGGTAGTTTATTCCATGGATTTATAGTCCTTAAGGTGAAAAAGAATTTTCTATGAAGATGTTTGAATGGTTTCCCAGCCAATTGTAAGGGATGACCTCTGGTATTGTGAGTGTTATCTCTGAATTCAATACCTTGTTCTGACAGTAGATAGGGGTCTTGAATTATGAGAAATAGTAAGTCCCCTCTTAGGCATTTGGTTGCTAGGGTCATGAAGTTGAGGGATTGAAGTCTAGCTTCATACGTTTCATTTTTTAACCCCTGTGTGTTTTTAGTATACTTCCTTTGCACTCTTTTCAGTTGGTCACATTCATTTTTTTTGGAAGGACAACAGAGCTGGGATGCAAATTCTAAGTGAGGCCTTGCATAGGCTCTGAATACAGGCTTCACTCATGACTTTCGAATGTCTAGAATTAATATTTCTTTTAATAGCTATATGACCCAGTTAGTTTTGTTTATGGAATCATGTATATATTTTGAATTAGAAAAATCATGGGAAATGGTGATGCCAAGGTCCCTCTCCTCAGTTGTAGTGTTTAATAATTTACCATCCAGTGTATAGAAATGGTTAGAGTTTTGGGGTCCAAGGTGCATAACTTTACATTTAGAGTTGTTAAGTTTTAGCCCCCATAAGTTTACCCAGTTTGTGATTTTGTCCAGGTCCTGTTGTATGAATGAGGCTTGGTAAAAACTGGCACAGGGTCCTCCAATTTTAACATCATCGGCGTATTTGATGGAGGGGGTGAGACAATGTGATGACATGTTTGAGACGAATAGTTGAAACAAACAGGGGCGCAAAACAGAACCTTGTGGAACACCACTGGTGACATGTCCCAGGTCAGACAGAATACCATTTATCAAATACCCTTATGCTTTTGGGTATATGCACCAGGGTTCATGGTTAGAAGAAATGGGCTTGAAAAGTAGCATGGTGCCTGCATCTATGGGGATCCTTATAACAGAGCTCTGCCAGGGTGTTTCCCCACAGGAATCAAATAAACCCCCATCCTCTGTGACCGGGAATGCAGTAACACAGTCATCTCCTCACTTATCACTCCAAGCATTCAAATAAACAGAAAGGTAATACTGGCAAAATATCTCAACAGTTGCAAATAAATCACCAATAGGTTTGTTTTGGGGTTGGAGAACAAGGTAGGGGACAAGGAAAGCAATGTTAAAAGTAAACAAAGATAGCAGTTTGCATTAACCCCCACTGTAAGATGTGTCTCAGCACCTCTCCTCTCTCTGGTGCACCAGTTAACACCACAGTTCCTCTGTGAGCTCCCAATTATAGTTCGAGTGTGCACACAGATGCAGAGCTGCAGGCCTGTGCTTGGACCTCAGAGCAGTACCATGTAAATTTTGTTGCTGGCTGTAGCTGCTGACTGGCAAATTACACAATTGGATGGACGCGTATGGATGTTTTTTCCCCGGATATAATGTCATGGTTAATTAGGAGCAGACATTATGTGGCGGGGACAAAAGATAGTGCACAAAATGGTCACTAGTAATTATTGATGACAGACATAACTGCACTAATTACAGATGGAAATGGTCAATTAGTCGCCATTCCCACACACACATACTTGCACTATTTAAGTTCCTTTCCTCCCTGCTTAGTCTATGGCAGAGCCAGGAGCAGAGCAGGTCCATTGAAGATGCCTGAATAGTGCAGTCATACCCCAGCACAACATACGTCTTTCCTTCCTCCCTGCTTAGCTCTGTAGTTCTCCCTCCTGGCACACTGCTGCCTGTTAGCTCCATCATTCTCCCTCACATGAAGCAGTTGCAGCAAATGAGCAGTAGCATTTTGGAGCATATAAGGTAAATAATTATAACACTGTGTAGCAACTAAGCAACTAAGCAGCTGTATCAGCTGGTGTGTGCAGCATGTAAAAAAAATAAGAGCAGTGCTGAATACAAATGTTTTATTTCTTCATGATTTCTGTTCTGAAGTGGGAACTGCGCAAAAGTTATGAAAAGTCTGGAAAAACTCCATGGCTTACAAAACGTGAATGAGATCTACAGTATAATTCACCTTAAGTAGAGCCATGCAGTTGCCCAACCTGTGAGAACTTAATGAGACTGGTTCCCTTTATTGCCTGCTGCTGCCCCTTTAAGAAGCATGTGCTGGAGGAGGCTTGTAAGAAAGAAAGGGCAGGAGTGTTGCATAGGGATGCTTCACCACTGTGCCATTCAGAACATGACGAGGTACCAGATTTGCTTTCTTGGTTTGCTTTGGTAGAAGCCGCATTCAAACTCGGCTAAAATGTTATCCGTACCAAAAGGTTGCCATTATTAGGTCACCAGTATTAGGTCACAATAGCAACATTTTTATCACTATCACTTATACCAGCCATTTAATTTCTCCCAAATGTCTGCAACCATTTGATCATGGCTACGAGTACTGCGACTAAATATCTGTATGCCTTGGATGGATGGTAAAACAGTTGCTGCTGGTTGTAGGCTGTAGTTGTGATCTTGATTCCAATGTGGTACAATAATGCCCAGAAAGTATCTAGCTAGCTAACTAAACAATAGGAATGATAAGTTCTATGGGTAAAACGGAGACTCATGATCTTTAGATGACAAACTGGTGCTGTTTCCATAGGGGCATCTGTCCTGCTTAGGCAGATGATGTCTGGATGCTTTTCTCTGTAGTCTGGATACAAGTGTGGCAGACTCAACATGCTCCTGGTGGTGAAGGGTGTGAGCTGTGATGCTCTGGATAATGGTGATGCTATTCACCCCACTAGGGGATTTGTCTGCACCCATCCGCACAAGCAGGCAGTCACTCGGGCAGTTAGTTCGATCCCTGTCAGGATAAAATCCTAACACCAGCAGATGGCAGTAACTCACCACCTTCCTAGATGCACAACAGCTTTCAAGGCAACCCTTGCTTTAATTTGATGCTAGAGCCCAGGCTTGACACTCAAGCTGCATTAATCCTCTTCTTCAGGGGTCTCAAGTCTGTTTTGAACAAACTTTTTAGTCAGACAGGAATAGCAAATGAGAGCTATTCAGAAACACTCTACTCTCCTCAGAGATTTTTCTTCAGACAAATCTGCTCTATTTGCACATCTCCCCTTGTGCAGAAATCCAGGAATAAATATCAGTGGCTAGCATTCCTTGCATTATTTATTGTGCTAAACCCTTGGCTTTCAGTGGCTGTCAGTTCCAGGGGAAAAGCATGCAAACAGGTCCTGAACCAGCTTGCATATCAGAGCTGTTTTGCAGAGCTGAGCTTCAAATTGATATCAGTTTCACAGGGACAGGATGTACTAATTTTGCTGTGTTGCAGAACTGAACTAGTCTCCAAAGTTAGTGCTCCCAGGGAAGGAATGGTTTTGTACTTTGTGCAGCTGTGAGAGCAGCTTGAAAGTGAGCAATCTCCTTGCTGTGTGTTCCCTGATCCTGAAGGCAGTCCAGGGGCCAGTTGAGTGAAAAGGGGTGGTGGTGCACCAGCCATGGTGAAAAGGGCACTGAACAAGCCTGCAGAAAAATGATACTGTCTAGTCCATCTTCAGGGCCCACAGCTGCAGTCTGGACCAGGACCAGGGTGAAGGAGTGGTGCAGGGGAAGGCAGCAGCAGTATTCCAGGGTAGTACAGTTTACGACTGAGCAGAAGGACTGAGTAGTAATGTGTGATGGTTGTGCCACTGTTATACTTTGGCTTACACTCTCTCTGTCCCAGCTATATGGATTACTACTCTGTTGGAGTGCCAGAAAGATGAAAAAATCTTAATGGAAGGTATCACAGGGATGAGATCCTGAAGACCAAAGGCACCTCAAGCAAGAAGACCCAAAGGAACAACAATGACAGATGAACACATTCTTCCCAAGGAGAGAAGAGATGTAGATAAACTGTGACAGACTAAAATGAAGGCAAGAAAAATTTTATTCCTAGAGTTTCCTATCCTAAAGGCTCAGGATGCTTCACAATCAGGAGAACATTTCAGCAATGTTAAAATAAATAATATAAATGTAAAATACATACACAAGAAGTTAATAGCTAAAAACTGTCTGTGAGTGCTTCCATAAATAAACACATTTTCAAAGATGTCTTGAAGGACTCCGTCGTATGAGCTGATCAGACACGTCACTAAGGCATTCCATAGCAGAGGAGCTGCCACATTAAATGCCCTCTCCCCCAGTTGATGCAAATGTGAAGTGGGGACAAAAAGCATGCCTGCATCGAAGGAGCTTAGGGGATAAATTGGGTGATAAGGAACCATGAGATCTTTTAAGTAGTCTGGTCCTGAACCATGTAGGGCCTTGAATCTTATCAAGCATAAATACCACATAGGCAGTCAGTGCAAGGCACGCAGAATCAAGATGATGTGGTCCATCTAAGAGAAGGCCACTGTAAATTGAGCTGCAACATTCTGAACCAGCTGCAGGCATCACAACAAACCTTGAGAAGGCCCTTAGTATACAGTGTTGTAATAACCAAGCTTAGAGGTTGCAAAGGCATGAACAATCATAGCCAGATCAGCTGGGGCTAGATGTGGTTTAATCCTGGTGATGTTATGGAAATGTTAAAAGCCAGGTCAGACCACATCTGGCACATGTTGATCTGGCATCAGTTAATGATCCAAAATGACCCCAAGATTCTATACCACATATACTGAAAGAGCAATCATGGCGCTAACCACACGCTGCATAAAATAAGAGACAACAATCTTTGTCTCGTGCCATAAAGTTTTCACTTGGTGTGTAGGACATTCACTCCTTGTGGTAACAGGAACACAGAGTGCAGATGACTTTCTCATGTTTCACCCAATCGTGGTCTTTGTCAAAGAGAGAGAGCTCTATGTGGTTGGCCCCCCAACAAAGGAAGAAATGCTATACCACCTGACATCGCTGAGACCCACCTACCTAGCATGATAATCATGACCTCTATCTTACCAGGGTTGAGACATAGCCAGTTTGAGGCCATCCAGTTGTTTATTTCGGCATGGCAACTCCCCAACACAGATGCCACCTTGGACCCGTGAGGAGTGCCAGACAGGTATAGCCAGGTATAGCTGAGCGTCATCAGCATACCAGTGAAACTTAACACCACACCATTTAATAATCTCACCCAATGGCAGCATGTACAGAAAACCATGTTAGCAAGGACTGAGCCTTGAGGAACCCCCCAAGACAGCATAGATGCTCTGGAGATGTAGTTTCCAAAAGCCATCTGCCGTATCCTCCCAGTTATGTAAGACTCAGACAAGCATAATACTGTGCCGGAGAGACCCACATAGGTCCTCGGGTGATCCATTTGCATTCTATGTTCATTTGTGTCAAACACTGATGAGAGATCTAAGAAGAGCAAGATGGAACAAAGTCCTCAATTCCTTGCCATGAGGAGATGATTTGTCACCCTGATAAGCATGATCTTCATGCTGTGGTGAGACTGCATACCCGACTGGAGAGGTTCATAGATGTTAAAATAATGCTGGTGATCAACAAGTTGCTCCAGCACCACCTTCTCAATAACCTTCACCAAAAAGAGATAAGACAGATCTATAATTCCCAAGAATGTCAGGGCCCGAGGATATTTTTTCAGAAGGGGTCTAACCACTACCCTTTTCAGGGCAGATGATAAGATACACTGCCTCAATGAACACCTAACAATCTGTGAAATAACTGGACCCAAGGCCCCTAGACAGGCTAAGAACAGCCAGATAGGCCCAGGATCCCGCATACAGCAGGTAGGGTGCAAACCCCAAATCACCTGAAACAGCTCCTTCTGCTCAGCAACTGGCTGAAACTCTTTGCAGGTAGGCAGATCAGCAATGTCCCCTCACTGGCTGACTATCGCCAACCTATGACAGGCCACTAGAGGAGATATCCAATCTAATGGAGGGCACCTGCCAGAGAAGACATTTCCAGACTCCTTGTACATTTCAGTGGAAAAACTTGAGGGGATCGCAGACAGGGTGGATTTACCAACCTGTCGATGGTGTGGAAGAGCTGAGCTGGCCAATTCCTTCCTGTGGCAATCGTCTGTGACAGGAACTCTATCTTTTTTCAGGTTGATTGCTGGTTTATACTCACTATAGTGAGTTCTCAACACCATTCTGTTGTCCACTGACACAGACCTACACCAACAGCACTGTAACTTTCATCTCTTGTTACTATACTTTGTATTGAATTCTGAAGTCTCTTCAATACAATACAGCAGTGGTGCATGAAACTTCACGTGGTGTCTCTTATGGTAGAACAGTCCTGCTTAGAGATTGACACTTCTCCCTTATTTGAGTATTTTCCAAATGACAAGTCAAGCACTATAGTGGGCTATACTGTAAGAGGTAAAAGCTTCTTTATTTAGAACCAATCAGAGTCAACTTCAGTTTTCAGAAACAGTTTAGACAGTGCGCCTTGATTTTATTTGTTTTCTGATGCAGTTGGTTCCCTGGACATCAGGTAATACACTACAAACAAAATGTGTATAAAACTATAAGTTCTAGGAGGGGAGTGAACTTCCTACTAGTTGAGTCTACACTCAGCCTACACTAATCTACCTGCACTTTCATCTCTGCTTGTTGATCCACAGGGAGTGCTTTCAGGGGTACAAACTTTTGAAAAATTTTGTGAGTGCTCAGGCCAATTATAAAAGGTTCGGGGTCTGGGGCCGCCTAGGCCCCCAGAAACTATAGGATTTTTCATGCTTTGTGGTGCATTTTTGGGGTATTTTGGCACATTTTAGAATGTGCATGTACCTCCACCACTACTCCACTGCAGACCAGTACCAACCAGATGGATGTGTGACCCCAAAATACCGCCAGCCTACCAGGTGCAAAAAAAAAAAAAAAAAATACATAGTGAATGAAATTGCAGGCCCGTACGGTGATGAGAAAATGGGGAGGGGTGTTGGCAAAGGTGTGCACACCAAGGCAGTGCAAGTTTTGCTGACAGATGAGAGGAGCCGACACAACTGAAATAATATTAATTAAGGATGAAATTGGTTTCAACCAGAACCTGAACTATCAAATATCTTGTAGTTCATGGTCAGCAGATATCTTTAATTGCTAACAGGGATATGCTTGTCAGAAAGGTTAATTCATGTTAAGAGAAACAGTGCAGTAATCAGCTTGCTATTAATACATGGATTATGCAATATGGGGAATAGAGAGGAGACTGTGCTATGACTAGCAGATTGATGCTTCATAATTGGAAATAATTAATTTATTTATAGAAACCCTCTTGAATTGTGCCCTTTTTAGGAAGGTCAAAAGTTCAATGTGAATAAAAAGCACCTTTTTCTGAGAGCACAACTGCCTCATCTACATTTAAAGGCAAATTTAATTTTCTCAGAAGCAGTGCTGTGGAATGATTTTTCATACTTTATCTGCAAGACTAGCTATCCTTAATTCTTTTAACAGTCAGAACAACACACACTGAATTGTTATCACAGGCCTGTGTAAACAGGAAAGAAGGAGGCCAAAAAACCATTGCCTTTGGCCAGTATAAACAGTGGGTTTACACAGATGATCTTTGTGTTATGAGCCCAGTAATAAGTAACCAATGCTTGTTTCAAACAATATGTCAGCAATGGCATGCATAGGTTCCAATGGATTTAGCAGAAGAGAAGTGTACACTCAGACTGACAAACATTCTTGTGACAAGCACATAACTCCTTATTTGAAACACGGGGTTTGTACACAAATGAGCACCTGTCTGTGCCTCTCAAAAAAGCAATTCAGTATTAGTAATATATATATAGGCACTTTGATGTCACTTAAGAAAGCTGAGGTATATATCGACGCCCTTGTCTCTAAGCATTCGGTTTCAACTGCGCTTTTTATAATCTCAGCTTTCAACACTTGGTTTTAACAGTTAAACCCTCAGAAAACTTTTGGGCTTTGCTATTGACATTAAGAATAATATCACATGAATCCCCCCCCCCACACACACACAACCAGATCCTTGTACATATTCTTTTCACAGTTCAACCCTCACAAGCTGGTCTCTGGCATTGAGAATAATATTGTATAAATTCCAAATTGTTCAATTTGCTCTCTCATTTCTGTCACTTAAAGGTGTTCTTTACTAATAAAATCCTCATCATATGCCAAGCAGTCTTTTACATTTTTTTAAAAATATAGTCCGCTATTATTGTGGGCCTGCACAAACACTAGCCCGCAGTCACCTCTGAAGTGACAGTCTGGACAGTCTGTTTACAGTTGTAGAATGGAATTAATTAAAACCGGGCCATTCATATTCTCCAAGAATATAAATGGTCTGGTTTTTGTTGGTGCCCAGTTTAACTTTGTGGGTGCTTGAGCACCTGAGCTTCCGTGCTGTCGGTGCCCCTGAGTGCTTTTGTGTGTACTTAGCTGTAGATCTTTGTGTGGCTTTTTCTCTTACACTCTACTTTGTTTAATGATTTCTTTGTACAATACATGTTGTTAAATCCTGCTGTTTTGTAATCTCCTGTCTCATGCCTAAAATAGGCATTTTATTGTCTAGCACACATACCTGGTCAACTAAAACAAAGTAAATAAATACATCACACCATTGAAACGGTAGAGTGGGCTGGCAAATGTCTAGAAACGTCATCGAGATGGCCCGAGCCCTCTGAGTTAAACAGTATAAAAATGTACATGTGCACAGGTGCAGTCTCTCCCTCTGGCTATGGGAGTCGTCTGATGTACACACTACTGGAAGGAATAAAAGTTGGTAAGTGCTCTTCAAATCAAAACCCCAAAACCTTTTACAATACTGTTATCCTCAGAAAAAAAAAACAGGCTCAGTAAAATTTATATTGCCCTCCCTTGTATTTATGAATTAATTACAAAACAACATATGAAAGAATAAGGAAAGTACTGTACATGGCCAGGGAAAAGCAGCATGCTGGCACTAACAGTACTATGCAGCTGCATTGCAGAAAATAAAAACTTATAAAGTGGCATGGTTAAAGGCATACTGTCATCCCATTTGTTTGTTTGTTTGTTTAAAATTGTATTCAGATTTCATGAAATTGAATAGCTGTTACATACTCCATAATAAAATAGACACATTATATAAATACACATCATAAAGACTATACAATAATCACAATTAACATACATAACAACTTTCGCCCAAACAAAAAAGGAATAGTCTACCATGCATGGAAACTTTGACCACCCAAAGATGATCACTAAACATTAGGCAATAAATAACAAAACCCCCATTAAGTAAGTACACCAGTACAGCAAACTGAGGGGCATCTGACCTAGTTTTATATCATTGTTTTATGCAACCCAAATTGATTACCTTATTATTTTGGCATAAGGAAATAGGTAATGAATTCCATACTAAAGGCCTCCATGCCAAATAGCAAATCTCCCCATATTTGAGTTGCATCTAGGGACATCATATTCTAAACCAGATGCGGATCGCAAATTAGGTTTAATTTCCCTAATGAAAAATGAGACTAATAAGTACTGTGGTAATTTTTGTTTATATACTTTATACATATAAGCAAGACAATGCCAATCTCTCCTACCATTTAGTTTTAGCCACTGCAAGGATCTATCTAACTTGCAGTGGTGGATATCTTTAGGTACCTCAAGCATAAATCGCACTGTCTTGTTGTATATAACATCTAATCCAACAAGTACCCCACCAGATGCCCCTACATAAAAACATCTCCATAATCCAAAACAGGGAGTAACATACTATTAACCACCCTCAGTCTGATCTCTGGTGACAAATACTGCCTTAATTTATACAATGATCCCAATTTGTTGCCTGAGTTTTTAATCAGGGCTTCATTATGAGGTCTCCAATTTAATTTTGCATCCAGCGTTACTCCTAGATATTTATATCTGTCTACCTGCTGAATAGTAATGCCATCCAATAATTTTATTTCATAATTGTTTGGGTCATTTATTGTTTTTGAAAATAAAACCCAGTTTGTTTTTTTTACATTTAAAGACAAACTATGTTCCTGAAAGAAAACCTGTAGGTTATTGAAAGCTATTTAAGCAATATACCATGGCAGGGAGTGGGTATATTGGTGGATTTACCACACCAGAAGTGATAAATCCACCCATATACCAACTCCCTGTCATGGTACATTGCTATTATACAATGTTCAACTTGCTTTTTTGTTTTTATAGTGATATGAAACATTTACAGTGGGTATACTGGAGGATTTATCACAGTCATGTGATGTGTTTTGACCAGTGAGGTTACAGGATTTTCATACCCCATTGTATAATTGTAATTTTGTTTGAATACTTTTAGGGTCCTTCCCCTCAACTTATACAACTGTGTCATCTGCATATACATGATAGCATATTCCTTGATCATTACATTCTAAATTATTAATATAAAGATTAAAAAGAAGGGGGCTCAAAATTGACCCTTGAGGAACTCCTGTTTTAATTTTAATCTGTTCTCGCCTAAAATGATCTATTTCAACCTGTTCCCTATCTAGCACATATGATGCAAACCAGGTCAACTCTTTCCCTTGCACCCCAATATCATGGAGTTTGGACAGGAGACATTTTGCATCATATTATTTCTAGACGAAAACCCACATTTTATGATTGCTTCCCTTCTCTAAAATTCATTGATGTTGCTGTTTGTTTTATCTACTTTCTTTCTTAGTAGAAATTAGATGCATGATAATAATGTAATTATATCCAGGCTTGTTTTGTTTGAAATTCTCAATCAACATTTATTGCATACTTCTTGAACATTACAGACACCCCAGACAGTGCAGCCACTCACTATGCAATAGTCTTCTCTCCTCACACTGCATCATGAGTGGCTAGACTGTGTGAGGGTGTTCCCATGTCTAGGAAAGATGCAGCAGAAGTCAATCAAAGAATGTAAACAAACTCGTCTTGGCGTGGTAACACCAGTATGGTAGACAGTCTGTTATTCACTTTTAAAAACAAAAAATGGAATCCAACTTAAGCAACCAACTACATCAGCAATCTTTACAGAATGTGAGCAATCATAAAATGTTTTTTTCCAAACTAGAGACACTTTGAGGCCTAAGGGGGATGACAGTGTCCTTTTAAGATTTTAGGGCACTGAAATGGATGAACACCATCAGTACTGACCTTTTGTCACTTACCAAAATAGGTCAGTTTAAAGCCAAACTGAGAGCCTACCTAGCAGCTAACAACAGAAAGTGTGACTGTGGGCATTAATCTGTCTCCCCCCACTCCCATGGCCTTCATGTTCCTACCTCTGAAATCCTTGCTCTACTGTCATCCAAATGATTAGCGCTTAATCCTCCTGCTCCATTAATCTGTCTCAACTCCAAGCCCTCCACTCCTAACTTAATCTCTGACAAGGCTTTTATTTATTTCTTTTTATTTTATTTTATTGAAGTCTTGGATACACCTATGAGCAGATGCTTGTTGAGAGGTTCCACATCAAATACACTAAACAACAAGAAAAAAAAAAGACCAAGGGCAATTTACAGATAATAAAATGAGAGTTCAGCAAACAGATAATGAGTGTATTAAACATAACAGGTACAGTAAATCCAGACAGGAACAGGTAAGCTGCGGCTTTGTACAAAGTATGCCTGTGTCAGTATATTGTTTAGCCGCTTCTCACTCACACCCACCCCACCATCCAGCCTCTGACCTCTTCCTCTAAGGAGTGCCCCCTCATCTGACACACCATCCCTATGTACTGTGAAATATTTTCAGCATCAATTGTTTTGCTTATTACTAATTTGCTTTACCCTGCCTTCCTTGATTTTGTACACCATCATGTACTCCTTGCAATAATTATGTTTATTGCTTGTCTGTTTTCCACTGTAACTGTACATTGTCAATTGTTGTCTATGATGCAGAACCTATGTAAATGAGCTTCTAGCTCATAGGTATTTTCAATTCCTAATATTAATAAATAAATAAATTAATAAAATAAGATGTTTTGAATATTAATGTATGCATTTTTAGGCTTGTCATGTAGAGTGTTAGGAATGGCAGCATCGGCAACCTAGTACAGGGATAACAATAAAATCCTAAAGTATATAAAACATCACACCATTAGGTATGATAAACTTTTGAGTATTAATGTTTGTTTACTTAAAACTAGGTTCTTTTATGCACATACATATACATGTTTTTGGAGATAACATAAGTGTGTAAGTTGTGTTGAAATTTACAATTAATATATTTATTACTGAGTGAAAGGTAAATGTGAGATCAGTCAGAATAGCCCACATTTGGGGGTCATATTATAAGGACTGTGTCTAGTCCTGTAGTTTGGGGGAGGGGTGCTAATTGTCTGGCCTGGGGCCTCAGCTAGTTGATAACTGACCTCCCACAGCCAATAGTGTGCCACCAGGAAGGGAGCACGTTCTGCATAAAAGCAGCTACTGCCAACGTGTCCCACATGTTCTTGTCCAGTGAGTAAGTGGAACAGCGAAGGAGTGGAAGAGGTGACTGGCATCATAGGCATTGACAGGCATCAGCAGAGGAAGCAGAGAAGCAGGTGACTCTGACGGTTGACTAAGACAAGGCACCTCTTCACTACTGTGTAATAATCTCTATAGGGAAGGGTGATAGGTCAAAGATAGGTCAAAACTGGGAGTAAGAGCAATACCAGTCTAGGGTAAGCATATACAAAGATTCAAACAACGCATAGGGAACACAAATAGAAACAAACAAAATTGGGGAAAACTAGAAACATCCTGTCAGGGGTAAGAGTACAAAAGTATTTCTGGGTAACAGAGGGAGAATAGAAGCTGAGAATGCTGGGAGTGGTACAGTGCAGTGGCTGTGGGGCAGCAGTTTTCAAAAAGACTTTCTGGAGACTGCAGTGCTGTCGCATCTTGACACACCTCTTTGGGTAGAGGGAGGAGGTTGCTAGACTCCAGGCTGAGTTGGTTAGGGATCTCTTACACCATCCAGGGGCCACCAAGTCTGCAATCATTACCCTCGAGGATGCTAGGGTGGAGGAATGGCTGGACTATGGTGAGTGTGGGTGGAGGGACAGAGCAGGTATGTCACTAGGGTGGGCATTAGGGGCTGGAGCCCTGAATCTTTATTCATTAGCCCCAAATAAAAAATTCCCAATTCCTGAAACGATCCTCCACCTTAGTTGTTTGTTTCCAGTGGGCAGGAGGGGTAAGGGCTTAAGCCCCTAATCTTTTCAGACCCCAGAAATGCCGCTGCATTCCTCAATCAGTACCACTATGTAATTCCTATGATGTTCTGTCAAGGTGGGTCTGCTAGGAGGAGGCACCCACAGTAGTGACAAGGGAGGATGTGGGGGCCCTCCATAGTGGAGACCCCAAGAAGGGTGAAATTCCCCAGAGGAGGAAGCAACTTCTGGTAGGGGACTTGATTGTGAGGGAGATAGATCTGGGAATAGGAAAGGGGGGGAGGGATGTTAGCTGCCTACCTAGCACCACAGCCTGGAGGGATGGGAACTGGATCTTGAGGATTGCTAGGGCAGCAGGATGTAAAGGAGAGATGAATATCATTTTCCACCTGGGGACTAATGACCTGGGTAGGGATGTGGCTGGGATAGTGCAGGGGGGATTAGGGAGTTGGGGAGTGGTCTTAGACAGGTAGCTCACTTAGTGGCTTTCACTGAGATACTGCATGTGTATGACAGGGTATAGGAAGGGATCTCCCCACCAGGAGCTTCAACTCATGGCTGAAGAAATGGTGCAGAGAGGAAGGGTTTGGCTACATTGAGAACTGGGGACCCCCCTGGGAGGATAAGGGCCTATACAGGGGTGATGGCCTGCATCCATCTGGAGGGGAACTGCAGTCCTCAGTGGACAGTTTAAATGTTACTATGATGAATATTTAAACTAACCAAGGGAGTGGTGGAAGTAATAGGGAGTCAGAAATTGCCCCCATAGGTTGAAGTAGAGAGTAAGGAGAACCCAAGGGGAAATAAATCTCCCAGGGTGCAAATTAATAAAGGAAGCAGGATGGTAGAGATAAAGGGGTAGAGGAATAGGAGCACTAAAAAGAGAGGGAGAAGGAGGGTGGGCAAAAGGAAAAAAGGGGGGCAACAAGCAGAGTGGAAAAAAATCTGGAAGGCCATGTGTGTGAATGCTAGAAGTTGAGGAAATAAGATGCCAAACCTAGAGGCCATCATTGCTGAAGCCAGCCTGGATATTGTGGTTATTACTGAGTCATGGTGCACTGCAAACCATGACTGTGATATTGCCTTATCAGGCTATACTCTGTTCAGGAAGGAGTGGGTGGGAAGGAAAGGAGTGGGCATGGTGCTTTATGTGAGGGGAAAGCGTAAAAGTGATGGAGATACAGGGAATACAGGGGAGGCAGAGGTACTATGGGTCACCCTGCAGACAGGGAATGGAGCCACTGTTCACACTGGAGTGAGTTACGGACCTTCAGCACAGTGGGAGGAATTAGATAAGGTACTGGTGGAAGCCACTGGCAAGATGGCAGAAAAGGTGGAGGTGCTGCTGGTGGGGGACTTCAACCTGCCAGATGTAGATTGAAGCCTTCCAGCAGCAGCTTCAGGTAGAAGCAGGAACATTCTGGACTCTCTGCAGGGGGCATTCTTCAGGCAACTAGTCAGTGAACCCACTCGTGATTGGGCAATACTGGATCTGGTACTCACTACCTGTGACAATGTTGTAGACATCAAGGTGGGAGGCCACTTGGTGATCAGTGATCACCGTATGGAGTGGTTCAATACAAGGACAGCTGCCGAATCGAACCACAAAAGGGTGAGGTCCTGGATTTCAAGAGGGAAGATTATATATACAGTATAAAGATGGGAGAATGATTCTGGTATGACCTGGCAGGAGGGGATGGCATGAGTAGGGTAGAGGAACAATGGGTGAAGGTAAAACAGAGCATAGTAAGGGCAACAAACCTCTGTATCAAACAAGTGATCAAAAGCAAGAAGAAGAAAAAGAAATGCAATGGTTCTTGAAAGCTATGGCTGAAAAGGTAAGGCAAAAAGGGTAGCATTCAGAAGGTATTAGGAGACACAGAGGGAGGAGGATAGGGAGGTGTAATGGGAAACAATGGGAAGCAGGGAAATCAGTAAGGAGTGCAAAGGTGCATAATAAAGAGAGAATAGCTCAGGAAGTAATGAAAGGAGACAAGACATTGTTTAGGTAAGTGAAAAGAGGAAGTCCAGGAGTGGGATTGTATGGTTAAAAAGGGAAGGAGGGGACTGTGTAGAGGGGAACCAGGAAAAGGCAGCTATCCTGATCAAATACTCTTGTTCAGTGTTCACTGAGGAAAGAGAAGGGAAGTGGACACAAAAATAACAGAAGCATTGGAATGAGGGAGGTGGACACTAGTCCTTTTTTGGAGGCACAAGTCCTGAAGGGACATACTAATCTGAAGGTGGATAACGCAATAGGGCCAGATGGGGTGTATCCAATGCTATTGACCTAAGACAGTTCTGTTTAACAGCTCACTGGAAACAGGAATGATTTCAGAGGACTAGAGGAGGGCAGATGCAGCCCCACTACATAAAAGTGGTAGCAGGGAGGAGGCTGGCAATTAAAGGGGGTCAGTCTGATATTGGTGGTGGGAAAGTTAATGCAGTCACTGCTGAAGGAAACGATTGTGGAATATCTTGAATCCAGTAGGTTACAAGACCGAAGGCAGAATGGGTTCACAGAGGGGAGGTCATGTCTTACGAATCTGATATATTTCTTCGACTGGGTGACCAAGGAACTAGATCAGGGTGGAATGGTAGACATGGCCTACCTAGATTTCAGTAAGGCATTCAATGCTGTTCCCCATAGGAGACTAGTAAGGAAGCTTGGTAACTTAAGAGGGGTCCAAAGGTAGTAAACTGGATAAGAAATTGGTTAGGGATAGGCAACAGAGGGTGGTGGTAAACAGACTTCAGTCCAAGGAAGGGGAGGTGACCAGCAGGGTGCCTCAGGGATCAGCGTTGGGACCAGTCCTCACCCCCGGTCCCACATCCTACACCAATCCCTCTCCTTTTCTCACCCAAAATGACTCCAAAAGCATGCCTCAACTCCCTCAATTGTTGCACTTATGTGCAATATGTTGAAATATTGCCTTTATTGTAACCTTGAATTTCATGTCTACTTTCTCTGCGCCCTGTAGTACCTGACTGTATTGTACTGTTTCTGTCTCCCGGGTCGTCCCTGAAAAAGGAACCTTCAGGGCTCAGTGGGCCTACCTGGTCATCAAAATTCAGTAAATAAATGAATGTCTTTACATGTGACATTGCAGAGGAGCTGGAAGGGAAGTTCTGCCTCTTTGCAAATGACACCAACATCTACAATAGGGTGGATACTCCAGGGTGGGTGGAATGAATGAACAGGGACTTGGAAAAAAATTGAGGAGTGGTCAAGGGTACATCAGCTGGGTTTCAATGAGAAAAAATACAAAATAATGCACTGGGGGCACGGAAACTGATGGGTGGAGTACAAAATAGGTGGCGTGGTATTGATGATCACCAAACAGGAAAGAGACCTGGGGCTAATTTTATCAGATGACTTAAAAGTGGCCAGGCAGTGCGACAAGGCAGTAGTGAGGGCTAGTGAAATGCTTGGGTGTACAGGGAGAGGTATCACAGCAGAAAAAGGGAGCTGGTGTTTCCTCTGTATAGATCACTGGTAAGACCCCCACCTAGAGTACTGTGTCCGGTTCTGGAGACTACATCTTCAGTACAACATAGAGTGGTCATGGTCCAGAGGAGGGCAACTAAAATGCTGCAGGCTCTGCATCAAAAGCCCTATAAGGAGAGACTAAAGGGCATCAATATGTACACCCTGGAACAGAGGGGGGATATGATAGAGACTTTAAGTACCTAATGTGGGTAAATAAGGTACAGGAGGAACATATTCTTTAGAAACAAAGGTGCTCAGGAACAAGAGGACATGATATGAAGCTGGAAGGGGGCAGATTCAGGAGAGATGTGAGGAAGTATGCCCTCACAGCAAGAGTGGTGGATTCCTGGGATAGCACTGCAACTGAGGTGGTGGGAGCAAAAACAGTGATTAAGAATGCATGGGATAAGTACAAGGAAATAATAGTGGAGAGGAAGAGTGGAGGGAGAAGGACCTGCAGATGTGCACGGTCTGTGGTAATAGTGTTGGTAGGGCGAAATGGGCAGAATGGATGGGCCAAGCAGCCCTTGTCTGCTGTCAGATTCTTTATTTCTATGTAAGAGGGCAATTTAGAAGCTTTTTTTTTTAAATCTGAGGATATAGCAACCTCATATGCAGTAATAAAAGTTTAATATTATAGAATTAATAGTGAATATGAGAATCGATTAGGACTACACCGAGAAGAAAATCGTATGATAGTATGTCCATGAAGAGTTCACTTTTTTTAAATCAGTGAAAGCTATGAAAACTATAAAATGCATATTATTTTAATACTAAATTTTATGTCTGCTTTAACCCCCACCCCAGTCAGGATGCATCCAGAATCAAGCTGTTACCACACAGTATGTCTTGAGTGAGAGAAGAGAGAGAGAGAGAGAGAGAGAGACTGACTGACTGACTGACTTAATTACTAGCAAAATAGACACTCATATGTGAGTGATACCAGAGTGACTTTAGCAGCATATTAATACAATACTGACAGTAAATGTAATAAATATTAATTGCTGTACAAGGATGAAGTGGTGAGTTGGGCCACGAAACATCATCCTATCTCATACCATTGTGGCTGGTGATCAAGCTATACAGAAGAATTGGAAACATAATGAAGTGATCCCTTTTATTTGCCTGAATATTCTGTTTTTTTCTCGACTGGGGTTCTCCAAGACCAAGATTTTTCTTGTTCCAAATTAATTTAGGGACTTGGGCAGCCTGGATACCCCTTGAATGACTCAAGGAGGGGCTGGTAATGAAATGAATATGCTGCTCAAAATAGTTTTCAGGGGAGGGGGTGTAGGTTGGTTCTCTTGTTGTATGGTGCCATAAATGATCTGGGGCTGATAGTGAAGAAATACTGCACCTCTAAAATACTGTACCTTTGAATATGCTGTTTATGTGTTTTTATTTCGGGAGGGACAGATAGATTGGTGAATCTGATGCAAGCTGTTTAAAACATGTTAGATCCATACAGTAATTCAGCCTGGCAGAGCATGCCATTCAAAATTATGTTTCCGGGGCAGAGGCTGATGGTCTTGCTGCGTGCTGATTACATTCATTTCATTTTATTTAAAAATGACAATGAACATACAGCAAGATCTCCAAACCTCCCCACCAGGAAAAATCATTTTAAACAGTGTGTTCTGCTAGACTGATTTGCTATAAGCACTTTACATTTTTTAAACAGTTTCCATCAGGTTCACCAATCTATCTGCCCCCCTCCAAATGAAAACATTTAAACAGCATATTTAGTGGTTTACAAAGTTTTACCTCAAACAAAATGCCAAAATGGCGTGGTTATTATTACTTATTTCTGTGCATTCTGCAGGGAATCTGATGGTAGGCACTTTAATAGTTATTAGTTGTACGCTGGGGACAAGAAATGCACAAAAGCAGAGGTGAGCAGTATTAGTCAGGGAGTAGGGCAGCAGAAAGTGAGGGCAGGACAAGTTAAGGGTGTCTGGAGGTAAAAAGCCTAGGGATGATGTTTAGGGAAATCTTCCTTAAGAATTAACTTGGAATGCAGGGCAGAGGAGGTGTGAAAGAAGCACATATTCAAGTGGACAAGGAAGAGTATGGAGAAATGAGAAAGGCTGTGGAGGAGGTTAAAAACAATCAACACTGAGCCAGCCACTCAATGGTGATTATTCCCTTTCCACATGAGGCACACATAACCATAAGAGGGCATCTCAAACAAGATGTGAGCAGCCCTCTCCCCAGTCTAGGGGCTTATAGATGGTGTATATTTATTTTAATGGAGGTGACCCACCATGACCACATATTTGACCTCCCAGTTCTGGGGTGACCTCCTAGAGATCTAGATGCTCTGCAGTCTGGTATGGGGCTACAAATAAGGAGGGGGGAGGGGTTAGCAAACAAATGGACCCCAACAATAATATAATGTCCAGAACATAATTAAAGTCCAACCAACTCCATTTATTAAAGGTAAACTAATGAGCATATTATTAGCAAAACATGTACTAATCTTACAGTAGATCCCAGGAATTAAGGTCCATAGCAAAGTCCATAAGTCACAGGAGGAAATGTGTTCAGGGATCTGGCCCACATATATCAAAGTCTTGGTAATTTAGTGGCTGTGCATAACCCTGGGGCACACCTCCTGCCCCCCCAAGCCTCCAGTAAGTGCCCCACAGGGCTGGCCACACCAACTGCTCCCTGAATCCACCATTGATATGCCCTGCAGGGCGGCACAGTCAACCTCTCCCCACTCTTGCCCCAACCCCTAGTCGCCTTCTGCAAGTGTGGCATACACCCAGAAAAGCCCTGGTAGTCTAATAGCTCTAGCAATTAAGAATTAATTAAACCAAATGCAGGTCATGTGGCTTGAAACGCAATTAATTAAAGTAGTGCTGCTATGAAACTTTGAGTTATACTGGTTAAATGTTAAATGCTGCTCTGTAAAATGCAGCATAAACAAATTACAGTAGCCACAGTCTAATCCTGAAAGTTTCAGTGTAGTAGCTGGGACCAAAAAAGGTGCCAAGTTTAAAATCCATCCAAGTCCAGTCTGAGGGCATAACTGATTACTACAGGGAGGGCTGGGAGCACCTGAAACGAGCTCCTGCTGCAGCCACACCTGCTTTTGTTTCTGTGAGGGGGGGAGAAGAGAGGAGAGAGAGAATTTAGTAATACAGGGAATATTAATTAGTTCAACAGGGGAAGGGGGCTAGAGTAGAGGTTAAGATCAAGTTTGGGGGCGGAGGAGCTTGGGGCTCAGACTCTGAGTGATGGCAGCCAGCAAAAAAACTGTGATCCCTAGTAGAAAGCCCTGTTCAGCATGTCTTATAACACAGAAGGCACATTAAAAATCCCACAGAATGCAGTCATAAAAACAGCGAATGCAGGTAAAATACAGAGAATGACATCTACTAAACACTTTGAATTGATTTTTGGGTTGTGAGAAACTGTGTCCTGGTTTCTTGTATGATATTTAAGGAATAATTGATGACAGGATACGTGCTGTGCTGGGATAACGTCATGCCTTGGGTGGTTGGGCTGAGGCCACAGGCCGAGTGCATCTAACACCCGATAAGTGACATTATCCCAGCACGCTCACAAATCCTGGAATGCATTATTCCTATTATACAATTGTTTGTTTATAAAGAAAACAAAATTATAAGAAAAAAATCATTTTAAAATACATTTTCACTTAAGTTTTCTAGTGAGTAGGTACATGTTTTGAAAAAACAGTGCAAACTTTCTGTTTTGTCCACTGAATTGTACTGCCACTACATGCCGTCTTGTTTTCTCACAGCTGTGTGAGTGTGTATGTTTGTTTGTGTATGTCTGTCTCAAGGCATCACTGTGTTTATGTTTACATGCCACCCCCACCACTGGCCAATTTTATTTTAGAACTAAATCTGTAACCATGGTAGCCATTTCTGTTGTTACAGGTAAGCAGGGCAGATGGAGAGCTGATCGGCAAGTGGAGTGAGCACAACTCTGTTCTGTAGGTAGATGCCGTCTTCTCCTCTCCTTCTGACAACTCTGTGTCTGTGTCTCTGAGACCATGAATGTTTTATATTTACATGCTGTCCTCCTCCCTCAACCCGCTGTGCCAGTTCAGCATGTTGTATATTTTAAAACTAAGTCACTAAGCAGCACAGCCATTTGTAATGGCTGCTGGGCTGATTGGCAAGTGGAGTGAGTGCAGCACTGTGGTGTTTATATGCTCGCATGATTGTGCTGGGGAGCAGTGAGAAAGCTGATTTTAATTCATTTTTTGTAACTTTATTTTAAATTTTCTAGTTGTGAATTGTGTTGGGTGAGTGACAGGACAGTGATGAGTGGCCAAAACAGTGAAGGTAGCAACTGAAAAAGAAAATGGGATGTTTGCTGAGTGGGGACTGTGAGTACAGCAGAGAAGTGATGTGAAGCCTATTGCAAATGTGACTTTCGCTTTGTTTGAACATGGGATGGGTACTGATTTTTTGTTCATGTGATTTGGTCATGTGTGTGTGCTGGGACTAGATTCATGATGTTGGGCTGTGATAACATCGTGGGTGCAGTCCCAGACTGGCCAATCACAATCCAGGATTATTTCTTGCCATTGTATAATTAAAAATCTTTTGAGTGTAGCCTGTTTGTCTTTTTTGCCTTTGCAGGATAGTGGCTGAAAGATACATTGTCTTCGATGATCCTGGAACCAATTCCAAAATGTCTGTACATTAATCCAGACCTGACATGTAACATAACCTGGACCTGCTTCAGTCACAAGGATGATGAAAGAAGTGGGCTGTAAATCTGTCAAACTTATGCTGTTCCACATTATTAGATAATTATTGCTGATTGTTTACTTGAAATAAATCCCAAACTAACAGATCATTCTGTAGCTATTTGCTCCATAAAATCACCTCTCAGATATTTACCATGCAGTTGTCAGCAGCACTGCCACTGTTTTATGAGCTGTGAAGGCTTACTCGCTCTTCATAGGCTGTAGTCAACAGAGGATTTGCCCCTTGGGCTTTTCTGTAAATTCTAAACATAAATGCCTCCCTTTCCATATGTCATCCCTTGATATTTTTGGTTCTGTGCTTTGTGTGTGGTCTCCCTGTACCTGTCACTTGCTGAATATCTTTAATTAATCCCCGAGGGCCTAACATTAACACCTGTGTGAGCTTACTTCCTCTTTCTCACCTGCCTTACCACTTCTTGCTTTATAGCTTGCTTCACTTAACGCAGCAGTGGGCAGCCTTCTTCATGCACCAATTCCACACAGTTTCACAGCTGGGTATTAATTACTTAAACAAGAAAGCAGTGAAGTAAGGGCAAGCAAGTTATTTTTTCTCAAAGTGAAGTTAAAAAGTTCATGCCACCTTTGCTGCTTGCAAAACACACTACTCTTCTTGGACAAGGCATCCAACTAGAATTTTTTACAGTTGTATTTTTTGGTTTCATATATCATATACAGGATACATAATAATACCACTTATTCACCAAATGTGAGGATAAGCCACATGGCTAACAAGTAACAAAGCAGTGACTTTATATTGAATGGTCTAATCCTCACTAGTGGGGTAAACATTGTTACTTTACTATGGCATATTATACTGTATATGTCTTAGGTATTAAAACATATAACATTTAAATCTGCTGCCTATATGCACACTTAACTGTTCCTGTTTGAATGTAACCTTTCAGTGATGGAATTGGGGGGGGGCTTACCAGGGCTTGCCCCCCCCCAGCTCTGAAGAGAGCCCTGGTAGCTCATACATCATTGCCATTGACTTACAATGGGAAGGAGGCTCAGATTAAGGATCAAGCCCGTATGCACCCCCTAGCTCCCAAAGCTCATAATCTTTCATTCCAGTACTGATTCTATAAGAACATTCAACTGTTCCTTCTTGAGTTCAGTGCTTTGGTTTGAATGTAATATTTGTGCTGTCATCCAGGTATAGAATAATTACATACCTGTATTGTAGTTACTTTTGAAATAAAATGACAAATAACTCCATATCTGTACTTTAGTTATGCCACAGTTTTTATCCTGATGGAATTAATTTTCACTTGTGTGGTATAGAAAATACATCCCAGTTACAATAAGTGCCATAGGATCTTCAAATTCCATCAGGACGACTACCAGAGGTTGGCAGAAGAGACCTCAGTTTATCTTGTCATCCAAAGAATGGTACTGTTGAGATGCTATCCTTCAGCTGAGATGTTAAACAGAGGTCTCTTTGCACCACTGGTGCAGTATGCACTTACATTGCACTGGGTCAATACCACTACTACAAAAACAGCACAGTCAAATGCCACAAAGTCAAAGCAGCTAAATCAAATATAGTGCTCAGTAAAAACACAGAGAACTAAAACAGCTAAATAAAAGCACACACAAACAAAATTACTGTTTGTGGGAGGGCTCTTCCCCGACCCCCTCCAAATTACTATAACTACTTCTGAGGTAAGGGAACTCAGGGATGGGGAGAAACCTGAGGGGGAGGGTGGGAATTGTCAAAAACCTGAAACAAGAAAACACAAGTGTTCCAGAACCAGGAATCAAACCTGTCCATAGAAACTCCACTGTCCTTAGCCCTACCCTCTGAGCCATGGCAACTGCTCAGAAAACTGGCACCCAGCAGAGCTTTCATCTTCTGCATTCCTGTGTCCGGGGCAACAGCTACTGGGATAGCGCTACTGATATCTTTGCTACATTTTCGCTGCACTATTTGTTCCCCTGTAGCTGTTTCTCTGCATGCTGTTTTTGCTTTGCAGTTTTGCTTGCAACATTAGTCCATTGTTATATTGACCTGGTACCTACTCACACTCATACATCCATGTCCACATCCACGAAGTCAGTCTGTCTCTGTCTGTCTGTCTATCTATCTATCTATCTATCTATCTATCTATCTATCTATCTATCTATCTATCTATCCATCTATCTATCTATCTAACTATCTATCTATCTATCTAACTACCTACCTGTCTATCTATCTATCTATCTATCCATCCATCCATCTATCTATCTATCTATCTATCTATCCATCCATCTATCTATCTATCTATCTATCTATCTATCTATCTATCTATCTATCTATCTATCTATCTATCTATCTATCTATCTATCTATCTATCTATCTATCTATCTGTCTGTCTGTCTGTCTATCTATCTATCTATCTATCTATCTATCTATCTATCTATCTATCTATCTATCTATCTATAGTATCACTGTAGTTAGGGTTGAGTAGGCACTTCCACTGTACGTTAAACACCTTGTTTTGGTTGCTTATAACTTGACTATTTTGGGACCTAACAACTTGAAATTCGGTAAAATACTCACCTTATTACTTTGTTGCACACAAATAACTAAAAACAGCTTTGATTTGAAACCTGAACTGTTTAGAATCATAGGTTTGAGCAGAATAGGGCATTTGGTAGTTTGGGGAAAAAAGGATTTATATTTTTTTAGCTATTAAAATTGAAATTCTGGTTGTAGGCATATGCGTAGAGGCCCATTATAGTAATTATTTAATGGCTATTTTCCATCTCACATGTATATTGAAAAAAAAATTGCAATTTGCCATCACAACATATGTTGTAAAGTCTAACCACAAAAGTATTGTTAGTTCCAATTGTTTTTCCATATATGTGCAATCTACACTTTGTTGACAAATACATTATATAGGGGAAAAACATCACAAGCAATTGTTTTCCATATACAGTATGTGCAATCTAAACTTTGCTATTTGGCAGAAACATCACATAGGAGGAAAAATCACAAGCAATTGTTTTTCAGTATATATGCAATCTAAACATTATTAGTTGGCAAACATGTCACATAGGGAAAAACACCACAAGCAACTGTTTTTTCAAATATGTGCAATCTAAATTTTGTTAGTTGGCAAATGCATTATATTGGGAAAAACATCACAGGTTGTGAACAAAGTAAATTGCAATAAGAATCAATGATGCCTTTTGTCCAGCAATTTTTGACACACATGTATGTTTAAAGGGTACCTAAACAAGCAGTTTTTTTAAATTGCAAACTCCAAAATCTAGCTTCATTGTGAGGTAAAGTAAAGGCCGCTGTTTACATTTATGCTTAAACTGCATTTATGTAAATAACATAAACGCAGTTTCATACCTTTTGAAAAATGTAAACATCAGCCTTTTACTTTCAAAAAACAGCCTTGGCTTCTCCCTAAGATGTCTGCCAAGTGTATTAAGTGATGAGTCATGATGACATCATCGGAGTGAGGGACAGAGACCCACATATATTCCTATAGAGCTAACAAGTTCTTCTTTCCCTTTTTGTTTTGAATTGTTATACCAGAATGATCAACACCATGTGTTAACTCATGGATTATTTTGATCAGTACACATGTTAGGCTATGATTTTGTTCATTTTGTTTACTTTAACTTGCGGAAAATGTTTTGCAATCCAGCTGACTTTCTCTTTGACAAACTGCAGTACAGTACAACACTTCAAATATCTGATGATCTAGTGGTTATGTGATGCCATGAATGTTGTTTTTTGTTAACCAGGAAAGACACACTAAGCTGAAAGCTTGTTTATAGGTGTGGCCTGGGAGCACAAGGAAGTTTAATGAGTTGCTCAGGGTCACACAGCAAAGTACTGGTCTGGTTCAATTCCAAAGTTCAGGCTCTCTTGTTAATCCACAAATAAGGCTTTCTTTTTCCACATGAACCCCCTGCACCTAGTCTTCCTTCTGTTGAAGACCCACCATCCATACCCTGTCCTTAGTACTGCCTGGGGCCGCATATGTACCTACAGTCTCATGAAGAGAATTATCACACCTCAGATTGCAATCTTGTACCTCAGAGAGTTATGCATACCTATACCGATACACATCATCATCTGGTACTGTTAAAATATGCCTCCCAAATTACTTTCCAGTCCAATATCTCAATGTTTGACTTCTGCTTCTACAGTAAACATTGAGTGGATCCCTCCCCTTCTGCACAGTGAACGTAGTATGTACAGTTCCCCTGTTCTGTTTTTATACCGCCTCATTAACCAACAACTAAGTCTTCCTGGAGGGCCAAGCAATAAGCATCATGACTCACCAGAAAAACTGCTGTTCATGCCCTCATAAGGGCTGCACTTACAATGGACAACAATATTATTAGCAGGACAGGCAAACTAATACCTTGAGTGAATCCACCTGACTTCCAGTGCCAGTCTATTCCTTTACCTGTGATCTGCAGAACCCTGCAGGACAGTTCCCAGCAATTCTTCTCTAGTACTTTTCTGTGCTGTACTCCACAATGCGAGTTGGCTGGTTACCACCCTTCCAAATCTTGAATGAGCTATACACAGCTCCCTCAGTGTTGTCCTAACAAATGTCAACACCCCCCCACACCTGAGGGTAATCTCCCTACACTGAATTCAAGTAACAGTTTAGATGCAGCCCTGCCACTCTGAGTATTTGTCATCACAGGCTACTCTAATCCACAGTCAGGTAGTGATCACGATGTTGGCAGACCCACATTTCAGATCTCACAGTGATCTGCTCAGTGTCCTCCTTCCTGTTTTCAACTAACTTGAATATAGCTGCACCCTGCTGGAATGGCCTCTTCAGTCCCTCTCTGGCATTCTTTCTTCTCACCTGCTCCCCACACCAAAAACTGGTGATTTCACTACCCTTCCGCATCGTGAATGTGGTTAGTACAGTCTTCCGTGTTATTTTTACATATTAATAATAAACATGATCTTCTGGTAATCCAGGCTGATAAGATCTAAGCCACCTATGATTAGGCACTATTAAATGACGTGCATAATGATGTACACACCGATCATTTAATAGTGTCTAATCAAAGGTAGCCTAGATCTTTTAAGGATAGGAAAGCCCATCATTCTCCTTGTTCCCTGCTGCTATCAGCCTGACTTAGTGGAAAGATATGTTTAAATTTGATATGTTAAAAAAAAAAAACTGTGGACTGTACTACTTGCATTCGTGATGCAGAAGAGTGATGAGCTTACCAGTTTTCAGTGTGAGAAGGAATACTGAAGAATGAATACCAGAGGGGGACTGAGAAGGCCACTCTTGCAAGGTACTACTATATTCAGGGAAAGGGGAAGACAGAAGGAGAGAAATATGAGCAGATTACTGTGAGAAATAAGATGTGGGGATGCCAGCATCATGATCACTACCTGACCGTGTTGTCCTGGACAACATTCCCCTTCCCATAAAACCAGTTCATACAATTGTCCAAGGCTGTGTGTTGATATTAATGTATGAAATGGCTGCCACTACATGTTCAGTCACTTCACTACTAGTCTAGTATTGCTTGTAAAGCACTTTGGGATACAATGTGTATGAAAACCACTATATAAATGCTGATTCTCCTTCTTATTATTATCATTTCCCATGGAAAAAGAAGACAAGCATATATTTGATTTTTGAGAAAGTACGAACTCTAACACTGGACTGCACAAGAACTTTGCTACAAAAAAAGTGGTGGATCTAGGGGGCGGTGAAGGGTGTGGCTGCAACCCCCCCACATTGTAATGTACTTGCTTGCTGCTACTGCTGCATTTCACTTTGTTGAAGAAGTCTGATTTATTGCTTGTACAAATGTTTACATTCAAAGTATGGATTACATTTGTAGGTTCTGTCACAGATGTACTAGAAAAGAATAATAGCAGAAAACAGAAAGGTTTAATAAAAATGTAAAAAGTGCATATGAAGTATGCACACCACCTCAGCACTCCCATTGTAGCATCCTGGATCTGCCATAACCACTAGCCACCAGATTATTCAAGATTTGTACTGCACTGTGGTTTGCCACAGAGAAAGTCGGTTGGATTAAAACACAATTTCAGCATGTTAAAGTAAACGAAATGAACAGAACTCTTGCCTAACATGTGCATTATACAAAATAATGTACATGTTTTTTGCCATTTGGGTGAAACAGTCCTATTCAGAGGGAAAAAAAAGAGGGAAAAAATAACTAGTTAGCCCTATAAAGACTGAGAGCCATATATCTATCTGACTTTGGCTCCAATTATGTTATCACATAACACATTTGGCGGCCATTTTAGGAAGCAGGTAAGACAATTTTTTTTTTAATTGGACGGCTGATTTTAGAATTTTCAAATGCTCTGGAACCACATTTAGTTAAATTATATAAATGTAGTTTTAGCAATAATGAATACAGCAACCTTCCTTTAGTCAGCTACCGAGTCAGATTTTTGAATAGTTTGTTGTCAAAATGTTGTTTAGGGATCCTTAAAAACAAAATCAAAATTTTTCTGTTGCAACTTGCTTTGTAAATTTTAACTTCTAAACAAGTAATGTTAGTTGTAATTGTTTTTTTCCATATTCAGTAAATATGCTCTAAATTTTGTAAGCTTGCACGTATGCTACATAGCAAAAAATGACAAATTGTGAACAAAGTAACTTGCAATGGGAATTTATGTGGGTTTTTTCACTATACACATGTGGCATGAAATAAATAGCTATTTTTTTGTGGTGTACAGAACATATGTATTGAAAAAATGTTTTTTCTGTTACAACTTACTTACAACAGATGTGCAGACTATATGAGAATGGCGTGAGCATTGGGGTTGACAACCCCAAGGAACACTCCATGCCTCATTTGCGAAGATGCAGGACTGGTTAAACTGTAATGATTTTTTCTTTTGTTGCCTGCAGGGTGGTGATCAAGTGTTATGGCTGGGTACTTAACACCACATGTTCCTACTTTTGTCAGTGTAATCTGAACCCTAACTGCTGCATTAGTGAAATTTAAAAAAAAAAAAAATATATATATATATATATATAAATATGTATATGTGTGTGTGTATGAATATATATATATATTATATACATATATATATAATATGTGTGTGTGTGTATACTCACACACATATATCTATTTATATATATTTATATATACTGTATATGTAGGGGTGAGTGATAAATGAGTGTGATAAATGTAGCTATTTCCACTAGAGTGTGATAAATGCTGATGACATCACTAGAGTGTGATAAATGACATTTATACATACTGTGCTGATGTCATTACTCTCTCACTAACCACAGCCTGCATTCTAAACTGAACTCTTTCACAAATCTGTTTCACACTGCTACTTGCAAGTAACTATTAACACTGCAAAGGACACTCACCTGTTTCCCACAGTGTATCAACAACTCACAGCCCATTACTATACTACTCACAAATTCAAGAAAGACTGCATTCTAAATCACAGTGCTACAACACACAGTTTCTGTTTCTCACTGCAAACTGACTCTAAATCACAGTGCTGCACCGCACAGTTTCTGTTTCTCACTGCAAGCTGAAACTAACTCAATTAGCATTGACAAACACATTCACCTGTTTCCCATAGTGTGTCTAACACTCCCAGCCCATTCAGAAATACTCACACACACTGAGAACAACCATGAACAGTACTATCAGGATAGCCTAGAGGTTAGAATAATGAACTTTGAACAACCTTAATACATCCAGCCCACTAGGTTCATAGGTTCATAGGTAGTATACAAAGTCGAGGGACATGCCCATTATGACTTCGCCACCCATTAGCTTGGGTGGTAGTAATATTTATTATCACTCATGTAATTGTCCAAATTTTTTTAAAACATATTGAAATTAGGACTATTTACAACATTCTGTGGCAAAGAATTCCATACTGGAATTACTCTTTGAGTTATAAAACCTTTCCTTTTATTAGTTTTCACGTTAAATGTCTTGATTTTAATATTATGTGATCGTGTAGAACCAAGACTATTTCCCCACTCTAAGCACAGGGTTTCAAACAGAGACTCATTTTTTAGTGCACAAAAAATTAAGCATAAATCACCTCTCATAGACCTATATTCTAATGAGTAAAGTTTTAAGATTTTTCAGTCTTTCCTGGTAGGGAAAATGTTTAAGATTCTTAATATTTTTAGTAAATCTATGTTGTACTCGTTCTCTACTTATTTTATCCTTTATAAGAGTAGGTGCACAAAAGGAAGAACAGTAATCAATTTTAGACCTTATCAAACTACTATATAAAGGAATAAGTACCTCTGAATCTCTACTCTTTAAATTTTTAAAAATACAATTTATTAAGCGATGGCATTTTTTTACTATTAAATTATTATGATCTGTAAATTTTAGATCATTACTTATAACAACACCCAGATCTATTTCTGATGAAACTTTAGTCAGTGGTACATTATTTAACATATAATGTGACATTTGGTTGTTTTTGCCAAAATGCATAACTAGATCTGGGTTTGACTCTCACAACTTCCACACCGTGTGACTCTGAACAAATCATTTAACTAACCAGTGCTCCCAAATCACCACTAAAAACTTACCCAGTTACCAAACACTAAAATAAAAGACAAAAAAAAAGCTATATTTCTGATGCTCTTACCCCCATTGTATAAATAGTACACATGATGGGCAGATTGTGTGCTATGGAAAATCTTCTCACTCTGGCACCATTAGCTTTGGATGATCTCACTTGTGCCTTTGGCACTCATGAGATAGTCAGAGCTCACTCTGCAGGCATGAGAATATTATCCATATCAGATGCCTGCCCATCACATAGTCCTATATATATATATATATATATATATATATATATATATATATATAGAAAATACTAACTTGTTTTTTTTCTTTTAGATATTTCCTGAAGAAGACCTAAGGTCAAAACATAGATTTTTAACTCTATTTTCTATCTTCAGCATGCATTTAATATAACCATTTTGTTTTGCTTTTAGACCACATGCTGACGCAGTGCCTTGTTTTGGTTTTTTTACTATATATATATATATATATATATATACACACACACACACACACAGTTCCCTTCCACCAACTCCCCTCCCTCTGCCTCTCTCCATCCCCTGGCTCCTTCAGGCACCCATTGAAACTTCAACCCCTCCACACTTGTTCCTGTTATGCTTCCTCCAAATATCACTATGGTCAAGCCTTAAACATCCTGGTACGCAGACAGCTTGGTCCCCACTCCTGCCTTGGTTTAACTTCCACACCACTACAGTTATCACCCTCCATTATGAGGCTGGGCAATATCTCACCACTAAGGTCAATCGCCTGCTGTCAGTAGTGTCCTTCTTTACCAATAATTCCTGCCATTGCTGATCATTCACATGCTAGGCTTTCTTACTGCACTTTATTCTCTGCACATACAATTGTTTAGTATTTATTCCCATTTTATTGCAACTTTTTGACAAATGTTCAAATATTTTGGTTGTATGTATTGTGCAGCAGTTTCTTCCACTGTTCCCCTCCCCTGGGTCACACCTGGAGATGAGCCTTGCCTCAGTATGCCTTTCTCAGTTACTAATTTTCAAACAAAAATAAATGTGTATGTATTATTTCTTTATTTATTTGAAAAGTGGTTACCGGCAGAGGCACACTGAGCCCAGGTTCATTTCCAGGTGCATCCTAGGGCTGGGAGGAACAAAAAGAGGGCACACAAGCTAAAACATACAGGGTTATAAGGTATATGTGATGGGGACATGTGACTGGCAAGTGTCTAGACTGATCTGTTAATTTCTTTTGTTAGCGTATGTATTTTCCATTTATAGGTTCTGTTATTTGAAAGTAAATGAAAATATGGCTTTCAAGTCACATGTCCAGGCAGGTCTTATGGGAAATATTGGTTAACTGCTCAGTGTGGCTTTCCCATGAGCTCATCTAAGCTGCACATCCTGGCAGATGAGAGGGTGTGATTTCAAGCACCTCCAACATCCCGGGAAACAAGATTGTAAAGCTGGACAGGAAAGGTCTAGGTGTGAAAGACATCCTGTAAAACTGGACAGAGGATGTCTAGTTGTGAAGGAGGCCTGTTGGCTTGGATGATGTCATCCACACACACATTTGGGGGGAGAACAGGAGGGAAGTGTCACTGAAAGGGGTGAAATCACTCCCCTCCTCCAAAGGGTATAAGTCAAGGAAATGGGCCAAGCCCTCCCTCTCTCTGAAACACTCAACCTCTGATGAAAGGGAAGCCCTACTGCAGGTAGTAGTACAGCTTAGGTGACATGTCTCCTATAGCTAGCAGTAGATAAGCAGGTTTTAGATAAGGATAGTTCAGATTTTTCTATGCATCAACTGTCTGTGTAACTTGCTTTATTTTATGTTTCTTAGTAAACTGGTAATCCTTTTGTTTCACTGTAAATATGTCATGTTTGTAAATACTTGTAGTTCTTCTAGTAAAGAATCAATTTTTTTTGCAGTTAATCTTTTTATTAGAGAATAAAATACATTTTCCATATTATAACAAAATAATACCATGCAGACATAAATACAATACAAAATGTAGTATGGCATTTACGCAATGCACATTGATTAAATAAAATTGGATCAAAGACTAACATAATGATTATTATTGTATTTATTCATATATATATATATATATATATATATATATATATATATATACATATAGCATATATGTATGCATACGTATACACTATCATACTACAAGTCATGGTATGTGTTGGCATATATTGCCTTGATTCTTATTTCAGCACAGTATATAAAATAAACATATTACTATTCTAAATAACAATATATCCTAACTGTATTGTAGGGAGATACAATCCATCTAATCTATAAAATATTTAGCATCCTTCTAAACAAAAGATCTATTGGTATTTACTAATCCTCCGATTCCAAAAAATTAAAAATAGTCCTGCCAACACAAATTATATACATTTAGTCGGTCTAAAATCAAATAAGATATATGTTCCAGGGATGCAATTTGAGTTAGACTGTTAAGAATTTCAGTAAGTGTAGGTATTGTCTGTGACTTCCAATGAATTAAAATCAACCGTTTAACCTGCATAAATAAAATTTGTAGCCATCTGTGTTGGGGTCTAGATATATTAATACTTTTATCAATAATTCCTAGAATAAAGTACTTAGGGTCAAAGGGTAAACGGCACTTTACAATATTGGAAGCCAAATGATGGACCGAATGCTATAATGCGGATATGGGGCTACAAAGCCACAGAATGTGAAAAAGGTTACCATTAGATAAATGACATCTCCAACATATATCATTCAGAGAAGCTCCCATTTTATATAATAAGTTTGGTGTTCTGTACCACCAGTGAAGAATTTTGTATTGTATGAGGGTACTACGCACATCTCTATATGCATCATGGCAGGTAGCTCAACACTGGATCCATTGAGATTCAGTTATACTTTGTTGTAATGCTAAACTCCATTTAGCTTTGGCTGAGATTGATTGATTTGGTATGTTATCTCTAATCATTTTGTAAATCTTGCTAACTAGTCCAGACGAAGTATTCACCCATGAAGTAACATTTATGTTTGAGTATGTTATTCTTTGTTTAAGCCATAATATAGGAGATAATGCCGCTCGAATTTGTAGATATTTCCAAAGATCCTTTTTATTTATATCCCAAATAGTTTGTAGATTTGTAAAGGAATCCAAAATACTACTATTTTTGACTAGAATATCACCCAGAAATATTATGTTTTGTATATTTCCAAAAATTGCAAAACCAAGGGTGGTCATCTAAGGTTATACATTGGTTTCCCCATAACAGCATATAAAATATGGGAGCAGGGTCTGTTTTTAACCATTTATGTAATTTGAGCCAGTACTGAATTGATGGAGCGATTGTAGGGTGTGTTTTAATTTTTGTGGCAAAGGATTGTAAATGAAATTGGTAAGGATATTTCCCGGAGCCCAAGAGGCTTCCAAATTAAGCCATAAAGGAGATTCATTATTAGGTTTAGTAAACCATTTTGTAGTCTGAGAGGCATGAAATGCCCATAAGTAGGCCAAGAACCATGGAAGGGTAAACCCACCCTGGCACCAATGGGTACGTAGCTTATTTCTACTAAATCTTGGAATTCGACCTTCCCAAACAAAATTCCCTATCAGTTTATCAATTCGAGAGATAAAGATATTGGGTAAACGTAATAGAATGTTAGAGAACAAATATAAAATCTTAGGGTAATAGACATTTTAATTGCATTAATTTTGCCAATTACTGTTAAGATTTTTCCATATTTCAAATATTGTTTTAATTTCTGAAAGTATAGGGTTAAGATTTGCCTCCCATATTTTTTCAGTATCCATTAAGATTTTAATTCCCAAATCTGAACTACCTTGGGATACTCAGCCAAAGCCAAGGACATTATTCATATAGGGTTTACACAAAGCATTGAGTGGTAGTATTTCAGTTTTTTTATAGTTAATTGTCAGACCAGAGAGTTCCACAAATGTATTTAGTAATTGTATTAGTGGATGTGCAGCTAATTCTAGATCTTCTAGTAGAATTAGCATGTCGTTGGCATAGGATAGGGATGTATATTGTGTATTGCCAATCAATATACCTCTAATTTTGTCAGATTGACGGGGAGCAGCTGCCAGGGGTTCTGAAGCTAAAATAAAAAAGGGTTGGGGATAAGGGACAACCTTGTCTGGTGCCTCTATTTAGTTCAAAGGGTTGAGATATAGTAAAGTTAGTAAGAACCCTTGCTGTAGGAGAGGTATATAGTAATTTTATATATGAACAGAAGTGGTCACTAAAGCCAAAGCGGGATAAAACTGAATAAAGAAAATTCCAATTCAAAGAATCAAAAGCTTTTTCAAAGTCGATGACAATTGCTGCTGCAGGGATTTTAGCAGTTTAGCTTTGTACATAAGATTGAATAAGGAACAAAGATGATCTGCACCCATCCTACCTTTAACAAAACCTGTTTGAGACTTATTGACTAGTCGGGAATGAAAGGTTTGAGATGAATGGCTAATAGACTTGCAAAAAATGTTGCCATCTACATTAAGTAATGATATAGGACGATAATTGGAGGGAAGAGTGACATCTTTATCCTTTTTGGGAAGCACTGTAATGATAGCGTCTGTTAAGGTTGGAGGTAATTTTTGTAAAGTTATAGATTCATGAAATACCTTACACAATAAAGGGCAAAGTAGATCAGCCATATTTTTATAAAACTCCACTGGGAATCCATCGCCACCAGGTGCATGACCAGTTTTGAGGGAAGAGAGTGCGTGATGGACTTCTTCTATTGTGATAGGTTTATCTAAGATATTAATTTCATCAGATGTAAGTTGGGGAAGCGCTAAATTATCAAGAAATAAGAATCAATTTTTTTATAGAATCAGTGACTGCTTGTTTTATTTAAAAATGTAATTTTACCATTTCTACTGAGCTCTGTTTGCAATCTGTCTCCGAAGGGCACTCTACCAATGGCTATTGTGGTGACCTCCCTGACGCTGAGCAGGAGGGAAAGACAGGTTTCCTGTTTCCTGGTAGAAATCAGGTGGCATGGTGGCAAAGGATTAGAAGTCCCCAATAGAGGAACTGCCCTGTAAGTGAGGGGCAGTTTCTGTCACAATATATAATAACATGAGAAAACAAAACCATTTTTCAAGCAACTAAAGCTAAATATTCAAACCAGCAGAATTCCACCATTGCATATTTTACATACAGTAATTAGTAATACAGTAAGTTAAAGATACACATAAAGTGTAGTACTTTAAATACAATGGGGAATAATCAAAACTGCCATCATAGAGGCAACAAGCCTTTGTGTGAAGCAAATAAACAAAACAAAACAATGTAAGAAACCACTATGGTTCTCAAAGGAGGTGGCAGGGAAGGTTAGGGAGAAAAAGAGAGCATTCAGAAAGTACAAGGAATCACAGGAGGAGCAGGACAGAGAATTGTATCAGTTAAAGAAAAAGGAAGCAGGAAAGGCAGGCAGAACAGCAAAGGCCCAAACCGAGGAAAAGATTGCCAACTCAGTTAAGTAGGGGGATAAAACCTTTTATAGGTACATCAGGGAGTGAAGGAAGACCAAGAGAGGGATAGTGAAGCTTGATAAAGGGGAGGGAGGTGGGTGGGCAGAGGGTGACTGTGCAAAGGCAGAGACACTAAACAAATACCTTTGCTCAGTATTCACAAATGAAGAGGGGGAGGTACCTAAACCAAACAACAGAAACACGCTGGATATGGGGGTTAATACTAGCCCTTTCACAGAAGAAAGGGTTCTGAAGGAACTCTTAAAACTGAAGATGGACAAAGCAATAGGGCCTGATGGGATTCATCCCAGAATTCTAAAAGAACTAAGGGTAGAACTAGTGACACTACTGACTGGTACCTGAAGACTGGAGGAGGGCAGATGTGATTCCACTTCACAAAAGTGGGAGCAGGGCAAAAGCAGGAAACTATAGACCTGTTAGTTTAACCTCAGTGATTGGGAAAATGATGGAATCACTTCTGAAGGAAAGAAGTGTTGAGTACATAGAGGTCAGAGGAGCGCAGGACCCAAGGCAGCATGGATTCACAGCGGGAAAGTCATGTCAGATGAATCTAATAGATTTCTTTGGCTGGGTGACCAAAATAGTAGATCAGGGAGGGGCTGTAGACATGGCCTACCTAGACTTTAGCAAGGCATTTGACACAGTCCCACACATAAGATTAATATACAAGTTAGCCAGCCTGGGAGTGGGTCCCAAGATGGTAGCCTGGGTAAAAAATTGGCTGGAGAACAGGACACAGAGAGTAACAGTAAACGGAGTCCACTTTGAAGAAAGGGGGTTACTAGTGGGGCACCGCAGGGTACAGTACTAGGACCGGTCCTCTTTAATGTCTTTATAAGTGACACTGCAGAGGGACTGGAAGGAAAAGTATGTCTCTTTGCAGAAGACACAAAGATCTGCAACAGAGTTGATACACAAGGTGGGGTGGAAAGGATGAGAAGGGACTTGGCAAGGTTGGAGGAATAGTCAAATGTATGGCAGCTTAGATTCAATGCTAAGAAGTGAAAAGTAATGCACCTGGGAAACAGAAACCCAGGGGAAGAGTACACAATGGGGGGGGTGAGATACTAAAAACAACAAAAATGGAAAGGGACCTGGGGGTAGTCATATCAGTTGAGCTAAAGGTGAGCGAGCAATGTGAGAGGGCAGTAAGTAGGGCTGGTGGGATACTGAGATGCATAGGGAGAGGCATCACCAGCAGAAATCAGGAAGTTGTTATCCCTCTGTACAGACAGCTGGAGAGACCCCATCTGGAGTAATGCATGCAGTTCTGGAGACCCAATCTCTGCAAAGACATAGACAGGATGGAGGCAGTCCAGAGGAGGGCAACCAAAATGGTGCAGGGTCTGCACCAGAAGACATATCAAGAGAGACTTAAGGATCTTAATATGTATAGCCTTGAGGAGAGGATGGAGAGAGGGACATGATAGAAACTTTCAAATACCTCAAGGGAATCAACAAAGTCCAAGAGGGTAGCATCTTTCAGAAATAGAGGTGCGCAAGAACAAGGGGGCACAATTTGAAGCTAGAGGGAGGGCGGCTCAGAGGTAATGTGAGGAAGTATTTTTTCAAGGATAGGGTTGTGGATGCATGGAACAGCCTTTCTGAGGAGGTTGTGGAGTCAAAAACAATGGTGGAATTTAAGAATGCATGGGACAGTCATAAGGCAATTCTAGGGGGTGGAGGTTGGAAGAAGCAGGCTGTTGGTTAGCTAGGATCTGCAGCTTATCCATTAGGTAGGGAAATGGGCAGACTGGGTGGGCCAAGCAGTCCTTATCTGCCGTCAAATTCTATGTTTCTATGTTCCTATACCTATACATATTACAAAAAACTAGGTTAATGCATCTATTAACGCTGAAGCATAAAGCGTAAAAAGTGGGGAATGAAAAATTGGGATAAAAAAGTTAATGGAAACTTGAGAAATCTGTGATGTAGTGTTCCTTACAGCTTGAAAGATCATATGGCGCAGTGTTGGCATTACCATAATATCGGCACCCTCTATCCAGGCATTGTTGTGTCACTGTTTTTTGCTCTGACAAGACAGTGATGCTATTAGGGCAATGCCAACACAGACTTGCAAGACCATTCAGACCCCGAGGAACACCGCACCACAGATCTGCCAAGGTTCAATTGACTTTTTACCTGTATTTTTTATTTGCTTACTTTGTCCACTTTCTGCTTCAAGCCTAATAGAGGCACCAATGTAGTTTTTTGCAGTTTATTTCCTTACTCTTTAAAAAACATATACAACTGACACCTTTAGTGTTCACCTCTTTTACACTTTATGACAAACACTGTACTTTTCACAAAGCCCCTATATCATCACACACATTGCCTATGACCTGTAGTGGACTTAGCAAGTGGCCCTGGGCTACTCTCAAAACAGGTGCATGATCACATAACCTGCCCCAGAACTGTAGTGGATTCAGCCAATTTTCAAATGGCCAAAGCCTGGTAATTTTTTTACATTTTCAGCCCAATTCTGGGGCTTGCTTATTCATTAATCTGATACATGCCAGTTCTGTGTATATTCAGTTAGGAAAAACTGTGAAAAACATTAAATGTGCTTGTGTGAAAAAAGCATTTTATTTTCTTAATAATTCAATAACTGCACATTGCTCAGTAAAGTAATTGTGATGGTCATGCTTACTTTGAAGCTTTTTGCACAATGCCACATTGCCACCCTTTTATTGGATGGACTAATGGGAAAGTTTCTCCACTCTTGTCCAGCAACCATATGCCACCTTATTTGTGCACGATCCAGAGTAAGGCTCACCAGCTTTAAGGTTCCCAACGCAGTCCCATAACTTTTCTCCTCTGGGTGCTCCATGCTGCCTTCAACAGCCGTGTCTTGATTAACAGGAAGTCATCGTTTAAACATGGAATTCAGGCCACACACCACACATATCATATGAAAATAATATCTCATTATTTGCTACTTACAGAGATTGGTTCCAGTACATTCTAGTTTGCAGATGGACACAAAATTCGCTGTGCTCTTCCAGATGTTTTTGTAAGCACAGGGTACAAGCTTATTAAAGCAATGTCACACACAGCCTTTGTCAAATCAGGCTGACCCTCTCTCTCTCTCTCTCTCATAACTAACCTTTTCATCCCCCCTGCTCCAGCAAAAGTGTGAAGACTTTTTGTAGTTTTACATCCTTTCCATATCCCTCACTGGCCACATACCAGAGTCATTCCCCTGCTGGTTACAGTTCCTTGCTGTCCCTCCATGAAGTGACAGTTGTGATACCTTACTCCTGTGAGTGTTCTCACTGTGCAAACATTTCCAGGCTTCCCATCTCCCTGTAGAAATAGAAAGAAAAAAATCCCCACATGTCTACATTGCCTACTAATCTAACTATATAGATGTCTAGAATACCATTAGCCAGATTTTCAAAGGGCATCGACGTACGCAAGGGAGTTGCATCAAAAGTGTTTGAGGCAAGTTGTTATTTGCATCACAACTTGTAGCAAACGCGATTTTATATTGCGGTCTGCATCTGTGCCAGTCACAGCTGCATTAAAGCACTCTTGCACTAGGGTTGCATCCAACAACCCAGTGCAGTAGGGCACAAGGGGGTATATGTACCATGGCGGGGCTGCCACATCCCCTTTATTGGGAATTTCAAAGAATCACCATGGACGCAGCAAGGGTTACCACTTAAACCAGACATGAGCTGGTCTAAGTGGTTTGCAGCAGTGGTATAGGTCAGAGGGGTGTACCAAGGGCCAGTGAGATGGCAATGTTGGCATCAGGGAGAATTGTGTGAGCACCCGTCAGGGTGCTGGTGTGTGCCTTAGAATACCAAAAGTAACAAAGCACCACATAAGCAATACCCCCCGATCTGATGGCACCCAAGATGGCAGTTCAGCAGACCCCCATAGTGGACCCTGATCCCCACTAAGCCACTGCAGAAACCCCCAAGGTGGTTCGGAGGATAGCCTTCCCCCACCTCAGCCCCTACAATCACCCCTGTAGAGGACCCCAAAAGTATGCCTGGTGGCCCAGTGAACCCCACCCCATCAGGTGTTATCTCACCACCCCGCACCCCCCCAATCCAAAATGGAAGCTGGCAGCCAACACAACCCTCCAAACCCCACCACGGCTGGCTTCTGACTGTGCTGGCATGGACCACATACTGTAAGTGAATGACAGCTCAGATTGAGCTGTCACTCACTTACAGTACACGGTCCCTGCGAGCACAGTCGGCAGCCAGCAGTGGCAGTGTGCTGAGCGTTGTGCTGGTTGCAGGCTTCCATTTGGGATCTCAGGGGGGTGAGGTGGTAAGACAACACCTGAGGGGGTGGAGGGGTCCACTGGGCCACCAGGCATACTTTTGGGGTGGTTTCTGCAGCAGCTTGGGAGGGATCAGGATCTGCTATGGGGGTCTTCGGAACTGCTTTCTTGGGTGCCATCAGATGGGGGGAGGAGGGTTATTGCTTAGTTATGTGGTGCTTTGTTAATTTTGGTATTCTACGGCATGCACCAACACCCCTGACGGGTGCTCACACAGTTCTTCCTGATGCCAACACTGCCATTTCCCTGGCTCCTGGTACACCCCTGGCACCCTCCTGGCCTATTGTTTCTCCCCCTTCCCCAACGTCCTGGCTCCTGTAGTGTTGCACCAGGTGGGGGGGGGGTGCTGTGCCAGATACCTGCACCACATCACACAGTTGCAGCCAGGTATTTGACACATCTTGCATTTGTGGCAAACCCTGGTAGTTTGGCACAGGCACCCTGCTGATATAAAATCTGGCGCAAGGTGCCTGCCACAACCGGGGTTTGCCGCAACCCTTAGAGCGATGCAAGTTGCGTCACTCTAAGAGGTCTTTGAAAATCATGTCCCATGTGTGTACAACCACCAATAAAAGGATCATTCTTGATCCAAACTCTAATGAACCTGAAAGTTTCATGTTTGAACTCACAGCTAATTTTGTGCTATCTGTAAGCAAACAAAATATCTTAAAACATATTTTTATGGCTTTTTAACCTTCTAGAACTTCAAACAGCCCTGCCTACTGTTCAGTGGGCATACACAACCAAGGTGAGGAGTAATGCTTGTGCAACATTGTTGATAGTCAGGAGGCTAGTTGTACTGTATGACTGAGTTGTTTGATTGTTATATGTGAATGCTTTGGACATTTGCACTCTCTGTCCCCTATGGGACTACCACTTTGTCAGGTTACTTTGAAGACAAAGGAACCATCTTGAGGAAGATTCTTCCTTTAGAGGTGTCATGGGAGCATAATTCCTTTGAAGAAGGAGCCCAAGGAGAGAAGCAAGTCAGTGGAGGAAGAGGGGAGGATGGTGTGAGCAAAGAAACAGAGCTTCTGAATGAGGCTGGAGGAAGCTGGTTCAAATAGCCTGGGTTGGTGTGGCTGTTTGCTCTCACCCATGGAACCACAGGCATTCTCTTCTAATTCAGTAGGAATGCGCAACCCAAGCTTGGGGCAATGCTTGGACAACAGTGATGCTGTTTACATAGAGGTGACTGCCATCACCACCCCTGTCACAAGGCCAGTAGCCCCTATTATGACAGCTAAAGGGGAGGTTCTGATAATGGGAGACTTCAACATGCCAGATACAGATTGGTCAGTACCAGCAGGAACATCCGACATAACCAGACATATAGTGGATTTCCTGCAGGGGGAGGACCTCAGGGGGAGGGCCTCAAACAACTGGTACAACAACCCACAAGAGACAGAGCTCTGCTAGATCTAGTACTGACTAACAGGGAAAAGATCACTGATCTCCAGGTAGAAGGTCACCTGGGGGCCAGTGACCATCACATGGTGTGGTTCAATTTGTCCACTAGAACTAAATCATTCCATTCCAAGGCACAAATATGGGACTTCAGAGAAGCTGACTTTGATAAGATGACCAACAGAGTTAAGCTAGCCTTGGCAAGAAGAAATACAGGTGAGGGGGTACAGGCAAAGTGAGCAAGCATTAAAGATGCAATACTTGAAGCAAGATCCCATTGTGTTAGGAAGAAAAGCAAGAGCAAAAGAAAGAGGAAACTACTTGGGTTCTCAAAAACAGTAGCAGAAAAGGTCAGAGCAAAGTGGGTGGCCTTCAGGAAATATAAGGGAATGCAGCGGGATGAAGATAGGGAGGCATACTAAACTTCCCTAAGGGACACAGGGAAGGCAGTAAGGCAGGCAAAGGCCCAAACGAGGAAACACTAGCACGAACAGTAAAAGAAGGGGACTTTCTATAGATATATTAGTGAAAGGAGAAAGTCCAGCGGGGGTACTGCTAAGATCAAAAGGGGATAAGGGGGAGTATGTGGAGGAGAACCAAGGAAAAGCATCTATCCTAAATAGATACTTCTACTCAGTATTTACTGAGGAGAAGGTAGGGCAGGGCCCACAGCTCAGCACTATGGAAACGGGGGGAGGGAAGTGTGCACAAGTTCCTTCACAAAAGAAAGGGCCTGACAAGAGCTCACTAAGCTCAGGGTGGGCAAGGCAATAGGACCTGATGGCATACATCCCAGGGTGCTAAAGGAGTTAAGGGTGAAACTAGCGGAGCCATTATCAGAACTGTTTAGTTAGTATCTGAGCACAGGAGAGGTCCCAGAAGACTGGAGAAGGGCTCATTCATTTTTCATTTCATTTTTATTAAATAGGTTAGAACATTGAGTAAACTCATTTAAAATGGTGACCCTTGGTTAAGTAACAAATAATTACAACAGATAATAACAAACAAAATACAATACAAAAATACATTATAATGATCATGTGATCCCGCTCCACGAGACTGGTAGCAGGGAGGAGGCAGGGACCTACAGACCAGTCAGTCTTACCTCAGAAGTGGGTAAGATTATGGAGGTACTCCTTAAGGAAAGGATAGTGCAACACCTGGAATCCATAGGTGCACAGAATCCAAGGCAGCATGGGTTTACAACAGGAAGGTCCTGTCAAACTAATCTCATAGATTTCTTTAACTGGGTAACCAGAGTGGTGGACCAAGGGGGTGCACTTGATGTCACCTACCTTGACTTCAACAAAGCTTTTGATACTATTCCACATAGAAGATTGATTAATACGCTGGGTAGGTTCGGGGTGGGTCAGAAGTTGGTTAACTGGGTGGCAAACTAGTTGGCGGGCAGAAAACAGAGCGTGGTGGTAAACTGTATACAGTCAGAAGAGATGCAAGTCACAAGTGGTGTACCTCAGGGATCAGTCCTGGGTCCAGTTCTCTTTCATATCTTCATCATTGCAGATGGACTGGAGGGTAAGGTTTGTCTGTTTGCAGATGACACCAAGATCTGCAACACAGTAGATGATCCAGATGGGGAGGGCAGAATGAGAAGAGATCTGGTTAAACTGGCAAAATGGTTGGAAGAGTGGCAGTGACAGCTCTAATTCTAACTCAACTGATCTCTGAACCTGCTCAGTTAAACCACAAATCACAGAATCAAACTCTTCTAGACTGGTCCCTCACCTCACACCTGCACAGGATCGTTGCCTCGGGCCTCCTTCCGGAAGCCCTTAGTGACCACTACAGAATCTACTCAGTACACAAAATCTACAGGCCAAAAGCTCCCCCACCCAAAACCATTTTGACCAGATCCTACAAATCTCTGTTTCTCTAATCATTACTAAATGATTTGGGCAATACTGACTGGTCGTGCATTAGTCATTACACCTCCTTAGATGAGGCCCTGGTGTTACACCTCCCTAGCTGAAGTCCCCTCTGAGTGGAAACATGCCATCATAATCCCGCTTCCCAAGAGTGGTGATGCCTCAAACCCTCACAACTATCAGCCCATCTCCCTCCTACCGATCCTGGCCAAACTCCAGGGGCGCCTGGTTCTCTCTGGCCTATCCTCCTTTCTGAATTCCTCCTCCTTTGTTTTCCCCCTACCAGTCTGGTTTTAGGAAATCCCACTCCACCACTACCTCCCTTCTCCGGATCACTCACTGGGATGGATGCTGGCCACATCACAGCTGCCATCTTCATCGACCTGGCTAAGGCATTCAATACAGTGACACACTCTCTCCTTCTGACCAGTCTCGCCAATGCTGGTCTTTCCAACTGGGCCACATCCTGGTTCCACTCATACCTCACTGGCAGATCCCAAGCCATCTGTATCAGTTCTTCCACCTCAGAATCCCTCCCAATCACCATAGGGGTACCGCAAGGCTCTGTCCTAGGCCCCCTCCTGTTCTCAATCTTCCTGAAGGACCTGCCCTCTGCCTGCCCACACACCTCCATCCACATGTATGCGGACGACACTGTGCTGTATGCATCTGGCTCCTTGTCCACAGAGGTCATGACCAGACTGCAGCAAGACTTTATCTCAGTCCAGCACTGGCTACGTTCAAATCACCTCCTCCTCCTCGATGGCAACAAAACAGTCTCACTAACCTTTGGCATGAGGCAAAACATTTCTAGGCTCTCCTCCCCTATCATATTCTACACCCTGGAAGGGTCCCCTTGGAGTCCTGCACCTCCTACAGATACCTCGGTGTCTGGCTTGACCATCACCTCAATTTTTCCACACACATCGACTCCTTGCTCAAGAAACTGCATCCCAGGCTTGGTGCACTTTACCGGAACCGTGACAGTATCCCCCAACCTGCCAGGAAGGCCATTTTGCTGAAAATTATCCTCCCCATTCTTGACTACGGGGATGTAGTTTACTGTGCTGGCCCTAAGTCCACCTTAGCCAGATTGGACCCCCTTTTCCACTCATTCTGTCTTTTCATCCTGAACTGTCCATACTCCACTCACCACTGTGCCCTATATCAATCTACGAACCTCACCTTTCTAGACAATCGTAGACAGTCCCATTGCGCCAAGAACCCAGTCAAGTATTGGTCCCAGTGACTCCCCTCCTACCTCACCGAGGCTCTAACTTACCCCTGCACCTATGCATACTCTGTCAGAAACTCGGACTCTTGGTCCCTAGCTGTCCCACACCGGTCTACTACCGTCAGTCAGGCAGCAATCAGCTACCGCATTCCTACCTTGTGGAGCTCCCTCCCAACACGTTTGTCACCTCTCCTCCTTCTCGCACCTTAACGCCATGCTCCAAGCTCATTTCGTCCCATCCTGCGCATGTGTCTAGGTGTTTCTCAGTCACTGTGTGGAATGTCTGTGTATGTCCGCACTTAGTAATGCAATTTAACCTGTGACTAACTATTGTTCTTCTGCTCTACTTTGTCTCTCTCAGGGACCAATATTGTTAGAGGCCTTCACTATGTAATTATTGTATCATGCTGTATTTATCTTGTTTATGCTGTCTTCAACTGTTATCTATGTTCCCCTTCCCCCAGGATGCATCTGGAATCGAGCAGTCGACTGCTCAGTATTCCTTCCTGGTAAAACGTTTAAATAAATAAATAAATAAACTGAGATTTAATGTAAAGAAGTGCAAGATCATGCACATAGGGAAGAGAAATCATGAAGCCACCTATAGGTTGGGAGGGGTGTTGCTGGCAATCACAAGGGAAGAAAGAGACTTGGACATCATCATCACAGATGACCTGAAATCATCCACGCAGACCATTGAAGCAGTAGGTAAGCCTAGAGGGATGTTGGGGTGTATTAGTAGGGGTATCACAAGTTGTAAGAGGGAGGTACTAATCCCTCTTTATAAGACGCTGGTTAGGCCCCACCTGGAGTGCTGCGTGCAGTACTGGAGGCCACACTTGCACAAGGATATTAACAAAATGGAGGCAGTCCAGAGAAGGGCAACCAAAATGGTGCAGGGACTGCATCAGGAAACATATGAGGACAGATTAATGAAGCTCAATATGTATACCCAAGAGCAAAAGAGGGAGAGAGGTGATATGATCAGAACATTCAAACATCGTAAGGGCATTAACAAGGTGAAAGAGTCTAACATGTTTCAATATAAGAAAAATAGTAGGACAAGAGGACACAGCATGAGATTAGAGGGAGGCTGATTAAGGGGTAATGTGAGGAGGTTTTTTTCACAGAAAGGGTGGAGGATGCATGGAACGGCCTACCTCAGGAAGTGGTGGATATGAATACATTGCAGGGCTTCAAACAGGCATGGGATAGACATAAGGGAGCAATACAGATGGGTATGAATAGATAGGCCATTGACAGAGTAAAGGCCTATGGCACATTCATAAGGTAGAAAATATGGGCAGACTAGATGGGCCTTACAGTCCTTATCTGCCATCATCTTCTATGTTTCTGTGTTCAGCAGACAACATTGAGTAGCATGCTGTGGAATGGCAGCTCAAATATGAACATACGAACATATGAAGAAGCCAGAAGATGAAGGCCATTTGGGCTATCAAGTCCGCTCGTGTTGCAGGGTCCACAGCTTGAACTACCATCCCTGCCCCCTCTCCCCACTAGTCCCATCCTCCCTACCCATGACCCTTACCCTCCTCCATACCTGTCCCAGCCTCTCTTAAAGCTGCCCACTGTCATCAATGAGATTACCTCTTCTGGCAGTGCATTCCAAGTGTCCACCATCATCTCTGTGAAGAAGTGCTCCCTGACCTCCATCCTAAACCTCCCACCCACCAGTTTAAGATTGTGTCACCTTGTGTTATGGTTGCCACTCAGCTTAAAGAGACTCTCCTTATCAGTCTTATTTATCCTTTCAAGTACTTGAAGGTCCCAAGCATGTCTCCTCTCTCTCTCTCTCTCTCTCTCTCTCTCTCCTGCCTTACAGGGAGTACATGTTCAGTGTCCTCAACCTCTCCTCATATGCCTTTCCCTGCTGACCAGCTATCATCTTTGTAGCCCTCCTCTGGACCTTCTCCAGCAGTTAATGTCCTTTTTGAGGTGTGGGCACCAGTACTGAACTCCATACTCTAGATGTGGCCTTACCAGTGACCTGTACTAGGGCAGTATAACCTCCTCTCTCCTACTACTGATCTCCTTAGATATGCATCCCAGCATCTTGTTTGCCTTTGCTGCTGCCTTCTTGCACTGTGTGGAGTACCTAGGTCACTAGTGATCATCAATCTTAGGTCCTTCTCCTCCTCTGATGCAGATACTCGGACTCCACCCAGGTAGTACTCTGTACTAGGATTCTTGGCTCCAATATGCATAACTTTGCATGTCTTGGCATTGAAGCCAAGCTGCCAGATCCTGGACCATCTCCCTAGCTTTTCCAGATCTTCCTATAGGTCCTGTATCCCTTTAGTTATGTCTACTCTCCTACAGAGCTTGGTGTTATCTGTGAATAGGCATGTTTTGCCCTTAATGCCATCTCCAATGTCATTGATGAAGACATTGTACAACACTGACCCCAGAACCCATCCCTGCAAGACTCCACTGGTTACCCGTCTTGTGCCAGATAGCTCTCCCCCCACAACCACCCTGTGGGTTTTGTCCTTCAGTCAGCTTTTCATGCATCTCGCCATCTTTTCCCCAACCCTGAGATCCAACTTCCAGGTCAACCTTTTGTGGGGCACAGAGTCAAAGGCCTTGTTGAAATTAAGATATAGGATGTCTACCTCTTGGCACCTGTCTGCTGTCTTAGTGATACAGTCAAAGAAGTCAGTCAGATCTATTTAACACAAACTACCCCCCATGAACCCATGCTGCTTCGCATCCTGGAGACCATGTTCCTCTAGATATTCCACCAACCTCTCCTTTAGTATGGTCTCCATGAGCTTGCCTGCAATGGAGGTCTGACTGACTGGTCCATAATTCCATGGGTCATCCTTGGGACTGCTTTTGTGGAGTGGCACTACTTTTGCATGTAAATGTTGACCAATGTCAGATGACATCGTACGCACAATGGCAGGCTGCATTGCAGAAATTTTCATATTTATATGGCAATGGTACACAGCGACTGCCAATTTCAAAAGAACCTGCAATCATATATCTGAGGACTACCGACAGCTGCAGTCAACAAACCAGTCCCATGGCAACACCATGTGGGGGAGATGATATCAACAGGTCCTGTGCGTACATACAAAGAACAGCAAGGGATGGACAATAGTATCATGAACAGAGGTGCTACATGGCACAGCCCATGGAAGGGGCAAGCACCAGAGCTGTGTGATACAGAAAACAGTGCCATACAATAGGCAGTAAATCCCCAGAAGGAATACATAGCCAATGCAACACACATTGGCTATACAGGTGACACACCCTAATGGATGCAAGCACACCTGAGGAGTCACGTGATGCACAGCACCTAGAAGCAGCCTAATCTGGAGCTCCTGCCCACTGACCGCTAATTACCTTGTTTTCTGCCCTCCTAGCATCAAAAGAGGTGATCCAACTATCTCTCTGTGTTATTTTAATTGCCTGGTTCGCGGTAGCGGCTTTTCTGTGATTTACAGCAGTTCAACTCGTGCTGCAGAACCATGGAAGCGGAGATGAAGCAGGCCAGTGCTAAGCACACCCCGCAGACCACTCCAGAAAAATCAGCCAAAAAATCAAAAACCCAAAGCTTGGGGCACACTACCAAGCAGAATCCCTCCGGTTCTCCAGCAAATCCACTAACAGAGGATCACTTTCTCCAAGAACTAATACCATTCAGAGAAACCCTACAAGATATTTCTGTGGAGTTGAAATCCATCCGTGGAGACTTCAGCTCACTAACCCAAAGAGTGGGGGATTCAGGGGCAAGAACATGCTCTCTGGAAAAATGGAAAGGAAAAATCGACCCAGAGATTACCCATCTCAAACAACAAATCAGCAAGCTTCAGCTGAAAATGGAGGATCTGGAAGAAAGAAGCAGGAGGAACAACGTGTTGATCCTGGGCCTACCTGAAGCGGAGGAGGGAGTGGACACTATTGCATTTATTCAGAAATTCCTTAACAAAGTTGTGGGTCCTTCCCCCTTTAACCCGCAATATCATATCAACCGAGCCCACTGCTCCCTGAAGCCAAGACCTCCTCCTAGGGCACCCCCAAGGCCTATAATTGTGAAATTCCTCAGCTTCCTAGAGAAGCAACATGTACTAGCTAAATCGAAAGAGTTGCAATCAATTCTGTGGGGCAACACCAAGCTGAGATTGGCCCAAGATTTGCCTTTTGAGATGTGCCAGAAAAGAGCTGCCTTCCACCCGACTGTCAACAAGCTTATTGCTGCTGGAATTCGTTTCCGAATGAACTACCCTGCCAAATTGTAAGTGGCAATAGACGGTGTATGGCATTCCTATGAAAAACCGGAGCAAGCCGTCACAGACCTCACCTTCAAACTGCCAGATCTTTTTAAAGCAAGCTGAACTCTGATTTGTTAACTAAAGATTACTAGGTTTTCTCATTGTGAGTTGGTTTTTTGATCTGTACCTGCTGAATCCTGTTGGCCTTTCCTTTACTGTTTTGGCATGGCGGGGTTGTACCTGCAGACCAGGATACGGCCTAACGGGCCTGAGTAGGTTTCAATGGCTTGGTGGGATGTTCGGGGGGGGATGGTAGAACCAGGTGTGCGATGGTTGTTTCTAGATGTCTTTAATTGAGATGGACCAACTGGTCCTACCTGGTCTTGGTTCTCTCGGTTACTTCCCACCTCTCGGGGCCCGAATAGTCCCGGGGGGGGAGAGAGAAGTAATTTAACTAGGGCTCTCAGAACGTAGCCCTCCAGCGATACAATCACCGAGCAAGTAGATAGACCCCCTATGAATCCTGCACTGTTGCTAAACCTTGGTGAGGGATAGTTCATAGTGGCACTCACTGTTTCCCTGTTTTGGTATGCCTGGTAAGGTTTTTACAATTCTTAAACCTTCTTATAGGCTTAATGGTCACTACGTTATTATTGGGCAAGATTTGTAGCTCCCTTTTTTGTATAGGTCTGGTGGGTGGAGGGTTCTGGGATGGAGCAAGCTCTGGGAGACCTGCTTTGCGGTCTAGTGATGGGAGGGAAAGTTGCAGTACCCGGGAGATCGGAAAACCAGAATATGCTTTGAAGTTATAGGACAAGCTTTACTAGACTGGATCAGGTTATTTCATTTCACTTTGGCTTGGCACTGATTGCTCTCGGGTTTGCAACCCTTTGGGGTCGGTCCTCACCAGTTATACTCAAATATCCCGAATCTGGTTTCTCAATTTTATGGGGATCGTTTGTAAATAGTTTGAGGGGGGTTGGAAGAGTAGGGGACTCTATAGGCTGGGAGACTTCATTTCCGGTCCTCCCGCTCAAGGTCAAGACAGGTAAATTACCTTCACCCATTGCAACATCCCTTTATAGATTTTTTCAACCTTTTTGGAGGAAACTACTCTCTTGTATTAACAGTTTTTTGCAGAGGGTAATGGGTAGGGGGGAGGAGGTTGAACTACTTGTGGGAGGTTACATTGTTTAGTTATTAATGTTGATGGAACGGGAGGAGGAGGGGGGAATTCGGGTCATCTCCCCACCTGGGTTCAATATTAATATGTTACTTTTAACCATCACTTCCATATCTAGATCACAATCTGTTTTTCTTGGGGCTGGGGAATCTCTATATTCTAATTATTGTTCATTGGGCAGGCAGGGATGGGGGAGGACCTGGAGTGTGCCATTTGAGTTTGTTGGAAAGATTATTGACCCATGTTTCTTTTACCTTTAATAATAAGTTATATGGTTATGGTGCCTATTCAAATTGCTACCTGGAATGTCAGAGGCGTCAGAGATGTTGCCAAAAGGTATTGGGTTCTCCAAAACTGCTCCCTTTTAAATACTGACATTCTTTTCATGCAGGAAACACATTTATCGGCCTCAGAAGCCAATGGGCTATGCTGCCTAGGTTTTTTTCAGGTTTTTGTGTCGGGGTGGTTATCAGCTAGCAGAGGGGTAGCTATATTGATTAAAAGACATATCCCACTGGTGGTAGAGGAAAGTCTTACAGACCAACAGGGCAGATTCATCTTGGTTAAAGGCCTGCTCAATAACATCAGAGTGGTGTTGGGGGCAATTTACAGGCTGGTAGGAGGAGACCCCAAATTTCTCATGAACCTAGCTGATAAATTGAGTGGGTTCCTTCCCTCCTTACTCATACTGGGGGGGACTGGAACATTGCCCCGACTCAAGACCTGGATAAAACTTATAGACCATTAAAACCCCTTTCCCCTCCTCAAATTGCCCTCAGGGACTTCATGAATTTACTGGGTTTATGTGACCCATGCTACCTGCTTAACCCCTCGGGACGACTTTTCTCTTTTTACTCACAAGTACACCAAACGTGATCCAGAATTGATTATATTCTAATCAGCACTACTCTCCTGGAGGGCATTCTCCAAACAGGCATAGAACCAGTTGTCGTATCGGACCACTGTCTGGCATGGATCTCGGTTCCCCCAATCCACATGGTCAAAGGGATACCTCGTGGAAGTTAAACATGCAACTCCTAAAGGAAGATCGAATAACTTCTCACATTAAATCTTCGATCTTGTCCTTTATAGAGTTTAATTTGGGCTTTATCGGCAGAGATTATCTGATCTGGTGTTCCCTCAAGTGCTTTATTAGGGGCGAGTTTATAAAGTTAGCTTCTAGAAGAAAAAAACAAAGACAGGCTAAAATCATTTCATTGTCTAATCAGATAAGGATCGCTGAAAATGATTTGTCCCTCTCAACTTTGCAAGCTGACTTGGAGACCTTATGGAGGCTTAGGAACGAGTACGAAGACTTACTAAGGGAAAAAAAATGGAGTACGCTATCCTTAAAACTAAATCTCGCTATTTTGATCAAGGCGAGAAACCTGGCAGAATGTTAACCCTTAGATTACGGGAGACAGAAAATTCAAGACTGATTCCTGCATTGAATTCCCCTGATGGTTCTATTAAAACCTCCCCACGGGATATTGCAAACATTTTTGAATCTTTTTATAGGGATGTATATGGTAGAGGTACCTCTCAGCCATCTCATCCCAATATTGAACGCTTCTTGGATGGTGTAAGTCTCCCTTCCCCTCCCTACAGGCCCACCAGTGTGAGAGGTTGACCTCTCCCATTACTCTGGCCGAAGTGGAAGAAGCAATAAACGGGCTAACTCTGGACAAATCCCCAAGTCCCGACGGCTTCCCCTCCAATTTTTATAAGGTCTTCTGCAAGGAGATTTCTCCCCTTCTCCTGAAATTATATGAGTACATGTTCACCTCAGATTTCCTTGACCCTTCTTTGTTAGAGGCCATGATAATACTAATTCTGAAACCAGATAAACCCCTGACAGAGCTGGCCAGTTACTGCCCAATTTTATTATTAAATTACGACATAAAAATTCTAACCAAGATCCTCTCTCTCAGAATTAAGCAGATATGGCAGCAATTACTGAGCCCCGAACAGGTGGGGTTTGTTCAAAGCAGATCTGCCGCAGGCCATCTGAGAACCCTCTCACATATCTTCCAAGCTGCCTAGGACACCCAGGCCCCTATGGCACTAATTGCATTAGACGCAGAAAAAGCCTTCGACAGAGTGAACTGGGACTTTCTGTGCTCTACCCTTAGGAGAATGGGCTTCCCGGAAACTTTTATTCAGTGGATTAGGACAATATACAAATCACCCACTGCTAGAATCTACTGTAACAAGGTTTTCTTATCTCGGTTTCCCTTGTACACCGGCACTCTGCAAGGTTGCCCCCTGTCTCCCTACTTGTTTAACCTGTACTTGGAACCCTTGATACTGAGTATCAAGGCCTCGTCCCAGGTCACAGGTTGTGTTATATGCCAGAAATCTCTGACTCTCTCAGTTTATGCAGATGATATCCTTTTGATTCTTACCAACCCAGAATCCTCTTTAACACATGTTTTACAAATCATTGATCAGTTTGGACAAGTAGCAATTATAGATTAAACTTGTCTAAAACAGTTATCTTCCCGTTAAATTCTTCCACACTCCAAGCTAACTTTGCTCAGTTTGGTATGAGATGGTCTCCAGCTTCACCCAAGTATTTAGGCATACACCTCACCCGAGATCCAGAGGTTGTTAAGAAACTTAACCTGGATGATTTGCTGACGAAGAAGGATCTCTATAGATGGGGCAACCTGCCGATATCCCTATGGGGCTGTATCAGTATCATCAAAATGAATGTTTTGCCCTGCATTTTAACCCCTTAAACTTATTAAATATTTGGCTCCCAAGGTCCTACTTTCAGCAGATTCACTCTGCTCTCTCCAACTTTATTTGGCAGGGTAAGCATCCTAGACGGGCCTTCTTAAAGCTTAATTTATTCAAGGAAAGAGGGGGACTTCACCTCCCTAAGTTTATGTTATACTACTGGGCTAGTCATCTATCCAAATTAGGGTGATGGTTAGACATCCAGCCCGATTTATACCTTCCCATTTGGTTACAGCTAGATCTTAACCTCCTGGACAAGTACAACCTCCGCTCACCTCGAATCTTTCATTATACCTTTTCAACACTACTGGAAGCTATACAAGGTTCGGCTATAGGGCTCTCCATTAAAGTCTTATCCCAGTGCTTGAGTTTCTTTAATATATCAAACAAAAGAGATTTGGCGCAACCCCTCGTCTTAAACCCTAATATCAAAGTAGGTGGTTCCCCGCTGACCCTTGACTGGCATCCACAATTGCGTAATGTTTTAGTGGAAAACCTATACTCTCAGGGCTCCCTTCTTTCCTCTACCGACATGTTAACCAAACTGAATATTCCCCAGAAACACATATTCAAGGTTTTTCAATTGAGACACCTCTTGGTTAGTACATTCGGGACTGTATCCACACCGTCCCAAATGAGGCCCTTACTAGAACAGATACAGGAGTGTGTAAATAAACCCCACAGAATGTCCAGGACCTACTTCTACCTACTAGGCATAAAATATCCTAGTGCTCTTACTGGTTCTAAGATTTGGGCCTCCCTCCTGCCAGACTCCTCTCTGCCCCTGGAGCCAGATTTGGATTGACACACACAGATACCTTACTCAGGATAGGCACAGGTTAATTCAATTTCATATCTTAAATAATCTGTACTACACACCGATTAAGTTGACCAAATTTGGCAGACTGGTATCAACTACTTGTACACGGTGTAGAGCAGTGGAAGGGAACCTGATACATATATTTTAGTATTGTGACAAGGTGGCATCTCTATGGAATACAATCCAAACCAAATTAGAACCCCTCCCAGGACTGGGGGAGTTGTTTACAGTAGAAATATGTGTACTAGGGATGTTTTCTAATATTGGATTCCGGGAACGAAGGTTTCATATGGCTTTAATCTCTATAGCAGTCAAAAGGTTGGTTCTCAAACACTGGATATATCAACTAGCCATTTCAAATTCTGAATGGCTAAAAGAAATGTCCCTTTGTTTTAAAACTGAAAGGTTAATAGCAAGCTCCCGGAATTGCATGGCCACCTTCAATCAGAAATGGGGTAAACTATACGCTTTGTACCTGAATCAAGGCTCACATAATGGCGACCTCTGACTGTCCCAGCCTGTGTTATCTTCCCTGAATTTTATCATTATCAGAGTATTTCCTGCTTTTTTATCTCTCTACTATTTGGTTTTCGATTTGGCACTCTCCAGGGGTGGGGTGGGGGTTGGGAGGGATGGGGAGGGTTTGGTCTCTTGTTCTTTGTTATGAACATACAGGCATATTTTATCTCAAAGCTGATCTGATGACATGTTAGTCACTGTATCATGTTCCACTGTCTGTATATCATGTTCCCTTTGTTATAATATAATTCAATAAAGATGTTGAATTTCAAAAAACTAAAAGCACACCGTCAGACAGCAGTCAATCAACACATGGTTAGAGAAATTGGGAATGCTGCCAGGGCCAGACTGGCCAATTAGTTGCATGCACCAAACTAATAGGGAACCTGTCCCCCCACCAACCACAGATAAGCAGCAACCAGAGGAATGCAACACACAGGAATGGCACCTATGGCAACAACATGCTCATTGTAGGACTCAACTTGCATGACACTGCTGAAGCTAATCCATGACCTGCAGGTCATGGATGTACAGGAAAAGAAGAGACAGAGAAACCAACATATCTTGCAGAAGCTGAAGGAAGCACTGGTGACAAGAAACATACACTTTATGTGAGTACGACCATAACAAATGCCAGCCACCCCACCACCACTACAACGGAGACACACACAGTACACTAAACCCATAGGGTGGGCACTGCACCCTGCTGTGCATATCCTTAGGTGTGATGCAGACACAGTGGATAGTACGTATGCAGCAGATGGTCTGTTCCATATGCAGCATGCATGGCCACTGTGCCATGAGCAAGATGAAGGGAACCATAGCAACAGAGTACAGCGGCATGGTCCACAGCAACACACAGCACACGATGCAGAATACAGTGATGCTAGCACCATGGGGGCCCATACCGGTGTCGCCAAGTGCCTGGCCTCACAGATTTGCAGGACAAAGCCTGAGGCTTGGTGTGCCACACAGATGCAATGTCGCCCCCTGCCAGGGTACCAGGCAGCTGCAGAACAGGGATGTAGGACCACAGTCAACCTGTCTGACATGATAGCCATTTGTGCAAATGGCAGCCACTGAACCTACACTGGGGGTGGTTATGAAACACCATGGAGTGCACAGCATGTCTCGCTGTGCAACTGGCCTCAAGTGAGGTGTATGGTGATCCACCCAAACTGCACCACCACTACACTAGGGCTGTGATGTGACATAGTGCGCCCTTAGGTGTCATGGCCGTGCCCCTCCAATATCATAACTGACCACTCTGTATCAGTTCCCCCTGCAGAATCCAACAGGTACTTTCAAAATGGAAGGATCTTAAGTTGAAGTACAGGCAGATACTACTGGACATGCAGATGAGTGGGTGCAGTGGCCCAAAGGAGTTGAAAAGAACTTTCCATACTTCAACAAGCTGAACGGCATGTTGGGCTATCAGTAGCACCAGCAAGGGGCATTGACTCAACACCACAAATGGAACATATGACAGCAGACGAAGGTACAGTAGGTAAATACAAATGGTCCACAGTATGCCACTAATGTGAGAGACACAGGATCCAAAACATTAGGACAGAGCCACAGCTATGGTGCCATGTACAAGAATGCAGTGGTACAGCAGATCTAACTGTTGGGCAACACGCAATGCCACCCAGTATGAATTCCCAGCCAACAGACACAACAAGGATATATGACAGGGTTTTAAATAATTGATTAGCATTTTTTTCCTTGGGACAATACTAACTGTACAGAAAGCATTTATATAGGTTTTCTACAAGAGTTATGTTTGTTAAACACAGTGAGGCAAGTGCTATGTATTTTCACAATGTTTTAGAACTTTTATGAGCAAAATGCTAATCAATTGTTAGAGTTAAATAAAACCCTGTATGATGAAATCCCGATAGTCGACATCCTGATATTTACAATCCTGAGACCGACATCCCATCTTGCCAATTTCCTGACGGACCACCACCCTGACGGATGAATGCCCGACACTGCACTTACATGTGTAGGTGGGCGGGAGGCTTTGCCACCCGTATCCCCTATTGCAGTGAGCTTCGACCCCCATACTTCTTAAAATAATATAATGAATTCCGCTTCATGGCAAGTTTGGGAGTTGGGCTTTCATTCGTCGGGATGGTGGTCCATCGGGCAATCAGCATGTCAGGATGTTGGGCTTGGAATCCTGGCTGTTGGAATTCAAAGTTTCATCATTTTAAAATACTCCCCACAACAATATACCCACTGTTCCTGTCACTGACAAGCAGGCTGTCTCATGGTACATGACCATGCAGTCGCTAGCAGTACCCACACCCATGGCACATCTTCCATTAACACATACATTCTGCGGCCTAGTTCATTTCCATATAACATTGTGCTTGTGTGTCAGCCCATCCACATACAGTGGTAGTTATCTAAGAGGTGAGTACCACTGGGGTAATGCTAAGGAAATGCCGGATCACACAAGTAACATTCTACATTGGCAATAATGTGAGTGTGGTTCAGTGTTATGGGGCCCAACAGCAAAATATGTTGTACCACTGCATTCTCATACATGATACAATAGCCATTGCTTGTGGGAACTAGGTACTGGACAGGAAGCTCCCTAGGTACCTCTTGTATCTTTTTAAACTGGTTTCAAATCACACTTGCTCCCTCTGGTCTGAGGATGGTCACCATTTCCAGATCTCACATTACAAAAAAGTTAGGGCAAGCCTCAGTCACCTATAGGCTTCTCTCCATTTGGAACAGCTTGCCTTCCAAAATCACCTCAGTCAATTCCTTTACATCATGTAGCAACAAATCAAGGTTCATCATGTCTCCCCAATTGCACGCCCCAGCTGCCCCAGCCATGCCTCCTCTGGGTGCAACAGCCATAGGACTGATAGCTCATAGTGGGCCACCAACTATCCTCCTGTTAGACCAAAACCTACTTGGTACACTGCCTGTTACATGCTACATTTGTAACATAATCCATAGATATTGTCAGTCTCTATTGTAAGACTCTAATTGCACCTGTCTAAATAATTGCACCTTACCCTTGTGGAAGACTATATTTCTGTATTTTTTGCAATTTTGTTACCTCTACCTATTATCTTCCTCCCCTTCCCCCTACCCCCAGGTTACAACTGGAAATGAGTCTTCTGCTTACCTGGTAAAATATATTTAAATAAATAAATAAATAATAAATATTACCCCAGAGTACCACAGTGGTAGTCAACTCTTAGAGAACTACCATTGTTCACCAACAGCATGCATTCATGGACATAGGGAACAGACTCTGCCATTATAAGGAATGTTGCAAGGGTGAAAGTGACTGCCAGCAGGGAAGCAGCTGTATGTGTCAGCCTGCAACAGATGTCAGCATGGAGACATATGGTGCAATGGTAACCATGCCAGTCATAGCCCCATGCCTGGTGTATGCATAGTAGTCCTAATGAAGTGCTCAGACAGCCCATATAACAACATGCACAATTAATAGTGCATGGTGATAAAGATGGCCTCCATGGGCACTGTAAGCACATGTCCTCCATGCTTCCAGCACTGTTCCTATTTGGTCCACATGCTGGACATGGCAGGCCAACATGTATAACCAAGGGCAGTGAACCATACCCAGGCACCACACAGTGGAGTGGCCATATGCATATCTGTGCTGATATGTACAGGACAGACCACAGCCCACCTCCTGAGTATAGCACAATGGCACATGCATAGTACACATGTGTCCAGCACCCAGAGCAACACACCTATACCAGTCAGTGTCCCCCTGAGGCCCAGAATAAACACAAAGACACAGTTGCTGTACAATATACTGTATACGCATGCCACACAGTCCAGTTACAGAATGCAATACAGATGGATGCAATATATGTGTAAAGGTTCCCCCATACAAACGTCAGAGGGCACAGCCCAGGTAAATGGGGCCTCTGTGCATGTCCCACAACAAGCTATCAGAGTTAGTCATTAGTTCATGTTCAGTTATGTCGTTGGACATCCTCTCATGTATATACCAGCTGACATCACTGGAATTTTTAGGTAGTGCCTCAAGGCATCATAACACCTGCCACAAAGGGACACCTCCCTGCTATGATGGAACAGGTAGCCATATAGCTTAACTCAGTGTCCATTACAAGGTCTAATGTTCATTCTGTAATAAAGATCAACACACCTCAGTTGCTTCTTATCAGACTTTATTCTTAACATCAACTCGGCTCAACTCAACTTCTGCACGCAGGCAGAATTCCTGTGGCTTGAACACAGGAAACAGAAAAAAAAACAGCATCAGGTTTTTCCTATGACTATCGCTAACTATCACTATTATTACACGGAGCACTAACTAGGGAATAAATAACAATTACAACATGCAGACCACTTTATAACATCACTCCTTTTCTAAAATCTGAGTACAGATTTAACCTGTCTGGTGGCTTATGACCCTTTTTGACTTACAGAGCACAGATACCACTGGATTAGTTCCATGTGTTAATATCACAGTACAAAATATTGTGGGCAAAACATTGCTGAAAAAAATACAGTCTGTCAAAACATTGCAGGACAGAACAGTGCAAGCAAGAAGCAGGCAGTACAAGCAGAAGAGCACAGGACACTGAAGGGTTCAATGCACACCTTTACTGACACAACACAGTGACACAGTAGAACATGAACACACAGACCCATGCACACCCCATCACCCAAACCAGAGTACAGAACAGTAGCCCATGGCCTGTGGGCATGCAGGTAGACTGGTGCGAGGGGCACTCACACCTGCAGTTGTAAATTGTAAGCAATGCCCCTGAGGTGATCGTATGTGATCCTGGCACCATAATCCATGATAATGGCATGAATATGCTTGAAGGGGTCCTTGTACTTCTTCTTTCTGCATGGGCATGCCGGTCGGAGACATACTGCTCAATGTTGATGGCATTAAAATGTTGCTCAGACTTCAGCACATCGATGAAATGCCACAGGCTAGGGTGACAGGCACTGATTCGTGTGTTGAATGCCTGGTGCCATCCCTCCACAGAACTGATGGTCCTCGCCTTACCAGACTTGCAGAACTTCTAGCAATTCCACAGGTCCACTGAGAAGGGGGAATGGCAGCGTAGCCCACCACAGATGGGCCAGCCAACTCAAGTGTCCTCAAAATAGTCCACTATAGGGGCAAGCAGTTAATCGTGCTAGATGAAAAAGTTCTTTGATTGAAGTTCCTCAAAGACCGTGGGGACATCCTTGAGGGGCACACATTCCATGGCTGGCAGCATATGCACATGCAGTACAAATTCCTAATTTGCCACATAGAACTGCTGCACAGTGGACACCCCCTGGACCTTCCTCCAGACCACCTGGCACATGTGAAGAAGCATCTGTGTAGGCAGGCATCAGGGAACACAGCACTAAATGACATTATCACAGCCAGTTCAAAGCCCAGCATGATGAATGCTGTGCAGAGGTCCTGATGCAGCCCCTGTAGCTTCACGAAAGCCCTGGTGTATGCAGCACTTGTCTTGGAGTTCAGCAGGATGTACACAGTGGGGATGACTGTACTGCACTGGACACAGTGCACTGTGTACAACTGGAGGAACATTGGGAGGGGCAGTTTTGAAAGTGCCATCTGCAAACCATGTGTCGCAGCACCATATACTGAAGGTTCTTCTCAGTGGCGAAGATGAGGCACCTGTCCGCACCTCTGCTGTCATGCATGAGGAATGTCTCCCCTGATAGTGTTACTCTGTACTCCTCTGGGATCGTCAGTTCACTTGTGGCTGTAGACATGGGGGGCGGGTGGCAGGCTGCCTTCTGCACATGCTGTACCTGTCACTTCAGCAGGTCAACACTGGGCAGAATCCCACCAACAGAGGGTGCTACATTGCTGCAGCAGGCAACAACAACCTGTTGTGGGGTCTCACAGGTGCGGACAACCCTGTCCTTTACTTCTGCCACTGTTTTGCTGGCAACAATGTCCCCATAGTCAGAGACGTGGTTGCATGCATTCAGCACCTTTATCACAGCCTCACCAGCTGTGTGCACCCTTGCCTTGCACTTCCCATGGTAGTATTCAGAGCATTTCCAACAAGTCTTATCAGCAGTCATCCACTCCTTATAGGACAGGTGTCCCTTGAACTGCAGGAGGGTCTTCCCCTTCTGACTTTTTACATACTGCAGCACCGTCCCCTACAAATGTCACACCCAACAGCTAGAACACACTGAGGTACTAAGGTGCAGGAACCGCGGCTCTGACCGGACCGCCTGCAACCAGTAAGCACCTCCATTTGTACTGCTGGGTGTGATTGTTGGCTGCCGCACACCTGCATGGGAGCCTAACTTCACACAGCTGCCGTTCAGCTAGTTTGATGTGCCATGCATCAAACTCCTTTATTGGGGGGGGGCGAAATTCGAACAGCTGTTCCTGGGGCATTCTGCATACGGACTTCTCAGTCCACTGCTGCACTGCATCCTCCACTTGTTCCTACCATTGCCGTCCTCCTGTGGTGCATTTAGACAGTTCTGCTGGTCATTGGTGCTCTCTGCACAGTTTCGTCTGGCCACTCCATCCAACTGTCTGTAACGAATCCCCTGTTACAGGCCCCATGGTGCCTGTGCCATTGCATGCCCAGCAGGTGTTGTCACTGTGTTCCCATCAGTGGTATGCGGTCCTGTGTGTGTACACTGCTTCCTACTGGATGACATCTACTGTCTGGTGGCCACCTCCTGTATTCCTGGATGTGTGCAATAGACAGGGCGGGTTTCATGCAAGTCCCCTTGTCACTCTCCCTGTTTGAAGGCTTCATATGCATGCACAGTGTCTGGATTTTCATGCCCTTGTCACATCCAACCAGTGTATAGCTGGCAACACTGTGCAGATCTGGCCATTCTGTGGTCATGTGGGGGACTGTGCTTTGCCATTTGCCATATGGTTCTCCTGTGGGGGGGGGTCCATTGTCACAGCAGGCGACATTTTGCAGCCCTCATGCCCTGCCCCCCAGCACCCCTTGCTGTCAAATGATCCACTCTGTGTCCTGGCCTTATCACTGCTGACCTGCCCTCCCCTGTGTTGTGGTGTCCATCTCCCTACCCCCTGTTTGTCCCATGCTGCAACACTCCCACATCTGCCTCCTGGGACCCTGGCCACACACCACTGGCTGTACACACAGTGTTTACACACTAAAACATTTTGTACCATGTGACCATATTGCCCATGATGTTATTTCCCACTTTGTTATTCCAACAATATTAACACATGGAACCCACTGGATCACCTTAAGGTGACATCTGTCCTTCTCCCACAAATCCTGTAGCTCGATTCTTCTCAGAGGCCATCTATAAAACATCCCTGGCTGTCTCAATCCTTCCACTACTCCTATAGAGTCTACTGCCACTGTTGCACTTAGTACCACTGGTGCAACCTCCCAGTCTTCCATGCTCTCCTGCTCTGTATTCCCTCCAGTCCCCCAATTGGAGAGGGTACTTTTGCCAATACCCCATGGATATGGTCCATATGTCTGTTGACCACTTTTCCCAATGCCAACTGCACCTTAAAGGACACTGGGCCTGTTTGGGCACAGAACACCTCTGGCACCCAATGCTTTTTGTCTCCAAAACCTGTGACTCAAACAGAATTTCCCACTTGCAAGGAACTTGTGTCTGTCATACGCCCTCTGGCCCCCTGCTTTTCTGCTGACTCTGATGCACGTTGGTCCCTAAAACTGGGTGGATCAAATCCAAATGGGAGTGAAGTGTCCTGACAAATAATAGCTCCGCTGGTGACACCCCTGTTGTTGCATATGTTGTAACCCAGTATCACAACAAAAACCTCGCTATATGTGTTTGCATAGATCCTGAACCCAACTTCTTTCACTGGACCCTATTCACACAAAATAAAAATGTCTACATGCCAGGTATCTGCAGCATGTAAGCAAACCTAAGTAGGAATGGCACACAGCGGGGGTTCCGTGGAACCCCTGTGGCATTCACAGAGAGTGCGCCAGCTGATTGCTTGATGGATCCCCCCAGGCACATGGGCAGCAACACGCCGGGGGTAGTCAGGGGAATGTCCGGGGTATGCCTGCACAACATGCCATTCACTAAGATGAGTAGTGACAGGCACAGTGGGAGGCAGGTTACAGCAGCAGGGACCCTGCCATAACCCAGTGCACGCCCCCATGGTCATCACCTACCAGTCATGGTAGGACCGGGAAATGTCCCTCCATGATGCCCTGGCTCACTAGGCTGATGGAGAGGGCTGGGGCAGCTGTTCTGGTGAGTGCCCATACAGTAGCTTTTTTTTCTTATTTTGCGGACCCGCACATCCTATGCACCACCGCCCCAAGGGCACAAGGGATCCACTCTGGGACCCGGGTCGGGCATCCGATTGGATGCCTGCCCAAGTCCACCCCTCTGCACTGGGCATGCACCCCCGGGGGGGCCTGGGCCGTGGACGGTGCCGTGCGGGTGCTTGCAGTTGTGAATACTGTGCACACTGTGCCTGTCTGGGCCGTGGAGCTACATGGGAGGGTTACGTGCCTTTGGCACATACCTTACACCCCATTAGTGAAGAGGGCCCACTGTTTGAACTGCCCTTTCAGCTAAACAATTAGAGGCTGGGTGGTAAGGTGTGGTCCAAATGTGTTGGATTCCATTGCATTCCATAAATTCTTGAAAGCCCCTTGACATAAAGGTAGTCCCATTGTCTGACACAAAAATTTATGGTAACCCATAAATGAAAAATATTTGCTTAAACTGGGCCACCGTGGCCTCTGTGGTGACCGACAACATTACCTGCACCTCCATCCTCTTGGAATAGGCATCCACCAGGACCAATAACATTTTCCTCAGAAAAGGCCCTGCAAAATAAGCATGCAACCATACCCAGCGTCTATCTGGCTACTCCCACAGGTGCACTGGTATCGGGGCTGGTGCATGGCATGCCTCCTGACAAGCTGCACACTTGCTCACCATTTCCTCTATTTCCTTGTCCATACTTAGCAACCAAATCACACCCTGTGCCACTCCCTTCATTCTACAAATGCCAGAATGTCTGTTATGCAATTCCCCAAACCTTAGCCCTCAACTGGTGGGGTACTGTCAATCTGCTTCCCCATATCAGACAGCCACATGAATTCCCAGCTCGAAACACCACTGAAAAAATTGCTTTAATGCCTCCTCCAACACCCACCCGGGTCACCCATTCTGTACCCACCCCAAAACAGATGCCAATTTTGGGTTCCGATGGGTTTTCCTGCTAATATGATTTGCCATCACTGGGGTCCCTGCTAACCAATCCAATAATATGGTCATGTCTCTTGGCTCTGGAACCTGCTTTGGGTAATCTGGCAAAGGCATCAGCATTGGAATGCAACCCTCCAGGCCAAAATTTTATTTCGTGCTGGTAGCCACACAAGGTTAGTGCCCACCACTGCTTACGGCTTGATGTCAATGGAGGCACTGATTTGCATTCACCAAAAAGGCTCTACAAAGGCTTATGATCCGTGAGGATTGTGAACTGGTATCCATACAAATACTGGTGAAATTTATTACATATATTATTGCCAATGCTTTTTTGTCTCACTGAGAATATTTTTTTTCTGTGGGTGCCATCATGTGTGATGCAAACCTATTGGGCATCTCAGATCCATCCTTTAATACATGTTAGAGGACAGCCCCCACACCATATTGGGACACATCACAGGCCAGAACCATCATAAATGTTGGGTCAAAATGTGTTAGCAGTTGCGAAGACTGCAACAACTTTTTTGAAGCCAAGAATGCTGCCTTCTGAGCCTTCCCCCATTTCCATGGAACCTGCGTGCACAAAAGAAAATGCAGTGGTGCTATTACTGTTGACAACTTGGGCAGGAATCGGTGGTAATAATTTAAATACCACAAGTATGCCTTCAGTTCAGACACTAACCATGGTGCAGGGGCTTCTGCAATTGCCCTTACCTTGTCCCCTACAGGGTGCAGGCCCTGTGCATCAATTGCATGACCAAAAACTGTACAGACTTGATCAAGAATGAACGTTTGTCCCTGTGGAACTTCAGTCCTACCTGCTGCAGTCTGTGAAGCACAGTCCATAAAGCGTCCAAATGTGACTCCTGGTCTGGTCCCATCAATAGTATGTCACCCAGATACACCAGAACATTTAGTATGCCCTGTAACACTCCCTCAATTGGTCATTGAAAAATTCTTGGGGCCACGCCACCCCATAAGGTAGACAGGTATACCTGAACAACCCTCAATGTGTATTGATTGTTGATGATTCCTTGTGAAAACCACACCTGCAAAACCGCGCGGGGCAAAAATGGTGAGACCCATAATGGTGCTTTGCAATACAGCATTAGACAATGTCAGCAAAACACCCATTATATGTCAGTTGTGGGGGGCTGTGCCCCTGAACCCCCTCTTAATTTAAACAACCATCTCTGAGCTGCAAAAAGCAGACCAAAAGAGCAATATGCCCGACAGTGCTAAACTTAACATTCGCTGTAATTACCACATCACTGAAATGACCAGCACTGTTTTTGACTCACCTTTTTGATGGGACACCATTGTTGATAGCTCCTTAGATTCCTCATCCAGCAATAACTGCTAATAAGCATGACTCAGGTCTAGCTTGGAAAACAATGCCCCCCAGCTAGTGAAGCAAGCAAATATTCGATTTTAGGAAACGTGTAATAGTCTAACTTAGCCACTCTGTTCACTGTGATCTTGTAGTCCCTGCAAATCCTCACTGACCCATCACTCTTGATCTCAGGTACAATGGGGGTCACACACTTTGAAAACTGGACAGGTTCATGGATCCCTTCCAACTCCAGATGAAGCAATGCTTCTGTCATTTTATCAAAGAGAGCATACGGCACAACACAGGGTTAAAAAATAAGGATTGAGTCTCCTGGCTTACCACAATCCAAGCAGTCATTCCCTGCAATGTCCCCAGTCCTGGCAAAAATACAGAAGCTGCATGCTCCAACACCTCTTCCAGTGTTAAAGGCTGGAGCAAGCATATCCACTGCCAGTCAAATTTCAGCTCTCACAGCCAGTTGTGCCCCATCAGGCACTGACCCTCTCCCTATACCACCAATAAGAGCAATAGCGGCTGCTGCAACTCATAAGTCACTTGGACCAGCATCTTTCCCACCAATGGAATCAGTTCACCTATATATGTCCGAAGGTGCACCCCTGCTGGTTGTAGTATCAGGGCTTCTGCAGGAGCCCACAAGGTAGAAAAAAAGCTTCTCCTCCATCACCAAAAATTATGCTACTGTATCAACCTCCACAATATCCACAAAACGGCTGTCCATTGTCACTTGCACCCGGATAGGAGGTGAATGACCACCTGCAACCATAAACGTAGAGTAGACTCCATTGTCACCCTCTGCCTCTGGCTCTTCCTCTTCTACAAACTTGACTTGGTCCCAGTGATTTGTAGATCAGGATGACAGGCCCTGGTGCATACTCCCAATATGACAAAGTTGGGCACATGGCCCCGGCAGTGGCAGCGCCAACATTCCTTCTCTCTGAACCTGCAAGTCTCTGAGCTATGTGCACTGCCACAACAGAAACATTGCTCATCTGTGTCTCTATGAGCAGAACTTTGTTGTAGGCCCCTATGAGCAGAGCACAACTTTGATGATGGTAAGGCAGATAGGCAAGGCTGCTCCACCTGATGGACCATGGCAGCCCCTTCCACCGTAGAGCTCCGTAACTCTTGAATCTGTTGAGCTGCATCCTCCATGACTAGAGCAATGTCCACCACCCTGTCGAAATCAAGCACTGTCTCTGCCAATGAATGCATTCATCCTGCACTCGACTCACCAACCAGTCCTGGAGTATATGATCCAAAGTGTCTCCAAATTCACAGAACTCCATCAAATGCTACAATCCCCAAGCTGATGCATCCTGCCATGAAACTTAAATGACTGCACAATAGCTGAAGGTCAGGGGATGATATGGTTTTGAATCAACGTGCACAGTTCTCACAGGGTTTTAGTTCATGGCTGCTGTGGAGCCACTAACCTACAGATCAAAGACTACGTCTTTTGGCCACAAACAGAGGGGAAAAAGAGTGTTGGTGATCCTCATCTGTGATTTTATTTGCTTTAGAGAAATGTTTCAAATGCTCCACATATTTGGACCAGTCACTTGTGCCATTAAACTCTGCCATAGCCCCAAACACCATTCTGGGCCTGGTTTATCCTCATCACCAATGTAGTAAACACCAACACACCTCAACTGCTTATTAGGTTTTATTCTTAAAATAAACTCAGCTCAACATCTGCACACAGACAGAATTTCTGTGGCTTGAACACATGAAACAGGAAAAAAAAAGGATCAGGTTTCCCCTAAAGGGACTGTCTCAAAATATCACTATTATTAAACAGAACACTAACTAGGGAACAAATAAGAATCACAATATGCAGACCACTTTATAACACATTCCATAACCATCTGCCATTTGCATACCACAGGCCAATGTGCACCGGATACCTCTCATGGCACCCTTGAAGCAAACCATGCAGGCGGTGCATATTGTTTCCCATCCAGCACTGATGCCTGCTTGAGCAGTGGCCCTGCATCAGCCTCCTATGGACCAGGGCAGAAAAGGACAATCCTGGTGATGGTGCCACAATTGTCCTGTGGAGACAAAACTAAGGGTTACAAGACTTGCAGCAGGGGTATGCACATGGTGCTGCCCATGGTGCACACTAATGTGCAAGGTAGCCACTACACGTGAGTGGACAATGTAGGTGTTGACCCCAGCACTGCAGCCACAACAGTGAATAGGCTACCACAGCCATGTGCCTGGCCTCCCAACCCATATCCATCTGAGTGGGCAACAGGCAGGCCCCTGTGCTAGCCTGTCCCAGCATGTTCCACAGACCACACCTGAGCCCTGCATGCCATGAACACAGAACACCACCATCACTCCACAAGCCATGGAAACAGTACTGTCCGATGGAGCCATGTGGGCAACGCAGAGCATGTGTATGGCATACTGTACCCCAAGCTACTGCAATGTCCACAGTGCACACCCTCCCTTCAACACCAAGGCTGTGGCAATGCAGGCACACAGCCCTGATATGTGACAGTGGAGGACTGTTCATACTGGTCCACCCTCAACCGTCCAGTTGCATAGCCAGGACAGCAGACTGGGGGTGTTTACCACAACAGCCCAATCATCTACCCCTGTGTACATACACCATGCTATAGCACGTAAATGGAAACATGATGGGAGGGGGCTCATTTCATTGCCTTTTAATCATTTATACTTGTGAGCCAATGAGCAAAATGCACATTTTCATAAGCGACAAATATGGTAAATACAATACAAACATAACTTACAAAAATACAGAAGCTACAACTAAACATTAAACATTTAGTACAGGTACATTCATTCTTTGATGATGACCATTGTTTTAATCTGACTTGGGCACACAGGATATCCACATGGCTATGCCTACATTGCTGGCAACACATGCCTACCTCATGTGGGTTCCTTACTAGGGGTGTAGACAATCATGTACATCATGTCATGTTGGCACCCTGCAGCCACAAACAGATGCAATGCACCTACCGTCAGGCATGCTTTCAGCAGTGCCTACATATGGCTTGCTGGCTGACGGTCATGTTGTGTAGTGCACAAGTTCTGTACCTGCATCCACCCGTGATGGTTGGATGGGCATCACCATTTGGCAGCAGCCTGGTCAGAGTGTGAGCGAAGGCTAGAACTGCCCTCATGTAGAAGTGGACATCACCTGCTTAGGCATAATGAATACCACAGAGGTCCCCCTACATATGTGTTGGATGCTCCACAATGGCACCCTCCCCCCACAGTACCACGTGACACAGCAGCTGATCACTGTTACCAGTAGTAAACAATGTACCCGTTTAGGATCCCTTATGTACCAGACAGTACCATAGATGCCCACATAGTCTTTGTATGTAAGTTCCAGTCTTCCAGCAGCTGTATGGAGCCATGCTGTTCTCAGTGTTTCCCTTGCTAGTGTTGTCTCCTCTATCCATCTATCAGCTACAAGGCAACTGCTTTGGAAGGCAGCAGAAAGGTTGTGGGAGGAAGGGAACAACATTTCAGTCATGCATCTACAGTGAGTGAACATTACACATAGGTAATAACAGTGCATGGGCCTATCAACGGGTTCTAGCTGCCTTTGCCAGCTCCACGACTGCCCAGAAATGGTCCTCCTCATCCACATATTTTAGGGGTCCCACATGCTGTAGTGCATATGGCACAGCAAGCTGATCATGGTAGCCCAGAAGGTGTGTGCAAACCACATTGGTGTCGCTTGACCCACTCCCTTGCACCACCACATCAGACAGTGCCTGCACCACATGTAGCATTGCTTATGTCCAAACCCTGCATGTGTGCCCCTACATAACTTGCATGCCACACCCCCTTAAAGCAGCATTATGTGTTGGCCAGCATAATGTGTTCATATAGTTGTGTACAATTAATACATGTCTAAGTACATTCTACTGCAGTATTTTGATACCTAAGCTGTTAGTCACACAGCTATTAGTTACAAGGCCCATACATTTTGTTCAGTGTTCATAATGATGACCACCAGTAGCAAATGTCTACAAGTCACATCCCGTGAGGCAACATGCTGACATTATGTACTGGATTCACACTGTGTTTATATTAGGAGTGTGCTAGCACACATACATAGATACATAGACAGTGTCGGCAGATAAGGGCCTATGGCCCACCCAGTCTGCCCATTTGAGCTTGTAAGTTCAGTTTATGTTTTCCTAGAAGTCTGTTGCCCCTTACCCCTGACCTCCAGAATTCCTTTACGTCTATCCCATGCATTCTTAAATCCTGTGTTTGTTTCAGCCCCCACCATTTCCTCTGGCAGGGTGTTCCACTTGTCCACCACCCGCTCTGTGAAGAAATTCTTCCTCACGTTTCCTCTGAATCATCCTCCTCCGACTTCATCCCATGCCCTCTAGTCCTGGAACATCTTTTTGCTTAAAATAGTGTATTCCTACCCTGTTCCTCCCTGTAAGATACTTGTATGTCTCTATCATATCCCTCTCTCCTCCTCTCCTCCAGGAGTACATGTTCCAGTTCCTTCAACCTGTCTTCATAGGACTTGTGATGCAATCCATGCACCATCTTTGTTGCCCTCCTCTGAACCTTCTCTACCCTGTCTATGTCCTTATGTAGGCATGGTCTCAGAACTGTACACTGTACTCCAGGTGGGCCTCACTAGTGTCTTGTATAGTGGAATTATGACCTCCCTTTCCCAAGTGGTGATGCCCCTGCCTATACATCCCAGCATCCTATTTGTTTTACCTGCTGCCTTGTCACACTGTTTCCTATCTTGAGGTCATCAGAGATAACCCCAAGATTTCTTTCCTGCTTGGTGCATGCTATATCCTCACCCCCCAACTGATATATTGTGCCAGGGTTTTTGTACCCCATATGCATTATCTTGCACTTCTTTGTATTGAATTTCAACTGCCAACCCCCTGACCATTCTTCAAGTTTCTGCAGATCCCTTCTCATTCTGTCTACACTCTCTGGTGTGTCTACTCTGTTACAGAGCTTTATGTCATTAGTGAACAGGGAAATTCTACCTTCTAGGTCCTGCGCAATGTCACTGATGAAGATGCTGAATAGGACCGGTCCCATTACTGATCCCTGTGGTACCCCACTGGTCACTCTTCCCTCTGGGGCGTGACAGCCATTTGCCACCACCCTCTGTGTCCTGCCACCCAGCCAGTTACCTACCCACCACACTACTGTCCTGCCCACACCCATATTCCCCAGTTTGTGTAATAGTCTTCTATGTGGCACCGTGTCAAAGGCCTTGCTGAAGTCCAGACAGGCCATGTCCACTGCCCTCCCCTGATCCACCTCCCTAGTCACCTAGTTGAAAAATTCAATGAGGTTGGTCTGACATGACCTCCCCCTGGTGAAACCATGCTGCCTTGGGTCCTGTAGTCCATTGACAACCAGATGTTCCACCAATCTCTCCTTCAGTAGTGCTTCCATGATCTTCCCCACTACCGAGGTGAGGCTGACTGGTCTGTAGTTCCCTGCTTCCTCTTTGTTCCCACTTTTGTATAAGGGGACTACAACTGCTGTCCTCCAGTCTTTGGGCACCTCCCCTGTTTCCAGTGATCGGCTAAACAGGATAGCCAGAGGTTCAACCACCACCTCTCTTGGTTCTTTAAGGACCCTGGGGTGCACCCCATCTGGCCCCATTGCTTTATCAACTCTTATTACTTCAGGACTCTTTCTCGTGTAAAGGGACTTGTGTCCATTTCTGCACCATTCTCACCCCTTGTACTCCCTTCAGACCCATTACCCTCCTCTTCCTCAGTAAAGACTGAGCAGAAATACCTGTTCAATATGTCAGCTTTACTGTTGTCATCCTCCATGCAGTCCCCATCCTCCCCCTTCAGTCTCACTGTCTCTCCCTTTGACTTTCTTTTTTCACTTATGTACCTGTAAAAGGTTTTGTCCTCTCTACCCACTGATTTTGCAATGTGTTCTTCTGTCTGAGCTTTGGCTTCCCTTACTGACCTCCCTGCCTCCCTTTGCTTCTTCTGGTACTTCTCCTATCCCCTTCTGCCTGTGTCTTTTGTATTGCCTGAATGCAATCTTTTTGGCTTTCACTTTCTTTGCTACCTCTTTGGAAAACCATAAAGGTCTCCTCTTCCTTTTTTCTAACTTGCTTAATGCATAATTCTGTTGTTCTTGTAATCCCTATTTTAAATACTGCCCACTGTTCCTCAACCCCTGATTCCTGTCCCATTCCCCTTAATGCCTCTTTCAAGTATCTCCTCATTTTCCCAATGTCTGCCCCCCTAAAATCCAGGATACGTGTTTTTATGTGGTTTGGTTCTGCTATTTCTGTGATTTCAAACCACAATGACTGGTGGTCACTGTTCCCCAGGTGCTCCCCCACTGTTACCCCCATCACACTGTCCCTGTTTGTGAGCCCAAGGTCCAGTATTGCCTTCTGCCGAGTTGGTTCCATGGCCAGTTGCTTGAGGAAGGCACCTGAAGGGAGTCCAGGATAAATCTGCTCCTAGTTGATGCTGCTGCTGGGATGCTCCAGTCCACGTCTGGAATACTGAAGTCTCACCAGTACTATCTCACCCTTGTCTGCCATCCTTTGGATGGCTACCATCAACTCCTATCTGTTTCTTCCTCCTGGGCTGGTGGTCTATAGCCACACCTGTCGCGGATGCTGTTCCGTTTTCCTTTCCAGCTTAACCCACAGTATCTCTCCCCATTTTGTTCCTCCTGGATCTCTGTGGCCCTTATGTCATTTTCACATACAGTGCCCTCCTCCTCCCTTCCTGTCTGCTCTGTCTCTTCTGAATATGTTGTAGCCAGGTATGGCCATCTCCCAGTCATGGTTATCATTACACCAGGTTTCAGTGATGGCCACAATGTCCAGGTCTGACTGCACCATGACAGCCTCCAGATCTTCCATCTTGTTGCTAAGGCTCCTGACATTTGCACACATGGCTTTCCATGATTTGATCTCTCTAGACTGTTTCACTGTTCTACTCCAGCCCCTTCCTTGGTTGTCCTTTATCCCTGGGTCTCCTTGCTGTCTGTCCTTCTGCTGAATTTTGACCCTTTTCTGCCTATCCCTCTCTTGGGCACTAATCTCCATCTTTTGCACACTGCTTTGAAGAGATAGCCACTCCTCTGGTTCACTGGTTCCACTGCTAGGTGTGGGGGGTGAGCAAGTAGGTACCCTCCTTGCTGGCCTGCCACCCCCCTTTGCTAGTTTAAATGCTTGTCAATGTAGCATTTAAACTTATCATTAATTGGATTCCCTCCAGGATGGATGCAGGCCGTCAGGCAGACAAACCTCCATCCTCCAGGTGGGTCCTCAGTCACCAATGAATCCAAACCCTTTCTCACAGTACCAGTTCTTCAACCATGAGTTAAAGTTCCTGGTGCATGCACTCCTATGCTCTCCTTGCCTCTTGCAGGTAGTACTTCGAGAAAGTGACAGAAGTAGCTACTTGCTTGAGACCCTCCCCAATTTCCTAAACTCTTCCTGAACTTCCTTTGGCTCCCATTTGCCAGGTCATTAGTACCTGGGTGGATAATGACATCTAGCTCACCCTCCATCTTGTCTTCCCAGTGATCCCCAGGATCTTCCTTCCATCCCTCCATGCCGTGGCACCTGGTAGGCACCTCACCTCCCTATCCTCCCCTTCCTAGCTGGATCCCTCTTATGATGGAGTCCCCCACCAGGATTCGCTTCCTCCTCTTCTGGGGTCCACTGCTTTCCCCGCTGAGGTCACCTCCTTGGCTAACCTCCACATCCTTTCCTTTCACTTCTCTGGGTACCTCTATTTGGTTGTCCTCATTTGCCAGTGTGGCATATGGTTCTTAGTGGAATAGGATCTGGGATGTGCCTCACTGACCGCTCTAACCCTCCCTGAGCCCACTGTCATCCAAGTGCTCCTCTTTCTCAGCATCCTTTGAGGCAGTTGCATTGGACTAGGTGGTCTCTGGATAGGGGTGATGGTACTCTGACCCAGTTTACTTCGCTCTGAGTCTGGCTACCTCATCCCGCGGTCAGAGATGCATGCAGAAGGGCAGCACCTCAGTGTCCAGAAGGTCTGCCTGAATATGGCTGCCCCACAGCCCTGCATTGCACCACTCCCACATTATACTGCAATTCACTACTTGTCTGCTACTAGGCTCTCCTAGTTCCCTTTTATTAATTTACTGTCCTAAAAATCCTGCCACTGATCCTCAGATAATTTTCTTAAAAAAAAAGAAAGAAACCAATAAATAAATAAGTCAAAACACTTGATGCTGAGGGTGGGCTTCTTCCTCCTTATGCCTCCTACTTCACACCCCTTATTATACCCTGTGTTTAGCTCCTGTCAATCAGATTTAACAGGGCATATAATTAAGAGTTGGGGAAAGGGGGGGCAGTTGCAGCAATTAAAGACAGCACAGAAGTACACCACCACTATGTTTTAAATTTTCAACAGCCCAAAAACAATTATAAGTAAAGACAACAAAGACAGTACAGTGTCACTAAAAGCCCACAATCTAAGTTTAAAAGTAAAATATCAATTACCAGTTACTCTAAAGCACTGAATTGAATATGTTTCCTTCCTTCCCCTTCTGGCTTCTTCAGAAAAAAAAAAACAAAACAATTTCTGATGGTAAACAGCACAGCACCAGAATGCTTACGAGAGGAGGAACGTTGACACTAATACACTATATCGCAGTGAAGGGGTGACAGCAGGAATGAATATATTGATGTGTGTGTACCTGTAATACATGTACAAATACTAGCAGACACTGCTGTTGTAAAGCAACTGTATTTGTTAGACATACATTTCATCATATATAGTAGTGTTCTGGCAACAATGTATTCCTGACATCCATGGCATATATGGACTGTCGCTGTCCATATAGTAGTCTGATTATATACCGACACATTATTGAACTCTGTACTTATCAGGATGCGTGGTCTCATTTACTTGGGGGTCCTTGACAGTTTTTCAATTTGGCACTTATACTAACAATTGATATTACCTTGTATAAAATCCTGTTAAAACACTGAAGGTTTTAAGGTTTATGGAATATAACAACTGGTTGAGTGTATAGTTGGAAAAATGTCTCCAGATATGTTTTAAACAGTATAGCGGTGTGTAATAGTTGCTCACACTAGGCTAGCTTTATTTTAAACCCTCTTAATGCCATATGTAACCCCCCTACAAATTGGGGTTCCTAAGATGTCTTCCTGGGCTTGCCTAATGCCCACTACCAGGCTGGTGTTCTGTGTCTAAACCATTTGAATGTCCTTGTATGAGAGTGTCCTGTTAGCTTCAGTGCCTGTTTCTTTAAGAGGTATCTATTTTGTGGGTTATAATTAATCTGGGTAGGGGCCAAGTGGTTTCAGGCTCGAGTCCCACCTGGGCTGCGACACAGCTGCTTCATTTTACCATTGCTAAGTGTGCAGAGGAAGCCCTAATAGGATCTGTGATTGTTTGCCTGATTATCTGCTTTAGTAATAATAATAAGGTAGTTTGTCTAACTTGCTTTCCTTTGCAGCATTGTTTTCCTGTTAAGAGACACCATTTTGGTTCTGGACTACCAGTCTGGACCAATCGATACCATGGGGGACCTTAAAATGGAGACTATCTCCAGACATCTTTTGGGAGTGAATTTCTGTAGGAATTGTAGTTTTTACTGTTTGGCACCTAAATGGACCTGGAGGAGGAGCCTTTTTTGTGACAGACAGATGGATCAACCAACAAAATCTTTTGGATCACTGGGAAATCCCAGAGCTGCCTGCAGCAGTGTGTCAGTGTAAAGTTGGAGTTGAGAGAGTGAACAGCTTGAGTAATTCGAGCAGCTGCTCCTGTGTGGTAGCACGGGGATTCGGCGGGAAGGCTGTGTCTGGTCTTCCTGCTATCATCTTCCTGTGTGAAGAAGCCTACATTCTGATATTAGACTTTATCCGAATTGCTGTCATTGAGACCAGAATCCTGAATTGTGGGAGAGTGAATTTCGCTTGGTGTGGACTGAAGACTTGCTCCTGGAGCAATCAGTCTGTCAGAAATTGGAGAGAACCGTAGAGCATATGGTTTGTGCACAGACACTGTTTTATTGCAACCGGACTGTCATCTGAACTGTGGTATCTGGCTAGTCTTACTATAATTGTGCTGAATGTGTAGTGTGGGTCACGATTTAGTGCCCCACACCCCTGAATGTGACTCGCTAGCTGGAAGCTGCATACTGCGCTAAAATGGACTGCAATCCAAACTGCTCACCTGGTCTGGGCCTCACCATCTCGGCCTAGATTGCAGCTCACGCCTCAGAGATTCATCGACGAAAGACCCGCTTGGGGATTCGGCCCCCTGCTCAACACCATCGAATAGGATTGACCATCTTAGTGTGTCATGTGGGCTCTGCTTCCCTTGGCAAACAGCATACCATCTTGAGGTCTTCATCTCGCCAATCCTGCCTCCTGGTCTGGGTAGCATGAGTAACCATCAGGGTAGTTCCCTGCATTAAAGCTCAAATCAGTGTGTGTCATCTGATTTAATTATTTTGGTTGATCATTACAAACTGAGCCATCTGGCTCCAGAATACAAATTGTGGGTTAAAGCGCATGTTGCTTGTTTCTTTTCTAAGGGCCCCAACAACAGCTGCAACTCTGGCCTACCCAGGGCAATGCTTCAGGGTAACCTGAGTAACAACTGGGTACCCAGAGTGTGTGTGACTGTGCTAGAGGGACTCTTAGTGCATGTATGTTTAACCTGACTAAATCAGATCTGAAATCAAATGCGTGATTGCTGCCCCACCCTTGTTCACGTCCCCTGAATAAACCAGATTCTATTCTTTCTGCATTTAACTTGGCTAGCATGTACCTTTGTGGAGGGCATACTGTATTGCCATTGCACTGTTCTATTGCAGGTCTGGTTTTACAGGGGGGTCTCCAGGGCCAGTGTAGCTGATCCAGCCCTGGTGGTTAGTGTGCCAAGAGTCGGTTCAACATTGTATTTTGATGTTAACTGTGATTGTTTATCTGCTGACCAGTGTAAGCCACTAGAGGGGTTAGAGGGGGGTATCAGTGTCCCGGAGGGCTATACCCAGAGCAGCTACGCTACCCTTAAACCAACCCTCCAGGTGGAGGCACCCATTCACAGAGCTCAGGCCCCTCAACCTGCACCTAGTCATGCAGGCAGGGGTAGTATCCCTTGGGACAGCACCACCTAGGGGTTACACATATATAGAAAATTTCAGTTTTATAGTTTTGTTTGTTTATAACATACAGTGACATCACAATTTAACATGCACATAAGTGAGAACTGAATCCCAGTGGTTCATTAAGACTGCACATGCTGAGACATTTAGAATTTATGATAATTGAACTTTCTGCTGGGAAGGTTGTTATCTCTTTGAGATGACATTTGACCTTAGCTATAGCAAACTGATGAGGTCTGGTTCAACTGTTTCTAACTTCAGTGATGATTTAAATGAGTATTTTAAACCAATGAGAATTCTTTCTTTCTTTTTTTTTTTATGTATGATCTGAGTGTTAATAGTATGTGAGTTTCTGAAGAACTGTCATAAGCTTCCTAGGAAAGACTTTGTTAGTCCGAAAGCTTAAGCACTTTGTTCTTTTTGTAACATCTATGTTAGTCCAGTAAAATGTATCAAACCATTTGCTTCCAGATCTCTTCTTTCCAGGACCAATATGGCAAAAAACTAAATCTGCATGACATCCATGGCATCGTCCTCAGTGTATGCTTTGTATCTCAAATATTTGTGTAATTGCCATTATAACTACTGTTGTAATTCATGATTCACATCATTAAATATGGCCACGCTTCACACATCTAATAAATCCCCTCCATTGAGCTACCTGTTGATTGTGAATACTAGATTCATACAGTAGAGAATATAGACAACAACCCATCCACCTGGTGGCATTTCACCTGATTGTCATGCATGGATATGTGCAGTAATATGACAGAGCATGACTGCACTGTAGCGGACTCTGTGCGGCCATATGTGTCAATGTAATGTGCTAGGACAGTACCTCTGTCTAACCCTGCCTTCTTTACCTGTTCCCACAGAGTGTACTTTGGAACAACCCATGCAGCCTACTACAGAAGTGAACAAGGGGGCTGAACAGTCCAGTGTCATGCCTATGATTGACACATCTGATGCACAGGTGTCACAATGGTCCACTGCTGCCGACCCTGAGGAGTGACCATCCATGTGGGGCAAGGCAATGCAAGGCAGTTTTGTTTATGTGGTGCACAATCCCTAGGGCTCTGGGTGCCTACAGAAAATCAATAAACTTAAGAACAAAATGCTAAATTAAAACAGGCAAGTCACAAAGCCAGGCCCAAAACTTCAAGTAAAAAAATTAGTTCTTAAGAATTTTTTTACAAATGGCCAGTGGAGGGCCCCCTCTTATATTCTGGGGAAGGGCATTGCACAGAATTGGGGCTGCCACCACAAACACTGTATCACCTAGGCATTTCAACAGGACCTAGACACATATAAAAGGTCCGCATCCACTGACCATAGGGGACAGCTAGGAGCGTAAGGTATCAGGAGGTCTTTCAGGTAGCCCGGACCCAGACTGTGTGGGGCCTTGTATGTGAACAAGAACACCTTGAAACTGATGTGCCACTGAACTTGCAGACAGTGAAAAGGGTGGAGAATCCAGTAATATGCTCAAACTGAGAGGTCCCCGCAATCAGCCGGGCTGCCACAACCTGGTCCAGCTGCAAATGATGCAACTGCCTCACCTTATAACCCAAGGTAATGAGAGTTGCAGTATTTCAACCTTGCTGTGACTAAGGCATGCAACAGTGTTGCCAGGTCAGCTGGTTCAAGATAGGTTTGATCTGGGCAATGTTTCACAGCTGGTAAAAGCCTCTGTGGGCCACAGACAACACCTGATATTCTAGAGTCAGCTTAGAGTCTACAATGAGCCCTAGATTTCTCACCCTGTCCACAGTTCAGAACACCATGCCATCCAATGAATGTAGGAGAGTGCTACTACTTGCTACAACTGAACCTGACTAACCGGGTTCCACCATACACCTCCACTTTTGAAGGGTCGAGCCTAAGCCAGCTGGTTGCTATCTAAGTCTGGATTTCTGTAAGACACTTCCTCAGTTCTGAAGTCATCACAACATCATCAGAGGTACAAGACACATACAGCTGGGTACAGTTAGCATAGCAATAAAAACCCAAGTCATATCATCTAATAATCTCCCCCAATTGCAACATGTATATGGTGAATAACATGGAGGCCAAAACTGATCCCTGAGGCACATCACAAGAGAATGAAGCACTGTTCAATGTAAATGAGCCAAGTGTTACCTGCTGCACCCTACCAGACGTGTAAAACTTAAACCACTGCAAACCATTCCTGGAAGTTCTACATAGTTCCTCAGATGAGCCATCAACACACCATGATCCACTGTGTGAAAAGCCGAAGAGAGGTCTAGCAGAACAAGGATGGAACATTGCCTGCAACCCCTCGCTAGGTGGAGATCATGGTGCACCCTGGCCAGCACAGTCTCTGTACTATAGCGAGGTTGAAACCTGGACTTAAAGGGCTCATAGATGTCATATTTTTCCAGATGTTGTTCCAGCTGCATCACCATCACCTTCTTGATCAACTTCCCCAAAAAGGGAAGGTTTGATAGAGGCCTGTAGTTGGAGAGATCATCAGGGTCCAAAGAAGGTTTTAGTAAATTGTTTAAGAGAATCCAATGCAATATGAGAGAGATGGTCAAAATAACCCTTTTACAATTAGCTGAATTTAATTAAAGTTTGAGTTGCTCTGTTTGTTGAAGTATGGCGGCTCCGTCTGAAAAAAGTGTCAGAGCGATGCGAAACGTCGACCACGTGATACACTCAGGGGGTGCATTTCCATGTAGTCCATTTGCTTAAATACGGTATTTATTGTGTCCAAATATAGTGGACCTCAATGTTTTATTTAGCTAACAGAGTCACCTCCTTTGCTAGCAATTGAGTTGTTCTGTGTCTTTTTAGTTTTCCAGCATATTTTCTCTTTATTATATTGTTGTTTACTGTTGTGTCCTTCAGGTATTTGTTATATCTTTTCCTATGTTCTATTGTTCTTGTTGATACTGGTTATTTTTAGTATATTGTATGTACATAACATGAGGTTACATTTTAGATTCTTCATTTGAATTGTGCCATTCTAAATAGCTGTTTCTCTCGTTTTAAAAATAACAATAAGATTAACTGCAAAGAAGGTTTCTTAAGGAGATGCCTCACCACAGCCCTTTTAAGGGCAGATGGGAAGCCCCATTCCCCAAGGGAACACCTCATTATCTCCACCACAATTGGACTGAACAAATCCCAGCACTCTAAAAAATACCCGGGTCAGCCCAGGATCCAGTGCACAGAAGGTTATGCACAGACTATAAACCACCCAGAAAACATCTTATCCCACTGGCTCAAACTCTCCCCATAAAATTGGAGTGCCTCTGAGCAACAGAGTTTGGATACTATCAGTCAACAAAAGACTGATTGTGGACATCCCTGCCTGAATGGAAGACTGGAAAGAACTGATTAAACTCCTCACATTTATCGAGAGAAAAGGCTCTGCAGTAGTGTTGCTTGGATAGTATCCTAGCAATTAGGATACCACCAAATACCTGCCGTTTAGCAGGATAGTAGATCTGGTTGGACAGCAGCGCTATCTGTCTGCGCATCTGACCCCCCCCCTCCAAGATACAGGTCGGATCTCATGTTATCTGACGTCGGATCCCTTAATTTGACGTCAAATAACACATGATCCGACCTCCAAATTCAGTCGGATCCCAGGTTGGATCCCGCTTGGATAATGCTGGATCCATGGAGGCACTATCCAAGCAACACTACTCTGTAGGACTGGAGACAGGCTGGATTTAGTAGTCTGTCCATAGTGTTGAAAAGCTAAGCTGGCTAGTTTCTTCTAGCAGCGATCACTTGTGACAGGAATGCTGACTTTTTCAGAGTGATTGCCTGCTTATATTCACTGTAATGAGCCTTCAGCACCAATTTAACCTCAGCCGAGTGAAACCTCCACCAACAATGCTCCAACCTCCACCGCTTAGTCTTCAGCCTTCTCAGGGCAGCATCGTACCATGGCAAGCTGAGGCGGGAAATCAAGGGATGGACACAGAGAGGTGCTAGGGATTCAAATGCAGCTGCAAGGGCCAAATTATAACCCTCTATAGCTGCCTTAGTTGCTTTTGCACAGGTCATCTCCACCCCAAGATGTCTAGTACCACCAAGTAGTTTGAGGCTCCAGATAAAAATCCATTAAAAGGTACTTGAAAACTTTTTTTTATTCCAGCAGGTGTTTGGGGTGCATATGTAATATCTTCTAACATATTGGTATTGCAGCTGTGTACACACTATTCCTGTTCTTATAAGAATGACATGCATTCTGTCTGACAAGAAATAATAAAATATAAATTTGAAAAAAGGGAATGAGATCTGGGAACATGGTTTTATTTATTGATTTATGTTTTTGATAACCGGGTGAGCAAACTGATCCAAAGGACCATTTTCAGTTGCGACCCAGGCCGTATAGTGGCACAGACAATAGGTACAAGTTATAATACAGTAGTTACATATAATACAGTGAGTACAGTAGTATCAGAAACAGTGATACATAAACATCATATCTTAAAAATAGGGGTTAAGGACATAACAAACAAGTTCATGACAAATAAAGCGACACTTTTCTGCTTGCAGAGAACTAGGACATACACTTTCAGCAAATCAAGGCATTATTCAGCCAGTCCAAGGTTTACAATACAGTGCATAGGGGATTACACTATAGTAATCAACATTTTCGCAATGGAATCAAAAACATGTCAATTGTATATGTAGTAGCCAGTACTTGGGAAGTAAGGCAAATGGTACACTGGGCCCCTAAGGCGGATTTCTGGTGAGGGTGTTTTCAATGGAGCTGGCACAGGTGGCCTGAGACGTGCGCCAATCTCTTAGCTTCGATTTGAACAACTGATGAGAGAGTAACATACAGATAGCAGATGGTATTCTGTTCCAGAGGTTGGGGGCAGAGACAGAGAAAACCTTGCTCCCCATGATAGTATATACATGGGGAACTACGGGGGTGGGGGAATGGAACAGACCCTGAGACATCAAGTTACCACCCTGTTGGTGAGAAGTGAGGAGTACAGGGATTTATGTGAACTCCTGAGAGAGGTGTTGACTAGATAGCCCATAGCATATTCAAAATGGCCCTGCAGAGAGAGCCAGCCTAAGGACTAATATAGAGAGCAGTGATGAGTGGAGGAAGGGACCTGAAGGGCAAAGCGACAGATAGAGTTGTATGTGATATTTAGATGAGAAAGAAGTGAGGAGGACATGGAGAGAACACTGGAGAGCAATAATCAAGTGGGGCAGTACATTTCCCTGGGCAATTGCAAGATGAGCCTCTGTGGTCATGAGCTGGTTATCACGGTAGGCTGCCCCCAGCTTCTGGTGGACTCTCTTCATAGTGTTAGAAATGCGGTTATTGTAGGTAAGGGAGGAATCAAGAGTCACTATTTGGTATTTGATGGAGGATACAGTGTCAAGAGGAGGACCTGCAGGGGTGACTATGTGTAACAAGGTTTTTGATTTGGTGGCCTTTGCAAGGTATGACTTTGAACCAAAGAGCATGGCCTTCATTTTTTTCTTATTTGCAATAAGTTTTTTAGAGAGGAACCAATGTTCAGCTGATCCATAGTTTGTGGTGATTGTATAAGATATAAATTCAAGGGACTTGGTGCTATGGTAGATGACAAGGTCATCAGCGTGGAGGAGTGCATTACAGCTTATGCTTTCTGCGGGAAGATCATTTGTGAACAGTGAGAATAATAGAAGCCCCAGTATGGAGCCCTGGGGGACACCAGTATGGATGGATAATGCAGCAGAAGTATCTTTGCCTATCAGAACAGACTGGGGTCTGTTGGTGAGGTAGCTGATAAACTGGGGAACAGCCTAGGTTTAGCAGGGTGGATTGGAGAAGGTGGTGATCAACAAGGTCAAAGGCCTTTTGATAGGTCCACAAACACCACACCTGTGGCCATACCCATGTCCATATTTCGAAGAACATGTTTGGAGAAAGAAGAGGTGCTCTGGTGTTCATGGAAGTCATGTTGGAGGGGGCTCAGGAGGTTGTGCTTATCTACATGCTCGAATAGCTGGTGGTGAATGATTTTTTCTAATAGTTTGCTTAGATGTGGGAGAAAGGAGATGGGACAGTAGTTTTCCAGGGCAGCAGGATTGCCAGATTTGAAAATAGGCACTACGTGCGTATGCTTCCATAAGTCAGGCATAGTAGATGATAAGAGAGCAAGGTTAAATGTGTGGGTCAGTGGCTTTAAAAGGTCAGAGGAGAGGAATTTCAGAAAGGTGGGATACAGATTGTCGCTACCTGGGCATCCCCTGGGTAGGGTAGGTTTGACTGTGAAAGTGTAGCATACTGGGTGGGTTTAGAAGTCTATAGTAAATATGATTGTTGATGATGATGATGGCTGCTGATAAATAACTGAAGATGAGGGTAAAGCACTTCAAATGTGTGTTACACCAATAAAACGAACCCTGCTTGATCCCATCTTCCAGCATGGACATTCAGTTTGTGTGTAAGTCTTATAGTTTGTGGTACCTCAAAAAGTGTGCATTGCTTGCTGTAGTCACATTCAGTCTGACCCGTGGTGATAAGGTTAACATGAATATAAAAAAAAAGTGTTTCACGGCATAAGGCACATGCCCTTCTGAATGAAAAGTGCACCCATACTGTATACCCCTAGACACGGGGGGGGGAGGGGTGCTATCCCATACAGAAATAAAGAAATAAGTGCCTTAACTGGGATTTGGACCCAGACTGCCAAGATTACTGTTCTGTTGTGCTTCCAGATGATATGCCAAGGCAACTGAAAATGTGGGATTGCCAAAAGCACCTTACTCTATCTCTAATGCACTTCCTAATGCATTTTATTTAAACGAGTGTAGTGTGCATGTAAATGGAACCCAAACAAACAGAAGAGAGAAGGAAATAAGTGCCCAAAATGATGGCTGAGAGCCATTCCTCCCGCAGTCACATAAACTATAGAATACCACATGAAGAGCAAGTAGTGAAGCAGGCTACAGTGGTGAGCCCGGATGTGTCTTGGTTATTTGCATTACACACAAATGGTCAGAGGTTTCATTTTTAGACAACAACAGATTTCCATCTCCTTATCAATAAAAAAGGTTATAAAATTAGCAGATACTGAAACCTTACCACAAACAAACAAAGAATCTTGATTGCTTCTCCACTTGAAAGGTGATCCACTGTGATGTGGAGTTACATTTATGAGAAAGAAAAATGCAACAGGAAAGTGCTGCCTTTGAGGCAACCTTGCTTAAGTAATCAGCTTCTTGCTTCTGAGCACATCCTGATTCATGTCCCCATCTCATACACCCATGGATGGAAGTTCATACCTCTGATATCCCAATAATATAAAACTACAATCTGCAACTACAGCACATTTAGTGGAGTCCAAACAAACAGAAGTGATGTAACTGGCTTCTCCCCTCATCCAGCTCTAGGCAGGTTACTAGAGAAGCACTAGAAGGGTTAAACCTTATCCTGAGTCTTCTAGTGGGTCTAACTTGGAGACGGGCACCAAATTTCTGAAAGCCATGGTTAAGCAAGGCATGGTGTGCTGCTGACAGCATGCACCAATTGCTGGTGCACCATGGACCCTGCATTCGATCCTCTATCAGGCAAGGGTCCTGGCTGCAAGGTCTCACAACTTGCGGCAACTGTGGTCATGTGCCAAACAGACAATGTACCCAAACATTTTACTGCAAGTTGCATGGCTGTTAGGTGGCACACTCCAAGAGTAGAAACCTATGCCTATGTTGGCCACATTGAGTACTGATGCAGGTAATGAAGTTGCACAGGAAGACCACTTGCATCAGCCCAGGAGGTGCACTGTTAAGTGGCAGTCAGCACACAATCCATAGCACCCCGTCACGGTCACACTGCAAAGAACTATAGAGCTATACAGAGTTGTAACAACACCATAGGAATATAGTATATTCTATTCATAATATACCCTACATATACCCTGCATGGATGCACAGAATACAGATACCCCACTCATAATGCGTCTGTACTTTACTAGACCAGTTACAGTAACACAGCAAGAACTACATATAATTACAACTAGTATATGTGAATTGTGAACCTAAACTCACCATATACTTGTGCAGAACCCCGTAGGCAGATGTAGGCAGACACCATCATGTACTCTCCCACCCAGAGAGTGCTCTGTGGGTGGCTCATGGACCGTTGCACCAGCTCTGCCTTGTCTAGTGGGTGTTTGTTTCTGTCAGCACTGCACATGTTTGTGAATGCCAGAAAAGGGGATGTTGTGACATTGCCCTGGTGCACGGCTCCTAGCGCCAAGCTGCACTGCTTTTTGTGCCGCAAGGATGGTGCAAGACCCCTTGGTGCATGCAGCCTATGGGTGCCAAAGGCTATGTTTGAGAATTGCTCTCAGCACAGTTCCTGTTGCAAACCACTCTTTGTCCCATTCATTTTGCCACAGGCTCCGTGCATCATTCTGGACTCTTTGAGAATCACGCCGAGGGTGTCTGGAGTTTGAACAAACGGAGACCAGTGCACACCCACCTCCCCACTGTAGCAAATCTTTAAAATGTAAAAACATCTTTCTGGCTAAATTGGTTAATATCATACTTTATCTTCAATGAAAAAGTTCTCTTATACTTGTCATATCAGAGATCTCGTGTGAGTTAGCTAAACTACCAGACTTCAAAGTGTAACCCCAAAGTTTGTACTAGCTTTGATCACTTCACAACTTCAAAACCTAGCATGCTGTACTCTTGCTTAAATCACAAAGTTCAAATCACATTTCTTGTGAAGGGTGTTACTCTGGAGTTTGTGCCTAGAGCTTCCTGATTCAGTCAGAAGGGGGAAATGTGGGCATGAATATGCATTGCCATGCCCTTCCCCCTTTACCCTGTGAGATGAGAAGACAAGCTTAGGGTCCAAAGGATTTTGGAGGGAGGACAGAAGGCCTGTGAAGAGTCCAGCCTCTCTGGCTGTGACAAAGACAAGGGGGCCTGAGCGCTCATGGATGGTGGCAGTGTCCTTGAGTCTGGAGTGGCTTTGGTTCTCTCTCCTAAGGCTTGGAATCCAGCCAGGATCTCAGAGCAGAAGTCTGGGTAGGACATCAGACAGTAGAAGGAGGACCTGAAAAATGTTCTTTCTGTGAAGAAGAAAGATTGAGAAACCTGATGGCACAATGGGAGCAACAGAGGGCCCCCTTCAAGGGAGGTTACTGGGAACCGTGAGGATCCACCATCATAATATGCATAGAATGAAGACAGCAGATATGTAAATTAACCTTCATTGAATTTCTGTAAGGAAATTAAAAACATAGGCAATAAATGTATTTATGTAACCCCCTCAGGAGGTACTGCAAATGAAGATGGTCAGGTATGTGTGGTGTAAGGCATGTGCCCTTCTAGATGAGAAGTGTCACCATATACCTCTAGACATGAGGTGGGTGCTCAACACATACAGAAATAAAGAAATAAGTGCCTTTGCTGGGATTTGCACCTAGACTGCCCAGAAAAATGTCATGTTTCACTACCAGCTGCTACACTAAGGTAACTAGAAATGTGTGAATACCAAAAGCACCTTACTCTGTCTCTAACACACAAACCATTGCTGTACATACAATTGCATTTGTAACCCCCCTACAAATGGGGTTCCTGAAAAGTCTTCCTTGAGCTTGCCTAAATGCTCACTGCCATGCTGGTGTCCTGCATTTTAGCAGTTTAAATGTGATTGCCAGAGAGTGCCTGTATAACCTCTGTGCACTGTCTCTTTAAGAGCTGCCTGGAAATCCTGACCAATGATGACAAGTACTGGTAACTGGGATACTAGACCAACTAGCATTTTGCAACAGTTATTATTTACTTTAATATCAAGATGAGCTGTTGGATACTGGTGAATGTCTCCATGTACATATCTGACAGTAGTATCCTGTTGGTTTATGGCACAATTAGGGGCAAGATCAGTTCGCACTAATGTTTGCCTGCTCCCAGAATACAATAATCCCAGGGCTTGTAGGTCTCCATTTCCCACTGTCTCTACGTAGCCAAAATTAGCCAGAGCCAAATGAGCAGGCTCTTGTCTTTTACTAGGACAATTCTTCAGTGTGACCCTTCCCAAGGCAACCATGGCATCTCAGTTCAGAATATGGAATTCTAGCACCTCTGTCCCTCCTGTTATACTGTGATTGTCTCTGATTCTGCAAATTTTGGGAATAAAAGGGTTTTACTGGGATTGCAGGTGTTCCTTGGTTACTTGGTTGTCCTCTGGGTCTGGTTGTTCTACCTGCTAGGAAATCCTCAGCTAGCTTAATGGTTTCTTCTGCAGTTTCAGGTTTGTGCTCCATCACCCACACTTGCACATCAGAAGCCAAAACCTGGATGAACTGTTCTTGGTAATAAATTCCATAATCTGGTCACTAGTCTTTATGGTGGGTTGTAGCCATTTTACACAGTAATCCTTAAGACTGGCATAGGTCTCCCTTGTTGTATCATTTACTTTAGCATAAGTGGCAGCATCAGTTTCACTTAGTTGACTATATACAAGCTGAGCCCTCCCAGAACAGTAAGGTACCAATCTTATCACCTACTAATCATGGGGCCAGTTGCAAGTCTGGGTTATTCACTCGAAAGTCATCAGATAAGCTTCTATATCATCACTTTCGGTTGATTTAGTCAACTTAATGTCTCTTGGCACAATTCGTTCTACTTGCCCTTGTGACATCTTGACAGCCAATTCCAGGTTACATGTCTTTCCCTGTCACTATGGTGCCCCAACCCCCTCTAGCCCCAAGTTAGCTGATGGGAAGGGCCCTCCTCTTGCATTATTTAAGGTGCAAGAAGTTATTACCTGATTCAGTATAGTAATGTTCAATTTACCTGTGTGAAATATGCACAGTGTATTGTCAGAATGGATACAGTATCATGAAGTGTTGTAAATATGTATAGCAAAGTAATACTTTTATGTTAACTGCTGCATGATGGAACAGACTTGATGTGGATGCCAAGTTTTCTCCAAGCAGGGAAGGGTGTAACCCCCTTACAAATGGGGGTTCCCAAAAAGTCTTCCTTTAGCTTGCCTAAATGCTCACTGCCAGGCTGGTGTCCTGAGTTTTAGCAGTTTAAATGTGATTTCCAGAGAGTGCCTGTATAGCCTCTGTGAACTGACTCTTTAAGAGCTCCCTGGATTGCAGTCATAAGTAATCTGAAAGGGAGCTCTGTTCAAAGATGTAACTGTTTGCTGATTGTTTATTAGAGTAATAATAATAAAGTAGTTTGTCTAACTTGTCTTCTTTGCAGTAAGGACTGTTTTGTTTATCCTCACCATTTTGGCCCAGAACTGCCAAATTGGACCAATCAGTCTGGTGGGACCTAAAATGGAGCCAGACTACAGGAGCTGTCTGGAGTCAAAATCTGTAGGAATTGTAGTTTGAGGTTTTTGGCGCCTTTTTGCACCTGAAGGGGGAGCTCCTGTTGTGACTGACAGACGAATCAACCAACAAAACCTTTTGGATCTGAGGGAAATATCCAAGCTGCCTGCTGTTTCAGTCAGATCTCAGTTGGGAGCTGAATGAGCAAGAGCTTGAGACAATCAAGCAGCCACCTGAGTAGTTTCGATTGGGAGTACTGTGAAAAGGCCTGAGTTGTGGTCTGTATGTCTGCCTGCTGCCCCTGAGAGGGAGAGATGAGAATTATTTCAGATTAAACATGATTAAATGTGAGAACGAATTAAGCCACTGATTTTTTACCAGGCTCATACCTGAAGAAGACCGAAGATTTGCTGAATGCGATCAGCCTGTCAGGATTTCCAGCTGCTTTTGAATCAGCAGCTGTTTGTGCAGAGACTGCGATCGTGATCGGAGAGCGGTTTGCCTGGAACAGAAGAATTTTACTTACATGTAAATGTGCTGTGCATTAAAAGTGGGTCGTGATTTGGTTCCCCACTGTGTGAACTGTGTTCTGCTTGCTGGTACCGTAGACTCCTTTACATGTAAATGTGCTGTGTATTGAAAGTGGGTCGTGATTTGGTTCCCAACTGTGCGACCTGTGTTCTGCTTACTGGAAGCTTTATCCAGCCTAATCGGACTGAATCTGCATTCATCTCCATTCGGCCTGGGCCATGCCACGCTGGCCTTGCCAGACTATCCCACTGCATAAAGAAAGTCACCACTGAGGGACCTGCCTTGGATCAGCCCCCTGCTCCACGCATGAACAGGAACGATGCCTCAGCGAATAATGTGGGCCCTGCTTCTCCTGGCACTCCAGACTGACCACCTGTTGTTTCAATTTTCGTCCAGCCTGTGTCCCATCTTGGGTATCATGAGTAATCATCAGGGTAGCTCCCTGCAACAACAGCCTAATCTAAAAGTGTGTCATCTGATTGTCTTGTTGTTTTCTTTTCACGAACTGAGCCCTCTGGCTCTGGATTACAAATAGTGTGTGTTGTGCATGTTGTTTTCTTCCATCACAGGGCCCCAACCAGCTGCAACATTCCTGACTAGCCCACCATTCTCCATCTGGGTACCCAGAGTGTGTGATTGTTTATGAACCCTGAAGTGCATGCATAACTGTTTGATTGATAGAGCTTTTAAGCAAATTAACCTGATTATGTCTCTCCCTTGTTCAAGCCCCTTAAATAAATCAGATCTAACTCTTTTTTTGCATTTACCCTGACTGTGGTTCCAGTTTGTGCAAGAGTATTGTACTGCTGTTTTTTTGCTGTGTATAATCTTGTTTTACATGGGGTCCCCAGGGTCAGACCAGAGGAAAGCCCTAGTAGTAAGTGGAAACGTGTGGGTACTTGTGTTATGTATCAGGAGTATTGTGAAAGTGATTATTGTGTATGTTCTGGCCACTAGTAAGGAAAGAGGGGGGTTACAGTGTCCCAGAGGGCTGTGCAAAGGTTAGCTTGACTACTACCAACCCTGACCTCAGGGTGGAGGCACCTGTTTCTGAACTCAGACCCCTTAACCTGCTGCTAGCCAAGCAGGCAGGGCTAGTAGCCCTTGAGATAGCAGCACCTAGGGGTTACGCATTTTATTCACATGAGTGTAGAGTGTATGTATATGGAACCCCAACAAACAGAAGAGGGAATGAAGTAAGTGCCTCCTACAGTCACATAAACTATAGAAGACCAATTAAACCACAAGTAGCCCAGTGGGCTTGAATGGCAGACTGGATAATTCTTGGCATTGCAAGCAAAGGATCAGAGGTTTGGTTCCACCCAACAACAGATTAGAATATTAGCAGACACCAAATAAAAAAATAAATTGGGCTGCTTTTTCACTTGAGTGGTGATCCACGGTGAAGTAGAGTTATATTTATGAGAAAGAAAAAATGCAACAAGAAAGCTTTGCCTTTGAGGCAACCTTGGATAAAGTAACCAGCGTCTTGCTCCTGAGCAAACCCAGATTCATGGCCCCATCTCGCATATCCCATGATGCAAGTCTAAACCTCAAGTATCCCAGTAAGATCTGAACTCCATTCTGCAACTATAGCACATGCAGTGGAACCCAAATTAACAAAAGAGATGTACCTGGCCTCTCTCTTCATCCAGCTTGAGGCAGCTTACTAGAGAAGCACTCAAAGGGTTAAACCAGCTGCCTCTGAGCAATGCCTTCTGGTGGGCCCTGGCTTGGAGACAGGTTGTCTGGAGTTTGTACAAACAAAGACCAGTGCAACCTCTCCCCTCATTGGTAAAACTCTGAACACTAAAATCTCTCTGCCTAAATTGGCTAATTTGTTATTTTATCTCCAGGGAAAAGTTATCTTTTAGTCTTCATATCAGAGCTCTCATGTGAATTAGCTAAACCACCAGACTTCAAGGTGGAACCCCAAGATTTGTCCTAACCTTAAACAATTCACAACCTCAAATTCTAGCACACTGTACCCTTGTTTAACTCGCAAAATTCAAATCACATTTCTTGTGAAGGGTGTTACTCTGCAGTTTGTGCACAAAGCTTCCTGGTTCAGCTAGAAGGGAGAAATGTGGGCATAAGTATGCTTTGCCCTGCCCTTCCCCCTTTACCCTATAAGAGGGGAAGATAAGCTGAAGGTCTGGGAGATTTCTGTGGCAGGACAGAAGACTTGCTGCGAGTCCAGCCTCTCTGGCTGCAATGAAGCTGAGGGGACCTGTGTGCTCAGGGATGGAGGCAGTGTCCCTGAATCTGGAATGGCCCTGGTGAGTCTGGAGAAGCTCTGGTTCCCTCCGGTGTGGTTCAGAATCCAGCTGGGATCTCAAAGCAAAAGCCCCCAGTAGGACATCAGATGGTTGGAGGAGGACCTGGAAAAAGTAATGCCTGTGAGGAACATAAATGGAGAAAATGAATGGAACAGTGGGAGCAGTAGAGGGCCACCTCTCAAGGGAGGTTGTCTGGATCTGTGAGGATCCACTGGCATCATATGTACACAAGGGAGAGAGCAGATATGTAAGTTAATCCTCACTGAATTGCTCTATGATAATTAAAAACCTTGGCAGTAAATGTAATTATGTAACCCATTGGGAATGTGAATGGATTAAGGTTGTTAGAAAGTAAGGTGGGTACAGATAAGAGGATTAAAAAGGGAACGTAGGAGACACCCTATCTAGGAAAGGATAACACATAATTTCAGGCTAGTGGGTAAGGAGTAGTAGACACCCATAATAACCTAGGCACAGATAGGAGGGTTAAAAAGGGAAAACAAGAAACACTCTATCTAGGTAGGGTACCAAATACATTTCAGCAAGTACAGGGAAAGGTGGGAATTCAGTGGGCATAGGAAAGAGGCAGTAAGGTACGAAGAAGTTTACAGGCATTAAAGTGAAAGAAGAAAAGAGCATGGGAGTAGTGCAGTGCAGTGCCTTGGGTTTGGAACTGCAGTCTTTCAGAACACCTTCTGGAGACTGAGGTGCTGCCCAATTTTTACTTACCTCTTTTGGTGGAGGGCAGAGGTTACAGGACTCTGGACTGAACTAAGAAAGGGACAGAATTAGAAAATTCAGTGTACACTTCCCCCCACAGCAAATAATACAAATATAAAATTATTTCTGCCTGAATTGTGCACTTACTTATTTTATCTCCAGTAGGAGTGGGATCTTTTGGTGTTCACATCAGGGCCCTGCTGCAAAGTTGCCCAGCTACCACACATCATGGTAGACCACCCATTAGCTGGGTCCCTATTCTAAAATATAGCTGCCTGAATTGGCTTCCTTTTTATGAGGTACACTTCCTAAACTGGCTTTCTTTAATTAAGATGTAGTCTCCAACCAATGGGAAGGTAACTGATGAGGGACTAGCTAATGAGAGAGAGCCACACATCTCCCAAGCATTAACCAAACACAAAATTTGCAGCACTGCCCTTGATGGGGACCTAGATTAGGGCATTCTGGCCACAGCTACAACAAGAAGCAGGGCCGCCTTTGACTCCTACAGGGGACATTTCTCAGGCAGCTGGTTATAGAACCCAATAGAGAGAGGACAGTATTGGACCTGGTATTTCCAAACAGGGACAGCACTGCAAATGTCACAGTTGGTAGTACCCTTGGTAGAAGTGATCACTCTACTATGTGGTTTTGCATACTGATTGGGCAAGAGAAAACACATACTAAGGTGAGGGTCCTTGACTTCAGGAGGGCAGATTTTAGAGAAATAAGAGACTGTCTCGGTAAATACCTCAAAGGAGAGGAAGAACACCATAAGACTCCCACTCCTATTGAAGATGAGTAAGTGGCTAATTCAGGTAGAAAGAATATTATCTTTGTTGCAATGGAGGAAGAGTGTACACTGAATTTTCTGTTTTTCTGATGTATGCCATGAAGCAGTAGCACCACTAGCACAAAGTCAATTTAAAGTTTGTGAATGAGTAAGAGTTGAGCTGCTAAGTACTGTAATTATGTTTGTGCAAGGGTGCAGAGAGCCTTGTGCCACACCCAGCGGACACCAACTCTGCAACTGCTCCTCCAGAGGATGCATAGGCAGAAGTACAACAGTTGGACTTTGGTGGGTTCTGGGAGAGTGGAGGAGGTGGGTTCTGGGAGAGTGGAGGAGGTGGGAAGGGTATTTACTCATCAGCTTGTACCACTGCACAATTCCTTTGCTGTACTGGCAGGATGGAACAGCTGGGAAGAGGCAGCTGCAGCAGTGGGAAGGGAGGAAGTGAGCGTTCTCAGAAGTGGAGGCTCCTAACATGCAAGTGTTAGACTGAAAAATCAAATCAATGATGCAGGAGTTAAAGTTGCTCAAAATGAAAGTTCTATTACCATCTGCAAGCCACCATCAGAAAGCAAGACAGAGTTATCAGAAGCCTACAAGATAAAATCGATGACATTGAAAACAGAAACAGACACAATAACCTGACAGTTTTGGGTTTTCTTGAAGGTGCAGAACTCGGAGACACTAGTGCCTTTCTATTACATGTGCTGCCAAACTCCCACCTGGTCAGGACCTTACTATTGAGAGATCACACCATACTTTAAGGCGGAGGCCTGGTTCAGATCAGAAACCTATGCCTATCATTGCAAGATTCTTAAACTATGCCCACACTGAACTGATTATCAATAGAGCAAAACAAATGGGAATGCTTACTTGGCAAGATCATAGAATTTCTATTTTTAGAGACTTCTCTAAGGAACTCTCTAATGAATGCAGAGCTTTCAATCCTATTAAAACTACCCTACACTAACGAGGGATCAAATTTGCCCTGCCCTATCCTGCCGTCATGCGCCTGTTTCTGGGTGACTCAACCAAAGATTTCAACACTCCCAAAGTCTTGGCTGCATTTCTTGGTGAGCCCCAGTCTCCTGCTGCCCCGTTTGGAAATACTGATGAGACCGCCTCTCCCACTGTCTCTGCAACTTCCCAATCAGACAGGCACACCCACATTATGGCTTCAAATCATGAATGCACTGAGAAACCCGTATCTCTCCAGGCTGATGCAGCAACTTCTGTCTTAATTTCAGCTTGCTTGCTAGACAAAAAGAACTTGAATCCACCTTCTTCTAAACATGCCTGTTGTGCAGATGCTACTCCTAGGCCTACCTCTCAGCACGAGCAACATGTTGGCTTCACTACTGCCTAACCCTCTCCAGTAAGTTTTCTTTACTACAAGAGGACTTAAACTCGTCTCAGGAATACCTCCTAGAATCAGCTGTGGATCCTGTTGGCAATGACCTTTGAGATGCTTTACAGGGCGGCTGGTCTTCTGATTCCTCTTGGACTGAATTTGTGACCAGCTCCCTTTCAAATCAGCAGAGCCTCCTAAAAAGAAATGGAAGAAGAAGCTCAAAAAGAAATTGAACCTATAAATAATGCCTGGTCGTATATATTAGTACCTTTCGAGGTTAGTGCCTAATTAACCTTGGCTCTCTGATCATATCAGAATTTGTCTGCCCTGCAACCGCGCATCGCATTCCTTGTGTGTGCATACTATTGCACCCAGCTGGTTTGGAAAGTGATAAGCTGTACATCATGGTTACAGGCTTCTGGTTTAATAGCATGTCATATTATTTAGGCATCTCATTGTGACAAGTCTTGGAGTTTTCTATCTCCATGTAATGTCTGCTACATTATACATCCAGTTATTTCTGCAGATATTAATCATAATGTCAGTTTTTAGTATCCCTAATGTTGGGCTATGTTCTTCTTTTAAAGGGACAGTTCTTATATAATGTTAGACTAATTCATATGTGCTCAATGATTTTCTGTATTTATTTAGAGGTGTCTACCATCTTTTTTATTAGTATGTCCTTCTCACATGACCATTAAGGGAAGTTACCTGCTTAACTAATTTGTGATCCAACATCACCCCATACATTTGTTTCCATATGTAAACATTATAAATTTACAGCATCTTGGGGTTATATTAATGAGGTCCTCAACTAGTTATTTCCTTCATCCACTACTACATCCCAGACTAACATTTAACACTTTATATTTTTCTTTAGTCTCTTTCCCACTCCAACCCACCTTTATCTAACTTTTAAATTCCCTTTTCTTTAACCATGGTATACCAACTTCTAGTACTGTTTTATTTTTCTATCACTTAGTCTTCAGTTTTACCCTACGATTAGACTTGCAGGCTATTTTCGAGGTGTCTCATTTTTATTATTTTACTCAATATGCTGCAATCAATAATAGATAGAGCAGTCTGACTCGAAGCTCTTATGATATGGCTTTTTAAGTCTGTGTTGTAATCTTATAGATGAGCTCACTCGACCCTCTCCAGGTCTTAAAATCTCACTATGTTAAAGCAACTCCTTCCCTAGGGGTGATTTTTGGGTCTGTGCTACTATTAAATACCTAGTACTTATCAATAATATACACAGTACCTCGAAGCCTGAACAAACTCAACTTTTATAAATGTCATATTGCCAGAATGACTACATTTTCCTGTTCAATACAAGACTTTCACCAGATACCCCCCCTATACAGTTTGGATCTTGTAATGCCTTGACACCCCATAAATCCTTATACTATTTGGACCCTACTCGCTCCATTTTACCTGAACACTCCTCCTACATAAACACTTCTGTGTCTAAACATTATGATTTTGTGAGTAAGTACATAGTAGATGGCACAAACACAGCTGTTCTTATAATTTTAGGACTTAGCCAACCATGTTGGCATACTGTTGTATTGCCGTAATAGTGTTTCAGCTTAGTTCTTTTTTCCAGTCTAACTTATTTTCAAGATGTATTACTATGTCTGGGATAGCATATACTTTCTGTAATCCCCTTTTCATATATGATAAGATGTTCATGGTCCCCCCCAGGGGATTATTATTGTCACTTTAGTTAGTCAGAGTTATAACTTGATAGAAATAATTGTTTACAGTTTGTATCTTGGGTTTAAGATCATTTTCTCCTAAGATTTACTTACTATTTACATGCTCTGTAGTATAGCAAGAGAGTCTTGGAGATTTCACTGACTCATATCTTGCTATATCACCTAAAGACTTCATAGAGTGTTAGTATAACATGCATAGCTTTTGTTTAGTAACTATATATATGTCTTCTATATTCTTTTTAGTACCTCTTTTCCTTGTGAGACCCAATGGAAACATTCACCCAGGATTTAAGTATTTCCACAAACTAAATATCCTGCATGCATTTGACTGTGCTAGCCTTCTCCCTTCTGAGTCAGTTACATCCTCTAGCCCTTTCAATATGAGTCCCTTACTTCCTATTTGTGTTTTCATACCCATCTCCCCATTAACATGAGTGATCTAATTCTACATTCATGGAATGTTAAGGGACTCAACTTACCTTGTAAATGAAAGCAAATACTTTCTTACCTCAAAAAAGCATAAAACACATATTGCTTTCTTACAAGAAACAAAACTTTTAATAGAGGATGTCGACAGACTCAGAAGGGATTGGGTCAGTGAAATATATGCGTCCTCCTCTACTTTTAAAAATTGGGGGGTTGCTATTCTATTACGTAAATCCCTTAACTGGACCTTATCAAATCCCTCTCTGATTCAGATGGCAGATGGATGATAGCCCACTTAAACATCCCCTGGAGGCCTCCTTATGTTAGTCAACATTTATGCCCCTAACTCTGATTCACCTGAATTCTTTCATAATATGGCCCAACAAATTATGAACAGTAACTTTTTAATTATTTTACTGTTTATGCCTCCTTCTCACCCCCTCGACTCTGGACTTCCTTGGGAGCACATGGAGTCATTCCCCCTATGGCACACACCCTACCTGGCCATTCTCTGTTGCCCATGTAGCCTCTGTTATACCCCCTGGCAGGGACAGATGCCCTGACACAGCAGTAGCATCAGTCGGGAGGATGCCAGGTGGGTGACTGCAAATCAGGGGCAAGCTCTGGTGCTCCATCTCCGCTGGAGCTGAGAGGTGTTTTCTCCATTTTCTATGGCTAGTGGCTGGTGCCCTGACGTCAAGGTGTATCCGATGTCTGCCACTCCCCCACTCCTCCTCCTCTCTACTCCTTAGTGCCTGCTGTATCTACAGCCTCCAACAGAGATCACCAGAGCACTGAAATGGGACCCCTGTCCCTCCCCGGGAGAGGAGATTGTCCTCCAGATGCTCAATCCACTCCCTCTCCTGCCGACATTGAACAGTAACTTTAACAATTCTCCTATACTTGTAGGTGGGGATTTCAATTTAGCTTTGAAAGCACATTTAGACAGAAGTAACTCTTCATGTGATTCCCACCCCAGAAGTATTTCTGCACTCTCAATGCTAATCAAAGACTTCATTCTCACTGACATTTGGAGACTACACCATCCTAGACAACGCGACTATACTTTTTACTCACTGCTTCATAAATCATATAGCAGAATTGACTACTGGTTTTCTTCCTCATTCATCACTGAAAAAATTATCAACACAACTATCCTCCCGATTACTATATCAGACCATTCTCCTATAAAATGACATCTTATGTGGGACCCACCCCCATCTAAATCACCCTCCTGGCGTCTAGACCCACTCATATTGAAAGACCTCAATTTCTTACCTTGGATTAGATCCCAAATCCAATAATTTCTTTCCTTTAACAACACTCCTGATGCATCTCTAGGTATCATCTGGGAAGCACTTAAAGCAACAGTTAGAGGGAAAATTATAAGCTATGCAGCATACAAGAAAAAACTAAGGGAACAGCAATTGGCCAATTTAGAGAAATCTTTCAAAGAAAAGGAAACCCAATATTATAAAACAAAACATCCAGATAATAACTCACAACTTCACCTTGAAATTCTTCATCTTAGAATTAAAATCAATGAATTATTATCCAGGAAAGCTGAACTTTCCCTTCTTAGACTTAAACACTGTTATTGGGAACAAGGTGATAAATGTGGGAAGCTGCATGCTTACCAACTCAAGAATCAACAGATGGAGAGACATATTGCCAGTTTAAAAGAATCCTTCAGGCAAAATCCATACAGATAATCCCTCAATTAACCATATTATGCAATCCTTCTACTAACGATTATACTCTCAGCCCACTCCCCCACAACCTGAATATATACAACAATTTCTGGACAATTTACAGTTATCACACCTCTCCCAACAAGATATGGCTTTGCTAGATGAACCCTTTTCCCTAAAAGAGATATAAGTAGTGCTAAATTCCCTTAAATCTGATAAAGCTCCTGGGATTGACTTTTTTTCCGTAGACTTTTATAAACCCCTAGCTGACATCCTATGCCCCTTACCGATTAAGGTCTTTAAAGAGGCATCTTCACAAGGTAAACTTCCTTATTCTATGACAGAAGCCATTATAACCGTCCTACCAAAAAAAGATAAAGACCCTTCTCTCCCACCCAGTTACAGACTGATATCATTACTTAATATGGACGGGAACATTTTTGCCAAAATATTAAATACTCATTTAGAATCAATAATTGTGAAAATTGTCCACACCTCTCAAGCTGGGTTTATCAAAAACAGAACTGGTTCTGATCATCTCCACTCATTATTTAATTCAATCTACGAAGCTAAATCTCTTAAATCACCTGCCGCAGCCATAGTCATCGACTTTGAAAAGGCGTTTGATTCTCTCAACTGGACTTATTTGTATCATGTTCTATCCTACTTTGGTGTCACTAATAAATTTTGTACATGGATTCAATTACTATACACCTTCCCCTCTGCCTGGGTTCTTACTAACTCTACTCTGTCCCCATCCTTTCATCTGGCAAGAGGTACCAGGCAAGGGTGCCCCTTATCCCCCACTCTTTTTATTCTAGCTCTGGAACCCCCATCAGCTGCTCTTCATCAATCCTCCATGATCCAAGGTATTCCTATCAGTAATTCCTGCTATACTTCACTATCCTACGCTGATGACCTCCTCATTCTAATTGAAAATCCTGAAATTTCTGGACCACCCTTAATTAAGTTACTTAGCAACTTTACTTCACTTTCTGGGCTCGCTCTGAATCTAAACAAATCAGAAACAGTGCTTTTGAACAATTTTTGTAATCCTTCTATGAATACAATAATAGGTTTTCATTGGGCCCTTCAAGGTATCTATTTGTCTTTTGCAAGGTATATCTTCTGTTACTGCTTTATTTTTCTCTGTAGCAAAGTGTTTCTTACAGGGTATATCTTCTCTGAAATTACTGTATTACAGGTGGAGATTACATTTTTGTGGCTTTTTTATCATTGGGCTAAGCAAAATTACTGTTTGACACTGTTTTTTATTTTATTCTTGTTGATTTTTTGTTTGTTGTCTCAGAGGTGTTTCAATCTCCTTCTCACATTGAAGGAGCTAATTGCTTTCCTCCCACAGCTCTTCCAAAGGATTAGGTGTGTATGTGTGTGTGGGGGGGGGGCTGGAGCTGGCAAACTGTCAGTAATTTCCAACAGAAAGAAGGGTTAAAAGTCAGGTTAGTTGATATCTTGGAGGTAGAAGACTTGGTTTGCTGGCCAAGGCACCTAGCTTCACCTGAGCTCTTTCCTTCTAAGACTGCTTGAAAGGCAGAGTAGAGAATTTACCAGAGCAAGGAAAAGGATTAAGACTTATTTTGGCTAAACAGATTTACTGTGGTGGTGGTGTTTTATTTTTACTCACAGGGATTGCTACTGTTTGTTGCTAACATTTCATTGCTTTATTTTTCTGTGTAGCAAAGTGTTTCTTACAGTGTATATCTTCTCTGAAATTATTACAGTTGGTGCTTTACAGGTTTTACAGTTTTATCTAACATTAGGATAAGCTTTCAGGGTTACTGCATTTGTTGTTGACTGATTGTTTTTGCTCTTACCTCCTTGTTCTTTTGTCCGTGGTTCTTTTTTTTTGGCAGGGGAAGGGCCCAGCCACCCACCCCCATCCCCAACCACCCCACACTACACTCCTTTTATAGGGTACCACAGTTGTGACATTTCCTGTGGCAGAGGAGGAAGGGGTGGATCAGTGAGGCCTCCACAAGGTGAGCTCATTTACGGGGCACTAGTAATTTAACCTGTTATAACAAGTTAAACAAAACACAATCAAACCATTACTTGCATTTTTTTCCCTTTTGTTTTCCTTCTAATTACTCTGACTAGGTTATAAACCCTGCAACTTATCTGGAATGGATATCATTAGCTGCAAGTACTGTGAAACAATTTTCAGAAGGACAGTCTTACAGGATTTAGGACACTGTCCTACATGCTGGGCCTTTGGAGATCTTAGGGCTCAGCTCCGGGCAGCATGGGCAGAGATTGCACGCCTCAAATTTCATATTCAAGAGGAAATACATTATAAGAACCACCCGCCAATTCCCCAGCATCCAACAGAAAAACCTTGACTGCAGAGGGTAGTTGGTCCAGGAGGTTGGCAGGTGGTTAGGAGCAGTAAATTGGGTGCCCCATCACTCTCTCTGCTGTCCAGCATAATATCTCCAAAAACCATATAAACACTACAAACAGGTATCTGCCTCTATCTCTGAAATCAAACAAAGAGGCAGAAGACACTGCAGAGCAGGACACTGCAGCACAGGAGCTAGCACAACAAAACTCACCCAAATCAGGAACCAAAACAAAAAAAAAGCAAAAACCCAAAAATTCTGATCATAGGAGACTCCATGATTCAGGAGTTGATACCCATCTCCAGCCAGGGCTAATGGTCAGATGTCTCCCAGGTACATCAGCATGGAGAGACACTGACCGCATTATAAAATTGTTCACAAAGCAGGAGAAAACATTGATGTCCTAGTACACATAGGGACTAATGATCTCACCAGCTGGTCAGTTGTGGAGACAAAGAACACCTGACCAGGCTGGGTGACAAACTATCATCTATTTCATCTGGCATCTCCTTCTCTGAGATCCTGCCAGTCTGGGAGAGAGAGCAGATGGACGGAAGGTCAGAGAAGGGAGATAGGGGAGCTAAACACGTGGCTCAAGGGCTGGTGCCAGGAAAAGGACACAGATTTGTAGGGAACTGGCAACAGTTATGGGAGCAAAGTTCTTTAAATTTGATGGACTGCATCTGACTAAGGAGGAGTCAGTGCATTGGGGCAGAAGTTTGATGTCTTTGCAGAATATTTAAACTAGCAAATGGGAGGGTGCAGCACCCCATCGTCGAATGGGAAGAACACCTCTCCCCTCAGCTAGTGGTCAAACAGGGATTCAGCATGTTTGCAGTTCATTTGCATCACCAGGTAAGAAAAAAGGTTTGTCTCCCCATACGATGCACAGGGGTAATGCCAAACCTCACCCAACAACTAGCACACCAAAATCTGGCCAATGGAAAATCATGTACACAAATGCTCACAGCCTAGGAAATAAGATCCCAGACCTGCAGGCAATAATGTCAGAGGCTAAACTGGACATAGTAGCAATTAGTGAGATGTGGATTACCTGTAACCACACTTGGGAGACTTCAGTACCTGGCTATGTATTGTTCAGAAGAGACCGAGATGCAAAAAGGGGGGAGGAGTGGCCCTGTATGTCAATGAAAATATCAAAGCTACAGAAATTCAGAATACACATAAGGAGCCAAGAAGAACTGTGGGTCACCCTGGAAACAGGAAATGGGACAGCCATAAGAACTGGGGTTGTCTACAGGCCCCAGACCAGGGGAGGACATAGACACATTACTGTTAGAAGATATACAAAATATGACAGCTAAAGGGGAGGTTCTGATAATGGGAGACTTCAACATGCTGGATACAGATTGGTCAATACAGCAGGAACATCTGCCAGAACTAGACACATAGTGGATTCCCTGCAGGGGGAGGGCCTCAAACAACTGGAACAGCAACCCACAAGAGACAGGGCTATCCTAGATCTAGTACTGACTAACAAGGAAGGGATCACAGATCTCCAGGTAGAAGGTCACCTGGGGGCCAGTGACCATCACATGGTATGGTTCAATTTGGCTACTACATCTAAATCATCCCATTCCAAGGCAAAATATGGGACTCCGAGGAGCTGACTTTGATAAGATGGTCAACAGAGTTAAGCTAGCCCTGGCAAAAGAAACACAAGTGAGGGGTACAGGCAAAGTGAGCAAGCATTAAGGATACAAAACTTGAAGCAACATCCCATTGTGTTAGACAGAAAGGAAGTGCAAAAGAAGAGGAAACCACTTTGGTTCTCAAATACAGTAGCAGAAAGGCCAGAGCCAAAAGGCTGGCCTTCAGGAATATAAAGGAACACAGCGGGATGAAGATGAGAGGCATACCAAACTGCCCTAAGGGAAGCAGGAAGGCAGTAAGGCAGGCAAAGTCCCAAACTGAGGAAACACTACTACGAACAGTAAAGAAGGTGACAAGACTTTCTATAGATACATTAGTGAAAGGAGAAAGTCCAGAGGGTGCTAAGCTTAATGGAGAAAAGAGAGCATGTGAGGAGGAGGACCCTGTAAAGGCATCTATCCTAAATAGATACTTTTGCTCAGTATTTACTGAAGAGAAGGTAGGGCAGTGCCCACAGCATCATGGACACAGGGGGGAGGGAGGTGAGCACTACTCCCTTCACAAAAGAAAGGGTCCTACAAGAGCTTGCTAAGCTCAGGGTGGATAAGGTAATGGGACCTGATGGCATACATCCCAGGGTACTCAAGGAGCTAAAGGTGGAACTAGCAGAGCCATTAGCAGAACTGTTTAGTGAGTCTCTGAGCACAGAAGAGGTCCCAGAAGACTGGAGAAGGGCTCATTTGATCCCACTCCAGAGTGGTAGCAGGGAGGAGGCAGTAAACTACAGACCAGTCAGTCTTACCTCTGTAGTGGGCAAGATTATGGAGGCACTCCTAAAGGAAAGGATAGTGCAACAGCTGGAATCCATAGGGGCACAGGATTCAAGACAGCATGGGTTTACAAAAGGAAGGTCCTGTCAAACTAATCTCATAGATTTCTTTGACTGGGTAACAGAGTGGTGGACAAGGAGAGCAGTTGATGTTGCCTACCTTGACTTCAGCAAAGCTTTGACACTGTTCCACACAGAAGATTGATAAATAAGCTGGGTAGGCTCAGAGTGGGTCAGAAGTTGGTCAACTGGGTGGCAAACTGGTTGTGGGCAGAAAACAAGAGAGTGGTGGTAAATGGTATACAGTCAGAAGAGATGCAAGTCACAAGTGGGGTACCTCAGGGATCAGTCCTGGGGCCAATCCTCTTCAACATCTTCATTAGTGACCTTGCAGATGGACTAGAGGTAAGGCTTGTCTGTTTGCAGATGACACCAAGATCTGCAACAGAGTAGATGATCCAGATGGGTTGGGCAGAATGAGAGAGATCTGGATAAACTAGCAAAATGGTCAGAAGGTGGCAACTGGGACTTAATGCAAAAAGTGCAAAATCATGCACATAGGGAAGAAACCTGAAGCCACCTATAGGCTGGGAGGGAGTTACTAGCAGTCACAAAGGAAGAAAGAGACTTGGGCATCATCATCATTGATAACCTGAAATCATCCAAGCAGACCTCTAAAGCAGTAGGTAAGGCTAGGGGTGTTAGGGTGTATTAGTAGGGGTATCTACAAGTTGTAAGAGGAGGTAATAATCCTCTTTACAAGACACTAGTTAGGCCCCACCTGGAGTACTGCATGCAGTATTGAAGGCCACACCTTCACAAGGACATTAACCAAATTGAGGCAGTCCAGAGAAGGGCAACCAAAATGGTGAAGGGACTGCATCAGAAGACATATGAGGACAGATTAACAGAGCTCAATATGTATACCCTTGAGCAAAGGAGGGAGAGAGGTGATATGATCGAGGCATTCAAACTCCTTAAGGGCATTAACAAGATGAGAAGAGTCTAACATGTTTAAATATAAGAAAAATAGCAGGACAAGAGGACACAGCATGAGATTAGAGGGGGCCAATTAAGGGCAATGTGAGAAATTCTTTTTCACAGAAGGGTGGTGGATGCATGGAATGGCTTACAGAAGTGGTGGCTATGAATACAGTGCAGGGCTTCAAACAGGCATGGGATAGGCATAAGGAGCAATACAAATGACTATGAATAGATAGGCCACTGACAGAGCAAAGGCCGATGGCACATTTATAAGGTAGAAAAAGAAATGGGCAGACTGGATGGGCCTTGTGGTCCTTATCTGCCGTCAACTTCTATGTTTCTATGTTTCTATGTGGAGTACAGATCACCTCTAAATTAGACAAGATATGGAATGCCAATCTTTCCTCATTATTAGCAATTATACAATGGCAAAGAACAATGTTTGGCTCTGATTGGTTAAGCTGGCACTGGAGCCATGATGTTATCCTGGCAAAACATCACGGCTCTAGTGCCAGCACATTTACGACCACACTGAAAGAAAAGAAAAGCATCATTCTGCTGCCTATGAGCAGCTTAAGCGCTCCCTGCTTTGCAGCTCTACCAAGTACTGACAATCCCCGCTCCCTGCCCCGCTTGACATAAATGCTGTCAACGTACATGGGCTGAATAGTTAACACACTCTGCCCAGAGACAAAGCCTCCTCCTCCCTCCCACAATCGGTTATTTCGGATCGTCTCTCATTTTCATCCTGTTTTTTTAAATTTTTAAGTCAAGAGAAACCCGTAATCATGACCTGCATTCCCCACTGTGATTCAGTGTGAGCACGCAACAGTACAAGCGCGGTGAAGAAAACCACACTATTCTTCCCTTTCTGACACACACACAGAAGCCTGTGTCAACAAAGCTATCAGTAAATCTTTTTTTTTTTTGGTACCTAGTACACTACAACTGGAAAAAGCATGTGGACGCTCATTAATTTAAATGGCACTGGAGCGCGGGTTTCTGTCTAACAACACCATAAGACCGCTGGCTTGTCTTTCAATAGCTTTCAGGAGCAGAGGAAAAACAGATGCACACAGAGAGAACCAGATAATAGAAAACACAGAGAAACAAGGAGTGATAGAGAATTGGGGTTCTAATGTGTCCCTGGCTCAGCATTCAAGTAAGCTTCAGTGGCCAACCTTTCACACTACAGCAGCTACACCTACTGACCCAGGGACAATCAGCACTATGTTTTTATTAGTATACCTACACACTAAAATGTTACTAAAATTATGCTTATAGTAAACTCCTTAAGCATTTTTTTTTTACAAAAATTAGCCATTGTATAATAGGAATAATGCACTCCAGTGTGTGTGTTGTGCTGGGATAAGCGTCGCTTCTGGGGTGATTTGTAAAACGCCAGCCTCACGTGCCTCATCCCTAATCACCCCAGGCGTGACGTTATCCCAGCACGACACACACCCTGTCGTGCATTATTCCTTTAATATTAAACACACTCTCAACAGATGGAAACTGCTTAATCTCTCTTTTAATGGGAAAATCTCTGCTATCAAGCTGTCAATAGCTCCCAAAATACTACGTCTATTTTCTGATGTCTCTTTAACCCTCCCTACTTTTGTTTGTCAAAATTGATGACATAATTGGCAATTTGTTATGGGAAGGCAAAATTCCCAGATTTAGTCGTAGAATAAACTGCGTTCCCACTGGTCCAAAGGGCGCTTCAGACTCCTCTGGTTCCAAGCATATTTTGGGGCCTTCAGCACTGCCCAAACTGCCAAATGGTTTAATAAACCCAGAAATAAATCATTGTTGTGGATCAATATGGAAACATCTCTATGTCACCACTTCCTTCATTTATAACCCTCTCCCCCCAATTTAAAATCTCACCCTACTATAACACCATCCATATACTACTAGAAAATAATTCATAAACATCTTAAATCCAACCCAACCCCTCTCATATATGCCCCCATCTAGGGGAACTGCAACATCACTCTTGATAATCATCCAAATTTTTGTTGTAACTGGAAAAACAGGGGCATTTTTTTCTTGGAGGATATACTTATACCTCAGACTCAAATTAAAATCCTTTTCTGACCTGTGCAAACAATGGAATCTTCCCCAGGATTACTTCTGGAAATATTTACAGTTATGCAGGGCATGGAACCTTTATCTTCCTACTATTCCTCATCAATCTATATATGATACTTTTATTTCTAAATGGGTCAAAACAAATTCTAAATTAAATAGCTTTCTAAATTAATCTATCATTGCAAAAAAATAAGTGGAGTACCCTTTTAAATGATAACATAACCAATTCACAGTGGCATAACTGCTGGCTATCCTGTCATAAATCTTTCAAGGATAATCGCAGTTCACTCATACAAACCAAAATTCTACATCTATGGTACAGAACTCCTGAGATTTTGCAAAAAATTGGCTTAATGAACAACAATAAATGTTGGTGCTTTAACTCCCCAATGGCAATTTGCTACATGTTTTATTGCATTATCCTCCCATACACAATATTTGGTGTCATATTCATTTCTTTACAATGAAAGTGATTGGTCTATCCTTTGCATTCGATCCAAAACATTGCATACTTGGTATTTTCAATGCTCATTCTTACAAAATATTCCATTTTCAGAATAGGTGGTTATCCCTACTATTCCTTCAAGTTAAATGCCTTATACTAATGAATTGGAGATCCATCATTCCCACCCTCCCGGATATTATCAAACAACTATCTCAATACGCCATCCTTGATCGTATGTCACACTTAGACTCTGACTGACTTCCACCACTTAATGATTTCACTGGGCTTCACACAGGTAATTTCCTCCTCAACCCATATTGGTGGTCACTCATTGGACTTGGTGTTCCTACTGGGATGGAGATATCTGATTTGGTGGTGGAACCAGTCGGGTGGTCTGACCATCACACCATTGGGTTCAGTTTTAAGGCCGCCCCTAGTAGGCCAGCCCCTACGAAGATGGTCCGATACTGTCCTTTGAGGAGTGTTTCCCCAGAGGGCCTGATGGCAGTAGTGGACCTATCGGGTTTATCGAGTGATTGCATGGATCCAGGGGACCTGGTACTTGCCTATAATAAGGCGGTAGTAGTGGCCCCGAATTCCATTGTTCCTGTTTGTGTTCATCCCCTCACTCTTTGCCCCAGGTCTCCCTGCTTTGATGAGACTCTGAGGGAGCTGAGAATAGTCGGATGAAGGTTAGAGAGGTGCTGGAGGAAATCGGGCCTGGACTGTGACAAACTTAGTTTGATAGACCATTATGCGGTCTATCAATCAGAAATTTCTCATAAGAAGGCAGAATTTCTGTCCAGAGAGATTGCTGCTGCACAGAATCTACCAGCTCAGCTTTTCCAGACTGTGGACAGATTATGCAATCCAATCTGTCTTGAGCCCAGAAGAGCTTTTTCTCAAGAATGGTGTGAGGAGTTTGCTCAATTCTTTTCAGATAAGGTTGCCACAATTAGGTCTGATATCCACTTGACCCTCCCTAATGGAAGCTGTGATGGTCAGCAGGAGATATCGGACACCCAGTTTGTGTGGTTTGACTTCAGCCTTCCCACAATCAGTGACATTGTGATGGTCATCCAGTCATTGCATAGGACCAACTGTGGTTTGGACCCGGGCCCCACCCGTCTCTTAGTGGGCTGTGTGGATAAAATCAGTCTGGTCCTTGCTGAGATAGTCTGGAGGTCTTTGGAGAGGAGGATTTTTCCAAATCCTCTGAAGGAGGTCATGGTTCAGCCCCTTCTTAAGAAGTCCTCCTTGGACCTGGATTGTCTGGCTAACTACAGGCCTGTCTCTAACCTGCCCTTTGTGGATAAGTTTATTGAGAAGGTGGTTGTGTCACAGCTGGATGATCATTTTACCAGCCACAATGTCTATGATTCTCACCAGTCTGGATTTAGGAAGCGATATAGTACCGAGACAGCTCTTGTCTGGGTACTAAATGATCTCCTAATAGCGACAGATAAAAGGACCCATTCCATCTTGGTCCTTCTTGATCTCTCTGCAACATTTGACACCGTGGACCATGGTGTGCTATTGGAGCACTTGCGGTTTATCTGTGGGCTGTCTGGTACAGTCCTCAGTTGGTTTCGATCTTTCCTTGAGGATAGAACTCAGAGGGTGGTGTCTGGGATTTTTTCCTCTGCATCATTCCCCCTATCCTGTAGGGTGCTGCAGGGCTCCATTTTGGCCCCATGTCATTTGTGGTGTACGTGCTGCCATTGGGAGTGATTATTAGGTGGTACTGGTTTGAGTTTTCACTGCTATGCAGATGATACTCAACTGTACATGTCTTTTGCATCCGACCAAGATGCTGCCATTTCTGTCTTTAACAACTGTCTCACCAAAATCCAGGATTGGATGAATGTGAGTTGACTGTGGTTGAATCCAGAGAAAAATGAGGTGTCGGTTGTGGACCCAGGTCACGGGAGATGGGTTTGTTGGTGGGATCAGCTTTGGGTTTATGGCTTGGGGGTATTCAGCTAACTACCTCAGACCAGGTGCGGAACCTGGGCATTGTATTTGATGACTGTTTGACACTTAAATCTCAGGTGTTGGCAGTTGTCAAAGCCTCTTTGTACCATCTGAGAAACATCGCCCGAGTGAAGCACCTGGTTCCTCCTGATGATCTTCCTACTTTGGTCCACACCTTCGTTACCTCCACCCTGACTACTGCAACGCCCTTTACCTTGGGCTACCGGGGGTTGATATTCATTGCTTGCAGCTAGTGCAGAATGCGACAGCCAGGCTATTGACTGGTTCTTCTAGGGCCAGTCACATAACGTCTGTGCTCCGTGGACTGCACTGCCTGCCAACATACTGGTGAATCACCTTCAAGGTCAGTTGCTGGCCTATAAGGCCCTACATGATCAGGGACCTGGTTACCGGAAAAATCTCCTTTGTCCCTACTGTCCTTTCCACTCTCTCTGATTCACTGACAAGGGATTGCTGGAGATTCCCAGGGTTCTTTTAAAGACATCTGGGGCCAGATCTTTTAGTTTTATGGCCCCAACCCTGTGGAATTCTCTATCTCGTCAGGTGCAAGGTTGCTGGACCATTCAACGCTTTAAGGGGGCATTAAAGACAATTATTTTTAGCCTTGCATATAATGATTTTTAATGTTGCTGCCTTGGATTAGTTTTAATTATTGTTTTATTTATTTATTGATTTTTATTATGTTATGTACAGGTGCCTTGGTTTCGGAAAGGCACCTTTTACAAATAAAGTTTGATTTCATTTGATTTGATTTATATAATGAATGCTGGCAGGACTATTTTAAATATTTAAACACGTCTACACATATTGTCACTTAATCTATGGGTTGTTATATGTTCACATTGGAATCTCGCTTCTAGCTCTTTCATTCCTTTTTCATCTCCTCTCTATCTTTTTATCTCCTTTTCTTCTTCCCTTTCCCTCTTCATTCTTGTTTACTTTCTTAGATATTTTTCTCTTTTTTATGTTCTTCCTTTATGCAATCTTACACATACTTGTATTAAATTACAGCATAATAGAAGTACAATCATGACTGCTCATATTTCTTGTTTGTATCTTCTCCTTTTACCCCTTGAACCATAAATTGCAATATTTCTCTCTAAGATTGTACTGCTACATATTGTTTTCTCAAAATTTGTTTTCCCCTTTTATATCATTGTATAATACTTCAGACAACATGTTTTTTTCCTTCTCTCATTAAGAATGTATGTAAGTGTATACTGGAGAATGTAGTGTATTAGTATGTATAATCACAATAATTACAATAAAAAGATTAACTGCAAAGAAGGGGAGGCTCCAAGGAGGGAGGAAGAGGCCTCCAGCAAAGGAGGAAGCAGCTACTGGTATGGGCCTCTATTGTTAGGGGGATAAACGTGGGAGTGATGGAAGAAAGGGAGAGGGAGGTGAAGTACCAGAGAGGTCCTTTGGCTTGGAGGGATGGAGACCAGGTCCAGAGGATCACTAGGGTAACAGGAGATGGGAAGGAGATAGATATTGTCCACCTGGGGACAAATGAGCTAGGAAAGGAACAGGGTAGGGATAGTGTAGGGAAATTTCTGGGAGCTGGGGAGTGACCTCAAGCAGGTGGCATGCATGACAGCTTCTGATGAGGTGTTATCTGCATACAGCCATGGAGAAAATAGGACACTCTGCACCAAGGCTTTTAACAATTGGTTGAAGGCATGGTGCATGTAGGAGGGCTTCAGCTACACTGGCGACTGTGAGCGAACCTGAGAGTATATGGACCTCTATGAGAGAGGCAGCCTGCATTGTTCCAGGAGGGGGACCACATTTGTTAGTGGAAGGTTTATATACTACTTGGATGAGCACCAAACTTAATTGGAGGGAGGCTGTAAAACCAAGGGAGGCAACAGTTGCCCTCCCAGATGATGAAATAGCAGGGAGGAGAGCCCAAGGTGAGCAAGGTTCCCCAGTGCAGGCATCCAAGAAGACAGGGGTGGGAACAAGGCAGAGGACAAGGGGAGTATGAGTCATGAAAGTAAGAAGAAAGGAGTCAATGATGCAGGTAATAGAGAAGGTAACAAGGGAAGAGGAAACCAGGGGGACCTTCAGGGAAAATGCACTTTAGTGCATGGAAGAAGAAAAGTTAATTGTCTCTTCTTGGAAAAGTCTCATGATGCCCGGACATGAAATGTGCTCATAGAAATCAGAAATGCTACTGCAGCTGCTAGGTGGTGTTGTTGCTGTGCTGTGTGAGTGCCAACTGTCAAGAATTCATACTGGAGTTCATACTGGATAAATAAGAAAATCAGAAGGCAAAGCCTATAAAGATTTTCCCCACAATTCAGTGGAAGTGACGAAGGTCACCAACTTCTTCCAAGTACCTATCTAATCTTAATTTAAAACAGTTAAAGCTTTCTGCCTCCACCACCTCCTGGGGTAATCCATTCCATATCCTTATTGTTCGACACTTAAAACACCTTTTCCTTAATTCAGTTCTACTTAATTCTTCACTCAATTGCCTATCATGCATTCTCAGGAGATAGATTCTTTCCTTATACACCAGTCCTAGCTCTGCTCTAGCACCATCGTCCTTCAGTAATTTATATAATAATAATAAATCGCCTCTTACTCTTCTACTCTCTAAAGACCATAAACCTAAAATTTTCAGTCTGTTCTCATATGACTCATTTTCACAACCCAAAATCCACCTAGTAAATGATCTTTGTGGTTTTTCCAATAATTTAATATCCCTCACAAATAAAGGGCCTGCTGCTGTTGAGTAATATAGAGAATAATGGATGGGGAAGAGTTTGATATGATAATTTAATGCACACCCGAGTTGTGGGATGCTACATAAACCCCGAGGGCGAAGCCCAAGGGGTTTATCAAAGCATCCCACAATGAGGGTGTGCATTAAATTCTCATATGAAAAACCCTCCCCATCTTTTATTTTTTATAATAACAGACCAGCAATTTTTCTCCAACAGTTTATGAGACTGTTTGGCCCTGCCCACATACAGAATGTTGGCCAATGAGGCAGCAGCATAGTTTAACTGGCATGGCTCATGAATGTCATAACAACCAGCTGGTTGTTATGGAAAATATCAACCTGGTCAGTACATTGAGAGAAATTGCTGACCAGTTATTATAATCCAATATAGGCCTCACCAAATGTCTATACAATGGCATCAAAACCTCTCTACTCCTTGATTGAAAACCTCTCCTAATACACCCAACAATCTGTATAGTCTTACATGATGATTGTCTGCTATTTACTTCATTTCTTAAATAATTTTGAACATAAATGCCCAGATTCTTTTCACATTCTGAAACCCTAAGTTTCATATCTGGCATATAATATATTTGATTTATATTTTGTCTTCCGAAATGCATTATGGTACATTTATCCTTATTAAATGTCATTCCATTTTTTTTTCCCAGCCAAATGCCCATTTGGGTAACCCTTGCCTCGGTGTTTGCGCTCAGAGGTTCTTTGTCTTTATTCCATTTTTTTTTGCCCATTCAAAATATATAACAAATCCTGACCAAAAATAAGTCTTTCATCAAACGTATTAACCACAGCACCAACCTTAACAGCATCAGCAAATTTAATTAATCTATTTTTACTTAATAATTTCAGGTCACTTATAAATATGCAAAACAGTAAAGGGCCCAATACTGACCCCTGGTGTACTCCACTTGATGCATTACTTAAATCGGACAAATGCCCCTGAATCTTTACTTGCTGTAATCTATTACTTAACCATCGTTCTACCCATTTTACTATGTTCCCATTGATTTCCATACTTACAAGTTTTTCTATTATTTTATAATGTGGGACTGTGTCGAATGCTCCACTAAAATTGAGCATTACAACATCAGCACTACTACCCTCATCAATACATTTGCTGACGAACTCTAAGAAGATGCACATTAGTGTCCAGGATAAGAAAAGTTCATTATTTTGTTTTGGAAAAGTCTCATGATGCTTGGAAATGAGAGGTGCTCCAAGAAATCCAAAATGCTGCTGTTGATGATAGGTGCTGCTGTACTGACATACCAGCAAAGGTAAGTTGTTTTCCTTTTTTGGGGTTCTGTGGGTGTGAGAGGGTATTTGAAACCATAGTATTTCTAAACATCTTGTGTCATTGTTTCCCTCTTTGCAGGTATTTATCACTATGGTGATTCAGTACCACTGTTACATGGGAGTTGCCCATGGTTATTTAATTTTGGACTGTTTCGTAGCATGGGAAGGTAAGTATTTTTTTCTTTTATTTATTTTTTTCTAAAATCATGGGACCGTAGTTGTAGGTCAGAAATCATGATAACTGCTGTCTACTCCTATTTCTCTTGTTTCAGGTATTTCTCATATGCATGACTATTTCAGATTGCACAATGAGGCAGCAGACTCACTTGGAGAACTGTTTTGCTTGATGATGCACAGCATAGGACATGTTGAGGGTACACCACATACAGTGCTGGAGGATGACAAGGTTCAAGCAGCATTAGTTGGCAGTGCTGACCACAATAATGAGGTGGTGTAAATGACCAGATGGCGATGGCTTGTTTGTTGTAGAAGGACGAGGTGTTCATCTTGCTGGCATGATGTGTCACAGTCAGACCTGATGTGAAGACAAAATACAAATTATTTAGATATTGTAGTATACATCATACTGGGTTACAGTACACCTGTGAAAGGAAAACAAAATAAAAAAATTAGAAGAGAAAATAAATTCATAAAAGGATACCTGCTGTCACATAGGGATGGCCTGGCCTTGACACAGGACGTACTGTAGATTCTCCAGATACCAGAGGTGGAGGATGAAAAGACTTGCTTCCTGGAGAGGAGATACCTGTGAAGACAAGTGAAAATGATGTAGACCTTACCAATGTGGTCAGTGTGGGAGACTAACCACATGAACAGTATATAATATGTTTTCGGCTCCTCCAACCCTTCCTTTGTGTGTCACCTATGAAGAAAGAATAAAATCAATTAGCTTGACTTTACTACCGCTGTGGCTGCACAAAAGATCCATTGACTCTTGTCACTCATTCTGAATGTGAATCTGTCACCTGTGAAGAAAAAAATCAGTTAACCTGACTTTGCCACTGTTGGGGCTATATGAAATATACATTGTCTCATGTCTCTCATTGTGAATCTGAACCTGTCACCTGTGAAGAAAGAAAGAAACGTTATTTAGCCTGACTTGGCATGGCCACCGTCACTCTGTCACTGTTTATGGAAAATATAACATTAAAATTTAGGAACAGAAAAAAAATGTCAGATACTTACAATCAAATTAGTGATGGCCATGCTGTGTACTGGCACAATGGTGCCACAGCAAGTAGTGGTGCAGGAAGACACATCTTTCTGTGACATCTGGAGTGCTGTCTAAAGTGTCAGTGAGACAAAAAAAAAAAAAAATAACACATTTCAATGCTCGGAAGCAAGGTGGAGGCCACTCCTCCTCCTGTGAGATAATCACCAGCACCAGCTGCAAGGATCAGTACTGTGAAAAACAATAAAAGTAACTTACCATTACAGCATACATTCTTGGCCTTTGTTATACTTCAGTTGTAGCTGCCCTGATAGGCTCATTGTGTGGCTGGAGGTAAATCTTGAGGTCTGGCTTCAGCTTGCCAGCTAGTGGTGAGCTGACTAGTGGGATGGCTGACACATTGGCTGGTGGGATTACTGGCAGGATGGTTTACAGGCTGGTTGGTGGGATTGCTGGTGGGATGGCTAACTGACTGGCTGGTGGGATTACTGGCAGTGTCAGGGTGGCTTGCAGGTTGGCTGGCGGCACTACTTGTAGGATGGCTTACAGATTGGCTGGTGTGGACTGTTGGCAGGATAGCTGGAGTGTTGGTTAGCAGGATGCATGGTATGCTTGCTGGGTAATGCAGTCATCAAATGTTTTATACTGTGTCTGTGGGGAAGGCATTACATATGAGAGGGGAGATGGTGATCATGGTGTTAATCAGATAGAGTTATATTAATTTGTAGTAGTATGGCACAACTTGGGGAAAATATTGACAGGGAAAATAATTCAATCATAAAGGAAATGATTAAAAGTATAAAGAGGAATGGAGGGATCTAAAACATTTTTTTTTGTTTATATGCTGCTACCATCATCATCATCATGAAGGAAGCAGCTCTTATAGTCTTCCAAATTGGAGTTATCCCCACTTGGGAATTTTTTTCTCCATAACTGCCTCATTCACCTCACTGTAAGGCAGTTTATCAATACCACCATGTTGTTCTGCTTTCTCTTCATCACCACCGCCACCATATGGTACAAATACAGATGTACTTGTCTTAGTCAGAACGTGCTCTTCATTCATTTTAATAAGTGTTAGCATGCTGACTAAAGGTGAGTGAAGTCCATAAATTTAGCTATGTTGAGTATTCCGCATATAATTGAATTTTGAAAATACTCCACAATGTGAAGCAAAAAACTTTGCATTCCCAATTAACACAAAGTTCCCATTGATTTATATGGACTTCACATTACTTCACCTTTTCTTTTTGCTCTTTAAGGTGAATCTTGCAGTGATTCATGGGATAGCAGGTCACATGGGTTCTATGTTGTCTTGCACAGCCTCAGTTCTGCGTAGAGTGTGTAGTGGAAAGCTGGAGACAGTTTGGTCCCAGAGCTCTGAGAATCAAACCATCCAAAATCTTCAAATAAGCATTTTTGCTTCCAAATTTTGTGTCAAAATTTCACACATCGATTGTAGTAAACCCTTGTGTGTTTATATCATCCAGCATTTATTGATTCTGTGTGAGTATTGCATGTTGATTTAGTACATTTAATCTCTGTACTGACAGACACTGTTGAAGTGTGCCTCAGTGTAAGGGCATATCTGTGGTGTAGAAGGGAGATTCACAGACCAAAATGTGAAAGGCAGTCTTTCCAACAGTTTTTGGTTAGTGTTTTAGTATTTGTGTGTTCAGGTACACACAGGTAATACTTCTATTAATTTTGCTGTTTGCTAGGCATATTTTCAGTCTGTTTAAATGACTGTGTTGTACTTTACTGAACAGTTAAAGTTTCTGCACCTGACCTTTAGTCTGTGTGTGTGCTGTCAATTCATACACATTTTATTGTGCCACCACAATAGCAGTACTCTGAATTTCCCAGCATGTCTGCATTATTTTTCCCTGCTTCTGTGAAGCTACTGCTGTAACCCCCACACACACAAACACACAAAATAAATTATTGTTGTTCCACTTTTGGATTTCTGAAGACTGGTTAGTGATTACGGTCTTGTTGTGCCTGTGCGGCTGCATCTCTTTAGTGCCCAGTCTCCACCTGTAAGTCACTGTTGTTGTTTTTTGGCTTCCCATCCACCAAATACTGAAGAAATATAAAGTTGCTGTTAATTGTCTGTGTAATCTTAAAAAATGCTAGCAACGAGACAGTCATGCAAAGCTGTTTCTGGCTGTGGTGCTGCTGCCAAGAAGACTATTAGTAGTGGAAGTTGTATGGTTGCCACCTTTGGATGAACAAAAATTGATCCTAAGCTCGGCCCCTAGCTCCACCCCTTTTCATGACTCATCATGCATTGTTCCTCCTAGAAGGCCAATTGTTATATCAATAAAATACAACACTTAAAGCAGCAGTTCAACGAAAATGTTGAGATACTGTACTGTACCTGTTAAAGTTACTTTCCTAGGTTCTTCCTAATTATTTATTTATTTACTTATGTATTTATTTATTGACATTGGTTTACCAGATAAACATACAGCGATGAAAGAAATCTCATTTACAGATATGATATGAGGGGAGACAAGGGAAATACTGTAAATAGCATGCAACAGTATACATGATATGTAATAATACATAAAGAAATTGTTTCCAATAATTTGTACTTTATCTTTTTCTGTCTCCATTTCCATTTCGTGTCCACAGTTCTATTTCAAAGTCAAATAAGTAACCATACTTTTTTCTTGAAGAAAAAAATAATTTAAAACATTTAAAAATGCCTACACTCTGTTGGAGATGAAAATGTTTACCAGCAAATGAAAGTGGAAGCCAACTGGCTCTGTTACAGTAACAAAAGGTGGGGGAAGCTTTGCTGCTATGCCACTTTAAGATGCAGTGCAAAACATTAGGTTAAGTAAGTGCTAATGGTGTTAATGGCCATACTTTACACCTCCCAGGTTGACTGCTTTCACAAACAAAGGGCTATATTGACAACAGAACTTGTTTCTAACCTGGATATGTAGCTGAAACAATGAATTATAAGGCAAAATATGTTTTAAAAGTATGTGAGCACTCAGAATGGCTCAAAAACTTGACTAGCACAGAGCAAAACCAGATTACCTGATAAGGACCCTGAAAACCTGATCACCAGGTAAAAAACCTGGCAGGTGGCAACCCTTGGAAGTTGTGATGATGAGGTAGGCTCATCAGGGGCTACCAAGTCTACCAGTGTTATGAGTGGTCATGGCAATGGTAGTATACAGCAGAAAGGAAAGGTAGTAGTTGGTGCAAGTAAAGGGATTTCTCAGACTCTGTTTTTCAGAGCGAAATCAGTCACTTCAATGCTGGTTGGAGATGCCATTGTCCATGCTGGTAGTGAAGTTAGTGATGACATGGTTGATAACGGCATGAGTATTGCTACAACCCGGCAACCTGGGCAAAGTTATCAGGTGGCAAAAATGTTGTGGAATCAGAAGACCTGAGTGTAGTTGATGTCCCACTCCCCACAGTAGTTGAACACGACTCTGATCATGATGATGACTCACAGTCTCATGACTCACAGATCTCGAGGTTAGGCCATCCAAACATTCAGATGTTGACGAAAAAAGAGTGGATGATAATATTGAGGCTGTGGTTGGAATATCTCCAAAGGACAGTATCCAAAATGATTGTATGGATGATGATGATTATGATGATGATGCTAGCGATCCCATTTGGGAAGCGGACAAAAAGAAAGTAAAAGAGGCTGTAGGTAAACAGTCTGTTAGTAAATCACCCCCTCCTCAAAGTTCTGATATAGCTGTGTTTCTGTAGATGACCCTGAAGTCATAGTCATAGATTGTGATGTTCAGTCAAGTTCAAGTTTGCACAACACTCAAAATCATGCAGTACACCCCCCGTTTCATTGCCACAAAAACTGCAGTCCCATGTGCAGCAGCAGCAGTGACATGTGAAAAGTAGGGCATCAAAATCCCTAGTTTGGGATTTTTTCGTACAAGATGGAAGTGACAAAACAGTGGCAGTCTGCCAGCTTTGCCAAGCGTGTGTGAGGTGTGGTAAAAAGTGTAGCTATCTTGGCACTGAGGGCCAACATACTCATCAAAATCAGAAAATTGACAGAGTAGCACTCTAGCAGAAAGCACACAATAAACACTCTGTCTAGTTCCTTCTCCAAGAGAAAGTGAAACTAGCTCACCGACTTCCTGTCTAATTAACTGCCTGCCCGCATCATGTGACCTGCAGACAGCCAAACATGATCTGTGGGCTGTTTCTTACAAACACGCCTTCTCAAACTGTATCTTGAAGTCAGCTCAAAGTTCACAATGCAAAGTCCATTAAAGGTGAATTTCGACCTTTCAATGGGAAATTTGCATAGTTCTGCTTGGATTTGAAGTTGGGCACTTCGAGTTAACTTTGCGGTTGTAGTAAATCTTTGCTGCATTTCTAATGCTGATGCCCCCACCAAACTGAATGCCTTCTCCATGTTTACATTAAAGGTAATGTGCCAGAAAGGTGCTTCAGCTTGGAGGGATTGAAAGCAGATCCAGAGGATCACTAGGGGAACAGGAGATGGGAGGGAGACAGATATCATTGTCCATCTGGTGACAAATATGCTGGGAAAGTACATGGTAGAGGTAGTGCAGGTAAATTCCTGGGAGCTGGGGAGTGATTTCAAGCAGGTAGCATGCACGGCAGCTTTTGCTGAGGTGTTATCTGTATATTTCATTACTATGGAGGTCAGTGCTGGCCACTCAGTCACCTTGCTGCTCCAGTATCGCAAAGGTTTTTCCAATATGTTGAGGTGTTAGGTGTCTGTCAAATATGCATCCACCATGTGCTGCACTGCACACAATCCTGCTGACTCATCAGCCTGCTCCTTCTTCTCCTCCACATCTGCAGTTTCCACCTGGGACAAAGCATCCCAAAGTGGATTTATGGTCATTTGCCTCCTGTGAACAGTCCTGTTTTTTCAGCATGCTGAATGAAGGTGGTAGCAACACCCAGTCTGTTATCACTGTGATGCTGTGCCTTACATAACTGTGACCATGACATAAGTGTTCCATTAATCTGTCTTACGAGCTGATCAGTTAGATTTTGTACCTGATCACACCTATCTTCAAGTATTGATGACAGGCCCCTTTTATATTGTGGTTTCACCATGGTGGCAGTTCCAAAATTGGGAGACTGCAGAATGCTGGAAATATGGGTATTGCAGTCTAGTATTTACAGCAAGGTTCCATTAATGCACAGAGTTCCCTATCTCTGCCTGCCTCTAGCACTCGTTGACATTTACCAAGGTCTGCCTCAGCACCCTTCAAAGTGGGAGGGCCTGACTGATAGAGGCAGTGTTCCCACTTACTGCCTGCATGGCATGTTTAAAAGGCCTCAGAATCATGATCAGGCCATCCATGAGTCAACATTGCTTGACTGTGAGGGATACTGATATTCCAGAACTGTCACAGCTTGTGACCAACAGCAGGTTATTCAGAGATGGCTTTGCTCTGCTCATATAAGCACTCTATCATGTACAGTGTTGAGTTCCATCTCCTGATAACTTTCAGCTTGAGATGGTGCTGAGGCAGCTTCTTCTGGATCTGCAGCTGCCTAAGATGGTCATGGGCCTTTCTGGAATGAGCAAAGGTGGTCACAAATGCGGCAAGCCATAGTCAACGTTGACTTGATTTCAGGATATGACAAAAACTCCTGCACTACAAGATTAAAATAGTGTGCCATGCAGGGAACTCAGAGAAACCCACCATTGCTGATGCATTTCAGCACCTAGAGCTGTTACTGTTTGCTATGAAATCCAGTTTCAGGGAAAGTGGGTGCAGCCACTCATCAGTTTGAGTCAGGATCACTTCTAACATTTTTTGACCCATGTGTGAGCTTGTTACATGTCTCATCACCTGCATGGCATACTGGTCAATACCCAGAATGTTGCTACCAGCACAGTTAGGCTTCATACAGTTTTCTTTCCCATCCCAGTGTTAAATACTATCTTGGATACATGTGCCCAATGGACTGCAATACATAGATAGGAGCTACCAGCTTTTGGGCCACTGGTCCACATATCCATACTAAGGTGTATGTATAGTGATGCTGAATGCTGCATGGCATGTATTACCATGCATGCCACAGTCATATCAATTTCCAGAATGTCATGAGTAGAAAAATAGGTTTGCAATGGAATCTGCCATTTTGGATAGGCACATGTCATCAACTTGCAGAACCCTACATTCTCCACAAAAAATGGTAGTAGATCAATTGGCAGCATTTCAACAGCTGCTAAATTAAGACCACAAGAGCATGATTGATGGGTATTTGGTGTGATGCTCAAACATGCTATGCAATGCAGGCTGCACCTTTCAAAATTTGGGCTTGAGAGACTAAACAGCTGGCCTCTGCTCACGGGTGGCATGGATGGTGGTGTAGGTTTGAACTTGGAGGGAGTCACAGATGCTGACTTGAACAAATGATGTGATTTTTTGATGTTTTAGGGACTGGGGTTGATATGCTCTGCTGATTCTGGCTGCTAATACTGAAACCACCACTTCTACTTTACCCACTACTATGCAATCCAACTACCTCTTCCTCTTCAGGCCTGTAATAGTCCTCTGCGGTCACTTCTGAATCCCCCAGGACTGTAACAATGCCACTTTGGGATGCCTTGCTCAATGATGTCAATAAGGGAAAAGCCCCCCTTCACCAGCTTCCCTTTGCTGTTGAGTCCAGCATAGCGGGTGTCTGGACTTGAGGTGTGTGTGTTTCTTACAAATGCCTAGGTAGCTACCCTTAAGATTACACTTGTTTGGCATAGCTGGCAGATTGCCATTGTTTTGTCAGCCAGGTCAAGAATGCAAAAATCCCAAACTAGGGATTTTGTAGCCCTTGTTTTCACATGCCAGTGGACTGGGTACTGGGACATTGGAGGGCAAGAGCTGGGTGCTTTGAGGCATGATTTCTACACTATTGCAACAGGTGACTTGTCCTCTGTTATTAATATTGTCTCAACAGTGCCAACAGCTGGAAAACTGGGGGGACCTTTACCTCAGGTTCCCATAGAGGGTCCAGATCATAATTTCAATCCCCACCTAGGCTACTAACCTCCTGAGATCCGTACTCCTCCTTCTCATCCTCACTTCCAGCACCCTGTATTTCATTTTCAGCAGCACCTGCTTCCCTGCATGAAGAAACAGTCAGATCTGCCAGATCAAACTGTGAGTCATGCTCAAGCTCATCAACATCAGTTTTGGGAACATCAACCACCTAATTGACCTCAACATCTCACTAGTGTTCAACATCACTGTCAGGAAGCAAGGCACGTCACAGCTGATCCTTGAACCATAGGTTCAACATGGTGGAGACAAAATAGTGGTCTTCATGAAACATGTGCTGCACTTATTTGTTGCCCTACAGAAAATTCACAAGGGAGTCAAAATTTACATTCTTTGTACTGCTATCATCCCCTTCATGTGCATACTGGGAACTTTTCTGCTCCAAGAAGTCATGTAGGAATCTTAGCTGTGGCAGAATTATGCTCGTGCATGACAAGGAGGAACTAACCACTCTCATAACGGCGTCAAATGGTTTCAAGATCTCCACTAGAGTCTGCATCATATCCCAACCACTGGAAGACACCATGACATCTGCTCCACCAGTCTTATTATGGAAAGACAGTCATGGATCGCCAGCTTCTGCTCTTGGAGCTATTCTAGCATTTAGCAGATGCTGAGTTCCACTTCATCACATAGTCCTGTATTAGAGCATGGTCAAGTAGATTTTCTTGTTTTTGGACTGGAGCAAACCTAGTTCTCTCTGCTTTTATGGGATTTGTATTTTATCATTTAAATTATGTACAGCGCTCTGAGCCCTCAGGAAAGGGCATTTAATAAATAAAATTGCATTGCCTTGCATCCTTGCCTTCACTAAGTAAGAAAAGTGGGTACAAATTGTTTTTTCGTTGAACCCACTATGTCCTCCAAGGTTCAGCTCTTGCTCAACAGATTGCACACAACCAGGTACAGGCAGTGGGTGAGACACGGCACATGGTCATAACTGCCATCGTCCACAGCTTTCAATATGTTGGCAACATTATTGGTGACTACAAGCCTAGCATCCAAATCATTACTTGTTAGGCAACTGTCAATGATCTCCTCCAGTTTGGCTAACAAGTTATCAGATGTATGGGTGTTGTTGAACTCAGCAATACAAAGTGCTGCATGATGTCTGATTGCAGCAGACTTTGTGCCACTGCTGCCAACACCCTCCGACCTTTTACCTTTTGTGTCTTTCAGGCATGCCCAATGTGCCATCACTACCATCTAGTGCCTAATCTGACCATGTGGATGGGTCGTCATATTAGGGACTACATGGCGGTGATGCCCAATGTGCCATAACTACCATCTAATTCCTAGTCTGACCATGTGGACAAGTGGTCAGATTAGGGACTATATGACAATGGTGCCCAATGCACTGCCACTGCCAAATAGTCCTTAATCTAACCACTCATCTACATGTCTGTAGTTAGCTAAGGGAAGCTAGACTACTTCACGTTATGGCCAAACTTGGTGCACATTGTGACAGGGTTGGATAGAGAGATAAAAGCAAGGATCTAGACTGTCATCTCCTTTTTTGCCACTTGTCTGTCTTTTGCCTGTCTGATTGCGCAATCAAGTTTTCCTGTGGCACCCAGGGTTGGTCGCCGTGGTGGGTTCCACAGCTACCCCGCTAGCTCCTTGCCTTCACTTGCTGTTTCTATCTTTTCTTTCCTTTTTGCTTCTCTGTGGTTGATAAAGCATATGTGGATGTTTGTGTGAAACTGGGATCCTTGGTTTGTAAATGTACATAATTATGTTGTTTGAAATCAACTGCAGAAAGTTGTTTCCATTTATTAGAATAGATTCAGTTTATTAGAAAAGATAGCAAGCTGTAAATACAAGGGACTTGACAGTAAGAGACCTTTTGACCTCTTCAAGCTTGTTAGCAGAACTGTCTCCAGGAGGCACTTCCAGTCATCCTGTTCTATTTTGTTACAGCTGTAGAGCCTCAGTGTACCTGCTCAGGAAGAAATTGACACATTTGTTACATTCTGTAAAAAACAGGATGCAGTGAGAGAGTATAAAGACAGCAATGTTTTTGTGTTTTCAGTTTTAGCTTTCAACTCTGACTCCATATATCTCCATGAATCATGATGAACTGTGGGAAATTCTTCTTAAATTCAGATGCCCTGGCAAATTTGTGAACATTGTTCATCATTATACAATGGCAAGAAAAGATGCTTTTCCCTGATTGGTCAGACTGGTACTGGAGACGGATTGTTATCCCAGCATAACATCCTGGCTCTAGTCCCAACACAATACATGACCACATGAAAAGTAAAAAACAAATCAGTCAGCAGCAGTCCATCGCATCCTGCTCCCTGCGAAAGTGAACCCAGCACTCCCTTCCCCACTTGTTCAGTCTCTGTCTCCGCTCTCCAACAGCAGGACACTGTCGCCAAATAAAAAAGAATGAAACAAAGCCTTTTTAAATCCAGCCAGTACTAACTTCACTTTCGGGACTGCCCCTGCTGCCAAAATGGCGATCACGTTCAGCCTCCGTCTCTGCTCTCCAGTAGCAGGATACTGCCTGTCATACACCTTCACTTACCAGCCACATTTGTTTCTTCCATCTTCCTCAGTCCATCATCAGTAAACACATTGTAATGGGTATAAAAATGAAACACCGTTACCACACGTGAGAGGGATGGTGCTGACTTACAAATGCAAATGGGAGATTGTGGAGCAGAAAACACGGCACACACGTGGACAAAACAGGGAAGTGGGAAACAGTAGGGCAAGAAAAAAAACAGAGTAGTAACTTGGGACACGGTGGGGGCAGACAGCATGGCAACAAAATACAGAGGTGCATTGAACAATGGCAAGTGACCATAAACAAAACAAAAGGCAGAGCAGAGCCACAATACCATGACAGCAGCTGCACCTACTGGGCAAAACAAAGAATACAAAAATCTATACCTAAAGTTACAGTTACAAACTACTTTATCTGGTGGAAGAATATTTCTATTTTTTCTTCATTAGAAACAGTTTAAATCACATTTTTTGTCTGTTTCCTTATTTCTGAGGTATGAGCCACTGTATAATAAGAATAATGCCCCCTGTGATTGGTGTTATACTGGGATAACATCCCTTCTTGGGTGTTGGATGTCCTCAGACTATGGCCTCGGGCCCAACCACCCAAGGCAGGGTGTTATCCCAGCATAGCACCCACCCTGTTGGGCATTATTCCTTTATTACACATTGGTATGATGGCCAGAGTAATAGATCAAGGCTGTGTGTCATCACAATTTGTGGTGACTAATGGTGTTAAACATGGTTGTGTTCTAGTCCCAACTCTGTTCAGCATACTGTTTGCTGTAGCACTGCTTGATGCATTCAAGAACTGTCACAGGGGAATCTACATTAGATACTGCACAGACAGTGGCATCTTCAACCTTCAATGGCTATGAGCTAAAATGAAAGTAATGCAGACAACTGTTAGTGACATATTCTTTGCTTCTGACTGCGTGTTACTTACCCACACTGTTGAGGACATCCAGCTGTTATCCGACTGATTTGTTCGAGCAGCACAACATTTTGGCCATTCAATCAACTTAAAAAAGACTGATGTCATGGTCTAGCCCATACTTGGTTGTCAGGTCACACCCACTGTGGTTATGATCCATAACGTACTACTTAAAGTCATGAACAAATTCTGCTATCTTGGTAGTGTTCTTTCACAGAATACCATAAGCGACAATGATGTCACTCACCAGATTGGCAGGGCCAGCTATGGCTTTGGCAAACTTGAGCTAAGACTCTGGCAGGAATGAGGGGGTTAGTCTGCAAACAAAAGTCACTATATACCAAGCTGTTGTCCTACCCACCCTCCTATATAGATCGGAGTTGTGGACATGCTACCACTGTCACATTAAGCAACTTGACCATTTCCATTTGCGCTGTCTACGACATATCACTGACATCAAGAGGTAAGACAAGGTGCCTGTTATAGATGTCCTCAAATGCTACAATGTAACCAGAATCGAGGCCATGATCAAAAAGGTCAAATTTCGCTGGTCTAGACATGTCATTTGCATACCTAACTGTAGAATTTCCAAAGCTGTCTTTGACAGAAAACTGCAGTCTGGGTATTGTAACAGACATGGGCAGATGAAATGCTATAAAGACACACTAAAAATAATCTTCAAATCTTGCAATATTAACCCCAAAACCTAGGGAAACACAGGCACTGAGAGACCAAGATGGCGTCACGTCTGCCAGGTCAGTCTGAATGAATATGAGGCTGTGAGGTTACAAGATTTGGCTGACAAGCACCTGGCAGGCAAGGCACTTCATCTACCCACCTTACCTGGCTTCCCATATGACATATGTGGCTGTATATATTATAGTGGTACGGTAGTGCCACTATAGTTAGGGTTGAGGAGCCATTTCTATGTTAAACCCCAAAACTTTGCACCTTAATAACTTTGCAACCGTTTGACAGATTTGCCTGAAATTTGGAATACAAGATCAAGAACCATAGGCCTTGGGATCTGCCAAGTTTTGTACTGGTTGGATATATGGCTGCAGAGTTATTAAGCGTGATCTGTGCGCACGATTACGCTTTTTCTGGAATTCTACGTCGCGCCTACAGGTCGTACGGTTTGCGCAACCGGCCCAAAATCTTCAGGGAATGTGCGGCCAGGGTCCCCAATGTGCCTTTCAAAGATTTCGTAAAAATATTAAACGGTTCAAAAGTTATTCAAAACAATTTCCCATTATAAGTCAATGGGAAAAGTTAAAAAAAATCGACAGTAAGTGTGCAAATGCACTTTTTAGTGTTGCAAATGGCCCTGTTACTGTCACAAATCTGCCATCTTGTTTTCAGTTAGTGATCAGAAAAATGCTTGCCATTTAAAATTGAGACCCTCTAGCAACCTAATTATTTTTGTATTCACCTAGTCGGGCCCTGAGGATGCTAGCCTTGTCTTTATTTTGGGGTGAAACACCCCAGAAATATGTTTTTCAAATTTCTGGAAAAAGTAGTGTTGCAAAGTAGTGTCGTACTCATGAAAGTGTCGCAAATTTTGCGAAAGCTTTCGCAAATTGCAACACTACTTTGCGACACTATGCCCAAAATTACAATAATTCTTTGGCACTCCGCTGAAAAAGAACGATTGGGAGTTTTGGGCTGAAATTTGAAGGGAATGCAGATGACATCTCACAGATGTGCCTTTCAGTGCTGTTTTGAAAAAATATTACACAGCGGCAAAGTTATGGCACTCCAAAATTGATGTTTTTTCCCATAGGATAACATTACGGTGCCCGACGCATTACAGAAATCCTTTGGATCCCTGCTGCAAAATAACGGTTTGGTCTTTTTTCCTGAAATTTGGAGGGAAGACAGCCAACAGCCCACAGGTGTGCCTTTCAGTGGCTTGGTGAAAAAATATTACAGGGAGGCAAAGTTATGGCACTCCGAACCTCTCTTTTTTCCCATTAGGATAACATTACGGCGTCCGCCGCGCCTTTCAGGGCCCGTATCTCGGAAACGGTGTGAGATACAGACTTTCATCAGAAAAACTCTTAGCCCCCTTATGGGGGCTAAGTATAAAATTAGCCAGGACAGTTGTAAATCATACGACTTTTAAATTTTTTTTCTACGTCGTACGGTTCCTGAGATATAACATATTTCGTATTCCAAGTTCTTATTTTTTGCTCCGATACTCATTATTATGTATACATTATTTGTACTCACTGTCTTTCTCTATGCAGATTTTGGGGAAAACCAGCCCGTGCGCTTACATTAATGTTACTGTTGCCCTTTCCTCTTGCGGTTCCGTACCAGTTTCACTTACCGTTGACGTCTGCGCCACCATGTGCGTTATCCTTTGTGTTTTCATTTATGTTTGCATTTCTGTTATTTTTTGCCATTTGTGTCTACAGTAGTGTTTCTTCTGTTTCACTTTGCATCACCATGCCCATTGACATTTCTGTTTGCAGGCACCATGTTACTATGTGACAACACATCACGTGGCAGACCGTTCCCGTCTACGCCACCATGTGCGTTACCCTTTCTGTTCTCATTCGCACTTGTGTTACCATGTGCCACTGTTAGCACTTCTGTTTGCATTGCTGTTCCTGTTACGGGCCTCGCGCTCCCGCCGCTGCATTACATTCACTATTTCTCGTTATCATTCTCAAAAAGAAGGGAAATTAGAGGCAAAAAACTCAGTTTAATGCATTAGTTAGGGTTGTTCCACAGTGACAAAAGTGAGGAAATTCGCTGTTAGGGTCGAAAACCCCCTTGGACCACCCCAACCACCCCCCCAACCGGCATTGGGGTGTGCATTGGGATCGTGGGTCCTAACCTTACCCCATTCTCCTATATTTCTGCTGATTTACACATGTCATGGGTGAGAGTTAGGCTGATGATCCCAATGCGCACCCTCAATGCTGGTGGGGGTGGGCTGGGGGTCCAAGGGGTTTTTCGACCCTAACCGCGAATTTCCTCACTTTGTCGCTGTGGAACAACCCTAACTAAAGCATTAAACATAGTTTTTGCCTCTATAGATATATATATATATATGTGTCCAGGATTGGACTCTTCTTCCATCAATGGATCCCCAGCAGCTGAGACTCATATGTCAACTCGACTGCAGACTCACGCCTTAGCTTTAGATTTAGAGATGCTCTAAGAAGGACTTTTTCTTGACTGTCTGTGTTAAAAGCCATCCTGTGCAAATGTTAATAATGTTATTTTATTGTTTTTATAACAATAAAGGTCTACATGTGAATATTTCTAACTGCTTCTGGTTTGCCTATGCTTCCTGACCTTGCCTCTATGACATTTGGTGTGAGTAGTGGGATTTACACCATACATACTCTAAGCCAGAAGCTTAGTATGTGGATACTAGAACTGGTACCAGGGAAGTGTAGAAGAAAGCCATGGATCCTGCAGCAGTAACCCAGGAGTGTTTATGAGAAGAATGGCAATAAAGCTAGAAGCAGAAAAAATAGTCCAAACTGAGACTGCACAGCCAGCACCAATGATGGGAAAAGAAGCAAAGCAGAAAGGGACAGTACCTTTATCAAATTGTGGACTATACAACAAAGAGTGAATGCGAAGTGGAGAGAAAAAGAGATTCAATATTTAGAAGCACTGAGGAAAGAAGACATGCAGTGTCTAGAGGTGCAGAGAAAGGAAGAGATGCAGTGACAGGAGCAGTGATGGCTAGATGTCTTGCAAGCTGTCAAAGATGGAGTATCTGGTACAGGTCCAGCAGATCAACAAAATACAACTTAAAAGACATTAAACTTATAAAGCTGTATCCCCCTGATGCTTTGATATCATCCCTTAGATGTTATTGAAGCATATAGATCCTACTTGACTGGCAGAGTGCAGAAGGTGACGATGGGGTTAGCCTCATCTAACCTGAATTCTCTGCTTTGTGGAGTTCCACAGGGATTAGTCCTGTTGCCCTTGTTGTTCGTGGTTTACATGCTGCTGTTGTGAGACATTATCAGGCAGTATGGGCTGGGTTTTCATTGTGATGCCATTGATATCCAGCTATACCTGTTCTGTGCACCTGGCAACCAGATGGTGGCCTCCGTATTTAACAACTGTCTGGAGGAGATTCAGCCTTGGATGACTCAGAACTTACTACAACACAATCCTGACAAGACTGAGGTGCTGGTGATGGATCCAGGTCGGCATTGTGGGAAGGGGAAGTTGGGCCCAGTACTGGGGGGGTCCCACTGACTGCTTCTACATGGGTGAAGGATTTATACAATGATCCTCGATGATGGCTTGACATTTGATGCTCAGGTGTCGGCCATTGTTAAAACCAGATTTTACCATCTGAGGAATATCACTTGGATCCGAGACCTTATACCGTCTGAGGAACTAATCACACTGGTACATGCTTTTGTCACATCCAGGTTGGATTACTGCAGTGCCCTGTACCTAGGGCTATCTGAAGGCAATCTACCCTGGCTGCAGCTTGTGCAGAACGCGGCTGTGAAATTATTGATGAGTGTGCAAAAGTGTGATCATATCACACCTGTCCTCCACGAACTGCACTGGCTACCAGTTAGGTGGAGGATTGTCTTCAAGGTAGTGTTACTGACCTATAAGGAGCTACTGTGCTGGTGTGACATCCACCCCAGTGATGTCGTAGAGACCATCAGAAACCAGTCAATACCTCTAACACCAATGTCTCCCCACAATGACCAACAAAACTGAAACACCCAATGCAGGCCCCCCAACACCCCCCCATGCAGGGGCCTGTGCCCCCCACATACCCCTACTTTAGCTATCTAACTCTACATTGCACAGACAGTGGAGTTAGATACATGCTCCCTGTCACTGAAAAGTCCATCATAGTGAAATCCCCATCACTGCCAATATAGACGCGTTTGGGGTTCGCTGTGGGAGGTTCACTGTGCCAGTGTCGCTGTAGAGAGTGCATACCACCTATAAGGCCCTATACGAAGAGGGAGCAGTCTACCTGCAAGATCTCCTTGTGCCCCATCATCTGTCCCAGGCTCTCTGTTCCACCAAGGGTTACCTCCTTAGGGTTCCCAGAATTAGGTTGTGGCATTTGGGTGATCGTGCATTTTCTGTTGCCACTTCTTCCCTGTGGAACTCACTGCCTAACAATCTTCAGAAGGCACCCTAGGTGGAAACCCTTAAAAAGGGTTTAAAGACATTCTTATTTAACCAGTCTTTTAATTTTTAAATAATATTATTATTATTAGTCTTTGGTAATTGGGTCAGGCCCACTAGGCACAAGTGCCTGTTTTCAGGGGAGACCTGGGAGCACTGGGCGATTAAGTGACTTGGTCAGAGTCATACAGTATGCAAGTGGAGGTGGTGAGAATCAAACCAAGGTCTGGTTTGCTGGATGTATCAAGCTCATTCACAGTTCGTTACTCTAACCTCTTAGCTATACAGCCAGGCCATAGTGATTCGTTTTAAAGTACAATGAAAGACAGATTTTAAGCTTATTGCTGCTAGCTCCACCTAAATTTGATTGTTGATTTTGATTACTATATTATGTGTTTTATATTGTTTTTAATTGTTAATGTTAAGTGCTCTGAGTCTCTGGAATGGGGCACTATATAAATAAAGTTTCTGTCTATCTACCTACCTATCTATCTATCTATCTATCTATCTATCTATCTATCTATCTATCTTTGACCACTTTTGAAAGGGTTGCAGGAGCCTGCAAATGGCAAAAGTAGCAATGTGCAATCAGGATGATATCTTTCCTGACAGGTGAAATCCAACTTGCCTACAGCAATATTGACACTGCGCAGTCAGAAAACTATGATCTTGTGAAAAGAGAAATCCTGAAAATGTATGAAATCTCAGGAGAGACCTACAGGCACAGATTTTGATCTCTGAAGTACAACTCAGTTGACAAGCCTCAAGAAGCCTTCACTTGACCCAGAGAACTCCTTATTAAATAACTCCAACCAGAGGGAAAAACAGTCCCACAGATCACCGACACACTTGCAGTGGAGCAATTCATAAACATCCTAACCACAGACATGCAGCTTTGGGTAAAAGAACACCGACCAAAAAATGGTGAAAAGGTAATTTCTTTGGCTGAGGACTATTAGATGGCCAGACAGACCACGCATCAGTGAAGTAACAGCCAAAGATTGGTAAGACTCTCTTTTTCACAATTTAACTCCAGATCAGATAAGAACTCTGGTGGGGGTATTAAATCTGCACCCAAAGACTATATTTGCTATAACTGCACCCACAGACTTTAATTACTATGGGCCCTATGCACTAATGTGGTGGAGTGGCTATGCACATGTATCTGGGGTGCATAACCACTCTGCACCCTTTGCACCCCTCGCTGTGAGATGCACTAAGGGGGTGCACCTTGCCACCTGATCCCCTGGCCATGCAAAGAGAAATGCACAAGGGGTGGGAGTGAGGCATGCCAGCACTATGCGCCATGCACCAAGGCATGTAGTGTGGGCCCCAGGGGTGAATAGGAGGGCACAGCCTATGGCAGGGGAGACATCTGCTGTAACACACAATGCGGCCCTGGAACATGCCCCTCCTGTTACCATGGACCCTTGAATCAGACATTAGAGATGCCTCAAACTCACATGGATGATGGCAAGGGCTGGGGCTGCTATCCATGGTACCGTCTCTATGGGTGTGTAATGAGGTGTATGGAGCATGGGGGGTGGCACCACCTACTGCTGTGGGTGGAGGGTTGCCAGACTGGGTGTTGGTTGCGTGGATCAGGGCTATGATGGGGGGGCTGCTGCCCCTATGTGTTGGCTGGGAGGTGCGGCGGGTGGCACCTCTGCTCCATGGGCTCAGCATTGTGGGAGGTCACCAGACAAGCTATGGGCATTCGGGTCCGGGTGGCCACTGATGCTATTTATGCACCCGGGCCTGCGCCCTGCCATGCAAGGGATCCACTCTGTAACTCGGTATGGGCATATGATTGGATGTCCACTCAGGTCTGCTACTTTGCTCCCTGGCTACCCTGTGGAGTCCTGCATGCTGGAAGCGGAGCTGCGGACAGGTGACCAGTGGTCGTGAATGCTGCCAGTGCACACCTGTCCATGGGTGCACTGCTACACAGCTGGGGTACATGCAGATTCTGCATACCACTGCCCCATTTGTGCATAGGGCCCTATAACTGTAATAAGCCAGGCCATTTTGGAAGAAACTGTCATTAAGGTAAGAAGGGTAACACTGAAGCAAATTTGGCCTTAGCAAGTTGGGGGCAAGTATTTAACAGATGACAAGGTGGAAGATAAGACTGTGAAGGGACTTATAGATTCAGGAAGCTGACAGACTCTAGTGCATGTTGAAGTGCGTAGAAAGAACTGTGCAAAAGGATCAGGTACTGGGGTCATCTGCATGAATGGGGACACACAATACTATCCCAGCACCCAAGTGACTCTGAGCATTAATGGGGTATCACACCAAAGGAAAGTGGGGATAGTACCAAAGTTACCTGTGCCTGTGATAATTGGGAAGACTTCCCAGGATTTGCTGAGTTAATCACAGAGTGAGCAACACCTGCAGTTTCAGCAGCTGTGATGACAAGAGCACAGGTAAAAAGAATCTCAGATGGTGGGGACACATTTCCTTTTTGACTTTGATGCAGATTTGTTAGAGCCCAGCTCCAAGATCCAGAGGTTCAGGAAAGAAAGAAGGCTCCTGAAAAAAGAGTGGCAACAACAGACTGATGGATATAAAGGGTTAATACATGATGAAAATGCTAAAACTAAACTGATAACTGATAGTGATTTTGTTTCTCAGCAAACTAATGATGCTTCTCTCTTAGGTTATTTTAAGCAGCTAGGGGTGAAACAAAAACAGGCTGAACCAATGTTTAAAAAATGTAATGGGCTACTGTACAGAATGTATGCTAATCCTCAGATGCAGAAACAGTTAGAACAATTGGTCATACCAAAGAAGTATAGAACTGAGTTGTTACAAATAGCACATGCTAGTCCTATAGCTGGTCACTGAGAAAGGGATTGTATCCTTGTCAGATTGCTATATAGATGTTACTGGCCTGAGATTCGCGAGGATGTTGCCACCTATTGTAGTTCTTGTACTGAATGTCAGAAAGTAGCTCCAGTAACTAACAAGCATTTGTCTTGCTGACATTGGCATTGGTAGTGCACAAGTTAGACAGATGCATAAAAGGAATGGCAGTGAATTGCTGAAGTGACGCCAACCCCACACCACCCTGAAGAGACTGACAGACACTGAGGTGTACCTTTGGTGTCAGCCATAATGCTCATTCGATTTCACCTCACCCTACCCTGCAGAGTCTGACAAGTATCGCGTTCTGCCTCAGGGTCCTTGGGCCTTACGCTCACCCCATTCCATATGGAAATACGTTGAGATGGGTGCAGTGTAGGAGAATGGGGTGAGCTTTCAGGGAGAAGAGTGCAAGGCACAGTTTGATGTCTGTCAGTGGCTGCAGGGTGGGGGGTAGAATGGCATGAGCATTAGAACGAACAATTTAAAGTCACATCCCTGACACCAGTTAGTCTCTACAGAGTGGGACGTTATGATTAGAAACCCTAACGCCCGGGGCATTTGTTGGTATTTACACTCCAAATTTTCTGCATGAGCTTTTTCTCACCCCACCTCATGAAAGCATTTGGGACCTCTGCTCATGAATAGTGGCACTGTGATTTTGTTAATCTGTCCTGAACGTTGATGTTCCACAGTGACTGCGCCATTCTGCACCAGTAGCTCGAAACAACATTTTGGGCAGGATGTGAGAAATGACAACTGTACTGTTCTTAAGGAGGTGTTTAAAAATGGCAATGTGGAAAACCTGGAGTGAAAATATTAAACATTCTCCAAGTTATGAACGTGCATGGAAACTGCGCAATGCATGCTCATAACACAGTCATTTTGTGGAATTTTCTCACCAAATTTTCAAAATAGGCATTTTGGCACCTCCACTCATGAATACTGTCACAGTGATTTTCTTAATCTGTCCCGAACATTGATTTCCTACAGCGACCGCGCCATCGTGCCTCTCTACATATACTTGGTTAGGCCTGTATTAGAGTATGGTGCTCAAGTTTGGTCTCCCTATAATAAGAAAGATATTGCCATGCTGGAGAGGATTCAGAGGAGGGCCACTAGAGGTATAGAGAATTTGAAAGTTAAGACATACCAGGAAAGGTTGAATTATTTGGATTTGTTTACCTTGGAGCACAGGAGGAAATGGTGCGATATGTGTCTTGTGCATAAGGCATGGACAGATAATGATCTATGGGAAAATTTGGGTTTAGAAATATCAAATAAAGTATATGATACTAGATTGCAGTTAAAAGCAAGACATGCAAGGCTAGTGAGATCAAGAAACTGGTTCAATCAAAGGGTGGTGCATGATTGGAATAGATTACCCACTGAAGTGGTGGCTAGCACCACTACACTGTCTTTTAAAATTAGACTAGATAAATTCTATCATAATAATTAAAATATATGGCGAGCATAATGGACGCAAGTCTTCAGGCTCAGTAAAAATCCTATGACTCCTATTGTGCACCGCATGTGCAAAACCACATTTCATGCAGCATGTGAAAAATAACAACTGTACTGTTCTTAAGGAGGTGTAAAAAATGGAAATGGTGAAAATCTGGAGTGAAAATATTAACAATTCTCAAACGTATGAGTGTGCGTGGAAACTGCACACTGCACACTCATAAAATAGGCATTTTGTGGAATTTTGTCACCAAATTTTCAACATATGCAATTTGGGACCTCCGCTCATGGACAGTGTCACTTTGATTTTCTTAATCTGTCCAGAACATAGATTTTGCACACTGACTGCACCATTGTGTACCACATGTATGAAAACACATTCTGGGTGAGATGTGAAAAATGACAGCTGTACTATTCATAAGGAGGTGTGGTAAAATGGCAATGCTAAAAATCTGGAGTGAAAATATTAAAAATTCTCAAAGTTACGAAAGTGCATAGGAACTGCACAACACGCTCATAATGTAGTCATTTATGGGAATTATCCCATCAAATTTGCAACATAGGGTTTTTGGGAGCCTACCCTATGAGCTGTGACACTATCATTTCATTAATTTGTCCTGAAAGGTGGTTCCACACAGTGACTGCGATATCACCTTTTGGGACAGAATAACAAAATGACAGTGACTGTGTGCATGAGATGGGGTCCCAAAAACCCCATGTTGAAAATTTGGTGCAAAAATGCCCCAAAATGGCTGAGATATCCACCAAAGTTGAAAAACCCCTATTTATGCCATTATACAGCTTACCAGCATTTCTTAAGTTTGTGGTTGGCTTTGAAGAGTGCAAACATGTTCCTGGTCCACCGAAGATCATCACGCCAGCCTTTGGAGGTAAGTATGGGGTGAGGGGGGTGTGGGAGGTGGGTGAGCAGAGGGTGGGTGTGGGTTGGGGGGCACGAGAGACTGTGAGGGACTGTTTGCTGTTTTTACAGGGGAAAAAAAAGGCAATGTAGGATGCTTTGGGCATGCTGGGGTGGGTTCACGGTGTGCTGGCATACCTGGGTGTTTCTTTGGGGGGCTACAGCTGACAGGGATTGGGCATCGGCCACACAGTGTGCTTTCTGGGCGGCAGCATGAGTTGAGGAGGGATTGGGCATCCCCTCAGCTCACAACAAATTTTATTTTGGGGGAATTTATGCTGACGAAGATTAGGCTACCCCATCGACAAATGAACTGGCGAGAGCAAATGCTGACAGGGGGATTGGGTGACCCCCAATATAAACTGTTATGGGGACTGTGAGAGGTTGACAGCTCCACCATGTTTATTGAAATGTTACACCACTGAAGGCATGCCCTTCAATGAGGGGGCACTCCTTCATTGCAGCAGCAAAATCCTTTCAAGGTGGTGGCATGCTTTTGCACTGCTGTCATAGACAGCATGCAATCTAATTCATGCCACAGAGCCCAGCCTGAAAAAGCAGTGGTGCCAGTGGCCACTACAGGATCACACCTCCAAAACCTGCTATTCCAAGTTACGGCAATATGTTTCTTGCGCATGCGCAAGACAACATAAAAAAATCAAGGTGCCCCTACCCTTAATTGATGTGCCTTTTGAGAGAATTGCAATGTACTATATGTGGTTGGTCCCCTAAACAAAAGTAAACAGGGTAATCGATTTGTTTTGGTACTATGTGATTAAGCTACTCAACACCCAGAGACAGTTCCAATGTACACTGTGACAGCTCCAAACGTGGCTGCAGAGCTTGCCAAAATTTTCAGCAGAGTGGGAATATCTAAAGAGATTATCACTGATCAGGGTAGTAATTTTGGTGCTACATTATTGAAGGAGCTGTACCAACTACTAGGTATCACTGCCTTAAGAACCTCCCCTTATCACCCTCAAACAGATGGTTTTGTTGATCATTTTAATCAAACCCTAAAAATGCATGTTAAAAAGATTTGTGAAAGGTGAAGGGAAAGATTGGGGCCAATACTTTACTTACCTACTTTTTTCCTAATAGAGAAGTGCCACAAGCATCAACAGGTTTTTCACCTTTTGAAATGCTGTATGGTAGACAGCCTAGAGGGCCACTAGATGTAATAGAAGAAACATGGGAAGATAACCCCACTCAGAAAAAATCTATTACAGCTTATATGTGTGCACTGAGAAAGAAACTGGCAAAGATGTTGAAATTGCCCAGGAAGAAGCCCCAAAACCAGCAGAAGGTGCATTATGATCATAGGGAAAAAGACAAAGTTTTTGAGCCAAGTGAAAAGGACTTGTCACTGTTACCCACTACAGAAAATAAACTGTTAATGAAGTAGCAGTGGCCTTACAAAGTAGTTAGACATATTAGTACAATTAACTATAAGACTGAGACCCCTGACAGAAAAAAATCATACCATGACATACCATGCAGACCTCCTGAAGAAATGGGTTGAAAACACACCAAAGGCTGCTGTGTTAGTATTACCAGAAACCGATGGGGAATACAGTATATTGATTTAGATTATTGCTTATTACAGACTGGAACTTCTGAGACTGTAAAGATAAATGTTTCCTTAACCTCAGAACAAACCATAGAAATTCATGACTCGGTAAAGACATTTCAAAGTACTTTTACCACACTGCCAGGCAGAGCAAAAGGGGTCAAGCACATACTAGTGACAGGGAATGCTCACCCTATCAGACAAAAGGCATACAGAATACCAAAGCAGTTACGAGCAGATGTGATCAAGGAAATACAAAAAATGAAAGAGACGGGTATCATTGAAAAATCGAGATGTCCTTGTCATCACCAATGGTGATTGTACACAAAAAAGAAGGGAGTGTAAGAATCTGCCTTGGTTTTAGGAAACTTAATCAAATGTCTGAATTTGACAGCTATCCTATGCCCAGGATAGATAATTTGGTGGACAGATTGGGAAGTGCTAAGCACATTAGTACCCTGAATTTCATCAAGAGTTACTGGAAAATTCCCATAGCTAAAGAGTCCAGAGGCAAAACTGCTTTTGCTACTCCTATTTGATTCTATCAATGCACCACCGTGCCATTTGGTTTACATGGTGCACCAGCTACATTCCAATGGTACATGGATGTCATTTTATCCCCACACACTGGTTATTGTGCTGCTTACCTAGATGATGTTATAGTGTACAGTCCAAACTGGAAAAGATACCTGGAAGGCCTATGAGCAGTTATCCAATCTATCAAAAATGCAGGTCTGAGACCTAATCCTATGAAGTGTGCATTAGACATGCAAGAAACCTCATAAGTGGGCTATATTTTGGGAGATGGAGATGCAAAGCCAGAAATTTCTAAGATAGGAGCTGTATCTAACAATCCGATCCCTAGACCAAAGAAACATAACAAGTCACTTTTAGGGCTGGCTGGTTACTACAGAAGATTTGTTCCCAACTTTGCCCAGTTAGCTACTCCCCTCACTGAACTCATGAAAAAATGGCACCGAATAATGGGAAGTAGACCGCAGAGTGTGATGAGGCTTTTTGGGCCATCAAGGCTGCTTATGTTCAGCCCCTGTTTTAAGAAGTCCAGACTTTGAGAAACAACTGTTACAGACAGATGCTGCATTAGAGGCAGGCTTAGGTGCAGTCCTGAGTGAGAATATAGATGGGAAGGAACATCCCACTTTGTATATCAGTAGAAAATTACATGACAGACAGAAAAGGTACTCCATCATTGAGAAGGAATGTCTTGCTGCAAAATGGGCTATGGACTCCCTTATGTTTTATTTGCTAGGAGCTGACTTTGTGCTTATGATAGATCATAATCCTGTCTGTTGGCTTAATCAAATAAAGAATAAAAATTCCAGAATCACAAGGTGGTACCTGACACTACAGCCATTTAGATTAAATGTAATGCACAAAAAGAAAATGTCAGTGCTGACTTTCTGTTAAGATATGGATCTGAAATCAAGAATTCAGAAGTTTGAAAAAAATGTGTGTTTAAACTGAACTGTGAAATATGGTATGAAAAGGAGATACTGCATATTCAGAGCACTGTAAATGTTAGAATGTTAAAAGGAGCTTTAAAATAAAGTTTTTAAAATCTTTTTTTTAAACAGGTTCCCTCTTAAAGGTGGAAGGGGGTGACAGGGTTGGATAAGGCCCTGTCCAATTTGTTGTGCATAGAGAGATAAAAGCAAGGATCTAGTCTGTTATCTCTTTTTTGCCACTTGTTTGTCTTTTGCCTGTCTGATTGTGCAATCAAGTTTTCCTGTGGCACCCAGGGCTGGCCACCCCAATGTGTTCCACCCCCCACTAGCTCCCTGTCTTTACTTGTTGTTTCTGTCTTTTCTTTTCCCTCGCTTCTCTGTGGTTGAGAACATGTATGTGGATATTTGTGTGAAGCTGGGATCCTTGGTTTGTAAATGTACATAGTTATATTGTTTGAAATCAACTGCAGAAAGCTATTTCAATTTATTAGAAAAGATGCAGTTTATTAGAAAGGATAGCAAGCTGTCAATACAAGGGGTTTGACAGTAAGAGATCTTTTGACAAGCTTGTTAACAGAACTGTCTACAGGAGGCACTTGCAGCCATCCTGTTCTATTTTGTTACACCTGTAAAGCCTGGATGTACTTGCTGAGGAAATAAACTGACACATTTTGTTACATTCTGTGATAAACAGGATGCAGTGAGAAACTATGAAAACAGCAATGTGTTTGTTTTTTTCAGTTTTTAGGTTTAGATTTGGAGCTGCACTAAGAAGGACTTTTTCTTGGACTGCCTATGTTAAAAGCCATCCTGTACAAATGCTATTTTATTGTTTTTTTTTTTTTTAATAAAGTTCTACTTGTGAATTTTTATAACTGCTTCTTTTTTTAATTTAGTATGCTTTTTATTCTGCCTCTGCCAGCTGGCCCCATTCAGCCTATCCACTCCCCCAGCCCCGTCACCCCGCCATCTCTGGGTCTTACCAGACAATCTACAGTACCCCACAGTTTGCTCTCATGGCAGAGCTTCCTGGACCAACCCCTAAATCCAGGGAGGAGTTTAGTTTGGATGTGACCAATGATCCTGGTTGGTGGGTGTGGAACCTGCAAGGAGGGAGTGCGTAACCCTGCAGGTCAGGATTTTCCTCCTGTTGTTCTTCATAGGGGGCGTGGCATTCAAGGACATAAGTGGCGCATATGCAGTATGTCTGGCATGCCCCCCCAACTAGACTCAGCCCTGACAATCAGACCCCTTGCTACTGCAAGGGGTCAGAACTGTACCAGTGACTTCCTCACTTTCCCTGGAAGGAGGAGGAGAGCAGTCCATGGGATGCTTGATTCTCCCCCAGGTTGGTCCTCTGACTCCTGAGATAGCTTCTGATCCTAGGTCATCGGCATTGCAAGTGGTAGCACTATTGTTGCGCCACCGGGCTGGCTTTGTAATCATTTCTGATTTACTCATCTTTCCTGATCTTTCCTCTATGACACACATGCACTTATAGAGCTCTGACAAGGCAATACGAGTAAAGAAATGCCTTGATGGTGCACAGTATAGAGGCTCCATCACATGCATCAATTAGCAGGATGCGGGGTTTGAGGCAAAGGAGACGGCCAGTAGGTTTTCAGCTAGCAGCTTAACCACTGCCCTGTTTATCTCCTTCACCTTGGGATGCCCCGGTATGAAATTGCCTGTGCATTCTGCACATTCTTGCAAAGTTAACTGCCACCTGGAAGGAATAGGAACATCACTAGATGATGGGATGGTTTGGTCCTCAGATTGCAAGGATGACCTCCTCCCACTAACAGCAGGTATCTGGCTCTGTACTGGCTATAAATGTTTGAAAATCCTACCTTGCTGCTGTGCCTGGCCTACCCTGCTCTTAGTTTGTACCTGCGTTATTTCAGCCCACCCCTGATAGTGATTCATGCACAGATGGGTACGCAAGCCCAAGGTACCAAGAGCTGGTGGGTGACCACATCTGATTTTTACAAGACACAACAGGCAGTGGGCATGGGAAAAGCCACTGGTGCAAATTTCAAAATACTGCAAACACCAGACCCTTTTACTTTTTTGGCTGGTGTGGGTGATGGATATGGTGAAGGAAGGTTACCACCACCAGCACCACCACCACTCGGAAAAAAGACACCAGCATCACCTTTTCTTTGTGGGCAGCAGTTGACTTTCCTTTGGCTGTCTTTTTTACACCAGCCTTCTTAGGCTTAGCAGCCGATTTCTTCTTAGTCATGGTCAACTTGGTCAACTTTGATGACTGCTTTTACTTTGGAGTTGAACTGGGTGCATTGCTTTCCTCTTCATTGTCATCCTCATCTGTAGGTAAGGAGGGAGTTAATCCTCATCAGCAACATCAGATTCTGGTCCCAGATCACTCACTTCCACTTCAGCAGAAGGCTCCTGCCCCTCTACCTCCTCCACAGGTGTCACCTTAGGGACCATCACCACACCAGTTGCTACAGATCTGGGTTTTCTCCAGCCTTGGAGTAAGTGGAATTTTCTCAATAGGGTCATGGTGGTGGAAGTGGACATGGACATCTCAGCACCACCACCAGTGTGTTTGACAAATGCATGTGTGCCACACAGTATGTGACATTCCCAGTAGGGGTGACAATGGTGGGTTTCTTCATCTTCTTAACCATGTATTCTTCCACCACAGGATTCTCCTCTGATGTAAACAAACCACCAGCAGACACACCTGCTGTTCACTGACCATCTTTATTTTCTGCCCAGGTGACCTACGCACTTTTTTCAGCATCACCAGGCCATTCCAACCACTACTCTGAGGCGTAGTGAGTTTAGCCCCACTCATCACCTTTCATGGTGTATCCTTTGTCCCCGTACCAACTACTTCTGTTCTACCATCTGACAACACACTGCCACTGACACCACTAACAACCTCAATGTAAGAATGCTTGCCATATTTGTTATCACTAGACAGGTTGCTCAACTGTAAAATATTTTCCTCAACCAAAAATGAAACAACAGAAATATCAGTTTCACTGGTTTGCACTGTGACTGCAGTTCAGGAGAACAACACCGACAATGTTTTTCTGTACTAATGTGTCTGTCACCTTAAGCGTGCTCAGTTAACAGTAACAAAAAACACTACAGCTGCTCTTTAAACAAAATTTTTGACAACTTGTCAGAAGTAAAAACTGGACCTGCTGTTGTCCAGCAGACAGAGAGAGAGAGAGAGAGAGAGAGAGACACCAACACCACTATAGCAAAAGGCACAAACATTTGAACAAATTAAAAATGACCACAAGGGGCAGAGGGAGGAATTGATGTATGATACTTGATAATTTCTAACAGAAAAATTGCCCATTGAAGGCACAACAGGATCCAGGATTTTCAGAAAAAGCACAGAATTGTCTCTAACACATCCACTATACTTAGAGACTGCCAAGAACCATGATGAAAGCATGGAGAATCAGGTTGGAAGCAGAGGATTAACATTTCTGGTCTGCCAACACTGTCTGCTGATTTTGGATTTGGATTTCAGAATCAGATTTTGAAATCTGAGTCTGGCTATCATTTTTGGATTGAGGATTTAAGGGTCTAAAATCCTAAACACTGAAATCCAAAATTTGTGTTGGAATCTGAAGGTTCCAATTCTATTCCATGGCATCTGAGCGACCCTACTGCATGATGTTTCTACAGTACAGCAGGATACATGATCAGCTCTTTTACTGTGTCAGCAAGTGTGGGAATGCTTTCATTCACAGAAGGCAGTCAGTTGTGGAGGAGATCAGCTTGCTGTCTGGTTGCCTTCTGTCTCACCTGGGTTGGGGGCCTTCTCACTGACTAAAGACAATTTGAGTGCTTAAGGCAGAGGAGGGTGGGAGTTGGGCGCTGCTTCTAAAGAAGGGAGGGAAATATTGATTTCATAGATTAAAGTGCTAAGGATGAGGCAGCAGCCAGCCATAGAGGTGGGTGGGTTTGTGCTGGCCACTGGTCATGTGAGTTTTATTTCTTTAATCTTTAATTTGTGGGTACTGGGGGAGGATGGTGGGTTGGAACTATAGAAGAGAGTGGGGGACAAAAGGTGTATTTTAAAAGATTGAACTGGACAAGAGGGTGGGGTCTGTTTCTTTTTTTTTTCAATGGGAAACAAAGAATGAAAATATGAATTCCAAGTTTCCGAATAGTTGGGGCACCAAATATTCAAAATAAGGTATTTTCCTACACTTGTTTTAGGACCCCCCCCCCGAACATCTCTAAAGCTTTACAAATCATTCTGAAAAACTGAACACAAAAATGTTAATTTTAATGAGGAACAGTCACCACCAAGGGCCCCCACACTCCCAATGTGCACTTTGTAGGCAAAAGGATTTTGATTTACTTATTGTTTATTATAGTACAATAGATTATATTAGACTTATTTGCTTACTTGTAGGTTGGCATTTTCTTTTACTACAAATCCCAGAACCCCTTGCGGCTGACATCAGTACAGTAGTCAGCAGTGGGAGATTTAATAGCCTGTAGTGCATGTTAGAGTTTATATAAGCTCTGATCCTTTGTTTGCTGGTCCTGCTTTCCTCCCTGGGCTAAGTACAGTTACAGAGGACTGTACGTAGTCCCTGAAGAAAAGCAGTCCCGGAAACCATCTGATTCAAGATGATAAAAGTTCTAATGTGCACTGCAGGCTAATGAATCTCCCAGTGCTGCATACTGCTCTGATGTCAGCTGCAGGGAATTCTAGGATTCATAGTAAAAGAAGATGTCGGCCTACAACTAAACAAAATTAATCTGATGTAATCTGTTATAGCATAGAAAACAATAAGTAAACCAAAATGTTTTTGCCTCAGAAGTGCACACTGTGGGGTCCTTTGTGCTGACTGTTCCCCTTTCAAACAGAATAAGGAAATTCTGCTTACCTCACAACAGAATATAACAATACAGCATTCAAATCATAATTGTTTCAATATAGGCATCCTCTTTAACACCAACAGAAGAATTAATTTTAGAGTAGAATTTGGAAATGTAAGTCATGTTGTGTCAGTTGCCACCCCCATTCCCTCAGTTCTTGTTAACAGAATATCATGGTCCACCAAGTCAAAGGCCTAAAAGAGGTCCTATGAACATTGCACCCATTGGGTCCCTCACATCCCGAGCTCCTTCTACTAGATTTTGATGACATCTTTGAGTGTGGTTTCTGAAGAGTGTCTGGCCCTAAAGCCTGACTGGTGGACAGATGACAAGGAATGGTACACCAGATAGGAATATAACTGCCAATAAATCATCCTCTCCAGTAGTTCTGAGAGGATGGACACAAGACCAGTTGTCTTCTAGCTGTAAGGAACATTTATAGCTACACCCTTAAAGATTGTGGTGCTCTCTGCACATTTCCAGATTTCTGGAAAATAGTGTTCAGTAATACTCCTGTTAAACAGTTTTGTCATAGAAACATGGAATTGGACAGCAGATAAAGATCACTTGGCCCACCTAGTCTGCTCATTTTTCCCTACCAACTGTATTACCACAGACTGTACTTGATCTCTGGTTCTACCCCACACCTCCACCTTACCACTAAGGTCCCCTTATGCCTATCCCATGCATTCTTGAACCCCGCTACGGTCTTTGCCACCCCACCTCTGCTGGGAGGCTGTTCTAGGTATCCAGCACCCTTTTGTGAAGAAGTACTTCCTCACAACTCCTCTGAGTCTCTCCCCCCCTCCAGCTTCATAGCATGACTTCTTGTCAAGTAGAATTTGTAACTGAACACCACCTGTAGGTACTGTACTGCATTTGGGTTGAAAAAAATTAGTTTCCCCTTACTAATCTGACTATCTGCCAAGTTTGCCGGTTTCGCATTCGAAAACATGGCAAGGAAATAAACCTGCCAAGACTAGAGGAAAGCCAGGTGGGCCAGTGGTTACCCAGGTCATCACTGTATGGTCTGCCTAGCCAAGAGCAGAGCAGAACAGAACACTGAAAGTAGCCAGACACTCAGCCACCATAAATAACACAACTAGAAAGGGATACAAATTTATAAAAAAGTGTAAATGCAGCTGGACAACTGGATTTTTGGCAGACTGGTGGTGGTGAGGGGAATAAGTAGATGGGTGGGCCATTGTTCATTGTATGTGTCTTAACAGCCTAACCCATAGCAAACACAGACAACACCATGCCATCTTGACAGATATCAGCTGTGGCTGTAGCCCCACCTTCAGTCAGTCTCCTGCTAGCTTGTATCACTGATGTCAATGAAATACTGCTGGCTAGTGGCTACTGTCACCGAGTTGTGCCATATCTGTATGATGAGCTTTTTAGAATGCTCCTGGTTGTAGACACTACAAGTACTGAAGCTGGTATTTTAGTAGGACTGGAATGTGCTTTCCAGCTATTGCCTGGTACAACAGATTGACTCATCTAGGCCCATGAACTGGAACAGGCTCATGCTGCAGTAGTCCACTCTGAGCAGTCACAAGAAATGATTAATAGCAAGGATGGCACCTTCCATTCCCTCAGTCAACTAAGTTGGTCTCTGTGTCTCTCAAAGACTAATCAAGGTCAGTGAAAAACTCTCCCAAGCACATGATAATTAGGTTTTATACCCACTCCCCTAAAGCATGCTGTCTGAATTCTTTGTATGTACTTACTGATGGATTTGTTGGTAACTCTGCAGGTGGAACTCTCCACTTGGTTATAAATAACTATACTGATGACCCGCTGGTGTTAGGGAGTGCTGTGTTGTCATGTTATGTTATCTTTTAGATTAGATATTTTGTGGTGATTTGCATATGCAGCCCATGATGCTTTGCATTGTGGGGACATGTGTAATTTTGTATTTCTTTGAAACTTGACTTCCCAGCCAAATGCCTTTTGGGGTAACCATTTCATCAGTGCTTGCACATAGAGGTTCTTTGTCTTTTAAATTGTTTTTTGTTTTAATTGGGGTCACCACAACATTCCCCAGATAGACCATTTTAGAGTAGCTGGTTCATTCCACTGGGGTGCCAAATCAGATCGAGGCATACTTATGAGTCCTGGTAGGACGAAACACATGTCTATGCCTTCTGTTGGCACCTGTTGCAAAGTGTGTGAGAGGCCTTTCGGCACCATGCATCTCTGCTTAAAGTTGAACCAGCTTAATATGTTGTGGTGATTTGCATATGCAGCCCATGATGCTTTGCATTGTGGGGACATGTGTAATTTAGTATTTTTTTTTAGATTAGATGTTACACAGAGGTCCTTTCTGCCTTTTCTTCAGCTTAACCTAATTCCAGATCAGTCATTACTCTATGTAAATCCCCTATCTTCCCCCCCCCACCACACTAGATGAGGCTGAAAACGTGAAAATATTTCCTTGCCCTTTTTCAGACAACAACAACAAAAATCATTTATTTGAAATTCAGTAACTGGGATGCTTCTCTACTGGCATTTAGTACAACGTCCTTGGTAGGTAATTCAGCAACTATCAGCACTGGACAGACAGTATAATTCTGGCAGATTACCTGCAGGCAGTTCATTTTAGCAAATAATACCCACACTTCTCTGACTTGTACCTGAAACAGTTGCCACATGCAAGAATAGTGCAAAGGATTAGAAATAAAATTACTGTACACTGCACATCTGAGCTTTCCATTGTCTTCTGCAGGGGGAAGGGGGAGATCCAGGATTCATGAACACATACTGCACAGCAAAAATGAATTGCTAAGGCTCAGTTCTCAGTATGGCTGAGTGCTACTTGGGTTCTGTCTTGCTGTATCTTGCAGCACTGTAGCTCAGCAGGCTCCTCCTGAAAACCTAGAGCTCAGGGTGAGAACTGACAGAACAGCAGCCACACAGCCATGCTAGTGTAAAACACCTCAGCTGTACTCTGCTTGTCAATAATTCCTCCTTGACTTTACATAAAATAATTCTCCCTATCCCTTCGTAACCTGATATCTTTCAGTGGACAACTGGGCTTCAGAGAAATCTCTAGGGCCAAGTCTTCCTTCAGCAAATGCACTTCACTTGGACACACCACATAATCTTTGTTAGCTCAAGTGACACTTCTGTCACTGTGCAGCTGGTTTTATTTTCCCAAAACTTGCTTTTGAGGTTTGTATCCAAGTAATTCTTCAAAGGGCTGTGTGCTGCCTTATGATTGGACCCTACACACTCTGTGTTCACTTTTCAGCTACAGTATGCAGCAGAGGGCCACGGTGCTGAAGGGGAGCTCAGAAATGGCATGTTTGACTTCTGAAATCATAAGATGAAGCATGTTTGCATTAGGCAGTGTGCATGGAAAATGTTAGGAGAGAGACATGCTGTTTAAACTTCCAACACATTTAAATAAACACAGTAGTAACCTTGGCCCAAGAACCACACTTTAACACTTAGCCCTGGCCAGCCAACACGTCCTGAAAGTTAACTGATAATATATCATTAGCACTACAGGAGCTTTTGGGTGCACAGCTGGGTTTAAAGGCAAAAATACTCCTAGAGTTAATAAAGACAACCCACTTATTTTTCATCTGCAAAATCATACTGTTTGTACTTGTGCTCAGTTGAGATCAAACACATAATTTTGTTCAGGGCTCTGACCTGTGGGTTAAAGTTCACTAAGCTTCAACTTTTTCTCAGAGACAACCTTGTTGGAGAGCTCTGCTGTCTAATTAACTTCATGCCTCTTGTACTTTGTGTCTCTGTCTTACAGAGCTTCAAATGATTTGGGAACATGCAAGCTGACAGCATACCTTTGGATAATCCTATAAGCATTTTAGCAGTGAGGTAAAAGCAGGAGTCCTGCCGAGATAGTTTATTAATGAGGAGAGGGGAAATGGTTTACATATTTGGCTTTTTTTTTGGAGCCGTAATATTCTGTGTAGCAAGTAGCAATCTGGTAGCTTAATGTACCAGCCCAACAGCGAGTTGTGCTCATGCAGTGTTAGAATTATAATTCCAGAGCTGGGGGCCCTAAAATTATAGATCAGGGACCATCTGCAGCTGTTTTGGATCAGTGTTTAATGCATGCAGACGGGTCAGATGGAAAGCACACTGCACTAAATAGTACTCATTAGTTTGTGTACCCCATTGTTTCTTAGTAACAGTAAACATACAACACAGAGCCTTGTGTTAAATGTTTTTTATTGCATTTTATAAAAACAGTAAATCTGAGTATGGCATGCTATTTGTTTGTAAAATACTGGCAAACCAGAAAAACACACTGAGCCAAACCTTTTTTTCTAGGTATGATCCAAAGAGGGGAAACAAGGGTGTATAAAGTTAAAACAAGCAGTAAGGCACACTTAGTTATTCAATAATTTATTTGGGGGTAGAGAGGTCGGGGACAGCAGAATAATATAACAAGGTACAATAAATACAAAATGTTAACAACTGTGCAAAAAGCAAATACCAAGTGCAGAGAACTATAATACAAGATACGTAAAGTTAAATACATTTGCAAATGTATAAAAGCAATACATGTACAGAGTAGGAACAATAATGGAAATTGGGGGGACGAGTACACAGTGCAAATGTGAGGCAACGGAGGGCCATGGCTGGAGGGTGGTGGACACCAACTTTTGATATGTTAAATTGTGTCAAGATGAGACAAAGAAAATGCAGATAAAAATTGCATTAAATATACAATACAACAGTATAGCATATAATTACCTAAATTATACAACTGAGTTGCATCATTTAAAACTCAGCTATTGGCCACGTTTATTACTTCTGGCATATGTAACTGCTTCCAGTGAACAAACTGTATTCTTGACAATGTATTCTTGTATACTGCACATGATTTCTCCAACAACCTGTAACCTAATCCAAAATAGGTACACTGTTGTTATATATAATCTCTTTATGTACTGTACTTAAATGTCTGCATACCTGACTATGAATCCTTTGAAAATAGGCACTTGCTGAAAGGATTACGTAAATTGAATACTAAGCCGGCCCAAATGAAAGAATTTCATATTTTCTCTACCAAAGGTATGATTTTAAAAATGTTTCAGGGAAGATGATTCTCTTCTTTTTTGGGTGTTGCACACCAGTTTTCCATGCTGTTGACAATCTATTGCACTTTGCTAGCCAGGACTTCACAAATGGTTTGGGATCAAATTCAGACAAGGGTAGGCCATTCAGTTTGATCCACTCTACACATCTCAGTTGTTCAATGGAAAGTCTGTTTCTTTGAGGAGTTCCATTCATGTTCATGGCAGAGAACCCCTCTCGCATTCTGCGGTCAGTTCTGAGTAAGCTCTTACTGCAGCCATGAATCTTGCCAATTGGCCTCCAATAGGATCAGAAAGTTTGTATGTCTGAAACTCAGTAGCCACCTCTCTAACTGGTTATGGTAGTTCTCTTGCCAACAAAACCATTTCCAGTTTGCAGAATTAGTTCCTCCTCCTCTTTGGGCCAGGCTGCTCTATGCAGGGGGCTTGCTAGGTTAACAAGGTCTCAATTAGGGAATTTGGCTGTCAGGTTGCTTACAAGGAACTGGTAAAACTGCTGTTGATTAATCTTTGGCAGTGTAGGCTGCAGCTGAATGCCATTAAACACATTCTCATCACGTAGCTGTGATTTGACTTCATGGAAACTTTGTCCATCAGTAGCCTTCATAGCTTTTAGTATGAGATGGGCGCTTCTCACATGCTCCATTGCTTCATAGATGAATGAATGGTATCAGGTTAGAATAGCGATTCCTGAACAGTGCCATCTGAAGCATGTTGTAGGAACCGCATAATGCCTGAATAGCAACAGGGGTAGAATAGTGAATGTCAACTACCACTATCCCTGTAACTATCCAGGCATTGGTGGGAGTAGTCAAGTAAGTAAGAAAGAAAATGCGGAAGCTGGCCAAGCTGCTCCTATGGTGGAGAGGGCTAAATCAGAAGCAGCTTGACCAGCACAGACCAGGAGACCAGGGTTCTGTTCCTGGTCTCCTAAGGGATACTTTTTTTGATCCACTCCCCACCCCAAGTGTGCTGTTGTATTTTTGGCATGCTGCAGACAAGATGTGGTTCCTTCTCAATGTTCTGATTTTCCCCATTTGGAGTTAGTTATAAAAATTACGGGTGGTACGGGGGGCAGAGACCCCCATGTTGGTGGGGTGTGAAAAGTGTACAGCTTCTAATTTTCCAATGGTAGCAGTCATCATGGTGGTTTCCAACTGCTACCATTGGCACTGTTTTGTTTTTTGGCATTTGTATGTGGCATTGTTCTTGACAGCACTGTTTAAACTGCCCTGTTATTGACAGCGCTGTTCTTGTTAGCACTATTCAAACTTTGTGCCGAACAAATCATTGATCTGTAGCATCTGTGACAAGTTACACAGTTCTCTAAGGGTACCATTCATTATAGCAAAATCCAAAACAAATCCAGTACTTTCAATATGTTTCCCTAGTCTAACAAATGTTGTACTTTCAGTAGATGATCTGTCTCTGACCTCTGAAGCAAATGTAAATTAAGAATATACTGCCTTGTATTACATTAGAACTGCTTTTACTGTTCTGTAGCTGCTAGCCACCCATCACACACTGAAGATTAGGTTAAATTTCAACAGCTCACATGAGGCTTTTGTGCATTAGATGCTATCTCTCACTTGTTCTTTGAGGATTGGCTGAATAAACTGTATAGCTTTCCGACAAATATTTCAAAGTGATTGATCCCATCAGCTCCACCCCATAGTATTGCCAATTCTATTCTGTGGGCAAGACAGTGAATAGAATGCACCATGGGGAATTTTTCCTTCAGTAAAGAACATGGTCCACTTTTTGTACCCATCATTACTGAAGCACCATCTGCTGCAAGCCCTATCATTCTCCTGGCCTAAAGCTCCCCAGTTAATCTTCTGGATTTCAAAAATTCCAACAGGGTGTCCTGAATAGCTTGTGCAGTGGTGCCTTTATTTACTTCAATAGGCTAAGCTAAATATTGCCTACATTTCTACCTCCAGTATTTGCATGATGACTGCAGCCTTTTCAAAAAATGTGCTCTCATCCAACAGTAAGAAAAGAATATCTACAGAGCACTTCTGCGTGTCATTGTCTATGTGCATCACAATGTTCTGGCAGCTGTGATGAAACTGATGAATATTTCCAACTTGTGTTCCATTTAAGTCTTGTAACTTCAGAAGATCCACCTGAGTGGAAAAGGAAAGTTCTTTTTAGCTATGAAGGATGTTGTTTTGAAGGAAAATTCAGACTTTGCAAAGAACTTAGTAGTCATCTCAAGGACACATTATGGAAGAGCCTCCTTACTTTTTTACTTGTGTATATTAACCGTAGCTATGTGTGCCTTGGTATCATGCTGCTCCTATATCTTTTTCCTCAGTGCCTTACTGTTTTTTGCTGTGACTGTAGCATGTACCCAGGCAGGTGCACAATGTACACCAGAGAATTTGTCAAGCACTGTCATTACATCGGTACACACACTGCATCTAAGACATCCTTTCTTTGCAATTACCCATGGATAATGACTCTTCTATACTGGGTACTGTTCTACAGTCCACATCTTAAGAATCTCTGTGCCACTGGAGCTCTCTGTTGCCATTGGAGATTTTTGTCATTGTTGGAGGTGTTGGCATTACTGGATATCCCTGCATTACTGAAGATGATATCTGCATCACTGGAGCTGATTTTGGGATCACTGGAGATAAGTCCTGGAATTGCACTTCATAAGGTTTTGGAGCTAAGGGGTCTATGAGGATCGTTTCTTTAAAATGAGCCCCCTTCCCATTATAAGTTGATGGGAGTGATGTCTGAGCTACTGGGGCTCACTTCAGAGTTAGGGGTTCTGAGCCCTGGCAAGCCCCCCATAATTCCCAAACTGCTGAAGATCATCTCTGAGTCACTCAAGATCTCTGCTTTACTGAAGAGGTGTTCTTCATTTTGCTGTGTCTCTGGTGTCTGAAAAGGATTGCTTTTGCTCTGGTTAGACTCTACAGTTTCCTCAGTTCTTGGACGTTTGATCATTGGGGTAGGATGTTCAGGCATCTCACCTTCCAGTTGCCGCTTGTTGTTTATATTCAGGAAAAAATTCTGACTTTCCAGATTGCAAGCCCTATAACAAGGGTAGAGAACTTTAAAAGACTGATATTACATTTTGTTCCCCAATTACTGTGGCAGTGAAAATGACCACAAAACTGTAGATGACAGGCTACGGTTGTTAGCTCAAGAACAATGTAAAACATGTTTTTGCTGAACACTGTGGCAGTAAAAATGACCGTGGCCCAGATATTCAAAATCAGACATAAGCATGGTGCAAATGTTTGTGCCGTTCCTGCTCCTCACCCACAGGCTGCTATATTAAGTCAGATAGCAGGCCGGTGCTATTCAACTGAATATCAGTCAATGTCAGTGCAGTGCTAAGTCAAACAGTGCTGCTCCAACATGGATCTGGGCTGTAACCAGCCCACAGGGAATTGCAACATGGGACCAGATAGCATTGGGATCCATGTTAGCTATTTTCAGCCACACCATGCAAATTAGCCCATTGGGCATGCAAGGTGCTATGGAACCATTTGCATTTCCATTATGGTCTCATTTGCACGGTGAGCAGAGGCACTTTAGTGCCCACTCTGTGGTCACATAACATCATCCCTGATGTGTAACGGCACCCTCCACTCCCCGAACAGCTGTCCCATATGCGGAAGAGATTGTGATTATATACCTGATAAAATTGACAGCAGCAGCAGTTCTGGGGGAGAAGGCAGAACAAGTGGGGGCAGGTGCACATAAGAGATCAAAAAAGACCAAAACTGGTGGCACAACAAAATAAAGGCCACACAAAACAATAAGGTGAAACACAGAAACAAGCATCTGAAATGAGAACAGATAAAGAAGACAAAGACAAAACAGGTTGCCCAGGACACTTGGTAGAAGAAGAAGAACCATTCCCCGACCCTGAAGAACTGGTGGAGGAAGAGGAGGAAAATAGAAAGCAAACAGACATGAGGCAAAAACGTTAACAAGAGCAATTGTGAAAATGTTAGCCACTGACTTGCTGCCATTCTCCTTTGTGAGCAATGATGGTTTTCTATCACTAATGCAAGTTCCCAGTCATAACTACTTTTCCACAGTGGGTCTTACTGATTCGTATCAGTGTCTACATGACTGTGTCACATGCCCTGAAAGCATAATTTGTTCCAGCTGTTCACATCACCACTGGCATGGGGACCAGTGGTCAAACTACTGAACTCATGGCAGTGACTGCCATTGGGTCAGTTTCCCCCTTTATTCCCCTCCTTTTCCTTCACCTCCTCCCTCCTCCTCTGGGTTAGGTGCCAGCAGCAGCAGTAGCCTCAAGTCATCAGTGGCCCCCAGCCTCCACAAGCAGACAGACATATGTTTTTCTGGCTTTGACAATGACCATTGTGCAGAAAACTTGTAACACTTCTTTCAAAAAAGGTTTGATGAGTAGCTTACACCACACTCTTTAATGCCAGGTACTATATTATCAGATAATGCAAAGAGCATTGTTAAGGCAGTTGAGGTTGGGGATTAAACACATTTTTCATGTTTTGTTCACTGTATAAATCTGGTAGTTCAGGGATCCCTAGGTGAGAAAGGCACCACTTTATAGACAGTAGTGGAGGAGTGTACCAAAATGTGGGGCTTTTTATAATCCTGAATAATCCACACATTTTGATGAATAACCTGTGATTTATTAACAGAAATGCATGAGTTATTCATGATAATCAAAGCAGAACAGAATTATAGATTTTGAAGAGGTTTGAGAGGACAAGGGAAGCCAGAAATAACTATATGGTACAACTCATGCAACAGTAAAACAAAATATGCATTGGAGATTTTCCAAAAAGTATAATTTTTGTTACCTGGTTTTTCAGTATGTGTTGAGTACCAAAAGGTTCAACAGTAGCCTCCCTGCTGTCATTGGATAAATCCCACCAGCCTCACTTAAATGCTGCCCCACTGACTCAAATGTGGGGGGCGGGGCAAAATTCATTGGTCTGACCCTTCAGCTGCAAAAGTGAGGGATCTGCTGAACCCCCCAACGCCCTGGATCCTCCACCTACGTGTGCAGACATGTGTAGGTCTGGCTCAAAACATTTGTTGTCATTTTAGCCATTCTGTAAAGGCATGAACACTATTATGAAACATCCAGATGTGGAACAACCTTCCACTTCACCAGCTCAAACAGAATGTGGCAACCAGATGGAATTCCATGTATTACATGATGGAATGGCTGCTAGAACAACATAAGGCTAGCCACCAGTATGCTGTAGAGCATGTATTGGCAAGGAAGATATAAACATCAGCTCACATCAGTGATGCCTGATGGAGACCATCTGCACTGTGTTGAAGCCCTTTAAGGAGGACACAAGGGTGGTTAGTGCTGTTGCAGCAGGTCTAAATCAAGTAATCCCCCTCATTAACTTGTGACTTGTTTGTATGAAAACTCAGTATGAGGAAAAGGAGGATACCACTGTTCTCAGTCTCATAGAAAGGATAAAATCACATTTCTGGAATGAAACACGCATTTCACAAGTACGTAAAGATGACCACTACATCCTGGGCGCTGTCTTGGACCATCGGTTCAATTACACATTTAAAACATTCTTCGATGCACAACAATGTGGTAAGTATCAGCAGTCCTATAATGCCTTGCTTATTTGTCTGGTCTCTTTACTTATGGCATAAGACAGGCAAAGGGACACAAACAGACCAGAAGAACAACACTCATTGTATTCCCTTCTTGCAATCACAGTGACTGGCCAGGTGAAGGACAAGGAAGAAGGACAAGCCCAGTGAATTTCTACAGCTACTTAACATCACAGGAGTCACTCCTTTTTGTCTCCAAGTCACCCAGCTGCTAGTGCTTCTGCCCCCCCCACAAAGAAAGGACAAACCACTATAGGAACAACACCCTGACTATGGCTTGACGAAAAAGTACGGCAAGTCACTTTCTGACACAGTGGTGTCTGAGATGCCAGCAAAAAAATGGTGTAGGATTATCTGGATGGGAATGTGCCACTAGCAGAAGGAGATGAGGCTGTATTATACTGGTACCAAAAATAAGACGGTTTGGCTCTCTTTGACACATGAAGCTGTTGAATACCTCAGTTGCCCATCTGCAAATTTGTACTCAGAGAGGATGTTCAGTGCTGCAAACAATATTGTCACCAACAGGAGAACATGCCTTTTGACCCAAAATGTACAGATACTCACTTTAAAAAAATAATCTGCCCCTTTTTCCAAAGCCCTTTTTACCATGGTTCATGGAGGATGAATCATTTATAGTTCCAGCGGGGCTAAAAGACAGAAGAAGATGATGAGGTGGATGGGGAGGGTTTCTATGTCCATCAGTTGTTTTTGTTTTGGAACCAGTGGCCTAGATACATGCTGTGAGATGCTACACTGTTGTTTTGACTCAGTTAATGTTTGTTCGATTTTTGCCAGGCCTGCATAGGCTGAATTAATAATTTTGGGGGCAATGTTGCCCATGAAACTAATGTGCACAACACTGAATCATGGCATAACCAGTAACCTTGTCCATGCATGACCCTGTCCCAAATTGCACTCAATTTTTGGAACCACAGTAGCCCACACTGTGTGAAGCTGCACTGTTGTCTTCAATCAGTTAATATTTGCTCAGTTTTTGCCAGGCCTGCTCAAGTCAATTAATAATTTTTGGGGCAATGTTGTCTATGAAACTGGTGTGTACAACACTTAGCCATGACATAACTGGAAGCCTTGTCCATGTGTGGCACGGTACTGAATAAAGGATTAATAACTTTAAAGGAGCTATATTGAGTGGAGTTTGTCCAATCAATTTCTGATTTATATATGATATGTCTTTTGGATGACTCAAGACCAAGATTGCAATTTTTTGTGTGACAGATGTCGGCAGCCTGGATATTCTACCATTGGATACAATACAAGTCTGACATACCTTTGTCCAGTGGCTTGTTTTATGGAATACAGCAGAGGTATTAGTAATAATTTTTGAAAGGCCACCTTTCGATCATACCACCACCCTGCTGGCCTGGGGCCTCCCACCTTCTGGTACCTTCCCTACTTCCCCACTGTGTATATTGTGGTTCAAAAACAGAGATATATTTTTCTGTTTAAAACATAAAGTATGCCCACACCATCTGCTGCATCTGTGCCTTACTCAGAGTTACATCAACAAACAGAGACTGCATTTTTGTCTTATAACTTTACAAACAAAGAGCGTCAACAGATATTAGGGTAACTGAAGCGGGATAAAACATGGTCTGACATTAGTAGTAATAAAACTTTATTAAAAAAGATAGAACATTTGGAACAACATGATATCAGACTAGAAAGGCATGCTTTATCGGTGGCTGAATATATTAAGAGTCAGAGGATCCCAGAAGGCCTAAGACTACTTGTGGAACCCAATTTGGGGTTCATGACAATGGAATGAGCTGAGAAATGGACAGGTATTCATAACAAATGCTCTATGGACTTTATGTTAACCCTTATTGAAGCCATTATAAAAGAAAAGAATAGATTAGCTGTCGCAATTGATCAAGATAAGGAGGAATTTGAGGGAAAGGTAGGATTGCAAGAATATACAACATGTTTAGAAAAATTAAAAAAAAACAGTTTTAAAGAATGAGGACTTCATACAACAACAGAAATTAAATTAAAAAGTGAAATAGTGGATTACTGGGACAATAAGGTATACACCTATCATTTAAAACCTAGGACATTTATTAGGGGACCCCAATATCAATCAGCTTCAGACAGTGGTGATAGCAGTGTTACAACTGCATATATATCTACTAGAAAAAAACATATCCTGAGGATGATTTTTCAGAAGAAACAACAACCTGGGGCAAGCATCCAAATGGTGGCTACAGGACAGGAACAACCAATTCAGAGGTACTGTTTAAGAAGAAGAGGAGAACCTCAAGATGGCCAATACAGAGACCCACCAATTTACTGCGAGAAGGAGTGGGTGGAGGAGGTGGAAGAGGAGGGTGAGTAGGCGGCAGGGGAATACGTGGGAGGTTCCAGAGCAGACAGTGATTTTTACATAGAAACATAGAAACATAGACTTTGATGGCAGACAAGGACCACTTGGCCCACCTAGTCTGCCCATAATATCAGTATCAGACACATCACAGAGAATGAGGAAAATGTTTTGAGGAAAGAATTGTCTTTTTTGCCCTCCAAGGCTATTCATAATGTTGACCTTACAATGGACTTACAGAAGTTTTATACAAAGTTAAGACTAGCAGATATGTTTGGGGATGAACCAGAGGAACATAACACTAGAAAAAGGGAATTAAAGAAGGTGTTAGGTAGTAAATCAAGTTTTAACCTCCCCCCTCCAAAAGCATCTAACATTGTTGAGAACTACATCCAATTAGTGGACAGGGATATTGGAAGATTATTGGATAATAAGAAACAAAGTTGTAAGAGACAAAATTTAATACAGAGAGAAAGGTGGGCACTTAGAGATTTTGGAAATGGCAAAAATATTGTAATTAAACCAGCAGATAAAGGAGGTGGGATAGGAATTTTTGATTGTTTTAAATATAAACAGGACTTTTTAAGACAGTTGTGGGATGAAACACAATATTTGAAAATTGATAGGAACCCCACTTCAGAAATAATTAAGGACAGAAATTGAGAAATTATTGGAGATGGGGGTATATATGAGCTGGATTGTGCAAGGGGAGAAGAACATGCTACTTTGCATGAGTCATAGGATTCCAATCTTTTATGTATGCCCCAAGGTCCTTAAGGACCCCTTAAACCCCCAGGCAGGCTCGTTGTGTCCAGTATAGGGTCCATTTTGGAACCTTTATCTAAATATGGGAATGTCCATCTGCAACTGGAGGTACTTATTGGTCTCATAGGCCTCATAGGTAGTATACGAGCTAATTAGGCCAAGATGTCTACATGCATACGTGATGCTGGCCATGTGGTAACCCTTTTAGGAGAATTGGACTTAAGGAACAAGGATTTGAAAGACATTATATTAGTTACTTTAGACGGAAAGTTCTGTACACTAGCATCCCACAAGAGGAGGGACTTAAAACAATGTTAGAGCCCGAGGGGGAGGGATGAGGAATTTCCTCCAAATGAGTTTCTTACATAATTGGGTGAGTTGATGCTGAAACAGAACTATTTCACTTTTGAAAGAGAATTTTACATGCAAATAATGGGCACAGCAATGGGAAGCACGATGGTGCCTGCCTTCGCCAATCTATTCATGTATCATTTTGAAAAAACACACGTGTTGAATAATAACATTTACCATTTCTATGAGAACATTCTATATTACAAATGCTTTATTGATGACATTTTTATTATATGGGAAGATGAGCTGACATTGGTAGAAAGGTTTACAGAATATCTAAACAGTAGAACAGACTATTTCAACTTTAACCTGCAAGGCAGTGAAAAGGAGATGCCATTTTCAGTGTCAGTGGCTCAGTAGGTAGCCCACTCACCTCTGAGGCCGGGAGATCAGATGGCTGTGGGTTCAGTTCCCACATCTGGCACTTGGGTTAATATCCCAGTACTGACACTGTAGTGCAGCATGAGAGGGGTGCTGCACTTCTTTCGGATGAGATGTTAAACCGAGGTCCCATCTGCCTGGATTGGTGGTAGTTCAGGTGGATGTTAAAGATCCCATGGCTCTTATCGAAAAGAGTAGGGGAATTTTCCTGGTGTCCTGGCCAAATTTCCCTCATTCACTAAAAATACCATCAACAGCTTAATCTAGTTCAAGGTCAGTTGGCATTCATTTGTATCCATCTCCCCTGGGTCGTGCCTGAAAATAGGCAGGATTTGTCTAGTGCACTTACCTGGTCAACAAAAACTAAATAAATAAATAAGAATTTTGGACTTACTTATGTACAACAGGAGTGAATAAACTGGAAACCACTTTGTATAGTAAAGATACTGACAGAAACACCACCTTACATCACAGCAGCTTCCATGTCCCAAGATTGATGGACAGTATACAGAGGGCTCAATTTATAAGCGCAAAATGTAATTACAGTGAATCATTTACATTTGAACAGATGAGGGAGCACATGGCTAATAGGTTTAGTTCAATGTGCCTGTGCAACTGGTTTCATGCTTGTGTAACGTAGATAAACTTTGGCTGTTCATCTCTCTATCCATGGGATATAGCACCCTATAGGGGTACAAAGGCAAGGAACCCAAGGGGAGGGTTCCTCCCCTTGAGGTGCCGTGGGAGTGATTCCCTTGGCTAAAAGTACCTTAGGAAGAAGCCCACAGGAGAGAGAGAGAGAGATGTGCCACTGGAGGAGGAGTGGTGGATGGAGGGGCAAGGAAAAATGTTTGTGTGTGGAGTGAGGAGAGCAGTCCTTAAATAGGCTGAATGGTGATGTGGCCAGTTGCACTGTCCCTTTGAACTACAAGCTGTAGCCTTCCAATTTAATATGCCTGTGCAACTGATTTTGTGCGTGTGTAACATAGATAAACACTGGCTGTTCGCCTCTCTGTCCATGGGATATACCGCCCTGTAGGGCTACAAAGACAAAGAACCCTAGGGGAGGGTTCCACCCCTTGAGGTGCCACAGGAGTGATCCCCTTCACTAAAGGATCCTTAGGAAGAAGCCCAAAAAGAGTGCTGAGCAAAGTATGCAAGACAGTGAACACTTATTGGGGCCGAAGACCTATACATAGGTTGGTTGGTAGTATGGGTTCAGTTGGTAGCATGGGTCAGTTGGTTGTATTGTTTGAGTAGAGTAGACAGGAAACAACAGGTGAATAGTGACCTGCTTGGAGGTCTGACTGCAAGGTTGAAGGCCTGACTTCCTAAGGAGAGAGAGAACAGCCAAAGGGGAGAAGGGACACATATGGGGCAGCCACCCAACTCCATCCAACAGCGGAAACCTAACTAAGTGATGTAGAGAGTACAACTACGTTTAACTAGTATTATGACCATTGGCATGGAGGAGAGGGAAACCTCCCTTTTAGGAGGAAACCTCTAGGGATCCAATGCCTAGGTCTCTTTCCCTCCAGGCTTTGAGACAGTTTTGTTTAGTGACAGCTCTGCTACTGCAATTTAGTAGACCAATCCAGGGGAATTGCAATTTCAGGGAACACTCTCACTGTATCCCTCTAATGAGAATGCTGTGGAAGGTTGCGAGTTAACTGTACAACAACAGGAAACCAAGGTGGCGCTTAGCTGGCCTACTGATCTAAGAACAAACCAGGTGAACCACAGGTGGTTGTAGGGAGAACAGCATGAAAGCGTGCCTCCGAACCCACTCAGGCAGCTAAAGGGGCCCTTCCTGTGAGAGCCCCACCCCTTTTCCATTAAAGTCTTAAATGCTACATTGAGAGGTGCCATCAGTATGGTTGATGACCGAAGGTCCACCCAGAGCGAGGACATCCCCAACTATGGGCCAGGTGAGAAGGATCTCTCCCCAAGCTTCTCATGTTCAAGATGCAGACTTCAGAGTGCAGAGAGAAACCATTGGCCACAGGGATAGCCCTGAGTCCTGGAGTAAAGGATATGATAGGCATGTCTCTAAAATCTGGAAAGTGAGTTGTAATGAGCATGAGACCAGCACATGGTAAGGAGCATGGGACCCATACATGGTTGTGATGGATGACAGAGACATGGGAAGACCTGTACATAGGTCAGACTGAGCATTGTGGACTCTCTTGTGAATCTTGACTGGATGAGACCTGTATGTAGGTCAGGCTGAGCAATATGGACCCTCTCGTGGGTCTAGGTAAGGCAAATAGCAGTTATCAACCACAGAAATGCATGCTGACCAAGTCCATTAGAAAGCCAAATTGAGAGTGAATTGGATTGTATATAATGAGTAAGAGAACTGCGAGGCTGGGCAAAGCCCAGGGCTGACAGTTGGAGAGGAGGAGGCTGTGAAGTCAATTGGGGAGGAGAAGGCTGCAAAACCAGTATGGTAGAAGGTGCGGTTCGAAGCAAGTAAACATGATATGCTCTCAGACTTGGAAGGGGATGCCAGTATTGAAAGGGGAAAGGTCCTGGAATGGACAGACTTGTAAGCTGATTGCATTAGTGCCATGATGGCTGGTATATGAGCAATACTGGTAGTGCAAGGGACAGGAAGGCTGGGAGGACTGCAAGGGACAGGAAGGCTGGGATGACTGTGTAAATCAGGTGCAGAATAGCAAGGAAAGGATGGTAGAAGGTAGGGTAAAGCCAGCTGCCCTAAGGTAGAGAGCTGCCTGGAACAGTTGATTGTGGAATGTCATAAAGGCTATGTGGAGCAGCAATAGAAGGCCGGGGCAAGCCAGTGATCAATAAAACATATAAGAAGTTGATAGCCTCTCCCACTGCCTGGAGTCATGATGTCCGCTGCAACAACACTGTCCCCCCACTGTGGGAAAAACAGAGAAGCCACAGAGAGGCATCATGATGCCAAACAGCTCATTAAACCAGTAGGATAAAATCATTTAAGTACTAGCAATAGAATTAAACTAGTAGATGAAATTAAATTGATGAATAATAGCAGCTGTAGCTGGGCTGGCATGTGTTTGAGCAGATTAAGAACCCCAAAAGGGCTGTACACAGGGGAAGAGCAACATGGAAGGGCAGAAGAATCGGGTAAGATTCTGTGGCATAGCTAGTAGCACTGAATAGCCAAACAAATTGAAATAGGTTTGTCTGCACAATAAAGAATTGCAATTACAGGCTGAGTAAATGCAGTGGACCGGTAGAGTAATTTGTAAACATAATGAAGACTGTAGCGAGACATCCCCAAGGAAAAGAAGGAAGGAGCAAAAGCAACACAAATTACCTGGAGTTGCAACAGAAATGCAGCCATACCTGCTGCTACACCCTGCAGCTTGCTGACAGCAAGAGCTTGGATCAGGTACAAGTAATTAAGTGGAAACAGCAGCAGAGGGCTGGAACGAGAGCTGAAACATACAACAAATGCAGGAAATGGAGGATGCCAGGTAGCAATGCAGAGGTCTGAGGATGCCAGGTAACTGAGGAGGACAGGAACAGAGCACAGCAAAGGAGCAACACAGCACAAACAAGCATTTGTCAATGCCGAATGTTGATTGCGTTGGTCTGTTGAGCTCGCTCACTGCCCCTCTGTCACTCGCTCAGTCTGTTGCTCCCGGTGCTGCAGGCTGCCCTTTTGTACTGGGCTCCTGCTTGCATTGGCACCTTGTTCTGCCTAAGAACAAAGAAAACTAAACTCAGTCTCACTTAGCCCAGTCATTTCAGGTGTTTTCCAATTCTGAATCCAAAGATGGGTCTCTCTCTTGCACTGCCTTCTCGAGTTCCAGCTTCTCAACCAGGTCCATGGCTTCCTTAGGCTCCATATAAATGTAGGCCCGCCTCCCAACCATGACATGGAGTCGGACTGGCATCAATAAATTAGTGGGGACATCCATGGCCCAAAACCGCTTTCTCACCCCATCAAAAGCCTTCCTTTTCATATGGGTGGAGTAGGAGAGTTCCGTAAAAAAAAAGGATATTCGAGCTATCAACCTCAACGCTACACTGCTGTCGGGCTGCATGGAGAATATGATCTTGTACTGTTACCGAAGAGGTGAGCAGCATTATAGTATGTGCCCCTTCTGTAGGCCCCGATCTCTGGACATTACCTGTGTAGGCTCTCACAATTAGGCCATGTAATTCCAGTCCAAGAGTCTCAAGCAACCAGGTGCATAAATATGCAGGTAGGTTCTCTCCTTCAGTGCCTTCAGGTAGCTCAAAAATTCGGACGTTTGTAGCACGCGTTAGATTCTCCAAATGCTCTAATCGGGATCAGACCAATACTTGCTCCTTCACACAAGTAGAAGCTGTAGCTTGCACCCACTGTGAAGAATTTCAGCATCATGCACGGCCTCCAACAAGCCATCCAGCTTCTGTTTGACTGTGAGCAAACAGGCATTATATCTGTCTATTTTTTCGTCTATCTTTTGTACTGCTTTGGTTAAGTTCCGCATCGCTGATTGCAGCGAATCCAATGTAGCCTGTCCAGAGTCTCCACTTGTAGCTTCTGATGGCGGGAGGTTTACAGTACAGAGTGGAGGTCTGGAGGCCCTGCCACGTGGGGCAAAGAAATTAGGATTTGACTCTGTATTTTTCCTTCCCATCTTAGCAAGTTTGATACCTCTGAAATCAACTGGATACCAGGAATCCAAATATCATAGTCAGATAAACAGATCAAGCGACAAAAGTATATTTAAACTCCTTTTTCTCTCATGAAAGAAGGAGCTCTCTAGAAGTATGTCCATTCAGCTAGATAGTTGGTCACGCCCCCTCTTGTTCCGTTTCTGCCGGTGCAGTCATGATAGATCTCCATTGAGCTCACTCGCTCCCCCTCTCTCACTCGTTCGTTGTGTTTCTCCCAGTTCTGCAGGCTTCCCTTTTGTACTGGTCTCCTGCCTGCATTGGCATATTTTTCTGCCCACAGAGAAATCCACAGTTGTCCAAACAGAGCTCCATTGAGGTCACTCAATCCCCCTCTCTCACTCACTCATTCTGTTTCTCCTGGCGCTGCAGGCTGCCATTTTGTACTGGGCCCCTGCGTGCATTGCTGCCTTTTTCTGCCCACAAACAAATCTGCAGCAGTCCCAACAGAGCTTCGCTGAGCTCACTCACTCCCTCCCCCTGCCTCACTTGCTCATTCTGTGTCTCCTGCCGCTGCAGGCTACCATTTTGTACTGGGCTCCTGCCTGCATTGGTGGCTTTTTCTGGCCAGAAAGAAATCTGAAGCAGTCCCAACACAGCTCCATTTAGCTGCTCACTCCCCCCCTCTCTCACTCACTCATTCCGTTTCTGCCTGCGCTGCAAGCTGGCCTTTTGTACTGGGCTCCTGCCTGCGTTGCCGCATTTTCTGCCCATAAAGAAATCTGCAGAAGTCACAATAGAGTTCTGTTGAGCTCACTCACTACTGCTCTGTCACTCGCTCATTCTGTTTCTGTTAGGACCTCTGCTCATGAACAGTATCACTGCCATTTTCTTAATCTGTCTTGAACAGTGATTTCCCACAGCGATCGCTCTATTCTGCGCCGAAAGTGCGAAAATACAATTCAGCCAGGATGGTAAAAAATGACAGCTGTACTTTTCATAAGTAGGTGTGGGAAAATGGCAATGTTGAAAATCTGGAGTGAAAAATATTATAAATTCATGAAGTTACAAGCGTGCGTGCAAACTGTGCAACGCACACTCATAACACAGTCATTTTATGGAGTATCGTTACCAAATTTTCAACATAGGCATTTTAGGACCTCTACTCATGAACACTGTGTCACTGTCATTTTCTTAATCTGTCCCGAACACTGATTTCCCACAGCGACAACGCTATTCTGTGCCAGAAGTGCGAAAACACATTTTGGCCAGGATGTGAACAATGACAGCTGTACTGTTCACAAGGAGGTGTGAAAAAATTCCAATGTTGAAAGTCTAGCATGAAAATATTGCAAATTCACAATGTTACGAGCGTGCGTAGCAACTGCACAACGCACGCTCGTAAAACAGTCATTTTTTTTTTCCTGGAATTTGCAACATAGGCTTTTTGAAAGCCCACCTCATGAACACTGGCACTGTTGTATTGTTAATTGGCCCGGAAAGGTGATTCCGCGCAGTGACTGCAAAATCACCTTTCAGGGTGATTAATGCCATGACAGTTTCAGAATTCATGAGGAGGGGTCCCAAAAACTCCATGTTGAAAATGTGGTGCCAAAATTCCAAAAAATGACTGAGATATGCATTAAAGTTGGAAAAACTCCATTTATTCCATTATACAGCTTACCGGCATTTCCTCAGTTCGCGGTCAGCTTTGAAGAGTGCAGACGTGTTCCTGGCAGACCGAAGATCATCGTGCTGAGCTCCGGAGGTAAATATGGGGTGAGGGGGTGTGGGGAGGCAGGGTGCGCAGTGGGTGGGCGCGGGTTGCGGGTGGGGGACAGGGAGACCGTCAAGGGACAGTTTCTTTTCTTACAGGTTTTAAAAAAAAGGACGTCACTGGACAGGGGCATGTGGCACACTGGGGTGGGCTCCCAGTGTGCCACCAGAGTGTTTCTTTTGTGGGGGGACAGCTGGGGCCGATCGGGGAATTGGGTACCCCGCCGGCACACAACAAAAGAGGGTAGGGGGTATTACATTATGCCAATGGGGATTGGGCACCCCATTGGCAGACAAGAAAAGCAGGGGCGTACATCATGCCGATGGGGAGTGGGCTTCCCGGTCGGCAAAATAAACAGTGGGGCACTGAAACCAATGGGGATTGGGGCCCCTGTCAGCAAATAAACACTGTGGGGGGCGTTACATTGTTTGTGAACATGGCGGAAAGCCACCACCATGTTCACAAACAATATCAGTGTTTCTACATCCTGCCCTGCAATGATGGGTCGCTCCCTCATTGCAGCGGATGGATGACGCTGCAATGACGAGGTGGCCCCTGATTGCAGCGGCTAAATTTTCACACAAGTTGGTAGCATGCTGGCTGAACTAGCATCAGCAGCAGCATGTCACGGCATTGGGAAAAGTGGGACAAGCCTTTACAGGCTGTGGGGGCATTGGCCACAACAGTGCTGTGCCTCCACAAACTGCTTGTGGAGAAACCTGCTGCAGCATGTTTCTTGTGCATGCGCGCAATCAACATAGTAAAGGGCATCCAGAAAGCCCCAAAAGAAAATAAAATAATACACAAAACCAAAACATAAGCACAGTAGAACAGAAAGACAGCAGATAGCAGCTGGAAGCAAAACAAATACTAACCAAATTAAAAGAAATGCAGAAACACATCCAGCAGAAAGAGCACAAACAAACTGGATTGGGGGTGACAAGGCGCAACAGGCCCAAAGTGAGAAGATAGATGAACAGAGCCACTGACTGGCAAGAAAAATGCTTGTCTGTGGAGTGAGGAGAACAGCCTTTAAAAAGTCCGAATGGGGATGTGGCGAGTTGCACTGTCCCCTTAAACTACAGGCTGTAGCCTTCCAAAAACAGGGGTTATAGTGATCCTCTAATCAGGAAAACAGTGGAAGAGGTTAACATGATGGAGAAGGAGGAATTATTGACTGGTCAAATTGTGGACAAAGTACAGGATAGAATTGTTTTTTTCAACAGCATATAGTGATCTAAGTGGCCAAATAAAACAAATCATTAATAAACATTGCCATGTCCTGCAGGTGGGCAGTAAAATCAATTAAACGTTTCAACAGTTTCCTTTGTTCACATCTAAAAAGAATCCAACCATAAAGTATAGACTTTTACATACAGAGCATGATATCCCAGAAAAAGGGAAAAGAGATAAGGGACAGTTATTGTTGGGGCCCCTGGCAGCAAGGAATTTTCCATGTGGCACATGCTTTCAGTGAAGAAATACCTCAAGAAAGATCTTCTATGACCACCCATATACAAATGTTAAATACAAAATTGAACAGTATGTTACTTGCAAAACAGATCATGTTATATGTGTCCTATGATGTCCATGTGATAAGCTTTATGTTGGTAAGATGAAAAGAGAACTAGGAGCCTGGATCAGTGAACACAAAAGTGACATTGGAACATAGGAAAAAAACTTGGTGGTGGTGAAACATTTTAACTCTGCTGTACATTCTGTATCATCACTATGGTTCTAGAGCTTGGAGAAGGTGGAAAAACCTAAACAAAGTGGAGGCTGGGGCATCACCTTACTAAAAAGCTAAATTTTTTTGAGTTTTACAATTGACACTACAAACAAGGACGTTGGTTTACCACGATAGAGAAAAGACAAATTCCATTTTGCAGATTTTCAAAAATGGTATTGTCACTCGTGTCTGCAAAGTCAAGATTGTTTTTTACTGGTGTTTTCTTTGTGACCTGTATTTAACCATGTTTTCACTCTGCTAGCACGCATTTTCACATTTTGACCTCTGCTGTTGCATATCTACACTTGTAGCTATTAAGTTACTTTAATGGCTACAATGTGTGAAGGCAGCAGACACACTACATTCTGTATCCCTCCTGTATAATGACAGCACCACTATGGCTCCCTATCCTTCCGGTGCAATGGGGACAGCAGCACTGTGGACCCCTAGGTGTCAGTGTGGCTCAGTTGGTAGCACATCTGCCTCTGGACCAGAAGGTTGTGGGTTCTCGTCCCACACCGGGATGGACTTGCACCTAAAAATCCCTGGCATCCGAGTGCAGTATTGGGGATGCTGTACTGCTGGGGTGTGCCGTCCTTCGGATTAGACATTAAACTGAGGTCCCTTCTGCCCATCCTGGTGTTGCCCTGGTGGGTGTCCAGGTGGAGGTAAAAGAACCCAGGGTACTCTTTGTAAAGAGCAGGGAACATTCCCAGTGTCCTGGCTAACATTCCCCTTCCCATAAACTGGTTCATGCAATTATTCAGGCTGTGGGTGATGATGTGTGATATGACCGCCACCACACATTCAGTCACTTCACTACCAGTCTAGCATTGCTTGTAAAGCACTTTGGGATACTGTGTATGAAAAGCACTATATAAATACTGATTCTTCTTCTTCTTCTCCCTTGGGTGTGATTGGCAGGCGACACTGCTGCCCCCATCCCTCCTGTGTAATGGTGGCAGCACTGTGGCCTCCATCCTTTCGGTGTGTTGGCAGTAACATGGAGGTAAAGCTCTGCAGCCCATATCCCTCAGGTGTAACAACACGGAACACTAGATTGCAGGACACTTGGATAATTTAAAAGAACTAGCCATTAAAACTTGCCACCAGTCACCACACAATGCAGACTAAGTTACCATGCACATGGCCTTTCTCAAAAGCTCTCATCCCAAGAAATGTAAATGAAGTCAATAATAAAAGCAAGTACAGCATTTCAAGAAAAGTAGTTTATAAAGTCTGCGAAAGATTGCAAATCAAAAACATATAAACGTACAACAGTAGAAAAATGTGAACAAAAACAAAATCTAAGTGAAAATGTGCAGAATGTAGAAAACAGTGACTCTACAATTAAACACAAGTGAACTAAAACCTAAATACAAATACTTGAAATGTCAAATGTGCAAAGGTACAAGAAATGTGAAAAACTACAAAAACAAAACCTAAACGAAAATGTGCAAAATGTGCAATACAGTGTGACAAAATATACAGTGAAAAACAAATGAACTAAAACCTACAGTATATAAATACAGTACATGACATGCCAAGAAATGTGGAAAACCAGCAAACACAATTATTGAAAATGTTTAAACCCTATACAACTACATGAAATATGTAAAACTTCTATCAAATGAAAAACAGTGCAAAAATTATGAAAACTGTTGCAGGAAGTAAAATATGTGGAAAACAGTAAAACATAAATTTGTGGAAAATGTCCAAAAACCTACACTATATGAATACATGTTATGCAAATGAATGTGGAAAACCAGCCAATAAAACTGAAAATATTTAAACCCCATATAACTAAATCAAATGTGCAAAACTTCTGTGGAAAATGTCCACAAATCTAATCCTTTGACTTATTGTACATAAGCTGGGATATCAATTTCATATTGTCCACTAGCATGGTACGTCTTTGGTCTGTGTGGATCTGTCCGTAGATCGAGAAGGATCTCTCCACATTGGCACTCGACACCGGTATCCAAATCACTTGCAGAGCAGCTCTGGCTAGTACAGGTAATTGTGGCTACACTGAAATCCAGTACTGGCCAACATTAAAGTCCATTATGTCTGGAAGGTCTCCTATGCCCTGCCCAACATTCATCTCCAATCCTTTTGTAGTGCAGTTTGGTTGTGCAGTCCAAATACACAAATGTCACTGGAGTAATGCGTGAAATCCTTGCTCAATTTGGAAAGGTTGTGGTGGTTCAAAATATGGCAGGCTTTCAAGAACTCTGTGGCTGGGTTGTTTTCATGTGTTTTGCCGTTTTGTTTAAGGCTATTCCAAATGCCTTTTGAACACTGCAACCTGCTCCTGTTTAACCCGTTGCCTAAGAGTAGCTAAGTATTCCTCTGTTCTTTCTTCAAATGCTTCTGTTTTTGATATGCCCATCTGAAACCTCTGTTTTATTCCCTGCAGTGTATCATATATAGAAACAGCCAAAGATTTGTCTTTGCTTTGTAGAAGCTCTATTGCGCTGATGAGGTCATTGCAGTTTTTGGCAATGAAGGTTGTGAGAATCTGCAGCTTTGCAAACCATTCTTGGAAATGTTTTCTCAAAGAATTCATGGAGTTGCAGTCACTTGTTTCCTCCTGGAAGAAGTCTCTTAAGTGCTGAAGGTAAAGTGAATGGTACTTAGCTGTTTCAAACCAAGTGTTTTAATGGGTTAAGATAGGAACAGGAGGCAATATTTTCCTTTCTACATCTCGCCCATCCAGGATTGCCAAATACTCTCTCTCTTGTGTTTGGGTATGTATATTTCACAAGTGCCACAAGTTTATTGGCCAGTTCAAAATGGTTAATCCATGTGTCTCCCACCAAGAATAAAACATGTGCCCAGCAACCAACACGTATCACATGGGCACCAATAAGGCCATATAAAACATCTTTAAAGCACTTCAGCATGTACCGCGCTGCGCATTGTCACTTATGATGGCGACTACTTGGTCCATCTCAACATCGTAATTCTGCAATGTCTTTCTAACGCTTTATGCGACAGTGGTGTAGTTCACCGCTGTTAACTCTGTTGTGTCTGCAATTATAGATTTTCCACCCTTCATGACAAAAATTATGTTCAGTATACAGCGGGCACCTGCGTCGGTCATCTCATCGCACATTACAGAGAGTGTCTTCCCATTCACAAGCTGTGAAATTCCCTCCTCCATTTCCCTTTTCAATTTGGGCAAGTAGTTCTGCCTTAAGGTGGATACCTTTGGGAAAGCATCAATTCCTTTAATGTTTACCCCCATCCAGTCTCTTAAGCACGATTGATCCAACTTTTCAATGGGTATATTTGTACCACACCAAGCCCTCAATACACCCAGTAGAGTATTCTCCCATGCAGCAGCTGCAGAAGTTGTGGCAGTAAAGTTGATGTGAAGTATCACCTGTCCGTTTCTATTCTTTTGGCTTGCATTCTTTGTATGTTTTTTACTTTTGCAGTGATTCCACTGTATCCTTCTTCACATAGTCAACTGGGTGATCACAAAAGTGAAAAAAACATTTTCCCTTCATCCTCATACATGCCGTTCGACTTGAATTGCAATGCATGGTCCTTAACAGTGACACTGGAAAGTTTAGCCATTTTGCTTGGTGATGCCATCACAATGTGTAGTGCAGATGACTCCAAACAACTAAAAAATGGACCACAAGTTGGAGAAATATTAAAACGAGATTTAGAACTACTTATTAAAGCTTCAGAACTACTACATTAAGGATCAAAATCTCACAGATAATTCCTGCCCATGGATGAGAGTCTGGGAGAACAGCTACAGAAATTGACCTCAGCAGCTCACAATCCATACAAAAAAGAATACAAGAATCAGACTCTCACTGCTAATCCATGGTCAATCCATGGATGATGAGATGACAGTAAGGAGGAGCAGCTACAGAAATCAAACTGACCTCAGAAGCTGTCACAGGCTTGACTAGAATACAAAACAAGAATACTGACATCAAAATATAGCCCAGGTCACAGATAATGAGAAATTCTGATGACCGCAGCCACTGTCACAATGCAGACTACACCATCACGAGTCTAACACTGGCATCAAAATATATCCCTGCTTATATCTCCTTGTCACAGTTGAGAGTTGTGAGGAGCAGCTACAGTAAATATGCCAACCTCAGCAGCTCGCAATCCATACAAAAATATAAAGAGAAGAATACCAGCATCAAAATCTCACTTCTAAATTGAAGACATCAACAGCTCGCCGCTCACAATCCAGACTACAATACCAACAACAAAATATATCCATGCTAGTTCCTGGTCACAGTTGAGAGTCAGGGGGAGCAGCTACATAAAATATGCAGACCTCAGAAGCACTCTTAAGTTCAGTACACTGCTAACCATGTGCATGTGGCGATGGACAAGCTTTCAAGCTACAGTAAGGCAATATGAGAAACCAGGGATTCTCAAGGTCAAACTCTGTCCTAAAAGAGATTAGCATAAAATGCATGCTAAATCACTACAAATCCTGGACCCGCCATACTGGTCCTCTTGTACTTGCTCTTGATGACACCCATGCCTCCTTTACCTCTATTGCAGAAGTGACAGACAACAAGGGACCTTGTAGAAAAAAGGATTTATTTTCACATATGTTGTTTGCTCTTGGACACATCACTTGCAGTTTACTCAACTTGTGAGGTGACCCAAGGTCAAACAACAATAGTGAAAATAAATACTTTATTCTTTTATTGTGCAAGTTGGGTATCCCCTATTTATATTAGCAGTGAGAACCACAATACTATTGCATAGAACTGTACCTCTTCAAAACAACAAGGACGCAATGCCGCAGACAGCTAAGCAACACTTTCAAGGTTTGAAGGTAGAATGTCCTAAAAGAAAAAAAGAAAAAACACATTAACGTCAAAATTTGGGGCACAAACACAGAATTCATAAAAGATTAGACATGTGTAGCCCCCAACAGGTCAGTGGTTTACAAGAGTAAGAGAGACAGTGATTTGGGGGGTGGTGTTGACAAGGGCCACAAAAAGAAATGCATACTCCTTTCCCAAACAAAAATTGTATTACTGTGCATTTCACATTTTTTCCACCCCTCAGGTGTGACAGCAGCAACTCTACAGCCTACATTTCTCAGGTGTGATGGCAGCAGCGCAACTACAGCCTCCATCCCTCCAGAAGGGTGGCAGCAGCGACAGCACAACCACCTCCAGCATCTCAAAGACAGATGTAATATTGCCAATTCAGATTGATGTGGTCCAATAATGTACAGTATTTTCCCCACGTCTGTCTTTTTTTCCTTTTACAATTTACTCTGGACATCCAAGCTGAGATATGCATATGCATCTCATTTTCAGTGTGGGCTTCATCCTACTCATTTCTACAGCTTAGACTGCAGTTCCCCATATCAGCAATATGGCCAAATGAGAGCAGAATGAAATACCGACATTCAAGATCCTGACATACAGGATCCTGTGTGCGGTAGCCCGATAGACACCCGCCCAACAGGAGTAAGGTAGCAGATGTGAGGAACCGCTACCCTACCCCTAGTCAGACAGGAGAACAGTAAGGGCGATGTGGAAGCTGGAAGAGCTGCTCCCATGGCATAGAGGGCTAGGTCACTGGCAGCTTGGCTAGCATGGTGCCCAACCCAGGTTCTGTTCCCGGGAGGGAAACTTTTTGCCACCGTTGTTTGCCCCCTGTAACATTCATCACCTACTCAGAGGTTCACTCCTCCTAGTAGCAGGCCTACCTCCTGCATTGCACTAAGACCTTGTTGGTCTCCCTGGCTCAGGCTTATCGAGTTCGAGAGAAATGTGGGCATTTCATAATGAGCGCTTTCCAGACCCATCTCCAAAACACCAGATCAGCCAACCAATCCAAAACTTGATAAAACATACGAACATAAAGACCATACCATACCTTTTAGAGATGATGATTATTTTCAGCTGAAATTCAACCGCCGGAATGTTGAAGCCTAAAATCAAAAAAAAAAACACACACACACAATTATTGTCTAAATAAAGACACCCACACACCCTCACCCCCATACTCACAAGTAAATGACACCTTGTTAGACATGCCATCTGCCTCCCCTGCCAGGAGACAGAACCTGAAAGTCTGGCCGTGAGCCATCAGGACTAAAGTGTTACTGATAGCCATGGTTGCAGCCACCTACCCTGAAAGTCAAGTACATAAGCAGGGGTCCATAGAGGTAGGGTCTTATTGCGATGGCCCAGCTTGCCATCCACACTTCCCAGTCCCTAGTTATCACCACCTGTGGGAAATACACCTTTGTGCCAAACCAGCCAGGGTGTATAAAACTTAAAGCAGCAGACCCCCACATGTTTGCATTTGGGGACAAGGGATCTGGGTCAACATGATGGAGTGTACTAAAAACCACTTCCATGGAGGATGTTGGTGCAGACACCCTCCATTCATCCAAGTCACTCATGGGCAACCCCTCACTGACTGGGATGCAGTGATCTCAGTGACTGCCACCAGGGCCATCACTGACAAAGTGTCCAGCCAGGGTTGGTGTCAGTATCCCTGCAAGTACTTTTCAATTATTTTAATTGTGGTTGATGGTGGAGAAGTTACATGGTAGCCCAACTTGCCACCAACACTACAAATCATTCAGTCACTAACCACCTGAAAATAAACACTACCTTGAATAGCTACTGTTGCCACAAAACCCTACCAAGAAACTGAACAAGTCTTGCCGACAACCTTGACCAAAAAAAGTGAACCAAGAGACATCCAAAAAGCTTACTTTTTCAGTGGAGCAGTGATACAGTTACAGGACATGTTGCTGTTAGCAGGTCTGGAGTTCAGGCATCCACATTAGTCAACAGGCGAGGATTGGGTGCAAGATGAAAAGCAGTATAGTCTGCAGCAGAGCACAGCCTTAAAAGCACTGAGAAATGGCATCAACTTCAATCCCCAGGCAAAATGGCAAGAGTGATCTTTCCTCAATCAATGTTTGACAGCAGCACTGCAGCTCCTAACCCTTCAGGTGTGATGGCAGCATGTGCAGCACTGCAGACCCCACCCCTCAAGTGTGGCGGCAGCATGTGTAGCACTGCAGGCCCCACCACTCAGGTGTAACAGCAGCATGTGCGGCACTGCAGCCCCCACCCCTCAGGTGTGATGGCAACAGTGGCAACACTATAGCCCCAACCCCTCAGGTGTGGCAGCAGTATGTGCAGCACTGCAGCACCCAATCCTCAGGTGTGACAGCAGCATATGAAGCACTGCAGCCTCCACCTCTCAGGTGTGACAGCAGCATGGGCAGCACTGTGGCCCCCACATCTCAGGTGTGACGGCAACAGTGGCAGCACTGCAGCCACCACCCCTCAGGGTGATGCCAGCATGTGCAGCACTGCAGCCTCACCCCTCAAGGAGTGGCTGACAACATGGGCGGCAGTGCAGCCCCCAACCCTCAAGTGTGGCCGGCGAATGTAGAGCACTGCAGCCCCCACCTCTCAGGTGTGGCAGCGGCATGTGAGCTACTGCAGTCCACACCTTCAGGTGTGGCGGCAGCAGTGGCAGCACTGCAGCCACCACCCTCAGGTGTGATGGCAGCATGTGCAGCACTGCAGCCCCACCCTCAGGTGTGACGGTGGAATGCTGGGGCACTGCAGCCCCCACCCTCAGGTATGGTGGCAGCATGTGCGGCACTGCAGCCCCACCCCTACAGGTTGGCAGCAGCATGGGCAGCTCTGGCCCCCACATCTCAGGTGTGCAGCTCCCACCCCTCAGGTGTGATGGCAGCATGGGCAGCACTGCAGTCCCCACCCCTCAATTGTGATGGCAACAGTGGCAACACTGCAGCCCCCACCCCTCAGGTGTGATGGCAGCATGTACAGCACTGCAGCCCCCACCCCCTCAGGAGTGACAGCAATAGTGGCAGCACTGCAGCCCCACCCCTCAGGTGTAATGACAGCATGTGCAACATTGCAGCCCCAACCCCCAGGTGTAGTGGCAGCATACGCAGCACTGCAGCCACTACCCCTCAGGTGTGGCAGCAGCATGTGTAGTGTTGCACCCCCAAACTCCAACTGTGATGGCAGCATGGGCAGCACTGCAGCCGCCACCCCGGAGGTGTGACGGCAACAGTGGCAGCACTGCAACCCCACCCCTCAGGTGTGGCAGCAGCAGTTGCAGCACTGTGGCCCCCCACATCTCAGGTGTGATGGCAACAGTGGCAACACTGCAGCTCCAACCCCTCAGGTGTGATGCCAGCATGTGCAGCACTGCAGCACCCACCCATAAAGTGTGACAGAAACAGTGGCAGCACTGCAGCCCCAAACCCTCAGGTGTGATGGCAGCATGAACAGCACTGCAGACCCCATCCCCTCAGGTGTGATGGCAATAGTGGAAGCACTGCAGGCCCCATCCCTCAGGTGTGGCAGCAGTAGGTGTAGCACTGCAGCCCCCACCCCTCAAGTGTGATGGCAACAGTGGCAGCATTGCAGCCCCCACCCCTCAAGTGTGACAGCAACGGTGGCAGCACTGCAGTCCACACCCCTCAGGTGTGGCAGCATCATGTGCAGTACTGCAGCCCCCATCCCCTCAGGTGTGATGGCAACAGTGGCAGCACTGCAGCTCCCACCCTTCAGGTGTGATGGCAGCATGAGCGCTGCAGCCCCACTCCTCCAATTGTGATGGCAACAGGTGGCAGCACTGCGGCCCCCACCCTCAGGTGTGATGGCGGCATGCAGCACTGCAGCCTCCACCCCTCATGAGTGACAGCTTAATGAGTAGCGGCATTGCAGCCCCACCCCTCAGGTGTGGACAGCCCGTGGCACTGCAGACACCCAAAAAAGTGTAACGGCAACAGTGGCAGCATGGCAGCCTCCCACCCCTCAGGTGTGACGGCATGTGCAACATTGCAGGCCCACCCTCAGGTGTAGTGGCAGCATGGACGGCACTGCGGCCACTACCCCTCAGGTGTGGCGGCAGCATGTGTGTTGCCCCGATCCGGCTGGTGGCGGCATGGACGGCACTGCGGCCCCGCCCCGGTGTGGCGGCACAACAGTGGCAGCACTGCTGGCCCACCCCTCAGGTATGGCAGCAGCAGTTTTGCGTGTAGCTCCCCACATCTCAGGTGTGATGGCAACAGTGGCAACACTGCAGCTCCCACCCCTCAGGTGTGATGCCAGCATGTGCAGCACTGCAGCATTCACCCATAAAGTGTGACGGGAAGAGTGGCAGCACTGCAGCCCCCACCCCTCAGGTGTGATGGCAGCATGAACAGCACTGCAGACCCCACCCCCTCAGGTGTGATGGCAATAGTGGAAGCACTGCAGACCCCACCCCTCAGGTGTGATGATAGCATATACAGCACTGCAGCCCCACACTTCAAGTGTAACAGCAACAGTGGCAGCACTGCAACCCCCATCCCAGTTGTGTGACAGCAGCATGTGCAGTACTGCAACCCCCAACCCTCAGGAGTGGTGGCAGCATGTGCAGCACTGCAGCCCCCACCCCCTCAGGTGTGACGGCAACAGTGGTAGCACTGCAGCCCCCACCCCTCAGGTTTGATGACAGCATGTGCAGCACTGCAGTCCTCACTCCTCAGGTATGATGGCAACAGTGGCAGCACTGCAGCCCCCACCCCTCAGGTGTGGCGGCAGCATGTGCAGCACTGCAGCCCCACCCCTCAAGTGAGGTGGTAGCATGTGCAGCACTGCACCCCCCCCCCAAGGTGTGGCAGCAGCATGCAGCACTGTAGCCCCCCATCCCTCAGGGTGAGATGGCAGCATGTGTAGCACTGCCACAGCCACCTCAGGGTGGTGTCAGGTGTAGCACTGTAGCCTCCACCCCCCAGGTGTGACAGCAACAGTGGAGCACTGCAGCCCCACTGCAAGGTGTGGTTGCAGCATGTGCAGCACTGCAGCAGCAGACCACCTCAGGCAGGACAGCGACAGCAGTGGAGCACTGGCAGACCCACCCTCGGTGTGTGGTGGTATATGCATGTGCAGCACTGCAACCTCCACCTCCCAGGTGTGACGGCAACAGTGGAAGCACTGCAGACCCCACCCTGCAGGTGAGGCAACAGCATGTGTGGCATTGTGGCCCCCACCCCTCAGGTGTGACCGCAGCACTGCAGCCCCCACCTACTCAGGTGTGATGGCAACAGTGGTAGCACTGCGGCTCCCACCTTTCAAGTGTGACAGCAATAGTGTCAGCATTGCAGACCCCACTCCTCAGGCATGATGGCAGCATGTGCAGCACTGCAGCTCCCGCCCTCTCAGGGGTGACGGCAGCAGTGGCAGCACTGCATCCCCAACCCCTCAGGTTTGACAGCAACAGTGGCAGAATTGCAGCCCCAACCCCTCTGGTGTGACAGCAGCATGTGCATCAATGCAGTCCACAACCATCAGGTGTGATGGCAACAGTGGCAGCACTGCAGCCCCCACCCCTCACATGTGGCAGCAGCATGTGTAGCACTGCAGGCCCCACCCCTCAGGTGTGACAGCAGTAGGTGTAGCACTGCAGCCCCCACCCCTCAAGTATGATGGCAACAGTGGCAGCATTGCAGCCCCCACCCCTCAAGTGTGACAGCAATAGTGTCAGCACTGCAGTCCACACCCTCAGGTGTGGCGGCATCATATGCAGTACTGCAGCCCCCACCCCCTCAGGTGTGATGGCAACAGTGGCAGTATTGCAGCTCCACCCCTCAGGTGTGGCTTCAGCATATGCAGCACTGCAGCCCTCACCCCTCAGGTGTGATGGCAACAGTGGCAGCACTGCAGCCCCCACCCTTCAGGTGTGGCAGCAGCATGTGCATCATTGCAGTCCACAACCATCAGGTGTGATGGCAACAGTGGCAGCACTGCAGCCCCCACCCCTCACGTGTGGTAGCAGCATGTGTAGCTCTACAGGCCCCACCCCTCAGGTGTGACAGCAGCATGTGAAGCACTGCAGCCTCCACTCCTCAGGTGTGATAGCAGCATGGGCAGCACTGTGGCCCCCACATCTCAGGTGTGATGGCAACAGTGGCAGCACCGCAGCCACCACCCCTCAGGAGTGATGGCAGCATGTGCAGCTCTGCAGCACCCACACCTCAAGTGTGACGGCAACAGGGGCAGCAGTGAACCCCAACCCTCAGGTGTGATGGCAGCATGTGCAGCACTGCAGCCCCCAACCCTCAAGTGTGACGCAAGGTGGCACACTGCAGCCCCACCCCACAGGTGTGGACGGCATGTAGAGCACTGCAGCCCCACCTCTCAGATGTGGCACGGCAGCATGTGAGCACTGCAGCCCCCACACCTCAGGTGTGATGGCAATAGTGGCAGCACTGCAGCCACCACCACTCAGGTGTGATGGCAGCTTATTGCAGCACTGCAGCCCCCTCACGCGGCTCAAGTGTGGCGGTGGCAGTTTGTGTAGCACTGCAGGCCCCACCACTCCAGGTGTGACAGCAGCATGGCACCTGTAGCCCCCCTACACCCTCAGGTGTGATGGCAACAGGTGGCACACTACAGCCCCACCCCTGCAGGTGTCGCCAGCAGTATGTGCAGCACTGCCAGCACCCAATCCTCAGGTGTGACAGCGGCGTAGGCACTGCCCCCACCCCTCAAGTGTTACAGCAACAGTGGCAGCACTGCAGCCACTACCCCTCAGGTGTGATGGCAGCTTGTGCAGCACTGCAGCACTCACTGCTCAAGTGTGACGGCAACAGTGGCAGCACTGCAGCCCCCATCTCTCAAGTGTGATGGCAACATGTGCAGCACTGCAGTCCCCACCCCTCAGGTGTGACAGCGGCATGTAGGGCACTGCAGCCCCCACCCCTCAGGTGTGGTGGCAGCCTGTGCAGCACTGCAGCCCCAGCCTCAGGTGTGGCAACACCGGCATGGCCAGCCTGGCGCCACCCTGCCAGGAGTGATGGCGGCATGGCACGGCACTGCAGCCCCACCCGGTGTGGCCCGGCAACAGTGGCAGCACCACAGCACCCGCCAGGTGGCGGCAGCAGTTGCAGCATTGTGGCCCCACATCTCAGGTGTGATGGCAACAGTGGCAACACTGCAGCTCCCACCCCCTCAGGTGTGATGCCAGTATGTGCAGCATTGCAGCACCCACCCATAAAGTGTGACGGGAACAGTGGCAGCACTGCAGCCCCAACCCCTCAGGTGTGATGGCAGCATGAACAGCACTGCAGACCCCACCACCTCAGGTGTGATGGCAATAGTGGAGGCCTGCAATGTACCCCCCTCAGGTGTGAGTGATAGCATAGCAGCATTGCGGCCCCACACTTCAAGTGTAACAGCAACAGTGGCAGCACTGCGGCCCCATCCCAGAGGTGTGAAGGCAGCATGTGCGGTACAGGCCCCACCACCTCAGGGTGGCGGCAGCATGTGCGGCACTGCAGCCCCACCCCTCAGGTGTGACGGCAAAGTGGTAGCACTGCAGACCCCACCCCCTCAGGTGTGACGGCAACAGTGGTAGCACTGCAGCCCCCACCCCTCAGGCTTGATGACAGCATATGCAGCACTGCAGTCCTCACTCCTCAGGTATGATGGCAACAGTGGCAGCACTGCAGCCCTGACCCCTAAGGTGTGGCAGCAGCATGTGCAGCACTGCAGCCCACCCCTCAAGTGAGGTGGCAGCATTTGCAGCACTGCAGCCCCACCCCCCAGGTGTAATGACAGCATGTGCAGCACTGCAGTCCACACCCAAAAGTGTAATGGCAACAGTGGCATGGCAGCCCCCCACCCCTGAGGTGTGATGGCAGCATGTGCAACATTGCAGGCCCACCCTCCAGGTGAAGTGGCAGCATGGCAGCACTGCATCCTGCCTCAGGTATGTGGCAGCAGCATGTGGTGTTGCCCCCCAAGCCCCAGCTGTGATGGCGGCATGGGCGGCACTGCAGCCCCTCACCGGTGTGGAGGCAACAGTGGCAGGCACTCAGCCCCACCCCCTCAGGTGTGGCGGCAGCAGTTGCAGCATTGTGGCCCCCCACATCTCAGGTGTGATGGCAACAGTGGCAACACTGCGTCCCACCCTCAGGTGTGATGCCAGTATGTGCAGCATTGCAGCACCCACCCATAAGTGTGGCGGGAACGGTGGCGGCACTGCGGCCCCACCCCTCAGGTGTGATGGCAGCGCCAGCACTGCAGGCCCCACCTCAGGTGTGATGGCAATAGTGGAGCACTGCAGGCCCCACCCTCAGGTGTGATGATAGCATATGCAGCACTGCGGCACACTTAAGTGTAACAGCAACAGTGGCAGCACTGCAGCCCCCATCCCAGGGTGTGTGACAGCATGTGCAGTGCTGCAACCCCCATACCTCCAGGAGTGGCGGCATGTACGCACTGCTAGCCCCACCCCCTCAGGTGTGACGGCAAGAGTGGTAGCACTGCAGCCCCCACCCCTCAGGCTTGATGACAGCATATGCAGCACTGCAGTCCTCACTCCTCAGGTATGATGGCAACAGTGGCAGCACTGCAGCCCCCACCCCTCAGGTGTGGCAGCAGCATGTGCAGCACTGCAGCCCACCCCTCAAGTGAGGTGGCAGCATTTGCAGCACTGCAGCCCCCATCCCTTAGGTGTGGCAGCAGCATGTGTAGCACTGTAGCCCCCATCCCTCAGTTGTGATGGCAGCATGTGCAGCACTGCAGCCCCCACCCCTCAAGTGTGGTGTCAGAATGTGCAGCACTGTAGCCCCAACCCCTCAGGTGTGACAGCAACAGTGGAAGCACTGCAGCCGCCATTCCACAGGTGTGGTGGCAGCATGTGCAGCACTGCAACCCCCACCTCCCAGGTGTGACGGCAATAGTGGAACAACTGCAGACCCCACCCCGCAGGTGAGGCGGCAGCATGTGTAGCACTGTGGCCCCCCACCCCTCAGGTGTGACCGCAGCACTGCAGCCCCCACCTACTCAGGTGTGACGGCAACAGTGGTAGCACTGCAGCTCCCACCTTTCAAATGTGACGGCAATAGTGTCAGCACGGCAGCCCTCATGGCTCAGGCGTGATGGCAGCATGTACAGCACTGCAGCTTCCACCCTCTCAGGGGTGACGGCAACAGTTGCAGCACTGCATCCCCAACCCCTCAGCTTTGACAGCAACAGTGGCAGAATTGCAACCCCCACCCCTTTGGTGTGACAGCAGCATGTGCATCACTGCAGTCCACAACCATCAGGTGTGATGGCAACAGTGGCAGCACTGCAGCCCCCACCCCTCACGTGTGGCAGCAGCATGTGTAGCACTGCAGGACCCAACCCTCAGGTGTGGCAGCAGTAGGTGTAGCACTGCAGCCCCACCCCTCAAGTGTGATGGCAACAGTGGCAGCATTGTAGCCCCCACCCCTCAAGTGTGACAGCAAAGGTGGCAGCACTGCAGTCCACACCTATCAGGTGTGTCAGTACTGCAGCCCCAACCCCCTCAGGTGTGATGGCAACAGTGGCAGAATTGCAGCCCCACCCCTCAGGTGTGGCTTCAGCATGTGCGGCACTGCAGTCCTCACCCATCAGGTGTGATGACAACAGTGGCAGCACTGCAGCCCCTACCCCTCAGGTGTGGCAGCAGCATGTATAGCACTGCAGGCCCCACCCGTGAGGTGTAGTAACAGCATGTGTAGTACTGCGGCCCCCATCCATCAGGTGTGATGGAAGCATGTGCAGCATTGCAGCCCCCACCCTTCAAGTGTGACAGCAACAGTGGCAGCACTGCAGTCTCCACACACCTGGTGGGACGGCAGGATGTGTAGCACTGCAGCCCACCCAAGGGGAGATGGCAGCATGTGCAGCACTGCATCCCTCACCCCTCAGGTGTGATGACAAGACTGGCAGCACTGCAGCCCTCAATCCGCAGGTGTGGCTTCAGCATGTGCAGCACTGCAGGCCCCACCCCTCAGGTGTGACGGCAACAGTGACAGCACTGCAGCTGCCACCCCTCAAGTGTGACGGCAGCACATGCAGCACTGCAGCCCCCACCTACACAGGTGTGACGGCAACAGTGGTAGCACTGCAGCCCCCACCCCTCAGGTGTGATGGCAACAGTGGCAGTACTGCAGCTCCCACCTTTCAAGTGTGACGGTAACAGTGGCAGCATTGCAGCCCCCCACCCATCAGGCGTGATGGCAGCATGTGCAGCACTGCAGCCCCACCCTCTCAGGGGTGATGGCAACAGAGGCAGCACTGCAGCTCCCACCCCTCAGGTGTGGCAGCAGCATGTATAGCACTGCAGGCCCCTCCCCTGAGGTGTAGCAACAGCATGTGTAGCACTGCAGGCCCCACCTACTCAGGTGTGATGGCAACAGTGGTAGCACAGCAGACCCCACCCCTCAGGTGTGATGGCAACAGTGGTAGCACTTCTGCTCCCACCTTTCAAGTGTGACAGCAACAGTGGCAGCACTGCAGCACCGACCCCTTGGCTGTGGTGGCAGCATGTGCAGCTCTGTGGCCCCCACCCATCAGGTGTGATGGCAGCATATGCAGCACTGCAGCCCCCACCCCTGAAGTTTACAGCAGCTGTGGCAGCACTGCAGCTCTCATCCCTCCCATGTGATGGCAGCATGTGCAACACTGCAGCCCCCACCCCTCAGGTGTGGCTTCAGCATGTGTAGCACTGTAGCCCCTACCTCTCAGGTGTGATGGCAGCATGTGCAGCAGTGCAACTCCCACCCCTCAGGTGTGACTGCAACAGTGGCAGCACTGCAGCCCCTACCCCTTAGCTGTGGCGGCAGCATGTGGAACACGCCTATAACAAGCCAACCTATACAGGTACAAACGCAAGGTAATCCCGACCAGTTTCGTGCTAACTGCACGTCATCAATGACCCCTGATGATGTGCAGTTAGCATGAAACCGGGTCGGGATTATCCTTGCTTTGTACCTGTATAGTTGGCTTGTTATAGGTGTTCTGTGAAATTAAATATGCTTGTTATTATACGCCTATTCTTTTGAGTGCTGAGTCTTGTGTTTTTGTCATTTTCGTGATTGACTCGAGCACCTTAGTATACGGATGAGCTGTTTTTGCTTTTTCTGTTTTCAGCATGTGCAGCACTGCAGCCCCCACCCCTCAGATGTGGTGGCAGTATGAACAGTACTGCAGCCCCCAAACCCTCAGGTGTGACAGCACTAGTGGCAGCACTGCAGCCCCCCCCTCAGGTGCGATGCCAGCATGTGCAGCACTGCAGCCCCCACACCTCAGGTGTGATGACAGCATGTGCAGCACTGCAGCCCCCACCCCTCAAGTGCAACGGCACCAGTGGCAGCACTGCCGCCACCACCCCTGAGGTGTGATGGCAGCATGTGTAGTACTGCAGCCCCCACCCCACAGGTGTGGTGGCAGCATGTGCAGCACTGCAGCCCCCAACCCTCAGGTGTGGCAGCAGAATGTGTAGCAGTGCAGCCCCCACCCATTACGTGTGACACCAACAGTGGCAGCACTGCAGTGCCCACCCCTCAGGTGTGATGGCAATACGTGCAGCACTGCAGCCCCCACAACCTCAGATGTGACGGTAACAATGGTAGCACTGCAGTCTCCACCCCACAGGTGTGATGACAGCAAGTGCAGCACTGCAGTCCTCACTCCTCAGGTTTGATGGCAACAGTGTAAGCACTGCAGCCCCCACCCCTCAGGTGTGGTAGCAGCTTGTGCAGCACTGCAGCCCCACCCCTCAGGAGAGGTTTCAGCATGTGCAGTACTGCTGCCCTCACCCCTTAGGTGTGGCAGCATCATGTGTAGCACTACAGCCCCCAACGCTCAGGTATGATGGCAGCATGTGCAGCACTGTAGCCCCCACCTCTCAGGTGTAACAGCAACAGTGGTAGCACTGCAGCCCCCACCTCTCAGGTGTGATGGCAACAGTGGCAGTACTGCAGCTCCCACCTTTCAAGTGTGATGGTAACAGTGGCAGCATTGCCGCCCATACCCCTCAGGAGTGATCGCAGCATGTGCAGCACTGTAGCCCCACCCTCTCAGGGGTGATGGCAACGGAGGCAGCACTGCAGCTCCCCACCCCTCAGGTGTGGCAGCAGCATGTATAGCACTGCAGGCCCCACCCCTGAGGTGTAGCAACAGCATGTGTAACTCTGCAGGCCCCACCTACTCAGGTGTGACCGCAACAGTGGTAGCACAGCAGCCCCTTCCCCTCAGGTGTGATGGCAGCATGTGCAGCAGTGCAACTCCCACCCCTCTGGTGTGACTGCAACAGTGGCAGCACTGCAGCCCCCACCCCTTAGCTGTGGCGGCAGCATGTGGAACACTGTGGCCCCCACCCATCAGGTGTGATGGCAGCATATGCAGCACTGGAGCCCCCACCCCTGAAGTTTGACAGCAGCAGTGGCAGCACTGCAGCTCCCATCCCTCCCATGTGATGGCAGCATGTGCAGCACTGCAGCCCCCACCCTTCAGGTGTGGCTCCAGCATGTGTAGCACTGTAGCCCCTACCCCTCAGGTGTGATGGCAGCATGTGCAGCAGTGCAACTCCCACCCCTCAGGTGTGACTGCAACAGTGGCAGCACTGCAGCCCCCACCCCTTAGCTGTGGCAGCAGCATGTGGAGCACTGTGGCCCCCACCCATCAGGTGTGATGGCAGCATATGCAGCACTACAGCCCCAACCCCTTAAGTTTGACGACAACAGTGGCAGCAGTGCAGCTCCCATCCCTCCCATGTGATGGCAGCATGTGGCAGCACTGCAGCCCCCACCCCACAGGTGTGGTGGCAGTATGAACAGCACTGCAGCTCCCAACCCCTCAGGTGTGACAGCAATAGTGGCAGCACTGCAGCCCCCACCCCTCAGGTGCGATGCCAGCATGTGCAGCACTGCAGCCCCCACACCTCAGGTGTGATGACAGCATGTGCAGCACTGCAGCCCCCACCCCTCAAGTGCAACGGCACCAGTGGCAGCACTGCTGCCACCACCCCAGAGGTGTGATGGCAGCATGTGTAGTACTGCAGCCCCCTCCCCACAGGTGTGGTGGCAGCATTTGCAGCACTGCAGCCCCCAACCCTCAGGTGTGGCAGCAGAATGTGTAGCACTGCAGCCCCCACCCATTATGTGTGACACCAACAGTGGCAGCACTGCAGTGCCCACCCCGCAGGTGTGACAGCAGCATGTGCAGCACTGCAGGCCCCACCCCTCAGGTGTGACGGCAACAGTGACAGCACTGCAGCTGCCACCCTCAGGGTAATGACGCACATGCGGCACTGCAGCCCTCACCTACACAGAATGCTGGCGGCAGCAGTGGTAGCACTGCAGCCCCACCCCTCAGGTGGGATGGCAACAGTGGCAGTACTGCAGCTCCCACCTTTCCAAGTGTGGCGGTAACAGTGGCAGCATGGCAGCCCACACCCCTCAAGTGCAACAGCACCAGTGGCAGCACTGCCGCCACCACCCCTGAGGTGTGATGGCAGCATGTGTAGTACTGCAGCCCCCACCCCACAGGTGTGGTGGCAGCATGTGCAGCACTGCAACCCCCAACCCTCAGGTGTGGCAGCAGAATGTGTAGCACTGCAGCCCCCACCCATTACGTGTGACACCAATAGTGGCAGCACTGCAGTGCCCACCCCTCAGGTATGATGGCAATACATGCAGCACTGTGGCCCCCACAACCTCAGATGTGATGGTAACAATGGTAGCACTGCAGTCTCCACCCCTCAGGTGTGATGACAGCAAGTGCAGCACTGCAGTCCTCACTCCTCAGGTTTGATGGCAACAGTGTAAGCACTGCAGCCCCCACCCCTCAGGTGTGGTAGCAGCTTGTGCAGCACTGCAGCCCAACCCCTCAGGAGAGGTTTTAGCATGTGCAGTACTGTTACCCTTACCCCTCAGGTGTGGCAGCAGCCATGTAGCACTACAGCCCCCAACGCTCAGGTATGATGGCAGCATGTGCAGCACTGTAGCCCCCACCTCTCAGGTGTAACAGCAACAGTGGTAGCACTGCAGCCCCCACCTCTCAGGTGTGATGGCAACAGTGGCAGTACTGCAGCTCCCACCTTTCAAGTGTGATGGTAACAGTGGCAGCATTGCAGCCCCTACCCCTCAGGAGTGATGGCAGCATGTGCAGCACTGTAGCCCCACCCTCTCAGGGGTGACAACAGAGGCAGCACTGCAGCCCCACCCTCAGGTGTGGCAGCAGCATGTATAGCACTGCAGGCCCCACCCCTGAAGTGTAGCAACAGCATGTGTAGCTCTGCAGGCCCCACCTACTCAGGTGTGACCGCAACAGTGGTAGCACAGCAGCCCCCTCCCCTCAGGTGTGATGGCAACAGTGGCAGCATTCAGCTCCCACCTTTCAAGTGTGACGGCAACAGTGGCAGCACTGCAGCACCGACCCCTTGGCTGTGGTGGCAGCATGCGTAGCACTGCGGCCCCCATCCATCAGGTGCGATGGCAGCATATGCAGCACTGCAGCCCCCACCCCTGAAGTTTGACGGCAGCACTGCAGCTCCCATCCCTCCCGTGTGATGGCAGCATGTGCAGCACTGCAGCCCCCACCCCTCAGGTGTGGCTTCAGCATGTGTAGCACTGTAGCCCCAACCCCTCAGGTGTGATGGCAGCATATGCAGCAGTGCAACTCCCACCCCTCAGGTGTGACTGCAACAGTGGCAGCACTGCAGCCCCCACCCCTTTGCTGTGGCGGCAGCATGTGGAGCACTGTGGCCCCCACCCACTTCAGCTCCCACCTTTCAAGTGTGATGGCAACAGTGGCAGCACTGCAACACCGACCCCTTGGGTGTGGTGGCAGCCCCACCTCTCAGGTGTGGCTTCAGCATATGTAGCACTGTAGCCCCTACCCCTCAGGTGTGATGGTAGCATGTGCAGCAGTGCAACTCCCACCCCTCTGGTGTGACTGCAACAGTGGCAGCACTGCAGCCCCCACCCCTTAGCTGTGGCGGCAGCATGTGGAACACTGTGGCCCCCACCCATCAGGTGCAATGGCAGCATATGCAGCACTGCAGCCCCCACCCCTGAAGTTTGACAGCAGCTGTGGCAGCACTGCAGCTCCCATCCCTCCCATGTGATGGCAGCATGTGCAGCACTGCAGCCCCCACCCCTTAAGTTTGACGACAACAGTGGCAGCAGTGCAGCTCCCATCCCTCCCATGTGATGGCAGCATGTGGCAGCACTGCAGTCCCCACCCCTCAGGTGTGGCTTCAGCATGTGCAGTACTGCAGCCCCCACCCCACAGGTGTGGTGGCAGTATGAACAGCACTGCAGCCCCCAACCCCTCAGGTGTGACAGCAATAGTGGCAGCACTGCAGCCCCAACCCCTCAGGTGTGATGACAGCATGTGCAGCACTGCAGCCCCCCACCACTCAAGTGTAACGGCACCAGTGACTGCACTGCCGCCACCACCCCTGAGGTGTGATGGCAGCATGTGTAATACTACAGCCCCCACCCCACAGGTGTGGTGGCAGCATGTGCAGCACTGCAGCCCCCAACCCTCAGGTGTGGCAGCAGCATGTGTAGCACTGCAGCCCCAACCCATTACATGTGACAACAATAGTGGCAGCACTGCAGTGCCCACCCCTCAGGTGTGATGGCAATATGTGCAACACTGCAGCCCCCACCCCCTCAGATGTGACGGCAACAATGGTAGCATTGCAGTCTCCACCCCTCAGGTGTGACGACAGCAAGTGCAGCACTGCAGTCCTCACTCCTCAGGTTTGATGGCAACAGTGTAAGCACTGCAGCCCCAACCCCTCAGGTGTGGTAGCAGCATGTGCAGCACTGCAGCCCCACCCCTCAGGAGAGGTGGCAGCATGTGCAGTACTGCTGCCCTCACCCCCTCAGGTGACAGTAGCATGTGCAGCACTGCAGCCCCCACTCTTCAGGTGTGATGGCAGCATGTGCAGCACTGTAGCCCCAACCTCTCAGGTGTGACGGCAGCAGTGGAAGCACTGCTGCCCCCACCCATCAGGTGTGGTGGCAACAGTCGCAGCACTGCATCCCCCATCCCTCAGGTGTGGCAGCAGCATGTGTAGCACTGCAGCCCCCACCCATCAGGTGTGGCAGCAGCATGTGTAGCTCTGCAGCCCCCACCCCTCAGGTGTGATGACAACTGTGGCAGCACTGCAGCCCCCACCCCTCAAGTGTAACGGCACCAGTGGATGCAGTGCCGCCACCACCCCTGAGGTGTGATTGCAGCATGTGTAGTACTACAGCCCCCACCCCACAGGTGTGGTGGCAGCATGTGCAGCATTGCAGCCCACACCCATTACTTGTGACACCAACAGTGGCAGCACTGCAGTGCCCACCCCTCAGGTGTGATGGCAATATGTGCAACACTGCAGTCCCAACCCCCTCAGATGTGACGGCAACAATGGTAGTATTGCAGTCTCCACCCCTCAAGTGTGATGACAGCAAGTGCAGCACTGCAGTCCTCCACCTCAGGGTTTGATGGCAACAGTGTAAGCACTCGCAGCCCCCACCTGCAGGTGTGCAGTATGTGCAGCACTGCAGCCCCACCCCTCAGGAGAGGTGGCAGGCTGGGGCAGTACTGCTGCCCTCACCCCTTAGGTGTGGCAGCAGCATGTGTAGCAATGCAGCCCACAACACTCAGGTGTGATGGCAGCATGTGCTGCACTGTAGCCCCCACCTCTCAGGTGTAACAGCAACAGTGGCAGCACTGCAGCCCCCACCCCTCAGGTGTGGTGGCAGCATGTGCAGCACTGCAGCCCCTGCCCCTCAAATGAGATGCTAGCATGTGCAGCACTGCAGCCCCCACCGCTCAAGTGTGACGGCAACAGTGGCAGCACTGCAGCCCCCAACCCTCAGGTGTGATGACAGAATATGCAGCACTGCAGCCGCCACCGCTCAAGTGTGACAGCAAAAGTGGAAGCCCTGCAGCCCCAATCCCTCAGGTGTGATGACATCATGTGCAGCACTGCAGTCTTCACTCCTCAAGTGTGATGGCAACAGTGGCAGCACTGTCAGCCCCACCCCATAGGTATGGCAGCAGCATATGTAGCACTGCAGCCCCCACGCCTCAGGTGTGATGGCAGGATGTACAGCACTGAAGCCCTCACCTCTCAGGTGTAACGGCAACATTGGCAGCACTGCAGCACCCACCCCTCAGGTGTGGTGGCAGCATGTGCAACACTGCAGCCCCCACCCCTCAAGTGTGACGGCAACAGTAGCACCACTGCAGCCCCCACCCATCAGGTGTGACAGCAACAGTGGAAGCACTGCTGCCCTCACCCCTCAGGTGTGACAGCAGCATGTGCAGCACTGCAGCCCCCACTCTTCAGGTGTGATGGCAGCATGTGAGGCACAGTAGCCCCAACCTCTCAGGTGTGACGGCAGCAGTGGAAGCACTGCTGCCCCCACCCCTCAGGTGTGATGTCAGCATGTACTGCACCGCAGCCCCCACCCTTCAGGAGGGACAGCAACAGTGGAAGCACTGCAGCTCCCAACCTTCAGGTGTGGCGGCAGCTTGTGTAGCACTGTGGCCCCCACCCCTCAGCTGTGATGGCAGCATGTGCAGCACTGCAGCCCCACCCCTCAGTTGTGATGGCAAAAGTGGCAGCATTCCAACCCCAACCCCACAGGTGTGACGGCAGCATGTGGAGCACTGCTGTCCCCACCCATCAGGTGTGGTGGCAACAGTCGCAGAACTGCATCCCCCATCCCTCAGGTGTGGCAGCAGCATGTGTAGCACTGCAGCCCCCACCCCTCAGGTGTGGCAGTAGCATGTGTAGCTCTACAGCCCCCACCCCTCAGGTGTGATGACAACTGTGGCAGAATTGCAGCCGCCACCCCTCAAGTGTAATGACAACAGTGGCAGGACTGCAGCCCCCACCACTCAGGTGTGATGGCAGCATGTGTAGTACTGCAGCCCCCACCCCACAGGTGTGGTGGCAGCATGTGCAGCACTGCAGACCCAACCCTCAGGTGTGGCAGCAGCATGTGTAGCACTCCAGCCCCCACCCATCAGGTGTGACAGCAACAGTGACAGCACTGCAGCGCCCACCCCCATATGTGATGGCAGCAAGTGCAGCATTGCAGCCCCCACCCCTCAGATGTGATGGCAACAGTGGTAGCACTGCAGTCACCACCCATCAGGTGTGATGACAGCATATGCATCACTGCAGTCCTCACTCCTGAGGTGTGATGGCAACAGTGGAAGCACTGCAGCCGCCATCCCTCAAGTGTGGTTGCAGCATGTGCAGCACTGCAGTCCCACCCCTTAGGTGAGGTGTCAGCATTTGCAGTACTGTAGTCCCCACCCCTTAAGTGTGGCAGCAGCATGTGTAGCACTGCAGCCCCCACCACTCAGGTGTAACAGCAACAGTGGCAGCACTGCAGCCCCCACCCCTCAGGTGTGGTGGCAGCATGTGCAGCACTGCCGCCCCCACCCCTCAGGTGTGATGCCAGCATGTGCAGCACTGCAGCCCCCACCGTTCAAGTGTGACGGCAACAGTGGTAGCGCTGCAGCCCCAACCCCTCAGGTGTGATAGCAGCATATGCAGCACTGCAGCCACTACTCCATCAGGGGTGACAAGAAAAGTGGTAGCACTGCAGCCCCACCTCTCAGGTGTGACGACATCATGTGATGCACTGCAGTCCTCACTCCTGAGGTGTGATGGCAACAGTGGAAGCACTGCAGCCCCCACCCCATAGGTGTGGCAGCAGCATGTGTAGCACTGCAGCCCCCACTGCTCAGGTGTGATGGCAGCATGTGCAGCACTGAAGCCCCCACCTCTCAGGTGTAATGGCAACAGTGGCAGCATGCAGCCCTCATCCCTCAGGTGTGGTTGCGGCATGTGCAACACTGCAGCCCCCACCGCTCAAGTGTGACGGCAACAGTGGTAGTACTGCAGCCCCCACCCCTCAGGTGTGATAGCAGCATATGTAGCACTGTAGCCCCTACCCCTCAGGTGTGATGGCAGCATGTGCAGCAGTGCAACTCCCACCCCTCTGGTGTGACTGCAACAGTGGCAGCACTGCAGCCTCCACCCCTTAGCTGTGGCGGCAGCATGTGGAGCACTGTGGCCCCCACCCATCAGGTGCGATGGCAACATATGCAGCACTGCAGCCCCCACCCCTGAAGTTTGACGGCAGCTGTGGAAGCACTGCAGCTCCCATCCCTCCCATGTGATGGCAGCATGTGCAGCACTGCAGCCCCCACCCCTCATGTGTGGCTCCAGCATGTGTAGCACTGTAGCCCCTACCCCTCAGGTGTGATGGCAGCATGTGCAGCAGTGCAACTCCCACCCCTCAGGTGTGACTGCAACAGTGGCAGCACTGCAGCCCCCACCCCTTAGCTGTGGCAGCAGCATGTGGAGCACTGTGGCCCCCACCCATCAGGTGTGATGGCAGCATATGCAGCACTGCAGCCCCCACCCCTTAAGTTTTACGGCAACAGTGGCAGCAGTGCAGCTTCCACCCATCCCATGTGATGACAGCATGTGCAGAACTGCAGCCCTCACCCCTCAGGTGTGACAGCAGCAGTGGCAGCACTGCAGCTCCCACCCTTCAGGTGTGGCTTCAGCATGTGCAGCACTGCAGCCCCCAACCCTCAGGTGTGGTGGCAGTATGAACAGCACTGCAGCCCCCAACCCCTCAGGTGTGACAGCAATAGTGGCAGCACTGCAGCCCCCAACTCAGGTGTGATGACAGCATGTGCAGCACTGCAGCCCCCACCCCTCAAGTGTAACGACACCAGTGGCTGCACTGCCACCACCACCCCTGAGGTGTGATGGCAGCATGTGTAGTACTACAGCCCCCACCCCACAGGTGTGGTGGCAGCATGTGCAGTACTGCAGCCCCCAACCCTCAGGTGTGGCAGCAGCATGTGTAGCACTGTAGCCCACACCCATTACGTGTGACAGCAACAGTGGCAGCACTGCAGTGCCCACCCCTCAGGTTTGATGGCAATATGTGCAACACTGCAGTCCCCACCCCCTCAGATGTGACGGCAACAATGGTAGTATTGCAGTCTCCACCCCTCAGGTGTGACGACAGCAAGTGCAGCACTGCAGTCCTCACTCCTCAGGTTTGATGGCAACAGTGTAAGCACTGCAGCCCCCACCAATCAGGTGTGGTAGCAGCATGTGCAGCACTGCACCCCAACCCCCCAGGAGAGGTGGCAGCAGGTGCAGTACTGCTGCCCTCACCCCTTAGGTGTGGCAGCAGCATGTGTAGCACTACAGCCCCCAATGCTCAGGTATGATGGCAGCATGTGCAGCACTGTAGCCCCCACCTCTCAGGTGTAACAGCAACAGTGGCAGCATTGCAGCCCCCACCACTCAGGTGTGGTGGCAGCATGTGCAGCACTGCAGCCCCATCCCTCAAGAGAGGTGTCAGCATGTGCAGTACTTCAGTCCTCACCCCTTAAATGTGGCAGCAGCATGTGTAGCACTGCAGCCCCCATTGCTCTGGTGTGATGGCAGCATGTGCAGCACTGTATCCCCCACCACTCAGGTGTAACAGCAACAGCGGCAGCACCTACAGCCCACCCCTCAAAATGAGATGCCAGCATGTGCAGACTGCAGCCCCACCGTTCAAGTGCTAGCGGCAACAGTGAGTATGCTGCAGCCCCAACCCCTCAGGTCTGATAGCAGCATATGCAGCACTGCAGCCTCCACTCCATCAGGGGTGAAAGGAAAAGTGGTAGCACTGCAGCCCCACCTCTCAGGTGTGATGACATCATGTGCTGCACTGCAGTCCTCACTCCTCAGATGTGATGGCAACAGTGGCAGCACTGCAGCCCCCACCCCATAGGTGTGGCAGCAGCATGTAGCACTGCAGCCCCCACTGCTCAGGTGTGATGGCAGCATGTGCAGCACTGAAGCCCCCACCTCTCAGGTGTAATGGCAACAGTGGCAGCATGCAGCCCTCATCCCTCAGGTGTGGTTGCGGCATGTGCAGCACTGCAGCCCCACCCCTCAAGTGTGACGGCAACAGTAGCATCACTACAGCTCCCACCCATCAGGTGTGACAGTAACAGTGGAAGCACTGCAGCCTCCAACCCTCAGGTGTGGCAGCAGCATGTGCAGCACTGCAGCCCCCACTCCTCAGGTGTCATGGCATGTTGTGCAGCACTGCAGCCCCCACCCCTCAGGTGTAACAGCAACAGTGGAAGCACTACTGCCCCAACTCTTCAGGTGTGATGTCAGCATGTACTGCACTGCAGCCCCCACCCTTCAGATGGGTCAGCAACAGTGGAAGCACTGCAGCTCCCACCCCGCAGCTGTGGCGGCAGCTTGTGTAGCACTGTGGTGCCCACTCCTCAGCTGTGATGGCAGCATGTGCAGCACTGCAGCCCCCACCCCCTCAGGTGTGATGACAAAAGTGGCAGCATTCCAACCCCTACCCCTCAGGTGTGTCGGCAGCATGTGGAGCACTGCTGTCCCCACCCATCACATGTGACGACAACAGTGGCAGCATTGCATCCTCCATCCTCAGGTGTGGCAGCAGCATATGTAGCACTGCAGCCCCACCCCTCAGGTGTGGCAGCAGCATGTGGTAGCTCTACAGCCCCACCCTCAGGTGTAATGGCAACTGTGGCAGCATTGCAGCCCCCCCCCTGCAAGTGGGACGGCAACAGTGGCAGCACTGCAGCCCCCACCTCTCATGCGTGAGAGCAGCATGTGCAGCAGCAGCCCCAGGTGTGACAGCACAGTGGCAACACTGCAGCCCCCACCGCTCAGGTGATGGCAACAGTGCATGCATTGCAACCCCACCACTCAGGTGTGACAGCAGCATGTAGCACTGCAGTCCTCATCCCTCAGGTGTGACAGCAACAGTGGCTGCACTGCAGCGCCAACCCTCAAGTGTGGCAGCAGCATGTGTAGCACCGGCAGCTCCCACCCCTCAGGTGTGGCAGCACTCTGTGGCGCTGCTGTCCCCATCCTTCAGGAGTGATCAGCATGTGCAGCACTGCAACCTCACCTCTCAGGTGTGACGGCAACAGTGGCAGTACTGCAACCCCCCCCCGAGGTGTGGGAGTAGCATGCACAGCACTGCAACCCGCACCCCTCAGGCGAGGTGGCAGCATGTGCAGCACTTCATCCCCCAATGCTTAAGTGTGGCAGCAGCATGTGTAGCACTGCAGCCCCCACCCCTCAGGTGTGATTGCAGCATCTGCACCACTGCAGCCCCCACTTCTCAGGTATAGCAGCAACAGTGGCAGCACTGCAGCCCCGACCCCTCAGGTGCGACAGCAACAGTGGCAGCATTGCAACCTCCTCCACTCAGGTGTGACAGCAGCATGTGCAGCACTGCAGTCCTCACCCCTCAGATGTGACGACAACAGTGGCTGCACTTCAGTGACCAACCCCTCAGATGTAGCAGCAGCATGTGTTGCACTGCAGCCCCCACCCCTAAAGTGTGGCAGCAGCATGTGCAGCACTGCAGGCCCCACCCCTGAGGAGTGATGGCAGCATGTGCAGCACTACAGCCCCACCCCTCAGGTGTGACAGCAATAGTGGCAGCATTGCAGCCCCCACCTCCAGGTGTGGCAGCAGCATCTGCAACACTGCAGCCCCCACACATCAGGTGTAATGGTAGCATGTACAGCACTGCAGCCCCCACCACTCAAGTGTGACAGCAACAATGGCAGCACTGCAGCCTCCACCCCTGAGGGTTGACGGCAAGATGTGTAACACTGCAGCCCCCACCCCTAAGGTGTAGTGGCATCATGTGCTTCACTGCAGCCCCCACCCCTCAGGTGTGGCAGCAGCATTTGTAGCATTGCAGCTCCTACCCCTCACGAGTGATGGCAGCATGTGCAGCACTGCAGCCCCCACCCCTCAGGTGTGACGGCAACAGTGGCAGCAGTGCACCCCCCTCAGGTGTGGCAGCAGCAGGGGCAGCAATGTGTCCCCCACATCTCAGATGTGACAGTAACATTGGGAGCACTGCTGCTCCCATCCCTCAGAGTGTGATGACAACAGTGGTAGCACTGCAGCCCCTACCACTTAGGTGTGGCAGCAGCATGTGCAGCTCTGTTGCCCCCACCCCTCAGGTGTTATGGCAGCATATGCAGGCCTACAGCCCCCACCCCTGAGGTGTGATGGCAGCACGTGCAGCACTGCAGCCCCCACCCCTCAGGTGTGGTAACAGCATGTGCAGCACTGCAGTCTCCACCCCTCAGGTGTGGCAGCAGCATGTGTAGCACTGCAGACCCACCCTTATGTGTGAGAGCAACAGTCCTAGCAGTGCACCCCCAACCCCTCAGTTGTGGTGGCAGCATGTGCAGTACTGCATCCCCCACCCCTAAGGTGTGATGCCAGCATGTGCAGCACTGTAGCTCTCACTCCTCAGTTGTGACGTCAACAGTGGCAGCACTGCAGCCCCCACCCCTCAGGTGTGGCTTGAGCATGTGCAGCACTGCATCCCCCACCCCTCATGTGTGGTGGCAGCAGAATAACACTGCAACCCTCACCCCTCAGGCGTGATGGCATAGTGGCAGCACTGCAGCCCCCACCCTCAGGTGTGATGACAGCATGTGCAGCATTGCAGCCCCACCCCTCAAGATGCAACGGCAGCAGTGGCAGCACCGGTTCCCATCCCTGAGATGTGATGGCAGCATGTGCAGCTCTGCAGCCCCAGCCCTCAATGTGGTGGCAGCTGTGCAGCACTGCAGCCTCCACCCCTCAGGTGTGGCAGCAGCATAGTAGCACTGCAGCCCCACCCCTCAGGTGTGACAGCAACAGTGGCAGCACTGCACCCTCACCCCTTAGTTGTATTGCAGCATGTGCAGCACCGCATCCCACTCACTGAGGTGTGATGTCAGGCATGTGCAGCACTGCAGACCCCACCCAAGCGTGATGGCAACAGTGGCAGCACTGTAGCCCCCACCCCTCAGGTGTGATGGCAGCATGTACAGCACTGGCCCCCACTCCCCCATATGTAATGACAATGGTGATGGCACTCTGCCCCACCCTTCAGGTGTGACAACAGCATGTGCAGCACTGCAGTCCCCACTCTCTGAGTGTGATGGCAACAGTGACCGCATACAGCCTCCACTGCTCAGGTGTGGCAGCATTGTGTAGCACTGCAGCCTCACCCTCAGGTGGTGGCAGTATGTGCATCACTGCAGCCCCTGCCCCTTAGGGTGTGGCAGCAGCGTGCGTAGCACTGGAAGCCCCCACTGCTCTAGTGTGTGATGAAAGCATTTGCAGCACTGCAGCCTCCCCACTCTCAGGTGTGACAGGCAAAGTGGCAGCACTGCAGCCCCAACCCTCGAGGTGTGGTGGCACGTGCAGCAGTGCAGCCCCCATCCTCAGGTCTGATGCCAGCATGTGTGCAATACAGCACCCACCCTCAAGTGTGACGCGCAGTGGAAGCACTAGCACTGCAGCTCCACTCCCTCAGGTGTGATGGCAGCAGTTTCAGCACTACACCTCCACCCTCAGGTGTGACCAGCAACATAGGCAGCACTGCGCCCCACCCCTCAGGTGTGATGGCAGCATGTGCAGCACTGCAGCCCCAACCTCGAAGTGTGACGGCAACAGTGGCAGATTGTAACCCCACAACTCTGGTGTGATGGCAGCATGTGCAGCACTGCAGTCCCTCATCCCTCAGGTGTGATACCACATCTAGCCACATATCAAATCATCCCATTCCAAGGCAAAAATATGGGACTTCAGAGGAGCTTACTTTGATAAGATGGCCAACAAGGTTAAGTAGCCCTGTCAAAAAGAAACAGGTGAGGGGTACAGGCAAAGTGGACAAGCATTAAGGATGCAATACTTGAAGCAACATCCCATTGTAAGACAGAAAAGGAAGTGCAAAGAAGAAGGAAACCACTTTGGTTCTCAAATACAGTAGCAGAAAAGGTCAGAGCAAAGGCTGGCCTTCAGGAAATATAAAGAGACACAGTGCAGGATGAAGATGGAGGCATACAAACTGCCCTAAGAGACAGGGAGGCAGTAAGACAGGCAAGTCCCAAACTGAGAAACACTAGCACGAACAGTAAAAGAAGGTGACAAGACTTTCTATAGATACATTAGTGAAAGGAGAAAGTCCAGAGAGGGATACTAAGCTTAATGGAGAAAATGGAGCAAGTGAGGAGGAGGACCCTGTAAAGGCATCTATCCTAAATAGATACTTTTGCTCAGTATTTACTGAAGAGAAGGTAGGGCAGGGCCACAGCTCAACATCATGGACACAGGGGAGGGAGGTGAGCACTATTCCTCACAAAAGAAAGGTCACTACAAGAGCACTAAGCTCAGGGTAGATAAGGCAATGGGACCTGATGGCATACATCTCAGGGTACTAAGGAGCTAAAGGTGGAACTAGCAGAGCCATTAGCAGAGAACTGTTTAGTGAGTCTCTGAGCACAGGAGAGGTCCCAGAAGACTGGAGAAGGGCTCATGTGATCCCGCCCACAACAGTGGTAGCAGGGAGGAAGGCGAGACCACAGACCAGTCAGTCTTATCTCAGTAGTGGGCAAGATTATGGAGGCACTCCTTAAGGAAAGATAGTGCAACACCTGGAATCCATAGAGGCACAGGGATCCAAGACAGCATGGGTTTACAAAGGAAGGTCCTGTCAAACTAATTTCATAGATTTCTTTGACTGGGTAACCAGAGTGGTGGACCAAGGGGAGCAGTTGATATTGCCTACCTTGACTTCAACAAAGCTTTTGACACTGTTCCACATAGAAGATTGATAAATAAGCTGTGTAGAGCTCGGGGTGGGTCAAAAGTTGGTCAACTGGGTGAAACTGGTTGTGAGCAGAAAACAGAGAGTGGTGGTAAATGGTATACAGTCAGAAGAGATGCAAGTCACAAGTGGGGTACCTCAGGGATCAGTTCTGGGAATCATCCTCTTCAACATCTTCATTAGTGACCTTGCAGATGGACTAGAGGTAAGGCTTGTCTGTTTGCAGATGACACCAAGATCTGCAACAGAGCAGATGATCCAGATGGGGTGGGCAGAATGAGAAGAATCTGGATAAACTAGCAAAATGGTCAGAAGACTGGCAACTGGGATTTAATGCAAAGAAGTGCAAATTCATGCACATAGGAAGAGAAACCCTGAAGCCACCTATAGGCTGGGAGGGAGCTAGCATGATCACAAAGGAAGAAAAGAGACTTGGGCATCATCATCACTGATGACCTGAAATCATCCAAGCAGACTTCTAAAGCAGTAGGTAAGGCTAGGAGGGTGTTAAGGTGTATTAGTAAAGGGTATCACAAGTCATAAGAGGGAGGTAATAATCCCTCTTTACAAGACACTGGTTAGGCCCCATCTGGAATTACTGTGTGCAGTACTGGAAGCCCACACCTTCACAAGGACATTAACCAAATTGAGGAGTCAGAAGGGCAGCAAAATGGTGCAGGGACTGCATCAGAAGACATGAGGACAGATTAACAGAGCTCAATATGTATGACACCCAGGCAAAGGAGGAAAGAGGTGATATGATCAAGACATTCAAACACCTTAAGAGCATTAACAAGGTGAAAGAGTCCAACATGTTTAAATATAAGGAAAATAGCAAGACAGAGGACACAGCATGAGATTAGAGGTCAATTAAGGGGAATGTGGAAATTCTTTCACAGAAAGGGTGGTGGATGCATGAATGACTTACCACAAGAAGTGGTAGCAGGAATACAGTGCAGGGCTTCAAACAGGCATGGGATAGGCATGAGAGCAATACAATGACTATGAAAATATAGGCCACTGACAGAGCAAAGGCTAATGGCACATTTATAAGGTAGAAAAGAAATAGGCCCAGACTGGATGGCCTTTGTGGTCCTTATCTGCAGATCAACTTCTGTGTTTCTATGTTTTATGTTTCATGTGATGGCAACAGCGGCAGCACTGCAGTGACCAACCCCTCAGGTGTGGCAGCAGTGTGTGTGTAGTACTGCAGCCCCCACCCCTCAGGTGTAATGGAAGCATGTGCAGCACTACAGCCCCAACCCCTAAGGTGTGATGGCAATAGTGGCAGCATTGCAGCCCTCACCCCTTAGGTTGGGCGGCAGCAACTGCAGCACTGCAGCCACAACACATCAGGTGTGAAGGCAGCATGTGCAGCACTGCAGCCCCCACCACTCAATTGAGACAGCAACAGTGGCAGCACTGCAGCCTCCACCCCCAGGTGTGAGGCAGCACAGTGCCGACTGCAGCCCCACCCTCAGGTGTGGCAGCAGCATGGACAGCACTATGGTCCCACATCTCAGGTGACGCAACAGTGGAGAACTGCAGCCCATCCTCAGGTGTGATGGCAGCATGGGCAGTACTGTGGCCCCTATCTCAGGTGTGAAGGCAGTGTGCAGCACACAGCCCCCACCTCAGGTGTGATGGCAATGGCGGCATTGCAGCCCACCCTCAGGTGTGGTGGCAGCACAGCCCCAACACATCAGGTCTGACACATGCAGCACTGCAGCCCCCACCACTCAGTGGACAGCAACAGTGGTAGCACTGCAGCCCACCCCAACATGAAGACAGCATGGCGCACTGCAGCCCCCACCTCAGGGTGATGGCAGCATGCAGCACTGCAGCCACCCTCAGGTGACAGCAACAGTGGCAGCACTGCAGCCCCACCCAGGTGTGGCAGCAGCACAAGCAGCACCCAGCCCACGCCCCAGGTGTGAGGCAACAATGGAGCACTATGTCCCATCCCCAGTGTGACAGCAGCACAAGGTACTGTAGCCCCACTGTGTGAAGGAACAGGGGCACCAGCAGCCCTACCACTCAGGTGTGACGGGCATGAACAACACCAGACCCCACTCCCTCAGGTGGACACAGCACAGTGGCAGCACTGCAGCCCGCCTCAGGTATGATGACAGCTGTGGCACTGCAGCCCCCACACCTCTGGTGTAATGGCATCAGTGCAGCCCCCCCACCCGGTGTGGCAGCATGTGCAGCACTGCAGCCACCCTTAGGTGGCAGCAGCATGTGTAGACACTACACCTCACCGTGATGGCACAACTGACAGCACCAACCCCCACCACCCAGGTCAAGGCAACATGGCAGCACTGCAGCCCCAACCCCTCAGGTGTGACAGCAACAGTGGTAGCACTGCAGCCCCCACCTCTCAGGTGTGGCGACAGCATGCGCTGCAGTCCTCACCCTCAGGTATGATGGCAGTAGCAGCACTGCAGTCCCACCCTCGGTGTGGCAGCAGCCGCGAGCCTGCAGCCCCACCCTTCAGGTGAGGCAGCATGCACGCAGCCCCACCACTCAGATGTGGCAGCGGCATGTGCACTGCAGCCCCACCCTCAGGTGTGGCAGCATCTGCAGTATTGCAGCCCCCACCTCTCAGGTATAGCAGGAACAGTGGTAGCATGGACCCAAACCTCAGGTGTGGTGGCAGCCGCAGCACCGCAGCTCACCTCTGTGTGTGGCAGCACATGTGGCACTGCAGCCCCACCTCAGGTGTGACAGCAACAGTGGCAGCATGCAGCTCCACCCCTCAGTTGTGGTGGCAGCTGGCACCACGCCCCCACCCAAGTGTGACGACAACAGTGGCAGTAATGCAGCCCCACCCCTCAGGTGTGATGGCAGCATGTGCAGCACGCAGCCCCCACCCTCACACGGGTAACGCAACAGTGATAGCACTGTCACCCCAGCCTCAGGTGTGACAACAGCATGCAGCACACCAGTTTTACTCCTGAGGTGTGATGACAAAAGTGACAGCACTGCAGCCCCACCCTCAGGTGGTGGCAGCATGTGCCCCCACCCCTGGTTTATCAGCATCATGTAGCACTGCAGCCCCCACTCACTCGTGTGATGAAAGCATGTACACTGCAGCCCCCACCTCAGGTGAATGGCAACATTACAGCACAGCCCCACCCTAATGTGTGGCGGCAGCATGTGCAGCACTGCAGCCTCCCAGGTGTACGGCAGCATGTGAAGCACAGCACCCCACTCAGATGATGACAACAGGAAGCACTGCAGCCCCACCCCTCATGTGTGATGGCAACAGTGGCAGCACTACACCCCCACCCTCAGGTGTGATGGCAGGATGTGCAGCACTGCAGCCTCACCCCTCGGGTGACGCAGCATGTGTTACTGTAGCCCTACCTCGGTGATGGCACGCGCAGCATTGCAGTCCCACACCTCAGGTGTGAGCAACAGTGGCAGCACTACAGCCCACTCTCAGGTGTGGCGGCAGCATGCAGCATTGTGGCCCACACCCCCAGGTGATGACAGCATGGCACTGCAGCCCCCACCCCTCGCAGTGCCAGCACAGTGGCAGTGCTGCAGCCCCAGCCACCACGCAGATAGCAGCATGTCCGCACGCAGCCCCCACCCCTCAGGTGACGAACAGTGGCGGCACGCCCCCACCCTCAGGTGTGGCAACATGTGGCACCAGCCCCTACCCCTCTGTGTGATACAACATGAGGAGCTGGCTCCACCTCTGGGTGAGACAACAGTGTCAGCACAGACCCCACCCTCAGGTGTGGCGGCAGCATGTGCAGACTGTGACCCCATCTCAGGTGTAAGGCATCATATGCAACACTGCAGCCCCACCCCTCAAGTATGACAGCAGCAATGGCAGCACTGCATCCCCCATCCCTCAGATGAGACGACATGTATAGCATTGCAGCCCCCACCTCAAGTATGACAGCTGCATGTGCAGCTGATCCCTCACCCCCAGGTGTGACTGAAACAGGGCAACACCACAACCCCACCCCTAGATGTGGCAGCAGCATGCAGCCTGCAGCGGCCTCAGGTGTGGCAGCAGCATGTAGCACTGCAGCCCCACCACTGGAGATGGCAGAAGTGGCAGCATTGCCCCACCTTCAGGTGTGATGGCAACGGTAGCACTGCAGCCCCCACCCTCAGAAGGCAGCAGCATGTGCAGTGCTGTGGCCCCTCCCCAGGTGTGATGGCAGAATATGCACCGCAGCTCCCACCCTCATGTGATGGCAATATGGCACTGCAGCCCTCACCCGCCACGTGTGATAGCATGTTCAGCACTGCACCCTCCTCAGGTGACAGAAACAGGCAGCACTGGCCCCCACCCATAGGTTTGGCTTCAGCATGCAGCACTGGCCTGCCTCAGGTGTGGTGGCAGCATTGCAGCACCACAGCCCCACCCCTCAGGTGTGGCGACGCTGTAGCACTGCGGCCTACCGCCTGGTGTGATGGCAAACGGAGCACTGCTCCCAACCTCAGGTGTGACAGCAATGTTCAACACTGCAGACCCCACCTCAGGTGTGGCGACAGCATGCAGCACAGGCCCCACCCTCAGGTGTGATGTCAGCATGGCCTGCAGCCCCACCTCAAGTGTGATGGCAGGTGGCACACAGCCCCACCCCTCAAGGTGATGGCACCAGAGCAACCCAGCCCCCACCTCGGTGTGATGGCTGCATGTGCGCACTGCAGTCCTCACCCTCAGGTGACTGCACAGTGGCAACACTGCAGCCCCAACCCTAAAACAGGGCAGCATGCAGAATCAGCCCCATCCTCAGGTGTGACGGCAGCATGGTAGCACTGCAGTCCTCACCGGTGTGACTGAAAATAGCAACACTGCAGCCCCCACCCAAGACGGCGTTGTGCGCACTGCAGCACCCAGCCCACAGGTGTGGCAGTAGCATGTAGCACCGCCCCACCCTCATGTGATGGCAGCAGGGGCACCGCGCCCACTCTTCAGGTGTGACCACATGTGCAGCAGCACTCACCCTAATGTCAGATACAGCAACAGTGGAAGCACTGCAGCCCCCACCCACAGGTGTGGCAGCACCATGTAGCACTGTGGCCCCAACCTCAGGTGCAGCACTGCAGCCCCACCCCATCAGGTGATGGCAACAGCGGCACTGCAGCCCCATCCTCAGGTGTGATGGCAACAGTGGCATTGCAGCCCAACCCCCAAGTGTGACAGCAGTGGCGCAAGCTGTCACCTCAGGTGTGACAGCAGCATGTGCACTTCAGCCCCACCCTCAGGTGTGACACAACAGCACACGCAGCCCACACCTCAGGTGGCAGCATGTGTAGCACTGTAGCACCACCCTCAGGTGTGATGGCAGCATGCGGCACTGCAGCCCCACCTCAAGGCGACAATAGTGTCAGCACTGCAGCCCCATGCCTCAGGTGTGGCGGCAGCACGAGCAGCACTGCATCCCCACAACCAGATGTGATGGCAGCTGTGAGCACTGCAGCCCCACCACCGGGGCGTGACAGCACAGTGGCAGCACACCAGCCCAAACCCCAGGTGTGACGGCTGCGCACCACTGCAGCCCCCACCCTCAGGGGTGATTGCAAAACGGCAGCACTGCAGCCACCTCAGGGTACTGCAGAAGATGGTAGCGCGGATGGTCAAACTAGGGTGGACAGATGTGGATAAGCCAGCAAGCCTCGTTATGGACCCCAGCATTACTGTTTCAAAGGCAGATGCACAGTGCCTTGATAGTGCCCTAATTCTGTTTCGATGCAGCGACTAGTAGAGCTGGCGGTCATTGAAGAGGGAACTGGCTAGCTTTGAGACCTCTAATGATGGCCTCGGGGAGCTGGTCTGAAGGTTCTGGAGGAGACTGAAGCTAGTGAGAGACTACTGAAGTACTGTGAACTGTCTAAGAGTCCCAGAGGTGAGTTTGCTCGATTGTGTGGAGTGTTCAATGTTTGAAACCACCCAGATTTTCCTGTCAAAGTATTCGACGGGATCTAGCCCCACCAAGTGCTAAAAGCCATACTGAGGAAGAAGAACAAGGGTGCCCTGCCCCACCCGAAGTTACATATAGGAAGGAATCTTTTACACTGTTTAATGTAAAAGTTATAACATGAAACAGTATTGGTAACAAGTGTATTATCATAGTGGATCAGTATCTCACGTAGCAAACATGCATAAGTATTGTCATTATGGATATAGTATTGTGAGTGTAGTGATATGTATGGAAGGTATAGTTTATGTTAACTGATGCATCAGATATTATTGCATAGCATACTATTATAGATGTCTCATTTATATTGTATTTTCAATATTGTGATGGTATAGACTTGATGCAGACACCAAGTTTTCTCCAGGCAGAAAGGTGTAACTGTTCACAAATAGAGTTCCCAGTCTTCCTTGAACTTGCCTAAATGCTCACTGCCAGGCCAGTGTCCTGTGTTTTATCAGTTAAAACGTTATTGCAGACAGTACCTGTAGCCTCATGTATTGTCTCTACACTACCTATATCACAGTTATAATTAATCCGAGAGGAGGCTGAGTGTTTCATAAAGTCCTGCCCGACCGCCAGATATTGCCCATTCTGCCACCGCCATGCACAGAGGGTGCCTGTTAGAAGATGTACTTATGTGCTGATTATCTGTTAAGTGTACAATATTGTAGTTTGTCTAACTGCCTTCTTTGCAGCGTGACAGTCTTGTTTATCACCACCATCTTGGTCCGGATTGCTGAATGGGCCAATCAGCACCTTGGGGACTTTAAATGGAGCCTGTCTCAGGGGCCCTGTAGAAAAATCTGAGATGTAACTGGAAACTTGGCATCAAATGGACCTGGAGGAAGATCACTGTGACTGACAGAGTTCAGCCAACCAACCTTGGATCCCGGGAAAGTCCAGGCTGCTTGCCATCATTCCATCTGAGCTTGGAAGGAAGGGTACAGCTCGGATAGTCGAGCAGCAGTCTACATAGTTTCAAGGAGAACTGTGGAAATAAGTTTGGCCTGCCTGCCTGTACTCGCGGACCAGGAGCTAGAGGTACTCAACAAAGTGGTGGATGCCAGGCACGTGTGATGGAATATCCAGAAGGAGCTACAGTGATGACCTGATATGAAGAATGTATCTCCACCAACTCCATTCATGTGTAAAGACTTGAGGGACAAGTCTGCTACAAGGCTTATCCAGACTGGTTGAAGTAGCCTGGTCCAGAAGACATCTGATGAAAATCTAAGAAGGACTTTTATTATTGTTTTCTCTCTTTTTCAGAAATCCCCAATATGTGAGTGCCCCAGAAGAAAGAAGATCATGGAAACCTGACAAATGTCAGTTGCCCTATGCTGGAAACAGGGATTTGAATATACAGTATGGTACAGGACATATATTTTAAGCTATTTTGTTACTATTCTTTATTTAAAAAAAAAAATTTGGGTGCACAAAATGCTATTAATGCTTTGCTAAAGTATTAGGTCACCTAGGAGGTTTAAGTTGGTGTCTCCTGTCCCGAGACAGAGATACAAGTAGGTGCTTCACACCCATAAGAGAAGTTTGTGTAGTGTGTGATGGGCTACCTGTATGGATCTGTTGGAGCAGAGCTGATCTTGGGTCACAGTGGTGGAATCATTGGACTGGGTAAGGGGGAAATGGCTATGGCACTTTTCACTCTTTAGAAGAGGTGTCCTCAATTCACTTCTGGGGTGGATGCCAGAAGACTTTAACATCTTCAGGAAGGGAGGTGTAAATAGTTTCCTAGTCCATGCCCAGTGTGAATGGCTTTGGCCACTATATCACCAAATGCTGGGGGCTGTGAGTGGATTCCCAGGCTCACAACCTGGGTAGAAGGCAGATCACTGCATTCTTTGGGAGTGAGGTTGTGAGTACATAACTGGTCCTTGCAAGATAATGGAATCCTGAGGGTAAAGGATCAGTTATTCTCATTCGGTCAGTGGGAGACCCTGGTGCTGGAATACAGTGTTGATGCAGGCACTGGGAGGAGTTTGGTACCTTTTCAGGGCCAAGTGGGAGCAGTGTTGTTCTCACTTTAGTCTGTGGTTGCAACGCTGATAGTGGGCCCAGTGGGTGGTATGCCACACGTACATACCAGGGGGTGATGTAGTATAGTGCACCGCTTGATTTCTGAGGACCATGGTCATTCGGGCAGAGGACAGTGTAAAGTCCTCCTCCTTCCACCAGATGGAGTTGGACATTACTATTCCTCTGTGGAAATGTAGTGAATACAGCAGAGTAGATAAAAAGGGGTAGTAGCTAGAACAACACAATAGAAGAGGCTTAAGAGTGTAAGTCAGGACCAGCCATTTTGAGAGAGAGGAGTTGCTGGTCCCTTGGAATTCTGTGAGAGATGGTTCCCAGGGACCCAGTGGAGATTAGGCTAGGCCTTATCCCATGCAGAAAGGCCTAAAAGGTGGCAGAAGCATGGAGTAGCAGGAAGCCCTAGAGAGGCCAGGACCGAAGGCAGAATGAAACAGGATGTTCCAAGTGGACAGGATAGGGCCTCCACCTACCCGAGCTCTGGCTGGGACTAGCTAATGAGGGCTTGCCAGGCTTGGAATTGAAGCAGGATTCACAGTCTGGATATAACATTTGAACTCCCCTGACCAAGTCTCTGGAGCACAGAATCAAGCTGAGACGTGAAGTGGAAAGGCACAGAGTTACCATGAAGTCCTAGAATCAGTGTTGTGATATGAAGTGGAAGGGCACAGAGGCTGCTGTGAAGTCCTAGAAGCAGAACTGAGATGTGAAGTGTAAAGGCACAGAGGTTGCTATAGAGCTCCTGAAGAAAAACAGTTGCACTAACTGCAGAGGTCCAATTGACCTGAAGAATCGTATGCAATTTCAAGAAGGTGCTGTACATGCCACTGTGTACCGACTGATGATTTCAGGACAGTGAAAAAGTATTAATGCACCAAGCTGAATGAGTCTATTTAACTATTTTAGACTGAGCTAATGTTGCCCTAAGGCAATTCATTTGTTCACAGCAAGGTCCTTATTCGGGACTATGAAAGCCTTTAGAGTCACATGGAGGAGGTTGAGAAGATGAGAAGAACCAACAGGAGGAAGACCTGGCTACAGCATAGCATTTGGTGAGTCACCCCACTCTCAAGTCCATGGTGGCAAGGTAAGGTGTGAGATATATTACTGTAACCCTCTCTATCCCAGAAGAGTGCCACCAGATCCTAAGCATAGGACAGGAAGGGTGGTGTTGCAAGTTGGGGATCATCGTCTGGGATTTGGGACAGTTGGAGGACTGCCAGTGCACCAGCCACCTGCCCACCTTCCTTTCCACTTTAAAGTCGACTCCCTGGGAGAGGTTAGGAAATACTTACTTAGGGTTCTAGTGAAGGCTAGATTCAGTGGTGACTCCCTGGACCTTAAATTTGTGGCACTAACTCTGGATGAAATACTCGCTCCTTTGACACATATAATCAACACCCCACTGAGATACTTTCAATTCCCGCAGATATGGAAATCTGCCTTAGAGACGCCTGTATATAACAGTGGGGACCGTACATCTCACGATAACTATAGACCCATTTCGATCCTCCCACCATTATCAAAAGCACTTGAAAGAACTGTAGCCGATCAACTGGTTGACTACCTAGAAAAATATCAAATTCAATGTCCACAACAACATGGCTTTCGCAAGGGACAAAGCACCACTACTGCTTTGCTTGAGTTTACAGGTCATATCTGCAACTCCCTGAAACAGGGTGCCCTTTTTGGTGCATTTTTTATCAATCTAATTAAAACATTTGATACAGATAAATTATGTCCTTTTTGCTTGAACAATTGGAGTCCACTGGGCTTGCATATGACACTGTTGCTTGGTTTGAGAGCTACCTTTGAAACCACTCCCAGTGAGTGAAGATCGCTGACGTCCTGTTTACTAGCAGACCTGTCCGATCTGGTGTCCCTCAAGGATCTACAGTATATTGAGTCTTTTATTAATCAGTCTATTCCTAAACCAGCTCCTGTACTCCTGTCAGTGCTGAATTCTGTTTTTTGTGGACGATGCAGTCCTGTTTGTAAATGATCCTGACCCAAAGCAACTGGAAATAAATCTCTAGATGAGTTTTTCAAAAGTAGAAAGTTGGTTCAGTGAGCAAAAACTGATCTTGAAGTGTAAGGAAAAAAAACAATGTTGTTCTCTAGCTCCCACAATAGACATCATACTTACCCTCTTAACATCACAAATAAGGTTGGGACAGCTTTGGAACTAGTCTTGCAGTTTAAATACTTAGGGGTAGCAGTTGACAGCGCTTTGACTTGTATCTACCACATAGACAATACAGCTACTGTACAGCAGTTAATAGGTGCCTAGGTCTTCTATACAGGCATAAAAATAGTCTGACCATGGAGGCTGTTACTCAAGCTATCATTAGTTTGGTGGTCTTGCTAATAGACTACGATCTAATAATCTATGGCTCTGCAACTGACACGGCACTCCACAGGATTACAGTGGTACTAAAGAAAGCCTACCACCTTGCAACTGGTTTGGCAAAATTCACACATATGTGTCATTTGTATGTTAAGACAGACTGGCTCCAATCTGAAGGAAAGCTCAAATTCCAAACCTGCCTGATGGCTAAAAAAATAAGTTTTGGCCTGGTGCCCCCTGGGGTACAGAAGCTCCTCATCCCGCATGATAATAGGCACTGCACCAGAAGTACTGATAGTATGGTTTCCAAAATCCCTCGCTGTCATACCTCACAAGGACAGAGGGCTTTCTCCCATCGAGCTCCATACTCACTTAACTCCTTACCACCAGACATTTCTTCCGTATCCATGTTAGGCCCCTTCAAACAAAAGCTGAATAACCATCTTGTTGCAAATTCCAGCTGGGACTGCTTTCACTAATCCCCTCACTCTTACAGGGGCTTGGTACTGTATACTCTCCTCCCAGGGCAACCTTAGATGGCCCACAGTTTTTCTACTGTTGGTTCCTGATTTCCTTGGCTTTCCAAAGCGATTTTTCCCTAGTTATCCACTCCTCTAATATATCTCCCTCCAATCCTACCTATATCTTCCCCCCAATTTTCATCCCTAAAGTTGTCTGCCACCTGGACCTGTTTCCACAGCTTGTTAATATATCCTCTTTCCCTACCGTTATAAAAAGCCTCTCTGGCTGATGTATTCTCCCTCCTCCCTCCCTATATAAGTCTTCCTATCTATTATGTATGTCTTAGCCAGTCTTACCTGTTTACCTTTACTACCCCTCACTCTCTTGCTTCTAATTGTATGTTTAAATACATTGTACAATGCCAACTTGATGTCTTATTACCTTACGTGCCTAAGTTAACATTGTATGTATAGTTTACTTTGTATTTAATTCTTGCTGCTTAACAGCAATCACTTATGTTTACACTGTTTGTCTAACTCTGACGTGGAACCTATGTAATGAGCTTGTTCTCAAAAAGTGTTAATCCAACATCACAATAAATAAATAAATAAATAAATACAATTTCTTTATTGTGTTTAGTTTATCTTGCAGCCCTCTCCTTATCATGAGGGCTACTTCAACTGTATAGCATTTTCACATACATAAGGATGTTCCTGTCCTTTAAATCATTTGTTTTCCATGTTGTAGCAGAGCGGCAGTCTGCTAGACAGTTATTATCTAGCCACTCTGCTTTGGGGCTCTGTATAGCTTTGGTAAGCCCCTTTTTATTTATTTTTATACTGGGCTGTAGTTTTTACATTTACACAGATACCGAGCAGCAGCAAAAGTAAAAGTAAAAGTAAAAGTTTGCTGCTCAGTTCAAACAGTTCCTGCTTTATTGCAGGATTTCTTTGGCATAACATTCTACATAACAATGGAGCAGCATCAAAATAATTAAAAAAAGGGAGACATGCTGCCGCTCTGTTATACTCATATACTCACATTCCACCTATCAGAGTGGACATTATTTTGTATTTAACTGCCATTTTAAACATTTCTAAATATTCCTGCATCATATACATAAAAAAATGGCATACACATTAAGTTAATTAAACACTGCAGCACTTTATATTATTGTACTTCATTCATTCTATGCACTTTATTCATCCAGCACCTTATATCTCTTTTAAGGCACTTTATATCTTTGGTATTCAATGCCATAAATGCACCTTATTTCATTCCTGCCAGCTGGCCTTAGCTTGGTGCATTATTTTTGGGAATTCTTGGTAAGGGATGGATATATGGACATTAGAAATAAAAGTAGTAGGGAAAAAGTTTAGTGAGAGATAGAAAATACTGATGTAGGCGGCTAACCTATGCCGGGGTGGAAAAAGGTATAGTATAGGAAGATACCGTTGCACAACAGATTTCAGTAGGAGAAAGAAGAAGATAGGAAAGGCATCCCTCCACTGGGGTTATCAGACTGGCGGAACACAGTTCTGTCACAATATCATACCCCTGTTGAGTATTTATTGTCAATGAACCTGAATTTGGACTGCAGTCACTGTCGCTTCCAGAAAATGCAGCTCAAGTAATGCCTTTTGCCCATAATCATAGAGTAAAATTTATCCATAGCAAGTTAACATTTAGCCAAAGCCCTGAGTTATCAAGAGGACACAGACATGGATCATTATGATTGAGGGTCAGTGCAAAGCAACATGCCTGATCATTGAACTTTTAGCCATTGTCAGCACACTACTCCTCACTATATCATAGATCAGAACACCATAATCTATGATACTACAGATGAAACATTGGACCAGAGTTGTAATTTCAGGTAGGAACTTTCTCATAGTTTGGTAGAGAAAGCTAGGTTGGTGTTAGCGACACAACAAGTAGTCTACATAGTCATCAGATAACAACATACTGTCAAGGAAAATCCAAGGCAGTAACATTTGCTCTCTTGTTCAGGTGCAGTACCAGCCCTGGCGTGGAAATGTTTAGGGCAGAGAAAAGAAATCCAACTTAATGCAGGTACAAAATATACCATATATTCTTTCCATTTATTGTGAAATTTACAGAAACAATTCTGAATAAGTTGATCTGTTAGAACTCCATCTCAAACAAACAGAATTTTATCTCTCATAGAAACCACAACATCATCCATATAAAATAATATTAACACAACACATTAAAATAATTTGTTGAGCAAAAGCTACAGCAACAAAATCAAAATGAAACTCAGGGCACATCTGTTAAAACCTCCTCTTGCACTTGGCTGTTGATATGGGAAAAGAAAGCTCCAAATCCTACACAAGAAGAAGCTCGAGAACCTGGTCTTTTACCAGCAACAGATCTATGAAAGAAATATACCAAGCCCACTAATGGTGAGGCCCAATGAAGGAGGCAGGTACCCACGCATCATACCCGATCAGGAACAGAAAGAAAGATACACAGATCCTAGAGGCATGACAGAATGCTTCAAACCTTTTAAAAACCTCAGAAACAAACATAAAGAAAAAAACAGGATACAGAAGTCTTAGCAGATCTCCAACTACAAGAATTTCAATAACCCAGAAAGAACAACTAAGTCAACAAATTACAAGGTAAGAATCTTGAACCACTTCTAACAACTACAACAGAAACTAGTAGGCACAATGATACACAAAAAGTACTACAAAATCCAAGAATACAAAATGAAAAGTATTAAACTTTTAAGTAAGAAAGAAAAAAATCCTAACACAGGCCACATAACTCTATATACAATACCAAACAAAAGCCAAAATAAAATGACTATGCAAGAATACAAACCTATTTCATTACTTAACAATTTAAAATCTTCACTAAAAGTATTGCCATATAGAAAAATATATTACCAAATCAAATTCACCAAACAAACAAATTTCATAAAACATATAATTCCATAACAAATTACTTACCCACTTACTTTCATAAATAAAACAAAACATAAATATAAAAAAATACACAAAAAAGTAACGCCTAAGCAAAACAAAAACCCTCAAAAAGTATTGGCAATTTAGCCCAAAACAACTCCCTATAAAAAAATGAAAACTATATAAAAAGAAAACTAATCAATCAAAAGTATAAATTAATACAATCTTAAAACACAAATACCCCCCATACCCATCTATTTACATGCAAACCATGATGCCATCAACCAAAACAAACAAAATACCGCCCAAAATTTGAAATACACCATTATATACAAACATACCGCCCCTTCCAAAATCACAAAATCCATAATACTATACCACACCCAAAATGCCACTACAAGTAAACACAAGCCAGCAATATATTTAAGAAACGACAAAACTGCAAAAACTAAAACCAATTACAAAACAACACCATACCCAAAATACAAATAAACTAAAATTTATATAAGCCAATAACCCTCATCTATCAAAAATACACAAAACACCAAAACGGCAAAACCAATCTCACAACAAAAAAAACAACAAAATCCAAAAGCAAACATCACTTCCCACAAAATCCCTACCCCATATACAAATGTTACACACAAAATTAACAAGAACATAAACAACAGAAAATTTAAAATTTATTGCAACAAAAGTAACCTAAAAACTTACCTAAAGAAAACAAGAAAACTTATTTCCCAAACCAAAATAGTAACATTATAACAAAAGGTATAGCCCATTACCACACAGTACCAATTAATAAGTAAACAAAACTCAAAACTACTACATACCCACAATAAAAACAAAAAACACAAAAAACACACAAAAACAAAAACCCCAACACCAAAAAACAAAAACCCTATAGCAAAAACTAAAAAATACTAAATAGAAAACAAAATAAATAAAAATGAAAACAAATAGAAAAATCAAACAAATAAAAAAAATAACACCCCAGACCATGCAACAAAACTAAGAACACACCTATACAAATATCTAAAAGTATAAAATATTAGAAAAAAACATGGCAAATCAGTAAAACACTAATATATCACTCCTAAGAAAAACCTAAAAAAACTAAGAAAAAAACTAGCCAAAACAAACAAATAACAGGCCAACAAAACACATCCTATGAAAAAATCTAACACATATTAGCAGAAAAGTAGTACTGAATATACCAAGAATAATAATCTACAAAGTAAAAACCACAAAACTCCTACATAAAACTATTGCCACTAGCTACTGTACATAAAGCCCAACGATTGATATCTCCCGTATGTGGTAGGTGTAGAAAGGAACTGGGTACATATATTCACAGTTTTTGGACATGTCCAATTCTGGTACAATACTGGGAGGATGTGGTTACCGAGGTGGCCCAGATAACGGGCCGGCCACTGAAAAGGGACCCCCTGACCTGCCTTTTTGGGGTGGAGGTGGTAGAAGGGGAGGAGTGGGTTCCTCTCCTTAGATGGATAAGGGTCCTATTAGTGCTAGCCCATCACTGCATTCAAAACACTTGGGTTTTGTGTGTTAGACACACGGTATCTTTCTGGTGTCAAATGGTGCTGTGGGCCTTGGCACTGGAGAGACTGACATATATTGTCCAGGATAGGGAAGAGGCCTTCCTGAGGGGGTGGTCCCCCTTCCTTTCCTCTCTGAGTGTAGCAGAAAATATGGCATTACGGACGGGAATGGGGGGTGAGTTACACACTCTTGGGTGCTTTCGGTTTTAAGTTATGGGATGGTTCCCAGAAATGTTGGGAGGGTGGGGGAAGATACGTACATGTATGTGGATCCTTATGGGATGAGTAATACCGTAATAAAAGGTATGACATTTTTTGGAATAAGATTTACTTGCACATCTGATTGCATCACTTTGTGTGTATGTGTAGAGTTCATTTTTGTATGTATGGTTTTTTTCTTTTTCCTTTCTTTTTTGTTTGAAAAGAAATTGAATAAAGAGATTATTCAAAAAAAAGAAACCTTCCTCTCATCTGACATAACTTCCCTACGTTTTACAGCTTGGGTTTTGTGAGTGAAATAATTAATATACCATCCGACTGTACCCATAACAAGGCCATCGAGAGTAATTTTTTGCCAGTAAGTCATGGTCAACTAGATCAAAGACCTTAGTTAGACCTATATATATTATAGGGGTGTGGTAGTGCTCCTATAGTTAGGGTTGAGAAGCTGTTTAATGTTAAACCCCAATTACTGCACCTTAATAACATTGGTGTTATTGGATGAAATAGCCCAAAATTTGGCATGCAGGGTCAGGCTGTCAGAGACGCAAGACATGAAAAGTTTCATGACAGCATCTTGTTCACTTTCCAAGATATGGAGTGCCAAAAAACAGAAAACAATTGTCTTTACTTAACAACTTTTTGCTCTCACTTACAGCGTAGACAGTGTGGAATTTTTTCATGAAATTTTCAAGGTTGAAAGGGACTGTGCCAAGGGTGTGTCTTTGGAAGGTTTCCTGAAAAAATATTATACAGTTTTAGAGTTATAAGGATTTTTGAGTTAACAAAAAAATGTGAACGATTAAAAAAAAAAAAAATCACGAATGGTAAAAAAAACTATTACAAGTGCTTATTTTGATGATTTACTTGTTGTGTGAGAAAAAAATACCGAGCGTGAGGGCTGACATCTTTTCTTAAAATTTCAGAAGAGCTTACCTACAAAATGTGTGCATAAAACCACAACCCAGTACCTGTATTTTGCTAACGTGAAGTTGTTTAAGATGATTCAGGTATTGGATTGTAAAAAATATGTCTTGAAATGTATCTTTCTGTATTAAGATTGCCTTCAGCCATTTGTGGCACTTTTACTGATTGCAGCTCATCATTTTTACCTATCATGCAGTCATTTGTCAGTGTCAGTGGCTCAGCAGGTAGCACATTCACCTCTGAGGCCAGGAGATCAGAAGGCTGTGGGTTAAATCCCAATACTGACACTATAGTGCAGCATGAGGGGGGTGCTGCACTCCTGAGGTGCCGTCTTCCGGAAAGACGTTAAACCGAGGTCCCATCTGCCTGTTCTGGTGGTAGTTCAGGTGGATGTTAAAGATCCCATGGCACTTCTCGAAAAGAGTAGGGGAATTTTTTATTTAAAAACAAAAACAAAACATTACAAGAAAAAATACTCTTTACATAGATATCCAGGACGCATAACCTTACTTATTTAAACCATCCATATATCTTTTTCTCTGTTTTAACCTATACCATTTACATGTTTCCACCAGATCTTTAGCTCTTTTTCCCAAATGTAGATTACAAACATTTTGATATGTTTTGTCTAGTTCCATTTGTGTTTTAAATAACAAGTCATTTTGTTGCACTTCATTATTCTGTAAGAACCTTTGGCACCTAACTTGCCATATACTCCCATACTGTTTTGTCTTCTTTACTGCACTCTTGTAACCCCCTACCCCAGGGCGCATCTGGAATCGAGAGGTTCTCTGCTCAGTATGCCTTCCTGGTAAGTCTCTTAAATAAATAAATAAATAATTGCCAGGATCACATATACTGTCCCCCTGTTTATATTATCCCAATCTTTTGTTAGCTGCCCAGATATTAAAATTTCATATGTCATTTTTGCAAAGATTTCCATATCCCAGAATTTTGCTAGATTTCCCCAGAATGATTTTATACAGATACATTCAAAAAAAAGATGTTTCATACTTTCTTCCACCACTCCACATGAAGTTTCTGGACATATTCTCTCTTTTTATGCTTTTGGTTATCTTTGGCATTAAGTTTTTGGTTGCATAACCAAACCATCTCCTTCATTTTCTTAGGAAACCTTTTTCCAAAGTCATTTCTAATATTCTGTCTAGTTGTACATTTTCATTTACAGTAAAAACAGGTTCCTGATAATAATTTCTTTCTACTATTTCTTTGTAAATCAATTTACTATTTTTTTGTCTTAGAGACTCAGGCCTGGATATTCAGACTGCGCCAGGCAGTGGCACAAGCCTCGACACAGCGCAACGGGGCTGCACCAGGGCATGGACCATGTGATATTCAATGGTGCTGCGTCATGGCACAACACCATTGAATGTGGCACTGAGGGTGCATGCACTACGCATGGCACAGTGGCACTGCACCAGGGCAAGTGGCAGAATGGGAGCAGGCGGATGCACTAACGCAAGTGCAGTTGCGCTAGGTGCATCAGCCGTGATATTCAGCACTGGGCATGCAAATGAGGCCATTATGAGTAAGGTGCAAATGGGGCCATGTCAATATGTACATTAGTAATAGGGAAAACTTTTGAAAAACTTATACTGCAAAAATTAGAAGATCACATAAAAATTGAAAATATTTATGATACATCTCAGCATGGATTCACCAACGGTAGATCATGCCTAACCAACCAGTTGTAATTTTTTGAAAATGTGAGTGCAGCACTTGATGCAGGCCTCTCAGTGGACCTGATATTTTTAGACTTCGCAAAGGCTTTTGACAGAGTCTCACATGATATATTAATTAAACACCTATATATGATGGAATTTCCCCTGCATTTGATAAAATGGATTAAATCATGGCTACTTAACCGTAGACAACGTACATCGGTTAAGGGTAACACATCAGCTTGGGTGAAAGTCACTAGTGGAGTGCCCTAGGGTTCGGTTCTGGGCCCCGTACTATTTAACATCTTAATATCATATATGCAGCCATCCAAAAACAGTTGGATGTCAAAGTATGCAGATGACTGCAAAATGGGCTACATTGTTAACAGTACAGAGAACTCTGTAAGCTTACAGAATGATTTAACAGCACTTCAGCATTGGGCCAACAGTAATAAATGACATTTACTGTCCAAAAGTGCAAAGTCATGCATCTAGGACATAACAATAAGAGAAGTAACTATTTCTTAAATCAAGAAATATTGATAAAAACTGATTACGAAAAAGACTTAGGAGTAATAATTGATAATAAATTCAATTTTGAACAAAATGCAATTTCTAAAGTTAAAAAATCTCATCAAATCACATCATGTATACTTAAAAACATAAAAAGTAGACAACCAAAAGTCATTCTTCCTTTGTATAAGTCACTAGTTAGAACACACCTAGATTACCGTGCACCTTTCTGTATCTCCAACACAATAAGGGGAAAAAAATTAATAGAGGGAGTACAAAGGAAAATTACAAAAAAAATTACTGGTATGGAAAACAAAACACATGGAGAAAGGTTACAGAAATTAAATTTATATTCTATGAATTACTGACAGGCATGAAGGGACCTTTGCTTAACATTTAATGCCATCAATGATCCACTTCTTACTGAAATCATAGGCCTAGAAACAAATTTCAATGTCACACAAACAAGGTCACATAATCTTTGATTAAAAGGAACACACTGTAAAACAAAAAAGAGAAGTGACTGGTATTCACAGCGGGTGGTTAATGAATGGAATACTCTTCCTGGAGAAGTTATAAATAGTAATAACATAGAAACATTAAAACAAAGTTTGGATCAGTACATGGGAAATACAAAATTTGAATACTTATAGGAGACAAACCACCATCTGGTGGCGAGCTCATATAAAGGCATTGCCTCCTGAGCTTGTACAACTGATATGATACTATGGTACTATGAGTCACACTTCTACTGGCCTAAAATGGGCCTAGACATTGAGCAACATGTTAAAACCTGCAGTAGGTGTCTTCAGCGCAATGCTCCATTGCAAAGAGCAGCCCCTCTGGTCAATATTATCACAAGTGTACCAATGGAACTTGTCTGTATTGATTTTCTTAGTTTGAAGCCAGATTCAAAAGGCATTGCAAAATCTACTGGTAGTCATAGATCACTTTATGAGATATGTGCAGTCCTATCCAACAAAGGACCAAAAGGCCTCAACTGTAGCCAAAGTTCTTGTTCAGAAGTTTTTCGTACATTATGGTGCCCCCAGCATATTCAATCTGATAAAGGCCATGATTTTGAAAGCAGACTTATCAAAGAACTGTTGTCCCTATGGGGTCTAACAAAATTCAGAACAAACCCTTATCATCCACAAGGAGATCCACAACCAAAGAGGTTTAACAGAACCCTACTTGATATGATGGGCACCCAGCAATCTAAAGATAAGCCAAAATGGAGCCAACAGATAAGCGCACTTGTACATGCTTATAATTGCACAAAGAATGATGCTACTGGTTTTTCACTGTACCATCTTATGTTTGGCAGAGAAGCTCACCTTCTAGTTGACATGTTTTTTGGAGTGTCTCCTGATGGTGTCCAATCAGAGAACTACCTGCAGTATGTTAAAAATTTAAAAGCTTAACTAGATCATGCTTATCAGCTTGCAAATACATGGCAGCGAAAGAGAAACCTGGCCAACAAAACTTGTCATGACAAATGTGTTAAAGCCCAGGAGCTCCAAACCAGGTGACAGAGTATTAATGAGAAATTTTGGACTTCCAGGTAAACACAAAATAACCGACTGCTGGAATCACATCCCATACATAGTAGTCAGTAAGCTACATGATCTTTCTGTGTATAAAGTGCGTCCAGAAGGGACCCTCATGCTGTTAAAACCATTCACAGAAACCACCTGTTACCCTATTGGCCAAATAGTAATCAAAACGTTCAAGAGACTGAAGCCCCTCAGCACCATGTTACTAGGTCTGCTACTCAGGCCAAGCAACAAGATCAGCAAACTTCTGCTTCCTAGCCTGTTGCTTCTAATAATGTCTCCAATCCTGCTAACATTGCAGATTATGAAAATGCTGAGTCTGATAGTGATGACAAAAGTGAATTATGTACTGCCTGCTACCCATCTTTTGAACTTGAGAGAGTGTTCCAGGGAATTCCTTCCATTAACTACGGTGATGACTCTGAACCTCCAGCTGTTTTAACAGATCACAATTTATCAGTTGTGCCGAACCTCCAGAAAGTGATGCTCACAGTGTGGATCTTGGAGAGGCCGAATCTCTTGCATGGTGGAATTAACTGCAATCAGTGAACCTGAACACCATGAAGCAAGCAGTGAACCGACAAGTGACCATGCAAGTGTTAATGAACTAAGTGGCTATGAACTGTTCCAAGTTAATGAAAGTGCTATTCAAGAACCAGAGAGATGTGTCCTGATGATTCTGAATTTGCAGAAATACTTTTGGCAAATGAAAGTGAGCCTAAAGAGTCAGAAAGTGATAGTGGTGCTCAAGCCAAAGAGCCTGAAACTAGTGCTGAACAACAAGAAAGAGCAGTAGAACCCATTTCTTCTGAAGCTTTTTCATTGGTGGACAATGATTGGGACTGATCACCCTGAATGCTGAAGCAGAAGTGCAAGTGCCAGTGCCAACTTTGCCACGTCGCTCAGAAAGATCTGTAACGACAATCTCAAAGCTCATGTATGACAATCAAGGACAGCCTGTTAACTTACCCATGAATGTTGTGCACAAAGGAGTCTATGTCACGCCCAATTCCTTGCCCAAAATAGTGTTCAAGGCCTTCACCCAAGCAAAGCCTCTAACCAAGCTAAGGTGCCCACTCAGTGTAACAAGGTATAAAGGTAAAAGATGAGAATAAAGTGAAATGCTATGACAAAATGTGGTAAATGACAACTGTACTAAATATGTGATACTGTCTGATGTAAAAGTGTGATTCTACACTGCTAAGGTATAACAAGTGAATTTAAAATGTCATGACAATGCTTAGAGTAGGACATCTAAATGTTAAGCAAGATCAAACTGATAGCATGCTACTTTGTATATAGTTATTATATGCCTACCTTGGTTATTATAAAACTGATGTTCAAATATATCTGCTTATAACAGAGTATATCTAGTAATGAGTTTAAAGGCTACCAGTCTATTATGGACTTGGCATGGACGCCAAGCTTTCCTAGACAGGGGAGAGTGTAACGCTGCTCCCCATTTGAGGGGCTTACCTTGCAGCCTTCAGGTGTGCTCCTGCTGTCTCCCAGCATCCACCCATTCCTCTGTGGCTCCTTCTGCCACTTGGCCACCTCCCCAAGTGTCTCTCTCTGTTTAAAGGAGCCCTGTGGGGCTCACAAAACCCATTTTGTGAGTGGCCATTCGCCCCTACCGAGAAGGCACACTGCGCATCTGACTGCTGTTACAGTCGAACAAGCAAAAGTGTGTCTCCAGTGGTTCACGGTGCCATGCCTGAGTTTAAGAAGGCAGTGGGGACACAAAGCAAAGGAAAAAGGATTTTTAAAATAAACAGGCAAATGCCTAAAGCGCTGCCTCTGGGGCACAGTAAAGCAAAGGTCAAGGGGCAAGTGTCAGGGCATGGAATGCCCTAATATATTCATAAGCTCTGCAGTGTGTTCCTAGGGGCAGTGTGTTATGGGAACAGTGACTCCCTAAGGGTGTATTTTATTTAATAAAGAATGGACTTGTTCAATAGAGAACTGTTGGAGCTAACTATGTGTGGGGACATTATTAAATAAAAGTTAAACTCCTGGTTGCACCAGAACTTTATATGTGGGGACAGTGAAATAGACTGCTTTAGGAACTGCATGCAGCCACCATTTTAGCAGCCAATAGCCAACCAGAAGTCTGGATTTAACAAAGGGGCTTCTGGAGAAATGCCAGAGACTTATGGGGAATAAGCTGAGACAATTTCTAGACACCAAAATGTAAGCCAATTATAAACTGGGAACTGTTCAAGACAGTTTTGGCAAGCAATAGAATCTTTGGAACTCAGTCCCATATAAAGGGGGTTGTAGCTGCTCATTATTCAGATTCAAGAGATTTGCCCAAGAGTTCAGTGTGTGTGCCTCTGGGGAGCCTGCCAGCTCTCAGGGTTAGGCCTGCAAGGCCTAGACTTTTCTGGCTGTTAGTCCATGGGTCCAAGTATAAATTGGCCCACGTTGGGGTCATAGCAGCAGCAGGAATTTGAGCAGCAGTCAAGCTGGAAGTCAGGATCAGCCTGCAAGCTAGCTGGAAGAACCCGAGAAGAACAAACCTTACATATAAATGTGCTTAGTCTGCTGAACTGTTTGCTTGGCCGACCAGTTTGTGACGCTCAGTGTGCATGTTTGGCCAGTGTTTAATTGCTCCTGCATCCCAAAGACCAACATTTCAATGAGGACCATGAGGGAACCTTCCTCATGCTTTTTGAAATCTCTGCACAGGTCTCATGTTATTGGATTATCTTCCTGGTCTGGGTAGTGTGAATACAAACAGGGTAGCTCACTGCAACAAAGCTGCAATCACGTGTGTGTCATCTAATTTGCTTGTTTGGGTTTGTCTGCAGTGGACTGAGCTCCAGACTACAAATATTTGGGTTTGAGTGCTCACTAACTGTTTTCTTTCCTAAGGGCCCCAACGATCAGCTGCAATGTCGGCCTACCCCGGGCAACGTTTCAGGCTAGCCTGTCTTCCATACTAGGTACCCGGGGTTGTGAGACTGTGTCAAAGGGACTCACTGTGCATGCTTTATCAACCTGAATTTAATCAGAAGTGCAAATCACTTGCTAGATTTATGCCCCACCCTTGTTCACATATCCCTCTGAATAAATCAGATTGTTGTTTTTTTTACATTTTAACCTGGCTAGTGTGTACTTTCTTGGTGGGGATACAGTGCTGTTATTGTATTGTTGCATCACTGATCTTATTTTCCAGGGGTCTCCTGGGTAGTTGCAGAAGATCCAGCCCTGGTGATAAGTGCAAGGAGTGTGAGCATATCATTACTGACATGTGGTACCTGTGAATGTTCTGTTGTTAAACTGTTAGGCCACTAGAGGGGTTGGTGGAAGGTTATAGTATCCCAGAGGGCTATACCAACAGCAGCTATGCTACCCCAAGACCATACCTCTGAGTGGAGGCACCCGTTCACCGAGCACAGGCCCATTAACCTGTGCATAGTCATGCAGGCAGAGGTAGTAGCCCATAGGACAGAGCCACCTAGGGGTTATACTTGGAAAACATTGTGGTTTTTCTTCATCCACCACTTCTCCATTTACCACAGGTTAGTTCTGGTAGGCATTCATGAGAACCTCATCAGCCCTTTGTTCAGAAATTACATTGGCTGGGTTTTGAAAAAGGTCTGGTCTGACCTCTGAAAGGATCTTGTGACTGCCTGTAAATTTGGATGCCGTGTCCTCATTTGAATCAGCTTGGACCTTCCTGAACCTGGGTTCTTGCAGTCCCCAACCTCTACAACCTCAGATACAGGGTCCCGTTCCTTTTATTACCTCCACTTCTGACCTCAGGATTTCTTAGGCTTTTCTTTTAGGTCAAATAATGCAGAGTCAGTAAAGGGGAAACACATGTTCTAGTCCCTCTGCCAGTCTAGCCTCCTGGAGGGCATGAACTTTCAGTATTGCTCTGCAGGAGGGTATGAACCCCTTCCCAGTCTCAGCCCAAGACTGCTAAACAGGGTAAGGTTTTAGAAATTCCCACCTTTATTACCCCTGCCTAGTTGCATACTTCCAAACCATACTGGGGCCATAGGGTTTTATGGGTATCTCCATGCATGCAAGCAATTTTATGCTATCTCCCCACTGACCCAGGCTGGGTCCTGCCACAGATTCTTTAACCAATGTCTCCACAGCCAGAATCCACAAGAGCTGTAACTGCTTTGTTCCCAACTTGCACTGGTATTGTATACAGGTGTAACCCTAGGCAGTGCTATTCCAAAGACTACTACCCACCTGCCTTCCTTACAACCAGGTTGAGGGCCTGGGTTCAAAACTGCCAAGTACCAGGTTGTCCCTACCCTCGGTAAACACACTAGTATGGTATCTCTGCCCAGAGTACAGTTTACGTGGGTATCTGTTTATACTGGTGCAGGGCTCTGGGAAGCTATCACCACCCACAACCCCACCTAGTGACCGATTACCTAGATATTGACAATGACCATTAACGGTATTTACAAGACAGTTTATTTATTTATTTAGTTTTTGTTTACCGGGTAGGTGCGCTAGCCAAACAGGTGACTATTTTCAGGCACGACCCGGGAGGTACAGTAACAATACAGAGTTCATTTACATAATACAGGGAAGCAGTAACAGTACAGAGAACAGTTTTCAGTAAAAGGCAATAAAGGAGTACAGCTTCAGTGACAATCAACAGGTCAAGAGAAAAACAGCAGATTTACAGTGTACAGGTAGCATTTAGTGAGCGGCTAAAGGTATACAGGGCAGATCCAAGGACAGTTGGGTCAGGAGGAGGAGAATGGGGAGGGAACGCATGTGAGCAGGTAAAAGGGGGGATGCGGGAAGGCAACCTTGCGCTAAGTGGGTTAAGGTGGCAGCAGGGATGAAGGAGGCAGGATGGGGGTCTGGGTGTGGGCGGTGAATGGATGGTGGCGGTACATGGTCGAGGTGGGGAGAGAGGAGGTCAGGCAGAGCTGGAGGCAGGGGAGACACCACCTGCAGTGGGGCCATAGAGGGTAAAGGCGATAGAAACAGGGCAGGAAAGGACATGATAGGCATCATGGCCAGAGGAGGAGTGAGCGGGGAACATTTGGATGGGGCAGGGGCTTACGGTATACATCTGGGGGAGGGGATATGGTGGCATAAGCGGTGAAGGCTACGGAATGAGACCGAGTCCACAGAACCACTGGCATGACTAGAGAGAGCTGCAGGGGAGGGATCAGAGGTGAAGACGGCCACGAGGCTGGCTTTAGGCAGAACCACTCAAGAGGAGCCCGGGTTCATGGAACCAAAGTCGGCAGGGGAGAGTTAGGATGGCGGGGTTCAGGGTGAGGTACGGCGGGGGGCGGCATCAGCGGCTGGAAGGTGCGGCAAGTACCCGGGGTTGTGGTACTGTTCCTGGGCAGGGGAGTCGGTGCTCAGTCGGGGTAGTCGGGGGGGCTGCGGAGGTTAAGAGCAAATGGGTCTAACTGGGGATGTAGAAGCGAAAAGTCAGTGTTAGGGGGATATGGCGGAATGGCAGCAGGGGCTGAGGGATGAAACCATGTCCATGGAAACTATCACGCAGGCTGGACAGATCGATGAGTGTGAGAATACGGGGTGAGCGGTGGGTGAGTGGTTTTATGGCAGGAGCCTACTAGAAGAGCCAATATCGTGGAGCCATAGGCGTGAGGGAGGCTAAAGATAGCGGGGTTCGGGGTAAATGCGTGGGTGGCGGTTTCAGCAGCTGATGGTGCGGCTAATGTCCGGGTTGTGGAACTGTATCCAGGCAGGAAACAGTGTTCAGGCAAGGGTGTGGGGCTGTGGAGGTCCAGTGGCAATAGGAGTAGAGGAACGGGTCCGCTGGGGGCGTTAGGCATTGGCTGCGCCAGTACCTGGTACCCCTAGATCATCAGCACAAACATTCCAGTAAGCAGCAGTAACAGGTACAATAGTGCAAACAGCAATAACAGGTAAACAATGCAGTAGTCAAGGCGCAGTAACTTACAACAAAATTACACACTCTAGACAAGTGCAAGTAGAGAGAAGTACCCTGAAACGGGTCCGTTGGGGGGCGCTTAGGCATTGGCTACGCCAGTACCTGGTATCCATAGATCGTCAGAACAAACATTTCAGTAAGCAGCAGTAACAGGTACAATAGTGCAAACAGCAATAACAAGGTAAACAATGCAGTAGTCAAGGTACAGTAACTACAACAAAATTACATACTTTAGACAAGTGCAAGTAGGCTTCAGGTCGGAGTTTTGAACTTGAAATGAAGTGCATATGGGCAGAGACATATATCACAGTGTTAATGTTGTAAGTAAGATAGGGTAAGGAGTAGGAAGGAGGGAGTGGTGGGGCTAGAGAGAGAGGTTGGCAGGACAAGCTCAGGTAGGGTCATAACAGGCACACTGGTCCGTGGAAAGCAGGTGTTCATGTAGCTTGTGCTTAAAGAGATCGTGGGAAGATGTCAGTCTAAGGTCGAGTGGCAGGAGGTTCCACACTCGAGGAGCTGTGCACGAGCGCTCCAGACCCTTTGGAGGTGCGGCAGTGGGGGATTTTAGTAGGGATTTGTCCGAGGATCTCAGCTCACGTGGAGGAGGGCTGGCTGGAAGCAGTTCAGTTAGGGATGCTGGTCTATTGAGTCTAATGATGGAGTCGCAAAGGCAGCCCAGGTAGTATAGTCTGGTGACACGAGGGGAGAGCCAGCCAAGGTCTTTATACAGTTGGCAGTGATGTTTAAGTCTGGGGCTTTTGAGGCATACCTGCATATATTGTTGAAAGTGACATCCCATTTTTGTAGTGTGGATTTATGCGCCATGGGTAGGATGGAACACAGTAGGTCAAAGCGGTAGGAGGAGACCCTGGCGATGGCTAGTTTGGCTGCAGGTGTGAGCATGTAGCTGGATCTGTAGGCAGCACCCAGTTTGCAGTTCACAGATTTACATGTTTCTTGGATGTGCAGGTTTAGGTCCAGAGATTGGTCTAGCAGGATGCCCAGATAACAGAAGGAGGTAACCACCTCAAGGGGTCCCATCCAGGTCAAGGACTTTTAAAGGAGAGTGGCAGGACCTTATCTTGTGGGCAGTACCCAGAAGCATCAGTTTGGTTTTGCTGGAGTTCAGTATAACGTGGTGGGTGTTTAGCCAGAGTTGGACAGCATGGAAAGCAGATGTCAGTGCCACGTTAAGTTGGTCTACATTATTAGAGCTAGCATAGATAACCAGGTCATCTGCGTAGAGTAGAGTCACAGGACACAATGCTGTGTGGCAGGTTATTTATGAATAATGAAAATAGGAGGGGACCCAGTATTGATCCTTGTGGCACTCCAATGTTGATGGTAGTACAGTCGGAGATTGATGAGTTAAGTTTGACTGCTTGGGTCCTGTTGGTTAAGTAACTTCTGAACCAGCTTATGACAGGGGGTGAAAAGCCAAATTTATGAAGGGTGGATAGGAGTAGGGGGTGGTCCATGAGGTCAAAAGCCTTGGTGAGGTCGAAAAAAGATAGCACCAGTAAGCTGACTTTTGTTCATCCTTGTGAGAGTATCAGTGGTGAATTTGGCTAACGCCGTTGTAGTGCTGTGGTTTTTCCAGAAACCATGTTCTGCTACACATAGCAGATTTGATGTTTCAAGGAAATCAATAGTCTGAGTGGCTACTAGTTTTTCAAGTGTTTTGCTGAAGACTGACAGAATAGCTATGGGTCTGTAGTTTGAGATCTCATTTTTGTTGCCCTTTTTGAAGATGGGGGTGATTCTTGCGGATTTCCAGATGTCAGGGAAGGTACTGTTGGAGAGGGAGAGGGTGAATACCTTGGCTAGAGGATAGGAGATGAGATGGGCGGCCGCCTTTAGTAGGCGAGGTTCCAGTGAGTCAGACCCAGGGCTGGTGGTGTCCGATACTGAGTTTAACAGTTTGAAGACTTGCGATGCAGACACAGCTATGAAATAGAAGGGCTTGTAAATATCCAGCACATATTTCTTGAGAGAGGTATCTGCTGATGCACCGTTTGATGAGGGCTGGGAAACCACAGTTGGAGGTTGAAGTGTGGAAGTATACTGGGACAGATCAGAGAACATCTTATTAAAAGCATTTGCAATGGTAAGGGAGTCATTACAGTGGACACCATCTAGAATCATTTCCGAGGGGGTTATGGATTGAAGTGTACCTAGAAAGGTTTTTATGTGGCCCCAGAACTTGTGTGGATCTCTGGCTGAGCTGGCAAGTAGGTTCTGGCAGTATTTGCTTTTTGCTAGCCTTGTTTGATTTTTGCAAGAGTTTCTATGCTGTTTATAGATGGTGTGATCCCTGGGTTGGCCAGTGCTTTTATACTTCCTCCACAGTTTGTCCCTGGTTCTGAGTTGGCTGAGTAGGTCTTTGTGGAGCCACCTTGTCTGTTGTCCCCTGACCCTTCTTTTTACTTTTGGGACATGTTTAGTCTGTGTTTCTGTGAACTTGGTGAGGAACACGTTAAGGGCATCCTCAACTTTTGTGTAGATTGGTAGATATCCATCCAGTCAATGCAGGATATGTCCAGGAGAAAGGCACTTAGATCCAGGTGTATGAAGTTGGTGAAAGTGACCAGGTGGGACTGGGGGGATGGAGAGGGACTCGCGTGCCAGTGACAGATAGTGGGTGAGTGGTCAGTTATAGCATCAGCCAGGGTGCATGCCTTAGTAATGTGGTCAGGTCTGTTTGTGAGAATCCAGTCAATAAGCGTGCCTGATTGGGAGTTTATCATCCTGGTATTTTCAGTGATGAGCTGGTGGAGGTGGAAACCTTGGATTAGGGCTGCAAGGGAGCTGTGGGCAGGGCCCAGCCAATTTAGGTTGACATCCCCCAGGAAGATGGTTTCGTTCGAGTTTATGGTTTGAGAGGTTAGCTGGAGCAGTTCGTGGAGGCCATCCACCCCTCCAGTGGGTGGATTATAGAGACAGATAATGTGCAGGTTTTTTGCACCAAGGGACAGGATAGCATGTAGTGATTCGCAGATCCGTTGAGGGTTATGGACAGGAACAGGCTTAATGGTGAGGTGGTTTTTATAGTATATGGCAACACCCCACCCTTTTTGAGCCTGGCCTGTCCTGTCGCAGATAGAGTATCCTAGTAGGTGGCATTGGGCATCCTGTATGTGAGGTTTGAGCCATGTTCCATGAGGCAAAGGATGTCAGGTCCAGCTACTTTGGTCCACGCTCAAGCTTGGCCATATGGCCCAGGAGACTTCTAATGTTCATATGTGCAAACAGTAGACCTTTTAGGTTTGCCAGGGAGTTGCTATTAAGGGGGCCAGGATTCGGTTCCATGTCACCTGCCAGTAGTAGGCAGAGAGGCTAGGAATTTAAGCTGCAGCTTACATATGATCTGATAGATGACTGTTTCTTCCTTGTTTGATGGTAGGTTGTGAGGAGAGATCGTGCACCCATTCTTTAGAAAGAGGTAGTGTGGGGTGGGTTTGGCATATTGTTTGGTAAGGAGTAGGTTAGAGAAGGTGAAATCACAGAGTGAGGGGTGTTGTGGTGTATGACCAGAGGTAGAGACAGCGAGTAGTTTTAGGCAAACCAGGAGGAGAAGGCAAATAAAGGGGTTAGTGCTTGTAGTTTACCACCACGGTGGCGACATGCACTCCGTGGGAAGAGACATATTTCATTTTTGTTTAAATTTTTTTGGGTTAGAAACAAAAGTAGAGCAGAGCAGGAAAAAAGGGAGTTAGTTTAGAGGGTGAAGCAAGGATTCAGCGAAGTGGAGGAGAATGAGAAAGGTGGAGAGTGGAGGAGAAATCGGTTCGAAAGTGGAAAAAAACATGAAAAGGCAGGGCTGCTCTCAGGAGGGCTGTTGGCAAGGTCTTTCAGTCAGCGAGTATGATTAACGCCGCCAGTGGTTATAGAGTATAAGGAGCCAATGGAAAAGTGGACACTTAGTCATATGACCACCAAAAGCCTATAAAGCTAAAGGGTCGACCAGGGTGGGTGGGGAGCCGGCGCAAAGCGCCAGCGGGACCAGTATCCACAGAGGAGCTGTAACACTAGCCGAAAATGGCTCACCTCAGGCGGGGAGAGTGGCTTGCTCACAGCCCCTAAGCACATTTAGGCAGTCCAGTAGCAAAGTGAAAACAGCCGCTTTCGGTGAACGGTGGGTCCAGCTAATGCCACCAGCCTACTGAAGAGAGCCGTGGGAGAAAATGTTTTAAACGCACTTCGACGTTTGGCGCCTTTTAGCGTACGGGGTGCCAGTGAGTGGCCGGGCTCCTGGTTCCCTTCCCGGGCAAGCATGCGGCGGGCAGCCCCTGTCCACAGGAACTCCTGGAGGAGTGCGCTTTTTTCCTTCGGGGACCGCCGGGCAAGCGGTGATCCCTGAGGCTTCTTGGGGTGTGGTGGAGGGTCCTTGGGTCCGGGCAGGAGCAGGTCCGAAGCCCTGGTGGGCTTGGAGAAGTTCCTGAGGAGAGTAGCAGGGAGAGGCAGTTAAGTAGGCAGGCCTGCAGAGGCAGACAAAAGAAAGGGCTGAAGGTGAGAAGAGGGTGGGGATTAGTGACAGGAGAGCAGGTTCAGGTTGCAGGCAGCTTAGATTGCTAAAGTATTGAATTACCAAGGTGCAGAGAAGCAGTTGGGATTTGAAATTTCAGAAAAGGCAGGAAGGGGACAGAGAGCAGCAGTTTTAAGTACAATCAATGAAAATTGCAGTCAAGTCCGCTAGGATTTACATTTAAGGTCTCAACTGTACTTGTAGTAGAGGTTTGGGATTAACAAAGGTGCAGAGAGGCAGTTGGGATTTGAAAATTGAGAAAAGGCGGGAGGGGGACAGAGTGAAGCACTCTTGAGTACAAGGAGTGAGAAACACACAGTCTAGGCAGCTTACAGCTAGATTTAAGGTTAACAGCAGTTCTAGTAAAATTCAGTAAATTTTAGGCAGAAGAAGGAGGGAGTAGAACAGCGTAGAAGCAGAGGTAGAAATTAGTCTAAAATTACATAGTCAGTGTAGTCAGGTTAGGAAATAACTTCACAAATTACATTTAGGCAGGAATTACAGTGTTCATAGTTAAAGTACAAACAGGCAGAAACCCAAAAATGTCCACAGAGGAGCTGTAACACTAGCTGAAAACGGCTCACCTCAAGCGGGGAGAGTGGCTTGCTCACAGCCCCCAAGCACGTTTAGGCAGTCCAGTAGCAAAGTGAAAACAGCCGCTTTCGGTGAATGGTGGGTCCAGCTAGTGCCACCAGTCCTTACTGAAGAGAGCCGGTGGGAGAAAGTGTTTTAAAGCGTACCTTACGGCTTTTAGCCTTTAGCGATGCAGGGTGCCAGTGGCGTGGCTCCTGGTTCCTTCCTGGGCAAGCAGGCGGCGGACGCCCCTGTCCACAGGAACTCCTGGAGGAGCGTAGCTTTTTTTCTTCGGGACCGCTGCAAGCGTGATCCCTGAGGCTTCAAGTGGGTGGAGGGTCCTTTGGTCCGCAGGAGCAGGTCCAAAGCCCCGTGGGCTTTGAAGTTCCTTATGGCTTTTGTGCCTTTAGCGGCAGGGGTGCCAGTAGTGGCAGGCTCCTGGTTCCCTTCCCGGCAAGCGTCGGCCCCTGTCCACAGGAACTCCCTGGAGGAGCACGGCTTTTTAACCTCAGGACCGCCGGGCAAGCGGTGATCCCTGAGGCTTCTTGGGGTGTGGTGGAGGTTCCTTGGGTCCGGGCAGGAGCAGGTCTGAAGCCCCGTTGGGCTTGGAGAAGTTTGCAATAGGCATTAACCATATGCTCCCAGTTGTCCCACTTGCCAGCAGGGCCTCTCCCGCCTCTGGTCCTGGTATATGCCCTGCAAACCTCCCTTTAAAAGCAGTTTGGAAATATGGCATGCACTTTCAACACATTCAGTGAAAAGCTTATAATTTTAAATCAGGTAACAATATGCTCACAAGTTGGGTTCAAAGTAACACAGTGAATCATGTTTATTAAAGGGTCGTGAACAAGGAGGGGAGCAAATCTGGGCAAATGATTACTGTTCTGAAAAACCATGTTACGAAACACAGTTAATTTAGTCCCTTTGCTACTGGGTACCCAGGATCTATGCTGGCTGGTCAGAATCAGTGCCTAGAGCTGCAGCTGTTGTTGGGGCCCTTGAAGAAAAAAAAAATCAATCACATTAACTGTACAAAGCAAATTAAATTGGTTGTGTCCATGGCCGGTGGGCCTAGTCTATTGGAAACCCTTGAAATTAAGCTGAGAACAATTGGAAGATACCATAAGAAAATCAAGATGCCTGTTGCAGGGAGCTACCTTGGATGTACTCACTATACCAGTCAATTTAGGATGGCCTGGCGAAATGAAGACCCGATCCTGGAAGCTGCTGTACATGGGAAATGGGGCCACCATGATTCACCTCCACTTCATGGCCTTTCCCTGTAGATGGCTGCAACCTGCGACAACTCATTGCGCAGGGGCTGGCCCCCAAGCTGGTCTCTCATGGGTAAAACTGTAGTTGGCACAAGAACAGATGGCATGGGCCGGGTGACCCCTCCTGCTGGTGGACAGTTTGGTCACTGATAAAGGTGGGCTTCTTTCTGGCAATCAGTAGTCCCTGGATGGTAGGCCTTGACCCACAATGAGTATTCAGCATGTTTATTTTTAGAAACATCAAAGTCTCCAATTCCTCTTTCGGCTCCTGGCCTGTTTGCAATGTCAGCTGCTTTGCTAAGCAAACCTCTTAATCTGTAGTCAGTCTGTTCCTGGTTACCGATTCCCTTTTTGGGACTGTCCCATGCAGGTATCACATCAGGATAATGAGAATTTGACAGCGAACACCACCACAGTGACAAATCTCGGCAGGTCAAGATCTTTCGCTGTGGTGGTCCACTGTCTGCCAACAGAGTGATTCTCATTGTTGAGCCCCCACCCCAAACCAACTCTGACTCGGAGTTGGTTAATTAGAGGTGAGGGGTGTGTGGGGGTGAAGCCCCATGCAGAAAACATTTCATCCTGTCGGGAACAATGCTGACTGTCAGCATTGTTCCCTCCGCTGGGGGTGTTGACATCGACACCATCAATGTTAAGATGTGGAACCTCCAATGCACACCAGAGAAAACCAGGCATTTCCTAGGCCAGATCTCCACAGAGCATACTAGCTCCATTCTCCACACAGTCTCTGGATGAACTGCCACACCATTTGAAACTGGTTACTGGACTTGTCCATTTTTCCTGCATTAGGCAGTCTGATGCTGAAACAGTAGCAAGAAGGCAAATCAGGTCTTTCTCCTGCCAGTTCTCTTCAGCTCTTTCCTGAGCTGCTTCCATGGCTCGAGCTGCTTTCTCTCCACTCTACTAGGAACTGACCCTCTTTTTTTTTTTTTTATATCAGTTCTTGGACTAGTTAGTTTCTCTGAATTCTGGTTGGCTAGGGGAGCTGTAGTCACAGTTCTGGTACTCCCATTTGTCAGTTTAGGCTCCAACCTGAAAAACTACAAAAAGTACAGCTTTTTCCCACGAGGCACCTAAGCTAAGGATCCCTTGAGGTCCTGTGTCCTAATTGGTCCAAACAGGAAGTCCCAGTCCATAGCATGGTGGCTTCCATTGGAAAATGCATGCTGCAATAAAGGCAGATTAAATAACAATCTATATCTTACAGACAACTATGAATTAGAAGTAAATAACTGCAGTACAATGTAGAGTAGGGCAAATTGGGGTGATGCCTGGCTGGTCATGAGCTTTAAAACACTTGGACCCAGCCCAGGCCATTTACAGCATTTACACTGACTATGGCACTTAAAGAGACAGGTGCGGAGACACATCATGGCACTCTCACACAGATCAATAGGAGGACACCAACCATTATAGATTTACCATCTCTGCAGGGCATCTGCCTGGCAGTGGCAATACTGGAGTCCAGGGGTTACTTAAGGCAAGCCCCGATTTGGGGAGGTTACACTCTCTCCTGCCTAGGAAACTTTGTGTCCACGCCAAGTCTACAACATAAGTAACAACTGACATTAACGCTTTGTACACTATTTACAGGTTGGAAACCATATACTACTGTATACATTATCTGCTCAGTTTTACTATTAACATACGCAATATAGCATGCTTTACTCTAAATGCCTTTTCTACTTGGCATTTTTGTCTTGACATGTCAAAGTCAGTGTCAGTGGCTCAGTAGGTGGCTACACTCACCTCTGAGGCCTGGAAATCGGAGGCTGTGGGTTCAGTTCCCACATCTGGCACTTGGTTAATATTCCAATACTGACACTGTAGTGCAGCATGAGGGGGGTGCTGCACTTCTGAGGTGCCATCTTTTGGATGAGATGTTAAACCGAGGTCCCATCTGCCTGGATTGGTGGTAGTTCAGGTGGATGTTAAAGATCCCATGGCACTTATCAAAAAAGAGTTGGGGAATTTCCCCGGTGTCCTGGCCAAATTTCTCCCATTCACTAAAAATACCACCAACAGCTTAATCTGGTTCAATTTCAGTTGCTTACCATCTGTATCCCCTCTCCCCCCGGTCACCCCTAGAAAAAGGGACTTCAGGCCCAGTGGGCTTACTGGGTCAACAAAATTCAATAAATAAATAAATAATTCACATTTTTCACTGTGTTTTCAACAGTTACCATATGCATTACCTCTGGAAACCTCTGAGCAGTTGCATAACTGAACCCTTTTAACTGACCTTTGTTACTTTGTAAGGACGACCCCTAACATAATGGCAAGAGGGCTTGATTATTAGATTGGAAAATGCAGTGAAGCCTATTTTAGGAAGGGAGTTAGTTGTGATGTATATCCCTTTATGAACCACATTTAGAGGCAGGTCTACAGGCATTCCTGGTGAGTCATAGGTGAGGCGTACTACTGGTTTTAAAGTTCTACCTGATCTTCTTGGTGTAGGAGGCATAGAAACAGTCCTCTCAATATTGGCATTCAGGTTAATGACTCCCAGCTTGTTGTTCAGCAACAAAGCAACTTTTGCATGAAAGGGTACCTCTGCACTCTCTATAAGTTCTGAGTTGGACGTAATACTTATAGGTGTAGTAGTACTTAGACTTTCTGTGTCTGTAAACTTATGATCATCTGCAAGTGGTATTTGACAAAGTTTGAATCATTTAGTTCACTGCTAGCACTCTCAGGGATAGCAATATTTTCGAAATGAGGTCAGGTTCACTGGGCCCACTTTGGTTATTTTCACTTGCAGGTTCATGGTTACAGGTTTCCTGTACTTGAGCAGGACTAGCCATTTCAATTTCAGACAGTTCCACAAGACATAAAGAATCAGCTACCTCAGAGGTCACTTTGCACTTCACTTTCCAGTTGCACTGGCGTAGTTGTAAGTGCAAGATTATCTGCCATCTCTGACGTATTAGCATTGTGTCCAACCTGGCAGGAGGGAATTCCTTGGAACAGTTGGGCTAGCACAAAGGAAGGATAATACACACCTTCATATTCACTCTCACCAGACTCAGAATTAGTGTCATCCTGAATAGCAGTAGTGCTTGATGAAGGCTTGATTTGCGGAGGGGCAGAAGGCTAGCTTGACTGCTTTTTCGAGCGGCAGATCTAGTAACAGGCTCGGTCAGCGTGGCGCTTGGTGGTACTGTATCTATGACAGTCTGCCTAATTGGAAGAAGGTGATTTTGGTGGATTGTTCTTACAGCTCTGGGATCTCCTTCTGGCTGTATTTTATAGACTGGGAGGTTATCCAACTTATTAGTGACTATGTAGGGAGTGTGACTCCAGTGACCTGCTATCTTATGTTTTCCTTGTAATCCCAAATTTCTCATTAGAACTCGATCTCCCAGCTGGAGTTCTTGTGCCTTGACTCTTTATCATGTCTTATATTATTCACTAGAATTTTCTTAGCAGCCATAGTGTGGGCAAGTTGATAAGCGTGGTTAAGCTGTGCTTTTAAGCTTGTGTACATATTGTAGATAGTTATAAGCTTGAACTCCCATCTGGTGACACTCCAAAGCAAATGTCCACTGGGAGATGTGCTTCACGACCAAACATCAACTGATACAGGGAGAAACCTGTTGCATCACTTTTGGTGCAATTATAGGCATGCACTAAGGTACTTATCTGCTGACTCCATCTTTGTTTTTTGGGTGAAGGGTGCCCAGCATGTCCAGCAACGTCCTATTAAATCTTTTGGGTTGCGGATCCCCTTGTGGGTGGTAGGGAGTGGTCCTTGACTTTTGACACTCCACAGAGAGAGCATTTCTTTAATTAGTCGACTTTCAAAGTCCCTTCCTTGGTCGGAATGTATCCGCTGGGGAGCAGCATAATGTATGAACATTTTTCAACAAGAACCTTGGCAACAGTTGCAGCCTTTGATCTTTGGTGAGATAAGCCTCAGCAGATCTGGGAAAGTGATCTGTTACAACAAATATATTTCCAATGTTTTTGACATCAGGCTTGACTTAAAAGTCAATACGTACAACCTCCATGAGTGCATTAGTGGCAATTTTAACCAAAGGTACTGCTCTTTGGTGTTGGGCCTTTCTTTGGAGGCATCTGCTACAAGTTTTAATATACTGGTCTACATCTGCACTCATCTTGGGCCAGTAAAAATGGGCTTGGACTAAATCTACAGTTCTCTCACTACCCAAATGTCCCATTTGTTCATGGAAGGCTTTTAAGACCACAAACTTAAATTTTGAAGGTAACACCAGTTGTTTTTTTGCAGTTTTCCCTTGATCGTTCGTGATCTCTCTGTCAAGTAATTTATCTCAAGCTTTAGTCTGGGCCCTCTCAGAACAATAAAGTAGTTCTTCGGTCATTGGATCGTAGTTTGGAAACATCTTTCCTTGGTTCATAGCATCATGCACAAGTCTAAGCATGGGGTCACTCATGACACTGTTCTCTTTAGATGTCCCTGGAGAGAGCTGAGGCAAAAGTACTTAAATCTAGAGCTGCAAAGCTACAGTAGACAGCAGACACAGGTATCTGGGGTCCTAAGCAGTCAACTAAGCAATTTACAGTTCCAGCTGATGGGTGTTCATTTTGTCAAACTTTGGCACCGGCCTTTACGGATTGTTCCAACACTTGCATCCACTCAGGAGTTGAAGCAGGTCTTCTAGAGAGAGCATCAGCATCAATATGGTTTAGGCCTGGGTAGCATTCCATGGAATAATTGTATGTTGATAGAGCAGACAGCCACCTGTGTCCAGTTGCATCCAACTTGGCTGATGTTTGTACATATGTGAGGGGATTATTATCCGTTTTGACCAGGATTTTGGCACCATATAAATACTCATGAAATTGATCAACTATGGCCCATTTTAAAGTGAGAATTCTAATTTGTGAACAGGATAGTTCTTTTCAGATGGTGTAAGGCTTCTGTTTGCAAATGCTGCTGGGTGCAGTCCCTCTTCATATCCTTGATAAAGTACAGCTCCAAGGCCAGTCAGGCTGGCATCTGTGTGTAGTATATAAGGCTTGGTTGGATCAGCATATGTGAGTATAGGTACATGTGTCAGCTGGTAGATAATTTCTTGGAATGCTGCATCGCAATCTGAAGTCCACCTCAACCCAAAGGATTCATTAGGCTTGAAGTAGTCCTCGTCTCCTTCCTTCACAGTGCCCGTTCTGAACTTTTGGTTGGTAGAAGGGTATCCTGGTGTCAGATTTAACAGTGGCTGAATTACCTTTGTGTAGTCCTTTACAAAATCGAAAATATCCACAGCAGCCTAGAAATCTTTGAAGCTGTTGGGCCTCTGCCAGGTGGTTAAAGCTTCTACTTGCTTGGGTCCATCTGGATGCTCTCAGAGGACACAATGTGGCTTACATATTTTACAGCTCTTCAAAACTGGCACTTGTCTACAGATTGTTTTAACCTGAATTCTTCCAATCTGTCCAAAACTTTAAACTGCCAAGCTTCATGCTCCTAAAGTGTTTTGCCAAACACAATGACATCATCCAAATACACAAGGCATTCAAGGAGGTTCATATCCCCTACCGCACACTCCATTAGTCTCTGAAAGGTTGCATGCATTCCAGATATGCCTTGGGGCATGCGCAAAAATTCGTAGAAGCCTAGGGGACAGATAAATGCCATCTTCTCTCTATCCTCTGGCGCCATCAGGATCTGATAATATCTGCTTCTAAGGTCTAGAACAGAAAACAACTGACTTCAATTGAGGCAATCTAGGGCATCCTGGATGTGAGGCATTGTGTATTGATCTGGTGTGGTTCATCTATTAAGTGTCCTGTAATCGAAACACATTCTCACTGAGCCCTTCTTTTTTCAAACCACCACAATCAGGGATGCATAAGGGCTGCATGATTCTGGATGATTCCAGCTGCTAACATTTCCTGAGTTGGCACCTGACATCATCAATGTTGCAGGTGCTAATTAGCATGATCTCTCACAGAATGGTCTCTCATCGTGGAGCCTGATGTGGTGTTCAGTGCCAGTAATGCATCCAAGGTCCCATTCTTTCAATGAAAATACTTTGCTCCATTGCACCAGCTTGCAGATGATTCTGTTCTTCCACTCACTGGGGTTGGGAGACTCTCCAAAGTCAAACATATTTGGGGACATATTGCTATCTTCCTGTCTGCAGCACTTGGTTGGCAATACTGCAGTATCCATGCAGTATATTTTGGCCAGGGTACAGCCTTGAGTAACTTTAATGTCCCTGCCGGTTACATTGCAAAGCTGCACCACAACTCTTTTAGCGCAGGTGTGGAGCACGTAACTGGCAGCACACTTGGTTTAACCAGGAGCCCGTCAGGCAGCCTTCCTCTATCAGACCTGGTTCCTCCAGCCATCAGAGTGTTATTTTCTGCTGAACTGATCAGTCACCACCACTCCCACTCTTCTTCTCCTCAGTTCTCTTCTCATATTCGCTGCACTTAGTTCAGTTCCAGGGTTGTTAGTTTATTGTTACTCTCTGCTCCATTCTTGGGTACTTTTTGTGATGATTTCGGCACTGCTGTTAACTGCTATTTACTCCTTACTACTGCAACTCCTTATATTTCCAAAGCAGGAACCTCAGGATTTCAACTTGGAACTCTCTGGCTCCCAACTCACTATTGTACCTTCAGGCTAAAGCAGTACCTCCCCAGCTTAGCTAGTTAAAGAACCCTTCACAATTTAGCCTGGTTGCTTGTTCACTCCTCTTACATACTTTCCTGCTGGAGATAAAAACTAATTTCCTGACATTACTCAATAGAGGCAGAACAGAGGGGAAGAGGTCCTAGGGGCATGACCCCCACACTCACTGAAGTATCATTTTGTAGTTTTACACTTTTTCAGGGGCAGTATATCTGTGAACCCCCTAATATTCTCTGACCCCCACAAACAGAAACTCTATGGCTAGTCCTGCAGTTTCCCCTCTTTCCAGGGTCTGCTTTGGGATCCCAGTGTTAACACCAGAAATGAAGGTTCTGGCACTGCTGCCACCTTCTGTGCACTCTCTAGTACTCCATACCCATATTTCCAAAATATGCGACAATATATGTACAAGTTACAACTTGAAACGCTATGGCTCCCAACTGAGGATTCTACCATCACCTTAAAGAAGCAGCTCCACTAGTTGAGCTATAAAGAGATTACTATAAGTTAGCCTGATTGCTCATTTCCTTACCTTGTAACCGCACATTATTACACTTTTGAAAATTGATCACATAGAGGATAATGGCTGTAGTTCTGCAGTTAACATCATTGTAATCACCTCGAGCGGTTGCCATGCTGTGCTTGTAAATCTCGAGAGTGCAGCTCGAGAAGTTTACTGTCGGCATGGCAACTGAGAGAGGTGATTTCAACGCAGTTAACTGAAGAACCCCAGCCATTGTAAGTGGAGAAAGCACACAGACAAAAAAAAAAAAAAGAATGTTTTGCCTTTTTTTTTTTAATGCCCTTTGATTGTTGCTGCTCCTGAAGTACAATGCGGTTGGCCAACCATGATCATGTCCTTGTTTAGGAAGAGGACACTCGACTACATTGGAGGGTTGTGGGGAAAATTTGTGATCTGAGATGGGATGCTCAATCTCTGGAGGCTGTCTGCCCTTTATAAAATCAAGCCTGCTTTGCTGAGCACTAGGTGAGGACATTGTAGCCGGTGATTTTTAACGTGTCTGTGACTGTCTTTTCAAATTCAGTTTAAAATGCTTGCATGCCACATTCTACTGTTGGAATGTAGTAGGGTGAGCTTGGTTCCATCTTGTAATCTCACCCGATCTGGCGTAGGCAAGCAAGGTTTACAGCTCTTATGTCAGAACAATGAGATTACAAGAAAATTAAAAGATACCAGGCTATGTATTATAAGGGCCCCCATACATTATAATTATTTGCAGATTAGGATAGAATTCAGAGTTCAGCACTGCATGACAAAGTTACTAACACCCCAAATCTCCTATATCTTTGATTTACTGAGTGAGCAGGGGCTCAGAAGTCGGCTGCTGAGGTCATCAAGGGGTGAGGTTGTACTGTTTAAATCCCGCCACTTGCTTCTGTGAGAATGCTGTCTCATTTCACCACTGAGCTGCCTATCTCCGCTGATACCCCTGCAAGATTCTGCTGCATCCTGCCTGAAACATCACGCTACAAGGAACAAGGGCCATATTGAGAGACTGTGTCCTTTTACACTTTAATATCTGTGACTTTCTTTGATTTACTCAGCGAGCATAGGGGTTGGGGAGTCGGGTTGCTGAGATCATCCAAAAGGGGCGGAGTTGCACTGTTTAAATCCATGTGCCACCTACTAGCTAGTTAGTAGTGAGTGGCACGAGTGCCACTCCTACTAGAAAATCCACTCTGAAATCTGGTTTGGTTTTGAGGGTGAAACATCTATTTGATATTATGTATTTGTTCTGCATATTTATTTATGTGCTTAGTGCAATAGCCTTTAAAAATAGGAGTGAAAGTTATTTATTAAGGGTACTGACATTAATAAGGTCTAGGGCATAAAATAATCAAAGTTAGGTTATACAATTTATAATTAGGCTTTGTTTTTATAGTTTTTAGATACTATGAGTTCTACCTCTACAGGGTAAACGTGAGTGGCGTGTGCCACTCCTTAGAAGAAAGCTTAGTTTTCCAATAGTAACAAAGGAATGCCCCCTTTTTAGTTGTTAGTGGGCAAGTAGTTTTCTGTCCTGATATTCCTGTGTTTTTGGTCTTAAAGGTGGGACTTGGATTGGTGATTATTTGTTATATTTATATTATATAGTAGACAAATTGCCTAGTAATACTGTTTTGGTTAATCTTTTTGGGTTGCTTAATTCTACCGTATGACTATTCTGTCAGCCCATTCTTGAGTTTGGAGGATTTGTTTTCTATGATGAAGTTTATTCCAATTTTAGTTGGCCTCCCACTCGGGACAGAGAATTCCATGAGGTATTCTATGATTCAGTTCTGAGTATGGAGTTGCTTCCTCCATAACTTTCATTCCTTCTTTTTGTGCTAATGTTTATCTCCCCATGTTAGCTTTAAATCTATGAAGTATAGTTTAAAAGGAAGAGATATCATGAGAATAAAATTAGATTGTGCAGGTTTTTAGCCCTATTGTTGTTAATTTCTGGAACTGTACATCCTCATCCTGGCCCTGTTTATTCTGGTAACTCTGATTTTGTTTCTATTTCTACTCATAAAAATGTTTCCTCCTAAAAACTGTACTTAAATATCCAAAGTTTACCAGTGAAATTGACTCAGTTTGTTACCTGAGTTGAATATTATAGTTTTTGCATAATTACTTTGTCTGAAACCTGGCTAAATGGTAAAATGAAAGACAGAGATATATCTCTGGAGGGTTATAATCTCTGTAGAAATGATAGGATAGGTACACGAGCAGAGGGGGGGCCTTGATTTATGTTAAAAGTAAATTTAAGTTTACTATTAGTAAGTATCCCCAACACATTTCTGACTGTGACCTAACTTCGGTGGATTTAATATTTGGTCAGGATAAGTATCTTACTGTTAGTTCCATATATGTCCCCTAGGAAAATTTGATTTTGGGCTGGATCTTATTGCTGGGGTTAAAAATGCCTTACCTGTACACAGAGAGTGGCTGTTATTAGATGAATTTAATGGCAGTTGGGTTGCTGACACTTGTAATGTAGCTAGAGAATCTTTGATGGATTTAGGTTTATTTCAGTGAATTGATGAGGTAACCAGGTTCAATTATAAGTAAAGTTTAGGGACTTAACTTGATTGGGTAGTGGTCACATATCCTGATCAGATTGTCAACTCAGGATTGCTTCCTGACATTTTAAGTGACCACTTCCAGTTTTTGTGAGTGGTCAGTTAAATTTAATAAGCATCTTCCCAAATATATAGAATTTAGAAATGTGAAGCATCTAACACCAGAACTGGTTGAGAAAACTTGTATTGAAATTGACTGGACTAAGCTTGAATCCATCAATAATCTGGATACAATGTTAGAAATGTTTGTTTCATATTATTACATTATAGTTAATAAGCACTGTTAATGAAAGTGAGGATTAGGGCTAGTAAGCAAACATGGTTATCCCTGAGCTGCTACATTTAATAAGAACCTGAGATAAAAGTTGGAAACAGTATAACATTAATAATGACTCTCTTTCTTTGCAGAGTTATAAAGCTTTAATAAATCAATGCAAGCCTGAAATCCGAAAAGGCAGAAGTTTTTTATTTTTTTTAATTTTTACTATTTTGGTGCCTCCCACTGCTGGCACCATATGCCCGGTCACGGACCCTCATCTGCGACTTCCCACATTAGCCGCCAGTGTCGCAGGCAGAAATCCAACTGTTGCGCCGACGGGCCAGCCCCGAAAGGCAAAAGTTTAATTTTGCCTTTCTAAACAAAACAAAACATCTGGTAACCCAAAAAGAATCTGGGATACGCTTAGTAATTTAATTGGGCATGGTAAAAAAAAAGACTCTACTGTTTCCATACAGGTTGGGGATTAATTAAGTTCTTTGGAGATTTGGATAGATATAGAATACCATTTCAGGGCACTTCTTCTAGTACCACTTTACAGGCTAATGAAAATGTTCATCCTAAATTTTGCTTTTAACAAGTTACCTCAGATACTATTAAGAAATAATGTTCAGAAATATGATCCATACCTCTTACGATGGCATATATTTCCAAATTATCAAACTGGGAATAAATTCCTTTTCTTACTCTCTTTTGGTTATTTTTAATTTTTGTCTTTGTGGTTTTCCCTAGTTGCTGGAAGTTAGCTACTATTATTCCAATATTAAATCTGAAAGCCATCTCTGTTATCTAATTATCACACTCTCATTGCTATCACCTCTCTCTAAAATTTTGGAGAGAATTATAATGGATCAAACCAGAACATCTAGAAACATACTGTTTGCTCACGGATTGCCAACATGGTTTCAAGTCATTACATAACACTGAGGACGGCCTTGGTGGGGTTCACAGTTGCCATTCAGGAGCCCTTGATAAAGGGCAAACTGTTGTGGCACTGTTTGTGGACCTCACCAAGGCCTTCGATCTGGTCAAACACCATCTGCTTGATGGTGTTCTTTCTAACTTCCATTTCTCGGGTGATGTTATTTCCTGGTTTCATGATTATTTTGCTAATTGATCTCATTGTACTCGAATTGGTGGTAGTGTTTCCCCTCCTGGCCCCATTAAGTGTGGAGTACCCCAAGGGTCTATCCTTGGTCCCCTTATTTTTTCATTATATTTGAATACTGCTCCTTCTGTTTGTTTTCAATCAACCATGATATTATATGCAGATGGTGCAGTTATTTATAGCTTAGGCCCAAGACAAAATGAAGTTTTGGAAACGGTACAGTTTGACTTTGATTTGTTTCCGAACTGTTTTTTTTCTAATCACGCGGTTCTTCGATTCAAATAAAACCAAATTTATGCTTTTTTTCTAAAATAGTTATTGAGTATGAGAAACTCCACGCTATTGTAGCACAGGATGGGAATTCCATCGAACTGGTAGATAGTTTTAAATATTTGAGATAACATTTGACCCTGAGCTATCTTTTGAACTTCATATTAATAACTTAAGAAAGTCTCTTCATCAGGGACTGGGCTCACTTTATAGGGTTAAGCAGTTTTTGACTTGTGATTCCAGGAATCTACTTGCCCATAGTTTCCCGATGAGTGCAATGGATTGTGGTACAGTTATATATTCAGCTATTTTGGGTAAATTATTTAATAGATTGCCGGTCACTTATAATTCTGTATTTGGTTTATGCTTGATGTTCCTTTTTGAACCCACCATTGCATTTTGTTCAAAAATTCCAGCAGCCTGTCTCTTGAAAATAGGATATCCTACAAACTGGACATGGGCATACTGTATTGATGTTTAAGGTGAAGAATGGTCTTTTTTCTCCTGCAGTTTCTGTTTTATTTTCTAGGTTTTCTAATCCGTGTGGTACTAGGTCTCAATCCAAGTTTACCTTTGAACTTCCTTTGTTTAAAAGTTCTCGGACAGAGATAAATTCTATATAGGGCTCCTTTGTTTTTTAATACTTTGCCTTGCGACATTGCTGGACGTAAAAGAGTTTGGTCTTTTAAATAAAGGCTAAAGCACTGGCTGATGGATAATGATGTTTGCATATGTTTAAAATGATTGTCTGTGTCCTATTTGTACTTTGTATTTTTTGTAGTCTTTCTATTTATGATGGTTTGTTATATTGCTGTCTTGTTATTTGTCATTCTGTAACATTTCACTGGTGAAAACAGGCAATTTTGCTCGTCCTGCTTACAAGCATAAAAAAGTTCCTGAAAAAATATGGCTCAGCAATACTAACCTAAACAACTGGTGCAGCATGCTGTGTCTCAGCTGGGCTCAGTGGGATGGGCAGATCCTCTGGATCACATCTGCTCCAAATGGCAGGAAGAGCTGCAGCACTCTTTTAATGAACAACAATGGCATAGGATCAGGAGTGAAATACATAGAACTACTGCTAGTAAACAGTAGCAAAAATGTGAATGGAATATGGTAACCCATTACTTCTGTACTCCTGTGATTATCAAGCCTTATAACTCTGTCAACTCCAATCATTGCTGGAGGGGTTGCGGTAGCGTAGGCAACTATCAGCACACTTACTAGTCCTGCCAAAACGTGTTCTCATATATAAAAGAAGTTACACTATTCAAAGACTATTGGGAGGACCTGGCCTACTTATTGACTCACAGCTCCTGTTAGGGCTCTCCCCATGATGGGATCTCTAACCCACATAGCAGATATTTGTTTAGGATGTTCACAGCAGCCTTTGCTATTAGGCCATTACATGCAAATGGTTGACTCCCTTCCCACCCTCACTCCCAGATTGGTTGGGACATTGCAATATATATTTTTTTTATTTCGTTTTGATTAAAGTGTTTTGTACAGGGTTACAATTTATGACAGTCACACCAGTTCCTGCCTGAATAAAGTCATACCAAATATTATCTATACAGAGAAATGTCAACAAGGGCAGCCTGTTTGAGTATACATAAAGATGTCTCTACTCCTTGATCACTTGGTCTGTGGTCTACTTATTTTACATAATAAGGCATGGCATAAAAATATCTACCTGGAGCTTTTGTCTCGGAATGAGAAGTTATGGAATAACCGACCTCCCCTGAGCCCCACCACCTGCTACCTAAATTGCTATGGAACAATATCTTCCTTCTGATTCATAAGCCAAATGACTCATCCATTCCATAAATGTGTAAACTTGCCATATTTTTGAGGATGCAAGTTTGTGCCAGCTGTAGTATTTTCCATTTTATAGATGGATATGACCACTTCCTCCCTATCAAAGTATTGGTGTGTCTGGCGTCAGCCGTCAACTACTGTCTGGTTTTGGTTTTTTTTTTTAGCTGCTGTTAACCAGATTCCCATTTGTGTTTTGTATAACACTGCTTTTATGTGTGCATGGCAGAGTAAAAGCAGGGCAGCCTGAGCTGTTAGCTTCCCATAATTTGGTAATAATTCATTCCAAGCCCCTTCCAAACTGTCCCAATAGGGATTAATTACAGCACATTCCCAAAATATATTTATGTGGGGGTGACTGGTGAGTAACTACATCCCTCCTGCATGATGCTCTGGACTGAGGATCAAACTTGGCCATGATGTGTGGGTTCAAAAAGAGTTGAATGAGTGTCTTCTGCCAACTCCTTTCACATTAATGTTGAGGTGATCCTGTGCTGCTACAGCATGCCTTCTACTACTCACTCTGTGTTAAAGGCACCCCATCTCTTCCACCCATCAACTTTTGTATCTCCTTCGTTGTCCCTCAGGCTGTTTTGTATTGCTTGGTATGCCACTGAGTTGAAGTGGTCGGGACTTGTTGCTCCATCATTGTAAAATTAAAATAAAATAACAGGTGAGACTATGTAAAAAATGACGCATGAGCTGCTTGTGATTACAGGCAGACCTTTTCAACACCAGGTGGCTCCCCTTCTTTAATTACATGGCAAAAACTGAGTGCTCTTCAGTCATCAACAACATACTGGCAGCCTGAAGGGGAGATGCCTGATGGCTTCTAGACAGGGAAGGTCAGGTATCAAAGCCTGTTGAAAGGAGCTCCCCATGGTAATTCCCTAGGTATTACTGTGCAGTTGTGAGAGTGTGCTTCCCATCTTCCTCACTGAAAGTATATTCTGCACCCCCCCCCCGAGCAATTATTTGTCAACTGTCCTGCAGCTTTGGTATTGTTAACATTTTCCTGATTGTTGTGTTGTTTCTTCCTACCTCCTTCCCACTCAGGAGGTATACTCCAGGCAATAGCCTGATTTAATCTGTGACTAAAATGTAATGCTGCCTGTGTTTGTACCTGGACATTACTTTACTACATACAATTTACACTGCCTGCTGTACTGTTGCACATGTGATGTTGTGTGATTTTCTCCTATATTCTTGTAAAACACCTGGACAAATTTCAATAAACTTCAAGGTAAAAAATAGTTTTTGTACCATCTTAACTCCCAGAGACAAACTCTGTGAGGTAACCCCTCTGGTGGCTACCAGCCTTGCGACAAGACCTGTAAAATCCTTTGCCCATGGCTGATGTCCATGAGAAATGTCTGGAGTGATTGGGTTTGGAGCATCTTAAACCCCTCAGAAGGCAGCGTGCATGTTGGGCTAGATCCCAAGCTACTCTACCTATCTGCCCATGCAATATCTTCCCCGCTGTCTGCCCTTCTAAATCTCTCCTCTCTCTTCTGCTTCTGTCCCAACCACCTGAAAGCATGCTATTGTTCTACTCTCTAAGGGTGGTGACCCTCCTCTCCCAGTAACTACAGACCCTATATCTTCTTCCTATCCTTGCTAAATTACAAGAGCATATGGTTCTCTCACAACTTCTCCTTATCTCACTGAATCCTGCTTCTTCACTCCTTTCCAATCTGGTTTCCATAAGTACCATTCTACCACTACTTCCCTACTTAGGCTCACCGACTCCATCCTATCAGGGATGGATCATGGCCAAATCACATCTGCTGTTTTTGTCGACCTCACCAAGGCTTTTGACAGAGTCTCCCACCCCCTCATAAACAAGCTCTCTGCAGCTGGGCTGTCAGACTCAGCCACAAACTGGTTCAGGGCCTACCTCGTAGGTAGGACCCAATCAGTTCAAACTGCAGACTCTAGATCTACTTCTCTCCCCATTAACACTGGTGTGCCTCAGGGATCTTTGCTAGGACCTCTCCTGTTCTCTATATTCCTAAATTACCTTCCATCAGTCTGCACCTCAACCTCTATCGACGTGCACGCAGATATCCTGTATACCTCCGCCACTCTCCCACAGATGTAGCATCTAGACTCCAGCTTGACTTTGATACTTTTATTTATTTATTTATTTATTGAATCTAGAATTATTACGTTTGAGCCATGGCTCTTTTACAAAGGTTCCACGTCGTTATTGTACAAACAAGGCAAAATTACATAGGAAAACAATCAAATTATGAAGCAGCATTAAGCAGTATAATGCAGTACAGTAATGTCAACTCGAACATAATGCTTTAGTAAACACAATACTGGCTGATTGGAGGAATACAATAGAGAAAGAACAATGGAGGAAGAGAGAATGGAGAGGCAGACATAGGAGATTAGTACCACTCAAATGCCTTTGTCAATAAATGAATCAGAGGTGGGAGGTTTAAGCAAGAAACAGACAAGGGTGAAAAATTAATCAAGCAGTCACAGGAGCTGGAGACTGTAAGGTGAAGCTGTAGCCTAGATTTGAAAATTTCTAGAGAGGTGGAGGAGGTGATGTGAGTGCTGAGGGCATTATACTAGCTGGGAGCATGGTAGGCAAAGGATCTTTGGCCCTGGGCGGTGCGGCATTGGGGGATCTGGAGAAGCTGATGTTCCGAACTTCTGGTGAAGCGATGGTTGGTATTCAGGCATAGTAGGTCTTGGATGCACGGTGGAGTGAGGCCCATGGTAGATTTTTTTGCCATCAAGCAGGAAAGATACTTCATGCGATTGGAGAGCTGTAACCATCCTGTTTCAGTGTAGAGCTCACATGTATGAGTGCATCTTTGGGCACCAGTGAGCAGTCAACATGCCTTGTTAAGGGAAGTTGTAATGCGCCTGAGTGCGGTAGTTGAGGCTGAGCCATAGATAATTAAGCCATAGTCTATGATATAGATGACAGAGCTTTGGATAGCAATCCTCAGCGCAGACCGGGTAAGGAACTGTCTGTTTCGGTATAGGATATCAATGCGTTGATTCACAGTTTTCGCAATACTAACAATGTGGGTCACAAAGGTTAGGCAGGGATCAAAGGTGATTCCAAGGTATTTAAATGATGTCACTTGTTTGAGGGTATTTTCTGCGTACGTGATTGATAGCAAGTGGTTTACCTTTCCTTGTTCTCCGGGCTTGAGAAGAGCATGGATTTTGTTTTTTTGTGGTTTAGGACCAGTTTGTGCTCTAAGAACCATTTCTCAACCTTGGAGAAAGCAAGCTGCAGGCTATGGTGTAAGGGTTTCGGTTCCTTATGAGAGGAGAGAATCATGGCATCGTCAGTATAGAGGATTATTTGTTCTGGGCAAGACTGAGGGAGAAAGTTTAGGAATAGGCTGAAGAGAAGAGGACCTAAGATGGATCCCTGGGGAACACCTGAGAGAACCGGATTTGAGTCTAAGAGAACTCCTGAGATTTTTACTGTTTGAGAGCATTGGCTAGGATCTTTTACCTAGGCACTAGAGCCCTGAGAGAGACCAATAGCCTGTAGCTGTTTGACAAGTAAGCCATGGTGAACAGTGTCAAATGCCTTTGTTAGGTCACAATGAAAACAGCTCCGGTTTGGTATCCTTTGTCCGTAGCATTGTGGATTGCTCTGAAAATTCCAGGAGGGCGATCGATGTACTGTGCCCTTGCCTGAAGCCGTGTTGCTGTCTGTAGAGAATGTTATACTTTGCAGGTAGTCTGAAAGTTGGTCGCCACAATGCGTTCAAGGGCCTTGGAGAGGGGTGGGAGTATTGATATAGGTAGATAGCTACCAGGTAGGGACTCGTCACCACTTTTGAACACCGGTGTGACTATTGCAGATTTCCATTTGCTGGGGAATTGACTGAGGCAGAGGGAGAGATTGAAAATTTTGGTGAGTGGGAGCAGCACCTCTTCCAGGGTAAGGGACAGCAGTTTAAGGTCTATAGTATCGCTGCTTGCTCTGGACTTAGAGATAGCCTTTTTTTATATATTTGTGGACTTCATGTGCCCTGACTTTTTTGAAATGGAAGGGTGGTTGATTAGGAGAAACAGTAGGCGAAGTTGGTTTTGGGGAGTCTACATCAGAGAAGAAGTCCAGGGGGAGGACCCCAATAAGGTCGGTGAAAGTTGCATTTAGGGTCTATGCCATGACCATTGGATCTAGAGTAGTGGCTCCATCAACAGTCATTAGCATAGGAGAGGATTTGGACTGCTTACCCGTTATATTTCTGATATTGTCCCAAAAGGATCTCCCGTCACCCCAGGTGTTGGTGAGGCATCCTTGAAATCTGAACTTTTCATCATTCGGATTTGTTTAGTGCAGTAGTTTTGAGACTGTTTATACCTTTGGATGTCCAGTAGGAGCCTGTGGCTCTAGTATATGCCAGAGGTGGTCCCTTGCTTTGAGTTGGGCCAATAACTTGGCAGTGAGCCAGGGTTTGGAGAGAGCTTTGATTTTGCGCTTTTTTACTGGTGCGTAGGAGTCGCAGGTGGTATTGAAAGTAGTGATGAAGTAATCAAGGGCTGCGTCAACATCTTGTGAATTGTATATTGGGGACCAGTCATGCTGCCTGAGACAGGCCTTGAGATGAGTCAGATTGCCATAAGGTAGTACTCTGCTTGAAATGGTTTTTGGAGGTGGCTTTCGGAACTTATTTGTCCAGGTACAGATAACAGGGGAATGGTCGCTGAGAGAGTCCAGGAGAACAAAGGTGTTATTTATGCAGGCTGAGTGGCTGGCAAGGATCCAGCCTATGAGGGTGCTAGTACCCGATTTGTAATTCTTTCTAGTAGGGAAGCTAACCATCTGCATTAGGTTAGCTGACAGTATAGCATCCTTGTGGGACCCTACATCAGGTGCGAGCCAGTTGATATTAAAGTCACCAAGGAGAAGGAGCTCAGTGTCAGGAGGCTGGGATCTTACAAATTCAAGGACAGTCTGGAGGCGGTCCCTGGGTCTTTTTTTGGGATGTAGACAGGAACAGTGAGGACTTTATTTTGGGCACCAAGGAGTAGCTTGCAGGAAGGAATTGCACTGAGGTGTTTGTGGAGTAGTACAGACAGGGTGACTGGTGAGGTTGTCTTTATGTAAATTGCACAATCCCCTTTAGTAATCCTATCAAGTCTGAAATACTGTAGCCTTTGCAACGAGATGGCATGGTCCGGAGTATTGGGTGTCAGCCAGGTTTCAGCAATGGCTAGGATATCGGGGTTATGTTGGCTGGCAAAGATTTGAAGGGAGGTCAGCTTTGGAAGGAGGCTGCAAATATTGAGGGTGGCAATGGTGAGACCCCCCCCCTCCATCTTGGCAAGATTTGTTGAACTGGAGTAAACAGGTCCAGGATTCAGATGGACACTTCCTGACATCAGGAGGAGGAGCAGCAGGAGTTTTAGAGCCATCTGGCGCTGCTCATAGTAGGTGAGATAATGTCTCCGCTGCTTGTCTGCCTCAATGCAGCATATCGTCCTAGGGTCCCAGTGCAGGGTAATGGCTAGAAGCAAAGGTCGGTTTGCCCATGTTCCATCAGTGTGATTTGTCATAAGCAGCCAGTCCTTTGCAGGGGGGTGCCACAAGTGTGGATAGGGAGGATTTGTCATGGTGCCAAATTGATGGTAATGGGTGTGTATAAGTAGAGTGGAGGGTGGAGAGGGGTAGCAGGTACTAGGAAGATAGCATAGGGGAGGAAAAAAGGAGAGGGATAGAAGAGATAGAAGGAGGTGGCTGTGGAGAGGCATGTCTGAAGAACAGAGATGTGTTTTAGCAGGTGGTGAGGTGCAGAGCAGGAAAATAGGAAATCGGGAGAGCGCTGGGGCTGTGGAGCAGGCTTAGTGCACAAAGAAACAAGCAGGAAATGCAGGTGGAAGGGGTGGTATAGCTAGGGGACAGGATGAGAAACAGGATCAGGGGTGGGTCCTAAGAGCAGGGTGGAGCAAAGAGACTATTTAATAAAGGTCGAGTGGACGTGAATTTCAGCATTGAGCAGTGCAACTGAATGGGTGCTGAGCCCAGCAAAGCACAGTCACAGAAACACCAATCAGTAGGTGCAGACGGAACTGGAGGCCAATCAGTGAGTGGCTCTGGAGTGCAGTCGGCCAATAGCCGATCACAGCTTTCCCAGCCAGGGATGTCCTTACCTGGCTTTTGAGGGAGCCCAGCGGCATGTGGAGGTGTCAGGGGTGGCGTGCTTCACGGACACTGAACCATGCCTATGAGGCACAGCTGGCCCGCTCGGGGCTCAAATCTGGAGAGGGAGAGAAACAGACTGAAGTGAGTGGGCAATTATGCAATTTTGAGACAAAAAGGTTAGACGTAGTTTTGCTAAACTTGGTGAGGAAAACGCTGGAGAATGGCAGAGAGGGGGAGACAGAAGAATTAGCTATTACAAGTGTAAATTAGAGTGGGGTGGGGTAGCAGCCAGAAATGATTGGATTCAACAACTTGATCTGGTGCCAGCTGGAAGGAGCAATAGGGGCTGGGTAATTGTACTGGAGGAGAGAGAGGGAGGAAGAGCAGAGTAAAAAAATTAAAACAATGAGGTTAAACAATAAGGTTCAGCACTGGCTATGATCACATCAACTCTTTCTAAATGCCAAGAAGACTGTCTCCATGACCTTTGGCACTAGGCAGAGACTTTCTCAGCTTCCCTCCCTTCCTTTTTTACACACCCTTGATGGGACAACTCTGGAGGACACCTCCTCCTTTAGATACCTTGGGGTTTGGCTTGACCAACACCTCAATTTTTCTGGACACATGGATGCCATCCTGAAAAAACTGTGCCCCAAGCTAGGTGCACTGCACAGGAACTGCAGTTGTATACCGCTATCGGACAGGCGTGTACTTGTCCAGAAAATTATACTCCCAGTTTTCGACTATGGTGATGTAGTCTACAATGCTGCTCTCAAGACTTCCCTAGCCAGATTGGACACCCTCTTCCACTCTGCCTGCTGCTTTGCCTTAGACCCCCCCCCAACTCACCACTGTGATCTCTACAAATCTCTTGCACTTCCCTCTCTCGAAAACAGGCTGCTTTCCCATTGTGCTAAATTTATCTCCAAATTCTGGTTTGGTTCTCTTCCCTCTTACCGTTCCTTCTCCATATCCCCTCCCTCCCCCTCCCTGAGATCCTATGACACCCGGACCTTGGCAGTCCCTCACCGTTCAACCTCTGTTGAACAGGCTGCTTTTTCTCACCACTTCCCTAAACTTTGGAACTCCCCCCCCCCAACAAATTAGACACTCCTCTTCCCTTTCGTCCATCTCAACATCTCTACACAACTTCTCTTCTCACATTTGCAATCGTGTATAAAGTTACCCTCCCCCTCCCCACATGATAGCCTACACTATTGTTAGTCAGTTGTCTGCTGACTGCAATCCTGATCTTGCATTACCTAAGGCAGTTGGGTCAACTCTGTGTATAACTGGAATTGCTTAAGCATTGCTAATATTTAGCTCTTATGTTATGTTAATGTTTATTTAAGTATTGTATCCTAGTAAAATGCCTAGTATGTTGTTACTCCCACACACTTTTCCCCTAATGCAGTATGGACTCTGCTATATCTGTAGTCTAAAGAACTTTAAACGTAACCTCATATGTACTGTATGTGTTTAGTAATTGCATATCTAGAATGTATGCTAGAAGATTGTTAAATATGTTGTTACTCCATCCTTTCCCCAGGACCCATCTGGAAGCGAGCACATTGTTGCTCAGTATGCCTTTCCTGGTGAAACTTTCAATAAATAAATAAACCTTCTCAACAAAAATGTAGGCCTGAAAGGAAGTCCATAAAAGTCCCTTCAACCAACCAGATCAGACAATTCCAGTCTGTTCTCACGGAACAAAATCACCTGCATAAAAAGGTAAGTCTGCCTTGCATGGTTATGGATCCCAACACTCAGTGCTGAAGCCATCAGAAAAGAGTAAGTTGCAACACAAGCTCCCTAATGGTGACTGCTATTCTCTGGGTTCAGAGTCAGGTTGTGGGTACTGTGATGCAAATTTCAGGGCCAAAGACATAGCAATCCTCAGGGGCTAAATTGAGCAGGGGCCCATAGGAACTCAGTTCTATCACCTCTTAAAAATTATATGACAGTTCCACCACCTCTATCATCTATCTCCATTGACTACTATAAGACAGTTCCACCACCCAGAAATGGCAGTTCTGCCCCTTAAAATTTTAGATGTCAGAGATCCTCCACCTAAACATTTTTCAATTTAACCACTGACAATCCTGAAACTGGTTCTGGTATCTCTGTGAAAAGCAGTCTGACCGTAACTACTGTTTCAGGCTGTGGTGAGAAGTACTTGTATCACAGTTCTGATTCTTCCAAAGAAAACCCTCCTTCAACACAAATGTAGTGCCCCAGAGTTTGGGGGCACCACAGAAAATTAATTAAATAAGTACCCCTTGGAGCCTAGGGCAGTGTGGGCATCACGGGTAGCAATAGGGCAGTGCGTAGGGGCCCCTGTCAGGGTTCCCCCCCTTGCCAGACAGCTGCTGCTGCAAAAAAAGCAAGTTTTCCTTTGTTGCCAACTGCTGCACTTTACAGCCCCCCCCCAGCTGGAAGCACGAACTGTGGCTATCCACACACTGGAACTGCTGTTCCTGCCCAGCACGTGGTATTATTTCAAAATAAAGTTGGTGGCTTGGACAGGTGCTCTGGATTCTAGAACAGTAATCCTGAGTGTCCTGTTTCAAACAAAAGTATAGCTTTTTGGAGAGACTAATTGGGACAGTGGAGGAGAGAGGACACAGAGAGCTCAGCAGGACAGGAGAACTTACCTGGAGGGTAAAGGCCGTACCTGGGGCTCATCTGTGTGCCTCCGCTGTCTCTATTCACCAGTTCTGCAGTCTGTCATGAGATCCTCAGTAGCAGCGAGTCTCCAATGTGCCATCAGGTCACCCAGAAAGAAGAGGAGCAGCATCCCAGTCCGCAGTATGGGCTCTGTTTAGCCCCTTTTACTTTTTTTTTGCACATTTTAAAAGTAAAAGCTGCGCCCCCCCTCCCATGTAGCACGACTGAGCAGCAGCCGTGGTGAAAGCTGCTTGGGAGAAAGAGGGGAGAGAGAGGACCTCAAGGCCCCCAGCCAACTGCCCAAGTGCCTGTGTCCTGCCCAACACTGGTAGCCCCGCCTACTGCCAGCACCTCCTCCCTCAGCATTCTTCTTCTCCTCGGGCCGGGGTGGTGAGTCAGTAGCAGCTCACAAGCTAAGTACTGTCTGCCTTTGCTTAATAAAAAGAAAGATTTTTTTTTTTGTAAAGTGCCTGGGGTGCTGTGGAAAATGGCCGAGAGCCGAGGCAAGGTTAGACCCCGAATTTAAATATTTAAATATTGTGCCGGCCTAGTGACACCAATAGGAGGAGCTGGGTATAGAGGCTCTGTTTTAGAGCCTTTTGAATATTGATAAGGTGAACTCCTGGAGGCAGAGCCAAGGTGGGGTCCAAGTGGAAAGGCCCCAGCAGTGACAAGGCAGCAACTAAGGGGCAAAGTTAGGCCAGAGGGGTCTAAAAGGAGCACAGTATGGGAGGCCCAGAATCTGAAAAGGGTCCAGCCACAGTAGGCCCATCAGCTAAAAGGGGGCCCAGCCACAGTAGGCCCATCAGCTAAAAGGGGGCCCAGCCACAGTAGGCCCATCAGCTAAAAGGGGGCCCAGCCACAGTAGGCCCATCAGCTAAAAGGGGCCCAGCCAAATTAGACCCATCAGCTAAAAGGGGGTCCAGCCACAGTAGGCCCATCAGCTAAAAGGGGGCCCAGCCACAGTAGGCCCATCAGCTAAAAGGGGCCCAGCCAAAGTAGACCCATCAGCTAAAAGGGGGCCCAGCCACAGTAGGCCCATCAGCTAAAAGGGGCCCAGCCAAAGTAGACCCATCAGCTAAAAGGAGGCCCAGCCACAGTAGGCCCATCAGTTAAAAGGGGCCCAGTCATACAAGGACCATAGTTAAAAGGGACCTAGCCACATAGTGCAAAGGGGTCCAGCAAGAGAAGGCCCATAGCTTAAGAGGGGCTCATCAGAGCAGGCCTCACAGTAGAAAAGGAGGTCCAACAGGGCAATTGGGAGCACTCTAGTGGAGCAACAAGCATGAAGACTGTTGGAACTGTATTGCATTATCTGAACAGTGTCTGAATTGTACTGCATACTTGAAAAGTGTCTGAATTGTATTGCATTGCCCGAAACTCCTGGAACTGTGCAATTGCCCCACAGTGCTTTTTGCCCTGAACTGTGCCATTGCCCCTGCAACTGTGCAATTGCCCCACAGTCACTTATTTGCCTCTGGAACTGTGCAATTGCCCCACAGTTGCTTGTTTGCCCCCGAACTGTGCAATTGCCCCACAGTCACTTGTTTGCCCCTGGAACTGTGCAATCCCCTGGAACTGTGCAACTGCCCAACAGTCACTTGCTTGCCCCTGGAACTGTGTAATTGCACCTGGAACTGTACAATGCCTCACAGTCACTTGTTTGCCCAAACTGTGCAATTGCCCCATAGTTGCTTGTTTGCACCTGGAACTGTGCAAGCACACTTAGAACTGTACAGTGCCCCACAGTCGCTTGTTTGCCCTGAACTGTGCAATTGCCCTGGAACTGTGCAACTGCCCAACAGTCACTTGCTTGCCCCTGGAACTGTGCAATTGCACCTAGAACTATACAATTGCCCCATAGTTGCTTGTTTGCACCTGAAACTGTGCAACTGCACTTGGAACTATGCAATTGCCCCCCTGTCCTTGTTTGCCCCAGGAACTGTGCGCGCCCAAAGTCATTCTATTGCCTTTGAACTGTGTAATTGCCCCAAGCTGCAGTTACACCATAGTGTGTCAGCATCTGTACTAAGTGTATTCCAGAATCAATCTACAGCAGCCTTCAAATGGTGTTCAGCAAGTATATTCCTGAATCAGTCTTCAGCAGCCTTGAACGGCATTCAGCAAGTGTATTCCTAACTCAGTCTTTAGCAGCCTTCAAGGGCATTCAGCAAGTGTATTCCTGAATCAGTCTTCAGCAGCCTTCAAATGGCATTCAGCAAGTGTATTCCTGAATCAGTCTTCAGCAGCCTTTGAAGGGCATCCAGCAAGTGTATATCTGAATCAGTCTTCAGCAGCCTTTGAAGGGCATCCAGCAAGTGAATTCCAGAATCAGTTTGCAGCAGGATTTTCTGAAGATCCTCATCTACGGCCATACCCCTGCAATGTCACGTTTGTTGTTTTCCACTAAAGTCCTAGTATATGGCCTGGCCCAGTGCAGATTTTGTCATCCATTTTGTTATTTTTCTTTTTCATTCCAGCTTCTTCCAGATCTTCTGTTTCAGTTTCCCCAAACCAATGTCCCATTTATTGTTTTACGTTTATCCTTGGCTCATCCAGCCTTGGCACCCAGAACTCTACCATCCAGCCAGGCTTCCGAAGATATTCTTATCCTGTTTCTCAGTTTCTGTGAGGTCCTCCCAACATTTTTTGCATCTATTGTGTCCCAGCAGTCCACAAGAGGGCTATGGTAGGGTGATCTTCTGCATCTATCATGTCCCAGCAGTCCACAAGAGGGCTGTGGCAGGGTGATCTTCTGCATCTCTCCTGTCCCAGCAGTCCAAAAGAGGGCTGTAGCAGGGTGGTCTTCTGCAGCTATCGTGTCCTGGCAGTCCACAAGAGGGCTGTGGCAAGGTGGTCTTCTGCATCTAGCATATCCCGGCAATCCACAAGAAGGCTGTGGCAGGGCAGCTTCTGTATCTATCATCTCATCCCAGCAGTCTGCCAGAGGACTGTGGTTGGATCCTTTGTGTTTGTTCATCACTGCTACATTCCAGACAGCCCACAAGTGGGTTTTGTGCCAAACAGTTCTTGCATTTGTTCTTTGTTTCCAGTGGCCCACCAGTGGGTTTGAGATGAAAGAGTTCTTTTTTATTTATTTCTTTGAAAGTCGGATTTACAACCTTAGAATCAGGGACTCATTTACAAAGGCACCTCTAATGCAGGGAGGGTAGACACGTTACAGTGTGAGATACAACAGTGGTAACATACAGGTGCAATACAGATAACAAAAGAACACAATATAACAGTGGTTTAGGGATAAAGTTACATGAAGTAACTAGCAATTGTATAAAAAAAAAAAAGATGGGGAAGCAGTCCAATGGACATTAGTCAAGGCTATGGTCAAGAAACAGGGAGGGACCCCAAACATTAGGTTGACTAAGGGCACATACAACCGGGCGTAAAGGGTGAATTCTGGAGGTAGACTTTAAAGGGAACAATTTTGGTAGACTTAGTGACAGAGAGCGGGAGGAGTTGAACCATGTGGGGGCACGATAGTGGAAGGACCTTTGGGCTAGGGAGGTCTTGGTAAGGAGCACCAGAAGGTGGCCTTAACTGAGCTATGGATGGCAATGGATGGGGATGCAAGCTGCAGGGACACGAGTGACCCTAGAGAGAGAGAGTCCTAGTAGGGATTTTTGGCAAGTAAGCAGGTTTGGTAACAAGCGTTCCTCCAAGGTGAGCAGGTTGGCGTGGGAGAACTTGAGCAGAAGTATGGGTGCGGAGGGATGCACCGGTCAGGAGTCTGCAGACCTTGTTTATTGAGGTCTGGATTCTGGTGAGGACAGCATTGTCGGCCTCAGTGTAGATAGGTGGGCCATAGTCCACTAGGGATGGGGACGAGGACGGAGGAGTTGATGGCCAGTCGGAGAGCGGTTTGGGGGAGGCAGTCTCTGTGGTGATAGAGAAGGCCAATCTGAGAGTTTATGGCTGAAGGACAGGGTATTGATGTGGGTGTGAAATGTAAGAGCTGAGTCGAAGGTGATGCCCAGGTACTTGTAGGATGACACTTGCTTGAGAGGGTGAGCATCACTGGGGAGAATGCAGAGGGGGGCATTTTTGGCCTTATTCTGGTGATGCAAAAAAAGCATAGATTTGGTTCTTTTGAGGTTAATGACTAGCCAGTGGTCAAGGAACCACTTTCTGGCTTGGTTGAATGTGTGCAGCAGGGATTCCTGTAGAGATGCAGGGTCAGGGTGGGAGGCAAGGAGAACCGCATCATCGGCAGAGAGTACCATATTGCCCAAGCAGGAGCTGGGGAGGGTATTGAGAAATAGGCTGAGCAGAACGGGGCCCAGGATGGAACCCTGGGGGACCCTTGAGTGAATGGGAAGGGTATTGAACAGGGTGCCATTTACCTTCATATGCTGTGATCTGGTAGAGAGGTAACTGGTGAACCAAGCCAGTGAGCCAGGAGAAGCCAGAGTTGGTGGAGGGAGTCAAGTAGGAGGGATGACGGACAGTGTCAAGGCCTTGGAGGTCAATGAACACTGCACCCGCAACATGACCAGAGTTGAGAGCAGAGTGGAGTTGCTGGGAGAACTCCAGGAGGGCTGTAGTGGTGCTGTGTCCAGGGTGGAATCCATGTTGTTCTGGACACAGCAGGTAGTATTTGGCCAGATACTCAGAGAGCTGAATGGCCACTATTTTTTAGTGCTTTGGAGAGAGGGAGAATGGAGATGGGCTGAAATTGTTAGGGGAGGTTCTATCTCCACTCTTATGGATGGGTGATTTCTGCAATTTTCCAGGCACTGGAAAATTGACCAAACAAAGTGACCAGTTTAAAGGTTGGTGAGAGGGCTAGTACAGTATCTAGGACTAATCAGAGAATCCTGGAGTCCAGGGATCACAGCTGGGGTTGTTGCTAGCTAAGGCTTTTGCAGATGAGGTCTGGCTTCAAGGGGTGATATGGCACAGGTAGAAAGGGGGTGACCCAAAGTGAGGGGTGGAGGCAGGGATAGGGCCAAAAAGTAGTTGGGGAGGACAGAGCTTAGATCTGAGAAAACTATATTGAGGCGCTCAGTTGTCTGAGGGAGGATCAGTAGTGATGGTACCATCTGTGGAGTAGTGATGGTGGGGGAGTGGGTCTTTCTGTTGGCTCTTTCATATTGTCCCAGACGGCATGGGATGAGCCCCAAGTGGATTCAAAGGTGGCTTGATAATATCTGGCCTTAGCCTGCCTTATAGTCCAGGTGCACTTGTTATGTGTTGCATTATAGACTTGTCTGTCAGCCAGTTTGCCTGTCTCGACAGCAATATGCCAGAGATTATCTCTTTGTTTCAGTGTTTGGATGGGATGGGATATCCATGAGGCATTGTGTTTCTTTATGGATTCTGGTCAGAGGTGCGAAAAGGTCACAGGCCTTGCTGAAGGCACTGGAGAAATAGGCAAGGGCAGAGTCAATATCCATTGCGAGTAGGATTGGGGACCAGTCAAGCTGGGCTAGGTCCATTTTTAGCTTTCTGAGACCCCCAGGGCAAAAGCGCTGGTGCGCGGTGACCTGGGACACTGGTTTTGGTGTGGGGGATGATCAGTGGCAGAGAACAGGAGAGTGGTCACTAAGAGAGTCTGGTAGTACATTAATATCCCTGATTTTATTGGGGCAGTTTGACAGAATTACATCTAGGAGGGTGCTGGAGCCGCCTGACTGGTTAAATCTAGTGGGTGAGGTAACTAGTTGGGTCATAGCTAGGGCAGCGAAGGGTCCCTGATATGGGGGGCAGTGATACTCAGCCAATTGACATTAAGGTCACCTAGGATGAGCTGCTCTGCCTTGTGTGGGGTGTGGTGAGGTAATCAATGAGGGTGGACAGTTGGTCCCTGGTCCCTCGGGGGTATGTAGAGACTGTGAGAAAAAGAGGGCCCCTGGTTGGGTCAGGGGTAACCTTGAGGGTAAGGGCTTGGGCACTAAAACCGAGCTTGGGGGCAGGAAGAGCATGGCCTAAAAGTGTGTCAACAGAAAGACTGCACACCTGCTGCCACGTTTGCCTATACGGTCTTCCCTGAACAAAGTGTAGCCAGGGAGGGAGATAACTGAGTCAGGAGTTTTTCTCGAGAGCCAGGTCTCAACTAGTGCTATAACATCAGGACGGTGTTGTACAGCTCAGCACTGGAGAGCAGCAGATTTTTAGGAGGCTGAAAATATTCATGGATGCAATGCTGAGGCCAGTAGTAGAGTGGGGTATGGGCTGGCTGGTTGACAATGGCCCGGGGTTGGGGTGTATGTTCCAGGAGAGCATAAGGAGTAGAGCAATTAACCTGATGAGCAGTCTGTGGCAACCAGGACCCTTAGTCAGGTACCGATGCGAGGTCCTACAAGTGGGGGTACAAGAGATGGGTAGGGTGCAGAGGGTAGGTATGGCAAGGAAGGAGTAGGCCCAGGGTGTCCCGGGGAGGGGGTATTGGTTGGAGGTGGGTGCCATGGAAAAATAGGGGTGTCCATGGTGGGGGGGTTGGCTGCTATGGGGTGGTAGAGGGGGGTGGGGCTCAGGGTGGAAGGTAGGGGTGCAGGATGGGATGTGGGCAGAGCAAGAAAGGTAACCATGAGTAGGCTGAGTGTGATAGCCGTGGTGCCCATTGCTATTTCTATTGGGGGGGTAAGGGGAATAACTGACCTTCAGTGAGTGTGACTGCCACTGTGGAGTAGTTTTCTTTTCTCTTCAGAGTACAATATGCTAAAAGTGAGAACAAGGTAGGGGATAACGGTGATTAGAACAGGAAAAGGCAGATGCAAGGTTGGAGGATTAATAGGAAAAATAAGATGCCTCTAGTGGCAGATCAGTATAAACTGCAAATGGAAAAATGGGCACTTAAAAAATGTGTTCTTTATTTCTGGCAACCCTGGAGAGGGGTGGACCCATGGCCTGTTCAAAAACCACTCCACACCCTTTAGTCCCATAGAAATTTCCATAGCTATGCCAGCCGGTGAGCCTACTTGTTCCCCCTTTTCAGGATTCCCCTGGTTTCTCTTCCTTTCTATGACCGAATGACCATCACATGGATAGAAACTTTGATAGTTGTGCACAAATTGCAAATAGTATCATTTTTAGAGTCTTGCTATTGCATGCAGTAACAGTTCTCAGGTCTGAGGTGCTCAGGGGGGTAGTCACTTGGGTGAGAGGTGCACATGGGGTCAGGCGGAATGACCTGAATAGTAATTAGAGTCTTCCTCTTATAAGAAAGGTAGAGTGATCGGTATGGGAATTACAGTACTCTTGCGTTTAGAAGCTATATAAGCTCTTAAAAAGTACAGTACCGTTACAGTCTAGAGGCTCTTACTGCTCTTGCATTACAGTACCTTTATAGTTTAAGTCTTCCTCTTACAGAATTTTAGAGTGTAGTCTAGCCCTTCTTCCCTGACAATGTCTTTCTTTCCCTGGTTATAAAATAGATACAAAAAAGTATCTGAAGCTCATTGATGATTCCCACCTCTCTTTATCAGGTGATACCATCCACCTCCCTTAGAACCTGAAGTGTCCCCCGGCCATTCCACCTGCTGGGAGTGGCACTGGTGTTGGTAATTAGTGTGCAATTTATCTGGGTCATCATAACACAACTGCTCTAGTCACCCTTTCACTATAATTGGATTAAAGCACACAACCAGACAAAGCAATGGGGCCTGACGGGATTCACTGCAGAATCCTAAAAGAACTAAGGGAGGACCTAGTGACTCCACTAACCACACTTTTTAACAAATCATGGGAGGATGGGGTGGTACCTGAGGACTGGAGGAGGGCAGATGTGATTCCCTTTCACAAAAGTGGGAACAAGGCGGAAGCAAGAAACTACAGACCTGTAAGTTTGACCTAAGTGGTAGGAAAATTATGGAATCACTTCTGAAAGAAAGAATTGTTGAGTACCTAGATACACAGCGGGCACAGGACCAAAAGCAGAATGGATTTACAGCAGTAAGGTCATGTCAGATGAAACTAATTGATTTCTTTGACTGGGTGACCAAAGTAATAGACCATGGATGGGCTGTGGATATGGTCTACCTAGACTTTAACAAGGCATTTGACACAGTCCCACACAAAGACTAATAATCAAGTTTAGCCAGCCTGGGAGTGGGTTCCAGGGTTGTAGCCTGGGTAGCAAACTGGCTGCACAACAGGACACAGAAGGTAATAGTGAATGGAACACATTCAAGAAGGGAGTTACTAGTGGTGTCGTCAGGGTTCAGTACTGGGTCCAGTCCTCTTTAACATCTTTATAGGTGACATTGCAGAGGGTCTGGAGGAAAGGTATGCCTCTTTGCCCAGACACAATGATCTGTAACAGAGTTGATACACAAGGGGTAGAAAGGATGAGAAAGGACTTGTCAAGGTTGGAGGAATGGTCAGACATATGGCAACTTAGATTCAATGCAAAGAAGTGCAAGTAATGCACCTGGGAAACAAAACCCAGGAGAAGAGTACACAATAGCAGCAGAGTACTAACAACAACAAAAATGGGAAAGGACTTGGGGTAGTCATATCAAATGACTTAAAGGTGGGTAAGCAATGTGAGAAGTCAGTAAGGCGAGCCAGGGGATACTGGGATGCATAGGAAGGGGCATCACAAGTAGAAAAGGGAAGTGGTTATCCCTCTGTACAGACAGTTGGTGAGACCCCATCTGGAATACTGTGTGCAGTTTTGGAGACCCCATCTACGCAAGGACATAGACAGGATGAAAGCAGTCCAGATGAGGGCAACTAAAATGGTGCAGGGTCTGCATCAGAAACCATATGAAGAGAGACTGAGAGAGCTTAATATATATACCCTTGAGGGACAGGGGGGACATGATAGAAACTTTCAAGTACCTCAAGGGAATCAACAAAATCCAGGAGGGTAGCATCTTTCAGAAAAAGAGATGTGTAAGAACAAGGGGCACAATTTAAAGATAGAGGGACGGCTCAGGGGTAAAGTGAGAATTTTTTGTCACAGAGAGTGGTGGATGCATGGAACCGCCTTTCTGGGGAGGTTGTTGGGTCTAAACAATGGGGAATTCAAACATGCATGGGAGAGACATAAAGCAATTGTAGTGGGAGGTTGCAGGAAGTAGGCTGTTGGTTAACTAGAATCTGCAGTTTATCCAATAGGAAGGGAACTGGGCAGACTGGGTGGGCCAAGTGGTCTTTATCTGCCATCAAAGCCTATGTTTCTATATTTCACCAGAACACCACACACAACACTAGGTATGGTTGAGATCCTTCTTGGTCTCACTCCAAGGAGCACAAGGACCATTCTGGTTCCAATGACTTGAGTGAAAAGAACCATACAGAGCATAGACTGCCTCTCATTTCTGACTCCAGGCGGTGTTCCTCATCTTTTACTCCAGTGACATGGTTTTCAACAGATCTTTGGTGTTAGTAGGACATTAAGATTTGTGAAGGTACTAACCTAATGCAGTCTGACTCAACTGGAACACCTCAATTTAAGGAAAAGGCCTTCAGAAGTGGTACCCTCAGAAAACCTATAGTAAACTTACCCTACATTTCTGATTGACTGGGGGTGTGTGCGGGAAAAATATCACTAATTTCACAGTAGCTATTTGTCCCAAACTAAGTACACTTGGAGGTCACTCCAGTGACTACCCATAGGTTTATGACCCAGTTCAGCCCACTCCAGTTAGAACCTCTGTTCCTCCTCTCCATTGACAGATTTTAGAGGCTCTGGAGGTAGCAGCTCAAAGTTCATAAACAGAGCCTTCCTTGGAAGCAGAAGACAGTACATTGGGTTGTACACCAGATATTCAGGGGGCATGACATTGGTGGTTTACTGTATGTTGGCTCAAAAAGACAGAGCCTCCTTTTATGATTTTATGGGAGAGGCAGTCAAAGATTTGGACAAGAAAGTCTAAGAAACAATTTCCACTGGTCACTTCCAATTTTTTTCTTTTTTTTTTGTTAATCTATGCTTCATCTCTCCTACATGGCCGCTGACTGCCCCTTCTGCTGTGACCCCAAGTCACATCACCCCACCTCAGAACTTCCCCATCTGCTTCCTTACCTAGATGGGTGAGTGGGTGCCATGGATGGTGGGTGTGGTGCCTATGGGATCAGAGCAGCATCCTGCTGATGGGGGGATTCTTTTCTTGAGTTTCTTCCCTTGATTTGGAGCTATTGGCATGCAAGAACAGCGTAAAGACGTTGAACACCCTCGATGCCCACCTCCAGATTTTGATTCTGGTGACCACTGCTGCACCACCTAGCCTCCGCTAGGTGGCAGCCACACAGCGGTATACACTGTACCCCCCACCCCACCCAAAAGGAGAGCCATCAATTGATACTTCATCCTCTTCCCTGTGGCAGGCTCCTGAGTGGCCCTGGTTTGGTCCATTCCTGAACCTCAGTGACCGTCATGATGGGAGATGAGGCATCCAGTGACTCAGCCCTCCATGTCTGTGGGCCATCACTTCCAATTTGTTTTGACATTCTAGGAAACTCCTTATCCTGTATGGTCCAGTTGCTTTTAAATTCACTTTTATAACTGTGACAAACAGGGCACAGAAGAAACCCTAATACAGGCAAAAGTTAGGAAAGCACAATACACTTGGATCAGCCTCAACCTCAAAACAGTCATACCAAAAAAACAAGCAAAACAGAGGAGCACCAAAGGCAAAGAAACAAGTCAAAGTCCTGCAGTAGTCAAAAGTATTTTTTCATCATTTATTTATGGATTTTTTTAAAAGAATTACTGATGGTGTCAAACACAGCACATTACATTTCCACCAGTCTAAACATTTCCAAATCAATTTCTGGTTACCATAGCCCATAATTTTCAGCCAGTAGTGGTCAGAAAAATAATGCAATTAATAAAACTTACTGTATATTCTGTAATTTATATAGTCCTATTCACGAGAAGAGGACCACAAATAAATTAGATGTGAGGCACCTCACTTTATATACATTAAACTTCAAATGTACTATGATTTACTCCCAGTCCCTAGTTGCTTTTAGTCAGTCTGATTATAGCTAAATAAACAGACTCATAATTATTACATTCATTCTGAAATATCTAAAATGTACATCCCCTTTTATTTTAGCGATATTACATTTTAGCATAAAATACAATAAAGCTAATTGTGTCGTACTTTTACCCAGTGTGAGCAGTATCATTAGAACCAGAGTCCTTAACAGTCAGTTGTAAGACATACATTTGGCACATCATGGGAGGGAATTGGCAAAAAGAAAATATATCAAAGTGAAGTAATGTTCAGCAAAGGTTATACACCATCATGGTACATGACCATAGTAGAATAAAACATATCTATGCTAACTAGAGACAAATTTAGCATGACTAGCTAACAAAGTCATGAATTACAATGACTGAGTTATGCAGGAGGATATCAACACCAGGCTGCCACCACAAACTGACGACACCATCACCCCAAGTTCCAGCTTCGCACATGCATGTGAAATCTAGAGTATTAATACAAAGATATCACTGTATGAGTGAAACAGCAGACACAGGCAGCTCAGGTGCCAACCTGCTGGCAGCATTAAACAAGTTTGTGAGCAGAATCTGGAAAGCAGATGACTGCCAGTTATGGGTAAACCCCTTCAGTGGGAGGGAGGGTCTAAAGTAGGAAGATAGGGAGTGAAAGCAGCATGTTTGTTTAGGTGAAAGAGTGGGGACAGGTGGCAAGCCGAGGGGAGAGGCAAGTGTTATTGTAATAGGAGGAAAAGACCAGCACAGAGGCAGATGTGTGTAGTAACATGTTCACGTCATATTCTCATAGCTGGGGATGGGGGCAGAGCGGATCCACAGTGACAGCAGTGCACAGTAACCAGCAATGTGTATTATATATATTCTCAGAAGTGTGCAGTTACACATTTACATTACATTCTCACAGCTGCGGGGAGGGCAGAGTGGATCCACAGCGACAGCAGTGCACAGTAACCCAGCAATGTGTACTATATATATATTCTCACAAGTGGACATGGGGGGGAGCTGACAGAAAGTGTGCAGTAGCATGTTCACATTACATTCTCATAGCTTGGGGGAGGGCGGAGTGGAGCCACAGTGACAGCAGTGCACAGTAACCCAACAATGTCTATTATATATATTCTCACAAGTGGGCGTGGGGAGAAGCTGGCAGAAGTGTGCAGTACCATGTTTACATTACATTCTAACAGCTGGGGGGGGCAGTGTGGAGCCACAGTGACAACAATGCAGAGTAACTGAGCAATGTGTATTATATGTGTATATATATATTTATATCCTCACAGGCGGGTGTGGGGGGGCAGAGTGAAACTTCAGTGATTGAAATGGGAAGTGACATGTTTACATTACATTCTTACAGCTGGGGGGGCAGAGTGCAGCCACAGTGACAGCAGTGTACAGTTACCTAGCAAAGTCTGTTATATATATTCTCACAAGTGGGTGTGGGGAAGGGGAGCAGACAAAAGTTCACAGTATCATGTTTACATTACATTCTCACAGCTGGCAGGCAGAGTGGAGCTAAGGTGAAGTGTGCAGTAACATGTTTACATTATATTCTCACAGCTGGGGGGCAGAGTGGCGCTAAGGTGGCAGAGGTGTGCAGTAACATGTTTACATTACATTCTCTCACAGCGGGGGGCACAGTGGAGTTAAGGCAGCAGAGGTGTGCAGTAACATGTTTACATTACATTACACAGCTGGGGGGCCTTAGTGGAGCTAAGGTGTCAAGTGTGCAGTAACATTTACATACATTCTCAGAGCTGGGGGGGAGCAGAGTGGATCTAAGGTGCGAAGTGAACAGTAACATGTTTACATTTCGTTCCCACAGCTGGGGGGCAGAGTGGTGTTACAGTGACAGAATAATATGTTTACATTACAGTCTCACAGCTACATAGCCAGTGTGGAGCTAGAGTGACAAAAGTATGCAGTAAAATGTTTACATTGCATTCTCACAGCTGGGAGGAGCAGAGTGGAGCCACAGTGACATCAGTGCACAGTAACCTAGCAATGTGTATTTTATATATTCTCAAAAGTGGGCATGGGGGGGCAGAGTGAAATTACAGTAACAGAAATGTGCGGCAACAGGTTTACATTACATTCTTACAGCTGGGAGGGGCAGAATGCAGCCACAGTGACAGCAGTGCACAGTAACCCAGCAATGTGTGTTATATATATCCTTACAAGTGGGTGTGGGGGGGCAGGAGACAGAAGTCTGCAGTAACATCTTTACATTACATTTTCCCAGCTTGCGTGGGGGTAGAGTGGAGCTAAGGTGACCGAAGTGTGCAGTAACATGTTTACATTACATTCTCACAGCTGGGATGGAGCAGAGTGGAGATAAGGTGGTAGAAGTGTGCAGTAACATGTTTGCATTACATTCTCACAGATGGGAGGCAATGTGAAGCTAAAGTCAAAGAAATGTGAAGTAACATGTTTACATTACATTCTCACAGCTGTGGGGGGAGGGGCAGTGGCCAGAGTGGAGCTAAGGTGGCAGAAGTGCAGTAACATCCTTACATTATATTCTTACAGCTGGGAGGGTAGAGTGGAGTTAAGGTGGCAGATGTGTGCAGTAACACGTTTACATTACATTCTCACAGCTGGGAGGTCAGAGTGGAGCTAAGGTGGCGGAAATATGTGGGACATGTTTAAATTACATTCTCACTGCTGGGGGGGAGGTCAGAGTGGAACTAAGGTGGCAGAAGTGTGCAGTAACAAGTTTACATTACATTCTCACAGCTGGGGGGCAGAATAGAGCTAAGGGGCAGAAGTGTGCAGTAACATGTTTACATTACATTCCCACAGCTGGGGGAGAAGAGTGGAGCTAAGGAGACAGAAGTGTGCAGTAACATGTTTACATTTTATTCTCAAAGCCAGCAGGAGGGGCAGAGTGGAGATAAGGTGGCAGACATGTGCAGTAACTTGTTTACATTACATTACGTTCTCACAGCTGGGGGGCAGAGTGGAGCTAAGGTGGCAGAAGTGCAGTAACGTGTTTACATTACATTCTCACAGCTAGGGTGTAGAGTGGAGTTAAGGTGGTAGAAGTGTGCAGTAACATGTTTACATTACATCCTCACAGCTTGGGGAAGAGTGGAGTTAAGGTGGCAGATGTGTTCAGTAATATGTTTACATTACATTCTCACACCTGGGGGGCAGAGTGGAGCTAAGGTGGAAGAAATATGCGGTGACATGTTTACATTGCATTCTCACTGCTGGGGGGATGGCCAGAGTGGAACTAAGGTGGCAGAAGGGTGCAGTAACATATTTACATTACATTCTCACAGCTGGAGGGCAGAATAGAGCTAAGGGGGCAGAAGTGTGCAGTAACATGTTTACATTACATTCTCACAGCTGGGGGGTAGAGTGTAGTTCAGGTTGCAAAAGTATGCAGTAACATCTTTACATTACTTTCTCAAAGCTGGGGAATGTGGAGCTAAGAGACAGTAAGGTACAGTAACATGTTTACATTACATTGTCACAGCTGGGGGCAGAGTGAAGCTAAGGAGGCAGACATGTGCAGTGACAAGTTTACATTACATTTGCACAGCTGGGGGGCAGAATACAGCTAAGGGGACAGAAGTGTGAAGTAATATGTTTACATTACATTCTCACAGCTGTGGAGGCATAGTGGAGCTAAGGTGGCAGAAGTGTGCATTAACATGTTTATATTACATTCTCACAGCTTGGGGCAGAGAGGAGCTAAAGTGGCAGAAGTGTGCAGTCACATGTTTACATTACATTCTCACAGCTGGGGGGGCAGAGTGGAGCTATGGTGGCAGAAGTGTGCAATAACATGTTTACATTACATTCTCACAGCTGGGCAGAATGGAGATAAGGTGGTAGAATTGCAGTAACATGCTTACATTACATTCTCACAGCTGGGGGGGCAGAGAGGAGCTAAGGTGGCAGAAGTGTGTAATAACATGTTTACATTAAAGTCCCAAAGCTGAGGGGGTAGAGTGAAGTTAAGCTGGCAGAAGTGCAGTAACATCTTTACATTACATTCTCACAGCTGGGAGGGTACAGTGGAGCTAAGGAGGTAGAAGCGTCCAGTAACATGTTTACATTACATTCTCACAGCTCTGGAGGCAGAGTGGAGCTAAAGTGGCAGAAGTGCACAGCAACATGTTTACATTACATTCTCACCACTAGGGGAAGGGCCGGAGTGGCGCTAAGGTAACGGAAGTGTGCAGTAAGATGTTCACATTACATTCTTACAGCTGGGGGACCAGTGTGGAGCTAAGGTAGCAAGAAGTGTGCAGTAATATGTTTACGTTACATTCTCACAGCTGGGGCAGAGTCAAGCAAAGGTGGCAGAGGTGTGCAGTAACATGTTTACATTACATTCTGACAGCTGGGGGGCAGAGTGGAGCTAAGGTGGCAGACGTGTGCAGTAACATATTTACATTACATTCTCTTAACTGGGGGTAGAGTGGTGTTAAGGTGGCAGAAGTGCAGTAACAAGTTTACATTACATTCTCACAGCTGGCTTAGGGTAGAGTGGAGCTAAGGTGGCTGAGGTGTACAGTAACATGTTTACATTACATTCTCATAGCTGCAGGGTCATGTGGAGTTAAGGTAGTAGAAGTGTACAGTAACATGTTTACATTACATTCTCAGAGCTTGGGGTAAGTGGAGTTAAGGTGACAGATGTATGCAGTAACATGGTTACATTACATTCCATTCTCAAAGTTGGGGGGCAGAGTGGAGCTAAGGTGGCAGAAATATGTGTTGACATGTTTAAATTTCATTCTCACTGTTGAGAGGGAGGTCCAGTGTGGAACTAAGGTGGCAGAAGTGTGCAGTAACATGTTTACTTTACATTCTCACAGCTGGGGGGCAGAGTGGAGTTAAGTTGGCAGAAGTGTAGTAACATGTTTACATTACATTCTCACAGTTGGGGGCAGAGTGGAGCTAAGGTATCAGAGGTGTGCAGTAACATGTCTACATTATATTCTCACAGCTGGAAGGGTACAGTGAAGCTAAGGTGACAGAAGTGAAAACTAACATGTTTGCATTGCACTCTCACAGCTGGGTGGAGGGAAGAGTGGAGCTAAGGTAACGGAAGTGTGCAGTAACATGTTTACGTTACATTCTCACAGCTGGGGGGCTGTGTGAAAGCTAAGGCAGCAGAAGTGTGGAGTAACATGTTCACATTTTATTCTCACAGCTTGGGGGCAGGAGTGGAGCTAAGGTGGCAGAAATACGGGTGAGATGTTTAAATTTCATTCTCACTGCTGGGGTGGTGGACCAGAGTGGAACTAAGGTATCACAAGTGTGCAGTAACATCCTTACTTTACATTCTAACAGCTGGGGGGGGCAGAGTGGAGTTAAGGAGCCAGAAGTGCAGTAATATGTTTACATTACATTCTCAAAGTTCGGGGGTACAGTGGATTTAAGTGGCAGAAGTGTGCAGTAACATGTTTATATTACATTCTCACAGCTGGAGGGGAGAAGTGTACAGTAACATATTTACATTACATTCTCACAGTTGGGGGGCCAGATTGGAGCTAAGGTGGCAGAAGTGTGCAGTAACATGTTTACATTACATTGTCACAGCTGGCTTGGGGGGTAGAGTGGATCTAAGGTGACAGAAGTGTGCAGTATCATGTTTACATTACATTCTGACAGCTGCGGGCAGGAAGGAGCAAAGGGGGCACAAGTGTGCAGTAACATACCTACATTACATTCTCACAGCTGGGGGCAGAGTGGAGCTAAGGTGGCAGAAGTGTGCAGTAACATGTTTCCATTACATTCTCACAGCTGTGGGGGGCAGAGTGGAGATAAGGTGGCAGAAATGTGCAGTGACGTATTTACATTACATTCTCACAGCTGAGGGTAGAGTGGAGTTATGGTGGTAGAAGTGTGCAGTAACATGTTTACATTACATTCTCAGAGCTTGGGGTAGAGTGGAGTTAAGGTGACAGATGTGTGCAGTGTCCTGGTTACATTACATTCTCACAGCTGGGGAGGCAGAGTGGAGCTAAGGTGGCAGAAATGTGCGGTAACATGTTTACATTACATTCTCACTGCTGGGGGGAGGGCCAGAGTGGAGCTAAGGTGGCAGAAGTGTGCAGTAACATGTTTGTATTACATTCGCAAACCTGGGGTTGCAGAGTGGAGTATAGGCGGCAGAAGTGCAGTAACATGTTTACATTACATTCTCACAGTTGGGGTAGAGTGGAGTTACGGTGGCAGAAATGTGCAATAACATGTTTACATAACATTCTCACAGTGGTAGGGGCAGAGTGGAACTGAGGTGACAGAGGTGTGCAGCAACATGTTTACATTACATTCTCACAGCTGGGGCACAGTGAAGCTAAGGTGGCAGAAGTGTGCAGTAACATGTTTCCATTACATTCTCACAGCTGTGGGGGGCAGAGTGGAGATAAGGTGGCAGAAATGTGCGGTAACATATTTACATTACATTCTCACAGCTGGGGGTAGAGTGGAGTTAAGGTGGAAGAAGTGTGCAGTAACATGTTTACATTACATTCTCACAGCTTGGGGTACAGTGGAGTTAAGGTGGCAGATGTGTGCAGTGTCCTGGTTACATTACATTCTCACAGCTGGAGAGGCAGAGTGGAGCTAAAGTGGCAGAAATGTGAGGTAACATGTTTATATTTCATTCTCACTGCTGGGGGGCAGAGTGGACCTAAGGTGGCAGAAATGTGCAGTAACATGTTTACATTATATTCTCACAGCTGATGGGGCAGAGTAGACCTAAGGTGGCAGAAGTGTGCAGTAACATATTTAAATTACATTCTTACAGCTGGGGGTGCAGAGTGGAGCTAAGGTGGCAGAGTGTCCAGTAACATGTTTACATTACATTCTCACAGCTGAGGGGTAGAGTGGCGTTAAGGTGGCAGAAGTGCAGTAACATCTTTACATTATATTCTCACAGCTGGGAGGTGAGGGTTAGCTATGGTGGCAGAAGTAGAACTAACCTGTTAACATTACACTTTCACAGCTGGGTGGAGGGGAGAGTGGAGTTAAGGAGGCAGAAGTACAGTAACATGTTTACAATACATTCTCACAGTTCAGGGGTAGAGTGGATTTAAGGTGGCAGAAGCATGCAGTAACATGTTTACATTACATTCTCACAGTTCGGGGGTAGAGTGGATTTAAGGTGGCAGAAGTGTACAGTAACATATTTACATTACATTCTCACAACTGGGGCAGAGTGAAGCTAAGGTGGCAGAAGTGTGCAGTAACGTATACATTACGTTCTCACAGCTGGCTTGGGGGTAGAGTGGAGCTAATGTGGCAGAGGTGTGCAGTAACATGTTTACATTATATTCTCATAGCTGGGTGGTAGAGTGGAGCTAAGGAGGCATAAGTATGTAGCAACATGTTTACATTACATTCTCACAGCTGTGGGCAGAATGGAGCTAAGGTGGCAGAAATGTGTTGGTAACATGTTTACATTACATTCTCACTGCTGGGGAGGCAGAGTGGAGCTAAGATCGCAGAATTGAGCAGTAACATGTTTACATTACATTCTGACAGCTGGGAGGCAGAAGTGTGCAGTAACATACTTACATTACTTTCTCACAGCTGGGGGCAGAGTGGAGTTAAGGTGGTAGAAGTGTGCAGTAACGTTTACATTCCATTCTCACAGCTGGCAGGGCAGAGTGGAGCTAAGGTGGCAGAAGTGTGCAGTAACATGTTTGCATTACATTCTCACAGCGGGGGGGGGAAGAGTGGAGCTAAGGTGGCAGAAGTGCAGTAACATGTTTAAATGACATTCTCAGAGCTTGGGGTAGAGTGGAGTTAATGTGGCAGATGTGTGCAGCAACATGGTTAAATTACTTTCCCACAGCTGGGGGGCAGAGTGGAACTAAGGTGGCAGAAATATGCGGTGATACATTTAAATTTCATTCTCACTGCTGGGGAGGAGGACCAGAGTGGTACCAAGGTGGCAGAAGTGTGCAGTAACATGTTTACTTTACATTCCTCACAGCAGGGAGAAGTATACAGTAACATGTTTACATTACATTCTCTGCCAGTCGGGGTGAGGTGGGCCTGAGCAGGGAAGTATGTGGTGGCGTTTACGTTACATTTCACAGCTGCGGGCAGAGTGGAGCTAAGGTGGCACAAGTGTGTAGTCACATTTACATTACATTTTCACAGCTGAGGCAGAGTGGAGCTAAGGTGGCAGAAGTGTGCAGTAACATGTTTACATTACATACTCACAGCTGTGGGCAGAGTGGAGCTAAGGTGGCAGAAGTGTGCAGTAACATGTTTACATTACATTCTCACAGCTCTGGGAGCAGAGTGGAGGTAAGGTGGCAGAAATGTGGGGTAATGTATTTACTTTACTTTCTCACACCTGGGGTACAGTGGAGTTAAGGTCGCAGGGGTGTGCAGTAACATGTTTACATTACATTCTCACAACTGGGGGCAGGGTGTGCAGTAACATGTTGCCATTTAGATTCTCACAGCTGGGAGCCAGAGTGGAGCTAAAGGTGGCAATAGTATGCAGTAACATGTTTACATTACATTCTCACAGCTGGCTGGAGGGCAGACTGGACCTAAGGTGGCAGAAATATCGGTGACAAGATTCAATTACATTCTCACTGCTGGGGGGAGGGCCAGAGTGGAACTAAGGTGGCAGAAGTGTGCAGTAACATGTTTACATTACTTTCTCACAACTTGGGGCAGAGTGTAGCTAAGGTGGCAGAAATGTGCAGTAACATGTTCACATTCTCACAGCTGGAGGGCAGAGTAGAGCTAATGTGGCAGAAGTGTGCAGTAACATATTTACATTATATTCTCACAGCTGGGGGGCAGAGTGCAGCTATGGTGACAGAAGTGCGCAGTATCATATTTACATTATATTCTCACAGCTGGGGGGTAGAGTGGAGCTAAGGTAGCCGAAATGTGAGATAACATGTTTACATTACATTCTCTCAGCTGGGAGAGCGGCCAGGAGTGGACTAAGGTGACATAAGTGTCCAGTGACATTGTTACATTTACACTCTCTCACAGCTGGGGGGGCCAGAGTTTAGCTACGGTGACAGAAGTGCAGTATTATGTTTACTTTACATTCTCACAGGTGTGGGGCAGAGTGGAGCTAAGGTGGCAGAAGTGTGCAGTAACATGTTTACATTACTTTCACAAAGCTGGGCTGGTAGAGTGGAGTTAAGGTGGGAGAAGTGTGCAGTAACATGTTTGCATTACATTCTCACAGCGGGGGGGGAAGAGTGGAGCTAAGGTGGCAGAAGTGCAGTAACATGTTTAAATTACATTCTCAGAGCTTGTGGTAGAGTGGAGTTAAGGTGACAGATGTGTGCAGTAACATGGTTACATTTCATTCTCACCACTGGGGGGGGCAGAGTGGAGCTAAGGTGGCAGAAATATGTGTTGACATGTTTAAATGTTATTCTCACTGTTGGGAGGGAGGTCCAGAGTGGAACTAAGGTGGAAGAAGTGTGCAGTAACATGTTTACATTACATTCTCACAGCTGGGGGGCAGAGTGGAGTTAAGTTGGCAGAAGTGCAGTAACATGTTTACATTACATTTTCACAGTTGGGGGTAGAGTGGAGTTGGATTTCAAGCATGCATGGGACAGTGGTAAGGCCATTCTAGGGGGTGAGGGTAGGAAGAAGTAGGCAGCTGGTTAACTAGTATCTGCAGCTTATCCAGTAGGTAGTGAAATGGGCAGAATGGGTGGGCCAAGAGGTCCTTATCTGCCGTCACATTTTATGTTTCTATGTTTCTATGAAGTGGCAGAAATGTGCAGTAACATGTTTACATTTCATTCTCCCAGCTCGGGGGCAGAGTGGAGCTAAGGTGGGAGAAGTACAGTAACATGTTTACATTACATTCTCACAGCTAGGGCGTAGAGTGGAGTTAAGGTGGTAGAAGTGTGCAGTAACATGTTTACATTACATCCTCACAGCTTGGGGTAGAGTGGAGTTAAGGTGGCAGATGTGTTCAGTAATATGTTTACATTACATTCTCATAGCTGGGGGCAGAGTGGAGCTAATGTGGCAAATATGCTGTGACATGTTTACATTACATTCTCACTGCTGGGGGGATGGCCAGAGTGGAACTAAGGTGGCAGAAGTGTGCAGTAACATATTTACATTACATTCTCACAGCTGGAGGGCAGAATAGAGCTAAGGGGGCAGAAGTGTGCAGCAACATGTTTACATTACATTCTCACAGCTGGGGGTTTGTGGCCAGAGTGGAGCTAAGTTGGCAGAAGTATGCAGTAACATGTTTACATTACATTCTCACCACTAGGGGAGGGCCAGAGTGGAGCTAAGGTAACGGAAGTGTGTAGTAAGATGTTCACATTTCATTCTTACAGCTGAGGGCCAGTGTGGAGCTAAGGTAGCAAGAAGTGTGCAGTAATATGTTTACATTACATTCTCACAGCTGGGGGCAGAGTTGAGCAAAGATGGCATAGGTGTGTAACATGTTTACATTACATGCTGACAGCTGGTGGGGCAGAGTGGAGCTAAGGTGGCAGATGTGTGCAGTAACATATTTACATTACATTCTCTTAACTGGGGATAGAGTGGTGTTAAGGTGGCAGAAGTGCAGTAACAAGTTTACATTACATTCTCACAGCTGGCTTGGGGGTAGAGTGGAGCTAAGGTGGCTGAAGTGTACAGTAACCTGTTTACATTACATTCTCATAGCTGCGGGGTCATGTGGAGTTAAGGTAGTAGAAGTGTACAGTAACATGTTTACATTACATTCTCAGAGCTTGGGGTAGAGTGTAGCTAAGGTGACAGATGTATGCAGTAACATGGCAACATTACATTCTCAAAGCTGGGGGGGCAGAGTGGAGCTAAGGTGGCAGAAATATGTGTTGACATGTTTAAATTTTATTCTCACTGTTGGGAGGGAGGTCCAGTGTGGAACTAAGGTGGCAGAAGTGCGCAGTAACATGTTTACTTTACATTCTCACAGCTGGGGAGCAGAGTGGAGTTAAGTTGGCAGAAGTGTAGTAACATGTTTACATTACATTCTCACAGTTCGGGGTAGAGTGGAGTTAAAGTGGCAGAAATGTGCAGTAACATGTTTACATTACATTCTGACAGCTGGGGGGCAGAGTGGAACTAAGGTGTCAGAGGTGTGCAGTAACATGTCTACACTACATTCTCACAGCTGGGGGGCAGAGTGGAGCTAATGTGCCAGAAATGTGCACTAACACCTTTACATTATATTCTCACAGCTGGGAGGGTACGGTGAAGCTAAGGTGACAGAAGTGAAAACTACCATGCTTGCATTGCACTCTCACAGCTGGGTGGAGGGGAGAGTGGAGCTAAGGTAATGGAAGTGTGCAGTAACATGTTTACGTTACATTCTCACAGCTGGGGGGCTGTGTGAAAGCTAAGGCAGCAGAAGTGTGGAGTAACATGTTCACATTTTATTCTCACAGGTTGGGGGGGCAGAGTGGAGCTAAGGTGGCAGAAATACGGGTGAGATGTTTAAATTTCATTCTCACTGCTGGGGTGGTGGACCAGAGTGGAACTAAGGTATCATAAGTGTGCAGTAACATCCTTACTTTACATTCTAACAGCTGGGGGGGCAGAGTGGAGTTAAGGAGCCAGAAGTGCAGTAACATGTTTACATTACATTCTCACAGTTCGGGGGTACAGTGGATTTAAGTGGCAGAAGTGTGCAGTAACATGTTTACATTACATTCTCACAGCTGGAGGGAAGAAGTGTACAGTAACATATTTACATTACATTCTCACAGTTGGGGGGCCAGAGTGGAGCTAAGGTGGCAGAAGTGTGCAGTAACATGTTTACATTACATTGTCACAGCTGGCTTGGGGGGTAGAGTGGATCTAAGGTGACAGAAGTGTGCAATAACATGTTTACATTATATTCTCATAGCTAGGGGTAGAGTCGAGTGAAGGTGGCAGATGTGTGCAGTATCATGTTTACATTACATTCTCACAGCTGGGGGTAGAGTGGAGGTAAGGATGCAGAAGTATGTAGTAACATGTTTAAATTACATTCTATCAGCTGCGGGCAGAGAGGAGCTAAGGTGGCAGAAGTGTGCAGTAACATGTTTCCATTACATTCTCACAGCTGTGGGGGGCAGAGTGGAGATAAGGTGGCAGAAATGTGCGGTAACATATTTACATTACATTCTCACAGCTGGGGGTAGAGTGGAGTTAAGGTGGTAGAAGTGTGCAGTAACATGTTTAGATTACATTCTCACAGCTTGGGGTAGAGTGGAGTTAAGGTGGCAGATGTGTGCAGTGTCCTGGTTGCATTACATTCTCACAGCTGGAGAGGCAGAGTGGAGCTAACGTGGCAGAAATGTGCGGTAACATGTTTACATTCCATTCTCAGCAGGGGCAGAGTGGAGCTAAGGTGGCAGAAGTGTGCAGTAACATGTTTGCATTACATTCTCACAGCGGGGGGAAGAGTGGAGCTAAGGTGGCAGAAGTGCAGTAACATGTTTAAATTACATTCTCAGAGCTTGGGGTAGAGTGGAGTTATTGTGGCAGATGTGTGCAGCAACATGGTTAAATTATTTTCTCACAGCTGGGGGGCAGAGTGGAATTAAGGAGGCAGAAATATGCAGTGATACATTTAAATTTCATTCTCACTACTGGGGAGGAGGACCAGAGTGGTACTAAGGTGGCAGAAGTGTGTAGTAACATGTTTACTTTACATTTTCACAGCTTGTAGGATAGAGTGGAGTTAAGGGCAGATGTACACATGTATTACATTCTCACAGCTGAGGGGCAGGGTGGGGCTAAGGTGGCAGAAGAATGCAGTAACATGTTTACATTACATTCTCACAGCTGGGGGGGTAGAGTGGAGCTAAGCAGGCAGAAGTATGTAGTGATGTTTACGTTACATTCTCACAGCTGCGGGCAGAGTGGAGCTAAGGTGGCACAAGTGTGTAGTAACATATTTACATTACATTTTCACAGCTGGGACAGAGTGGAGCTAAGGTGGCAGAAGTGTGCAGTAATAAGTTTACATTACATACAGCTGTGGGAAGAGTGGAGCTAAGGTGGCAAAAGTGTGTAGTAACATGTTTACATTACATTCTCACAGCTGTGGGGGCAGAGTGGAGCTAAGGTGGCAGAAATGTGGGGTAATGTATTTACTTTACATTCTCACACCTGGGGGTACAGTGGAGTTAAGGTCGCAGAATTGTGCAGTAACATGTTTACATTACATTCTCACAGCTGGGGAGCCAGAGTGGAGCTAAGGTGGCAATAGTGTGCAGTAACATGTTTACATTACATTCTCACAGCTGGCTGGGGGGGGCAGAATCGACCTAAGGTGGCAGAAATATGCGGTGACAAGATTCAATTACATTCTCACTGCTGGGGGGAGGGCCAGAGTGGAACTAAGGTGGCAGAAGTGTGCAGTAACATGTTTACATTACTTTCTCACAACTTGGGGCAGAGTGTAGCTAAGGTGGCAGAAATGTGCAGTAACCTGTTTACATTCTCACAGCTAGGGGGCAGAGTAGAGCTAATGTGGCAGAAGTGTGCAGTAACATATTTACATTACATTCTCACAGCTGGGGGCAGAGAGCAGCTAAGGTGACAGAAGTGAGCAGTATCTTGTTTACATTATATTCTCACGGCTGGGAGGCAGAGTGGAGCTAAGTTGGCTGAAATGTGCGATAACATGTTTACATTACATTCTCTCAGCTGTGGGCAGAATGGAGCTAAGGTGGCAGAAATGTGTGGTAACATGTTTACATTATATTCTCACTGCTGGGGAGGCAGAGTGGAGCTAAGATCGCAGAACTGAGCATTAACATGTTTACATTACATTCTGACAGCTGGGAGGCAGAAATGTGCAGCAACATACTTACATTACTTTCTCACAGCTGGGGGCAGAGTGGAGTTAAGGTGGTAGAAGTGTGCAGTAATGTTTACATTCCATTCTCACAGCTGGCAGGGTAGAGTGGAGCTAAGGTGGCAGAAGTGTGCAGTAACATGTTTGCATTACATTCTCACAGCGGGGGGAAGAGTGGAGATAAGGTGGTAATGCAGTAACATGTTTAAATTACATTCTCAGAGTTTGGGTAGAGTGGAGTTAAAGTGGCAGACGTGGTGCAGCAACATGGTTAAATTACTTTCACAGCTGGGGGCAGAGAGGAACTAAGGTGGCAGAAATATGCGGTGATACATTTAAATTTCATTCTCACTGCTGGGGAGGAGGACCAGAGTGGTACTAAGGTGGCAGAAGCGTGCAGTAACATGTTTACTTTACCTTCTCACAGCTTGTGGGGTAGAGTGTAGGTAAGGAGGCAGATGTGCAGTAACATGTTTATATTACATTCTCACAGCGGGGGGAGAAGTGTACAGTAACATGTTTACATTACATTCTCACAGCTGGGGGCTAGGGTGGGGCTAAGGTGGCAGAAGTATGCAGTAACATGTTTACATTACATTCTCACAGCTGGGAGTAGAGTGGAGCTAAGCAGGCAGAAGTATGTAGTGACGCTTACATTTCTCTCAGCCATGGGCAGAGTGGAGCTAAGGTACAAGTGTGTAGTCACATATTTACATTTTCACAGCGGGGCAGAGTGGAGCTAAGGTGGCAGAAGTGTGCAGTAACATGTTTACATTACATACTCACAGCTGTGGGCAGAGTGGAGCTAAGGTGGCAGAAGTGTGCAGTAACATGTTTACATTACATTCTCACAGCTGTGGGGGCAGAGTGGAGGTAAGGTGGCAGAAATGTGGGGTAATGTATTTACTTTACTTTCTCACACCTGGGGGTACAGTGGAGTTAAGGTCGCAGAATTGTGCAGTAACATGTTTACATTACATTCTCACAACTGGGGGGCAGAAGTGTGCAGTAACACATTTACATTAGATTCTCACAGCTGGGGAGCCAGAGTGGAGCTAAGGTGGCAATAGTATGCAGTAACATGTTTACATTACATTCTCACAGCTGGCTGGAGGGGCAGACTGGACCTAAGGTGGCAGAAATATGCGGTGACAAGATTCAATTACATTCTCACTGCTGGGGGGAGGGCCAGAGTGGAACTAAGGTGGCAGAAGTGTGCAGTAACATGTTTACATTACTTTCTCACAACTTGGGGCAGAGTGTAGCTAAGGTGGCAGAAATGTGCAATAACATGTTTACATTCTCACAGCTGGGGGGCAGAGTAGAGCTAATGTGGCAGAAGTGTGCAGTAACATATTTACATTATATTCTCACAGCTGGGGGGCAGAGTGCAGCTAAGGTGACAGAAGTGCGCAGTATCATGTTTACATTATATTCTCACTGCTGGGGGGCAGAGTGGAGCTAAGGTAGCCGAAATGTGAGATAACATGTTTACATTACATTCTCTCAGCTGGGGGAGACGGCCAGAGTGGAGCTAAGGTGACATAAGTGTCCAGTGACATTGTTACATTACACTCTCACAGCTGGGGTCAGAGTTAGCTACGGTGACAGAATTAGCAGTATTATGTTTACTTTACATTCTCACAGCTGTGTGGGGCAGAGTGGAGCTAAGGTGGCAGAAGTGTGCAGTAATGTGTTTACATTACTTTCACAAAGCTGGGCTGGTAGAGTGGAGTTAAGGTGGAGGAGTGTGCAGTAACATGTTTGCATTACATTCTCACAGCGGGGGGAAGAGTGGAGCTAAGGTGGCAGAAGTGCAGTAACATGTTTAAATTACATTCTCAGAGCTTGTGGTAGAGTGGAGTTAAGGTGACAGATGTGTGCAGTAGCATGGTTACATTTCATTCTCACTGCTGGGGGGGGCAGAGTGGAGCTAAGGTGGCAGAAATATGTGTTGACATGTTTAAATTTTATTCTCACTGTTGGGAGGGAGGTCCAGAGTGGAACTAAGGTGGAAGAAGTGTGCAGTAACATGTTTACATTACATTCTCACAGCTGGGGGGCAGAGTGGAGTTAAGTTGGCAGAAGTGCAGTAACATGTTTACATTACATTCTCACAGTTGGGGGTAGAGTGGAGTTGGAATTCAAGCATGCATGGGACAGTCGTAAGGCCATTCTAGGGGTTGGGGGTAGCAAGAAGTAGGCAGCTGGTTAACTAGTATCTACATCTTATCCAGTAGGTAGGGAAATGGGCAGACTGGGTGGGCCAAGTGGTCCTTATCTGCCGTCAAATTTTATGTTTCTATGTTTCTATGAAGTGGCAGAAATGTGCAGTAACATGTTTACATTTCATTCTCCCAGCTGGGGGGCAGAGTGGAGCTAAGGTGGGAGAAGTACAGTAACATGTTTACATTACATTCTCACAGCTAGGGCGTAGAGTGGAGTTAAGGTGGTAGAAGTGTGCAGTAACATGTTTACATTACATCCTCACAGCTTGGGGTAGAGTGGAGTTAAGGTGGCAGATGTGTTCAGTAATATGTTTACATTACATTCTCATAGCTGGGGGGCAGAGTGGAGCTAAGGTGGCAGAAATATGCTGTGACATGTTTACATTACATTCTCACTGCTGGGGGGATGGCCAGAGTGGAACTAAGGTGGCAGAAGTGTGCAGTAACATATTTACATTACATTCTCACAGCTGGAGGGCAGAATAGAGCTAAGGGGGCAGAAGTGTGCAGCAACATGTTTACATTACATTCTACAGCTGGAGGTTTGTGGCCAGAGTGGAGCTAAGTTGGCAGAAGTATGCAGTAACATGTTTACATTACATTCTCACCACTAGGGAGAGGGCCAGAGTGGAGCTAAGGTAACGGAAGTGTGCAGTAAGATGTTCACATTTCATTCTTACAGCTGGGGGGCCAGTGTGGAGCTAAGGTAGCAAGAAGTGTGCAGTAATATGTTTACATTACATTCTCACAGCTGGGGGCAGAGTCAAGCAAAGGTGGCATAGGTGTGTAGTAACATGTTTACATTACATTCTGACAGCTGGTGGGCAGAGTGGAGCTAAGGTGGCAGACGTGTGCAGTAACATATTTACATTACATTCTCTTAACTGGGGGTAGAGTGGTGTTAAGGTGGCAGAAGTGCAGTAACAAGTTTACATTACATTCTCACAGCTGGCTTGGGGTAGAGTGGAGCTAAGGTGGCTGAAGTGTACAGTAACATGTTTACATTACATTCTCATAGCTGAGGGGTCATGTGAAGTTAAGGTAGTAGAAGAGTACAGTAACATGTTTACATTACATTCTCAGAGCTTGGGGTAGAGTGTAGTTAAGGTGACAGATGTATGCAGTAACATGGCAACATTACATTCTCAAAGCTGGGGGGGCAGAGTGGAGCTAAGGTGGCAGAAATATGTGTTGACATGTTTAAATTTCATTCTCACTGTTGGGAGGGAGGTCCAGTGTGGAACTAAGGTGGCAGAAGTGCGCAGTAACATGTTTACTTTACATTCTCACAGCTGGGGAGCAGAGTGGAGTTAAGTTGGCAGAAGTGTAGTAACATGTTTACATTACATTCTCACAGTTCGGGGTAGAGTGGAGTTAAAGTGGCAGAAATGTGCAGTAACATGTTTACATTACATTCTGACAGCTGGGGGGCAGAGTGGAACTAAGGTGTCAGAGGTGTGCAGTAACATGTCTACATTACATTCTCACAGCTGGGGGCAGAGTGGAGCTAATGTGCCAGAAATGTGCACTAACACATTTACATTATATTCTCACAGCTGGGAGGTGCAGTGAAGCTAAGGTGACAGAAGTGAAAACTAACATGTTTGCATTGCACTCTCACAGCTGGGTGTAGGGAGAGTGGAGCTAAGGTAACGGAAGTGTGCAGTAACATGTTTACGTTACATTCTCACAGCTGGGGGGCTGTGTGAAAGCTAAGGCAGCAGAAGTGTGGAGTAACATGTTCACATTTTATTCTCACAGCTTGGGGGGGCAGAGTGGAGCTAAGGTGGCAGAAATATGGGTGAGATGTTTAAATTTCATTCTCACTGCTGGGGTGGTGGACCAGAGTGGAACTAAGGTATCATAAGTGTGCAGTAACATCTTTACTTTACATTCTAACAGCTTGGGGGCAGAGTGGAGTTAAGGAGCCAGAAGTGCAGTAACATGTTTACATTACATTCTCACAGTTTGGGGGTACAGTGGATTTAAGTGGCAGAAGTGTGCAGTAACATGTTTACATTACGTTCTCACAGCTGGGGGGAGAAGTGTACAGTAACTTATTTACATTACATTCTCACAGTTGGGGGGCCAGAGTGGAGCTAAGGTGGCAGAAGTGTGCAGTAACATGTTTACATTACATTGTCACAGCTGGCTTGGGGGGGTAGAGTGGCTCTAAGGTGACAGAAGTGTGCAGTAACATGTTTACATTACTTTCTCACAGCTGGGGTAGAGTGGAGGTAAGGAGGCAGAAGGATGTAGTAACATGTTTAAATTACATTCTATCAGCTGTGGGCAGAGAGGAGCTAAGGTGGCAGAAGTGTGCAGTAACATGTTTCCATTACATTCTCACAGCTGTGGGGGGCAGACTGGAGATAAGGTGGCAGAAATGTGCGGTAACATATTTACATTACATTCTCACAGCTGGGGGTAGAGTGGAGTTAAGGTGGTAGAAGTGTGCAGTAACATGTTTAGATTACATTCTCACAGCTGGGGGTAGAGTGGAGTTAAGGTGGCAGATGTGTGCAGTGTCCTGGTTGCATTACATTCTCACAGCTGGAGAGGCAGAGTGGAGCTAAGGTGGCAGAAATGTGCGTAACATGTTTACATTCATTCTCACAGCTGGGGGCAGAGTGGAGCTAAGGTGGCAGAAGTGTGCAGTAACATGTTTGCATTACATTCTCACAGCTAGGGGAAGAGTGGAGCTAAGGTGGCAGAAGTGTGCAGTAACATGTTTACATTACATTCTCACAGCTGGGGGCAGAGTGGAGTTAATGTGGCAGATGTGTGCAGCAACATGGTTAAATTATTTTCTCACAGCTGGGGGCAGAGTGGAATTAAGGTGGCAGAAATATGCAGTGATACATTTAAATTTCATTCTCACTGCTGGGGAGGAGGACAGAGTGGTACTAAGGTGGCAGAAGCGTGCAGTAACATGTTTACTTTACATTCTCACAGCTTGTGGGGTAGAGTGGAGTTAAGGAGGCAGATGTGCAGTAAAATGTTTATATTACATTCTCACAGCGGGGCAGGTGGGGTAAGGTGGAAGTGTGCAGTAACATGTTTACATTACATTCTCACAGCTGGGGCTAGGGTGGAGCTAAGGTGGCAGAAGTATGCAGTAACATGTTTACATTACATTCTCACAGCTGGGGGGAGAGTGGAGCTAAGCAGGCAGAAGTGTGTAGTCACATGTTTACATTACATTTTCACAGCTGAGGCAGAGTGGAGCTAAGGTGGCAGAAGTGTGCAGTAACATGTTTACATTACATCTCACAGCTGTGGGAAGGAGGAGCTAAGGTGGCAGAAGTGTGTCAGTAACATGTTTACATTACATTCTCACAGCTGTGGGGGCAGAGTGGAGCTAAGGTGGCAGAAATGTGGGGTAATGTATTTACTATTTCTCACACCTGGGGTACAGTGGAGTTAAGGTCGCAGGGGTGTGCAGTAACATGTTTACATTACATTCTCACAACTGGGGGCAGGAGGTGTGCAGTAACATATTTACATTAGATTCTCACAGCTGGGGAGCCAGAGTGGAGCTAAGGTGGCAATAGTGTGCTGTAACATGTTTACATAACATTCTCACAGCTGGCTGGGGGGGCAGAATCGACCTCAGGTGGCAGAAATATGCGATGACAAGATAAAATTACATTCTCACGGCTGGGGGGAGGGCCAGAGTGGAACTAAGGTGGCAGAAGTGTGCAGTAACATGTTTACATTCCTTTCTCACAACTTGGGGCAGAGTGTAGCTAAGGTGGCAGAAATGTGCAGTAACATGTTTACATTCTCACAGCTAGAAGGCAGAGTAGAGCTAATGTGGCAGAAGTGTGCAGCAACATATTTACATTATATTCTCACAGCTGGGGGCAGAGTGCAGCTAATGGTGACAGAAGAGCAGTATCATGTTTACATTATATTCTCACAGCTGGGGGGGCAGAGTGGAGCTAAGGTGGACGAGAGTAATGCGATAACATGTTTACATTACATTCTCTCAGCTGGGAGATCGGCCAGAGTGGAGCTAAGGTGACATAAGTGTCCAGTGACATTGTTACATTACACTCTCTCACAGCTGGGGGGCCAGAGTTTAGCTACGGTGACAGAAGGTGTAGCATGTTTACTTTACTCTCACAGGTGTGGGGGCAGAGTGGAGCTAAGGTGGCAGAAGTGTGCAGTAACATGTTTACATTACTTTCCAAAGCTGGGCTGGTAGAGTGGAGTTAAGGTGGAGGAGTGTGCAGTAACATGTTTGCATTACATTCTCACAGCGGGGGGAAGAGTGGAGCTAAGGTGGCAGAAGTGTGCAGTAACATGTTTAAATTACATTCTCAGAGCTTGTGGTAGAGTGGAGTTAAGGTGACAGATGTGTGCAGTAACATGGTTACATTTCATTCTCACAGCTGGGGGCAGAGTGGAGCTAAGGTGGCAGAAATATGTGTTGACATGTTTAAATTTCTATTCTCACTGTTGGGAGGGAGGTCAGAGTGGAACTAAGGTGGAAGAGGTGTGCAGTAACATGTTTACATTACATTCCCACAGCTGGGGGGCAGAGTGGAGTTAAGTTGGCAGAAGTGCAGTAACATGTTTACATTACATTCTCACAGTTGGGGGTAAGTGGAGTTGGAAATCAAGCATGCATGGGAGATCAGTAAAGGCCATTCTAGGGGTGGAGGTAGGAAGGAGTAGGCTGCTGGTTAACTAGGATTTGCAGCTTATCCAGTAGGTAGGGAAATGGGCAGGCTGGGTGGGCCAAGCGGTCCTTATCTGCCGTCAAATTCTATGTTTCTATGAAGTGGCAGAAATGTGCAGTAACATGTTTACATTTCATTCTCCCAGCTGGGGGGCAGAGTGGAGTTAAGGTGGGAGAAGTACAGTAACGTTTACATTACATTCTCACAGCTGGGAGGTAGAGTGGAGATAAGGTGGCAGAAGTTTGGAGTGACAAGTTTTCATTACATTCCCACAATGTGGGGCAGAGTGGGGTAAGGAGCAGATGTGTGCAGTAAGATGTTTACATTCTCACAGCTGGGAGGGTCAGAGTTGAGTAAAGGTGGCAGAAGTGTGCAGTATCATGTTTACATTACATTCTTGCAGCTTCAGGGCAGAGTGAAGCTAAGGTGGCTGAAATGTACAGTAAAATATTTACATTACATTCTCACAGCTGGAGGTGCAGAATAGAGCTAAGGTGGCAGAAGTGTGCAGCAACATGTTTACATTACATCTCTCACAGCTCTGGGTAGAGTCGAGTTAAGGTGGCAGAAGTGTGAACTAACATGTTTACATTACATTCTCACAGCTGGGGGGCAGTGAAGCTAAGGTGGCAGAAGTGTGCAGTAACATGTTTACATTACATTCTCACAGCTGGCTTTGGGGGGTAGAGTGCAGTTAAGGCAACAGAATTTTGTAGAAACATGTTTACATTACATTCTTGCAGCTGGGGGTGCAGAGTGGAGCTAAGGTGGCAGATGTGTGCAGTAACATATTTACATTACATTCTCACAGCTGGGGGCAGAGTAGAGCTAACATGGCAGAAGTGTGCAGTAACATGTTTACATTACATTCATTCTCACAGCTGTGGGTAGAGTTGAGTTAAGGTGGTAGAAGTGTGAACTAACATGTTTACATTACATTCTCACAGCTGGGGGCAGAGTGAAGCTAAGGTGGCAGAAGTGTGCAGAAACATGTTTACATTACATTCATACAGCTGTTGGCAGAGTGGAGCTAAGGTTGCAGAAGTGTGCTGTAACATGTTTACATTACTTTTTCACAGCTGGGGGTAGAGTGGAGTTAAGGTGGCAGATGTGTGCAGTAACATGTTTACATTACATTCTCACAGCTGGCTGGGGAGAGTGAAACTACGTTGGCAGAAGTGTGCAGTGACATGTTTACATTACATTCTCACAGCTGCGGGGCAGAGTGGAGCTAACGTGGCAGAAGTGTGCAGTAACATGTTTACATTACATTCTCGCAGCTGGGGGCACAGTGGAGCAAAGGTGGCGGAAGTATGCAGTAACGTGTTTACATTAGATTCCATACAGTTGGGGGAGACATGTACAGTAACCTATTTACATTACTTCTCAGAGCTTGGGGGCAGGGTGGAGCTAAAGGTGGTCAGGGTGTGCAGTAACATGTTTACATTACATTCTCACAGCTGGCTTTGGGGGTGAGTGCAGTTAAGGTGACAGAATTGTGCAGAAACATGTTTACATTACATTATTGCAGCTAGGGCAGAGTGGAGCTAAGGTGGCAGATGTGTGCAGTAACATATTTACATTACATTCTCACAGCTGGGGCAGAGTAGAGCTAACATGGCAGAAGTGGCAGTAACATGTTTACATTACATTCTCAAGCTGGGGGGCAGAGTGGAATTAAGGTGCAGAGTGTGCAGTAACATGTTTACATTACATTCTCACAGCTGGAGGCAGAGTGAGCTAAGGTGGCAGAAGTGTGCAATAACATGTTTACATTACATTCTCACAGCTGGGGGGTGAGAGTGGAGCTAAGGTTGGCAGAAATGTGCGGTAACATGTTTACCTTACATTCTTGCAGCTGGGGCAGAGTGGAGCTAAGATGGCAGAAGTGTGCAGTAACATGTTTACATTACATTCTAGCAGCCACGGTGCAGAGTACAGCTTAGGTGGCACAAGTGCAGTAACAAGTTTACATTACATTCTCACAGCTTGGGGGGACAGAGTGGAGCTAAGGTGGCAGAAGTGTGCAGTAACATGTTTACATTACATTCTCACAACTTGGGGCAGAGTGTAGCTAAGGAGGCAGAAATGTGCAGTAGCATGTTTACATTCTCACAGCTGGGGAGCAGAATAGAGCTAATGTGGCAGAAGTGTGCAGTAACATATTTACATTATATTCTCACAGCTGGGGGGCAGAGTGCAGCTAAGGTGACAGAAGTGCGCAGTATCATGTTTACATTATATTCTCACAGCTGGGGGGCAGAGTGGAGCTAAGGTGGCCGAAATGTGTGATAAAATGTTCACATTACATTCTCTCAGCTGGGGGAGACGGCCAGAGTGGAGCTAATGTGAAATAAGTGTCCAGTGACATCGTTACATTACACTCTCACAGCTGGGGGGCCAGAGTTTAGCTAAGGTGGCAGAAGTGTGCAGTAACCTGTTTGCTTTACATTCTCACAGCTGCGAGGTAGAGTGGAGATAAAGTGGCAGAAGTTTGGAGTGACAAGTTTTCATTATATTCCCACAATGTGGGGCAGAGTGGGGGTAAGGAGCAGATGTGTGCAGTAAGATGCTTACATTTTCACAGCCGAGGGGGGTCAGAGTAGAGCTAAGGTGGCAGAAGTGTGCAGTATCATGTTTACATTACATTCTTGCAGCTTCTGGGCAGAGTGGAGCTAAGGTGGCCGAAATGTGTGGTAACATATTTACATTATATTCTCTCAGCTGGGGGGTAGAGTGGAGCTAAGGTGGCAGAAGTGTCAGTAAAATAGTTTACATTACATTCTCACAACTGGGGGGCCAGAGTTTAGCTAAAGTGGCAGAAGTGTGCAGTAACATGTTTACATTACATTCATTCCTCTCAGCTGGGGTAGAGTTGAGTTAAGGTGGTAGAAGTGTGAAGTAACATGTTTACATTACATTCTCACAGCTGGGGGCAGAGTGAAGCTAAGGTGGCAGAAGTGTGCAGCAACATGTTTACATTACATTCATACAGCTGTTGGCAGAGTGGAGCTAAGGTGGCAGAAGTGTGCAGTAACATGTTTACAGTACTTTTTCACAGCTGGGGGTAGAGTGGAGTTAAGGTGGCAGATGTGTGCAGTAACATGTTTACATTACATTCTCACAGCTGGCTGGGGGAGAGTGAAATTACATTGGCAGAAGTGTGCAGTGACATGTTTACATTGCATTCTCACAGCTGCGGGGCAGAGTGGAGCTAAGGTGGCAGAAGTGTCAGTAACATGTCTACATTACAGTCTCACAGCTGGCGGGGCAGAGTGGAGCTAACGTGGCAGAAGTGTGCAGTAACATGTTTACATTACATTCTCACAGCTGGGGGCACAGTGGAGCTAAGGTGGCGGAAGTATGCAGTAACATGTTTACATTAGATTCAGACAGTTGGGGAGAAGTGTACAGTAACCTATTTACATTACATTCACAGAGCTTGGGGGCAGAGTGGAGCTAAGGTGGCAGAAGTGTGCAGTGTCATGTGTACATTACATTCTCACAGCTGGCTTTGGAGGGTAGAGCACAGTTAAGGTGACAGAATTGTGCAGAAACATGTTTACATTACATTCTTGCAGCTGGGGGCAGAGTAGAGCTAACGTGGCAAAGTGTGCAGTAACATGTTTACATTACATTCTCATAGGTTGGGGTAGAGTGGAATTAAGGTGACAGATGTGTGCAGTAACTCTCATTACATTCTCACAGCTGGAGGCAGAGTACTACTAAGGTGGCAGAAGTGTGCAGTAACATGTTCACATTACATTCTCACAGCTGGGGGTAGTGTGGAGATAAGGTGGCAGAAATGTGCAGTAACCTATTTACATTTCATTCTCACTGCTGGGGGTAGAGTGGAGTTAAGGTGGTAGAAATGTGCAGTAACATGCTTACATTACATTCTCAGAGCTTGGGGTAGAGTGGAGTTAAGGTGGCAGATGTGTGCAGTGTCCTGGTTGCATTACATTCTCACAGCTGGGGAGGCAGAGGGAGCTAAGGTGGCATAAATGTGCGGTAACATGTTTACATTCCATTCTCACAGCTGACGGGGCAGAGTGGAGCTAAGGTGGCAGAAGTGTGCAGTAACATGTTTGCATTACATTCTCACAGCGGGGGGAAGAGTCGAGCTAAGGTGGTAGAAGTGCAGTAACATGTTTAAATTACATTCTCAGAGCTTTGGGTAGAGTGGAGTTAAAGTGGCAGACGTGTGCAGCAACATGGTTAAATTACTTTCTCACAGCTGGGGGGCAGAGTGGAACTAAGGTGGCAGAAATATGCGGTGATACATTTAAATTTCATTCTCACTGCTGGGGAGAAGGACCAGAGTGGTACTAAGGTGGCAGAAGTGTTGCAGTAACATGTTTACTTTACATTCTCACAGCCTCTGTGGGGTAGAGGGAGGTAAGGAGGCAGATGTTCAGTAACATCTTTATTACATTCTCACAGCTTGGGGGAAGTGTACAGTAACATGTTTACATTACATTCTCACAGCTGGGGCTAGGGTGGGGCTAAGGTGGCAGAAGTATGCAGTAACATGTTTACATTACATTCTCCACAGCTGGGGGTAGAGGGAGCTATGGCAGGAAGCATGTGTGACGCCACAAGACATTCTCACAGCTGCGGGCAGAGGGAGCTAAGGTGGCACAAGTGTGTAGTCACATATTTACATTACATTTTCACAGCTGGGGCAGAGTGGAGCTAAGGTGGCAGAATTGTGCAGTAACAAGTTTACATTACATACTCAGCTGTGGGAAGAGTGGAGCTAAGGTGGCAGAAGTGTGCAGTAACATGTTTACATTACATTCTCACAGCTGTGGGGGCAGAGTGGAGCTAAGGTGGCAGAAATGTGGGGTAATGTATTTACTTTACATTCTCACACCTGGGGTACAGTGGTTAAGGTCGCAGAAATGTGCAGCAACATGTTTACATTACATTCTCACAACTGCGGGCAGAAGTGTGCAGTAACATATTTACATTAGAGTCTCACAGCTGGGGAGCCAGAGTGGAGCTAAGATGGCAATAGTGTGCAGTAACATGTTTACATTACATTCTCACAGCTGGCTGTGGGTCAGAGCGACCTAAGGTGGCAGAAACATGCAGTTACAAGATTAAATTACATTCTCACTGCTGGGGAGGGCCAGAGTGGAACTAAGGTGGCAGAAGTGTGCAGTAACATCTTTACATTACTTTCTCACAACTTGGGGCAGAGTGTAGCTAAGGTGGCAGAAATGTGCAGTAGCATGTTTACATCTCTCACAGCTGGGGCAGAGTAGAGCTAATGTGGCAGAAGTGTGCAGTACATATTTACATTATATTCTCACAGCTGGGGCAGGGTGCAGCTAAGGTGACAGAAGTGAGCAGTATCATGTTTACATTATATTCTCACAGCTGGGAGGCAGAGTGGAGCTAAGGTGGCCGAAATGTGTGATAAGATGTTTACATTACATTCTCTCAGCTGAGGGAGATGGCCAGAGTGGAGCTAAGGTGACATAAGTGTCCAGTGACATCGTTACATTACACTCTCACAGCTGGGGAGCCAGAGTTTAGCTAAAGTGGCAGAAGTGTGCAGTATTATGTTTACCTTACATTCTCACAGCTGTGGGGCAGAGGAAGCTAAGGTGGCAGAAGTGTGCAGTAACATGTTTGCATTACATTCACAAAGCTGGGCTGGTAGAGTGGAGTTAAGGTGGGAGAAGTGCAGTAACATGTTTACATTACATTCTCATAGCTGCGGGGTCATGTGGAGTTAAGGTAGTAGAAATGTGCGGTAACATGTTTACATTACATTCTCACTGCTGGTGGGAGGGCCAGAGTGGAGCTAAGGTTGGAGAAGTGTGAAGTAACATGTTTACATTACATTCTCACAGCTTGGGGTAGAGTGGCAGAAGACACCAGGAGAAAGGACTGCTGTGTGACTGAACTTCTCTGCTAGGACTAAAGTAGAAGAACTTTTGTATTTGGATCTTTAATTTAGGTTAAAAAAAACTAACATGCAAAAAAAAGTGTGTGTTTGGGTTAACTGAACTGAATGGGTATCTAAAGAGTTATCTAGGTGTAAATCTCAGGTGACTGAAAGGACTTAACTGCTGTGAGGTTTAAATTACTTGTTGAAAGATCTGGTAAGTAGGGGGAGTGGCTTAGCTAGAAGGAAGCTACATTTAAAGACTGCCTTAGAAAGTTTCAGCTAATAGCTTGGCAGAAGACACCAGGAGAAAGTACTGCTGTGTGACTGAACTTCTCTGCTGGGACTATATTGCCCTCCTTCCCTCCCCTCCACCCCCTACCCAAAGCTAGTTCTATTTTTATAGGCACAGGATTTGACTGACAACAGGAACTTCCTGTTTAGGGGCAGGAAGTGAGTGATCACAGAACCACTGAGGACCCACCATCCTAGAAGGGCAAGAGTAGCTCTCCGGCCCCCTCTAGCTGCTGGAGGCCTGCCTCTGAGCAAGTAAGTGGTCTACTGAGAAATATAGGATATTCTTGTCTCAGAACAGGACAATCAGGAGCTTGAAGGGCACACAGGCAGAAAGTAAGGAGAGAGAGAGAAAAGAAACAGAGGAAAGAGTAAGGACTGCAAACAGTTAAGGGGCCAGAAATAAGACATGATTGGAGTGGTGCAGTGCAGTGGCTGTGGAGCAGCAGTCTTCCGGGAGATGTTCTGGAGGATGCGGTGTTGTCCCATCTGCAAGCACCCTCTGGGCTGAGGAGGAGGTTGCTCATCCCAGGCTGAGTTGGCCAGGATTTATGGGACCTCCTCTTCCATCCAGAGACCACCAGTGCCACTGCCATTGCCTCAGAGATTGCCAAGAAAGAGGCGGTTGGACCACAGTGGGCTCAGGGAGGGTGAGGGTGGTGGAACAGAGGTGCATCCCTCCAGTTGTACCTCTCCACAATTCCTATGCCATTCTGGCAAGTGTGGTTCCTCTGGAGGCACCCACAGTGGAGACCAAGGAGGATGCTGGGAACCTCCACAAGGAGACCCACAGGAGGGTGGCAGGGGACCCTGCAGGGAAGGAAACAACTCCTGGTGAGGGACCCATTGTTAGGAAGCTAGAACTGGGGAGGAAGGGAGAGGGAGGTAAGGTGCCTGCCTGGTGCCATGGCTTGAGGGACAGGGAGCGATCCTCAGGATTGCCAGAGCAGCTGCACAGGGGAGGGAGCTGGATGTCATTGTCCACCTAGGAACAAATGACCTGGCTAAGAAAGGGATTAGAGAAGTGCAGGAAGAGTTTGTGGAATTGGGGAGGGGCCTTAGTCAAGTAGCATGCACTGTAACCTTCTCGGAGGTGCTACCCATCTATGGCATAGGAGAGGCTAGGGTGTTCCGCACCATGGGATTCAATCAGTGGTTGAAAAACTGGTGTGGAGCTCAGGGATTTGGCTTCATTGGGGACTGGGGGTCCACCTGGAGTGACGCAAGCCTGTACTGGCATGATGGGCTGCACCTGTCCAGGAGGGGAACCAGGATCCTAGGTGATAGGTTTAAATGCTTCATTGGCAAGCTTTTAAACTAGCCAAGGGGGGAGGCACTGGAAAGGAGCAGGAAAATCCTAGCCCCCAAATAATCACGGTAGTAAGCGGCAAACACCAACATAAGAGGTGTCGATAGGGAGAAGGGCAGGGTAAATGGAGAAAGTGACAAAGGCAAGAAGGACAGGATGGGGCAAAAGGGTAAGGCCATCAGGAAATGGAGGGTAATGAGTACCAATGCCCGTAGTCTGGGCAACATGCTCCCTGAGCTGATGGCCTTAATGGAAGAGGATGCCTGGATATCGTGAGCAGTCACAGAAACATGGTACACAGAGAACTATGACTGGGATGTTAACATACCAGGGTACATAACCTACAGGAGAGACAGGCAGGGGAGAAGAGGGGGAGGAGTAGCTCTCTATGTAAAGGAAGGGATAAAAGCAACTGAACAAAAGAGTAAACAGGGAGGAGAGGAGGCACTGTGGGTCACCTTGGAGACTGGAAAGGGCACCACAATCTGCACAGGGGTTGTGTACAGACCCCCATGTCAGGAGGAAGAAATGGACAAGGATATGATAGAAGGCATTCTTAGAATGGCAGAGAAAGGGGAGATACTGTTGATGGGAGACCTGAATATGCCAGATTTTAACTGGAGCACATTTGCTGCAGCCAAATCCAAGAGCAGGGCCATTCTTGATGCCCTACAGGTGGCAGGCATTAGACAGCTAGTTCCAGAACTCACTCATGAGGAGCAATCTTAGACCTCGTACTCTCCAAGTGGGGGCAGTGAGAGAATCTCAGATCTAGAAGTGAGTTGCCATCTGGGACAAGTGACCATCAAACAGTGTGGTTCATTAAACTCAGCTACAGAGTCAAGCCATCCAAAAGTGAGGGTACTGGACTTTAGGAGGGCTGACTTTGGCAAGATGGGAGCGCCCTCAGAAAGACACCAGCAAACAGGCTAGAAGGAGGTGGGAGCAACAATGGGGAATTATCAAAACTGCCATCACAGAGGCAACAAGCCTTTGTGTGAAGCAAATAAACAAATCAAAATGAAAGAAAAAGCCACTATGTTTCTCAAAGAGGTGGCTGTGAAAGTCAGGAAGAAAAGATAGTATTCTGGAAGCATAAGGAAACACAGAAGGAGCAGGACAGAGAGCTGTACCAGTTAAGCAGAAGGAAGCAGGAGGGAAGTCAGAATAGCAAAGGCCCAAACTGAGGAAAAGATAGCCAACTCAGTTAAGAAGGGGATAAAACCTTTATAGGTACATCAGCCAGAGGAAAGACAAAGGAGGGATAGTGAGGCTGAATAGAATGAACGGTGGGTGGGCAGAGGGGACAGTGAAAAGCAGGAATACTGAACGAATATTTCTGCTCAGTATTCACAAAAGAGGAGGGGAAGTGCCTAATCCAACTAACAGAAGCACCTTGATAGGGGGTCGATCCCAGTCCTTTCACAGAAGAAAGGGTCTGCAAGAACCCAAAACTGAAGGTGGACAAAGCAATGGGTCCTGATGGAATTCACCCCAGAATTCTAAAAGAATTAAGGAGGAACTAGTGAAACCACTGGCTACTCTTTTAATAAATCATGGGAGGATGGTGGTACCCGAGGACTGGAGAAAGGCGGATGTGATTCTCTTCACAAAAGTGGGACCAAGACAGAGGCAGGAAACTACAGACCTGTCAGTCTGACCTCTGTGGTAGGGAAAGTGATGGAGTCACTCTGAAGGAAAGAATAGTTGAGTACCTAGAGGTCAGTGGAGCACAGGACCCAAGGCAACATGGGTTCACAGCAGGAAGGTCATGTCAGACAAATCTAATAGATTTCTTTGAGTGGGTGACCAAAGTAATAGACCAGGGAGGGGCTGTGACATGGCCTACCTAGACTTTAGCAAGGCATTTGACACAGTCTCCACAAAAGATTAATAGTCAAATTAACCAGCCTGGGAGTGCCAGGGTGGTAGCCTGGGTAAACATTGGCTGGACAACAGGACACAGAAGGTAATTGTAAATGGAGTCCACTCTGAAGAAAGGGGTTACTAGTGGGGCACCGCAGGGTTCAGTATTGGGTCCAGTCCTTTAATGTCTTCATCAGTGACATTGCAGAGGGACTGAAAGGAAAAGTATGCCTTTGCAGATGACACAAAGATCTGCAACAGGGTTGATACACAAGGAGGAGTGGAAAGGATGAAAAGGGACTGGCAAGGTTGGAGGAATGGTCAAGTAAGGCAGCTAGGATTCAATGCAAAGAAGTGCAAAATAATGCACCTGGGAAATAAGAACCCAGGGGAAGAATACACAATGGGTGGGGAGGTAGTAACAACAACAAAAAAGGAAAGGGACCTGGGGGTAATCATATCAGATGACCTTAAGGTTAGCAAGCAATGTGAGAAGGCAGTAGGGAGGACTGGGGGTATACTGGGATGTATTGGGAGAGGCATCATCAGCAGAAAACAGGAAGTTGTTATCCCTCTGTACAGACAGTTGGTGAGACCCCATCTAGAGTACTGTGTCCAGTTCTAGAGACCCCATCTCCACAAGGACATAGACAGGATAGAGGTAGTCAGAGGAGGGCAACTAAAATGGTGCAGGGTCTGCAAGAGAAGCCGTATGAGGAGAGACTAAAGGAGCTTAATATGTATACCCTTGAGGAAAGAAGGAGAGGGACATGATAGAAACTTTTAAGTACCTCAGTGGAATCAACAAAGTCCAAGAGGGTAGCATCTTTCAGAAAAGAGACTTGCAAGAACAAGTGGACAGAATTTAAAGATAGAAGGAGGGTGGTTCAGGGCAATGTGAGAAGTATTATTTCACAGAGAGGGTAGTGGATGCATGGGAACAGCCTTCCTGTGAGGAGAATTGAGGTGCAAAACTGTGGGAGAATTCAAGAATGCATGGGACAGACATAAGGCAATTCTTGTTGGGGGTAGGAAGAAATAGGCTGTTGGTTAACTAGGATCTGCGGCCTATCTTGTAGGTAGGGAAATGGGCAGACTAGATGGGCCTAGCGGTCCTTATCTGCCGTCAAAGTCTATGTTTCTATGTTTCTATGAGTGGAGTTAGGGTGGAAGGTGTGCAGCAATATGTTTACATTACATTCTTGCAGCTGGGGCAGAGTGGAGCTAAGATGGCAGAAGTGTGCAGTAACATGTTTACATTACATTCTCAGAGCTTGGGGTAGAGTGGAGTTAAGGAGGAAGGTGTGCAGCAATATGTTTACTTTACATTCTCACAGCTGGGGGCAGAGTGGAGCTAAGGTGGCAGAAGTGTGCAGTAACATGTTTCATTACATTCTCACAGCTGGGGATAGAATGGAGCTAAGGTGGCAGAAGTGTGTAGTAACATGTTTACATCACATTCTCACACCTTTGGGCAGAGTGAAGCTATGGTAGTAGAAGTGTGCTGTAACATGTTTACATTCTCACAGCTGAGGGGCCGAGTAGAGCTAAGGTGGCAGAAGTGTTCAGGAACATGTTTACATTACATTCTCACAGCTGGTGGGGTAGAGTGGAGTTAAGGTGGGAGAAGTGTAGTGACACGTTTACATTACATTCTCACAGCCGTTGGGGAGAATAGTGGAGCTAAAATGGCAGAAGTGTACAGTAAGATGTTTACATTACATTCTCACAGCTGCGAGGTAGAGTGGAGATAAAGTGGCAGAAGTTTGGAGTGACAAGTTTTCACTACATTCCCACAATCTGGGGCAGAGTGGGGGTAAGGAGCAGATGTGTGCAGTAAGATGTTTACATTCTCACAGCTGGGGGGGTCAGAGTAGAGCTAAGGTATCAGAAGTGTGCAGTATCATGTTTACATTACATTCTTGCAGCTTCGGGGCAGATTGGAGCTAAGGTGGCCGAAATGTGCGGTAACATATTTACATTATATTCTCACAGCTGGGGGGTAGAGTGGAGCTAAGGTGGCAGAAGTGTACAGTAAAATATTTACATTACATTCTCACAGCTGGGGGGCCAGAGTTTAGCTAAGGTGGCAGAAGTCTGCAGTAACATGTTTACATTACATTCATTCTCTCAGCTGGGGGTAGAGTTGAGTTAAGGTGGTAGAAGTGTGAAGTAACATGTTTACATTACATTCTCACAGCTGGGGGCAGAGTGAAGCTAAGGTGTCAGAAGTGTGCAGCAACATGTTTACATTACATTCATACAGCTGTTGGCAGAGTGGAGCTAAGGTGGCAGAAGTGTGCAGTAACATGTTTACATTACTTTTCACAGCTGGGGTAGAGGTGTTGTTAAGATGGCAGATGTGTGCAGTAACATGTTTACATTACATTCTCACAGCTAGCTGGGGAGAGTGAGCTACGTTGGCAGAGGTGTGCAGTGACATGTTTACATTACATTCTCACAGCTGCGGGGCAGAGAGGAGCTAAGGTGGCAGAAGTGTACAGTAACATGTCTACATTACAGTCTCACAGCTGGCGAGGCAGAGTGGAGCTAACATGGCAGAAGTGTGCAGTAACATGTTTACATTACATTCTCACAACTGGAGGCACAGTGGAGCTAAGGTGGCGGAAGTATGCAGTAACATGTTTACATTAGATTCAGACAGTTGGGGGAGAAGTGTACAGTAATCTATTTACGTTACATCTCTCAGAGCTTGGGGGCAGAGTGGAGCCAAGGATGGCAAGAAGTGCAGTAACATGTTTACACTACATTCTCACAGCTGGCTTTGGAGGGTAGAGCACAGTTAAGGTGACAGAATTGTGCAGAAACATGTTTACATTACATTCTTGCAGCTGGGGTGCAGAGTGGAGCTAAGGTGGCAGATGTGTGCAGTAACATATTTACATTACATTCTCACAGCTGGGGGCAGAGTGGAGCTAACGTGGCAGAAGTGTGCAGTAACATGTTTACATTACATTCTCATAGGTGGGGTAGAGTGGAATTAAGGTGACAGATGTGTGCAGTAACTTGCTTACATTGCATTCTCACAGCTGGAGGCAGAGTACTACTAAGGTGGCAGAAGTGTGCAGTAACATGTTCACATTACATTCCCACAGCTGGGGGTAGAGTGGAGCTAAGGTGGCAGAAATGTGCGGTAACATGTTTACATTACATTCTCACTGCTGGGGGGAGGGCCAGAGTGGAGCTAAGGTTGGAGAAGTGTGAAGTAACATATTTACATTACATTCTAACAGCAGGGGTGCAGAGTAGAGCTTAGGTGGCAGAAGTGCAGTAACATGTTTACATTACATTTTCTCAGGTTAAGCCGTAGAGTAGAGTTATCGTGGCAGAAGTGTGCAGTAACATGTTTACATTACATTCTCACAGCTTGGGGTAGAGTGGAGTTAAGGTGGAAGGTGTGCAGCAATATGTTTACATTACATTCCCACAGCTGGGAGCAGAGTGGAGCTAAGATGGCAGAAGTGTGAAGTAACATGTTTACATTACATTCTAACAGCAGCGGTGCAGAGTACAGCTTAGGTGGCAGAAGTGCAGTAACATGTTTACATTACATTTTCTCAGGTTAAGCAGTAGAGTAGAGTTATCGTGGCAGAAGTGTGCAGTGACATGTTTACATTACTTGCTCACAGCTAGGGGTAGAGTGGAGTTAAGGTGGAAGGTGTGCAGCAATATGTTTACATTACATTCTCACAGCTGGGGCAGAGTAGAGGTAAGGTGGCAGCAGAAGTGTGCAGTAACATGTCTACATTACTGTCTCACAGCTAGCGGGGCAGAGTGGAGCTAAGGTTTCAGAATTTTGCAGTAACATGTTTACATTAGATTCAGACAGTTGGGGGAGAAGTGTGCAGTAACATATTTACATTACATTCTCACAGCTTGGGGGGCAGAGTGGAGCTAAGGTGTCAGAAGTGTGCAGTAACATTTTTACATTACGTTCTCAAAGCTTGGCAGGGCAGAGTAGAGCTAAGGTGCCAGAAGTGTGCAGAAACATGGTATCATTACATTCTTGCAGCTGGGGTGCAGAGTGGAGCTAATGTGGCAGATGTGTGCAGTAACATGTTTACATTACATTCTCACAGCTGGGGGGCACAGTGGAGCTAAGGTGGCAGAAGTATGCAGTAACATGTTTACATTATATTCTCATAGGTGCTGGTAGAGTGGAGTTAAGGTGACAGATGTGTGCAGTAACATGCTTTCTTTACATTCTCACAGCTGGAGGCAGAGTACAGCTAAGGTGGCAGAAGTGTGCAGTAACATGTTTACATTACATTCTAACAGCTGGGGGTGCAGAGTAGACCTTAGGTGGCAGATGTGCAGTAACATGTTTACATTACATTTTCTCAGCCTTGGTCGGTAGAGTAGAGTATAGTTAATGTGGCAGAAGTGTGCAGTAACATGTTTACATTACATTCTCAGAGCTTGGGGTAGAGTGGAGTTAAGGAGGAAGGTGTGCAGCAATATGTTTACTTTACATTCTCGCAGCTGGGGGCAGAGTCGAGCTAAGGTGGCAGAAGTGTGCAGTAAGATGTTTACATTACATTATCACAGCTGGGGGGGCCAGAGTGGAGCTAAGGTGGCAGAAGTGTGCAGTAACATGTTTACATTGCATTCTCACAGCTTTTGGGCAGAGTGAAGCAATGGTAGTAGAAGCGTGCAATTACATGTTTACATTACATTCCCACAGCTGGCAGGGGCTAGAGTGCAGCTAAGTTGGCGGAAGTATACAGTACCATGTTTGCATTACATTTTCACAGCTGGGGGGCAGAGTGGAGTTAATGTGGTAGAAGTGTGCAGTAACATGTTTACATTACATTCTCACAGCCTGGGGCAGAGTGGAGTTAAGGTGGTAGAACTGCAGTAACATGTCTACATTACATTCTCACAGCTATGGGGTAGAGTGGAGTAAAGGTTGCAGAAGTGTGGAGTAGCGTGTTTTCATTACATTCCCCACAGCTTGGGGTAGAGTGGAGTTAACGTGGCAGAAGTGTGCAGTAACATGTTTACATTACATTCATTCTCTCAGCTGGGGGTAGAGTTGAGTTAAGGTGGTAGAAGTGTGAAGTAACATGTTTACATTACATTCTCACAGCTGGGGGCAGAGTGAAGCTAAGGTGGCAGAAGTGTGCAGCAACATGTTTACACATATACTTCTATACAGCTGTTGGCAGAGTGGAGCTAAGGTGGCAGAAGTGTGCAGTAACATGTTTACAGTATTCTTTTCACAGCTGGGGGTAGAGTGGAGTTAAGGTGGCAGATGTGTGCAGTAACATGTTTACATTACATTCTCACAGCTGGCTGGGGGAGAGTGAAATTACGTTGGCAGAAGTGTGCAGTGACATGTTTACATTGCATTCTCACAGCTGCGGGGCAGAGTGGAGCTAAGGTGGCAGAAGTGTCAGTAACATGTCAACATTACAGTCTCACAGCTGGCGGGGCACAGTGGAGCTAAGGTGGCGGAAGTATGCAGTAACATGTTTACATTAGATTCAGACAGTTGGGGAGAAGTGTACAGTAACCTATTTACATTACATTCACAGAGCTTGGGGGCAGAGTGGAGCTAAGGTGGCAGAAGTGTGGTGTCATGTGAACATGCATCTCTCACAGCTGGCTTTGGAGGGTGAGAGCACAGTTAAGGTGACAGAATTGTGCAGAAACATGTTTACATTACATTCTTGCAGCTGGGGGCAGAGTAGAGCTAACGTGGCAGAAGTGTGCAGTAACATGTTTACATTACATTCTCATAGGTGGGGGTAGAGTGGAATTAAGGTGACAGATGTGTGCAGTAACTTGCTTACATTACATTCTCACAGCTGGAGGCAGAGTACTACTAAGGTGGCAGAAGTGTGCAGTAACATGTTCACATTACATTCTCACAGCTGGGGGTAGTGTGGAGATAAGGTGGCAGAAATGTGCAGTAACCTATTTACATTTCATTCTCACTGCTGGGGGTAGAGTGGAGTTAAGGTGGTAGAAATGTGCAGTAACATGCTTACATTACATTCTCAGAGCTTGGGGTAGAGTGGAGTTAAGGTGGCAGATGTGTGCAGTGTCCTGGTTGCATTACATTCTCACAGCTGGGGAGGCAGAGTGGAGCTAAGGTGGCATAAATGTGCGGTAACATGTTTACATTCCATTCTCACAGCTGACGGGGCAGAGTGGAGCTAAGGTGGCAGAAGTGTGCAGTAACATGTTTGCATTACATTCTCACAGCGGGGGGAAGAGTCGAGCTAAGGTGGTAGAAGTGCAGTAACATGTTTAAATTACATTCTCAGAGCTTTGGGTAGAGTGGAGTTAAAGTGGCAGACGTGTGCAGCAACATGGTTAAATTACTTTCTACAGCTGGGGGCAGAGAGGAACTAAGGTGGCAGAAATATGCGGTGATACATTTAAATTTCATTCTCACTGCTGGGAGAAGACCAGAGTGGTACTAAGGTGGCAGAAGTCAGTAACATGTTTACTTTACATTCTCACAGCTTGTGGGGTAGAGTGGAGGTAAGGAGGCAGATGTTCAGTAACATGTTTTTATTACATTCTCACAGCTTGGGGGGAAGTGTACAGTAACATGTTTACATTACATTCTCACAGCTGGGGGCTAGGGTGGGGCTAAGGTGGCAGAAGTATGCAGTAACATGTTTACATTACATTCTCACAGCTGGGGGGGTAGAGTGGAGCTAAGCAGGTGGAAGTATGTAGTGACGTTTACGTTACATTCTCACAGCTGCGGGCAGAGTGGAGCTAAGGTGGCACAAGTGTGTAGTCACATATTTACATTACATTTTCACAGCTGGGGCAGAGTGGAGCTAAGGTGGCAGAATTGTGCAGTAACAAGTTTACATTACATACTCAGCTGTGGGAAGAGTGGAGCTAAGGTGGCAGAAGTGTGCAGTAACATGTTTACATTACATTCTCACAGCTGTGGGGGCAGAGTGGAGCTAAGGTGGCAGAAATGTGGGGTAATGTATTTACTTTACATTCTCACACCTGGGGGTACAGTGGAGTTAAGGTCATGAAATGTGCAGTAACATGTTTACATTACATTCTCACAACTGCGGGCAGAGTGTGCAGTAACATATTTACATTAGAGTCTCACAGCTGGGGAGCCAGAGTGGAGCTAAGATGGCAATAGTGTGCAGTAACATGTTTACATTACATTCTCACAGCTGGCTGTGGGTCAGAGTCGACCTAAGGTGGCAGAAATATGCAGTTACAAGATTAAATTACATTCTCACTGCTGGGGGGAGGGCCAGAGTGGAACTAAGGTGGCAGAAGTGTGCAGTAACATCTTTACATTACTTTCTCACAACTTGGGGCAGAGTGTAGCTAAGGTGGCAGAAATGTGCAGTAGCATGTTTACATTCTCACAGCTGGGGGGCAGAGTAGAGCTAATGTGGCAGAAGTGTGCAGTAACATATTTACATTATATTCTCACAGCTGGGGGCAGGGTGCAGCTAAGGTGACAGAAGTGAGCAGTATCATGTTTACATTATATTCTCACAGCTGGGAGGCAGAGTGGAGCTAAGGTGGCCGAAATGTGTGATAAGATGTTTACATTACATTCTCTCAGCTGAGGGAGATGGCCAGAGTGGAGCTAAGGTGACATAAGTGTCCAGTGACATCGTTACATTACACTCTCACAGCTGGGAGCCAGAGTTTAGCTAAAGTGGCAGAAGTGTGCAGTATTATGTTTACCTTACATTCTCACAGCTGTGGGGCAGAGTGAAGCTAAGGTGGCAGAAGTGTGCAGTAACATGTTTGCATTACATTCACAAAGCTGGGCTGGTAGAGTGGAGTTAAGGTGGGAGAAGTGCAGTAACATGTTTATTACATTCTCATAGCTCTGGGGTCATGTGGAGTTAAGGTAGTAGAAATGCGGTAACATGTTTACATTACATTCTCACTGCTGGTGGGAGGGCCAGAGTGGAGCTAAGGTTGAGAAGTGTGAAGTAACATGTTTCATTACATTCTCACAGCTTGGGGTAGAGTGGCAGAAGACACCAGGAGAAAGGACTGCTGTGTGACTGAACTTCTCTGCTAGGACTAAAGTAGAAGAACTTTTGTATTTGGATCTTTAATTTAGGTTAAAAAAAACTAACATGCAAAAAAAAAAGTGTGTGTTTGGGTTAACTGAACTGAATGGGTATCTAAAGAGTTATCTAGGTGTAAATCTCAGGTGACTGAAAGGACTTAACTGCTGTGAGGTTTAAATTACTTGTTGAAAGATCTGGTAAGTAGGGGAGGCTTAGCTAGAAGGAAGCTACATTTAAAGACTGCCTTAGAAAGTTTCAGCCAATAGTTTAGCAGAAGACACCAGGAGAAAGTACTGCTGTGTGACTGAACTTCTGCTGGGACTATATTGCCCTCCCTCCCTCCACCCCACCCAAAGCTAGTTCTATTTTTATAGGCACAGGATTTGACTGACAACAGGAACTTCCTGTTTAGGGGCAGGAAGTGAGTGATCACAGAACCACTGAGGACCCACCATCCTAGAAGGGCAAGAGTAGCCTGCCCCTCTAGCTGCTGGAGGCCTGCCTCTGAGCAAGTAAGTGGTCTACTGAGAAATATAGGATATTCTTGTCTCAGAACAGGACAATCAGGAGCTTGAAGGGCACACAGGCAGAAAGTAAGGAGAGAGAGAGAAAAAAGAAACAGAGGAAAGAGTAAGGACTGCAAACAGTTAAGGGGCCAGAAATAAGACATGATTGGAGTGGTGCAGTGCAGTGGCTGTGGAGCAGCAGTCTTCCGGGAGATGTTCTGGAGGATGCGGTGTTGTCCCATCTGCAAGCACCTCTCTGGGCTGAGGGAGGAGGTTGCTCATCTCCAGGCTGAGTTGGCCAGGATTTATGGGACCTCCTCTTCCATCCAGAGACCACCAGTGCCACTGCCATTGCCTCAGAGATTGCCAAGAAAGAGGAGCGGTTGGACCACAGTGGGCTCAGGGAGGGTGAGGGTGGTGGAACAGAGGTGCATCCCTCCAGTTGTACCTCTCCACAATTCCTATGCCATTCTGGCAAAGTGTGGTTCCTCTATGGAGGCACCCACAGTGGAGACCAAGGAGGATGCTGGGAACCTCCACAAAGGAGACCCACAGGAGGGTGGCAGGGACCCTGCAGGGGAAGGAAACAACTCCTGGTGGGGGACTCCATTGTTAGGAAGCTAGAACTGGGGGAGGGAGAGGGAGGTAAGGTGCCTGCCTGGTGCCATGGCTTGGAGGGACAGGGAGCGAATCCTCAGGATTGCCAGAGCAGCTGCACAGGGGAGGGAGCTGGATGTCATTGTCCACCTAGGAACAAATGACCTGGCCAAGAAAGGGATTAGAGAAGTGCAGGAAGAGTTTGTGGAATTGGGGAGGGGCCTTAGTCAAGTAGCATGCACTGTAACCTTCTCGGAGGTGCTACCCATCTATGGCATAGGAGAGGCTAGGGTGTTCCGCACCATGGGATTCAATCAGTGGTTGAAAAACTGGTGTGGAGCTCAGGGATTTGGCTTCATTGGGGACTGGGGGTCCACCTGGAGTGACGCAAGCCTGTACTGGCATGATGGGCTGCACCTGTCCAGGAGGGAACCAGGATCCTAGGTGATAGGTTTAAATGCTTCACTGGCAAGCTTTTAAACCAGCCAAGGGGGGGCACTGAAAGGAGCAGGAAAACTCAGCCCCAACAATCACGGTAGTAGAGCGGCAAACACCAACATAGAGGTGTCGATAGGAGAAGGGCAGGGGTAAATGGAGAAAGTGACAAAGGCAAGAAGGACAGGATGGGGCTAAAAGGGAGTAAGGCCATCAGGAAATGGAGGGTAATGAGTACCAATGCCCGTAGTCTGGGCAACATGCCCTGAGCTGATGGCCTTAATGGAAGAGGATGCCTGGATATCGTAGCAGTCACAGAAACATGGTACACAGAGAACTATGACTGGGATGTTAACATACCAGGGTACATAACCTACAGGAGAGACAGGCAGGGGAGAAGAGGGGGAGGAGTAGCTCTCTATGTAAAGGAAGGGATAAAAGCAACTGAACAAAAGAGTAAACAGGGAGGAGAGGAGGCACTGTGGGTCACCTTGGAGACTGGAAAGGGCACCACAATCTGCACAGGGGTTGTGTACAGACCCCCATGTCAGGAGGAAGAAATGGACAAGGATATGATAGAAGGCATTCTTAGAATGGCAGAGAAAGGGGAGATACTGTTGATGGGAGACCTGAATATGCCAGATTTTAACTGGAGCACATTTGCTGCAGCCAAATCCAAGAGCAGGGCCATTCTTGATGCCCTACAGGTGGCAGGCATTAGACAGCTAGTTTCAGAACTCACTCATGAGGGAGCAATCTTAGACCTCGTACTCTCAAGTGGGGGCAGTGAGAGAATCTCAGATCTAGAAGTGAGTTGCCATCTGGGGACAAGTGACCATCAAACAGTGTGGTTCACATTAAACTCAGCTACAGAGTCAAGCCATACAAAAGTGAGGGTACTGGACTTTAGGAGGGCTGACTTTGGCAAGATGGGAGAGCGCCTCAGAAAGACACTAGCAAACAGGCTAGAAGGAGGTGTGGAGCAACAATGGGGAATTATCAAAACTGCCATCACAGAGGCAACAAGCCTTTGTGTGAAGCAAATAAACAAATCAAAATGAAAGAAAAAGCCACTATGGTTCTCCAAAGAGGTGGCTGTGAAAGTCAGGAAGAAAAAGATAGTATTCCGGAAGCATAAGGAAACACAGAAGGAGCAGGACAGAGAGCTGTACCAGTTAAGCAGAAGGAAGCAGGGAGGGAAGTCAGAATAGCAAAGGCCCAAACTGAGGAAAAGATAGCCAACTCAGTTAAGAAGGGGGATAAAACCTTTTATAGGTACATCAGCGAGCGTAGAAAGACAAAGGGAGGGATAGTGAGGCTGAATAGAATGAACGGTGGGTGGGCAGAGGGGACAGTGAAAGCAGGAATACTGAACGAATATTTCTGCTCAGTATTCACAAAAGAGGAGGGGAAGTGCCTAATCCAATTAACAGAAGCACCTTTGATAGGGGGTCGATCCCAGTCCTTTCACAGAAGAAAGGGTCTCTGCAAGAACCCCAAACTGAAGGTGGACAAAGCAATGGGTCCTGATGGAATTCACCCCAGAATTCTAAAAGAATTAAGGGAGGAACTAGTGAAACCACTGGCTACTCTTTTAATAAATCATGGGAGGATGGTGGGTACCTGAGGACTGGAGAAAGGCGGATGTGATTCCTCTTCACAAAAGTGGGACCAAGACAGAGGCAGGAAACTACAGACCTGTCAGTCTGACCTCTGTGGTAGGGAAAGTGATGGAGTCACTTCTGAAGGAAAGAATAGTTGAGTACCTAGAGGTCAGTGGAGCACAGGACCCAAGGCAACATGGGTTCACAGCAGGAAGGTCATGTCAGACAAATCTAATAGATTTCTTTGAGTGGGTGACCAAAGTAATAGACCAGGGAGGGGCTGTGGACATGGCCTACCTAGACTTTAGCAAGGCATTTGACACAGTCTCACACAAAAGATTAATAGTCAAATTAACCAGCCTGGGAGTGGGGCCCAGGGTGGTAGCCTGGGTAAAACATTGGCTGGACAACAGGACACAGAAGGTAATTGTAAATGGAGTCCACTCTGAAGAAAGGGTTACTAGTGGGCTACCGCAGGGTTCAGTATTGGGTCCAGTCCTTTTTAATGTCTTCATCAGTGACATTGCAGAGGGACTGAAAGGAAAAGTATGCCTTTTTGCAGATGACACAAAGATCTGCAACAGGGTTGATACACAAGGAGGAGTGGAAAGGATGAAAAGGGACTTGGCAAGGTTGGAGGAATGGTCAGAAGTAAGGCAGCTAGGATTCAATGCAAAGAAGTGCAAAATAATGCACCTGGGAAATAAGAACCCAGGGGAAGAATACACAATGGGTGGGGAGGTAGTAACAACAACAAAAAAGGAAAGGGACCTGGGGGTAATCATATCAGATGACCTTAAGGTTAGCAAGCAATGTGAGAAGGCAGTAGGGAGGACTGGGGGTATACTGGGATGTATTGGGAGAGGCATCATCAGCAGAAAACAGGAAGTTGTTATCCCTCTGTACAGACAGTTGGTGAGACCCCATCTAGAGTACTGTGTCCAGTTCTAGAGACCCCATCTCCACAAGGACATAGACAGGATAGAGGTAGTCCAGAGGAGGGCAACTAAAATGGTGCAGGGTCTGCAAGAAGCGTGATGAGGAGAGACTAAAGGAGCTTAATATGTATACCCTTGAGGAAAGAAGGGAGAGGGGGGACATGATAGAAACTTTTAAGTACCTCAGTGGAATCAACAAAGTCCAAGAGGGTAGCATCTTTCAGAAAAAGAGACTTGCAAGAACAAGTGGACAGAATTTAAAGATAGAAGGAGGGTGGTTCAGGGGAATGTGAGGAAGTATTATTTCACAGAGAGGGTAGTGGATGCATGGAACAGCCTTCCTGAGGAGTTGAGGTGCAAAACTGTGGGAGAATTCAAGAATGCATGGGACAGACATAAGGCAATTTTGTTGGGGGTAGGAAGAAATAGGCTGTTGGTTAACTAGGGATCTGCGGCCTATCTTGTGGTAGGGAAATGGGCAGACTAGATGGGCCTAGCGTCCCTATCTGCCGCCAAAGTCTATGTTTCTATGTTTCTATGAGTGGAGTTAGGGTGGAAGGTGTGCAGCAACCATGTTTACATTACATTCTTGCAGCTGGGGCAGAGTGGAGCTAAGATGGCAGAAGTGTGCAGTAACATGTTTACATTACATTCTCAGAGCTTGGGGTAGAGTGGAGTTAAGGAGGAAGGTGTGCAGCAATATGTTTACTTTACATTCTCACAGCTGGGGGCAGAGTGGAGCTAAGGTGGCAGAAGTGTGCAGTAACATGTTTACATTACATTCTCACAGCTGGGGGATAGAGTGGAGCTAAGGTGGCAGAAGTGTGTAGTAACATGTTTACATCACATTCTCACACCTTTTGGGCAGAGTGAAGCTATGGTAGTAGAAGTGTGCTGTAACATGTTTACATTCTCACAGCTGAGGGGCCGAGTAGAGCTAAGGTGGCAGAAGTGTTCAGGAACATGTTTACATTACATTCTCACAGCTGGTGGGGTAGAGTGGAGTTAAGGTGGGAGAAGTGTAGTGACACGCTTACATTACATTCTCACAGCCGTTGGGGAGAATAGTGAGCTAAAATGGCAGAAGTGTACAGTAAGATGTTTACATTACATTCTCACAGCTGCGAGGTAGAGTGGAGATAAAGTGGCAGAAGTTTGGAGTGACAAGTTTTCACTACATTCCCACAATCTGGGGCAGAGTGGGGGTAAGGAGCAGAAGTGTGCAGTAAGATGTTTACATTCTCACAGCTGGGGGGGTCAGAGTAGAGCTAAGGTATCAGAAGTGTGCAGTATCATGTTTACATTACATTCTTGCAGCTTCGGGGCAGATTGAGCTAAGGTACGCGAAATAAAAGGGTAACATATTTACATTATATTCTCACAGCTGGGGGGGAGAGGGAGCTAAGGTGGCAGAAGTGTACAGTAAAATATTTACATTACATTCTCACAGCTGGGGGCCAGAGTTTAGCTAAGGTGGCAGAAGTCTGCAGTAACATGTTTACATTACATCTATTCTCTCAGCTGGGGTAGAGTTGAGTTAAGGTGGTAGAAGTGTGAAGTAACATGTTTACATTACATTCTCACAGCTGGGGCAGAGTGAAGCTAAGGTGTCAGAAGTGTGCAGCAACATGTTTACATTACATTCATACAGCTGTTGGCAGAGTGGAGCTAAGGTGGCAGAAGTGTGCAGTAACATGTTTACATTACTTTTTCACAGCTGGGGTAGAGTGTTGTTAAGATGGCAGATGTGTGCAGTAACATGTTTACATTACATTCTCACAGCTAGCTGGGGGAGAGTGAAGCTACGTTGGCAGAAGTGTGCAGTGACATGTTTACATTACATTCTCACAGCTGCGGGGCAGAGAGGAGCTAAGGTGGCAGAAGTGTACAGTAACATGTCTACATTACAGTCTCACAGCTGGCGAGGCAGAGTGGAGCTAACATGGCAGAAGTGTGCAGTAACATGTTTACATTACATTCTCACAACTGGAGGCACAGTGGAGCTAAGGTGGCGGAAGTATGCAGTAACATGTTTACATTAGATTCAGACAGTTGGGGGAGAAGTGTACAGTAATCTATTTACGTTACATTCTCAGAGCTTGGGGGGCAGAGTGGAGCTAAGATGGCAGAAGTGTGCAGTAACATGTTTACACTACATTCTCACAGCTGGCTTTGGAGGGTAGAGCACAGTTAAGGTGACAGAATTGTGCAGAAACATGTTTATATTACATTCTTGCAGCTGGGGTGCAGAGTGGAGCTAAGGTGGCAGATGTGTGCAGTAACATATTTACATTACATTCTCACAGCTGGGGGCAGAGTGGAGCTAACGTGGCAGAAGTGTGCAGTAACATGTTTACATTACATTCTCATAGGTGGGGTAGAGTGGAATTAAGGTGACAGATGTGTGCAGTAACTTGCTTACATTGCATTCTCACAGCTGGAGGCAGAGTACTACTAAGGTGGCAGAAGTGTGCAGTAACATGTTCACATTACATTCCCACAGCTGGGGGTGAGTGGAGCTAAGGTGGCAGAAATGTGCGGTAACATGTTTACATTACATTCTCACTGCTGGGGGAGGCCAGAGGGAGCTAAGGTTGGAGAAGTGTGAAGTAACATATTTACATTACATTCTAACAGCAGGGGTGCAGAGTAGAGCTTAGGTGGCAGAAGTGCAGTAACATGTTTACATTACATTTTCTCAGGTTGTCAGAGAGTAGAGTTATCGTGGCAGAAGTGTGCAGTAACATGTTTACATTACATTCTCACAGCTTGGGTAGAGGGAGTTAAGGTGGAAGGTGTGCAGCAATATGTTTACATTACATCTCCCACAGCTGGGAGCAGAGGGAGCTAAGATGGCAGAAGTGTGAAGTAACATGTTTACATTACATTCTAACAGCAGCGTGCAGAGTACAGCTTAGGTGGCAGAAGTGCAGTAACATGTTTACATTACATTTTCTCAGGTTAAGCAGTAGAGTAGAGTTATCGTGGCAGAAGTGTGCAGTGACATGTTTACATTACTTGCTCACAGCTAGGGTAGAGTGGAGTTAAGGTGGAAGGTGTGCAGCAATATGTTTACATTACATTCTCACAGCTGGGGCAGAGTAGAGGTAAGGTGGCAGGTGTGCAGTAACATGTCTACATTACTGTCTCACAGCTAGCGGGCAGAGTGGAGCTAAGGTTTCAGAATTTTGCAGCAACATGTTTACATTAGATTCAGACAGTTGGGGAGAAGTGCAGTAACATATTTACATTACATTCTCACAGCTTGGGGGCAGAGTGGAGCTAAGGTGTCAGAAGTGTGCAGTAACATTTTACATTCGTTCTCAAAGCTTGGCAGGGCAGAGAGAGCTAAGGTGCCAGAAGTGTGCAGAAACATGGTATCATTACATTCTTGCAGCTGGGGTGCAGAGTGGAGCTAATGTGGCAGATGTGTGCAGTAACATGTTTACATTACATTCTCACAGCTGGGGCACAGTGGAGCTAAGGTGGCAGAAGTATGCAGTAACATGTTTACATTATATTCTCATAGGTGCTGGTAGAGTGGAGTTAAGGTGACAGATGTGCAGTAACATGCTTTCTTTACATTCTCACAGCTGGAGGCAGAGCACAGCTAAGGTGGCAGAAGTGTGCAGTAACATGTTTACATTACATTCTAACAGCTGGGGTGCAGAGACCTTAGGTGGCAGATGTGCAGTAACATGTTTACATTTTACATTTTCTCAGCCTTGGTCGGTAGAGTAGAGTATAGTTAATGTGGCAGAAGTGTGCAGTAACATGTTTACATTACATTCTCAGAGCTTGGGGTAGAGTGGAGTTATGAGGAAGGTGTGCAGCAATATGTTTACTTTACATTCTCGCAGCTGGGGCAGAGTCTGAGCTAAGGTGGCAGAAGTGTGCAGCAAGATGTTTACATTACATTATCACAGCTGGGGGCCAGAGGAGCTAAGGTGGCAGAAGTGTGCAGTAACATGTTTACATTGCATTCTCACAGCTTTTGGGCAGAGGAAGCAATGGTAGTAGAAGCGTGCAATTACATGTTACATTACATTCCCACAGCTGGCAGGGGCTAGAGTGCAGCTAAGTTGGCGGAAGTATACAGTACCATGTTTGCATTACATTTTCACAGCTGGGGGCAGAGTGAGTTAATGTGGTAGAAGTGCAGTAACATGTTTACATTACATTCTCACAGCCTGGGGCAGAGTGGAGTTAAGTGGTAGAACTGCAGTAACATGTCTACATTACATTCTCACAGCTATGGGGTAGAGTGGAGTAAAGGTTGCAGAAGTGTGGGTAAGCGTGTTTTCATTACATTCCCACAGCTTGGGGTAGAGTGGAGTTAACGTGGCAGAAGTGTGCAGTAACATGTTTACATTACATTCATTCTCTCAGCTGGGGGTAGAGTTGAGTTAAGGTGGTAGAAGTGTGAAGTAACATGTTTACATTACATTCTCACAGCTGGGGGCAGAGTGAAGCTAAGGTGGCAGAAGTGTGCAGCAACATGTTTACATTACATTCATACAGCTGTTGGCAGAGTGGAGCTAAGGTGGCAGAAGTGTGCAGTAACATGTTTACAGTACTTTTTCACAGCTGGGGGTAGAGTGGAGTTAAGGTGGCAGATGTGTGCAGTAACATGTTTACATTACATTCTCACAGCTGGCTGGGGGAGAGTGAAATTACGTTGGCAGAGTGTGCAGTGACATGTTTACATTGCATTCTCACAGCTGCGGGGCAGAGGAGCTAAGGTGGCAGAAGTGTCAGTAACATGTCAACATTACAGTCTCACAGCTGCCGGGGCACAGTGGAGCTAAGGTGGCGGAAGTATGCAGTAACATGTTTACATTAGATTCAGACAGTTGGGGAGAAGTGTACAGTAACCTATTTACATTACATTCACAGAGCTTGGGGGCAGAGTGGAGCTAAGGTGGCAGAAGTGTGCAGTGTCATGTGTACATTACATTCTCACAGCTGGCTTTGGAGGGTAGAGCACAGTTAAGGTGACAGAATTGTGCAGAAACATGTTTACATTACATTCTTGCAGCTGGGGGCAGAGTAGAGCTAACGTGGCAGAAGTGTGCAGTAACATGTTTACATTACATTCTCATAGGTGGGGGTAGAGTGGAATTAAGGTGACAGATGTGTGCAGTAACTTGCTTACATTACATTCTCACAGCTGGAGGCAGAGTACTACTAAGGTGGCAGAAGTGTGCAGTAACATGTTCACATTACATTCTCACAGCTGGGGGTAGTGTGGAGATAAGGTGGCAGAAATGTGCAGTAACCTATTTACATTTCATTCTCACTGCTGGGGGTAGAGTGGAGTTAAGGTGGTAGAAATGTGCAGTAACATGCTTAGCATTACATTCTCAGAGCTTGGGGTAGAGTGGAGTTAAGGTGGCAGATGTGTGCAGTGTCCTGGTTGCATTACATTCTCACAGCTGGGGAGGCAGAGTGGAGCTAAGGTGGCATAAAATGTGCGGTAACATGTTTACATTCCATTCTCACAGCTGACGGGCAGAGGGAGCTAAGGTGGCAGAAGTGTGCAGTAACATGTTTGCATTACATTCTCACAGCGGGGAAGAGTCGAGCTAAGGTGGTAGAAGTGCAGTAACATGTTTAAATTACATTCTCAGAGCTTTGGGTAGAGTGGAGTTAAAGTGGCAGACGTGGTGCAGCAACATGGTTAAATTACTTCTCACAGCTGGGGGCAGAGGGAACTAAGGTGGCAGAAATATGCGGTGATACATTTAAATTTCTATTCTCACTGCTGGGAGAAGGACCAGAGTGGTACTAAGGTAGCAGAAGTGTGCAGTAACATGTTTACTTTACATTCTCACAGCTTGTGGGGTAGAGTGGAGGTAAGGAGGCAGATGTTCAGTAACATGTTTTTATTACATTCTCACAGCTTGGGGGGAAGTGTAGAGTAACATGTTTACATTACATTCTCACAGCTGGGGGCTAGGGTGGGGCTAAGGTGGCAGAAGTATGCAGTAACATGTTTACATTACATTCTCACAGCTGGGGGGGTAGAGTGGAGCTAAGCAGGTGGAAGTATGTAGTGACGTTTACGTTACATTCTCACAGCTGCGGGCAGAGTGGAGCTAAGGTGGCACAAGTGTGTAGTCACATATTTACATTACATTTTCACAGCTGGGGCAGAGTGGAGCTAAGGTGGCAGAATTGTGCAGTAACAAGTTTACATTACATACTCAGCTGTGGGAAGAGTGGAGCTAAGGTGGCAGAAGTGTGCAGTAACATGTTTACATTACATTCCACAGCTGTGGGGGCAGAAGTGGAGCTAAGGTGGCAGAAATGTGGGGTAATGTATTTACTTTACATTCTCACACCTGGGTACAGTGGAGTTAAGGTCGCAGAATTGTGCAGTAACATTTACATTACATTCACAACCTGCGGGCAGAAGTGTGCAGTAACATATTTACATTAGAGTCTCACAGCTGGGGAGCCAGAGTGGAGCTAAGATGGCAATAGTGTGCAGTAACATGTTTACATTACATTCTCACAGCTGGCTGTGGTCAGAGCCGACCTAAGGTGGCAGAACATGCAGTTACAAGATTAAATTACATTCTCACTGCTGGGGAGGGCCAGAGTGGAACTAAGGTGGCAGAAGTGTGCAGTAACATCTTTACATTACTTTCTCACAACTTGGGGCAGAGTGTAGCTAAGGTGGCAGAAATGTGCAGTAGCATGTTTACATTCTCACAGCTGGGGCAGAGTAGAGCTAATGTGGCAGAAGGTGCAGTAACATATTTACATTATATTCTCACAGCTGGGGGCAGGTGCAGCTAAGGTGACAGAAGTGAGCAGTATCATGTTTACATTATATTCTCACAGCTGGGAGGCAGAGTGGAGCTAAGTGGCCGAAATGTGTGATAAGATGTTTACATTACATTCTCTCAGCTGAGGGAGATGGCCAGAGTGGAGCTAAGGTGACATAAGTGTCCAGTGACATCGTTACATTACACTCTCACAGCTGGGGAGCCAGAGTTTAGCTAAAGTGGCAGAAGTGTGCAGTATTATGTTTACCTTACATTCTCACAGCTGTGGGGCAGAGTGAAGCTAAGGTGGCAGAAGTGTGCAGTAACATGTTTGCATTACATTCACAAAGCTGGGCTGGTAGAGTGGAGTTAAGGTGGGAGAAGTGCAGTAACATGTTTACATTACATTCTCATAGCTGCGGGGTCATGTGGAGTTAAGGTAGTAGAAATGTGCGGTAACATGTTTACATTACATTCTCACTGCTGGTGGGAGGGCCAGAGTGGAGCTAAGGTTGGAGAAGTGTGAAGTAACATGTTTACATTACATTCTCACAGCTTGGGGTAGAGTGGCAGAAGACACCAGGAGAAAGGACTGCTGTGTGACTGAACTTCTCTGCTAGGACTAAAGTAGAAGAACTTTGTATTTGGATCTTTAATTTAGGTTAAAAAAACTAACATGCAAAAAAAGTGTGTGTTTGGGTTAACTGAACTGAATGGGTATCTAAAGAGTTATCTAGGTGTAAATCTCAGGTGACTGAAAGGACTTAACTGCTGTGAGGTTTAAATTACTTGTTGAAAGATCTGGTAAGTAGGGGAGGCATGGCTAGAAGGAAGCTACATTTAAAGACTGCCTTAGAAAGTTTCAGCTAATAGCTTGCAGAAGACACCAGGAGAAAGTACTGCTGTGACTGAACTTCTGCTGGGACTATATTGCCTCCTTCCCTCCCTCCACCCCTACCCAAAGCTAGTTCTATTTTTATAGGCACGGATTTGACTGACAACAGGAACTTCCTGTTTAGGGGCAGGAAGTGAGTGATCACAGAACCACCAAGGACCCACCATCCTAGAAGGGCAAGAGTAGCTCTCCGGCCCCCTCTAGCTGCTGGAGGTCTGCCTCTGAGCAAGTAAGTGGTCTACTGAGAAATATAGGATATTCTTGTCTCAGAACAGGACAATCAGGAGCTTAAAGGGCACACAGGCAGAAAGTAAGGAGAGAGAGAAAAAGAAACAGAGGAAAGAGTAAGGATTGCAAACAGTTAAGGGGCCAGAAATAAGACATGATTGGAGTGGTGCAGTGCAGTGGCTGTGAGCAGCAGTCTTCCGGGAGATGTTCTGGAGGATGCGGTGTTGTCCCATCTGCAAGCACCCTCTGGGCTGAGGGAGGAGGTTGCTCATTCCAGGCTGAGTTGGCCAGGATTTATGGGACCTCCTCTTCCATCCAGAGACCACCAGTGCCACTGCCATTGCCTCAGAGATTGCCAAGAAAGAGGAGCGGTTGGACCACAGTGGGCCCAGGGAGGGTGAGGGTGGTGGAACAGAGGTGCATCCCTCCAGTTGTACTCTCCACAATCCTATGCCATTCTGGCAAAGTGTGGTTCCTCTATGGAGGCACCCACAGTGGAGACCAAGGAGGATGCTGGGAACCTCCACAAAGGAGACCCACAGGAGGGTGGCAGGGGACCCTGCAGGGAAGGAAACAACTCCTGGTGAGGGACCCATTGTTAGGAAGCTAGAACTGGGGAGGAAGGGAGAGGAGGTAAGGTGCCTGCCTGGTGCCATGGCTTGAGGGACAGGGACGATCCTCAGGATTGCCAGAGCAGCTGCACAGGGAGGGAGCTGGATGTCATTGTCCACCTAGGAACAAATGACCTGGCCAAGAAAGGGATTAGAGAAGTGCAGAAGAGTTTGTGGAATTGGGGAGGGGCCTTAGTCAAGTAGCATGCACTGTAACCTTCTCGGAGGTGCTACCCATCTATGGCATAGGAGAGGCTAGGGTGTTCCGCACCATGGGATTCAATCAGTGGTTGAAAAACTGGTGTGGAGCTCAGGGATTTGGCTTCATTGGGGACTGGGGGTCCACCTGGAGTGACGCAAGCCTGTACTGGCATGATGGGCTGCACCTGTCCAGGAGGGGAACCAGGATCCTAGGTGATAGGTTTAAATGCTTCATTGGCAAGCTTTTAAACCAGCCAAGGGGAGGCACTGAAAGGAGCAGGAAAATCCTCAGCCCCCAAATAATCACGGTAGTAAGTGCGGCAAACCAACATAGAGGTGTCGATAGGGAGAAGGGCAGGGGTAAATGGAGAAAGTGACAAAGGCAAGAAGGACAGGGATGGGGCAAAAGGAGTAAGGCCATCAGGAAATGGAGGGTAATGAGTACCAATGCCCGTAGTCTGGGCAACATGCTCCCTGAGCTGATGGCCTTAATGGAAGAGGATGCCTGGATATCGTGAGCAGTCACAGAAACATGGTACACAGAGAACTATGACTGGGATGTTAACACCAAGGGTACATAACCTACAGGAGAGACAGGCAGGGGAGAAGAGGGAGGAGTAGCTCTCTGTAAAAGGAAGGATAAAAGCAACTGAACAAAAGAGTAAACAGGAGGAGAGGAGGCACTGTGGGTCACCTTGGAGACTGGAAAGGCACCACAATCTGCACAGGGGTTGTGTACAGACCCCATGTCAGGAGGGAAGAAATGGACAAGGATATGATAGAAGGCATTCTTAGAATGGCAGAGAAAGGGAGATACTGTTGATGGGAGACCTGAATATGCCAGATTTAACTGGAGCACATTTGCTGCAGCCAAATCCAAGAGCAGGGCCATTCTTGATGCCCTACAGGTGGCAGGCATTAGACAGCTAGTTCAGAACTCACTCATGAGGAGCAATCTTAGACCTCGTACTCTCAAGTGGGGGCAGTGAGAGAATCTCAGATCTAGAAGTGAGTTGCCATCTGGGACAAGTGACCATCAAACAAGTGTGGTTCACATTAAACTCAGCTACAGAGTCAAGCCATACAAAAGTGAGGGTACTGGACTTTAGGAGGGCTGACTTTGGCAAGATGGGAGCGCCTCAGAAAAGCACTCAGCAAACAGGCTAGAAGGAGGTGTGGAGCAACAATGGGAATTATCAAAACTGCCATCACAGAGGCAACAAGCCTTGTGTGAAGCAAATAAACAAATCAAAATGAAAGAAAAAGCCACTATGGTTCTCCAAAGAGGTGGCTGTGAAAGTCAGGAAGAAAAAGATAGTATCTCGAAGCATAAGGAAACACAGAAGGAGCAGGACAGAGAGCTGTACCAGTTAAGCAGAAGGAAGCAGGGAGGGAAGTCAGAATAGCAAAGGCCCAAACTGAGGAAAAGATAGCCAACTCAGTTAAGAAGGGGATAAAACCTTTATAGGTACATCAGCGAGCGAGAAAGACAAAGGAGGGATAGTGAGGCTGAATAGAATGAACGGTGGGTGGGCAGAGGGGACAGTGAAAAGCAGGAATACTGAACGAATATTTCTGCTCAGTATTCACAAAAGAGGAGGGGAAGTGCCTAATCCAATTAACAGAAGCACTCTTGATAGGGGTCGATCCCAGTCCTTTCACAGAAGAAAGGGTTCTGAAGAACTCCAAAACTGAAGGTGGACAAAGCAATGGGTCCTGATGGAATTCACCCCAGAATTCTAAAAGAATTAAGGGAGGAACTAGTGAAACCACTGGCTACTCTTTTAATAAATCATGGGAGGATGGTGTGGTACCCGAGGACTGGAGAAAGGCGGATGTGATTCCTCTTCACAAAGTGGGACCAAGACAGAGGCAGGAAACTACAGACCTGTCAGTCTGACCTCTGTGGTAGGAAAGTGATGGAGTCACTTCTGAAGGAAAGAATAGTTGAGTACCTAGAGGTCAGTGGAGCACAGGACCCAAGGCAACATGGGTTCACAGCAGGAAGGTCATGTCAGACAAATCTAATAGATTTCTTTGAGTGGGTGACCAAAGTAATAGACCAGGGAGGGGCTGTGGACATGGCCTACCTAGACTTTAGCAAGGCATTTGACACAGTCTCACACAAAAGATTAATAGTCAAATTAACCAGCCTGGGAGTGGGGCCCAGGGTGGTAGCCTGGGAAAACATTGGCTGGACAACAGGACACAGAAGGTAGTAAAATGGAGTCCACTCTGAAGAAAGGGGGTTACAAGTGGGCACCGCAGGGTTCAGTATTGGGTCCAGTCTTTTTAATGTCTTCATCAGTGACATTGCAGAGGACTGAAAGGAAAGTATGCCTTTGCAGATGACACAAAGATCTGCAACAGGGTTGATACACAAGGAGGAGTGGAAAGGATGAAAAGGGACTTGGCAAGGTTGGAGGAATGGTCAAGTAAGGCAGCTAGGATTCAATGCAAAGAAGTGCAAAATAATGCACCTGGGAAATAAGAACCCAGGGAAGAATACACAATGGGTGGGGAGGTAGTAACAACAACAAAAAGGAAAGGACCTGGGGGTAATCATATCAGATGACCTTAAGGTTAGCAAGCAATGTGAGGAAGGCAGTAGGGAGGACTGGGGGTATACTGGGATGTATTGGGAGAGCATCATCAGCAGAAAACAGGAAGTTGTTATCCCTCTGTACAGACAGTTGGTGAGACCCCATCTAGAGTACTGTGTCCAGTTCTAGAGACCCCATCTCCACAAGGACATAGACAGGATAGAGGTAGTCAGGAGGGCAGCTAAAATGGTGCAGGGTCTGCAAGAGAAGCGATATGAGGAGAGACTAAAGGAGCTTAATATGTATACCCTTGAGGAAAGAAGGGAGGGGACATGATAGAAACTTTTAAGTACCTCAGTGGAATCAACAAAGTCCAAGAGGGTAGCATCTTTCAGAAAAGAGACTTGCAAAGAACAAGTGGACAGAATTTAAAGATAGAAGGAGGGTGGTTCAGGGAGCAATGTGAGAAGTATTATTTCACAGAGAGGGTAGTGGATGCATGGAACAGCCTTCCTGAGGAGGTTGTGGGGTGCAAAACTGTGGGAGAATTCAAGAATGCATGGGACAGACATAAGGCAATTCTTGTTGGGGGTAGGAAGAAATAGGCTGTTGGTTAACTAGGATCTGCGGCCTATCTTGTAGGTAGGGAAATGGGCAGACTAGATGGGCCTAGCGGTCCTTATCTGCCGTCAAAGTCTATGTTTCTATGTTTCTATGAGTGGAGTTAGGGTGGAAGGTGTGCAGCAATATGTTTACATTACATTCTTGCAGCTGGGGCAGAGTGGAGCTAAGATGGCAGAAGTGTGCAGTAACATGTTTACATTACATTCTCAGAGCTTGGGGTAGAGTGGAGTTAAGGAGGAAGGTGTGCAGCAATATGTTTACTTTACATTCTCACAGCTGGGGGCAGAGTGGAGCTAAGGTGGCAGAAGTGTGCAGTAACATGTTTACATTACATTCTCACAGCTGGGGGATAGAGTGGAGCTAAGGTGGCAGAAGTGTGTAGTAACATGTTTACATCACATTCTCACACCTTTTGGGCAGAGTGAAGCTATGGTAGTAGAAGTGTGCTGTAACATGTTTACATTCTCACAGCTGAGGGGCCGAGTAGAGCTAAGGTGGCAGAAGTGTTCAGGAACATGTTTACATTACATTCTCACAGCTGGTGGGTAGTGGAGTTAAGGTGGGAGAAGTGTAGTGACACGTTTACATTACATTCTCACAGCCGTTGGGAGAATAGTGGAGCTAAAATGGCAGAAGTGTACAGTAAGATGTTTACATTACATTCTCACAGCTGCGAGTGAGAGTGGAGATAAAGTGGCAGAAGTTTGGAGTAGACAAGTTTCACTACATTCCCACAATCGGGGCAGAGTGGGGTAAGGAGCAGATAGTGCAGTAAGATGTTTACATTCTCACAGCTGGGGGGTCAGAGTAGAGCTAAGGTATCAGAAGTGTGCAGTATCATGTTTACATTACATTCTTGCAGCTTGGGCAGATTGAGCTAAGGTGGCGGGAAATGAGGTAACATATTTACATTATATTCTCACAGCTGGGGGTGAGAGTGGAGCTAAGGTGGCAGAAGTGTACAGTAAAATATTTACATTACATTCTCACAGCTGGGGGGCCAGAGTTTAGCTAAGGTGGCAGAAGTCTGCAGTAACATGTTTACATTACATTCATTCTCTCAGCTGGGGGTAGAGTTGAGTTAAGGTGGTAGAAGTGTGAAGTAACATGTTTACATTACATTCTCACAGCTGGGGGCAGAGTGAAGCTAAGGTGTCAGAAGTGTGCAGCAACATGTTTACATTACATTCATACAGCTGTTGGCAGAGTGGAGCTAAGGTGGCAGAAGTGTGCAGTAACATGTTTACATTACTTTTTCACAGCTGGGGTAGAGTGTTGTTAAGATGGCAGATGTGTGCAGTAACATGTTTACATTACATTCTCACAGCTAGCTGGGGGAGAGTGAAGCTACGTTGGCAGAAGTGTGCAGTGACATGTTTACATTACATTCTCACAGCTGCGGGGCAGAGAGGAGCTAAGGTGGCAGAAGTGTACAGTAACATGTCTACATTACAGTCTCACAGCTGGCGAGGCAGAGTGGAGCTAACATGGCAGAAGTGTGCAGTAACATGTTTACATTACATTCTCACAACTGGAGGCACAGTGGAGCTAAGGTGGCGGAAGTATGCAGTAACATGTTTACATTAGATTCAGACAGTTGGGGGAGAAGTGTACAGTAATCTATTTACGTTACATTCTCAGAGCTTGGGGGGCAGAGTGGAGCTAAGATGGCAGAAGTGTGCAGTAACATGTTTACACTACATTCTCACAGCTGGCTTTGGAGGGTAGAGCACAGTTAAGGTGACAGAATTGTGCAGAAACATGTTTACATTACATTCTTGCAGCTGGGGTGCAGAGTGGAGCTAAGGTGGCAGATGTGTGCAGTAACATATTTACATTACATTCTCACAGCTGGGGGCAGAGTGGAGCTAACGTGGCAGAAGTGTGCAGTAACATGTTTACATTACATTCTCATAGGTGGGGTAGAGTGGAATTAAGGTGACAGATGTGTGCAGTAACTTGCTTACATTGCATTCTCACAGCTGGAGGCAGAGTACTACTAAGGTGGCAGAAGTGTGCAGTAACATGTTCACATTACATTCCCACAGCTGGGGGTAGAGTGGAGCTAAGGTGGCAGAAATGTGCGGTAACATGTTTACATTACATTCTCACTGCTGGGGGGAGGGCCAGAGTGGAGCTAAGGTTGGAGAAGTGTGAAGTAACATATTTACATTACATTCTAACAGCAGGGGTGCAGAGTAGAGCTTAGGTGGCAGAAGTGCAGTAACATGTTTACATTACATTTTCTCAGGTTAAGCAGTAGAGTAGAGTTATCGTGGCAGAAGTGTGCAGTAACATGTTTACATTACATTCTCACAGCTTGGGGTGGAGAGGAGTTAAGGTGGAAGGTGTGCAGCAATATGTTTACATTACATTCCCACAGCTGGGAGCAGAGTGGAGCTAAGATGGCAGAAGTGTGAAGTAACATGTTTACATTACATTCTAACAGCAGCGGTGCAGAGTACAGCTTAGGTGGCAGAAGTGCAGTAACATGTTTACATTACATTTTCTCAGGTTAAGCAGTAGAGTAGAGTTATCGTGGCAGAAGTGTGCAGTGACATGTTTACATTACTTGCTCACAGCTAGGGGTAGAGTGGAGTTAAGGTGGAAGGTGTGCAGCAATATGTTTACATTACATTCTCACAGCTGGGGCAGAGTAGGAGTAAGGTGGCAGGTGTGCAGTAACATGTCTACATTACTGTCTCACAGCTAGCGGGCAGAGTGGAGCTAAGGTTTCAGAATTTTGCAGTAACATGTTTACATTAGATTCAGACAGTTGGGGGAGAAGTGTGCAGTAACATATTTACATTACATTCTCACAGCTTGGGGGGCAGAGTGGAGCTAAGGTGTCAGAAGTGTGCAGTAACATTTTTACATTACGTTCTCAAAGCTTGGCAGGGCAGAGTAGAGCTAAGGTGCCAGAGGTGTGCAGAAACATGGTATCATTACATTCTTGCAGCTGGGGTGCAAGTGGAGCTAATGTGGCAGATGTGTGCAGTAACATGTTTACATTACATTCTCACAGCTGGGGACACAGTGGAGCTAAGGTGGCAGAAGTATGCAGTAACATGTTTACATTATATTCTCATAGGTGCTGGTAGAGTGGAGTTAAGGTGACAGATGTGTGCAGTAACATGCTTTCTTTACATTCTCACAGCTGGAGGCAGAGTACAGCTAAGGTGGCAGAAGTGTGCAGTAACATGTTTACATTACATTCTAACAGCTGGGGGTGCAGAGTAGACCTTAGGTGGCAGATGTGCAGTAACATGTTTACATTACATTTTCTCAGCCTTGGTCGGTAGAGTAGAGTATAGTTAATGTGGCAGAAGTGTGCAGTAACATGTTTACATTACATTCTCAGAGCTTGGGGTAGAGTGGAGTTAAGGAGGAAGGTGTGCAGCAATATGTTTACTTTACATTCTCGCAGCTGGGGGCAGAGTCGAGCTAAGGTGGCAGAAGTGTGCAGTAAGATGTTTACATTACATTATCACAGCTGGGGGCCAGAGGGAGCTAAGGTGGCAGAAGTGTGCAGTAACATGTTTACATTGCATTCTCACAGCTTTGGGCAGAGGAAGCAATGGTAGTAGAAGCGTGCAATTACATGTTTACATTACATTCCCACAGCTGGCAGGGGCTAGAGTGCAGCTTAAGTTGGCGGAAGCATACAGACCATGTTTGCATTACATTTTCACAGCTGGGGGGCAGAGTGGAGTTAATGTGGTAGAAGTGTGCAGTAACATGTTTACATTACATTCTCACAGCCTGGGGCAGAGTGGAGTTAAGGTGGTAGAACTGCAGTAACATGTCTACATTACATTCTCACAGCTATGGGGTAGAGTGGAGTAAAGGTTGCAGAAGTGTGGAGTAGCGTGTTTTCATTACATTCCCACAGCTTGGGGTAGAGTGGAGTTAACGTGGCAGAAGTGTGCAGTAACATGTTTACATTACATTCTCACAGCTGGGGATAGAGTGGAGCTAAGGTGGCAGAAGTGTGTAGTAACATGTTTACATTACATTCTCACAGCTGGGGCAGAGTGAAGCTAAGGTGGCAGAAGTGTGCAGCAACATGTTTCTACATTCTACAGCTGTAGGCAGAGTGGAGCTAAGGTGGCAGAAGTGTGCAGTAACATGTTTACATTACATTCTTCACAGCTGGGGGTAGAGTGGAGTTAAGGTGGGAGAAGTGTAGTGACACGGTTACATTACATTCTCACAGCCGTGGGGGAGAATAGTGGAGCTAAAATGGCAGAAGTGTACAGTAAGATGTTTACATTACATTCTCACAGCTGGGTAGTGCAGAGTAGAGCTAAGGTGTCAGAATTGTGCAGTAACATGTTTACATTACATTCTTACAGCTGGGGGGCAGAGTGGAGCTAAGGTGGCAGAAGTGCAGTAGCATGTTTACATCACATTCTCACTGCTGGGGGTAGAGAGGAGATAAGGTGGCTGAGGTGTGAAGTAGCATGTTTTGATTACATTCCCACAACTTGGGGCAGGGTGGAGTGAAGGTGGGCAGATGTTTGCAGTAACATGTTTACATTCTCACAACTGGAGGAGCAGAGTAGAGCCAAGGTGGCAGAAGTGTGCAGTAAGATGTTTACATTACATTCTCACATCTGGGGGGCCAGAGTGGAGCTAAGGTGACAGAAGTGTGCAGTAACATGTTTACATTAGATTCTCACAGCTGGGGTGCCAGAGTGGAGCTAAGGTGGCAGAAGTGTGTAGTAACATGTTTATATTATATTCTTGCAAATGGGGGGCAGAGTGGAACTTAGGTGGCCGTAGTGTGCAGTAACATACTTACATTATATTCTCACAGCTGGGGGGCAGAGTTGAGTTAAGGTGGCAGAAGTGTCCAGTGACATCTTTTCATTACATTCTCACAGCTTAGGGGTAGAGTGGAGCTAAGGTGGCTGAAGTGTACAGTAACATATGTACATTACATTCTCACACCTGGGGGGGGCAGAGTTTAGCTAAGGTGGCAGAAGTGTGCAGTAACATGTTTACATTACATTCTCACACCTGGGGGGGCCAGAGTTTAGCTAAGGTGTCAGAAGTCTGCGGTAACATGTTTACATTACATTCTCAGAGCTGAGAGGGCAGACTGGAGCTAAGGTGGCCGAAATGTGCGGTAACATGTTTTCATTATATTCTCACAGCTGGGGGAAGGGCCAGAGTGGAGCTAAGGTGACAGAAGTGTCCAGTGTCTTCTTTACATAACATTCTCACAGCTTAAGGGTAGAGTGGTGCTAAGGTGGCAGAAGTGTTCAGTAACATATGTACATTACATTCTCACAGCTGGGGGGACCAGAGTTTAACTAAGGTGGCAGAAGTGTGCAGTAACATGTTTATATTACATTCCCACAGCTGGGAGGCAGAGTGACGCTAAGGTGGCAGAAGTGTGCACCAACATGTTTACATTACATTCACAAAGCTGGAGGGGCAGAGTGGAGTTAAGGTGGGAGAAGTGCAGTAATAAGTTTACATTACATTCTCACAGCCAGTGGTGGGCAGAGTTGTGCAGTAACATGTTGACATTCTCACAACTGGAGGAGCAGAGTAGAGCCAAGGTGGCAGAAGTGTGCAGTAAGATGTTTACATTACATTCTCACACCTGGGGGGCCAGAGTGGAGCTAGGGTGACAGAAGTGTGCAGTAACATGTTTACATTACATTCTCACAGCTGGGGTGCCAGAGTGGAGCTAAGGTGGCAGAAGTGTGTAGTAACATGTTTATATTATATTCTTGCAGATGAGGGGCAGAGTACAGCTAAGGTGGCAGAAGTGTGCAGTAACACGTTTACATTACATTCTAACAGCTGGGGGTGCAGAGTAGACCTTAGGTGGCAGATGTGCAGTAACATGTTTACATTACATTTTCTCAGCCTAGACGGTAGAGTAGAGTATAGTTAATGTGGCAGAAGTGTGCAGTAACATGTTTACATTACATTCTCAGAGCTTGGGGTAGAGTGGAGTTAAGGAGGAAGGTGTGCAGCAATATGTTTACTTTACATTCTCACAGCTGGGGGAAGAGTGGAGCTAAGGTGGCAGAAGTGTGCAGTAATATGTTTACATTACATTCTCAGAGCTTGGGGTAGAGTGGAGTTAAGGAGGAAGGTGTGCAGCAATATGTTTACTTTACATTCTCACAGCTGGGGGCAGAGTAGAGCTAAGGTGGCAGAAGTGTGCAGTAACATGTTTACATTACATTCTCACAGCTGGGGGATAGAGTGGAGCTAAGGTGGCAGAAGTATGTAGTAACATGTTTACATCACATTCTCACACCTTTTGGGCAGAGTGAAGCTATGGTAGTAGAAAGTGTGCTGTAACATGTTTACATTCTCACAGCTGAGGGGCCGAGTAGAGCTAAGGTGGCAGAAGTGTTCAGGAACATGTTTACATTACATTCTCACAGCTGGTGGGGTAGAGTGGAGTTAAGGTGGGAGAAGTGTAGTGACACGTTTACATTACATTCTCACAGCCGTTGGGGAGAATAGTGGAGCTAAAATGGCAGAAGTGTACAGTAAGATGTTTACATTACATTCTCACAGCTGCGAGGTAGAGTGGAGATAAAGTGGCAGAAGTTTGGAGTGACAAGTTTTCACTACATTCCCACAATCTGGGGCAGAGTGGGGGTAAGGAGCAGATGTGTGCAGTAAGATGTTTACATTCTCACAGCTGGGGGGGTCAGAGTAGAGCTAAGGTATCAGAAGTGTGCAGTATCATGTTTACATTACATTCTTGCAGCTTCGGGGCAGATTGGAGCTAAGGTGGCCGAAATGTTTGGTAACATATTTACATTATATTCTCACAGCTGGGGGGTAGAGTGGAGCTAAGGTGGCAGAAGTGTACAGTAAAATATTTACATTACATTCTCACAGCTGGGGGGGCCAGAGTTTAGCTAAGGTGGCAGAAGTCTGCAGTAACATGTTTACATTACATTCAATTCTCTCAGCTGGGGGTAGAGTTGAGTTAAGGTGGTAGAAGTGTGAAGTAACATGTTTCATTACATTCTCACACAGCTGGGGCTTAGAGTGAACTTATGTGTCAGAAGTGTGCAGCAACATGTTTTACATTACATTCATACAGCTGTTGGCAGAGTGGAGCTAAGGTGGCAGAAGTGTGCAGTAACATGTTTACATTACTTTTCACAGCTGGGGTAGAGTGTTGTTAAGATGGCAGATGTGTGCAGTAACATGTTTACATTACATTCTCACAGCTAGCTGGGGGAGAGTGAAGCTCGTTGGCAGAGTGTGCAGTGACATGTTTACATTACATTCTCACAGCTGCGGGGCAGAGAGGAGCTAAGGTGGCAGAAGTGTACAGTAACATGTCTACATTACAGTCTCACAGCTGGCGGGGCAGAGTGGAGCTAACATGGCGGAAGTGTGCAGTAACATGTTTACATTACATTCTCACAGATGGGGGCACAGTGGAGCTAAGGTGGCGGAAGTATGCAGTAACATGTTTACATTAGATTCAGACAGTTGGGGGAGAAGTGTACAGTAATCTATTTACATTACATTCTCAGAGCTTGGGGGGCAGAGTGGAGCTAAGATGGCAGAAGTGTGCAGTAACATGTTTACACTACATTCTCACAGCTGGCTTTGGACGGTAGAGCACAGTTAAGGTGACAGAATTGTGCAGAAACATGTTTACATTACATTCTTGCAGCTGGGGTGCAGAGTGGAGCTAAGGTGGCAGATGTGTGCAGTAACATATTTACATTACATTCTCACAGCTGGGGGCAGAGTAGAGCTAACGTGGTAGAAGTGTGCAGTAACATGTTTACATTACATTCTCATAGGTGGGGTAGAGTGGAATTAAGGTGACAGATGTGTGCAGTAACTTGCTTACATTGCATTCTCACAGCTGGAGGCAGAGTACTACTAAGGTGGCAGAAGTGTGCAGTAACATGTTCACATTACATTCCCACAGCTGGGGGTAGAGTGGAGCTAAGGTTGCAGAAATGTGCGGTAACATGTTTACATTACATTCTCACTGCTGGGGGAGGGCAGAGTGGAGCTAAGGTTGGAGATGTGAGTAACACTATTTACATTACATTCTAACAGCAGGGGGTGCAGAGTAGAGCTTAGGTGGCAGAAGTGCAGTAACATGTTTACATTACATTTTCTCAGGTTAAGCAGTAGAGTAGAGTTATCGTGGCAGAAGTGTGCAGTAACATGTTTACATTACATTCTCACAGCTTGGGGTGGAGTGGAGTTAAGGTGGAAGGTGTGCAGCAATATGTTTACATTACATTCCCACAGCTGGGGGCAGAGTGGAGCTAAGATGGCAGAAGTGTGCAGTAACATGTTTACATTGCATTCTCACAGCTGTGAACAGAGTGGAACTAAGGTGGCAGAAGTGTGCAGTAACATGTTTACATTACATTCTCACTGCTGGGGCAGAATGAAGCTAAGATGGCAGAAGTGTGCAGTAACATGTTTACTTTATATTCTCATAGCTGGCGATAGAGTGAAGTTAAGGTGGCAGATGTGTGCAGTAACGTGTTTACATTACATTCTCACAGTTGGGGCAGAGTGGAGCTAAGGTGGCAGAAGTGTGCAGTAACATCTTTACATTACATTCTCACAGCAGGCTTGGGGGGGTAAAGTGGAGCTAACCTGACAGAAGTGTGCAGAAACATGTTTATATTACATTCTTGCAGCTGGGCGACAGAGTGGAGCTTAGGTGGCAGAGGTGTGCAGTAACATGTTTACATTACATTCTCACAGCTGGGGGCAGAGTGGAGCTAAGGTGGCAGAAGTCTGCAGTAACATGTTTACATTACATTCTCACAGCTGCGAGGTAGAGTGGAGATAAAGTGGCAGAAGTTTGGAGTGACAAGTTTTCATTACATTCCCACAATGTGGGGCAGAGTGGGGGTAAGGAGCAGATGTGTGCAGTAAGATGTTTACATTCTCACAGCTGGGGGGTCAGAGTAGAGCTAAGGTGCAGAAGTGTGCAGTATCATGTTTACATTACATTCTTGCAGCTTCGGGGCAGAGTGGAGCTAAGGAGGCCGAAATGTGCGGTAAAATATTTACATTATATTCTCACAGCTGGGGGGTAGAGTGGAGCTAAGGTGGCAGAAGTGTACAGTAAAATATTTACATTACATTCTCACAGCTGGGGGGCCAGAGTTTAGCTAAGGTGGCAGAAGTCTGCTGTAACATGTTTACATTACATTCATTCTCTCAGCTGGGGGTAGAGTTGAGTTAAAGTGGTAGAAGTGTGAAGTAACATGTTTACATTACATTCTCACAGCTGGGGCAGAGTGAAGCTAAGGTGTCAGAAGTGTGCAGCAACATGTTTACATTACATTCATACAGCTTTTGGCAGAGTGGAGCTAAGGTGGCAGAAGTGTGCAGTAACATGTTTACATTACTTTTTCACAGCTGGGGTAGAGTGTAGTTAAGGTGACAGATGTTTGCAGTAACATGTTTACATTACATTCTCACAGCTGGCTGGGGAGAGTGAAGCTACGTTGGCAGAAGTGTGCAGTGACATGTTTACATTACATTCTCACAGCTGCGGGGCAGAGTGGAGCTATGGTGGCAGAAGTGTACAGTAACATGTCTACATTACAGACACAGCTGGCGGGGCAGAGTGGAGCTAACGTAGCAGAAGTGTGCAGTAACATGTTTACATTACATTCTCACAGCTGGGGCACAGTGGAGCTAAGGTGGCGGAAGTATGCAGTAACATGCTTACATTAGATTCAGACAGTTGGGGAGAAGTGTACAGTAACCTATTTACATTACATTCTCAAAGCTTGGAGGGGGGGAGTGGAGCTAAGGTGGCCGAAGTGTGCAGTAACATGTTTACATTACATTCTCACAGCTGGCTTTGGAGGGTAGAGTGCAGTTAAGGTGACAGAATTGTGCAGAAACATGTTTACATTACATTCTTGCAGCTGGGGTGCAGAGTGGAGCTAAGGTGGCAGATGTGTGCAGTACCATATTTCCATTACATTCTCACAGCTGGGGACAGAGTGGAACTAACGTGGCAGAAGTGTGCAGTAACATGTTTACATCACATTCTCATAGGTGGGGTAGAGTGGAATTAATGTGACAGATGTGTGCAGTAACTTGCTTACAATACATTCTCACAGCTGGAGGCAGAGTACTACTAAGGTGGCAGAAGTGTGCAGTAACATGTTCACATTACATTCCTACAACTGGGGGTAGAGTGGAGCTAAGATGGCAGAAGTGTGCAGTAACATGTTTACATTACATTCTAACAGCAGCGGTGCAGAGTACAGCTTAGGTGGCAGAAGTGCAGTAACATGTTTACATTACATTTTCTCAGCCTAGGCAGTAGAGAAGTTTTAACGTGGCAGAAGTGTGCAGTGAGATGTTTACATTACTTGCTCACAGCTTGGGGTAGAGTGGAGTTAAGGTGGAAGGTGTGCAGCAATATGTTTACATTACATTCTCACAGCTGGGGGCAGAGTGGAGGTAAGGTGGCAGAAGTGTGCAGTAACATGTCTACATTACAGTCTCACAGCTGGCGGGGAAGAGTGGAGCTAAGGTTTCAGAATTTTGCAGTAACATGTTTACATTAGATTCAGACAGTTGAGGGAGAAGTGTGCAGTAACATATTTACATGACATTCTCACAGCTTGGGGGGGCAGAGTAGAGCTATGGTGCCAGATGTGTGCAGAAACATGTTTACATTACATTCCTGCAGCTGGGGTGCAGAGTGGAGCTAAGGTGGCAGATGTGTGCAGTAACATGTTTACGTTACATTCTCACAGCTGGAGACACAGTGGAGCTAAGGCATGAAGCAGTGCAGTAACATGTTTACATTATATTCTCATAGGTGATGGTAGAGTGAGTTAAGGTGACAGACGTGTGCAGTAACATGCTTTCTTTACATTCTCACAGCTGGAGGCAGAGTACAGCTAAGGTGGCAGAAGTGTGCAGTAATATGTTTACATTACATTCTAACAGCTGGGGGTGCAGAGTAGTTCTTAGGTGGCAGTAGTGCAGTAACATGTTTACATTTCATTTTCTCAGCCTAGGCGGTAGAGTAGAGTATAGTTAATGTGGCACAAGTGTGCAGTAACATGTTTACATTACATTTTAAGATCTGGGGTAGAGTGGAGTTAAGGTGGAAGGTGTGCAGCAATATGTTTACTTTAGATTCTCGCAGCTGAGGACAGAGTGGAGCTAAGGTGGCAGAAGTGTGCAGTAAGATGTTTACATTACATTATCACAGCTGGGGGGGCCAGAGTGGAGCTAAGGTGGCAGAAGTGTGCAGTAACATGTTTACATTGCATTCTCACACCTTTTGGGCAGAGTGAAGCTATGGTAGTAGAAGCGTGCAATTACATGTTTACATTACATTCCCACAGCTGGCGGGGGGTAGAGTGGAGCTAAGTTGGCGGAAGTATACAGTACCATGTTTACACTACATTTTCGCAGCTGGGGGGCGGAGTGGAGTTAAGGTGGTAGAAGTGTGCGGTAACATGTCTACATTACATTCTCACAGCTCGGGGGCAGAGTTGGAGTAAAGGTTGCAGAAGTGTGGAGTAGCGTGTTTTCATTACATTCCCACAGCTTGGGGTAGAGTGGAGTTAACGTGGCAGAAGTGTGCAGTAACATGTTTACATTACATTCTCACAGCTGGGGTGCCAGAGTGGAGCTAAGGTGGCAGAAGTGTGTAGTAACATGTTTATATTATATTCTTGCAGATGGGGGGCAGAGTGGAGCTTAGGTGGCCGAAGTGTGCAGTAACATACTTACATTATATTCTCACAGCTGGGGGAAGAGTCAAGTTAAGGTGGTAGAAGTGTCCAGTGACATCTTTTCATTACATTCTCACAGCTTAGGGGTAGAGTGGAGCTAAGGTGGCTGAAGTGTACAGTAACATATGTACATTACATTCTCACACCTGAGGGGGCAGAGTTTAGCTAAGGTGGCAGAAGTGTGCAGTAACATGTTTACATCACATTCTCAGACCTTTTGGGCAGAGTGAAGCTATGGTAGTAGAAGTGTGGTGTAGCATGTTTACATTCTCACAGCTGGGGGGCCGAATAGAGCTAAGGTGGCAGAAGTGTGCAGGAACATGTTTACATTACATTCTCACAGCTGGGGGTGCAGAGTAGAGCTAAGGTGGCAGAATTGTGCAGTAACATGTTTACATTACATTCTTACAGCTGGGGGCAGAGAGGAGCTAAGGTGGCAGAAGTGCAGTAGCATGTTTACATCACATTCTCACTGCTGGGGGTCGAGAGGAGATAAGGTGGCTGAGGTGTGATGTTGCATGGTTTGATTACATTCCCACAACTTGGGGCAGGGTGGAGTGAAGGTGGCAGATGTGTGCAGTAACATGTTTACATTCTCACAACTGGAGGAGCTGAGTAGAGCTAAGGTGGCAGAAGTGTGCAGTAAGATGTTTACATTTCATTCTCACTCCTGGGGGGCCAGAGTGGAGCTAAGGTGGCAGAAGTGTGTAGTAACATGTTTATATTATATTCTTGCAGCTGGGGGGCAGAGTGGAGCTTAGGTGGCCGAAGTGTGCAGTAACATACTTACATTATATTCTCACAGCTGGGGGCAGAGTCAAGTTAAGGTGGTAGAAGTGTCCAGTGACATCTTTTCATTACATTCTCACAGCTTAGGGGTAGAGTGGAGCTAAGGTGGCTGAAGTGTACAGTAACATATGTACATTACATTCTCACACCTGGGGGGCCAGAGTTTAGCTGAGGTGGCAGAAGTCTGCGGTAACATGTTTACATTACATTCTCAGAGCTGAGAGGGAAGACTGGAGCTAAGGTGGCCAAAATGTGTGGTAACATGTTTACATTATATTCTCACAGCAGGGGGAAGGGTCAGAGTGGAGCTAAGATGACAGAAGTGTCCAGTGTCTTCTTTACATAACATTCTCACAGCTTATGGCTAGAGTGGTGCTAAGGTGGCAGAAGTGTTCAGTAACATATGTACATTACATTCTCACACCTGGGGAGGGCCAGAGTTTAACTAAGGTGGCAGAAGTGTGCAGTAACATGTTTACATTACATTCTCACACATGGGGGGGCCAGAGTTTAGCTAAGGTGGCAGAAGTCTGCGGTAACATGTTTACATTACATTCTCAGAGCTGAGAGGGCAGACTGGAGCTAAGGTGGCCGAAATGTGTGGTAAAATGTTTACATTATATTCTCACAGCTGGAGGAAGGGCCAGAGTGGAACTAAGGTGACAGAAGTGTCCAGTGTCTTCTTTACATAACATTCTCACAGCTTAAGGGTAGAGTGGTGCTCAGGTGGCAGAAGTGTTCAGTAACATATGTACGTTACATTCTCACAGCTGGAGGGGTAGAGTGGAGTTAAGGTGGGAGAAGTGCAGTAATAAGTTTACATTACATTCTCACAGCCGGTGGTGGGTAGACTGGAGCTAATGTGGCATAAGTGTGCAGCAACATGTTTATATTACTTTCTCACAGCTGGGGGGTGCAGAGTGCAGCTAAGGTCGCGGAATTGTGCAGAAAGATATTTACATTACATTCTCACAACTGGGGGGTAGAGTGGAGCTATGGTGGCAGAAGTGTGCAGTAACACGTTTACATTACATTCTCACAGCTGGGGGCAGAGTGGAGCTAAGGTCTCAGAAATGTGTAGTAACTTGTTTACCTTACAGTCTCACAGCTGGGGGGCAGAGTGAAGCTAAGGTGGAAGAAGTGTGCAGTAACATGTTTACATTACATTCTCATAGTTGGGGGTACAGTGGAGCTAACGTGGCTGAAGTGTGCAGTAACATGTTTACATTACATTCTCACAGCTGGCGGGCAGAATGGAGCTAAGGTTGCAGAATTGGGCAGTAACATGTTTACATTACATTCTCACAGCTGGGGGAGAGAAGTGTAAAGTAACATATTTACATTACATTCTCACAGCTGGGGGGGGCAGAGTGGAGCTAAGGTGGCAGAAGTGTGCAGTAACATGTTTACATTACATTCTCACCTCTGGCTTGGGAGGTAGAGTGGAGCTAACATTACAGAAGAGTGCAGAAAGATGTTTACATTACAGTCATGCAGCTGGGCGACAGAGTGGAGCTTAGGTGGCAGAGGTGTGCAGTAACATGTTTACATTACATTCTCACAGCTGGGGGGCCGAGTGGTGCTAAGGTGGAAGTATTGTGCAGTAACATGTTCACATTCTCACAGCTTGGGGGCAGAGTGGTGCTAAGGTGGCATAGTGCGCAGTAACATGTTTACATTACCTTCTCACTGCTGTTGGCAGAGTGGAGCTTAGGTGGCAGAGGTGTGCAGTAACATGTTTACATTACATTCTCACAGCTGGGGGGCTGAGTGGTGCTAAGGTGGCAGTATTTTGCAGTAACATGTTCACATTCTCACAGCTTGGTGGCAGAGTGGTGCTAAAGTGGCAGAAGTGTGCAGTAACATGTTTACATTACATTCTCAGAGCTGGGGGGGTAGAGTGGAGTTAAGGTGGGAGATGTGTGTAGTAAGTTGGTTACTTTACATTCTCACAGCTGGGGGGGCAGCGTGGAGCTAAGGTGGCAGAAATCTGCGGTAACATGTTTACATTACCTTCTCACTGCTGTTGGCAGAGTGGAGCTAAGGTGGCAGAAGTGTGCAGTAACATGTTTACATTACATTCTCAGAGCTGGGGGGGTAGAGTGGAGTTAAGGTGGGAGATGTGTGTAGTAAGTTGGTTACTTTACATTCTCACAGCTGGGGGGCAGCGTGGAGCTAAGGTGGCAGAAATCTGCGGTAACATGTTTACATTACATTCTTGCAGCTGGGCGACAGAGTGGATCTTAGGTGGCAGAGGTGTGCAGTAACATGTTTACATTGCATTCTCACAGCTGTGGACAGAGTGGAGCTAAGGTGGCAGAAGTGTGCAGTAACATGTTTACATTACATTCTCACTGTTTGGGCAGAATGAAGCTAAGATGGCAGAAGTGTGCAGTAACATGTTTACTTTATATTCTCATAGCTGGCGGTAGAGTGGAGTTAAGGTGGCAGATGTGTGCAGTAACGTGTTTACATTACATTCTCTCAGTTGGGGCAGAGTGGATCTAAGGTGGCAGAAGTGTGCAGTATCATCTTTACATTACATTCTCACAGCAGGCTTGGGGGATAAAGTGGAGCTAACCTTACAGAAGTGTGCAGTAACATGTTTACATTACATTCTCACAGCTGGGGCAGAGTGGAGCTAAGGTGGCAGAAGTCTGCAGTAACATGTTTACATTACATTCTCACAGCTGGGGGCAGAATGAAGCTAAGGAGGCAGAAGTGTGCAGTAACATGTTAACATTATATTCTCATAGCTAGGGGGGTAGAGTAGGGTTAAGGTGGCAGATGTGTGCAGTAACATGTTTACATTACATTCTCACTGCTGGGGGTAGAGTAGAGTAGAGTAGAGTTAAGGTGGCAGATCTGTGCAGTAACAGGTTTACATTCTCACAGCTGGGGGCGGAGTAGAGCTAAGGTGGAAGAAGTGTGCAGTAACATGTTTACATTACATTCTCACAGCTGGGGGGGGCCAGAGTTTAGCTAAGGTGGCAGAAGTGTGCAGTAACATGTTTACATTACATTCATTCTCTCAGCTGGGGGTAGAGTTGAGTTAAGGTGGCAGAAGTGTGCAGTAACATGTTTACATTACATTCTCACAGCTTGAGGTAGAGTTGAGTTAAGGTGGGAGATGTGTGCAGTAACTTGCTTACATTACATTTTCACAGCTGGGGGGGCAGAGAGGAGCTAATGTGTCAGAAAAATGTGGTGACATGTTCAAATTACATTCTCACTGCTGGGGGAAGGCCAGAGTGGAACTAAGGTGGCAGAAGTGTGTAGCAACATGTTTACATTACATTCTCACAGCTGGGGGGGCATGGTGGACATAAAAGTGGCAGAAGTGCAGTAACATGTTTACATTACATTCTCACTGCTGGGGGGTAGAGTGGAGTTATGGTGGCAGAAGTGTTCAGTACATGTTTACATTACTTTGTCAGAGCTGGGGGGCTGTGTGAAAGCTAAGATGGCAGATGTGTGCAGTAACATATTTACATTAGAGTCTCACAACCAGGGGGGTAGAGTAGGGTGAAGGTGGCAAAAGTGCAGTAACATGTTTAAATGACATTCTCACAGCTGGCTTGGGGGTAGAATGCAGCTAACTTGACCATAGTGTGCAGTAATATGTTTACATTCCATTCTCCGCTGCACAGCTTAAAGAGTTGAGCTAAGGTGGCAAAAGTGTGCAGTAACATGCTTACATTACATCTCACAGCTGGGGGCAGAGGGAGCTAAGACCCTGCAGAAGTGCAACTTGTTTACCTTACATTCTCACAGCTGGGGGGCAGAGTGAAGCTAAGATGGAAGAAGTGTGCAGTAACATATTTACATTACATTCTCATAGCTGGGGGGTAGAGTGGAGTTAAGGTGGCTGATGCATGCAGTAACATGTTTACATTACATTCTCTCAGCTGGGGCAGAGTAGAGATAATGTGGCAGAAGTGTGCAGTAACATGTTTACATTACTTTCTGTCAGCTGGGGGCAGAGTGGAGTTAACATGGTAGAAACATGCAGTGACAAGTTTAAATTTCATTCTCACTGCTGGGGGGAGGACCTGAGTGAAATTAAGGTGGCAGAAGTGTAGTAACATGTTTACATTACATTCTCACAGTTGGGGGTAGAGTGGAGCTAAAGTGGCAGAAGTGTGCAGTAACATGTTTACATTAGAGTCTCACAGCTGGTGGGCAGAGTGCTGCTAAGGTTGCAGAACTGTGCAGTAACATGTTTACATTACATTCTCACAGCTGGGGGGAGAAGTGTACAGTAACATATTTACACCACATTCTCACAGCTGTCGGGCGGAGTGCAGCTAAGGTTGCAGAAGTGTGCAGTAACATCTTTACATTACATTCTCACAGCAGGCTTGGTGGGGGTAGAGTGGAGCTAACCTGACAGAAGTGTGCAGTAACATGTTTACATTACATTCTCACAGCTGGGGCAGAGTGGAGCTAAGGTGACAGAAGTCTGCAGAAACATGTTTACATTACATTCTCACAGCTGGGGGCAGAATGAAGCTAAGGAGGCAGAAGTGTGCAGTAACATATTAACATTATATTCTCATAGCTAGGGGTAGAGTAGGGTTAAGGTGGCAGATGTGTGCAGTAACATGTTTACATTACATTCTCACAGCTGGGGGTAGAGTAGAGTAGAGTTAAGGTGGCAGATCTGTGCAGTAACAGGTTTACATTCTCACAGCTGGGGGCAGAGTAGAGCTAAGGTGGCAGAAGTGTGCAGTAACATGTTTACATTATATTCTCATAGCTGGGGGGAGAGTAGAGTAAGGTGCAGAAGTGTGCAGTAATGTGTTTACACACATTCTCACAGCTGGGGCCAGGTGTAGCTAGGTCACAGAAGTGTGCAAAAAATCGTTAACATTACATATTCTCTCAGCTGGGGTAGAGTTGAGTTAAGGTGCCAGAAGTGTGCAATAACATGTTTCCATTACACTCTCACAGCTTGAGGTACAGAGGTGGAGTTAAGGCGAAAGAATGTGAGTAACATGTTTACATTGAATTCTCACAGCTGTGGACAGAGTGGAGCTAAGGTGGCAGAAGTGCAGTAACATGTTTACATTACATCTCACCGTTTGGGCAGAATGAAGTCAAGATGGCAGAAGTGTGACAGCAACATGTTTGACTTCGATATTCCTCATAGCTGGCGGTAGAGTGAGTTAAGGTGGCAGATGTGTGCAGTAACGTGTTTACATTACATTCTCTCAGTTGGGGCAGAGGGATCTAAGGTGGCAGAATGTGCAGTATCATCTTTACATTACATTCTCACAGCAGGCTTGGGGATAAAGGGAGCTAACTCACAGAAGTGTGCAGTAACATGTTTACATTACATTCTCACAGCTGGGAGCAGAGTGGAGCTAAGGTGACAGGAGTCTGCAGTAACATGTTTACATTACAACCTCACAGCTGGGGGCAGAATGAAGCTAAGGAGGCAGAAGTGTGCAGTAACATATTAACATTATATTCTCAGCTAGGGGTGAAGATGGAGTTAAGGTGGCAGATGAGTGCAGTAACATGTTTACATTACAGTCTTCACAGCTGGGGGTAGAGAAGAGTTAAGGTGGCAGATCTGTGCAGCAACAGGCTTACATTCTAACAGCTGGGGCAGAGTAGAGCTAAGGTGGCAGAAGTGTGCAGTAACATGTTTACATTATATTCTCATAGCTGAGGGGTAGAGGAGCAGTTGAGTGGCAGAGTGCACTAATGTCTTACACTTACATTCCTAACAGCTGGGGGGCCAAGAAGCTTAGCAAGGTGGCAGAAGTGTGCAGTAACATGTTTACATTACATTCATTCTCTCAGCTGGGGGTAGAGTTGAGTTAAGGTGCCAGAAGTGTGCAATAACATGTTTCCATTACATTCTCACAGCTTGAGGTAGAGTGGAGTTAAGGCGGCAGAAGTGTGCAGTAACATGTTTACATTGCATTCTCACAGCTGTGGACAGAGTGGAGCTAAGGTGGCAGAAGTGTGCAGTAACATGTTTACATTACATTCTCACTGTTTGGGCAGAATGAAGCTAAGATGGCAGAAGTGTGCAGTAACATGTTTACTTTATATTCTCATAGCTGGCGGTAAGGGAGTTAAGAGCAGATGTGTGCAGTAACGTGTTTACATTACATTCTCGAGTTGGGGCAGAGTGGATCTAAGGTGGCAGAAGTGTGCAGTATCATCTTTACATTACATTCTCACAGCAGGCTTGGGGGATAAAGTGGAGCTAACTTACAGAAGTGTGCAGTAACATGTTTACATTCTCACAGCTGGGGCAGAGTGAGCAAAGGGGCAGAAGTCTGCAGTAACATGTTTACATTACATCTCACAGCTGGGGCAGAATGAAGCTAAGGAGGAAGGTGTGCAGTAACATGGTAACATTATATTCTCATAGCTAGGGGTAGAGTAGGGTTAAGGTGGCAGAGTGCAGCAACATGTTTACATTACATTCTCACAGCTGGGGGCAGAGGAAGAGTTAAGGTGGCAGATAACTGTGCAGTAACAGGTTTACATTCTCACAGCTGGGGGCAGAGTAGAGCTAAGGTGGCAGAAGTGTGCAGTAACATGTTTACATTATATTCTCATAGCTGGGGGGTAGAGTAGAGTTAAGGTGGCAGATGTGTGCAGTAATGTGTTTACATTACATTCTCACAGCTGGGGGGGCCACAGTTTAGCTAAGGTGGCAGAAGTGTGCAGTAACATGTTTGCATTACATTCATTCTCTCAGCTGGGGGTAGAGTTGAGTTAAGAGGCAGAAGTGCAGTAACATGTTTACATTACATTCACTCACAGCTTCAGAGGTAGAGCGAGTTAAGGTGGGAGAGCTGTGCAGTAACTTGCTTACATTACATTTTCACAGCTGGGGGCAGAGAGGATAAAGTGTCAGAAAAATGGTGACATGTTCAAATTACATTCTCACTGCTGGGAAGACCAGAGGAACTAAGGTGGCAGAAGTGTGTAAAACGTTTACATTACATTCTCACAGCTGGGGCATGGTGGACATAACAAGTGGCAGAAGTGCAACATGTTTACATTACATTCTCTGCTGGGGTAGAGTGGAGTTACAGGCAGCAAGAAGTTCAGTACATGTTTACATTACTTTGTCAGAGCTGGGGGGCTGTGTGAAAGCTAAGATGGCAGATGTGTGCAGTAACATATTTACATTAGAGTCTCACAACCAGGGGGGTAGAGTAGGGTGAAGGTGGCAAAAGTGCAGTAACATGTTTAAATGACATTCTCACAGCTGGCTTGGGGGTAGAATGCAGCTAACTTGACCATAGTGTGCAGTAATATGTTTACATTCCATTCTCACAGCTGGGGGGGGCAGAGTTGAGCTAAGGTGGCAAAAGTGTGCAGTAACATGTTTACATTACATTCTCACAGCTGGGGCAGAGTGGAGCTAAGATCTCAGAAATGTGCAGTAACTTGTTTACCTTACATTCTCACAGCTGGGGGGCAGAGTGAAGCTAAGATGGAAGAAGTGTGCAGTAACATATTTACATTACATTCTCATAGCTGGGGGTAGACTGGAGTTAAGGTGGCTGATGCGTGCAGTAACATGTTTACATTACATTCTCTCAGCTGGGGCAGAGTAGAGATAATGTGGCAGAAGTGTGCAGTAACATGTTTACATTACTTTCTGTCAGCTGGGGGCAGAGTGGAGTTAACATGGCAGAAACATGCAGTGACAAGTTTAAATTTCATTCTCACTGCTGGGGGGAGGACCTGAGTGAAATTAAGGTGGCAGAAGTGTAGTAACATGTTTACATTACATTCTCACAGTTGGGGGTAGAGTGGAGCTAAAGTGGCAGAAGTGTGCAGTAACATGTTTACATTAGAGTCTCACAGCTGGTGGGCAGAGTGCTGCTAAGGTTGCAGAACTGTGCAGTAACATGTTTACATTACATTCTCACAGCTGGGGGGAGAAGTGTACAGTAACATATTTACACCACATTCTCACAGCTGTCGGGCGGAGTGCAGCTAAGGTTGCAGAAGTGTGCAGTAACATCTTTACATTACATTCTCACAGCAGGCTTGGTGGGGGGTAAAGTGGAGCTAACGTCACAGAAGTGTGCAGTAACATGTTTACATTACATCCACAGTGGGGACCAGAGTGGAGCGAAGGTAGCAGAAGTCTGCAGAAACATGTTTACATTACATTCTCACAGCTGGGGGCGAGAAAAGGCAAAGGAGGCAGAAGTGTGCAAAATACGTTAACATTATATTCTCATAGCTAGGGGTAGAGAAGGGTTAAGGTGGCAGATGTGTGCAGTAACATGTTTACATTACATTCTCACAGCTGGGGGTAGAGTAGAGTAGAGTTAAGGTGGCAGATCTGTGCAGTAACAGGTTTACATTCTCACAGCTGGGGGCAGAGTAGAGCTAAGGTGGCAGAAGTGTGCAGTAACATGTTTACATTATATTCTCATAGCTGGGGGGTAGAGTAGAGTTAAGGTGGCAGATGTGTGCAGTAATGTGTTTACATTACATTCTCACAGCTGGGGAGGCCACAGTTTAGCTAAGGTGGCAGAAGTGTGCAGTAACATGTTTACATTACATTCATTCTCTCAGCTGGGGGTAGAGTTGAGTTAAGGTGGCAGAAGTGTGCAATAACATGTTTCCATTACATTCTCACAGCTTGAGGTAGAGTGGAGTTAAGGCGGCAGAAGTGTGCAGTAACATGTTTACATTACATTCTCACAGCTTGAGGTAGAGTTGAGTTAAGGTGGGAGATGTGTGCAGTAACTTGCTTACATTACATTTTCACAGCTGGGGGGGCAGAGAGGAGCCTATGTGTCAGAAAATGTGGTAACATGTTCAAACTACATTCTCACTGCTGGGGAGGCCAGAGGAACCAAGGTGGAAGAGTAGCAACATGTTTACATTACATCTCATAGCTGGAGGAAATGGCAGACATAAAGTGGCAGAAGTGCAGTAACATGTTTACATTACATTTCACTGCTGGAGTGGTAGAGTGGAGTTATGGTGGCAGAAGTGCAGTACATGTTTACATTACTTTGGTCAGAGCTGGGGGCTGTGTGAAAGCCAAGATGGCAGATGTGCGAACATATTTACATTAGAGTCTCACAACCCAGGGGTGAAGTAGAGTGAAGGTGGCAAAAGTGCAGTAACATGTTTAAGTACATTCTCACAGCTGGCTGGGGGGGAATGCAGCTAACTTGACCATAGTGAGTAATATGTTTACATTCCATTCTCGCAGCTGGGGGGCAGAGTTGAGTTAAGGTGGCAAAGTGTGCAGTAACATGTTTACATTACATTCTCACAGCTGGGGGCAAAGTGGGCTAAGATCTCAGAAAGTATTACAGTGAACTTATTTACCTTACATTCTCACAGCTGGGGGCAGAGTAGCTAAGCTGGAAGAGTGTGCAGCAACATATTTACATTACATTCTCATAGCTGGGGTGAGAGGAGTTAAGGTGGCTGATGCTGCAGCAACATGTTTACATTACATTCTCAGCTGGGGTGAGAAGAAATGTGGCAGAAGGTGTACAGCAACATGTTTACATTACTTCTGTCAGCTGGGGCAGAGTGGAGCTAACATGGCAGAAACATGCAGTGACAAGTTTAAATTTCATTCTCACTGCTGGGGAGGACCTGAGCGAAACTAAGGCAGGAGACGGTATAACATGTTTACATTACATTCACAGTTGGGGTAAGTGGAGCTAAAGTGGCAGAAGTGTGCAGTAACATGTTACATTAGAGTCTCACAGCTGGTGGGCGAGTACTGTAAGGTTGCAGAACTGTGCAGCAATGTACATTACATTCTCAGCTGGGGGAGAAGTGGACAGCAACAATTTACACAACATTTAACAGTACAGGCGCTGACTAAGGCTGCAGGTGTGCAGTAACATCTTACATTACATTCTCACAGCAGACTTGGGGGGAAAGTAGACTAATCTGACAGAAGTAGAAACATGTTTACATTCCATTCTGCAGCGGGGCAACAGTAGACCTAGGTGGTGAAGTGCAGCAACATTTACATTACATTCTCACAGCTGTGGGCAGGTGAGCCATGGTGGCAGAACCTGCAATAAATGTTACCTTACATTCCCAGCCAGCAAAATGAAGCTAGTGGAAGCATGTGCAGTACATGCCTACGATATTCTCATAGCTGGGGAAAGGCGATTGGAGCCATGGTGGCAAGTGTCCAGTGACAAATTTACATTACATTCTCACAGCTGGGGGGAGAGTGAGCCATGGTGGCAAAGTGTACAGCATCACATTACATTACATTCTCACAGCCGAGGACGATTTTAGCTAAGTGGCAGAAGTGTGCACAAGATGTTTACATTCATTCTCTCATCTGGGGAAGAGCTGAGTTAAGGTGGTAGATTGACAGCAACATGTTTACTACATTTCACAGCTTGAGGTAGAGTGGGGTTAAGGCAGTGCTTGCAGTAACATGTACATTACATTCTCACAGGTGGGGGACAGAGGAGCAAGGTGGCAGAAACACATGGTGACATGTTTAAATGCATTCTCACTGCTGGGGAGGCCAGAGTGGAACCAAGGTGGCAGAGTGTAGCAAATGTTTACATTACATTCTCACAGCTGAGGGGCTAGTGGACCAAGTGGCAGAAGTGCAGCAACATGTTTACAATACATTCTCACTGCTGGAGGCATAGTGGACTAAAGTGGCAGAAGTGCAGTAACATGTTTACATTACTTCTCACGGCTGGGGGTAGAGTGAAGTTATGGCAGAAATGTGCAGCATGTTAACACACTTTCTCAGAGTGGGGGCTGTGAAAGCTAAGGTGAATGTGTGCAGTACATTTACATTAGAGTCTCACACTGGGGTAAGTGGAGTGAAGGTGGCAGAAGTGCAGTAACATATTTAAATTACATTCTCACAGCCGGCTGGGGGGCAGAGTGCAACTAAGTTGACCATAGTGCAGTAACCTGCTTATACATTCTAGCAGCTGGGGCACAGAGTTGAGCTAAGGTGGCCAAAGTGTGCAGTATCATGTTTAATACACTCTCACAGCTGGGCAGAGTGGGCTAAGGTCAGAAACAATAGTAACATTTGCCATTCTCACGCTGGGGACAGAGTGAAGCTAAGGTGGAAAAAGTGCAGTGACACATTTATTACATCTCTTAGCTGGAGGGTAGACTGAGTTAAGGTGGCAGGTGCAGTAACACGTTTACATACCTTCACAAAGGGGCAGAGCTAGGTTGAAAAGTGTGCATAACGCGTTTACATTACATTCTCAGAAGTGGGGGCAGGTTGAGCCAAGGAGCAGAAGTATACAGTATCATGTTTTGCATTCTCAAGCAGGCAGATTCAGCCAAGGTGGCAAAGTGTGCAGACATGTTGCAACATTCTGTCAGCTGGGGCAGTGGACACATGCAGAAACATGCGGTGACATGTTTTAACTCATTCTCACTGCTGGGGAAGGACCAGGGAAAGTAGGTGGCAGAAGTGTAGTAACATGTTTACCTTACATTCTCCAGTTGGGGGGAAAGGAGCTAAGTGGCAGAAGTGTGCATAAACCGTTTATTAAGTCTCACAGGTGGTGGGAAGAGTGCAGTAAGGTGCCACAACTCTGTAACATGTACATTACATTCTCACAGCAGGAGGGAGAAGTGTACTAACATATTTACCACATTCTCACAGCTGGCGGGCGAGTACCAAGGTTGCAGAAGTGCAGTAACATGTTTAAATTATATACAGCAGTTGGGAAATAAAGTGGAGTAAACATGACGAAGTGTGCAGAAACATGTTTACATTACATTCTTGCAGCTGGGCAACAGAGTAGACTTAGGTGGCAGTGTGCAGTAAACGTTTACATTACATTCTCACAGCTGGGCAAGTGGAACTAAAGTGGCAGAAGTGTGCAGCAACATGTTTGCATTATATTCATAGCTGGTAGAGTGGAGTTAAGGTGTGACATGTGCAGTAACTGTTTACATTACATTCTCACAGCTGGGAGAAGGCCAGTGGAGCTATGGTGGAGAAGTGTCCAGTGGCATATTTACATTATCTCACAGCTGGGGTAAAGTGAGCTAAGGCAGAAGTACAGCAACATATTTATAATCACAGCTGGGGCTAGAGCTAGCTGAATGGCAGAGTGTGCAGAAAGATGTTTAAATTCCATCATTCTCAGCTGTGGGTGGTTGATTAAGGAGTTGTGTGCAGGAACACTTACTACATTTTCACAGCTGGGGAGCAGAGAGGAGCTATGTACGAAAAATGGTGACCTGTTCAAATTACATTCTCACTGCAGGGAGGGCCAAGGGAACTAAGGTGGCAAAAACGGCAGCAACATGTTTACATTACATTCTCACAGCGGAGGGCATAGTGGACATAAAGTGGCAAATCATGTATGTTTACATACATTCTCACTGCTGGGGGTAGAGGGAGTTATGGTGGCAGAAGTGTCAGCACAAGCTTACTTTCTCAGAGCTGGGGGGCACAGTGAAGCCAAGGAGGCAGAAGTGCAAACACTTACATTAGAGTATTCAACTGAGAGAGAGGAGCAAGTGGAGAAGTGCAGTAACATGTTTAAATTCATTCTCACAGATGGCTGGGGAAGGAGTGGCTAAGTTGACCGACAGCAGTAACATGCTTACCATGCATTCTGCAGCTAGAGCAGAGTTGAGCAAGATGGCAGTGTGCAGCAACATGTTTACATTACATCATAGCTGGGGGCAGAGGGAACTAGGTCTCAGAATTGCAGTAATATGATTTCTTACATTCTCATAGCTGGGGCAGAGTGAAGCTAAGGTGGAAGAAGTGTAAGTAACATGTTTGATTAAATTTCATAGCTGGGCAGAGGAGCTAAGGTCGAAGTGTGCAGTAACATGTTACATTACATTTCTGCCAGGTTCAGAGGAGCTGAGATGGCAGAAGTGCAGGCCATGTTTACATTACATCCTCACAGTAGTGGGTAGAGTGGAGAAAAGTTGGCAGAAGTGTGGAGTGACATGTTTTCAATACATTCCAACAACTTGGGGAGAGTGGGGGGTAGCAGATGTGTGAGCAACATGTTTACATTCTCACAGCTGGGGGTCAGAGTGAGAGAAAAGTGTGAGAGTGTGCAGTAACATGTTCATTACATTCTCACAGCTGGGGAAAGGTACAGTAACATATTTAACTAGATTCTTACAGCTGGGGCAAGATTGAGCTAAGGTGGCAGAAATGTGCAGTAACATGTTTACAATACATTCTCAACTGGCTGAGGGGTAAGTGGAATAACGTGACAAGTGTGCAGAAACATGTTCACTTTACATTCTTGCAGCTGGGTGACAGAGTGGATCTTAGGTACCAAGTGTGAAGCAACATGGTTACAATACATCTCACAGCGGGCAGAGAGGAGCCAAGGCAGAAGTGTGGCAACATGTTTACATTACATTCCCACAGCTGGAGGGAGAGTGGAGTTAGCGGAGTGTGTGCAGTAACATGCTTACATTACTTTCTCACAGCTGGGGGGACAGAGAGGAGCAAAGGTGGCAGAACTATGTGGTGACATGTTTAAATTACATTCTCACTGCTGGGGGGTCATAGTGGACTTAAAGTGGAACTAATGTGGCAGAAGTTTGTAGCAACATGTTTACATTCTCACAGCTGGGGGGTCATAGTGGACTTAAAGTGGCAGAAGTGCAGTAACATGTTTACGTACATTCTCACAGCTGGGGCAGAGTGGAGCTTAGGTCTCAGAAATGTGCAGTAACTTGTTTACCTTACATTCTCACAGCTAGGGGGCAGAGTGAAGCTAAGGTGGAGGAAGTGTGCAGTAACATGTTTACAGTACATTCTCATAGCTGGAGTAGAGTGGAGTTAAGGTGGTAGATGTGTGCAATAACATGTTTACATTACATTCTCACAGCTGGGGGCAGAGTAGAGTTAAGGTGGCAGAAGTATACAGTAACATGTTTACATGACATTCTCAGAAGTGGGGGCAGGGTTGAGCCAAAGAGGCAGAAGTATGCAGTATCATGTTAAGACCATTCTCACAGCTGGAGCACAGAGTAGAGCTAAAGTGGCAAGTGTGCATGCAGTAACATTTAAATTACATTCTCCAGCTGGGGAACAACCGGAGCTAACATGGCAGAAACATGAGGTGACATGTTTAAATTTCATTCTCTCTCTCTGGGAGGACCAGAGTGGAATTAACATGGCAGAAGTGTAATGTTTGTGTTTACATTACATTCTCTCTCACAGTTGCGGGTAGAAGTGGAGCTAACGTGGCAGAAGTGTGCAGTAACATGTTTATATTACAGACTCACAGCTGGCTGGCAGGGTGCAGCTAAGGTGGCAGAACTGCACAGTAACATGCTTACATTACATTCTCACAGCTGGGGAGGGAGAAGTGTACAGTAACATATTTACACTACATTCTCACAGCTGACAGGTAGAGTGCAGCTAAGGTTGCAGAAGTGTGCAGTGACATGTTTACATTACATTCTCACAGCTGGCTTGGGGAGGTAAAGTGGAGATAACGTGACAGAAGGTGTGCAGTAATATGTTTACATTACATTCTCACAGCTGTGGGCAGAGTGGAACTAAGGTGGCAGAGGTGTGCAGTAACATCTTTACATTACATTCTCACAGCAGTGGGCAGAGTGGAGCTAAGGTGGCAGAAGTCTGCAGTAACATGTTTACATTACATTCTCACCGCTGGCGGCAGAATGAAGCTAAGGTGGCAGAATTTTGCAGTAACATGTTTGCATTATATTTTCATTGCTAGGGGGGTAGAGTGGAGTTAAGGTGGCAGATGTGTGCAGTAACGTGTTTACATTACATTCTCAGAGCTGCGGGAGAAGTCCAGTGTGGAGCTATGGTGGCAGAAGTGTCCAGTGACATATTTACATTACATTCTCACAGCTGGGGGGTAGAGTGGAGCTAAGGTGGCAGAAGTGTACAGTAGCATATTTACATTACATTCTCACAGCTGGGGGGCCAGAGTTTAGCTAAGGTGGCAGAAATGTGCAGAAAAGATGTTTAAATTTCATTCATTCTCTCAGCTGGGGGGTAGAGTTGAGTTAAGGTGGTAGAAGTGTTAGCAACATGTTTACATTACATTCTCACCAGCTTGAGATAGGGTGGAGAAGGTGGCAGATGTGTGCAGTAAACATGCTTACTTACATTCTCTCAGCTGAGGGGACAGACAAAACAAAGGTGGTAGCCATATGGGATGACATGTTTAAATTACATTCTCACTGCTGAGGAGGACCAGAGTGGAACTAAGGTTGCAGAAAGTGGTAGCAACATGTTTTACATTACATTCTCACACAGCTTGGGGGTAGGTAGGTGTTATGGTAGAGTGTGCAGTACATGTTTACTTTACTCTCAGAGCTCGGGGGCTGTGTGAAAGCTATGGTGGCAGACGTGTACAGTAATACATTTACATTAGAGCCTTACAGCTGGGGGGTAGAGTGGAGTGAAGGTGGCAGAAGTGCAGTAACATGTTTAAATTACATTCTCACAGATGGCTGGGCGGTACAGTGCAGCTAAGTTTACCGTAGTGTGCAGTAACATGTTTACCATACATTCTCACAGCTGGGGGTGCAGAGTTGAGCTAAGGTGGCAAAAGTGTGCAATAACATGTTTACATTACATTCTCACAGCTGGGGGCAGAATGGAGCTAAGGTCTCAGAAATGTGCAGTAATATGATTACCTTACATTCTCATAGCTGGAGGGTAGAGTGAAGCTAAGGTGGAAGAAGTGTGCAGTAACATGTTTACATTAAATTCTCATAGCTGGGGCGTAGAGTGGAGTTATGGTGGCACATGTGTGCAGTAACATGTTTACATTACATTCTCACAGCTGGGGCACAGCAGAGCTAAGGTGGCAGAAGTGTGCAGTAATGTGTTTACATTACATTCACACAAGTGGGGGCAGGATTGAGATAAGGAGGCAGAAGTATGCAGTATCATGTTTACGTTGCATTCTCACAGCTGAGGGCAGAGTGAGCAAATGGCCAAGTGTGCAGTAACATGTTTATAACATTCTCACAGCTGGGAGTTCACAGTGGAGCTGAGATGGCAGAAGTGCAGTACCATGTTTACATTACATTATCCCAGTAGTGGGGTAGAGTGGAGAAAAGTTGGCAGAAGTGTGGAGGGATATGTTTTCATTACATTCCAACAACTTAGGGCAGAGTAGAGGTAAGGTAGCAGATGCGTGCAGTAACATGTTTATATTGTCACAGCTGGGGAGGTCAGAGTGGAGATAAGGTAGCAGAAGTGTGCAGTAACATGTTTACATTACATTCTCACAGCTGGCTTGGGGAGGTAAAGTGGAGATAACGTGACAGAAGTGTTCAGAATCATGTTTACATTACATTCTTGCAGCTGGGCGACAGAGTAGAGCTTAGGCGGCAGAGGTGTGCAGTAATATGTTTACATTACATTCTCAAGCTGTGGGCAGAGCGGAACTAAGGTGGCAGAGGTGTGCAGTAACATCTTTACATTACATTACATTCTCACAGCTGTGGGCAGAGTGGAGCTAAGGTGGCTGAAGTCTGCAGTAACATGTTTTCATTACATTCTCACCGCTGGCGGCAGAATGAAGCTAAGCTGGCAGAATTGTGCAGTAACATGTTTGCATTATATTCTCATTGCTAGGGGGTAGAGTGGAGTTAAGGTGGCAGAAGTGTGCAGTAACATGTTTACATTCTCACTGCTGGGGGCTCAGAGTGGAGATAAGGAGGCAGTGTGCAGTAGCTGTGTTACATTCTCACTGCTGTGGGGGGTCAGAGTGGAGATAAGGTAGCAACAGAAGCTGCAGTAACATGTTTACATTCTCACGACTGGCGGGCAGAGTGCAGCTAAGGTTGCAGAACTGTGCAGTAACATGTTCACATTACATTCTCGTTGCTGGGGGCACAGTGAAGCTAAGGGAGAAGAAGTGTGCACTAACGTGTACATGAAATTCTCATAGCTGGTGGTAGAGTGGAGTTACGGTGGCACATGTGTGCAGTAACATGTTCACATTACATTCTCACAGCTGGGGGAGAAGTGTACAGTAACATGTTTACATTACATTCTCACAGCTGGCTTGGGGTGTAAAGTGGAGCTAATGTGACAGAAGTGTGCAGAAACATTTACATTACATTCTTGCAGCTGGGGGACAGAGAGGATCTTAGGTGGCACAGGTGTGCAGTAACATGTTTACATTACATTCTCACAGCTGTGGGCAGAGTGGAGCTAAGGTGGCATAGTGTGCAGTAACATGTTTACATTATATTCTCACAGCTGAGGCAGAATGAAATAAGGTGGGAAGTGTGCAGTAACATGTTTTACTTATATTCTCATAGCTGGGGGTAGAGTGCAGTTAAGGTGGCAGATGTGTGCAGTAATGTTTATACATGCATTTTCACAGATGGGCAGAGTGGAGCTAAGGTGGCAGAAGAGTGCAGTAACTTCTTTGCATTACATTCTCACTGCAGGCTTGGGGGGGGTTAAGTGAAGCTTACCTGACAGAAGTGTGCAGAAACTTGATTACATTACATTCTTGCAGCTGGGCGACAGAGTGGAGCTTAGGTGGCAGAGGTGTGCAGTAACATGTTTACATTACATTCTCACAGCTTGGGGCTGAATGGAGCAAAGGAGGCAGAAGTGTGCAGTAACATGTTTACATTTTATTCTCATAGCTGAGGGGTAGGTGAGAGTTAAGGTGGCAGATGTTGTGCAGTAACGTGTTTACATTACATTCTCTTACAGCTAAGAAATGATGAGACTATGGTGGCAGAAGTGTGCGATGACATTATTACATTACATTGTCAGACTGCAGGGTAGAATAGAGCTAAGGTGGCAGAAGTGTACGTAACATGTTACATTACATTCTCATGGCTGGGGGCCAGAGTTTAGCTAATGTGGCAGAGAGTGTGCGTAAGATGTTTAAATTACATTCTCACAGCTGGGGCAGAGTAGAGCTCAGGTGGCAGGGGTGTGCAGTAACAAGTTTACATTACATTCTCACAAGTGGGGCAGGGATTGAGATAAGGAGGCAGAAGTATGCAGTATCATATTACGTGGATTCTCAAAGCACCAAGGTTCAGGAGTTGAGCTAAGATGGCAGAAGTGCAGTACCATGTTTATTACATTCTCCTCACAGCTGGAGGGCTCAGAGTGGAGATAAAGTAGCAGAAGTGTGCAGTAACATGTTTACATTACATTCTCACAGCTGGCGTGCAGACTGCAGCTAAGGTTGAAGAACTGTGCAGTAGCATGTTTACATTACATTCTCAGAGCTGGGGTGGAGAAGTGTACAGTAACATATTTACATCATCACAGCTAGCAGGGCAGAGTGCAGCTTAGGTTGCAGAAGTGTGCAAATATCTACATTACATTCTCACAGCTGGCTTGGGGGTAAAGTGGAGCTAACGTGACAGAAGTGTGCAGAAACGTGTTTAGATTACATTCTTGCAGCTGGGCGACAGAGTGGATCTTACTTAGCAGAGGTGAGCAGTATCATGTTTACGTTACATTCTCACAGCTGTGGGCAGAGTGGAACTAAGGTGGCTGAAGTGTGCAGTAACATTTACATTACATTCTGTTAGCTGGCTTGGGGGGGTTAAGTGGAGCTATCATGGCAGAAGTATGCAGAAACATGTTTACATTACATTCTTGCAACTGGGCGACAGAGTGGATCTTACGTGGCAGATGTGTGCAGTACCATGTTTACATTACATTCTCACAGCTGTGGGCAGAGTGGAGCTAAGGAGACAGAAGTGTGCAGTAACATGTTTGCATTACATTCTCACAGCTGGGGGGTAGAGTGGAATTAACGTGGCAGATGTGTGCAGTAAATATGTTTACATTACATTCTCACAATGCAGTTCAGAGTGGAGCTATGATGGCAAAGTGCAGTACCATGTTTACATTACATTCTCACAGTAGTGGGGTAGAGTGGAGAAAAGTTGGACGGAGGTGTGGAGTGACATTTTTTCATTACATTCAGAACTTGGGGCAGGTGGAGGCAAGGTAGCAGATGTGTGCAGTAACATGTTTACATTCTCACAGCTGGGGGGTCGAGAGAGGAGATAAGATAGCAGAAGTGTGCAGTAACATGTTTACATTACATTCTCACAGCTGGCGTGCAGACTGCAGCTAAGGTTGAAGAACTGTACAGCAACATGTTTACATTACACTCAGAGCTGGGGAGAACTGTACAGTAACATATTTACACTACATTCTCACAGCTGGCAGGCAGAGTGCAGCTTAGGTTGCAGAAGTGTGCAGTAACATCTTTACATTACATTCTCACAGCTGGCTTGGGGGTAAAGTGGAGCTAACGTGACAGAAGTATGCAGAAACATGTTTACATTACATTCTTGCAGCTGGGCGACAGAGTGGATCTTAGGTGGCAGAGGTGAGCAGTATCATGTTTACACTACATTCTCACAGCTGTGGGCAGAGTGGAACTAAGGTGGCAGAAGTGTGCAGTAACATGTTTACTTTATATTCTCATACCTCGGGGGCAGAGTGGAGCTAAGGTGGCAAATGAGTGCAGTAACATGTTTACATTACATTCTCACAGATGGGGTGGAGTGGAGCTAAGTTTGAAGAACTGTGCAGTAACATCTTTACATTATATTCTCAGAGCAGACTTGGGGTGGTAAAGTGGAGCTAACCTTACAGAAGTGTGCAGAAACATGTTTACATTACGTTCTTGCAGCTAGGTGACAGAGAGCAGCGTAGGTGCCAGAGGTGTGCAGTAACATGTTTTCATTACATTCTCACAGCTGGGGGCAGAATGAAGCTAAGGTTGCAGAAGTGTGCAGTAACATGTTTACATTATATTCTCATAGCTGGGGGTTGAGTAAGATAAGGTGGCAGATGTATGCAGTAACATGTTTACATTACATTCTCACATCTGGGGGGATAGAGAGGAGCTAAAGTGGCAGAAGTGTGCAGTCACATGTTTACATTACATTCTCACTGCTATGGGGCCAGAGTGGAGCTAAGGTGGCAGAAGTGTGCAGTAACATGTTTACATTACATTCTCACAGCTGGGGGGTAGAGTGGAGCTAAGGTGGTAGAAGTGTACAGTAACATATTTACATTACATTCACACAGCTGGGGGGCCAGAGTGCAGCTAAGGTTGCAGAACTGTGCAGTAACATGTTTACATTACATTCTCACAGCTGGTGGGAGAATTGTACAGTAACATATTTACACTAGATTCTCACAGCTGGGGGGCAGATTGGTAGCTAAGGTTGCAGAAGTGTGCAGTAACATGTTTACTTTACATTCTCTGGCTGGCTTGGAGATAAAAGTGGAGATAACATATGACAGAGGTGTGCAGAATCATGTTTGCATTACATTCTTGCAGCTGGGCAACATAGTAGAGCTTAGGTGGCAGAGGTGTGCAGTAATATATTTACATTACATTCTCACAGCTGTGGGCAGAGTGGAGCTCAGGTGGCAGAAGTCTGCAGTAACATGTTTACATTACATTCTCACCGCTGGCGGCAGAATGAAGCTAAGGTGGCAGAAGTGTGCAGTAACATGTTTGCATTATATTCTCATAGCTAGGGAGTAGAGTGGAGTTAAGGTGGCAGATGTGTGCAGTAACGTGTTTACATTACATTCTCACAGCTGTGGGAGAAGGCCAGTGTGGAGCTATGGGGGCAGAAGTGTCCAGTGACATATTTACATTACATTCTCACAGCTGGAGGGTAGAGTGGAGCTAAGGTGGCAGAAGGGGTGTAACATGTAACATGTTGTTACATTCTCTCACAGCTGGGGGCCAGAGTTTAGCTAAGGGTGGCAGGAGTGTGCAGAAAGATGTTTAAATTACATTCATTCTCTCAGCTGGGGTGAGAGTTGAGTTAAGGTGGTAGAAGTGTGCTGTAACACTGTTTACATTACATTCTCACAAGCTTGAGATAGGTGGAGTTAAGGTGGCGAGATGTGTGCAACATGCTTACATTACATTCTCACAGCTGAGGGGACAGAGAGGAGTAAAGGTGGTAGACATATGGGATGACATATTTAAATTACATTCTCACTGCTGAGGGGAGGGCCAGAGTGGAACTAAGGTGGCAGAAGTGAGTAGCAACATGTTTACATTACATTCTCACAGCTTGGGGGTAGAGTGGAGTTATGGTGGCAGAAGTGTGCAGTACATGTTTACTTTACTTTCTCAGAGCTGGGGGCTGTGTGAAAGCTAAGGTGGCAGACGTGTACAGTAATACATTTACATTAGAGTCTTACAACTGGCGGGGTAGAGTGGAGTGAAGGTGGCAGAAGTGCAGTAACATGTTTAAATTACATTCTCACAGATGGCTGGGGGTAGAGTGCAGCTAAGTTGACCGTAGTGTGCAGTAACATGTTTACCATACATTCTCGTAGTTGGGGGGGCAGAGTTGAGCTAAGGTGGCAAAAGTGTGCAGTAACATGTTTACATTACATTCTCACAGCTGGGGGCAGAGTGGTGCTAAGGTCTCAGAAATGTGCAGTAATATGATTACCTTACATTCTCATAGCTGGGGGGCAGAGTGAAGCTAAGGTGGAAGAAGTGTGCAGTAACGTGTTTACATTAAATTCTCATAGCTGGGGCATAGAATGGAGTTAAGGTGGCAGAAGTGTGCAGTAACGTGTTTACATTACATTCTCACAAGTGGGGGCAGGGTTGATATAAGGAGGCAGAAGTATGCAGTATCATGTTTACATTGCATTCTCACAGCTGGGGCAGAGTGGAGCTAAGGTGGCCGAAGTGTGCAGTAACATGTTTACATTACATTCTCACAGCTGAGGTTCAGAGTGGAGCTGAGATGGCAGAAGTGCAGTACCATGTTTACATTACATTCTCACAGTAGCGGGTAGAGTACAGAAAAGTTGGCAGAAGTGTGGAGTGATATGTTTTCATTACATTCCAACAACTTTGGGCAGAGTGGAGGTAAGGTAGCAGATGTGTGCAGTAACCTGTTTACATTCTCACAGCTGGGGGGCAGAGTGGAGATAAGGTAGCAGAAGTGTGCAGTAACATGTTTACATTACATTCTCACAGCTGGCGGGCAGAGTGCAGCTAAGGTTGCAGAAGTGTGCAGTAACATGTTTACAATACATTCTCACAGCTGGCTTTGGGGGGTAAAGTGGAGCTAACGTGACAGAAGTGTGCAGAAACATGTTCACTTTACATTCTTGCAGCTGGGTGACAGAGTGGATCTTAGGTGGCCGAAGTGTGCAGTAACACGTTTACATTACATTCATTCACTCAGCTGGGGGTAGAGTTGAGTTAAGGTGGCAGAAGTGTGCAGTAACATGTTTACATTACATTCTCACAGCTTGAGGCAGAGTGGAGTTAAGGTGGTAGGTGTGTGCAGTAACATGCTTACATTACATTCTCACAGCATGGGGGACAGAGAGGAGCAAAGGTGGCAGAAATATGTGGTGACAAGTTTAATTACATTCTCACTGCTGGGGGATCATAGTGGACTTAGAGTGGAACTAATGTGGCAGATGTTTGCAGCAACATGTTTCCATTACATTCTCACAGCTGGGGGTCATAGTGGACTTAAAGTGGCAGAAGTGCAGTAACATGTTTACGTGCATTCTCACAGCTGGGGCAGAGTGGTGCTTAGGTCTCAGAAATGTGCAGTAACTTGTTTAACTTACATTCTCACAGCTAGGGGGCAGAGTGAAGCTAAAGTGGAAGAAGTGTGCAGTAACATGTTAACATTACATTCTCACAGCTGGGGGCAGAGTAGAGCTAAGGTGGCAGAAGTGTGCAGTAACATGTTTACATGACATTCTCAGAAGTGGGGGCAGGGATGAGCCAAGGAGGCAGAAGTATGCAGTATCATGTTTACATTGCATTCTCACAGCTGGGGCAGAGTGCAGCTAAGGTGGCAGAAGTGTGCAGTAACATGTTTACATTACATTCTGTCAGCTGGGGGCAAACTGGAGCTAACATGGCAGAAACATGAGGTGACATGTTTAAATTTCATTCTCTCTCCTGGGGGAAGGACCAGAGTGGAATTAACATGGCAGAAGTGTAGTAACATGTTTACATTACATTCTCACAGTTGCGGGTAGAGTGGAGCTAATGTGGCAGAAGTGTGCAGTAACATGTTTATATTACAGTCTCACAGCTGGCTGGCAGAGTGCAACTAAGGTGGCAGAACTGCACAGTAACCTGTTTACATTACATTCTCACAGCTGGGGGAGAAGTGGACAGTAACATATTTACACTACATTCTCACAGCTGGCAGGTAGAGTGCAGCTAAGGTTGCAGAAGTGTGCAGTGACATGTTTACATTACATTCTCACAGCTGGCTTGGGGAGGTAAAGTGGAAGTAACGTGACAGAAGTGTGCAGAAACATGTTTACATTACATTCTTGCCGCTGGGCGACAGAGTGGATCTTAGGTGGCAGAGGTGTGCAGTACCATGTTTACATTACAATCTCACAGCTGGGGTTCAGAGTGGAGATAAGATGGCAAAAGTGCAGTACCATGTTTACATTACATTCTCACAGAAGAGGGGTAGAGGGGAGAAAAGTTCGCAGAAGTGTGGAGTGACATGTTTTCATTACATTCCAACAACTAGGGGCAGAGTAGAGGGAAGGTAGCATATGTGTGCAGTAACATGTTTATATTGTGACAGCTGGGGGGGTCAGAGTGGAGATAAGGTAGCAGAAGTGTGCAGTAACATGTTTACATTATATTCTTTCAGCTGGCGGGCAGAGTGCAGCTAAGGTTGCAGAACTGTGTGGTAACATGTTTACATTACATTCTCACAGCTGCCTTGGGGAGGTAAAGTGGAGATAACATGACAGAAGTGTGCAGAATCATGTTTACATTACATTCTTGCAGCTGGGTGACAGAGTAGAGCTTAGGTGGCAGAGGTGTACAGTAATATGTTTACATTACATTCTCACAGCTGTGGGCAGAGTGGAACTAAAGTGGCAGAGGTGTGCAGTAACATCTTTACATTACATTCTCACAGCTGTGAGCAGAGTGGAGCTAAGGTGGCAGAAGTCTGCAGTAACATGTTTACATTACATTCTCACCGCTGGCGGCAGAATGAAGCTAAGGTGGCAGAATTGCGCAGTAACATGTTTGCATTATATTCTCATTGCTGGGGGCTAGAGTAGAGTTAAGGTGGCAGATGTGTGCAGTAACGTGTTTACATTACATTCTCACAGCTGCTGGAGAAGTCCAGTGTGGAGCTATGGTGGCAGAAGTGTCCAGTGACATATTTACATTACATTCTCACAGCTGGGAGGTAGAGTGGAGCTAAGGTGGCAGAAGTGTACAGTAGCATATTTACATTACATTCTCACAGCTGGGGGGCCAGAGTTTAGCTAAGGTGGCAGAAGTGTGCAGAAAGATGTTTAAATTTCATTCATTCTCTCAGCTGGGGGTAGAGTTGAGTTAAGGTGGTAGACGTGTGCTGTAACATGCTTACATTATCTCACAGCTGAAGGACAGAGGAAGAGAACAAGGTGGTAGACATATGGGATGACATGTTTAAATTACATTCTCACTGCTGAGGGGAGGCGCAAGTGGAACTAAGGTGGCAGAAGTGAGTAGCAACATGTTTACATTACATTCTCACAGCTTGGGGGTAGAGTGGAGTTATGGTGGCAGAAGTGTGCAGTACATGTTTACTTTACCTTCTCAGAGCTGGGGGCTGTGTGAAAGCTAAGGTGGCAGACATGTACAGTAATACATTTACATTAGAGTCTTACAACTGGGGGGTAGAGTGGAGTGAAGGTGGCAGAAGTGCAGTAACATGTTTAAATTACATTCTCACAGACGGCTGGGCGGTACAGTGCAGCTAAGTTTACCGTAGTGTGCAGTAACATGTTTACCATACATTCTTGCAGCTGGGGATGCAGAGTTGAGCTAAGGTGGCAAAAGTGTGCAGTAACATGTTTACATTACATTCTCACAGCTGGGGGCAGAATGGATCTAAGGTCTCAGAAATATGCAGTAATATGATTACCTTACATTCTCATAGCTGGAGGGTAGAGTGAAGCTAAGGTGGAAGAAGTGTGCTGTAACATGTTTACATTAAATTCTCATAGCTGGGGCATAGAGTGGAGTTAAGGTGGCACATGTGTGCAGTAACATGTTTACATTACATTCTCAGAGCTGGGGCACAGTAGAGCTAAGGTGGCAGAAGTGTGCAGTAACGTGTTTACATTACATTCTCACAAGTGGGGGCAGGATTGAGATAAGGAGGCAGAAGTATGCAGTATCATGTTTACATTGCATTCTCACAGCTGGGGCAGAGTGGAGCTAAGGTGGCCGAAGTGTGCAGTAACATGTTTACATTACATTCTCACAGCTGGGGTTCATAGTGGAGCTGAGATGACAGAAGTGCAGTACCATGTTTACATTACATTCTCACAGTAGTGGGGTAGAGTGGAGAAAAGTTGGCAGAAGTGTGGAGTGACATGTTTTCATTACATTCCAACAACTTAGGGCAGAGTAGAGGTAAGGTAGCAGATGCGTGCAGTAACATGTTTATATTGTCACAGCTGGGGGGGTCAGAGTGGAGATAAGGTAGCAGAAGTGTGCAGTAACATGTTTACATTACATTCTCACAGCTGACGGGCAGAGTGCAGCTAAGGTTGCAGAGCAGTGCGTTGCTGTGTTTATTCACATTCTCTGGCAGCTGGCTTGGTGAGGTAAAGTGGAGATAACGTGACAGAAGTGTGCAGAATCATTTTTACATTACATTCTTGCAGCTGGGCGACGGAGTAGAGCATAGGCGGCAGAGATGCGAAGTAATATGTTTACATTACATTCTCACAGCTGTGGGCAGAGTGGAACTAAGGTGACAGGTGTGCAGTAACATCTTTACATTACATTCTCACAGCTGTGGGCAGAGTGGAGCTAAGGTGGCAGAATTCTGCAGTAACATGTTTACATTACATTCTCACCGCTGGCGGCAGAATGAAGCTAAGCTGGCAGAATTGTGCAGTAACATGTTTGTATTATATTCTTATTGCTAGGGGGTAGAGTGGAGTTAAGGTGGCAGAAGTGTGCAGTAACATGTTTACATTCTCAGTGCTGGGGGGTCAGAGTGGAGATAAGGTAGCAGAAGTGTGCAGTAACATGTTTGCATTCTCACTGCTGGGGGGGTCAGAGTGGAGATAAGGTAGCAGAAGTATGCAGTATCATGTTTACATTCTCACAGCTGTCGGGCAGAGTGCAGCTAATGTTGCAGAACTGTGCAGTAACATGTTCACATTACATTCTCGTTGCTGAGGGCGCAGTGAAGCTAAGGTGGAAGAAGTGTGCACTAACATGTGTACATGAAATTCTCATAGCTGGGGGTAGAGTGGAGTTAAGGTGGCGCATGTGTGCAGTAACATGTTTACATTACATTCTCACAGCTGGCGGGCAGAGTGCAGCTAAGGTTGCAGAACTGTGCGGTAACATGTTTACATTACATTCTCACAGCTGGGGGGAAGTGTACAGTAACATATTTACACTACATTCTCACAGCTGGGAGCCAGATTGGGGCTAAGGTGGCAGAAGAGTGCAGTACCATGTTTACATTACATTCTCACAGCTGGCTTGGGGGTGTAAAGTGGAGCTAATGTGACAGAAGTGTGCAGAAACATGTTTACATTACATTCTTGCAGCTGGGGGACAGAGAGGATCTTAGGTAGCAGAGGTGTGCAGTAACATGTTTACATTACATTCTCACAGCTGTGGGCAGAGTGGAGCTAAGGTGGCATAAGTGTGCAGTAACATGTTTACATTATATTCTCACAGCTTGGGCAGAATGAAGCTAAGGTGGCAGAAGTGTGCAGTAACATTTTTACTTTATATTCTCATAGCTGGGGGTAGAGGAGTTAAGGTGGCAGATGTGTGCAGTAATGTGTTTACATTGCATTTTCACATATGGGGCAGAGTGGAGCTAAGGTGGCAGAAGAGTGCAGTAACATCTTTACATTACATTCTCACTGCAGGCTTTGGGGGGGTTAAGTGAAGCTTACCTGACAGAAGTGTGCAGAAACTTGATTACATTACATTCTTGCAGCTGGGTGACAGAGTGGAGCTTAGGTGGCAGAGGTGTGCATTAATATGTTTACATTACATTCTCACAGCTGGGGGCAGAGTGGAGCTAAGGAGGCCGAAGTGTGCAGTAATGTGTTTACATTATATTCTCATTGCTGAGGGGTAGGGTAGAGTTAAGGTGGCAGATGTGTGCAGTAACGTGTTTACATTACATTCTCACAGCTGGCAGAGAAGGCCAGTGTGGAGCTATGGTGGCAGAAGTGTCCAGTGACATTATTACATTACATTGTCAGAGCTGCAGGGTAGAATGGAGCTAAGGTGGCAGAAGTGTACAGTAACATATTTACATTACATTCTCACAGCTGGGGGGCAGAGTTTAGCTAATGTGGCAGAAGTGTGCAGAAGATGTTTACATTACATTCTCACAGCTGGGGCAGAGTAGAGCTCCGGTGGTAGAAGTGTGCAGTAACGTGTTTACATTACATTCTCACAAGTGGGGGCAGGGTTGAGATAAGGAGGCAGAAGTATGCAGTATCATGTTTACATTGGATTCTCAAAGCTCGGGTTCAGAGTGGAGCTAAGATGGTAGAAGTGCAGTACCATGTTTACATTACATTCTCACAGTAGTGGGATAGATTGGAGAAAAGTTGGCTGAAGTGTGCAGTGACATGTTTTCATTACATTCCAACAATTTGTGGCAAAGTGGAGGTAAGGTAGCAGATATGTGCAGTAACACGTTTACATTCTCACAGCTGGAGGGGTCAGAGTGGAGATAAGGTAGCAGAAGTGTGCAGTAACATGTTTACATTACATTCTCACAGCTGGGGGGGAGAAGTGTACAGTAACATATTTACACTACATTCTCACAGCTGGCAGGCAGAGTGCAGCTTAGGTTGCAGAAGTGTGCAGTAACATCTTTACATTACATTCTCACAGCTGCCTTGGGGGGTAAAGTGGAGCTAACGTGACAGAAGTGTGCAGAAACATGTTTAGATTACATTTTTGCAGCTGGGCGACAGAGTGGATCTTAGTTAGCAGAGGTGAGCAGTACCATGTTTACATTACATTCTCACAGCCGTGTGCAGAGTGGAGCTAAGGAGACAGAAGTGTGCAGTAACATGTTTGCATTACATTCTCACAGCTGGGGGTAGAGTGGAGTTAACATGGCAGATGTGTGCAGTAAGATGTTTATTACATTCTCTCAACTGGGTTCTGAGGTGGGCTATGATGGCAGAAGTGCAGTACCATGTTTACATTACATTCTCACAGTAGTGGGGTAGAGTGGAGAAAGGTTGGCAGGAAGTATTGGGTGACATGTTTCATTACATTCCAAGAACTTGGGCAGAGTGGAGGTAAGGTAGCAGATGGTGCAGTAACATGTTTACATTCTCACAGCTGGGGGGTCAGAGAGGAGATAAGATAGCAGAGGTGTGCAGTAACATGTTTACATTACATTCTCACAGCTGGGGGGAGAAGTGTACAGTAACATATTTACACTACATTCACACAGCAGAGGGGCCTGATTGGAGCTAAGGTGGCGGAAGTGTGCAGTAACATGTTTACATTACATTCTCACAGGTGGCTTGTGGGTCGTCAAGTGGAGCTAACATGACAGAATTGTGCAGAAACATCTTTACATTACATTCTTGCAGCTGGTCGACAGAGTGCATCTTAGGTGGCAGAGGTGTGCAGTAACATGTTTACATTATATTCTCACAGCTGGGGAAGAATGAAGCTAAGGTGGCAGAAGTGTGCAATAACATGTTTACTTTATATTCTCATACCTCGGGGCAGAGTGGAGCTAAGGTGGCAGAAGTGTGCAGTAACATGTTTACATTACATTCTCACAGCTGGGGGCGGAGTGGAGCTAAGGTGGCAGAAGTGTGCAGTAACATCTTTACATTATATTCTCAGAGCTGGCTTGGGGTGGTAAAGTGGAGCTAACCTTACAAAAGTGTGCAGAAACATGTTTACAATATGTTCTTGCAGCTAGGTGACAGAGTGCAGCGTAGGTGGCACAGGTGTGCAGTAACATGTTTTCATTACTTTCTCACAGCTGGGGTCAGAGTGGAGCTAAGGTGGCAGAAGTGTGCAGTAACATATTTTCATTACATTCTCGCAGCTGGGGGCAGAATGAAGCTAAGGTTGCAGAAGTGTGCAGTAACATGTTTACATTATATTCTCATAGCTGGGGGTAGAGTAGAGTTAAGGTGGCAGATGTATGCAGTAACATGTTTACATTACATTCTCACATCTGGGGGGATAGAGAGGAGCTAAAGTGGCAGAAGTGTGCAGTCACATGTTTACATTACATTCTCACTGCTATGGGGCCAGAGTGGAGCTATGGTGGCAGAAGTGTGCAGTAACATGTTTACATTACATTCTCACTGCTGGGGGGCCAGAGTGCAGCTAAGATTGCAGAACTGTGCAGTAACATGTTTACATTACATTCTCACAGCTGGTGGGAGAATTGTACAGTAACATATTGACACTAAATTCTCACAGCTGGGGGGCCAGATTGGTAGCTAAGGTTGCAGAAGTGTGCAGTAACATGTTTACATTACATTCTCACTGCTGGCTTGGGGAGGTAAAGTGGAGATAACGTGACAGAAGGTGTGCAGAATCATGTTTACATTACATTCTTGCAGCTGGGTGACAGAGTAGAGCTTAGGTGGCAGAGGTGTGCAGTAATATGTTTACATTACATTCTCACAGCTGTGGGCAGAGTGGAGCTCAGGTGGAAGAAGTCTGCAGTAACATGTTTAGATTACATTCTCACCGCTGGTGGCAGAATGAAGCTAAGGAGGCAGAAATGTGCAGTAACATGTTTGCATTATATTCTCATAGCTAGGGAGTAGAGATGAGTTAAGGTGGCAGATGTGTGCAGTAACGTGTTTACATTACATTTTCACAGCTGCGGGAGAAGGCCAGTGTGGAGCTATGGTGGCAGAAGTGTCCAGTGACATATTTACATTACATTCTCACAGCTGGGAGGTAGAGTGGAGCTAAGGTGGCAGAAATGTACAGTAACATATTTACATTATATTCTCACAGCTGGGGGGGCCAGAGTTTAGCTAAGGTGGCAAAAGTGTGCAGAAAGATGTTTAAATTACATTCATTCTCTCAGCTGGGGGTAGAGTTGAGTTAAGGTGGTAGAAGTGTGCTGTAACATGTTTACATTACATTCTCACAGCTTGAGATAGGGTGGAGTTAAGGTGGCAGATGTGTGCAGTAACATGCTTACATTACATTCTCACAGCTGAGGGGACAGAGAGGAGCAAAGGTGGTAGACATATGGGATGACATGTTTAAATTACATTCTCACTGCTGAGGGGAGGGCCAGAGTGGAACTAAGGTGGCAGAAGTGAGTAGCAACATGTTTACATTACATTCTCACAGCTTGGGGGTAGAGTGGGGTTATGGTGGCAGAAGTGTGCAGTACATGTTTCCTTTACTTTCTCAGAGCTCGGGGGGCTGTGTGAAAGCTAAGGTGGCAGACATGTACAGTAATACATTTACATTAGAGTCTCACAACTGGGGGTAGAGTGGAGTGAAGGTGGCAAAAGTGCAGTAACATGTTTAAATTACATTCTCACAGATGGCTGGGAGGTAGAGTGCAGCTAAGTTGACCGTGGTGTGCAGTAACATGTTTACCATACATTCTCGTAGCTGGGGGGGCAGAGTTGAGCTGAGGTGGCAAAAGTGTGCAGTAACATGTTTACATTACATTCTCACAGCTGGGTTTCAGAGTGGAGCTGAGATGGCAGAAGTGCAGTACCATGTTTACATTACATTCTCACAGTAGTGGGGTAGAGAGGAGAAAAGTTGGCAGAAGTGTGGAGTAACATGTTTTCATTACATTCCAACAACTTGGGGCAGAGTGGAGGTAAGGTAGCAGATGTGTGCAGTAACATGTTTACATTCTCACAGCTGGGGGGTCAGAGTGGAGATAAGGTAGCAGAAGTGTGCAGTAACATGTTTACATTACATTCTCACAGCTGGCGGGCAGAGTGCAGCTAAGGTTGCAGAAGTGTGCAGTAACATGTTTACAATACATTCTCACAGCTGTCGTCGTGGGGTAAAGTGGAGCTAACGTGACAGAAGTGTACAGAAACATGTTCACATTACATTCTTGCAGCTGGGTGACAGAGTGGATCTTAGGTGGCAGAGGGGTGCAGTAACATGTTTACATCACATTCTCACAGCTGTGGGCAGAGTGGCGCTTGGGTGGCAGAGGTGTGCAGTAACATGTTTACATTACATTCTCGCTGCTCGCTGCACAGTGAAGCTAAGGTGGAAGAAGTGTGCACTAACATGTTTACAATTCATTCTCACAGCTGGGGCAGAGTAGAGCTAAGGTGGCAGAAGTGTGCAGTAACGTGTTTACATTACATTCTCACAAGTGAGGGCAGGATTGAGATAAGGAGGCAGAAAAATGCAGTATCATGTTTACATTGCATTCTCACAGCTGGGGTTCAGAGTGGAGCTAAGATGGCAAAAGTGCAGTACCATGTTTACATTACATTCTCACAGTAGAGGGGGTAGAGTGCAGAAAAGTTGGCAGAAGTGTGGAGTGACATGTATTCATTCCATTCCAACAACTTTGGACAGAGTAGAGGTAAGGTAGCAGATGCGTGCAGTAACATGTTTTATATTGTCACAGCTGGGGGGTCAGAGAGGAGATAAGGTCGCAGAAGTGTGCAGTAACATGTTTACATTACATTCTCGCAGGAGGCTTGGGGGGGGAGTTAAGTGAAGCTTACCTGACAGAAGTGTGCAGAAACATGATTACATTACATTCTTGCAACTGGGCGACAGAGTGGAGCTTAGGTGGCAGAGGTGTGCAGTAACATGTTTACATTACATTCTCACAGCTGGGGGCAGAGTGGAGCTAAGGAGGCAGAAGTGTGCAGTAACATGTTTACATTATATTCTCATAGCTGAGGGGTAGGGTAGAGTTAAGGTGGCAGATGTGTGCAGTAACGTGTTTATATTACATTCTCACAGCTGGCAGAGAAGGCCAGTGTGGAGCTATCATGCCAGAAGTGTCCAGTGACATTAGTACATTACATTGTCACAGCCGCAGGGTAGAGTGGAGCTAAGGTGGCAGAAGTGCACAGTAACATGTTTACATTACATTCTCACAGCTGGTGGGCCAGAGTTTAGCTAAGGTGGCAGAAGTGTGCAGTAAGATGTTTACATTACATTCTCACAGCTGGGGCAGAGTAGAGCTCAGGTGGCAGAAGTGTGCAGTAACGTGTTCACATTACATTCTCACAAGTGGGGGCAGGGTTGAGATAAGGAGGCAGAAGTATGCAGTATCATGTTTACATTGCATTCTCACAGCTGAGGTTCAGAGTGGAGCTAAGATGGCAGACGTGCAGTACCATGTTTACATTACATTCTCACAGTAGTGGGATAGAGTGGAGAAAAGTTGGCTGAAGTGTGGAGTGACATGTTTTCATTACATTCCAACAATTTGGGGCAAAGTGAAGGTAAGGTACCAGATGCGTGCAGTAACACATTTACATTCTCACAGCTGGGGGGGGGGTCAGAGTGGAGATAAGGTAGCAGAAGTGTGCAGTAACATGTTTACATTACATTCTCACAGCTGGCGTGCAGACTGCAGCTAATGTTGAAGAACTGTGCAGTAACATGTTTACATTACATTCTCAGAGTTGGGTGGAGAAGTGTACAGTAACATATTTACACTACATTCTCACAGCTGGCAGGCAGAGTGCAGCTTAGGTTGCAGAAGTGTGCAGTAACATCTTTACATTAGATTGTCACAGCTGGCTGGGGAGTAAAGTGGAGCTAACGTGACAGAAGTGTGCAGAAGCATGTTTACATTACATTCTTGCAGCTGTGCGACAGAGTGGATCTTAGGTGGCAGAGGTGAGCAGTATCATGTTTACATTACATTCTTACAGCTGTGGGCAGAGTGGAACTAAGGTGGCTGAAGTGTGCAGTAACATTTACATTACATTCTTACAGCTGGCTTGGGGGTGTAAAGTGGAGCTAACATGACAGAAGTGTGCAGAAACATGTTTACATTACATTCTTGCAGCTGGGCGACAGAGTGGATCTTAGGTGGCAGAGGTGTTCAGTACCATGTTTACATTACATTCTCACAGCTGTGAGCAGAGTGGAGCTAAGGAGACAGAAGTGTGCAGTAACATGTTTGCATTACATTCTCACAGCTGGGAGGTAGAGTGGAGTTAACGTGGCAGATGTGTGCAGTAACATGTTTACATTACATTCTCACAGCTGGGGTTCAGAGTGGAGCTATGATGGCAGAAGTGCAGTACCATGTTTACATTACATTCTCACAGTAGTGGGGTAGAATGAAGAAAAGTTGGCAGAAGTGGGGAGTGACATGTTTTCATTACATTCCAAGAACTTGGGCAGAGTGGAGGTAAGGTAGCAGATGTGTGCAGTAACATGTTTACATTCTCACAGCTGGGGGGGTCAGAGAGGAGATAAGGTAGCAGAAGTGTGCAGTAACATGTTTACATTACATTCTCACAGCTGGGGGGAGAATTGTACAGTAACATATTTACACTACATTCTCACAGCAGAGGGGCCAGACTGGAGCTAAGGTGGCAGAAGTGTGCAGTTACATGTTTACATTACATTCTCACAGATGGCTTGGGGGTCATCAAGTGGGGGCTAACGTGACAGAATTGTGCAGAAACATCTTTACATTACATTCCTGCAGCTGGGCGACAGAGTGCATCTTAGGTGGCAGAGGTGTGCAGTAACATTTTGACATTACATTCTCACAGCTGTGGGCAGAGTGGAGCTAAGGTGGCAGAAGTGTGCAGTAACATGTTTACATTATATTCTCACAGCTGGGGAAGAATGAAGCTAAGGTGGCAGAAGCGTGCAGTAACATGTTTACTTCATATTCACATACCTCAGGGGCAGAGTGGAGCTAAGGTGGCAGATGAGTGCAGTAACATGTTTACATTACATTCTCACAGCTGGGGGCACAGTGGAGCTAAGGTGGCAGAAGTGTGCAGTAACATCTTTACATTATATTCTCAGAGCTTTCTGGGGGTGGTAAAGAGGAGCTAACCTGACAGAAGTGTACAGAAACATGTTTACATTACGTTCTTGCAGCTAGGCGACAGAGTGCAGCATTGGTGGCAGAGGTGTGCAGTGACATATTTTCATTACATTCTCACAGCTGGGGGCAGAGAGCAGCTAAGGATGCAGAAGTGTGCAGTAACATGTTTACATTATATTCTCATAGCTGGGGGTAGAGTAGAGTTAAGGTGGCAGATGTGTGCAGTAACATGTTTACATTACATTCTCACAGCTGGGGGGCTAGAGAGGAGCTAAAGTGGTAGAAGTGTGCAGTCACATGTTTACGTTACATTCTCACTGCTATGGGGCCAGAGTGGATCTAAGGTGCCAGAAGTGTGCAGTAACATGTTTACATTACATTCTCACAGCTGGGGGGTAGAGTGGAGCTAAGGTGGTAGAAGTGTACAATAACATATTTACATTACATTCTCACTGCTGGGGGGCCAGAGCTTAGCTAAGGTGGCAGAGGTGTGCAGTTAGAGGTTTACATTACATTCATAAAAATAAAACATTAGTATGAGTAATGTTTTATTGGGTGTGGAAGTATTTGTATAAATAACTGGGGCAGCAGCTGAGTGTCCTGCAATCATGCTACTGTGAGTAGGGTAGTTTTTGGAAATTATAAAAAGACCTGCAGATTCTTTTTTGGGTGGGCATGAGGTTTTTTTTTTTGTTTGTTTTTTGATTGTTGGTTGTTTTTTGTTTGTTTATTTTTTAATTTTGAAAAACCCTATACTGTACATAAAAGAAGATAGCTATCCAAAGCATTACAAGGCTTGTGTTTCCATTTGGGGATTCTGATGGCATCGTAGCCCACGAGCTTTGCTCTCATGATTTATAATGGCAGCTGAGCCTGTGATAGAAACACAGCTTTGTCATACATGGTTAGTTAGCCACTATTCAGTTTATTATGTAGCTACCAATGAAAGAGGCACAGAAGAGTTATCACCAGAATGTTTTGTACTCCAGCTGCTAGTAAGTGTATGCTACAGGTCTCTTCAAACAACATTAAGTCATGCTGTATTCTGACAATATGCAGTTAGCCCTTCCAGTTCAACTACTCCAGAGATGAAAGCGCTAACTCTATGCCATAGCATAGAACGTTGAAGCTCAACCTCGGTTTCAAACCTCTCCTTGTGTATTCTATGTAACCATCTGATTCCTTACTCTGCCTACCTGTGAAGTCACTCTGAGATTTCTCCACGCTTCTCGGTTCAGAGTGGTGTTTGTCATTGGTTATTTCAACCGCGTTTGATTAGACTGAATTTCCATTGGTAAGTCTCCAGTCCTTTTTCAGTCTGTATAACTGAGAGAGAGGACCAATTTGATTATTTCTTGAGGTAAATTGCTATAGTTAAAGTGTTTATTTGGAATCTGGCAGTTTTCAGTTTAAAAAAAAATTAGTCATCGTTTTTTCAATCGACCATTCAACCGGTCATTAATCAAAAACTATTTTAGTTACTCTGGCCTGACTGCCACACAAAGGGTAACTTTGACTTCAGTGCATTATGTCTGAGAAACTCAAGAAAAAGACTGGTCCCACTGGGTTTCAGCACTGCACAGAGTGTGGGGAGGTATTTGCCAAGGCAGATCCCCACCTCATGTGTGTTCATTGTCTGGGGTTTGACCACCTGAAAACAGACTGCCAAATTTGTGAAAACTTTTCTAAGGCCATGCTGGATAAATGTTTAGCCAGGCTGAAGGAAGGAAAGAAAGGCCGAAAAATCCACTGACTTGGATGGCCAGTCCAGTTTGGTGTCTGAAGTTGCCAGGGAACTGGAGGAGGTGCCTTCTGACCAGGGTGAAACATCCTCGACCAAACAAAAGCAGATATCGGGAATCGGTACCAGCAAAAACAAAGAAGAAATCTGCCAGTTCAGAGCCTATATTTCTGGCTCCAACCACAGATGAAATAGCTAAAGCAATTAGGATTATACAGTCATTACAGACAGAACCAGGAGAACGAGACCAGTACACAAATACACCCCTCGGTTCGGTCGTCTACTATTAATTCCACGGTTCATATGATCCAGAGACTTATTATGAACTCGAGGGAAGACAGGAAGAAGAGGAAGGCTTGGGGAAGCCCATTGAGCCTGATATTTTCCCTGATAGGCCAGATTCTGTCTCCCTCCTAGACAGCCTGGGGAGTCCTCCTCCCATTATTCATTCAACAGAAAGGTTGTTGAGACCTTAGCCTCCTACTCTGGAGGCAGCTGTGGAGGAGGAGGAGCCAGTTTTCATCGAGATGATGGATGTCCCTGACTCCAAAAGACTTTCAATGCCGCTCCATAAGGCCTTGAAAAGCAAATGCAATTTTGCAGATGCCTACTTCTATTCCCCTGTTGATTAAAGGATGGCTAGGAGGTATATGCTCTCAGACTGTGTACAGAGTTCCTCTATAACCACTGAAGCTATATAGGAGTTGTCCAGACTGCTGCCAGTGACAAGGTTGGCATTCATCTAGCCTCTCATCCTCCTGAGAAGGACTCAGAGGATTGATACCATGGCCAAGAAGAAATATGTGGTCTCTTCTCTGGGGATCAGACAAGTTTCCTACATGGCATATGTAGCCAGATACCAAAAGTCCATATGGAATCTGTCCTGGACTTAGCTAAGACTGCTCCACCCCAACTGGCCCAGGAGCTGGAGCAGACAGTCAAGGATGGCACTGAGGCATCAAAATCCAATTTCATGCTGCAGTGGACTCTAATGATGTGTTCTCTCAGAGTCATGGCTACTGCAGTTTCCCTGAGGAGATTTTCATGGCTCATGTGTACCAACCTTTCTCAGGATACCGTTAAAGGCCATGGATCTTCCTGTCATCCAAAATTCTCTGTTTGGGGAGCAAACTGAGTCAACATGAAGAAAATGGATGAGTTTGACCACTTACAAAGTGCAGCTGCAAAGAAAAGGCTACAACCCTACAAAAGCAGCAACTAGGCTAAGCAGAGGCAGGCCAACAAGGCCTTTCTACCAGGCACAGAGCATTCCCTGCTTACAGCAGCAGAGTTTTTTTCAGTGGCAGAGGTGGGAGAGGTGTAGCTGCATCCCTCCCAGCCTAAGACTCCTGCCAAACAGACACCATGATGTGTCAGCCAGGCCACCTCCCCTCTGCCAGTAGGTGCTGGCTCACTACTTCAGGCCTGAAATTCATTACCACAGACAAGTGGGTCCTGGAAGTAGTGAGCCAGGGACTTGCTCTGAATTTCAAATGGTTCCCAAGAACCAGAGTAAAGTCTTTCAAACCTGCCAGCATTTCAGAGGCAACTTTGTTAGAGGCAGAGGTTTCCACACTTATAGAGCAAAAAGCAGTGGAACCTTTCCCTGTCCTTCACAAAGGAAAAGGGTTGTACTTAAGATACTGCCTCACCCTAAAGAAGACTGGGGAGTGGCAGTCCATCCTAGATTTGTAGTATCTCAACAACGACCTGACAAAACCCAAATTCAAGATGGTGACTTTAACCAAAATCCTTCCTACTCTCAGACAAGGAGATTGGTTAGCCTCCTTGGACCTCAAGGATGCTTATTTCCACATACCTATCAGACACTGCCATAGAAAGTATCTAAGGTTTGAGTTGCCCTCAGACCACTACCAGATCAGGGCAATGCCCTTTGGCCTGACCTTGCCCCCAGAACATTCACAAAGTGCCTGGCAGTGGATGTTGCTTCACCTGAGAAGGCAGGGCGTGTCTGTGTTTCCCTGCCTGGATGACTGGTTGGTCATGGTACTGTCCCTCAGCACGTGAGGGAAGCCTTGACTGTGGTGCAGAATACCCTGGGGTCCTTAGGATTTCTGGTAAACCTAAGAAAATCATTACTGGAACCTGTCCAGAGCCTAGTGTTCATGGAAGCAGAGCTGCACATAGTTTAGGCAAGGGCTCTCCTGCCAGTAGAAAGGGTGGACAACCTCAGCCATCTGGCAAGTTCTTTTCACTTGAAGGTGTCTTGGCTGGCAAGACATTTTCTTCATCTTTTGGGACACATGGCAGCCTCCACAACAGTGGTCTCAGGAGCCTGGTTTCAGATGAGGGACATTCAGTTTCACTTCAGATCCTTTTGGTCCCAGAAAAGAGATCCCCTATCCAAGCTGATTTCAGGGACATCCACCTTGGTAAAGGCGCTGCAATAGTGGCTGGACAAGGACAATCTCAGGGAGGGTGTTCCTTTCCTCCAACAGTCTCCTACAGTAGTTCTGACCATGGATGCTTCACTCCTGGGATGGGGGAGCTCACCTGGGGAAACACACTGCTCATGGGACATGGTCTCATCAGGAGTCCTTGCTCCATATCAACCTGTTAGAGCTCAGGGCAGTGTTCCTGGCTCTTCGGTCATTCTCAGAGATGGTACAGGGGAAGATGGTTCAGGTAAGAATGGTACTATGTGATAAGGGCGATTTTTAAACGCCGAACGCCCTTTTCACAACCCCACATCGCCAAAATTAAATTTCAGCAATGTGGGATCCCGGTGATACAAAAAGCGGCGCAAAAAACTTTTGTTTTTGTTTTATGTAGGAGGGCTGCACTCTGATGGGGGCTTACCCCTCACAGCCACCTTAATTAAGATTCTCAACCCGGGGTGCAGGTCAGGTGGGGGTGCTTACCTGGGAACAAGAAAATAATTTTACTGCCTCGGGCCGGTCGCAAAAAAAACTACCAGCGCCCAGTCCCAAACCCTGCATCCCCACCACCCCAAGCTGGCACTTAACCCACCACGCCATGATGCCAGCTCACTGGAACCCCATGGCACTACCCTCACATACCCTCCCACCCCTCCCTTGGCAGGCTCGCCCCCAGGTGTGTATATGCGTGTCACTCTGTCGCCTTTTCCTCGACCCCCCCATCCATTCTCCAATCCCACACCCCCGCCATCGTGAGTACTAGCCAAAAGTGGGTCACTGTTTCAGCAGGCGCCCACTTGCTAGTGCCCATATAACAGGATACCAGTAAGAACAGACAACACCGCCACCATGTTCTACATCAACAAGCAGGGAGGGATAAGGTCCTTCCTGTGTGTACGGAAGCAATGAAGATCTAGAGTGTGACATACTCTCTTCAGATCTCCTCTCAGCTGTGCACTTGCCAGGCAAGGGCAATGTACTGGCAGATGCTCTCAGCAGAATAAATTAGAGTCACCATGAGTGGTCTCTGAACAAGGGAATACTGAATGCAGTGTTCAGCAGATGGGGCACACTGAAGATATATCTGTTTGCAGCCACAGACAATCACCAGCTGCCCCAGTTCTGTTGCAGACCTCCAGTTCTGGGCCCTGTGCCCCTGGATGCACTGATTTTGGACTGGACAGGCAAGTTCCTGTCTGCCTTTCCCCCATTCCCTCTGATCTTCAGAGTGCTGGTCAAACTCAGGAGCCAGCCATCATCTATCACTCTGATTGTTCTGGATTGGGTCAGACAACCGTGGTACCCCATGCTGCTGTCTCTGATGGTGAGCAGTCCAATTTGTCTCCCCCAGAGGCACTATCTCCTGACCTCCTATCAGCTGAAAATCCTGTACCCCAACCTCAAGTCCCTCAGGCTCAATGCCTGGCTCTTGAGGACCTAGAGTATGCAGGCCTGCATCTCTCTCAAGGGGTCATGGATATTCTGAAGGTTTACAGAAAACCTGCTACTAGAAAGACTTATACTTCCAAGTGGAAGAGATTTTCTATCTGGTGTGCACAGAGGGAAATAGATCCACAAGCAGCAGGACTGGCAACCATGTTGGACTATTTTGTCCATCTGCACTCCTTAGGTCTTCGGCCCTCTACCCTGAAGGTGCATCTGGCAGCTGTGTCCGCTTATCTCTCTGCAGGGAAGGGACCTTCCCTGGCATCCCATTCAGTCTTCAAGAAGTGTTTTAAAGGGTTGCTCTACTTACTTCCCCCCCAACAGGGAGCCTACCCCATCTTGAGACCTGAATATCTGCATAGCTCAGTTAGTGCAGGCCCTTTTGAACCCATGCCTTTGGCTGAGCTTAAGTATTTGACATGGAAAACTGTCTTCTTGGTAGCCATAGTCTCTGCTAGGAGGATTAGCGAGCTACATGCCTTGTCAGTAGAACTTGACTACATAGCATTCCATAGGGACAAGGTCATCCTTAGGACAAACAGGAAATTTCTCCCAAAAGTGGTATCTCGGATTTCCATTTGAATCATTCTATGACATTTCTTTTCTTCTTTACTGAACACTCCTGCTCAGGGGACTGAAGACTGCATTGTCTGGATGTAAAAAGGGCTATAAGCTACTACATAGATCAGACAAAGGCCCATAGGAATGTCTGTACCCAGTTATTCCTCACCTATGGAGAAGTGGGTAAAGGTAAGCCAGCCACCAAGGGGACCATTGCTAGGTGGATCGTGTCTTGCATCCAGTTTTGCTATGGTAAACTGGGGAAAGAGCCACCGGCAGGTCTCAGGGCCCACTCTACCAGGGGAACAGCTGCCTCCATTGTAGCTGCCAGAGACATTCACCTGCTCAAAATCTGCAAGCAGCTACCTGCAAAACTGTTCACATATTTACCAAGCACTACTGCCTGGACACTCAGGCCAGGAGTGATGCCAGATTTTAGCACAGCAGTACTGCAGAGCCTATTTCCTAAGTAGGTTCAGTGCCCACTCCATGGGTCACTGCTTGGTAGTCTGCATATTGTCAGAATACAGCAAAACTTCATGTTGTTTTGAAGAAAAAATTACAACAGTAATCTTGTTTCTTCTAATGGAGTCTTGTTTTATTCTGACCTCCCTCACTACATCCCCTGACAGAACGTAAAAGGGGCAGGTTCTGCTTGTCATTAGAAATTTAAGTGCTGCATCTCTAAGGTGCCATGTTTTTCTTGGGTATTCCTTGACTTGAGTCTTCTAGTTGCCCTTTGTCTGGTTATTAGCCATGTTGGGTTATTATTTAATATAGATAGGCTTGGCAGTAACTACTTAGTGCTGGTAAGAATCTGATGGTTTCATAGAATGTACCAGGGCCAGGGGTTTGAAAACTGAGCTCAAGCTCAATGTTCTATGCTATGGCATAGAGTTAACTCTTTCACCTCCGGGGTAGTTGAACTGGAAGGGCTAACTGAATATTGTCAGAATACAGCAAGACTCCATAGTAAAAACAAGATTTTTGTGGTCATTTTTTCTTCTCTGTGTTATTAGTGCCCAAAAGATGACTGGCACCATGATTCATGATTTCCTGGAGAGTTCTGTAAGTAAAGAGCTTCTAAATGGACCCTAAATTGATATGACACATAAATAATGTACTGTTTATAGATAAGACTGTGTCCCTCTGCTGGTTCTTCTAGGTGTTCCTCCGAACAGAGAGATCTTACTCTGTGTAAACTGAATTTGTTAAACATTTTGTTATATGCAATAAAAATGCATTTGGATAACTTAGTTACAGATCAGGATCCATTGCCTTCAATGTGGAAGCAAAGGCTCTTGAAATCATTCACATGGAAAGACAGGCGATGTAGTAATGATAATTTAACTGAGGAGGGAGTTAGGGAAATAAAGAGAGACCTGGAAAAACAGGAAGAGTGTTTCAGATTAAGGCAAGTAGGCAACTAACGTTTAATGCAACAAGTGCAAAGTGAATCTCACTGGCAGAAAGAACCCTAAAACAAAACACTGGATGTTGGGAGTAAGGGTGGGGCAGGCGACTGAGGAGAGAAACCCAGGGGTCATCATTAGTGGCAACCTAAAAGACATTGCTCAGTGCACTAAAGTGTACAGGAACACAATCAGAATGTTAGAATATATAGGAAGGGGATTTGATGGTAGGAGAAAGGAGGTGACACTGCCCCTGCCCAGGTCCCTGGTAAGGCCACACCTGGAGTACTGTGCACAGTTCTGGAGTCCACATCTCAGGAAAAGCAGGGATTACATAAATACCACACAAAGGAGTGCCACAAAGATGATTCAACGGCAGCAAGGGAGGTTGTATGGGAAACATCGGCAGACCTCAAAGGGGAACAATCAGCATAAAGCACCCCACATTCGAGTGGGGGGTTGGTACCAATGGGCACTTTGTGTGCAAAAATATTTTGGTTTACTTACTGTTTAATGTAGTATAGTAGATTGTATCAGACTAATTGTATTTACTTCTAAGGTGACAACTTCTGTTATTACAAGTCCAAGAAACCCCTGCAGCTGACATCGAACAATAGGCAGCAGTGGGAAATTCAATAACCTACAATGCATGTTAGAGCTTTATAATCTCCAGTCAGTTGTTTTCCAGTTCTGCTTTCCTCAAGGGGCTAAGCATAGTCCTCATTGACTGTATGTAGCCCAGGGAGGACAGTAGGATAAGCAAACAAAAGATCAGAGCTTATAGAAACTCTAACATGGCAGGCTATTGAACCTCCCACTGCTGCACAATGCTCTGATGTCAGCTACAGGGATTCTGGGACTTGTAGGAACAGAATATGTCCTACTCACAAGTAAGTAAAATTATTCTGATATCATTATACTATAGTTCAAGGTAAGTAAACTAAAATGTTTTTGCACACAAAGTGCATATTGGGACCAGCCACCCACTTAAGTGTAGGCCTTTGATGCTGTTCCCTTTAACATGTATACACTGTAGATCAGAAGGGAAAGGGGGCTATGACTGAGACATACAAGTTTTTGCAAGGATTCGAGAGGTGGATTGTAAAGGATGGTTCATGAGAGTCTAGGGCATAGTGACTAGAGGATATTTATTTATTTAGTTTTGTTGACTGGGTAAGTGCATAGACAAATCCTGCCTATTTTCAGGCACGCACTGAGGGGATACAGATGAATGCCAACTGATCTTGAACCAGATTAAGCTGTTGGTGGTATTTTTAGTGAATGAGGGAAATTTGGCCAGGACACTGGGGAAATTCCCCTACTCTTTTGATAAGTGCCATGGGATCTTTAACAACCACCTGAACTACCACCAATCCAGGCAGATGGGACCTCGGTTTATCATCTCATCCGAAAGACGGCACATCAGAAGTGCAGCACCCCTCTCATGCTGCACTACAGTCTCAGTACTGGAATATTAGCCCAAGTGCCAGATGTGGGAACTGAACCCACAGCCCTCTGATCTCCCGGCCTCAGAGGCGAGTGTGCTACCTACTGAGCCACTGACACTGCTGCCATATGGATGGAGAAGGGCTGGGGTGAGATTCAGAGGAAACTAGAGTGTCTTCACTGAGGGGTGGTGGGTGAATAGAGTAGACTGCTCAGAGAGGTGGTAGAAATCAAGACTGTGATAGGGTTTAAACATGCATGGGACCAACATAAGGGAACTCTGTGACACACAGGCAGATAATGAGAAGGGATACCTAGGGAAGGGGATCATGATTGGCTGCTAGGGTTAACAGATCTGTAAAGTCAGCCCAGCATTAGAACAAGCATGGAGCTAGGCAAGGACACATATAAACTGGATGGACCTCTGGGCCTTTCTCCACTGATACAATCTACATTTCTATATATACCATTTAAGGACATTTAAAAGAGAGTGTGGGCCCCCTTCTTGGCAAGTATTAAACCTTGCATTAAGACCAGTTTAGAACTCAGTTCTCCTTAACTTCTAAATGGGAAACCCTGTGGCTGTGACCACCCACCCCCCAACACACACACACACACACACACACACACACACACCCCTTGTATATGAGTGTGGTTAAGGGCACAAAGCTGCAAATCTGAGACCTGGTTTGAATCCAATCAGCCCCCACTTGCATACTGTGTGACCTGAGCAAGTCACTTAACTTCCTTGCTCCCAGCTCACACCTGGAAACAAGCTTCTGCATCGTGCCTTTCCTGGTTAAAAATGTACCCTTTACCCCTTTACCTTTAATTGCTATCTGTGACTCTAACAACATTGTGTCATTTTTATGTTTCTGTGTTTAATTTCTATTATCAGCTATACCTCTTAAGTATTTTAGCGGAGTTAAAACTGTCTGATAGTCATCTACAAAGAGGCATGCCAGAGGGTTCTAGTGAGAGATAACAATCTCTTTGGATGGTTACTAGGAGAACTGAAAGCAGATAGTATCCCTTTCATGTTTCACGGAGGGTCCTGACTAATGTGAGGAGTCACTCCTGCTGTTGAGACCTGAGTAAAAACAAATTAATGGACTCTGCAATACATGAAACCAAGATTCCAGCTTAGTCCTGTCTCTCCAGATGGGATGTTTTCTAGGACTCAAAGGAATGTCAAATCTATGATGTCAGCATTGTGACCTCACTGACTGTGACATCCTGCTACTTAAAACAGTAAGTGAGTGACTGCAAGATCATTCACATATGATGTCACTGTTAGTGAGATCATAATGCTGATGATGTAGTGTGGGGAAGTAGAATTAGACATGTCAGCTGCCAGGCTAAGAGCTGTTCCACACATCCAGCACAATATTATCACCCAGAAGATATTTTGATGGACAAAAGGAAAAAGAAAAATACTTCAGAAATGAAAAGTTACAACTGACTACTTCTTAAAATTTGTATTATTTTCATGCCTGCATGTTTTGGCTCCACTAGCTCTTTAAGGTCTGGCATAGCCTGAGAAGAGATGGTCACCTTTGAGACTATGAACAAGCTACCATCTAAGCATCTTAGTCTGCCCTGATTCACCAAAGTGTCTTGTGGGATAAGCCATTCTACCTTAGAGACAGAGAGAGAGAGAGAGAGAGAGAGAGAGAGAGAGAGAGAGAGAGAGAGAGAGAGAGAGAGAGAGAGAGAGAGAGAGAGAGAGAGAGAGAGAGAGAGAGAGAGAGAGAGAGAGAGAGAGAGAGAGAGAGAGAGAGTTTTTGCATGTAACCCAATGTTCAAATATTTCTTCCATTTCCGTAGAATTACAGTTCCCCATAGTCTTGCTGTAATGTCCTGTAGCATAAGCGTAAATATCTAGAAGTATTAAAATATTATAGTTTTACTTCAGGTTTCTGTAACTGAATTGTTTGAGGTACAGCTAACTGATTTATAATTGACAAAATGGTATTCTCCCCTGAAGAGAACACTACTATTACCATACTGTGTTTCTAAATAAGACGTTCTCGGCTGTGACAGAGAGGAGTGAGTTAGTTGCCTTTGAGCAAGGAGTGCAGTTCTGTGTAAGCAGTGGCTCTGGAGATATCAAGACCTGGAGATACCCAAAAAGAGTGTCTGTGCTGAGTGGTGACAGGTACTGAGTACCTTTGTGGGCATCTGAAGGGGATGAGAAAGCTGGTAATGCTGGAAGGCTGTCTGGGAGAGACTAGTCTGCCACAGTGACATATCCAGAGAGACTGGATGCAACAGAATTGATGTTTCTCATAAATGAATATTGTTAATCTTCTAGCTCTAACTTTAGATGGCTGAATTGTTTAAAGTGTAACCTTCCTGGGTGTGGACAACTTTCTTGTTTCTTTACATGCACAATATTGTATTTAGTAAAGTTTGTGCACACCAGGATAGTCCCAAATGAAATAAAATATCTCCTTTCCATGGGTGTCAGGCTTATCAGCTCCTTTATTTGCAGTACTGCTGTAGATTTTTCTCAAGATACACTATGTACCCACATCCACTTGCATTAGATAATGGACTTCCTGCAACTGCATGGCAGGAATGACCACTGTGTGGTCACCCATGACACTGATGCCTGCCCAAATCCCACCACATAGGAGGCTTCTGAACAGTGGCATTCCCATCTTCTTTGTTCAAGTCAGAGCATAATGTCCCTATATAGTGCTCTGAGCCCCAGCCATTTAGAGTATGAGAGAGTCAACTAGACTTGATCCGGTCTCCCATGTGGTGTTGCATTGTGCCACCAGCTGGCACCACTGGGCCAAGTTGTTCCTAAATTTTTAGGGTTACCACCTTGTAAGAAGCCCAAAGTGGGCCATTTCTTACTGAAACATGATTTTCCACAGGACAGTATGTAACCTTGACCAATGCAACATACTTGTTTTCTAAATAATCAGAATTAAGACTAAGCATTGTCAATTTTTAGTTGTTTCTACTGTTTCTTATCATTTTAAGGTATTTTAGTTAAGGTATGGTAGTTTTCTGCAACATTTAGAGGAAGATTAGTAAATATTTTTTATACTGTAAGGTCAGGACATGTAGTGTTTTTCTTGGGGTTTTTTGCAGGACACAATTGCTCAATTCAGGACTGTCCTGCGAAAATCAGGACAGGTGGTAATCCTCTTAATTATTAGTTAGTCTTAATTATAGGGTTCTGTGCTCTAGCTGTTCCATCCTCATGGTTGACTAGTCATACGGTTTTGCAGAATTGCTGTTCTTAATCATTAATTTAATGAACAGTTCTAGCAATCATGTTAGAAGATAAATAAGAGACAACAGATCCGCCAAGGTTAGAGGTCAAGCTGTTTGCTCCATTTTCGTAAGACTGCTGATTGACCTTTGAACTGATAACAGCTTGTTATGTTGGGAACCACGGTAGCTGCTTACCCAGTATTTGTTTCAAAATGTATGCATGAGTCAGTAACCTTTGGTATTAGCTGTTTGGTGTCAACCTACTGAACTCAGCAAGAACATATTTACATCATCATGAAAAAAACATGATGTTCTTTTAGCCGATTACTGTGTACCTCATACTAGCATTATCACATCTTACAGAACAGTGTAACAGAAGTGAACCACTTGAACAGCAATGTCAAGTACTGTATAACCAGCCAGCCCATCAGCGCAGTGGTAAGGTTACTGCTCACGACGCTGGTGACCTAGGTTCAAGAATGAGCCTGGGTCACTGGGGCTGGCATGGGGAGGAGAACTAAGCATCCCAGTGAATGTTCTCTTTCTCCAGGGTGGGTGGGGAGTACCACCTGGGTGACCACAGGTATCTGCATACAGGAGCTGCTTGGGGTGGGAAGAACAGTGACTGAAGTTGGTGCAAGCATATGCAGCATGCATGCGTTTCTGCTTCTTCTGGAAGTAGCATCCATAGGGTGTGGGGAGATACACAAGGAAAAGAACATTCTGCTGCCACAGGATAAAACTGTCCCCTGCTCCACAAGTCCTAGTATACTGCCGTCTGCACCACACCTCCACACCAGACTGGAATTCTAAAGAGGACTTGCCCCCAGTGTCCCTGCCATGGGGTGGTAATCATGGAAGAACAGGAGGTAAGGTTAGTTCCGGAGAAGGTGAGTGACAGGGCTGATAGAAGAGGGCTGACCACAAGCTGTGGGGCATAAGCTATAGTAACATTTAAACAAACACTGTACAGTTTGTTAATACAGTACAGCCATGGAGACCATTCTTACAGTTGTAAGAGTTGTCTCACATGCATCCCTAAGGTATGGGAACCACAAACTAAAGATGAGTGGTTCTGATATACCCTAAGGATGTAAGTGCGACCACTCTACAACCTTGACGTGGTTTTCTGTACTAATATATTATTGATTGGGACTCAGCAATAATAGAACAACATTTTTTAAAACCTGCCTTGAGTATACCCTTTCCCAGGGCAGCTGTGGATGAGACACGCTTCACAGAACAACAGGTGTCTCACGTGCAGAGGAAAGAGCACTCTGATTAGTCAGAAGCGGTCCCTCGATCTATAATGTATAATCATGTTCCAGAAGCACTGTAGGAAGTACTACAGAATATGCCATGGTGAAAGTCAGTTCCTAACAGTGAGTGATGCTGCAGTGTAGGGGCAGTGCCATTGTTACCACAGTGAGGGGTATGTTTGACACTGTAGTATAGGAAAGCACTACCAAGATGTGAGGGCATGTTTGACACTGTAGTATAGGAAAGCATTACCAAGATGAGGGCATGTTTGACACTGTAGTATAGGAAAGCATTACCAAGATGAGGGCATGTTTGACACTGTAGTATAGGAAAGCATTACCAAGATGAGGCATGTTTGACACTGTAGTATAGGAAAGCATTACCAAGATGAGGGGCATGTTTGACACTGTAGTATAGGATAGCAGTACCACAGTGAGGTGCATGTTTGACACTGTAGTATAGGGTCGCATACCACAGTGGTGGCATATTTGACACTGTAGGATAGCATTACCGCAGTGAGGAGCATGTTTGTTACTGTAGTACAGGGTCACATTACCACAGTGAGAGGCTTGTTTGAGACTGCAGTGTAGTGTAGCATTACCACAGTGAAGTGCATGTTTAACACTGTAGTGTAGGATAGCATTACTGCAGTGAGGGGCATGTTTGAGACTGTAGTATAGGGTAACATTACCAGTGAGGTGCATGTTTGAGACTGTTGTATAGGGTCACATTACTGCAGTGAGGGGCTTGTTTGTCACTATAATATAGGGTAGCATTACTGCAGAGAGGGGCATGTTTGTTACTGTAGTATAGGGTCACTTTACTGCAGTGAGGGGCATGTTTGAGACTGTAGTATAGGATAGCATTACCCAGTGAGTGGCATGTTTGTTACTGTAGTATAGGAGAATGACTGCAGTGAGGGCATGTTTGTTACTGTAGTATAGGGTACATTACCACAGTGAGGGGCATGTTTGAGACTGTAGTATAGGATAGCATTACTGCAGTGAGTGGAATGTTTGTTACTGTAGTATAGGGTCACATTATTACAGTGAGGGCATGTTTGTTACTGTAGTATAGTGTCCATTACTGCAGTGAGTGGCATGTTTGCTACTGTATAATAGGGTCGCATTACTGCAGTGAGGCATGTTTGTCGCTGTAATATAGGGTATTACTGCAGTGAGGGCATGTTTGTCACTGTAGTATAGGGTCACATTACTGCAGTGAGGGGTATGTTTGACGCTGTAGAATAGGATAGCATTACTACAGTGAGGGCATGTTTGTCACTGTAATATAGGGTAGCATTACACGCAGTGAGGGGCATGTTTGAGACTGTAGTATAGGATGGATCTACTATGGAATATTGAAACTCGGTATCCCAAACTCCACAAGACCGAGTTTGGGAGACTGAATTCAGTATCCCACAGCACTGGATCCCACTTCATGGATCCCAGTATTTATATTTAATGGGCTACCTTCAGGAAGTGGCCTACCCCCACACCCCATGTAACTCAATAACCAACTGTGAGGGGGAGCAGACCTGAGAGTAAAACATTAAGTTTTGGGGGGTGGAAAAAAAACATTGCAGTAACCAGGAACAGAACCTGATCTGCCGAACCACGCTGGCCGAGCTGCTGGTGGCTTTGCCCTCCATGCCAAGGGAGCAGCTCGGCCAGCTTCCATATTTTTCCCTCCATTGTGGTGCCTGGCCAGGGGTAGGGTAGGGTAGGGTAGTGGTTTGTCACATCCACTACCTTACCCCTGTCCTTCCTGTTGGGCACGCATGTGTCGGGACACTGAAGCTGTTGAGCACGCGTGTGTCGTGATACTAAACTCGGTCTCATGAGTGTCAGGATTCTGAGTTTCAGTAGCCTAATAGGATACCATATAGTATAGCATTACCACAGTGAGGTGCATGTTTGACACTTTAGTGTAAGGTAGCATTACCACAGTGAGGAGTCATGTGTGACACTGCAGTACCAGGTAGCATTACCACAGTGAGGGGTAAAGGGTGATGCTCAAGTACCGGGTAGAATTATGATAGTGAGGGAGTACTGAATGGCGCTGCAGTACCAGGTAGCATTACCACAGTGAGGGGCAAAGGATGTTGCTCTAGTACCAGGTAGAATTATGACAGTGAGGGGTACTGGGTGGTGCTGCAGTACCAGGTAACATTACCACAATGAGGGGTACTAGGTATTGCTGCACAGTACCAGGTAACATTACCATAGTAAGGGGTAATGGGTGATGCTCCAGTACCAGGTAACATTACTACAGTGAGGGCAATGGGTGATGCTCCAGTACCAGGTAGCATTACCACAGTGAGGGGTAATGGGTGATGTTTCAGTACCAGGTAGCATTACCACTGTGAGGGGTCATGCGTGACACTGCAGTACAGGGGAGCATTACCACAGCGAGAGATATTAAGTGATGCTGCAATGCAGGGCAGCATGCAACTGTTTTCATTCATGGAGGCTCATTTCTCTGGCCCCAACCTCTGCATAGAGCTACCTCAGTCTGCCATCATAACACTGCACTGCATAAGATGAAGAAACGTCCATTCCTGCACCCTAATGGCAACAGTAAGCAGTACTACTGCTGGGAGTATTTTGTAGAGGAAGGCAAGATTTGGGTGAATCAGTCATTGACTATTGTAGCAAGGTTTGTTACTTGAGCTAGACTGAGGACACAGTGCAATGCTTTCTGCTGCTATGTGGAAATGGGTTGGATCTCCACCTAAGTCCGAAACAGAGACCCTGATAGCCGCTCTGGCCAACACAGGTAAGCAGTATGATGTGTTACAAAGGGACTTAGCCAGTGTTGGAAAATAGGCACATAAACATCAGATGCAGTTTAGTGTGGAGACTTCCAGGTGATGCATGTAAGAGCAAAGAATAAGGGAAGGAAGGACACCCTGAATATGAAGGCGATTAGGGCATTAGAGCAGCAAAGGATTTGGGGATGATTACAATCAAAATACAAAAGTAGTCTAAGCAGTGCAAAGCCACGCAAAAAAGCTAACAAGATTCTGGACTGTATCCTGTAACCCTTAACCGCAGTCCTCCTCTCAATTCTAAAGCAGCAAACTAGATAAGGACAAAAGACATCAAGATGGGAGATGGCTACAAGCCCCTCGAGCCCATTCTCCCCTTTTCAGCAGTTATATCCTTGTCCTGATGTCCCTGTGTCCAAATTCCAAACAATTTTCTCCCTTCTCAGGCTAACAGACTGGAACAGCGTATCAGCCATCCTTCCAACCAATCCCTCATCTTCCCTCTTTCCACTGGTTGCTGCTTGAATGGTTCAGAGAGTGATATAGACGCTCCTCCACCTCAAACCCCTTTCTTATCTACCCACCAGTAGTTACGGATTTGTATAGACTAGCATCACTCACCTCCCTTTCAGTTCTCAGCAGTGTCTCTGTGTATAAAGGAGGGGCAACCCTAAACACCAATGGTTATCCTCCTCTACCTGCTGTGATAGTAACTGTTGTCCACTACTGCCATGAACTTTCTTGTACTGTAGGTAACTTGTAGTTGTGTGTCCTTTTAAAAGTAACACTTGTGTGTCCTATTGCACTACACTAAAAACTAAGCACATTTTGTATACTGCTGTTCCATGGGACCCCCCATGGTATTGTATCTCATGCAGTCATTCTGCCATCTATATATACAGACATCAAATACATAAATGCTACACTATCTACACTTATGGCTTTCCTACTACAACTGTCTCTTGGTGAGGAAGAGGGTGGGTAATAACCTCGGAGGTGACTCCTGTGTATTGTGCAGTTCCCAGATCAGGACTTGACCCACACCCTGGAGAGGCATGGCCCACTGAGGTGCTGTCTATAAAGTCCCTGGGCACCTTGGCAGGAACTGCTCTGGCCACGCTAACTGTGCCCCTTCAGGGGGAGAACCACCTATGTGCGACCTCCTCCATTGGTTGAACCCCTCAGACCCTCCTTTCTCTGCCACAGTTGACTAAGGATGTCCCCTGCAAAGCATAATGCCAGAAAGTTTACTGTTGCAATGATGTCTGCTCCTCTTTTTCATCATGTTCCTTGCAATCTTCATTGTCCCATTGGCTGTGGGGATACAGAGAGCCACCATTGCTGGTCGCAAAATAGATTTGCTTTGTATTTGCACTGTACATGTTAATGTCCCTGCAAGGCAACTTGAGGTAGGCCTTAGCTTATTTAAATTGTAATTCTTATAACTTTATTAGGATTGCATTAGCAGCTGTAACTGCCTTTGAACACTGTACCCTTTAAGAAATCATTCAGATATAGGGCATGACACCAGGAATTTGCTTGTAAAAACTCCAAACAATAATTTACCAATGCCAGCGCACTCAGCTTCAGGAAGTGAAGTGACAATGAGTATGTATCCAGCACCCCAACCACAGCTCCCATTTAGGACCTAATTTCAAGTCAGCATTCCAGATCAGTTATCACATTCAACATACTTCAGCATATTCACAGTTCAGCAATAATCGCTGATTACTGTACATATCCCAGGCCAGCTGATTGTGGGTTCAGTTCTCATCAGTGGCTCACTCTCAGTATATTTACAATTCACACAGCAGTTCCCAACAGTACATTACTGTCGTTTACACATTCCCTATTTACTTAAATTGTCCCCAATCTCAGGCCCTAGTCAGGGCCCGAGCCTCTAGAGACCTACACCGGAGGGAGTCCATGCTGCCTAGATGCAGGAATCCTACCACTATTCCTGGACCAGCAGGCCCCCCAGCCATTCGCAGCCAGAGAAGCATACCTGGAGGTGCTAAACAGAACTGATGCATGATGGTACCCCAGACTGGGGAACTGCAAGAGAAGAACTGCATTTTGGTGGGCCAGAGCCCCTATTTATATGCCCCTACTGGGTAGGAAAACATTGCCCATGAAACCACCCAATCAATGGGCAATTTAAGGTGCAAGTCTGGCACCTAAATCTACCGTCGCTAAGCAGGACAGACATTGGAATAACAGGATGCACACCGTTAACATTCAGAACACATTCCAGAAAAAATATGATAATGTGGTACGAGTGCATGTACAAACAGCAACTGGGACAGTCAGTCTTTTGAAAGTCACAGTTCAATATTTATTTATTTATTGAAATTTTATAACCAGGAAAAGTACACTGAGCCAAGATTCATTTCTAGGTGTCATCTGGGAGAATTGGATAGGGATACAAACTATTTCATTTCATTTTTTAATTTTTATACTTGTTGGCAATATGAGCTAAAAGCCCATTTTCATAAGTGGCAAGTTAACATATAAAACATTTTGTCAAACAGAACATACATATTAACAGAAAAATACAATATATAAACACATACCAAATATAAATACATACAATAAAACATATAACAGTCAGTTACCTTTGAAAACAAGTGCACTCTGAGAGAGTCAAGTGACTGAGCAAGCTGATGCTTAATGGATCTAACAGTTCTACAGTTAATAACTGCACTAGGAATCTTATTAAAAGAAGTGGTAGCCTTATATACAACTGTTCTTTGGCCTATTGTTTTCTTAAAAAGGGACCTTTAATAAACCTAAAGTCTGTGACCTTACCTTAATACTCATGCTCTAATGAAAAAGATTGAATAATTGGGTGTAGAAACCTTTGAAACCTTTAAAGACAAAGACAGCCATCTTAAGGTTAATCCTATCCATTAAAGAAGGACAATTAGCTTCTTTCAATAGACTGCAATGACGTGTTCTTAGGGGAAGACCAGTCATAAATCAGTAAATACTATAATATGTAATCTGTAACTTATGTAATATTTTTCACTTGCACCTGAGTACATCATTGCCATAATCAAAAGTGTTGAGCAAGAAACTATGTGCCAGTAATTTGCAGGATTCAGGAATTAAATATGGTCTTACTCTGGATAACATTCCCAACCTTTGATGTATTCTAGTGACCAAATTCCCAACATGAGGTTGAAAAGATAGTTTTGAGTCAAGTATGACCCCTAGATAAATAAAACTTTCTACAAGGTCTATCTTATCCCCCTTAAGGTCAACAATTGGAACACTGATGTCTCTAACTGCCCTTGGGCCTGAAAATACCATCACTTTTGTCTTCCCTGAGTTTAGAACCAGTTCATGAGAAAGCAGACACCTTTGAAATGAGGCAAAATCACATTGACAAATGTTAAAACTTGATCAGGATTAACTCCAGATGTGCAAATAACTGTATTATCTGCGTACAAAATCATATTGGAGTTCGAACAAGATAAGGGGGCTACATTGATAAACAGGGAAAACAAAAGTGGACCCAGTATTGAGCCTTGTGGTACTCCACACATAATCGAATGTGAATCTGAACATTTTTGTGCAATAGTAGTCCTGTGCTCCCTACTGGATAGGTACCCTTCAAACCAGGATATAACTTCCCCTGAAAAATGAACATCTCTTAGTATTTCCAATAACAGCGAATGAGTAGCTAAATTGAAGGCCTTGGTGAGGTCCACAAACACCCCTGCGATGGAGTGCCCCAAATCTAGGGCACTCCATATGCTGGTGATGAACCCCACCAGGGCCATCTCTGTATTATGGTTCAGTCTGAACCCATGTTGTCAACTTGTTAATAAATCATGTATCTCCAAAACCTGAATCTGATCAAATAATATTCATTCAAGACTCTTTGACAAGGGTGCCAAGAGAGAAATGGCTATGTAATTCGAAACAAAATTCCTGGATCCTGATTTAAATACAGGCCTTACAAGAGCTGAGTTCCAACATCTGGGAAAGACGCCAATACAAAGGAAAAAATTAAAGATGGTTACAAGAGGCTTTGCAAGGCTGTTAGTTCCCAACTTCAGAAACCTGTAATCTATTTTATCCTGTCCAACTTGGGGTCTAGGACTGTATTTCAAAATATAATCAATAACTTGCTCAGGGTAACAACATGAAAATAAAATTGGGATAATTTACCTTAAGTTCCCTTTCCAAACTATTTTGTGTTAATAATACCCTCATTTTTAACTTGGAACCTTGACAGGTCACCTAAGTAATCATTAAACAACCTAGTCACCTGGCTAGGGTCCACAAACAAGCTGATCACAATCCTGTAAAGTGATGATAGTGTCATCGCCTTCTTACCAATTAATATAATAATAATGTAATAAAATTTATTTGATTAAAGCCTTTCAAATATTTCAAGGAGCTTTACAGTCTTCATACATTTATCACAATCAAGGACAACAAAAACAATACAACAGATAAATAAATAAAATGATTTAAAATACAACAGGAAAGGCCTGAATCCATAAAAATGATTTTAAGGCCTTCTTAAACCCATCCACAGTTGTACTTTCTCGGAGCTGGTGGGGCAGAGAATTCCAAAGGGTGGGAGCCACAAAGTCAAATGCACGGGCTCCAGAGGACTTCAAATTCACCCTCAGAATCTCTAGCAACCCCTCATCAGCCGAGCGGAGCTGTCTCAGAGGGGCGTAAGGCACCAGAAGCTCTTTCAGGTAGTCGGGACCTAAGCCGTGTAGGGCTTTGTAGGTCAAAAGACCCACTTTAAAGGTGATCTGCCACTGTATAGGCAGCCAATGCAGAGTGCGCAGCACAGGGGTGATGTGAGATCTTCTAGACACCCCAGTCAACAAACATGCTGCAGCATTCTGCACTAGCTGCAAGCAGCGGATTTCGACCCCAGCAAGCCCTAGGTACAGAGAGTTGCAATAATCAAGACATGATGTCACCAAGGCGTGGACCAAAACCAGCAAATCGCCAGGTGGAACCAGGTGCCTAATCCTAGAGATGTTTCTAAGATGGAAAAATGAAGTCTTGACTACTGCAGACACCTGATAACGGAGGTCAAACCAGTGTCAAGCTCCACACCCAGAGTTACACAACCGTTCAGAGGTGGGATCTGGTCTACCCAAGAACTAATCCAGAGGGGACCCTATCCTGACCCTCAGCCCCCTGACCAGGGTCCACCACCATAACCTTAGTCTTTCCAGGTTCAACTTTAATCCACTGATATTCATCCAGTCTTGGATATCAGCGAGCAGTTATTCAGCACCGAGATAGCACTAACCTGGACGGGTGCAAAAGACAGGTAGAGCTGGGTATCATCAGCATAACAATGAAACCTCAGCTTATACCATCTTACAATGTCCCCGAGGGCAACATATGTACTACGAACAACATGGGAGAGCACGAACCTAGTACCCACAAGAGAGAGAGAGCCCCAGATGAATGTAGGCTGAAACCACTCTCTGAGTTCTCCCAGGAGGTAAGATGAAACCATCTGAGGACAACACCTGAGAGCCCACAGATGGACCTCAAGACGTCGAGAGCAAAACCCCATGGTCCACAGTATCAAAAGCTGATGATAGATCAAGGAGAACCAAGATAGAATGGTGTCTCCGATCTCTCCCATCAGGAGATCATTGAGCACCAGACAGAGTAGTCTCGTGATATGCCTTTTATGAAAACCCGACTGGAGGAGGCTCATATAAACTATGGATGGTCAAATGGTTGTCAAGTTGAGCCGCCACAACCTTTTCAATAACCTTCCCCAAAAAGGGAGGTTAGAGATTGGATGGTAGTGGCGAAATCATTCGGTCTAAGGAAGCTTTCTTCAGAGGGAGTCACCACCCCTTCTTTCAGAGCAGTCAAGGGAAAACCCTTCAGAATCGTGGCAGTGTACAGGCCTCAAATCAAGGAGATGAAGAAGAAATGACCTAAGAGGAAATCCACAAAATGTCTGATAAAGGCAAAGTAATACTGGTGGGGGACTTCAACCTACCAGATATTAACTAGAGCACACTAACAGCAGCAACAACAAGAAGTAGGGACTTCTTACTGTCACTACAAGGTGTGGAACTGTGCCAGCTTGTTAAAACCCCAACAAGGGGAGATGCTATTCTTGATCTTGTCCTCAAAAACTTGGAAAGGATCAAGGACATCGAAGTGGGATGCCATATGGGCAACAGCAACCATCGCATGATAAGCTTTAAGGTAAACATAACACAGGACACCAGCTACTCAAAGATAAAGGTGCTAGATTTCAGAAAGGCTGACTTCCGAAAAATGAGGAACAACATAAGTAGCCAGTTAATGGAAACATAGGTTGAGGAGGTGGAGGTCATGTGGGGGAGATTCAAGACAGCAATAAAGACTGCCACAGATCAATGTGCCAGATGGGTCAGCAAAGCAAAAAGAAAAATAAATCCTCTATGGTTTTCCAAGGAAGTGACTACCACAGTCAAAGAAAAAAAGAAGGCATACAACATATACCAGGAAACCAAAACTGAGAAAGACTGAGAATCGTACAAGGAAAAATGAGAGTCTAACAAACAAATTAGAAAGGCAACATCCCAGACAGAGGAAAAGATAGCAGAAGGAGCAAAGAGAGGAGACAAATCATTTTTAGATACATTAGGGAATGTAGGAAGGCAAAAGGGCGGATAGTAAAGATTGCTACTGAAGAAGGGAAATGCACCACACATGACCCAGAGAAAGCCGAAATACTCAATAAATACTTCTGCTCAGTGTTTACCAAAGAGGACCCAGGGGATGGCCCAGCCATGAAAAACACAACACCCCAGGACCAGGGGCAGACACGAGTCCCTTTACAGAAGCCGAAGTACGGGAGGCGCTAAATAAACTAAAAGCAGACAAAGCCATGGAACCAGACAAGATGCACCCCAGAATCCTTAGGGAACTGGGGGCAGAGTTAGCAGCCCCTCTGGCACTTCTAGTCACGAAATCCTTGAAGAGCGGTGTGGTACCCGAAGACTGGAAAAAGGCAATAGTGGTTCCACTTCACAAATCAGTCAGTTGCTAAGAGGCTAGTAATTACAGACTGGTGAGCCTCACATCTATAGTAGGGAAACTAATGGAGACACTACTTAAACAGAGGATCATAGCATTCCTGGAAACTAGCGGGCAACAAGACTGTAACCAGCACAGTTTCACAGCAGGTAGGTCATGCCAGACAAATCTGCGCAAGTTTTTTGACTACGCTACAAAAATAGTGAACAACGGTAGGGCAGTAGTTGTCTACCTAGACTTTAGTAAGGCCTTTGACTCAGTTCTACACAGAAGGCTGGTAAGGAAGCTTAACCACATAGGGGTTGGTCCAGAAGTAGTCAGATGGGTACAAAACCGGTTACAAGGCAGAACCCAGAGGGTACAGGTTAATGGAATGCAATCAACGGAAGGTAGGCTGACCAGCGGGGTGCACCAGGGCTCGGTGCTGGGGCCTCTGCTCTTCAATGTTTTTATAGCAGACATCACTGATGGACTGGAAGGGAAGGTGTGTCTGTTCGCAGATGACGCCAAGATATGTAACAGGGTGGACACCTCAGGAGGAGTGAGCAAGATGGAAGCTGACCTCAAGAAACTAGAAGAATGGTTTGAAGTGTGGCAGCTGAGATTTAACACCAAAAAGTGTAAGGTCATGCACATAGGAAAGAAAAATCCAAGAAAGGAGTATTACCTAAGAGGTGAAAGATCGGTGGCCTCAAACCAGGCATGAGATCTGGGAATCATAATCTCAGATGACTTGAAGGTTAGTAAGCAGTGTGAGAAGGCAATGTTGAAGGCCAACAGAATGCTGGGCTGCATTGGGAGGGGAATCACGAGCAGGAGAAGAGAGGTGGTACTACCACTGTATAGATCGCTGGTCAGGCCTGACCTGGAATATGGAGTCCAATTCTGGAGGCTTCACCTCAGGAAGGACATTGACTGGATGGAAACAGTACAGAGAAAGGCAAGAAAAATGATTCAGGGTCTGCAGTACATGTCCTACGAGGCAAGACTTAGGGAACTTAATATGTACTTCCTGTAGCAGAGAAGAGAGAGGGGACATGATTGAAACATTCAAGTACATAAAAGGCATTAACAAGGTACAGGCACAGGAACTTTTTAACTTCAAGAAGGGCTCCAGGACCAGGGGACATGGCCTCAGACTGCAAGGAGGGAGGTTCTCTACCAACCCCAGGAAGTTTTTCTTATATAGAAAGAGTGGTGGATGCCTGGAACAGCCTGCCTCAAGAGGTTGTGGAAGTCAACACTGTGGGGGGATTCAAGAATGCATTGGATAGACACAAGGGAGCCCTGACTACAATGGGCAACTAGAGTGTCAAAATAGGTCTAAAACAAATGGGCAGACTAGATGGACCTAGTGGTCTCCTTCTGCTGTCAACTTCTATGTAATAAAATCTGTATTTTTCACTGTTGTACCTGGAACTTTGAAAATAATCAGATTACTTAATGTCCAGCAAAAACCTACAGATCATAGTTGGGGCATCTTGATAGAGCAGGGAAGAGCAGAGGAGCCAAGACCCAACAGCAGTAGCTTGAGGAGGCTGGAACTATGGCAGGCACTAGACCCAAATACAATGTTGGTACCCCTATAGCAGTCAGCCCTGGCTACAATGAAATTCACTGATGCAAGATAGAAATTATCCTTGATAAACTGATTGCACAAGATTCAAATATTGAGTCAGAAACAGACTGTAAAAGTGGCAGAGGACTACTCCTTTCAAGCACTGGCAGCTAGGACAAACTGGTGCAGGAAAATGTTTCCCTTAAGTGCTAATTGGAAGCCTTGAAAATCAGAGTAGGGCTGTGAATATCGACATTGCTGAACTGCCCAAGAGAGTGAAGGGAAACTGCACTATCAATTTCTTACAGACCTGACTGTCAAAAATTTTACAGATTCAAGAGGGTGGCATACATTGTGGCATATGAGCAGACTTGATTGGCCATCAGTCCCCTTCTGCCATGAGTCTATTTCCTTCAAAAAGGCATACAGGATTTATTCAGGAGTCAACAAAAATATGATGACTTCACTGCGCACAAAGGTCCTGGATATTTTGCAGATGCGGGACTATCTCCTGTGACTGGCCTGTGCTAGCCATCCAGTGAAACATAGTGTGGAAGGCATTCACTTGTTACAAGATATCTCGTATACTACGAAAATGCATCACAAGCAATTTTGATGTGGTGCAGCAAGAATTGCGCAGCTTTACTAATGCTGGTGAGGCTTCAAATCAGTTTTTGTGGTAAGACTACCAGTATACCGACCCCAATGATGCAGGATCATGGTTCAGCAAGTGGACTGTAGAATTCCACCCCAGGAAAACCGAGTTCTCTGAAGATGGTGTCTGAGCTGTCTGGACAGAGTAAGTAAGCAATAAGACACACGACCAAGGGTGTAGTAAGGCACAAGGCCGAGTGCCTTCAGGCCCTGGCCGTGCATTAGAAGTGTCTAATGCACACCCCTGGAGTGTCTTACATACACACACACACACGTTTCTTACTTCCCCCCCTTTTGTAATCATGTATGGTTATTGTATGGTCTCTGACTTCAAATAAAGCTTTGGGAGTTCCCTACTGCATGGCAAATCACATGGGAAAAGGGAGTGCAAGCCAGAACAAGATTTGGGGGAAAAGTTTCAAAAGATAAGAAGACACACTGCAGTTTGGCTAAAGGTTTATATTTTTTTGGAACGGGTGACACGGGGTTGACATTCTTCTCAGTGCACAGCCCTTGCATGCTCAGCTCCAAAGCATAGACTGATACAAATAATATGAGTTTAACATTTTTTTGTGTGTGTGTTAACTATAGCTGCTGCAGTACCTTGTTTTAGCAGTGCTGAAATTCGCAAATTGGATCACTGCCATCACTCTCACTATGGAATGCACTTTAACGACTGATCACATTCAGTGCTCTTGCTGTTACTGCAACTGTACTATACAAGAGCAATCAAGTGACTGAGGGGGCAGCTGGGATCACAGCTGGGAATGGGATTATGAGCAGGTGACCAGAAGAGCAGCAGTCAGTCTGGCGGCTGAGCAGAGAAACAAACAGAATGGCACAAATACAAGAATTACACATTTTTTAAGAGCATGAACAGTGTAATGGAAATATGAATGCTCCCTTCCAGTATTGTATTAAAATGTTTTAAAGTCAGACTTTTCACACAAGTGCGATCGAGTGACGGGGGAGGGGGCGCTGTTAGGCGCTACAACCACAGTTAGGATAGTGGCTTTAAAAATGATCATGGCTGTAACGGTGTGGGAATATTAAAGATGGACAAAACTCCAGTAAGGTGCAACCCACCTAGTTATGTGGGAATTTTATTATAAAGAAAAAATATGTAACTCAGTCTTATGTCTGGCACCTTCTTCAGCATTCACTTCATCTTGAACCAGCTTGTTACAAAATCATAGTTTTTCAAAAGGCAAAACAAAAGAAAAATACATAGATGGTCTATACTCAAAAATGGTGGAAACTTCCTGCACCACTGATCAGCAGCAACTGACCCACTATCCCTTGAGACCTGTTCAGGTAAAGCTTTTATTCCCTCCCACCTGGTCAGGTGACACTGTATCTTCAACAGAAAGATAACTCTTTTAATAGCTTTAAAAACAATATTATACACATTTTAGATTGCTATATTCCCACTAAGTGATCTATTGCAATATTTCTCTCAAAATAATGTATTGTGCTAAGGTTTTTCTATCCCATAGCACAATCCCCTGTGTTTGAGTGACAGGTCCTTAATTATAAAAATAGCCCACAAAGGGCCACTGATTCACTATAGTCCAAGCCAGAATGCAGCAGACTCTCACCACAAACAGACTTCTGGGGTTGAGAAGAGCTCTACTTCAACTATAGCTACTAACCAAAGGTATTTGTTTTAAATGACTGCTTATTTTATTTCCTTTAAACCATGTTAACTTTTAAACCTGTGGAGAAAACCACATGCAGTAAACTAACATTACTTAGGTTGGTGTAGAACACCAACTCCCAGTTATGCAGACCCTTTTTATTAAGGTGCGTCTTCTTGTCTTGCAGTTGTAGAGGATACAAACAGCTAAAGCCTTACTTGGACCTACCTAAATGTATTTGGCTAAAGACAGCCTTAATTATATTACACTCAGACTGCAGGACAACAAAAGGAACCCTCTTAACAAAGGTTTGGTAAAAGGGCTTCAGGTTTTCCAGCTTTTGGACAATTTGAATTAGCTCAAAGCTACTGGCAGGGAACAACTGTCGGTTTGCAAAATTAAGCTGTTAGCTGAGCTTTCTCCCCAGTAGCAGAGCAAACTCAGAGAGCTGTAGCTCTCTCTTTAAGCAAAACGGCATTGCGATTTTCTTGGGGAAACATTTCCAAGAACAGCCTAAATGTGGCTTAAGTCCTTTACTTTAAAAATAATTAAGTGCTATCAACAAGGAACAAACATTTCTGCCAAACAACAAGACTACTTCAATGTTTGTTCAGGGTGTTTCTTAGCTTAGGCAGGGGGGGCCTAGAGTTACTTGAATGGAATATGAACAAAATACTTAAGAACAACAGGTAACTCTGTAGTCTGTAATATAGGTGCCATTTATATACTGGCTAACTCTACTGCAAAATGCCTCTATTTATTTCTAGAAGCCTCCATTTTGTTAACCTTTGTTCAGAGGTATTTATTTACCTCACACAAACCTTGCTCTATTCTTAAACAGATTAGATGCAAAAACAAAAAATATCGTAGCAAGCATTCTTGTTGTCCTTCCTGTTTGCCTGCAAGGCTTTTGCCCATACTACCATCAAATTACCTTATTCCAATGTACCAAACTGGAAAAATAGAGAAAAATAAGAAAAGGGGAACAAGTTGTGGGGGATGTGTAAGGAGGTGGCCAGTCTCCATACAGAAAGTCACAGGATAGCCTCAGAAGAGGGAAAGATAGTGGTTGCAACCAAAGACAAGATAAAGAATTGGTACATTTAGGAAGTGGCAGGGACTAACCCTGTCACAGTGGCTATAAAAGCACACTTGTGATTCAAAATGAACAGAACAATCAGTTTGCTTAAAATATTTTTTGAAACACAGCTTTTACATTGAGTGCAAGTTAGTCTGTATGTTTTCATAAAATGGGGCACTGTACTGGAAATGTGGGCTAAGTGAGGGGGAAATATGGCAGCTGTATGTTTTTAAAAATTCTACTCTCACATACATTTCTTTGTAGAAATGCATCCAGCTGCCAGCCCCTGTTTTTAGCCGAGCATTAGACACTTCTAATGTTCGGCTAATGACCAATTAGCTTTCGGGATCTTCTCTTCCCATTTTATAACATTTATTTATTAGCTTTTATTGACCTGGTGAGTACACTAGATGTAGCTATGCCTATTTTCAGGTATGACCCAGGAGGTTACAAGACAATCAGTACAGTAACGACAAGCAAGATAAAATACAATAAGAACCAATGCAGCAAATTAACAAATACAACAAGGCATGTCGTGGAAGAGAAAGATAAAAACACAAATAAAGGATACAAAAAATTCATGAAACTTCATGAGCTGGCCTCGTGGGGACTATGGCTTTCTCATAAACCTTTTTCTATATTTTCTTTTTATTGAGTAGATTTTCAACAGTATACACACTACACAACATCAACTAAACAATATTCTGCTGTAGGTAGAGAATTAACATCTGAGTGGATTGCATTTACATTACTGTTCATTTTGTTTGTATACATTTTATGTTCTATTGCTGTTATTTCTGTGCTGATATCATTATAGTTCCTCTTTCTCATTTCATTTTTTCTAGTAGACTATCAGTTTTGTTTTCTATTTCATTTCTAGTTTCCTTAGGGCACAAAATCGTTTCTTTTCCCCATAATACATATTATTCATCTTCTCCATATCAGCTCAAACATCTGCATTGCTTGTGCTACTTTAGCAGTGAGCTTTTCCATCTCGTAAATTGAATTCATTATGTTCTGCCATAGCTCTAATGTGGGGGTCATAGGGGTAAGCCAATGTTTTGTTATTACCTTTCTGGCTGTCAGTGCGGAGTTATATGTTAGTTTTTTGGTGTATGTGTCCCTGATATCTCTGAGGATGTCTAAAAACAAGAAGGTGACTATAGTCAAATGGAATGAGGGATGCACTAGAGTCTGCATTTCGATTTCCAGTTGACCTAGGTATATTTGAAGTTCTGGGCAGTGCCACAAAATGTGTGCATGAAATGCCCTCTATTGTCCACTCTGCTTCCAACAGTGCCCCCTATGTCTGACTGGAACTTCATCTGTTGCGCTGGAGTGCAAAAGTATTGAACTATGCCCTTCCATGAGTATTCCTTCCAGATATATGATGCTGTTGGTTTATGCTTAGTAAATGTGTTCCACTGTTGTGTGGCTATTTCTATTCCGAAGTCTAATTCCCATTTCTTTCTAGTATATTCTGTGGATGTGCCCTTTAGCGCTAACAAGGCCTGTAAATTTTGGAGATAAGGGATTCCGTTGATCCTATTGTCAGATTTTGCAGAATTATTACTATTAATTGTGGGATTGGGGTTTCTTTTGGGATTGTGCCTTCTTGTTGGGTGATATAGGATTTCAGCTGCAAATACCTAAAGAAATCTGCTTCATCTTATATATTTTTTTAAGGCTGAGATCTCAGTGATTTTTCCTTTCTGCTGACAATGTGATGGTAGGAAAAGTCTCTCTTTCCCATTGCTTAAAAGTATGGTCTAGTTTTGCTGGTTGAAATTTTTTGCTGCCTGCAAAGGGGGTGATGAGATACCTATATGGTTGAAGTTTTGGGTGTTTCAGGGTGTCATTCCAGATCTGAAGTGTCTGTTTGGTGAATGGATTTTCACTTTCTGGCCTCAGGTCTATTTCTAGGTCATAAAGGAGTGCCTGTGGCATGGGCCATTTCTGGCTTCTGCCTCATGGAGGATTTGGTTGGGAAGTTTGTCGGTGCAGTTGGAACACACTGCACCAGGACTCTTTGGAGGATTTGAACAAGGAGAACTGTGATGACAATGCTGCAACACAAGGACTACTGCTGAGTGCAGGAGAGTCGTGCTGGGTGAGGATCCGCTGTGCTCTCTGGGGGCAGTCACCCCATTGCTCTATCCGTGACCGGGCAGGAGTGGCTGTGTTTGGCCACCGGGCAGTCAGTGAGTGATTGGAGCATCTCCTAAGCCACTTTCGGGGTCAGCAAGAAACCGACTCATCAAGGTGTCTGTAGCTGCGGTTGCGGTTGTGGGGCTGGGGTGCAGCCAGCTCCTAGGAGCATAACCAGGGGGTTTCTTCTGTTTCCCAGCTATTACATTCTCCAAGCTCCTATTGTCAGTTTCTCCCCCACTGGCTGAGGTGTCGGCTTGTGGGGGTAGTGCCATCTAACAACGGTCTGTGTTTAAGGGTTTAGAGTGGAGCCTTGGATTGCTGACTGTTACAACTGCTAATTTCTAAGCTGTAAGCAAGAAGAAACTTGAAGGCTACAACAGAGTCTCCTAAATCCCTATTCCTCCTTTTGGATTATCTGTGGACCGATTGGTGTACTGCTTAGCCTGCTAATTGTGCTCCTTGGAAAGCTGACTTTGCATTTTCCTACTTATTCATACCATCTGGTTCTATGGGTGGTGAGAGTGCTTAGCACACAAATTTTATTTACTTTTAATTTACTGTTGATTTCTCCACAGCCATGTGAGTGGTGGCGTTGGGGCTGAATTTATTCTGGGACATTCAACCTGAGAGCTGTGAGATCTCTGGTCTTTCAGAGTTCAAACCGGATTGCTGTATACTGACGTACTGTGATTAGCATACTGCCTTGAGTTATTGCTGATTCTTCCCCCACTAAGTGAGAGGTGGTGATGGGGTTGAACTACTTTTGGACTATTCAATCTGAAGACTGGAGCTTCAGAACACAAATTGTACTGGTAGTCTGTGACTGCTTTACCTCCTGTCCCATCTGTACTTTATGTAGTTATAGGATTAAATAATTTTGTACAATTTTATTTTTTTTATTTGTGTTATTGTGCTGAATATCTTATTTTGTTCTATTTTATTTATTTTATTTTCATTTTTTATTTTGTCCAGCACTGTGTGTAAGAGAGAGTAGAGGATTGTATTTTTGGGTTGTTTATGTGGGGTTGAATCTGATTTATTTAAACTTTGGGGTTTTGTTTTGTTTTAGCTTTTTCCCCCACTCTGTGAGAGAGAGAGAGTGAAGGATTGTATTATTTTGGTTTTGAGAATTTGATTTATTTTACTGTTACCTGCTGCTTTTGTGATTCTGAATGTTCTGGGTTTTGGGTATGTGTCGTGAGATTTTGGGTGCCTAGATGTGTTGGTGGACTGCTCTCCGTTAGGTAGCTCTATTCAGCCTCGAACTTCGTGACCTCTCCCATTTCCTGCCCCTTTACAGTTTACAGTTTACCAACGTTGTAGAGCATTGGGAATTGTTGGGGGCTGGGCAGAGGTTGCGAATGTCAAGGGAGAATGAGCGGGATCTCATATCGGATAGTGAGTCCCAGGAGATGCCCTGGGTGAAATGGATTCTGAAACATGGTCCTCCATGCCTGGTATCCATAACCAAGGATTCCACTATCGGTGGGCAGATAGCTCGGGCAGCCCCTGGAATCCCGTCCGACTTGAGCGTTGTTATACAATAACAGATCCATTAAGAACAAGACTGCAATAATTGCAGATCTTGTTGGGACAGCAGATCTGGTTTGCGTCACCGAGATCTGGCTGGATGATAATGCTAGCCCCATATTGTAAGGCTGCTGTTCTGGACGGGTACTCAGTGATACATTGCTCAGGATCGGACTGCAGGGGGCTGTTAGTTATCTGTTTCAAGATGGAACTGGACCTGACAAGTGTGCCAGTTCAGGAGACCAACTCATTTGAGTGTACCATGATTGCAGGTGTAGGTTGTAGGATCATTCTCATCTACCATCCACCCTGGGATGAGAAGCAGTTCCTTCAAGAAGTAGCGGACTTTATCATCGACATGGCATTTGAGTCATCCAGGTTGACAGTCCTTGGTGACTTTAACTCCTGGGTCGATGATGAACTCTCGCGATTTGGACAGGACTTTCTCCAGTTGATGACATCCCTGGGCTTTACACAGGTGGTTGCCTCTGCTACCCATTAGTTCGGTCACTCTCTTGACTTGATTTTCCTCCTGGGGATTGAAACATCCAACTTGGTGGTGGAGCTGGTTGAATGGTTGGATTATCACACTGTGGGGTTCAGTTTTCATGCCCCCCCCGTACAGGCCTGCCCCTGTGGAGATGGTCAGATACCGCCCTTTACAGGATGTGAGTCCCGATGATCTATCGGCGGTGTTAGACATATCGGTAATTCTGGAGGCAAGTGGGAGTCCAGAGAGCCTGGTTCAGGCCTATAACAAGGCTGTTACTATGGCTCTGGACTCTATTGCTTCCGTCCGTGTTCGTCCTCTCTCCCTTCGCCCTCGGTCCCCATGGTTTAACGGGACCTTGAGAGAGTTGCGGTGACTTGGACAAAGGTTAGAGTATCACTGGTGGAAATCTGCCCTGGTTGCTGACCACGTTAGATTGATGGAACATTATCAAGTCTACCAATCAGCAGTCACCTGCAAGAAGGCAGAGTTCCTGTCTGGGGAGATTGCTGCTGCTCAGAATCTACCGGCTCAGCTCTTTCGAATTGTGGACAGGTTGTGCAACCCAACCTGTCTTCAGGTTCGAAGAGCCTTTTTTAATAGATTGAGTGTGATGAGCTCACTTGGTTCTTTGCTGATAAGGTGGCCAGCATCAAGGTGGAGATCCAACCGGCACACTCTTTGGGAGCTGACAGTGGTCGGTGTATGGTCACTCTCCCTCGGTTTACCTTGAGTTCCTTTGACTGGCTGGAAATCATGGATGTTGTGTGGATTGGCCAGGGTATGCACCCAACATGCTGTAGTTTGGATCTGGACCCAACTTCCCTGAAATGGGTTGTTGTGACATCATCGGCCCAGTCCTCGCAAAGATAGTTTGGTGCTCCTTAGAGTCTGGTGAGTTTCCCAGCTCCATGAAAGAGGCAGTGGTGACATCTCTCCTGAAGAAAGTTGTTCTGGACCCAAGCTGCTCTGTAAACTACAGACCAATCTCAAACCTTCCCTTTGTTGGATTTCCATCCTTGGTTTAAAAAACTATATACCTTGCAGGGGTTAAACTGCACTGAGAAGTAGTGGAATTTCTAAATTGGTTTCTGGTTGCAGATTAAGCAACACTAGAGAGAAAGGAATGTGTGACTGTGAAATAGGAAGTTCTTCGGACGCTGTAACCAGTGGGCCTGTAGCTTAATGGTTAGAGCGCTGGAACGGCATACTAGAGGTACGGAGTTCAAATCCCGGTGCGCCCACATTTTCCTTTCTCATTTCCATCCTTGGTTTAAAAAACTATATACCTTGCAGGGGTTAAACTGCACTGAGAAGTAGTGGAATTTCTAAATTGGTTTCTGGTTGTAGATTAAGCAACACTAGAGAGAAAGGAATGTGTGACTGTGAAATAGGAAGTTCTTCGGACGCTGTAACCAGTGGGCCTGTAGCTTAATCGGTTAGAGCGCTGGAACAGCATACCAGAGGTCCAGAGTTCAAATCCCCGTGCGCCCACATTTTCCTTTCTCATTTCCATCCTTGGTTTAAAAAACTATATACCTTGCAGGGGTTAAACTGCACTGAGAAGTAGTGGAATTTCTAAATTGGTTTCTGGTTGCAGATTAAGCAACACTAGAGAGAAAGGAATGTGTGACTGTGAAATAGGAAGTTCTTCGGATGCTGTAACCAGTGGGCCTGTAGCTTAATGGTTAGAGCACTGGAACGGCATACCAGAGGTCCGGAGTTCAAATCCCGGTGTTCCCACATTTTCCTTTCTCATTTCCATCCTTGGTTTAAAAAACTATATACCTTGCAGGGGTTAAACTGCACTGAGAAGTAGTGGAATTTCTAACTTTGTTGGGAAGGTAACTGAGAAAGTTGTGGCACTGGAACTGGAGAACCACCTGACCATCTATGACATTTACAAACCTCTCCAATCTGCTCTGGTTCGGGTGCTCAATGATCTCTGGATGGCGAGAGCTCAGAAGCGCCATTCTGTCTTGGTATTTCTTGATCTCTCCTCAGTCTTTGACACTGTGGACCATGGGGTGCTTCTCGAGCACCTAAGGTTCATCTGTGGCCTGTCTGGTACAGTTGTCAGATGGTTTAAGTCCTTCCTCACTGGCAGAACTCAGAGGGTGGCATCGGGGTTTTTTTCCTCTGACCCATTCTCTCTGCCACGTGGGGTCCCTCAGGGCTCAGTGTTGTCCTCCATGTTGTTTGTGGTGTACATGCTGCCCCTTGGAGACATTGTAAGATGGTATGGGCTAAGGTTTCACTGCTATGCTGATGATACCCAGCTCTAACTGTCTTTTGCACCTGACCAGGATAGTGCGTTTGGCATTTAACAACTGTCTCGCTGAAATCCAGGACTGGATGAGTTTCAGCTGGTTGAAGTTGAACTCTGGAAAGACTGAGGTGATGGTAGTAGATCCTGGTCACCAGACAGAGGGGTTGAAGGCTGGTCAGCCCACTGGACTTTGTCTAGGAGGTATCCAGCTTCCCTTCCCTGAACGGGTGCGAGACCCAAGGGTGATTCTTGACAATAGGCTGACACTGTGTTCGCAGGTGTCATCAGTCATCAAGTCCTCTTTTTACCATCTGAGGAACATCGCCAGGGTTAAGCACCTTGTAGTTAGAGAGGTAAACACCAAGGTAGAGAAGTCAACAGGGATCAGGACAGGGGTAAATGCAGAAAAATACAGTATGACATGGATGGGGCTAAAAGGGGTAAGGCCATCAAAAAATGGAGGGTAATAAGTACCAATGCCCATAGTCTGTGTAACAAGCTCCCTGAACTAGTGGTCTTGATGGAAGAGGGACACCTGGAAATCACGGCAGTCACAGAAACATGGTACACAGAGAACCATGTCTGGGAAGTCAGCATACCAGGGTACACAAGCTACAGGAGGGACAGGGAGAGTAAAAGAGGAGGAGGAGTAGCTCTCTATGTAAGGGAAGAGATCAAAGCAACAGAACTAAAGGATAAACAGGGAGTAGAAGAGGCACTGTGGGTCACCCTGGAGACAGGAAAAGGCACCACAATCTGCATGGGGGTTGTATACAGACCCCCATCTCAGGGAGAGGCAATGGACAATGAAATGATAGAAAGCCTCCTTAGAATGGCAGAAAAGGGGGAAATATTGTTAATGGGGGACATGAATATGCCAGATGTTAACTGGAACACCTTTACTGTAGCCACATCCAAGAGCAGGGTTATTCTTGATGTCCTACAGGGGGCATGCCTCAGACAGCTAGTGTTGGAACCCACTCAGGAGGGAGCAATTTTAGACCTGGTACTGTCAAACAGGGATGGAGAAAGGATCTCAGATTTAGAAGTGGGTAGCCATCTGGGGACAAGTGACCACCAAATAGTGTGGTTCACGATAAACATAGCCATAGAGTCAAGCCACACAAAAGCAAGAGTATTGGACTTTAGGAGGGCTGACTTTGGGAAAATGGGAGAGTGCCTCAGAAAAGCACTAGCAAATGGGCAAGAAGGAGGGGTGGAGAAACAATGGGGAATAATCAAAACAGCCATCGCAGAAGCAACAAGCCTTTGTGTGACGCGAATCAACAAAACTAAATGAAGAAAAAAACACTATGGTTCTCAAAAGAGGTGGTTGAAGGTTAAGGAGAAAAAGGTAGCATTCAGGAAGTATAAGGAAACACAGAAGGAGCAGGACAGAAAACTGTACCAGTTAAAGCAGAAGGGAGCAGGGAAGGCAATCAGAATAGCAAAGGCCCAAACTGAGGAAAAGATAGCTAACTCAGTTAAGAAGGGGGATAAAACCTTTTATAGGTACATTAGGGAGCGAAGAAAGACCAGGGGAGGGATAGTGAGTCTTAATAAAGGGAAAGGAGGGTGGGCAGAGGGTAACAGTGAAAAAGCAGGGATACTGAACAAATACTTCTGCTCAGTATTCGCAAAAGAAGAGGAGGGGGAGGTACCTAAATCAAAGAATAGAAGCACTCTGGATAGGAAGGTTGATACCAGTCCATTCACAGAAGAAAGAGTTCTGAAAGAACTCTTAAAACTGAAGGTGGACAAAGCAATGGGGCCTGATGGGATTCACCCAAGAATTCTGAAAGAACTAAGGGTGGAACTAGTGACACCACTGACTACTCATCCCCCTTCCTCTGAGCCATGTATACACCCCAGTTTTTGGCTCACCTCCCCCTTCCCCCTTTCTGCCCCCCACACAGTTATCGCTGTTGACTATACCTGTATCCCAATGTATATTTGCCCTGTAATACTGTACTATGAACTGTATGTAGCAATTTTGTATCTAAATATGCTCCATATGCTTCTTTACAAATTGTAAATTTCATTGTTAATATTTGTTACTTGTCTAATCACTGTTAACTGACATGGAGCCTTTGTAAAGGAGTCTCTGACTCAAAGGTTGTTATTCCAAATATCCTAATAAATAAATAAATAAATAAATTCCCTCTTTAACAAATGATGGGAGGATGGTGTGGTGCCTGAGGACTGGAGGAGGGCAGATGTGATTTCCCTTCACAAAAGTGGGAGCAAGACAGAGGCAGAAAACTACAGACCTGTTAGTTTGACCTCAGTGGTAGAGAAAATGATGGAATCACTTCTGAAGGAAATAATTGTTGAGTTCCTAGAAGCCAGTGGGGCACAGGACCCATGGCAGCATGGATTCACAGCAGGAAGGTTGTGTCAGATGAATCTAACAGATTTATTTGACTGGGTGACCAAAGTGGTAGACCAGGGAGGGGCTGTGGACATGGCCTACATAGACTTTAGCAAGGCATTTGACACAGTCCGACACAAAAGATTAATATACAAGTTAGCCAGCCTTGGAGTGGGCCCCAAGGTGGTAGCCATAAAACATTGGCTGGACAACAGGATGCAGAGGGTAATAGTAAACAGAGTCCACTCTGAAGAAAGGGAGGTTACTAGTGGGGTACCGCAGGGTTCAGTACCGGGACCGGTCCTCTTTAATGTCTTTATAAGTGACATTGCAGACAGACTGGAAGGAAAAGTATGTCTTTTTGCAGATGACACAAAGATCTGCTACAGGGTTGATACAGAAGGTGGGGTGGAAAGGATGCGAAGGGACTTGGCAAAGTTGGAGGAATGGTCAAATGTATGGCAGCTTAGATTCAATGCAAAGAAGTGCAAAGTAATGCACCTGGGAAACAAAAACCCAAGGGAAGAGTACACAATGGGGGGTAAGATACTAACAACAAAAAAAATGGAAAGGGACCTGGGGGTAGTCATATCAGATGACCTTAAGGTGGGCAAGCAATGTGAGAAGGAGTAGGAGGGCTGGCGGATACTGGGATGTATAGGGAGAGACATCACCAGTAGAAAACAGGAAGTTATTATCTCTCTGTAAGACAGTTGGTGAGATCCCATCTGGAGTACTGCGTGCAGTTCTGGAGGCCCCATCTCCACAAGGACATAGACAGAATGGAGGCAGTCCAGAGGAGGGCATCTAAAATGGTGCAGGGTCTACACCAGAAGACATACAGTATGAAGAGAGGTTAAAGGCACTTAATATGTATACCCTCGAAGAGAGGAGGGAGTGGGGGGACATGATATAAACTTTCAAGTACCTCAAGAGAATCAACAAAGTCCAAGAGGGCAGCATCTTTCAGAAAAAGAGATGTGCAAGAACAAGGGGGCACAGTTTGAAGATAGAGGGGGGATGACTCAGAGGTAATGTGAGGAAGTATTTTTTCATGGAGAGGGTTGTGGATACATGGAACAACCTTCCTGAGGAGGTAGTGGAGTCAAAAACAATGGGGGAATTCAAGAATGCATGGGACAGACATAAGGCAATTCTAGTAGGGGAGGGTAGGAAGAAATAGGCTGTTGGTTAACTAGGATCTGCAGCTTATCCATTAGGTAGGGAAGTGGGCAGACTAGGTGGGCCAATGGTCCTTATCTGCCATCAAATTCTATTTTTCAATGTTTCTATGTTCCATCTGGTGAGCTTCCAATGTTGATCCATGCCTTTGTGACCTCATGCCTCAACTACTGCCGCTCCCTTTATCTAGGGCTTCCAGGGGTTGATATCCACTGCTTGCAGCTAGTGCAGAACACTGCGGCCTGGCTGTTGAAGGGGACTCCTCATACAAGTCACATCATGCCAGTGCTATGTGAACTGCACTGGCTGCCTATTCAGTGGTGGATCACCTTCAAGGTTGGGCTTCTGACCTATAAGGCCCTGTACAGACTGGGCCCGGACTATCTGCAAGAGCTCCTGTGTCCCTACTGCCCCGGGTGACTACTCTGCTCAGCTGATGAGGGGTTGCTAGAGATTCTCAGGGTGAGCCTTAAGTCATCTGGGACCCATACGTTTATGTATGTGGCCCCAGCCCTGTGGAATTCTCTAACCCGTCAGATACGTGAGTGCACGACCGTGGAGGGCTTTAAGAAGGCCCTGAAGACACATCTATGGCAGAATGCCTATCCAGAATGATCATTTTAGCTTTATTATTTATCCTGTTATTTGGTTACATTGCTATGTATTTTACTGCTTTTATATGCTTATTTACTGTCCAGTGCCTTGGTGCTTGTAAGGCGCTTTACAAATAAAGATTATTATTATTATTTTGATTTTTTTTTCCACAATGCCTCATAGGCTGGTATCAGCCAATATAGTGCTGTTCTTATATGTGCTGCTTGATGATATAACTGTAGGTTTGGAAGGGCCATGCCTCCCTTATTTTTAAGAAGTTGTAGGGTGCTGTATCTGACTCTTGGCCTTGTTTTGCCCCATAGGAATTGGGAAATAATTTTGTCCTGTGCTCTGAACTGCTGCTTAGTTGGGGCAATTGGTAACGTTTAAGCTAGTTATAATTGCCTGGGTAACACATTCATCTATATTGTATCTATTTTTTGTATCTGTGTTAAATTTATTGTTTGCCAGTGTTTAAGATCTTCTTGTAACATGGCAAAAAGCAGTAACACAAAATAAAGAAAAGTAATAGGTGGAAAAGCATCACATGGTTCAATTTGGAGACGGCATTAATTTAGCAATAATGCCATCCTCAAACTGAAGTGCCATCTTCAGCCACAGAGCTCAAAGAGCAGGAGAGCACAGAATGTATGTCGTAAGAAGGGAGTAGTCCTTGTCTGTCCCACCCACCCACCCATATGCCCATGACTGCAAGTGAGCAACACTTACCGGGATTCTGCAGCCACGTGAGCTAGGGAAGTGCCATGCACACGCATCACCAGTAGAGCAGCTGGCGCAGGCAGTGCTGACAGAAACACACCCTCAAAGGTAGTGAAATGGAAAATGCGAGCCGCAGGCAAAGTGCAACACGTAGCAGTAGATTGGAGCAGCAATCGCAACTAATGGTGTCCAAACCTCATGCAGGATACACCTAACACTTGCAATCAAGTGAAAAAAGCAAGGAGGGTGCAATAGAACGAGATGCATGGCACAGGAGACGGAACCACACCGGACCGATGCCGTACACAGACAGAGAACGTCACAAAATATGCTAAACAGATTCAGTTGTAAATAGCACATGGCAGAAATCATGATAGTATGGACAACCTACGACACTGATGAAAATAATAGCCGCACAGATCTGCTAATTTCTGACACAGTAATGTTGACACATAGTTTGTTGACAGATATATTTCCTATTCTGTTCACAACATCAGCATATAAATCGTAGTGTATGAAATGTTGCAGAAGTGCACAATAGAAATTCAAACAGTGCGAAATATCTTTGTCTAGTTTAATTCAGAGTATGAAAATAAGAGTCACAGTAAACATATCATCCTAGAAGCCATGCTACAAGCACGTTAAGCCACTCCGAAGGTGGCATCTAATGGGGAATTAATGCATGGTTGGGCCGTTGTACATACTCGGCCTGCGGCTTGTGCTACAACGGTCCCAACCATGCATTAATTCCCCATTAGATGCCACCTTCATCATGGCTTAATGCTTACTTGTATTGTTTTTATAATGGGATCATAGTTTAGTTTGTTTAGGGATGTCAAATTCTTGGATATCTGTATTTCCAGGTATGTAAACGAGGGCTTATTTCATTGAAAACCAAAATCTTACTTGATTGTATTAGAGGGGGTATAGTTTAGGGACAGTGTTTTGGTTTTTGTATCATTAACTTTATATCCTGCTAATTCTCCAAATTGGGTCAGGACAGCACAGGAAGGGATTGCTCCAGTGTGGTTAGGTATACTAGTAGGTCATCTGCGTATAGGGCTAGTTTTTGTGTTTGTCCCCCAATTCAGGTCCTGAAATATGTTTATTTTGCCTTATGATTTCAGTAATGGTTCGAGAGAGAGTGCAAAAAGTAATAGGGACAAGGGGCATCCCTGCCTTGTGCCCCTGGTCAGGGGGAACGGGCTGGAGATTTGTCCATTTATTTTCACATATGTTTTCGGGGTATTGTATTTGGCTTTTAATGTATCTATGAAGGTTTGCGGAAAGTGGAATTTGAGTAGAGTACTAAAGAGAAACCCCCATGTTACCCTATCAAAAGCTTTTTTCTGCATCTAAGCTCAAGAGGAGAAATGGGGTTTGGGAATGAGTTATATTGTATATCGTATGCAATGTTCTTTTAATATTATTCTGGGTTTGCCATGTATGGATAAAACCTGTTTGTTCTAGTTGTATGATGGATGGTAGAATACTGTTGAGATATTTGGCATAGATTAAGGAGAATAATTTTTTATAAAATGGTAAGCGAAAATCCTGAAATCTGATTGGCTGTTGTTCATGTAGCAATTATGTTCCACGCACGGAAAATAAAAAGTGCTGCCGAATGTGCACTGATCACCACTGGAATCATTACACTAATAGAATGTTAAGAATTCAACTGGCAGCCATTGTTTTTTGCCCTGTAACTGTGAGCATTACCTTTACGTGCACTGGGCCCTAAAAATCAAACTACCTTAAATACAAAATAAAGCAGATTAATTAAATGTTGTTTCCCTGATCATCACATTCTTCTTACACACATAAGCAAATTAGAAACATTAAGTATTGTTTATAGTTTTCATTACTGACAATGAAAAATCCCCCTTCTATCTTTACCTGCTTATCAGGAAAATCTCTTCTCCTTGCCCTGACAGTGAGATAATTGAGTCTATGGCTGTAACAGAGGCCTTTGTTGTGTGTGTGTGCATAGTATGTTAGGAGAGTAACATTCTAACAGTGGAACCGAGCAGAGTTTTGAATCCATGTATTCCATCGTAAACATTCCATGACAAACATTCCATATCTTGAATGTGGGGAAAAACAGGAAAAAAAACAGGAAGAAGAAAGTAGGCAACAATAAAATGACATAACCAGTGACATCATTTGCAGTGGGAAGAAGGACTATTTCATCATAAATGCACACAAGTAAATCTATTGTGTCTACATATAAACATGCTTTTCCCAATTGTAAAAGTTTTTTAAAAAGTGCCTATTTATAGTAAAGCAATAATAGCACTCTAGGATTTATGGAACACCATTTTACCGCACGCTAGCAGCTAAGCCACTCGGCCTTCGGCCTTGTGCTTTATTACGCCCCTGGCCAGGCGGTAAAATGTGTTCCACGCACACCCCATCATGCCTTATTGCTTACATAGTCTATGTTTAGTACTGATATCGGTCTAGATCAGGCACTTAGAGTTCTATCTTTATTGGGCTTTGGGATTTCTGCGATGGTGGCATAGCTCCACGTTGGTGGGGGGGTTCTCTGTCCACTACCCAATTGCATACCCTAGTTAAGGGTTTGGCCAGTTCTTTCCTGAATGTTTTATAAAATTTACTAGTATACCCATCAGGCCCTGGACTTTTGTTGTTTTTAAGATTGTTAGTATTAAACATGACTTCCTCTGTCATTATTAGTCTGGTTAGCTCTGTGGCCTGTGTTTCCAAGAGGGTGGGTAATTTAAGGTGTTCTAGGAATTTTTTTGTTTCTTGGGGATTTGCTTTCTTTTCTTGGGTGTACAGTTGTTCATAGTAATTTTGAAAGGTATTAATTGTTACAGATTGCGTCTTGTGTATTTTCACTCCATTGTTGTCTTTGATTTGGGAAACTATGGACTCCAAGACTCTGCCTAAGTCGATATGTCAATAGCTTGGTGGCCCCTATGACCTCACTCATAGAACCTTTGCTTATAGTATCTTAGTGCCATTTCAGTTTTCCCATGTAAGATCTCTTGAATCTTATCTTGTAATTTTTTAATGTCAGTTAGGTACTTGCATATGCAAGTCCTGTTTTTGTTTAAGCTCCAACTGCAGTTTGGCCATTTGCTCTTCTCTTTGTCATTTTAATCTTGAGCCCAGGCTAATCAGGTCCCCTCTAAGTACTGTTTTTAATGTACCCCATATAATACTAGGGGATATTTGTGGGTCTGTGTTGTCTAGCAAGATCTGCTTTATTTTTTCTTGGATCAATTTTTTATTTTTGATGTGTTAAGGATAGAATTATTAATCCTCCGGAGAGTTTGTTTTTTATTGTCCCCTGTTTGTAGTCTAAGTAACAGGGAGCATGGTCTGATAGGCATATTGGTAGTACTTCGCAACTGTCTGGGTGTGGAAAATGTTCCTTGGTCACATGGAACATATTTATTCTAGTGTATATTTTATGGGGATGGGAATAATGGGTATAGTGCTTCACCCTTGCATTCATGTGCTGCCATGTGTCCTGCCATCCATAGGTTTTTAAGAGACATTTAGCTCTTTTAGTGGCTTCCATTTGCCTCGGCAGTTGTGTGTTCGATGTATCCAGTGGGTCATATACCATGTTATGGTCTCCCCCTATCAATAACATTCCTTTTTGATATTGGACAATTTTGCCCAATAGGTTGTTTATTCTCAGTGTATCAGTTCCTGGAAGGATATACAAACTTGATAGCGTTCTTTCTTTACCCCTTAGCTCACTGCAATTGATAGTCTTCCCTGAGGGTGACTGTAAGAGGCAGTCATCTGAAAGGGTGTTCCCTTGGGGACTAGTATTGCAGTTCCCCAGCTCTTCCCTTTGGGGAAACTGGCCAATATGATTATAGAGTATCCAGTCTTTGTGAGTTTATCATGTTCTTCTTTAGAGAGGTGTGTTTCTTGTAGGAGAACAAAGCTAGGGTGGTGCTTTTTAATACTGCATAGTACTTTGTGTCTTTTGACTAGGTTATTAAGCCCGTTTACATTGTGTGAATATACTAACATAGAGCTATGATCAGCCATAACAATCTTTCAATCTTTGTGGTCTGTGTTTTCCGTGTTCCTGGGGCCACCAGGTCACTGGTCTATATATTCTCCTTCTCTGCTCACATGCCCTCTCCTTTGGTCTCTCCTATCACAGTTTCCTTTCTGGCTTTTTATTGGGGATAGTGATATATAAGATTCCCGGTCTCTCTAATGTTACAATCCACTTTTTCAGTTTTACTGGTATTTCAGCAGCAATATTACAGCAAGATCAAAAAATAGCAGTTTAACATAACCATAAACATTTTTTGCTAATCAAGTTTATAAAATTAGCTTGTCTCCATTCCCTCCCTCTCTACAGAAAGGTAAGTTTGTGGAGCTGCGTCTTCTTTTTTCTTAGGTAGCAAGCATCATTCCAGGAGGTCCATCCTGGGAGGTTTATCATGCCAAGTGGATGTTAGCTGCTGTAGCCAAATGTATCTGCTTGCAGGGTGGGGTGGGTTGTGACTTCCAAGATAGGGGTGTCTGAAGCATGACATCCTTATGTACAAACGTGGAGCCGTTGCCTTGGCTCCCTCTTTTGGTAGGAGGAGAGGTGGGTCCCCTTGGGGATCCAGGCCTATTGAAGGTGGGGTATATCCACCTTTGGGGTGTGGGTTGGAGTAGGTGCATCACCACCTGCGATAGCCGTGCAGAGGCCAAAGATAAAACTCAGTCCAATGAGTTGCATTAGAAGAGAATTCATGCTATACCCTCTACTATAACATTGCCTTTTTCCTTATTCTGGGGCAATATTCTTGGTTCTATCTCTGGAAGTTTGTTGGTCACTGTAGGCTAATGCTTTATCCTCTTGGTCAGCGCTATTGTAATGTCATGCAGTCATAACCTTGCCTTTTCTCTTGTGGGGGGTTCCTCCTAGTTACAATCTCTAAAGTAATTTCCCTGGCTACTGGGTATGTATCTTTGTCTGTTCACAGGTTTGATTCATAAAGGGCACCGGTCCTCCTCCCTGCCTCTCCGGTGTACAGGGCTGAGAGCCTAGGGGGCCATCAAAGGGGTGGGGAGACATCTCCTGGGGATATTGTCTGTCTGCTGTTCTGGTTAATTGGGTATTTCATCCTGTCAGCTGTATATCTCTGGGTGGGGAAGGGGATGCCCCGCCTGGATTTATTTTTTAGAGTTGTGTATCATCACTCTTGATGTCCAGGTCTTTTCTACAATTCAGCTCCCCCAGTTGTATTCCTCCCCCCTTCCCACTTAATACTGTATTTTCTACAGGTCTTTCTGGTGTTGGTGGGTTTATTCCTCTTTAATCCTATTTACTCTGCTGCTTTCCCCTTTACCGTCTACTGCACCTCTATTACCACTACTTTCTGTCTTATTATTGCTGTGCTTTTTCCTAGTGTTAATATTGTGAAAGGCACTCACCAGCAGGATGCATGTGATGGATGATGAGTCCCCCCAAGATGCAGGACCTGGTGTTATCTAGGCAGCATTTCATCAGGGCTTTGCCATTTTGTCCATGCTACCTCATGGAAGAGCCAGCAGCTGGCCATCTCCGCAGTGTTCCTGGATTAAAACAGCATAGAAGCAATTTAAGGTTTCCCACCAGTTTTACAATTAATTTTAATCTTATAGCTCACAGGAGTGTTTCTTTTGGGTTTCTGTATTGCAGCTTACCTTCTTCTATTTGGTTATTATTTACTGTCAGGCACCTGACTTTGGGATCTCTTTCCCTCTTGTGTGCTATACTTTCCATCCATTCCCCTTTCCCTCCTCGAAGTCTGCTGTGCTGTCCCCATCTATACCATTTCTGCTGTCTTGCTTTGGCTGGCTGGAGTTGTGTGCCACGCATCCCTCTCTTGCTCTCCTCCCTTCTGCATTTCTCAGGGTGGGTCTTATTTCCTCCATTTCTCAAATTAATCGAGTATACAAAACCCTTCCCACAGTTCCAGAGTTACTCTTGTCTCTTATGGTGCTTCCTTTATATTGTCCTAATTTGTTAAAATATGTCTATGTCGTGGTCGCTTTAAGGTAGCAATGTCTTTCAGAGAAGCCTCTGTATCTAGAAAACTGTGTACATGATTTTGCCATTCCCCATAGGCCCAGCCCTCAGAGGTACCGCATGGGAGTCAACAACCCCAGCCACAGCTACCATCTCTCTTTTATTTATCCCTTCTTTCGTCACTTTATTTTGATATCTCCCCCTCCCCACCAGCCACCCAGCCCCCTTACCTGGACCTGGAGCTTCTCTCCTAGAGGGCAAGTACACCTCAAGGCATCCTTCGCATTGAGTATATTTTTATTTTTATTTGACTGTGGTAACTGGTGTCTGGCCCATACTGTGCTACGTAGCTGGGCATCCGCGATGCCGCTCCATTATGCATGGCTACTCTCATGGGCGGCATCATTTAAACTTCTGTTGGTAAGTCCTGGTTCAATTTTAATGCTGTTACATCAACCTCCAGGTATGTGGGTAATGTTCTGTGTCAGGTTGAATGTTGCTGGTTACAGGAAGAGGGCAGTTTTGTTTGCTGTTGTTATGGCAGGGTTCATAAAAAGTCAAAGCATGGTTTCAGCTTCATGTAGTGTACACTGTGCATCCTACACATCTCTCCTTTGGGAGTTTTTCTTGTAAGTCAGTTTATGGATTGTCTCAGGCCTTCTGAAAAGTTTGCAATATTTCCTGTATATTTTTCAAGTTTGTTGCAGCATGTTTTCTCTGGACTAGTGCATTTTCTTCAGATTGTTCACTTTGCCCTCTGGTTTCTGGTCTGTTTCTGGTTCGAGGAGGTGGAGCTGGGTTTATGCCTTTTATTATGAGTGCTGCTCTGGCCATTTTGGGGTCCTCATAAGTTATAGCTCCCTTCAGGAAGAACACCCACACCTTTGCTGGATAGGGAGTGTGAAACTTCAGGTTTTTGTCTTTTAGCAATGTCATAAGTGGTCCCAGTTTGTGGCGCTGTTCCATCACTGCTGCTGAATAATCGTTATTCGCAAAAATATGGACCCCCTTGTAGAATACCTCCTTCTGCTACCATAGGCTGGTTTGAATTTCCTGCTTTGCAGCATATGACATGAACTGCAGGACAATTGATCTTGGATTCTGCTAGTTGTGAGTTTGAATTGGGCCCAGCATTCTATGGGTCCGTTTGATGTTGAAAGGAAAATCAGTCGGTAAGTCCAGTTTTTGCTTAAAGAAAGTCTCAAGAAATTAGATAATGTTGTGTCCCTTGGCATGTTCTCTAAACCCATATAGCCTCAGTTTTTTCCTTCTAAATTGCCCTTCTAAATCCTTGCACTTTGCTGTAAGCAACTGGATCTGGGCAAAAGCCTCGACGACCAGCCTGTCACTTCGATTAGCTCGTGTGTCCAGTTCAGTGATTGCAGCTTGATGGTCGAGAGTTGTTCTCTGTAGCTCTTTAATATCAGCAAGTAGGCTTACAAAGTCTTGTTTAGTGTCTGCTCTGAAGTCTCTCTGCTTGTCCAGCATTATATAAATTTTTTTCTTTATTTGCAGGGGTTCCTGATGGGTTGCGTCCCGTTGCTATCATGCTGGTCTGAGAAGACATTTCAATCGCTGAGTCTGGATATTTATTTATTCATTTCTGATTAACACCTTTGAGCCAAAGGCTCTTTTATATAGGTTCCATGTCAAAGACATATGAGGGGAATAGGGTACAGTGCAGAAAGGTAGAGATTAAACAAACATTCAAGTAGAAAAATAGTACAGTCATAACAAAATTGACTGCACAACAGCATGAGGGTGAAACATTTTTCTTTCTTTTTTTTAACACATGTGCGTTGCACAAGATTGTACAATGGCACAGCCAGAGGCATTGTCAAGCAGGATGCTGTATCTAGGACCAGAGCCTAAGTGCATTGGTTCACAACAGTGTCAGGAGGGGGACACTACCAGTGGGTTGATATAGAGCTGGGAGGGTGGACAGGATAGCATGAGAGGGTAGATGGGTTAAGAGAGAGCAGAGGGGAGGTAGAGGTGAGTGATGATAGAGGTGGCTGTGAGGGAGGGATCAGGGGAGGATAGAGGAGGGTGGGGAATGGGAGGTGTACTAGAATGGGGATGGGAGGGGAGGGAGCTGGGGGATAGTAGGGAATTGGAGTGAGCAGGAGAGCAGGGGTGGCAGGATAATCTGATTCTTCTGCATCCAGTTGATTCTCCAACTTTTGCTCCATTTTTTCCTCCCCATATTACTCCAGTGTTGTCTTGTTGCAGGTATGATTTGTTATTTCTTGAAAAATGTTGATTTTAACTAGGCTGTTTCTAGGGGTTTATGCCAGAGCTAAGTTTTAGTCAGCCATCTCGGCTTTCTCATATTTCATGGGTTTCATAGCTCTTACGAGCAAAACAAGACAAGTTGATTAGTAAGACTGCTTGCCATTTCTCAGTTCTTATATCCAGAGGTATCCTGATCCATCGTATAGGTAACGGTCTTTTAAATTTTTTCAGTGATTCACTCTCTATTATACTACTCCACATCGTAACCACCTACTCTGTTAATCAAGCCATTCTCATAGTCGATATTAGTAGAGGTAGGCACAGGACTTTATCTGACTTTTAATCTGCCACTTGACAACTATTGACTTGCCTTTCAATCATTCAGACTTTAACCTCATGTGGGGAATATGTTGGGATTTTTTCATGTTGGATGATTTTCATGGTGGGCCAAGAGGAGAGAAATGTTTCTTTATTGGGCTATATGTGTGCTAATGTTATGTACTTCTGGAACAGAAATGGGCTGGAAAATGCAGTCAGGATCTGTTCTTTTCACAAGCAATTGCGGGCCCTGGATAATGAAGAGCATTACTCTGAACTTTATTTTTCATGAATAGTATATCTGCATGCCACCAGAGGGAGCCATTTACCACAAAAGCCTGCTTTGACTTTTTCATTGATGGATACAGTGCACTCAGCCTTATACTTTGATACTGCAGCATGTGGGATGAAACCAGTCAAACTACAGATGAACTGCAGTTACCATGTGTCTAAATATGTTACCATTTCCATGTCTTGGAACATTAAACATTTTTATAAGGTGATACAAAACTGCTATCAAGGCTGGTATGTTCCTTACTTGCCAATACTGAGTAGAAGAAAGAGACAACATATAGTCTCAAAATGGTAAAATTAAACCAATAAACCTTCAAACAATAAACATGTCATAAACAATTGAGAATTTCAAATCAATGCACAATAACCTAGGACTTTTAACATAATGATACTATATATATATATAGGTTCTAAAACTTTCATCTACGATTGCTGATATCTTGCATGTGAACTTACATGGAACTGTTCTCAAGTAAAAGCAATAAAATATATATTTTAAAAGAACTGTGGCAGCTCAGAAGAAACAAAAGCCTAGATTTTTCCTGACCCTTGGAACCAGGGGACAGAGGACTGGGAAAGAAGCCAGAAGGAACAGTACTCCCTTCTTATTTGCAGTTTTAAGGAACCAACATGGATGGGTTCCTGGCTCTCAGGATAAGTTTCAAGTGGAGCCAAAGCTATGATCTCTTGCACTCCCATGGGGGCAAGTGGAGCTGGACATAGATATCTGACTCTTGGAACCAGTGTGCAAAAGACATTCCCATTGGGAAAATGGAATAGGAAGCAGAACTGCAGCTGATCCAGGAATGTCATCATACCCCAGACATCCTGGAATAGGGAACCATGGTCACTACTGGGGGATCAAAGTTACTTGGCTGGCAGCTTCAAGGAGTTGGTTTCCTCCCTTGCAGTCTCAGACTAGGGAACTGGGAGGCAATCTTGTGGATCAAAGACTTATCTCATTCATCTGGAGATGAAGTAGTGGATAATGGGTTTGAGTTTTCTAGTCTGATTGACAGATTTCTTGTGCATTACCTCTTTCTTTCCGTCTTCCTTCCTTCCTCCTTCCTTCCTTCCTTCCTTCCTTCCTTACTTCCTTCCTTCCTTCCTTCCTTTTACCAGGAAAGGCATACTGAGCTGGGAACAGCTTTTATCCAGATGTATCCTGAGGGGATTGGGAGCTGGGAGGGGAACAGTGCAAGACAACAACACTATCAGTTAGTAATAAGGTAACACAAGAGCAGTAGTACAACTCAGTCTATATAATCAGTTCAATAGTAGGTACAGAAACATAAAAATATAGAAACATAGAAGTTGATGGGAGATAAGGACCGCAAGGCCCATCCAGTCTGCCCAAGTATCAAGTGACTGCAAAGAAACATGGGCAATGGTCTCACCATACCACCATTCAGGTGCAGAGCAGGACCATGTATAAAAAATACCAAGGGTGGGATATTCAAAGGGATTGAGCATGGCGCAACAGTGTTGCGCCATGCACAACCCACTGATGCACTCTGGCATGATATTCAAAAGGGTAGGTTGCTCAGCACAACCCCTGATGTGCCGGGGCATACCAGTAATGTATGCGGCACAAGTGCAGGGGGCATGCCCATGCATATGTAGCACATCCTGATATTCAGCCTGGGATGTGGCACATATAGCACAAACCCACCTTGCACCGCACGGGGGCGCAAAGATGTGCCCGCCAAAACAGAAACATGCCGGGGACACTAACAGTGGTCTGCCATATTGCTGGGCACAACATGGCAGCTGCCTGCTGTGGATGGCCACCTGACCTCCCGGGACACAGTCCGGTGTCATGCCCTCGCTCGATTGTGAGCATATATATATATATATATATATATATATATATATATATAATATCCCTGGTGGTTCAGTGGACCCACTCCCCTGCCTGATCGCGGGCATAAGTGTAGAATAATATCCCTGGTGGTCCAGTGGACCCAATCTCCTGCTTGATCGGGGGCATATGAAGAATTATCCCTGGTGGTCCAGCAGTACCCTCCTCCCCACCAGCCATTGAGCCCCGCCACTCTGCAACCCCGTTCAGCGGTGGGTGGCAGCTCCCCACCCGCAAGCCACTCGGCCGCTCGCCGACTGACAGCGTACTGTATGGCTGTATGCCTATTGGTTCACTGTGTGGGCCAATGGGTGTGCAGACCGTACTGTATTACACAGTCCCAAAATGTGAACGGTTCACACCCTGTGCACTGTAATGTGCATGCCTGGAGTCTTCTCCACCACTGTGTGCCTGGTTGCTGGGGAAGGGGGAGCTGCCGCTGCAATCAGGGATGACGAAACTGTCCCTTATTGGAACGGCAGATTTCTTTCAAGTCCGGCACTTGCTCTGAAACTGCCATCATCAGCAGCTTCCCAGTTGATTGGTGGCTGAGGGACATGCCCCTGAAAGCATTCGCTGGATTGGCCAAACACTGCCACACCTCTGCAATGCTTTACTAACCTCAATATGTTTCTTGTGCGCTATGCACGCAATCAAACATAAAAAAGGAGTTTGTAAATATGGTTTTAGCTAGATTTTCACAGAAAGACATGTTTCTTTTTGCAGAAAAGAAGAATCAGAAGAAAGATCAAGCATGAAAGTATAGATTTAGCAAGATTGTGACAGGCAGATAGTTTTTTTCAGGAAAGAAGAATTTTAAGAAGAAATGTGTATGGGTTTAGCAAGATTCTGACAGGCAGATAAGGTTTTGTTTTGCAGGAAAGAAGAATAGGAAGAAAGAAGAGTTGGAATTTGTAGATTTTGTTGTTAGGAAGGATGTTTTTATTAAAGGAATGGAAAGTGGAAGAGATAGAAGAAAAAGAAAAAAACATTAGTTATCTTTAAGTGATAATTAAATGTCAAACACAACAGAGTAGCAATAACAGATTTTAAGAATTATAAAATGTTCTGATTTAGGGAGTTTTTTCTTTGCAGGTCTTCTGGAAGTAGTCCATTTACTGTAATCATGAATTCTGTGGGGAAGAAGAGAAACAAAAAGGGTAGAAATTGAGTGTTCCCAGTAGTAGAGTGTTTAAATTTACAGCACATCTAGTTATAGCAGTTAACTGCTAGGCTGTGTTGGTGCCCTAAGGCCTCTTTTTTTGGCACATTTTTCCTAGTCACACGTCATCATCAAGAGTCAGTTTTTCATTTCATAGCACTTTTTTGTTATTTATATTCTATGCAGTTATGTAACATACTATTATAATATAGTAGTAGTCTTGCAAATTGTTTTTTTCTTGTACTGTCTGGTACATTTTGTATTGGTTCAGGTTTGGGGTTATCGGGTGCTATCAGTGGGTATCGGTATAACTGGACATTAGATACTGACTGTTGTTACATTTTATTTTTAAATATTACAGTAATACTTTTATTATTCAGAATCTCTATCTGAATCGAGAACTTGAGAACATTTTCTCTTTATTAAATCATAACAGTTTCCTGTAGTAAGACATAAAAAGAGATATAAAGAAAATTAAGTGCTGGTTGTGATTGTATTTTGATATTTGTTTTTGTACTGGGGTGGCGATTGGGCTGTTTAATATGTCTCTGGTGACTCTGTATATACTTTTTTAAAATAACTGTAATATTATGTGACTGTTGTATATTTTATTTAATATTTATATAACTGGTAATTTTTTTCTATGTGCTCAACCAGTTATTATTTGCTGTAATAACTGGCTGGTTATTATGGTAGACATGCATGCCCTCACAATCTGTAAGTGTGAGCTCCAGCCACACAGCTGCTCTCACTTACTTCCCACTGCGACTATGAGAACAGACACACTCGAAAACTTAAAACCACTAAACTGACATTTCAAAGAAAACATGATGAAATTAAAAAAGAAAAATGTAATTTCTTAACAAAACAGCCTTTTGAGTGGCAATAACATATGGAATAATGGCTGGGAAGGTGGTCATAATGAGAATTCCACACGCACCCAAGGTGTGGGGTGCTACTTAAACCCCAAGAGTGAAGCTCGAGGGGTTTGTAAAGGCATCCCACACTGAGGGTGTGTGTAAAATTTGAGTTTTATACACCTACCCAGCCTTTATTTCATATATTATCTGGGGATTTTTTTTTCACCACAGCAATTATATAAAATAAACAGACAGCCCTACAGAGCTGCAGACTGCTTGGGTTTCAACCTGGTTCATAGTGACTGGTGAAATAAACATATGTTTACTTTTTTTTTGTCAAACAGCCAGTATAACAGTTTTTTTAGCCCTGTTAATATATATTTTTTAAAGAACTTACTGCTGACTCCAAGAGGTGGTGACCAGTGCAGAGTTGAGGAGTGGGGTTGGTGCAGAGAAACAGAAGAGCGCAGCTGGTGCATGCACAGAGTGACGGGAAACCCGGTACATGTTTGTAGTTATAGTAAGGGATCCAGAGCCAAAAAGCCCTCAAAAATTGGTTGGACCTGACACCTCTTGCTGTACTTTGCAGGCCACCATTTTTGCAAAGAAAAGACCCCCCCCCCCAGTGTTATAATCAAGAGGCCTGCTCTGTCATTACTCTTGTTCAAGTTGTGAAATACACTGAAATAAGTACAATGCTAATGAAAATATGAGAAAATCTGGAAAAGTGGAAATTTTACCAAATATGATCTAGAACCTTCAATATTGCTCAGATCTCTGTGCTCTGTCTAACATTTGCACCAGTTATGCACATTATGCACATTGAGGTTTTTCACATAAAACAAGTCTCATTGTCAAAATGTTTTTTACAGTACAGGCCAGAGTATGCAATTATTGTAGGAAAACATTTCCCAAATTGCTGATTTTGCAGCTAAATTTTTGAATAGACTTCATGGCGTTTCCTCTGACAAAGTAATCATTGCATTTATACTACATTATACCATATTTCCATCTTCTACAATATTTCTGCTTTCATTTAAAATAAATCTGACTCAAATATCATGATTTATGACTGAGATATTCTATTTTACGTACCCAAAGCCCCAGTGGACATCTACCCAGCATTTGCCAGTTTTGGCCATATTGTATATGCATTTCTAGTTTGATTTTGGTATGGTTTGAAATACCATATAGGAGTTTTATGATAGTGGTAATCTGCATGTTTAGGGAATGCTCTTAAAGTAATCAATCTGATGCTTTGTGCCAAGTATTTATAAAGAACTGTTATGTTAAAACGTACTATAACAGTAAATCTTTGAGGGAATCTCAGTTATCAGGTTACACCATAGGAACCTTCACTGTTAGTGAAGGGGAATCCACATTGAAGATGTTCAGCAGTACAACTGGGTCCACCCATGCCGTTAACTTCTGTCGATGTCACCAGCCCTATAAAGGCATGAGCAGCCCTGTTCCCGCCTCAGTTCTCCCCCCAGAGACAAAAGGAGCATAGCCCTAGCCATGGGAGACTGAGGAGAAATAGAGAGAGAGGTGCCCAGACCTATGTGAAAGGCTGGATACACCAGACAGTCATTTCCTAGACAGGAGCCCTAAAAGGGGGATGGTGGGAAGGGAAAGCAATCCTGATGACTGAGATCACCTCAAAGATCTACTGTTACAGTAAGTTCTTATGTGACTGTTCAATCTTCATCAGGGTTATTTCAGTCATCAGGTTAACCATAGAAACAAGTCCCAAAGTGGTGACAGGTACAAACAGACAGTCTGGTAGGAGGGTTCGCCTTTAACTTAAGACAGGAGGCCCTGCAGCACAGCCCTGCCAAAACCTGCATGGGCTCTAGAGGCAATGTTCAGACTGTAGTGCTTGGTGAAAATATGGACAGTACTCCAGGTGGTAGCCGCACAGATGTCAGCGGCTGAGACCCCTTGAAAACAAACCACAAAGGTAGCCATGCCTCCTGTGGAATGAGCTTTAACAGCACCAGGCAAATCTTTGCCATGTTTGTTGTAGCAGAAAACAATCCAATTTGCCAACCCTTTGGATAAATATTGCTTAGAAACTGCAGCGGCCTCTCTTCCTGGGGTGAAAAAAAACAACTGCTTCAACTTACAAGTCTCCTTGGTTTGAAGCACATAGTACTTCAAAGCTCTGAGCACATCTAAGGAATAGAGCAGTGCTTCCTCTGGATTGGCACGCTCTGGAAAATAAACAGGAAACTGGATAGATTGTTGAGTGTAAACTCTGAGACTACCTTAGGGAGAAACTTAGGATTTTTACGTAAAGACACCCAGTCTTTGTGAAAAATCAAACAAGGCTCCTCGCACCAGAGGGCCTGAAGCTCTGAAATTCTTCTAGCAGAAGTAATGGCAACTAAAAATAATGCTTTCCAAGAAAGAAAGCACAGATTGCAAGACATGATTGGCTCAAAAGGAGACAGGGTCAATTTCTTCAAAACAAAATTCAAGTCTCAGGCTGGTACAAGAGAACAGATTGGGGGTTTCAGATGCAGGATGCCCCTTAAAAAGGTGTGGGAGACAGCCAGCTGAGCAATTGTGCAGGCTTAGAAAGGCAGAAATAGCCAAAAGGTGCACCTTGAGAGAGGAGTATTGGAAACCTGAGTCAGACAAAGAGATCAGGTAATCCAGGATGTAGTTCACCAGACAAGTGAAAGAATATAGACTATGTTTGACAGCCCAGAAGGTAAACTGCTTCCACTTCATGGCATATGCGACTTGAGTAGAAAGCTTCCAGGTGGCCACGAGGATGTCCGCCACTCTGTTCGAGACCACGAACTTGGCGATGGCTATGTCCTCAGAAGCTATGCATGCAGATGGAGGGACCTGAGGTTGAGAAGAACCAGGGTCCCCTGAGCCTGTGTCAGCAGATTCCTGCAGAGGGGAAGAGGAACCTGTGGCTGCTCCACCAGCTGCTGAAGCAGGGGGAACCATATATGCTGAGGCCAGAATGTAGCTACCAGAATCATGCTGGCCCCCTCCATCTGCAGTTTGATGAACACCCTCTGAATTAGAGGAAACAGAGGGAATGTATAAAGAAATCTCCCACTCCAGGAGAGGGGTGACACATTTTGGCAGAGAACTCCAGGCTCTGGATCTAGCATGACAGATGAGAGGAGCTCCCAGTCGTGCATGCTGGATTGAGTCCAGCTGAGGCTGTCCGGAAGAGTGTTTAACACGCCTGGCATGTGAACTGCCGTGAGTGTTAGATCATGATGCAGCACCCAGTACCACATTCTCATGACTTCCCTGCATAGGGGGTACAAATGAGTCCCCCCCCCGCTTGTTGATGTAGTATACTACACTTAAATTGTCCAATTGCACCAGCAGCTGGCCCAGAGCCAGGTGCTCCTGAAAAGCCTGCATGGTGTAGAACACTGCTCCCTTCTCCAGGACATTGATATGCAGGGAGGTTTCCAGCTGGGACCAAGATCCCTGGGTCTGAAAGGGACCCAGGTGTGCTCCCCAGATGAGACTGGAGGCATCTGTGGTGACGATCTGCTGTGGGGAGGAGATCTGAAATAGGATGCCTTGAAGCAGATTCAAGGGGTTTATCCACCACTGTAGGACCTTGCGGACTGGGGAAGAGACCAGAACTGGATGGTCTAACTCATTCGGGCACTGCTCCCACTGCACCCAGAGGGTCTACTGGAGGACACACATATGAAGCCTGGCCAATGGAACAGTGGGTATGGCAGCTGCCATCAGGCCCAACAGTCTCAGGTACACCCTGGCAGGAATGTGGCAAGTCTGAGCAAGTTCCGCAGCTTGGACAATAATACAGTCTGCCCTGTTTTGGGACAAGAAGGATTTCCCCTTGGGCCAAGTCCAGAAATGCCCCTATGTACTGTAGCCTTTGGGACAGTACTAGAACTGATTTGGTCACATTTTTTTAATTGTTTTTTTCCTGTAAGCACTTTTAGCCACTGGAGCCCTGGCAGGTGGCTACAGCCCTCCAAATGGAGGGATTCTCTCTCTGGTCCCACCAATCTCATGCTAGGCAGTCCCTGATAGTTCCCCCATGGATTGTCCCCCACGGCGGAGCCAGGAGGAGGTTGCCAGTGTCTCCCCCCTCCTGGAGACCCAATCCAGATTCCGATGACTGCTCCCAGGAACGGCAGACCATCATCGAGCCTGCCAGGCTCATTTTTCCTTTTTTCGCCCAGCTCCCCCTTTTGACGTAAGGACATTGGATCAAGCATCCCAACCTTTACTGCCCTCCAGCCACAACCAGAGGGCAGTCAGTGAGTGAGATGACTAGTCCCCCTTCCCCGATAAAGGAGAGCAGTCCTCCAGATGCTCAATCCTCTCTCCCTCCTTCGGCCCCCAGCGGTCCGGGCTCATTCCCGAACCTGGGTCACTGGCGTGGCGCGAGGTATGGAGTCCAGCACCTTAACCCTCAGTGCCACTGGGCCAGCTCTGATTTGGGCAAATTGATGGTAGTGCCCAGGAAGTGGGAAAGCTGGAGAGTTCACTCCAGAATTACCAAAAGCAGTTCCTTGACAGGGCCTTCAGGAGCCAATCATCCAAATAAGGAAAACAGACAGTCCCTCCCTTCTGAGAGATGCTGCCACTGTTGCTAAGCATTTGTAAAGACTTGTGGCATAGAGGACAAGCCAAAGGGCAGTACTTTGAACTGATAATGCTCACTCTGAAATGCAAAGTTGAGAAACTTCCTGTGGGGAGAAAAGACTGAAATGTGCAGGTAAGTGTCCTGCATGTCCAGAGAACAGGGCCAATCCCCTGTTTTGAGAAGGGGCATTTGGCCCAGTAAGGTTACCATCCGCAACTTTTTGTACTGGACGTACAGACTGAGGGCCTTTAGGTCTAGAATGGGCCTCAGATTGCCGGTCTTTTTGGGTACCAGGAAAAACCTGGAATAGAGACCCTTGTTTCTCTGGTGCCTGGAAACTGTCTCAGTGGCCTGCTTGTGTAGAAGGGACTGCACCTCCTCATGAACTGACAGGTGAGCCGGGGGTAATTGGAGGGTGGAGGAGGGGGTTTCTGGAGGTTGCTCGATGAGCTCCAGTCGATGCCCCTTCTCTATAATCTGCAGGATCCATGCATCTGAAGTTATGTCTCTCCATTGATTCAGATGGAGGGAGAACTGACCTCTGACCACCACCTCCTGGTCCAGGACCAGAAGAGGGAGCTCCAGCAAGGAGTCAGGCAGAAGCGGAGCCAGCCTCTTGGGCTGGTCCCTCAATTCTGGGGTGCTTGGCCACAGCTTCATCATTGAAGGGGGCAAGCAAAGCATCTGGGGCTCTGTATTTCCCTTGAGGTAGAGAGGGTGCACAGGGCCTATTGGACACTCTGGGAAAGGGAGGGTGCCCTCTACCTCTTCATTGGGTATGGTAAAGGGAGTGCACAGACTTGAGGGCCCTACCTGGAGCATTCAGATCATTAATAATATCTTGGACATCAGGGCCAAAAAGCTTAGTGCCATTAGAGGGGGCATTAAGCACTTTTTGCTGTATGTCAGCAGTGAACCTGAACACTCTGAGCCAGATGTGCCTATGTAGGCATATGCCCATGGTGGCCACTCTGGCAGCGGTATCAGCCATATCATAGAGAGCTCTGAGGAGGTACTTGCTAACATCTTCAGCTGCTTGGAGGTACACAGCAGCTCTTGCTACCAAGTGCCATCTGAAGGGCCTGTACCATGGTCTTGCCCTTTTCTAGTTGGCATCTTGGTATTTCACCATGGAGACAGGTAATTTGTAATACTCAAACCTAGGGTGGAGGAGGCATACACTCTTATCCCAGAGGTCAGTTCTACAAGACTCTTTTTATCTGGGAAGGGAAGTAAGGTGCTTAGGTGCCTTAGAGCTGTCATGAGCTGCCTTTGATGACCATTGAGTCCATCTTGGGATGGGCAGCATAGCTGGGGTGCCTGAGGGGGGCATGGTAGAGTTTATCTGCCCTATATGGCATAGCTGGCACCATGTCTGGTCTGTGCCAGGCTGCTGTGTCTGCATTCCTTTGAGCAGGCAAGATCAGAGGAATGATTCTGAGGGGAGATTCAGGGATCTCCAGGAAGTCCACCAGCTCCTTTCTGGTGGCATCCTCTTCCTCAGTGTGGAAGCCCATGGCTGAGAACAGCTGCTTCATCACATTGAAAAATGAGTGGTCCTCAGGAGAAGACCTGGGAATATGCTTCAGTGAGTTATCACTGACAGAAGAGGTGGTAGATCAGTCAGAGAGCAGGATTTGCTCCTCCTCTTCTTCCTCCTCCTCATCATCAGGAAGAATGAGGTCTGGGTGGTACTCCTCTTCTGTGTTGACCTCCTCATATTCTGGGTCTGGCATCGGATGTGCCCATGATAGCACATGGGGGAGCCTCCCATGGCAGACAAGTAGGCTTTGATGACAAAGCTCTGTCGATGGTGTCGGCAAGGAGAGTCTAAAGGCACTCAGCTGCTGTACAGACATATTAGTAAATTTGAGCAGGACTTCATTCAGGTCAACGGTAGTCATAGACACAGGGGAGTTCAATGGCACAGGTGTCGAAACCCACCTGTTAAGTCCTGAGGGCCCAAAGAGGCAGTAGCCCTGGAGGGAGAAGGGCTGGCCTTGATGGAAGAGGTGTTGATGAGCCTGTCATTGATGAAGGAGGGCTGAGGACCCAGAGGTCGACAGCAAGCTGTCCTGAGAATCAGGCGGTGTTGCTGTCGGTATCGTCTGCTGGGCACAGAGATCTGAAGCAGTCTTCCTCATTGGTGCAGCTGCAGCCAATGAGGATGCCCCAGAAGAAGGAGAAGAGGCCATTGGGGAATGAGATCGATGCTGGGGAGAGATCACAATCTCTGTCTTTTATAAGTTTTCCCAAAGATTTGCCTTGGGCCCTGGAGGCCTGGGAGGTTGATGATCCAGTTGGTGACTAAAAGGCTGGGGCCCAGAGGACCCCTGTCCAGAACTGGCTACCTGTTGATCCATCAGAAATTTTTAAGAGCCTTTTTGCATCACCTAAGGGTTGTTTGGTTAAACTTCTGGCAGAGCTCATAGTCCAAAATCTCATTGTCTGTAGAGGCAATCTTCTTTCCACAGCAGCAGTGACAGAAGAGAGAAGTAGAAGGATTAACTCTCGACATAAACAAAATAGAGGAATCTCTTTAATAAAAGAGGTTCAGAAAAATAAAGAAGAAAAGCTGTAGGCAAAAAATGGTGCAAATACTGTGTTGGAGCTTCTACGAGACCCATGCGCTTGAGTAAAGAAGTCAAGAACTGAGGAGGTGGGGCCACCATGCCTTCATGGTTGGTGACATCGATGGAAGTCATCGTCAGCGGCAGCCCCAGTTGTACTGCTGAAAATCTTCATGGATTGCCCTTCACCCACAGCGAAGGCTCCTACTGTGTAACCTGATGACTGAGATAACCCTGATGAAGATTGTGTATTTTGTATTTTGTATAGGGGTTTTATAATATTAGTAATCTCTTAATGTAATCAATTTGATGCTTTGTGGCAAATTTTATAACGTGCATTTTTTATTTCAGATTTATGACTGATCCACCACGGAGTCAGAATTCCAAGTTGGCACTATAGTGCAAACAAGCACAAATTACTCTAAGCTGCCTCATTTGTCAGCAAGATGCAAAATATAGCTTTCTTACAAAGACTGACAGAACTTGGATATTCTGCCTTTTTGTAAGCAATTCTGAACCATGGTGATGATGTCGCTTTCCGACTGGAAAAAGACGTGTTACGTAAAGATGAATTCCTAGCAAAGACCCCAGTAATGCATGCAAGTTGTCACAATGCATACACCAACAAAAAAACTGTTGAACAAAAACACCGCAGAGTTTCAGAACAGGACAGTGAGCAATCGGGTCCATCTCATGTGGTCATACAATCTTCAATCAATAGCCTATTTGATTGCAAGAGTAAATGTTTTGTGTGTGAAAATGGGTGGGATAAGAGCGGGACAGGAAACTGTTGATGATTGCAACTGTTCAGCATCAAAAATCCATGTGGCAAAAAGCCAAAGCACTCAATGACAGTACTATGTTACATAAGTTGCAAGGGTTGGGAATGAATGCCTAGATTTGATAGCACATGATTTTGATACCATATATCATGTCTTAATAACTATATAAATAGAAGAACAGTCATGGAAGGTGATGACATCTATGATGTAGGGTTCTGTTGGCTAATTTCTCAAATTGCTAGGCCAATGGTTGACAATGGAAGTGTCTTCTATATCACTAAACTTCTTGATAGATATTACAAGTGGTTAGAAGATCATGGTGTAGATGATGCAGCATCCTGTAGGTCAGTAAGTCTGAAAAGATGCCTACTGACATACTACACTAATCCCAGTGGCTGTAGGGTAACCATAGTTCCTCAGAAAGGTACATCAAGTCTCTTGTGTTCAACAAAGTTGAATGTTGGACAATTAGCATAGGTTAGCCAAGTTAAAGCAAACTATGGAAGAATCAGAATATACAGAAGAGTGACGGCGAACTTCGATGATACTCAGACTCAAATGGATGCAAATATGTTGTTGCAATGCAGCAAAATGAATAAGGTTTGAACTGAAAGAGTTTAGCAGAGAAGAACGCCAAAGAATTACATCAGTTAAAGAGTGCACATTACAAGACCAAGACACGTGAAACAAACCTGGATGTGTCTTGTGAAGCAGCTTTAAAACGTGTGGGTACTACTCTCTACAATCACATGGCTTGGATGTTTACCAATGCTACTCCAGAAGTAGGCAATGATGGGAGAGTTCAGCTAAACCCAAAACAACACAAGCTGGTATTGAACAAGACGTATGCACAGCCATTGCTGGTGTTCCAACACCAAAACATGTTGGTACTGCCCTGCACATACTAAAGGCCACTTAGAGCAAGGAGGCCATAACCATGCTAAATAGATATGGAAATAGCATTAGCTACTGAGATGCCCAATGTTATATTGCTACCATGGCAGCAGCTGCTGATGAGCAGGAAGCTCAAGATGGGGGTTTCATACCCATGAATCTGAAGTCAGGTTGATTCACAGTGTGCAAGTGACAACCTAGACTTCCATGAGAGTACAACAGATGGTAATATTATGCATGGAACATTGCATGCAGTGTATCAGTATGCTAATCAAGGTGAGGATCCACAGTCATTGGCTGTTAGGGTGTCCCTAGTTAAAAAAACATGAGTCTTCTCACACATATCTTCAACAATTGCAAACAGGGAAAAACAATCTCACCCTCAAAGACAGTCAAAAGAGTTGTTCACTTGCTGGCATGGCAATAGCACCACAGCAGACCAGAGAACCACTTCATCCTGTAGACTGGCTTTGGCAATTAGTGAATATGGGTCCCATACTTTATTTAGATGTTATAGAACAATCAAAGCCTGTTACATGGTCCTCCTTTTATGAATTAGTTACCCAACAGGAAGTATAGATGACTGTGATTGGGTTTGGGCCTTACTTTCTAGAACCTCTTGTAAACCCTGATGTGGTTGAAGCATCAGTTTAGTATTGTATGAAGGTCACTCAGAAAACTGGGCAGGAATTCTGCATAATTACCTGTGAGGTAGCAGTCTATGAGATTGATCTTGGCCTTCAGAAAAAGAAGCTGGAGAAGTATAGCAAAGTCATCCTTCGTATGGGTGGCTTCCACATTGCACTGAATTTCATGGTGGCAATTGGGTATTTAATGAAAGAAACTGAATAGAGGATCTCCTCATTGAAGCCAGTGTTTGCTTCCATGGAACTGCCAACAAAATGATGTCAGGCAAAGACTATTATGCTATGCTGAGAGCCATAGACTAGTTCATGCTGCCATGTATGAGCTACACTGGAAGGCATTTGAAAGTTGGCTCCTTGGCGAATATGACAAGGATATGGAGTGCATGGCATTGTTCTCAGAAAGTGTTCAAAGACAGAGATGTTGTGGATTTCAAGGATGCACAAAATGCAAATGATTCATACATCCAAACAACTAGACTACTGGAAGAAGTAGACACGTTAATAAATGAGTTCCATGAGGCAAATTGCAAATCCCCAACAACAGGGCTCTGGCTTATGGACATGATTCAGATTCTGAATTGCTATATCTATGCTGAGTGAGCTGGACACTGGGAGCAGCACTAGGCTGAAGTTGAGAAAATGCTTCCATATCTTGTAGCTGCCGGTCATCACAAATATGTTTTCTGCATTCCCCATTACTCGTCCACTATGAAAGACCTGCCAACCACAGTGCCAGACATCACTGAAGTGTCCAGATTTGGAAAATTTACTGTGCACCGAACAGTTGGTAAGTTTAATGGTGCGTGGACTGATATGGCGCTTGAGCAGACATATAACAAAGATGCCAAGACCCAGCTTTTCCATGGCATGACTCACAGCTTGCCACTGTGAAGAAATACCTGCATTCATTACCAGTTCTGACAGCAATCTCTGAACAAATGAAGGTGATGGCTCACCTTCATGGTACTGATGATCACAAACAACATGGAGACTCTGAGTATGCAGCACAGAAGGACAGTACAGCAATTAAACAATTACAAATGTGGTCACTAGCAGAATGATCAGTTCATTCACCTGTGATACCAGTGATCTTCTGGATATTTCTATGGGTCAAAAGGCCACATCAAATGACTTTATTGAAGCCAAGGAACAGAGCATTGCAGCCTTAACCACAGTACAACAGAGTGGTAGTGAACATGTTAAAACTGTAAAGTTTCAGACATTCGTAAGTAAAGCCAAAACACCCTCACACATTCAGAAAGTGAAAGAGGCCTATGAAGAGGAGAGGAGAGGAGAGAAATGTGTTGTACTTTATCTGAGATTTGGATGATGACAAAAAGATAGAAGCCTTCAGCCACGAGTGGACAATATATCCCTCAGCTCTTTTTCAGCCATATGCCGACCTTTCCCAAGGCTATGCCATGTGCAAAGGCAACAAAGCTGATTACCTGACTGCCGTAAAAAGTTAACTTGGGAACTGTGACCTTAAGAAGGTAACTTGCCATCTTTAGATGAACCTACTGTACTAATTGTTGATGAAATGGCATTTGTTCAACAATAAAAACCTTGATAGTTGTACATTTGATGACCTGCAGGAGAAGTACATAGATACACTACTTCGAATAAAGCCAGAGAGCTGCAGCTGCATTAACACTTTGTAGGAGATAAGTGTGATGTTAGTCCATCAGTAAACTTAAACAGTGAGGAGTGAGAAAAATGGGAAAAGCTTCATTGTGCAAAGAGCAAAGCACTTGAATCTCGAGAATCCCTGCCCATCCCTTATTGGAAAGACTCCATTGCCAACTCCCAAAACAAGGCCAGTCTCCTTGATTTCTTGGGAGGTGCTTGCATAAAGCACAACACTCAGCTACCAGAGGGATGTAGATTGACTCTTGGTGGATTGTTTAAGACCCAGGTCATTCCGCTCTTCTCCTAATAGATGACATGGTAGTAATTCCTGAACTGTCATGTACAAAACATAAAGAAGCAGATACAAGAATAATCATCCATATTTCATATTGTGCAAACACACTTGGGTATCGGAGAGTATTAGTGGCAGCCATGGACACTGCTGTGATTGTAATGTGCATTTACTATAGCACTCAGATGGCTGGTCTAGAAGAGCTATGGGTTCAGAAGATGGGTATGTACCTGCCATGCCATTCAGTAGAAGCTTCTCCTAGCACTATGTGCAACACAGACCCATCACAACTCCACATCAGTTGTTCTTAGTGCTTTCATCTTAAGTGGCTGTGATACTGTCAGTTATCCCTTCAGAAGAGGAAGAAGCATGCTCTAAAAGTTGCCCTTAAAAATGCAACCAATCTTCGTGCATTAGCAGATTATGGCAAACCTGGAGTAAGTCTAGATGTCACTGATGAGGTCATTTCAGCAACACGTGAGTTCTTCATGAAATTATACTGCAGAGACGAGTTCAGTGGTAGCCTGGATGCTCTCGGAGCTCACCTGTATATGACAACAAAGGGTGACCTACGGACTCTGCCACCAACATAGGATGCCTTTAGACTTCACATGCTATGCACTCTGCACTAGATAGCGGTCAATCAAATGGCTCATGAGTCAAATACAGTGCTTCCTGACCCTACATTGTTTGGCCAAACTCTTCAAGAAGGCAGGCTAATCCTGCATATAATGACAAAGGAACCAAAGCAAAGTGGATGTACAAACCAAGTACTGCAAATGCAAAAGAAACAAATGCCAAAGAGGCTGCATTTGTGCTAGGGCAAATGTCAAATGTGTTATTGCATGTACTGTATCTGTAATATAGCCGAGTTCAAATGAATCTGACTTTGGAAGACAGTGACAGTGATTAAGTTCTCATCTGTATAAGACTGGTGAAAGTCATGAACTTGATGATTAGTATAGTGATGATCTCATGTAATTGAATATGTAGCTATTGTCAGTGTAATACTAAACAGGAAATTCTACAGCCTTAGATCATTGACTAATAAGTTTTATATATGCAGTTAACTAAATCTTTATCATAATTATTTTCTTAATTCTAAATTATACTCTTTGTATTGAATTTGTAATTTTAACACTGTTTAGTGTGATGCACCCTTCTTTCAATTCTTTCCTTACATCAATGAAACAAAATTAAATGTTTTTTTCTGCAGAAATAAATGTTTATTTACCCATTATGTCTACAAGTTTTGATCAGGCCCATTTGGGGATATAGGTACACAAAATGGAATATCTCAGTCATAAATCATGATATTTGAGTCAGGTTACTTTAAATGAAAGCAGCAACATTGTAGAAGATAGAAATATGGCACATAATGTAATATAGATGCAGTGATTACTTTGTCAGAGGAAAGCCATGAAGTTTGTTCAAAAGTTAACGAAAAAGCAGCAATTTTGAAATATTTTCCTACAATAATTGCATATACTGGTCCATACTGTAAAGATATGATGACAATGAGACTTGTTGTATGTGAATACCCTCAATGTGCATAACTGGTACAAACTTTAGACTGATCTGAGCAATATTGAAGGTTCTAGACCATAACTGGTAAAATTTCCACTTTTCCAGATTTTCTCATATTTTCTATTCACATCATACTTATTTCAGTGAATTTCACAACTTATACAAGAGTTGTGTAGACAGACCTCTTGATTATATGGTATGGGGGTCTCTTCTTTCCAAAATGATGGTCTGCAAAGTATAGCAAGAGGTGTCAGGTCCATCCCCATTCAGGAACCCTGGATCCCTATTATAACCCCAGTTTATAAGGGATGAATTATAACCCGGTTCCCCTAAGGGAGAACATGCTGTCCAGTTATTATGTATAGAATCATACATGGGGTGGAGTGTATCATGAGATTTTACACACACATACAAAGGTGTTGGATGCTACAGAAACCCTGAGAGAGAAGTGCAAGGAGTTTATTTAAGCATCCAACATCAAGGGGTGTGTGCAAAACCTCAAGTTAAACACACCACCCCATGTTTTATTTTATATAATTGATGGGGGTCATTTTTTCATCAGCAATTGTATAAGGTAAAAACACAACTCTCTGCTGCTGCTACCCTCTCCGATTTCAGCCCATTCTGCAGAAGCATCAGCACTGCATGCCTGCCTACACATTACAATACAACTCCAAACCACTCACATCAAAAAATCAAATGGCTAAGAGAATCACTTGCTCATCCCTCCCACCCAACTCTCTCTTTTTGGAAGCATAATTTAGCAACTTACTGCCGACTCTGAGTTACAGCGATGAGTGTCAGAGAATGCCAGCTGATGAGGAAGCGGGACTGAGCGACAGTCAGCACATGTGCACAAGCAAAACTGGGCGCGTGTTCACCATTATAACCCACAGGTTATAATGGCAAATTATAACCCAGTTTCCCTCAAGGGAAAAAAATGATCCACAGTTATTATAACGAAATTGTGACAAGAAGCTCACGGTGACATAATCCAAGAGATTTTCCATTAGAATACATCTCATGACACTGCAGTTCAAGCAGGTTCCATGAAACAGTGTACAATGACCAGTTCTTCAACATCTTTCCACCTTTTCAACTGTTTATTGCAGTTTTTCCACGAATATTAAAATGCTTTCATACCTGAGGCACAAATAGTCCCTATTTCTAAGTTTAAAAACAAGTTTTAAAAAAATCATCTTTTTCAGATGTTCCTTAGACTGACAGTTCATTCAGTTTGCAGTTTTATTGATTTCTCCATGATAACCTGCTGCCAGAAATGTTTCGTATACATTTAAAAAATAAATTCATTTGAGAATGCATATTCTTCTTGTCTTCAATTCTGTTTTTAACTGCTAAATGCCCAATATGCAGGCTGCAAAACCTATGCTTTCTCATTGTTGTTTTTCCTTTTTCTGGTTGGAAAAAACTGCTCTCCAATAATTATAAAACATAAATTATGAGTGGTGTCCATCATAAATTTATAATGCACACTCGCAGTGCACACATCCATCCATTATTCTCTGTATAATTACTGGTATCGCTTTTTCCATTAGGAAACCAGTTGTAATTTTTCATTATAACCAGCTGGTTATAACAGCAAACATGTGTCAGGGTTTCTCTCAGACCACGATGTGCCAGTGACTGGTCTTCCTTTAGTACGCTGATGTTCCAGGAGCAACGCCTCACAGTTGGTGAAGTGGTTGATTTTTTATTTAAAAAATGAAGAAGTCTCTTCCTCTACTCATTGCCCTTAAACAAAAAAAAAAAAAAACGAAGGAAAACCAAATGGAAAATGAACACACTGGCCAGTTACCCTGTCCGCACACAAGAGTCAGTGGGTCTCTCCACCACTTCATACCAGAAGTACACTGCAGCTCCACAACCGCTGTTTGTCAGTAAGTTTACCTATACGAAAACAAAACCCTGAAAAATACAGAAACAACTACTTTTAGTTTCTCTACTTCTTCCTGCCTCAGATAAATGGAGCACTGTAACGTGGCAAACCGCGGACCGTGATGGAATCCCAACTGGTCTGTAGCTGCCTGAACACAAGTTTGTTTCCTTATTTTATATAATTGCTGAGGGGAAAAAGTGCACACCAGCAATTATATAAAATAAAATATGGGGTGCTTGCATAAAATTCAATTTTACACACCACCCCACGTTATTCTTTATATGATCTATTTACCTTGAATGATGTTGAATGTTATTTTGTTTGCAGTTATGGTTGGTTACTGGAAGCAGGCTCCAATTAGGTCAGTTCAGTTTTATGGGATGATAGAAAAGCTGTTGCTAACGGAGACATGTTGTGAGGTAGGTGGAGCAGGTTGGCAGCTTAGGAGGCGTGAAATATGCTGTTGTTTCTCATCACTCATTTTTGAGTAATCATTTAAAGACTACAGCTGTTTATACCGGGATAATTGAAGGATCTTGGCTGGTGCCAAACCACTCTCAGAGAGCTTTTGTATCAAGTGCTTTCTTACAGAGTGATTCGTGAGGCATTTACCTGTTTGGATATCAGATTTGGAGACCATTGCTTTTTATGATGCTTCCCAGCTTGTTTATGCTCACTGGTTGGTTCTTTTACCACAGAGACTGGTAGTTTGGTTTTACATTTTGTGTTGATGGCGAGGAAAAAGGAGCATCTGGGTGAAGTACTTCATCCAGTCAGTGGCTTTTAAACAGTCTGTAGTTGGCTACTGGGCACCGTGTTTTATTGTCCATCTGGTAGGTCCTGGGCTTCAGCTCGTGGTTGTTCTTTGGGATTTGATCCACTTCTCATTTTAGTTTGCCTTTCTTTGTTGAATTCTAAGTCCCACTGGTCATTTTGTCTGTTTTCAGCTCAGTGTTACCCCATTTCACATTGAAGATGTCCGTGTTTCACTGCAAAGTAAAGGGTAAGTACCAGCCACCTGCCATTCAAGAGGGCCTCTGGGTCATGTGTTCCATGTAGATTTGTGGCATACAGTTTTTCAATGATGGAATCATTGCAGGTCTTGGTTTTGTTTTGTCCTTTCCATATCCTTTAAACAATTTTTTTACCTCGATTGGAGTATTTGTCTTTTTTTTGAAAAACAGTGAATGTTGATAGGAACTCCGGGTACATTTTTAGTTTGTGGTGTCTCTCGATGCTCTAGAAGGTTGATTGGAGTGTAAGAGGTTTATAATGGGTTCCATTGTTTTTGTTACAGTTTATGAAATAGTGGCACATAATTTAATCCAGTTGTGTAGGTTGTACTTCATGAACGGGTTGTTCTATACACTGAAATGCTCTTTCAGGTATCGGCAGAACATATGTGTGTCAGCGTCAGTTTTCTGGGATGTACTGTATTTAACTTTCTTGCATGTAGAATATACTGGTCAGTAGCATTTGGGTCAACATTGCTCAGGAAACATGTACGTTCTTGCAAGTCAGGTAAATCAGTTGGGCCTTGTGCTTGCTATAGGTTTCAGCTCCATGAGAGACTCGGTGTTGTTTTGTATCAGAGTTAGAATTTTTTCCATCTGTAACTCAAAGCTGTTATCCAGGTTAGTTATCTTTTTTGTTTGTTTGTTTGTTTACAAACTGCAGAATGTATATTTTGAACCAATATTTAAAACTGGTACTGTTTTTTTTTCCATAACTGTAAGGCTTACACTGTGACTTACTTGTATCTGATTTTGGTCATTTTTTTGTGAGAAATGAAAATGGCATAGAAACATAGAATTTGACGGCAGATAAGGACCGTTTGGCCCATCCAGTCTGCCCATTTCCCAACCTAATGGATAAGCTGCAGATCCTAGTTAACCAGCAGCCTACTTCTTCCTACCCCCACCCCCTAGAATTGCCTTATGAATGTCCCATGCATGCTTGAATTCCACCACTGTTTTTGACTCCTGTGCACCTTGTTCTTGCACACCTCTTTTTTTGAAAGATGCTACCCTCTTGGACTTTGTTGATTCCCTTGAGGTACTTGAAAGTTTCTATCATGTTCCCCCTCTCCCTCCTTTCCTTAAGGCTATACATATTAAGCTCCTTTAGTCTCTCTTCACACGTCTTCCGGTGCAGACCCTGCACCATTTTAGTTGCCCTCCTCTGGACAGCTTCCATCCTGTCTATGTATTTGCAGAGATTTGGTCTCCAGAACTGCACACAGTACTCCAGATGGGGTCTCACCAGCTGTCTGTATAGAGGGATAAACTTCCTGTTTTCTACTGGTGATGCCTCCCTATGCATCCCAGTATCCCCCAGCCTCCTTGCTGCCCTCTCACATTGCTTGCCCACCTTTAGGTCATCTGATATGACTACCCCAGGTCCTTTCCATTGTTGTTGTTGTTAGTATCTCACCCACATTGTGTACTCTTCCCCTGGGTTTTGTTTCCATGGCATTACCTTGCACTTCTTAGCATTAAATCTAAGCTGCCATACATTTGACCATTCCTCTAACCTTGCCAAGTCCCTTCTCATCCTTTCCACCCCACCTTGTGCATCAACTCTGTTGCAGATCTTTGTGTCATCTGCAAAGAGACATACTTTTCCTTCAGTCCCTCTTCAATGTTGCTTATAAGACATTGAAGAGAACTGGTCCTAAATACTGAACCCTGTGGTGCCCACTAGTAACCCTCCTTTCTTTCAGAGTGGACTCCATTTACTATAACTCTATGTGTCCACCCGTCCTTCCTGCCCATTTGCTAGTGCATTCCTTAGGCACTCACCCATTTTGGCAAAGTTAGCCTCCTAAAGTCCAGTACTTTTGCCTTTGTATGGCTTGACTCTATTACTGTGTTTATTGTGAACCATACTGTTCGATGGTCGCTAGTTCCCAGATGGCTACCCACTTCTACATCTGTGATCCTCTTCATCTCCATTTGAGAGAACCAGGTCTAAGATTGCTCCCTCTCAAGTGGGTTCCAATACTCATTGTCTAAGGCATGCCCCTGTAGGCATCTAGAATAACCCACTATTGGTGGCTGCTGCAACTGCACTCCAGTTAACATCTGGCATATTCAGATCACCTATCAGCAATATCTCCCCTTTTTCTGCCATTCTAAGTATACTTTCTATCATTTCCTTGTCAATTTCCTCCCCCTGAGAGGGGTCTGTATCCAACCCCTGTGGGATTGTGGTGCCATTGCCTGTCTCAAACTAACCCACAGTGCTTCTTCTTCCCTGTTTACCTTTTGTTCTGTTGCTTTGATTCCTTCCTCATGTAAAGAGCTACTCCTCCTCCTCTTTACCCTCCCTGTCCCTCCAGTAGATAATGTATCCTGGTATGTTTACGTCCCAGTCATGGTTCGGTGTGTACCATGTTTCTGTGACTTCCACAATATCCAGATGTTCCTCCACAAGGCCACTAATTCAGGAAGCTTGTTACCCAGACTACGGGCATTGGTACTATTGCTCTCCATTTTTTGATGGCTTTACCTTCTGTTGCAGCATCCCCCACTAACCTTTCTACCTCGGCCTTTTTCTCATTTAGTACCCTGTTTTGTAGGGAGAGACGAGTTTCCTGCTGCTCATCAGTGCCTCCCCCTTGACTAGTTTACAAGCTTGCCAATAAAGCGTTTAAACTGACTGCTCATGAGGGCATTGGGTTTGGGGATAGTTGGTGCACAACATAATGACAGGTGGCAAGCACTGGCATAGATTAGGAGGGAAGAAGTAGTCTGGTCAGTTTCAGTTCTTGGACAGTGACATGTCTACTATGTACATACATTTGAATGATGTGTTTACTTTTTACATACATGAAATTTATACAACAACAGTGCAGGTAAATGAATTTATACAACAGCTTTTTTTTTTTTGTATATAATTTTTATTGGTATTATTCTTAAGAACAGAGATAGAAAAGAAATACAGGTTACATGCTTTCTCATCCTGTTTTTTAAATTAATAACATACAACTGATTATAGACCTGTTTTCCAAAGGGAAAAGAAAAAAGAAACACCAGATAATATTCATTCCTTCTTGGTGCAGCTTAACTTATTAGTCCATATTTACTTTACACGTCCCATTAGCTGTCCTACTAACATATTGCAACATTTGTCTTGTATCAAGCTATTACATAAATGAGGTATGCAATGCAACCCCGGGGGTAATGAAAATCAGAACAGTAGAAGAAAGAAAAATAAGTGCAAGTAGATACAATAAGAAAATAAAATTCATTCTGCCATTTGACGTATTCTAAACCAATCTTAGTAAGCATATGGTTCTCATAACATATATTGTGTATGTGGGGTGTTTCGTTTTCTGGGGTATCATTCCAGGCTAGCCACAGGTATATGGGCACTTTCCCTCTACAGAGACTTCTGTCTACCTTTGTTCTCTCACCCTTTCCTGCAATATCTGTGCTTCTACAGGAGAAAGGGATGCAATTAAACTTGCCCTTTCTGTTAGGAACTTTTCCACCTTTCCTATCATAGCATACGTGAGTCTACCCATTGCAAGGGTTGCTATAGGAGGGTTCTCCACATTTGAGTTGTGGGTGAGATGCCTGATACCCAGGTGTTAAGTATTATTTGTCTAGCCACCACCAAGGCAACCCTTACCCTTCTTGGGTACATCTCCCATTCTCCCTCCCTTCGCACCTCCACCCCAAACAGAAATGAAAGTGGTGAAAAGATCACTACCTGATTCAATACTTGGGAGATCTCCGATGTAATATCTATCCAGTATGATTGTAACTTTGGGCATGTCCAGAAGTAATGAAAATATGTACCTGTAACTGTTTTGCACCTCTCACATTTGTCTGAGATCCCTGGATAGAACTTATGCACCACACTTGGTAGAACAATCTGTAAATAAATTTAAATTGTGTCTCCTTGAATCTGTTACAAAGCAGCAAACCCATGGGATGTCACAATTGTAAGCCAGTTCTCCTCTGTTATTGGGGACCCTAAATCTACCTCCCATTGGGATCTGGTTTTATTGGAATAGTCAGGAAAAAATGACCTATTGAGCCTAGCAGCTCTCCTTATTAAGCATTTTTCCTGTGCTCTTGCCCTGTATATTTCTTGTTCTGTTGCAACTGTGTTAGAATTCCCATCAGGTATTCTGTTTAGCCCACCACAATAGTTTTGTACTTGCAAGTATCTATAAAAGTGTGCTGCTGGGAGCCACAGGATTCCTTCACCACTTCAAAGGGTACATGCCTTCCTTATTACACTCAGTTCCTGTACACCTATACCTCTTTCTTCCCAGAGAGAAAAGCCTTGATCCTGCAGGCCTAGCAGAAACTCTGTGTTTCCCACTGTTGGTGTCAATAGGTATTTTCATCGTCCACCCCCAACAGTGTCCCAGGCATCTAACACCATCATTGCAGAGGGTTTGGATTGGAAAACTGCTTATAGGCTTTCTGGCCATTTTTAGACAGATATGCAGTAAGCCTACCTGGGCACCCTTATTCCTCTAATTCCAGCCAAGATGCTGCCTCCCTTGTTAACCCAGCTATGCAAATAGCGATATTGGACTGCCAGATAGTAACCCTGATATCTGTGAAATCTAATCCCCCAACCCTTGGTGGCCTTCAATCTCTCCAGTTTCATTCTGGATTTTTTCCCTTCCAGATAAAATTTGCAAAGCCTTTTTCCAATCTTTGTATGTCCTGATCTGTAGGGCTTGCTGGGACCATCTGCATGATGTAAAGGATCCTAGGCAGAACATTCATTTTAATAGGTTAATGTGTCCCAACCATGATATTGGGAGAGCCCTCCGCCTGCCTAAATCTGCAAATATTGTTTCAAATAATGGTGTATAATTCCAGTCATACAATTTATTCAATGTCCCTCCCACCATAATCCCTAGATAGGTAAAATGATCCGCTACCTTCTTTAAGCCCCATGCATGGTTGGGAATCCCCCAGGAATAGTATCTCTGACATTTGGAGATTAAGCTTATATCCAGAGAATGCTGCAAATTCCTTAATACATAGCAGAGCAGGTATCGATTTCTCTGGGTGGGTGACAAAAAGTAATAAATCATCAGCATACAAGGTGAGTCGGTGTTGCCTGCCCCTATGACCCGGGAATGCTCTGTATTACCGGACTCTCCCATATCGTAATAGCCAGTAGCTCTATAGCAATAGCAAAGAGGAGGGGGAGAGGGGGCACCCCTGCCTGGTCCCCCTCAATAGTTCAAATTCTTCTGGGGTCAACCATTTACTATTATCCTGGCTCTTGGCCCTTCTTACATCATTTTAACTAAGGCTACAAACCCATCTCCCATTCCAAACCCATGCATTACATCAGAGATACTCCCATTGGATTCTATCAGATGCTTTGTCAGCATCCGTAGTCAGTGCACAAGCCTACCCCGGACGTCTAGTACCCCACCAAAGGACATTCAATAATCTACGCATGTTGTGATATGAGAGCCAACTCTGCACAAACCCCATCTGGTCTGGATACACCATATCTGGGAGCACCCGTTCCAGGTGGAGAGCCGGTACTTTAGCCATAATTTTGCAATCCTAGTTAAGGAGGGAGATGGGCCTGTATGAAGAGCATTCTGTGGCATCTTTGCCAGGCTTTGGCAACACACATATATTTACCTCCAAGCATGTCTTGAGGAGCCCCTTCTTCATCCCTAGCCTCCTCCATCAATAGCTTTAATTGCTCCACCAAGGCTCCCTTTAAAGCTTTGTAGTATTTCGACCCAAATCCATTGAGACTCTTTGCCTTGCCTGACTTGAGACCCTCTATTGTCTTCCTAACTTCTAATGCAGTTATTTCTGCCCTAAGCATAGCTCTTTGCTCCTGTTTTAGACTAGGAATATTTATACCCTCCAGAAAATTTTGTGCCAGGTTGCTGGTGCCCTTACCTCGTTTGGTATAGTTCACTATAGAAATTCTTTTATGTTTACACTTTTTGCCATTCACTCTGCAGCTGGGGGGTGTTACCTATTGTACCCCCCAGTCTAGTTGATCTGCAGCTCCCTTGCCACTTCATGCCTCATTGCTCTACCCTCTCCTCTATTCATTGCTAGCCACACAAAAGCGTGGTACATACCCCACCACTGTGGAAGCCGGGGGTCTGGATCCAGGGGAGCAACTTGGAGTCAGAGCGGTGAGGCGCTGTTGCACCTCCTTCATACAGCATGCCGAGGAATTATTTTAGTATGTCCTTGGTACCCTCAGCCCAGGTGTTCAATGGCACCAATGCTGCCACTGTGCATGCTCCCATGCATCGTGCATCAAACGCTGCCTGTGCCACCCTCTGTTTTGGAGCTGCATGCAATGACCCCCCAGCCACTGCCAGGAGTTGACACAGCCATGGCTTCCTCATTCCTTTCCTCCCCGAGAAGGAGAGCAGTCACTAGGATGCTCAATCCTTCTCCCACTATAGAAATTCTTAAAGCACTCTCGGATATTTTGGCTGTCATGTACCATTTTCCCTGCTGATTCTTGATTGCCACTACCTACATGGGACTTTTCTCCTTTCATAAGATTTGCTAAGAGAGGGCTCAGCTTATTGCCCCATTCGCATATTCTTTGTTTTGCAAAGAAGAGTCTCGGCCTGTGCCTCCCCATATAGCATTCATTTAGAGAGTCCCTAGCTGCCTTCAGTTGTTCTCTCTTCTCCCCACCCCTCAATCACTTTTCTTTCTAATTCTTTAATCACTCTTTCCAGGTCTTCTATTCTGCTTCATCTTTCTTTTTTTACTTTAGCCGTATAGCTGATGATAGCCCCTCATATAGTTTTGCCTGCTTCCCAGATGATTCCATGTGACTCTACTGTCCCACATTTACTGACATGAAAGTTTCCCATTAATCTTTAAATAGTTCAGAAATTCTTCCCAGGCCAGTAAGTATGTTGAAATCGCCAGATCCCACCACCAGGCTCCCTAGTTCCTATTTTCAATTTTAACTGTACCATGGAATGATCCAAATACAATATTGAGCCATGAGACACTCTACCAATCTTTTCATATAATGTACTGGAAGATAAAGATAATTCAGTCTGGACCAGGAGTCGTGGGCAGGGAGAAAAGTGTACTCTGGCCCTGGATCTGCCTCCAGCTATTTACATTAAGCCTAGTTCTAGCAGGCCACTGACCCATGCTTTTGTGGCCCTGTTCGATCACCTCTTGTTTCCTGAATAGTCCATTTTCTCATCCACTGTACAAGTAAAATCCTCCCCAATAATCAGATTGGGGAATTGTTCCCTATGGATGATATCCAGTATCTACTGGTAAAATTCTGGCTCAAATACTGATGGGACGTATACGCTTCAAATGTTATTTGTTGACCTCTGATCTTACCTAGAACAAAAACATACCTCTCCTCCAAGGTGTCTCTCACCACTTAGTCCACCTCCATTGGAAAGTTTTTATGAAGTAATACCGCCACTCTCCTTTTGTGTGATGTGAATTATGCTATATAACATGCTTCTACCCACCCTCCTACTTAGTTGGCATGCTCTTTGGGATCAAGTGTGTTTTCTTGCAGGAGGGCCACTTGGGTAGACTGTTTCTTTAGGCTGCAAGAACCTTAGCCCTCTTTATTGGGGACGCAAAACCCTTAATATTCCATGAAATTATTGTGTCTACCCTTTTGTTAGTCATTTGTTATCAACTCTGGAAGCGTATGCCCTCCCCACCAGTAATGCCCTCCCCACCAGTACACATGACCCCAAACACGTGCCTTACATTCATTCCACATGCATTTCAAATCATTGGCAGATTGAATAAGAAAAAGATTAAACAACTGTAACATTTGGCAGTAATATTGCCATAACAAATATAACTTTGTAACTGTAACCATAACCAACAATCCCCCTCACTCCTCCCTCCATCCCCTCCCTCCCCACCCTTCTGAATACGTGAATGTAGATCCGTCATCCTCACTTATACTAGAGCTTTACCTGCTCTCCCACTCCCATAAACAAAGAAAAGCCTTTGCATGAACTCTCTTATATCGAGTTCAAGTCAAACCATCCATACGTCGCCCCCTCCCTCAGCCCCATTGTTCTCAAATATTTCCAGCCCTCTTATGATGTCCCTTTGCAAAACTCTAAGGATTTTCGGGTACCCCCATTTATGTCTCGCTTCATGGTGCACCCAATCACACTCCACTACTGTTCCCAGACACTACTGGTATGCCTCAGGAACTTTTAGGCTCTGTTTCTCCATCCGTTCACCCTCTCCTTGACTGCCTCCTCTGTTATCGGCCTCATTTTCAGCTAGTCATCTCCCCCTCACTTTTACTTTAGTGTCTTATAGCCCCCTTTCCAGTGATTCTTCCCCCCTCCGTTTCAGCCCATCCTGAACCTCAGCCTCCCCCTGGTGTCCCCAAAGTCTCACACAGTTTTCCTTGCCTTTCCCTCCTCCCCACGTTGAAGGCCATGAGGAGGGGTGTCCCACAAAAATATGCATCGGGCCCCCCCGCCCCACTGACTTGATGCTCTGTAGTCCTGCATGCTCAAGGCTTTTGTTAATGTTGCCTTTCGGCCCATTTCTTTCCCTTCCATCGAGCAGTCAGTTCAGCTCCCAATAAGCCATCGAAAGAAGAGGAGACAAAAAAATAAGCCTTATGACAAGTACTCTCCTGACTGTCAGCTGCTGGGGAAATACAGTGGTTCAGCATTTCAAGGCTCTTCTGAAATTTTTATACCCAATTCCTGCTTTGGCCTGCTCGGCAACAAAAGCACTGTTTGACACTCAGGAGGAAAGCATTTCTCTCGAGTCCAAGTGTTCTCATCACATTCCTGGGGATTATAGCAGTTTTGATGAGGCTGCCAAAACAGTCCCTACCAATGCCAAAATATTAAGCTGATACTTCTCAGGGCAAACAGAGCCTCATGGTGAAGATTCAGTGGTATGCAAGAAAACTTGATTTTATGAGAAAGCTTAAGTTCAGTCCCATCATTTATCTGTGTTCTTCTTGTCTGGGTCCTCGATGAATCTCTTCAGCTTTTCTGGCTCCCAGAAGGAGTAATTAGTTCCTTCTATCTTGATCCGAACCACTGCAGGGTAGGCCATAAAAAATTAAATTCCCCGCTCCCGAAGCATATCCATGCAGTGATTAAATTGCTGCTGTTTCTTTTGCACTCTCACAGAAAGGTCTTGATGTTTTGTGAGTTTGGCTCCATTATTCAACAGTTCCTTTTAAACCCTGTAAGCTGCCATGATGGCCTGGCAATCCCCGAAGTGGTGTAGCCTAAATATAATCTGTCTTGGGGGCTGAGCTGCAGGGGCCTATACAACAGCTTTTGAGTCCACGCCTACTGATTAAATATATTCAACAGGCATTATTGCGCCTGTATATTAGGATTGAGTAAGCACTTTCATGTATAACACCAATATTTTTTCACCTTTATAATTTTGCCCCTATTCAGCCAATTTTCATGAAATTTGGAAAGCACAACCTTTGAGCCACGATCTCTTGATCCTGACAATTTCATGTAGACTGGTTCACGGGGGGCAAAGTTACAGAGATACAAAAAAAAATGCCGAAGTCTCCATTTTTGAAAATGTAAAGACTTCTTTTGCCAAGAAATAGGAGGCTTTAAAACCTGAAACTTTCAGGTTTAATAGAGGTTGATCCAAGGTGTGTGCTTTTGTTGTTTACAGGTCCAAATGTTAAGTGTTTTTTTAATTATTTAGAGAAAAAGTTCCATTTCTGAGCATGTATAGTTCAAAAATCAACATTCTATGAATAACTGAATTTTGCAAAAGCATGATGTCCTGTTGTTGTGTTTCATGATGTGTTTCAGTATCATATATTGAGGGTGTATCATAGCACAACACCACAGTATATGATATGACATATAATGGAAAAAGCAACTAGGAGATGTAAGAACCTTTTCCCTGTTGGCTGATGGTCCCTCCCACCCAATCACCTGCTCAATACGTGATAAAGTTTTCCTGGTGACAGTGGTCCCTCCCCCACCCCATCACCCTCCACTTATGTCCTGTTCTAGTATTTTGTTATGTGTGTCACATTCCCTACTGTGGTGTTTCATATACCAGAACACCACAGTATATGATATGACTCACTTTGTTTATGTTTCCTGGTGTTTAGTGCCCGCCACCCTCCAACTACTGTCCTCAGTTTTATTCTTTTCCTGGTGTCTTGTAGCACTCTCACCTCTGATTGCTGGCCCCATTTTCTTTCATTTCCTGGTGTCTAGTGGCACCCCCACCCTCCAACTGCTGGCCCTGTTTATCATTTAGTTTCTCTGGTGTTTTTTCAACAACAGTCAGTTGCACTATATGACACAGCTGTCATTTACTAACAAACAACAGCTGTGTCACATGGGAAACCCTGCTGTGCGTGACTCATATGTCTGGGATGGGGCTACTGTCATTGTAGCCTTGCCATCCTGACTGTGCTATGGCATAATATACTGTATCTGCACACTGGGGGCCCCAATTCCTGGTGGCAGTGTATTGTTTTATTAATTGTTGCCCACATCAGGAGGCCCAGTCCCCATGTTGGCATTTATAAGCCCCTCTCATCAGTGTGGGACACTGAGGGTCCCAAAATAGTTTATTAATGTTTATTGGTTTCTGCAATATGAAAACCATCCTTCAACATCTTTTTTTTTTACCTGAAAGAAAATAAAAATCCCTCTTTGTTCCAGCTGTTCCTCTCCCCATACCGGCCCTCCCACTAAGCAACCACCCCACCCCCACTCTCCCTTACCCTATACTTACCACTGGAGGTCGAACGCTGTCATCCTTTGTGGACCAAGACATGTCTGCATTCTTCAAAGCCGAACCATGAACTGGGTAATAAAGGTAAGTGTGGTACAATGTATTTCAATGGCATTTTGAACTTACATTCTTAACTTTAATATTTTTATGAAACTTTTCACCAAATTTTCAACATAACCTTTTTGGGACCCCACCTCATGAACACTGGCAGTGTCTATTTTTTTAATCATCCGAAGGTGATTTCATGCAAAATCACCTTTCGGACTGAATAACAAAATTTCACCACCAGTGTTCATGAGGTGGGGTCACAAGAAGATCATATTGAAAATTTAGTGAAAAAATTCCTAAAAATGGCCAAGTTATGAATGTTCATTGAAATTGTTCTATGCACATGCATACCTTTGGTAATTTTCAATATTTTGATTCCAAATTTTCAACATAGCCATTTTTTAACACCACCTAATGAACAGTACAGCTGTCATTTTTCACATCCTGGCCGAAATGTGTTGTTGCACCTGTGGTATGGAATGGCATTTTTAGCAGTGATTTGAAAATGTTCACTTTCTGGGTTTAAGAGGTGGGGTCATAAGAGGACAATGCTGAAATTTTTAGGTCAAAATATTAAAAAATAAAAAACGTATTAAGTAACGTTGTTTGCAGGGATGTCCATTGCACCATTGGGGAACACATTGCCTTACTATGCCAATGAACTGAGTTCAGGTGTGAACTCAGTGAGATGCTCTAATGGGATAAGGTTGACTGGGAAGGTGCTGCAGCATGCAGCACCAGCCCCAGCCTGGGTTGGGATGGAGCAGTGTTTTGGTGCAGACACCACACCCTGTGATGGGTCAGGGAACCTCAGCCACACAGTATTAACATGAATGCCGGGGCCTGTTGGGCACATGGACTGGGTCAGGGCTGTCTCCAATATTGTATTTATCTCATTTTGTGCAAGTCCTAAAGGGACCTGCACAAATGAGGATAAAATTCCTCTATCAGAAAAAGAATGGAAATTCTTTGCAAAAAACTACATTAATGTAGACATTAGAGTTGTAGAAGGCAAAGTGCACAAAGAAAGAAAATGAAAAACATTAGGGATTTGGGTCTCTGGGGTATTGGTGAATCGGTGGTGGGGTCTTATTTGGGGGTTGTCAACCCTAATGCCCATCCCCTCCATTGATAAGATGAGGTCAGCTGCAATGTCCTGGGTCCCTGCATGAAGAAAGCTCTGATAGATTATGTTGGCCATACTGTATCACTATGAAGCACAAGGTTGGAGCTGTATCTTATGCTTCAGAGGCTACGAGGTGGGGGGAGGGGGTGGGCATTAGGGTTGACAACCCCAAAATCGCTGCATTTTCTGCAGTTATTTGCTAATATAAAAAAAACTAAAAGGTATCTGTAAATGAAACACAACTCATGAGGTAGATATTTTTGTGCTGAACAAATTTCATGCTCACAGTACCATGCTATCATTTTTCATTTTAAAGTTAAGAACATAAAATCATAAGAAGATGATGGCAGATGGAGACCTTGTGATCCATCTAGTCTGCCTGTGAATCTACCCTTCCATAGGTTGCTTGTTTTGCTTTTAGTGTAGTGTCGGCCCCATGCGTGCCTAAATTCATTCACTGTCTTTGCTGCAACCACCTCTGCTGAAAGGCTATTCCATGGGTCTATCACCCTCTCCATGAAAAGTACTTCCTGACATTTTTCTTAGCCTACCTCCTCTCAGGCATAGGTCGTGCCCTCTAGTATGCACCTCTTTGTTGTCCTGGAAGAGGTTGTCTGCCAGAACTGTGTTTACACCTTTGATGAATTTGAATGTTTCTATCATGTCCCCCTGTCCCTTCTCTGTTCCATGGAGTACAAGTTCAAGTCCCTGAGTCTAGATTTATATGGCATGTGATGGAGGCCCTGCACCATCTTAGTGGCCCTTCTCTGAATAGTTTCCAAGTGCCCCTTGTCCTTCTTTAGGTGGGGCCTCCAGAACTGGACACAGTATCCCAGGTGTGGCCTCACCAAGGATGATTACTTCTTGTTTCCTGCTCACAATTCCCCTGCCTATGCATCTGAGGACACTGTTTGCCATTCATGATGCTTTTTCACATTGTTTCCCTACTTTAAGGTCATCGGTTATGATTATGGCTAAGTCCCTTTCAGTCTTGGTCACCTCTTGTGTATACCCATCTAGGATATACTGTATTTCTGGGTTCTGTTTACCCAGATGCATCACTTTGCATTTTTTAGCATTGAATCTAAGTTGCCAGTCTTTGGACCACTGTTCAAGTCTTTTGAGATTTTTGTCATACTAGAGGCTTCCTCTAGAGTATCCACCCTATTACAGAGTTTTATATCGTCTGCGAACAGTCAGACTTTACCCTCTAGACTGTCAGCATTGTCACTGATGAATATGTTGAAGAGGACTGGACCTAGCACTGACCCTGAGGCATTCCACTGGTCACATAACCCTCTTTGGATATGGCACCATTTACAGTGACCTTCTGAGTCGTATCTTGCAGCCGCGTGCAATCCAGTTTACTGTCTTATGACCGACGCCTGTGTGCTCAAGTTTTTTGATTAGTCTCCTGTGTGGTACAGTGTCAAAGACTTTGCTGAAGTCCAGGTATACCACGCCCACCACCCCATCTGATTCACTGTCCTGGTCACCCAATCAAATAACTTGATCAGGTTAGTCTGGCATGATCTGCCTGCGGTGAACCTGTGTTGTTTGGGATCAAATTTTCCTGCCCTCTTTTTTCTGTCTCTGGTAATTCATAGGCATTTACCATTCCAGCATGCAAATTATGTAGAATGGGCTTAATAGTAATGATTGGTAGCTGCTGCTGCATTTTCTACTTATTCCCTCCTTGGCCTAATTAAAACTCTTTAAAATAGACCTAGATGAATTGGTTGTTCCTATTACAAAGTTATTTAATAAAGGAATAATGCCTGACAAGGTGGGTGTTATGGTGGGATAACATCCCACCTCGGGAGGTTGGGCCTTAGGCCACCGGCCGAGGGTGTCCAACACCCGAGAAGGGATGTTATCCCAGTATAACACCCATCCTGGAGGGCATTAATCCTATTATACAATGGCTTGTTGTTATATACAGAATAAAATAAAGAATTTTAAAGAATGTTTTTGTTAGTCTGGGAAAATATTTTTGTTTTTAAGAGAAGATGGATAATGATGCTAGAGTAGCTCCAACAAACTATCAGCAGGAGGAGTTATGCCAGGATAACATCCCCGCTGTGTGATAATCAACTGACCAATCAGAAGCCAGGATTCTTTCTTGCCATTGTATAATTTTTCTTTAACGTACGGAGTAGTTGCCTCTTACTGCAAACATGCATTTGTTACTCCAATATTCAAAAGTGGTGATAGGTTATTAACTTCTAATTACAGACCAAGTTCTGTTTTATCTCTACTGTCTAAGCCACTCGAAAGAATAATACACGATCAGATTACAGAACATGTTGAAAAACATAATCTGCAGAATGCTGGACAACATGGTTTTAGAAAAAAACTGTAGTACTATTACAGCTTTAGGAGAATTTACTTATACATGAGGCTTTGGACAGTGGTGATCTAATTGATACTATTGTATATGCATAGATTTATTGAAGACTTTCAACTTGGTACATCATACAAAATTGTTCGAGAGCTTGAAACAGCTTGGTTTTTCCAAATCAGTTACATCTTGTTTTAAATTATCCACGTTTAAAACCTTGTTCTCCCGAGCCTTCCCTGAATCCTGTAATCGTATGAAATGACTTCTCTTTAAATCTTGCACTTTTATACCATCTCCCCACAATAATGCAACCTATATCTGTCCTCATGCCAGTCCTCTGCCCTCCCTCCCTTTTCCCATCTTAGACCCAGTACGACTTGTACCTTTTGTACTATGTTATTTTCAATATATGCAAAGAATGTTGTATGATGTTTATGCTCCAATTTTGTGAAAGGATAAATTGTCTGTTATACTTTTTTTCTGCACTGCTATCATTGTACTGTCACACTGTCTTGCACTGTCCTCATTGTTTAGTATATGTCCAGGTCCATCTTGTTAATGAGTTTTCTCAATGTTGTTTCACCTGGTAAAATAAAGCTTGATTGATTGATTAATTAGTTAAAGATTACTTAACCTGCGTGCAACAGGTTAGACTTCAAACATTTCTTTCAAAACCATTACCTGAGTCTTGGGGTGTTCAAGGATCTGTCCTGGACCCTTGTTCTTTAGTCTTTTTGAATAATTTACCAGTGTTATAAAACAATCAAAGATTCTATTGCACCGGATGACACAGTAATCTTTTTCGAAACAAAGACTTAAACAACTTGACTACCACATTACAATCTGATTTTTGTGCTGTGCACAATTGGTTCATTAGTAATAAGCTATGCTTGAATTCAAAAGGACAAAATTATGTTATTTCATTCAAGACATACTGTTTTTCCCTACAGAATCTTTCTATAAAACATCTGATGGTATTATCTTGGATCAAATCACAAAATATAAATATGTAGATCTGACTCTAGATAGCTGTCTTAGTTGTCATCAACATATTGACAATGTTGTGAAGTCCGTAACCCAATGATTTGGCATGCTATATAGGAATAGATTTAACTTTACCCATGAAGCAAAAACAACTTATTGTTCAAACTCATATTCTATCCATTATTATTTATTTATTGAACATTTCGAATTACAACCTTTGAGTCAGGGACTCATTTACAAAGGCTCCATGTCAGAGGACAGGTAATATAACATAGATTATAACACAATCACAGAAAAGATAACAACATAAGGTATACAGTCGGGTATCTAGAGAACATACAAGCAGGTTGCCTAGTAAAATTCAAGGACATACAGTATCAATCTGTGCCAGCGTAAGGGGAATAGGGCAGGGGCTTAGAGCCAGCAATGCTGGTAGAAGGAGCCAGAGGAGATCCTTAGTCAATGGGGAGGGGTTGGGGGAAGGGATAGAAGGTGCAGGAGTTGGGAAAGGGGGGGCAGAAACATTTAAGGACAGTCGTAAGTGTTAGTGGTCTGAAGATGGCCCTTGAGGAGGGATTTAAAGTAGCCAAGCTTATGTTCGGTGGTTATGGAGGCAGGGATGGAGTTCATCCAAAGTAAGGCTCTGTAGGAAAAGGATCTTTGACCTGGAGAGGTCCTGAAATGGGGGATAACAAAAGGGGATTTAGTGGAGGCCCAGGTGGCAATTGAAAGGGGGTCCAGTTGTTGTAGGGTAGAGAGCCCAGGAGAGGATAACCCAGTGAAGACCTTTTTAGCCTGGAGGCAGGTTTGGTATTTGAGCCTACTGTTGCAGTTAAACCAGTTGGTCAAACTGTATAGGATGCAGGTGTGCATGGAGCAGTTGCAGCCAAGGACAAGGTGACAGGCCTTATTGAGTATCACCCTAACTCTTTGGAGGGACATGGTATCGGTGGCTCCATATACTAGGATCCCATAGTCAATAAGGGCAGGGATGGAGGAGGAGATGGTGAGGCAGAGAGCATCAGGGGTGAGACAGTGCTTGATCCGGTGGAATAGTCCAATTCTGGTGTTGACAGCAGTGCATAGGTGGTGTGTATGTCTGTGGAAGGTGAGTGCAGGATCAAGGGCGATACCAGAGTATTTGAAGGAGGCTACTTGGTCAAGGGGCTGTGACAGGGAGTTGAGAATTTGGAGGGTAAAGCTTTTGTGCCTGTTCTGGTGGTTGGAAAACAACATAAACTTGTTTTTTTTATAATTTAGGATTAAGCGGTGTTCAGCAAACCAGGTCTCAGCATCTGAGAAGGATTTTTATAGGGAGAGTTGGAGCATATGAGGGTTGGAGTGGGCAGTGGATAAGACTGCATCATCTGTGTATAGTAGCATCTGAACAAGTCAGGTTTTTAGGAGAGTGTCAAGGAATAGGCTGAATAGAAGGGGTCTGAGGATGGAACCATATGGGACCCCTGACTTGACTGGGAGGTAGGAGAAGAGTACCTTACCTAGATTTACTTGCTGTGATCTGTCTGCCAGATAATCAGCAAACCAGCTCATGGCTTCATGTGAGAGACCTGAGTGGGTGAGGGTGGAGATGAGGAGGGTGTGGTTAATTGTGCTGAAAGCTTTCGACAGGTCCACAAAGGTAGCACCAACTAGACAGCCTTTGTCTAGGGCAGAGTGTAGGGAGGATGTGAATTCTAACAGAGTGGCTGTGGTGCAATGGCTCTGTTGAAGCCATGTTGTTCCTGGCACAGAAGGTTATACTTAGTGAGATGATCTGTGAGTTGGTCAGATACAATTCTTTCCAGGGCTTTTGGGGGGGGGGGATAGAGATGGGATGGTAGTTCCCTGTAGAGGCCCAGTCACCACCTTTGTGGATGGGGTGATGACAGCTGTTTTCCATTTGGAAGGGAATTTGCCAAGACAGAGGGGACAGTTAATGAAACAGGTGAGGGGGAGAGGACTTCATCGAGGGTAAGGCGCAGAAGTTTAAGGTCCAGCGAGTGCCCCTAAGGTCTTTAGGAGGTAGGGCTTGGCTTCTGCTGGGTGACAGTCCGAAATGGAAAGGGAGAAGAGAGGGGGTGAGGGAGCATGTGAGGTAGAGGGGTCAAAGAAATGGGGGGGAGTATGCTGCTAAGGTCAGAGAAGGATGAGTCCAGGATGTCAGCTATGAGTTTGGGGTCTGTGGTGGTGATACCATTACTGTAGATGATGGGGGGGGGATTTCCCATTTAGCTCCTTAAGGTTATCCCAGAATTTACTGCCAGAGCCCCAGGTGGAGGTGAGGGAAGCCTTGTAGTGCTCGGCCTTGGCTTTGTGTATCTCCCATGTGCATTTGTTTCTCATGGCATGGTAATGTTGTCTGCCAGCTGGCTTACCTGAGGCCAGGGCTATATACCAGAGAGAGTCATGATGGTGCATCAGGTCGAGGAGAGATTGAGAAATCCACAGAGTGAGGGGTCCCTTAACAGTGCACTTCAGATAGGGGGCATATATGTTGCAGGCAGCATTGAATGAGAAAATGAAGTAGTCTAGAGCTGAGTTGATATCAGTGGCCCTGTAGATGGGCAACCAATCCCATGAGCTGAGGTAGTGTTTGAGAAGCTGAAACTTCCGAGGCTTCAGGCGGCATTGGAGGATTATTTTGGACTGTGGTTTAATTCTCTTACAAGACCAAATACAGGACATGGGGAATGGTCACTCATTGCATTGAGGAGTACAGTGACGCTTGTGATTCTGGAGGGTGTTTGGTTAGTATCAGATCTAGCAGGGTGGCAGTGCCAGTTCTGGAGTTATGCCTAGTCGGGAGGGGACAACTTGTGAAAAGTCCAATGCAGCGATAGCATCTTTGAGGGTGGCGGTAGTGGGGAAAGCTAGTTGACACTGAAGTCACTGAGAGCAAGACATTCAGACTTTGGTGGCAGAAGAGAGAGGTGGCTTAGGACAGAGAGGAAGGCAGGTTTTTGATTCCAGGGTGCAATACAGTTGGAGGTAAAAAAGAGAGAGGCAGTGGCTATATTGGTTGTAATTTTTAGGGAGAGGGCTTGGGCTCCGTGATCTAATTGGGTAGGAGGGAGAGCTTAACACTGAGGGGTATTACCAAGGTAAATGGCACAGCCTCCTCCACGTTTTACCAATTCTGTCAGCTCAAAAGACACAGTACCTGGAGATGGCGATTGCCGAGTTGGGGGTATTTTTGGAAAGCCATGTTTCAACCAAGGAGAGTATGTCTGGTTGATGTTGGGCAATCCAGCCCTGGAGGGAATCAAATTTTATCAACAAGCTGCAGATGTTGATGGAGGCTAGGCACAGGCCTTTAGCTGCATGGTAGTGGGTGTTGGAAGGAGAGGTGGGGCCTGGGTTGGGGGTTTACATTCGGGACATCGGCATAGAAGTAGAAGCAGGGGTCTGAGCAGCAAGAGCTTGAGTTGCTTTGGGGAGTTGCAACCTAGTGAGGACTGGCGGAGAGCTAGGATCAACAACTAGTATGGGGAGGGAATATACATGCATTATGGCGACTGTGGTCTGGTCATTTACTCATCTGCCAGTAAATCTTTGTTGCAGAGAATAGCACTGTTACTCAACAAAGCCTATAGGTTTGCATTTGATTACCTTTGGAATGTCATGTTTGTTGTCTACACAGTATATCAAAGTGGTATATTTTGCAACAAAGAATAAATCAACAACTGGGATGTTGGGCCTGGAGGATGGTAAATGAACAAGTACCAGCTAAATTCAGATTATTGGTAGAAAGACCAGCATTGTCAAACGTTAAAATCTGATCTATAGATCACTTATATTAAAAATTATCTAAGTGTTCAAAGCAGGTTGGTCAAATAGTTTTCTATTATAGAGTTGGCACTTTTTGGAATTCCTTACCTTTATCCATAAAAACATTAGCTAATTACAACTTTAAGAAATGTTACTGGTGCTACAGATATTTGTGATGGGCACTAATGGTGCTCTACTTTATGTATGAAAATGTGATCTTGTACCATGTATTTTGTCTGTATACATAGTCTTGTATTGTATACTCTCTGTTATTTGTACCATGACTATGGTTGCTTATGAAAATGGGCATTCATTGTCCATAGGCTCTCATTTTAAATAAAAATTAAATTAAATTAAACTACGCTAAGAAAATGACTTATTCTAAGTCTCCAGTTCTCATTGACGCAGTGGGCATACTACCAAGGAGGCATTAATTAAGTCAGTTCTGCACACCTTGATAAAATCAGTAATCATTAGTTAATCTGATTTATTGGGGACAATAGTATATATGGGAACAATTAACAATGCAGCAGCACCTCCCCTGATGCAGTGTCAGTGGCTCAGTAGGTAGCACTCGCCTGAGGTCGGGAGATCAGAGGGCTGTGGGTTCAGTTCCCACATCTGGCACTTGGGTTAATATCCCAGTACTGACACTGTAATGTAGCATGAGAGGGGTGCTGCATTTCTGAGGTGCTGTCTTTCGGATGAGATGTTAACCGAGGTCCCATCTGCCTGGATTGGTGGTAGTTCAGGTGGATGTTAAAGATCCCATGGCACTTATCGAAAAGAGTAGGGGAATTTTTTTTTAAATGGAGGTCTCCAGACAAGATACAAACCAATTCATAAAGCAAAAAAAAACAGAAACAAACTTCAAGTCAACCAATTATAACAATTCACCCATAAAGCAGAGCATGTAGGTTGACCATACTTTTCCTATCATAGTTATAAACTGTATGAATAGTATGCAATATATTGTAAAAGTTCATCAAACAAAACAGTGCGTTGTTGGTAGACCAAAAAGTTCTCGATGCCAAATGTAAAATCAGATAACAAAAACCAAAAGTAATGTATCAGCAGGATACCTAGACCAACCTTATTCGAACCGTATATTAAAAGTCGAGATAAGAAATGGAAGAAAACAAAGGTTCTTCCATTTATTCGCTAACCAGACCTATAGTATTTAATATATGAGCAACCTAAAAGGTGTTTTGTGTTTCAATTGAAATACAAAGTTCATTAGTACACCATCGCTCACATAATTTGTTTGTGCTTATGGGTACTACCCACTGGCAATCTACCATGAGAGCTCAACCAAACGCTTATCTCAAAGAAAGGCCGTATCCGTCCTCTGGGAGAGTAAATTTAAAAGTCTTACCTGAGACCGGGAGTACAATCTGAAAGATTAAGGTTCTGAAAAATCAGAGGAAACTATAACATTGTATAATTGCTTTGGTCAATGTCTCCAAATCAGGTATAGTTAAGTTCCACTTTTTATCAAACAAAAACTCCTTTACCATACTTAGGAATATTAGGATTCTAAACAAAGAAGTCCAATTAGCAGTTTTCCAGAATGGTAAGCCTTTCAAAACCATAAATTTACATAAGGGTCCAAGGTTTTAAACCAGGTCGTAATAGAGGACAAAAGTTACGACAAAAATATACTAAGAAAAAAGCTATTGGATGTATCATACCTACCCCACCCCTGACTAATAGGTCTATATGTAAACCCTTAATGGGGTTCAATCTACTCCCAGAAGGCCTGAAAAACACTATATAAAGTTGTAAATACAGAAGATGGGGAGGAAACACATAACTTAAATACAAAAAATTGGCAATAGCAGAGTTTAATTAGCAAAACTTTACGTTTTGCTACTTGTTTCCCTTTTCCAACGAGCCACGACAGATTGAGCAATATTAATTTTCTGGGTCCAGTTGTTATGCATCATATCTATTTCACCAAACACAATTCCTAAAATGGTAATTGGAGCTTTTGAAATATGAATTCCTGCAAGGGTGCCAGATTCAGGAATAGGAGAGAGACCAAAAGGAAACTTTGCTCTTGCCATAATTAATTTTGAACCCGAAACCTTAGAGAATAACTCCAAAACCGTAGTAAAACTGAGGTTCCTCTCAGAGCGAGTTTAAGCATACCACCAAATCATTCGTGATGCCAAAATTTTAATTGGTGCAACATTATCTGCCAGCAGACACCTTCTAAACCACTATGAGCACACACCATTCGAATAAAAATATCAATATAGAAAACATAAAGTAAAGGGCTTAACGGGCATCCTGCTTCAACTCTCTCCGAACTGCTATTGGAGGCCACACCAACCGCTAATATTAGGTATCAAGGAAGCAGAATGATATAATAACCGTATTCAAGCAATGAATATTTTGGGGAGACCATATGCTTGTAAAACCGAAACAGAAATTTGTGTGAAACACAATCAAATGCCTTTTCCTGATCCAGGCTAAGTAAATAACCTTGCACTGAACCTGTTTGAGATGCTGAAAAAGTTCACGGATAAGTAATAAATTATCATTCTGGGAGCGCCCGGTAAAGAACAGGATTGATAGGGACTTAACAATGAATCCACAATCGTGTAAGTTACGTAATAAGATTTTACTTAAAATTTTCAAATCAGTGTTCAATAAACTTATTGTCCTCCAATTTCAGAAATCAGTTTTCAAGCCCTTTTATAAAGCAAAATAACCAATGCTTGATTCATGGAAGGAGCCAACCTAGCAGATGACAACATTTCATTAAACAAAGATGTCAAAATTGGGACTAAAGTAGTATGGAAAGTCTTATAAAAGCTACACCAAAACCATCTGTACCAGGAGCAGAGTCCGTGTTCAAAGAAAAATAGAGTCTTTCACTTCCGTTTCAGAAATCTTGTTCAACAGACTGGTACTGTCTGCAGAATTTAAGTGAGGCAAGTGAAGGTGACTGATCCTAACAATTCGTCAAATGTGGTCATCTACACTATACAAGTTAGCTAAATAATTAGTCACAACCGCCAATAAAGCAGCTGGAGTCCGTACTAGGTCTCCAGAATCAGATGTTAATTCCGTAATGACACGATTCACCACTCTATTTTTACAGTCATTAAATGGATCTAAGGCACCTTTATGCAATTTTAAACCAAACTTATGCTCAAAATCAAGAGATTTAGCCCTATCATATCTATATTGAAACATGAGTTGTTTCACATGTCCAATTTGAGTACTATAATCTAAACCTTCGTTTCAGTTAGAGATATTAGCTTTTGTAATTGCGATCGCAATTTTAGATATTCCAAATATTGTGAATTAATTTTTTTGGGAAAATGATTGAAAAAACTTTCCAATTATGTTTAGAATCTTCCCACCAGGAGGCAACATCATCATAGACATCCAGGACTGACAATCTAGCATTAAATTCGACTGCCAGGCTTTTGCACAGATTCATCAGACAATAAGGAGTCATTCATTCTCCAAATATTCTTTTACAACGTGGAACACCTTCCCAGGACACTTGTACTGTTAAAGATTTATGATCAGAAAATTCCCAGACCCTCAAGGTAGCCTTTAATTATTTGTACAGAAAGAGAAATAAAAATAAAATCTATAATGCAGATAACTGATTCTTAAAAAATGTCCTACCCCCATCACAGTTTATGCTCCGATAGCATCCTTGTTGGGCCGTGTCCAGAATCTGATTCAATTTCTGAGAATCACAAAACAATTTAGTCATCTTCATCCCTCTATCTTTGATATTAAGAACACAATTGAAATCACCAGCCCAAACAATCAAACGGGAAGTATACAAATAAGGGTGTATGTCATTCAGAGCGCAACTCTAAAGCTTTGGTCTGTGGGGCATATATATTAATCAAACGGAATCTTTCACTTCCAAAATTGATATCCAATAAAAGCACGCCCTGGGTAAATTCACCATCTTAGATACCTTCAGGCCGAATTTGTAAACAAAACCCCACCCCTTCACAGAGATTTCACTATTTTAGACCAAAAGGACATCCCTAATGACCAAAGATTACGTGCTCGCTGAACTTCATAACTGGTCTTTAGCCTAGTATCCTGGAGACAGATAATATCGGTATGTAAATGTTGCAAACAAGACAAAGCTGTTACCATTTTTTTATGGCTTTTCATACTATTAACATTAAGTGTAGTAACTGTCAACGAGGTCATTATATGAAGGAAAAAAAGAGATACACCTGGAAACCCCATTTATGCTGTACCATCAAGAAACTTTAGACACACGCCTTCTTGTGAACGCCTAGGAAAGTTTCAGTCTTTCCTCATATCACCGTCCCCTTCTGAAAAGGGATCAGTAATCAATGAGGCCTTGAAGAGCGAATCAGACTCATCACCTCTGACTCTTCCTTTGATCCCAAAACTGCATAGCTATTACCCACTTTCCAGGACTCAGAAGTATCACTACCGAGGGGCCTTAGTCTCTGTTGAGAGGAACCAGTTTCCTGATCTATGACGCTTTTAGCTGTCACTTTTAAAAGGGACGCCTTGGGACAAAGGGGGATATCGAAGTCTCACCCCGATCCAAAGGAGCAAGAGCATGAACAGGGGACTGGGAAGCTACCGAGGTACCTACTTCCAAAGGGCTAGATGGTGCACTGTTTTGTACAACCGTCAAAGCAGGACTATCTTGGAATAGTTGCACCAACTGGGCTCGGGTCAGCTTGTGGTGGGGAGTAAGGAAAGATAGGAAGAGCGCCTGAGGGCTTAGCTGAAACGGAAGAATTATGCTGAGCACCTGTAATCAATCCTTCATGGGAGGGCAATCATCTCTATTGTGGGAAGCCCACGGGCACTTGGTATATGTCCGGTCTGCTCACATCAAATTGTATTTAAATAAATTCAAACAGTTAGCAGCCAAATGTCCAAATTCAAAACAGTGGGAGCAACGTGGAGTGTCGCAGTAGTATTCAAATGGGTTCTCAACCGCATTTAAAACAGGCCTTAGGCTGACCAACATAAAACAAACTGCCTCTATCTCTTCCCAAAAAAACTATTTGAAGGTGCTGCCAGGCCATAATAGATGAAAATAATTTCACCAGATTTTCCAACCCCATTCCAAATTTGTTCACTATCCAGGATAGGAACTGGTTTGTCTAAAATTTCACACCTCCCTACTCAACCAAAAAGGATATCCTCTATATGAACTCCTTCATTGCGTAAACAAAATAGTAATTAATTTTACTAAAGGTTTGCAAGAGGGACCGCAAAAAGGGGGTCCAAAGAGGGAGTTCTTAACCATCTGAAATACAGACCAAAAGCGTTGCCCAAACCCCAGAGGTTTTAAAGCTAATATCATAATTAGCATTTCCTAAATGTATTAATGCATAAATATCTGAAGACAAAAATTTCATTGAACCTTTCAATAACACTTTAGAAATATAAAGCCTGTCCCGAAGGTCCTCTAAACCACCTTTATACAGTAATCTCACTGCATTTCTCGACGAGGTGCAGGTTCTCCTTTGTTAGTAAATAAATCAGAAAGTTTAAAGTTAGTACAGGAACATCTCCAAGAACTTCAGTATTCAGGATAGTAGCGTGGGCAAATCAGACTTGGGAAAAGTTTGATTAATAGAGCAAGTAAGTAACACAAGCTTGAGCTGTAACACTGGTCATAACAGAATAACAGATCTGGAAGTGTTAGGTTGTAAAGCACCAACATCCAAAGAGGTGCCCAGGCTATTATACTCTGTACTGTAAACATCATTGGGATCAGGCACCCACACCCCTGTAGGAGATTGTAAACTATCCTGCCTCAGAAATAGCTTTTCAGGAGACCAAGGGTGAGAAACTGAGGAGTCTACAGAAGGACTCTTAAAATGTACAGGAGAGATAGTGCCTTTAGCTAAGGGATATAAGAGGAACAGACTGTTCACCAGATGTTTCAATTACCAGAGAAGCACTGTCCTCTCCTTACCAACGTCCTCCATAGGAATAGTGCCAGTAGGAACAGAAACAGTCTCAGAAGCAAATTTAATTATAGTCGCAGACATACCAAGACGCTTAACCTGATGCAAGCTCTGGCAAAGCGGTACTGTCATCAGAGTCAGTGAAAGCCGGTGGAGCAATGATTTAGAGGCAGAAAGAACTGAAGGAGAAGCACTTACAGCAGACATATCCCGAACAGTGTCCTCGGCAGTCGGAGCAAGGTGTAACAGACACCCATCGGCCACTAGATGTCGCTAAAACCACTGCAATTCGGAAGTACAGGAGCAACAGCGACAAACTTAGAGCAGCAGACCGAATGGTACTGTGAAGAGCTGCTGCTCGTGCAGCTTTCCACATCAACGAGTGCTCTGTAACAAACGCCTTACGTGGATAAAACCTCAGCATAGTCTTCCGATAAACTGCTGGTCAGACTGGCAGGCACCTCAGGAGACACATTCTCAAGGGAAAAATTTCTTCAGGCATAGATGCATCTTGCAGCATATCCTCAGTACAGATCTCTCTGGTGCAGGAGAGAAGCTCACTCCCCGCAGTTTGACACATCCATCGACTTGTAGGTTTGGGCTGAGTGGCTATCTAGCCCTGGCTCCACCAAAGATTCCTCCAGAGTAGGGAATTTCCGTGTCCTGGCCAAATTTCCTCATTCACTAAAATACCACCAACAGCTTAATCTGGTTCAAGGTCAGTTGGCATTCATCTGTATCCCTCCCGGATCATGCCTGAAAATAGGCAGGATTTGTCTAGTCACTTACCGGTCAACAAAAGATAAATAAATTAATAATAATAATATTTTATTTATATAGCGCAATTCAGAAATCAAAGCGCTTCAGGAGTCATGTGATGTGGTACACAGACTAGCTGCGATCCGCGGTCGCTCCGTTCTGCCGAGATTCACTTTCAGTTTTAACCGACCCCTTTCGAGCTAATTACTCGTCGGTTTTGGTCAGAACTGTAAGGTATGTATCGCGGTCACGGATGGAGGTAGATGTGAAAACCTCCCCAGCAACACACCCCGCGGCCACTCCAGAAAAGGCCGCAAAGAAATCGAAAGCCGCGCACCTCGCCTGCATCCCAGGGGCGGAAATCCTATGCTGGAAGAGCCTTCTCTTTCATGGGTTTTTGAGGAGATTAGACCGTTAAGAGAAGCAGTCCAGGACCTTTCTGGTAGCATGAAAACCATTTCAAATGCCATGGAGGAATTAACGAGGAGGGTATCTGATGGGTAGGCAAGAATCAACTCATTAGAAGGGCATACTGACAGGGTGGATTCCATGGTTACCAAGATGGCCACAGAATCCAGAAGCTGGAGCTGAAAGTAGAAGATTTGAGGGCGAAACAGACGTAATAATGTTGTTGTTATTGGTCTACCCGAGAAAGCAGAAGGTACGGAGCCTATTAAGTTTGCTCAGAAATTCACAGAAAAAATTGCTGGTCCCTCACAATTTGGTGCCACATATGTGATTGAAAGAGCTCATAGGGTGCTACGTCCAGTGCCACCTCCGGACCACCCCCCGAGCATTTATTTTTAAATTCCTAAATTATCAAGAGAGGCAGCGGCTGATGGATAAAATTAGAGAAACTAAGGACATATTCTGGGAGGGAATCAAAATTAGAGTGGTGCAAGATTTGCCCTTGCCCGTCCGGCAGAAGTGTGCAGCATTCCACCCACTGGTTAAAAAACTGATTGCAGCCGGAATTAAATTTCGAATGGGTTATCCAGCAAGGCTTCAAGTTTGTGCCAACAACGAATGGAAAACTTTCGAATCACATGAGTCGGCTGACCCTGCTCTCCGTGTGCTGTTTCCAACTTTATTCAAGGATCCTTGAAGTGTACGGTCTTTAACTTGGATCATGTCTCTGTCTCTGGGGGCAGTTGGTTGCTGTTTAGCTCGATTTTAAATTCAGGAGCCCCAGTTGGAAAAGAGTTTCGCCCTCTAAGCATTGGAAATACTCCCCGTCCTCATTTATAAATCTTACCGGCGGGATTCGAGACTGGGACCTTGTCAGTTTTTGTTTCAAGCTGTGAAGATCTGGATTGGTTAAGACTGATCTCCCAGGACTTAGGGGGACATCCACTGTTTTGTTTATCCTACCATCATTGCCTATTGGATTTGGATGGTTCGCTGATTATTATTTTTTTTTTTTTGAGGGCGGTTGGGTCAGTCTAATACTATCGCCAGGAGGGTAGGTTACTTCGGTGTGAGATGGCAGGGGTCTTGCCCAGTGTGGTTGGGCTGCTCCCCTTTACTATGTTTCTAATTTTCAAGTTTCTACATGCTATGGGGCTGCGTGATTATAGTATTTTCACTAGGTATGTTACTTAGTTCAATAATGTTTTATCATATTTCCAGATTTTTGGATGGGAAGGGGGTCTTTCTCTCTCCTTTAATCTCGGGGTTGAGGATGGCTTGTTGGCGAGCTTAGTGGGCTGGTGTCATGGGCGGTATGTAGTTCGCAGAAGGGGGTGGGTGGACTGGGGAGGTCGGTTAAGATGGGTTGTTTATAGTGGATTAAAGAAAGGGTATGGGGGTTGGGTTTTGTTTGGAGGGTGTTGTTTGGAGGGACTTTGGATTTTCTGTGTTGGGGGGGTGCACAAGGCCTGCAAATATTGGAGCTTGGGTTGGTTCAGTACACAATCACAAGACAGTATAGGGTTTATTCAGAAATGGAGACGGATCTTGTTATAAAGTTTCTTACTTTGAGCGTTAAAGGCGAGAATAAAACTAAGCAATTTAAGATATTGAAGTATATTGATGCATTGAGGGCTAAAGTTGTATTTTTGCAAGAAACTCATTTGTTACAAGAGGAAAGTAATGCTATCGGAGACTTCAAATAGGGAAGATTTTCGTCCCAGGAAACACATGAAACAGAGGGTCATGTTATTATTCCACCGATCAGTGCACTTTATCCCCCTTAAGGCTATCCAAGATAAAGAGGGGAGGTACATTTTAGTGCAAGGCAAATTGCAGAGTAAGGTTATATTGTTTGGGGCAGTATATGGCCCTAATTCGGACTCTCATGATTTCTGGGTCGAATTATTAAGGGTCCTGCAACCATTTAGCCACTATCCCATGATGATAGGTGGTGATTTTAATACGGTCCTAGACCCCTCTTTGGATAGAACTTCTAAATCCCATGCACATTCCACTCCTGCTTCCCGTACTCTTGTGGAATTGGTTGAACAGCTGGTCTAGCAGATGTCTGGAGGGTTCTCCATCCCGAGGAGAGGAGTTACATTTATCTCCCAACTCATGGATCGGGCTCCTGGCTGGATTATATTTTAATGTCTCGTACATTGCTCCCGGGATTCTCAGCTCAGCCAAGCGTAGCTGCTCCCTCTCTGATCATTCGCTGTAGACCCTTACAGTTCTGTGGCCTTCCTAATCCATAAAGTAATAGATGGAAGATAAATAATCAAATATTGCGAGTCCCAAAATAACTAAGTATTTGTCTGCACAAATTGGAGTTCTTTTATTTTAACCAGAAAGAGGTTCACCCAGATATTCTTTGGGGAGCATTTAAAGCTTACATTAGAGGCTTACTGATCAGCCAGTCTGTGCAGAGAAAGAAAGATAGGGAAAGCACAATGGCGGGGCTGTTAAATCAGATCAGGTCTCTAGAACATAGGTTTCTCAGTACCCCCACTGAGGAGGTGAAATTAAGTTTAGTGAAGGCAAAAGATGCATATCTCAAGATATTGGGGGAGCAGGCCGAACTGGCTATTATTAAAACTAAGGCAAAGTTTGTGGACCAAGGTGAGAAGTCGGGCAAAGTGTTGGCCAGACGAATTACCCAATTTGAGGCTTCCCGATTAATTGAGGGTATTGTATCAGAAGGGGATGGTGCTGTCAAAACCATTCCTGAAGATATCCCAGATTTTTCAAAACTATTTTAAATCTCTCCATGCGGGAATGCAGTCACCCCCGGCCGAGGCTGAGATTTCCTCATTCCTGGAAAAACTACCCCTCCCTACTCTTAGCGAAGTGGACCAATCATTGCTCAGTGCAGAGATTACAAGGGGATGTAGAATTGGCCATTAAGGGTCTTACACTGACAAAACACCAGGGCCAGATGGGATCTCACCCAATGTTTTAAAACATTTGCCGCCCAGCTATCGATTTTGCTTAATCTTTTCAATACATTTTATCGTGCCAGAAGTAGCGCTCCCTCACTGAAGCACTCATTGTGCTTATCCCCAAACCGAATAAGCCGCCTGAAAGGCCAGCCAGTTACAGACCAATCTCGTTGTTGAATTACGATATAAAGATTCTGGCCAAGATTCTGGCTGATCGCATTTGCCAGGTAATTCCGAGGTTGATTGGACCTGAACAAGTGGGTTTTATGAGGGGCAGATCCTCTTCGGATCACTTTAGAACTCTGGCGCATGTTTTCTCTGCCTCCGAGGGGTCCACACTACCAATGGCGTTGGTCTCCTTGGATGCCGAAGAAGCCTTTGATAGGGTCCATTGGGCCTATCTCTTTGCGGCAATGAGCAGATTTGGTTTCCCCCAAAAATTCGTGGATTGAATTAGGGCTTTGTACACTGACCCCTCTGCTAGGGTCTGTGTGACGAGCTATCTCTGCATCCTTCAAATTACTGGCAGGCAGAGACAGGGATGTCCCCTTTCACCCTATTGTTTAATTTATACATTGAGCCCTCATTAGGGTATAGTTTTATCCCCGAGATTTTGGGTATTAACGTTAGGGGACACATAATTAAGGTCACCGCTTATGCCGACGATTTATTAATCTATGTATCGAAACCCGATAGTCTATTCCCAATCTATTAAAATTATTCAGAATTTCAGTCTGTTAACTAATTATAAATTGAATCAGGACAAAACTGTTGTTTACCCTTTGAATAACAGAGTATTTAAGCCTGAGGTTGTAGGACTAGGTTTAGGATGAGAGTCAATGCTCTCAAATATTTAGGCCTCTTCTTGGCAAGCAGTCAGGATAGACTCGTCAGTTGTTTCAGAATCTTTAGTGCACACAATCAGACTTGATCTCAAAAGATGGACACAAATGCCTCTGTCCTTGTGGGGTAGAATAAATATTGTAAAAATGAATATATTCCCTAGGCTTTTCTATCCCTTATATATGTTAAATATTTGGATTCCCCACTCTTGGTTTAAAAAGCTGCATGGTGAATTGGATGACTTTATTTGGGGATATAGAAAGGCCAGGATGTCCTATCTCAAATTGGCGGCCCCTAAAAACCTCGGTGGTCTGAGAATGCCTCACTTTGCGCTTTATTTTTGGGCGGCTCATTTAAATAAATATGGGAGATGGATGCTTGAAGAAGGCACCATCACAAATGCTGGATACATTCCATTATGGGTTAATTTGGAATTTAGTTTTATTAAGACCCTAGATATTAATCCCAAGGCTTTACCCTATGTACCCAGTTCCTTGCTTCCTTCTTTACTGAAAAGTCTCCTATTGGACTTTTCTTAGAATACATAATCAGTTATGTAATTTTCTGAAGTATGAACAAACACGGGACATGGGTCAGCCTGTTTAGGAATCCATAATGGCGGATAGGACATCGGACTATCAAACAGAATTAGTTGCCCTTCCTAGAGGAATGTTCCCTGAATGATTTTATAAATACAGATGGTGGCATAATTCCAGCAGCCCAGATTTTAGCGAAGTTCGAGCTGGCGCAGAGGATATATTCAAAGTATACCAACTATGCCATGCACTGGTTCAGAGAGCGGAAAGTAACCCAGTTTGTACCTCGTATTTCATTTTGGGAGGAACTTGACGTACTAGTTGGAGCCCCTCAGGCCATTTCTAAGATCTACTTAGTACTGTTCAATTGGGCCTTTAGGATAGTCTAGGACCTAGTTCATACTGGGCCAAAGTATTTCCCAACATAATCTGGGATTGGGCACGGATTTGGCTGATTGCCACAAATTGATCAGACAAGATCATCTTAGAATGGTGCAGTTTAAAATATTGCACAATATTTACTACGCCTCAGAAATTACAGGATCTAAATTAGTACAGAGTTCTCTGTGTTATAGATGTGGTAGGAAGGAGACCTTCTTCATATTTTTGGCACTGCCCTAACATTGCCCTTTGTGGAATGAAATTAAAATAAAGCTGACCCATTACTTGGATTAGAGGATCTGTTTACCCAGAAATATGTTTACTAGGGGATATGTTGGGTTGCACTGTTAAACAGAGGAAATTCCATATATCCATGATCTCTTGTATCGTTAAAAAGTTGTGTTGAAGCACTGGAAGGACCCTGTCTAATTTCTTATTCTGAATGGTTGGCGGAACTTCTTTCGTGCCTCAGGACCGAGAGGATGATTGCCATATTGAATAATATGTTGCCCTTGAGAAAATATGGTCTCCATTAATAATTGCTTATTCATAATAAACGGTGTGTAGTGATACCTTGTTTCCTCTTAAGGTTTCTAATTGCAGTGCCTTGTGTGTGTGTGGGGGGGACAGGGTGAGAGGGGGTCGGGGGCTTGGGAGGCTGTATGTATGCTTTTCAGATTGTACTGAATGATCTTGGTGTGACCTCACTTGTGCTGTATTTACAATTGCTTTTCTGTCCCCGAAAGCGATTGTATTAAAATGTTCAATAAAATATTAATTGCAAAAAAAAAAAGAAATCAAAGCACTGTACATACATATATATCATAAACAATTCAATAAGATCTTACAAATAATTCAGCTTCAGTTAAAATTATCCACAATCCATAAAACATCAGATATTAAAAGCCTGTTTAAACAGATGTGTTTTCAGACTGGTCTTGAAACTCTCCACGGTACTGCGCTCTCTAATCTGATAAGGTAGAGAGTTCCACAGGATGGTGCCATGAACATGAAGAGGCTGGTTTAGCCAGCGCCAGGGTTGCTGCTTCTGGTCTTCTGTAGCCATGTTTCCAACTGTATCCTGAGTTGGATGTCTGAATCAAAAACAACTACATGCATTTTGGTCCACAAGTGCTTCTTAGCCTGTCAATCTCCTGTTCAACGGAACATTTCTCCAAGAAGGCACCAGCATTAGCTGTGTGCACTGCAACCCACTCCCAGGTAACCACAACTGAAGAGAGAACTTGAGGAAGATTTTGAAGTATTGCTGGGGGCTTCCCTCTTTATTGAAGATCCAAACTAATTACAAAACTATTGAAGTAATAAATACAATTTGAAAGCTGATTGACTAAGCCAGCCTGTTGGCGCAGTGACAAGGCTGTTGCTCGCAGTGCTGGTGACCAGGGTTCAGGAATGAGATTGCCCCATTGGGGGCTGAACAAGGGGAGAAGGCTGAATTGTCCCAGAGGAAGCTCTCCTCCGGGGATGGAGGACAGGCTGCTTAATGCAGTATTGCCACCTGATTGACGTTTGATGGCAGTGCACTCGGAGCATCTTGGGAATGGAAGCATGATGGCTAGTGCAGTGTGTAACCACACAGATCTATGACCGGTCGTTGACAAAAATTTTGTCGAATGACCAGACAGCGTAACTGTCATGTCGACCGCTTTTGCAGTCGGCATACAGTTTCTAACACACTTCCATATTTTCTTCACGGGGCTTCACCCCTGAACCCCTCATGTGGGGGGCTGTGCCTCCCCACCCCCCCACTAAATATAATTAACTCCGAGTTGGAGCTGATTGGGGAGGGTGCAGGAGCCCCGAATACAGTGCAGGGGTCCAGGCGCCAACACTGGCGACCTGGTGTTGCTTAGTCGCTGTGAGTGTCGGCCAATGTTGACAGTGTATCCTAGCCACACAATGCATGTGTATGTGCACTTTGCACCTTGCCGTCGACATCCTGTAGGTGTGCAGGAAGAAGCTGGAAAACATCAGAAGGTACACAGGATGATGCCCTGGTGCCTTCCAGTCTGACCTTCTGACTAGCCTCTCACTTCCTCGCACTAGTGGACCAAGGGGTGAATCTGGTGAAGTCCCCAGGAACCACCACAGGGCAGGAACTGTGCCTGTGGCACTGTGGAGATGAGGTAAGTGTCAGAGATGGAACTGGATGGTCCTGTACACCTGGGTCGAAGGGAAGCACTGGTAAGACAGGGAGTAAAACTATAATAAAAATGGTTGATTGGGCACAACTTACTGTAATGTATGTGTGTGTGTGTGGGAGGCACCAGGATTCAATGCCATATCACGTGACACTGCATGACAAGACAGATTAACTGCCACTGAAATTGCCTTCTTTCCAGCAGTAACTCTTCTACAGAATTCTGCAGTATTGTACTGCATCCTGGCAGGCTTCACTGTAATCTAAGGTTGTCAGGAATACATAGCTGCTAAAAATACGTTACTGTGAAAAATGTTCCCAACTTACAAGAACTGCTGTTTTACAACAGTTCAGCATATTGGAAACACTTTACCAAAGTCTACACAACTCTGTTGAACAATATCAATGGAAACACGACTGGTAGAAATGTCTTTGGTAGAGTATTGATGGTTTGCAGAGAAGAAGAACCATGTCACACCTTTTTCCAGTTTTATAACACTAAACCTTCTGAGAGATCATCACATGCATGGCTCCAAGTGCATTTGGATGCACCTGTTTGAAGACCAAACTATTTTCTCATTGTATTGTCTAAATTATTTCTTTTTTAAATTTCTAAAATGACTCTCTGTATAGGTGTGAAAGCCACAGTTTCTTTTTTTTGTTATATAGGTCTTTATCCTCCCCCCTCCAGATGACGCGTGTTAGGCACCCTTCCACCCTGTCTGTGCCATCCCCACTGCCTACCACCTCTCAGGGTTTATCTACGATCCGGCTACCTCTACAGATTGCCCCCATAGCAGGGTCTGGAGAGGGGGTTATCCTTATCACAAACCAACTCAGCAGGTCAGGCCTCTACTCCCAAAGTGCCAACCTCTGAGTGCAGTCTTGAGAACAGTGTAACAGACAAGGTAACCCTCTTGTCTGTTTTTGTGAGTTCAGATCAACCTTTGGTCTCAAGTTCTGGAGGGATTCAAACTGTTAACCTCTTGTTAGCATACCCAATGCACAGGTTCAGATATATCTGTCTTTGGGGGGCCAGATATCTTTGCCTATGGGCACCCAACCAGGTATACAGAGATGAACCCTTTAAAACTTTAATAAAGACCTCAGATTTAAAACGCTTCTCTTTCCAATTTGGTGCCACCATACAAGCTTATGTTTAGTATCTGCAATAAACATACACTTTTCTTACAACTGAAAAGAAGCCAAAGACAGACCAAGTAAGCTCTAAAAAGAATTTTACTAAAATATTTAAAAATAAGTAAAACACAAAATACAGAACTGTTATATCACAAGACATACAAATCTATTAAAAGAACAAGGTTTTAAACAGTGCAATTCCTACTACAGTACTTAGTCTCTAAATACTTGCTTAAAAGTGCTCCCAAGATGTTTTGTGGTCAGAGTCTAGGTAAAAAAAATGTGTTTCTGTGAAGTAAAATGGACTAAATTAAAAGCTGGCTTTTACCCCACCTCTTTTCAGGAGGTCACCTAGCTCCTCCCTGTCAGGATATATGAAAATATAAATCTTATAGAAAGTATTACATTCTGCAACTTCAGCATAATTCATGTCCTTCAAGTGACACTTCGTTTGATCCCATGCTGTGTCCTCCTTCACACAGACTTCACAGGGACATTTACAACCTTGCACCTTGTGTAACAACCTAGGTTCTCTCAACGTCATAAACCTTCTTTATGATTTCTCTCTTAACAAAATTAACTTGAACAAGTCTGTAATTAACTCAGAGAAACAGGATCCTTGATTAAAGTCTTCCATGTAACACATTGTCTCTAAAAACTGTGTGTGTGTGAACTCACATGCTGTCAGCATTTCCTCATGGCTTCCATCTCTCAGCTGAAATCTGGAGGGGGGGATGAGTGTGGTCACTCCTAGAGCATTTGATTTTCAGCAGGAGACATTCAGTAATACATTTTATATTAAAAACAATGATACAGCACTCAGAGCTGGCTGTCTACGTCACACTCCTCCTCACCTAGACTGAATTTGGGAGACCTATCCCCTACATGGGATGAGCTTCCCAAATCAGTTCACTCCTCATAGACCCTAGACAGCCCATCTGAGATCTGGTTCTTTGCTCCAGCTCTATGTATGATTTTTAGATCATACCCTTGCAAAGCAATACTCTATCTTGGTAATCTGCCATTGTTCTTTCCCATCTGCATCAGCCAAACCAGGGGTTGTGGTCAGTCTCACCACAAATGCTGCCCTTACAAGTATGGCTCTAATTTTTAGGGCCCACACTGTGGCAAGACCTCCTTTTCCACCATGGAGTATGCTTGCTCCCTGAAGCCAGCTTTCTGCTTAGGTACACTACTGGGTGATCTATCCATTGGCTGGATGTCTGGCTCAGTACTGCCCCAATACCATGTCTGAGGCATCCATCTGAACTTTAAAGGTTTGCTATAGTCAGGACTTGTCAAAACAGGAGCACAGCACAGTGCCTCCTTCAGTCTGGTAAAGGCTTCCTCACAGGCTGGGCCCCAGGTAATTTTCTTTGGCATCTTTTTCTTTGTCAGGTCAGATAGGGGAGCAGCCAGGACACTGTAATTGGGTACAAATTTCCTGTAGCGCCCTGCTGTCCCTAGAAAGCTCCTGACCTGCTTCTGGGTTTCTGGTCTGGGCCACACCTGGATCACCTCTATCTTTATTTGGTTAGGACGGAGCTGTCCCTGGCCTACCACATGCCTGAGGTATGCCACTTCTCCCATGGCCACCTGGCACTTCTCGGCTTTGACAGTGAGCCCAGCCCTCTGTATCCTGTCCAGCACTTCCTAAGGTGGGATAAATGTTCCTCCCAGCTGGTACTAAAGATGGCAATGTCATCCAGGTATGCCACAGCGTACTCCTCAGCACCATTTAACACCTGGTTCACAACCTTTGGAAAGTGGCGGGGCATTCTTCATTCGAAGGCATTATTTTAAACTCAAATAAGCCTATTGGAGTGATGAAGGCTGACCTCTCTAGCTCTATCTGTCAATTCTACCTGCCAATCCCCTTGGTCAGGTCAATAGTCATAGGTGGGTCGCCCTCCAACTTGTCCAGGAGTTCATCCGTCTGGGGCATAGGTGGGCATCAGACTCATGACTGCATTCAGTCCACGATAGTCCACACAGAAACGAGTTGAGCCATCTGGCTTAGGTACAAGGACTACGGGTGAGGCCCAGGGGCTGTGGGATCTCTGGATTACCCCTAAATCCAGCATCTCCTCCACTTCCCTCCTAATGTCCTTTTGGACAGCCTCTGACACCCGATATGCCATCCGCCGAATGAGCGTCTGTGTCCCTGTCTCCACATCGTGTGTCACTAAGGGGGTTAGTCCAGGCTTGGTGCTAAACAAGGGGGCAAAGTCTGCTAAAACCTCCCTTACTTTCTGGACCTGGTCTGGGCTCAGCTGAGGAGACAATTTTACTGCCTCCATAGAGGACTCCCTTACTCTCTTCCAGCAAGTCCAGAAGGGGATCATCTTCGTCCATCCCCTCCCCATGACTACACACTGCAAACACCATGTCAGCCCTATTCGCATATGGCTTCATCATGTTGACATGGTACATCCTTCCAGTCTGTCTTCTGTCAGGTAACTCCACAATGTAGTTCACGTCATTTACCTTCCTAACCACTTTTTATGGTCCTGCCCACTCAGCTTGCAGCTTGTCTTTCCAGACCGGAATAAGGACCATGACTTCCTGATCCACCATGTACGAGCGAGCTCTGGCTCTGCGGTCGTACCATACCTTTTGTTTCTGTTAGGCAGTTGCCAGATTGCTCTGGGCTGTCTCCATAAGCTCCTTCAGCCTTTCCCTAAACCTAAGGACATAATCACAATGGGATTCCTGGGTGGCGTGCTTGCCTTCCCAGTCCTCCTGGATCAAGTCTGGGGCCCACGTGCCCAGCATCCATATAAGAGTTTGAAGGTGGGAAAATCCTGTTGACTCTTGGGACACCTCCTGTATGCAAACAACAGGTGGAGAAGGTATTTCTCCCAGTCCCTCCCATGCTGTTCAGCAAATGCCGGAGCATTGACTTTAGGGTACCATTGAATTGTTCCACAAGCCCATTGGCTTATGGGTGATCTGATGTTGTGCATCTCTGCATCACCCCACTTCTCCCATAAACATTTCATCAGGTGTGACATAAAGGAACCCCCTCAATTGGTGATTACCTCCTATGGAAACCCAACACAGGAGAAAATCCCAAGTAAGGTATCTGCCACTTTGTCTGTCCTCAGAGAGGATAGGGTGACTGCCTTTGGGTACTGGGTGGCATAATCCACTATAGTCAGGATGAATCTCTTCCCTGAGGCTGGGGGGTATTAAAGGCCCAACAATATCCATTCCCACCCTCTGGAATGGCTCCTCCACTATGGGCAAGGGGATCAGGTGGCTTGGGTTTGCTGCCGCCTTCCTATTTCTTGGCACTGGTGACAAGACCTGCAATACTCCTTCACCTGCTGGGTGAAGTTAGGCCAATAAAATTCTGGGCTAACCACTGCATAGTTCGTGTGATTCCCAGATGACCAGATAATGGACTATCATGGGCAACCTTGAGCAACTGCTCACAGATATCCCTGAGGAACGACAATCTGCCTGCCTAGCATCCCTCCCTCTGTCTGTACTGCCTGTGTATACATAAGTCCATTTTCCCAATAAACCTTATGTCTGCCATCACCTCCTGTGTGCCCTCTTAGTCTGCCCAAGCCCTCAGCTCTCTAAACTAGGGTCACTCCTCTGAGCAGATGCAAACCCCTCACACAGTCCCAAGGCATGGGACAGGTCCCTTCCATCACTAAACTAGGGTCCCTAGCACTAGCATCAGGGCCCTCAGGATCACTATCAATCCCAACACTCTGACAAAGGTCACCCTCCCTCTTTGGAGTAACCCTCTGCAACTGTGTGGTCACTTGCTACCGGGGAAATTTCTACCCCCTTTTTATCAGTCTCCCCATCTGGAGACACAGGCTGGGGAACTAGCCTCTCAGTGGTTTCCACACTGGTTTCTGTGGGGTTCAGGGAACTACAGTTTTCCCTTGCTGCTTGGCTATGAGTAACTGCACATATCATCCCCTGTTGGAGATTGTTACCCAGGATCACATCCACAGCTAACATTTTGGCTATAGCCACCTGTTGTACAGTTCCCCCGGTTTCACCCCAGTCTAGGAGAACACTAGTGAGGGGCAATGTTTTCTCCCCACCCGTAAAGTCCTGTACAGTTACATATTTATTGGGTATAAGCTGACCAGGCTGTACCAGATCTCCCTTTACCAATGTCAGGGATGCCCTGTGTCCCTTAACCCTCTGCCTGTACACCATTTACTATGACTGGGTGTGTGTTCCCTCATGTTCACTGGCATGCTCTCAGGGACACAAACAATCCACTTCTTTTCTAGCACCCTGTTGTGTATTTTGGTTTGCCTTTTTTGGGTACTGTCTGTCAATATGCCCAGTTTCCTTACACAGCCAACATGCATTTCTTACTTCAGATAAATCTTTTCATTGAAACCTGGGGCTAACTGGTTTCAGTGGAACAGTGAGGTTTTAGCTGCCCTGAAGCGCTTTTCCCTTTCTGCACTGCCCGCCTGCCCCATTTGCTCTCAGAGCAGGTCTGCTCTTGGCATAGTGGTCCGAGAGTTCAGCAGCCTCTTGCACTGTTTTTGGATCTCGGTCCTCTAGCTAGGTTTTTAGCTCTGCTGGGCATGCCCAATAAAACTGTTCTAATAAAATCATATTTTCAATTTTATCAACAGAGGTTGCCTCAGTTCCTTCCCACCAACGTTTTAAAAACTGACATTGTTTTGTGGCTAGCTCCTCATAGCTTATATCAGGGCTTCTCCTGAGCTTACGGAATTTAGCTCTGTATGATTCAGCAGTTAATTCAAACTTTTTTAACAGTGCAACTTTTAACTTGCTGTAATCGTCACTGTCCTCATTGTTCATTTGACCCAATGCATCCTGAGCTTTCCCGGTAAGTAGCAGGGGTAGCTGGAAGATCGAAGACTCTCTAGGAATTTTAGCCTGAATACAAACCTTTTCAAAATAATTTAAAAAGGCATCCATGTCCTCCCCTTCCTTAAACTCGGCTATTAATTTGGAGTTCAATTTGTAACCCAGTCCTGGAGTCCCAGTTAAACCCAAACCACTTACCTGCTCTGGTGTCGCTGGTTGGAGTCGTAGCTTCTCCAGTTCATGTTGCCACTGGTGCTCCTCCCTTTCTCCTCTCCTCTCCTCTGCCTCTCTGCATTCTCACCTCTCTTCTCCTCTGCAGCTCACTGGCGCCACGCTTCTCACAGTCTGCCTCCCTCTGTTGTCGCTGTGCCTCCAGTTCCATCCTGTGCAACTTAATCTGCAGTTTGAGTACCTCTGGATTCAGGATACTGGTGACCATTCCCTGCTGCTGTGGCCCTTCACTGACAGTGGCCCTGCTGTCCTTTTCAGTCACGATCGGTGACTCGCTGCTCTGGGTATCTGCTACCATCAGGGCCTCTATGAGGTTCTGATTTTTGGCTGTCACCTCGAACAGGACTCCTCTGTCCCCGCACAACTGCTTCAGGTGATCTACAGTGTGCCTGCTGTAGTGAGAAGCCATCATCTTCTTCCCTGACTATGGCTACTCTGACTTGCACTTTTAGAAAAAAAATAAATAAAATGGGTAGGAACTTGACTGTATGCCAAGTGATATATAGTTCTGTTTCCTTTTTAAAATAAAACTCTGTCTTTTTTCTTTCTTTGTAAGAGAGCTTACGGTCTCAGCTGACACAGAACAATAAAGCTTATGATACCAAAATTATGCCACCGCTGCCAACCAATTTGTCACAAACCCACTCAGCAGGTCAGGCCCTCTACTCCCAAACAGGGCCAGATTAAGCCTTTGTGGGGCCTGGGACACTTGACCTCTGGGGGGCCCATGCATATGCAGTGATTATGACAGGTCAAAATCCCCAACCAAGCTAGGGGGGTCCGGGGTCATGCTCCCCCTGTAAAATTTGAAAAAATAGTTGAAAATGGTGCATTTTAGGGGGTTTCCTTACTGTTTTCTAATTTTTTTTTCTACTGTAAAAAGTGACACTTTATGCTGGAAAAGTTCTGGTATTGTCATTGCCTTAAATCATATGTTGTATCTTTCCATATTCACATATCTGGATAGTGCAAATTTGTATGTACTTTCAGGATATGAATATTTAAACATACATTGGTTACTACTACAGATATATTTGCATTACCATAGTATGTTTCTTGGCGGGGGAGGGGGAGGCTCAGGCTGAAAACTAAAGCAAGTGAGACAGTGTAGGGTAAGGGCTGTGTTCAAACTTTGGGGAGGTCTGGTGGTGAGGCTTGAGTCTGGAAGGTGTACACTACTCCCTTCACAAAAGAAAGGGTCCTACAAGAGCTCATTAAGCTCAGGGTGGACAAGGTAATGGGACTTGACGGCATACATCCCAAGGCACTAAAGGAGCTAAGGGTGGAGCTAAGACAGACATTATTGGAACTGTATTGCAACCCTCCCAGGTATACCCAAAAATAGACATCTGCACGCCTAGTGCACGTCCCTGAAAACCAAAGACAAAATACAGATTTATGTTTTTCCAAGCCCCCCCCCATCTGAAGGTATAACATCAGACTGCAGTGCACCTTCTCTGCAATGGGCACTCCAGTTCTTCATGGGACAGATGTGGAAAGGAGCAGGTCTGAGGGGAAAATGTGGGGCAAAGGTTGAGAGGCACTCTACATCTCCTCAAAAACGGCTGCTAGTGTCTTTATAGACCATCACATCTAAACATTAATGCATGCATAAGTTAACTATTCTGATGTAAAATCACTTAAAGGTTTACAGACCCCTTTGTAAAGGAGGCAATTTGTGCTGGTGGTTAGAGCACAGTGAGAATGGGGACTAGAAGAGCACATATTCAAATCCCACCCCCACAGCCAGTATACTCACTGTCTGTAATATGACCCAGAGCAGATCACTTAACCCCCCAATGCCCCAGTCATTCACCCAGCTGTAGTAATGTGTGGAGACTGAAAACAAATGGTTGCATCTCAGCTGGTTTATCACAGGTACATTGTACAACAGCTTATAATGTTAAACATAATAAAAAGTAGGACAATTTAAGACACCTTTAAAAAAACTGAGTAATAATGCTACGGTTTATTAATTATCACAAAGTTTCTATTTTCCTTGTGATGATTTTATTGGTACCAGGTATCTGCATATGCTGTCAAGTTAATCTTTTTATTTTTCCAGCGTGTTTACTTGCGGGGTCATTTACTTTTACCAGACTGATAGCCATTGGGTGGCACCAACAGCTCCGATGTTCGATTCCTGGCCACAGGAAAAGAATCTTGTGACTGCCTGGACAGAGCAGAGATATTTCGTGTGATACATCTAACTCAGCGCTTAGTTTTGCAATTGTTCATGCTTCGCTTCTCATTTTCTAAGTGCTAAATAATTTGTTAATAGCCTCCTCGGGGTACTTAGAAAGAGAAGCATGAATCGCTTACAGTACTGTCCGTCTCAGTAAAATTATCCTCTAACATGCTGTTCTAGCTGCTACTACTCCTCGAAGTCCGATCCCCCTGTTTTCCCACTCTGGCATCAAAATTGATAGTTTTTGAATTGTTTTCATGGGCCTACTCCTCCACTCCGGGCCTGGTGAGGGACAGCTAGTGAGCAGCAATGTTCGTGCAGCTCAGACTTCGAGCTGTGTTTTATTTATTTATTTTTTACAACAATTTTCAAGTTTAGCAACTGCTGGGGCATATGGGTGTTATACTGGGATCAGGGACCTAGCAGCATCACAATGAAGGCAGCAGGTTGCAGAGATGGTCATGGAAGCTGGAGGGACCGAGGATTACAAGAGGTGGCAACTGAGGCTCTTGTTTGCAACTCAGCATATAGTACAGGGAAAAGCTGTGATGTGAGTTTGGCCTGCATTGCATTTTGCAGGTACACCATATGATTAAAGATTATGAAGTGTATTATATTTGTTTGGAAAAAAATATGTTTTGTAGTATTTACACTACATTTGGTGACTGGTGGTGTATTAATTTGACATTCAGTTGAGTTTTAAAAGTCATGGGTTTTTTGGTGTTCTGATTCAGCGTGATGCAACATGGCTGCTTTACTGCTTGTGTCTTTTGGGGGTTGATTTAAGAAGGGGATGCTAGTGATGGGGCTGACTGGATCTTTCTGCAGTTATACTGGAATTTACTCATTGGTGAAAGAGCCAGTCAGCCAATCAGATTTCTTGCATGTTAGAGTGCCATTGTATAAAGGAGGTTAGCAGACATGGTGCCACTGCACAAGGGAGGGATAGGGATGAAGGAAGTAGTTAATAGGCCCTGTGTCATATCTCCATTGTTGGTAAACTAATGCAGACACTAGTCAAAACTACCTGAGAGACATGGGCTTCAGGATAGTATGTATCACAGGTTCATGGCAGGGTGGTCTTGTCAGACCAGCCTGATAGTATTCTTTAGCTAGGTAACAAGGGTGGTGGAAAAGGAAATGCAGTAGATTTATTCTACTTTGACTTCAGCAAGGATTTGACTCTGTGCCACCTTGTGCCACTTAGAAAGGTTGTTGAAGTAATTAGATGATCTGTGAGCAGCAATGGACCAAGTTTAGATGGGTGGGAAGTTGGTTGGGGAGACAGCTGAGGTAGTGGTTAACAGGGTCAAATTGGCTAAAGGGAGGTCATCACGTGGGTACTGCAGGGGTCAGTCCTGGAACCAGTCCTTTGAAATATGTTGATCAGCAACATGGGAGAAGGAGTGCAGGGCAAGATGTGTCTCTCTGCATATGGCACTAAGCTCTGTGGCAGGGTAGCTAGTGAGGAGAGGGACAGGGAGTTGTAGAGAGAAGAGGTGCCTGCAAATGTTAGAGAGGTAGTCCACGATCTGGCTACTGAAATTCAATGCCAAAAAGTGCAAGGTGATGCGCATAGGGAACAAGAACTCCAGGAAGGAATCCTAGAATGGAGGGGTTATGTTGGCTACTACTTCAGAAGAAAAGGACCTGGGGGTCATCATAGGTGACTCCCTAAAACAAAGCCTTGATGTAACAAGCCCTACAGCAAAGCATAGAGATGCTGGGGTGTACTGGAAAGAGTTTCATTAGCAGGAGAAAAGAGGTACCACTACCTCTCCATAGGTCCTGCTGAGATCCCATCTGAATACTGTGCCCAGTTCAGGAGGCCTCACCTGTGGAAAGATAGAGACAAGCTGGAGAAGGGCAGAGTAGAATAACCAAAATAATTTAGGGCCAGCAGGGCAGCTCGTATGAGGATCAGCTCAGGGCACTGAACATGTACTCACTGGAAGCAGAAGGGAGAGGGGGCGACATGATTGAGATCCTCAAGTTCTTGAAAGGAATAAACAATGTAAACTGCAAGGGACTATTTAGCAGGAATGGAGGGATGAAAACAAGGGGACATGAATGTAAGCTGGTGGGTGAAGGAGACTAAGGAGGGATGCAAGAAAGTTTTACTTTACAGGCAGAGTGGTTGAGCTAGAAACAGCCTACTGGCAGATGTGAACTGAAAACAGTATTTAGTTTGTGCGGTGGTGTAGGCTTTTTTTTACTTAGGGACTGGCTAAATCACAAAGCTCAAACTACTATGGAAAGGTAAGGATAACAGCACTCTGGTAAGGCAGCTAAAAAGCTCCACAGTTTTTTAAACATTGCTGTATGTATACATCTCATAGAAGTGGACTGCTGTACCAATTCATTTATTGTTTTAGCATAATACGGACATAGTAATTTCTGCAAAATAATAGAACTTGACTGGAGTCGCTCTGTGTCCTTAGAAAATGGGCATGAAAAATAAAACAACCTGACTGGCTGAAAGGCCATGCCAGGTATGCATTTATTTTTTAATAGATGCCTGCTAAAAACAAGTGCCAGTGGTGCCCCATTACCAAAGGTGTCAATGAGCCACGGGTGTCAAGTCTCAACCGTCATTGTTTTCTCCTGCTTAGCGAGAGAAACAGCACCCCGCCCCCCAACCACCACCTGGTCACTACCTACACACATAAAAAAAAAGACTGCCTTAAATTGAGCCACATCCTCTTTTTTAATTCAGCAAACAAAGTTCCTTTTTTAATCAGTTCCTCGGTGTACTTACCTCTGATGGCACACACAGACTGCTGCCACACTGATGACTCCTTGGGTTCCGCTCACAGTACCTCTGCGTGCCCACCGCATTCCTATACAGATCTCACAACGGTACTTCTCTGACCAGACAAAACTGCTAAATCTACCTTCTGTATGCAGTTTAAATCTTCCTTTTGATCGTAGCTCCCTTTCAAATAAAATCTATAGCCCTTCCCTCTCTACTCCGTTCTTCAACCGTGCCGCTGTCTGCCTGCCACTATCGTGCTGCTGTCAATTCCCCAAAGAGCCTGTTGTTTAAGTATTGCAGCCTTTCTGAAAATGAAGGATGTACTCGAAGCATTAAAATCTACACTTTCAATTTCAGGTCAGGATAATCAGAGGAGGTTTACGCTCTGCTGAGGGTGTGGAATATGTCTTGCCCAGAAGAAGGATGGATTTGGGTAGAGAACATTTTTTCTATTTGGGTCCCAATATATGGAATTCATTGCCAACCCATCTTAGGCCAATTAGCTCTAGTCCCAATTTAGGAGAAATAAAAAGTTGGTTTAAATCTGAAGCTGACAAAAAGTTGATTGTTGAGTAATTATGTATATTATGCTCCAAAATATGTTGTATAGTTGCACTTTATGAATAGGAATATGTGTGATGTATATGTTGTTTATTTGTATGGATGTTAGTATTATTGTAAATTATTTATTGTGGTGTTATTTTAAGTATTGTTGTTTGTCATTTTGTGATATATTTTTTATGATGTTGTTAATATGAATGTATGCATTAAGGACCTCACTGGAAATGAGCTTGTCTCAGTTGAGTTTGCTATTCTTTTGCTTGTCAATTGAATAAAAATTTTTACTACTACTACTACTACACTTAGGCTAGAAGGCTTACTTTTTGCCCTCTCAGGTTGTCCAGCCGCCGCCACTTCTCTTTGCCTACAGTCCCCAGATGAACCAACGAATAAGGAAGTCCTACATTAAATTAATACATGAAAAAGAACAAATGGATGATAAAAAAAAAAAAAAATTACAAAGAGAAAAATGCAGTTGAACTGCTTAACTTCAGTCCTGCATCTGTCGGGTATGGGGACAGAAAACCATGACAACCAGCAACCAAAATTTGCATTTATGGAGACTGTACTAGGACAAAAGTCACTAGTTAAAAAAAAAAATCACTAAAATGCAGGCGGAAGAACTATTTGATTACAAAAATAAATGAAACAGCTCAGAGTTTAAATATTTAAATAACATTTTTTTTTACGTATATAAAACTCAGTTACCCATTTGCTAAGCACAATAATACCCTCCAGGGTGGGAGGTATTGGGCAATACTTGACTTTCCAAGGGGCTATAAGGCCCTCCACCTGCAGTGTTGGCCTCATTTACACCCTAGGCGGTCCAGTATTGCCCATACTCGCCCACCCTGTTGGGTATTATTGCTTACATACGACAAGTTCTATAGTGCAACATCAAGCAATTATTTCAATGATTTTTCACTGAAAAATGCTTTTACATGCAAAGTGCAGAAAGAGAGAGGGGAGTTGTCTTTCCACAGTCAACTGCACCAAAACCCCAACATTTTGTTCCTTTCGAGCTTTGTCAGAGGGTATGGTTTAGGTGCTTACGATCTCACTTAAATAAGGAGAAGTGCTCAGCTGATATATCACTTCACAGATATTCAATAAAAGCGAGTATTTTTAACATTGTTTTAACCTGAGCATCAAATGTGTTTGCCTATCTTATTTTTAACATACATGTTTCTGTTTGGAGTCCTCCTTATAAAACGAGTATCGCAATACTAAAAAGTGAATAATAAAACAAAGTTAAACAAGGAGCATGTTTGAGTTAGTTAATACAAAATATAACATCAGATGATAAAATGTACCAAGGTATACTTCACAGAATAAGCAGGTCAGTACAGAACTATCTGAAACCCTAGGGCACAATGATGAAATGGACGATAAACCCATTTCTGTAAATGCCTGTCAGTATTTTTAGTGATGAACAGTTTTGGGTATAATAAGCTGTACATGCATATTTATTTTTCTGACCGCTTGTCTTGCCTTGACCTTTTACTGGAATAATTACCTCCTTTTTCTTCCTCTTCCCCTCCTCCTCCTCTTCCTCCTCCTTCCCACTTGCCCCAGCTATCTCTTGTCTATCATCCATCTTTTACTCTCTTTCCTATTATCACCTCCTACCTCTAATTCATCCATTTAGATTACTGGTTGAAGTACAGTATATTATATTTTATTACTTTGTTGCTTTGAGCATCACTGTGATTATACTGTACACATAGGCTGCTTTTATAGTCAAACTTCATTTGCTCTCTCTCTGTATGTCTCTTGGAGGTACCATCAGAACTGAGTGACAAACTGTTATTTTAAAAGCATCAAGATCATTGACAGGATTTCAGTCTTTACCCTAAACTTTTGGGACTGGATCTAGAAATACATGGAGCTGACCACTAACACTTGCTCCAAAATCTTGTTTGATGCAAGATACAGTTTTGAATGTCCATTCTGTATTGATTCTTGAGCTGCTTATTCTCTGTGACTTGTACTGTCTACAGCCGAAAAGAGCATTTTCAGTTGCATTATGCAAAGAGTTTGCTCTGTTTTTCTCAGACAGGGTGTCCTCCATTCAGGCAGGAATCTCCCCAGTGGGACATGATCTGTCCCACAGTGGTTGGCCTGGTTGGAGCAGAGGCACTCCTATTTTCTGGGGGAGTTTCAGCCAGTGGAGGTGGCTGAGGTTGTTGAGGGGATTTCGAAGCTGCAGCTCACTTGTTGTGAATTGGACCCTGGCCCAACTCATCTCTTAGTGGAAGGGGCCAAGGCCATTGGTCCAGTGTTTGACAGGATCATCTGGTGTTTGCTCTCAGAGGGGTGCTTTCCTGACACCTTGAAGGAGGTGGGGGTGAAGCTCCTTCTGAAGAAATCATCGCTCGACCCTGATGTCCTGTCGAATTATAGCTCTATCTCCAACCTCACATTTCTAGGGAAGGTTGTTGAAAAAGTGGTGGCTCTGCAGCTTGAGGCACACCTCTCGGCCGTTGACATCTATGAACCATTCCAGTCTGGCTTCAGAGCTAGGCATAGCATGGAGACAGTACTAGTTCGGGTGCAAAATGACCTCCTCAGGGTGAGGGATAGAGGAGAATGGTCAATTCTCATCCTTCTCGATCTCTTATCAGCCTTTGACACATGGCCCATATTGTGCTTTTGTATGGTGGACTCACTGGAACAGTCATCCAATGGTTTGAGTCCTATCTGTCTGACAGGAGGGCATGGGTGATGGGGAGTTTCTCCTCCTCCTCAAGCCCTGTCGTGTGGAGTTCCTGAAGGTTCGATCCTTTCACTGATGCAGTTTGCAGTGTATATGCTGCCCCTGTGGGAGTTCGTTGAATGAATAAAAGTTTATTTTTATAGCCGTAGTAAATTGTTAGGGTAAAACCCTATTTGCAACCATATCCTGCACAAAACATGTAAAACAGGAAAAACATACAAACATAAAACAAAAACATTTACAGCAATAAATACTTCATTATCAAAAACAGGTACAAGTGTGATGCAGATACTGTTTCAGAGCTTTTTGAAAAGCACTGCAAGTGGAGATGCCCTTTAATTCATTCAACAATTTATTTCGAGTTCTAGAAATACAGGACTGTAACATAGCATCTCCGAACCTTTTGTATGTTCTGGTGGTTTGAATATTTAGGCTATTAACTCTTAAATTATAACCCTTGTCTTTACTATGCATACAATTTATAATGGTACACAAATTTGTGTTCCCTTTAGTGTAAATTGTCTTATGGCACCAGTTTAACTAGCATAACTCTTATTTTCCACAGGGTGAAGCCAGTTTAAATTACTGTATAAATTGCAACGCTGTGCCTATGTTTACTCCGGGTTATGAATTTAACTAATTTATAATAAAGTTGGTCTAGTTTATTTAATTCTGTTTTGTTAGCATTTCTATACAGAATCGATCCATACTCTATCACAGTCAGTTCTCAAGTGATTGACTATTTTCTTTCTAATCTCTTTTGAAAGGCAAATAACCACTCTTCTAATGGCTCCTAATTTTTGATTAGTCTTTCCAACTGTCATCTTTATGTGTTCTTCATAGTCTAATTTCTGGTCTACCATGACACCCAAGTACCTAGAACGGGTTACATTATCCGTCCTAAGTCCACTGCTATATCTTACTTCTAGGATATTTCCCTGGTCTTTATTAGTACCAGTTTAAAAGTAAAGACATTGTGTCTTTTTCTTGTTCAACAGAAGTCCTGATGAGCTAAACCATGCTTCCATACTGCTCATGTCTTTGAGTTTGAGTTCCAACAGGCGGCGACTGCACAGGCGCCCATCAGCGTACAGGTGCACGTCACTGTTCCTAATGCTCTTTTCTAAATTGTTCATATAAATATGAAATCATTCTCCATTCAGGCTAAACAGTACAGTGCAGTTTGGGTTTCCACTGCTACGCAGATGATTCCCAACTGTATTTGTCATTTGTGCCTGGAACTGAGGGTGCCATCAAAGTGCTAAATAAATGCCTGGCTGAGATTCAGGACTGGATGTCCTTTAACTGGCTGAGGCTGAACCCCAACAAGATGAAGATGCTGGTGATTGAGTTGGTTACTGGTGTGATGGGGATGCCTCCAGAGTGGTGAAAGGTTTGGTCCTGGGATCCACCCAGTTGATGGCTTCCCCAAGGTGAAACATTTGGGCATCATCCTTGACAACAGGCTTTGAAGCTCAGGTGTCATCTGTTGTCAGAAGTGACTTTTTCCACCTAAGGAATGTCACCTGAATTAAATCCTTGATTCCACCAGAAGACTTGCCCATCACTGGTATATGCCTTTGTGACTCCAAGGCTGGACTACTGTAATGCTCTGTACTTCAGGGTCAATGTAGGAACCCTCCACCTACTGCAGCTGGTGGAGAACATGGCGGCCAGGTTACTGATGGGCCTGCCTAGGTCCTGGCATGTGAACTCAGTCCTGCGGGATCTGCACTGGCTGCCTGTCAGGTGCAGAATCATCTTCAAGGTGAACTGGCTCACCTATATGTCCCTATACGGCCTGGGCCCTGGTTACCTGTCTGACCTCCTTACTCCAGCCATCCTGGTACATTCCCCTGTGCTCTTCTACCACTACCAAGGGTCTCCTGGCAGTTCCAAGGGCCAGGAGGCTTTTAAAAGGGGCATGAAGACCTATCTCTTTAATGGAGTATTTTTAGATCATTTTCAACTGTTTTAAATAAGTTATTGAATTATTTATTATAATTGTATTGTATGTCTATGCTGTCCATAACTCTGTCTTTCTATAATGGCACCGAGAGCCTCTGGGAATGGGCACCAAATAAAAATAAAATTTTATTTACTTACTTTTGGCCGGCCTGGTGGCACTGAGGGTTGAGGCACTGGACACCACACCTCACTCCACGCCGGCGAACCGGGTTCGGGAATGGACTCAGGTCGCTCGAGGGTCGGTGGAGAGGTAAGGATTGAGCATTACAGCTCTCCTTCCTCAGGGTGGGGGGGTCTGTGCTGCGGATAGCACAGCCAGGAGATTTGCCCACACCCAGGGTGCTTGGCTGCCTCTGCAGAGGTGGAGATGGCTGCTGTACCCATTGCACGGTGCACGGATGGAAAAAGGAGGGGGGGCGAAAAACAGAAAAAATCCCTGGTGGCAGGATGAACCCGACTCCCTGCAGGCACCGGTCCCAGGCCGGCATACAGTAGTTCTGGTAATTCCGTGGCATGGAGTTGGGGTCGAGTGAAGGCTGTTGGGGAAGGAGAAATATCAGTTATGTTAAGAAAAACATTGCTGTATGTATACATCTTATAGACGTGGACTGCTATACCAATTCATTTATTGTTTTAGCATAATACGATCATAGTAATGTCTGCAAAATAATAGAACTTGACTGGAGTCACTCTGTGTCCTTAGAAAATGGGCATGAAAAATAAAGAAACCTGACTGGCTGAAAGGCCATGCCAGGAATGCATTTATTTTTCAATAGATGCCTGCTAAAAAACAAGTGGCAATTTGGGGTGCCCCATTACCAAGGGTGTCAATGGGCCACCCTGAATTGTCAAGTCACCAGCCGCCATTGTTTTTCTCCTGCTTAGCGAGAGAAACAGCACCCCCCCTTACCACCACCTGGTCACTACCACACACACAAAGAAAAAAAGACTGTCTTAAGTTGAGCGACATCCTCTTTTTTAATTCAGCAAACAAAATTCCTTTTTTAATCAGTTCCTCTGTGTGCTTACCTTTGATGGCAAACACAGACTGCTGCCACACTGATAACTCCTTGGGTTCCGCTTGCGGTACCTCTGCCTGCCCACTGCATTCCTATACAGATCTCACAACTGTACTTCCCTGACCAGACAAAACTGCCAAATCTACCTTCTGTATGCAGTTTAAATCTTCCTTTTGATCATAGCTCCCTTTTAAATAAAATCTGTAGCCCTCCCCTCTCTACTCCATTCTTCAACAGTGCCCCCATCTGCCTACCACTATCGTGCTGCTGTCAATTCCCTGAAGAGCCTGTTGTTTAAGTATTGCAGCCTTTCTGAAAATGAAGGATATACTCAAGCATTAAAATCTACACTTAGGCTAGAAGGCTTACTTTTTGCCCTCTCGGGTTGTCCGGCCCCCACCACTGCTCCTTGCCTACAGTCCCCCCGACGAACCAACAAATAAGGAAGTCCTACATTAAATTAATCCATGAAAAAGAACAAATGGATGATAAAAAAAAAAATTACAACGTGAAAACAAATGCAGTTGAACTGCTGAACTTCAGTCCCACGTCTGTCGGGTATGGGGACAGAAAACCATGACAACCAGCAACCAAAATTTACATTTATGGAGACTGTACTAGAACAAAAGTCGCTAGTTAAAAATAGAAATCACTAAAATGCAGGTGGAGTAACTATTTGATTACAAAAATAAATGAAACAGCTCAGAGTTTAAATATTTAAATAAACTTTTTTTTAAGTATATGAAACTCAGTGGCCCATTTCTAAGTGCAATAATGTCCTCCAGGGTGGGCGGTATTAGGCAATACTGGACTTTCCAGGGGCTATAAGGCCCTCCCACCTGCAGTGTTGGGCCTCATACAGCCCTGGGCGGTCCAGTATTGCCCAATACCCCACCCTGTTGGGTAATTATTGCTTACATACGAACAAGTTCTATATAGTACAACATCAAGCAATTATTTCAATATTTTTCACTGAAAAAAATGCTTTCACATGCAAAGTGCAAGTGCAGAAAAGAGAGAGGGGGGGGGAGCTGTCTTTCCCACCAGTCAACTGCACCAAAACCCCAACACTTTGTTCCTTTCAAGCTTTGTCAGTGGGTATGGTTTAGGTGCTTACGATCTCACTTAAATAAGGGAGAAGTGCTCAGTTGATATATGACTTCACAGATATTCAATAAACCGCGAGTATTTTTAACATTGTTTTAACCTGAGCATCAAATGTGTTTGCCTATCTTATTTTTAACATACATGTTTCTGTTTGGAGTCACTCCTTATGTAAAACGTAGTATCGCAATACTAAAAAAGTGAATAATAAAAACAAAGTTAAACAAGGGGAGCATGCTTGAGTTAGTTAATACAAAATATAACATCAGATGATAAAATGTACCAAGGTATACTTCACAGAGAATAAGCAGGTCAGTACAGAACTATCTGAAACCCCTAGGGCACAATGATGAAATGGACGATAAACCCATTTCTGTAAATGCCTGTCAGTATTTTTAGTGATGAACAGTTTTTGGGTATAATAAGCTGTACATGCATATTTATTTTTCTGACCGCTTGTCTTGCGCCTTGACCTTTTTACTGGAATAATTACCTCCCTTTTTCTTCCTCTTCCCCCTCCTCCTCCTCTTCCCCTCCTCCCTTCCCACTTGCCCCAGCTATCTCTTGTCTATCATCCATCTTTTACTCTCTTTCCTATTATCACCTCCTACCTCTAATTCATCCATTTAGATTACTGGTTGAAGTACAGTATATTATATTTTATTACTTTGTTGCTTTGAGCATCACTGTGATTATACTGTACACATAGGCTGCTTTTATAGTCAAACTTCATTTGCTCTCTCTCTGTTATGTCTCTTGGAGGTACCATCAGAACTGAGTGACAAACTGTTATTTTAAAAGCATCAAGATCATTGACAGGATTTCAGTCTTTACCCTAAACTTTTGGGATTGGATCTGAAATACATGGAGCCTGACCACTAATACTTGCTCCAAAATCTTGTTTGATGCAGAAACAGTTTTGAATATCCATTCTGTATTGATCCTTGAGCTGCTTATTCTCTGTGACTTGTACTGTCTACAGCCGAAAAGAGCATTTTCAGTTGCATTATGCAAAGAGTTTGCTCTGTTTTTCTCAGACAGGGTGTCCTCCATTCAGGCAGGAATCTCCCCAGCGGGACATGATCTGTCCCACAGTGGTTGGCCTGGTTGGAGCAGAGGCACTCCTATTTTCTGGGGGAGTTTCAGCCAGTGGAGGTGGCTGAGGTGGTTGAGGGGATTTCGAAGCTGCAGCCCACTTGCTGTGAATTGACCCTGGCCCAACTCATCTCTTAGTGGAAGGGGCCAAGGCCATTGGTCCAGTGTTTGACAGGATCGTCTGGTGTTTGCTCTCAGAGGGTGCTTTCCTGACACCTTGAAGGAGGTGTGGTGAAGCTCCTTCTGAAGAAATCATCGCCGACCCTGATGTCCTGGCGAATTATAGCTCTATCTCCAACCTCACATTTCTAGGGAAGGTTGTTGAGAAAGTGGTGGCTCTGCAGCTTGAGACACACCTCTTAGCCTTTGACATCTACGAACCATTCCAGTCTGGCTTCAGAGCTAGGCATAGCATGGAGACAGTACTAGTTCGGGTGCAAAATGACCTCCTCAGGGTGAGGGATAGAGGAGAATGGTCAATTCTCATCCTTCTCGATCTCTTATCAGCCTTTGACACATGGCCCATATTATGCTTTTGTATGGTGGACTCACTGGAATAGTCATCCAATGGTTTGAGTCCTATCTGTCTGACAGGAGGCATGAGTGATGGGGAGTTTCTCCTCCTCCTCGAAGCCCTGTGGTGTGGAGTTCCTGAAGGTTCGATCCTTTCACTGATGCTGTTTGCAGTGTATATGCTGCCCTGGGGAGTTCGTTGAATGAATAAAGTTTATTTTTATAGCGGTAGTAAATTGTTAGGGTAAACCCTATCTGCAACCATATCCTGCACAAAACATGTAAAACAGGAAAGACATACAAACATAAAACAAAAACATTTACAGCAATAAATACTTCATTATCAAAAACAGGTATAAGTGTGATGCAGATACTGTTTCAGAGCTTTTTGAAAAGCACTGCAAGTGGAGATGCCCTTTAATTCATTCGACAATTTATTTCAAGTTCTAGAAACCGAGGACTGTAACATAGCATCTCCGAACCTGTTGTATGTTCTGGTGGTTTGGATATTGAGGCTATTAACTCTTAAATTATAACCCTTATCTTTACTATGCATACAATTTATAATGGTACTCAAATTTGTGTTCCCTTTAGTGTAAATTGTCTTATGGCACCAGTTTAGCCAAGCATAACTCTTATTTTCCACAGGGTGAAGCCAGTTTAAATTATTGTATAAATTGCAACGCTGTAGCCCATGTTTACTCCGGGTTATGAATTTAACTAATTTATAATAAAGTTGGTCTAGTTTATTTAATTCTGTTTTGTTAGCATTTCTATACAGAATTGATCCATACTCTATCACAGTCAGTTGTCATGTGATTGACTATTTTCTTTTTAGTCTCTTTTGAAAGGCAATTAGCCACTCTTCTAAGGGCTCCTATTTTTTGATTAGTCTTTCCAACTGTCATCTTTGTGTGTTCTTTATAGTCTAATTTATGGTCTACCATGACACCCAAGTACCTATAGTGGGTTACATTATCCATCCTGAGTCCACTGCTATATCTTACTTCTAGGGTACTTCCCTGGTCTTTATTAGTACCAGTTTAAAAGTAGACATTGTGTCTTTTTCTTGTTCAACAGAAGTCCTGATGAGCTAAACCATGCTTCCATACTGCTCATGTCTTATTGAGGTTTGAGTTCCAACAGACGGCGACTGCACACAGACGCCACGTCATCCGCGTACAGGTGCACGTCACTGTTTCTAATGCTCTTTTCTAAATTGTTCATATAAATATGAAATTGTTCTCCATTCGGGCTAGACAGTACAGTACAGTCTTGGTTTCCACTGCTATGCAGATGATTCCCAACTGTATATGTCATTTGCGCCTGGAACTGAGAGTGCCATCAAAGTGCTAAATAAATGCCTGGCTGAGATTCAGGACTGGACGCCTTTAACTGGCTGAGGCTGAACCCCAACAAGATGGAGGTGCTGGTGATTGAGCCTGGTTACTGGTGTGATGGGGATGCCTCCAGAGTGGTGAAAGGTTTGGTCCTGGGATCCACCCAGTTGATAGCTTCCCCAAGGTAAAACATTTGGGCATCATCCTTGACAACAGGCTGACATTTGAAGCTCAGGTGTCATCTGTTGTCAGAAGTGATTTTGCCACCTAAGGAATGTCACCTGAATTAAATCCTCGATTCCACCAGAAGACTTGCCATCACTGGTATATGCCTTTGTGACTCCAAGACTGGACTACTGTAATGCTCTGTACTTCAGGGTCAATGGAGGAACCCTCCATACGTGCAGCTGGTGTAGAACATGGCAGCCAGGTTACTGATGGGCCTGCCTAGGTCCTGGCATGTGACCTCGGTCCTGAGGATTTGCACTGGCTGCCTGTCAGGTGCAGAATCATCTTCAAGGTGAGCTGGCTCACCTATATGTCCCTATACGGCCTGGGCCCTGGTTACCTGTCTGACCTCCTTACTCCAGCCATCCTGGTACATTCCCCTGTGCTCTTCTACTGAGGGCCTCCTGGCAGTTCCAAGGGCCAGGAGGCTTTTAAAAGGGACCTGAAGACCTCCCTCTTTAATAAAGTATTTTTAGATAATTTTCAACTGTTTTAAATAAGTTATTGAATTATTTATTATAATTGTATTGTATATCTATGCTGCACATATCCCTGTTTTTCTATGATGGCACCCAGAGCCTCTGGGAATGGGCACCAAATACAAATAAAATTCTACTTACTTACTTACTTTGGGACGTTTTTTCATCTGATGTGATACATTGTAGTGTAATAACTGGTGACCCCCTACATTGATTGGTTGTCCAGTCTTGATAAAATGCTATAATGACATACTGAATTCCATAATAACTCGATAGTGGGTTATTACAGCATTTTCTTCCTCGTGCTCTCACTTCACTGAATCGCGAAAGAAAGCACACTGTATTTGTGCAACTACAGCAGCCACTGAGACACATGCTCGCTCACACAAAAACAGTTTAAAGTTTTTTTCTCTGAAACCTTGCACCAGTTATTATTTAAAATAATGCCTGTGCAAAGTTTGTTTTACGAGTATTTTTCACATACCCTCAGTGTGTGATAATCTCATCAACCCCTTGAACTTCGCTCTCAGGATTTATGGATTACCACAAATCCTCATAACACACACCTGCACAGGCATTATTCTCTATAACTAACACAGACACTCTCCCCTTATTTAACATTGCTTTTATTATTCACTTTTTTAGTATTGTGACACTAAGTTTCACATAAGAAGTGGCAGTTGGCTTTTGGTCTCACAGTAAGGAATTCGCTCTTGCTATCAGAGAAGGAGACAGCTCACTGAGCAGCTATAACATTTGTGCTAGAACATTTCTAACTAGGGGATAAGTAAACAGATACATTAACAGACGTATAGGGCAGGATTCACTAAACATTCTGAAGGTGCAAAACTTTCCCTAAGTCTCCAAAATTTCCGTAGCTACAGAAAAAAGGGGAAATTTCTCTTAGTGCAATTCACAGAAACCTCCGTAGCTGCAGAAAAAATACACTACGGACTGTGGAAAAAAGTGCAGCTGCGAACGTTCCTGAGGGAAAAAGGTAATTGATAAGTATGGCACAGCCCCTCAAAGGCTATTCTCAGCCAAGTTTTTTCCACAGTTGCAGAAAAAATGTTACACACATTGGAATGAGGCATAACACTCCCTCAGCAAACTGCAGTAGTGCCCCAACAACTGAAATACAATTAAAGTGGAGGTCAGGCACAGGTAATAGCATCCCAGTGGGTATATCAGTGGCTGAAGTTACAGCAACATTAGCACACACTGCCATTGAATGGCAACAAACAACAACCACCGACCCAGTGCAGCCCATGAAGGAGCCCCACAGGCAGTACAGCCTGAACAGCCTGCAGTGAGTGTTACTACTGCAGGTAATAGGAACATTCCAGGGAGGGATGACCAGCAGTGACAGACAAGCACTGTGGTGCCATGGTATTGCTGGTACCTGTGATGCTGCAGTGGTCCCATTTGAGGGACTGGTTGTTGATCTCTTTGTGGGTGCTTTCAGCTTAATGCTATGGCAGAAATGTTAAAGTCTGCTGCTTCAGCTAATTAGGTTCATTGTTGCTGGCCTCCTAAGCCATTTCACAGCTGTGAATCTGCTGTTGCAGATTTTCTGCACTTCCTCAATTTCCACAGCTGCTGAATCCTGCAATTGCAGGATTTTTTGTAAATTCCACACCTGCACAAATTTTCTTTAAAGAATATCCATGCAACTGCTGTCCAGAGTGCTGCAGGCCTTTTCCCCAGCTCATGGATTTGGGCTTTCTTTGTGAATCCTGCCCATTGGGTCTGCAAGGTAAATTGAGATCTTCAGTTAGGGTATAAAAGAATACACAGTACTTAGCAGTGTGCTAGTCTGAGGTGGGGAAAGCAGCTGACAATCATTCTTGCAGTTAGCTGGGTGAGGATAGCTGTGAACTGGGGGTGTGACTTAGGCAGATGTGAAACAATTGTCTGCATTTAGACTTTCCTAGCCTTCTTACAGGAGCACTATAAAGGGCTCCCTCTTAACATGCCCACTTATGTTCGTGTCCCAGCATGTAGTGGAACAGCACAGTAGTGGAAGAGGACTGGTATCTTAGGCTTTAGCAGGCATCTACAGGCAACAGCAGGCATGCAGGGAACTCTGTCAGGCCACTAAGATAAAGTAAAGTACCTGTTTGCTTGTTGCTGCCTGAGTAGAGTGAACTTCATTGGACAATAACAAATGATTTAACTTGACGTTGTAGCCATCAATCTGTATTAGATTGTTATTGTGTGGGTTATATTTGTTTATCTTTTGCAGTTCAGGGTATAGGAGGTGTGTTATTAAGATTAGAAATTTTATTAAGATTAGGTTTTGGTTTTATTGTCTGGGGTGGGTTATCATCTTTAGAATTTGTTTATTTTATTTTATTTGAATTACTATGTGTCAGGGAGGCTTAGTGACGGTCAGACATTACTCCCCCACCAGACTCAGGGAATTACATCCTTTTGATTGTCCCCTATTAACATTTGACACCTATTCTAGGTGTCGTGCCTTGGGGATATTTAGAAAGCGCATAAGAAGGGGGAGAACTGGGCATGGTGGGGGAGGAGAAAGGGAGAGCGGATGAGGGTTGTAGGGGTCCAAGAGGCACCCTGGGGCAAAATGGAGTCAAGACAGAGGTCCTCCTGTCTTGTACCCATTCCCAAGGGCTCGATCTTAGCGGGCAGGTGCTGAGGTCTTCCCAACGCTCATCCTAGTTGGGCAGTGTTGTGCCATGCCAGATCTATTAAGAACAAGACAGGTATTATAGCTGATTTTGTTGAAACCACCGATCTGGCTTGCATCAGTGAGACCTGGCTGGATGAAATGCAGGCCCTGTTTGGCTTCTGCAGTTCTGGCGGGTTCTCGGTGATACACACCAAGGTTGCATCCTGGGGGGGGGGGGGTGTGTGGCCATTATATTTAAAACTGAGCTGAGCCTTGTGGATGTGCCATTGGGAAACACCAGATCCTTCGAGTATATCCTGGGTGGGGGTGTAGATTGTGGGATACTCCTCATCTACCATCCACCAGGGGATGGTGGAGCATTCCTGCAGGAGATAGCGGACTTTATCATCATTGACATGGTGTTGAGGTCCCCAGATATATAGTTCTGGGGGACTTCAATGCCTGGGTCGATGATGAACTCTCGCATTTTAGTCAAAATCTCCTCCAGCTGATGATAATGCTGGGCCTCACATAGGTAGTTACCTCCTCAACCCATAAAGGGGGTCACTGGTTGGATCTGATCTTTCTCTTGGGTATGGAGATAGCTGATCTGGGGGTGGAACCAGTCAGCTGGTCTGACCATCACACCATAAGGTTCAACTTCAGGGTCCCCCCTAATAGGTCTGCCCCTACGGAGATGGTCCAGTACCGCCCTTTAAGGGGAGTTACCCCTAGTGACCAATCGGTGGCACTGGACCTATCAGGTCTGTCGGGTGAATGCATGAGTCCATGTGATCTTGTTTTAGCCTATAACAAGGCTGTGGGAGATGCCCTGGACAAGACTGCTCCTGCTCATGTTCAGCCCCTCACCCTTCGCCCAAGGAACCCTTGGTATGATGGTTCCTTGAAGGAGCTGAGGCGAGTTGGTCGAAGGATGGGGAGGGCTTGGCGAAAGTCTGGCCTTGATGCTGACAGGCTTAAACTGATGGCACATTATGATAGCTATCAGTCAGAAATCACCCAAAAGAAGTCAGAATTCCTATCCAGGGAGATTTCTGCTGTGCAGAATCGACCAGCTCAGCTTTTCTGGACCATTGACAGATTGTGCAATCCAATCCCTCTTCAGCCCAGAGAAGCTTTTTCTCAGTTGAAATGCGAGGAGTTTGCTCAATTCTTCACACATAAGGTTGCCAGTATCAGGTCTAGCATTGGCATGGCCTCTCCTACAAGGAATTGTGGTGATCGGCGGGATGTGGTGTACACTCGGTCTCTCTGGTTAGATTTCTACCAGCCAGAATTCACAGACATTGTGAAGATCATTCCGACACTGCGCCCAACCAGTTGTAGTTTGGATCCGGGCCCGACACCGCTTTTATTGGGATATGTTGATGTTATCTGCCCGATATTTGCTGAAATTGTCTGGAGGTCCTTGGAGACAGGGGTCTTTCCAGAACCCCTAAAAGGAGGCGATCGTTCAACCACTCCTTAAGAAATCCTCCTTGGACCCAGACTGTCTAGCTAACTACCGACCTATCTCTAACCTGCCATTTGTTGATAAGGTTATTGAAAAGGTGGTTGCGTTGCAACTGGATTATCACCTTACAACTCACAAGGTCTATGATACTCTCCAGTCCGGATTTAGGAAGAAGCATAGCACAGAGACTGCACTTGTCCGAGTATTGAATGACCTCCTGATGGCTAGAGATTGAAAGGCGTGTACCATTCTAGTCCTTCTTGATCTCTCTCTGCAGCTTTTGACACTGTAGACCATGGTGTGCTGCTGGAGCGCCTGCGGCTTCTTTGTGGTCTGTCTGGTACAGTCCTCAAATGGTTCCATTCTTTCCTCGCGGACAGGTCTCAGAGAGTTGCCACCGGAATTTATTCCTCTGGCACTCACTCCCTGCCCCATGGGGTGCCACAGGGCTCCATTTTGGCCCCCATGTTGTTTGCAGTGTATATGCTGCCATTAGGAGATATCATCAGGTGATACAGTTTACGTTTTCACTGCTATGCAGATGATACTCAACTGTATATGTCCTTTCTGCCCAGACAAAATGTTGCACTCTCTGTGCTAAACAAGTGCCTTACTGAGATCAGAACTTGGATGGGTACTAGCTGGCTGAGACTGAATCCGGACAAGACTGAAGTGTTGGTAGTGGACCCTGGTCGTCCGGGGGCGGGTATGGGAGCTGGACAGGCATCAGGTCTTTTGATCAATGCCATACAGCTCATTACCTCAGACTGAGTGCGTAACCTTGGCATTATTTTTGATGATGGCCTAACACTAAAACCTCAGGTGTCGGCTATCGCAAGTCCTCTTTTACCATCTGAGGAATATCGCCCTGGTGAAACACTTGGTTCCTCCGGATGATCTTCCAACATTGGTCCACGCCTTGTCACTACCTGCCTTGATAACTGCAATTCTTCTACCTAGGGCTTCCAGGGGTTGATATCCACCGCTTGCAGCTAGTGCAGAACGGCAGCCAGGCTTTGACTGGAACTTCTAGGTCCAGTCATATTACTCCCTAGCTCATGACCTGCACTGGCTGCCTGTTCAGTGGTGGATCGCCTTTTTAAGGTTGGTTTGCTAACCTTAAAGCCCTCATGATCAGGGACCTGGTTACCTGCAAGACCTCTTGATACCCTACTGCCCCCATCCTCTCCGATCCACCAATGAGGGATTGCTAGAGATTCCCAGGGTACAGTTAAAAACATCAGGTGCCCGTGCTTTCTCTTTTTCGGCTCCAACCCTGTGGAATTCTCTGCCTTGTCGGTTAAGAGAATGCCTGACCGTCGACAGATTTAAGATTGAGTTAAAAACATATTTATTTAACTTGGCCTTCCGTAATGACTAATGTGTTTTATTCTTCTGTTTTAAAGTTATATTTGTATTTGGTTTTATGTGCAGCGCCTTGGTTTTGAAAGGTGCTCTAAAAATTAAGTTTGATTTGATTTGATTTGAAAGAAGGTAAGGGGATAACAGAAAGGAGAAAGGTTTTATAAGCAGTAATTACCTACTGAGTGTGAAAAGATGAAACATCCTATCTAGGGTAAAGGTACAAAGGGGTTAGGTAAATCAAGAAAGGGGAAAACTAGAAACACCTCTATCTAGGTAAAGTAAAAATACATTCCAGAAAAAGTAGAGAGGAAGGAATGGAAATGTTGGGAGTGGGCAGTGCAGTGAATGTGAGGTGCAGTTTTCAGAGACATTCTGGAGACTAAAGTGCTGCCTCACCTGCAGACACCCCTCTGGGCTGAGGGAGGAGGTTGGACTCTGGGCCAAGTTGGCTTGGATTCAGGGGACCTCTTTCTCCACGCAGGGGACACTGAGTCTACTACCAATGCCCAGAAGATACATAGAAGAAGAAGGGCTGGCTGGACTGTGGTGGGCTCTGGGAGTGTAGAGGTGGCAGGTTAGGGGCACATTCCTCAGCCCGTGCCACTATGGAACTTATTCACCACTCTGGCAGGATGGGACTGCCAGGAGGAGGTGCCCACAGTAGTGGCCATGGAGGATGTGGGGGTCCTCTGTGGGAGGCCCCAAGGTGGGAGGTAGAGGCCCGCAGCAGAGGAGGATTCAACTTCTGGTGGGGGACACAATAATTAGAAGGGTAGATTTGGGAACAGAAAGAGAGGGAAAGAGGGAGCTGAGGTGCCTATGTGGTGCCACAACTCAGAGGATGGAAAGCAGATCCTAAGGATCGCTAGGGCTGCAGGGCAGGAGGGGAAGCTGGATGTCATTATTCACCTAGGGACTAATGACCTGGCTCGGATGGTGCTGGTACTGTGCAGGGGATTTTAGGGAGCTAGGAGGGTCTTAGGCAGATAATGTACTCAGTGACTTTCACTGAGGTGCTGCCTGTCTAAGACTGGAGGAGGATAGGGTTCTCTACACGGAGTTTCAACTCATGGTTGAAGGAATGGTGCAGAGAAGAGGGGTTGAGCTACACTAGGACCAACCTGGAGGATCTGGGCTATACAGGGGAATGGCCTGCATCCATTTTGAGGGGAATGAAGTCTCAGTCGACAGTTTAAATGTTACCTGGATGAACATTTAAACTGTCTGAGGAGGGTAGAAGAAGCAAGCATTTGTCAATGCTGAACGCTCACTGCTGGTATTGCTGTTGTACATTCCTCCATATTTTCTCGTATATTCCTCTGCTTTGCATTTTAAGGCATCACTCTCAACACAAATTTCTTATGTTCTTCCAGTACTGGTTCACTTATTAGAAAAACAAGCGTTTGTCAATGCCGAATGTTTGCTTGCTGGTATTGGCATTGGTAGTGCAGGAGTTAGAGAGATGCATAATAGGAATGGCAGTGAAGTATTGAAGTAACACCAAACCCCACTCCCACTCTGCAGAGACTAGCAAGCATTGGGGGGGTGCCTTTGGGTCATCGGCCATAACACTCATGCCATTCCACCTCACCCCACCCTACAGACGCGACAGGTGTCGACAGTGTGCTTAGAGGTCTCGGCCTCACGCTACCCCTATTCCATAAGGAAATAAGCTGAGATGGGTGCAGTATAGGGAATGGGGTGAATGTTATGGCCAAAGACCCCAAGGCACACCTCGATGCCTGTCAGTGGCTGCAGGTTGGGGGTAAAATAGGGTGTGCATTACGGCCGATGACCCCAAGTCACACTCCCGAATCCTGTCAGTCTGTACAGGGTGGGCATTGTGGATGGAAACCCTAATGCCCCAGGCTATTGCTGGTATTTTTGCTCCAAATTTTCAACATGGGCTTTTTGGGACTCCACCTCATGAACGGTGGCAGTATCATTTTGTTACTCAATCCCAAAAGGTGATTTCGCACAGCGAGTACACCATTCAGCGCCACAGGTGCGAAAACACATTTTGGGCAGGATGTGAAAAATGACAGCTATACTGCTCATGAGGAGGTGTGAAGAATGGCAATGTTGAAAATCTGAAATGAAATATGAAAAGTGGTGGTTACTAGTGTGCATAGAAATCAGCAACACATGCTCGTAACGTAGTTGTTTTTGAACGTTTTCACACAGTTTCGAACATGGCCCTTTGGACCTCCGCACATGAACAGTGGCACTGGGATTTATTAACTGTCCCAAAAATTGATTTCCGACAGCAACTGTGCCATTCTGAGCCACAGGTGCAAAACACATTTCGAAGGATGCAAAAATGACAGCTGTACTGTTCATAAGGGGATGTGAAAATGGCAATGTTGGAAATTTGGAGTGAAAATATAATACAAATTGATGAAGTTACAAGCGTGCATAGAAACTGCACAATGGGCGCCATAACGCAGTCCTTTTTGAGTTTTCACCAATTTGCTAACGAGGTGGGGACCCCACCTCATGAAAAGTGCACTGTCGCTTCATTAATTTGTCCTGAAGGGTGATTCTGAGCAGCGACCATGAAATCACATTTTGGGACTGAGAAACAAAATGACAGTGTCCATGAGGTGGGGTCCAAGAGCCCCATGTTGAAAATTTGGGACCAAAACTCCCAACTATTGGCTGAGACATCAGCCTAGTTGAACAGTTGAATCCTCCACTGACTACCATTATAGGGCTTACCATAATTTCTTCAGTTCCCAGTTGGTCTTTGAAGAGTGCAAACCTGTTCCCAGTCCACAGAAGATTGCTGCTTCTGACCTCTGGAGGTAAGTATGGGTGGGGAGGTGGTGTGACAGAGGAGGGTGCGGGTTGGGGAGGGACCGTGGGAATGACGAGGACATTTTCTTTTTTTCTCAGGTTTAAAAAAGACCTTGTGGGACTGATTTCTTTTTTACAGGTGAAATATTAATAAAATGGATTTCAGTACACTGGGGTGGACTCCCAGTGGGCCAGAGTACTGGGGGGGGGGTCAATGCCGACCTGGGGATTGGGCACCCCGAGGTCAGCTGAAAACATAGGGATGTGGGGGGTGCATTGCATCCGACACTGGAAGTGGGCATCCCGGTGTTGGAAACATCAAAGAGGTACTTTCTTGGCACACTATGGTGGGCTCCCAGTGTGTCACATTAATGGGAGGAGGATACATGCTGATATGGGGACTGAGCACAATGATGTCGGCAGAGGGATCCACTAGCGTGATCATACTTAAGTGAAAGTACCTTCAGGCACTGTAAACTCCCAGACCATACTTAGCTTAGGCTATGGCCTACTCCGCACGGGTGGAGAAGAGGAACAAAAGAGCCAGTGGGAAGTGGAGGAGGCAGGGAGGAAGTGCCTCCTCCACCTTCCAGAATCGCCACTCCGGCAGCACTATTGTACATTTATTTATGCCCTACAGGGCTACGGTGTCAGCCAGAGGTGCAAGGGACTGGAGAGGAAGGGACTGTTGGGGTGGCAAGGGGTGGAGACATCAGCCATGCTGATCGGAATGCAAACAGCTGTTTGCTGGGCAGTGACCTGCAGATGAAAGGAAAAGCTGCAACATGACTGGTGTGGCTTTTCTTCAAGCGGAGACCACTTCAGGCAAAACAGTGTCATGATCAGCCTGACTGATGATTGGTGTGATACTGTTGAGCCCCTTGCAGAGCACCCTGTATTGGACAGACAGTGTCACGCCCCTCACAAATCACTCATCATAAGAAGTTTGACGTGCATGTGTGAACTTAAAAAGGGAGACATAAACTGCCTCCCCCCCCCCCCACACACACACACACACACAGACTGAAGCAGAAAGAAGGGAGGACTCAAGGGGAGAAAAGTCCCCCAGTGTGCAAAATAAACAAGCAAGCAGTGTGGTAGAATACAAAGGGGAAGGGGAAAAGAGTTTTAAAAAGAGAGGGGAAAAGGAGGCAGGCAGGGCAAAAGGGAAAAGAGAGGGTCATCAGGCATAGTAGGAACAAAGTGTAGAATGCCATCTATGCAAACACAAGAAATCTAGGAAACAAAATTCCAGACTTAGAGACCATCATGGTGGAAGCAGACCTGGCTGTTGTGACCATTTCCAAGTTGTGGTAAACAGGAAACCATGACAGAAACATGGCAATACCAGGCAATACTCAGTTCAGATTTTGTGGAAGGTTTGAGGAAGACTCAAGACTCCTTTGAAAATTGTTAAACTGTTCTTATTGTGACTTTAATAAGGTACCTGACCACCTAGAAGGACCAGCCAATGTTTCATGGCCATAGGGGGCCACTTCTTCAGAACAAACGGTAGTCCTATTTTGGAAAACAGAAAAGCAACTTTTACGTTTATTCGTGTCCTGTATTTTTTTTTACTAACAAACCACCATCTCTGTGAGCCTCTAACTTTCACCAGTTACTTTCAAACATATAAACAGTATTAACCCATATACAGAAAATAAAACTCATAAAGTGATTTATATATGTTAAACCAATGGTCCACAATCTGGAGCGTTCCCTCAAGCCCCTTTCAAACAAACCTTAGTGCCATACAGTGATCATATGCTTTCAGTATAGTAGTGTTTTGCATCCCAACATGCTTTTGTACATACAAATATTATTCAAACTGATAGCTTGCTGCTGTAAAAACTGTAAGACAAACTTACTTGTTTTGTATACTATATGAATGCTCAAATTATACCAGGCAGAAGACCCTTACTACTTTAATATTAATCTCAGCAGCACTGGTGGTTACCCCTTCTGGTTATGTTTCCTAAAACAATGTTTATACAAGTTAGTTAACTGTATACCCTTCATTTATTTGTGCCTTTGACTTAAAATAATATTACTGTCTTAGTTTAACGTTTAAGAATACCTACTTTATAGCATAGTCTTGGTACACTGCATCTGACCTTTAGCTCATGTGTGCTGCGTGGAGTACTCTTGCATAAATAATAAAGCATACAAAAAACCACAATAATGTTCAGCAAAGGCATATACGCTTTATGGTGATGGGCTCATCCTCCTGTGTTTAAGGTTGCTCAGTATCCATATACAAGTGTAACCTTGTATTGCATACAGAGAGCTGATGCCATATTGCTATTCAAAATAAAAGTATTCTTGAAAACATGTTAATGTTAACTAATGTCTTGTTTTACTCAGTTCAGGAAAGACAGGCTAGAAAGGAAGGGCAGGTGCTGTATGTAAGGATGGGTATCAAGGGACGGAACACAGAAATCAAGGGGAAAAGGAGGGTTGGAGGTACTGTGAGTCACCCTGGAGACAAGAACTGGAGCTGCTACTCACACTGGCATGATATACATATATTTGCACAAGGGGAGAAACTGGGTACGACAAGGGAGGAAGCCATTAGCACACTGTTAGAAGAACAGAAGGTGCTGCTGGTGGGGGTCTTCAGTCTGTCAGATATAAATTGGAGCATCCCAGCCACAGCTTCAGCTACAAGCAGGATATCCTAGACTGACTGTGGGGCATTCTCAGGCAGCTAGTCAGGAGCACACTCATGATGGGGCAATACTAGACCTGGTGCTCACTAACAGGGACAGTATTGCAGATGTCAAGGTGGGAGGCCCAGGTGGGAGGCTATTGCTGGCCCAGTGGTGCTGAGGGTTGAGACGCTGGATGCCACACCATGCCACACCAGCAACCCGAGTTCAGGAGCAAGCCTGGCTGCTGGGGTTGGCTGGGGAGGACGAGGAGCTGGTTTGGGCTGACAACAGGCAGATCTCCTCTCCTGGGAGGTATCTGAGTCTCCAAGGCTCTTGGCTTCCACTGGGTGGAGGCTTGGTGGTAGCACAAGGCCCAAAGGGAGACTCAGCTGTAAGCTGGATGGGTGGGAGGAAGGGTCTGTCACCAGATTCATGCAGTAAGTGCTTGCCTCCACAGGCATGCACTCCATGCTCTGGTGTCCCAGGTTAGGTGGGAGAAAAAATAAAATACCTACATCTTCCTGTTGCCAAGTAAGGTGGAGGCAGCAATGGGAGCAAAAAGTGATATCAAAAAAGGAGGCCATCTGAGTTTAATGATCACCATACAGTGTAGTTCAACATAAGCATGGCAGCAGAACCAAACCACACAAGGATGAGGGTCCTGGACATCAGGATGGCAGATTTAAAAAATGGTTGAATGCCTCAGAGATGACCTAATAGGGAGAATGACCGGGTAGGGTGGAGGAACAGTGGGCTAGGTTTTTTGCCATAGAGCTGTTTATGGCTCCCAAACCCGGCAAGCGGCTCAGTCCCTCCCTCGGAGGGACTCAGGTTCAACGCACCATTTTGACCTGACACCCCTAAATCCCCATGGCAGGGTCAGGTGAAGGGGCACTGGCTTTACCCCTACCCATAGAGGAATCCAGATATCGGGGGCCAGTCAGTGTGCTGGTGCGGTCATCATGGAGTCTGTTGGTCCAATTTTCCTTTTCCTATCCCCTCCCTACTGATGTGATGATATCAGTGCATGTCTTCCTGACTTGTACTGCCCTCCAGCCACCATCAGAGGGCAGTCAGTGAGCGGATGACCAAATTCCTCCCGAGAGGAGATCAGTCCTCCAGACACTCGATCCTACCCCCAGTGGCCTGGGCTCATTCCCAAACCTGGGTTGCCTCGTGGTGTTAGGTGTAGCACCAGTGCCTCAACCTCCAGTGTCACCAGGCCAGCCACAGTGGGCTAAGTTAAGGAAGGCATAGTGAAGGCAACAAACCTCTGCGCAAAAGAAGTAAGCAAAAGCAAAAGAAACAAACTCTGTCCAGAGCCTATATGGCTGCAGTTGAGGAATTGGGGGTAAAAATATTGAAAATTACCAAAGTTATGAGCCTGTATTAGCAAAATGTAATATAAGGTCATAAATTTGCTGTTTTGTAGTATTTGTACACCAAATTTTCAACATAGCTTTGTTATGACCCTGCATCATGAAGAAAGGCAGAGCAATGTTCAAGTCATGCCTGAAAGGGGATTTCATGCAGGGATGGTGAACTCAACTTTGGGATGTGAAAATACATTTTGGACAGGAGTTGAAAATGACAGCTTACATTAATGTGGTGTTGTGAAGAAATGGCTATGTTAAAATTTAGGGTAAAATATTGAATATTACCAAACTTACAATCTCATGCTTGCAAAATGCAACATAGCCTCATAACTTTTTGTTTTAAATATTTTTACACCAAATTTAGAATATAGCCTTCTTATGACCCCACCTCCTGAACAATGGCAGAGAACATTTGCAACTCCTGCCCGAAGCTGATTTCGTGCAGGGATTGTGAAATCACCTTTTGGGATGTAAAAAAAACATTTTGGGCAGGATTTGGAAAATGACAGCTATCACATTCATGAGGTGTTGTAAAGATATGGCTATGTTGTAAATTTGGGGTAAAAATATTGAACATTACCAAAGTTACAAGCCTGCATTTGCAAAATTCAACATAGGCTCATAACTTTGTTCTTTTTTAATATTTTTATACCAAATTTATAACATAGCCTTCTTATGACCCCACCTCGTGAACAGTGGCAGAGAAAATGCTCAACTCCTGCCAGAAAGGTGATTACGTGCAGGGGACCGCAAAATCACTTTTCGGGATGTAAAAAAAAAAAAACATTTTGCCCAGGATCTGAAAAATTACAGCTGTCACATTCATGACGTACATAAAGATATGGGTATGTTAAATATTTTGGCTAAAAATATTGAAATATTAAAGTTATGAGCCTGCATTTGCAAAATTCAATGTAGGCTCATAACTCAGTTGTTTTTAATATTTGTACACCAAATTTAGAACAAAGCCTTTTTATGACCCCACCTCATGAACAGTGGCTGAGAAAATTTTCAGCTCCTGCCTGAAAGGTGATTTCATGCAAGGATTGCAAATTCACCTCTTGGGACATAAAAAAAAATTTTGGCCAGTATTTGAAAAATGACAACTGTCACATTCATGAGGAGCTATAAAGATATGACTATGTCATAAATTTGGGGTAAAAATATTGAAAATTACCAAAGTTACGAGCTTGCATTTGCAAAATTAAATGTAGGCTCATAACTTTGTTGTTTTTTAATATTTTTTACACCAAATTTTCAACACAGGTATCTTATGACCCCACCTCATGAACAATGGTGAAGAACATTTTCAACTCCTGCCCAAAAGATGATTTCATGCAGGGACTGCAAAATCACCTTTCGGGATAGATTAACCTAACATCACTTGCAATGTTCATATGGCGGTGTCCCAAAAAAGGTATATTGAATATTTGGGGTTAAAATAATGAAAAGTGGCCAAATTATGCTACAAAGTTCAAAACCCCATTCAAATACATTGAAGCACATACCTGATTTCCTCCATTCATAGTCGGGCTTGAAAAGTGACGACGTGTCTGTGGTCCAGAAAGGATTATGGTGTTGGACCTCTGATTGGTAAATAAGGGTTTGGGGGTGAGGCCTGAGTGGGAAGGTTGGGTGGGGGGAGTCTTGGCCGCAAAAGACATAGATGGATGGTTTTCCTTTTACAGGTACTAACAATACAAAAAGAGTGAGAATTTTGGCATTGGGGGATTGAACACCCCCAGTGCCACTATTATGTTTCTTGGGGGTGAGTGGGGTGGTGGGTGCTGAGAGGGCAGGTTTGTTGGGGGTATTAAAATCATTATCCAACACTGGGGCATTGGGCACCCCAGTGTCACTCTTATGTTTTGGGAGGGTGCAGGGTGGTGGATGCTGAGAGGAGGGGTTGGGTGGATATCAATAATTTAAAATAAAACTAAATAAATAATTATACAGTCATGGCACACCCTGCCGTGTCCAAGATGGCTATACACACCACTGTGTGTGCATGACTACTAGCAAATGCAGAGCGCGATGTGACCACTGATTTTTTTTTCCATTTAAATTATAGATATTCCCCCACCCAACCTCCTCTTAGCACCCACTACCCCACACCATCCTAGAATATGAGAGTGACACTGGGGGTACCCAATCCCCAGTGTCACAATCAGGATGCTCAAGATTTAGGAAAACAAATAGTGCAGTGCTCAGGAGACAAGGAGGTGTGCTCCAGAGATGCCAAGGGCGTGGAGGGAAGGGTACTCGTGTCCAACAGGTTATTTGTTTGGAAAATGTAAGATGCAGAGTCCTTCTCTGCTAACAAAGAGGACTGCAGGGTTCTGCCCACTGCAGTCCTAAAAGAGTGCTGGTATGGTTCTCAAAGGATTGGTTGAAAACGAAGGCCAAAAGGGTAGCAGTCAGGAGGTATAATAAGATGCAGAAGGAAGAGGATAGGAAGGGTATCAGGAAGAGCAGAGAGAAGCAAGAAAAGTGGCGAGGAGTACAAAGGCACAAACTGAGGAAAGAACAGACCATGGGGTAACTAAAGAGGACACAACTGTTTTTAGGTATATAACTGAAAAGAGGAAAATGAGATGAGGGATTGTGAGGATAAGAAGCACAGGGTAACTGTGCAGAATGAGCTCAGGAAAAAGAAGATATCCTGAACAAATACTTTTGTTCAGTCTTCACAGAGGAATGGAAAGGGGAGAGGCCAAGCAAAAGCAGCAGAAACAGTGGGAGGAGTGAAGTAGACACTTGTCCATTTACAGAGGAAACAGACCTTCAGGAACTCACAAATCTGTAAGTGGACAAAGCTGTGGGGACAGATGGGGTACAACTAAGGGAACTGAGGGAGCTCAGAAGGACTGGAGCAGAGCAGATGTAGTCCAGCTTCATAAAAGGGGTAGCAGGAGGAGTAGCAGCTATAGATTGGTCAGTCTGACATCAGTGGGGGGGGGGGGAGTTAATGGAGTTGCTGCTAAAGGAAAAGATTGTGGAGTGTCTTGAATCCAGTGGGTTACAGGACCTGAGGCAGCGTGCATTCATGGGAAGGTCATGTCAGACAAATCTGATAGATCTTTTGACTAGATGACCAGGAAATAGATCAGCTTGGGTGGTGGACATGGCCTACTTAGATTTTAGTAAGGCATTCAACACTGTACTACATAGGAGACTCAAAAGGAAACTGGGCAGCTTAAAGGTGGGTCCTAAAGTAGAAACTGGGTAAGAAATTGGTTAATGGGTAGGCGACAGAGGGTGGTGGTACTTGGAGTTCACTTTGGGGAAGGAAAGGTGACCAGTAGGGTGACACAGGGCTCAGTACTGGGACCATTTCTCCTTAGTGTCTTTATAAGTGGCATTGCAGACGAACTGGAAGGGAAGGTATGACTCTTTGCAAATGACAATAAACTCTGCAACAGGGTAGACACTCCGGAAAAGGTGGAAAGAATGTGCAGAGACCTGAGAAAACTCAAAGAGTAGTCAAGGCTACAGCAGCTGGGTTTCAGTGTGAAAATGTGCAAAGTCATGCAGCTAGGGCACAGAAACCCGGAGACAGATTGCAAAATGGGAGAAGAGGTATTGATGGTCTTCAAACAGGAAAGGGACCTGAGGGTAACTCACATTTGATGACCCCAAGATGGTGAGACAGTATGACAAGGCAGTGGGTAGGGCCCAGTGGGATACTTGGGTGAGAGAGAGGTATCACCAGCATTAAGAGGGAGGTGGTGTTGCCACTATATAGATTGCTGGTGAGACCCCATCTGGAGTACTGTGTCTAGTTCTGGAGATCACATCTCAGGAATGATATAGATAGGGTGGATGCTTTACAGAGGAGAGCAACTAAAATGGAGTAAGGGCTGCATCAGAAGCCCTATGAAGAGAGATTTAAGGACATGAATATGTACCCCCTAGAAGAGAGAAGGGAGGCATGCTATAGACCTTTATACACTGCATGGGGTTAAATAAGGTACGGTAGGGGAGTATTTTTCAGAATAAAAGATGCACAAAAACAGGGGGATATGCAATGAAGCTAGAAGGAGAACATTTAGGAGAGATGTGAGGAAGTACTTCTTCACTGAAGGAGTGGTGGATGCCTGGAACACTCTTTCAGTGAAGGTGGTGGGGACAAAACAGTGGTGGACTTCTGCATGCATGGATAGGCACAAGGACATTTTAGTTGGGAAGCATGGGGAGGAGGGAGCTGGAGATGCAATAGGGTTTACGGTGACAGGATCGGATAGGCATGGAAAATGGCAGACTGGTGGACCAAGCAGTCCTTATCTGTCAAACTCTATGTTTCTATGTTTCCATTAATATGGGAACATGCAAAATGTACAAATTGATATATGCCAAGATGTTTGATGTTCGGTTAAAAATGTTACAAAACTCACAATCTATTGAATTTGTATTAAGTCATATGTCAGGTGAACATTCCTTGTGTCTTTAAGTGAGTTTCTAATCACCTAAACCACTCCCCCGATGAAGCTCAAGAGGAAGGATGTGCTGGGATTTTGGTGTAGTTCACCAGTAGGCGAGGCAGCTCTCTCTTTTTTGCACTTGCACTCTGCACATGAAAGCATTTTTTGCACTGAAAAGACACTGAAATTATTGCTGGATGCTGTACAATAGAACTTATTGATATGGACTTGTACTGACACCAGTCAAGTTCTATTAATTTGTGGAAAAGCCTGCATGTGCATATTATACTAAACCAATAAATGAACTGGAACAGCAGTCCACTGCTATGAATGATATGTATACAGCAATGGTTTAAAAAAACTGTGGAGCTTTTTAGCGGCCTCACCAGAGTGCTCCTAACTTCAGCTTTCCATACTGGCAGAGGTGATTGTTGCAAAAACCATTAATGGCTTCAAGCACATCTGGGACAGAGTAAAGGGCTAAAAAGTTATTCAGTGGATTAGCAGTAAGGCAGTGAGCGAGTGGGGGAGGCGAGGGCAAAAACCCCATCTAGACTATAAGTCATGAGGTAGGGTAGGGTAAAACCAGGCAGACTGGATGGATCGATGATTGTTCTCTGCCAGCACTGTCTATGTTTCTATGTTCAGATGCAGTCCTGAGATCACCAACCGCAAGCCAGCCCATAGTCATGGGGTATTGCAGATGCCAGGGCTTTAAGGCTAAAGGAAGAGTGATGCACATGAACAAAAATAAAGATGAAACCAAGGTAAGAAAGATGGCAACCAAGCTAAAGATTATTTATTCATAATATAAAAACTGAATATGGGAAGAGTGAAATAAACAGAGAAGAAAACAAACAATTCTACTGACACTGCTGATGTCTGATTTTCTATATTTTTAATGTATGCCAGTTTTTGGGGATGGCAGTACGTGGAACCTCTGTATGCATCAAAACCCACCACCCCAAGTGTAACTGTATATGGGGCTGCTGCTAGATGTTCACAGAGGAGGGCAGTCTTGGAACTCCATGGTTAGGTTACTTCTGGCTCCTCCTTGGGAAACAACTATTCGGCCATTTGACTGCTGCCATCGGGTTAGGGAGATACCTGCCAGTAACTGTCAATGTTGCATGAAATGATAGTCAGCTCTAAAGAGATTCAAATAAATATGGACAGCCAGAACAGCTGCTGTGAAGAATCAAACTGGAGGTTTAAGGTACATTACGTAACTTACATAATGTCGTAAGAGTTAAGGGTCCTCCTCACTGGCCATCCTTGCTGAGATCCCCCAAAACTATAATGCTGGCTCTGTGTTTTTGTTTATTAATATGCCACAAACTTAAAACCTTGCAGCAGAACTTGACCCCACAGTACCGTGGAAATTCAGAGTCCCAGCCACAGAAGTTACTTCTACTATGCCACAGGGATCAGGGGCCTTAGTTACTGCTGTCAGACTGCCTTGCTGTGTGCAAGAAAACCATTTCTGTATGACTACAAGCTCTGTCATGGAGCCCAGAACACTGAAAGTCTTATTGCATAGACTTTTTGTAGCCTTTGTGGGGAGGAACTTGTAAACACTGTCTTCTCAGGGATCAGGTACTGAATGTTAAATGCTGTTGCACTACCTGTTATTCTAATCGCTTTTGATGATTTGCCTAATAATGATGGTACTAGGCTTGATGAGGACATCAAACATTTAGGCTCTAAAGAACGAACTTCTATAGATATAGAGGTTACTAGGCCTCTTAATAATTTTGTATATGTGGACTAAAGGGTTAAATCTGCCTTAGCTTGGCTCTAAAATGTAAGTACTGGTTTCCTGAAAGGATCTGTGTTGTAGCGACAGCACACCGACCATGTGTTGAGTACACTGTACTCATTGGTTCAGCCCTTTCCTGTTTTTTTTTGGTCCACCCACTCAGGGCATACAAATGGTGTCCCAGTCACGTAAAAAGGCTAGTATCAGTTTAGGGTTGATGACGCCCAAGAGCTTGAAGTCTGAAGGGTGCAGGTATGTGCAGGTGCACACTCCAGCTGTGATTGATTAGAGGGGGTTATGGACCCATGATGGTGGCAGGGTCCTTGTCCAGAGTGGAACTGGTTCTCCTGGTTGTTTCAGAGGCTCAGATCCCAGCTGGATCCTGTATCGGGGAACAAGAGGGCTTCACTGGTGTTCTACCCACAAGGAGGGCTGGCTGATGGCTGTCACATCAACATATCCTGCATAGCTGAAATCAACCTGTAGTTTTCTGTCATCATCCTGGCAATCAGTCAAACAGCAGAAATTGAACTAACCCAGAACCTGCGGAAGACCAAGAAGTAGCACCATGACACTGACCCCCAGAGAAGGGGTAAGATGCTATGAGTCTGATAAGCCTCCATTGCTGTGATCACATTGCTGCTCTGATACTGAGACCCAGAGCAAAGGGTAAGATGCAGTGAGCTCCATTCAACCTCATGAATTTGGTGCCTGTAGCCAAGTGCATTTGAACTGGCTAGGAGGGTATACTTTTCACCCTTTTTTTGCTAATGTATGAAAACGTGTATAAAATTACTGGTGCCCTAATGGGAGCAGGCATGTCCCATGACCCAGTCACTGCAGCTGCTAATAACTGTTAATATGTTTTGCTGCTAAGTTTTATACCCATGCTGTTAGGTTCAGGATCTGTACATACTGATGATGATGTTTGGGCCCATGGTGGGGTTGCAGTCAGAGCTCTTGATGTGTAATCCTGTTATCTTTCTAGTGTTGTTCACTGCACTTTGTAAATGAAATCATTGGTTTGTTGCAAGCAAATTACACCTTAAGTGTGGGGCACTTTGTCCAGTGTCAGTGTTGGAAATATTATAAAGGGGAATAGAGTTTAAAGAGACTTGAAGCATGTTAACACCCATTTACTAAACTGATATATTTCAAAGTTGACTTCCTGGGATCCACGTATAAGTTGTGTGAGTTCAGTCCATGTTTTGACCAAAGCAGTGTGGCTCCAGGCAGCCATGCACCAGTGGGCTCTGGCACTGAAGGGATAGAGAATGTAACTGAGAAATGCACACTTACAGACAGAGGAGGCCATGCAGTGAAGACCAAGTGGAGAAGAAGGAGGAGAAGGACAGGGAGTTGGTCTTCCTATGAGGGACATAGTATGGTGTGAGCTAAACAGTTTCACTGGGTTGGCACAGAACATATATAGGTGGCACGCTGGCAGTCTGGCATAGAGGGAGTGCAGCAGCCAGTGTGGGATGTTTGTAAGGGGTGGCTCCTAGTGAGATGTTACCACCCAGATATACCTAGACACGAGAGTTGCCTCTGCCTTCTCTGAGGCATGGTTAAGGTAGGTAAGGGGAGGTGTTGTCCTTGCACTGGATTCAGCTAAAATCAAGAGAAGCTTTGTCCTTGAACAGTAAGAATTAGCAGCTCCAAGGATAGCGCAGGGAGGCAGTATAGCGCAGTGGTTTAAGGCACTGAACTGCAAATCTGGTGACATCCAGCAGACCAGACCTGTGTTTGAATCGCACAGCTTCCACTTGCATACTGTGTGACTCCGAGCAAGTCACTTAACTTCCCTGTGCTCCCAGGTCACTCCTGTAAAAAGCTTTCAGCTTAGTGTGCTACTCCTGGTTAAACAACTAAAAAAAAAAAGGATAACTTCAATATCTGAAAAGGAGCTACTGTATCAGCTCTTATAAAGTTGGTACAGTGTGCCATTCAGGGAATTAAACAGTGCTGTTAAAGTATGTATCACTAGAGCAATACATTTTTTCTAAAACTTGTCAGCTAGCACTTGATTTATAAGGGTGAAGCTTCTGGAATTCCTGTTTTGTGTGACAGGAAATGAAAGAGGTCAGTGTGGCATCCTGAAACGTCTTCATTATCATCATACTGTTCCTGTATCTGGCAAAGGTGACCCCCCCCCACACTTCCTGTTCTCTGTTGATAACAGCATTTAGTCTGATGTTTTCCCTTGTGTACTACCAACCAAGCAAGGAAAAATACAGAATCTCTTACGCAAAGAAAATACCATTTCAGTTTAGACATCGTTAATATGCAAGCTGTAGGTGAGCTGTGCTGTAACTGGAAGAGCACTGGGGCAGGTAAGCAGCAGATGCTCACCTAAAATATCCCTTATGGTGTGTGACTGAATGTGATACTGGGATATCTTCAGCTTTCTCCTTCTAATCATATACTGTCTTATGATGTTTCTTAAACTGGTTTCATTGTGAACTATCCAGATTTTGTGAACTATTGCTTACAATTCACCAACTACAGAGTAATGATGCCTTACAATGTTAATTAGGAGAGACAGATGTTACCATTACCCATGTCTGTCCAAGGCTGTTAAACAATTTCCCATTTCACAGAAGTTACGTACATCCCTAAACTCCCTCAAATCAAAGGTGCATACACACTTGTTAGGACAAGTAAAAGCTGCATTTGCCTCTCCTAATTTTGCAATAATATGACTTCCTGCATTTTCCTCTGTGCTATATGTTCTTAGTACCCCCTGCTGATATGTGCTAAATTTTGATTACAGACTTGCTATTGATTTGAAAAATAGTGTAGAACTGTTCAACGTAATCATTTTTTTTCAAAACGTATAGTTTCATGTGACACAAAATACAATCATCTAATTAATCACACATGGCGGCATAAAAAACATCAGACGTCTAAGATATTCGAGACTGAACTCACTCATTACATGCATGATTCACTCACAAACAAGGATGTTTGGCACACAAGCGAGTTATTCAAATAATTTTTAAAAACTGTAACTGAATTCTCATGTCTCAGTTTTCGTGGTAGATTGTTCCTTAATTTAGCCACATTATACTATTATTTTATGAGGAGTGTACAACATTTATTACTTTCTTGAATTTTTCTAGCCCATTTATCCCTATCATACTGTACCGCTCTCAAAATAGCCTTTTCTGGCAGTAAGCCAAGTGGGTACAATCAGGAGGGGATGGAGGCGAGAGATAAAAGTACACAGTTCTGATTACTGAGGAAGACAGCCCCCCCCCCAATCTAGTGTAGGTGTGCTCTTGATGCAACAGGACATCATACTCATTCCCAACATCAGTGTCAAGACAGTGACTGGAGTTGTATAAATGCAGACAGTAGGCACTCGAGTGCTGCTGTGATCAATAGTGTCACAAGCCACTGCAAAACAACACCTAGCATTTATCCTTTCACCAGATTGTGAGCTCTGTTGAATGGCTAGAGAGGGAGTTGTGAGCCATAAACTGTCAGGCCTGACTGGGGCACAAATCTTTGTTTTGAGAGTTGTTATAATAAAGATTTCAACCACAGAAGAAAAGCTTGTTAACACCAGTGAACTGTGACACAGTTTGGATTTCTGCATTCTAGTAAGAAATTATATCAGATATTCTGGAAATTGCTGAAGAGATTGAGGTGTGAAGAAAGCTGGTCTCACACATATTTTTGGTGTATAGAAGCAGTAGAAATAGTGAGATCTTCATCAAAGATGAAGAATCTCCATAGAGCCATAACATAGAGCCATAACATATTGGACTGCAAATCATCATTGTGAAGACACTGCAGGAAACTTATGACAGTGAACCACCCATGTTGAAGTGTATCCATGCACATGATGGTACACAGCGTTACCTGTATAACATGTGTGGGCTCCATCCACTTCTGTTCTTTCTCTCCCACCATTCAAAGTGAACATTATGTCCGTTGGTGTGTTTTTCTTCCACGTCTGCAGCAATGAAGTTTGCTTCATTCTGGTAAGTACTCCTTCAGGATCAACAACTGCATAGTGTATGTTGTCATAAAGTAAGGAGCTTTTTCATACCTGTCATTGCAGTAACCCAGGGAAGACACACACAAGCTCTGTGTTTGTTGTATGGGCCTCCCCTCATTTGCAAACAGTGTGGTTTTCAATGCGTTTAACCAAGAGACCTGGAGAAGCAGACAAAGGCTTTGAAGCATTTTATTATTATTTTAGCAAAAGGACAAGAACAGCACAGTCCTTTGCAAATCATTGAAACCCCCCTTCAGTACTGAAATTGCTGATGAAAACAAACTCTGGTCAGAGCTAAAATGCTGCTGTGCATAAGCCTGAAGTTCCTGAAGTGCATTGTGCTTGCAAGCTGGTAACCTGGGTTTGGAACTGGACTCTTGGAGCAAGGAGTAGGTGGCCAAGGTTGGTTAGTGCTTCCAGCAGGATCCAGCCTTGACAGGGAGGACACTTGGCTCTGCTACAGCAGTGATCCCTCTGAACTGGCCAGGGATCCTGATACCTTGTGGGGGATGGGGCACATGTGGGTTAAGTGACAGATGTCAAAGCACTGCCCTGACGTCAAGTGGAGGAATGGATCAGAGCAAATCAAGAATATAACACCTGGCCACCACCTGAATGATGGCCCTAGTACTTCCTGGGCTCCACACCATGAAGTCTGCCACCGGTCAGGATAGTTGATGTTGGGGACATCATTACTCGAAGAATGGCTATGAAGGAAGAAAAAGCCATGTAGAAAAAAAGACTTTAACAGAGTAAGTTTTTCTGTGAGTCTTTCCATGGGATGGTCTGTCAAATGTGCAGAAATATCTGATCTTCACTGAGGATGTCTCTTTCATTTGGCCATACCTTTGGAACTGTAAGCTGCCAGCATCAGGACCACTCAGAAACATTTACTAGCTGGGGGCCACCTATTATGGTGTACAACATTGATCCCTATATAATTTGGGCAGTCCCATAACTCCTCAGTTCTTTCTTCTGCCGTCAAATGCTCATTGGATCATGCACAGAAGGAATGCCGTTGTTTACCTGACTTTTATTTTAATAATTTAACAATTGCCATTGCTGTTTTATGCCACTGTTGAAAGAACCTTGATTTATATTTTGTATCTGCAGCAAGAAAATCTACAAAGGATGAAACATTACTGTGTGCTAGATCTGTTTTAATGCATATGGACACTGTGACACTGACTACAGGGGCTATTATTAGTGTGTAAACACTGTTTGTTAACAGCAAGTCAATGTAAACCTTTGTGGGGGTGCAGCACTCCTGTATAAGATATTCAGGCACCAGGAAGTAAAGCTCTGTAGTTTGTGGGATTCATACCATGAACTACAAACTTTGGTACATAGCCTGATTTTGTATCTTTGGGGAACTGGTTGATACCCATTTGGGTACCTACCTTGGACAAGGCGAAATAGCCTATTTTATTTCAATTTTAAGTGATTTTGAGATCTGTGACATCGGGGAGCCATTCTGGGTTACGTGACACAATATAAACTCATGCTCAGTGAGTGGTGTGAGCTTAAGAGGGTGGCGCATCATTGCACATGGAGACACACGCCGAGATAAGTGCATAGTCATGTGTCAGGTGTGTCTGGAGGATCTGGAGAGTAGGAGAGAAACCTAATTACTGTAGTAACTATTCAGAATCATAGTAAATGTGAAAACTGAATAAGTTTTACAAATGGCTGACAAAGTTAATGTTACAGCTACAGTATGTTAGCAAAGTTATGCCAGGAAGGTTTAATAACCCGGTGTTCAAAATGTGAAATATTTGCAGAGGCATCAGCTGCAGTATGGGGAATACAGTAGAAGAATGTAACAAATGCATATTAAATGAAACAAACATATGTAAATTAAATATAGCGCAGAATGATATTCAAAACATGAAGGATGTTTTAGAACTTGAGCAACTTAACACTTTTAAGCCAGCTGAGCCCAGTGAAAGTCAAACTACAGAATTAAATGTTGCAAATAAAAAACGAGCAAGGGGCACTGACCACCAAGCAACTACATCACAAGCTGGTCACACCAATAATAACAAAAGGAGCAGAGATTCCTCTCCAGATAACAATGACTGGTACACAATCCCTCTAAGCCAAAAAAATAAACAGAGAGGAAGAGCGATGGCACACTCTGAGACAGAATTGCAAAATAGATATTTGCCTTTAACAGACATTACCCCTGAACAATCCAATGCAAATATAACAGCAGTAGAACATAAGGAGACAATTGTGTTAGGAGATTCAATAATCAGAAACTGTGATAGAATTATACGTAATCCAGATACACACAATTGTATGATGTCATGTTTCTCGGGGGCTAAAATTGTAGACATACATAAAATACTACCTAAAATACTGGATAATGCAAGTCAGAATCCTATGATCACCTTTCATGGCAGCACTAATTATGTGAGTCACTCACATGAGAAAGATACGTGTGATGATATACATGAATTAGCTTGCGAAGCCAAGGAAAGGGGAGCTGTGGTTTTCATATCAGGCATATTAGCTGTACCTAAAGCCCACAAAGAGAAAAACAAAACCATTCAGCGTGCTAATGCAAGACTTAGAAATAACTGCACTAAAGAAGGAATAAACTACATCGATAAATGGCACACTTTTAATAATCATAATGAATTATTCAGCAAAGATGGCCTACATCTTAATAAAGCAGGATCACACATCCTGGGAAATATAACAAAAACTAAAATGGAAAAGCTTCACTTAAACTGTGTAAGGGGTGAGGGGGGCAGTAAAATAATCAAGTCCTCTAACCAGTATTAACACTACAGGCAATACAGCTCCAGATGTTCAAAATAATTTAAAAACAAATACCCCAAAAACTACTCAAAAAGATAATAAACATATAAAAATACTACTAAATGCAAGAAGTTTAAAAAACAAAATAGATTAATTGAATTATTTCATGAGCAAAGAAAACATTGACATTTGTGGAATTATAGAAACTTGGTGTAAAAGAGATAACTGGATTGAAAATATAACTGGCTATGACCTACTTCATAAAGAAAGAACAGAAAAAAAGAGAAGGTGGAGAAGCCCTTTATGTATCAAAATCTCTGGAAGCTTATGAAATGGACCATAAGGAATTAATCAACTCAGATCTGGAACAGACATGGATCACACTACATACAAAACAAAAAAACTTAACTATAGGACTCTGCTGTAGATCTCCCAATTTAAACATACAAGATACCAATAGGTTTTTAGATATTATCAATAAAATAAACATACAAGGCAATTTAATTCACATTTCGGTCTGCGTAGCACAGTATGGTCTGCATGCCCATTGGCTATACTATACGCTGTCAGTCAGCGGGTGGCCGGGTGGCTTGTGGGTGGGGAGCTGCCACCTGCCACTGACTTGGGGGGAGCGGGGAGGTGGGTCTGAGTGGGTGCCTGGGGAGGGGGGGTACCGCTGGCTCACGAGGGAATTTAATTACACCTAAAGCCCGTGATCAGGCTGGGGATCAGGTCCACTGGACCACCAGGGAAATATTTTATTCATTTGCCTGTGATCGTGCTGGGGATCAGGTCCACTGGACCACCAGGGTAATATTTTATTCATTTGCCTGTGACTGGGCTGGGGATCGGGTCCACTGGACCACCAGGGAAGTTAACATTAACTAAAGCCCGTGATCAGGCATTGGGGCACGTTGCCTGCCGAGGGGTAGGGGGCGTCGGTCCCCGACGGCTGCAGCCTGGCAAGGCGCCAGGCACAAGTCACTGGTGATCGGCACACAGCATGCAAATGGGGCCATAATGACATATAAATGGCCCCATTTGTGACTTGCATACATAATGGCCTCATTTGCATGCTCACATCTGAATATCGCTCTTGCTGCACCTAGCGCAACCGCACTTGCGCTGGTGCAGCCCCTTGCTCCTCACCTGCCACTTGCACTGGTGCAATGCCACTGCACTGTGCACAGTGTGGGCACCCCCAGTGCCATATTCGATGGTGCTGGGCCATGGCGCAGTGCCATTGAATATCACCCAGCCCATGCCCTAGCGCATCCCAGTTGCGCTGTGCCCAGGCTTGCACCCCTGCCTGGAGCAGTCTGAATACAGTATCCCACCCAAAGACTTTAACATTCAAGATGTGCACCAACATATTGTTCAAGAAATACCTGAAAATGAAGTTCTTTCTAAGCTAAAAGCATTAGACGCATCCAAATCGCAGGGACCAGATAATATGCACCTTAAATTCCTTTCCGAATTAGCTAACTTATTGGCAGGTCCACTTACTCATTTATACAATCTTTCTCTAAAACAAGGTCAAGTCACAGATGAATGGAGAAAAGCTAATGTGACCCCTCTTTTCAAAAAGGGAAACAAAAGTGACTTAACAAACTACCGTCCAATAAGCATTACTTCTATAACTGGGAAAATCATGGAAAAATTAATTAAAGAACGCATAGACAAACATATAAATGAACATGGACAAATAAATATTACCCAACATGGCTTTGTTCCAAACAGATCTTGTACAACTAATCTTCTAGACTTTTTTGAGCTGGTCAGTCAGGCTCTGGACCTAGGATTACCAGTAAATATCTTATACTTAGACTACTCTAAAGCCTTCGATTCTGTCCCCCATTATGAATTAATTAATACATTAGAAAATTTACAATTTGACAGTAACATTATTTCTTGGGTAAATTCATGGCTGCAAAACAGACAACAAAGAGTCTGTATCAGAGGATACTTGTCGAATTGGAGAAGTGTCACCAGTTGTGTTCCTCAGGGTTCGATCCTGGGACCCCACCTTGTTCAATATACATATTTCTAGTATGCAAACCAATCAAAATTTGTAGATCTGTAAGTACGCAGACGATACCAAAATAGGTGCAATTGTCAATAATTCTGATGCAGCAAAATCATTTCAAGCTGTAATCAATGTATTAGAGAGCTGGGCCAAACAACATGAATTACAGTTTAATGAGAATAAATGTAAAAATATGCATCTTGCATATAACAACTTACATTTTATTTCTTTATTTATTTATCCCCCACTGACTGGCCCCCTTCCAACGGCATCCCCATCACCACCACCGGGCGACATGCCAGTCATCACCTCTCACCAATTGAGGCAACAGCTGGTCCGGTGCAGCGGGGAGACCAGCTTCATCCCACCAGTTGGCTTCTTTTTCTCCTCTGGTTTTGTCCCACCCCCAAGCATGGAGCCAAGGCGTGCAATGACACCAATGGCCAAGCCGCACATGCTTCCATTACGCGGCACATCAGGCATCTTGCTCAGCTCTGCCCCCCTTGTGTGGGTCCATTGCACCAGCCCCCAGCCACCACTAGGGGCCAGTCAAGCAGCGTACTCCATCCCCAACCCTCCCTGGGTTAGGAGAGCTGTCCTCTGGATGCTTGATCCTGTCCCTACCCGTCCGACCCCCGGCTACCCGCTCGCACTTGCGAACACGGGACGCCGGCGTGGCAGGAGGTAAGGCATCGCTGCCTCAACTCTCCATGCCACTGGGCCAGCAACAACTTACATTTTACTTATACCATTAACAATACTATAATTACATTGACTGATAACGAAAAAGACCTAGGTGTCACAATCACTAATTCGCTAAAATGTAATCAACACACTAAAGAAACTGTGATAAGTGCTAACAAAATTGTGGGTAGTATTCAGAGAAATATTAAATGTAGAAGTCAAGAAGTACTTATACCGCTCTATTCCACTCTCATCAGACCAGTTCTAGAATATGGCTCACCTGTTAGTTCACCCCAAGACATATCCACTAGTAAACTCCTGGAAAGAGTACAAACAAGGGTCATAAAAAAAGTACACCAAATAAAGGATTTACCATATAATGAAAGGTTAAAAGAAACTGGTTTACATTACTTAACATACAGGAGACTTAGGGGTGACCTCTGCTATGTCTTCAAAGCCTTTAATAATAATATCATTTGGGCTTCATCAGGACTTGTACGAAAAGATAATAAAATCTGAGATTTAATAATTACCAACTGAAAGGGAATTCCATAAAACAACAAAAGAGGTCTTTAGTTTAACGAAAGAGTTATTGGTATTTGGAATAACTTACCAGGTTGGCTAGTTAGTAGTCCAAGCATGGAATCTTTAAAAAAAATCTCTAGGCGTATAAATGGGGCTCGAAAAAACTACAAGCTTCCACTGAAAAGTGGGAAGTCACATTAATGGCTAACTAGCTAAGTGACTTGCATCCCTTCTATGACCCTATGATGGTCATTCTGTCTGCGTTTGCTGTTGGAAGGGCCTGTGAAATCTGCTAGGGATTCAGCCAGGCAAGAAGGAGACACCATTGGAAGGCTCTAGGGACCTTCATTGCTAAAAAGGCTATGGATGCCACCAAGAAGGCCATGGGCTTGTATTTGGCATCTCCTTCCAGGTCAATGACTGCTATGGCCCGGAAGAAAAGATCTCACTGACATTTGATGGTGCTGTCATTGAAGTCCCACAACAAGGCAAGGCAAGGCAAATTTTATTTTTCCAAGCACCCAATTCCGGAGGTTCTGGGCACTGTACACATCAACACAACTATCCAGTCAAACAATAATAATTTCAGCAATAAATTAAACAGACCATATGATTAAATAAGTAAGGCCTAAGCTAAAACAGTAGCTAGATGGGGCCGTCCCAAAGACAGGATCTAATATACCGTGTCTTGGAAGGCTTGATTGAACAAGTGGGTCTTGAGGTGGGCCTTGAATACCTCAGCCCGAAGGGGCCTCCCGCACAGATGGTGGAAGTGAATTCCACAGGATGGGGCCAGTGACACTGAGTGCTCTATTGCTGGCAGTTTTCAACCTTATCCTGGGAATCGCAAGGAGGCCCCTAGAGGAGGAGCGGAGGGAGCGGACCGAGGCATCGAGTGAGAGAAGGTCAGACAAGTATCCAGGGCCCAGCCAATGTAGGGCCTTAATGGTGAGCAAGCCCACCTTGAAGAGGATCCTTCACCTGACTGGCAGCCAGTGCTGTTCACACAGCACCGGGGTGACATGGCAGTATTTCGACTGCCCGGTCAACAACCTGGCAGCCACATTCTGCACTAACTGCATCCTGCAGAGGGTAGCTCTGGAGACCCAGAGGTAGAGTGCATTACAGTAGTTGAGCCTTGATGTCAAGAAGGCGTGCACCAAGGTGGGGAGGTCCAGGGGCAGAACTAGGGTTTTGATCCTGGTGATATTCCTAAGATGATAGAAGCTGGTCCAGACAACTGATGACACTTGAGCTTCAAATGTCAATCTACTGTCAAAGGTTACATCAAGATCATACACCCTAAAGAAGGCCCTCAATGGCACAGATCCCAGGAACAAACCTGATTCTGCACCTGAGGCCATTCTATCATGCCCTCTGTTTGACTCCACAACCAGTACCTCCGTCTTATTGGGGTTCAGACACAACCAGCTGGAGGCCATCCAGTCATTGATCTTGGCAAGATATTCATTTAGCACTCAAAGTTCTCATTGTCTAGCCATTAGCACAAGCATAACGATAAGATGCTTGCATTGCAGGTGAGGTCTAGATCTCTACTCCACCAGGAAGGCACAGTAAGTCTTCATCATCGTTCACTCCAACAGTGTTGACTGCTAAAGCCCACCCAGCCATCAATGTGACACCAAGGTCAGGACCTGGCTCTGGCTCTTCCACTCCCCCAGGCAGTTTACAGCCTCCATCATCAGGTGCTAACCCATCGACGACAATCACTCTGACCCCTTTACTGGGTGTCTTTGACTCTCAAGCTGTGATGGCCACAGTGTCAGACCTTTTTTGGTGCTTAATGCCGAGCCTTCTGCTGAGGATAATGGTGATTCCATTGATGGGGCCCTCCTCTGTTGGCCCCACTGTCATTAACAGAGAGCTCATAAAGCACACTTGTGATTCCTCCTTCATAGCTGCTGTCTTCGATGCTGGCTCCTCTGGATCATCCTGTTATCTTACCCAGTGAAGACAAACAGGAATATAACCCTGACCTCCTGAATATAGAGGAGGACTCTGGTGTGGAGGAAGGGAACACAGAATTCTCTGTTGTGTATACTCCTAGGTTTCCACCTAAGGCTGCCTGTTTCTGGGCCCTGCTGAAATAAATGCAGGGTGTCATGGAGTTTGCTGCTGAGAAGAAAGACTCCACAAGGTGCAACCTACAGTATTTGAATTATTGAAGGTTCCCACTACCCCTTCTGTTGTGATAGCTCCTGTTTATCCTGCATTAGAGGATGCTACTATTGTTGCATGGTACAGGCCCAGAACCTTGCCTGCAGTTCCTCAAAAGGCTGATAAACTGTACTTTGCACCTTCCTCTAAACTCAAAGATCTACTGTTATGGTAAGTAACTGATCTTTTTCTATTCTGGTCAATATAGCCAGGAAATACGTCAATAAAAAGGAGTTAAAGGGAAGGTCCCTTCAGCCTGTTTTTCTGTTTACCTGTTTATCTGTTGTCAGGCATGAACAATGCTTGCCTCTGTTGCACCCTCCTAATGTCATCAGGATTTAAATGTAAATGAAGTTACTTAAAGGAGTACTACAGTCAAAATCTGCAAAAACATATGCTGTGCAGTGTTTTTATTTGTGTACGTAGTCCTGGTATATCCTTCCCTTTGTGTGCTATTGGGACATTTTTCTAAATTTGCCTACTTCAGTAGTCGTATTGCCTCTGAGGAGCTCCATGTTGGCATGGCTTATTGCTCTTCTTTTTCCTACAGTTCCTCCTGTCTCACATGACAGTGACGAGTGACGAGTCTGGGCCCACTTCAGTGAGGGAAATTACTGTAGCAGTAATCTGCAGATAGAAGTCTGATGTTCTAGCCTTAATTAAACTCTAATTCAATATTTTTGTTTTCTGTGTGTGTCTAGGTCTATCCAGCAGGAGTAAATGTCTTGCTTTTTAAAGCTTTTTATTTAGTCAAAGTACACGCAGCCACAAAAAGCACACAGACCACCTCCAGGTCATCAATGCTATAATTAGTGAAGACTCTAGCTGTTTTCTTGCAGAATAACCCGCTCAATTAGCCCTCAAGTGTTTGCTAAACTGTTAATGTACTGTAGAATATGGAATGTTCACTGTTCTTTATTTTTTGCTACAGTAGCGTGTCTGACCCAAAGCGCGAAATATAAAGAACAGTGAACTATAATTATGCCATTTATTGAATAACTCAATATGACCAGCTACCTTGTTAGATTGCCATTCAATGCAGCACTGAATCTCCCCCCAATTGCCATGATTATTTGCAGTGTCCAGTAAGCTTTTTTTTTTTTTTACAAGTATTCTGTATTCTGTACTGTGGACCTCAATTAGACAAAAACTTTAAAACTTTTAAATAAACTTTATAAGAAAACGAAGACCTACTTTTTCTGAGCTACTTCTTGCATGCTGGCTGGCATAATTCTGGTGTGCAGGCTGGCTGTTGTGTGGCATGCATGCATGCCTTGCTTAAGTACATAAGAAACCCTCAGAAACCCAAAAAAACTTTTACTTTGCTTACTTTATTCCTCTACTGTTTTAGTTCAGAAGCCACAATAACCCATCTATGGCTGAACCCCCACTCCCAAAAATAGGTTGCTATGCAAGTTGCTAAGCTAATGTTTGTGACCACGTGGTGTGAGGCTACGTATGGCTGCTACAATGCCATATAAGTGTAATTCTTTATTTTTAATAAGCAAAAAGACAGTAATGCATGAGTAATAAAAATTAAAAGAGAGAACAAAAAATGGAAAAAGACATTGACTGATGAGAGGTTGCCCTGTCGATTCTTCACTGGTCGACGGTCAGTATTACATCTCCAGTCTTATCTAGGTACTTGTAATGAAAAAGCAGGTGTTAACCGATGGCAATATGAATGTAAAGCACTAAATGTAAAACAAAATGAAATACTGTACCACTAAATAGTGAGTTCCAGCTGCCCATTGAGGCATTCCCTATGTGCTTGGGTACTACCAGCCTCTTAAAACCCCTTCAGACAATCCTCTGTCTTGGTGACAACCTTGTTAAAATGCTGTCACCAACCATTGCACATGCAGAGTTCTTCCGTTGGACATTCTCAGGTCCACATTTACAGCACTTGCCAAGACACCACTCAAAAGCAGCTCTGATATTAAACCTGAGTACCAGGTTGTAAACTTTCATCTCGTCTTTGAACTGTTTGTTCACCGTAATGTCAAGAAGCTGGAGAAGGTATGTGTAGCTCAGGGGACAAAGACAGGGATAATTCCAGACTCTTTGAATTTTAACATGACATCCTCTGTAGAGCGAGCTCGAAACAGGTCCAGAATTAGAAGTGTTTTCTACTCCTCAGGCAAGTAATTTCTTTGCTTAATAAAAGGAATGTAGGGCTTTAACACACCATTAACATAAGTAATCATTATTTCTTCATTTGTCCAGTAGTTTGTGCTGTGTTACTTGCCAGTCAGATGGGAAACTGTAGGCAGAATGGCAGGATGGTGTTTTTCCCTGGTAGATGACCTGGGGGGGGGAGCGTGTTGCCAGCGAGAGTGCAACCCAGGACAAGGGAGACTTGCCTTTTGTCTCCCAGCCCAGTGACTTCAACTTGGTTGGAACCCATCTTGGCCCTTGCCCATTGGGAACATGACACTAAATTAACATCAGTCTCTTCAGTGTTAATCACGAGCTCAGCAGGAATCAACTTATCTGATGCTGTTTTTATTCTGTCCAGAAATACAGATTTTAGCTTGTCAAAGTCACTTAGGGTCTTTCTGCTTGCCTTGGCACCCTTCTTACAAAAATATCCCATATGATTCAAAAATGTCCAACCCCACTGCTTACTAAACACTAGAGGGCCACTTGACTGGACCAGTTGCTGTGGATTGCTGCACTTCTCTATTCCCTTTGCCATGGCAACAACTCAGGTGTTAACAACTGCCGCTTCAGAATGGAGGCTCCTTATTACTTTTTTTTAACTCTGCCTCAGTATCAGTAAGAAGCAAGTTTGGCCTACCTTGGGGCTTAGCGGGGAGTTCAGGTGCTAGGCTGGCAGGGCCTGGAACAACCTTAAGCTAACATATGTAGTCAGCCTTAAACTTTTGAATGGTACTCTCATTTATTTCACGATCATACTTTGCAGTAAAAAATTTAACTGCATTCATAACATTATTCTCTGCAGTGTACTGTCCAGCTTCAAAATGTTGTTCAGCAGTATAAACACAAGAAGTGGACTGGTGTTTCTTTGCTGCGGGAGACTGACATCTGAGTTCACTGACAACACTTTCAGCTACTCGTTAGGGCACAGCTGCTGTTACAGACAGTTTGTCGGTTATCATCTCTGCCACTGAAGAAAAAGGATATTTGTGTGCCTTAGCACAGTCAAGTCACTTTGAAAGAAACATTACAGTGCAGCAAAAAGGGATTAACACAGCACAGAGGGTTAGCAGATCCAAAAAGCAGAGGTGATGAAGTGGAATTTGTAGTCTGCAGGCTGAGGGGTTACAGCTGATCAGTTGATCACAGCTGATTACAGTGAATTGCAATACCTGTGTGCATTACCAACACTACCATATTATCCCCTACTACTGTGAATGTGCAGCAACATTTCCAGTATCAAAAGATATGGTTTTTCACTGGCCCAGTGGTGCTGAGGGTTGAGGCACTGGATGCCACACCTCATGCTGCGCCGGCGACCCGGGTTCGGGAACGGACTCTGCCCACCAGGGGCTGGCAGGGGGAAGGAAAGATTGAGCATCCTGTGACTGCTTTCTTTCCTTCAGGGTGGGCGACGGACATGTGCTGCACTACAGTCACACCTGGTGGAGGTTAGGTGCTCCACAGATACTGGCATACATAGGGAGGAGCACGACGGATGTCTGCACTTACATGCATCAACGTCATTGCGTGACCGACTCCTCAGTGGGGAGAAAAATGGCAGAAAAATTGGTGGGGCGACCTCGGCAGCTGATGTCCAGCCCTGCACCCCTGAAGTCATGTGGCATCTTCGCCAGCTCTGTGCCGCACCTCCCCATGGGGGGAATCCTGCCATTGGCCGGATGAGTGCAATGGGGTGTATGGATTCGCATGCCTGACCGACTACAGGGGTGCGGGTGCTGCTGGTCAGGAGTCGAAGGGGAACACTCTGACCAGGCAGAGGAAAAAATGTGATATAAAAAAAAAAATATATGGTTATTTAACGGCAATCAACTGATATACCCGCCATGTGAAAATATGTTTATTGCGATCGTGGTCCAGACGGAGTAGCGTGAAATATACTGTACAGATTAACTGTCTATTCTACAGTAGCTTTCAGTACTCACTAGATAAGGAAAGTTACTTAAAATCACAGCTGTGCTGCTGTATAGTTGACTCTAAACTAGTACTTGCTGAATCTGTGTTCGTGGATGTATTACTGTCTCAAGGGACAGAAAGCACTGTAGGACAAAGAAGAGACATACAAAATGCTAAAATGGAGATCTCTAGGGACCATAAAACTAGCGGGCAAATTTCGAAAAGAATTCTAAAAGCAAACAAATGGTAGGACTCACCAAGACTGCACACACAAATCAAAATACTCTGTACAAGATATGTTTCTGCAGATTTTGACTGTGGTACTTCTTTAAATCTGGTGTAAAAACCTGTTTGACTCCATTGCAAAGGTCGTGACCTGACTCATGTAAAGCATCCTGGAATTTTATGATGCTTTAGAACTAAAGCCTCTAGTAGTTCTACTGTATCAGTCAGTACTGTTCATGTCCTCCACAGTACCTGTTGAGCTGACCATCAAACTGTTCTAGGTACGATAAGTCCCCTGCTATTTTCTGTAGTTTAAAGTGTATCTGAGTTGGAAAAAGAATGCTTTTAGAGAAGGTTTGTGTTTGTAAACTTTTAGTTATGTTTTGTTGAATAGTTTTGGTGTTGCAAATTCTTGGTTTGCAGACTGAGTATGCAGTCTGTTTGTTCTCAGTGTTTTTTTTTTCCTGTGCTGGCTCAGGCCAAGAAGGTTAATGGCTAGCACAAAACAAAAACACAGGGACTGCAGAAGACATCAACAGCACTGTCAGATACAATAAACTGCAGACTTAAACTCTAAGCATCATCAAATCCCATGATGCCCTGCATGAATTAGGTCACAACCTTTGCAATGGAGTCAAGCAGGTTTTCACACCAGACTTAAGTAATTTCATTTACGTTTAAATCCTAAAGAAATTAGGAGTGCAAGAGAGGAAATCATTATTCATGCCAACAAACTACAAAGATATACAGAAAATGCTAAGGAGACCTTCCCTTTAAACAACATTCTGGTCAAACACAGAGAAATGGTGGGGTATAGTGAATGAGGTATATGTAGAAACACAGAATGTGATGGCAGATAAGGGCCTCTGAGCCCATCCAGTCTGCCCATTTTTTTTAACTTTCATGTTTTTGCTGCAGACCTTACTTGATCTATGGTGCAGTATTCTCTCCCCTCCCTTCTTTATCCCCTATGATTCCCTTGTGGCTGTCCAAGGCATTTTTGAACCCCACCACTGTTTTCACCTCTACTACCTCCACTTGAAGGACGTTACAGGTGTTCATCACCCTTACTGTGAAGAAGTACTTCCTCAAATTCCTCCTGAATTTACCCCTTCCAGCTTCATAGCATGCTCTCTTGTTCTAGAGCACCTTTTGCTCAGAAAAATATCCCACTCCTGTACCTTATTTACCCCTGTGAGGTATTTAAATGTTTCTGTCATATCCCCACTCTTCCTCCTCTCCTCCAGGGTGTACATGTTTAGCTACTTTAGTCTTTCCTCATAGGGCTTTTGAAGCAAACCCTGCCCCATTTTGGTAGCCTTCCTCTGGAATGCCTTCACTCTGTTTCCTTCCTGAGATGTAGTCTCCAGAATTGGACACAGTACTCAAGGTGGGGTCTTACCAGCAATCTATATAGGGGTTGCACCACCTACCTCCTCCTGCTGGTGATACCTCTTCCTATGCACCCCAGCATCCCACTAGCCCTTCTGACTGCCTTGTCACACTGCCTGGCCACATTTAGGTCATCCAGTATGATTACCCCTAGGTCTCATTCCTGCTTGGTCTTTGTCAGTATCCCTCTGCCCATTTTGTACTCTGCTCCTGGGTTTCTATGGCCCAGGTGCATTATTTTTCACTTTTTTGCATTAAACCCAGCTGCCCTACCATTGGCCACTCTTCCAGTCTTTTTAGATCCTTACGCATCCTTTCCACACATACCCCGAAGTGTCCACTCTGTTGCAGATCTTGGTATCATCCGCAAAGAGGCAGACCTTCCCTTCCAGTTCCTCTGTTATGTCACTTATAAAGTAATTGGCGTGGACTGTCCCAGCACTGATCCCCAAGGTACCCCACTGGTCACTTTCCCTTCCTCAGAGTGCAGTCCGTTTACCACTACCTTCTAGGTCCTATCCACTAACCAGTTTCCTACCCAGGTTACCACCTTACTACCCACTCTCAAGTTACCCAACTTGCTTGCCAGTCTCCTGTGTGAAACAATGTCAGAAGCCTTGCTGAAAGCCAGGTAGGCCATGTCCATCACTCCCCTCTGATCCAACTCCTTGCTCACCCAGCCAAAGAAATCTATCAGATTTGATTGGCATGACCTTCCCTCTGTAAAGCCATGCTGCCTTGGGTTCTGTAATCCATTAGATGCAAGATATTCCACAACCCTTTCCTTAAATAGTGTTTCCACTAACTTAGCCGCCACTGGTGTCAGGCTGACAGGCCTATAATTGTCCGCTTCTTCCTTGCTACCACTTTTATGAAGTGGGACTACATCTGCCCTTCTCCAGTCCTCTGGGACCACTTCGGTCTCCAGTGATTTGTTAAAAAAGTGTCTCAGAGAAGCAGCTAGTACCTCCCTGAGCTCCCTCAGCACCTTTCGATGTACCCCATCTGGCCCCTTATCTTTGTCTGCCTTAAGGTTAGTATGTGCTTTCCAGACTTGCTCCACAGAAAATGGACTAGTGTTCATTTCCCTCCCATCAAAGCTCCTGATGCCTTTTTGTGGTCCGTTACCTTCCCCTTCTACTGTGAACCCTGAGTGGAAGTATTTGCTCGAGATGTTTGCTTCTTCATGATCCCCCTCTGAACAGTTACGCTCCTCCCTCTTTAACTGCACAATCTCTCCCTTTGTCTTCATTTTTGCACTAACATACCTAAAAAATGTCTTGACCCCTTTTGATACTCCCTGAGGTATTCTTTCTTCAGTTTGTGCCTTTGCACACCTTATTGCTTTGCCTGCCTCTCTCTGTTTTCCCTAATACACATCCCCCGCCTCCTCTCTCTGGGTCTCATACCTTCTGAATGCTACTCTTTTAGCTTTTACCTTTTCTGCTGCCTCTTTTTGAGAATTATAGTGGTCTCCTCTTTCTTTTACCTTTGCTTACTTGCTAGACAGAGAGGCTAGTTGCCTTCAATATGCTTTCTTTTAGTTTGGCCCGCTCCCCCCCCCCCCGGGCATCTCCTCCTGCCAGGTCATTACTGAGGCATTCACTCATCTTAGTAAAATCAGTTCTTCTGAAGTCCAGGACTCTCACCATTGTGTGGTTGGATTCTGCAACTGTTCTTATGTTGAGCTACACTATATGATGATCACTGGTCCTCAGATGGTTTCCCACCTTCATGTCTGCAATACTGTCCCTGTTAGTAAGCACCAGGTCCAGTATTGCCCCATCATGAGTAGGTTCACTGACTAGTTGCCTGAGGAACACCCTTACAGAGGGTCCAGGATGTCTCTGCTTCTAGCTGAAGCTATAGCAGGGAAGCTCCAATCTACATCTGGCAGATTGAAGTCCCTCACCAGCAACACCTCCCCCTTTTCTGCCATTTTGCCAATTGCTTCTAATATTACCATGTCTAAGTCCTCCCACTGTAGCGGAGGCCTGTAGATCACACCTGTCACATATTAGATGAAGAAGAAGCACTCCCACACTGTAAGATTGCAGAAGCGTGTTCTTGCTAATAAATGGATGCATTGAGTGGTACTTCCTTGGTGACCTCCTGGTGCAGCAGCACTCCCTAATGCATTTACTCAGGTCTGCCAGTGAACAACTACTTTTTTTAATGCCAGCCTCTGGGTTAAAGTCCATTAGATTGGACCTTTTTTTGTGACAGCCACGATACTGTGGTATGCTTAGCAGTGCAGGGTTACAGCAGCCACCACACTGAGATAATTCCCAAACCTGCTGAAACTGCTTCCATTTGCTAAGACTTTTTGAAATGTTCCAGACTGCGGAATTCAGGAGTTGCAGTTGTATTTCTTTGTCCCTGCTGCTGGGATTTTACTAAGACAACTCCACTTTGTTGGTTATTTATTCCTGTTGCCAATTCTGCCACTTCAGTAGGCCCTGGTTGAGCCCCAACGGGCACATAGTGTGCAATTCTGGTCTCCTCATTGAGGCTGTGAAGGGGGGCAACGTTGCACCACCAAAATGGGTATGGGGGACAAAAGCTATGAAGAGAGGATGGAGGCAGTTGATGTGTTCACCTTGGAGAAAAGGAGGCCAAGAGGGGCATGATCTTAGCCTTGTGCATAAACGAGAGTATTGATAAGATTGAACATTGAGATGTTCGATCTGGAGTGTTCCTGCAGGATTGAGCTGGGATAGACTAAAACCTTAATCTGGGCTTTGGTGGCAGGGATGAGAAGAAGAAATTAGGACATAATAAACCTCTTCACCATATGTCACTGCATTGCAGTGGGATGCTGACAGCCAAAATGTGGAGAAATTATAATGCTTTTAGTGGTGTGCAATAACAATTTAATTTTGGTTTAGCTGTAATAAGTATACATTTCCAGAGAACGGGCCTTACGTAAGCGTATCCAGTTGCAAGAAACACCTTATGTAAGGCATGCAACAGCATGAATAATAAAATATTGATACTCTGGTCCTGACTTGGCCATCTTTGGCATGCTGGGCTCTCCCTGCCAGTGGGCTGCCCTCCCCTTGTCATGTGGATTGTGGAGAGTACAAACTTGAATTAGTAAATGGAAGATGGGGAAAGATTTTCACATTTACTGTGTTTTTGATAAATACAATATGTTGTGGGGGGTCCCTGGTGGACCAAAACTGGTACCCTCTTTCTATGTGGAAAAGGAAACAGTGAGAAGGCGGTAGGCACCCTACATTACAGGTTGAGGATGAATTATGGCTGAATATATAGCTGTACTCCCTGAAGATTTCAAATGGTAATATGTCTAACAGTGACATGCAAAGTCTAGGAAAATGTGTGTGTGGCTGGCATACAAAAGTTGTACACCTCATGAAATCTGAAGATACAAGCTCAGAACACTGTGGTAACAAGATACGTACACAAAATGTATTTTTTATTTGGGACGACAGAGTGAGAGGAATGTTTCATTTTTAAAGTGTGAATTTGCAATGTAAGACAGTACTTCTTTGTGTGGACACTGAAGTATTTTTCTATGCATGACGTAGAAATTCTAAATGGATAAACAGGATAATTCCTTTCTAATGTAGAACATGGTCAGAGGATGGAGACCTAAGATTATAGGCATGGCCAGAGAGTGGCAATCTCAGGCTGTAGGCATGGCCAGATGTTGGAGAAAGGTTGTACTCATGGTGAGAGGATAGAGAGCTAAGGTGGTACTTCTCACAACATTGTCCCTTCCCCTTCCTCTGGGTCACACTTGAAAATGAGCCTTGGTGACTTCCAGTGATGTCACTGGCTTAATGGCTGCCTAATCATGGAGCTCTCCCTCCATCCACACCACAAACTTGCTCCACACAGCATAATCTACATTAATACAGTGGAAAATGAACTTACCGAACAGTGGAGGCACCCCTACGAAAAGATCCTGATCTAAACAAGCTAAATCAAGGAAAGATCAGCAAGGATTGAGCCCGGCAAGCTCGGCGACCAGCAGCAGAGACTCTCCATCCAGTATGGTGGACAGAGACATGGAGGCTGAGCTGGAAATGCTATCCCGCTCTCAATTTGAGACCCTCTTATCCGAGATCAAGCAATTTAGATTGGAGACCAAACAAGAACTTGGCAGGTTGCACTCCGATCTCACTATCCTAGAAAAAAGAGTGAACATCACAGAGGAAAGAATTTTGACTGTCGAGGAGGATTCAACACACCTCTACTAAGTGGTTGATTTCCATGTGCAGCAACAGGAGTACACAGCAGCAAAGTGTTTGGATTTAGACGCACGCTCCAGAAGGGAGGGTTTACGGATCTACTGCTTGCCTGAAGAAGCTGAGGTAGGGGACATGCCGGATTTCCTAACAGACCTGCTGAGACATGTACTGGATCTCCCACAAGCCTTCATCTTCAAAACTGAAAGAGCACACTGGGCTCTGGTGCCTAAGTCAACCATGGAGAATGCTAGACCTAGATCTGCGGTGGCTAAATTCTTTAGCTTCAGGGACAAGGAGCTCCTTCTGCACACTGCCCAGTGGCAAAAGAAAGTGGAATATAATGGAGCCCAATTGTTTTTTGATCAGGAATATCCCCCTACTATACAACAACAGGGGCTAGCATACGCCCCCCTTCTGCGCACACTGAGGGCCCTGGGGGTGAAATTCCAGACACCTTATCCATCCCATATGTGGGTCCACTGGAGCACAGGCACGGAGCTCTACAGCTCAATGGAGGCGGTCAAGGCCTTTGATAGATAAGGCCACACTATGGCAGGCAATGGGAGCCGAGACGATCGGGCCCCCAATCCACAGTCTACCTGGCAACCAGCAGCACAACATAACTCCAGGAAGGCGGAGGAACATTCAGCCACAACAACCCTACAAGATATCAAGGCCATGCTGCAGAAGCTAACCCACACAGCACCTGTTACTTAGCTTTTGTAAAATAGGTGTCTGAAAGGAAGGAAGGAAGGCACTCCCCGGGATGGAGGGTAAGAGTTGTAGGTGATTGTTTCTGGACAGCATAGATTACTCCACCACCCTTCCCTCACCCCACCCGTCCCAAGTGCATAATTTCCTTTATAGCAGGGGCTCTGACATCACTTCCTCAAAACTGCTAACAACACACACCTGTTCATATCCTTAAAGACACAGCACACTGAATAGGGGGTGGAGACACTCACAAGCTTGCACACTCTAAAATAAGAACAAAAAACAAAAAAAAGCATCTGTAACTGGAAGGAACACAGACATGTGGGGTGTGGTGCAATGCACTGGCTGTGGAGCAGCAGTCTTCTGGGAGACATTCTGGAAACTGCGTTGCTGCTCTAGTTGCAGGCACCTCTCTGGTCTGAGGGAGGAGGTTGTTTGTCTCCATGCTGACCTGGCAAGGATTCAGGAAAACTACTCCCCCACCCAGAGACCACCCAGGCCACCACCATTACCTCAGAGGTTGCCAAGAAAGAGGAGTGGTTGGACCACAGTGGGCTCAGAGGGTGGTGGAACAGAGGTGCATCCCTCCAGTTGTGCCTCTCCACAATTCATTCGCCACTCTGGTGAAACATGGTTCCTCTATGGAGGCACCTGCAGTGGAGACCAAGGATGATGCTGGGAACCTCCGCAATGGAGACCCACAGGAGGGTGGCTCAGGACCCCACAGGGGAAGGAAACAACTCCTGGTGGGGACTTAATTGTTAGGGGGTAGAACTGGGGAGGGAGGGAAAGGGAGGGGAAAGGGAGGGAAAGGAGGTAAGGTGCCTGCCTGGCACCAAAGCTTGGAGGGACAGGAAATGAATCATCAGGATCCTGGGAGCAATGGCAAGGGAGATGGATCTGGATTTCATTATCCACCTAGGAACGAATGACCTGGCTGAGAATAGGGTTAGAGCAGTGCAACAGGAGTTTGTGGAGTTGGGGAGGGGCCTTAGACAAGTAGCACACACTGTAACTTTCTCGGAAGTGCCACCTGTCTATGGCATGGATGAGGCTAGGGCACTCCGCAGCATGGGATTCAATGACTGTTTGAAAAGCTGGTGCAGAGCTCATGGATTTGGCTTCATTGGGAACTGGGGCTCCACCTGGAAGGATGCAGGACTATACAGGTGTGATGGTCTGCATCTATCCTGGAGGGGAACCAGGATCCTAGGTGATAGGTTTAAATGCTTCAGTGGCAAGCATTTAAACTAGCCAAGGTGGAGGCACTGAAGAGGAGAAGGGAAATCCTAGCCCCCCCAAAAAAAATCAGGGTAATTAGTGAGGTAAACACCAAAATAGAGCAGTCAATAGGGAGAAGGGCAGGGGTAAATGGAGAAAAAGACAAAGGCAGTAGGGACAGGGATGGGGCAAAAAGAAATAAAGCCATAAAAAATGGAGGGTAATGAGTACCAATGCCCGTAGTCTAGGTAAAAAGCTCCCTAAAATGATGGCCTTGATGGAAGAGGGATGCCTGGATATTGTGGCAGTCACAGAAACATGGTACACAGAGAACCATGACTGGGATGTCAACATACCAGGTACACAATCTACAGGAGGGACAGGGAGGAAGAAGAGGAGGAGGAGTAGCTCTCTATGTAAGGGAAGGGATCACAGCAACAGAACTAAAGGGTAAACAGGGAGGGGAGAGGAGGCACTGTGGGTCACCCTGGAGACTGAGAATGGCTCCACAATCTGCACAGGGTTGTATACAGACCCCGTCTCGGGGAGAAATAGACAAGGAAATGATAGAAGGCATCCTTGGGATGGCAAAGAAAGGGAGATATTGCCGATGGGGACCTGAATATGCCAGATGTTGACTGGAACACCTTTGCTGCAGCCACATCCAAGAGCAGGGCCATTCGATGCCCTACAGAGGGGCATGCCTCAGACAACTAGTTTGGAACCCACTCGGGAGAAAGCAATCTTAGACCTGGTACTCTCAAATGGGGTGGAGAGAGGATCTCTGATCTTGAAGTGGGTAGCCATCTGGGAACAAGTGACCACCAAACAGTGTGGTTCACAATAAACTTAGCTGTAGAGTCAAGCCACACAAAAGTGAAGGTACTGGACTTCAGGAGGGCTGATTTTGTCAAAATGGGAGAGTGCCTCAGAAAAGCACTAGCAAACAGGCAAGAAGGTGGGGTGGAGTAACAATGGGAAAACATCAAAACCGCCATCACAGAGGCAACTAGTCTTTGTGTGAAGCAAATAAATCAAAATGAAAGAAAAAAACACTATGGCTCTCAAAAGAAGTGGCGGGGAAGGTAAGGGAAAAAAGATAGCATTCAGGAAGTATAAGGAAACACAGAAGGAGCAGGACAGAGACTGTACCAGTTAAAGCAGAAGGAATCAGGTAAGGCAGTCAGAATAACAAAGGCCCAAACCGAGGAAAAGATAGCCAACTCGGTTAAGAAGGGGGATAAAACCTTTTATAGGTACATTAGGGAGCAAAGAAAGACTAAGGCAGGGATACTGAGGCTGAACAAAGAGGAAGATGGTTGGGCAGAGAGCGACAGTGAAAAAGCAGGGATACTGAAAGAATACTTCTGCTCAGTATTCACAATGGAAAAGCAGGGGGAAATACCTAATCTGGTCAATAGAAGCACTCTGGATAGGGGGGTTGATATTAGTCTTTTCACAGAAGAAAGCGTTCTGAAAGAACTCTTAAAACTGAAGGCGGATAAAGCAATGGGGCATGATGGGATTTACCCCAGACTTTTAAAAGAACTAAGTGAAGAACTAGTAACACCACTGACTACCCTTTTTAATAAATCATGGGAGGATGGGGTGGTACCTGAGGACTGGAGGAGGGCGGATGTGATTCCCCTTCACAAAAGTGGGAGCAAGACAGAGGCAGGAAACTACAGACCTGTCAGTTTGACCTCAGTGGTAGGGAAAATGATGGAATCACTTCTGAAGGAAAGAATTATTGAGTACCTAGAGACCAGTGGGCACAGGACCCAAGGCAGCATGGATTCACAGTGGAAGGTCATGCGAGACAAGTCTAATTGATTTCTTTGACTGGGTGACCAAAGCAGTAGACCAGGGAGGGGCTGTGGACATGGCCTAACTAGACTTTAGCAAGGCATTTGGCACAGTCCTGCACAAAGATTAATAAACAAATTAGCCAGCCTGGGAGTGGGTCCTAGGGTGGTAGCCTGGGTAAAACACTGGTTGGACAACAGGACACAGCAGGTAATAGTAAATGGAGTCAAGTGAAGAAAGGAGGGTTACTAGTAGGTGCAGGGTTCAGTACTAGGGCCGGTCCTTTTTAATGCTTTATAAGTGACATTGCAGAGGACTGGAAGAAAGTATGTCTCTTTGCAGATGACACAAAGATCTGCAACAGGGTTGATACACAAGGTGGGGTGGAAAGGATGAAAAGGGATAATTGGCAAGGTTGGAGGAATGGTCACATTTATGGCAGCTTAGATTCAATGCAAAGAAGTGCAAAGTAATGCACCTGGGAAACCAAAACCCAGGGGAGGAGTACACAATGGAGGTGAGATACTGACAACAACAAAAATGGAAAGGGACCTGGGGGTAGTCATAGCAGATGACCTAAAGGTGGGCCAGCAATGTGAGAAGGCAGTAAGGAGGGCTGGGGAGATACTGGAATGCATAGGGAGAGGCATCACCAGTAGAAAACGGGAAGTTGTTGGCCCTCTGTATAGACAGTTGGAAAGACCACATCTGGAGTACTGTGTATAGTTCTGGAGACCCCATCTCTGCAAAGACATAGACAGAGTGGAGGCTGTCCAGAGGAGGGCAACCAAAATGATGCAGGGTCTGCATCAGAAGACATATGAAGAAAGACTAAAGGAACTAAAGAAACATAGAAACATAGAAACATAGAAGTTGATGGCAGATAAGGACCGCAAGGCCCATCCAGTCTGCCCATTTCTTTTTCTACCTTATAAATGTGCCATTGGCCTTTGCTCTGTCAGTGACCTATCTATTCATAGTCATTTGTATTGCTCCCTTATCCTATCCCATGCCTGTTTGAAGCCCTGCACTGTATTCATAGCCACCACTTCTTGTGGTAAGCCATTCCATGCATCTACCACCCTTTCTGTGAAAAAGAATTTCCTCACATTCCCCCTTAATCGGCCTCCCTCTAATCTCATGCTGTGTCCTCTTGTCCTGCTATTTTCTTATATTTAAACATGTTAGACTCTTTCACCTTGTTTATGCCCTTAAGGTATTTGAATACCTCGATCATATCACCTCTCCCTCCTTTGCTCAAGGGTATTATATCGAGCTCCATTAATCTGTCCTCATATGTCTTCTGATGCAGTCCCTGCACCATTTAGTTGCCCTTCTCTGGACTGCCTCAATTTGGTTAATGTCCTTGTGAAGGTGTGGCCTCCAATACTGCATAGTACTCCAGATGAGGGCCTAACCAATGTCTTGTACAGAGGATTATTACCTCCCTCTTACGACTTGTGATCCCCTACTAATACACTAACACCCCCTAGCCTTACCTACTGCTTTAGAGGTCTGCTTGGATGATTTTAGGTCATCAGTGATGATGATGCCCAAGTCTCTTTCTTTCTTTGTGACTGCTAGCAACTCCTCCCAGCCTATAAGTGGCTTCAGGGTTTCTCTTCCCATGTGCATGATTTTGCACTTCTTTGCATTAAATCCCAGTTGCCACTCTTCTGACCATTCTGCTAGTTTATCCAGATCTCTTCTCATTCTGCCCACCCCATCTGGATCATCTACTCTGTTGCAGATCTTGGTGTCATCTGCAAACAGACAAGCCTTACCCTCTAGTCCATCTGCGAGGTCACTAATGAAGATGTTGAATAGGACTGGCCCAGGACTGATCCCTGAGGTACCCCACTTGTGACTTGCATCTCTTCTGACTGTATACCATTTACCACCACTCTCTGTTTTCTGCCAGTCAACCAGTTTGCTACCCAGTTGACCAACTTCTGACCACCCGAGCCTACCTAGCTTATTTATCAATCTTCTATGTGGAACAGTGTCAAAAGCTTTGCTGAAGTCAAGGTAGGCGACATCAACTGCTCCCCTTGGTCCACCACTCTGGTTACCCAGTCAAAGAAATCTATGAGATTAGTTTGACAGGACCTTCCTTTAGTAAACCCATGCTGTCTTGGATCCTGTGCCCTATGGATTCCAGGTGTTGCACTATCCTTTCCTTAAGGGTGCCTCCATAATCTTGCCCACTACTGAGGTAAGACTGACGGTCTGTAGTTCCCCGCCTCCTCCTGCTACCACTCTTGTGGGCGGGATCACATAAACCCTTCTCCAGTCTTCTGGGACCTCTCCTGTGCTCAGAGACTCACTAAACAATTCTGCTAATGGCTCTGCTAGTTCCTCCCTTAGCTCCTTAAGTACCCTGGGATGTATGCCATCAGGTCCCATTGCCTTATCCACCTGATTATGTAAGCTCTTGTAGGACCCTTTCTTTTTGAAGGGAGTAGTGCTCACCTCCCTCCCCTGTGTCCATGATGCTGAGCTGTGGGCCCTGCCCTACCTTCTCTTCAGTAAATACTGAGCAAAGTATCTATTTAGGATAGATGCCTTTACAGGGTCCTCCTCCTCACATGCTCCCTTTTCTCCATTAAGCTTAGCAATACCCCCTCTGGACTTTCTCCTTTCACTAATGTATCTATAAAGTCTTGTCACCTTCTTTACTGTTCATGCTAGTGTTTCCTCAGTTTGGGACTTTGCCTGCCTTACTGCCTTACCTGCTTCCCTTAGGGCAGTTTGGTATGCCTCCCTATCTTCATCCCGCTGTGTTCCCTTATATTTCCTGAAGGCCAGCCTTTTGGCTCTGACCTTTTCTGCTACTGTATTTGAGAACCAAAGTGGTTTCCTTCTTCTTTGCACTTCCTTTTCTGTCTAACACAATGGGATGTTGCTTCAAGTATTGCATCCTTAATGCTTGCCCACTTAGCCTCAAGGAAAGGGGGGGGGGCATGATAGAAACTTTCAAGTACCTCAAGGGAATCAACAAAGTCCAAGAGGGTAGCATATTTCAGAAAAAGAGATGTGCAAAAGCAAGGGGGCACAATTTGAAGACAGAGGGTAGGCAGCTCATAGCTTATGTGAGGAAGTATTTCTTCACAGAGAGGGTTGTGGATACATGGAACAGCCTTCCTGAGGAGGTCGAAAGGTCAAAAACAGTGGGGGAATTCAAGAATGCATGGGACAGACATAAGGCAATTCTTGGGGGGGATAGGAGGAAGTAGGCTGTTGGTTAACTAGGATCTGCAGCTTATCCGTTAGGTAGGGAAATGGGCAGACTAGGTGGGCCAAGCAGTCCTTATCTGCCGTCAAAGTCTATGTTTCTAAGTTTCACACTACGCACAGTGAAGAACGAGCAGCACTGGGAGAAGGGGACACTTGAGAAGGCCAACGAATAAGTGAGTAAATCATTTACCTTTTCACTTTTGCTGCTTTTACTCTCGAGGGAGGCTTCCCTCTGCCCGTGCTGTGGGAGCGTTGAGAGAGACTTAAACCCCAATGGACCTCATTGTCATGAGATTAGCAGAGGAGGATAAACTGCTGCAACTACAAACTCCTTCTCTAGTTATCGATGCAACTAGTTTTCAGAGGGACTGGATAAATGGTCAGTCTGTATCTTTCGCTCAGACCTTATCTGGATTATGATAAATGGCTGTAACTTATTTTTCTTTCTCCCTCTGCATGTTAACTGGACACATCTAATTACAAGCTTGAACTTCTTTAAGGGGGTTGCTGATCTGTCCTTCTGTCCTACTAACAAGCACAAGATTTTAATAAGGTCTAAAAATGTTTATAAATAACAGCTTTACTTTCTGAATAAGCATTTAAAGGGGACTCACATCACAGTTTCTGTAATGCGGGGACCACAATTTAAGTTGTACAAGGATGGTGTGTGTGTGTGTGTGTGTGTGGGTGGTGGTACTTGACATCACATCTCTTGATTCTGTTTTCTTGGTGGCTATTTTTACTATGGGTTGAGCTATTATCCCAGGTGTCACATTGCAGTGGGAAGAGGGGGCCATCCTCCTTGGTTTTGAGGGCAGGAAGGCAGATCTTTGTTTCGCCCCTTTAGCATGGGCTCCCCATGAGGAAAAGATGATGATTGCAGAACACAACAACTGGCCAGGACCTGGCTTTTTTAGGGTCTGGGAGGAACGAGCCAGTCCAAAGGCCCTTCCTCCTCCCCCCGAAGTGGAATGGAACACCCTTAAGTTTCCTTTGGCTCATAGGGAATACCACAGATTGTTCCCCTACCTTGGAGGTCAAGATGCAAATATTTTTACTCTGGGGGTGAGGTCATACTTTTACAGACCTCCTCTACGGGGTACTAGATTGTTATCTGTTATCTGTTTGATGTTAAATTGTTTTTTTGTTTGTATGTTCAGTGCCACTACAACTCTTTTAAATCTGTTGTGCTACAACGGTTGGTATCTGGTGAAGGGTAACATGAGCAAAAAGGCATGCCTGGTGGATAGAGAGAACCTGGGTGGGGATGACGTGCATGTTAACAGACAGACCAGTAGGTAAAACAGAGGCATTAGGAGACATAATTGGTGTCCATTCCGAAACCCCAATTTAAATCCAAATGGATGACAGACAGAATATTACAATTGTATTCCATAATGTTAATGGCCTGAATAATCCTATTAAGAGGTACAGAGTTCTATCTGCCCTTAGGAAGCAGAGACCCTCTTTCATTCTTTTGCAAGAGACCCATCTCAGCAAAGCAGAACACCTAAAATTAGGGAAATTCGGCTACACCCAGGTGCTGGCCTCTTCACATGGCAGGGGGAAGAGGAGGGGCACTGCAATACTGGTTCCCCGTGGCTCTCAGTTTCACTTGTCTGCCACCTACACAGATCCTGTGGGCCAATTGGTGATTCTGACAGGCTATCTGGAGGGCTACACGATCATGCTAGCTTCTGTTTATATTCCACCAGGCCACGGTGTCCCTCTTCCTACTCCAAAAAATAACTGAATACCAATCCAGGACATTGATAGTGGGGAGGGACCTTAATCAGGTATTGGAACAGTTAGACACCTCTAATCCCAGACCATTAAGGAGAACAGCAGTGAATAAGGCAATTAGTTAATATTTTAGAGAGGCATTCTAGGTAGTTGCTTGGAGGATGTTGCATCCAGGGAGGAGAGAGTTCACTCACTTTTCCCCTCCTCATGGCTCATATGTCCATATTGATTATTTCTTGTTCTCCAAGGAGCACCAACACCAAACCAGGGATTGCGGTCATGTTCCTCGGTCCTCTCTGACCATTCACAGCTAACAATGAAGTTGAGTTGGAGGTCGGAGAGGGGTCAAACACTCTGGAAATTCAATAACTACCTGTTAAACTTAACAGAGTTTATGGACATGATTAAGTCCAGAATAACACAGATACTACAAAAGAATGACTGTTCCGAGATCTCCAGGGTGACCCTGTGGGATACTTTGAAGACGGTATTAAGCGGGACATTATTAAATATGCAGCTCATTATAAAAAATAGCAAGGTATTCAAATGGAGACACTCCAGCAGCAGCTCCATGAGCTTCAAACACAGCATGCGAATGGGGAGCGGGCAGTATATCCTCTGCTGCAGGCTACTAAACAACAAATCCAAAAACTTATAGATATCAAAACAGAACAGGCTGTCCAATGCCTCCATCAGAGGTATTATGAAAGCTGTCCAAGGGCAACCTGACTGCTAGCCCATAGGCTAATGCAACAAACCTCTCAGTCCACCATCACCCAGATCAGCAACCCTGCGAATGGGTGGGTGGTGGGAACCCCTAAACAAATTTTGAGAATCTTCAGGGAGTTTCATCAGAACTTATATACCCCTGAATAGGCACAGGCGAAATGCCAGATTGAGGCATATTTGGCCAAACTAAAACTACCGAGGCTCACTCAGGAGCTTAGGCAAATTATAGACAATCCCATTACCCCTGCTAAAATAGAAATAGCAATCCGGAACCTGAAAACCAATAAAGAACCCGTCTCAATGGTTATACGTCGGAATTTTTTAAATCCTTTAAAGATGAGATTGATGGTCCCCTGCTGGCAGTATGCAAGGCAGCACAATCCAAGGAAATAATTCCTGGCGCATGGAATTATGCTGTTATTTCCAGCATACCAAAGCCAGGTAGGGATACCACCCAATGTATGGCGTACCGACCTATATTGGTACTTAATATCGATGACAAGCTCTACGCTACAATACTGGCTAAGTGCTTAGAATCAGCTCTCCCCAGATTAATCGTCTTTGACCAGATGGGATTCATCCCAGGAAGACAAACCCAAGACAATATTAAAAGACCTTACACCGCCTCCACCATGCTGTCATGGTCGTCCCCTTCCTGCTCTTAAGCTTGGATGCGGAGAAGGCCTTCGACTGAGTAGCATGGTCCTTCCTGGGCTCAACACTCAGTAGCTTTGGATTCTCAGAATCCTTCATCAAAACAATCAGCACTAACTATACTAGACCCAAGGCCTATGTTAAAATAAATGGTGGAGTTTCTGCCTGATCTCCTTGTCGCGAGGCACGAGGCAGGGATGCCCTCTGTCCCCTCCTTTTGCCTATACCTTGAGCCCTTGGCTCAGGCTCTGACGACAAGAGGGAGGTGAGGGGCTTGTCAGTAGTGGGGGGACCAGAAGCTTGCCCTGTACGTGGATGATCTCTTGATATACCTTAGGGATCCGGAGCAATCCTTGAGTCCTTTATGGAGATGCCTGATGGAATTTGGCTTCCTGGCAAACTATAAAATAAACACAACTAAAACAGAAGTTTTACAATTGCATTATATCCTCTCATACAATATAAAGAAAACCTTCCCCTTTAAATGGAATTTAAAACATCTAGAATACCTTGGGGTCCACCTAGGCTTAGACAGTACTCAGAAGTTCTCCCTTAATTTCATCCCAATTCTGGAGAAATTAAAAATGGACTTGGAGCGATGGGCATTGATCCCCATCCCCCTTGTGCAGAGAGTGGAGTCAGTTAGAATGGTGCTGCTTCCCAGATTTTTATACTTATCACAGTCTATCCCTATGCATATTCCAGAAACCTACTACAATGGCTTGAACAGCAGAATAACACACTAACTCTGGGGTCCCAGAGGCCAAGGGTGAGGCTTTCAGTTCTCCAGATCCCTAAATGAGAGGGAGGGTTGTCACTCCCATATCTAAAACTATATCATCAAGCAGCCTAACTAAGAATGGCCTTTTACTGGCTAAACAAAGGTTACATAACAAAGTGGAAAACTCTGGAGGTTAGGGAAGAGGACCTTATAAACTTAAATGAAATCCTCCTACCAAAAAGGGATGCTTACTCCCTCTTAGGGGAAAGAAACCCATACACGGATCCTACAATACAGGCCTGGTATGGGATTCTGGATGATAGGGGTTCTGGGGGATGATGCCCTCTCCTTACCTCAGTACCATATTTAGACTCATTCATACTGGCCAAATGGGATATAGGGTTTCAGAAATGGGAGGGGAAAGGCCTACACTTGATAACACTTTTTAAACAGGAATGAAATTCAGGCCTTTCAGGACCTAGTGGACAGATATGGGATCCTGTGGCAGGACAGGTTTAGATATTTTCAAATCAGAGACTACATTTGAACACTCCTACCTAACCTCCAGGGAGCTAACCCCCCCTCCCCCCACAGCTTGCTGTCCTGTTGAGGACAGCAGTGGAGGGAAAAGCACCCTCGGAACATATGATCTCATACCTATACAAGGCCCTTCTCTCATGGAAGAGGCACACACCCCAGACAATTAGAAGGGCCTGGGCATGTTATCTGGAAATACATATCCTGGATGGGACTTGGACTAGACCCCTGGTGAGGATACATTGGGGACTATCTAAGGTGAGCCAGATGGAGTTTCCCCAGGAAACTCTTTGTTAGATATTTTAGAACCCCAGCAGTTCAGGCAAAATTTCAGGAGGGTAGATCTCCAGCTTGTTGGCGGGATTGTGGGCACGTACCGGCAGCCTTGGCACACATAATGTGGGAATGCCTTGCCTCATCTCCTTTTTTCAGGAATTGTAACAGGCCCTCCATTCTATCATAGGACCCAATCTTCTTCCAACCCCACACTTTATTTTTTTGGATTTACTGAGGGAACATAGAGATCCCCATACAGGTAAACTGCTTAAAATTACCATCTTAGTAGCCCAGAAAGCAATTATCAAAAATTGGCTTTCTAAACAAAGAAACACATTACATCATTGGCATGAAATTATTTATTTATTTATTTATTTAACTTTCGGATTAACACCTATGAGCCATTGGCTCTTTTACATAGGTTTCACGTTGAGAGATAAGAACACACAATTATTAAATACAGATAGCATTGGGCAAAACCAGTACAAAAAAGCAAACACAGGCAAGTACAGTGCAGGTATACAGCGAGGTAATTATGAACAGCACTAGTGGGATATTTGGTAAAGCCTCAAAAAATGCGTGTGCAAGGCAAGCAGTACATGTAAAAACAGAGAAGGAATATGAGCTACGGTAATCAATTCCAAGTGGTTATCTACCCAATGGAAGTAGTGGAGTCAGGGTAACTTAACGAGCGAGTATCTAGGAAGAGAGAGGAGGGGGTGCAAGAGTGCACACCGAGGGGTAGAGGTCAGGGAGGAGGAGAGATATTAGTATGGGGGCGGTGCAGCCAGAGGCCTTGTCTATAAGAGAAGGGAGATTAGAGAGCAAGAGAGGGCAGTTTGGCTAGTGGGTGGAGGAAAGTTGGTCCAAGTAAAATATAGGGAGTGAGGGGGGTTAGGTGAAACAATCGCAGGAGGCAAGGGCAACAAGGTGTTTACGGAGCCTCTGTTTAAAAGAGCCAATGGTGGGGGAGTTTACCAATTAAAGAATGGAGGCTCTCACAGCAATCCTTAATAAGAGACAACCGCAGTTTGAATTACTATGGAGGAGATGGGTATTATATATTGGCACAGAGAGACCTGATTTTGTTCCTTAGACTGCAGTTAGGGGGAAGGGAGAGCTTTGCTCTGTACGCCTCCCGCCTGAATTGCATGCAACAAGGGGATGCCTCATAGCATATAGTATGAACTGGTCTTAAATCAATCAATCAATCAATCACTTTATTTAACCAGGCATAAACACCATTGAGCAAGCTCATTTTCAAGGTGATCCTGGGCATTAATACAATACAGTACACTTCATAAGATTACAATTACGGTGGACAACGGTGCAAAAAAAAAAAAAAAAAAAAAAAGAAAAAACATTGTCAAGGTGCCGGTCAATACGGGACTCTACATACCGGTCAACATAATTAACATGCAAAGGTACATAATGAAAAGCTTTACTGAAATGAGAAGAGACACCAATCCCATATAGTCTCCGCTAAGTAAGAGCTCATACTTAAAAAATAAGGAGGTATTAAGAAATAGGGTAGAAATTGGGGTGAAAGAGTAGGCAGCTAAAAGGGAGGCCAGAATAGATAAAAGGTAGAGAATAAGCAGGGCCATCTTGGATTAAGGGAACTAGGCTTGTAGGTCCTAGGTTTCTGCTGTTAGGAATGTGGGATGGATGAGATACTTAGGCGTAGGATTTGAGAGTGGCACCCGGGGCTTAGGGGTCATCAGCGTCTGAAACAGTTGCATGATTCCTTCAGATAATCCATTAATAGAGCTTTGATTCCGCTTAACAAGCTCTCCTACTATATACTATAAACTACAAATTAGAGATGTTTATTTGCTATGTATTGTCAATGTATCTGTCTATTATTGTTCCTCACCATCTAATCCCTGCTCCCTGAACTGATTAGTAGGTATCTTCACCTGTATGAACTACCCTAACCAATTTTTCTTGTACCTCACCTAAGTTGTAAAGCAAATCAGTTGTATTAAGTGGCACAATCTGTTTTGTCTTGTTTATATTTGCATTGCTGTAATGAAAACCCTTCAAAAAAAAGAAAGTTATAAAAAAAAAAGAAAATTAGCTTTGGCTCAATGTGATTTTCCTGGCTACCAGTTTTCAAATTAAATAAATTATGGCTCTAGGATATAGATCTAAGGTGTTACTCATGGTGAGAGGATGGAAATATACAGCTGTACTCATTGTGAGAGGGTGGAGATATACAGTTGTACTCATGGTGAGAGGATGGAGCACTAAAGTGGTACTTCTCACATCATTCTCCCTTCCCTTTCCTCTGGGTCACACTTGAAAATGAGCCTTGGCTCAGTGTGACTTTCCTGGCTACCAATTTTCAAATTAAATAAATAAATTATGGTTCTAGGATGTAGATCTAAGGGTTTTACTCATGGTGAGAGGGTGGAAATATACGGCTGTACTCACAGGGAGAGGGTGGAGATATACGGTTGTACTCATGGTGAGAGGGTGGAGATATAAGGCTGTGCTCATAGTGGGATGGTGGTGATATACGGCTGTACTCATGATGAGAGGGTGGACATATATGGCTGTACTCACGTTGAGAGGGTGGCAATATCTGGCTGTACTCATGGTGAAAGGGTAGAAATATACATCTCTACTGATGGTAAGAGGGTGGAGATATCAGGCTGTACTCATGGTGAAAGGGTGAAGATATAAGGCTGTACTCATAGTGAGAGGGTAGAGCTAACAGGCTGTACTCATGGTGAGACGGTGGAGATATAAGGCTGTATTCATGGCCAGAGAATGGAGATATAGCTGGCCCTTCAACACAGTAGCAGGGCTGCTGCTTGCAGCAATGATGGCAACTTGTTTTCAGGAACAAGCCTAGGCTGCTAGATGGCCAGTGGAGGGGAGGAGGAGGAGAAGGATTAAGTGTCTCATGGAATCCTCTCTTCCTTCCAGGAGGGAGGGTTGTACTTCTCGCTGCAGCACTGCCACCTGGGTAAACACAGGCTGTAGTACAGTTGAGACACGTTGGGAGGGAGGGCAATGGATGGGATCTGCATCAGCACTCTTGACCTGTGCACCCTTGAGCCCCCACCCAGCATGTCATCATCCTGAGGGATGGTACATGGAGAACTCAAAATGTTCAAGGGTATTACAGGATGAAGTGGATATTCTCAGGCCCCACCACACAAACTGACTTATTGCTATGGAACCTTATGGAAAGGGGAGGCAAGGTCTCTGAAGGGTTCCCTGCCTGGAGGAGCCCTTCCATGGAGGGCCATGGAGTAAGGGATAAGTGCCAAAGAAGGTGACGCTAGGACTAGGAGATTTTCTACAGATGGGGGCCATTCTGGTGACAGGAGTATAAACAGAAGAAAGATGGTGATCAAAGCTTATACTCCTGGTTGCGCTAATGGTCAGAGAATGGTGTTGTAATGGTTATACTCATCGTTAAAGGATGGTGATATAATGTTGAACTCACAATGAGGGGATGGTGCTCTAAGGTTGTTCTCATGGCCAGAGAATGGCTCTCTAATTATACATGCAGTCAGAGAATGAAGCTCTAAGGTTGTACTCGTGGTTACAGAACAAGCTCTAAGGTTACACTTATGGTCAGTGACTGGCACTCTAAGGCTGTATTTATAGTCAGTGAATTAAACTCTAAGGCTGTACTCCTGGTTAGAAGATGGAGTTATAAGGTTTTCCTCATGGTCAGAGAATGGAGATCAAAGGTTATACTTATGGTGAGAGAATGGAGATCTGAGGCTATACTCATGGTGAGAATCAATAATGTATACATTTTTACTGTAAATTTAACAAGACAATATTATAATTTAAAATGTGTGTTTTATCATGTACAGCCAGTTCTGTAACAATTGAAATCTGATTTCAATTAGAGGTTGTTTTTCTCCAACAGGTGGCAGCAGAGAGCCTTATAGCCATATAAACTGACACCATTTGATACACATTAATATTGAATTCATTCAAGTTTATATTGCAGATGTACAAACTAATTTCTTACAGACACAACTTGATAATGTCTCGATACAATTTATCCAAATAAGGTTACGCCATTTCCGAAGCTGACTAAACAAACTTTTTATTCCAGTAAGTGATGCCTGTAGTTTCCTGCTTTCCCTTTGGCTCTTGGGTACTTCAGCAGCATGTTGTGGCTTATTTTTACTGGGATTACACTCTGATAGTGTGCAAGCCAAATGACCTGCAGCAGCCAGTCACCAATGCTGAAGATCGTGATCTCCACACTGTGCATGTCTCAGAGCCATTTCCATCTCTCTCTCTCGCTCTCTCTATCTCTCTCTCTGAAGAGAAGGATGTATGTGCGCTCAGAGGCAGAGCTCTTCAGTTCTTTAAAAACATTTTTTAATTTCTGTTTTTGCTGCTCTGTCTGGCAGGGCATTAGTAGCACATTTCTGGCTATGTTAGCTGTCATGGAGCCAGATGGTAGGGATTTAACCCGTTAGTTGCCCCCTACTTCTAGTCACTCCCTGCAGGAACGCAGGCACTAGGACAGCTGTCCAATGGAAATGCAAATATGCATGCCCTGTCAGGTACTCAGCAGCACCCCCCTTGCCCTGCCTACTGCACTACCACCTCTACTCCTACAGGCTGTGGTTACGTAGCAAGGTGATGCTGCACTCCTTTACCAGAGGAAGGGAGCATCCTCTGGGACACCCAATCCACCTCCATTTACTGAACACCTGGGTTGCTGGTATCACAAGTAGCAGCCCTGCTGCTTCACTGAAGGGCCATCCTTAAAAGAGATGTTGTTGATCCCAAAACATTTGGACATCTCAAAGAATCATTCATCATAGTTATAGTTTTCTAGTTTACAACAGCTATTTGTTGTTTTTGTGCAGGGCCAACCTGTAATTCATGTGTTGCTACATAGAAGAGTACAATGCAGTGAGAGCTTTCTGGGCTGCAGACTGCAGCAGGCAGGGACCTAGGGTCAATCAGCAGGTCAAGGGAGAGAGCGGGGGATTTTGAAGGTTTGTTCTACAATTCACTTTTATTTGTCCGACTGCTGGTGGAGCAAGGTGCAGAATCCATTTTTTCATTTGTTTACCCTGTATGTGATCCAGCCAAGTGCCAGTCAGTCAGTGAAGTGGGCAGTGAGTAAACGCTAAGTAGATGGCTGCTGTGGGCAGATACAGGAAATGTTTCCTCCATACCGGCTCGAAGTACAGGTTCTGCAACTGCTGGTTGTGGAGATGGTCATGGTGGGATTGAGAAGAGTCATGGGACTGTGGGGAATATGGCTGGTCATGTGACGGCATGGCCAAAGGTGCCCTGGTCTTGTAGTCCACAAAAGTCCACTGGTTCCACTCTCAATCCAAGTGACCTTCCCAGATTATCCAGTACATCTGTTGACACCATCCTGAGGCAATGGAGGCAGAGTGTGCCAAACAGTGTGTGGCTGGGGAAGAATTGCCTAGGTCAGGAGGCAATGCCATGCAGTACCTCAAGCCTGGTCACTGGGAACAGAAGTACCTTTTTGAATATACTTCAGTAAACATACCTGTTTTTTAAGTATCCTTTCTCATCTACAAGTATTCAAAAATAATCAAAGGTTAATTCACATAAACTTATTTATGAGTATCAAATCAAGACAAGGCTAGAATGTAAAACTTTCAATGAGTTTTGAGACATAAATGGAAGCCCAAATAAGTACACAGCATGACCCACTCAGTAGCATAAAAATAATACAGCTGTGTTTTTTTCCCAAAAATATACTTTCTGTTGCCTAGATTCTCTCTTTATATTGAGTTTAATAAAACTTAAAAGCTGCCTCCTTCCTGTTCTCTGGATTTGATCAGCCTCATGTCTACTCCCTGACTGACGTGTGTGAGTGTGGGGGGGGGGGATCAACCTGCATTCGCTGCCTCCACAGCTATAAAAGGGATGGGTGTGCTGACCCCCTGGCTCTGCTACTTATGCCCTGAGCAATCTAAAAGCACACTGGTTCCCTCTTCCACGGGCTGCCAGTTCCACTTCCACTTCCCACACATGGGAACACGATAGAAATGATCCATCAGCAAATGTAAAGCACAGCATTCCCCAGGTCAACTCTTACGAACAGCAGAACAGCTGCGTGACAGGGTAGTGAACTGGGGGGGCTTCTGGGGAACTGTCTCAAACAGGACACTCCAGACACCAGTTTAAATTAAATGAAATCTGCTTTATTTTCATTAAGAGGAAAGGGAAACAAACAGCTTGTATTCAACTTAAAGTGATTTATGGAAGTTCCCCAAATGTCTTTTTCACATAGTAAGCCATTGCCAGCCATGCTTAAGATGTTGAAGCTGCAATTTGTTTTGTAAAAAAAATCTGTCATAATCAATTTTTTTATAGTGTATGGTGGAACGTTATCTTCGATAAAATCCACTAGAAACACAGTCTTGTTATGGTATCGTTCTGATGTTCTCTTGCTATTAACCACCATAGAACGATACCATAACAAGAAGGAATGCTGCCGAGATTCAACATTCCACCACACCAGGGCTTAGCACTCGGCAGCATTCAAATGCAAACGGCGGTTCCTCAATCGCGGTGATTTAAAAAATAAATCCCAACCCAGTGCCTAGCAAAATAAATGTCTCCACATATTTATTTATTTTTGTTTCTGTCACAAAGGTACCTATAATTCAAGAAGCATGTTCCCGAAACATAAGCACTCCTCAAATGAGCTTTCCTGCAACACGTCCGAAGATCGTTGTTCCCGTTGACTCATTCTTGACCTCTGCCTTCAGTTTACTTCTGAATCAGATGGGACTGTTTTTCGGATAAAATCACGTATTGTTTCCCATACACTATATGAGACAATGTATGGTGAGCAGTTAACAACCAAGGTGAATTTGCATCGAGAGGTTACCATGGTAACTGTAAACCTCTCAAGCTGCACTCTCGAGGTTTACAAACCATGGTAACCTCTCGATGCAAATACACTTTGGTTGTTAACTGCTCCCCACACATTACCCTCTATATCAGCTCTTTGTTTCTGCCTGCCCTCCAGTTTTCTCTGTATGGACACCTCCCAGAATTATGTCATGCTAGGGAGCTGTCAATGTTTTACACACAGCAACAAGGAATTCTGGGTAAATTATAAAGTTAACTTAAATGTTCCTTACTCAGAGATGCAGTCTCTTATTTTGGTAATGGTGACAGCAGTATAGTGCCTAATATATAGATGTACATAGCAAGGCATTGTGGGTACAATAAGAAGTTGCTTTCCAATTTCCTTGCTGTGAGGTGCAGTCTCCAATTTCTGTAGAGGCTTCAACAATATAAGCTCTCATATGTTTATTTTCAAAACAAGGCATTGTGCATACGGTATCTAGCTGCCAAGATTTCTTTGCTGAGAGATGTAGTCTCCTGTTTCTGTAGTAACCATAGAAATATAATAGCCTGTATGCTAATTTACATAGTGAGGTATTGTGGGTACAGTAAATAGCTGATTTTTCTTGCTCCCTATTCAAAGTGCAGTCTGCTATTTCAGTAGTGTTTACAACAGTACAATCTGTAGAAAAGCTTCTGGAAGAATGCTTTTGTGATGCAGGTAGGCCAGAAAGATAATTTGCCATTCTGTGTAGATGTTGTTTCATTTTTACTGCCTGCTGGTGAAGAGACAGGTCTGAATTGACAGCTCCTGTCAGAATGTGGGAGTGTGATGATACTTTTCTGCTTTTATGTTATAGGGCTTGAATGGCTGTAAGTAGTTCAGGAGTGTAACTATGGGTCAGTGATTACATGGCTCTGAGCTGCTTTCAGCCAACCAAATTATTAGAATTTGTCTACATGTGCTATAATGTTAGATACAAGTACTGTACTTGCAAACAGTGTAAAGAGTCAGCTTAAAACTGACAGTGTTCCTTTAAAAACTTGTTTCCCTTGCATGATATCTCAGTTGGGAGTTGCAACACTGAGAAAAAAAAAGGGCAGGGTTATGCAAATGAAACAGAGCACTGAAATAAAAGGATTTTTTTTCATGGAAAACACCACTTTTTGGCAGTTTGAAAGGTAGGAGACTGATTCACAGCTCCTACAGGTTACTGCTCCCATTTGCTATGGTAACCTTCCATAAATCACTTTAACCGAATTGTGCTGTCTTCACTTGCATCTCACTGAAACAGAAACCTTCTTCTGCTTTTGTCACCCTTCTGCCTTTATTAGTCTCAGGTGTTGCTTGTTAATAGTCCTCCTCCCCCTGAGAGATAGCCAACAGGTTGAACATCCAGTCCAGTGAGGCCTTAAAAGATCAACATTGAAATAAAAAGGGCTTGGTATCAGTCTCACCACAGTCCCTGTCAAAATCTTTGTTGTCTGTGTTGCAGGGTTGTGAAGCATTATTCATGTGAAAGGAATGTGACAGACTTACACTCTGTCACATACCCTCCCCCACAGAGTCATGCCCGGTGGCATGCTGGGTATGGGCCATCATAGACCCACCCTCCCGAGACAAAAAAAATCTGTATTGCCATGATGGGGACCTGCCCACTGGTGCTCATCAAATGAGAAAGGCTGCAGTGCCAATTACCATCTGGTGACATGGGCACTGGTATCTCATAGAGCATGTAGCTACTTGGGGGGGGGCGTGGTCAGTGATGAGGATGAACTTCTGTCCCAACAGGTAGTAGAGTAGGATGACCACCACCCGCTTTAGTGCTAGAGACTCTTATTCTAGCATGGCATAGCTGCTCCAAATAAAACGTTTTGGAATGAGATATAGGATGGTTGAATCCCATCCTCAAAATCTATGATAACACTGCCCCAGCCACACCTCAGAGGTGTCTGTGTACAAAATGAAAGGATGCTTGAATTCTGGACTCCATATGACAGCACATTTTTGATGGCCTCAAATGCCGACCGACACTCAGGTGACCAATTGACCTTATTTGGGGAAGTTTTCTTGGTCAGGTCAGTCAGTGGGGTAGCAAGGGCTGAGTATTCTGAAATGAGCTAGTGGTAACACCCTGCAAGTTCAAAAAGGAAACTAACCTGTTGGAATGGGGACAGTCCGCTATGGACTTTACTTTGTCAATAACTGAGTGTACGTGGCTGTTCCCAACCATATATAATAAGTATTTAGTCTCCTGCCACCCTAGGGTACATTTCGCAGCATTGGCTATGAGACCTGCCTCCCTGAGTGACTGAAGTACCATTGCCACATCCTGCAGGTGACTGTTCCAATCAGGGCTAAATATGACATCGTCCAGGTGTGCTGCTGCATATAGCCTGTGGAACTGAAGGATATGGTACATCATTCTGAGAAATGTGGTTGGGGCTCCATGCAATCCGAAAGGGAAGCACAGTAAATTGAGACAGACCAAATGAGGTAGAAAAGGCCATTTTCTTGTGGGACTCTGGGTTTAGTGGGATTTGCCAATACCCCATGGTGAGGTCCAGGGTACTAATACAAGTCTTCCCCATCAGTCCAAATGTTCAGCTACCCTTGGCATAAGGTATGCATCCAACGTGGATGTAGCATTAACTTTTATATACCATGCCATCACCCTCCCTGGATATAATGTCTATCGGCTTGATCACACATCAAAAAGGGGCAGAGGCTGCGCCCTGTACCTTAAAGACATGATCTGTGGGCACTTCATCAGCATTTCGTCCCACTCCTCCACAGCACAGATTCTTCCTGTCAAGATCCTCCTTGGTGCGCATAACAAAGCCACACAGTCGTCACAATCTACATCCCACCCAGAGCAAGAAAATGGGCTTAACGCAGTCCTCGACTTTACCAAATCTCTTGCACCTGACACTGAATGCATCCTCCTCGGTGACTTTAGTATAAACTGGAATGCAGCAGAGGCAGGGGCCTACAAGGACTTGATAGCAGCTGCAAACCTCACCCAAATGGTCAGCTCCCCTAAAGAACAAATTATAAAACAGGTACCATCACCCTTATGGATTGGATCCTCACAAGCCATCCCACGAGGATCACAAACTCCACTGTCCTCCCAGATGCTCTTAGCGACCACTCCCCCGTAAGCTACTCCTGGTCCAACAAATTCATCAAGCCCCCCCAAAAAAACATTACTAGCCGAGTTCTACCTAGAGGCAAACTACCTCATCTCAAAACCCACCTTCGTCATCTGGACTGGTCCCCAGTCCTCACTACAACCAATGTGAACACTGCACTGGAGCACTTCATCTGGATTTTCAAGCAAAGCATGCAACATATTTGCTCCAATCAAGAAGCACAAGGCTAAAGCCCTTTGTAATCCATGGCTCACAGGTGACCTGCTACGGCACCTAAAATCTCATGATCACCTTTGGGAGATTGCCAGAATCACTGGGAAATAAGCTGATATTGCTAACTATAAATGGGCACGAAATGACTGCACCAAATATATCCAGGATACGAAGTCCACCTATTTCCACAATGCACTTGCTACTACGTGGGGTAACGGTAGGGACTTCTGGAATAACATCAAAGAAGTCACTGGGAAGCAAGCTAAATCACCCCCGTCAGTACTCAGCATTAATGGAGTAATCACCCTTGACCAGAAGTTCATTGCCGACACTTTCAATTACACTTTCTCAGACCTCAGTGCTCTTCTTCCTCAAGGATTTTTTGATGACTCTGACACCCCAGCCACCCCAACCACCTACAGCCACCCTCCCTTCTACTTTAAAGCAGTAAAACTGCACCAAGTCCATAGCTACGTTACCAAAGCCATTCGCAACTCCAGGTCCAGCAGCGACTCCATTGATCTCAAGCTGTTATCACTAATCTAAGAGGTGCTCCTGCCTCTTATCAAGGTCTTTAACCTCTCCCTCAGCCACAGCCAATTCCCTGACATTTGGAAATCTGCTGTAGTAACCCTGATCCACAAAAGTGGTGACAAAACAGCTGCTGAGAATTACCGACCTATTTCCATCCTGCCTCCACTCTCCAAAGCCCTAGAACAGATTGTGTCTGACCAACTCACTGACTTCCTAGACAAACACAACATACTGTGCATGGAGCAGCATGGATTTAGAAAGGGCCATAGCACCACTCACGGCACTACTTGAATTCACTGGTGCAATCCATCACTCACTCGATAACAGCCATCTCACTGGAGCCACCTTCATTGACATAACCAAAGCCTTTGATACCATCAACCGCCATCTCCTACTTGCCCAGCTTTGACATGCAAGGCTCTCACCAAACTCTGTAAACTGGTTTAAAAGCTACCTAGAAAACTGCTCCCAAAGAATGAAAATCGATGGCATGCTCTCGGATTCAAGACCAGTTAGGTCCGGTGTCCCATAGGGCTCAATCCTAGGCCACCTCCTATTCAGTCTTTTCTTGAACACACTACTGGAATCCTGCCCTGCACAGATCCTTCTATACACTGACGGTGCAGTCATCCTAGCCTCTAAGCCTCTAGCCTCTCCAGTGCATCTACAAAGCAAACTCCAGGAGGCTTTCTCCACAGCTGAAACTTGGTTCGAAAAACAAAGACTTATTCTTAACCAGAAAAAAACAAAGACCCTACTCTTCTATTGCTCCCACAGCAAATTCAAACACCATCAGCTCCTTATAAGAACAAAGCTAGGTTTAACCCTTGAACAAGTTCATACTTTCAAGTACCTTGGCCTCACCCTTGACAGTAATCTCTCCTATGTCCCACACATCAACAATGTGGCAAAAGTGGCCAGTTCCAGGATGGGCCTCCTCTTCCGGCATAGGAAACACCTAACCCCTGAAGCGCTGTCCATCGCCGTTCAGAGCTCCATTATCAGTATCATTGACTACGGTCTCATCATCTATGGATCTGCTGCAATCTCCTCCTCAGGCGGTATCGACCTCCCTCAACCAAACTTGCAGACTGGTCACTGACTTTCACCGTTCACCCACACCTGTGACCCCTATTCCAAATCAGGGTGGCTGCAACTGAACAACCGTATCAAATACCAAACTTGCATAACAGCAAAGAAAATCATGATGGGAAAATCCCTGCCAGGAGTCAGTGCCCTCCTAAATCTCAAAATTAATAACTGCATCACCAGGAGCTCTAAGCCCCTTATCCTCCAAATCCCACGCTGCCGCACGTCCCAAGGGCAACGGTCTTTTTCTTATAGGGCTCTGAGCTGGCTGAATGAACTTCCAAGTGACATCTCCTCCACTGAGTCTCTAGGAACCTTCAAAACAAATCTCCACCTCTCCCTAACTGGCAAAAACCCTGTGTTTGCAACACTTAAGCATCTCTGCCCCCTAATCTGTTTCTGACCCGACAGGTGTCTGGCTGTCTCTCCCGCACTCGTCTAGCACTTACTTCGCCATTGCAACCACTCAAGCACTTGTGCTGTGTCTGTCCTGATAAGGCCTCTTGGCTGCATCACATTGCCCCTCCACTGCCACCCCCCCCCAGTCCCAGCCCTTTTTTACCCGCGTGCCACTTCCCTCCTAATGTTCCCTGGGCATCACATCTCTCTTGTAGGAATTTGTCACTATACTTCTAATTTGTCCATTAAATGTTATTGTCTTTTACCATGTAGTGTGTTAACATTAATATGTTCCTGATCTGTCACAGTGTAACTTGCCTATTGATGATTGCCTGTACTATCGACGTGGAACCTTTGTAAAAGAGCCTTGGCTCAAAGATACTTGTAATCCTAGATTCAAATAAATAAATAAATATAAAACTGTATGGTCCTGTTTGGTTGGGACTAGCACAGTAGGGCTAGGCCATTCACTCTGGGATTCCTCAATGACTCCCAACTCCAACATAGATTGAATTTCCTCCTATACTGTCTCTCGGATTCTTTCAGTAGTCTGAATGATTGTTGGCGTGATCTATACAGTAACATGTTACATTAAATTCTCACAGCTGAGGGCCACAGTAGACTAAGGTGGCAGAAGTGTGCAGTAACATGTTTACAGTACATTCTCACAGCTGGCTTGGTGGTGTAAAGTGGTATTAATGTGACATAAGTGTGAAACAAGTTACATTACATTCTCACAATGGGCGAAAGAGAAGCTAAGGTGGCAGGCATGCAATAAATGTTTACATTACATTCTCACGCTGGGGAAGAATGACTAAGTGGCAGAAGTGTGCAGTAACATGTTTACATTATAGTCTCATAGCTGGGGGTAAGTGGAGCCAAAGTGGAAGTGTACAGTAACATATTTACATTACATTCTCACAGCTGAGGCCCAGGGTTTCTAAGGTGGCAGAAGTGTGCAGTAAGATGTTTACATTAATTCATTCTCTCAGATGGGGTCAAGTTGAGTTAAGGTGGTAAAAGTGTGCAGTAACATGTTTACTACATTCTCACAGTTTGAGGTAGAAGTGGAGTTAGGTGGCAGATGTGTGCAGTAACATGCATACGTACAATCTCAGCTGGGGGCAGAGAGGAGTAAAGGTGGCAGAAACATGTGACATGTTTAAATTACATTCTCAGTGCTGTGGGTAGGGCCAGAGTGGAACTAAGGTGGCAAGTGTGAGCAGCATGTTTACATTAAATTATCACAGCTGGGACATAGTGGGCTTAAAGTGGCAGAAGTGCAGTAACATGTTGTTACATTCTAGCTGGGGGCAGAGTGAAGCTAAGGTGGAACATGGGAGTAACATGTTTATTAAATTCTCATAGCTGGGGAGTGGAAAAGGTGGCACATGTGTGCCAGCAACATTTACTACATTCTCACAGCTGGGGCAGAGTAGGCTATGGTGGCAGAAGTGTGCAGTACGTGTTTATTACATTCTCACAAGTGGGGCAGGGTTGAGATAAAGAGGCAAGTATGATTATGTTTATTGCATTCTCACAGCTGGGCAGAGTGGAGTTAGCGGATGTGTGCAGTAACACTACATACATTCTCCAGCTGGGGGGAAGAGAGAAAGGTGGCAGAAACATGTGCTGACATGTTTAAATTACATTCTCGCAGTGTGGGTAGGGAGTGGAACTAAGGTGGCAGAGTGTGTACAGCATGTTTACATTAAATTATACAGCTGAGGGGCATAGTGGGCAAAGTGGCAGAGTGCAGTAACATGTTTACATTACATTCTCACAGCTAGGAGGGTAGAGTGGGGTTATGCTGGCAGAAAGTGCAGTACATGTATACTTTTCTTACTCTCAGAGCTGAGTGTGAAAGCTGGTGGCAGGCGTGTGCAGTAATACATTTACATTGAGTCTTACAACTGGGGGAAAGTGGAGTGAATGTGGCAGAAGTGAAGTAATGTTCAAATTACATTCTCACAGCTGGCTGGGGAGAATGCAGCTAAGTTGACCGTTGTGCGTAACATGTTTACAACACATTCTCCAGCTGGGGTGCAGGTTGAGCTAAGGTGGCAAAAGTGTGCAGTAACATGTTTACATTACATTCTCACAGCTGGGGGCAGGGGCGTGGGTCTCAAATGTGCAGTAATATGTTTACATTCTCACAGCTGGGGGCAGGTGATGCTAAGGTGGCAGAGGTGTGCGTACATGTTTACATTACATTCTCACAGCTAGGCAGGTAAAACTAAAGTGGCAGAAGTGTGCAGTAACATGGTTTTAAATTCTAGCTGGGGTGTAGAGTGGAGTTAAGAGTGGCACATGTGTGCAGTAACATATTTACATTGCATTCTCACAGCTGGGGAGAGTGGAGCTAAGATGGCAGAGTGCAGTACCATGTTTACATTACATTCTCATTAGTGGGGAAGAGGGACAAAAGTTGAAGTCTGGGTGACATGTTTTTATTACATTCCAGCAACGGGGCAGAGTGGAGTAAATAGCAGATGTGTGCAGTAACATGTTTACACTATCACAGCTAGAGGTCGATAGAGATAAGGTAGAAGGGTGCTGTAACATGTTTACATTACTTCTCACCTGTGGGAAGAGTGGAGCTAAGGTCTCAGAACTGTGCAGTAACATGTTTACTACATTCTCACTGCTGGGGCCTGATTGGAGCTAAGGTGGCAGGGTGTCATGACATGTTGCAGTACATTCTGTCAGCTGGGGCAGGTGGGGCTAACATGGCAGACATGCGGTGACATGTTAAATTTCTTTCTCACTGCTGGGGGAGCACCAGACAGGAATTAAGACGCAGAAGTGTGTACATGTTTTCATTACATTCTCACAGTTGAGGTAGAGTGAAGCTACGGAAAATCATGCTGTAACCTGTTTACATTACATTCTCACAGCTGGTGGGCAGAGTGCAGCTAATGTTGCAGAACTGCTGTACATGTTTACATTACATTCTCACAGCTGGGGGAGGCAGCACAGTAACATATTACATTACAATCCAACAGCGGGGGAAAGTAGACTACGGTGGCGAAGTAAGTATCATTACATTCTCACAGCTGGCTTGGTGGTGTAAAATAGTCTTAATGTGACAGTAGGCACAATGTTTGCGTACGTTCTTCAGCTGAGCAAATTAGACTAAGTGGCAGATGTGCAGTAACATGTTTACATTCTCTCACAGCTGGGGGCAGATAGACTAAGGTGACAAAGTGTGCAGTAATATGTTTACATTATATTCTCATAGCTGGGGGTAAATGGAACCAGGTGGCAAGTGTACAATAACATATTTACATTACATTCTCACAGCTGGGAGGGAGCAAGGTTTATCTAAGTGGCAAGTGTGCAGTAAGATATTTATACATTCTCTCAGCTGGGGTACAGTTGAATTAAAGTGGAAGTATGCAGTAACATGTTTATTACATTCTCACAACGAGGGTTGGGTGGAGAGAAGGTGCAGTGTGGCGTATATACTTAATACATTCTCACAGCTAGGGGACAGAGAGGAGCAAAGGAGAAATATGTGTGACATGTTTAAATTATATTCTCACTGCTGGGGAGGGCCAAGTGGAACTAAGATGGCAGAAGTGCAGCAACATGTTTACGTACATTATCCTGCTGGGGGGCATAGTGGTTAAAAGTGGCAAATTAACATGTTTACATTACATTCTCAAAGGGGGAGAGTGGAGTTTTGGGAAATGTACAGTACATGTATACTTTTGTTACTCAGAGCTGGGGGCTGCGTAAGCTAAGGTGGCAGACGTGTGCAGTAATACATTACATGAGAGTCTTCAACTGAGGGTAGAGAGGGAATAGAGGTGGCAGAGTGCAGTAACATATTTAAAGTACATTCTCACAGCTGGCTGGGGGTAGAGTGCAGCTAAGTTGACAGTTGTGTGCAGTAACCGTTTACCTATACATTCTACAGCTGAAGGGAAATTGGCTAAAGTGGCAAAGTGTGCAGTAACATGTTTATTACATCTCTGGCCGTGGGCAGAGTGGAGCTAAGGTCTCAAGAAATGTGCAGTAATATATTTGCCATTCTCAGAACCTCGGGCAGAGTGAGCTAAGGTGGAAGAACTGTGCAGTATTTTACTTTAAATTCTCATGGCTGGGGGTAGAGTGGAGTTAATGTGGCACATGTGTGCAGTAATATATTCATTATTCTCACAGCTGGGGCAGGTAGAGCTAGTTGGCAGAAGTGTGCAGTAACATGTTTATTCATTCTACAAGTGGGTAGGTTGGTAAGGAGGCAAGTATGCAGTATCATGTTTACATTGCATTCTCCACAGATGGCAGAGTGGAGCTAAGATGGCAGAAGTGCAGTACCATGTTTACATTACATTCTCGTGTGGAAAGAGTGGAGAAAAGTTGGCAGAAGGTGGAGTGACATCTTTTTACATTACAGAAGAACTTGGGCAGAGTGGAGTAGGTAGCAGATGTGTACAGTAACATGTTTACATTCTCATAGCCAGAGGTCAGAGGAGATGAGATAGCAAGTGTGCAGTAACATGCATTGCACTACTCACAGCTGGGGGAGAAGTGTACAGTAACATATTTTCCATTCTCACAGCAGAGGGCCAGATTGGAGCTAAAAGTGGCGGAAATGTGCAGTAACATGTTTACATTCTCGCTGGGGATCAGGTGGAGAAGGCAGCAGAAGTGTGCAGTAACATGTTGTACATTCTCACAGCTAGCGGGCAGAGCTAGTCCCAGAACTCTCTGATAACATGTTTACACCATTCTCACTGCTGAGGCAGATTGGGCTAGTCATGAAGTGTGCAGTAACATGTTTACATTACATTCTCACAGCTGCGGCGTCAAAAAAAAGTGGAGCTAACATGATGAAGTGTGCAAACATGTTTACATTACATTCTTGCAGCTGGTGACAGAAGTGGATCTTAGGTGCCAGAGGTGTGCAGTAACATGTTTATTAATTCTACACGCTGGGCAAAGTGGCTAGGTGGGATTTGTGCAGTAACATGTTTACATTACATTCTAGCAGCTGGGGCAGGTGACTAAGGTGGAAGAACTGTGGACATGTTTGCATTAAATTCTCAAAGCTGGGGGCAGAGTGGAATAAGGTGGAAGGCGAGCAGTAACAAATTACATTACATTCTCACTGGGGTGAGTGAGCTATGGTGGCAGAAGTGTGCGTAGCGTGTTTACAGTACATTCTCACAAGTGGGGGCAGGGTTGAATAAGGAGGCAAAAAGTATGCAGTATTATGTTTACATTGCATTCTCACAACAGGGCAGAGTGGAGTTAATGTGGCAAAGTGTGCAGTAACATTTACGTACATTCTCCTGGGGTTCAGTAGACTCAGATGGAAGAGCACTACCACATGTACATTACATTCTCACAGTAGTGGGGCAGAGTGGAGAAAAGTTGGCAGAGGGTGGAGTGACATATTTCATTAAATTCCAACAACTGGGGGCACAGTGGAGGTAAGGTAGCGGTATAGTGCAGTGCATGTAACCATTCTCACTGCTGGCGGGGCAGAGTGGAGATAAGGTAGCAGAAGTGTGCAGCAACATGTTTACACTGCATTCTCACGGCTGGCGGGCAGGTGCAGCTAAGGTTGCAGAACTGTGCAGTAACATGTTTGCATTACATTCTCACAGCTGGCTGGGGGAGAATGCAGCTAAGTTGACGTTGTGTGCAGTAACATGTTTACCATACATTCTCACAGCTGGGGGGTGCAGAGTTGAGCTAAGTGGCAAAGGGTGCAGTAACATGTTTACATTACATTCTCACAGCTGAGGGCAGAGTATGACTAAGGTCCAGAAATGTGCAGTAATATGTTTACCCACATTCTCACAGCTGGGGGCAGAGTGATGCTAAGAGTGGCAGAGGTGTGCAGTAACATGTTTACATTACATTCTCACAGCTAGGGGCAGAGTGAAGCTAAGGTGGCAGAAGTGTGCAGTAGCATGGTTACATTAAATTCTGAGCTGGAAGTGTAGAGTGGAATTAAAGTGGCACATGTGTGCAGTAACATGTTCCATTGCATTCTCACAGCTGGGGAAGAGTGGAGCTAAGATGGCAGAAGTGCAGTACCATGTTTACATTACATTCTCACATTAGTGAGGAAGAGGGACAAAAGTTGGCAGAAGTCTGGAGTGACATGTTTGTTACATTCCAAGCAACTTGGGGCAGAGTGGAATGAGGTAGCAGATGTGTGCAGTAACATGTTTACATTATCACAGCTGGGGGTCAGAGTAGAGATAAGGTAGCAGAAGGTGCTGTAACATGTTTACATTACATCTCACACCCGTCAGGCAGAGTGAAGCTAAGGTCTCAGAACTGTGCAGTAACATGTTTACACTACATTCTCTCACTGCATGGGGGCCTGATTGGAGCTAAGGTGGCAGAAGTGTGCAGTAACATGTTTACATTACATTCTGTCAGCTGGGGGCAGAGTGGGAGCCTAACATGGCAGAAACATGCGGTGACATGTTTAAATTTCTTTCTCACTGCTGGGGAGCACCAGACAGGAATTAAGATGGCAGAAGTGAGTAACATGTTTTCATTACATTCTCACAGTTGGGGTAGAGTGAAGCTAACGGAAGAATCATGCTGTAGCCTGTTTACATTACATTCTCACAGCTGGTGGGAGAGTGCAGCTAATGTTGCAGAACTGCGCATGTAACATGTTTACATTACATTCTCACAGCTGGGAGAGGTGTACAGTAACATATTTACATTACAATCCAACAGCAGGGGCTAGAGTGGAGCTACGATGGCAGAAGTGTGCAGTATCATGTTTACATTACATTCTCACAGCTGGCTTGAGTGGTGTAAAGTGGTCTTAATGTGACAGAAGTGGGCACAAAGATGTTTGCATTACGTTCTTCCAGCTGGGCGACAGAGTGGAGCTAAGGTGGCAATGTGTGCAGTAACATATTTTTACATACGTTCTCTCACAGCTGAGGGCAGAATGGAGCTAAGGTGACAAAGTAGTGTGCAGTAATATGTTTACATTATATTCTCATAGCTGGGGTGAGAGTGGAGCCAAGGTGGCAGAAGTGTACAATAACATATGTTACATTACATTCTCACAGCTGGGAGGGAGCAGGAGTTTTATCTAAGGTGGCAGAAGTGTGCAGTAAGATGTTTACATTACATTCATTCTCTCAGCTGAGGGTACAGTTGAGTTAAGGTGGTAGAAGTGTGCAGTAACATGATTACATTACACTCACAACTTGAGGTTGGGTGGGTGGAGTGGCAGATGTGTGCAGTAATATGCTTACATTACATTCTCACAGCTGGGGGACAGAGGGAGCAAAGGTGGCAGAAATATGTGGTGACATGTTTAAATTATATCTCTCACTGCTGGGGGAGGCCAGAGTGGAACTAAGGTGGCAGAAGTGTAGCTAACATGTTTTACATTACATTATCACTGCTGGGGGCATGAGTGGATTTAAAGTGGCAGAAGTGCAGTAACATGTTTACATTACATTCTCAAGGGGTAGAGTGGAGTTTGGAGGCAGAATGTGCAGTACATGTATACTTTTGTTACTCAGAGCTGAGGGCTCGCGTGAAAGCTAAGGTGGCAGGCATGTGCAGTAATACATTTACATTAGAGTCTTACAACTGGGGGTAGAGTGGAGTAGAAGGTGGCAAGTGCAGTAACATGTTTAAATTACATTCTCACAGCTGGCTGGGGGGTAGAGTGCAGCTAAGTTGACAGTTGTGTGCAGTAACACGTTTACCATACATTCTCGCAGCTGGGGGGGCAGAGTTGGGCTAAGGTGGCAAAAGTGTGCAGTAACATGTTTACATTACATCTCACAGCCGTGGGCAGAGTGGAGCTAAGGTCTCAGAAATGTGCAGTAATATGTTTACCTTACATTCTCAGAACCTCGGGGCAGAGTGAAGCTAAGGTGGAAGAACTGTGCAGTAAATGTTTACTTTAAATTCTCATAGCTGGGGGTAGAGTGGAGTTAATGTGGCACATGTGCAGTAATATATTACATTACATTCTCACAGCTGGGGCAGAGTAGAGCTAAGTTGGCAGAGTGTGCAGTAACATGTTTACATTACATTCTCACAGAGTGGGGTGAGGGTTGAGATAAGGAGGCAGAAGTATGCAGTATCATGTTTACATTGCATTCTCCAAGCAGTGGCAAGTGGAGCTAAGATGGCAGAATGCAGTACCATGTTTACATTACATTCTCACAGTAGTGGAAAGTGGAGAAAAAGTTGGCAGAGAGGTGGAGTGACATGTTTTCATTACATTCGAAGAACTTGGGCAGAGTGGAGTAAGGTAGCAGATGTGTGCAGTAACATGTTTACATTCTCATAGCTGGGGGTCAGAGAGGAGATGAGATAGCAGAAGTGTGCAGTAACATGTTTGTTACATTCTCCACAGCTGGGGGGAGAGAGTGTACAGTAACATATTTACACTACATTCTCACAGCAGAGGGGCCAGATTGGAGCTAAGGTGGGCGGAAGTGTGCAGTAACATGTTTACATTCTCACAGCTGGGGATCAGAGTGGAGAGAGGTAGCAGAAGTGTGCAGTAACATGTTTACATTACATTCTCACAGCTGGCGGGCAGAGTGGAGCTAGGTCAGAACTCTGCAGTAACATGTTTTACACTAAATTCTCACTGCTGGGGGGGCAGATTGGGGCTAAGGTCAAGAAGTGTGCAGTAACATGTTTACATTACATTCTCACAGCTGGCTAGGGGGGTCAAGTGGAGCTAACGTGATAGAGGTGTGCAGAAACATGTTTACATTACATTCTTGCAGCTGAGTGACAGAGTGGATCTTAGGTGGCAGAGTGTGCAGTAGCATGTTTACATACATTCTCTCACAGCTATGGGCAAAAGTAAGCTAAGGTGGCAGATTTGTGCAGTAACATGTTTACATTACATTCTACGTGGCTGGGGGCAGAGTGAAGCTAAGGTGGAAGAACTGTGGAGTAACATGTTTACATTAAATTCTCATAGCTGGGGCAGAGTGGAGATAAGGTGGCACATGGTGCCGTAACATGTTACATTACATTCTCACAGCTGGGGCAGAGTGAGCTATGGTGGCAGAGAGTGTGCAGTAACGTGTTTACATTACATTCTCACAAGTGGGGCAGGGTTGAGATAAGGAGGCAAAAGTATGCAGTAGTATGTTTACATTGCATTCTCCACAGCTAGGGGCAGAGTGGAGTTAATGTGGCAGAGTGTGCAGTAACATGTTTACATTACATTCTCACACCTGGGGTTCAGAGTGGAGCTCAGATGGCAGAAGTGCACTACCATGTTTACATTACATTCTCACAGTGAGTGGGGCAGAGTGGAGAAAAGTTGGCAGAGGTGTGGGTGACATATTTTCATTACATTCCAACAACTTGGGGCACAGTGGAGTAAGGTAGCGGATGTGTGCAGTAACATGTATACATTCCTACTGCTGGGGGTCAGAGTGGAATAAGGTAGCAGAAGTGTGCAGCAACATGTTTACACTGCATTCACAGCTAGCGGGCAGAGTGCAGCTAAGGTTGCAGAACTGTGCAGTAACATGTTGCATTACATTCTCAGCTGGGGAGAGTGTACAGTAACATATTTCACTACATTCTCACAGCTGGGTGGCCAGATTGGAGCTAAGCTGGCAGATGTGGCAGTAGCATATTTACATTACATTATCACAGCTGGCTTGGGGGTAAAAGTGAAGCTAACGTGACAGAAGTGTGCAGTAACATGTTTACATTACATTCTCACAGCTAGGCAGAATGAAGCTATAATTGGCAGAGGTGTGCAGTAACATGTTTACTATATTCTCATAGCTGGGGGTGAGTGGAGTTAAGGTGGCAGATGTGTGCAGTACCGTCTTTACATTACATTCTCCCAACTGGGGGCAGAGTGGATCTAAGGTGCCAGAAGTGTGCAGTAACATCTTTACATTGCATTCTCACAGCTGGCTTGGGGGTAAGTGGAGACTAACCTGACAGAAGTGTGCAGAAACATGTTTACATTATGTTCTTGCATCTGGGCGACAGAGTGGAGCTTAGGTGGCAGAGGTGTGCAGTAACATGTTTACATTAGATTCTCACAGCTGGGGCAGAGTGAGGCTAAGGAGTGGCAGAGGTGTGCAGTAAGTGTGTTTTATTACATTCTCACAAGTGAGGGACGGGGTTGGCCGAAGGAGGCAGAAGTATGCAGTATCATGTTTACATTGCAATCTCCAGCTGGCACATAGTGGAGCTAAGGTGGCAGAAGTGTGCAGTAACATGTTTACATTACATTCTCACAGATGGGGTTCAAGTGGAGCTAAGATGGCAGAAGTGCAGTACCATGTTTACATTACATTCTCACAGTAGTGGGGTAGAGTGGAGAAAAGTTGACAGTAGTGTGGAGTGACATGTTTCATTACATTCCAACAACAGGGGCAGAGTGGAGGTAGGTGTGAATGTGTGCAGTAACATGTTTGCATTACATTCTCACAGCTGGCGGACAGAGTGCAGCTAAGGTTGCAGAACTATGCAGTAACATGTTTACATTAAATTCTCACAGCTGTGGGGCCAGATTGGAGCTAAGGTGGCAGAAGTGTGCAGTACCATGTTAACATTAGATTCTCACAACTGGCTTGGGGGGGTAAAGTGGATCTAACATGACAGAACTGTGCAAAAACATGTTTACATTACACTCTTGCAGCTGGGCGACAGAGTGGATCTTAGGTGGCAGAGGTGTGCAGTAACATGTTTACATTACATTCTCACAGCTGGGGTTCAGAGTGGAGCTAAGATGGCAGAAGTGCAGTACCATGTTAAGATTACATTCTCCCAGTAGTGGGGCAGAGAGGAGAAAAGTTGGCAGAAGTGTGGAGTGACATGTTTTCATTACATTCCAACAACTTGGGGCAGAGTGGAGGCAAGGTAGCAGAAGTGTGCAGTAACATGTTTACTTTATATTCTCATAGCTGGGGGTGAGAGTGGAGTTAAAGTGGCAGATGTGCGCAGGTAGCGTCTTTACATTACATTCCACAGCTGGGGCAGAAGTGGATCTAAGGTGCCAGATGTGTGCAGTAACATGTTTACATTATAGTCTAATAGCTGGGGGTAGAGTGGAGCCAAGGTGACAGAGTGTACAGTAACATGTTACATTACATTCTCACAGCTGAAGGGCCAGGGTTTAGCTAAGGTGGCAGAAGTGTGCAGTAAGATGTTTACATTAATTCATTCTCTCAGCTGGGGTCAAGTTGAGTTAAGGTGGTAGAAGTGTGCAGTAACATGTTTGCATTACATTCTCACAGCTTGAGGTAGGGTGGAGTTAAGGTGGCAAATGTGTGCAGTAACATGCATACATTACATTCTCCCAGCTGGGGGCAGAGCAGATAATGGTGGCAGAAACATGTGCTGACATGTTTAAATTACATTCTCAGTGCTGTGGGTACAGGGCCAGGTGGAACTAAGGTGGCAGAAGTGTGTAGCAGCATGTTCACATTAAATTATACACAGCTGGAGGCATAGTGGGCTTAAAGTGGCAGAAGTGCAGTAACATGTTTACGTACATTCTCACAGCTGGGAGGGTAGAGAGTGGGTTGCTGGCAGAAGAGTGCAGTACATGTATACTTTTCTTACTCAGAGCTGGGGGCTGTGTGAAAGCTAAGGTGGCAGACGTGTGCAGTAATACATTTACATTAGAGTCTTACAACTGGGGGTTGAGTGGAGTGAATGTGGCAGAAGTGCATTAACATGTTTAAATTACATTCTCACAGCTGGCTGGGGGTAGAATGCAGCTAAGTTGACCGTTGTGTGCAGTAACATGTTTACCATACATTCTCCACAGCTGGGGGGGCAGAGTTGAGCTAAGGTGGCAAAAGTGTGCAGTAACATGTTTACATTACATTCTCACAGCTGGGGGCAGAGTGCGTTAAGGTCTCAGAAATGTGCAGTAATATGTTTACCTTACTCACAGCTATGAGGGCAGAGTGATGCTAAGGTGGCAGAGGTGTGCAGTAACATGTTTACATTACATTCTCACAGCTAGGGGCAGAGTGAAGCTAAGGTGGCAGAAGTGTGCAGTAACATGTTTACATTAAATTCTCATAGCTGGGGTGTAGAGTGGAGTTAAAGTGGCACATGTGTCAGTAACAATGTTACATTGCATTCTCACAGCTGGGGCAGAGTGGAGCAAAGATGGCAGAAGTGCAGTACCATGTTTACATTACATTCTCACAGTAATGGGGAAGGGGGACAAAGTTGGCAGAAGTCTGGGTGACATGTTTTATTACATTCCAACAACTTGGGTCAGAGATGGAAGTAAGGTAGATGATGTGCAGTAACATGTTTACATTATCACAGCTGGGGGTCAGAGTGAGATAAGGTAGCTAGAAGGGTGCTGTAACATGTTTACATTACATTCTCACAGCTTCTCAGGGCAGAGTGGAGCTAAGGTCTCAGAACTGTGCAGTAACATGTTTACACTCATTCTCACTGCTGGGGGCCTGATTGGAGCTAAGGTGGCAGAAGTGTGCAGTAACATGTTTATATACATTCTGTCAGTTGGGGGCAGAGTGGAGCTAACATGGCAGAAACATGCGGTGACATGTTTAAATTTCTTTCTCACTGCAGGGAGCACCAGACAGGAATTAAGATGGCAGAAGTGTAGTAACATGTTTTCATTACATTCTCACAGTTGGGGTAAAGTGAAGCTAAGTGGAAGAATCATGCTGTAACCTGTTTACATTACATTCTCACAGCTGGTGGGCAGAGTGCAGCTAATGTTGCAGAACTGCGCAGTAACATGTTTAATTACATTCTCACAGCTGGGGAAGTGTACAGTAACATATTTACATTATTCCCACAGCCGGGGCTAGGTAGAACTACGGTGGCAGAGTGTGCAGTATCATGTTTACATTACATTCTCACAGCTGGCTTGGTGGTGTAAAGTGGTCTTAATGTGACAGAAGTGTGCAGAAAGATGTTTGCATTACGTTCTTCCAGCTGGGCGACAGAGTGGAGCTAAGGTGGCAGATCTGTGCAGTAACATGTTTACATTACGTTCTCACAGCTGGGGGCAGAATGGAGCTAAGGTGACAAAAGTGTGCAGTAATATGTTTACATTATATTCTCATAGCTGGGGGGTAGAGTGGAGCCAAGGTGGCAGAAGTGTACAATAACATGTTACATTACATTCTCACAGCTGGGAGCAGGGTTTATCTAGGTGGCAGAAGTGTGCAGTAAGATGTTTACATTACATTCATTCTCTCAGCTGGGGTACAGTTGAGTTAAGGTGGTAGAAGTGTGCAGTAACATGTTTACATTACATTCTCACAGCTTGAGGTTGGGTGGAGTTAAGGTGGCAGATGTGTGCAGTAACATGCTTACATTACATTCTCACAGCTGGGGGACAGAGGAGCAAAGTGGCAGAAATATGTGGTGACATGTTTAAATTATATTGTCACTGCTGGGGAGGCAGAGTGGAACTAAGGTGGCAAGTATGTAACATGTTTATTACATTATCACTGCTGGAGGGCATAGTGGATTAAAAGTGGCAGAAGTGCTGTAACATGTTTACATTACATTCTCAAAGGGGTAGGTGGAGTTTGGAGGCAGAAGTGCAGTACATGTATACTTTGTTACTCAGAGCTGGGGGGCTGTGTGAAAGCTAAGGTGCAGACGTGTGCAGTAATACATTTATATTAGAGTCTTACAACTGGGGGTAGAGTGGAGTAGAAGGTGGCAGAGGTGCAGTAACATGTTTAAATTACATTCTCACAGCTGGCTGGGGGTAGAGTGCAGCTAAGTTGACAGTTGTGTGCAGTAACACGTTACCATACATTCTCACAGCTGGGGAAAAGAGTTGGGCTAAGGTGGCAAAGTGTGCAGTAACATGTTTACATTACATTCCTCACAGCCATGGGCAGAGTGGAGCTAAGGTCTCAGAAATGTGCAGTAATATGTTTACTTACATTCTCAGAACCTCGAGGCAGAGTGAAGCTAAGGTGGAAGAACTGTGCAGTAACATGTTTACTTTAAATTCTCATAGCTGGGGGGGGAGTGGAGTTAATGTGGCATGTGTGCAGTAATATGTTACATTACATTCTCACAGCTGGGGCAGAGTAGAGCTAAGGTGGCAGAAGTGTGCAGTAACATGTTTACACTACATTCTCACAAGTGGGGGTAGGGTTGAGATAAGGAGGCAGAAGTATGCAGTATCATGTTTACATTGCATTCTCACAGCAGTGGCAGAGTGGAGCTAAGATGGCAGAAGTGCAGTACCATGTTTACATTACATTCTCACAGTAGTGGGAAGAGTGGAGAAAAGTTGGCAGAAGGTAGGAGTGACATGTTTTCATTACATTCGAAAGAACTTGGGCAGTGGAGGTAGGTAGCAGATGTGTGCAGTAACATGTTTACATTCTCACAGCTGGGGGGTCAGGAGGAGGTAAGATAGCAGAGAAGTGCAGTAACATGTTTACATTACATTCTCACAGCTGGGGAGAAGTGTACAGTAACATATTTACACTACATTCTCACAGCAGAGGGCCAGATTGGAGCTAAGGTGGCGGAAGTGTGCAGTAACATGTTTACATTCTCACAGCTGGGATCAGAGTGGAGAGAAGGTAGCAGAAGAGTGCAGTAACATGCTTACATTACATTCTCACAGCTGGGGGCAGAGTGAAGCTAAGGTGGAAGAACTGTGGAGTAACGTGTTTACATTAAATTCTCATAGCTGGGGGGCAGAGTGGAGATAAGGTGGCACATGTGTGCCGTAACATGTTTACATTACATTCTCACAGCTGGGGCAGAAGAGCTATGGTGGCAGAAGTGTGCAGTAACGTGTTTACATTACATTCTCACAAGTGGGGCAGGGTTGAGATAAGGAGGCAAAAGTATGCAGTATTATGTTTACATTGCATTCTCACAGCTGGGGCAGAGTGGAGTTAATGTGGCAGAAGTGTGCAGTAACATGTTTACATTACATTCTCACACCTGGGGTTCAGAGTGGAGCTCAGATGGCAGAAGTGCACTACCATGTTTACATTACATTCTCACAGTAGTGGGGTAGAGTGGAGAAAAGTTGGCAGAAGTGTGGAGTGACATGTTTTCATTACATTCCAACAACTTGGGGCACAGTGGAGGTAGGAAGCGGATGTGTGCAGTAACATGTATACATTCTCACTGCTGGGGGTCAGAGTGGAGATAAGGTAGCAAGAGTGTGCAGTAACTTGTTTACACTGCATTCTCACAGCTGGCGGGCAGAGTGCAGCTAAGGTTGCAGAACTGTGCAGTAACATGTTTGCATTACATTCTCAGCTGGGGGGAGAAGTGTACAGTAACATATTTACACTACATTCTCACAGCTGGGTGGCCAGATTGGAGCTAAGCTGGCAGATGTGTGCAGTAGCATATTTACATTACATTATCACAGCTGGCTTGGGGGGGTAAAGTGAAGCTAACGTGACAGAAGTGTGCAGTAACATGTTTACATTACATTCTCACAGCTGGGGCAGAATGAAGCTATGGTGGCAGAAGTGTGCAGTAACATGTTTACTTTATATTCTCATAGCTGGGGGGTAGAGTGGAGTTAAGGTGGCAGATGTGTGCAGTAACGTCTTTACATTACATTCTCCCAGCTGGGGGCAGTGGATCTAAGGTGCCAGAAGTGTGCAGTAACATCTTTACATTGCATTCTCACAGCTGGCTTGGGGGGGTAAAGTGGAGCTAACCTGACAGAAGTGTGCAGAAACATGTTTACATTATGTTCTTGCATCTGGGCGACAGAGTGGAGCTTAGGTGGCAGAGGTGTGCAGTAACATGTTTACATTACATTCTCACAGCTGGGGCAGAGTAGAGCTAAGGTGGCAGAGGTGTGCAGTAGCATGTTTTTATTACATTCTCACAAGTGGGGCAGGGTTGAGCGAAGGAGGCAGAGAAGTATGCAGTATCATGTTTACATTGCAATCTCACAGCTGGCACATAGTGGAGCTAAGGTGGCAGAAGTGTGCAGTAACATGTTTACATTACATTCTCACAGCTGGGGTTCAGAGTGGAGCTAAGATGGCAGAGTGCAGTGCCATGTTTACATTACATTCTCACAGTAGAGGGGTAGAGTGGAGAAAAGTTGACAGTAGTGTGGAGTGACATGTTTTCATTACATTCCAACAACTTGGGGCAGAGTGGAGGTAAGGTGGCAGATGTGTGCAGTAACATGTTTACATTACATTCTCACAGCTGGCGGGCAGAGTGCAGCTAAGGTTGCAGAACTATGCAGTAACATGTTTATATTAAATTCTCACAGCTGTAGGGCCAGATTGGAGCTAAGGTGGCAGAAGTGTGCAGTACCATGTTAACATTAGATTCTCACAACTGGCTTGGGGGGGTAAAGTGGATCTAACATGACAGAACTGTGCAAAAACATGTTTACATTACACTCTTGCAGCTGGGCGACAGAGTGGATCTTAGGTGGCAGAGGTGTGCAGTAACATGTCTACATTACATTCTCAGAGCTGTGGGCAGAGTGGCGCTAAGGTGACCGAGGTGTGCAGTAACATGTTTACATTACATTCTCACAGCTGGGGTTCAGAGTGGAGCTAAGATGGCAGAAGTGCAGTACCATGTTTAGATTACATTCTCCCAGTAGTGGGGTAGAGTGGAGAAAAGTTGGCAGAAGTGTGGAGTGACATGTTTTCATTACATTCCAACAACTTGGGGCAGAGTGGAGGTGAGGTAGCAGAAGTGTGCAGTAACATGTTTACTATATTCTCATAGCTGGGGGTAGAGTGGAGTTAAGGTGGCAGATGTGTGCAGTAACGCTTTTACATTACATTCTCCCAGCTGGGGCAGAGTGGATCTAAGGTGCCAAGTGTGCAGTAACATGTTTACATTATAGTCTAATAGCTGGGGGTAGAGTGGAGCCAAGGTGACAGAGTGTACAGCAAACATTTACATTACATTCTCACAGCTGGGGGGCCAGGGTTTAGCTAAGGTGGCAGAAGTGTGCAGTAAGATGTTTACATTAATTCATTCTCTCAGCTGGGGGTCAAGTTGAGTTAAGGTGGTAGAAGTGTGCAGTAACATGTTTACATTACATTCTCACAGCTTGAGGTAGGGTGGAGTTAAGGTGGCAGATGTGTGCAGTAACATGCATACATTACATTCTCCCTGCTGGGGGGGCAGAGAGGAGTAAGGTGGCAGAAACATGTGCTGACATGTTTAAATTACATTCTCAGTGCTGTGGTGGGCCAGGTGGAACTAATGGCAGAAGTGTGTAGCAGCATGTTTACATTAAATTATCACAGCTGGGGGGCATAGTGGGCTTAAAGTGGCAGAAGTGCAGTAACATGTTTACATTACATTCTCACAGCTGGGAGGGGTAGAGTGGGTTATGCTGGCAGAAGAGTGCAGTACATGTATACTTTTCTTACTCAGGCTGGGGGCTGTGTGAAAGCTAAGGTGGCAGACGTGTGCAGTAATACATTACATTAGAGTCTTACAACTGGGGGGTAGAGTGGAGTGAATGTGGCAGAAGTGCAGTAACATGTTTAAATTACATTCTCACAGCTGGCTGGGGATGAGATACAGCTAAGTTGACCGTTGTGTGCAGTAACATCTTTACTATACATTCTCACACAGCTGGGGGGGGCAGAGTTGAGCTAAGGTGGCAATGTGCAGTAACATGTTTACATTACATTCTCACAGCTGGGGGCAGAGTGCGGCTAAGGTCTCAGAAATGTGCAGTAATATGTTTACCTTACATTCTCACAGCTGGGGGGCAGAGTGATGCTAAGGAGGCAGAGGTGTGCAGTAACATGTTTACATTACATTCTCACAGCTAGGGGCTGAGTGAAGCTAAGGTGGCAGAAGTGTGCAGTAACATGTTTACATTAAATTCTCATAGCTGGGGTGTAGAGTGGAGTTAAGTGGCACATGTGTGCAATACATATTTACATTGCATTCTCACAGCTGGGGCAGAGTGGAGCTAAGATGGCAGAAGTGCAGTACCATGTTTACATTACATTCTCACAGTAGTGGGGAAGAGGGGACAAAAGTTGGCAGAAGTCTGGAGTGACATGTTTTTATTACATTCCAACAACTTGGGGCAGAGTGGAGGTAAGGTAGCAGATGTGTGCAGTAACATGTTTACATTATCACAGCTGGGGGGGTCAGAGTAGAGATAAGGTAGCAGAAGGGTGCTGTAACATGTTTACATTACATTCTCACACCTGTCAGGCAGAGTGGAGCTAAGGTCTCAGAACTGTGCAGTAACATGTTTACACTACATTCTCACTGCTGGGGGCCTGATTGGAGCTAAGGTGGCAGAAGTGTGCAGTAACATGTTTACATTCATGTCTGTCAGCTGGGGCAGAGTGGAGCTAACATGGCTGAAACATGCGGTGACATGTTTAAATTTCTTCTCTCACTGCTGGGGAGCACCAGACAGGAATTAAGATGGCAGAAGTGTAGTAACATGTTTTCATTACATTCTCACAGTTGGGGTAGAGTGAAGCTAACGCGGAAGAATCATGCTGTAACCTGTTTACATTACATTCTCACAGCTGGTGGGCAGAGTGCAGCTAATGTTGCAGAACTGCGCAGTAACATGTTTACATTACATTCTCACAGCTGGGGGAGAAGTGTACAGTAACATATTTACATTACATTCCCACAGCCGGGGGCTAGAGTGGAGCTACGGTGGCAGAAGTGTGCAGTATCATGTTTACATTACATTCTCACAGCTGGCTTGGTGGTGTAAAGTGGTCTTAATGTGACAGAAGTGTGCAGAAAGATGTTTGCATTATGTTCTTCCAGCTGGGCGACAGAGTGGGGCTAAGGTGGCAGATGTGTGCAGTAACATGTTTACATTACGTTCTCACAGCTGGGGGCAGAATGGAGCTAAGGTGACAAAAGTGTGCAGTAATATGTTTACATTATATTCTCATAGCTGGGGGTAGAGGAGCCAAGGTGGCAGAAGTGGTACACAACATATTTGCATTACATTCTCACAGCTGGGGGATCAGGGTTTATCTAAGGTGGCAGAAGTGTGCAGTAAGATGTTTACATTACATTCATTCTCTCAGCTGGGGGTACAGTTGAGTTAAGGTGGTAGAAGTGTGCAGTAACATGTTTACATTACATTCTCACAACTTGAGGTTGGGTGGAGTTAAGGTGGCAGATGTGTGCAGTAATATGCTTACATTACATTCTCACAGCTGGGGGGACAGAGAGGAGCAAAGGTGGCAGAAATATGTGGTGACATGTTTAAATTATATTCTCACTGCTGGGGGGAGGGCCAGAGTGGAACTAAGGTGGCAGAAGTGTATAGCAACATGTTTACATTACATTATCACTGCTGGGGGGGGCATAGTGGATTTAAAGTGGCAGAAGTGCAGTAACATGTTTACATTACATTCTCAAAGGGGGTAGAGTGGAGTTTTGGAGGCAGAAGTGTGCAGTATATGTATACTTTTGTTACTCAGAGCTGGGGGGCTGTGTGAAAGCTAAGGTGGCAGACGTGTGCAGTAATACATTTACATTAGAGTCTTACAACTGGGGGGTAGAGTGGAGTGAAGGTGGCAGAAGTGCAGTAACATGTTTAAATTACATTCTCACAGTTGGCTGGGGGGTAGAGTGCAGCTAAGTTGACAGTTGTGTGCAGTAACACGTTTACCATACATTCTCGCAGCTGGGGGGGCAGAGTTGAGCTAAGGTGGCAAAAGTGTGCAGTAACATGTTTACATTACATCTCACAGCCGTGGGCAGAGTGGAGCTAAGGTCTCAGAAATGTGCAGTAATATGTTTACCTTACATTCTCAGAACCTCGGGGCAGAGTGAAGCTAAGGTGGAAGAACTGTGCAGTAACATGTTTACTTTAAATTCTCATAGCTGGGGGGTAGAGTGGAGTTAATGTGGCACATGTGTGCAGTAATATGTTTACATTACATTCTCACAGCTGGGGCAGAGTAGAGCTAAGGTGGCAGAAGTGTGCAGTAACATGTTTACATTACATTCTCACAAGTGGGGGTAGGGTTGAGATAAGGAGGCAGAGGTATGCAGTATCATGTTTACATTGCATTCTCACAGCAGTGGCAGAGTGGAGCTAAGATGGCAGAAGTGCAGTACCATGTTTACATTACATTCTCACAGTAGTGGAGAAGAGTGGAGAAAAGTTGGCAGAAGAGTGGAGTGACATGTTTTCATTACATTCCAAGAACTTGGGCAGAGTAGAGGTAAGGTAGCAGATGTGTGCAGTAACATGTTTACATTCTCACAGCTGGGGGGGTCAGAGAGGAGATAAGATAGCAGAAGTGTGCAGTAACATGTTTACATTACATTCTCACAGCTGGGGGGAGAAGTGTACAGTAACATATTTACACTACATTCTCACAGCAGAGGGGCCAGATTGGAGCTAAGGTGGCGGTAGTGTGCAGTAACATGTTTACATTCTCACAGTTGGGGGGATCAGAGTGGAGAGAAGGTAGCAGAAGTGTGCAGTAACATGTTTACATTACATTCTCACAGCTGGCGGGCAGAGTGGAGCTAAGGTCTCAGAACTCTGCAGTAACATGTTTACACTAAATTATCACTGCTGGGGGGGCAGATTGGAGCTAAGGTCGCAGAAGTGTGCAGTAACATGTTTACATTACATTCTCACAGCTGGCTTGGGGGGTCAAGTGGAGCTAAGGTGATAGAAGTGTGCAGAAACATGTTTACATTACATTCTTGCAGCTGAGTGACAGAGTGGATCTTAGGTGGCAGAGGTGTGCAGTAACATGTTTACATTACATTCTCACAGCTGGGGGGCAGAGTGAAGCTAAGGTGGAAGAACTGTGGAGTAACATGTTTACATTAAATTCTCATAGCTGGGGGGCAGAGTGGAGATAAGGTGGCACATGTGTGCCGTAACATGTTTACATTACATTCTCACAGCTGGGGCAGAGTAGAGCTATGGTGGCAGAAGTGTGCAGTAACGTGTTTACATTACATTCTCACAAGTGGGGCAGGGTTGAGATAAGGAGGCAAAAGGTTGCAGTATTATGTTTACATTGCATTCTCACAGCTGGGCCAGAGTGGAGTTAATGTGGCAGAAGTGTGCAGTAACATGTTTACATTACATTCTCACACCTGGGGTTCAGAGTGGAGCTCAGATGGCAGAAGTGCACTACCATGTTTACATTACATTCTCACAGTAGTGGGGTAGAGTGGAGAAAAGTTGGCAGAAGTGTGGAGTGACATGTTTTCATTACATTCCAACAACTTGGGGCACAGTGGAGGTAAGGTAGCGGATGTGTGCAGTAACATGTATACATTCTCACTGCTGGGGGGGGTCAGAGTGGAGATAAGGTAGCAGAAGTGTGCAGTAACATGTTTACACTGCATTCTCACAGCTGGCGGGCAGAGTGCAGCTAAGGTTGCAGAACTGTGCAGTAACATGTTTGCATTACATTCTCAGCTGGGGGGAGAAGTGTACAGTAACATATTTACACTACATTCTCACAGCTGGGTGGCCAGATTGGAGCTAAGCTGGCAGATGTGTGCAGTAGCATATTTACATTACATTATCACAGCTGGCTTGGGGGGGGTAAAGTGAAGCTAACGTGACAGAAGTGTGCAGAAACATGTTTACATTGCATTCTCACAGCTGGGGCAGAATGACGCTATGGTGGCAGAAGTGTGCAGTAACATGTTTACTTTATATTCTCATAGCTGGGGGGTAGAGTGGAGTTAAGGTGGCAGATGTGTGCAGTAACGTCTTTACATTACATTCTCCCAGCTGGGGGCAGAGTGGATCTAAGGTGCCAGAAGTGTGCAGTAACATCTTTACATTGCATTCTCACAGCTGGCTTGGGGGGGTAAAGTGGAGCTAACCTGACAGAAGTGTGCAGAAACATGTTTACATTATGTTCTTGCATCTGGGCGACAGAGTGGAGCTTAGGTGGCAGAGGTGTGCAGTAACATGTTTACATTAGATTCTCACAGCTGGGGCAGAGTAGAGCTAAGGTGGCAGAGGTGTGCAGTAATGTGTTTTTATTACATTCTCACAAGTGGGGGCAGGGTTGAGCGAAGGAGGCAGAAGTATGCAGTATCATGTTTACATTGCAATCTCACAGCTGGCACATAGTGGAGCTAAGGTGGCAGAAGTGTGCAGTAACATGTTTACATTACATTCTCACAGATGGGGTTCAGAGTGGAGCTAAGATGGCAGAAGTGCAGTACCATGTTTACATTACATTCTCACAGTAGTGGGGTAGAGTGGAGAAAAGTTGACAGTAGTGTGGAGTGACATGTTTTCATTACATTCCAACAACTTGGGGCAGAGTGGAGGTAAGGTGGCAGATGTGTGCAGTAACATGTTTACATTACATTCTCACAGCTGGCGGGCAGAGTGCAGCTAAGGTTGCAGAACTATGCAGTAACATGTTTACATTAAATTCTCACAGCTGTGGGGCCAGATTGGAGCTAAGGTGGCAGAAGTGTGCAGTACCATGTTAACATTATATTCTCACAACTGGCTTGGGGGGGTAAAGTGGATCTAACATGACAGAACTGTGCAAAAACATGTTTACATTACACTCTTGCAGCTGGGCGACAGAGTGGATCTTAGGTGGCAGAGGTGTGCAGTAACATGTCTACATTACATTCTCAGACCTGTGGGCAGAGTGGTGCTAAGGTGACCGAGGTGTGCAGTAACATGTTTACATTACATTCTCACAGCTGGGGTTCAGAGTGGAGCTAAGATGGCAGAAGTGCAGTACCATGTTAAGATTACATTCTCCCAGTAGTGGGGTAGAGAGAGAAAAGTTGGCAGAAGTGTGGAGTGACATGTTTTCATTACATTCCAACAACTTGGGGCAGAGTGGAGGTGAGGTAGCAGAAGTGTGCAGTAACATGTTTACTTTATATTCTCATAGCTGGGGGGTAGAGTGGAGTTAAGGTGGCAGATGTGTGCAGTAACGTCTTTACATTACATTCTCCCAGCTGGGGGCAGAGTGGATCTAAGGTGCCAGAAGTGTGCAGTAACATCTTTACAATGCATTCTCACAGCTGGCTTGGGGGTAAAGTGGAGCTAACCTGACAGAAGTGTGCAGAAACATGTTTACATTATGTTCTTGCATCTGGGCGACAGAGTGGAGCTCAGGTGGCAGAGGTGTGCAGTAACATGTTTACATTAGATTCTCACAGCTGGGGCAGAGTAGAGCTAAGGTGGCAGAGGTGTGCAGTAATGTGTTTTTATTACATTCTCACAAGTGGGGGCAGGGTTGAGCGAAGGAGGCAGAAGTATGCAGTATCATGTTTACATTGCAATCTCACAGCTGGCACATAGTGGAGCTAAGGTGGCAGAAGTGTGCAGTAACATGTTTACATTACATTCTCACAGATGGGGTTCAGAGTGGAGCTAAGATGGCAGAAGTGCAGTACCATGTTTACATTACATTCTCACAGTAGTGGGGTAGAGTGGAGAAAAGTTGACAGTAGTGTGGAGTGACATGTTTTCATTACATTCCAACAACTTGGGGCAGAGTGGAGGTAAGGTGGCAGATGTGTGCAGTAACATGTTTACATTACATTCTCACAGCTGGCGGGCAGAGTGCAGCTAAGGTTGCAGAACTATGCAGTAACATGTTTACATTAAATTCTCACAGCTGTGGGGCCAGATTGGAGCTAAGGTGGCAGAAGTGTGCAGTACCATGTTAACATTAGATTCTCACAACTGGCTTGGGGGGGTAAAGTGGATCTAACATGACAGAACTGTGCAAAAACATGTTTACATTACACTCTTGCAGCTGGGCGACAGAGTGGATCTTAGGTGGCAGAGGTGTGCAGTAACATGTCTACATTACATTCTCAGACCTGTGGGCAGAGTGGCGCTAAGGTGACCGAGGTGTGCAGTAACATGTTTACATTACATTCTCACAGCTGGGGTTCAGAGTGGAGCTAAGATGGCAGAAGTGCAGTACCATGTTAAGATTACATTCTCCCAGTAGTGGGGTAGAGAGGAGAAAAGTTGGCAGAAGTGTGGAGTGACATGTTTTCATTACATTCCAACAACTTGGGGCAGAGTGGAGGTAAGGTAGCAGAAGTGTGCAGTAACATGTTTACTTTATATTTTCATAGCTGGGGGGTAGAGTGGAGTTAAGGTGGCAGATGTGTGCAGTAACGTCTTTACATTACATTCTCCCAGCTGGGGGCAGAGTGGATCTAAGGTGCCAGAAGTGTGCAGTAACATGTTTACATTATAGTCTAATAGCTGGGGGGTAGAGTGGAGCCAAGGTGACAGAAGTGTACAGTAACATATTTACATTACATTCTCACAGCTGGGGGGCCAGGGTTTAGCTAAGGTGGCAGAAGTGTGCAGTAAGATGTTTACATTAATTCATTCTCTCAGCTGGGGTCAAGTTGAGTTAAGGTGGTAGAAGTGTGCAGTAACATGTTTACATTACATTCTCACAGCTTGAGGTAGGGTGGAGTTAAGGTGGCAGATGTGTGCAGTAACATGCATACATTACATTCTCCCAGCTGGGGGCAGAGAGGAGTAAAGGTGGCAGAAACATGTGCTGACATGTTTAAATTACATTCTCAGTGCTGTGGGTAGGGCCAGAGTGGAACTAAGGTGGCAGAAGTGTGTAGCAGCATGTTTACATTAAATTATCACAGCTGGGGGGCATAGTGGGCTTAAAGTGGCAGAAGTGCAGTAACATGTTTACATTACATTCTCACAGCTGGGAGGGTAGAGTGGGGTTATGCTGGCAGAAGAGTGCAGTACATGTATACTTTTCTTACTCAGAGCTGGGGGGCTGTGTGAAAGCTAAGGTGGCAGACGTGTGCAGTAATACATTTACATTAGAGTCTTACAACTGGGGGGGTAGAGTGGAGTGAATGTGGCAGAAGTGCAGTAACATGTTTAAATTACATTCTCACAGCTGGCTGGGGGGTAGAATGCAGCTAAGTTGACCGTTGTGTGCAGTAACATGTTTACCATACATTCTCACAGCTGGGGGGGGACAGAGTTGAGCTAAGGTGGCAAAAGTGTGCAGTAACATGTTTACATTACATTCTCACAGCTGGGGGCAGAGTGCGGCTAAGGTCTCAGAAATGTGCAGTAATATGTTTACCTTACGTTCTCACAGCTGGGGGGCAGAGTGATGCTAAGGTGGCAGAGGTGTGCAGTAACATGTTTACATTACATTCTCACAGCTAGGGGCAGAGTGAAGCTAAGGTGGCAGAAGTGTGCAGTAACATGTTTACATTAAATTCTCAAAGCTGGGGTGTAGAGTGGAGTTAAAGTGGCACATGTGTTCAGTAACATATTTACATTGCATTCTCACAGTTGGGGCAGAGTGGAGCAAAGATGGCAGAAGTGCAGTACCATGTTTACATTACATTCTCACAGTAGTGGGGAAGAGGGGACAAAAGTTGGCAGAAGTCTGGAGTGACATGTTTTTATTACATTCCAACAACTTGGGGCAGAGTGGAAGTAAGGTAGCAGATGTGTGCAGTAACATGTTTACATTATCACAGCTGGGGGGGTCAGAGTAGAGATAAGGTAGCAGAAGGGTGCTGTAACATGTTTACATTACATTCTCACAGCTGTCGGGCAGAGTGGAGCTAAGGTCTCAGAACTGTGCAGTAACATGTTTACACTACATTCTCACTGCTGGGGGCCTGATTGGAGCTAAGGTGGCAGAAGTGTGCAGTAACATGTTTACATTACATTCTGTCAGCTGGGGGCAGAGTGGAGCTAACATGGCAGAAACATGCCTTGACATGTTTAAATTTCTTTCTCACTGCTGGGGGGGGAGCACCAGACAGGAATTAAGATGGCAGAAGTGTAGTAACATGTTTTCATTACATTCTCACAGTTGGGGTAGAGTGAAGCTAACGTGGAAGAATCATGCTGTAACCTGTTTACATTACATTCTCACAGCTGGTGGGCAGAGTGCAGCTAATGTTGCAGAACTGCGCAGTAACATGTTTACATTACATTCTCACAGCTGGGGGAGAAGTGTACAGTAACATATTTACATTACATTCCCACAGCCGGGGGCTAGAGTGGAGCTACGGTGGCAGAAGTGTGCAGTATCATGTTTACATTACATTCTCACAGCTGGCTTGGTGGTGTAAAGTGGTCTTAATGTGACAGAAGTGTGCAGAAAGATGTTTGCATTACGTTCTTCCAGCTGGGTGACAGAGTGGAGCTAAGGTGGCAGATGTGTGCAGTAACATGTTTACATTACGTTCTCACAGCTGGGGGCAGAATGGAGCTAAGGTGACAAAAGTGTGCAGTAATATGTTTACATTATATTCTCATAGCTGGGGGTGAAATTGGAGCCAAGGTGGCAGAAGTGTACAATAACATATTTACATTACATTCTCACAGCTGGGGGGGAGCAGGGTTTATCTAAGGTGGCAGAAGTGTGCAGTAAGATGTTTACATTACATTCATTCTCTCAGCTGGGGGTACAGTTGAGTTAAGGTGGTAGAAGTGTGCAGTAACATGTTTACATTACATTCTCACAGCTTGAGGTTGGGTGGAGTTAAGGTGGCAGATGTGTGCAGTAACATGCTTAAATTACATTCTCACAGCTGGGGGGACAGAGAGGAGCAAAGGTGGCAGAAATATGTGGTGACATGTTTAAATTATATTCTCACTGCTGGGAGGAGGGCCAGAGTGGAACTAAGGTGGCAGAAGTGTGTAGCAACATGTTTACATTACATTATCACTGCTGAGGGGGGCATAGTGGATTAAAAGTGGCAGAAGTGCAGTAACATGTTTACATTACATTCTCAAAGGGGGGGTAGAGTGGAGTTTTGGAGGCAGAAGTGTGCAGTACATGTATACTTTTGTTACTCAGAGCTGGGGGGCTGTGTGAAAGCTAAGGTGGCAGACGTGTGCAGTAATACATTTATATTAGAGTCTTACAACTGGGGGGTAGAGTGGAGTGAAGGTGGCAGAAGTGCAGTAACATGTTTAAATTACATTCTCACAGCTGGCTGGGGGGTAGAGTGCAGCTAAGTTGACAGTTGTGTGCAGTAACACGTTTACCATACATTCTCGCAGCTGGGGGGGCAGAGTTGGGCTAAGGTGGCAAAAGTGTGCAGTAACATGTTTACATTACATCTCACAGCCGTGGGCAGAGTGGAGCTAAGGTCTCAGAAATGTGCAGTAATATGTTTACCTTACATTCTCAGAACCTCGGGGCAGAGTGAAGCTAAGGTGGAAGAACTGTGCAGTAACATGTTTACTTTAAATTCTCATAGCTGGGGGGTAGAGTGGAGTTAATGTGGCACATGTGTGCAGTGATATGTTTACATTACATTCTCACAGCTGGGGCAGAGTAGAGCTAAGGTGGCAGAAGTGTGCAGTAACATGTTTACATTACATTCTCACAAGTGGGGGTAGGGTTGAGATAAGGAGGCAGAAGTATGCAGTATCATGTTTACATTGCATTCTCACAGCAGTGGCAGAGTGGAGCTAAAATGGCAGAAGTGCAGTACCATGTTTACATTACATTCTCACAGTAGTGGGGAAGAGTGGAGAAAAGTTGGCAGAAGAGTGGAGTGACATGTTTTCATTACATTCCAAGAACTTGGGCAGAGTGGAGGTAAGGTAGCAGATGTGTGCAGTAACATGTTTACATTCTCACAGCTGGGGGGGTCAGAGAGGAGATAAGATAGCAGAAGTGTGCAGTAACATGTTTACATTACATTCTCACAGCTGGGGGGAGAAGTGTACAGTAACATATTTACACTACATTCTCACAGCAGAGGGGCCAGATTGGAGCTAAGGTGGCGGAAGTGTGCAGTAACATGTTTACATTCTCACAGCTGGGGGGATCAGAGTGGAGAGAAGGTAGCAGAAGTGTGCAGTAACATGTTTACATTACATTCTCACAGCTGGGGGCAGAGTGAAGCTAAGGTGGAAGAACTGTGGAGTAACATGTTTACATTAAATTCTCATAGCTGGGGGCAGAGTGGAGATAAGGTGGCACATGTGTGCGTAACATGTTTACATTACATTCTCACAGCTGAGGCAGAGTAGAGCTATGGTGGCAGAAGTGTGCAGTAACGTATTTACATTACATTCTCACAAGGGTGTCAGGGTTGAGATAAGGAGGCAAAAGTATGCAGTATTATGTTTACATTGCATTCTCACAGCTGGGGCAGAGTGGAGTTAATGTGGCAGAAGTGTGCAGTAACATGTTTACATTACATTCTCACACCTGGGGTTCAGAGTGGAGCTCAGATGGCAGAAGTGCACTACCATGTTTACATTACATTCTCACAGTAGTGGGGTAGAGTGGAGAAAAGTTGGCAGAAGTGTGGAGTGACATGTTTTCATTACATTCCAACAACTTGGGGCACAGTGGAGGTAAGGTAGCGGATGTGTGCAGTAACATGTATACATTCTCACTGCTGGGGGGGTCAGAGTGGAGATAAGGTAGCAGAAGTGTGCAGTAACATGTTTACACTGCATTCTCACAGCTGGCGGGCAGAGTGCAGCTAAGGTTGCAGAACTGTGCAGTAACATGTTTGCATTACATTCTCAGCTGGAAGGAGAAGTGTACAGTAACATATTTACACTACATTCTCACAGCTGGGTGGCCAGATTGGAGCTAAGCTGGCAGATGTGTGCAGTAGCATATTTACATTACATTATCACAGCTGGCTTGGGGGGGTAAATTAAAGCTAACGTGACAGAAGTGTGCAGTAACATGTTTACATTACATTCTCACAGCTGGGGCAGAATGAAGCTATGGTGGCAGAAGTGTGCAGTAACATGTTTACTTTATATTCTCATAGCTGGGGAGTAGAGTGGAGTTAAGGTGGCAGATGTGTGCAGTAACGTCTTTACATTACATTCTCCCAGCTGGGGGCAGAGTGGATCTAGGTGCCAGAAGTGTGCAGTAACATCTTTACATTGCATTCTCACAGCTGGCTTTGGGGGTAAAGTGGAGCTAACCTGACAGAAGTGTGCAGAAACATGTTTACATTATGTTCTTGCATCTGGGCGACAGAGTGGAGCTTAGGTGGCAGAGGTGTGCAGTAACATGTTTACATTACATTCTCACAGCTGGGGCAGAGTAGAGCTAAGGTGGCAGAGGTGTGCAGTAACGTGTTTTTATTACATTCTCACAAGTGGGGGCAGGGTTGAGCGAAGGAGGCAGAAGTATGCAGTATCATGTTTACATTGCAATCTCACAGCTGGCACATAGTGGAGCTAAGGTGGCAGAAGTGTGCAGTAACATGTTTACATTACATTCTCACAGCTGGGGTTCAGAGTGGAGCTAAGATGGCAGAAGTGCAGTACCATGTTTACATTACATTCTCACAGTAGAGGGGTAGAGTGGAGAAAAGTTGACAGTAGTGTGGAGTGACATGTTTTCATTACATTCCAACAACTTGGGGCAGAGTGGAGGTAAGGTGGCAGATGTGTGCAGTAACATGTTTACATTACATTCTCACAGCTGGCGGGCAGAGTGCAGCTAAGGTTGCAGAACTATGCAGTAACATGTTTACATTAAATTCTGACAGCTGTGGGGCCAGATTGGAGCTAAGGTGGCAGAAGTGTGCAGTACCATGTTAACATTAGATTATCACAACTGGCTTGGGGGGGTAAAGTGGATCTAACATGACAGAACTGTGCAAAAACATGTTTACATTACACTCTTGCAGCTGGGCGACAGAGTGGATCTTAGGTGGCAGAGGTGTGCAGTAACATGTCTACATTACATTCTCAGAGCTGTGGGCAGAGTGGCGCTAAGGTGACCGAGGTGTGCAGTAACATGTTTACATTACATTCTCACAGCTGGGGTTCAGAGTGGAGCTAAGATGGCAGAAGTGCAGTACCATGTTTAGATTACATTCTCCCAGTAGTGGGGTAGAGTGGAGAAAAGTTGGCAGAAGTGTGGAGTGACATGTTTTCATTACATTCCAACAACTTGGGGCAGAGTGGAGGTAAGGTAGCAGAAGTATGCAGTAACATGTTTACATTCTCACAGCTGGGGGGGTCAGAGTGGAGATAAGGTAGCAGAAGTGTGCAGTGACATGTTTAAATTACATTCTCACAGCTGGCGGGCAGAGTGCAGCAAAGGTTGCAGAACTGTGCAGAAATATGTTTACATTACAGTCTCACAGCTGGGGGAGAAGTGTACAGTAACATATTTACACTACATTCTCACAGCTGGGGGGCAAGATTGGAGCTAAGGTGGCAGAAGTGTGCAGTAACATGTTTACATTACATTCTCACAGCTGGCTTGGGGGTAAAGTGGAGCTAACGTGACAGAAGTGTGCAGAAATATATTTACATTACATTCTTGCAGCTGGGCGACAGAGTGGATCTTAGGTGGCAGAGGTGTGCAGTAACATGTTTTCATTACATTCTCACAGCTGTGGGCAGAGTGGAGCAAAAGTGGCAGAAGTGTGCAATAGCATGTTTACATTACATTCTCACAGCTGGGGCAGAATGAAGCTAATGTGGCAGAAGTGTGCAGTAACATGTTTACTTGTTATTCTCATAGCTGGGGGTAGAGTGGAGTTAAGGTGGCAGAAGTGTGCAGCAACATCTTTACATTACATTCTCACAGCTGGCTTGGGGGGGTAAAGTGGAGCTAACCTGACAGAAGTGTGCAGAAACATGTTTACATTACGTTCTTGCCACTGGGCAACAGAGTGGAGCTTAGGTTTCAGAGGGGTGCAGTAACATGTTTACATTACATTCTCACAGCTGGGGGCAGAGTGGAGATAAGGTGGCAGAAGTCTGCAGTAACATCTTTACATTACATTTTCACCTGGGGCAGAATGAAGCTAAGGTGGCAGAAGTGTGCAGTAACATGTTTACATTATGTTCTCATAGCTGGGGGGTACAGTAGAGTTAAGGTGGCAGATGTGTGCAGTAACGTGTTTACATTACATTCTCACAGCTGGGGGAGAAGGCCAGATTGGAGCTATGGTGGAAGAAGTGTCCAGTGACAAATTTTCATTACATTCTCACAGCTGGGGGGGCCAGAGTTTAGCTAAGGTGGCAGAAGTGTGCAGTAAGATATTTACATTGCGTTTATTCTCTCAGCTGGGGGTAGAGTTGAGTTAAGGTGGCAGAAGTGTTCAGTAACATGTTTAAATTACATTCTCACAGCTAGAGGTAGAGTGGAGTTAAGGTGGCAGATGTGTGCAGTAACATGCTTACATTACATTTTCACAGCTGGGGGGGCACAGAGGAGCTAATGTGTCAGAAATATGTGGTGACATGCTTAAATTACATTCTCACAGCTGGGGGGAGGGCCAGAGTAGGGTATTTAAAATTTTATTTATACAGAAAATTATGCCATTAGGGATTCGAAAATTACTGTTTACAAGGCATCCCTGTAACCAAGGTGGCAGAAGGGTGTAGCAACATGTTTACATTACATTCTCAAAGCTGGTGGGGCATAGTGGACTTAACGTGGCAGAAGTGCAGTAACATGTTTACATTACATTCTCACTGCTGGAGGGTATAGTGGAGTTATGGTGGCAGAAGTGTGCAGTACATGTTTACATTACTTTCTCAGAGCTGGGGGGCTGTCTGAAAGCTAAGGTGGCAGATGTGTGCAGTAATACATTTACATCAGAGTCTCACAACCGGGGGTAGGGTGGAGTGAAGGTGGCAGAAGTGCAGTAACATGTTTAAAATACATTCTCACAGCTGGCTGGGGGGAGAGTGCAGCTAAGTTGACCGTAGTGTGCAGTAACATGTTTACCATACATTCTCGCAGCTGAGAGGGGGCAGTGTTGAGCTAAGGTGGCAAAAGTGTGCAGTGACATGTTTACATTACATTCTCCCAGCTGGGGGGGCAGAGTGGAGCTAAGGTGGAAGAAGTGTACAGTAACATGTTTACATTAAATTCTTATAGCAGGGGGTAGAGTGAAGTTAAGGTGGCAGATGTGTGCAGTAACATGTTTACAATACATTCTCACAGCTGGGGCAGAGTAGAGCTAAGGTGGCAGAAGTATGCAGTAACATGTTTACATTACATTCTCCCAAGTGGGGGCAGGGTTGAGATAAGGAGGCAGAAGTATGCAGTATCATGTTTACATTGCATTCTCACAGCTGGGGCAGAGTGAAGCTAAGGTGGCAGAAGTGTTCAGTAACATGTTTACATTACATTCTGTCAGCTGGGGGCAGAGTGGAGGTAATGTGGCAGAAACATGCAGTGACATGTTTTAATTTCTTTCTCACTGCTGGGGAAAGGACCAGAGTGGAATTAAGATGGCAGAAATGTAGTAACATGTTTACATTACATTATCTCAGTTAGGGGTAGAGTGGAGTTAAGGTGGCAGAAGTGTGCAGTAACATGCATACATTACATTCTCACAGATGGGGGGCAGAGAGGAGAAAAGGTGGCAGAAAAATGTGGTGACATGTTTAAATTACTTTCTCACTGCTGTGGGTAGGGCCAGAGTGGAACTAAGGTGGCAGAAGTGTGTAGCAGCATGTTTACATTACATTATCACAGCTGGGGGGGCATAGTGGGCTTAAAGTGGCAGAAGTGCAGTAACATGTTTACATTACTTTCACAGCTGGGGGTAGAGGGGTTATGCTGGCAAAAGAGTGCAGTACATGTATACTTTTCTTACTCAGAGCTGGGGGCTGTGTGAAAGCTAAGGTGGCAGATGTGCAGTAATACATTTACATTAGAGTCTTACAACTGGGGGTAGAGTGGAGTGATGTGGCAGAAGTGCAGTAACATGTTTAAATTACATTCTCACAGCTGGCTGGGGGTAGAATGCAGCTGTTGACCGTGAGTGCAGTAACATGTTTAGACTGCATTCTCACAGCTGGCGGGCAGAGTGCAGCTAAGGTTGCAGAACTGTGCAGTAACATGTTTGCATTACATTCTCAGCTGGGGGAGAAGTGTACAGTAACATATTTACACTACATTCTCACAGCTGGGTGGCCAGATTGGAGCTAAGCTGGCAGATGTGTGCAGTAGCATATTTACATTACATTATCACAGCTGGCTTGGGGGGGTAAAGTGAAGCTAACGTGACAGAAGTGTGCAGTAACATGTTTACATTACATTCTCACAGCTGGGGCAGAATGAAGCTATGGTGGCAGAAGTGTGCAGTAACATGTTTACTTTATATTCTCATAGCTGGGGGGTAGAGTGGAGTTAAGGTGGCAGGTGTGTGCAGTAACGTCTTTACATTACATTCTCCCAGCTGGGGGCAGAGTGGATCTAAGGTGCCAGAAGTGTGCAGTAACATCTTTACATTGCATTCTCACAGCTGGCTTGGGTAAAGTGGAGCTAACCTGACAGAAGTGTGCAGAAACATGTTTACATTATGTTCTTGCATCTGGGCGACAGAGTGGAGCTTAGGTGGCAGAGGTGTTTAGTAACATGTTTACATTACATTCTCACAGCTGGGGCAGAGTAGAGCTAAGGTGGCAGAAGTGTGCAGTACCATGTTAACATTAGATTCTCACAACTGGCTTGGGGGGGTTAAGTGGATCTAACATGACAGAACTGTGCAAAAACATGTTTACATTACACTCTTGCAGCTGGGCGACAGAGTGGATCTTAGGTGGCAGAGGTGTGCAGTAACATGTCTACATTACATTCTCAGACCTGTGGGCAGAGTGGCGCTAAGGTGACCGAGGTGTGCAGTAACATGTTTACATTACATTCTCACAGCTGGGGTTCAGAGTGGAGCTAAGATGGCAGAAGTGCAGTACCATGTTTAGATTACATTCTCCCAGTAGTGGGGTAGAGTGGAGAAAAGTTGGCAGAAGTGTGGAGTGACATGTTTTCATTACATTCCAACAACTTGGGGCAGAGTGGAGGTAAGGTAGCAGAAGTGTGCAGTAACATGTTTACTTTATATTCTCATAGCTGGGGGTGAATGGAGTTAAGGTGGCAGATGTGTGCAGTAACGCCTTTACATTACATTCTCCCAGCTGGGGCAGAGTGGATCTAAGGTGCCAGAAGTGTGCAGTAACATGTTTACATTATAGTCTAATAGCTGGGGGTGGAGAGTGGAGTGAATGTGGCAGAAGTGCAGTAACATGTTTAAATTACATTCTCACAGCTGGCTGGGGGTAGAATGCAGCTAAGTTGACTGCTGTGTGCAGTAACATGTTTACCATACATTCTCACAGCTGGGGGGCAGAGTTGAGCTAAGGTGGCAAAAGTGCAGTAACATGTTTACATTACATTCTCACAGCTGGGGGCAGAGTGCGGCTAAGGTCTCAGAAATGTGCAGTAATATGTTTACCTTACATTCTCACAGCTGGGGGGCAGAGTGATGCTAAGGTGGCAGAGGTGTGCAGTAACATGTTTACATTACATTCTCACAGCTAGGGGCAGAGTGAAGCTAAGGTGGCAGAAGTGTGCAGTAACATGTTTACATTAAATTCTCATAGCTGGGGTGTAGAGTGGAGTTAAAGTGGCACATGTGTGCAGTAACATGTTTACATTGCATTCTCACAGCTGGGGCAGAGTGGAGCTAAGATGGCAGAAGTGCAGTACCATGTTTACATTACATTCTCACAGTAGTGGGGAAGAGGGGACAAAAGTTGGCAGAAGTCTGGAGTGACATGTTTTTATTACATTCCAACAACTTGGGGCAGAGTGGAGTGGTAGCAGATGTGTGCAGTAACATGTTTACATTATCACAGCTGGGGGTCACAGAGATAAGGTAGCAGAAGGGTGCTGTAACATGTTTACATTACATTCTCACACCTGTCAGGCAGAGTGGAGCTAAGGTCTCAGAACTGTGCAGTAACATGTTTACACTACATTCTCACTGCTGAAGCCTGATTGGAGCTAAGGTGGCAGAAGTGCAGTAACATGTTTACATTACATTCTGTCAGCTGGGGGCAGAGTGGAGCTAACATGGCAGAAACATGCGGTGACATGTTTAAATTTCTTTCTCACTGCTGGGGGGAGCACCAGACAGGAATTAAGATGGCAGAAGTGTAGTAACATGTTTTCATTACATTCTCACAGTTGGGGTAGAGTGAAGCTAACGCGGAAGAATCATGCTGTAACCTGTTTACATTACATTCTCACAGCTGGTGGGCAGAGTGCAGCTAATGTTGCAGAACTGCGCAGTAACATGTTTACATTACATTCTCACAGCTAGGGGAGAAGTGTACAGTAACATATTTACATTACATTCCCACAGCCGGGGGCTAGAGTGGAGCTACGGAGGCAGAAGTGTGCAGTATCATGTTTATATTACATTCTCACAGCTGGCATGGTGGTAAAGTGTCTTAATGTGACAGAAGTGTGCAGAAAGATGTTTGCATTACATTCTTCCAGCTGGGCGACAGAGTGAGCTAAGGCAGATGTGCAGTAACATGTTTACATTACGTTCTCACAGCTGGGGCAGAATGGAGCTAAGGTGACAAAAGTGTGCAGTAATATGTTTACATTATATTCTCATAGCTGGGGGTAGAGGGAGCCATGTGGCAGAAGGGTACAAACATATTTGCATTACATTCTCACAGCTGGGGGAGCAGGTTTATCTAAGGTGGCAGAAGTCTGCAGTAACATGTTTACATTACATTCATTCTCTCAGCTGGGGTACAGTTGAGTTAAGGTGGTAGAGTGTGCAGTAACATGTTTACATTACATTCTCACAACTTGAGGTTGGGTGGAGTTAAGGTGGCAGATGTGTGCAGTATATGCTTACATTACATTCTCACAGCTGGGGATAGGAGGAGCAAAGGTGGCAGAAATATGTAGACATGTTTAAATTATATTCACCGTTGGGGAGGGCCAGTGGAACTAAGGTGGCAGAAGTGTATAGCAACATGTTTACATTACATTATCACTGCTGGGGGGCATAGTGGATTTAAAGTGGCAGAAGTGCAGTAACATGTTTACATTACATTCTCAAGGGGGTAGAGTGGAGTTTTGGAGGCAGAAGTGTGCAGTACATGTATACTTTGTTACTCAGAGCTGGGGTGTGTGAAAGCTAAGGTGGCAGACGTGTGCAGTGATACATTTATATTAGAGTCTTACAACTGGGGGTAGAGGAGTGAAGGTGGCAGAAGTAGCAATATGTTTAAATTACATTCTCACAGCTGGCTGGGTAGAGGCAGCTGTTGACAGTTGTGTGCAGTAACACGTTTACCCACATTCTCGCAGCTGGGGGCAGAGTTGGGCTAAGGTGGCAAAAGTGTGCAGTAACATGTTTACATTACATCTCACAGCCCTGGGCAGAGTGAGCTAAGGTCTCAGAAATGTCAGTAATATGTTTACCTTACATTCTCAGAACCTCGGGCAGAGTGAAGCTAAGGTGGAAGAACTGTGCAGTAACATGTTTACTTTAAATTCTCATAGCTGGGGGGAGAGTGGAGTTAATGTGGCACATGTGTGCAGTAATATGTTTACATTACATTCTCCAGCTGGGGCAGAGTAGAGCTAAGGTGGCAGAGTGTGCAGTAACATGTTTACATTACATTCTCACAAGTGGGGGTAGGGTTGAGATAAGGAGGCAGAAGATGCAGTATCATGTTTACATTGCATTCTCACAGCAGTGGCAGAGTGGAGCTAAGATGGCAGAAGTGCAGTACCATGTTTACATTACATTCTCACAGTAGTGGGGAAGAGGAGAAAAGTTGGCAGAAGAGTGAGTGACATGTTTTCATTACATTCCAAGAACTTGGGCAAGTGGAGGTAGAGTAGCAGATGTGTGCAGCAACATGTTTACATTCTCGCAGCTGGGGGGCAGAGGAATAAGATAGCAGAAGTGTGCAGTAACATGTTTACATTACATTCTCACAGCGCTGGGGGAGTAGTACAGTAACATATTACACACATTCTTCACAGCAGAGGGGCCAGATTGAGCTAAGGTGGTGGAAGTGCAGTAACATGTGTACATTCTCACGGCTGGGGATCAGAGTGGAGAGAAGGTAGCAGGAGTGTGCAGTAACATGTTTACATTACATTCTCACAGCTGGCGGGCAGAGTGAGCTAGGTCTCTGAACTCTGCAGTAGCATGTTTTACACTAAATTCTCTCACTGGGGGCAGATTGGAGCTAAGGTCAGAAGTGTGCAGTAACATGTTTACATTATTATATTTCACAGCTGGCTTTGGGGGTCAAGTGGAGCTAACGTGATAGAAGTGTGCAGAAACATGTTTGACTACATTCTTGCAGCCGAGTGACAGAGTGGATCTTAGGTGGCAGAGGTGTGCAGTAACATGTTTACATTACATTCTCACAGCTGTGGGCAGAGTGGTTGGCTAAGGTGGCAGATTTGTGCAGTAACATGTTTACATTACATTCTACGAAGCTGGAGGGAGTGAAGCTAAGGTGGAAGAACTGTGGAGTAACATGTTTACATTAAATTCTCATAGCTGGGGGCAGAGTGGATAAGGTGGCACATGTGTGCGTAACATGTTTACATTACATTCTCACAGCTGGGGCAGAGTAGAGCTATGGTGGCAGAAGGTGCAGTAACGTCCTTTACATTACATTCTTCACAGCTGGGGAGAAGTGTCACAACATATTACACTACATTCTCACAGTAGAGGGCCAGATTGGAGCTAGGTGGCGGAAGTGTGCAGTAACATGTTTACATTCTCACAGCTGGGGGATCAGAGAGGAGAAGGGTAGCAGAAGGTATGCAGTAAAATGTTACATTGCATTCTCACAGCTGGCAGGCAGAGTGGACCCTAAGGTCTCAGAATCCTGCAGTAACATGTTTACATAAATTCTCACTGCTGGGGGGCAGATTGAGAGCTGGTCGCAGAAGTGTGCAGCAACATGTTTACATTACATTCTCACAGCTGGCTTGGGGGTCAAGTGGAGCTAACGGCAGAAGTGTGCAGAAACATGTTACATTACATTCTTGCAGCCGGAGTGACAGAGTGGATCTTAGGTGGCAGAGGTGTGCAGTAACATGTTTACATTTCTTCTCCAGCTGGGGCAGAGTGGCGCTTAAGGTGGCAGATTTGTGCAGTAACATGTTTACATTACATTCCTCGTGTAGCTGGGGGCAGAGTGAAGCTAAGGTGGAAGAACTGTGGAGCAATATGTTTACATTAAATTCTCATAGCTGGGGGCAGAGGGAGATAAGGTGGCACATGTGTGCCGGAATATGTTTACATTACATTCTCACAGTCTGGGGCAGGTAGAGCTATGGTGGCAGAAGTGTGCAGTAACGTGTTTACATTACATTCTCACAAGTGGGGCAGGTTGAGATAGGAGGCAAAAGTATGCAGTATTATGTTTTCATTGCATTCTCACAGCTGGGGCAGAGTGGGTTAATGTGGCAGAAGTGTGCAGCTAACATGTTTACATTACATTCTCACACCTGGGGTTCAGAGTGGAGCTCAGATGGCAGAAGTGCACTACCATGTTTACATTACATTCTCACAGTAGTGGGGTAGAATGGAGAAAAGTTGGCAGAAGTGTGGGTGACATGTTTCATTACATTCCAACAACTTGGCACAGTGGAGAATGAGTAGCGGATGTGTGCAGTAGCATGTATACATTCTCACTGCTGGGGGGGTCAGAGTGGAGATAAGGTAAGAAGTGTGCAGTAACATGTTTACACCATTCTCACAGCTGGCGGGCAGAGTGCAGCTAAGGTTGCAGAACTGTGCAGAACATGTTTGCATTACATTCTCAGCTGGGGGAGGTTATTGTAACATATTTACACTACATTCTCACAGCTGCGGCTAGAGATGAGCCAAGTTGGCAGATGTGTGCAGTAGCATTTTACATTAGCATTATCACAGCTGGCTTGGGGGTAAAGTGGCTAACGTGACAGAAGGTGCAGTAACATGTTTACATTACATTCTCACAGCTGGGGCAGAATGAAGCTATGGTGGCAGAAGTGTGCAGTAACATGTTTACTTTATATTCTCATAGCTTGGGGTAGATTGTTAAGGTGGCAGATGTGTGCAGTAACGTCTTTACATTACATTCTCCCAGCTGGGGCAGAGGGATCTAAGGTGCCAAGATGTGCAGTAACATCTTTACATTGCATTCTCACAGCTGGCTTGGGGGTAAAGTGGAGCTAACCTGACAGAAGTGTGCAGAAACATGTTTACATTATGTTCTTGCATCTGGGTGACAGAGTGGAGCTTAGGTGGCAGAGGTGTGCAGTAACATGTTTACATTACATTCTCACAGCTGGGGCAGAGGTAGAGCTAAGGTGGCAGAGGTGTGCAGTAATGTGTTTTATTACATTCTCTACAAGTGGGGGCAGGGTTGAGCTAAGGAGGCAGAAGTATGCAGTATCATGTTTACATTGCAATCTCACAGCTGGCACATAGTGGAGCTAAGGTGGCAGAAGTGCATGACAACATGTTTACATTACATTCTCACAGATGGGGTTCAGAGGAGCTAAGATGGCAGAAGTGCAGTACCATGTTTACATTACATTCTCACAGTAGGGGGTAGAGTGGAGAAAGTTGACAGTAGTGTGGAGTGACATGTTTTCATTACATTCCAACAACTTGGGGCAGAGTGAGGTAAGGTGGCAGATGTGTGCAGTAACATGTTTACATTACATTCTCAGCTAGCGGGCAGAGTGCAGCTAAGGTTGCAGAACTATGCAGTAACATGTTTACATTAAATTCTCACAGCTGTGGGCCAGATTGGAGCTAAGGTGGCAGAAGTGCAGTACCATGTTAACATTATATTCTCACAACTGGCTTGGAGGTAAAGTGGATCTAACATGACAGAACTGTGCAAAAATGTTTCCATTACACTCTGCAGCTGGGCAGAAGTGGATCTTAGGTGGCAGAGGTGTGCAGTAACATGTCTACATTACATTCTCAGACCTGTGGGCAGAGTGGCTGTGCTAAGGTGACCGAGGTGTGCAGTAACATGTTTACATTACATTCTCTCAGCCAGGTTGAGAGGTGGAGCTAAGATGGCAAGTGCAGTACCATGTTAAGATTACATCTCCTGGTAGTGGGTAGAGAGGAGAAAAGTTGGCAGAAGTGTGGAGTGACATGTTTACATATTCCAACAACTTGGGGCAGAGTGGAGGTAAGGTAGCAGAAGTGTGCAGTAACATGTTTACTTTATATTCATAGCTGGGGGTAGAGTGGAGTTAAGGCAGATGTGCAGTAACGCTTTACATTACATCTCCCAGCTGGGGGCAGAGTGATCTAAGGTGCCAGAAGTGTGCAACATGTTTACATTATAGTCTAATAGCTGGGGGTAGAGGGACAAGTGACAGAAGTGTACAGTAACATATTTACAATACATTCTCACAGCTGGGGCCAGGGTTTAGCTAAGGTGGCAGAAGTGTGCAGTAAGATGTTTACATTAATTCATTCTCTCAGCTGGGGTCAAGTTGAGTTAAGGTGGTAGAAGTGCAGTAACATGTTTACATTACATTCTCACAGCTTGAGGTAGGGTGGAGTTAAGGTGGCAGATGTGTGCAGTAACATGATCATTACATTCTCCCAGCTGGGGGCAGAGAGGAGAAGGTGGCAGAAACATGTGCTGACATGTTTAAATTACATTCTCAGTGCTGTGGGTAGGGCCAGAGGAACTAAGGTGGCAGGAAGTGTAGCAGTATGTTTACATTAAATTATCACAGCTGGGGGGAGGGCTTAAAGTGGCAGAAGTGCAGCAACATGCTTTACATTACATTCTCACAGCTGGGAGGGTAAGTGGGGTTATGCTGGCAGAAGAGTGCAGTACATGTATACTTTTCTTACTCAGAGCTGGGGCTGTGTGAAAGCTTAAGGTGGCAGACGGTGCAGTAATACATTTACATTAGAGTCTTACAACTGGGGGGTAGAGTGGAGTGAATGTGCAGAAGCAGTAACATGTTTAAATTACATTCTCACAGCTGGCTGGGGGTAGAATGCAGCTAAGTTGGACCTTCAGTGCAGTAACATGTTACCATACATTCTTCACAGCTGGGGGGACAGAGTTGAGCTAAGGTGCAAAGTGTGGCAGCAACATGTTTACATTACATTCTCACAGCTGGGGGCAGAGTGGCTAAGGTCTCAGAAATGTGCAGTAATATGTTTACCTTAAATTCCACAGCTGGGGGGCAGAGTGATGCTAAGGTGGCAGAGGTGTGCAGTAACATGTTTACATTACATTCTCACAGCTAGGGGCAGAGGAAGCTAAGGTGGCAGAAGTGTGCAGTAACAAGTTTACATTAAATTCTCAAAGCTGGGGTGTAGAGTGGAGTTAAAGTGGCACATGTGTTCAGCAACATATTTGCATTCCTCACAGTTAAGCAGAGTGGACAAAGATGGCAGAAGTGCAGTACCATGTTTACATTACATTCTCACAGTAGTGGGAAGAGGGACAAAAGTTGGCAGAAGTCTGAGTGACATGTTTTTATTACATTCCAACAACTTGGGGCAGAGTGGTAAGGCAGCAGATGTGTGCAGTAACATGTTTACATTATCAGCTGGGGGTCAGAGTAGAGATAAGGTAGCAGAAGGGTGTTGTAACATGTTTACATTACATTCTCACAGCTAGTCGGGCAGAGTGGAGCTAAGGTCTCAGAACTGTGCAGTAACATGTTTACACTACATTCTCACCGCTGAGGCCTGATTGAGCTAGGTGGCAGAAGTGTGAGTAACATGTTTACATTACATTCTGTCAGCTGGGGGCAGAGTGGAGCTATTACGGCAGAAACATGCCTTGACATGTTTAAATTTCTTCTCACTGCTGGGGAGCACCATTGACAGGAATTAAGATGGCAGAAGTGTAGTAACATGTTTTCATTACATTCTCTACAGTTAGGGGTAGAGTGAAGTTAACGTGGAAGAATCATGCTGTAACCTGTTTACATTACATTCTCACAGCCAGGGCAGAGTGCAGCTATGTTGCAGAACTGCGCAGGCAACATGTTTACATTACATTCTCGCCAGCTGGGGAGAAGTGTACAGTAACATATTTACATTACATTCTCTACAGCCGGGGCCAGAGTGAGCTACGGTCAGAAGTGCAGTATCATGTTTACATTACATTCTCTCAGCTGGTTTGGTGGTGTAAAGTGGTCTTAATGTGACAGAAGTGTGCAGAAAGATGTTTGCATTACGTTCTTCCAGCTGGGTGACAGAGTGGAGCTAAGGTGGCAGATGTGCGTAACATGTTTACATTACGTTCTCACAGCTGGGGCAGAATGGAGCTAAGGTGACAAAAGTGTGCAGTAATATGTTTACATTATATTCTCATAGCTGGGGGTTAGAGGAGCCAAGGTGGCAGAAGTGTACAATAACATATTACATTACATTCTCACAGCTGGGGAGCAGGGTTTATCTAAGGTGGCAGAAGTGTGCAGTAAGATGTTTACATTACATCTATTCTTCTCAGCTGGGGGAAGAGTTGAGTTAAGGTGGTAGAAGTGCAGCAACATGTTTACATTACATTCTCACAGCTTGAGGTTGGTGAGTTAAGGTGGCAGTATGTGCAGTAACATGCTTAAATTACATTCTCACAGCTGGGGGACAGAGACGAAAGGTGGTAGAAATATGTGGTGACATGTTTAAATTATATTCTCACTGCTGGGAGGAGGGCCAGAGTGAACTAAGGTAGAAGGTGTAGCAACATGTTTACATTACATTATCACTGCTGAGGGGGCATAGTGGATTGAAGTGGCAGAAGTGGCAACATGTTTACATTACATTCTCAAAGGGGTAGAGTGAGTTTTGGAGGCAGAAGTGTGCAGTACATGTATACTTTTGTTACTCAGAGCTGGGGGCTGTGTGAAAGCTAAGGTGGCAGACGGTGCAGTAATACATTTATATTAGAGTCTTACAACTGGGGGTAGAGTGGGTGAAGGTGGCAGAAGTGCAGTAACATGTTTAAATTACATTCTCACAGCTGGCTGGGGGTAGAGGCAGCTGTTGACAGTTGTGTGCAGTAACACGCTTACTCATACATTCTCGCAGCTGGGGGGAGAGTTGGGCTAAGGTGGCAAAAGTGTGCAGTAACATGTTTACATTACATCTCACAGCCGTGGCAGAGTGGAGCTAAGGTCTCAGAAATGTGCAGTAATATGTTTACCTTACATTCTCAGAACCTCGGGCAGAGTGAAGCTAAGGTGAAGAACTGTGCAACATGTTTACTTTTAAATTCTCATAGCTGGGGGTAGAGGGAGTTAATGTGGCATATGTGTGCAGTGATATGTTTACATTACATTCTCACAGCTAGGGGCAGAGTAGAGCTAAGGGCAGAAGTGTGCAGTAACATGTTTACATTACATTCTCACAAGTGGGGGTAGGGTTGAGATATGAGGCAGAAGTATGCAGTATCATGTTTACATTGCATCTTCACAGTAGTGGCAAGAGTGGAGCTAAAATGGCAGAAGTGCAGTACCATGTTTACATTACATTCTCACAGTAGTGGGGAAGAGTGAGAAAAGTTGGCAGAAGAGTGGAGGACATGTTTTCATTACATTCCAAGAACTTGGGCAGAGTGGAGGGTAAGGTAGCAGATGTGCAGTAACATGTTTACATTCTCAGCTGGGGGGTCAGAGAGAGCAAGATAGCAGAAGTGTGGGAACATGTTTACATTACATTCTCACAGCTGGGGGAGAAGTACAGTAACATATTTATACTACATTCTCACAGCAGAGGGGCCAGATTGGAGCCAGTGGCGGAAGTGTGCAGTAACGTTTACATTCTCACAGCTGGGGGATCTGGAGTGGAGAGAAGGTAGCAGAAGTGGCAGTAACATGTTTACATTACATTCTCACAGCTTGGGGGCAGAGTGAAGCTAAGGTGGAAGAACTGTGGAGTAACATGTTTACATTAAATTCTCATAGCTGTGGGCAGAGTGAGATAAGGTGGCACATGTGTGTCGTAATATGTTTACATTACATTCTCACAGCTGGGGCAGAGTAGAGCTATGGTAGGCAGAAGTGTGCAGTAACGATTTACTACATTCTCACCAAGGGTGTCAGGGTTGAGATAAGGAGGCAAAAGTATGCAGTATTATGTTTACATTGCATCTCTACAGCTGGGGCAGTGGAGTTAATGTGGCAGAAGTGTGCAGCAACATGTTTACATTACATTCTCACACCTGGGGTTCAGAGGAGCTCAGATGGCAGAAGTGCACTACCATGTTTACATTACATTCTCACAGTAGTGGGGTGAGTGGAGAAAATTGGCAGAAGTGTGGGTGACATGTTTTCATTGTATCTCAACAACTTGGGGCACAGTGGAGGTAAGGTGGCGGATGTGTGCAGTAACATGTATACATTCTCACCGCTGGGGGGTCAGAGGAGATAAGGCAGCAGAAGTGTGCAGTAACATGTTTACACTGCATTCTCACAGCTGGCGGGCAGAGTGCAGCTAAGGTTGCAGAACTGTGCAGTAACATGTTTGCATTACATCTCAGCTGAAGGAGAAGTGTAGTGCAACATATTTACACTACATTCCACAGCTGGTGGGCCAGATTGAGCTAAGCTGGCGGATGTGTGTGCAGCATATTTACATTACATTATCTACAGCTGGTTTGGGGTAAATTGTTAACGTGACAGAAGTGTCAGTAATACGTTTACATTACATTTCACAGTTGGGGCAGAATGAAGTATGGTGGCAGAAGTGTGTGTAACATGTTTACTTTATATTCTCATAGCTGGGGAGTAGAGGAGTTAAGGTGGCAGATGTGCAGTAACGCCTTACATTACATTCTCTCAGCTGGGGGCAGAGGATCTAAGGTGCCAGAAGTGTGCAGTAATATCTTTTACATTGTATTTCTCTGGCTGGCTTGGGGGTAAAGTGAGCTAACCTGACAGAAGTGTGCAGAAACATGTTTACATTGGTGTTCTTGCATCTGGGCGACAGAGTGAGCTTTAGGTGGCAGAGGTGTGCAGTAACATGTTTACATTACATTCTCACAGCTGGGGCAGAGTAGAGCTAAGGTGGCAGAGGTGTGCAGTAACGTATTTTTATTACATCTCCAAGTGGGGGCAGGGTTGGTTTGAAGGAGGCAGAAGCATGGTGCATCATGTTTACATTGCAATCTCACAGCTGGCACACATGGAGCTATGGCAGAAGTGTGCAGTACATGTTTACATTACATTCTCACAGCTGGGGTTCAGAGGAGCTAAGATGGCAGAAGTGCAGCACCATGTTTACATTACATTCTCACAGTAGAGGGGTAGAGTGAGAAAGTTGACAGTAGTGGAGGACATGTTTTCATCATTCCAACAACTTGGGGCAGAGGGAGGTATGTGGCAGATGTGTAGTAAATACGTTTACATTACATTCTCACAGCTGGCGGCAGAGTGCAGCTAAGGTTGCAGAACTATGCAGTAACATGTTTACATTAAATTCTGACAGTTGGGGCCAGATTGGAGCTAAGGTGGCAGAAGTGTGCACCATGTTACGATTAGATTATCACTAACTGGCTTGGGGGTAGAGTACTCAACATGACAGAACTGTGCAAAAACATGTTTACATTACACTCTGCAGCTGGGCGACAGAGTGATCTTAGGTGTCAGGAGGTGTGTAGTAAATGTCTACATTACATTCTCAGAGCTGTGGGCAGAGTGGCGCTAAGGTGACCCGAGGTGTCAGTAACATGTTTACATTACATTCTCACAGCTGGGGTTCAGGAGGAGCTAGGATGGCAGGAGCGTGCACCATGTTTAGATTACATTCTGTGTAGTGGGGTAGAGGAGAAAGTTGGCAGGTGGTGGAGGACATGTTTTCATTACATTCCAACAACTGGGGCAGAGTGGAGGTATGGTAGCAGAAGTATGCAGCAACATGTTTACATTCTGGCTGGTGGGGTCAGAGGAGATACAGAGCAGAAGTGTGCAGGACATGTTTAAATTACATTCACAGCTGGCGGCAGAGCAGCAAAGGTTGCAGAACTGTGCAGAAATATGTTTACATTACAGTCTCACAGCTGGGGAGAAGTGTACAGCAACATATTTCCACCACATTCTCACAGCTGGGGGCAAGATTGGAGCTGCAGGTGGTAGCGGTGCAGTAACATGTTTACATTACATTCTCGCAGCTGGTTTGGGGTAAAGTGGAGCTAACGTGACAGAAGTGGCAGTAACATATTTACATTACTTTCTGCAGCTGGGCGACAGAGTGATCTTAGTGGCAGATGTGCAGTAACATGTTTTTTACATTCTCACAGCTGTGGGCAGAGTGGAGCAAAAGGCAGAAGGTGCAATAGCATGTTTACATTACATTCTATAGCTGGGGCATTAATGAAGTTAATGTGGCAGAAGTGTGCAGTAACATGTTTACTTGTTATTCTCATAGCTGGGGTAGAGTGAGTTAAGGCAGAAGTGTGCAGCAACATCTTTACATTACATTCTCACAGCTGGCTTGGGGTAAAAGTGGAGCTAACCTGACAGAAGTGCAGAAACATGTTTTACATTACGTTTCTTGCTACTGGGCAACAGGAGTGGAGCTTAGGGTTTCAGGGTGTGTAACATGTTTACATTACATTTCACAGCTGGGGCAGAGTGAGATAAGGTGGCAGAAGTCTGCAGCATCTTTTTCATTACATTTTCTACCTGGGCAGAATGAAGCTAAGGTGGCAGAAGGCAGTAACATGCTTACATTATGTTCTGACAGCTGGGGGTCACAGAGTTAAGGTGGCAGGTGTGTGCAGTAACGTGTTTACATTACATTCTCAGCTGGGGAGAAGTCAGATTGAGCTATGGTGGAAGAAGTGTCCAGTGACAAATTTTCATTACATTCTCACAGCTGGGTGCGAGTATTAGCTAAGGTGGCAGGTTGTGCAGTAAGACATTTACACTGCGCTTATTCTCTCAGCTGGGGGTAGAGTTGAGTTAAGGTTGCAGAAGTGTCTTGCAACATGTTTAAATTACATTCTCTGGGTTGTCTAGAGGTAGAGTGGAGTTAAGGTGGCAGATGTGCAGTAACACGCTTACATTACATTTTGGCAGCTGGGGCAGAGAGGAGCTAATGTGTCAGAAATATGTGGTGACATGTTTAAATTACATTCTCACAGCTGGGGGAGGGCCAGTAGGGTATTTAAAATTTTATTTATACAGAAAATTATGCCAATAGGATTTGAACATTACTGTTTACAAGGCATCCCTGTAACCAAGGTGGCAGAAGGTGTAGCAACATGTTTACATTACATTCTCAAAGCTGGTGGGCATAGTGGACTTAAGGTAGCAGTGGTGTAACATGTTTACATTACATTCTCACTGCTGGAGGGTATAGTGGAGTTATGGTGGCAGAAGTGTGCAGTACATGTTTACATTACTTTCTCAGAGCTGGGGGCTGTCTGAAAGCTATGTGGCAGATGTGTGCAGTAATACATTTACATCAGAGTCTGCAACCGGGGTAGGTGGGTGAAGGGTGGCAGAAGTGCAGTAACATGTTTAAAATACCTCACAGCTGGCTGGGGGAGAGTGTAGGTAAGTTGACCTTAGTGTGCAGTAACATGTTTACCATACATTCTCTTGGCTGAGAGGGCAGTGTTGAGCTAAGGTGGCAGCAGTGCAGTGACATGTTTACATTACATCTCCCAGCTGGGGGGCAGAGGAGCTAAGGTGAAGAATGTACAGTAACATGTTTACTGCTAAATTTTATAGCAGGTAGATGGTGTTAAGGCAGATGTGTGCAGTAACATGTTTACAATACATTCTCACAGCTGGGGCAGAGGAGCTAGGCGTGCGAAGTATGGTGCAACACGTTTACTTTACATTCTCCCAAGTGGGGCAGGGTTGATAATGAGGCAGAAGTATGTGTATCATGTTTACATTGCATTCTCAGCTGGGGCAGAGTGAAGCTAAGGTGGCAGAAGTGTTCAGTAACATGTTTACATTACATTCTGTCAGCTGGGGCAGAGGGAGGTAATGTGTAAGAAACATGCAGTGACATGTTTTAATTTCTTTCTCACCGCTGGGGAAGGGACCAGAGTGGAATTAAGATGGCAGAAATGTAGTAATACGTTTACATTACATTATCTCAGTTAGGGGTAGAGTGGAGTTATGGGGCAGTAGTGCAGTAACACATACATATATCTCACAGACAGAGAGAGAGAAAAGGTGGCAGAAAACGTGGTGACATGTTTGAATTACTACTGCTGTGGAGTAGAGGGAACTCTGTGGCAGAGTGTGTAGCAGCATGTTTATTCATATCACAGCTGGGGCATAGCTTAGTGGCAGATGTGCAGTAAATGTTTTATTACTTTTCACAGCTGGGGGTGAGGGTTATGCTGGCAAAAGAGTGTACATGTGTATACTTTTCACCAGAGCTGGGGCTGTGTGTACAGTGGCAGATGTGCAGTAACATTTACATTAGAGTCTTACAACTGGGGGTAGAGGAGGAATGTGGCAGTGTAGTAACATGTTTAAATTACATTCTCACAGCTGGCTTGGGGGTGAATGCAGCTGTTGACTGCTAGGTGTAGTAATGTTTAGACTGTATCTCACAGCTGCGGGCAGAGGCCGCGGTTGCAGAACTGTGCAACATGTTGCATTACATCTCAGCTGGGGGAGAAGTGTACAGTAACATATTTAAACCATTCTCACAGCTGGGTGGCCAGATGGAGCTAAGCTGGCAGATGTGCAGTAATATTTACATTACATTATCACGCTGGCTTGGGGGTAAAGGGAGCTAACGTGATAGAAGTGTGTGTCATGTTTACATTACATTCTCACAGTTGGCTGAATGAGCTATGGTGGCAGAAGTGTGCAACATGTTTACTTTATATTCTCATAGCTGGGGGTGGGGTGGAGTTAAGGTGGCAGGTGTGTGCAGTAGCGTCTTTACATTACATTCTCCCAGCTGGGGCAGAGGATCTAAGCCAGAAGTGTGTAACACTTTTACATTGCATTTCAGCTGGCTTGGGTAAAGTGGAGCTAACCTGATGAAGTGTGCAGAAACAGTTTACATTATGTTCTTGCATCTGGGCGACAGTGAGCTAGGTGGCAGAGGTGTTTAGTAACATGTTACATTACATTCTCACAGCTGGGGCAGAGTAGAGCTAAGGTGGCAGTAGAGACAGATTCTCAACTGGCTTGGGGGTAAGTGATCTAATATGACAGAACTGTAAAAACATGTTTATTACACTTTGCAGCTGGGTGAGAGTGTGATCTTAGTGGCAGAGGTGTGCAGTAACATGTCTGTATACATTCTCTGACCTGTGGGCAGTGGGTTAAGGTGACCGGTGTGCAGTAACATGTTTACATTACATTTCGCAGCTGGTTCAGAGGAGCTAAGATGGCGGTGGTGCAGTACCACAGTTAGATTACATTCCCAGTAGTGGGTAGAGTGGAAAAGTTGGCAGAAGTGTGGAGGACATGTTTTCATTATATTCCAACAACTTGGGGCAGAGGGAGGTAAGTACAGAAGTGCAGTAACATGTTTATTTATTTTCTCAGCTGGGGGTAGAATGAGTAGGTGGCTGATGTGTGCAGTCTTGTCTTTGTTACATTCCCAGCTAGGGTAGAGTGGATCAAGGTGTCAGAAGTGTGTAACATGTTTACATTATAGTCTAATAGCTGGGGGTGGAGGAGTGAATGTGGCGCAGTACATGTTTAAATTACATTTCCCAGCCGGCTGGGGGTAGAATGCAGCTGTTGACCGCTTGCAGTAACATGTTTACCATACATTCCCAGCTGGGGGGCAGAGTTGGCTGGCAAAGTGTGCAGTAACATGTTTATATTACCCTCACAGCTGGCAGAGTGCGGCTAAGGTCTCAGAAAATGTGCAGTAATATACTTTACATTCTCGCTGTTGGGGGAGGATGCTAAGGTGCAGAGGTGCAGTAACATGTTTACATTATATCTCGCTGTTAGCAGAGTGGCTGTGGCAGAAGTGCAGTAACATGTTTATTACATTCTGTTAGCTGGGTGTAGAGGAGTTAGTGGCACATGTGTGCAGTAATATGTTTACATTGCATCACAGCTGGGGCAGAGTGGTTAAGATGGCAGTGCAGTACCATGTTTACATTACATTCGCAGTAGTGGGGAAGTGGGACAAAAGTTGGCAGTAGTCTGAGGGCATGTTTTTATTACATTCCAAACAACTTGGGGGCAGAGTGGAGGGGAGCAGATGTGCAAATATGTTTACATTACGCTGGGGGTCATAGAGAGATAAGGTAGCAGAAGGGTGTTGCAATACGTTTACATTACATTCCCACACCCGTCAGGCAGAGTGAGTTATGTCTCAGAACTGTGCAGTAATATGTTTATACTACATTTACCGGTTGGCCTGATTGGAGCTATAGAAGTGTGCAGTAATACGTTTACTACATTCTGTCATTGGCAGAGTGGAGCTATGGCAGAAACATGCGGTGACAGTTTAAATTCTTTCACGCTGGGGGAGCACCAGAGAGTTAAGATGGTAGAAGGTAGTCGTTTTCATTACCTCACAGTTGGGGTAGCGGAAGTTACTGAAGAATCTTGTAACCTGTTTACTACATTCTCACAGCTGGGGTGAGGCAGCTAATGTTGCAGAACTGCGAGTAACATGTTTACATTACCTCACAGCTAGGAGAAGTGTACAGTAACATATTACACATTCCCAGCCGGGGCTAGAGGAGCTCCTGGAGGCAGAAGTGCAGTATCATGTTTACATTACATTCCCGCTGGCTGGTGGTGTGTGCGGTCTTACTGTTGCAGCGGGCAGAAAGATGTTTGCTTTTATCTTCCAGCTATGGTTGAGTGAGCTGCGTGCAGATGTGCAGTAATATGTTTACTACGTCTGCCAGCTGGGCAGACTGAGCAAGGTGACAAAAGTGTGCAGTAATATGTTTACATTATATCTTCAGCTGGGGTAGAGTGGCTAAGGTGGCAGAAGTGCAAGTCAACACTTTGCATTACATTCACAGCTGGGGAGTATTATCTAAGGTGGCAGGTCTGTAGTATGTTTACATTATATTCATTCTCCAGCTGGGGGTACAGTTGAGTTAAGGTGGTAGAAGTGTGCAGTAACATGTTTACATTATTCTCGCAACTTGAGGTTGGTGAGTTAAGGTGGCAGATGTGCAGCATTATGCTTACATTACATTCTCACAGCTGGGGGCAGAGGAGCAAAGGTGAAATGTGGTGACATGTTAACTTACCTCACTGCTGGGGGGGGCCAGAGTGAACTAAGGCAGAAGTATAGCAACATGTTTACATTACATTATCACTGTTGGGGGGCATAGGATTTAAAGTGGCAGAAGTGTAGTAACATGTTTACATTACTCGGGGTAGAGGGAGTTTGAGGTAGAAGTGTGTACATGTATACTTTGTTACCAGAGCTGGGGTGTGTGAAAGTTAAGGTGGCTGCGGTGTAATACATTTATATTAGAGTCTTACAACTGGGGGTAGAGGAGTGAAGGCAGAAGTGCAGTAACATGTTTAATACATTCTCACAGCTCTTGGGGTAGAGGCAGTTGTTGAGAAGTTGTGTGCAGTAACACGTTATCATACACTGCAGTTGGGGGCAGAGTTAAGGTGGCAAAGTGTGTAACATGTTTACATTACATCTCACAGCCCTGGCAGAGGGAGCTATGTCTCAGAAATGCAGTAATATGTTTACCTTACATTTCTGAACCGGGCAGAGGAAGTTATGGAAGAACTGCAGTAATATGTTTACTTAAATTTTGGTAGCTGGGGGTAGAGGATTAATGGCACATGTGCAGTAATATGTTTACATTACCTCTCTCAGCTGGGGCAGAGTAGAGCTAAGGTGGCAGTGCAGCAACATGTTTGCATTATATCTCACAAGTGGGGTAGGTTGAGATAAGGAGGCAGGCTGCGCAGTGTTTTACATGCATTCGCGTATGGCAGAGGAGCTAAGATGGTAGTGCAGTACCATGTTACATTGCATCTTCTCACAGTGTGGGGGAGGAAAAAGTTGGTGAAGAGGGAGGACATGCTTCATACATCTCAAGAACTTGGCAGAGGAGGTAAGGTGCAGATGTGTGTCAATATGTTTACATTCTCGCAGCTGGGGGGTGAGAGAGATATGATAGCAGAAGTGTGCAGTAACATGTTTACATTACATTCTCACAGCTGGGGGGAGGTGCTGCAACATATTTACACACATTCACAGCAGAGGGCCAGATTGGAGCCTATGTGGCGGAAGTTGCAGGTCACGTACATTCTCACAGCTGGGGATCAGGAGGGAGAAGGTAGCAGAAGGCGTAGCACGTTTACATTACTTTCTCACAGCTGGCGGCAGAGTGGCCAAGGTCTCGAACTCTGTGCAATACGTTTACACCACCTTTACCGTTGGGGGCAGATTGGGTGCTGGTCGTGAAGGTGCAGTAATATGTTACATTACATTCTCCAGCTGGCTTGGGGGCTGGTGGAGCTAACGTGATAGAAGTGCAGAAACATGTTTGCATTACATTCTGCAGCCGAGTGACAGAGGATCTTAGTTGGTAGAGGTGTGGGTAACATGTTTACTACATCGCCGCTGGGCAGAGTTGCTTAAGGGAGATTTGTGCAACATGTTTACATTACCTTGTGCGGGTGGCAGAGTGAATAAGGTGGAAGAACTGTGGAGCAACATGTTTACATTAATTCTCATAGCTGGGGGCAGAGTGGAGGAGGCGGGCACATGTGTCCGAACATGTTTACATTACATTCACAGCTGGGGCAGAGTAGAGCTATGGTGGCAGGCGTGTGCAACGTCACATTACTCTCACAGCTGGGGGAGAAGTGTACAGTAATATATTTATACTACATTCTCACAGCAGAGGGGCCAGATTGGAGCTAAGGTATGGAAGCAGTAACATGTTTACATTCTCCCAGCTGGGATGAGAGGAGAGAAGGTAGCAGAAGTGTGTAAAACGTTTACATTTCATTCATAGCTGGCGGGCAGGGTGACCTATGTTCTCAGAACTCTGCAACATGTTACCTAAATTCTCACTGCTGGGGGCAGATTGGAGCTGGTCGCAGAAGTGTGTAACATGTTTACATTCTCACAGCTGGTTTGGGGTCTGGTGATTGAGTGGAAGAGTGCAGAAACATGTTTACATTACATTTTGGCCGAAAGACAGAGTGATCTTAGTAGAGGTGTGTGGTAACATGTTTACATTACATTCTCGTGCTGTGGGCAGAGGGCGCTTATGTGGTGATTTGTGCAGTAAATATGTTTGTACATCTCGAGCTGGGGCAGAGCAGTTATGTGAAGAACTGGGAAATATGTTTCCATTAAATCATAGCTGGGGCAGAGGAGATAAGGTATACATGGTGCCGTAACATGTTACATTACATTCTCACACAGCTGGGGCAGGTAGGCTATAGTGGCGAAGTGTGCGTGCGTGTTTACAGTACATTCTCACAAGTGGGGCAGGTTGAGATAAGGAGGCAAAGTATGCAGTATTATGTTTTGCATTCTCACAGCTGGGGCAGAGTGGAGTTACTGGCAGTAGTGTGGCAATATGTTATGTTGCACTCACACCTGGGTTCAGAGTGGCCTGATGGAGAAGTGTACTACTATGTTTACATTACATCTTCCAGTAGGGGTGAATGAGAAAAGTTGCAGAAGTGTGGAGGACAGTTCATTACATTCCAACAACTTGTGCGTGGAGGTAAGGCATGGATGTGTGGTAACATGTATACATTCTCACTGCTGGGGGTGAGTGAGATAAGGTAGTAGAAGTGTAACATGTTTACACTGCATTCTCACAGCTGGCGGCAGAGTGCAGCTAAGGCAGAACTGTGCGTAACATGTTTGCATTACATTCTCAGCTGGGGAGAAGTACAGTAACATGTTACACTACATCTCGCAGCTGGGTGGCTCTATTGGAGTAAGCTGGCAGATGTGTGCAGTAGCATTTACATTACATTCTCACAGCTGGTTTGGGGGTAAAGTGAAGCTAACGACAGAAGTGCAGTAACATGTTTACATTACATTCACAGTCAGTATGAAGGTTATGGTGGCAGAAGTGCAGTAATATGTTTACTTTATATTCTCATAGCTGGGGGTAGATTGGAGCAGGTGGCAGATGGCAGTAACGCCTTTACATTACTTTCTCCCAGCTGGGGCAGAGTGGATCTAAGGTGCCAGAAGTGTGCAGCAACATCTTTACATTGCATTCTCACAGCTGGTTTGGGGGTAAAGTGAGCTAACCTTGACAGAGGTGTGCAGAAACATGTTTACATTATGTTCTGCATCTGGGTGACAGAGTGGAGCTTAGGCAGGGTGAGGTGTGCAGTGAACATGTTTACATTACATTCTCACAGCTGGGGCAGAGTAGAGCTAAGGTGGCAGAGGTGTGCAGTAATGTGTTTTATTACATTCTCACAAGTGGGGGCAGGTTGAGCGAATGAGGCAGAAGTATGCAGTATCATGTTTACATTGCGATCTCACAGCCTGGTACAGTGAGGCAGGCAGAAGTGCAGCAATATGTTTACATTGATTCTCGCAGCTAGTTCAGAGTGAGTTAAGATGGCAGAAGTCCAGTACCATGTTTACATTACATTCTCACAGTAGTGGGGTAGAGTGGAGAAGCTGACAGTAGTGTGGAGTGACATGTTTTCATTACATTCCAACAACTTGGGGCAGAGGAGGTAAGGTGGCAGATGTGCAGTAACACGTTTACTACATTCTCACAGCTGGCGGGCAGAGTGCAGCTAAGGTTGCAGAACTATGCAGTAACATGTTTTACATTAAATTTCTCGCCAGCTGTGGGGCCAGATTGGAGCTATGGTATGTGCAGTACCATGTTAACATTAGATTCTCGCCAACTGGCTTGGGGTAAAAGTGGATCTAACATGACAGAACTGTGCAAAACATAGTTTACATTACACCTTGCAGCTGGGCGAGAGAGTGATCTTAGGTGGCAGAGGTGTGCAGTAACATGTCTACATTACATTCTCAGAGCTGTGGGCAGAGTGGAGCTACGATGGCAGTGCAGTACCATGTTAAGATTACATTCTCCCAGTAGTGGGGTGAGAGGAGAAAAGTTGGCAGAAGTGTGGAGTGACATGTTTTCATTACATTCCAACAACTTGGGGCAGAGTGGAGGTAAGGTAGCAGAAGTGTGCAGTAACATGTTTACTTTATATCTTCGGTAGCTGGGGGTAGAGTGGAGTTATGGTGGCAGATGTGCAGTAACGCCTTTTACATTACATTCTCTCAGCTGGGGCAGAGTGGATCTAGGTGCCAGAAGTGTGCAGCAATACTTTTACATTATAGTTCAATAGCTGGGGGTAGAGTGGAGCCAAGGTGACAGAAGTGTACAGTAACATATTTACATTACATTCTCACAGCTGGGGCCAGGGTTTAGCTAAGGTGGCAGAAGTGTAAAGACGTTTACATTAATTCATTTCTCCAGCTGGGGTCCGTGTTGAGTTAAGGTAGAAGTGCAGCAATATGTTTACACTACATCTTCACTGGTTTGAGGTAGGTGGAGTTATGGCAGATGGTGCAGTAACATGCATACATTACATCCTCCCAGCTGGGGGAGAGAGTAAGGCAGAAACATGTGCTGACATGTTTCAATTATATTCAGTGCTGTGGGTAGGGCCAGAGGAACTAGTGGCAGAAGTGTGTAGCAGTACGTTTACATTAAATTATCTGGCTGGGGGGGCATAGTGGGCTTAAAGTGGCAGAAGTGCAGTAACATGTTTACATTACATTCTCACAGCTGGAGGGTAGAGTGGGTTATGCTGCAGAAGAGTGCAGTACATGTATACTTCTTCTTACCCAGAGCTGGGGGGCTGTGAAAGCTATGGTGGACGTGGTGCAGTAACATTTACATTAGAGTCTTGCAACTGGGGTGGGGAGTGGAGTGAATGTGGCAGAAGTGCATTAACATGTTTAAATTACATTCTCACAGCTGGCTGGGGGCAGAACTGTGCTGTTGACCGCCAGTAGCAACATGTTTACCATACATTCTCAGCTGGGGGCGGCAGAGTTGAGCTAAGGTGGCAAAAGTGTGCAGTAACACGTTTATATTACATTCTCAGCAGCTGGGGGCAGAGCGCTAAGGTCTGTAGAAATGTGCAGTAACATGTTTACCTTACTGCCTCACAGCTGGGGGTGGGAGTGATGCTAAGGTGGGAGGTGTGCAACATGATTACATTACATTCTCACAGCTAGGGGCAGAGTGAAGCTAGGTGGAAGTGTGCAGTAACATGTTTACATTAAATTCTCATAGCTGGGGTGTGTAGAGTGGAGTTGGGCGGCACATGTGTGCAGTAACATATTTACATTGCATTCTCACAGCTGGGGCAGAGTGGAGCAAAGATGGCAGAAGTGGTAGTACTGTTGTTTACATTACATTCTCACTGTGGGGGAAGAGGGGACAAAAGTTGGTGAAGTCTGGAGTGACATGTTTTTATTACATTCCAACAACTTGGGCAGAGCGAAGTGCGGCAGATGGCGTGTAAATACGTTTACATTATCACAGCTGGGGGGCAGAGTAGAGATAAGGTAGCAGAAGGGTGCTGTAACATGTTTACATTACATTCTCACAGCTGTCGGGCAGAGTGGAGCTAAGGTCTCAGAACTGTGTGTGCACATGTTTACACTACTTACCGCTGGGGCCTGATTGAGTAAAGGTGGCAGAAGTGCTGCAGTAACATGTTTTACATTACATTCTGTCAGCTGGGGCAGAGTGGAGCTACTGGCAGAAAACATGCGTGACATGTTTAAATTTCTTCACTGCTGGGGAGCACCAGACAGAATTAAGATGGCAGAAGTGTAGTAACATGTTTTCATTACATTCTCACAGTTGGGGTAGAGTGAAGCTAACGGAAGAATCATGCTGTAACCTGTTTACATTACATTCTCAGCTGGTGGGCAGAGTGCAGCTAATGTTGTAGAACTGCGCAGTAACATGTTTACATTACATTCTCACACTGGTGGAGAAGTACAGTAACATATTTACATTACATTCCCATAGCCGGGGGCTAGAGGAGCTACGGTGGCAGAAGTGCAGTATCATGTTTACATTACATTCTCACAGCTGGCTTGGTGGTGTAAAGTGGTCTTAATTTGAGAGGTGCAGAAAGATGTTTGCATTACGCTCTTCCAGCTGGGCGCACAGAGTGGAGCTAAGGTGGCAGATGTGCAGTAACATGTTTACTACGTTTCACAGCTGGGGAAGAATGGGCAAGGTGACAAAGTGTGCAGTAATATGTTTACATTATATCTCTCTATAGTTGGGGTAGAGTGGAGCCAAGGTGGCAGAAGTGTATACAACATATTTACATTACATTTCTCACAGCTGGGGAGCAGGTTTTATCTAAGGTGGCAGAAGTGCAGTAAGATGTTTACATTACATTCATTCTCTAGCTAGTACAGTTGAGTTATGGTAGAAGGTGCAGTAACATGTTTACATTACATTCTCACAGCTTGAGGTTGGGTGGAGTTAGGTGGTGATGTGCAGCAACATGCTTACTACATTCTCACAGCTGGGGGACAGAGAGGAGCAAAGGTGCAGAAATATCGTGTATATGTTTAAATTATATTCTCACCGTTGGGGAGGCCAGAGTGGAACTATATGGCAGAAGTGTAGCAACATGTTTACATTACATTATCATTGTTGGGGCTGGTGATTTAAAGTGGCAGAAGTGCAGTAACATGTTTACATTACGTCTCAAAGTTGGGGTAGATGGAGTTTTGGAGGCAAAAGTGTACATGTATACTTTGTTACTCAGAGCTGGGGGTCTGGAAAGCTAAGGTGGCGACGTGCAGTGGTACATTTATATTAGAGTCTTACAACTGTGGGGTAGAGGAGTGAAGGTGGCAGAAGTGCAGTAACATGTTTAAATTACATTCTCACAGCTGGCTGGGGGTAGAGGCAGCTTGTTGACAGTTGTGTGCAGTAACACGCTACCATACATTCTCACAGCTGGGGGGGGAGTTGGGCTAAGGTGGCAAAAGTGCACTTAACATGTTACATTACATCTCACAGCCGTGGTAGAGGGAGTTGTCCCAGAAATGTGCAGTAATATGTTTACCTTTACATTTCAGAACCTCAAGAGTGAAGCTAAGGTGGAAGAACTACTGCAGTAATATGTTTATTTTAAATTTCATAGCTTGGGGTAGAGTGGAGTTAATGTGGCATATGTGCAGTAATATGTTTACATTACATTCCTTGGCAGCTGGGGGAGAGAGCTAAGGTGGCAGAAGTGTGCAGTAACATGTTTACATTACATTCTCACAAGTGGGGTAGGGTTGAGATAAGGAGGCAGAAGCATGCAGTATCATGTTTACATTGCATCTCACAGCAGTGGCAGAGTGAGCCAAGATGGCAGAAGTGCAGCACTTGTTTTTACATTCTCACAGCAGTGGAAGAGGGAGAAAGTTGGCAGAAGAGTGGAGTGACATGTTTTCATTACATTCAAGAACTTGGGCAGAGGGAGGTAAGGGTAGCAGATGTGCAGTAACATGTTTACATTCAGCTGGGGGTCAGAGGAGATAAGATAGCAGAAGTGTGCAGCAACATGTTTACATTACATTCTCACAGCTGGGGTGGAGTGGTACAGTAACATATTTGCTCTCACATTCCTGCTGTTCACAGGGCCAGATTGAGCTAAGGTGGCGAAGTGTGAGTAACATGTTTACATTCTACAGCTGGGGATTAGAGTGGAGAGAAGGCAGAAGTGTGCAGTCAACATGTTTACATTATATTCTCACAGCTGGGGCAGAGTGGCCAAGGTGGAAGAACTGTGGAGTAAGATGTTTACATTAAATTCCTCATAGCTGGGGGCAGAGGAGATAGGTAGGCACATGGTGTCGTAACATGTTTACATTACATTCTCACAGCTGGGGCAGAGTAAGAGCTATGGTGGCAGAAGTGTGCAGTAGCGTGTTTTACATTACATTCTCACAAGTGGGGCAGGGCTTGAGATAAGGAGGCAAAGTATGCAGTATTATGTTTACATTGCATTCTCACAGCTGGGGCAGAGGAGTATGTGGCAGAAGTGCAGTAACATGTTTACATTACATTCTCACACCTGGGGTTCAGAGTGGAGCTCAGATGGCAGAAGTGCACTACCAGCAATGCTTACATTACATTCTCACAGTAGTGGGGTAGAGTGGAAAAGTTATATGTGGAGTGACATGTTTTCATTACATTCCAACAACTTGGGCAAGGTGGAGGTAGCAGTGATGTGTGCAGTAACATGTATACATTCTCACCTGCTGGGGGCTGGGAGGGAGATACAGTCAGAAGTGTGCAGTAACATGTTTACACTGCATTCTCACAGCTGGCGGGCAGAGTGCAGCTATGGTTGCAGAACTGTGCAGTAACATGTCTGCTTATTGCCTCAGTTGGGGAGAAGTGTACAGTAACACGTATTTACACCACATTCTCTCAGCTGGCGGGCTGATTGAGCTGCTGGCAGATGTGTGTAGCATATTTACATTACATTTCTCACAGCTGGCTTGGGGTAAAGGAAGCTAACGTGACAGAAGTGTGCAGTAACACGTTTACATTGGTATTCTCACAGCTGGGGCAGAATGAAGCCATGGTGGCAGAAGTGCAGTAACATGTTTACTTTATATTCCTGCATAGCTGGGGGTAGAGGGAGTTAACGTGGCAGATGTGTGAGTAACGCCTTTACATTACATTCTCCCAGCTGGGGCAGAGTGGATCTAACGTGCCAGAAGTGTGCAGTAACATCTTTACATTGCATTCTCACAGCTGGCTTTGGGGGTAAAGTGGAGCTAACCTGACAGAAGTGTGCAGAAACATGTTTAGCATTATGTTCTTACATCTGGGCTACAGAGTGGGAGCTTAGGTAGGGTGAGGTGTGCAGTAACATGTTTACATACATTCTCACAGCTGGGGCAGAGTAGAGCTAAGGTGGCAGAGGTGCAGTAACGTTGTTTTTATTACATTCCTCACAAGTGGGGGCAGGCTGGAGCTAAGGAGGCAGAAGTATGCAGTATCATGTTTACATTGCAGTCTCACAGCTGGCTACATAGTGGAGCTAAGGTGGCAGAAGTGTGCAGTAACATGTTTACATTACATCTCACAGCTGGGGTTCAGAGTGGAGCTAAGATGGCAGAAGTGCAGTACCATGTTTACATTACATTCTCACAGTAGAGGGGCAGAGGAGAAAAGTTGACAGTAGTGTGGAGTGACATGTTTTTACATTCCAACAACTTGGGGCAGAGTGGAGGTAAGGTGTCGATGTGGTAACATGTTTACATTACATTCTCACAGCTGGCGGGCAGAGTGCAGCTAGTAGCAGAACTGTGCAGTAACATGTTTATATTAAATTTGCATGGCTGTGGGCTAGATTGAGCTTAAGTAGCAGAAGTGTGCAGTACCATGTTAATATTAGATTCTCACAACTGGCTTGGGGGTAAAGTGGATCTAATATGACAGAACTGTGCAAAACATAGTTTACATTACACCCTTGCAGCTGGGCGACAGAGGATCTTAGGTGGCAGAGGTGTGCAGTAACATGTCTACATTACATTCTCAGAGCTGTGGGCAGAGTGGCGCTTAGAGACCGAGGTGTGCAGTGGCCATGTTTACATTACATTCTCACAGCTGGGGTTCAGAGTGGAGCTAGATGGCAGGAAGTGCAGTACCATGCTAGGATTACATCTCAGTAGTGGGGTAGAGTGGAGAAAAGTTGGCAGAAGTGGAGGAACATGTTTCATTACATTCCAACAACTTGGGGCAGAGTGGAGGTGAGGTAGTAGAAGTATGCAGTAACATGTTTACATTCTCACAGCTGGGGGGTCGAGTGGAGCTAAGGTAGCAGAAGTGTGCAGTGACATGTTTAAATTACATCTCTCCAGCTGTGGGCAGAGTGAAGCTAAGGTGGAAGAACTGTGGAGTAAGATGTTTACATTAAATTCTCATAGCTGGGGGCAGAGTGAGATAAGGTGGCACATGCTGTCGAATACGTTTACATTACATTCTGCACAGCTGGGGCAGAGAGCTATGGTGGCAGAAGTGTGCAGTAACGTGTTTACATTACTCTCCAAGTGGGGCAGGGTTGAGATAAGGAGGCAAAAGTATGCAGTATTATGTTTACATTGCATTCTCACAGCTGGGGCAGAGTGGAGTTAATGTGGCAGAAGTGTGCAGTAACATGTTTACATTACATTCTCACACCTGGGGTTCAGAGTGAGCTCAGATGAGAAGTCCACTACCATGTTTACATTACATTCCTCACAGTAGTGGGGTAGAGTGAGAAAAGGAGAAGTGTGGAGTGACATGTTTTCATTACATTCCAACAACTTGGGGCACAGTGGAGGTAAGGTAGCTGTATGCAGTAACATGTATACATTCTCACTGCTGGGGGGTCAGAGTGGAGATAAGGTAGCAGAAGTGCAGTAACATGTTTACACCGCATTCTCACAGCTGGCGGGCAGAGTGCAGCTAAGGTTGCAGAACTGTGCAGTAACATGTTTGCATTACATTCTCAGCTGGGGAGAAGGACAGTACAACATATTTGCCACTACATTCTCACAGCTGGTGGCCAGATTGGAGCTAAGTTGCAGATGTGTGCAGTAGCTTATTTACATTACATTCTGTGCTGGTTTGGGGGTAAAGTGAAGCTAACGTGACAGAAGTGTGCAGTAACATGTTTACATTACATTCTTCACAGCTGGGGCAGAATGAAGCTATGGTGGCAGAGTGTGCAGTAACATACGTTTACTTTTATATTCTCAGGCTGGGGGTAGAGTGGAGTTAAGGTGGTGATGTGTGCAGTAACGCCTTTACATTACATTCTCCCAGCTGGGGCAGAGTGGATCTATGTTAGAAGTGTGCAGTAACATCTTTACATTGCATTTCACAGCTGGCTTGGGGGTAAAGGGAGCTAACCTGACAGAAGTGTGCAGAAACATGTTTACATTATGTTCTGCATCTGGGCGACAGAGTGGAGCTTAGGTGGCAGAGGTGTGCAGTAACATGTTTACATTACATTCTCACAGCTGGGGCAGAGTAGAGCTAAGGTGGCAGAGGTGTGCAGTAACGTGTTTTTATTACATTCTCACAAGTGGGGCAGGGCTGAGCTGGCGAGGCAGAAGTATGCAGTATCATGTTTACATTGCAGTCTCACAGCTGGCACATAGTGGAGCTAAGGTGGCAGAAGGTGCAGTAACATGTTTCACTACATTCTCACAGCTGGGGTTCAGAGTGGAGCTAAGATGGCAGAAGTGCAGTACCATGTTTACATTACATTCTCACAGTAGAGGGTAGAGTGAGAAAAGTTGACAGTAGTGTGGAGGACATGTTTTCATTACATTCCAACAACTTGGGGCAGAGTGGAGGTAAGGTGGCAGATGTGCAGTAACATGTTTACATTACATTCTCACAGCTGGCGGGCAGAGTGCAGCTAAGGTTGCAGAACTGTGCAGTAACATGTTTACATTAAATTTCTCACAGCTGTGGGGCCAGATTGGGAGCTAAGGTGGCAGAAGTGTGCAGTACCATGTTAACATTAGATTCTCACAACTGGCTTGGGGGTAAAGTGGATCAACAGACAGAACTGTGCAAAAACATGTTTTCATTACACCTTTGCAGCTGGGCGCACAGATTCTTTAATATATAGTATCTCTGGTGCTAGTGGAACCCCTCTACTGATCGCTGGCCCATTCTTTAATATATTGTTCCTCTGGTGCTAGAGGAACCCCTTCTCCGCGATCGCTGGCCCATTCTTTAATATGTAGTATCTCTTGTGCTAGAAGTACCCTCCACCAAAAGCTGGCCCATTCTTTAATATACAGTATCTCTGGTGCTAGTGTAACTCCCTCCACTGATCCGGGCTCATTCTTTAATATGTAGTATCTCTGCTGCTAATGGATCCCTCCTCCACAGATCGCTGGCCCATTCTTTAATATATGGTATGTCTGGTGCTAGTGGATCTCCTTCTACTGATCCTGGCCCATTCTTTGATACATAGTATCCCTGGTGTTAGTGGAACCCCCACAATGATCGCTGGCCCATTCTTTAATATATAATATCACTTGTACTAGTGAAACTCCCTCTACTGATCGCTGGCCCATTCTTTAATATATAGTATCGCTGGTGCTAGTGGAATCACCCTCTACTGATCACGGTCCATTCTTTAATATATAGTATCTCTGGTGCTAGTGGACCCCGCCGATTGCTGGCCCATTCTTTAATTTGTGGTATCTCTGGTGCTAGTGAAACCCTCCTCCACCCGATCGCTGGCCCATTCTTTAATATATGGTATCCTTGTTGGTACTAGAACCCCCGCCAATTGCTGGCCAATTCTTTAATTTATAGTATCTCTGGTGCTAGTGGAACCCTCCCTCCACCGATCGCTGGCCCATTCTTTAATATATAGTATCTCTGCTGGTAGGAACCCTTCCCAGCCGATTGCTAGCCCATTCTTAAATATATTGTCTCTCTGGTGCTAGTAGAACCTCCACCCCCGTCGATTGCCAGCCCATTCTTTAATATATAGTATCTCTCGTGTTAGTGGAACCACCCTCCACTGATTGCTGGCCCATTCTTTAATATATAGTATCCCTGGTGTTAGTGGAACCCCCTCCCGTCGATCGCTATCCCATTCTTTCATATATAATATCTCTGGTGCTAGTGGAACCCACCTCTACTGATCACCTGCCCATTCTTTAATATATATGATCCCTGGTGCTAGTAGAACCCCTCCACCGCAGACTGTTGGCCCATTCTTTAATTTATAGTATCTCTGGTGCTAGTGGACCCCCCATCGCATCGCTTTCCATTCTTTAATATATAGTATCCCTGGTTCTAGTAGAACCTCCCCCCCGCCGATTGCCGGCTCATTCTTTAAAATATGGTATCTCTGATGCTAGTGGAACCCCCCCTCCACCGATCACTGGCCCATCCTTTAGTATATAGTATCTTAGGTACTAGTGGAACCGCCTCCACCGATCGCTGGCCCATTCTTTATTATACAGTATCCCTGGTATTAGTGGAACACCCCTCTACTGATCGCTGGCCCATTTTTTAATATATAGTATCACTGGTTCTAGTTGAACCCCTCCAGCCGATTGCTGGCCCATTGTTTAATATATGGTATCCCTGGGGCTAGTGGAACCCCCCTCTTCTGATCGTTGGCCCATTCTTTAATATATAGTATCTCTGGTACTGTTGGAACCCGCCTACTGATTGCCGGTCCATTCTTTAATATATAGTATCCCTGGTGCTAGTGGAAGCTCCCCTCTGCCGACCGCTGGTCCATTCTTTAATATATTGTATCCCTGGTGCAAGTGGAACCCCCCTCTACTGATCACTGGCCCCTTCTTTAATGTATAGTATCCCTGGTGCTAGTGAAATCCCTCCCTCCCAGTCATGGACCCATTCTTTAATGTATAGTATCCCTGGTGCTAGTGAATCCGCCCTTCACCGATCGTGGTCCCATTCTTTAATATATAGTATCCCTGGTGCTAGTGGAACCCCATCTCTGATGACCACCAGCCTGTTCTGTAATATGTAGTATCCCTGTTGATATTGGAACCCTCTCCACCTATCACTGGCCCATTCTTTAATATATAGTATCTCTGGTGCTAGTGGAACAGCTTCCACTGATTGCTGGCCCATTCTTTAATATGTAGTATCTCTTTTACTAGTGGGACCCCTCCTCTGATCCTCGGCCCATTCTTTACTATATAGTATCTCTGGTGCTAGTGGAACCCCCTCTACTGATCTCTGGCCATTCTTTAATATATAGTATCTCTGGTACTAGTGGAACCCCGCCTACTGGTCGCTTGCCCACTCTTTAATATATAGTATCTCTGACACTTGTGGAACCCCCTCTATTGATTGCTGGCCCATTCTTTAATATATCAGATCCCTGGTGCTAGTGGAACCCCTTCTGCTGATCGCTGGCCCATTCTTTAATATATAGAATCTCTGGTACTAGTGGAACTCCCCTCCACCGATCCCTGGCCCATTCTTTAATATATAGTATCTCTGGTGCTAGTGGAACCCCCTCTACTGATCGTTAGCCCATTCTTTAATATATAGTGTCTCTGGTACTAGTGGAACCCCAGTCTACTGATTGCTGACCCATTCTTTAATAGATAGTATCTCTGGTGCGAGTGGAATCCCACTATATTAATTGCTGGCCCATTCTTTAATATGTAGTATCCCTGGTGCTAGTGGAACCCCCTTCTGCCGATCGCTGGCACATTCTTTAATATATAGTATATCTGGTGTTAGTGGAACTCCCCTCCACCGATCGCTGGCCCATTCTTCAATAATATAGTATCTCTGGTGCTAGTGGAACCCCCTCCACTGATGCTGGCCTATTCTTTAATATATATAGTATCTCTGGTGCTGGTGGACCCCCTCCACCGATCGCTGGCCCATTCTTTAATATATAGTATCTCTGGTGCTAGTGGACCCCCCTACCGATCACTGGCCCATTCTTTAATATATAGTATCTGTGGTGCTAGTGGAACACCCCCTGTACCGATTGCTGGCCCATTCTTTAATATATAGTATCTCTGGTGCTAGTAGAACCCCCCTCAACCGATCGCTGGCCCATTCTTTAATATATAGTATCTCTGGTGCTAGTGGAACCCCCTCTACTGATCGCTGGCCCATTCTTTAATATATTGTTCCTCTGGTGCTAGAGGAACCCCCCTTCTGCCGATCGCTGGCCCATTCTTTAATATGTAGTATCTCTTGTGCTAGGAAGTACCCTCCACCAAAAGCTGGCCCATTCTTTAATATACAGTATCTCTGGTGCTAGTGTAACTCCCCTCCACTAATCGCAGGCTCATTCTTTAATATGTAGTATCTCTGCTGTTAATGGATCCCTCCCTCCACAGATCGCTGGCCCATTCTTTAATATATGTGTAACCCCCCTGCAAATGGGGGTTCCCAAAAGACTTCCAGGAGCTTGCTTGAATGCTCCAAGCCTGAATGGTGTTTGGCGTTTAAGCCATTTATCAGTGAGTGTTTTTAGAACCTCTGGTACTGTCTCTTTAAGAGCTGTCTGCTTGCAGACATAATTAGTTGTATGGGGGACTGTGTGTTTCTTTGATTGAGTACCACTCAAGCTGCTGCCAATTCACCCCATTTTTGCAGTCACTAGGGTGCAAAGGGAACCTGTCTGAAAGATGTAACTGATTGCCAGAAATCATTTACAGTAATAATAAAATTACAGTTTATCTAACCTGCTTTCTTTGCAGTCAGAACTGTCTGCCTAGTTCCCCATTCTGGTTTTGAACTGCTGAACTGGACCAATCAGTGTGGGGTAAACTAGCTCTAAAATGATACCTTGGACAGAATCAGAACTTGGGACTCATAATCTGAGCCAGCCACAAGAGGATTGTATGGGCAGTGACTCTGGGAGATGTAGTTTAGACTTGGTGCCTTTTTGGACCAACAGCAGCAGTCTATTGTTGAGTGACAGCCAATCCAGTCAAGAACTGGGAGGAACTCAAAGGAAGTGCCAGTTTTTTGTCTGTTGGGAGTTTCAGTTTGAGATCTGAAAGTGAAGGGGAAAGAACCCTGTGCTCCTTCAGTGCACAGTTTCAGTCAAAAAGCGTGTGCAAGGCCCAGAGTTCCGGTCTACAACTTGTGTAATCTGCTTATTAGGACTGAATCCGTCCTGTGAAAAGAATCAAAGGATCTCTGAAGAGTAGAAACCAGGCTCACCCTGTAGAAGACTGAAGAAATTGTTGAATTACACTCTGGGTCTGTCAGGAACTGAATCTGCTGTGTGTTCTCTCTGGTTATTGTGCAGTAATTGCAGATTGGGATACAGATGCAGCCTGCCTGGTATAGTGCTTTCTTTTTTACCATATAAATGTGTGAGGAGTCTTTGAGATCAAAAGTAGCCCTGCTGACATTGAAGGACCATATCTTCTTTGGAAGTCGTGAGTACTAATTAGGAGACAGCTCCTGTTGAATTGCCACATTAAATCAAATGGAATTACTGTACTGCCGACTGTTTAATTTTCCTTTTCTCTGTGTGAAAGGGCCCCTACCAGCTGCCCACGGTTTGGACTAGCCACTCGGGCCTGGGTACCCAGGGACGTAACTGGTAGGGATAGGCCTATACACAGACGCCATAGATAGATAGTTAAAGTGATAAAGCTAATTAACCTGATTTCCCCTATCCTGTTATATCCCCTAAATAAATCAGAGCTGCTTGTTTCTGAAAGGTTTATACTGCCTCATATTTGTCTGTTAAAGTACTGTACTGTGATTGTTGCACTGTATCTCATTCTACAGAGGTCCCAGTGCAGGAACCAGACCTGGGGGTAAGTGTATACTGTGAAGGTAATTCTGATATATTGTGGGCCACTAGTGGGAAGAAAGGGTTGCAGTGTCCCAGAGGGCTGTGACCAAGATTAGTTTAACTATTGCAAACCCTGACCTCTGGGTGGAGGCACCCGCCATTGGATCCAGGCCCCTCAACCTGTTAGTGGCAAATCAGGCGAGGAGTAGTAGCCCCTGGGATAAGCCATCCAGGGGTTACATCTTGGAGGCTCACCGCTGGGATTGTGTGTCCTCTAGTGGCCATATTTACGAACCACTGTTAAGAAAAAATGGGTACCCGACAGAAGTGGCTGCGCACCGGCTGGTGGAGTGGTGTACTGGGGAGAGTCGACCCCAAAATGCTATGCTTATCCTGGACATCCCCTGGTATCAATACGGACATCTGTGCAGGGAGTACTTTCCAAGGTGGAAGGTTTACAAAACCCGTGGTGGTGGAGTCGGCATGCTAATCTGCTCACCCACACTTTCCTGGCCCTAGTAGAGTTTAAGGATCCCATAGATAGCTCCAAAGTGCCACAGACCATTACCCCAGAGGGAGCCCTCACTGCTTGAGTGATAACTAAGGACAGTAAAGACCAGGGGAATCAGCCCCCACCACTATCTGAAACTTTTTGAGGAGAAATTTGCTGAATGGTTGCTGGGAGAGGGGAAAACTGTGGAGGACTTGAAGAAACTATTCTTGCCACCTAGAGTGTTCCTCCCCAACACCCTCTCCTGCTCCAGTCCTCGTAATGGTGGCTGAACCAATGCAGACTCCTATTTCTGCACCTGCCATTAGTCACGACTCTTACCAGAAGGTTGAGGATCTTCTCTGGCACCCTCCCCACCCCCAAGGGAGGATGACTGGGAGCCTGGATAGACATATGTTGCCCCCAAGTGCTAGAATGGCAATACTCGGAAGGTGAAAGCGAAAGAGGGTTAGTGAGAGCCTCAGAGGTCCTGCCCTGGCTACCATCCGTGCTAAGCAGGCCCCAGTAACCCTGAAGCGACTGCACAGAGCCTATCTTGAGGCCTTGGAGAATGTGTATGGGAGCCCAGATTCTGATGAGGACCTATGGTGGAAGTAAGAGATGCACAACAGTACCAAGGGGTTGTTGTCTGTGTATGTATCTCGGCTGGAAAAATTGTGCAAGAATGCCTCAGAAAAGGTAGTTTGCCAGCGATTGAACTGGACCGAACCAGGCTGGACAGGATCATAAGTCCTGCCCCCTTCTCAGAACTGCTGTTGCTTCAGTTACACCTGGCAGATCGACTGGAATCCCCACCCTCTATGATGAGTTAATGAGAGAATCGGGAGTTGAAAAAGGCGACCTCGGGAGGGACCTGCACCAACAAGCTGCAGCTCTGACCGAGTGACTGAAGGTGACCCATCAAGTGAAGTTCAGGGGCAGAGGCTGGCAGTCAATGAAGTGCTCTGACAAGGAAAAGATATGTCACAATGGGAGCGAACTGTTGAGAGAGAGTCAAGGAGTCAAAACAGTCCTTTATGAAAGGACACGCCTGCAAATCACAGACCCCTGACCTATATCGACTGCATCTGCTATGGGAGTAGAGGTACCCACCATGTATATCTCCTACTGATAACAACTCCGAACTCGATTCCTTGACCATGGAAGTGGAGGAAACTGGCCAAGGATATCTCAAATCACTTATCACGCCGCAGACAGAGATGGCACAAGAGTCCAGTTAGTAATACCCCATACAACCAGTGTGGCCTCAGCCAGCTCAAACTCCAGGAAGTATGTTTTGCTATAATTGTGGAGAAAGATAGGCACATGAAAAGGAATGCCAGTCCCCAAAGACACTGACAAAAGTTGCATATAGGCTACAAGGAAGCTTGGAGAAAAATCAGTGGTTAAGAATTACACGACACAATCCCAGTAAGAGGCACCAAAAATACTAATTACGTCCTTTTGTGGCAAGGTCAGTTGCCCGAAGCCCCCACTACCACCTCTCAGACTGGTCCAGAATAGTGGGTCCTCATGGAGACCACTGTAAAGTGAGCAGTGTCTTACAAACTATGTTAGACAGTGGCTCCCAAGTGACAATTATGTTCCAAGATTGGTATCAGAAGCATTTGTCAGACGTACCCTACAACCATTAAAAGGACTGCATGTATGGGGGTTAAGTGAAGGCCTACCCCTATTCGGGTATATCCAATTTGGCTGTCTTTCCCACCTCCAGTGGCTGGGTGGCCAGACAAGTAGAGACCCTAGCCTTAGTGTCACCACACTGGACTGTATGATGGTGTCCCTTTGTTGATTGGAACAAATGCTCATATGTTCCGGAAGGCTGGCACAGTTGTATTATGAAAAACAGGGGTCAAGACTAGTAGAGCTTTAAAGTTCCGGCTTTAATTAAGAAGACCTATGAGGCACAGAGAGATGCTGAAAAAACAGAACCAGAGGAACCGGTGAATTGTATGGAAGAAGGATCCTGAGTCTCTGATCCTGGCGCCAAATGCCAGTGTACCCCACAGGGGAGAGGTCCGTATCGAAGGATGTTAAGAATAAAAAATTGAATTTGGATGCCAGGCCGTGGAAAATTGCCAGAGGACTGCTGGTCAAGACCTAGTATTTGCCCGCTGAGGCCCATGCTTATGCCAGAAGGGTAATGGTCCAAGTTCATAATGTGTCTGAAAGAGACATTCGAGGTAAACAGAGGTTGCATCCTGGCTAATGTGCATTGTGCAGACACTGCAGTACTACCGCAGCAAGAGTTCAGGAAGAATGACAGAGTAACGCCTGACTTGTTTGATTTGGGACTCCGCTGCCAGCTGAATGGAAGAGTGAAGATCAGTGAGAACTTGCCCAGAGAGCCAGGTGTTTTCTTTAAAGGATAGGATATGAGGATGCAGTGCAAGGAGCTGAGGCACAATATCCGGCTGCATGACGAAGACCATTTCAGTGAGAGGTCTCGCGCCTAGCACCTGCTGACATAGATGATGTGAGACAGCATCTGCAAGAGATGTTAGCTGCTGGTGTAATACAAGAATCCAAGCCCTTATGCTTCCCCATTGTAGTAGTGAGGAAAAGAATGGAACAGTAAGGATGTGTGTGGATTATCGCACCTTAAACGGCGGACTATCCACAGATCAGTACACAATACCCCATTCAGGATGCTTTTGGACTACCTAAGCAGGGCAGAGTGGTTCTCTGTGCTGGATCTCGCAGTGGGTACTATCAGATCCCGATGGCCCCAGAGGACCGTGAAAAGACAGCCTTTATCTGTCCGCTTGGCTAATCAATTCATGAGGATGCCTCAAAGGGATTTCAGGTGCCCCAGCCACTTTTCAACGACTGATGGGCGTGCAGTGGGGACATGAACTTACTAGAGTGCCTGGTATACCTAGATGATGTTATTGTGTTTGGCAGCTCACTGGAGGAACATGGAGCAGATTATTTAAGGTATTGGACCGACTGGAGGACTTTGTGTAAACTGTCCATTGATAAGTGTCAATTTTTCAAACATCAGTAAAGTATGTGGGACACATAGTATCCACGAGGAATAGAGACCGACCCAAGTAAAGTTGAGGCCTTGACCACCTGGCCACAGCCAAAAATCTAAAGAACTGCAAAGATTCCTGGGATTCTGTGGTTATTATCGGCGCTTCATCAAGGACTATTCAAGTGATCCGCCCTTTACTAACATACTCAAGGGTATCCCCAACCCACAAAAATACCAAAGTCAGCATCCTCAAGACTGAAAGAGTGTATTTTCATCCCAGTAAGTATTTGGGGGCCAGCTGGACTCCTGATTATGAGACTGCTTTTCATGAGATCATATATCAACACCCATGCTCCAGTGCTGGCCTATGCCGATCCAAGAAAACCTACGTCCTGCACACTGATGCTAGCTTGCAAGGGTTGGGGGCTGTGTTGTACCAAGAGCACGAGAATGGCCTGAGACCAGTGGCCTTTGCCAGTAGAAGCCTGACCCCATCCGAAAAGAACTATCCTGTACATAAGTTAGGTTCCTAGCTTTGAGTGGGCTATTGTTGACCAATTCCATGAGTACTGTATGGGGCTAAAATACTAGTAAAACTGACAATAATCCTTTGACCTATGTGCAGACCTCAGCTAGAAGTTGGATGCCACACAAAAAGCCTGGTGGCTTTCTGCAGTATCTACATATGACTATGCTCTCGAATACCGAGCAGGTCTGAACCACATAGATGCTGATGCTCTCTCCCGGAGGCCTGTTCCCAGAATGATTGGGTCCGATTGGCAGAACCTGACATTTGAGCACTCTGCAAGTTTGACAGGGAGGAACAAATGTCCACCAGGCGCAGTGGACTGCATAGTGGATTGCATGGACCCTCTGGGGGAATTGCACACCTGCTTAGTGCCACTTTCTGCAATAGACATTGGTGCACTGCCTCAGCTGGACAATGACAGTATTCGGGGGCTCAATCCCGCGATCCTATGATCAAATCAACTTTAGAAGCCCTCTATGCAGGAAAAGATGTGTCAAATTCGCTCACTGATTTGAAGAACTGCACTGTTATACAAAGAGGTCCTAAGTTGAAACTGATCAATAAACTGTTATATGAAACAGTAGACAGAGGAGGCAAAGTGAGACAAACAACAACTGGTGCTGCCACTGCCTTTCGAGACTCAGTATTGAGGTCCTTGCACAACCACATGGGGCACCTTGGTATAGACAGAACACTTGACTTGGTGAGATCCAGATTCTATTGGCCTAAGATGGGGGCTGATGTGGAGCAACACATACGAACTTTGTAGTACGCTGCTTACAGAGAAAGCTTTGCCCCAGAGGGCTGCCCCCTATGATAACATAACCACCAGTGCACCCATGGAGCTGGTCTGTATTGATTTTCTGAGTTTGGAGTCAGATCAAAAAATATCAGTAATGTGCTGAGTGGTCACTGACCATTTCACGAGATATGCCCAAGCTTTCCCCACAAAGACGAAAGCATCCACTGTAGCCAAAGTACTCGTGAAAACTTTTTTGTTCACTATGGGGCTCCACAAGAATCCATTCTGATCAAGGGAGAGACTTTGAGAGTCGTCTGATCAAAGAGATAGCTTTCTCTGTGGGGAGTACGAAAGTCCCAGAACCCTCCTTACACCACCCCCAGGGAGGACCACAGCCCTGAGCGTTTTCACGCACTTTGCTAGATATGCTGGTACCCCTGCACCCCAAGGACAAGCCTAGATGGAGCCAACAAATTAGCACCCTGGTACATGCTTATAACTGCCAAAGTGATGCCACTGGGATTCTCCCCTACCGCCTGATGTTTGGAAGAGAGCTCGACTACTACCAGTAGATGTGTGTTTTGGGGTCTCTCCTGATGGGGTTCAAGCTGACAACGCTATTTACAGTATGCTGCAAAAGTTAAAAGCCCAGCTAACTCATGCGTACCAACTGGCTCAAACCATAGCTGCCAAAAAAATCTGGCCAACAAAGAAAGGTATGATAAAAGGTAGAAAACAGGGAACTCCAGGAGGGAGATAAGGTATTGCTAAGAAATCTGGGACTGCATGGCAAGCACAAGATTGCTGACAGATGGCACCATCTCCCTCACATTGTAGTGGGCAAACTAGATGATCTGCCAGTGTACAAAGTAAGGCCTGAGAACAATTCAAAAGATGTAAAAACAATGCATAGAAATCATTTACTACCATTGGACAAATCCTGATTGAGTCTGAGCCCCCAGAAGATGCCCCTCTGGACCAGTGACTAGAGCTGCTGAAGAAAGATCAAAGTCTGCACCTACAGAAGCAGAGTTAAAGTGTTCCCTGCACAAGTCCCAGTTGAGCATGACTGTCAGTCCATATCAGAAGAAAGTGAGGTGACTTTGAATACTATCCTTCTTACGAACTGAGTCAATTGTTTGGGCAATCCCTAGTCAATACTGGAGACAAAGCTGGGCCTTCTGGACTGTCTATGCCCCAGCTTCATCCCTGGAGCCAATGCTCCCAGAAAGTGAAGTGCAAAGCATCAGATCAGATGAAATGGAATCATTGTGCATGGTTGAACTGTTTGAGCTTTCAGGGAGGAAAATGATAGATTAGGGCAGACTGGTGATACACCAACAAGAAGAGTATTTTTGGTGCCTGACGAGTCCACTGCCAGTGTCTGAAAGCTCTCCATCTGAGGCAAATGTTGTGGACTCAGAAACTGTAACTCCTGGAGCTGAAAGTGCCCCAAGTTCTAGCCTCTCTACCCCCATGGAGACTCCCTGACAGAGTGAGAACAATGCTGAAAATGAGGCTCAGGTGCAGAGACTGTAACAGCTCCCCTTAGAAAGACTGGTCGAGCTGTAAAGCCTGTGGGTGCACCTCAGTTATGATTCCCTAGGACGGCCAGTGGACCTGCCTCTCAATATTGTCCATAAAGGGTGTATGTGTCCCCGAGCTCATTGCCCAAACTGAGCGTTAGTGCTAACTCCAAGTTACTTGTGTTGCCCTCTAAGTATGGTGCCCTTGCCCCGTCCAGCCCCAAGGTAACTGATAGGGAAGGGTCCCCTCTCTTCAGGTTTCATGTACAAGAGGTAATAACTTGAGTTATGGTACAATGTGTGTTATACTGTGTAAAGAGTGACGTACTGCAATGTTTCAGAAATGGTTCTTGGTAAAGTTATGTATTGACTGATGATTACATGTGTGAGCCTAATGCAAATGTATATGGTTGCAGTTGAAACTTATGGGGGTACTTGCTTGACGCGGACGTCAAGCTTTTCCCAGGCCAGGAAGGGTGTAACCCCCCTGCAAATGGGGGTTCCCAAAAGACTTCCAGGAGCTTGCTTGAATGCTCCATGCCTGAATGGTGTTTGGCGTTTAAGCCATTTATCAGTGAGTGTTTTTAGAACCTCTGGTACTGTCTCTTTAGAGCTGTCTGCTTGCAGACATAATTAGTTGTATGGGGGACTGTGTGTTTCTTTGATTGAGTACCACTCAAGCTGCTGCCAATTCACCCCATTTTTGCAGTCACTAGGAGTGCAAAGGGAACCTGTCTGAAAGATGTAACTGATTGCCAGAAATCATTTACAGTAATAATAAAATTACAGTTTGTCTAACCTGCTTTCTTGCAGTCAGAACTGTCTGCCTAGTTCCCCATTCTGGTTTTGAACTGCTGAACTGGACCAATCAGTGTGGGTAAACTAGCTCTAAAATGATGCCTTGGACGAATCAGAACTTGGGACTCATAATCTGAGCCAGCCACAAGAGGATTGTATGGGCAGTGACTCTGGGAGATGTAGTTTAGACTTGAGTGCCTTTTTGGACCAACAGCAGCAGTCTATTGTGAGTGACAGCCAATCCAGTCAGAACTGGGAGGAACTCAAAGGAAGTGCCGTTTTTGTCTGTTGGGAGTTTCAGTTTGAGATCTGAAAGTGAAGGAAAGAAACCCTGTGCTCCTTCAATTGCACAGTTTCAGTCAAAAAATCATTGTGCAAGGCCCAGAGTTCGGTCTACAACTTGTGTAACTGCTTGTTAGGACTAGATCCGTCCTGTGAAAGAATCAAAGGATCTCTGAAGAGTAGAAACCAGGCTCACCCTGTAGAGACTGAAGAAATTGTTGAATTACACTCGGTCTGTCAGGGAACTGAATCTGCTGTGTGTTCTCCTGGTTATTGTGCAGTAATTGCGAGTTGGGATACAGATGCAGCCTGCCTGGTATAGTGCTTTCTTTTTTTTACCATATAAATGTGGAGGAGTCTCTTGGAGATCAAAAGTAGCCCTGCTGACATTGAAGGACCATATCTTCTTTGGAGTGGTGAGTACTAATTAGAGGTAGCTCCCTGTTGAATTGCCACATTAAATCCAAATGGAATTACTGTACTGCCGACTGTTTAGTTTTCACTTTCTGTGTGAAAGGGCCCCTACCAGCTGCCACCAGTTTGGACTAGCCACTGGGCCTGGGTACCCAGGGACAGTAACTGGTAGGGATGGGCCTGTGCACAGAGCCATGGAAATAGATAAATGAAGTGATAACTAATTAACCTGATTTCCCCCTGTCCTTGTTATATCCCCTAAATAAATCAGAGCTGCTTGTTTTCAGCAAAGTTATACTGCCTGAGGTATTTGTCTATGTTAAAGTACATTGTACTGTGATTGTTGCACTGTATCTCATTTCACAGGAGAGGTCCCAGTGCGGAACCAGACCTGGGGGTAAGTGTATACTGTGAAGGTAATTCTGATATATTGTGTGGGCCACTAGTGGGAAGAAAGGGGGGTTGCAGTGTCCCAGAGGGCTGTGACCAAGTTAGTTTAACTATTGCAAACCCTGACCTCTGGGTGGAGGCACCCGCCATTGGATCCAGGCCCCTCAACCTGTTAGTGGCAAATCAGGCAGGGGTAGTAGCCCCTGGGATAGCGCCATCTAGGGGTTACATATGGTATGTCTGGTGCTAGTGGATCTCCCTTCTACTGATCGCTGGCCCATTCTTTGATACATAGTATCCCTGGTGTTAGTGGAACCCCCCCACAATGATCGCTGGCCCATTCTTTAATATATAATATCACTTGTACTAGTGAAACTCCCCTCTACTGATCGCTGGCCCATTCTTTAATATATAGTATCGCTGGTGCTAGGTGGATCACCCTCTACTGATCACCGGTCCATTCTTTAATATATAGTATCTCTGGTGCTAGTGGACCCCCGCCGATTGCTGGCCCATTCTTTAATTTGTGGTATCTCTGGTGCTAGTGAAACCCTCCTCCACTGATCGCTGGCCCATTCTTTAATATATGGTATCCTTGTTGGTACTAGAACCCCCCAATTGCTGGCCAATTCTTTAATTTATAGTATCTCTGGTGCTAGTGGACCCTCCCTCCACCGATCGCTGGCCCATTCTTTAATATATAGTATCTCTGCTGGTGGAACCCTTCCCAGCCGATTGCTAGCCCATTCTTAAATATATTGTCTCTCTGGTGCTAGTAGAACCTCCACCCCTTCATTGCCAGCCCATTCTTTAATATATAGTATTCTCTCGTGTTAGTGGAACCACCCTCCACTGATTGCTGGCCCATTCTTTAATATATAGTATCCCTGGTGTTAGTGGGACCCCCTCCCTTGATCGCTATCCCATTCTTTCATATATAATATCTCTGGTGCTAGTGGAACCCACCTCTACTGATCACCTGCCCATTCTTTAATATATATGATCCCTGGTGCTAGTGAACCCTCCACCGCAGACTGTTGGCCCATTCTTTAATTTATAGTATCTCTGGTGCTAGTGGACCCCCCCACCGATCGCTTCCCATTCTTTAATATATGTATCCTGGTTCTAGTAGAACCTCCCCGCCGATTGCGGCTCATTCTTTAAAATATGGTATCTCTGATGCTAGTGGAACCCCCTCCACCGATCACTGGCCCATCCTTTAGTATATAGTATCTTAGGTACTAGTGGAACCGCCTCCACCGATCGCTGGCCCATTCTTTATTATACAGTATCCCTGGTATTAGTGGAACACCCTCTACTGATCGCTGGCCCATTTTTAATATATAGTATCACTGGTTCTAGTTGAACCCCTCCAGCCGATTGCTGGCCCATTGTTTAATATATGGTATCCCTGGGGCTAGTGGAACCCCCCTCTTCTGATCGTTGGCCCATTCTTTAATATATAGTATCTCTGGTACTGTTGGAACCCGCCTACTGATTGCCGGTCCATTCTTTAATATATAGTATCCCTGGTGCTAGTGGAAGCTCCCCTCTGCCGACCGCTGGTCCATTCTTTAATATATTGTATCCCTGGCGCAAGTGGAACCCCCCTCTACTGATCACTGGCCCCTTCTTTAATGTATAGTATCCCTGGTGCTAGTGAAATCCCTCCCTCCCCCGATCGTGGACCCATTCTTTAATGTATAGTATCCCTGGTGCTAGTGGAATCCCCCTTCACCGATCGTGGTCCCATTCTTTAATATATAGTATCCCTGGTGCTAGTGGAACCCCATCTCTGATGACCACCAGCCTGTTCTGTAATATGTAGTATCCCTGTTGATATTGGAACCCCTCTCCACCTATCACCGGCCCATTCTTTAATATATAGTATCTCTGGTGCTAGTGGAACAGCTTCCACTGATTGCTGGCCCATTCTTTAATATGTAGTATCTCTTTTACTAGTGGGACCCCCTCCTCTGATCCTCGGCCCATTCTTTACTATATAGTATCTCTGGTGCTAGTGGAACCCCCCTCTACTGATCTCTAGCCCATTCTTTAATATATAGTATCTCTGGTACTAGTGGAACCCCCGCCTACTGGTCGCTTGCCCACTCTTTAATATATAGTATCTCTGACACTTGTGGAGACCCCCCCTCTATTGATTGCTGGCCCATTCTTTAATATATAGATCCCTGGTGCTAGTGGAACCCCTTCTGCTGATCGCTGGCCCATTCTTTAATATATAGAATCTCTGGTACTAGTGGAACTCCCTCCACCGATCCCTGGCCCATTCTTTAATATATAGTATCTCTGGTGCTAGTGGAACCCCTCTACTGATACTAGCCCATTCTTTAATATATAGTGTCTCTGGTACTAGTGGAACCCCAGTCTACTGATTGCTGACCCATTCTTTAATAGATAGTATCTCTGGTGCGGTGGAATCCCACTATATTAATTGCTGGCCCATTCTTTAATATGTAGTATCCCTGGTGCTAGTGGAACCCCCCTTCTGCCGATCGCTGGCACATTCTTTAATATATAGTATATCTGGTGTTAGTGGAACTCCCCTCCACCGATCGCTGGCCCATTCTTCAATATATAGTATCTCTGGTGCTAGTGGAACCCCCCTCCACTGATCGCTGGCCTATTCTTTAATATATATAGTATCTCTGGTGCTGGTGGAACCCCCCTCCACCGATCGCTGGCCCATTCTTTAATATATAGTATCTCTGGTGCTAGTGGACCCCCCCTACCGATCACTGGCCCATTCTTTAATATATAGTATCTGTGGTGCTAGTGGAAACCCCCCGCACCGATTGCTGGCCCATTCTTTAATATATAGTATCTCTGGTGCTAGTAGAACCCCCCTCAACCGATCGCTGGCCCATTCTTTAATATATAGTATCTCTGGTGCTAGTGGAACCCCCTCTACTGATCGCTGGCCCATTCTTTAATATATTGTTCCTCTGGTGCTAGAGGAACCCCCCTTCTGCCGATCGCTGGCCCATTCTTTAATATGTAGTATCTCTTGTGCTAGGAAGTACCCTCCACCAAAAGCTGGCCCATTCTTTAATATACAGTATCTCTGGTGCTAGTGTAACTCCCTCCACTGATCATGAGGCTCATTCTTTAATATGTAGTATCTCTGCTGCTAATGGATCCCTCCTCCACAGATCGCTGGCCCATTCTTTAATATATGGTATGTCTGGTGCTAGTGGATCTCCCTTCTACTGATCGCTGGCCCATTCTTTGATACATAGTATCCCTGGTGTTAGTGGAACCCCCCCACAACGATCGCTGGCCCATTCTTTAATATATAATATCACTTGTACTAGTGAAACTCCCCTCTACTGATCGCTGGCCCATTCTTTAATATATAGTATCGCTGGTGCTAGTGGAATCACCCTCTACTGATCACCGGCCCATTCTTTAATATATAGTATCTCTGGTGCTAGTGGACCCCCGCCGATTGCTGGCCCATTCTTTAATTTGTGGTATCTCTGGTGCTAGTGAAACCCTCCCTCCACTGATCGCTGGCCCATTCTTTAATATATGGTATCCTTGTTGGTACTAGAACCCCCGCCAATTGCTGGCCAATTCTTTAATTTATAGTATCTCTGGTGCTAGTGGAACCCTCCTCCACCGATCGCTGGCCCATTCTTTAATATATAGTATCTCTGCTGCTAGTGAACCCTTCCGCCGATTGCCAGCCCATTCTTAAATATATTGTCTCTCTGGTGCTAGTAGAACCTCCACCCCATGATTGCCAGCCCATTCTTTAATATATAGTATCTCTGGTGTTAGTGGAACCACCCTCCACTGATTGCTGGCCCATTCTTTAATATATAGTATCCCTGGTGTTAGTGGAACCCCTCCCGCCGATCGCTATCCCATTCTTTCATATATAATATCTCTGGTGCTAGTGGAACCCACCTCTACTGATCACCTGCCCATTCTCTAATATATATGATCCCTGGTGCTAGTAGAACCCTCCACCGCAGACTGTTGGCCCATTCTTTAATTTATAGTATCTCTGGTGCTAGTGGACCCCCCCTCCAGTCGCTCCCATTCTTTAATATATAGTATCCCTGGTTCTAGTAGAACCTCCCCGCTCGATTGCGGCTCATTCTTTAAAATATGGTATCTCTGATGCTAGTGGAACCCTCCACCCACAGATCACTGGCCCATCCTTTAGTATATAGTATCTTAGGTACTAGTGGAACCGCCTCCACGATCGCTGGCCCATTCTTTATTATACAGTATCCCTGGTATTGGTAGACACCCCTCTACTGATCGCTGGCCCATTTTTTAATATATAGTATCACTGGTTCTAGTTGAACCCCTCCAGCCGGTTGCTGGCCCATTGTTTTAATATATGGCATCCCTGGGGCTGGTGGAACCCCCTCTTCTGATCGTTGGCCATTCTTTAATATATAGTATCTCTGGCACTGTTGGAACCCGCCTACTGATTGCCGGTCCATTCTTTAATATATAGTATCCCTGGTGCTAGTGGAAGCTCCCCTCTGCCGACCGCTGGTCCATTCTTTAATATATTGTATCCCTGGTGCAAGTGGAACCCCCCTCTACTGATCACTGGCCCCTTCTTTAATGTATAGTATCCCTGGTGCTAGTGAAATCCCTCCCTCCCCCGATCGTGGACCCATTCTTTAATGTATAGTATCCCTGGTGCTAGTGGAATCCCCCCTTCACCGATCGTGGTCCCATTCTTTAATATATAGTATCCCTGGTGCTAGTGGAACCCCATCTCTGATGACCACCAGCCTGTTCTGTAATATGTAGTATCCCTGTTGGTATTGGAACCCCTCTCCACCTATCACCGGCCCATTCTTTAATATATAGTATCTCTGGTGCTAGTGGAACAGCTTCCACCGATTGCCGGCCCATTCTTTAATATGTAGTATCTCAGGTACTAGTCGAACCCCCTCCACTGATCCCCGGCCCATTCTTTAATAAATAGTATCTCTGGTGCTAGTGGAACCCCCCTCTACTGATCACTAGCCCATTCTTTAATATATAGTATCTCTGGTACTATTGGAACCCCTGTCTTCTGATCGCTGACCCATTCTTTAATAGATAGTATCTCTGGTGCTAGTGGAACCCCCATATATTAATTGCTGGCCCATTCTTTAATATATAGTATCCCTAGTGCTAGTGGAACCCCCCTTCTGCCGATCGCTGGCACATTCTTTAATATATAGTATATCTGGTGCTAGTGGAACTCCCCTCCTCCGATCGCTGGCCCATTCTTCAATATATAGTATCTCTGGTGCTAGTCTAAGCCCCTCCACTGATAGCTGGCCCATTCCTTAATGTATATAGTATCTCTGGTGTTTGGTAGGACCCCCTCTACTGACCGCTGGCCCATTCTTTAATATATAGTATCTCTGGTGCTAGTGGGACCCCTCTACTGATCACTGGCCCATTCTTTAATTTATAGTATCCCTGGTGCTAGTAGAACCCCACCTGCCAGTTACTGTCCCATTCTTTAATTTATAGTGTCTCTGGTGGTAGTGAGACCCACCCCTCCACCCGATCGCTAGCCCGCTCTTTAATATACAGTATCTCTGCTGTAAGTGGAACCCCCCTCAGCTGTTTGCCAGCCCATTCTTTAATATATAGTATCCCTGATGCTAGTGGAACCTCCACCTCCACCGATCGCTGGCCCATTCTTTATTATATAGTATCCCTGGTACTAGTGGAACCCCCTGTACTGATCACTGGCCCATTCTTTAATATACAGAATCACTGGTGCTGGAACCCTCCTCGCTGATTACTGGCCCATTCTTAATATATAGTATCCTGGTGCTAGTGGAACTGCCTCTACTTTGATCGCTGGCCCATTCTTTTATATATAGTATGGTACTGGTGGAACTCACCACGGATTGCTGGCCCATTCTTTAATTTATGGTATCCTGGTGCTAGTGGAACCTCCTCCCGATCGCTGGCCCATTATTTAATATATTGTATCCCTGGTGCTAGTGGAACCCCCCTCCACTGATCGCTAGCCCATTCTTTAATATATAGTATCTCAGGTGCTAGTGGAACCCCCCTCCGCCGATAGCTGGCCCATTCTTTAATATATTGTATCCCTGGTGCTTGTGGAACCCCCCCCTACTGATCGTTGGCCCAACCTTTAATATATAGTGTCCCTGGTGCTAGTGGAATCCCTCCTTCCACCAATCGTGGGCCCATTCTTTAATGTATAGAATCCCTGATGCTAGTGGAATCCCCCCCTTCACTGATCGTGGGCCCATTCTTTAATATATAGTATCACTGTTGCTAGTGGAACCCCATCTCTGATGACCACCAGCCTGTTCTGTAATATATAGTATCCCTATTGCTATTGGTACCCCTCTCCACCGATCACCGGCCCTTTCTTTAATATATAGTATCTCTGGTGCTAGTGGAACACCCTCCACCGATTGCGGCCCATTCTTTAATATGCAGTATCTCTGGTACTAGTGGAACCCTCTCCACCGATCCCCGGCCCATTCTTTAATACATATCTCTGGTGCTAGTGGAACCTTCCTACTGCCAATCACTAGCCCGTTCTTTAATATAAAGTATATCTGGTGCTAGTGGAACACCCCCTGCACCGATTGCTGGCCCATTCTTTATTATATAGTATCTTTGGTGCTAGTAGAACCCCCCTCAACCGATTGCTGGCCCATTCTTTAATATATAGTATCTCTGGTACTAGTGGAACCCCCCTCTAATGATCACTGTCCCATTCTTTAATATATAGTATCTCTGGTGCTAGAGGAACCCCCTCTTCTGCCGATCGCTACCCCATTCTTTAATATATAGTATCTCTTGTTCTAGGAAGTACCCTCCACCCATAGCTGGCCCATTCTTTAATATACAGTATCTCTGGTGCTAGTGTAGCTCCCCTCCACTGATCATGAGGCTCATTCTTTAATATGTAGTATCTCTGGTGCTAGTGGAACCCTCCCTCCACAGACGCTGGCTCATTCTTTAATATATAGTATGTCTGGTGCTAGTGGAACTCCCTTCTACTGATCGCTGGCCCATTCTTTGATATATAGTATCCCTGGTGTTAGTGGATCCCCCCCTCCACTGATCACTGGCCCATTCTTTAATATGTAGTATCTCTGGTGCTAGTGGAACCCTCCCTTCATGGATCGTTGGCCCATTTTTTAATATATAGTATGTCTGGTGCTAGTGGAACTCCCTTCTACTGATAGCTGGCCCATTCTTTGATATATAGTATCCCTGGTGTTAGTGGACCCCCCCAACGATCGCTGGCCCATTCTTTAATATATAGTATCTCTGGTACTAGTGAAACTCCCCTCTTCTGATCGCGGGCCCATTCTTTAATATATAGTATCCTTGATGCTAGTGGAACCCTCCCTCCACAGATCGCTGGCCCATTCTTCAATATATTGTATGTCTGGTGCTAGTGGAACTCCCTTCTACTGATAGCTGGCCCATTCTTTGATATAGAGTATCCCTGGTGTTAGTGGAACCCCCCCCCGAGCAGTCGCGGCCCATTCTTTCAATATATAGTATCTCTGGCACTAGTGAAACTCTCCTCTACGATCACCGGCCCATTCTTTAATGTATGGTATCCTGGTGCTAGTGGACCCCACCCCCATAGTTGCTTGCCTATTCTTTAATTTATAGTATCTCTGGTGCAGTGGAACCTCCTCCACCGATCGCTGGCCTATTCTTTAATATATAGTATCCCTGGTGCTACTAGAACTCCCACCACCCTCGATTGCTAGCCAATTCTTTAATTTATAGTATCTCTGGTGCTAGTGGAACCCTCCCTCCACCGATTGCTGGCCCATTCTTTAATATATAGTATCTCTGCTGCAAGTGGAACCCTCCCAGCCGATTGCCAGCCCATTCTTTAATATATAGTATCTCTGATGCTAGTGGAACCCCCCACTTCACTGATCACTGGAACATTCTTTAATATATAGTATCTCTGTTGGTAGTGGATCCCCCCTCCACCGATCGCTGGCCCATTATTTAATATATGCTGTCTCTGGTGCTAGTGGAACCCCCACTCAACCGATCGCTGGCCCATTCTTTAATATATAGTATCCCTGGTGCTAAATAGAACCTCCCCGCCTATTGCCAGCCCATTCTTTTATATAGTATCTCTGGTGCTAGTGGAACCCCCTCCACCAATTGCTGGCCCATTCTTTAATATATAGTATCCCTGGTGTTAGTGGAACCCCCTCAGCTGATTGCTATCCCTTTCTTTCATATATAGTATCTCAGAGCTAGTGGAATCCCCTCTACCGATCGCTGGCCCATTCTTTAATATTTAGTATCCTTGGTGCTAGTAGAACCACCCCCCTGCTGATTGCTGGCCCATTCTTTAATTTATATTATCTCTGGTGCTAGTGGAACCCTGCCCTCCACCGATCGCTGGCCCATTCTTTAATTTATACTATCTCTGCTGCTAGTGGAACCCTCCCCAGCCGATTGCCAGCCCATTCTTTAAAATATAGTATCTCTGATGCTAGTGGAACCCCCCACTTCACAGATCGCTGGAACATTCTTTAATATATAGTATCTCTGGTGGTAGTGGAACCCCCCTCCACCGATCGCTGGCCCATTATTTAATATTTACTGTCTCAGGTGCTAGTGGAACCCCCACTCAACCGATCGCTGGCCCATTCTTTAATATATAGTATCCCTGGTGCTAGTAGAACCTCCCCCCCCCCCGACGATTGCCAGCCCATTCTTTATATATGGTATCTCTGGTGCTAGTGGAGCCCCTCCACCGATTCCTGGCCCATTCTTTAATATATAGTATCCCTGGTGTTAGTGGACCCCCCCCCAGCCGATCGCTAGCCAATTCTTTCATATATAGTATGTCCGGTGATAGTGGAACCCCCCTCTACTGATCGCTGGCCCATTCTTTAATATATAGTATCCCTGGTGGTAGTAGAAACCCCCCCGCCGATTGCTGGCCCATCCTTTATTTTACATTATCTCTGGTGCTAGTGGAACCCCGCCCTCCACCGATCGCTGGCCCATTCTTTAATATATAGTATCTCTGCTGCTAGTGGAACACCCCCCAGCCGATTGCCAGCCCATTCTTTAAAATATAGTATCTCTGATGCTGGTGAACCCCTCCCTCCACCGATCACGGCCCATTCTTTGGTATACAGTATCTCTGGTACTAGTGGAACCCCTCCACTGATCGCTGGCCCATTCTTTATTATTTAGTATCCCTGGTATTGGTGGAACCCCTTCTACTGATCGCTGGCCCATTCTTTATATATAGTATCACTGGTGCTAGTGGAACCCCTCCCGCCGATAGCTGGCCCATTGTCTATTATGTAGTATCCCTGGGGCAAGTGGAACCCCCCTCTACTGATCGCTGGCCCATTCTTTAATATATAGTATCTCTGGTACAGTTGGAACCCGCCTACTGATTGCCGGTCCATTCTTTAATATATAGCATCCTTTGTGCTAGTGGAACCTCCCCTCCGCCGATCGCTGGTACATTCTTTAATATATTGTATCCCTGGAGCAAGTGGAACCCCCCCTCAACTGATCCCTGGCCCCTTCTTTAATATATAGTATTCCTGGTGCTAGTGGAATCCCTCCCTCCCCCGATCGTGGGCCCATTCTTTAATCTATAGTATCCCTGTTGCTAGTGGAATCCCCCCTTTCACTGATCGTGGGCCCAATCTTTAATATATAGTATCGCTGGTGCTAGTGGAACCCCACCTCTGATGTCCACCAGCCTGTTCTGTAATATATAGTATCCCTGTTGCTATTGGAACCCCTCTCCACTGATCACCGGCCCATTCTTTAATATACAGTATCTCTGGTGCTAGTAGAGTAGCCTCCACCGATTGCCGGCCCATTCTTTAATATATAGTATATCTGGTGCTAGTGGAACCCCCCTCTACTGATCTCTAGCCCATTCTTTCATATATAGTATCTCTGGTACTAGTGGAACCTCCACCTACTGATCGGCCCATTCTTTAATATATAGTATCTCTGGCTAGTGGAACCCCCCTCATGATTGCTGGCCCATTCTTTAATATATAGATCCCTGGTGCTAGTGGCACCCCCTTTACCGATCGCTGGCCCATTCTTTAATATATAGTATATCTGGTGCTAGTGGAACCCCCTCCACCGATCGCTGACCCATTCTTTAATATATAGTATCTCTGGTGCTAGTGGAACTCCCTCCACTGATTGCTGGCCCATTCTTAAAATATTTAGTACCTCTGGTGCTAGTGGAACCCCCTCTGCCTTACGCTGGCCCATTCTTTAATATATAGTATCTCTGGTGCTAGTGGAACCCCTCCACCGAACACTGGCCCATTCTTTAATATATTGTATTTCTGGTGCTAGTGGAACCTCCCCAATCGCTGGCCCATTCTTTAATATATTGTATCCCTGGTGCTAGTGGAACCCCTCTGTGATCGCTGGCCCATTCTTTAATATAGTATCCTGGTGGTAGTGATCCTCCCTCCACCGATTGTGGGCCCATTCTTTAATGTATAGTATCCCTGCTGCTAGTGAAATCCCCCCCTTCACTGATCGTGGGCCCATTCTTTAATATATAGTATCCCTGGTGCTAGTGGAACCCCATCTCTGATGACCACCTGCCTGTTCTGTAATATATAGTATTCCTGTTGCTATTGGTACCCCTCTGCACCGATCACCGGCCCATTCTTTAATATATAGTATCTCTGGTGCTAGTAGAACATCCTCCACCAATTGCTGACCCATTCTTTAATATGTAGTATCTCTGGTACTAGTGGAACCCCCTCCCCCAACGATCGCTGGCCCATTCTTTAATTTATAGTATCTGGTGCTAGTGAACACCCTTTACTGATCACAGCCCATTCTTTATATATAGTATCTCTGGTACTAGTGGAACCCCGACTACTGATTGCTGGCCCATTCTTTAATATATAGTATCTCTGGTGCTAGTGGAACCCCTCTGTTAATTGCTGGCCCATTCTTTAATATATAGTATCTCTGGTGCTAGTGGAACCTCCTCCACTGATCGCTGGCACATTCTTTAATATATATAGTATCTCTGGTGCTAGTGGAGCCCCCCTCTACTGATCGCTGGCCCATTCTTTAATATATGGTATCTCTAGTGCTAGTGGAACCCCTCCACCGATCGCTGGCCCATTCTTTAATATATAGTATCTCTGGTGCTAGTGGAACCCTCCACTGATCGCTGGCACATTCTTTAATATATATAGTATCTCTGGTGCTAGTGGACCCCCTCTACTGATCGCTGGCCCATTCTTTAATATATGGTATCTCTAGTGCTAGTGGAACCCCCCTCCACCGATTGCTGGCCCATTCTTTATTATATAGCCTCTCTGGTGCTCGTGGAACTCCCCCTCCACCGATCGCTGGCCCATTCTTTAATAGATAGTATCTCTGGTGCTAGTGGAACCTCTCTCCACTGATCGCTGGCCCATTCTTTAATATGTAGTGTCTCTGGTGCTAGTGGAACCCCCCTCTACTGTTCGCTAGCCCTTTCTTTGATATATAGTATCTCTGGTACTAGTGGAACCCCTGTCTACTGATCGCTGGCCCATTCTTTAATATATAGTATCACTGGTGCTAGTGGAACACCCCTATATTAATTGCTGGCCCATTCTTTAATATATAGTATCCCTGGTGCTAGTGGAACCCCCCTTCTGCCGATCAGTAGCACATTCTTTAATATACGGTATATCTGGTGCGAGTGGAACTCCCCCCAACGATCACTGACCCATTCTTTAATATATAGTATCTCTGGTGCTAGTGGAAGCCCCTCCACTGATAGCCTGGCCCATTCCTTAATATTTATAGAGTCTCTGGTGTTTTAGTGGAACCCCCCTCTACTGATCGCTGGCCCATTCTTTAATATATAGTATCTCTGGTGCTAGTGGAAGCCCCCTCCACCGATCACTGGCCCATTCTTTAATATATAGTATCTCTGGTGCTAGTGGAACCCCCCCTCCACAGATCGCTTGCCCACTCTTTAATATATAGTATCCCTGGTGCTAGTAGAATCCCCCCCTCCGCTGACTGCCGGCCCATTCTTTAATATATAGTATCTCTGGTGCTAGTGGAACCACCCTCCACTGATCGCTGGCCCATTCTTTAATATTTAGTATCCCTCGTGTAAGTGGAACCCCCCCCCCGATCGCTGGCCCATTCTTTAATATATGGTATCTCTGGTGCTAGTGGGACCCCCCCTCTACTAATCGCTGGCCCATTCTTTAATATATAGTATCCCTTATGCTAGTAGATCCCCCCCTCGCCGATTGCTGTCCCATTCTTTAATTTATAGTATCTCTGGTGCTAGTGGAACCCCACCCCTCCACCGATCGCTGGCCCGCTGTTTAATATACAGTATCTCTGCTGTAAGTGGAACCCCCCCAGCCGATTGCCAGCCCATTCTTTAATATGTAGTATCCCTGATGCTAGTGGAATCCCCCCCCTTCACCGATTGCTGGCCCATTCTTTATTATATAGTATCCCAGGTACTAGTGGAGACCCCCTCTGCTGATCGCTGGCCCATTCTTTAATATATAGTATCACTGGTGCTAGTGAACCCTCTACTGATCGCTGGCCCATTCTTTAATATATAGTATCTCTTGTACTAGTGGAACCCTCCAGGATTGCTGCCCATTCTTTAATATATAGGTATCCTGGTGCTAGTGGAATCCCCCCTTCACGATTGCTGGCCCATTCTTTAATATATAGTATCACTGGTGCTAGTGGAACCCCATCTCTGATGGCCACCAGCCTGTTCTGTAATATATACTATTCCCTATTGCTATTGGTACCCCTCTCCACCGATCACTGGCCCATACTTTAATATATAGTATCTCTGGTGCAAGTTGAACAGCCTCCACCTATTGCCGGCCCATTCTTTAATATGTAGTATATCTGGTACTAGTGGAACCCCCTCCACCGATCCCCGGCCCATTCTTTAATATATAGTATCTCTGGTGCTAGTGGAACCCCCCTCCACTGATCGCTGGCCCATTCTTAAATATATATTGTATCTCTGGTGCTAGTGGAACACCCCTATATTAATTGCTGGCCAATTCTTTAATATATAGTATCCCTGGTGCTAGTGGAACCCCTTCCTCTACTGATCACCGGCCCATTCTTTAATATATAGTATCTCTGGTGCTAGTGGACCCCCCTCTGTCAATTCCTGGCCCATTCTTTAATTTATAGTATCTCTGGTGCTAGTGGAACCCTCCCTCCACTGATCGCTGGCCCATTCTTTAATATATAGTATCCCAGGTGCTACTAGAACCCCCCCCCGATTGCTGGCCAATTCTTTAATTTATAGTATCTCTGGTGCTAGTGGAACCCTTCCTCCACCGATCGCCGGCCCATTCTTTAATATATAGTATCTGTGCTGCTAGTGGAACCCTCCCAGCTGATTGCCAGCCCATTCTTTATTATGTAGTATCTCTGATGCTATTGGAACCCCCTTCACTGATCGCTGGACCATTCTTTTATATAGTATCTCTGGTGTAGTGGAACCCCGTCTCCACGATCGCTGGCCCGTTCTTTAATATGTAGTATCCCTGGTGCTAGTAGAACCTCCCCGCCGATTGCCAGCCCATTCTGTAATATATAGTATCTCTGGTGCTAGTGGAACCCCCGCTCCACCAATTGCTTGCCCATTCTTTAATATATAGTATCACTGGTGCTAGTGGAACCCTCCCACCATCGCTGGCCCATTGTTTAATATATAGTATCCCTGGAGCTAGTGGAACCCCCTCTACTAATCGCTGGCTCATTCTTCAATATATAGTATCTCTGGTACTGTTGGAACCCACCTACTGATTGCGGTCCATTCTTTTATATAGTATCCCAGGTGCTAGTGGAACCTCCCTCCGCCGATCGCTGGTCCATTCTTTAATATATTGTATCCCTGGTGCAGTGGAACCCCCTCTACTAATCACTGGCCCTTCTTTGATATATAGCATCCCTGGTGCTAGTGGAATCTCTCCTTCCCGATTGTGGGCCCATTCTTTAATGTATAGTATCCTGGTGAAAGTAGATCCTCCCTTCACCGATTGTGGCCATTCTTTATATATAGTATCCTGGTGCTAGTGGAACCCATCACTAATGACCACCAGCCAGTTCTGTAATATATAGTATCCCTGTTGCTAATGGAACCCCTCTCCACCGATCACCTGCTCATTCTTTAATATATAGTATCTCTTTTGCTAGTGGAACAGCCTCCACCGTTGCCGCCTATTCTCTAATATATAGTATCTCTGGTACTATTGAACCCCTCCACCGATCCCGGCCCATTCTTTAATATATAGAATCCCTGGTGCTAGTGGAATCCCCTTCTGCCGATCGCTGGCCCATTCTTTAATATATAGTATATCTGGTGCTAGTGGAACACCCTCCACTGATCGCTGGCCCATTCTTTAATACATAGTATCTCTGGTGCTAGTGGAACACCCTCCACTGATCGCTGGCAAATTCTTTAATATATTTCGTTATCTCTGGTGCTAGAGGAACCCCCTCTTCTGATCGCTGGTCCATTCTTTAATATAGTATTTCTGGTGCTAGTGGAACCCTCCCCCACGATCGCTGGCCCATTCTTTAATATAATGTATTCCTGGTGCTAGTGGACCCCCTCTACTGATCGCTGGCCCATTCTTTAGTATATAATATCCCTAGTGCTAGTGGAATCCCTCCCTCCACCGATCTTGGGCCCATTCTTTATTGTATAGTATCCCTGATGCTGGTGGAATCCCCCCCTTCACCGATCGTGGACCCATTCTTTAATATATAGTATCCCTGGTGCTAGTGGAACCTCTTCTCTGATGACCACCAGCCTGTTCTGTAATATATAGTATCCCTGCTGCTATTGGTACCCCTCTCCACCGATCACCGGCCCATTCTTTAATATATAGTATCTCTGGTGATGGTGAACACCCTCCACCGATTGCCGGCCTATTCTTTAATATGTAGGTTCTCTGGTACTAGTGGAACCCCCTCCACAATCCCTGGCCCATTCCTTAATTTATAGTACCTCTGGTGCTAGTTGAACACCCTCTACTGTCGCTAGCCCATTCTTTAATATATAGTATCTCTGGTAGTAGTGGAGCCCGTCTACTGATTGCTGGCCCATTCTTTAATATATAGTATCTCTGATGCTAGTGGAACCCCCTGTTAATTGCTGGCCCATTCTTTAATATATAGTATGTCTTTGCTAGTGGAACCCCATATATTAATTGCTGGCCCATTCTTTAATATATAGTATTTCTGGTGGTAGTGGAACTCCTCCACGTCGCTGGCCCATTCCTAATGTATATTATCTCTGGTGCTAGTGGAGGCCCGCCACTGATAGCTGGCCCATTCCTTAATTTATATAGTATCTCTGTTGTTTAGTGGAACCCTCCTCTACTGATCCATGGCCCATTCTTTAATATATGTATCTCTGGTGCTAGTGGAACCCCCCTCCACCAATTGCTGGCCCATTCTTTAATATAGAGTATCTCTGGTGCTAGTGCAACCCCCCCCCACCACTTGCCCATTCTTTAGTATATAGTATCCGGTGCCAGTAGAACCCCCTGCAGCCTGCCGCCCATTCTTAAACATATAGTATCTGTGGTGCTATTGGACCTCCCTCTACAGATCGCTGGCCATTCTTTATTATATAGTATCCCTGGTGCTAGTAGGACCACCCGGTGATTGCTGTCCCATTCTTTAATTTATAATATCTCTGGTGTGGTGGACCCCACCCTCTACCGATCTGGCCAGCCCTTTAATGATACATATCTCTGCTGTAAGTGGAACCCCCAGCCGATGCCAGCCCATTCTTTAATATAGTATCCCTGATGCTAGTGGAACCCCTCCTCCACCGATCGATGGCCCATTCTTTGTTATATAGTATCCTGGTACTAGTGAACCCCCTCTACCGATCGTTTGCCCATTCTTTACTACAGCATCACTGGTGCTAGTGGAACCCCCACCCGTCGCTGGCCCATTCTTTAATATATAGTATCACTGATCCTAGTAGAACCCCCCTCTACTGATCGCTTGCCCATTCTTTCATATATAGTATCTCTCTGGTACTGATAGAACCCCCTCTACGGATCGCTGGCCCTTCTTTATATATAGTAGCCCTGGTGCTAGTAGAATCCTCCCTCCACCGATCGTAGGTCCATTCTTTAATGTTATAGTATCCCTGCTGCTAGTGAACCCCCCCCAAAAATCGCTAGCCCATTCTTTAATATATAGTATCTCTGGTGGTTGTGGAACCCCCCCTCCACCGATTGCTGGCCCATTCTTAAATATATTGTATCCCTGGTGCTAGTGGAACCCCCCTCTACTGATCGCTGGCCCTACCTTTAGTATATATTATCCCTGGTGCTAGTGGAATCCCTCCCTCCACTGATCGTGGGCCCATTCTTTAATGTATAGAATTCCTGGTGCTAGTAGAATCCCCCTTCACCAGTGGGCCCTTTCTTTAATATAGTATCACTGGTGCTAGTGGAACCCCATCTCTGATGACCACCAGCCTGGTCTGTAATATATAGTATCCCTATTGCTATTGGTACCCCTCTCCACCGATCACCGGCCCATTCTTTAATATATAGTATCTCTGGTGCTAGTGGAACACCCTCCACCGATTGCCAGCCCATTCTTTAATATGTAGTATCTCTGGTACTAGTGGAACCCCCTCCACCAATCCCCAGCCCATTCTTTAATATATCGTATCTCTGGTGCTAGTGGAACCCCGCTTCTGCCAATCACTAGCCCATTCTTTAATAAATAGTATCTCTGGTGCTAGTGGAACCCCCTCCACTGATCGCTGGCCCATTCTTTAATATATATAGTATCTCTGGTGCTAGTGGAACCCCCCTACCGATCACTGGCCCATTCTTTGATATATAGTATCTGTGGTTCTAGTGTAAACCCCCATAACTATTGCTGGCCCATTCTTTAATATGTATAGTATCTCTGGTGCTAGTAGAACCCCCTCAACCCGATCCCTGGCCCATTCTTTAATTATAGTATCTCTGGTGTTAGTGGAACCCCTCTACTGATCGCTGGCCCATTCTTTAATATATAGTTCCTCTGGTGCTAGAGGAACCCCCCTTCTGCCGATCGCTGGCCCATTCTTTAATATATAGTATCTCTTGTGCTAGGAAGTACCCTCCACCAATAGCTGGCCATTCTGTAATATACAGTATCTCTGGTGCTAGTGTAACTCCCCTCCACTGATCGCAGGCTCATTCTTTAATATGTAGTATCTCTGCTGCTAATGGAACCCTCCCTCCACAGATCGCTGGCCCATTCTTTAATATATGGTGTGTCTGGTGCTAGTGGATCTCCCTTCTACTGATCGCTGGCCCATTCTTTGATATATAGTATCCCTGGTGTTAGTGGACCCCCCCAATGATCCCTGGCCCATTCTTTAACATATAATATCTCTGGTACTAGTGAAACTCTCCTCTAGCAATCGCTGGCCTATTCTTTATATATAGTATCCCTGGTGCTAGTGGAACCACCCTCTACTGATCACCGGCCCATTCTTTAATATATAGTATCTCTGGTGCTAGTGGACCCCCCACGATTGCTGGCCCATTCTTTAGTTGTAGGTATCTCTGGTGCTAGTGAAACCCTCCCTCCACCGATCGCTGGCCCATTCTTTTATATATGGTGTCCCTGTTGGTACTAGAACCCCCCTGCCAATTGTTGGCCAATTTTTAATTTATAGTATCTCTGGTGCCAGTGGACCCTCCTCCACCGATCGCTGGCCCATTCTTTAATTTATAGTATTTCTGGTGCTAGTGGACCCTCCTCCGATTGCCAGCCCATTCTTTATATATAGTATCTCTGGTGTTGGTGGAACCACCCTCCACCGATTGCTGGCCCATTCTTTAATATATAGTATCCCTGGTGTTGGTGGACCCCCTCCCTGATCGCTATCCCATTCTTTCAGATATAATATCTCTGGTGCTAGTGGAACCCAACTCTACTGATCGCTGCCAATTCTTTATATATATGAGTCCCTGGTGCTATGTAGAACCCCGATTGTTGGCCCATTCTTTAATTTATAGTATCTCTGGTGCTAGTGGAACCCCCCACTGATCGCTGGCCCATTCTTTAATATATGTATCTCTGCTACTAGTGGAGACCCCTCTACTGATCGCTGGCCCATTCTTTAATATATAGTATCTCTGGTGCTAGAGAACCCCCCCTTCTGCCGATCGCTGGCCCATTCTTTAATATATAGTATCTCTTGTGCTAGTAAGTACCCTCCACGAATAGCTGGCCGATTCTTTAATATATAGTATCTCTGGTGCTGGTAGGAGACCCCTCTACTGATCGCTGGCCCATTCTTTAATACATAGTATGTCTGGTGCTAGTGGAACTCCCTTCTACTGATGGCTGGCCCATTCTTTAATGTGTAGTATCTTGGTACTGCTGAAACTCCCTCTGCTGATCGCTGGCCCATTCTTTAATGTATAGTATCCCTGGTGCTGGTAGAGACCCCCTCTACTGATCACTGGACCATTCTTTGTATATAGTATCTCTGGTGCTGGTGGACCCCCTGCCAATTGCTGGCCCATTCTTTAATTTATAGTATCTCTGGTGCTAGTGAACCCTCCTCCACTGATCGCTGGCCCATTCTTTAATATATAGTATCCCAGGTGCTACTAGAACCCCCCCATGATTGCTTGCTAATTCTTTATTTTATACTATCTCTGGTGCTAGTGGAACCCTTCCTCCACCGATCGCGGGCCCATTCTTTAATATATGGTATCTCTGCTGCTAGTGGAACCCTCCCCAGCCGATTGCCAGCCCCTTCTTTAATATGTAGTATCTCTGATGCTATTGGAACCCCCCCTTCACTGATCGCTGGACCATTCTTTAATATATAGTATCTCTGGTGGTAGTTGAACCCCCCCTCCACCGATCGCCTGCCCGTTCTTTAATATGTAGTATCCCTGGTGCTAGTAGAACCTCCCCCCTTGATTGCCAGCCCATTCAGTAATATATAGTATCTCTGGTGCTAGTGGACCCCCTCCACCAATTGCTGGCCCATTCTTTATATATAGTATTCCTGGTTTTGGTGGACGATCGCTATCCCATTCTTTCATATATAGTGTTTCTGGTGCTGAGTGGGACCCCTCTGCTGATCGCTGGCCCATTCTTTGATATATAGTATCACTGGTACTGGTGAGACCCCTCACGGATCGCTGGCCCATTGTTTAATATATAGTATCCCTGGGCTAGTGGGACCCCCTCTACTAATCGCTGGCCCATTCTTTATTATATTAGTATCTCTGGTACTGTTGGAACCCACCTACTGATTGCGGTCCATTCTTTAATATATAGTATCCCAGGTGCTAGTGGAACCTCCCTCTGCCGTCGCTGGTCCATTCTTTAATATATTGTATCCCTGGTGCAAGTGGAACCCCCTCTACCAATCACTGGCCCTTCTTTATATATAGCATCCCTGGTGCTAGTGGAATCTCTCCTTCCTGATCGTGGGCCCATTCTTTAATGTATAGTATCCCTGGTGAAAGTGGAATCCCACCCTTCACCGATTGTGGGCCCATTCTTTACTATATAGCATCCCTGGTGCTAGTGGAACCCCATCACTAATGACCACAAGCCAGTTCTGTAAAATATTGTATCCCTGTTGCTAATGGAACCCCTCTTCACCGATCACCGGCTCATTCTTTAATATATAGTATCTCTGGTGCTAGTGGAACAGCCTCCACCGATTGCCGGCCCATTCTCTAATATGTAGTATCTCTGGTACTAGTGGAACCCCTCCACGATCCCATTGTTCTTTAATATAAGTATCTCTGGTGCTAGTGGAACCCCCTCTACTGATCTCTAGCCCTTTCTTTAATATTTAGTATCTCTGGTACTAGTGGAACCCCCGCCTACTGATCGCTGGCCCATTCTTTAATATATTGCATCTCTGGCGCTAGTGGAACCCTCTTCTATTGATTGCAGGCCCATTCTTTAATATATAGAATCCCTGGTGCTAGTGGAATCCCACTTCTGCCGATCGCTGGCCCATTCTTTAATATATAGTATATCTGGTGCTAGTGGAACTCCCCTCCACCGATCGCTGGCCCATTCTTTAATACATAGTATCTCTGGTGCTAGTGGAACACCCCTCCACTGATCACTGGCAAATTCTTTAATATATTTCATACCTCTGGTGCTAGAGGAACCCCCCTCTTCTGATCGCTGGCCCATTCTTTAATATATAGTATTTCTGGTGCTAGTGGAACCCCTCCCCCGACGATCGCTGGCCCATTCTTTAATATATTGTATTCCTGGTGCTAGTGGACCCCCCTCTACTGATCGCTGGCCCATTCTTTAGGATATAATATCCCTAGTGCTAGTGGAATCCCTTCCTCCACCGATCATGGGCCCATTCTTTAATATATAGTATCCCTGGTGCTAGTGGAACCCCTTCTCTGATGACCACCAGCCTGTTCTGTAATATATACTATCCCTGTTGCTATTGGTACCCCTCTCCACCGATCACCGGCCCATTCTTTAATATATAGTATCTCTGGTGCTAGTGGAACACCCTCCACCGATTGCCGGCCTATTCTTTAATATGTAGGTTCTCTGGTACTAGTGGAACCCCCTCCACCAATCCCTGGCCCATTCCTTAATTTATAGTACCTCTGGTGCTAGTGGAACACCCTCTACTGATCGCTAGCCCATTCTTTTATATATAGTATCTCTGGTAGTAGGGCCCGTCTACTGATTGCTGGCCCATTCTTTAATATATAGTATCTCTGATGCTAGTGGAACCCCCCCCTGTTAATTGCTGGCCCATTCTTTAATATATAGTATGTCTTTTGTTAGTGGAACCCCCATATATTAATTGCTGTCCCATTCTTTAATATATAGTATTTCTGGTGCTAGTGGAACTCCCCTCCACCGATCGCTGGCCCATTCTTTAATGTATATTATCTCTGGTGCTAGTGGAAGCCCCCTCCACTGATAGCTGGCCCATTCCTTAATTTATATAGTATCTCTGTTGTTTTAGTGGAACCTCCTCTACTGATCCATGGCCCATTCTTTAATATATAGTGTAACCCCTAGATGGCGCTATCCCAGGGGCTACTACCCCTGCCTGATTTGCCACTAACAGGTTGAGGGGCCTGGATCCAATGGCGGGTGCCTCCACCCAGAGGTCAGGGTTTGCAATAGTTAAACTAACTTGGTCACAGCCCTCTGGGACACTGCAACCCCCCTTTCTTCCACTAGTGGCCTACAATATATCAGAATTACCTTCACAGTATACACTTACCCCCAGGTCTGGTTCCGGCACTGGGACCTCCTGTGAAATGAGATACAGTGCAACAATCACAGTACAGTGCTTTAACATAGACAAATACTCAGGCAGTATAACTTTGCTGGAAACAAGCAGCTCTGATTTATTTGGGGATATAACAAGGACGGGAAATCAGGTTAATTAGCTTATCACTCTAATAATCTACCTGTACCAATGCACAGGCCTATCCCTATCAGTTACTGTCCTGGGTACCCAAGCCCTAGTGGCTAGTCAAACCGTGGCAGCTGGTGAGGGGCCTTTCACACAGAGAAAAGGAGAATTAAACAGTCAGCAGTACAGTAATTCCATTTGGATTTAATGTGGCAATTCAACAGGGAGCAACCCTGAATTAGTACTCACGACCTCCAAATAAGATAGGGTCCTTCAATGTCAGCAGGGCTCACTTGAGGTACACAAACCTCTTCACACATCCATATAAAAGAAAGTACTATACCAGGCAGGCTGCATCTGTATCCGATCAATTACTGCACATACCGGAGAACACAGCAGATTCAGTTCCTGACAGACCGAGTGCAATTTTCAGCAATTCTTCCAGTCTTCTACAGGGTGAGCCTGGTTTCTACTCTTCAGAGATCCTTTGATTCTTTCACAGGACGGATTCAGTCCTAACAAGCTGTTACACAAGCTGCAGACCGAACTCTGGGCCTTATACACGTTTTTTGACTAAAACTGCACACTGAAAAAGCACAGGGCTCCTTCCTTCTTCACTGCCAAAGCTCAACTGAACTCCAACTGCCGAAACAGGCACTTCCTTTGAGTTCCTCCCAGTTCTTGACTGGATTGGCTGTACTCACAATAGACTGCTGCTGTTGGTCCAAAAGGCACTGAAGTCTAAACTTCATCTCCCAAGTCACTGCCCATACAATCCTCTTGGCTGGCTCAGATTATGAGTCCAAGTTCTGATTCGTCCAAGGCATCATTTTAGAGCTAGCTTACCCACCTGATTGGTCCAGTTCAGCAGTTCAAAACTAGAATGGGAACTAGCAGACACAGTTCTGACTGCAAAGACAGGTTAGACAAACTGTAATTTCATTATTACTCTAAATAATTTCTGGCAAACAGTTACATCTTTCAGATAGGTTCCCTTTGCACTCCTAGTGACTGCAAAATGAAGTGAATTGGCAGCAGCTCGAGTGGTACTCAGAGCACTACAGTCCCCCATACAAACTAATTATGTCTGCAAGCAGACAGCTCTTAAAGAGACAGTACCAGGGCTCTAAAACACTCCACTGATAAATGGCTTCTACAATCAGCCCTTTTGGGGTGGCCACTCAAGCATAGGGACAGCAGTTGGGGAGGGGAACTGGGGCAGGGGCACTGGAGGAGGTGCAGGGACAAGCCTTCTATTGCAGCCAGAAGGATAGCTAAGGGATTGACATTTTGTACATTTAGGTTAGCGGACACCCCCATAAAAATCAGACATACTGGCCAAATGGTGACAGTTTTATCCAGATAGGGAAGCAGCCCATGCCTTATTAGATGACTTTCAGAGGGGTTTCAGCCTACACTTTCATGGGGCCAGGAAAGGGACCAAGGCAAGGAACTTAAAGTCTGTAACGGGTAATGAAGCCTTATTAGGAAAGAGGATCCAGAAGGAGATAGTGGCTGGAAGGGTTGAGGAGCCATTTGGACACCCTCCTCTGCCAGAACTGAGGATATCAACTTTAGACCTGATCCCTAGGAAACAACCAGGGGAATTCAGGGTAATACATCACTTGTCCTACCCAGATGGTGACTCTGTTAATGACCACATCAGCGAGGAGGACAGCAGAGTGACATACACTACCTTGGAAGAGGCTGTCCTTTTGATCAGGGCCACCCAAGGGCATGGCTGGCCAAAACAGACACTGAAGAAGCTTTTCACTTACTGCTGGTGCACCCCGAGGATTGGGACCTGCTGGGTTTTCAGGTGGGAGATCTTTATTATTTTGATAAAGCCATGCCCATGGACTTTTTCTGTTGCTTGTGCCACATTTGAGATGTTCAGCACATGGCTGCAGTGGGCTTTCCAGACAAGGTATGGATACTGTACAGGGCAATGATTCACTACCTGGACTACTCCCTTTTGACTGGGGAAGGGAGACAGCAAACAGAGAAGATGCTGAGGGATTTTGAGACAATGTGTAGGGATTTGGGGGTGCCTCTCTCCCCAGACAAAACAGAGGGTCCTAGCCAAAGGATCAAATTCATGGGTATTAAAATAGGTAGAGGGGGAGTTGTTTAGGCTACTAAACATGAAAGTACAAAAGCTGAAATCACTGCTAGGTGTGGTGAAGTCTCAAAGAAGGGTACAACTACATCAAGTGTAGCAAATGATGGAACATTTAAATTTTGCTTGCAGGGCCATACTGTAGCACCAGGTTGCATGTCTACATGGCACCTGGCTAGGGCAATGCAAGGTGTTTTCAGACCACACTACTGGGTTGGCATAAGAAAGGGTACCAGGGAGGATCTCAGGGTACAGGAAATGTTTTTGAGCCATTACAATGGGAAGACATTCTGGCAGGAGGAGTGGGTTTTCAACACAAACCTGCAGTTATATACAGATGCAGCTAGGGGTATTGACATGGGGGCCTATTTTGGGGGGAAAATGGTTTGCTGAGGTCTGGCCTAGCACTTGGGTAAAGGCTGGCATTTTGAGAGATATCGCCTTTTTGGATATTTTCCCCATTTGGGTGGTGATGGAGGTATGGGGTGAGCCCCTTTGGAACCAGAAGATCACATTTTGAAGTGACAATAGAGTAGTAGTGGATGTATTAAATAAATGGGGGGCCATGTCAGAGAGGGTAATGAGGGTTTTAAGGCAGTTGGTGCTGAGGGGGTTAACAATGAACTTGTCATTTAGGGCTAGGCACATAGATCAAGTGGAAAACATGATAGCTAACTGCCTCTCCCACCTGTAGATGGACAAGTTTCATGCCATCACCCCAGGAGCAGAGCCCAGACAGATGGCAGTTCTGGACTACATCTGGAAGATTTGATTGAAGGAGCTGAACAGTTGTTTCACACTTCCTGGTCCCTCTAGACCCTGAAAGCTTACAAAGCTTCCTGGAGGGCCTTTCAAATTTTCAGAGCACAAAATGGCTAAGAAGTAAGTGGGGTGGTGACAGGTGGCAAAGTTTATAGTAGCAGGGTGGATGAATAAGATGACACATGTGACCATGGGAGTCCATTTAGCAGCTATAGGCCAGGTCTGTACCCTCAAAGGCTGGGAAGATCCTACAAAAAGTAACTTAGTAATGCATATGATGCAAGGCAAGCTGCGATGGGCAGAAAAAACACAGAACAATAGAAGCCAGTTACGGAAGCACTGCTAGAGTGTTTGATGGGGGCTCTGCACCAGATGTGTAGATCCAGTAGTGAAGCCATCTTGTTTTGGGCCGTGTACATCACCAAGTACATTGGAGCTTTTTAGGTTAGTGAAGTGGTAGGACATGGAAAAAAGGATAGTTTGGCAGGCTTCAGTGGGCGGACATGGCATGGACAGGAGAAGGCATGTCAGTACCAGTTAGGCAGTCCAAGACTGAACAGGTAGGTAGGAAAAGTAGGGTCATCCTACAGAGACACCACAATGTCGCAATATGTCCAGTGGCAGCCCTGACAGCATATGCAGCAGGGTGTTCACAAGATAAAAACCCTCTGATGTTCCTGCGTGGCGATGGATCACAGATAACAAGCACACAGGTGGTGGCAGTACTTAAGAAAAGTCTGGCCTTCTTAGGGGAGGTCCCTAGTGGGTACTCGTCACACTCATTTTGCATTGGGGTAGCATCAGAGATGGTGGCGCAGGGTAGTATACCTGGGGATATAAAACAAAAGAGGCAAGTCTTCTAATTGCTTTAAAAGATTTGTTTGCAATGAGATGCATCAATACTAATGTTATTTTTCTTCTCTTCCACTGTAAGCAGGTACAAGAAAGTAAAAATATATTAATGTAAATAGGGGAGTACCATTTAAGAGAAGTATAATAGAAAGGGGAAGGGGCATTAGCTGGAGCAAACTGATGTTTGAGAGATTAGTATTATTTGTTTATTATTTTATTAGGTTGGACTAGGTTCTTGGAAGCCTGGATTTGCGGTCACTCATTTGTCCACTGGACTGAACAATGGGCATCCAGGAGACCGGGGTGGGGGCAGCAGCTGTATTTTGATCTAAATTCTATCAAGTTGACCTAGAGAGGCATGCGTGACATGAAATGGATGCAACTTCTGCTGTTGCTGTGGGAAATGAGAGGGGAACACAGCCGCCCGGATCTCATAATCATTCATCTAGGAGGGAACAATGTGGGGACCAGACCATGGCTGGACATTTTCTATCTTAAAGGCAGACATTGAAAAAATTAAGGAGTGGTAGCCAGAGGTTACCTTGGCATGGTCACATACAATACTGAGAAGGGCATGGAGGCAAGTGCAAAACCACGAGGACATAGAGAAGGACAGAAGGTGCATGAATGCTAGAGTAGGCAGACTATTCACAGCCATGGGGGGAAGTCAAACATAGGGGCTGGCAGAGCAGAATGACGAGTTTTTAGGCGAGATGGGGTGCATCTCTCCAGGCTGGGTCTAGCCATGTTTAATTCAGAAATTGAGGTTGCAGTTGAGCCCCGGATTCAGGAGCAAATTGGTTAAGGATAGGGGAAGTTCACCATCTATCGCATGTGGGAGGTGGACTAGTGGAAAAATAGGGAGGGTGAGGGTTGGATAGGGGGGAGGAAAGGGGGAATAAATAACAAGTAGACCACAGGACAACCCAAGAAGAATCAGGGGTACGGGTGTACTCTCATACCTTGGGCAGAAAGAGGATGAAGAAAGTCAGCACTCCATGATGTACATCTGGGGGGAGAAGAAAACAAGAATACATGAGAATAAAATTGATAAAATGTAAGTATTGTATGATAAAATGGATTGATGAAATGTATGGTGTATATGTGGAAATAATTGAAAAATTGGAATGGATTGGAATGGATATTTGAAGACAAAAGAAATTAAGTAAATTATTTGCCAAATCTGAGCACCCACAAATCTTTTGTCTGGTGTCTTTATTGGAAGCGATCTGGGAACAAATGCACACACAACACATATTTGCATCTCTGGCTCTTTTGAAAATCCAGCTCCACGACTTTTGTTTCTTCTGTTGTTCAGTAGCAATTTATTTGCATCCAACCATATTTGTTTTATGCTGGAGGCAGATTATATAGTTTTCGTAAGTTTGGATGGACTTTTAGCTTTGGCATACATGACAGTATGACTGCATATAGGTAGATGCTGATATTGCAGTTGGTGAAGGCAGACATGGACATGGAAATAAAAACAAAACTATTGCCACTTAAGGGGAATGCGAATCTGGCTTTCTCTCTTTATACTTCACTGGTACATCAGGTGACTTATGTAGGAATCATAGTCAATGTAGTAGGAATTAATAACAGAATACTTGGAATGACTGGTAGGATGTTAGGTGCCACGTACTGTATATTTTTACTGAAGTAAGTTAGGGTATGAGTACAGTCATTGTACTGCACATGGATAAGCTAGAATGCTTATGCAATGTAGGCTTGGGGTTTTACTCTCTGTCTCTGCAACAGAGACATCCACATTTTCAAGGAACACAGAAGACACTGGAACCCTCTTGAGCTGGAATTCCCACCTACAGCTACTGCAGGGACAAGGTCCCACTAGACCAAAGGTATCTGAGGTAAGAAGTTCATGGTGCCTTAAGAAAAAGAGAGAAGCAACCAGAGGAAGGGATAATGGTGAATGCAACAAAAAACTAGTGTCCAAATTATGGTTTGGCATGTGCAGTATAAGTGCTGCTTGTTTGGGAGCACTGTAAGTGTTATTCACTGTCTAACTACAGAATCGGACATTTAATTCACTGGTACATCAGGCAATTTATTTAATGTTTGGAACAATTTAATGTTAGGTACTGAAACCATTTGCACTGGAGTAGGTTAGGGTATGAATACAATAAATGTACGTGAATAAGTCAGAACACTTATGTAGTGTTGATTTTGCTATTTGAGCTGTCTCTCACTGCTACAGGGACTACCACCCTTTTAAAATACCAGGGATGCACAGGAAATCTGTTACAAAAGTTCCTACTCCTACAGGTGCCACAGAGACTTTGTTTACTTAGATCAAAGATACCTTAGAAATGAAGTCTGCAATAACAATACAGATCTTAAAAGCTGATTGAACATTTGAAGACACTTGTTGCAAGGTGAGAGGTAATGAGACCAATTACATAAATAATCAATAAGAAATAACTGACCAGGAATGAATGACCACCATCAAGACCCAACTCACAGTATTCTCATCTTCTGATGAATTCACAGGCAAGGCCTGTGAAAGAATGGAAGAGAAGCAGTCATCAGAGGGAAGAGTGAAATGTTCACAATGGGGCTATGCACTAATGGGTGGGAAGTATGAGCCTGAGGCATGTACCCCACCCATGTACCTATGCCCCAGACAGGTGTAGTGTGTGTGGTATGCATAACCACATGCACCAGTGGGGCGCCTGTCCATGGCCAAGTCCCCCTGGTGTACAGGATCATGTGGGGTGGCCAGGGGTGGAGCCATGGACCCAGGTGGGCATCCAGTCAGATGTCTGGCCTGGGTCTTACAGTGGATCCCTCATGCAGCCAGGCACACTGTGGGCTGCAACCCCTGCTGATGACAGATGGCCAGCGGCCGTGGAGGTGTGGTGGGCAGTGCTGCGGCCATCCTCAGGTGTAGTACTGATGGACTGTGTGGGAGAGGGGTGTCAGTGCTGCAGGTGTGTGTGGGGGTATGATTGGCCAGGTACAGGTGCAGCCATGTGGGGGGTGCTTGCCCCTCTGGACACTGTGCTGGTGCTGTGTCAAGCTGTGAGCAGCATGGGCACTGTGGTGCTGCCCTACGGTGGGACATGCTGCATTGGGGGGCTGGGGCTGAACCATGTTTGGGGGGTCTGCCTCCAGGGTATGGGGATGAGGCTGTCCCACTCTGTGGGGGAAGCCCAATTGCCACAGGGATGTTCCCTCAGCTGGTGTGCGCAGGGGCAGGGCATGTAGGGGACTTATGGCAGAGTGCACCTGGTGTAACGGCCATCCTACGCACCCTGGTGTGCTGCACTGTGTGGCTTTGTACATGCTGCATAGTGTGAGCACGCCCATGGAACACCCCTGGCACATTGCTGATGGTGCAGCTGGAGGATCCAGCGAATTACCACTTTGCACCACATTCGTGAATGCCGTGCAGGGTCTGCGGGACCCGCACTGTATGGCATTCATGTGTATCTATGCCTGCATGCCCAGTTTCTGAATGTGTAGGCATAGTGCATAGGGCCCAATGTGATTAAGAGCTTAAGATAAATGAACATTATGATGAAAACTACACAGTTCCTTTTTTATCACATCTCTTTTTTTCCCTCACTTGCAGCCACAGTCCTGCTATTAATCCAGTGACCACTCCTCCACCACCAACCCCAAAGCTGATGTGCCCAGCTGGCAAATGCAGCTACAGCCATCGAAAGGGGCCCCCCCATGCCCTGCGAGGATCCAGTACCAGCACACACCTTATTCAGGCATCGTTGGCTGGTGAAGCTGCGGCCATCAAGCTGCCGTGGACTATGCTGCCATTTTCCTCCCTTTTTTTCCCCTGATGGGAGCATGGATGTGCACTAACGTCCATACACAGCCTGCAGAATTCTGCCATACCCCCCCCCACTTGGCACCTGCATGCCCATAGTGCCTCCAGGCATTCCCAGAGACTGTCAGAACGTGGCGTGCAACCACCCCTTTCCCCAGGACTAGGAGAGCTGTCATCAGATGCTCAGTCCTAGTCCTCCCCTACTGACCCTTGATGACCGGGCTCGTTCCCAAACCCAAGTTGCCAGCATGGAGCGAGGTGTGGCATCCAGCGCCTCAACCCTCAGTGCCACCGGGCCAGCAAAACTACACAGTTCCTAATTAAATAAGTGTATTAATACTGAATTCAGAAAGAGTAAAACAAAACAAAAAAAAACACCCTTGGGCTGCCAACAGAATCAGAATGTATTGGAATTCTGGACTGATGTATCACTCTTCAGAACAGCAAGGGTTAAAACAGTTTCACTTTTTAATATCAGCAATAAAATTGCTATGTTATATAGTAGAATCCACTTCGCAGGGAAATAGATATTAGGGACGTCCAGTTAAAAAGGACATTTCCCTTGGAACAGTTTCACTCCCTATTAGCACAGTATTAATTTAAATGGTTTATGGGGGCTATTATTCGGTTTAATAGGAACAATTTAGTTCTGATTTGGAATGATGGCAGTAGCTATTTAGAAGTTAAATGACTCATAGTAAGACACCTGCTGAAATCATGGCTTCTGCTTGTACTCCAGTCAAATTAAATTAACTCTTGCTGATCGTGTAAAATTCAAAGATCTAACAATTATTTTCGAAGATAAGTACCATATTAAAATTATTTGAGAACACACATGCACTTTTAATTATTTTAATGCTTTTATAAGAAAAGCATAATGAAACAATGAAGAAAGATGACCACAATTAAGCTCTGATCAGTCTATCACTAAATTAATGGGCTTCTGTTAATATGGACAGTCACTTAATAGGGATGAATTGATGTGAACACAGCTGTCCCAATTGAGAGGATTCTCTCAGTTGGAGAGACGCCAGTGGGAATGGAGGAGCAGTGTGGCAAAACAGCTAATTGGCTGTTCTTCTATTGTTACAGAGGGTTGAGTCCTGTATTGTTAATTAATGCCTGTTTGAATTTTATTGGGCTGTGGGGGATACCAGAAGGAAGAGGGAAGCTGCTGAGGGTGGGCTGAGTGTGGGAGCTTGGAGACCAGTTCACTGCACCATTGGATGGCCCAGCAGACCATGTGACCTCGGCTGACCTGTAGGGCAGCAGTGCACCCTATTTAATACCCAGAGGTCCAGACAAGCCCTCATATGAGTAACCCTAAAGCATGAGTGCAACAAGACATCTGTGACTAAGTGTCATCTAGGGGCATTGGCAGGGCATCCACAGGGAGGACCACAGACCACAGGCCATGCTACACTACAGGGGAAGGTATATCTAGCAAGGGGAATGAGTCAACAGGAAAAGGGGATTGCAGTAAAACCCCATCTAGGATCAGCCTATTGGTGAAATAAGAATGCAGAATGACACAGTAACATAGTTAGGCAGGTATAGACTATGTGGGAAGGATGTGGGAGCCTAGGAGCTGGCAGAAACAAAAGGACACCTTGGCAGTGTGGAGGAGGACAGAGGTGGGCAGATACAATGCACAGGGTGGGGAAGGGAGGGTGGTCAGCTGCAACGGATATGGGGCCACAGTCTTTCTAGGAACAATGTGGAGAGTGGGGGGCTGTCCAGTGTGAAGAAACCTTGGGCAACTTAAGGAAGAGATAAGGTGGTTATGCTGGGAGTTGGAAACAAGGAGGGGCTGGGGAAAGAACAGTGGCTGAAGGGGCTGGTAAGGGCTGCTCCTGGACAGATGGACAGTAGGCACAGGATGTAAATAGGGAGGTTACCAAAGCATCCAGGGACATCTGCTTCTCAAGGAACCTGTGGAACTGAAGCAGGGAAGTGTCAGGAGCTAAGTAGAAAAGGTAGGTATGCAGGTTGGTAAAGAAAACAGTGCAAGGAGGAAGGGTAAAGGAATGGGGAGGGAGAACAAAGGTACATTCTAATATGGGGGGGCCATCACTGAATAGGTATGCAGTACTGGCCAGTTTGGAGGAATGGGGGAAGATAGGGTGGTAGAAGATTGAGAAGACATAGAGTCAAAAGATAGTGGCAAGGGGGTGGGATGAGGGAGAAGCCTGGGTGGGCAAGGAGGGAAAAGTAGTCAGGATGAAACAAAGGATGGTGGGAAGGTGGAGTTAGTTAGGGGAGGGAATAGGGAGGGTAGTGTGGAAGCAAGCAAAGGTAGCCAGGGAAGGATGGGAACAGGGGGGATTGGAGAAGCAGTAGGAGGGCACAGTGTTGGTATGGATGGAAATACAGTCAAGACAAACAGTGAGGAGGCACCTGTGAGGAGCATCACGTAATGTGACATCAGCTCCAAGATGGCCAGGTGGCGATCGCACTGAGCAAACCTGTATGGCATGCTCCTGCTCTATGACTTACCAGAAGAATGGACTGAAGCTCTCTTGAACAGCAGGACAGTTTTTTCTCTTTTTTTATCTCTGGAAAGTTTTCTGCCGCTGGTGAAGTGAGTCAGCATTTGCGATTTTGTTTCTGTGACTCAGCAGCTAAGTAGATAGAAGCAGTATGTCCAAAGACATACAGCGTGTCTGCGAATTTTAAAAAACCTACTTTGCTGAGAAGAGAAATATCAGAAGCAGCAAAGCAGCCGTGGGCACTGTACCAACTAAACTGAGACCCCATGACACTCTCTGAGTCTTCTGCATTTAACCGCGCTGCTGGAGCCACCGGTATCTCCTTTACTCATAACTCTAGGCAGTAAGAAGGGGGGAAGGAGAACTGGCGCAGGTAACATTTCAAGTTATTTTCAAAAAACACAGGGTAGTACTGAAAACCAACAAATTAGCAGGTCAAAGAAAGAAAGCTTTGAAAAAATAAATGTAGAAGACATGTTGCAGAGTGTGGAATGGGTACAGGAAAAAATGTTGGAAACTATTGAAAGAGATAGTGTGGAAACAGCGGGCCCATCAAAGACTGTGGTTAATTTGGTTAACACAAGGGGAAAAGATGAAAACTTGAAAAGGATAGAACAGCTGGGAGAATATAAGGCCATGGAGAAAACACAAGAGAGATACTAAAGGGGGAAAAACACCGAAGTCTCTCCTTCAGACATGGAGGCTTTTAAAAGTAAAATGCTTACAGCTATGCCGAGCTTTAAAAAAGAGCTTTTTGAAACACTAGACGACATAAAAAGCTCAATTTCAAGTTTAACCACTTCTATGATTGACTTAACAACTAAAATGACACAACTATCAATCAGAACTGATGAAACAGAAAAAAGAATTTCAGTTCTGGAAAATACCACAAATCCGTGCATACAAAGGCAGACAAGCTTAGAAAAACAACTACAGTAGCTACAGGATAAAGTGTCTGAACAGGAAGATAGGGCAAGAAGGAGTAACCTATGTATAAGTAAGCTACCGGAAGGCATGGAAGGGAGAGGGGACCCCCTCCCAGGAATAGAACAAAATCATTACAATAGCCATAAACAGGAAATATCCAGAGGAGAAAATTCACCTTGATAGGGCACATCGAGCGGGAAGCAAATTTGCTAAAAACTCTTTTCCCCAAACAGTTTTTATAAAGCCACATAAATTCCTTGACCACAAGACTATTTTGTAAAAGGCCAGAAATGAAAAATGGCTTACTTATAAGAACATTAAATTCAATATATTCCCTTTTATGTCTATGGGAACCACTTCTAAACAAAAACTATTTAACCCAGTGAAGACCAAGCTTTATCAAAAGGGCATAAGATTCTCATTGCTACTTCCAGCAAAATTAAGATTTGTTGTGAAATCAAAACTACATACTTTTTTACCAGTTACATTTTTGATTGATTTTAAACATACAGACAGCAACACTTGTTACAGTATGAAACACAGGCATTATCATTACATTTATGATACAGAAAAGTTAAGTAGCCTCAAGTATATTCTTGTATCAGGGAAATTAGGGTCAGATCTATACTTACAGTGTTATTGTCCAGACATCAATTAATGAACTTCCCTAGTTGGGAGAGGTGCCCAGATGGAGAACTACCTCAACAGAGAAAGGGAGACTACAGGTGCTAAAGCCAGACCAGTAGGAAGCACCTCTGCTGATATATATAGTCATGGCTTAAGAAGTTCAGAAAGCTGTACCTTCCAGTGGTCATTAGGGTAGTAACTGTAATGAAAGGGAGAGATTATCACAAAGCATCTAAGGCAACAAAACAGTTGAAGTTTATGAAATAGATGCCTAAATGTTGAATCTAGGAGAGCAGCTGCTACATACACATGTAACTATTAACATAACAAAAAGAAGAAACTTCATTGAGATAAGAGAGTGAACATAATTCTAATTATCTGTTAAAGACATTGATTACCTAGGAAAGGTCACTGAACATTGCTAGTTTGATAAAAGTATATCCTTGATTATTGACCTTCATATTCAGCCTATGCCAGGCTGGGGGCCCATGTATGCCATATATGGGGCCCAACATTGATGGAATGTATACCCTTGTCCAAGAGCCATATGAGACTGTCTGTCCAACTCACATAGTGAGGCAAGACAGGAAAGGATATCAGTAATAGAGGGCACAGTGCAGCTTCTCCAGTTATCGAGGACTGAGCACTTTGCCAACACGCATAGCAACATTAGCCATCTGTAGTGTGAAATCTTGAGAAATGGGACATCCTTTCATACCCAGCAGAATCAGTGGGGCTAAAGAGGCAGTGAGGCAGCATAGAATCTTACAGGCCTTTGTGATACACCCGCCAAACTGGTGATATGAGAGGACAGTTCCATAATACATGAACCAAATCACCCCAAGGTTGTTGGCATCTCCAACAGTTATCGTTAGGTAGTGACTTGGCCTTGTAGAATATTGAGTGGGTCCTATACTACAAATGCATTATTTTATTCTGAATCAGTCTGCTCCTAGTGTCCCTGTAAGTAAAATGGCTAGAGTGCCAGCATTGCTATCACTGACTATCCAATATTTTAATATGCAAAGCGTGTTCCCATTTGGTCTTTAGAAGAGAAGAGGAGTTCGGTAGGGAATCTCTTACTAAGGAGTATATCACCCCCACAGTACCTTTTGTCATTTGGAGCCATTTCACAATGTGTGAAGGATATGCTGGCAGATAGGGATCTTGGGGTAATAGGGATTTGACTACATCTCTTGTTTGTAAATATTTCCAAAATCTGAGGTGGTAGGACCACCCGAGTTTGCAGAACCCTCGAGAAGGTATCTACTACCACACTGCCGGAGTGAGCAGATCCTTAAGAAAGTAAATACCCTTGTCAAGTCAAGCAGACCAGCAGATATGGTGACCACCTATGTGAATAAGAGGATTACATTGAAGGGGTATGTAGGAGATAGAGTGAGATTGGGCTGGTTTTTTTTGTGTAAAGTGTCCCAATATCAACATGTGGAGGCTAAAATGGGATGTTTTTGAATATCAGGGGGTCTGGGGGACCATAAAAGGGAAGCTAATACAGGTGTACGACCCACATTTTATTCTATTGCTAGCCATTGAGGGGAGCCTGTGTAAGCAGGTTGGAACCACTTTAAAGTCTGAGAGCAATGGTATGCTAGTTTGTACCCCTCCATTCAGGGGAGCCCCCAACCTTCTTGATTCCAATGTGCCCGAAGTTTGATCCTGCTGTAGCGTGGCTGTGTAGAACCCCATAAAAAGGACCCAATTATCCTATCTATCTTCCGATACCAGTGGGAAGGTAGAAACAGGGGGATGTGTGAGAGAAAGTAAAAAAATTTAGGCGCCATAGACATTTTAAAGGCACCAATTTTATCTTCCATAGTAAGATGCAGTTGGGTCCAGTGGTCCAGCTCCCACTTGCATTCTGCTGTGGCGGGTCCCCAGGTTATAATCCCACCATTTATCCAGGTTAGCACCCACTTTTTATCCAGGTTAGCACCCACTTTAACACCTAAGTAGGTTATGGTATCCTGGGGCCACTTCAGGTTCATATGGGGGAGATTACTGGAAAGACAGGCCGAATTAAGGGAAAGTATTTCAGTTTTAGTTTGATTGACTTTTAGGCCTGAGATTTGTGAAAAATGATTTAAAAGGGACAGTAGGGGAGAGATAGCAGAACTAGCATCCTCTAGAGGTACTAGCAGGTTGTCTGCATATAGCAAAGTTGAGTACTGGGTTGTATTTTGCTGAATCTCTTTAATGTTAGTGTTCTGACAGATTTCAGAGGCCAGGGGTTCAATCACCATGACGAATAATAGTGGAGAAAGGGGGCATCCCTGTCTAGTACCCCTGTGGAGGGGGAAGGGGTCAGATAATAAGGAGTTGATTAATTCCCAGGTTTGTGGGGAAGTGTAGAGAAGCTTTAATGGCAGCCCTAAAATAAGGACCAGTACAAAGCTTCAAGTATGCACATGTAAGTAGTCCCATTCAACTAGGTCGAATACTCTCTAAAATCTAATAGCCAGAGCCACTGCGAAGTCTACATAGCTTAGTGAGGTAGACGAATTGACAAGGAGTTCATATGTGATCTGTACTATGTCAGCCTTGAATGAAAAGACAGACAGGGTCCTGGCAATAGAATTAATGTAGAACATAATCTAATGTGTAACTATTTCAATTTAAAGGGTTAATCAATTGAATATAATGTCTTGAAATATAAGAGGCCTAAAGAATAAAAATAAGATGCTAAAATCTATAACATTTATGCAGAAAAGGAAAATTAATATTAGCTTTATAAAGGAAACACATTTTTTCAAAAAAGAATCAGCATGGTTCAACAATTGGTGGGGCACGGGTTTTACATTTGATTATACAAATAATTCACTGGGTGTAGCAATAAACTTTAATAAACAAATGCCTGAATCAAAATTAAATAGAACTGATATGGCTACACAAGGAAGATGGGTAATATTGGAAGTAAATACTCTTAACTTCAGAGCAACAATTGCCACAATCTATGCTCCAAATATTAATAATCCAATTTTTTACACATTCTTTTTAACTTTAGCAACTTATCAGCCTCCATATATAATCAACGATGACTTTAACTTGATACTTTATACCCAAGATAAAACATCAACTATGGATAATGCACACAACTCTCCACAAATGGTAATAAAGAATTACATCAAATACTTTAAACTTCTTGATCCCTGGATCTGGATGTTCCCCAATAAAAAAACACTTTGCATATTATTCTCTTACCCAGACATCTTACTCTAGAACTGATTACCTTTTAGTATCAGAAACTCTTAAACACATGATACAGGATATCCAATACACAGGTATAATGACTTTGGATCATTCACCTTGCATTTTAAAGATAAAAACCCTAGATAAACAAATAAATAGCACTATATGGAAAATATATTATCCCATCCTTGAAATCCCTCAGATAAAAAACAGTTTAGCACAAGAAATGCAGGATTCTTTTGTAAATAACACTATACAAGACACTTCCATAAACACAATATGGGAAGCGTTTAAAATCTGGATCAGGGGACATATGATTATAGTAGAACAATTAAGACATGAAAGACAGAACCAAATAAAACAATTGGAAGAAGAAATATTAATACTTCAAAATATTCATAGTAGAACATTAGATGCACAAACATTTAAAAAACTTATTGCAAAAAGAACAATACAAATAAAATATAAACAAATAGGGTAGAAAAACAAATCATGCAAACATGATCAAATTACTCATAATTATCAGATAAACCACTAAAACTGTTAACATGGCAAACTAGGAAAGATCAACAAAAAAACAATATACTTGCTATAAAAAAATCTGACACAAATAAAAAAGAAAACCCTACAGAAATAAATGCTTGATTGAAATATATTACACAAATCTCTATAAAACTAACACAGCATTAATTATGGATATAGATCTTGACACTTATTTACAAATAAAGTGAAATAAATAAAATTCCTACAGAATTTCAAAACAAATTTTGACTTGGATATTAAACTACTGTATCTGAACTAGAAAATGCAATAGATGACTTACCAGGTAATAAATCACCTGGGCCTGATAGCATAGTAATTTAATTTTATAAACTTTATAAATAACTACTTTACCTATAATGGAAAAACTTCTTAATTGCCAGGAAAAAGGACACAAATTTGTAGGGAACTGGCAAAAGTTTTGGGAGTGAAAGTTCTTTAAATTTGATGGACTGCATCTGACTAAGGAGGGAGTCAGTACATTGGGGCAGAAGTGTGACGTCTTTGCAGAATATTTAAACTAGGAAATGGGGAGAGGGGTGCTGCACTGTATAAGTGAAATAGGAAGAACACCCCTCCCCCCTCAGTTAGTGGTAAACAGGAGTTCAGCATGTTTGTACTTCATTTGCATCACCAGGTAAGGAGGAAGGTCCGGCTCCCCATAAGATGCACAGAGGAAACGCATGCCTCACCAATAACTAACACACACCAAATTCCGGCCAATGGAAAATCAAGTACACAAATGATTGCAGTCTGGGAAACAAGATCCCATACCTGCAGGCAATAAAGACAGAGGCTAAACTGGACATAGTAGTCATTAGCGAGAAATGGTTAATCAGTAACCACACTTGGGAGACTTCAGTACTTGGCTATGCACTGTTCAGAAGAGACTGAGGTGCAAAATGATGGGGTGGAGTGGCCCTTTATGTCAATGAAAATATCAAAGCTACAGAAATTCAGAATACACATAAGGAGCCAGAACTGTGGGTCACCCTGGAAACAGGAAATGGGACAGCCATACGAACTGGGGTTGTGTACTGGCCTCCAGACCAGGGGGAGGACATAGACACATTACTGTTAGAAGATATACAAAACATGATAGCTAAAGGGGAGGTTCTGATAATGGGAGACTTCAACATGCCAGATACAGATTGGTCAATACCAGCAGGAACATCTGCCAGAACTAGACACATGGTGTGGATTCCCTGCAGGGAGAGGGGCTCAAACAACTAGTACAACAACCAAGAGAGACAGGGCTATCCTAGATCTTGTTATAACTAACAGGGAAAGGATCACAGATCTCCAGGTAGAAGTTCACCTGGGGGCCAGTGACCATCACATGGTATGGTTCAGTTTGGTCACTAGAACTAAATCATCCCAATCCAAGGCAAAAATATGGGATTTCAGAGGAGCCAACATTGATAAGATGGCTAACAGAGTTAAGCTAGCCCTGGCAAAAAGAAATACAGGTGAGGGGGTACAGGCAAAGTGGGCATGCATTAAAGATGCAGTACTTGAAGCAACATCCCATTGTGTTAGAGAGAAAAGGAAGTGCAAAAGAAGAAGGAAACCACTTTGTTTCTCAAAACCAAAAAGGCTGGCCTTCAGGAAATATAAGGGAACGCAGCAGGATGAAGATAGGGAGGCATACCAAACTTCCCTAAGGGAGGAAGGGAAGGGAAGGCAGTAAGGTAGACAAAGGCCCAAACTGAGGAAACACTAGCACAAACAGTAAAAAGAAGGTGACAAGACTTTCTTCTTTTTTTTTTGCTCTGTTTATCCACCACCCTATGGCACCCAGACCTCCTCTCTCCGATCTCTCAAGTCTCCTGCACCAGCCGTAGGAGCTCTGCCCCTACAGTGTGCAACAGTGCTCCTTATTGTCCTTTAATCCCCAGTTAGCCCCCAGGAGGGGCAAGGAAGACCCTTTCTTACCTTCCTCATACCTCAGTGGGGCGCTGCACACAATGGAGTCTGCCCTGCACAGCATGGAGCGAGCAAGAGATCATCACTGGGACTGTCTGGGGTATTTTTTCACTTGTTCCAGTCCCTTGATGTTGGCATGCAATGGAGACCATCGAGCCCAATGCACACTGAGACTTGTGTCTGCTCCTGTCCCTGCCAGCGTCAATCCCCTGTGTCATCCCCTGACTGCGTCACCTCCAAGTTCCCCAGATTGGCGGTAAAGCAATGAGGTGCTCCTAACCTCGCTGGAGAAGCAAGTTGTTGGGTGCTCGATCCTTCTGCCCTCAGGCCAATCCCGCGGCCCGAGTCCGCTCCAGAACCCGGTCGCTGGTGTGGAGTGCAGGTGTTGTATCCAGCGCCTAACCTCAGTGCCACCGGCTGGCTGTGATAAGACTTTCTATAGTACATTAGTGAAAGGAGAAAGTCCAGAGGGGTATTGCTAAGGTCAAAGGGGATAAGGGGGCATGGAGGAGGAGGAGGACCATGTAAAAGCATCTATCCTAAATAGGTACTTCTCTGCTCAGTATTTACTGAAGGAAGGTAGGGCGGGCACACAGCTCAGCACCATGGACACAGGGGGAGGGAGGAGGCACTAGTCCTTTCACAAAAGAAAGGGTCCTACAAGAGCCTAAGCTCAGGGTGAACAAGACAATGGACTTGATGGCATCACATCCCAGGATAACAAAGGAGCTAAGGATCGAACTAGCAGAGCCATTCTAAGAACTGTTTAGTGAGTCTCTGAGCACAGGAGATGTCCCAGAAGACTGGAGAAGGCTCTGTGATCCCTCTCCACAAGAGTGATAGAGGAGGAGGCAGGGAACTACAGACCAGTCAGTCTTTACCTCAGTAGTGGGCAAGATTATGGAGGCACACCTTAAGGAAAGGATAGTGCAACAACTGGAATCCATAGGAGCACAGGATCCATGACAGCATAGGTTTACAAAAGGAAGGTCCTGTCAAACTAATCTCATAGATTTCTTTGACTGGGTAACTCGAGTGGTGGACCAAAAGGGAGCAGCTGATGTTGCCTACCTTGACTCCAACAAAGCTTTAAATACAGTTCTACATAGAAGATTGATTAATAAGTGGGGTAGGCTAGGGGTGAGTAAGAAGTTGGTCAACTGGGTAGCAAACTGGTTGACAGGCAGAAAACAGAGTGGTGGTAAATGGTATACAGTCAGAAGAGATGCAAGTCACAAGTGGGGTACCTCAGGGATCAGTCCTGGGGCCAATCCTCTTCAGCATCTTCATCAGTGACACTGCAGATGGACTGGAGGATAAGGTTTGTCTGTTTGCAGATGGCACCAAGATCTGCAACAGAGTAGATAATCCGGATTTCGTGGGCAGAATGAGAAGAGATTTGGATAAACTAGCAAAATGGTCAGAAGTGTGGCAACTGTAATTTAACGAAAAGAAGTGCAAGATCATGCACATAGGGAAGAGAAACCCTGAAGCCACTTATAGTCTGGGAGGGGAGTTGCTGGCAATCACAAGGGAAGAAAGAGACTTGGGCACAATCATCACAGATGACCTGAAATCATCCAAGCAGACCACTAATGCAGTAGGTAAGGCTAGAGGGATGTTGGGGTGTATTAGTAGGGGTATCATAAGTCAGAAGAGGGAGGTAATAATCCCTCTTTACAAGACACTAGTTAGGCCCCATCTGGAGTACTGCATGCAGTACTGGAGGCCACACCTTCACAAGGACATTAACCAAATTGAGGCAGTCCAGAGAAGGGCAACCAAAATGGTGCATGGACTGCATCAGAAAACATATGAGGACAGATTAACAGAGTTCAACATGTATACCCTAGAGCAAAGGATGGAAAGAGGTGATCTGATCAAAACATTCAAACACCTTAAGGGCATTATTTATTTATTCATTCATGTAACAGACTTTAGGATTACAACCTTTGAGTCAGGGACTCATTTACAAAGGCTCCACGTCAGAAAAACAAGCATAAACACTTAACACATACTGTATAGACCTAGAATGGCAGCTGAAGGTTACAGTTTTTTGAGTTATACAATATTTCAGAATCAAGATCAGCTATACATTGCTTTGAACGTGTTACTGAGAGCTGTGTTTTACAGTTTTCAAGAGAACAATACGTTTGCTGATAGAGGGAGGAACAGGTTTGATATTTACAGAGAAGTAGAGAATTAGACAGATGCCTTGTGAGTGCAGCCAGAGGAGGCATTGTTAATAGGTGATGTTTGGTAGCCATATTGGTAGGAGCTCAGTGGCGGGGTGGTCCCGTAAGATGATTGATAGATGACCCAGCACCAGCTGGTTCATTGGCAGGGCTGTGAAGCAAGAGTGTGCTCTTTGAGGGCTGACTTGAAAGGTCCTAATTTGGAGATGGAGGAGATGTCAGAGGGGAGTTCATTGTACCAGACTGGGGCCCTATGTGGGAATGACCTTTGGGCTAAGGAGGTTCTAACCCTTGGGATGGACCACACTTGTCGGTTGGCAGTGTGGGTGTTCACCAAGGCGTGGGAGAATAGAAAAAGGCAGAAACCCCCAAAGGAGTAAGCCCCTGGTATATTTTCTTTGTGAGGAGACATGTTTGATAAAATAGCCTTTCATCCAGGGTAAAGAGATTTGTCAAGGCATATAGGGTACAGGTATGGGTACGCTTGTCTGCTCCGGTGAGGAGTCTGCGTGCTTTGTTTATGGCAAGGTGTATTTTATTAAGGGCTGTGTGGTCAGCAGCTGATTGACATTGAGCCCATATTCGACTAGGGAGAGGACTGAGGAGGTGACAGCCAGCTTAAGGGCTTCCGGAGGTAGGCAATCCTTTTGCCGATACAATAGGCCTATATGGACATTTATGGCTGATGATAGAATGTCAATGTGTGAATGGAAGGAGAGGCTGGAATCAAATGTAAGGCCCAAGTATTTGTATGTATGGACCTCTTCTAGAGGAAGGAAAGAGTGGAGAAGATTGTTAGCTCGCGATCCTTGGCCTTATTCTGTCGATGGGTGAAGAGCATAGTCTTTGTCTTTTTACATTGACCACAAGTCTTTGGTCTATGAACCAGTTTTCAATCTGGTAAAATACATGTTAGATGGAGGACTGCAATACTGTGATCTGGCTGTGAGGCAAAAAGAACCACGTTATCTGCATAGAGTAGTAGGTTGCGGAGCAGGAATTGGGCAAGGTGTTTAGGTAGATGCAGAATAATAAAGTGCCAAGGATGGAGCCCTTGGGAACCCCAGAGTGAACTGACAGGGTGGTTGAGATGGTGTTGTTTATTTTGACACATAGTGATCTAGCTGTGAGGTAACTTGTAAACAAGGAGACGAGTCCTTGGGACAGACCTATGTGGCGGAGTGTGCTTAAGAGTAAGGGATGGGAGACTGTATCAAAGGCCTTTGACAGGTCGATGAAGACAGCTCCAGCTAGGTGTTTTCTATCCAGGGCAGAGTGAATAAAATTAGAGAACTCAGTGAGATCCATAGTTCTACTGTTCCCAGATCTGAAGCCATGCTGCTCCCTTCGAAGTAGGTTATGAGCAATTAGGTACTCAGTGAGTTGGGTGGCTATAATTTTTTTGAGGGTTTTTGAGAGTGGTGGGAGAATGGATATGGGATGGTAGTTATTGGGGGAGGTGCTGTCACCACTCTTCAGTACTGGGGTGATTGTGACAGTCTTCCAGGCTGTGGGGAACTGCCCCAGACTTAGGGAGCGGTTAAAGAGGTCAGTCAGTGGGGAGAGGAATGTATCTAGTACTAGTGTAGGATTCTCATATCAAAAGAATCTTTGCAATAGCAAGAGCCACTGAGTGCTTTCATGAGAAAAGGCCTTGCCTCATTTGTAGAGATCACCCTGAGATGGAAGGGAGATGCTGGGTGTTTGGGGTGAGGATGCAGGTGGGGTCAAGAAGTTATTCGGGAGTACTGCACTAAGGTCAGGAGAACGATGAGTGAGGCAGTTGGTGATGGCCATGGGTCGGTGGTAGGGACATTATTGACAGTTAGTGGGGGAGCCAGGATTTGCCATTGAGTTCCTTGATATTGTCCCAGAACAACAAAGCATTCCCCATGAGGAGGCAAGGGTGGTTTTGTAGTATCCCAATTTGGCCTGTTTAATGGCCCAAGTGCATCTGTCACGAGCTGCTTTATAGGTTTGCCTGTCTGTCTGTGTGTTGGATGCAACTGCTTTATGCCAGAGATCATCTCTATGCTTTAGCTGTTGGAGCAGTTGCAGGCGTGACCCAGGGGCATTATGTTTCTTGATTGCACTTTTGCTAGTGGGCTATAGATGTCACATGCTTTATTAAAAGAACATGTGAAATAATCAAGGTCCTGATCTATAGTAGGGGCCTGGGAGATAGGGGAAACAGTCCCACTGAGTTAAGTATTTTCTTAGTTTTGTGAGGCCTCTGGGTCAGAGACGACGCTGGCAATATAGTTTGGTTTGGGTTTCTGCTGAAGACATGGCCAGGAAAAGAGTGATCGCTTAGAGTCTCTGGAAGGACCACCAGGTCACAGATTCTGAGGGACGGTTGGTGAGGAGAAGGTCAAGCAGGGTGCTAGAGTCATTAGTGGGATTCACCCTGGTAGGTTGGCTGATCAGCTGGGTCAGGTCCAGTGCAGCGAAAGTGTCCTTGGCGTGAAAGTCGAACTGGCAAGCCAGTTCACATTAAAGTATCCAACTATGATGTGTTCTGTTTTGGGGGAAGCTGGAGATGTAGTTAGCAAGGGATTGTATAGCAGGAGCTTGGTTTCTTGGGTTGACATATGTGACAGTAAGAATTACAGGGGCTCTGGTGGGATCTGGAGTAAGTTTTAATGATAAGGCTTGGGCACCATGGCCTAATGGAGGTATTGGAAGGGCTTGGCATATCATGGAGTCACAGATGTACACAGCACACCCACCGCCATGTTTGCCCATTCTGTTGGCTCTGTGAAGGGTGAAGCCAAGGAGGTCAACCAAAGAGTCAGGTGTTTTTTGGAGAGTCAGGTTTCTGTCAGTGGTAGCACATCTGACTGATGCTGCAATATCCAGCTATGGAGACCTGTTGTCTTTTAGGTTAAGCTGCAAATGTTCATTGTAGCTATTCTAAGTCCATGGTGTGATAAGCTAAGGCTGGGAGAATGCCTGGGTTAGGATGAACATTTCCAGAAATTAGTAGGAGTATGGCAAAGACTCTGAGGAGAGCAAAAAATGGTTGCCTTATTTTCTAGGATAGCTGCCGCCTAGTTATAGTGCGGTAGTACAAGGAATGGCCAGGATGATAAGGGTTGGAAAAAGATAGGAATGTGATCCGCATGGAGGTTGATGGTGGCACATGACTGCAGGGAGATATGTGGTGGGGATGGGGAATGCAAGAGAGGTAGTGGCAGTGTGGATGGCAATTGGTGGTGGTTCGTAGGGGTGGGAGGAGTGAGAAGAAGACCCATGAAGGGAGGGCTAAGGTGTCCAAGAAGTAGGTTAGTAAGAGCGATCAGTAGGAGCCTGGGTAGTCCACATGACAATGGGTGCCCAGCAAGTGGTGATAAGGGTGCAGTGGCCCAGTCTCAGTATGGGGGGGGCAATCTGATCCCCATAATTGTGGTGGTCTCTATGGCACAGCGATAGGGTGACTAACTATGGTTTGTTAGGGTGTAGTAACATGCTTTGCAGAACAAGGACCCAGGATGAGAAGTGCTTAGGGGGAGAGCAGTGGGAAGAGTAATGCAACCTTCAAGAGTTGTTGCCCTCTAGAGGCTTTGCAGTATAATTTGCAAATGGAAAAAAAAAAAAGCAGTGAAACAAGGAGAAAGAGTCTAACATGTTTCAATATGAGAAAAATTGCAGGACAAGAGGATAGAGTATGAGATTAGATGGAGGCCAATTAAGGGGTAATGTAAGGATGTTCTTTTTTCACAGAAAGGGTGGTGGATGCAGAGAATGGCCTACCTCAGGAAGTGGTGGATATGAGTACAGTGCAGGGCTTCAAACAGGCATGGTATAGGCATAAGGGAGCAATGCAGATGAATATGATTAGATAGGCCATTGACAGAGCAAAGACCAATGGGACATTCATAAGGCAGTAAAAAGAAATGGCAGACTGGATGGGCCTTGTGGTCCTTATCTGCTGTCAACTTCTATGTTTCTATGTTAAGTTATCTCTCCAGGTAAAATAGCAACTTTGAAGATGATGATTTTCTAGGTTTATTTTACAAACTATGTAATTTACCACTGGTTATTCCACACAGTTACTGGATTAAATTAGATAGGGTGTTGTTTGATTTTATTTGGGAGGGTTCTCTTCTGTGCTTTAGTAGGAAGATTTTAAGGGCTTCTGGGATGTCTGATGGCTGGAATATACTTTGGTTATGGGCTTATCATTTATGTCACAGGGTTAAACAAACTCTAAACTGGGTCTCAAATGGGACTTCAAATGCCCCTTTGTGGGTAGATGTAGAAAGAATTTTGATGGGAGACATACCATTGGTGGTGCTACTTAAACATGTTATGTCACAGTCTAGGGACATCACACAACCTGTGATTATTTCTGTGTGGGTTTGGGCTAGACTTTTTAAAATGTTAACGTATGATGTGTCTTCTTTTGGGAAACAGGAACCTCTGTGGAATATTCCTGACTTACGGGGGTGGGGGTGCTATCCTTGGGTGGAAATCCTGTCTGGTCAATTGGGTGTATGTTTTGGATGATTTCCTACAGGGGGAAGGGGGTTTATTAGCTCCATTTCAGGACTTGCCGTCTAAATATGGGCTATCAGCTAGTGAGCTTTGGCATTATTTACAGCTGCATCATGCTTTACCTGGGAAGTTTCTTACCAACTTTTATGTTCATGAGACTGAATTTACATGGTGTTTGGGGAAATGGCTATTACTCTAGGGGCATATTAGTTGTTTATATAAAGAATTTCAAAACGTTTCCTACCTAATTGGGGATCCCATAGGTTGAAATGGGTGTTAGATATACAAGCTGATACAGATGAGGAAGGTTGGGGTAAATGCTAGAAGGTGGCGCATTCAGCATCTCCTGACCCTAAACTTCAGTTAATACAGAAAAAGATTTTAAAGGGAACAGGAAATCATTTCTAACTGGCAGCTGTTTATTAAGTTCTTATTTTCAGAAATTATATGTACTCCCCTAAATTATCCACATGTAACTGTACCTGAATAAGAAATGATACAAAAACTGTACTTTGCATTGTTTTGTTTTTATGGGCAGCATTCTGTTAAGGTTACCTTCATAGAACCTGTGATCTACAGTTTTAGCAATGTCACGGTTTGTGCACAGAATGCTAATTATGAGCTGGTTGACCTATTAGAACTATGCTTAGAGTTCTCTGCACGAACAGTGACATAGTTAAACTCCAAATTATTGGTTTCATGAAGAGAACTGTAACAGAATGCTGCCCATAAAACAAAACAATGCAAAATACAGTTTTTGTATCACTTTTATTCAGGTACAGTTAAACATAGATGACTTAGGGAATGCATATAATTTCTGAGAATAACAACTTTATAAACAGCTGCCAATTAGAAACTATTTAGAAACATAGAAGTTGACGGCAGATATGACAGCAAGGCCCATCCAGTCTGCCCATTTTTTCTACCTTATAAATGTGCCATCGGCCTTTGCTCTGTCAGTGGCCTATCTATTCATACTCATCTGTACGCCTCCCTATGCCTATCCCATACCTGTTTGAAGCCCTGCACTGTATTCATAGCCACCATTTCTGAGGTAGACCGCTCCATGCATCCACCACTCTTTCTGTGAAAAAGAATTTCCTCACATTCCCCCTTAATCGGACTCCCTCTAATCTCATGCTGTGTCCTCTTGTCCTGCTATTTTTCTTATATTTAAACATGTTAGACTCTTTCACCTTGTTAATGCCCTTAAGGTGTTTGAATGTTTCGATAATATCACCTCTCTCCCTCCTTTGCTCAAGGGTATACATATTGAGCTCCGTTAATCTCTCCTCATATGTATTTCTTGTCCTCTTTAAGTAGATGGCATCGTACTCTGGTACAGTTGGTTAGATTAGGTCTTTTAAGTTCTGATTTATGCTGGCATTGTCATTCTGCAACAGGGTCAATTTTTCATTTATTATTGTGGTGTGGGTTGATACATTCTTGCTGGTAAAGTATTTTGGATTGTTTATAAGAGGTTTTGCAAACTCAAATCCCACAGTCCCAGTCTTCTGGATCCTGGGAGATTCAGGCACATAAGGCTCCATACTACATTATAAGGGGTTTCTTTATGCTGTGGCCTTAGAGGCTAAGTGACTATTACTATTGAATTTGTGTTTCCATAGTCTTCCATCTCCTCGAGGTGGAAACAGGTATTACTTAAAGTGGTCTGGTTCTATAAGGTGTTATTTCAAAAGCGGGCAGCTTTAACTCACTTTTACAACACATGGGGTCAATGGCATAGTTACTGTGGGATACAAAATGGGGATGTGGTCTGGAATTTCTTCTAAACAACCAATTGTTCTTCTTGCGTGGTATGACTGGGGGTGTCACAGCATCTTTAATCATTTAATGGGGGGACCTATGGCGGATAGTTGTTATTCTGCTGTTAGTTAATGTTTTGGGTATTTTACACTGTTCTGTAAGTTTCTGTACTTGTCTTGTTTGTTTTCTAATAAAAATGATTATATACAAAATAAAAGGACAGGGAGGTCTCTGGACCTCCCCCCGCACAGGAAGTAGCAATCAGGTGGGAGGACATAGAGTCAAGGGAGCAGGGGTGTAGCCAGGATTTCAGATCTGCACAACAAGTGGACTCACTGCTACCCCCCTTGTTAGGGGTAGGCTACCCCCCCCCTGGGTGTAGCCAGACAATATACAAATGTACATCAAGACCATGTTTGTTGCCTCATTTGGCACAATAATACAACTTTTCACTAAATACAACTGTATCTCATGACAGTGGTTGTTGCCATGCATGTGTAAATATAAATGCCATGCATTGCTTCCTAAGACACCCACATACCAGCCCAGAGCCTACAAAGTTGTATTGTCCTTGGGATACAAAGAAAGTATTAGTGACCAGTCCTTCTAGTTTCGACTCCTATGAATAAATTATAGAAAGGTTCAGTATATTCTGTGTTAGTTTTCTTGGAAAAAGGAAGCAGTTCAAAGCCTATTTGCTACCCCTCTTAAATAAAATTTCACACCATGGAGTGCTTGAGTATGCCTGCCTTCACCCATGAGGGAGGGTATCCAAGGACAGGTGGTAAAGAGGGAGTACTGGGGCCAGGCAGATCAAGAAGGATACAGAAAATAGGCAGGAGGCTCAGGGTCAAGATGGAGGTTATGTCACTCAATGCTCACAGTCTTAGTAACAAGATGGCGGACATGGAGGCCCTATTAACAGGCGAGAAGGTAGACACAGTAGCAGTTACTGAGACCTGAGCTTCAGTACACCAAAACTGGGACCTTTCAATTCTGCGGTACAAGCTGTACAGAAGGGACAGAGTGGTAGGCGGGGGGTGGCAGCATACATCAGGGAGGGGATAATATGCACTAGGGAGGACAATGAACAGGAATTTTTTTGTTTTGTTTTTTTTTAACCAGAAGAGACACACACTAAGTTGAAAGCTTGTTTATAGGTGTGACCTGGGAGTGCAAGAAAGTTAAGTGACTTGCTCAGAGTCACACAGTATGCAAGTGGGGGGCTGTGGGATTCAAACCCAGGTCTCCTGGTTTACAGCTCAGAGCCTTAAACCACTGCACTATACTGCTTCCTGGGGTAAATGCCGTGTAAAGGGTAAATGGAAGTGGAATCGCTATGGATCCAGCTCCAGACCAACAAGAGGAGGAAGGTCAGGTTGGGGGTGGTCTGCAGACTGCCTAACCAAGAGCAGGAATGGGACACAGAACGGAAATTGCTGGAAGCATCAGGGGAGGGGGAGGCGGTGGTGCCAGGGGACTTTAATTTGTCTAAGGTGGACTGGGGTATAGCAGTCACATCCTGTGTCAGGAGTCAAAGGATCCTGGATGCAATTCAAGGAGGATTCATGTCCCAGAGAGTTAAGGAGCCCACAAGAGAGGGGGCAATCCTTGATTTAGTGTTTACAAATGGGGAGCATGTACATGAGATAATGGTAAAGGAACCCCTGAGAGGTGGCAACCACAACACAGTGTGGTTTAGTTTGGATATGGGAAGGAAAAGCTTCCACACCAAGACCAAAACTCTAGACTTCAGGAGAGCAGACTTCCAGAAAATGGGGGAGGTGCTAAGGCAGCAATAGAGGGCATCAAAGCACAGGGGGTGGACAGAAAATGGGCCATCATCAGGGATGCAATACTAGCAGCCTCAGTGGATCATGTTAAGCTTAGGAAGGAAAAAATCAGGGGCCAAATCACCCATCTGGTTCAACTCTGTGGTTGCCAGGGTGGTGAGGAACAAGAGAGCGGCCTACAAGAAATACAGTATAAGAGGACTTAGAGCAAAGTAGATAAGAAGGAACACCTGCGGCTAGTTAAAATGGTAGGCAAGGTGGTGCAGCAAGCAAAGGCACAGAAAGAAATGCAAATAGCAGAAGAGGATTAAGATCAGGGAGAAGGCGTTCTTTCACAACATAAGCGAGAAGAGAGGGACAGGAAGGATGGGATAGATAAGCCGAGGAACAGGGACAGATGGGTGGAGAAAAGAAGTGAGCAAGGCGGAGGTATTGAATGAGTACTTCTGCTCTGTCTTCATTAGAGAAAAAGATGGTCTGGTTCCAACATGGGGAAGAAAGAGGGGAATGGGGATAAAGATGTGGTCATAGAGGTAGATGGAGTAATGGAAGGACTGATGGCACTGAAGACAGACAAGTCCTCAGGACAGGATGGCATACACTGGATGGTACTGAAAAGCTAGCAAAGAGCTTGCAGGGCTGCCACTGGACCTCTTCAATGCATCCCTTGAGTTGGGAGTGGTGTCACAAGACTGGAGAACAGCACATGAGTGGGCCCCAGGATGATCCGGGGAACTATGGGCCAATAAGTCTGATGGTAATCATGTGCAAACTCATGGAGCCAGTATTCAATGAGAGGTTGGTAAGGTACGCAGAGAAGAAAGGTATCCAGGATGAGAAGCAGCATGGGTTTGTGGAGGGAAGATCCTGTCAGACAAACCTGATCGACTTTTTTGACTGAGTCACCAGTGGGGCAAAGCAACAGATACAGTATCATTTACCTGAACATTAACAAGGCCTTCGATCTGGTGCCACATAGGAGGTTGATCAGCAAACTGAGAGGTCTGGGGTTAAGGGAAAAACTGATAAAGTGGGTAGCCAGCTGGTTAAATGACAGAACCCAGAGGGGGGTGGTGGTGGGGATAGTTATCCAGTACCAAGGAGATAACCAGTGGAGTCTCACAGGCTTCGGAGCTGGTGCTGGTGTTGTTCAGTGTTTTCATAAATGACACTGGGAAGAAATAAAAGACAAGATGTGCCTGTTTACTGATGACACCAAACTCTGCAGGAGGGTGGACACAGTTGAAGGGATACAGGACCTACAGGAAGACCTCAGGAAACTAAAAAGATGGTCGTTGATCTGGCAACTTGGAGTCAAAGCTAAGTTAAGTATCAGCATAAGGAAATAGCCTACATTTTACATTATTGATTTTAAGAAACCATATACAGTACTGTACTGATACTTTTAAAAAGTAAAAACATAGTACTGATGTACATGTTTTTACTAATATATTATTATCAACACAGGCAAACTATAACAAAATTATCTGCTCTTGTTGCTCTGATCCTGAGCCTTCATTTTAAAAAAATATTTCTAGCACCAATGGTTTAAGAGTTATACCTTTTAAAAGGCAATTTAAAATTGGTAAACTTAAGGAATATACCACGAGCGGCTATGGGTGATGGCAGGATTTACTCACGTCTGTTGTGGTGGTTTGCTCAAAAGGCCACAGGCCAAGTGTGGAAACTACACCAGGCGTGGGTAAATCTTGCCATCACCCACAGATGCTCATGCTTTACTACGATTATGTAATGTAGAAAAGTAGGAGAGAGAGATGTTTTTATTTTTCTATTTTGAGGTTTGTGTGTTCCAGTTACTGTGAGAAAACAATATGGTGGCCGGCAGCTTTGAAGCCTGGTACCATGATTGGCTGGCACTTCTTCCCATGGGATGATGGCAGAATGTACATGTTGTAAATTATGAGAGCCAGCCAATCATGAAAAAGTATTGGCTTGAGCATTGTATAATTTGGAGTAATTAGGGCTGAGAACTTAATTTTTTTTAATCAAAGCTTGGAGGCAGCTAACAGTATGTTTTATTTATTTATTTATTTCAGATTCAGATTAGTACCTTTGAGCCAAAATAGACTTGTTTATAAAGGTTCCAAGTCATAGTACACTGAACAAAACATATGAAACAAAACATATAAAACAGGTATTTTCATTATGGCAGCATATACAAGTCAGCTTACATAGAGGGTGGGGTTACATTGCAACAGATGCATACAGGATGTTATGCAACTAAGGCAGACAAAGATACACAGGAGATTTCAATCCTAAAGTGCTATGGAGCAGATGACATCTGCACGTGAGCAGTCTTGACACAGTGTTTAAGTAGTTACATGATACAACTACAGGCAAACAGATTTCTAAGTAGTATCGTGCAAATATTAGTTGCCAAAGGAGGATTTGTATAGCATTCAGCAAGGAGACAAGTAAAAAGGGAGGGACCAGGAAATAGAGGCATTAAGTGGGTGCAATTGGAACCCTTGTGGAGGAGCTGAAAGAAAGAAGAGTAATCAGTCAGAGGCAAGAGAAGAGAATGGGTAGAGTGCAGTCAAAGCAAGCTGAGTCAGGGGAGATGGTAGGTACAGGGCAATGCAGTCTGGGAAGGATGTGTCAGGTAGACAGAAGGCAAGAGTGGGGTGGGTTGGGAAGATCAGGGAGGGAGGGAGGTTAGAGGAAAGCAAGGGAGGGGAAGAAGCTATGATGGAAGGGGAGAGGGGGATAGAGTGGGGATGAGTGAAGGCATTAGGAGGTGGGAGGGATCCATTAGGAGGTTGGGAAGAGAAAAGTGAGGGGGACTACTCCGGATCATATGTTAAGTAATGCAACTGCAGACCATGTTACGCGCTAGGTGGGAGCGTAGAACTTGTTTGTACTGGCTGAGCTTGGTGCATTCGATGAGGTTGATGGGGAGTTCGTTGAACCACCGGGGTCCTCAGAAAGACAGGGATTTCTGAGCCAGCTTGGTACTCTTAAATGGCACCTGGAGACCCCCTTTGTTCACACTCCTAATGTTTTTTGAGGGTTGTGTGACTTTGAAGAGGCTGCTGGTAGACTCTGGCACGAGCCCTAATACTGATTTTTTTACCAGCAAGCAGGTCTGGTATTGCACCCTGATATGAAGAGGGCCACCCAGTCTCGTTGTATGGGTGAATGTATGGGCCAAGTGATTAGCCCTAGGATTAAATGGCAGGCCTTAGTAAAGAGTGTTTTTACTCCTTTTAGGGCAGTGTCTGAACTGGCCCCATAGATCGGCAGGCCATAGTTGATGGTCACTAGGACTGAGCTGCTTGTGTCAAGCTTCAGGGGCAGGAGACATAGAGTGTCTGTGTCGATAAAGGACACTCAGTTTGATATTAACGGTTTTAACAAAATGATCAATATGGGTGTTGAAGCTGAGTGTGTCGAGTGTATATATATATATATATATATATATATATATATATATATATATATAGAAACATAGAAACATAGCGTTGGACGGCAGATAAGGACCGCTTGGCCCATCTAGTCTGCCCATTTCCCTACCTACAGGATAGGTACGAGATCCTAGTTAACCAACAGCCTATTTCTTCCTACCCCCACAAGAATTGCCTTATGTCTGTCCCATGCATTCTTGAATTCTCCCACAGTTTTAGACCCCACAACCTCCTCAGAAAGGCTGTTCCATGCATCCACTACCCTCTCTGTGAAATAATACTTCCTCACATTGCCCCTGAACCGCCCTCCTCTATCTTTAAATTGTGTCCCCTTGTTCTTGCAAGTCTCTTTTTCTGAAAGATGCTACCCTCTTGGACTTTGTTGATTCCACTGAGGTACTTAAAAGTTTCTATCATGTCCCCCTCTCCCTTCTTTCCTCAAGGGTATACATATTAAGCTCCCTTAGTCTCTCCTCATATGGCTTCTCCTGCAGACCCTGCACCATTTTAGTTGCCCTCCTCTGGACTACCTCTATCCTGTCTATGTCCTTGCGGAGATGGGGTCTCCAGAACTGGACACAGTACTCCAGATGGGGTCTCACCAACTGTCTGTATAGAGGGATAACAACTTCCTGTTTTCTGCTGCTGATGCCTCTCCCTATACATCCCAGTATACCCCCAGCCCTCCCTACTGCCTTCTCACATTGCTTGCTAACCTTAAGGTCATCTGATATGATTACCCCCAGGTCCCTTTCCTTTTTGTTGTTGTTACTACCTCCCACCCATTGTGTATTCTTCCCTGGTTCTTGTTTCCCAGGTGCATTATTTTGCACTTCTTTGCATTGAATCCTAGCTGCCATACTTGACCATTCCTCCAACCTTGCCAAGTCCCTTTCATCCTTTCCACGCCTCCTTGTGTATCAACCCTGTTGCAGATCTTTGTGTCATCTGCAAAAGGCATACTTTTCCTTCAGTCCCTCTGCAATGTCACTGATAGAAGACATTAAAAGGACTGGACCCAATACTGAACCCTACGGTACCCACTAGTAACCTCTCTTTCTTCAGAGTGGACTCCATTTACAATTACCTTCTGTGTCCTGTTGTGCAGCCAATGTTTTACAGGCTACCACCCTGGGACCCACTCCAGGCTGGTTAATTTGACTATTAATCTTTTGTGTGGGACTGTGTCAAATGCCTTGCTAAAGTCTAGGTAGGCCATGTCCACAGCCCCTCCCTGGTCTACTACTTTGGTCACCCAGTCAAAGAAATCTATTAGATTCGTCTGACATGGCCTTCCGCTAGAATCCATGCTGCCTTGGGTCCTGTGCTCCACTGGCCTCTAGGTACTCAACTATTCTTTCCTTCAGAAGTGACTCCATCACTTTCCCTACCACAGAGTCAGACTGACAGGTCTGTAGTTTCCTGCCTCTGTCTTGGTCCCACTTTGTGAAGGGAATCACATCTGCCTTCCTCCAGTCCTCGGGTACCACACCATCCTCCCATGATTTATTAAAAGAGTAGCCAGTGGTTTCACTAGTTCCTCCTTTAATTCTTTTAGAATTCTGGGTGAATTCCATCAGGACCCATTGCTTTGTCCACCTTCAGTTTTAGGAGTTCTTGCAGAACCCTTTCTTCTGTGAAAGGACTGCGATCGACCCCCATCAAGAGTGCTTCTGTTAATTGGATTAGGCACTTTCCCCTCCTGTTTTGTGAATACTGAGCAGAAATCTTTGTTCAGTATCCCTGCTTTTTCACTGTCCCCTCTGCCCACCCACTGCTCATTCTATTCAGCCTCACTATCCCTCCCTTTGTCTTTCTACGCTTGCTGATGTACCTATAAAAGGTTTTATCCCCCTTCTTAACTGAGTTGGCTATCTTTTCTTCAGTTTGGGCCTTTGCTATTCTGACTTCCCTCCCTGCTTCCTTCTGCCTTAACTGGTACAGCAGTCTGTCCTGCTCCTTCTGTGTTTCTTATACTTCCGAATGCTATCTTTTCTTCCTGACTTTCACAGCCACCTTTTGAGAACCATAGTGGCTTTTTCTTTCATTTTGATTTGTTTATTTGCTTCACACAAAGGCTTGTTGCCTCTGTGATGGCAGTTTTGATGATTCCCCATTGTTGCTCCACACCTCCTTCTAGCCTGTTTGCTAGTGCTTTTCTGAGGCACTCTCCCATCTTGCCAAAGTCAGCTCTCCTAAAGTCCAGTACCCTCACTTTTGTATGGCTTGACTCTGTAGCTGAGTTTAACGTGAACCACACTGTTTGATGGTCACTTGTCCCCAGATGGCAGCCCACTTCTAGATCTGAGATCCTCTCACTGTCCCCGTTTGAGAGTACGAGGTCTAAGATTGCTCCCTCACGAGTGGGTTCTGAAACTAGCTGTCTAATGCCTGCCACCTGTAGGGCATCAAGAATGGCCCTGCTCTTGGATGTGGCTGCAGCAAATGTGCTCCAGTTAACATCTGGCATATTCAGGTCTCCCATCAATAGTATCTCCCCTTTCTCTGCCATTCTAAGAATGCCTTCTATCATATCCTTGTCCATTCCCTCCCCCTGACATGGGGGTCTGTACACAACCCCTGTGCGGATTGTGGTGCCCTTTCCAGTCTCCAAGGTGACCCACAGTGCCTCCTCTCCTCCCTGTTTACTCTTTTGTTCAGTTGCTTTTATCCCTTCCTTTACATAGAGAGCTACTCCTCCCCCTCTTCTCCCCTGCTGTCTCTCCTGTAGGTTATGTACCCTGGTATGTTAACATCCCAGTCATGGTTCTCTGTGTACCATGTTTCTGTGACTGCTATGATATCCAGGCATCCCTCTTCCATCAAGGCCACCAGCTCAGGGAGCTTGTTGCCCAGACTACGGGCATTGGTACTCATTACCCTCCATTTCCTGATGGCCTTACTCCCTTTTGCCCCATCCCTGTCCTTCTTGCCTTTGTCACTTTCTCCATTTACCCCTGCCCTTCTCCCTATCGACACCTCTATGTTGGTGTTTGCCACACTTACTACCATGATTATTTGGTGGGGCTAGGATTTCCTGCTCCTTTCCAGTGCATCCTCCCTTGGCTAGTTTAAAAGCTTGCCAAAGAAGCATTTAAACCTATCACCTAGGATCCTGGTTCCTCCGGCAGATGCAGCCCATCATGCCAGTATAGGCTTGCATCACTCCAGGTGGACCCCCAGTCCCCAATGAAGCCAAATCCCTGAGCTCCACACCAGTTTTTCAACCACTGATTGAATCCCATGGTGCGGAACACCCTAGCCTCTCCTATGCCATAGATGGGCAGCACCTCCGAGAAGGTTACCATGCGTGCTACTTGACTAAGGGCCCTCCCCAATTCCACAAACTCTTCCTGCACTTCTCTAATCCCTTTCTTAGCCAGGTCATTTGTCCCTAGGTGGACAATGACATCCAGCTCCCTCCCCTGTGCAGCTGCTCTGGCAATCCTGAGGATTCGCTCCCTGTCCCTCCAAGCCATGGCACCAGGCAGGCACCTTACCTCCCTCTCCCCTTCCTCCCCAGTTCTACCTTCCTAACAATGGAGTCCCCCACCAGGAGTTGTTTCCTTCCCTGCAGGGTCCCTGCCACCCTTCTGTGGGTCTCCTTTGTGGAGGTTCTCAGCATCCTCCTTGGTCTCCACTGCAGGTGCCTCCATAGAGGAACCACACTGCCAGAATGGCATAGGAATTGTGGAGAGGTACAACTGGGGGGATGCGCCTCTGTTCCACCACCCTCACCCTCCCTGAGCCCACTGTGGTCCAACCACTCCTCTTTCTTGGCAACCTCTGAGGCAACAGCAGTGGCACTGGTGGTCCCTGGATGGAAGAGGAGGTCCCACAAATCCTGGTCAACTCAGCCTGGAGATGAGCAACCTCATCCCTCAGCCCAGAGAGGTGCCTGCAGATGGGACAACACCGCATCCTCCAGAATGTCTCCCAGAAGACTGCTGCTCCACAGTCACGTCACTGCACTGCACCACTCCAATCATGTCTTATTTCTGGCCCCTTAACTGTTTTCAATCCTTACTCTTTCCTCTGTTTTTCTCTCTCTCTCTCTCCTTACTTTCTGCCTGTGTGCCCTTTAAGCTCCTGATTGTCCTGTTCTGAGACAAGAATATCCTATATTTCTCAGTGGACCACTTACTTGCTCAGAGGCAGACCTCCAGCAGCTAGAGGGGGCCAGAGAGCTACTCCTGCCCTTCTAGGATGGTGGGTCTTTGGTGGTTCTGTGATCACTCACTTCCTGCTCCCAAACAGGAAGTTTATATATATATATATCATGTTGCTACAAATTCCATATAGCAATATGTAAAAATGCAAAATGACTTACATGTTTGATAAAACCTGTTGTTTGTACCAACATACAGGATATCAACAATATGACTGAAAGTTGAGAAAATATAAAAAGGCTATAGTACCAATAATATGTAAGACTATAGGTATACAGTATAACATTCATAGCTGAAAGATACAAGTGGTTTTTCATTGAAGAACAAACAAACTTTTTTTCTAGTTATATTAGAATGATCATATAATGAACTTTGGCCTGAAGATGAGGAAAAAAACACTATAGGGGAAACAGCTGGGGTCCAAGGCCTTAGGTCACCATCCCTCCAGGTTTAACAGCTATAATACACTTACTGTTATTATACTGACTCCCAGAAGGAATCTGAACCTCCAACATTTATCCTCAGTTATAGATAGGCGTCACTAGCCATCTTCCTTTGTGTTTCTGAGACTATTAACCCTCGCTAAAGAGCTATGGGGTGCAGCCCTGCGACTACTGTAAAGGAGTCCCTGCATGTATGAACTCCGCCTTGGCAGATATGCATGTAGGTCATGCACCATCACTAATGGAACTTGAAGGGTGCTGAATGCACCTCCAAGAGAACTTGACAGCATATGTAATAGACTGCTTCAGGCTTGCCTGCCCAGGTCTCATCTCTGAAGTCCCAGGCACATAGGCAGATTGTTAATGTCATTGAGTCACATGGCCTGGCCCATGAGGAGTTTCTAAAAATGGGCATGTGCCTGATAATTGTTGGGGCATGTGCCCAATATTTTTTGGGTTGTGTGCCGATAGTCACTGGAACATATGTTTGATTGACACTTGTTTCTGAAAGTAAGATAGTATGATCAGAAGATATGGAGGGCATAGCCCTGTATGAGTCATATGGGATGAGTTTTGAGCCCTCAGAAGATGAGCCAGATGGCTACCTGAACAGACTGGTGGACATTACATATCAAGAGCAGAGCAGCAGCTCAAACACCCACAGTCTATGAGGCCCCAAAAGATTTAGTAAGATGAAGTATGCCACAGTAGTTGATGGCTGAGGTGGCAGAGGGACACCACAGGAGGGTGAGTTCAAGCACTGCAGGAGGAGAAACAGGCAGTAGGAGCAGAAAACAAAAACCAGGTACTAAGGTTGTCACCAGAGTGAAGTCCCTAGAATAGGCCAAGAGGGCTCCAACATGATGGTGAAAACAGTTGACCACAAAGCTAAGAAAGGCACGGGCTCAATAGCAGGAGGAGGCCAAAGGCAGCAAGCGGGTGCAGGGGGAAGCTGAAAGGGCACAGCAGGAAGCATGCAGCAAACCAAAAGTAAACAGGCAAAGCTCATGGAGTCACAGCCTAGCTGGGCAGGAGAATGCGGTGGTCATTCTTGGAGGAGATACAGCATGATGGCACTAGGGTCTAGAGTGCAGATAGCTGTTAATGAATGGCTGAACAACAAACAACCCATGCCATGAGGAGAAGAGGCAGTGGATCTGGGGAAGTATGAACCAGGAGAAGCCACTGTGGACCTATGAAACCAACCAATTGAACTAACAAAAAATGTATACCCAAAGGATGCTTCAACATGTGTGACATAAGTACAATACCACTTGGTGGCAGGATATGGTGAGTGTCAGCTGCTACCTCACCAAACCATATGCTAAGTCCTTTATTTTAAATGTGGGCATGTCTAAAATCTGTTTAATCTCTAATGATCTGCCTCTTGTGCTAACATCAAAACAATTTACATTTGGAAGTAGGCAGACAAGGAAATAACACCAACAGAATATACTTGACAACTGACAATGGAATATACAAAACATTGTTCCATTTATTTATTATATAAAAGTGCAGTGTAAAATAACTCACCCCATTCAGTGCACAGAAAAACCATCACAGTACAGTCAAAATCTATGCCAGAAACAAACTAACGTTTTGCTTGGACACTTCCAAGCTTCATCAGAGTTATCAAACCAATGCATTGTATAGCACTTAAATACCCCACCCAAACAGGTGTAACATATTAAATATGCTAGACTTGAAGGTTCAACTCCACCAATCAAAACTGTCATTCATTATTGGTCAATTAAAGTCAGAATTGCTGTTTGGGACCCAGCATGAAGTATTTAGTCACAAACAGAGATGAATGAATCAAAACATTTTGTACTTTAATAAATGAAATAAGTGCAGCTAAAGGCAAGGAACCATAAAGCAATCACCATAAAGGTTTGGGCTGGGGTATATAAGGCATATATATGCAGTTGTCAGTTGTCAAGTGTATTTTGTTGATGCTTATTTCCTTGTCTGCCTACTATTATGTTTATTTGAATATATAGCACAACAGATTTTGTCCTGGTTCTACATTGATGTGCTCTCTCCTACGTTTGGAAGCCAAGAGTAAAACATTTGCTGAAGGATTCCTTTTAACTGATGTCATTTGGTTCAGGAACTAGTAGTAATTTTTTTTAATTTTTGGACAGGAGTAGTTGGCAATACACCATTAGGGCAACAATAACCTATTTATAACATGTTCCTGTTAACATAAAGGTTACAATAAAAATAAATAAAATTAAATTATACATAATAAACATAAAATACACAATAAACACATAATAACACCTTGATCTATGCAATAAAATGAATCAAATAAAATTAAATTATACATAAAAGAACATAAAATACATAATAACACCTTGATCTATACAAAGAATTATTCATTGGCTCATGTTGCTAAAATTGTATTAGATCATCTGAAACAGTTATAGCATACTGTCAATCCTTGGCTCATAGCTGAATTGAATACCCAGGTTTTTTTTATAGAGTCCTGGTGCCCGATGTCACACTTGGACAGCTGGTTCTGATCCCTGTATCATTTTTTGTAAATATAGAAAAATGTGTGATGGACTGTGTCAAGAGAAAATGCTGTCTTGCTGGAACTGACACATCAAACCCCCAGGGATAATTTCAAAGGACAGGAGGTAGCTTAAACTACAGATATCTGAGGTGCAATTATCTTGTTAGTTTGCTTCAAAGGCAGGAACCAATATATTCATTTTTATAATGCCCTCAGGAAAATCCTTTGACTTGCACTAGGTGTCAAGAGAAAAGGGACACAGGCACTGTTATTGGTATCCTCCCAGGAAGCCAGCTCATTTAATCAAAGAGACTTTTGATGCCTGGGGATACCAGGTCCCAGACTAAATTAAGGAGTCCAATATACATTTGAGTGGAATATACAGTGACTTACATCAAAGAGACTTTTGATATCTAGGGTAAAGCAGATCACAGACTGGTTTGGACCAGTCACATAAAGAGAGGTGATTTATTTTGTCATCTATTATTTTTTTAAATATCTTAGTAGGCCTCAAACCCACAAAACAGACAAGAGGGTTACCTTGTTCTGTTAAACTGTTCACAATTCTACGCTCAGAGGTTGGCACTTTGGGAGTAGAGGGCTGACCGGCTGAGCGAATCTGTGACAGATTGGTTGGCAGCAGTGGCATATAAAGTTTGATGGTATAAGCTTTATTGTTCAGTGTGTCAGCTTGCGACTGTTCAGCTCACTTGTAAAAAAAGAAAGGCAGTGTTCTATTTCAAAAGGAAGCAGAACTATATCCCTTGGCTTACAGTCAAGTTCCTACATGTTTTTGTTTTTCTATGCCAGTCAGAATAGTAGTAGTTAGGAAAGATGGCTTCCAGGCACACTGTAGAAAACTTAAAACAGTTGTGCAGGGACAGAGGAGTCCCATTCGAGGTGACAGCCAAAAAGCAGAACCTCATAGAGGCCCTGATGGTAGCAGATACTCAGAGCAGTGAGTCACTGACTGTGACTGAAAGAGACCAGACCTCGAGTGTGGCAGGGCTAGTGGCCAGTGCTGTGTCCAGGTCCAGTGAGGAGGACAGCAGGGCAACTGTCAGTGGAGGGCCACAGTAGCAGGGGATGGTCATCAGTATCCTGAATCCAGAGGTGCTCAGGCTGCAAATTGAGTTGTGCAGGATGGAGCTAGAGTTCCAGAAAGAGAGGGAATGAGAGAGCTGAGAGGCAGAGCAGGAATGCCGAGAGGTAGAGAGGGAACAGCAAGAGGCAGAGTGACAGCAGAGGGAGGCAGACCAAGAGGAGCATGAGTGCCAGTGAGCTGCAGAGGAGAAGAGAGAGGAATATCATTGGTAACATGAACTGGAGAAGCTACGATTCCAACCAGCAGCACCAGAGCAAGTAAGTGGCTTGGGTTTAACTGGGACTGCAGGACTGGGTTACAAATTGAACTCCAAATTAATAGCCAGTTTAAAGAGGGAGGACATGGATGCCATTTTAAATTCTTTTGAAAAGTTTGCATTCAGGCTAAAATTCCTAGAGAGTCCTGGAGCTTCCAGCATTCCCTCTTACCAGAAAGCTCGGGATGCATTGGGTCAAATGGACAATGAAGACAGCAATGATTACAGCAAGCTATAGCTGCACTGCTAAAAAGTTTGAATTAACTGCTGAATCATACAGAGCTAAATTAAATAGCTCAGGAGAAGCCCTGATATGAGCTATGAGGAGCTAGCCATGAAAAAATGTCAGTTTTAAAACATTGGTGGGAAGGAATTGAGGCAAACTCTGTTGATAAAATTGAAAATGTGGTTTTATTAGAACAGTTTTATTGGGCATGCCCAGCTGAGCTAAAACCTGGCTAGAGACCGAGATCCAAAAACAGTGCAAGAGGCTACTGAACTCTCAGACCACTATGCCAAGAGCAGACCTGCTAAGAGAGTGAATGGGGCAGGTGTGGCAGCGCAGAAAGGGAAAAGCACACCTTCAGGTCAGCTAAAACCCTCACTGCCTCCACCGAAACCAGTTAGCCCCAGGTTTCAATGAAAAGATTTCTCTGAAGTAAGAAATGCCTGTTGGTTGTGTAAAGAAACTGGGCATATTGCCAGACAGTGTCCCAAAAAGGTGAGCCATAATACACAACAGGGTGCTAGAAAAGAAGTGTTTTTTTTTGTGTTTCCCTGGAAGCATACCAGTGAACATGAGGGAACACTTGCACCCAGTCATGGTAAATGGTGTACAGACACAGGGGTTAAGGGACACAGGGGCATCCCTGACATTGGTAAAAGGGGATCTGGTATAGCCTGGTCAGCTTATACCCAATACATACATCACTGTACAGGACTTTGCAGGTGAAGAGAAAACATTGCCACTGGCCAGTGTTCTCCTGGAATGGGGTGAAACGGGGGAACTGTGCAACAGGTGGCTGTAGCCAAAACATTAGCAGTGGATGTGATCCTTGGTAACACTCTCCGGCAGGGGTGGTGGCGATACCCGAGCTGCCGGCAAGGGCAAATAGTAGTTCCCTGAACCCCACAGAAACCAGTGTGAAAACTGCTGAGAGGCTGGTTCCCCAGCCTGTGTCTCCAGATGGGGAGACTGATAAAAAGGGGATAGAAATTTCCCCAGTAGCAAGTAACCACACAGCTACAGAAGGTTACTCTGAACAGGGAGGGGTGACCCCTTGTTAGAGGGTTGGGATTGACAGTGATCCTGAGGGCCTTGACGCTAGTGCTAGGGACCCTAGTTTAGTGACTGAAGGGGACCTGTCCCATGCCTTGAGACCATGTGAGGGTTTTGCAGCTCCTCAGAGGAGCGACCCTAGTTTAGAGAAGCTGAGGGCTTGGGCAGACTCTAATGGAGCACAGGGAGGTGACAGCAAACTTAAAGTTTATTGGTAAAATGGACTTATGTATACTCAGGCAGTAAAGACAGAGGGAGGGAGGGATGCTAGGCAGGCAGCTTGTCATTCCCCAGGGATATTGTGAGCAGTTGCTCAAGGTTGCCCATGATATTCCCTTATCTGGTCATCTGGGAATCGCATGCACTATGCAGCAATTAGCCCAGACTTTCTACTGGCCTAGCTTCACCCAGCAGGTGAAGGAGTGTTGCAGGTCTTGTCACCAGTGCCAAGAAATAGGGAAGGTGGGCAAGAAAACCCAAGCCACCCGGATTTCATTGCCCATAGTGGAGGAGCCATTCCAGAGGGTGGGAATGGATACTGTGGGGCCTTTAAATACCCCAAGCTCCTCAGGGAAGAGATTCATCCTGACTGTGGTGGATTATGCAACTCATTACCCAGATGCAGTCACCCTATCCTCACTGAGGACAGACAAAGTGGCAGATGCCTTACTTGGAATTTTCTCCCGTGTTGGGTTTTCACAGGAGGTAATCACCGATCGAGGGGTTCCTTCATGTCGGACATGATGAAATGTTTATGGAGAAGTATGGAGTGGTGCAGAGATGCACGACATATCAACCACAAGCCAATGGGCTTGTGGAATGATTCAATGGTACCCTAAAGTCAATGCTCTGGGCATTTTCTGAACAGCATGGGAGGTACTGGGAAAAATACCTTCCCACCTGTTGTTTGCATACAGGGAGGTGCCCCAAGAGTCGACAGGATTTTCCCCATTTGAACTCTTGTGCACGACGCTGGGTATGTTGGCTCTAGACTTGATCTGGGAGGACGGGGAAGGCAAGCACGCCACCCAGGGAACTCTCATTGTGGATTACATCCTTAGGTTTAGGGAAAGGCTGAAGGAACTTATGGGAACAGCCCAGAGCAACCTGGCAGCTGCCCAACAGAAACAAAAAGTGTGGTACGACCGCAGAGCCAGAGCTCATTCTTACATAGTGGGTCAGGAAGTCATGGTCCTTATTCCAGTCTGGAAAGATAAGCTGCAAGTTGAGTGGGCAGGACCGTACAAAGTGGTTAGGAAGGTAAATGACATGAATTACATTGTGGAGCTACCTGGCCTTAGACAGATGTACCATGTCAACATGATGAAGCCATATGCAAATAGGGCTGACATGGTGTTTGCAGTGTGTAGTCATGGGGAGGGGACGGATGAAGGAGACCCCCTTCTGGACTTGATGGAAGACAGTAAGCGGGAGTCCTCTGTGGAGGCAGCAAAATTGTCTCCCTAGCTGACCCTGGGCCACATCCAGAAAGTAAGGGAGGTTTTAGCAGACTTTACCCCCTTGTTTAGCACCAAGCCTGGACTAACCCCCTTAGTGACACACGATGTGGAGACAGGGACACAGACGCCCATACAGCAGACAGCATATCGGGTGTCAGAAACTGTCCAAAAGGACATTAGGAGGGAAGTGGAGGAGATGCTGGATTTAGGAGTAATCCAGAAATCCCACAGTCCCTGGGCCTCACCCATAGGCCTTGTACCCAAGCCAGATGACTCAACTAATTTCTGTGTAGACTATCATGGACTGAATGCAGTCATGAAGTCAGATGCCCACCCGATGCCCCGGACAGACAAACTACTGGACAAGTTGGAAGGAGTGACCTACTTTACAACCATTGACCTGACAAAGGGGTATTGGCAGGTAGAGTTGACGGACAGAGCTAGGAAGAGGTCAGCCTTCATCACTCCAATAGGCTTATTTGAGTTTAAAGTAATGCCTTTCGGAATGAAGAACGCCCCGGCCACTTTCTAAAGGTTGGTGAACCAGGTGTTAAATGGTGCTGAGGAGTACGCCGTGGCATACCTGGATAACATTGCCATCTTTAGTACCAGCTGGGAGGAACTACTATCCCACCTTAGGGAAGTGCTGGGCAGGATACAGAGGGCTGGGCTCACTGTCAAAGCTGAGAAGTGCCAGGTGGCCATGGGAGAGGTGGCATACCTCGGGCATGTGGTAGGCCAGGTCAGCTTCATCCTAGCCAAATAAAAATAGAGGTTATCCAGGCATGGCCCAGACCAGAAAGCAGGTCAGGAGTTTTCTCAGGACAGCAGGTACTATAGAAAATTTGTACCCAATTACAGTGCCCTGACTGCTCCCCTATCTGACCTGACAAAGAAAAGGATGCCCAAGAAAATTACCTGGGGCCCAGCCTGTGAGGAAGCCTTTTCCAAACTAAAGGAGGCACTGTGCAGTGCTCCTGTTTTGATGAGTCCTGACTACAGCCAACCTTTATAGTTCAGATGGACACCTCAGACGTAGGTATTGGGGCAGTACTATGTCAGACATCCAGCCAGGGGAGGGATCACCCAATAGCCTACCTGAGTAAAATGTTACTTCCCCAGGAGCAGGCATACTCCATGGTGGAAAAGGAGTGTCTGATCATAGTGTGGGCCCTAAAGAAATTGGAGCCATACTTGTATGGTCAGCATTTTGTGGTGCAGACTGACCACAACCCCCTGGTTTGGCTGATACAGATGGGGAAAAACAATGGTTGATTGCTACGATGGAGTCTTGCTTTACAAGGATATGATATGACCATTCTACTTAGGGCTGGAAAACAAAATCAGAACTCAGATGGGCTGTCCAGGATCTATGAGGAGTGAACTGATTTGGGAAGCTCATCCCATGCATGGGGATAGAGCCCCCAAATTTAGCCTAGGTGGGGAGGAATTGTCACACTTGGACAGCTGGTTCTGATCCCTGTATCATTTTTTGTAAATATAAAAAAATGTGTGATGGACTGTGTCAAGAGAAAATGCTGTCTTGCTGGAACTGACACATCAAACACCCCTGGGATAAGTTCAAAGGACAGGAGGTAGCTTAAACTGCAGATATCTGAGGTACAATTATCTTGTTAGTTTGCTTTGAAGGCAGGAACCAAGATATCCATTTTTATAATGCCCTCAGGGAAATCCCTTGATTTACACTAGGTGTCAAGAGAAAAGGGACACAGGCAGTGTTATGGGTATCCTCCCAGGAAGCCAGCTCATTTCATCAAAGATACCTTTGATGTCTGGGGATACCAGGTCCCAGACTAAATTAAGGAGTCCAATATACATTTGCGTGGAATATACAGTGACTTACATCAAAGAGACTTTTGATGTCTAGGGTAAAGCAGATCACAGACCAGTTTGGACCAGTCACATAAAGAAAGGTGATTTATTTTGTCATCTATTATTTTTTTAAATATCTTAGTAGGCCATCCTGTGTTATAAAATATAAATTTTAATACTCCAAGGCAAAGTTAGGTGACCTCAGAGAGAAGTCCGGCTCAAGACTGCTGTTAAAACTACCGAGCAGACCTTATACAAGGACATTCATTTTCCATATTCTGACTGAGAGAAGAGAGACCACGAAGCACTGAAAGATTAAGAAGTAAGGACCTTAGACAAGACTAGTCTGAGTGTTATTATTTGTAGGAATCTGCACTTTTAAAACTGTTTGTTTTAAGGCTGTATGTGTTGGGATATTTTGTTCTGTAATTTTACTGTTTTCCTATTTTAACTATTTTTTTTTTTAAATTAATATGCTTTATTAAAATTTTGAGTAACAAAAGAATCAACAATTAAACACATCAAACCACACAGATTGGAATAACCCTATACAATAGGAAATACACTCATCCAATTATGCATGTAAAATATACCAATATACAAATATGTATAGGTTACATCGGCTCAACTAGGCCCCAACCCTCCCTCCCTCTTCCCCTCGATGTCCACCCTCAAAACTAACCTAACATACTGAACTCATGGCCAAACAGGGCCAAGGAAAGAGCTGTTCGACCAGAGTGCAAGCACCGGTACCTTATTAAAAAGGGAGAAAGAAAAAAAAAAGAAAATAATAATAAAAAAAAAAAACGGGTACAGGGCCAGGAGTTAACATATCATTTTAATATTGACTACCTGAAAGACTACTGTACACCTAAGTAACTGTATCCATATTAGATATGTACAGCACATAGAGCCTCCCCCATTTCTTATCAAAACCTCTAAGATTATGTCTTAAAGATGCAATCGTTTTTCAACTCTCAGATTATAAAGTAGTTCGTTCAGCCATTCCATGTAAGTGATTACTGAGAGTCCTTCCAATGTAGCGCGTTTTTAACCATATGGGATATAAGGGCTAGATTGTTCCGTCTCTCTTTAACAGGGCCGGTGGCGTAATCCCCTATACAAATCTCCGGTGTGAAACCCTCTTCCAGACCTAATAAAGGGTCTATTTTCTCTTGTATCTCTTTCCATAAGCCTTTCACCCTGGGACAGTCCCATAGTATGTGGGGCAGAGTACCCTCTGCCTTACCACATCTAGTACATATATTGTCACTTAGTTTACCCATAGCTGCTAACTTGGAGGGAGTTAGATACATATTGTGCAATATGTAAAATTGCATTATCCAAAGATTATCATTGGAAGTATAAGAGACCACTGCCTGCCATATCCTTTCCCAGTTTAGATCCTTAGTGGGAAATTGCACTGTCCAGTATATTGACCTGCCAGTCACCCCAGGACAGATAAGGGGGTATAGAATCAAATTAATTTTAGAGACAGCATGCGGTTGCCAAACCAAGGTTCGTAATGTTTCTAAAAGCCCTGATTGAGCCTCATCCCACTTATCATTTCCAAACTTGGTAGTTAATAGGTGCCTGACCTGGTATCCATAAAAAACCTGCCTCTGAGGAATATTTAGGATATACATAAGATCCTTAGTAGCTTTGAGTTTTCCATCTTCCAAGAGGGCCGATATTATTACCTTGGCATTTTGAGATGATATATACGGCTTTAGGCACTGCCCACTAATTTTAAAATTGGGATTTGAATATAGAGGCTGGGAAATATCTTTCAGGTTATTATATTTAATAGCCTTGCATAACTGCTTGTGGACCTTGATAGACATTAAAATTAGTTTATCCCTAAGGAAAGGGTGGCATTCTTTAATCATGGTATATAATAGAGCCAAGGGATCTATGCCACTCTGCTTGATCCAGTGCCACTCTAATTGTAACCACGCTGGGTCCTAGGCATTTCCCTGGTGCTGGCAAGCCGGGTGGGTCCACCGTAAATATTTAGCCATGTGGCTAGCTAAATAATAATGATAAAAGTTAGGAAGTTTAAGGCCTCCACATAGCTTCGCTGCCCCTAACTTCATATACGATCTTCTTGGTGGTTTTCCTTTCCACAAAAAATGTGAAATAACACTGTGGCCCAGATATTCAAAAGGGTTGTGCCATGCACAATAGGGTTGCGCCACTGAAAACATGCTGAGCAACAGTGCAATGCAAATGAATGCATGCTGAACTGGAGGGGGAGGAACCATGCATAAACTGACAGCCCGATATTCAACGGGCTGTGCAGAGTTTCATGCAAGCAACCCCAACCTGCGCCTGCACAACTTTGAGCCAAAAAAAAAGGATCAAGTCGAGGGCCACCCACAGGTGAGCTGCTGCATTGCAGGGTGCAACACAGCAGCTGCCACCTGTGGCTGGCCCTCAACCCAGTCCCTGTGCCCCCCCCGCAGCCCGATCGTGGGCAAAAGTGCAAAATATCCCCCACCCCCACTGGCCCGATCACAGGCAAAAGCATTAAACTCCCCCAACTGGCCCAATCGTGGCAAATGCTGAAATAACCCCACACCAGCCCGATCGCGGGCAGCAAAGTGTCCCCGAACATATCCCTGGTGGTCCAGTGGACCGATAAGCCCGATTGACGGGCTGCAGAGTTTACAACCCCTTCCTCCCGAGCGCATCCCTTATCAGTCACTGGACCAGGGGATGCATGGAAGGAGAGGTAATAAAACTCTGCAACCAGCGATCGACATATCACTGAACCACCAAGGTCCTCTTCGGCGTACTGCTGCAGCGATCAAACTGGTAATTGAGGTTAACACAGCATTTACTCCCGCAATAGAGTCCGTCCGGAAGGAAGTTCAATACTTTTGCCTTGTCAATCGAAACAATGTTACTCTTTGCCAGTGATCAAACTTTGCAAGCGTCGATCCCGATAGCTGCTGCTGCCTGGCAAGAAGCAAGGCACCAAGTCCTCGAGGGATCGATTACCTACATGCTAATGGCATGCAAATGAGGCCATAAACAGATGCAAATGACCCCCGTGCCTTGCATGAATTATGGTCCTATTTGCATGTCACCTTTTGAATATCGGAAATTTGTGCATGGCGCAATGGTACTTGTGCCACCGCAAGTTGAATGCTCCACTCTGACCACTTGCGGTGGCGCAAGTTCCACTGCGCCATGCACAGTGGCTGTGGCTGTGGGGTGATATTCAAAGGAGTTGCTCAATAGCGCAACTCCTTTGAATATCGCTCTGGCCACACCCCTGTGCAACTATTTTGTGCAGCGCAAGGGCTTGCGCCACAAAATAGCGCAGTTTGAATATCCGGCCCTGTGTATTTTCTGAAACCATGAATATGGAAGGTAGAAATTGAGCATGTTTAAAGGGTAAAATAACCTTGGGAGAATATTCATCTTTATCACACTAACTCTCCCCTGTATCGAAAGATGTAAAGGGGCCCATCTATCCAGGTCCAACTTAATAGTTTTCACAGTACAGTAACAGTCTTGGCTTCGATGCGCAAGTTAGGCTTCAAGCGCGACTGCCGAATGGCAGAGTTTACACTCGGAACAGGTAATGCTCTTATTTCATGATCTGCAAGCTTTTATGGTGTTAACACCCAAATGTGAGCTTTCCTTAATAAATTCGAGCAGATGGGTTCACGGAGCTGAAGAACGCGCAGCTTAGCCGGCAGCCATCTCAACCGGGAGTCCTATTTTAACTATTTTAAAGTAAAGATATATATTTTAAAAACGGAAACTGCCTGGTGTGCCTTGAAATTTCTTTTTATATAAGTGAAGCTTTGAAGGTTATAGTTGACACTGTGTATGAGCTTATTGTGACACCTAACTGGGAAATAGATAGAGTTCTCTAGGTCTTGCATAGAGTTCTAAGGGTTCATTTTTTAATACCTGGTTAGGTGCCAGTAGGCAAAGATATCTGGCCCCCAAAGACAGAATTATCTAAGCCTGACAATTGGGTACACTAATAAGAGGCTATCAGTTTGAATCCCTCCAGAACTTGGGACTGGGTGACCAAAGTAATAGACCAGGGAGGGGCTGTGGATATGGCCTACCTAGACTTTAGCAAGGCATTTGACACAGTCCTGCACAAAAGATTAATAATCAAGTTAGCCAGCCTGGAAGTGGGTCCCAGGGTGGTAGCCTGGGTAGCAAACTGGCTGCACAACAGGACACAGAAGGTAATAGTGAATGGAACACATTCTGAAGAAGGGGTTACTAGTGGAGTACCTCAGGGCTCAGTACTGGGTCCAGTCCTCTTTAACGTCTTTATAGGTGACATTGCAGAGGGTCTGGAAGGAAAGGTATGCCTCTTTGCAGATGACACAAAGATCTGTAACAGAGTTGATACACAGGGGGTAGAAAGGATGAGAAGGGACTTGCAAGGTTGGAGGAATGGTCAGACAGATGGCAACTTAGATTCAATACAAAGAAGTGCAAAGTAATGCACCTGGGAAATAAAATCCAGGAGAAGAGTACACAATAGCAGGGAAGGTACTAACAACAACAATAATGGAAAGAGATCTGGGTGTAGTCATATCAGATGACCTAAAGGTGGGTAAGCAATGTGAGAAGTCAGTAAAGAGAGCCAGAGGGATACTGGGATGCAAAGGGAGGGGCATCACAAGTAGAAAAAGGGAAGTGGTTATCCCTCTATACAGACAGTTGGTGAGACCCCATCTGGAGTACTGCGTGCAGTTTTGGAGACCTCATCTACACAAGGACATAGACAGGATGGAAGCAGTCCAGAGGAGAGAAAGTAAAATGGTGCAGGGTCTACATCAGAAACCATATGAAGAGAAACTGAGAGGGCTTAATATGTATACCCTTGATGAAAGAAGAGACAGGGGGAACATGATAGAAACTTTTAAGTACCTCAAGGGAATCAACAAAGTCCAGGAGGTAGCATCTTTCAGAAAAAGAGATGTGTAAGAACAAGGGGGCACAATTTAAAGTTAGAGGGGGGACGGCTCAGGGGTAATGTGAGGAAATTATTTTTCCAAGAGAGTGGTGGACGCATGGAACCACCTTCCTGGAGAGGTTGTGGGGTCTAAAACAGTGGGGGAATTCAAACCTGCATGGGACAGACATAAGGCAATTATAGTGGGGGTTGCAGGAAGTAGGCTGTTGGTTAACTAGAATCTGCAGCTTATCCAATAGGTAGGGAAATGGGCAGACTGGGTGGGCCAAGTGGTCCTTATCTGCTGTCAAAGTCTATGTTTCTATGTTTCTATGTAAGGTGACTCGAACCCACAAAACAGACAAAAGGGTTACATTGTTTTGTTAAACTGTTCACAATTCTACGCTCAGAGGTTGGCACTTTGGAGTAGAGGGCTGACCGGCTGAGCGAATCTGTGACACCCGACATTCAGAAAATGGGGCAACCACAGAGCAACTGTTTGCACTGGGCTTGCCCCTGTACTTCCCCAGCTGCTGCGATGTTCAGACAGACAGATTCTGCACAGTGATATCCAACTGAATATCAGTCCATGTTGGTGCAGTGCTAAGTGAATCTGAGCTGCCCTGACATGAGCCAGGGCTGTGCATATCACCCACTAGGGAATAGTACTGTCTGAAGTGGAGTAACGCCAAGATCACTGTGTGCTTTATTCTGCCATAACATGTAAATGAGTGCACCAGCTATAAGGGGATATCTGCATGCCCATAATGGGCTCATTTGCATGGGGCACAGCAGCCCCTTAGCAACACTGACAACCCTGAAATATAAGCCCTGATGATCCAGTGTGTCCCCTCCACCCACCCAATCTCTTGCACCTGTCAGTTGTAGTAATCCCTGGTGGTTCAGTGTGTCCCCACCTCCCGATTATCCATTCCTGTCTGTTGTAGTAATTCCTGGTAATCCAGTGTGTTCTCCCCATACTGATCTCTCATTCCCTTCTGTTGTAGTTATCCCTGGTGGTCCAGCGTGTACCCCCAGATCTTCTATTCTTGTCTGCTGTAGTAATCCTGGTGGTCCGTGTCTTGCCAAATTGCCCATTCCTATTTTGTTATCATTCCTTAGTGGTCCAGGGGCTCCCCCACTTCCCACTCCCCAGTATATAGTAATATAGCACTACTGATATGGACGGTTATGTGTATTCAATTATAAGTTCATGGAAAGCAGGTTCAAACCAAAGGATTTCACCTGCAAAGAACACTGAGTGAAATACAAACCATTTCAGTTATACTGTCTGTTTTTTGAAACCTTTTTAATTTAATGTATCTGACTGTGGTCCACATAAGAAGCAGCAAACCTAAACAAAAGATTTAATTATAGGTATGCAGAGGCAGGAATCATATGTAATGGATAAGAGCTAGACAGGATTGTTTTGAATGAAGAAGTTACGATAGAAATGTTAGATATGGGCATTGCAATAGAAACTAAATAGTATATATTTACCCGCTCCCCTAGCATACATTATTATAGCACTTCTTGCTGGTCCAGCGGCCCCCAACAGTCCTCCACCAGACCCACCCATTGATCTCACACCTCCCCGCACCCCCCATTACTCCAGTGCCTGGTGCTCCTACCAGTTACATATGATAATCGGCAGAGTTCTCCTCTCTTCTCCACATCCTCAAAGTGGTGTTGCTAGCAAATCCATAAAAGTGGCTTCCATAATCTAAGACCATGTCAGTAATTGATTTACAGTAGTCTTTTGCATGCTTTTATTCATGCAGTAGGCTGTGTGTCTAAAGGTAACAAGTCTATTATTTATTTTTTGGTGGTAATTTCTATATGGTACTCAAATGTCAAATTTTGATTCACACGAAGTTCCAGGTATTTATATTGAGTAACCTGTGTAAGTTGTGCTTCGTCAGTTATGTTTACGATCTGTTTTGGACCATTGCCCCTCCTGTCATCGGTAGCTGGAAAAAAGCCATAATTTGAGAATTTTTGCTTTTTAATACAAGCCTAGAACATGTAAATCATATATGTAAAGCTGAAAAATCAACTTCCTTTCCTTTCACTTGCTGATAGTCTTTACTAGATGCCACTAAAATCATGTTGTCCACATAAAGACAAATGTCAGAGTTATGTATGTAGTTTGGTAGTCCATTCATATATATTAGGAACAACAATGGTTCCAATATAAACCTTGAGGTGTGTTGTATGTTACTTTGTTCCAATATGACAGGCTTTCCTCAGCACTTACTTGTTGTTTCCTGTGTGTGATGTTTGAGCCAGACCATCTTTAGACATCTTCAGAAACACCACTTTCTTTTAATCTTTACAGTAGAATTTGATGGTTAATATTTTAAACTTTATAGTAGAATTTGTTGGTTAAATAGATCAAAGGTATTTGACAAACCCACATACAGTATACTGCACTCACTGCCAACCCCTTGTCTAAGAGGCTGCTGGCCAGATCTAATGTCAGTGAGTGCAGTATTCACGGAATGCCCCTTTCTAAATCCAGATTAGCATTTGGTTAAGATGCAATGAGTTTCTAAGCAATTCTATAGCTGGATATGTTCAAAACATTATACATTTTTAATACCACTGGAAGGAGGGAAATGGTTGAAAGCTTGATGGAACAGTAGGCAGTCCACATTTAAAAATTGGCACTACTTTAGCAGCCTTCCACATTGCAGGGAACTTCCCCTCAATGATACTCCAATTAAATAGTCTCACTAGTATGGGAAACACAATATCTACAGCATCTATAAACCAAAGCAAGAGAGAAAAAGTCAGAGGTGACAGCTGACACTTTGAGAACAGACCTCAGAAATGGGTCAAAGGACTGGTGCACCACTCCCCAGAATGCCCTGACAGTTAAGTACAGTTAAGCATCAATGTCAGGGGCACTACCTTATGGAAGTTGGACCTGGAGGCTCTCCACTTGGACTGGTGTCACTCTTTCTTCTACGTTTTGAATCTGAGTTCCTGCCTTTCAGCTCTTTGTATGTTCCAGCACTCTGGTTTAAAAAATACAGTGACTCCTAGGTTCAAATCAGGCAACCTCAACTGTAGGATTGGCAGCACATGAGGAAGTCAGAGAAGATGGGACCTCAGACAGTGGTACAAGCCCTGACTTTAATCACACTTCCAGAGTAACTTAAATTTACATGATTGAGGGTTGATGCAACAACAAATGAGAGAGCAGTCATCGCAAGGTTCTGCACTGACCCACTGATCCTGCCTAGCACATACCCATGGTAACTCAGACAACTGACAGCGACACCCCTGGACAAAGGCATTCTGAGACATAATGGACATGCAGGTATACCCATTCATTGATGACAGTGCTCAGGGGTGGGGTGGAGGAACCAGATCCTAAGGGTAGCAGATGCAGGACAAGAGGTGGCTGTTAGGTAGGAACACTGCAAAAAAAAAGAGAAAAAATTCTGCTCTCACATATTTTGACTGCCACATGAGGCCCCATGTGGTATATGAGTTAATCGTCAGGGCTGACTTGCCTGGGCATCCTGGGGGCCATACTAACTAGTGACTGTGGAGGGCGCCGACTAAATGGCTAACAGCCATAGAAGGGGTATCCAATTTTACTACTCTGGTGAGGAGGAAGTCCTTTTGTGGCTCTTCAGAACCTCTGTCTCACATGCAGCGATCTCAACTCTTCCAGCTCATGGTGGATCCTAGTGTTTACTTTACAAGGTTGGTTCTAGTGCTATACTGTAGTTCAAGTTTTCATTTTATTTGCAAATGTTTATGTCCTTATCACAATGGTGTATTTTTGACAATGTATGCACATACTGTATAAGGTCATTGATACTTATCAAGCAGGTAGTAGATCACCAGCAGGGTCACTTGCTGAGAAGGGTAGCCAGTTAGTAAGATAACAAGGTTCTCCTAGATACCCATACCCCCTCTGTAGCCAATCTTGTACACGAATAATTGGGATTAACAGTGTAACAACAGTTGATGTACTAGTGAATGTTACAAATGCTGGATCTCAAAGTGCCTACATATAATGTGAATGATCTGGTCTCAGTTGCTAAACAAGCCCGGATTCTGGGGAACTGATGGTAGACATATGTGATTTGGGGCTCCTTTAAGAGACCAGACTCTCTCCCCAAGAGCATTAGAAACTCTGGCATAGCTAGGTGGGGCAGGTGATTGCATTGTCACACCCTAGAAGCAAAAAAGCAGGAGTAGCTATTCTCCTCCAGAAAGGCCTTCCATGGCAGGTCTGCCCTCCTGAGTTCACAGGGCTAAGAGAACTGCCATAGTATCTTTGCTGCTAAAGAAGATCAAGGCACTGCAGATTATAAATATATATAGTCCCACATCAGCAGAGGCTGGGTTCTTTAAAAATTTTTTAATAAGCTGGCAACACTGCCTGCAAGGGAGATCATAATGGGGGTTAGGAGGTGTGACTGATATACAGTGGAGCAGCCCCACATAGACCAACCCACAAGTGCCCGCTTCTCTAACAGGGCAGCAATCAAGACATTGTGAGTCTCAGAACCAAATTTAGACTGATAGAACCTGGAGGGTCAGTCATCACAGAGAAAGAAACTTTACCTTTTCTTTTACTCCAAACAAGAGCTGTTTCAGAGTAGACAGATTTAACATCTATACACCTCTCTTTGCAGCAGTTTCTAGATGTAAGATAGGCCCAATCACTATTTCAGACCATGCCCTGGAGCATTTGGTGGTAAAGTGCAGTGCGGAATGTGGAATTCTGCCAGCGAAATTAGCCCGGAATGATCATTCCTCCAGCAGATTTTCCTCTGGGATTTCACTGGTTCTTCAATGGAATTTCACCTGCTGTGATCTGTGGAATATTATTCCTTGGCACAGCATTATTTCTGTGGAAAATCATTCTGCAACCATTTCTGTGGAAAATATTGAGAGCCGCAGAATACAATTCTGCAGAAATGTTAGGGGAAAACTCATTCCGTATTTTTTTGCTGCAGAATTCTGCCATTCCATTTCTCTCAAAATTTGGCAGAATTTTAGTGGAATTTCAAAAATTATGCAAAATTTAATTCTACGGGAAGTTGAAAATTCTGCACAGCACTAGAGAGAACATATGGAGATTTTAATCTGAGCTACCTCAATGATGAACTGTTTTGCAACAAAGTTAAAGGCGGTATAGCAGATTACTTAAAATTTAATACAGTGAGATCCTGAAATGTTTTTATGGGATGGTCTGAAAGTGGTGATAAGAGGGCAGATAATTGCACATGGCATTCACAAACAAAAGTAGAAACATGAGCATTAGGACAGCAGATTTTTAAGTCTGAAACACAGCATAAACAAAAAGGTATGAGAGATATCTTAGAGCAGATCAAGACAAAATGGGAGGACCTCAATTGAATCAGCCATAGGGAAGCAGGAATACAGCTTCACTTCACTAAACAACGGGGAGCAAGGGGAAAGGGCAGGTGGTCAGCTGGCAATTCGTCTACAGAAGGCTTACGCAGACAACTATGTTCAAAAAATCAGGTAAAGGCCAGGACAGACAGGATTTGAATTAGAGAATCAAAATATTGTGTTGGGAACATGAAAATAATCCTTAAAGAATTCTCAAAACAATTTTTAAATCCAATAAGCTTCTTTGTTTTGCCCTAACTATGGTAGTTAATGAAGTTCAGAATCAATGGTAAATTCACTTCTAACTTGTAAAGTTGAAAAGTTATAAAAGCGACTAAAATTGTAAAATAAGAAATTTAATGAAATCATTTTGAATTATTACAGATCAAAGCCCTTTGAAAAAGCACTTGACAATTGCGAAACATCAGGGCAAAATAAAAAGCTTATTGGATGTAAAGATCATTTTGAGAATTCTTTAACCCTTTGAGAACTGAATATGTGTGAACGTATATAGATTCTGGACGTATATATATCGTTCACAGTCTTCTAAGGTTAAGGATTATTTTCATATTCTAACACAATATTTATTCTGAAATTAAGTACCTTTGGGACATATTACAAGCAACAGGCTGTTATCATTACCTATGGGCACAGACTTTTTAGGTCTGGAATTGGACCCGGAGGCAATAGCCTCTCAACCCGGAGAAATTTTATACTAACCTATACTTAGAGGAAAGAGAGGAGACCACTCTTACAGAACTTTCCAGTACCTGGAAAGACTAACCCTATCACATTGGCAGAAGAGCATAAAGAGGCCCTGGAGGGCCCAGTATCAGTGTTTGAGACTGAGGAAGTTTTTGCCCAGGACATGATGCCCCTGATGCACAGGGTCTTTACAAAGCTGGACCAGAAAGGAGAGCCTTCCCCCCTCTCACCTGGCAAGAAGCCCTGATCTCAGTAACTCCTAAGCCTAGGAAGGACCCTACCATCTGTGCATCATATCAGCCAAAGTCCTTATTAAATCAGGATGCAATGATCTTCACAAAGTTCCTGGTGAATAAATGACAAAATGTAATAGGTACACTGATTCATCAGGACCAGATGGGCTTTATTCCAGAGAGGCACATTTAAGACAATGTTAGGAAGCTATGGAATGTAATGCTGGTGGTAGAGCATAGTAGGGACACCACAGTGATCATAACCTTCAACTCTGAAAAGACTTTTGACTGCCTAGATTGGTGTTTCCTCCAAAAGACATTAGCAGTCTTTGGTATATGGGATCATTTTCAGAATTTATTTATTTAATTAAAAGTTTTCCCAGGAAGGCATAATGAGAGGTGTAACACTCAATTTCAGATGCGTCCTGGTGGTGGGGAGGAATGGAGAATATACAATATAAAATACATAGAATATACAATAGAATTGCATACAGAGAACACAATACATACAGTAGCTATGAGCAGCAAGCAGAGGACATTTACTTACTGTACACAGTAATACAGCTGAAGAAAGAGGTCTGCGACCGCTTAGTATGGAGCCAGAGTGCTTCACAAGGAGGTCAGAACATTGGAGAAGGGTGAGATGCTTGTCCCCCAGCTGTGCTAGGTGCCTGTGCAGGTGGAGGAGAAATGCATCTTGAAGAGAGAGAGTTGAGATACTGTGTGTTGGCAGTGTGCAGAATGTCTGCCAGCAAGGAGTTCCATAATTTGGGTATGTGGTATTTGAAGGTAGCCTGGCCTTTAGAGGTGGACTTATAGAAGCTGGGAGTCTGTGTTTCAGAGTGAGCACGCAGGCAGGGTTGAACTGTAATGGCAGCCGCGGAGGTAAAGGGGAAAAGGGACTGGGCCAAATTTCAGCTATTGTCCTAGCACCGTGAGCCTGTCTCCGATCCTGGAGCAAAGGTAGGTCTAAGGACCTGAAGAGGTCACAGTGATGAGTCGTGGGAGGGTAGTCCAGGGCAAAGCAGCAGAATGAATTGAAGATAGGATCTAGTCTGGCTAGGGAGGACTTAGGAGCAACACTATAGACGACATCCCCATAGTCAAACATAGAGAGGATCATTTTCTGTACAATTGCCTTGCAGGTTGACAGAGGGATGCAACCACTGTTGCGATGGGGCTATCTATGATTTTCTGATGTCCAGGGTAGGTGTTAATGGGGTGTTCTCAAAACCAATTAAAATAGAAAGGCAGATGAGGCAGGGTTGCCCCTTGTCACTCCTCCTCTTTGCTCTCTATATAGAACCTTGGCAATTGAAATAAGAAACTCAACAATGGTGGAGGTCATCAGAGTGTGAGGAGGAGGTAAGAATTGCACTGTGTGCAGATGATACACTCTTCTTCCTTAAAGACCCCATAATGGGATCTCCAACCTAATCAAAATCTTGGCAGAATATAGTGTCATGTGAGGTTTCAAAGCAAATCAAGATAAGACGAAATACTGCTGCTCAGTGGCATAAAACTGCTGAGCTGCAAAGGAGTTGCCCTTTCATGTGGGTGGATTCCCAGTTCTGGTATTTGAGGATTCAGGTCACAACCCAATGAGAGATATTATTTGAAACCAGTTACATCATCAGTTCTCTTTGTCTAAACAAGCTGACACAGAGAGAAATCATTTATGTCTCCATGTATTATACTGTATGTAAGCAAGAAATGCCGAATGTAGTTTGAACCAGTCAGCATTTCTTTTATCTAAGCTATAATGCTAATTTAAGCATATTCGTCTCATATGATACTCTTTAGTATCTTCTCCCAAGTCATTCTCCAATGGAGAATGACTTAGACCAATATATATTGTTCCTCATATCTGTAGGTATGAGGCAGTCTCTGTTACAAAAGTTGTTATCTGTAGTATATAGGTTGTCTCCAACCCACTAGCTTCTCTGGACACTACTAGTTCATCTCGGTTGTTGGTACTCTCCTTGACAGAGAAGCTATAAGAGTGGGGGAGAGACAATGATCTTGGACAACCTAAGATCTACAATTCTGGAGATTATGTGCATTCTTCAGGAGAGTGGTGAGAAACCCATCTCCTTTGTGATTTTCTTTGTCACATGCTTGGCGTGAGTAGTATAATAAACTTTACTAGTACTCCTTGCTTGTTTACAAATGTTTCTTGGCAGACTCGAGACACAAGAATCTGTGTGTGTATTTACCTTACACACCAGGTACATAGATGCATAGATGCATAGACAGAATTGACAGATAAGGGCCTATGACCCCACCTAGTCTGCCCATTTAGGCTTGTAAGTTCAGTTGTTTTCCTAGAAGTCTGTTTCCCTTACCCCTGCCTCTAGAATTCCTTTATGTCTATCCATGCATTCTTAAATCCCGTGATTGTTTCAGCCCCCACCACTTCCTCTGGCAGGGTGTTCCACTTGTCCACCACCTGTTCTGTGAAGAAATTCTTTCTCATGTTTCCTCTGAATCGCCCTCCCTCAACTTCATCCCATGCCCTCTAGTCCTGAAACATCTTTTTCACTTAAAAATAGTGTTTTCCTGCACCCTGTTCCTCCTGTAAGATACTTGTATGTCTCTATCATATCCCCTCTCTCCTCCTCTCCTCCAGGGAGTACATGTTCAGTTCCTTCAACCTGTCTTCATAGGACTTGTGATGCAACCCATGCACCATCTTTGTTGCCCTCCTCTGAACCTTCTCTACCCTGTCTATGTCCTTACGTAGGTATGGTCTCCAGAACTGTACACTGTACTCCAGGTGGGGCCTCACTAGTGTCTTGTATGGCAAATTATGACCTCCTTTTTCCTGCTGGTGATGCCCCTGCCTATACATCCCAGCATCCTATTTGCTTTACCTGATGCCTTGTCACACTGTTTCCTACCTTGAGGTCATCAGAGATGACAACCCCAAGATCCCTTTCCTGCTTGGTGCATGCTATATCCTCACCCCCAACTGATATATTGTGCCAGGGTTTTTGTGCCCATATGCATTATTTTGCACTTCTTTGCATTGAATTTCAACTGCAAACCCTTGACCATTCTTCAAGTTTCTGCAGGTCCTTCTCATTCTGTCTACACCCTCTGGTGTGTCTACTCTGTTACAGAGCTTTGTGTCATCAGCGAACAGTGAAATTCTGCTTCTAGATCCTGTGCAATGTCACTGATGAAGATCTTGAATAGGACCCGGTACCAGCACTGATCCCTGTGGTCCCCACTGGTTACTCTTCCCTCTGTGGAGTGACAGCCATTTACCACCACCCTCTGTGTCCTGCCACCCAGCCAGTTACCTACCCACCACACTACTGTCCTGCCCACACCCATATTCCCCAGTTTGTGTAATAGTCTTCTATGTGGCACAGTGTCAAAGGCCTTGCTGAAGTCCAGATAGGCCATGTCCACTGCCCTCCCTGATCCACCTCCTAGTCACCCAGTCAAAAATTCAATGAGGTTGGTCTGACATGACCTTCCCCTGGTGAAACCATGCGCTTGGGTCCTGTGGTCCATTGACAACCAGATGTTCCACCAATCTCTCCTTCAGTAGTGCTTCCATGATCTTTCCCACTACTGAGGTGGAGGCTGACTGGTCTGTAGTTCCTTGCTTCCTCTTTGTTCCCACTTTTGTATAAGGGACTACATCTGCTGTCCTCCAGTCTTTGGGTACCTCCTGTTTCAGTGATTGGCTGAACAGGATAGCCAGAGGTTCAGTCACCACCTCTCTTAGTTCTTTAAGGACCCTGGGTGCACCCATCTGGCCCAATTGCTTTATCAGCTCTTATTACTTCCAGTTCCTTCAGGACCCTTTCGTGTAAAGGGACTTGTGTCCATTTCTGCACCATTCTCACCCCTTGTACTCCCTTCAGACCCATTACCCCCCTCTTCCTTAGTAAAGACTGAGCAGAAATACCTGTTCAATATGTCAGCTTTATTGTTGTCATCCTCCACGCGGCTCCCATCCTCCCCCCTTCAGTCTCACTATCCCTCCCTTTGTCTTTCTTTTTTCACTTATGTACCTGTAAAAGGTTTTGTCCCCTTTACCCACTGATTTTGCAATGTGTTCTTCTGTCTGAGCTTTGGCTTCCCTTACTGACTTCCCTGCCTCCCTTTGTTTCTCCTGGTACTTCTCCCTATCCCTTCTGCCTGTGTCTTTGTATTGCCTGAATGCAATCTTTTTGGCTTTCACTTTCTTTGCTACCTCTTTGGAAAGCCATAATGGTCTCCTCTTCTTTTCCTCTTGCTAACCTGCTTAATGCATAATTCTGTTGTTCTTATAATCCCATTTTAAATACTGCCCACTGTTCCTCAATCCCTGATTCCTGTCCCATCCCTTAATGCCTCTTTCAAGTATCTCCCCATTTTCCCAAAGTCTGCCCCCTAAAATCCAGGATACATGTTTTTGTGTGGTTTGGTTCTGCTCTTTCTGTGATTTCAAACCACAATGACTGGTGGTCACTGTTACCCAGGTGCTCCCCACTGTTACCCCATCACACTGTCCCTGTTTGTGAGCACAAGGTCCAGTATTGCCTTCTGCCGAGTTGGTTCCATGACCAGTTGCTTGAGGAAGGCACCCTGAGAGGAGTCCAGGATAAATCTGCTCTAGTTGATGCTGCTGCTGGGATGCTCCAGTCCACGTCTGGTATATTGAAGTCTCCAACCAGTACTACCTCACCTTTGTCTGCCATCCTTTGGATGGCTAGCATCAGCTCCCTATCTGTTTCTTCCTCCTGGGCTGGTGGTCTATAGACCACACCTGTCGGGATGGCTGGCCCCATTTTCCTTTCCAGCTTAACCCACAGTATCTCTCCCCATTTTGTTCCTCCTGGATCTGTGTGGCCCTTATGTCATTTTCACACACAGTGCCACCTCCTCCCTTCCTGCCTGCTCTGTCTCTTCTGAATATGTTGTAGCCAGGTATGGCCATCTCCAGTCATGGTTATCATTACACCAGGTTTCAGTGATGGCCAATGTCCAGGTCTGACTGTACCATGACAGCCTCCAGATCTTCCATCTTGTTGCTAAGGCTCCTGGCATTTGCACACTTGGCTTTCCATGATTTGACCTCCCTAGACTGCTTCACTGTTCTACTCCAGCCCCTTCCTTGGTTGTCATTTATCCCTGGTTCTCCTTGCTGTTTGCCCTTCTGCTGAATTTTGCCCCTTTTCTGCTTATCCACCTTTTGGACACTAATCTCCATCTTTTGCACACTGCTTTGCAGAGATAGCCACTCCTCTGGTTCACTGGTTACACTACTAGCTGTGGGGGTGAGCAAGTAGGTACTGATCCTTGCTGGCCCTGCCACCCCCTTTGCTAGTTTAAATGCTTGTCAATGTAGCATTTAAACTTATCATTGAGTGCTTGGATTCTCCTCCAGGATGGATGCAGGCCGTCAGGCTTGAACAAACCTCCATCCCTCAGGTGGGTCCCCAGTCACCAATGGATCAAACATCTTCCTCACAGCACCAGTTCTTCAGCCATGAGTTAAAGTTCCTGGTGCATGTACTCCTATGCTCTCCTTGCCTTTCACAGTTAGTACTTCTGAAAGTGACAGAAGTAACTACTTGCTTGAGACCCTCCCAGTTTCCTAAACTCTTCCTGAACTTCCTTTGGCTCCTATTTGCCAAGTCATTAGTACCTAGGTGGATAATGACATCCAGCTCACTCCCTCCTGCCTGCCTTCCCAGTGATCCCCAGTATCTTCCTTCCATCCCTCCATGCCGTGGCACCTGGTAGGCACCTCACCTCCCTGTCCTCCCTCCTGTATTCCTAGCTGGATCCCTCTTACGATGGAGTCCCCCACCAGGATTTGCTTCCTCCTCCTCTGGGGTCCACTGCTTTCCCCACTGAGGTCACCTCCTTGCCTAACCTCCACATCCTTTCCTTCCACTTCCCTGGGTACCTCTATTTGGTTGTCCTCATTTGCCAGTGTGGCATATGAGTTCTTAAGAGGAATAGGATCTGGGATGTGCCTCTGCCTGACTGCTCTAACCCTCCCTGAGCCCACTGTCATCCAAGTGCTCCTCGTTCTCGGCATCCTTTGAGGCAGCTGCATTGGACTGGGTGGTCCCTGGATAGGGGTGATGGTACTCCTGACCTAGTTTACTTCTGCTCTGAGTCTGGCTACCTCATCCCGCAGTCCAGAGAGATGCATGCAGATAGGCAGCACCTCAGTGTCCAGAAGGTCTGCCTGAATATGGCTGCCCCACAGCCACTGCATTGCACCACTCCCACATTATACTGCAATTCCACTACTTCTCTGCTACTGAAGCTCTCTTAGTTCTCTTTTTATTTATTTACAGTACTAAAAATCCTGTAACTGATCGTCAGATATATATTTTTTTAAGGAAAAAGAAACCAATAAATAAATAAATGAGTCAAAACACTTGTCGTGCTGAGGGTGGTCTTCTTCCCCCTTATGCCCCTCCTACTTCACACCTCTTACTATACCCTGTGTTTAGCTCCTGTCAATCAGATTTATCAGGGCATATAATTAAGAGTTGGGGGAAGGGATGGGGCAAAATTTGCAGCAATTAAAGACAGCACAGAATTACACCACCACTATGTTTTAAATTTTCAACAGCCCAAAAACAATTATAAGTAAAGACAACACAGAAAGAAAGTATAGTGTCACTACAAGCCTACAATCTAAGTTTAAAAGAAAAATACCAATTACCAGTTACTCTAAAGCACTGAATTGAATATGTTTCCTTCCTTCACCTTCTGGCTTCTTCTGTGTGTTTAGATTACACCTCCACCCTGCAGAGACTGACAGGCATTGGGGTGTGCCTTAGGGTGGTCAGCTATAACACTCATGCCATTTTATCTCACCCTACCCTGTAGACACTGACAAGTGTTGTGGTGTGCTTTAGGGTCTTTGGGCCTTATACTTACCCCATTCCAAAAGGAAATACACTGAGATGGATGCAGTATAGGAGAATGGGGTGAACTTTAGTGCTGAACACTCCAAGGCACACCTTGATGTCTGTTACTGGCTGCAGGGTGGGGATGGGGGGGTGGAATGGCATGAACATTACAGCCAGTGATCCCAAGTCACACCCCTGATGCCTGTCAGTCTCTACAGGGTGGGGTTTTACAGTTGGAAAGCCTAATGCCATAGGCGTTTATTGGTATTTTCACTCCAAATTTTCAGCATGGCCTTTTTGTGACCCCACCTCATGAAGAGTGGCACTATCAGTTTGTTAGCCAAAAGGTGGTTTTGCACAGCGACTATGCCATTTGGCGATACAGGCACAAAAACACATTTTGGGCAGGATGTGAAAAATGACAACTGTATTGTTCATGAGGAGGTGTAAAAAAATGGCAACATTGAAAATCTGGAGTGAAAATATGAGAAATTGGTGAAGTCATGAGCATGCATAGAAACTGCGCAACACATCTGTAACCCAATTATTTTTGGGATTTTTAACCATATTTTCAACATAGGCATTTTGGGACCTCCCCTCATGAACAGTGGCACTGTGATTTTGTTAATCTGTCCCAAAAGTTGATTTCCCACAGCGCCCACACCATTGTGCACCATAGGTGTGAAAACACATTTGGGGCAGGATGTGAAAATGGCAGCTGTGCTATTCATAAGAAGGTGTGAAAAAATGCCAGTGTTAAAAAAAACTGGCATGAAAATATTGCAAATTTCGAAGTTACAAGGGTGCGTGGAAACTGAGCAATGCATGCTTGTAACACAGTCATTTTATGGACTTTCATCACCAAATTTTCAACATAGGCATTTTAGGACCTCTGCTCATGAACAGTGTCACTGTCATTTTTTTAATCTGTCCCTAAAACTGATCTCCCACAGCGAATGTGCTATTGTGTGCCGGAAGTGCAAAAACACATTTTGGCCAGGATATGTAAAATGACAACTGTACTGTTCATAAGGAGGTGTGGAAAAATGCCAATGTTGAAAATCTGGAGTGAAAATATTACAAATTCACAAAGTTATGAGCGTGCATGGAAACTGCGCAATGCACGCTCATAAAACAGTCATTGTTTTGGATTTTTTCACCAAATTTGCAACATAGACTTTTTAAGAGCCCACCTCATGAACAGTCATACTGTTATTTCGTTAATTGGGCCTGAAAGGCGATTCCGTACAGTGACCACGAAATCACCTTTCGGGATGGAATAACACCATGACAGTGACTGAATTCATGAGGAGGGGTCCCAATAACCCCATGTTGAAAATTTGGTGTCAAAATTCCCAAAAATGCCCGAGATATGCACCAAAGTTGAAAAAACCCTATTTATGCCATTATACAGTTTACTGGCATTTCTTCAGTTTGCAGTCGGCTTTGAAGAGTGCAGACATGTTCCCGGTCCACCGAAGATCATCGCGCCGGGCTCCAGAAGTAAGTATGGGGTGAGGGGGAGTGTGGGGAGGCAGGGTATACAGAGGGTGGGTGTGGGTTGGAGGAGGGGGCAGGAGAGACCATGTGGGACCGTTTTCTTCTTTTACAGGGAAAATAAAAAGACAATGAGGGTTGGTTTTCTTTTTTTGCAGGCGTTTGTTTGGTACACTGGGGTGGGCTCCCAATGTACCACTTGCATTACGGGAAGGGGAACCACAGCCGACAGGGACTGGGCCCCCCATCAGCACAGAAATGGGTGGGGGTGCGCATGATGCTGAGGAGGATTGGGCACCCCCTTGGCACACAGTACAAATGGGAATTGGGTACATTATGCCGATGGGGAGTGGGGTCCCCTGTCGGCAAATTGGACTGAGCAAGGGGACTGAAGTTGAAGGGGATTGGGCTGTCCATCAGCAAAAAAAGACTGTGGGGGGTGCATGATGCCAAGGGTGATTGGGCACCCCCTCAGCACAGAATTGGAATGGGAGGCAGGCATTATGCCGATGGGGACTGGGCTCCCCCGTCAGCAAATAAAGTGGGTCAGGGCTTGCCGACATGGGGATTGGGCACCACTGAAGTTGGCACTCTGCGTGGCAGCAGTCAGTGCCACCATGTTTCTTGAGCTGCTTCACCAGAAAAGGCACATTGGGAGTTGTGTTATTGTACCGCTGCATGATGAGCTTGGCTCTCATTGCAGCTGCACTTTTCTTAGATCTGGTGGCCACTTTACGTGTTGCTGGTGTCGGCGCCTGCATGCTGGCTTATTGGGGAATGAGGGATGCACCTATTGATGTGTGCCCTGTATTCGCCCACAGTGACCGCACCTCCAAATCTGCTACTACTGAAATATGTTGGATGGCGCGCAAGTGCGAGCCAACATAAAAAACACAATGCACACATTTCACATAATACTATACACTATAAAAAATACAAGATGAGCAACTTTATGCATAACCAGAATGTTCTGCCACCTCGGGGTTCTGATTCCCACAGACCTCTTGAGCTTCTGTCTCAAGATCAGAGGGAATCAGAACCCCTCTGCGGCAGAACACACTGGTTGTGCATAATTGCTCATCCAGTATTCTCTATATAATGAAAGGATGAAAATACAGTACTTAGGAGAGTATCTCATGCCAACAGTTCCAAGATTCTGAAGTTCTAAATTCCATTTAGTCAATTTCCCCATACAGGGGGTCTCTTACTTTTGTACAAAGTAAAACATTTTGATTTTAAATTCCAATTACCTTGTTTAATCGTTAACCTAATTCATAACACAAGATGTTTAATGCACAGATCCAGCCTCTCTCATGGCTATAAGCATGTGTAAAGTCCTCATAAGCCAGAACTGCTTTGATTTACTTTGTAGTTTTTTCACCTAAAGAACTCAAAAAGGCACTCGTATAACCAAAAGAGATGCTGGAACTGTTTATATAACATATAGATGATCAGTTTTGTAGCTTTGTAGAAGAGACAAAAAAGAGTTGATAGAATTTGAGTGGACAGAGATGATGGAATGAGTCTATCTTGCACATTCTTGATCTATAACATGTCTTCAGACAGATTAAGAGAAGCAGCAAGAGATACACTGTAGACAGACATAGCTCAGAGGCCCCATAAAAGCTGTGCCATTTCACCAAAAACAGGCATGCCAGTTTAAAACCCAGGCAAGAACTAAGCCTCTTTCAAGTGAAGTGTTGTTTTGCTTTGCAACTGACTTAAAATATCTGCAGCTATACAGTTTTCATCTGCCGGCATGCTAAAACTGTAAAAAATAAGTAAATGCATACCTTAGGTGGGCAGAGATACTTTGGAATGTATATTTATTAGGTTAATCAAAAAATGGTCTGTCATGGCTTAACCATACTTGCCTTCTGACTTCTCAATCGTGCTGTGGAAACAAGATTTCACAAAATGGTACAGTGGAAATCATTTGCATGCCTGGGGTGGGAAACAGTAAAGAATGCATAGAAATCCAGTTATCAAAATTGCTGTGAGTCAATCAAGTATTATACAATGGGGTAAATTAAATGGCCCAAATCCTGCATCCTGATTGGTTGACTGGCACCTTTTCACCGTGGTAAATCCTCCAGTGTACCCATTGGAAAAGGTGCCAGTATCCAGTCTGCCGCATGAGGAACTCCCCAGAAATCACTTCAATCAGGACTGGCAAAGACAGCAGTGGACGACGAGCCTGCTAAAGCACTATTGAGAGGCGTTCAAGACCAAATGACTCCCTTGAAAGCAGCTATACTTCAACTGCATCTGCTTTCCACACAACCTGCCCCCCCCATATTAATGACTTTTGCCCTACAATTCTCTTTCCTTCTTTTCCCTTCAAGAAAACGGCTCCACATTTCAGTCTTCTGTGGAGAGAGTTTATGCTTACCGAACCAAGTGACGGATCAACTTCTGGGTTTCCAGTCCATTCAGCACTGGAGTTTTCGGCATTTCAAAAGTTGTAACTGCACTGACATCTGTGGGTGCAATGACTTTTGGCCTCCAGTTTTTTTTTTTCTTTTTTTAAATAAAAAGACTCCTCATTTTGGTCTGCAGTCTGCTGTGGAGTGAGTCGACGCTTAGCCGAGCCGCCAAGTAAGGAATCACCTTCCCGGTCTGCCATCCATTCAGCAGTGTGCTTTTCAGTGTTTCACATCTGAAACTGCACTCATGTCTGTGGCTGCACTATGTCTTGCTGCCCCAAAATGCCAGCCACAGGGTTGCTGTCCTATAAGGACATTAATCCTCACCTCTAGGCCATGTTACCATCCTCTAACACCCTAGCAACACAGGAATATTTGTTTCTAGTGGAAGAATAAATCCAATAAAAATATATGAAAATGCCCCCCCCCCAAAAAAATGTATTTATTTGTCTTATACCAAAATAAGGGAACCATTGTATAATAGCAATATACCCCTCCAGGAGTAGGTATACTGATGGATTACCACTTCTGGTGTGGTTAAGTCACTTGGCTGCACCTCGTGACCGAACCACACCAGGCATGGTAAATCCACCAGTATACCCACACCCTGGAGTGGTATATTGCTTAAATTAATAGTTAATATAAATAAGTGAAGACAATTCCTGAAGAACTGCAATATATTTAGCACAGCAGTGCAACAAAAAATAGTTTTCCAAAGAGCTAGGGTTAGCTACAGTTAACAAATATAAGCATAATTGTCAAATCTACTTTTCTAGCTACCTCCTATGTTGTGTACAATGATGTTATTTTATTTTCCGTCTCTCTTAACCCCTGCAGTGTCTTCAATGCTATTTCTAAGCCAAGTGTAGTGGCCATCTTTTTTCTTGAGAAAAAGTTAAATAAAAACATTTACAAAATATGCAAATTGTGGTGGAACTAGAACATTGTACCACAAAATAAAACTGGGAGATACGTATAATCTTTTATACCTAGTGGAAGTATGTTGCACTTCCTTGTTGTCCACCTAGGTTCCAGAAAGGATTTAGGTCACTGTAGTCTGGTTACTAGGCTTGGTAAGGTGATTCCAGACATAGAGTGTCCCAGCCAGAACAGAGAGATGCTACTACCTGCCACCTCAGCTATGACTGAAAGAGGTATTATATGGCACCAAGGAGGTGAGCGGCCAAAAGGTCACACAACTCATTATAAGTAGCAGTGATGAGAATAATGGGAAGGGAAAAAAAAACTTTCCCTGCTGTCAGACTGATATCACAGTGTGGCACAATAGTGCCCCATTCAGTAAACCAACTTCAGACAGATGCAGGTTCAACCAGAGGTGCCCAAGACTTCCTCTTCAGGGGGAAAGCTTTGAAGGACAAGGAGGAAATGTAGCCATGTCTGGCCTGGGTGGTCACTGGAGGCAGCCTGAGAACTATTTATTTGAATTTTGATGAGTGGGTAAGCCCTTTGAGATGAAATATCCCTTTTTCAGGGGAGACCCAGAGTTAGTTACATATAGCGAAGACATAGGGAATGCAGTACCTTGCAAAGATTATATAAACATACATAGACATGTGAAAGATTAGTTACACAATACAACAGAAATAAATACATAAAATACAGTTCATGTTCAATCACTTTGAATTTGTATAATACACTGGTATTTACCTGCTATTGACATTCCTTTAATAAACTCTGCATATACACAAGGTATTGATTGGTTGTTCGAAGCAAAGTGATCTTCTAAATTAGGAATGACAGTTGTGAGCAGGTTATGGTTCAAGTGACAATGAGGAAACGAGGGGACAGGAGAGGGGACATGAGGATTCTTCAACGATGACAGCAAAAAAAGTTATGGAGAGGAAACAAATACCTAATTTTTATTTATGTATTTTAAAATCATATTTTTAAAAATAAAGCCCTTTGTGTCAATTTGGTAACCTTTGCATATGAAACACACACACACCTGGGGGCGACAGTTCTTAGTATTTGTTTTCAAAGGAAGCAAATGAGGAAGGTCATATTGTAAAAGGAAAGAACACCATCTATTTTGGAAAACTACAGAAATGAGAGCCCCCCGACTGTATGGTATCACTGTGCTATTAGGATTTGCAGGTAATGCATGACAAATAGCAGACATCAGCACTGATCATTAGCATACTTTGAGCAGAGGTAGAGTACTGGTGTCATGAGATGGTTAGGGACAGCACATGTTACATGGCAGTAATGAAAAGAAGTAAAACATATATTACAAGAAAATAAAACAATCATGTAATGCCTATAAACCCTTATCAAGTGATTCATGTTGGGGGGGGGGGCATCAGTTAGTGCAGCTTTCCTTTAATAGCATGAAATAGATCACATTGTGACATACTGTCTATAACCAGCACAGAACATGCGCGGACTGATGAATAGCTAAGGCCACTTTTAGCAAGGGGACTCATTTTTCTTTGTTTGTCTCATTCCGATTATTTCTCCCACCCTGATGATTTCTCCTATACCAATGATTTTCCCCAGCCTAGTGATTCCCTCTCCCCTAACATGGTTTCTCCCATCCATTTGATTTCTCCCACCTTGATGACTGCCCTGTCCTGAAGAATTCCTCACTATGATGATTTCCCCATGCCGATGATTTCTCCAGCCCTGTTAGTTTCTCTATCCTGATGATTTTTCCCACCCTGATGAGCTCCTCCACCTTGATGATTTCCCAGCTCTGATGATTTTTCCTGTCCTGATGATTTTTCCCCACACTGATCAGTTCCTCCACTCTGATGATTTCCCTGCTCTGATGATGTTTCCCGCCCTGATGACTTCTCCTACCCCGATGTGTTCTCCAGCCCTAATGATTTTTCCCACCCTGACAACTGAGGTTTCACACCCTCGCCCTTCCTCTAGTAGGGAGGAGAGGTTAGCAGCTCCTTTCACAGCCCAAATCAATGCTGCTTCATGACTGTCTGACAGGAAGCAAGTGCACAAGCTACACCCACTCTCCCCAGGAGTCACGAATCTAACCTCCATGATGTGCCTGGCTCCCAGTCAGCTTCAGCTTGGGATTCCAGGGATTGCGAGTGAACCCTGGTCTCTCAGGCATCAGCATGATGTGATGCCACCATATCCCTGTGGCATGTCTCTAAAACTGACAAATTATCAAGGCCCCCAACTTCCCTCACATACTTTAATATTTATCCCCAGTTACAGGAATTAAACTCTTACTGAGTTTATGTGGTAACGAAGGTTTCATAGAACATCACTCCTTCTTGTTATAACTCTAGGTGCAGCATTTGGTCTTTTTGTCAGCTGTGGTTATTATCTCCCTTGAAAACATTACTCTCACACTCTCATAAGAAATTCTAAATCTACCCCAACGTTAATAACCATTTTGCCTCTAGACATGTCTTACTTGCTGAAAGAGACAAGGCAGATTAATGATGCCTGTGCCATGCTAAATTATGAGAAGAGAATTTATGAAACAAACTCCCTGTGACTCTAATCTCTGGAATGCTGACTCCCTTTGAGGTCAGTATTTTTTTTTAATTCTTCTGCAGTAGCAGGCCTAAGCCTGTCTTCGGCCCCTTTAGAAACGCAAGCCCCCAGGTCAGCAGAAAATGTGTTTACTGAAACAAGAAAGTAGATGGACTTTTTTTTTTTTTTTGGTGAAACTCTCAGTACTTGATCAAAACATATGCTTTGACAATGATAGAAGAGTATCATGTTTAGGCACAGTAAGAAACTGACATACTTTATCATTAATGTTCTTTATTAGCAAGACTTGGTACAATATGTATGTACACTGGCCTTATTTGTTTAACTTTTTATTTATTGCATTTGCAAAATACAGCATTCAGTGATTGCAGAAAAATCACACACATAATCATACAATAATAACATGTGTATACAATCCAGGCATAAAGAACCTCTTTCCTCAGTGATACAAGATTTAGAAGGGTAGGGTATATCATATCTATTAGGAAAAAAGGAAATCTACCATACTTGGAGCCATTTTGCAGCCCCTCCCCCCAAATGCCAGTCTCTTGAATTAGAGGTAAAGTGGTAATAAAATGCAACCAACCCAGCAGTCATTCCTAGCCATTGCTATAACACTAAAATAAATGTTTCTCCCATAACAGTTGGGGGGTGAGGATATAGCATGCACCAAGCAGGAAAAGGATCTTGGGGTTATCATCTCTGATGACCTCAAGGTAGGGAAACAGTGTGACAAGGCAGCAGGTAAAGCAAATAGGATGCTGGGATGTATAGGCAGGGGCATTACCAGCAGGAAAAGGGAGGTCATAATTTCGCTATACAAGACACTAGTGAGGCCCCACCTGGAGTACAGTGTACAGTTCTGGAGACCATACCTACGTAAGGACATAGACAGGGTAGAGAAGGTTCAGAGGAGGGCAACAAAGATGGTGCATGGATTGCATCACAAGTCCTATGAAGTCAGGTTGAAGGAACTGAACATGTATTCCCTGGAGGAGAGGAGGAGAGAGGGATATGATAGAGACATACAAGTATCTTACAGGGAGGAACAGGGTGCAGGAAAACACTATTTTTAAGAAAAAGATGTTCCAGGACTAGAGGGCATGGGATGAAGTTGGAGGAGGACGATTCAGAGGAAACATGAGAAAGAATTTCTTCACAGAACGGGTGGTGGACAAGGGAACACCCTGCCAGAGGAAGTGGTGGAGGCTGAAACAATCACGGATTTAAGAATGCATGGGATAGACATAAAGGAATTCTGGAGGTCAGGGGTAAGGTGCAACACACTTCTAGGAAAACAAACTGAACTTACAAGCTCAAGGGCAGACTGGGTGGGCCATAGGCCCTTATCTGCCAACACTGTCTATGTATCTATGTATGTATCTATGTAACCCAATCATTTGAACTGAGCCCATTCAACATAAAAAGATGGAAAGCAGCACATTTCAGAAAATGTATTTAATACATCCTGCTCATAATAATCAGTTGTGATTCTCCTATAACACAAATGTTCTTTGAATACAGAAAAACAAACTCCTGGCATCAGTGAAGCAAATTTAATGAAAATAATTTATCATTAATGTTCCCCCAGCCCAGGGTAAGAAATTTCCGCTCCTATAGAAGCTGTCTCTCAGGCAGGCGAGCTTTCTCCCTCACTAAGTCAGCCATGTGACTGTACTCCATAGGTTGGCGGTGCCATCTTAGTTCTGTAGCTACAAACAGAAATGTCAGGCAAATAAAGGGGCACCTGACCAAGCAACAGAGGGTACCCAGAGAACCAAAACATATGGAAATAAACTGCACACATTATTATGTACCAAAGTCCAGACTACATAAGAATTAAGAAATTCCCATATAGGTATAGTGCTCTCCACCTTCCCTTCCCAGGTTAACCAAAAGCTAAAGCTTAATTATATAGCTAAAAAGAAATACTCATACACATGAAAACACACTGCTTGGTTATGGGGTCAATGCACTTATACACATTAAAACACACTGCCTGGGTAAGGGGTAAGATATAAAATCACCTGTCTGTGTGCAAGATCCCAGTGTGATTCAACGAAAGTGAGAAATCCTTCACATAAGCTGCATATTATTCATCAACTGGACACCCAACTCTCTTCTTCCTCACACCATCTCTCCTTCTTTAGTTTAGTAACTAAATGTATAACCTCCCGTGGGTGTTGTTCAGGGAGAACTGCAACTGTGTTGAAACCATAGATTGCAGGAAATAGCCAGGTCACACAGCTTCCTGTTACCCCTATTGAATAACTTGCAGTTGGACCAGGTAGCAAATGAGTAACCTGGGGAAAGTAATATTTTGTTTTTCTCCAGGTCAGTGTTTCACTGGTCTCTTGCTACTGTATATGCAGTACCTTGCCGCTTTTTGCAGATAAAGTTGTAACCATAAGGACTATTATGGGACCCTCCCTGCCACTCTGGGCCCAAATAGGACTGATTCTGTAGGCCTTCTCCATTTGCAAAGCAACCCCAAGGCTCAGGGCCTCTAGTGTGGGCATGTGCTCCAGGAAAGTTAGCAAGTGCAGTGCTTCTGAGCCCTCAGGGAGCAACAGCATTTGCAAATCCAAAGCATTAAGAGCATTTTCTACCTCTTCCATTCTAGTTTTAGAATTGCCTCTTTCCTGATCAAAGTATTTAATGATAGACGAGCCTTGCCCAACTGAAGCCTCCACTTCCATCACTGTATACACCATTCCTTCCTTCCACTCTGGCATCTACATAAATTAGTCTCTCATTATCTGTCCAGTTTACTGCCAATACATTTGAGTGCCTGAGTGAGTGCTGCAATTGCCTGCTGTAGGAAATCCAGCAATGCTGACCACATGGGGACCAGGTTTGGTGGAATAATAGGTTCTTTTGCTTCCAACTTTTCTATAGCTCCTCTTTTGCCCATCTTGTGCCCAGACAGAAAATAAATGATATAAACAGTCACACTCTCCATGATCGATAAATATGCCTTTGGAATCAAAAATGGTACAATATTAACCTAGATGGCTATAGATTCCTAACATAGAAACACAGACCTATAGAGAATGATGGCAGGAAAAAAAAACATTGGTCCATCCTGTCTGTCCATAAACCCTAACTAACCCTGGACATATCATCCATACAGGGTTCTAACCAACACTATCCACCCCTATGCTCCCCACCCTCCCACTTTCACCCTGAGCAACTATGAAGTCCTTCACTCTGTCCCAGCCATGTTTGAAACCATTGCTGGTTTGGCATCCACCACATCAGCTAGCAGAGTGTTCCATGGCTTCAACACCCATTCTGAAAAATAAAACTTTCTCATTTCCCTCTTGACTCTTCCCAATCAGTTTCCACTCATGCCCCCGTATTCTTCATCAGCTACTTATGCTAAATAGTTCCTCACCGTTTGCCTTGTTTATTCCCATCAGGAACCCAAAGGTCTCAACCACATCCCCCTTCCCCTGTTCAGCCCCCAGCAAGCACATGCCCAGCATCCCTAGCTGATTCCTGCAAGATCTGCCTTACCAGCCCTGAACATTCCCTGTCACAATACGGTGCACTGCCTCCAGCTTGTCCCTATACCTTCCCCAGTGAGGACAATCACACCAGAAGCTCCAAGAAACATGTTTAGCTGGCTGGGCTGCTGTCTCCACCCTCTTTGTACATTAGGTTTTAAATCTGTTCAGATTTCTTACATGCTCACTTCAGAACAAAATGTTTCTATCCCACCTGGAACCCAAGATCCTATTTTAACTCTTTTTCTATACAAATTTTCCCTCTAGCTGTATGCATCTACTTTACATTTTTCTGTATTTAGTTATATTTCTTTGTATCCCATCAAGACTGCACATCTGAAAAAGTGTGTAGTCAAATAAATTCATTTTGGGTGACTAATTTCACAGGATTATTCCAAAAACATCCAATTTTCAATGCAGAATTGTTTCAGGGGGATTTTAACTAACAAATTTTGTTAAAACCCCTTGCAAATTCATCCTTGTAAATTGTATTCATTTATTTTCACAGCACTGATACATGATTGCAATGTTTTTCCTTTCACAGTTTTGACATGGAACTTATTTCCTTAAGGAACAAATGTAGTTACCCTTGGGGTAATAAATTCTGAACTGCACTTAATGTCCTTGTGTTGTCAAAGGCATTGTTCTGCACCCTGAAGGTGTATGCCAGCTTCTGTATATGATTAGTCTCATTTACCAGTTGTACTCAGAGGAAGGGAAGGTGGCCAGTGGGGTTCCCCCAGGGATCACTGTTGGGATTGGTCCTCTTCAATATCTTTATAAGTGACATAGCAAAGAACTGGAAGGTAAGGTTTGCCTCTGCAGATGACACCAAGATCTGTAACAGTGTGGACACACGTGTGGTGGGGTAACTAGAATATGCAGGGATTAAAATAGACTGGAAGAGTGGTCAAGGGTATGACAGCTGGTTTTTTTTTTCTGACACTGGAGAACTCCTTCCAGCGATGACAGAGCTCCCCGCCTCTACCTCCCGCCATGACCAATCCCTCTCCCCTCGTGTCGCTGAGCACCACCTCTGGGTCTGAACCCTCTGGAGGTAGGGCCACCCCATCCACCCGGGGGCACTCTATCTAGTAGGGCAAAGTGCACAGGACACACGAGCCCCAACAGGAGTAAGGAGATGGCCCGGAGTTGGGAGTGTGGGCAGTGAAGGTCGTGGCACCTTCATCTGTCTCCTGGTTGGGGTATTTCTCTTTTGTATTTCTTCCCATTCCTCCCCCGGAGCATGGCTAGCAAGGCAACGTAATGCCGTGACTCCGCCCAACCCTGGCATTCATCGCTGTTCCATCGGAGCACCCCCAGCCACTGCCAGAGGTCGCTCGATGAGCAAGCATCTCCCACACCCTCCCCTGGGAAAAGAGAGCAGTCCTTCAGATGCTCGATCTCTTCCCCCCCCCGATGACCCCCGGTGACTCCCGGCTCATTCCTGAACCCAGGTCACCGGCGTGGTGCGAGGTGTGGCGTCCAGCACCTCAACCCTCAGCGCCACTGGGCCAGCCCTGGCAGCTGGGTTTTAATGTGAAAAACTGCAGTATAATGCATTTTGGCCATAGGAAATCAGGAGCAGAGTACAAGATAGGCGGAGTGATACTGACAAAGACCAAGGAGGAAAGAGACCTAGGGTTATCATATTGGATGACCTTAAGGTGGCCAGGCAGTGTAATAAAGCAATCAGGAATGTCAGTGGGATGCTGGGGTGCATAGGTAGGTGCATCTCCAGCAGGAAGAGAGAGGTGATTATGCCCCTATATAAATCACTTGTAAGACCCCACCTTGAGTACTATGTACAATTTTGAAGACTACATCTCAGAAAAGACATAGAGTGGAGGCAGTCCAGAGGAGGTCTACCAAAATAGTGCAGGGTCTACATCAAAAGCCCTATAAGGCAAGATTTAAGGAGCTAAATATGTACACCCTGGAAGTAAGGAGGGAGAGGTGGGATATGACAGAAACTTTTAAATACTTTATGGGGGTTAATCAGGAACAGGAGGAGAGTATCTTTCAGAGGAAAAGGTGTTCTAAAACTAGGGGGCATAATATGAAGCTGTAAGAGGGTAAATTCAGGAGGGATGAGAGGAAGTACTTTTTCACAGAAAGGGTGGTGGATACCTGGACTAGCCTTCTGGAGGAGGCAGTGGTGGCAAAAACATTAAATGGTTTCAAAAATGCATGGGATAGGCACAAGGGAATCATGGGGGTAGGGTAGTGGGTTTAATATTAATAATAATAATAATAGGCAATTATTGTATCACATATACCGTTAGGAAGATAAACTCCCCTCATGCTGCCTCAAAATACATTTGGTCTCATCCACTCCATGCCCTGGACATGGCATCCCTCCTTCAGGAACTCACCCAGGCAAACTGGCTACTTGTGTTCTCAGTCCAGGACGTTGACATTGCCCTCTTCTTCTTCTTCTCTAGCACACTTACCCACATCTCGAACTCCCATGCCCCCTTAAAGAAAGTTAGAGTAAAATGCCACCATCACCACTGGATAACAGCAGACCTTCTAGCCAAATGCAGATCCAGGGACAAAGCTTGGACCCAGTACAAATCCTCACTATCTCAGGAAGATCTGCAAGCACATAAATTGCTCAGAAATAACTGCACCAAAGTCATCCGTCTCTCCAAGGTTAAATATTTCAAGTCCCATCTACAATCAGAACACAACACACCGGCATCATTCTGGAAAGTAATACACTCACTCGTTGATCATCCAGCATGACCGCCCCCCATCCTCAAAATTGATGGCTTTCCAGTCTCTGACCCCTTCACTGTAGCTGAGATATTCAACAAATTCTTCACCAACTGCATGCTCCCCGATCATCCCACCCCTGCCCCACCTGACTCACTCACGCTCCCTGCTGGATTCAGCTTCCCACCAGTTTCTCCCCAGGAAGTTTTCATGGCTCCTTCTGTACTAAACCCAGCCAACACCAGTCCCGACAGTCTACACCCTAGGTTCCTCCATATCTCCAATCCCTCTATCGCTTCCCCACTAGCCCACATCCTCAGCCTCTTTCTCTCTCTCTCTCTCTCAACCTCCAGCGTCCCCAAAGCCTGGAAATTCAGTAAGGTTCTACCTCTTCATAGAAGTGGAAACACTTCCACCCCCAGTAATTACCGGCCCATATCACTCCTCCAATCTCTTGCCAAACTCCTCGAGTCACTCATCCATACTAGGCTATCAGAATACCTTTCTACAAATGACACTTTCACACCTGTGCAGTCTGGGTTTAAAAACAATACTCAACCATCGCCACCCTGATGCGAGTCACAGACTCCATTTTCTCACCTATGAACCAGAGTCATTTAACTGTCGCTATATTCACAGACCTGGCAAAGGCCTTTGATTCAGTTTCCCACCCCCTCCTGCTATATAAAACCAAATCTTCTGGTCTAGCAGCTCCAAATGTAACCTGGTTCTGCTCCTATCTACACAATAGGCAGCAGTCAGTCTAAGCAGGTGATGTACTTTCTTCTCCTCTTGCCATCTTTACTAGAGTTCCTCAAGGCTCAATACTTGGCCCCATTTTCTTCTCCCTCTTTATAAACAACCTCCCCTCCATCTGCACTGCCTCCCACATGCACATGTATGCTGATAACATCATCATCTTCACCTCGGGTCCCTTTGCCATCAACGTGCAATCCCCACTCCAACAAGATTTCAACAGAGTATAGACTTGATTCCAGACAAATCAACTAAAACTCAACGACAAAAAGATGTTACCATGACATTCGGCTCCAGACAGAAACTGGCTACGCTCGAGTCCCCCCTCCCCCCCAGCATTCTCTACACTAAATGGCTCCACGCCCTAGCAAATGTCCCCACTTTCAAATACATAGGGGTCTGGCTAGACAACCACCTAGATTTCACCACCCATATAGACGCCATCTGTGCCAAACTCCATCCTAAGCTTGCAGTCCTCTACTGTCATAAGGACAATCTCTCTCTCTCCCAACCCTGCAGAAGCAGGTAACAAAAATGATTTTACCTGTCATTGATTATGCTGATGTGATCTATGGCACTGCCCCAACACATCCCTTTCAAGACTGGATGCTCTCCTAAATTCCTTCTACCGTTTTGCTACTCTGCCCCCCCCCATACTCACCATTGTCTTCTCTATTCCTCTCTCCCTTTCCCCACTACCACACAGGAAGATGGTTCACTGTGCCTCCCTCATTGCTAAGTTCTGGTTTGGGACTCCTCCCCCTTACCTCTCCTCTCGTCTCTCACCTATAAGCCCTGCAGCGTACTCCCTACGTCAGAGGGACACAAGCGCCTTCTCTCTTCCACACCTCCACTCTGCAGCAGGTCAGTCCGCCTTCTCCTATCACCTTCCCCAACTCTGGAATAAACTCCCCTCTGATCTTCACCTATCCCCTCCTCTCTCTTTCTCTCTCTCTTCTTTCAAAAGACTCCTCAGACTCCTCCCCTCCACCCAGTGTTCCCATCTCTCCTCCCCTCCGCTGCCATCTTAAACCTCTACCCCCTGCAATCAAAGCAGCCTACTACTCATGAACTTTCAGAGCTTACACTATTTCCTCTGCCAACTTCCCCCTGCTTTGAAGCTATTTTGTGAATTCATCACCTGCTATTGTAATTTTATTGCTTATATATTTTATAGTTCCTGTCCTTTTTTTGTTGTCTCGGCAATATACTTGTTTGCTGTCTATTTATCTTAAATGATTTGTACACGTGTTTCTTCAAAAATGTACAACTGTATTATCATATTTATCATTACCCTGGGTCGCACCAAGAAATGAGCCTCAGCTCAGTATGCCTTACCCAATTACCAAATTATAAATAAAATAAATAAATACATAAATAAATAATAAACATAACTGGGCAAACTGGATGGGCCTTATCTACCATCACATTCACATTCTATATACCATTCACCACCATTTCTCCCTAATGGGAAGGATTTTATTTAACTCCTTTCTAATGATACATTTCTTTGCAGAAGTAACTAGAATCAAAATGGATACTTCAGTGCATTAGATTCACTAACTCTTTTTTATAAATGTCTCATTATAAAATCTCATCTGTATCCTCCTCCTTCAGCTTTTCACAATATTTTTTCAGTTTATTGTATGTACCAATGGGCATGTAGCTGCTCTGCACACACAGATGGTCATGGAAAGCTGTGAAGTACACCATACACACAGGATGTGCAGCTTTGAGACACCCCATAGATTCCATAGCTGTGCCTGCACGCCCACTCTGTATCCAGTCCCTGGCCATGTGACCATCTCTGTGCCGGCTCTAGTCTGGGGCAGGCAGGAGTGTGGGGGTGGACAACTGCCGAATCCTGAACACTACTAGGACAGGGAGTGCAGTTAGCGGGATGGGCAGATGCTTCATCATTCTAGGTTCTGTTGCAGAGCCTACATGCTCCTCTCTGCCTGGCCATCCCTCGCCATACTGGGATGAAGTGGCTTTTGCTCCATCAGCTCCTGGCCCTGGAAGCATTGTTGTAGGGCTGGGGGGGGAGTCACCAGAACAGGCTGACATCAAACAGCACAATGCTGACATTGCTGGTAGGGAACATGGCAGCCTGTGGAGGACCAACATGGCTGCCATATCCCATGGACCTCTGTGCAGCAAGGAACAGGGTACCCACTGAAGAGCTGACCCAGACATCTGATTGAATGCCCTGGGAACCTGGTCTGGACACCCCTGGTGCTGACCACAGCAGGGGATGGGGGCTATAGATTTCATGCAGCTCTACACAGTCCCAGGGTGTACAGCAATGCAGTGAGGATAAGCTCAATTCCAGCATATCCTTGCCACATTCCTGGATCAGGCCCTAACTGTGTGAGTTCATAACATGGTTACATTATGATCCAAGGACCCAATTCATTGTCCATATCAATTCATCCATATGGCTACACCAGTTCTGCATTACAGAAGACAGCTTAACCAGCTCTGCTCTTCTGTGCATATTATTTGAGGGTGGCTTCACCAGCCGAGCACCTCAAAGCAACAGGTTAGTGTAAGGCTACTCCAGTCTTCTTAACATATTATTTCAGATCATTTCACTTGGACAGGTGAGATCCATGGACTGGAGTACTTGGTAACTTTGTCTCACTCTGAATCCCATCATACATAAGTGCTACCTCCAAGTAGACATTCTACATTGATGCCACTCAGCCACTGACCTTTGGACTAGCTCTAATTTTACTTTTGGCCTATAGGTCAGATTGTGGAGACCTATTATTTCTTTGAGCTGTCCCCTAAGGGCTTGTGGCTATTAAAATCAGAATCAGTATAAATTCAAATAAACGTGTAAAGCATTAGGTCAGGCATTTGATGCAGAAAACTAGTGATATTTGAATGATTTGCCATGGGAGGGTTATCACTAGGTTCTCTGCTTTAACTATTTTGTGCCATAAGCGTTGGCACCCAGAATGAGACAAGCAATTTCAAGTTTGTGAATGAGAAATGGTTGAGCTGCTAATCCTGGGTTCATTTAATGCTTAGAAAATGTATGGCAGTCTCCATTAGTTTGCTCCCCACCAATCACCAGAACATTGACTGGGAAGTGCACATTATTTAGTAAGCCAGTTAAGCAGTACCTCACATTTAAAAGGAGCCAACTCTAGCAGTTACATTTTAGAATATGCATCCGGCCAATGGGTGGTCTACCGTGACATTTAGTGCTCAGCTGATGATTCACATCAGAGCTCTGAACTGAACACAAAGACACCCCCATTCCCCTTTGGGTTAAAATAAGTGTGTAGCCATTTGAGGAAGAAATCAAATTGTAATATTTGAATGATTTGCTATGGAGGAGGAAGGTTGTACACTGGGTACTCTGCTTTAACTAATTTGTGCCATAACCAGTGGCACCATGGGTGAGAAAGGCAATTTAAAGTTAGTGAATGAGCAAGGGTTGAGCTGCTAATTCTGGATTTGTTTAATGTTTAGGAGATGTGTGGCTGTCTCCATTAGCTGGCTCCCCACTAGTCACTAGAACATTGACTGGGGACTGCACCACATTTAAAAGGAGCCACCTCAGGCAGTTACATTTTAGAACAGAGACCCAGCAGAAGGGTGGTCCACCATGACTTTTGGTGGTTGAACTGATGATTCACATCAGAGCTCTGAACTGAACACAAAACTTGTGTTTATATGACTGCATCAATACCTGCTTGGTTCCAGCCTCCACGCCTTGCAGCAATGCCAAGGTGCGTTTACACAGGCCATCTCAGCACTGATGTAACCCTTACTTGGATGAGCCAAGGTGGGCATGGTGCGACTGATCGAGGACACATACAGTTTCAGTTCAGATTCAGTTTATTGATTATACTGGAAAGACATTGTGAGCAAAGCTGCCCGTTTTCACATGTTTCCAGTTTGAAGGAAAGATACAAAACAGATTAAATACATCAAAATGGTTGTAAGGAAAGATACAGAACAAATTCAATACATCAAAACAGTAAAACAATTCAAGGATGAGCAGACATGGCACAAACAGTAGTATGATTTACAAGATAAGAACAATGAGTTTGTTTCAGAAGATATCTTAATAAGAAACTGTAATACACTCTAACAGTGATACAATGCATATTCATAATCCGCCACTGCAGGCAATCGGTAATAAGCATAGAGGACCAAGCAGAGAAGGTCAGGGGGGTAGGGTAAGAATAATACAGAGGGAAAATACAAAATGAGGCAAGAAGTTTGTAAAGCGATGAAGAGGAGTGTGCTGGAAGAGGGGAAGGGTGGAGTAGTAGAAGGGTACAGTCAAGTGGGGGAACATTTGCAGTGAAAAGACAGTGATAGGTGGGTCTTTAAGTTGAGTTTAAATGAGGCAGAGGATAGATGCTAGATAAAGGAGGGGAGAAGGGCATTGAAATGTTTGAGTGCCCTTAAAAGCAAGTGTGTTTTGGCCATGGGTAGTACAACAGTAAGGGGAGACAAAAGAGAGGGAGGAGGAGTGGCGGGTGGTCCTAGAGGGGATCGATAGTGAGAAAATAGATCAGATGCTGGGGGAGAGAAGGCCAAGGGAAAGCTTATGGAAAAAGATAAGTATCCTGCTGTTGAGTCGGTCCTCAAGGGGGAGCCAGTTTGAAAAGCTGTAGAGGTCACACTGGTGGGTATGTCTGGGCAATCCAGTAACAAAATGGATAATGTTATGGTAGGTGGTGCAGAGCTTGTTCATTCTATTCTGAGAAAGTAGGGGGAAGAAGACAAGGATCCATAGTCTAAAAGGGGAAGTAGAAAACTAGTAGCTAGAAGTAGCTTTGATTTGGAGCTGAGGAAGGGTTTGGCTCTGTAAAGCATGCCAATCCTTTGGTGGACTTTTTTGATTAGTTGGTTAGTGTGGGTGTCGAGGCTGAGGTGGCAGTTGAGGTGCAAAGCAAGATATTTGAACTCGGACACTTTCTCAGTGGGGTTGCTGTCGTTATCCTGGATTGATAAATCAAAAGAAGTGGTTCTAGGGGGTTTGAGAAAACCATGGATTTGGTTTTCTTCACGTTTAGGAAAATCCATACAGAGGTGGCTGATTGGGGACATACATGGCCGATGTACAGGGTATCTGCAAGGTAGGAGTGGGGAAGACTAAAAACTAAGGCCTGAAGACCATCCATTCCAGAACCTGGAGCAGGTAGTCCCATTCCACTGAATCAAACACCTTTTTGAAGCCAATGGCTATGGTCATAGTGGGAGTGGGACTAACCTGCACCTTCTGATAAAGATTGAGAGGAGAAATGAGGTGGTCAGAGCTCAGCCTACTCTTCAGGAAACCCACCTGCACTGCATGAATAAGGTCAGGGAGAATGTGCTGAAGACAAGCCGCCCAGCAGCATTAATCAGCCAGATGGGCTTGTAACAGGCTGGACAGAGTAGGTCCTTCCCCTCCTTTGGTAGGACTGTAAGAATCACTTCATTAAGGGCCGGTGGGATCTTCCCCTCAGATTGGGCATCTCTGAACATGTTGGTTGCAGTGAGGTCATGATATCAGGGCTGATAAATGCTGATAGAGATCCGTCGGGATCCCATCTCCCCCCAAGGGATTTATGTTTGTTGATAGCCTGGATAGCCCCTTCAACCTCTCTTTCAGTGAGTGGGGCTTTAAGTCGCTGGAGTTGAGCTGGAATAATGTGTGGGAGGGTTATCTTAGAAAAGAAAGCCTCCAACACAAATCCATCCACCCATCTCTGAGATATCTGGAGGTCACTATAGTACTCCAGTGCAACTATGTTAATGTCAGATGAAACGTTTGAGATGGTTCTACTCAAATTGCGCCAAGCCAGGATGCGATGCTCAGCCTGCCTCTTACGGAGGCAATAAGACAAGAGCTTCAAAGGCTTCTCCCCTGTCACTCAGAAGTTAAAACGGGTCCTGTGCAAGGCCAGTATATCCTGTTGAGTCAGCAGGGTACTGAGTTGCAGCTTAACCCACACAATTTCAGCATGGATCTCTGAGCATCACTGTCTAGCTGGAGGAGCCTTAACTGCTTTTTCAGCTCTGCCAACTTCTGCAGTAGCTGTTTAGACTCTTCCTTCCTTGCCTTTTGCTCTTTGGAGGTGTACTACATTATGTGAACCCTTATGGTGGCCTTAAAAGCCTTTCCCATACTGATGTAGAACTCACCACCCCTGTGTCATTCAGAGCAGAATACTCTTCTGCAGTCTGCCATACCCATTGTAGGAAATCCTTGTCCTGAGGGAGCAGTGGGTCTAATTCCATGTGGAAGATATCTGGGAGGGGGTTCCCCAAATTGCCCAAAGGGAAATGGGGCATGATCTGAGATCATAATCGGTTCTATTGCTGACACGATAGCTGCATGTTGGTCCTAAGGTGAGACCAACCAAAAGTTCAGCCCACTGGTTGATGAACTCACAGGGCAATGCAGGAATAGTCCCTTTCTACCAGGTGCAATAGCTTCCAGATATGTAACAGGAAAAGTTGCACCATCATCTTCTGCATCATCTGGGCAACACAGGGCTGGGATTCTACTACTGACTTAGATCTGCCCAGCAAAGGGTCTAACTTGAAGTTGAAATCTCCACCTAATATGCATGGTATTCCCCTTCAGTAAGGTTAGACATCACTTGGCTTAAGGTTGCAATGAAATCGGGGCTGTCCCAATTGGGCCCATACACTGAGCCCACCACCAGGGGGCCTGCTGCAGTAGATAACTTGACCACTAACCATCTTGATGCACCATCTGAGATCTGGGTCAAGACTGTCCATTGAAGTGTTTTGAGAAGGAGGATGGAAACCCCCCTCTTAGCCATGGGGGCACAGCAGTGCATCTCCAGACCCCCAAGTCCCTACACAATTTCTTTGCTTCTCCGTCAATTTTGCTTCCTGCAAAAGTGCTATCTGATACTTCAGTTTTGATACATGAGATAAGACAGCTTTATGTTTTATGTGGGAGTTTAACCCATGGGCATTCCAAAAGTAACAGCATAAATCAGCCATTGAGGAGGGGCACAAGCATGGATACGGGATAAGGTCCCAAGGGGACATTGACACAATACTCCGGCCTTCAAACTCTGCACCCTAAAAAGACAGAGTGTAATGGGAGACCCTCCAAGGCACTCAGCCAGCAATGGGAGCTACTCAAAAGCAGTTCACAAATGAAGTCAGCACACTGAAAAGCAGATACCACTAGAACTATATACAAAAGTAAGAGAACCCAGTCAGTCTTATGATGTACAGATAATCTTAACAGAAGAACTATTGGGTTCTGCCTGCGAGTGGTCATTACTAGTGACCCCATAGGTAGGGTGAAGCCCTCCCCAATGGCTAGGCAAGGCAAATTTTATTTATATAGCATCCTAGCCATAGGCTCTGAGTGCTTTACAATAAAACAATGCCCCAAAATTTTAAAATCAAAAATATATTCAGATAAAATTAAGAGAGTTCTCAAACAAATATGTCTTTAAGGAGGCTTTAAAGGCCTCGACTGAGCTGGTTGCATGAATGTAGGGTAGGAGAAAATTCTACAGAGATATAGCAACTGTACCAATGCTCTATCACCAGATCTCTTTAGGTGAGAGGAAGGTACAACAAGCACACCAGCCTTGGTGGACCGTAGGGGAGATAGGCTGATATGGGACTAGGTTGCACAATGGTGCCTCTGCGTAGAAAATAACCAGAACCCAGGGTTGCCTGAGAAGTAGAGATAACATCCCAGGGGGAGAGGTGTGTAGTCCATGGGATAGTGTCCAAGCAATTGGCCAAGGGTCAGAAGCACCCCCAAGGCCTCCCCAAAACCCTTCCAGGGACATACCCCATAAAGCAGTTTACCCAGTTGTCACTTGAACAGGTCAAATGACTACATCCTGAGACCTCCATTCAGGAGAGGACACTATCTAAAATTCCACTCTGAGGTTTATTGGCTAGCACAGGAACACATGACACAGACCCTTTCCCTCCACCCCAACATCCCATATACAAATATAAAGTGATCTATCTAAAGCAAACTAATCTTGTATAATACCTCCAGGGCTTACATATACCAACAGCAGTCCATGAGGCAAGTTTGTCAAACACATTATTAAAGAGCTACTGATGCCTCAAAAAAACACTTTAAAAACCATAATAATTAGGTACAATTCTGTTTGCATTCCATTTATATTTTATATGTTTCTCCTCCCCGCAATTTATTACTTAAGAAATGTATGTGAATACATGTTATAACATGGGTTCCAAAAATCCTGTATTCTGATTCTTCCAAACAGGCCACCTGACCATTGATTAATCCCTGATATACCCACAGTTGCATATTCACAGGGCTTTATTTTAACATTTCTTTAGGTAAACCTCTAAAATAACATTACCCATGTTATAAGAGGATTAACCCACTCTAGGTGGTTCAAGTCACTTGGCTTCGCCTCATGACTCCAACCCCTCCCAGGCGTGGAATAATGTTCAGTAAACCCATATCCTGTCATGGGTTAATCCCCCCATCATTGTACCTTAGAGTTCATTCTGAGTTCATCTGCTTCTACAGCTTACTCCCTACTTCAAGCCATAATCCTGTGTTATGACATCACAATCTGTTAGCATGACAGTAACTGTGATGTCACAAGCAGTGCTCCATGACATCAGTTAGGGAAAAAGCAACAGGAATAGATGAACTCTTCAGGGGCAAAGATCCTGTTTTCATGCAAATCACCTCACTACTAAATAATGGGGAGGAGGAATACAGAACTAATGGGAAATACAAGCTGTACAGTGCCCAAATATTATGTTTTGTTAAAGTTGTCCTGAAAGTGTCACCAGCTCTTTAACCAAGTCTGTCTCAGTCCTCCTCAAGAAAGAGAGGAAGAACACGGGGGGAAGAAAGCCAAGTGTGAACATAAGGAGGGGGCCACAGTGGGTGGGAACATGGTAGGGAAGTGTCAGATTGTCCCCTCGGTGCTCCAAGAAGAGGAAGAGGTACACAAGTGAGAGCAGGTGGGGGGTAAGAGAAGGAAGTGGATAGGTGAGATGCCCATACCATTTGCCAACTATGCCCCTCCTGTGCCAGGTCCACATTCAGAACTTCATGACCACATCAAAGTCTCAAATGAGAATATGCAAGCAATGGCAGAGGCAGGGATACACCCCCAAGTGGTGTCTGAATGTGTCTATTCAGCCAGTCAGTAAGCCCCAGCTTCCAATGACAGGGCCCAAGTCACTTACTCCATCCAGCCCTTCTTTGAGAGAACTTGGGCTTAGCCCAGAAGACCTACAGTATACTGTTGCAGATGACCTGAAGCGGTACCTGTGCAGATGGGGGAAAGGACCTGGCCGATCACGCCATCCTCCCTTACCACTCCCCCAACAGTACCAAGGATCTCTTGCTGTGAGTGAGCAAATAGGGTTCCTGTGGAGAGATACAGTGGACAGCTGCCTTACAGCCTGATCAAGAAGGTCTGAATTACCTTCTGCTCACAAGTGACATATCTTGCAAACAAAGCAGATATGTTAAAGGACCACCTTAGGTGGTATCCTTGAAGGAGCTAGAGACTGGGGGAGGGTGAGTAACTGGGACACAGAACAAAAATATGCTACCTTCCAAGAGGAACAGGAAAGTGCTGCTGAGGCAGATGTCTTGTGCCCCTTAAGACCCAGCAGGGAGCTTGAGTGAGTAGAGGGAGGTAGCAGGGTCTATATAGATTCATCCCACTGTTCCTGTATGTAAACAGCCCCCAACTCCCTGTAGTACCTAAAGAAAAACACCGGGGCATAAATGGAGAACTGAGTTCAAAGAGACAAAAAAAAAAAAAAAAACAGATCCCCCATGGTTGCTCATACCCATTAATAGGGCTCCTGGGTTAAAAACACCAGTGAGGGATAACATACTTCCCTAGCCCACCCATAGCAAAAGTACACAGGCAATCCCCACCCACAGACCTTAACTCATTCTATCCTATTGTCACTTAGAATGTTCAGGTACTCTCTGCCTGCTGCTAGAACACCTGTGTGCCTGAAGGGGTTTTAGATCTGCAGCATTCATACAAACACACTGTGCTTAAACCTACATATCTTAAAAACCATACATCCAATTTTAAAACCGTAAAAAGAAAAGTTTTTCAGGACAAAAAGTTTTTGAAAATGAGTGAGGTTTGGTAATGACTATTTAACTGGATTTAATGTTGTGTAAGGTTGTTTTCATATTTTAATAAATTCTGATGATTTTATCTAAATATAATTATGCTCTGTTTACTTAGTCATGCAAAAATATTAAATTTCTGTAAAATTGTTGATTAAAATTGTTAGAAATATACAATAAACAACTGTCATTGTCTAAATATAAATAAATTTTGCAAGTTTTTTACCATTTTTTTAGTCAGAAATCAATATCTGAATCTCTTGTTATTACAGTTTGAGTTTTTTGTTCTACTCCACTGGTTGGAATTTTTGCAGTGTTTAATTCTTCTTACCCACTGATTTTAGTTTATGAATCTGATTATCAATTTGTTTTGTTTTTCCCCTAGTTTAGTAAGAACATATTAACGCATTACCTCAGAAGGACATATCAGGAAGTGATGCAGGAAGGAAGTGCTTTGTAAGGTCAAGTGATGTAAATAGGAAGAACACTTCCAGTGTAGGTCAGTGAGCTGACACAGGAAATGGATACATTTGTTAGTGCTGGAGGTCTCTCTATGATTAATTACATATTTGCTGTAGTTAAAATGTGTAATTTCATTGAAATACACTATTTTATTTTATTTTTGTAATAAAATCCCATAATAAGTATAGGAAACTGTATTTTATTTGTGCTGCTTGCTTTATCATACTGTAAATGAAGCATGATGTAAATGATGTTCATGTAAAGGTTCACACTCTTTCAGTAAACAGCATGTTACATAAATCTGTGTATTATTTAATTTCCTGGCATAGTTTATTTTGGGGGTTGTATTATGGGACAGTTTAAAGTGAGGGAATGACACAGCATGATGAAGCACTGTGTGTTGGTGGCGGGTGGGGGGTCCTGCATTCATAATACATGCTCAGATGCACTTCATATGTTCTGGGGAAATGAGAGGGCTGTATGCATGTAATAATGGTGCTAACAGACACTATAGATACATTATGGGTATTAGATATAAAATTGCTGAAAAGGCACTGGTAATTTGGGGTATACTGTGTCATGGGGAAGGGGGTGGGTGTGCCTGTACCAAGGAATGATGCTCATAGGCACTGCAGTCATTTTGCATCATGAATTGGCACCCATCCTTGGGGTATACTCAGTTGTAGGGAAGCAGGTGGGGCTGCCTGTAACTGGTAATGGTGTTCATATGCCATGCAGAAACATTGTGGGTACACATACAGGGTGATGACATGGGCACCTGTAAAGGTTGTGTACTATGTGCTGTGTCACATGGTTTGCCTGCATACACATGTGATATGTTGCAACATTCAGTGTGGCGCACTGTGTGGGTGGGAAGGAAAGTGTGTATGCCTGCACCATGGAGTGATGCTCATTGGTGCACATGTGTACTGTGTGCTATGTTTCATTTGAACGGACTGTATATGTCATACACTGGCACTGATCACATCACAGTGAATCAGAGGTAAGGGATGGTCTGAAGCATTATGAGCACAAGGGACTAAAGTGGTTGTGGAGTGATTGGAACTTGAATAGAACATTGCAGTGCATCTGAGGGTAGTGATGGAATGAACCTTGATGTGCACAATGGACTACACCATGGTGACTGAGGAGGGATCCATATCAGTAATGCACATCACAGAGTGTCAGAGATAAAGGTTGGACTGAAGACTGATGAACAGATGGACTAAATCAGTGACTCTCGTGGGATTTGAACCTGAACAGCACTTTACAGTGCAGTAGAGGTTGGGGCTGGACTGACACCAGATCAGTCAATGGACAACACCATTGGCAGTGGAGGGATCTGAACCTGAAATGCACTTCACTGTTCACTACAGTTTGGGGCTCGACAGATGTATGATAAGGAGATAGATTTTACAAGTGGCTGTGGAGGGATTCGAGCCTGAAGAATACTTTACAGTGCATCAGAGATTGTGGCTGAACTGATGTCATATGAATTGATGGACTACACCAGTGGATGTGGAGGGTTTTGAACATGAAATGCACTTCACAGTGCATTATGGGATTGGTCTGCACTGATGCATGGTAAGTCGATGGACAACACCATCAGCTGAGGAGGGATCTGAACCTGAAATGCACTTCACTGTTCACTACAGTTGGGGGCTCTACTGATGCATGGTAAGGAGCTAGATCTTAGAAGTGGCTGTGGAGGGATTTTAACCTGAAGAACACTTTACAGTGCATCAGAGGTTGAGTCTGGACTGACGTCATATGAGTCGATGGACAACACCAGTGACTGTGGAGGGATTCAAAACTGATCTGGCCTTTACAATGCATCAGAGATTGGGACTGGACTGATGCCAAATAAGTTGAAGGCAACACCATTATTTTTTCATTTTAAACAATCAGCAACTGCATATTAGGGAGAAAACTCAAGTGCAGAGCATGAGACAAATATGCTACTGACCCTAACTCACTTATCATCCATAACGCAGGGAGCAACATGCCACATAGATTTAACATAGCCATAATCTGAACATAAACTCTTTAAAAAGTAACAAAAGGTGCTGAATTCATGTGGCCTCATCTAATACATGCACAAGAAACACTCTCTCCCATCAGGAATGCCAGCCGGATCCATAAGATGTGATCACACAGGATGACCAGAAATTATCCCAAAATGAACCAAGTAACAACTATGAAAACTTTTATCATAAATAAAAATTAAAATAAATAAAGTAAATACAGATTACAAATCGAGGTTTTGGCACCAAAATAAAGTGAGTATCTTAGGATGAGAGCAGCGCCTCCATCTTGAAACTAAGTTTCCGGTCACCATGCTCTTCCTGCACCAGTGTGTGCTCTGACTGGTTAATGGAAATAGTGACGTGTGCAATAAGCATAGAGCAAGCATGGCAACAGTGAGGATCAATATGACCAAATGGTGAAGCACTGCAGAGCTAGGGCAGGTGCAGGTGAGGGCTGCGACCCTTAACTGAAACATCAAAAAAAAAAATCACTGTACACTCCAGAGCCCAGAGAGAGCCACTTTCCCTCCAGTGATGGTTGTAAAAATACGAGTCCTTGCTTGAATGCTAAACAAGGATTTAGTCTAACGTTTCAGGCACACACATTGAAAAGAATAGTGGAAGGCACAACAAAAGATCTGTGTGCAGGTTCCCTGGCACTTTGACAACTAAGGCTTCATCAGGGGGATGGTGCCTGCATCTAAGACAATCCCTTTATACCAATTAAATTCAGAATTGATGATGTCAGAAAATCCGACCAATCACAGAGCTCGATTTTTAAATACAGAAATATTCAGCTCACTTAGTGGTATAAATGGACTAATAGTTATAACAATCATATCAGTGACAACATGTTATTGTAGAAAAAGACCCCAAAAGACAAAAAAATACACCAAAGTGGTGACGGCCAATTGGATTGTGCGAATAAAAAAAAAATAAGTTATGAAATTAATTATAGTGTCAACCTGATCAGCTTAATATGTTACACTAAAACAAGGTGATTTGTTGTTGCAATACAAACTAATGGCAGAATGAACATAATACATTTTTCACAGCACATGCAAAAAATAGTAAATTTATTTATTTATGTATTAAGGCTTGTTTTCTCAAAATAGCCAATAGGAACGATATTATATTAGGTAAATCAGTAAGGGCACGATGTCCCTATTAGCTGGTACAACTCAATTCATCACATGTAAACAAATGCTTGAGCTGCAACAAGAGAAGATATGGACGCCAATCGCGCCATCAGGCACTACAGCATATGATTTAGGACTCTATATGGCGTCATCAGGAAGGAATGAGTTTTAATAAATGGTAGCAAACTTTGAGAGAGCATCAACATCATAAAATTATACCAAAAAACAGATAAAACTGCTAAACTCCTGAAGTTTCTTTAAACTTGAGAGCTCAGGGGAAATGAAGTCTTTCAAACTGTCAGATGACTTAAAGAATCGAGCTTTGCTCCAGTATATCGCTTCAGTTCACAATGTTGTTATGGTAAGACGTTGTGTCCTGCCAGAGTTCCAGGGTGTAGAAATAACAGCCCTGGACACCACTTAAGTGGGTTTGATCACCATCACCCACACAGTTAATCTTTAAAGTGTACCTTAGTAAGCAAATGTAAGCTTTCATCCCATCCCCTGCACATGTTTACTGGCCTTTTGTTTCTGCAGAGATGTTGCACTATCCCCTGGTCCTGAAGATACTGTGGCTGGCAATGGAATTGAAGCTGCTACCACCACCTAGAATTTGTTTGGCGAGTGGACCAGAGAAATTAGCATTAGCATGCTGGCAGGGGGGGCTTGCCATCACATCTGAGGAAAGGTCAGATTGTTGAGGGCCTGGAATTTGTTTGGGATAGTTGAAATTCTGACACCGCTCATCAAGGAAGCCTGCAAGTGGGAGCTCCTGCTATGGCTATGGGACTGGGGAGGCACATCTCCTTTCTTGTTCAGAAATTGCTGTCTTCGCTTGGCTCCTGAGTGTCTCAGCAGGGACTATTCATCTGTCATCTCAGGGCAGTCATTGTGGATCTCTAATGGCTGCCAGTACCGCAGTTTCTATAGGAGTGGTTGCCAGAGACTCTCATTGGTTAAGGTGGCTCCCAGTTAAAATGATTATGAACTAACTGTTCATGAATTATTTATGAACACTTCATGAATTCAATGCATGAATGTTCATCAAGCATACATCAAACTGTTCATGAGTGTTCAAGAATTATGCATGAACATTAAATGGCACTCTTGTGTTCACGAACGAAAGATTCATGAAAGTTCATGAAACTCTTCCACTGAACTTTTATGGGAAAAGTCCATCAATATTTACTGTAACCAGAAATACCCTGCTTTTATAATGTTGTTTAATTCATCAAGCAACCCTGGTTCAGCCCTATAATCTCAAAATAATTTTGTCCCATATACAAACCAAAGGCAGAGTTGTTCAAAAGCACAGCAATTGTCTTTTAACAAATCAACATATTCCAATTCATGGGTTTTCTTGCCATATTTTTAGAATCAGTAACTTACCTTATACTTACTTTTTTCTGTTATTTTTCCTTCAAGTGGAATCACTGATCATCTATGTGCTGTAAATAGAAAGGCCCAACTGCTATTTATGTAGCCCCCCCCCAATGTCTAGGGGTATGATGGAATGTCCGAGTGGAGAGGAGCAATCATACAGCAGACACTACCCCAGAATGGCTGCATTTACCTGGTTCACTGGTCTTCTCAGGGTGCCACAAACGTCATAAGGGGCTGCTGCTAAAGGGAGGAAAGAGGTTAGTCATAAAAGCAGTTCAATAAATAAGTCCATTCTCCACACAAGGAATAAAAATTCATAAACTCAGTCTAATTCAGTGGGGAACAGTTCACAAATGCACTCCATGGAGCATGGGGTAAGATGGGGGCAGAAACTGATTCCTAGGCATGCAAGTACCTCACACAATGGTACACTCTAGATCATGAAGATCTCCCACTAGCTTCTCTTCAGACCTAAATCAGGCTTCCATTATCCTGGTGGCAGCAACATACTCAGAGGCTGAATCGGGCCTTGTTTCAACTTTTAGCAACTTCGCTTCTCCCCTTCTTTCTTCATGTACAAACTTAGATGCTGGTCTAGACAGGTCCCATCTATGCCAGCCTGGTAGAGATAGCCACACTACTTTTCAGTTTTGGATTGGGACTGGCACTACGAGGGCTCGAACCTTCGCAGACTGCACCTATTATAACATTACTTGGCCAACACTCCAGGACTGACTCCCTCTCTCAGCTGCGTGGCACCATGATTGCAGATGACATGATGGGCACACCGGGCACATGGCAGGGACTACTCATACAAGGAGCTGCTCACAGAGAAGTATGCCCAGGCTCCTGGCGCTATCTGCCCGTTCCCACCTACTCCATGATCTGCCCTCTCCAGTGCCATCTTACAATCACAAGAGAGGGATAGGGCAGGCTCTCACCACTGCCCCACCACCTCTTCTAGCTCTGTGGCATGGATGAACTTCCTCCAGCAAAATGTCTCTGCTTTGGCCATTCTCCCTCCCAGAATGCTCCATACTCTTGCTCCCCAACGCTGCCACACTATGGATAGTGAGGGACCAGGGTGGCAATCACCCCAACCCGGTTCTGAACCATGGCTCTTCTCACAGACCAGATCTCTCCTTTCATGCCAGACCCTAATTTATATATCCCGTGCCCAACCAGGCTGCCCGCCTGCAGGTGGTCCCAGATGGCACTGGGAGTTAACCTTTTGTTACTTGCATGCTCCAAGGGGCCTTACACGCTCTCCACACACAAACACTCACCTCCTGGTGAGCACTATCCCCGGTTACATGGAATGGACCCCCAGCAGGAGATATCCGCAGTCTTCCTCCAACATGCCATCTGGCACTGCTGGCATCACTGCAGTAATGGTAGAACCCTCTCAGCCAAAACCATTGTGCTACCCATACTAGCTACTGCTATCCAGAAACCTAAGTTACCCAGGGAACTAGGCTACCCACCTCCTGTGCCCTTGGATGGACTGCGTAAACCATTGCAGTGGTATCCAAACCCCTGCTCTCTCATTACCCAAAAGCCACATCACCTTTCCCTATGCTGCTGCCACCAGGTTAGCTAATTAAATGTTTAAGCCTACCCCACATTTCCCACCAAATATTATTATTAATGCACCTAAACAGCGCCTGCAGCTCCAGTAGGGTGCAGCTAACCTTTATTAAGTAATAGAAAGAATTAGAAAAGCAAGCTGCAGGACTGATGAACACTCACTCTACTCCCACGCACACACACACATACATACACACTCAAGCACACACACATATGCACACATACATACATATTCTGTTGTTTTCACCAGCACCATGGTGCTCAGTCGCCGATATCAAAAGTCTGTGAGTTGTTTTTTTGTTTCAGAGGCACAGTCTCTTGGCTGCTGTTCAACTCAACTATACTTCCCCTTCAGTCAGCTTGGCAGGCTCAATCTTTTTAACTAGAGACAGGCAACAAGAACACTAGAACAATAATTAAGAACAAAAAAGGGTTGGTCTCACCAGATATCCAGTGGGGCTCAGCAGTCCTTATTTAATGTCCAAACAGGGGGTCTTTCAAGATCTCGCACAGTAACAGTCCTACAAATCTGGTGGATCTCAATGGGAGCTGGATCTAGGACTTGCGGCTCCATGAGCATAGTAAAACTGTGGGTCTGGCTTGGTCACCTCCTTTGCAAAAGAGTCCTGGCTGATCATGTGATATTTCATGTGCTTCCCTTCAATGTCCTGGATTATAGCAAACATTTCAAAAAAGGTGATTCCTATGTAGGCGTGCATATCGCACATGGCATTGGGCTTCTTGTTTTTTTTTTTTTTTGTAACTCAGCTTTATTGCATAAAAAGTTACCACAGCATAACATTGATACGTATATCCATTGAACATGTGTTAAACATAAAGAGTTAATACTCAGGCACTATAATTGATAACACTTGTTGTATTACAATTTCAGTTAATAAGAAACTGTGGTAATACAATTCAGTTAATAAGAAACTCTGGTTAAGAGCCTGACCAGTAAGGTGTTATCGAAGATTCCAATAAAAAGTGTAGGAATTACTAGAAGTACAGGCTAGTGTTTAATACATGATCAACAATCAACCTTTTAAACGGGGATAATATGCCCCAACTGGTGGCTGCACCTCTCCCCCAATATATGAAGAAAATGTTGTATACATATGGATAAGTACAAATCCAACTAAAGAGGTCTGTGTTTTTATTATTATGTGTTTCTAGGCCTTGTACTTACCAAATTAAATTTTCCTACCTAGCCCTAAGATGAGGGTTCACCAATTTAGGTGTTACCAAGCTCCTCTATCAATAGCCAGGACTCCCAGCCCTGCCACCTCTGTACATATTTATCTAACTGGAGTCGCAGTCTGGCCATCAAGGCTTCCATGGAAACCACCTCCTTCACTCTCCTAATCCATTCCTGCAGTGTGGGAGGATCAGATCTACGCCATCTGGCTGTTATACATTTCAATACCACTACTAGGAGAGTCAAGCTCACTTTACGTGAGTCTCCTCAAGTGCATTACTGTGGGTGCACCCAAAACCCTCCTCAGATTTGAGGGGATGAGGACTCCCAAATGTTATGAATGGCTGACTGCAGGTCTCCCAGAATTCCACGAGCTGAGGGTAGGCCCAAAAATATGCCAATCATCCCCACCCTCCACATTTCTCCAACAGTTCGATCCCTTGAGGGCCAAAGTGCTTTGTAATAGTGGAGACTTGGAAGTATCTTACCAGAACTTTCCAAAAATTCTCTTCACACCGGGCAGAGGTAGCTTTCCAGCCCACTTTAGTCTGCAACTCCAGTCCATCTCATTTATAGTTATGTGTAATTCCGCTCCCAGGCCTTCTTATGAGCATATAGGAGCCCCTTTCATATCTAGCAAAAGCTTATATGACTGGCCACATGCCTGATCTTTGCCTGATATTGTCATTGACCCATATAGAAAATTTTCCCATTCTGAATAAGGCCTAGTCAGGCCTAATAAATTGTTTTTGGAATGGATGAAGTGTCTAACTTGCATAAATATCAGAAATTCACTGTTTTCCCATTAAAATATTTCTTTTGCTTTCTGGAAGGAGATGCATCTTCCGTTTTCTGTAAGTTGGGAGGATCTGGTCTCCCATCTGCCATATCCTGGATCCAAAGTGGGGGGAAAAAAATCAGGTTCATATCTAATGAGAGACAAAGGACCCACTCCACTTGGGGTGGTAGTTAGTTTCTTCACTTTGGTAAAGGACATATAGACCATGTTTCACCCACCTATTGGTCACCTGTTTGACATAGTCAGAGGTTACTGAGGTGAGAGCCAGAGTAAACAAAGAATTTCCTCCTGCTGCCTCATTTTCCATCTTATACCACCTGGATGAGATCCTTTGTCCAGCCCAAGATAACACTGGTCCCATTTGTGCAGCTAGGTAGTAGAAATGAAAAACCGGCATTGCTAACCCTCTCACTTCCCTGGGCAGGTACATGATATGTTTGGCTATCCTGGGTCTCTTATGTTGCCAAACGAAACTCTGGGTATCTCTCGCTAGTCTGTTCCAAAAACTTAGTGGGAGTTTCAGGGGGAGACACTGAAATAAGAAGAGCAGCCGGGGTAGGATGTTCATCTTTATAACAGACACTCTGCCTATCAGGGTTAGGGGCAGTTGTCTCCATCTGGCCAGATCCTGCACAATTTTATCCCAAAATTTGGTGTAATTAATGTTAAAAAGCTTAGAAAGATCTGTACAGATCTATATTCCAAGATATTGGATTTGATTTTGAGGCGCCCACTTAAAAGGAAAGGAATCTTTAAATCTCTGGGTTACTATTCCACTCAAGATCTGTGCCTCCGATTTGGAAAAATTTATTTTGTAACCTGAGAGTCCTCCAAAAGACTGAAGCTCCTTTAATAACATGGGTACCGAAGTTTCAGGGAAAGATAAAAAAAATAGAATCTTTGGCATATAAAGTGAGTTTCTGTTCAAAACGCCCTACCATGACGCCTGAAATTCTTGGGTTCTGTCTCACTTTAACTGCCAGGGGCTCCAAACTGAGAGCAAATAAAAGAGAGCACCGCTGTCTAGTGCCCCGAGATAGCAAAAAAGAAGCTGAACTAATGCCGTTTACCCTTACTAATGCTTTGGGGCATTTGTACAACTGTGAATAGATTCTAAAATTTGGACAAATTTCATTCTCTCCATAGATGCTTTTAGAAATTGCCAATTAACCCTGTCAAAAGCTTTTTCTTTATCCATGAAGATAGCAAGTTGGAGCTGTCCTGCTGACCCCGGGAAGAAATAATATTAAGTAGTCTGCATATATTATCTGATAAATAGCTCCCTGAAATAAAGCCTGTTTGGTCTTCATGGACTAAGGATGAGATAAAGTGCTGTAATTTCCCTGCAAGTATGTCCGTAAACAGTGTTACATCTATATTTAGTAGGGAGATGGGTCTATAAGACTCGCATTCCAAGGGGATTTTCCATTCTTTATGAAGAACTGAGATATGCGCTGTTTTCCAAGAGGCTGGAATTTCTCTTCCCTCCATTTTTTAATGGAAGACAGGCAGCAGCAATGGCATAATTGCTTCACTGAAAGTTTTAAAAAATTCCAAGGGGAACCCATCAGGTCCTGGAGACTTACTACTTTTTTGAAGGGTAATTTGGGATTTTATCTCTTGCTGAGTAACCAGCATATCTAACTGGTTGGCTTCAAGTTGTGATAATCTTGAGTGTTAAATAATTAAAGTAGGCTGAGAGTTTAGATTCAAAGCCAGGAATGGGTTCCTGGCATATAGGGATTCGTAGTAATTTGTGAATAATCTGGTAATCTCCTCTGGATGGTTCACTTCAATGTCCCCCCCAGCTAGGGTCCTTTAGCTGGAGAACCAGCCTGTTTTTCTGTTGTTGCTACAAATTAATGGCCAGTAGCTTCCCGGCCCTGTTCCCACTCTCATAATAACTCTATTTGATTCTCCTATAGGAGGCCTCTATTTGTGAAGAAAGCATGGCCTCCAGGGTCCTCTTTCTGTCATTTAGCTTTGTTTTGACTTGTGGTTTTAGAGAAATTTTGTGTTGGAATTCAAGGTCTGTTACCTCGGATTCCAATTTGTTTCTTCTCTGCTCCCTGCGCTTCTTTTCTTTTGATGCAAAATTAATTATAACCCCTCTTAGCATGACATTTAGTGCATCCCATCTAACTGCATGTGAGGTACTCCCTTCTGGATTGTCTTGTTCATATAGTTTGATGGTACTAAGAATGAGGTCTTTAAGCTCTTGATTATTCAGATCTACATTAAATCTCCAGTAAGAGTTATGAAGTGGTGGGGGACAGTGCCAGTACTAATTTAACCAGAGCATGGTCGGAAATGGTGTGAGACAAAATCTGGCATGCCTTAACCATGTACTGTACATCCACTCCTCAGGGAGGAAGAAAAAATCAATCCTAGTATAAGAAATGTGTCTATCTTGAAAAATGTGAATAGTCTCTCTGTTGGCCATTCACTGCCCTCCACACCTCTGTGAGCCCCAAAGTGTGGCTTAGTCGAAGCAAGGTTTTCCCGGCCATGCTCATCTTGCTAGTCTGTGCCCCCCCATCCAGGGCTGGAGAAAGACTTGTATTAAAATCTCCTCCTATAATGCAGAGGTGGTCTGTCACAGCAAGCACTTCTAAGAAAAAAGTTCTAAAGAACAGAGAGGCCCTCTTTGTCCTCATTAGGAGCATAAATGCTGGCTATAATACATGGGGTACTTAAATACACTGCATTCAGTATTGTGTAATGGCCCTCAAGGTCAGTAAGAACAGATATGACTCTTAATGGACATGCTCTGTGAATTAATATAGCTGTCCTTCTATGGGAAGGGTGGGCTTGATATGAGGAAGCATAAACCTTCCCAACCCATCTACAACTCAGTTTTTTGCTTTCTCCATCATTAAAGTGTGTCTCTTGTAGTAGGGCAATGTCCGTCCCTGCTCTCACCAACTCCTGGAGGAGTCTGGTCCATTTAACAGAGCTGTTAATCCCCTTGATATTATAAAAGACAACATTTAGATCACCCATGGTTACAGAACAGACCACCACACATTCTTTTTATTATTCTAACTCTGTTCCAGTAGGGCCCCAACAGACCCTGCTCACATTCTGGGGGTTTGGAATAGAGAGAGAACACACAGCCTAAAAGAAACCTAAAACTGGCATTAAACATCCACCACTGAAAAACTTCAACCAACAACAACATTAAAAAAATGATTACAGAACTTGTGAATAACAGGGGGCCTGTAAACCCTGTGAGTAGCTTCAAAGGTGCCACAAGTGCCTCATCTCTTCTCTCTCGGTGTACTATGGAGATGGGAGTGTGGGTCAAACCCCACACCATATTGTTCATTTTCCTGAATGGGATCAAAAACAGCTCATGTGGTATCAGCCATGCCACGCAGCAGATTTCTCCCTTTGGTCCCGTGAATTTTCATCAGAATTAACAGAGTGGGTCTGGGGGTTCCACGTTGGGCTTCTTGAAGTTGTAGACCAGTACTAGAGGGGCTAAGGCAGAGCTTGGTGTACACTTTATATAAACATGACATGGAAGTCAGCAAGGTTTTCCTCTATTATGTCCCAAAGTTGCTTGGGGAGATAAGGATAGCAATGTCCAGGACACTCCTTGTGGATTCAGTGCCTAATGAATCTCTTGACTTGGGACCAGACTGGGATGCTGCGTATGCTGGTCTGGTAAGTCTGTCCATTTGAGAGCCACACTCCAGTCCAGTAGGTGAGGACCCTAGGGTCTGAGGGCCTGAGCTCATTCATTTTCTCCCCTCGCTGGCAGCATGCCTCTGGCAGGGTGTGAGCCATACAAGGGACCCTAAACAGAGGTGACTCATACAGTTTAGGTATGTCTCTTTCTAAGATCAGATCATTAAAGGTCAGCCTGTTGCTCAGACTGGCTATGACAGTCCCCAGTTCCTTTTCTTCCTTCCAGCAATCTGACTCTGAGCTACTCGCCTCTTCCTCCACCACCTCCTCTACCTTGACATCTGCCCGCTCCTTGCCTTTAAGGGAAGGCCCCTTGGATTAATCTTTAGGTGCAGTACCAGGGACCACGGGGAGTAGCTTCTGTGATAATTTGACTCCATGATCAAGACTTCTCCCTCTGCCAACAGGAGTTAAGGAACCCAGGACTTGAGAAGGACTGGGCAGATGGCTAGTGCCCTTATCAAGTGGAACAACAGCGCTGGACTCTGGCTTTACTTCTTCCCAGACCTCTGTGATGGTGGTGTTGTCAGACCTGTGTGGGTGAACAGTCCAGGCAAACCCCACGAAGACATGTAGGGTGGCAAAGCTCAGGGGTCTTAGCAGTTCCACAGGAGCATGTTGGACATGTTTAGCTCCACAGCACCTGAGCCTTGGAACAGCAGATGATGCACTGGTCTTTGGTGGTCAGTTTCTCCACTGTATCCAGAGCCACTGGAGCATGGTAATGGGGACAGTCACCTCTGTGGCCAACAGAGCTGGTGCTTTTGCCATTTTCTCAATGCAGATTAAGTTATTGCTCCCTGTCTTTCTCTGTTAATCTCACACAAACCCGAGCTGTGCAGTTTGCTGGTCCTCTGTCTCTCCCGTTTTTTTTTTCTTTGTGCTCTCAGCAGTCATAAGCACTGATCTCTGTCTCAGTCCTCTCCCCAGCAACCAACCTCCACTGCCAATCACAGATGCATGAGGGGCATTAGCATGCAGTCATATGTTGCTGCTGAACTTCCCACAAGTCAGGCTCAAAGGTGCCACTTCCCAGAAGGTGTGAAATTCCACAAGTCAATAATGGTGGGCTCAAAGTACAGAAGTCCAGTCCCATCTGGGCATCCAGTATTCTCCCTGCTGTAACACCCAAATACAGTCCAGACAAAAGATGAGCCCCACTTTGTAGCCCCCCTCCTCGATGTCTTGGGATATGATGGAATGTCCGAGGGGAGGGGGCAACGACACAGCAGACACTACCCCAGAATGGCTGTGCTTACCTGGTTCACTGATCTTCTCAGGGTGCATCAAACTTCACAGGGTTCTGCCACTAAAGGGAGGAAAGGGGTTAATCGCAAAAGCAGTTCAAGTCCATTGTCCACACAAGGCATAAAACTTCATAATCTTGATTTAATTTCAAGGAGAACAGTTCACAAAGGCACTCCATGAAGTGTGGGATAACATGGAGGCAGAAATTGATTCCTAGGCACATAAGTACCTCACACAGTGGTACACTCTCGATCATGAAGATCTTCCACTAGCATCTCTTCTGATCCGAATTAGGCTTCCATTATCCTGGTGGCAGCAACATAGTCAGAGGCTAAATCAGACCTTGTTTCAACTTTTAGCAACATCACTTCTCCCCCTTCTTACCTCCTGCACAAACTTAGATGCTGGTCTAGACAGGTCCCATTTGAACCAGCCTGGCAGAGTGAGCCCCACTACTTTTCAGCCATGGATTGGTACTGGCACTACTGGGGCTTGAACCCCTGCAGACTGCAACTACTATAACGTTCCTTGGCTGACACTCCATGACTGACTCCCCTCTCTTAGCTGCAGGGTACCATGTTTGTTGACGACATGATGGGCACACCAGACACACATCAGAGACCACCCATACAAGGAGCTGCTTGCAGAGACTTATGCCTGGGCTGTTGGTGCTTTCTGCCCATTCCCACAAGCTACACGATCGACTCTCTCTGGTGCTGTCTTACAATCACAAGGGAGGGATGTGGCAGGCTCCCACCACTGTCCTACCACCTCTTCTCTCTCTCTCTGCAGAATAGATGAGCTTCCTCCAGCAAATTTCTCTGTTTCAGCCATTCTCCCTCCCTGAATACTCCACACTGTCACTCCCCAACACTTTCACTCCCCAACTCTGCCACACTTCGGATAGTGGGTGGGAGGTGGGGGGAAGCGCCCCAACCTGGCCCTGAACCACAGTCCCTCTCACAGACCGGATCCCTCCTTTTGCGACAGTCCCCCCAATTTATATGTCCCATGCCCAATTAGGCCACCCACCTGCAGGAAGTCTCAGATGGCACTGGGAGTTAACCTATTTGTTACTCGTAAGCTCCCGGGGGAGGCTTATATTTATATCAGCAGAATCCCTCCCACTTTTAAAATATTAAGAGTTTAAAAGTTAATCTGTTTGGGTGTTCAGATAGTTAATTACCTTGTAGAATATATATTGTCCACTCTTAAACTGAATAAGTTCTGATTTGTGAAATTTCATAACTCTTACAGTGGGGAAACAGTGCATTCTGATATGCAAATTAGTTATGCAAATTGATTTTTGTCTTGACTCATCGTGGTCCTTTAAAGATTCAGCAACTCCATGAATTTTGTGTTGATGAACAGTTCATTAACTTTGTTCATGAACAGAGTTGAAGAACAGTTGGTGAACTTTGATGGATGTTCATGAACCTATCATGAAGACTCAAAGTTCATGAGTTGATGAACTTCTCTTCACCTGGGCTGATATGCCAGGAGTCTGTGTCTGGTAGCTGGATAGTACTTAAAAGGGTGGTAACCACTTTGGGAGAGGTAAAGTCATCGGGTACCCAATTAATTATGATGCAGGATAACTCAGAGAAAATCTCAGGCCACACTGAATAAGATGCTTGTGAACAGATGTAAATGCCTACCATCTCTGTGATAACTTCACTGAAAAGTCTTGAAATAGCTGAATGGGGTGACCTCACCAATTCAGTGGGCCTCACATGTGAGCTAGATACAGAATACTTTCTTTCACAGGGCATCTCAAAATTTTGATCAGGATTGGTCTCGGCTGGGCTCCAGGCTGCAGCTTCAGGGCCAATGAGCAGTGGGCCCATTCTAATTCAACCAGCAGGCAATCTACACCATTTAAGATCTCTGAGATTGCAGACTGTAGGAACCTGACCACATCTGTCCCCTCAACTCCCTCCCAGAACTTGATAAAACAGATGTTGTTCTGTTGCGTCCAGTTCTTCAAATTGTCCACCTTGTGCAGCAGATATCTGATGGCGGCAGCTTGTTCCCTCATAGTCCAGTGTAGATTGTCTGCACAGCACTCTACTTGCACTATATGGCTATTCATCTGTTCCACTTGACCGCTCAATAGCTTTAGATCCTGCACTATCTAATGTGCTATTTGTTGTACATTTGTGGTCTTATTCAGTACCTGTGATAACATGTCAGTAATTTCTTGCAGGGCATTGCCAAGTCACCAGTTCCACTGTGACCAAAAGCTGTATTCTCCAGTCAATGAGAGATGCCACAGAGAGGAGGGCTGCACCATGAGGAAGAGGAGGAAGGAGAGAGAGAGAGAGAGAGAGAGAGAGAGAATATCACTGTTCACCACACCACTCAGTGGTCTGCTCAATTGAAAATAAGAAAATGCAGCAGGTAACTGGTGGTATAATAGAGTGAGGCAGCACACTTAAAAGGGAATAGATTCAGTATAATTCATGGTTGGGCACCCATATCAGAGACAATCTCTGAAGAAGACTGGCACAGGTCAAAGCACTGGGGCAAGTGGGTCCTCTTGCTCAGTGAAAAAAGCTCTGATGGTGTTACAATACATCTAGTTACTGACTCATATATTGCTACATGAGTGCAGTTCTTTGCTTTCCTTGAACATGGTGGGCTGACCACCTGTTATTGCAGTCCTACAGCTTTCTCCTGTGATGCACTACTTCTCATTCTTCAGAGTCTCAGAGTTAGCCCATCATCTTAGCTGCTGGCTAGTCATGCCGGCAAAAGCAGTTTTGCAATTGAAATTCAGATAGTACAGGGTGAGGGGGGATTTATACAGAACAAATTTGCTAATAGTTTTTGTTTTTTTGTAGCCTGTCACTTTGCATCAGCCTGGTCTTGGACCCCTCTGCCTCCACCTCCAACTTTGACCGTGACTTCCCTGAAGCATCTTGGCTTACCCCAGGTCGTGGCCGGCACTAGCCCTAAGTGCCACGGCACTGTATTAGATGGAGAGCCAGCCCTGAGGCTGATTAAGGCAGAGGGCAGGCTTCATGGATCATGCAGGTGCTGGGTTTCTTCCCCATATGGGGCGGGGATGTGCAATGACAGCCAACGTCCGCCCACCCCAACATACTGGCACTGGTGTTATGACACCCAGCCTCCGCTGGGTATCCATAGCATACTAGACACTCTACCATCTCTCCCCTGGAGAAGGAGAGCAATCACAGGATGCTTGATCCTTCTCCTGCCTCTGCACCAGTGGGCTGCCTGCTAATAGTTTTTAAGTGATGGTTACTGTGGCAGTGTTTTGGTTTTTACTTTACTTACATGAAGGTTTTTTCTAAAACTTTCTGGGAGAAACTGATATCTGGATGAGTTTGCTGAGAGGGTTCCTAGGCAGGTGACTATCGTTCCATAAGCACCTGGGTTCTGAACCATCTTGGAAAATCAGAGCACAAGAAATGTTTGTAATTTATATGTGTGGGAATTTTATTGTTTATGTTTATGCACATTCACATATTACTAATAGCATTGCAGAAATACATTCTTTAACTTTACTAAATTGATTGTGGCAAATCTACATACCACTGGTGAAAACAAAATTCCACAGGGCAGAATTTATACTATGTGGAACTGACGTAATTTCAGCAGAATGCCAAGTTAGTGGAAGTTTTAGTTCTACCCATTTCCACAGAAGAAAAACAAATTTGCAAAGCCCTTTCTCCAATATGTGCAGCTGCCTCTGCCACCCAAATAATGTAGCCACTTTACATATCTAAAAAGAATAAACTTACGCATTAAGCTCTAAATTACTCCTCATTATGATGTTCCATTACCAGAGAAAGGAAACTAAAGTCTTTTGTTAACTCACTGCACAGTTTCTGCTGTTGTTCGCTAGTTTACTTAAGCAAAACCACATTGTGGATGAGGCAATAACCATTGCTTTAGGCCAAAATGCTATATTCATGTACAGTGAGAGAAATGTTTTCTCTAAAGAACACACAGCTCTGTGGTTAGGGTAGTAAAGAGTTGGAGTAAGCTGAAAGAGGAGCTGGCATATGCAAAATCAGTGGGGGGATTCAAACAAATTTGGGGCACCAGAAAGGGAGTGGGAAGGGAAGAGTGAATAACCTTTAGGACTCTCTCATTTAACATTAGTAAGGTAGGAATGGGCAAACATGATGGGCAAACAGGCCTTTTTCTGCCAACAGATTCCACATTTCCATGTTTCTGAGTTTCTATGTGTGTGACTGTTGTACCAAAAGTTTTCTCAAGTGTTTTAGAAAACATGCAAATCATTTATTTTATTTCACAGCTTATAAAGAGGAAGAGTATCTGTAATAAAGATGTTGATAGTCACTACTTGATTGTGATATTGTCCTTAATTTTATATTTAATGATTGAAGCCACAAATACACAGTTCTGACCTTTTTCTTGAAAATGTGCTAAATATTCACAACATCCAAGCCTTTTCCAGTCTGATAAGGAGACGTGGACTGCCCTTGAGCTACAAACCACACATACCCTCACTTACAGTACCTCCAAAATGCAGCCAGGAGACATAGGGCTCGGTTTTCAAAAGAGCTGGTGGTGCATTTCATTGGAACCATGTCGACTGATGACAATGCTAGACCACCATGTAGATGGTCTAACAGTGTCCAAACATCAGATGCCATGTGCAGCGATTTGCATCAGAAAGTCTTGCAAGCTCCTGTAAATCGTGGATACTACTGTTAAAAATTCCCTCTGGTTGATCCTGCCCTTATGTACTTTGGTGCTCCTTCTATCTTTTTTTGCCCCAGTTGGGATGTCTCACTGCTCCTGTCTAAGTGCAATTTTGTTTTGTAACTTCTATTTCTTCTCCGGTGGACAAGGGCATCTCTTGGGAGTACCCACTCAATCTTGGCCTCTACTCCCGACCTGAAACCACCCTCCCTGGGAGGCACATTACTGAGTGTCCCTGTCCTGGATCCATGGACTCTGCTCAGCCCCTGATCACCCCTCACCCCTGGCCTCCCCCACCTACCTTTGTAGCCTTTCTGTAATTAGAGGAGCAGTCGGGCTAATTAGAGGAGCTTAGAAGAGTCAATGGAGGGTTGGTCCAGCGAAGGGATGTGGGCTTTGGTTACTGAGGTCTCCGTTGCCTCCCTGGTCCTCTGTTTTTTTTCATATTGTTTCCTCAGATCATGGATGTGTTCTGACCCCTAATCCAGCATCGCCTCCTGCAGGGTCTCTGACCTCCATCAGGGGCTGCTGAGGAATGAGGCATGCCCAGTACCCACCCCCAGGAAGGAGGCAGTCCTCCAGATGCTCAATCGCTTCCCTCCCCTGCCGACCAGGTCCATTCCCTGAACCTCGGTCGCCATGCAGAGTAAGGTGGCAACTAGTGCCCAACCCTCAGCGCCACCTGCAGCCTGCTCTAAGTGTACGTTAACTACTATGCACCTATGTTTGCTTTACAATGCACTGAATATTAAAATGCACATCCATAATAAATTAATGAACTGGATCACGGGCTACCTGCATGGCAGAACCCAGCGGACCAGCTTCAACAAAGTCCTCTCTGAGTCCCGTCCAGTGACCTCTGGGTGTCCCTCAGGGCTCGTGTTGGAGCCTCCTCTTTTTCCCTCTTTATCAACCAGCTCCCCACGGTGACCTCCTCCTGCAGTGCCACCCTCTATGCTGATGACCTGGTGATCCTGGCACACGACCAAGACGCGCTACTCTAAACAGAGCTCTGACCAAGGCTCTGCAATGTTCAAACCTGGATTACAAGAACAAACTGGTCCTGAATCTGAAAAACTCAGGCCATGCTCTTTGGCTCCACTGCCAGGCTCAAAACCTCGTCGGCCTGTTTAAAGATTTCCTGTCCTGACGGATCCCTCCTCCCTGTAGTGAACTCTGCCAGATACCTCGGGTCACCCTTGACTCCCAACTCGACATGGGTAGTCACCTCTTTAATATCTGTAGGGCAGTTAACTGTAAGCTGGGCCTGGCCTACAGGCCCAAGTTCAACCCTCACACCCAGCAGCCAGACTAGCCCATGACCAAGGCGTGCTTCTCCCTCCCGAGCTATGGACTGCACCTATTAGCCTGCTCCCCCCAGACTCACCTTGCACGGTGGCACACGACATACAACAACATCTGTCGCTTTGCACTTGCTGTCCCCCGCCTCACCCATCGCTGTGAGCTATACGATAAACTAGGATGGCTCTCCCCTGCGAGGTACATGGACTTCAGGGTGGGCTGCCTTACCGACAAAGTGGTCAGAACCGGCACCCCCCCAGAGCTGGCCCTGCTCCTACCGCCATCAGACACCTCCACCTACCAGCTTAGGTCCAATGCGCTGGGGTTGCTCAGGTCCCTCCCTCCGCACCCTCATGGGTAGCTGGGATGTTACTGTGTGTCAGACCAGGCTCTGGAACTCCCTTCCAGAGCCGACCAGGTTGTCGCCTCCCACCTGTGCTTCCCTAACTCCTCTGGGGTATCCTGAATCTTGCATCTGCGGCGACTGTCCCAAGCCTCCTAGAGTATTTCTCTATACGGATGCTCTTCTGGCTTCAGCTTGCCTCCCTCTGACACTACCCGATATCTCTCGCTGCACTCCCTGTCTCTGCCTATACACCAGGGCACCTGACCCCGGATATATTGTCCACGTCATGGTTCCTTGGTCATTGCCTATCTCAATTTGTCTCTTACGTGAAATGTGCAAATGCTTTCTGTTGTAAATTTGTGTGTGACCCACTTATCCTGGGGGCTCGTTACCTCAGCGGATATAAGTTGTATTATGTTCGTATTTATCCCCTGGACTATGTTTCTATCTCAATCTTGTTGTTAAGCTGTACTCACTCGCTACTGTATACAATTGTCTGTATCCTTATGTTGTACTCTCCCGGGTCGTTCCTGAAAATAGACATAATACTTGTCTAGTGTACTTACCGGTTAACAAAAGCTAAAATAAAAATAAATAAACTTTGCTCCTACTGTATGTTGATGCACTATATTGCTTGTCATTTACTTAATGATGTGTTCTGCTAATGTACTTTTATTCACTTATCCATAGTAGTTTTCCTCCCCCACCCCGCCCTGCCCAAGATGCATCTGGAAACAAGCTGTTATCAGCTCAGTATGTCTTTCCTGGTTAAACATCTGAAATACATAAATCAGTGAGTAAGTAAAGTAAATCAATAACTAAACAAATAAATAAAAGGATGCTGACGTGGCATTGTGTCAGTGTTTGAATATCTGGCCCATATTGTTTATGTTTGATTTTCTTTACACCAAATAATTTATGAATAATTTACAAAAACTTTGCAACTAAGAAACTACATGACCTTTAAACTTGTAATGCTACACTCAAGTAAGACGCCGAACATTAGTTGTTATTTTACACAGAAACACTATGATTCGCCTTCATCACAAAATGCACGCAACTTGTCAATGTTCCTCAGACAGCTTGCATCAAAAAGCACACTCTGACATGTGCTTCTGCTTCTAGTTTATAAGACTGATTTTCAAAATAAACATAAAAATACATTTTCAGCATGAGTTGTTTTGTATTAGTCGGCTTGAGCAATTCTACACTGAAATAAGACTACAGTGCCACTGGACATGGGTTCACAGCATAACTGCTGCACATGTTGGACAACAAAAATCTAGAAGTAATTATGAAAATGCTCAGAACATATAAACCTAGGTTCATAGATTATCAGTATAAACTGACGGCTACTGCAATACAGAATAGACTTGCCACTATATCAGCGGTAATATTCCCTTATTTTGTCTCCCATATAATTGTTCAGCCTATTTTGAAAGAAGCAAGAGTAGGTGCTTCAACCATCTCATTCGGCAGTGCATTCCAAGTATCTACTACTTTTTGATTAAACCACAGACCTCTCCTCGTGGTTTTATACAGCTCCCCTTTGAGTTTCAAGTGATGGGTTCTATTTGCTCTCACTGAATATGTTTTCTTGTTTAGGCCTGCAGATTCCAAGAGTGCTTCATCTTTAAATGCCCTATAAACAAAAATCAAATCCCTTCTAAGTTTCCTAAATGTAAGGGAGTAAAGGCCTAAATCTTGCAGCCTATCTGTATAACATTTATTCTTAACTATATTCACTTTTTTGTGAATCTTCTCTGCACTCTCTCTCCATTAACTTTGTACAACCTATATTTTGGGGAGTTGAAAATGGAGCTTCATATTCCAGAACCGGTCTCATCAAAGATTTGTACAGTGGTACCAGTGTCCCTGTCCTTCTACTTTTATGTTCCATAGAATGTTGCCCATTATCCTGGTCACTTTCTTAGCTGCTTCTTTATTATGTAAGTAAAAGTTTAAATTATTAGTAATAATTACACCCAAGTCTCTTTCTATATAAGTTGTAGGCAGGAAGGAACCACTTGGCCCACCTAGTCTGTCCTAAATTCTACCTATTTGTCCATGAAAACACAGACAATAAGAGAACGGGAATTGGTGCTCTAGGGAGTCCAAACAAATGGAAGACATAAAGAAATATTGTAAGAACCTTAGCTGGGATTTGAACCTAGACTGCTCAGAATGGAACTGTTAGAATAACGTTTCAGAATAGTGCTGTCTAAAACAGCATGTCAGATACTGTGCATGTCTTTACAGTGACAGGGGTAGGATAGCACATGTCAGTTACCACTGCCCTGTAGCTATGAAAACATACGGGAGAGTCAAGTAGCTGGAAGTGAGGCTCCTGGTCAAGCTGCCCCTGTGGTGGAGAGGCTACAGCACTTGCATCTAGAGCAGAGGAGAGAGACTTGGGTTCTGTTCCTGTTCTCCTGGGTAGTGGGTTTACAATTTTCCATTCCACCCAATTTTGTAAATTTTTTATCCCTGCAGTGTTATTTTTTCCCCGATTGTTGGTTGTACTTGATCCCCCCACACATAGTTCTTCCCATCCCGAGATCCACCATCCCTTGGAGTGATTATATAAAGATGAGGGGGTAGTAGTTTATTTGCCATGGTAGCGTCCTCCATATGGTTTTGACTGCTACCATTGGCGCTGTTGTTTAATATGGCACTTTTTCACAGGCACTGTTATTGCTGGCACCATTTTCCTGCATGGTTTCTTGACCGTGCTGTTGTGTCTTACAGCATCTTGTCCTAGTGCCCTTGGAATATCCTACCTTTGTGCTACCGGCTGTGCCACCATGACAACTGGAAACCTGGGACTCCCAGAAACACCTTACTCTTTCTCCAATACACAACCTGGTGTAGCACAAATTATTACATTTTTATTTACAAGGGTGCAGGGTGCATCTATATGGAAGTAAAGCAAACAGAAGAGCAAAAGAAATAAATGCCTTAGCTGGGATTTGAATGCAGGCCACCCAGAAGGTGTATTTCCAATTATTGTAATAAATAAATAAAATAAATAAAAACATAAATAAAATACTGTTTTGTTGCATTACCAGGTGTGCTCTAGGGAATGCATAATTATGTTGTGGAATTGGGGATGGCATTAAGACAGCCTTTCAAGTTCATTTACATTACACTAAGGGGGTTGGAGGAGGAGGAAAGGGGATACATAAAAGGAATAGATGACTTGACCACCTACCTCCACATATGAACATATGAAAAGTGCCAGCAGAATAAGACCTTGCAGTCTATCAAGCTGCTCATATTGCAGAGTCCCAAGTGGCAACTAAGGACTCCATCACCCAACCCGAACTGCTACACCCCCTTTCTGATCATTGCCCTTTTGTCCGTGGCCTTATTTTAACCCTGTTCCACCCCCTTTTGAAGCCTTCTACTGTCTCCAGGGATGGTTTTATGTGATAACAGTGAGTCTGTAACTGTGCTGATGATATACAGTGGCCCAGATATTCAGAAGGGTTGCGCATGGCACAACACAGTTGCACCATGTGCAACCCACTGATGCACCCTGGTGCGATATTCAAATGGGGATTGAGCCTGGCACAAATCCCGACCCCCCGGAGCACACCAGTAATGTATGCAGCGCAGGTGGGGGGGCATGCCCATGCATACTCTGCACATCCCGATATTCAGCTCGGGATGTGCTGAACCCATGCATGCACAACCCTTACTTGCGCCGCACACAGCCAAAAAAAAAGGATCAACAGCCAGCCACCCACAGGTGAGCTGCCATATTGCAGGGTGCAACACGGCAGCTGCCACCTGTGGGTGGCCACCCGAGCTCCGGCTGCACCTACTGGTGGCGCCCCCCCATGCCCGACCACAGGCATACGTATACAAATAATCATCCTAGATCCCTGGTGGTCCAGTGGACTGCTTGCAACCCGATCGTGGACATATGTAGGATATTTTAATCGTCCTATATCCTTGGTGGTCCAGTGGACCACTTGCAGCCAATCACTGGCATATGTTGAATATTAAAATTGTCCTATATCCCTGGTGGTCCAGTGGACTGCTCGCAGCCTGATCATGGGTGTCAGTACAAATAATGCCACACTAGCCAACTCCTGGTGGTATCTAGCGGTACCCCTCCCACCCACCCACTGGGCCCCACTGCCCCACTTCCCCAGTCGGCGGTGGGTGTCAGCCCCCACCTGTTTGCCGCCCACCTCCGCCAACCGACTCCCCTACGGTTGTAAGCCCATTGGTCCACAACGTGAGCCAATGGGTGTGCAGCCTGCACCGTACTACACAGTCCAGATATGTGCGTACAGCCTTACCTTACCTACCTTAGGGAGTTGGTCAGCAGGTGGCAGGTGTCAGGCAGGTGGGAGCTTCCACCCGCTGGCGACAGGGAGGAACGGGGTGGTGGGGCCCAGTGGGCGGGTGGGAGGGTACTGCAGACCACCGGGATGGCTTGGTGTGGCATTATTTTGACTGATGCTCCATGATCAGGGTCCACTGGACCACCAGGGATAGTGTTAACAGTTGGAAACTGACTTATGCCTGTGATCGGCTGCGAGCTGTCCACTGAACCACCAGGGATATAGGACAATTTAAATATTCAACATATGCCCACGATCGGGCAGTGGGCACTTTGTCACGATGTGCAGGGGCATCGGTCCCCGACGGCTGCAGCCTGGCAGGGCACCAGGAGCAAGTCACCGGAATTGGCACACCTGCATGCAATGAAGAGAATGACATGCAATGGCCCCATTTTGTGCCATGCATGCATTATGGCCCCATTTGCACGCAGTAATTTTGAATATCGGTGGGTTGTGCTTAGCGCAATGGAACTTGCACTAGCACATCCCCTGCTCCACTCTGGCCACTTACGCTGCTGCAGTGCCACCGCGCCATGTGCACGTGAAGGGCCAGGTGCGATATTCAATGCTGCTGTTCCATGGTGCAGCTCAGTTGAATATCACCCTGTCAATGCCCCTGTGCAGCCAGTTGCGCTGCACCCAGGCTTGCACCCAGCCTGGCGCAGTCTGAATATCCGACCCAGTGAGTACAAAAGCTACCGAAATCAAAAGGGTGAACAACATAACATTGACCATCATAAACAGTGACGGTTGCTTACTACCGCAAAAACGGCAACCAAAACAAGAATTTTTACTTTGAGCCGCTCAATAATATTCGCTCATATCACTATACACCCCAGGGATACCACTTCCTCAGTGAGCCCATTCCACCCTGCAATCACCATCTTTGTGATGAAATGCCTCCTGGACTCTCTCCTGAACCTTTCCCCTCCAGCTTAAAGCAGCAGTATTTGTTAGTCGGTGAAAACATTCATCATATAGTTTTTTTGAGCTAAAATGTATTTCTGATAACCTAAGATTCATGCTCAGTATATTTTTTGTTTTCTCAGATGTTGTTAAAACTTTTTTTACAGCTGATTTTATAATAAATGACTCGTGTCATTAGAGATGTTCTCTATTCGCCATGTTTAAAAATCTCTTCCCTAGTGTTACTTGTTGAATGTACATGCTAGATTCATGCTGTAGTTGTATTAGAATGGTCCTTCCACAGGTCACAAAATTTAAGTTTTCATGGTGGTGTTGCTATGGGCGTGGCATGGACATGGAAACTTTTAAAACTTCAAGACCTCATGTCCTGGGTCAGGAATGAAAGAAAATAAAAAGAAAATGTGTGTCTTGATATTTTTGTCAGAAGAACCATATCACTGAAAAATGTATATGGTTACTAACAAATACTGCTATCCTCGTGGCTTTATTGCCACTGAGCTTGAAGAGGCTCTCCTTGCTCACCTTGTTAATGCCCTTTGGATACTTAAAGGTTTTAATCTTGCCACCCTCTCCTCCTCTCCTCCAGGAAGTGCATGTTCAGGTCCTCCAGCCTTTCCTTTTATGTCCTGCCCTGCTGACCTTTAACTATCTTAGTCACCCTCCTCTGGACCACCTCTACTAGGTTAATGTCCTTCTTCAGGTAGCGACACCAGTACTGCGTACTGTACTTCAGGTGCAGTTGCATCAGCAATCTGCATAATGGCACTATGACTTCCTCCCACTTGCTGTTGATCACCCTGCAATGCAGCCCAGCTTTCTGTGGCTTTTGTTGCTACCTTCCTGCATTGTAAGGAGTGCTTCAGGTCACTAGCGGTAAACACCCTCAGGTCTTTCTGTTCCTTAGATTTGGTTATCAGGATCCCTGCCAAGCTGTACTCCATCTTTGGGTTCTCGTCTCCAGTGTGAATGACCTTGCACTTCTTCACATTGAAGCCTACTGCTATATTCAGGACCACCTCTGGAGCTTGGTCAGATCCTCCTTTAGGTCCTTTTTCCCTTTGCTGTATCCACCCTCCCACAGAGACTGGTGTCATCTGTGAGCAAACAATCTTTCTCTTTATGCCTTCTCCAGTGTTGTTAATGAAGCTATTAAACAGTACCGGTCCAAGCACCAAGCCTTCCACTGGTGACAGCCCTAGAACCTGAAAGCTCCCAACGCCAACACCCCCAGGACCTGACTTTCAGCCAGTTAGCTACCATTCCAATGAATTTCTCTCCTACCCTAGGTCCTCCAGTTTTCTGATCAGTCTGCTATGGGGCACAGAACCAAAGACCTTGCTGAACTCTAAGTAAAGATATCAACCACTTGACCTATCTACCTTCTAGTGACCCAGTCAAAGAATTTGATCAGATGTGTTTGGTATGATCTCCCAGCCATGAACCTGTCATCACTCATCCTTGTGACTGTTTTCTTCCAGGTAACCTACCAGCCTTTTTGTAAGAATGGCCTCCATCAGTTTACACAAGTTTGAGATCAAGTTGACTAGTCTGTAGTTGCCTGGGTCATCTCTGGGTCCACTTTTATGGAGCAACACTGCATGTGCTGTTTTTTAGTCCAGTGGTACAACCCCAGATTCAAGTGAACTATTAAACAGATCAACCAAGGGGCCTTCAAGTTCCTCCCTTGTTCCCTTGGCAATCTTGGATGGATGTCATCTAGGCCTGGGGATTTATCTACCCTAAGGTATCTACAGCAGCAGCAGTTCAGTGTGGTGAACTACGGCTTAGTGCAGTGAGTCGGTGGAGTGTGGCAGGCTCAATCGATCTCCTCCGAGTCAGCAAACACTTGTGCCTGTACTGACAGAGTAGGACTGAGTAAATGATTCAACCTCCTATGAGTGTCAACGAGCCATCGTAAGAAGTCAGGTACTTTGTTTTCACCAGCTGCTTTAGATGTGACCATGGATGTCCTAGACTGTGAGCTAATAGCATTCAGTTTGTGATCTACTGCATACAATCCATGACTGTTGCCAGAAACACTTTACTGACATTTTATACTGCTGCTTTATCCTGACTGTGAACTGTTGTAAAACATCTGTGACTGCTGAGCCAGAAGCACTTTATCAATATTTAGTACCTTAGTGTCTGCGGCTTCTCATTTCCTGTGGTACTCTTGGTTACCTTGGCAACCTTGGCACTTCTCACCCGAGCAGCCCCCTTCTGTGAGCCATGCCTCTCCCCGATTTGTGGTGGCAGCCCAGTGTGCTGGTGTTTGGGCTTTAAATCCCCTCAGCAGTTTGATGCTGTGGCATCTACAGTGGCAGTGATTCAGTGCAGCAAAGTGCAGGGAGTTGGTGGGAGTCCATGGGATCCTTGGGGGCTGGACCATAAAACTCTGCCCATTTGAAATGTCTGCTGTTTTGCATATTTTGCTATACTATAATTTACTGTGGTATTTTTGAGTTTGCTTTGTGATATATTAATGTCCAGTCTGCGTGTTAATATCTGTTGGCTGGGTCAAAAGTGTTATTATAGATTAACATGGGTTACCTTTTGTAACAAGGGATGAAGAAGTTTGTCCCTATATTTCAGCCTAACCTCATTTTGGTCTAAAACATAATGTGTTTGTGTAACAAATGTTGACCTATATAATTAAATCATATAAAACTTGCAAAGCCACAAGACAAACTAAGCCACAAGTTGCAATATTAAAGTGCCTTTTGATATTTGTGCTGACCATGTAAGTAATAGCAAACAGTTGTCTTATGTGTCTGCAAGATAGGAACACAGAATAGTGTCCAAATTACCCTTCTGACTATCTCTAGTGTTTGTTCTTATCAGGACAGGCCAAAATGCTTGTATGCACATTCCTAAGTCCAAACCTATTTTTTTCTCCTAGACCTTGGTAACTGGTAGTGACAAGTGTTGCTAGCCATATATAATAATAGAATGTACACTATCTATACTTGTGCTGACCAAGGATGAGCTCATACATATACCAAAGGAGTATTGCCTTGTAAGTTGATGTCTGTGCTTGTTTTAAACCAATCATAGAAAACCATAGGAAATGATGATGCTGTCTTCCACTATATAAGCAAGCCAGCACACACTGTTATTTTGACGAATGTACCATTTGTAATCTCTCGCTTTATTGTTATAATCATTAAATTCTTCCACCTTCAGTCTCGCCTCGTCATCTCCTTTCTAAGTATTTATAATTAATAATTTACTAACTGTAATTTTTCACAATGCTACAATTGGTGCTGTACTCGGATCGCTGGTGCTGCATGTGAGGAGGCCGCCTAACTACTGGTCGGTTAGTCAATGGGCCCAATAGGAAGGTGGACGATGCTCGGAGATGTGGTGCTGCTGGCTCAAAGCGAGAGACGAAGGTACACACAGACAGCCACAACCACTTGACAATCAGGTGATGTATGCTTTGTATGCTTCTCAAATTGTTTAAAATAAAAAGTAATGCTTAACTCTGTAGGAACTCATGGGGCAGAGTAGGTAAGTGAAGGTGCTGGGACTTGCAAGTTGGACCTCACAAGGAGCCGTAAGATGTAGCCAACCGGACCAGGGCACCAGTGCACGGGTGTGCCCGGCTGTAGAGGCTAGGGCAGGCAAAGAAGATAAAAATGAGTATGGAACAATAATAGGCCGTTTCTAGAAAACACCTAAAGGGGGAAGATATTTAACCAGTGCCTGATGATCAACAGGCACAATTGTATTTTACTCAGCAAGTGTCTCTTCGTAATGAGGGAGTAAAAATGAAAGAAATCTTTGCAAATGCATTGCAAGGACTGTGAGTATAATCAGACTATTGTGTGTTACAAAATAAAGAAGCAGCTCAGTTGAGGGATGAAAGGGATCAAAATGCTAAGTTGCAACAACAACTAGAAGAATTAACATCAAAGTATAAAGATAGCGTCCCAATAGATCAACACCAAGAGATAGAGCAGCAGTGTATTACTTTTAGGGAACAGCTAATAAAAGAACAGGGAGATTTGTGTCTGTTAGACAGAAATAATGCCCTCCTACAGATTAAGTTAGACCAACAGTCACAAGAGCATGCTAGTGGGACTAGGTGCCTGTACACTGAGCTTCAGGATGCCATGAGTAAGATCCAGAAGTTACAGGAAAAACAAGATGAGTTAGATGAGATCCTTACTGGAAAAAGGGGTGGGACAGTAACCATTCAAATGGCACCTGTAGGCACACAAGGAATGACCACAGCTGGGGGAGCCATGTCAGCTGCAACCAGACATCAACAAGAGCAGTATCTACTAATGTTAGACTCAAATGGCTAAAACATAGATTAAAAGGAATACAGCTGGTAGCAGGATGAGGGCTACCTATAGAAGAGGAGATGTGGTGATGGTGCAAAATTGGGAACAGAAAATCCTTGGAAGGATGCTAATTGGTTAGGATCGTACCAAGTGTGCAACAGTTAGGTGAAAGTACGGTATATGTGGTTAAAGTAAGTGGCAAAGGGGGCTGAAGGAAGGAAACAAGAATTCCAGGTACATGTTGATTGGTGTAAAAAAAGTGTCAAACAAAGCAGGTTAAAAATTAAAATACTACACTTGATGTTTATAGCCATGAAGACACAAGGCATCATTATCATCGGCTTGGTGGCAGCCATAAGACTTTCTGCACATTAATGTGGAACAGACTAATGTCACGTGGGAGTATGAACAGTCCATTACACTGTTAATCAGTTGGAACTGGGACCCTGTTGATACAAACACCTACACGACACGAGCATGGAAAACCACCTGGACCAAAAAAAAATGTACCTTTATATCTACAAATTGGTGTGTGGATATACTTAACAGCTGGTCCAGATGTGCGTCGGAGCTCAAGACTGGATCACAGCAAAGCTACATGGACTGGGAACAGAAAAATGGGTCTCTTGTTATAAACAGAGCCACACCAAGGACAATGGTGTTTATGTGTAACTCTGTCCTACTGTCTTTGGGGTGATAATAGTGTTTGTAACTATGCTGGTGTAAACAACTCATTACGTTTTGCAGTCTCAGATGCCATATACTTAACTGTAACACCAACCAAATGCCCAAATGTGATGACAGGGCCAGAGAGTGAACTTACATCAACACCTATTGATCAAATGCTTGTAAATAATGTAAAGTACAGTAGAGTGCATATAAATCTAGATTTCTCTGGCTGGAATATAAATGTTAACAGTAGTTGTGCAATCACTTTTAAATTGAAAAGATACTCATTTGATACAAATCCAAAATACTGCCCATAAGGCACAAGCAGTTGTAAATGAATTGCTCAGTGAGAATGATAATGAGGACTTGATTTATAGCTATGCAGGGGGAACCTTAGGAGTCCTGTCTTTTAAAGCTTTACTTGTGTTGCAAGTGGTCTTAATGTTCTTGGTAATTATAGGCCTGTGTAAGCAAGACTTACTATTCATAAAGTATGTAATGAGATGTACATGCTCAGGAGCTGCATTGTTGCACAAATAATAATTAGGAAATATAGCTCAAGGGGCCTTGTAACAAGGGATAAATAAGTTTATCCCTGTATTTCACTAACCTCATTTTGGTCTAAAACATAATGTGTTTGTGAAACAAATGTTGACCTATATAATTGAATCATATAAAACTTGTAAAGCCACAAGACAAACTAAGCCACAAGTTGCAATATTAAAGTGCCTTTTGATATTTGTGCTGACCATGTAAGTAATAGCAAACAGTTGTCTTATGTGTCTGCAAGACAGGAACACAGAATAGTGTCCAAATTACCCTTCTGACTATCTCAAGTGTTTGTTCTTATCAGGACAGGCCAAATGCTTGTATGCACATTCCTAAGTCCAAACCTATTTTTTTCTCCTAGACCTTGGTAACTGGAAGTGACAACTGTTGCTAGCCATATATAATAATAGAATGTACACTATCTATACTTGTGCTGACCAAGGATGAGCTCATACATATACCAAAGGAGTATTGCCTTGTAAGTTGATGTCTGTGCTTGTTTTAAACCAATCATACAAAACCATAGGAAATGATGATGCTGTCTTCCACTATATAAGCAAGCCAGCACACATTGTTATTTTGAAGAATGTACCATTTGTAATCTCTCGCTGTGATTATTGTTATAATCATTAAATTCTTCCGCCTTCAGTCTCGTCTCCGTTCGTCTCCTTTCTAAATATTTATAATTAATAATTTACTAACTGTAATTTTTTCACAACGCTACACCTTTTCGTATTTGTGTTACTGGCCATCTTAGGGTATGATGGGACAGGAGAAGTTAAATTAAATAAGACAATGTCCTGCCAGGAATACTTATTTAGGTTACTATGTGCTGGGGAAACAGGTATAGTTCTGAATGAAAGGACACAGTGTAAAGGACTGAATTTTAATGGGCAATGGATTGTATATATGTTTTTAGATCTGGGGCCAGATATTCAGAGCTTTGCACCTGGCGCAAAACAGTTGTGCCAATGACTGCACCAAAATTGCGTGAGGCTGCAATATTCAAAAGGTAAATAGGTGTAGAGCAAAGCCTTAGCGCTGATGCTAAAAGATAATGTGTAAGGTGCAAACCGAGGGCGGGACACTACATTGGTACTAAGCTATATTCGAATAGTATTGCCACAAGGCCACGAAAGACCACCACCTATAGCATGAATCAAGTTACCACCTAAAAAAGCCAGTCTAAACTCAGGGCAAATCACAGGGGAGGCGTGGACATACACCAAGAAGAAGGTGACTGTAGCTAACAATGCTGTGCTGGTCATACTGATGGCTGTAGTGCTGGAGGAGGAAGAGGGAGCAGGCCCACCCTGGCCTACACTGCAGGCCAAGGAGGAGATACGCTGCACACAGGCTGTACTGGCCCAGACTCTCAGAGACACTCTTACTGTAGATGACCACCTTGTGGACTGGTACAGGATGAACTAGATCCTGCTAAGGCAGCTGTGTGAGCTCCTCCATGATCAACTGCAGAGTAACACCAGATGCAGCCATGCAATGACTGTGGAGGAAAAGGTGACAGCTGCGATGTGTTTCCTTTCCACCGGATCCTTTCAGACACTGGTGGTGATATCATCGGTGTATCGTAGTCTGCCACCTCAAACCTTCTGACCCAGTTCCTGGATGCTTTCTTGCCACATGCTGGTGAACTCCTCATATTCCCCAGCAAGGTGGATGAGCGCAGAGAAACCATGCGGCAATTCTATCAGATTGTGCACCTATCAGCTGTACTTGGTGCCACTGACTGCACCCATGTTGCAATACATACATCACCTGGTGATGATGGTGATGTGTACCTGAACAGGAAGTGCTACCACTCCATCAATTGCCAGGTGGTGTATGATTCAATAGGGTGCTTCATCAACATCTTTGCACAGTACTCTGGCAGTGCCTGTGATGCATTCATCTGGCACCAGTCCAGGCAGTGCCAGGCACTTGAGGATGGCCTCATACCCAGTGGGCACCTTGCGAGTGAGTAAAACCAGCAGGCCTGACACAGCCTACCCAATGGTGGGACAGTGCTATGAGAATGCACACATGGGTTGTGGGGAAGGGGATAAGCAGACAGCACAGTAGTGTAGCAGGCAGTCATGGTGTGTGTGTGTGTGTGTGTGTGTGTGTGTGTGTGTGTGTGTGTAAAACAGTAGGATGTTGCTAACATAATGTAATGTGTTCACAGGGGACAGTGCCTATCCCCTGAGACTCTGGCTCCTAATACCAGTCCTTCAGCCAGCAAGAGTGGCCAAGGAGCAGTACAGTGAGGCACATGCTGCCACAAGTAATATCACGGAAAGGGTCTTTGGCATGCTCAAGATGTGTTTCTGCTGCCGAGACCGGTCTGGCGGTGCCCTACAATATAACCCTCAAAGGGTCTGTCATATATTTCTTGACTGTTACATGTTGAACAACATGGCTCTGAACTATGGAATACACACACCTGAAACCAAGGAACATCCAGACAGTGACACTGAGCCACAGGTCTAGGGGATGGTAGAGCAACTCGAGAGGTGGGAGTCTCACATGACCAGGAGGGCACAGGAGCACCGAACACACATCATCAAGACACAAGCATGGATGTCCAGATGAGTGATGACAAATAATCATAGTACACAGTAATGTGTCAGCAAAAAGGACTATCCTGGTCTATCTAGTCTGCCCATTTCCCACCCACCCCTACTTGTCTCCACTACCCAGGGATATTCCCCTCTGCCCACTAGCCAACCCCTTGTGTCTGTCCCATGCCTTCTTGAATTCCTCCACTATTTCTGCACATACCACCTCATTAGGTAATCTGTCCCAGGGTTCCACCACTCTCAGTGAAATAATATATCCTCTCATTGCTCGTAAATCTTCTGTCCCATCTTAAATTATGACCCTTATTTTAACACATACATTCCTTTTGAATAAGCTACCTTCATTCACTTTATTTATTCCTTTCTTATACTTAAAAGTCTCTTTCATGTCACCTCTATCTCTTCTAACCTCAAGCGGGTACAGATTTAATTCTCTCCTCCTAGTCCCGTATGGCATTTCTTGCATACTTTGATAAAGAAAGATAAATAAATAAATAAGGCAACAAACATATGAGCAATGACCTTTAATGGAAATGTGGCAACATGCGCAACACACAGGAATGTGCTATGGGTGAATAACAGTGAACACAAACACAAACAGAGGTGCAATGGTGATGGGGTGGAATGTGTGCAGTGTAGCAGAGGTGTATGTGGGTGGTGTGTGACTGTGATGTGTGTGTCTGTGAGCAGTGGTGACATACCTTCATTGTCGTCTCCCACCATGGACTCTGACAGAGTCCACATGGCGAACACTGGTGGGGGGTGTACTGTGGGTAGGCGATGCGGCAGGCGATGACACTGGGGTGGATGTGGCCCTAATGTAATCATGTCCACAGTGCAGGCCTGCTAATGCCAGTGACTGACATTGGCCATGCCACCATGCAGGTGCCATGGTGGAGGCAGTGCTGAATGACCCCCACCGTCTACCACGTGCTGTGGAGGCACACCGCAGACCACCACTGGAGCGGTGCCGGCCTGCACTATCTGTGTGCTGCTGAACACCCATCGTCACCTCCCTAATTGTGGCAGTGAGCTCCCTCACAGCCCCAGTGATTACACTAAAACCATGGTAAGGGCACTGAGGCACCATTCCTCATGCTCCACTGCCTGCTGCTAAGCTCGCAGGAGGGCAGTGCTACTGCTTCACAGAATTGGGAGAGATCCTGCCACATGTCCCTCCAGAATGCATGTAGCTCCTGCTGTGCGGCTGACAGTGAGTCCACAGCAGTGTGGAGGAGCACTCAGATACCCTTGTTATCCTGCCCATCTTGTGGCTGAACACCCCCTGACAGGTTGTGGTGGTGGGGCCTGGGGTATGCATGTGGGCTGTGTTTGGTGGGCAACAGGGTCATCAGCCTGCTATTGCACCCTCCAGCCTTCCACGACAATTTTGTGGAGGCAAAGGCATGGCAGTCTGGCTCCCCGTGGGTCACTGTTGTGTCAAGGGTACTTGCCATCTGCCAGCTGCCCATCCCCGGTAGCAGTGATGTTGGTGGTGGTGGCTGTTGCAGTGCTGCTAGCTGATGCTGCTGCAGATGTACCAGTCCTGAATAGTACCAGTGACCCTGGCACCGGGCCCTGGCAGGACCAATGGCACAGCCTGCTTAGCAGGTGATGTGTGTGTGGCAGCACCCTGGCAAGTGCTGGCAGCCATGGAGAGGTCCTCAGGTCCAATGGGGAAGCCTGATGGCAAGCCCACAACCCCAAAGTCTATGTCCACAAGGTAATCCAGCCCTGGTACATAGGTCTCATCATCATCATCCTCAACGTCCTCCTCCTCCTCCTTCTCCTCATAGGCCAGGGCTGCAGCAACCTCCATGAAGTTATGCCTCATAGCTGTTGCATCCTGTCCATTATGCCCCTGCAGGCCTGAACATGGTGGTCTTTGCTGGCTGTCATCACCTCCCTCCACCTCATGGCCCACTGCTGCTGGTCCAATGGGTTGAGCTATAGAGCAAGAGAAACAGTGTGAGTTCACTGTACATAGCACAGTGTGCCCACACCACTGCCATCACATGCACAACACCAGGGTACCCTCCGTATCTTTATTTATTTATTTATTGTATTGGAATTACAATCCTCTGAGTCAGGAACTAATTTCCAAAGGTTCCTCATCATAAAACACCTATCTATCTAAAACTATCACACAGTGCCTGCCACAACCCAGTGTACCATGCCCACGCACCACCACATGCATGGTGCCCAGAGAACCACACCCACATCATGCAGCCCAGGGTGCATCTGAACCCCTTTTCCCACTGTGTGGAACACACACCCACAGGCACACATATTGGTTGCCACACCATGGCTGCAGGACCTGTACTGCAGACAGTGCCTCATGTAGTGTGCCATGACACAGCACGGTGCATAGGCACACACACGAGGCATGATGTCATATGCCACAGTCTGCTTGTGTGGACATCATGGCCTGCAACAATAGGCACATGCTGCATGCATGCCCACATACTGCGGCAATGGGCCATAGCTGCATGGCACCACCAGGCCAGGCACATGCACACAGTTGTGCGCAGTCAGCACCAGCCATGTCTCACCAGAGTTGTAGTTCCACAGGACATCCAATTGTCACCATGCACAACACTAGCTGCATGGCCTGTGATTCACGTGCTCTGTACAGATCCAGTGGTGTCTCCCACCCCCACCCTCCACACCTGCCAGGGCCACCAGCCTGAGTGTGGATACAACAACATCCATTATTGTGTCCACCTCCTTAACTCGACCTGCATGGGACCAATGCCTGTCCCATCACTGACCTCTGCCGCTGTGCCTCTTCCTCCCTGGCACGCCTCAGCAGATCATGCCACCACCCCTGCAGGCATCCACACTCCATCCACGTCCTCACTGCATTGACCACTCGGCGATCTCTGACCACATTAGGCGGATAGTGGCATCAGTGTTCTTGTATCATCTGGGCCTGCCTTTCCTTGTATGCAATCACTGGGGCCTTCAGTTTCCTCATCAGAGAATTTGTGCACCTGGAGTGCACATGTCATTCATTGGCACCTGTGTGGGAGGAGGAGAACAGTGGTGAGTATCTGGCAGAACCATGGAATGCATGTGTGTCTGCCTGTCTCAGCCTGTATGTGGCCCTCTCATGTGTGTGTGTTCCACAATCTGTATGTGACTGCCAGCCATGGCACTTCCCAGTTGTTACAGTACCCGGCCATCCCTGCGGTACCATGACACAGGTATGTCAGGGGCCACCAGTACACCAGTGCACCAGACATGGCCATGGCCCAGAACTGACATTCAGTACCACAGGACAACAGGACAGTGTTATGGTCCCGATGACTCCACACACATGTCTGCACACATACAGCAGATGTGGCTTCCCTGGTGTGGCTCTGGACCACTGGAGGTGTGGCATTGCCAAGCCCAGTCGACCCTGTCAGGCTGTGTGAGTGGCATGATGCAAACATTCAGGTGCTGGTGGTTGACCCATGTGTGGGCCACTGTGTGCCGTGCATCCCAGCGCAGTCCTTGGTGCCTGTGGCATGGCCGTCCATGCCACTGACCCACTATTGTGGCCTGTCCCTCGGCTCACAACTCACTGACAGTCACAGCACACGGGCAGGGCCTGTTGCCACAGGGCATATGGCTAACACACAGTTTATAAGCGCAACAGCCATCACACAGTGCATGGGGATGCCTGTGTGTTGGACCATAGCCTGCACATGTCCTGGCATGTGTGTAGCCCCAGACACATAAATGTTGTATCCGTGATAAACAGCAGTACTCCACAGTGCCTGTGGTGCAGGCATTGCTGTGTGAATGTGGTGCATCCCCCCCCTCAGGTACTGCTACACCTTTGCTGTGGTACTGCTACCATGTTTACTGTGCTGTATGTGCAGTCACAGTCACATGCAGACAGGTCAACTGACATGGGCCTGTATCCCCCCCAGCACTGGGGATGTGTGTTCCTGTATGCAGGCCCTGCAGCACTCAGGCCTGCAGTATTCCATGAGTTTGGCATCAGTTAGAGCACAGCCTGTCCCCACCACCTATTCCAAGTACACTGATATGTATATGCATGCACACTGTCTTGTCATACAGTACATGAATGTGAGTACAGTGTCCTACATACCTTGATCTCCTTGCTCTTCCTGCTGTGACATGCTGTTGTTGTTTTTCCTCTGACAGACTTCCTCCATACACCTGCGATGCCTCACACACCTGCAGGTGGAGCCCTGTGAGGCCTTAAATAGCCCGGCCAGGCAATTCACATGCTTATGCATGCAGATGAGGCTATAATGAGGTGTTCCATAGGAGGTTTGTCCCGTGACTATGTAATCAGGGTCATTTGCATACAGGCTAATGCATTAGCACTGTGCAGTCTGTAGCACCATGATACACACATCTAGCACCATGCATGTGCACTTTGCAACACCTCAGCTGAGCATGCGATGACATACTGGTGTGGGGTCACGCAGGAGTCGCGCATGCAGTGGCGTGACATGCATTTGCGTAGCACTAGTCCATTTTGCCAATTCACATGTGTGTAGCATGGCACAGACACATGAGTGCTCCATTTCCTGAGCCACTGTGTGTGCTGAAAGGATGTAAGGGTGTTGGCAGTGCTACCAGAAACAACAAGGATGTCTGAGAGGAGGAGACAAGAGGCTGTGGTGCAGAGACCACAGATGGGGAAAACCTTTATTGGCCAGCCTCATGCAGTTGGTGGTACAGAGGTACCACCAGCTGTTTGGAGAGGTTAGTGAGGGAGGACAGGCTAGGCAACAGGTCTGGGTCCCATCTATGCACCACCTGTCTCAGAGGACAGGTATACCAATGAATGGGAAGCAGCGTGAGGTACAGGTATATAGATTGCAGTGCCAGCAGTGGCAGTGCCTGGACAGGTGCATCTGCAGTATGTGGGTATATCTGTGTTGTGCTGCCACACATTTTCAGGGGTGGGCACACTCGGCCAGCCTCTGTGCCTTGTGCAGTGTAACCAGTGCAGTGACTCTGTGGTGTCATGTTGTCCATTTCCAGTTGGGTGGGGTTCTGTCATGGTCTGTACTGTGCTCACACACCACACAGCAGGGTTGCCATAGGGTGCATGTGTCGCTAATGCACCTCGGCACATTCAGGCATCCCATGCACCATGGAGGGGTCAGTGTGGCATTCCAGCTGTCTCTGCCATGTGGTATTCTGAGGGGTGGTACTGTCTATGCTGTCTTGCCAACTGTGTCCTCCCTTCCCTCTGCAGAGCATAGCACAGACCAGACCAGCCAACCCACCAGGAAAGTCCAGGACAGCGCCTGTAGGGGGGCCTGACACCAGCGAGGAGCAGCAGGATACCGTACGTGAGTACACCTATATGCTATTTACATGCATTGCTGCTGCAAGGTGCTGGGTCATGGGTATTGGGGGTGATAACTACTGACTAATGTCTGCTGCCATGCTTGTACATGGGCATTGTGCTACACTGCTGTCTTTGTCATGGCATGGGTGAGGGGAGGTGATTCGGCTGCACAGGCTGTGTATGACCTTGTTGCCAGTTTCTGTTGGCTTGTCCCTGGCCTGTGTGCCTTGTGCAGGTATTGTTGTGTAGCAGGTTGTCTGTACCTACATTTTCTATGGGCAGCATGTCCCAACCATAGAAAACTGACTATTCTGAAGTTGCTGATTGTATTATGGTTTTTATCTGTGTTTGATATTGGATTTTAATGTTTGATCTGTATTGTTTTAACTTGTACAGCGCTTTGAAAATTGAAAAGGCATTTTATAAATAAAACTATTATTATTTATTATTATTATTATTATTGCATTACTGTGCTGTTGTACTGTCGGACAGTGGGGGGAAGGGGGCCTGGTTCTGAGGCCATGCTGTGTTCCGTTATGGTTTACAGGCACAGTGCTGGTGGCACATGCCATGTTGTACCTTTGTGTCCATGACCATGCTTGTTTGGTTGAACATTTTTATTTTCAGATATAAAGTATACAAGATACATTATACATCCAGAGATTTGTTACATATAATTAATCATTCAGCTAGCAATACACATGTACACATTTCCATGAAGCATAGGGAGGGACAATGTAGCTGGACAAAAGAGGGAAGAAAAGGGCAAGTAGAGGGTGGGGGAGGGGGGAATATAAAGTTCGGAAAAGATAGGGTTAGGGAATAATACAGACATCAATTATTATTCTCTCAGAGGTGTGCAGACCATTAATTATACATACAGTGCACAGGAGGAAAGGACATACATCAAGTTATGAAAAACAGTCAGATATCCAGTTGTAAGCCGATTGCTATCACTCTTGTAGCCTCATTCTGTAGATCTAGACTGGTCCAGTTAGTCCTTTTCACGGTTTCAGGAGAAAGGTTGGACCAAATGTGTATATGCACTGCAAGATCCGATTATAACTTGGGACAAAAATGTAGATGGATTCCAAAGCTCGAGTTCTTAACTTAAGTACATTATAGTAGAAGTACCATATGCAGAGCACAGTCAGTTTAACCTGTTGGAAGCATGATGTTCTTATCGAGCCCTATTCCCATTGGGGGAGGACGGGGAAAAGGAGCAATAACCACTTTGCACATCACTAGGTCAACTGCTAACATTCCCAGTCAAACATCTCTTATCCCACAAATGGTTCGGGGGCGGGGGGTCATCCTATGCCTGTCTGTGGGTGGACATCTTTACGGTAATTAAGATAGGGTGCCCAACAGAGTCTAAATGCAGACATTTGAGATGTTTGAAGGTGGGAAATTCTATCTAGCTTCGCCAGGGCCGTAACAGATGTCATTATTTCAGTTACTGTGGGGACCAGAGGGGATTTTCATTTACATAGAATAGATCTCTTGGTTTGCAGAGTAAGCAACGCTAGCCATCTATATTGTGGTGGGGATAACTTTGGTATATCACTAATTATCCCAAAAGATAAAAAGAGGGCTAAGAGGATCTGTTGATGTCATGCTTGTTTGGACATACTGTCCTCCTGGGGTTTCATCCAGGGGTTGCATTCTCACATTGCCGGTCCACCAATCTTACATGGTCAACTTTCCGCCCATAGGTCCATGGAGGAACTCAATATGGGCCACCAGGCCAGAAGAGGATGAGGTCAGGGACAACCTTCTCTGCAGTTTTGTGCGCTAACAGTGTACACTCCTAGAACAGCAGGCTATGCTCATAGCTGAGACTTGACAGGTGGCACAGCTGCTTGAAGACCAACTGCCAGTGAGACCAACACCTCTGACCAACCCCCAGCAATCCACCCCTTAGTGCCTCTTTTACTTCACTGACCACCTTTCCTGTTCCCCACCCACTTCTTTTCTACTGACACTGTTGTATATAGTTCCTCTTTTCTGATAATATACCTGCACCAGTTCCCCTCACACATGTTTTAGCACCATTCTCCCTATCTGTCTTGTTGCCCCCCGTTTGCACTGTGTACTTTCTATTTGTTGTTGTTGCAGTTTTGTTATTAATATAGCATTCATCTTTTTGAATTTCTGTGTCCTGTGTGGTTCTTGCCTGGGTGTTCTATTATTGGGGTGGTTGTTTGGGTATATGGGTTCCTGTTGCTGCTGCAGGTGTTGTTTCATAGCAGCGTCTCTGATGATTGCATAGACATTGTTGGTGCTGTCCACTGTTGTTTGCTATTGGGCTGGGTTATGGGCTCCACAATTCTGCATGCGCCCCTTGTGGCCTTTTTATTCCAATGTGCACTGTGTTCCTGTGGCCATTTGCAGTGTCCTGGCTGCAATATTCACTGCTGTCCTTTTTGCTATATTCAGTGCTGTCTTATTTCCTGGGCTAATTTGTACTGCACTCATGGCCTTGTTTTCACTGCTCTTTTGCATGTTATATTCAGCAGGTATAGCCCCGGGCTATCCCTTTGAATATGGTGCTAATGGTGCTAGGCTAATTTAGCATGCCGTAGTGCTAATTTTGCCCCAGGGCAAAGTTTGAATATCTGACCCTGAAATTATGTTGTTAAATTATCATAATGGGAGGTGTTACGATTAATGTTGATGTTCAATGTCAACAATGCAATACTGGAAGGCCTATGAAAATCCTTGAAGAAGAACAAAGACCGACAACTAGATTATTGATAAATCTACTACTGTTAGTGTCCAGAAATGTGCATATCAGCCCAGGCCCAGAACATAAAGTAGAAACCATAACTGTGAAGAGGCAAGGCCTATGTTTTGTTCATTTAAATGTACGTAGTATTCTTACAAAGTTTGTTGAGTTCTGTGTGTGGGTTGAGGTGCAGAGACCAGGGGCCGGATTTTCAAAGGCCTTAGATTGATGCAAGGTGCTTGCGTCAAACTGGTTTGACGCATGGGCACCATCAAAACTGCGCCAAGTGTGAATTTCAAAGGCAATCTGCATCACTCAGCAGGCTGCCTGCACAAAGTGTGCTAGCACCAGCCTTGTGCCACGAAAGTGGCTGCGGCATGGTGCTAGGGGGCTTGCGGCAGACCCAGACTGCCGCAGCCCTCAGATCCGGAATTTGAAAGACCCCCCCAGGAACCAAGTGCCAAGTACCCTTAGACCAGTTTGGGGTTGGTCTGAGGGGACTTAGACAGCTCCTGGGGTGGTCACCCTGTATATGCCACTGTGTGGACCACCCTGATACATCCCTGGTGGGTGATCCCTGGTGGTCTGGTGGTCCCCTCCTTCACCCCCATCATGATCCCTGACACCCATGCCTGTGCATTCTGCCAACCCCCCTCAAGGTGGTACCCATCTCAGCACTCCCACCCCCTCCCGTACCACGATCCGGCGACCGGCACAGCCCTCCACATGCCACCAAGGCTGGCCGGCGAATGAGCCATCATTGTGTACTGTATGCAGTATACAGTGCGTGCATGGATAGCTCATTGGCGGCTAGCAAAGTAGGCGTGTGGAGGCCTGCAGGCCGAGATCAAGTATGGGAGGGTAAGGCGTGAATATGAGAGAAGACCTACTCACCAGGGTACTGGGTGTGTTGCGGTGCTGGTGCCAGTGGCGCGGTGGTGTTGGGGGGGCAGTGACTGGTTGCCAGCCCCTGTCTGTAGGTGCTGCGGACTCCCCGCAGCCATTGTGGCATTCCAGGTGGGTGCGCCATATGTCAGGTGCAGTACCCCCTTTGCCACAAGCCGCTGGACTTAGGCGCTGGGACCCTGTAAATTAGAAATTCAGGCACAGGGTCCCGGGTGCACCGCACTCGGCGCAAGCTGCCATTGTCGCAGCTTGCATCGGGGCTTTGAAATTCTGGCCCCAGTTGTTATTTTATTAACTGAAACATGGTTGATTTCTAAAATAGATGACACAGAGGTGGTGTGAGATCATTATTCAACAATTCACCTGGATAGGCAGAGCAGGAAGGGGGATTGTATGATGTATGTGAAAGATCACCTGTTACTAAATAATGCTGTCATCTCTTAAAGCAATCCAGAATATGAATTTTTAGCAGCTATACTGGTTGTGTGAGGAACAAAAAATTATCTGTAGTCAAGAAGTCACAGCTCCCACCTCCGTACTGAATAAGAGAGTCCATGCAAACTGAATAGACTTTCCTTAATTTTTTTGTTATAAAAGTGCAAAATCACCAGCAATATGGAGCAGAAAATTCCTGACATTTCACCTTTTGGCTTTATCAAAGGGTAGTGCCCTCTACGGAAGGACTACTTTATTACAGGATTCAAACCATTTCCATACAAAAAATGTTAAGTGATAAGTGCAATTTAAAATACAAAATACACGTTAAACAGTGAAAACCTACACCATATCTTAATAAAAATTCATGAAGCACACAATCAAACAAAACAGACAACATCCATGTAAATTTTGCCTGCTTAATTTTAGAATGCCAAAATACATCTGGTCATTGAATTTAATTAATCTTTTAATGGAGTATATAAGCGCAAGATTATAATATCTTATTACAGAAAAAAAATTAACATTGCCTTATATTCTCAAGTGCAGCTAATAAAGCTAAATAAAAAAAGTATTACTGTGGCTATGGGGGGGGAGACAAAAAAATGAATTGTTGGAGTAACCTATATCCCTCAAAAGTTTAGTGAGATAGGTACCAATATTTATTTATTTATTTTTTGCTCCCACCCACACCGGCCAATCTCCTTCGGGCCCCACAAGGACCTATTCCTGTCCCCGGGTTACTCCCTCCACCTGCCACACCACATCGCAGCCACCCCCTAGGATACCCCGATATATCACTTCATCAGGCAGGTCCCCTTCCTATGAAGGGAATTAACCTTACCAGTTCTTTTGTGATCCTGGGTGCTGCTGGGGTGGCCATTTGGTGGTCCAAGAGCTCCAGTAGCGAGGGTCCAGGAGGCCAACATCCGACCAGCCAGAGTGCCATATTTCCTCTGTTTTCTCCCCATGAAGGCATGCCATGCAGGATGGCAAGGCAGATGCTGATGTCTGACATGCCCCTTAGTAGTGGAGCCCTGATGTACTGCTGTTCTCCCAGCCTCTACCAGGAGTCAGCAGGCGCCGGGCTTCCAACCCCACCCTCCCCCCAAAAGAAGCCGAGCCATCATCAGATGCTCAAGCCTTCTCTCCCTGGCTGGCCCTCCAATGCCTGAGTCTGTTCCCAAACCCAGGTCACTGGCATCGCAGTGGTGAATATTTCTGCTGCGCCGGTTGACCGACCAGTATCAATAATTTGAATGAATGTGTAATGCAAGTAAATGAGAACCATGACAAATTATTATTTGCAGATTTTAATAATGATTGGTCAAAGGAAGCTAATAATGGGATTACAGAAAAAAAAAAGCTACTTAAAATTTGGTGCGGATAGTGAATAAGACTACCAGGCTGAATTATAAAACAAATAGGGATGCTTTATTGGACTGGGTGTTAGTGTCAAATTGTAAAAATGATAAAGACTTTTAATACTCCCGGATGGTCTTACTGATTATTCCCCCAGACTATGCAAATGGACTGTTAGGATGGCTAGGCCAAAACCAGAAACAGGTTTAGGAAAATTTTAGATAATAAAATACAAGCCTTTTAACAGGCAATTCATAATGTCGATTGATCCTTTATTTCATTTATTTCATTTTCCTTCATATTCCTTCAGTCAGTTTGGCCCTAGATTATTTTATTACTAAATTCACTCAAATATGTAATAGGTTTGCACCATGAAGAACCAAAGGGAAAAAAGGAGGATCATTAATGTTGTTAAATGGGGAAGTTAAGCGGCTGATGAGGGAAAGGGATAATGCATGGCTGAGATTTACAGGTAGTGGGTTAGACAGGGGTAAAATAAGATATAATCAGGTACATAACAAATGCAAACTGATGGTTCAGAAAGTAAAAGCAGAATATTTTCTGCATTAAAAAGGGAAGAAAGTAACACTCCTAAAAAAATTTGAAAAGTATAAACCAAGTTTTGGCGAAAAATAAACAGTTTACACCCAAAGTAGTAGAGTGAAGGTGGTAAGTTGGTTGATACTTTAGATATTGCCAATGAATTTAATACTTTTTAGTTCATTGTCTACAACTAGTCTATTAAGTGATATAAATGGCAACTTAAGGCAGAAATCTATGTTTGATGGGAAATTGTTCTTTAACCAGGCTTATGAAAAGGAGATAATTAAATATCTAAACAAAATGAACACAAAAACAAGAGTAGGAAGTGATGGCTTGGATACTAAGATACTAAAGATTGTTATTAATGAAGTGGAATTACCAATTAAGAAAATATTTACTTTATCATTATGTACCCAGGAGGGGTCGGATATCTGGAAACAAGCATTGGTGGTCCCAGTATGTAAAGTAATAGTTTATAGTGCAGCTCTCAAATCCTCCCTTGCCAGACTGGACCACCTATTTCACTCTTTTAGTCATTTTACTTTAGACTATCCCCCTCATAAGCATCACTGCTCACTCTACTCTGCCCCTCATCTCCCCTCTCCTGATGCCAAGCACCTTTCCCACTGTGCCTCCTTTATATCCATATTCTTGTTTGGCTCCCTTCCCTCCTATCTTAAATCCTTTCTGTCCTCTCCCTCTTCTTCCTCCTACCCTCTCTGCAGCAATATACCCCATTCCCTCTCTAGTCCTTCTAGAAAATCTACTTTTGGTCAATCTGCTTTCTCATATCACTGTCCCAAACATTGGTACTCCTTTCCCCTTTTAGTTCATTCTGCCTCTTTTCTTCTTCCCTAAAGTCTCTTCTTCATGACTTTTCTTCTCTTACTGTGCAACTGTCCATGATCCTTTTCCTCTTGTCTTCCTTCCCTCCACTAGTTTTGCCCTGGTCATTCTGTTTCCCTCATCTCCCTTCTATACCTGTAAGACTAGTTTCCCCTACTTAACCTTTGCTGTGCTGCCAATGTGTATATATGTCCTAAAAAACTATATGTTCTAAATCTTCTGGCAGCCTATAATCTCTGTTATTTACTGCAGTTATCTGTTTCCTGATTTGCCTTTAATACTTATGATTATTCTTCTTTGGAATACTGTATTACTGTATATGATTCCTATTTTTGCATTTTTAATATTTTTATTACTGTTTAGCCTTCTCCATTTCCCCTCTCCCCTAGGACACATGTGGAAATGAGCTGTTAGCAACTCAGTATGTCTATCTTGGTGAAACTTTAGAAACAAATAAATAAAGGCGTAGATGTCTCAGTAACAGGAAATTATAGGCCCATCTCAGCTCCATCTCCGTGCCAAGGTACTGGAAAGAATCGTATATTTTATTTAGTTTTGTTGACTGGGTAAGTGCACTAGACAAATCCTGCCTATTTTCAGGCATGAGCTGGGGGACGGGGATACAGATGAATGCCAACTGACCTTGAACCAGATTAAGCTGTTGGTGGTATTGTAGTGAATGAGAAATTTGGCCAGGACATGGGGAAATTCCTCTACTCTTTTCGATAAGTGCCATGGGATCTTCACACCACCAACTCCACCAACCCAGGCGGATGGGACCTCGGCTAACGTCTCATCCCAAAGGCGGCACCTCAGAGTGCAGCACCCCTCTCATGCTGCACTACAGTGTCAGTACTTGGATATTAACCCAAGTGCTAGATGTGGGAACTGAACCCACAGCCCTCTGATCTCCCAACCTCAGAGACGAGTGTGCTACCTACTGAGCCACTGACACTGCTAAATGTATATGACCAACTGATAGTATATATAGAGAGAGTGGTATTTTCACAAGCACACAACATAGATTTCAGAAGAATTGTAGTGCTTTGATTGCATTGCTAGAATATAGACTTTCTGTCCAGTGCCTTGGACAGTGGTGACATAGCAGGATCTGTTTATACTGATTTGTCAAAAGATTTTGATCTAGAGAACTATTAACTGCTTGTGGAAAGGCTTTATGAATTTGGATTAGCAAAGAATGTATGCCAATGGTTCCAAAACTATCTACTGAACTAGTCCCAAAAAGTAAAACTGAGTAATGTTGTTTCATTACAGAAGGCAGTTAATATAGAAGTCCTCCAGGGGTCCATTTCGGGACCTCTGTTCTTTAACCTTTTTGAATTATTTGCCTACTGTTTGTCAGGACTGCAAAATTATTCTTTATGCTGATGTGCCTCCTGGCAGCCAGAGTCAAATCTGTTTCTGGTTTAACTAAACCACTTCAGGATGATTTTTGAAAAGTTCAGGAATGGTTTATAAGAAGTAAATTAGCTATGAATGTAAACAGGGCTAAAACAATGCTGTATTGCAGTAAGAGAAAATGCAAAACTGTGGTCCTCTGAAAATAGCAACTATTACCTGTGAGGAATTGGAGTAAGTACCCTTTCTTAAATGACGTGAGGTATCTATTGGATACTACAATATATTTTACTAAGCATATTGATCAGACCATAAAAGAAAATTAATATTAGATTCTGACTGCTATATAGAAACAGAAAAGAATCTTGCCTTGTTGCTTGAAAGTTAGTGGCTCAAAGTTCACTACTTTCTTTCATAGATTATGGCCTGCTCATTTATGAGATGGCAACAGACAGTGTATTGGACAGAATGAGCATTGTACATAATAGAATTTGTCGATTTATGTTAGATGCAAATAGGGATTATCATCATTGTGATTTGTATCGGAGATTGGATTGGCTCCACTAGAGTGCAATAATTGCCTACTTTGACAATATTTGGAGATGGAAATCGTTAATGCCAGAGTTTTGTGATCTATGTGAACTGCTACCTAAGTGCTGCAATTTATATAATACAAGAAATACAAAGCGTCTACAGTTAGAGGTACCAGATTGCAAAATTCCTGAAACAAAATCTTTTAAATATAGATTTGTTAAAACTTACAATACTCTTCTGATGAATGTATTTCAGAGTGAACGCTTTGGGCAATTTAAAATGAATTGAGAATGAATTTAAATGATCATAAATACACAGCTGTTTTAGATAGTCACTACTTTATAGTGATGTGGTTTCATGTAATGTGACAGTATTTATATACTGTATAACTGTTATTGTGTTATTTGTATTGTGTTATCCTACTGTAACTTGACTGGGTCACCTTTGAAAATAGGCACTTATGCCTCAAGGTTTTTCACTATTAATAAAATTCAGATTCAGTAAGGGACAAGAAACCTTTCCTCACCCTGTCCTCACTTATCTTTATATTTGTGCCTCCCTCCTCTCCGTGGTACTAGGCATCCCTCTCATTTGAAGATGGAACAAGTACTCGTTCAGTACTTCTGCTTGTCCCCATTTTCTTCCACCCACCCCTCTTTTTTCTTTAGCTGTACTATGCCATCCTTTTTTTTTCCCACTAACATAATTAAAAAAGGCTTTCCCCCTTTTTAATCCCTTCTGCTAGCTGAAATTCCTTTTTGGCTCTGGCCAATCAGACTACTTTCCCTTACTCACTGGCTTTTCTCTGGCACTCATCTCTGTCTTCATTCCTCTGGGTTCTCCAGAACTTCCTGTAGGTGGTCATCCTGTCCCTGACTGCCAGGGATACCTCACAACTAAACTAGCTAGATGTTTTGGCCCTTGGGTTTTGCTCTCAGTCATTTGTGGCTGTTGCTATTCCCTCATAATGATGGACCATTTATAATCCATCCCTGTCTCCTTGCTATTGCCAGTAAAGTGACCCCTTAGCAGCTCCCCCATCTGATTGAAGTCTACCCTTCTGAAGTCTAGGACCTTTGTCTTTGTGGGTATCTTCTCCCTCCCCATGTCTAACCTGAATGTTACTGTGTAGTGGTCATTACCACCAAAGGGCTCCTCAACCCGGATGTCATGGATGTGATCCCCATTCATTAGTACCAAATCAAGGATTGCTCCCTCCTTAGTGAGTACTGTTACACCTTGAGTCAGGAATCCACTCTGCACTGCATCTATTATTATCTGACTCTTGGTGCAGTTCATGGCAGGGATCTTCCAATTTACCTTTGGCAGGTTAAAGTCTCCCACAGCCACTAACTCACCTTTGTCAACAGCCACCCTTATTAAGGATCACAATTCCCTGTCCCTTTTCTCCTCCTGGTTAGGTGGTCTGTAAACCACCCCCAGTCTTACCTTCTTTTCTCTAGGGGATTGCAACTGCACCCACAGTGCAAAATCGACTCAAATGTTCACTGCTCAGCCTTTCCTTGAGGCAAGTTCAGTTACAGAGCAGCTTGCTTCCAAAATCAAACACAAGTCTCAGCCTCTGCATGGTGGCAGATCAAATGCAGTACACTTAATCTCTTTTCACTTTTTCCACAGAGACCAAAAAATGAAAATTCTCTGCCTACCGAAATTTACAGGTCACTGTTTAATCACATGGTCCTTCAGTGTGCACAATCATAGTTCAGTTCATTTTACAGATCCTCAGGTTTGTAAAATCTAAACTCAGTAATCCAACAGGTAGATTCTCCACCTTGTTGCAGGGGACAGAACTAAATGTGTGCTTGCTACACATGTCTGCATGTTGCTGACATTCTGAACCATGTCTTCATTAGAGTCAACTGTTGCCGTCATCTTACATCTTTATACTACTGGTGTATCACTTGGTTTATCACCTAACGAGTGGCATCAATCGAGCATCCCAGGCTACTAGAATGCATAGTTTGGCCACTTATATTGCAAACCAAGTTACCTAATTTAGCATTTGTTTAGCACTAGCATATCATAGTTCAAAACATCCATTATTCATAACATCAAATATCACCAAAAAGATTAGGATGGGTGGGGAGTTGATGGAACTTCCATCAATCTTGCATTACATCACAGCAAATCAAGCATTTATAACACTTTAATCAATCACTTTTCAATGTCCAATGTCTGTCAAAGAAAACTGTGCATTCACTGATTAGTAATAAAATCACCATTCAGAGTCCAGTATCAATTTAGAAACAGTGCATTGGCAAATCCTTGTTAGGTCTCTTGAGTGTCAGTGTTTCAAGCTTGAAGATCCAAAATGACTGTCATGTAGCTAACTTTTGGAAATCATCCTTCTGGCATTTTGTTCCACTTTCTCTAATCCTGTGAATCTCAAATTTGTTGGGGAACCATGGTTTGCTTCCTTGAAAGGACAAGCCATTGCATATGTTAAGTTCTGATTCCTTATAGCGATTTTACGTTCTAATATTCAGTACTTAAAATGTTTTTACCTACATATGCCATACCATGAGGTAAGTTAACATATAGATTATCCCAGTGGTCACATAAATTATAAATGCATTAATTTAAACTCCCTTCTAAATCATGGATGTCAGAATGTTTTGTTGTCTATCGTGTTGCTACATCATGAGCAATTACCACATCTGTAGTTCCCTTTTGTAAGTTCTGGTATCCATGTTTGTGGTTTCTGTTTATTGTTCTTAAAGCTGCGCACAAGTTTGTCTTTAATATTTTTTTCCTTGTTTGGAGCTAATACAGGGTTCAGTAAGATTGGAAAATGCCCTGCCAGTCCTCAATACGTGCCAGTGTTCGTGGATTGCTTGGGTCAGTCTGTTAGCTTCTGCACTATAAAATGTCACAAGAGTTAGTGTTCTCTTCATTTTGTATTTTATTTTTTTGCCTTAATAATGTTTTCCTAGAAATGTTTGAGGATCTTTCATATGCTTGCTCCACAGTTCTTGGATCATTTGCGGGTTAGAAATCATCTTCCCATCTTTTGCGCTTTCATCTGAAAATTGTCATCCTTACTTCAATTACATCTGACCATCACCATTTGGCCAAATGGAACATTGTTTTTCTGTGTTCTAGAGTGACTGCTGGAATATTCCAGTAACATGTTCCTTTTCATGGGCTTTCTAAAATACTTGTTTCCAGCCTGTTTCCACACTTGGTCATGCATAAATCCAGGAAATTCACTCATGTCTTACTGATGCTCCAAGTGAACTTAAGATTTCCATTGCATCTATTAATGTACGGCTAGAAGTTATTTAGGTATGATGGCAACCCCTTCCAAAACAGCACATTGACAATATAGCATTTCTATGCTGTTATTGACTGTTTACATTGGTTTTCATCACTGAAGCTACCGTATATATCTTTTCCCACAGTCTGACATATAAATTAGCCAGGCTAGGGGTAAATGTTGTGCCCACAGTAATCCCTTTTATTTATATATGGTACCCCTTATCAAAGATGAAATAGTAGCGAGCACTATTTCTGCCATTTCTAATGTTAAACTGTTTGACAGTGACAGGTTCAAATCCCTAACACTCACAAAGTTTTCTGTTGCTTGAATCTCTCCCAAATGGGGTATTGTTGTACAAGCTTTGATGTCCAGTGCTATCAATTTGCCATCCTGTACACCCACCTGATTTATTTTGTATATCATGTTTAAAACATCCTTGGCTTCGTGTCATTTACTGTAAGTGTGATTCTAAGTTTGTCACTAGTGTTTTCAAAAGTGATCAATGTATTTTGAAAATGGTTCCATTGCTAAACTGATGCTGGACAGCTGGATTGCCTGGGGGTTGCTGGCATCATTATGAAATTTCAGCAGTAATTAGAATGTTGGTTTTATCGGATCATTTGCAGCTAGGAAGTCTTTCTCTTTTTGTTATCCATTTATTTGATGCTTGCTCCAACATTTTGTCTGACTTCTCCTTCACAATGTCTGTAGAATCTTTTGACAATTATTGGTAGTTTTTATTTTGTAGCTTTTGCTGAATTTCAGTGACGTACATGTCTTTTCCTAGATGGCAATTGTACCACCCTTATCGGCAGGCTTGATTATTAAATCACTGTCATTTTGTAATTCCCATTGGGTGATAGAGATGCAGCAAAATTTTTTATTCACCAGCAAAATCAGGAATTTCACCGTGCAAAATATTTTTGCAAAATTTGCATTTTCACCAGAATTTCATCCATGTGAAATGCAGAATTTTGTGTGGGTGCTGTAAAAATGTTTTTTCCTCCACATCCTTGGTGTCTAGTGGTCCCACCCCGGCTGATTGCTGGTCAAATAGAAAGACCCCTCCCTGCTGAGATTAAACCCCGTCCCCATCCACACACAATTTGAAATTAAAATAATTTCCTTGGTGTCTAGTGAGCACCAGCCCCTGGCTGATCTGGACAAATAAGGAATGACCCGCCTGAGATTCACCCTTCCCCCTCTCCCCATTGTCTGATATGGGCTTTGCAGCCAAGTCATGTCATTACAAAAACACAACCCTTCCCCAGTGTCTAGTGGACTCCCCACTCCCCACCTGTCCAATAATAGTACCCCACTGACACACCCCATCAAGTACTCCCCCCACTGGCCACTGGCATAGCCCTCCACTTACCTCCTGGCCAGCAGCCTGACTGAGCTCTTTTGCAAAAAGCTGGAATGAGCCCTTTTCAATGAATGAGCATGTGTGCAGATGCTCATTCACTGAAAAGGGCTCACTCCGACTCTTTGATGAAATAGCTCAGTCAGGCTGCCATCCAGGAGGTGAGTGGAGGGCTGTTCTGGTGGCCAGTTGGGGTAATGATGGGGGTGCAGGTGAGGGTACTACTACCCGACAGGTGGGGTCCACTAAACACCAGGGAAAGGTTGTGTTTTTTTTTTTAATGACATGAATCAGGCAGCAAGCCCATTACAGACAATGGAAGGAGGGTTTGTGGTATGGGTGTGAATCTTGGGTTGGGTGGGGGTCATTCTTTATTTGGCCAGCGATCAGCCAGGGTGGTGGGGCCACTAGGCACCAGGAAAATTATTTTAATTTGAAATTATGTGGATTGGGGGACGGGCTTAATCTCAGAAGGGGATCTTTCTATTTGGGCCTGCAATCGGCCAGGGAGTTGGGACCACTAGACACCAGGGATGTGGAGGGAAAAGACACCATGTGGGGTCACTTTTGGGAGTGTGGAAACCACTTTTTTTATGGTAAGTTGTTCCTCCCTGGCTGTGAAATGTGGAATTTTGCCCGAAGGTGGTGAAATTAGCATTTCATGGGCAAAATTTCACATTTTACCAGGGGGATTTCACATTCCAAACCCACAAAATATTTCATGTAATGCAGGGATCATGCAAAATATTTTGCTGGGCAAAATGTTTTAATTTCATACAACACTATTGGGTGGTCATCGCAATTATTAATAGTTTGCTGTTGTGCTATCTTTTAGTATCCTTTATAATATTTTGAACCTCCTGATCGACCAGGGACCATACGTTACTACTGCTGCATTTGAATCCCTATTGGGTTAAAGGTCATTTTTTTCTTAAATGGTGTATGTTCTCATATGTAGTCAGTTAATGCATTGTCCTCACTCACTTCCTCCAACAGCCTTTGGGTGTTATTCCCCAGACTGTTTCTTATGGGCAGTACCACATGATTCACAGAGGCAACATTTTGTGGAACTTTGTTGGAAAATAATCTGCGATGTAGCTGCCTATTGAACTTGTACAGTTCCACTTTAACCTTAAATGGGTTAATTCCTTTCTCAGGTACATATAACAATCATTTCTGTAACAGGTTTGTTTGAGCCATGGTCAGACTTTTGTTTGATAGATTTATGACTGCCACTTGTTCAGTCTCATTGATCTCTAAAGGAGAAATAAATGCCGCCCTCGCTGTCTACCTCTGCTACCTCTTTCAACCCTTTCTTCTCATGTCCTCTTGTGCTTTGAACTTATTGGGGAGGTGTCTGGTGCCCTCACCTGGATTCCCTAAAAATATCTCTTTCGCTGATTTTGTTCTTCTCTTTCTACATCACTTTCTGAGGAAGATGCAAAGTCTGGTACTTTACTCTTTTTGTCTCTTGGTCGGAATGACTCATAGCTGTTCCTTGTGATGGTGGTTTGCCAATTATAGATTTGCCCAGTGGATTAGTCTTTTGCGTCTCTTTCATTTTTTCTTAATTTGTATTGTTTAACTTCATCTTGGAACTTATTTTCTGTCAGTTTCTAGTTTGTCCAGAGTGAGTTGAGTTCATACTACTAAGGTCTGTAAGGAGCGAGAAGGCAAAAAGCCCATTAGTGCTCCTAGAAAATGTACCCTCCATAGTAACTGGGTGTTTTCCCAATAGTATATACCTGTCTAGCCTGTTTTTAAATTCCATTCTTGTTTTACTAATATTAATATACAGTGGTAAAGAATTCCATGAATTTACAATTCTGTGAGTAAAGTAATATCTTTGTTTTTTGGAACTGAAATGTTTATTTATTTAGTTTTTGTTAACCAGGTAAACACACTAGACAAAACAGATGCCTATTTTCAGGTGTAACCTGGGAGATCACAAGGAAAATAAAGAGACATGTTCAAACAGAGTAACACATAGCATCAGGTAAACAAAGCATACAATTCAGGGTAGTAAGGATTGTACATAGTTCAGGAGACAATAAGCAGACATTTCAAAGGATTTTGATGGGGGCAAACAATATCCCCTTTATCTGGAGTGGGTGTCCTCTAGTGTCTTTGTCACAGTTTTAAAGAAATCCCCAATTTGGTGAGTAGATGTGGGTCTTGCATCACATCATATATAACTATCTGATCTTGTCTTATACACTGGTTTCAAGTGTCAGTAAGTTTAGAGACCTGTGGTACTCCTTGTACCCCACATTCCTCATATCACTGATATTCTTTATATATTTACTTTGGACTTTCTCAAGATTTGTTCTATTGCCCTTTTGAGATGGGCACCAGACTTGAGAAATATATTTCAGGTGGGGGTAGGCACATGCTCTATAAAGGGATAATATGACATTTAACATTTTTATTTCTAGATACGAAGTTCCTTTTTATTGCTCATATAACCCTATTTATTTTGAGATAACAATTAGTCTGGGGCGAGCTGCTGAGATCATTGGCTATTTGTATACCTAAATCTCTTTCTGATGAGTCACACCTAGGGAAGACCACAGAGTGTATATGTATGTCTTGGGTTTCTGTTATCCAAGTGCATAATCATGCACTTATCCATATTAAATTTCCTTTCCAAAGTTACCACCTATGGTGAGATGTGGTCAAGGTCTATCTGTAGGTTTCAATGTCTGTCAATGTATTACATGGGCCCCAAATTTGGTGTCATCTGCATATTTAAATGACCAGCAGGTAGTGTTTTCCTCCAAATCTGAGATAAACACTTGGAAAAGTAATGGACTCAGCTGATCCTGAAGCGACCCTGCTGGTGCCCTGGCCCTCCTCAGAGTATGAGCATTTGTTGTTACCCTCTGTGTCCCTTCACTAAGCCATCGCGATAATCCAATTTATAATATAACATGCTTGTTAATGTTTTCTTTCTTTAAAACATTTCAATTATTGCACATTGTAGGTTGAGATTAAGGCTTTACTAAAAGTACAGATAGATCACATCACATGGAATGTTACTATCTGATAATTTACTTACTTTCTCATAGAAGCACATTAAGTTTGTTGTGCAACTTCTCTCCTCTTAAAGCCATGCTGATCGTGGTCTATATTTTCTGTATAGACTAGCATATCTTATAAGGCTCTCCAGGATTTTATATATGATAGATGTAAGACTAATTGGTCTGTAATTATTTGTTAATTCTTTTGTTCCCTTCTTGAATATGGGAACAACATTTGCTGTTTTCCAGTCTAAGGAAATGCAGTATTTAAAGATTTCTCAAACAGGATTTTAAGGGGTGAGCTAGAACACTAGACATCATTTGAAGCATAAGGCCAGAAATCATGCCAGATCCTGGTGCAGAATTTCTTTTTAGTTGATGTATTTTGCTTTGAATATCTGCAGTGGAAATCACCAATTTATCACAGTCAAGTGTTTCCAATTTACTAATATGTTAATTTTTAGCACCAAAAACTCTACAAAATGCTGATTAAAATATTGGCGCCCAGCCCGGTGGTGCTGAGGGTTGAGGCGCTGAATGCTATACCTCACTCTATGCGGCACCCCGGTTTGGGAATGGACTCAGGCTGCTGGGGTTGGATGGGTGGAGAGGATTGAGCATCCCAATGGATGCTGTCCTCCTCCTCCTGGGGTGGATACCAAGTTGCATATAGCACCTGTAGTTTCTCTGGCTGTGGAAGCATGGACAGTAGGGGCATATGGCTCTCAGAGTCAGGGAGGGGAGGGCAGCTGTCAGACACTTGTCGATGGTGTGCGCCAACATGTCATTCATCAGATGTTGTCCTCTCGCTGGTGTCCTCAGGGTACTGGGTGAAAATGGGGGAAAAATACATACACCCCCAGCCCAACATGCAACATGAAACTGGGGGGCCTTGAAAGGACCTGGAGGATGGAGTAGGAGGGGGGTACGAGGCCCCCTCTGAAGCAGAGGAGCCGCGCAAGTAAAAAAAAAATATTGGCAATGTCCCTGTTATCATTTACTAGACTGTCATTTTGGAGGAGTGGACCCACATTGTTTTGTGTGTATTTTTAGGGAGTTGATATATTCATAAATGGCTTTATAATTATCATTTTATTGCATTAGCTGCCATGTTATATTCATAATTTTTCTTAACTTTTTGCGTTCACTAGCGCATGCGCAAGGAACATCTTGAAACAGTACAACTTTTTGGAGGTGTGTGACCCTCCTCTCGAATGCAGTACTCAGTGTAGCAGGCGCGGCCCTACTGGACCAATATATGCCAAGCTGTGTATGACAGCAGTTCGGCTGTGTTGGTCTTCACTTCTAAGAAAAGGTCCGCTGCAATCAGTGGTGGTAGTGTGTGTGCAGTTAGCATACTGACATCAGCTGAACTGCTGTCATACACAGGTCAGCATGAAATCTCTCTCGCTTCCTCCCTCTGCTAATGTCCTCCCCCTCCCTTGCTAGTGTTTTCCATGGCCCCTGTGTTGTGTGCTGAGGGGGGTGCCCAATCCCCCTTGGCTCATGTGTCCCCCCAGCACACTATGTGGCTGATGGGGTGCCCAATCCTCTGTCAGCTGCAGCCCCCCCAACAAAAAAACAATTGACATGCTGGGAGCACACCCCAGTGTGCTCATGCCCCCCCTGCACACTGTATGGCTGATGGGGGTGCCCAATCCCCACTGGCTCTAGTCCCCCCCCAGCAAACATGTAGGTGGCACACTGGGAGCCCACCCGAGTGTACCAAGAGCATCCATCTTTTTCTTGTTTTTAAAATTCCTGTGAAAGAAGAAAACGGTCCCTCGGTGAGTCCCTTGTCCCCCCACCAACCTGCACCCACCCTCCGTGACACCCACCTCCCACACCCCTCACCTCACCTCATACTGACCTCTGGAGCCTGGTGCGATGATCTTCCTGGACCAGGAACATGTCTGCACTCTTCAAAGCAGACAGTGAACTGAAGAAATGCCAGTAAGCTGTATAATGGCATGAATGGGGGGTTTCCAACTTAGGTGGATATCTCTTTCATTTGTTTGACTTTTGACACCAAATTTTCAACATGGGGTTCTTGGGACCCCTTCTCATTAATTCAGTCACTGTCATGGCGTTATTCAGTCCCAAAAGGTGATTTCGTGGTATCTGCACTGAATCACCTTTTGGGACTGATTAATGAAGCAACAGTGTCACTGTTCATGAGGTGGGCTCTCAAAAGCCTATGTTGCAAATTTGGTTAAAAAATTCCAAAAAATGACTGTTTTATGAGCGTGCATTGCGCAGTTTCCACATACACTCGTAAGTTCATGAATTTGTAATATTTTCATTCCAGATTTTCAACATTGGCATATTTCCACACTTCCTTATGAGCAGTGCAGCTGTCATTTTTCACAACCTGGCCAAAATGTGTTTTTGTGCTTCTGGTGCAGAATAGTGCGGTCGCTGTCGGAAATCAATCTTTCCTACAGAGTAAGACAATCACAGTGACACTGTTCATGAGCAGAGGTCCTAAAATGCCTTTGTTGAAAATTTGGTGACAAAAGTCCATATAATGGCTGTGTTACGAGCGTGCACTGCACAGTTTCTATGCACACTCGTCAGTTCGTGAATTTGTAATATTTTCACTCCAGATTTTCAACATTGTCATTTTCCTACATCTCCTTATGACCAGTACAGCTGTCATTTTTCACATCCTGGCCAAAATGTGTTTTCACAGTTCCAGCATAGAATAGCGTGGTCGCTGTGGAAATCAGTGTTCAGTACAGAGTAAGAAAAACACAGTGACACTACAGAGGCTCTATAATATATCAGCCCAACAGTGGAGATAGTGTATTTATTTTAAAAAGTGTTGCCTCAGCCTTGGTGTACTTTTGCCTCTGCATACCGACTGTTAGTTAAAGAAGATTACTTTCCCTTTAAGACTTTTTTTGTCAGACTGTTGCCTTTACTGAATGAAATAGTTATCTGGTGTTTTTGTTAAGTAACTTAAGCCTCTGCATTGCCCAATAGTTATCTGATGAACTAACTTAAGCCCCTGCATTGCCGTGGTTACTCTGCTTACCAGCAGCCACTTGAAACTGCAAAAAAAAAATTAAAAATTGTCCTGTAAGCCTCTCGCTGCTGTTTCATTTCAAATTAATTCTGTTTGGCATTACAAGTAAATTGAAACTGCAGGTATCCCGATAGAACCCTGTCCCCCACCCCCCACAGGGAAAACTCCCTCCTGAGCCCTATATGAACTCACTTTGTTTCTGCTCTCTCCTCCACAGCTCACCGGAGGTCGAGATGGCTGCAAGGCATAGCCCTTCCCCACCTCTCGTTACCAGAGCCCAGAAACAATACACCCAGGTACTTAACCTCGCATAAAGCAGCAGCTTGCCTGATCGGGACCGTTTCTGCTCAATGCTGGCTTTGCCCCACCGAACGCTACACGTTCGGCTCCCCACCACCACCCTTGGTCGGCATCCCAATATATAGGTTGATTTCTGATCACATGATCATGAAATAACCTATCAGGCCACTTTCCCATCTGCAGCTTATCTTCTTCCATCACTAGAGGTCCCTTCACCTTTTTTCTCATTTTTTCCCTTCTCTCCAGCCCTGTCACTTACTTCCTCACATTCTACCCTACTATGCTTCCACTTACCCTCATCACTCTACTCCTGCAATTCCCTCAGGCACCTTCACCCCCCACTCATACCATGAAAATGGGGAGCAATATTGAAACCCTCTGTCAGCATACAGGCTGGCACTCCCAGCCCTGCTCCCCCCCACTGCACCTGCACACCCAGTCCCTACAAAACCAGACCAAAAAACTATCGAAACCCCCCCCCACTACAACACATACATAGACACCTCCACCCGCACCCCTGGATGTCATCTCCCACAGCAAGTAACCCACTGAACCCCCCTTTCTCTTGCCAACCTCCTTCCACATCCGCAACACAGCAAACCCCACCCTCCATTTACTCCTCCTATCTGCCCCTTACCCAGAAACTACCAATATCCACCATCGGCCGCACATAGCATAAATGCTGAAGACCTGCTACTCGAACAAACCGCAACTGCCTCAGGTCTCTCATTCTTCTTCTTCTTCTGACAGGTAATGTCCACCCTAACCCTGGCCCCCTACATTCCCCACCATCCCACCCATCACTTGGAAATGGCTTGTGCATTGCCTCACTAAACATTTGCAGCCTACAAAAAAAATGGGACTCCTTTCATGGCTGGGTGCTCCAGAACAACCCAGACATCATTGCCCTGAGTTAAACCTGGCTCTCCCCCTCTGTCTCTGACTCGGCAGTTAACCTCCCTGGATACTGCCTCTATTGCTCCGACCGTATGGGAAAGTGAGGGGGTGGCTGTGCTGCCTACCTCAAGGACTCCCTCACTGGCTACCTACTCCCCCTGCCCATACTAACATCCAGGGCTCAGGCCCTCAGCCTAAAAATAACTCTAGGTAGGTCTACATCCCCTCTCCTCCTCACCACGGCCTATGTCCCCCCCAGCAACCAGAAGCTAGCCTTCCAAGCCATCATGTCCTACCTTGCCACCCTACCCCCAAAACAAGAAAAAATACTACTGGGAGACTTCAACATAAATTGACTGGCCAAAACAGCCGCCCCTTACATCAACGAGGCTGCTGCCCTCGATCTCACTCAGGTCATCAAAACCCCCACTCGGCTACACGCCCGCACGGGGACATCCACCCTACTAGACCTAGTTTTCACCAACTGCCCCCACAAAATAACAAGCACCCAAGTCCTCCCCGAAACCCTAAGCGACCACTCTCCAGTACTCTGCAACTGGTCTGGTACCCCCCTCAAAACTGCTCCCAAAATTACTACACAATGCAAACTAGGGCCTGGTAAACTAGTCTTTCTTAAGGCCCGCCTCAGAGAATGGGACTGGACACCCCTTACTAATACCCTCGACCATGACCACACCCTCGAACTGTTTATCAACATCTTTAACTCAGCCTGTGACAAGTTTGCCCCCTTCACCAAAACTATGACCAAGGGGAATCATGCCTCATGGTTCTCAGACCACCTACAAGGCCTACTATGTCAGCGTGATGCACTATGGCACCTTGCCAATGAGACCCAATGGCATCAGGACAGGCAACATTATCGGGAGGCCCTTAACAAGTGCACCTGGGCCATATGCACCGCCAAAGCAAACTATTACAAAGCCACCTTAACCTCCGCCTGGGGCAATGGAAGCAAGTTCTGGGAGAACATAAAGGAACTCTGTGGCAAAGGCCCAATTCTGCCACCTTACCAAATACTCATAGATGGTAGCCTCTCCACCGACCCTTTCAGGATAGCCTCGGCCCTAAATACTGCTTTCACTGATCTCTCCATGTGTTGCTCCCAAATTTCTTCTCACCCCTGCCGGCCCAGACACCCCCCCTATCTCCCTCTTGCTGCACCTTTCTACCTATGAGTCCTTACACCAGAGACTGCCAAACCCTACCTTACTAAAGCTATAAGCAAAACCACTACAGTCACGACTCCTGGACCTTAGACTCTCCGCCTCACCCTCCAGGAAGTCCTGGCCCTCTCACCCACATTCTCAATCGCCCTCTGTCAAGGGAAATTCCCACCACTGGAAATTGGCCTACATCACACCTATCCATAAAAGTGGTGACTGCACATCCACAAACAACTACTGCCCCATCTCTATCCTACCCTCCTTCTAAGGCACTAGAATGCATAGTAGCGACCAACTCACTGAACACCTAAATAAATATAACCTTCTATCCAGACAGCAGCATGGTTTTCAAAAGGGCCATAGCACCACTACCGCCCTCCTGAATTTACCTCCATGTCCACTCAGCCCTGGACCATGGCCACCTCACTAGCGCCATCTTTGTGGACCTATCTAAAGCATTAGACACAGTAAACCATGCCCTCTTACTGAACACCCTGGCCTACACGGGTTTCTCCTATGGCACCCTAAACTGGTTCACCGGCTATCTCTCTGATAGAATGCAGATAGTCAAGGTAGGCCCTGTCCTATCACCCCGCCTCCCAATCCGCCTCGGTGTCCCACAGGGCTCCATACTTGGCCCCCTACTTTTCAGCCTATACCTCAACTCCCTCCCATCCTCATGCCCCAGAAATCTGCTCCTTTATGCGGATGATGCAGTCTTGTTCGCCTCCAACCCGGCCCCCCTCAAACTCCACCAATCTCTCCAGCACTGTTTCCGTGAAATTGAAGACTGGCTCACCACCCAGCATCTTATTATCAACTATAATAAGACTAAAGTCATGATATTCGCCCACCCTCAGAACCCACACAAGAACCTCTGCCCTCAATTTCTCACTGCCAATCAGACCCCCCTAGAACAAGTAAACAGCTTTAAATACTTAGGGATCACATTAGACCCCACCCTCAGCTTTAATCAACATTTTCTACACCTATCAACAGCCCTTAGCTCCAGACTAGGAGTACTCTACCGGTACAAACACTGCCTCACCCCTGAAGCACTACAACTTACCATAAACGCACGATCTCTCCCTGCTAGACTACAGCATCCTAATATACAGTGCCGCCCCCACAACCCTAAACAGACTCCGACATGCTTAACAAAGCCTTCCATCTCATCCTAGGATGTGATCGCTTTCCTCCTCCTGCTCCCATTACAGCAGCACAAACTGGTAAACCTGGACACAGAATCAGGTACCACACCTGCCTTATGACCAAAAAGGTATTACTAGGCCTCACCCCACCCTCCCTAGACCAAATTATCCTCCCAACACCACCAGACAAAACAATCCTTAGCACAAGCAAGTGGCTACTATGGGTACCTCATGGCCGGACCTCCCAATACCAACGCACCTTCAGTTTCAGGGCCCCTTCCTGGACAAACTCCCTCCCTAGCCATATAACTGATGAAATAAGGCTGGGTCCTTATAATTCAAGCTAAGGGAATACCTTCAGTCCTCAAACTGATGTGACTGCCCTTGACACCTGATCTGCCTTTGCCTCCTTCAAACAAACATAGCAGATCACTGTACCTAAATGCACCTATGAAACTACTATGACTATCAGCCTCCTGCAGAATCTTTCTGTAATTTTTTCTGGCTGTGCTAAAGTATCTAAATTTCTGTTAGCCATCTACTAAACAGCTATGTAACCTGTTTTGAATGTTATTTATAATGTGCTGTAATCTGTATTTCAAGTCCCGTCCCTGTACCATTTATGTATGACGTGAACTCTGTAAATGAGTCTCTGACTCAAAGGTCTTTGAATATTACAATAAAATAAAATAAAAAAATGAGCAGAGGTGACAAAATGACTATGTTGAAAATCTGGTGAAATAATTCCACTGAATGACTGTGCTACAAGAGTTTATCATGTAGTTTCCACATTGCGTCTGTGAACCCTGGAGTACCCACCAGGCATTAGGTTCCTAAGATAGACACTTAAGAAGTGTGAGGCTGAAATGTTAATCAGATGCAAGAGGAGTTGCAGAGAGGTACTCTGTTGGGACATGGATATTGAAGGGACATGGATACAACTGGGGTTGTATAATGCCAAACACTCTGCAAATACCTGCAAGTTAACGCTTGGCATTGACAAATGTTTGTTCTAATTTCCTTTATACCTTCTTTGGATGTTTTTAATGCCTCCCTAGACTCTGAAGTATTTAACAAACTATTAGGACTATAAAGTTTATTCTTTTTACTTAATGGTTTCTTTATTCTTTTGTTTAGTCACTTTGGTCTTTTTTTTTTATTTGTTTTTTATTTTTTGTTATCTTGGGTATAAAATTATTACTTAGTGTTAAATGTCTTTATGATGACCTAAGTATCTTCTGTCAATTTGTTAGCAAGTTTACTTTCCCAGTCTATTGCTTTAAGTTCTTCATGAATTACATGAGAATCTGCCTTACTATATACAGTAGATTGACATCATTCCATTGTAAGCAGAGTGTTCTTGATTAATTTGGAAATATATTGGCTTGTAGTCACTGTTACCTGGCAGATGCCTAATATCACATTTATTAATATTGATAAAGGGTGCTATGCATGATGCCAAGCGCACCTGTGGAAACCGGGCATGTTGGCATCAGACGATGAATGCCGCAGAGGGGAACCTGCACGGCATTCACCAAGGGGGTACGCACTCTGACATGCATCCAAACCCCTTGGCTGAAAGACAGCAGTGTGTTGGGGTGGGCCAGGGTGCCAGCACTATGCAGCATACCAAACCGCAATGTGCTTCATGAGGTGGGGGCATGCAGTAGGGTGCAGGCTATGTCAGGGATGACCCTGCCATCACCCACTGCGTGGTTCCATGGGTAACACCTGCCGGATGCAGGGGGACCAGGACAGAGGCCCCTGTGCTGCTTCTGTCCACTAGGCAGTCAGAGAGGGCAGTGGCAGTGGGATGGGTGAGTGCCCGACACAGCACCTGAGCGGTGGCACCAGGATGGTATGATGCCAGGGTGTCTGTGTCACTGCCCACCTATGGGGGGCTCAGGGGAATTGCCACAGTGGTGTGGGGCACAGCTGCTGTTGTGGGAGTGTGGGCTGGGGGCAGGGTCCATAGCCATGTCCATTAGGGTGCCGGGAGGGTGCCACATGCCTATGGCTGGGCAGGTGGGCATACTAGCTGCAGAGAACATGCTGCATGGGTCCAGGTGCCTGTGGAAGACATGCACTACCCCAGATCTGTGCCAAGCTGCACGAGGGATCTCATCTGGGTCCCAGGACAGACATCCCATTGGATGCCCGCCTGGACCATGACTCTGCTCCCAGCTGCCCTGTGGGTCCTGTGCATTGGGGAGGAGGGCTGTTGACAGGTGGGTGCTGGTTGTGCTTACCAGCATGTGCACGCCTGTCCGCAGGTGCACAGCTACGTGGGTAGGGTACACGCTGCTTTTCTGCTACATCATGCTTGTGTTTGTACATATGATATTAAATAAATTATCTTCCTACTGGGTTCTTTTATGTATTGGTATAAGGCGACATCACCACAAGCTCATAACATGTTTTTCCTTGTTTAGTGGTTGACAAATAGGAATTCCAGTCTATTTCGCATGTTGTGGTCACCCATGAGTAAAAGAAAACCTTGGTTCTCCTGCCTTTACCACTGTAGTTATAGTATCATTAGTTATATCTATTGTAGTACCCCTGTGGTCTGTAGCAAGCACTGATAATTAATGGATGAGTCAAGCAGTTACAAACTTTTACCCAAATTGTTTCAGTATTTTTGGTCATATTTTTAATTTTCAATGTTATTTCTACCAGGCTTATTGTATTTCTGATATAAAGTGCTATACTTCCACCTTTCTTGTTTTGTCCAGTCAAGTAATAGATATTATAATCTGGTAGTTGGTTCCCCACTGTTTTTCCTGGCCAGTCCACCAAGACTCAATAATAGCTATTAAATAAGTATTACTAATATTGATTACAGCCTGAAGTTCATCCATTTTGTTGTTCATGGTTTTGGCATTCAGGAGCATAACTACTGTACTAGATTTTTTCAATTAATTTATTACATTTACACTTTGATGCTTGCTGAGTAGGGTCATTTTGTAGTAATGGTTCCCTGCTCTCTGTCAGTTTAAATCCAAGTGTATTCAACCATTTTTTTTAATTATCTGCTGAGATCATTGCCGCTTGTTGATTTCAATGAAGCCTAACCTTTGAGTAGAAGTCATGAATTTTTATGAAACAGTCTCAACTGTCAATAAAACCCAGATTCTCTTGTTTGCACCAATTTGAAAGCCTGATGTTGGTTCTTTCTATAGTAATTTTTTTCTAGATGTGCCTTTAGGATGGGTAAAATTATAGATACAGCTACATGAAAGTCTTATGTTTTAGTCTTTTCCTTAAGGTAATAAGGTCTGCGCATATATTCTTCTTGTGTGACTTTCCAATATTGCTACTACCCACATGTAGAACAACTAAAGAATTCCTTGGGAGATGTAGCTTTTCAGTCACTACTGTGATATCTGAGATCCTAGTCCCTGGTAAACATGAAACAGTAGTATAAGCTCTATCTTGTTTGAAAATGTGACTGTCCATATACTGTATAATGGAATCACCAATAACAAGTTTCTGAGGGGTCTGACTACTTACGTTCATAGTCTGACTAGATATGGTGTCCCATGTTCTGATCTAATGAAGCATACCTATTGGAAGTTGTTACAGGTGGGTGATAACTGTTAAGAGATCTCCTACTGTTTTTGTGTTGCTTGCATGCATGTGCAAGAAACACATTCCTTTCAGCAGTAAGGGAGAATGCCTAAATGAGTCAGAAAATTCGGGCCAGGTCACCACGCAATCAGCTGTTTTGGTGCACTACAAGCTACCAAAACAGCTGATTGGTGTCCCCATGGTGGCAGCTTCTCCATCGGCCTCTCACAGCCCCCAGGAAGCCAACAGAAAGATGCCACCTGCCATTCAGTTTGCCTTCCTTGTGAAACATTTCAATAAAAAAAAAAAATGACAGGGTGCCCAATCCCCCTGTTGGCATGACCGCCTCCCTAGTTAACCACAATATGCAGCTTATCCAATAAGTAGGTAGGGGAAATGGGCAGACTGGGTGGACCAAGCGGTCCTTATCTGCCATCAAAGTCTATGTTTCTATGTTTCTATTCGCTGAAGGGATAACCCAAACCTCCGGCGGCATAATGCACCTACCCCCATTTGTTGATTACTGAGGGGGGTGCCCAATCCCCTTGAGCATTTTTAATATTTTCACTCCAGATTTTCAACATTGCCATTTTAACACACCTTCTTATGAACAGTGCAGCTTTCATTTTTCACATCTTGCCTGAAATGTGTTTTCACGTATGTAGTGCACGATGGTGCGGTCAGTGTGTGAAATCAATGTTCAGGACAGATTAGAAAAATCACAGTGACACTGTTCTTGAGGTAGGCCCCCAAACCCTATGTTGGAAAATTTGGTGAAAATTTCAAAATGACTGTTTTGTTTAGCCAGGTTGAATAGTTCTACTCACACTCATAACTTCGAGCATTTTTAATATTTTCACCCAGATTTTTAACATTGCCATTTTACCATACCTTCTTATGAACAGTACAGCTGTCATTTTCACATCTTGCCCAAATGTGTTTTCACACATGTAGTGCACAGAGGTGCCGGTGCAAAATCAATGTTCGGGACAGATGAAGAAAATTACAGTGACACATTTCATGAGCAGAGGTCCTAAACTAGTTATGTTGAAAATTTGGTGACAAATGTCCATAAAATGACTGTGTTACGAGTGTGCATTGTGCAATTTCCACTCACCCTCGTAAATTCATGAATTCATAATATATTCAGTCCAGATTTTCAACATAGGCATTTTTACACACCTCCCTATGAACAGTACAGCTGTCATTTTTCACACCCTGGCTGAAATGTGTTTCACACTTCTGGTGCAGAATAGTGCAGTCGCTGAGGGAAATCAGTGTTCGGGATAGATTAAGAAAATCACAGTGACAGTGTTCACATGCAGAGGTCCCAAAATGCCTATGTTAAAAATCTGATGTAAAATATCCCCAAACTAATTACATTATGGGTGTGTGTTGCGCAGTTTCTACACACACTCGTGACTTCACCAGTTTTTTTATATTTTCACTCCACATTTTCGACATTGCCATTTTTCACACCTCTTCATGAACAGTACAGGTGTCATTCTTCACATCTTTTTGAAATGTGTTTTTGCACCTGTGATGCCAAGTGGTGCAGTCGCTGTGCAAAATCCCCTTTTGGCTAACAAACTGATAGTGTCATTGTTCGTGCGGTGGGGTCACAAAAAGCCCATGTTGAAAACTTGGAGTAAAAATACCAAGAAACGCCATGGTGTTAGGGTTTTTGACCATAATGCCCTACCCTGTAGGGACTGACAGGCATCAGGGATGTGATTTGGGATTGTCGACAGTAATGCTCATGCCATTCCACCCCCACCCTGCAGCCAGTGGCAGGCATTGAGGTGCACTCTTGCCCGCTTGGCCCCAGAGTTCACCCCCATTCTCCTATACTGCACCCATTTCAGTGTATTTCCTTGTGGAATAAGGTGAGTGTAAAGCCTGAGCACTCCAAAGCACACCTCGACACTTGCAAGTGTCTGCAGGGTAGGGTGAGGTGAAATGTTGTGACCGTTATGGGTGATGACCCAAAGGCACACCCCGATGCATGTCCATCTCTGCAGGGTGGGGGTGGAGTTGGCATCAGTTCAATACTTCACTGCCATTTCTATACTGCATCTGTCTAACTCGTGCACTTCCACTGCTAATGACAGCAAGCAACACTTGGCGTTGACAAATGCATGTTTTTCCTTTCATATTGTAACAAGGCACCTGTTTTCACCATTGTTTTCACCAGAGCTGTCCGCTCTTCCCTTTTTAGCTATTTGTTTCTCAGGTCTTTTGCTTGTTGGATTAAGTTCCTCTTCACGATTTCTTTTCCAGTTTACTTTTAGAGATTTCTTAAGTAAATGATTTTCTACCTCAATTGCGTTTATACATTGCTCAGTGTTATTTATTTCCTGGGTTCTAGACAATTCTTTTTTGCAGTAGTTCATATTCCCTTTGCAAGGTAGACAAATGGGAACATTTAACACATATATAAGCAGACTTGTGGTAACCCGGTAGACTTGTTTTTCTGACATATTGTCAATTATGTACATTTGACAACAAATACATTTTAAAATAGATCCTTCTTGTTGAAGGAACAGTAAAACATCAATAATTTGATATGTATCTGTATGTTCAGCCATTATTTTAGTTACCTTTTTGCAAAATACATGAAGATTAAAGAAATGTGGCCTGCTCCCTCTGCTTCCATTGCAGATGCAGGCAGACACACTTGCCTTCAGCTGATGGCATTGCCTCTGCCGTGGTGCTCACTGATGCTCACAAAGCAATGAGTTTAAATGCAGTTTAAAACCGGAAGTACCTGTGTTCAGGACTTCCAGGTAGGCATCCTCTAAGTGCTTCTTTCAATTAAAAATAACTACATAAATCAGCACCACGATCTGGTCTACAGCCCAGTAACCAACTTAAAAGCTGAATTGCAACCCAGTGCATAACTTTACTGACTTTTCCCTGCCATAACTAAGGGTCTAATATAGTGTTTATTGTTGCTATAGAAACATGGACAATACAAACACAGAGATAGTTTTTTTTTGTTTGTTTCTTGTTTTGTTGCTTACAGTCACATTGCACACAAAGTTTCCACAGATAAGAGCAGACTCACAGACTTTAAAACACCAGCACCTAGACATGCTGCCTTGGTAAAAGTACTGTATATCCACACAGGGTCTTGCCTTGCAAGCTGAGAATTTGAATGCAGTTTAGAACCGGAAGTACCTGTGCTCAGGATTTTCAGTTAGGCATCCTCAAAGTGCTTCTTTCAACTAAAAATAACTAAAAAATCAATGCCAAAATGTGGTCTATAGCCCAGTAACCAGCTTAAAAGAGGAGTCACAGCCCGATGTACAACTTTACTGGCTTTGCCCTGCCAGGCCCACAACTAATGGTCTAAGATAGTGTTTATTGTTGCTATAGCAACATGGACAATACACACACACACACACACATACAAAGATAGTTTGTTTGTTTGTTTGTTTGTTTCTCATTTTGTTCCTTATAGGCACACTGTATGCAAACAAAGTTCCCACGGACACGAGCAGACACACAGGCTTAAAAACACCTGCACCTAGATGTGCTGCCTTGGTAAAAGTGTATCCCCACAGGGTCTCACCTTGCAAGCAGTGAATTTAAGTGCAGTTGAGAACTGGAAGTACCTGTGCTCAGGACTTCCAGTTAGCATTCTCAAAGTTCTTCTTTCAACTAGGGAGGCAGTATAGCGCAGTGGTTTAAGGCTCTGAGGTGCAAATCTGGTGACATCCAGCATACCAGACCTGGGTTTGAATCCCACAGCTTCCACTTGCATACTGTGTGACCCTGAGCAAGTCACTTAACTTCCCTGTGCTCCCACGTTGCTCCTGTGAAAAAGCTTTCAGCTTAGTGTGCTACTCCTGGTTAAACAACTAAAAAAAAAAAAACAATACTACAATGTGTCTACAGCATAATAATCAACTTAAAAGCCAAATGGCAGCACAATGCACCACTTTATTGGCTTTGCCCTGCCATATCTAAAGGTATAAGATAGTGTTTATTGTTGCTATAAAAACATGGGCCCCATATTCAGAGCAGGCTGGATGAGCACGCATAGTGGTGCACTGTGCAAATAAGTTGGGCCGGCCAGCTCTGGCATGATATTCAAATAGAATGCATGATCGGGACAGACCATGCAATCTGTTTGAATGTTGGACTCTGGATTAGTGGTGCACAGCAAGTGATAGCCATGTATTGCGCAGCGTATCCAGGGTGTGGGGCTGAAGACCACCCATAGGGGAATGCGTGGTGCACACCTGTATGTGCCGTAGCTCCCATGGGCGATTTTCAGCCAAAATATGCAGATGAGCCCATTGGGCATGCTTAGCACAGTAGGGCCATTTTCATGCTCATTATGGGCTCATCGGCATGGCTGGACCACTGTGATGTGCACCAGGCCAGGCCCCCCCCCCGGGCCAATTAGTGTTATAAGTAAAAGAACATCCCTATCCCAGTTTCCGTAGTGTAGTGTCCCCCTCCCCAGCCCTGATCAGTGTTATAAATAAAAGAACATCCCTATCCCAGTTTCCATAGTGTAGTGTCCCCCCAACCCAGCTCCAATCACTGTTAGAAGCACAAAACTACTCCCACGATGCCCTTTTCCATAGTGTGCTTGCGCCCAGCCCCAATCACCATTAGAAATAAAAAACAATCCCAATCCTCTTTTCGTAGTGTAGCACCCCTCCACACAATCACTGGTTCAATGCTCAAATCCGATCCCCATTCCCTGATGGCTGGTGGTCTCCCACCCGGTGACAGCAACCCACCACCACATGTGCTCCCTGTGATGCTCAATCAACAGCACTGGCTGTGGCAGGTGAGGAGGGCTGTAGCCAATCGCGGCACAGGTTGGGATGGGGGAGTGGGGTAGGTTTACTGCTTACTGGGGTAGGGGCTAGGGAACTACTAGCCACTAGAGAACAGGGATCAGGGTTTGGAGCATTGTATCAGTGATCAGGGCTGGGGGTCTGCTACACAATGAAAAAAAGGATTGAGGGGGATTAATTTTATATTTCTAATGGCGATTGGGACTAGGGAGGGAGGAGTACCATAATACTATGAAAGGGAATCGGGATCATTTTGTTACTTCTAATGGTGATTGGGGCTGAGGAAGAGTACTACACTACAGAAAATGGGGATAGGGATGTTCTTCTATTTTTAACACTGATCAGGGCTAGGGAGGGGGGACCATGTACCCGGCCCTAGACTGTACGTGGGGAACCACCCAACCCTGTGCATAGTTAAAGTAGGGTTTCAAAAGCATAACTATGCATCAGCACAGCCGGCCACAGTTATGCTTGGGGAAGGGGATTATTCAATACTGTGATGTGCGGCATATGCATGTGGGACCCCTCATTTGCATTGACGCATCACAATATTGTGTGCAGCGGCGCAGTTGGGGGTGCTCGGCACATCGGTGGCCTCTGAATACGGCCATGCCTCTGATGGCCCGCACAAGTCTGGAGATGCGCTGTTCATACAGGGATGCACCATGCATCTCATCTGAATATGTGGGCCATGGACAATAGACGCACAGAGAGTTTATTTTGTTTGTTTTTTTGTTATTGTGTTCCTTACAGGCACACTGCACACAAACAAAGTTCCACAGATAAGAGCAGATACACAGACTTATAAACTACAGCCCTAGACATGTTGCCGTGGTAAAAGTATATCCCTCAGACCAGTTTGTGCCGATTTATTTTTAATTCTTCCTCAATTATTTTGATTGCATTTTTATTTTTGCATCATCTTTTTAACTTTTCCACTAATAGTAAAATGAGGTTGTTTGATGCTGTACTGAGCACCTTCTCTCATTTAGCTATCAGCTCTATGTCCTTTTGACCTTACGCTGGTGTTTTTTGTATTTCCAAATGCTGAATTTGTTTAGCCCTCCAGTATTTTAATAAGAATATAGTATGTAAAGTTAAAGCATACTGCCTTTTTCTTCATTATTTTTAATGTTACTAGTGAGTTAGATGTTGTCAGATTATTAGTGCTTCTTACCTGGCCAAACATCCACACATACTCTGCCTGGGTGTCACTGTAATCTTCTGCTTTGTGCATACATACTTATTTTCTTATTTTACAATTTTTGGCCAGGAGAGGCACACTAGGCTGAGGCTTGTTTCCACATGCATCCTGGAAGCACAGGAACATTAAGTGACTTGCCCATGGTCACACATTATGCAAGTGGTGGCTGTGGGATTTAAACCCACGTCTCCTGGTTTGCAGCTTAGTGCTCTGAACCGCTACACTATTCTGCCTCCCATAGTAAAAGTTAACAAGTCAATATTGGGCTCTGCAGCTCCTGCAATTATTAACAATCAGTGTGTGTACCTGGAGCTTGATCAACTGGTATACACATTTTACTATCTATTAAATCTCTTCAAAAAATCTACCCAAATGTCCAGTGCTCAGCCTCTCCCTGAGGCAGATTCAGATTTGGTGTAGCTTGCTACCAAAACCAAATACAAGTCCCACCTTCTGCATATCAGTGGATCAAATGCAGCACATTTAATCCTTGTTCATTTCCCTCAGGGACCAGTACATGATAATGCTCAGCCACCGTAATTTGCAATCTCTGTTTAATCACACAGTCCTTCTGTACACACACTCATAGTTCAGTTCATTTTGCAGATCCTCAGGTTCAAAAATTCAAACTCAGTAGTCCAGCAGATAGATTCTCCACCTCATTGCAGGGACAGAGCTAAGTACTGTATGTGCTTGCTACACATGCCCGCACATAGCTGAAGTTTTGGACCTCACCTTCATCATAGTTAACTATTGCCCTAGTCTTACTTCATCTTATACTACTGGTGTATCACCTGAGATATCACCTGACCAGTGGAATCAATCTGTCATCCCAGGCTACTAGAATGCACAGTTTGGCCACTTGTATTGCAAACTGAGTTGTCTAATATACCATTCATTTTGCACTTGCATATCATAGTTCAAAACTTCCATTATTGATAACGTCTTAGGAGGGTTTAGAAGGGGGGGGACTGGGGAGGTGGGTTAATGGAACTTCCTCAACCTTATGGCATATCATAGTAAAACAAACATTTATAACACTGTAGTCAATTAGGGATGACCTGGAAGGAGGGGATGAGGAGGGTGGAGGAACAATGGGCAAAGCTAAAAGGGGGAAAAACGAAAGCAACAAACCTCCGTGTCAAGCAATTGAACAAAAGCAAGAGGAAAATGAGACAGCTATGGTTCTCAAAAGAGGTGACAGAAAAGGTAAAGGCTAAAACGGTTGCATTCAGAAGGTATGAGGAGATGCAGAGGGAGGAGGATAGGAAGGTGTATAAGAGAAACAGAGGGAAGCAGGTAAAGCAGTAAGGCAACGCAGAAGCACAAACTAAAGAGAGAATAGCTCAGGCAGTAACAGAAGGGTAAGACATTTTTAGGTATGTAAACAAACAAAGGAAGACCAAGGAAGGGAATGTAAGGTTAATACAGGAAGGTGGGGGGGACTGTGTAGAAGGGGACCAGAAAAAGGTCGATATCTTGAACAAACACTTCTGCTCAGTGTTCACAGAGGAAGGAGAAGGGGAGGGTCCTCCAAAAAAGAAAAGGAGCTTTGAAGGGGGTGGACACTTGTTCTTTTTTTGGAAGACAGAGTTCCAAATGGACTCGCTAATCTGAAAGTGGACAAAGTAATGGGGCCATATGGGGTGCATCCAAGGGTGTTGAGGGAGCTCAAGGAGGTACTGGCTGAACCTTTGACAGTCCTATTTAACAGATCACTGGTAGTTGGAGTGGTTTCAGAGGACTGGAGTAGGGCAATTGTAGCCCCATGTCACCAGAGTGGAAGCAGGGAGGAGACTGGCTATTATAGGCCAGTCAGCCTGGCATTGGTGGTGGAAAAGTTAATGGAAACCTGCTGAAGGAAAGGATTGTGGAATATCTTAAATCAATGGATTACAAGACCCAAGTCAGCATAGATTTATTGGGGGTTATGTCAAACAAATCTAATAGATTTCTTTGAGTGGGTGACCAAGGAATTAAATCAGAGTGGAGTGGTGGACTTGGCCTATCTAGATTTCAGTAAGGCTTTTCACACCATTCCACATAGAAGACCAGTAAGCAAACTGGGTAGCTTGGGAGTGGGGTAAATTTGTTAGGGGATAGGTGACAGAGGGTGATGGTAAACGGAGTTCATTCTGAGGAAGGGAAGGTGACCAGCAGGGTACCTCAGGGATCAGTGCTGGGACTGGTCCTCTTCAATGTCTTTATAAGTGACATTGCAGAGGAGCTGAGAGGGAAGATCTGCCTCTTTGTGGATAATACCAAGATCTGCAACATGGTGGACACTCGGGTGGGGAGGGATGATGAGTAGAGATCTGAGAAAATTGAAGGAGTGGTCAAGGGTATGGCATCTGGGTTCAATGCAAAAAAAAGGGCAGAATATGCACTTAGTGCACAGAAACCCAGGGGTAGAGTATGAAATAAGTGGAGTGGTACTGATGACAACCAAGCAGGAAAGAGACCTAGGGGTAATCATGTCAGATGACCTTAAGGTGGCCAGTGCAACAAGGCAGTTGGAAGGGCTAGTGGGATGCTGGGGTGCATAGGAGGTGTATCACCAGCAGAAGAGGAGATGATGTTGCCCTGTATAGATCACTAGTAAGACTCCACCTTGAGTATTGTGTCCAGTTCTGGAGACCACATCTCAGGAAGGACATAGACAGAGAGGAGGCGTCCAGAAGAGGGCAACTAAAATGGTGCAGAGTCTACATCAAAAGCCCTATGAAGAGAGACTAAAAGATCTCAATATGTGCATCCTAGAAGAGACAAGGAAGGAGGTGATATGATAGAAACCTTTAAATACCTCACAGGGGTAAATAGGGTACAGGAGGGAAATATTTTTTAGAACTCAAGAACAAGGGGACATAATATGTAGCTGGAGGGGTGTAGAATCAGGAGAGATGTAAGGAAGTACTTCTCCATAGAAAGAGTGGTAGATTCCTGGAGCAGCCTTCCAGAGGAGGTGGTGGGGGGCGTAGATGGATGGGGGGGATTCAGGAATGCATAGGCAGGGATAAGGATATCTTAGTGGAAAAGAAGGGGGGAAGGGAAGAGCCAGAGAGCAACTAACATCTGTGATGATACTCTAGGTAGGGAAAAATGGGCAAACTAGGTGGTCCAAGCAGTCCTTATCTACCATCAAATTTTATGTTTCTGTTTTTATCGCTTTTCTATGTCCACTGTCTGTCAAAGAAAACTGTGCATTTACTGATTAGTAATAAAATCACTGGGCATGTGATACACAAGGAGATACACGAGTAGCATAAAGTGATGTAAGACCAGGACTACCGGTAGCTTGAATGAAGGTGTGGTCCAGAACATCAGCAATGTGCAGGTGTGTGTGGCAAACGCGCTTAGCTCTGTCCCCTGAAACAAGGTGGAGAACCTACCTGTTGGATTACTGAGTTTGGATTTTATGAACCTGAGGGTCTGCAAATGAACTGAACTGTGAGTGTGTACACAGAAGGACGGTGCAATTAAACAATGACGTGCAAATTACAGTAGGCTGGGCATTTTCATTTACTTGTCTCAGTGGAAAAACTGAGCAAGTAATAATGTGTGCTGCATTTAATCTGTTGCCATGCAGAGGTTGGGCCTTGTGCACCCAGAGCACCTCTGCCTTCTCCCTCCTCTGCCTCCTCCCTTGTATATGCTATTCCTTCCCTTACATATACAGCAAGCCCCCCCTTTCCCTACTCTCCTGTCCCTTCTGTATAGCTTGTAACCAGGGATCGAGAGGTCCCAGTCGTAGTTTGGTGCAGCCCAAGTCTCCTTGACTGCCACAGTGTCTACTGTCTTCTCTGCCAACATCACCTGCAGGTCATCCAACTGGTTACCAAGGCTTTGTGTATTCAGGGACACCACCATCCACTATGGCTAGGATCCCTCCTCCCCAGCCTGGGTGTCCTCCTCCTTATTGTTCTCTGCCCACTCTCCCCCTGCCCTTTGCTCCCACCTTTCTTTATTAGATTCCTGATCTCTTTTCCTCTGTATGCTTGCATATCTTGTATCCAGCCTTTCTCCTCCTGTAAACCCTGCTCTCTCTGCTTCTTACAAGTTACTACCAGCCTCTCTGTCTCCTGAACTTTACTCCAAAATCAACCTACTCAGATTGACCTCCTTCTCCCGTAGACTCTGGGCCTGAAGTCCAGCCTGCCCACATCATCTAGGGCTGCTTTGATTTTTTAAACCCACCACTAGTTCATATGATCTTGTCTCACATTGGATTATAGGCTGCAGGGGAGGAACTTGACCAGCTCCCCTTGGGCTAGAGGCAGCAAGTTCTTTGCAGATGTCAAACCATCATGGAATTAACTTTGGCCCATACAAAGGGGCCAAGAAATGAAGTGACATGGTGCTAAGCATAAGCCCTTGGAGGAGAAGGGATCATGTGGAATGTGTTAACCACTCGGATGGAGTGGTTTTCATGTTGAACACCAGACATATGATGAGTAAAGGAAATCATGGCCTCAGCCAGTGCAAAATAATTGGGTACAGTAAGTGACAAGGAAAAATATATTACACCTTTTAAACTTACTTTAAAGTAAACATTGTCAAAATCAGTGTTTGTTTTAGTGTTTTAATTGTCATGGATTTCTTCAAACTCAAAGTGTAATTTAAACACCTGGGGCGGGATATTCAGAAGGGTTGCTCATGGCGCAACACACTGACACGTCCAACACGATATTCAAAGGGGATTGATCCTGGCACAAATCCCGATGCGCGAGTGCATCAAGTATGTATCTTGGCTGGTGGGGGGGCGTGCCCATGCATACTCCGCACATCCCGATATTCAGCCTGGGATGTGCTGAGCCCATGCATGCACAACCCCTACCTGCGCTGCACACAGGTGAGCCAAAAAAAAAAAGGAGCAACAGCTGGCCACCCACAGGTGAGCTGCCGTATTGCAGGGTGCAACAAGGCAGCTGCTGCCTGTGGTGGTCACCAACTCAGGCGGCAACCGTGTGGTGGTGCCTCCATGCCGATCGTGGGCATAAGTATATTAAAATAGTTAACCCTATCCCTGGTGGTCCAGTGGACCGCTCCATGAACTGATCATGGGCGTCAGTAATATCTCATGATGAACCAATCAGCCCTGGGGTCAGCGGTACCCCCTCCCCTCCCGCCCACTGGGCCCCACGCCTCCCCCAGTCAGTGGCGTGCGGCAACTCCCCATCCTTGCTGCCCGCCGCCGCCGACTGACTCCACATGGTAGGGCTGTCACATATCTGGACTGGTAGTGCGGTATGGGCTGCCGCCCGTTGGCTCACGTTGTGGATCAATGGGCATACAGCTCTACCATACGAGTCAGTCAGTGGGTGGCGGGGTGGCAAGTGAGTGGGAGCTGCGCCAGCACGCGGACCAGGGGCGGGTGGTGGGGCTCAGTGGGTGGGTGGGGAGGGGTACTGCTGGACCACTAGGGTTGGATTGGTTCTTCATGAGATATTACTGACGCCCATGATCGGTTGCAGTGGTCCACTGGACCACCAGGGACATAGGACTAATCTTCATAACAGATGTGCGCGATCGGGCTGCGAGCGGTCCACTGGACCACCAGGGATAGAGTTAACTGATTTTAAATATACTTATGCCTGTGATCAGGCTGCGAGCGGTCCACTGGACCACCAGGGATAGTGTTAACTGATTTTAAATATACTTATGCCCACGATCAGGCTGCAAGCGGTCCACTGGACCACCAGGGATGGTGTAATATGACTTTACATATACTACTGCCCGTGATCGGGCTGCAAGCGGTCCACTGGACCACCAGGGATATTGGATATGTTCTTACATATACATATGCCTGCGATCGGGCATTGGGGCACTTTGCTGCGATGTGCAGGGGGCGTCGGTCCTCGACGGCTGCAGCCTGGCAGGGTGCCAGGCGCAAGTCGCCGGAGATCGCACACCTGCATGCAAACAGCCATAATGACATGTAAATGGCCCCATTTGCACCTTTGCATACATTATGGCCCCATTTGCATGTGCACTTTTTGAATATCGCAGTGGTTGCGCCATCGCAATGGCACTTGCGCTCACATCCCCTGCTCCACTCTGGCCACTTGCACTGGAGCAGTGCTACCGCGCCATGTGCACTGCGGGTGGCCAAGGTACAATATTCAACGATGCTGTGCCATGGCGCAGTTCCATTGAATATCACCCTGTCAACGCCCTTGTGCATCCAAGTTGCGCTGCGCCCAGGCTTGCGCCACAGCCTGGCACAGTCTGAATACCCCCCCCCATGTCAAAACTGTATGAAATGACTTTCTGACATAAGAACTGTGAATAATGAATTTTATTGCACTACATTTCCACCAATTGTTGTGACTGTGCATCATTTATGACCTTGCAGTTCACATCGGCCTATCTGTGGTTTGAAAAATGTTAATTTCAGATCCAGTGTACAGCATTGCTGGTGTCCATGAGTGTGATAGCTTTGAGCCAATAGGACATGAATGATTCTGTAATTCCTAATTTAAAGGGAATGTACCCTCAGCCTTTTATTCAGTTTACCTGTGTAGTTTGCAGGCATGAACAATGATTGTCTCTATGGCACCCTCTCATTTCATCAGGATTTAAATGTAAATGAAGGAACTTTAAGTTTGGTGTGAAATCTTTCCTGACTCCATTGCAAAGGTCATGACCTGACTCATGTAAGATATGCTAGAATGGTATGATGTTTTGGTTCAAAAGCCTGCAGTAGTTGTATTGTACTAGCCAGTGCTGTTGCTGTCCTTTGCAGTCCCTATGTTGTTGTCTTATGCTGGCCATGAAACTTTTCAAGGTATGGCAAGCGCCCTGCTGTCTTCTGTAGTTTACAGTGTATCTGAGTTTGAAAAAATGCTTTTAGCAAATACAGGGACTTCACAAGACATATAACAGAACTGAATGAACATATAACTTCAAGCTTGTGCAGGTTCAGATCAACTCCCATGAAGCCTTGCATCAGTGGAGTCATGATCTTTGCAATGAAGACAAACAGGTTTTCACACCAGGGAAAAACAGAGTGAAGCAACCTCATTTATATTCAAATTAGGATGAAACTGGGATGTAAGAAAAGAACCATTGTTCACGATGATAAACTGCACAGGTATACAAGTAATAGGTTGAGGGGACCTTCCCTTTAATGTAAATAATTGCTTTTTTGACCACAAAATCATAACCAGCTTATCAAACTCTTGTGAAATATGTGAAAAGTGAGGCATGTTTTGAATCATATAGGCCATGTAAGATGGCAGTTGTGTTTTGTGATTATTCTGATTAGTCACACAAGGTCCCATTTCATGGTTGAGCTTGATATGAGTGACACACAGTGATCAATCATTGAATGCTGTGGTAATGCCATCCTATGGGGTTGCAACGGAATGCAGTTTTCCTGCAGCTATGCTATTTAAAGGACACGGTAGATCATGGTATTGCCACGGTAACACCATTGTTGAACCATTACATGCCATCATAAATTACCATGATATGTAATGGTATGACCCTGTATGTGCAATGATCCTGTTACTAAGGCAATGCTTGCTTACAAAAAAAGACTCCTATTATACAAATCACTGCTTAAGGAACTATACTTCTTTAGTTTTAGCTCTGATAATCTTGTTAGTCACACCAAGAGTCAACATACAGTCAGGAACTAGTCATAATGTAATATGTATCTTGGTTTCTGCAAATTCCACTTCAATGAAACCTTGACAGGCTGCACCTTGTACCAAAATGGTCCCTTGTAACTCAAGATTTCATTTTTTTTTACTTACAGTTTTCACACCCTTCTGTCTCCATTTCCCATTCTCTTCAGAATCTTAAGGCACAGGCTGGCTTACCCATGTTTGCAATACCAACTCTGTCCCTCCATGGTGCCATTGCTTGCCCTCCACGGTGGGGTTGGGTGCAAGCAGGGGATGCACCCACAAATTCCAGGATCTCATTAGGTGACAATGTAACAAACACACTGGTCCCAGATGTACCATGGTCCTTTCACTTCAGGTGCTAGGACCTGCTTTTTCTGTTTCTCTTCTAGGCCATTGGCAGGCTATGGGTGCAAGTGGGGATACACATGCTGATGTACACCCAGCTAATGACCCTCTTCTCTGCCTGTCAATCACTATGCTGCCAGCCATGACTGTCTAGGTGGCAACACTGCAGCAGAAGCAATGATCCTTCACCCCCGGAGGAGGAGATCCCTCTCAGATGCACGGTCCCCTTCCACCCTGCCATCCATGGATGACCCAGGCTTGATCCCAAGCCAGCATCACAGGCACTGCAAGTGATAGCTATATTGCTGTGCTGACAAGTTTGCACTAAGATTTTATTCTGTAGTAAACATAACTAATTGTGTTCTTTAATATTTTTCCATAGTCTGAAAAGTGGTGTTTTTATATACGTACAATAGTTTTCAGGCTATTCTCAGTTTTTTTTAGAGAAAGTCATATACATTTCAGATGCCAGGTTTAACACATTGAAATGAAATAACCAAAGCAATTCAAAAATTATAATAACATGGGTAGCTGCTGATAAAAAAATGGGACGTCAACAAAGACTGACACATGCATTTCACAGCAATGCACATACTGTACAGACACATACAGTGGTACGCATGCACAAAGACACACTAATACACACCGTGACATGCGCTAACAGACAAAATAGATACACTAATAACTCAAAGACAAAATAATGAAAAAAAAAATATTTGATCTACCTTTGCAAAAAAACAAATGTTTTAAAACATATGTTCCTTAGGAAAACCAGACAGGTGGCGACTCCCTTGATGCAAAGCTGCTCTCCTTGACTCTTGACACAGTGCTAAAACCCTAACTAAAATCCTCAATATGTCTCTGTGCCTAGGGCAGTTCCTGTACAGTGGAAAAAGGCAATTATCACACCAGTACATAACAATGGCAATCATACCTCTAGCAGTAACTATAGACCCATATCCATCCTTCCTGTCCTCTTAAAAGCATTAGAAAAAATTGTTGCTGATCAACTCATTGAATACTTGGACTCGAATCACCTATTGTGCCAACAACAGCATGGTTTCAGAAAGGGACATAGTACAACTACTGACCTCCTGGAGTACACCTCCTATATCCATGATGCCCTAGACCAGGGAGCCTTGACTGGATCTGTTTACATAGATATCTCCAAGGTACATAGATACATAGATACATAGACAGTGTCGGCAGATAAAGGCCTATAGCCCACCCAGTCTGCCCATTTGAGCTTGTAAGTTCAGTTTATGTTTTCCTACAAGTCTGTTGACCCTTACCCCTGACCTCCAGAATTCCTTTATGTCTATCCCATACATTCTTAAATCCCGTGATTGTTTCAGCCCCCACCACTTCCTCTGGCAGGGTGTTCCACTTGTCCACCACCCGTTCTGTGAAGAAATTCTTCCTCATGTTTCCTCTGAATCGTCCTCCCTCCAACTTCATCCCATGCCCTCTAGTCCTGGAACATCTTTTTCGCTTAAAAATAGTGTATTCCTGCACCCTGTTCCTCCCTGTAAGATACTTGTATGTCTCTATCATATTCCCTCTCTCCCTCCTCTCCTCCAGGGAGCACATGTTCAGTTCCTTAAACCTGTCTTCATAGGACTTGTAATGCAATCCATGCACCATCTTTGTTGCCCTTCTCTGAACCTTCTCTACCCTGTCTATGTCCTTACATAGGTATGGTCTCCAGAACTGTACACTGTACTCCAGGTGGGGCCTCACTAGTGTCTTGTATAGCGGAATTATGACCTCCCTTTTCCTGCTGGTAATGCCCCTGCCTATACATCCCAGCATCCTATTTGCTTTACCTGCTGCCTTGTCACACTGTTTCCCTACCTTGAGGTCATCAGAGAGGATAACCCCAAGATCCCTTTCCTGCTTGGTGCATGCTATATCCTCACCCCCCAACTGATATATTGTGCCAGTGTTTTTGTGCCCCATATGCATTATCTTGCACTTCCTTGCATTGAATTTCAACTGCCAAACCCCTGACCATTCTTCAAGTTTCTGCAGGTCCTTCTCATTCTGTCTACACCCTCTGGTGTGTCTACTCTGTTACAGAGCTTTGTGTCATCAGTGAACAGTGAAATTCTGCCTTCTAGGTCCTGCGCAATGTCACTGATGAAGATGTTGAATAGGACCGGTCCCAGCACTGATCCCTGTGGTACCCACTGGTCACTCTTCCCTCTGTGGAGTGACAGCCATTTACCACCACCCTCTGTGTCCTGCCACCCAGCCAGTTACCTACCCACCACACTACTGTCCTGCCCACACCCATATTCCCCAGTTTGTGAATAGTCTTCTATGTGGCACAGTGTCAAGGCCTTGCTGAAGTCCAGATAGGCCATGTCCACTGCCCTCCCCTGATCCACCTTCCTAGTCACCCAGTCAAAATTCAATGAGGTTGGTCTGACCTGGCCTCCCCTGGTGAAACCATGCTGCCCTGGGTCCTGTAGTCCATTGACAACCAGATGTTCCACCAATCTCTCCTTCAGTAGTGCTTCCATGATCTTCCCACTACTGAGGTGAGGCTGACTGGTCTGTAGTTCCTGCTTCCTCTTTGTTCTCACTTTTGTATAAGGGACTACATCTGCTGTCCTCCAGTCTTGGGGTACCTCCTGTTTCCAGTGATCGCTAAACAGGATAGCCAGAGGTTCAGCCACCACCTCTCTTAGTTCTTTAAGGACCCTGGGTGCACCCATCTGGTCCCATTGCTTTATCAACCTTATTACTTCCAGTTCCTTCAGGACCCTTTCGTGTAAAGGGACTTGTGTCCATTTCGCACCATTCTCACCCCTTGTACTCCCTTCAGACCCATTACCCTCCTCTTCCTCAGTAAAGACTGAGCAGAAATACCTGTTCAATATGTCAGCTTTACTGTTGTCATCCTCCACGCGGCCCCCATCCTCCCCCTTCAGTCTCACTATCCCTCCCTTTGTCTTTCTTTTTTCACTTATGTACCTGTAAAAGGTTTTGTCCCCTCTGCCCACTGATTTTGCAATGTGTTCTTCTGTCTGAGCTTTGGCTTCCCTTACTAACCTCCCTGCCTCCCTTTGCTTCTCCTGGTACTTCTCCCTATCCCCTTCTGCCTGTGTCTTCTTGTATTGCCTGAAGCAATCTTTTTGGCTTTTACTTTCTTTGCTACCTCTTTGGAAAACCATAATGGTCTCCTCTTCCTTTTCCTCTTGCTAACCTGCTTAATGCATAATTCTGTTGTTCTTGTAATCCCCATTTTAAATACTGCCCACTGTTCCTCAACCTCTGATTCCTGTCCCATTCCCCTTAATGCCTCTTTCAAGTATCTCCCCATTTTCCCAAAGTCTGCCCCCCTAAAATCCAGGATACGTGTTTTTGTGTGGTTTGGTTCTGCTCTTTCTGTGATTTCAAACCACAATGACTGGTGGTCACTGTTCCCCAGGTGCTCCCCCACTGTTACCCCCATCACACTGTCCCTGTTTGTGAGCACAAGGTCCTGTATTGCTTTCTGCCGAGTTGGTTCCATGACCAGTTGCTTGAGGAAGGCACCCTGAAGGGAGTCCAGGATAAATCTGCTCCTAGTTGATGCTGCTGGTCTTGACACAGTCAATCACTCTATGCTGATTGACTCCTCTCTGTTGGCATATCCCAGGAAGCCACTGGCTGGTTCTCCCACTATCTTCATGGGCGTATCCAGCAAGTGAAGATCAGTAATACCCTATCCACAAACCTTCCTGTCTGATCAGGTGTCCCTCAAGGCTCCCTCCTTGGCCCACTCCTCTTTTCGCTGTACTTAAACTCCCTGCTCATGGCCTCCACTGGATGTCTCCTCCTCTATGCAGATGATGCAGTGATCTTTAGTCGGCACCCAGACCCTACCCAGCTCCAGATATCTTCACAGAGTTCCTTCGCAGAAATAGAATCATGGTTTGCCACCCACAAGCTTGTCCTCAACTATGAAAAAACTAAGGTCATGCTATTCGCACACCCCCAACATAAACACAACCTGGCTGTACTATCTTACACAATTCCCAGGGAACCACTTTGGAACCTGTTACCAGCTTTAAATATCTAGGGATCACCCTTGACTCAGCCCTCACCTTCCACGACCATATTGCATCTATCTGCTCTGCATTTAACACCAGAATTGGCCTCCTGTATAAACTCAGATCCTGTCTCCCACCTGACGCTCTCCAATTAGCTATCTCTAGCTCTATCTTTTCCCTGGCGGACTGTGGCATAGTTATCTATGGTTCCACCACAGACACTGCCCTGTCCAATATCAAATGCACCCTAAATAAGGCCTGCCAGCTTGCCACAGGCAGCGAACAGCTCACTCACACCTGTGACCTCTACCAACGATCGGCATGGCTAAACTTTCAAGAGTGACTATTTTACCAGACCTGCCTACTTGCCAAAAAAATCCAATTGGGTCTACCCCTCCTCCAGTTGTCTTTCCTTCTTCAATCAGGTTTGCAACAGTGGGCTACAAGACACTCGGACACTACTGCCTTTCGCATCCCCTTTGTCAAATCCAATGCTGGCCAAAGTTCCTTTCGATATAGGGCACCCCTCGGGATGAACTCTATCCCTTGGCATCTCCTCTCCATACCCAGACTGGGGCCTCTCAAAAAAGAGCTGCATGACTGCATTATGTCCAGTTCCAACTGTGACTGCAAATAACCCTTCTTGCTTCCTCCTCCCTTCCTCCATCTCTGATCTCAAAACTCTGCCCCTTAGTCTAGTCCCAATGGGGCTGACTTCTCATTCCTGTAATAACATGTTCTATATTGAATGTTTACTTGATTTTATTATGTGCCCTCTAGTGATGTTCTCTGTATCTGTTTGCACTAAGCTTCTATATTTACTCATTGTATTTGTCCTCATTTTCTGTATGACGTAGGTCTTTGTAAATGAGTCCCTGACTCAAAGGGTTGTAATTCCTAGACTTTTAATAAATAAATAAATCGTAATTTCTTAACTCGGTACATTACTGCTATGAGGGTACATCTGCTGCCACTTTGGACAAGCATCATAAGTGGCCTCTGTGAAAGCTAATGTGAAAGATAAGCTTTGTTTCTCATGCTGCCCCCAAAATAAAAAAAATAAAAAGTACTATATAGTAGTAAGGGAAATACAATGCACTTTATAGTTTTACTTTACTAATGTTCAAATGCAACCGGTCCCACCAGCCTCACAATGGATGGATGGATGACAACCTACAACAGAAAAACAATATGAAGCATGTTATAGTTTTCTATTCCCAACATCCATGAACATTTGCCCCACCACAACCCCTGCTCTGACTCAGGCGAATGCTTCTAGATGTGTATAAATTCACTGTAATTGTTCTGTGTATTTTGAGATGTATTATACTATGTCTTTTTATTTGTTTTACTGTGTTTGCATGTGGCATATGCCCCGGGATGATCCTGAAAATAAATGAAACACCAATAAACAAACACACTCCTCTCTCTACTGCACATATATAAATGTAAAACCATGATAGATTTTCTTTGTTAACTCTCAAAGTTTTAATGTTCTGTGACAAAAAACAAAACAAAACTAGTATCCACAGTAGAATATTCCTTTCTTTAGTCATGAGATATTATCCCTTTACCTATCAAAATATCTATAAGGGACCACCTTGTCATTGGTAGTCAATTTTACATTCTTCACATTGCAGCTGGTTTAGAAAACCAAAAACTTCTAATCTGTGTGCAAACAGCCACATTTGCATCTCATTATGGGCTACAAAATCACACATACCCCCATAATACAAAGCATCATGGGCTGTATATATAATTACCACAAAATATTACGCTGGCTCAACTTTAAGCAGAAAGGCATGATGCCAAAAGGCCTCTCACATAGTCTGCAATGGATGCCAACAGAAGACACAGACATGTGTTTCGTTCTACCAGGACTCATCAGTGTGCCTCATCTGTATATCTCGTTTTAGGATCATGGAAGGAATTAAAAATGTGAGAAAGAAAGGAGAAACACATTACATGATTGACTGGCTCTTTTTGGAAAGCTTTTCTAAGGGGTGCATTACAGTACATTCTATCTGCAAACTAAGAAAACAGAAACAAACAATGAAAAACTAACATTTCATCCACCTTCACATCACCACCCCCCCAAAAAAAAAGGTTTAAAATTTATGTAATTTCTTCCCTATGTACAGTACTGATATAATGGTACCTATATGGCACTTTGAGCAGCTGTCAGTGGCCTAAGGGAAGGCTAGTGCTTAAGATTAGATCCGTCTCTCATACGAACATACAAACATACAAAATTGCCAGCAGATAAAGACCTTATGGTCTATCAAGTCTGCTCGATTGTGCAGCTTGCAGCCCTTATACTGCAGGAAAATACAAAATCACACATGCCCCCACAATGCAAAGCATCATGGGCTGCATATGCAAATCACCACAGAATGTTATGCTGGTCCACTTTAAGCAGAATTGCATGGTGCCAAAAGGCTTCTCACACAGTTTGCAAGGGTGCTAACAAAAGACATAGAACCGTGTTTAGGTCTACCAGGACTCATCAGTGTGCCTGTCTGTTTGTCACCCCAGTGGAATGGACCAGCTACCCTAAGGCAGTGTGCCTGGGATATATTGTGGGTGAACCCATTAAAATAAAAAGCTATTTAAAGACAAAGAACCTCTGTCGTAAACACTGAGGCAAGGGTTACCAAAGGGCATTTGGCTGAGAGCGAGTTTCAAGAAAATACAAAATCACACATGGCCCCACAATGCAAAGCATCATGGGCTGCATATGCAAATCACCACAGAATGTTATGCTGGTCCAACTTTAAGCAGAATTGCATGGTGCCGCAAGACCTCTCACACAGTTGCAAAGGGTGCTAACAGAACATAGACACGTGTTTGCGTCCTACCAGGACTCAACAACTTCGGCACCATGCAGATTCTGCTTAAAGTTGGACAAGCACAACATTCATAATGAGACTATATCGCCTTGTGCGTGACGCAATGTGACCTGGCCTGCCTGAGCTCACTCTCGATAACCTGCCTCAGTCCTTCTACAGCTTCCCTTCCTCTGCTCCCCTCCTCCAGTGACCTTCCCCTTACCCTGTCCCATCCCCTTTTGAAGCAGCTCACTATTCTACAGGATACCACTTCCTCTGGCAATATGTTCCACCCAGATACCACTCTCTCCATAAAAAAGTGACTAATTTCCTCCTGAACCTTCCCCCTTCCAATCTTAGATCGTGCCTTCGAGTGTCCCTCCCCCTCCTTAATTTGAAAAGCCCTTCCATGCCAGTCTTATTTATTCCCTTCATGTACTTGAAAGATTCAATCATGTCCCCCCATCCCTCATCTCTTCCAGGGAGTACATGTTCAACTCCCTCAGCCTGCTCTCGTAGGGAAAGTTCCCTAGCCCCTGGATTAGCAGATACTGTATGTTCCGTGGCACACCCCAAAGAGGAAATGGAGATGCAGGTGTCCCTACATTTCTTGACCATAAGGGCTGTCATGTCAGAGGCACAATGACAACCCCTCACTATGGCAGAATGTGCTTATGACAGAGTGCTTCTGCTTTGGTGTACTAAGAGTGCTAAGAAAGAAAGACAGAAAGAGAGAAGGAAACCTGCAACAGAAAGGCAATAATATGATATGCAGGCTCATTCTGGGAAGTTTTTTTTTGTGTGTGTTGGAGGCTCTAGATTCTATTTGTAATTGATGTTTTCTGGGAATGGACTAGATTCTGTCGGTATTTAGCCCCCTAATATGGAGAGTTATTAAACTGTGTATCTAGGATCCAGAAAAGAGTTACATCTTAAAAAGTTGGGTACATATGTGGCCTTTCTTTAGGAAACACATCTAACTATGGAGGAAGCATACAAGCTGTGGAGGGAACAGGCAGGAGTAAGAGGTATGAATGGCGCACTGTTTTGAGACAAAGAGGATCAGAGTTTCCATAATGTTTAATAAATGCCTCAATGGCAGAAAACTAGATCTATAATTAATGAAGGGTAATGGGTCAAGGAGAAGGCTGGTCTGACTGATGACCTCAAGTATAAATTGCCATTACAGTATTTACGTTTCTATTCTAGCTGCCTTCATTTATCTCAGAAAAAACATCTACCAATTTGATTGCAGTACAATACAAATCATCTATCTGTTTGGCTACATGGAAACTCTGAGTTTACCATTAGAGGGAGTGTACATTGTAAATTAAATATAATCTAGCTGGCCCAATCAAATTATATGCGTTTAAAATCTATACTGAATAACACTGGGCCGGTGGTGCTGGGTTTTGAGGCGCTGGACGCCACATCTCATGCCACGCCGGTGATCCGGGTTAGGGAATGGACTCTGGTCATCTGGGCTTGGCGGGGGAGGGAGAGGATTGAGCATCTGAAGGACTGCTCTCCTCTCCCGGGGTGTGTAATAGGCTCGTGTTGCTCTGCAGTAGCCCCAGTGGAGATCAGGGGCATAGCAAGAGAGACGCCTTACTATGGGGTGGCGTGGCAGTGGATGTCTGTACATTGGTGCACTGACATCATTGCACATCTGTGCTCCAGGGGAAACATTAAGGTAAAATACCCTGGTTCCTGAATAGGTGATGGTAACCTCTGGTATCTCACTGCCACACACGGAACACCAGGCATGATATACTGGCTCTTCCGATCCCCCAACCACTTCAGTCCTGGCAAGTAGGGGAAGGCTTGTTGGGCTAGGTAGGTGGGAAGCATCTGTCCCCATTTCCCAGGAGGGTCGGCTTCAGGCAGGGTGGTAGGTGGTTGGTGGTGAGGGGTCTGCTTGAGAGAGTTCCAGGGCAGTGCAGAAAAAGTTGACAAAAAATCTATGCTGAATAACTAGTGCATTATTATACAAGTCAAACATAGATGATAATAAGGAAAGGGTAAATTATTTAGCCAGGAAAGGCACACTAAGCCAGAACTTGTTTCCAGGTGCCACCTGGGAGCACAAGGAATTTAAGTGACTTGCTCAGGATTGCACAGTATGCAAATGGTGGCAGATGGGATTCAAACCCAGATCTCCAGGTTTGTAGCTCAGTGCTCTTAACCACCACACTATACTGCAATGATTAAAGCAAGCCTCTTAAAGAGCTCCTTACAACGTTTACCTTGTTTGGGGTTTCTGACACCCTGAGATCAGTTTTAAAAAGGGTAGCCAGCATTAGTCTTTAATAGATCATTTATACCTTCTTTTTACTACAAACTTCATACCACCCACAGTCTATATAGTTTTCCCTCATTTGACAGATGTTGCCAGGTGAAACCATACATGACGTAATTTGTAGGGCTACATTGAACCGCTGAGGAGAAGAGACTCTGTGGCTTTCATCCCTGGACCCCCGGTTACTCACACTCTGTAATTGTTTTCCTTTCATATCATTACTGCTGCAGGTAGCAGTCGTTGTGTTCCTGAGATCGGGAAGCCTATAAAATAAACAAACAAAAAAAATCTGGTCGAAAGCAGTGTTTGCTGAGCCGCTGTCTCAGCCTGTCTGCCCCTGTCGGCTGCCACTTCGTGAGCGTATGTGAAGTGAAGCAGCAGCCTGTTACAATTGTGCATGCAATTGCAGGGAATTTTGTGTAAGGGAGTGGAGTTCCTTAATTTAATTAAAATGCACTTGTATGTTTGGTGCCATCCACTGTAGGATTTCATGTCAGCTGGCAAGAAACAGGCACATAAATAAACTTCCGTAGTAACAGTAACATCCCTTCATTTGATGGCATTAGGTGTCACTGTCTTGCCAGCTGGCATGAAAAGCCGACAGCGGATGGCACCAACCATACGAGCGCATTTTAATGAAATAAAGGAACTCCACTCTCTTACACAAAATTCCCTGCAATTGCATGCAAAATTGTAACAGGCTGCTGCATCACTTCACATACTCTCACGAAGTAGCGGCTGACAGGGGCAGACAGGCTGAGACAGCGGCTCAGCAAACACTGTTTCCGACCAGATTTTTTTCTGTTTGTTTTATAGGCTTCACGATCTCAGGAGCACAACTGCTACCTGCAGCAGTAATGATATGAAAGGAAAACAATTGCAGAGTGTGAGTAACAGGGGGTCCAGGGATGAAAGCCACAGATTATCTTCTCCTCAGCGGTTCAGTGTAGCCCTACAAATTGCGTCACGTATGGTTTAGCCTGGCAGCATCTGGCAAATGCAGGAAAACTATATAGATCGTGGGCGATATGAGGTTTGCAGTAAAAAGGGGGTATAAATGATCCATTAAAGACTAATGCTGGCTACCCTTGTTAAAACTGATCTCAGGGTGTCAGAAACCCTAAACAAGGTAAATGTTGTCAGGAGCTCTTTAAAGCAGCAGTGCAACAAAACATTTTTTCCCAAACAAGCTACAGTAGTTTCAGCTATAATTTTAAAAATATTAGCATGCCTGTCATCTACTTTTCTGGGGCACTTCCTATGCTGTGAACCACAGGCTTGATTTTCAATGGGAAAACTTTGGCACAAGTTGCCTGCACCAAATGGCTGTGACGCAAGTGGCACTTTGCATCAGAGTTTGTGGTAATCCTAATTTTCAAATGCTGGGTGCATCAAAATCGGGATGTTGTGCATCAAAGCTGCCCTGCACCACCTTTGCAGCAGAAGCACCCATGCACTAGGCCGCAAGAGTGCTTACACCATGGCAGGGCTGCACCACCCCCTGTTTTAGAATTTTAGAAGCCCCACTGTGGTCACAACAGGGACTGACTTTAGACCAGCCAGGAGGTAGTCTAAGGCCCTGTACCACTGCCAGGCAGGTAGGAGATTGGGGGGCGTGCAGGAAGGCAACTGGGGGCAGAGGGAGCAGTGGGAGTGCCATAGGGTGATGGGGGAATGCTGGCACTGTAAGATTATTGTGGAGGCACCCGATGGGGATGCCTTGCTCCATGATACAGAGACGATCAGCTTGGGTACTGGAGGGTGGGCAGAAATGGAGCATGACTTGGACACCAGATGGAAACAGGCTTGGCGCATTCCCCAGAGGACCCACAGACAACTACATGTGATGGGTGGTACTGGCAGTGGGTTGTGGGGTACAGGTGGTGGATGGGTATGGTCCCCAGACACTGAGATACTCCCATGGTACATAGTTCCCCACGTGGTGGAAGGTGGATGCCTGACTGCACTGCTGGGGCCTGTGGGTCCTCTAAGGCAAGTGCCAGGCATGTTTCCATCTGGGATCTGGGTCATTGTCCATCCCTGCTGACATCCCTCTACCTGGGCTGATCGGCTCTGTGTCATGTAGCTTGGCACCACTGCCATGTGCCTCTGCAATAACCTTACAGTGCTGCCATGCCCCTGTCACACCTATGGCACTACCACTGCTCCCTCTGCCCCCAGTCCCCTCCTCGTAGGCATTGTAACACCCCCCCCCACCTTTGAGACTCGGCTAGGCTTGCACCACATGGGTAGGGCTTGACGGGACCCTCCATCAAACTCCTCAGGAGTGCCAATTGTTTGGTGCAACCCTGAGGCTGCAGCAACTCTCCCACTTTGACCCAGAGACCCCACTTTTATAAAATATGGTGCAAAGTACCTGATGCACCCAGAGTTTGCTGCAGTCATAGATCAGCACACACTGCTTCAATCTAAGGCTGACTGAAAATTAGCCCACAATTTTTTTATTTACTCAGTCTTAAGCCTTGCCATGTTTACAGTACTATTGCTATGCCAAAAGTGGTTCCCATCTTCTATTCTTAAAGAAAACACAAATTTTCAGAATTAACAAGGAGGCAAAGCATATCTAAAAGAATAGCATATACTATATGATTTCTTCAGTATGTCAAGCATAAAGAAAAGTTTTTCATACCAACTTGATCATCTCATAAGAGTCACTTGGATGCTACAGGTCCCACTCTCAATTTCATGTTGAGCATTTAACCCATATAGAAATATAGGTGTGCTGTGCAGATGCAGAATGCTTGCCACATGCTTATGTATGCAATGTTTGCATGCAGTTCGATACACAAAGTGATCCTAAGTGAACCAGGTCTAAAAAGCAAATCAGGTTCACATGCTTCAAGCTTGACATGTGCTTGGCAACTAAGTTGGTGAGAACATCTTCTAAAAATTACATCAGGTTCCCGTGTTGCATGCTTGACATGAGGTGCAGCAGTTAAGCTGGTGTGAGCGTCATTTAAACACCACATCAGTTTCACATGCTGCCGCGCTTGCCAATGTGCAGCATAAGCTGGTACAAATCTCATCTAAAACACATCAGTTTCTGTTTCTTATACTAGTGCTAGCAATTAGAGTCATTAAAATACATTTTTATTTGGAGTCCCATAAGAATTAGGTAAACTCATTAATTCTGATCCTTTCGCAAGTTGTTTAATGGCTTTTGATTTTTGTCATTAAATTGCCATTAATTTGTAAAGTATTGTTGCTTACTGCATTAAATGCTTAGGATATAGCCAGTCAACATCCCTCATTCCAGATGTACGAAGAGGGGCTTCTGTGTTGTGAAGCCTATTCTTTTTGCTTTGGACCATGCAGATCCCTTATGCATATTTAGTGCTACAAATGTGTTTTTCCATGACTGTTTCATCTCACTTACTTTCCCTTTGTCATTCTGTATTGAGCGTATGCACTCTGGCCATGCTCAGCACTCTTCGTGCTGAGTAGGGTCTTGGAAGCATGCACCATACCTCACAGTTTGTCACTAAAATGAGGGACATGGACACTCAAAATGAGGGACAATGAGGGACACTAACCCACATGATAATCAGGACACATCATGAAACATGGAGATACAGTACCTCAGAACACAGTGGAAACCATTGCGTTAGTACGTGAGAATAAATGTCTACCATTAATCAGTGGTGCCATTTAAATAGGGCAGAGGCAGTCCCCCCCTCCTTATTTGTGCCTAGATTGATCTTATGGTGTGGCAATCATGGCTATAAATTTTGATTTAATCTTTTGCACAATAAGTGCCCACCTGGTCTGTGTGTGCTTACGCTACAGGTACTCTCCAGACTGGGCTGTGTCTATATTGTGTTGGCCACTATCTCCACCTATTAGTGGCAGCACAATCACTTGTGATGTGGATGAGCTCCAGCCAAGAATGAGCGCATGAGTCTTGCAAGCACGACACTGTCTTTCCCGCCCAGATTAGACAGACTTCACATTACAGCTTGGTGGAGTCAGTGAGCACTGAACTGTCAATAGCAATGTTGAGTCAGCTTTTTTTTGTTGGTCTACTCTTAGTGAGTCTCCATCTTCCCTGGTGGCTGAAGGGGCAGAGGGTGAGCTAGAAGCTAACTGAAGACTAGGCTACCTACTTACTCTACTAGGCTCATCATGCAAAAAAAAAAGCAGCACCGACCCCCACGGCAGCAAGCTAGGCTTAGCAGCAGTGGTGACAGTGGTGTGGGTGGCCTTCATAGGCCTTGATCAGTGCAGTGCAGCAGCAGCCACAGCAGCAACCAAGCAAGAAGCAAGCAACCCAGGTTGGGTGGGTTTGGTTGGTGAGGTGACTTGGTTGCGGACCATGTTGGGGATCTGTGATGGTTGGTTCTAGCATCCAGCTTCTGGCAGAAGGAGAGAGGAGGAGCAGACTGAAAACTGGGCTGGTGGCACACTGTTCCAGGCTGCAAGTTCTGGCTACATGGCTGGGAAGTAAAAGTCAATAATTTTTTAACAGGAGGATTGGGAAGGAGAAGGACTGAAATATTGATGTGTTTTTCATGTTTCTTCACCTTTGGGTGGCTTCATGACCCATAGGGGATGGATATTGAATAGAATGGAGTCAGGAAGAAAAATCGAGACAAAGTTATTTTTTTTTGGGGGTCAGAATTCATCCAGGAAAAAAATTGGTTACTAACTGGGTGGGTTTAAGCCCAAATCTGATGCACTGCTCCAGGTTATATACAGATGAATCTTATATATTTTAAATTTTCCTGATTTGCATATCACTTTTCAGTCAAAATAAATAAGTTGTACCTTTTAGAGATGTTACAGACATTCTAGTGCTATCGCTTGCATTCACAGACAGTTGAGCAGTATGGTATGCACAGACTATTGGAGCCCCACTATAGTCAGACTTATGCCCGTCAGTCCCAGTGAAGCTGACCTCCACATCCCCACACTCAGGCACATTATGACCAAGGGCAAAGGAGACTGCAGGGGTGTGCACCATTGAAATGAATGGGGGTATTTTTTAATTACTATTTTATACGTCATTGATGCAAAGTTGGAGTGCTGGGGGAGTCCAGGGAAAAGTTGCAGAAGGAGTGGAAGAGGGAGCCCAATCTGGTTAATGAAGTCTTGGGAGCGGACATAATAGACTACATCACTGTAGTCGAAGATTGGGAGTGTCATTTTCTGGATCAGTACATATCTGCCCAGTAGTGGTATGTAACTCCAGTTCCGCACAGGGCACCTAACTTGGGGTAATATTTTAAGGACAGTGTCCACATGTCCAGAAACATTGAGGTGTTGGTTAAGCCAAACCCCAAGGTATCTAAAGGACGAGGTGGCCTCCAGGGTTGTCCCATCTAGGGTATGCAAGGAGGGAAGGGAGGGGAGCTAAGAAAATCTCTTCCTTGTACCAAAGATCATGGAGATGGTCTTCATGGCATTTAGACACAGTTGATTTGAGCATAGCCAGTACTGAACCTTTTCAAAGTCGTGCTGGAGACTGGATGCTACATCAATGGGAGAATGGCCAGAGATATACAGGACAGTGTTATCAGCATACATGTGAATAGAAGTGGATGAACAGACTGAAGGAAGGTCATTTAGGAAAAAAAAGAAAAGGAGAGTGCCAGCACTGAGCCCCGGGAACTCCAGTGTTGATGGGGAGAGGAGGGATATGGAGTCAACAATCTGAAATTACTGTGTCCTACCTACAGGTAGGCCCTTAACAGTTTGTGGCAGTGTCAGATAGCCTGACTGATGAGTTTGCCTAGAAGGATGGGGTGGAGACCATGTTGAATGCCTTAGCAAGGTCAACAAAGTTGTTAGATGTGATTAGACCAAGATCCTATAGTACCCAGAGTTAGGGTTTTCCTTTCCTCATTCCTCCTCCTTCCAGCCTCTTGCCTGCCCTAAAGTTGGGGCACAACAAAGCAGGGGACCCTTTCCCTAATGTGGACACTTTTGTTTTCTTCTCTCCTTCTCTTGCTTAGCTCCCCAGTCCCACATATCCCACCCAGTTCCTTTGTTTCTCTTTATGCCGTTCGATGCTGATAAGAGGGTCATGGGCAGAAGACCCTCCTGTGGAACTACATGGCCCAATCCCCAGGCCAATTGCAGGACCTCCCCTGCTCTACAACAAGGCTGGGGAGTGGTCAAGGGGCAGTCGGTGGCATTGTGAGGAGGGTGGAGGATGTGGGGAGCACGGACTGGAAGAAAAAGGTACCTGTATGGTGTCTGTGGCTCCCTCGGCATTGCTCCCCTCCAGTTCCAGTCCAGGGTGGCAGCAGTGGCAGCAGCAGGGTCCATCGGATGGGAGCCCGACTCCTCGACATGCTTTGTTTCTTTTCCCCTGAGCCCCGAGTGGCGTTGGGGGAAGCCTCAGGTGGCTGGACCAAGCAGTGCCACATGAAATAGGTCCTGGCAGAAAATGTGCCCCAGACCCGTAGTTCCACCCCAGCAACCAAGCTGTGCAAAAGAAGAGGCTAGATGGAAGCGCGACTCCCTGGCGGCTTGCCCAGACCCCCGCCAGCAAAGTGAAATCCCGGGGCATGGTAGTGAGTGGGCCGAGTGCCCAACCTTTTGTTTAACTCACATCATAGGCACCAGGGGAGGGAGAAAGAGAAAGACAAAGGTGCTGGAGGGTAGAAGAAGGAAGAAGCAAGTGGGGAATCCACCCACCACAAGGGGATTAGGGGCATCACGTGGCATGAGTCCCAGGGGTTAGGGTGGATGCAAAAAAGAATCAGCATCCCTAGCAGCAAGGTGGAGGAGTAAAGTGAGGCAAAGGGAGGATGCAGCAGTGCGTTCTGCCAAAAGTACAGAGGTGGGGCGAAGGGTAGAGGCCTGTGCATCTGGATACGGGAAGGCGGGTTGTGGCCCTGCGCAGCAGGTCTACTGCCCAAGCATCAACATTTGTAAGAGCTGAGCTAAGGCTGGACACACTACAGTTCCCAGCTGCCTGCCTGAAAGAATTACAGGGCCAATGTCCTAGTAAAGACAAGGGGAGGCTGCAGTGGGCTCCCTGGTTGAGCTGCCAGCCCCAAGGGGAAGGGGAGTGGGCAGGCAGTGGGCCGAGTGCAAAGAGGGAAAGGACCCAGGGGGTGGCAAAAGGTCACAGGGTTGTAGTTTTTATTTTTTTTCCTTTCTTCTTATTTTATTATTCTTAAAAGTGGCTCCAGAGGAGGCAGGCTGAGTCACTAGTAGTTTGCTTTTAGGTGGGCAAGGAGAGAGTGGCACCATGATTTAAAAGGCCTGAAAAGAGGAAATAAGGGTAGTGAGACTAAGTGTCAAACATTCTGCCACAAGAATTTTGCAGAGTCTTAATTTATTTTATTCCATGTAAAGATTCTATGCACTGTATGTGGTGGGGGCTAAGGGTGGATTATTGTATTCCATTCCAATTATTCCATCTACTGAGTGCTGGGAATGATGTAGACAAAAAACACAGGCAGGGGAAGGGAGGCAGACAGTTCTTAAAAACACATGCATTGGAACCAAGGATGGGTGAACCTGTTCAGGAGAAAACACCTTCTGTTACTCAAATACTCTACTACCAGATGCTAATCACTATTAAACTGGGTAACATAGAAACATAGAAACATAGAATTTGACGGCAGATAAGGACCGCTTGGCCCACCTAGTCTGCCCATTTTCCTACCTAACAGATAAGCTGCAGATCCTAGTTAACCAACAGCTTACTTCCTCTTACCCGCCCCTAGGACTGCCTTATGCCTGTCCCATGCATTCTTGAAGTCCCCCACTGTTCTTGACTCCACAACCTCCTCAGGGAGGCTTTTCCATGCATCTACAACCCTCTCAGTGAAAAAATACTTCCTCACATTACCCCTGAGCCGTCCCCCCTCTATCTTCAAATTGTGCCCCCTTGTTCTTGCACATCTCTTTTTCTGGAAGATGCTACCCTCTTGGACTTTGTTGGTACTGTTTTATTGATTGATTGATGCATTACATTATGATTTTTTTAAAATTTTTAAACAAAAATATATAATTCAAATTTAGTTAATGTTTTCATACTTTTTTACAAACAGGTCCAGTTTATAATTGCAATAAGATTCTTCAGTGCATAGGTTGCTGGATTTATTTATTTATTTGCTTTTGTTAACTGGGTAAGCACGCTAGACAACAGGTGCCTATTTTCAGGTGTGACCCAGGAGATTACAAGGTACATTACATTCATGAACATCAGACAGTCACAAGTAGTGTTACATTTAAGTGCATCAGGCATCGAGGTCTTACAAGAAACAGCAGGTGATTTATAAAGCCATCAGCATGTAGTATTACAGTATGGTATTTTAGGTTATAGTCTTTGATCAGCGTCAGGCATCAAGGCTTGTGGTGTGAGGGTGGAACAGAGAGTTGGGATATAGGGAGCCCAGATCAAGACAACAGTAGATAGAACAGAACATTGCACAACACTGATTGGACAGTTAGGTCTACGTGGACTGCTCCAACTAGTAGACTGAGATATCAGGAGTGGATAAGGTGCAGAGGCCTTACCGACTTTGAACAGGTGAGCCTAGGTGGCGACTTAGTCAGTCGTTGAAAGAACCTAGGTCAAGGAGGTTATTCTTGAACAGAGGCAGGTGGATGCCAACTTGAGAAAGCACCAGAGGAGGTTTGAAACCGTGGTGGGAGGAGGAGAAGTGGGTCTCAGATGGAAGGGCATTCCACAACTTTGGATGCGGAGCATGATGAGGCCGTCGCCCATATGGGTGCGGGTTTTGGGAACTAGGAGGCAAGAGGTCTGGAGTATCTCAGATGGTAGGAGGGTGGCTGGAACGAGGATTCAGCGAGGACTGAGGGGTGGCAGATCTGACTCGTTGCCAATGAAGTTACCCATGACATTGGAGTGGTGCCTTTCTGGTGGGAACCACTCAAGTTGGGAGTAGAGTTCGCATCGGTTGGTGAGGCAGGGTGCTGAAAGCGCAAAGCGACATATGTTGTTGTACGCAGAATCCCATTTTGCAAGACTAGATTTTGCAATGTGGGCAAAAGTGACAAGACCATAGCAGAGCATGGGTAGAAGGACTCCCCTGGCTAGAGCCCCTGGGCAGCCAAAAAGAGCAGTTTTGCTCCGATATGCAAGACCCAACTTGCAATTTGTGACCTTGTATATATTGCGTGATGTGTATATTTAGATCCAATTGCGGGTCAAGTGTCACCCCCAGGTATTTGACCACATCTGCAGTTTGTAGCAAGGACCCATCAGCACATGAGATCATTAGGGAGCCCGAGACAGCTTTTGTCTTAGTTCCTGAGCCAAACAGCAGTGCCTGCGTCTTCTGCAGGTTAATCGCAAGCTTGTGGTCCCTTAGCCAGATTTGGATTTGCTCGAGGTCAATGTTTAACTTGGCATTGATGGTGGAGAGGTCTCAGGAGCTGGTCATGATGACTAGGTCATCTGGCGTACAGCCGTAGGCGTCTGTGTCAGTGCTGAGGGTAGCCCATTCACGAAGAGTGAGAACAGGAGAGACCCTAGGACAGAGCCGTGAGGGACCCAGCAGTTTACCTGGGCTGGCTCAGACAGGGCCTTGTTAAACTTAGTGTATTGCTGCCTGTCTGAGAGGTAGTTGTTGACCCATGCAAGGGAAAGGGAGGACAGGCCAAGGGACTGGAGAGAGAAGCACAGTAGTGCATCGTCAACCCGGTCGAAGGCTTTCGAGAAGTCCATGAAGATGGCCCCAGTCAGGTTGCCTTGGTCCACAGCAGCCCTGATTGCAGAGGTGACAACAGTTAGGGCAGTAGAGGTACTGTGACCTTTTCTGAATCCATGCTGAGCCTAAGAGAGCAGGTTGTGGGTCTGCAGGTAGTGTGTGAGCTGACAGGCGACTACTTTCTCAAGAAGTTTGCTGACCGCTGACAGGATCGCTATCGGGCGGTAGTTCCTTGGGTCTTTGGGGTCGTCTTGCTTGGGGACAGGGATGACTTTGGCCATCTTCCAGATGTCCAGGGCAATGCCCGTGGTTAGTGAAGCATTGAACATGTGGGCGATGGGTTGGGCTAGAAAAGATGCCCCTAACCTAAGTAGTTTGCATGTGGTTTAAGGCACTCAGTTATGCCCAATGCCACACCACACCACACCACATGGGGCATGGCCAAATCTCACAACCACACGTGCCCTGTCATGCCTTATTTTTAAATCACGCCAGTAAAGCCACCATCTGAAATACAATAAACAGTTTTATTTGCACTGCTTTTTATTTACTGTGTATATGTTGTTATAAGACTTTTGGCTAAACCAATCAGTCTGAAACAGAACTTTCAACTGAATCCTGAGCTGAGCAGTGATTAACTTAAAGCTTTCCTTTTGCTGCACCTACTGGTATTCTTTTCATTGTGCTCTCTTTAATAACACCAACACAAGTGTTTTGTACATTTGATACTAATTATCAGAGACCTGGTATACAGAATGAAAACTTCAGTGTTAAGTCTTTTAACATGGATTTTTGAACATAGTTATTAACTGTTCTTTTAAGCTGCTGGGACTGTACAACAGGTTCTTAACATGTTGTAGGAGTTTTGCACTACTATTCAACAAAGTAAAGAAAATGTAAAAGGATTTAGAATAGGCATAAGGGGCAATTATCTTCTCAAGTTGCAATAGGAAGTGTTAAAAACTAATAGGAGGTACCATTTCCTAATGATTGAGTCATTGAAATACAAAACTGAGGTAGCTTGACACTGCTTTGTTTAGTGCAAATCTCAAATCAATGCAATTTTCTGAAGCAAAATATACTAGAACTTTAAAACACTGCTATGGGAAAACAAGCATATATGTTTTATGCAATCAGCGTATACTGTGAATTTTATAACATGCAAAGTCATACCCTATTTAGATGTTAAGTTGGTTCTTAAAGGAAAGCTGTACTAATTTGAATCTCCACCCCCAAAATCTTACCCCCAATTATGCTTTTCACAAGCCAAAACTTTTTTTAAGTGTTCTAACTTACTTTAATTTCTTGATTGATTGATTGATACAATTTTATTTTTATACAGGAACAAATGTTAGGGATAATATCCCTGTTTCCAACAAGAACGCCCTGTACACATTACAATTATTGCAACATTTATGTAAAAAAAAGCAATACAACACTGTTGCACATAAATATTCAATTCAATAAAATCATATGTAGTAATTACATAATGGCTTAAGATGCATTCTCAAAGCCGACTGTAATTCATGTAAGGATTTGTTTGTTCTTAATTCAGTAGTTATAGTGTTCCGTGACTTTGCTGTGGTGATTTGTAAGGTAATTTCTTGTTGTAAAGTCTAGGATTTGGCAACATGGCGGCTGCATAGTTCCATTTCATGTGAAAGTGCGGGCGCCACGACTCACTTCAATACACATTGAAGTGAGTGATGCAGTGCCAGACATCCACCATGAAATGGAACCACAGTGCCTGCCATGTTGCGAATCCTGGACATTACAACAAGAAATTAAAAGTAAGTTATAACACTTAAAAAGTTTTGACTTGTGAAAAACCTAATTGGTTGGTAAGTCTTTGGAGTGTGGGGGGATTCAGATTAGTACAGCTGCAGCAATTTTCACATTGATTTATTTATTTTTTGTTTTATAATTCATTTACCCTAGAAAGACCGAGATGAAATCTAACATCTAATGTTAATAGTGCAATGCATTACCTTCCTTCGTGAATTTCAGCCACATGGTGGCATCACTTTCAAAAGATCTTGTCTGAATTCTATTGGGAGGGACAGAGACCTCACTTGTCTTTGGCCTGGCTGATAGCACCACACGGGGGGGCCTCACCTCCCCATGGTTGCAGCAGTTACACTGCAGCAGGGCTGCATCAAATATGGCTTTGGCTGTATTCTCAACAATGGAGCCTGTCTATCTGATGGTTGGAGTTAGAAGCAGACTGGTGTTCCCCCGGAACATGTTTTATGGAGCTTGCTGTCTTCCCCAGGCATTTGCTTATTCAGGAATATGCGGTGGATATTTAAAAATCAGCAAAGGTGTGTCTGGGGACAGACTGGCAAGCTCCTTTGTATCTTTGGCCCTTGTGGCCTTATCCACAGTTAGTGTTGGGAGGGGTGCCCTTCAGTTGGCAGTCATGGGAAGACGGGGGTGTTCGGAGGGTAGGGGATTTATTTTCTTCCCCTAAGGGCTATCTTAAATCTTTTCAGGAGCTACAGTGACAGTATTCCCTCCCTTTCTCAGAGCACTAGAGGTACTCACAACTGAGACACATGTTGCCATTGCCCCTTGGTGGGGCCCTGACCCTTCCCCTCTGACTGTCTGGGATGAAGTTTTTGGGATGCACAATCTGTCCCGGGCTTCCCTACACCCTCCCAAATTGGGTTTAGTGTATAAGGTGCTTTCAAATTTTAAGGCACCGGACAGGAGTAAGCTTCAGCAGAAATGGGAACGTATGTTAGGTCACTTTTTAAGTGAGCTTGAGTGGAGGACCATATGGATCAGTGGTTATACCAAAGGGAAAGACATGGTGGGAAGACTTATGCAGTTGAAAACCTTTTGGGTATGATACCGTACTCCAGCAGTGTTATATTGAATGAATTAACTTCACAATTCTAGGTGCTGGAGGTGTGACCTGGTGGAGGATACGTTATGGCATATTTTACTAGTTGCTCTAAACTAGCCACCTGGTGGAAGGATTTACTTAGGGTAATGGAATGTACTTTGGGGGCTAGGATGGCATCAAAAGCATCCCTGCTGGTACTGGGTAATACTCTTTTGTTACCTCATGCAGATAACTACCAAAGGTCATGGTTTATGATGCCCATTACAGAGGCCAAGCACCTGATACTACATCGCTGGAACTTAACTGAGGTCCTACTCGAGACCAGTGGATAGAACTGATGTTGAAGGTAGCTGGGTTTGAGCACTTATATTGTATAGCAGTGGGAAATATGAGACTTTTACTCAAGTCTGGGTGCCCTTCTTAACTTATTTGGGAATCCCTCTTCCTGCTGGGCAGGTGTGGATACCCTCTGCACAACTCCAGGGAGGACAAATGGTCCTTAGAGTTGACCCCTTGGGCTGCGGTACCCCTTTTGTGATGGTGTTTAACGGGGCTTTTCAGTGCCCTCTATTTGTTGCTTGGTCTCCTCCACCTCACAGATACCCCCCTTTCTTTTTATTCCATCCTTTATTTTCTTTGTTCATGACTGAGAAGGGCAATATTCCCAACAGAACTTCTGTTTAACAGTTATACTCCAGCTAAGCAGATGGACCTAAGTTGTAGGAAGTACAAACTACTCCTATGTTAGTATTTACTGCCTTTGAATGTGTTAAGACATTATTTTTGGTTAGCATTATACACTCTCAGTAGCAGCATTTTAATCCTAGTTGGTCAGACACCCATTGGGCCTTGTTACCTCTGTTATAGTTTATAAGTAAAATCGTTTGTTGGCTAGTGTTATCTGTACCTACTCTCATACATTGGTATTCATAGATTGTATTTCCAAGGACCATTAGCTCTGGCCAGGTATTTTTGTGGCAACATGTATGTGCCGTGTTATACATTATTACTGTAAAATGTTGATTAAATTATAAATAAAAAAAATTGGGCACTGCATTGTAACACTGAACAGCATGATTTTAACTGTTCACACCAATGGTTTCTATATAACAAGTTAGTCTTAAATGCTGCAAAGGCTAATATCATGGTTTTAGTGGTTCTGAGAAAACACTTTATGACAGTAAACCATTTGAAAATGTTACTAAAGGAATAATGCATGACAGGGTGTGTGTTGTGCTGGGATAACGCCATGCCTGGGGGATTGGGCACGAGGCATGAGGCCGAGTCGTCCAATGCTGGCGATGGCATTATCCCAGCATGACACCCTGGAATCATTATTCTATTATTATATACAATGGCTTTTGTTATATATAAAATAAAAATAATTTTAAAGACTGTTTTTATTAGTGTGAAAAATATTTTTGTTTCTTAAGAGGACATGCAAAAAATAGATGCTCTATGTCCATAAGCTCATTTACATTGGTTCACAGTGCTGAGACTAGACCCGTGGCATTATGCTGGGATAATGCCATGGGTCCAGCCCTAAACTGACCAATCACAGTCCAAGATTCTTTCTTGCCATTATATAATCTTGATTATGTACTAGTAAGCAGGTCCATAGTTCAAATATCCGTCACCATTAATAGTGCATTGTCCCTGAACAGCACATTGATGGAGTTATAAGAATCTGTTCATAAACAGCTTGATTTAATTTACCAGTTCAAACAAAACAACATGGCTCAACAGACACTAGTACTGCACACATAAAGACCAGAGCTTGGTCACAGGATAAAAATCACTCTTTAATAAATGGCAGGTCAACGGTGGTGAGTAGGCCTCTATTTGTAATTGTTGTTTTATATTTACATTTATAATTGTTCATTAAACAGTGATTTGTATCCTACAGCCAAGCTCTGTTCTTTATGTATGCAGTACCAGTGTCTGTTGAGCTGTACTGTCTTTTGGAGCTATGGCATTGTTGTTGACTTCAGATGGGGACCCCTTGTAGCTACCTTTTGTGCTTGTTTGGTTTAATTTATAGAGTTAATAATAATCCTATGTTATCTTCAGATTTTAGGAAATTATTGGTACAAAGGTTCCTAAAGCCTGTGCTGGATTATTGACTAATTATTATTTTATTCCACTGCCATGGACAGTTTACTAGCAAGGCTGAGTTCAGTATACTAGCGTATTGCACTTTGTTAGTCATCAGAACTCATCACTATGAACTGCATAACATTTTAAACTGGTTATCTTTTAAGAACAGATTCATTTATTTTTTTCTGGGATACTGTATTTATGCAGAACATTGTGCTGGGCATTGTGCCTCCTCACCAATCTGCTTGTTTCCATTGGCCAAGTCTTATCATTTTATTACATCACAATGTAGAACTCTTTGTCTGATTCCAGCCATGAAAATCAGGAAGGAACAAAAATCTTTTAAATATACAGCAACATGTATAGTAGTTGCAGTTCATTACATACTTAACTTCTCAGTTTGCACCATCGTTAAAGATTGCTACAACAGTCCTCACTTCTTACCAGTACTTACATGCATGTTAATTAATGGTTACTGAAGGTATACGTTTTATATGTTTTTATTAGTTACTCTGTTGATATGGTCCTGGTTGCCCACACAAATTAGCACTCCAGATTAATAAATAAATAAAATCCAACATCTCATTTTAGTGGGGTTTTGCATCTTCCCATTCTCAATCAATATTAGTGACTTAGAAGGCTGTTTTTTCACCTCTAGGGCCAGAAAATCAGAAGTCTATTGGTTGTAGTCACATACCAGAAACTTGTGATGATATCCAATATGGATACTGGTGACTGTCAAGTGAAAGTTAAAGATCCTGGCACTTGTTAGAATTGGGGATTTTTGTTTTATTTAACATACATTCAAAATATAACTCCTTTTGTTGTGTCATCCACGTAATTCTAGAGTTCCACTGGTAGAACTTAAAACCAGCACCACAACAACACAAAACACTTTTCCAGATTCAAGTAGACATAACAAGTATATTTATGGCAACATTACCACAAACCTCCAGCACTTTGAGACACTCTACCTTTTCCTCAGGGAATGAGAGCTGCCTTAAGATGCTGGATTTAAATAGTAGTGCAAATTGCCATAATTGTGCAAATTAACACTTTAACATATGCAAAAAATGAACAACTCCTCTGTTAGCAGTAAACTTTAAATTATTACATATAAATTAAAGTACTTAGCCTGATCAACCCACAGTGTTGATCAGATCCAGAGAAACGTTTGCTAGAAAATATGGCTACATCTGCCCTTCTCTAGTCCTCTGGGACCACTCCTATTTCCAATGAGTTGTTAAAAAGGACTGTCAGAGGTGCAGCCAGTACCTCCCAGAGCTCCCTCAATACCCTTGGGTGCACCCCATTTGGCCCCATAGCTTTGTCCACATTCAAATTTGTGAGTCCCTTCAGGACTCTGTCCTCTATAAAGGGACTTGTGTCTCCCTTCCCCTCTCCAGTGCCCCTGTTTCTTTTATGTCACCTATCCCTTTCCTCTTCCTCGGTAAAACTGAATAAAAGTATTTGTTCAGGATATCTGCTTTTTCCTGATCCTTCTCCTCATAGTCCCCATCTGCACTTTTTAACCTCACAATCCCACCCCCCCCCCAGTTTTCCTCTTTTTACTTATGTACATACAAAATGTCTAATCCCTTCCATTGCCCCTTGGGTTATTCTTTCCTCAGTTTGTACCTTTGTGCTTCTCACCACTTTCCCTGCCTCTCTCTGTTTCTCCTGCTGCACCTCCCTGTCCTCTTTCCTCTGTACATACATGCCTCCAGAAAGCTAAATGTTTAGCCTTTTCCTTTTCAGCCACTTACTTCAAGAACTATTGTGGTCTCGTTTTCCTCTTGTTTTTGCTCACTACCTTTGTGCAGAGGTTTGTTGCCTTCACTACGCCTTCTGTTAGCTTAGCCCACTGTCCCTCCATCCCACACAGGTCATCCCCCCTTATCTCAGAGGAATTTTCTCATTTTTTTAAACTCTGCCATTCTAAAGTCCAGGACCCTCATCCTTGAGTGGTTTGCTTCCACCACCATCTTCATCTTGAACCACACTATGCAGTGATCACTGATCCCCAGGTGGCCTCCCACCTTGACATCTGCAATACTGTCCATCTTAACAAGCACCAGGTCCAGTATTGCCCCATCACAAGTGGGATTCCTCAGTAGTTCCCTGAGAAATGCCCCCCTGTAGGGAGTCCAGGATGTTCCTCCTAGCTGAAGCTGTGACTGGGAAGCTCCAGTCTACTTCTGGCAGACTGATATTCCCCATGAGCAGCTCCTCCACTTCTTCTGGCCATTGTGCTAGTGGACTCCACCAGTGCCTTATCTAAATTCTCCTCCTGTGTTGGAGGTCTATAGATTACATCACTTTGAGCAATGGCTCTGTTTTCTATCTCTAGGGTGACCCCTAGTACCTCAGCCCCTCCATTCCATCTGAATTCCCTGTGTCTCTATCACTTTGATACCATCTCTTAAATACATCACCACCCCTCCTCCATTTCATTCCCATACTGTCTCTCCTGAACATAGCATAACCTGGTAAGACCAATTTCCCAGTTCTGGTTTCCTGTGCACCATGACTCAGTAATGACCATGATATCCAGGGCTGGCTCTGCCACAATGGCCTCTAGGAACAGAAGTTCATTTCCTAGACTTCTTGCATTTACACACATGGCCTTCCACATTTTGTTACCTCTCTGCCTCCTAACCCCCTTCCCCATTTCATTTTTGACCTGCCTCCGTTTCCCCTCTCTTTTAACAGGTTGTGTTCCAGTCCCCTGTATTTTCAGCCATACTGGTTTTTCACTATTTTTTCACTCTGGAGGATTTAAGTCCTATGAAGGGCCTCCTTCTGCTTCAGTCTGTTGGGGGAGAGTTTATGCCTTCCTGATTTCTTCCTCCACCACCTTCCCCCACAGCTACTTTTAAATGTTCATCAAAGAAACATTTAAACCATCCACTGAGGACTGCAACTACCTTCCTAGATGAATGCAGGCCATCACCCTTGATATAGGTTCTTATTCTTCCAGATGGGACCCACTCCTAACAGTCCCCAATGTAGCTGAACTCCTCCTCTCTACACCATTCCTTCAAGCATAAGTTGAAGCACCTGGTGCAGAGATACTTATCCTCCCCCCTACTGAAGACAGGCAGCACCTCGGCAAAAGCCACTGAGAATGTTACCTACCTAAGACCCCCTCCTCAGCTCCCTATAATCCCCCCCGTGCAATCCCAGCCCATTCCTAGCCAGGTCATTTGTCACCAGGTTGGCAATGACATCTAGCTCCAGCTCCAGCCCAGCCACCTTAGGATCTGCTTTCTATCCCTGTGAGCTGAGGCACTAGTTAACACCTCATCACTCTCTTCCTCCTCCCTGTTCCCAAATCTACCCACTAATGATTGAGTCAGGGGTAGATAAAGTTAGTCATTGACACTGCCACCTCATCATGCAATGTACTGTTGTCTCAGTTTTTCCAACAATATATTTCTATGGCTCTTTTACCTATTGCTTATAGGTTCATAGGTGATTATAAGTTCAAGGGCTTAACTCCATATGAACTCTGTCGCCATTGACCTAGTGGCGGAGAAGGAATTTTCTATTTCCCATGTATTGATCTAGTCTAATTTTAAATTGTTCTATATTATCACTTGTCACCACTTTAATATGCTGAATTGGTGACCAATATATCTCTAATAAAACTTTTGCTTCCTTACAAAACTGTATTACTGGTATGACGTTCCAGCCACTACTGTATTAACCTCTGGCCACAGATGGGACTATTCCACACACAAATAGGTGACATCAAGAATTGTTTGTTCCTTCTCCTGTAACAACCCTTTCCCAGTTGGGTACTACCTGTGTACAGTACCTTACCTCGCCAACTGGATTAGCTAAGAACCGACAAGAGTAGGGAATGCTGCACTGGACTGACCTGGAGACCTGCAGGAATATGAGACACTGGAACTGTAAGCAAGGATACCAACACTTGGATTGTTGAGCAAAAAGGTAAGATTTTACTGAAATTGTGAAAGAAATATCTGCAATAACAACCATGAATAGCACAGTTCAGTTCCAGGAAAAAAATGACAGTTGAAAACACATAAAATATCTGTATATTCTATTCACTTATTGTTTTGTCCCAGTAGGGCAACACCACTCCACTAATCTCCTTGTATTTCTCCCCTGGAGACTGCAGGCACTCACCACCCACCAGACCTTCAGATCTCACACTGTCCCAAAATATGCACCCACTTTGGACTTAATCGCTGAACTTATTTACTTTAGAACTACTCATAATGCAGTGACTACTGGGCCATACCTCTAAGCAGTCAGTCCACCAACCCCTTCTGCCAGATACCCTCCTGGTATCCAATTACTGCTTACACACTATAGAAATAAGGAATACAGTGACTATCAGTGACCAGATACCCTCCTGGTATCCAGTTATTCTGTTACCCAGTACTAGGCCTTACCTCAGACCCCAATGCCACACATTTCACTTGTCTTAAGGGCATACAGTGACTACTAAACCTTCTCTACCTCAGTCAGCCCACCAACCCTTCTGCCAGATACTCATCCAAATATCCACTTACACAGTTACTGTATTTTATCTCTGTACTCTAAATCATTAGGAAATCAGTTGACAATGCTACACATTCATTACTGTAAAACATTTAAAATGGCTGTGGCATCAAACATATTAAATACTGACTGGTACATTAGAAGTTGTGACAGAATCCCCCTCAGTCCCTTCAGGTTCAGTCCTTCACTTGACAAAGTCTCTTTAAATCAGAAGGACTGAGGTAAATTATCTGTAAAACAGTGTCACTGTGGCTTTTCAAATAGCCCCCATACTATATCAAGGTTTGTACTATGTCTATAGCATACTCCTTTGAATTTGCTAAAGAAATTCTATTGCTGAAGTTGTAGCTTGGTGTTGTTGGAGGGCCCCTTTTGAGTCAGCAGGTTGATGATGTTGTGAGGAGAAGTGATGATGTCTTCAGGTTTGCAGCTTTTCTTCTTCTGTGAGGAAAACTTGTCATACAGGATCATCAGGCACTTATAGCAACAGGCTTTCGATTCTTACTCTGTCCTCAATTACTATCCTATCCTACCCTACACTGGGATTCAGGTGATCCCCTAGTTCTATACTTGTAATTAAATTAGACTGTCTCTGTCAGGCTCTTTCACTGCATCATGCCTCTTCATACAGGACACCCCTTGACCTGGGCACCTTCCTTCTCGGTCACTCTCCTTGTTCAGACTGACTACAGACTGGCTGTGCAGCTACTTTATAGACAAAACTCATTAGCATATTTAAATTTGTGGTCACTGAGTGGACACTGACCTGTCAGAGGCTCAGCATCAATCAAAATCATTTTGCAGCAGCATAAGTCACAATGGAATTCTCAGATTTGAAGCTCAACTGCCCCCTCAACATTCTAAGGCTCCCTTTTTTTTAATAACTTTTAACCCATTTTAAAATACATTTCTTTTGTCGCTCAAAATAAGCACTTTTCCAAGGTTTAAGCAGGTTTTCATTATACTGACTAGAAAGCTGTCTTTCTAGGCTCTATGCAAGCAATCATACCCAACAGGGTGGGTGGTATTGGGCAATACCAGACCACCCAGGGACGTAAGGAGGCCTGATGCTGCAGGTGGCCTTATAGCCCCAGGAAGGTTCAGTATTTCCCACACTGCCCACCCTGGAGGGTATTATTGCACTTAGAAAATGGGCCAGTGTATTAAATATGCTTGAAAACAACTAAATTATATGATTAAATGTTAAAATTCTTATCTGTTTGATTCATTTTGTGATAAAATAGTTCCTCCACATACATTAATACTGTGTGTTCTTTTTACATAGGGACAGTTGTCCTACTGGGGCTCTGTAGATGTTAGTTTGTAGCTGATTGTCAAGGTCCCCCCACACACACAAACACACACACACATCTTTGAGTTTTCTCTCTCACTCTCTGTTTATGTATCTATTTATTTATTTTTTGTTAAGAGGGACTGCAGTGGTATGAGAGTGTAAGAGGGATGGAGACTTTCAGATTGACATCTCTGGCTCCAGGATTGATGCTCCATTCTCCAGTCCAGGCTCTCTTGAGCTTTACAGACTGTATGTGCACTTCATTTTCCAAATGGGACTTCCGGAGCCCCAAACAGACTGTGCCCCCTTTTATTTACTTCATTTACTGAGAGCCAGTCCCTACAACCAGTTTTCCTGGTGCTTAGTGCTTGCCAACTAAAGTAACAAGGGAATTTTTATCTTGTTGATCTCGGCTCAAGAGGAACACACAGTGCATCTCCCTCACGGTGCTTCAAGAAACAAGAGCAGTGTCTAGGCCAGAAGCCCAACTTCCAACACAGCTGCAGAGTGAGGCAGCCATGTAGACAGACCACAGATTCCTTTACTGAGCACCAGTGCACTCTTGCTGTAGGACCAATGCTCAGTCACTCTCACTCCATCTCACTCAGTTTTTGGTGCTCTGAGCATCGCAGCAGTCACTCTGTATTATTTTATTTATTTTCCACAGAGTAGCCTCTTCTTTACCAAAGGAGCAATTCATCTCATACAAAATAATTATTTTAAAACACACAGGCAACTCAGGCAGACCAAATCACCTGGCCAGCGAGGTGATACCTAATTGCCCACCCTCCACAGCTAGCAGTGGAACCTGTAAACAGGAGGAGTGTATATCTTTACAAAGCAGTGTGCAAAAGATGGAGATAATCATCCAAGGGGTGCATAGGCAGAAAGGAGGCAAAATTCAACAGAAGGGCAGACAGCAGGGTGAACCAGGAATAAAGGACAACCAGGGAGGGGGCTATAGTAGAATAGCTAAACAGTCCAGGGAGTTCACATCATGGAAAGTCATGTGTGCCAATACCAGGAGCCTTAGCAACAAGATGGAGGATCTGGAGGCTGCCATGGTGCAGCCGAACCTGAACATTGTGGCCATCACAGAGACCTGATGTAAAGATAACCATGATTGGGAGAGAGCCATACCTGGCTACAACATATTCAGAAGAGACAGGGCAGACAGGAAGGAAGGAGGAGTGGCACTTTATGTGAAAGATGGCATAAAGGCCACAGAGATCCAGGAGGAACAAAATAGGGGCGAGATACTGTGGGATAAGCTGGAAAGGAAAATGAGGTCAGACCACCAGCCTAGGAGGAAGAAACAGATAGGGAGCTGATGCTAGCCATCCAAAGGATGGCAAACAAGGGTGAGGTGGTGCTGGTTGGAGACTGCAATACTCCTGACATGGACTGGAGCTTCCCAGCAGCAGCATCAACCAGGAGCAGATTTATCCTGGACTCCCATCAAAGTGCCTTCCTCAAGCAACTGGTCATGGAACCAACTCAGCAGAAGGCAATACTGGACCTCATGCTCATAAATGGGGACCGTGTGATGGGGGTAACAGTGAGAGAGCACCTGAGGAACAGTGACCACTGGCCACTGTGGTTTGAAATCACAGAAGAAGCAGAACCAAACCACACAAAAACACGTATCCTGGATTTTAGGGGGCAGAATTTGGGAAAATAGGGAGATGCTTGAAAGAGACATTAATGGGAATGGGGGGGTAATCAGGGGTTGAGGAACAGTGGGCAATATTTAAAACAGGGATTACAAGAGCAACAGAATTATGCATTAAGCAGGTTAGCAAGGGGAAAAGGAAGAGGAGGCCATTATGGTTTTCCAAAGAGGAAGTGGAGAAAGTGAAAGCCAGAAAGATTGCATTCAGGCAATACAAAAAGACGCAGGCAGAAGGGGATAGGGAGAAGTACCAGAAGAAGCAAAGGATGGCAGCGAGGTCAGTAAGGGAAGCCAAATCTCAGCCAGAACAGCACATCGCAAAATCAGTGGGTAGAGGGGACAAAACCTTTTACAGGTACATAAGAGAAAAAAGAAGGGCAAAGGGAGGGACAGTGAGACTGAAGGAGGAGGATGGGGGGCACATGAAGGATGGCAACAGTAACACTGACATACTGAACAGATGTTTTGGCTCAGTCTTTACCAAGGAAGAGGAGGGTAATGGGCCTGAAGGGAGTACAAGGGATGGGAATTGCACAGAAATGGACACAAGTCCTTTTACACAGGAAAGGGTCCTAAAGGAACATGAAGGAATAAGAGTCAATAAAGCAATGGGGTCAGATGGGGTGCACCCCAGGGTCCTAAAGGAACTAAGAGAGGTGGTGGCTGAACCTCTGGCAATCTTGCTTAGTCAATCACTGGAAATAGGGGAGGTATCCAAACACTGGAGGACTGCAGATGTGGTCTCCTTATACAAAAGTGGGAACAAACAGGAAGCAGAGAACTACAGACCAGTCAGCCTGACCTTGACAGTGGGGAAGATCATGGAAGCACTACTGAAGGAGAGATTAGTGGACCATCTGGTTGCCAACAGACTACAGGACCCAAGGCAGCATGGTTTCACTGGGGAGGTCATGCCAGACCAACCTCATTGAATTTTTCAACTGGGTGACAAGGGAGGTGGATTGGAGAGGGCAGTGGATGTGACCTATCTGGACTTCAGCAAGGCCTTTGATAGTGTGTCACATAGAAGGCTATTAAACAAACTGGGGAACATGGGAGTGGACAGGACAGTAGTGAGGTGGGTAGGTAATTGGTTGGGCGGCAGGACACAGATGGTCGTGGTAAATGGCTGTCACTCCACAGAGGGAAGAGTGACCAGTGGGGTACCACAGGGATCAGTGCTGGGACCGGTCCTATTCAACGTCTTCATCAGTGACATTGCGCAGGACCTAGAAGGTAGAATTTCCCTGTTCGCTCATGACACAAAGCTCTGTAGCAGAGTAGACATGCCAGAGGTGTAGAAGCTTGAAAGAATGGTCAAGGGTTTTGGCAGTTGAAATTCAAGGCAAAAAGTGTCGGATAGCATATGGGGCATAAAATCCTAGAACAACATATCAGTTTGGGGTGAGGATATAGCATGCACCAAACAGGAAAGGGATCTTGGGGTTATCATCTTTGATGACCTCAAGGTAGGGAAACAGTGTGACAAGGCAGCAGGTAAAGCAAATAGGATGCTGGGATGCATAGACAGTGGCATCACCAGCAGGAAAAGGGAGGTCATAATTACACTATACAAGACACTAGAGAGACCCCACCTGGAGTACAGTGTACATTTCTGGAGACCTTACCTATGTAAGGACATAGACAGGGTAGAGAAGGTTCAGATGAGGGCAACAAAGATGGTACAGGGATTGCATCACAAGTCCTATGAGGACAAGCTGAGGGACTTGAATATGTACTCCTTGGAGGACAGGAGAGAGAGAGGATATGATAGAGACATACAAGTACCTTACAGTGAGGAACAGGGTGCAGGAATACACTATTTTCCAGTGAAAAGATGTTCCAGGACTAGAGGACATGGGATGAAGTTGGAGGAGAGGCAATTCAGAGGAAATGTGAGGAAGAATTTCTTCACAGAACGGGTGGTGGACAAGTGGAACACCCTGTCAGAGGAAGTGGTGGGGACTGAAACAATCATGGGATTTAAGAATGCATGGGATAGACATAAGTGAATTCTGGAGGTCAGGGGTAAGGGGCAACAGACTTCTAGAAAAACATAAAGTGAACTTACAAGCTCAAATGGGCAGACTGGGTAGGCCATAGGCCCTTATCTGCTGACAGTGTCTGTGTATCAATGTATCTGTGTATTATTATTCAATTTCCAACTGTTTTTAACCAGTTTATGTTCTGCTACAATTGCTATATTGTAGCTCATTAACAGATGATCTGTGGTTTCAACAGGCACCATCTTGTCATTTGTGATACAACTATTTTGGGAAACAAACAGTTTCTATCCTGGTGGCCAGATTTGCTCTATAATGTGCATACCTGCTAGTAGCATACTGTGTGTGATGTGCATCAACTAACCTTACATCTTTACAAATATTTTGCAAACAGTTGGAGTCACAAAATAATGTAAGTGTTTTTGCTCCTCTGTCATACAGCTTTAATGGAAAAAGTCTCCATGAAAGATAACTGTTTTAGAAGTATATAAAAATGGTTCAATCGTTTGAAAAAGAGAAACCCTATCAAATTTTGTTTGTGGTGCATATATCACTATCAGGCCGGTGATATATAGAGTCTTCCAGTAGACAATCTAATATTAATGCTCTACCTGGCATCTACCCTAACAACTCTTAGCACTTTAGGATGAACATTTTTAAACAAAATTGCAACCCAGTACATGCATCAGACCCCATAGAAAAATAAGACACCAATGCTGTCCATAGACATTGGCAACAGCTATGTCTGATAAGGTTCTAGTCTAGTAGGGAAGGTCAAAATAGTACAAGAATCATTCAAAATTTGAAAAAAAAAACATGTAAATTGCCTACAGGTAGATGTTTGTATTCTTTCTCATATAGCAGCAGGACACAAGTGATCCAGCAATGTATAGGGGCTGCAAATGGAGTTTTTATTTAAGCATACACCAACTGGGCTCTACGATACTGGTTTGACAACTTTATTGTCGACCGACATTACAATGACGGCTTTATGTCGACCGTAATTGTGGTCAGCATAAAACTGTTCACTACAGACTTTGTTTTCTTCAGGGGTTTTGCCCATGAACCCCATGGTGGGCTCTGCCCACCCCATAACTAAACTAATCAACTCTGAATCAGAGTTGATTCAGGGAAGGGTTCAGACCACCGTAAAGCAGTGCCAGGTCCCGCGGTGATAGTACAGCGACCTGTCGATGTTTTCACTGTATTGTCACTCACAGTGCAGGTTTCACTACGATTGGCATACACCCCAGCTACAGTCATTAGTGCCAAAGGCATGTTTGACCAACTATAGATTTATATATCATATAATCTTCATGTTAGAAATTTGATCTCAATGGTATCAATGGTAGGAACGGCGGCAGTTTCTTGTAATTATCTTTCTTTAGTAATGTTCTTGTAATTATCTTGTTCAGTAATCTTGTATTTATTTGCAGGGAAACTATGGAAGGTAGAAGAAAAATGATCTGATGAAACGTTGTGGGGTAGTGGCTTCAGTGACACAGTGCTAGTGCTGTAGTCTACTAATATGAAAGCGACAATGTCTAAGAAGTGTAAATTTGTAAATCCTGGGGAGGGAACTTCAAAAATGCAGCATGAGTCCATGAAGCCTGTAACAGATAATCGCCTTTGTGCTTTATGTTAGATAGACAGTGATGAAAAACTTGTTAACTCAGGAGAAAGCAAAATCCAGGAGCAGTGGAAAGGAAACTGGTTATAGAGTTATTGCAGAAAACATCCTTCAGTTAGAAAAGCTAAGTTGTGTACTAGTGGACATTAACACCAGCAGACTTGATGATGGCAATTGTATAGAAATGACACTCTTAAGCAAATAAGACAGTGTGGCATAAAAGTTGCAGAGATAGGTTAAATAGACGAAAACTCCAACGTGCTCAGAATAAGAAAACAAATGCTGACAAACAACCTGAACATAATCCAGTCAAAACAAGAATGGGTGCAGGTTGGGAGTCTTTGTCAAGAACAAACACTTGTTTTTTTCTGTGGCAATGATGAAAGTGGTGAATGCCTGCACAATGCTTGCACATTAGCAATAGATTATCGCGTTTGTGAATATGCACAAATTTTGCAAGACAGGAAGTTATTAGAAAAGTTGTCTGAAGGAAATATGCGTGCTTTGGATGCCAGATATCACCTCAGATGTTTGACTGCTTTGCATAATCATGTTAGATTACACAAGGCAGGAGGAACAGAAAAGACATTAGAGGGCATGGTTTTAGGTGAGCTGGTGTCATACTTAGAAGAGCATAGAGTTGAAAAGATACTTCCTGTGTTCAAACTGTCAGATTTAGGGAAGTTGTATCAGAGCAGACTCCAGGAGTTGGATCCAAGTTTACCTGGAAAAGTCAATACAACAAGACTGAAGGAGAGATTGCTGGGGATGATTCCAAATTTAAGAGCACAAACTCAAGAAAGAGATGTAGTACTAATGCTTAAAGCAGGCAGTCGGTGAGACTGTCAGGATTGCGTGTTCTTGTGATCCTGATGACAATGTAATTCACTTGGTCCGTGCTGCTCAAATTATTACAAAAGAAATTCTTCCAAAGATTACTCATTTGATGGCTCTTTTGACCTGGGTGTGAACAAGATGTAGTTCCACAAAGTCGTCTTGCTCAGGTGAGAATGATATTTCATGGCCCCAGTAGTATAGATAAAAAGAAGCAAAATATGCTAAGATGTAAATAGCCTTATCAATGTCAGAGTTATTAATGTTTAACACAAAGAACACAGCAAGGGAATCATCTGGATCGGCAGTTCATCATGCTAAATCAGGAAAACACCACTTGCAATTTACAATAGTTTGATGCTTTATTGTAAAACCTGACAAAGGGAGTTGGTTGATAAAGTCTGCAAGCAAGGACTATGCATTTCATATGTCAGAACACTAGAAATATCTACAAATCTGGCAAACAGTGTATGTGCATGTTTTGATCATGGCCTGTGCTCTACCACCTTGAAAAAGGGTGTGTTTACAGTGGAGGCTGATGGCAATATAGATCATGATCCTCAGCTAGGACAGCAAAGGATTCTTTCCATGGTACAGTCATCTGAATTATTTGGTTTCCAACAGCAGACAATCCATGCACAGATAGAGATATTGTATCCATCAACCCAGGAATTGTTCATAAAGGAACCATAGATCCTTTGCCTGCAAAATATTCTGAAGTACCCCCAACTGCACTATGCACTTCAGAGCCTACTGTCCCATCTGTGGAAGGTCCAGTTAAAGCATAGTCATCTGCAATACTTACCTCCAGAGAGAAAGAGAATAGCTGGCTTAGTTGTGTGGTAGAATTTCTGGAGAAAGAGAGGTTTGATACTGGGGACTTTGTTTCATGTGCAGCTTACTATGCAAACAGGCAGCCACCTCTTTCTCAATCTATGTCACCATTGCGCTTATGCCTTTGTTTATAGAGCAAGCTCATTCTACAGCTATGCTTTTGCATGACATGAATCTAGTACAAAAGGCCACACAACATGTCAACAGAGGCCAGATACCTGTCATAACCATGGACCAGTCAATTTTTTCTGTAGGAATGTAAATCCAGTGGAGCTGGCCTGAGACCCATGGTGAGGAAAAATATGTGGTGATGATGGGAGTCCTTTACATAGAGATGAATGTGTTCAAACTTTTAAGGAGATTGGCTTAATGGCACTGGATGGAGCAATGTTCTTGTGCAGGCTGACATCACTTCCTCTGGTAGGGATGATGCCATACTAAAAGGTTCTCATGTCACCAGGACCAGATATGCTCACCAGGTAACAGCAGCAGTGCTACAACCACTCAGATGCTCTGCATATGAGGAATGTACTGCAGATTCACTTGAAGCAAATGAAACACTGCTCAACTTCAGCACATGGTGTCAACACAAATGTGATTACAATCACCAGTTCTTGTGCTGATCTGTGGTTCTAGACCTTGAGTTGCTTGCCATGCACTTTGTGCATTTCTTAAGGGAAGGAGACTTCAAGATCTATGTCCTATGTCTTGGTGAGTTAGTACCATGGATGTTTGCCCTCGATCACGCAAACTATGCTAAGTGGCTTCCTGTTCATATAAAATATATGGTCCAGTTACCAGCTAGGAACCCATAAATCTATGCAGAGTTCATGAGAGGTAATTTTGTCATTCAGAAATCTGGTCACATTTTTCCTCATGGCCATTGACCAGGCTCATGAGCAGATGAATAAGAAGATTAAGGATGATGGTGGTGTGATTGGCTTGACAGAGAACCCCACTGCATTATTTCAGTGGATTACTGCCTGTCCAGAGATTCAAAGGGTTATAGAAGAGCTTGAATCCAGCTTCATAGCATCTATAAAGTATAGCTACTCAGCACAATGAGCAGGTGCCTGAGTTCAAAATGGAATTTGCTAGAAATGTTAAAGCAATGGTCTCCACAATTCAAGAAATGGACAACCCATTCTCAGAGGACAATCAGAATTTGATTGCTTTGGACAAAAAGCATGTCATGAGCCAAGATGTTGTCAACACTATTAAGATTGTCAAAGCAACTGGTCAAAACAGTATGATTCATTTCAATGAGCCTATGCAACCAGATCAGTGTTATGCTGGTGCAACAGTGATAACTGTTTGACCATTTGCACTCTCTATTCCATGGGAATTACCACCCTGTAGGGGTACTGAAGGCAAGGAACCTCAAGAGGGTTCCACCCCTAGAGGTGCCAAGGGAAAGAGTTTCTTGGCTAAAGGTACCTTAGGAAGGAACCCATGAGGAGAGAAGCATGCACTGGAGGAGGAGGGAAAGATGGTGGGGAAAAGAAAAAGTGCTTCAGAAGGTGGCTGGGAGAAACTGCTTATACAGCTCAGGAAGAGGGTGTGGCTGGTTGCTCCCCCATTGAACTACAGGCTTAGCCTTTCAATTCAATGGGCCCATGCTATCAGAGCAGTGTTATGCTTGTGTAACTGTGATGACTGTTTGGCCATTCACACTCTCTATTCCACAAGGAATTACCACCCTGTAGGGGTACCAAAGGTCAGGAACCCTTAAAGAGGGTTCCACCCCTAGAGATGTCACGAGAAAGATTCCTTTCATTAAAGGTACCTTAGGAAGGTTCCCTTAAAAGAACATTGAACAGTAAATGTTGACTATAAGGTAGAGAAGCATATTGACAGCAACAAGACAGCTTGATGAAACACAAATGAGATGCATAGGTTGTTAGGATTGCACTGTTTGAATGGATTGCACTAATGAGATTGGGGACTTTCTAAGGAGAGAAGAAACAATGAGTAGGGCCACCATCCATCTCCATCCAACAGCAGAAACCTACCTAAGGAAACTAGGCAATATACTATAAACAACTAACTACACAGTATGACCTTTGGCCTGGAGGAGAGGAAAAAATCCTTTAAAAAGGAATAAACCTCTGGGGATCCATGGCCTAGGTCACCTTCCCACCATGCTAGGGGTAATTTATTTGGTGATGGCTCTGCTGCTGCAATTTAGAAACCCAATCGAAGAGGAAGAATATTCCAATTTGGTGGAAAGCTCTCACGATCGCTCTAACACAAACTCTATGAAGGGCTCTAAAAGGCCTCTGCAGCAACGGATACTTTAAGTGACAGTGGACCCCCAAGGTGAGAGGAGGAGAGAGAGCGCAACAACCACTAAGGCACTCACCCAGCCTTCTGACTAACAAAAAATGGGTGAACCAGAGGCAGTCATAGGGAGAATAGCTTTGAATGTACCACAGTGAAGTTACATAACCAAAGGAGCCCTCTAGGCTGGAAGGGCCCCACCCCTCATCAGCTGAAGTCTTAAATTCTGCATCAGAGCTGTACCATATGAAACTGCATGCTAAAGCTCCACCTGAAGTGAGGACACTCCCACTATAGGCCAGATGAGAAGGATTTCACCCCAAGGTTCACATGCTCAAGATGCAGATTTCATGAGTGCAGACAAGACCGTTTAGCTTACAGGGCAAGCCCTGAGCCAAAAAAGGTAATAGACATGGTTGGCATGCCCCAGATTTAGGATTGAGAGCATGGTTCAACTTTGAGTGATTGATAGGAGGGGCTGGGAGAAACCAGTGGCCGTAGACTGAAGCAGATTATTGATGAGGAGGCTTGCTTGAAAGGTTGCGCGAACTCTGCAACTATGTGATTTAAAGGCTTTGAGCGAACTCTGCAACCATGAAACTGAAAGGCTGCGAGCAAACTCTGTAACCATGAGAACTATCAAGGCAAGGCCTGGGTGAGGTAGGACACTGCAGTGCAAGCCAACGATTGGTGTTTTGATAATAGTAATAACCAGCAGAAAACAAGCCAACCAAATCCATTATGGAGCCATATTGATGGTGACATAGAAGGTAGATGTTTAGGCAATGAGAGGCTGTGATGCCAGTGATTGAATCAAGGAGGTGTAGCGGAAATGACTCAATAAGGTTTAGCAAATAGGAAACGTAACATATTTGCAACATCACTTGCCACAGCAATAAAATAGGTGGCAGCATAGGTAAGCATGATGCATTACATATGAGAGAAGATGAATTATGTATATGCTTAGCCAACCAGTTCCTCGAAGGAGTAAATCATAGTTTACATAAGGCATTGGATGGTACGTTTCGGTATGAATAGTGAATTGGTATGATAGCATGAATAGTGACAATGCAAGCAGTAATGGCATAAATCCCTAAGCACAATTAAAGCAGAATTAGGTTATGGCAAGGCAGTAAGTTTTGCAATGCAGTAATGGAATGCACGAAGTTCTCAAAAGCCATGTAGGCTGTGAGGTAAATCTGTGTATGCAATGGATAACTAAATGCCATGTAGGCAAGGAGCAGCAAGGACAGGTGATTCATTTGACTTACTTTAAGCATACTTCTGCTACCTGGGCCATGATGCTATGCTGAGACACCACAGTCCTCTGCCATAAAAAACAGGGAGCCAGAAGCAAGGCACCATGATATCAGGCAGCCATGAAATAGCAGAAAGAGTCAGCAGAATAATTCAGCATCTGTCCTAGTGGAGCTAACACTGAGTAAATCATGAGCAGAGTTGTAAAATGGGAAGTAGCTGCTAGCTGGGCAGCAGAGCCAGGACCAGGTGCAATCAATTAATGAGGAAAAGGAGGTAGCAGACTGCGCTGTGAGCTGAAACTTTCAATAACAATTGCAGGAAAATAGTTGTAGTAGGAGCCTGAAACACAGACAAGATAAACACAGAGCAAATAAAAGGGCAACAAGATGTTAGGAAAACTAGACAACCTCAAAAAGAAACACAAAATAAAAACACACAGGGGAACAGAAAAACAGGCACACAAGGAAGCACACAGCAACAGCCGGAGGCAAAATAATACAAACCAAAAGCAGGACAACACAAAAAAACAAAAAAAAAAAAAATGAAGTCCAGCACAAACCAAGCAGAGCCCAAACACAGCAACGCTGGGGCAAAGCCCAAGCAGGCCCCACGTAAGAGGACAGACTGACAGAGCCACCTGCCACCAAACAAAAGTGCTTCAGAAGGAGTCTGGGAGGAACTGCTTATATAGCTCAGAAAGGGGATGCAGCTGGTTGCACCCCCATTGAACTACAGGCATGGCCTTTCAATTGTTGAAGAAAGACTTTTGCAGCGCCCCACTCCAGTTACTAATATCATCACCAAGAACAAATTGTCACTGTTTAGGAATTCATCTCCAAAGAAACAATCAAGGATTGCACACCAGTTCACAACTCTCAGGAATAACTGTGAACTGTCTGGCAGGATGTATACTGTATATCATGCTAATCTTGAAATGAGGATCTGGATGACTTCTTCAAGCATGAGAATCAATCTACCCCACCAGCCTTGTCTGATAGGGGCATGTTGAGAGCATGCACAAAATCTGATCTTGTGACTTACCTAAAAACATGTGCTCCATCTACAAATATTGCTCCAAGTGTCACTGCTAAAATCCTTGATGGCTCTGCTGTTATTCACATGTGGTCACCCAAAGGCTGTAAGACCTTTTTATGACTATGCAGACAAGTATTTATACCACTTATCCTCATGCAGTTGGAGTCAGTGGATCGTTTAGACACTGTGTGGGATCACTACCTAGCTCACAGTCTTAAAAATTCAACCAGGCAGAAAAAGGGAGAAGGACACCATGTTGTAATATAATCTATACTAACTCCCAAAAACTGCCACCGTTTTTTAACTAGATGGGAATAAGATTGAACTGTGTACAACTTTCTTGGCAAAATACATTTCTACCATGTATGTCGAATGAAAGGAGATACAGAGTACAGAAGACACAGGAATATTTTTCTCACATGGAAGCAACATTGGTCCAGACTTGGTACCATGTGATCATGTGGAAGCAGATACCAGATCTTTTGCACAATCTTCACTACGCAAAACCAAGGTCATCACAAAATCATGATCAGGACAGCTAGCACAGATGTGGTAGTCCTTACAGTAGCAACATTTCAGTCTCTTCCTCTGTATGAATTATGGATAGCCTTTGGAGTAAAAACAGCACAATGGGTATATATTGGCTCATGACATTGCAGAAAATATCGAGATCAGAAATCAAAGGCTTTATCATTCTTCCATGCCTTTACAGGGTGTGATACAGTGTCAGCATTTAGTGGTATAGGGAAGAAGACAGCTTGGGAAATAAGGAAACCTTTTCCATCTGTTACAGAAGTTTTCTCAATCTGTCCCATATACCCATGTCTATTTCTGAGGAGAACATGAAAGGGCTTGAGAGGTTTGTTGTCCTCCCTCTGTGACAGAACCAGTGAATGCCAACATGCAAACCAGGCAAGGAAGCAGATGTTTGCAAAAGGAAGGCAGCTAGAACACATCCCTCCCACTCAGGCTGCCTTAGTGAAGCAAATACTGTATAAAGAGCTGCATATTAGGGAGGGTCATTGCTGGGGAAACACTAGTGGCACAACAAGAACTGCCAAGCCTACCTAGCTGGGGTTAGACACTAGACAATGAGAAAGACTGGATCATACCTGTCAACCTCTCAGCATTAAAAATCATAGCACTGGCCTTCAAAAATCATAGCCAAGGGTCAGGATGTGTAACGCTTTCTTATTTTAAACAATAATATGTCTACAGAAAGTGGGCATCATATAGTTAGTGATAAGGAATGTTTCTATCAACTTAGTTCAATGATTTAATAGCTTGTGTGTCCAGAAATAGCTCTAACATTATGAGGAACATCAGTAAACCTATGCAGAGCAAGGGTACGTTTGAGTGGGAAAATCATAGCGCTATGCTAAATTCATAGCAGTTGAGAGGAATGGACTGGATCACCATTGGACAGTCCTGAGGCAGCTAAATCATGCAAAGAGTTGATCAAGTGTGGTTGCAGAAAGGCTACAGACCACCATGCAAATGTTTCAATGCCTTACTTCCGTGTACTGATCTTTGAACTTAGCAGGATCATGCTACTGAGACAATGATAGTGATAACTAAGTTTTTGGCAATTTCTGTAAATAAGTATGACAATTTTAATTTCATTCATCCTTAACTGTAACAGGTATTTAATACTGAAATTGTGTAACCTGATTATGTTGCGATCACAGAATTTTATTTGTGTGAAGTACACATTTGTGAGATATTGAGATAATGACTGTAAACATATCCTGTTTCCATTTCACTACCATTTCAAGCAATCTTTTTAAAAGTTTATATTTGAAGATATATCTGTAATACATATTTATAAAGATAACATGAGTGTTTTCTTGCCTTTAAATGACAGTGTATCTTTATATCACTGTTACCTGTATACTTCAAATTGTACAATACTTTTAAAAATTTTTCCCACACGATGCAAGATGACTAATTTCAAACCAAAGGTCTGCATGCTTGGTTTAAAGTAGTGATGTAAACTATAAAAGGATATTTAGTATAATTTGTAATAATTTAGAAACATGTTCATGGACCACTGAATCAAATGTATACATATTTTTGGTGTTTTTCACGTATTTGTACATTAACTGTATTTTGACCCTTTTAATATTATCAGATCATGTGTGCCTACTTTATTTTAAAGAAACATAAAAACATACTTATGTTCCAATTTTCATGCTTTTTTCACGTTTTGAAGATTTTACAAAATTCTGCTAGACTATTCTGTCTGGTATCTTGCAGAAAGAATATATCACTTGGAAAGTGTTGTAAGATATTGCATATGATCTTTTTAAAATTCTGCCAAAATTCCACCGAATTTTGTCAGAAATGGAATGGTGGGATTCCATGGCAGAAAAAAAAAATGCTGTTTTGCAGAAAATTATTCCATGGATCTCAATATTTTCAACAGAAATTCTAGCAGAATAATTTTCCAAGGAAAAAATGCTGTTCCACGGAATATTATTCTGCAGATCACAGCAGGCAGAATTCCACAGAAGAACCAATGAAATTCAGGTAGAAATTCTGCCAGCGGAATGGTCATTCTGCTCTAATTCTGCCAGCAGAATTCCACATTCCGCACAGCACTAGAAATTACCCTCTTGGAGGATACCTTGGAAGATGCCTCAGAATCTTGTTCTTTATCAGTATCACCCCAGTTCTTAGATTTTGTAAGAGGGTGAAATGTATTCTTCGTTGCTACTGCTCCAAGGAGTAGCAGATTGTTTAGCCTGTGGGTTTTATTACATAAGAAACGTCGGTGTGTAACTTCAGTAAAGGGATGTGGGGTGGCATTACAGTCTCAGAGGGAGTTTCCGAGGCAGAAGTAGAAATTTGGGAAACCTGAGATTGTTGCTGGGTATGAAATTATTCAATAGGAATGTCTCCTGCAGTAGGAATGTCTGCCTGATGTCCAGGGGAAACAGTGACAATTTGCAAATTGTCTCCTGGGGCACTACAGAGTGATCAGGGTCAACAAGGGGATCTGTAAGTACTGTATCTGAGGCTGCACTAGTTTGACCTTTCTGTGCATCATTAGGGATATCCTCTTGTCAGAATACAAGAATGAGGGGCATGATATAAAATTGGAGGGTGGCAGGTTAAGGGAAATGTGCAGGCGTTTTTCTTCATGGAGCGGGTGGTGGACACATGGAACAGTCTGCCAGAGGAGGTGGTGGGAGCAAACACAGTGGAGGGATTTAAACATGCATGGGACAGACATAAGAAAACCCTGGAAGTTGGAAGGGGAGGAGAAAGTTGTTGAACTAGTAGGGTTAGAGACTGCAAACAAGGGGGGGGGGGCCCTTATGAGTAGACTAGATGGGCCTGGCGGTCCTTATCTGTTGACAATTTCTATGTTTCTGTATTTCTTGTCAGGGTCTGTCATTTCTATTGTGAGTTGCCCACTGGCAGTTTTGAAAGGAATGACCTTCTAACTGGAAAATATTGCATTTTACTTTGCTGGGACAGTGAACACAAATATGACCATATTCCAGGCACAGGTTGCAAAATCTTTGATCACATATGTTACTTAAGTGTGGCAAGGATCCACATATAAAACATGCCTTCAGTTGGCCAGGGTAAGCATAAAACCCTCTGTCTCTGCCAATGAAACAGCTATTAGGTAGATGCGAACACCTGCATCTGTAAGTTTAAGTTGACTTTGTATTTCCAACCTCCAGTCCAAATATGATATTTATCCATGATAGGTTCTGGTACCTCACATCTCTGTTTGAGCCAATAAATAATATTATGTACATCAACCCCCTCATTCCAAAACATAATGGTTATTGTACGAGTGGTGGGCTTTGTAATCAGACTAGCTTGAAAAGGAAGCCAAAGTTTGGAAAATTTCAGATTATTATACTTGGTCCAGAATCTATCCAGCGTGGAGGGCAGTTTGAGATGTATGCATATAACGTATCACCTGGACACAAATTAAAGCATATATATCCATTGCTAAAAATCCCATGGAGTTCATAAGTAATTTTTCCACAATAAAGGAACAATCAAGAGATAGTTCTTCACCTCTTCTATACTTTTTTGCCCGCATTCCATTGGGGCAGATCGGTTATGCAGCAAAAATGTCAAAAGTCTGAACTGTACATCAGAAGGGTGCAAGGCAGATCCAAAAGGAGCAGAGGTAGAAGTAGTGCAGGCAGCATCCCTAGAAAGTACATTCTGAGATGTAGAGGGAGCCTCAGAGTCCATGTACAAGGAAACATTCCTCCAAGCAGTATTCACTATCAGAGCTGCAGTACTTGACAGATTAGGAGAACACACCTCAGTATTAACAGAAACTGCTAGTAGTGGAATAGCAGTATCTGAATCCTGTGTGTGAAAGACTTCTGTATTCAGCACAGTGCTTACACAGAAACACAGAAACATAGAAGTTGATGGCAGATAAGGATTGCAAGGCCCATCCAGTCTTCCCATTTTTTCTGCCTTATAAATGTGCCATTGGCCTTTGCTCTGTCAATGGCCTATCTGTTCATACTCATATGTTTTGCTCCCTTATGCCTATCCCATGCTTGTTTGAAACCCTGCACTGTATTCATATCCACCACTTCCTGATAGGCCGTTACATGCATCCACCACCCTTTCTCTGAAAAAGAACTTCCTCACATTACCCCTTAATCGGCCTCCCTCTAATCCCATGCTGTGTCCTCTTGTCCTGCTATTTTTCTTATATTGAAACATGTTAGACTCTTTCACCTTGTTAATGCCCTTAAGCTGTTTGAATGTATTGATTATATCACCTCTTTCCCTCCTTTGCCCTAGGGTATACATATTGAGCTCCATTAATCTGTCCTCATATGTTTTCTGATGCAGTCCCTGCACCTATTTGATTGCCCTTCTCTGGAATGCCTCCATTTTGTTAATGTCCTAGTGCAAGTGCAGCTTCCAGTACTGCACGCAGTACTCCAGATGGGGCCTAACCAGTGTCTTGTAAAGAGAGATTATTGCCTCCCTCTTACAACTTGTGATACCCCTACTAATACACCCCAACATCCCTCTAGCCTTACCTACTGCTTTAGTGGTCTGCTTGGATGATTTCAGGTCATCTGTGATGATGATACCCAAGTCTTTTTCTTTTTCTTCCCTTGTGATTGCCAGCAACTCCCTTCCCAACCTATAGGTAGTTTCAGGTTTTCTTCCCTATGTGCATGATCTTGCATTTCTTTGCGTTAAACCCCAGTTGCCCTTTTCAGACCATTTTACCAGTCATTCCAGAGCTCTTCTTATTCTGCCCACCCCATCTGGATCATCTACTCTTGTTGTAGATCTTGGTGTCATCTGCAAACAGGCAAATCTTACCCTCCAGTCAATCTGCAATGTCACTGATGAAGATATTGAAGAGGACTTGCCCCAGGACTGATCCTTGAGGTACCCCACTTGTAACTTGCATCTCTTCTGACTGTATACTGTTTACCTCCACTCTTTGTTTCTGCCTGCCAAACAGTTTGCCACCCAGTTGACCAACTTCTGACCTACCCTGATCCTACCCTGCTTATTAATCAATCTTCTATGTGGAACAGTATCAAAAGCTTTGCTGAAGACAAGGTAAGCAACATCAATTGCACCCCCTTGGTCCATCACTCTGGTTACCCAGTCAAAGAAATCTATGAGATTAGTCTGACAGGACCTTCCTGTTGTAAACCCATGCTGTCTTGGATCCTGTGCTCCTATGGATTCCAGGTGTTGAACTATCCTTTCCATAAGGAGTGTCTCCGTAATCTTGCCCACTGCTGAGGTAAGACTGACTGGTCTGTAGTTCCCTGCCTCCTCCCTGCTACCACTCCTGTGGAGCAGGATCACATGAGCCCTTCTCCAGTTGTCTGGGACCTCTCCTGTGCTCAGAGACTCACTAAACAGTTTTGCTAAAGGCTCTGCTATTTCCACCCTTAGCTCCTTTAGTACCCTGGGATGTATGCCATCAGGTCCTATTGCCTTGTCTACCCTGAGCTTAGTGAGCTCTTGTGGGACCCTTTCTTTTGTGAAGGGACTTGTGCACACCTCCCTCCCCCCTATGTCCATTGTGTTGAGATGTGGGCCCTGCCCTACCTTCTCCTCAGTAAATATTGAGCAGAAACATCTATTTAGGATAGATGCTTTTCCTTGATCCTCCTCCACACACTCACCCTTATCCCCTTTGAGCTTAGCAATACCCCCTCTAGACTTTCTCCTTTCATCTGTTCCAAACATCAATGCTGTAATATGGCATGAGGTCCCGATCTGGAATCCAACTGTGTCCATCTGGAACTTTCATCCATCCAGCAGCCTGAAGAGCTGCTTTGGGCTCCAACCTGTAACAGACACCACATCCATCGTGCCATGGACAGTGACAGTGGCAGCAAAGTCAGCTCCATATTGGCCTCTTAGGCAACTATTAATCTGTTCTGAGAGCAGTAACAGTTTCTTGTTCTACAGCATTAATAGTTTATGAAGCAGCTATTTCAGGTGCAGTAATGGAGAGGTTACAGGACTAGACAGCCATTTGGAGTTTCCATGACAACCTCAACAGGTTCAGCAGTCAGTACAGGTTGTGAAATACTGTCACTATGAAACTCAACAAAAACAGTAACTGAATCCTTCTGCAGCAACTGGGAATACTAGGCTCCCAGGAAAGTGTACAGCTGGAAGACTAGCGGTAGCAGTCAGTCATCCTAGTCAAGTACAAGGAGTTTGGTGGGGTCTGCATTCACAGATGAGTCAGAATCAGGAGTGTTACTGCAGCCAGTGAGGATATCTGCAGACATACCATAAGACTGAGTCAGTGCAGTTTCCTGTGATTCCAAGTCTCTGTTATGCAGGGAGTGTAATTCTCATTTGACATGTAGAAAACTCTCTTCTTTGGCTTCCAGAAGAGCCAGCAACTGTTCTTTTCTTAGTGAAAAGTTGATCCTGCAGACGGTGTTTAGCAGCCAATAATGAAACCTATGTCTCAAGTACTGCGGGTAATGTATGGTCAGGAGTACATATGCAAAACCAATTCTTGACTTACAGCAGTGCCATCTGACTCAGTCTGGAAAATATGTGGGCTACACATGACAGAACTAACAATGGAGCACTTGAAGTAAAAGTATCCACTTTCATTACTGGATCAAGGTGTCCCTCCTTCTCCACCTCCACCTTAGACAAGATGGCCAAGGGTCTCCCTACTGGCAAGAGTAGCAGGAGAACAGGGAATTATATTGAAAACAGAAACTGTACAGCATAACATTACCATATACATATAACAAATACAAACATATCAGCACAAAGAAACAAATGCCAGTATCATCTATTATGTCATCCAATGTCACGAGACCCAATAAACCCTGAACAATGATGAGCCACGATGTTATCTCTCATATTGCTATATGCTATTCAGTGTTTGAAGTCATGAGAGTCACAGCTTCAAGAGAATTCTGTTTTGCTAGATTTGTAATGCACATTGAGCCTTACACAAATAATATCTACAGCAGACAAAAATCAATTGTAATGTGACTGGATGAAATTTCTTCCAAGCCCCGTGATTGTAACCTAAAACCATAATAGTAAATAATTCTGAAAGAATGATTCTTTCCCTTAGTACTCAGATCTTGCCAAAATAAAGCAGCAAAAGGACATTCTAGGAGAAGGTGACTTTGTGTTTCTTGAATGGTTCCACAAAAATCCTTAGTACAAACTCTTTCTTCTATACTTTTATGTTTAAATGAATCTTTGACTGCCATTCTCCAGTGAATATACTCAGCCAATTTATATCCCACATCCTTCTTGGGATACTCTTGTTTGTCCCCTGTTTCATTGTTTCACTTTCCCTTCCTTCTGGACAGAATTTTAGCTGTACTTTACTAGATAGGTTTATGCTTAACATGTGATTATACAAATGTTTTCTATCAAGTGGAACTATCTGTGAGATTCTCAGTTTCCACCCTTTTATTTTTTCTAAAACATATACCTGGTACCGTGGAATAATATGTTTATAAGCTGAAATTTTTCTAACCAAAGCCCCTCCTTGCCATTCAACAAGGAATGGAGCAATCCAGTCTAATACAAACGTAGTCCAAGATTTCATAGATCATTTTAGTGCTACCACAATATTATGGTAAATAAACGTAAGCCACCCTTCCCCACATCTAGGGGTATGGCGGTGAATGTCCTAGGGAAGGGGGCACTGCACAACATAAAAAGTCCACATACCTGATCGGCCTGGCTTACCAAGCCTGATGAAACCAGGGTACCCTCAGACCTCTGAGTGCAGAGCAGTTGAATGGAAGATGAAACACCAGTCTTCACCTGCTTGGCCTTGCCATGTTCACCTCAGAGGCCTTTGTGGATGGTCTTCACCAGGCAGGCCTCTCGACGTCCTTCCTCCACGGTCCTTTGGTTCTCCTGCTGCACACCCTGGAACACCCACAGAAGGGACTGGGCTGTGGAGGCAAACTTTTTGTTAGCAGCAAACAGTCCATGCAAAACAAATGAGGCAGCACTCAGAACTGCAGGAACAAGGGGATCCCATTTAATGAACAATTGATGCAGAAGAGGAAACAGTCACTCCATAGAGTAGTAAAACACACAAACAGTTTCCTCTGGATCGAGAGATCACATCATAAGCTCAAAGGTTGCTCTGGACCATGAAGGTCACAACAGAAGCCAAATTCCAGACAGCTACTCATATGCTAGGCAGCCACAGTACAAACACAGGCAGCTTGACTTGCAGATGACTTAGGATTTTAAACAGCAAACTACAGTTCCTCCTACTGCAGAACTGAGCCTGCCTCCAAAACGGGTCACTGCAGAACCAGTGGGTTGCCTCCAAATCCCCTGGCTTCCAAACAGACCCCGTTCACTGTCCCTCTATACTTAATACTCCATCAACAGTCTTAGGAACCTGGGGCTTTGCCTGGACCCCTGAATCCCCTCACCTCCCCAGTGTCATTCTTTTCTTCCCACTCTCCTTGACTTAGGTGCCTGAAGGCAGAAAGCTCTCCTCTTACGGCTCTCTCTGGAGCAACAATCTCTCTTCGAGGTCCCACTCAGCAGTGGTCCCCTGGGCCAGCATGACACAGCCCACTGCTGATCTGCAGCACCTGGCAGCCCCTCAATTTTCTCGTGCCAGGGTAGCTGCTCTCACTGCTGCTCCCCAATGGATGCCTGATGAGGGGCTTAACATGGAACGTCCACTGCCACATCCAAGCTGCAGTCCCAGGCTACTACTGCCAGAAAAAAATGATGCAGTCTTCTGACTGAGTGGGCAATCACCCCCCACTCTGTCCTCTCTCCTTCTCCTCTGATCTCTTCGGTTGGCGCCAAACACCCCTTATCACTTCAATGGATGCCAAAACCACCCGCCAAATCAGAGGTCCAATCGGACTCATCCCCATGGTGTCAAAACAACTATTGTCTCCAGAGCCCTGTGGGAATGTAGTCCCAAACAACTATTTACAAAATATACCCTGATAGTGCCAGCCAGCACTGAACTACTCTCCTCCAAACCTGAGCCACAGCTCCCTTAGATCCCTCCATTCACAGTGTCATGCATGCTTAGAAGGCACAGACCACCAAAAACTAATTACAGTTTCATTTAACTAATTCTTTTCTTTTCCCTGGGGGATCCTGAGTCTAGCCAAATCAGAAAATCTGGAACAGCTGCTCCATTACATTGGTGCTTGATGGTGGTCATGCATAAGCCCTAGAGCATGGCTGCATAGCTATTTACAAGACAGTGGTCCCGTCACCATGACAACCCCCCTGGGACCAAAACCACCCCCAAAATGAACCTGGAGGTGTGGAAACAATGGAGCGGCACCCAGCCCACCTGACAAGAGCCACAATACCACTGCAGGGTGGATGGAGCTGCAAGGGACCAAACCACGGACCAAACTGGGACTGAATCCCACCAGAGTCACTGATCTGCTGGAGAGAAAGACAGACAGGAGCTCCAAAAAAGGTAAGCCCATTTTGGAGGGCTTATATAAATATCAAAAAAATAGAAAGCAACAGGGTTAACCAGCCCTACTCTCTCCCTCCCTCCTTATAGTGCCTATATGTAATATGTCGTTTGATGGGGTTCTAGGGATTGCCCCATAAACCCTGAAAAAAATAGTACAGTATAAAGTTTAGTTTCTAAACACTTAGGTGGTAGGAATACTGATGTACAAAAAGCAGGAAAGTAACAAGATCTTTGTTTAATATACCCTTTTCTTTTAGATAGTGCCTCCATTTCCACAGTAACAGTTTTTATGCCACTCAATGCACACTCATTCCAATTATCCATGCACATGTCTCTACCTCAAAATTTTATTCCCAAAATTTCAACCAGCTCATCACTAACCTGCACTCCAGCAATAGTATTCAGAATTTTGGAAGTCTCCTCTGGTCCTCTGGGAAACCCAAATACTCTTATTATAATTAATCCTGGCTCCTGCCATGTGGGAAAATGATTGAATGACATCTCGAGTGTCATGACTTAAGTCGTTTTTATGTAAAATAATACATAACTCATCTTCATACACTAATACCTTAACTGCAGGAGTATCCTTAGTAGTTTGTATCCCCCTAATATTCAGATGTTGCTTGATTAAAGCAATAGTGGATCTAAGTGTAAAAGCATTACAACAAAGGGACTCAAAAGGACAGCATTGCTTGAACACCTTTTAAGCCAATAATGCATTACCATAATTTGAATTAATGTATAGAACCAGTAATGTGTTCTGATACAAATCCATAATCCACTGTACCAATTGTTGTGGAACCCTGTATTTTAATAATGCATTTTAAATAAGCATGAGGAATCCTATCAAATGCCTTCTCTTGGTCCATACTTAAAGAAAACCTTCTACTAGTCCTCTATGCCCCTTTCCATAAATTCTCTAAGGATTATAAAATTATCTCCAATATTTCTATTTTGGATGGCAACATTGACAAGAAAAATAGGTGTGCTGTATATACATGCAGAATGCTTGCCACATGCTTATTTGTGCAATGTTTGCATGCGAAGTTCCATACACCACAAAGTGATCCTAAGCGAACCAGGTCTAAAAAGCAAATCAGGTTCGCATGCTGCAAGCTTGACATGTATACAGCAGGTAAGCTGGTGTGAACATCTTTTAAAAATTACATCAGGTTCGTATGTTGCACACTTGACATGAGTGCAGCAGTTAAGCTGGTGTGAACATCATTTAAACATCACATCAGGTTCACAGGTTGCACACTTGCCATTTGTGCAGCAGCTAAGCTTGTACAAATCTCAACTAAAAAACACACCAGTTTATATTTCTTATACTAATGCTAGCAATTACAGTCATTAAAATATGTTTTTATATGGATTCTCATAAGAATTAGGTAAAGTCATTAATTCTGATCCTTCTGCAAGCTGTTTAATGGCTTTTGATTTTTGTCATTAAATTGCCATTCATTTGTAAAGTATTGTTTGCTTACTTCATTAAACACCTAGGATATAGCCATTCAACATCCCCCATTCCAAATATATGAAGAGGGCCTTCTGTGTTGTAAAATCTGTCCTTTGTTCTTTGGATCATGTAAATCCCTTATGTATATTTAGTGCTACAAATGTGTTTCTCCATGACTGTGTCATCTCACTTACTTTACCTGTGTCATTCTATATTGAGCATATACACTATGGCCATACTCAGCACTCTTTGTGCTGAGTAGGGTCTTGGAAACATGCACCACCTCACATTTTGTCACTGAAATGAGGAACATGAACATTCAAAATGAGGGACAATTAGGGACACTAACCAAATGATGATCAGGACACATCATGAAACATGGAGATACAGTATCTCAGAACACAGTGGAAACCATTGCATTAGCACCTGAGAATAATTAAGCAGCAGTGCCATTTAAGTAGGGCAGAGGCAGTTGCCTACCCCACTTATTTTTGCCTAGGTTGATCTTATGGTGTGGCAGTAATGGCATTAAATTTTGATTTAATCTTTTGCACAATAAGTGCCCATCTGGCCTGTGTGTGCTCACACTGCAGGTACTCACCAGACTCGACTGTGTCTGTATTGTGTTGTCCACTCTCTCCACCTATTAGTGGTGGCACAATCACATGTGATATGGATGAGCTCCAGCCAGGAAAGAGCACATGAGTCTTGCAAGCGCAATGCTGTCTTTCCTGCCACAGATTAGACAGACTGCACACTACAGCTTGGTGGAGTCAGTGAGCACTAAACTCTCAATAGCAGTGTTGAGGCAGCTTATTTTTGTTGGTCTACTCTTAGTGAGTCTTCATCTCCCCTGGTGACTGAAGGAGCAGAAGGTGAGCTAGAAGCTAACTCAAAGACAGGCTACCTACTTACTCTAATAGGCTCTGCATACAAAAAAACAGCACAGACCTCCTCAGCAGCAAGCTAGGCTTAGCAGCAGTGGTGACAGTGATGAGGTGGCCTTCATATGCCTTGATCAGTGCAGTGCAGTGTGGCAGCAGGCACAGCAGCAGCAACCAAGCAGGAAACAAGCAACCGTGGTTGGGTGGGTTCGGTTGGTGAGATGACTTGGTTGTGGGACCACTAGGGATTTGTGATGGTCGGTTCTAGCATCCAGCTTCTGGCAGAAGGAGAGAGAGAGCAGACTGAAAACTGGGCTGATGGCACACTGTGCCAGGCTGCAGGTTCTGGCCACATGGCTGGGTAAGTAAAAGTCAATAATTTTTAACAGGGGATTAGGAAAGGAGGAAGGACTGAAATATTGGTGTGTTTTCATTTTCTTCACCTTTGGCGGCTTCATGACCCACAGGGATGGGTATTGAATGGAATGGAGTCAGGAAGAAAAATCGAGACAAAGTTCTTTTTTGGGGGGTGTGGGCAGAACTTCAGCCAAGAAAAATTGATTAGTAACTGGGTGGGCTTAAGCCCAAATCTGATGCACTGCTCCAGGTTATATACAGATGAATCTTATACATTTTAATTTTTCCTGATTTGCATATCACTTTTCAAAACAAATAAGTTGTACCTTTCAGAGATATTACAGACATTCTAGAGCTGTCCCTTGCATTCACTGACAGTTCAGTGGTATGGTATGCACAGACTATTGGAACCCAACTATAGTCAGGCTTATGTCCCCCCCCGGCCCCAGTGAAGCTGACCTCCACATCACCACGCTCAGACACATTATGGCAAAGGGCAAAGGAGACTGCAAGGGTGTGCACCATTGAAATGAATGGGTTTATTTATTACTATTTTATGCATTATTGATGGAGAGTTGGAGATTAATGAAGGTCACCACTCGACTAACAAGGGCCTTGTTAGTAGAATAGTGTATTTCATTATTCTCCAACTCACCATCATAATGTACAAAATTGTAATAAAAAATAACTCCATTCATTTCAAGGTGGTATGCCCCAGCTCTGTGACCCATGGACCTCATCTCTTAAAGACTGTGTCTCTGGCTCCCTAGTACTCAATTAAAAGACTTTTTTTTTATATCTATACTTGGTGGGTTGTCTGAAGCAGCATGGCCATACCCGTTGCGGTGTGTGTGCATTGGGGGGAGGGACTGGCCATGTGGGTTACTGGGTGGACTCCTTGGCTACTGGCAATTTGCATGTGGATGAGCTGGTTAGATCAGTAGGAAAGAGGGTGGGTTTATTATATTGAAATAAAAATTGTTTGGATGGATATGTGATAAAGAAAATTGTTGAACCACAGATTTTTCCTCTATTTGATTATGGAGACACACTCTGTGATTATTCCAGTCTTAGAAAGTTGCATAAACTAGATATGTGTTACAATCGTCTGGCAAGATTAATCTTACAGTGTCCTAGGGATAACCACCATTGCTTGATGTGTCATAAATTAGGATGGTCTCTCTGTCAGAGAAATGACACCTTCATAAATATTGTTTGGTTTACAAAAGCATTACAGCAAAGATCCAGGATTACCTGGCTGAAATGTTAGAACTCAGGGATGTGAATTCCTCTTCAAGGAATGTGGCTTATCTAGAGTTGTTAATACCAAGGACAAAAACTAAACGTTCTGAGTACTTCTTCAGCCAGCTAGTCCCAACATTTTGGAATAAACTGTCTTTAAAATTCTGTTTGTTTCATAGTAAAAGGTCCTCACAAAATGCTGTTAAAACCTGGTTCTTGGAGACACTTTCAGCTCAAGTTAAGTCTTGTTGTAGCTAAGTGTTTGTGGTATGGTATCTGTTTGTATGCAATTGCAGTTGGAACTGTAATGTGCTTATGTATTGTATTTTGTCTTTGTCATTGCTTGTTGTAATTATTTGTTACCAAACCACGGGTCACCATTTTAAATGAGTTTTACTCAATGGTCTAACCCATTTAATAAAATGAAATGAAATGAATGTGGGTGTGTGTCAAGTTTTTGCTACTTTTGTGTTTACACCTTACAGTCTGTTTGCGTGGAAGCACTCAAAACTATGGAGAGAAAATAGTAGGAGTACAAGCCAGACAGAAGTAATTAAGTGGTTTTGTGGGTATGTTTGTGCATTGGGGGTTGGAAAACCACATGCGTTTCCATTGGTATGTGCTACAGTTCAACTGTGAAACTTGAGATGAGTAAGAAGAAAAAAACTGAAAAGCATAACAGTGGCTACAAGCATGCTGCATGAGTGCAGATGTAGTCAGATACAGTATGTATTGAAGTACAAGCAAGCCACACTGAATGTGCAGACAGTATGGCTTAGTGGTTAAATGCATTGAACTGCAAGCCAGGAGATGTGGAAGCATGACAACCTGGGTTTGAATCTCATCAACCACCACTTCTGTATGATGTGATCCTGAGCAAGTCACTTAACTTTTACGTGTGCAGTTAGCAGTGACCACTTGCTTTTTGCACACATACCACACGCATGCAGTCTTTCCCAATTTAACATAAAAATCATGGTTTCCACACTTGCTTGCTGCACGCAAGCCATACACATGCAATTGGTTCCAATTTAACATTTAAATCATATGTGTAGTATGCATATCACTTGGGTAGTTATACTGTATGTGTGCAGCATGAAAACATTTCATATAATTATTTCTGTAAAGGACAGGTTTGTTCTTTGGAAATTACTATAGAAGCAATAGTCTGTAGTCGTGCTAAAATTTTTGATAAGATTTTTGAATCTGAATTCAGTAAACTCAAAGGTCTCCAGTTATCTATGTCTGACTTATCTCCCTTTTTATATAAAAGAAACAGTAACACTGTCTTCATAGAGTGTGGCAAAGTGCCACTGTTTAAAATTTCAGTATATAAAAACTTACAATATTGGCAATAAGTATTCTTTAAATATGTCATAAAACTATGTTGGTAGTCCATCTGACCCAGGAGCTGTATTATTTCCAAGATGATCTATAGCTCATTCTACCTCAGACAGAGGAACTGGACCCATGACTTGGGCTATTATATCATTAGAAATATACAGTATTCCAAGGTCATCCAGTATCCTATAATCCCCACTGGAGGTCCCTTTTACTCCAAACATTTCCTCACAGTGTGCCTGTACTGCTGCTAATATTTCCTCTGGTCAGAGGTCACCTTCCATCAGATTGCCACCTATTTTCCCTCAGAACCTCCTGTCCACCCCTCTTTACAGCTAGAGAAGGTGTCTAATGCTTGAGCTTTACCGTGTTCCAGATTTCTGTTCCTGTTCAAGTGATGTTAGTCTACCATATTGGAATTGCTTCATTTCTTCCTTGATTTTGTTAATTTGATCAGACAAATGTAAAGTACATTCCTGACTTTGTGAGATAAGATGATGTAAACAGGACCTGAAAGAGAGTATTTTTTTTTTTTTTAGTATGGTATTTCTTCCTGTCCTGGATGGCACTCCTAGTATAATTGGCTGTCCCCCAAGCACTGTCCTCCAAGGATCAAGCCCCCTCCCTTATGCTCCCACAACTTACCCTTCATGGCAGGGTGGTGGGGAGCATCTCAACTCACCTAAAACAGATCCATCCAGGGAGGTGCCTTCTCAGGGTGGCATCTGCTGGGGACAGTGTCATGCTGCTCGGTCAGGACCTTTTCTGTTTTCTTCCTGAGGTGACGATACAATGATGTCTGCGGAGAGAATGTATGCATGCTTGGATGTGCTCCTCCAAGCATCTGCCTATCTCCTCCTTTTTGTAGCATCAGCACTGCCCCCAGCCACTGTTAGGGGTCAGTAGGATATAAATTGCTGGTGACCCCTCTCCCCAGAGAAGGAGAACAGTCTGTCAGATGCTCTATCCTTCTCCTTCTCTGCTGACCCCCAGTGGCCTGTGTTCATTCCCGAACATGGGTCACCAGTGTAGCGTGAGGTAAGGCATCCAGTGCCTCAGCCCTCAGTGTCACCGGGATGGGCCAGAAATATTTTAAATTCTGTAAATTATGTCTCTTATATGAACCCATTTCTGAATGAAAAGACAGAACTCTTGTTTTGTCTCCTCCCACCACTGTCCTGCCATATCATATGCTGAAATTAAAATGCATCTTGCTTTGAACAATTCAACCCAATGATCTTCAATATATTTGTTCCAGAAGAAAGACATTCTCCACAGGTTTGTGTGTTTGACAGTGTTAGAAGGCCCACGAACAAGAGCAGATGATTGAGTCTGTGCTTTCTACTGATGTTGTCCTAGCCGATTACACCTTAAGCACTGTAGACAAGAAGAAACAAGCATTTGTCAATGCGAATGTTGTGTTGCTGGCATTGGCATTGGTAGTGCAAGAATTATAGAGACGCATACTAGGAATGGCAGTGAAGTATAGAATTGACGTGAACCCCAGCCCATCCTGCAGAGTGGCATGCATTGGCGTGTGCCTTTGGGTCACTGGCCACAACGCACTAATGCCATTTAATTTTCACCCTACCTGCAGACTCTGACAAGTTTCGCATTGTGCCTTGGGATCATTAGGCCTACGCTCACCCCATTTCATAAGGAAGTATGTTAAGATGGGTGCAACATAGAAGAATGGGTGAACTTTGAAGCCAAAGAGTCCAAGGCACACCTGGATGCCTGTCAGTGGCAGCAGGGTGGGGGTGCAGTGGTGTGAGCAATACAGACGACAATCCAAAGGCACAGCCTGATGCCTGTTAGTCTGCACAGGGTGGGATGTTATGGTTAGAAACCCTAATGCCCTGGGCATTTGTTGGTAATCGCACTCCAAATTTTCAACATGGCCTTTTTGTGACCCCACCTCATGAAAGCATGTGGGCCCTCTGCTTATGAACAGTGTCCCTGTGATTTTGTTAATGTGTCCAACGTTGATTTCCCTCAGTGACACACACCATTCTGCACCACATAAAATGTCAGCTGCACCATTCATAAGGAGGTATGAAGAGATGGCAATGTTGACAATCTGGAGTGAAAATAATAAAAATGCTTGACGTTATGAGCATGCATGAAAACTAGGCAACACATGCTCGTAATAGTCTGTTTTTGAATTCTTTCACCAAATTTTTAACCTAGGCATTTTGGGATCTCTGCTCATGAACAGTGGCAGAATGAGTTTCTTAATTTGTTCCTAACATTGTTTTCCCACAGCAACCATGCCATTGTGTGCCAGATGTGCAAAACCACATTTGGATAGGATGTGAAAAATTACAGCTGTTCTGTTCATAAGAAGGTGCAAAAATGGTGATGTTGAACATCTGGAGTGAAAATATTAAACATTTTGAACTTACTATGAGTACGTGGGTAGGTTCCCAGTGGGTGTGGTACACAACCGGGTAGCACCAGGAAAATGGAGGGGGGTAACATGCTGACATGGGGATTGGGCACGCCCATTGGCAAGGCTGTCTGCCTTTGGAGGCATGCTTGATGCCGAGGGGGATTGGGCATCCCCCTCGCACACCACAGCAGGGAAGTGGTCACATATGCTGACAGGAGGATTGGGCACCCCTGAAGTTCACTACAGAGGGACTGTGAAGGCAGGCAGTGAGCCGCCACCCGCCATGTCTATTGAAATGTTACACCGCACAAGGCACGCACTGCAATGAGGTAGAGCACCCTCATTGCAGCTGCTAAAATGTTTGTAAGTGGTGGCGTGGCTTTTGCACTTCTGTCATAGACAGCATGCAATCTAATTCATGCCATGGAGCCCAGCCTGAAAAAACAGCGACCACAGCATGATCGTGCCTCCAAAACTTGCTATTCCAAAGTTATGGCAACATGTTTCTTGTGCAGGAGCAAGACAGCATAAAATCAATTCTTGTGGCTAAAGATCCTTTCAAAAAGGAGCCATACCATTTCCTTCAAATAATTTTTATTTATTTCATGTTTCTTGACTGGGTAAGTTCATATCATTGCAGATTTTTTTCAGTTATACCTCCCATATCTTTTAGAGAGGTACAACAATTAAAATACCCCCCCAAAATAACTATCTTCCTGGTGTGTAAATATGTACGGATACTCTGGACTAATGCTATTCTGCCTGCTTTTGTTTGAGGACTATATATTTTTATTAACCTCAGTTGCTGTCCTGCCTGTTCAATATCAAACAAAAGTGCTCTGACAGGTTCTATTTCTATTAATTTTTGCACAGAGCACAAAAGATTTCGAAATAAAATGCCCACCCTGTCACACTTATTCATCTCCTGTGACCAGAAGGAGGCCCCATGAGACCATTCATTTTTTGTTGCTTTAAGTTCATGCTGTATATTGTCTTTAGTTTGGTGTCCTACAGGAAGAAAATATTCCTGGCAAAGTATCTAAATCAGATATTGTTGTTACCTCTTCTCGTATGTTTTGACACTATTTGCATTAACAGACACTGGATATATCAGGGCACTTCTGCAGATGGGAGTAGATTGTGGGGGGGGATTCCCTGTTGCACTATGGGACTGCCACCTTGTTCTCCATTTGTTTTGTTTTTGAAGCAGATGATTTTTGTGTGGATTCAATCCAGCCCAAGGAGAGCCCCAGGGCAGACGATATCACAAAGGACATCTCTGGGTCCATCTCCTGTTCGCTTAGGTCACCCCACTACTTAGGAGGCTGCTAAATATTGCATATTTATTATGTATTTGTACTTCTGCAGGTTGTTTAACTTAGACATCTTGGTTCCACATCTCCCGCTTTGCCTCGAGACAACAACCATGTCCGTCTCCCGGGGCATTCCTGCTGTTAAACTTTTCACCACTATTAGTACCTGCATGCTCTACTGAAGGGGGATTACCTACATTTCAGATATCTCCTCAGTAACAAGGGGTTTAGATCCACCACCCCAACCTCTATATTATTATCTTCCTCAGGCATATGTGTGTTTGGCTGTGAAAGCCCAGGAGGTATCAGGAGAAATATTCTGTTCCTAAATTGTCTCCCCTCCCTTTGAGTAGTGTTTTGTCTCCAACATGTCTTCATAGAAGCCTCCACCACCCCTTTACCTTGCTCTCTGGTTAATCAAATCCTCCTGGTTCAACCCACCACTCCTATTATTCGAGGCCCAGGGACACTGCCTACAGGAATGTCCTTGTTCCTCACACAAATTACACCGAAAAGGATTTGGACTTCTCATGCTAGTATGGCCACATTCAAAACATAAATTACAGTGCTGAGCTCCACAGGCAGCACACAGATGTTCCCTAGACCCACATTTGTGGCAGACTTAAGGCTGTCCTGGGTAGAAACCCTCTTTCTCTCCCAAAGTAAAAACTACTAGGGAAATGACATACACACGCATTCATCTATCATCTCAAACAGACTTTAAATTTCCATTCCCCCATCCATACTCGTTCTGAATCTATACTAGGTAAAGGGGTATCCTTACACCTTTGTTTTAACCAATATAAGATATCTGAGACATTGACACATTCATTCCTAAATGTGATGGTAATTATTTTGTCAGCCAGTGTGGACAATGGAATAACTGTAAAATTAGACCAAAACTCAATATTTTTGGGCTGCTCATATTTTAACCAAAAACTTTCTAATGCTCTTAAAGTCTTAAAGCTAATATCCAACACAGGTTCTAATGAAATGAGAATGACAGCATAGAGTTCCATAAGAAAAAAACATTGAATTTTTTAACAAATTTCATATGACAAACACTCGATCCAGAAGGGGTTCCATATTACCCCTGTAATGTAGTCGGTCAGCACTGTGTCTCTGAAGCAGTTCCCCTTGAGCAGCAAATAAGCCTAATAATTTAAAAGTACTTGGGGTGCCCCTGCCCCAGGAGGAGGCTGAGGCACAGAATCAGTATACAAACCATTATGAGATTTTGTATAACATTAGATGGCGACTTCATTAGAGTGCCATCATTATGGTGCCACAACAGTTCACCTGTCATGTTGGTGAAATGGATTTCACTGCTCTCAGCACGGACGGGCACCATAGGGTGTTGAGCACCTTGCCCCATACACCTCCAATATGGAGGTGATTATAATAAAGTACAGGGGTGCGGGGGAGTGAAGCCCCCCTCAGTGGGGGCTGCAGGGGATGTATCCTAAACTTCAAAAATGCAGACTTCAACAAGACGAAGTCTGCCTTTTCAAGCCTGTATGAAATCATAAAAGATGGAGACATCAAGGAGAGATGGTCAGCATTGAAGACATCATTAGCCATTGTCACAGCAAAATACTCAAAGGAAATCAGTAAAACCAAAAGAAGAAAATCTCTTTGGTTTACGAAAGAGGTTGCATTGAAAATAAAATAAAAGAAAAAAACCTTTAAACAGTATAAAGAAGCAAAGAAAGACCATGTAAGGAAAAATATAGCACCAAGCTCAAAGAGGCCAGGAAGGCAATCAGGGTAGCCAAAGCACAAATTGAAGAAAAAATTGTAGCAGAAAATAAAATGGGCAACAAAACTTTCTATAGGTATATCCAGGGAAAAAAGAAAAACCAGGGTGGGAATAGTCCAATTAAAAAACAAGGGAGGATAGCAGGTGGAGGATGATGTACAGAAAGCAGAAGTATTAAACAAATACTTCTCTGTTTTTACGAGAGAACAGAATGGTAATGGTCTAACACTAATTACAGGTCTCCACATTCAGGAAGCAGACACAAGCCCCTTTACAAAAGAGAGGGTCCTAGAAGAATTAAATAAATTGAAGACAGACAAAGCTATGGGATCAGATGGAATCCATCCTCGGGTATTGAAAGAGCTTAGGGAGGAACTCACCACTCCATTGGCTGAACTGTTTAATAAATCACTGGAGAGTGGACAGGTACCAGAGGACTGGAAGAAGGCCACTGTGGTAACCCCACACAAAAGCGGAAGCAAGGAAGAGACGGGGAACTACCACTTTGTCAGCCTCACCTCAATTGTGGGGAATATTATGGAATATTTACTAAAGAAAAGGATAGTGGCATACCTGGAAACCAGTGGAAGGCTAGACTCTAAGCAGCATAGCTTCACAACTGGTAGGTCATGCCAGACAAACATGATAGAATTCTGTGACTGGGTGACAAAAGTAGAAGACCAAGGTGGGGCAGTAGATGTTGTATATCTAGACTTTAGTAAGGCCTTTGATTCCATCTCCCACAGGAGGCTTATTAACACACTGGGAAATGCAGGTGTAGGAGAGAAGATTGTTAATTGGGTGAGAAACTGGCTTCAGGGGAGAACCCGGAATGTTGTTGTGAATGGCATCCTGTCAAGAGAGGGGATGGTGACCAGCGGGGTTCCGCAGGGTTCAGTGCTTGGACCAGTCCTATTCAACATATTCATCAGTGACATCGCGGATTGTGTGGTATTTTATATTACTTTTTCATTGGAATACCTTCTTCTTGTATTTGTATCTACTTCTCTTGCTTTTCTGTAGCAATTTGTTGGTGGTTTCACTTGTGTACCATTCTTGTTTCTTGTACTTACTTTCTTGTTCTCACCTTGTTTGATGTTATGTTTACCTTACTGAAATTGATAGCTACTGGACACTGTTTACTTCCTCTGCAGTTTCACTACTGTAACGTTATGATGACCTATTGTTTTAAGCACTATGACTCCTATTGTAGTTTATTGACTGTCGCTGCCTTGTTACTTATAATTTCCCTTTTGTATTAATATCTGGATTAATGTCTTTGCCATCTGCCTATATGTGTAACCCACTCCTCCCTGGGTTGCACCTGGAAACGAGCTTCAGCTCGGTGTGCCTTTCCCAGTTACCAACTTGTAAATCAATAAAATAAATAAATAGATGATTTCAATACCTACTTTGTGAAAAAAAAAATCTGTTTTTAGGAGGGACCAAGAAAATATCTGAGGCAACGTCAGGGACGTCCCTGAAATGAGCGACACTTGAGAGTTATGATCTAAGACAAGAGGTCAGTCAGTCATATACTGACAACCCATGGGGTCATGGTGAGTCCAAAGCATGAAAGTCATTTGAAAGAAAAGAACATTAATGAAAAAGCACTAAACAAGATACCGAACACACAAAAAGAGTACTGGCAATAAAGCCAAGTGTTAAAGAAATATAACAATATATATACCCACTCATACATACAAGTGTAACCCACCCCTTCGATCCATTATCTTGGTGTCCTGATAGTACAAATGAGCCAAGGGAGGCACAGACCAAAAACATCACCAGGAGACCAGACTGGAATAAATAAACTGTCTTACCTTGCCTGAAGAACACATAAGCGGACAGGGCGATCTCCAAAAGCTGACACTCAGAGAACAGCTGCTGGAAAGAGACTGGAACTGGAGGGGCGAGGATGAGGCTAGAGGGGCAAATTCAGTTATCACAGGTAGGATAGAAATGTAGCTGGACACCTCAGTGGAGAATAAAAACAATTTACTTAATAAATCAAAATAAATAAATACTTGGAAGACAATGAGCAAGGTGCAAATCACTACTGGCAGAAAATCTGCAGCATGCAGCTGCGGGTCCCCACAACTAGACCTAATAAGGCCAGGACAAGCTGCACACAGGTCCAGAGCTGGAGCAGGCTCAAAATAATTCACATGCAGGGCACACAATCCATGGGGTGGTACTTTCCTAAGCGCGGCTTCCATTACCAACGGGCTCCCACTGAAACTGTCACTGCCCTGTCTCTCCAGGCCACTCCCAAATCCAATGCCCCAGGCCAAAATGTAATTCTCTCACAGGCAGGGAGATTTTCACTCAAGCGACATGGCTCCCTCACTTCAGTTACTCCAGCTGTCCTGTGCTTCGGGCCAGAAAACGGGGACCTACCCCAGACATAGACATGGTAGATCCTGTTTCTTACTCTCCCTGTGGGCCACCACTACCTAAACAACGGCAGCGTGCCACACTGGGTAACAGCTCCCTGGTGCTGCCACCACCAGCAAAGCCATACTGCAGCACTGCCACTACTGTGGCATCCCCATTGCCAGGTTCTCTCAGAAAATGGAACAGACCCCAGCCCAGCCTTTTGCCACAGAGCACAAGGTGGGCTCACTAATGCTCTCTCTTCCTATGGGCCATGGCTCCTGATGACCCACGAAGTCCCATCTTATGGCTGTTTGTCTCTAAACGCCACCCCACAACCTGTGCATGGAACAATGCTGCCACAACTAAGAACGAAACTCCTGGGCTGGGGTTTGAACTCTTGGCCCGACTTGCACCAGATGTTCCCTCCGGCCTCTCGAACTTTCTACCGCCCCCCATTTATACAATAGGGGCCAAAAGACACACCTGGAGGGTGGACCCCAGCTGCCAGTCAAAGCTATGGGACATCCAACCAGAGCGAGATACAGGTTACTAATACTAAGCCCCCCCCACAAAAAGGGTGGTTTACACTCTCCCCCACTTAAAATCAATTCCCCTATGGGGAATGGGGCAACCGGCCATCCATGGGGAAACCCCCTGAGTAGGTATGTGCATTCCCCACCCAGGTAGCCACCCATGGACATGCCACCAACCAGGACCCACCGGAACCCCAAATACTGCGTGGAGCTCATCTGCCTTAGCACCCATACCAAAGACATTATGCAATTTAAACTAAAACTTCCAGGCTGCAATTTAATAAAGAAAAACATTTAAACAATATTATCCTCTCAATGCTATTAAACATACAGTAGCCTTTTAACCACTCCAATTCCTGCAAACATACCAGCACACACTTAGTCACTGACCAACAACATAACCCACCTCCCAGCCATACTAAATCTCACACCAGACTAACAGCATATTATGAGAACAGGAAAACTTTAACTCACTTCTTCACCTACAACAGGGGAGAGGAAAAATTACTTCTTGCATTTGCTCTCATCCCTTTTTTTTTCAGTACCTCAAATAACCAACATAGTGGGGTAAGTCTAAACAGTTCCAGTCCCAACGACAGGATGCAATCACTGCATGACTCCCATGGGCACAAATTCTTGAAGGCAAACCTGTTACTGGAAACACAACAGTCACTTAGACGGCAACCAATCTATGACAGTCCTGGCAGAAGACAGTCCACTGGTGTGTTAGCTTAAATGACAGCCCCCACTGTAGAGGTAATAAAATGCAGGGCCTGGCTTGGTAGTTTCCTCAGAAAATGAATCCATGGAGATGATGTAGTGTTTCATGCAGCACCCCACCACATCTTGAACCAGGGCATAGTGTTTGAATAAAATAAGCCCTGACCAGGCCACAGAGTGGCATAAGGTCCTAGCATGGCTGGTCCCCTCCTCTGGCAGTGGGCCAGATGCTCCATGTGTGAGCTGGATTTTCTGGACCATGCCACAGAATACACAGTCCAGGCATTTTTCCTCCACCACATCCCATACCATCTCCGATATATCGGGGTAATCAACTTGAGGTTATTCCATATGTATCCGGTGTCTCACCCACCTCTCCCCTTGCAACCACTTAGGCAGATCTTTTACACTGGTCCGGCATACTTTATCAGGCTCCAGTCACACTCCATTTCTATAAGGGACATTTATGGGGTTGTTACTTAATAGTCCATCTGTCTTGATATGGGTGGCCTTGCTCAATGCCAGGAGGTACAGAATGTAATCTGGCAAGGTCAGCACAGGCCTGGGATAGGAGTGAGGAACTGCTCGATAGAGGTCTTGGTCTGTAAACTGATAGGGTATAGGGGCTTGGCCAGGGGGCATAACTGCTGGCTCCTCTAATAATGGCTCAGTCTTGGGTCCTTCCACCCCAGATAGCTTAGGGGACACTGATCCTGACACCTTCTCCAGAAAGGCGCCAATTTGGCCACTGTCGCCAGGCAAGGAAGCACAGGCTGAACCCCTGGACCCTGGGGTGGCACCAGATATAGCTACCCTTCCTCTGCCTCTCTCTCTGCCATGGGGATAGTCAATGGTGGTAGGTGCAGGAGGACTGGGCAGATGGCTATGCCTTCCTGTAACTTCTAGAGTCGCTTTATCCACTGCTTCCACCACCACCACCACATCAGAAGAAGGGGTCAAGGGCTCTACTGGAGTATTGGGGGCCCCAGAATCATCTGCCAAGACCAGACTCCCCATTGACAGCAACAAAGCAGTGCCAACTGATACGACAGATGATAAGGCCAAGTACAGATGTAAGGAGATGGATCAAACAATCCAGACGTCAGTCCCCTGGCATGGACTGAGCATAATGGGAGCCTTAGCGCCCCCTCACCATGGTAACTGCATCTTACACACCTTTCATCCGCTTCTCCCGCTTCTCCCCTTCCTGCAGACCTCCACAACCACAATAGCTAAGAAGCCGATACAATGGCTTGAGGCTCCTCTGATGATACTCTTTCTGCCATGGTGAAACAAACAGCACTCTAGGAAGCTTGTGGGAAAATTATGCCTACTCACAGTTTCCCTCACAAGTCTCAGGACCAGTGTCATATCAGGAGCTTCCTCACACCCCACATGACTCCCAAAACAAGACTGCTAGGTGCCTTCTTCTGCAGCTGGAAGGGAGAAGGCATGAAGTGGAATCAAAATGATGCCCCCTGCCATGACACAGGTCAGACCCCACAAAGGCCCACAAAACTGGCAGCCCCACAAAGAACACCACCACCAACAGGTTCAGCCAGTAATCATATTATTCTGGATGAGCCTCCACATTTTTAACCCCCTTTTTGACCCATTGTTTAGGGGTCCTGATGGTACAAATGGGCCAATGGGGTCACAAACCAAGAACATCCTCAGGAGACCACACTGGAATAAATAAACTGTCTTACCTTGCCCGAAGAACTCATAAGCAGACAGGGTGGTCTCCAAAAGCTGACACCTGAAGAACAGCTGCTGGAAAGAGTCTGGAACCGGAGGAGTGAGGATGAGGCTACAGGGGCAAATTCAGTTAGCACAGGCAGGATAAAAATGTACCCGGACACTGCAGTGGGGACTAAAAACAATTTAATTAATATATCAAAATTAATAAATATTTAAATCAGCTCTTTGGAGCTGGAGGACAATGAGCATGGCACAAGTCACTACTGACAAAAAGTCTGCAGCACGCAGCTATGGGTCCCCACAACCAGATGGAATAAGGCCAGGATGAGATCCACACAGGTCCAGAGCCAGAACAAGCTCAAAATAATTCACATGCAGGGCAGACAACCCATGGGGCAGTACTTTTCTAAGAGCGGCCTCCATTACCAATGGGCTAACACTGAAACTGTCACTGCCCTATCACTCTAGGCCACTCCCAAACCCACCGCCCGGCCAAAACATAATTCTCTCACAGGCAGGAGATTTTTACTGAAGTGACATGGCTCCCTCACTCAGTTGCTCCAACCATCCTGCGCTCGGCCAGAACACAGGGACCTACCCCAGACATGGGCATGGTAGGCCCTGATTCTTCTCTCTCCTGCAGGCTACCACTCCCTAAACAATGGCAGTGTACCACATTGGGTAACAGCTCTCTTGTGCTGGCTTTGCCAGCAAGCTGCAACACTGCCACTACTGCAACGCCTCCAATGCAGGTCTCTCTCAGAAAATGGAACAGGCCGCTGCTCACCCCTGTGCCATGGAGCACAAGGTGGGCCCACCAATGCTTCTCCTATGGGCCATGGCTCCAGATGATCCACGGGGTCCCATCCCATGGTCACTTGTTCCTAAATGCCACCACACAACTTCCATGTGAAGCAATGCCGCCACGACTAAGACGGTAAAATTCCCCCGTCCGGGACTTGCACTAGATGTTCCCGCCAGCCTCTCGAACCTTCTTCCACCCCCATTTATACAGCAGGGGCCAAAGCCACACCTCAGAGGGCGGACCTCAGCTACCAGTCAAAGCTATGGGACGACTCACCAGAGGGAGACACAGGTAACTAATAGTAAGCGCCCCCAAAAAAGACTGGCTTACACAAGGTATTGTGAATAATACATGAAAATCACCATGATCAAATCTCAGTGTGCTGATTCATGGTGCTGTGCAATGAAGCATTACTTTTTGTCACAAATGTTCACATCTTTTGAAAATAGCAGCAGGCTCCTCAGTCACACTTGGTTGGAAACAGATGTAGATGCAGCATGCAATTTCATATGTGTCCAGCCATTATGAAACCCAACCAATCATTTTAAACATTTAATTTTAGTAGATTGTTGTTCTTTATGTCATAAGGGGTCTGTGTCTACCTTTTATTGAATATGCGGCTAAGTATTTATATTTGGGACCCAAATTATCTGTTATTCTTTATTTAGAAAATAATTGATAAAACTGGCTTTGAAATGCCTTCTCCCAGGTCCCATGATCACTCCCTATCCCTCACAGTCATCTCCTGCCCCCGTCCCCAAACCCTCATGTCAAGTGCTATGTGGAATATGAAATTTTATTAGCAACATTTATGCGAATGGCAATTCTGCTTCCAAAATGGTTTTAGGAGTGTCTTTTCAATGCTGCAGAATTCAGAGAAGCATTTCTATGTAATTCGCAGAACAATATTCACAGTTTGAAAAAATCTACTTTCAAAATTTCAGAATTCTGCTTCCAACAGAATTCCATGAAGTTAGGTGGAATTTCCTAAATTCCACAGAATTCCGAAGAAGGGGAATTTGAACATTCTGCAAAGCTCTTCTCCCTGGTCCTCTTGCCCTCCTTAAAGTAAAACTCCTCTAGCTGGCATCGTGCCAGCCCTCTGAGTTCTCCACACAATACTCTAGTTGAGAAGTCACCCTCCTCCCCTAACCCAACCCCCAGCCCCCTATTCGACAAATTTAACATGACAGCTCCCAGATCCTTGTTCCATAATGGGGACAATACAAGCAATAGTATACTCTCAGTCAGGTCTTCCATCCTTGAGACTGACACTGTCTTTATGTTTATCTCCTTCCTACTCTTGACCCCTCAGCTGGTTCTGTCTGGGCCAAACAAAGATTGTTGCCAATAGTGTACTTAACCCGCAATCCATGATGGGGCAATAAGAAGATCTTGGGACTCAATCAGCTCCCCTCTCCACTCCACAGCATTTCAGCTGTTTGTCTTTTGCACTATCATGCAACAGTTGAATGTGCACCAGAAAGGGGAAGCATAGTCTCCCTAGTGCTACTGGGTGATTCTAGGCAGATTGTCATACAGGACAATAAAGATTTCCTTGATGAACATTCCAAAAGTGTAATATATCCATGAGCTTCTTTGCTATTCTTTATGGCTGTCTGATTACTGCTATACTGCTCCCCTACTCATCCTCCTGCTGATGTTGTATGAGATAAATAGCTACAACACTGCTGGAAAAGTGTGGGGAAAAAAGAGTGGTTGGAATCCTCTTATTGACCCCATCATAGATTGGGATTGGTCAAGATACTACTGTCAAAAAGCCTTTTGTCATAATGGGCCTGATGGGTGTTTGGGTTGGGGACGTAAAGATAGTGTCTGATGAATGGGGGGGGACCCAACTAAACAGACAGGATTGCTTATTTTGCCAGACATCGTGGGTCATGGGCAAAGGCCCACCATCATGTAATATTTTGTTGACCTTGTCTCTTGAGGAGGGAGAAAATGTTTTTTCTATTCTGTGTACCTTTTTACGTTCGCTTGCGTGCATGCGCAAGGAACGTCTTGGGAGAGTAGCACACTTTGGAGGTGTGCCTCTCCCTTACAATCCAGTGCTCCGTTGAGCAGGCATGGCGGTCCTGCACCAATGGGTGCGGGAGCTCTGTATGACAGCGGTGGTCTTCTGCTTCAAAGAAAACCACCACTGTCATACCGAGCACCGCGTCACACCACCCCCCTCACGCCACGCCGCTTCCTCCCGCATCACGCCGCCCCAAAGCTTTGGTGCCACGCTGGGAGTCCACCCCAGCGTGGCAAAAGTTGTTTGCCGACGGGGGTGCCCAATCCCCCATCGGCTCCACGGCCCCACCCAAGCCATCCTACTGCCATGCTGGGAGCCCACCCCAGCGTGGCAAACATCCTGTTGTTTTTGTCGACGGGGGTGCCCAATCCCCCTTCAGCTCCTCGGCCCCCCCAGCCATCTTCTGCCACACTGGGAGCCCACCCCAGCATGGCAAACGTCCCCACGTAGTCCTTTGTTTTTTTTACACCTGTAAAGAAAAACGGTCCCATGAGTCTCCTACCCCCTCCCACAACCCGCACTCCACCCACTGCGCACTCCAGTTTTCCACACCCCCTCACCCCATATTTACCTTCGGAGCTCAGCGCTACTACCTTCGTGGATCGGGAACACATCCGCACTCTTCAAAGCCGATCGCGAACTGAGGAAATGCCGTAAGCTGTATAATGGGCTAGATAGGGGGTTTAAACTTATTGCATTAGATTTTTGTATTTTTGCACCATTTTCAACATGGGATTGGGAACCTTTCATCGATGTCACTGTCATGAAGAGTTCACGCCCAACGGTGATTTCGCAGTCACGTGTGAAATCACCTTTGGGCCTGAATAATGCCATGACAGTGACATCATTCATGAGAAGGGGTCCCAACCCCAAGTTGAAAATTTGGGCAGAAATTCCAAAAATGACTGTTTTCATTTAGTGTGCATTGCGCAATCCTATACAGGCTCGTAAGTTCACGAATTTTCAATATTTTCACTCCAGATTTTCAACATTGCCATTTTACCACACCTCCTTATGAGCAGTATAGCTGTCATTTTTCATATCCTGCCAAAATGTGTTTCGCCTCATGTAGCGCACAATGGCTTAGCTGCGTGCAAAATCAATGTATGGGATGTATTAACAAAATCACGGTGATGTGTTGTTCATTAGTAGAGGTCTTAAATGGCTGTGTTGAAAATTTGGTGAAAAATTCCTAAAAATGACTGTTTATTTAGCGCTAGCGCATTCCTACGCACGCTCATAGGTTTGCTAATTTTCAATATTTTCACTCCACATTTTCAACATTGCCATTTTACCACACCTCCTCATGAGCAGTACAGCTGTCATTTTTCACATCTCACCCAAAACGTGTTTCCGCCCATGTAGCGCACAATGGCACAGTCGCTGTGTGCACTCAGTGTATGGGACACATTAATAAAATCACAGTGTCACTGTTCATGAGCAGAGATCTTAAAATGGCTATGTTGAAAACTTAGTGAAAAAATTCCTAAAAATGACTGTTTTACGAGTCTGCGTTGCTCAGGTCCTACGACGCTCGTAAGTTTCACATCAATATTTTCACTCCAGATTTCTCAACATTGCCATTTTACCACACCTCCTCATGAGCAGTACAGCTGTCATTTTCACATCCTGCCCAAAACATGCCCGCTCATGTAGTGCAACAATGGCGAGTCGGTGTGCAAAATCAATGTATGGCACAGTAAAGACAAACACAGTGAACTGTTCATTAGCAGAGGTTTTAAATGCCAATGTTGACAATTTGGTGAAAATTCCTAACAATGACTATTTTTACGGCGTGCATTGCACAGTTCCGCATCGCTCATAGGTTTGCGAATTTTCAATATTTCCACTCCAGATTTTCAACATTGCCATTTTACCACACTTCCTTATGAGCAGTACAGCTGCCATTTTCACATCCTGCCCAAACGACCTATGTAGCCATTCAATGGGGGTAACAAAGGTCATGCTGAAAATTTATTGTGCAAATACCAGCAATCGCACAGGGCATTAAGGTAAAGCACCATACATGCCAAACACCACTGCAAATACCTGCAAGCGAACGTTCAGCATTGACAAATGCTTGTTTGATACCATGCATTACATATTTGTGGGATTTGGGAATTACTATTCATTACTATTCATTACTCCGACAACCATGTAAGTCAGTTATAGTCCATCCCAGTCCAAATGGCTTTTAACATAGGGAAAGCTTGATGACAGCTTGAATCAAGTCAGAGGAAAAGGACTATAAAACCGAGTATTATCTACACAGCAGTGAAAATCCATGCTGGACTTTCTCAAGATCTCTCAAGTGGCAACATTTAGACACAAAAAGTACAGAGCCAACAGCAAGTCTGGTTTAATCCTACAATCCACATCCAAAAGCTTGCTTTAACCCTACTGTCCACATCCACCAACAAAGAAGAAAATTCATCCAAGACCACTGCTCACATCATGCTGTTGATAACAAACATAATAAACCATTTAATTAAATAATGGCATAATATAATTCATATTTTAAAGTGCTTCAGTAGGATATTGTCACATGTTCCATATTTAAATTCAGCACAATGTATTGATGTTATAATTTTGTGTCTGTTTTATTTTTTATTTTTCCATGGTTGTGTAGTATAGCTAGAGATGCAGCGAATTTCAATTTCGCCGGTGAAGTGAATGTGAAGTGGGCACTTTGAGTAGCCACTCCATTACACGGAGTGGGCAATGCAAAGTGCTCACTCCTACTACGCTACTCACTTTGCGTTAAGGCAATAGCAATGTGAAGTAGGTGAAGTCATTGTTTTTAATGGACTCTGTGTCTTCATTGTGATTCTAAGTGATACACTTGGTGTTTCAGATTTGGCAGCCCCCCCAAACATCATATGGCTTACAGTACTGTAAGTCAAATGCTCCTTAGCTAGGCAGGAAGGAGTGAGTCATACAAGCAGACACTTTTACTTTCTCCTGTGCAGACAGAGAGAGAGGAGTATGTTTTGTGACTGCTGATACTTTGAGATCAGAGTGAGGAGGAGATTTAAACTTTGATTTAAACCAAACAGCTTTTTTAAAAGCTACATTGTTTTGTCTTTTCTCTTTTTCACTTAATTTGTTCTTTTTGTAAATTTTATTTGTTTACCTTTATAAGTAGTTAGTGGTTTGTCTGTGTGACTGTGTGTGTGTTGTGTGACAGCGTGAGTAGTGATTGCTCAGACTGAGGGACCTCAGTAGGAGAGATGGACCAGGGTGAGGGAATGTCTGGGGTTGGGGCAGCTCTGGGAGAGCATGGTAGTAGAAAGCGTTGTACCGTGCGCATGCATGGGGGGCATGGGCACCCATTCCTGTTGTTGGACCACTCAAAACTTGTGAATGTCTCCCCCCCCCAGAAGCAGGACCAGCAGTGCCTCCTGTCCTGAGTCTGAGGCAGTTGAGCCACCACCACCACCAAGTCCAGCACCAGGTCCTCTGGAGCAGGATGTGCCTGTTCCCCTAGGCCCAGGTGTGGATCCCATCCTGGTTCAGCACCATGACCAGCCGGCTGCCAGTTCATCTGGCCCTCCCCTGCCTGTGCCTGGTCCTCCCTGCACCTCTGTTGTTTGGCAGTTTTTTGACTGTGTCGGGGGGGACAGCAGTGTGGTCAAGTGCCACCTATGTGAGGTGGAGGTGCACCGTGGCCCCCGGTGGACTCACCTGAGGATTGAGGGCCAGCACACCCATATGCTCAATCACCACCGGTTGGAGTGGTAGGCTGCCACAGAATGGACCATGCTGGCCGCTGTTCTGTGGCAGAGGGTGCAGCTGTGCATGGCGGCATCCCTAAGAAGAGGAGGACCACAGCAGCACCTGCTGCTTCACCAGCACCCCCCCACCACCATCACCATCAGCAGGTCAGCCTGTAGAACGTGTGGACCCCAGAGAACTGTGTGTAACACAGGCTGACTAGGCAGTTCTCTGGAGTGCTGTCGAGGAGAACAACGAGAGGGTGAATGCTGTGGAGCAGCAGCTGAATCACATAGAGGGACATCAGTTGCAAATTATGTCCATGCTGGAACTGCTGCTGGATCACCATGGGATCCCACATTAGTTTTTTTTTTCCTCACACCATGTGTCCCCCCACACCTTCCTTGCTGTGTTATAAAATGTATTCCTCCACATCCCGACCCTTGTATGTAATTATGCCCTTTTTTTGTTGTCTTCCATATGTATTCTGAGCAGTGCAAGTATACTGTGCTAAACTGCATGGGTGCAGTCTTCTTTCCTGTCTGTATGTACTGCAGACACTGTCCAACCCCCTGATCTAAAAACACTTATTAATGAGTACAATGGTGGGGTGGTGAAGCCTGGAGAGATACTACAAAACAGGCTTACAATACATCCAAGTAACTAGTAAAAAAAATTTATGTTGTGATTCATGACGTAATCGTAAATCATGATTTGTGACTGCATTTGTGACCGTAATGATGAAGAAACATGAATGTCTACGGCTGTACTTCCCCGGGCCCCGATGAGGTGTGGCACAAAACTCCCCGACTTAAAAACACTCATTAATGAGTACAAAGATGGGGTGGTGAAGCATGGAGAGATACTACAAAACAGGCTTACAATACATCCAAGTAACTAGTAAAAAAAATGTATGTTGTGATTCGTGACGTGATCGTAAATCATGATTTGTGACTGCATTTGTGACCGTGAGGATGAACGTGATTTGCATCACGAGTGACTCATGATGATGGTCCTGACTTAAAAACACATATTAATGAGTACAATGTTCATGCAGAATTATGTACCACATCTGTCCAGTACTTTGATGGGAAGCCAAAGAAACAACTGTGACTTAAGTTACAGATGGAGATTGGTCCCTAAAGAGATGCAAATACACAGACAGATTAAGATTGCGATGTGCACTGAAGAGATGCAGACACAAAGGCACAACACCTAACCAGTGCTTACCATCAGAAATTCAAATCTGGAAAAGAATACCTTTGCCGGTTGAGGCCGGGCCCCCAGAGGGGGCAGTGTGCTGCACTGCTGCAGTAACAGTCACTAGTACTAGTACCAGTAAAGATACCACAAAAAGTACAAAATTACACAGCTGCAGTGTATAGCAGGTTCACATTGCTGAAATTATGTGGCACAATAAAGGTATCTGATTTGATGACACCGCCACACACATACTACACACACACTAAGTAATGCGTAGCAAATTGAAAACTTCAGTAATATAACCACATATTTTAAACAAACTAAAATTATGCACTGCTGCACCACAACAATCAGCAAAAAAATTGCAAGAATTATTAAAAAATATTACTGTGTGAACATTAACATAGTTATACAAGAAAAATATCACCAAAACAGAAAGCACTGTCTTTTTTTCCAAGTTAATCTACCTACACCACAGATATACCCCTCCCCCAAAGCAAAGCACACTTCCACTGTCTCTCAGTATACAGACTGAATATTGTACATTAACATTCAAAATCCACACACAAACAATAAACACTCAATGATATGAGCACAGGAGGGTTTCCTATAATCGATGAACTAAAGTTTCAGCAAATGACCCAAAAAGGCTTTTTTAACAGCTTTTAGAAGGTTTGAATCGCAGAGAGCTCTCAGAGCAGATTGTCTCCTTCAGCTTCATACACACACTACCCCAAACTGAGGCTGTACAGAACAATCTAGAGCCCATGTGACCTGAAATCCCATGAATCACTGCAAAATTTGCCTTTGGAGCTTAAAAACAAGGCAAAGTGAGGTGGAGTGCATTGTCTTCAATATACTTTACCTTAAGAACTGGTGGAGTAGTGGTTTGGGAAGGCAGAGTAACGTGAAGTCCATTGTTTTCAATGGACTTGCGTTCTCGATATAAAATGTGAAGTACTCTGTGCATTCGAGCACTCCACAATTCCCTTCGCCTCATGAATCACCTGCGCCTAATTGGGACCACTTCACCCACAACTACTTATATGTAGTCAACTGATGGCTAGTATTGTGATTGTTTGCAAAATGTTGTTCTTTTTTGAAACTATGGAATAATATAAAATCGTTCTTGCACATAGATATGAGCACTTGCACTTTTTGTAATGCACTTTAGCCTACCAAGCAGCAACTTTTTGACTGTACCAAATAAAACTGCACTTAATGGTTGTGACTGGGATATTTGTAGGGTGCTTGTAACATCTAGCTCCACCCACCCACTGAATCCTTGTTTGAAAGGCAATATGTAGGGGCTGCCAGCCTTGAGTCTGGTCCAGTCCTGGGATCCCAATAAATATTTATATCTTAGAGCTTGGTATGCACAATTTTTTTTCTTTATTAATTTTACACAAAAATATTAACACAGAAATGCTTAGAGAATGGGTGTCAAAGTTAGGTCAATGCAAATGCTGCACTACAAGACTGTTTGGGCTTGGAAGAAAGCTAGGCAATGGATTTACTGTGGCTGTTGCATCACCATACTTTTCTGGCTTTAATTCTTCAGCCCAACTGATGCTTCAAAGAGTAGGTTTTGCAGTGCATTTCCTTACTTTTTAAAACATATATAAACACCAGACCTATAGTGGATCTGCAAATGGCCCTGCAGGCCATTCACAAAACAACAACCATCCTTCACATTGCCAGGCTATTGTATGCTGCAGTGGCCCTACACAAAAGCAGACCCATCTGGCATGTCACCAGACCTGTAGCTTGATTTGGTCAGGATTTGTCAGCTCTACAAGAAGCAGTAAATCCACTGGACATAGTGACAGACCTTTAGCATGCCCTGCATGAAGCAACAGTCCTGTTGGACACAACAGGAACCTGTAGCCTACTTTGTGCAGGGACCTGCCAGCCCTTTGTTAAGCAGTAGAGCCCATTGGGCAGATTTGAAAGTAGCTGCTTTGGGTGGTCAGCACGTTGGATGTAACCACCCTGTCCCTTAAATTAGTTAAAATGTTAAAAATATGTGATCAAAAAAAAAGTGAAGTCTCAAGAAACAAACTGGGCATGCCTATAGACTTAATTTTTTTTCACATCTTTTCCTCCTGGGATTTGGTTTTTTCAAAGCCCCCAAAAAGATGTGAAAAACTGAGTGTGAATACATGCGTGGTTTGCTTTTATGAGATTTAGAAGTTTTCTTGTGTGTTTTTTTTCTATCGCGCTTAACTTTTTATTTTTTAACATTTTTGTTAGCAAATTTGAGGGACAGGGTGTTTACCACCACCCCCACCCCAAAATGTGACCCTTTTGAGGGAAAAAAACTTAAGTCTCTGCCCATGCACAGGTGTTTATATTAGACTTCGTTTTTCTCAATTTCCTTCCTCAGCCAGCACACCACAGCAGAAGATGGTTACCTGTAGGAGTTGGGAGGGCTCACCAAATGTAAATGTATATACTATGGGCAGCCATGGGGAAGGATGGTGGCATGGGTGACAGAGGATGGGTGAGGGTAGGGGGTTTAACTTATTGAATGGGTTGGGTGGAGGAACAGGGGTGTGCAGACATTTGGCATGGTGGTGGTAGTGGTGGCGGGTTATAAATTTAAATGATCAGCGTCCGGCATTAGAGTTCAGTATCCAGTGTTGCAATAGGGGGGAGGATGTCTGCTGCACCATGGTTAGGCTCCTGGTACCATTTATTTATTTTTTTTACTTTAATACTTTACTGTCTGACACTGAGGATGAGCACCTGGCATGTGCTAAACTACATGTTTTCACTACAATCTGAAACTGTGTGTCCCACAACTTCCTAAATTGTGCATCCCTGCCACATTCTGATAGTGTCACCACTGAATTCCATAAATGTGGAATATGACATATCACATACAGTATGCCAGAATTTGGAGATTTCCTTGATTGCCAAGTTTTGCAAGTGCGGACTCGTTGAGTACATCACAGCTTGTAGAGACAGCTTTTCTCAATGGTGTGCACAGGTACAGGAGAGAAACTACTTTGTTACTGCAATGCAGAGTTTTCTGATTACGGGAAAAGCATTATAGATGTGGAAAAACATTTTTGCTGACAAAGTACTTTTCTGAGAAGACAGAATGAATTATATGACTTGTGCAATACAAAAGACTTTTTTTTATTTTTGTTTGGTGTGCTCGTATCTTTCCTCTTTGTCTTGTCAGGGGAGCTGCTTTTCAGTGCAATTTTTCTTGAGTTTTTTTTTCCTACTACAGTATGTGTTTCTTTACTGGTCACTATGACTGGCCCCATCTGAACTGGTCCCTCCGGCCCCATCACCTAACACCCCAGAGGCTTACCTGCCTCTGCTGAGGTCAGGCCACAGGACTTGTGTGGAGGTGCCCAGTCCTCGGTGTGGGGCCTGTGAGGAACTAGTCCATGACAGCACTGCAGTCAAAGGTGTTTTTCCTTCATTTTCTCCCTTTTTAGGGGGGTGCACATGTGTGCAGTGATGTAATGTATGTACTCCACCTCTGTGGAGATGCCCCCAGTGTCTGGGCTTGCTGTCCCATGTTGCTGCCACCTAGATGCTGCTAGATGGCAATCATGACATGGGATGTGCAGTCCCCCTCCCTGAAGGAGGACAGCTGTCCTATGGATGCTCAATCCTCCTTCTCCCAGCCAGCCCTTGAGTAACTCTGGTCTGTTCCCAATTCCAGGTCGCTGGTGCAGCAGATGCTGAGACAGCCAGTATCACAGCCTGCCATGCCACTGGGCCTGCTTGTCTAGAGTTCTGAAGCCTTGGAAGGAGCATCCTGCCTGTAGTAAGCATGGTGGCATACATTTTTTGGATTTATTACCTCATCATAAATGTCACACAGTTTTAGGCTCCGTCCACAACTGAGTCACTTCAGGTAACTTCATGATCACCAATCTTTGGTTTGGCACAATCCCCCTCTTTTCAGGAGTTTCACTGCAAGGCATCTGGTCTAAGCCAGACCAAAAACCAAGGACTGTTTTTGCACATACACAGCTGCAGGAATGGAGTCCTCTCTCCTTCAAGGCAAACTGCAGTCTAAAAAACACTACAGCTGATAAGGTACACCCAGTCACTAAACTCAGCTCCCACTTGGTGCATTCACAAGATGGGTAGAGCAATATCGCAACATCCATTTATTTACATATTTACTTGTCAACCAGATTAATCCACTGAGCTATTTCTGGATTAACTGTTCTTTGCACCAGTCAGCAAGGACAGTAGGCCCCATTACCCTTCAGTTCACTCAGTCCTAGCACTCTTGGTGTCTTGTAGCCACATTAGCAAGTGTGCCCCTGACCCTATACAACATCAGGGTGAAATATATCTTAGCCCAAGGGCTTTGCTTACATTTTTGCACAACATCTGTCTCAATTAACTCAGCTGCATCAAACTAACTCAGTGTCCCACTGCCTGCCTTGAAATCCAGGGGCCTGATTTTCAAAGGGTCAGACATGGATCAGAGAAAGTCCTATGCACAACTCCCTGGTGCGGAAAAAAATCCCTGCCCCTGTGAAAACGCTATTTTTAGCATTTTATGCACACAGGCAGCTGTTTCCTTTTTTCCCGCAGCCGTGGAAAAATGTTAGGCCTGGTAATGGCAGACGAGTACTGTATAGGAGGTTATTGTCGCCAATTGTTTATTTTTGCTATATTCACTACTTCGATAATCAGTGAAAAATAACGGACAGCTGATTGTCAGTAGTAGTATACTGAAGAGCAAACTGTCACGCTAATTCTATTGGATGCTAATATGTCTAGAAGGTTGACTCCGCAAAATATAATGGATGGTAATTTAATGTGCTATATAGTATTTTTCTGTAGCAACACACAAAAAAGTGCGCATGCTGATGTAACTTGTGCAAAAGTTTTGTCGTAGTGGTCAGGAAGCTTAGGCAGACCAGGAGAAGTTACAAAATTTGCAAGTAGCACTTTATTATTATCAATAACAATAAAATAGAAAAATAAAATTGTAGAGGACAACTCTTCATAAAGGCAATAGAAACAAAAAGTCCGCCTTGGCCCAGTGGTGCTGAGGGCTGAGCGTTGATGCCTACTACGCCATCACCGCCACCCATGTTCTGGAATGAGCACAGACCGCTGGTTGGCTGGAAGAGAAGGATCGCTCACCCAATGGCTCCTTCTCTGGGGGTCAGTCTACAGGCTCCCACCTTAATACCGCCTCCTGGGGAACTCTGGAGGAGGTAGGTGCAGTAGAAGAGTAGCAGCATGGGTTCCGGGACGACATCGGCAGAGGGGCGGAGCAGGAGGGCGTCTCATCACACCTTCTTGCTCATTGGCCCTCACTGCACGCCAGCACTGGGGAAGGAAAACCGGGAAAACTCCTCTCCTCACCTAGGTGATGACTCCTCACCGCGAGCCATCGGACCATCGGGCAGACTCCACTGCACAGTCCACCAAACAATGGTCGGGGGAGTAGGCTCCCCTCACCACCGGGGAACCAGTAAATCAAGGTTACGTGGACCTGTATACTCTAGGAGCAGACTCTAGATGTGAAGAAGGGCATTCCCAATACAGGAAGTCTGAGTGAGTGGTGAGAGAGGCAGGTAGAGGGATAAAATACAGAAAAAAAAAAAGTCCTCTATCTGAGTCCCCCCACCCCCGAAAAACATTGCTCTGATTATCTAAGTTGTTTTGCCTGGCAATTCAACCTCTGCATCTTGTTGCTGTAAGTGACATCTCTTATTTTTTACAAAATGTATCAAAACTTTGCAATTTTTCATCTTGAGGCCAGCCTGGTGAGCACAACAAAATTGCACATTTCTTCTCAGAGCTGGTTTCCTGTTGACAGTTCTGTAAACAAGCTTGTGGAGCTCAAAATGCATCTCAGAGTCAAACCTGGGTGTTCCAGATTGTTATCTTTTCTAATGAACCCAAACAGCTTTCTGCAATCATTTCAGAAATATAACTATTAACATTTGAAAGCCAAGGGATTTCAGTTTCACATAAAGATTTACATACTTTTCTTTACCACTGAGAAGCAAGAGGAGAAAGAAAGAATAGAAACAGAAAGTGAAGAAAGAGAGAACGGGGGAAATTGTGGGCTCATCAGAGTGGCCAGTTCATAGGTATCACAAGAAAATTTTGATTGTGCAATCAGACAGGCAAGTGACAGACAAGTGGCAGAACAGGAGAGGACAAAATAGAGCATTGCTTTTAACTCTCTCTGCATAACAAATGGGACAGGGTCTTACCCAACCCTGTCACAAGGTTGCAAAAGACCACCTTTTTTAATAATTGAGTGCATGCTTTTTATGTTGGAGCGCTTGCACAGCCAACATCTTCCGACAGTGTGGGGAGTTGGAGGCACGGTCGCTGTTCGGCAAATGCAGGGCAAGACCAGTAGGTGTGTCCGCATTGCCAATCAGCCTGCATGCTGGCGCCACATCATGCATACATAATGGGGCAGCAGATCTAAGAGGTGTCTGCTGCAACTGAGCAAAGCCTCGTCAGATGCAGCGGTCCTTTTCTTGCTGTGCTCAACGACATTATGTGCATGGTCAGCGAGCAGGTGGCCACCTAACATCTGCCGACTTAGGTGTTGGTTAACCCCGCTGTCTTTGTGTGCCCGATGGGGAGTGGGCTCCCATCAGTATAACCCCCACATTGTTGAATGCCAAGGGGGTGCCCAACTCTTGGCTTGTGCCCCCATTTTGTGTGTGCAATGGGGGGAGCCCATCATTGCATAACCTCTCAATTGTTGAATGCCAAGGCAGGTGCCCAATCCCCCAGCCCACGCCCACTTCTTTCTGTGCCAACGGGCGCCTAATCCCCTGCCGGCATTACTTCCTCCTCCCCCATGTTGTGTGCCAAACGAGGGTGCCCAAATTCCCTATCAGCTACTGACACCCTTCAAAACAGTTAGGTGGCACCCTGGGAGCCCACCTCAGTTTGCCAAATACCCTGCAAAAAGAAAATTGTCCCGCGATGGTTTTCCCATTTTTTGTTACCTGTAAAATGAAAACGGTCCCTCATAGTCTCGATGCCCCTCCCACCTGCACCCACCACCACTGTGCACCTTTCCCTCACCCCCTCACCCCAAACTTACCTCCAGAGTCCAAGTAAAGATCTTCTGTACCGGGAACACGTCTGCACTCTTCAAAGCTGATGGCGAACTGAGGAAATGCCGGTAAGCTCTATAATGGAATGAGTAGGGGGTTTTCAACTTTAATGCATATCTCAGGCATTTTTGGGAATTTTGGCCCAAAATTTTCAACATGGGGTTTTTGGGACCCCTTCTCATGAATTCTTGCAGTGTCACGCATTATTCGTCCCAAAGCATGTGCAGCACAGCCCCACCCCTAGGAGAGGTGGCGGCGTGCAGTACTGCTGCCCTCACCCCTTAGGTGTGGCAGCAGCATGTGGCAATGCCCACAACACTCCAGGTGTGATGGCGGCATGTGCTGCACTGTAGCCCCACCTCTCCAGGTGTAACAGCAACGATTCTGGGCTTGCAGCCCCCACCCTCGGGTGTGGTGGCATGTGCAGCACTGCAGCCCTGCCCCTCAGTGAGATGCTGTATGGTGCAGCACTGCAGCCCCCCACCACTCTGCGGTGACGGCAACAGTGGCAGCACTGCAGCCCCAAACCCTCAGGTGTGAGCAAAATATGTGAAAGTACCGCAGCCGCCACTGGCCAAGTGTGACAGCAAAAGTGGAAGCCCCAGCCCCAATCCTCAGGTGTGATGACATCGTAATGCCTTGCTGCAGTCTTCACTCCTCAAGTGTGATGGCAACAGTGGCAGACTCGTGCCCCCCACCCATGGGTATGGCAGCAGCATGTGTAGCACTGCAGCCCCACGCCCAGGTGTGATGGCAGGAGGTACATACTGAAGCCCTCACCTCTCAGGTGTAACGGCGACATTGGCAGCACTGGCACCCACCCCTCAGGTGTGTGGCAGCATGTGCGCACTGCAGCCCCACCAGTGTGGAGGCAACAGTAGCACCACTGCATGCCCCATCCATCAGGTGTGACAGCAACAGTGGGCTTGCTGCCCTCACCCTCGTGTGTGACAGCAGCATGTGCAGCACTGCTGCGCCACTCTAGGTGTGATGGCAGCATGTGAGGCACTGTGGCCCTCAACCTCTCGGGTGTGGCGGCGGCAGTGGAATCACTGCTGCCCCACCCTCAGGTGTGATGTCAGCATGTACGCGCTCCCCACCCTTCAGGAGGGACAGCAACAGTGGATTGTCCAGCTCCCACACTTCAGGTGTGGCGGCAGCTTGCTGTAGCACTGTGGCCCCACCCCTCAGCTGTGATGGCAGCATGTGCAGCACTGCAGCCTCCCACCCCCAGTTGTGATGGCAAAAGTGGCAGCATTCCAACCCCAACCCCACAGGTGTGACGGCAGCATGTGGAGCACTGCTGTCCCCACCCATCAGGTGTGGTGGCAACAGTCGCAGTACTGCATCCCCCATCCCTCAGGTGTGGCAGCAGCATGTGTAGCACTGCAGCCCCACCCCTCAGGTGTGGCAGCAGCGTGTAGCTCTGCAGCCCCACCCCTCAGGTGTGTTGACAACGTGGCTAGCATTGCAGCCGCCACCAGGTGTAATGACAACAGTGGCTTGGACTGCAGCCCCACCACTCCAGGTGTGATGGCAGCATGTGGTACTGCGGCCCCACCCCACAGGTGTGGTGGCAGCATGTGCAGCACTGCAGACCCAGCTCTCAGGTGTGGTAGCAGCATGTGGCCTCCAGCCCCCACCCATCAGGTGTGACAGCAACAGTGGCAGCACTGCGGGCGCCCACCTTACACGTGATGGCAGCAAGTGTAGCATTGGCAGCCCCCACCCCTCAGATGTGATGGCAACAGTGGTAGCACCGCAGTCACCACCATCAGGTGTGATGAGCATATGCATCACTGCAGTCCTCACTCCTGGTGTGATGGCAACAGTGGAAGCACTGCAGCCGCCACCCCTCAAGTGTGGTTGCAGCATGTGCAGCACTGCAGTCCCACCCCTCAGGTGAGGTGTCAGCATTTGCAGTACTGCAGTCCTCACCCCTTAAGTGTGGCAGCAGCATGTGTAGCACTGCAGCCCCCGCCACTCAGGTGTAACAGCAACAGTGGCAGCACTGCAGCCCCCACCCCTCAGGTGTGGTGGCAGCATGTGCAGCACTGCCGCCCCCACCCCTCAAGTGTGATGCCAGCATGTGCAGCACTGCAGCCCCCACCGTTCAAGTGTGACGGCAACAGTGGTAGCGCTGCAGCCCCCACCCCTCAGGTGTGATAGCAGCATATGCAGCACTGCAGCCACCACTCCATCGAGGGTGACGGGAAAGTGGTAGCTCATTTCGGCCCCACCTCTCAGGTGTGTATGACGTCATGTGCTGCACTGAGTCCTCATTCCTCAGGTGTGATGGCAATAGTGGAAGCACTGCAGCCCCACCCCATGGGTGTGGCAGCAGCATGTGCAGCACTGCAGCCCCACTGCTCAGGTGTGATGGCAGCATGTGCGGCACTGAGTCTCCACCTCTCCGGGTGTAATGGCAACAGTGGCGGCATGCGGCCCTCATCCCCAGGTGTGGTGCGGCCTGTGCAGCACTGCAGCCCCACCACTCAAGTGTGACGGCAACAGTGGTAGTGCTGCAGCCCCACCCCTCAGGTGTGATAGCATATGTAGCACTGTATCCCTACCCCTCAGGTGTGATGTGTGTGCAGCAGTGCAACTCCCACCCTCTGGTGTGACTGCAACAGTGGCACTGCAGCCTCCACCCTAGCTGTGGCAGCATGTGGAGCACTGTGGCTCCCACCCATCAGGTGCGATTAGCTTGTATGGCAGCACTGCAGCCCCCACCCCTGAAGTTTTGACGGCAGCTGTGGCAGCACTGCAGCCCCATCCCCTCTCATGTGATGGCAGCATTGCAGCACCGTGCCCCACCCCTCATGTCTGGCTCCAGCATGTGCAGCACTGTAGCCCCACCCTCAGGTGTGATGGCAGCATGTGCAGCAGTGCAACTCCACCCCTCAGGTGTGACTGCAACAGTGGCAGCACTGCAGCCCCCACCCCTTAGCTGTGGCAGCAGCATGTGGAGCACTGTGGCTCCCACCCATCAGGTGTGATGGCAGCATATGCAGCACTGCGGTCCCACCCTTGGTTTTACGGCAACAGTGGCAGCAGTGCAGCCACCCATCCTGTGGTGACAGCATGTGCAGACTGCAGCCCTCACCCCTCAGGTGTGACAGCAGCAGTGGCAGCACTGCAGCTCCACTCTTCAGGTGTGCTTCAGCATGTGCAGCACTGCAGCCCCCAACCCTCCCAGGTGTGGTGGCGGTATGAACAGCACTGCAGCCCCAACCCCTCAGGTGTGATGACAGCAATGGTGGCAGTACTGCTGGCCCCATCTCAGGTGTGATGACAGCATGTGCAGCACTGCAGCCCCCACCCTCAGGGTGTAGCGACACCAGTGGCTGCACTGCCACCACCACCCCTGAGGTGTGATGGCAGCATGTGTGGTACTACAGCCCCACCCACGGGTGTGGTGGCAGCATGTGGCAGTACTGCGGCCCCCAACCCTCAGGTGTGGCAGCAGCATGTGTAGCACTGTAGCCCACACCTATTATGTGTGACAGCAACAGTGGCAGCACTGCAGTGCCCACCCCTCAGGTGTGATGGCAATATGTGCAACACTGCAGCCCCAACCCCTCAGGTGTGGTAGCAGCATGTGCAGCACTGCACCCCCACCCCCCAGGAGAGGTGGCAGCATGTGCAGTACTGCTGCCCTCACCCCTTAGGTGTGGCAGCAGCATGTGTAGCACTACAGCCCCCAATGCTCAGGCATGATGTTAGCATGTGCAGCACTGTTGCTTCACCTCTCGTGGTGTAGCAGCAACAGTGGCAGCACTGCAGCCCCTACCACTCAGTGTGGTGGCGGACATCATGCAGCACTGCAGCCTCATCCCTCAAGAGAGGTGTCATGTGCAGTACTTCAGTCCTCACCCCTTAAATGTGGCAGCAGCATGTGTGTGGCCAGCACTGCAGCCCCGTTGCTCTGGTGTGATGGCGGCATGTGCAGCACTGTTTCCCCACCACTCGGGTTGTAGCGGCAGTGGCAGCACTACAAGCCCCACCCTCAGGTGTGGTGGCAGTATGTGCAGCACTGCAGCCCCACCCTCAAGTGTGATGCCAGCATGTGCAGCACTGCAGCACCCCGTTCAGGTGTGGCGGCAACGGTGGTGACGCTGGCAGCCCACCCCTCGGGTCTGATAGCGGCATATGCAGCACCGGCAGCCACTCATCGTGGGGTGAAAAGAAGGTGGTAGCACTGCAGCCCCACCTCTCAGGTGTGATGACGTCATGTGCTGCACTGCAGTCCTCACTCCTCAGATGTGATGGCAACAGTGGCACTGTGCCCCACTCCCATAGGTGTGGCGGCAGCATGTAGCACTGCAGCCCCACTGCTCAGGTGTGATGGCAGCATGTGCAGCACTGAAGCCCCCACCTCTCAGGTGTAATGGCAACAGTGGCAGCATGCAGCCCTCATCCCTCAGGTGTGGTTGCGGCATGTGCAGCACTGCAGCCCCACCCCTCAAGTGTGACGGCAACAGTAGCATCACTACAGCTCCCACCCATCAGGTGTGACAGTAACAGTGGAAGCACTGCAGCCTCCAACCCTCAGGTGTGGCAGCAGCATGTGCAGCACTGCAGTCCCCACTCCTCAGGTGTCATGGCATGTTGTGCAGCACTGCAGCCCCCACCCCTCAGGTGTGACAGCAACAGTGGAAGTACTACTGCCCCAACTCTTCAGGTGTGATGTCAGCATGTACTGCACTGCAGCCCCCACCCTTCAGATGGGTCAGCAACAGTGGAAGCACTGCAGCTCCCACCCCGCAGCTGTGGCGGCAGCTTGTGTAGCACTGTGGTCGCCCACCCCTCAGCTCTGATGGCAGCATGTGCAGCACTGCAGCCCCCACCCCCTCAGGTGTGATGGCAAAAGTGGCAGCATTCCAACCCCTACCCCTCAGGTGTGACGGCAGCATGTGGAGCACTGCTGTCCCCACCCATCACGTGTGACGACAACAGTGGCAGCATTGCATCCTCCATCCCTCAGGTGTGGAAGCAGCATATGTAGCACTGCAGCCCCCACCCCTCAGGTGTGGCAGCAGCATGTGTAGCTCTACAGCCCCCACCCCTCAGGTGTAATGGCAACTGTGGCAGCATTGCAGCCCCCACCCCTCAAGTGAGACAGCAACAGTGGCAGCACTGCAGCCCCCACCCCTCATGCATGAGAGCAGCATGTGCAGCACAGCAGCCCCCCAGGTGTGACAGCAACAGTGGCAACACTGCAGCCCCCACCACTCAGGTGTGATGGCAACAGTGGCTGCATTGCAACCCCCACCACTCAGGTGTGACAGCAGCATGTGCAGCACTGCAGTCCTCATCCCTCAGGTGTGACAGCAACAGTGGCTGCACTGCAGCGGCCAACCCCTCAAGTGTGGCAGCAGCATGTGTAGCACTGCAGCTCCCACCCCTCAGGTGTGGCAGCACTTGTGTAGCGCTGCTGTCCCCATCCTTCAGGAGTGATCCAGCATGTGCAGCACTGCAACCTCACCTCTCAGGTGTGATGGCAACAGTGGCAGTACTGCAACCCCTCCCCGAGGTGTGGGAGCAGCATGCACAGCACTGCAACCCGCACCCCTCAGGTGAGGTGGCAGCATGTGCAGCACTTCATCCCCCAATGCTTAAGTGTGGCAGCAACATGTGTAGCACTGCAGCCCCCACCCCTCAGGTGTGATTGCAGCATCTGCACCACTGCAGCCCCACTTCTGTGGTATAAGCAGCAACAGTGGCAGCACTGCAGCCCGACCCCTCAGGTGCAAGCAGCAACAGTGGCAGCATTGCAACCTCCTCCACTCAGGTGTGACGGCAGCATGTGCAGTACGTAGTCCTCACCTCAGATGTGGCGGACAACAGTGGCTGCACTTCAGTGACCAACCCCTCAGATGTAGCAGCAGCATGTGTTGCACTGCAGCCCCCACCCCTAAAGTGTGGCAGCAGCATGTGCAGCACTGCAGGCCCCACCCCTGAGGAGTGATGGCAGCATGTGCAGCACTACAGACCCCACCCCTCAGGTGTGACAGCAATAGTGGCAGCATTGCAGCCCCCACCCCTCAGGTGTGGCAGCAGCATCTGCAACACTGCAGCCCCCACACATCAGGTGTGATGGCAGCATGTACAGCACTGCAGCCCCCACCACTCAAGTGTGACAGCAACAGTGGCAGCACTGCAGCCTCCACCCCTGAGGGTTGACGGCAGGATGTGTAACACTGCAGCCCCCACCCCTAAGGTGTAGTGGCATCATGTGCTTCACTGCAGCCCCACCCCTCAGGTGTGGCAGCAGCATTTGTAGCGTTGCAGCTCCTACCCCTCACGAGTGATGGCAGCATGTGCAGCACTGCAGCCCCCACCCCTCAGGTGGGACGGCAACAGTGGCAGCAGTGCACCCCCCTCAGGTATGGCAGCAGCAGGGGCAGCAATGTGTCCCCCACATCTCAGATGTGACAGTAACATTGGGAGCACTGCTGCTCCCATCCCTCAGAGTGTGATGACAACAGTGGTAGCACTGCAGCCCCTACCACTTAGGTGTGGCAGCAGCATGTGCAGCTCTTGTTGCCCCACCCCTCAGGTGTTATGGCAGCATATGCGGGCTTACAGCCCCACCCTGAGGTGTGATGGCAGCACGTCGCAGCACTGCAGCCCCCACCCCTCAGGTGTGTGGTAGCAGCATGCAGCACTGCAGTCTCCACCCCTCGGTGTGGCAGCAGCATGTAGCACTGCAGACCCACCCCTTCTTGTGGGAGCAACAGTCTGCAGTGCACCCCCCACCCCTCAGTTGTGGTGGCAGCATGTGCAGTACTGCATCTCCCACCCCTAAGGTGTGATGCGAGCATGTGCAGCACTGTAGCTCTCACTCCTCAGTTGTGACGTCAACAGTGGCAGCACTGCAGCCCCCACCCCTCAGGTGTGGCTTGAGCATGTGCAGCACTGCATCCCCCACCCCTCATGTGTGGTGGCAGCATGAATAGCACTGCAACCCTCACCCCCTCAGGCGTGATGGCAATAGTGGCAGCACTGCAGCCCCAACCCCTCAGGTGTGATGACAGCATGTGCAGCATTGTAGCCAGCCCCCACCCCTCAAGAGTAACGGCAACAGTGGCAGCACTGCAGTCCCCATCCCTGAGATGTGATGGCAGCATGTGCAGCTCTGCAGCCCCCAGCCCTCAGGTGTGGTGGCAGCATGTGCAGCACTGCAGCCTCCACCCCTCAGGTGTGGCAGCAGCATGTGTAGCACTGCAGCCCCACCCCTCAGGTGTGACAGCAACAGTGGCAGCACTGCACCCTCCACCCCTTAGTTGTATTGCAGCATGTGCAGCACCGCAGCCCCCACCACTGAGGTGTGATGTCAGCATGTGCAGCACTGCAGACCCCACCCCAAGCGTGATGGCAACAGTGGCAGCACTGTAGCCCCCACCCCTCAGGTGTGATGGAAGCATGTACAGCACTGCAGCCCCCACTCCCCCATGTGTGACGGCAATGGTGATAGCACTCTGCCCCCACCCTTCAGGTGTGACAACAGCATGTGCAGCACTGCAGTCCTCTCTTCTGAGGTGTGATGGCAACAGTGACAGCACTGCAGCCTCCACTGCTCAGGTGTGGCGGCAGCATGTGTAGCACTGCAGCCCTCACCCCTCAGGTGAGGTGGCAGTATGTGCATCACTGCAGCCCCTGCCCCTTAGGTGTGGCAGTAGCGTGTGTAGCACTGAAGCCCCCACTGCTCTGGTGTGATGAAAGCATTTGCAGCACTGCAGCCCCCACCTCTCAGGTGTGACGGCAAAAGTGGCAGCACTGCAGCCCCCAACCCTCAGGTGTGGTGGCAACGTGTGCAGCAGTGCAGCCCCCATCCCTCAGGTCTGATGCCAGCATGTGCAGTACTGCAGCACCCACCCTTCAAGTGTGACAGCAACAGTGGAAGCACTAGCACTGCAGCTCCCACTCCCTCAGGTGTGATGGCAGCAGTTTCAGCACTGAAGCCTCCACCCCTCAGGTGTGACCAGCAACATAGGCAGCATTGCAGCCCCCACCCCTCAGGTGTGACGGCAGCATGTGCAGCACTGCAGCCCCAACCCTTGAAGTGTGATGGCAACAGTGGCAGCATTGTAACCCCCACCACTCTGGTGTGATGGCAGCATGTGCAGCACTGCAGTCCTCATCCCTCAGGTGTGATACTACATCTGGCTACTACATCTAAATCATCCCATTCCAAGGCAAAAATATGGGACTTCAGAGGAGCTTACTTTGATAAGATGGCCAACAGAGTTAAGCTAGCCCTGTCAAAAAGAAACACAGGTGAGGGGGTACAGGCAAAGTGGGCAAGCATTAAGGATGCAATACTTGAAGCAACATCCCATTGTGTAAGACAGAAAAGGAAGTGCAAAAGAAGAAGGAAACCACTTTGGTTCTCAAATACAGTAGCAGAAAAGGTCAGAGCCAAAAGGCTGGCCTTCAGGAAATATAAGGGAACACAGTGGGATGAAGATAGGGAGGCATACCAAACTGCCCTAAGGGAAACATGGAAGGCAGTAAGACAGGCATAGTCCCAAACTGAGGAAACACTAGCACGAACAGTAAAAGAAGGTGACAAGACTTTCTATAGATACATTAGTGAAAGGAGAAAGTCCAGAGGGGGTATTGCTAAGTTTAATGGAGAAAATGGAGCAAGTGAGGAGGAGGACCCTGTAAAGGCATCTATCCTAAATAGATACTTTTGCTCAGTATTTACTGAAGAGAAGGTAGGGCAGGGCCCACAGCTCAGCATCATGGACACAGGGGGGAGGGAGGTGAGCACTATTCCCTTCACAAAAGAAAGGGTCATACAAGAGCTTGCTAAGCTCAGGGTAGATAAGGCAATGGGACCTGATGGCATACATCTCAGGGTACTTAAGGAGCTAAAGGTGGAACTAGCAGAGCCATTAGCAGAACTGTTTAGTGAGTCTCTGAGCACAGGAGAGGTCCCAGAAGACTGGAGAAGGGCTCATGTGATCCCGCTCCACAACAGTGGTAGCAGGGAGGAGGCGGGGAACTACAGACCAGTCAGTCTTATCTCAGTAGTGGGCAAGATTATGGAGGCACTCCTTAAGGAAAAGATAGTGCAACACCTGGAATCCATAGGAGCACAGGATCCAAGACAGCATGGGTTTACAAAAGGAAGGTCCTGTCAAACTAATTTCATAGATTTCTTTGACTGGGTAACCAGAGTGGTGGACCAAGGGGGAGCAGTTGATGTTGCCTACCTTGACTTCAGCAAAGCTTTTGACACTGTTCCACATAGAAGATTGATAAATAAGCTGTGTAGGCTCGGGGTGGGTCAAAAGTTGGTCAGCTGGGTGGCAAACTGGTTGACGGGCAGAAAACAGAGAGTGGTGGTAAATGGTATACAGTCAGAAGAGATGCAAGTCACAAGTGGGGTACCTCAGGGATTAGTTCTGGGGCCAGTCCTCTTCAACATCTTCATTAGTGACCTTGCAGATGGACTAGAGGGTAAGGCTTGTCTGTTTGCAGATGACACCAAGATCTGCAACAGAGTAGATGATCCAGATGGGGTGGGCAGAATGAGAAGAGATCTGGATAAACTAGCAAAATGGTCAGAAGACTGGCAACTGGGATTTAATGCAAAGAAGTGCAAATTCATGCACATAGGGAAGAGAAACCCTGAAGCCACCTATAGGCTGGGAGGGGAGTTGCTAGCAGTCACAAAGGAAGAAAGAGACTTGGGCATCATCATCACTGATGACCTGAAATCATCCAAGCAGACTTCTAAAGCAGTAGGTAAGGCTAGGAGGGTGTTAAGGTGTATTAGTAAGGGTATCACAAGTCATAAGAGGGAGGTAATAATCCCTCTTTACAAGACACTAGTTAGGCCCCATCTGGAATTACTGTGTGCAGTACTGGAAGCCCACACCTTCACAAGGACATTAACCAAATTGAGGTAGTCCGAGAAGGGCAACCAAAATGGTGCAGGGACTGCATCAGAAGACATATGAGGACAGATTAACAGAGCTCAATATGTATACCCTTGAGCAAAGGAGGAAAGAGGTGATATGATCAAGACATTCAAACACCTTAAGAGCATTAACAAGGTGAAAGAGTCTAACATGTTTAAATATAAGGAAAATAGTAAGACAAGAGGACACAGCATGAGATTAGAGGGGGGTCAATTAAGGGGGAATGTGAGGAAATTCTTTTTCACAGAAAGGGTGGTGGATGCATGGAATGGCTTACCACAAGAAGTGGTGGCTAGGAATACAGTGCAGGGCTTCAAACAGGCATGGGATAGGCATAAGGGAGCAATACAATGACTATGAAAATATAGGCCACTGACAGAGCAAAGGCTGATGGCACATTTATAAGGTAGAAAAAGAAATGGGCAGACTGGATGGGCCTTGTGGTCCTTATCTGCCGTCAACTTCTGTGTTTCTATGTTTTTATGTTTCTATGTGATGGCAACAGCGGCAGCACTGCAGTGACCAACCCCTCAGGTGTGGCAGCAGTGTGTGTAGTACTGCAGCCCCCACCCCTCAGGTGTAATGGAAGCATGTGCAGCACTACAGCCCCAACCCCTCAGGTGTGATGGCAATAGTGGCAGCATTGCAGCCCTCACCCCTTAGGTTGGGCGGCAGCAACTGCAGCACTGCAGCACTGCAGCCCCAACACATCAGGTGTGGAGGCAGCATATGCAGCACTGCAGCCCCCACCACTCAATTGAGACAGCAACAGTGGCAGCACTGCAGCCTCCACCCCCCAGGTGTGAAGGCAGCATGTGCAGCACTGCAGCCCCAACCCCTCAGGTGTGGCAGCAGCATGGACAGCACTGTGGTCCCCACATCTCAGGTGTGACGGTAACAGTGGGAGAACTGCAGCTCCCATCCCTCAGGTGTGATGGCAGCATGGGCAGTACTGTGGCCCCCTCATCTCAGGTGTGAAGGCAGCATGTGCAGCACTACAGCCCCCACCCCTCAGGTGTGATGGCAATAGTGGCAGCATTGCAGCCCACACCCCTCAGGTGTGGCGGCAGCATCTGCAGCTCCAACACATCAGGTGTGATGACAGCATGTGCAGCACTGCAGCCCCCACCACTGAAGTGAGACAGCAACAGTGGTAGCACTGCAGCCTCCACTCCCCAGCTGTGAAGGCAGCATGTGCAGCACTGCAGCCCCCACCCCTCAGGTGTGACAGCAACAGTGGCAGCACTGCAGCCCCCACCCCCAGGTGTGGCAGCAGTATGGGCAGCACTGTGGCCCCCACGTCTCAGGTGTGACGGCAACAATGGGAGCACTGTAGCTCCCATCCCTCAGGTGTGACAGCAGCATGGGCAGTACTGTGGCCCCCACATCTCAGATGTGATGGCAGCATGTGCAGCACTACAGGCCCCACTCCTCAGGTGTGGCAGCAGCATGGGCAGCACTGTGGCCCCCACATCTCAGGTGTGAAGGGGAACAGTAGCAGCACTGCAGCCCTACCACTTCAGGTGTGACGGCAGCATGAACAACACTGCAGACCCCACTCCCTCAGGTGAGACAGCACTAGTGGCAGCACTGCAGCCCCACTCCTCAGGTATGATGACAGCATGTGCAGCACTGCAGCCCCCACACCTCTAGTGTAACGGCATCAGTGAAAGCACTGCAGCCCCCACCCCTGAGGTGTGACGGCAGCATGTGCAGCACTGCAGCCCCAACCCCTTAGGTGTGGCAGCAGCATGTGTAGCACTGCAGCCCCCACCCCTCAGGTGTGACGGCACAACTGACAGCACTGCAGCCCCCACCACTCAGGTTTGATGGCAACATGGGCAGCACTGCAGCCCCCAACCCCTCAGGTGTGACAGCAACAGTGGTAGCACTGCAGCCCCCACCTCTCAGGTGTGGCGACAGCATGTGCAGCACTGCAGTCCTCACTCCTCAGGTATGATGGCAACAGTGGCAGCACTGCAGTCCCCACCCCTCAGGTGTGGCAGCAGCATGCGCAGTACTGCAGCCCCCACCCTTCAGGTGAGGTGGCAGCATGTGCAGCACTGCAGCCCCCACCACTCAGATGTGGCAGCGGCATGTGTAGCACTGCAGCCCCCACCCCTCAGGTGTGATGGCAGCATCTGCAGAACTGCAGCCCCCACCTCTCAGGTATAGCGGGAACAGTGGCAGCACTGTAGCCCCAACCCCTCAGGTGTGGTGGCAGCATGTGCAGCACTGCAGCCTTCACCTCTCTGGTGTGGCAGCAGCATGTGTAGCACTGCAGCCCCACCCCTCAGGTGTGACAGCAACAGTGGCAGCATTGCAGCCTCCACCCCTCAGTTGTGGTGGCAGCTTGTGCAGCACTGCAACCCCCACCCCCAAGTGTGATGACAACAGTGGCAGTACTGTAGCTCCCACCCCTCAGGTGTGATGGCAGCATGTGCAGCACAGCAGCCCCCACTCCCTCATGTGTGACGGCAACAGTGATAGCACTGCTGTCCTCAGCCCTCAGGTGTGACGACAGCATGTGCAGCACTGCAGTCTTTACTCCTGAGGTGTGATGACAACAGTGACAGCACTGCAGCCCTCACCCCTCAGGTGAGGTGGCAGCATGTGCAGCACTGCAGCCCCAACCCCTTAGGTTTATCAGCATCATGTGTAGCACTGCAGCCCCCACTGCTCTGGTGTGATGAAAGCATGTGCAGCACTGCAGCCCCCACCTCTCAGGTGTGATGACAACAGTGGAAGCACTGCAGCCCCCACCCCTAATGTGTGTCGGCAGCATGTGCAGCACTGCAGCCCCCACTCCTAAGGTGTGATGGCAGCATGTGAAGCACTGCAGCCCCCACCTCTCAGATGTGATGACAACAGTGGAAGCACTGCAGCCCCCACCCCTCATGTGTGATGGCAACAGTGGCAGCACTATAGCCCCCACCCCTCAGGTGTGATGGCAGGATGTGCAGCACTGCAGCCCTCACCCCTCAGGTGTGGCATTAGCATGTGTTACACTGTAGCCCCTACCCCTCAGGTGTGATGGCAGCACGTGCAGCACTGCAGGTCCCACATCTCAGGTGTGACAGCAACAGTGGCAGCACTACAGCCCACACCTCTCAGGTGTGGCGGCAGCATGTGCAGCACTGTGGCCCACACCCCTCAGGTGTGATGACAGCATATGCAGCACTGCAGCCCCCACCCCTCAAGTGTGCCAGCAACAGTGGCAGTGCTGCAGCCCCAGCCACTCACGTGTGATAGCAGCATGTGCAGCACTGCAGCCCTCACCCCTCAGGTGTGACGGAAACAGTGGCAGCACTGCAGCCCCCACCCCTCAGGTGTGGCAGCAACATGTGTAGCACTGTAGCCCCTACCCCTCTGGTGTGATGGCAACATGTGGAGCACTGCAGCTCCCACCTCTCTGGGGTGATGGCAACAGTGTCAGCACTGCAGACCCCACCCCTCAGGTGTGGCGGCAGCATGTGCAGCACTGTGGCCCCCATCTCTCAGGTGTGAAGGCATCATGCAGCACTGCAGCCCCACCCCTCAAGTATGACAGCAGCAATGGCAGCACTGCAGCCCCCATCCCTCAGATGTGACGGCAGCATGTATAGCACTGCAGCCCCCACCTCTCAGGTGTGACAGCTGCATGTGCAGCACTGTAGTCCTCGCCCCTCAGGTGTGACTGAAACAGTGGCAACACTACAGCCCCCACCCCTAAGATGTGGCAGCAGCATGTGCAGCACTGCAGTACCCAGCCCTCAGGTGTGGCAGCAGCATGTGTAGCACTGCAGCCCCCACCACTCGTGGGAGATGGCAGAAGTGGCAGCATTGCAGCCCCACCCTTCAGGTGTGATGGCAACAGTGGCAGCACTGCAGCCCCCACCCCTCAGATGTGGTGGCAGCATGTGCAGTGCTGTGGCCCCCGCCCCTCAGGTGTGATGGAAGAATATGCAGCACTGCAGCTCCCACCCCTCAAATGTGATGGCAACAGTGGCAGCACTGCAGCCCTCACCCATCACGTGTGATAGCAGCATGTTCAGCACTGCAGCCCTCTCCCCTCAGGTGTGACAGAAACAGTGGCAGCAGTTCAGCCCCCACCCCTTAGGTTTGGCTTCAGCATGTGCAGCACTGCAGCCCCTGCCCCTCAGGTGTGGTGGCAGCATGTGTAGCACTGCAGCCCCCACCCCTCAGGTGTGGCGGCAGCATGTGTAGCACTGTAGCCCCTACCGCTCTGATGTGATGGCAACATGTGGAGCACTGCAGCTCCCACCCCTCAGGTGTGACGGCAACAGTGTCAGCACTGCAGACTCCACCCCTCAGGTGTGGCAACAGCATGTGCAGCACTGTGGCCCCACCCCTCAGGTGTGATGTCAGCATGTGCAGCTCTGCAGCCCCCACCCCTCAAGTGTGATGGCAACAGTGGCAGCACTGGAGCCCCCACCCCTCAAGTGTGATGGCAACTGTGGCAACACTGCAGCCCCCACCCCTCAGGTGTGATGGCTGCATGTGTGCAGCACTGTAGTCCTCACCCCTCAGGTGTGACTGCAACAGTGGCAACACTGCAGCCCCAACCCCTAAGATGTGGTGGCAGCATGTGCAGAACTGCAGCCCCCATCCCTCAGGTGTGACGGCAGCATGGGAGCACTGCAGTCCTCACCCCTCAGGTGTGACTGAAACAGTGGCAGCACTGCAGCCCCCACCCCTCAGGTGTGACGGCAGCATGGGTAGCACTGCAGTCCTCACCTCTCGGGTGTGACTGAAACATTGGCAACACTGCAGCCCCCACCCCAAGATGTGGCAGCAGATTGTGCAGCACTGCAGCACCCAGCCCACAGGTGTGGCAGTAGCATGTGTAGCACTGCAGCCCCAACCCCTCATGTGTGATGGCAGCAGTGGCAGCACTGCCGCTCCACTCTTCAGGAGTGACACCAGCATGTGCAGCACTGCAATTCCTACCCCCTCAGGTGTGACAGCAACAGTGGAAGCACTGCAGCCCCCACCCCACAGGTGTGGCAGCACCATGTGTAGCACTGTGGCCCCAACCCCTCAGGTGCAGCACTGCAGCCCCCACCCCATCAGGTGTGATGGCAACAGTGGCAGCACTGCAGCCCTCATCCCTCAGGTGTGATGGCAACAGTGGCAGCATTGCAGCCTCCACCCCTTAAGTGTGACAGCAACAGTGGCAGCACTGCAGCTGTCACTCCTCAGGTGTGACAGCAGCATGTGCAGCACTTCAGCCCCAACCCCCTCAGGTGTGACAGCAACAGTGGCAACACTGCAGCCCACACCCTTCAGGTGTGGCAGCAGCATGTGTAGCACTGCAGCACCCACCCCTCAGGTGTGATGGCAGCATGTGCAGCACTGCAGCCCCAACCCCTCATGTGTGACAGCAATAGTGTCAGCACTGCAGCCCCCATGCCTCAGGTGTGGCGGCAGCATGGGCAGCACTGCAGTCCCCACCAATCAGATGTGATGGCAGCATGTGAAGCACTGCAGCCCCCACCACTCAAGTGTGACAGCAACAGTGGCAGCACTGCAGCCTCAACCCCCAGGTGTGATGGCTGCATGTGTAGCACTGCAACCCCCACCCCTCAGGTGTGATTGCAGCACGTGCAGCACTGCAGCTTTCACCCCTCAGGAGTACTGCAGAAGATGGTAGCCCACTGGGATGTGTCACCCTAGGAGTGGACTGGATGTGGATAAGCCAGCTACTGACCTCAGTTGTGGACCCCAAGGCATTACTGTTTCAGTTGCAGATGCAACAGTGCCTTGTTAGTGCCCCTAATTTCTGTTTACTGATGCAAGCGACTAGTAGAGCTGAGGGTCATTGAAGGGGGACCTGGCTATAGCTTTGAGACCCGCAATTTTGAGTGGCCTTGGGGAGCTCGGTCTGAAGTTTCTGATATGGAGACTGAAGCTAGTGGAGAGACTACTGAAGCTACTGTGGAAGACTGTCTAAGAGTCCCAGAGGGTGAGTTTGCTCGATTGTGTGGAGTGTTGTTCAATGTGTTTCGTCACCCAGATTTTCCTGTCAAAAGTATTCGATCTGCGGATCTAGCTCCACACCAAGTTTTCTAAAAGCCATACTGAGGAAGAAGAACAAAAGGGTGCTCCTGCCCCACCCAGCTCCAAGTTAGCATATAGGGAAGGGACTTCTTTTACACTGTTTAATGTACAAGAAGTTATAACATGAACCAGTATTGTGATGTCACTAGTGTATTAATCATAGTGGAATCAGTATCTCATGTATGAAACATGCATAAGTATTGTCATTATGGATATAGTATTGTGAAGTGTAGTGAATATGTATGGTAAAGGTATAAGTTTATGTTAACTGATGCATCAGATGTTATTTGCATAGCATGCTAATATTATAGATGTCTCATTTATATTGTATTTTCAATATTGTGATGGTATAGACTTGATGCAGACACCAAGTTTTCTCCAGGCAGGAAAGGGTGTAACTGTCTTACAAATGGGGGTTCCCGAAAAGTCTTCCTTGAATGTGCCTAAAATGCTCACTGCCAGGCTGGTGTCCTGTGTTTTATCAGTTTAAACGTTATTGCCAGACAGTGCCTGTATAGCCTCTGTGTATTGTCTCTTTAAGAGCTGCCTATATCACAGTTATAATTAATCTGAGAGGGAGGCTGAGTGTTTCTATGCTTGAGTCCTGCCCGGGCTGCCAGATAATTGCTCCATTTCTGCCATCGCCATTTGCACAGAGGGTGCTCTGTTAGAAGATGTACTTTTGTGCTGATTATCTGTTAGAGTGGTAACAATATTGTAGTTTGTCTAACCTGCCTTCTTTGCAGCATGGACAGTCTTGTTTATCACCACCATCTTGGTCCTGGATTGCTGAATGGGCCAATCAGCACCTTTGGGGACTTTAAAATGGAGCCTGTCTCCAGGGGTCTTGTGGGAGCAAAATTCTGTAGGAAATGTAGCTTTGGAACTTTGGCATCCAAATGGACCTGGAGGAAGAGCCCTTGTGACTGACAGACAGTTCAGCCAACCAAACCTTTTGGATCCTGGGGAAAGTCCCAGGCTGCTTGCAGCTATATTCCATCTGAGCTTGGGAAGTGAAAGAGGTACAGCTCGAGATAGTCGAGCAGCAGTCCTGCATAGTTTCATGTGGGAGAACTGTGGAAGGGCTGAGTTTTGGCCTGCCTGCCTGTCTGCTGTCCCCAAAAGGGAACCTGTGATCTTATCGGACTAAATCCAAATTGTGAGAGCGAGATAAGCCACTGAACTGTGACCAGGCTGTCAACCTGTAGAAGACAGAAGATTTGCTGAACGCGATCGGCCTGTCAGGACCTCCAGCCACCTCTGAGCTCCCAGATTGTGCAGAGACCCTGTAATTGCCACCAGAAAGCCATTTGCCAGGTACAGTGGTATTTCTTTACATGTAAATGTGCTGTGTGCTGTTAGTGGATCGTGGCACTCCAGCTCAACAATCTGCAGTCTCGATTTCATCCTGCCTGTATCTTGTATTAGGTATCGTGAGTAAACATCAGGTAGCTCCCTGCAACAACAGCTAAATCTAAAGTGTTGTCATCGGATCGTCTTGTCTTTTCTTTCATGAAATGAGCCCTCTAGCTCCGGATTACAAATAGTGTGCATTGTGCATGTTGCTTTCTTCCATCACAGGGCCCCAACCAACTGGGACGCCAGCCTATCCTGGGCAACATTCCTGCTTAGCCCACCTTTTCCCCACCTGGGTACCCAGACTATATGCCTGTGTAGGGACTCTGACGTGCATGCATAACTGTCTGATTGATTTACCCTTTAAGCCAATCAACCTGATTATGCCCCTTCCTTGTTCAAGTCCTCTGAATAAGACAAATGTAACTCTTTTTGCATTTAACCTGACTGTGGTTCCAGTTTGTATTGAAAGCTCTATACTGTTGTTGTTTGCTGTGCCTAACCTTGTTTTACAGGGGGTCTCCAGGGTCGAACTGGTGGAACTAGCCCTGGTTGTAAGTGCAAACAGTGTATGCAAACATGGTGAGTAAGGGGAATTACAAAAGTGATTACTGTATATTGTTCCGGCCACTAGAAGGGACGAGGGGTTACAGTGTCCCGGAGGGCTGTGCCCAGGTTAGCTTGACCACTAACAACTGTGACCTCTGGGTAGAGGCATCCATTTCAGTACCCAGGCCCCTTAACCTGCTACTAGCCAAGCAGGCAGGGGTAGTAGCCCTTGGGATAGCGCCACCTAGGGATTACATCTTGGAGGCACCGCTGGGATTAGTGCTCTCTAGTGGCTAGGAGGACCAATGTCTAGTCATATGGGGAAATTTTCCACCAACTGGTTTCTCACATTTCATGAATCATGGAGAGTGTGTTCTCTGGAACTGTGCCCACCCCCTGTGGGAAAGAAGATTGGCAGACCTGGAGGATGCGTGTCGAAGGGATTTTAAGTGATTGGCCAGCGACCGAAGAACAGAAGAGGCAGGCAATTTTAGCGTCACTCAGAGGGCCTGCTCTGTGGGTTGTGCGGAAACTTCGGGAACAGGAGACCCTTGCATCTGCCAAAGAGTATTTGGATGCTTCGGGTGCTGTATTTGACCCTGATTGGGATGTAAGAAAGTTGTGGAAAAAGTTTACCACTTAGCGGCAACAGCCGGGGGAGTTGTTCTCGGCGTACCTTCTGAGGATGGAAGGAGTACTGCAGAAGATGGTAGACCACTGGGAGGTGATGCCCTAAGGGTGGACCGGATGTGGATGAGCCAGCTACTGACCTCAGTTGTGCACCCCAAGGCATTACTGTTTCAGCTGCAGATGCAACAGTGCCTTGTTAGTGCACCTGATTTCTGTTTACTGATGCAAGCGACTAGGAGAGCTGAGCGGTCATTGAAGGGGAACCCAGCTATGGCTTTGAGACCCGCTATTTCGAGTGACCTTCATGGGGGGCTCAGTCTGAAGTTTCTGATATGGAGACTGAAGCTAGTGGTGAGACTACTGAAGCTCCTGTGGAAGACTGTCTAAGACTCCCATAGGGTGAGTTTGCTCGATTGTGTGAGGTGCTGTTCAATGTTTCATCAGACAGATTTTCCTGTCAAAAGTATTCGATCTGCGGATTTAGCTCCACACCAAATGTTCTAAAAACCATACTGAGAAAGAAGAACAAAAGGGTGCTCCTGCCCCACCCAGCCCCAAGTTAGCATATAGGGAAGGGACTCCTCTTACACTGTTTAATGTACAAGAAGTTACAACATGAACCAGTATTGTGATGTCACTAGTGTATTAATCATAGTGGAATCAGTATCTCATGTATGAAACATGCATAAGTATTGTCATTATGGATATAGTATTGTGAAGTTTAGTGAATATGTATAGTAAAGGTATAAGTTTACGTTAACTGATGCATCAGATACTATTTGCATAGCATGCTAATATTATAGATGTCTCATTTATATTGCATTTTTAGTATTGTGATGGTATAGACTTGATGCAGACACCAAGTTTTCTCCAGGCAGGAAAGGGTGTAACTGTCCTACAAATGGGGGTTCCCGAAAAGTCTTCCTTGAACTTGCCTAAAATGCTCACTGCCAGGCTGGTGCCCTGCATTTTAGCAGTTTAAACATTATTGTCAGAGAGTGCCTGTATAGCCTCTGTGTATTGTCTCTTTAAGAGCTGCCTATATCACAGTTGTAATTAATCTGACAGGGGGTCTGAGTGTTTCTATGCTCAAGTCCCGCCCGGGCTGCCAGATAATTGCTCCATTTCTGCCATTGCTATTTGCACAGAGGGCACTCTGTTAGAAGATATACTTATGTGCTGATTATCTATTCGAGTGGTAACAATATTGTAGTTTGTCTAACCTGCCTTCTTTGCAGCATGGACAGTCTTGTTTATCACCACCATCTTGGTCCTGGATTGCTGAAATGGGCCAATCAGCACCTTTGGGGACTCTAAAATGGAGTCTGTCTCAAGGGGTCTTGTAGGACCAAAATTCTGTAGGAATTGTAGCTTTGGAACTTTGGCACCCAAATGGACCTGGAGGAGGAACCCTTGTTGTGACTGACAGACAGATCAGCCAACCATAACTTTTGGATCCTGGAGAAAGTCCCAGGCTGCTTGCAGCTACATTCAGTATGAGTTTGGGAAGTGAAAGAGGTACAGCTCAAGATAGTCGAGCAGCAGTCTTGCATAGTTTTGCATGCAAGAACTGTGGAAGGGCTGAGTTTTGGCCTGCCTACTGTCCCTGAGAGGGAACCTGTGATCTTATTGGACTGAATCTGAATTGTGAGAGTGAGATAAGCCACTGAACTGTGACCAGGCTGTCAACCTTAGAAGTCCGAAGATTTGCTGAACACGATCGGCCTGTCTGGATCTCCAGCCACCTCTGAACTCCCGGATTGTGCAGAGACCCTGTAATTGCGACCTGAGAGCCATTTGCCTGGTACAGTGGAATTTCTTTACATGTAAATGTGCTGTGTGTTGTTAGTGGGGTGTGATTTGGTTCCCACTGTGTGCTGAACTGTGTTCTGCTTGCTGGGGGCTGCATCCAGGTCCAACAGACTGAATCCACATTCGTCTCCAGTCAGCCTGGGCCTTGCCACATTGGCCCAGCAAGACTACCCGACACACAGAGAAAGCTATCAATGAGACACCTGCCTGGGGATCAGCCCCCTGCTCAATGCTTTGAACAGAAACGATGCCTCGGTGAGTAGTGTGGGCCCTGCTTCTCCTGGCACTCCAACTCAACAACCTGCAGTCTCAATTTCGTCCTGCCTGTGTCCTGTATTGGGTATCGTGAGTAAACATCAGCGTAGCTCCCTGTAACAACAGCTAAATCTAGTGTTTTCATCTGATCACCTTGTTGTCTTTTCTTTCATGAACTGTGCCCTCCAGCTCCAGATTACAAATAGTGTGCACTGTACATGTTGCTTTCTTCCATCACAAGACCCCAACCAGCTGCGACGCCGGCCTACCCTGGGCAACATTCCTGGCTAGCCAACCTTTTCCCCACCTGGGTACCCAGAGGTGTGTGTCTGAGCAGGGAGTCTGAAGTGCATGCATAACTGCCTGATTGATTTAGCCTTTAAGCCAAAGCAGATCTAACTCTTCTTGCATTTAACCTGATTGTGGTTCCGGTTTGTATTGAAAGCTCTATACTGTTGTTGTTTGTTATGCCTAACCTTGTTTTACAGGGGGTCTCCAGGGTCGAACTGGTGGAACCAGCCCTGGTGGTAAGTGCAAACAGTGTGGGTGCTTGCATGGTGAATAAGGGGCATTGCAAAAGCGATTACTGTATATTGTTCTGGCCAGTAGAAGGGACAGAGGGAGGTTACAGTGTCCCAGAGAGCTGTGCCCAGGTTAACTTGACCACTAACAACCCTAACATCTGGGTGGAGGCACCCGTTTTAGTACCCAGGCCCCTTAACCTGCTACTAGTCAAGCAGGCAGGGCTAGTAGCCCTTGGGATAGTGCCACCTAGGGGTTACACAAAGCTGAATGCAGAATGATGGCTTGCCAAACTCCACTCTTACACATTACCCCAAGCTGAAACCTGGCTATGATGGAGTCAGTTGACCCCGCCAGTCATCTCAAACCTGGCTAAGATGGTGACCCCCCCAGCATAAATGCGATCGACGAGGTCGAGACTGCACAGACAAAACAGCAATATTTTCTCAACCCAGAGTCAGATCACCTCCATACATAATAAACATTCCCCACATTAATGCATGTAGCCATCCTAGTCCTGACAACTCATGCTGGGAGAATGCACCTACCTTCTCAATGTTGCGATCCTGCTCCTTTGATGGTGTCTGGGATGGAGGTCTGGCTTACTGAAACAACCCCCTGTGCTTTCATCAAAGATTCGGTGGCATACTAATATATATTTTTTTTAACTCACAGCTTGGCACTGGTGAGCCCCACCCCCAGCTGCCCATTTGCTCGCTGAAAACTGCCATCCAAAACACAGTAAATGCCCCGATGTAATTACTCAATTACTTTTGATTCTTTCCTAACATAGCACCAAGCATAGCAGAAGAGAACTAGTCAGGGGAAAAACAAAATACACTGCACCAGTTTTGCAGTAATCTGCACACACATAGGCAGAGCAAATGCAGCAAGCATGGTTAAAAAAACCAAAAAACACATTCTGACTGAAACAAGCCTGATCGGTGGAAACATTAGAAATGAAATACTGCAGGTACATTCCTTGATGGCTGCTACTTTCTGAAACAAACTAACTAAAACTTAGACCACTGTACTATCAGCTGCATATAAAAATGGTGGTTAGTGGTTACTTACAAATCGGAGCAGAAATAAATGGCAGAAGCACCAGGAGTAGAAAAGCAATAATAAGCAGATTACTAGGGCTGCAAGTTAGGTTCGCTAATTTATTTAAAACTGTCAAAATCCCCTTGTTCGTGTTTGTCCACTCATTTCGAACATTTTCTACAAAAATGCGAACTTTGGTTCGTGCCAGTTCGCCCCATTTATTTATTTATTTTTTACTTCTGTATCATTGAGTTGCAGTGAGAGCATGCGTCCATTTCTCCTCTCCCTCTCAGTGAGGTGGTGCCAAATTAATGAGTCAGGAGACTAGCTCCCAGCACGTCAATCAGCGAATAAGGACTGGCATGATTTGATGATGGTGGGATGTTTCCAGCTGTCCCTGTTAAACTGGTAGCAACAGTAGCGACCATTGGTGAAACAGGTTGCAAAACACGTGGAGAAGGGGATGTTATACTTGCTTCACAACGAGCTCTCACTTTCATTCAGTGTGTTGTGTGAGAGAGAGAGATGAGGTGCTATGCCGTGCTGAAAGCATATAGCCTGTTTTCTTCTAGTTCTATCATTTTATCATGCTGGAACTTTAGATTTTGATGATCGTTTGCTCGTATTCAATTTTGAATGATCAGACGATGTTTCTTTATTTACATATTCCCTCTTCTTGTGGAAAAAAGTTAAAAATATGAAGTGAACTATAGTGCATATTCAGTTTATTATTTACACATGGTCTATCTGATAGACTGTGTGTTGTTCAATGAGAAAAATTATATCCATTTAATAATTTCCTACTACCTACCCATACCTGCACAATTCAGGGCAAAAAGAAAACAATAGTAGTAGCACAAATCCTGCAATTAGTGTCTCAGTCTTTTGTCACTGTGCCCTGGGGTGGCTAGCTAGCCTATTACAAGGGATATATTCATCCATTTCAGTAATGCATTCTACATTTCCTGGTTCTCCTCCTGACTCCTAGACTAGGTCTCCTAACTCTAGTCCTAAATTAATATATAAATAACAAGATCAGATACTGGCAGTGCAAAAAAACAATATGATAGTTTAAAAATTAAATTACCTGGTCCTTTACCACCAGTGCCACAAGGGAAGGATAACAGAGGGGAGGGAAGGGGAAGGTCAGTCAGAGTAACTCACTCAACTCATTTTGCAGTGCTGCTCTGAGAGTCTGTGGGAAATAAATAATCTCCATGTGTTTCCTTTTTTTACTACATATGTACAGCCAATAGTGCTTGTCTTTTTTACCTGTGTGGGAAATACAAATAACCTCCCTGTGTTTTACCACTTAAAGTACCTGTACCTGACTCGATGCAGCCAGCAGTGCTGTCTCTACTGGTTAGGGAGAAAATATCCCTGTGTCTTACCACTTAAAGTACTTGACTTGAAGCAGCCAGCAGCGCTGTATTTATCTGTTAGGGAGAAAATATCCCTGTGTCTTACCACTTAAAGTACTTGACTTGACACAGCAAGCAGTGCTGTATTTATATGTTATGGAGAAAATATCCCTGTGTCTTACCACTTAAAGTACGTGACTTGACGTAGCCATGAGTGAAAAAAACAGCAGCAATTCTCAGGCAATCCAGGCAACAGTAACAACAGTACAGAAAATTCAGGATGTTGCAGGAGTAACCCGGTGTGGTACTCAGAGGATGAGCACAAGGGCCATAATAGTGCAGCAGCCAGTTTTGGTAAGCAGAGTGATGGGTGATGATGAGGAGGAGGAGAAGACTGATGAAAGTGAGGGGGAAATCAGTGGAACAGATCCTGAGTTTATAGTACATAAGGCAGCAGTCAGTATGTCAAGTAGCAGTAGCTCTGGAGAGTGGGATGAAGAGGAGGAATACAGGGTTAAAAAAAGAACAAAAAAGACTTCTCAGAAGGATGGTTGTGGTGCCAAAAAAACATTAATGATACTGGGGTATAACTTGGTGAATCAGACACCCACAGTGCAGAGGAACGACAGAGGACAGAAGATGGACAGGCTTCACTAGGGGAGGAAAGAGATGCAGTTCAACCAGTCAGAGATGTTAGTGTGCATCTTCAAAATTACATGCAGATATGCATGGAAAGACCTCAAAGAGATAGTGGAAGTAGTAGTGGCTGTGGTGGTGCCAGCAGTAGCAATGAACCTATCCTCTCCATGGGCAGCAGTGCAACAAAATCTGTAAAATCCATTGTGTGGTATTTTTTCACACAAGATAAATCATCTGGCCTTTGCAAATTATGCAAAACAAAATTAAGTTGTGGTAAAGTGGGTACTCGACTGGGGACATCAACAATGATAAGACATATGAACAAGTATCACATTTATCAATATCGAAAAGCACAATAGGAGCACACACAAGTTATGGCACTTCTGCACTCAGCTGAGGAGGATGAGGTAATGGATGTTTACCAAGGTGATGAAGTAACTGATGTGGAGGTGGAGGATGATGAAAGTCTTCCTTCCAGTCAAAGCACAGCAGCCTCAGTTTCTCATTTCTTTACCCCTGAGTCCACCACCGCAGCCCAACCAGAGTCATATACCATCCATGGCCATAACATACACCCCTTATGGTGGTAAAGGTCAAAAGAAGCAGTCCAGAAAATCAGGTGATAGCAGCAAGCATAGCAGGCACCAAATTTCATTAAAAGACTGCTTTGAGCAATCACATGAATATAAGCCCAACAGGCCTGAGGCAAGGCAATTGACAAAGGCAATTGGGGAGATGATAGCCACACTGACTTGCTCCCATTCTCATTTGTGGCTAACCCAGGTTTTAAAGCAGTCATGGAAATCACTGTGCCAAAATATCAGGTCCCCAGCCAGACCTATTTCTCCAGTGTTGCCATTCCAGATTTGTATGACGCTGTTTGGAAAAGTGTGTCTGATGCTTTGAAAGGTTCAGTGGGCATAAAGGTTCATGTCACGCCAGATATGTGGACCAGTGGTCAGATGAGTAACTATATGGCTGTGACTGGCCACTGGCTAAACTTTCCTCCCTCCTCCTCCTCATCATTATCATCATGTAGTGGCACTGGCAGTGGCAGCAGCAAGAAGCAAGGGACTTTTACAGTTCGAAGGCAGGCAGCTTTATGTATTTATGGATTTGAAAAAGACCACAAAGCAGAGCATCTTCTGGAGGGCCTTGAAGAAAAGTTTGCTGAGTGGCTGACTCCAAAGTCCTTGCAAACAGGGTTTATTGTGTCTGACAATGCTTCAAATATTGTGAAAGCAGTAAGACATGTAAGTTTACACATACCATGCTTTGCACACACTATTAACTTTGTGGTAAAAGACTTTATCAGTGAGGACCGAAATGTTCAGAACTTGATTGCAGCTGTCCGCACTGTGTGCACCCACTTCAGCCATTCTGTGAAAGCCCGAAAGTTGTGGCGGCAGATTCAAATTGAAAACAGCCTCCTTCTCCACCAGATGATACAGAAAGTTCCAACCCAATGGAATTCCACTTACTATATGATACAGAGAATGCTTGAACAACAGAAAGCCATCCATCAATATGCAGTCCAACATAGCATTGGGAAAGGAGATGTGAATATCAGCCTCAATCAGTGGCGTCTGATAGAGAATCTTTGTTGTATCCTTAAACCCTTTGAGGAGGCTACCCGAGTGGTGAGCTCTGATGGAGCTGGACTAAGTCAGATCCTACCCTTAATTTCACTCATCAGGATGAGACTGCAGCATCTCGAGTCACAGTTGTTTGACAATGATGACATCAATGCTGCATCACTTGTTGGAAAAATTAGACAAACCTTCCTGGGTGACGAGCGCATTGTAAATATCTGCAAAGCAGAACATTACATTTTAGCTGCACTTCTGGACCCTCAGTTTAAGGATACAATTGAGACATTCTTCAAACCACATGACTTTAAAGACCTGGAACAGTATTGTGAACTGTCAATTGAGAAAGTGTTGGCACGTATAGTTGAGAAAAGTAATACATCATCAGTGCCCTTTTGGCAACATTCAAATTCTGAACAAAAGCTGGTGGAGAGGGAGAGAGCACAATCTGCTGTTGCTGCTGCTACTGCTGGTGCCACCACAACTGATGTTTTGGGACATCAAACATAAAACAGAACTGCTACTACACCATAACAGGACAAACCACTGTGGGACATGCTGTCAGACTTTGTTTAATAAAGACAGCTGGGAAGGCTCAGCCGGCTATAGTGGTACCAGAAGTCCCTGCTGCAAAAATGGTTAAGGATTATATAGAGGAGACTGTACATCTCTCTGCAGGTGACGAACCATTCCTTTACTGGCAACAGAAAAAATTGATCTGGCCTTCTTTAACTGAGATCACAATTGAATACCTCATTTGCCCACCTGCCAGCACATATTCAGAGATAATTTTTAGTGCTGCTGGGGCAATAGTGAATGACAAAAGAACACGTCTTTCCATGAAGAATGTAGAGAGGCTTATTTTTTTTAACAAGCATTTGTCAATGCTGAATGTTTGCTTGCTGGTATTAGCACTGGAAATGCAGGAGTTAGATAGATGCAGAATAGGAATGGCAGTGAAGTACTGAAGTTCATGCCAACCCCACCTCCATCCTGTAGAGACGGACAGGCATTGGGGTAAGTGTTTGGGTCATTGGACATGACTGGCATGCCATGTCAGGTCACCCTATTCTGCAGACAGCGACACATGTTGAGGTGTGCCTTAGGGTGTTTGGCTTTACTGTCACCACATTCCATAAGGACATATGCTGAAATGGGTGCAGCATAGGAGAATGGGGTGAAGTCTGGGGCCAAAGACTCCAAGGTACATCTCGATGCCTGTCAGTGGCTGGAAGTGAGAGTGGGATGGCATGAGCAGTACAGTTAGCAATGCAAAGGCACACCCTGATGCCTGTCAGTCTGTACAGGGTAGGATGTTATGGTTAGAAATCCTAATACCTCATGCGTTTGTTGGTATTTATACTACAAATTTTCAACATGGCCTTTTTGTGACCCTGCCTATGAAGAGTGGCAGTGTGATTATGTGTCCCGAACATTGATTTCCAACAGCAACAGTGCCATTCTTCACCACATGAACAAAAACACAGATTGGGCAGGATGTGAAGAATGACAGCTGTACCATCCACAGGGAGGTGTGAAGAGATGGCAATGTTGAACAGCTGTACTGGGAATATAAAAAATACTTGCATGTCCAAGCATACAGTACGTGGGAACTGCTCAACGCATGTGCATTACACAGTCATTTTATGGACGTTCGTCACCAAAGTTTCAACATAGGCATTGTAGGACCTCTCTTGATGAACAGTGTCACTGTGATTTTCTTGATGTGTCCTGAACACTGACTTCCCACAGCAACCACGCTATTCAGTGTTATTCATGCTAGCAGTGTCAGTGGCTCAGTAGGTAGCACACTTGCCTCTGAGGCCGGGAGATCAGAGGGCTGTGGGTTCAGTTCCCACATCTGGCACTTGGGTTAATATCCCAGTACTGATACTGTAGTGCAGCAAGAGAGGGGTGCTGCACTTCTGAGGTGCCGTCTTTCGGATGATATGTTAAACCGAGGTCCCATCTGCCTGGATTGGTGGTAGTTCAGGTGGATGTTAAAGATCCCATGGCACTTATCGAAAAGAGTAGGGTAATTTCCCCGGTGTCCTGGCCAAATTTCCCTCATTCACGAAAAATACCACCAACAGCTTAATCTGGTTCAAGGTCAGTTGGCATCCATCTGTATTCCCCTCCCCCAGGTCGTGCCTGAAAATAGGCAGGATTTGCCTAGTGCACTTACCCGGTCAACAAAAACTAAATAAATAAAATAAATAAATTCTGTGCCAGAAGTGCAGAAGCACATTTCGGCCAGGAGTGAAAAATAACAGCTGTACTGTTCATAAGGAGGTGCAGAAAAATGGCAATGTTGAAAAGCTGGAGTGAACATATCACAAATGTGCAGAGTTAGTTATGAGTGAGACTGGAAACTGTGCAATGCATGCTTGTAACACAGTCATTTTATGGAGTTTCATCACCAAATTTTTAACATAGGCATTTTAGGGCCTCTGCTAATGAACAGTGTCACTGTGATTTTCTTAATGTGCCCCCAGTACTGATTTACCACAGTGACTGCGCTGCTCTGCACTGCAAGTGCAAAAATACATTTTGGCCAGGATGTGAAAACTGACAGCTGTACTCTTCATAAGGAGGGCTGGAAAAATGGCAATGTTGAAAATCTGGAGTGAACATATTACAAATGTGTGAAGTTATGAGCATGCATGGAAACTGTGCAACGCATGCATGTAACATAGTCATTTTATGGACTTTCATCACCAAATTTTCATCATAGGCATTTTAGGGCCTCTGCTAATTAACAGTGTCACTGTGAGTTTCATAATGTGTCCTGAACACTGATTTCCCACAGTGACTGTGCTATTCTGCGCCACAAGTGCAAACAAACATTTCAGCCAGGATGTGAAAAATGACAGCTATACTGTTCATAAGGAGGTGCAGAAAAATGGCAATGTTGAAAATCTGGAGTGAAAATATTATAAATGTGAGAAGTTACAGTACAAGCATGCGTGGACACTGTGCAACACACACTCGTAACACAGTCATTTTAAGGACTTTTGACAACAAATTTTCAACATAGGCATTTTAGGACCTCTGCTAATGAACAGTGTCACTCTCATTTTTGTAATGTGTCCCGAACACAGATTTCCCACAGCGACCACGCTATTCTGCGCTGCTAGTGCGAAAACACATTTTGCCCAGGGTGTGAAAAATAACAGCTGTACTGTTCATAAGGAGGTGCAGAAAAATGGCAGTGTTGAAAATCTGGACTGAAAATACTGCAAACTCGTGAAGTTACGAGCGTGCATAGCAACCGTGCAAAGCACGCTCATAAAACAGTCATTTTTTGGATTTTTCCCACCAAATTTGCAACATACACTTTTTGAGAGCCCACCTCATGAACACTGGCACTGTCGTTTTGTTAATTGGTCCCAAAAGGTGATTCCATGCAGTGACCGTGAAATCACCTTTTAGGGCTGATTAATGCCATGACAGTGACTGAATTCATGAGGAGGGGTCCCAAAAACCCCATGTTGAAAATTTGGTGCAAAAATTCCAAAAAATGCCTGAGATATGCAACAAAGTTGGAAAAACCCTATTTATTCCATTATACAGCTTACTGGCATTTCTTCAGTTCGCGGTCGGCTTTGAAGAGTGCAGATGTGTTCCCGGTCCACTGAAGATCATCCTGCTGGGCTCCAGAGGTAAGTATGGGGTGAGTGGGGGTGTGGGGAGGCAGGGTGCGCAGTGGGTGGGCGCGGGTTGTGGGAGGGTGGCCCAGGGAGACCTCCGGGGACCATTTTTGTTTTACAGGTTTAAAAAAGCCATCGGACGGTTTTTCCTTTTCAGGGCATTGGCATGCTGGAGTGTGTTCCCAGCATGCCACCTGGAATATTTTTTGGGGTGGGGTGTAGCTGATGGGATTAGGCACCCCAGTAGGTACAAAAACTGGGGGGGGCAAAGCGGGGGGGATTGAGCACCCCATCAGACTCTCCCATTACTCTTTGGGAGTGGGCTCCCCCATCGGCGCATCAGACAGGGATGGTAACATACCTCTGACGGGGAGTGGGCTCCCCCGTCGGCAACTCAGATAGCACCGGGATGCATGCTGACAGGGACTGAGGCCCCCATCGGCAAAAACACACTTCTGTGGGGAGGGACACATGCTGCCGAGGGGGATTGGGCACCCCCTCGGCACCAGGGGGCCGGTTTGACATTGTTTGTGAACACAGTGGCAAGGCACCACCATGTTCACAAACAATATTACACTAGCAAAGTTCCGCCCAGCAATGACGGGTCGCTCCCTCATTGCAGCGAATCACTGAAGCTGCAATGACGAGGCAGCCTGTGATTGCTGCAGCGAAAACATTACAACATAGTGCAACTTCTGGAAGCAAGTGTCATCAGCACACTGTGCCTCCATTGGTGCACCATGGCCAAGCCCCCAAATGCAATGCTTGTGTTGGCTGCCACACTGCCGTGCCTCCCAAACCCGCTTCTCTTCTAAGCTGTCACATAATGTTTCTTGTGCATGCGCCCAAGCAAACATAAAAATGATCCAGCCTCAATTCAAAAACTATACCATCCCAAATTTATGCAGGTTGACAGCACGCAGATGGCATCATGCCACGCTGATGATGACAATGATAATGGTGAAGGATTCTGTTGCCACTAGTAGCCACTAGCCTTTCCAGCTGTCTTTCCTCCACTGGTGGGTCCCCCTGTCTCCTCCTCATCCTCTTCCTTTAGTTCCATTAATTTCAGAAACAAACATCCACTGCTGGTTCTCATGTGCCACTAAGGCCCAATCTGACTAGCACCAGAAACCGAAGGACTACTACATATTTGGTTCAGCTAAAATAACCAGAAATGACTGCACATTGTCACACAGCTCTTCATCCATTTGTTTTATTAGATTTTTATTATAAAATGTGCACTCAACAAATACTTATTAGGCTGTTAACAAACAAAAACATTAATAAAATAAATAAATAATAAACAACTGTTCTTCTGGTTCAATTCCAGATGGGAATTTAATTAAAAAATGTTTTTGCTGTAAAATGTCAACTTTACAATGCATTCCCAATTTCAATGCTGCACCCAATGACATCCAATGTTTTGATCTGAAGGAACCATTCACCACATAGAAACTGTTTTCATCATAACCTGTAAAATGAAAATAAAAAAAAAATAGATTTTACAAAATGCTGTTCCCACATACTGCACTAATTCACAATCATGACAGTAAAAAATAATCCCTGATCTTACCCTAGCCCCTCGTCTGAAACTCTTAAGTCCTCCATACCCCCTGGAACACTCCCTCTTACAAATAGAATTCGCCCTCCATTGTTAGACACCAAACCATACACCTGGCATCATAAAGACAATTTGCAGATGGTATACTGTTATGGGTTTTTCAATTATTCTGAGTAAAGATGAGGAAGGGGAAAGGTGTTTGGGAGGGTGGGACAAATGAATTAATATTGACATAGTTACCTATAGGAGGTATAGGGATCAGGGCAGGAGAGTGTACTAGAGGGAAAGGAGAAAACAAGGGTGGGTAATGTCTTACTAATATTGACAGTAACTCAGAACAACAGAAAGCCCCAAACTAATAACTACACAGACAGAAGTTTAAAGTAGAAAAATAATTTAATCCACACAATGTGGTAAAGCAAAACGCCACACTGCCCCAGCGCTTTGGCACTATGCCTTCCTTAGGGGCACTGAGGGAAGGTAAGGTGCAGAAGCTAGGCTGAGGCATTTTGCTTTACCACATTGTGTAGATTAAATACATTTTCTACTTTAAATTTTTGTCCACGTACTTATTTGGTACTAAAGCAGCTGAGGCTATGGGTACCACGAGCACCCTTCATTTTGAACTGGGATCTATTTCGTACTTGGGTCTAACAGTGGGGGAAGATTTTAAATTATTGTAACAGGGTGTAGCTCAGGGGGTCATCCCTTTGGGCTGCCTGTAAATTGTAACCAGATTTAAAAAGCTAAAGTTGTCAAGGATAATATATGAGTCATATATTATCCCTGAACTTTATCGCTTGCTAAATCTGTTTTAACACTATTTTATAGCAACTACTGGGTGACCAGGTAGTTCTACAATGTATAACTACATTCCACCTGGTTCTACTTAACTATTTAAAAAATAAAATCCACATATTTCCTTTTGCATGTTTGGGACTATACATGTAGTACTAAGATTCTAACTTTAAGAATGATAAATTTTGCAAAGTTTTCGAGCACTGAGACAGAATCTTATACACTAAAGCTTTGCAATAATGAGCTGTATATACCATTCTTAGTACTACATGTACATTCCCAAACAAAAAAACAATACTTCTGTGAATTTCTTAATTAAGTAGAACCATGTAAAATGTTTCTTTTATTTGCATTATATTTTATAGAACCTTGTTATACCATGTAGAACCTGGTTTTACTTAGTAGAACTTGTTTTTTTACTTAGTAGAACCTAATTTTACTTGGTAGAACCTGGTTTTACTGAGTAGAACTTGGTATACATGGTAGAACCCAGTTCTACCTGATAGAACCCAATTCTACTGGGTTCTACCTGGTAGAACCAGGTAGAACATTTTTGGGTTCTACTCAGAAAGTTCATGAGGTAGAACTTTGTGAGGTTTGTGCAGCCCTACAGATTACACCAACAGCACAGGATCAATCCAGCAAGCAAGCAGAAACCACACTGCCATGTCTGAAACTTTTAAAGGCTCAAGATCACAAGCGCTATGAGAACAAACATCATTTCTGTTTTGGTGCCGTTTTCCCAAGGATCAATCAGAGTTCCGGGATTCTGGCCATGTCATTGTGTATGCAGTAAACCACTGTCCCTGACTACAAACCCTGAAATGGGACTAAATGAAGAATGTGACTGGTCTCTTTCCTGGTAATTCTACCTTCGGATATGGGCTGTACAATGCCGGTTCAACAACACTTTTGTCAACCAGCATGTCATCAACAGGAATTATATCAACCTCAAGTTGCAGTTGATATAATTCCTGTTAGTCTCTCAGTACACTGTTTTCAGTGGGGACTTCACCCCTGGAAACCCCCATGCCCCAACCCCCCCATCTTTAGGATTATCAACTCCAGTCGTAGTTGATTTGGGGTGGGGGTGCAGGACCGGGAGACAGTGTACCCCTGTGTCAGGTGCACCAGCACAACAATCTGTTGGCAACCTGTCAATTTTGTCACTGGGTTGGTAGGTCGCTGTGTTGGTGTCGCTGTTGGGGGGCATACCTCGGATGTGGACCTCTTAAATTTTTGGCTCAGTGGGACTGCTGTTTTGGATTTGTGATGTTTTTGGATGATGGTGGAAATTACATGACTCCATTAAAATAATTTTAGAATCTGTACACTACTGATGTACAAAGAAGACCATTTCATTATAGCTAATCAACTGACCATAAATGTGGAGAGGAGGGAATTTATTACCATTTAAACTGTATAAAGACTGGATATTGCATATATTAAAGAATTAGGTAAAGGTATGCTTTATCCTGTCGACTGGTTTTCCCACATAATAATTTATAAAAATATTCAAGGTTCAACAAAGCAGAAATAAGAACTATAATCTTCTGTTAGTAGTAGAATATTTATTAAAAAACAAAAAAAAACAATGGGGCAGAGTAGCCCTGGGAGGGGAGTGAGCTGCTGCAGTTTTCCGCCAGATGTAGGCTGTGGGATCTCCACCATGCTTCATGATGTCCATGAACTATTTGCTTTGCAGTGGCTCGACAGGCAGGCCCCTGTTGCAACAGTCATGGGCGGATCACTTTTAGACATCATGTGATGTCACCCCACCCGACACAGCAGTATAAATACTACACATGTTGGCTGCCTGGACTGCTCCCTAAGCCTGCAGGAGATGAGGAGGTGTAGCACAGAAGCGCTGAATTTGTAAGTTTTGAGTCTGTCTTTAAAATTTTACATGGGAAGAAATTGGGAAAGTTATTTAAGGCACTAAATGCTTCTACTGTATTTGGAATTTATACAGGATGGTATGTAAGACAGCACTAGAAGATGCAATTTAAAGCACGGTGCACCCCTGCTTAGTAAAGGCATTCATACCCAGAGAAGTGGAACAGAAAACAAAGCACTGTGTAATTGACAAGTTACACTAAATCAGAAAACCTTATAAATTTGACAGTTATTTTATTTTTGTAGCTAATATCTTCATTAAAATGTTAAAAACACATAATAACATTAAAAACATTTAAAACAGTACAGTACAAATTGACCGAAAATCCAGGCTGATCAAACCCCCAATATGACAATTAACATATTTAAAGAATATAATAGTAAACACTAAAAAACAGGAGGTTTATCTTAAGGTTCCTAACTGCATATGGTTAAATAAAACATTGACAGGAAAAATATATAAACTGTCATTGCTTTATAGAACCTGGAGTGTGAGCAGCATAACCAGGGAATGAACGGTGCTGTTTTACCTAATAAAGTATCCAACATACAGATCAACCAAACAAAGCAATCAGTTAGTTTTATCCATATTTTCTGGCAGCTACATTAAGAGACTTACATGGATAGGGGTACCTAACAGAGTGGTTAACAATTTGTCATACATAGACTGGCAGGGCAAAGAACAACTGCCCTCTCACCATGTACCTGGCTTAAGTAACCTACACTGAAATATAAGTTAAGAAGGGGGTCTAGGAAGGTGCAGTGGTAGGAAGAGAACTTACACACTGCCAGATGACTGAGCCTTTCATTATGGGCAAGGGTTCTTACTGCTTGCTTCCATAGTGATACAGACGGAATATCCTGAAATCTTCATCTCTCAAGTAGGAAACGCTTAGCTTAATGGGGCAGCCACTAGTAATTTAATCTGCCTTAAACCAAAGTGTGGGACATCAGTAGGGGAGCCCAGGATTAAGAATTCTGTGAAAAGGGAATATTGCAATGGAGAATCACCTGACAGAAAGTATGCACCTTCTTCCAAAAGCCAGTGATCCCCAGGCAATCCCATAGGATGTGGAGTAGAGATGCCCCTGGAGCCTGACACCTCCTGCAAGTGTTAGTAGCAAGCAGCCCTATCTGAGATAAGACTTGAGGAGTTCTATACAATAAAGAAATATTTTATTTGTATTAAGTGACTTCTAGTGTCACTTACTGCTGTATGCACTGGTCTCCAGCAATTGTCCCATTTCACCGGGGACAACTGCAGACACAAGGTGGTCTCCCAGTAGGCTTCAGCTGCTAATGTAGGATCAACCTGGGCATCTCATAAAGACCCGTAAATCAGTCCAGCTACCCATACCTTCTTCTGCAATCATGTGAAAGTTGGGGCAGTAGATTGTGCCTGAGCCTCCATAGGATGTGACTGCAGCATGGCCATTACAGAGTTTCTAAGTTGTAAGAATTTCCAATGATCCAGATTTGGAAGGCCCTTGGCAGTATGCAACTGTTCATAAAATTGCAAATGCCCAGTAGCGGGTAACAGTACATCACATAAGCAACTGATGCGTGTAGTAGACCAGGATTCCAAGTATACAGATTTACCATCAGTGGTAACCTGAGGGGTTTTCCAGTGGGGAGTAAGATCAATAGGGCAATGGTTATTAAGTAATGTCCTGCAAACAGCCTTCCATCCCGTAATGGAACCTTTGATAGCGAGGATACTTTGACAGCATTTAGGAGGAGGGCTATACAGAACTGTACCAGAAGAGGCATCTGTCATAAAAGCTCATTCCATTTCAACTCACAAAGGGAGGCATTCTGCATTATCTTAGAGCCAACATAAGGTCTGAGTTCCTATGAAAGCTAAGTAATAGGCCTTGCACTAGAGCCACACTCACCCCCCTTTGACCAAAGTGTCCAGAGTTTGGTTGTACTATAACATGGTAATTTCCCCTTCCATAGAAAAGAACCCATAAGCTTATCTAATTTTATAAATCATATGTTAGATAATGGGAGTGGGAGATGACACACTAGATATAGAATCTTTGGAAATGTTATCATTCATATCGCCTCAGTTCTCTCCACAAATGAAAGGCTAAGGTGCTGCCATCGATGAAATTCAGTACTATGACTTGGAGGAGGGGTTCGAAATTGGCACATGGTATCATTGCAAGATCTGCCTCAGAAACACAGAAACATAGAATTTGATGGCAGATAAGGACCGCTTGGCCCACCTAGTCTGCCCTTTTCCCTACCTAATGCATAGGCTGCAGATATTAGTTAACCAACAGCCTACTTCTTCCTACCCCACACTAGACTTGCCTTATGTCTTCCCATGCATTCTTGAATTCCCCCACTGTTTTTGAGTCCACTACCATCTCAGGAAGGCTGTTCCATGTATCCACAACCCTCTCAATGAAAAAATACTTCCTCACATTACCTTTGAGCCGTCTCCCCTCTATCTTCAAATTATGCCCCCTTGTTCTTGCACATCTCTTTTTCTGAAAGAATCTACCCTCTTGGACTCTGCTGCTTCCCTTGATGTACTTGAAAGTTGCTATCATGTCCCCCCCCCCCCCGCGAGTGTATACATATTAAGCTTCTTTAATCTCTCTTTGTATGTCTTGTGGTGCAAACCCTTCACCATTTTAGTGGCCCTCCTCTGGACAGCCTCCATCCTGTCTATGTCCTTGAGGAGATGGGGTCTCCAGAACTGGATGCAGAACTCCAGATGGGGTCTCACCAACTGTCTGTACAGAGGGATAACAGCTTCCTGTTTTCTACTGGTGATGCCTCTCCCTATGCATCCCAGTATCCCACCAGCCCTCCTTACTGCCTTCTCACATTGTTTGCCTACCTCAAGGTAATCTGATATGACTACCCCCAGGTCCCTTTCCATTTCTGTTGTTATTATCTCACCTCATGGTGTACTTTTCCCCTGGAATTTTGTTTCCCAGGTGCATTACTTTGCACTTCTTTGCATTGAATCTAAGCTGCCATATATTTGACCATTCCTCCAACCTTGCCAAGTCCCTTTGCATCCTCTCCACCTCACCTTCTGTATCAACCCTTTTGCAGATCTTTGTGTCATCTGCAAAGAGACATACGTTTCCTTCCAGTCCCTCTGCAATGTCACTTATAAAGACATTAAAGAGGACTGGTCCCAACTCGAACCCTGCGGTGCCCACTAGTAACCCCCTTTCTTCAGAGTAAACTCGTTACTATTACCCTCTGTATCCTGTTGTCCAGCCAAATTTTTAACCCAGGCTACCACCTTGGGACCAAGTCCAAGGCTGGATAACTTGTATATTAATCTTTTGTGTGGGACTGTGTCAAATGTCTTGCTAAAGTCTAGGTAGACCATGTCCACTGCCCCTCCCTGATCCACCACATTGGTCACCCAGTCAAAAAAATCTATTAGATTCATCTGACATGACCTTCCTACTGTGAATCCATGCTGCCTTGGGTCCTGTGCCCCACTGGCCTCTAGAAACTCAACAATTCTTTCCTTTAGAAGTGATTCCATCATTTTCCCTACCACTGAGGTCAAACTAACAGGTCTGTAGCTTCCTGCCTCTGTCTTGCTCCCACTTTTGTGAAGGGGAATCACTTCTGCCCTCCTCCAGTTCTCCAGTACTACACCATCCTCCCATGATTTGTTAAAAAGGGTAGTCAGTGGTGTTACTAATTCTACCCTTAGTTCTTTTAGAATTATTGGGTGAATCCTGTCAGGCCCCATTGATTTGTCCAGCTTCAATTTTAAGAGTTCTTTCAAGACCCTTTCTTCTGTGAATGGACTGGTATTGACCTCCCTATCCAGAGTGTTTCTATTCTTTGATTTTGGTACCTCCCCCTCCTCTTCTTTTGTGAATACTGAGCAGAAGTATTCATTCAGTATCTCTGCTTTTTCACTGTCATCCTCTGCCCACCCTCCCTTCCCTTTAGTAAGCCTCACTAACCCTTCCTTCATCTTTTTTGCTCCCTAATGTACCTATAAAAGGTTTTATCCCCCTTCTTAACTGAGTTGGCTATCTTTTCCTCAGTTTGGGCTTTTGCTATTCTGACTGACTTCCCCACTTCCTTCTGCTTTAACTGGTATAGTTCTCTGTCCTGCTCCTTATGTGTTTCCTTATACTTCCTGAATGCTACCTTTTTCTCCTTAACCTTCCCCACCTCTTTTGAGAACCATAGTGTTTTTTTCCTTCATTTTGCTCTGTTGATTTGCTTCACAAAAAGGCTTGTTGCCTCTGTGATGGCTGTTTTGATTTTCCACATTGTTCCTCCACCCTTCCTTCTTGCCAGTTTGCTAGAGCTTTTCTGAGGCAGTCTCCCATTTTCCCAAAGTCAGCCCTCCTAAAGTCCAACACTCTTGCTTTTGTATGGCTCAACTCTATGGCTGTGTTTATCATGAACCACACTGTTTTGTGGTCGCTTGTTCCCAGATGGCTACCCACTTCTAAATCTGAAATCCTGTCTCCATCCCCATTTGACAGTACCGGATCTAAGATTGCTCCCTTCCTAGTGGGTTCCACCACTAGCTGTCTGAGGCATGCCCCCTGCAGGGCATCAAGAATAAACCTGCCTTTTGATGTAGCTGCAGCCAGGGTGCTCCAGCTAATGTCTGGCATACTCAGGTCCCCCATCAACAATATCTCCCTTTTCTGTCATTCTAAGGATGCCTTCTATCATTTCCTTGTCCATTGCCTCCCCCTGAGATGGGGGTCTGTATACCACCCCTGTGTGAATTGTGGTGTCATAACCTGTCTCCAGGGTAACCCACAGTGCCTCTCTACTCCCTGTTTATCCTTTAGTTTCATTGCTTTGATCCCTTCCCTTACATAGAGAGCTCCTCCTCCTCTTTTACCCTCCCTGTCCCTCCTGTACAGTGTGTACCCATCCCAGTCATGGTTCTCAGTGTACCATGTTTCTGTGACTGCCACGATATCCAGATGTCCCTCTTCCATCAAGGCCACTAGTTCAGGGAGCTTGTTACACAGACTACAGGCATTGGTACTCATCACCCTCCATTTGTTGATGGCCTTACCCCTACTGCCTTTTTCTGCATTTACCCCTGTCCTGCACCCCATTACATAGAAACATAGAATTTGATGGCAGATAAGGACCGCATGGCCCACCTAGTCTGCCCATTTTCCTACCTAACAGATAAGCTACAGATCCTAATTAACCAACAGCTTACTTCCTCCTACTCCCCACTAGAACTGCCTTATGTCTGTCCCATGCATTCTTGAATTCCCCCACTGTTCTTGACTCCACAACCTCCTCAGGGAGGCTGTTCCATGCATCCACAACCCTCTCTGTGAAAAAATACTTCCTCACATTACCTCTGAGCTGTCCCCCCTCTATCTTCAAATTGTGCCCCTAGTTCTTGCACATCTCTTTTTGAAAGATGCCACCCTCTTGGACTTTGTTGATTCCTTGAGATACTTGAAAGTTTCTATCATGTCCCCTCTCTCCCTCCTTTCCTCAAGGGTATACATATTAAGCTCCTTTAGTCTTTCTTCGTATGTCTTCTGGTGCAGACCCTGCACCATTTTGGTTGCCCTCCTCTGGGCAGCCTCCACTCTGTCTATGTCTTTGTGGAGATGGGGTCTCCAGAACTGCACACAGTACTCCAGATGGGGTCTCACCAACTGTCTGTACAGAGGGATAACAACTTCCTGTTTTCTACTATTGATGCCTCTCCCTATGCATTCCAGTATCTCCCCAGCCTTCCTTACTGCCTTCTCACATTGCTTGCCCACCTTTAGGTCATCTGATATAATTACCCCCAGGTCCCTTTCCATTTTTACTGTTGTCAGTATCTCACCCCCCATTGTGTACTCTTGCCCTGGGTTTTTGTTTCCCAGGTGCATTACCTTGCACTTCGTTGCATTGAATCTGAGCTGTCATGCATTTGACCATTCCTCCAACCTTGCCAAGTCCCTTCTCATCCTTTCCACTCCATCTGGTGTATCAACCCTGTTGCAGATCTTTGTGTCATCTGCAAAGAGACATACTTTTCCTTCTAGTTCCTCTGCAGTGTCACTTATAAAGACATTAAAATGGACCAGTCCCAGTACTGAACCCTGTGGTACCCCACTAGTAACCCTCCGCTCTTCACTGTGGACTCCATTTACTACTACCCTTTGCATCCTGTTGTCTAGCCAACTTTTTATCCAGGTTACCACCTTGGGACCCACTCCAAGGCTGGCTAACTTGTGTATTAATCTTTTGTGTGGGACTGTATCAAATGCCTTGCTAAAATCTAGGTAAGCCATTTCCACAGCCCCTCCCTAGTCTACTACTTTGGTCACCCAGTCAAAGAAATCTATTAGATTCATCTGACATGACCTTCCCATCATGAATCTATGCTGCCTTGGGTCCTGTGCCCCACTGGTCTCTAGGTACTCAACAATTCTTTCCTTCAGAAGTGATTCCATCATTTTACCTGCCACTGAGGTCAAACTAACTGGTTTGTAGTTTCCAGCCTCTGTCCTGCTTCCACTTTTGTGAAGAGGAATCACATCCGCCCTCCTCCAGTCCTCAGGTACCACCCCATCCTCCCATGATTTGTTAAAGAGAGTAGTCAGCGGTGTCTTTAGTTCTACCCTTAATTCTTTTAGAATTCTTGGGTGAATCCCATCAGGCCCCATTGCTTTGTCCATCTTCAATTTTATTAGTTCTTTCAGAACCCTTTCTTCTGTAAATGGACTGGTATCGACCCCCGTCTTCAGAGTGTTTCTCTTGTTTGGTTTAGGTACCTTCCTTCCTCTTTCTTTGTGAATACTGAGCAAAAATATTCGTTCAGTATCCCTGCTTTTTCATTGTCACCCTCTACCCACATTCCCTCCCCTTTATTAAGCCTCAGTATCCCTCCTTTGGTCTTTCTTCACTCCATAATGTACCTATAAAAGTTTATCCCCCTTCTTAACAGAGTTGGCTATCCTTTCCTCGGTTTGGGCCTTTGCTATTCTGACTGCCTTCCCAGCCTCTTTCTGCTTTAACTGATAAAGTTCTCTGTCCTTCTCCTTCTCTACCTTGGTTTTTACCTCTCTAACTACTGTGTTTTGTGGGGGGATGTGACCGTGAGCTCCTGCCACTCTTGAGGACCGACCTTTTCTAAAATCTTTTGCAACAATTCTTCTATTTCTAAGCCTAATCTATCCTTTACTATTTCTAGTCCATAAGGTTGGCCCCTGTGGGCACCCCTTCTCCCTCTCTTGACTATGCTATAGTGTCCTCTTTGATTTTCCTTTTCCCCCTCAGGTCCTTGTACAGGGAGGTTATTGTGGTGACTTCAGAGTATATATAAAAAAGGTTGTGTTTATTGTTGTTGGATTTATTATGTAATAGCACTATGCTATAAAATACCTTAATGTACAAACCTTATGTTTATGAAACCTGTAAATGTTGAAAATACCATGGCACTAGGTGTTTTGATAATGGTAAAAAGTACTGGGGGTGGGATATTCAGAAGGGTTGCACATGGCACAACACAGTTGCGCCATGTGCAACCCACTCATGTGCCCCAGCATGATATTCAAAGGGGGATTGAACCTGGCACAAATCCCGATGCGCTGGAGCGCATCAGTAATGTATGTGGCACAGGTGGGGGGGCGTGCCCATGCATACTCCGCACATCCCTATATTCAGCCCAGGATTTGCTAAGCCCAAGCATGCGCAACCCCTACCTGCGCTGCACACAGGTGAGCCAAAAAAGCAACAGCTGGCCCACCCACAGGTGAGCTGCCATGTGCAGGGGCACAACACGGCAGCTGCCACCTGTGGGTGGCCACCCGAGCTCCGGCTGCAACTTCGTGGTGGCGCCCCCATGCCCGATCGCAGGCAATCATAGACAAATCAATAGTCCAATATCCCTGGTGGTCCAGTGGAACACTAGCAGCCCGATTGCAGTCATACATAGTAAAATTAACAGTCCAATATCCCTGGTGGTCCAGTGGACCATTCACAGCCCAATTGCAGGCATAATTATGTTTAAAATCAGTTTACTCTATCCCGGGTGGTCAGTGGACCACTTGCAGCCGATCGTGGTCATATGTAGAAACTTATAATTGTTCCATATCCCTGGTGGTCAGTGGACGGCTTGCAGCCCAATCCACGGGCATCAGTAATATCATGATGAAGCAATCCAACCCTGGTGGTCAGTGGTACCCCCTCCACCACGCCCACTGGGCCCCACCCTCTTCCCCAGTCAGCGGCGGGTGTCAGCTCCCACCCGCTTGCCACACCGCCGCCCGCGACTGGCTCCATATGGTGAGACTGTCGCCCATTGGTCCACAGCGTGAGCTAATGGCATGCAGCCCGTACTGTACTACACAGTCCAGAATATGAATGGATCTATTCACATATCTGAACTGTGTAGTGCCGTCTGGCTGCATGCCCATTGGCCTGCTGTGGACCAATGGGTGTACAGCCCCACCGTATGGAGCCAGTTGGCAGGCGGTGGCAGGCGACTGGGGAGCTGCCGCTCGCCGCTGACCGGGGAGGGGCAGTGGCCCAGTGGACAGGTGGGGAGGGGATACCACTGGCCACCAGGGTTGGACTGCTTCATCATGAGATATTACTGACGCCCGTGATCAGGCTGCAAGCCAGTCCACTGGATCACCAGGGAGATAGGACAATTATAATATTCTACATATGCCCATGATCAGGCTGCACGCAGTCCTCTGGACCACCAGGGATATAGAACAATTATACATTTCTACATTTGCCTGTGATCAGGCTGCACACGGTCCACTGGACCACCAGGGATATAGGACAATTATAAGTTTCTACATATGCCCGTGATCGGGCAGCAAGTGGTCCACTGGATTACCAGGGACAGGGCTGACTGATTTTAAACATACCTGTGCCCGTGATCGGGCTGCAAATGGTCCACTGGACCACCAGGGATATTGGACATGTTCTTACTTATACACATGCCCGTGACTGGGCATTGGGGCACTTTGCCACAATGTGCAGGGGCCATCGGTCCTCGATGGCTGCAGCCTGGCAAGGTGCCAGGCACAAGTCACCAGGGATCAGCGCACCTGCATGCAAATGGGGCCATAATGACATGCAAATGGCCCCATTTGTGCCTAGCATACTATCGCGGTGGTTACGCCTATCACAACGGCACTTGCGCTTGCGCATCCCTCTGCTCCACTCTGGCCACCTGTGCTGGCGCTGTGCCACTGCACCATGTGCACTGCGGGTGGCCAAGGAGCGATATTCAATGATGCTGTGCCATGGCACAGCTCCGTTGAATATCACTCTGTCAACGCCCCTGCACATCCAAGTTGTGCTGTGCCCAGGCTTGCGCCACAGCCTGGCGCAGTCTGAATATTCCACCCTAGGAATCTATTATAGAAATTAAGCTAGTTGTGCTATTTAAAATGCATGTAAATTGTTGTAAACTGAAAAAGCCTAAATGTCATGGTGATTTGCCTATATCCCATGATGCAGTGCATTATGGAAGTATGTATGATGATGAATGTCTTTGAAACTTGATTTGTTGCCAATGCCCTTTGGGGTAACTGTTCTTTCAGTGATTCTGCATTGAGGTTCTTTGTTTATAGCTTTTTTTTTTTTTTCTTTTTGAGCCCCCACTACGTAAGCAAATAGAGCTTGCATAGGGGTGGTCACCACATCTCAACTAGTGAATTGGATCAGAGATTAGTGTCAGTAGGTGCTGGCTAAGTGCAGAATAAGGACATTCATAGTCTGTTGTTGCAAACTGATGTACTGAAGAAGAAATATGCCATTGCAGAAGGTTATTTCTTGTATTTTGAATAAACATCACACACAGATTGTGTGTTGACCCTGAAGTTTGGTGTCTGTTCCATCTGTTATCCCACAACCCCTCAACAGGGGAGGCTGGGTTTTCCCTGCTCCTTTTCTGTGTCTCCCCCTTGGCTAGTTTAAATGATTTCCAATTATGCATTTAAACCTATCAGCTAGGATTCTGGTTCCCCTCCTGGCCTTGATCTGGATGCCCAAATATGTGATGCCCTGTGGAGCCCATGAAAGGCTAACTGCCTGAAAGGGATCACTTGGACAGTGTAGGGTAAGGGGAAGCACTGGGGTTTTAGCCTTGTTCTCCCTGAGACTGGACACTCAGAAAAAGTCAGTAAAAGTTGCATCAGGGAAGGAACTGATGTATTTGGGGTTGAAATAAGTACCATAATATTGTCTGCATAAAATAAAGTAGAGCAGGTCTGAGACCCTAAGGGGATCCTTTGAATTTTTGGATTAGCACAGATAGCAGCTGCCAGGGGCTCGATGGCCAAAAGAAAGAGAAAGGGAGATGGGGAATCCCTGCCTGGTACCTTTCTGCAAGGAAAAGGGATCGGACAACCATCCATTGGTGAGGACCTTGGCAGAAGGGGAACTGTATAGTACTTGGACCCACTTCAAAAATTGGTGCTCACAACAAAAACGAGTGAGTGCAGCATATAGTGAGGGCCAGCTCAATAAGTCAAAGGCTTTCTTGAAGTCTATTGAGACTGCCACCATAGGATATGGGACTTTCTTAGCAGCAGAAATTAAGATAAAGGGTCAGCGCATATGGTCCAACCCTGTTCTGCCCTTTACAAAGCCAGCTTGCAAGGGATGAATCAACTGTGGAAGTAGTGGCTCCAACCTAGCAGCTATGATCTTAGCAAACACTTTGCAATTTGCATTTATGAAGGAAATGGGTCTATAGTTAGTACACAGCGTGAAGTCTTTGCCTTTTTTGTGTATGTCCATAATAACTGCCCCCCAGAGAGACAGGGGAGAATCCTGGTTGAATAAGAGTGATCATATACCTCCTTTAGTCAGTGGGCCACCAGGTTAGGGATTAACTTATATAGATCCACTGAAATGCCATCCTGTCTTGGGGCCTTGAAGGAGGAAAGTGCTTTGATAACCTGTGTCACCTCAGCAACAGAGGGGGAAGCACCTAGGGATGCCTGGGCTTCTTCAAAGAGGCGAGACAGGTTCATGTGGTCTAAGAATTGGTGAATATCATCCTTCGGTGAAGAGACATTGGTTGCATACAGGACAGGGCCTTATAAAATCACTTCAAGACTGAGTTAATTTCAACTGGCACATGCCTAATATGGTCACTATCATCTTGCAAAGACCCAATATGCCTCAATGCTTGCTGCATCTTTAACCTGTGTGCAATACATTTGCCTGCACGTTTCCCAGCCTCCCAAAATCTATGTCTGGTATGAATTAATACTAATTCAATTCCACTTTATGAGCTAAAAGTACATTAAACTGGCACTTTAAGGAGGTGATGACTAACAAATTTTGACCTGAGGTATCCTTTTTTTTTGTTGATTCTTTTTGTTAGCTCCAGTAGACCAGGGCATTTCTCAGAAGTGCCCACTCAGCCGTCGCCTCTACTCCCCACCTGAAACCACCCTCCTCCATGAGTAAGATTGCTGAGCACCCCCTTCCAAGGACCTTCCAGCCCCCTGGATCATCCCTTGGGGAAGGCCAGCTCCACCTACTTGGCGGCCTTTCTGCAATTAGAGGGTCGTCTTGGTCGGAGGGCTTGGGAGAGCCAGTGCAGGGATGGTCTGGTGTTGGGGATGTGGGCTAGGCTCCTGGAGCCTTTGTCGCCTCCCTGGTCCTCCAGGGTATTTTCAATTATTGTTTCCAACTGGTGTGCGGCTGTGCAATGACATCCGGGCACTGCCATATTGACATCTGCCACCTCTCCACTCCCTAGTTACAGCTCTGTTTTTTTCCTTGCTAGGTCTCTGATCTCCATCAGGGGCCACTAAGGAGCAATGCAAGTCTCATATCCCACCCCAGGAAGGGAGAGCAGTCCTCCAGATGCTCAATCCCTTCCCTTCCCTACCGACCACCAGGGGCTCAAGTCTGTTCCTGAACCTGGGTCACCAGTGTGGTGCAAGGTGTGGCGTCCAGTGCTTCAGCCCTTAGTGCCACCGGGCCGGCCTGACCTGAGGTATCCTTGCCTGTTTAAAAACTCGACTCCCTATGCTGCAGTTCTTGGGTCAAGTTCTTCTCTTCTTCCTCCCACTCCTTTCTCCTGTGAGTTAAGAATCCTATTATTAACCCCCTCAGATAAGCCTTATAGGCCTCCCGCAATGTATCTGGGTTAACCTCTGAAGTTGTATTCAACTGAAAATAGGACTGAGACTCTTGGCGAATGAAATTCTGAAAGTTGGGGTCATGCAAGAGGAGTGGGTCAAGGCACCATTTATCAGGTCTTTTTTGAGGAGGGGTAATTTGGAAGGAAATATATACTAGAGCGTGATCCGACAGGGCCGTGTCTTCAATGTCTGCTTGGACCAGGGCTGTGTGAAGGTGGGGGAATGCAGCCAGTAATCAATCCATCTATAGGATTGTTGGGCTGGTGAAAAAAACGGTTAGTCCCTAGCCATAGGATGGAGTAACCTCCAACCATCAGAAAGGGCATACGCATGAAGAAGAGCTTGAAATGCAGCTGAGGTAGCACCAGGGTTGAGTCAGTAAACATAGAAACATAGAAATTGACAGCAGATAAGGATCACTAGGCCCACCCAGTCTGCCCAAATACCCTACCTGTATCAGCGGCCTCTGACCCTACTTGATCTCTGGCTTTATTCTCTTTTCTCTTTCGGCAATCACAAGGGAAGAAAGAGACTTGGGCATCATTATCACAGATGATCTGAAATCATCCAAGCAGACCACTAAAGCTGTAGGTAAGGCTAGAGGGATATTGGGGTGTATTAGTAAGGGAATCACACATCTTAAGAGGGAGGTAATAATCCCTCTTTACAAGACACTGGTTAGGCCCCATCAGAAGTACTGCATGCAGTACTGGAGGCCACACCTGCACAAGGACATTAACAAAATGGAGGCAGTCCAGAGAAGGGCAACCAAAATGGTGCAGGGACTGCATCAGAAAACATATGAGGACAGATTAACTGAACTCAGTATGTATACCCTAGAGCAAAGGAGGGAGAGAGGTGATATGATCTAAACATTCAAACATCTTAAGGGCATTAACAAGGTGAAAGAGTCTAACATGTTTCAATATAAGAAAAACAGCAGGACAAGAGGACACAGCATGAGATCAGAGGGAAGCCGAATAAGGGGTAATGTGAGGAAGTTCTTTTTCACAGAAAGGATGGTGGATGCATGGAACAGATTACCTCAGGAAGTGGTGGATATGAATACAGTGCACGGATTCAAACAGGCATGGGATAGGCATAAGGGAGCAATACAGATGAGTATGAATAGATAGGCCACTGATAGAGTACAGGCCTATGGCACATTCATAAGGTAGAAAAAATGGGCAGACTGGATGGGCCTTTCGGTCCTTATCTGCTCTCAACTTCTATGTTTCTATGTTTCCTATCACTAGAGTTCCCCTATGCCTGTCCCATGTATTTTTGAATTTCCCTACCAAGTTAGCCCTCACCACCTCTGCTGGGAGGATGTTCCATGCATCCACCGCCCTTTCCATGAAGAAATACTTCCTCACAGTACCCCTTAGTCTACCCGCTTCCAACCTCATGTCATGTCCCCTTATTCTAGAACACCTTTTTTTCTGAAAGATGCTACCGTCCTGTATCTTATTTATGCCCTTGAGATATCTGAAAGTCTCTATCAAATCCCCTCTCTCTCTCCTCTCCTCCAGGATATACATATTGAGGTCCTCCAGTCTCTCCTCATATGACTTTTCGTGCAGACCCTGCACTATTTTTGTTGCCCTTCTCTGAACTGTCTCTACCATGTCTATGTCCTTACAAAGATGCGGCCTCCAGAACTGGACATGGTACTCCAGATGGGGTCTGATCTTAGTGAGATCTACAAAGAGGCATACCCTTTCTTCCAGCCCCTTCGCAATGTCACTTATGAAGACATTAAATAAGACTGGCTCCAGAACTGATCCCTGTAGCACCCCACTGGTCACCCTCCATTCCTCGAATTGAGCTCCATTTACCACCACCCTCTGTGTTCTGTTCCTCAACCAATTTCTAACCCACTTTACCACCTTGGGACCCATTCCCATGCTGCCTAGCTTGTTTACAAGCCTCTAATGTGAAACAGTGTCAAAGGCCTTGCTGAAGTCCAGGATGACCACATCCACCGCTCCCCCGATCCACTCCTCTGGCCACCCAGTCAAAGAAATCTATCAGATGTGTTTGCTATGACCTTCCTGCTGTGAATCCATGCTGCCTCAGATCCTGTGCTCTGCTGGATTCAAGATGTTCCACAATCCTTTCATTTAGCAGTGTTTCCATTATTTTCCCCACCTCCAAGATCAGGCTGACTGGTCTATAGTTTCCAGACTCCCTGCTCCCACTTTTGTGTAGCGGGACTATATCTGCTCTCCTCCAGTCCTCTGGAACCACTCCCATTTCCAGCAATTCATTGAACAGGACTGCCAGTGAAGCCACCAGCACCTCCCTAAACTCCTTTAATATTCTAGGATGTATCCCATCTGGTCCCATTGCCTTGTCCACTTTCAGTTTTGTGAGTTCCTTTAGAACTATCTCCTCCCTAAATGGACTGCTGTCTGGCTCCCTCCCCTTGTTGCTCCTGTCACTTATTTGTGGTCCCTCACCTTTGCCCCCTTCTTTGAATACTGAAAAAAAATATTTCTTCAGGATTGTTACTTTTTCCAAGTCCCCTTCTGCACACTCCCCTTTCTTCCCCCTTAAGCCTTACAATCCCACCCCTTGTCATTCTCCTTTCAATAACATACCTATAAAAATTCTGGCCCCCTTTCTTTACTGCCTGGGCTATTTTTCCCTCTGTTTGTGCCTTTGCGCTCTGACTGCCTTCCCTGCTTCCCTCTGCTTATCCAGATGTACTACCCACTCTTTCTTCGGTGTTTCCTAGTGCAGTACTTTCTAAAAGCCAACAGATCGACCTGTTATTCAAGTAGGGGCACTTCTATCCCAAAAAAATATCTAGAGGCATATTGCAATCCCCTAACTAAAGAGGAAGATTATTCCGATTAAATTATACAATACTCTGAGTCTTGAGTAAAGAAAGCTGTAGCAGCTTTGTAAGGACTGTAGATCCCTCCAAGAATGAACTGCAATTTGGGGTATGGATTTTGACCAACACCCACCTACCTTCTGAGTCTGACTTGTGCCTCAGAACTTTCCAGGGTAGCTGTTTATGGAGCAACAAGAAAACATAGCATTTGCAGTGATTAAACAATGAGTGCAACTCAGTGCCCACCAAGTCACATCTTAGCTTCATGGCGTCTGCCGATGTAAGGTGAGTTTCTTGCAGGACAGCTACAGATGGCTTCAATTTTTTAAGATAAGTGAGGATGGCCTTGCATTTAATAGGATGGTTCAGTCCCTTAACATTTCATTTGACAAACTTATGCTCTGTAAATACCATAGTATCCCTGTAGGAAAGGGGATGGGTGTGTGGACATGATCAAAGTTAGCTTCCTAGTGCAAAATGCCCCCCTTTACAGAAGATATAAACAGACCCCATATAAAGGATGTGATGAGCTACTAGTTGAATAACAGGTCAATCTGTGCCAAACAGTAGATATTAACCACTAAGCTTAAACAACACCACCAATAAAGCATGCACTGTACATGCGGGGGCTGCCAACTGCCCTGCCAACTGAACATAAGTACAGTAGTCATCCCACAAAGTGCACTCAAACCCCCCCAAAAAAAATACTATGGACTTTCATCTCCACTCCTACAGAGTACCACAATGATCTCCAAGTAGAGGAAAGGAAAGTCTGGGGCTAGATGAAACCACTACACAGAACATTTCAGCATGCCTCACTAGTGAAGTGAAGATGCATATAACAGCCACCCTCACCAGGTTAAACAGGATAAGTTGGGATATAAAAACCCAGTGGGGAAAAAGTGTCTTAAAGACCACTCCAGAGTTCTTAGGTAATAGGGATGTAGGTAGAATTGGAAAGTAAGGGGAAAGGATGGGGAGTAGTACCTGAGATAAAGCTGACCAAAAGAAACAAAGGCAAGACACTTACCCAGATGGAGACACATACCCAGATAGGTCAGTCAAAAAGGAGAGGATCAATGGGGTAGTAGGGAGTGGTGATCAACCTGAATTGATAAGTGACGATGTCCCTGGGCACTCCAGCTCTCCTTCAAGAGGTGGCCACATGAAAAGCATGTCAGGAAAAGAGAAAAAACACAAAGGATTAGTTCAGATACAACAAAAAACAGCTAGTACACTAAGCTGTGCATTTAGCATAAAGCACAGTAAAAGTGAAGCTAAGCCCCAAGACACCGTGGGTGTAAATGTGCATGTGGAAAGGGGGGGAGGTAAATAGGACTCACTGTACCTTATAAAACGTATTTATTTATTGAAATGTTTCACCAGAAAGGCACACTGAACAACAAGTTGCTCATTTCCCAGTGCGACCTAGGGGCGCGGTAGGAAACAATGGGATAGAATACAGAGAAATGTTACAATGTTGGAACACAATTTTCTTACTTGCATACAATGAGAGCAAGAGAGATTACAGGTCGATAACACTGGCTAACAATTCAACAGTTAAGTATAGTAGATATGAAGACACATATAGCAAATTGGCAACAGTTGGTGACAGTTGGCAACACTGGAACACATATAATAACTTGGAAACAGTATGTAGCACTAGATTGTAAGGTGACCCAATAGTAATTGGTAGCGATTAGTGTGACATACTGTAGATATTCAAGATTTACAGTGATTGGAACACAGAGAGGAAGAATGGAAGGAGGGAATGAAAAATTGCGGAGGGTAGAATGGATGAAGGGAAAGGAAATTCACGGAGAGATGCAGACAGAACACAATTTTCTAGGCAAACAGAGACGACAAGGTGGACTAAAGTGCATATAAGATTAATATGGTATAGGTTATAAGTGCTTAACTGAGTGTAGCGGTAGGCCAGTGTTAGGCTATGTTAACTGGAAGGGGTGGTAGGAGGAGAGGAGAGGAGAGGTAGAGTGTGGCAGGGTGATGAGAGAGGGGTATTGTAGGTGGGAGGTATCCAAGGGGGGAAGGAGGGGAGCTGAAATTCAACAGTGTCCTGTTATCCCTATCTGGGCAGGGCAGTGGACAGCCCTACTGGTAGGACACTGGTTATAGGCGATGAGAGTTATTTATATATAGTGATGCGAGGGGCGGTGTTGAGGGAGGGATATTGTGGGAGTGGGTAGCAGTGGCCAGCTATAGTAAGGTTGGGTAGTACCCCTTCAGTGTGCTGGGTGACCCTGCCTGCACAAGGCAGTGATTTAGCAGTGACTGAGGGGGTGCAGTAAAAGAAGAAATAGGGGAAAGGGGTTAAAGTTGTTTCCCACCATGCGCTATGGATTCTGCCTGCACTAGGCAGTGATTTAGTAGTGACTGAAGGGTTGCAGTAAAAGAAGAAATAGAGGAAAGGGGTTAAAGTTGTTTCCCACCGTGTGCTATGGCTCCTGCCTCCACAAGGCAGCGATCGAGCTCACAGGAGGGAGATAGACTAAGGGTAGAGAAAGAAGGGGGAGGAACACTTTAGGAGGACGGAGAGTTGGGGACAAGGAGAAGCACGATCAGAGGGAAAAAGGAGTGGTGGGGAGTAGGCATATGGTAATATGGGCTTAGGGAAGATGGTGGGGGGATTAGGGAGGGTCATGACAGGCACAGGAAGGTGCAAGGAAGTTTTTGAAAACTTGATCCTGAAATAGGATATGGGGCTTCAAAGGTAAATCCTGTAGGGATATCAAATAAAATAAAAAAGAACCCTGTATGTGGTGGTGGTGGTGATGGTGGGAGGGTGGTGCTTATAAAAGGGAAACTGCAGAAATCAGGTGCAGCGATGCATATAAAAAGTTATAAGATGAAGCACTGTAATCGTGCTAGTGAAGTCTCATATAAATGGCAAGGCAGTATATCAAAAACCTATGCTGTACTACAGGAGTGTAGTAGGACCACCTGCTACTATTAAGTAAAAGAGAGCATGCAGTATATAATTCTGTATACCTTAAAGGTGCACTATAATAATGAGGACTATTATAGCTGGCTCGTAAGAAGTGGGAGTACACAATTACATTTAAAAACTAGAGAACCTGCCATACAGCAAACATTGACAGCCAGCTGACCTGATGAGAAAAATAATCAGTAACACTGTCACTAAAACGGAGAGCCAGACTTAAGGAAAAGTAACACATATACCCCCTTGTGGTCAGGCAACTGTATGCTTGGCTGTGCCAGTGGGAGGGATATTTGCAAGGAGTCACCAGCTATTACTATTATGGGGTTATGGCCCCATAATTCCTATTAAAAGAAAAATTACACAAGAATTATACAATGTACCCAATCTGGTGAATGAAAGGGCCATGGTTGAAAGGATTTTGCATGCTCAAGAGGAGAGCCCTCTCGAATGTTCAAGCAACAGACATTGACAGTGGCACTTAGGAAGTGTTACAAGGCTGTCAGTGAAGGGCCAGTTCCTCTGACTGCTGAAACAGAAGAAATGAATAAAAATGGCAAGAGAATCCCATAAGGGCACAGTCTGCAAATTTTTGTCTGCCCTCATCTTACCTCAGATTTAGATTTCAAATCTCATACCCCCTCCAGCAGCAACACAGCCTTAACATTAGCTAAAATCTGACCCTGTGTGGTCCCAACACACCTGACTCACCCTTACCCAAGCCAGAGCTGCTCATTACCACAGGGCAAAGGACAGGGAATGGTGTTGACCAGAACAGCTGCAGACAAGTAAATGATTAGATATACACAATCTGGCCACCACTCAAACCACTGGTAGTGCTCCCAGGAAAAATGGATGACTACCAGACAGGGAAGAATGATGCAGATCTGTTGCATAGCCCCACCCCCATCCCTACCAAGTATGTTAAAAATAAAAATAAATTAGCATTTTAACAGCTCTGCAGTGCAGTAAAACATACAAGGTATACCCCCCGCCCCGAACACTGCTACTTCAGCAACTAGAATGGGAGCACCGGGAAAACTATGGATAGACCCTTGTTATAACTGCAATAATTAAAACTCAATGGATCTACTGGTGCCCCTGTAAATAGAAATAACTCACAGAATTCAAATTTAGTAAAACACTTGGAGTTCTCACAGACAGCACTACAGTGCAGATTTCAACTTGTGGATCCACTGGCATCCTTCTGGTCTGCACCCTTTTTAGTCCCAGAGGCTGTGTCATCAGTGCCAGAGGAAATGCCCATCAGCAGAGAGGTGGATGTTGCTACTTCAGCCCAGAAGCCAGCTGGCATGTTAGAGGGTGGTGGGTAAGCTGTTGCTGGAGACAATGGTGGGAATCAGTTAGTAGAGAAGTTGATCAGAACCTTAGCACCACAAACCAGTTCACCTCAGAAATGCAGGGGGAATCATCCGAAGAGGCACAAGATTCTTTGCTGTGATTGTGGACATGGGTGACTCTTGAGACTAGATCCTTTCTCCTACTTCATGCCTTGTGCTGTTCATTTGGGCGAATCTTCTGATTTTGTGCGTGATACACCACTTTCCAGTCCACATCTACAGGGGCTGCATAGGGGTGAAAACTATAGAAAACAACGAGGAAATTGTCCGAACAAAAGGGTCATAAGTGTATGGAACAGATTACCTCAGGATATGGTTACCAGCACTTCATTACAGTGTTTTAAGAGATCACTAGATGAATTTATGGGAGACAAGAAGTTTATTTATTATCAGTATAAATGGACAAGTCCATATGGCCTTTAGGCTCCTGACTCCTATTTGTTTCTGTGTCTGTGACAGAAGCTGCAGTCAGTGTCCTGATTTGGTTCTGAAGTGTTCATTGGCACATTTACTGGGGGGTATCTGGGTGAGGAGCTTGTTTGTTCAATGGCCCAGTTCGATTTGACAAAATGCTCCACAGCCTCAGGAGTATCAAAGTCTTTAGTAACGCCATTAAACTTAACCGGTAGGGTGGCAAGGTAATGGAGGCTGCAATCAATGCCAGTGCTGGATACTCGTTTCTTCACTGGACCATAAGCCTGAACAATTCTTGTGAAAAGTCCTGAAATATTTGAATGTGGTGACCCTGCCAGTTTAGGGGAACCCACTCTCTTGCCAGTCTCAGAATCATGACATGATCAGTGTACTGGAGTAATCGAGCCAAGATGGGCTGAGTTCTGTCTTCTTTGCAGGGTTTTGGTGCCAAAGAATGATGTGCCCGATCAATCTCAAATAGCATAGCCCATTGTAGTTAAGTAGCAGAGGGGATACTTTCTGAAGAAAAGTTAAACAGTCCTTTCCCTCCGCTCCTTCAGGAAAGCTAATAAATCTTAAATTATTTTTCTGACTTGGATTCTCTAAGTCCTCCACCCTGTCCCAGAGTTATCAAATGAGTCAGTCCTGTTCACAAAGCCATCTTTCAGTGGTGGCAAATTTCTCCTCAATTTGTTGCCAGCGGTGCTCGTTAGTTGCCATTTGGGAGTCCGGACTGGCAATGACCTTTTTGGTTTGCATACAGGTGTCCTGAATTTCCACCATTTCAGTGAGAAGGTGGGCAATCATAGATTCAATTTTTGCCATATCAGGATTAGAAGATTCCAGAGCCATAGCCATTTTTTCGGCTGTCATCTTGATCTGAGGGCTGAACGACTGGATCTCTGATTGCTGAATAACTTAAAAACAAACCCCAAAGAACAAATGAAAAGCCAAAGGTGGAAGAGGGCTCACTCTCCACTACTAAGCTACACTAAAATCTACTTAAAAGGGTGGCTGTATACGCAGATCAAGATGGATTATTTTGAGGTAGCTGAGAGCTAGTAGGCTATGTGGTCACCTTCTTCCGTGTCCAAGCCACACCCTTGACACTTTGCTGTTTTAAACAGGGGCAACAATCATTTCTATTTTCAGACAACACAGAGCCCCATAGGGGAACAAATAGAAATGGTACAGGGGAGAGAGATTAATATCTGACTTTATTTTGCAACAACATAAAACATACATAAACAGAATATTCACAGTACTTATCATTTGAGATTTGATATATGGGGCGGAGTTAGTTGAAGCCATAGCGCTTTATTTGAGTTTACATATGAATATTTCAGCACTGTTCTTTTGCTTTAAACAAAGACAAAAATTCATATCATGAGATAGCATATAGCCCCACAAGGGAATGAACATAAATGGTATGAGGGAGAGAAATGAACATTTCATTATATTTTGTGACTGCATAAACATATACGGACAGAATTTCTGAGATATTTATAATTGGAGCCTTAAAATATGGGGCATATTTCGTTAAAGCTACTTGAATTTTGATATGAATATTTCAACACTGTTTTTGAGAAGGGTTTATGAAATGACTCCAATGCAAAATGTCTGGATACAGGGGTATGCATTTTTAGCACAGTGGTGGTTAAATTTGTTTTTGAAATGTGGAAAGTGGATTTGGAGCATTTATTCAACTGCGATACAGGGAACTCTGTTTATGTTACTTGGTGGTGGTGGTGTGTATGAATTTATAAGAATATATTTATCAAATTGGATGATTAATATGTATTGCATATTTATGAATTTAGGTAACACAGCACTGGAAACAGGTCTGCTGAAGTAGCGTGGGCTATGAAACATCACCCAGATATTTTATGCGTTGAATGAAGAATTAATAAATTTAAAGAGGCTATACTGAATCAAGTTCATCCAATCTTTTTTTCTGTTTTATTACATGTGAGGCACTGTCCCAATGGGCACACAATTTTTGGAACCCCAGTAGCCAACACTGTGGGATGCTGTACTCTTGTCTTCTCTCAGTTAATGTTTACTCAATTTTTTGCCAGGCCTGCACAGGCCGAATTAATATTTTTTTTGGCAACATTGCCCATGAAACTAGTGTGTACAAAATTTAGCAGTTGCAAAACTGATAGCCTTGTCCATGTGTAGCACTGTCCCAATGGGCACTCAATTTTTGGAACCAGTAGCCCACACTGTGGGATGCTGCACTGTTGCCTTCACTCATTTCTTCTTTTGATTAATGTTTGCTCAATTTTTACCAGGCCTCAGGCTGAATTAATAATTTTTTGGGCAAAGTTGCCCGTGAAACCAGTGTGTACAACCATGGCACAAGCGGAAGCCAATTTTTGGAACCAGTAGCACTCAATATGGCCCACTGCAATTATCCTGTTATTTTTTGGGTGCTTCATCAGCACAGTGCATTATTTTACTCATTGTCTCATTTCCTAATGTTTTTCTATGGTTGAGCCAGGGCAAACCAGTTTGCCATTAAGAAAACTTTGCCGAAATTTTCATGGTGTTCATGATGCTGAACTTCGAGAGGATCACATAGCCTTACTTTTAGACATGTCCTGCTCTAGAACCATACTGGGAAGGGGTTACACTCAAATTATGTAATCTCCTTGGTACTGGGTTAACCTTAGACTTCCCTCATCTGGTTCTAGGTCTGAGACTGCTAGGACTTAAAGGAAAAAGAAGCCCAATATCATTGGTCATTTATGTGGTAGTGGCAGCTAAAACAGTAACTAGAAGTTGGCTACAGGAGTCTTGTACGATTTCTCAACTCGTGTATGCTGACAAATATCTACCCAGCACTGTTTCCCCGAAATGCGGTTTCCCATCTAGTTTATGTTACTGAAAAACAGAATCCCAACAATAATGGCATTTAACGGTGCAGCTGTCAGACAGTGATGCAAGTGCTTGTTTAACATTTGAGCAAGACTTACTGACGCACAGCCTGATGTTGCTCAGCATGTTCTGTTTGCTCCTAGTTTAAAAAGTGGCTTTGTATGGATCTCGCTTCATGCATAGTGCCACTTACCAAGTCCACCAAATACTCCCTGCCTTGTTTTGTTTTTCACTCACATTCACTCTAAATGCAGGCTAAGTTAACATGTGACCAGTTTGTAATGTTAATGTACTGCAAACAATTACAGTTAATTTAATTACAGTTAATTTAAGTTAATTGGGCTGATCCCTGTTAAAAATAGAATTGCATCCAGTGAGTCTGTTTGAAATCTAAAATGGCTACTGCAGTGTCTGAGGTGTGTGAGGTTGTTCCTTCACAACGTGGTAAAGATAAGCTTTGTGTGGCCGTATATCTTTATGTAAAAGAATGTAGCCGGGGAGACTTGTATTATTGGTGCTGCCAGGATCAAAAATCAGCTGCTTGTCATGGTTGAGCTTCAACTGCTCTAGTTGGAGGGCAGCACCACCTGCGAAGCACCACAGCACATAACCATTCTCCCGATGCCAATGACAGCCCTATTGCAACAGCAATTGCCTCAGTGAAGGCAAGAGCGGTCAACAGACATGACACTCTCGCAGCTCATTCAAAATGAGCTGTCTAAAGTGTTAGCTGAGGTAAGGCACAACAGGCCAAGTTGTCAGTCACTACAACAGATTGTCAAACATGCACGGGTGGAAAACATGCCGCCAGAACCATGTGCTCTGGAGAAGATTAACATTCCTCCAGACCTGAAATCAGTAAATAGGCAATCATTTCTCCTATGTGAATCAATCTGTGGAGTTGATAACATTTTACTGTTCAGTATGAAGAAGAAGAACCTGGAGAAACTGAAAGCTGCAGACCACTGGCTAATGGATGGCACTTTTCAAACTGTGACGTCACTATTCCAGCAGCTATACTCAATCCACGCTCCGGTTGGGAATGTTGATACCTGCAGGATTGTCCCCCTTGTATTTGCATTGATGTCCTCAAAGTCGCAAGACAGCTACTTGCAACTTTTTCAAGACCTTCAGGACATTGCAGGTGGGAATGATTACAGCCTTTCACCCAAATTTATAATAACTGATTTTGAACAGGTTGCAATAAATGTATGCAATGAGGAATTCCATACTGCTGAAAATAAGGGCTGCTTATTCCATCTGGGCCAGATTGTCTGGAGAAAAATCTAGAGTTGTGGGAGGCCACAACTTATGGAATGGACCCAGAATTCAGCCTAACTATGCCACAGTTAGTGGCCTTGGCATTCCTTCCACCTGACAAAAAACAGACGTTTATGGTGAAATCAAAGCAGACATGCGAGCTTCCAGTGTAGGGGTACAGGAGTGGTTTGAGGAGAACTACATTCTTGGCAGAATTTGTAGAAGAATGAGAAATAACACCACGATTAGAAACTAGCCCACTGTAACCCCCCAGTTCTCGTCAGTTCATGATCAGATTGTGAATAGAATGCCTTGAACACAAAACAATGTAGAGGCATGGCATTGACGTCTCAGCACATTGATCGGTGGTTCACATGTTGGCATTATATGTTTTGTGGAAGAACTCCGGAATGAACAGATGGTCACTGATACAACCACTGAAAAAATCAACAGAGGCTTGCCAAAATCTCCTCTAAAGAAAAAGTATGGCAAGCGTGAGGAGATCTTAAATATTGTTTCCAATAGGGAGTGAAGGTCTGGAAAAGACTTTGTGCAGGGAATAGCCCACAATATGGTGCTGTAAAAAAGAACTCCCTCACAATGACTTTTAAATATTTTACCTTTGTTTATCACACCTTAATAATCACACCATAATAAAGACAGTAAAAAAATGAAACCTTGGAACATGCATACAAGTACAACATGCTGATGTACCCAGAAGCTTGAACTGAGTTGATTTTAAAACTGTTCTGCCTCCCTGAAACGCCATCACGGATTATTACTATTACCAAGGTGTTCATTCATCAAGCTTGCTTGATATACAGGTACATGAGTTTCATATTTTTGCACCCTGAGAAGAAGTTGCTAAATGTGCAAACTAAGCAAGGTGAAAAAGTTTTGTGATGCTATTGCTGTATAGTACACGGGGGAGGGAGTGAATGAAACAGTTTTGCTCTGCTACAACTTGGGGGGGATAACGAATGACAATTTTTTTTCGATGTTCTTGCCGCAAAGTACATCAGTGGTGGATCCCGTAATCAGCAATGTTGGGCAACTGCGTTGCGGTGTTATTTGTGACCATGAGTTGAGCTTGTCAGGCAGTTGCTGTCAGGCAATTAATTGACAGGAAAATATTTGGATCCCGGCTACAGAATGACCCCTCCATCTGCTTCAGAATAGAGAGAGGTGGTAGTCAAATAGCAGAAATGGAGAGACTCACTTTCTTGTGCAGGATAAATTGCAAGCATAAATGAATAGATAGACCAGATGAGAGATGGCCATAGATGGTGGGGAGCAGTCTACTCAGGGGAAGGGGGTACAGATTACAAATGGAAAAGGTTGGTAATTCTAGGATGAGAAAGGGTGAAGATACCAAATAGGATTCCCTGAATATCACAGGACAGTAACACTGAGTGGTGCAGGACTGTAAGGATACATTGACAAAAATACTCCAGCCATTCAGGAGGCTTCTTAAACTTCCTGACTGCTGTATGTTGTGGGTCTCCACTGGTTAAGAAAATAGTTTGGTGGTGTGGGGCCCTGGCCTGTGCTGCCCCTTCTGCTTTCTCTCTGTACTAATTACTTACATATAATAGTGGTTAGGATGATAGAACCACTTGTCATATCCCATAGTTTTGAGTTAGTACAGTTAGGTTTTAACTGTTATACAGAAAATCTAAAAAGAATGCATTGTACATCAAATCTGCTGTTCATGATGGGTATGACCTGCATGGAAGTGATATGTATCTGTTATGTACTTGCTTGTTCTGTAAACATCATGCAGCTCAATAAAGAAAGTAAAAGTAAATAAACAAAAGGCTTCAGTCTCCCATAGCTGGAGTGTTAGAAGAACTATCCTAGAGATTTAATATGTTTTCAGAAAGCTTTGTGAAGTGACGAGTTAACATTCAGAATGAACTGCATCATAAATCTTATTGACAAACTCTCCAGTAAATAAACACATGTAACCCCCTGCTGGGGTTTATATTTCTTTAAGAGTGACTAGGATATCCACTTTTGAGCATCCTCTATGCCCTTGGAGGACTGAGTCAGCTGGTCCGACTGGGTATATCTGGGAGGAAGAGCCAGATCTTGGTGGGAGGGAGAGAGAGCGAGAGAGGGAGAGATGGTCTACCCACCTGAGCGAGATAGAGTACCCAAAAAAGGCTCGCTTATGGCGGCAGCCATAGACAAGGGATTCTAGCGGGGAGGGAGCCCCCTCCCTAAAAGTATACAGAGCAGTGACAAAGTGGGTTGGAGGTCATCCTGTGCTCCCAGACACAGTGGGAGGCTGCCAGTCAGAGGATTTAAGGTGATGGTCACTTGCATTTAAGAGGAAGCTTATGGGCACCTACCTGGACCTTGGCCTTGAGCGGGGAACATGCATACCTCTTAGCCTGCTGGGACCAAAATCATGGACAAATGACCCAAAACAAGGACACCATATTTTATTCAGTGTGGCAGCACCTTGCCATGTCATGTTATTGTGTAACTTATATATCACATCATGGTGAGGTACAGTTCAACATAAATATGTTTATTTTATGCTTTAGATGTCAAATTCAAATCAGCATAACCAAAGAGGGTAGACAAAATGCACCACTGTGCCACTGCCCCAGGCTGACTTTAAGACAGTTAAAAAGAGGGAGGAAGGAGGGGTGGAGAGTCTGGAGAACACAATAAACTTGATCCCTTTGTACTAATCAACCAATTCTTTATAGCTGGACAAGACCACCACAAAAGTGTATGACTTCTGGAATTCCAGTGATGTCATCTCCCCTATGGATGCTTAGAGGGAGAGCTCTGACACTTGACGATTCAATCCATCCTTGCACAGCTTATTAAACTGAATATAAGTAGCTATTTATATGCCCACAAGGTATGGCATCACACCAACATAAAGGGGGGAAAAAAATAAATTTGAGCTCTTACCAGTAGAAGATGACGACTCTGCTCTCACGATGTCTGACTCTGGAGCCTCTGAGAATTCACGGGCCTCCCGACCTCCTTCTGCTATGGCTTCTAAAGCAAATCAAAAGGGAATGGCTGGTAAATTTGATATCATCCTCACTGAGCTGAAAGATTTTAAGGCTGTTTCTTTCTTTTAAAGAAATGATGGCTACACTTCGACAGACCTCACAAGTTTAGAGACCCAAGTAACTCCCCTAGAAGAACACACTCATTCTCAATCCAGTGAAATGATGTATCTATAAACAGCATTAACTCAACTGGCACAAGCCATCAAAAATTGACAGAGAGACAGGAAGATGCAGAAAATAGACATTGCAGGAAAAATACAAGAATTTATGGATTACCTGAAAACACAGAAGGAAATGATGTGATTGACTTTGTATAGACCTTTCTCTGTAGCTCTCTCACCTTGGATATAGTCTTCAATTAGAGATCGAATGGGCACATAGGGCACTTGGCCCCAAGCTTACCAATCTTTTAGGTAGACCAAAATCGCTGATAGTCCGCTTTCTTTGTTTTCAAACTAAAGAACTTATACTAATGAAAGCTTGGGCACAAGAAAAGGTTTTTCATGGGGCCACTCAAGTTTTCTTGATAATGACTGTGCTCCCCTAACAATACAGCAACATCAGGAGTACATTTCTCTTTGTCACTTTTAGACAGAGTAAGTTAAAATTTGGACTCGTATCCAGTGCGCCTGGTTGTTCAATACCCTGAGGGACAACAAAGCTACATGTCTGCTGCAGATTTAAATAAACGGGGCTTTACTCTATCTCCCTGAGTGTCACTCCCACAGCACACATCTGATTGCTGCTGTAATGGAGGTCCACAATCTACAGACCCTGATGTCCAGCATTCTACATTGGACACTGTACAGCAAATTATACAGCATCTTAGTGCAGCTCAGGAAACCTAAATACTGCCCAAGACGAGCTGTGCTGAGTCTGAATGGTGAGTAACTATGATGTAGTTTGTGGTTCAGGTGGCCATCCGGGGGGGAAGGTAAAAAGTCAGACTGGGATCTCTTCTCTGGCTGGCCTCCTGTGCTGGTCATGGGGGTGGGGCCACCCTGCCCGAGTTGGTCCCTTTGTTCTGTAACCGGCACTTGCTCCCATTGATTCCGGTGGAATTTGTAATCTGATTGGGGGCATGTGCATGTCGATACCTAAATATTTCAGCTGTCATTTAAGCCTTAACTATGATGGGATTGGGAACAGTGGAGGTGGATACCAGGTAGAAGCCTGTTGGTGACCCAGATTTTCATCCCCTTAAATATTCTTTTATTTTGCAAGTTTTTGAGCTTTCAGCAGAGTTACAGATATGAGATACCTGTTTCGAAAGTGAATCTTATTCGGGGGATGGAGGGGTAGATGGTCACTTGGAGGGGAGACCGCTATGTGGATTCACCTCTGAGTCCAGTCTTTTCTTGCTTTCAGCAGGATGGATATGGCTAGTGATAATGCTCGCAGCTTTTGTAGAGATGTTTAGGCTGAATTCCCCTCGGGCTGCACCTCACTAGCTGTGCTTCCTTGGCTACTTGATTTACTTTGGAGCAGTGCAGCATTCGATCCATGATAATTTGTCCTTTTTTTTTTTTAATTTGACCTAGGCTGCCGTGGGAGCAGGGCTGGAGAATCCCCACTTCTCATGCTTCCCGGACTGGCTTCGGGGTTGGGTGGGGGTGGTAATCTGGCTCTGGCTTCAGTTGTTTTGGCTGCTGTGTACCTCCCCTCCTCCCCCTCTCTCCCATTTATAGTTGCCTATCTGCATGTGGGGATATGTCCCTTCGCTGCTGGATCATCGAGGAGAATTAGTTAAACGGCACCAGATTATTGGGCCTTGGACTTTGTATTTCTTCATATAGCTTGCCTTTAGCACATCTGGATTATTATTCTTATAGTTTCCTAGAAGTGTCCTCTGTTGGGGCAATTTGGACAGGTTTCCAGCCTCTGATGTGAACTTCATTTACACAACTTTTAGGACACTGAGATCCGCACTTGTGAATTAAACAAGTGCATGTAGTGCCTTTTTATGTTGCAGTCATTCTGCTGCACTCACTTGGATCTCTAAAGTTACCTTTTTCATTTATTAGATGGACTTTTTGTCAGAGGCACAGTTATAAGGCTTCTCATTATTAATGTTTAGTAGAACTTATATGTAGGCTTACTTTATTTCATGTTTGAAATTTGGCTTGTGGGTCATGCCTTTAAAAAGGATTACCATCCCATCTCAATTTTAAATCCTCTGAGTAAGATTCTTGAGAAGCTGTTAGTAAATCAGCTTAATGATTTTCTTGAGGGGCCGGTGTCCTCTGTGCCAAACAGCATGGCTTTCGACATGGCCTTGGGACTGGTACTGCCCTGGTCAGGTTCACAAGCACCGTTCTGCAGGGTTGTAATGATGGCCTATTGATGGGAGCAGTGTTTGTGAACCTGTCCAGGGCTTTTAACCTGATTAATCACTCATTAGTTTGTCTGAAATTATCTGATTTGGGTTTGTCTGAGTCTGCAGTGGCTATAATTCATGATTTTCTACAGGATCATTCCCAATATGTGTCGATTGGGTCTGTTTCATCTGATGTGTGTTCTACTGTTTGTGGAGTTCCACAGGGGTCCTTCCTTGGCCCCTTATTATTTTCATTATTCATTAATCAGGTACCTTCAATATTTCATGGGTGTCAATGCCTATTGTATGCTGATGATTTGAGTTTGTATTATCAGCATCAGTCTGTAGATTCTATAAATGCAATTTTGGATTCAGAGTTTCAGAGATGATGTCAGTGGATGTTCTCTAATAAGATGGTTTTGAATGCTCATAAGACTAAGTTGATGATGTTTGGTAGTGCTGTTCAATTGAGGGAAAACCCAGTAATATCAATTTATGACAATCATGTTACTTTGCTTGAACAGGTTTTTGAATTCAAGTACCTGGGTGTGGTACTTGATTCTTCTTTGACTTTTACTTCTCACGTAAAATGGTAAAGAGTAAAGTTCATCAGAAATTGGGTCAGCTTTATAAATTCAGACCTTACTTGTCTTTTAATTCCCATAAGAAATTAGCCAATGGTGTTCTTTTGCCTCATCTGGACTATGTTTCTCCCTTGTATGTAAAATTGGGTGTTAGGGAGAGGCAGATCTTAAGTGTTGTTTACAACAATATTTGTTGTTTTGTTTTAGATGTGCCAGTTATGACTCATCATTGTTTGTTGTATTCATTCTTGGGGTGACTTTCTCTGCAGTATAGATATATGTATACATTAGAAAAGTTGGTACACCAGGCAATTCATTCAGATGGGTCATCCCCTATTTCTGATTTGATTAAGATATGTGAGATCAAAATTTCTTTATGGTCAGCTGAGGGAATTATGTTGGAGGGTTATTCTGTCAAGAACAACCATGGTGCACACTCCTTTGCATGTCTAGCTCCTAGAATTTGGAAAGATTTACCCCCTTCTCTGAGAGTAGTGAAATCATATCTAACTTTCAAACTTTAATATAAAAAGTATTTGTTGTCTTTGATAAATTGTACATGTATTTGATAATTTTGTATTTTTGTATATTCGTTTGTATATGTGATATCAATTGTCTTTTGTATTTTTTGTAATATGTTATCTATGTTGTTTGTCCAGGTCGGGCCTGAAAAAGGGCTTCGGCCCAGTTGCCCTAACCCAGTTAACAACTAAAATGAAATGAAATTAATAATATTTAGAACTTATTTTCACCCTCTACTGTACTGATAAACAGGATCTGATGCTGGGGATCGAGTGTGGTATGGATTCAGGCCAGATGGGTGGAGATGATTGTCTTCAGTGTTTCTTTTGCCCCAATCCACCTCCTGCAGTTGTTATTTTTCTTTTCTTTTGCCACCACCCTTTCCCACTTATGAAGTGACAGATTCCTCAAGGGATGTCAACTCATTCTTGGGGTCGGCTATCTCCCAGGGCGATCAATTGCACTGCCACACATGGGGGAGCTGTTTATAGCAGCCCACCTCTTGGAAGTCCCATTAATAATAATAGTCACTCTTGTTTCAGTGGAAGAGTGGATCTTGGAAATCACCTCTCATCTTGGTTCACATTTTTGGCCCAGTTGGCCAATTCAAAAGTTGAGATGTGATTTGTTGTCTTCTAGGCTTTGGTTACACCTATTTGTTTGGTGTTTCTTTGTAGTTTGTTTTTTTTCTTTATACTTCAGGGTTTTATTATGTGTACATACTGGTTAGTTGTGGTTAGTTGTTAAAACATTACTTCCATTGCACGCAGTTGTATAACTAATTTGTTTGGCTGCAGCCACAGGATCACATTGACTTGTTTTTGGGAGTGGGAGGTGCAGCTCTATGGTCTTGTTCATTGTTACTGTATTCTGGGTGAAGGGGGCCCTCATTCTCAAGAATAGTTACAGGGGAGCCATGAGTGTTAAATGTAAAATCATATCACATAACATAAAAGGACTGACTGGATCAGTTAAAGGAGAAGACTCCTGTATATTTATGATTTGGATATATCTGATGTATTTATTATACATTACATCAAGTACTGTACATATGTCAATAAGTGATCAGCCATTTCTTCTGTTGCAACACATATCTAGAGTTTGAGGCTCTGACACAAGGTAGTAAAATGTCAAGCAAGCCTCCATTTACATGCAAATGAGTCACTTGTAATACAGCCCCTCCCATTCCTTGATGTCACTGCAGCATCAGTGCAGAACAAAACATAAAGGTATCAGTGCTGTCTATCCTGATTTTAGTTCAAGTTTGCAATGGCCTAAGACAATTCTGTCATGCAACTCACACAGGGAGTGGTAGTTGCAGCCTTAATACTGCATGTGTAGAGCAAATAATACATCTAATAGTATTTCATTCACAGGAAACAAAAGCTATTCCTGTGTATTGCTCATTTCTCTCTGTGAGACAGTTGTAACATGTTGTGGAAAGCAGTAGACTGAATCAGTTAATCAACCAATCAACCAACCAATCAGTCAATTGAGCAGTCAATCAGTCACTCTGTAGTGAACCAGGTGAACACCCTTGAGAGGATTCATTTACAAGGTAGGCTTGAGCAGTTTCCCAAAGGATCACACAAGACTGAATTCCTCCTTTGCACAAATTATACACTCCTCTTTCAGCAGCCTGAAAGTGGAGCGCTAGATCACTTACTTTATAAAGTGTATTGTTTTATATTTCAAATGCTCCTTACATCTGGGTTCTGACTGGAAATACCAAGATACAGAATGCATATGACTTGGGAGGAATGAGCTAAGCAAATACAGAGTACTACAAACACTGAGAATGATTAGCTTCTTTACCTACAACAGCTGAAGTGTAGCATCTGATTTGTAAGGGACATCCTACTTCAAATGCTGGCATTACAGGGGGTAGCTGCCACAGCTTGTTTTCAGTACCTACAAAGTGAAGTGTTGTAGCTCTCACATCACTGCTAATGATTTATAATGGGAATGGGGGCATTGTTAAAGTCATGGACCTGAGGGGCCATCACAGTTCCCAAGGAGGTTAGGGGAACTTGTTAAATGTTAGAGAGTAAAGGACTTTAGCAGGATTTGAAACAGAGTTTTCCAGTTCTTGTGCCTGTGCTTTAACCACTAGATTAGTCTTCTTCCATATGCTGCAGCTGATTTTGTCCTGGTAACCTATTCCTTATTATAGCTGAACTCTTTATTGCCTTACATCAGCCATCCAATCACTGACTGCCTAGTTACAAAGGGAAAGGGGCATTTTTGCAAGATTGTGTCTCACTGCTGGTGTCAATCAAAACAGAGAATGCTAACACACACAGAACATAATACAACAGCTATATAATACCCCTTAAGACACTTGTTGTACCCAGAGTCATGTATTGGGTAAACTGTTTTTGTTAACAGAAACATTAACACAACACATATAGGCACTTCCTTATAGGCGTACTCTAGATACATGTAAAATCAGTGCTGACTCACACTCATATGGTCCTAGTCCCCATTAGACCTGCACTTCAGGATGTGCACAACACTTAAAGAGTTCCCCCATTACTCAAGTGGGGGACCAAACATTGTGGGTTCTGTTTACTGGTGGAACAGCATTTAGTGCAGCATCATTATCTGTTGCTCTGATGACATCATCCTCCAGCAACATTGATGGTAAAATGGAGGACAAACACATTGATAACTTCTGGGGGCTGTATATTTTTATTTATAATCTAGATTTGGACAGCAATAGGACTGCTGGCAACTAGAGGAGGAACACAACAGTTATACATAAGGAGTTGGGAAAATATGGGTGTGAAACTATGGGAGACTTCCCCTTTAAGAGGTACAGAACTATAATAGCTCTTAAAAAGTTTAAACCTGATATTTTACTTTTACAAGAAACACATTTGCCCATTACAGAGCATCAAAGTGAGCTAAATTTGAATTCATCCATGTAATCAAATTGACTTACAAACATGGGAGATGCAGTGGGATGGTGATTTTAGTACCTAAAAATTCATGGTTTGTCTTAACAGACCATTACTCTGACAAAGATGGGTGTCGGGCTTTGGTTTTTGGATACTATTCATGGTCAACAGGTGACAATTTATACTATCTATATACCTCCGAGTAGTGATGCTTTCTCCATTCAAAAATTAATGGATGTCATTCTTATGCACAAAAAGAGGGCTCTTAGGAGGCAATTTCAACTGCCTTCTAAATCCGGCCTTGGATACCTCTGCCCCTCGAGCTCTAGCAGCCTCCTCTGGGCAGAAGCATCTTCGGTGGCTCATCAGAGAAGTTGGTTTGGTGGATGCTTGGAGACACTTACGTTCTTTTCATTCCCATGCTCATAAACAATACTCTCAATTAGATTATTTTTGTGTCCATGGGGAGCACCTTGGTTTGGTGCACACCTTTGACATAGATAGTATTTGTCTTTCTGATCATGCCCCCATACACCTAGATTTGGACATTGAAAAGGAATGTAAAAATGTGTTCCGGAGATTTATTGCTCCCTCATTCGTGACCTTGAATTTATTAAAATGATAAAAGAGATCATCCCCAGCATCATTAGGGATAATGTCTTTGAAACCACTACCCTTCAAGTTCTGCAGGACACCTTAAAAATGGTTCTTCGTGGCCATCTCATTGCCTACTCCACCCGAAAGAGAAAACAATGTGAGGCATGGTTGTGGGAATTGCAGGAGAAGTTGAAATTTCCCCAGATAGCTCATATGCAGGGAGATCACATGTTAATCCAGCTAATTCATCAAACCCAGAATAAGATACAAAATAGACTATCCTATAAAATGGAGCAGACTTTATTATGGCTTTGCCAGAAATATTAGGAAGGCGGAGCATGGGCATCAAAGATATTAGCCTATCGCCTTAGAAAACAAAGTCAGATTGTCTCTATTCTTAAAATCAAAGATTCACAGACAGGACAGTTTGTTACAACAACTCCACAGATGCTCCAAGTATTCTGTAATTATTATTCTCAGCTGTACACAGAAGAGATGTCTCCATCACTAGATACTATTATTAAATTCCTGGAGGGGGCACGGCTTCCTATACTGACTGACCTGCAAAAAGAGTCTATACTTAGGCACATAGGAGCAGGAACTATTTTTAAATAATAAAAACCTGAAAAAGAGGAAAAGCCCGGGCCCCAATGGCTATGGGGTTGAGTTTTATAAATCCACTCTAGAGCTGATAAAGGAGCCGCTGTTAAGAGCCCTTCAGGAGAGCCATGACACAGCCATCTATCCCGTTTCCTGGCAACGGGCTACTATTTCGACTATCTTAAAACTGAACAAGTCAGCCCATTCATGCGACTCCTATCACCCCATCTCAGTCTTGAGTCAAGACTATGAAATTTGTACCAGTATTCTTGCTCACCGATTGGATTCCATTCTCCCCATACTTACACATCCTGACCAATCTGGTTTTATCAGATCATGGCAAACTACTGATAATATTAAAAGAACCTTGCATGTAATTAATCATACCCATCATACTAACCCCCGACATTTCAGTTTAGATGCCTAAAGGCATTTGATAGAGTCTCATGGACCTTTTATATACTTCCTCATCAAATTGGATTTCCTCAAGAATTTCTAAATAATATCCATGGTATCTATATCAACCCACAAGCAACTGTCAAGGTAAACTGGTTCTCACTCCTCCCATTTTAATTTGACCCAAGGTACCAGAGAAGGCTGGCCTTTATCGCCATATTTGTTTGTACTATATGCAGAACCGAAAGCTTAATTCCTGTGCAAACTCAGCAAATCCAGGGTTATTTGGTAAGGGATCACTCCCACAAGCTTGCGTACTATGCTGATGACTTGTTGTTATATATTACCAATCCTGATTCCTCACTACCAGATCTGGAACATTGCCACCATATCATTGAACAAGTCTCTGGCTATAGGATTAATCCACAAAAATAGGAAGTATTAGCAATACACTTCTCCCCTTCCTCTCAACTGCGACAGTGATACTCATATAAATGGAATCAAGCTTGGTGTTTATCTGACACCAGACGCACAAAGATAGTTTCACAAAACTATACTTCGTTAATAGAACAGGTCAAGCCCAATTCACAAACTTGGTGCTATCTTCCTATATCTTTATAGGATTGAGGGATGATCCTGGCTTGAGGCTAGGAGGTGTCCAGCTGAACCCCTCCAATTGTGTTAGGAATCTGGGTTTGTTTCTTGATGATGGCCTGACACTTGATGCTCAGGTGTCGGCCATTGTCCAAACTGGCTTCTAACATCTAAGGGAACATTGCCCGGATTTGGGCCCTGTTACCGGCAAGGACCTCGCCACCTTGGTGCATGCCTTTGTCATGTCTAGGTTGGATTACTGCAATGCTGTCTACCTAGGGCTATCCAGAGGCAATGTCTGCCATCTGTAGCTGGTGTAGAATGTGGCAGCCAGGTTGCTGACAAGTGGACTAAGATTTGTTCATATTATGCTTGTTCTCCACGGACTGCACTGGCTGCCGGTATGGTGGAGGATTGTCTTCAAGGTCAGACTACTGACATATAAAGCCCTACATGGCCAGGGACCAGACTATCTGCACAGCCTCCTGGTTCCTCATTGCCTAATCCACTTTCTCCGTTCCTCCGAGAGTTGCCCCCTAGTGGTTCCCAGGGCTAGGCTGTGGCAGTCAAGTGATCAAACTTTCTCTGTGGCTGCACCAGCCCTGTGGAATTCGCTGCCAAGTTATCTGAGGAAGCACCCTCAGTGGAAACCTTTAAAAAGGGCTTGAAAACATTTTTGTTTGGTCAAGCATATGAGTTGTATCACTAATATAATTATATATTTGCTGACTGTACTGTCTGATAGGGAGACACGTTATATGTAATCTGTTTTTAGAGTTATTGTTTTATTATTTATTCTGTAAGTTGATTGCTGCTGTTTCTGTATGTTTATTTGATGTTTTTTGATGCAGAATGTTTTTCTACTGATGTGTTTCATTGGATGTTTTTTATGAAGTGTTCAGCACTTTGAGCCTCCAGGAAGGAGTGCTATATAAAGTATCTATCTATCTATCTATCTATCTATCTATCTATCTATCTATCTATCTATCTATCTATCTATCTATCTATCTATCTTAATAAGCAGAGTGCAAACCATTCAGATGAATGTCTTGCCTTGATTGCTTTATTTATTTCAAAATATTCCATTTCTGCCCTCTAGGGAGGGGTTTTCCAGGTGGGACAGGATAATTTCCTCCTTTTATGACAAGGGAAACACCCTTGAGTTGCCCTAAAAAAACTGCAGTTACCTAAGTCCGGGGGGGGGGAGTTAGCACTACATAATTTACAACACTATGCAATGGCAGCCCTTCTTAATCACATAGCATACTGGTTCTGCTTGCCTACTCAAGCCCCCTTAAGGGTACAGATAGAACACACTATGTCTCAGTCCGCTCTGAATGACACTATGATTTTTCAACTGACTAGGGGTGACTCAGCATAGGAACCATCCATTTATACAGCAGACATATTACGCCATTGGAGAGCTTTTTAGAATAAATCAGAAAACATTAAAAGCGGAGGGGGGGGGCTTGGGACTCTGGTGCTGGACCTCCTGCCTTTCCTCCTGCGAGGCTTGATCACAAGTTCTATTCTTAGTTCAGATTTTGTCTCACCCAGGCTTATCATTTTTACCATGATGGGACCTTTAAATGTTTCCCACAATTACAAACAAAGTTTTCATTGATGAGTTCCCAGTATTACAGATATCTTCAAATTGGACATTTTCTGGGTAGTACTATTAGCCTCAATGTTGATTGCCAGGCTATTGTTTCAATTTTTCAAATGATCTTGCAGGTGCAGCAGGAGGTTTCCCCAACCTACCTAATTTCACACTACTACTAAGCTCTTCGGATCTCCCTACTTCACTCATGGAGTTGTTCAATCAAACTGGGGCTGAACTCTCTGTTGAACTTACCTTGAGCATTGGAGGCAGATATGATGTAGACAACATCAAATAACAAGCTAATATATCTGGCAGGAGTATGATTGGAAAGTAGTATCCCATTATTTTCTCACCCTACAAATCACCTCCAAATTCCACATTTCTAGGGACTCATCCTGTTGGAGGGGTTGCGGTTGTGAGGTGTCCACACATGTACATGTGTTCTGGTCATGCCCTGTGTTGGCCCCATTCTGGGAGGCAGTTGGGTCAGCACTAACAGAGGTGTTCCCTGATCTGGGACTTTTGGCACCAGAGGTGGAGATTCTATTACTCTTGCATCCTCAAATTAAACAGAAGCAGCACCTTTATTTACTCAGTATCTACTTTATCTACTCAATAGATAGTAGGGGTTAGGAAGAAGTAGGCTGTTGGTTAACTAGGATCTGAAACTTATCCAATAGGTAGGGAAATGGGAAGGCTAGGTGGGCCAAGCGGTCCTTATCTGCCATCAAAGTCTATGTTTCTATTTTCTATTAGTGGTGGCCCAAAAAGCCCTGACTAGACTATGGCTGCAATGCCCCTCATCACAAATAAAACAATGGGAGGATATTATTTATGATGTTTATCAAATGGAACAAATGACTGCTCAGTTACAGGATAGATTACCACTTTTGATGAACAGATGGACAATTTGGTTTATGTATATTTCTAACCACAAGTCAGCAATAATACCTTGATGAGGCTGGAGCTGTTGTGGGGATGGACAGGGTCTGGTTAGTCCTTTAGAAAATTAATTTCTTGCATAGGTTTCTGGATGGAGGAGGCCCCCCTCCCACCCCCCATTAATTCTGAAGTCCTGCCTTCCCTCCAGGTCTCTCCCCTGGCAAATATATAGTTTGCAGTGTTATGGATATCTGTGCTGCATGAATTCATATGTGTTGCTCTTATGACTGCTTTATTGATATGGATAACTGTCTGTACCACTTAAAACTTGAATAAAAACAAAGTTTAAAAAAAAGTATATGACTTCTGCAGTAGCATAAATTACATTAGTCCTAATCGTTCATCACTGAAATATGGTACACTGGACTAGGGACAGATCTAGAATATTTTTAAGGGGGTAGCAACTTTGTCAAGAGGATAGTAGCACTTCCTCCTAAATTGTTCCCTTAAAAAACTCAGATTAGGCAGGTGATGAAATTAAGTTTTGCAGCCACTAGCCAGCAGAGCTAGTGACAGGGAACATCCACTAGCCCCACAGACTTTTCCACTGGCCCAGCTGGTATATTTATTGAAATATTACCATCTCCAGCACAAGCCCACAGGAATAATTAAAGGGAAATCTTAGTAGACCAATACAAAAATCAACTAACATTTGGCTAGTGGTCCGGTGCCAATTTCAACTCCTCTTAGGCTAAAACAGCTACTGTTTGATGGCCTAAGGAGTAATGAGTGCTTCATTGCTACATAACTGGATCCACAAGTGCACTGGCCATTCAATATGGGACAGGGGGAAAAGAAAATTTGTGGGAAAATCAAAATGTACACCACTAGAGGTGGGCAAAGTCGACAAAATTCGCTCAGTGAAATATTTTGTGAATAGCGCTCAAGTCGTGGAACATGGATCGAGGGCAAAAGTGTGGCATTTCACTTGCAAAATTTCACACTTTGCACAAAAAACTACTGTTTGCCCACCAATTGATCACTGGCCCCAATAATAAATAAAAAAACTCCTCCGTGCAGATCTGTGGTGTCTAGTGGACCCCCCCCCACGGATCACTGGCCCCAATAATAAATTTAAAAAATCCTCCATCCAGATCCCTGGTGTCTAGTGGAACCCCACTCTGCCGATCACTGGCCCCAATAAAAAACATCCCTGGTGTCCAGTGGAACCCTCTGCCCCCCACCCCATCAGGTATTTCCCCACCACCACTCTGCTTCCCACCCTGACCCTGTCCCTGAGTGGGCCACCGGCACAGCCCTCCACTCACCTCCGCGGCCAGCCAGCCTGACTGACATGTTCTGAATGAATGAGCACATGCTTGTACAAGCATGAGCTTATTCGTTCAGTCAGTCAGCCTGCTTGCCATTGTATGCAACGTTTTTCAGGGGGCTAGAGAAGGAAGGGAGCTGCTCCAGTCTTCTGTGGGGGAGGGGCGGGAATGTGGGGAAACAATGTTGTGGACCCCAGGAGAGGGGCAGGGTGGGGAGCAGGGGGATCCATTAGACACTAGGGATGTTTTAAAAACAAATTATGTGAAGTGCTCCATAGAGGAGAATTTGGCGACTTCGCTGCATATTCGCCTATGGAGTAAAACTTCACTGCATCTCCATACACCACTGTGGAAAATTACTGTTTTTATAGAGACTGCTGTCAATTTAGCATATTAGAGCAATACACATTTCTGATCTAACATTTCAATATACATTCATAGCCAGCCTTAGTCACCCTCAGCCCCTGAAGCTTCCGGAGGCCCTCTACCCAGAAGTAGCCCCAATCATAGCCAATGACAGTCACTAATCTTTAAATAGTATATATTTTTTTATATTTTGAATCCCATCCCTTGCACACTTGCTGCACCAACTTCTCCCTCCCCACCAGTTTTTCTTCCCTGCTTCACTCTGCCACACTTATCTACAATTAGCAACCTCAGTCTATGCAATCCATTTCCATATTGCATCACACCCTTTTTATATTAATCACCCCCTCAAAAAAGCACCTTACCCACTGCCCAAGCACAGTACCTGATATGGAAGTCCATTAAACAACCTTCTGTAACCCTATCAATAACACCCTTTCATTTTTATCAATTCATCAGCAGAAGAATAAAGCAGAACTTGAAACGTCAAAGCCACAAGCAGACAGCACTGTACCTTGCCCGTAATACTTCTCTCGACCGTGCCTGATGCTGTCTCCTTGCCCAGCTGCAGCTGTAACAGTAGCACCAGTGTTAGCAGAACTGGACTCGAACATATCATCTGTTCCCACCTTCCTCTCTGCAGGGTTTAATTTGTTATTTATATACAGACGGTTGCTGGAGGCTTTGCTCTCCCAGCCACTGCCTTTTTATCATTTCCATCCGTCTTGTGGGAGATGGATGAGTTTGGGGCTTGTGAGAGGAGCAGTATGGAAAACACCAGATGAGGTCACAAGAAGCAAACTTACTATTGCGGACAGCATTTACAGTCAACTCATCAGCCCAGCAAGTGACTTCTGGGTTTGCAGTTGGCAACCAAGAACTGGCTTCCTCTGGGTTATCCATTGTGGACTGTAGCAGGATGTGGCATGGCTGGAGGGCCCTAATCACATTCACAGCACTTGTTGTGGGAACATACCTCTCAACCTTCTAGGACCAAATCAGGGACAACCCCCCCCAAAAAATCAGGGACAAATGACCAAAATCAGATACCATATATTACTCAGCATGGCACAGCGCCATCGCATGACATGTACATCATGCAATGTAGAACTGTACATATGTAAAGTACCTTTAGTTTATGGTTTTAAAATGTCTAATTCAGTTGCATACTACCAAATGGCATAATAAAAAAACACAGGAAAATGTTCTGCATGTTTATGCTGTAATTTCTTTTCATTTACATACTTGAAACTAAAGTGGAACATAGGCACTGCTGCTAAAGAAATACTTTTTTTTAGGATTCAGTGTTAAGTTAATTTCCAGGCTTTTAAGGATCTACTGTTATTACTTTCCAGACTTAACTGAACAGAAATATACTGTATTGGAAAGCAGTGTGTGTGTGTGTGTGTGTGTGTGTATGTGTGTATGTGTGTGTGTGTGTATGTCTCTTTCTCTCAGTAGTCTCATTAGAGAAACAGATGAGCCCATGGAATGCTGGGGGGGAGGGGGTCCTATAACCTCTGTTTTTCTGCTTGGACAAGTTTAACCCTTCCTGTGTTGTTGACTGACATAGCAGTCCAGAGTTCCTATACTTTGGAATTCTATAGTTAGCCTAAGGGTTAAGCAGGTCTGCTAGGCTTACACTGGTATTCTGAAAATCCATAAAAGAAGCAATCAATTTCAGACTTCAGGACAGAGAGTCTAAATTCAGGAAATAGTGGACAAAATGGGACAGTTGAGAAGTATGGGTGGGAATACAGCAACTGGGCTTTTTTTAACTTACCGCATCAGTGTATAGCATTACTCTGATTGTCTGTTGCTGCAGGTGCCTGATATCAGATGCCAATGGGCATCTGAAAACAAAGATATGATTGATGGGGCTGATGGAGACAATGCCGAGAACACTGGCATTCTCCAAATTTGGGAGCATTTGCAGGCTGCTTGGGACTTCAGGACAGGAGGGCTGAATTTGGAAATCCCCAAAATAGGGACATTTGAGAGGTATGGGTACATGGACTGGATGCCAAATTCCAGTTGCAAAGGGAATGGCAGCCAGAATGTGTGGTTTGGTCTGTGTGGCACAGACTATGAGTGTTGTAATTTTTGGTGCTGCCAAATGCCCCATGTGCAAATACTAAATTGCTAGCAGCTAGTGAAGTGGGGCTGCCAAGTGCCCCTTTGCAAGTACTAAGGCTAGTAGTAAGTGAAATGGTGCTGCCAACTGTCCCCGTGCAAGTACAAATGGACAGCAGCTAGTGAAGTGAGGCTACCAAATGCCTTGATTAGTTCCAGTTGGTTCTGGAAGGAAGGACCCTGCCAGCAAAGAGATTCTTCACAAGGCTAATTAGAGAGCATACAATATTTAGAAGGGACTATGTGACACCCATTGAGAAATGGAGAAATGGGGAGCAACTCTGCAGTGATCAAATTTATAAACTATGCCAGCTGGTGCTCTCCATCTTAGAAAAGAAGAGCTCACAAAATGAAGGCTCCAGTTGTTGAAAGTTACCGCCCTGTTTGGACATCAAGTTTATTGTGTTTCTAAGTTTGCCTAACCCTTTTGTAACTTTACAGCCTAGACAGTCCTGTGTCTGCCAGTGAATGCCTGAAAGTCAGTCCCAGCTCAGGAGGTCAGATATGTTTCAGACTTGCTATTTCTTGGATGTGAGACCCCTCCCAGGTGAGCGTAACACCAGCACTGGTGCCCCTTGACATGTTGGGAAGGGAGCCTTACACGTGGGGTTTGTCTGGGATGTTTTGGGGGGGTCCTTTTGGGGTTCCTGGTGTTCCAGAAGGTGGTAAGTGTGGTTTTGGACTTGTTCTGGTGTGGCTGAGTGCATTCCCTGAAAAAGGAAAGATGGTGGAGGAAAATGGCAGCATTGGATCTTGGTAGAAGTGTGAGTTGCCAGCCGGGGGTTGAAAGTGAGATGATATGGCCGAAAACGGTCTTGTGTGCCTGCATGTGAGAATCTTATCCATAATCAACAGGCTAGCTAAAGGTGTCAACATGGTTGGACAAGCTCCCTGGAGGGGGAGTGGCTGGGGACTCAAGGTCTGGAAATGTGTACAGTGCTGCATAAAGAGGCAAGCTGATGCAGGAAACAGCTGAGGAGGTGAAGAGATAAAATCACAGTGAGAGTATTCCCTTGAGTTTGGTATAGCTCCGCCATGAAGTAGAACTCCAGATTTTCCAGCAACATGAAAAAAAGAGCTTGCAGAATGGGGACAGGATAGATCAAGTGGCACAGTAGATACAGAACAAACAAAGGGGACTCGTTATGTAAGGAAGTGCAGAGCTCATAAAAAGGTGAGCAAGAGAGACTGATCAATAAGACAGCAGGAGCACTGAAAATGGAACTGTGATTCAGCAGCATTAACACAGGGCAGAGTGGTGTGTGCTGTGAGAGTGGTTTACCAAGACACTCTCCAAAATATGAGGACAGTGCCTGGCCCATCCCCTTTTCATTATAGCAGGAGGTGGTTGGTTATGAAGTCTCTGCAGATGATATCATCCACTGTGATGACCTATCGACATCATAGAGATCTTCTGTGATGTGTGCTCACAGTACTGAGATAAAAATAGCTGTAAAGCAGTTTCTGGTGCTCATTTTATAGCAGACTGCATGCCAGGGATTCATATATCTTTACTTTACCAGGACAGATACAAATTTACTATTGTTTACTTTTTTTTGCAAATCCACTCCATTAGTTTACACAGTCTAAAAGCTGAAGGTATAGATGTTCACACTCACGGCCAAGTGTGCTTGGACTGGCGGACTGCACAAGTGGAGCTCTGAATAAACTGTTATTTTAAAGTCAACCATTTGCTATTTGGGTTACCGGACCAGGGGTCTCTTGTGCTAGGGTATGCATGCTGTTACTGGGGATTACTGAAGTGCATACTGTGTGCTGAAATGTATTGGTACTGACACATAGACATCCATGTCCTCACTAAGTGGTGAGGCATGGACATTATCCACAGGAGCCAGATTTGCTGGAGAGAAGGACTGACCCAAAGAAAAATGGCACTATACTTCAGGGGGTGTAACTGGTTAAAAAACTATATTTAAGGGAATTGACACCACCAGTGTTTCCCATGTGGCAATGGATCACCATGCAAGGCTCACAGATTTACAATGTGAGCCTATGTGGTACGGATTCCCTTTAAGAAAAAAAAGGGGTAGGAGGGTTTCTGTACAGTACATGGGTATTACTTCCTGAATGAAAGTTAGGTAAGTGCCACTGCATGAGTATTAGAAATTTAAGTATTTAATGTTTGACCGAAGGAAGAAGTGGGAAAATGTAGTTGTGTACTTGGTGGGTATACATACATAATGGGATGAGTTAAGTGCCTATTGCTGTATGCAGGAATCTACAGTATACCTATTGGTAGTGATACAACCAGAAGCCTAAAATATCACAGTAAACTTTATTCCAGATTATACCTATTACAACATGTTGCCAGCAGTTAGAAAGTCTCCAGTTACATCATGATGCAAACAAAACTCAAAGAAACATTATCTTGCAAGCATTCTTATACTGCTGATAAGCAAAGTATTTTACTAGGTTACAGAATCTTCCAAGAGGATGGATAGAAAATACATCACTTCTGCTGGTGGAAAGTTAGCTTAGAAGACAGATCGTCATTTGGCTTACACGTCAGCAGAGATAACAATATAGCTGATCAACTACTTCTGGTTACAATACAGTCTGTTCATTAAGGAATGCTGATTCTAGCAGTGAGGCAAAAAGCTGTAGGTGGCAGACTAATGTCACAAATAAATATGGCTAAATATGCTAAACATTGTAATTATGATTTATCATTGCAAGTGGTGCTTTAAGATCACAAACATATCTAAAACATGATCAGTAACTTCTCCTAGCATAGTTGATCAGTAATCATAGCTGAATAACGGTATACAATTTATAGCAATGTGGTTTCTCAGTCAATCATAGCTAAGCACAAGTAAATCACGTTGGGGGTGGGGCAGCAGCAAGCTATACCTCTGGAAGTTTCTTTATGATGTAACAGCTTCCTTCAGGTGATTCTGTGCTTTCTGTGTTTAAATTTATGTGAGCTGGGAGAATTTGCCTAGGTTTGAGGGTGGGACTGCAGTAAGCTACAGCTCTGGTAGTTACTTTGTTATGTAAAAGCTTCCTTCAGGTGATTCTGTGCTTTCTGTATTTAAATCGATGTGAGCTGAGAGAGTTTGCCATAGTCTAGGGGTGGGGCAGCAACAAGCTATAGCTCTGGAAGTTTCTTTGTGATGTAACAGCTTCCTTCAGGTGATTCTGTGCTTTCTGTATTTAAATTGAAGTGAGCTGAGAGAGTTTGCCATAGTCTGGGGGTGGGGCAGCAACAAGCTATAGCTCTAGAAATTTCTTTGTGTTGTTGCTCGGTTTCTGAAAGATTCTGGCTGTTTCTAAGAAGGTGGGGATTTACTTTCAAAAGCAGTTGTTTAAGAGGCTGATAAACTCTCACGGTAGCTGCAGGTAGTGCTAGCCATGGGTAGGGTTGTGGGATGCAATGGTTGTGGGTAGCGGTATGGATGAACATATTGTGGAGGATGGGAGAGTGTCCAATCTGCTACAGGCCGAGGAGGCTCGAGGATCTGTGGTAGCTTGGTAGAGAGCTGGAGATGATGAGGGGGGGATTCTAAGAGAGGTGGACCTTCACCAGGGTGTAACATGAGGTCACCACAAGGGAGGGACAATGGGTCAAGGGAAGGGATGGGGATGAGGTGGGAGCAAACAAAACAGGAAGCCTAACAATGGACAGTGGACTTGAGTCAGGTCTAGCACCAGAGGGGTCTCAAGTCAGGAGGGAGGAGCCAATGCATAGCAGAACAGAGGGGGTAAAAATAGGTTTGCTGTACTAATGACACTGGTGTGGGAGGAGGAGAAGGAGGGTGAGCTCCAGGAGGGGGCAGGAGAGGAAACAGGAGGAGATTGCACAAGGGACGGTACTTGGAAAGAGGCAAGGAAGAGGGGCAATACTGGTGGAGGTGGCAGGGGAGCCCATGGCAGATGGGGAGGTGGAGGATAGCAAGTGATCAGTGAAGGGGAAGGGGATGGGTCAGGGGTAGGGGGGGAACCACTGGAATGAATGGTAGAGCTTCTAATATGGGGGACTCTAGAAATGGGAACCTGGGTAGAAGGGTGGGGACGTGAGCGAGAAATGAAGAAGGGGGTGTATTGGTACTGGGGACTCCATACTTAAGGGGATCAGATGTGGCAGCAAGGGGGAATGGCATAGTCACATATAGATGGAGTCCCTACCATGGTTAATGGCAGTCATCGTGGGGCAGTCAGCTCTAAAGTGTGCAAGGAGGAGTAGTAGGAAACTGCATATAGTGGTGCATGTGGAGAGAAACAACCTGGCAGGAGAGATGGTGCAGTAGTGACGGAGAGGTTTGAGCATGTGGGAAGGATGTGCGAGGTGATAGGGGAGTTGGTGGCCTTCTCAGAGGTGTTCCCAGTACCCTGTGGGAGTACAGTGAGGGATGGGAGGATTGGGGAGTTCAACATATAGTTGTGGGAGTGGTGTCAATCCAAGGGGGATGGGGTAGTGGGTGGATGGGGCAGGACCTGGGACAGTAATGATCTATATGAAGGGGATGGGCTGCACTTGAGTGGGGATGGGAAGGGGGTACTAAAGTAGAAATTAGAGGGGTATATAGTGACCAAGGTGGATTTAAACTAGGTGAGGGGTGGTGACTGGACAGCTGGTAGGCAGGGATCCCAGAGAGAGGAGCCAAAAAAGCTTCCCCCCCAAGCTAGCAGGGAAGGATTCAGGGAAGTTGCATGGGGGGAATAGGAGGGAGGAGAAGCAAGAAGAGGAAGGGAAGGGGACAGGATGGAGGGTGGTCTCACTGAATGTGAGAAGCTTAGTTAACAAATCAATTGAGTTACAGATGCGATGCTCATGGCAGTGGAGAGGGTGGATACTGTGGCCATCACAGAAACATGGGCCACTGAGTACGGGTACTGGAATATTATGATCCCGTGGTATAGGATATTCAGGAAGGATGGGGGGAGGGGAGGGGGGACATGGCAATCTATGTGTGAGAGGGGATAAGGTGCATTAGGGAAGAGGGGGAGGAAGGCAGGACAGAGGCCCTATGGATGCTGTTCCAGGACTCAAAGAAAAGGACACTGAGGATGGGGGTAGCATATGTCACACTTGGACTGCTGGTTCTGATTGCTGTATCATTTTTTCTGTAAATCTAAAAAAAAAGTGTGATGGACTGTGTCAAGAGAAAATGTTGTCTTGCTGGAACTGACACATCAAACCCCCAAGGGATAAGGTCAAAGGACAGAACACTGCTTAAACTGCAGATATCTGTGGTGCAATTATCTTGTTAGTTTGCTTTGAAGGCAGGAACCAAGATATCCATTTTTATAATGCTCTCAGGGAGATCCTTTGATCTGCACTAGGTGTCCTGAGAAAAGGGACACAGGCAGTGTTATGGCTAACCTCCCAGGAAGCCAGCTCATTTCATCAAAGAGACCTTTGATGTCTGGGGATACCAGGTCCCAGACTAAATTAAGGTGTCCAATGTACATTTGCTTTGAATATACAGTGACCTACATCAAAGAGACTTTTGATGTCTAGGGTAAAGCAGATCACAGACCGGTTTGGACCAGTCACATAAGGAGAGGCAATTTATTATGTCATCTATTATTTTTTTAAATATCTTAGTAGGCCATTCTGTGTTATAACATATACATTTTAATACTCCAAGTCAGAGTTAGGTGACCTCAGACAGAAGGCCGGCTCAAGACTGTTTTTTAAACTACTGAGCAGACCTTAGAGAGGACACATTCATATTTCTGACTGAGAGAGGAGAAATATCAATGCACTGAAAGATTAAGAAGTAAGGAGACCTTAGATAAAACCAGTCTGAGTGTTATTATTTGTAGGAATCTGCACTTTTAAACCTGTTTGTTTAAGGCTGTATGTGTTGGGATATCTTGTTCTGTACTTTACTGTTTTCCTATTTAATCTATTTTAAAGTAAAGATATATATTTTAAAAATGGAAACTGCCTGGTGTGCCTTGACATTTCTTTTTATATAAGTGAAGCTTTAAAAGTTATAGTTGACACTGTGTATGACCTTATTGTGATACCAAATTAGGAAATGGATAGAGTTCTCTAAAGTCTTGCATAGAGTTCTAAGGGTTCATTTTGTAAGACCTGGTTAGGTACCCATAGGCAAAAATATCTGGCCCCCTGAAGACAGAATTATCTGAGCCTGATAATTGGGTACGCTAACAAGAGGTTATCAGTTTGAATCCCTCCTGAACTTGAGACTAAGGTGACTCGAACCCACAAAACAGACAAGAGGGTTACCTTGTACTGTTCACAATTCTACGCTCAGAGGCTGGCATTTTGGGAGTAGAGGGCTGACTGGCTGAGCGAATCTGTGACAGAATGGTTAGCAGTGGTGGCATATAAAGTTTGGTGGTAAAAGCTTCATTGTTCAGTGTGTCAGCTTGAGACTGTTGAGCTCACTTGGAAAAAAGAAAGGCAGTGTTTTATTTCAAAAGGAAATGGAACTATATCCCTTGACTTACAGTCAAATTCCTACCAGTTTTCTTTTTTTTTTCTAAAGTGCCAGTCAGATTAGCAGTAATCAGGAAAGATGGCTTCCAACTACAGCAGGCACACTGTAGAATACTTAAAACAGTTGTGCGAGGACAGAGGAGTCCTGTTCAAGGTGACAGCCAAAAAGCAGAACCTCATGAGGGACCTGATGGTAGCAGATACCCAGAGCAACAAGTCACAGACTGTGACTGAAAGGGAACAAACCTCAAGTGTGGAAGGGCTAGTGGCCAGTGAAGGGTCCAGAGCAGATGAGGAGGTCAGCAGGACCACTGTCAGTGAAGGGCCACAGCAGCAGAAGAAGGTCACCAGTATCCTGAATCCAGAGGTACTCAGGCTGTAAATTGAGTTGTGCAGGATGGAACTGGAGGCAGAGCGAGAACAGAGGGAGGCAGACTGTGAGGTAGAGCCACAACAGAGGGAGGCAGACCATGAGGAGTGTGAGTGCCAGCGAGCTGCAGAGGAGAAGAGAGAACACAAACGCTGAGAGGCAGAGTGAGAACAGTGAGCTGCAGAGGAGAAGAGAGAGGAGCGCCAGTGGCAACACGAACTGGAGAAGCTACTACTCCGACCAGTGGCACCAGAGCAGGTAAGTGGCTTGGGTTTAACAGGGACTGCAGATCTGGGTTACATATTGAACTCCAAATTAATAGCCGAGTTTAAAGAGGGGGAGGACATGGATGCTTTTTAAATTCTTTTGAAAAAATTTGTATTCAGGCTAAAATTTCTAGAGAGTCCTGAAACTTCCAGCTATCTCCACTACTTACAGGAAAGCTCAGGATGCATTGGGTCAAATGGACAATGAGGACAACAATGGTTACAGCAAGCTACAAGCTGCACTGTTAAAAAATGTTGAATTAACTGCTGAATCATACAGAGCTAAATTCTATAAGCTCAGGACAAGCCCTGATATGAGATATGAGGAGCTAGCCATGAAACAATGTCAGTTTTTAAAACGTTGGTGGAAAGGAATTGAGGCAAACTCTGTTGATAAAATTGAAAATGTGATTTTATTAGAACAGTTTTATTGGGCATCCCCAGCAGAGCTGAAAATCTGGCTAGAGGGACGAGATCCAAAAACAGTACAAGAGGCTGCTGAACTCTCGGATCACTATGCCAAGAGCAGACCTGCTCTGAGGGTGAATGGGGCAGGCTTGGCAGTGCAGAAAGGGAAAAGCGCACCTTCAGGGCAGCTAAAACCCTCACTGCCTCCACCAAAACCAGTTAGCCCCAGGTTTCAACAAAAAGATTTCTCTGAAGTAAAGAAATGCCTGTTGGTTGTGTAAAGAAACTGGGCATATTGCCAGACAGTGTCCCAAAAAGGTGAGCCATAATGCACAACTGGGTGCTAGAAAAGAAGTGGGTTGTTTGTGTGTCCCTGGAAGCATGCCAGTGAACATGAGGGAACACATGCACCCAGTCATGGTGAATGGTGTACAGACACAGGGGTTAAGGGACACAGGGGCATCCCTGACATTGGTTAAGGGGGATCTGGTATAGCCTGGTCAGCTTATACCCAATAAATATGTCACTGTACAGGACTTTGTGGGCAGGGAAAAAACATTGCCCCTCGCTGGTGTTCTGCTAGACTGGGGTGAAACAAGAGGGACTGTGCAACAGGTGGTTGCAGCCAAAACATTAGAAATGGATGTGATCCTGGGTAACAATCTCCAGCAGGGGATGGTGTGTGCAGTTACCCATAGCCAAGTGGCAATGGAAAATTGTAGTTCCCTGAACCCCACAGAAACCAGTGTGGAAACCACTGAGAGGCTGGTTCCCCAGCCTGTGTCTCCAGATGGGGAGACTGATAAAAAGGGGGTAGACATTTCCTCAGTAGCAAGTAACCACACAGCTACAGAGGGTTACTCTGAAGAGGGAGGGGTGATTCTTTGTCAGAGGGTTGGGATTGACAGTGATCCTGAGGGCCCTGACGCTAGTGCTAGGGACCCTAGTTTAGTGACTGAAGGGGACCTGTCCCATGCCTTGGGACTGTGTGAGGGGCTTGCAGCTGCTCAGAGGAGTGACCCTAGTTTAGAGAAGCTGAGGACTTGGGGAGACTCAGATAGCACACAGGGAGGTGACGGCAGACATAAGGTTTATTGGGAAAATGGACTTATGTATATACAGGCAGTACAGACAGGGGGAGAGATGCCAGGCAGGCAGCTTGTTGTTTCCAAGGGGTATCGTGAGCAGTTGCTAAAAACTTCACATGATATTCCCTTGTCTGGTCATCTGGGAATCACACGCACTATGCAGCAGTTGGCCCAGAATTTCTACTGGCCTAACTTCACCCAGCAGGTGAAGGAGTATTGCAGGTCTTGTCACCAGTGCCAAGAAATAGGGAAGGTGGGCAAGAAAACCCAAGCCGCCCTTATTCCATTGTCCATAGAGGAGGAGCCATTCCAGAGGGTGGGAATGGATATTGTGGAGCCTTTAAATACCCCCAGCTCCTCAGGGAAGAGATTCATCCTGACTGTGGTGGATTATGCCACCTGGTACCCAGAGGCAGTTGCCCTATCCTCACTGAGGACAGACAAAGTGTCAGATGCCTTACTTGGGATTTTCTCCCTTTTTGGGTTTCTGCAGAAGGTAATCACCGATCGAGGGGGTTCCTTCATGTCGGACCTGATGAAATGTTTATGGGAGAAGTGTGGGGTGGTGCAGAGATGCATGACACCATATCACCCACAAGCCAATGGGCTTGTGGAACAATTCAATGGTACCCTAAAGTCAATGCTCTGGGCATTTGTTGAACAGCATGGGAAGGACTGAAGAAATACCTTCCCCACCTGTTTGCATACACGGAGGTGCCCCAAGAGTCGACAGGATTTTCCCCCTTCGAAGTCTTATATGGATGCCAGGTACGTGGGCCCCTAGACTTGATCTGGGAGGACTGGTAAGGCAAGCACACCACCCAGGGAACTCCCATTGTGGATTACATCCTTAGGTTAAGGAAAAGGCTGAAGGAGCTTATGGGGACAGCCCAGAGCAACCTGGCAGCTGCCCAAAAGAAACAAAAAGTGTGGTACGACTGCAGAGCCAGAGCTCGCTCGTACATGGTGGGTCAGGAAGTCATGGTCCTTATTCCAGTCTGGAAAGACAAGCTGCAAGCTGAGTGAGCAGGACCATACAAAGTGGTTAGGAAGGTAAATGACATGAACTACATTGTGGAGTTACCTGAACATAGACAGACAGAAACATAGAAACATAGAAACATAGACTTTGACGGCAGATAAGAACCACTTGGCCCACCCAGTCTGCCCATTTCCCTACCTATTGGATAAGCTGCAGATTCTAGTTAACCAATAGCCTACTTCCTGCAACCCCACTATAATTGCCTTATGTCTGTCCCATGCATGTTTGAATTCCCCACTGTTTTAGACCCCACAACCTCTCCAGGAAGGCGGTTCCATGCGCCCACCACTCTCCGTGAAAAGAATTTCCTCACATTACCCTGAGCCATCCCTCTCTAACTTTAAATTGTGCCCCTTGTTCTTACACATCTCCTTTTCTGAAAGATGCTACCCTCCTGGACTTTGTTGATTCTCTTGAGGTACTTAAAAGTTTCTATCATGTCCCCCCGTCCCTCCTTTCATCAAGGGTATACATATTAAGCTCTCTCAGTCTCTCTTCATATGGTTTCTGATGTAGACCCTGCACCATTTTAGTTGCCCTCCTCTGGACAGCTTCCATCCTGTCTATGTCCTTGCATAGATGAGGTCTCCAAAACTGCACGCAGTACTCCAGATGGGGTCTCACCAACTGTCTGTATAGAGCGATAACCACTTCCCTTTATCTACTTGTGATGCCCCTCCCTATGCATCCTAGTATCCTCCTGGCTCTCCTTACTGACTTCTCACATTGCTTACCCACCTTTAGGTCATCTGATATGACTACATCCAGATCCCTTTCCATTATTGTTGTCGTTAGTACTTCCCCTGCTATTGTGTACTCTTCTCCTGGATTTTTATTTCCCAGGTGCATTACTTTGCACTTCTTTGCATTGAATCTAAGTTGCCATATGTCTGACCATTCCTCCAACCTTGCCAAGTCCCTTCTCATCCTTTCTACCCCCCTTGTGTATCAACTCTGTTACAGATCTTTGTGTCATCTGCAAAGAGGCATACCTTTCCTTCCAGACCCTCTGCAGTGTCACCTATAAAGACGTTAAGAGGACTGGACCCAGTACTGAGCCCTGAGGTACTCCATTAGTAACCCCCTTTCTTCAGAATGTGTTCCATTCCTATTACCTTCTGTGTCCTCTTGCAGCCAGTTTTACCAGGCTACCACCCTGGGACCCACTCCCAAGCTGGCTAACTTGATTGTTAATCTTTTGTGCTGGACTGTGTCAAATACCTTGCTAAAGTCTAGGTAGGCCATATCCACAGCCCCTCCCTTGTCTATTACTTTGGTCACCCAGTCAAAGAAATCAATTAGATTCGTCTGACATGACCTTCCTGCTGTGAATCCATGCTGCTTTGGGTCCTGTGCCCTGCTGGCCTCTAGGTACTCAACAATTCTTTCTTTCAGAAGTGATTCCATCATTTTCCCCACCACTGAGGTCAAACTAACAGGTCTGTAGTTTCCTGCTTCTGCCTTGCTCCCACTTTTGTGAAGGGGAATCACATCTGCCCTCCTCCAGTCCTCAGGTACCACCCCATCTTCCCATGATTTGTTAAAAAGTGTGGTTAGTGGTGTCACTAGGTCCTCCCTTAGCTCTTTTAGGATTCTAGGGTGAATCCCGTCAGGCCCCATTGCTTTGTCCACCTTGAGTTTTAGGAGTTCTTTCAGTACTCTTTCTTCTGTAAATGGACTTGTGTCAACCCCACTATCCAGAGTGCTTCTACTGTTTGGTTTAGGTAACTCCTCCTCTTCTTCTTTTGTTAATACTGAGCCAAAGTATTAATTCAGTATCTCTGCCTTTTCACTGTCTCCCTCTGCCCACCTCCCCTCTCCTTTATTAATCTTCACTATCCCTCCCTTAACCTTTCTATGCTCCCTAATGTACTTATAAATGGTTTTATCCCCCTTCTTAACTGAGTTGGCTATCTTTTCCTCAGTTTGCGCCTTTGCTTTTCTGACTGCCTTCCCCAATTCTTTCTGCTTTAATTGATACAGTTCCCTGTCGTGCTCCATCTGTGATTCCTTATACTTTTTGAATGCAGCCTTTTCTCCTTAACCTTCCCTGACACCTCTTTTGAGAACCATAGTGTTTTTTTATTCCGCTTTGTTTTCTTTATTTGTTTCACACAAAGGCTTGTTGCCTCCATGATGGCAGTTTTGATTTTTCTCCACTGTTCTTCCACCCTTCCTTTCTGGCCATTTGCTAATGCATTCCTCAGGTATTCACCCATTATGCCAAAGTCAGCCCTTCTAAAATCCAGTATCCTTGTCTTTGTATGGCTTGTCTCCATGGTTGTGTTTATTGTGAAGTACACTGTGCAGTGGTCGTTTGTTCCCAGATGTCTACTGACTTCTAAATTTGTGATCATCTCCCCATTTGAGAGTACCAGATCTAATATTGCTCCCTCTCGAGTGGGTTCCACCACTAGCTGTCTAAGGCATGCCCCCTGTAGGGCATCGAGAATGACCCTGCTCTTGGATATGGCTGGAGTCCATGTCGCCCAGTTAACATCTGGCATATTCAGGTCCCCCATCAACAGCATCTCCTTTTCAGCCATTTTGAGAATGCCCTCTATCATTTTCTTGTCCATTTCCTCCCTTGAGATGGGGCCTGTATACAACCCTGTGCGGATTGTGATGCCATTCCCTGTCTCCAAGGTGACCCAGAGTTCCTCTTGTCCTCCCCCTTTACTTTTTAGTTCTGTAGCTTTGATCCCTTCCCTTATGTAGAGTGCTACTCCACCTCCTCTTTTACCATCCCTGTCCCTTCTGTAGATTGTGTACCCTGGTATGTTGACATCCCAGTCATGGTTCTCCATGTACCATGTTTCTGTGACTGCCATAATATCCAAGTGTTCCTCTTTCATCAGGGCTACTAGCTCTGGAAGCTTGTTTCCCAGACTACGGGCATTGGTACTCATTGCCCTCCATTTAATGTTGGCTTTATCCTATTTTACCCCATCCCTGCTCTTATTGCCCTTGTCCATTTTTCCATTTACCCCTGTCCTGCCCTCTGTCAAGCTCTGTACCTCAGTGTTTACCCTACTACCTGCCATGTTTTGTTGGGGGAGGCTTGAACTTTCCTGTTTCCTATCAGCACCTCCCCCCTTGGCTAGTTTAAAAGCTTGCCAAGGAAACCTTTTTAACCTGTCATCTAGGAGCATGTTTCCCTTCTTGGACAGATGCAGACCATCATGCCAGTCTAGATCTTCATCTCTCAAGGTGGACCCCCAGTCCCCAATGAAGCCAAAGTCCTGTGCTCTGCACCAGTTTTTCAACCATTCATTAAACTGCATGGTGTGCAGTACCCTAGCCTCACCCCTGCCATAGACTGGCAGCACCTCTGAGAAGGTTACTGTGCTTGCTACCTGTCTGAGGCCCCTCCCCAACTCCACAAATTCATCCTGCACTGCACTGATCTCATGCCTAGCTAGGTTATTTGTCCCGAGGTGGACAATGATATCTAGTTTCCTCTCCTGTGATGCTGCTTCTGCAATCCTGAGGATTTGCTTCCTGTCCCTCCAAGCCATGGCACCAGGCAGGCACCTTACTTCCCTCTCCTCTCCCTTCCTCAGGTCTACACCCCTAACAATTGAGTCCCCTATCAGAAGCTGTTTCTTTCCCTGTGGTGTCCCTTGTCACTCTTTTGTGGGTCTCCCTTGTGGATGTCCCCAGCATTCTTCTTGGTCTCCAATGAGGGTGTCATCATAGAGGAACTTGATTTGCAAGACTGACATATGATTTGTGTAGAGGTGCAACTCGGGGGCTACACCTCTGTTCCACCACCCTCACCCTCCCAGAACCTACTGTGGTCCATCTGATCTTCACACATGGCAACCTCTGAGGCAGTGGTTGAGGAACTGGTGCTCTTTGGGTGGGGGAGGGCTCCTTAGTCCTTGCCAGTTCAGCCTGGAGGTGGGCAACCTCCTCCCTCAGAGCTGACAGTTGCCTTCAAATAGGGCAGCAATGCATGTTCCAGAATGTCTCCCAGAAAATTGCTCCCCACAGCCAGTGCATTGCACTACTCCCCACATGTCCCTCTTCCTTATAATACACAATGAGTAATATATAATTTTTTTTTGTGTGTGTGTGTACTTACCCATTATGCACTGTGCTGGGTCATTAAGAATATGAAAGTTCTGCCCCAAGACCTGTTGAGGAAGTGATGTCAGAACCTCGGCTTTAAAGGAAATGCCACACCTGGGGTGGGCGGGTGAGGGAAGGGTGGTGGGTAGGCCACAACCACTGGTGACTGTTAGAAACAATCAAATACACCACTGCTCCACCACCCTGGTGAGTACTGCCCTTTACAGTAAGTCAACCAACACCACAATTTACTAGACCACTGCTCCTACACAAACCACTCTACTGAGTCCAGGGATAAAAATGAACTCACTGTTCAGCCAGCAGGACACTTCTAAAATATTGCACAAATATCCTTCCAAATCCTATGTGTCTAGCACAGAAATCAAGCAACTTCAGTTGCATTTCACCCCCTCTGGTCATAAAATTACTACACTTTAATTGAATCCTGCAATTCTTAATGCCAATAAGAAAATAATGAAACTTTCTGTAGAAAGCGTAGCTTACCTTCCTAACTAGTCCCAACAATATTATGTTTTACCAGGTTCCCAGTTCCTCAAATGCATTCTAGTTTGTTCTCTGCAGTATAGCAAGTTTCTCAGCTTCCTACAGGAGCAGGCAAGTCTTTTCTGACTGGCTTCTCTCTGTGTAACTTGCCTAAGACAGCACAGTGATAAAAGCCCCACCCAGAATCAATTGATTGACTAGTGACACCTGTGATGTAAGCAGGCCTTTCAGTGAAGACAGTTTGCTATGTCTGCTTCTAATACACACACAAACCCTTTATCTGAAACCAGGGATAAACTCACTGCTTCACCAGCAAGACACTTCTAAAATATTGCATAAACATCCTTCCAAATCCTATGTGTCTAGCACAGAAATCAAGCAGCTTCAGTTGTATTTCACCCCTCTGGTTATAAAATTACTACACTTTAATGGAATCCTGCAATTCTTAATGCCAATAAGAAAATAATGAAACTTTCTGTAGAAAGTGTAGTTTACCTTCCTAACTAGTCCCCAACAATATTATGTTTTACCATGTTCCCAGTTCCTCAAAGAAAGATTGTACCATGTCAACATGATGAAGTCACATGCAAATGGGACTGACATGGTGTTTGCAGTGTGTAGTCATGGGGAGGGGATGGAAGAAGGAGACCCCTTCTGGACTTGCTGGAAGAGAGTAAGCGGGAGTCCTCTGTGAAGGCAGTAAAATTGTCTCCCCAGGTGACCCCGGGCCAGATCCAGAAAGTAATGGAGGTTTTAGCAGACTTTGCCCTCTTGTTTAGCGCCAAGCCTGGACTAACCCCCTTAACGACACACAATGTGGAGACAGGGACACAGACGCCCATACAGCAGACAGCATATCCGGTGTCAGAGGCTGTCCAAAAGGACATAGGAGGTAAGTGAAGGAGATGCTGGATTTAGGGGTAGTCCAAAGACCCCACAGTCCCTGGGTCTCACCCATAGTCCTTATAACTAAGCCAGATGGCTCGACTCATTTCTGTGTAGACTATCGTGGACTGAATGCAGTCACAAAGTCTGACACCCACCCAATGCCCCAGATGGATGAACTCCTGGACAAGTTGGGAGGGATGACCTACTGTACAACCATTGACCTGATGAAGGGGTATTGGCAGGTAAAGCTGACAGACAGAGCTAGGAAAAGGTCAGCCTTCATCACTCTGATAGGCTTATTTGAATTCAAAGTAATGCCTTTCGGAATGAAGAACACCCCAGCCACTTTCCAAAGGTTGGTGAACCAGGTGTTAAATGGTGCTGAGGAGTACGTCATGGCATACCTGGATGACATTGCCATCTTTAGTACCAGCTGGGATGAACACCTATCCCACCTTAGGGAAGTGCTGGGCAGGATACAGAGGGCCGGGCTCACTATCAAAGCTGAGAAGTGCCAGGTGGGCATGGGAGAAGTGGCATACCTCATGCATGTGATAGGCCAGGGACAGCTCCGTCCTAACCAAATAAAGATAGAGGTAATCCAGGCATGGCCCAGACCAGAAACTCAGAAGCAGGTCAGGAGTTTTCTCAGGACAGCAGGGTACTATATAAAATTTGTACCCAATTACAGTGTCCTGGCTGCTCCCCTATCTGACCTGACAAAGAAACAGATGCCAAGAAAATTACCTGGGGCCCAGCCTGTGAGGAAGCCTTTTCCAAACTAAAGGAGGCACTGTGCAGTGCTCCTGTTTGGACAAGTCCTGACTATAGTAAAACCTTTATAGTACAGACTGACGCCTCAGACGTGGGTATTGGGGCAGTACTGAGCCAGACATCCAGCGAAGGGAGGGACCACCCAATAGCCCACCTGAGTAAAAAGTTACTTCCCAGGGAGCAGTCATACTCCACAGTGGAAAAGGAGTGTCTTGCCATAGTGTGGGCCCTAAAGAAATTGGAGCCATACTTGCATGGGGAGCATTTTGTGGTGCAGACTGAACACAACCCCCTAGTCTGACTGAAGCTGATGGGGAAAAACAATGGTCGATTACTAAGATGGAGTCTTGCTATGCAAGGATATGATATGACCATTCTACATAGGGCTGGAGTGACCATTCAGAACTCAGATGGGTTGTCCAATGTGTATGAGGAGTGAACTGATTTGGGAAGCTCATCCCATGCAGGGGGATAGAGCCCCCAAATTCAGTCTAGGTGGGGAGGAATTGTTACACTTGGACAGCTGGTTCTGATCCCTGTATAATTTTTTTTGTAAATATGAAAAAATGCATGATGCACTGTGTCAAGAGAAAATGCTGTCTTGCTGGAACTGACGCTTGAAGGCAGGGACCAAGATATACATTTTTATAATGCCCTCAGGGAGATCCTTTGAAGTGCACTAGGTGTCCTGAGAAAAGGGACACAGGCAGTGTTATGGGTTACTTCCCAGGAAGCCAGCTAATTTCATCAAACAGACCTTTGATGTCTGGGGATACCAGGTCCCAGACTAAATTAAGGAGCCCAATATACATTTGCTTTAAATATGCAATGACTTACATCAAGGAGACTTTAATGTCTAGGGTAAAGCAGATCACAGACCGGTTTGGACCAGTCACATAAAGAGAGGAGATTTATTATGTCATCTGTTATTTTTTAAATATCTTAGTAAGCCATCCTGTGTTATAACATATAAATTTTAATACTCCAAGTCGGAGTTAGGTGACCTCAGAGAGAAGGCTGGCTCAAGACTATTTTTTTAAACTACTGAGCAGACCTTAGAGGGGACACATTCATATTTCTGACTAAGAAGAGGAGGAATGTCAAAGCACTGAAAGATTAAGAAGTAAGGAGACCTTAGATAAAACCAGTCTGAGTGTTATTATTTGTAGGAATCTGCACTTTTAAGCCTGTTTGTTTAAGGCTGTATGTGTTGGGATATCTTGTTCTGTATTTTACTGTTTTCCTATTTTATCTATTTTAAAGTAAATATATATATTTTAAAAATGGAAACTGTCTGGTGTGCCTTGAAATTTCTTTTTATATTAGTGAAGCTTTGAAGGTTAAAGTTGACACTGTGTATGAGCTTATTGTGATACCAAACTAGGAAACAGATAGAGTTCTCTAAAGTCTTGCATAGAGTTCTAAGGGTTCATTTTGTAAGAGCTGGTTAGGTGCCCATAGGCAAAGATATCTGGCCCCCCTGAAGACAGAATTATCTGAGCCTGATAATTGGGTATGCTAACAACAGGTTATCAGTTTGAATCCCTCCAGAACTTGAGACTAAGGTGACTCGAACCCACAAAACGGACAAGAGGGTTACCTTGTACTGTTCGCTGTTCACAATTCTATGCTCAGAGGTTGGCACTTTGGGAGTAGAGGGCTGATCGGCTGAATGAATCTGTGACAGGCCACCAGCACAAGTGGAGGACCTGGATAGAGAGTTGGCTAATCAGATTAGAAGGGTTTGTAGGAAGGGGAACTTAGTGGTGATGGGGGACTTCAATCTGCAGGTGGTGGATTGGAGCACCCCTACCAGTGCAAGGGAACAAGTCTTATTAGATGCAGTTCTGGACAGCTTCCTGGTGCAGTTGGTCCATGAAAAGACTAGGGAAGGAAGAACTCTGGACCTGGTATTATCCAATGGGGAGGCTGTAAGGGATATGGAGGTGGAGGACCCTCTGGCTGGGAGTGACCACCACACAGTGTGGTTCACGCTCAATATGGGAAGGGAAAAAGGTGGTACGGGAACCAGGGTGATTGATTTCAAGGGGGTGGACTTTAAAATGATGGGGAAGATTGTGGGTAGGCACCTTGTGAGTATTCAGCTTAATATGGATGCTTGTCAAAAGTTGGAGATTATTAAAACAGGGCTGGTGGAGGCTACTGGGATGTGTGCAAAGACACTTAGCAAGAAGGGCAGGGAAAAGAAGCCCAGTTGGTTAACCCAGGAGGTGATGGAAGGGGTAAGGGCCAATAGAAAAGCATTTCAGAGACTCAAGAAATCAGGAGAGGAAGAAGACAAGGAGGAGTATACAGAGAGGTCCAGGGAGGTTAGCAGGCTGGTCAGAGCAGACAAGGCTTCAAGAGATGTGAGGCTGGCACAAGGTATCAAGAATGATGAAAAAGGCTTCTTCAGATACATTAGGGAGAGACAGAAGAACAAGGACCAGATTGTGAGAATTAAGAAGGATGGGGGGGTGGGTAGAGAAGGAGGAGGATCAGGCAAAGGCGCTAAATGAGTACTTCTGTTCTGTGTTCACAAAGGAAAAAGGGGGGCAGGTACCTCAGGGGAGGAGAGGGATGGGCAGGGGAAAGGGTCACTGATACAGGGATTACAGAGACCAGGGTTCTGGAACAGTTAAGGGCACTGAGGGTGGACAAGGCACCAGGTTCGGACAGCATTCACCCTAGGGTGCTAAAAGAACTGGCAGCAATCCTGGCAGGACCACTGGCTGACCTGTTTAGTACCTCCCTGGACACAGGATGTGTACCAGAAGACTGGAGGATGGCCCATGTGGTGCCCATTCACAAAAGTTGCCCTAAGGATGAGCCGGACAACTACAGACCAGTGAGCCTTACATCAATTGTGGCAAAGCTTGTGGAGACAGTCCTGAAGGATAGGTTGGTGTCATTTTTGGAGGACAATGGGCTCCAGGATGTTCAGCAACATGGGTTTGTCTAGGGAAGATCATACCAGACAAACTTAGTTGAATACTATGACTGGGTGACCAGGGAACTGGACAAGGGCCCTGTGGTGGATGTCCTGTATTTGGATTTCAGCAAGGCCTTTGATTTGATGCCACATGGGAGGCTGGGGGGGAAGCTGGAGGATACTGGGGTGGGAACAAAAATCATCAAATAGATCACCAGTTGGCTGAAGGGAAGACAACAGAGGATAGCAGTGGTGGAAGGGGGACTCTCATCACCAAGGGATGTGACGAGCATAGTGCCACAGGGATCGGTACTGGGACTGGTGCTGTTTGGGATATTCATTGCAGATATCTCACATTGAATACAGAGTAAGATCAGTCTGTTCTCAGATGATACTAAAATAGGAGCTGTGGTAGATGATGTAGATGGGTGGAAAGGGCTGCAGGACGACCTGACCAAACTACAGGAATGGTCAGAAACATGGCAGCTGGGGTTCAACACCAAGAAGTGCAAAGTGCTGTACTTTGGAACTAGGAACCAGGGGAGGAGCTAACAGCTCAGAAAGGTTCAGTTGGAAAGCACCAGGGAGGAGATGGATCTAGGGGTGATTATAACAGGGAATATGAACAACTCAGCACAGTGCAGGAAGGTGGCAGCAAAAGCCAACAAGATGCTAGGTGTATAGTGAGAGGTATCTTTTCCAGGAATAGGGTAGTGATCCTTCCTCTGTACAGGCCACTGGTTAGACCACATCTGGAATACTGTGTGCCCATTCCTGAAGAAAGACATCAGATTATTAGAAGGGGTACAGCGTAGGGTGACAAGGATGATCCAGGGTCTGGAGAATATGTCCTCTGAGGATAGGCTGGGGGAGCTGAACATGTATTCACTGGAGGAGAGGAGGATAGGGGAGATATGATCAAAACTTTTAAATACTTAAAGGGGATTAACAAAACTGACACAGAGAGGATCCTCCAGATTAGAAGTGGGAGGGACACAAGGCAGCATAAATTGAGATTAGTGGGGGGAAGATTCAGAAGGGAAATCAGGAGACACCTTTTCACTGAACGGGTGGTGAATTATCGGAATACCCTGCCTGAGGATGTTGTAGCCTGTATTACGGTGGGGGTTTTTAAGAGGGGGTGGGACAGGAAGAGGGGAGGGGTATTTAAGAGGAGTGGGAGGGAGGATGGGGAAGCAGGAAGTTGAGGGACTAGCTGCACAATCGAGCAGACTCGATAGACCATTAGGCCTGTTTCTGTTGGCATTTTTGTATGTTCGTAAATATTCTACTAAGTACTAAGTACATATAATAGTCTACGTAGGGGACCAAATCATAACATCATAATAGAAACTGTAGGTTGGGCAGATCTACATATTTGTCAGTGGCTGTGCACAAGATGTGCTGATGTTACAGAACAAAAGAATGCTTAGAAGAGACAAGTGCATCATAGACTGATGAGGATACAACTTGGCATTTTATAGGCCCTTTATGTGTTACAATACAGAAATTCTTAGTTAGGCACAGTGAACAGCTGTGTCAGCAGAAAGGAATAGAACGACGCCATCAGAATAACATTATTTGGGTTAAAGGTTGCCTAACACATTAGCCCTGTTAGAATATGCACCTATGTATTACAGAAGCACAGTAATACTATACTGCATTCTACCTTGCTAAGTATATTACAAATAGATGTATGTGTACCATATACTGCAAAGGTTTTCCAGGCCAACATATCCTTCCCTTGTTGCCTGCTAAATAGGCAACACAAGACAGTGAGTTAGGATAGAATGGGCAGCATATATGCCTGCAATGGGGCCTCAGGGTAGAGTATAAGCAGCAACTGGTACAAATAGAAATCAAAATAGCCTGTCAAATGACAAGGCCTGAAAACAGAGTTTTACCATTTTATGAGTTAAAACAAAATATAAATCGTCATTGATTATTAGTCATTCAGATCTGTATTAACTTTCTGAATAGTATTGCCGATATGTATGAGTATCTTATCTATTTGTAAGGATTGAAGATTTAGGGTGAATGTGTTAATACACACATGAAAATTGTTAATTACTGGTTTATAGTATACTGTACAGATAGTCAGGGTCACTGTCAAAATAGTCCTGTTTAGGAGTGGGTACGGGGTGATCACGGATTGCCAAAGAATGGTTTGTTTAATGAGGTGCAAAGCAGAAACTAGGAATGTCAACACCACATAGTAGATGTCCATAAGAAATGCTCTTGATGCTTTTTACAGCATAACATTGTTTATTCATATTGCATGTCATTCTGACTTGAGGAAGATTCCACTGGAAGAGTGGCACTGGACATGTGACAGAGTCAAAGATCTGGAGGTCTCTATACCCCTTGTACCAACTGTCCGCAGTCACTCTTTAATGACTCATTCATGCTCACAAGCACATTTTTATCCTGGTGTAACCTGGCATTCTGATCTCATAACCTAAGAACTTCCTCTTGCATGCTATCATTTTGCTCTTGTAAGCAAGCAATTTCCTTAATTCTTTCCCAACAGAAATATCCAACATCTCCAAGTACCTCCTGTTTTTATTTCTTAACCCTCTCAATCTCATTCTGTAACTTTCACACCTTAGTGACCTCAGATCCCAGTGTTTTCCCCACAACATCCAAAACATCATCCACTACACATTTACAATAATATTTCTATACTCTTTCCTGACTAACATGAGCAAGTTCATCCTGTGTTTTTTAACGCTCTCAATCTCGCGTTGTAACATGCGCACCTTATCACTGTTCTGTAAGAAAGCCTGGCACAAAGCTGAGATAGCAGCATCCAGAAAGATATCTTTCCTTCCTCCCTGGGAGGACAGACGGTCCAAAACTTCTAATTTGAGCTCTATATCATATTTGACCATTTTTGGGGGAGATTTCCCTTTTCTGTACTAACTGAAAATTCATAGCTTACCTGTTCCCTTGAATCTTGCAGTAAGACGGATGTACACACTGGACACGGAGGCCTGCTCTGTGGATAAAACGGTGGGCACAGCTCTACAGTAGTAGCCACAGACATTGCCAGCTATTTCCAGATATTTAGCAAAATTTCTAAAGAGTTTCTGTCTGCTGTCCCTGCTGTAGAAATGGAGAAAGCATTAGATATATCTGGAAATATCACAGAAATTTCAGGAAATAGCTGGCAGTGTCTGTGGCTGCTACTGTACCTGGTGTGATCCCCAGTCTGTTTGCTGGATATCCCCTACGGCATACTGGTTTGGTTCTGTCCAAACAGGTACTTCTCATGGTCGCCATTGTTGTATGCAGGTATCTATACCTGTTGGCAGTGACACAACCAGAAACCTGAGATATCACAGTAAACTTTATTCCGGATTATATGTATTTCAGCATGTTGGTGGGAGTAAGGAAGGCTCCAGTTACATCATGATGCAAACAAAACTCAGAAAAATATTATCTTGCAAGCATTCTTATACTGCTGATAAGTAAAGTATGTTACTAGGTATAGAACCTTAAAAGAGGGTGGATAGAGAATACATCACTTCTACTGGTGGAAAGTTAGCTCGGAAGACAGTACAATTGTCATTTGGTTTACACATCAGCAGAGATAAATATATAGTTGACCAGCTACTTCTAGTTACAATAGTCTATTCACAAAATAATACTGATTCTAGCAGTGAGACAAAAAGCTGTAGGTGGTGCACTAACACCACAAATAAATATGGCTAAATATGCTAAACATTGTAATTATGGTTTATTGCTGTAGGTGATGCTTTAAGACCACAAATATATCTAAAACATGATCAGTAACTTCTCCTAGCACAGTCATTTCATAATCATAGCTGAATAACGGTATGCAACTTATACTAACATACTAACAATCTAAAATGCCAGCAGAATAGGCCTAATGGTCTTTCGCATCTGCTCGTTTGGTCAGCCCCCACCCTGGGACTTGACATTGCTGCCCCCCTCGCCTTCTCTGGCTTCTCCCTTCCCAGTTCTGGATATTCTTGCTGCATTGGATTTTGCTTCCAGAACCCTTCCCCTGTACCTGTCGCACCCCCTCTTGAACCCCTCCACCATCTCTGCCTCCACCAGCCCCCTGGGCAGCGCATTCCATGGGTCCACCACCCTCTCAGTGAAGTAGCACCTCCTTCTTTCTCCCCTGAATCTTCCCCCTCCAGCTTCCACTCATACCCTCTAGTTGCCCCCTCCTCCTTCCTTTGAATCACCCTGAATGCTCCTCCCCATTTACCCCATCATGTACCTGAAGACCTTTATCATGTCCCCCCTGTTCCTTCTCTCTTCCAATGTATACATATTTAGCTCTTCAAGCCTCTCCCCATAGGTCCTGTCCCCCAGGCCCCAAATCATTTTGGTTGCCCTCCTCTGGACCCTCTCCAAGAGTTTAATGTCCCTTTTTAAGTGTGGCCTCCAAAACTGCATGCAGTACTTGAGGTGCAGCCTCACCAAGCAGTTATACAGAGGGAGTATCACTTCCCTCCTTCTGGAGGTGATCCCCCTAGTGATGCATTCCAGCATCCTGTTGGCCTTGGCTGCTGCCCTCCTACAAGTCTCCGAGTTGTTCATCTTGACATCCACTACCACCCCAGGTCCCTCTCAGCCATCGAGACTTGTAGCATTTCACCCCACCAGGGTGTACTCTTGGCCCAGGTTTCTGGTCCCCAGGTACAGTACCTTACATTTCCCTGCACTGAACCTCAGCTTCCACTTTCTAGACCATCTTTCCAGAGCCTCCAGGTCCCCCTGTAGGGCCACCCTCTCCTCCTCCCCATCCATCACCTCCCACAGTTTTGAGTCATCCATAAAGAGACTCATCTCACTCCTGATACCTGTCCTTATGTCACAGCAATATGGTTTCTCAGTAAATCATAGCTAAGCATAAGTAAATCACACTAAATAGTCTACCAAGTACTAACTACATATAATAGTCCATGTAGGGGATCAAATCATAACATCATAATAGGAACTGTAGGTTGGGCATTTCTACATATTCAACAGTGGTTGTGCACATGATGTGCTGAAGTTACTGAACAAAAGAATACTTAGAAGAGACAAGTGTGTCATTGACTGATAAGGATAGAACTTGGCATTGTATAGGCCCGTTATGTGTTACAAGACAGAAATGCTTAGTTAGGCACAGTGAACAGCTGTGTCTGCAGAAAGGAATATAACTGCATCATCAGAATAACATTATTTGGGTCAAAGGTTGTTTAACACATTAGCCCTGTTACAACATGTGCCTATGTATTACAGAAGCACAGTAATACTATACTACATGCTACCTTGCTAAGCATATTACAAATGGATGTATGTGTAGCACAGATCCTGAGTGGCTAGTTACGGCCTATAATAGTGCCGTTTCTTCAGCTCTCGATCTGATTGCTCCTGTCCGTGTTCGCTCCCTCCCGCGTCACCCTGTTGGTTTGATGGGACTCTAAGGGAGATGCGAAGACAGGGGTGTAGGTTGGAGCATCGTTGGAGGAGGACAGCCTTAGATGCCGACCACCTTATTTTGTAGAACATTATAAATTCTACCAAACAGAAATTTCCAGTAAGAAGGCAGAATTCCTGTCCAGGGAAATAGCTGTCGCACAGAACCGACCAGCTCAACTCTTCAGAACTGTTGACAGACTGTGCAACCCAGCCTGTCAGCAGTTCCGTTGAGTTTTTTCACAAAATGATTGTGATGAGATCGCTCACTTCTTTGCGAATAAGCTGGCTGACATCAGGTAGGAATGCCTCCAACTTCACTCTATGGGGGATGCTGTTGATCAGTGCCATGTTACAGAACCCGGAATCTCCTAAAGTTCCTTTGATCTGCCGGAGTTCATAGATATTATAAGCATTGTCCAGGCGATGCATCCCACCTGCTGTAGTTTAGATCCGGGCCCTATTTCCCTGATTTTGGGTTGTAGTGACATCATTGGCCCAGTCTTAGCTCGGAGTGTCCGGTGCTCTCTGGAGTCAGGTGAGTTCCCTAGCTCCCTGAAGGAAGGGATGGTGATACCCCTCCCGAAGAATGCTTCTTTAGACCCGGAGAACCAAGCAAACTACAGGCTTATCTCTAACCTCCCTTTTGTGGGGAAGATTATTGAGAAAGTTGTGGCAGCTCAACTGGATAACCATCTAACCATCCATAATTTATATGAACCTCTCCAATCGGGTTTTCATAACAGGCATAGTACTAAGACTGCTCTAGTTCGGGTGCTCAATGATCTCCTGATGGTGAGAGATTGAGACACCGTTCCATCTTGGTTCTTCTTGATTTATCATCAGCTTTTGATACTGTGGATCATGGGGTCCTGCTCGAGCATCTGAGGTCCATCTGTGGGGTGTCTGGTACAGTTCTCAGATGGTTTACATATTTCCTGGCTGGTAGAACACAGAGAGTTGTCTCAGGTATATTTTCTTCTGGGGCTTTCTCTCTGCCTTGTGGGGTACCTCAGGGCTTGGTGCTGTTCCCCATGTTATTCGCAGTATATATGCTGCCCCTCAGAGACATTGTAAGACATTATGGGCTGAGGTTTCACTGTTATGCTGATGATACCCAGCTCTACCTGTCTTTTGCCCCCAACCAGGTTAGTGCTATCTCAATATTGAACAGCTGCTTCATTGAAATCCAAGATTGGATGAGCACCAGTGGTTTAAAGTTGAATCCAGGAAAGACTGAGGTTTTGGTAGTGGAGCCGGGTCATAGGGCAGAGGGGTTGAAGACTGAGCTCCCCTCTGGTTTAGTCCTGGGGGGCTCAGATTCTCACTTCTGAATGGGTGCATAGCCTAGGAGTGGTGTTTGATGATGGTCTGACCCTTTGTCATAAGGTGTCAGCTGTCATCAAGCTGGCCTTTTACCATCTTAGGAACATTGCTAGGATTAAGCACCTTGTTCCATCCAGTGACCTACCTGTTTTGGTCCACGCATTTGTGACATCATGCCTTGATTACTGCAACTCCCTTTACTTAGGGCTTTCTGGGGTTGATATCCACTACTTGCAGCTAGTGCAGAACGTGGCAGCACATTTATTGACTGGGGTATCTAGAAGAACTCACATTACCCCTGTGCTGCACAGTCTGCATTGGCTGCCTACTTAGTGGTGAATCACTTTTAAGGTAGGTCTACTGACTTACAAAGCCCTACCTGGAGAGGGTCCTGATTACTTGAAAGAGCTCCTGATCCTTTACACCCCTCTGCAACAGCTCCTCTTGGCTGACGAGGGGTTGCTGGAGATTCTGAGGGTAAGTTTAAAGTCATCTGGTGTGTGTGCTTTTGGTTTTGTAGCACCTACTCTCTGGAATTCTCTGCTACATCAGCTTAGGGAGTGCAGGACGGTGGGCTGTTTCAAGCAGGCTCTTAAGACTTTTTTGTGGGGGAAAGCCTATTCTGGATTTTCTTGATTTTATTGTAGTTATTGTATTTTGTTTTTATCTTGAATGTACAGCTCTTTGATATATGAAAGGCGTTATAACAAATACATTTTATTATTATTATTATTATTATTACCATATACTGCAAGGGTGGTCCAGGCCAACATGTCCCTCCCTTGTTGCCTGCTAAGTAGGAACCCAAGATAGTGAGTTAGGATAGAATGGGCAGCATACTGTATATGTCTGCAATGGTGCCTGAGGGTAAAGTATAAGCAGAAAATGGTTCAAATAGAAATCAAAATAGCATTTTAAATGACAAGGTCTGCAATCAGATTTTAGCATTTTATGAGTTAAAATGAGATATAAATCACCACTGAGTATTAAATCATTCAAATATGTATTAAATTTCTGAATAGTATTGCTGATATGAATAAGATGAGTATTTTATGTTTGTCAGGATTGAAGATTTAGGGTGAATGTGTTGATACCACATGCCAATTGGTAATTACTTGTTTTTAGCATTCAGATAGTCAGTGTCACTGTCAAAGTAGTCCTGTCCAGGCATGGGTCCAGGGGTGATCATGGATTGTCAAAGAACAGTTTGTTTAATGAGGCACGAAGCAGAAACTAGGAATGTCAACATCACAAAGTAGATGTCCATAAGAAATGTTCTTGGTGCTTTTTACAGCATAACATTGTTCATTCTTAGAAAATGGGCTTTCAAAATCCCGGGCTCTGATTGGCTGATAGCCTTGGCAAGGTAGGCATCTGTCAGACAACAGAGCCAGGGTATTAAAAATGTCAGCCCCAACTGACCTGATAACCAGTATCACTGTGTTGCACCTGGGTTATGCCCCTATTGTCCCACATACACCTCACACTGTATTCCTGGTCTATTGTATTGTGATACTGCTATTTTGCACTAACATGTAGATACAGGCACCCATCATATAAGCATAAGTGCCAGGAATGTGCTTTGCTGCTCATGTATGTCAATGTTTACATCCTTTCATAGGATTAGAACATGCATGCCTATTATACCTCATTATAATGCATTATGTTTGTATTTTACATATAGTTCATATATTATCTACCTAATCACTGATAAGATGACTCTGAGGGATCATCAGCGATTATTATATACTTATATTCTTATATAATTATGTGTAGTGTGTGTTTTACACTCAGGCAGATATGACACGTGTAATAAAGCCATGTCAGCACTTCTCTTTGAATCCTTTGTTATGTCTTAAATTATACATAAGCAAGAAATGCCACATGTAATAGAGCCCAGTCAGCATTTCTTTTGTCCAAGCTATAAGCATATTCTGTCTCACATGATACTCATTAGTAATTTTGTCTCCTAAGTCATCATCCAATGGAGAATGACTTAGGACCAATACATATTGTTTCTCATATCTGTAACTATGAGGTCATCTCTGTTGCTATGCTGTTATCTGTAGTATTTAGGCTTCTGTAACCTAGTTTTACATGCAGAGAGAATGAGATCATAGAGAGAAAACAAGATCTTAGAGAACCTAAGATATGCAATACTGGAGATTATGTACATTCTTCAGGAGAGTGGTGAGAAACCCATCTCCCTTGTGATTTTTCTCTGTCACATGCTTGCCGTAAGTAGTAAAATAAAGGTTATTAGTACTCCTTGCTTGTTTATGAATGTTTCTAGGCAGACTCTGAAGGCACAGGAATCTGTATTATTATTATTTACTCTACTATCTGAGACTGTTTACGTAACACAAATGGCGACTGCGAGTGGAGTCTAAGTGTTTGCCAAGTTGTATTTTAATTTCCTCTGTAAATTAAAACACTGGTTGAGAAATTTCCAGTAACAAGCAACTGAAAGTGTCTTCTGTTTAACTCTTCGATCTGTTGTGTGTACCACAGTGCAGACAAAACAATCTCTTGGCAGAATATTCAATCTCTGTGTAATTATTTTTTTCTCCTATTGTTTCTCTGTGGGAATACACAGCTGTAAAGGGATGCAAACAGACAGATAGACTGCTTTCATCTGTGGATTCAAGTCCTAATGGGTATTTACTCATCTAGGTGTCCACATATGCCAAATGTTGTTTGTGTCCTTTCATGAACTTTTGTTGCAAACAAAGTCTTTGATCCACAGGCAGCAAAGGGTTTCTTAACTTATGACATGTCTAAATATATCAGTACTGAGTTAAGGCTGGATGCCTTAACATACCAAACTGCCTATGGTGGTTGGTGTGATTTTGCTGAGGTAGCAGAATCAAATGGTAGCCCTTTAAGGGATATCATTGCTCATTATTTGGAATTGAAAATGGTACCAAAAGAGTTGATACTGAAGGATTATTAATTGCAACATTATTTAAATGTTTTGATGCTGTTCTAAATAAGCTGTCTGTTTCGGAATCTGAGTATGATTCTTGCAAAATGGAAAATGCTGCTTGCAAGCAGGAAATTAGTCTGAAAAAAGCTTCTCATAAAGAAAGAATAGATGGACTGCAGTTTCCATTGCAGTCCCTCCATCAAGAAAATGAGTTTCTCTTTAATGATAGAAGCAGCAAAGACCTGCATGTCTTAAGAGATAATGCTGAAAAGGCAAAACTTGTTAGAAAAAAACTTTTTCAAATGAATGGTGTTCTGGCTAATATCACCAATTCCTTATGTTTTAGAAACAAGGAACTTACAGATGATAAGTCTGAAATAATTACTGAAAGAGTTAACGTGCTGGTATTTCAACACCAGACCTTGACTGAACAGCGTGAATTACTATGTTTGCAGTACAACAGACTTAATATAAATGTTTTGAATCTAAACTGTGACACAGCTTCTGTTGATAACAAACATGTTTTACAAGATGAGAATGTCTTGCAATCTGAAAACAGTGCACTTTACAGTGTGCTAACTGCTATATCTAAGCAGTTAGAATGTAGGAGTAAAAAGTCAGAAATGACGAATTTGCACCATCAGCCAGAGGTATTGGCAGGGCATACTACCTTAATGCCCATAGACCTTGCCTCTTCTGATGTTGAAGAGTTTGATTTTGAACACTCATAGTATGCTGTGGGGTGGATTAGAACAAAGGCTAGCCACTTGTTTTTCTGTGATTCACAAAATGGAGAATTGTTAGAGTCTCAAAATGGTGGACACACATGTCATCAGGTTGCATCCTCATACCATCCCCAACATGGCTGCTCATGGTCATGTGGTGATGGTTATAACACAGTAGCCCAAGATGCCCATGAGGTAATCCAAAATGGCCGACCACCACATCATGGAGGTCGGATCATGCAGTCACAGGGACCTGTGATTGCTGCCATAACCAAACAAAACAAAACAGAGTTTTTTGGCATGATTAATAATGTTATCAGTAACACTAGTGTTTCTGAGGGACAGAAGATTCTCATTAAAAATGATGCTGATGTACTTTTGAATGAGGCTAGTACGCAATCTGTCATGAAGTCAGTGTCTGATGCTGCAGAAACAGCTCATGCTGTTAACAGTGTTTACTGTACTAGAGTGATCTTGGTTAAAGAACATATCGCAGTTAATTAAGTGAAATGTTGTGATTCTTCCCTATGCAATTTAACATCAGCTTTCCATGAGAAGACTGACCATACTGCTTTTCCTATGCAGTGCATTAATACCTTAAGCTGCAATATTAAAACACAATGTTGCTACCATCCAGCAACCTTCCAGTGGGGAAACCCACTTTACATTGGATGGGGAAGGGGACAACCTTGATTCTGAAAGCCCCGTGGTTGTGATATATTCAGCATCACAGGCCACTTTGGAGGGGAGGGTTACAGGTTTGATTTCTGAACCTGAGCTGACAGCTGTTTCAGTACTATTTTCTCCACCCCGATGGCTACTGAACCAGAATCCATAGCTGGAGCACTATGTGAAACTTGCACACCACTTTTCTTCACTGTGCAGGCACCCCTGATAGTACCAGCACTGCCTGCACATGATGCAGAAACCTCTCCACCAGTGACACCTGGATCATCCCATACTGTGGCTGCAATAGCAGGAACCCCTGATAGTGCCAGCACTGCCTGCACATGATTCAGAACCCCCTCCATCAGTGACACCTGGATCATCCCATACTGCGTCTGCAATAGCAGGCACCCCTGATAGTGCCAGCACTGCCTGCACATGATGCAGAACCCCCTCCACTAGTGACACCTGGATCATCCCATACTGTGGCTGCAACAGCAGACACCCCTGATAGTGCCAGCACTGCCTGCACATGATGCAGAACCCCATCCATCAGTGACACCTGGATCATCCCATACTGTGGCTACAATAGCAGGCACCCCTGATAGTGCCAACACTGCCTGCACATGATGCAGAACCCTCCATCAGTGACACCTGGATCATCCCATACTGTGGCTGCAATAGCAGGCACCCCTGATAGTGCCAGCACTGCCTGCACATGATGCAGAACCCCCTCCATCAGTGACACCTGGATCATCCCATACTGTGGCTGCAATAGCAGGAACCCTGATAGTGCCAGCACTGCCTGCACATGATGCAGAACCCCTCCATCAGTGACACCTGGATCATCCCATACTGTGGCTGCAATAGCAGGCACCCCTGATAGTGCCAGCACTGCCTGCACATGATGCAGAACCCCTCCACCAGTGACACCTGGATCATCCCATACTGTGGCTGCAATAGCAGGCACCCCTGATAGTGCCAGCACTGCCTGCACATGATGCAGAACCCCTCCATCAGTGACACCTGGATCATCCCATACTGTGGCTGCAATAGCAGGCACCCCTGATAGTGCCAGCACTGCCTGCACATGATGCAGAACCCTCCAACAGTGACACCTGGATCATCCCATACTGTGGCTGCAATAGCAGGCACCCCTGATAGTGCCAGCACTGCCTGCACATGATGCAGAAACCCCTCCATCAGTGACACCTGGATCATCCCATACTGTGGCTGCAATAGCAGGCACAAGCCAGGAACAGTCTGGGTTATTCCCAGCACATGCAATAGCAGACACACATCAGAAACTGTATGGGTTATTCTCAGCACAGATGATAGCAGGCACCTCTGGTAAGAAGGTGCAAGGTCTCCTAATACTGATATCATTGTATTTTCTTTTGGGATCACTAACCATGACCCCAACATTGGTTAATCCTAACACAGCTTTAGGGCATTATACTGAAACTGTTACATCAGAGATAGCAATCTCAGCAGTTTTAGCCCAAACATACAATGGACACATCAGACCCATTGCTTATGCATCCCAGATCCTTGTCCCAGTGGAGCTGACATACAATCTTTGTGAAATGAATCTTTTGGCTACATACTGGGCAGTGAGGTACTTTATGTACATCATTGGATATGTGTCTGTTGTGCTGCATTTCAATCATTTGCCTACTAACTTTCTGTTGTCAAATAGAGTAAAAGATTACTCTGTGTCCAATGCCAGACTTACACACTGGTCTGTCATTTTACAAGATCATGACATCACTGTCCTTCCTATCAAAACTCCATCCTTGTTGGCCCATGGCTTACAATTTACAGGAGAGACTCATGATTGTTCACTCCAACCCCCTGACCTACCTGTTGCAGTGCCCTTTCTGACAGAACCTCAGAAAGTGTTAAAAGTCACCACTGTCTGTGTGTCATGTTTTGACTGATCACTCAGCCACACATACAAATGAGGGTCAGATAGTAGGGTCTGGTATTATTTTACATTCTGGTGATAACAGAGTGTGCATAGCTAGTAATTGTAGCATCATATATATATGATTCACAGGCAATGTTAAAACACGCCTGGCAAATAAAATGAAAATAAAGGAGGCGAGGAGTCTCCTAATTACCACAAATATTTGTAGATGGTTTAGAGAGCTGGAAAGTCCTTGAGAAAGACACATCTTGTGTTAAGAAAGGAATAGAAAGATTTTTCCTTAGGTAAAATTATACCAGCACTCCATGAGAGGGTTAAGTGTTGCAGTCTGACAAAATGGCCTTGATGTAAAAGACTGCAGATACTATGACATTATTACAGATTCTAATTGGGTCTGTTTCTCTCTAAACTGAATTTCTTTGGAAGAAAAACAAACTTATGTCCCAGTGCTTTGTAGTATCGCTGTGAAATACAGTGACTTGCTTGTATACATCACAACACTAACAGTTTAAATACAAGCTAGATTCATAAGGTTCGATCACATTGTAAAAGGACCCTCATTTGAGGGCAGTGTATAGGTTCCTTAATAAAGGAACTGAGGAATAACTTCCAGAAATAGCTCTTATAAGAACGTGAAAAATGAACTTCACCTATCCAGTTATGGCCTATTCATTTGGTAGCACTGCTGTAACACTCACAAAAAGTTATGGGTAATTCCTGAACACCTGAGAGTAGATTTTATCTGCTGTAACAAGTACATGACACTCCAACTGGTGGACACCAGTGAGTCAATAAAACACTAGACAGACTGACATCCTCTATCTGGTGGCTACACATAAGAAATGATGTAGAACACTGCATCAGTAACTGTTTAATCTGTGCATAGAACAATCCTACACCAGCTAGGAAAAATACATTGTTACCCCAAAGGCAATCAGGCCCCTGGAACAACATCCAGCTTGACTACATTGGTGATATGCCAGCCATTAAGAACAAATAGTTTTCACTAGTGATCAGCAACCTAATGGAGCAACACTACCAAAGTGACTGCAAATGTCTTGGTAAACCAGCTATTTACCAGGTGGGGGTTACCCCTAAAGGTACAGTACAAGTCACATTAAACTGTTCCATCAACTCACTGGTGTAGAATTGTTTTTTGTGAAGCTACTGGATTGGCATCTCAAACTCTTGAAGCTTTAAACTCTTTTCCAACCATCCTTCACTGCCTATTCAGCTCACATGTAACTGTTTAGTGAAATGGCAGTAGCTGCACTTTCATGGCATTGTTTATAAATATCCCAGCATTCCTTAAGAGCATTGTTTATAAATATCACATCATTCCTTAAGAGTTGCCTAGTCTGCCTTCTGAAATGAAACTCATAAGCACTCAGTTGAAAATAAAGCTTATAGTTCATAGCAGCTAGATGCAAACCAAGACTAAACTTTTATTAATTCATTGAATTAAACCCTGCACAGATTAGAAAACTCATTGAACAATGCTACACCAGTGAGTTGAGGGAACAGTTTAATGTGACTTGTACTGTAGATTCTGATTACAAAGATCTTGCTTTATAGCCCAAATAATGCAGGAAATGCTGGATTTGTTATGGGAAAAACTAAAGTTTCATATCCGTTACCACCCATAGTCATCAGGACAGGTGGAATGGGCTAACAGGCAGATCAAAGTTATGTTATAATAAACTTGTTCAGAAAACCCCAAAAAGGACTGGGATTCATAATTGCCTTTACTCCTTATGGCAATAAAAGGGTCACCCTCTGCAGGTACACAGCATACCCCATTTTTGAAATCATGACCGGATGATCCATGAGACTCCCAGAACACTTAATTCTGGACTTGTGTACTGCCACTGCTGATGGAGCATCAGTAGATAAATATGTTAACTCAAACAAGACATCCAAAATGTACACTTGTTTGCTGCACAATGTATAGGCAAGGCCCAACAACAGGCCCTATCCCATTATAAACAAGTGCAGTCCAGCAGTCTACCAAGTTAGGCTGCCTCACAATACCAGTCATTGATAAATGGCTATATGCCAATCAAATGAACCTGTTTAAAGGAGATTAAATTACTTTTCCATACCCCAATGGGTGGAATAGTACTAAACTAACTGTATTTTTCTTATTCTCTTTCGTTTTAGGTTCCAGAGAGAGAGAGAGATGCTTGCTTTTATGCTTATTATTCTTTTAGAAGTATGGGTCTTCTTACAAGCTCAAACTGCACATTTTATTGCAGGTAAGAACCAGTGACCTAAATCTAAACAGATTGTTAAGGCAGCATACCTCACAAGCCCACATGATTTAATTGCATCCTGTGAAATTCACACTAAGGTCCTAAAATACATATTCATCATCCAGAAGGGTAGTGAGGCCCTTCTGAATATTATGATCATTGCTTTGGATCAGTCTTAGAAGCTAGACTTGATCTGGACTCCTGTTTACATTTTATTGATAATCAGGAATTTTGTATCCAAAATTATATGGCAATAAAAAACATTAGACCTTAAGGTTTTTTACCCTATGATGCCCCATAATTTGTGACACCTAATACTGAGTGCCCAAAACAGAACCCTGGCCCACCCAATGGTCAAACAGTCACTTCTAAGTCAGGTACCCTGCTTAATAATGTGCAGTTCATATGCATCCCGGTGATTTAAAATCTCACCTTTTTAACTTGAAATGATTTGTTTTATGTTTCACAACAAACATTTCCCACTTTTGTTTTTAATGATGTGATTGGGTACCCTGGCATCATACCAGGTACTCATTAATGACCCCCTATACAGGGGCTCATAGCATGCATGCACCACACACACACACACACACACACACACACACACACAGGATTTTCACATCCTGACCACTAGTGATACATTTAATGACTGTAAACCTACCCAAATGCACTAGGCATTTTATTTTTGTTTGTTTTAAAAAAAAAACACAGGTTTAGACTCAGGCCTATTTGGCTCTGACATGTCTACAGTATTTGAATTAGGGCTGATATAGCCATTATTCAAGCACATATATTAAAGGCTCATGATAGTATGAAATATAATATCTTACCCCTCCCCATTGCATTGTATACATGATTTTGCTCATGAAAAGTTATTTACATTTACAATATTAAGGATTTTGTGAAGGGGTTTGACCTGACAAATGTTGATATTAATGAATTAATTTCTGCTCACATTAAGGAAGCAGATGAGCATCACATAGCTAGGAAAGCCTTTTGCACTGCCTACAGCTATTATGTTTTTACAACCCTTTGGTTATCTCTTCTGGGATCTAGAATTAGGACATATACTTGATCTCATACATGACAGATGTATGGGTTAGTGGTATTGTCACATTGCAACATTATGCACTTTTATTGCATGTGTTAACAAATGTTTATTTGAATCTAGCACCATTCCCTTGTCTGTTTTTTAAATTGCCCTGAATAGGACACAGCTGTAGCGTGGGGAGTGAGAACCCTTGTAACTTCCGGGTTCTGGACAGTTAAATTCAGATGCTCACACAAGCGTTACTTTCAAGGCAACTGCTTGAACTGTATCTCAGTCAAAAGTGGTAAGACAGGGTGGCAGAAGCCGAAAAGGTGCTGTGAGTGTGTGGTGTTGCTGACTGCTGGAGTTTCATGGGCTTCAGAAAACATGTAGTTGTATCCCTACAGTTTGTACTTCATCTACTAGACCCTCGATGTGCCTTGTGGAGGGGATTGGATATAGATAAACCTGTTGGACTATTGCAGGGAGTGTGTCTGAAATTAGTCACATTTTTATTGGGGAGACGTCTGCTAGAGCTAGTTGCTCTGTTTTTCAAATTGCCCTGAATAGGACCCAGCTGTAGTGTGGGGTGCAAGAACCCTTGTACCTTCTGGATTCTGGGCAGTTAAATTCAGCAGCTCACACAAGCGGCATGCCTCGGTGCACTGAGATGCATGAAGGCATGCATGTCTGTGCACGTGTTTGCGTGTTAGTGGGGAGAGGGGAGAATGAGAAGAGACCGACTACTGGAAAAACTGTTACGGTAAAATCATAGTTGGTAAGGAAAATTGAGTTGTTGGATGGCAACAGACAGAGAGACATGTCTTCCTTACTAACATCAGAGGGGGATCTGATGGTATGCTGTGACACTTGTTTAATGTTTATAGTGGCTGAATTAGGGGTTGGTTATGACTCCTTTAAATGTAAAAAGTGTGAGACAAATAAAGAACTATGTGAAAATCTAAGTAGAGTTACTGAAAGGCTGGAAGTATTGGAAAGAAGTCAGATGGAACTTACTGAGAGATTGAAAATCATGTCTAGTCTTAATAAGAATGAGGCAGGGAGGGATAGTGCTGGGTTAAAAAATGTTACAGGAAAAAGAAAGATAAATGATGATGAACAAAACATTAGTACATTGGATAGGAGGGTAAATAGAAAAACAAAAAAGAAAAGAAGGGGAGCCAGTCCTTTACAACCAGTTCCAGGATATATTAGAATGGAACAGGATTTAAATGGATTAAATGAAAATGAGGTAGTAGAGGGGAATGTAGATCTGGAGAATGGAAATAGGGGAGAAGACTTAAGTTATGAGGAAATATCAGTGAGAAATAGGTATGAGGCTTTGGGGGAGGATATATAAAGAAATGGTGAGGGAGGAGAGAGTGAAGAAATGTATGAGGAAAAAGGGGAGCCAGCAGAGAGACAGGTGGTGGTTATAGGGGACTCAATCATAAAATATACAGATCAGTGTATTTGTAGGAATGATAAAAAGAATAGGATGGTGAATAATTTTTCTGGTGCAGGGACACTGGATTTGTATGACATGGTAGATAATATTTTTAAAGCAGTTGGGGAAAAGCCTATTGCTGTAATTCACATGTGCATTAATGATATAGCAAAAAAGACCTTGCCAGAAATGCAGAAAGATTATAAGAAGCTAGTTGAAAAATTAGAGGAAAAAGGGAATTAGATTTTGATCTCGGAAATATTACCTGAGCCTAGGGCAACAGTTTATAAACAAAAAAGAATAACCTTGACAAATGAATGGCTGCTGAAATGGACTGATTTAAGTGGTTATAGATTCATTAGGAATTGGAATACGTTTAATAATAGGAATAATCTGTTTTGTAAGGATGGACTCTATTTAAATTTTAGGGGTAGTAGGGTATGGGGAATGAGGTTGAAAAATGAAATCAAAATTAGTTTAAACTAAATGGCAGGGGACGAACAAAGGACAAAGAAGGATAAAAGTGGCAAATAGAAATAAAGTCAGAAGGGTGAAGTCCTTAAGGGGAATGTTCTTTAATGCAATCAGTTTAAATGAGGCATGTAGATCAGAACTGGAAATTATAGTTAAAGAGAGTGAGCTGGATGTGGTACGTGTTGTAGAAACTTGGTGGAAGAATGAAAATGGTTGGTCACAGGACATACCTGGGTATAAGTTGATTAGCAAAAATAGAAGGGAAAGAAGAGGGGGAGGAGTTGCTCTCTTTGTTCGGGAAGATCTGGAGGTTAGGAGAATAGAGGAAATAGTGGAGTTGGGAAAAGCTGAAATAATAACAATTGAGCTGTTGGGAAAACTAGGGAAAATGTAGGTTATCAGTGTTTTATAGAGCACTAGACACAGATACATTAGAGACAGAAGCTTTCCTGGACTACATGGTTGGGTTGGCAGAAGATACAGATGTGGTTATGACAGGAGCTTTAAATATGTCAGAAATTAGATGGGGTGAATATCAGAAAGGTAATAGCATTTCAAGTAGGTTCCTTGAAGGGTTGATGACAGTAGGTATTCAGCAGTGTATACAGGAAGCAACTAGGGGTGAAAATATATTGGATGTCATTCTCACCAAACAGATGTGATATTGTTAAACAGGTGAGTGATCGTGAGTCTGTATCATTTAAATTAGATTGGGAAATGAAGTTGGTTAAGGGAAATACCATTCAGTACTTACATAAAAAGGGGGATTATAGGGCAATGAGAGATTCACTAATGAATATTGATTGGGAATATATGGTGGAAATAAACGGTATTGAGAAAACATGGGAATTATTCCTGGAAAAACTAAACGAGATCAAGGAAAAGTTTAATCCACAAAAAAGAGTTTATAATAATAAAGGAAAAAAAAAACATGGCTAACAAAATATATAATTAAACAGTGTAAGAAAAAGAAGGTCTGTTTCAGGAGGATGAAAAAGGATGAGACACCGATAAATAAGGATAGGTATAGAAAATTATTAAGGAAGCTGAAAAATGAAATAAAGAAATCAAAAAAACAGCTTGAAATGAGACTGGCAATAAATAAGATCAAAAAGCTTTTATGCCTGTGTGACTATACAGAGGGGAGGAAGTAATATGGTGGGCCCATTATTAGTTAATGGGGAGGTGGTGTCAGAACCACTGGAGACAGCAAATGAATTGGCCAAATGTTTTGGTTCTGTATATAAGGTGCAGAGCACTGGATTGGAAATTAGGGTGTAAAAAAGGTGGAAATCTTGATCCAAAAAAAATAATGACAAAAGAAAAAGTGATGAAAAAAATTCAAGGGTTAAAAGGGGATAAAGTGGCAGGTCCAGATGACATACACCCATATATGTTAAAAGAGTTGAGGCATGAGCTGGTAACTGTCATAACCTTGCTGGGACAAAGGTCACTGGCTGAAGGTGTGGTGCCAGAAGAATGGAGAAGGGCATATGTGGTGCCAATTTACAAGAAGGGAAAAAGAGATCAGGTGGTAAATTACAGACCTGTGAGTCTGATGTTGGTGGTGGGGAAGATAACTGAGGGTATTATTAGCGAGGCAATAAAGGACAGTATGGTTAAAAGAGGGAAAAATTGATCAGTTTCAGCATGGATTTCTCGCAGGCAGGTCATGTGAGACAAATCTCACTATTTTTTATGAACCTATACATAAATGGGTAGATAAAGAAAAAAGTGTGGATGTGGTGTTACTGGACGTTAGTCGAGCTTTTGACACCGTACTCCATAACAAGATCCTTGAGAAAATTATTAAATGGGAGATAGATCCTAGTATTGTTGAATGGATAAAACAATGGTTGACAATCAGAAAGCAGCAGGTAAGGATTAGGGGTGTGTTATCTGAACCTCAAGGGGTGGGGAGCGGTGTTACACAGGGGTCGGTACTGGGACCATTGTTGTTTGGTTTGTTTATTAGTGATTTGGATATAGGAAGTGGAAATAAGTTGGTGAAATTTGTCGATGACATAAAAACTGGAGGAGTAGTAGATAATTTTGATGAAAGGTTGACATTTGGAGCAATATAATACAAATTTTGGAATGGACAGATGTAAATGGAATGAATTTAAATAAGGAGAAATGCATTATAATGTACTTAGGGAAGAAAAATATTCACCAAAATTATTATATGAGGAGCATAAAACTAAAAGTATCAAAATGTGAGAGGAACCTAGGAATCTATACCCAAGGAGATTTGAAGAATGAGTTACAGTGCAGAAACATATCAAACAAGGCTATGTTTTTGGTAAATAGTATTAGACGAGGTTTCCACTCTAGAAGTAAGGAGGTTCTGATGCCATTGTATGTGACCCTGGTGAGGCCCCTATTGGATTACTGTTCGACGGTATGGAGTCCTTATTTAGTTAAGGTTGTCAAAATGGTGGAGAGGCCACTGAGGGACATACACAAGGATGATTTCAAGTTTTGAGGGGTTGGATTATGATGGGAGATTACGTATGTTGGGTTTGTGACCTCTGAAGAATAGGAGGGAGGATATGCTGCTTTTATTTAAAATCTTAAAGGCCGAGAGTATGAGGAAAGAGTTGGAGGTGGAATTTAAGGATTAAAAATATCAGTTGAGAGGGCATAATAAGCAGTTAAAGGAAACAGTATGTAGGACGAATATAAGAAGAAATTGGTTTAAGAATAGAGCAATTGGAATGGGGAATGATTACCGCAGGATATGGTAGATGCAGAGAATATTGAGGTTTTTAAGATCAGAATAGACAGGTATATAAATGAAATTGGTAACTTAGGTTACCGCCACTGAATTGTGTGGAAAGCTTATATGGGCTGTGCCTTCTTGACTTTCCTATACTCTAGTATGAAATCCAGTATGAAACCTTGGATATGTTACCACACATACTGGTATTGTTCCATGTTTCAAAACTTACTTCTGCACAATCCAGGAAGCCATGTTTGTGACACTCACAGTGTCATTGCCACATTTTTATCCAGCAATATCCATCTCTGATTGTCTGGCAACCGTCCATTCTATTGATCATCTTGATGGGAACTTTTATCGTGGAAGGTTGAAACTACCGCCTTTGTTTGTTTACCATGAGGTCTTGGAATCATGACTGAATTTGAACATTGAATGTCATACCCGAAAGGATCATCACCTTTTATGCAGCTGTGACATCTTCCAACTTGTCTTACCAACTTGTGAATACAGGCATAATAACTGAAATTAGGCTTCCCACTTGTGAACTTTCAAATAAACTGTATTCAGTCCAGCCAATTAAGATTCTACAATCAATCAGGGACCCGGCTACCTGAAAGAGCTCTTGGTACCCTATTGCCCCCTCCGTCCTCTCTGCTCTGCCAATGAGGGATTGCTGGAAATTCCCAGGGTTCAATTAAAAACATCAGGATCCCGTGCTTTTGCTTTTTCAGCACCAACCCTGTGGAATTCTCTACCTCGTTGGTTGAGAGAATGTCCAACCATTGAGAGATTTAAAAAGGAGTTAAAGACATATTTATTCAGTTTAGCATATCCTAGATATGGTTGTTAATTTATGATTATTTTAATTTATATGTATATGTGATTTTATTGTACAGTGCCTTGGTTTTGATAGGCGCTTTATAAATAAAGATGATTTGATTTGAAGCTCTTTGTTATGCATCCAATGAAGCAAGTCTGGGGTGGGGCAATCCCCTAGCTTCAGCAAGAAGACTCTTCTTCATTTGTTCTACAATCAAGAAATCCATTTTCTTCACTGCTTGTTTTCCAAGCCTGTCTGGCACCTCATACAAACTGAGTACTGTTATAAACTTTTACACTGTGTGCAGCCGTGTGATCATCTTCAACTGATCTCTGTTGCTATTCTATTATAAAACTTAATGTGAAATCTAATGCACCCCTTGCTGAGACCTCTGAAAATACTGCTGTCTCCTGAACATTTGAATCTACCTTTGGAAAATCTGAATGCATCACATTTGAACTATGCATCTTCATCTAACACTTGAAGAAACCCTGGATTTATCCCTGGAACTGTTCGTAGTTTATGGCTTGTGGACATCGACATTTCGTGTCCTGTTCAACTTACCAACTGAGAAATGTCATCTTCCAGGTGGTATATTCTGCTGATGTGAAACATTGTGTGGTGACCAACTATACATTCTTCTGATATGGACTAAAAGTTATGCAAAGTGAACTTTTCTAACCTCTATTTTTACTGCCTTAACAGGTAATACGTATACGGTAACACACCCGTTCCCATCCCAGAACCAGATACCATTAAGTCTAGCTCTAACTATCTTGATGCTCTATCTCAATTTTTACTTATTTTTAATATCCATACAGGCAATTTAAGTTTGTCTCTTCAATTTCTTCCCAATAGAACAGATACACACCTGATATATATCATTATTTACTGATTGTTTTGATATTGGAAAACCCCATTGTGAAGCTTTATTCCAAATGTGTATAGTAATACAAGGTTTACTAACATTTCCCCTTATAATTACATGTTGTTGTTTAAGAAAAACCCTGAAACACCACCATGACCAGTTAATTTCCTCTATCAGGCTCATGCCTTGCTTGTAGATGAGTAGTGCCTAACCATCGTCGTTTTGTTGTGTTGCCACTTTTGCAATTAGGGCAACAAAGAGGGGACTATTGCACCTGGGTTATGCCCCTATCATCCCACATATACCTCACATACACCTCACACTGTATTCCTGGTCTATTGTACTGTTGTACTGCTATTTTGCACTAACATGTAGATATAGGCACCCATCATATAAGCATGAGTGCCGGAGAATGTGCTTTGCTGCTCATATATGCCAATGTTTGCATCCTTTCATAGGATTAGAACATGCATGCCTATTATACCTCATTATAATGCATTATGTTTGTCTTTTACATATATCCCATATATAATCTACCTAATCACTGATAAGATAACTCTGAGGGATCATCAGTGATTATTATTTACTTATATTCTCATATAATTATATGTAGTGTGTATTTTACACTCAGGCAGATATGCCATGTGTAATAGATCCTTGTCAGCACTTCTTTTTGTCTCTTTAGAGAGAAATCCTTTGTTATGTCTTATATTATACATAAGCAAGAAATGCCACATGTAATAGAGCTCAGTCAGCATCTCTTTTGTCCAAGCTATAATGCTAATGGAAGCATATTCTGTCACATATGATACTCATTAGTAATTCTGTCTCCTAAGTCATCATCCAATGGAGAATGACTTAGGACCAATACATATTGTTTCTCATATCTGTTGCTATGCTGTTATCTGTAGTATTTAGGCTTCTGTAACCTAGTTTCACATGCAGAGAGAATGAGATCGCAGAGAGAGAACAAGATCTTAGAGAACCTAAGATCTGCAATACTGGAGATTATGTACATTCTTCAGGAGAGTGGTGAGAAACCCATCTCTTTTTGATTTTCTCTGTCACATGCTTGGTGTAAGTAGTATAATAAACTTTATTAGTACTCCTTGCTTGTTTATGAATGTTTCTTGGCAGACTCTGAAGACACAAGAATCTGTATCATTAGTGTTATTATTATTATTGACTTTAGTATCTGAGATTGTTTACGTAACAACTGTGCCTATAGAACGTTCAGTTTTTAATACCCACCATTTTATTTCTGTCACTTAGCAAAGGATGACACGCAGCCCCAGTCCTCCAACCATCGTCCCTCCGATTTATCCAGCCTACCACCAAAACCATATTTTTTTTCTCTCATCCTGGTATCCATGTACCAGTTCAAGACTAACTGCCATTCTTTACCAATCAGTAAGCGATATGAAACACCAACTCAGCTGCAACATGCAAACACAACACAGCACAGCCCTGCCCACCACTGAAGTACCGGTTTCACCACCATCCCAAACACAGTTCATTGTTTGTTTTTCTCATAATAATTCCTTCCTTCCTTTCACAGAAGTACTTTCGTCACTGTCACAACAGTTCCACACAGATGCTGCCGACCAGTTTCCTCCATGGTATCAGAGAACCAGCTGTAAACACAGACCTGACCCAAATTAATCTGAATGTGTTTAATTTTCACATTTCTTGTGCCAAACAAAGCAATCCTGCATGCCCATAAAATATTACTTCCGCTGGGCTGCTGCAAGTCTCACAAACCCTTTTAATGTCTTGCGCCCCCCCCTTCTCCATGTAGCCGCCCGCTGTCCAACCTGCAGTGTAAAAAATAAATTAAGAAAGCTGAAATGAAGCTCCTGAAAATGTCTGTTCTGCTGTTGGTAGAGTTTGTGTGGGGGGGGGAGTGATCTGTAGCACTGTATCTCACCCTTGGACACTTACCTGCCCACTGTCACCGCTGGTCAACCCAACTCTCCAGCTCCGTTGCTACAGGTGCAAAATTAATGGTTGTCCTTCTGATCATCCACAGCAGCTCCATACAGTGGTCACCCACCCACCACCACTGCTCCTTGGTCCTCCGCCCAATTTTCCATATGCATTTAGGTGTAAAATTACAGCTCTGCACAGTACCCCAGTTTACAAACAACAACAACAACATAGAAAATACATCTACCTTCTTTATGCAGGCTAAGTTTTAAATCTCAGTTTGGGCAACCTCCCTTTGATGTAAAATCATGGACTTTCTCTGCCTCCTCTTCAGCTCCATAGTAGGGCTGCATGCTACAACATGTAACCAGTACTCCTCTTTCTGCCGCTAATCGCAGTACTTGTTGCACATAATATAATAACACACACATACCCAATACCACAGTCTTTGTAAAAGGAAAGCATTTTATAAAAAAACAGTGTATTTCCAAGCACCCACCAATAACACTGCCTGTTCCATTTGCTACCAGCATTCACCACGCTAATGTTAATCATAAAGGCAGCAACACAAATGTACTTGTTCTGCCATTAAAGGCTTCTCCTCTTCCCTTAACTTTCCATGTCAGTGCCAAGACACAGCTGGGTGGGGGGAGACATTACAAAGAAACTCCATGCTGCAGGGGGGAGGATAAGTGGAAGAGAATTGCTGGAAGGGGCAAAAGGAGATGGAACAGTATAGAAATGGAGGGATTACTTTACAGGAAAAACACTTCAACTTAAATGCTACTCTATTTTTTATAATTTTTTTTTAAATGTTTTTAAATCTCACCTAAAAATACTACAGGTAGCCCATTTTCTAAGCACAATAATACCCTCTAGGGTATGCAGTATGGGCAATACCCGAACTGAAGAGGGGCGCTAATTTTACCAGCTGAGTCAACGGACAGCTGAACTCTACTCAACCCAGTGTAACGTGATCTCGAGTGTCCCCAGGCAGCCCGATCCTAACGGCAGCTGCACCATGATCTTCTTGGCCCCCAGCCCAAGCTCCCTGCTGAAAGGCACTCTGTACCAAAGATTGTGGAACTTCATGGTTTTATTACCTGTGGCGGCGATCGTAGGCAACTGTAACTGCTGTTTAAACTGCTTTCTGGTACTCTGATCGGTCTGTGGCTCAGTGTGGACTCCCATCGGTTGTCTCGCACTACCGGGCTGATGGTGGACCTAAGACCTATAAACTCAAGTGATATTTACAACAGATAGAGTTTGCCTGTCGCAGCTTAAGTAAATTCTGTATTGTCCCTGCTGCAAACGGACACAGTAGAAGTGCAGACTGTAGAATATCTGCTAACTGACATTTAGAAGTTTAATTACTGCTGCTTAGTAATCTTCACCTGTAATGAACTGTTGCATGTAAACCTAGTCTTGCGCCAAGATTTATGTAAAATTGCTAAATTGATCAGTAGAACGCTAGCCTGCATAGTGAATTCTGCTCTGTGTTCTCTGGCTCCCTGTATCCCCCCCTTCCCCACCAATCTCTGTCCGCTCTCTTTCACTACAGCTCCTCCTATCACCTCTCCCCCTTTTGTCCACAAAACCTATTTAAACTGTGTACTTTCTTCTTTTCCCTAGCCCTAACCAGAGGGTTCCTTGCCCCGAGCAAGCCGACCGTTGCAGTCCCCTGTGGAGTGAGTCGAGGTAATTTCATGTGCTCTGATTGTGAAACTGTTTGAAAAGCCATCTGCCTTTGTCTCTCCCATTTGGAACTTGGCGCCTTTTTGTAAATACCTCCTCGCCGTGGCCAAACACAGACCGAACTGAAGAGGGGTGCTAATTTTACCAGCTGAGTCCATGGACAACTGAACTCTACCCAACCCAGTGTAATGTGATCTCGAGTGTCCCCGGGCAGCCCGATCCTAACGGCAGCTGCACCACGATCTTCTTGGCCCCCAGCTCAAGCTCTCTGTCGACAGGTGCTCCATTCCACAGCCGCTGCATGGCTTCTCCCCACCCACACCCCACCACACCCACCTTCCCTTGTCCAGCTTTACTTATATAGGGGTGGTCTGCCCCGCCTACTAGCTATGTACTGTGGCTGCACGTGCGAGGATTTTAACTATCTCTTCACTTTCTCATTTGCAGCCTATATGTCCTTTCCACTAAAGGGCATTTAGAAACTTAACACTGACATACTTCTCCTGCATCTACCCATTATAAGAAAGCTGGTTTAAAATCAGACACTTCTCACCACCTTGACTCTCAGTCAGCTGTGGCTCTTATCCCTCCCATAAGCAACCTGGCATCACTACAATGGCGTCCCTCGTTTATAAAAACTGGGTCAATAATCCCTGTGTAACTGCCCTACTAGTCCTTCCTATCTTACTACTTGCTCTGCTACTTAGGCCTAGCCATCTACCCTCCTGTGAGGGGGTCTGTCCTCACCCTACCTTCTCGTCTTATATACTCACTCTATCCAAATGGCCCCTTATGACCTTTCCTCTCTTGATTCATAGCAAAATCACCTACCAAGTTGCTTACACGCTACGTAACCCCCTATCACAAACCACATCCTCACCCACATGGATATCTTATCGTAAACTATGGTACCTCCTCCTACTATCTTTAATATTAGCAGGTGATGTAGAACTAAACCCTGGACCTGTTGGATAACATAGCCCATCTGGCTACAGCTTGGAAGGACCTAAAGGGACTGCATATTGTACACCTGATTATTAGGAGTCTACCCCATAACTTAACAGAACTAGAGGCCTGGGCCACCCAACACAATCCTGACATCCTATGTTTCTCTGAAACCTGGCTAAAACCCTCCACTCCTGATCACCTGTGCATGCTACCCAACTACAAAATACACTGACAGGACAGATCTACATCTAAATGAGGAGGGGGTGTTCCAATCCTCTTCAAAGTCCACCTAGCCCTACATCTTAATGTCCCCCTTACCCTGTCACAGTGTGAATCTATTCATACCACCTACAATTAGGCTGTAAGAAATTGTATATAGTTTGTGCCTATAATCCCCCTAAGGGTAGCACTGCTGGACTCAAGGAACTGTTAACACAGGTGGACTTGGTCATTGGTCAAAATGAGGTCCTCATTATGGGGGACCTAAATATCAACTGGAATGGCAAATCCAACCAGGCCTTTCACACTATGGTACATGGTTATAACCTGCAGCAGCTAATCTCTGACCCTACAAGGGTCCTTGCCCCTCCTCGTTCTAGTACCTGAATTGACTGGGGTCTCACGAACCATCCTGATAGCATAGTCTCTTCTGGTACTCTGCCTGATGTAATAACCAATCACTCTCCAATATATTGCATCTGGCGATCGGCAAGACCAACATCTCCTCCGCCGAAACTGACTACCTTCCGCAATACGGCTAAGCTAAATCAGGCACATTTTCTGCTTGACCTCTCTATGATAGACTGGTCCCCTATCTTTGCTGCCCCAGACTCTCAATCAGCCCTTGACTACTTCCTGGTCAAGTTTGGACACCTACAGGACATCCATGTCCCCAAAGTCACTCTCCACTTACGTGGAACTCAGACTAAGTGGCTCACTAAAGATCTCCACTCTCATCTAAGGGCTAGGGATAAAAGCTAGTCATGTTTTAAGGCCTCAGGACTCCCAGAAGATTTCAACGCTTATAGGACCCAGAGAAATTTTTGTAAATGGAACATTAGACTAGCGAAAAGCTCTTTCTGTAAGGATCTACTCACGAAATCTGCTGATGACCCCAAGAAGCTCTGGTCTGTTATAAAAACCCTTCTTGGGACCAATAAATTACCCACTGCAAATGACATGTGGATAAATAACATACATTGTAATAATCCTGAGACCTTAGCCAATGCTCTAAACTGTCACTTCTCGGACCTATCTAGCTACTCAGCCTCCTTCCCCCCGAGTCCCCTCACAAATAGCTCCCTGGACATTCAACCTCCTCCCCCTCATCCACAGTTCTGTTTTTGGATCATCTCCACAAAAGAAGTCCTAAAACTGCTACTATCTATCTCTGAAAGCACCAGCCCCGATGCGGACGGGCTGGAACCTAAGCTTTTGAAAACTGCAGCTCGCCTTATTGCCTCCCCCATAACTAAAATCTTTAATCTATTGACATGTCATGGCACTGTTCCTCACATCTGGAAGATAGGCAGAATAACTCCCATCCTTAAGAAAGGGGATCCTAAAGAAATGTCAAATTACCGACCTATTGCCATTCTTTCTGTCCTCGGCAAAATCCTTGAAAAAATAGTGGCAACCCAAATCTCAGACTATCTACAGAAGTATAACCTTCTGTCAAGCTCCCAGCATGGCTTCCGAAAAGGCCATAGCACTACCACAGCTATACTAAAACTCACAAATGACATCTACAGTGCCTTGGAAGCTGGCCTTCTGACAGGAGCTATATTCATTGACCTTACGAAGGCATTTGACCTGGCCAATCACTCCCTTCTCCTTTCCAAACTTTCTTCACTTGGTTTCTCTGTCAACACAGTTGACTGGTTCAACAACTACTTAACCAACTGAATGCAGGCAGTAGTCTTTAACTCAGCCATCTCTCATCTTTCCCCTGTGCAGATGGGAGTTCCTTAAGGCTCAGTACTAGGCCTGTTACTTTTCTCCATTTTTATAAATCACCTTCTCTCTGCAGTTACTGACTGCTCATCCTTACTTTATGCAGATGATCTTGTCATCTACTGTAGCGGAAGAAATATCTTGGATATAACTCATTCCCTAACAGAAGACTTCCACTGTATTCAAACCTACCTAAGTGATAACTATCTGGTACTTAACGAGAGCAAAACACACTCCATGCTCTTTGGCTCTCCTGCCAGACTCAAATCAGCTCGTAATTCCTTTCAAATCCCATGTGCAAATGGCTCCATGGTAGTAAGTACCAGCTCTTTCAAATATCTGGGCATCCTCCTTGATGAATCCCTGGACTTTGACCTTCATATCACTTCCACCTGTAACTCTATCAATGCAAAAATTGGAGGAGCCTATCGTACAAGCTATGCCCTCATGCCATCCGCCAGGCTAGCTGTGGCACAAGGATTTCTACTTCCAGCTCTGACTTATGGCTCAGTCACGTACCTAAGAGCTTCAAAAACCTTGCTCCTCAGATGGGACACCACCTACAATAGCATCTGCCCCTATTTCTCTGGGGCGCCACGCTTCAAACATCACTGTCATCTTTATGCTGACCTAAAATGGCTATTCCCTCTGCCTACCGGCATTTAGCCTTTGGTTCTCTACTACATGGTATATACAGCTCAGGTCTACTTAGATCTCTCTCCTCACTTCTGTACTCCCAAACCTCCACCTATGGTCTCCGATCAAATGACGACACTCTTCTTTTCATCCCCAGATGCAAAACCTCTATGGGTACACGTGCTTTCTCCTACTTGCACCTAAGAACTGGAACGCTATCCCACAATCTATTCGCCAAGCCCCCATCCATGCACACTTTAAGAAACTCCACCATCGACATCTACTGGATTCTAACCCCTGTACATGCTTCCAGCCACCATAGCCCATTCCACGCACCTCTGCCTTCTACCCTTCTTACCTTCCCTCTCTTACCCTCTCTCCCCCCTGTCTTCTACCTCATCTCTCCTCTCTTAAAACCTTGCGTCACTTGATGGCACTTGCTATTTACTTTGAACCTGTTAGCGCTAACATTGTATATATGTTCTGGGTAGCTGTACTGCTCTAGCTTCAACTGGCAATATTTGTTGAATGCTTTAAAACAATCTACTTGTCTAATACTGTTTGTATTGCTATTGTCCTATTGTCTACCTCTCCCTTGTGCTGCTTCACATTGTACAGCTCATGTATTTTCACTTATATACACTCCCGGGTCGTGCCTGAAAATAGGCATCTCTATGTCTAGTGCACCCACCCGGTTACCAATAGCAAATAACTAAATACCGGACCTTCCAGGAGCTATAAGGCCCTCCACTCTCATTATGCCCCTGGGCAGTCTGGTATTGCCCAATACCACCCACCCTGTTGGGTACTATTGCTTACATATTGTATGTTATTTTGACGAGGAAGATGCCACTTGGAGAGTTGCACTGGACACATGACAGAGGTGAAGATCTGGATGTCTCAATGTTGCTGGCTGCTGGTGGGCTGGATGGCTGGGTCTGTGTAGTTGCATTAGTTGTTTCAGAGGCCTTGACAGGAGGTGCATTAACAGTTTGAGCATAAAAAAGGTTGTGTATATTCCTGAGGCTTTAGAAAGTACATTTGCAAAACAGGGTTAATTCTGTTTCTGTGAGCTAATCTCAAGCAGTTGCTGGCTGTGAACTTAAAGTTTCAAGCCTTAGCTTTTTAATAGAGAGAGAGAGAGAAGATAAAAAAAAAAAACTAGCCTTACATTTTCACATTGCATACTGCAGCATGACAGATTCAAACCAACAGAACTCAGTTTATCGGATTTTCAGTGTTTTGAATACTGCAGACAAGGCATATTTTGAGCAACCAATTTATGAAGCACATTTTGCCTTTTTAGGAGTACTCTTAGCACCTCCAAGACCCCAGGACTGCTCCTGCTTTTGGGCTACTTGTTCAAAATCCCAAAGCTGACTATCAGTCCCTCTGCCATCAGCCAAGGGCAGCGATTCTAACAATGGGGCAGTGGGCACCACTCTTTCCTTGTCCCTCTGGACCAGAAGTTCTGCTTGCAGTTCTGCTATCTGCTTCTCGCACTCGGCCTCTGTGACACTGACTTGGAGCTTCAGCTCCTCACTGACTTTGGTCTGTAAAGCTTGATGAGGGGCAATAACATTACAGCTTTCTCTATGCTGCTCTTTCAATGCATTTTGATATTTCTCTACCGTTTGTTCCAACTGTCCACAATCACTTTTTAATGATTCATTCATGCTCACAAGCACATTTTTATCCTGTTGTAACCTGGCATTTTCATCTCGTAACCTAACAAGTTCCTCTTGCAAGCTTTCATTTTACTCTTGTAAGTAAGCAATTTCCGTATTTATTTCCTGACAGAGATATTCAACATCTCCAAGTACCTCCTGTACCTCCTGTTTTTCTTTCTTAACCCTCTTAATCTCATTCTGTAACTTCCACACCTCAGTGACCTCAGATCCCATTGTTTTTCCCACAACATCCAAAACATCATCCAGTGCACATTTACAATAGTATTTCTGTTCTTCTTTCTGACTAACGTGCAAGCTCATCCTATGTTTTTTTTTTTTTACCCTCTCAATCTCGCTCTGTAACATGCGCAACTTATCACTGTTCTGTAAGTAAGCCTGGCACAAAGCAGAAATAGTATCATCCAGCAAGTATCTTTCTGCCCTCCCTGGGAGGACAGAAGGTCTAAAACTTCTAATTTGAGCTCAATACTATATATGGCCATTTTTTGGGGAGACTTTCCTTTTCTGTACTAACTGAAAATTCAAAGCTTACTGGTTCCTCTTGAATCTTGTAGTAAGACACACGCACACACTAGACGCAGAGTTCCACTCCATGGATCAAATTGTGGGCACAGGTCTACCTGGTGTGATCCCCAGTCCATTTGCACGATATTCCCTATGGCATACTGGTTTGGTTCTGTCCGAACAGGTACTGCTCACGGTCACCATTGTTGTATGCAGGAATCTATACCTGTTGGCAATGATACAACATGAAGCCTGAGATGTCACAGTAAAGTTTATTCCAGATTGTACATATTATAGCATGTTGCCAAGAGTTAGAAAGTTTCCAGTTACATCATGATGCAAACAAAACTCAAAGAAACATTATATGAACATACAAAATTGGCAGGAGATATAGGCTTTATGGTCTATCAGGCCTGCTTGATTATGCAGCTAGCAGCTCTCAAACTGCAGCTGCCCCTCCCTTGACCATCTCCTTTGCCCTGTCCCATCACCTTTTGAAGCAGCCCACTGTACTACAAGATACCACCTCTGCAGGCAATGAGTTCCACCCAGCCACCACCCTCTCTGTAAAAAGTGTTTTCTATCTTTATTATTATCTTGCAACCATTCTTATACTGCTGATAAGCAAAGCATGTGACTAGATTACAGAACATTCCAAGAGGGTGGACAGAAAATACATCACTTCTACTGGTGGAAAGTTAGCTTAGAAGACAGATCGTCATTTGGCTTACACGTCAGCAGAGATAACAATATAGCTGATCAACTATTTCTAGTTTCAATACAGTCTATTCATAAAGGAATACTGATTCTAGCAGTGAGACAAAAAGCTGTAGGTGGTACACTAACACCACAAATAAATATGGCTAAATATGCTAAACAGTGTAATTATGATTTATTGTTGAAAGTGGTGCTTTAAGATCACAAACATATCTAAAACATGATCAGTAACTTCTCCTAGCACAGTCAATCAGTAATCATAGCTGAATAACGGTATGCAACTTATAGCAATATGGTTTCTCAGTAAACCATAGCTAAGCATAAGTAAATCACACTAAATATTCTACTAAGCACTAGCTACATACGATAGTCCATGTAGGGAACCAAATCATAATAGCAACTGTAGGTCGGGTAGATCTACATATTAGTCAGTGGCTGTGAACATGATGTGCTGATGTTACAGAACAAAAGAATACTTAGAAGAGACAAGTGCATCACAGGCTGATGAGGATACAACTTGGCATTGTATAGGTGTATTACATGTTACAGTACAGATATGCTTAGTTATGCACAGTAAACAGCTGTGTCAGCAAAAAGGAACAGAACTACACCATCAGAATAACATTATTTGGGTCAACGGTTACCTAGCACATTTACCCTGTTATAATATGCACCTATATATTACAGGAGCACAATAATGCTATATTGCATTCTACTATGCGAAGCATATTACAAATGGATGTATGTGTACCATATGCTGCAGGGGTGTTCCAAGCCAACACTATGGATACTTAGTAAAGTAGTTAAAGTAGGTTGCATGTCCAAAATTTGGGTCCTCTGTGGAAGGTATAGGCCCAATGTGCCATTCTAGGTCTCCTGTGATGGTTCACTCAGGGGGTCTGAGGGCTGGGGCTATCAGAGGAGCCAAGAGGATGGGTTTAGACCTTTAGGCTTAGAAGATTTGTAGTTGATGCTAGTTTCATGTGATGCACTACTTTCATAATGACCAGCCATATTTCCCCTGGGGGGAGGACAACCCTCTGGCAGATGGGCCACTGGGTGAAAAGTTGAGTTTTCAGTGCTTACCAAGTATGTTTTGCATTTATGGGCAGGTCAGTGTAACACCCTATTGGGGTTTATATTTCTTTAAGGCTGACTAGGACACCTTTTTGTTCAGCATCCTCTGTACCCTTGGAGGACTGAGTCAGTTGATCTGACTGGGTGTATCCAGGGGGGAGGAGCCAGATCTTGGTGATGTCTGTTGCTGGCCACCCTTTACCTGTCCCCCCACCTGACCCTCTTTCTCAGCAACCACCACCTTACACTCCCCCAAATGTAACACTGACCGTGGGGTTGCCCAATCCCACAGTGTCACCACTGTAGTTTTATTTTATTTGTATATTTGCCTGTAACTGAACAAGTTTGTCAATTTTGGTGGCAGTTGAACAAAACAGCTGGCACTATCAATAGATATGAGTTGATTTCATCAATACCTTTAATTTGGCAAACTGAGGGGTATTTTATAAAGAAGTAGCTTGAAATGTAAAGGCAGGACTCTGCACACACGCACCAGCACTGGTGCTAGTGTGCATGCTTGGAGTCCAGCTTTTGCTTTTCAGTCTACTATTTCTTTATTAAATATGCTTTGGTTTGTCAAATCAAAGGTATTGCTGGAATTAGCTCACATCTACTGATACTTATAGCTATTTATTTCAGTTGCCACCAAAATTGCCAAACTTCTACTGATTCAAATAATAGAGGGACCATAAAAACGGTCCTTATATGTAGGTTGGCTGAAACAAAGAAAACCATCCATTGATGTTTGTTTTTAACTGATCCCCCCCACACCTGACCCTCCCTGTCAGCATGCAGCACCTCACCCCCATAAATGTAACACTGACACTGGGGGTGCCCAATCCCCCAGTGTCATCACCTGATATCTAGAAAACCATCCTTTGTTGTTTTTAGCCATGCAAAACAGAAACACCCATAGTTGTCTTTTGTTCCCCCACCCAACCCTCCCACTCAGCACCCACTCCCCACAGCCCCCCAAGCCCTTAGTTACCCATGGAGGTTGGACACGGTAATCTTCCAGATATGTCCTCACTCTTCAAGGCCGGATTATGAACTGAGGAAATTGGGTATGCCATTCAATGTGTTTCAATGAGGTTTTGAACTTCGTGGCATAACTGGCCATTTTTAATATTTTTGCCCCAGATTTTTTACATACCTTTTTTGGGACCCCACCTGATGAACAATTGCACTTACATTAGGCAAATCTGTCCCGAAAGGTGATTTTTTGTTCCCTGTGCAAAATCACCTTTCAGGCAGGAGTTGAACATTTTATCTGCCTTTGTTCATGAGGTGGGGTCATAAAAAGGCTATGTTGAAAATTTTGTAAAAATATTACAAAAACAAAAAAATTATGAGCCTGTGTTGAATTTTGTGAATGCAGGCTCATAACCTCAGTAATTTTCAATATTTTTACCCCAAATGTACAACATAGCCATATCTTTACAGCACCTCATGAATGTGACAGCTGTCATTTTTAAAATCCTGGCCAAAATGATTTTTCACGTCCTGAAAGGTGATTTTAAAGTCCCTGTGTGAAATCACATTTTGGGCAGGAGTTTAAAATTTTCAGCACCTCATGAATGTGATAGTTGTCATTTTTTAAATCCTGGCCAAAATGTTTTTTCACATCCTGAAAGGTGATTTTAAAGTCCCTGTGTGAACTCACCTTTTGGGCTGGAGTCTAAAATTGTCTCTGCCCTTGTTTATGAGGTGGGGTCACAAAATGGCTATGTTAAAAATTTGGTGTAAAAATATTAAAAAACAAAGTTATGAACCTACATTGAATTTTGCGAATGCAGGCTTGTAACTTTGGTAATTTTCAATATTTTCACCCCAAATTTTCCATCTAACCATTTCTTTACAGCATCTCATGAATGTGATAGCTGTCATTTTTCAAATCCTGGCCAAAATGTGTTTTTGCCTCCCAAAAGATGATTTTTCAGTCGCTTTGCAAAATCACCTTTTGTGCAGGAGTTGAAAATTGTCTCTGCACTTGTTCATGAGGTGGGTTCCTAAGAAGGCTATGCTGAAAATCTGAGGGAAAATATTTAAAAAGAACAACGGTATGAGCCTACATTGAAATTTGCAAATGCAGGCTTGTAGCTTTGGTAATTTTCAGTATTTTCACCTCAGATTTTCAACATAGCCATTTCTTTACAGCACCTCATGAATGTGACAGGTGTCATTTTTCAAATCCTGGCCAAAATGTGTTTTTGTACCTGTGTCATGGAATGATGTTTTGCCAGGGATTTGAAAATGTTCACCTACCGCATTCATTTGGTGGGGGAATAAGAAGGCTATGCTGAACATTTTGTGTACAAATACAGTAAAATGATCAAATTATGAGTGAACGTTGCAGTTTTTTAATGTTCACTCATGACTTCACTAATTTTCAATATTTTGATTCCAAACTTTCAACATTGCCATTTTTCTACACCACCTCATAAATGTAACGTCATTTTTAAAATCCTGGAGGAGATTTCTTTTTGCACCTCTGGTGTGAAATTATATTTTGCCCAATATATTATAAATGGCACATGTCATGTCTATAAGGTGACTCCTAAAACAAATATCTTCAAAATTTGGTGTCAGAATTGCAAAAAAACAAACAAACATTGTTTAACAAGCAGCCAATGTTCGGTATTGATGAATGCTTGTTTTCTTAGTGGAAAGAAAGAGAGCAGTGACAAGTTAACTGTGTGAAAATTTACCTGATGACTCCAAGGCTCAACCCCATTCATTAGGGAATAACAAAAAATCTGTCCCCCTTTCTCCATCAGCCTGACAGACCTAGTGTTTGACCCATCAGGGAATGAAACAAAATCTGTTCCTCTTTTCCAAACTACTTGAGAAGTCCAGTATCCAATCCAGCCAGTCAGGGACTAAAAAAATATATGTCCCCTCCCCCTTGCAGCTATGCTACTGGTACCAGTGAGTTTGGGCCCTTCCATCATTTCCAGTCAATGGTACACTAGCATGGGAGATGGGACTGACTGCACACATTTTAGAGGCTGTAATTCTAAGTGCATGTGATCCTGGCTCCACCGCCTGACTCACCCTCTGTCATTGTCTTTCCTTCTCTCTGTACTCAGTCTCAGCTCCACACTCTTCCTGATACACATGCAGGGTTCTTATTGCCATGCAAACTCCAGCCTAGCACACTGAGCAGTGGAGCACCAGCCTATCAGAAACAAGGTATTTTGGAATAAATGGCAAGTGTGGGCATCATCAGTTTATTATCCTTATCCCACAGGTAATAAAATAAACTATCCCCCCATGCCTGATGGATTCAGCCTAACCCAGTCTATCAGGGAAAAGCAAATCTGTCACCCCTCCCCAGCTATGATATGTCTGGTGCTTTAAAATGCTCAGGAGTTAGATTCTAGTAGTACTGAAACTGTAGAATAGCATAGAATTTGGCTTTATATAATGACTTTCATACTAACTATATCCCCAAAGTGTTTTACAAGGCACATAGTTCCATACTGGTAGGTCAAGGAATGCAGAATAAAACAGAATTTCCTGTGCCCAACATAGCCCAACAGAAAAAAAAAGATCTGTCTCCCTTGCCCAACTCTATGATGGGTCCGGTGACCAGTCCGACCCACCAAGGAAAAAACAAAATCTGCCTCCCTCGCTCTACTACCTGATGGGTCAAGTGATTAGCATAACCCATTAGAGAATAATACAAATCTGTCTCCCTCATTCAACAGTGTGATAGATCCAATGCCTAACCTGACCAATCAGAGAATAAAACAAATCTGTTTTTCTCCTTCAACAACATGACAGAGCTAGTGCCTAACCTGATGTATTAGGGAATTAAAAAAATGGACCCCCCCATTACCTGACCACTCTGATACTCAACCATGCCCATCACTGAATAAAAAAAAATGTCCCTCTCTTTAACTATCTGATGGATCCAGAATGCAACCCAGCCTGTCAGGGAATAAAATATGTTCCCTTCCCCCAAAAAGCCTGATGGGTCTAATGTCCAATGTACCCCACCAAGGAATAAAAAATGTGCCGCCTCACCCAAATTGCCTGACAGGTCCACTGCCCAACCTGGCTCATCAGGGAATTAGAAAAACCATTCCCTCTCCCTCAACAACCTGAAATGTCCAATGCCCAACCAACTTGACAAGTCTGGTATTCAACCCGGCCTGTCAGGCTAAAAAAAAAAATCTGACCCTCCCTCAACCCCAACTGACAGAAAAGTTTAAAAAGTTCTGTTCATCTCCCCCCTAACTATCTTACCAGTCTGGTGCCCAACTTGACTCATCAGGGAATAACAAAATGTGTCTCCCTCCCTCCAACTAGTAGTTGCATTGCCAGGCCATCACACATAGGCCTGGGCCTTCAGGTTTTTTGTGCAGAGAAGGGAATGTAAAATTTTTTGTGTATTTCAACATGGCTGTAATCTTGACTGTGCCCCATTCCCGATCACGAGAACCCGTTCCACAGGCCACAAAAAAATTGTGGCACACACACACACACATGCACGCATGCATGCAGCACACACATACACACATTCATACACACGCTTCATATGGATGGATAAGAGCTTCTCAGCTGGTTTGCTGGAGAGGCAGATTGCATATTTTTTTTACATTACCAATTGTTGTCTACACAGAAGACCACCATTCTCTAAATAATAGGGGAATTCTGGAGAGCCTATGCTTTTCTTGACTTCACTGGTACCTCCTTCTTTCCCATGCTGGTTGCAATTGGGCTGAAAATTCAATTAGCTCCTTTGTTCCCATAGACACCATATGGTGTTGGAACCATCCATTGCTGGATCTGACCCAAAATGGCCACTGGGAGCAAATGAGTTAGTGTGTTGCTACAGAGCAAGCCAACATCCTTTCTTTTTGGCTATGCCACCTTCCCAATAAACAAAATCTGCAGGTGGCTCTTCTAGTTAATCTTCCACATGGCTCTGTGAATACTTATGCTCTGCTACCACTTAGCACCATGGGTGCTGCTCAGGAAGCAAGTACCCTGACTGTGATCATGAGAGGGGCAAGCTCAAAATTAGCACCCCAGGACTGAGTGTTGTACCCATACTGCAGTCCATACCAATGTCCCACCACATATTTATTTATTTGTTTATTTATTTATTTATTTATATCAATAATTTACAACAAAATACAACTCTAAACTAACAATTAGGCAAAGAAAAACCTTTACCTTTGAAAGGGAGCTGTATCACCAGTAGACCCAGGTGTTATAGTAATATCGGCACTAAAACTAAATTTGCAATGAAACCTGTACTTCCACTTGAATGAATGGCACAGCACTCTTCTAGTATTTTTAGATATTCTGATAAGTAAAGGCAGAGCAGCATGTTTCTGGGTTTTTCCCACATTTCATCAAGAGGATGTGATCAATGGCAACTGTCTATCTTGTGGAGGCCAGGGACTTGCTGGGTACAGTATGTAAAGGGTTTGCAGCAGAGAGAATCCCCAGCAGCTTGCCTCTCATCTCAGTTTAGAGGCATGCTGCAACTCCACCATAACACATTATCTGAAGCTTATGTCACCGACATAGCTATTAAATACATGGAATCTAGTTAATGATGAGTCCAAACTAAAGGGGAGGAAGAATGTTGTGTTTGGTGGGATACATCCGAAATACCCACAATAACTACGTAACATCAATACATTTTGACTTGGCAACAGTGCCCTGCTGATGAGTGCCAAGAAATGAAAAGGGATAAATTAAAACCTGACAATCGCATGTCACACACCTGTGGAAAACTACCCATGGTTCCCATGATGCTTAACACTATCAGAAAATATTTCACAGTCCACGCTCTTTCTGTACTGTTATACATTGCTGTGTGGAATGGTAGATGGATCATTTCTCTGTTAGACACAGCTGTCAGATTTTGACAGTTTAACATCAGCTGTTAACTGTATATATGTGTGTGTGTGTGTGTGTGTGTGTGTGTGTGTGTGTGTGTGTTGAAGGGGATGCACGCATGAGGGATTTCACCCTTGGATGGATGCTTGAACAGCAGATGACTGGCTGTGAGTGTCCCTCAACAGCACAGGCACAAATCTCATTAAATTGTTAGAAATTCCAGTATTCCAAGCAATCCAGACACTGAGAGGCAAACAAAAGTTGAAAACGTGCTTTATTGTGGCAGGTCCAGAGAAGCCTACTAGAGTCCCATGATCTGGTGCATCATACCTATCCATGTCTTCATCAGATGGCAGATCTAGTGACTGTCAGGTGTGTCCATCTTTTATCAGGTAAATTAACATAAATTTACATGTCATTTACATAATCAGTACAAATCATGCCAATTAATAACCAAAACTATATATCCATATTTATGCATGTGCATTCATAACATTTTGGTGGAATACACAACTACAAAAGAAAACAAACCCAATTCTAACCTTTACTACTTTTGATTGGATGAAATAAAATAATGTTAAATTCACCTTCATGTATAGCTTTTACAGAAGTTCTCATCTGAAACGTTAAACCCCTTCCTTTTTCATGATTGGTTAACTTATTCATTTCCCTTGTCCTGTCCTTTCCAGATCTCTCCACTTCACGACCTTCTCCCCTTCCCCCCATCTTTTCAATCCCATACCATATTTTGGTTTAAAACTTGTTCTTTGGATTCTGATTAAAACTAAAGTTTCTCTCTTTCTCCCACTGAATTTGCCACTTGTGCCATGCAGTATATTTATTTAAATAGACAGATTGATACTGCATTTTCAGTGTGTTGTTGCACCTCAGCTCAGTTCAGTTCAGTTCGGTTTGGTTCAATTCAATTGAATTCAATTGAATTCAATTTTATTTGTTAACCAGGTAAGTACACTAGACCAGAAGTCTGTTTACATGCATGACCAGGGTGTTTTTAGAAACACAACTATCTACAAATGATTTACAGAAAATATATGTACATTCACTAAGCATGGATAAGATAAAAGTTGCAAAAGTACAGTTTGAAACAGGCTATTGTCAACACTGTGCAAACAGTTGATACATTTACATAGAACTGTACAGACAATCAATAACATTTACATAGAAAAAAATGATACACATTTGCATAGGAATGTGAGCGACAAATGACCTAATAGGTTTTGTTTAAAAACTTGAATGGATGGAGCTAGTCTAATTGCCTTTGATAACTCATTCCATTTATTTTGCTGCATAGCAGGAGAATGCTTTTTTTTTGTATATACTTTATTTTTATTATTCCTTAAGAAAAATAGTGAATAACAATACATTGTTCCATCCTTTGTAAGAAACAGTAAGAAAAGAATACACCAAATAAAAGATTAACTTACTAAAGCATAACAGGATTTTTTTATATTTGGGGGGGGAAATAAAAAAACAAAACAAAAAAAATTGTATTTACCCACAAGCTTACTAAGTGCATGCTAAATGTGCTCCATGCTTTTACTTCCCACCTTAGAGAAAACAACAATTAATGCCCCATTAACTTTTAAAGCAATCCCCCTGTACTGAGTTCATTTTCAAACTAAATACTTCAGTTCAAAAGCTTACTCAGTCAAAATAAACAGACCAAGCAGTAGAACAGTAAAAAAAAATAAAAATTAAAAAATCCCTCAGCACTTAAATATTTGCTGGGTGATACTCTGTAAGTTCAGCCTCCTCCTTGTCCAGATCAGAACCTATATCTTCTGGGAGTTTCACATTTGACTTGAAAAAAAGATTTGGCAGAATCAATATCTTCAAAGAAATACATTTTCCCTTGAAGCAATAACCTAAGTTGTGCAGGTATCAACAAGCTAACCACAAGTACCGCCTCTTTAAATTCAGACATTATCGGCAAGAAACACTTGCATCTGTGCTGGGTTTGCAAACAGAAATCTAGGTATAGATGAAATCTGTGGCCATCATAAAAACACTTCTTTACTGTTCGAGTCAATTGAAGCAATTTATTACATTCATTCAGATTATTGAAGGTTAGAATAATAAACCTTGCCTTCGGTAGAACCATCAAAGATTCTTTTGCTGGACAATTAGGAGGTCTATAGACATTTTCAAGTACAGGTGGAGATTACAAAGAAAACACTGAGGTTAATGCCTTTTCCACTGTCCCCTTCAATTTGGATAGGGAACTAGAACCAGGGAAACCTATTAGGCGTAAATCTCTCCTAAGATCATTATTCTTAAGACGCGCTAGCCTTGATGCCTGAGTCAATTGCTCATGAAAAATGGTGTTCACTGCTCCCTCTAAAGTCAAAGTTCTGCCAAGTAGGACTTTGAGCTCATTCTCACTGTTTTTACTGCTGATTCTGCATTCTCAAGCCTATTCTCGATAGCTACACAATGGGAGGTAATATCCTCTAGTGAAGTCTCAATTCTGGAAGTCGACTGACGAACTTCTATCTGAAACTCAATCACGAGAGACTGAATTGAAGCTAGAGTTGGTTTTCCTGGTTGTTTGGGTTTAAAGTCCAATTCAGAGTGCATCTGTACACTGGGGTCCTACTCCAGCCATTGCAAGAGAACCCTCAGGCCCTCATGCCAAAGCTCCTCTCCCGGAAGTTTTGGGGGATGCAAACTTATCTATTTTGCAGTACTCAAACTCATCAACTCCAGTTGCAGTTTTTTCGAAAAGATGATTAAAACCAATAGGTTTTAAAGATAGTTTCAGTCAAGTTTACTAGAAAACCGCAGAGCTCCAAACAAACATGACTCTCTCTTTCAACAGCTCAACAGTGTCCCCCCAGGAGAAGGCTTTTTGACCCAAGGCTGTTTTACATAAAGGCAGTTTACCTCATCGTACAGAACGAGTATAGGAGTAACTGTACCAATTAGGAGGGAGCCTTTCAGTGCAAACACATTCAAAAGAATTTAGTAGGATGTGTTACAATGTAAATGATCAAAATTAGTAAAGGTTAGAATTGGTTTTGTTTTCTTTTGTAGTCGTGTATTCCACCAAATTGTTATGAATGCACATGCATAAATATGGATATATAGTTTTGGTTATTAATCAGCATGATTTGTACTGATTATGTAAATTAAACATTAATTAATGTTAATTTACCTGTTCAAAGGTGGACACACCTGATGGTCACTAGATCCACCCCCTGATGAAGAGTCGGGTAGGGTTGAAGTGCTGGTGCTAGGACTCTGGTCGGCTTCTTTGGACCTGCAACAATAAAGCACATTTTATGAAATTTAACATCTTTATTGGTTTTATAATATTAACACAGTGGTAGCCATAGTAGATAAAATACAAAAGGTTGACAAACCAATACAAGCAAAAGAAAAAGAAAATGGACCTCAAAAAAAGGAAAAAACAACCGCCCTCACCCTGCCACCCCTCCACCCCAAATACCTCATTGGAGTGTGCTATGAAGTACTATACAGAGCATGTGTGTGTATAGTTGAAAAACTAGATCACTTGTAGTGACCTTGGGGAGTCACCAGTTAACAGTTATCAATGCAGGTATATGGTATAAGGCATACAGTTTACCCCATTTTTTATTCAAAGCCCGCAAGGTTATTTCAGGAACAAGCAATCAGGCGCTTGATCCTAAAGTAGGCTGAGAAGTCATTTAACCATTCAATATAGGTTATAAGTAGTTGGTCCAACCAATGTTTGAGAACCAGTTTCTTAACTACTATTGAAATTAAGGCTATATGATATTTACGTTCCTTAACTTGGATGTTGGATTAGATTCCTAGAATACAGATCTCCACAGTAAAAAGGTTGCCTAGGCCAAGTAAGAGATCTGTTCTGTCCTTTCCTTTAATGTCTCTTGTCTGTCTGGTTGCGCAACCAAATTTTCCCATGAGACCTAGGATTTGATCACCCCGATAGTCTCGCAATTATTTGCCTCTCACTGTCTCTCAGTAATCCCACCACTGCTCTGTCATTGAGGCACAGATCTGGAAGCATAGGAAAAACCAGGAGCAGTTGTAAAATTTGCAACAAGAGTTTTATTATGAATAACAATAAAATAAAAAAAATAACATTGTTCAGAATAACTATTTACAAAGGCAGGATAAAGAGAGAAGATCCATCTGAGTTTTCCTTCAATCTCCTCAAAACATTGCAGCTCTCTCTTCTTATAAGTCTTTGCAACCCCCCTTCTTAACAAGCATCCTGTTTTTTTCTAAAATGTTATTGTAAATATCAGGCATGTGCAGCTAGAACACAATGTCCCATAATTGAGGCCCCTTTTCCACAGCTTCTGCAAAAAGGCTTAAACATTGCATTTCAGGTTAACCCCTTGAGTTTTTGCAATCATCTTAAACTATAATTATATACATTTCAACAGCAACACTATATTTCTAAACAAAGGGATCCGAATATCAGTTACATTTCCACATAATGATTTACATATATTTGTATACCAGCAGATATGCAAGGGAAGAAAATACAGAACTGCAAGGGAAGACTGAGAGACCACAGTCCCCTCTGACTTTCTCTCCTCTCCTCTCTCCTCTCCTCTCTCCTCTCTCCTCTCCTCTCCTCTCCTCTCCTCCAGGGAGTACATGTTCAGGGCCTTTAACCTCTCCTCATATGTCCTACCCTGCTGGCCCATGATCATCTTCATTGCCCTACTTTGGACCATCTCCAGCAGGTTAATATTCTTTTGAAGGTATGGGCACCAGTACTGTACACCATACTCCAGATGGGGCCTCTCCAATGACCTGTACAATGGCAGTATTGCCTCCTCTTGTCTGCTGCTGATCCCTCTGGCAATGCAGGTGAGTTCAGTCTAGACTGGGGTGCTAATTCTAACAAATTCCTAGGCACTCTTATGCAGCAATTCCACTTGCACCAGCTCATTATGGGATCAACCAGACACTCCACTGCCATGGGGCTGAAGTCCCTCATTGATTGGATCTTGACTAACAGGACTGACAGAATATCGAGTGCAGACACCCTAGGTGATTCCATATCTGATCACTCTCCCATCTACTGTATATGGCGGGCACACTCTTCCTCCCCCCACCGCCAAGGTTATCACCTTTTGGGACTACTCTAAACTCAGCCCTGATACCTTCCTGTGAGATGTTGCTAATATTGATTGGCTCCCACTTTACTCCACAAATAATGTAGATCAAGCCCTAACTTACTTTCTCTCCCAAGTATGTTCCCTTCAGGAACTGCACACCCCTAAGATATCTTGCAGAATCTGTGGTTCCTCAACCAAACGAAGGCTAGAGAGGTGCTGGCAGAAATCGGCCCTGGATGGTGACAGACTTAGATTGATGGACCTTTATGTGGTCTATCAATAGGCAACCACTGGTATGAAGGCAGAGTTCCATTCCCAGGAGATGGCCACTGCACAGAACCGACCAGTTCAGCTCTTTTGGACTGTCAGCAGATTGTGCAATCCAATCTGTCTTCAGCCTGGTGAAGCTTTCTCACAAGAGAGATGTGATGAGGTTGCTCAGTTCTTCACAGATAAGGTTGCCACTATCAGGTCCGGGATCTGTTCAGCCCCCCTCTATTGGGTATTGTGGAGGTCGGCTGGGGGCTGTGGACACCCGGCTTGCTTGGCCTGACTTCGGCCAGCCAGAACTCATAGACATTGTGAGGATCATCCAGACTTTGCATCCAATTTGCTGCAGTTTGGACCCGGGCCCAACTTGCCTTCTTGTAGGGTGCATTGATGAGTTCGACCCTGTCCTAACCAAGATTGTCTGGAATGCATTGGAGAGGGGGTCTTTCCAGACCCCCTAAAGGAGGCAGTTGTATGACCTATCCTTAAGAAATCCTCCCTTGACCCAGACTGTCTGGCTAACTACAGGCCTGTCTCTAACCTGCCCTTTGTAGGTAAGGTTATTGAGAAGGTGGTTACGCTGCAGCTGGATGATCATTTATCCATCCATGATGTCTATGATTCTTTCCGGTCGGGTTTTAGGAAGAGACATAGTAGCGAGATGGCCCTTGTCCGGGTGCTAAATGATCTCCCGATAGCGAGAGATCAGAGGACTCATACCATCTTGGTTTTCCTTGATCTCTCTGTAGCGTTTGACACTGTGGACCATGGTGTGCTATTGGAGCACCTGTGGTTCATCTGTGGACTGTGTGGTACAGTCCTCAGATGGTTTTGATCTTTCCTCAAGGGTAGGACTCAGTGAGTGGTGTCTGGGATTTATTCCTCAGCCCCTCTCCCCCTGTCCTGCATGGTACCACAGGGTTCCATTTTGTTACCCATGTTGTTTGCAGTGTACAGTACATGCTGCTGTTGGGAGATATCATTAGGCAGTATGGGCTGAGTTTTCACTGCTATGCAGATGATACTCAGCTGAACATGTTCTTTGTGCCCAGGCAAGGTGGATTCCTCTCGGCTTTTAACAACTGTATCTCTGAGATCCAGGACTGGAAGAGTGCCAGCTGGCTACGGTTGAACCCGGCAAAGAGTGAGGTGTTGGTCGTGGACCCAGGTCATCAGAAGGTGGGTTTGTCAGCAGGGCAGCCCTCTGGGCTTTGGCTCAGGGTGTTCAACTGACTACCTCAGACCAGGTGTGGAACCTGTGGGCGTTATTTTTGACAATGGCCTGGCCCTTAAATCTCAGGTGTCGGCCGTTGATAAGACCTCATTTTTCCATCTGAGAAATATCGCCAGGGTGAAGCATCTGGTTCCTTCTGATGATCTTCCAACATTAGTCCACACCTCCATGACCTCCCGCCTTGACTACTGCAATGCCCTCTACCTAGGGCTACCGGGGGTTGATATCTTCCACTTGCAGCTAGTGCAGAATGCGGCAGCCAGTCTTTTGACTGATACCGCTAATACCAGTCATATTACACCTGTGCTGCATGGACTGCACTGGCTGCCAGTACAGTGGCAGATCACCTTCAAGGCCAGGTTACTGACCTATAAATCCCTACATGAACAGGAACCCCGCTACCTGCAAGATCTCCTCTGTCCTTACCGCTCCCGCTGCCCACACCGCTCCACTAATGAGGGATTGCTAGAGATTTCAAGGGTACATTTGAAGACATCTGTGGCTCAGTCTTTTGCTTTTGCAGCACCTTACCCTGTGGAATTCTCTACCTTGTCGGTTTGAGAGTGCCTGACCGTCCAGAGCTTCAAAACAGCATTAAAGACATATTTATTTAGCCTGGCATTTCCAGACTTTGTTGCATAATCTTACATTTCAGTGTATGACTGTCAGTTTACTATCTATTTATATATGTTCTGGTTGGTAATTGATTGTTTTAATTCTTCTATTTATATGGTTTTATGTGCAAGTGCTTTGGTTTCTGGAAAAGCGCTTTTTTAGAAATAAAGAATAATTTGATTTGCAAATGGTTGCACAAAGAACTACTAGCTTTATGTAAAGATAGGGACAAGAGCTGGTCCAAATATAAGGGAATCAGGTTTACAAGTTGACCTGATTGAGTACTGGACCAAACATAATGCGTGCAAGACAGCAATAAATCTATCCAAGAGCTCTTACTGTAAAAAGCTATTGCAAAACAATTTTGGGGACCCCAAGAAATTCTGGGCCCACATAAAGAGCTTTTTATGTTACAAACATGCTCAACATACAAACGACCTGGTGTTAAATGGCACTCATGGCAATAACCCAGTCACCATTGCTGAGGCCTTCAACTGCCACTTTACTGATCTATCAAAGTACACCAACTCCCCCACAAATAGCCCTACTCCTGTCCCCATGTCACAATCTGAGCAATCTCACCCTACCTCCGGTTTCTACCTACATACGGTTACCTGTTAAGCTGTACTCAAGCTCGTTAACTCTATCTCTGACTGTACCAGTGTCAGTATCGATGGCCTGGATCCTAGATTGCTCAAACTTGCTGCCCCCTCTTTGTCCCTCCACTGGCTAAAATTTTCAACCTATCCCTCTGCTCTGTAATTGTTCCTAAAATATGGAAAATTGCCAGAATAATTCCTGTTTTTAAAAAGAGTGATCCCAAATCTATTTCCAACTACCGACCCATAGCTATTCTCTCAGTCATAAGTAAACTCCTGGAAAAATTGGTCTCCAAGCAAACTGTTGCTTTTCTTCATAATAGGAAGCTCCTCTCGGTGGCACAGCATAGCTTTAGAAAGGGTCACAGTACTACCACTGCCCTTCTCAAATTCATAAACGATGCCAAGATCACCATGGATAACTGTCTTCTTACGGGTGCTGTCTTTACCGACCTCACCAAGGCCTTTGATCTAGTCGATCACTCTCTTCTCACACCAAAGATGCTCTCTTTTGGCTTCTCTACTGAAGTGGTAATGTGGTACCAGAGTTATCTAACTAACATAAAAATCATAATTACATTTTTCCTTGCTTTTGCTGTTCCTGAGATCGACAGTCCTGCTGCCTGTAGTGTATAAGGTGAGCAGAGAGAGAGAGAACCACAGGCTTCAGATTTCCAGTTACTAAAAAACAGCATCTGGCCCAGTGGAAGAGCAATTGCACTTCCACCCCCCATGCCAACGACCTGGGCTTTGAATGGACAAGGGTCACTTATGGGCCATCCTGGTGAGGGAGGATCGAGCACCCGATGGCAGCTCTCCTTCCTTGGGGAGGGAGACACCAGGTCCTGCTACAGAGATTGTCACCTGGTGGAGACTGGGTGGCAGTGAAGTGGGGAGTTCATGAGGGGCAGGGCTGTAGCATGATGTACTTCACACACATGTCCTGATGCTACAGTCTAGATGGAGAAAATGGAGGAAAAAGATGCCACACTGTCCATGGCCGGCACTCTCCATAGGCTGTCACTCAACTGTCATGGCAGATCACTCACCCATCCAACATGGTTATAAGGAGCAGGTGGATAACCAGTACATCTGTGAGAAGGTCAGTGATGGGGCTGGGGGTGCCATTGGACAGACCGGAGGGGAGAAAAACTACCTTTTGAAGAAAAAAAAACAGCTACCGAGTGGGACAGGGGCAGTGTGACAGTCCAACTCTTCATCAGCTCTGGCTGTGAGTAACAAACTGCTACTCCTCAGCTCCCAGTGCCCTTTTCAGCATGTTGTGAGGCCAGGAGAACAGCTTCCATGGTCCTCTTTCTTGGGGCCGGGGTCTGACTGTACATGCTGCTCCTGCTACAAGCAGCAACAGCTCCTCCTGTGCTCCTCAACAATAGAAAACAAATGGAGATGTAGGATCACCACTAACAGTGCAACCGATCAAGCATCTATGGCACTTTCTGCAGCATCAGTTGTATAGTTTGGGGGAGCTGGGAAGTGAATGCTGACCACTAGACAGGAGTGGGAGAGCGAGTGAATGATTCCATGTCCTAATAGCAATCACAGAATTGCGATCGCTATTATGGTGAGTGTATATCACTGAAAAGCAAATTGGCGATATAGCTTTCAGGCAACCCGACAACTGGAATTAAAAAAAGTGTCCTGGGGGGGGGGCTGTGCCCCCCGTGGGTTTTGTCTGCCGCACCCCCTGAATAAGGATTATCAACTCCAGGGGGGTGCATGTCAGAGAGATAGCAAAATCCTGCACCACAGAAAAAATTAAGTGCCGGTCCCGAACCCTGTACGCGGTGCACCACAGCTTGCCACCCACACCACATGGCTAGCTCAGCGGCAGTAGGTACATCCATCCCTCAAAACCCATTCCCTGTCCCTCCCTTTCCCCTTGCTATTCCCTCCTTCCTGTTGCTGTCTAGTACCACAGCAGTCATGTACAGTTGCTACCCTTGCAGGGTAGCTTGTGAGTATAGCGCCCAATATGAGTCGCCGTTTTCACATGGTGCCCATATTTGGTCACAATACTCATGGTATACCAAGTGAACTCCATGAGTGTATCAGCTCTGGGACAGCTTCACTGGCAGGGAGAACAAGTGAGCTCTCCTTTCAAGTGCTGCGGGGGGGGGGCGGGGGAGTAAGTGATCTCCATGGGCCAGGAGAGCAAGTGAGCTCCATTTTGAATTTTGCTGGTGGCTTTGGTGGTGGTGGTGGTGGTGGTGGAGGACTTGTGCTCACACTGAAGATTAAAAGAAAAAGCATTTATTCTTTGTTGTGCTCCTTGGCCCTGGTTGCAAACTTTGCTGGGGCCAGGAGAGCAGGAAAAATCTGTGATCCCTAGACAACAATAGGAACTTGGACAGAGGACAGCACACTGTGCTGAATGAAAAACTGATTCGGCAGCACCACATGATGTTTAGGTTGCACAGCTGGAATGATTTTGTGATGTCTAAATGTTTACAAATAATTGTTATGTGTGGTTCAGAGCTCAGTGCTTGTACTACATACTGTAATTGGATAATGTAGGTTGTGCTTGGATACAGAGGCCAGATCAGGAAGTAGGACAATGCTCGTCAGATATTTAGTAATTTGAATTGATCAGTGCTTAGGTACTTTGAACATTGTTATACAGGCCGCGATTATAGTACAAGTAAGCTGGATCGTCTTATGCAAGTGCTTAGATGCTTGAGCTGATGAGTAACGTGTTATGACTTGGTATTGGTTTGGCCTTACTCTGTATCCCACTGTAAAAAGAATGCTTAGTCCAGTAGTATGAGACCCCCAAAAAGAATAATGGTATCAAACAATTATCTCCTCCAACTCCGGAGAGTGTGACCAGTAGCACGCAGGAAAGGAAAACCCTCCTTTGGGGGTAACCGCTGAGGACCCATGGCTACTGACCTGCCCATCCTTCTGGGCATACTAAGGGAGAATAATCCTACATAACAATATTAAGCTAATTTGAGTTCCAAGTTCGAGATCCTGATCCAGTGAAGCGAAGCTGAACAAGTACAGAATATTCTGGTTTGTGAATGTACCAGCATCCTTCTAGCAGTTCCAAGTCTGAGAATCCATGTCCGGAGCAGAATGGTGGGAGACTGGAATCCATGGTCGATAATGATAATTCAAAGCGTCTAAGTTACATTAGTGAAATGTTCCAGCAGGTGAGGATGGCTTCTGCAAGGAGAACCAGTAACCAAACAGCTAGGTGTCCATGCCCAGTGTAGGAGGAAGGTAGTTCGTATTCCCTTGGCAAGCTTTGCAAGTGAAGACCTTGGTGATGAAGCATAAGAACTGGGCGCATGCTGAATGATCTGGAGAGGATGGAGCAGTAGGAATCTCTGATCTGGAGTGGAAACAGGTAAGTGAATTAGGTATAGATCTTAGTGCGAATATGAAGACATTAACTAAAGGTACCTCCAGATCCCGATGGGGGAGGTAGGTTGTAAAATAGGAAATCGGTCTTGATGAACCTCTAGGCCCTGTAAGGGTGAAGCAGGTAATATGACAATAGCGTAAATAAGTAGAACTGTATGTAGGTCAGCATAGTCATAATTAGAGCTGCATGATGCAGAAGAAGTAGCAGAGGAATAGTATTGCATAGGTTATATATGGTATACAGCAAGGAGCAGGAAAAATGGTAATAGCAGAAATCAAAGAGCTTCATCTGGTGATCCAGTTAGTTGCGTAGTAATGAAGATAGCCATGGTCCGAAGTCAGAATGGTACAATAACTAGAATTGACTTGATGAGGATAGTCTTACAAGTCCTGAATAGATGAGCTTATCATGAATAGTGATAACTGAAGAGGCACAGTCAAATGAAGTAGCATAGTCTTGGGGTCCAAGAAGCCTTAGGGCACAAATCATGAAACTTAAAATTATTTGGATAATCACAATTAAGTCCTGATAGGAGTGGAGTAGTATTAATTCATATGATTGAAGGCAAGGTGGAGGCATCCAAGAATAGATGACGAATGGCTAGCAATTCCAGATGTGAGTCCAAAGGAAATGAGCTCCTAAAGTTGGCAGACACAGCTGCAGGTAGATGTATATTAGAAAATGAACTTCCAGGCTCCAAGCTGGGTGAGGCAAGCGTAGAGCAGAAGCAATTAAACCCCCAGGCCCGATGGACAAGGCAGGCCAAGCAGACGAATATGGTGGTATAATAAGTTCAATCAGACCTCCAGCCCGAGGGGCGCAGGTCATTGAATGCGATGCTGTAAACCTCCGGCCCTGGGGTGAGGCAGGTTGTAGAGCAATTGTAGATAGATTAATGGTAATGTGGACTGCATGCAATGCAGAAATAGTAATGATATAGTAAGGAATAGATTGGAAATAGTAGTGTAAGCAGTAGCATAGTCCTGAGCCAATGCCATGCAGTGTAGAATATAGTCTGAGGCATATGTAGGAGAGCAGTAGAAGGGTGCTGGAACTGTCATTTCCTGATGATTGAGGATGCTAAAACAAAAGTAAGGAGGGACCCGGATGGACGAGGTGGCAACTCGACTAGAGGCAAATGCATCAGAACTGTAGGTGAGCCATGTCTGAGGCATAAGCTATGATAAGAAGGCATTCTGAAACTGAAGTAGTACGTCAAATGAGTTGAAGCAGTATAGCAAAACATCCCAAGGAATGGAGGCAAATAGCTGAAGAAATCCAGAATTAAATCCAATAGATGGAATGACAAATAATTGAGCAGCAAGGTGAAGGGCTGGATGATCCAGGATCCAAACTGTATGACTGGAGGAGAGAAATAACTGAAGGTACATCAAACACTGAGTATTAAAGTAAATGGAGTGAGTAGAGCAGTGCTAGCCCCACATAGGCTAGCGTGCGTAGCTAGACCCCACGTAGGTCAGCTGGAAAGTAGAAGGCAGGAACTTGCCCCACAAAGGCTAGCAGACTGTAACCCATGCATTGCAACAATTGATTAGTGAAGGTATACAGGCAAATCATAAATGAGAGAATTCTGAAAGCTTGTGAGCTGATTGGGTATGTGCTCTAAGGTTGTACTGAGCGTTGGGTGCTGAGACCTTGCAAGGTGGAATGCAGGAGTGCAGGAATCCTGAGGCTAAAGCCGAAGAGGATGGTCGTAGGCAAATAATAATGGTTAGAGCAAGGATCAGCGATGATGTAGGCAGGTAGACAGTGTAGGAAGACATAACTAGGATTTAAGCAAGTTGCAGAGCATGGAAGTAGCTCTTGGCAGTAGGAATACACTGAGTAGGGGAGATAGATGTAAGTTATGGTAGGGCGATGGACCGCATGACTGCAGAATGAAATGGAGGTTCATCCACAGTGTAGCTGTAAGGAGATGCCAAATCTGGAGGTCCACAATCAATTAGATAACATAGTAGCATAAGAATGCCCGATTCAGACTAAGCCAATGAGTCCACTATATAAGGATCAAACATAATCCAGTAGGCTGTGGTGAGAGATGAATGCAGAACTGAAGATGTAGGATGCCAGTCAAACATTGTGGTTAGGATTCCTAAGGGAGCATAACTGAGTAACTAAACAATCTTCAACGATAAAGTAGGGAGGAAGCAGCGAGCATAGCAAGAACAAGGATTAGTCAGACTAGGTTAGGTTTAAAGTTGCACTGGCAGCAGTAGCAGTATCTTAAAGGAGCCATGACTGCTTTGAGGTGAGTGCGCATGCGGTGGCAGTTTAAATAAATAAAGAAAAGGCTACATGTCCTTCCTGACCGTTGTACCCCATTTCTTCATATAGGAAACATGTTTACATTATGCCATCGTACCCAGTAGTCCATGTAACGTGGGATGTCGGTGATCAGGTCCAAAGGAAAGAACTAGAAACTGGAATTGGTTACAGACTGCAACACCGAATTCAGGCCAAATAGGAAAGGATAGGCAGCCACCGGGCGAAATATCAGGAAGCATCCTGTAGTGGGGGGCTAAAATGTTACAATGTTGATGTATATAGGCATCCTAGTATGCAGTGATAATGTGTCAAACAATAACTGATTGCCTCGGAAGTGCCTTTACTGCGATCATATTGTTTTAAGTCCTTACCAGTATGCAGCAGTTGCTCTACGTCTGTGGCCACGTTTGCCTGTGCTGTGGAGCTAATCAAGTGCTTCAGTTAATGCTGTGGAAATGTAGTACACAGGTCACTTTCCTTTGAGGACTGACTTGGAAATTTGCCATTTTGCTGAAAGAATGGCGTAGGGAGTTGGAGAGGCATGCAGAGGCAGCTAGGGCTGCAGGCGAAACACGAGGAATGGATATGGCAGGTAATGGTAGAACGGAAAACGTGGTGGTGGCGTGGAGCAGCAGTCACAGAAAAGAAAACACAAATGCAGCAGAGAATAGCTGGGAGCAGTGGCAGACGAACAGCCGTAGAGAAGTGTAGAGAAATAGAGGAAGGCAGAACATAGCAAGGAGGCAGATGAGCCCACCCCAAAGAAAGAAACAAAGAACGGCAAGGGCAGGACACAACGGGGGAAAGGAAAACAAGCAATGAGCCACAACATAGAAGGAACAGGGGGTGGAAACACAGAGCGACCCAGACCCAGCCGCCACTGGCAAGCGCAACAAGTGTGACTAGCTCTAAGCAGAGCGGATGTAGCCTGCTCATTTAAATAGGATGTGGAGGAGGAGGAGCTCTAACCCCACATAACTACAGGTGATAGCCTTTACATTAGAACAAACAAAACACACATTTTTATTTAGAATTGAAATTTTATTATACATTAATTTATTTTCATTTTTAGTACATATGAGCCATTTTATAAGTGTGATAAGCCACTCCAGAGTGTTCATTAAAGGATTTTAATGCATGTCCCAGGGGTGCAAGGACACTTGGCCCTCAGCCCCATGCCTCACTATGCCCCTGGGGTGTGCATTAAAATATTTCAGTGCACACCGTTATGGCTTATTGTTTACACATACCACAGCAAACACCATTGAACTGAATAGGGATTTTTCAGTGATATACTGCAAATTTTGTCTGACTGCCACTGTAAAAGAAGAAAGCTGAGACACTGGAAAAGTAATGAGCTTCTATTTGTCCTATGTGGACACAAGCATTGGTCTAGAATGTTTAAATAATCATTTCAAGATGCATGTAGAATGGTCCGGGCAGCTGGAGAATCATGAAATTGGATACATGGTTATATTTCCTTTCTTTTGTGGTGTTCAAGAATAAGGATTTTTGGGCACTGCTAAGAATAAAGGATTTGTCCTTCCTTCCCCCTTTCCCATTACTTTTGCATGAAGACAGTTTTTTAATAAGAAGTGCTTCTGTGATCACCCTGGAACAAAAGACTGTTATGCCTTAACTCTGATATTATCTATGCAAATCTTTAATTACACCTGTCTCACTAGTACAGCTGTTTTTTGTTTAAATTGGTGTTACAGACTGTGATAGTAACTGAGTAAACTGTTATTCTTTAAAAGCATTATAAAAAAAAAACATTTAGTTGACTACAGTGCCATCAATTTGTTGATACGAGAGCTTTAATATCTATAGTAGAGGAAATGTTTTCCATTTCCCTGACTGGTTTTGTTTTTGGGTCTCCCTTTAGTCTACTTTCTACACTCTCTGTTTCCTTTTGTAATGTTAGGTGTCTCTGTTCTGTTGGGCTGTACTGATTGTAACTGTACGTTATGTTTTGATTGATAAAATTAAAATACTTGCTACAGTAGCAGTGCTTCGAGTGTGCTGGTGTGATGTTTTCCCTTTGTTTCTTTCCCTTTTGTGTGTAATTTCTGCCCATCATTGATTTATTTATTTTGTTGTGCTAACCAGGTGGGGGCACCAAACATATATTTCCTTCTTTTAGGCATGACCCAGGTATGTAAGAGTACATCAGATATGTAGAATGGAATAAACATGTGTATGTTCACTTCTTGTACTCTGTACAATAAGCAGATTATATGATTGGATCAGCTGTTGTACAGTTGTACCTTCACTTGGATAACACTGGCACGCCGAGTAGTGCAACATGTGATCTTTGAGTACACATTTTAATAGGGCATGAGTTAAAGGGTTTCTCAGGTTGTCTGGCAGGGTGTTCCAGGAATAAGTGGAAAAGTAGCTGAATGATCTTTGGCCCATCTTAGTAGGAACTCTTGTGTCCCTAAGAAGGAACTTACTATTAGACCTCAGACTTCGAAGATCAAGAGTTGTTTGTAAATGATTAGATAAGAAAGGGGTACCTGATTTCTAATTAGGATGTCGATGAAACAACCAAGAGCAAAAGAATGTTTAGCATGGGGGGAAATCAGCAGGCCCCACATATTGCAGGCAGTAATATGTCAAACATTTAGAAGAGAAAACAATCCTGCAACTATTGTTTATATGATATTAAATGTTGCACTTATATTCAGAGGGGAATTGTAATAGATCAGAGAACCATGATTTCATTTGGATAACAAGATATCCTGGGGAATGACTATTCTTGCCTTGCTGTTAAAGTTTGTGTATGTCTATAAACCATTTCAAGACTACAGTTTACAGCCCTACTGATGGTCACAGGTGACAGCATAGATGGAGAAACCGATAGACGGATCAAGCGTAGTTCCTAGATATTTTATACTGGCGACCTCTTCAAACAATGTGCCCTTTTGGCTGTTTATCAGTAGCCCTCCACTTACAGGTTTCATTTAAGGACCAGAACCAAATAGCAGGACATTTGTTTCTTTTATATTCATGACCAGCATACTCTCAATCAGTCAAATCATGAATCAGACTAAAGTCATGGTTCAGATTATGATTCAAGTCAGACAGACTATTTAGCTGCAGTAATAATCAGGTCATCCATATAAATTAGGGTATTGCATTTGGTACTAAACTGTGGAATGCCACTGATAAGCCTTAAGAGAAGCAAAGGTCTCATAATGGTGCCTTGAGGAGGAACCCCTTTATTGATGAGTGACATCTGACAAAAGGTTTCCTATTTAACCAGTTATTTTGGGTTCTGCATATGGTTTTAAGCCAGTTTTGAGCAATGAGCATGAAAACAATATCACTGAGTCAGCTGAACAATATGTTAGGGTTGGCAAAGTCGATATCCTTGTATTCCATGACTATGTGGATGACTGACTGGTTTGTTTTTCTGTTACACTGGTTATTCAAGATGGTGCAGCTGCTCTAGTTGATGGATGCAAAACTCAAAGTAAGATGACTAGTTACAGCTAAATTCTGATGAAATGATGTCATGTTGATGAAGCAAAGCTTGTGTAAGGCAAAACTGCTTTTGGGAGGGCTTAGCCTGAGGTTCAATGTGGGGGAATAACTCCTCCCACATACATAATAAAAAACAACTTCTCCCAGGACCCCTCAATTTAGCATTTGGAAAAGTAACCTGCCACCCATCCCTTCTTCCTCCCTCTCCAGCACTCTCCCAATCCTTGGTACTGGGCTCTCTATTCCTACAGCTATCCAGTTTAATGTTCCTACACCTATCTAGGTTAAAGTAATAATACCAAGGATAAGAACATAGTTAATCCACAACAGAGTATGAACAAGCATAAACATATTTTATTCCACAAACATTGAAATAACTTTAAAATATCACAAAAGCTAAGATTTATGGTACTAGTATTCAGTAAACAGTATAGCTGAAGCTTGCTTCTTCGTAAAAGGAATGTGAAATCATACTTGAGAGATCACCAGATGATATCAGCTGGCAGTCTTCTGCTACTGGTATGAGTTACTGAATTTGTATCTCCCTTGACTCTTTCAGAACTGGGATAGACTTCAGACAGGTGGCAGAAAAGAGGCATTAATTCTTGTTCCTAATATGAGATCATAGATTTAAACATGAACTTTATATTCAGATTTATTTAAAGATGTCAGGCAACACACATACAGATCCTTGCACAGCATAAGAATTTGATCTTCTATTCTGAATACCAACAATTAGAAATGTATGATTTCCGAAGGAGGAGCAATTTTCTCAAAGGTTCCTGTATGGTTGCTTTAATTAGGAATGACTAGGGGAGATGGGGATATACTGTAAGCTGTTACTAATAATTTTCTCTTAAAGTAACTTCAAGCAACTCACCCTTCATTGATGGTTACACGTCTACATTTCTTCTCACAAGTCATGGATTGGTATGGTAATATGACCACACATTTGAGTAACTCACAACATGCATGAACTGGAAGACACCTGGCTTGTATTCATCAAGAGATGGCTGGCTGCTGCTACTTGCTGCCATGCTCTCTCTTTCCTTCAAGCACTATATTACTGGTGGGTCTGAAGTGCAAAACAAACACAAAATAAGTAAAATGCAATCAAATAACTAAAGCAACAACCAGAAAATGAAAAGCAAACAAAAAAAGGAAAACAACAACATAACAAAATATAATAACATAAGAATTTGCCAGCTGAAGGAAACAATGCCATCCATCTAGTCTGCCCAAGATGACTACCCCTTCTCCCTTATCTACTGCTCTTGCTGAGATGGCTACACTGGCTGTCCCATGCCTGTTTGAATTCCCTCAATTGTTTTAGCTGTCACCACTTCAGGTGACAGGCTGTTCCATGGGTCCGCAACTCTCTCTGTGAAAAAGTACTTTCTAGCATTGGTTCTGAACTTACTGCCTACCAGGCGAAAGTGGTGTTCCCTTGTATGTGCAGTCCTATTTTCATGGAAGAGGTTTTCGGTTTGTACTGTGTTTATCCCTTTAACTTACTTAAATGTTTCTATCATGTCCCTGCTGTTCCTTCTCTGATCTAGGGAGAATAGATTCAACTGGTTGTGTCTATTTCCATAAGGTTCATGGTGCAGACCCTGCATCATCTTGGTGGCTCTCCTCTGCATGGATTCCAGACACTCAATGTTCTTTTAGGTGAGACCTCCAGAACCGCACACAGTGCTCCTAAGTGTAGCCTCACCAAGGAACTATAGAGCAGGATGATTACCTTGTGCTTTCTGCTGGTACTATCCCTACCTATGCATCTGAGGATGCTGCTTGCCTTTAGCGCTGCTTTTTCACATTGCTTTCCTACTTTTAAATTGTCTGATATCATTACTCCTCAAACCCTTTCCAACTTTGTTTCTACCAAGTGTTGCCCTTCTAGGACATATAGATTTCTGGGTTCCTCTTACCCAGGTGCCTTACCTTACACTCTTTGGTGTGGAATCTCAACTGCCAGTTCCTGGACCATTCCTCCAACTTCCTGAGATCTGCCTCCATTCCCAAGACACCTTTCTATGTGTCCACCCTGTTGCAGAGCTTTGTATCCTCTGCAAACAGGCAGATCTTCCCATTCAGTCCATCAGCGATGTTGCAGATGAATACTGTATGTTGAAAAGGACTGAGTCAAGCTATGATCCCTTTGGAATGACACTGGCCACTCTCCCCTCCTGTGACAAAGTACCATTTAATATAACTATCTGAGTCCTGTTCTGAAGCTAGCTATTATTCCAGTTGACCACTTTCTGACCCACACCTGTTTGCTCCAATTTATTTGCTAACCTTCTGTGTGGAATCATATCAAAGGTTTTACTAAAATCCAGATGTCCACAGCTGCACCTTGATCCACTTCTCTCATAACCCAGTCAAAGAATTCTATCATGTTCGTTTGGCACGAGCATCCTGCCATGAAGCCATGCTGTCTTGGGTCAAGTTTTCCACATTTTTTCAGGTACTCCACTACCCTTTCCTTAAGCAATAATTAATTATTTAAGATGCAATTTACTGTTTTGGTTTGCATTGATTTCTTATTTGTCATTTTCTAAAATAACAAAACAAAAAGCAATGTTAAAGTGCTACCAAAAGAAAATGACAAATAAGAAATCAAATTCAAACCAAAACAGTAAATTGCATCTTCAATAATGAATGAAAATAAAGTATTAGAATAACTAAAATGACTGTAAACAAATGCAAAGTGCAAGTAAAAGGAACTGCAAATGCAAACAAAAAGTCACAACCCAACTAAAAAGTGAATGCAAACAAAAAAGTGCAGGACAGCTAAAAAGAGAAGACAAGCAAAAAAAGCACAACACAACAAACAGCGAATACAAACACAACAGCACAGTGCAACAACAACAACAACAGAATGTGAATGAAAACAAAAAGCACAGCAAAACTAATAAAAATACCAATGGTACTAAAGGTGCCAAATAAGGTATGTGAGGTGTAAATAAATTATGTATTAAAATACAATATACTATACTGTGTGCTAAGCAAACACACATTCAGTGTGCCACTGAGCTACAGGTAAGTGAGTTGCAGTGTAGTGTAGAGGTGTGTCACAGCCTGCAAAACAGGCAACTTGGGATCTAATTCCAGCAGGCGAGTGACCTTCACAACTTGTTGTTCTTAGTTAAATTTGCTTGTCATATAATTTACTCTTCCAGCTCCACACCACCATTAATCACCACTCAAGTAAGTTCCCATCTTACAAGAAAATGTGAAACAAATGTGTAATTCCCTTCCAGGATTTGCAGCACTGAACCTTTGCTTGCTAAGGGAACACACATTCAGTGTACCACTGAGCTGCAGGAAGCAGGTTGCAGTTTCTATGGTGCAGACGTTATATCTCAACCTGTAAAACAGGCAACATGGGATCTCATGCCAACAGGCAATTTACCATCACAAATTGTAACTTTTTGCTGAATTAACTTGTCATATAATTTACTATTCCAACTCCACACCACCATGAATCACCACTCAAATGAGTTTCAATCTTACTAAAGACAGTTAAAAAAATATTTAAGTCCCTGCCTAGATCTGAACTGTGTCTATGTGTATTTGAACCATTGATTTTTATCTACTAAGGCAGGCACACACATTCAGTGTGCCACAGAGCTACATGTAAGTGAGCCACTTTTCCTATAGTGTATAGGTTATGCCACAGCCTGACAAACAAGTGAAAGGGGATCTAATCCCAACAGACTATTTATCTTCATAGATTGTTGTTCTGATCTAAATTTACTTCCTATTTAATTTACTCTTCTGACTCCACACCACCATGAATTGGCATTCAAATGAGTTTCCATCTTACAAAAAAAAAGTTTATGTTCCTGCCAGGATCTGAATTGCTGATCCGATGCCTACTAACTAAACACTCATTCAGTATGCCACTGAGCAGCTGGCAAGGGAGTTGCCATTTCTATGATGTAGAGGTTATGTCACAACCTGCAAAATAGGAGACTGGTTATCTAATCCCAGCAGGTGATTTAATTTAACAAATTGTTGTTCTTAGCTGAATGTACTTATATAAATTAGGATTCCAATGCCACACTACTATGAATCACCACTCAAGTGAGTTTTCATTAAAAAAACTAAACTTGAATAAAATGCTTAAGTCTCTGCTCAAATGTGAGCCCTGATCCTTTCCTCACTAAATAAACACATATTCAGTGTGCCATGAACTGCATGTCAATGAGTTGCAGATCCTATGATGTAGAGATTATGTTATACCTGCAAAGCAGGCAACATGGGATATAATACCAGGTGGTGATTTACCTTCACAGATTGTTGTTCTTAGCTAAATTTACTTCTCATATTCATTATGAGTGTTATAAGTGTGAAATGTGTGTATATATATATATAATTATGCATACAATTTTAATGCCTAATATTTGTTGTATACTCCATTGTAATGTTTTTTTAACTGAATAATAAAACTAAACTGAAACTGAAATTTCTCATATTGTTTACTATTCCATTCCACACCACTATGAATTGCTACTCAAATGAGTTTCCATCTTACAAAAAAAGAAAAAATGTTTAACGCCCTTCCAGGATTCAAATTATGTCTATTTGAATTTAAGCCACTGATCTTTTTTCTGGTAAGTGAATATGCATGCAGTGTGCCACTGAGCTGCAGATAAGGGAGTTGCATTTCCTATGGTGTAGAGGTTATGTCACAACCCAAAAAACTGGTGACTGGGGATCTAATCCCAGTAGAAGATTTACCTTCACAAGTTGTTGTTCTTAGCTAAATTTACTTCCCATATAATTTACTATTCCAGCTTCGCAACACCATGAATTGCCATTCAAGTTAATTTTCATCTAACAGAAAAAGTTTAAGTCCCTGCCAGGATTTGAACCACTAATCCTTTGCCTGTTAAAACACACACACACACACACATTCAGTATGCCACTGAGCTCCCGCTAAATTATCTGCAGTTTCCATGGTGGAGAAGTTATGTCACAATCTGCAAAACTGGTGAATCACATCATATTAAAGCCTGGGCAGTCCTCAGTCAGGACTAATTTAATTGGCTACATCATACTGTAGAACTACGTTCAAGTATCTGAAAGTCAGCTATTTAGTTCTTCTGAAACACTTCACTACATCAGCAATGACATCTAACAAGTTCTGTCATACAACAAAGGTTGTAATGAGAAAGAAAAAAAATATGCAGTACAGGGGATCAAGCCCAGGCTTGTGTAGGTCTGAAATTCTACAACTAGACCTAAAAGTTCTATCACTGATATCATTCAGTGACATAAGGCAGCCAGATCACTCACACTGAATGTAACCTTAAACTTCACTAAATGCACAAAAGAGTACACAGGACCACAATATTTGATAACAGCTATGCTACTGGTACCTAAGAAATGGGGAGAAAATGGCAGCTGAAATGTTTTGTAAAAGGTTAGGCAATGTAGTGATTTGTAATGATTTTTATTGTTTTATAAAAAGAGATTGATCAAACCTTCCATTTTCTCCTGTAATGATTTTTATGAATGAGTCAGCTGACACTTTATGCGTGGGTTATTAAGAGACTTATGCAGGGCTAAAAGTGCCAGTCAGCAAATCAGAATGCTGGATTATCAATGCCCATCATGTAATATGCAGTATTCTTGTGCTACTGTTGTACTATACCAGCCGGCCTGCCCTGGCCAGTATCATTACTATTATGTGAATTCACAAGAGACACCATTATAAACAACCAACTTGTGTGACAGCACATACCAAAATGTGAAACCTTATACTGACATCTCTAAAATAGGACCCATCTTTGTCCTTGTTTGAATAGTATGGCTGCTTGGCCCCTGTAACATTGGGCCCTGATTCATGAAATGCTCTATTTGCTGGGTTTCCTAGGTTTAGTGTCTGAGTTCCCACTTACAAAGGGTCCAGAGTGTTGTTTGCTGTGCATATTATTTACACATGATAGTCCAGCTGAAATTATGCAGCACTTTTTCCAGTGGGGCCCTCCTTGTTCCCAGTTCTGTAGCTGTGAGGTCAAACAATTTCCTCCAGATCACACAGTGAACCTGTGGCTGTGGTGGGACATGAACCTGTGAGATCCTGCTTCACAGTTCAGTACTCTAACTGCTGCACCACACATCCTTTATAAAGACCAGTGGATTTAAATATGGCAGGATAATAAGTGATATATTTGTAGCTAACCTCAAGATATGATATTGTGTTGTTAGTGTTGTCATGATTGATATCTTGTAGGTTAGTTTCATCACAGTGGAGTACTGAACCAATTAGAGAGCAGCCTTCACAATGCTGATGATGTCACAATGAACAGTACTCCAGAAAGGAAGGCTGACACCATCAAAGACTCCACTGAGATAGGGCACTAAGAAAAGAAATTAAATTCATACCTTCATGAAGATCTTTATTGTGGGGGAAAACCACAAAGCAACAGAATATTCCCATCAGCAGTGCATGATAAGAGTTTCAAAATCAAGGCAGTCTTTGAGAAAGTGCATATGCAAGAAATACATTAGGAGGAAGCAATGGTCAGAGCGGAACAGGTGCGCCTGCATGGCACTTTTGTGGTAAAATGTGCTGAGAACTGTAAACTCTTGCCTTGTTTTGCAACTGTTCTCATGCACTGCTGAATGCTGATGTATGTATTCTGCTCCTTTCCCCTTTTGCCCCTGCAATAAAGATTTTCATATGAAGATTCAAGTTTAATTTCTTTGTTTTTTTTGGTACTGTATCTGTGCTGAGTCTTTGCTGGTGCTGGCCTTCCTTTCTGGTGTACTGTTAATTCCTATTTGGTCTTGGCACAGCAGGCTCTGGAAGGCCTGTATGCGGTTTCACTTTTGTGTGAAGTGACATCACCATTGCCCACTACAGCACTAAAGCCAACAGTTGAAATCAAAGAGAAAAGTTCAGTCTTCAAACAGCAGCAGGTTTAAAAGCTGTAACTTGTAAGCTGATGTAAATCAAATATGGAATTTGTCTGACTCAAAATATGCAGTTAATCACCACTTGTGACTGGAGGCAGGACTTTCATAACTCACTCACGGCACAGCCACTTGTACAGTAAGTTATGGTCCTGCTCCCTCACATTTGAAGATAAAATGCATATTTTGAATCAGGTCATTGCATACCCCATAATTCCTTTGGTGTTGTGACTTTTTTAAACATTTCAGTTATACTACCTCAGCCTTAGATGAACTGATTACAATAAGTCTGGCTTTTTGAGAATTTATTTTAAGACGTTATGCATGCTGCACTAATGTTTTGTGTTGTAAACCATGTTTATTTACCAGAGGTAACTTCTGATTATGGGCCTGCACGTTGTAATCTGCTCTTTTGGTCTGGCATTTTGAATATGCCCAGATTTGAAGAGGCACTGTGGTCCAGTGGTTAGAACACTAAACTATGATAACAGGTCCTACCACAGCCTCTGACCCAGTGCATGACCTTGAGCATCTTCCTTGCCCTCCCTGCATTTCAGTCCATCCAGCTGGAAATTTGGGTCAAATACTTTAATCAGATTTCTCATCTTAATGCCACTGTCTGGGTAAATCAATGGCTGAATAAACCTCCCTGAATCGGCATTCAGCTGAAGGTCTGATGTTTGCTATTTGTGCACTTCAGTTATGGAACCCTCTGAAAACATTTGGCCAATTGAACTGTGTCTGCATTTTCATTGTATTGTTTTGTGCAATTTTAGTCTTGTTTTAATCTTTTATAGGGCACTTTGAGAGTCTATGAAAGGTATAAAGCCCTATAATAACCAATGAATGATGCTTGTTGAAATAGGCATGTAGTTTTATTGGTAAAATGCCCTTTGAATCTATCTGCTTCCTATTTTTAAGTGTTATGTTCCCAGGAAGAAGACAGCTCTCTATAAGCTAATAAGGCCTCTGTGGGTTATCTAATATGGTATAAGAGACTCCAAATGTGAGGTTTGGATGGCAGGAGAAGGGTGTGAATCAAAGCTGAGCTGTTCTGGCTACCCAAACCTCATGAGAGGTATGTTATATATGTTTAGAAAATTGGCTGAACATTTCTGAACCTCTGAGTGGCTCAACCCCTTGCTATGGGATACATTTATGTGCCAGCCAAGACTGGGAAAAAACAAGATCCATGACAACATGACTTTTTACAGACCAAATCAATGAGTGGTTGGCAGACTTTTTAAAAAATAAATAACGCCATGTTTTTTCTGTTCACTTAGCAAGTGAGAGCCCCCATCCCCAGCCCAGCTCGGTTCAGTAAAACGAATTTTTCTCATGATCAGAAATGTGAACATTTATAGTAGCAACAAAAGAGAACTTGATTTAATTTCCATGTAAGTCTCTCACTTCTACTGCATAGCCATTGGTCTGATGCGCAGGTTTGCCGACCATGCTTGCTACCAACAGTGCAACCACGATCACACTTCAGTAGTCACTCAGCAAGCCAAGCACCTCTACTCCTGCAGTCAGAACTAGAGATGGGAGAAGTCACTCAACTTCGCTACATGGAGTATTTCATGTAGAATTCAAATTTTGTGAAATTCTCCGCATTGTGAAGTGAAAAACTTTGCCTTTTTTGGTAACGCAAAGTTGCCATTGGATCGTATGGACTTCGCATTACTTCACCATTTTTTTTGGCTCCTAAAGGCGAATTTTGCAATGATTCATGGGATGGCAGGTCACATGGGCTCTGTATTGGCTTGCACAGCCTCAGTTCAGTGTAGTATGTGTAGTGTAAAGCTGGAGTTAGTTACCTTTCACAGCTGTGAGATTCAAGCCTCAAGAAAAGTTCAAAAAACAATTTACCTTTGGACTTCTGAGTTCAAATTTAGTACATCAAGTGTAGTAAATAATTGTGTGTTTGTATCATTAATCATTTATTGATTTGGTGTGAATTTTGCATCTTAAATTAGTAGTGTCAGTATCTTGTACTGACAGACAGTGCAGAAGTGTGCTTCAGGGCAGAGGTGTATCTGTGATGTAGAAAGGAGATTCACAGAGCACAGTGTGAAAGGCAGTCTTGCTAACTGTTGCTGGCTATTGTTTAGTACTGGTGTGTTCAGATCTGTACACAGTTACACACAGTAATATTTCTTTTAATTTTTGATAATTTTTTGCTGTTCAATGTGCATTTTTTCTATCTGTTTAGAAGACTGTGTTTTATTTCACTGAACTGTTAAACTTTTTGCGCATTACCTTTAGTCTGTGTGCATGCCGTCAAGTAATACGCATTTTATTGCGCCACTGTAATAGCAATACTGTTAATTTCTGAGCCCATCTGTAGTATTTTTTTTCTGCTTCTATCTAGCTACTGCTGTAAATATCCCTCCCCCCAAAAGAAGGTATTGTTGTTCCACTTTTGGATTTGTGAAGTGTGTGATTAAGAACTTGTTGTGCCTGTGCAGCTGTATCTCTTTATTGCCAAATTTCATCTCAAAGTCACTGTTGTTGGTGTTTTTTTGGCTTTCCACCCACCCAAAACCTAAGAAACATAACCTTGCTGTTAATTGTCTCTGTTCACTGCTGTGTGTTTCCCCAATAATACAGTGGTCCATGCACACCATTTCTCCAGCGCATATTATAGCATTTAAACAAACTGAAACAGGTATAATTAAAACCAGTGCCTACTGATGTATTTTTGGCATTGTACTGTTTTGTGAATTCTCTTGAATTTGTTACAGCAACCTACAGAACTGGAAAAATCAGTTTTTGTGGTGCATGTGTTTCTTTTCTTGGTGACTGTCTGTGCTATATCTCTTTATTGCAGCTTTTTCTGTCTCAAAGTCCTTATTATTGTTTTGTGGCTTCCCACTCACCAGAAACTGAAGAAATATAACCTTGTGTTTAACCCTTGCTGTGCCGTGGACTAATATATCAGTCCAGAATTCCTATACCTTCTAATTCTGTCAGCAGCCCAAGGGTTAATTGTCTCTTTTCAGTCTGTTGAAATTGTTGTCACTGTACCACTATTGTGTGTTTCCCCATAGTACTGGGGTCCATGAACACTGTCTATTCAGTGCATATTATAGCATTTAAACAAATGGAAACAGACATAATAAAAAAGCAGTACCTATTGCTGTATTTTTGGCATTGTACTGTCTTGTGAATTCTCAGAATTTGTTACAGCAACTCACACAATTGGAAAAAATCACTTTTTGCAGTGCACATGTTTCTTTTCTTGGTGACTATCTGTGTAATCTAAAAAAAATGCCTATGAAGACACAGTCATGCAAAACTGTTTCTGGCTGTGGTGCTGCTGCCAATAAGACTATTGCTTGTATGCTTCCAAATGTTAGCAGTGGAAGCTGTTGTGATGATGAGGCAGGTTCATCAGGAGCTAGCAATCTTAAGTGTGGTCATGGATGTGATACTACAAAGCAGAAGGGAAAGGTAGTAGTTGTTGCAAGTAGAGGGATTTCTCTGACTCAGTTTTCCTCGTTCAAACCAGTGGCATCAATGCTGGTTGGAGATGCTGGTGCACTGGTAGTAAAGCGAGTGATGGCATTGTGGATAGCAGCATGAGTATTGCTACAATCCAGGAAAAGTTATCAAGTGAGGAAACATGTTGTGGAGTCAGAAGTCTTGCGTGTAGTTAATGTCCCACTCCCCACAGTAGGTGAACATGATCCTGACCATCATGTGTCACAGTCTCATGTTTCCACAGATCCTCGGGTTAGGCCATCCAAAGAATCAGATGGTGACAAAAAAGTGTGGATGATCAAAGTGAGCTTGCTGTTGTAATATCTCCACAGGATAGCATCCAAAGTGAATTTGTAGATGATGATGATGATGCTAGTGACCCTATATGGGAACCAGACAAAAAGAAAGTTAAGGTGGCTGTAAGTAAACAGTCTGTTAGGGAATCCCCCCCTTCAAAGTTCTCTTGATGGAGCTGTCTGTGGATGATTCTGGTGTACTACTAATAGGTTGTGATGTCCAGTTAAAGTCAAAGTTTGTATCGCACCCAAAATCATGCTGCACACACCCCATTTCATGTCCCAAAAAATTACAGTCCCATATGCAGCAGCAGCAGCGTCATGTGAAATGTAGGGCAGTCAAATCTCTAGTTTGGGATTTTTTCATACAAGATGAAAAAAGATGAAACAGAAGCAATCTGCCAGTTTTGACAAGTGTGTGGGAGGCGGGGGAAAAAGGGTATCCACCTTGGCACTGGAGGCCAGCATACTCATCTCAAGAGAAGGTACATGGCACTGTGGACTTGGCACCAGAGGGGAGCTGATGCCGTAATGGGTCATTCACCCTCATCAACTTTAGTGAGCAAGATATCCACTTCCCAAATTAGTGTAAGTAGCCATGTAGGTAAAAGTTGTGAATTAACACTGGAGGATTACTACAGGCATGAGGAGGAGGATGACTTTGAATCTTCCAGTACTGGTCAGAGTAGCAGTGGTGGTCCATGTAGTAATTCTGCTACATCAACCCCTGTGCTTAAAACTGGTAAAATAACAGCATATATTTGTCACCTGTGCACCCACCACCCCACATCAAAGCCACTCCATCCATGGCAGTTCGCAGAGCAGAGGCATGTGGCATGCCCCGGGCAAAACACCAAACAATACAACACATGTTGCACAGCCCTTTTGAGTGGCACAGTAAATACCAGCCGAATTATGCGGCTGCACATGAACTCAATGCTGATGTAGTGGAAATGCTTGCAATTGACCTGTTGCCATTCTCCTTTCATGTGTTGAGAATGAGGGATTCTGATGCTTTGTGGCACACGCATGTCCCAAATGAAAGATCCTGTCCAGGACATACTTTGCCACCTGTGCTATCCCTGAGTTATATCAGACTGTGACAGAGTCTGTAAGACTTCAGCATTCCACATCACTATACATTCACTTAAGTATGGATATGTGGACAAGTGGCAAAATGGTGGGTAGTTATTATCTATGTATTACTGCACATTTGGCACAGCTACCTGGGGTTGAACTTGTTTGTGATGGTTGGATGGGAAAGCACTATAATGAGTCAGACTGTGGTGGTAGCAACCTTCATGGCATTAGACAGCATACCACACTTGCAATGCATAGTGTAGCAGGGTCGAATACAGGCAAAAACATGCTAGACTTGCTACTAACAGAAAAAGATAAATGGCTGCATCCCTGTCCCTAAAAGCTGGCTTCATTGCAAGCAATAATGGGTCAAAAGTTGTTAAATGTATCAGCAATGGTGAGTTTGTGAGGGTTCCCTGCATGGCCCACGGTTTAAATCTTGTGGTACAGGAGTTTCTGCAGTACCCTGAAATCAAGCAAATGCTGACTGTTGAACATCATATCTGTGCCCACTTTGCATGTTCTGGAAAGACCCGTGACCAACTTAGGCAACTGCAGACCCAAAGCAGCCTCCCCCAGCACTGCCTCAAGCTTGAAGTTGTCATGAGATGGAACTCGACACTTTACATGGCAGAGCACTTGTATGAGTAGTACAAAGCAGTCTCAGAGTACCTTGTGCTGCACACTAGCTGTGACAGTTCCAGGGCATCAATGTTTCTGACAACTGAGCAGTGGTGACTCATGGATTCAGTCATACTAATTTTGAGGCCTTTGAGCAGGCAACAGAGGCAGTGAGCGGTGGCACTGCATCCATTAGTCAAGCCATTCTACTGCTATGGGTGATGAGGCAGACATTGTTGAATCTACAGCCTAGACTTGATGTGGCCAGAGATAAGTCAAGCTGTGCATTACTCAAACACATGATTACAGTCTTTGACAGAAATAGACACATCGCCACCATTCGGCAATCTCCAGAATTTGGAATGGCCACAATGCTAGACCCAAGCTACAAATGTGGCATTATATTCATACTGGAGGGCAGGCATGATCAGGTTAAAAATCTCACTGGGCAGCTGGGCAGATTGGTTCATAGGGCACAGATGTCACATGCAAAGCTCTACAACCCACAGCATAACCAGGCTGAAGGTCATTGTAGCCACAGTGCATCCAATAAGGTGGCTGTACAACAAGGGCTGGTGTCAGCTGCACAGTTGCCCATTAACCCACTTTGGGGTGCTTGTCCCAAGGTGGAATCTATGACCTAGAGGAAGGGGGTGAACAGGTGGATGACTCATCAGGACTGCACCCATCACAGAGCATGGTTGAGGCCTATTTGGCAGAAAACAGGCATCTGACAATATTGGGTGATCCTCTGGTGAACTGGAGTGGCAAAGAGAATGAATGGCCAGCGCTGACATCAATAGCTCTGAAGTACCTGACCTGCCCACCCTCTAGTGTAAGTGTAGAGAGGATATTTAGTTCTGTGGGGGCCATTGTGCATGACCGTTGTACTAACCTATCACCTACAAATGTTGGTATGCTGACATTTATCAAAATTAATGAAGGTCACATTCCAAGTAGGACAAGCACGGGTTGTATATGTCTGTGCGACAAAAACATTGAGACCGGCATTACAGTGACGGGCTCCATAAGCGACACCATGAAGTTGCAGTTGGCATGGAGCCACACTGTTCGGGTCTGTTTTTTATACATTGGGGCTCACCCCAACCCCCCAACCCCCGAACTAAAGAATTCTAACTCCAGGTCGGAGTTAGTTTGGGAAGGGGGTGCAAATCAGGGGAAGTGGTTGTCCCCTTCCAGTGGCTCTTCTATGGTGGCATGGTGCTGTAGTTGATATCAATGCATGTCACCATAGAAATGTCACTGTTAGGGTGGCATACCGGACAAACACATCTATGTACCCAGACACAATGATGGTGGTGCTGATAAGGATGAAGCAGACCATCCTGGTGGTAGCATCAAATGGTGTTCCATTGAGGTTGATGATGTGATCATGGAAAAAGAATTTCCAAGTGGGGAGAACTTCCACACTGAGGACTGCAAGGGCTGCTTTCCCATTGATGAGGAAGAAGAGGAGGATGTTGGTGGAAGTACATAAAGAGAAAATTGGCATTAAAGTACCTCTTCCTGTTCTAAGTTTCATAATGACATGTCATTAGAGTTCACCTTTACCTTCCTTGCTTTTGTCAGTACAGTTCCCATAATGTATGCAGTCATTATTACCTGCAGTCATCTAAATACATGTTAATGTGTAGCCACTGACATCATGCTGATTGAATGACAAATGTCCTGACACTGAAATACATAAGACACCCCAGCCACAGCCACCCTGCTTCTTGAGAGAGAGACAGACAGACAGATAGACCTTGTGCCTTTGCCCAGTATAAGAACCCGCAGCCAGCCACAGCCACCCTGCTTCTTGAGAGAAAGAGAGAAAGAGAGAGAGAGAGAGACCTTGTATCTTTGATCAATATAACAACCTGCAGCCAGCCACAGCCACCCTGCTGAGAGAGAGAGAGAGAGAGAAAGTGTGAGAGAGAGAGAGAGAGACCTTGGACTTTTGACCAATATAAGAACCTGCAGCCAACCAACATGATCAGACATCAACTGCACATGCAACAAGCAACGTCCATCAGGAAAGTAGCATCTGGCTTCTCTGGCTCGTGCCACATATAGTACTGGCTTCCACGATAACACTCATTTTGTGATGCCATGGTGAGTTCATTTCCTATGAATATGCATTAATTTATTTCTTATTGTCCCACTTCAGTACTATAGTCATTTTTTCAGAAATTTGGTCTATACTGTCATCATCATTACTAGCTGGAATATCTGCATGTTCAATGTGCTTATGCAACTAGATGAGATGATGCTTGTGTAACTTGATTTACTTTCCACCTCTCTATCCATGAGATATACCACCCTGTAGTGTTACAACACAAGGAACCCTAGAGGAGGGTTCCCCCTTTACAGGTGCCATGGGAATGATTGCATCAACTAAAGATAGCTTAGGAAGAAGCCCAAAAAGAATATCCAAATGGGTGTTGAGCGTCAAAGAGGCAAGGATGATTAATGAATGAATTCTGAGAAGATGATTAAGGGTGAACTTCCTAAGGAGAGAGATGAAAGCCGGGGCCACTATCAGCCTCTGTCAAACAGTGGAACCTAACTAATTAACCTAAGAAAGCACTAACTCTAACTAATATTATGACCATTGGCACCGAGGAGAGGAGAGGAGAAACCCCCTTTAAGGAGGAAACCTCTGGGGATCCAAGGCCTAGGTCAGCTTCCTTCCCAGCTGATGACATTTGATTTAAGGATGTATGTCATTAAAGAGAAGGATATGAGTTGGGAAGATGACTGGATAGGGAAACCCCAAAAAGAAAGCACAGATCGAAGAAGGAACATGAGGCAGCAGGGATCCAAGAGGGGCATGCCAAGGAGTCAATGGAAAGGAATAGATCCATGTAGCATACAGGGGAGCAAGGGGCATCCAGATGCATTCATGAGAAGACTGAGGATGATTAAGACTGACGGCGATCACCGCAAGAGTGCAGCAGTCCAACATGAGAAGAATGAGGATGATGAAGATGGGGAAGATGAAAGATAATGAGTGCTGCAGGGGCACAGTGGGTTGATGAGGTAACATAAGACCTCATGAGAGGTATGCTTGATTGATCGATGTGATTATGAGGAAGAGGAGACAGGAAATGAACTTGAAAAATGAACTTGGATAGACCAATGTGATTAAGTAGACGCCTCAAAAGGAGGTAGATTAGGTAAATAAACTTGAAAAGGAACTTGAAAGATGGTGGACAGCCTCCAGCCAGCCCTTAGCAAAGGGCAATGGACAGGAAGGCATGGCCTTGAGTGGAGATATCTGAGGAGTGAAGCTATTAGTGAAGTGAATCTGTGATGGCTGGTGCGAGAAAAGGCATGATGAGAGATGGAAGCCATGATTGGAGTGAATCCTTGATGGCTGAGGATGTTTGAAGCCATGATTGGAGTGAATCCTTGATGGCTGAGGATGTTTGAAGCCATGATTGGAGTGAATCCTTGATGGCTGAGGATGTTTGAAGCCATGATTGGAGTGAATCCTTGATGGCTGAGGATGTTTGAAGCCATGATTGGAGTGAATCCTTGATGGCTGAGGATGTTTGAAGCCATGATTGGAGTGAATCATTGAAGGCTGAGGATGTTTGAAGCCATGATTGGAGTGAATCATTGATGGCTGAGGATGTTTGAAGCCATGATTGGAGTGAATCCTTGATGGCTGAGGATGTTTGAAGCCATGACTGGAGCGAATCCTTGACGGCTGAGGATGTTTGAAGCCATGACTGGAGTGAATCCTTGATGGCTGAGGATGTTTGAAGCCATGACTGGAATGAATCCTTGATGGCTGAGGATGTTTGAAGCCATGACTGGAGTGAATCCTTGACGGCTGAGGATGTTTGAAGCCATGACTGAAGTGAATCCTTGATGGCTGAGGATGTTTGAAGCCATGACTGGAGTGAATCCTTGATGGCTGAGGATGTTTGAAGCCATGATTGGAATGAATCCTTGATAGCTGAGGATGTTTGAAGCCATGATTGGAGTGAATCCTTGATGGCTGAGGATGTTTGAAGCCATGATTGGAGTGAATCCTTGACGGCTGAGGATGTTTGAAGCCATGATTGGAGGCTCGATGAGATAAGAAATGGTTAAAGATGACTGGAGTCAGGAACTTGATACATGTGGCAGGAGGGCCATGGATCGATGAGGCAGCATATGATTAATGATAGGTATACCCCAAAAAAAATATCAATCGCAGGCTTAGATTGGAGTGAATTCTGGATGGCTGGTACTGGATGAGAACTGCAGGAGATCAGCAGTGAGGGTGAGTGGGAATTGATGGAGAATGACTATTCCAGGGCTGTAATAGGCAGGGCTAGGAAGAGGAAGGTAAAAATAGGAAACGGATGCGGTACAATGATGGATTGAAGCCGTGGAGGCTGGTACGGGAAAAGCGAGATATGAACGGATGAAAGACAATGATGGAGGAAAATTGCTGATACGAGTAAGGAAAATAGGAAACGGATGAGGTATGATGATGGAGGGAATCCTTGAAGGCTGGAACAGGGGGAAGGTGATAGTAGGATAAGGAAACTCCTCCAAAAGAAATGCACAGGCTGTAGCAGAGGAGGTGATGAGAAGGACACAGAGTGAGCAGGTGAAGTGAAGGAGGAGACCCATGCAGAGGTCAGAGGAGCGATGTCTTCAGTAGGAGATGCGAAGGATGCAAAACTTCGAGGGGAGAGATGGAGAGTCGGGGGGAGGAGATGAGAGGATACCAACACCACAAATAAAGCATGCAGCAAACTACATAGCTTGAAAAGCACTGTGCACTGAGAAGTCCAGCTTCAGAAAAGGCCCAGAAATGTGTCATCTATTCATGACAAGCAAAGAATGCATCAGAGGGGCCCCAAGCTCACATAACACTTGAAGGAGCCGACAAACCACAGCAGCATGACATGAACGCTGTAAAGGAAACACAATCGAGAGCCAACTGAAAGGATGCCCACAGAGCCAGAAATATGAGAGGAGGAAAGACTTACCATCATTTGGATGCATAGCACAGAGCAGTACAAGTGAAATAACATGGGGAAAGGAGCCCATGGTAAAAACGATGGATGGCGCAGGGACAGCACCTGACTGAATAAGGCTGAGGCAAGAAATGGACAGACAGAAAGAATGATGGTGCTGCATGATAACATAGAGTGCTGGCGATGGCTAAAACCGTCCAGGAATTTGCAAGTGAATGAAGAAGCAAACAGTCGCGGCAACGCCAGCAGAGGAGCCGGGCAGGACATGGAAGAAGTCCGTGACCAAGACTCCCAGAATAGGCTGCACTGACAGACAGGGCAGCAGCAATCCAAGCACTAGGGGGAAGACCTCATGCTCAGGAACCACCAGGCAGAAGTGTTCCCTGTCTTGTTGTTTCCCATCCCCAGAGATGGTAGAAAAGGGAAATCTCTCCGAGTTCAGGCTGATATGGATGCCCGAAAGTGCTGGGGAAGACAGCGCCAGAGGAGGTGGAAAAGACAGTCAGCAAAAGGGTAAGAGCCAGCCATGAAAGCGGCATATGGAGGGAGGGAATGAAGATGAGCAGTGGACGAAGGAGGTGTGGGGAGGGAGGAACAAGAGAGAAGGGGAGGGAAACACATGCAGAGGGCAAGGCAGATGCCAGGGATGAGTGTCGAAAAGCCGCCGAGGCAACAAGCGAAGGATGGAGCAAATGGATGGCCAGAGGTGACACTATGAATGACAGCAGTCAGGTGCAGCAGAGCTGGGAGGAGAAGCAGCGCCCCCGGGCGCAACAAGAAACAAATCCTGAAGAGCGCCAGGATGAGAGGCCTTATAAGCCTGATGGGGGAGTGACATAGTTGCTCTGCCCATTGAACCTTGGGCTTAAAACCCTCATATTTCGAAAATAAACTCTCCAAATTTAGCACTGTTGTTTTAAATCTGATCATTAAAAATAATTTATTCTGAATTAATAGGGATTCCAGCATTCAGTAATGATGGGCTGTTCTTTTAAAAAAGTTATTTAGTTGCGTTAGATGATTTTTTCCAAATATAGCTGCATGATCAGTACAAGATGATATGAGAACAAGTAACATCGACCCATCTCCCTTCTCCCAATTCTGGCTAAAATACAGGAACACTTCGCACTCGCCGAACTGTCCAAATTCCTAGACACAACCTCTTTCTTCACCCCTTATCAGTCTGGTTTCCAAAAGTCCCACTCTATCGTCACCTCACTACTAAGGCTCACTGATGCCATCCTATCTGGAATGGACAAAGGGCATATCACCTCTGCCATTTTAATCAACCTGGCCAATGCTTTTGACACTGCTTCCCACCCTAAGCTACTAGCTAAATTAAGTGGGGCTGGTCTCTCAGATCTTGCCACTAGCTGGTTTCATGCCTACCTGGTAGGCAGATATCAATCGGTGAATATCGGCCCTCACATCTCTACTGCTCTTCCAATCACTATGGGTGTTCCCCAAGGCTCAGTCCTGGGACCCCTGCTTTTTTCAATATTCCTAAATGACCTCCTGCAGGCCTGCACACTGTCATCCATCCAAATGTACGCGGACGACACAGTACTGTACGCCTCCGGTATGTCCACCGGAGCATTATCAAATGTGCTTCAGCAGGATTTCAATGCCATGCAGAATTGGTTTACGTCAAACCAGCTATCCCTAAATAATATAAAAAAGTCTCACTCACTTTCGGGTCATGCTCCCGACTCTCCCACCTAGTATCACGCCCCTCCTTCTGTACCCTAGATGGGACCCTCCTCGAGTCCTGCACTTCTTTCAGATACCTGGGTGTCTGGCTTGACCAATACCTGGATTTCTCCACCCATATAGAATCCTTACACACTAAGTTGCACCCGAAACTTGGTGCTCTATATTTCAATAAGGACTGTATGTCAAACAGATCCGTAGGGAAATTGTTCAAAAAATGATACTCCCTACACTTGACTATGGCAATGTAGTATATGGTACCGCACCCCAATCTAACCTAGCCAACCTAGACACTCTTTTCCACTCCATCTGCCATTTCATCCTTGACTCCCCCCAAATGACCCACCACTGTGATCTGTAAAGAGACCTAGCCCTGCCTTCACTCACAACCCACAGACTGATCCACTGCTCCAGAGCAATCACCAAATTCTGTTCACAGTCCCTTCCCCCCTATCTTGCATGTGTCATATTGGCCCAGCCCTCCCCTACTTACTCAGAAGTGCTGACTCAAGGCTTCTACAAGTCCCTTTCATGCATACCTCCAAGGGACAAATGGCTTTCAAATAACGCATGCCAAAACTATGGAATGACCTGCCTGCTGATATCAGGAGTTACACAAACCCCGGGTGCCTAAGCCCACTCCTCTACGCTCACTTTCCCACCATGTGCACATGCTCGCAGTAGACATAAAGCTTCAAGCAAGCAAGTTTCTTTCCTAGAAACCGACAGACATGACTAAGCTCAGTTGCTGCAAGCAGGGACTGCATACTACTTGCCTGTATTTAAATGTGGAAGAAATAAGTAACTTGCCTGCACTGTCAGGTGACCTGCCACTGCTGGCAACAAACTCTGATGCACTAATTGTGTTACTAATGTTGTATATAATATTTGGTATTGCAACTTACGTCTCATCATTGTAATGCTGAAATGCACCAGTGTTTGTCTCATCCATGTATTCTACCTACACCGTATAATAATGTATTATAAATTGTAAATTTTACATTGTATGTACTTTTCAATGCTTCCCTATCCCCCTCACCCCCCAGGTCGCATCTGGAAACGAGTGGTTCCCCACCCAGTACGCCTGCCTGGTTAAACTCTTAAATAAATAAATAAACAAACAAACATCGAAATACTTGTGCCATAGTGAGCAATAATTTCTAATATTGGTTATCTGTGGTTATTTCCCTGAATGTGTTGCACCACAAGCCTGGATACAGCCAGCAAAGCACCATCACACAGTTAACATTACACTCGTCCAGAACACCAGTAATTTACAGTAAGTATGAATCTCATTTACTGTGTTTTTGACACAAATTGTGTTGTTAATCCATTTTTTCCCTTCTTATACAGGTACACACTATGCCACTCTGGCCAAATACAGGCAAGGGATTTTAAATTTTTCTTCACAGGTGACTGTTTTAACTTGCAATTGTACAGTCCTAGGATAAAAATAATACAAAGTACTGTAAGTGCACCAACAACACCGTTGCAGTGTGGCCAAGTAAATTATTTTATGTACAGGTAAGTATCAGTCTAATTTCCTCTTTACTTTATTTTTCCTTTCTTTTTTTTCTTGTTTTTTGCAGGGGTGAAGTATTAAAGGGTGGTCAAATACAAATCAGATAATATCTGTTTTTCTACACAGATGAGACAGGTGTACTTCAGTATGCAAGGAGTCTACAACGTGTATTCCTGGTCGGTACTGTAAGATATGGTCTAGTGCATGTCACTAAACTTGATTATTTTATTTCATTGGCACTTAGTAATAGCTGTGTATTTGAAGCTGGATATAACAAAAGGCAGGACGAGCACCATTGGGTACTGAATGGGGTACTGGAATGAACTCTGAATAACTTCTGCTTCATCTGTTTGCAGGTAACATTGAGGTGCTACAGCCCTGCGGTATGTTCCAATCTCAAGACAGACATTTCAGATACACTGAAGGCCTGAACAGAAGACAAAAATATTAAGGAAAATTGTTTTCCAAAGAAGGACCGCCCCCTCAAAAATGTATTTACTTTTCATAGCTTGCAATTGTAGTACTGCCGAAGTCAACAATCAGACATATGTAGAATCCATCTACGGCGGCAGCATGGTTGCATCAATATGGTTGTGAATCTGGGTGATACGACCTGAAAATGTAAAAGAAAAGTAATAAGAACTTACTCAATCACAACAGTAACCACCCCCTTCCAAAAAATTAAATTTTAATGCACCACCTTAGATGGCGGCGCATATGTGCACCTTGTGAATGTGAACATGGGCAACACACCGAAGAAGGGAAAACATTCAGTATGTATGATGATGATACTCTGCAAAGGAACAACACAATGGACTGCTTACAACAAACAACAAGATTCAATACAAATTAAACAGTAGCGTCTCTTAAATAAACATGACAGTGACACACACAATAATTTATCATTGGTGGTATGAATACTGTACACACAAATCGGGCAGCATGTTTCAATCAACGCAGCAGAAGACATTTCAAGAAAATCAAATTATACTCCGACCCCTGGTCATCTGTGGCTATCCTCATTCAGCAACACACTGTACATCACCCCCAGCAGCAGCAGCAACAGTCATGAAATTAAAACAGCAGGAAAACAGCAGCAGCATGTGTAAACAAGCAATTTTCTCACTCAGGACACACTGATACCCAGTTCTGGCTCTCTTTGTACATTTTAAGCAGTGCATCGAGAAATACTTGTGACTTTTCTGAACACTTTTTCATGTGTTTATTCTTCATCGGGACACTAATACCACATGCTGAATGATGTAGCAAGATAGCAGTATAAACTGGCTACCTTGATATCAAATAGGAAACCTTTTGTGGGTTCTGATTGTCATTGTAGGTGATTTTAGGGTATTTTGATTGTAGTTGTGGGTGTACCATGAAAATTTAACACAGGCAACAGTAACCGAAAAGCAATATTGCATGCCTATTTAAGCAGCAGTGCAAGAATATGGTGAAAATTTTAACTGATACTTTTATATTCTATTTTACATTGTCCCTTATTGAATGACTTGTGTATACGATACCTTTCTTTCCACAATTTAAGTCTGCTGTAGTACTTTTTTTCACATCTGAAATAATAAACGGTGTGTTCCTTTTAATCTAGCTTGCACCAGGTTTTCATCAGTATTCTTGCCTGTTTTTGTACATCAGTTGTTTAAATATCACTTCTGTTGTGACTAAAATGAATTAGCATGCAGCAGGCAGTGCTCCCTGACCTTATGGAAAAATAGGTGTTCAAAAAGAGCTCCAAATACTGATGAAAACCAGGTCTGAGCAATATTAAATGGAGCACTCCTTTTATTATTTCAGATGTAAGGAAAGGGAGTAGTGTAGAATCAAATAAATAGTGGAAAGAAGGGTATCATACAAGTCAGTAGATAAGGGTCAATCGAAAAATAGAATGCAATAGTATAGGTCAAAACTGTCACTGGATTATTGTACTGCTGCTTTAATATACAACAGGAAGAAAACATTAATGGGAAAAAATTATATGCGTATTCTGTATGTAAAAATATTATTAAGTAGGAAAAGCAGGAAAAGTGGAGGACAGGAATTTTTTTTTACCTTTTATAATTTTTTTGGTGTGTTTTTCATATATATTTTTTTCTTTTATGTTTTTTTTTTGGGGGGGCGGGAGGACAGTGAGGAAAAATAAAGACTGAAGACACACTACATGTTAAGAAAAGAAAGACAATTATATAAGGCTACTGGGCCTGTGCTGACCAATAAACCTACATAGCATACTAATTATTTGTAATTGCTGAGCCTCCATTTGGTCCAACTGCTGATGAATTTGGTCAACAACATTACGCAGGTAGTCAACCTCACTCCACAGGATGGCCAGGTCCACCTGTGTGGCTAGCATTTCCACTAGGTTCGCTGCAGCTGCAGGAGCCACCACTTGCTCAGCCCTCTCCCTTCTGCTGCTTTTTGGATGATGCACAGGCTGTCACCGTACTGCCCCCTCTTCCACTGCACCCTTCACTGCAGGAGCGCCTGCTAATTCCTGCACCTGGCCCTCCCACTGGGCATGGTGGTACACTAACAGGTGGGTTCTTTGGTCAACCATGCCCAAGTGGATGCCCTTGCAGATGTGATGCACCAGCATGCTGCAGATGTTGCATTTCACCACAGTTGGGTCACCTGACAGTGTGGAGAAAAACTGCCACACTGGCGAGCTACAGGGAGGACCAGACACAGGTAGTGGGGGGGGGCACAGATGTAGGCTGCTCTGCAATTGGGGGGCAACAAGCTACTGCTACTTGGCTTGCTGTGGGGGGTTGGTTGGTAGCTACTGGTGCTGCAGGGCTGGCACAACTAACATCCAAAGAAGCAGCTGATCCTTCTGGCACCACACTTCCACTGCCAGTGGAAACAACATTTTATGGGGGTGTACTGGATTGCAAAACATTGCACAGTTGAGGGAAATAGTTTGCCCAAGGCCCCCACGCATCCTAGGACCACGAAGAAACCCACTTGCTCCACCTCTCTCTATTTTTCAACAAACATTTCTAAAAGTCTAAAATCACACATGCTCCCACAAAGCATGGTGCCGAAAGGCCTCTCACACAGTTTGTAAAGGGTGTCAACAGAAGACATAGACATGTGTTTCATCCTACCAGGACTCATCAGTATACCTCGTCTGTTTGACACCCCAGTGGAATGAACCAGCTACCCTAAGATGGTCTGGGTTATGTTGTGGTGAACCCAATTAAAACAAACTCAAGTTAAAAGACAAAGAATCTCTGTGTGCAAGCACTGAGGCAATGGCTATCATGCAAATCATCACAGAATGTTATGCTGGTTCAACTTCAAGCAGAAATGCATGGTGCCGAAAGGTGCATATGCAGCCTATGATGCTTTGCTTTGTGGGAGCATGTGTGATTTTGTATTTCTTTGAAACTTGGCTTCCCAGCCAAATGCCCTTTGCCGTACTATGCCACAGTCCTCCAGTGGTGCCAGGGCCCATGTCATGCTCTTGGTACTGTACACCCCCCATCCCCTATGCAGCCCATGGTACCTAGTACTATCCTCTCCCCACCCCAAACCCTGATGCTGCCCCAGTACATTTCCTGCTAGTGCCACCCACATAGTGGAATAGTGCCCCCTCACCCCAACAGGTAGTGCCCTCCCCATCCCCAGATAGAGCAAGGGACCAACATAGCCCTTCACACACCATTGCGGAGGTCCCAGACTGACCAGAATGTGCAGTGGGCTGTACAGTGTACATGCTAATATTAGCATGTACACTGTACAGTCTGCTGCACATTGTGGGGCAGTCGGGGACCTCCGTGGAGGTGTGTGGAGGGCTATGCTGGTCTCCTGCTCTATCTGGAGCTGGGATGGGCACTGTCTGTTTGGGTGGGGACTGGACCACCACCAGGAGGGTCATTGGCCTGTGTTGGGGCCATCGGGGATAGGGGGTACCAGCCAGGCATTGCTGCAAGGGGCTTGCGGCACACCCCGTCCATGCTCCATGAGTTAGATGCATGGGGGGTGCTGCAGTGCGTAAGGGGACTTAGGCTCCGGGATGCATCCCAAACCTGAATTGGGTGCAGAGTCCTGGGACAAGGGGCTTTGGTGCAAGCTGCAGTTTGCCGCAGTTTGCGCCGAACGCAGCCCCCTTTGAGAATCAGGCCCCTTGTGTGTGGAGTGTTGAAGGAGATGACGGGCCACAGAGGTGAAGTGGAGTATTATCTGATGCCCAGTTTTGGAGCCACTGTCGCCGATGGAGTTTTCCCCTAGTGAGGAGTTTTTGCTGGCGTTGAAGTTCATGTTTGGTGGTGGGAGAGTTTGGCTGATTTTGTGGCTTCTGATGCCGACTGTGGGACTTTGCTCCCTAGAGACAAAACTGTGGATCTGCGACTGGATCTCCTGCAGTGGGACTTTGTAGTCTCAGAGAATTGGTCAGATGCTATGGTGCTTTATGCCAGCTTTTTGGTGTCATCAGGTTCATTTTCATGACCACGCAATTATTGTCATGGCCGGATTGAGAAAGCTGAGAAGTTGACTGGACTGAGAAAGCCAGACATCCGCCACTGCTTGGTTTGATTGTGGCGGCTTGTCTGAGTTCATTTTCTCCCACTGGTCTCAGACCAACTCGAGGACTAAGGGTGGCAGGATTTGACCTGAGGGTCTGAGAGATCACTAGCAGCTCTAGTTAAAGCTTTTGAAAACTGGCTTAGGTTAACCGGTTTCCACGAGTACTTGTTTTAAGCATTCCACCACAGCTACAATATATTTCTCAGTTACAGTATGTGCCCTTGACAGCAGGATAGTCGTAGGGCTAACACAAAATTGATTAATTTTCTGAATTGGGAGTGAGAGAGCCAAAATAATAAAGGACATTCTGACTGTAGCAACTCTGGCTGTTGGGAAATGAGAGTTTCTGGACCTAATCTCAATTTTCTGTGCTGTGGCAAGTGAGAGCCCCATTGCAACTAACTAAAGAAAATAATAATTATCAGGATTTGGCACTGCATACCCTAAGGACTGTTTTGCATATATTTTAGGACTGCTAGTATTAATTTTATGGTATGACTCAGAGAATAGGGGAGTAGGGGGTTATTTGTGTGATTGGATTAGTGAATGGGTGAGTGAGTGAGTGTGTATGGTAATTGTTGGATTTTATAAAGTTAGTGTTTTTGGGGATATAGAATAGTGAGTAAATATACTGAAGATGTGCCTGAGATGTAAGCCTGTAAGGTGCAGCTACTTGGTGGCCTACCTCCGTGACCTCCGCCCTTTTGAGCTTCCCTCACTCCCTGCAGAAACATACAGTATAGAAGATGCAGGGCGCTGGGGATAGCACGCAAGAGGGGTTGAGGTTGGCTGGCCATCCAAGTGGCTGCCGGGGAGTCACAGATTCGCGTAGTGGGGACAAGGAGGTGCTATGGGGCAAAATGGTAGATAGACAGGGGCCCACCCTGTCTGACTTCCATTCCCAAGGGCTCCATTGTAGAAGGTGGGCAGGCAGCTGACCCAGCAGTCCCAACTCATCCTACTTGGACTGTGTTATGCAATGCCAGGTCGATAAGGAATAAGACTGCAGTAATAGCAGACTTAGTGTCCTCAGTAGACCTGGCTTGCATCACAGAGACCTGGCTGGATGATAATACTGCCCCTATTTTAGAGGCAGCTGGGTTGGCCGGGTACTCCGTGATACACACCCTGAGGAAGGATCACAGAGGAGGGAGCATGGCTATTTGTTTTAAAGCCAGCCTGGGCCTTGCGGTACTACCGGTGGGTTCTACTGGGTCCTTTGATAGTGTTGCCATGTGGGGTGCCGTGACATAGGTTACTGGGTTCTTCTTTACCTCCCTCCAGGCAGGGAGAGGTAATTCCTGTGGGGAGTTGGAGACTTCATCGCCAGCCTGGTGTTGGAGTTCCCCAGAAGGTTAATTCTGGGGGGACTTCAATGCCTGGGTCAATGATAGACTCTTGTTGTTTAGTCATGACCTCCTGCAGAGTATGGAAGCTCTGGGCCTGTTGCAGGTTATCACCTCAGTGACCCACTCACACAGCCACACACTGGACCTGGTGTTCACACTGGGTCTTGGGGTCCATGACCTCAAGATTGATCCGGTCATTTGGTTGGATCATAGCACCATGAGGTTCATGTTTGGTGTCCCCCCCAAGGGTTCTTCCTCTATGGAGATGGTCTGGTACCACCCTTTACAGGGATTATTCCCAGTAGGACTACTGGCGGTTCTGGACCTATCGAGTGTTGGGGCAGTGTATGCGAGCGGATCAGAGGAGGCAGTTGTGGCCTATAATAGGGCAGTCAGGGCCGCCTTCAACTCGATCACACCTGTTCATGTCCAGCTCTTATCTACTCACTGGAGGCCCCCCAGGTTTGATGGGGAGCTCAGGGAGTTAAAGATAAAGAGGCAGAGGTTAGAGCATTGCTGGAGGAGATATGGACTGATGGAGGACAAATTGGCCCTGGGGTCACATTATGTTGACTATCAGCGGGGCAATCTCCTGAAAGAAGGCAGATTTTTTGTCCCGGGAGATTGTGGTGACAAGAAACAGACCAGCTCATCTCTTCTGCATGGTAGATGGACTATTACATTCAGCCTGTCTCTGAATGGGGGCAGCAGGTTCTAGCACGAGGTGCAAGAAGTTTGCTCTGTTCTTTGCTGACAAAGTGTCCTCTATCAGAGTAGAGATCTCTTCCAGCATCACTCAATGGACTTGTGGGGTTCAGTCTGAGGCATGCCGGGGCACTCCTCTTGTGTGGGCTGAGTTCGATCCAGTTGGAGTGGAGGAGGTGGCTGAGATAGTCTTGAGGCTCTGGCCAACACACTGTGAGCTTAACCCAGGCCCAACCTGACTTTTGGTTGGATGTGTGGCCCTGATAGGGTCTGTGGTGGCTGAGATTGTCCAAAGCTCCTTGGAGAGTGGGGTCTTTCCTATGGAACTGAAAGAGGCCTTGGTTAGACCCCTATTGAAGAAACCCTCAATGGACCTGGAGTGTCTCAGCAACTACAGACAGTCTCAAACCTTCAATTTTTAGAGAAGGTTTTAGAAAAAGTGGTGGCTATTCAGCTTGAGATGCGTCTTGCCTTCTCCACCACTTATGAGTGCTTCCAATCTTGATTCAGGGCTGGGCATAGCATGGAGACCGTCCTGGTGAAGGTGTTAAATGATCTCCTGATGGCAAGAGACAGGAGAGAACATAGTATCTTGGTTCTTCTTGATCTCTTGGTGGCATTTGACACCGTGGACCATGAGGTGCTGCTGGACCGCCTGCAGTACTGGTGTGGACTAACCGGTACTGTCATCAACTGGTTTAGGTCCTACCTCATAGACAGAGTGCAAAGGGTAATGATGGAGTTAGCCTCATCTAACCTGATGCCCCTGTGCTGTAGAGTGCCACAGGGGTCGATCCTGTCACCCTTGCTGTTCACAGTGTACATACAGCCATTGGGAGACATTATCAGGTGATATGGGCTGGGTTTTCATTGCTATGCTGATGATACCCAGCTATACCTGTCCTGTGCACCTAGTAGCCAGATGTGTTTACCTGGAGGAGATCCAGAATTGGATGACTCACAATTGGCTAGTACTCAGCCCTGACAAGATGGAGGTACTGGTGGTGGATCCAGGTTGTCACAGGGATGGGGGGAAATTGGAGATCACCCTGGTTTAATATTGGGGGGTGTTCCCCTGACCCCCTCTGCTTGGATTAAGGATCTGGGCATGATCCTTAACAATGGCTTGACACTTGAGGCACTGGTGGCAGCTGTCATCAAAAGGGTTTTTTACCACTAGAGGAACATTGTTCAGATGTGGGCCTTTGTTCTAGCTGGGGACCTGAACACCCTGGTGCATGCCTTTATCACGTCCAGGCTGGATCACTGCAATGCCCTGCATCTGGGGCTATCTGGAGGCAACCTCTGCCGACTGCAGCTGGTGCAGCATATGGTGGCTAGATTATTGACTGGTGCTGTGAGATCTGAGCATATTATGCCTGTCTTCTGCAAACTGCACTGGCTGCCAGTTAGGTGGAGGATCACCTTCAAGGTTGGATTATTGACCTATAAAATCCTGCATGGGGGGGATGGGCCAGTCTACCTGCAAGACCATCTTGTTCCTCACTGCCCATCCTGGGCTCTCTGTTTCTCCAAGGGTTGCCTCCTTGCGGTTCCTAAGGTTAGGTTTAGACACTGTGGTGACTGGGCGTTTGCAGTCACCACAACAACCCTATGGAATTCGCTACCTAGACATCTAAGGGAGGGACCTCAGTGGAAACCTTTAAAAAAGGCTTAAAAACATTTTTATTTAGCAGGCTTTCAATACTTGAGAATATAATTGACTGACTGCTATTTTAATTTAATATTTTATTGGACTATTTTATGAATAATAGATAGAAACTTTTATTTTATTGTATTATTGCATGCTCTGTTTGCTTGATGTATGTAATGTTTTAATAATTTTGTTAAGAGCTCTGAGCCTCTGGGAAGCAGCACTATGGAAATCAATTTATCTATCTATCTATCTATCTATCTATCTATCTATCTATCTATCTATCTATCTATCTAAACATATTATAAATCATGTTGAAGACTTCAGTTTTTAAAAATTTAACTTGAATTCAGAATTAGAATGTTTTACTTTGTGGAAAAATGTTTTAGAAACATAGAAACATTGACTGTGTCGACAGATGGACACCGCAAGATCTAGTCTGCCCTTTTCCTTCTACCCCCTTAGTTTGTTCTGTTTTTAAGGATACCCATATGCCTGTCCCATGCTAGTTTAAATTCCTTTAATGTCTTTGCTCCCATGCCCTCTTGGGGTAGGCCATTCCATGCATCCACCACCTGCTCTGTGAAGAAGTACTTTCTCCCATTGCTCCTGAATCTACCCCCTTTGAGACGCATGTCATGTCCTCTAATCCTGGTACTAGACTTCACCTGAAAAAGGTTCTGGGTTTGAACCTTGCTGATACTCTTCAGATATTTGAATCTCTCTATTATGTCACCCCAATCTCTATGCTGCTCCAGGGAGTATATGTTGAGACTTTGTAGCCTTGCCTTGTATGGTTCTTGATGCATACACTGTATCATTTTTGCTGCCCTTCTCTGCACCATCTCTAATCAATTCTTGTCCTTCCTGAGGTGTGGCCTCCAGAACTGGATGCAGTACTCTAGATGAGGCCTCACGAGTGATCAATACAATGGCATGATCACCTCCCTTCTCCTACTAGTGATTTCCCTCTCTATGCAACCCAAGATTCCACTAGCCTTTAGTGATGCCTTTTCACATTGTTTATTTATCTTTATGTCATCTGAAAGGATGACCCCTAAATCACGTTAATTTTTTTGTTGACATTAGCTGTTTCCTTCCCATTAAATACACTCTCCCCGGGTTATGTTTTCCCAGGTGCATGACCTTGCATTTTTCACACTGAATTTCGACTGACAGTTTCTCGACCATTCTTCTAGTTTCCTGAGGTCGGATTCCATCCTCTGTGCCCCATCAGGTGTATCTACTCTGTTGCAGATCTTTGTGTCATCTGCAAACAGACACACCTTGCCCTCCAGGCTCTTTGCAAGGTCGCTGATGAGTATATTGAAAAGGATTGGTCCCAGCACTGATCCTTGTGGCCCTCCACTGGTGGCCATGCCCTCTTTTGACAGGGAGCCATTTACTAGTACCTTCTGTGTCCTCCCACAAAGCCAGTTTTGTACCCAGCCAATTATTTTATGCCCCACTCCAATGTGCCCCAGTTTACTGACCAACCTTCTGTATAGCACAGAGTTAAAGGCCTTCCTGAAGTCCAGGTAGACTACATCAACTGCACCCCTTGATCCACCACCATAGTGACCCAGTCAAGAAAATCGACCAGGTTTGTTTGGCAGGACCTTCCTGCTGTGAAGCCATGTTGCTTTGCGTCTAATTGGTTGTTTGTATCTAAAAAAGCTAATATCCTCTCCTTCAATAGGGATTCCATTAGCTTATGCACCACTGAGGTGAGGCTAACTAGGTGGTTTTACTTTGTGGAAAGTTATAGAAATCCTTGTGAGTGGAAATGGACTCTACCAACTGAACTTAGAACGTCTGAATTTTAGAGCTATGTGCATGAGACAACTTCTTATGGTTAAAAGAGTACCTGGCAGGTTTAGAAATGAATGATCCTGATTGACTAAGAACTATGTCATGGTTTATAATACCATAAGAACCCCGCAGAGGCCCTATTACCACATTACAAATCACTTGAGTTAGCTGCCCTTCACCTGGCTATGAAGTGGAATGCTCCATTTCCAACATTTCTGTTCCAGAGACCACTGTTAGGATAAGAGGTACAGTGGCTCTGTGCGCTAATTGGCTGAAATCACCTAAGGGATGTATAATGATAGCTACAGAGTGTATTGGCTGAGGCAGTGTGGTCCAGTGATTAGAGAACAGGCTAGTGAGAATCAGGTAATCTAGGCTGAAATACAGTGCCTCCATATATACTCACAGTGTGACAGTGAGCAAGTCCCATGACCTCACTGTGTGTCAGGACTCCTAGCTGCATACTGAGTAGGAGCAGGACCCGGGGCTGGAAAGGAGATGTAATGACCCAGGTGGAATATGCTAGACAGATAAATCATTAAACAAGAGACAAATACAATTATAGTAGTTCCAGCCCTGTTCAAAAGTTTCACCCTGTTTTTTACTCTGTTCCATTATTTTGTTAATTTTAATCTGTAAAATGTGTAAATGAGTACATGTGATTTGTGATGCAGATTTTTCGTTATCAGATCATAACCCATGACTAGAGGTGTGCAGCAGTTCTAGTATGATAATGGAACCCAAATAGAGGGTCGTTTGATCAAGGGGGATCAAATGTACCTAGGGCTCTAAACAGTTTATCACGCATTTTCAGACATGCAATGGTTGCATACGCATGGCACAAAGTGTGCACTCTGGTGCAGAGAGTGGAGGCTGGGCTTGTTTGGGTTCACAGATTTGGACTATGAGCATCCAAACTTCTGGAACTGAACACCCAAACCCTGAACCATTGAAAAGTTCAACACAGCCCAATATGTAACTTGCATAGACTGTCTTTATAAAAAAGAATCAGAGAAAGACAGTTCAGCAGAAGCTAAATTTGTGAAACTGTAGAACTTGTAAGTTCTGTACTATGTAATTTTGGTTTTATAGCCAGAAATCCATTCTGCAACCTTACAACTTAATGGTCAGATACATTACATCTCAGGGGCCCTAAGCTGTAATTGTTACAGCTGAAGTAGAAATTAAATGTTGTTTGTTTACTTATTTGTGAAACAAATTATGCCTCTCTGCAAACATTACCATGTAATTTGTAGTGGGTGTGCAGTCTGTCAGGCTTGCAGGGTGGATTTTAGCCTAAGAATGCGCCCTTAGAATTGTAAGAGCCAGCCACTTGATTTCATATACAGCGTACTATAATTTTAGTGAAGCATTTATATTATTGCTCCAAATCAGAATGCAGATATGTCACCAGCCAGCCATTGACTTGGGATATACTGTCATTGCCCACAATACCAAACCCAGTTATTAGAATGATAACAACTGCAAATTATATGTATCCTGTCCCTGTGGAGTCTCATCCGATATTTGACAGTGGTACTTGGTAAGGCGTTGAATCAGATCAAAGGTACTATTTGCCATTTCAAAAGCTATATGTAAACTAAAGCAAGGAATACATTCAATGCTGTTAGCTTTCTATGACGGAGTTTATTTATTTTTATTATCCCAGTTTAAAGCTGCAGTTCATGACATGGTGAAACTTTTGGACATGTATCTTAATATTCCACATCAGTGTCAGTGGCTCAGTAAATAGCATGCCCACCTCTGGGGCTGGAAGATCAGAAGGTTGTGGGTTCTAGCCCCACAACAGGTACTTGAGGTGATACCCATAACTGACACTGTAGTGCAGTATGGGGGTGGGGTGTACTACTGCTGAGGTGCTGCCCTTCAGATAAGGCATTAAACTGAGGTCCATTCTGCCCATCTCTGATCACTGTCCTGATGGGAATAAAAGATCCCATGGCACTTATTAATAAAGAGTAGGGAAGTTCCCCAATGTCACGGCCAACATTTCCCTGTCAATAAAACAGGTGGAGGTAACCCACTGCCAGGATATACCTGGAAAGAAGCTATGACAACTAAAAGGGTGTCATTTGTGGTCAAAAATTACAACTCAATAAATAAATACATTTTAATCACCTTTTTTTCTCCTGTCTGCTAAAATGTAGATTCCCCCCCGCCCTTTTAGGTTTGCTTTAGAATTTTATTGTGTTAGCTTTGGAATAATTAACAGTGATCATCATTAAACTTGCCTGCCACAAGGTTTTATCAATATTCCCAGCTGCTTTCAATAACACCACTTGTCTTGTGACTAAAGTATACCACTGTAGCATTCAGTGTAAATAGCTGTTAAATCTTATGGGACACTAGGGGAAATAAGGATTAACTCCAGGCCACAGAATGTAATGAGAACAGCATGGCCCTAAAAAGGGAATTTGATTTTATTTATGAGCTGTATGTTGTGTAATGTGCTGTATCTGCCCATTAAGGACGTTGTCATTAGTTCCCTTTTGCATTACCTAACCTCAGTTACATCTACTGCTTATATGTGCTGTGCTGTACATTTCTAGGATTTTGGCCCCAGTAAATATGTGTCTCTGTGTATGTTACATACTTACCATGTAATGTGGGCTGAGTCTCCTTGGTTTTACCTTATTCCATTTCTGGTAATATTTGCCATGAATTTTTTTCTCTGTGTTTAGTTTATCACTGTATTTGATTTTGCATACCATGTATTACTGTGTTTTCCTTCCCTCCTGTTCCCTGTTTCCACTCCCCCCCACCCCCAGTCACAGCTGGAAATTAGCCTGTTTTGATTGTGCTTGCATACCTGGTAAAATATATTTCAAATACTGTCCCTAAATAAATAGAGATAAGCAGACCGTCAGGCCCCTTACTGGCCTGCTACTGTTCTTTAATTATGTAAATAACCTGCAGGACTGTGAAAGCATGCCTTACAACCTCTATTCGGAAGAAATCCTCATTCCTATGGCACATTCATAAGGTAGAAAAAAATGGGCAGACTGGATGGGCCTTGCGGTCCTTATCTGCCGTCAAATTCTATGTTTCCATGTTTCCTGTGAGTAGATCTTTCGTGGTTAAACTTAAGTTTGAGTTACTGTACAGTCTGACTATAACATGTTCAGACTGAACAAACAAGAATCAGCGGGTCTTGATAACTTCAAAACAATAGTCAAGGTGTTTGGGGCAACAGACAGTCTCTGGAAACCAATACAGGACTAAAGTCCTGTTTTTCCCAGTAGGACTGTACTTATAAATGGATCTCACCACAAGCACAGTACAGTATATGTGTGTGGAATGTAATTTTTCAATACCCTTTAGCTAACATACAGATTATTCAGTCAAAACTTTAGAATAAAACTTGATTGTTAATACAAGCATACTGTAACAGAGTTTCTCTACTAAAGGTAATCTGGGCTCCTTAACAAATGAGTCACTATAAAGATACAGCCAGTTTATGTGACTCCTCCAGCTAATACTGAGGCAAAGCTTCAACTCTTGTAGGACAGTTCCGCCATGTTTTTTGGTGTTGGAATTATACTTTTTGTGCTTCTGAAGCTATGGGGTGGCCATAGGTCTCTGTGTTTAAAAGAAATCTCCTTCCCTTTATAAATAAGTTGCAGTGATATATTGTATAAGTTATAGGGACTCCATTTAGAGCTCTTGGGGTCAAGTCCTGGTAACCCCTTCTAATGTTTATCATTAACAACCCTATTCAAGCTAGCAAAGTACAGCACCTATATTGTACAGTAGAAAGATGTGAACTGGATGACTTTGGGAAATTGAATATTATCCCATTTCTTGTCCTTTTTGGTGGAGCATCTCCCTTGCTTGAGTAGATGAACAGGAAGGAAGCGATCATCCCAAAGATATTAATCATCTCATGGAGCCTCAAAAGTCTATAAGGCATTTTACTCTAAAATAATCTTAGCAGACAAAGAAGCAACAATGGGGGTAGAGACTAAGCTTAAGTGCACGGTTTGATGACCAGTTCATAATAACAGGCCAATACATGTGAACATATGAACATAATTCACATTCTTTCTGTTTTGTCTTCCAGTGTAAGGGCAGGTTCCAGCATATACACTACTATGCTAGATCCTACTGCCCCCTCCGTCTTCTCTGATCCGCCAATGAGGGATTGCTAGAGATTCCCAGGGTGCGATTAAAGTCACCTGGTACCCGTGCCTTTTCTTTTTCGGCTCCAACCCTGTGGAATTCTCTGCTTCATCAGTTAAGAGAATGCCAGACCATTGATGGGTTTAAAATTGAGTTAAAAACATATCATTTTAATTTAGCCTTCCCTAACTACGGCTAATTTGTTATTTATTGTTCCCTGTTTTATTATATTTATATCTGACTTGTATTTGATTTTACGTGCAGTGCCTTGGTTCTGAAAGATGCTATAAAAATAAAGATTGATTTGATTTGATCCATAAATTATCTCAATTGGAGCAAACATTTGTACGAAAGCTATGGGGTATTACTTTATGTCTCCCAAGCCCCCTATTCACCTGCAGTGGCCTTCCTAATGCCTGTTGATCTCCAAACCTCCAGACCATTTTAAAATACCCCTGGTTGACCCCAGTCCAAACATAGCTGCTGAGACCTACCCATAGCCCCACAGCCTCAAGTATCTGAACAAAGTTCAGATCTAAGATGAGGGTGGTAACCAATATTGTTCACTGTAATCATGCCATATCAATCATTGCTTTTCAGGACACCAACTAAAAACCAAAAGCATACCTGAACAGCACAGCTAAACACCAACATCATACCTGAACAGCACAGCTAAACACCAACATCATTCCTGAACAGCATAGCTAAACACCAAAAGCATACCTGAACAGCACAGCTAAACACCAACATCATACCTGAACAGCACAGCTAAACACCAACATTATTTCTGGCCAGCACAACTAAACACAGCAAATAGCTCCCTCTTGGCAAACCAGCTACACACAAAATGTAAGGTTCAAAAATTCTTCATGCTTTTATTTTCTTATTCTTTGTAGAAGTGCCCTCTGCCAAAGCCCAACGTTTCACCCTTGTTGGGCTTCTTCAGGGAAGAGGGTTTCTCCTAGTCAATTTATTGTGTTCATTTGCCTAAATGTACTTAGATTATCTTTGCTGACAGGTATATATATATATATGGGGCTATGTATAGCATATATTATAGTGGGGGAACTGAGGTCCTATGGGTTCCTGTACAGTACACGTATACCTGCCAGCAAAGATACTGTGTATACTCATGAATAAGCCAACCCCCCCAATGCGACTGCTTTTTGTAACAAACTAGACTGATCTGCGTATAAGCCAATGTCAAACTTTATTAATGCAGAATGCATAATGGCTCAAGAAATAATTGTTATTATGCCAGTGAAAGCCTAGGCTGTTGCTCTGTAAAACAACCCCTAGCAGCCAATGATCAATCCCATATCTTCCCTTACCAGATTGGAATCTGTTTTCAACTCCTTCTGTCAATTTGTTCTTGACACCCCACCTCGAGCCCATCATTGTGACCTTTACCATTCCCTGTCCTTCCCCCCACTTGCTAACAGATGCCTGGCTCACTGTGCTAAGCTAACTTCCAAACTTTGGCTTGGTGTACTTCCTTCCTACCTCTCATGCTCCCTCCCCCCACCTTCCTCCCACTCCCTCAGATCCTCCAACACTCACACCCTGCTAGTCCCCCATCATACCACCCTCATTGGCCAATCAGGCTTCTCCCATCATGTCCCCAAAATCTGGAACTCCACCCCACCTCAAATATGTCACTCCTACTCCTCCTTCCACTCCCTTGCCTCTGCCTTACATAACTTTCTCTCTTCTAGCTGCTCCTGCTACAGTCCTCCTTAACTTGTTCCCCTATGAGCCTGCTTAAGCTTCACACCCACCTCTTTACTGCAAAACTCTCTCCCTTCATCTTCCCTCAGCACCCCTTCCTTTCCATCTTACTCCCATCCCACATTCCCTCCTCTGTACACCAACTTGCCCTCACTATCCACTTGCTGTTGCTTGGCCTAGGCCCCTGTCAGGGTTTTCTGCATCCTGGAGGGGTCCAGAGCCTAGGCAATCACCTTCCTCACCTCCTACTCCCACCCCATTCTTTCCTGAAAGGGCTGGATCTCAGCCCCTCTTCTCTGCCACCTCCCTGTCTCTTAGTCCTTCTGAAGCCTACTCCCCATCGCTGCCTACTTCCCTCCTGTCATGCTGCACCTCTGCTGCCTACAACTTGCTTCCCTCCTATCATGCTCTACCTCTGCCTTGTGCAGGCAGGGTCCATAGTATACTGAAGGGGCCAAGCCCCGGCATGCCCTTCTGTTCCCCCTCTCTTCCTTCTTGATGTGCTCTGACTCCCACTGCCAACAACCTGCTTCCCTCCTGTCCATGCTTGACCTCAGTCTGGTGCAGGCAGGGTCCCCAGCATTCTGGAGGGGGTCAGGCCCTGGCAGACCCCTTCTCCTCCAACCCTTGTCTTCCCCTCCTTCAAATCCCCCTTTCCACCCTCTGCACTCTGCCAATATGACCCCCACCCACCCACTCCCCCATCCCTCCTAGCCATAGTTATTGGCTAACTCCTAATCTCTAATGCACATATAGTCAACCTTGCACTTTTGTTACACCTTACGAATTTTATTCTATCTGTGTCTCCTCACAATCTTGCCCTAGTTCAACCTCCTTGTATTCTATCCAGTCATTTTCGAGCTACAAAGCTATGTCCCACCAAGTGTTTGCAAAAGATAATTGTGCTATCGTATCGATCTAGTTCATGGGTTCTCAATTGGTGAAGCCAGCCTCCTTGGGGAGGCCCCAACCTGTTCAAGGGGAGGCTCAAGGAAGTCTGAAAAAGTACTGTGTTTAAATGTGGAGTTTTATGTATTTTGTGTGAAGAGATGAAACAAACTGAAAGAGGATAATAGTAGGTGAATTGTATGCATTTATTTACTAATAGGTGACAAGGGAAGGTGAATGAGCCAATGCTCATTTCAGGTGTACCTGGGGAAGGGTAGGTAGTGAATACATTTCAAAAGGTAACTGCAAAACAATCAAGAAATACACAATGAACAACAGTGCAAACAAGTATGAACAATAAACTAATAATGAGTGCTGGTAATTAATCAATTTGTAGACTGATGGCAGAACAGCCCAAATACAAAAGTTGAGCATAGAAGTGCTAAGAGCAATAGCAGGAAGGAGCAAAGTAATCCCAGAGAAGTTGCTTAGGAGCAGGGAAGGAGGGGAAAGGCAAAGTATGTAGGAAGGATATTTCATATAGAGAGGAAACAGAGAAAGTAGTCTGACCCATGAAGGTACTGCAACAAGGGGTAACAATGGTTCAATAATGAAAATATCAAGTAGGCTGGCCTGTGTGTGTGTGTGTGTGGGGAGGTTACAATAAGCTGAATAATAATATTTGTTTATTTTATTTATTTGTTATTCAGATAACACCTTTGAGCACAGGGGCTCTTTTTCAAAGGTTCCACATCAGTATAAGACAAAGAACTGAATGAAAGGACTGAATGTGAGCCGAGTACTCAAAGGGGTTTCAATTTATTCATGGTGTACTGCACAAAGTACAATATGTTATTTTTCTTTGGGGAGGCCCAAGATTATTTCAGTTTTTGGGGGAGGCTCAAAATCTTTTCCATGGATTTGGGAAGGCTCACTGTGACAAAGTCTAAGAACTATTGATCTAGTTCAAGACTGTTAGCATCATATCCATCTAGTTCATACCTGTTAGCATTCCTCGTTTTCAGTACTTCTGTATAGTCTGCTCACTTTATTGAATGTAATCAAATTGTATATCTATGTTGTGTACTAAATCTCTGTATACTATCCTCATGTTCCCCTACCTCCCAGGTCACACCGGGAGATGAGCAACTTGTTGCTCAGCATGCCTTCCTGGTGAAACATTTCAATAAATAAAAATAAATAAATGTACTAATGGAGCCACTGGAGTCCGGTTGTCACACACAATTAGCGGTAATGTCCCCCTTAGTATGGTCTCTGTTAGTTTGTTTCCTTGTGAATCAGATCCTGGTTAACTAATGATACAGTGCCTAGGATATAAACTGTGTTTGACATAAAGTTTAATTCAGCCGATTTGAAATCTCCACTGCCCCTGGAGTTTGTTTACAGGCTCACTGTTTCAAGCAAGGCATCAAGGAGCAGATCATTGGGAATCTGTCAGGCAGGTGTTTGAATGCAGAGGTTTAGTTTTGCATGTTGTGTTTAAAAATACATTTGAAATGCAGTGTGTATGATAATCTCATCCCAAGTCGTGTCTTGTTTAACATTTCTTCCATGGGAGTGCCTAAGGCCAAATGGAGACAGCATCTGGGAAAGATCCAATTAGATGTGTGTTACAGAGAATGCCTGATCCACATATAAGCCAAGACCCCCTAAATTGAAACAAAGAATTGGTATAAATATCTCAGCTTATACATGAGTATATACGGTAGTCTTAGTACATTTAGGCACCCCCCCCCATCCTGTTACTTTCTTCATAGAGTGTCTGTAGCCCCATTCCCTACTTCACATCATAATTATGCTATTTTTAGGGATGGGGCTGCAACGCTTGGCAGCTGCTTGACTCATACACATAAGTTACAAGCCAGGATTTATGGCGCTAATAACATTTTTTTAGAAATAGTGAAAAAAGCCAAAATATTGGAATCAACAAGAAATGGAATCAATAAAGTCTAAGAGAGTAGCATCTTTCAGAAAAAGAGATGTGCAAGAACAAGGGGCCCAATTTGAAGATAGAGGGGGGATGGCTCAGGGGCAACATGAGGAAGTATTTTTTCACAGAGAGGGTGGTGGATGCATGGAACAGCTTTCCTGAGGAGGCCGAGGGGTCAAAAATGGTGGAGGAATTCAAGAATGCATGGGACAGACATAAAGCAATTCTAGTGGGGGGTATGAGGAAGAAGGCTGTTGGTTAACTAGGATCTGCAGCTTATCCAATAGGTAGGAAAACAGGCAGACTAGGTGAGCCAAGCGGTCCTTATCTGCCATCAGAGTCTATGTTTATATGTTTATATGGCTAAAATAGCTCCCAGGGAAAGCAATCCATGTTATGGGTTGCCTGCCAAGATCGTGTCAGTTGCTCTTTAAGACTTCAGTAGAAAGTTTTCAGAGTGCATTCATGAATATGAAACCCAGTGAAAACAGAAACAAAGAAACATAGAATTTTATAGGCAGAAAAATATGAGTGGTCCATCACGTTTGCTTAGACTTCAGTAGCTCCTGTTGAGTATATGAGCAAGGAGGGGGGATTGAGAGGGAGCACTGTGTTTCTGGGGACAGTTTAAATCCAATCATGTGAAGAAAAACAGTACATTTTATGTAGTAGTTCAACTGGAAATTCTTATGAGGTGAAACTCCCATCTCTCATACAAGTTTGTGACAGGTGAGAGAACTGAGTTCCTACGGGTTCCTGTACAGCTGGACCCCTGATTTGATGTGACATCATTCCAAGGCATGCAAACTGCTGATCTTGGAGTGGGTACTGATGGGTATTTGTTGTGATATCCATAACTTCACTATAATTCTCAGCCAGTTGGGAGTGTTTTCCAGTTCTGTCTAGTGGCCCTGAGACAGCTGGATATGGGACTGAGAGGAGGAAATCAGACAGTGGGAAATTACATAACATATTGCTGAACATGTGACTGCAAAAACAAGGCATACACATTCTGACAGGCAAAAGCCTGCTTCTAGGTGTAACCCTCCCCACAGGTAGCTTTGAGTAGGCCCCTTGGTCGTAAAAAGTTGTTTACTTTCCCCACATTCTACAGGTTTTGTCTCACCCACTTAACACCTTGTACAACTACCTGTCATACTAATTAATGACAGTAACATACAGTGCTCTTTAACAGGCTGGTGATCAGAAGTCAGTGGAGTGGAAGGTTGACAAAAAAACAAGCTTGCTGGGCATTTAGTCCATTGTCAGCCTATACTTATGCAAAACAGGAAGTGCATTGGCACTCAAAATGGAGCTGAAAGAAATCTAATATTGACGAAGAGTCTGTGGACTTTAAGCACTGGGGCTAATTGTGTGGGTACAGTCACCTATTGAATCACTGTACTTTGTTTTTGGATACGGATTAAAACAGCTTTGAGTTTACTTTTTTTGTGATAGTGATTTCTTTTGGCTCCACTTTGAGTGCAAAGACACTTCTTGGTTTTGCATTTGCATTTGAAGGTTGGCTGCCCTTCTCTTTTGCACTGGCCCAGCACCACTGCTTTTAAGGCCCAACCTTTCCTGGATTGCTATGTCAGCCTGTACTTAATCTGATGTGCAATGCTATTTAAAAGGCAATATCTGCTTTGGCAAAGCCATGTCAGCCTGTCTTGCACAAGGAATTGCATACCCATGATGCCTTGCAATGAGGATGAGGCTTTAGAGCATGTGGTTTGAAGAGATACACAAAAAACAAACAATTACATTTTTGTTCATGGTTTATTCCAGTAATAAATAACAGAGATTCCAAAAGGCTTGTTTTATTTGGAACAACATTTAAAAAACATTAAATACTATTACAGTAGTACAACACTGAAAAAATGAAATAATATGCAACATAGTTTACGTTTCATATTTAATTCTGTAATAGCATTTAGGAAGTATAAGGAAACACAGAAGGAGCAGGACAGAGAACTGTACCAGTTAAGGCAGAAGGATCAGGGAGGGTAGTCAGAATAGCAAAGGCCCAAACTAAGGAAAAGATAGCCAACTCAGTTAAGAAGGGGTAAATCCTTTTATAGGTATATCAGGGAGCATAGAAAGACAAAGGGAGGGATAGTGAGGCTGAATAGAATGGATGGTGGTGGGCAGAGAGGGACAGTGAAAAAGCAGGGATACTGAATGAATACTTCTGTTCAGTATTCACAAAAGAGGAAGTGGTGGAGGTGCTTAATCCAATTAACAGAAGCACTCTGGATAGGGGGGCCGATCCCAGTCCTTTCACAGAAGAAATCGTTCTGAAAGAACTCTTAAAACTGAAGGTGGACAAAGCAATGGGGCCAGATGGAATTCACCCCAGAATTCTAAAAGAATTAAGGGGAGAACTAGTGACACCACTGACTACCCTTTTTAACAATCATGGGAGGATGGTGTGGTACCTGTGGACTGGAGAAAGGCAGATGTGATTCCCCTTCACAAAAGTGGGACCAAGACAGAGGCAGGAAACTACAGACCTGTCAGTTTGACCTCTGTGGTAGGGAAAGTGATGGAATCACATCTGAAGGAAAGAACTGTTGAGCATCTAGAGGCCAATGTGGCACAGGACCCAAGGCAGCATGGGTTCACAGCGGGAAGGTCATGTCAGACTAATCTAATTGATTTCTTTGACTGGGTGACCAAGGTAGTAGACCAGGGAGGGGCTGGGGACATGGCTTACCTAGACTTTAGCAAGACATTTGACACAGTCTCACACAAAAGATTAATAGTCAAATTAACCAGCCTGGGAGTGGGTCCCAGGGTGGTAGCCTGGGTAAAACATTGGCTGCACAACAGGACACTGGATGTAATTGTAAATGGAGTCCACTCTGAAGAAAGAGGGGTTACTAGTGGGGCACCGCAGGGTTCAATACTGGGACCAATCCTTTTTAATGTCTTTATAAGTGCCATTGCAGAGGTACTGGAAGGAAACGTATGCCTCTTTGCAGATGACACAAAGATCTGCAACAGGGTTGATACACAAGGAGGTGTGGAAAGGATGAGAAGGGACTTGGCAAGGTTGGAGGAATGATCAGAAGTATGGCAGCTTGGATTCAATGCAAAGAAGTGCAAAATAATGCACCTGGGAAACAAAAACCCAGGAGAAGATTACACAATTTGGGGGGTAGAAACAACAACAAAAATGGAAAGAGACCGGGGGTAATCATATCAGATGACCTAAAGGTTGGCAAGCAATGTGAGAAGGCGGTAGGGAGAGCTGGGGGGATACTGGGATGTATAGGGAGAGGCATCACCAGCAGAAAACAGGAAGTTGTTATCCCCCTGTACAGACAGTTGGTGAGACCCCATCTGGAGTACTGCGTCCAGTTCTGGAGACCCCATCTCTGCAAGGACATAGACAGGATGGAGGCAGTTCAGAGGAGGTCAACTAAAATGGTGCAGGGTCTGCAAGAGAAGCCATATGAGGAGAGACCAAAGGAGCTTAACATGTATACCCTTGAGAAAAGGAGGTGGGGGAGCATGATAGAAATGTTTAAGTACCTCAGTGGAATCAATGAAGTCCAAGAGGGTAGCATCTTTCAGAAAAAGAGATGTGCAAGAACAAGGGGACACAATTTGAAGATAGAGGGGGGACGGCTCAGGGGCAATGTGAGGAGTATTTTTTCACAGAGAGGGTGGTGGGTGCGTGGAACAGCCTTTCTGAGGAGGGTGTGGGGTCTAAAACTGTGGGAGAATTCAAGAATGCATGGAACAGACATATGGCAATTTTTGTGGAGGTAGGAAGAAATAGGCTGTTGGTTAAATAGGATCTGCAGCTTATCCTCTAGGTAGGGAAATGGGCAGACTAGGTGGGCCAAGTGGTCCTTATCTGCCATCAAAATCTATGCTTCTATCCTCCCCCTTATATCTTTATTACTAAGGATATAAGCAGGACAACAGGATCACTACTGTATTGCTGTGGCTGTTTGTCTACACTTGACATCACAATTCTGTTTATGACATCACAGTCTCTTACTATGGAGATACTTGTGATGTCATAAACACATGATTATGCTGTCGTGGGTAGCCATGCAGCCAAATCAATCAGAGTCTCGGGGACAGTGATTAGGACTTCATAAATAAAGAAAAAGAGGGTACACATTACAGAAAATAAATGAAATATAAATTAAATGGTGTCTAAATATTAAAGTTTTCAAAGTTTTCCCAAGGGTGTCAGAGGCTTCTTAATGTTTTCCAGATGTGTGACTTATTGACATTGTGTTTGATATGAGAACTGACTCAAGTTGTCATGATGTTTCAGTTCATGATGAATAAAAATCTTATGGCAGACCACTGCATTTGATTATATCCATCCCTACATGGAAGGGAAACGCTATGCTAGCTGAAGCAAGCCATTTCCATGCAGGCTTCATGAATGAAGTCACTGTTCAGTAAAATGATGTTACCTTTTTAAAGTAGTCAGGCCAGCAGTGTGGTAGTAAGGATACCAGCTGTAATGTTTAAAGATCACACCTATAATGGACATAAATATAAATGTATTGAGGATAACCAAGTTTTGTCTTCAGTCAGTAACTTCCACTTTAAGCTAGTGGGGTTGTGCTGTGTTGTAGATGTGATATGGCTCAAGGTGAAAGGGTTGCTAGCCACTGCCACACACACCGAGGAGCACCAAAGTCCTTTCCCTCTGCAAGCTGGCCATAGAGAAGTGAAGGGATGTATTCGATACCCAAGGTACATTAACTAAGATGCAGCATTCCATTTACAGTAGGGGTCCTGCTTCTACTCAATATTCGAGCTCAAAGGACTGAAACACAGGATGGTCAAATTACTTGCTCAAGGTCAAACACTATGAACCTGGTTATCCTGTTTCCCAGGACTGTACTCTATCCTCTAGATCACAGTGTAGAGTTGAATGCTGATTTAACTTCTTTTCCAGAAATAAGGTGCAGTGACAAAGAAGAGAGAGTAACCCACTTCTGCAGGCAGATAGAGGTAATAATTTAGAGGGTATATCCTGGAAGATGGGAAACAGGGGCCTGGAAACAGAATGTGGAGGGCTAGGCATGGATTTGAGAGAGCAGTGAGCTCTCCTTGCAGACACTCCTGCAGTTTCCCATGGGTGAGGGTTCAGAAAGTGAGTTTAGTGTCATAGGCTGTTCCCAAGGGAGGCCTCAAATCAGGCTTTAGCCAAGAGCCCCAGTTAGAAAAGGAAGAAAAGCCAGTCAGTGCCTAGTTCGGTATGGTGTTTCTCCAGCTGGAGAGACATGGAAATGCAAGGTGCGCAGATGCCGCAGCAGGATCAATGCATCCCTTCCCCCAAAAGGTGAGTCAGCAGGGTTCACTGAAGTGAGAAATGCCTGTCACATTATGGAGATACAAGTTCCATGGCCCATAGCAGGGAGAGAGTCCTTGGCTTGAGTACAGGACCATCAGTCAGGTTAAAAAAAATGTCTTCCAGTATGGTCATCAAGGACTGATTCCATGGGAGTTGAAGGGAACATAGCCTCTAGTAGGGATATAAAACACTGTTACAGAAGAGAGAATTCATGGAGCATAGCATGTCTTGAAACTAATGTCACAGGTATGTTCCTTTTGGGAAGTGCAAGTCCAGAGTTTACATGAATTCTAGTGGCACTAGGTTCAGGATCAATGTGGAAAGAAAACAGCACAGATTAAAACTATTTAAAATCATGATAAGAATTCTGGCTGGTTGCTCAAACAGAAGTGAACTATACACCGTGAGGATGTTGGAAGCTTTTATTTTGGTTTTTGTAACTTATTTACCCATGATAGCTTAGTACAGATGCACTATCTCATGGGGTCCTGCTTCTACCCATTTCTGTAGCTGGCTAGACTGGAGCACTGAGAGGATAAATGGCTTGTTCATGGTCACGCGGCAAGTATCTAGCTCTGGAGGAGTTTGAACCTGTGATCTTTCCAGTTCCCAAGACTGTGCTTTAACAATTAGACCACATTGCTGATAATTGACTGCTCACATTGGACCATTGAGGCTGGGTTTGTTTCTTTTAACTCTTTCAGCTTGAGGTGGCCATTTTGAATATAGTAAATCATAGAACGTTTTGACTCATATACATGCTTTTGGACAGAATGATTAAAAGAAATACCTTGCCATCAAAAATTATGAAAAAAAAAATGTTCAGGTTGATCCTCCCCTGCCCCCACAAAACAGGTATTCTTCCTTACCTCATCCCCTGCAGCCACACTACAGCCTATCTCTCCCCCCCCCTTCCTTTGGCAAATAGTATCTCTAGTTGTTCTTGCTCACCTCCATTTCAGATGAATACCCCCATTTCCCCCGAATCACTATAGCACCCAACACCCCAATATTGATTAAATACATATCCTTCTATGTTCTCTCCCAAACACACAAAATACTTATCTAGTTGATCCTACCATTAAAATTTGCAAGGGTCTCTGGGACTTAAAACAGGCAAAACATAATCTGGAAGGACATGCCAGGCACTACCAGGTCCTGTAAGTGAGTACTGATCCATGGAATCAGTATTGTGGTTTAGGATATTGAGATGGCGATGCTGGCATAGGACTAGGAGGTACAGTAAGTAGAGGGGGCTGTCCCAGCTGCCACACTGGGTGCTACAGGAGATGAAGAAGGATCCAAGGCAGGATCAACTAGATAAGATATTGATGTACAGTATAATAATATGAGATGAGAATGGGGTGGTGGAAGTACTAGAGGGGTTGGAGAAGAGGTGTTATTTGTTTGAATTGGGGTGGCGAGACTGACCACATATAATGATGGCGGAGGGCAGGGTAACCAGATACATTCCTGAATATGGGATGAGGTTAGTTGAGAAGGGTGTAGAGTGTGCTACAGGCATTGAAGGGTAGCGGATTTATTGGGGGGGGGTGGGGGTCAGGCAGGATCAACCAAATATTTTTTGTATTCACTCTGAGGGATGTTTGTTGTAATACTGACAAGTTTGAAGAGCTACCAATTTTATATGTTTATATCTACAGATAATGTGCCTCTTATGATAGTGCATTCTCAAGGTCTTTGGGTGATAGAACTGTGAAGCAAAGCTGAGAAGGTCTGGTACACAGAAGACTTTAGAAGAAACTCATAACTAAAAGAGATACAGGAACTGCTCATGTAAAGATATTATAAATCATGTTAAAGACCTTTGTTTAAAAAAACTAAATATGAATTTAAAATCAAAATATTTTGTTTTGTAGAATATTAGAGACACCCTTTTATAAGAAATAGACTGTTGCAACTGAACGTACAATTTCAGAATTTTACAACTATGTGCATGAGAGTGAGACATCGCCACACTGATATAATAGTATCTGGAATGTTTAGAAATAAACAATTCTGATTATATAAGAGTGATTTCATGCTTAATAGCAGATGACTACTGTATACAGAAAATAACAAACTCCCAGCTGTGAAGTATAAGCAGGTATTCCACACTGAGGTAATGTGGTAACATCATTGGCACAAAAGCGAAGTGCGCGTGCCCTAATGATGGCACCACACTAGCTAGGTGTGGAATACCAGTGAGTGCTTAACAGTTGTTTTTTTTTTATTTTATATACTGTATAGAGAATAATGCATATGCGGGTGTGTGTTATGAGGATTTTTCACACCTCCAAGGTGTGTGATAATCCATAAACCCTGACAGCGAAGTTTGAGGAGTTTATGAGATTATCACACACCAAGGGTGTGTGAAAAATCCTCCTCAGACAAACCTTGCACAGGTATTATTTTTTATAATAAATGGTGCAAAGTTTAGAGAGAGACAAAAACTGTAAGTTGTATTTGTGCGAGCAAGCATGTCTCTGAGCAGCTGCCCTAGTCACATGAATACAGTGTGCTTTCTTCCATGCTTCAGTGACGTGAGAGTGCAAAGGAAGAAAATGCTGTAATAACCAGCTATTGAGTTATTAAGGAAGTCAGTGGGTTATTACAACATTTTATCAGGAATGGATATCCTGGGGTCACCAGTTGTTATGATATAATAGCAGCCTGTTTCAAAAACACCAAAGGCAATAATAACCTGAAATCTGGTTGATATGACAATTCATAATAACCCAAAATCCAGTTGATATAACATTCCCCAAACAAACTGTTGCATTCTATTGTTTCACAAAAAGTATTTCAACTGCAGTATTTTCAACTGAGTTTTATTCATGCACAGTTCAATTTCTTCAAAAATAAAACTGCACGGATCATCACACACCTCGGGTGTGTGAAAAAAATCCATAACACACACTTACCTATCCATTATTCTCTGTTTAGGATCACAGATGAAACAGGCTGATTGTGTATTATGTATACATAAAGAGCTAGTGAAACCAAAACAGTCAGACAGGAAAATGACACAAATGTTTTATTCCTGAAGTATTTTTATATTTCCATTTGCCCATGAGAAAGTTTGATCTGTAATAATATCATGCTGGATGTGTGGAATAGCTCTCAATCTGGCAGCTGACGTATCTTGTTGTATTCCCCCCCCCCCACCATTGCATCATCAGCACTGTGACCTCACTGACAGTGACAGCACAAGTGATTGACCTGGCAGCTGCTGACTGGCTCTTCCTAAGCAGCAGTGATGTCACAGTCAGTGAGGTCACAGTGCTGATTCTGTAATGGGGAACAGAGCTAGATATGTCAGCTGCCAAATAGAGTGCTTTTTCACACATCATCACACCTACTAACATCAGGTAAACAATCTTCTAATTAATCAAAGGGAAAATAAAAAGTATACCTGATATAAAAGGTAGTGGCTGACTGCTTTTAAAAACATAACATTAGTTTTAGGCAGTACCCTAGCTCTTTAACCAAAGTGCCAACATGAAGAGTAATATATGGGCAACCATACACAACAAGGCTGCATTTCCATTGAGGGATGGGATGATATCGTAGACCTTGAGAGCAAATCTTGAGAAGTCTCTATGCTGTTATCTTACCCGGAGATGGAAATACAGTTGTTGTGTATGGTTGCCCATGCATTATTTTGCATCTTATATGTTTGTTTTAATCCAGTTACCTTCTTGCTAACTGTCTTGAACTGTGGTCAAATAAACAGAAACAGCAAGCAAGATAAGATTAAAAAAAAACATTTAGTGTGATTTAAGAAACAACAAGAACTGGCAACATTTCTTGTATTTCATCCTTTTTTTACTCAAAATTTATTAAGTTGTCAGAGCAAGAAATCAATACAGCACTGGTACAAGGCATATAAATGATTATACAACTCTGTAGAAGCATGCTACAGAACTTTTTACAAGGCACGCATGGAGACAGGGGTGTAGCTAGAAATTTTCATTTTGTGCACACAATCTCCAGTTGCTGCCCCCTCCCCATTAAAAATGTAACATCCTCTTCAAATGCTGCCCCATTACAATCAAATCAGATTGTTGTCAGCTGATTCCTTTAATCTTTAAAGAGGTTACACACATATCTGTCTCCTAAATGACTGAAATTTAAAGAAAGACACTACTCAGTGGCCTACGTTAACTCAAATGCTACAGATAATGTTAACAAAAAGGCATATGGTCTGGGACAGGCACTCAACAAAACTGTACAGAAATGTGTACAGAGTGTATGCCTGCCTACACACTCATATGGAGATGAAGCTTTTAACTTGTGCATGTACTTGCTTCCTGGTTATCTAGAGGGGATGCCACGTTACATATCAGGTTGGATTAGGACTCCCAATACCTAGGATTACAGGTGCCTGGGATTATCATTTATTCTCAATCTAGAAGTCACAGAACCGTGGCTTGAAGATTGATGCTAACCAACGTAAGAAGACTACTTAAGCTAGCAGTTTAGCAGGTCGAGGTTCTCCCCATCATAACTGAAGCACAGTCTGGCAAACATGTCTTCCATAATTCTGATCTCTTTCACCAGCTCTAGCCATTCCAAATTTGAGGGGCACAATGGGGACAACCAGTGCCTACATTTCATGGCAGCTACCAGTAGGATGTGGTATAAGTATTTATTCTGAGGGGATCAAGCTCCCTGTGGTAATAAACCTAGAGACAGCTTTTCAAAAAGCAGTACGATATCCTGTTAAAAAATAGCTGAACAGGCCTGGACAACCTCCTTCCTGTAGAGCTGTGGTAGTGGGCAGGGCCAAAACATATGATAATGGTCCTCCTTCCCTCCACAATCTCTCCAACACCTGTCAGATCCAGCAGGAGAGCAGTGTTTGGTGATGGTGGGTACCCTGAAGAATCTTAACACAGTTTTCCATCTGAATTCAAGTCACTGAGCTGAATGGGTGGTCTTGTATACTTTTTACTATATTATTGATTGGGGCTGGGGGAGATTGCGGCACCTGCTTCCTGTTTCAAATGTTGTCAGGTGAGAAATGATGCTGGTGTTGGGGTGAGATTGGGGCACCTGCTTCCTGTTCCAAATGTTGTCATGTGGTAAATGATGCTGGTGTTGGGGTGAGATTGGGGCACCTGCTTCCTGTTCCAAATGTTGTCATGTGGTAAATGATGCTGGTGTTGGGGTGAGATTGGGGCGCCTGCTTCCTGTGCCAAATGTTGTCATGTGGTAAATGATGCTGGTGTTGGGGTGAGATTGGGGCACCTGTTTCTTGTTCTAAATGTTGTCATGTGGTAAATGATGCTGGTTTTGGGGTGAGATTAAGGCACCTGTTTCCTGTTCCAAATGTTGTCATGTGGTAAATGATGCTGGTGTTGGGGTGAGATTGGGGCACTTGCTTCCTGTTCCAAATGTTGTCAAGTGGTAAATAATGCTGGTGTTGGGGTAGATTGGGGCACCTGTTTCCTGTTCTAAATGTTGTCATGTGGTAAATGATGCTGGTGTTGGGGTGAGATTGGGGCACCTGCTTCCTGTTTCAAATGTTGTCATGTAAGAAATGATGCTGGTGTTGGGGTGAGATTAGGGCACCTGCTTCCTGTTTCAAATGTTGTCATGTGAGAAATGATGCTGGTGTTGGGGTGAGATTTGGGCATCTGCTTCCTGTTCCAAATGTTGTCATGTGGTAAATGATACTGGTGTTGGGGTGAGATAGCGGCATTTCCTTCCTGTTTCAAATGTTGTCATGCAGTGAGTGATGCTGGTCCCCCAGCAGCATGTAGTAGCTGGTAGAGCTGGGAAATTTGGAAGGAGTCGCTCCTCCACACTTGCTCAATGGTGAGATATTTCTCCACCTGGGATGGTGTCCTCGACCAGTTCAGCAATGCTTCTCGGGTTTCCTTGTGACTGCATGACTGTAAAAATCTATAAAAATGCCCCTGATCTAGATGAAACTTGCTACAGAGATGAGTAAATGTTGGAAATTGGTCTTCATCAAGGAAATCTCCCCATAAAGGCAGCCGCCACTGCTCCCACTGTTTGAAGGAGTCCTGTAAACCAGGCATGAATTCTTGGTTACCTATTATGGGAGTTAGTGTCCAAAACCTTGCAGCTCCCCTACTTTATTTCTACATGTTGTCCACATGTAAAGTGTGTGGGAGGTCTGACCATTCAGTGATTTGATTTTCCAGAGGCTTGAGAATGGCAAGAGCAGAGCCACCGCCACTTTATATAGAGGCAGCTGCTCCTGCTCCCCTTCAAGCAAGCCTGAGTTTCACTTTCTTCTAAACATTGTGAGTGTAGGTGTAACCTGAGCTGCTAGATAGTAGTTTTTCATGTTTGGTAGTGCAGCTCCCCCCTTCTCCTTGGAGGCCTGTAGCAGTGCCTTCTTTGCCCTCAGATGTTTACTGTCCCATATGTATTGGGTTATGGCTCTGTTCAAATTTTTCCAGATGTGTTTGGCATTCCCATGGGGAGCATTCTCAAGATATATAGGAATTAGACTAGGACATTCATCCTGATAGTTTCTACAGGGGTCCCAAAGGACAGTGGCAGAGCATGGCAGTGCTCCAAAGCTTTTTTGAACTTCTAAGAAAATTACTTTGTGGTTCCACTCAAATAGTTCTGAAGTGCCCTTGGTGATATGGAGACCTAAATAACTGATGTTGCCTGCCACCCATCGAAATGGAAATTGAGCAGACTATGTAAAGGACCTATTTTCACTGCGGTGGAGTGCTTCCATCTTCATGTAAATCATTTTAAAATCAGACAAAGACCTGCATTTCTATGTTTGCTTGCACGCATGTGCAAGAAACATAGTGCCTTCATCCGAGTTTTTGGAGGTGTGTCACCCCCCTTCCAATTCAATCAATCAATCAATCAAAATTTATTTATAAAGCGCTTTCCAAAAAATCAAAGCGCTAATACAAACAGAGATAAAACATCAACATGATAAATAAAGACATAAAACAATAAAATATTCATAAAATAAACTAATCATATGCCAACATAAATAAATAACTTTTCAGGGATCTCTTGAATACTTCCACGGACTGGCACTCTCTAACCTGACGAGGTAGAGAATTCCACAGGGTCGGGCCATAAAAGAAAAGCCCTAGCCCAGATGATTTATAACAAACCCTAGGAATCTCTAGCAATCCCTCGCCAGTGGAGGCGGAGTGGGCGGAGAGGACGATAAGGGCAAAGGAGATCTTGCAGGTAGCCTGGTCCCTGGCCATGTAGGGTCTTATAGGTCAGCAATGTGACCTTGAAGGTGATTCTCCATCGCACTGGCAGTCAGTGCAGTTCGCGCAGCACAGGTGTGACATGACAAGTTCTTGGTAGCCCTGTCAACAACCCAGCTGCCGTGTCTGCACCAGCTGCAGGCGACGGAGATCAACCCCCGGCAACCCTAGATATAAAGCATTACAGTAATCAAGACAGGAAGAAACAAAAGCGTGAACCAAAACAGGAAGGTCATCATGTGGAACAAGGTGTTTTATCCGGGCGATATTCCTCAGATGGTAAAAGGAAGATCTGACAGTGGCGACACCTGCTTTTTAGTGTCAGCGCACTGTCAAAAATAACGCCAGATTTGCGCACCTGATCAGAAGGTCTCAACTGGGTATCCCTAATAAAGATCAGAGGAGACCCTAGGAGTCAACTTCTTTACAAGATGACCGGGTCAGCGACTAGAACCTCAGTCTTGTCCGGATTTAACCTCAGCCAGTTCGCACTCATCCAATCCTGAATTCCAGCGAGACAGTTGTTGAAAATCGAGACAGCATCATTTGTTCAGGTGCAAAGGACATATAGAGCTGAGTATCATCTGCATAGCAGTGAAAACTCAGCCCATAACGCCTTATAATGTCTCCCAACGGTAGCATGTACACCGTGAACAACATGGGAGAAAGTACTGAATCCTCCGGCACCCCACAAGACAGAGCAAGGGGCAGAGGAAAAATCCCTGAGACTACCCTTGACTTCTGCCTGTGAGGAAAGAGTGGAACCATCTGAGGACTGTCCCTGACAGTCCACAGAAGTAGCCGCAGGTGATCCAGCAACATCCATGATCCATGGTGTAAATGCTGCAGAGAGATCAAGAAGAACCAAGATCGAACGGCTCTTCTGATCTCTTGCAATTAGGAGATCATTAAGAACCTGACTAATGCAGTCTCAGTACTATGTCTCTTCCTGAAACTGGACTGGAGAGGATCATAGACTTCATGGGTGGTAAGAAAGTCATCAAGCTGTAGCAGCATTACTTTCTCAATAACCTTGCCCAAAAAGGGCAGGTTAGAGATCGGTCTGTAGTTAGCAAGGCAGTGGGGTCCAAGGGAAGGTTTTTCAAAGGGTGTCACAACAGCCTCTTTCAGAGACTCCGAAACACCCTTGATCCAAGAACCCCAAACTATCCTCGCAAGGATTGGTCCAATCGCATCTATTCATCCCACAAGGAGGCGTGAGGACCAGGATCCAAACTACAGCAAGTCGGTCGCAGACCTTGGACAATCTTCATGATATCCATGATTGCTGGTTGGTCAAGTCCGTCAGACAGGTCATGGACATGTAACCCCATGTTGGTCACTGCAATGCTCGCTTGAACGATGTGGATCTCCAGTCTGATTGATGACACCTTATCATTAAAGAACCGAGCAAACTCATCACACTGTATTTGTGAAAAAGCTCTCTGATCCTGCAGACAGGCTGGATTGCACAGTCTGTCGACGGTCCGGAAGAGCTGAGCAGGTCGGTTTCTTGATGCAGTAATCTCCCTGGACAGGAATTCTGCCTTCTTATGGGAGATTACTGATTGATAGTCCGCATAATGGGCCATCAATCTAAGCTTGTCATCTTCCAGGCCCGATTTCCGCCAACAGCGTTCCAATCTCGCCCTTCCTCCTCAACTCCCTCAAAGTCCCATCAAACCAAACGGATCAAAGGCGGAGGGAGAGGAGGCTACGGACAGGCAATGGAATCCAGTGCCCTCGACACCATATTATTATAGTGCACTACTAAGGCATCTGGTTCCTGCACTCCATCGGCTCATCTCGAGAGTCCAGCACCGCCATTAGACCCTCTGGGGTGACCCTCAAAGGGCGGTACTGGACCATCTCCAAAGGGATGGGTCTCATAAGGGGGTCAGAATTGAACCTTACAGAGTGGTGGTCAGACCACCCAACTGGTTCCACCACCAGTTCAGTGATCTCCATCCCCAAGGTGAACACTAAATCCAGAGAGTGACCATGAATATGGGTAGCAGCGGTAACCACCTGTGTGAAGCCCAACGAACTCATAAGTTGGAGAAAGTCTTGACCAAACTGCGAGAGTTCATCGTCGACCCAGGCATTAAAGTCCCCAGAACCAACCACCTGGAGGCTCAATACCAGATCGACAAAGAAAGTCCGCGACTTCTTGCAGAAAAACTTTCGCCACCGGGTGGACGGTAAACGAGCAGAATCCTGCAGCCCACACCTGCTCCCATAATACACTCAAAGGTTTAGGGGACACCATTGGAACCTCTACAAGGCCCAATTCCAATTTTAAAACAAATAGCGACCCCCCACCCCTCTGATCAACCTCTGGCGATGTTTTTCGAGTACCCAGCTGGAACAGCTGACTCCAAAATGGGCCAACATTTTCGTCCAGCCAGGTCTCGGTAATGCATGTCAGGTCAGATGATTCCACAAAATCAGCAATAATTGCCGTTTTGTTTTTTATTGACCTGGCATTGCATAATAATGCCCGGGTTGGATGAGAGGCCCTGGAGGAGCAGGCTACGTGCCCACTATTCGTGGAGCCCTTGGGTATGGGAACCAGGCAGCGCACTCCCATATCCTGGACCCATTTCGCCCGAGGGCATCTCCTTGATCTCACCATCTCAATTCGCCTACTCCGCCCCCATAGCCGAGGGACCCTCCCTCTTCGCCTCCTCCGCACAATCCCCAAGGCACGGCAACGCCTATAAACTTTGGGCTGTAACGGAGGGCAATCAAAAGGGTGCAGGTCCCTCAGCCTAGAGGGAGAGTAGTGCCTGTCCATGGCTGTTAGATCCCAACACATGGCTCTTAAAACTACTTTAATATAAACGATATCACCCCTAACAACAAATCCAGAATAATAAAAAACATAATACACTTTTTCATTAACCAGTTCCACAAATAAAACAATTCTAAACAAATTTTTCGCAGATTCCACTAAAAAGAAGTCTATAGTAGTTCAAAGCAAGATCACAATGCTTCTAATCCATGCTTTTATTAGAACAGAAAAAAAAAAAAAGGAATCCCACAGAGCTCTCACCCCTGGGAAAACTGTCCCATGGCCTATCTCTCACATAGGCCAAACGGAAATAATTTAAAGTTCTACCATATGCTCCTAAAGCAGAAAACAGTCTGCAAAAAATTTAGGTCCGACTATTTCAGGGGAAGGGGAGGGGGGATATAATCTATCAGTCAATAAAAGAAGAACTCTCCCTATAATCATCCCCCAAATATATCTTCCGGGGAGAACAGCCTATAATTGGACTTGTATAATAGATTCTCCAATCCACTCTAACAATAATCCATCCACCATAGGTGCCCCAGGCCCATCCTCCGATAGTGTTCTACGAGCTCGTATGGCAGCTGCTCACCCCGGAAAAACAACCCGGGTTCAGATTGATGTTTTAATAATCAGAGAGAGTCCTCCTGATCGTCCCCCAAGGCACTGCTGGAGAGATAGATTAATATCTGAAATTCAAAACTAGCAAGCTCTCCAGCCTGCCAGCTAAGAAACAGAGAGCACAGATACCCTGGGGCCGTCCTTCGACAGCACCCCCTAATCTGCCCAACCACCCCAACGGACTACCCTGGGTTAAGATAATAAAAAGACTGACAGACTCACCCACTTCTCAAAAATCCATAAATCACAAAAGCCAGATTTTCTTATTCCAAAAGGTAAGCCCAGTCTTCAGTTTCAGGCACACAAAGGCATAAGCAGATCCAGGAGATAATAAATAACAGAGTCAGATTTGTTCCAAAACAAATTCCTCACTGAAATGCCGCCAGGCAAGGAGATTCACGCTTTACAAAAATCACTATCTCTCAGCAAGTCCCAGAAGAGAAAGTCTAAATCATCTCCCTCTCCAACTTGCAAGTCCAAATCTCATATATCCCATGAAACGACGGGACGTCAAGAAATACAGAAATCCAAACCCAAAAGTCTGGGTCAAACGGCAGTCCCAGGCCACAAAACAGCCGTCCACCAACACCAGTACAGTCCAATTCAGTCAGTGTGTTGGCAGGCACGGCCCCTGTAAGCCAATGCATGCTGGAGCTGTCTATGACAAGCTCCAAAATGCAGTGGCATACAGTTAAAAGGGGGAGCTATGCTTCAGTGAGCAGCAATAAGATATCGCCTGCTCATGCGCAGCTCCCCTACACACACACACACACACACACACACACACACACACACACGCACACATACTGCGTGCTGCCCCCAAGCATGCACTCTATAGCCGACGGGGTGCCCAATCCCATCGGCTGTGCTGCACTCCCCCAAAGCCTTCCAAATGCCATGCTGGGTGCCCACCCCAGTGTGGCAACTCAATAAGTATAGCCGGGGGGTGCCCAATCCCGTCAGCTTCACTGTCTTCTCCCCGAGTACTGGATGCCACGCTGGGAGCCCACCCCAGCATGGCAGCTGATCTTATGGCCGACGGGGTGCCCAATCCCGTCGGCTCCACTGCCCCCCAGTCCGTCCTTGTGCCATGCTGAGCCCACCTCAGCATGGCAAACGCCCCATGTCATCTTTTTTTTTAAATCCTGTAAAGAAAAATGGTCCCACACAGTCTCCTGCCCCCCACAACCTGCACCCCCACTGCGCACCCTGCCTCCCCACCCCCCATACCCTTACCTCCGGAGCTCGGCATGACGATCTTCACTGGACCGGGAACACATCTGCACTCTTCAAAGTCGACCGTGAACTGAGGAAATGCCAGTAAGCTGTATAATGGGCTAGATGGGGTTTGTTTCAACTTTGTTGCATATCTCAGGCATTTTTTGGAATTTTTGCACCAAATTTTCAACATGGGGTATCTGGGACCTCTCCTCATGAATTCTTGCACTGTCATGGCGTTACTCGGGCCCGAAGGGTGATTTTGCAGCCACTGCGTGAAATCACCTTTCTGGAATGATTAATGAAACGACACTGTGAGTGTTCATAAGATGGACTCTCAAAAAGACTATTTTGAAAATTTGGTGGAAAAATTCCTAAAAATGACTGTTTTATGAGCGTCGTTGCAGTTCCTCATGCATTCTGTAAGTTTTGAATTTTCAATATTTTTACTCCAGATTTTTTAACATTGCCATTTTACCACACCTCCTTATGAGCAGTACAGCTGTCATTTTTCACATCTTGGCCAAAATGTTTTCACCCATGTAGCACACAATGGCGCAGTCGATGTGCGAAATCAATGTATGGGACACATTAAGAAAATCACAGAGACACTGTTCATGAGCAGAGGTCTTAAAATGGCTATGTTGAAAATTTGGTGAAAACATTCCTAAAAATGACTGTTTTTCGAGCGTGCATTGCGCAGTTCCTATGCATGCTCGTAAGTTTGCGAATTTAATATTTTCACTCCAGATTTTCAACATTGCCATTTTATTACACTTCCTTATGAACAGTACAGCTGCCATTTTTCATATGTAGCCCAAAATGTGTTTTGCACATGAGTATAACGTAGACAAATGGTGCATAATAGCGCGAAAGCAATGTTTGGGACAGATTACGTTAAAATCACAGTCACACTGTTCATGAGCAGAGGTCTTAAATGGCTATGTTGAAAATTTGGTGACAAAAGTTCATAAAATGACTGTGTTACGAGTGAGCATTGCACAGTTTCCACGCACCCTCGTAAGTTCATGACTTTGTAATATTTTCAGTCCAGATTTTCACCAGTGGCATTTTTCCACACTTCCTTATGAACAGTACAGCTGTCATTTTTCACAACATCGCTGAAGTGTGTTTTCACACTTTCAGCGCAGAGATGCGTGGTGGCTGTGGGAAATCATTGTTTGGGACAGATAAAGAAAATCACAGTGACACTGTTCATGATCGGAGGCACCAAAATGCCTGAGTTGACAATCTGCTGTAAAAAATCCTCAACCTAATTATATTATGGGTGTGCGTTGCACAGATTCTATGTACCCTCGTCACTTCACCATTTTTTTTTATATTTTTACTGCAGATTTGCAACATTGCCATTTTTTACACCTCCCCATGAGCAGTACAGCTGTCATTTTTTACATCCTGTTCGAATGTTTTTGCACCTGTGGTGCTAAATGCCGTAGTCGCTGTGCATAAGCAGCTTTTGGCTAACAAACTGATATTCCCCCTGTTCATGAGGTGGGGTCACAAAAAAAACATGTTGAAAATTTGGAGTGAAAATACCAATGAATGCCTGAGGTATTAGGGTTTCCAACCATAACGCCTAACCCTGTAGAGAATGACAGGCATCAGGGGTGTGACTTGGGATTCTTGCCTGTAATGCTTATACCATTCCACACCCTGCAGCCAGTGAGAGGCATCGAGTATGCCTTGGACTCTTTATTTCAAAGTTCACCCCATTCTCCTATATCGCACTCATCTCACCGTATTTCCTAATGGAATGGGGTGTGCATAAGGGCCAAAGACCCCAAGGAACACCGTGACACTTGTCAGTGTCTGCAGGGTGGGGTGTGGTGAAATGGTGTGGCCGTTATGCCTGACAACCCAAAGGCACACCCCAATGCCTGTCACTCTCTGCAGGGTGGTGGTGGGGTTGGCTTCAGTTCAATACTTCACTGCCATTCCTATTATGCAGCTCTGTAACTTCTACACTACCACTGCCAATGCCAGCAAGCAAACATTCAGCATTGACAAATGCTTGTTTGAGGAGGCGTAGAAAGTGGGTCAGGAAGACCTGGGGCAAGCTGATAAAAAGTAGGTTGTCGACTGTGTGTAAGGCACGTTTGTGGTTTCTTGGATCAGTTTTGATACCCTAGATGGTATGGTTTTGCCTGATTCTGGATGCCAGGGGATCCATATCCAGAACCAAAAGAAGAGGGGATATCAGGCAGCCCTGATGGGTACCTCTGTAAAACTCAAAAGGCAAAAACTGGGCACCATTTACTCCCACTCTGGCTAGAGAACCCCAGTACAGGGCCATTAGGATTTGGATGCATGCAGGGCTAAAGCCAAATTGGTGAAACACTGCCACCAGATACTGCCAGTGCAGCTTATCAAGGGCCTTTTTGGCGTCAGCAGTAATTGCAAGAATTGTGGATAGGAGTTTTGTAGAATGTCAAGTAATAAGCAGCAGTCTCCTGACATTACTGTACAAGCTTCAGTTAGGTATGAAGCCTGTTTTTTTGTTATGAACTAGTTTATCTACTGTTTCATTTGCCAGCTTGCCATAATCTTTGCATAGATTTTTGCATCCACATCAATGAGGGAAATCAAGCTTTTTCCTGGCTCGAGGATCAGTGTAATATATGCTGACTGACATTTTTTTGGGAATCTGTGGATTTGGAGAGAGTGAGTAATGACATCAGTTAGGTGGCATTTCAAGAGATTCTTAGAAGTTTTAGAATATTCAGCAGGGAAACCATTACCCCCCAGGGCTTTCTTAGAGATTTAATCAATTTCCTGATCTCTTCTATTGTCACTAGGCTATCTAAGAATACTTTATCATCCTCCCCAAATGTTGAAAGGCACAGGCCCCCTCCCAAGAACTCTGTCAGGTCTTATGGATCTTTCACTGGTTCCTCCATATTGTAAAGCGAGGCATAAAATCTTCCAAATTCCTCAGCAGTTTCTTGTGGAGGGTGCAGTGAGGTTTACCTACTCACCGCCCCCCCCCCGTCTGAAGCTTGCACGTGACCATGAAAGCTTGCACCTTATGGAGTTGCAATGCCAAAAGGTGCCCTCTCTCCCTCCCTGATAGTAATATGTAGAGCTGGTGCACCAAATCCATGTTCTGCACTGTCTGTGGTGATTTTGAGGAGTTGTAACCTAAGAAATGTAATAGTTAATCTTTTAACGAAACAGTTAATGTTTTAATGAAACAGTTCATCTTTTAAGAAGTGCAAGGTAATGCACCTGGGAAACAAAAACCCAGGGGAAGAGTACACAATGGGGGGTGAGATACTAACAACAACAAAAATGGAAAGGGACCTGGGGGTAGTCATATCAGATGACCTAAAGGTGGGCAAGCAATGTGAGAGGGCAGCAAGGAGGGCTGGGGGGATACTGGGATACATAGGGGAGAGGCATCACCAGTAGAAAACAAGAAGTTATTATCCCTCTGTACAGGCAGCTGGTGAGACCACATCTGGAGTACTGTGTGCAGTTCTGGAGACCCAATCTCCGCAAAGACATAGACAGGATGGAAGCTGTCCAGAGGAGGGCAACTAAAATGGTGCAGGGTCTGCACCGGAAGACATATGAAGAGAGACTTAAGGAGCTTAATATGTATAGCCTCGAGGAAAGGAGGGAGAGGGGGGACATGATAGAAACTTTCAAGTACCTCAAGGGAATCAACAAAGTCCAAGAGGGTAGCATCTTTCAAAAAAAGAGGTGTGCAAGAACAAGGGGGCACAATTTGAAGATAGAAGGGGGCGCTCAGAGGTAATTTAAGGAAGTATTTTTTCACAGAGAGGGTTGTGGATGTATGGAACAGCCTTCCAGAGGAGGTTGTGGAGTCAAAAACAGTGGTGGAATTCAAGCATGCATGGGACAGTCATAAGGCAATTCTAGGGGGTGGGGGTAGGAAGAAGTAGGCTGCTGGTTAACTAGGATCTGCAGCTTATCCATCAGGTAGGGAAATGGGCAGACTGGGTGGGCCAAGCGGTCCTTATCTGCTGTCAAATTCTATGTTTCTATGTAACAAAACAGTTAATCTTTTAACGAAACAGCTCACTTGTGGTGTTTTCAGCATTGCTGATTTCTTCATTATGAGTAATCTGCAGTGTAGGTAAGCATGAGGAATCTTAATAGACATGTGATTCTATGCTGTTATACCACAGTAGTGACATAGCTACTGTGGAGCAACAGCATTCTGACATTACCACTACGGTACAACAGCATCTGGCAGTGTATGCATTTCGATATACAGTAACACTGAACCCCATACTATCATTTCCTTTATAAAATGAGTATGGTATCACATCCAGCTATGCATGGCTCAGAGAAGCTGAGTGGATTTGTGGCACTTAAAAACACAAGACTTCAGCATACAAATTGATGAAAAAGGGTTACAACAAAACCTTTAACTTTAACAAAATAACCAAGAATCATAAAAATATAAATTAACCCAACAAGGAGCAGTGCCAGGGCTTTACCTATGGACCACCAAGGACTCCATTTTGCTTTGTGAGCTCCTTTAAAAAGTACCTGTCCAAGACGCTGCTCAGTTCTCCTGTGTTCCACCTCCACCCCTGCAGGTTAAAAATGCGACTCCTGAAGCCTACAACATATGGTATACAAGAGAACTTCTCGGTTTCAGCTTCATCATCCATGACACCCTAACTGAGGGAGCAAGCTACCCTCAGTCTAAATTACACTAACTATAGTGTGTGGGCCATCAGGGTTAATCTACTATCACAAGGCTGTCTTTGAGTCCTGTGAGATTATGTCCATCACAGGCTTCTTCTGAATCAGACAGGCAGAAGTGGAGTGAACTCTTGTCTGACTTCAAGAAAAAGGCTGAAGAATCCGTTCCTGAACCCAAACATAGCAAGCAGCAAGAAGAGCCATCTAGTGACAGCAGCCTGCAACAGCACCTCTCTGTGCAGCCCAAAGGAGAAAGACAAGGAATCATCCTCAAAACTGCATCATTCCTGGCCATGTGGAATTCATCAGTTTCAGCCGTTTACCACAAGAGATAAATAAATAAACAAGCATTTGTCAATGCTGAATGTTGTCTAGCTGACATTGGCATTGGTAGTGCAGGAGTCAGAGAGATGCATAATAGAAATGGCAGTGAAGTGTGGAAGTGACGCCAACCCCACACCAACCTGCAGAGACTGACAGGTATTAAGGTGTGCCTTTGGGTACTGCCCATAATGCTCACACCATTTCAGCTAACCCTACCCTGCAGACTCTGACAAGTATCACGTTGTGCCTTGGGGTCCTCGGGCCTTACGCTCACCCCATTCCGTAAGAAAATACACTGAGATGGGTGCAATATAGGAGAATGAGGTGAACTTTGGGGCTGAAGAGTCCAAGTCACACCTTAATGCCTATCAGTGGCTGCAGGGTGTGGGTGGGGGTGGAATGGCATGAGCATTACAGCCGACAATCCAAAGTCACACCCCTGATGCCAGTCAGTCTCTACAGGGTGGGACATTATGGTTAGAAACCCCTAACACCCCAGGCATTTATTAGTATTTTTACTGCAAATTGTCAACATGGACTTTTCGTGACCCCACCTCATGAAAGCATTTGGGACCTCTGCTCATGAACAGTGGCACTGTAATTTTGTTAATCTCTCCTGAATGTTGATGTTCCACAGTGACCATGCCATTCTTTGCCAGATGTGCAAAACCACATTTTAGGCAGGATGTGAAAAATTACAGCTCTACTGTTCATAAGGAGGTGTGAAGAAATGGCAATGTTGAAAATCTGGAGTGAAAATATTAAGAATTCTCGAAGTCACAAGTGTGCATGGAAACTGTGCAATGCACACTTGTAACACAGTCATTGTGTGGAATTTTGTCACCACATTTTCAACATAGGCATTTTGGGACCTCTGCTCATGAAAAGTTTCACTGTGATTTTCTTACTCTGTCCTGAAAGTTGGTTTCTCATAACCACCGCGCCATTATGCGCCACAGGTGCAAAAACACATTTCAGGCAGGTTGTGAAAAATGGCAGCTGCACTGCTCATAAGGAGGTGTAAAAAAAATGTCAATGCTGAAAATCTGGAGTAAAAATATTAAAAATTCTCGAAGTTACAAGCATGTGTAGAAACTATGCAATGCAAGCTTGTAACACAGTCATTTGTTTGGAATTTTTTCACCAGATTAGCAACTTAGGCTTTTTGGGAGCCCACCTCATGAACAGTGACACTGTCGTTTTGTTAATTGGTCCCAAAAGGTGATTCTGCACAGTGACCATAAAATCACCTTTTGGGACGGAATAACCAGATTACAGTCACTGAATTCATGAGATGGTGTCCCAAGAACCCCATGCTGAAAATTTGGTGCAAAAATTCGCAAAAATGGCCGAGATATCCACATAAGTTGAAAAAAACCCATCTCTGCCATGATACAGCTTACTGGCATTTCTTCAGTTCGCGGTCAGCTTTGAAGAGTGCAGGCGTGTTCTGGTCCAATGAAGATCATCACGCCACGCTCTGGATGTAAGTATGGGGTGAGGGGTGTGGGAGATGGGGTGCACAGGGGGTGGGTGCAGGTTGGGGAAGGGGGCACCGGACACAGCGAGGGACATTTTTTTCTTTTACAGGGAACAAAAAAAAAAACAATGCAGGAAGGTTTTCTTTTTTTACAGGTACTTTGCATGCTGGGGTGGGCTCCTAGCATGCCACCTGAATGTATGTTGGGGGGGTTCTGTATTCAACGTGGATTGGGCACCCTGTCAGCACATACAGAGTGTTTGGGGGGCACATGAGCTGAAGGAGATTGGGCACCCCTCCTTGGCACACAACAAATGGGGGGGCATTATGCCAATGGGGATTGGGCATCACCATCAGCAAATTAACTTGGGAGGGGCATGACAACAGGGGGATTGGGCACCCCTGTCAGCTTTCACAGGGACTGTGAGAGGTGGATTTTGATAGCTGCTGCCATGTTAATATGAAACAAATGTGAGGACATTATGCCGATGGGGATTGGGCTACCCTGTCAGCAAATGAACTGGGGAGGGGGCATGCGGACAAGGGGATTGAGAACCCCGTCGGCTTTCATGGGGACTGTGAGAGGTGGTGGCTATCTGTAAGCTTCTGTGGGGACTGTGAGAGGCAGCCGGGGAAGCCGCCACCATGTTTATTGAAATAGGACACCAGACACGGCAAACTAATTCACTGTTGCAATCAGGAACCATCCCAGCAGCAAAAACAGCTGATTCTCCAATTAAGGGGCGCTCCCTGATTGCAGCGGCAAATTTCTTTGAAGTTGGTGGCAGGCTTCTCAACTGCTGTCATAGTCAGCATGCTATGCCATTGGTGCCACAGAGCCCGGCCAGAAAAAGCAATGGCGCCATTGGCTGCACAAAGTCTACAAATCCCCTTATTAACAGCAATAGCCAAGCAGGAAAGTAAAAAAAAAAACAGAGGGCTAATTTTACTAGCATTTTACAAGCATAAAACTACAGAAATGCTAAAAAGCCAAAAGCCAGTCATTCAACACATGAGAGACAGGACTTAGTGACTGGCTTTTGTCTTTCTGCATTCCTATAATTTTGTACTTGCAAAATGATTGCAAAATTAGCCTCTCTCTTTTTTTAACAGAACTGGAAGCAACAAACAGGAAACAACCTTTTTACCAGAGTCTGGAGAAATCTACAGAGAGCAACAAACAGGGCTGGTATATTTACCTTTCAACCAGTGTCTGAGTGTGGGGGATGGGGGTCAGCTGTGGTGGGCAGAGAGGAGAATCCCCATTTTACTGGCAAGCAGAGAGAGCCATGGATTAATCAGGGCATACCAAAAATAAGCAACAAACAGGGATGGTATGTTTGAAACATTAGAATCAAGTAATGGAAGATGTTTTCATGAGTATTGAAAAATAAAAAAAAGATGAACAAGTTGTCATAGGAGACAATAAAGTATTGAAAAAGTATTGAAAAAACTAATGACCTTAAAGGTAAAGGAACACTGACCTTGTGATGTTCTCTTGAAGGGGACCACAAAGTAGCCCAAGTTTTTGATATCTTGAATAGGAAAGGATGCTGCAATGTTTGAAGCGTAGAAATATAGGAGGCACAATATTTAAAGACATTGTTGTAGCTGACAGGCAGCAAAGTATTGGAACTTGTTATCAAAAGAAAGTTAATTAAGGAATTCTAACAGGGCACAGTGGTGGGTCCTAGGAAGCACATGTAAGACAAATCTCACAACACAGTTATAAGAGGCTCTCTGTCTTGATGATGCACTGTCCAAGGCTGAAAAATATATGGAAAGGCTTTATTCCAGGACCAGCAGAAGCAGAGACTGAGCCAGAAGTCTACTGAAATTAGGTATTAAAATGTACTAAGCCTACTAAGCCTATATACCAATACCAGTCCTCTGGTTGAAATTTTAATCATAGTGTTAATATGAAATTCAAAGGACAGTGCTTTGTCAGGATTGAGACCCATGCATCTGAAAGTAGTTACCAGTTCAATAACAGTATTACTAAGTGTTGTAAATGCTGAGTTTTATAGTAGAACCTACAATTGTCTTTGAATTGTGGAAAGACACAGACTGTCTTCACAACTTTAAGACAAAGTCTGTGCTGCAAACACCATTTCTGTAAACTGCCAAATGCCTCTTGGACTGCTGTTCTAATGCAAGCCACATTCCATCCATTTGTGAAAAGTACAGTGTCACCCATGTATTAAAAACATGGGTACTGGAACAAACCATTGGTAAGGAATTAAAAAAGAAAGATTAAATAAAAGTGGCCATGTATTGAGCCATGGGGGATGTCCAACTGAATAAGCACCAAGGCAGATTGTATATAATTAATTATGACACTTTGAACTCTTAACCAAGTATACCCTAAACCATAAGACAAGGTGACAAGACAGACCAAGGTCCATAAGAGCATTCAACCAACATCTGCAAAGGGTGGACACTCAGGAGGAGGTGGAGAGAATGTGTAGGGATCTAGGGAAACTCAAGGAATGGTCAACAGTATGGCAGTTGGGGTTCAATGCCAAAAAGTGCAACATTATTCACCTAGGGAGTAGGACCCTGGAGCTGAATATGGAATGGGGGGTATTAACAGTTACTAAATAAGAAAGGGACCTTAAGGTTATCATATCTGAGGAACCTCAAGGTGGCAGGGCAGTGAAGGATGCCTGAGTGCATAGGGAGGGGTATCTCCAGCAGGAGAATGGAGGTGATATTGCCACAGTATCGCTTGCTGGTGAGACCACACCTGGAGTTCTGTGTACAGTTTTGGAGATCACACCTTAAAAAAGACATAGACAGGGTGGAGGAAGAGGAGGGCAACTAAAATGGTGCAGAGTTTGAATGAGATGCACTACAAGGCAAGACTGATGGATCTTAACATGCACACCCTGGAAGAGAGGAGAGAGAGAGAGAGAGAGAGATGACATGATATGCCAGGTTTAACAAACAGTTGTTGCCATTGTACTATCAGTAAAGCACACCAGCATATGATCTACACCACTGAACTTATGAGCCATTTTAAACCAAATCTATGGGCATTTAAAATTAAACTCATTGCAGTAGAAACAGTCAACACACCTGTGACATTAAATGTATTTGCAACTAGAAGGAACAATAACAGAATGTGACATCAAAACAGATTTTTGGAAGGATCCGCCTTTGGTTCGGTGGACAAGCAGTCAGCCACTCCCACTTCCTGAGCTATATCAGAAGTTCCTCTCAGCCTTCTTCTGAAGCACTTTTTGCTTTGCCAGCTGGGGGCTCTGTCCATTTGTTCTCTGCATCTGGCTGAGGCCTGCCCCCCCCCCGCCTGGCTGCTTCTTTCGGCTGGATTTTGCGTTTTATTCTTCTGCTTCTGGTTTGTATGTGTGCTTCCTTTTGTCCCTTCCCAGTTTTCTCTGTGTTGGCGTGTCTTAGTTTTGTTTTGTTTTTGGGGGGATTTAGTTTCTAAGCTCTCACCATTTGCACATTTAGAGCTCAAGCTACTTGCTTTCAGTTACCCACATTGCTATTGCAGTCAGTACCTGTGTTCTACTCCATCCAAGCTGCTCCCCATGCTACGTGCCTAATTGTTTTCACCTGATTCAGGCTCCCTCGGAACCCTTGCCATGCAGCTCAATCATGTTTTCCCAGCTTAATCTACCTCCCATGTGGACATAGCCGCTTTCAGAGCATTGTGTTTCCCTCCATTCCATGCTTATACAATACTACCACTCATAGTTACTCAATGCTGATGCTGTTCCGTGTTTGTACACTACTGTTATATTCTGAGGTCAGCTAAGCTACTGCTGCTGCTGTAAACTAGCTTTAATATCTGCATGTGGTTCTCAACCCCTTCCATCACTTTCTTCTTTTTCCACGGCGGGGACTTGGAAGTGTTTGGGGAGTCATGACCACATGTGGCTACTGACTTATGTTCTACATCCTGTCTCCACCACTGAAAATCCTCAGAGTATTTGTCACCTTCATTGGCTTTTGAATGCCTGGCTGGCTTGCACCACTGTCATAGTGCTGCTTCTCCCCTTATGTTCATGTCCCACCATTGCTATGTTTTGCAGACCTATGTGCAGGCCTGTCTGTTCCTACTGCTTACTGACCTATGTGCAGGTCCGACTATTGTAACTCTGCCCTAGTGAACAGCCCTGCCTTATTGAACTACCTTCAGACCAACTCCTAATTACGTCATTATTGCTCAATGCTCCCTGCCATCTGCCCTGCAATGTCTCAGCACTCAATGCTCAATCAGCACCTCAGCAGTCTCTGGAGCATGCCAGCTATACCATTCTGATGCAGGGTTTCCCCTGCAGCTGATGGTCTTGCTCTGCACCTGAGTCCACAGCTTGAGCATGCGAAGCTTGGGGTGGGGTCCTTCTCACCTGGCCCATAGCTGGGAATGTTCTTGCTCTGGATGGACCTTCAGTCATCAACCATACTGATGGCACCTCAGGTTGTAGAAGTTAAGACTCAGCGGTGAAGGGGTGGAGCTCTCATGAGGCCCCTTTAGCTGCTCAAGTGGGTTCGGCGGCACCCTTCAAAGCTATTCTCCCTATAACTGCCTCTGGTTTACCTGGGTGAGCACCTTGGTGCTTATTACTCTCCTCCTCCTGCCTTGGAGGTGGCTTGTTGCAGAGCGCAGTGGCTCGCAACCCTCCGCAGCAGTCCTGTTAGAAGGATAGAGAGAGAGCTTTCCTCCAAATTGGAATATTTTTCACCTCCATTTAATTGGGTTTCCAAACTGCAGTAGCAGAGCTGTCACTAAATAAAATATCCCAGGCCTGGAGGGAAGGTGACCTAGGCCTTGGATCCCCAGAGATTTCCTCCTCAAAGGTTTTTTTTTCTCTCCTCCGTGTTGTAAGTCATAACTGTTAGTTAGCATAGTGTTCCCTAGTTCCATAGGCAGGATCCACTGTTGGATGGAGTGGGATGGTGTCCCTACTGCCATTCCCTCTCTCCTTAGGAGGTCCCCTCATTCCCTTTTTCAATCCATCAAACTCATTCCATTGCTAACCAGTGCATCCCACTACGTTATCAAGCTCCCTGATGCTTTATCCATTACTATGTCTCACAACTACTGATTGCTTATATGCTTCATACTACTACTTCCTTTTTGAGGATCCTTCCTAAGGTACCTTTAGCCAAGGGAATCATCCCATGGCACCTCTAGGGGTGGAACCCTCTAGAGGGTTCCTTGCCTTTGGTACCCCTACAGGGTGGTAATTGTCTTTCGGATGAGACGTTAAACCGAGGTCCTATCTTCCTGGATTGGTGGTAGTTCAGGTGGATGTTAAAGATCCCATGGCATTTATCGAAAAGAGTAGGGGAATTTCCCCAGTGTCCTGGCCAAATTTCCCTCATTCACTAAAAATACCACCAACACCTTAATCTGGTTCAAGGTCAGTTGGCATTCATCTGTATCCCCCCTCCCCCGGGTCATGCCTGAAAATAGGCAGGATTTGTCTAGTGCACTTACTCGGTCAACAAAAACTAAATAAATAAATAAATTCCTCTGGAATAGAGAGTGCAAATGGCCAAAACCTAAGTAACATAGTTGCACAAGCATAACACTATACTGGCTGAGTAGGCCATTGAATTGAAAGACTCTGTCTATGGTTAGATGGACAAGCAGCCAGCCACTCCCACTTCCTGAGCTATATCAGCAGTTCCCCTCAGTCTCCTTCTGAAGCACTTTTTTCTTTGACCCACCATCCTCCCCTCCTCCTCCTCCAGTGGCAGCGCCTCTCTCTTTGGGATCCTCCCTAAGGTACCTTTAGCCAAGGGAATCATCCTGTAGTACCTCTAGAGGTGGAACCCACTAGAGGGTTCCTTGCCTTTGGTACCCCTACAGGGTGGTAAGAGTGTGAATGGCCAAAACGTAAATAGCACAGTTGCACAAGCCTAGCACTACTTTCAGTCTATTGCTGGTATGGGAGATAGCATTCAAAGTTACCTTGAGTCCCATCCAGACTGATTGTTGCAACTCAACTGAATCCAAAAGATTTTGGCAAAAGTCAAAGTCTAACAGATGATCAGTATCAGGCACACAGCTGGAATAGCTCAAAAATATATAGAACTTGAATCAACTTATTAAAAGAGTCAGTCCTCTTCCTCTGACATACGTTCTTCACCTGCTTCTGTTTGGCATTTCTGACATCTTCTTCCTGTAAATACTAGCTTCTCTGGGGTCTGTGAACATGTAAATCTTCTTCTTGATTGCAAAGTGGAGATGTGCCAGGAAAAGTAAAGATTATGGGACTTACATCTATCATAATTTTTGCATAATCCCATCATAGAAAGTAATGTACGGGCAACCATACACAATGAGGCTGTGTTTCCATCAAAGGGCTGAATTTGAGATTACATCATATGGACCTTGAGAGCAAAGCTTGAGAGGTCCATGATACCATCTCAACCCCAAGATGGAAACATGAGCTGAGTTGGGCATGATTGCCCATGTTTTAGTTTTTATAGTACATCATTTTACTGTATGTCAAAAGTGGAAATTCCAGTTTATTTACCATAGTAAGTGGGTTCCACCTGCTTACCTCCCACATTCCTTTCATCTCTCCTAGTCAGTAACTATATTAAAGACAAATTATTCTGTTGATGGGGGGGAGCTGAAAAGCAGACAGCAATACACAGCAACTTTTTGTGACAATCGAATTGTGCACAATTTGCCATGATCTTTGAACTGTGCACAACTTTTTGTGACCTTTGAACTGTGTACAACAACTTTTGCCATGCACAATAAGGATTCTGAGTGTATGAAAATCCAAGCTCAAGTAGCCCTGGCACCATCCTATATGAGGGCTACTACCCCTGCCTGGGTAGCCACTAACAAGGTTAAGGGGCCTGGGATCCTATAGCTGTTACACAGGGGTCCTTTCCCAAGAAAAACAAATAAAAATGGTGGTGCCTCCACTCAGAGTACAATTTAAGTGGGCAAGATCTCTACCAGTGCAGCCCCCTCGGATGCTGTACCAACCCACCTCCCCACACAGTCACTTACACACATGGACTAGCAGAATCAAAATCACCCAAATTCAGCATTTGGCATTTTCAACATTCAGCTAATAATATGCTCACTGGATCCGACTCTTGAGTCAAGAATTTTCCCAAACAGTAACATCTCATTTATTTACATGGGGAGGGTTAGGAAAGGGATGATGGAATAGAGGGTAAGCAGAACTTTGTTAATTTGCATTTTAAAGATTTACATTCTCAAACAATCATTTCCCCTTTGGATTTAGAAACCCACATTTTAATCAGTGCAGCCAACAACTATCTGTCTAGCTAACTGCTGCAGGTATTAAATATGAACCGTCCCTCAACTGGTACCAATTCAGAACGAAGCCCAAAATTCTGTCCCTGGGTACCAGCCTAGTAGCTGCAGGCCTGTGGGGCAGCTGGTCAGCCAGCGTTGGCATGCTTGATGAATCAACTTAACTTTTTACATTTCTTTCTTGATTGGTTTTAAACCTTCCTACGCCAGTGGGCATATTTGCTCATAAAACTATATATAACCCACAGGGGCAGGACAATTCCTGCTTTTACTCACGGTTCTGCGACATCAGTCCTATGATGGTTCGGTGACTGAAGTCCTGGGGTTGGTGGTTTAGCAGAACCTTAGGATAGATGCTTGCAGATTTTAAGAAGGGGCAAGGAGGCTGCAGCTTGGATCTTCAGTGTGACTGAAGGTCTCGCAGCTTGTCCCCTTCAGCCTATTGAGACCTGGTGCAGAGCACTGGTGCAAGGCCCGCAAGCTACAGGGGGCCCAGACTAAGGAGTGGCCCCACAGCCTGGCTCCTTCACAGGTCAGAGTGCCCCAGCACTCGGGTATAAACCTGTGGTCCTCTGCAGCCAGCAGACCCCACTTGATGGGGGTTAGCAAGTTCCCCACCTGGCTCTGAGTTTAGGATGGGAGCTTCAGATCATTCTCCTTTCTCTTGATAACCAGCCAGTGTGTAGCCAACATAGTTTCTGTTACTTTCCTGTCTCTCAGACTCTGGGGAGCAATGCAAGGTCTGAAAATACAGGTTTACCACAACAGCCTCTTTTCTTAGCTACATTTCAGGAGCAGACAACAGGTATCTGGCCCGGAAGGCACTTGCTCATCCTTCTGCTTTCACAGTCTCTCAGCTTCAACACAGCCGCCATTCTTGCGAAAAATCTCTCTCTCTCTCTCTCTCTCTCTCTCTCTCTCTCTCTCTCTCTCTCTCTCTCTCTCTCTCTCTCTCATATCCAGGGTTTCTTTCAGCCCCTCTGATGCAAAACAAATATTTCTCTCACTGTGCAGGTGCAGATAATTTCAGAAGAGGCTCACTCTTCAATCTCTGCCTCACAGGACCAGTCCATTTTCCATAATCCATTTTCCAGTTACACAAAACCTTTTCCTAAGCCTTCTGTCCTTGCCTTTTCCCTTTAGATGCTCTGTCTCTTCTAGGGTTGGACAGAACCATTTTCATTTTTCTCAATTCTCTCACTCAAATCTCTGTTCTCCAGTGTCTCACCGATGTGGTGCAGATGAAAACAGAAGTGGCTTTCTTGCCATCCTGTTCAACACAAGACCATTTTTCCAGTCAACCTTTTCTCTGAACATATTCACCGCTGTGGTGTAGCTTATTACCATAGCAACCTGTAGCAGGACCCTGCAGTTCTCTCTCTTTCTCTGCAGAGCTACCTAAACCACCTTCCTCATCTTTACTCTCCAAACGGGGAAAGGCATGACCAGCCCTGGGGGACAGTTTGCTGGTAGCCGCCAGGCAGGCCCTTTCCTAGCCTTGCAACCCCATTCTCTGCTTAGGGTCTAGAGCCCCCCTCCCTGTGGAGGCACTCCAACTGAACTGATTCAGAAACCACAAGTCCTTTTCTTTTGGGAGCTTTCTGGTAACTCCCCATTGGCTGGAGCCACTGTCGCTCTTAAAAATTACTATGTATGAGGCACCCGTGATGCCTTATTGGCTGCAGAAAAAGGCACCTAAACATTCCCTGGTATTTTCCCCCAAGAATCTTTTCAGCAGTCCCCAAGTCCTGCTGGCAATTTCGGGCCCCCTTATTAGTTGCATTAGGATCACATGGCTGCTATCATGGCTGCTGGCAAAACTATCCCAATTCAGGTCACCAAACAGTGTGGATTAATATCAGAATGTGCAGGGAGCCAGATAAATCAGTAACCCGGGCGGTAAACTTCAGGGGGGCAGACTTTGGGAGGATGCGGGAAGTACTGAAAGGGAAACTGAAGGGCATAAGGCAGCAGATGGAAGTGGAGCAGAAGTGGGATATTATTAAACGGGGGATTACAGAAGCAACAGAAACCTGCACCAAGACACATAGTAAGAGGAGCAGAGCAAGGAAACCATGCTGGTTGAACAGCAAGGTAGTGGAGATGGTGAGGGCAAAACGATAGGTGCACCAGAGGTATAGGAGGATGGGGAAAGAAGGGGATAGGGAGGAGTATCAGAAAAGTGAGAGAAGCCAAGGTACAGAGGGAGCTGAGATTAGCGCAGGGCATTAACGGGGGGGGGGTAGACTGTTTCAGATACATCAGGGAGAAAAGGAAGTGCAAGGAGACAATAGTGAGGATAAAAAAGGGTGGGGAGTGGACGGAAAAGAGGAAGGAACAGGCAGAAGCACTGAATGAATACTTTTGCTCAGTGTTCACAGAAGAAAAGGGGGGACCACTACCACCATGGGCTGGGAGGGTGGGGACGGTTGAGAGGAGGCAACAGATGGAAGAATTGAGGGAGGTAGAGTCCTAAAGGGACTGAGGGCACTGAGGGTAGACAAGGCACCAGGGCCAGATGATATCCACCCCAGGGTGCTGGGGGAGATGGTGGAGGTGTTGGCGGAGCCACTGGCGGATCTGTACAGCACCTCACTGGAGTCAGGATGTGTGCCACTGGACTGGAGGATGGCACATGTAGTGCCGTTACAGAAGAGCAGACCAAGGGAAGAACCGGGTAATTATCATCCAGTAAGTCTCACCTTCATAATGTGCAAACTCATGGAAATGATACTAAAGGAAAGACTGGTGTCGTACCTGGAAGGCAACAGCCTCCAGGATGTGAGACAGCATGGGTTTGTGTCAGGGAAGTCTTGTCAAACCAACCTGATACAATATTATGACTGGGTGGCAGGTGAGCTGGATAAGGGTCATGCAGTGGATTTTCTTTACTTAGACTTCAGCAAGGCTTTCAATTCGGTGCCTCATGGGCAGCTTGGGGGGAAGCTAACTAGTGTAGGGGTAGGGGCAAAAATGATGCACTGGATTACAAGCTGGCTGAGTGGGAGGCTGCAATGGGTGGTGGTGGGAGGGGAGCACTCATCTCCAAAGCCGGTGATGAGTGGGATGCCACAGGGCTCTGTTCTGGGACCAGTATTATTTGGGCTCTTCATATCAGACATTGCACATGGGGTGGTGAGCAAGGTAAGTCTTTTCACAAATGACACCAAAATGGGAACTGTGGTGGATGGAAGGGAGGGATGGAAGCAGCTGCAGGGGGACCTAAGCAAGCTAGAGGAGAGGTCAGAGAGGTGACAGCTGGGGTTCAATGCAAAGAAGTGTAAGGTTATGTACTTCGGGGTGAAGAATCCAAGGAGAGAATACTGGCTGGAGGGGGTTAAGCTGGGGATCACTGAGGAGGAGAAGGACCTAGGGGTAATGGCAACAGGGATCATGAACAACACTGTCCAGTGCAGGAGAGTGGCTGCAAAAGTGAACAAAATGCTGGGGTGCATAGTGAGGTTTTTTTTGTCCGGGCAAAGGGAGGTGATCTTGCCCCCTACAGGTCGCTGCTAAGGCTGCACTTGGAGTATTGTGTGCAGTTTTGGAGGCCATATCTGAAGCGTGATATCAGGCTACTGGAGGGGGTGCAGAAGAGGGCAATGAAGATGATATGTGGAATGGAGCAGAGAGACTATGAGAACAGGCTGGGAGACCTGAATATGTACACCCTGGAGGATAGAAGGGACGGGGGGGGACATGATAGAGACATTCAAATATCTGAGGGGGAATCAATAAGGATGGGTCAGACAGGGTCTTTAAGCTAAGGGAAGGGGGGATACCAGGGGGCACAGGCTAAGAATAGAGGGAGGAAGATTTAGGAGGGAAATGAGCAGACACAATTTCATGGAAATGGTGGTAGCAAAATGGAATGCACTACCAGAATGGGTGGTATCATGTAAATCTGTGAACAGCTTTAAAAGGGCATTGGACAGGGAACAGTGGAGAGTGAGGGTGGGGGAGGTAGGGGGTGGCAGTAGGATGGCAAAGGGAAGGGGGTGGGGCAACTGCAAACTAGGGGTGTTAGCTGCACACTCAATCGGACTTACATAGATTGGGTGGTCTGTTTCTGCTGGCACATTTCTATGTTTGTGAGGTCCCCAGTTTAAACTGTCCTTGCAGCCAAACAGTTTACTTTATTTAATTTAATGTCTCACAGAATTGTTGCAACCCTCATGCCCTAGTAAGCGACTGCACATCTTAACATTTTCATTTAATACTCTTTCAGTCGCTGCTGCCATTTTGCATGGCCCCAAGGCAGCCCACACATAATCCCACTGAAGTCCATGTAATGTCTCACTTGTACACCCTGATGCAGCTACAGTAAACATTCCTTTTTATTTATTGCCCCCACAGAACTATAGCTACATCTTGCCTCTGTTGGCCCCCCTGCACATTTAAACATTTTATTTGTTCCCCTTGCCTGTCGCTAGCGCCGCTTTCAGTGGCCCCCAGGCACTAAACAAGAACTGTTCATTAATATTTATGAACCACCTCATTAATATGGACTCCTGGATTCTTGAGCATGACTGTCACTCACAAAAACTCTTCTCCTTGCCTCTCTGTTGCCTCTACGGTCCACCTGAGGTCTCTGGTCCCTCTTTTGCTTTACCCAGGGACCAGGACCACTAGGGAGACAATTCAAATGGCTCCTGACAGGCCAAAATGAAAATGCACTTCTGTGCATATGCGGAGTGCTGGAATACACACACGGTGCATAAAACAACTGGCAGCTCCGTGCTGAAGCTCCTCCTGCCCCGTTCTCAAAAAAAAAACTATGCGGTTGCTGGAGGGACAACTCAGGAACATCACGGGGACCAACAGGGGCACAGCCAGGACCAGGTCTACAGGGGGGGACACCACGGGGAAACTGGAGGACAGAGAAGCTCAGCCCCCAGGCGGAAGACAGGTAAGCTCCCAACAGGAGGGTTACACACAACAAAACTTAACCATATACTATAAATGCTTTTTGCCTGGTTCACATTGCAAAGAACAGATCCAGAAAAACATCACCTTAACATGACCCCACACTATTGGGCCCTTCACATGTGCTACACAGAGAACTGCATCACACTTTCCGGGAAAAGATGTTGTCAATAGCATGATTCTCGGGCCATCCTGAATTGCTCTGGCCCAATTAGGGATAATGCTGTAGGCCTTAGCTGCTGTGAAGTCTGCAAAGCCAGTCACCACCTAAACCCACCACATCAAGAATGCCTTCAGGACAGATCTTACCCCTCAGTTGCTTCTGACACCCCAGTATTCTCACATTTAATGCTTGGATGCTGTTTTAGAGCTGTTCCATGTGAGTTATTACAACAGACTGTTCTTCTAGTTGCCACTGCAAGCACCTTGCTGACCACTGATGAGGAGTCCTTAATGGACTCCGTGAAATTTTCTGCTTTGTTTCCAGTTTCCCAGTTTCTATAAGGTGCTGGGAAAAATAATCCAGTTTTTGGTCCATTCTTTGGACTGACTTGATCAGGACTGTCATCGCCTGCCAGAGAGAGTCATGGGTGTCTGCCCCAATGCTGTCTGGCTAGGCTCCTGTCACTTGCCATGCTTTCTTGGGTACCTCCTTGGTTGGACAAAATTCTGCTTTTCTGTTTGCCTTAGTCATACCATCCTTACGTTTTATGTACAATGGTGAGCAGTGTGATATTTGCCATTGAACTTGTAGAAAGATTATAAAATTGTACTGAGATAAGGTAATGGTTTTTAAATGAAAAGGATCAGATCTGTGAACTACTATAAAACGTTATTACAGGCTGGACTGATGACTCTGCCCCCAGGTCAGTAATTATGAATGAAAGACATATCTCCTCCCTTGAAAGTAGGAACTACTGTGGCTTGTTTCCTCACTTGTGGCAAAGTGCAAGAACAGAGTGAGAAATTTAATAGTTGACATACAAAACAGATTATCCCCTGCAACCTTTCTGGTGCTTAGACGTTCCTCACAAATGGGTAATCCTCCCTCCATCCATCCTATTGGTCGATGCAGGATCATACATTTTGGACTGCCAGTGGCAAAACCCCCAGCTATGATAACATTGTCCGGTTTACTTTGTGCATCTTTAGGTTTAGAAATTGGTCATTATCCATGATCGCTTCCAAAACTCTCAGGTAATTTTAACAACAAAACATACTCTCTTTCACTTTCTCCTATCTCAGATAGCACACGTCGACTCAGAGGTACGCGTGCTAACCTTAGGACTTTCTAACATCCTTTCTGCATGTTCAGTCAAACAAACAAACAAACAAAAAAAGCCTCTCCAGTGCATAGCCCAGGGGCACCAGTCAAGTGGGACCCTCCAGTAGCATCCTAGCTTATATTCCCCTGGTCCGGTTGGGACCCTTGTGCAGCTTCCCCACCAGCAAGCTACCTGAAGAACTGGATCCTCATGTAGCATCCACTTCATGTTCAGGCACCGCTCTTAATCATACCTTTTAACTGTCCCTGATTTCAGGGACATCCTGGATTTTGCCTCAAAAAATTTTAATTTGTCCCTTTTACAATTTGTGTTTCTGGGACTGACCAGTGGGGATTCTAAGTAGCATAATGTCAAATATGTTCTTTTTATACAATGCTTTTCTTACACTGAACCCTTGCTCTACCAGCTTCCTGAGCCTATGTCACTGATTTTAAGCCTGGTCACTGATTTGTGTGGCTGGAGGTGGAGAGGTATGCTCTCAATGAGCCTCATGCGCTCTGTTTCTGGCAATCCTTAATAACAGATAGTGTGCTCTAGGGTGAGAGCATTACAGACTACAGGCAAGCTGTGATTGATCTAGCTACATTCAGCAAACCTGGGTTCAATTCCCACAACCTCCACTTGCATACTATGGGCTACGGGCAAGGCACTACTGGGATGAATCTATGAGAGCTCATTATTTTACTTACCGGGTCCTGAGCAGCGTCATTTATTAGCAGGTGATGGATGGTGCTCTTTGTTCTCAGCTGGATCACTGGCTAGCTGCACTCCTGGGTTGCCGACCGTTTGCAGGTGGCATTAGTCCCCTGTGATCCGTGGGCAAAAGAGGGGGTGAGTGCCATTGTTTGCCTCTCCTGTACTGTAAGTGCACTCGTGCCATACTGGGGATGTCTTCTCCCAGCACCATATCACTCCCCCGCAGACTACAGAGCATTGCACCATTAGCAGCACCTTAAATCTCACAGCTGCTACATTGCACATGGTGGCACTTGTGGGAATAGCCCTCGGTCCTCCCCGGGGGCTCAACATATGCAGTACAGGAGACAAATGGGGCGAGCATTTAGCCACACAGTCCCACAAGTGTCCCTGAATTGAGGGACACTCCATTTATGGGCCAGGGTAGGCAATTTAGGGGTGCCCAGAATTTGGCAGCGGGCATAGTCTCACAGAATGCCGAGTCCTGAGGGAGAATGGCCGTTTTCTCCTCACCTGTTCCCAGGTGATATCACAGAAATGGCAGCCATCATGGGAATGGAAGCCACCTTGGTATGTTACCAGGATGGCAGCCATCTTGTGTGGGTCATTCCATTCCAGCTATGCTGGTGAGAGCTGGGATTCCACACTGTAACCTGTTGGGGCAAATTGATGGCCATCGAGAAGGTCCTCAGGGCTTTATTAGCAATGCACTGTTTGCAAAGTACTAAGATGTTATTTGGGGGGTCTCATTATGCCTTTTCCCAGGCCCATGCACAGGGCTGTCCACCTTGGATGGCCAGAACCCAGGGCCAGCAGATGGCTGTTGAAGCAGCAGTACTAGAAATACGCAGGTCCCAGGTGCTGTGACATCAGGGATTGGTACCTCAGGATAAGTTCATGCCCCTTTTCTCATCTTAATTTTGAAGCAGCATGACCTGGTAGTTTGAGTAGGGACTAAGGAACCTGGAGATGACAGGTTAAAACCCCAACAGAGCTGAGTGCCCGCTGTGTGACCTTGAGCAAGTCAGTTAGCCTCCCAGTACTGCAGTCCACCCAGCTGGGCAAAACAGCTGAAACAGGGCCCACTAAAAAATGTTAACTCAGTGGGCCTACCCCAGGAGAACTCTTTCACCAGTACAGGTACTGTGACTTGGGTTCCCTGGTAACATGGTAATTCGCACAGTGCAAAAGTCGGGTGCACCCCTGTTTTTTTTGGCAAACCACTAAAAGCTTGGCTCTCAGGCCCTGTACAGTTCAGGTTCTATTTTTCTCAAACTTTGGGGATTGGTACCCAAAAATGTCCATAACCCTGGGACCACACCCACAGGATGCCCAGACTAATGGGTGCCCCCCCCAAACATTGGGGAAGCATCATGGCTATGGACCCTCTGCACATCACCAACACTGTTCCTTACTTCTTCCCACTCGGAGGGCAATCTGAGGAAGGGGAATCTGGATCTACTATCCTATGGGTACTTCTGATTCTAGTATTCTATGTGATGGCTAGAATCATAGTGTCATAGAATGCATTGGCAGAAATGGACCGGTCAATCAACTTAGCCTGTATGCCCCCCCCCAACTCTACACCTTGGGCTCTACTTGGTCACAGAGATTTCTCTTTCAATCCTTAGCACTGTGTCTCCTTATAACATGTATTCCTTGCACATTTGAAGCTCCCTACAGTCCCCGACCTGACCACCTCTTCTGGCTGGCTGCTCCAGGAGGCCACCACTCTTTCTGTGAAGAAGTGTTCCTTCACTCTCTCATCCACCTGCCCCTCAAGGTCCTCGGCATGCCCGGAGGTTCTGGTGTTCTTCCTTGTGCACTCACACACCATTTACGTGGCCAAAACTACAAGTGATGGCTGGTTCCACATACTCATAGCCCATGGATAGGTATCTTAGAACTAGCCAAGGCAGCCAGCAAGCCTGGCTCAAATATGTCCAGAGCTGGGCCCTCAATCTAGTACCGCATCATATTCAGCAATGTACCTGATAGGATTTATGGCAGGCAGCCTCTACCTGGGGGTGGGACTCAAGTTCCCTAACAAGTACTGTACATGACTTATAGGAAATTCAAGATGGAGATCCTCAGGCCCACCAGGGGGCCATTCAACCATTTGTCCTTCTTCATCTCCATCGACCTAACAGGAAGGTTACACAGATTAACGTCAGTGTACACTTCAGCTCCAAGGATATCAACATTGACTCTAGTAGGACAAGGGGCATCATTTAGGGGTAGCCAGGGGTTGCAGTTGAGACCCCTATGGTTTCCCTCCACCCCAATGATGTATTTTTCAACCCCCTAGGAAGCTCTAAAACAAGACTTCCCTAAGGTATGATCATATAAGGTTCAGCATGTGAGTGAGCTTTGCGACCCCTATGATTCTTGTGAAATGACACCTCTGTGATAAGACTTGCTGTGACGCTCTGCAATTGGCCCATATAGGCCATGCCCCTTACACAGGCACAGAGGGACATGGAAGTTGTCCTTCACCGCCTACCTCAACATTGTTAGAGGAGGTGATATAGGGTAGTGGCTAAGGCTCTGGGCTATACATTTGGCAGCCTGTAACTGAATCCCACATCTCCAATGATGCACCTGCGCCTAATGTCTCAATGGAAGAATACATCCATAACCTGACCCAGTTCCTTGTGTCGTTACAGACACATCCCAACATGTCAATGCATGTAGAACTGTACCAGCAACAGCTCGAGGTGTCAGTCATAACCATGGTACCATGGACTTGAGCCTCACATGCGCCTGACCCAGAGACATACTCTAGACTCTGTCTGGGTGTGGATGTCATGATCAGTCTATCACAGTGGTTAAATTGGGACTGTTTTATGTGGGGGCACTCTCACAGCTAGGTTTCTAAGTGATAGATCTGTCAGTTAGGTGGTGGAACTCTCCTTTGGTATTTAGTTTGAAATGAGGTCAGAGGTGGTGGAACCGTCATACAATTTTTTAAGAGGTGGTGGAACTGAGTTCCTGTGGGCTTCTGCCTACTTCAACCCCTGGTCTACTGGCATGGACAAACAGGCTCATTCTTGCTGGAGGTCTGCCTCTGCCAATGACCCTTAAGGTCCTGATTCAGGCAGATGCCAGTTACCTAGGTGAAGGAGACATGCTGGGCTGCCATGTCCCATAAGGCAGATGGTTTCCTTAGAAGTGCCTATGACCATCACTGAGCTGGGAATGAGAACCAATATAATGTGCCATGTTACTGCTTGTTCCTCAGGTCACTGGTCAGGCAATTCTGACCAGGACAGACAACCAAGTTACTATGGTATACATAAGCATGCAAAGTGGAAACTCGAAACAGGGCAAGTCTCAGAGGGGTGTTAAAGCATCATGATGGGCAGAATACATCCCTTCATGAGAGGGGGGGTGGCCCCCCTTTTTTATGTGGATCTGAGGGCATCTCGCCACAACACTCAATTATCTCGCTTCCACTCACGCTTCCCCGACAGTCAGGCCAAGGAAACCGACATATTGCCGATGCTGTGTCATTTCTAAAACAGCTTAGATTTTTTCCACCCACTCTGATAATTGAGAAAGTGAATCTCAAAATCAGGGCCAAAAAGGTCACAGTGCTGATGACAGTTCCCATTTTGGACCTGGAGCTCATGGTATGCTGTGCTCAGAGCAAGGTTGATTGGTACCTGCTGGCATCTGACACAACGCCCAGATCTACTCAACCCAGGACTGACCCTTTGCCATAACCCCAAAATTCTCAGCCTGCCTGCATGAATATTGCAAGGTAATCTCTGTTGAGTGAAGGATACCCCCAGATTGTTTGACCGACTCTGGCAATCTAGAAGATTTATCAGAGACGTTGGAAGACTATCTATAAGTAGTGTACAGCAAAAGGCCAGTCCCTTTCGAAGGCAGGCCTTCTCCAAATCCTAGATTTTTCACTCATGGGGCAGACATAGGTCTTGTATACTTCTCCTTGAGGGTACAGACTTCCGGCTAACTCTGACATGTGAGGCTCTCTAACTGGGGTGGGACAGATAGGTCAGGCTGTGGCGGGCAGGGCAGATTGCACCTTCCCGTGCTACACCCACCTGCCATTCATGGCAGTTTAATCTGGTACTGGATGGTCTCCATAAGCATCCTTTTTGTTACCCCCCCCCCTTACTGGACAACCCTCAGAATGGTCTTCCGTACCGCTATGTGCTCAGCCAGACATGTGAGTGAGTTGCAGGCACCGTCGTACCAGGAGCTGTTTTCTTATCTTCTACAATGAGATGGTGTCTATTAAAGCAGTCCCATTCTTCAATCCAAAGGGGATATCACAGTCCCACATGAAACATAACATTCACATATCTGTCATGCTCATGGACTGAGGTAGCCCCGGATGTGGCTATGCATCCTTTTGACACTGTTGCTGTGATAGAGGGCTACCAGACTATGTCCAACAAGTTTCCATATGTCAGACAGGCTGCTGGTTTTCTTTTCTGAAAAGAAGGTGGTTCAGCCTGCATCTAAAGAATCGATAGCCAGGCAGATAATGGTGGACATAGTGGCCACCTGGCAAAGGGCAGGTCTGGACCCTGCAGGCCTTAGGGCACATTCCATCAAGCCAATGTCAGCATCTTGGGCAGACAGAGGGGAATCTTAGCACAAGATATCTGTCAGCATCCTGGGCAGATAGAGAGGAATATCAGTACAAGATATCTGCGCTGTGGTTACCTGGTGCTCTGTGCATACTTTGTCTGCCATTACAGACTGGGCAGGCAGTGCTGCATTCAGAATGGTCATGCTTCAGGCTGCTTCGGGTTCAGTGTAACACTGTTCATCTCCCACCCAAGTTTTTCCTGGTACTTCTACAAAAGTCCCATTTATGAGGAATGTCTGAGCACCAGAAAGGTTGCAGGGGATAATGGTTTTTCCTCACCTGGTAAAGGTGATTATAACTGCAACCTTTATAGGGCTCAAAGTCCCTCCCAATTATGGATCAACAGGAAACCAGGGTAGCCAGAACGAGGTGGGCATATTTCCTCAGTAGGGCTAGGTAGCCTTCTGCGTGGAACTGCATTATGTTATCTACTAGGTACATTCTGAAATATTGGTTATCCATGTCATCGATATTATAAGCATTATTCTTGATAGCAGATTTTACTATGGCTTATTCCTGTTGTACTGTGTGAGTTTTTCTGCTATCTTCTAGTACATGACCCTTGCAATGACACTGCTGTTTGCTGGTCATTTGTTTGTCTTCCTGTTGTTGCCTTTTTTCTGTGTGTTTTATCATTTTCTCTGCTAGGGAAGTTTCTCACTGGACAATGTTATCGTGGCTGGGGGCTTGGCCTCTGGCAGTCCAAAATTTACCACTGTGCATCGACCAAAAGGATGGGTGGAGGATTACCCATTTGTGAGGATTGTCTGAGCACCATATAGGCTGCAGGTATAATCACCTTTACCAGGTGATTACATACAATTATTCAGCAAGTGCATGGTACACTTACTTGAAATCAGTTCCATCAAGCCATCTGTTTTGTTTGGGATTCATTTAAACCAAATATGTATAAACATCTGAGGGCATTAAACATTTATTCTAAAACTTAGACAAACAGAAAAAAGAAAGAAATAAGTGCCTTAGCTAGGATTTGAACGCAGGCTGCCTGGAATACCATTCCAGTTGTGCTACCAGCTGCACCACCAAGGCAACTGGAAACCTAGGACTCCCAGAAGCACCTTGCTCTTTACCTAATGCACAATCTGGTGCTGCACAGACACTGTAACAACATTTTTTAATACATAAGAGTTCAGTGGGCACATGTATGGGTGCACACCGTACCATTATGTATGAAAATGTAATTGTCTGTGCAGCACCAAGTTGTGCATGAGAGGAAAGAGTAATGGGCTTCTGGGAGTCCTAGGTTTCCAGTTGCTTTGGTGGTGCAGCTGGTAGCACAATCAGATTGGTGTTTGGGTGGCCTGCGTACAAATCCCAGCTAAAACACATTTCTTTCTCTATTCTGTTTGTTTGAGTTCCACATATGTGCACACTACACCCTTGTGTATAAAAATGTAATTATCTGTGCATCACCAGGCTGTGCATTACAGAAAGTGTAAGGTGCTTCTGGGAATCTCAGATTTCCAGATGACATGGTGGTGCAACTGGTAGTACAATCAGAATGGTATTCTGGGTGCTCCGGGTTCAAATCACAGCTAAGGCACTTATTTCTTTCTCTCTTCTGTTTTCTATTTTTTGGATTCCATATATGTGCACACTGCACAATTATGTATGAAAAATGATCTGTGCAGTACCAGGCTGTGTAGTAGGGAAAGAATAAGGTGCTTCTGGTAGACCCATGTTTGTAGTTGCCTTGGTGGCGCAGCTGGTAACGCAATCCAAACAGTATTCCTGTGGTCTGAGCGCAAATCCCAGCTAAGGCACATATTTCTTTATTGCTCCTGTTTCTTTGGATTCCACATAAGTGCACACTACACCCTTGTGAATGTAAATGTAATTATCTGTGCAGTACCAGGGTGTGCATTAGAGAAAGTGTAAGGTGCTTCTGCGAGTCCCAGGCTTCTAGTTACCTTGGTGGCGCAGCTGGTAGCACAATCAAAACGATATTTGGATTCCATATACGTGCACACCACACCCTTGTGTATGAAAAAATAGAACTTAGGTAGGAATTCTGTACAAGACATTTACCACTAGGCAAAAATACATTTGTCTCGGGGGTGGGGTGGGAATCACCTTAGGTCAGATCTTCTGAGGTGGGTCTCCTGACAGTCCCCCAGATCACAATCAAAGCTATTGGGGGACTGAGCCTTTACAGTGGCTTATGCGGAATGTAGTACATCGTTATCTCAAGGAGGACCCCTCAGGTGAACGTTTTAAGAAGGATCTTAAATGTCATCTTTTTGCACAGGTTTTTCTTGACTAGTTTCCCTGGGACTGTGAATCAGGGTGATTGTTGGGAAATGTGCAAGACTGCTATATAATAGTATATACAGTATATTTTTAGCATAGTTTTAATATGATTGGCTGAACTGATGTTAGTTACAGTTTAGAAATTTCACATTTTAATGCACATGTTTGTATTTGTCAGGAGCCCAGTGCCTGAGGTATAGGGCACTTGATAAATAAAATACTTACATAAACTTCAAAGTTTGTAGAAAACTTGCTGAGGCTATCAGCCAAAGTTTGAATATGTAACAACACCTTGCTCTAAATTCAAAGAAATAATGCTACCCTTATTGTTTCTTCATAATAAAGCCTTTAGAACTTTCCAGGATTTAGAGAGCCTTCTATTACTTACACATGGCGACTTTCAAAACAAATTCAATTTTTTCCTCTATAAACTAGATCCTAGCATTTGTTTCTCAGTTGTTTAAAAGACAAAAAATGCTGCTCAGTGCAGTTTTCACTAAATATTTTCCAATATTGATTGCTATCTTTCATATATTTTAAAATTTCACTAATAACCCAAGCCTGGTATTCAATTTGTCTGACCTTCCCAAAAGGTGCAAATACGTTATACATTTGTTTAAATGTTTCACTAAATGTATAGAGGTCTGAATCAGAATTAGGCTATGCATCAACAAATGACCAATCAGTAGTTGCAATTTCAGTATGAAAAGAAGTAACATCCATATTCTGAAAATATCTACATTGAACAGTAATAAGAGAAACCAAGGGGTGGGGGTGGGCTGGCATGCTAGTGACAGTAGACCAGACTGTGGTCACGCAGCTCATCTGGCAAAACACCTAATATTTTACAATCATTGAAACAAAAAATATTTTCAAGAATAGATTTGACAAATACATTTTGGCAGGTGGAAAGTTGTCATATTATTCATGAACACGGGAGCTATCCATGGGCACACTTGCCTTCTCAGCTCCTCAATTCATTAGTGACATTAGTTATTTTAAGGGACTGAGACACCAAAATCCAATCTATAACCAAAGAGTAGTCTGTTTTATAATTAATCCTAGAGGGAAAATAAATTATTTGATTTTAATTATGATTGGGTACAAAAATCCAGAAACCCAGTTGGCTGAGGAGCTCATAACCCGGTGCTGATATCCCAGCACAACAGCACTGGAAATAGTTATGTGACCTCACTGACCTATTTACATTAAGCAGACACTGCTGTATCAATACATCTCATTTCACTTACATGTATTAAAAAAAACCAAAAAAACAAGTGTAACATTTGCCAGCTACCGACCAAGCAGCAAATTTTTAATGACTAAATTGGGCTACTTTTTTCTTCTTCCTTCCTTTTTTTTATCATTTTTCTAATTTTTACAAATTTAAGTGACTTTTTTAAAATGATTTCTTCACTGATCCTACTTGATCCATTTCATTGTCACATTAAGGCACTCCAAACCTAATGCTTCAAACCACCTGAGGTGTGCAATTATCCCATCACAGTGCACACCCTGTGATGCCTGTTTGCTTAAATAAGGTTAGTTACTTAATCCGTAGACTTGTGGGAACTTTTGTCATGCCAATAAATATCATAGTCCCTTAAGAAAATACATTATCATTGTTAAAGCAGCAGTGCAACAAAATTGGGCAAACATTTGACCTTACTTTTTTCACTATAGAAGACTACAAATATTTTCCAGTTTTATTTGGTGGTAACATTTTTTAGTTCCCCCCAAATCTGAGCATTTTCTAAATGTTTAAATTTTTTTTTTCTCAAGAAAAAGATGGCCACCATATTTGGCTTAGAAATAACATTGTAGAGCTGGCAAAGGTTGGGCTCAAGAAAAAAAAGTCATGGTGCACAGCATAGGAGGTACCTAAAAAATAGATTTGACAGGTGTGCTTATATTTTTATTAATTGTAGCTGAGAGTAGCTTTTCGGAAAAACAGTTTTCATTGCACTACTGCTTTAAGGCAGAGGGGGCTCCCCCCGTTGAAGCAGAAGAGTGTCTATGAAACATTGGGGCCTGGTCAGGTTTTTCGTGCTGTGCCATTTTTACTGCATATCTTTTTGTCAGTACATTTATCTTTTGAACACCATTCAGAGTTCATGGTACTTTGCCATCTTACATAGACATGTGTCAACACATGAAACCTGTATTGTTATGATCTATTCATGTTGACTGGATTCCAAGCTTTCATTAAAAAATAAGTTTCTAAGCCTATTAATTCAAAAGATACAACTTTTGAAACATTGCATTATAAAATATGATAAAAGATTATTTTTGGAAAGGGTTGGAAGATATTAGTGGTTATTCTGGTCAAGAATAAACACATTCTTTTCTAGTTTATCAAAGAAAGCAGTCTATAGAAATAGTCTGTAAGTGGTGGATGGTAGGCTTGTCTCCCAACAAACTGGTTAAACTAGTAGTTAGTATAATACTTCACTCTGCTATGGCTGGGACATTTATTTGATAGTAGACATAAATTCATAAAGTTAATTGAAAACTTCTTCCAGGAATATCTGCAGGGCAGTAGATGCTCTGGTAGACAAAACATGTAACAGTTACTTGAATCCCTTTTTATGTTTGCTTGCATGCATATGCAAGAAACATAGTGCCACCATACGAGTTTTCGTAGGTGTGCCACCCCCACTTCCACTGCCCTGCTCCTTTTTGCAGACGTGGCGGCACCGTACCAGTGAATGTCTGAGCTGTCTATGACAGGTTCATACTAAGGTTCATACTAAGGTACATAGAAAGCAAGTGAGACGAAATGCTCACATACTAGTCTGAATCAATAATATGTCAATGATTTAATGGATAATAAATATTTGTCTAATCTTGCTTTAAATTGTTCTTTATCCTTACTAATAATAACTTGTAAGGGTAGATTGTTCCAAGGCTTAATCACCTTTAAGGTGCAGAAGTATTTCCTCCTAATAAAATTGAATGATTTACCTATCAGTTGAAGGGGGTGCCTTCTAGTGTTATAGACAGAATCCTTAAACTTTAATCCCAAGTCAACCATTAACTCTGGGTCCTGGACAACATCATATAGAAATAGTAAGTTTCCATGTAGCCTACGAGTTTCTAATGATAACAGATTAAAATGATAAAATCTAGCTTCATATGGAAGATGGTACATGCCTCTCAAGTGTTCAGTAAATTTACGCTGTACTCTTTCAATTTGGTTTATATTGATTTTCTTGTAAGGATACCATAGCTGAGACACATATTCCAAATGAGGCCTAACATATCCTCTAAAGCATGGCATTGAGACTTCTGGGTCTTTAACAGAGACATTACGTTTTATAGACCAGACAACCCTATTAGCTTTATTTACAGATTCATTTATATGGTTAGAGAAATCCATGTTATTTGAAATTGTTATGCCCAGGTCTCTTTCATCAGTAGTTTTGTTGAGTTGGTTTTGTCCTAACATGTATGTCTTAGATGAATTAGTATGACCCAGATGCATAACCTTGCATTTGGAGTTGTTTAATTTCATACCCTACAAGGCAACCCATTCACAGATGTTATCTAAATCCTGCTGGATTATGTCCGAGTCCTTCTCACTTTTACATGGACCACCAATCTTTATATCATCTGCATATTTAATAGACATCGATTGGCAATTTGATGTTAAGTCAGATATAAAAGCTTGAAATAAGCATGGACCGAGCACCGAGCCCTGAGGGACTCCACTGGTAACATAGCCACTGTCCAATAAACATCCATTTATATGAACTTGCTGTGTACGATTTGATAACCAATTCTTAATCCATGTAATGATGTATATATTAATTTGTAAGTTTTGTAACTTTATTTCTAAGGCCCAGTGTGGCACAGCATCAAATGCTTTGCTAAAATCCAAGAATATGACATCACAAGGTATTCTACTATCTACTAACGAACTGATGCTTTCATAAAAAATCATCAGATTTGACAGGCAGCCTCTACCTTTTTTAAATCCATGCCGTTCCATATCTGAGTTATTCAAGATCGGACTTAGTACATCTCTAATTAAACTTTCAAGGATTTTACAGATTGGAGATGTGAGGCTAATTGGATGATAGTTTGAACAGTCTGATTTTAAACCTTTCAGATGCAGTGCCGTACAGTTCTGAGAAAACCACCACTACAATCAGTGGTGGTAACATGTAGGCAATTTGCATACTGCCATTGGCAGTATGTAAATTGCCTACAAGTCAGCACTGCATCTGCACTGTCATAGACAGTTAATTTCTGATCCCTGTTGGAGCTAGTCCCCCCCCCATGAACACCTAGGTAGCATGCTGGGAGCCTGCCCCAGCTTGCTCATGCGATCACCTCCACCGCTGCACACTATATGACCGACAAGGGTGCCCAATTCCCCATCGGCTCCACTGCCCTCCCCCCAAAAGCAAACTTCCAGGTGCCACTCTGGGAGCCCACTCCAGCATGGCAGAAGTCTGTGGCCCATGGGGGTGCCCAATCCCCCGTTGGCTCCACTGCCCCCAACAAACTTCTAGGTGCTACACTGGGAGCCCACCCCAGCATGGCAAAAGTCCCACATCGTCTTTATAAAAAAAACCCATCTAGAACAAAAGAAAATGGTCCCTGGTTGACTCTCTTGCCCCCAACCCGCTCCCACCCTCTGAATACCCCACCTCTCCACACCCCCCTCACCCCCATACTTTCCTCCGGAGGCTGGTGCAATGATCTTCAGTGAACCGGGAACACGTCTGCACTCTTCAAAGCAGACTGTGAACTGAAGAAAAGCCGGTAAGCTGTATAATGAATAAATGTTTTTTTTTTTTTCAACTTTGGTGCATCTCTCGGCCATTTTGGGGAATTTGTTCACCAAATTTTCAACATTGGGTTCTTGGGACCCCACCTCATGAAATCAGCCACTGTAATTTTGCTATTTGGTTCCAAAAGGTGATTTCACGGTCACTGCGCGGAACCACCCTTACAGCTGTCATTTTTCACACCCTGGCCGAAATGTGTTTTTGCACTTCCGGTGCAGAAATGCACGGTCGCTGTGGGAAATCAATGTTCAGGACAGATTAAGAAAATCACAGTGACACTGTTCATGAACAGAGGTCCCAAAATGCCTATGTTGACAATCTGCTGTAAAAAAATCCCCAAACTAATTACATTACGGGTGTGCGTTGCACAGTTTCTTTGCACACTCATGACTTCACCAGTTTTTTTTTATTTTTTCACTCCAGATTTTCAACCTTGCCATTTTTTACACCTCCCAATGAACAGTACAGCTGTCATTTTTCACATCCTGTTCAAAATGTGTCTTTGCACCTGTGGTGCCAAATGGCGTAGTCACTGTACAAAATCAGCTTTCAGCTAATTAACTGATATTGCCACTGTTCATGAGGTGGGGTCACAAAAAACCCATGTTGAAAATTTGGAGTGAAAATATCAACAAACGCCCATGGAATTAGGGTTTCCAACCACAACGCCTCACCCTGTAGAGACTGACAGGCATCAGGGGTGTGACCTGGGATTGTCACCTGTAATGCTCATGCCATTCCATGCCCACCCACATCCTGCAGCCAGTGACAGGCATCGAGGTGTGTCTTGGACTCTTCGGCCCCAAAGTTCACCCCATTCTCCTATGCTACACCCATCTCACCGTATTTCCTTATGGAATGGGGTGAACATAAGGCCCAAAGACCCGAAGGCACACCGTGACACTTGTCAGTGTCTGCAGGGTAGGGTGTGGTGAAATGGCATGGGCATTATGGCCAACAACCCAAAGGCACACCCCAATGCCTGTCAATCTCTGCACGGTGGTGGTGGGGTTGGCTTCAGTTCAATATTTCACTGCCATTCCTATCATGCATCTCTCTAACTCCTACACTACCAATGCCAATGCCAGCAAGCAAACATTCAGCTTTGACAAATGCTTATTGTGTTTGCTTGCATAGCAAGGAACCACACTGGTAGCATAGTGGAGTCTGTGGATGCGTCAGACTTTTCAGCCAGTGAGCGATGGAGAAAACAACCACTCCCAGTTTTCAGCCAGTGGTGTAGTGTGTGCCATCTCTTGATCTGAATAATAGCATGTAACCCTTTTTTGCATGTCGCCACCTACCAATGTTTTCCTGTTCAGCTACTTAAATGTGATTTGTGAGTTGAGGTCTCAGGGTGCTTGACAGCTTGTGATTCATTTGTTGAGGTGCCAGTCTGCCTGACCAGCTCAAGTCATCCTCCCCTCCCCATTGATTTCCAAACGTATTCTATCTTAATGAAACTAACCACACTCCAAGCTCAGTTTTCCCTTCCAAATGGATTCCTCCAACCTTGTTATGTTTTTAAAGCAACCCTGTTTCCAGCTTAACTCCCCTTCCCAACTCCAGTTAAATGTGTGCCTCTAAACTCTTTACATTTTCACCAACCTCGCTTCCAGTTTAGCTCTCTCCTCCTAACTTTATTTCCCCAAAACTCTTTATTTTTTTAAACCAACCTCGTCTAATCTCAGCTCTTTGAACCATTAAAGAAGATCCCCAAATTGGACATACACCATTAACCTCTTTCTGCTCCCAGCTCAGCTTTCTCTCCTGACGTAATTCCCAAACCTCTGAGGAGCAGGCCCCCAAATTGGACATCCACTGCTTGTGGTTTGTAAGCCCCAAGTTAAAGTTGCACAGCTTGGCACTGCTCCATCCTTTACAAACCTTCGATGTAATGATGTTGAAATGCTTGCATGTAAATTCACACTGTTAGTGCCAGAGTGTTTACTTAATGGTGCAAGACATCAAATGGGACATCTGGGGGAAAGTAAAGGGGTGTCCAATACCCTACTGCTACCCTTACACACACAACAGAAATCAGCTGTCCTGAGAAACTCAAGCTGTTGAACCCACAGCACATACTCCGTGGTCCAAGATACATTAAGAGGGGAGAGCAGAGCCAGCAGAAAAAAAATTTCTTAAAAAAAAAAAAGAAAAGATTTCATTTGTGAGAATATGCCTATGTAAATGATATTCCTTAACACTGTTTATCATGATCCTCACTGCAAATAATATTCTCGTGTTGCTTCTATTGGAACATTTTCAATAAAAATGTAACTGAACAGTAAGAAAGCTGAGCAGCTTGGCACAGTTCTGTCCTGTACGCGAGTGCACAGAAAATGTTCCCTTTTCGCTGTCTTTTTTTTTTACTTTATGGGGAGCAGAGACGGCAAGTGGCAGTGCACACACACACACAACACACACACACACACACACACACACACACACACACACATATGAAGGTATGTCACTCAAGCTTTGAGCCAGCCTTTGCACTGTGCCATTAGCAGAGGGGTAGCAGAGACAGCAAGAAGCAATGAACAGACACACACATATCACTTCAGCTATGAGCCACCCTATGTTCTGCACCTTTGATTTCAATCTAATTGTCCAGTCATTGATGAGTGTTTCAGTCTCCACTCTGCATCCTGCTTTGTGCACCAGGCAGTCTCACGCTGACCTCGCACTCACTCACTCACTCACTCATGCATTTGTGAGGTGGCAGAGTTTTCAGAGTGCAACCTTTCGCTAGAGAAAAAGACCCCCAAATCTGTGATGATGATCTCTTCTGGATTGAACCCTTGACCCTGTAGTCAATAATGATCTTGCCATGGTACCTTGTGGTGAAGTAGGAATTGTTTAATGGAGGGCAGAAAAGTGTTTATCATCCACCCCAGGTTTCAGGACCCAGGCATCTACAGGCTGGTAAATCTGTTCTCCATTGTAGATCAGTTAATGGAGATCACAGTTAAAGAAAGACTGATGGCCTTCTCAGATGGCAAGCTGCAGGATGACAGGCAACATGGGTTTGTGTCATGGAGGTCTTGTCAGATCAACCTGGTAGTGTTTTTCAACTGGGTCACTAAGGCCGTAGATTAAGAGCATACAGTGGATTTGCTTTACTTTGATTTCAGCAAAGCCTTCAATTGGCCCCACACAGGAGGCTTCTGAAAAAGCTGGATGACTTAGAAGTAGAGAACGATTTAGTGAGGTGGGTGGGGAAATGGCTAGGGGGAGGCAACAGATGGGTGGTAGTTAATGAGGCCATATCTGGGGACAGGGGATGAAGAGTAGGTGCTACAGGGATTGGTCCTTTTATTTATTTAGTTATTTAAACTCTTGGTTCACAACCTTTGAGTCAAAAGACTCTTTTACAGAGGTTTCACGTCAAGCAGCAAAGACATAACAAAAACACAGAAGTACAGAGTTTGGGATGAAAACCCAGAGGCAAACATAAGATGGAGCTAGTGAATTCAAACAGTATGGCAGGACCACAATCAGGCAATTAAATAAGTACTTATACATTTGTGCAAGCTAAGGCAGAGCTGGTTGAAAGCAATCAATAGGATATTGATCTTGTCAGAAACAATAGACAGAGGCAATTTCATTCTTACTAGTACAATTATGCAGGATGAGGCAATAACCATTAAAGAGCATTCTATTAAAGTAGAACTTGTCAGGGTCCTTGGACCTGCCCTAGTCAATATGTTCATTATTGAGATGGGGAGGGTATCCAGGGCAAGATGTGTCTCTTTTCTGATGACACAAAGCTATGCAACTGGGTGGACTGCAAGGTAGGGGTAAGTGAACTTCAACTGGACCTAGAGAAGCTGGAAAGGTGGTCAAAGAACTGGCAGTTGATATTGAATGCCAAGAAGTACAAGGTGATGCACTTAGGGAAAAGGAAGCTATGTGCAGAGTATTGGATGGAAGGGGTCCAGCTGGTCACTAAAACAGAGGAGAAGGATCTGAGTGTCATCATCAGTGACTCCCTCAAGCAAACCAGCCAGTGCAGTAAGGCATTTAGTAAGGCATCAAGGATGCTGTGTTGTGTCGGGAGAGGTTTTGACCACAGGGGAAGTGAAGTGATACTGCCCCTATACAAATCTCTGGTGGGGCTTCACCTGGAATACTGTGCCCAGTTGTGGTGCCCTCTCCTGAGAAAGGATGTAGACAGGCTGCAGTCAGTACAGAGGAGGGTCACCAAGATGATACTAGGTAAACAAAGTAGATCCTATGAAGAACAGCTGGTGGCAATAAGCATGTACAGTACTTGCTGGAGGCCAGATGTGGGGGGGGGATAGAGATGTATAAGTTTCTGAGTGGTATAAACAAGGTTAAATGTGAAGACCTGTCAGGGAAGTTCTAATTCACTGAGAGGGCGTAGAACTGTGGAACAGATTCCACCAAAGTGGTGGATGGTAGGTACCCTAAATGGGTTAAAGCATGGCTGAGACAGAGCAGAAGTACTCATAGTCCAACTGGGGGGATCAGAGGGAGGTTGTTGGTTGGGGGAAGGGGGATAAAGGGGATAACCTTTAGGAGGCAGTACAATATGGGCAGACTGGATGGACCCTTGGTCTCTTTCTGACGACTGATTCTCTGTTTCTGTGTTACAAGAAATGTCCAGTTCTGTGTTGTCTGTTTACTGTCATGATGAGAACATATAAATTCTGCTACAGTACTTTATTCCAATTTTCTGCAGAAAGCTGCTTTCTGTGACACATGATTCTTTGGCAGGCACCCACAATGGGGGTGGGGGTGGGGGGGGGGGAGCTATGACTGACTGATACAGAGATCCGTACAATTGCCACTGCTCTAGAGAGGCTGATGACAGGTTGTGGTATCTGCAAGTTTGTGTTGGCTGTCCCAGCTCCTTTTAGCAGTACGTATGTTTTTCTTTTTTTTTTTTTTTTATATCTATTTGAAGTCTATTTTCCCAGATGACTTGAAGTGAAATGTGTTGCTTTTAGTCAGATCCTGTTTTATATACTTTTACTGCTGGGTGGAAAAAAGCACAGAGAGAATAAGCGGTAGTTACTCATTCAAAGTTATATAGTAAGTGGCTCTGGTAAGATATGAACCTGTAGCACCATTGGTTATTGTTTTTCCACAGAAAAATGAGAACAATATACTATAATCTGTTGTTTTTAAACATACATTTTGGGTACATTTTCATGCAAAAAAAACCCTCTGTCTGCAGCACTTTATCATACAAACAATCCCACTTTGTGACAACTCTTTGAATATACCCTCATTGCAAACCAAATGTTTGAGCAAAACATGCTGATTTTCCTTCAGTTTGGGGCAAATGGAAGCACAGCAGTTTCTAGTATTCAGTTGAATAGAATTACCCTTTTTGAAAACAGAAATCTGTGGCCCTAACCTTGTGGCTCATGGTTCCTATGCCTATGTTCTGCCAATGAGATCACATTGCTTAATTAAAGTGTGTGGTTTCTGTTGTCTATGCCCGCACATGGGTTTATGTGGTTATATCATGGCGTTTGTGGTACTGATATGAGGGCAGAGATTTAAAACCTTAAAACCCAGGCTCACATACCTCAAGACTGCCACTTACTCATCTTGGTATCAAAAAGGTAGGGGTGGGCTACTGACCACTTTTGAGGCAGTGGCGAGGCCAGGTCTGAGTGACGGGGAGCTCAACAGTCAACCAGGGGCACCACAATGCCAGTCAAACTGAAAATGTTATTTGGACTGCTGCATAATAAGAGTTTTTATCTTTAACAGGTAATAAAGTAAACAAACTTCTGGAAACTTGTAAGAACTGTATTTCACTTACATAATTAATCATCCCATCAGTGGTGGCACATAAGAGGTGTATTAAGAGGATGCCAGTAGGATTTTAACATTTTTTGTATATTTGGGCTCATAGGAGCAGTAATTGTGTGCCCCCCACACACCCCAAGTAACAATTGTGTCTCAAGTTCGATAAGAGGGCAGCTCCTGAACCAAACTGTGACAGTCTAGTGAGAGATTCACATTTTTTCACCCCACCCCCTCTCTCTCACTCAGCAGCTGGCAGCCCTGATTGGCTTTAGGCTTCTTCTCCATCCCCATGGCCCCCCACCTCACACTTCCACCTCTTGTCCTTTTTTGTCTCCAGCCCAACCTCATGATTTAATTTTTAATTATATTAATAATGCACTGGTCCAGACACAAAAAATGGAACAAAGAGAAGACTGACTATGAAGCAGAAGAGTAGTGGGCATCTGACCCATCGTCTGACACCAACAGACATTGCCCCTTGAACTTGGGCACACTGCATGCACGCATCAAGCTTCCAAACTGCATACTCTGACCAATGCTGATCTCTGTCATATGTGTGATAGCTTGTGTGGTCATATTGATGGGGCTGGAATTTGCTTGGTGGTGTGTACACGTGCTCTCATTGGGCAGTATAGAGTTCTGTGTTAGCTCTGGGACAATCACTGTTGGAGGCTGGCAGCATGATGCTTGAGTCCAGGTCACAGAGGAAGGAGTAGACAGGCGGCTAGTTGGAAGGCAGACAGGGAAGAAGGGTCCAACTCCGCCCACAGGGCAAGGCAACTAAGGCAAGCAAATCTTTAAAGTTTAAAGGGCCGGAAGGGCCAGCAATCACATCATTACATTAAAGGACTGATTTATCCGGGACAAAAAATGGTAAGCTAGTAAAACCAGGGCAAAACATTAGTTTTAAAAAATAGTGTCAGGACACTAAGACAGGGCAACAAAAATTGGGACTGTCCTGGTAAAAGTGGGACATCTGGTCACCCGATCTTAGACATATGATGTCAGGAATCAGTGCCATATCTTGGTGAGGGGCACCAGTTTGACAGCCTGGGGGCCCAAAGGGGGGACTGCCCTCCCCCAGTGCTGCTACTAGTCTGAGAAGGGAAAGACTAACAACAGGGCCTGGTTCTGGGAGGTTAGCTTCTAACCAGATTTGACATGAGGCAGGGCTATCTACTGAACTGAGGGGAGTCTTGGCTACTAAACCAGGCTTAAAGGAAAACTGCACCTCCATGGAGGAATTTAAGAAGGATTTGAAGACTTATTTGTGGCAAATGGCCTTCCTGGATGATTAAGTTAATTTTATTGTACTGTGATTCTATTTCATATTTTATTACTTGATTTTAATATTTGATGTTATTATGGTATGATTTTATCTATATGTATTATTGATTTATACCTGAAATTATGGTTTTAATGTGTTCAGCACCTTGATACATTGAAAGGTGCTTTATAAATAAACTTATTATTATTATTATTTATTATTAATGCATATGGCATTGCACCACTGCTTGTTGGCATTTCTCCCTACTTATAGTCCTTAGTTATAAAATCAATTGATGCAACATTGTGACTCCATTATAAAAATATACATGTTTAAAGATCATTCAAGGGCATATATAAGGTACAAGATGGTAGCATCTTTCAGAAAAAAAGATGTTCAAGAACAAGGGGTCATGATATGAGGCTGAAAATGGGTAGACTCAGTGTTAACATGAGGAAGAATTTTTTCACAGAAAGGGTGGTGGATGCACAGAACAGCCTCTCAGCGGAGGTGGATGTGGTGGGGAAAAATGGTAGGGGAATTCAAGAATGCATGGGATAGGTACAAAGGAACGCTAGCAGTAGAAAAGAGAGGGTAAAAGCCGGAGATCAAGTAGGGTCTGCGATATTGCAGCAGGTAGGGAAAATGGGCAGACAAGGTGGACCAAGTGGTCCTTATCTGCCATCAATTTCTATGTTTCTATGACCTAGGATGGGCACCTGATTGGATGCTTACCTATGGCCACTGCTTGCACCCATCCACTCCCACAGTCCTGCACACCAGGGTGGGGAGGGCAGAACCATGGACAGGTGTCCTGCGAGTGCTTGAGGTCATGAATCCATGCACCCTATGCCAGTCCACAGCCATGTAGGCATGCAGGCAATGTACGCATGAATCGTGCATACACTGGTCACTTTTATGCATAGACCCCATTGTAATTTTGACCATCACACACTCTGACACATAAATGTTAATAAAATGGGTAGGAAAAATCTTCAACTACCAGTGGTGCAAACCCATCACATGATCATGCATTACTCCATAACGGCCACATACCTGCACCTTTTTCATGTGTTCCCCCCCATATATTAACTTTGTGCCCATTTTATAAGTGCAGCAACACATTTCAGGATGTGCAGTTGCATCTGGTAAATGCACTTCTCGGATGGAGGAAAGTACCCTGCTTTGCTTTATATCGCTCAACACACCAAATGCATGTGTATATTAGACTGTGACTGCACACCCTGTTGTATGTTATGTATACAATAAGACACTCCAGAGTGCGTAATTATGCTATAATAACTGGGGAGCATTTTCTCCCATAGGGAAATCTGTTTATAATTCACCATTATAACCTGTGGGTTATAACGGCGAACACACACTGTGTTTCCCTTGCTCAGCACATGTGCCAGCTGCCCCTCTTCCCTTTCTCTGCACCAGCCACCACTCCTCAGTGCTGGACAGTTCACAGTCACTTGGAGTCAGCGGTAAGTTCATTAAAGAAAAAAAATAAATTAAAAATGGGGCTAAAAAATACTTCTTTTATACTGGGCTGCTTAAAAAGTAAACATTTCTTTCACAAGATGCTATGGACCATGCTGAAAGATGACTGATCAGCGGCTCCATAGGGACATCTGTGTTATTTTATATAATTGCTTTAGCAAAAAAATTATCCTCAGCAATTATATAACAGTAAAGGCTGGGTAGGTGTGGAAAACTTGAATATACTTCAAATTTGAGCTTCGCTGTCGGGGTTTATGTGGCATCCCACGCCTCAGGTGTGTGTAAAATTCTCATCATAACCCTCTGCCCAGCCATTATTCTATATATAATTACTGGTGACCCCCTTTAATAACCTGAATTCAGGTACACTAAAAATGCCGTAACAACCTGAAATCGAGTTATTACGGCATTCACTAAACTTTTTTTCACTGCTAGTGTACTTTGTCTTTCACTCAAGCATATAGAGCCACTTCATTGGTTCGTGCTCTGCTTGTGGGCGGGCTGAGCAGTATTTCAAAAATGGCGGCTCGGTTTTCCATTTACCGAGGAGCTGCTTTTATTTACTTGTTGCCTCGCCATTTCTCTATTTATTTTTTTATCTTTATCTAGTTGATCCTGCCTTTCAAACAGAAAATAAATATCTGATTGATCCCGCCATACCCCCGAATCGGTAGACGCGCTGACTCCAACTGAAATCCAGGACAGACCCTACCTAGCATGAGCCATGGCTGACACCTAAAAGAAAAAAAATAAAGTAAGTCTGAGCAGAGTGGGAGAAAGGGAAAGTGTGTGTGTGTGTGCACGCGTGTGTGTGTCAGAGTTTGTGAGATTGTGTGTGTGTGTAGGGAACACACTGAGCACTGAACAAACTACACCAGTAATTATAAAAATTAAAAAATAAGCAACTGTGTGTTTTATGGATTTTTTTACACACCCTCAGTGTGTGATGACCTTGTATGTATTATTGTAACTGCATTAGGACATGAAGTAGTCAATTTTTGTTAAATCAGCTTACTCTTATTCTGGTTAAGTCGTATCACAGCCAGTATGTTAATTTACATACAGCATCAAGGAATTCTGAGTAAATTATAAAGCTGACTTACATTTTCCTTACTCAGAGGTGCAGTCCCCTATTTTTGTAGTGGTGACTACAGTATAGCATTTATTATGTAGCTGTGGATAGCAAGGCATTGTAGGTATAATATGTAGCTGTCTTCCATTTTCCTTACTGAGAGGTGCAGTCTTCTATTTTTGTAGTGGTTCCAACAATATAATATCTCATACATTTATTTTCAAAATGAAGCATTGTGTGTACAGTATATAGCTGTCAAGATTTCTTTACTGAGAGATGTACTAACATACATACTAACATACTATTTGCCAGCAGATTAGGCCTTACGGTCTATCGAGTCTGCTCGAACCTAGATCCTTAGTTGGATGCCGAGACCTTCCCATCCCTTGTTCTCCAGAAACCTCTATCATCCATCCCCACCCCCCCGGGACAGGCCATCATCTGATACATCCACTTTCTGTGTCTGTCCCACCCTCTCTTGAAGCCCTCCACTGTGGATTTCTGAACCAGCTCACCAGGCAGTGCATTCCAAGGGTCCACCACCCTCTCGGTGAAAAACCTCTTCCCTTTTCCCCTCACCCTTCCACCTTCCAACTTCAAACCATGCCCTCTGGTGATACCTCCCTGCTTTAGTCTAAAGATCCCTCCATGTTTACCCTATTTATTCCTTGAGGTGCCGAAGACCTAATCATGTCCCCCACTCTCCTCTCCAATGAAAACAGGCAGAGCTCCTCAAGTCTGTCCTCGTAAGTCAAACCCCTAGCCCTCAGTATCATCTTTGTTGCCCTCCTCTGTACCATCTCCAGGAGCTGTATGTCCCTCTTCAAGTGTGGTCTCCAGTACTGTACACAGTACTCAAGGTGTGGTCTAACCAGTCCATTGTACAGCGGCAGAATCACTTCCTTGCTCCTAGAGGTGATCCCCCTACGATGCATCCCAACATCCTGTTTGGCCCTTGCTTGCTCTCCTGCACTGCTCAGAGTTATTCATACATGTATCACCATGACCCCTAGGTCTTTTTCCCTATTGAGGCCTCCAGCCCCTCCTCCCAGGGTGTACCTGTGTTTAGGGTTTCCGACCAAGATGCAACACCTTGCACTTGGTGATATTGAAATTTAATTCCATGTGTGAGCCCAGCTTTCCAGGGTGTCCAGGTCCCCTTGCAGGGCCACCCTCCCCTCTTCTCCCTCAACTACTGCTCCCATCTTGGAGTCATCCAGAGACTCATTTCACACCCTATACCCTCCCTGATGTCCGATATGTATGCATTAAACAGGATCGGACCCAGGACCGAGCCCTGTGGTACCCCACTACCAACCTCTCTAGGGTTCGAGAGCTCCCCACAGACCACTACTCTGAGTGCATCCAGCTAGCCAGTTTTCAATCCATCTGACCATCAAAGGGCCTACTCCTAACCCCATCAGTTTCTCCACCAGACCATTGTGGGGACAGAGTCAAGCCTTGCTGAAGTCCAAAATAATACATCCACAGGCTTACCCCTGTCCAGTTCTGATGTTACCCATTCATAGAACTCCACAAGGTTGGTTTGACATGATCTACCTGGCACAAACCCATGTTGCCGACTATCCAGACCTCCCACCTCCTCCAAGTACACCCCAATCGTTCCTTTAGTATACTCTCCATTAATTTTCCCACCACCGAGGTCAAACTGATGGGTCTATAGTTACCTGGTACTTCCCTCGAACCCCCTTTATGGATTGGTACCACATGTGCCTCTCGCCAATCCCTAGGTACCCTCCCTGTCTCAAGTGACCTGCTGAAAAGCTCCGCCAGTGCAGCCAGTATGTCCGCCAATTCCCATAGTACTCTCGGATGAATGCCATCAGCCCAGGAGATTTGTTTTCTTTAGGGCCTTGAGGGCTAACCACACCCTTTGGTGGAGATAGCATCATCCGTCCCTCCCCTTACTGGTCTTTTTATCCTTATCCAGATGTGACACCCCTGGGGTACCTTTCCTCCCTCTTGCTCCATTTCTGTTGCCCTGATCCCACCCTGCTGCTTCTATCCCTTCATGCCTTGCTTTGTAGCTATCCCATCCCCTCCCTAGTGAACACAGAGGCAAAGTACTCGTTAAATACCTCTGCCTGGTCCCTCGCCTCTTCCACCACCCTCCTTCTGATCTCAATCTGCTGAGATGGCCTTAGTTTTCTCCGCTCCCCAATGTGGCGGAAGAACCCTTCCTCCATGTATCCCCTGTGCCAGCGCTGCTCTTTCTCTGGACTTTGCTCCCCTCACCATAATGGTGACTTTTCTAGATGCAAGCTGGTACATTTCCTTATCCCTATCCCTCTTGTTGTTTTATATTTTGTAGGCGCCTTCTTTTCTCTGACTGCTACCTGTACCTCACTGGACCACCAGCATGGTTTACGTGACCTTGCTCCTCACGTTTCAACTTAGCGCAGATCCTGACTGCCTCATGAAGTCCCGTTTATGACCTCCATCTCCTTTCCACACTTGTCGTTGAGGTAATCCCTTCAAGTGATCCTGAGAATATTTCCCATGCCCATAAAGTCTGCCCCCTGAAGTCCACTGCCAGTGTCCTAGATCTCACCTCACCCCCATGCTTATTTGAAACCAGACAGTATTGTGTCACTCCCAGTCAGGGGTCCTGTACAACTATGTCCCTACCAGATCCCCATCTGCCAGAACCACATCCAGGACATGCCCCTCCTTGTAGGCTCCATCACATGCTGTGTTAGAACACATCCTGGAAGCCATCCAGCAGCCTCTGCTCCTTGGCCACCTTAGAGGACATGGTTCCCCAGTTTGTACCTGGCATATTAAGGTCCCCATCAACACCCTCCTTCCCTTTTGGACCACACTGGGCAATGATGTTGTCCAGCAAACCATCCTTTAGAACATCACTCATCCCGGGGGGCTATATGCTACTCCCAGCTTGACCTTATCTCCTGCTGGGGATCGTAGGTGACCCATAAGGCCTCCACCTTCCCTCTGCCTCTTCTACCTGCAATTTCTATCATCTCTAATGAACATAGCCACTCCACCCCTCTGACCTCCTTTCTATCCTTCCTAAGCATAGTGTACCCCTGTACATTTAGGTCCCAGTCATGGTTTTTGTTGGCCCACGTCTCCGTGACCGCCGCCACATCCACCCCCTCGAACAGCATGGCCTGGAGCTCCGGCAACTTGTTTCCCAAGCTCCTGGCATTTACTAACACCAACCCCCACCCCTTATCCCTGATCCTCTTTGTCGAACCCCACCTAGATTTCTTATACTTCCATCCTCCCCCTGCTCCTCCTGAAACCTCCACCTCCAGTCTGTTTCCCCCTCCTCCTCTTGGGCTTGAGGCTACTCCCTCATCTGGAGGAGGGCTTCTGGTCAGCCCTCCCTCATCCCTTCCCCCACATAAGTTTAAACCCCACCTTTCTTGTATGTAGTCAGCCATCCCTGTTTAAGGACTTCCTTCCCTAATGGGGCAAGATGAAACTTGTCCTTGGCATATAGTCCTTATCCTCCCAAACTCCATTCCAGTTCCTAACACCCCAACCCATTCTCTTCACCACTTCCTGAGCCAGTCATTAACCTCTGTAAGCTTCTTTTTTCTCCACTGAGGCCTTTGGTACTGGCAATATCTCCGAAAAGGAAATGTTGCATCCATTATCCCGACAGACTCTGGCAAGTTCTTGGAACCTTGGATTTCAAAATGCTATTTCCCTCTAGATCATTAGTTCCCAAATGCCAGGAAATCGGTTTCCCTCCACAATCCCTAACCATTTCATACACCATGAACTTTGCTCTGTGCAGTGTCAGCCCAGAGATACACACTACCTTCACCTGGCTATGGCATCCACCCTGTCCCCCCACTGGATACCCCTAATCATCGAGTCTCCCAGTAACAGAACCTTAACACGCCATCATCCTTATGGTTACCTCCACTATGCCCTCTCAGCCCCCTTCCCCTCTTTATTCATGATCTCAATTTCATGGGAGTCTTTCTGCCTTATTAGAGACCCCCTTGTCACCCTCCCTTTCTGCCTCCCTTGCTATTTTGCCCACTTAACTCAAACCCCCTCTGAATAGGTGTCCCCTTTAACCCTCTCTTATCTGAACCATTTATCCTGGCCCTGATGGTTTCCCCTTCCCCCACACCACCATCCTCCCCCCTTGTAATAGTACCCCTGCCTCCAGAGGTTCTCTGTGGGTCCCCTTTAGCTAGGGCCCCATCCTTGGTACTGACCTCCCTGCTGAAGGGGCTCCTCTCCACCTCCTTGTCTCCCAGTTTCTCTCCAATCATGCTCTCCTCTCATGTCTGGAATATGTTGCATCTCCCACATTTGCTTAACATATATGTTTCCCCTTCTCCCTCTGGGACTATGTCTATCCTTTCCATAGCTGGTCTGTGATGCCCTATGGGTATCCGACTCCCTCCCCCCGGCCTCTGTATAAGTTTCCTCATTTCCACCAACCCCTTCCTCCCCCTCTAGGTTGCTTAGTAGCTCAAATTTATTGTGACACTCTATGTCAGCCTCCATCAAGTAACCAGAGTTTCCCTGACTGCATCTCTAAACTGACCCTCTTCTTCCTTTCTTGCACTGTTCACCTTAGGAGCTCCCTTCCCACAGTCTGCTGTTTTAGGCTTCCGACAACACCTCCTGACTCTTCCCCTCCAGTCTCTTTGTATTCAGAATGTTCACCCGTCACGCTTTCCCTTAGCATCAACTTCCCTATCTAAGGGTCCTCTGTCCTAATATCCCCCTCCTGCTTGCTGTAACATAACGTCCTGTAATTTCAGGCGTTGCCCAGCCTCCCTCAGCCCCACCCTTCTGCTGCCCATATCCACACCCTTGTCCTTGGACACCCCCCAGCTCCCACAGCTTACTCCTTAACCAATATACCTCACTCCTGATACAAGATAGCTGTCTACAGGTGGGCAGCCTCCCTCTCTCCAGGCCCAATTTAGAATTATTGCCATCTCACAGCCTGTGCAGCCTACAACCCTTCCGAAGATGCCTGCCATGGTAGAATATGGCCACCCTGATTATCCTCCTCTGTTTATAATAGCACACCCCCTTTTCTCAGTCCCTTTCCCTTGGAGTACAGTTTCTCTCTATACTGACTGTAGTTATTTACAAACCCAATTTCAACTCCACCAATAACGTTCCCAAGTCTCACAAACACATACAGTCCAGTGTGTGTTCGGTCCCACTAACAGTGTGTGTGAAGCAGACATCAGGTACCATATGATGTCACAGGCCCACAGCTCCTGTTGCTTAATTTCAGTCCCAAACAGAAATACTCAGCCTTCAATCCCAACCCCAGTGGCTTTTCAGTATTTAGAAGGCATACAAAACAGGTGGTGGGAGGCTCTTACCAAACACCAGGCAAACAACACATTTAAATTTCCCTCTAAGTATCCCTGCCAAACAACTATCCCCAAGCCACCAAAGTTACAATGTAACAGTTCTAATTCAAGGTAATAATTTTTAACACATAAAACTAATTTCACTTACAAACTATTCAAATATTTCAGTTAAAACAGAATATAACTCCAGCCCTCTTTCCTACCTGCCTGCTGCTTAAGCTCCCAAGTGAACAGTTCTGTAGTGAGTACAGAAATGCAATAGCTTGTATCCTAATTTACATAGTGAGGCACTGTGGGTAAATAGCTAATTTTTCTATCTCACTCTTTTTCATTATGTTGTGTTTTTTTGTTTGCATTCACTTTTTTTTTGCTGTGTTGTTCTTTTTTGTTTGCATTCACTTTTTAGTTGTTTTATGCTTTTTTGTTGAGTTGTGGGTTTTTGTTTGCTTTCATTTTTTTGTTGTGCATTTTTGTTTCCATTCACTTTTTCATTGTGTTGTGGGTTTTTTGTTTGCATTCACTTTTTAGTTGTGTTGTGGTTTTTTGTTTGCATTCATTTTTTAAGTTGTGTTTTTTGCTTGCAGTTAATTTTTTAGTTGTGATGTGTGTTTTGTTTGCATTCACTCAAATTCTTTACATTTCTTTTTGTTTTGTTACTTTATTTTTTTTGTGGCATGACATTTCACATTTGCTTTTGTTGCTTTATATTTGTTTGCATTTCATTATTTTGGTTGTTGCTCTACTTATTAGACTGCATTTCACTTTTTTGGTGTGTGTTTTGCACTTTGGGGCCACTGTAGAAACCCATTTGGCACATATGTTAGGGCATGTGCCTCCTGCGGGGAGGGATGCATTTAATCAGCTGAGGTTTTCCATAGAGTGCAAGCTGCATCAGGGATTGGGCTGTTTACCCCTAAGACCATGCATTTGTATGGAAATGCCTGCAGTCTCCCTCATTGCCACATTGATATTGTCACTCAACTTGCTGCCTGTACAAAACAAATGAAGTTGTACCCCGTCCTTGTGTTCTAGCCCAGTGTTTATTAATCTCCCTTCCCTATGTTTGTATGGTGTTGTGTGTTCCCTTGTATTTCCCTACTACCCAAGTATACTTGCCCACTTATGGTGAGAGGGAGCGGAGGTGAGGCAGTATACTTATGCCAGGCAAGGAGTTACTGTCCTAATTAATGACTCCTCCACAGGATATACATCCTCTCCCAGTTCTCTCATGTTGTGACACTGAGATGAAATATTACGGTGCAAACTGCCATGTAACTTTGTGGCATGGGAATTTTTATTAATTCCCTCACCACTTTGTTTGAGCAACTAGTGTTGGGTAGCTGACTGTGCTGCTTATGCTTTCCACACTAGGGGAAAACTGTCCCTGTCGGTACCTGGTGGAAGTGTTTTTCTAGAGGGTTTTGACACTGCTAGGGTAGAGTGGTAATCCAACAGCATTTTATACAATTGGCTTAACATTATTCCAAAACTTGTGAAACCTGTATGAAAGCAACATCTGTACCCAGCTGTTGGAAACAGAGCTTTTTCAAGTTGTTCTGTGTTTACCTAAGCATTCTATTAGCCACACGTCAACTTGATTGTGTGGTCATACTTATGAAAAAAGATAACACACACTCAACTAAACACCCTGTATTGTTGTATGTAGGATATACGAATAAACTCCGAGCCACCTCAGAGAGATAGCTGCATACCCACTGCAACTCATGGTGAGACTTAAACCTGTTACCCTCTTAAAAGGCATTCCCAGTGTAATTTATTTGCATATGATTATTATTGTTATAGCACACGGTTTACAACTGTGTGACTAACTCAAATATTTTGTGCTTTAGCAGGGATGACATCAGTAACGTGCCCTATTAGGGGATTACCCTATCACGATTGTCCCAATGAGCATGGCACAGATGTACACAGTTCCCTTATAGAAGAGTAGAGCTGTGAAGTTGTCAGACAGCACCACAGACACACAACATGCCCTTTTCCCCACTCTGTTGGATCTTACCTCCTACTTAGGAAATAAAAAAGAAACAGTTCAGTCCCATCCCCGTTCATGGTGGGGATTCTGAAGTTGCAGGGGAGTTTGTGGTCGGTGGCTGCTCAGTAGTTCGATCCAGCAGGTCTTCCAGATTTTCACATATGCTGTCGGCCCAAGCAGAAAAGACCAGAGCCCAGTCTGTAGGGTCCAAATGTGTTCCTGCCACCTGTGTTGGGCATGACTCCTGGTCTGTTGGGATTTTCAATGAGGATGGAGTCAGTTTTCGTAGTGGGCCATAGCAGTAAGGCATTTTCACTGGGGTGTCAAAAGGAGAACCACTGCTGGCATTGGATGACAGGTAGGGCCTCTGTCTGCTCCTGGATCTGTCTCTGGGAGATAACATATTTTGTTGCAGAGCTGGCTTGGTCCTTTTTTTTGTCGACCATGGGTCACTTGGTGCCATTGCTCATTGCTATTGACCGAGAGTGAATCAGGTTTATTTTGTTGTCCATTGCTGCTCTCCATGGAGTTGTAGAAGACCTCCACAGGCTGCATGGAAGTGCCTTGTGGTTCTGACATGTGCTGCCCATGGCCATCCTTGCATTTTGGCATTTGCTGCAAATATCACTCCACTTCAGCTGGTGATCCAAAAACACAAATACCCTGTTTACTTGGATCCTGAGCATTGCTGGGTACCTCAACAAAGTGGGAATGCCAAGGTGGTAAAATCTTTGACATACCCCTGTGAATGCCCTATGTTGTTTGGAGAGTTCAGGTGAAAAATCTTGGAAGATCTGCACTTTATGCCCTTCCCAGCTCAGGATGCTCCAGTCTCTTGCCAGTCTCAGAACTGCTTCTTTTGTGAGATACCTGAGGAATGTACATAGGATGGTGTGGGGTTTTATCAATATGAAGGTGCAGGCCATCCTCCTGTTGCAGTGAGCCAGGCAGTAGTTCGTAAAGGAAGGCTGCCATGTCTTTTCCCTTGCAGCCCTTCGGAATACCCACTATCCTGATGTTGTTTTTGCAGGCTCAGTTTTCCATATCATCTGTTTTGTCCATTAAGTACTGGATTTAATGGTAATGCTCTCGAAGAATGCCTTGGCAGTTTTCAGTTATCATTTGTTGTTTTTTAATGTCAGTTTCAGTTGCTGCTATCCTTGTGGCCAGGGCACTGAAATCCTTGTTCGCTTTGGCTGTAGTTCTTTTCAGCTCCATGGTGTCTTGCAAAATTTATGACAGCATTTTTGTGATATTTGCCAGTCCAGCAGATGTCCCTTCTTTCAATTGATCATTGAGTTTTTGTTTAGTCTGAGGGCTCTGAAGTAGCAGATTGTAGTTTTGTGTGCCACCCAGCAGATTAGTTGGTTCAGGTGCAGGTTCCCTCAAGAAGCCTTGTAGTGCTAGCAAAAACTTGTTATACACAGTTCTTGGCTATTTCTTGGAGGATAGTTGTCCAGAGGGTATCAAATGAAAGCTCTTGTGTTCCCCCTCATTAACAAGCCATTTAGTTAATTACAAGTCCCTTTGTGTTTGAAGGATGTCGGAGTTTTTTTCCCGTGGTGGTCCTGCTCAGTAAAATCAGGCTGCTGTCATGTTCGCCAGCTAGCTCCTCCCCCCAGGTAGCAGGATCTTGAGAGAAAGTAATACTAGGCAAGTAGAAAAAGCTGGGAAGCAAAACAGTGTGATTGGAGGAAGGGAGAGAAATTAAGAAATAGGCATGAAAATGAGTCATCAAGTAGGGTCTAATAAGTGAGTAAGGCTAGAAGGTTGAAAGGTGAAAGTGTGTGTGTGTGTGTGTGTGTGTGTGTGTGTGTGTGTGTGTGTAGGGGGTAGGGGTCAGGAACAACAGAAAAAAAGAAATTTGGATGTGCACATATAGCTCAAATGTCCATGTGAGTATGCCCAAGCATACGGTGAATGGATATGTGTGCAGGCATACCCAGCTATCCACAAATAGTGTACGTGCACACATACAAATATATTAAAAGGATAAAGAGAAAATTAAACTGATAAAACACAAGGGAGCTAAAAAGACAAGATGGTACAAAATAAATCTGTTATACAGTTCAGAGGGCTTCTGGAAACCTACAGTAAGTGGATGATATATGGTTAGTTAGCACTACAGTAATTCTCACCCAAACCCTCTGGGTTGAATGAGACTCTTATATTCTACTAAGTTGCCTTTTCTGCCCCCTCATGTTTTACCACTGTACTTATTCTTTTCTCTTCATATCAGACTGTAGACAGGTTATTAAATTCTACTTGCTTGCAAAAGATGGATGACGTATTCCGAGAAAGATACGAATGGTCAAATCTGATTTTCAGTACCAAGACTGCCAGCATCTGGGACTGGATTGCCTCCACTACTTGCATCTGTAGCAACAGGGGTAGGCTGTCAAATAATATGGACACTCTGATGGCCTGGAGTTTTAGCTGGGCGGATCTGGAGGAAGTTGACCAGATGATCATTGGGCTTCATAGTACCATCTCTACCTGGGATCCAGCTTTAACTCAGCTTGTGAAGGCTGGGGTAGCTTGGAACTGGCACCAACTATATTGGGAGTCATCAATGCTTTTGAAGGGAGGACATCTGAAGAGGGTGATTTTGAGGCCCCTGCTCAAGAAGCAATCATTAGATTGTGATGAACCCAAATAACTACTGGCCAATCTCCAACCTGCCCTTCATGGCTAAGGTTGTGGAGAAACTGGTGGCAGTGAAGTCGGAGAAGCTTCTGCCAGGTGCAACATATTTAAATCCTTCCAATCTGGCTACTGTTAGTGCCATAGCACAAAGATGACTTTAAATCAAGGGGTGCAATGATCTGCTTCTGGTCAAGGTCTCTATAGTGTTTCATGATCAATCACCTGCTTTTGACATGGTGGATCATAGGGTGTTAGTGTGGAAACTTAAGAAATACTGTACATGAGTTTGCCCAGGGCTGTGCTCACATTGTTCCAGTAATCCCTGGAAGAGCAGGAGCAGTCAGTGATCATGGTTCCCTTTCTGTTCAGACCAGTGGCCACTGATTATGGCGTTCCTTAGGGGACAGTCCTCTCCCTCATGCTTTTTGACATGTCCAGTTTATGAGACCACTCAGGGAGATCATTAGCAAGTACTGTGCATGGTGTCACTGTTATACAGAAGATACCTGACTATACATCCCCTTTGCACTTGACCAGGGCCTGGATGATCACTTTCTGTGAGTATTGGAGCCTTGCTTGGAGGAAGTGAAAGACTGGATTTGATCCAAATGGTTGGTCCTTAATCCAGGAAGATGAAGCTGTTGTTAGTTGAATCTGATCAACTTGTATCTACTTTAAAAGGTAGCCTCACACTCCCTATCCTTGATGTGATTCAGCTGGGGGCCAGGGAGGGTGGTAGATTGAGCAACTTCGGAGTAGTTCTTGACAAACAGTTGTTCCTGGAATTGCAGGTGTGGTGGAGGTCAAGAATTGCATTTAGCACCTAAAAACATCACCAGATCATGTTTCTTTCTAGAATCTGAAGTTCTGAGAACACTGGTATAGTCATTTGTTTCCCGCAGCTCCATTACTGTATAGCATTCTATAAGGGCATACCCTGTGGTTAGACTCAACGCCTGCAGGTGCAGAATGTGGCAACTCATTTTCTTAGTTCTTCTAGTAAAATAAAAACACAGAAACATAGAATTTATTGGCAGAAAAGGACTGCTTGTCCCACCCAGTCTGTCCATATGGTACCTCCCTTGTTGGTCTCTGCTGACTCTAACTGGTCCCAGGCAACCCTCCCTCCTCCTTGCCTATGTATTAATATTCCCCTATGTCTGTCCAATGCATGCTTGAAGTCCCTTCTGTTTTAACCTCCACCACTTACAACTGGCAGTCTTTTCCAGGCATGTACCACTATTTCAGTGAAAAGGGCTTCTTCACATCCCTCTTAAACTCCCCCCTCTAGGTTCATTGCATGCCCTCTGTTCCTGGTGCTCTTTCTGTTAAGAAACATACTCCTCTCCTGCACCCTGTTCACTTCTATGAGGCACTTGTAGGTCTCTATTGTGTCATGTCCCCTCTTGCTCTCCTCTCTTCCAGGGTGTACATGTTGAGATCCCTCAGTCTCTCCTCATAGGCTTTTGGTGCAACCCTACATCATTTTAATTGCCCTCCTCTGGACTGCTTCTACCCTGTCTATGTCCTTTCTGAGGTACAACCTCTAGAACAGGATGCAATACTCCAGGTGAGGTCTCACCAGCAAGCAATACTGTACATTGGTACAACTCCCTCCTCCTGTTAAAGATACTTCTTATTATTTCATTTTAGTTCATTTTTGTTGACTGCGTAAGTGTACTAGACAAATCCTGCCTGTTTTCAGGCACAACCCGGGGGAGGGGGATACAGATGATTGCCTACTGACCTTGAACTAGATTAAGCTGTTGATGGTATTTTTAGTGAATGCACTCTAGCATCCCACTGGCCCTACCCACTGCTTCGTCACACTGCCCTGCCACTTTGAGGTCATCAGATATGATGACCCCAAGATCTCTTTCCTGTTTAGTTACTGTTAGCACCTCCTCCCCAACTTAGATTTAGCGCCTGAGTTATTATACCCTAACTGCATTATTTTGCACTTTTGGCATTGAACCACAACTGCCAGGCTCTTGATCACTTCTTGAATTTCCCATGATCCCTGCACATTCTCTCCACCCCTTCCTGAGTGTCGAATCTATTACAGATTTTGGTGTTATCTGTAAAAAGGCATACTTTCCCTTCCAGTTCTTCTGCAGTGTCACTTATAAAGACATTGACGAGGACATGTCCCAGTACTGAGCCCTGCAGTACTGAACAGGTCACTCTCCCATCATTAGAGTGAGTACCGTTAAACACGACCCTCCGTTGCCTACCCATTAACCAGTTTCTCACCTAATTAACCACCTTGGATCCCATCCCTAGGCTACTCAATTTCTTTATCAGTCTCCAGTGTGGCACAGTGTTGAAGGCCTTGTTTAAGTCCAGATAGGCCATGTCCACTGCCCTCCCCTGATACTTTTCCATGGTCACCAAGTTGAAGAAGTCAATCAGATTTGTCTGAATTTGGACCTAGAGACCATCATGGCAAAGGCCAACCTGGATGTTGCAGTCATTACCCAGTCATGGTGCACTGAAAACCATGATTGGGACATGGCCATACCAGGCTATACTCATTCAGGAAGGACTGGGTGGAAAGGAAAGGAGGGGGTGGTGCTTTATGTGAGGGAAAGCATAAAAGTGACAGAGATACGGGGAATACAGGGGGAGGCAAAGGTACAGTGGGTCACCCTGGAGATGAGGAATGGAGCCACTATTCATACTAGAGAGATCTACAGACCTGTTGTACAGGGGGAGTAATTAGATAAGGTACTGGTTGAAGCCACTGGCAAGATGGCAGAAAAGGGGGAGGTGCTGCTGGGCTGGTGGGGGACTTCAACCTGCCAGATGTAGATTGGAGCCCCCCAACAGCAGCTTCAGCTAGAAATAGAGACATCCTAGACTCTCTGCAGGGGCATTCCTCAGGCAACTAGTCAGTGAACCCACACATGATGGAACAATGCTAGAGCTGGTACTCACTAACAGGGACAGTGTTGCAGACGTCAAGTGGGGATGCTACCTGGGGATCAGTGATCACCATATGGTGTGTTTCAGTATAAGGACTGCTGTGGAATTGAACCACACAAGGGCAAGGAAGATGGGTGAATGCCTCGGGGATGATCTGATGGGGGGAAGGCCTGGGTGGGGTAGAGGAACAATGGGCAAAGCTAAAAGGGAGCATAGTAAGGCAAAAAACCTCTGTGTCAAACAAATGAGCAAGAGGAAAAAGAAACCACTGTGGTTCTCAAAAGAGGTGTCTGAAAAGGCAAAGGCTAAAAAGGTAGCATTCAGAAGGTATAAGGAGACACAGAGAGAGGAGGAGGAGGAGGATAGGGAGGTGTATCAGAAGAAACAGAGGGAAGCAGGGAAAGCAGCAAGGTAAGGATTACAAAGGCACAAACTAAAGAGAGAATAGCTCAGAAGGGAACAAAAGGGGGGGCAAAACATTTTTTAGGTATGTACAGTAAGTAGTGCTACTCAGATAGTATCCTACAAATTTGGATACCATCAGATACCATCATTTTGGTCGGATATCGGATAGCCTCAGATAGCATAGGCACCCAACCATGGATCCAACCTCCTAGGATCAACTGTAAGTATCTGAGTTATCTGAGCATCCGACCTGGATCAGATGGATCCGACCAGGGATCTGATGGACCTGACCATCAGATCCAACTATCCGAGGTGGGATCTTATGGATTGGACCACCGGATCCAATTATCTGAGGTGGGATCTAATGGATCTGACCACCGGATCCAATCACCGGGTCCTAGCTTGGATACCAGCACTATCCAACAGAGGATAGTTGGAGCCACAAAAGCACTATCCGAGCAACACTATATGTAAGTGAAAAGAGGAAGACCAGGGGTGGGATTGCAAGGTTGAAAAAGGAAGGGGGGGGGACTGTGCTGCAGAGGGAGACCAGGAACAGTCAGACACCCTGAACAAATACTATTGTTCAGTGTTCATGGAAGAAGAAGAAGTGGAGGCACCACAAAAAAGTAACAGAAGCTTTCGAAGTGGGGAGGTGGACACTAGTCCATTTTTGGAGGTGAGAGTCTTGAAAGGACTTGCTAATCTGAAGGTGGACAAAGCAGTGGGGCTAGACGGGGTGCATCAGGTTTATTGAAGGAGCTCAGGGAAATACTGGCTGCACCTCTGACAGTTCTATTTAACAGCTCACTGGTGACAAGACTGGTTCCGGAGGATGGGAGGAGGGTGAATGTAGGTATTAGGGAGGAGTCAGGCAATTCGATGCGAGTCAGCCTGACATCAATGGTGGAAATGTTAATGGAATTACTGGTGAATGAAAAAATTGTGGAATATCTGGAATCCAGTGGATTACAAGACCCGAGGCAGCATGGCTTCATAGGAGGGAGGTCATGTCAAATGAATGTGATAGATTTCTTTGACTGGGTGACAAAGGATTTAGAGCTGATGGAGCGGTGAACATGGCCTACCTAGATTTCAGTAAGGCTTTCAACACATTCCATATAAGAAACTACTAAGCAAGTTGGGTAGCTTAGGAGTGGGTCCAAAGGTGGTAAACTGGATAAGAAATTGTTAAGAGATAGGCAACAGAGGGTGGTGGTAGATGGAGTTCACTCTGAGGAAGAGAGGGTAACCAGCGGGGTGCCTCAGCGATCAGTTGTGGGACCAGTCCTCTTTAATGTCTTTATAGGTGACATTGCAGAGGAGCTGGAAGGGAAGGTCTGCCTCTTTGTAGATGACACCACAATCCACAATATGGTGGACACTCCAGAGAGGTGGAAAGGATGACCGGAGACATGAGAAAACCTTAGGAGTGGTTAAGGGTGTGGCAGCTGGGTTTCAATGCAAAAATAGAAAATAATGCACTTAGGGCACAGAAACCCAGTGGCAGAGTACAAAATGCGTGGAGTGGTATTGACGACCACCAATTCCCTTAGCAAACCAGGAGTTAGAGATCTCCGCTAAAAGTGGTGCCAATTGGGGAATGCAAGCTTTATAAAAGTTGTTGGTTAAACCATTGGGACACGGTGCTTTGTTGGGGGGGGGAGGCAATTGCACTATCACCTTCTCAACTTTGATTAGTGTGATTGGTGAACCCAGGTGTACTATGGAAGGAAGGGGTAATGTTGGGAGGTCCACAGAGTCTACTAGGTTGATACTGAGTCTGCTGAGGGGTCTAGGGACAGGTCTCTAGCACAAAGATTTTGGAAATAGGCTTAGAAGACTTTGACCATCTCTCTAGGGTTGGTTATGACCGTGACATCAGGGTCAGGCCACAATCCTGGGATAAACTTGGCTGCTTCTGCCTGGTGTAAGTGGAGAGCCAGGAGTTTTTTCGCCTTTTCTCTGGCTTCTAAATATTTCAGTTTAGTACGGTGCAAGACAAGTTCCACTTTCTGTGCCAGAATGTCGGCATATTGGGTTTGTAAAAAATGCAGTCTGACCCACTCTGAGTTCTGGGAGGAGCATGTCAAGGGATGTTCCAAATGGCGAATATCCCTCAAAAACGCCTCCAGTCACTCCCTGCCCCTACGGGCCAGGACAGTTGAGAGGCAGATGAACTCGCCTCTTAGGGCACATTTAAGTGCTGCCCAGATTGTGTCCACTTTGTTCACTGGGACCCTATTAACATTCAAGAAATTGGTGATAAAATGTTGAATATGGGATGAGGAGTCAGGGGCTTGTAATAACTGTGCATTGAGATGCCATATAGTATCTCGGTGCACACCCGGTCCCAATAAATGAGTGACACTAATGGGTGAGTGGTCAGAGAGCACTCTTGAATGAATATCTGCAGCTAGTATGTCTGGTAGACAAAATGAGCTTACAAGAAAATAATCAATCCTAGAGAAGGTATTATGAGGGGGGAGTAGTAGGTGTACTGTCTAGCCATACATCTACTGATTCTACCCCGCTCATTAAGTCACAGAGAGCCTTCTGCTCTGGGGATAAGCCAACCCTTTTGGTGTCCGAGCGATCAAGGCCTGACTGCGGGACCAAGTTTCAGTCTCCGCCCACTATAGTAGGTAATGGTGGGTCAAAGGTCAAAAGGGGAATAAATTGGGAGAAAAAATGTGGAGAATCTATGTTTGGGCCATACATTGAGCCAAGAACAACTGGGTAAGTACCCAGTGTACCCCAGACAATAATGTAGCTCCCTGAGGGGTCCCATAACTCCTGCATTAGGCTAAAAGGGATGGACTTGGCAATTAGAATGACAACTCCACCTTGCTTGGAGGAAACACCAGATCCGAAGACTTGGCCTACTCAACCCCGACAAAAGAGGGATGTCTCTTCTCTGCGAAGGTGGGTTTATTGTAAGTAGGCTATCCCTACCTGAAGTTGCTGGAGGTGGCAAAGGATCATGACACTTTTACGCCTCTCTTAAGCACCCTTGACATTTCAGCTGCAAAAATTATAGGGCCCACTCATTATGACTGGTTGTTCTGTGCTTGTTGCAGATGAGAGAGTGTAGTGTGATTAACTTGCTTTATGTACAATACTTGCAGAAAAATGAAACAAGGTGCAATAGGGGCGCAGACACCCCACTACCCCTCCTCCACTCCCAACCCCCCAATCTGTATCTCCCAATAACCCTTTCCACGAAACCAAGGACAAACACCCCCCTCCACCCCAGTAAACCCTCCCAATAATCCCCACTGAAAACCATCAAAACCTTATATATCAATAACACTGCCCCCAGTTCTATTAACCGATCTTCCGTATTATACATGGTCAAGTGATTACACTTCCCAACCACCCACCTGAGATCCATTCCCCTTGTCTCCCCCCACCATCCCACATACTGTATATTCAAATGTTAACCTGACATTGAAGCATTAGTAACCTAGCAATTAAACTCTAATGAGACATTAAGGAGTAACAACAAAATATAAATGGATTGCTGGAGAAATCACATGCAATGGCTACTACTCAAAAGCCTTAACCTTTCGTTCTTACTCTTGTCTTGCGAAATGCAAAGCAAACTTAAAATGATACTATCCCATGATCAACAGTAAGCAATTTAAACCCATGACCCAAAGATCTGTTTGGGATACATGAATATACCCAGCATCATCAGGCTCAGTTTTGATCCCCGCCCCCCCCATGTCCTGCAACACCAAGCAAAAAACATTGTTACTCAGAGTTATTTAAGGTTTCTGAAATCCGGAACTTTGTTCATTCAAGGATTTAAATAAAATGGTCCGCATTGCTCAGGTTTAGAAAATTAAAGCGTCCACATTATGGTCAGATAAAATCCAGGGAGCCAGGTCGGATGATTCTGTAAATTCAGATGGAAACAGTGGGATCTGGGACTGTGAGGGTGCTGTGGACTGGTACACTGTAATCTCTCTGCTAATCCACCTTTGTCTCCTAGCACAGAGTCCATCAGAAGACAAAAAAAAAGGGCTAGGATCCTCCCCGATAGCCTCCTTAGAATTTCACCAATTGCTAAAATATGAAGAGGGGGGGTACCCCCTATTATTACTTGTGGCATTTTGTAACTGCTTTTTTAAATACATGAAAACCCAACGAACAACCCTTAATAGCAATCTGGGGAGCTGCAGTTTCGATTATTAGCACCATTACAGACCAACGTTCAGTTGAATAACAAAAAGGTGGCACTTACTGCATCCTACATGGACTCAGCCGGCAATCGCAAGGGCAAGTTGGCTGCCAGGCTTGCTTCATTTGAATAAATCTGGAAGCAGATTCTTGAGCTCTAAGGCCACTTGCGCTGGAATCTCAAACAATTTCCATTGATCAGAGTTCTTAACTTGCAGTGTGGCAGGGTATCTAACTTGGTATGGCTTCCCCGCAGCAAAGAGTTTGGAGACAATAGGTGCTATTCCTGTCTCTTGGCTCGCACTGACTGTGGCAGATCTTTGGCCAGTCTCAGATGATGCCCTTCCCAGCTAAGCTCCTTAAGATCCCTTGTTTTGGACAGAATGTGCTGTTTGTCCAAAAAGTTAAGGAATTTAAAGATGAAGGGACGTGGAGGGGCTCCTGGAGGCAGTGGAGGGTGCAACAAGCGGTGGGCCCATTCTACAATGTATGTGGAGCCATTGGGAGAGGAGCCCGCCACTTGATCACAGAATTTCTGAATAAAAGTGATCGGGTTGTTTCCCTCCTCTTTTTCTGGCAGTCCAAACAATATTAGATTATTACATCTACTCCATCCCTCGAGGTCTTCCAGTTTGTCCTCCAGGCGATGGATCTTGGGGCACATAGCTGTCATGCTGGGGTCCACTTTCTCCTTCCATTTTTCAACCGATGATAAACGAGCCTCTGAGTCGGTCACCCTGGTAGAAAAAGAGTCGACAGAGGATCATAGTTTTTGCAGTTCTTCTGTTAGTGTGGAGACTGTATCTTGAAAGGTTTCATGGTTTCCAGAAACCATTCCTCTCTTAGGGGAGTACCCGCTGCCGGGGGCTTGCTCGTAACTGCGGCCTGGTGCTTAGGTCTTTTAGAGGCCTTATCTTTTTCTGGTGTCAGTGGTGGTGTGACGTGGTGAAGGATTCTTCATCACTGCGTCCATTATTATTGGTAAGTGCTGTACTAGCTGGCTCTCAGTAGTGTAAGCTAGATTTTCCCACCAAGCAGGATGTGTTTTAGGGTTCAAAAATATCTTAAATTGAGTGGATTCGGCAGGGAGTAGTGAGGAGATGCAGCTCTCTCCTAGGCAGCCATCACATGACTCCCCTGGGCTGGCATTTTCATTCAGTCAGGTCTCGGTGATGCAAGTTCAATCTGACTAATTAATCTGGCATTGCCTAACACTGCCTGAGAAGGACAGGTGGGATGAGGCTGATCCTGTCACCTGCCCATTAACTGTGGAAACCTTGGGTATGGGAACCAGACTGGGAGGACCACTCTCCTGGACCCATGTCACCCCAGGGCATCCCCAGGTCCCTTCCACCCCAATTCATCCCCCCTCCAGCATATTCCCACCACCAGCCTTCACACATCTTTGCCTCCTCCCCCTGCGTGCTATCCCCAATGCTCTACAGTTCCCATATACCTCTGATGTTAATGAGGGATATTCAAAAGGATGGGGATCATGGAGCCTGGAGGTGGAATGGTATCTTACCTTTGGAGCCTGGACCACATCTCTGTAAGGACATAGACAGACGAGAGGCAGTCCAGAGGAGGGCAAGTAAAATGGACCAAGGTCTGTATCAAAGGCCCTATGAGGAGACAATAAAAGGCCTCAACATATGGAACAGAGGAGATGAGGATGATATGACAGAGAACTTTAAATACCTCATGGGGGTAAATAAGATACAGAACAGAAGTATTTTTCTGAAGAAAAGGTGCCCAAGAGCAAGGGGACATGCTATGAAGCTGGATGGGGATGAATTTAGGAGAGATGTGAGGAAGCACTTCTTCACAGAAAGAGTGGTGTATTCCTGGAACAGCCTTCCAGTGGAGATTGTGGGGGTGAAAACAGTGGTGGGGTTCACGTATGCATGGGATAAGCACAAGACAATCATAATGGAAAGGAAGGGGAAGGGAGAAAGAACTGTAGATCAGGTATGGTCTGCGGTAATTGTGTAGGTAGGGAGGAATGGGCAGACTGGATTCGCCAAACGGTCCTCATCTACCATCAAATTCTGTCTCTCTGTCTGGCATGACCACCTCCTGTGAATCTGTGTTGCCTGTGGTCTTGTAGCCTACTGGATTCAGTATCAGAAGTTGGAACATATCTTCCTAGAGCTCTTACTAATGAGAGTCCCTGCCAGCTCAGTGGCATGGCAGTAGCACTACTGCCCATCATGCTGGTGACCTGAATCTGGAGTAGTTTCAGATTGCTGACAGGAAGGGGCATGGACCAAGTGTCCACTGGACTGCTCTCCTCTCCCGGGAAGAGAAGTATGCTTGCTCTGCCGTGACTGCCACCAGGTGGAGGCCTGGTTGTAGGATGGGATGGGAGCAACAGAGAATGGGAGCATGTGCATGTGAAGGCCTGAAGGACTCCGTGGTGCGTGCAAGCCTCCACATGCACATGCTGACAAGTGTGCCCCAGCTATGGTGATGGACCAGTAAAGTGGAGAAAAATACGGTGATGCAGGCTTGTATGATGTCCTACATACTGACCCTCCACCATGCCACAACTGGTACCCAGCCAGCCCAAGTTCTGAATTTGTGACTCCGAAGGAGAATGGTCCTCCCCCTCCTGGCCCTGCCATGGGGGGGATCTGCGGGGGAAACATGCTGGATCATAGGTCCTGGGGAGGTGGTTGTCAGTGGGGGGTACGGGGACTGGACCAATGGAAGCCAGCCTGCTATGGCCAGCCAGCAAAACACCTGGGTGAAAAAATAATAATGAATCACTTCAAGATGGAAGTTATGAAGTGGCTCAGTGTGGCATACCCTGATCCCATCACCTGTCATTTTATTAAACGGTAGAGGAAATGTGCTTATTGTAAGCCCTTCCCCCCAGTCTAGGGGTATCAGATGGCACAGTTTATTTTGGGGGAGAAGCAAACATCAAATTACTTACTTAATCTTCTGAGATGGTGGTGACCTCCCAGGGATGCAGAGCATCTTCAGGCATGTACAGGGCTACAAATTAGGTCTGGTTAGTAAGCAACATCTGTAGTGAAATAATTAATTGTCCACAACACAGATAAAAGTCCAATTAAAGGTTAACTGTTGTCCATCCCATAAGCTTAGCATCACATCACTATTACACAGGTGCAAAACATGATCTAATTTAAATTCATGTTATACTCCAGATTTGCTTGAATTTCCTTTCCTGTGGAGGAAAACTGATTCTTCACAGGGGATCTTGTCCCATCAGTTTCAGGTGGTTTTGTTAAAGTGGGGCTACAGGCAACACAAGGGGTTAAAGGGAAATGTCCATTTCCCAAAGATCCATACTTCAGTGTGGGGTAGCCCACGAATAGCAGTTTCACATAAAAATAGAATTTTTACCTTTGTGGCTTCTTAGTTTTTTATAGTGTATCTGGTTGATACTGCCATCCCTCCTGCCAGCATATTGTAATGAGCACCTCTACAGGCACATCCCACAACCTTCCTTGGCTGTCCTGAGTCTGACATTTGAGCTGAGGAGCAGCCATGGAGCCTGTATAGCACAGTGCTATGGACAGAGCTGCGAAAAGCTCCATTTTGAGGTGTAGCGGTCCTGGCGCTATACCGCTATCGAGTATGGACCATTAGTCAATTGTTGATGTATACCTGGCCACGGTATAACACCATCACCTACACATTTCAAAACGGAGTTATTAACAGCTCCATCCAAACACAAGTGAGAAAGAAATAAGTGCCTTTGCTGGGATTTGAATTCAGGCCACCAGGAATATCATTCCGGTTTGCATAACCAACTGTGCCACTAAGCCAACTGGAAAGCTGGGACTCCCAAAAGCACCTTAGTCTTTCTCTAATGCACAATCTGGTGATGCACAGATAATTACATTTTCATACACAAGGCTGTGGTGTGCACTTATGTAACCAAATAAACAGAAGAGAGAAAGAAATAAGTGCATTAGCTGAGATTCGAGCCCAGAGCACCCAGAATACCAATCTGATTGTACTACCAGTTGCACCACCATGTTATCTGGAAATCTGAGATTTCCAGAAGCACCTTACTCTTTCTCTAATGCATAACCTGGTGATGCACAGATAATTATTTTTTCATACACGAGAGTGTGGTGTGCACATATATGGAACCCAAACAAACAGAAAAGAGAAAGAAATAAGTGCTTTTAGGTAGAACTGGAACCTAGGCTGCTCAGGAATTATTCTTGAAGGGCACTAGTTGTGCCAGAAAGGCAACTGGAAACCTAGGATTCCCAGAAGCACCTTACTCCTTCTGTAATACACAACCTGGTGCTGCACAAATTACATTTTCAATCACAAGGGTAAGGTGTTGTGCATTAGAGAAAGAGTAAGGTGCTTCGGTGAGTCACTGGTTTCCAGTTGCCTTAGTGGCACAGCTGACAGCACAACTGGAAAGGTATTGCAGGTGGCCTGGGTTCAAATTCCAGCAAAGGCAATTTTTTTTTTTAATCATTTGATAACTGGGTAAGGACACTGGACAGAAGCCCTTTTTCAGGTCTAACCCAGAACAACACAATACAAAATTATACAACGTACAGATGAGTAACTCAGTTACTTAATACATTTACAGATTGATTTCATCAATAAAAATTGTTTTATATCCATGAGTGTAACTCACAATTTTGTAACATTATGTAACCTAAGTAACATAAAAACTACTACACTATGTAACCTAAGTGTATCTATGTTAAATGTTCCTTTTACTGCACCTGTAATGTTATTCTTTGTTTTAATCTGCACTGTAATAACTATCTTGATGTCTGCCCCCCCGCGACGAGGTGCCTTTGTAAATGAGTCTCTGACTCAAAGGTTGTAAACCCGATTTGTAATGAATAAATGAATTTATACAAAATCTTAAAACAGACAATAAAATTAGTCATTCAAACAGACACTGGTAGTGAGTTCCAATATAGTGGTGCAGCAATAGAAAAAGCATGAGACCCAGATTTGTGCTTACTCATTAAAACATCAAGCAGTAAGCTATTGGCAGACCTAAGCATGGACAGAACCTTATGGACTATAATTAAATCAGATAAGGAAAACAATGGACTGAAAAAAATAGATTTAAAAATCATACATCCAAGAAACATTAAATTCTAGAACTTTTTTTTTAACTTTCTGTATACTCTTCGTGGCTGTGGGGGAACACTTGACCCCCTATCGGCCTGGTACACTGACCCCTCAAGCTCCACCTGGTTTGGCCTCCGCTTTGACGATGGGATGGGGAGGACCATGACTTACCCTTCATGGAGGGGGCCTAACCAGGGAGTGGATGGGGAGAGACCACATCACCCTTGAGACCCCACCCGCTGCAGGGCTTTGTTTGGACCAGGCGACCATGGGTCAACTGGGGCCTCATGCTGCTTGCTCTAAGGGGATTTTCCTGTGTAGGTCCCCAGGAGGAGGTTTGCAATGATGCCAGCACGTCAAACTACACGCTACTGCACAGCCTACATAGGCCTCCGCCTCCTCTGTGCCCATCCAAGGTGGTCCAAGCTGCAGAGACACACAGTTGCCACTGCAGTGCTGGAAACCACAGTCACCCTCCCCGGGAGATTACAGCCTGCCTAATGGCTGCTAAATCCTTCTCCTCCCCCGGCCGACAGCTGGTGGCTTGAGCTCGCTCCGAACCCGGTCGCCAGTGTGGCACGAGGTATGAAGTCCAGGGCCTCTATCCTTAGTGCCACCAGTCTGGCTGAATTCAAGAACTTAAAGATATCCAACCTGAGACTATATGTCACAATGATGTGTATGGTAAGAAACAGATAAAACAAAATGACAAATATTATTATATGTAACAGCTAAAATATCCAGCTCCTTGGTACCTAATTTCTAATATAAACTGGCAACATAATCAAGATGAGAAAGAAGGGACCCAACCACCATGGATTTCCTTGTTTCAAAAGTGAAATAAGTCTTGAACTTGTATAAAAGGCCCAGTTTCTGATTCACTATCCTACTAACTGAAGTAATTTGCAAAGAAAAATGTAATGCAGGATCCAACAAGACACCCAAGTACTTACACTGTTGCAGTTGCTCACTGATTGCTCCAGACAAATCTTGAGCTAAGAAATTAGGATTACCCTTAACAGGAAATTTGTACTGAATAACATTGACTTTGTTTTCTTTGATTTTAATACCATGGAGTTGTTTAAAAACCAATTACAAACAACACTGAAATCCTGTTGGATCTTTCTCTCTTCTGTTGGTCTGGGTTCCATGTATATGCATATAACACCGTTGTGATCGAAAATATGCAGTAATAGCGCTGTCCATAGCAATATGCTATACACACTCCCACCACTGCTGTCTGTCTTGTATGTCAGACTCAGGACTGTCACAGGAGGTTGTGGGTTGTGCCTCTAGTGGTGCACATTAAAATATGCTGGTGAGAGGGACGTCACGATCAACCAGATAAACTATAAAACACTAAGACGCTAGAAAGGTAAAAATTCAATTCTTTATGCGAAACTGCTAATTGGGGGTTACTCCACACTGAGATCTAAGGCTTTGGGAAATAGACGTTTCCCTTTAAGGTAGTTGTGTGCTGAAATTATGTTAATCTTCCCAGTAAATTTAGGGCTCTCATCTCTCACAGCACCTTACAGGATCCTCTCACTACCTAGAAATGTTCTCTCACAGCAGATACTCCTGTAAAAGTACACAGGCTAATATAGTATTTTTCCTATCGACCATGCCACGGGTCATTTACATTAGAGGCTAGGGCACCAGCTGGCTATGGGCCAATGAGCATTTTGCCATACATATATAGCTTCTCAAGGAACACCAGCTCATTCCTGCAGACTCAGTTACTCTGGGGGGGTCCTTAATTCGGCACACCTATCCTAACCCACCTCGCATTAGTTCTTCTGAGAAATACAAGCAATTAACCATTAAATATTTACAGTATTAACTCTTCAACCTCCTTTCAGGGAGTGGGCTCCAGGTGCCTATTATTACAGATACTCAGCCTTTACAGTTACACGTTACAGAGTTACCATGTAATTTCAGCTGTCATGTCAGTTTCCTTTGATCTTACCAGATTGTCTCCAGTGCATTTTCTCTCATTTCTTTGATTGCTAAGCTACCCTTCAGGAATCCTTCTATGTGGGGAAATTTACCCCTTTGGGGGCACTGATGCAAAATGGCCATATCCAGTTTCCAAGACTTTTTAGAGTCACTCAGCAGGAATTTTCAGTTTAATCTGGGGAGATGCTGCAGATTCTGTGCACCTGGATCTAACTGAAACACAGCTTCCTGGACTGGATAGAGCCAAGCAGCTCTGCCTCCAGAACCCTAAGTTAGTAGCTGCACCGGGTCAATTTGCCAACATCAAAAACAGCACCGGCAAAAACCTTGCGGCACGGTTCCATAATCTAAGTGGGGTCTGAAACTGCACTTAGATTATATATACCAACTTTGGAAGCGTGCCCACTTTTATTCCTGTGTGGTTTTTGACAGTGAGTTTTTGGTTTCGGTAAATTGACCGGTTACTGTTAGTAGCCTGCAGAATCAATGCTTTTAGAAGGCACACCAAGTACTTATACTAACAGGCCTAGTAGACCTACAGGAAGCCTTGCTTTCTGCCTGGGGCACATACACCCCCTTTAAAACATTGACATCCTCAGCAATTCCTTGAACATCAAAGGGTCAACCAGCGACCCTACATCCCAGTGTAGCAGGATGTCGCTGTACCAGTCCACTTGACTAACAGAAGAAACACACTACAAAAATGCTGCATAGTAGCTCAGAAGTACTCATAATTCAAAAACAATAGTGATCCCTTAATGATCCTGGGTAACAGTCACACCAGGTTCCCCAATTGCCAAGCCTCCATGATCTCTGGCGACACCATACCTGAGTGACATGGAGTGGCACATCAGGTCCAAACATGGCAAACAGTATTATAATTGCAACTACAGTACAAGCTTTATACTGTAGATAGGGGCTATTATCCAGGGACTATTTAACCAGTGTAGTATAAATGTAGAGCAAGTAGATAAATCTCTTCCTAAACAGTTAAATAATTGCAGGAGAAGTTATACTAAGTTTAACAAACAGCTGTTCAGAAATTATTTGATAAAAGTGCCATGGCACAGGGTGTTCCTTATACCTGACTTGAACATGGCAGTTGAAGAGTTCACTGCCATGTTCTTAGAAGCTTGTGATATGTTTGCGCCTTTAAAAAAGATGAAACACAAACCTAAATGTTTGCCTTGAGTAGGATGAAAAATAAATAGATTAATAACAAAAAAAACAGCTTTAGAAAAAAGCAAACAAATCACTGGGCCCAGAACTATGGACGAGCTTTAAAAAATTAAGAAACAGAGTCACCACAGAAATCAGAAATTCAAAAGCTTACTATTATAAACAAAAAATTAAAGCAACAACAGACCCCAAAGACTATTGGACCTTGATAACAAATCTCACTAACCCAATTAGAAATCACCCGGAAATAAGAATTAAAGAAAATGGGGTGTTACAACAAATAGATGTTACTGCCGACTTGTTACAGTTAATTTGTAAATTTGTCTGATCTTAAGATAACAAATGATAATGTAAATAAAGAAAATCTTGTAGAAAACAATCAACCAAAGTGTAGATTTTGGAAAGTAACCACCGCTGAAGTCCTTAAGATAGTTGGTAGTTTACAACCAAAAAAGGCTAGTAGTATTGATGGCATAGAAAACAGATTATTAAAGGAATCAGCTGTGGAAATCTCTCCGATACTTAGAGATATAGTAAACTGGAATCTGAGAGAGGGGATTTTCCCTCAGAGCTAGAAGTTGGCAAAGGTTATTCCAATTGCCAAAGGAGATGGTCCTACAGATCCATCAAACTATCATCCTATAGCTCTGCTGTCAACAATTTCAAAAATACTAGAAAAAATAGTACATGGACAATTAACAAACTATCTTGAAAAGTATGAGAAACTGACAAAATTTCAGTCAGGTTTTAGAAGGGGCAGGTCCACAGCCACGGCGCTCATGGACTTCTTAGACATGGTTGCCACCCCCTTGGGTAAGGCAAGGTCCGTGGGCGCTTTGTACATGGACCTGTCAAAAGCATTTGACATGGTGGACCATGGAACTTTATTAAGTAGACTCTGAGATATAGGAATGGCAGATGAATCCTGTCAATGGTTTAGATCCTACTTAACTGAAAGAACACAGGTAGCTACTACTAACAGGTTTCAATCAAATATTCTACCCATTACCCGTGGAGTCCCCCAGGGATCGATCCTGGGCCCTCTACGGTTTATTATTTATTTAAATAGTCTCCTGGGGTATGTGATGCACTCCAGCATTCAGGTATATGCCGATGATACAGTACTGGTGGCCAAAGGTAGTTCTCTTGGTGAGGTGGAAAATAAATTACAAAATGGTTTTCTAACAATGCAGGAGTATTTCATTTCCCTGGGTTTGATTATAAACAGTAAAAAGACCCAAGTTATGCTTTCCAGTTCAAAACCATCTAAATCAAATAAAGCATGCCCAGAGCTGAAGATCAAGATGAAAGAGGGGAACATTTTAACCCAAACAGAGGTTTATAAGTATTTAGGGGTTTACATTGACCAGCACCTTATGTTTGACTATCATATCTCAGACTTGACTAAGAAAATTAATGCCCATATTGGAGCAATGAGGTGGTATACGAACTGCACGTCAAAGAATGTACGACTAATAATTGCAAATTGACTGATCCTGCCAGTCATTGACCACGAGAGCCATATATATCTGCATGCAAATGAACAACAGTTAATGAAATTGGATTATGTTTACAATAGACTGGCAAGATTTGTACTTAAGTGTAAGTACAGTTCCCACCACTGCACAATGTATAGTGCACTAGGTTGGAACTCGCTTGAGCCAAGAAGAAAAGGCATATGGATTAGTCAAGTCTGGGGTATATTAAAAACCGGGGTACCCTTGCATTTAAAAGAGAAGTTACATAAGCCAAATCATGGTGTGAACCTAAGAAAAATGGGGGCTAGGGAAGTAGTGCAGACAAAAACTACAAATAATTTTAGTAAAATTACATTTGAATACAAAGCAGCGATTAGTTAGAATGCTCTTCCTCCTCACCTAAGGAATCAGGAAATGTCAAGGGCTACATTTAAGGCTGTAATACAACATGATCTTATGTTTTGCTGTGAGTATAATGGGTAAATCGAGTTGGGTTTTTTAGCTGGGTTACTTAGAAGGGTTACTGAATTTACTATTTGCAGGTATAAAGTAATTGTAATGTTATTAAGTAAATGTTCGTCTGTACTACCTCTTATCTTATAACATGTACTGGTTTTGTATTTAGTGATGTATTTAAATGTTTTAAATGTTGTAACTACACAGGTTCACCTTGTAAATAGGGCAATATATAGCCCTAACAGTGTTATACTGTATAAATAAATTTTACTACTTACTACGTTATCAATAATGACAGTCTGTCACTTTAACACATTTGAAGCATGTTGTACTTATTGTGCCCAACATTCAAAGTTTAGTGCACTCAGGAGGATTATCAGGTGCGCTAACTCAGATTTGTACTGACACGCCCAGCTGGCCCTTGTTCAGAAGTCCCAGGAGCACCAATTCAAACCCGCAGCATCAAAGTGCTATAATGCCACTGCGCTTATGCAAATGACAGGGTCCCCCCATGCGTATCAGTGCAGTGATATCTTCAATGGTTTGTGTTGACAGTAAATAGCCCCCAAAGCAATGCTATTTACCAGTTCTAAAAACCACCTCTTAATGAGGCAGACCCATCCCTACGATGGCAGGGCTGCCCGTCAATGATCCCTCAGTCCATTTTAGAATAGCTAACCCTGATGTCTAGTGGCCTGATCCACCCCAATCACCTGTTCGTTCTAATATGGAATATTCCCTGGTGTCTAGTGGCACCCCCACCCTCCCGATCATCCATTTCATTTAATTTGGCAAATTCCCTGGTGTATAGTGGCACCTCCTACCCCCCCATTTACCCTTTCCATTTAATCTGGAAAATTGCCTGGTGTCTAGTGGCACCCTGACCTTCCCAGTCACCCATTTCATTTAATCTGCTGAATTCCCTGCTGTCTAGTGGCACTCCCACCCCCACGATCGGCCATTCTGTTGAATCTGTGGAATTCTATGGTGTCTACTGGCACCCCCACCTCCCCAATCATGTTAGGTAAGTCCTGGTGTCCACTGGTTCCCCAACCCCCTGGGAACTCATTTACTAATGTTAAGTAAACCCCAATGTCCATTGGTTTCCTCTGCCCCTGATCTGTACTGCAACTACAACTGTATGCATGCTCACTGACAGCTCACATGGTGACTGGCCAAGGAGGTGAGTGGAGGGCCATGCCATCACTGTACTGGGCTTCAAATATCTCTGGACACATGGGTAAGGGGTGTGTGTTAGCAGGGTAGTAGTATGTGAGTGGTCAGGATTGGTGTGGGGTCACTGGACTACCATTGTGATGTAGTATATTTGGAAAAGAGTGATCAGGGTGGTGCTGGGAGAACCACTGGACACCAGAGCTTACTTAACATTAATAAATGGGTGACTGTGGGCATTGGGGGAACAACTGAACACCAGGACTTACTTAACATTTGCAAAGGGGAGATCCAGGGGATGAGGGAACAACTAGACACCAGGGGCCCAATTCTCAAAGCTCCAAGCATGATACAAGGGGCTTGCACCACAAAGAATGGTGTAAAGTGCCACTTGCACCACAAGATGCTCCAGGAGTGATTCACAAGGGTGGTCTGAGTCAACCACAGGCTGCCTGCACCAAAGGGTGCTTGTGTCATCCATGTGCCAGAAAATGGTCTGTAACATGGTGCTAGGGGGCATGCAACAGATGCAAGCTGCCGCATCCTCTAAGTTCCCTGGCCACCATCGAAGCTGTTACTGAGTGCATACTGTATACAGTATGTGGTCAGTGACAGCTCAGTTGGTGGCTGGCCTTGGTGGTGAGAGGAGGGCTGTGCAGGTTTCTGGCTCAGAGTTTGGGCAGGGGGGAGTCGGGTGGTGGGCATTACCTGCTGGGGTGGGGGTCCACTAGATCTCCAGGGAATTATTTTTTAGCACATTAATTATCAGCCAGATCGAGGCTGGGAACAGACTGCTAGAACACCAGGGAATTATTTTTTTAACATATTAATAGGAAGGCAGATCGGGGCAGGGGAGGAACCACTAGACCACCAGGGAATTATTTTTTTTTAACATTTTAATTGGGAGGCAGATCAGGGCAGGAGGGGGACCACTAGACCACCAGAGAATGATTTGTTGTAACATATTAATTTTGGGGCAGATCACGGCTGGGGGGGAGGTGCTGCTAACCACCAGGGATGTGCTAGATTGGTGCACAGCTGCCCCACAACTTGTGGCAAACCCTCTGGATGGGCCGTCTGTTTGGTGCATGGCCACAGTTGCTGCAAGCTGGGGGACTTTGCTGCTGGGACCCTGCCCTATAGAGAATCAGACACAGTGTCCCTGGCATACCAGGGTTTGATGCAAGCTGCCTTTTGCCACAGTTTGCATCAATCTAAGGGCCCTTTGAGAATCGAGTCCCAGGACTTACTTAACATTAGTAAATGGATGACTGGGGGGGGGCTGGGGGATGCCACTAGACAGCAGAAAATTCACCAGATTAACTCATTCTCTCTAGAGTTCAATTCTGAGTGTTTCACCCTTGTGTCTGCAGCACACTGCAAGTGTTATCCTGAGTCCATACAATCAAAATACAGCTCAACATACCATACCTCAAACAAATGAAAATATCCTGCAAACCATAGAAGGTACACACAAAGTGTGAGTGGCAAAGTTGTTCATTACAAAATTATTTTTCTGATGGTAAATAAACCCATGCAATCATTTCTGTTTTTTTCTGTACCTTGTGAAATACCGAAAAAACTGATTTTAACAAAATCAACCAAAATAACACAATATTTTGTCAAATTTAAGGCATATCTAATCCACACTACACATGCATAGGTAATTTACAGTTATTTAATGTACTGACTAACAAAAATAAATTTTGTATATGTGAAAAATGTATTTTTTATAGATTTATTTCAATTTGCAGTTGTAACTTTGAAATTTGGTCCAAGGCCCTGTACCTCAAACAAATACAAGTATCTGAAAAAAACATAATAGCTGCACACAAAGTACGACCTGCAAAGTTGTTCAGCACAGAATTACCTTTCTAATGATGGTGGGCAAGCCAAAGTAATCATTTCGTTTTTTTTCTATACCTTGGGAAATACCAAAAAGCTGATTTTTTTGTTTTTGTCAACAAAATCTGCCACAGAAACATAATTTCCTTTTATAAAATATAAGAAACATCAAACCCAAACTGTACATGCATGTATTTTACCTGTATACTACTTATGCATGTGCAGTTTAGCACACATATATCTTATATTTTTTAACTCGGATATCACTTTATTGGTGCATCTTAGGAATTTTCCACTTACAGTGCACAGCTTTAAGGAACAAATAGTTACATATGGTACACTTTAGCTTTCATAGTGCATTAAAAATAAGTATATCACCACCAACAGCATAGTGATGTTAACCGCAGACTAATGATAAGGCACTTGTAGAAGATGAGCAAAGCCTTAGAGTCTCTTATTGTCCTGTGGTGGCTTAATCATTGAAACATAAAATATCTTGTTATATGTAGTCCATGATATGGCTTACGTCCTCCCAAAGTTGACAAAAAAGCCAGGGCTATAAGGTTACTTAAGTAGCATCAGAGAAAAGAGAAAAAAAAAATTATTGATGCAGTACACAATGAGCACCCTTAATGATCTCTAGTTAAAATGAACATAACAGTAGAATAACCTGAAAAGAATGTAACAAATATAAACAGAAATGCAGATGGTGCATTTCCTCCCCCACCCCAGGCACGCATATCTAAAAAAGCTAGGACAGCCTCCCAACTGGGTACAGGGACCATCTCAGCTACATAACAGCTGCAGCCTCGGCCATCAAATAAGGCTGCCAGATGGCCTCAAATTTCTCCTTTGTTAATAATAATAATAATAATAATGTTTATTTATTGCAAGCACAATTCCATAAATATCATAGCACTTTTACAAAAAAACCTAAAAACAGTAAACATTTTAAAAACCATTAAAATAACAGAATTTCTAAAATTAATTGTCAGGAAAAGCAAGAGAGAATAAAAATGTTTTGAAAGCAGATTTAAAGCTCTTGACAGTCAGGGACTCCCTTATCTGATGAGATAGAGAATTCCACAGGGTTGGAGCTGCAAAAGCAAATGCATGGGCTCCAGAAGTCTTCAAAAGGACCCTGGGAATCTCCAGCAATCCCTCATCAGCAGAGTGGAGTGGTCAGAGGGGATGATAAGGACAAAGGAGCTCTTGCAGGTAACCCAGTCCCTGCCCATGTAAGGCCTTGTAGGTCAGCAAGCCAACCTTGAAGGTGATCCACCACTGAACCAGCAACCAGTGCAGTCTGAGCAGCACAGGCATGACATGGCTGGACCAAGACAGCCCAGTCCAGCATTCTGCATCAGCTGAAAGTGATGGATATCAACCCCCAGAAGCGCTGAGACAGAGAGAGTGAGAAAACAGCCACAGCTTCCTTGAATCAAGGAGGTTATTTTCTAGACTACACTGAACTAAATTATTACTTTTTGGACCTGTGTAAGTAACTAGTATTGATTCTGTTTTTGGGATTGACGTTTCTTAGATTTAACTTTAATTTGCCAGGAAGGAACTGTAGCTGGGAGATATTTGCAGTCATTTGTGACTAGACCTGTTACTTAACCTCTGTGAAATAGGTGTCTGAAAGGAAGGAATGCACTCCTGGAGTGGAGGGTCAGAGTTGTAGTTGATTGTTTCTGGATGGCAGAGGCTTACTCCCTCCCACCCTTCCCCTCACCCACCCACCCCAAGTGCATAACTTCCATTATAGCAGATGTTCTGACATCACTTCCCCAAAACTGCTAACAACATATACCTGTTCATATCCTTAAAGGCATAGCACACTGAATAGGGGGAGAGACACTCACAAGCTTGCACACACTAAAACAAGAACAAGAAACAACAAAAGAAAAGCATCTGTAACAGGAAGGGACACAGACACGTGGGGAGTGGTGCAATGCACTGGCTGTGGAGCAGCAGTCTTCTGGGAGACATTCTGGAGACTGCACTGCTGCCTTATTTGCAGGCACCTCTCTGGTCTGAGGGAGGAGGTTGTTCATCTCCATGCTGACCTGGCAAGGATTCAGGAAACCTGCTCCCCCACCCAGAGACCACCCAGGCCACCACCACCACTACCTCAGAGGTTGCCAAGAAAGAGAAGTAGTTGGACCATGGTGGGCTCAGGGAGAGTGAGGGTAGTGGAACAGAGGTGCATCCCTCCAGTTGTGCCTCTCCAATATTCATTCACCACTCTGGTGGAGCATGGTTCCTCTATGGAGGCACCCACAGTGGAGGCCAAGGAGGATGCTGGGAACCTCCACAATAGAGATCCACAGAAGGGTGGCATAGGACCCCACAGGGGAAGGAAACAACTCCTGATGGGGGACTCAATTGTTAGGGGGGTAGAACTGGGGGAGGGAGGGGAAAGGGAGGTAAGGTGCCTGCCTGGAGCCATGGCTTGGAGGGACAGGAAACAAATCCTCAGGATCGTGGGAGCAGCTGCAATGGGGAGGGAGCTGGATGTCATTATCCACCTAGGGATGAATGACCTGGCTGAGAATGGGATCAGAGCAGTGCAACAGGAGTTTGTGGATTTGAGGAGGGGCCTCAGACAAGTAGCACACATGGTAACTTTCTTAGAAGTGCTACCTGTCTATGGCATGGATGAGGCTAGGGTACTCTGCATCATAGGATTCAATGACTGGTTGAAAAACTGGTGCAGAGCTCAGGGATTTGGCTTCACTGGGGACTGGGGCTCCACCTGGAGAGATGCAGGCCTATACAGGCACGATGGTCTGCATCTATCCAGGAGGGGAACCAGGATGCTAGGTGATAGGTTTAAATGCTTCATTGGCAAGCATTTAAACTTGCCAAGGGGGGGGAGGCACTGAAAAGAGGAAGTGAAATCCTAGCTCCCCCCAAAAAATCAGGGTACTTAGTGAGGTAAACACCAAGATAGAGCAGTTGATAGGGAGAAGGGCAGGGGTAAATGGAGAGAAAGACAAAGGCAGTAAGGACAGGGGTGGGACAAAAAGAAATAAAGCCATAAAAAAATGAAGGGTAATGAGTACCAATGCCCGTAGTCTAGGTAAAAAGCTCCCTAAATGGTGGCCTTGATGGAAGAGGGATGCCTGGATATCATGGCAGTCACAGAAACATGGTACACAGAGAACCATGACTGGGATGTCAACATACCAGGGTACACAAATTACAGGAGGGACAGGGAGGGAAGAAGAGGAGGAGCTCTCTATTTAAGAGAAGGGATCAAAGCAATGGAACTAAAGGGTAAACAGGGAGGAGAGGAGGCACTGTGGGTCAACCTGGAGACTGGAAATGGCTCCACAATCCGCACATGGGTTGTATACAAACCCCCATCTCAGGGGGAAGAAATGGACAAGGAAATGATAGAAGGCATCCTTGGGATGGCAGAGAAGGGGAGATATTGCTTATGGGGGACCTGAATACGCCAGATGTTAACTGGAGCACCTTTGCTGCAGCCACATTCAAGAGCAGGGCCACTCCTGATGCCCTACAGGGGACATGCCTCAGACAGCTAGTTATGGAACCCACTCAGGAGGGAGCAATCTTAGACTTGGTACTCTCAAATGGGGATGGAGAGAGGATCTCTGATCTTGAAGTGGGTAGCCATCTGGGAACAAGCGACTACCAAACAGTGTGGTTCATGATAAACTTAGTTGTAGAGTCAAGACACACAAAAGTGAAGGTACTAGACTTCAGAAGGGCTGATTTTGTCAAAATGGGAGAGTGCCTCAGAAAAGCACTAGCAAACAGGCAAGAAGGTGAGGTGGAGCAACAACGGGGAAACATCAAAACCACCATCACAGAGGCAACAAGCCTTTGTGTGAAGCAAATAAACAAATCAAAATGCAAGAAAAAAACACTATGGTTCTCAAAAGAAGTGGTGGGGAAGGTAAGGGAGAAAAGGATAGCATTCAGGAAGTATAAGGAAACACAGAAGGAGCAGGACAGAGAACTGTACCAGCTAAAGCAGAAGGAAGCGGGGAAGGCAGTCAGAATATCAAAGGCCCAAACCAAGGAAAAGATAGTCAACTCGGTTAAGAAGGGGGATAAAACCTTTTATTGGTACATTGGGGAGCAAAGAAAGACTAAGGCAAGGATACTGAGGCTGAATAAAGAGGAAGGTGGTTGGGCAGAGAACGATAGTGAAAAAGCAGGGATACTGAACGAATACTTCTGCTCAGTATTCACAATGGAAAAGCAGGGGGGGATACCTAATGCAGTCAATAGAAGCACTCTGGATAGGGGGTTGATATTAGTCCTTTCAAAGAAGAAAGAGTTCTGAAAGAACTCTTAAAACTGAAGGTGGATAAAGCAATGGGGCCTGATGGGATTCACCCCAGAATTCTAAAAGAACTAAGGGATGAACTAGTAACACCACTGACTACCCTTTTTAATAAATCATGGGAGGATGGTGTGGTACCTGAGGACTGGAGGAGGGCAGATGTGATCTCTCACAAAAGAGGGAGCAAGACAGAGGCAGAAACTACAGACCTGTCAGTTTGACCTCAGTGGTAGGGAAAATGATAGAATCACTTGAAGGAAATAATTGCTGAGTACCTAGAGGCCAGTGGGGCATAGGACCCAAGGCAGCATGGATTCACAGCGGGAAGTTCATGTCAAACAAATCTAATTGATTTCTTTGACTGGATGACCAAAGTAGTAGACCAGGGAGTGGCTGTGGACATGGCCTACCTAGACTTTAGCAAGGTATTTGACACAGTCCCACACAAAAGACTAATAAATTAGCAAGTCTCGGAGTGGGTCCCAGGGTGGTAGCCCTGGTAAAACACTGGCTGGACAACAGGACACAGCAGGTAATAGTAAATGGAGTCCATAGTGAGGAAAGGAGGGTTACTAGTGAGGTACCTCAGGGTTCAGTACTGGGGCCTGTTCTTTTTAATGTCTTTATAAGTGACATTGCAAAGGGACTGGAAGGGAAAGTATGTCTCTTTGCAGATGACACAAAGGTCTGCAACAGGGTTGATACACAAGGTGGGATGGAAAGGATGAAAAGGGACTTGGTGAGGTTGGAGGAATGATCAAATGTATGGCAGCTTAGATTCAATACAAAGAAGTGCAAAATAATGCACCTGGGAAACAAAAACCCAGGGGAAGAGTACACAATGGGGGTGAGATACTGACAACAACAAAAATGGAAAGGGACCTGGGGGTAGCCATATCAGATGACCTAAAGGTGGGCCAGCAATGTGAGAAGGCAGTAAGGAGGGTTGGGGGATACTGGGATGCATAGGGAGAGGCATCACCAGTAGAAAACAGGAACTTTGTTGGCCCTCTGTACAGACAGCTGGTAAGACCACATCTGGAGTACTGTGTGTACAGTTCTGAGACCCCATCTCCGCAAAGACATAGACAGGGTGGAAGCTGTCCAGAGGAGGGCAACCAAAATGGTGCAGGGTCTGCACCAGAAGACATACGAAGAAAGACTAAAGGAGCTTAAGATGTATAGCCTCGAGGAAAGGAGGAAAGGGGGGAGGACATGATAGAAACTTTCAAATACCTCAAGGGAATCAACAAAGTCCAAGAGAGTATCATCTTTCAACAAAAGAGATGTGCAAGAACAAAGGGGCACAATTTGAAGATAGAGGGGATATGGCTCAGAGGTAATGTGAGGAAGTATTTCTTCACAGAGAGGGTTGTGGATGCATGGAACAGCCTTCCTGAGGAGGTCGTAGAGGCAAAAACAGTGGGGGAATTCAAGAATGCATGGGACAGACATAAGGCAATTCTAGTGGGGGGGTAGGAGGAAGTAGGCTGTTGGTTAACTAGGATCTGCTGCTTATCCATTAAGTAGGAAAATGGGCAGGCTAGGTGGGCCAAGTGGCCCTTATCTGCCATCAAATTCTATGTTTCTATGTTTCTAGGTACAGGGAGTTGCAGTAATCAAGGCAGGAGGTCACAAAGGTGTGGATCAATGTTGGGAGATCACCGAGCACAACCAGATGCTTAATCTGGGCGATATTCCTCAGATGGTAAAATGAGGTCTTGTGAAGGGGACTAGTTAAGTGAAGGGTATTAGTAATAATATATCTTATATTTTATAAAAAAATTGCATTGCCGTGGTGCATTTTGTTCAAAAATAAATAATTTGTTAGGTATTTCCCAAGGTGTAGAAAAAAACCCTGAAATGATTACATTCGCTTGCCTGCCATCATTAGGAGGGTGATTTTGTGCTGAACAATTTTGCCACTCACATTTTGTGTGTAGCTACTGTGGTCTGTGAGCAATACATGCAAGATTTCCACAGATGTTTGTAGGGCACAAATGGACTACAGTTAAGCCACTACCTACAGACATTACAGGGCACAAAGGCTACATTTTTTACTACCACCTGGAGGAGCTAATGCACAGAATGAGTTCAGGTGATTGGGGTTCCCATTAGACACCATGGAATTCACCAGATTAAATGAAACGGGTGATTGGAATGTTGGGGGTGGGTCCCACTAGACACCAGGGAATTAACCAGATGAAATGGGTGATGGGGAGGGGGTGCCACTGGACACCAGGGAATTCTTTGGTCACAGTGCAGGATTGGCACTAATGGACTGCCGCTCCCCATGCAAGTGATCCCATAATGTGCATGCAAATGGCCTCTTAGCACCTTGTATGCCCAATGGGCTCATATGCATGTTATGGCTGAATATAGCCCACAGAGGCCTTGGCACTATCCATTTCAGGCAGTGCTACTCCCTGTGGGCTATATATAGCCCAGGTCTGTGTCAGGACAGCACAGTTTCACTCAGTGTGGCACCAACATGGTCTGATATTCAGTTGGATAGTGCTAGCTTGCTATCCTACTGAAGATCGCAGCTGCTGGGTCAGGCACTAGCACATGCGCAGTGCAAATACTAGCACTTCTTTTTGAATATCTGGTCTATTATGTTTTGTTCCCATTAAAAATGATAACATATCACTGTTGTATACTTTCCCACTTATTCCCCCAAATAATGTACTATGGTTGCTTTTATCTCTGCATGGTTACTTTCCTGAGTGCAAACATTTTTAAATGAAATTCAGTTATATACCTAAAATATTAGTGGTTGAATTTTATCTGGTTTCCTAGTCAAACAGTAGTATTAGTGGTTGGACTTTAACTGGTTTCTTAATCAAACAGCAATCAACAGTTAAAACAGCATGACAAAACAATTATATCAAAAGGTTAAAGGCATAAAGTCCTAATTGTCATTCTAAAAGGCACATTGTCATAAGTGTCCCATTAGGCAAACCATGGCTTGTCAGCAAAGTTCAGTCTGCAGTTGAAGTTAAACCCCAAAACAAATATACTGATAGGCTATCATGATTTAATTAAAAGTCATGGAAACCTAGTCTAACATTCATAGCAAAAGTGTAAATAGTCTGTAAGTGTCTGTAACTTTTTCGCAGACGAGGTCCATAGATGGCCACAAACAGTGGTACATCACCGGAATGCAGGAGTCCTTCAAGCAACCCCCCCCCCACCGCCACAATGAGCGGCTACCCCTTGTGGTCCTTCATGCCTCTAGCAGTAGTAGTTCATATCTGGCTTGGTGCATGTGTGTTCATAGGAGTCATGGGCATCTATGAAATATTTAAGCAATAAACCATGACAGGGTGTGGGTTATGCTGGGATTTACCCACGCCTGGTGTGGTTTGGTCATGAGGTGCAGCCGAGTGACCAAATCTGCACCAGAAGTGGGTAAATATCAGCATAACCTACACTCTAACGGGGTTTATTACGATTATACAATGTCACTATTTATTTTTTTTTTGGTTAAAAAAAGTAGAAGATTTTTTTTGACATTTTAAATAACAATACACGTAAATAAAAATTACGCCAGAAAAAAATAGTGCTGTGTTGTTGGGTAGACTATGTACTGGAGGTAGTTTTTTTTAAGGGAGCCTGAAATTCATGAGTTTTCTTTTTCTTTTATAGAAACAGCCTTCCCTTAACAAATAACTGTTTAAGAGTAGGAGGAGACATTGTGATTCAAGTGGCGAGGGTCTGCTGGTGGCGTTCCGACTGTTGTCCCAGGATAAATGTCAGTTTTGTGGCACAGGGTTTAAATGAAAACAGGTCGGGAGGTAAATACATTTTTTTTGTAAGCAAAGAAGCAGAGTACCCACACTGGGTGGTTGACAAAGTTATACTAAAGGATTACAGTGACAGATTGTGGAAAGCTTGGGCAGCTCCCACTCTCTCTCCTGAAATATCAGTTTTCGGTCTTAGCGCTGAAGGCACGGGGAGGGTCATGGTTGGTCTACACAGTCCCAGTTCAGCTACTTCTATGTTTTAAGCCTCTGCTGAATGCTTAACTGGGCAAAGTCATTCTTTATTAAAAACGAGGGCTACAATTTACAGAAATTACGGCTAAAAAGCAGAACCGTGATAGGCACATGCCCACGTTCACGGCTCCACTTTTCGGCCATCATATCTGTAAATTCTAGTCCTTGTGTTTAATAAAGAAAGACTTTGCCCAGTTCAGCATTCAGCAGAGACTTAAAATATGTCAGTAGCTAAACTGGGATGGTCAGAGGTGAGAACACGCCTGTTGGGGTTTAGCGCTGCAGCACTGTGGTTTACCGGGTAATGAAAGATGACAGCTTGAACATTTTTTTTTCTGGAGGTCAGAATGTTTTTTTGCCTACATGGATGGATTTCTCTGTCTGTTCTTGTGAAGGGGCTACTGGATCTTTACCCGTGGATTATCATAGGATTTACTCACGGGTAAAGACCCTCAGTAGTCAATCAGATTGCTGAAAAAAAAGAGTCCATTGCATAATTGCATTTTCGTACTTCAAGACCCAAGTGCTTCACACAAGAATTCAATGTTGTAAGTCCTACATACAGTAGTAGGCACAGTGAGATGTGCTCAGTTTCTGGTTTCCCCGAGATTGAGTGGATCACAATGGTCATCCAGCCCATGATTAAAGTACAGTTTGAACAAAGTAGCTATACACTCTCCCCCCCCCCCTTACCCACTACTCCACCCTGGCTCTCCCTTCCGGCCTGCTCCCTAGTCCCCACTCCCCTCTTACCCCCCATTCTCCTTTACATCTCTCCCCACTAACCCTCATCCTGTCTATTTATTCTACACTTGCATTGGAACCAACTGTGCCTGTTATGATACTTGCTTGAACTTGTATTATCTGTTGTCTTCTGTGCCACTGTCTGTCCTTCATGTGATGAGGTACCTTTGTAAATGAGCCTCTGGCTCAAAGGTTGTTAAACTGATGTTCAAATAAACAAATAAATAAATAAATATACAACCAAATGAATCTGTTTGCTTCAGTTCCATCCCATAACTATTCAGGAAAATATGGATAAGTATGGTGAAAGTACCTTTTCTCATATACTGCATCTGATGATGCATTCGGCTTGAGACTAAGGAGCTATCTTGTTAACATTGTCCTACTAGGGAGCTTTACTAGGAAGTAACTCATGTTTGATCTGATATTCATGTAATTGAGCATTTGTTTTCTCTGATGAGTAGGAGTTCCATTTCACCTCATCCATTTTTTCTACCTCAGGGTGGTTGGATACTGCTTGTCTCTGACACAGTTGGCTTTTGCTGTTCAGTCCATTGTATTCATTCTCTGCTGGAGGCAGACTTTCGTGAGGCCAGTTTCTCCCCCACCCAGTGCTGCATGGGCCCGCAGGAGATGGTACTTCCCAGGCATTTTCAGCTCTGGTGGGCACTGGCATGGGCTGCCATGACACCACTATATCTGCTTCCTTCTCTGGAGTGGGTTTCTACTGAAGTACATCAGACACTGCTTCTTGTTATGTAGTAGAAGGGATTTCTACTTAACAAACATCTGCAGGGATCAATAAAGGTTCCTTACTCTCTGACATTTTAGGAATAGTTAGTACAAGAGGAGATATGGGCTTGGATTGAATTCCCTGAATACTTTGTTGGTTCGGTCTTGGTATGCTGCTCCATTGGAGACCTGAAGCTGGACAATGCTCCAGGTGCAATAGTAGGTGTCAGCCATGTAAACACTTGCTTCCCTAGGGAATACAGTGCTGGGTCTTCAGGTTCTTTGCTCTATGACTCGGTGTGTACCCCAGAATCTACAGACAACATGGTGCTTTTTTCCCTTCCTTGTCCTCCCCTTGATGCAAGGTGCTTTGCTCATTGTACCACCTGTCTCCAAATTCTGGCTTGACATTCTCCCCCTACCTTTCCTCCCTCTTCTCCTCCTCCTCACCTCCTTCCACCTCCTACTCCATGTGCAGCTCTGGCACCCACTCTCTCACCTTCCCCGATGTAAAATCTTCTGTAGATCAAGCTGCTTTCACCTTCCACTTCCCAAAACTTTAGAGCACCCTCCTTGTTGATATTCACAATGCTCCCTCTTTCCTATCACTAAAATCCCTTCTCTGTGAATTCACTACCCATGCCTGCATTTGCCTCTGATCCTAGACTAGTTTCCCTGCTCCTTTTCCCATATTACCCCCTTCCCATTCTGTCCTGATTCAATGGTCCCCTATCCTCCTTGGACATGTGCCCATTGTACTCCCTATCTCCTTTTCCTTCCTCATTTTGCTGCCCATTGTACTTTGAGCTATTGCTTTTGATATGCAGTGTTTTGCACTACTTGTACACTGTGCTTCCTTTCAATTGTCTACCAAGTACTTTAATTATTGTTATTTAATAATTGTTATTATAATTGTAGGGAGTGGCAAGATGACTGTGGTGCTGCTCCGCTCTTCGCCCTTCAAGCGTTCCTCAGGCATTTGAAGAAATATGGTTAAACATTTGTATTTAATCTTGCTGCTGAATGTTTTTTGAATGAAACTCAATGTATTTTAGCCTTTGTGTTACAGAATCCAAATGTTTTGTTAACAAGACCCTGTTATTTGTTTGGGATATCTCCTCTCAGTGTTTAAACTTATGGTTTGCTGGTGGAGCTGTTTTTGGCATCTTGAGTACTGCATACTGGTTATTTGGGACCAAAGAAATGGAGTGAGATATGGAGTAAGATAAGGGACCATGGCAAATTAAGGCTGTGGTTTTGAGAAACTGGCTACATGGATCAGTGGGATAACAGGAGCACTGTAAGTGCAGACATGCCTACATATGCCTATAAAAAGGTATGACATTGTTGTCTAGGGGTGGGGCTCTTGTGATATACCAGAAATGTATTGGATTTACTGCACTCAGTGGAGCACGCTCTTTCTCTTTTTGTTTTTTAGGTGAGACAGTGATGCTGAAGATGATTGCCTAGGAGGATGTTTTATCTGGTGAAATTTGATAAAGGTATTAAGGACTCCAAAAGGAAAGGGAGCAGAAAGGGTGCTGCATTAGACTAAAATGGAGTATTAGTGAAGAAGAATGAAGAATGGAGCAAATTAATTAAAATTATCTTTTTGTTATAAAGATATTCTGGCAGTAGTCCCCAAGGATAGTGGTAGGTAAAATAACTCTTTCATAGAGGTTAGAATGTTCATTTATCCCTGGGTGAACCTTTTAAAGTGCTTGGCGTAAATTTAGCAAGCTGGATGCTTGGATGCTGGAATAGAAAATGTTTGGAAATGAATTCCTAGGTTAAACACTTCAGCACTCCGTTGTTACTGTGGGGCTTGAAGCTGGGTTATGGAGACAAAACATTTAACATTTCCTGAATCAGCAGTCGGCAGGTTTGGGGTAAAAGATCCCCTAAGGGATACTGCCATTTCTTTATGGAGCTTGAACGTTTTTCTTCTGTGCCTGTGAGAACTTATTTAGTACATAGTATGAACTGCCTTAACTAAAAGTAGACACTGGTATCTCCTATTAACACGAACTCAAGTGTAACAGCTGGACTTTTTTTGTAAAAGAGCAAAGATGTTGCATTCGTTCTCCAGATTCTACACCTGTATAATAATGTGGAGTATCTAAATGATGATCTTAAAGTGTATTTTAATATAGTTTGACTCATTTTACAAGGACTGGTGTTGTACTGTTGTACTGGATCTGACAATTAATGATGGCCTTTTATATTGAGGAACAACATGAAATTTTAACTTAATGGCAATTTGGGTAAGAGACTATAGATAAGCCTGGAGAGCAAAGGCTGATGTTTGACTAACTCTATAATTCCAAGACTACTAGATGGCTAGTACATGGTTGGCCTTTTGGCTAATGACCAGAAGTAGGAGAGGGATTTTGGGTAACTCTCCCTGACTGCACTGCTTAGTATGACAGTTTCTGGGTGTGACTCTAAACCTTATTGTGCTAGAATGTAAAAAACAAGGACAGGACCAAAAAAAGCGGCTTTGCACCTGGGTAGCAGAAGAACATTTGATTTTGATTCCCTACTGTAAATATCTGGAGGTCAGGAGCTGACAAAGACCCAGCTGGCCTGTATGGCTTAAAAGGAAATCTTACTAAGGTTTGTAGTACAAACAGTGGGCCCGATTCATGATGTGGCATAGGGTATGTGTTAATGCACGTACCCCACCCAGGGAGCTGCACACCCACAGACAGGTATGCCAGTACTGGCATTCACAAATGCCACCCACCTGGACACGGCCCCACCCCCCCGGCATGCGGGTGCGGGTGGAGTCACGGACCTGGCCAGGCATCAAGTCGGATGCCCGGCATGGGTCCGCCAATGGATCCCTTGATTGGCAGGGCATGCATTGGCAGCGTGCACCATGGATGTCTGAGGGTGGGTGGCAGGGGTGCAATGCCACTGGCACTTGCCATTGGCACTGATGCAGTGCCCTGTTACAGAGGGGAGGGAGCGTGCCTGCCAACAGGGTATGGAGGGACACATCCTCTGGTAGCAGGGAGAGGTGCTGGCATGTGGTGCCACTGGGGTGGGTGGGCGGCTGCCGTGCCAGGTGCCCTGTGAGGGAAAAGGTGTTGTGAGTGTTTGGGGGGGTGCACCACACACACTGCTGCATCTGGGGGTGGGTGGGTGGCATCAGGCAGCCATGACCTGTGGTCCTGGTGCTTTGGTGGGCTGCTCACCCAGTCCTGTGGGGTGTGTGTAGGGCACATAGGGGGTTTATGGCTGGATCTCCCTGGCATACCCCGTGACCCCCTATGTACCTCCGCAGCCAGTACTATGTGCCTTAGTGCATGGTACATAGTGCCAGCCCGCCCATCGCATGGCTGTGGGATCAGGCACATATTTTCTGCATGTCCCCCTTCATGCCTTCCATGTGGGGGGGTGCAGTTGATACGGGGTGGCTACTCGCCCCAAGTACATGTGTGTAGCCACTCCACACTATTTGTGCATAGGGCCCAGTATGAATTAATACAAGGATCTAGTCTAGTGCAGTATCAATAGCTGAAGGTCGGGCATCATATATCTGAAAGTTCTTTAAGCAGGTAGAAGGCAATGCTCAGAACAAGAGAGGTTGCAAAGAAAATAGATATGCAGTCACCACAGAAAAAACTGCACTCCAGACTTAAAATTCAAATGGAAAGATTTTCTTTATTGTGTCAGGATACAAAGTACAAATCATATCCATAACCATGTCAGTACTGCAAGTAAAAAGCACAGTGGACACGAATTCAAGTCCCCATACTGTGACAAAACCTCTGTGCTTCGGTGTTTCAAACCCCTTCCTCAGAAGGCCTGTTACCCACTGCCCTCTTGTGTTTTCATATCATTCTATGACCAGGTGCATATAATTATCACACTTATTTCATTATTAGCGTAAAACCCTTCTTTTCATGTGGTAATTTCACTTCTCCCTGCTCTCCTTAGTGCAGCAGGTCCTCAGAAAGTAAACTGATATACTGGCTTAATGTTAGGGTAAATTACCCAATGACCTGCCCTACTGCAGGGATCAAGTGGAGCAACCTAACACAACTAATACCAGGAATAATACATTCCCTTATTAATGTAACACCATACATACAAAATATAAACAACAATATACTGTTGTTCATTTAAAAAAGTAGAAAACACTAGACATTATTCTTCTAGGCATAGAATGACCTAATCTCAGTTAACAAAAACAGACTGTCCTATTGCAAGGCACATTTAGAAGATCGAATATACATATATCCAGCAGTTAGATCTTTTATCATAATACATTCAAGAGAACAAAAGAGAAAGTAGATGCCAAACATAATTGTGCAACCTTATGCTGGCTCAAATTTAGGTGGGGAGGGGGAGGATTGGGGTGGGGGATATGAAAAGGTGGGAGGGAAAGAAAAAAGGGAATAAAACAAGGGGTGAAAAAAAGAAGAGAGGCAGAAAAGGAATGGGGAAAGGAGGGAAAAAAGGAAAAGATAGGAAAGGGGGAAAAATTCAAAGTCAAAGGAAGAGAGGAAAATGGAGGGGGGAAGAAAAGAAAAAAAGGGGAAAAAGAAAGGGAGAGGGTGTGTGGAAAAGGCATGAGGTCATAATGTCACAAGACATTATGCCGCAAGGCAAAATCGCACTGCCAATACAGCGCAATATTGCCATGCAGCATAATTCCACACCCCAACCCCCGTTTGCCCCCCCTGATCCCTCCCACTAAAGATGCTCAACTCTGGGGGGGGGGGGTTCCAACTCAGGGAGTGCACAAATAGTGCAGACAAATAAAAAGTCTGGGACCAGGAATCAAACCCAGTCCCAGACACAGTGCCTGGGTTCCTGCTGCTGTGGCTCAGTCCAGTGAGCCACGGCAACTGCTTGGTGGAACCCACTCCCAGCAGAGGTCTTATCCTCTGCCTGGGAGTGTGTGAATGGTGCAATACCGAGTATAGCAGAATACACGGTACTGCATCATTCGCTGTCCTGGACAGCACTCTTTTGGGTTAGCTATAATGTCTTACGCTATTAAACGTACGACATTATGACCTGGTAGGTATGGAAAAGAGGGAATAAAATTAGAAGATCAAGGGCCAATTCCAAACCCCAAAATTCATTATAATGGAAATGTACACTCCATCTCTTTACCACAGATACTAACTAAAATATCCTTTTACTGTAGGAATGGTTTCCAATCTATATAGTCATTGAAACCCATAGGTTTCAGGGTTCTCAATTTGAAAATCCAGGTTGACTCTTTTTTGTTCAGAGTCAAATTCCGATCCCCACCACAGTGTTCAAAAGGGGCATGATCTATGCCCATGTACCTGATGTGTTTCCTAGTATCTTTTACTTCAATAAGATGTCTATCTATTGGATGTGAAATATCCTGTTTCTGAATCGCTCTGAAGTGTTCTTGTGTACGTTCCCTTAACATTCTTGTTATCTGATCAATATATACTTTTCCACATACACACCAAAGGGCATAGATCACAAATTTTGTGTTACAGGTGATGAATTCATTAATTCTAGTTTCACACATAAATGGCCTGGATTTTCAAATGTTTTGCCTTGTACAGCATCCATGCATGTTGTGCATCGTCTACATGGGAAAAATCCAAGTGGCTTATTGCCCAGCCACATCCCATTATCTCTATTTCCTTTAAATTCACTCTGTGTTAGCAAGTCCCTTAGACGTTTTCCCCTTTAAAAGTTATTAAGGGGCCTCTCTCTTCAATTTTTTTAAGATTTTAATCTAGACCCAATACATGCCAGTGTTTCATTACTGTTGATCTAATATCCATTTCTACTGGCCCATAAGTAGATACAAAAGATACCTGTTCCTCACATACTTCAGGCACCTTGTATAGCAAAAGCTCTTTTCTCTCAGTCTGATTTACTTTCAACAATGCTTTATGCAATACATGCTCCTCATAACCACATTCCCTCAATCTTTGAAATAATTCATCTTTAGATTTATGCTGCCCACCGCACGCATACCTGCGACCTCTATGAACAAACTGGCTACAACTTCAGGGAAGGATTACTTTCCAAACCTGCCTACTAGCAAAAATGTCATTGATGGGACTCATGCCCCCAGGGTTCAGTCTCTCTTAAGCCCAGCCAACCACCTCTGTTACACAAGAAGCTCTGACAACTATTCTCTGGCTGCTCCTTGCTGTCGCACCGCCCAAGGCCAGAGGTCTTTTTCAGGTAGAGCCCCTAAGATGTTTAACTCCCTGGGCAGCGAACTCATCAACTTAGGCACCCTCTGCTCGTTCAAACACAAGCTATGTCAAACGCTTGTGTCCAGAGCCACCTGTGACTGTTTCTCCTAACCTCCCAGGTAGTCGCTTCTGTTCTTTGCACCTCTCTACTATCACCACCTCTGCCTGTCACCATCCTCACCCCTCCCTATATCTACTCCTGCCTCTATCCCTAGCCCATGTCCACCACCTTCCTCTCTTACCCTCCTTCAACTCCCTTCCTCTCTCCCTTTTCTAATCTGCTCACCCCACCCAATGTTGCACTTATTCCCTGATCCTTGCCTCACACTCACCTCTCCTTTTACCTCCCTCCCTCCCTCCCAGTTACCCTTCTACACCCACTTCTCGTCTGACTTTCCTACACTACCTGGCACAATTGGCAGCAACTCATTTTTCCACTCTACCTTTCCCTTTGACAGTGCCCTTCTGGCAGCTTTAATTCATGTAAATATTATTTGTTGTGACTCATCATTCTTAAATGCATGCCTGATTATGTTGTTCTAACTGTTAATTATATCACCTGTAGCTTTTAGACCATGTATACCCTGTACTGAATTTTGTATTCAAACTACATGCCTGCTAATCTCACACAAATTGGACTTTTATTCTTTGTATACTGACGTGGAACCTTTGTAAAAGGGCCATTGGCTCAAAGGTATTTATCCGAAATTCTAATAAATAAAAAAAAAAAGTACTAAATTCCTGATTAGTAGTGCTGTTCCTCTTCAGTCTCACAAGCTGACCATATGGTAAATTTTGGATCACATGCCTAGGATGTGAGCTACGTGCATGCAAAATGCTATTTCCTGATGTTGGCTTCCTAAAATTCCTACTCTCCACCAGCTGTGCTGGTGTACCACTCAAGATTAAATCCAATTATACACTGGGCATGGAAATAAAGCTCAAATCCTGTAATCTGATTGGCTACCTGGCACTCCTCTCCCATTGTAAAAGCTAGAATCACCCCACGGGAAGAGGTGCCAGGCAGCTGCATCTCTAAAACCCATCTGACCCCTGAAAGTGCCAACCAAAGCCACCATATTGAACCCCGCTAAACTGCCATGTCGGCTGGACAGTTGAAATTCCATGGTAGTACTCTTTGACCTTACCCACTCCAGCAGTCCGAGACTCAAAACAAACCCCATCTAAAATCAGAAAAAAATACACTGCTCACTTTCTCCATTCCCAATATTTCCCGACAATAAATTAAAGCCTACCTCACCCTCTCTCTGTCTTTATCGAACACGTCCCATGTGAATGCCAACCTGGAATGCCGACTGATTTCCAAACTTCTATAAAAGTTGGTACCAAACATTTTTTACCACATTTTACTACACAAGGAACATCGAGCCCCATCATCGGAGGACACAGACCCACACTTAAGACCTGGAACCTGATGCCGGAAACTCTAGCTCTCTCTTTCACTCTCTCTCTCTCTCTCTCTCTCTCTCTCTCTCTCTCTCTCTCTCTCTCTCTCTCTCTCCCCCCCCCATTATAACAAAGCAGCCTTTCATTTTATCAGCTCAGTCTTCCCATTTCCTACTCCCTTTCTTATCATGGAAACCAACCACAGAAACCACAATGATCCAGCCTGCTAGTCCCCACACCATGCTCCATCATACTCTCTTTCTACTAACGGATGCTACTGTATCTTTTTTTTTTTTTTTTTGCTTATTAAAAAAAAATCTTGATCATGGCTAGGCAGTAAAAACAGTAATGGACACTCACTATAACACACTCTTGTGATAAGAAAAAACAAACTGTCAGCCTCTTCCTAGCAACACAGGACTACTTTATCTGCCGTACTAATAAACTAATAAAACAAAATAACTTAAACCACAAACAAATATTTTTTCTTTATTTTTTTCATCAATAAAAATGGACACTTTGTATAATTGCAATATACCCCTCGAGAGTGTTGGTGATGCCAGGATTTACCCTGTGGTGGTTGTCGGTCACCGCCATGCCTCGTGGACCCAACAACACCCCAGGCCATGGGTAAATCCTGGCATCACCAACACCCTCTCGTGGTATATTGCTTAAATAATCTATTTCCCTCACATCCAATTTATGTGTAAAACTAAGCTCCATTGTGTTAGTATTAAGGTATTCCATAAACTGTTGGGCATTTTCTTCTGTCCCATCCCACATAATAATAAGATCGTCAATGTACCTTTTATACTTGACTATATCTGGGAAGAAGGGATTCTTGTAAGGGTCCTGGATTGCCCCCTTCTCCCACCAACCCATGAATAGGTTAGTGTAGGAGGGGGAGACAGACGATCCCATAGCTGTCCCCTGTAGCTGGATGTAAAACTCCTCCTCAAATAACAAGGCATTGCTGTGCAAAATTAATTCCAATGATTCAGCAATAAATTCAACTGGGTATAAAAGTGCAGAATTACCCAGTATATGGCGCACTGCCTGAACTCCCAAATCATGTGAAATACTCCTGTATAATGAGGCAACATCTATTGTTAGCCATTTGTATGTTTCCTTCCAAACACACTCCTCTATTTCTTATAAAATTGCTTTCATGTCCTTTAGGTAAGATTTTAATTTACACACTTCTTATTGCAGGAAATCATCAATTAAAATAGCCAAAGGTTCCATCAGGGAACCACAACCCAATATAATTGGACGCACAGGAGGGCAAACACTATTCTTGTGTATTTTCGGAAGATGGTAAAAAAATGGAATTACTGGTGTTTTGCAATTCAGATATTCAAACTCATCATCAGTAATCCACCCTCGCTCCAAACTCTTACTCAAAATAAAATTCTAATTTAGTTTTTAATTCATTTATAGGGTTGTTTTGTAATTTCTCATATGTTTCCCTAACTGACAATTGTTGGGGTGCCTCTATTCTATAGTATTCCCTCTCTAATAGAACTACGTTACCACCTTTGTCTGACACTTTGATTACCACATCGGACATTAGTTGGAGTTCATGCAATGCTGCCCTTTCTTCTGCTCGTAAATGATCCCAATGGTTATTAGTTTTAGAATCCCTAATGATTTTAGCTACATGTCTTAGTACTAACTTCTGGAATACCCGTAATGTTTCACTACCTGGTGTTGGTGGAATGAATGTGGAAGTTTTCTTTACTTTCGGTCTGCTGGCATCGACACATCTGTCCCCCCCCCAGCCCCAGACATACCCCCCACCTTATTAGCTGCTTCAGTTAGTTCAGACAATTCATTCTCTGTGAGTATATCCAACAAGGGAATCGATTCTTTAATTTCACCTTCTTTGTTGTCACCCCCAAATTGTTGTTCAGAAAAGAACTTCTTTAAATTTAACTTTCTAAATAATTTAAACAGATCGCAGTAAATTTTAAATTCATCATTCTTACAATGGTGTACACAAGACAAACCATATGACAGCAAATTAATCTGTGCTTGTGTGAGCTCTTTTTTAGTTAAATTAATCACAGTGCAATTTAAATTAACTCCTTCATGGTCAATTGTACAAGCAGTGTTTAGTTCATTTATATGACTTCTACTCCTTCCATGGCTCCCTCTTCATGACTTTTTTTTTTTGATAGAGAGGTACTCTCACTTCCACCCGCTGCTTCATTGCTCAACCCACTAGTGTTACTTGGTGATCTAGAGGTTCAAGGATTCACACCAACACTGACATTATTGGATCTGTTTTTACTTGCAAATCTCCCTCTGGATCTCCTTCTGCCCCTTGAGAGAGATCTCCCTTGGCTATCCCATTTATAAATCCGGTTATTCTGGCAGTCTCTTTTGTCACATAACAGTTTAACTTTTTTTCTCTCAATCAGTTCCGTCTCTAATATTTTTAGCCATTATAGTTAGCTTGCTGTCCAGCTCTTTAATTAAAGTACTTGTTCCAAATGGTACCAATTCTTGCTGTATTTTTTCTATTTTGTTCAATATTTCAGCTCTATTATGCTGATCTTCCTCTATTTGTATTATAACCAACTCCAAAGAACCATTTTGCAAATTTGTTTCCCATCGTTTACGATAAAACACTCTCTCAAGTCCTCATGCAGGGAGTTTTGCAAGTCTAAGTCCCCACAGGACAAGTTCTTTTTCTACATATTTTTGCAGGGACAAGATATTATAATGAAGTGCCACTTCCTTCAGTACTACTTTTTCCAGTCTTAAAAAGATTCTTTTCACTTTGCCTTCATCTGTATCTCCTTGCTCAGAGGCACTCGCATTTGCTCCAAGATCAACAGTCACCCTGTCAGTAGCCAGGCTTGTACTTGATAGAGAAAATGCTTTTCTTCCTCCCGTTCAAATGTATAGTTATTTTCACCTTAGTGGCTGCAATTTACAGGTTCAATAGTGTTCTTTTAGACTCGGTGTGGGACCCACTTTCCAATGTTCCAAAGTCCTTCCTCCCTGTAATTCACTGGCTCGAGCAGCTAGCCAAAATCATTCAAACTTTAAGCAGATAGAAGGCAATGCTCAGAACTAGAGAGGGCTCAAAGGAAATAGATATGCAGCCACCACAGAAAAAATTGCACTCCAAACTTAACATTCAAATGGAAAGATTTTATTTACTGTGTCAGGATAGTACTTACAAAGTACAAATCATATCCATAACCATGTCAGTATTGCAAGTAAAAAGCACAATGCACACAAATTCAAGTCAGTCCCTACACTGTGACCAAATCTCTGCACTTCAGGGGTGTCAAACCCCTTCCTCAGAAGGCCTGTTACCCACTGCCCTCTTGTGTTTTTATATCATTCTATGACCAGGTGTGCAGGCCCATGCAGGATGGGCATGGATGGAGTCACGGACCCAGCCGGGCATCCAATCGGATGCCCAGCATGGGTCCGCCATTGGATCCCTTGAGCAGCGGGGTGTGCATTGGCAGCACACCCCACAGATGTCTGAGGGCCAGTGACTGTGGTGGGTGACAGGGATGCAATGCTGCTGGCCCTCGCCATTGGCACTGATGCAGTGCCCTGTTATCATGGGGAGGGGGGCATGCCTGCTGACAAGGTGAGGAGGGACACATCCTTTGGTAGTGGGGGGGTGCTGGCATGCAGTGCTGCTGGGGTGGGTGGCTGCCATGCCAGGTGCCCGTGTGAGGGGTAAGGGTGTTGTGAGTATTGGGGTGTGTGCCATGCACACTGCTGCATACGGGAGTGGATGGGTGGCATCAGGTGGCCATGACCTGTGGCCCTGGTACTTTGGTGGGCTGCTTACCCAGTCCTGTGGGGTGTGTGCAGGGCACATAGGGGGTTTATGGGTGGGTCTCCCCGGCATACTTCATGATCCCCTATGCACCCCCATGGCCAGCACTACACATCTTAGTGCATGGTGTGTAGTGCCAGCCCACCCCTCGCCCACCCTGTCATGTTGCCCATTACATGGCTGGGGGATCAGGTGCATATTTCCTGCATGTCCCCTTCATTCATCCTGCATGGGGGACACCGTTGGTGTGGGGTGGCTACTCACCCCAGATACGTCCATGTAGCCACACCACACCATTCATGCATAGGGCCCAGTGTGAATTAGTACAAGAATCTAGTCTAGTGCAGTATCAATGGCTAAAGGTTGGGCATCATATATCTGAAGTTCTAGCTGACCAATAGCAGGTGGCTCAGTTTGGTGGAGCCCTTGTGAGGTGTGGAACAACACTATGGTTGGATCCACCCTAGAGGGGTCTCAGAAAGGCTTTGCTGTTTGGTGGTGGGTGAGTACTCTTAGAATTTCCTCTGTGAAAATCTGGCTTTTCCATAATGGCTTTAATATCACAGAAAAAACAATCTTTGTTTAGCGGTGGGAAAATAGAGTGCTGGTCTTTTGAGTTCTGATATAATACCAGGCATGATTGACCTTTATGGTCAATTTTATTTGTGCTAAGGTGTGCATTTTTTGAAATATGGGATAAGGACATTAATAGTGCGATAATGATTAAAGGAGCCCAGGTAAATGACTAGTAATGTTTCTTTTAAAAATGTACTATTTATATGTATCTTGTTTAAAGCAGCAGTGCAATGAACTGATGCAAAAAATCTGACCCTGCCTTTTTCGCTGTAAAAAATTCCAGGCATCTTCCAGTTTTATTTGGTGGTACAATTTTCTAATTCCACCAAAATGTGAGTATTTTATGAACATTTTCATTTAATTTTTCTCAAGAAAAACAGGTGACCACCACAAGTTGCATAGAAATGGCATTGCAGACCTGGCAAAGGCTGGTATCGAAAAATTAAAAAAGGCTCATGGTGTGCAGCATAGGAGGTACCTAGACAAGCACATTTGACAGGTAAGCTAATATTTGTCCTAACTGTAGCTGAAACAAGATTTTTGGAAAAAAAAAAAAGTTTGTTGCACTGCTGCTTTAACCATAAGTATTTCTGGCCTAATAAGTGAAGCAGATTATTATTGGTCTGAGACAGTTGGAAAATTAATATTTACATGTACAGAATGCTCAACTGTAATACTTTGTTTTTATAATGTGTCTTTGTATGGAATGATTGTATTTGTTTTAGAATATTGTAAAGGCTTATTAGCCGAACAATAATACCAAACTTGACTATAATTGTAACATTTCTGATGTAACTGATTGCCCTCTCCTCATCCCCTTCCTCCCAGGACATTTCTGGAAATGGGTTGTTAAACTCAGTATGTTTTCCCTGGTGAAACTCTTGAAATAAACAGCAAATAAAGAGAGTCTAAAGGCTTGGGATCTACTGGCTTTAGGAGCCACACTGAAAGGTCCTCTGACTCAGATCCATCAGACACCGTGCTACTTAGTCTGGTCCAAGCAGGTTTCATTATTCATGGGAGGGAAACACCAGAAGGTATTACTTCATAGAGTTTGGATAACATGTGGAATAGCCTGTCAGGTGAGGTTATGGAAGCTATAGGCACACTATCCAGGCTATTAATGCAGGGCTAGACAGATTCCTTAGGGGTAATGGCATTGAGGGTAATGCCCACTGAGTAGGGGTAACACTTCAGCTGATAAGCTTTACACAAACTGTGTAAAGGCAATGCTGCATGGCAGGAAGGGTGAATAAGATGGAATCCACAGTAAGTCCTGTCCATCATCACAGTACAGTGGTACTATGTATTGAATATCTAAAAAACACACCATTTTGCCATGGTGTCATTAAAAAGGAGTGCATCATAATTAACCCCTAGTCAAAACCAGTAATACAGTTACTGCAATTGAGATGCCTAGATGTTTCCTGAAATTTCTATAATATTTCTAGAGAAAATTTATGTCTGCCAGTAGTACCACTGTAGTGCCACCAGAAATATTGCAAAGTATCAGACAGCTTGATGGCTACAACTGTCAGACTGGTTTTGCAGCACAAGGATAACTAACCCCCTTAAAATTCAAAGTAAGACACATTGGTATAACATGTTATGATAAAAGTCGTTGAGTATAGCTAAGTACCAGGTGTAATTAAGAAGTGAGATGAGAACAATACCTTTTGCAACAGCTGGTAAAAGGCAGAACTATGGCTAAAAATCTAAGATGTTACTGTATTATTAGAAGCATTTCTAGCTGCCAGCAGAGTAAGCCCCAAATACAAAGCATTATACGTAGCATTATGTAAGTCACTGAGGGGGTGGAAAGCTGACAAAGCAATCAAATATTTCTCCATTTCATCATTGTTCATGAAACAACGCTTTAACTTTAAAAAATTGCAGGTTGCCACTGTCAGAAGACAACATATCCAGTCATTAGACCTAGTGAACACAACAGTGCAACACTATTTTCATGTTATTCCTGTTGACGTGTTAAAGCAGGCGGGCATACCGCATTGTTTTAATTTATGATTCATTAATTAGGTCACGTTTCTCTGTTATGATTAATTACAGAGATGATTTAGAAACAAATACGTTTCCTTGTTTTACTTCCTCTGTAATTAATGATCTCCTCTGAAGAGCATTTTCTGACTTGCTGAAATTTGGCTTTAGTAATACTTCAGATCACACAAGAACTGTTACAAAAAGTATGGATGGTCACGTTTTACATAGGAAAAGAGTGACCTTCAAATGCTATGTTACTGATGTGATTTCACCAGCATGCTGTTATACTATCGATGTGATGTTGCATGAAAAGTATATAAGATCCAGACACTCAGAGTTGGTCTTTTAGCATTGCTGTCCTTACTAAGAGCCTCATCCACAGATGTACTCAGAGGAATTCTGCACCTGCTTGGGGTGTGTAGAGAGGATACAGGTATGCAGAGGACTGGATATGTACTTATTGAGATCTCTGTAAATCTGCAGCCCCCAGTGCTAACTCTGTAGAGGAATGGAACACAGGATTTCAGGTGCGTCACTGGAAACCGAGGGTGCTGAAAGGCAGGTGCTAGCCCTCCAATTCAAATGGCAAACAAAGGTGTTCAGCACTTCAGATCACAGAAGCACAGGAACTCCAAGGCTGTCAAAAGCAAATCTTTAATGAAGATTATAAACACATAACCAAACATAGAAGGAGAACAAGGATATCCCCATTGCTTGTTCTCCTTCTACATTTGGATATGTGTTTATAATCTTCATTAAAGATTTGCTTTTGACAGTCTTGGAGTTCCTGTACCTCCGTGACCTGGAGTGCTGAATACCTTAGTTTGCACTCTGTAAAGGTATGCCATGACCTGACCCATCACACAGTGTGTGCAATCAAGTCAGGGTGGGTTTGGGGGTAGGGAGGCACATTTCTGTGACTTACATCCAGTTTTGCTGGGAAGGGGGAGCAGAGAACATCAGCATTACACAAGGTAGGGGGTAGAAGAAACAGCTGTGTCCTTCCCAGACCTTCTCAGGGCCCATTGTGATGCACACCACATGATCCCAGACCTCCAAGCTGGCATGTAGGACTGCGGATCCAAAGAAAAATTTAAAGTGAAAGGTTACTTTAAGAATGGAAGAAGGTAGTCCTTGGAGGACTGCAGCAAAACATGACTCCCAGCTCTGCATGGAACATCAAGCCTACTCTAGCACCAGCACAGGCATCTAATTAGATGCCCACTGTTCAGCCCCCCCCTTTAACCCTAACACACCAGCCCCCAATGCTCTGAGGTCAACATGCATAATGGGGTGGTCGGGGGATGTGGATGCTGCTACTGACATTTGTGGGTGTGGAGCAACATGGCAACAGTACGCAACAACATGTACCTGGACCATCTTCGTGGAATGGGCCCTCACTTTGTCTGGGCCAGCAGTGGCAGATACAAAAATATCTCAGTCTCTCCTCCCCTCTGTTTGTGCCATCATTGCTTCAGTTAATGTATGACCAACATAATGCAAATTAAATCACAAACCCACGTTGCAGTCTTTCATTCATCTTTTTAGGCCTACTGCTATTGCCCTCTGCTACAGTGATTCTTTACTCTCAACTCTGTGCAATACCTGTAGCTCTGTCTTTAGCAATGTTTAAGCATGTGTACTAGAAGGGCTTATACAGAGATGGAGCACAGAACAAATAAGGAAGAAGAACAGCAGCAGCAGTAGTAGCAGCAGGTAGTAGCACAGGGCCCAATGAGATGGATGAAGATTATAGTTTGGGTTTGTGATTTATTTACAGTATATTGGCACTTGGATATTGACTGGGGCAGGAAGGGTATCAGCAGATGCGAGGGGGAACTCGATGTATATATATTCCCCAAAACCTCTGTCTCTCCCCTCAAAACACTTTCCTTAAAACTACAGACTGCAACTAGCATTCATATCCATATATTGTACATAATAACAAAGGCAAGGCAATTTAATTTAATTTAATACAGTGTCCTATCCCTATGTTTCGGGTGCTTCATATCAATTAGCACAGCAAAATGGATAATACCACTCAAAATGCATCACATAAAATCCAGATACCAAACAGAAATTCCTGTCCAAACAAGATAAACATTATAACATTTTATCCACTGACAAAAATGAACAAAAAAGAAACAAAAAAAACTAAAAATGGAGTTCCCAGATAACATAATCCTCAGGTTCAACTGTTACCATATGATTGTGCAAACATACAGACCTTCAATCCCTTTATAAACTTCTCCGCCAATGGTGACCCTCTAAGGTGGTTTGGCAATGAGTTCCAAACTAGAAAAAAATGTGTTCATACTTAGACAGAACAATCAATATTATCTTCTCATCATTTTTAAACATATTCTTTAATAATATTTTATAACGTTTGAAATTATATTTTGAAAGCTGTAACATTTGAACTGTTAATCATAGAAATGTAGGTTTGTTTTAAATGAAAGCTTGGAGTTGGATCAATGTGTACAGATCCTAGTGATACAGTTCCTCTGTGTCACTACATGTCATTACATACTGATATATTACGTTGTTCAAAATGGCAGCACTTATCATTTTTAGAGAACCATTTTATGCTTTTTTATATCAATCTAAAATATTTTTTGTCGATATATGATCAAAATAGTAATATCATATTAATATCTTCTTAGCTGACTCCAAGCTTTCATTAAAAAAAATGTTATTTAGGACTAGAAACACAATTTCTTTCTAAATGAAAGCTTGGATTCCAGCCATTAAGAATTATCTCTGACAATCTATTTTTATGTATTGATGCTATTCTATATGTATAGATACCATCTGAATCTTATTTTTCAGTATATTACTGATACTCGTGTTTTAGTTGTGACACATCTAAAAGCCAGCCAATACATAGGGCCCAACTGTCAAAAGATCAGGAATGGTGTTTGCACAAACAAAGAATGGTGCAGGGGGCATCTTGTGAGGCATCATGTGCCATTCCCAATTTTCAGGCACCACCTGCGTCACGTGGGGGACCACCTGTGCCAGCTGGGCTTGCACTGCTCTTGCGGCAGATGCATGGCTGCACAATGGCAGAGGGGGTCTTGTGCCATGGCAGTGCTGTAATATCCCCTTATGTGGGATCCTGAAAGAACTTCAACAAGCGCAGGACCTGCCTGGAATTAGACCAGCCCAGAGCGGGTCTAATGAACTGGTGGCAATGGGGCCATAGTATAAAGGATGACACAGAGGCTGGTGAGAGCACGAGGTGGGGCTGGAGAGCTGGCAACAAACTGCCACACAGCCCAGCAACAGGATAACAGGTGGCCATGGGGCCGGCATGGTGGCACTGAGGGTTGAGGCACTGTATGCCACACCTCATGCCACTCTGGTGACCCGGGTTCGGGAATGGGTCCAGGCCACTGGGGGTTGGCAGGGGAGGGAAGGGATGGAGCATCCAGAGGACTGCACTCCCTTCCTGGGGAGGGATAGGGGATAGTGTCGCTCCTGAGTGGCCCCTGGGTGGTAGCTGGGGGAAGCACCGAGTGAATGCATGCCCTAAGTGGATGCTGAGGGCAGATCATGGAGGGCATCAGCATCTGAGCCATGAACTCTACTGCATGTCTGTGTTCTAAGGGGCAACATGAGCATGCAGGAAAAATCCCTGGATGGTTCAATGGAGATGAAGGAGACTCCAGGGACCTGCCCACATCCCATCACCAGACATGCTCAACCGGATCTCCCATGGCCATCCCGTCCACATGGTAGGTCCCTCCAATTTCAGATAGGCTGCCACGGGAGAGTGAGTCCCCAGGGGGTGATCCGGGGGGGCTGGACCTGTCATGGTGGTCGGGGGGAGACCGGTCTGGAGGCTTCAGGCGGGGAGTAGAGGCATGAGCCAAGAAAGTACTCTGGAAGGATGCCCTGATCCCCCAGAGAAGAAACGGAATGTCCAAAAAAAAAAGGTGGCCGTGGGCTCTGGTGCCAGTCATGTTGGTGGTTTTGCTCAGGTCCCCCCCTCCATTGTGGTGGTCAGAGTGCTGCCTGTCTCTTTACATCCCATTCTCTGCCTGTACCTCCCCTGGATCTGTGCCTACACCACTGTCCACCCAACATTTGTCGGTGCCACAGCCTCTGCCAACCTTCTGGGCACACACCGAACAGCTATGACTCTTGGAGCACTGCCGCATGACCATCCTGGAGCTTGTGGCATTCTCCTCCTGTACACTTTTGGTTTGGCACACGGCAGTGCTTGTAGCACTTTTGCTGATTTTGGTGCAAGGGACTCCTCCTGTTGTAAAATCAGGTGCAGAGTCCATGGCACAACAGGCTCCAGTGCAAGCAGCTGTTTGCCATAGGTTATGTCAGTCTAGAGAGCCCTTTGAAAATTGAGCCCATAGTGTTACTATTTTTTGTAATAATACACTGTATCAATACAATTTTTTTTGTATCAATACATAAAATTACATGATGGTTTTAAAAAAAATTTAAAAATATGTTTTCATCTTTTATGAATTTTGGTATAACTACATATTATTTAATAAGTAAGTGTGTCATTTCCAACTGAATGTGACCTTAATCACAATGCAAACATTTGAGTCTTCCCCCCAGCAGTACCAAATCTTCCTCACTTTTGCAGGCTTTACCTATGAAAGGCAAGGCAAGGCAAAATTTATTTAAGAGACGCCCAATCCTGGGGGCTCTGGGCACCGTACAAACAGGTAAAACACGTATATCAAAAAGATCAAATAAACATGAAAAATAAGTATAAACATATAAATAATTAAATCCTCATAAAAACAGTTCCCATAATTAATAAACTAAACATCAGATTACCACTATTATAATCAGATTTATAGATTGAAGGCCTGGGCGAATAGGAGGGCCTTAAGGCAGGCCTTGAATACTTCCAAAGTGGGGGCTCCCTTAACCCTGAGGGCCAGTGAATTCCACAGGACGGGGGTTGTGACACTAAAGGCCCTCTAGCCAGCTGATTTCAACTTCATCCTGAGAATCGCAAGGAGGCCTCCACAGGAGGAACAGAGGGAGTGAACCGAGAGAGCAGGTGCAAGAAGGTCTAACAGATAACCAGGGCCCAGACCGTGTAGGGCCTTATAGGTGAGAAGACCCACCTTAAAGAGGATCCTCCACCTGACTGGCAGCCAGTGCAGCTCACACAAGACTGGTGTAATATGGCAAAATGTTGGCTGCCCAGTAAGTAACCGGGCAGCTGCATTCTGAACTAGCTGCAGTCTGCGGAGAGATCCTTCTGTGACCCCGAGGTAGAGTGCATTACAGTACTCAAGCCTTGATGTAACTAAGGCATGCATCAAAGTGGGGAGGTACAGAGGTGGAACAAGGGGCTTTATCCTGGCAACATTTCTGAGATGGAAAAAACAGGAGTGGATGGTGGAAGACATCTGCACCTCCATCGTCAAACTCCTATCCAGAATGACACCAAGATTTCGCACCCTAGAGGAGGCCTTCAATGGAACATATCCCAGAACAAGTCCAGTCTCTGAACCAGAGGGCATCTTAACACACACTCTGTTCGACTCCACCACCAATACCTCCATTTTATCGGGGTTCAGTCGCAACCAGCTATAGGCCATCCAGTCGTTGATCTCAGCAAGGCAGCTGTTTAGCACATCTACCATGTTGGATGTTCCTGGGGCAATGGATACATATAGCTGGGTATCATCAGCATATCAATGAAAACCCAAGCCATACTTCCTAATGATCTCTCCCAGGGGTAGCATGTACACTGCGAACAACATTGGGGCTAATACTGACCCCTGAGGTACTCCACAAGATGGGGGCTAGGGGTGGAGGAGAAGTTCCCCATCACAACCCGTTGCCACCTGTTGGTTAAAAAAGACTCAGACCAGCAGATGACAGTGCCAGTGAGTCCACAGAGCTCCCTGAGGTGGTCAAGCAACACACAATGGTCCACAGTGTCGAATGCTGAAGCGAGATCAAGAAGAACAAGAATGATCTTTTCTCCTCGATCTCTAGCCCTGAGGACATCATTCTGCACCTGAACAAGCATGGTTTCTGTGCTATGCTTCATCCAAAATCCCAACTGGAAGTGTTCGTACAACTCATGGGTCTCAAGGTGCTCCTCCAACTGAAGCGCCACTACCTTCTCCACAATCTTCGCCAAAAAGGGAAGGTTGGAGATACGTTAGTAATTTGCCCTAACCTCCGGGTTCAAAGATGGTTTCTTTAGGAGTTGTCTCACCAATGCCTCCTTCAAGGCATCAGGGAAGACTTCCTCAGATATGGAACACTGGACAACCGGAGCAAACACCAGGCCAATGGTGTCGATGCATCTCATCATAAAACGCGTCGGCACCGATTGCAGTTTGCAAAAAGCGTGCTTCAGGTTGGTCGCCACCCCAATGACCTCACTTACCTCCACTGGTCTATACTCCCCCCAACCAGGTGGCGTGCACTCAGAACACTTCGGGTGACCTCTGCCAGCTGTAGCATTGCTGACTGCGGGAACTCCCTGCCGGATACCGTACACTCTATCTGAGAAAAACTGAGCAAACTCTTTGCATTCAGCGTTAGAAAAAACCTTCTTTGGCTGTAGACAGAGTGGATGAAGTATCCTGTCCTCAGTCTGAAAGAGTATAGCTGGTCAGTTCTTCCCAGCAGCAGTCTCCCTGGACAGGAACACTGCCTTCTTATGGTTGATTGCCCCCAGTATGCATTATAATGCACACACAGGGCCAGTTTGTCCTTCTCCAGGCCAGACCTCCTCCAGCAGTGCCCTAACCTCTGTCCCTTTTTCTTCATCTGCCCGAGGTCCCCATCAAACCATGGGGACCTCAGGTAGGAGGATTTGGTTCGTACACAGACAGGTGCGAGGGAGTCAATGGCATCGGTTTGGAGATAATAATAGGGTACATCATCAAAGGGAAATCCACATTTCATTCTGCTTGTAATTCCACCTCAGGGTTTTAGTTGCTATATAAATTCATGAAATTATAATCTCAGTAGAATTAGAGCCTTGATTCAAATGATTTTCCATCTATTATCTGCAACATAATATATTTACTTACAAAGCCAGGTCTAAAAGCTATTTTAAGAATTTTTGTTCCTGTGGATTCACACAAAACAAACAGGGGCACCGATGCACATATTTGCCAAAACAGCACACACATACAAACAAGCAGAAAAACACTCACCACCTGTAAAATACAATCCAGCAGGATAAGGAATACATGAAGGCACAGTTGTTTCAATACTCTAAAAAAAAACTACTTCCACAAATCGTAGTCCAAGAAATTAAAGTGGACCAATGTTGGGAATGCCCCAGCGGGGTATGCTAACACAACAAAACAGCATACATAAGCAAACAAGCATACAAGTATTACCCATTTGACAAGCATTAAGCAGGATAAGGATCATGAAGATACAGTCACTTGAATTATCAAAAAACTCTTTGTTTCCACAAATCAAAGTGCTGTTGTGTTAAGGTGCTGGATCAGTGCTTGCAGATCGTTTGAGAGCTCACGGTGCTTCCTCAAGGAGCACCACTTTCGGGGACTGGGAGGTGTCAGATTTTGAAGGGGAACTTCAGTAAAAAGACATAATCAACTTCGGGAAAAGTGCCAAGGACCGGCATACTAAGTTTAAAAAAAATGTGGGACAATTGAGAAGGGGGATTGTGGACAGAAAATGACTGGGTTGGGGGAGCTGGTCATGGGACTAACCCTGACCAGCTTGGGAAGGCTTGAGTTTTTTACATTTTGGGGGGTGCTTGAGTATGAATACTGATTACTGAATACCAACTATTTGAGCAGTGCTGAGTACAAATTGTAAGAATTCCAAAGATGCACTTACTTTCCCCTATGCTATACTACTCTAACAGCTATGACTGTGCTTAGGTAACCAATGAAGTTGGCACATGAGGAAGGGTGCCATCTGTTACGGCAACACCTTCCTTGCACAATCCACTCTTGGTGACCGATGGTTAGGGCGACCGGATGAGGGGGTGGGCAAACTAGGCGACAGGATGTCACTATACGTACACGTGCAGGGGGGTGAGAGCGAGCATGATGAGCATGGGCTGGGGGGGTGGAGAGGCTGTAGGGGGTGGTGCTGTGGTCATCGGTCGAGCTGCGGCTTGGTGTCGGGGATTGGGCAATGGCCGGGGTGGCTGAGGTACTGGGTTCAGGTCTGGGTGCTGGTGTGATTTTTATTGTGCCAGGCCCAAACCTTTTAATTTTTTACTACTTTCACCCGGCCCCGACATGCACCCTCCTGGAGTTGAGAATCCTTAAGTAGAAGGGTGCGGGGGGTTTTGGGGGGGCACAGCCCTCACAGAAGTAAATATGTCCTGGTGCCATTGTGCTGGTGGCAGGGTTGTCAGAGTGCCAAAAATGTGTTCGGCACTCTGACTGAGTGATAATGGTGATCGCCTTTAGGTGTTTGCCGTTATCACATAGACCCCTGTGCTTAAGGTCCCCAGATGCTATCTGTATATACTTCAATTGCTCCGAAATCCTTGTGAACTTAAAAAATGTGTCCTATTGTTGTGCTGTTGTTTCTCTTTAACCTTTCTCATACAAATACCTAGGCATGCACCTGGACCAACATCTTGATTATTCTGGCCACATATCCCAAGTAACAGCCAAGTACTAAGTAAAGCTTTGCCCCTCCTTAGGCATGAGACTATTTCTAGTCCAGTGAAGGCATTTTAGGTCTGATCCATGCTTTTCAAAGAAGAGCTTCCCCACTGGCGTATCCTGTCTTTTATTAACAATTGCTCATACGTGTTCTTGTAGTCTTAATTTTAAGTTTCTGATTGTTTTTCCTATGTAAATCAGACTGCACGAACACCATAGTATGTATATGACATATGTCGTGTTACAGTTGATACATTCCCTAATTTCAATTTCCATGTCATCTTGGGGATGTTTGAACTTTTCCATGGTTTGACATATATACAAATATTGCAATTGTTACATTTATAAAACCCTTTAGGTTTCATAGGTAGCCAGTTCCCTGTTCTGTGGTACAGCTTCATTTTCAAAGTGGTTATGTGCTAGTGTGTCCCTTAGACTCCTTTCCCTGGTGAATATGATTCTTGGTTACTCTCCCACTGGTTTTCCCACATTTTCACCCCCTTGCAAAATCTGCCAATTTCTGTAAATTATATTTCCAATTTTCCCTGCAACATTATTATATTCAGTGACAGAAGTTATAGGGCCATGCCCTGCATCGTGTTTATTTGTTTGAGTTAGCAGTCCTTGTCTATTTAGGTTCCTTGCTCTCTCCTTTGAGTTTCCAATGAAATATTTGTCATATCCCCTCTGCAGGAACCTGTTTGTGAGTTCGACAGCTTGTAGGTCAAATGTTTCTATGGAAGTACAGTTACGTTTTCGTTCTTACAAAATGGCTGTAGGGGATTGAGTTTTTCAGTGCTTTTGGATATGTACTGTCTGCCAGTAGTAAAGAATTAGTTGCTGTGTTTCTTCTGTAGCCCTTAGTTTCAACTAACACATTGTCTACCTTTTCCTGCACACTTAATGTGAGTTCTAAGAAATGCAGCTTATTATGATCTGTGATGTGTGTAAATCTCAAATTTTTATCATTAATGTTCAACCAATCTATGAACCGCTCAGTGTCATGGGGGTCCCCATCACACACACACACACACACATACACACACACACACACACACACACACACTCTCCACATCATCAATACAATGATACCGGGCTTTGGTTTTTCTGAAATATGGGTTTACGTTAGCATTCATAACTACTTGCTCCTCCCATAATCCCAGAAACAGATTGGCTTTCCATCAAATTAATAAAAATATCATTACAGTATGAATTCCAGTGCCTCTAAGATGATGGTCTGCATCCATCCTGGAGGGGAATTCAAGCACTGGAAGTAATAAGAGTTAATAAAGCAATGGGGCCAGATGGGGTGCACCACAGGGTCCTTAAAGAACTAAGAGAGGTGGTGGCTGAACCTCTGGCAATCCTGTTTAGCTGATCACTGGAAACAGGGGAGGTACCCAAAGACTAGAGGACAGCAGATGTAATCCCCTTATATAAAAGTGGGAACAAAGAGGCGGGGAACTACAGACCAGTCAGCCTCACCTCGGTAGTGGGGAAGATCATGGAAGCACTACTGAAGGAGAGATTGGTGGAACATCTGGTTGTCAATGGACTACAGGACCCAAGGCAGCATGGTTTCACCAGGGGGAGGTCATGTCAGACCAACCTCATTGAATGTTTCGACTAGGTGACTAAGGAGGTGGATCAGGGGAGGGCAGTGGACATGGCCTATCTGGACTTCAGCGAGGCCTTTGACACGGTGCCATATAGAAGACTATTATACAGACTGGGAAATATGGGTGTGGGCAGGACAGTAGTGTGGTGGGTAGGTAACTGGCTGGGCAGCAGGACACAGGGGGGTGTTGGTAAATGGCTGTCATGCCACAGAGGGAAGAGTGACCAGTGGGGTACCACAGAGATCAGTGCTGGGACCGGTCCTATTCAACATCTTCATCAGTGACATTGTGCAGGACCTAGAAGGCAGAATTTCCCTGTTCACTGATGACACAAAGCTTTGTAACAGAGCAGACACACCAGAGGGTGTAGACAGAATGAGAAGGGACCTGCAGAAACTTGAAGAATGGTCAGGGGTTTGACAATTGAAATTCAATGCAAAGAAGTGCAAGATAATGCATATGGGGCACAAAAACCCTGGCATAATATATCAGTTGGGGGGGAGGATATAGCATGCACCAAGCAGGAAAGGGATCTTGGGGTTATCATCTCTGATGACCTCAAGGTAGGGAAACAGTGTGACAAGGCAGCAGATAAAGCAAATAGGATACTGGGATGCATAGGCAGGGGCATCACCAGCAGGAAAAGGGAGGTCATAATTCCACTATACAAGACACTAGTGGGGGCCCCACCTGGAGTACAGTGTACAGTTCTGGAGGCCTTACTTATGTAAGGACATAGACAGGGTAGAGAAGGTTCAGAGGAGGGCAACAAAGATGGTACATGGATTGCATCACAAGTCCTATGAGCATAGGTTGAAGGAATTGAATATGTACTCCCTGGAGGAGAGGAGGGAGAGAGGGGATATGATAGAGACATACAAGTATCTTACAGGGAGGAACAGAGTTCAGGAATACACTATTTTTAAGCAAAAAAGATGTTCCAGGACTAGAGGCCATGGGATGAAGTTGGAGAGAGGACGATTCAGAGGAAACGTGAGGAAGAATTTCTTCACAGAATGGGTGGTGGACAAATGAAACACCCTGCCAGAGGAAGTGGTTGGGGCTGAAACAATCACAAGATTTAAGAATGCATGGGATAGACATAAAGGAATTCTGGAGGTCAGGGTTAAGGGGGCAACAGACTTCTAGGAAAACATAAAATGAACTGACAAGCTCAAATGGGCAGACTGGGTGGGCCATAGGCCCTTTTCTGCCGACACTGTCTATGTATCTATATATGATCCCTACATGGGTGTTTAAACAAGAAGGGCTAGATTCTGAAAGGTGTTGGAATGCAACAAGCCCCAGGTGTGCTGAACAGATGGTGCATGGGGCTTGTGGCATTCCCAGGCTGACATTCAGGATTCTCAATCCCATTTGCCACATGCTGCGAGGTAGACCAGCTTTTGTTAATCTAACTTTGCATCAGTCATGGGACCTTTTTACAGGGTTTGCACTGAATATTTGGTGCAAGCCACTGTAAAAAGGGTACAGTGTTGCAAAGGCGTGCAACCTATGAGAACTGGGCGCAAGGTGCGACAATCTGTTGGGTGCATTGCTGAGTTCAACACAGGTCTTGTTGCAAGCCTGCATCACCCTTTGAGAATTGGTCCCAAAGTGTCTACAAGCTTCTATCTCTGATGTATTCTTATACAAGTGTAGAGGGACTCTACATCTATGACAACCCAATTAAATGATTCCTTCCACTGGAATTTTTCAAATTTCCTTAACACATCACTGGTTTCCTTTCGATAGGATGACAATTCTGCTATATATTTTTGGGAAAGAAATCCACAAATCTGCATAGATTTTCTGTTAAACAACTCCTGACACAATGAGCCTGACTGGTGGATTGTCTAAATTCATGTGCACTTTTGGCAGAATGTAGAAAGTCGGGGTAATCAGGCTTTCATTCCAGATAAACTTGAATTCATCTTCTGCTATATGATTTTTAAGTAATGCCCTGTTTAAAATCGAAAACAATTGTCTTTTAAAAGTTAGTATGGGTTGAAAGTTAATTATTTGTAATTCTCAATATTTTCTAAGAGATTCAGTGCTATTCCCTTGCAACATTCACGTTTCATTACATTACCCCCTTTATTTGCAGGTTCAGTTATGATTGTCTTATTTCCTGTAAACTCCTTTAGCAGTTTCCTATGGGTTAGTGCTGTTTTCTCACAAACTGCTAGACTAACCATTGGAACTACATTACTGTTGTTCAATAATTCCTCTACCTGCTTAATAACTGCCTTTTCAAAACAATTTATAATGTTGTTGCTACTAAATGGACAAAAGGTAGATTTTTCTTTAAACATTGTTTGCCTTTGTTTTAGTATGATATTGTCCCGATTTGGAAGATAGATACCTATGGAATCTGATGCCTCTTGATTCAAGTCTGTCTGGTTTAAATCATACCCTCGTAGTAAATGTTCCTCATTTCCCAATCTGTCAAGTAGATCCTCTGTGGTGTCAGTTTCAAGTCCCTCTGCTGGATCTAAGCTTTCTGAGTAGTCACCATTATTATAATTTAAGTCACTCACAATATAGAGGATAATGTATGGCCAACAGTTAACAACCATGCTGTGTACATGTTGAGAGGTTGCCATGGCAAACTGATCGCTCTCGAGGTCTATGGTTGCCATGGAAATCTCGAGAAGTGCAAACAGCAAGGTTGTTAACTGTTGGCCATACATTATCTTGCATAGTGCATGGAACACATTTTTTTTTTATTTATTCAGGTTTTGCAACAAGACATAAAAAACACAGTTTTTGTTATTCACATCATGGTGGCACCCTCCCCCACCTCCCATCTTACATCTTACCTTACTATATACAGAACAGATGAGATGCTCTGTTGTGCAGACATAAAACAAACACACATTGATCTTGTAAATGTAAAATTAATGTTAATAGGACAGAATATATATAACTGGGGAAAAAGAAAATGGTCGACAGACATGAGATTCTAATGCTGGACATCACTGTGCATCAAAGTAGAACTGAGACACCAGCCAGAAGTGTTGAAAAACTGTCACTGTTAAACCACGGTCTGTCAGAATGGAGGCATCTGTTAAACATCGATCTGTGAGAAAGGTAAACAAAAAATTAAAAAAAACATTTACATGTAACTTGTCTAGTGTGTATCAGGATGGGACGATAAAAGGTGGAATTGACTGATCAGACTCAGCTTTTCTAAATGTGTACTGATTTTGCTGTTCTTCCACAACTGCTTTACTTACTCACTTATTTCTGGTTTAGAAAATACAACTGCCGCCTTTGCAGTTGCTAATTTTTTAATCCCAACTGTCTAAACTGTCAGAAGTATGAATTAAGAAAACAACAAGCGAGCGGTGATGCTGTCAAAGTAACGGGAGCACAAGGGCATTATAATTTGTTTTGCCATTTGATGTGACATACTCAAGATGGTACAGCAACACCGTGACATTACATCAATGGTACAAGACTTGGATTCAATCCAATTTTGTTAATAATAGCCTTGTCCCATACACTATATAGTCAATGTCCTCAATAGTTTCATTCTGTCCCGTGTTTACGATATTGTACCCCATCTCTGGTGGTTTAAATTTATTGAAGAAATAATACTTTCATTTTATTTTTATTTTTTTTTAACTTATTGTAAATCCATATGAATTTGAAAATGTTTTGGTGTGGGGGTGGGCACAAACGTTAATCCTTTTTGCAAGACAGATTCCTTTTTCTTTGTAACTATCTTGTTTGAGAGGTTAATTATTTGTAACTTGTCTTTTCCACCCTCAGTTCCTGCTGTATGTATCCTTCTTTGCTTGCCCCCCCCACTTGTCTTTCGTTTTCTTTTATATGTACTTGATTTTTCCCTTGTTTTCTTTGCCCTTCAAAAGCATTCTTTTTCCCAGTTTTCTCTGTATTTTCAGATGGTTTACTTGTTGAATCTTCTTTATTTCTACCTGTGCTTGTTATTGATGGTGCCCTACCACCTTGTCAACTTCCATGTACATTAAATCTCACCCTAGATCTTCCTCTACTGCGGGAGCACTTACAGCCCCAATCAAACACCTGGTCACTGTCGTAGTCTACCTGATCACATAGCAGTTTTTTCTGTTTCTATTCAATCCTTAGAGCTCAAGGTGACAACAACAAAAGAGTCAGTGAATTAAAATAGTAGTATGTACAATACTATGCCGGTTACTATAGGACATGTATTATTTTACTGCTCCAGCAGTTCTACTTTGTCCCCCCCCCCCAGTTTCAAAAAATGGCAGCAAGTGTTTGATGTGGGCAGTAAAATATACATGTCCTATGATTACTAGTGCTATATTATACATAATACTATTTTAAATCACTGAATCTTTTGTAAGAATTGATTGTATTAATTAACACTACAGATCATGCTGGTATATAATGATGTCTCAGGTATGATGTACTTAATGTGGTGCCATTGCCCTTGTAGTCAAACCCCCTCACGAAGGCTCAGTAATGAGCTGAAGCGCTGGGGTTAGTTGTGTTCTGGGGCATGCAGGCTGACTGATGTTACTTTAGCTTTTTTTTTTGAAATATGCAACTGTGGTGAGGCTTTAGTTATTTTGACTTAATTTATAAAGAACGTTTAGTCTGATTCATCTCAGTCCATGATTTTTCTGCTATAGAGTGCGTTACCTTTTGACTGAGCTTGTAAGTTTTGGGCTAGCTACCCTGATAGCAGCACCACTATGTACCAACATTCATAGCAAGTACTTCAGAGGTGTTTGTACTGGCTTTTTTGGAGCTGCAGAGGTCAGACATCCATGGAGACATTGTCAGTGGAAGCAGAATTGCCTAGTGCACTACAGCTGGGTTCCTATTCCTCAGAAGACACCCTTCTGATTTTTAACACAATGGTGAAACAAATCTTGTGTGTGAAATAAAAGAATGCAAACAGAGGGAGTGTCTACTTCTGAGTCAGGGGAAAGAGAAGACTTTGGCTGGGAAGGATCTGAAATGCCATCGAGATGGAGTCAGAGAGCCAAAGAGAAATTGACAAATCCAGAGGATTTGGCAAACCAAACAGGTGATATCAAATCATTATTTTATAAGTTGGAGAGACTTTTGCTAAAGGAACGGGACCTCACATATACTATCATAACTTTAGAAAAGTAAATAGAGAAGCAAGTACCAAGAGGTTTCTTGATTTTGAAAATTTCGCCAGAAATGAAGCATGGAAAGAAGCATCTAATCATTGTTCTAACACCTACATTGATTTATTAATAAAAGAGGATGAGGAGAAATGTGAAAATTATAGAAGACTGGGGAAGTAAAGGCAGAACTGTGCATGCAAAAAGCAAACACTTTTTTGAAAAACTTGAATCAGCACTACAAGTCAAAATTAAAAGGTATGAGAATGAACTATACTACCTGTGACATCATTATATACCAGCATGATCTGTAGTGTTAATTAATACAACCAATTCTTACAAAAGATTCAGTGAATTAAAATAGTATTATGTATAATACAGCACTAGTAATCATAGGACATGTATATTTTATTGCCCACATCAAACACTTGCTGCCATTTTTTTAAACTAGAGAGAGAGAGAGAGAGAGAGAGAGAGAGAGAGAGGGGCAAAGTAGAACTGCTGTAGCAGTAAAATAATACATGTCCCATAGTAACCGGCACAGTATTGTACATACTACTATTTTAATTCACTGACTCTTTTGTTGCTGTCACCTTGAGCTCTATGGACATCGTATGGCTGTGCTAGGTGTCTGACCTGAGCTGGTCATGCAGCAGCTCACACAGCTGCACGAACATGGCCCTGTTCACCCAGTACCAGCCCATGATTTGTTAGTCACTGAGGACTTCGAATGTGACTCATGGATGGTACTGTCTGTTTGCAACATAGCACCTCCAGGGCCTGTGCTGGGCCCAGGGGGGCACTGGTACACTTCTCATCCTGCATGACTGCCTGAATCAGGTACATAATGTGTGTCAGTTTGATTTCTGGTGGATGGGTGATGGTGTTGTAGTGCCTCTCCCTGCTTTTTGTGGTTTGCCCCAGGATAAGACCTTCTTTTTATAGTCCTTGTGTTGTGCTGCATCATGTTGCTGCTCTATTCCACTAGCACAGCACTAACTCTTTGAATATACTTCTGCACTGAATATGCACATTACCACCTCCCCTTTTTGGGCACTGCATATGTTAAGTTTGTGCTCAGGCACTATGCTAATGACAGACACAGCACTACTTGCTGAATATGGCGAACATGCACAAAACATAGCAGTGCTAGCACAATTCATTTGTGCCGGTAGCAAACCTTTGAATATGGTGCACCGAGCTGTTAATAAAAGTGTGCAAGAGAAAACATTATGACTTGGATTTTAAGCCAGGCATGGACCAATGTAAAGCCAAGCTGGGACACTTTATGTAACTGTCCATAGCAGCTGCTGAAATTTTCTTTTCCATCTTTATGCTGACAGAGTTAACATAAATGAAGTACATTTTCTACTCTGATGTGGTTGTTTAATGCAATATGTGTGTTGTGCACCTGTTGCTGTTTTTTTTGTTTTATTTACAGTTTTATTGTTTTTATATTTTCTCCCCTTCCCGGGGTCATGGCGTACACTTGTGTATGCGCACATGGAGGTGTGCATGCATGCCAGGATCCGGTGACCCCTTCCACCCCACCCCAGACTTGCGTCACCACTCCTGCCACCTGCGCACCCATCTGACCTCCACCAAATGTGTGCGGGACTACGGAGGAGCAGGCATCCACCACTGGAAGGGAAATCCCACTCCAGCCCTCCCCCCCCAGCCAGCTTTCCGGTGACACGAGGTCATTCCCAAACCCGAGTTGCCAGCGTGGCACAAGGTGTGGAGTCCAGCGCCTCAATGCTCAGTGCCACCAGGCTGGCCATGTTGCTATTTCTTAGTGATCGTGTTTGTTTGGAGCATTTACAACATATTCAAATAAAGTGTGAGATTGATAATAAGCCCCTGATCTTGTTGTCTTGCCCTCATATACATACCTGCATTGGTCACAGTTCAGGGGTGGTCTCAAAACAGGTGCAGCTCCTATGTAAAATTTTTTGTTTTCATACTGTGTGATATTTTTATATAACATGATTAAAGAGCAGCTCTGCATTTCAGCATGCACTTTCATAGACAAAATGTTTCAGCTCTTACAATTCACTAGAGAATACATTTTTTACTTCTAAGTTTTCTGTTTCAGTATTTACACCACATTTTGGTAGCCTGTCTCAAAAGTCAATCTGAAAAGTATTTGACTGTCCTCTGCTGACCTCATAGTGCCCTTGTTTATGACACAGAAACAGAATTTGTCAGCAGAAAAGGACCACTTGGCCCACTCAGTCTGCCCATATAGTCCTTGCCTAGTCTGTCTCTGCAAAGCCTAAATGATCTGTGGCTACCCTCCCTCCTCCTTGCCTATTTACTAATCCCTTATGTCTATCTTACATTTACTTGAAGTCCCTCACTGTTTTCACCTCCATCACTTGTGCTGGCAGTCTGTTCCATTCATCCATCACTCTTTCAGTGAAGTGGTACTTCCTCACATCCCTCTTAAATCCCTCCCCCTGGCTTCATCACGTGCCTTCTGGTCCTGGTGCTCTTTCTTATTTAAAAGAGACTCCTCACCTGCACTCTGTTCACTTCCATGAGGTACTTGTAGGTGCTTATCATGTCCACTTTTGTTCTCGTCTTGGCCAGGGTGTACATGTTGAGATCCCTCAATCACTCTTCACAGGGATTTTGATGCAACCCTTGCACCATTTTAGTTGCCCTTCTCTGGATTGCCTCCACCCATTATCATAGTGCTCACCATGGCATCTGACTGTGATGTTGCAAACCACAGTTGCGAGGTAGGTAGGGAATACTGAGAGTCCTTTTGAAAGACACAGTGCAATGAGCACTGTATTACCTGAAATATTTAATTGCTCTATTGTATAACAAGAAAAATAAAACACAATTAGAAAACACTAAACTTAAAGATAAATGTTGTAAATGTAAGAGTTTTAAACATTTTATTTTAGCAGAGACTTTATTTAATTTTTATTAACCAGGTATGGTGCCTGTATGATGCACGAGACAGACATCTGCCTATTTTTAGGCATGACCTGGGATAGTATAAAACCAATAAGCAGTGCAACACATGACAATGACAAGTAGAAACATGAGAATAATATCACAAAGGTAAAACTCAATGGTATAAAGTATTTTCTACAGTAAAGTAACCAGCCCTAAATCCTTCCTGGAACTCATGGAATGCAGTATTTTCTTTTATCCCAGATACCCTGAACTGTGTAGGGATGTGGGGATTGGGTACTGCATGAGAATGAATGCTAGTTATTGGAGGATGGTCTAGTCTCCAAGGGTAAGTACTCGTTTATATACCTTTGTGCATTTGGGCTTGTCATGTCACTATGATGCTTCATTGGTGGACACCTCCCAATGTCATTGAAGGGAGAATTAGACATGTGGCAGCCCTAGTGCTTTGCAGGGGATGGGTCAGGAAGCAGAAATAGGATGAGTAAGTGCTGAAGCAGTGGAGGAAGATTATCCAAGTCATCCTGGTACTATGATGGCAGTTCACAGTCATCAGGTAAAAGTGACCCACCTGGTGGCCAGTGGAGAGAGTGTGGGCTGGGGACAACCTAGTTGAGAAGGGGACTAGGAAGTCTGGACTCATAACTGGTTTCTCACAGTTGAATGACATAGTGGGATTATGGTGGTTTAAATATCAGTGTGCCTTTGGGTAAACAGTCAAATGTTCCAGGTTGGCACACAGGTTGACAATACAATTAAGTTATTGATGTTTTGCCAGTTAGTAATAGTATGCATTTTTTTAAACACTTTTTTCAAAGTTTTTGTATTACATATTTACATTTTAGTCACTTGTAAAAACAATTTATAATTTATAACTTATAACAAAAACACTTTTCCCATTCTATATTTACATTGACCCTAACTAAAGATGGCTCCGTGACATAACGGCGACCGCTAAATATCAATCGCCATTACAATGAGTGTACATCACTGAAAAGCACAATGGTGATTTACACTTCCCAGTGAAAAAAACAACAGTGAGGAAAACTGAATAAAACATCAATGTGGGGGCAAGCCCCCCCCCCACCCCTCCTAAATTTAGATTGTCAACTCAAGGGAGGTGAATGTCAGGGGGTGGGGAAACTAAAAAAAAGTCAAACTCCTTCACACAAGCAAAAAAACAGTACCCCTGCCCAGCCCCGAACCCTGGACCTCCCTCCCTGCAGCCAGCCACCTTCACCACCACATCAGAAGGCCAGCTCAGTGATACCCGGCCAAACTACACACCACATACTTCCTCCTCCTTCAGGAGCCCTCCTCTTCTGTTTCTTCACCCTGCTCAGCAATCCCTGTTATTTCCCCTAACTTGGTGCTATAACTGTGCCTTGCTACCCTTTCAGGGTAGCTCACATCACGGGTGCTCAAATTGAGTCGCTCAAAAACTGAGTTGCTCAATTTGAGTGGCCCGTATAATGTGCTACCACTAAAGATCCCCCCCACCATGGAGACCTAATTTGTTTCCTTTATACCCCAGTCATAGGTAGAAGCACATTTTCAGTTTCTTTCCATATACTGAACTCACTTAGAACTTTGTTCTCTACTAAATCTGTTAATTTCTCACACAAAATAGCTTCTCTTAGCCTGAACCACCATTTATTCATAGGAAAGTTTGTAATCACTGGAACATTCCATGTTCAAGTATTAATCTCTTGGTCATCATTGTTCCTACATAAAAAAATCTCATGTTGAGTCTTATTTAGGCCAAGCTTCTCTGTATCATTTAATACCAAGATTTTAAATGTATCCAGAATCCAGACCTTCAGTATTTCATTTAGTTTGTTTCTTGTCAGTCTCCACCATGGTCTTATATTAGGGCAACCCCATAAGCAATGTGTCAAATTACCTACTTCTCCACATGAATGCCAGCATGCCTGATCCCCCCTTATTAGAAAATGTGTATAGAATTTGAGGGGTGTAATAGGCCCTATCTATTATTTTCATCTGAATTGTTTCATCCCTTGCAAACAAATAATCCTTATTTATTTTAATTCTCAAATTTTTCCACTGTTGTGGAGTATAGGCCACCTTAATTTCCAAGGCCCATCTCTTGTTTGTTTTTCTCCAAAGGTCTTTCTTTCAATAAGCTTGGAGTATATTCTCTGCCATAATTTATAGCTTCCTAAATTTATTATCCTTTCTTGCTCACTTAATTCCTTTTCCAAGTTGGTCCTATAGTCCTGATTTACTTTTTTCAGTAGTAATTGGTATTTATTTTTAAGTGTTAAATACATCATAAAAATTATTATTATTAAAAATGAGCTTGCTCAATGGAGTTTTCCTACAATAAACTTGAACTTGAACTTGAACTATTCCACCAATCCCATCATACTTATTCCTAAAATACTGTAATGAACCAAAGCACCTATTATCTAGTAAATGATACCATTTCTGTGTCTGAGATTTCTTTAATTTTCTAATCATATCCCTTCCTGCTTGGTGCCAAATTATTTTACTACTCCGTATGTTTAAGTATAGCCATGGCATATAGTTTACTGTAACCAACTACCTGCACTTACCTCCTGACAACTCACTGGGTTGAGGGACCCCAATCTCACCACTTTAGGTTACACCTACTCCCTCAATCATGACATCGCTCCCACTTCCCTATCCCCTCAGATGCTCCCAACTACCTTACTCCTTCCACCCATGTTTGCAGCCCCCCCTCCTCCTTCTCATCTCTGAGACCTTCCAAATAGGGTGTTAACCTCTGACACTGCCTAGCTGCTATACTGTCTAAACTGTTTAATGATGTTGTGCCCTGTAACTTACCTGTACCATATGTAAACCTGTCATCTGTCTTTTATTGTCTATGTGACTGATATGGAACCTATAAATGAGCATCTGCTCACTGGTGTAATCCAAGTCCTCAATTAATAAAAAATAAATAAGTAAAAAATTAACTTTTTTATAGCTTGCCTAAATCCAGATTCCAATGCCCAGAGCAGCTCGGGAACACCAGATTTTGACTGTATGTCTCATATTATTGAATCATTTTCATAATCCATATATTTATCCCAAAACAGTTTTTCCCAATTATAAGTTTTAATTTCAGGGAATACTCCCTCCCATAGAACCTTGATTTGGTGTGCTAGTCCATAAGTCATGGGGTCTGGACAACTATAACCCCCAGTCTTTCTGGAGTTGATCAACTGCTCCCAGGCTATTCTGGGCTTTCTCCCTCTCCATAAAAACATTTTTAAAGACCTTTTTAATTTATTACACCATTCATGTGAAGGACTGCCCACTATTGCCTGAATATTAAAGAGTAAGTAAGGGAGTGTCACCATTGTAATACTTTCTATTTTGCCCAAAGTGAAAGGGGCAATTTCAACCAATTATCCAATAAACTATCTTATTTGAAACTCCCTAGCAGTTATTTTTTATTGTCTGATGTTGGTTATTCCATAAAGGAATACCCAAATATCTGAAGTTGTTTGCTGTAGTAAAATTCTCTTCAATAGTTTGATTTAAGCTGGTACTATTCAATGTTATTGCCATTGCTACTGATTTTGTTTATTCACCAAGTACCCTAATAATGAAGCACAGATATTAACCTCCTCCAGAAAGGTCTGCATACTTGTATTTATATTTGCATAAATAACAGCATGTCATCCACAAAGGTATTTATCTTCATTTGTTCCGCCCCTATATGTATACCTTTTATTTTCTATTTTTTTCTTATATGGTTAAGAAATGGTTCCAATGACAATATAAATAAGATGGGGGACAGGAGAGTTAGCAATATTATTCCTACATCTCAATTATCCTTGGCACGTTGTGTGTCTTTGTGTGCATTTTTGTGTGCTGTGTGACATGGTGAGGTCCAGCTGTGCAGGACCACATCAGGGCATGGATGTATTAGACATTACAAAATGGGCAAGAACAATCCATGACTGGTTAGTTGCTGTTTAGACCTGTGCAGTAATTGAGAGGTAAATGTATGGGTCTAAAAAGTCACACAGTGTAATGGTCATAGCACTACAGTGCTCTGTACAAATTTACCACATCCACAAAGTTGTATTTCACACACAGTGACTCTGGAACCGGCAAACAGAAGACATCAGGAGCTGTTGAAACACCCACATGAACAGTTATTTATATTTTTTTTTTCATGTTTCTCTCAGTCTAGAAATAGGCACAAGAATCACCATGGAGACTACGTGCTGTGTCATTCGAACTCCAGAGCAGCCCGGGATGGTAATGCTATCAATCAGATTTTAAAAGTGTAAAAATGTTATCTAGTTTGTGGCCCATTTTATAAATGCTGTAATACACTTCAGGGCATGCAGTTACTATGTAATTACTGTAAACCACCACCCCGTTGTAGGCAGTCTGCTGACACCTCATGCCTCCAACCTGGCATGCAGTAATTACATGGTAACCACATGCCCTGCCATGTGTTTTTTCTTACTTAATGTATTCCCAGGTGGTTGTACGAGCACTTAGCCTTTGACTTTGTGCCTCACAGCCACCCGGGACAAGCATTAATACCTGATACACCAATGCCCTGTTGGGTGTTTAAACATACATGTAGTGTGTATATGTTTGATTTGACAGGACCACCAGAGCCTTGAAAATGTCACATGTCACAAGTGCAGTTATGTTTATTAGAAGTATGTAAAAAATCTCAAAAGATTGTTACATACAGTATATGTTCACATACATTTTGATATACACATAGCTAAGAACCATTGTTTCATAAAAAAAATTCTTAAAATACTGTATAGGCATAATTGGCTATAATAAAATATGACTCTAAAAGGATATAACAAACATATCTTCTTCAAAAACTGTTATACCTTGTATATTATATGTTGCATTGTTTTGTATAAACAGCTTTTGCAAATTTAGCAACAGACCAGATGACAGCTCAGACCCAAACATCTTAGTATATTATCCTTAACTACTACAGGGGTATCAATCCATGGATATTTATTTTCCATTGGTTGCAACCATATATTTCTTTCTTCTTCAAATCTTGGACATTCCCACAAAATATGTTAACTCAATAATCTAATATTCATATTGCATGTTCAATTGTCCATAGCTAAAAGAGAGAGACCTGAAAACCCTACCATCCACCAAATTTTGGTGTAATTCCCAACATAATTTGACAAGGGCTTTTCTTTCTTCAACATTTTCACAAAAATTAAAAAAGGGATTAAAATTAGGCCCTTGGGAGATCTCAATATAGTTTTTTAATTGGGCAAATTCTGCTAATCTTATTCAGTCTCTTGAGACGTAGTAATCTGACAATCTCAAAATAGCTCTATTAATATAATTATGATAGTAAATTATTGTGTTTTCAGAATAAATATTTTTTAATCTAGGCTATGTTTTGTTAAGGAATTAATAAGCATCCCAAACCAATTATTATTTATATTAGTTTCTAGTCTTTCTTGCCAATGTGGCTTTGGGAGTCTATTTTCATGCATATTTAAATCTTACCCCAATAATTTACTATTTTTTTCTGAGACAAACTTTTAATGGGGGCATATTTGATTCCCTTCAGAGAACAGCTGTAGGGGTATCCCTAGGTATCCCTAGAGCAACTCTCAGAAAATAATTCTGTGACTTCTATAATTTTTATATCACAGGCTGTAATCCCCATACTTCTGTGCCATAAAGAAGCTAAGCATTCACTTTAGCCTCAAAAGTATGTTTCAAAGCCAGAAATGAGTTATCAGCAAAGTTCATAGCAAAATGAAATGCTACATTTGAAGCTGTCATAGCATTCTTTTTAAATTGTCAGTATGGTATTTCCATGACATTTTCTTGTCAAAAGTTATCCCCAGATAACTATACTGGTCTACTTCTGCAAAACTCGTACTTTACTACCACTTACTGTTTGGGGACATACCTTTTACCATCCATTGCCATACTTTTTTGTTTATTCAATATTTAGTTCAAGGTAAATTTTTTTAGATGTTCAATGTCTGCATTTAATGCACCTTTTATCCCCAAAGGAGTTCTTGATGTCAGGACTGTATCATCTGCATAAATGAGTTGTTTTTATCATTAATTTGTGGTCAAAATGTGTCAATAGGTTCTAATCCTTTAACTAAACTCTCAATATATGTATTAAATAACAACGGTGTTAGCAAACATCCTTGTTTTACACCCTTTGTAATATTGAAGGGTTTTGTCAAGTTTCCATTTTTTGAGACTTTGGAATTAGCTGCATTTTCAGAGTAAACATTAGAATTATTGCCAGTAATATCTTGGGCATTTTCAGATTTATACAACTATCCCTTAAAATATCTCTTTCTATATTATCAAATGCAGCCTTTATGTCCAGAAAGGCTAAATAAAAGCTGTCATTTCTGTTTTTACCCACATATGTGTTAACTAAATAAGTCAAAGTGAATATATGGTGAGTTGTGCTATACTGTTTCCTAAATCCTGCTTGGTATATTGAGAGTAACCGATTGTCTTCTACCCAGCTTTGAAGTATTTTCAGGATAAATCTTGAGTAGATTTTAGCCCCTATGCACAACAACAATACTGGATGATAACATGAAGGATTTGTTTTATCCCCCTTTTTAAAAAGGGGTACAATATCACTTATAATCCAGTGATTGGTGATCATTAACTTATTAGAGAGAATGGTAAACAGAAGTGTCAATACATCAGCCCACCAGTCAGGGTTGACATGAAAGATTTCTGCTATGACTTCATCATTACCCAGTGCCTTGTTTTGCTTTTATTCTAATATCAATGAAATGACCATATTTTTTGTGACAGGTGGCCAGAGCTCTAAGTTTCCTAAATAGTAGTTTCTCCTTTGCTGGTATTCCAGTTGATGGATGGTGGCTTCTGTACAGGTACCGTATAGTACTTTAAAATGTACGAACCACAGATTAGCATTCATAGGAGGATCTATCTCACACTGTTAGTTGTTTAACCCATATGCTACCATTTCCCAGAAAAGTTTAGAGTCTTTACTATAAATGGCTTGTTGAAGTTTTGACTATAACAATTTTTTTATGTTCTCTTTTTTCACCTCTACTAACCTCCAGTATTCCTTTTTCAACTCTCCGTGGAAACAGGTAGTTATGTTTTAAAGATAATTTGACCACTTTATATAGTATTTTTTTTTCATTTCCTCATATTTATTATCAAATCAAGGATTTTTAGACATTATCCTATTAAGCTTTTCAAAACCTTTCATGGCTTTAAGGCTTGAGATTAGGCCCTTCATCACTTTTTTCATGTGCACTAATTTACTTAGCACATGAATCAGTAGATATCTTGGAGATGTCTAAGTTAAGACAGTCATCCTAACACACCATGATATGGCCATCAAGTAACAGTAACTTGATCACTTTGTAGACAGCTGGACTTCATTTTAACTGAACTGAACTGACATGTCACAAGACATTGGCTTGTTCAACATAAGGGTGGCTATTCACAGTAAAAATCATGTTTTGAAAATTATGTATACATTTTAAAAGTTGTGTTACCTCCACCTTTGTCTATTGTCTAATTAGTCATAGAGCGACTCCCCTGACTATATGTTAATTTCCCCTTTTAGCAAGGACTGGAGAGTCATCAAAAAAACTGAAGTCTCAGGTCTTTGGTATCTGCCCAGAAGCTGATGTTTGGATCGAAGGGGTGCACAATTGCTGCCTCATGGATACTGGATGTGAGGTTATCACCATGGCAGTATTCTGTTTCTACAGCTACTTTCAGCAACCCTGTGGTTCACCAAAGGATGCCAGCTTCATATGACTAACTGCAGTGAAACGCCTTGAGATTCCAATTTTCGGATGTTTTGAAGCAGATGTGGAGTGCTTGTGTCAGACAATGTACCAGAAATACATACAAACAGAGATAAGAAAGAAGTAAGTGCCTCATCTGGGATTGCTACAAGTGCACCATAAATATAGTTTCATTGTTTGAAAATCTAGTGCTATGAGTGGAGATACTCTAAAGGTACTTGCTACACTCAGAGTAAATGTGTTGAGGGACATCACTGGGCTGCTGGGACTGGTGATGTGGATGCCAGACCAATTCTGACAGCAATAGGGCTGAGTGTCTGGAGTCTGGCATGACAAGAGACTCAATGTTGAGGCACTGAGAAAGTCTAAAAGAAAAATGAATACAGAGATAGAAAAGTTCTTGCAACCTGAATTTCAACTAAATTCAGGGGACCTGAGGCTCATTGCCTTGGGATAATCCTAGTGTTTACTAGAGGAAAGATGCCTAAGAACATTAAACATCCTGTCTGTGAATGAGTTAAGGACATCCCTGAGTGGGCTAGGTCTGCCCAAAAGAGACAGTACAAGTGATGTGCCAGTGGTGCCCAAACCTAGCTAGGAGATAGAATTCCCTTGAGAAATCATAGGCCAGATGATAAAGCAGGATCCAGGATAGATGAGAGTCCCATCTTGTGGAACTTCAGTACCACTCCAACCTGCCTTTTTCATAGTCAAGTCAGGGGAGATACCCAAAGTAAAGTCAGGGGAGGTATCTGAAGTAGTGCACAGGAACCAACTGAAACTAGTCCTATTTCCCCAAGAGTGGGGGTACCAGAGAGGCCCAACAGGGGACAGATTCAAGTGGCTCCAGTTGAGTGAGAGGTGGAAGACAAGCCATGGTGAATACCAACTGACCTATGTGAACCCTGTAGTGGTTAGTTGAGGGTGGAGCAAATGGTCAGGCCAGAGGGACCTACCCCCATTGGCAAAAAAGTTGTAGAACAAGTGGCCCCATGGAAGTATTTGCTAGGCAAACTGTCCACCCTAGTATTGATGAGTGCAAGATAATTTGTATGTCAGACTGAAGGATTTAGAGGTAATCCCCACACAGATGCAGGGAACCTTATGTTTTGCATTATTAAAATTCATACACCATTCTTCTGTTGCATGTTGAGGTAATGGTCAACTGTATAGTCATACATTGCTAATGGTTCTGTATTTTTTATGCTTTTATATTATGCAAATGTTTACTGAAGTTTGGAGTACTGGTGTATTAATGCAAGAGGGTTGCAACAAGTTTATTCTTGGTATGCTGGTGGTCAGCATATGTTTAACATGGAGGGGTTGTAAATAAGGAGAGGGGTCATGACAGTCATCCTCTCTGATTCTTCCCCTCTGGGTGGTCTGGTGTCTGATGCGGAAGGCTCTGTTGATGGCACAGTTCCAGCTGGGACCTTGAGTCCGCTGTCACAGTATACAGCAACAGCCTGATAGGTGTATGTGTGTGTGTGTGTATGTGTGTTGCAAATGTACATATAGTGTTGCCCACAGACACCCCCATGCATGATGTTTTTGTCTGGTATAGAAGGTGTCCATTATAGCTTGTATAGCCAGATTTGCTAGTTTATATTTTTCTTTCACTCACCCACCCATTGCTGCAACTGCCCTTCTTCCCATAGATGTAATACCATAGCTCCAGTCACAGTTTGTAGTACAGAACTGTCACTGCCACCTGCCTGCCCTCTTGTAGCTGCAACACAAACAGCAGAGTCAGTTTAAACATTTACCGCCACCCGCCCTCCCGTTCAGAAGGAGTCTGGTCTGCAGCTGCAACACAAACAGCAAGTTCAGTTTAAACATTCCCTTCTTATTGACAAACTTAAGCATATTGGGGCGGGGACACCAGCACTGGTTCGGGTATCAAATTATCTTTCAAATAGGTTTCAAATGGTAAAGATTGGAAGCAGTATATCTGACAGAGCATTGGTCAAGTGTGGAGTCCCACAGGGCTCCATACTGGGACCACTTTTATTCTCTATTTTTTTTCACTCTGTCATCACATCTGTCAAAGATGCACATTTAGTTAGATGACACCGTTGTATTTTGTAAGGGAGGTGTATTGTCTGAGTTTAACATAACTCTGACTAAGGAACTCAAAGCTATGCAAAACTGGTTGATCAATAACAAAATGATATTAAATAAGCAAAAATTAAAAATTATGTTATTTGGCACTTCAGCTATATTAAAAGCCATTGGTAACAGCCTGCAATTTGAGTCATTGGATGGAATTCAGTATGAAAATGTTAATAATTTTAAGTACTTAGGGGTAGTTTTAAACCCCACATTAACATATTAATCACATATACACGCTATTACAGCTAAGATTCATTCTAAAATTGCTTAAAATTGTGTAGCTTTTTAACAGATGAAGCGTGTATGGCAATTGTAAATCAGTGTTTGTTGCCCATTTTGAATTATGCATCCATTGTGGTGGATTATGCTCCTGATATCATGGTAAGGCAAAAATCAGTGCTGTTGCACAAAATTGGTAGATTTGCTCTATTGACACATACAAATGTACATCTTGTACGATATTGGAAAATCTTGGGTGGCCATCAGTTAAACAATACCATAAGTTTGTCATGTCTAAATTTATTTACAAAATACAACAAACAGGCATACCTTTAACCCTTAGGCTGCCGGAAGATTAAAAAATTAACTTGAGACTATTAGTCCTAAATTACATATTAGAACTTCAGGGGATTCAACTATGTTAAAAATCCCATTTATGCACACTTTAAGTGGTCAGCGATCTTTTGCACATTGTGCTCCAACAATACAAAACAATATTCCAGCACATATTAGAGGCATGGGCAGTTATGGATTGTTTACAGAAGCTCTGAAAGTACATTTTAGGGATTTGTAGCTGCTTTTTAGACAGTGATCTTCAATAATTGTACACATTAGTTATAGATCTACAGTTATTGTGACATAAATTTGTACAGGACAGTTCAAATTGTATTAGGTTTTTTTTTTTAATTTTATGTTTAATTGTGATTTTTATTTCGACATGGAATATTTATTCCTATTTATATGTTTTGTATTATGTATAATTTTGTCTGTTATTATTTTGTATGCATTTGATCGACCATGGATCGTACCTGTAAAAGGGATTGTATCCCAGTGTGCTTACCCATATACAAATCAAATTTACCACCACCCGCCCTCCCGTTCAGAAGGAGACTGGTCTGTAGCTGCAACACAAACAGCAGGTTCAGTTTAAACATTTACCATCACCTGCCCTGCTGTTCAGAAGGAGTCTTGTCCATTACCGCCACATATCCTCCCATTCAGAAGGAGTCTGGTCTGTAGCTGCAACACAATCAGCATACTAACATACTAACATACTAAAATGCCAGCAGAATAGGCCTAACGGTCTTTCGTGTCTGCTCGTTTGGTCAGCCCCCACCCTGGATGCTGACCTTGCTGTCCCCCTCGCCTTCTCTGGCTTCTCCCTTCCCAGTTCCGGATATTCTTGCTGCATTGGATTTTGCTTCCAGAACCCTTCCCCTGTACCTGTCCCACCCCCTCTTGAACCCCTCCACTGTCTCTGCCTCCACCAGCCCCCTAGGTAGTGCATTCCATGGCTCCACCACCCTCTCAGTGAAGTAGCACCTCCTCCTTTCTCCCCTGAATCTTCCCTCCTTCAGCTTCCACCCTTGCCCTCTAGTGGCCCCTTCCTCCTTCCTCCGAAGCACCCTGACTCTTCCTCCCCTATTTACCCTCTTCATGTACCTGAAGACCTCTATTATGTCCCCCCGGTCCCTTCTCTCTTCCAATGTGTACATATTTAGCTCTTCGAGCCTCTCTTCATAGGTCCTGTCCCCAAGCCCCAAATCATTTTGGTTGCCCTCCTCTGGACCCTCTCCAGGAGGTTAATGTCCCTCTTTAAGTGTGGCCTCCAAAACTGCAGTACTCCAGGTGCGACCTCACCAAGCAGTTATACAGAGGGAGTATCACTTCCTCCTTCTGGAGGTGATCCCCAGCGATGCATCCCAGCATCCTGTTGGCCTTGGCTGCCCCCCACAAGTCTCAGAGTTGTTCATCTTGACATCCACCACCACCCCAGGTCCTCTCAGCCATTGAGACTTGTATATTCCCCCAGGGTGTACACTTGGCCTGGGTTTCTGGCCCTAGGGAGTACCTTGCATTTCCCTGCATTGAACCTCAGCTTCCACTTAGACCATCTTTCCAGAGCCTCCAGGTCTCCTGCAGGCCACCCTCCCCTCCTCCCCATCCACCACCGCCCCAGTTTTGAGTCATCTGCAAAGAGACTCATCTCACTCCTGATTCCTGTCCTTATGTCAGATCGTGGGCGTTGAACAGAAGGCCCAGGACTGATCCTGTGGGACCCCACTAATGACCCTCCTTGGGGATGAGACTATCCACCAACTCGACCCTCTGGGTCCAGTCCTGGAGCCAATGCCTATCCATCTGATCATCTGGTTTCCCACCCCATTTCTCTAGCTTATCCAACAGGCCCATGTGAGGAACAGAGTCAAATGCCTTGCTGAAGTCTAGAAGAGGACATCCACTGGTCTACCCAGGTCCAAGGCACTTGTCACCCAGTCATAGAACTCCACCAGGTTTGTCTGACACGATTTCCTGGGATGAATCCATGCTGTCTATCGTCCAGGCACCCGACTTATCCAGGTCCCCCAGCCTCTCCTTGGCAATGCCCTCCATCACCTTGCCCACCACCGATGTCAGGCTGACAGGCCTGTAGTTCCCACCTCCCTTGATCCCCTTGTGGATAGGCACTGCATGCGCCACCTTCCAGTCTTGGGGCACCCACCCTGTCCTCAGAGATGGTGAAAGCTCTGCCAGGGGTTTCGCCAGGACATCTGCAAGTTCCTTCAGCACTCTAGGATGTACTTTATCCGGCCCCGGTGCTTTCTCCGTCTTAAGGGAGCTGAGGGCTTCCTTCACTCTCTCTCTGCTGTGATTTCCACTTCTGGTACCTCTTCTCCCTGCTTAGCCCTCCCCCCACCTGCCAGTGATGCCTCCCCCTCTCCCCAGACCTGCCGATCGGTAAGGGTCCCCCCCTCCTCATTATCTCTGTCTCCTCCCATGTATGATGCAGCACCCCATTTTCCTGGTGAAAACTGAGGTGAAGTACTCATTTAGTACCTCAGCCTGCTCCCACGGGTCTTGTGCCCATCTCTCCCTGATTTAATCCTGCTAATCTGCCCTTCACCCTTCGTCTTTCCCCAATGTATCTAAAGAACCCTTTTTCCTCTCCTAATTTTCCTGGCCAGGTTCTGCTCCTTCCTTGCCTTAGCCACCCTCACCACTCTAGTGGCCCTTCTAGCCATCAGCTCGTACTCCCTCGATCCCTTTCACTCCTTGAGCACTTGAATTTCTTATAGGCTGCTTTCTTTCCCGCACCACCTCCTGGACCTCCCTGGTCCACCAACAGGTTTTTGGGCCCTACCGATTTTCGCCTTTACTCTTGCACAGGTGCTGGTAGCATCCTGCACCCTCTCCTGATGATTTGCCACCTACTATCAGCGCCCATGTCTGACCCAATCCCATCCAAATGCTCTCCTAGGATCCTTCCCATTTCCTTAAAATCCGCCCCCCTGAAGTCGGTTACTTCTGTCTTTGTGCAGCCTTCTACCCCTCCTAGGTCCAGGCAGAACCAGACCGTGGCATGGTCACTCCCCGCCAATGGGTCCCTTACCTCCAGGCACCCAATCTGGTCACTGTCTGCTAGGACCACATCCAGTACCCGTGTCTCTCTGGTCGGTTCCCTCACCTGCTGAGTTAGGAATGCATCTTGAAAGACATCCAACAACCTCTGTTCCCTGGTCACAGAGGATGTCATAGTCTCCCAGTCTGTTCCTGGCATGTTTAAGTCCCCCAACACCACCACCGTTCCTCTGCCCAGTCTGCAGTGTCTCCTAACATCTGCCACCAGACTGTCCTCCAGCTCCTCCTCCAGGGCAGGGGTTCTATACACCACTCCTATTTTTACTCTCTTGCCCCCCCCTTGTTATCAAGGTGACCTAAATCGCCTCCACGGTTCCCTCCGCCTCCTGTGCTCCCCCTATGCCAATGCAGTTTTTGACTATCATTGCTACCCCTCCTCCCCTTCCCTCCCCCCTGTCCTTCTTGAACATAGTGTAACCCTCCAGGTTCAGGTCCCAGTCATGTCTTGCAGTGGCCCAAGTCTCAGTGACCACTGCCACATCCCTGCTCCCTCAGTTAACATCGCCTGGAGCTCAGGCATTTTATTGCCAAGCTCCTGGCATTTATGAGACTACCTTCCACCCTTTCCCATAGTTCCATTTCCCTGCTCGTGTTCCCATGGGGTTCTGTTTCTCCTGGTCTGCACTTTTGCCAGTTGGCCTTTCCTGCAATCCTCCTAGTCCCGGGAGACAGAAGTCCTCCTTTATCGGCACCCCTGACAGCCTTTTCCCATCCCACCCCCTTCACAAGTTTAAACCCCACTTTTCACCAATGAACTCCTCTATTTTCAACTTAAGTTCCCTCCTCAAATTGAGATGTAGTCTCATCTCCAGCATACAGCTCCTTATCTCCCAGGTCTCCCCAATCCCCATCAACCCATACCTCTGGCCTCACACCACTCCCTGAGCCACTGGTTTATCTCCCTAATTTTCCTTTGTGTTCCACACCAGCCCTTGGCACTGGCAGGATTTCTGAGAAGGAAACTGTGCATCCTATGTCATGACAGACCCTGGCGAGCTCTCTGAATCTTGCCTGTATCTCTGGCTCGCTATTTCCCTCAATATCATTTGTACCAGGTGGACCAGTATGTCTGGGAACCCCACAGTCCTTGCCAGCTGATATACCTCATGCTTAGCCCTGTGCACTGTTAGTCCAGGAAGCATCTTGTTCTAACTGGCCAGGCTTCTCCCTCCCTGTCCCATTTGATAACCCTGATCATAGAATCCCCCAGCAGGAGCACTCTGACCACTCCTTTTCCTCCATTCCCCTTCCATGTCCCTCATCCTTTCTACCGGCCCCTCCACCCAGCTGGCTCCTTGTTCCTCCCCTATCTGGGGGCACTACCACCCCTCCTTATTTACCATGACCACCCCTCCCTCCAATCCTATGCCTCTCCTCCTCCTGATTATCCTTCTGTACCTTCTAATTCCCCTCACTGCTGTAACTGGTCCTTCTCCCCATCTGCTAAACTAGCCTGGCTCATCCTCCTTCCTTCCTTCCTGTCTCCATTTAGTTCCTCCTTGCTCGTCGTGCTCCCTGGCCTAAACCCTCAGCTCCCTTTACTGAATCCTCCTTGTACTTCTGGTCCTTCTCCTTACCTTTCCTCCCAACTGGTCCTTCTCCTTGTGCTTTCCTCCCTCTTCCCCCTGCCCTCCTGCTCTGATTTACTGCTCCCCCATTCTCCTGCATTCCAGGTCCCCCCCCGTTCTTCCTGCTATCTGGCCCCTGCCTCCTGCCTCCCACTCCCTTTCCATCTCTAACCACCTCTGTCGTGGCTACATCACCCCCCTCATCCTTGAGCAGAAGAAGAGAATTGAAGCGGTTACTGTGTGTAAGGTCTGATCCACCTCCCCGCCTTGCTTCCTTCTGTCCAGCACTGGCCATCTGCCTACTTCCCTGATAATGTTGTCCCTCTGTCCCCCCTTTGTGAGGGTCCCCAGTTACCTGCCTGCTTCCTTGGTAGTGTCCTTTTGGACCCCCTCTGCCAGGGTCCCTATTGACCCCTGGTATTCTCCTGCCTCCTTTCCTATACCCCACCCCCAGTGCTTGGGTGCAGCCCTGTGGGATTTCAGCCCCTTCCCCAACCATACCACCCACTTCCCCCAGCTTTCTCCTCATCCCTAACCTCCCTTGTTGTGCTAGCTGGTAGCACACTGGGCAAACAAACTTCCAAGCCCAGTCCAGTATCATGGCTGCTCCACACCCTGTGCACCCCACCACCCTCCCAAAGATGCCGGCCCTAATGATGTGTGGTTCCATCCCCTTCCAAATAGGTTTCCTTGGGTGAGCCACCAGGTTCCCCCCTAGTCCAAGATACCCCTACTGCCTAATCAGGTCACCCACTAATCTTAGAGACAGTCCCACTGTACACCAGTAACCCTGTTCAGGTTCAGTTTAAACATTTACCGCCACCCAGCCTCCCATTCAGAAAAAGATTGGTCTGTAGCTGCAGCACAAAGCAGGTTTAGTTTAAACATTTACTGCCACCCGCCCTCCCATTTAGAGGGAGTCTGGTCCATAGCTGCAGCACACACAGCAGGTTCAGTTTAAACATTTACTGCTGACTTCCATCCCGTTCAGAAGGAGACTGGTCTGTAGCTGCAACACGAACAGCAGGTTACGTTTAAACATTTACCGCCACTTGCCCTCCCATTCAAAAGGGGATTGGTTTGTAGCTGAACACAAAGCAGGTTCAGTTTAAACATTTACCACCACCCACTCTCCCATTCAGAAGAAGTCTGCTCCATAACTGCAGCACAAACAGCAGGTCAGTTTAAACATTTACCACTGCCCACCCTCCTGTTCAGACAGAGTACAACAGGTTTAGATAAACTTATATTTCTTTCTCTGTGTGATCACTGTCACAGACTTACCTATGAGAATTATGTTGGCTAGGAGCTAAGGGATGGGAGGTGATAACAAGAGCCATATAGAGCAATGTGGGCTAGCAGCAGGGGAAGGGAAGTGATAATGACGCATCAAAAAATAATGCTGGCTAGCAGTAGAGGGGATGATGGTGATAAGGAGAGGCAGACAGTGTGATAATCATGGCATTAGCACCCTCTGCCATCCGCTATAGAGGGACAGCTAAATATAAGTATGATTGTTAACATTGTCCCCTATGGCAATGGCTTTTGGCAAACTGGGTTTGTCTGGAAAAAGTAAGTGTCCGGTTTAAGTGTATCCTCTATAAGTAGACTGCATTTGTATTTTCCCAGGATAGACCACATAAGATGTAATATGTCATGTGCAATGGGGTTCTGATTTTACACAGTTTCATACTGCATTTACCTAGGATACTAGAGGTGAGATGTGATATCTTGTTTTTAGCGTGGTCCTGCTTTTATAATGTACTTTTCTAGGACAGATCATCTTAGATGCAACATCTCCTTTTCAGTGGAGTTCTGCTGTAGGGGCCTATTTTTTCACCGTTTTGCAAAATATTTACCCAGGGTAAACCAGCTGAGATGCAATACTGTATCTCATTTTCAATGTGGTCCTTCTTTGCCACATTTTTGTACTGTATTTATCCAGGATAGCACAACTCAGATGCTATCTTGTTTTCAGTGGGATCCTGCTTTTCCCAGTTTTTACACTGTATTTACAGAGGATAGCACAGTGGAAATGCAATATTTAATTTTCAGTGGGGTCCAGCTTCTACCATGCATTTTTCCCCAAGACAGATCAGCATACTGTAGGTGTACAATGTGGTTGTGGCTCTGCTGTACTGGGGGCCCTGCTTTCACACATTTCTACTATATATATTTTTAACCAGGATAGACCAGGTGAGATGCAATATCTGATTGTCAGTGGTATCCTGCTTTTACACATTTTTAGATTGTATTTACCTGAGATCGGCCAGATGAGAGGCACAATCTCATTTTCAGTGGGCTTCCACATTTTGGCCCCAAATTTCCAACATAGTCCTGTTGTGATCTGATGTTATGATCAAGACAGGTACATTTTTTAAATCTCATCTGAAAGGTAATTTTGCAGTGTGATTGTGAAAACATGTTTCAGAAGGGATTTGAAAAATGGCACCTGCCATGTTCATGAGGTGGAGTAACTCAAGGGATATGAAGAACATTAGGGATCAACATCTGCAAAAATAAAGTTATTAGTAAACATTGAAGCAATTTAACATGTCTTCATAACTCAGTTTTTTATTCACATTTTGACCCCAAATTTTCAATATAGTCTATTTTATGACCCCATGTTATGATCAAGACTGGTGGACTGTTTAAAATCATTGCCAAAAGGTGGTTTCACAGAGGGACTGTGAAAACATGTTTCAAGGGGGATGTGAAGAATGACACCTGTCATGTTCATCAAGTGGTTAACAAAGGGGCTATGTGCACATTTGGGGCCAAAATCTGTAAAAATGACAAAGTTATCAGTAAGTATTGAAAAAATTAAATGTTTCCTCATAACTTTGTTGTTTTTTGACATTTCGACCCCAGATTTTCAACACTGTCTTTTTGTGACCCCACCTTAGGATTGCGGCAGGAGGAATGTTTTAAATCCCATTCAAAGAGTGACTTTGTTGAACAAATGTGAGAGCATGTTTCAGAGGAGATTTTAAAAATTACACCATAATGTTCATGAGGTCGGATAACAAGAGGGTTATGTTGAAAACTGGGGGCCAAAATCTGCACACATCACAATGTTATGAGTAAAGATTGAAAAAAACTGCATCATTTCTTCATAACTTCCTTGTTTTGTGACATTTTGACCTCAAATTTTCAACATAATCTTATGATCCCTCCTTCTGAACATGGCAGGTGTCTTTTACAAAATACTGGCTGAAACGTAATTTTGCACCACACATTTTCTCAGTTCTCTGTCCAGCACTGAAGAGTGAAGATGTGCCTCCAATCAAGAAAGGATTATGGAGTTGGACCCCCGGTAGGTACATAAGGGGTAGGGGTGTGTGTGTGGGGAAGTGGGTGACAAGTGGGGGGGTAGGGTAATGGTGGCAGGAGGTGGCAGTGGCAATAGACATCAATGGACCATTTTCTGTTTCTACAGGGTGTAAAAAAAAGACACTGAGGGATGGTTTTCTTTCTTTCATGTAATGACACTGGGGATTGGGCACTCCAGTATCAGGTTCATATTTATGAGGCATGGGAAGTGATAAGAAGTTGGCTGGGATACTTGGCAGAGGGTGGGATCTTGTTAAAAGGGGCACAGGCATGGGAAGTTAATAGGTAGGTGGAAGGAATACTTGGCAGGGGGTAGGATTCTTTAAAAGGGGCAAGGCACATAGGAAGCAGCAGGGAGGTGAGAGGGATAAAAGGGTGGGATTGTTTAAAAAGGACTCGGGGGCATGGGAAGCAATGGGGAGGTGGGAGAGATACTCGGCAGTGGTTGGGATGAGTGACAATAGCACAGAAAGTGACAGGGAGGTGGGAGGGATACTTGACAGAGGATGGCATCATTTTTACTTGGGAAATGAGGACAACAGCAGGCTGATCATGATGCCGCTAAGCTGACTTGCTAGGGGGCATCATGCAGATGAAAGCATCAAGGCACTCTATCATAGGAGTGCTTTAGTCCTTTCAACTACACAGAGTTTCTGTCCAGTAAGCATTGACAAGTGTCATGACCTGCTTTGCTGATCATTGGCTTGTCACTGTTGAGCCCACTGCAGCTTCAGCTGCATTGGACCAGACAGTGACACTCCTCTGACATGTGGTTCTATGTAACAAAATGTTAGATATGTACACATGCATAAGCCAAAGAGTTACTGAGACATTTGGCTGGAAATGTGATTTCTCAACTTGAAATGAGGGCTTTTCCTAGTTGAAGGGCTCAGAGTGGGACTGTGAGGGACACTTGTGAGACTGTGTTACCTGGGGACTGCCAAGAATCTGTTTGTAGTGGAGCTGGATTATTTTCTCTCCCCTTTTACATATTTGCTTCTGCACCCTCACATCCACAAGTCTGAGAGTCAGTCATGATTATGAAGCTGCTGGAACTGGTGGCAGTTAGAGGGGGCTTGCATAAGTTGTTTATGGTCCAAAGGTGAGTGAGGTAGGTGAAGGCCATCATGACCTGTAGACAGGGCCTGTATTTGTATACCATTTTGGGGTGAGGGCCTACTAGATAAAGCAGTTAGTTAACATAGAGGAGAGCAGCACAGTAACTGACCAGAAGCAGGTCAGCAGAAGAATGAAGGTGTGAACACAAGGTGAGCAGCAGAGGATTAAGTGGAAAGACTAGATGGCACTGCAGTCAAACAGCAGGGTGCAACACAGCAGCAGGTCAGGCTCAAAAGCTGCCAGACACCACGCATATCTAATTGGCAGTGCTGGGGGACATTTTTGGAGTAAGCACACGATACTGTTGCAGCTCTGTTTTTTTTTTTTTGTAAAAGTTAATAACGTTGTATTCTGTCAGGACTGCAGCAGGAGGGGGTGGATTGTGAGACTCTGGACTTGGTATGACCCACCTGAAGATCTGATACTCTTTAAGGGGCATTTCTATGCCTGTTAAGTTGCATTATGTACTGAGTAGATCTTAGATACATGCTGTAGATACATAGAAATTGTCCACAGATAAGGACCGCTAGGCCCATTTAGTCTGCCCGTAAGCCCTATACTTGTATGCAGTCACTGACCCTAAGGGATCAATAGCTTTTCATCACTCCTTCCCCACCCACTGCATAAGCTGTTCTCCCTGAGGGGTGCCTATCACCACCACAAATCTCTAACCCACCACTTTCCTTCCCTATGTAACTGCTTGTTAATAAATTTGCACTATTTTGTGTACAACAAATCTGTGTTAGGTGGTGGTGGTGGTGGGGGGGATTATTTTGCTCTGTAGCTGGGGTGGAATGTTTGGAGGCCAGGACCATGGGTGCAGTTGCAGATTTCCTTTTGCCCACTTACATAGCAACAATATTTATGATAAGTTTTAGGGGCTGTGATGAAGGTATCTCTTCTGAAGGCCAAGCTGACCCACTGAATTCATGGGACAGGTCAAGTGAACATTCTCCTGACCCCTTAGCCTTCTGCTTGATTTTCAGAAGGTATCTATCATCAGCACAGGTATTCTCCCCCCTCCCTCTGCTCCTCCTTTACATGATGATTTGTTGCCCTGTCAGAAGATTCTTTTCCCACTTACTGCTTTGAAGGCTGATTGTAACCATGCCTTGTGGCTGGCAAGATGCACAGTGGTAGTAATTACTTCACAGTTTGCACCCAGATTATGCTTGATTATAAAGCTGCCTTTCACTGCAGTATACCTTAAGGTACCTCAAGGTAAATGGATCAAATTACCATTACTGCAGCATTTTCAGGTGATGGGAAACATTTGTGTTGTCAGCACTGTGTGGCTGGCAGGGATTCACAAAATAAAAACTGCTTGAGGCCACAACTGGCCCATCGATCAATGAGCATGAGTGGCTGAACCCCTGTTTATTTAAGTTCTGTTCATTAAGTCTTTCATGTGGTCAAGGGAAACACTGCTGTACAATCTTATTACAACTGGAGATACCCCTCTACAGCTATTGCAATGTGTAGACACACACACACACACACGCACACAGATCTAGTTAAATTGAAAGCAGGAAGTAGTTAACTCTATGTCTGTCAGTGCTCTAGTCTGCATTCAGATTTGATTGCTTCATAGTTTGCACCCAGATTACGCTGAAGTCTAAGGCAGTGTAGCTTTGTCTTCAGCAAAGTACTCAACTTGTGTCAGGTGCGATAAAATGAATAAGAACCCTTTTCAGTTGATGTGAATATCATCATTGATTGATAGTTTGTAATTAGCACATAGCAGGCCTTATGATGAGCGAAACACTTTCCTAGGAAAATATGTTCCACTGGACTTATGCAAACAAAGCTAACTAACTTATTTCTGCGTGATTATTCAAACACTTCATTAAGGCTCCCAAGATTATTTGATCTTTTGTTTTATTTGAGAGAAACCCCAGACTACATGTGTCTTTTATCTTCCTTCCTTTCTCTTCCTGTAGAAATACATGCAATTTGGAGTATCAGAGCTTTGAGGAAATATCTTACATTCTCTGCATTTCTGAATTGAGTGTGGGGGTGGGGGAGTCTCAGGCATCCTGAGACACATCAGTAACGTCTCCCCTCTTGGCTAATTAATACTTGGAACGTCTATACATCTGAGCTAACACTGTGCAGCAGCTGCGATGTGTGTGGTTATGGCTCTCTGGAATGAGATCTGAAGCATACTATGTAACCCAGTTTATTTCACAGAATAAAACTTTCCAGGCCAACTTTGGAAAACCCTGCCAGATTTAATTTCATTATTGCTAAAAGTTCTCCAAAAGCTTGCCAGAGTTCCCCATGTGGATATTTTGGGTTGCCCTTTCATGGGAAAATCAAAATGACTTCCATTGGAGAGGTATACAGTATGTGGTATTTAACGAGGGAAAGACCACACAGATTCAAGCCACTGGGAGAGAATACATGTCGACAAGCTCCCTGCAGTACTCCAGTCTTGAAGAAAGTAAGTTTGCATCAGTATCTAACCCCAAGGCTGAAAACAGGCAGTATTGCCAAGCCCTCCTTTTCCAGTCAACAAAAGATAAATAAAAATGTTGATCATATATCAGTGCACTTAATTTTTAGAGAACAAGAATTTCTGCACCTTTTCACATACTGCATGAGATGGGCTAGGGTCCCTAAAGTTCCGTATGAATATTTGTCTTGTCAGTTTATCATTTCAGGCTACAGTGCTATTATACAGGTACAGGACAGCCCACCTGGATGCAATGTGGAAAAAAAAGCAGCAGAAGAGAAAGCAGAAGAATGAAGAAGAGATCACATTTATACAGCACTTTTCATGCAAAGTGTATCCCAAAGTACTTTACAAGCAATGAGAGGCTGGTAGTGAAGTGACTGAAAGTGTGTAGCAGCAGTCATTCTGCACATCAAAACCACACAGAGCCTTTGTAATTTAACATTTGTTTTAATAATTTTCATCCTAGCTTTGGTGCACCAAATGTGAAAAGTAGAGGCTTGTAACATAAAGTATATAGCAAACTTATATGAAGGTCAAATTCTGAAGTTCTTTCAATAAGTTGTGGCTCAGTATGGAGTCCTTAAGGAAATGTTTCTCAGTTGTCTGCCAGTTTCAGCATCTATAATGACAATTATGGATAACATAAACACAGTAAATCATAGGAATTCATTGTTTGACCTATTAAGGGAAGCACCGAACAGAACTAATTTAATGTCTAACATTTATATTCATAACTTAAATAATGTGAACACAGATATTAATGTTTTAAAAAGGAAATGGGAGCAACATCTAAACATAACAATTACAGAGGGGAAATGGGACACAGTTTGCTCTGAGTGGAATTAAGCTATAAGTAACCAAATGAACCAAATCCAGTTTTATGTAATACACATGATATATTATTCCCCTTATATGATGAACACACTTAGTACGGTAGTCATAGTTCTCCACTCTGTAATAGAGGATGTGGCTTGATTGCTAATGATATACGTGTACTGGTCCTGTGTCCCAGTATAAAATCATTCTGGAAGGGAATTCTCAAATATATAAATGAAATTCTAAACATTAACTTATGTCTGCTAGGCATGTGATCTTTTCAGTGCATGCCAAAAGGCAATGCTGCAAAATTGCTGAATATAGCCCTTTTAAATGCTAGAAGATGTACAGTATTGTACGAAGATGGAAAGAAAAGTCAGCTCTATCAGACGAACTATGGAAGAATCTTCCCTTAGAATTATGGGACTAGAAAAGAATCACTAAATAGCAAGCAAATATATTAGAAAACATTAGGACATTTGGGTTCCAGAACAGAGGGCAATGACATCTGGGAAATTGTGAATTGATACATTTAAGTTTCTCTATGCCATTAGTTCTCAGACTTTGTCATAGTGAGCCTCCCCCAAGCCCTGAAAAAGATCTTGAGGCTCCCCCAGATGCTGAAATAATCTTGGGCCTCCCCATGGAAAAATAAAGTACTTTGCACAGTACATCAGGAATAAAGTGAAACTCCTTCAAGTAGTTGGCTCTCATTTTATTCAGATTATTGTAACCCTGCATTGTAACCACCTTCTCCAGGCCAGCCTACTTGCTCCACTGTTTTGACTCTCAAACCATTGTTACCCCTTGTTGCAATACCTTCATGGGTCAGACTGCTGTCTTTATCTTTTTCCCCCTCTGTCTGGAAGAACCTTCCTACTGATCTCTTCCACTCCCCTTCTTTGCCTGCTGTTAAGCAACTTCTCAGGGATCCTTTAACTCCCTCCTACTCTTTCTTCTAGTACCTCTCTGCTAAACCTTTTTATTTGGGCTAACTTTGTGGCTGCAAGGAGTAGCTTGATTATTACAACCTCACTGTCAGAGTTTATCAAATCCGGGTTTGTTATCATTGAGGCATGAAGTGAGGATTTGACATTAAGTAGGATGCCTCCATCTTTCTTTTGCATACTGTCATGTCTGTGTACAGTAAATGCTCGAACAAGAGCCCTGGCGCTTATTTATTTCGTGCAGCATATTTACCAGGTGCTTATTCAAGTGAGGCGCTAATTCAAACACAGGCACTTATTAATTTGGCACAACTTTTTAAGAAAAAAAAGAAAAAATCGAACTCAATGTGGGTATCTGCAATTAAAATACATTTTTTTATGTAATTTTTTTACTGGAGAAAAAAAATTGCACTCATCGAATTCAGTGCTGTAATCAACAGCTATTTCATTTTTAGCTTTACAGTACCGGTATGTGATTTTTTATGTGATAGAAAATACAGTGTCCAGTTCTTTATCACGGCGTTTACCTTTAAAAACAATAAAGGAAGGTAGCTTTGAGCCGTTCGCTTTTGCTGCCAATACAACTGTGACTCTGGACTTTTCATGTCCTGTAGTTTTAAGGGGGACTGATTTGCTACCGATAAAATCAACAGTACAGTCTGCAGCCATGTCAAGCCAGATTGGTGTTTTCATCCATTCCCTCGATCGGCGCTAAGGAGAAGTCTCTTTTGATACGTAAACTTTGGACAAACAGCAGGAAGGAGGTTAGTTTAGGGGCTACTGTGTCAGGAATTTTCTGCCCAACAGTGGTTTTGCATCTTAATGTGATTCCATGCCTTCTGAAAAAGTTTCTTAACCACCCATCACTTGCTGCAAACTGTTTGTCTGTCCCCTTACTTGCTCTTGAAAATATTTTAACCACTTCTTTTTTCACAGCTTTTCTTGTTACCCTTAAATGCTGGGCTCTCATAGACTCAATCCATGAGTACAGCTCCACTTCAAGTGTTTCAGAAACTGGCCGCCCACCTCCTCCTTCCAATTTTCAGTGACCTTGCGAGTCAATTGCCTGAAGTTGGTATGCTTGCTTGCACCACTCCCTGATGTGTTTGACATCCACACCAAAGTTGTGAGCTGCGCTCTCCTTACTGTTACCACTTCGGACATAATCAACAGCCTGCAATTTAAAATCTATATTGTAGCTGTGGAGCCGTCGTTTCTTACAATTCGGCTCCAAATCAGGGTCTGGTGAGTGCTCTCTCTCTCGTTTGTCTGGGTCTGTCATAGCTGTGTTGTGTTAAACAGAAGGAGGCAATGGCTTAAGTAGCAAGTGGGGGTTTAATTATAAACAAATTGTGTGGCTCTGCACTGCAATGGATTAATTAAAAATAAATTGTGTGGCTCTGCACTGCGATAAGCTACTGGCACTCACTGATTCAGTGACCACTCGCTAAACCAGGTGCTTATTGGAACCAGGCGCTTACTGGAACCAGGCTCTTAATTGAACACAGGCACTTAATAATTTTGGGACGTCATTTGACCAGGCACTTATTCAGGCAGGCGCCTTTTCGAGATTGGGTGCTTATTCAAGCATATACGGTATAGAGTATTCAGGTAACTATTTCTTGAGGGAGAATGGAGGGTTTAAGCCAGGTCTCTGAGATGGTGAAAACATCAGGGGCATATAGGTCTACCCAGCCTTCAAGCTCTTGAATCTTAAGCCTGAGACCACTTATGTTCATGTGTACCAGCTTTAATCACCTGGTTTTGCTCCAACAAATGTCCGATGGAGTGCGGACTTTGTAGTTGGGGGGACTGGGATCAGGATTTAGCTCCATGTTTCCAGATAGGAGCAGCAGGAAAGAGGACAAGACCCAAGAGATGGGAGTAGGGCAAGCTATTCTAACCATGATGTTTCTACCTTTCAGGTGGAAACAAACCTTGTAACATCTGTTTGTAGAAGCCAAAGAGAATATGCAGAAATGGGTTAGTAACATTTACTCCTTGCATAAGGGGGAGGAGGTTTGGGGTGGTGGTCATACTGAAGTTCCCATTAAGTGGGGCATCAGGGGTTAAATTGATTTGCTCTACAGTAAGGATAACTACCACATATAAGACAGATACATACACTCCCTTTATTTTAGTTGGGGGGGTTACCTGGGGTAGGCCAGGGAGAGGGAAGCACATGTTACATACTTTTCCCAGAAGGAGACTCCTGGGGGTGGCAAAGTGTGTCTGCAGAAAGCAGGAGTAAGCACACTTGGCAGCATGAATTAGAAACAACCTGAATAAACAATCATACTCAATAAGCAGGTAAAACGCACCTTTCACCATAAATGTTTTGAGCAAATTAATGCATATACAGAGAGCAGGTAAGGCACACCTGTAGGCATAACTTGAAAAAAAAACTGAGCATACAATCCTGCTCAATAAGCAGGTCAAACATACCTTACAACATAACAGTAAAGAGGAACTGGATAGGATACTAGGGTCTAAAATTACTGAAATGGCCAGTAAGGGTGAGGTAGTAATAATGGGAGAGTTCAATCTACCTGGGGTGGTTTGGAAAATGCCAGCTACCTCCTGCACTAGGGACCAAGTACTGCTGGATGCATTTTAAAGTTGTTTCCTGGCCCAGGATATCTTTGAACCCATTAGGGAGAGAGCTGTACTGGAGCTGGTACTGTTCAATTACAGACATCTTGAAAGTTGAAGTGCCACCTGCAGGGAGTGACCAGCATGTGGTGTGGTTCCATCTGGACATGAGCAGGGGATGGTTAGAACCAAGACAAAAGTTTTGGACTTTAAGAGGGCTGACTTTGGTAGGATGGATACAATTCTAGTATGTCACCTGGCTGGGATCAGAAGGGAAATGGATGTAGAAAGAAATGGTCAATAATAAAGGAGAGACCAATGGAGACCACTAGTGAGTGTGCTAAAATCAAAAGTATGAAAACTAATGCCAAAAAGCCTAGCTGGTTCAGAAAGGAGACGGCAAATCCTGTAGGTGACAAGAGGATAGCCTTCTGGAAGTACAAACATAATCAGGAGGAAGTGGATTGGGTGGATTGCTCTACTAAGTCAAGAGAGGTGAGCAGAGCAGTTAGGGTGGCAAAGGCTAATTAGGAAGGCTGCTGGTTAACTAGGATCTGCAGCTTATCCAATAGGTAGGGAAATGGTCAGACTAGGTGGCCCAAGTGGTCCTTATCTGCCATCAAAGTCTATGTTTCTTTGAAGTGCAGCTAGAACAGGAGGTAAAAACAGGGAGAAGGCCTTTTTACAATATATAAAGGAGAAAAGGAACACCAAAGATAAAACAATCAGATAAAAGAAAGATGGTGGCTTGGCAAAGGGTAGTGAAGAGAAAGTGAAGGTACTTAACAAGTACTTCTGCTCAGCCTTCACTAGAGATAAGGATGGACCAGTGCCACAGGGGAACGGGGGTAGGGACAGGGAGAGGGGAAAAGTCATGGACTGTGCCATTCATGCTGATGGGGTATTGAGGTGCTCCTAAGGGCCCTGAAGATGGGTAAATCCCCAGGGCCAGATGGTGTGCACCCAAAGATCCTAAGGGACCCGGGGGAAGCTCTGGTGGATCCCCTGGCAGACCTGTGTAACACCTCTCTGGAGTCAGAGAATCATGCCCCAGCACTGGAGAACTGCACATATGGTGCCTCTCCACAAAAGTGGGATAAAGAATGAACTACAGAACTACATGCCAGTCAGCCTGACCTTAGTAGTGAGAAAACTGATGGAGACCATCCTGAAGCATAGACTAATAAGCTTTCTGGAGGATAATGGGCTTCAGGATGTGAGGCAGCATGGGTCTGTGTTGGGGAGATCCTGCAAGATGAACCTAATTGACTTCTTCAACAGGGTCACCAGAACAGTGGACAAAGGCCAAGCAGTTGGTATCCTACTTCTGGATTTCAGCAAGTCCTTCGACTCTGTACCTCACAGGAGACAAGTCAGGAAGCTAGAAGACCTAGGGTGGGGTCTAAGCTTGTTGGGTGGGTCAGAAGTTGGATACAGGACATAAGCCAAAAGGTGGTAGTGGAGGGTGAATTATCAGAAGCTAGGCTAGGCCTGTGACCAGTGAGGTTCCACAGGGCTCTGTGCTCAGCCTATTGTTGCTTAACATATTCATAAGTGACATTGTGAATGGGATCAAGGGTAAGATATGCCTGTTTGTAGACAAAACACAACTCTGTGGAAGGGTGGACACAGAAGATGGGAGACAGGAACTCTGGTAAGACCTGGCTAGGCTAGAGAAGTGGTCTGGCTTTTGATAACTGGGGTTTAATGCTACAAAGTGAAAAGTTAAGCACTTGGGGTGAAAGCCCGGGACCAAATATTGGTTGAGTGGTGTGCAGGTGACCAGGTCAGAGGAAGAAAAGGACCTGGGAGTAATAATCAAGAGTGACCTGAAACACTTGGCACACTGCAGGAAAGCTATGGTGAAAGCAAGTCAGATGCTGGGCTGCATAGCCAGAGGAATCACCAACAGGAAGGCAGATGTCATTCTACCACTGTACATGTCTCTAGTGAGACTGCACCTAGAGTACAGTGTGTAGTATTGGTGCCCTTATCTTAAGATAGATATTAACTTGCTGGAAACAGTCAAGAGAAGGGCAACCAAGATGATCCAGGGCCCGCAAGACAATACCTACTGTATGAGGAGAGGCTCAGGGGACTCGACATGTACTCTCTCGAGGACAGAAGGGAAAGGAGTGACATTACAGAGACCTTCGTGTACCGTAAAGATATAAACAGGGTGAGTACTGAGGGCCTCTACAGTCTTAGTGGAAACAAGACTTCTAGGGGGTAACAGCCTAAAGCTGGTGAAGGGAAGGTTCAGAAGTGAGATGAGGAGGCACTTTTTCACTAAGAGGGTGGTGACTAATGGAATGAGCTGCCAGAGGAGGTGGTATCCCTAACAAAAGTGGACAGCTTCAAGAGAGGTTGGGACAGGGTGAGGAGGAAAGTTGCAGGTAGAAGGGGGAGAGGGGAAGGGGAGGGGTATTTAACAGGGGTCAAGTGGAATATGGGGAGGGAGGGTTGTTCCCTCTGTAAATGCAATGGGAACTGCACATTCAAGCAGACTAGATGGACCATTAGGCCCTCATCTGCTGGCAATTTGTATGTTCATATATTCATATGGAAAATAAACAATAAATAAGTATTTTGATCTAAGCAGATGTACTGCTGAAGAAACCTGTTTTCTTTTACAGAAACATTACTGACTTTCTTCACATTGTGCTCACAATAATCTGTAGTGCTGCTGTGTTCTGAAACCCTTCATCTTCTATCCACCCTTATCCATATTTCCCATCCTGCAGGTCTTACAGACTCACTATTCCTCCCCATATGGACTAACCGAGCCAAGTCCCTGCTGATGGCATCTTTTTATTTATTTTATTTTATTTATTTCATTTTACCAGGAAGGTGGACTGGATCAAAATGATCTCTTTTCAGCCATGTCTGGGGATAAGGGTTACAACAGAAGGAAGACAATACATGTTTCAATAAAAAATGCAATACTAAATACAAAAATAATGAAAATACATTTAAAAGCAAAAATAGGCAATATTCTTATATACACAGTGTATTTACAACAACCACTGCACCTTACTTGTGGTTACAACAGCACAAGGTATTTGCCCACAGTTTGTCACACAAACTCAATTTAGAAACTGAACATTTTGCAAGAGGGTCTAAACCCTAATGAATTAGCTGATTTAGTGTCATTGGACCAGAAGTAGTGAATGAACATTGTGCAATTTTGGTTCCAGTAAACTTTTTTGTATATTGTTTGACTGATAGTCAAGCAGATAGTGGTTGCAAAGAGGAAGCAGGGAACTACCGCCCAGTTAGTCTCACCTCAGTCATGGGAAAGTTGATGAAATTGCTGCTCAAGGAAAGAATAATAACATTTCTGGAGGAAACTGAACAGCAGGACTCCAAGCAGCATGGGTTCACAGCGGGAAGGTCTTGTTAGACAAACCTGATCATGTTCTACTACTTGATTACTAGGGTGGTGGACCAGGGGGGTGCCGTGGATGTTATCTTCCTAGACTTCAATAAAGCCTCCGATTCTGTCCTACATAGAAGGCTACTAAATAAACTCGAGAATACAGGAGTAGGGAAGGAAGTGGAATCATGGGTAGTAAGCTGTCTTCAACAGTATGGCAGCTAAAATTCAACGTAAAAAAATGCAAGGTTGTGCATCTGGGTAAGAACAACCCGGGTAGTGACTATCACCTGGTGGGGGAGAATAGTAATCACCCGGCAGGAGTGAGATCTGGGAGTTATCATTTCAGATTATTTATAAGTGGGCAACCAATGTGAAAAAGCAGCAATAAGGGTCAGCAAAATGCTAGGATGCATAGGTAGGGGCATCTCAAGTAGAAAAAGGGAGGTGATCCTGCCACTGTACAGGTCCATGGTGAGGCCCCACCTTGAGTACTGCATCCAGTTCTGGAGGCCTTACCTCAGGAAGGACATAGACAGACTGGAGACAGTGCAGAGGAGGGCAACTAAAATGATTCATGGTCTCCATGAGTTGTCTTACGAACACAGATTAAGAGAGCTCAACATGTACTCCCTGGAGCAGCAAAGAGATAGGGGAGACATGATTGAGACATTCAAGTATCTAAAGGGTATAAAAAGAGTCCCAACCCAGGAGCTCTTTCTCTTTAACAATTCCACAAGAACAAGAGGCCACAACATGAAACATAGGGGGGTAGATTCAGAGGCAACATGTGCAAGCTTTTCTTCACAGAAAGGGTGGTTGATCCATGGAATGGCCTACCTGCCGAAGTCATTGAGTCCAAAACAGTATGAGGATTTAAATTAGCCTGGGATAGGCACAAGGGAACAGTGACAAAAAGTGTCTGAATAGGGGGGTAGGATCTGGGCAGACTAGATGGACCTTTGGTCCCCATCTGCCATCACTTTCTATGTTTCTATGATGAATTTCCTAATAATTTAACCATATTGGAAAAACATAACTTCTGAGTATACTTTGCGTATTTGTTGTCAGTACTTATTGAACAAAATTTGCTATATTTTGATAGATCCTCAGTGATGGTGACAGAGTGTCAATTTGGTGATACAAGTCACAATTATGAGTTTGCATTGGCAATCTGGTTACAGGTTGAAATGTTATTGAATGTTATTTTATATTTCAATAGAACACTATAAGACAAATTGTAAAAAGGAATAGAACTAAATTCCAGAGCTGGAAGTAAAACCTGTTTGGCTATGACTTTTCTTACATCAGCTCTCAGACTTGATTGACTTCTGTGCAGAAAGCCAAATTTTCCATTTGCTTTTCAGGTCACTTTGTTAATGTGATCTTGAAAAGTAAGAGCCTGGTCAAGCATAATGCCCAGTTAATTAAACGTTTTCACAGTTTTTAAGGGCTCGTCAGACCAAAAGATTTTTACCAGCCTCCCTCAGCAAAGAGTTCCCTGGAAGACATAGGTACACCCAGAACAGATGTGGTCAGTAGATCTGAAGCAGTCATACCTGGTAATATCAGCCTTGACTTAGTAAGGAATTGTGCCAGGCACTTCATCACCCTGGCAAGTATAAACATCTCCCAAACAATCTCAGAACCCACTTGCAGGAAGAATATGACTGGCAAGTACTCTTCTCTTGAATGGACATAGGACATAGGGACCTAGTCTATTGTCCTGACTGAGTGGCTTCAGCACTTGCCCTGCCTGACTTCTGAAGAGACTACTCCCCAACCTACTGTGTCTGGAAAATTCAGACCCCTTCCCCAAACATATCACTTTCTGGTTATGAAGGCACTGCAGTCTTCAGGGCTTCCTGTATGACCTCAACTGTATCCCTTGCCCATTGACCTCATCTGGGATGTAGACTTTGCCTGTTCCTTCATCTAGGATCAGTTTAGCAGAGTTTGTGACACCCATCACCCCTTTAATGCCACAGGAGTGAAGAGCCAGCACCTTCCTTGAATCTCCACAGAACTAGTTGACCTTTGTTTCTAAAGGGATGCTGCCCAGACTAAGTGCAACAGAACTAGGAATGCCATCAATAACATATTAGACAACGATGTAATAGCTGCAATGCTGCCACTAAGCCTCCAAAGGCCCACTGCAACTGTGAGTTTTGAAACAACCATGCTTCCAACCCCAGGCCCTTTTGAGATAATATGAAGTCCTCAGCAGCTCCCACAGTAACTCTCTCTCCAATATCTTGTCCCTTAATGCCAACCTTGGATGACCCATTCAGTGTAGCCAATGCCCTAAACCTCCAATTTACTAACCTTCCCAGCCAAGCAAGCCTCATTCTACAGTACCACCAAGTCATGAGGCAAGGACACCCCACCTCATCTCCCTATGCTCTCCTTGATCATGCACCTCTGGTTTCTCCACCTTGTGGGCATGCTCAATGCTCTCCACAGCCTCAATCCCAAATAAAGTGAGGGGCCAGACAACATAGAACAAGGACTTCTTAGGTGGTTTGCCCACCCATCACAGCACCTATCAACACCTTCTTTAACCTTTCCCTCTCTACAAGCTGCCTACAAGTGGTCTGGGTGAGTGTTTATGTCACACTTCTGCATGAGGGCAGAGGTAGCCCAAATGCCTGGAGAGATTTGTTCATACCCAGATATCAACCACCTACTCCAAAACCAGTTCCTACACACTGTGCAGTTAGGCTTCAGTTACAGCCATTCTATTGCATACCACTTCTCAAATGACAAACAGTATCTGTGGGGCTACAGAGAAAATTTACATAATTGGAGCAAACTACATTGAGCTCACTGAGATTTTTATTTGTTCAGTCACCAGTTCCTCCTCTGGACAATGAGATGGCTAGAATCAGGCCACATGACGGTAGTGTGGCACACAAATTACCATGAGGGGTGCACACAGAAGGCTGCATCCCCCTTTTTGAACATGAGTCTGGGAAGTAGAACATGAGCCCCACTGTCCACAGGGACTACCACTGGTGCACACTCCTCCATAAGTGCGTTCATAACCAAATCACAGCCCTCTGTTACTTTGCATTGCACTCTCTCCACACATGTCCCAAACCCCTGTTCTCAAAGATTGTCTGAGACAGGAAGATGAATAGTACAAACATTCGGAAAAGACTATAGTAGAATGGCCTTCTCCTTCTCAGAACCATTAGCTTTGAACAGCCTACCTAATCCTCCTTTCGACAAGTCCCTAATTTTTCTGTTTTCTAAAAGTTGCCGCTTGATCAGCTCAAATATTCATGTGGACACCCTTTAACCTGAACTTCTCTTTGATTCCACTCCCAATATTTATTGATTTTTTTAAGGAATACTAACACCTGCCTTTACCAGTCTTTGCATATATATGTAGCCAGCACCCAGCTGTTGGGTACTAATATGTATATGACTCATTGCATACTGTATATTGTAGAATTTCGTACTGTAAATGTTGTTTCACTCTGATATGTACTATTATGTTGCTGCTCCTCTTGTACCTCCCAGGATGCACCGGGTGACGAGCAATTGTATTTGCTCAGTGTGCCTTTCCTGGTGAAACTTTTCTATATACTGTATATATATATATGTATGTATCTATATCTATATGTGTGTGTATATATATATATATCTGAAGCCAGCACCCAGCTGTCAGGTACTGTGAGGCCAACCACTTCTGTAGGGAGTCAGCCAGGGTCCCTATAGGTTTTGGTGAAACCACGTGGCAACTAACATTTTCATGCAAATGTAAACTAACTGGAGCGCTGTGTCAACAAATTCATTTTCCACACTAAAGACTTCAGTCATGCAGTAGAGTTTTATCTGATATGCATTACATACTTTCCTTCTCCCTTTTCTTTACACACTAACACCTTCCTGCTGGGAGGTGGCACTAGAACATTGGGGACTTCAGACCACACTTTGTAATTACTCATCTTTCATAGAAAGTGATGACACTTCCCACTCCTGACTCGATCATGCACTGTACATTGATGCTCTGCACTCAACCACCAGTACCCTGGGCAGACGTGCTTGTGAGTACTCCCCTGGGCAACAGAAAACAGACTCATGGTACAGAGCTCAGCACACATGTGTGACTTGATCAGAATATATGGCACCAATGGTACTACGAAGGTTTTCTCTATGACTTTCCCTTGGCATGGTCATATTGCTTCTATTGAACATGCTCTCAAACCAACTGGCATCAAATCTTTGTCTTTATCCTCTGGGCACATTTTTTTCGGGCCCAGCAGGGCAACCCTGGGCCAGTGCATCCAGAGGCCTTATCTCAGCCCGAAAGATGGGGCAGTTGCTCACAACTGCATTCCCTCCTCAGCACCCCCCTCTTGACTCAAACTGACTGGACTTTCCCAGACCTCTCCCTGTTATTCTGCAAACCACTCCCTTATTTACTATAGCTGTGCTCTCCCAGTTACTTTGACATAGGCACTTCTAACAGCTATACTTTCACCATGTATGTTCTTGCACCTTTTTGGTAACTCCAATTTGGCACTTGGCTGGGGTTACAAATGTAAAGGGACAACTCACAAAACCTGTGACTATCATCTTTAATCTACTGTATGAGAACTTGCTCTTTAGGGTTGCAATGAACTTTCTAATACAGTTCATAATTTGCATTTTATATTCTTTATCAAGTAACAGTTGTGTATCCTATTGTACTGCAGTATAAACTAAATACTTTTTGCACCCTGCCATGCCAAGGACCCCCCAAAAATGAGATATTGTATCTCATTTGGCCACTCCACTATTTGATACAAATTTTAATTAAATAAATGAAGTCAGCCAATTGGAGTGCCAGTAGGTCTATTGCAAACAACACAGCAACCTGGAATTAGAAATGAGCCTGGGTTGTCAGGGTCAGGATGGAGGGAGGGAGGAGGATGAAGCATGCCAGTGGATGCTCTTCTTCTTTGTAGAGGGAGGGACATTGATGACTGTGGTGCTGTGCTGCCACCTGGGAGATGACAGGTGGCAGTGCAGTAGCAACAAAGAAGTGGGAGAGGGGATGTTGGCTGGGGGAATGCACGGATCCACACATCCGCGTGTGCTTGTGTACTCAGCTGCTTCACTGCTAGAATCCTTAGGGAGGGGAGCAATGGAAAAGAATGGTGGTGACTCCCAAACATGTGACAGTGTGAAACCAGTACTCTCTGGCCTTATTGTTCAGCTCTGCCCACTGGTCCTTCACACAAGTTGGGCCTGGGGGGGGATCATGGCTCTTGACTACGATAAGGGAGCCCAACATGGAGGAGGAGGTACTCTCCAGAGGAATGAGCCCCTGTGGCACCCTTTGAGGACCAGGTAAGGGACAGGGATGGGAATCATTGAGGCTGGGAGTTTGCCAGGGAAAGGTGGGCAGCATTGGAGAAGGGAGTATGAACAGAACTTGAATAAAAAATTTACAACTAACTAAATAAACAAATACACAGAATGTTATACATGTTCCTTAATAAAAAATGTTTTATTTCCAGTGGTCTTATATAAACCAAGAGAATGTTGCAATCTATATAATCTTTATGAGGCCACACAGAATGGTGCCTGCAGGTGACTTGCAAAACAAGGTTAGTTTTTTTACAATTTTGTAAGCAGCAGTTGAATCTGTAAGTTGGTGAATGTCACCAAGATGGGAAAAACAGTTACACTATAACAGGGTAGACCATATTTCAGGGAATATAGGCTGTGGGTTTTAGTTATGTTTTTCAGATTTGGCTTTTTATTGAGTGTGGCCTATAACTGATGGCAATTTTAAGAAACAGCCAGTTAAATCCCATATAAAAACACATTAAATCACAAAAAATCTGACACTTTGTTGCTGTTGATTGATGACAGTGAAACCTAATGCGTGTGTCTTGGAAATGAAAGTAGCAGTAGTGAAACAGATAGCAAAAGAGGGCAATTGTCCTGTTGCTCAATATTTAAAAATTGACAAAAGCAAGTGAGGAATTGAAAGGGAAAACTTGCAAAACTGAAGAAAATACTTTCTGAGGCTGGCTGCTAGTCCAACAATAATTAACGGCAATGGCTGGATGGCAGTAGGCAAAAGTCACAGTTCCTGTCAGAGGAGGCTGAGCTGGTAAAGTGGATAACCTCACAGCTGGAGCAACTTCTCTGAGTGACATGAAAACTATGGCTCTTAAGGCTTCATCTTTCATTAGTAAATGTCTGTTTAAGGCCATCTGTGGGTATAGTAGACCAGTTTCTTTTGCGGTAGAGCTTTGACATAAGACACAAATCTACTATTAACCACAATTCCTAAAGACTACGGCCCAGATATTCAAAAGGGTTGCGCCATGCTGAGGTTACTGTCACCAAGTCCAAAAATACGCCATTCTGCGATATTCAGCAGGAGGCAGTTACGCCACTGGCAACAGGTTGCGAAAGAGACAATGCAAATGAATGCATGCTCAACAGGAGGAGGATCCATGCATAATCTGCGCACCCGATATTCAGTCGGGTTGCGCGAGGTTGTGCATCGCCAACCCCAACCTGCGCGCACAAGCTTGAGCCAAAAAGCTTAAGTTGAGGGCCACCCACAGGTGAGCTTCTGCTGCATTGCAGGGGCGCAACACAGCAGCTGCCATCCTGGCTGGCCCCAACTCGGTCCCTGTGCCCCTCACCAGCTCGTCGCCGGGCAGAACACGTACATGTCCCCCCACACATCTCCCACAGCCCGATCGCGGGCAGAACCTGTATGAACCCCCAGTGCCCGATCGCGGGCAGAACCTATGAACCCCCAGTGCCTGATCGCGGGCAGAATGTAACCTCCCCCAACCGAATACCTCCCTGGTGGTCCAGTGGACCATAAAGCCCGATCGCGGGCAGAATGTCCGCACAACTCCCCACACATCTCCCTGGTGTCTAGTGCTCCCCCCACCCAAGCCCTGCCGCTCCCCGCGGCGGCGGGCGACAGCATCCACCGCGCCTGCCGCCCGCCGCCCGCCGAACATGATACAGTCCAGATTTGTGAATGATCATTCACAAATCTGGACTGTCATACGGTATGGCTGCACGCTCATTGGCTGTAGCTCTGCACCAATGGGCGTGCAGCCCTACCGGATAGCGAGTCGGCGGGCGGCGGGGCTGTGGTGGTGGGTGGATGCTGCCCGCCGGGCTGCGTGGAGTGGGGAGCGGGTGGAGGGGCTTCGTGGGTGGGGGGGACACTAGACACCAGGAAATGTGTGGGGAGTTGTGTTGTGACATTCTGCCCGCGATCGGGCTTTACGGTCCACTGGACCACCAGGGAGTTATTCGGGTTGGGGAGGAGGGTTACTGCCCGCCGACCGGGCACTGGGGGTTCATACAGGTTCTGCCCGCGATCGGGCACTGGGGGTTCATATGGCGGTTCTGCCCGCGATTGGGCTGTGGGAGATGTGTGTGGGGGACATGTACGCGGTTCTGCCCGCGATCGGGCTGTGGGAGATGTGTGGGGGAGGATACGTAACTGTGATGCCCGCCGATCGGCTGCATTGTAAGCGCCAGTCCTCGACGGCTGCTGCCTGGCAGGGTGGCCAGAGCAAGTCCTCGGGGATCGGCGCACCTACATGCAAATGGTATGCAATGGGCTATAAATAGATGCAAATGGCCCCCTGCGCTTTGTATAAATTATGGCCCCATTTGCATGTCACCTTTGAATATCGGAAATTTGAGCATGGCTGCAATGGTACTTGGCGCCACCGCAAGTTTAATGCTCAACTCTGGCAACTTCGGTAGCAAGTAGTTCCCACTGCCCATGCGCAAGTGCTGTGGCTCGGGGGTGATATTCAAAAGAGTTGCTCAACAGCACAACTCCTTTGAATATTGCCCCGGCCACACCCCTGCGCAACTATTTTGAGCAGCGCAGGGGCTTGCGCCTCAGACTGGCGCAGTTTGAATATCTGGGCCTACATACCTAAAACTAGAATAGAGTATTTTTGCTCCTTAATCGAACACCACTAGTATCTTTCGACCTAAAATGTTAATTACTGAGAAAGCCTGATATCAACCCATAATCAGAATCTTCTGTTGTGACGTAGCAGACATGTATTATAGAGACTATGCACGAGCTGCTCAGCTATGTTTTTTAAAGTGTGTGGGAGAGAAGCTGCTGCGTTGTCAAATTCCTGCCACGAACAGCTGAAGGAGGCATGGTTCTCTCCTTCATGTTAGTTTGCCTCTCACAAAAACATTTTTTTAAATACTTTGTGACTGAAGCCTCCACTGTTTTCTTTGGAAACCTGTGAGGAAAATAGAAGATGCTGCAGACATGGCAGATGTTTCAATGCTTGCCATGGATACACACGCTTCCTAAGTGACTTCAAACCGACAGTTTTTTCTAGATTTTCATGCTGTATTTTAGTGTTTGTGATGCACCTTTTATTGGTGTTTTCTTGTTATTTCTGTTATTCTCCCAGCTTGTTACCCAGCTACACCATAAGTAAAAACATTATTTTAAAATTGCAAGTTGGCTCCAGGTTTTTTTTGCATTGATATCGAGGTGATCTCAATAAATTACATAAAACAATGTTTGGGGGTCAGTGTGAAACTCATTTTTTGCACTCCTTCAGTGTGCACTACTTTAATAAACCCTCAAACTTCATTCTTATGGTTTATTTAGTAGCATGCACCTCAGGGGTATAGAAAAACCTCGTATCACACTGACCCCATACTTTATCCTAAATGTCCACAATCTTACACAATACCGGTATATCATTTATATATGTTCTCACATACAGTATGTGTTAATTGCAAAAATAAACTACATTAATGCAGGTGTTAGGGTTGAAGAATATAAAGTAGGGAAATGAAAAACACTAGGGTTTTGGGTCTCCACAGTATTGGTGAATTAGTGGTGGGTGTCACAAACGCGCTCTGCAGGTCAGGCCCTCTGCTCCCACAGTGCCAACCTCGAAGTGCAATATTGTGAACAGGAGACAAATAAGGTAACACTCCTATTTATTTTGGGTCCGAATCACCGACCAGCCTCAAGCCCTGGGTGTCAAATGTGAACCTTATGCTAGCATACCCAATTAACAGGCTCAGATATATATTCTATTTGGGGAAATGCAATATAATACTTCACCCAGTGGCATACAGCCAGATTCCCACAATGTACCCTTATGACTCAATATGAGACCTAGGTATATTCTTACCTTTTTGCCAGATAGTAACACACCCTTTTGAACTCTTAACAGCTGTCAGAATTTAACACTGGTTCAGCATTCACATGCAAAAGAAAACAGAAAACACAGGGAGAATTTCAAGGAAAATATTGTTTACTAAAATTTGTAAAATAGGTAAAATATCAAACACAGAACATATACATTAATAACTTACAGTTACAAAATAACTGGGAAATTACAGAATATAAAGACACCTGCAAAATACTTATAAGTTCTTGCTCAGCTAGATGTTAGAAGGAAGTGCCTTGTTTTAGTCTAGAGACAAAAGTCTCACCTGTATCTCTCTCTCTCTCTCTCTCTCTCGTCCAGGGATAAAAAGCAATGCTTCCCTCAGATGCCTGACCATTTCAAAATCCATCTCTCCACCACTTTGGTCAGGTTACAGCTGGATCCTCCCATAGACTTAATTTCTGCTGTGGAAATCAACAGTCAGCAATTTGTAAAATATGAGTCTGTTTGATCAAACATTTCCTTTTGATCTGTCTGTTGGTTTCCTGCTTTGCAAGAAAGATCTTAGGTTTACGACTGATCACAAGGTTCTGTGACCAAATTGTCTCTTCCTGCAGGAATCATAGCATTTTATGAGGTCTTATTTTCTGGCATATGGCAGGAAGCACACAGTTACGGCAAGACAGGAAACCTTTGATCAGATTTCCCCCAGTCAGCTTTTATGACAGCCAGCTGTTTTGACACACTGTCAATTCTGAGGTCAAAGGTCAAGCCTCTTACACACTGGCTGACTTGTGTGCCAAGCAGTTGCAGACACATATATTTGAAATACAAATATTATACATATAACAATAAGCAAGGTGGCAGAGCGTCACAGTCCTCCCCACCTAGACTGAATTTGGGGCTCTATCCCCTGCAATGGGATGAGTTCCCCAAGTCAGTTCATAGCTCAAACTTGATGTGAAAGTCCATCTGCATTTTCACTGGCTGCCCCGGCCCTGTGCAAGACAGTCATGTCATACCCTTGCAATGTAAGGCTCCATCTTAATAGTCTACCATTCATTTTACCCATTTGTGCCAGCCAAACCAGGGGGTTGTGGTCAGTTTGTACCTCAAAATGCTGTCCATGTAGGTATGGCTCTAACTTCTTTAGTGCCCACACTATGGCAAGACACTCTTTTTCCACAGTAGAGTAAGCCTGCTCCCTGGGAAGTAACATTTTACTGAGGTACACTATGGGGTGATCTTTCCCTTGGTTGGATGTCTGACTCAGCACTGTCCCAATACCCACATCTGAGGTGTCAGTCTGGACTATAAAGGGTCTGCTATAGTCTGGACTTGTCAAAACAGGAGCACTGCACAGTGCTTCCTTCAGTCTGGTAAAGGCTCGTTCACAGGCTAGTTCCCAGGTAATTTTCTTAGGCATCCTTTTCTTTAACAGGCCAGATAGGGGAGCGGCCAGGGTACTGTAATTTGGTACAAATTTCCTATAGTACCCTGCAGTCCCTAAAAAACTCCTGACCTGCTTCTGTGTTTCTGGTCTGGGCCATGCCTTGATTGCCTCTATTTTCATTTGGTTAGGATGGAGCTGTCCCCGGCCTACAATGTGCATGAGTCACTTTGTATTAGCCAACTTATTTATTTGTTTGTAAGTCTGCCTTTATATAAACACAATGATTTAAATATTTAACAGCGTTTGTGTTGTTCTCATTGCTGTGTGGGTGCTTATTCTCCTCTTGTTTACTACATATGACTGATTTTTGAATTAGAGCACCACGCGTTTCCTAGTGCTCCTAGTCACAGTGTTTTTTGTGTGCCCAAGGTATGCCACCTCACCCATGACCACCTGGCACTTCTCAGCTTTTACTGTGAGTCCAGCCCTCTGAATCCTGCCCAGCACTTCCCTAAGGTGAGACAGGTGTTCCTCCCAGCTGGCACTAAAGATGGCAATGTTATCCAGGTGTGCCACGGCGTACTCCTCAGCACCATTTAACAACTGGTTCACCAACCTTTGGAAAGTGGCAGGGGCATTCTTCATTCCGAAAGGCATTACTTTAAATTCAAATAACCCTATCGGAGTGATGAAGGCTGATCTCTGCTTAGCTCTGGCAGTTAACTCTACCTGCCAATACCCCTTTGTCAGGTCAATAGTTGTAAGGTATGTCACCCCTCCAAACTTGTCCAGGAGTTCATCCATCCATGGCATCGGATGTGCATCTGACTTTGTGACTGCACTGAGTCCATGACAGTCCACACAAAAACAAGTAGAGCCATCTGGTCTGGGAACAAGTACCACATGTGAGACCCAGGGGCTGTGGGATTTCTGGATTACCCCTAGATCCAGCATTTCCTCCACCTCTGTGCTAATGTCCTTTTGGACAGCCTCTGACACCCAATATGCTGTCCACTGTATGGGCCCCTATGTGCGTTGCTAATGGGGTTAGTCCAGGCTTGGCACTAAATAGTGGGGCAAAGTCGGCTAAAACCTCCCTTACTTCCTGGATCTGGTCCGGGGTCAACTGGGATGGCATTTTAATTGTCTCCACCGATGACTCCCCCTTGCTTTCTTACAGCAAGTCCAGAAGGGGGTCTCCTTCGTCCGTCCCCTCCCCAGGACTACACACTGCAAGCGCCATGTCAGTCCTATTAGCATATGGCTTCATCATGTTGACATGGTACATTCTTTGTGTGTGTCTTCTGTCAGGTAACTCTGTAATATAGTTTACATCATTTACCCATCTGACTACTTTGTATGATCCTGCCCATTCGGCCTGTGGCTTGTCTTTCCAGACTGGGATTAGGACCATGACCTACTGACCCACAGTGTATGAGTGAGCTCTGGCTCTATGGTTGTACCACACCTTTTGTTTTTGTTGGGCAGCAGCCAGGTTGCTGTGGGCTGTTCCCATAAGCTCCTTCAGCCTTTCCCTAAACCTAAGGACATAATCCACTATGGGAGTTTCCTGGGTGGCGTGCTTGCCTTCCCAGTCCTCCAGGATCAAGTCTAGGAGCTCATGTACCCTGTGTGCACATAAGAGCTTGAAGGAGGAAAATCCTGTCAACTCTTGGGGCACCTCCCTGTATGCAAAGAACAGGTGGGAAAGGTATTTCTCCCAGTCCCTCCCATGCTGCCCAGCAAACGCTTGGAGCATTGACTTAATGGTGCCATTAAATCTTTCCACAAGCCCATTGGCTTGTGGGCAGTAAGGTGTCGTGTGTCTCTGTACCACCCCATACTTCTCCCACAAACATTTCATCAGGTCCGACATGAAGGAACCCCCCCCGATCAGTGATAAGCTCCTGCAGAAACCCAACATGGGAGAAAATCCCTATTGAAGCATCTGCCACTTTGTCTGTCCTCCATGAGGATAGGGTGACTGCCTCTGGATACTGGGTGGCATAATCCACCACAGTCAGGATAAACCTCTTCCCGGAGGAACTAGGGGTATTTAAAGGCCCCACAATATCCATTCCCACCCTCTGGAATGGCTCCTCCACTATGGGCAAAGGAATTAGGGCGGCTTGGGTTTTCTTACCCACTTTCTCTATTTCTTGGCATTGGTGACAAGACCAGAAATACTCCTTCACTTGCTGGGTGAAGTTGGGCCAAAAGAAATTCTGGGCCAATCACTGCATAGTGCGCACTATTCTTAGATGACCAGACATGGGCTTATCATGTGCAATCTTGAGCAACTGCTCACGGTACCCTTGAGGGATGACAAGCTGCCTGCCCATCACCCCTCCCTCTGTCTTAGCATCCTGCGTATACATCAGTCCATTGTATCAATAAACTTTATGTTTTCCATCACCTCCCTGTGCTCCATCAGAGTCTGCCCAAGCCCTCAGCTTCTCTAGACTAGGGTCACTTTTTTGAGCAGCTGCAAACTCCTTACACATTCCCAAGGCATGGGACAGGTCCCCTTCAGTTTCTAAACAAGGGTCCCTAGCTGTAGCATCAGGGCATTCAGGATCACTGCCATCCCTAACCCTCTGACTATGGGTCACACTTTCCTCCTCAAGTAACCCTCTGTTAACTGCTACCTGGGGAATTTCTACCCCCTTTCGTTATTCTCCAAATCAGGAGACACAGGCTGAGGAACCAGCCTCCCAGTGTTTTCCACAGGAGCTTCTATGGGGTCCAGGGAACTACAATTTTCCTTTTCCACTTGGCTGTGAGTAACTGCACACACCATCCCCTGTTTGAGATTGTTGCCACTAATTACATCGACAGCCAATGTTTCTTCTATGGCAACCTGTTGCAAAGTCCCCCTGTCTCACCCCAGTCTAGGAGAACACTAGCAAGCGGCAATGTTTTCTCCTCCCCAGTGAATCCCCATGCAGTTACAAATTGATTTGGTATAAGCTGGCCAGGCACTACCAAATCCTATTTTACCAAAGTCAGGGACACCCCTGTTTGTGTCCCTTAACCCATGTGTCTGTACATCATTCACAGTGACTGGGTGTATGTGTTCCCTCATCTTTACTGGCATGCTTTCAGGGAAACACAAACAACCCACTTCTTTCCTAGCACCACTTTGTGCACTGCTTACCCTTTTAGGACACTGCCTTGCAATATGTCCAGTTTCTTTGCAAACCCAATGTTCATTTCTTTTCTCAGGAAAATCTTTTCTTTTTATCCTGGGGCAACCTGGTTTCAGTGGAGGCAGGGAGGGTTTTAGCTGCCCCGAAGGCGTGCTTTTCCCTTTCTGCACTGCCATGCCTGCCCTATTCCCTCTCAGAGCAGGTCTGCTCCTGGCATAGCGGTCCGATTGTTCAGCAGCCTCTTGCACTGTTTTTGGATCTTGGTCCTCCAGCCAGGTTTTCAGCTCAGCTGGGTATGCCTCCAAAACTGCTCTAACAGTACAGCATTTTCAATTTTCTGTACAGAGTTTGCTTCAATTCCATGCCACCAATGTTTTAAAAACTAACATTGTTTAGTGGCTAGCTCCTCGTAATTCATGTTAGGGCTTCTCTTGAGTTTATAGAACTTAACTCTGTATAGTTCTGCTGTTAGGTCATATCTTTTTAAAAGTGCAGCTTTAGGTTTACTGTAATCATTACTGTCCTCATTGTCCATTGGACCCAATGCATTCTGAGCTTTTCTTGTAAGTAGCGGGGATAGCTGGAAGCTCCAGGACTCTCTAGGAATATTTGCCTGAATACATACTTTTTCAAAGGAATTTAAAAAGGCATCCATATCTTCCCCCTCTTTAAATTCAGCTATCAATTTAGAATTTAATTTGTAACCCAGTCCTGTAGTTCCAGTTAAACCCAGGCCACTTACCTGCTCTGGTGCTGGTCTTGGGAGTTGTAGCTTCTCCAGTTTAAATTTCCTCTGGCACTCTCTCTCCTCTCGCTTGGACTCTCGCTGAAGTTGTCGCTCTTCTCGCTCAGCCTCTCGCTGCTGTTGCTCCACCTCTCAGTGCAGCTATTGCTCTTTTTCCTCAGCTTCTCTTCTAAGCTTCCCCCCCCTTCTCCATCTGCAGCTGGAACTTCTTCTACTCAAATTCCAGTTCCATTCTCCACAACTCCATCTGCAGCCTGATCTCGCCTGACTCCAGAATGCTGGTGACCTTCCCCTGCTGCTGTGGCCCTTGGCTTGCACTAGCCCTGCTGTCCTCCTCTGCTCTCACAGTGCCAACCTCAAAGTGCAATAGTGTGAACAGGAGACAAACAGGGTAACCCTCCTGTCTGTTTTGGGTCCAAATCACCTACTAGCCTTGAGTCCTGGGGGTCAAATGTGAATCTTATGCTAGCATAACCAGTTAACAGACTCAGATATATATTCTCTTTGGGGAAATGCAATATAATACTTTGTCCAGTGGCATCCAGCCAGATTCCCACAATGTACCCTTATGACTCAATATGAGACGTTGGTATAGTCTTACCTTTAAAACACAGGCAGAATTTCAAGGAAAATATTGTTTACTAAATTTGTAAAATAGGTAAAATATCAAACACAGAACATATACATTAATAACTTACAGTCACAAAATAATTGGGAAGTTACAGAATAAAAAGACACCTGCAAAATACTTAAAAGTTCTTTCTTAGTTAGATGTTACCAGAAGTGCCTTGTGTTTGTCTAGAGGCAAAAGTCTCACCTCTCTCTTGAGTCCAGGGATAAAAAGTAATGCTTCCCTCAGATGCCTGACCATTTCAAAATTCATCTCTCCACCCCTTTGGTGAGGTCACAGTTGGATCCTCCCATAGACTTAATTTCTACTGTGGAAATCAACAGTCAGTAATTTGTAAAATATGAGTCTCTTTGATCAAACATTTCCTTTTGATCTGTCTGCTGGTTTCCTGCTTTGCAAGAATGATCTTAGGTTTACAACTGATCACAAGGTTCTGTGACCAAATTGTCTCTTCCTGCAGGAATCATAACATTTTATGAGGTCTTATTTTCTGGCATATGGCAGGAAGCACACTGTTAAGGCAAGACAGGAAACCTTTGATCAGGTTTCCCCCAGCCAGCTTTTATGACAGCCAGCTGTTTCAAAACACTGTCACCTCTGAGGTCAAAGGTCAAGCCTCTTACACACTGGCTGACTTGTGTGCCAAGCAGTCATAGACACATATATTTGAAATTCAAATATTATACATATAACAATAAGCAAGGTGGCAGAGTGTCACAGTGGGGTCTTCCTTGCAATTGTCAACCCTAACGCCCACCCCCTCCCCTTAAGCCTTAGTCCCCTGTCCAAAGCACAAAGTACAGCTCCAAGAACATGTCTCATAGTGATACACTTTGTGAAGGAAGAGAAGTATGGATCGCCACATTTTGCCAAGAGAGTCTGTCGTAGCTTTCGTTTACAGGCCCTGTGTGAAGAAAAGAAATCACATCTGACCTTGTTTGCTCAGGGAAGGGGGTGAGCATGAGAGTTAACAACCCCAAGGAAAAATCTACCTCTGATTCGTCAGTACTCTGGAGACCAAAAACTCTAATGTTTTCATTTCCCTCCTTTGTGCACTTTGCGTTCTTCAACCCTAACATCTGTATTAACGTAATTTTTTCTGCATTAAGGTAGTTTTTTGCAATTAATTTCCCTTCTTACTAGAATATAGGAATCATATCCACATTCATGCAAGTCCCTCTGGACCTGCACAAAATCAATTAAACAGAATATTGAAGTTATTTCTAGCAATGCTTCACCAACCAATTAACAAGTGAAAGACAACAGTGTCTTAATAGTTGTAGTTACACCATTGCACCATACGATGGTATGCTGTAATGATGCAGCTACAAGGATTATAACTACTAGTTGAGATAAAGTAGAAATAATAAAGATGTCTTACCTGGGAACTGTGTAATGTGGGATGCTTGAGGGAGCATCCAGTTGTATCTGTGAAATAAGAATAGCAATGGGGTCACAAAGGATCTGCAGCTGTTCAGTAACTTACTGGGACAAACAAGGTACTCTAAACATAAAACAATACTTATCTGATACACGTGGTCAGTGTCTTTCAACACTGGTGCTGACATCCATTGGTCCTGTACACAAAAAGTGGAAAATGGGTTAGTTTAAGCAATTAAAATGTCAATCAGCTATGTAGGATGGAAAAGGATTGGAGTTTAATTTTGGGAGTTTAAAGAGGGTCAGTCAGTAGAGTAGATACCATTACCCCTGCAGCAACCTGGGTTCACGAATGGACTTTGGTCACTCATGAGGCTAATGTGGGGGGATGTGGACAGAATTCAGCATTCCTGGACCCACTATCCTCTCGGGTTGGGGGGCAAGTTGCTCTGCTCCCCACATACCACCACCAGGGCAGGATGAAGCCACTTCCTTTCACATACCATGCAACACCAACATGGAGACAGGTGATTAAAGTGGCTGACAGTCCAGGGGGTGGACTTCCATCTCCCTCCTATACCCATCGTGGGGGAAATTATGGGGGGGGTACCAAAGATACAAGGTAGGTTCCTGAGATGGAGGGTGATGGGGCTGGGTGGATGACACTAGTAGGGGGCCTGTTATTGGTGTGGGACCTGCAGTAACCCAACCTTCATCCTGCCAAGTACACTTACCCCATTTTTCTTGCCAACCTACTTGTCCAGCTGCGGTGCATGGGTGCATCAGGCCTCAACATGCACATCAACCCCTTGAAAGGGAAGGCTCCCTGGCCCACCACAAGGTGTTGTGTGTGCCAGAACACTGCTCATTCCCTCCCTAGGCTAGAGCTGGTGCTGAATGCTGCAGTGCCTTCACCCCATCCTTGGCCCATTCAGCTGGCTCACTGAGCTCGCACCCGAACTTAGGTCACTAGCACAAGAAGGTAACGTGGTCCCCACTGGGAAAATGGCAGGCCCTGCAAACAGTGTTTCTTGACAATTTTTGTTTGTGGCATTTTGACCCCCAAATTTCAACTTGCTCTTTTTATGACCCCATCCTTCTTTTTTTTTTATTAACTATGTTTCTTCTCCTACAGCACCAGAACTCCCTCGGACCTCTCCTCTGGCATGATCCACTCTACTGCCAGCTGTGGACCCTGCCTTCTTCAAAGATGTTACTTTCTCCTCGAGCTCCAGGTGGCATATGGGCCTGAGGAGACTGAAAGGGCAGAGGCATAAAACCAGTGTTGGGTGTGTGGCAGAGCAGCACTGGGAGGGTCATCACCTATGTGAGCTGAAGGGGCTTTTCTGTACTTTGACCCCAAGCTCCCCCCCGAGCGTGACAAGCCCTGACATCCTGTCACATGGCAACCCTGCTCACGTCTGCCACTCTCACCTATATGTGTGGCCCACATCCTGCAGCACCCTGGATCTCCACCTGGGGTAGCTGGGACACTGGACAACTCATCGCCTTCCCCTGAGAGAGGAGAGCAGCCCACTGGACACTCAATCCTCTCCCTTCCCTGCTGACTCCTGGCACCCAAGCTCACTCCTGAACTCATGTCACCGGTGTGGTGCGAGGTGTGGCACCCAGTGCCTCACCCTCAGCACCATTGGGACGGCTAACCCCATCCTTCTTAACATGACAGGTGTAACTTATAAAATACCTGATGAAATGTCATTTCACACCACAAGTGTGAAATCACATTTGGGCTAGGATTTGAAAAATGACAGCTATCGGGTTCATGAGGTGGTGTGAAAAAATGGCTACACTGAAAAGGTTCCATGTAATAATAGTGAAAATAAAATGGTGATCACTACAATAGCGAAGAAATAACAGCGAGAGCTATACTAGCTCCCGGTTTCAGTGGCGCCACACAATTCAGTGGCTACACAATAATAGCACCCGACATTACAGAACACATACAGCTGCTTGCTCTGACCAAACACTGCTGTCAAAGTCCTATATTATGTATCATTGCCCATCACCCAAGACATAAGTGCATGTGTGGCAGCATGGCCACCTGCTTTAGACCTGATCTTGTTTATCTAGTGCTTAGGTGCTAATTGCATGCTCCAACCATTGACCTCTTACCTGCATGTTGCGAGCAAGTAAGAAGGAGGCTACTGAGGAAAATAGGAACTTCCTGTCCCAGAACAGGAAGATCAGGAGCTTTAAGGGCACGAAGGCAGTAGGAAAGTAGGAAGAGATAAAAAAAAAATATATAACAATAAAAAAAAAAATAAACAGACAGAGAAAAGATTAAGTATACAAAACAAGAGTTAAGGGTCCACAAATAAGACATGGTGGGAGTGGTGTGGTGCAGTGAAGTGGCTGTGAAGCAGCAGTCTTCTGGGAGACATTCTGGAGGATGCAGTGTTGTCCCACCTGCAGGTACCTCTCTGGGCTGAGGGAGGAGGTTGCTCATCTCCAGGCTGAGTTGGCCAGGATTCAGAGGACCTCCTCTCCCACCCAGGGACCACCACGCCCACCACCGCTGCCTCAGAGATTGCTAAGAAAGAGGAGCGTTTGGACCACAGTGGGCTCAGGGAGGGTGAGGGTGGTAGAACAGAATCACATCCCCTCCAGTTGTACCTCTCCACAATTCATATGCCATTCAGGCAAAGTGTGGTTCCTCTATGGAGGCACTCGCAGTGGAGACCAAGGAAGATGCTGGGAACCTCCACAAAGGAGCCCACAGAAGGGTGGCTTGGGACCCCACAGGGGAATGAAACAAAACCTGGTGGGGGACTCCATTGTTAGGAGGGTAGAACTGGGGGAGGGAGGGGAGAGAGAGGTAAGGTGCCTGCCTGGCACCATGGCTTTGAGGGACAGGGAGTGAAACCTCAGGATTGCAGGAGCAATTGCATGGAGGAAGGAGCTGGATGCCATTGTCCACCTAGAGACAAATGACCTGCTGGGAAAGGAATCAGAATAGTGGAGGAGGAGTTTATGGAGTTGGGGAGGGGCCTTATACAAGTAGCACTCATGGTAACCTTCTTGGAGGTGCTGCCTGTCTATGGCATGGGTGAGGCTATGGTGTGCCGCACCATGGGACTCAGTCAATGGTTGAAAAACTGGTGCAGAGCTCAGGGTTTGGCTTCACTGGGGAATGGAGGTCCACCTGGAGGGATACAGGCCTATACTGGCATGATGGTCTGCATCTGTCCAGGAGAGGAACCAGGATCCTAGGTGATAGGTTTAAATGCTTCATTGGCAAGCATTTACACTAGCCAAGGGGGGGCGGCACTGAAAAGGAGCAGGGAAATCCTAGCCCCCCAAAATAATCAGGGAAGTTAGTGAGATAAACATCAAGATAGAGACACTGATAGGGAAAAGGACAGGGGTAAATGGAGATAAAGGCAGTAAGGACAGGGATGGGTCAAAAAGGGGTAAGGCCATCAAAAAATAGAGGGTAATCAGTACCAATGCCCATAGTCTAGGTAACAAGTTCCCTGAACTGGTGGCCTTGATGGAAGAGGGATGCCTGGACATCGTGGCAGTCACAGAAACATGGTACACAGAGAACCATGATTGGGATGTCAACATACCAGGGTACACAATCTACAGGAGGGACAGGGAGGGTAGAAGAGAAGGAGGAGTAGCTCTCTATGTAAGGGAAGGGATAAAAGCAATGGAACAAAAGGGTAAACAGGGAGGAGAGGAGGTAATGTGGGTCACCCTGGAGACTGGAAATGGCACCACAATCTGCAAAGGGGTTGTATACAGACTCCACCTCAGGGGGAGGAAATGGACAAGGAAATGATAGAAGGCATCCTTAGGATGGCAGAGAAAGGGGAGATATTGTTGATGGGGGACCTAAATATGTCAGATGTTAACTGGAGCACCTTTGCTGCAGCCACATTCAAGAGCAGGGCCATTCTCGATGCCCTACAGGGGGCATGCCTCAGACAGCTAGTGTTGGAACCCACTTGGGAGGGAGCAATCTTAGACCTGGTACTCTCAAATGGGGATGGAGAGAGGATCTCAGATCTAGAAGTGGGTAGCCATCGGGGGACAAGTGACCACCAAACAGTGGGGTGGAGCAACAATGGGGAAACATCAAAACTGCCATCACAGAGGCAACAAGCCTTTGTGTGACGCAAATAAACAAATCCAAATGAAAGAAAAAACCTCTATGGTTCTCAAAAGAGGTGGCAGGGAAGGTTAGAGAGAAAAATATAGTATTTAGGAAGTATAAGGAAACACAGAAGGAGCATGCCAGAGAACTGTACCAGTTAAAGCAGAAGGAAAAGGGGAAGGCAGTCAGAATAGCAAAGGCCCAAACCAAGGAAAAGATAGCCAACTCGCTTAAGAAGGGGGATAAAACCTTTTATAGGTACATTACAGAGCGAAGAAAGACAAAGGGAGGGATAGTGAGGCTGAATAAAGGGGACGGTGGGTATGCAGGGAGGGAAAGTGAAAAAGCAGGGATACTGAATGAATACTTCTGCTCAGTATTCACAAAAGAAGAGGTGGGGGAGGTACCTAATGCAATCAATAGAAGAACTCTGGATAGGGTGGTTGATCCCAGTCCTTTCACAGAAGAAAGGGCTCTGAAAGGACTCCTAAAACTGAAAGTGTACAAAGCAATGAGGCCTGACAGGATTCACCCCAGAATTCTAAAAGAACTAAGGGGAGAACTAGTGACACCACTGACTGCCCTTTTTAACAAATCATGGGAGGATGGTGTGGTACCTGAGGACTGGAAGAGGGCAGCTCTGTTTCCCCTTCACAAAAGTGGGAGGAAGACAGAGGCAGAAAACTACAGACCTGTCAGTTTGACCTCAGTGTTAGGGTAAATAATGGAATCACTTCTGAAGGAAAGAATAGTTGAGTACCTAGAGGCCAGTGGGGCACATGATCCAAGGCAGCATGGATTCACAGTGGGAAGGTCATGTCAGACGAATCTAATTGATTTCTTTGGCTGGGTGACCAAAGTAGTAGACCAGGGAGGGGCTGTGGGCATGGCCTACCTAGACTTTAGCAAGGCATTTGACACAGTCCCACACAAAAGATTAATAAACAAATTGGCCAGCCTGGGAGTGGGTCCCAGGGTGGTAGTCTGGGTAAAACATTGGCTGGACAACAGGACACAGAAAGTAATAGCAAACGGAGTCCACTCTGAAGAAAGGGGGGTTACTAGTGGGGTACCGCAGGGTTCAGTACTGGGTCCAGTCCTTTTTAATGTCTTTATAAGTGACATTGCAGAGGGACTGGAAGGAAAAGTATGCCTCTTTGCAGATGACACAAAGATCTGCAACAGTATTGATACACAAGAGGGGTGGAAAGGATGAGAAGGGACTTGGCAAGGTTGGAGGAATAGTCTGAAGTATGGCAGCGTGGATTCAATGCAAAGAAGTGCAAAGTAATGCACCTGGGAACCAAAATCCCAGTGGAAGCGTACACAGTTGGGGGGGAGATAGTAACAACAACAAAAATGGAAAGGGAGAGGGAGGACATGATAGAAACTTTTAGGTACCTCAAGGGAATCAACACAGTCCAAAAGGATAGTACCTTTCAGAAAAAGAGATGTGCAAGAACAAGGGGACACAATTTGAAGATGGGGGGGAAATGTGAGGAAGTATTTTTTCACAGAGAGGTTGGTGGACGCATGGAACGACCTTTCTGAGGAGGTAGCGGGGTCAAAAACAGTGGGAAAATTCAAGAATGCATGGGACAGACATAAGACAATTCTTGTAGGGGGTAGGAAGAAATAAGCTGTTGGTTAACTAGGATCTGCAACTTATCCAGTAGGTAGGGAAATGGGCAGACTAGGTGGGCCAAGCAGTCCTTATCTGCCATCAAAGTCTATTTTTCTATGTGAGGAAGTTCAACATGATACCGCAGAACGCTGCTCGCTCCGACCACCAGCCTCCTCCTCCACCACATAATGCAGAACGCTGCGTTCTCTGACTACTGAAGGTATTGATATGATTGTCCACTTAGTGATAAATGATTTGGCTAGGCAGGAAATGGAAGTAGTACAAATAGCTTCCATAAACTAGGGGAGAAGTGGAGGGCAGCATCGGTATCAGTGACCTTCTTAGAGCTCCTACCAGTATGGGACACGGGATGAGAAAGGCAGAAATTATAGCATTCAGTTTTTGGCATGAAAGGTGGTATAATGAGGGAGTATATAATTTCAGGAGAAGTAGCTAATGCACTGTATGCCTGAGGACTCCTGCAACAAGGTGGAGGTGGAAGGGAACCTGTGTAGTAATCCCCAATAAGGGTGAAGGACATAGAAATCAGAGTAAAACAAGGTGGGAGGAAAGGGGGCAGTAAGGCACAATGTGTTTAATGCTGCCCTAAAACCTATTTTGCTGTTTTGACGCACTAAAAAGTGTCATTTTGGTGTGGCACTATTATTGAGCAGTCGCTAATGTGGATCGCGCTAAGCATTCGCTATTATTGACTCGCTATTTAGGAGTCGCTATTATGATGGGATACCCATTGGGAAACCTGGAGTCAGAATATTGGAAATTACCAAAGCTATGAGTGAGCATAAAAAATGTTCACTCATAGCATGGGACAGACATAAGGCAATTATAGTGGGGGTAGGAGGAGGTGGACTGTTGGTTAACTAGGATCTGCAGCTTCTCCAGTAGGTAGGGAAACGGGCAGACTGAGTGGGCCAAGAGGTCCTTATCTGCCTTCAAAGTCTATGTTTCTATGTTTCTGTGTTTCTATGTCAACATACCTCGATAACCATTTTTAGTTTTTTTACTGTTTTGATCCCAAATTTTCAACATAGTCTTCTTATGACCCCACTTTATGAACCCAATCGGTGAAAATTCTCACATCCCAGCTGAAATGTCATTTCACGCCACAGGTGCAAAAACACATTTTGTCCAGGATTTGCAAAATGACTGCTGTTACATTCTAGAAGTGGTGTGAAAAAATAGCTATGTTGAAAATCTGTGTTGAAAATGTTGAAAATTACCAAAGTTATGAGCAAGTGCAGAAAAAGTTCAACGTATGCTTATAACTTTGTTGGTTTTCAAGATTTTAGCCCAAAATCTTCAACATAGCCTTCTTATGACTCCATCTCATGGACCCAGTAGATATAAATGTTCAAATCCCACTTGAAAGGTGATTTCATGGAGTGACTGCAAAATCACTTTTGGGGGGTGGATTTGAATAATTTCACCTACCTTGTTCATGAGGTGGGGTCCTAAAAAGGCCATGTTGAAAATCTGGGAGCAAAACTATTAAAAAATTACCAAGTTACAAGCAAAAGTTCAAAATGCATTGTAACACACTATACGGCACTTACCTTATCATATTATATTGCAGTTACTGGTTCCAACAGCAAGACGTGGTTTTGATTGAAAAGTGGATCTATGCCGTGAGACACTTTTAGGTGAGTGAGGGTGTGGGGTGGTGGGTGCTGAGTGGGAAGTCAGGGTGGGGTGGTTCTTTAACCTGTCTCAATCGATATGTTCTCCCTGCATGCCTAAATAGTCGGATACTGGCCAGATAAGAAGGATTAATTGACCTGGGGACTGCTGAGGGGTTTAGGGCAGACTGGGTGGGCCAAGAGGTCCTTTTCTGCTGACAACTTTTATGTTTCTATGTTTCTATGCTGTCCTACTTCAGGGTGGAGGCTGTGAGGGTTCACTGTCATTACCACCAGCAGGGGAGGGATGTCAATCGGTGGGGGGCACAGCTAGAGACCATAGAAATATGTAAGCCATATGGGGAGGGCAATCAGTGGGTGGGGACACCACTAGACATGAGGGAAAAACATAAATAGTTATGGGGATGTTATTGGAAGGTGGGGGAGTGCTACTAGACAGCAGGGAAATGAATAACCCATATGAGGACAGTGATCAAAAATGGCTTTTCCCTTTACGAAAAAGGATCTTTTGTCGTTATTTGTGATATGAAAAAAGATTCTGTTTTCGTATCATGTGTCATGAAGAACGTTTTTTAATATTAAAAAAATAACATTTCAAGGGCATTTCTCCAACAGTGAAGTGCAGATTATACCTACTGGGGTCCTGATCAGTCAGATAGATGTGTTGTACACTCTCCAGGATGTCAAGTTTGTGGTTTTTGAATTTTTGTTAAATGGAAACAAGATTGCAGTAAACGAAAAAGAATTATTCCAGTAAGAACAAGCATTTGTCAATGCCAAATGTTGCCTTGCTAGCATTGGCATTGGTAATGCAGGAGTTAGAGAGGTGCATAATAGGAATGGCAGTGAAGTATGTAACTGACACAAATCCCAACCCACACTGCAGAGACTGACAGGCATTGAGGTGTGCCTTTGGGTCATCGGCAATAACGCTCATGCCATTTCACCTCACCCTACCCTGCAGACTCGGAAAAATGTCACGCTGTGCCTTGGGGTCATCGGGCCTTATGCTCTCCTCATTCTATAAGGAAATATGTTGAGATGGGTGCAGTATAGGAGAATGGGGTGAACTTTGGGGTCGAAGAGTCCAAGGCACACCTCGATGCCTGCCACTGGCTGCAGGGTGGGGGTGGGGGTGGAATGGCGTGAGCATTACAGCTGACAATCCAAAGTCACACCCCTGATGCCTGTCAGTCTCTACCATTAGAAACCCTAACACCCCGGGCATTTGGTGGTATTTGCACTCCAAATTTTAAACATGGGCCTTTTGTGACCCCACCTCATGAAAGCATTTGGGACCTCCGCTCATGAACAGTGGCACCGTGATTTTGTTAATCTGTCCTGAACGTTGATTTCCCACAACTGCACCATTCTGCACCATATGTGTGAAAACACATTTCGGACAGGATGTGAAAAATGACAGCTGTACCATTCATAAGGAGGTGTGAAGAAATGCAATGTTGGAAATATGGAGCGAAAATATTAAAAATTATTGAACTTACGAGTGTGCATGGAAACTGTGCAATGCACACTCGTAACACAGTAATTTTGTGGAATTTTTTCATCAAATTTTCAACATAGGCATTTTAGGACCTCTGCTCATGAACAGTGTCACTGTGATTTTCTTAATCTGTCCCGAACATTGATTTCCTACAGCGATCGTGCCATTGTGCGCCAGATGTGCGAAAACATATTTCGGGCAGGATGTGAAAAATGACAGCTGTACTCTTCATAAAGAGGTGTGAAAAATGGCAATGTTGAAAATCTGGAGTGAAACTATTAAAAATCCTTGCACTTATGGCCGTGCGTGGAAACTCTGCAATGCACTCTCCAAATTTGCAACATAGGCGTTTTGGGAGCTCACCTCATGAACAGTGACGCTGTCGTTTCGTTAATGGGTCCTGAAAGGCGATTCTGTGCACTGACTGCAAAATCAACTTTCGGGACTGAATAATGAAATGATAGTGACTGAGTTCATGAGGTGGGGTCCCAAGAACCCCATGTTGAAAATGTGGAGCCAACAGTCACAAAAATGGCTGAGCTATCCACCTAAGTTGAACCCCCCACCCCCATTGAAGTCATTATACAGCTTACCATGATTTTCTTCAGTTTGTGGTTGGCTTTGAAGAGTGCAGACATGTTCCTGCTCCACAGAAGATCATCACGCCAGGCTCCAGAGGTAAGTATGGGATGAGGGGTGTTCGGGGAGGTGGGTGCACAGATGGTGGGTGCAGGTTGGGGAAGGGGGCTGTCGTGACCACGAGGGACTGTTTTCTGTTTTACAGGGTAAAAAAAAAAACGAACGTCGCAGGAAGTTTTTTTTCTTTCAGGGTGTGACAACCACATTTTGGCACACTGGGATGTGCCCCCAGTGTGCCACCTGTGTTTCTGGGGACAGGGGAATGAAGCCAATTGGGATTGGGCCCCCTGTTGGCAAAGAAAGCATGTCTGTGTTTGGGGGGGCATGATGACAAGGGGAATTGGGCATCCCCTCAGCAGACAAAACAAGGGGGAACATTATGCCAATGGAGATTGGGCTCCCTCATCGACAAACGAACTGGGGAGGGGGCATGCTGACAGGGGGATTGGGCACCCTGCTGTCGGCTTTTTCGGGACTGGTGGCAGCTGCTGCCATGCTTATTGAAATGTTTCAGCAGGCAAGGCACACCCTGCAATGACGGGGCGCTCCCTAATTGCAGCAGCGAAATTCTTTTAAGTTGGTATCATGCTTCTGACCTGCTGTCATAGACAGCATGCTCAATCATTGGTGCCACAGAGACCAGCCCAAAAAAGCAGTGACTCCATTGGCCACAACATGGCCGCACCACCACAACCTGCTGGTCCAGCAAGCTGTAAGAAAATGTTGTGTGCGCTGTGCGTGCAAGTCAACATAAAAAGGATTCCTTTTTCATTTCATACAGCAATCTTGAAGTACCTACTGAGCGTGCTCAGAACCAGATGTTTTCATATATTCAAAATTACGTAACTTTGGAATGGATTCATAAGAACATAAGAATTTGCTGGCATAAGGGGACCTCTTGATCCATCTAGTCTGCCCAGAATATCTACCCCCCCATCTTAGACTATTTATTTTTTGCAAGTAGTGTTTATCCCACACAAGTTTAAATTCCTTTAACATTTTTTGAGTCTACTACCTCTTTCGGCACGCTACTCCAAGGATCGACCACCCTCTCAGAACTAAAGTACTTCCTGATGTTGCTCCTAAATTTACCTCCTGCCAGTCGTAGATTGTAGCCTGTTGTACAACTGTCTTATTTCATCTAAAACAGGTTTTCCTTCTGCGCCATGTTAATTCACTTCATATACTTAAATGTTTTGATCATGTCCCCCCTGTCTCTTCTCTGTTCAAGTGAGTACAGCTGTAAGTCAGCCAGTCTGGTTTCATATGGCTCCTGGTGCAAACCCTGTACCATCTTTGTAGCCCTTCTCTGCACCTCCTCTACTCTGTTGATATCCTTCTTCAGGTGCGGCCTTCAAAACTGGATGCAATATTCCATGTGTGGCCTGACCAGTGATATGTAGCGTGACATTATCTTCTCTCTTTTTTTTTTTTTCCGTAATATCCATTTTTATTAAGTTTCCGATGTGATTACAGACAAGACAAACAAGACAGATAGCCCTGGCATCCCAGGGTACACAATCCAAAAACTGATTGTGTAAACTATTTACAATAAAACTATTTACAGACACCATGAGGCATCCACCCCCCCCAATCATACCAACCCCCAAACTTAACAGTGTTCCCATAATCAAGCCACCTATTGCTCGCTATATCTAACTTCCCCATATCTATCTCACTGGGGTCCGATGCAGTTTGGCCTGAACACTCCTGGCCAGGTTAGAATTAAGTTGTAACCTGTACGAGGATAGAGCCTCCCCGTGCCCCCCGGAAAGAGAGAGAATCCCCAACCCTCCAGCGCTAAGGCAGACCTCCCTATTATCACTCAAACAAGTCCTCAAGCTTTATTGGACCTCTCATTAACTAAATCTGTCCCTAACAACTCCCTAACCTATCCATATGCCATAGTTTCTTTAATTTCAAGTTTTTAGCTAAACACAGCCCCACAGACAGACCTGTGTGATTCGAATATCTCTTTATTGGGAGTAAATTGCCTCCAGTGGCACCCATCTTTTGATATACAACTCTTTCTTCCCCTCTAAGTAAACATACCTTTTGATTCTGTTAAGGGCCCCCACAAGATCTCCCACCCATTGCTCGTACTCATACAACTGATCATCCTTCCAATGTTGAACCACAAATGATTTGACTAAGAACGCAATTAGGGATATATGATATTTTGATACTGTGCCCCTCATTTACGACAAATCCCCTAGAATACAGATCTCCGGTATATTATATTCTGAGTAATTGAGCAACGGGTCCATCCACCTCTTGATTTCTCCCCATAGGGGCGAAATTTTACTGCAATTCCATGACACATGTAGTAAATCCCCCTTCTCTTGACCACACCTAAAACACAGGTCTGTCTGCCTAAGGCCTCTTTCAAATAGCTTCACAGGGGTAAAATATAAATTGGAAGCAATGAAAAAATGCAGACTTCTATATTTGGGTATTGTTATATATTTGCTATTTTTCCACACGCTGGCCCAGTCGATGTTTTGGGGGGCCAACCTATCGACCCAGTACAACACCGGAATGGGGGAGCCTGGACCAAAAAGCTCAATTAGGACTCTATATATCTGTGATAAGGGTCTAGATTTGGGGTCAACCTCCCTCAGCCTGTCCCAGTTAAATGAGCCATCTGACAGACCCCCCGTTCTCTTTAAAAACCCCTCCAGCAAATGTATAATTTGCAGTCTTTGGAAAAGGGACATTCTGTCACACTGCATTGGGAGGACTACTCTGTTATTTTGAATGACGTCCTTTAGGTGTAGGCCCAAGGCCCACCCAACCCATCTCCCTTTAAGTACCTTGCTCCCTATAAGTAGATTGGGATTACCCACGAGCGGTTGATCTTGAGCCTTCATTTGAACATCTTTCTGTGCTCGAGTTAGATATGACCACCAGGCATCTGCTCCCTTCTTAACTGGGCCTCCCACTCCAGCCATAAAACACTGAGCAATATTAGCATATAATGGGGCTTCTGGGGAAAGCCCAGCCTCTCTCAACGTATGAGATTCTAAATACAGCCACTCCAGAACATAATCCTCTCCCTCCAGACCACGGCCCCAGCGGTTCGTCAAACCTAGCTGCCCCGCTACATAGTACAAGTGGAGGTCTGGAAGTTTAAGCCCACCTAAGTGGGAGGGCAGCAACTTTGTTTTTTCCTAGGGGGTTTACCCCCCCATAAAAAGTCAGATAGTACTTTCTTGATCGCTATAAACCATTTTTTAGGTATACTATATGGCGCTAAATATACTGGGTATAGTAACCTCGGTAGCAAATTCATTTTAATAAGCCCAAGCCGGGCCATAAAATTTAGAGGTAGCTTATTCCATCTTATTAAATCCCCCTTAATAGCTGACAGCGTTCCCTTCCATATTGACTTCTGCCCCCAACTCGGAATTCCTTGTAATCCAAATACCTAAATACTTAAATTTATTCGACACCCATTGAACTCCTAGTTGAGCAAAGTCCACCCGATACACATGTGGCGTCAGGGGGAGGATCTGTGTTTTGGTCACATTGAGCTTATAATTAGACACTTTGGCAAAACTGTCAATTAGCTCTCTAGTTTTCTCAAACCCCTCCGCCGGGTCCCTGAGATGTAGCAGAATGTCATCTGCGAAAACTGAGAGCTTCAGTTCTTTTCCCAGAATCACCACCCCTTTTATCTGTCTATCCATATTTATGGCCCTCAACAAGGGTTCCAAATAAATATTGAATAGTATTGGGGAAAGTGGGCAACCTTGTCGGGTTCCGTTTTTCAATTGAATCTCCCAAGAGACATAGCTGTTATATAGAACTCTAGCCGATGGGGCCGTATAGATTTTTAATGCCTTTAAGGAAGCCTTCCGAAAACCCATCCTCTCCATTACGGGAATAAGAAGGGATGCGGACCCTATCAAACGCCTTCTCTGCATCTAAAGATATTAATGCTAGAGGTAATTGGGAGTCCACTGCATAACTCAGAATGTGATGGAGCTTCCTCAACGCATCAAGAGCACCCCTCCCTGGCATAAACCCCACCTGTTCCTGACTAATTATAGCTGGTGCTATCCGCCATATTCTATTAGCCAGTATTTTTGTCAGAATTTTGACATCCTGATTCATTAATGCAATAGGTCTATAGCTAGATAATTCGTCTCTGGGTTTACCCGGTTTTGGGATTAGGGTAATATAAGCCTGATAGAGAGGGGAGTGGGGAACCCCTTCTTGCATTACACTATTAAAGAATTCCTGAAGAAGGGGCATTATAGTGTGTATGTGGGTCTGGTAGAACTTCGCTGTAAGACCGTCTGGTCCTGGTGTCTTACCCAAAGGCAGTGATTTAATTACCTCTGTAATCTCTGCTACACTTATTGGCGCTGCTAAGTCCCTGGCCTGCCCCGGATCTAGAACCGGTAAGGGGGGACTCCATCTAGAAATGTTTCAATATCTTTCTCTCCCACCCTGTGTCCGATTTGGTATAATTTTTTAAAATAAAATGCAAATGTATCTACTAGGCCCTGGGGGTCAACTATCACCTTCCCCTCATGTTGAATAGATGTCACTGTTCTACTTGCCTCCCACTCCCTGACTCTGGCTGCCAGCAGGCGTCCTGAAACATCTCCCTTCAGTAAATACTTAGCTTTAATCTTCTCTAGCCAATAATCTATCTTACCATAGGTAATGTCCCCCAGTTCCCACCTTAAGCTTCTAAGCTCCCCATCTATTTCCTCTGAAGTCCCCTCTAAGGGAGTCAAGAAACTTATAGCTCTTACTAAAAAAATCCTCCATAGCTCTCCTCTGCCTGTTTCTCTGGGCTGTCAGCTCCCGTGCTGTTCCTGCATACAGGACCTTACAGGTTGGCCATGCCAGTTTCCTATTTAACAGGGTATGTAATTGTTGCTGTATAATACATATCAGGGCTCCCTCAAGTTCATCCTTAGCTAACGGGTCCGCCAATGCTGCATCGCTCAACGCCATCGAGTGGTCTAGGCGCACCTCTTGGGTTCCACGTCAACTTAATTGGGAATGGTCCGAGAAGATTCTGGCTTCCGTCTCCACCCCTTTGATACCCACTAATACCTCCCTGTCAACTAAAAGAAGTCAATACGAGACTGAGTCTTGTGTGTGCCGAGTAAAATGTCATATTGTTACCCCCCATAGCATGGGTGCGTATTGGATCCACAAGTGCCATAGAGTCTAACATTTTGTTCAAGGCCACTTGGGCCCTTGTTAATGGCCCTCTCACCGGTGGTATTCTATCCACCCAGTTATCCTCATAGACATTCCAGTCCCCTGCTATGATAAGCACATGTCCCAAAACCAACTATATCCCTCTCAATCGAGCAAAAATTCTGGGTTGGAAGGCGTGGCCATATATAGAGGCTACTAGAGTAGCCCACCGTATAGATAAACCGGATATTTAGACCCCTCTACCATCGTTTCTTATCATCACCTGGTCTATACTATATGGCATGACTTCCTAATTAGGATTGCTACTCCCGCTGAGGCCTCTCTGTACCCGTTCCATAAACCTGACCCACCCATACTCGCTTGAGAGTACCCAATCCTTCTGTCAATAAGTGAGTCTCCTGTGGCAACAAATGGGCCCCTCAACTGATCCAAGTGTCTCATAATAATGAGCCGCCACGCCTACCCCGAGTCCCATAACATTCCATGAGATTAATCTAATACTGCCATTCCCATAACTAAATATCGCAGTACAATTACTGAGCTCCAGAACCTTGCCTGAGCCTGCCCTTTTTGTCTCTACCTGGCTGGATTCTCTCTCTTTCCCAAATCCCCTCTCCCCCCAACCCCTCGCCCCCGATCCCCGGATCATACACCTATGATTCCTCGGATCATCGATGAGCTCCTACCCAGACCACTCCCCAGCCCCTCTATGACCTCCAACTCTCCGAAATCAAACTATAATCCTCTCATAACCAAATATTACTTTTTCCTTACACCTTAATTTTCTAAATATTAAACTGGTTCCATCTGAATACCGTTTTAAAACCATCGAGGTTTAAAGTCCTCGTCCTAACCCAACCGCATTGTACCCCATTTGCCCCTCACCTAAGCTGCTGAACTGATAATAGGCAGAAGATCTATGACAAAACAGATACCAGGAGTCCAATGATTGGGGAACTCCTTTTTAAGGACCCTTCTAACAGCTCAAAATTAAAGCCTTTATTTATCAGATATCCGGATCCCTCTGTCCCTCCTTACCCAGCCTATCCTGTCTGCTCCTGACACCTAATTCAGCATCTCCCTCTGAATAATCTCATGTTAAACCCAGCAGAATATACAATAGTGTTAACGAATTGGCCCCTTTCAGTTCTCCACCCCTTCCTCCTGCGTTCTAAATAAGGTTTCAACCTCAACATATTCCTTTTTGAAATTGAGAGAAAATAAAATAAAAAGACAAATTAGCCAGTTCACAGTCTCAGCCTTGGAAAACAATCAGGTCTCTTCCTGAAGACCGGAGCAGTTCAAGTCGGAGCTCTAAATAGCTCTGGCAGCTCTATTCGCAGCCCTTCTAGTGCTTTCTTAGCCGTGAGATAACGTTTCTCTCCTGCCTGCAACCGAACCACCAATGTCGCCGGGTACTGGAGCCGAAACTTGATCCCCGCCATATATAACTTCTTTTTAATGTCCACATATTCTTTCTGTTTTCCTCTCACAGTGGGTGTTTGGTCCTGGAACATCCACAGGGTGGCACCATTCCATTGCAGAGATTTCTTTTGCCTTGCTGCCACCAGTACAAACACTTTTTCTTTATAATTAAGAAAGCGCATAATGATAACTTGGGGCCTAGCCCCCAGTGATGGTACCTCCCTCAGAGCCCTATGAGCTCTCTCCAAGTTGTATGCTTCTTCATAAGGTGACGGGCCAAATTGCTTAAGTAACAGGTCCTGAATGAACAACACACATTCAGCTCCTTCTGCCCTCTCTGGCATCCTTACTAAAATTCAATTATTCCTCCTACTCCTCGACTCTTGGTCTTCCAGCCTCTCTTCCAGCTTTTTAATCTGCCTCTTGACCAGAACCAGCTCCTGTTCCGAGGTGGAAATTCTTCTCTCCTGAGATGCAATCCTGGCTTCTGCATCACCCATTCTCTGGGCTAACGATTGCAGCGCTGGCTTAACTGCCGCAAAAATCCGACAAGCCCCTGAAGCAGCTGTTTAATCTCCTGCAGGTCTCCGTTGCCTGCCTGAAGCTTTTCCTCCTCTCCTGCCACCTCCTCCTGCTCTTCGGGGTGGGGACTGGGCTTAGGCCTTTTAAAGCTGGGACCTCTACCAAGGATTCAGCACTCAATCCATCTTCTATGTGACGGCATGGCTCGCCTCTCAGAAGCGACCGCCACCTGTTGCACTGCAGACCCGAACGATTTTCAACTGCCGGCTAATTTTAGCTCCCAATCGATTCTGCAGATCTTCCGACTTCGCGGTCAGCCGAATTAGTGCAAATCGGGTCAGCCTGTAGGAGACTTAACTTAATTAATTAGCTGTGGGCCTCGGAGCGGTCTGTAGAGCGTCTCGCTCGTTCAGCTCATCACGTGATCTCATCTTCTCTCTTTTTCTGCTAGTTATACCCCTTCCAAAGCATCCGGGGATGCCATTTGCTTTCTATGCTGTCCTTTCACATTGCTTGCTCATTCTAAGGTCATCAGTAATGATTACCTCAAGATCCCTCTCCACCTGTGTTACATCAAACTGGTGTCCTAGCAGCATGTATTCCTTCCTGGGGTTTCTTTTACCCAGATACATGACTTTGCATTTTTTGGCATTGAACTTTAATTGCCAATTTCTGGACCATCCTTCCAGCCTATTCAGATCCTTTCCATCTTCAAGACTTCCTCTTGGGTGTCCACCCGATTGCAGAGTTTTGTATTGTTCACAAACAGGGATACTTTCCCCTCCAGCTCATCAGTGATGTCGCTGATGAAAATATTGAAGAGGATGGTGCCTAATACTGACCCCTGTGGGACTCCACTGGTCACCCTACCCTCCTCTGATTGAGCTGCATTAACTAAGGCCCCCTGTGTCCTATCCTTGAGCCAGTTTGCAATCCAGTTGACTGTCTTCTGACTAAGTCCTGTATTCGCTAGCTTATTCATAAGCCTTCTATGGGGTACAGCGTTGAAGGCCTTGCTGAAGACTAGGTACACCACGTCCACCGTCACTCCCTGATCCACTGTTCTGGTCACCCAGTTGAAGAATTCTATCATGTCTGTTAGGCATGATTTTCCTGCTGTAAATCCATGTTGCTTGCGGTCAAGCTTTCTGGATTCTTTTAGATGGTTCACTATTCTATCTTTCAGCAGGGTTTCCATACGTTTGCCTACCACTGAGGTCAGACTGACTGGGTGGAAGTCCCCAGGCTCTTCCTTGCTTCCACTTTTATGTAAGGGTACCACCACAGCCTTTTTCCAGTCTAGTGGCATTGTGTCACTTTCCAGTGACTTATTAAAAAGGTCAGAGAGCGGTGTTGCAATTTCTTTCCGTAACTCCTTTAGAATCCTAGAGTCGATTCCATCGGGTCCCATTGCTTTGTCTACTTTTAGTTTGCTAAGCTCTTCTAGGACTCTTTCTCTTGAGAAGTGGAAGTAATCTGCTGTTCTACTGTTACACACTGCCTTTCCCATAGTAGGGCCGCTGCCTTGGTCTTCAATGGTGAAGACTAAGCAGAAGAATTTGTTTAGCACTTCTGCCTTGTCTTCATCCTTTTTAACTATCTGTCCTTCAATTGATTTTAGCCTGATCATCCCACCCTTACTCTTTTTTCTTTTGCTTATGTACCTAAAAAATATGTTGCCTCCCTTTGTTACTCCCTGTGCTATTTTCTCCTCTGTCTGGGCTTTGGCTATCCTAATAGCCTTTCCCACTTCTCTCAGCTTTGATATGTAATGCTCCCTGTCTGCTTCTTTCTTTGTCTACTTATACTGCTTGAAGGCCCTTTTTTTGTGTTTTACTATTGTTTCTATTTCTTTGGAAAACCACAGCGGCTTTTTTCTTCTTTTTGACTTGCTGATGTGCTTTGTGCACTGTTCAGTAACTTGAAGTAAAGCTGTCTTCAAGGCTTCCCAGCTTCTCTCCATGTCCCATGAGTTGTTGATTTCTAGTAAGTTTCTTAATTGGGTTTTCGTGGTGTTGAAGTCTGCCTTGCTGAAAACAAGTACGTTGAGCTTTGTGTGACTTGATTCCATTACCCTTTCCACTGTTAACCAGATTGACCGGTGGTCTCTGGTTCCCAGATTTACCCCTGTGATTATGTCTGAGATTCTGGTGCTTGTTTCTGCTACCTGTAAAAACAATCAGTGATGTTCTGCCTTTTAGATGTTATCAAGACCTTGTTACATCAACTGCACATAAAACTGAAGTACACACAGAACTGATAGGATGGAAAGAAAACTTATTGCTTTTATGTTGAGGGACGGGGAGTAAGCGTTTCAACAGCTCCTTATGCTGAGAGAGCAGCTGCTGGCTGTGTCTGAGCAGAGTGAGCAAGGAGAGAAGCTACATCAATGGAGAAAGGAGCCTGGACTGTGCACATCAAGAAGGATTCAGGTAGAACCACTGTCAGGGAATCCCTGCTTCTGCACCTGTTGGAGTCTTCCTTCCCTCCGTGATTGGTCTCTCTCCCAGTTGGTGAAGATCAGTGAAGCTCAACAGACAGTAAGGCTAGGGGCTGGACCGCACTTGGCATATGCCTACTAGGGTTGCCCTTTGTGTCTGAGCTGTTGCTTCTGGTTGTTTCTGGCTGATAGCTTTCTATTAGCCAACCACTATTTCAGTAGTGGGTACAGCAGTCAGTGAAGATCAATGAAACTCAGCAGACAGTAAGACTAGGGGCTGAACCACTCTTGGCATATGCCTCCAAGGGGTTCCCTTTGCATATGAGCTGTTCCTTCTGGCTGAGAGCTTACTATTGGCCATGTACAAAGTCTGATTTACATACAGCAGTCAGGAATTCTGGGTAGGTGTTTCAACAGCTTCTTATGATGAGAGAGCAGCTGCTGGCTGTGTCTGAGCAGAGCGAGTGAGCAGAGAAGCTGTCTCAGTGGAGAAAGGAGCCCGGACTATGCACTCCAAGGAGGATTCAGGTAGAACTGCTGACAAGGAATCCCTGCTTCTCCACCTGTCGGAGTCTGCCTTCCCTCCATGATTAATCTCTCTCCAAGTTGGTGAAGATCAATGAAGCTCAGCGGACAGTAAGGCTAGGGGCTGGACCACATTTGGTGTATGCCTCCCAGGGTTGTCCTTTGTATCTGAGTTGTTGCTTCCAGCTGAGAGCTTTCAATTAGCCTTGTACAAATGTTGATTTACATACAGCAGTCAGGAATTCTGGGTAAGTGTATAAGATTGATGGAGAGGTACTTAACAGTCACCAAGCAAGAAAGGCACCTCAGGGTCATATCCGATGACCTCAAGGTAGCTGGACAGTGTGACAAGGCTGTGGGAAAGGCTAGTAGGATGCTGGGCTGCATTGGAAGGGGGGTTTCTAGCAGGAAGAGGTAGGTGGTGCTGCTGTTGTATCACTCACTAGTGAGGCCGCACCTGCAGAATTGTGTCCAGTTATGGAGGCCACACCACCACAAAGAAATTGACAGGGTGGAGGTGGTACAGAGGAGGGCAACCAAAATAGTGCAAGGGTTACATGAAAAGCCATATGAGGAAAGGCTGCAGGAACACAACATGTACTCACTGTAGGGGAGGAGAGCAAGAGGGGACATGACTAAGTCCTACAAGTACTTCACAAGGATGAACAAGGTACAGGTAAGGTGTCTCTTTCAGAGAAAAGAAGGCACTAGTACACAGGAGCATGCAATAAAGCTAAGGGGAGGAAATTCAGGAAAGATATAAGGAAATATTTCTTCATGGAAAGGATGGTCGATGACTGGAACAGAATGCAAGAGGAGGTAGTGGGGACAAAGACTGTTAGGCAGCTTCAAGCATGCATGGGACAGGAACAGAGGCAAATCAGGTAGAGGGATGGAGGGGTGCCAGTGACAAAATAGGGTCAGAGGTGTCAGAATAGGCAAGGAAAATGGGCAGACTAGATAGACCCACAGTCCATTTCTGCTGACAAAGTCTGTGTTTCTATGTTCTATGGTAGGAAGCTGGAATGCTTCCCCAACTTACATGTTGGTGTCTGCTCTCTGTCTCTGAGACTTCATCTCAAAAGTTGGAAAAATACAGATGACTTTTCAGGGCATGTGCAAGGTCTGCAACCATACCCGATGGGGCAGCCATTTTGCACATGGCCCCAAGATGTTTTAACTGACACCCATCACTCTCCCCAGTCCCTAGCCACATGACCCAAGGCCAAATTACAGGTCAGAGGCCATGCTCCATGTTTCTGCTGTTTCAAGGTACAGGCTTGGGTCTGTGCCTCTTATGTCTGCTGCTCAACATAAGGCACACAGGATCAGTCCTAGCTTTCTGTCCACAGGCCCTTTGGGCCCTTTGCAAAACAGGGGCATAATCATAAATTTCTTGGCACAGGACCGAAGCATGAAATCAGTCAACGTTTTTTACACACTGCCGAAGTGCAAGATCATTCACAACGTTGTTCGCACAGAGTACTACAGGCACTTTGCAAAACAAGAGATTTCTTGTAACTTTCTTCACATAGCGATATCATAACTTAACCATCAAAACCATAACTCTGCAGGCCCTGTGAAAAAAAACTGAGGTCACTTACAACTTTCTTCATGCAGGGTCCAAAGGGCCCTTTGTGAAGCATGAAATGGGTGCATACCATATGACTCTGTGGATTTATTTACCGTCAGTACTTTAGGCCCTCTTAGCACCCTATCTGTGGTACAGTGGAGTCAGCTGGATGCAGCGCAAAATTGCAGCATTCTTTATTTTATTTTTTTACGAGGAGAGACACACTAAACTGAAGCTTGTTTACAGGTGCGACCTGGAAGCACAAGGAAGTTAAGTGACTTGCTCAGGGTCACACAGTATGCAAGTGGGAGCTGTAGAATTCAAACCCAGGTCTCCAGGTTTGCAGCTCAGAGCCTTAAACCACTGAGCTACACTGCCTCCATTCTACAGCAGAGTTACTACCTGAAACAAGGCAATTTCAATGGCAGTTAATCTCTTTTGTCATACAGCACCCTGAGACACTGTATTGCATCCTGAGGGGCTCCAATGTAGTAAGTTCCATATACAAACCATCCCCTTTCTGGTTCAGTAATAACTTTACCTGTGCAGTGGTGCCTCCTTTTCATTAGCAAATATTGGACAGAAGTAATCATTTGGTATATCTGCTTTGCCACATTTGCAAAAGCAACCACATTGTACCAGAAATGTTTTAAATATCTGAACCTGTTTTTTTTATTTAGTATTTTATCTTCTTTTTTTCCCTGCCAGCTGTATTCTGGCCAGGTCCCCCCAATTCCATCTCAGGCTTCTCTGAGACTATGAATTGTTCAGCCATCCTCTGCCAGAGTACCAGGGAGCCCAGTCACCAGTGTGGGGCCTGTGGGGCCTTCATCCTTCTGGCTGGGGTGGGGTTTTCTGTCTCCTTGGGCCTGCGGTGCATGTGGTGATGAATTGTGTAAGCTCTGTCTCTACAGAGATGCCTCCCCGACATCAAGTGGGTGGGACACCTTCCCTGACATCTGGCTGTGCTGCCACCTAGAAGTTCCAGTGGATGACACTAAGCAGGTCACATGGACCCCACCCCCCGTGGAAGGAGAGCAGTCCTCGGATGCTCAATGCTCCCTCCTTCAGCTGACCCCTCGAGCAACCGACATCTGTTTCCGAACCCGGGTTGCCAGTATGGCAGGAGGTGAGGTGCCAGTCCTCAGCCATCCATGTCACTGGGCCTCTGAACCTAACCATAATTAGATGTACTGATATTTATTAAGATCATTCCGGATGCTTTATTTTGAAAACTCTGAGTTTTCTTCAAACTGCTCTTAGGACAGATATAATGGATCACATAGCTGCTGGAGAGCCCCTATTTGTTGTATGTGAAAAACTTGCATCTTGGATATGGAATCCAATATAAGAGTCTCGTGCCTGCTTTATCATTTTTATGTTTGCTTGCATGCATGTGCAAACTCATCAGAGTTTTTGTAGGTGTGGCACCCTGTCTTCCAATTCAGTCAGTGTGTTTGCAGGCACGGCCACAGTTCACCAATGAATGCTGCAGCTGTCTATGACAGCAGTTGAAAATGCAGTGCCATACAGTCAAAAGGGAGAGCTCCGCTTCAGTGAGCAGTGATAAGATAGTGTTGATTAGCATATTGCCGGCAATCCTGCTTGTATACATCTCTGCTTTCTCTTCCTGGAACATAAATTCAGTTTGAAGTGAACTTTTCCTAGGACTATCTTTCCAGGAGGAGGCGACGGGGGTGCCCAATCCCCTGTCGGCTCAATTAAACCCCCCCAAAAGAAACAGACTTCCAGTTGCCATGCTGGGAGCCCACCCCAGCGTGGCACACGTCTGTATGGCTGACGGGGGTGCTCAATCCCCCATCGGCTTCACGGCCCTCCCCCCAAAAAAAATCTTCCAGCTGCCATGGTGGGAGCCCACCCCAGTGTGGCACAAGTCCCACGTCATCATCCTCGGCTCCACTGCCCCTCCAAAAAAAATCTTACAGCTGCCATGCTGGGAGCCCACCCAAGTGTGGCACAAGTGCCGCATCATCCTTCTAAAAAGACAACAAGCACCTGAAAAGAAAAAAAACGGTCCCTTGTTGATTGTCTTGCCTCCCTACCCGCGCCCACCCTCTGCGCATCCACACCCCCACCTCACCCCATACTTACCTCCAGAGACCGGTGAGACGATCTTCGGTGGACCGGGAACACATCTGCACTCTTCAAAGCCGACTGCGAACTGAAGAAATGCCGGTACATGACTAAGTCCTACAAGTACTTCACAAGGATGAACAAGGTACAGGTAAGGTGTCTCTTTCAGAGAAAAGTAGGCACTAGAACACAGGAACATGCAATAAAGCTAAGGGGAGGAAATTCAGGACAGATATAAGGAAATATTTCTTCATGGAAAGGATGGTCGATGACTGGAACAGAATGCCAGAGGAGGTAGTGGGGACAAAGACTGTGGGCAGCTTCAAGCATGCATGGGACAGGCACAGAGGCAAATCAGGTAGAGGGATGGAGGGGTGCCAGTGACAAAATAGGGTCAGAGGTGTCAGAATAGGCAAGGAAAATGGGCAGACTAGATAGACCCACAGTCCTTTTCTGCTGACAAAGTCTGTGTTTCTATGTTCTATGGTAGGAAGCTGGAATGCTTCCCCAACTTACATGTTGGTGTCTGCTCTCTGTCTCTGAGACTTCATCTCAAAAGTTGGAAAAATACAGATGACTTTTCAGGGCATGTGCAAGGTCTGCAACCATACCTGATGGGGCAGCCATTTTGCACATGGCCACAAGATGTTTTAACTGATGCCCATCACTTCCCTCAGTCCCTAGCCACATGACCCAAGGCCAAATTACAGGTCAGAGGCCATGCTCCATGTTTCTGCTGTTTCAAGGTACAGGTCTGGGTCTGTGCCTCTTATGTCTGCTGCTCAACATAAGGCACACAGGATTAGTCCTAGCTTTCTGTTCACAGGCCCTTTGGGCCCTTTGCAAAACAGGGGCATAATCATAAATTTCTTGGCACAGGACCGAAGCATGAAATCAGTCAACGTTTTTTACACACTGCCGAAGTGCAAGATCATTCACAACGTTGTTCGCACAGAGTACTACAGGCATTTTGCAAAACAAGAGATTTCTTATAACTTTCTTCACATAGCGATATCATAACTTAACCATCAAAACCATAACTCTGCAGGCCCTGTGAAAAAAACTGAGGTCATTTACAACTTTCTTCATACAGAGTCCAAAGGGCCCTTTGTGAAGCATGAAATGGGTGCATACCATATGACTCTGTGGATTTATTTACCGTCAGTACTTTAGACCCTCTTAGCACCCTGTCTGTGGTACAGTGGAGTCAGCTGGATGCAGCGCAAAATTGCAGCATTCTTTATTTTATTTTTTTACGAGGAGAGACACACTAAACTGAAAGCTTGTTTACAGGTGCGACCTGGAAGCACAAGGAAGTTAAGTGACTTGCTCAGGTTCACACAATATGCAAGTGGGAGCTGTAGAATTCAAACCCAGGTCTCCAGGTTTGCAGCTCAGAGCCTTAAACCACTGAGCTACACTGCCTCCATTCTACAGCAGAGTTACTACCTGAAACAAGGCAATTTCAATGGCAGTTAATCTCTTTTGTCATACAGCACCCTGAGACACTGTATTGCATCCTGAGGGGCTCCAATGTAGTAAGTTCCATATACAAATCCATCCCCCCTTTCTGGTTCAGTAATAACTTTACCTGTGCAGTGGTGCCTCCTTTTCATTAGCAAATATTGGACAGAAGTAATCATTTGGTATATCTGCTTTGCCACATTTGCAAAAGCAACCACATTGTACCAGAAATGTTTTAAATATCTGAACCTGTTTTTTTTATTTAGTATTTTATCTTCTTTTTTTCCCTGCCAGCTGCAATCTGACCAGGTCCCCCCAATTCCATCTCAGGCTTCTCTGAGACTATGAATTGTTCAGCCATCCTCTGCCAGGGAGCCCAGTCACCAGTGTGGGGCCTGTGGGGCCTTCATCCTTCTGGCTGGGGTGGGGTTTTCTGTCTCCCTGGGCCTGCGGTGCATGTGGTGATGAATTGTGTAAGCTCTGTCTCCACAGAGATGCCTCCCTGACATCAAGTGGGTGGGACACCTTCCTGACATCTGGCTGTGCTGCCACCTAGAAGTTCCAGTGGATGACACTAAGCAGGTCACATGGACCCCACCCCGTGGAAGGAGAGTAGTCTCGGATGCTCAATGCTCCTCCTTCGGCTGACCCGAGCAACCAACATTTGTTTCGAACCCGGGTTCGTGCAAAGGCACGTAAGAGGTGCCAGTCCTCAGCCATCCATGTCACTGGGCCTCTGAATCTAACCATAATTAGATGTACTGATATTTATTAAGATCATTCTGGATGCTTTATTTTGAAAACTCTGAGTTTTCTTCAAACTGCTCTTAGGACAGATATAATGGATCACACAGCTGCTGGAGAGCCCCTATTTGTTGTATGTGAAAAACCTGCATCTTGGATATGGAATCAAATATAAGAGTCTAGTGCCTGCTTTATCATTTTTATGTTTGCTTGCACGCATGTGCAAGAAACATAGTGCCATCATCCGAGTTTTTGTAGGTGTGGCACCCTGTCTTCCAATTCAGTCAGTGTGTTTGCAGGTGCGGCACAGTTCACCAATGAATGCTGCAGCTCTCTATGACAGCAGTTGAAAATGCAGTGCCATACAGTCGAAACGGAGAGCTCCGCTTCAGTGAGCAGTGATAAGATAGTGTTGATTAGCATATTGTCGGCAATCCTGCTTGTATACATCTCTGCTTTCTCTTCCTGGAACATAAATTCAGTTTGAAGTGAACTTTTCCTAGGACTATCTTTCCAGGAGGAGGCAACAGGGGTGCCCAATCCCCTGTCGGCTCAATTAAACCCCCCAAAAGAAACAGACTTCCAGTTGCCATGCTGGGAGCCCACCCCAGCGTGGCACACGTCTGTATGGCTGATGGGGGTGCTCAATCACACGGCTTCCCACGGCCCTCCCCCAAAAAATCTTCCAGCCGCCATGCTGGGAGCCCACCCCAGCATGGCACAAGTCCCACGCCGTCATCCTCGGCTCCACTGCCTCTCCAAAAATCTTACAGCTGCCATGCTGGAGCTCACCAAGCGTGGCACAAGTCCCACATCATCCTCCTAAAAGACAACAAGCACCTGAAAAGAAAAAAACAGTCCCTTGTTGATTGTCTTGCTCCTGCCCTACCACCCTCTGCGCATCCACACCCCACCACCCCATACTTACCTCCGGAGACCGGTGGAGACGCATCTTCGGTGGACTGGGAACACATCTGCACTCTTCAAAGCCGACTGCGAACTGAAGAAATGCCGGTAAGCTGTACTGTATAATGGAATAAATAGGGTTTTTCAACTTTGATGCATATCTCAGGCATTTTTTGGAATATTGGCACCAAGTTTTCAACATGGGGATTTTGGGACTCCTCCTCGTGAATTCTGGCACTGTCATGACGTTAATCGGCCCCAAAAGGTGATTCTGCAGTCACTGCACGGAACCACCTTTTGGGACTGATTTATGAAATGTCAGTGTCACAGTTCATGAGGTAGGTCCCCAAAAACCCTATGTTGAAAATTTGGTGAAAAAATTCTCAAAAGTGACTGATTTGTGAGCATGCATTGAGCAGTTCCTACGCACACTCGTAAGTTCACAAATTTTTTATATTTTCACTCCAGATTTTCAACATTGCCATTTTAACACGCCTCCTTATGAGCAGTATAGCTGTCATTTTTCACATCTCGCCCAAAATGCGTTTCCGTGCATGTAGTGCACAATGGCGCAGTCGGTGTACGAAATCAATGTTCGGGACAGATTAAGAAAATCACAGTGACACTGTTCATGAGTAGAGGTCTTAAAATGGCTATGTTAAAAATTTGGTGACAAAAGTCCATAAAATGACTGTGTTACGAGCGAGCATTGCACAGTTTCCATGCACCCTTCTAAGTTCATGAATTTGTAATGTTTTCAGTCCAGATTTTCACCACTGGCATTTTTCCACACTTCCTTCTGAACAGTACAGCTGTCATTTTTCACACCATGGCCGAAATGTGTTTTCGCACTTCCAGCACAGAAATGCGTGTTCGCTGTGGGAAATCACTGTTCGAGACAGATTAAGAAAATCACAGTGACACTGTTCATGAGCGGAGGTCCCAAAATGCCTGTGTTGACAATGTGCTGTAAAAATTCCCCAAACTAATTACATTACAGGTGTGCGTTACACTGTTTCTATGCACGCTTGTGACTTCAACAGTTTTTTTAATATTTTCACTGCAGATTTTCAACATTGCCATTTTTTAAACCTCCCCATGAACAGTACAGCTGTCATTTTTCACATCCTGTTCGAAATGTGTTTTCGCACCTGTGGTGCCAAATGGCCTAGTCGCTGTGCAAAAGCAGCTTTCGGCTATGAACTGATATTGCCACTGTTCATGAGGTGGGGGTCACAAAAAAAACATGTTAAAAATTTGGAGTGAAAATACCAACGAACGCCTGAGGCATTAGGGTTTCCGACCATAACGCCCCACCCTATAGAGAATGACAGGCATCAGGGGTGTGACTTGGGATTGTCACCTGTAATGCTCATACCATTCCACCCTCACCCACATCCTGCAGCCAGTGAGAGGCATTGAGGTGTGCCTTGGACTCTTTGGCCCCAAGGTTCACCCCATTCTCCTATACAGCACCCATCTCACCATATTTCCTAATGGAATAGCGTGAACATAAGGGCCAAAGACCCCAAGGCACACCATGACACTTGTCGGTGTCTGTAGGGTAGGGTGTGGTGAAATGGCGTGGCCATTATGCCTGATGACCCAAAGGCACACCCCAATGCCTGTCAGTATCTGCAGGGTGGTGGTGGGGTTGGCTTCAGTTCAATACTTCACTGCCATTCCTATTATGCAGCTCTGTAACTCCTACACTACCACTGCCAATGCCAGCAAGCAAACATTCGGCATTGACAAATGCTTGTGTTAGCTCTGGGTTAGGCTGCCTACCTTTTGCTGACTTACAATACAAACACTACTGGGTCTGCCTCCTTTGCTCTTCTGATGCCACCTCTGCATGTCTACATGGTTTACTCCTCCTTAGGATGCAATGTTATGATGCAGAGCCATAGATACAGTCCTTCGGCTTGTCATATTGGTGGTGGTGAGGTACCATCCTACCACATCTCCCCCTTAATTTAGTGTGCTTTGTTCTGAATGCGTTGGCTCTACACTGGGGAGATTAAGAGGCTGTGTGGTTGTGTGGTCCCTCAAGACATCCTATGCTGCTCCAAGTCCAGGCACAGGAGATGTACTGTATAAGCATCAGGGTAACTGCAATCCACTCCCAGAGTCAGAGTCTCCTGCCCCCACAGAGATCTCCAGACTACTCTGGCTTGTGGGTGTGAGCCACATGGAATTGCAGCATGGTGCCCCCAGTGCCCCTGGTTGAGCCAAGAGACTGTATGGCATCTGAGTTTGAGTACTCCAAACTTAGACCCTGAAGTCATCTTCCTCCCATCCTTACTGACTTCTTACTGTTTGAGTAGTGCACGTTTGGATGACCTAAGAGTGAATATATTATATGCTGTAGTATACATGTGAACTCACAGCTAAAGGACTTCAGTTCCTGCTTCTTCTTGTGGTGGCTTCTATATGCATCACATAACCAGTAAGACATGATGGGATGTGGGTTTTGCTGGGTTTACCACATGCTTAGGGGGATACTAAGGCTCAAAGCTGCAGGCCAAAAGCCTTCATTCCCAGCAAGTTTATTAAACCCAGCACAACCCACACCTGTAAATGTCTTCCTGCTTTTATAAAACAAGTTTTTATAGAAATTTTAAAAATAAATTACATTTTAAAACATGGAAAAATAATTACATTGTTTAAACATTTATTAAGTAGCTCTTCCAACTGTTTGTGCCTTCAGGGGAGGCTACTGTATGTACATTGCAGTATACCTAATGACAAGAGGTGCTGCCTTGTTCATTAGTTGTCTTTTAGAACAAAATGCTTCCCTGGACTAATGGTGCACAGGGCCAAGCATGAGGTATATCAGCTGGCAAAGGTTTGTGGGGGTTCCCCGGACATACAAGTCCACCTGGGTACCAATGACATTGAGGGAAATAATAAGCTAGAGATACAGCCAAGGTTCAGGGAGCTTGCCAGGGTCTGTCATGACATATGATGCATGATTTCCTTCTCAGAAATCCTGCCAGTGCCAAGGGCTAGTGGGGAACACAAAAGGAAGATTAGTGAGATAAACCAGTGGCTCAGGGAGTGGTGTGGGGCCAGAGGGCATGGGTTGATGGGGAATTGGGGAGAGACCTGGGAGGATAAGAGGCTGTATGCTAGAGATAGACTCCATGTCAATTTGGGGGGGAGGGAAATCCTTAAGTTGAAAATAGAGGGGTTCATTGGTGAAAGGTGGGGTTTAAACTTGGAAGGGGGGAGGACAAGAAAAAAGCTGTCAAAGGGGTTCGACAGTGGGAACTTGTCTCCACCTCCGGGAGCTGGAGGAATGCAGGAAAAGGCCGACTGGTAAGATGCAGACCAGGGGAAGATGGAATCCCCATGGGAATGCAACTAGGGGAAATGGAAGTATAGGGAAAGGGTGGAAGTTAGTCCTGCTAAATGCCAGGAGCTTGGGCAATAAAATGCCTGAGCTCCAGGCAATGTTAACTGAGGGAGAGGTGGATGTGGCAGTGGTCAGTGAGACCTGGGCCACCGCAGGGCATGACTGGGACCTGAACCTGGAGGGTTACACCATGTTCAGGAAGGACGGGGGGAGGAAAGGGGAGGAGGGGTAGCAATAATAGTCAAAAACTGCATTGGCATAGGAAGAGTAGAGGAGGCAGAGGGAACTGTGGAGGCGATTTGGGTCACCTTGATAACAAGGGGGGGTTAAGAGAGTAAAAATCGGAGTGGTGTATAGACCCTCTGCACTAGTGGAGGAGCTGGAGGAGAGTCTGGTGGCAGATGTTGGGAGACACTGCAGATCGGGCAGGGGAAGAGTGGTGGTGTTGGGGGGCTTAAACATGCCAGGAACAGACTGGGAGACTATGGCATCCTCGGTGGCCAGGGAACAGAGGTTGTTGGATGTCTTTCAGGATGCATTCCTAACTCAGCAGGTGGGGGAACTGACCAGGGAGGTGTGGATATTGGATGTGGTCCTGGCAGACAGTGACCAGATTGGGGGCCTGGAGGTAAGGGACCCATTGGCAGGAAGCGACCATGCCACAGTCTGGTTCTGCCTGGACCTAGGAGGGGTAGAAGGCTGCACAAAGACGGAGGTAACTGACTTCAGAGGGGCAGATTTCAAGGAAATGGGAAGGATCCTTAAGGAGCATTTAGATGGGATTGGGCCAGACATGGATGCTGACAGTAGGTGGGAAATCATCAGGAAGGGGGTGCAGGAGGCTACCAGCACCTGTGCAAGAGTAAGACGAAAATGCGGTAGGGCCCGAAAACCCTGCTGGTGGACCAGGGAGGTTCAGGAGGTGGTGAGGGGAAAGAAGGCAGCCTATAGGCAATTCAAGTGCTCAAGGAGTGAAAGGGATCGAGGGGAGTATGAGCTGATGGCCAGAATGGCCACTAGGGTGGTCAAGGTGGCTAAGGCAAGGAAGGAGCACAACCTGGCCAGGGAAATTAGGAGAGAGAACAAGGGGTTCTTTAGATACATTGGGAAAAAACAAAGGGTGAAGGGGCAGATTAACAGGATTAAAACAGGGAAGGGATGGGCACAAGACCTGGGAGAGCAGGCTGAGGTACTAAATAGAAACATAGAAACATAGAATTTGACGGCAGATAAGGACCGCTTGGCCCACCCAGTCTGCCCATTTCCCTACCTACTGGATAAGCTGCAGATCCTAGTTAACCAGCAGCCTACTTCTTCCTACCCCAACCCCCTAGAATTGCCTTATGACTATCCCATGCATGCTTGAATTCCCCCATTGATTTTGACTCCACAACCTCCTCCGGAAGGCCGTTCCATGCATCCACAACCCTCTCTGTGAAGAAATACTTCCTTAAATTACCTCTGAGCCGCCCCGCCTATCTTCAAATTGTGCCCTCTTGTTCTTGCACACCTCTTTTTTTGAAACATGCTACCCTCTTGGACTTTGTTGATTCCCTTGAGGTACTTGAAAGTTTCTATCATGTCCCCCCTCTCCCTCCTTTCCTCGAGGCTATACATATTAAGCTCCTTAAGTCTCTCTTCATATGACTTCCGGTGCAGACCCTGCACCATTTTAGTTGCCCTCCTCTGGACAGCTTCCATCCTGTCTATGTCTTTGTGGAGATTGGGTCTCCAGAATTGCACACAGTACTCCAGATGGGGTCTCACCAGCTGTCTGTACAGAGGGATAATAACTTCCTGTTTTCTACTGGTGATGCCTCTCCCTATGCATCCCACTATCCCCCCAGCCCTCCTTGCTGCCCTCTCACATTGCTTGCCCATCTTTAGGTCATCTGATATGACTACCCCCAGGTCCCTTTCCATTCTTGTTGTTAGTATCTCACCCCCCATTGTGTACTCTTCCCCTGGGTTTTTGTTTCCAGGTGCATTACCTGCACTTCTTAGCATTGAATCTAAGCTGCCATACATTTGACCATTCCTCTAACCTTGCCAAGTCCCTTCTCATCCTTTCCACCCCACCCTGTGCATCAACTCTGTTGCAGATCTTAGTGTCATCTGGAAAGAGACATACTTTTCCTTCCAGTCCTTCTGCAATGTCGCTTATAAAGACATTGAAGAGGACCGGTCCTAATACTGAACCCTGCGGTACCCCACTAGTAACCCTCCTTTCTTCTGTTCTTCTGAGTGGACTCCATTTACTATAACTCTCTGTGTACTATTCTCCAGCCAATTCTTTACCCAGGCTGTCATCTTGGGACCCACTCCCAGGCTGGCTAACTTGTATATTAATCTTTTGTGTGGGACTGTGTCAAATGCCTGCTAAAGTCTAGGTAGGCTATGTCCACAGCCCTCCCTGATCTACTACTTTGGTCACCCAGTCAAAGAAATCTATCAGATCTGGCCTGGCATGACCTTCCGGCTATGAATCCATGCTGCCTAGGGTCCTGTGCCCCTCTGGCCTCTAGATACTTGACAATTCTTTCCTTTAGAAGGGATTCCATCATTTTCCCTATCACTGAGGTTAAACTAACAGGTCTATAGTTTTCTGCTTCTGCCTTGCTCCCACGTTTGTGAAGGGAAATCACATCTGCCCTCCTCCAGTCCTTGGGTACCACCCCATCCTCCCATGATTTGTTAAAAAGGGTAGTCATGTGGTGTCACTAGTCTTCACCCTTAGTTTCTTTAGAATTCTGGGATGAACTCATCAGGCCCCTTGCTTTGTCCACCTTCAGTTTTAAGAGTTCTTTCAGAACCCTTTCTTCTGTAAATGGGCCAGTATCAACTTCTGTATCCAGAGTGTTACTACTGTTTGTTTTATGTATCTCCCTCTTCCTTCTAAATACTGAGCAAAATATTTGCTTAGTATCTCTTTTCACAGCCTCCCTCTGCCCACCCTCCCTCCCTTTATTAAGCCTCACTATCCCTCCCTTGGTCTTCCTTCGCTCATCTCTTCATCTCAGTTTTCACCAAGGAAAATGGGGAGACTGCATCATACATGGGAGGAGATGGTGAAACTCAGGAGGGTGGACCCTTACCAATCGGCAGGTCTGGGGAGAGGGGGGGCATCACTGGCAGGAGTGGGGAAGGCTAAGCAGGGGGATGAAGTAGCAGAGGTGGAAATCATGGCAGAGAGAGTGAGGGAGGTCCTCAGGTCCCTTAAGACAGAGAAAACACCGGGGCCAGATAAATTACATCCCAGAGTGCTGAAGGAACTGGTGGATGTCCTGGCGAAACCACTGGTGGAGCTTTTCAGAATCTCTCTGAGGACAGGGTGGGTGCCCCAGGACTGGAAGGTGGTGCATATAGTGCCTATCCACAAGGGAGGATCAAGGGAGGTGGCAGGGAACTACAGGCCCATCAGCCTGACATCGGTAGTGGGCAAGGTGATGGAGGGCATTGTCAAGGAGAGGCTGGGGGAGACCTGGAAAAGTCGGGGTGCCTGGATGATAGACAGCATGGATTCAACCCAGGGAAATCGTGTCAGACAAACCTTGTGGAGTTCTATGACTGGGTGATGAGTGCCTTGGATCTGGGTAGGCCGGTGGACATCGTCTTTCTTGACTTCAGCAAGGCGTTTGACTCTGTTCCTCACGGGGGCCTGTTGGAAAAGGTGGGAGAAATGGGGGTGGGGAACCAGATGATCATATGGATAGGCAATTGGCTCCAGGTCATGGTTGGTGGGATAGTCTCATCCCCAAGAATGGTCATTAGTGGGATCCCACAGAGAATGGTCCTTGGACCCCTCCTGTTCAAAGCCTATGTCTCTGACATAAGGACGGGTATCAGGAGTGAGATGAGTCTCTTTGTGGATGGCTCAAAACTGGGGGCAGTGGTGGACGGGGAGGAGGGGAGAGTGGCCCTACAGGGGGAACTCGAGGCTCTGGAAAGGTGGTCTAGAAAGTGGAAGCTGAGGTTCAATGCAGGGAAATGCATGGTACTGCACCTGGCAGCCAGAAACCCGGGCCAAGTGTACACCCTGGAGGGAGGAATGCTACAAGTCTCGATGGCTGAGAGACACCTGAGGGTGGTGGTGGATGTCAAGATGAACAACTCAGAGACTTGTAGGAGGGCAGTGGCCAAGGCCAACAGGATGCTGGGATGTATCGCTAGGGGGATCACCTCCAGAAGGAGGGAAGTGATACTCCCCATGTATAACTGCTTGGTGAGGCCGTACCTCGAGTACTGCATGCAGTTTTGGAGGCCACACTTAAAGAGGGATATTGAACTCCTGGAGAGGGTCCAGAGGAGGGAAACCAAAATGATTTGGGGCTTAGGGGACAGGACCTATAGTGAGAGGCTTGAAGAGCTAAATATGTACACATTGAAAGAGAGAAGGGACCGGGGGGACATGATAGAGGTCTTCAGGTACATGAAGAGGGTACATAGGGGAGGAGCAGTCAGGGTGCTTCGAAGGAAGGAGGGGTGGCAACCAATGTTCTCTCTAATTTTCAGTCTCTGTGGGTGGGCTAATTGATATGTGTAAGCGGCACTTTGTGCAAAAAAACTGATTCATGTAGAAATTGATGGCCCAAACAAGTGATATATTTTATTGCCAATAAACAGTAGAAAACATAACCAAACACTCAAATACTCAATGCAAAGTATAAATATACATTCTGACACAGTCTGAAGATTGGATGTGCATTGTGCACCATAACAGTATGAACTGGAAACGTAAACTTTGTACATTTTAAAGAATCTTGCATGCTAAGAAATAAACATTTACTGTTTTTCTCCTGTCTTTCCCATTCTGCCAGTGGTCATATATTTTATTAAGATCCATTTTTCCACCAGAAGCTAAAACAATTTTGTTCACATCAGCATATCTAAATGGCTTTCTTCCAAGTGGTTTCTTTGTTTGTCTTAATACAGTTCATGAGGATGAAGCCTCTTTCACAGTCAGCACTAGAAGCTTGGAATGTAGTAGTAGTAGTACAATTTATTGTTCAGCATAAAGCAGTTACAATATACTAAAATCAGGACAAACTACATAGTAAATACAAATAGACAATAAATAAATCAACAATGAACTTAAATATCTTTACAGTGCAATTCAATTTAACAGTGTTCCTTGAGTACCTTTTCACATAAAAAACCTCCACAGGACTTCAAGTTCACCTAATAAACTTTACAAATAAGTTGAAATTAAAAATCTTACAAAGATCTCTACCATGTTCTTTTCTTTCATAGTAAACAAATATTCCAAAAGATCCTCCAGGGAGAAGCTGAGATCCGCTAACAATCCACCCAGCAGTTTTTTTCCCAGCTGATTCATACCTAGGACACAAGCCGCATTCACATGTTTAAGAGATCATCTATAGTCCCCACTCCATTATTTACAATATGGAGAATGTACCCCCTCTCTTTTTTGTCTGAAATGAATGCATTGAGCATTATAGGTTTCAGTTCTGAATCTTGTACAGATTCTCCTTTGTTTAGGACAGGTTAAAAAAGAGAGATAGTGTTCATATCCCCATGAAATCTTTGCTTTTTTTATAAAACCCATATAACTTAAGCTTGGAGAGTTGAACATAGCAAGCATTTATGTCTAAGTCAATAAGTCTCAATTTGACATCCTGTCTAATCTCCTCAAATGGTCTCATATCAATTTTATTTAAGAGGTGGCCCAATCCGGCCAGTATTATTGTTTCCTTAATAAGTTGAATAAAGGGATGTACATATCCCATGCTGGTCAATTTAATGGCTTCCTCTACACACATTCTGGGATATCTTTGTTGGGGCAAAAGAAAAAGTTTAAACAGAAAGAGAATCTGTTGTTCACAGATGAGAGAAGTCAAAGAACGTTGTCCTCACTCCAAGGCAAGAATACAGCTTGGAGTTCTATTTGGCAACATTAAGATGCATCTATAGAGTTTATTCAGAATTATTTCTAATTCTCTAACCTTAGTATAACCCCAGATTTCAGAGGCATATAACATGCTCGTTCTTATTTTGGCATTAACAACTCTTAATACCCCTCTGATCGAAGATGTCCCCATCTTGCTGTTAAATGTTTTTACGGCATTTACTGAAGATCCCATTTTAAATCGAACAGCCTCCAAAAGTTTGGTCCAAGATAGGCTATGTAAGCAATAATACCTGACAGGGTGGGCAGTATTGGGCTATACCAGACCACCCAGGGGTGTAATGAGGCCCAACACCACAGGTGGAGGGCCTTATAGCCCTTGGAAGGTCCAGAATAGCCCAATGCCGTCCACCCTGGAGGGTATTATTATGCTTAGAAAATGGGCACAGTCATAAAAAAAAGGTTAGTTAAGATGTGAATTAAAAAAATAATTTAAAACAGGTTTTTGTAATAAAATATTTCTTCCACCTATATTGGAATGCTTTTTTTTGTCTCTTGTCTGAGCTAGGGACTTGTCCCTTGGAGCCGCTGCATAGCTCTAAATAGACCGACCATCGTGGCTAGCACTGTTTCCCCATTGGGCTTTTTCCATGCTGCAAAGAAACAGTTAAGCCCGCTGAGTTCCTCATGTTAAATATTGCAGGCAGAAACTACTAAATAATGAAATGATCTAACTGTTTCTCCAGAGTTGTTTTTTTTTCAATCTGTAGCTCGCCTGACCCCCCACCCCTGCTGCTCTTTAACTCCAGACCTCCCATCCCTCTATGCACCTCTCCATGGTACCACTGCCCATGGTTTCTATTTTTGCCATTTTTTAAAATAGAGCAGTAATGAGCTGTGAGCTGAAGAGCGAGTGATTGATCAAGCTGCAGAATTACAAAACAGCACTTTAGATGGGTCGGGTGAGCTGTCAGGAAACAAAGAAAAAGTAAGCTCTAGATACGCTTGGAAGCGATTTGAAATTCTTTGCTTTGTCTTTGTCTGTTGCTCTGGGGTGCTGTGAGTTGGCAAGTGAATCATTTGGGACATTGTTGAGGAGCGATGGTTGCGGGCAGCTGCATCATGGAACTGTTGAGTACGGGCAGAAGGTCTGTAGATTTTGAAAGATGTGGGTCACCAGAGCTGGGAGGAAAAAACAGGAAGATGTATGTGTTTCTGTGATCAGCTGGGAGACAGGGTATTGTTTATAAACTTGAGTGTGTCAGGAGAAGCGACCCAAGTGGAGATCGTTGATGGGGGGGCATGTATCATAGGCTGGCACCCTGGGCAGGGTATGTGTGGGAGTGAGTATATATATGTGTGTAGTAGGACTGTCTTGGGCTTTTGTTTGGCTAAAAACAAACAAAAAAAGAAATGCAGTAAATGAGTACAGCTGAGGTTGGGTGCTGTAAGGTCAGGCAACAGGTATTGCGGGAACAGTATCTCTTGCTAAGTGAGAGAAAAATGGCGGCAATTTGAAATTTAAATGAGGTTCTTTTAGCCAATTAAGGCACAGGGTAGGCACCAGGATACTTCAGTTGGGTGAATGGGCACTTTAGGCTGGCATTTTTTATTTCCTGGTCATCTATTGAATGTTAATGTACCCACCTGGCAAGGGTACCAGCCAATCAGAGACCAGGAAATAAAAAGCCCATTTTCTAAAGGCAAAACGGGCACCTAAATAGTCATAGCAGTTAACAGTGTCTATATGGTTATCAGTTAGCCTAAAACCTACTGTATTCTTGGTTTGAGAGCCAAAAACTACAATGTTGGTCTTGCTGAGATTAACTTTTAGTTTCCTTTGAGAACAGAGAGATTCAAAGTAAGCCAATTTTCTTTTAAGACCTAGGACTGAAGTAGAGAGCAAGACTAAATCATCTGCATATGCTAAACATTCAGTCCTTTCATCATTAATTTTTGGAGCATGAAAATCTGGGTTACCAAGCTGATCCAAGACTGTATTAATGTAGATGTTAGAGAGAGTGGGGGGCCAAAATACACCCCTGTATGACCCCCACATTCATCTCAAATCTATCAGTTAGATGACCATACTGATTATACTGGACCCTTGCCCACATATTTTTATAGAGTCTAAAAATAACATCAAGAAGTGAGGCCTCCAACTTCAGCTCCCTTAATCTAGCCCAAATAATTTTTCTACTAATGCTGTCGAAGGCCAAGGAGAAGTCCACAAAACAGCAATATATTCTGCTTTTTTCTCACTTTAGCATACTTCCAGATCAGGTGCTGAAGCACATAACAGTGTTGTACTGTAGAACGGTCCTTCCGGAAACTGTTCTGTGCCTCATTCACTACTGAGTTCTCTTTGACCCACGGCAGCAATCTGCCCAAAATTATACTAGAGAAAATCTTCTGTGAAACATCTATCAAACAAATAGGCCTATACATCTTTGGGTCATTCGGATCCTCTTTTTTAAAAATTGGGAAGATAACACTACCTGCCCAACTGGCAGGGTAAGCATATCCCTGAACCAGGCCATTAAACAGCAAAAGAAGAAAAGGAATCAACCAGTTGGTAAAAACCTTATAGAGATCACCAAGGACCCCATCTGGCCCAGGCTCTTTATTTGCCTTAAGCCCAATCAGTGCCATCCAGATTTCGTCCTCTGTGATCAATATAGGTCTTGAAAAAATGTCATCCTCCTGTATTTTGAAAGCATCAGGTGTCTCCTGCTCTTCATGAGAATAATAGAGCTTGGAAAAATGAGATGCCCAAACTTCAGATGTAATATAGGCTTCAGTCCTATTGGCATATCTATTATATCCCTGGGCAACAATATTCCAAAATCTCCTTCCATCCCTATCCAAAACAGCCTGCTTCAGTTTTTCCCAGTTCCTGAGTATGTTTATGTCTCTTCCATTCTAGAATTTTCCTATATTTTTCTCTTTCAGTCTTTAGCAATTTAAAATCTGCTGCAGACTTATTTTTTTTCCTTCTTATGCTGTCTTAGTTTTTCTCTAAACTCTTTCTTTGCCTGTAGGCATACCAAATTAAACCAAGAATTTTTATAAAGGGACCTAGGACAGTATGTTGTTTTACACCTAGGTCCAAGTAAAGAATGAATAGTTTCCCAATTCTCCAAAATATTAAAGGCCTTACTTTTGTCCAGGACGAACTCGTGAATATCACCAAAGACTCCTGTACTAAGAATTTCTTTGAAACTAGCTTGATGAATCGGCCCCCGTCTAATCCTTCTCTCGTTTATCACTTCCAGACTCTTTTCCTGCTGTGCTTCACTCCTTAAAATCCTAAAAGGGCATTTGATGTTAATTACAATAGCACGGTGTGCTGATTCCAGTCTACCCGTGACCTCTAACTTTTGGATCAGCTTTACTGCTTCCAAATTGGTCCAAACCTGATCAGGGGTTGAAGAGCCAGTAGGCCCTCTATATGTTAAGGATCCAACTAGATCTCCCTGAGTTCTCCCATTTAAAATACAGAAATTTCCACTGGCCAGACCCACTAGCAATTTCCTACCTCTGAGGTTAGATTTTAGATCCTGAGAAGTCCTAGTATGAGATATTTGGATTAATTATAGATATTGTATGGATCATATCTGAATATACATCCTCCAAGAATCGAGAAGGAATTCTGGCATTAAAGTCTCCCAAAATAATTATAGGACAAGATATACTCTTATCTGACAATTCGTCAAGTGCCATTTTCAGATCCTGTACAAAAAGGTCAGCGGGATCAGTAGCTCTTTTTCGAGGGGGAAAGGATATATTGCAGATAATGATCTTCTCTTGTCCCTTGCTAATCATTACAGCCAAAATACCCGCTGACTTAGTAGAAATGTTAGTGATCTGAAAATTTAGCAAAGTTTTGATAAAAAAGGAAATACCTCCTTTAAACTGTCCAAAGTTTTTATCTTTAGTTGCTGGAAGAGTAAAGACAGAATATCCAGCCAATTTGGGAGTTACATTTTCTGTACACCATGTTTCTTGCAGTCCGGTAATATCAAAATTATCCAGAAATCTCACTACTTCAGGGTCAATTATTTTAAGATGGATGCCCTCAATATTCAATGAAAGTATAAAAAGGGCATCCACATCTCTATCCCCAGCTCCCTTATCCAAATCCAGCTGGCATTCAAAGTTCATTTATTTGATATTATCTACAGGCTGCATTTGTCAGGCTTAATCAATAACTGTCAGCGTCGAGTAGGTATTGGGGTCAATTAGGTTTCCAAAGTCAATCAGGGGGTTATCTGCCTCTAAGATTGATTCTCAACTATCCTTAGTCTGTGTCAACCCGGAGAAGACTTCGCCCAAGTCTAAAGTGTTAACAAAATGTATTCCCAAACAATCCAGCTTGCTGGCCAGAGAAAGCAAGCTGCTAGCTGTATGAGGATTTTATTTTTTTATTTTTTTTGTGTTATGTGTTTATCCCTGCTTCTCGCCTCCTAGTTTGCCACTCCTTCCGGCTGCTCATGCTACCCGTGACCCCCTCGCCCTGTCCCTCCTCCCCTCACCTCGGATCGCAGCCGACCCAAGGGTGGCCCGGCATATCCCTTTGCTGGGTGGGTCCCCCTCCTCCAAGGGGGAAGACGCTGGGAGGGAGGGCAACCAGCGTACTAGGCATCAGTCCTTGAGTGCTGCTGAGGTGGGTTTGGAGGCTACAGGGCATCTCAGGCCAGCGGGAGCGGGCAGCTATCATCCGGCGGACCAGGAGGCTGGAATTTTCCGCTTTTCTCCCAGGGGCGTGGTGTGCCACAAACATCAAGGCGTAGCTGACGTTCACCACGTCCCCTATGTATGTTGAGGCTGCTGCTGGTCTCCCCGCCTCCTCGCCAGGGGGTACCAGACATCGTAGCCTACATTCCTCCCACCCCTGGAGTAGGTGAGCAGTCATGGGACCTCAAGCCTACTTCCTCCCCGGGTTGGTTTCCCAGTGACCCGAGTCCGCTCTCAACCTGGTCGCCGGCATCGCAAGCGGAAATCCAACCGCTGCGCCGATGAGCCGGCTGTATGAGGATTTTTAAATGTAATATCAATCTGTGTTTTGGGCTCAGGATCACCATATAACTTTATGGACGCCATCATGTTTCTGGAGATATAAAATCCTAATGCTCTTTCTAAGAGCAGCAACAAATCTTCCCTAACTTTTCTATGAGAATCCTTGAGTGAAACCTTCCACCCAAAGATAGTTATGGTCCTACTCAGCCATACTTCTCTCGTTGCTTCAGTACATGATCCTCTATCACTCCCAATACTTTTCTCTGTGCTATCGTATCCTTCTCACTCTGTACCTCCCTATGGAGAATCTCTTCTGGGGAAGGATAAGACTGTGTAGGAACCTCTATACATGATAGCTTCATGTTTAGCTTGGAATGTAGCACATACATCAATAAGTTTAGCCACCATGCTGTACTGCACGTTAGTCAAAGCAAAGTGGATCATGTTAGTACAACATTTTAATGATCTTCCCTTTTTTTTCAGCAACTATAAATCTGAAGTCATTGTACTGGCTAACAATTTCTGCCTGGTCCACTGATGAAAATAAATAGTCCTGATATTTGCTGTACAGTCTCTCAATATTTGATAAGCCAAACTCAAAGCTGCAATGTGGCATTGCTGCAAAATCAAAGGCAGATCAGTCAGAAAGTTCACCTGCAGGAAATTGGCTGTCTAGATGGCCACATAACAGGCTAATGAATTGAAAAATTGCTGTTGTGCTTACTTCAACTGTGCAATTAGCCAAAAGCAGTTTTACTGGTTGGCTCCAGTAGACAGTTTCACCCAAGTACTGGTTTCTGATCTTTTTAATTTTTGCCCTAGCAATCTGTACAGCTTCAACTGTTGTTAGACCACTTGCTGAAACATCTTAGACAACTCTGCCGACTCCAAAAGTACATCATTTAATACTGTTATGGCAATGTGGTATTCCGGGTTGGACAGCTTCTTAAAGCAGTACTTAGCAATGGGATCTTTGACGGATGCATGCATAATTGTATGTGATGTCATTTACCCTAGGTATGGTTTACAATAACTATGCTGGGTATTGTCAAGCTCAGTGGGGGTTTTAAAATATATTTTTGCAATTTAGTTAGGGAGTCAATGTGATATGAGAGAGGAGATGCATTTAGGAGACTATTTCCCTTCCACTCCTGATCCATACTAAGCTCAATCTGAATTTATGAAATTAAATAAAAAGGAAATTTTTTGCCCTGCCATTTCTTGCTGTCCACTCTAGAATTACTATCCCCATGTAGCCAACATGGGCAACCTTTTACAAGCACTGATTCATTGAATCTCAAATGTGTATATAATGTGAGACCCCGTTTTAAAGAGAAGCTCAATCTCATCTCTCTAGATATATGAACAATCAATGTATCAGCCAGCTAATTGAGAAGGTTATACCCCTCCCGACCCCCAACAAATACATAAAAAAAAAATGACACAGAAACAGACAGTAGGTTGCTTTGATGCTTTTATTGTAAACAAAAACTATAGTTTTCCCATTTTTTGTACTGAAAAAAAATGAACACGCTTTCAACGGTGAGGCTTTAAATCAAATTATAAATGCATTTTTTATGTGAGACACTGCTTGGGGAAGAGGCTGAAGTTGTGCAGCTTTAAAACTGAAATAATATAATATACACCCTATGTCAGAGAATCTCTCTCATTGTTTTGTTGGGGGGCATCTACCAAACAAATAAAACATGCCATTTCTGTGAACTGCAGGGGAATACTGTTCAGTATCAAGTACTGTCTTACTGAAAAGAAGTGTCAAGCTGAAAACATTGCTGTTACTGGAAAGCCGATTGGTTGGAATTTTGCTGATTGGTTCCTTTGTTCAATAACTGGAGCGAGAGCGAGATGTCTGGCTTGTTAACTGCTGGCTTGTTAAAGTTAATGGGTTGTGGCCTTGGGGGTGGGCATACAATGTTTCTTTCCCATTCACTTTCATGCCCTGCTATCTGAGTCTTAAATCTGAGTGATAATTGTTGTCATTACTTCATGAACATGAGGATCCCTGTCAGCTGCTTTGTGCGCTACTACTGAAGCTGTGTGCGGGTTATTTCTAACTGCTGTGCAGGCGCACATGCGCACACCTTAGGGGGAACATAGGTGGCAACTAGAGGGCATGGATGGAACTGGAGGGGGGGGAGATTCAGGGGAGAAAGGAGTAGGTGCTACTTTGCTGACAGGGTGGTGGAGCCATGGAATGCGCTGCCCAGGGGGCTGGTGGAGGCAGAGATGGTGGAGGGGTTCAAGAGGGGGTGGGACAGGTACAGGGGAAGGGTTCTGGAAGCAAAATCCAGTGCAGCGAGAATATCCGGGACTGGGAAGGGAGAAGCCAGAGAGGGTGAGTGGGGCAGCAAGGTCAGCTCCCAGGGTGGGGGCTGACCAAACGAGCAGACACGAAAGACCATTAGGTCTATTCTGCTGGCAATTTAGTATGTTAGTATGTTAGCATTCGCCACTTGCTATGAATTATTAACTATAATAAAATGTTTTTGGTATAATGGCTTTTCTTTTTATTTATTGTTTTACATATATGATCTGTTGGTTATTTGAGTACAGCCAGAAGGGGGCAGGCAGAGTTCACAGGCATTACAGTCAGTTCTGGTTTTAGCATTGAGCAGCAGCAGTAGCAGCAGCTGGCAAAAACTACACAGCGAAACCAAATTCAGTGAAGTGTGAAATGTGTTCCAAGGTCACCATTAAATTCCTGTTTGCTGTAATAATTAGCATCTTGCTAAGTGTTAGTGATTGGGTCTTAATTAAGTGGGCAGGGGATCAATTCCAGGTGGGTGGGGCAGCGAGTGAGTGGCAGAGCTGGTGAGCAGGTAGGGGAGTGAGCAGTCCATAACAAATTGGGAAAAAAAAAACATGAAGTAATCAGAAGATGAATGACTGAACAAAAATCCAAAGATAAATGAAAATCTATGCAGTGATTGGGGAAGAAACTACAAATGACACTTCAGTTATGTTCAATAATTTTGAGGGGGTGGAGTATCTGAATAAAAAAATGGCTGCTAGTTTAAAAACATGACATTTTTTGAAGCTGGCACATGGATATGGCACGCACTAATGCAGGTTTGCAGGGACATGTTTTTAGCCATTAGTTGTGCTCTCCCAAGTCCATGGTTAGAACCAAGTCTTGGCCAATCAAGACACAGATATATCCTTACCCATTGTATATTGTAAGAGACTTCAGAGAGGAAATAAGAGGTACAGACATAGATGCTTCACAGTTTTCTCAAATGAATCTTGCAAATCATGACTTTACTTACTGACTTTATTGAGCTCTGAACTGCACCTTCTGTCCTGCACCTAAAATATGTGTGGTCTTCAAGTAGCTTAACTGATGCTGGTGAGGATTCAATACACTCATGTCAGTACCCCTGCCTGTATGGGCATGGCAGTATATCCTAGAGTAGTTTCTCACATCTTTCCTGACTCAGCACCCTCCTCCGCACCTTCATAGCATGTCCCCTAGTTCTTGAACACATTTTTTTCCTGAAAAATACTTTCCTCCTGTACCCTATTTACCACCTTGAGGTATTTAAAGTTCTCTGTCATATTCCCCTCGCCCTCCTGTCTTCCAGGGTGTACATACTGAATTCCCTTACAGTCTCCTCATAGGGCTTTTGATGTAGACCCTGCACAATTACAGTTGGCTTCCTCTGGACCACCTCCACTCTATATCCTGTGGTTTCCAGAACTGCACACAATATTCCAGGTGAGGCCTCGCCAGTGATCTATACAGAGGCAACACCACTTCCCTCCTTCTTCTGGTGATCCTTCTCCCTATGTATCCCAGCATCCTACTAGCCTTCCCAGGTGCCTTGTCACACTGCCTTGTCACGTTTGTCATCAGAGATGATTACACCCAGGTCTCTCTCCTGCTTGGTGGTCATCAATGCCACTCCCTCATTTTGTACTCTGCTCTGGGTTTCTGTACCTCAAGTGTATTATTTTGCACAATTTCACATTGAAATCCAGTTGCCATATTCTTGATAGTATCCTATTGTTAGGGCACTGTGATTAGGGTGCTGTAATGTGGGCACTGCAACAAGGGCATGAGTGACAGGGGCTATCTGGATTTTAGATCGGCCCACACTCACACCCTGTTGGGAGTCTCCAACGTTCACTTCCCTTTCATGGCATGTACTGCCCAGAGGTGGTTATGTATAGTTGAAAGGGATGCAGGGGCCGACCTCCCCCTGCATCAGGGAGTGTGGGGGGTAAAGCTCCACGCAAAACCTATGCATTTCAGGGGACTATGCTTTGCCACTACAACTGTCAGGTGGCACAATATCACTTGTGATAATTCCAGGTAACATATTTCCTGCATCCTAAACTATGTCTCCCACATTGCTCGCACACCAGCATGAGTGAACCATTTCTGACCACTTCTTGGGTTTTTTCAGGTCTCTGTTCATCCTCTCCACCCCCTGGAGTGTCCACCCTATTGCAGATTTTGGCATCATATACAAAGAGGCAGACCTTCCCTCCAGCTCCTTTGCAATGTCACTTATAAAGACATTAAAGAGGACTGGTCCTAGCACTGATCCCTGAGGCACCCCGCTGGTCACGCTCCCCTCCTCAGAGTGAACCCCATTTATCTCCACCCTCTGTCTCCTATCCCCTAACACATTTCTTACCCAATTTACCACCTTTGGACTCACTCCTAAGCTCCCCAGCTTGTTTAATGATCTCCTATGTTGAATGGTGTCTAGTGCCTTACTGAAATTTAGGCATGCCACAGCCACCATTCCACTCTCATCTAAATCCTTAGTCACCCAATCAAGGAAATCTGTCAGATTCGTTTGTCATGACCTGGTGTCAAAATTATTAGAAAATGATCAGAAAAAGCAAAGTAGAGGGCTGTCTTGTGCAGCTCCTAATTCCTGCTTGAAATCTTACCACTGATTTTAATTCCACATATGCTACTGTTTATTACTTCCATATGTGGTACTGTTAAGAAGTTTGTTTTTCAGGCAATGGTAAATACAGAGGTGCCAGCCAGGAGGCAACATAGTAATGCTGCAGTATTTCACAAAATGCTGCAGTACGCTGCAGGGAACAGTGTAATTCAATGGCAGTTAAGCCCTTTTATCTGGTAGTATTTCGTGACATGTAATTTACTGTAAGTTATTGCATTGCTTCACGGTTGGTGCCAATGTGTGCTGCACAACCTATATCATTTGCATACTCATAATACAGGGCTTGCAACTCATGGAATTAATGTATTCTCATACATTGTAAAAAGCAAGTAAAACAGATGTTCTAATATGTTCTTACACTCATTGATTACTTTAAGTAAGGAGCTGTGTTACTCTGCATACCTATGTTTCAAACACTAAAATTGAAGCATTTTAGTCATAACATACAACATAAATAGACAAGGCTCAGTCTATATACTCCAAGAATCATGTAAATATGTTTGCTTGTAAAGCATATGAATGAATTGGTATCAGTCTGAATTGTGAGATGGCTTTTTGGGGACAGGCCCCTTTCTTCACCTATTACAGCAGCAGAATACTGAATTTGCTTCCTAATTCTGCCCACTCCCTTCCTTTCTTCTTCTTTTTGATTTGAAGTCTTTGCCCAATCACAATGCACAGAAGTCACAACCTGAGAAAACAGCAATGTTATAGAAGCAGAAACATAGACAATGACAGCAGAAAAAGACTATTGGTCCATTCAGTCCACCCATAAACCTTAACAAACCCAGGACCTATTGTTCACACAGGGTTCTAACCCAAACTATCCACTCCCATGCTTCGTGCCCTACCACTACCACCCTAAGCAACCCTAAGCCTTTCACTCAGATCCAGCCATGTGTGAAATCATTGATAGTTTTGACGCCCACCACATCAGCTGGCAGATTGTTCCATTGCTCCACCATCCTTTCATCCACAGTCCTCCAGTCTTTTGGAACTACACCTGCCTGAATTGAGCTACTGAATAGCCCTACCTACCAGTGGTTCAGTTAGTTCCATTGTCCGTTCCTGGCACACCCTCGGATGCATTCCATTTGACCCTGGGGCTTTATCTATCCTTAGGGCTGCAAGCCCTTTCTGAGCCCTTTTACTGGTGAATACTTGCTGCCTCATCTCAGGGATCCCCTGCTGCTGTCTTACTGCCACTCTGTGGCAGAGGCTCTCTGTCTTCCCTTGTGAAAAAAGAGAAGTAGTCTTTAAGAGCAGATGCTTTCTGCCCATCCTCCTCAGCTACCCTGCTTCCTTCAGATTACCTTACAATTCCTTCTCCCTTCTTTCTTTTTTCCCTAATACATCTTAAGAAGAGTTTTCCCTTCTCTTGACTCCCTCCACAATATGCAGCTGTGTGTCTGCCTTTGAGTCTTTTACCACCCTTTTGGTTTCCCTTGTTCTCATTGGGTACTCTCCCCAGTCTTCCTCCCCTGGTTTTTCCTTGTACCTGGTGAAGGCCTTCTATTTGGCTCTCACTGCTTCCCTGACCTTTCCTGAGAAATACGTATTGGTCTCTTATACATATTTCTTTTGATTATCATTCTTATGTAAGACTTTGTTGCCTTGAGAATGGCCCCCCTTGATTGCACCCCCATCTTTCCTCCACATCCCTGATGATGTCCACGCCAACTGACTTATCCTGGACCAGCTCCCTCATCCAGTTGAAGTCTGCCCTTCTGAAATCTAGGACTTCAGCCTTTGATGAGGGCTTACTTTCCATTTTTCTCCTGAACCCCTCTTGCTTTTACCTGTTCCTTTTCCCTCATGCTTCCCTAGACTCCTTAATTGTTTATTTTTCATGCTGAACGTAGGCTTTGTCAGCCCTCCCTCACTGGTCTCTTCCCCAACCTAATTTGAACTTCTACCTTACCGTTACCCACCTTGCTGCTACTGGCCCTCTTTCCAGGGGGAGCCCTAGCCATGTTTCTGACTTGCTCTCTGTTCTCAGTAGTTCTGGTGTATACAAAAAAATTTAGCACTCACCACGTTGTAGGACAAAAATGCAGCTCTCAGGTTTATAGAAACAAATGTGCCAGTTTAATAAGGTGCCAGGTTAAAACCGTATGCTTTGATGCATTTCAGAATATATCCTTTCTCAAAAGGCACGCTAGATTACACATCAAGTGGCCTTAAATACATATCATATGACATTATAAGAGGCAATCCCAGAAAAACGTGCAAATGTGAGATACAATACAAAATAAAACTTAAGATTTAAAAGATATGAACAATTCCTCTAAACATACATAAATGACATCACAATATCAAAAAAAAGAAGTTTTTGTTGTTAGGATAGCCAGACAACTTTGTGTGCAAGATCCCGGTTGCTACTTCAGGAAAAAATCCTATTCCTGGTGCAGACCCATACCTGTAACAGAGAAAAAACAAGAACAAGTTAATATTATTAACAGTATTTGTTGCACTAAAGCCATGCTACATGTGGCTCATTATTTTTTACAATAAGTACTGCATGTTTTTTTTTAAATATAACAATTCTGTATTGCCTTATTTTAAATAAGGGCAGATCTCAAAGCTACCATTTAGCATTAGATATTTGCAGGCACCCAGAGTGTAGCTCCAGAAGCTCTCTCGTTTGAGTAATAGATTGTCACAGTCACCCCCTCTTGGTTTGACACACACTTTATCAATAGCTCTAAATGTAAAACTGTGGTTCTCACTGTCATTCTTCTGCATTATATGCATGACAGTGGCATATTTACAATCACCATTCTGTATAGCTGTACAGTGTTCACCAACTCTCACTTTGAATTGTCTTTTTGTTTTGCCCACATGGTATGCTGCACACTTACATATGGCTACGTATATGACACCTTGGCTTTCACATGTGATGAACTGTCTTATTTTTAAATTGTTTCCCACCATGTGGGTTTATAAACATATTTCTTGTTGATATTAATTTACAGTATACGCATTTATTGCATGAAAAACAGCCCTTTGTGCTATTGGTCAGCCAGGTTTGAGAAATAGGTTTGATCTGTCTACTGTGCTCTAGTCTGTCTTTTAGAGTAATTGCCCTTCTGTATGCCATTCATGGAGGTTCATGACAAATGGAAATATGTTTATAAATATATAATAGCTACTTCCCTGGCTGCACTATAGAGAAAGCCATCAGACGGGGAGGCCTGTCCTTTTTTCCCAGCTCAAGCATAAAGCCTGCCCTTGCAACCTTTGGAACTCCAGCATCCTACCCTTAGAGGTTCCCCAAATATCCACCTGCCTGGGTAGTAAAGCCTTCACCTTTGTCACACCCAAACTATGGAACAATCTACCTGCATCACTCCACTCTCTAGACTCGCACATATCATTTAAATCACACTACAAAGCTGACTTGATGGCCGCTGCCACATGTGTCTGCCCACCTGGGTGATAGATGCAGTTCCACATTCCTGCTATGGATTCCTTGACTTGCTGTACTTAAGTCTGATAGACACTTAACTTCCTCGTGATCCCAGGTTGCACCTGCAAACAAACTTTCAGCTTAGTGAGTCTCACCTGGTAAAATAATTGGTAAAAAAAAATCGCTGCTGTATTTTTGCACTTGCACTTTATAGTTCTATTGTTCTATTTTCTGTACCATTTATACTCATGTAAATGTATTTCCTAGCTGTATTACCAATGTGCCATCTTTATGGCCCGGGTTGGGCCTGAAAACAGTCCACTGGATCAGTGTGCCCACCCAGTAAACAATACATAAACAAATTAATTAATTAATTAATATGGGTATACAGAAATATACAAAAGTATATGTAGTAAGTACCTAAATGTGCTCTGATTGTGAATCTCTTCATTTCGCAAGCATGGCAATTTCATTAGTTTAACTCATGTTATTCATTTTAACTGCTGTACTATCTATGCCCAACAACTTCATAGCAAATAAAAGCAAGCAAACATTTGGCACTAGCCACTGCTTGATTTTCTAATGGTATTCTAGTGGTAAAGCAGGACTCTCATCAGATTGCAGGGTAACCCAATTCAGAAAGCCCTTTAAATTATTCCTATGACCGAGCTGAACAGATCTCTAAACACACTGACATTTGTCATTGTCTGATTTTCTGGTAGATATCTGAGACAGTCTGAAAAAGTACATTATGTTAATGAGTTGCAGTGGTGCCAGTTGCTGGGAATACTATTTTTATTTAGTGGATGGGATCAAGGTTAGTCCCTGACTTTTGACAACAGATACGCTTGCCAGTTTTTTTCTCTTACTGTCCACCTATGGTACGAAGATTTTTTAGCTAGGGAAATGAGTATAACACTAGATAGGAATTTTCAGTTTATATTCAGTACATCAAATATTTTCAGATACGAAGGCCCCTCTCCCGCCTTTGTTCTGATGCCAGCTCCTGATTCATGGTGTAACTGCCTGTATGCTATGTTCTGTATCACTCTAGATATGGACTGAATCAACTTGGGGGGGGGGGAGCCTTGGTGATAAGAAATGTTAAAAATACACGGGAAAGAAAACAGAAAAAAGACAGACCACTTACATGTAACTCCAGCTATTGTGAGGATGGAAAAGTTCAGTTTTGTTGTTTAGCTTTTGTTCTGTAATTTCTTTCCCGTCACCATTACACTGCAGTCAGCATCACTGCTGCCAGCACTTGGCCATGTAGAGTGCTCCTGATTACAACTGGCGTCAGCAGCACACAATCTCAAACTCTGTGTAGTGTAGCCAAAAATGTGCTAGCATGGTTGGAAGGCTAATGGGCCATAAATACATGGCCTGGATACTTGTAGGAAAACATCCAGCCAAGAGTTTATTCAGGCAACCTGCAATCTCATTAAAAGCTAAACAAAGGGCCACTTATGAAGCATTGAATCACTTTGCTCCAGTTTATATATTTCAGTAAACAAATATACAACATGAATAAATAAATCCACTAGTGTAGAGCCTTATTTTATTGAAAACAAGTGCTTCTGGGCTTTGATTGGTTTACCAGAGACAGCTGGGCTTCGGAAGTTGAATGTTCTTGTTTTAACCTTTTCTCCTTCAGTGACCTATGACAATCATGAGTGCACACATAGAATAACAGCAGAAGTAATGCAAGGTAATATCACCTCTGATCCTTTTAGACCAGGACCTTCTCACTAGACTGGGTGGGATGGCCTTCCCTTCACACGTGGCTAGTAACTGGGTAACTTGGGATTTTTACTATGCAAATCAGGCTGCTGCTTGCCTACTTCCTGATGTTGCATACAAATCCTCTTTTGAGTTGTCCTCAAGCAGGCTGCCAAAGCTGCAGTACTAGGTAATGTATACAAATGTACACTATTCCGTGGTGGAACATGCCAAAATGTGTACTTTTTTATTCAGTATTGCCATGCAGACTAAGCTATACAGTTGGTGGGGTGACTGAATAAGGCAGGTGGTTAGCCAGAACACCTGCTGCAGTTTGATTCTGGGAGCCATCTGTCAGTTTAAACTGTAACCATGGCATCAGGGATACCTACCAAAAAGAGGCTGAATTTTTCACAACAGCCCACCCCCACTCGCGGGGAGAACCACAGAAGGGTTTCTGAGCAATCTAATGCATTTAAGCTGGTGCACATTGACATGGATTGGGCTTGATTGCAGTAAGAGTCATCAGAAAGTGCTTTCCAAAATAACTTCGGAACACTATGAATTAACTAAATCACATTTCTAGAGAAAATAATCTGAAGCATAGGTTATATAAAAAGTGTATTGGCAGAAATGTTGCAGTTCTTGGGAAACCATGGCAAAGGTTAAAGCCCAACTTGCTTGTGGTTAGATTTACTGATTTCTCATCTCAGACTATCAATTGTAAATGTCATTTGGTTTGAAAAAAAAAACAACAGAAGTTTAAAATGTTAAAACATACCATGCGGAAACACTGGGATCTAGCATAGTTGCATTGATGCTATAACTGCCATATGCCCCCCCACCCAAGACAGTAGGGATGGGAAATGTAGGGAGAGGGTGAAAGGTAGTATCGAGAACATGCACAGGATGTTCACAAAACAAACTGGCACACAAAAAGGCACTGCCAAGGAAATATGCTACAGAAGGCAGCAGATACTAAAGTAGATGTGGGTATGGGTGCAGATTAAAGTAAAATGGGATATCACTCCATCTCAAAAGCAGTATGCCTTAATGCTAGGAGCCAAGGAAACAAAATGGGGGATCTTCAGACACTGCAGATGACCAGCTGGACTTAGTGGCTGTGACTGAAATCTGAGAAACACTGCATCATATGTAACACAAACAAAGTAGCACCATCCCCCAATATAGCAAAACACAGAAACATAGAATTTGATGGCAGATAAGGACTGCTTGGTCCACCTACTGTAGTCTGCCTATTTTTCCATACCTACATTATCACCACAGATCCTGCGTGATCTTTGGCCATTCTGCCTCCCTCTGTCCCTTTCCACTATGAATCCCTTGTGCCTACCCATGCATTCATTAACCCCACCACTATTTTTTCCCTGCTACCTCTGCTGGAAGGCTGTTCCAAGAATCCACCACTCTTTCTGTGAAGTAATACTTCCTCCCATCTCTCCTGAATCTACCCCCAGCAGCTTCATAGCATGCCTCCTTGTTCTTGAGCACCTTTTTTCTGAAAAATGCTTCCCTCCTGTACTTTATTTACCTCTGTGAGGTACTTAAAGGTCTTTACAATAACTCCCCTCTCCCTCCTCTCTTCCAGGGTGTACATATTGAGGTCCTTTAGTCTCTCCTTGTTGGGATTTTGATGCAGACCCTGTACCATTTTAGTTGCCTTCCTCTAGACCATCTCCGCTCTGTCTATGGATTTTTGTGATTGCATTCTTTATGCTAAAGTGCATTTATTGTCCTAAAGGGCAGCAAAGAAGTAAAATGTAATGCTATTTCCAATATTTGTGTCAATTAAAACTGGGACTCAGAGCATGCACACTAATGCCGGCACTGGTGCACATGCGCTGAATCTCTGTTTCAGTTTTCAATCAGCAATTTCTTTATGAAATACATCACCTAGGGAAACTAGATATATTGCTGAAATCAGCATAGTTCTGTTAATACTGTCATCTGTTTTCTTTATTTGCCACAAAAATTGCTGAACTTTATGTACAAGTTCAGCAGGATTCAAAGCCATATGTCTGTCAGGGACACATGGGAACAGAAATATGGTCGGGTTGAATAAAATACATTTTTGGTAAGAATTAACATTTACAATAAAATCAAATGCAGTTGGAATATCATGATAGAAGCTAAGCTGAGAGTATTGTTTACAGGCACAAATAGTAAAAGGGTAATCAAAATTGCTTGAAAAGCTGACCGTGTACTTTTAATGTTAAACGCCTAACTTTGCACCTTAATAACTGTTCAATGGAATTGCATGAAAATTGCATGCACACAGTCTGGGGCAAGGTCTCTTTGATTTGGCCAGTTTTGCGACAGTTGAATGTCTGGATTTCGAGATCTGGATAATGCAAAAAGTGGAAAATGGGGGGGGGGGCCTGTTTTTTTTGCTGTCATCTACAACTCAGATGGTTTGGAAATTTGTTCTGAACTTTTCAGGGTAAGAGGGTCATGCCCTAGAAACATGCCTTTTTTCTAGTTTGGTGAAAAAATATTAATCCGTTCCCAAGTTATAAGGATTTGAAATTTTGGTTCTGAGCATGCTTAGTAGGGTCTTTCATGTATATGTCTTATATGAGAGAAGAGTTTCTTGCTCACGAGAGAAGAATCTTCTTTTGTCAGCTGAGATTCTCCCTTCATGAGCTGAAATTCTTCCTTCAAAAGTCTGCCATCTTGTTTTTGATTGTTACAAAAAAAAAGTTAAAAACCCATGAAAAAACAAACAAACAAACAGATGAACCTAGGTAAATGAGATCAGTTTAGCTAGATTCTGGAGTTAGTTTTTTTTAAAATATGCCTGAAAACATTATTTCTGGGCAACGGAAAATCCTGTGTGCCCAACTTAGCAAGAGGAGCTTTACACCCACATTCTTAGTATGAGAACTGTGGGACTTTCTTAAATTCTAAAGCTGCAGCTGGAGTTGTGCTGCCGGCTTCAGTTGAAGAAGTGAGCCAGGGATCCCTGCTCTCTCCATCTCTGGCTCTGTCTGTCTGTCTGGGCTGGCAGTATAGCCTAGAGGTTAGAGTAACGAGCTGTGAACGAGTTTGGTACATCCAGCAGATCAAACCTGGGTTTGATACTCACAATCTCCACTTGCATACTGTGTGACTCTAAGCAAGTCACTTGACCGCCCAATGATCCCCGGTCTCCCTCGAAAACAGGCACCAGTGCCTAATGGGCTTTACTCGGTTACCAAAGACTAAAATAAAACTAAAGTCTATCTAACTGTCTGTCTCTCTCTCTCTTGCTGTCTATTTACACTAAATTAGTAGAGGACTGGGGTGTCCACTCCTCAGTACTGCTTCTTTCTCTCTCTCCCCTTCACTCCAGGTCATCTGTGCCCCCCTTTCCATGTTTTATTTAATAGGAATAAGTAGATTGGAGTGCCCATCCCTGGTACCACTTCTTTTCACCCCCTTTTCTCCTGGTCACCTGCCCCCCCTTTTCCCATTAAATATACATGCTGGCATTAGGGTGTCCACTCCTGTGCATTCAAACGGTAGCCCGAAACTGGAGCACCTAATCCCCAGTGTTGGAAAGTCTCTTGCAATAAAGAAAACCATCCTTCATTAATTTTTTTTAACCTGTAAAAAAGAAAGCAGTCATTTGCCGATCTGACACCCCCACACCCACCTCGCCCCGATGTCCCACTCAGCACCCAACACCCCCACACACACCATCACTCACCTGAACATACCCCAGACCACAACAAATTCACCCACATTCTCATTGTGAGAACAGCAGGACTTTCCTAAATTGTGAAGCCACAGCTGGAGTCAGGGTGCCAGCTTCAGTTATATCTGTCTGTCTGTCTGTCTGTCTATCTAGCCATCCATCCATCCATCCATCCATCTATTTATCTACATCATATTAGTAGTGGGCGGGGTGCCCATGCCTCTGGTATTGCTTCTCTTCACCCCCTCCCTCCAGGCTTCCCACCCCTTTTTCCCATATATATATATATATATATATATATATATATATATATATATATGGCAGCACAAAGTGTCCACCCTCAGTACTGCCAAACAGTAGCCTGACACTGGGGTGCCCAATCCCCAGTGTTTGAAACTCCCCTGCTATAAAGAAAACCATCCCATGTTGATTTTTGTTTTAACCTGTGAAAAAGAAAATGGTCCCTAGCCAATATGAACCACTCACCCACCCCACTCCAACCTCAAACTCAGCACCTACCACCCCACAGTCCCCACACACCCTCACTTATCTGAACATGTCCCATGACATAGATCTACTCTCCAATTGAAGACATGTCTTGCTGCTAGAACCAGCGAGTTCTATATGAAAAAAACAAGATAAGTCCAGTTTAATGTATTTCAGTGGAGTTTGAACTTTTATTCATAACTTTGTCTCTCTGCTGCATTTGACATTGTGGATAATGGCATTTTGCTGGAGTGCTTGCAGGTGATCTGTGGACTGTCAGGTATGGTCATTAAGTGATTCCACTCATTCCTCAGCGGGAGAGCTCAGAGAGTTACGGCGGGAATTTATTCCTCTGATGCATTCTCTCTATTATGTGGGATTCCCCAGGGCTCCGTGCTTTCGCCTATGTTATTCACGGTGCACATGCTGTCCTTAGGAGACATTGTGAGGCAGTATGGTTTGAGTTTTCACTGCTATGCAGATGATACTCAACTTTACAAGTCCTTTGCGCCCGACCAGGATTATGCAGTCTCGGTGTTTAACAACTGCCTTGCCAAGATCTGGGGCTCAATGAGTGCCAGCTGGCTGAGGCTGAATCTGGACAAGACTGAGGTTTTGGTGGTGGACCCAGTTTTCCAGGTAGAGGGGTCTTCAGCAGAGTGGGCCTCTGGGCTTATGCTTGGGGGCTGCCAGCTGACATCCTCTCAACGGGTGCAGAGTCTGGGAGTTATTTTTGATGAGGGTCTGACCCTGACAACTCAGGTGTCTTCTGTCCTCAAGATCTCATTTTACCATCTGAGAAATATTGCCTGGATTAAGCACCTAGTGCAGCCCGGTGATCATCCAACTTTGGTCCATGCCTTTGTGATCTCCCATCTTGATTACTGCAACACCGTGTACCTAGGGCTTCTGGGGGTTGATATCCACCGCTTGCAGCTGGTGCAGAATGCTGCAGCCAGGTTGTTGACTGGGCTGTCTAGATCTGACCATGTCACACCTGTGCTGGGCATGCTGCACTGGCTGCCTGTTCAGTGGTGGATCACCTTCAAGGTTAGCTTGCTAACCTACAAGGCCCTACACGGTCAGGGGCTGAGTTATCTGCAAGAGCTCCTCTGTCTCTACCACCCCATCTGACCGCTCTGCTCCACTGAGGAGGGATTGCTAGAGATTCCCCGGGTTCGCTTGAAGAACTCTGGAGCCCATGCATTTGCTTTTGTGGCTCCTACCCTGTGGAATTCTTTACCGCCCCAAATAAGGGGGTGCCTCACTGTGGAGAGCTTTAAATCTGCCTTTAAAACTTATTTATTCTCTCTGGCATACCCTGAGTTTTAAATTTATGGATTTGGATGTTTTAACTGGTTTTAAATGTTTTGTTTGTAAACGCACTTTGATATTCTTTGAATTGTGCTTTATATAAATAAAGTTATTATTATTATTATTTAAAATTTTTACACCACATTTTCTACATGGCCTTTTTGGGACTCCACTTCATGATCAAGGGTAGTGGAATTACACAACTTGGCCCTGAATGTGATTTCTCAGTTGCTTTGCAAAATCACTTTTTAGGCAGGATTTGAAAATTTTCATTGCTCTTGTTCAAGAGGGGTCATACTAAGACTATGTTGAAAATTTGGGGTCAAAATGTTAAAAAAATAACAAAGATATGAGTGTATGTTGACATTTCTCAATGCTCACTCATAACTTTGGTAATATTCAATATTTTGACCCCAAATTTTAAACCTAGCCATTATTTTTCACATCACCTCATGAACATGACAGCTGTCATTTTTCAAATCCTGGCCAAAATGTGTTTTTGCACCTGTGGTGAGAAATGATGTTTTGACAGGGATTTGAAAATGGTTTCACCTACTGGGTTCATGATGTGGTATTATAAGAAGGGCATGATGAAAAATTAGGTGTAAAAATTTGGTAAAATCCCCACATTATGAGTGAACATTGCAATATGTTAATGTTCACTCATGACTTCACAAACTTTTAATATTTTGACTCTAAACTTTCAACATAATGATTTTTTCACACCACCGCATAAATGTGACAGGTGCCATTTTTTTAATCCTGGATGAGATGTGTTTTTGCACTTCTGGTGTGAAATGACATTTCAGCCAATATAGTATAAATGCCACATGTCTCGCTTATAAGGAAAGTCATAATTAAACAACTATCTTGAAATTTTGGGGTCAAATGAAAAAATGTATTATTAAGAAATGTTGTGTGTAGTGCCAGTCTTGACTCCAGTGGGTATGTTTTGTGACCCTGCACCAGTGAGCTGAGTTCAATGACAAGCTCAGTGACCCAGCTGGATGAGGTGAGAGTGGGGATGGCACTGTTATGTGACACACCCCAGCCAGGGAATGAAACCTGCAGGGTTGCTTACATGGGCCTGGGTACCATTTAGTGGAGACAACTTTTCTCTTGGCATAAGGCCCTGCACCTCTGCACTCATGGGTAGCAGAGGGCCCTGTGCATTGGCTGACAGTTGGACTCTTTGGCCTATGTGTCTACATCTAAAGGCACATGAAAGTGCAGGGATCAGAGGATCCTGCATTTCCACAGTCCGCCAGACAACTCCATGAATTCTTGACATCCGTTGCTGCACTTCTACAGGCAGATGGAGTCTTCCCTGGATGCAAAGCCCAGAAGGCCCTGCACATCTGCATGTGTTCATGCAGGTCCTTTCAGACACAATCCCACTATCTCAAAAAGAAACAAAATTCTTTGCAAATATCTGCAATAATGCACCAGTTAGGGTTCATGTTGACACCATAAAAATAGGGAAATGAGGCGTTAGGGTTTCCAACCCTAACTTCCTTCCCCCACCGCTCAAGCAGCAGAAGGAAAAAAATTAGGGTTTTGGGTCTCTGGAATCTTGGTGAATCAGTGGTGGGGTCTTGCTTGGGGTTGTCACCTCCATATAACCGTAAGTACTGAGTGATACTGTAGTCCAATCCAGAGGTAATGAAAGCATGAACAATCATCACCAGGTCAGAAGGAGCCAGCTACAATTTCATCCTGGCAATGTGCTGAAAATAATAAATGCCAGATTGGACCACCGCCAACACCTGCTGGTCAAGTGTCAGGCTGCGGTCCAAAGTGACCCCAAGATTTAATGGCATTAACAGCAGCAAGAGGTCAGCCACCCAACACAGGAAGGGCTACTGCATCTCGCATAACTGCTGTGGTGGTGGACCCCAGTGGTGGGATCTTACTTGGGGTTGTCACCTCCAGATAGCCCTAAGTAGACAGCATTACAGTAATCCAGCCTAGAGGTAACAAAAGCATGAATAATCATCACCAGGTCAGCAGGAGCTAGCTGCAGTTTGATCCTGGTGATGTTTCAAAGATTATAAAAGCCAGATCAGCCCACTGCCAACACCTCCTGGTCTAGTGTCAGCCTGCAGTCCAAAGTGACCCCAAGACTTAACCACACTAACATCAACTATAGGTCAGTCACCCAACACAGGACTGCTACTGCATCTCACATTGCTGCTGCACCCCACTGACGTCGCTTGATCAACATAATTTCTGTCTTCCCTGGGTTGAGACATAATCAGTTTGAGGGCATTCAGTCATTTATCTCAGCAAGGCATCTCCCCAGCACCAAAGCCACATGATGCCCCCACGAGAGCAAGACAAGTGCAGCTGGGTATCATCTGCATAGCAGTGAAAATCAACCCCATACCATCTAATGATTGCCCCCAAGGGCAACATGCACATAGAAAACAACACAGGAGCAAGGATCAAACCTTGGGGAACCCCCCCCAGGACAGCACAGAAGCCCCAGAGATAAAATTACCTAGGGCAACCTGCTGCATTCTTCTGGTTATGTAGAGCTCAAACTAGTGCAAACAGTACAGATTAGACCTACATAGGTCCTCAGGTGATCCAACAGCACTCCTCAGTCAATGGTGTCAAATGCTGACAAGAGAACTAGAATGACCAATATGTAACAAAATCCTCGGTCACTCACCAGGAGGATATCATGAGTTACCTGTATAAGTGCAGTCTTAGTACTATGGTGAGGCCAAAAACCCGACTGGAGAGGTTCATAGATGTTATTATTCTCCAGACAATCCACAAGTTGGTCAGCCACAACCTTCTTGATAATGTTCCTCCAAAAAGAAGGTTTGAAACAGGTCTGTAATTCGCCAGAACATCAGGGTCCAAGGAAGGCTTTTTAGGAGGGGTCTAACTACTGCCTTTTTCATGAGTTGCTGCTGATCTTAGTGATCACTAGACCCAGGGATTTGCTGCAGCCCAGAAATAGCCAAGTTGGTCCTGGGTCCCGTATAGTAGGTGGGATGCAGACGAAAGATCACACAAAGCATCCCATCCTCCAAAACTTGCTGAAACTCACTCCAGGTAAGCAGATCTACATTACCAGAAAGTGGACCACAGCCAGCCTATAACAGACCACTTGAAGAAGTACCAGAGCTAATGGAGGACACCTTGTCAGTGAAGAATTTGCCAAACTTCTCACACTTATCTGCTGAAAAGGCTCTGACGAATCACAGACAGGGAGGGTTTATCAGTCTGTCTACAGTTCAAAATAGCTGTGCCAGCCAATTCTTCTCTACAGCTATCGACCTTGACTGGAAATCTATCTTTTTCATGTCAGTTGACCATTGATGCTCACTGTAATGAGTTTTCAATGCCAACCTGTCCTCCTCAGACTATGACCTTCTTCAAGAATGCTCCCACTGCAGCTACTCACACTGCTATGGTAAACTGCAATGGGACATCATGGGACAAATGTGGTAAGGTGCCATGGAGTCTCAGGCAGCCACAAGAACTGTTTTATAGTGTTCCATGGTCTTCTCAGCCCCATGCTCAAATGCAAGTATCATACCCGAGAACTCTAGTACCTTCTGGAGCTTGTGAAGCTCCAAATTATGTTCAGACAATGCCGGCCAATCTCTATAGAAGAGGTATTGAAACAGGGGGACCCACAAAGGAGCGACACTGCATGATGATCCAACCAGCTGACTGGATCAATCTTGACTGCACTAGTGTCAAGTCCCAATGAGAAAATCAGGTCCATAGTTTGGCCATGTTGATGCATTCTGGAGTCTACTGCCTCTGCAAGTCCTAGTAATGACTTCAACTGGAAGAATTGTTATTCAAAATGCAAGGATTCATTATCGACCAAAGCACTGAAGTCTCCCTGCACTAACAATCTTGAGGTATCCAACACCTGTTTGAACTTGAAGTCCACCAACTCCTGCAAGAAATCACTCCCTTACTCTGGAAGATAATATATGAGAATGATCTTGCCACTAACACATGGAGCACATCTAAGTGCCACATGTTCAAAGGACCTGAAAGTTCCCATGGGGAGTGCAGTGAGTCCCAAAGTGTGATCTCTCCTCAGGCAATGCACCACAGAATAACCTGGCAAGACTGATGCCTCCACAACAGGTCTGGAGTCATCAGCCAACTACCGGTAGGTCTCTGTGATGAAAACAAGGTCAACTAAGGAATCCATGATGAAATGTCCATCACCGCTGTTTAATTCTTCAGTGACCTTGCATTACAAAGAATGACTCGAAGGGGAGGAGTAGAGATAACAAACGGGAGGAATAGAGTGGACAGGGTACTTCTTGCTTGATAACATTTGGTAGGGCCCTGGGGAGGGAACCAAATAGGGTGGACCACAATCCAGATTCCATGTCCTCCCCTGGTGTCTCCTGAATCACACAACCCCAATCACCCCCATCGATCACCATATACAGGGCCTAAACTATAGGTATTGCCCCACCCTCTAAGGATCCCCAGTCCACTACAGCAGCTGAGAACCTCTGCAGGGAGGACTAATGGGGTTCCTCTGAAGGGAAAGAACTGTCTGAGGTTGTCTCTTGGGTAGCTGATCCTGTCTGATCCCAAGTCTTTACACATACTACACATCCAGCACAAGCATAAAACACAGGAGTATCCAACACTCCCAACTAAAATTAAGAAACCCAAACCCCAGCAACAGCTGATGTTCCAAAACCACCCTCCCAAAGAAACATACACACCCTGGCTCACTCACTGAATACATGCAAGTTTCAATACCACCAAATTGAGCCCTGATGGCCTCTACCCCTTTCTCCTGCACTTTTGTGAACCAGCTATCACCAACCCCCTCACCTTCATCCTCAATCTCTGCTTAACCACCAACTCTGTCCCCACTCCATGAAAACTTGCCAGAGTAATCCCCCTCCCCAAGGGTGGGGATCTATCTCTTCCAAGTAACTACCACCCCACCCTCCCTCCATGCACTAGCCAAGCTCCAATAGACACTGATCCTCTCGAGGTTGCCCGACTTCCTCTCCTCCTCAAATTTCTTCTCTGACTACCAATCCAGCTTCTGCAAAAGACACTCCACTATCTCCTCTGTCCTCCAAATCTCTAACTCTATCCTTGCTGCCATGGACTGCGGGCACATCACCGCAGCAATTTTTATAGACCTTGCTAAAGCCTTCAATTCCATCTCCCACCCATTTCTTCTACAAAAACTCCACAGAGCTGGTCTGTCCTCCTATGCTGTAAAGTGGTTTAGCTCCTACTTCTGCAGTAGGATGCAATCAGTCTTGGTATGCAACTTTGTATCACTTCCACTCCCCATCCTCTCTGGAGTACCCCACGGATCTATTCTTGGCCCAATTCTTTTTTCATTGTTTGTAAGTGACCTTCTAATTGTCTGCCAACACTCTGGTATCCACCTCTATGCAGACAACACAATCCTTTACACCTCTGGTCCTACCCAGGATTCCATCCACCCTAACCTCCAATCCGACTTCAACCGTGTCCTCCGTTGGTTTCAAGACAACTCTCTAAAAGCCAACACCAAGAAAATGGTCTCCATGGTTTTCGGGCCCCCCCCAACAAGCTAGCTAAACTGACCTCAGCCCCTCCTTCACCACCTTGAAAGGACATACTTTTGACTCTGTAACATCCTGTAAATACCTGGGCCTCTGGCTCGATCAACACCTTGACTACTCCGATCATATCAACTCCATGTGCACAAAACTTTGCCCCAAACTCAGAGTACTCAATCAGAATAAGGACTGCATCCCCCTTCACCTCCGCTACATCCTGCTCTCCAAGACCATCCTCCCCCTATTCAATTGTTATCTATGCTTCGGTCCCCCACCATCACCCTCTCCCGCCTAGATGCCCTCCTCCACTCCTTCTGCCACTTCGCTACCAACTCCCCACTTTGGACTCATCATTGCTCCCTCCTCTCCTCCTTAAACCTTCCCTTCCTCTCACACAGAAGACACATCCACACCTTAATCTTCATTGTCAAGTACTAGCCCGAGCTTCTTCCTCCTTACCTCACCTCCACCCTCACTCCTGCCTCATTACCTTCCTACTGCATGTGCTCCTTTCACCCTGCACCTTCTTCATCAATCATAGTTGGTCCTCTTCAGGCCTATCTGCCTTCTCATCCCATCTCCCCCTCTTCTGGAATCAACTACCCTCTAGCCTTTGAGACTCCCCCGATTCCCATCCCTAAAGCAGCAAATAAAACTCTTTAGAACATACGCAAAGTTCAGTCTTAATTCTAATTGGCTAAAACTGCCAATCAGCAAGGCCGGTATGAGGCAACAGCGACTGGGAAATAACTAGTCCCAGTCTCGGTTGCCTCATGTTGTTCTAAAAAACAGTGGGCCAATAGAACATTGAAAAGGCTACAAGTGCCATGTTTATTATCTGGCTTAGCGAAAGACACCTCCCAACAAGTGGACATAGAACTGACAAAATAAAAGACTGTAGTGCTCACATAAAACTTGTTTCACTCTGCAAACTTAAAGTGTACTGCAGAAATATGTTTCTGAGCTCATCACTGGCAGTGCAGATGAAGTACCTCTTGGTGCCACTCGCCTGCTTCTGATGTCCCACTAGGCACCGCCACTTATGTCCTCATCACACACTGCACAAACTGCATAATTAATGGAGTAAAATAAAGCATCACATAACCTCCTATTAAAACTAAAAAATGAAAGAAAAAAAAAACTTTGCCATCTACCATCTCTTCTGCTCTCCATATCATATTTCCGAGAGACACACTATTTGAGTATACGTGAGGTAAGATTCCTGTAACAGCTGCACGTTTTGAAGCACATAACTTGAATAAATAAAAAACATGGAAAAACAAACAAGGCTGCAAACTTGAATGCACACAATATAACTAAAGCTTTTTTCATCAACTCTAAGCCCTCTATGTGAGTGTGTGTGTGTATGGGGGGGGCGGTAACCATAACAACCAACTCCAAACTACAGAATCTCAACTAGATCAAAAGTCCTAGCTCAAAAAAAAAGTATTTTGATACAGGTGGAGGAACTATTTGTTTAACAAATTAAATAAAAGGCTTAAGTTTTAACATCTTAAAATTATTATTATTTTGTTTAAACATATACAATACAGTGCCCATTTTCTAAGCACAATAATACCCTCCAGGGTGGGCGGTATGGGCTATACCGGACCTTCCAGAGGCTATAAGGCCCTCTGCCTAAGGTTTCAGGCCTCATTACGCTCCTGGGTGGTCCGGTATAGCTCAATACCTCCCACCCTGTTGGGTATTATTGCTTACTCCCTCCCCCACCCTGCACCTGCCTCCCTCCTCCCCCATGAGTATAATTCTGAATCTGTTTCTGTCCAGTCCAGCTGCTTTGTACATAACTGTATAGCTGTATTGATTCACCCATGCTTAGATCCTCATTGTATACATGTCAAACTTAGTATATTAGTATTGCATTAGTCCTCGCTACTGCTATCTGTTACAGTGTGTCTCTACTGTCTTCAGCTGCTTACGTGATGTGATCATTATTTATTCTCCTTTACCTCATTTCCCTGGGTCACACCTGGAAATGAGCCCTGAGTGTGCTTTTCCTGGTTACCAACTTTTACATAAATAAATAAATAACATAAAATAACCTTACCAAGCCCACTCCCAGCTCATACTTAACCCACTCACAAACCCAACAAATTAAACAACAAAAATACCCACCCCACTCACTAGGCAAACACTCTAAAACACTCGCACAAATTAAACAAACTAAGTTAATTCTTACTCACTTCACCATTCACACAATCTATACTTGACCAGTCACACCACCCAAACCCACCCCAAAACCCAACAGATTTAACTAACAATAAAAACAAATAGTGCATGAGAACCCAAAAATAACACAACAAAGAGAGTAACAATTCCAGTTTGGGGTGCCAACAACACAGATAAGATCACAATTTGTTTTGATCTTGTTAGTTCATACTGTTATTCTTTAAGATTAACTTTTTCTCTGCTCTTATCACAGATGAGACAGATTTATAATAACTGAATGAAAGCTTTTCACTGCTATCTCACAGCAGCCCAAGCAATCAGTAACTCAAGGAGAGATGTCGTAAACCAAAAATGAATCCATGGGTTCTCTCACAACCCACAGCCTCCTGCTATGTTTCCGATTTCCAGTTTGTACCACCACAGGCAGTTCTTCAGTCATTAAATCTCCACCAGAATTCAGACCTCACATATACCATGGAAGAAAGTCCTATTTCACTGACAATTGAACAGTGGCTCCCAATGCTACCTAGCAATCACAGTTGATCCTCAGCAAAGCCCCCAGGCTGGTGTTTACCACTTTGTGAGTGGACAGGTCAGGGCAGGGCAGGCCACCCAACCGCACAGCACTGGCCCTACTGAGCCAGCAGTACTTTTCCAGAGTAACTGGGTCAGTCCTCCAGCAGGCCTCAGCCAGCAACTTGATCTCCTCCCTTGTGGCTCTGACCGTTAGGTAACCAGGATTGCAGCTCTCTCTCCTTGTAGCTTTGGTATGCTCCATGCCACACCAAGCAAGAATGACTCTGACACTGGATACAGTTACCAATTTCTCTGCCAGACATGGTGTTACAGTAACACAGATGGGGGAATAAATAAAAGAAAGAAATTATGGCACTGTAACTGCACTCCAACCCCTTCTCACTTGGGGCCCTAACTACTCTTCACCCCACTAGTGCTAATTATAACTTACTTAACAAATGCTGGTTAGATCACAGAGAGGCTAGCAATAGACATAACAAATTAAATTGGCTGATTTGTAACTTTGGATGTCAGGAAGTAAAATCTCCTGAATTACCTCCAGAAACTTTTAAAGGGTTATCTTCTTTTTCAGATTTTAGAGCTATTCATCCAGCATGTCAACATGTATCAGAGCCCAAGTGGAGCTCTGATCAAAAGCATGCCCAGCCTGGCAGCCATCTTGTGAAGTATCATCCTGTATGGTTTTTGTTTAACGCTCATGTTAATTTACTGCCAGCTTTTATTAGTTCCTTATTTAGCTGTACTAGATCATCAGTGTTAACTAAACAAACTTATAGAATGTGTTATGATGTGCCATTTATGCCTACAGCCCATGGTCAATGATCAATAGTTTACCTGGCTCCATCTTTTTCAAATACAGTACACTACCAAGTGAGACATTAATTTGTTGGACAGTCAGTGGTGTTAAAAGGAATTTAAAGACATGTTTGCTTGACAGAAATACTTGTTCCTGTGCTATAAATTGTTCATATTCTATGGTTTATGCAATATCCATAATGTGTTGTTTGTAAACAATATTTTATTTCTTGATTTTAAAAACTGGTCAGCCATGAAAATGGGCATTTTGCTTATGGTCTAACCAGGTCTTTTAAATAAACTGAAACTGAACTTGCAGCTTGAAAATGAACTCAAACCAAAAGTTGTCTAGGGAGTGAACAGGGTAGACTTGGAAGAATTGAATACGAAATTGAAAATACCAAGAGGAAATAAATGAGATGCTCATGATTACAGAGACAGCACAATATACAATTGGCAGTGAACCTAAAGACAGGCCACTTTTTCATATAAACCATGTCTGAAATTAAATCTCAATGGATACGTGCAAACATGTGATAATGAAAGTCACTGAAGTGAGTACTCAAGAGATGGGAGTCAAAACAGACTCAGACCTACAGAGCTTGCAGACACCCTCTAATGAAGTCCCCAAATGGGATGTTGGAGGATTTTGAAGCACAAAAATAAAAGTTTCAGAACTGACCTTGTATATTAAAAGGTTTTGGACATGTATTATTAATAGAAAAGTATCTTGTAATATAGCACAGACAATACAGAAAATGTATGAACCTCAGATTTTTATGAGCTGACCCCCAACATTTGAAGCAGATGGTCAAACTGACCCCAACATCATTTGTGCTCATGCACTCCTTAGACTTACTGTAAGTGAATGCATAAATAGAAATTATGTATACAGTGGTAAAGGGCAAGGAGGAGATGGAAAGCAGAAAAAGGAGGCAGAAGGAAAACAAAATGGGTGAGTTACTTACAGTAGGGACAAGTGACAAGATCACCACAACATCAAAAGCATCAGTGATCATGACCAAGCCCCTGCCAGCACCCCTTTCTCCATTGCCTACCCCAGACATCCACCCGGGTTTACCTTCTACATTATCCTGCACTCATGCTCAGTTCTCTGTGAAGGTAATACTCTGGATGCCTAGACCTTTAAGCCCAGCCAAAAGTACATCTGTATAAACCCAAGCCAGACTTCTCAAACCCCAGGAGGAGTATGGGTTGGTCTTATCAAACTTTACTCAAAGCACTTCCTGTATTAGGAAGAATTATGTTTCTCCAGTCACTAAAAATAGCAAAGACTACCCCCTTCAGAATGATGGCTACCTCAGAGATTCACAACAATGCCTTCTTTAAAGTGCATCAACAGAAAGTCTCTTAAGGAAAATAGAAGACTATTTATTGTACGTAGGCCCCCATATTCAAAAGTCCCCTGGAAAATTGTGCAAGTGCCTGCACTGTGCATCCGAGATGTGCTGGCCCAAAATAATGAAATATTCAGAAGATGCATCGGGAGATGCTCTCGCACATGTCCAGACGAATGTAGATAGAAAAAGCTGATAAGGATCATACAGCCCTCCTAGTCTGTCCATTTCCCCACTTGGTTTGGCAAACCCTACTCTTATCTGGACTGCATGATCACGATGTGTGATCACGCAGTGGGAGATGTGTGGCGCAGCAGGTGAACTGAGCCCTATGCAGAGCATGGGGAAATGCATGCTACATAGCCACTTGCACGGTATGCAACAGTGCAATATTCAGCAGGGGTATGCAAATTACCCCATTGCATATTCCAAGCCAATATCCCACATTTGCATCTCATTACTGGAATGTATTCAGGCCATTTGCAGACCCCAGGCATGTTCATTTCCAGCTGTGCAGGGCTGCCCCACCACTCTACAAAGGTGAGCAGGAGGAATTTCAGTCTAGCAGGCAGGTGTGATGGAATGTTTGTGTGTGGGAGGGTGGACTGCATTGGCCTGGGTACAGTGATACACCCCATAGCCTTGTCCAGGGTTGGACAGGGGTGCAGGAGGCCCAGCAGGACAGTGGCCACAGGGCCACACCTGGACATGCAACAGAAGAGGTCACAGGGTGACACAGTCTGATCAGTATATCACATGCATGCGATACACCAGCCCCATATGCAGCATACAGTTTCCTGCAGTGCCCCCCACCCCCGCTGGTATGAGAGGAACATGGTGATTGCAAGGAATGGCAGTGTGCAGAGGGTGGCCAGGTTACCAAGTGGGTGGATGCCACAGGTCAGCCCCTGGCCTGTGCCATGCTGCCACCCATCCACCAGGCTTCCTGGGCACCATTGCCCCAGACAACACCCTGGGAGCATGCTACCACCAGGTGGCAACCTGCAGGCTACATGGGTGCAGGCCATGGCCCCCAGTACATTTGCTGCATTCTGGCTCTCATCTCTGCTGGTGTGTCCGGGGGCACCCAACAGCACTGGCATGTGGCCACTGGGCATTTACATCCAGGGTGCGGTGTGGGGGATTGTGCCCTGGATGGTGCCGGTGGTGACACAGCACCTGTGGCTCTGGGTATGTCCATCTTGGCATGACAGCTGTGTGTGGATGCCTGGAGCATGTCCTGGTGCACTTCCAAGGGCTGTCTTTGGACAGCTTGCCTGCAGTTCTTCGGCCTGCCTGTGGGTGGTTGGACATTTAGACATGCTTTATCCATACCTAACCTTGGGTGGCTCATCTCTGAGATGCATAGCACATTTTGGCTGAATATAAGGATGCGCGGCACATTCAGGGGAATGCCCCCTCTACATGCGCCACATATATTATAGATGCTTGGTGGCACATCCGTAGTTGCACGGTTCATCTCTCCCTTTTGAATATCACGGTTCTGCTCATTTTCTGAGATGTGTGGCACATCTCCACTTTGTGCCATGCATCTCCTTTGAAAATGTGGCCCACAATATTTAAGTATTGACAAAAATGAAAATAAAAGTACTTACAGGAAAAGGAAAAACATGATTATACAGAAACACAAAATGTAGCTTTCTTTGTTCTAGGTAGTATCTTTGGTGAAAAATAACAAATGATACCTCTTAAGACATCAGCAGAAATAACCTCTTCCTCTCAGAGTTCTTGATCATGTCTGTGTTATCCCTTTCTGATTCTTACTGTGCATATTTAGCCTGTACAATGACAGACTGACACCCCTCACACATAAGTATGGACATTAACAGTCTAACCTTTTCTCTCCCCATCTCTCTCAGACATGCCTTTTAAGCTGAAGTGGCTATTGTCTATTATACAATGGCAAAGAAATTGCTTGTGTCCTGATTGGTCAGTGTGTGCCTGGAACAGTGACTTTTATTGAACAATAACATCACTGTATGAAGTCCAGGCACACACAAGGCCACATAACAGTGACAAATCATACCACCGCTCCACAGCTTACCTCTGCACTAAAAGCCTTTAGCTAAAATGTGGGCCCCCCAACACACACAGACACACGTACTCCATCCCTCATCCATTCCTTTCCTCAGGTCTGAGTGATCACAAATTCATGTCCTCTTACTAAACCCTCACTCCTCAAGTAAAGAAAGAACCCACATGTTTATTTAAAAAAAAAATGTTTTTCTCCCAAGCACCACAGCCTGTGGACAAAGCCTTTCAGTGTGAGCATGTGCCCACTCAGCTGTTTCACTCAGAAGCCACTGGCAGTGATTGTCTACAAAACAAAAGAAACTGTCTTGGTTTTTTTTTTTTGTTATTTTTACACGAGTAGTTGCCTGCACCAAAAACCGACAATGAAACTCACCTTCTTAGTTTAAATATCCTGTTTTCATCAGTGCTGACATCATGGCTGCACATGTCCTCATTAACAGTCCTGCTATGTATTCGCCATGCTGTACAGTCACCGAAGGGCTTGTCACCCACACAAAAAAACTGAATTTAAAATAAAAAACTATATGTAAAACAGTCCACTTTAGTCAGTATCCATGCAAACATCTGGAAAGGCACAGGGGAAACTCTGATGATACACCACAAAGCAATAAAACAACAAAAAGCTTGGCAGGCTCAGCAGAAAGAATCTCTGGCAGCAGCTCCACCTTTTGGTGGAAGAAATATTCTGGACTTCTTTTTTCAACATACACCTACACTCAAAAAATATACATAACATTTCATAAAGTTTTTATTTTGTAACTTTTTTTATTATTATTTTAAAATTAGCCATTGTATTATAGCAATAAGGCACTCCAGGGTGTGTGTTATTGTGCAACAACGTCATTCCTCAGGTGGTGAAAGCACTCAGCTTTGGCTTGTGCTTCAACCTGCTCGAGGAGTGTCATTATTACACAATAACACACACCCTGTCATGCCTTATTGCTTAATGAATGCATCTGTTTTCTCAATCAGATAGATTGACTGTTTCTCAAAGAAAAAAATTAGTTATGCATTTACTATGCAAACAGCTAATTTTTTTTCAAAACAGAACACATATTGAACCTGTGTTTACAATTTGCTGTGATAAAATACACAGGGACACATGTCTTTGCTTTCTGAATGAAGTGTAAATGTGCTGGCAGTTATCTTTGGCTCCTGTATCTGTGGGGTGCCAGCAGGTAAAGTCTGGTTTTCAAAACACACATATAAAACATTCTGAAGTATTTGTTTTCCCCACCTCCTGTCCCACATCTGATGATGGCACTGTGCAGTAACAACACACTGTGACCACATCAATTTTGCTTTGCCTTCTGGTGGGGCAATCTGGTAGCACTGGCATTCTGTGTTTCTTCCTTGTGTTGGATGCATGTACTGTACTACTGCAGTGCCAAACTCCAGTGCAATAACTTAGCATTTTCACCACTCATATGCTGTATCCATGTCAGTGGGTTATGATCTGTGACCACAGTAAATTCCCTACCATGCAAGTATGGCTGCAACTTCAGCACTGTGTAAACTACGCTTATAGTAACCATTTATTTTCAATAGTGTCATATCTTACTTCCCTTGGCAGGAGTTTCCAGCTCAAGTTGACATGGCTCAGTACTGCTCCCACCCCAAATTCCAGTGCATTTGTATGCACTATGAACTTCGGCTGATAGATTTGGCTAGTACTGGCATGTGGGATAGGGCTTACTTCAGTAGCCAGAAGGCCTTTTAACAAGGTTCTGTCCATTATGCCCTCTCTGACATTTGCTTTCCGGTTAGATCAGTGAGGGGAGCTGTAATGGTACTAAAATTAGCCACACATTTCCTGTAATATCCAGCAGACCCCAAAAATACTCACATCTCTTTCATGGTTATGGGCTTGGGCCATACATGTGTAGCCTCTACCTTTGTGGGTTTAGGCCAGATGTTACCTCCTCACATAGTGCCTAAGGTATGGTACCTCAATCATTCCCATCTGGCACTTCTCAGCTTTGACTATAAGAATTGTAGTCTGCAGTCTCCTGAGTATTTTCATTTATATGTGTCAGATGGTCCTTCAAGATCTGACTAAATATAGCAACATGATTCATGTAAGCTACGGTGAAGTCACTTACCCCCGCCACTTGATCAACCAGCCTTTGAAAGGAAGATGGTGCATTTTTTATTCAAAATGGCATGACCAGAAATTCATACAGGCCAGAGTAATAAATGCTGACCACTTCCTCACTTCCACAGTTAACAGTACCTGCCAATAACCCTTTGTCATGTAAATAGTCATTAGGTACTTTGTTCTTCCTAACTTCTCCAGGATAGCATCAGTCAAAGGCATTAGATATTCATTTGACACTGTGACAGTACTCTCTCTAACTTTTCAAGGATATCATTAGTTAGAGGTATTAGATACTCATTAGACAACTGTGACAGCATTAAGTTTCTGGTAGTCCACACAAAACCTTGCAGTTCTATCCTTTTTAGGAATAAGCACAAGAGGGGAGGCCCAAGGACTGATGGATTCACAGATGACCTGGAGGTCCAACATCTTCTTGAGTTCCTCCTTCAAGTGGCATTTTATACTCTCAGGGACTCTATATACACGCTGCTTCAGCAGTGCCTGTGTCCCTGTGCCCAGATGGTATTCTGCAAGTGGGATGTAGCCCGGTCTTGCTGAGAACAAGGTGCTGATGGAATGCAGCATCCCTCCCCCATTTAGTGTCACATATGCAGGTGTCAAGTGCTTTGAGATTGTGACTGTGTCCACATATGATTGCCACCCACTCCCCTTTAAAAGGTCTATCAGTGGCTCCTCCCACATCCTCATCTTTCTGGCTGTACACCATCATGACTGCCTCAGTCCTGTCATAATATGGTTTTATCATGTTGTCATAATAAACTCTGAGTTTGTTCTTCCTATTGGGAAGCTCTACAACATAGTTCACTCATTCACCTGTTTCACCACTACAAATGTACGCTCCCATGCTGCCTACAGCTTTTTTTGCTGAACAGGGATAAGTATATCTACCTTCTGTCCAATGTCATATGTCCTGTCCCTGGCTATATGATCATACTAGTCTTTCTGCCTCTGTTGTGCAGCTGGCATTTTGTCTACTGTCAGGCCTATGAACTTCGTAAAATTCTCTATGAAGCTCAGGACATACTCTACCACTGATTTCTCAGGGTGGGAAAGCTTGCCCTCTAATTCATCTCACACTAAGTCTAGGGGGTCCTCTCATCCAACGTGCATATAGAAGTTCAAAGGGTGAAAATCCCATGGACCCCTGTGGAAGTTCCCTATAAACAACTAGGTTATGGGAAAATACTTGTCCCAAATTCTCCCATGCTGCTTCCGAAAGCTCTAAGCATATTTTAAGGAGCAGCTGACACCTTCAGGAAAACTTTAACAAAACATAATATTTAGACATGGTTCAGGTTGCATTTCACATTAGTTCTGTATCCTCCTCACCATTATTTATTACTGGTGTAATTTGTATGAAAACAAGACCTTTGCTTCTGAAGAGTTCATCTATTCTTGTTGCTTTCTCTCTACCTGAGGTCATAAGGCATGGCTTGTTAATCCCATGGCAACAGATTGTGATGTCTCTACACAGGATTATGACTTGAAGTAGGGATTAAGCTAAAGAGGCAGATGAACTCTAAGTCGTAAATATAATGTATTCATGCAAATTTCCTCAGTAATAAATAATGGGGAGGATAAATCTATAGAATATATATGGAATGCATGCTGAATTGTACCTAGAGATCATATTTTTCAAAGTCTTCTTTGAGCCATCAGCAGCCCTTTAAGGGTGCCTTTAAAGTGATCAACAAGACCATCGATTTGTAGGTGGTAAGGTGAAGCACTTAGCTGCCAAATCCCATATTTCCCATAACTACTCATCAGAGCTGACATGAAGTTTGCACCTTGATCAGATACAAAATCTCTTGAAGAAATCTAACCCAGCTGAAAATCTCCAGCAGTTCATCTACCACTTTTTCTGTCTCAATGGAGGACAGTGTGGCATCAGTACAAGTGGCATCATCTACTATGACCAATATATACTTTTTCCCCCAGCTGAATGGCACACAGGGAGGCCCAACAATATTGACAGTACAGCTAATCTGCTGGAATTAAACAGTGCCACTATCGTGGATAAGGAAACTAAAGTCACTTTACTCTTGCCCCTTTGCTTTCAAACCCTCTAACAGGTGTCACAAGTATGACAGTACTCACCCACATCCTCATATACACCTAGTATCAATGTTTATCATTCGACTTTAAAATAAGTCATTACAAATTTAACAAAAAGCATGATTAAAACTCAATAATTTACATTGCCATAAAGGATAAATACAGAGTAAGTACAAACATAATTACAAATTCAGTGATATACATAGTCTCTTTAAATAGAAGCAGGCATAGTGCCAGCAAGCAAGAAATTTGACTTAAATGCAGACAGCATCCTAGCAATTAAAATTGCAATTCAGGATAAATGTATTTCTCTTTTATATACCCATCTAGGTACCATAAAACAACCCCCCTAAAAGTTTACAACTTATACAGGAATAACTTTAGAATAAATATGCTTTTTTTCCCTTACTATGCTGTTGCAAAATCATGCAGTAGCCTCCAAATGTGTTAGATTAGACGTCTTTAATAAATAGTTATACTGATAATGAGGTTCCGTATCTAGAGTTGTTAGAATATCCCACAAAAACAATTTTGTCTCAAAGTTATAAATGGGACAAAACAAGAGTAGATGAACTGGACTGTCTTCATCCAAATTACAAGCACACATTCTTGAATTAGAGGAGCCATAATGTTGTCTTAAATATTGGCTGTCTACATATCCAAATCTAAATTTGGCGTAAGATTTCTGACGTGAAGGATTTTTAAGTTGATTTAAGTATTTTTCTATTCCAAAATATCTCTTGGTGTTATCTGCAAGCCATTTATTTAATTTATAGTTTTTTGCCCCACTGATTTCTTTTTGAATATTAACATCTTTGATTCTGATTTTGATCTTGTTCTGTATTTCTATAAGGGGAGTTATATGAATTTTTGATAAACATTCCAACAGCTCATATGGTTTTATAATTTTTTCTAGAATGTACATGCTTGGAAAGACAAATCCAGCTCTCCTGTAAGACATTGTCTCTTCAAGACATGTTCATATACACCTGGAAAATAGATGTTTTGTATTATACAATGGCAAGAAAATTTCCTGGACTCTGACTGGTCAGTGTGTCCCTGGCACAGTGAGGTTATCCCAGCACAACCTCACTGTATTGATTTGTTGGATCCTTGTTTGTTCTTCTTTTCAGAAACACTAAAAATCTACTAAAAACATTTTTTAAATGCTTTTTATTTATTTTGTATAACAACAAGACATTGTATAGTAGCAATAATGCACTCCAGGTGTGGGTTGTGCTGGGACAACCTCACTTCTGGGATGATGGATGCAATTGGCCTGCGGCCTCATGCCCAATCACCCAGGCATGAGGTTATCCCAGCACAACCCACACCCTGTCATACATTATTGCTTAATTAACCTCTGGTTGATCCGTCTCACTTGCATGTGTCCCCCAAGTGAAAATTATATATAATGTTGAGCAGCTGTTTCCTATACTCCTTAAGAACTACCAGCTGTTTGCATACCTCCCTTTTCTCTACACCCCCCTGTAGTACCCACTCCCAGTAGAGCAAGACATATTCCCAATATGCTCTGCTCTGCCTCCCACCCTAACAGTCAAGGCCAGTGTTGGCTGTCTTTTCTCATAACCTCCTCAAGGATTCATCCCCTCTGTAAGCGTCTTTTATATGTGCACTGTTCAGTCCTCTTAGAAAATCAGTACCCTCCTTTGGAGTTTCCCTTGAGTACCTCTCAGCTGCTACTAAAGCTGGACTGTCAAAAGTCTTGGCCCCCTTTGTGATACAGTGTCAGTCTACACCCCAGTAGGCTCAGAACAAAGTGACCCACTTACAGTAGCTCCCTTCTACCTGGTGTCTGCACCATCAGCCTTCCATCTGACAGTCTGACTCCAGGTAACAGAACACACAGTTTCACTCCTGTAGTTCAGGTCATTCCCCAGAAGTACATCCACAGTAAGGCCTACATTTTGAACCCTTAGCCCCCCTCCCAACTCAGGAAGGTTTGATCCAATGGAACTGTAACTGTTGGTCCTACTGCACACTTTGCCATGGCAAATTGATCAGGCAGGACCTGTTCAGGTTTACCTATATCCCAGTACATTACAGAAAGCATAGCCCTAATGTCCCTCCAAGCTTGTGCAAACTTCCTATTAATTTCAACATGGAGCAAATAATCTGATGAATCTGTATTTATTGCCTCCCCCCCGACAACAGATGTAGTTTGACTTTGACATTTGGGGGGCAGGGGGCAGGATTTTTGTGTAATTAATTTAAAATTACTGAAAAAAGTGTTGGTCAGGACAAATTTGGGAGGCAACGCCCCCCCTCTCCCACAAACTATGCCTATGCCCCTGACATAATTAACATTAGAAAATGGGCTTGAAGAATTGTCAATGCTGTTCAGCTGAGAGACCCTTCTGGGCATGTATTTATTTTTCAACAACACCTGGGTAAAAACAAGTGCCATACTAAGAACCCCTGTGACTGCAGGCTATTTGACTGTACACTACTTAGATTATAGCTCTAACCATCCTCTTTTGTGCCCCAAAGTAACGATACCCCTTTTGTTTTTTTGTTTTGTTTTTATTTTCACCTGAACCACCAGTCTCTCTCTCTCCTTCTCTCTGCCTTCGCTTCATTGCTCCCTTTAACTGTTATATGATACCACCTCCCCCTAACTGTTTGTATGCTCTTCTGGTAGTGGTTGTTGATGGGGCCTACGCTTGTACATTATTTATTTTTGCATATATGAGAATGAGTTATATTCTCTCTACTACATATTGTGGTGTGCATTTAGACCTGCTAGCTAGGACTTCTGTTTGTCCCTCACTTGTGCTTAACAGTGCAATGTATATTTTGTAACTATATTTCAACTTTATTGCTCATTGCAACTTGACTTAATGTACTTAGAATATTTCAGTTGTAACCTGTCTCTTCCTAAATTTGCTGTAAATACCTTGTATTTTTTGTGTTGTGTTCTGGGTTGACCCTGAAAAAGGGACTGTAATTGTCTCAGTGGTCTTACCCAGTTACCAAAACTGAAATAAATAAAAAAAACATACTACAATGGGTGTCACTGTGCCCTACAATTTTTAAAATGTTACTGGCAGCCATTTTTTTGGCTCACTCTATGTGCCCCACTAACCTCAAGAACTCATACGACTCGTAAAAAAATGCAGAGAGATGTTTTTTTTAAGTAAACCGCCAGTATAGACACAACCGTTAATTTCAGTGGCAGTCTCACGGTATTTCCCAATTTGCCCTGTGTCTTGTAACAGCAGCATAAAAGGGAAAGTAAACTGTGAAGTGTACCACTAGCATAAGTACTGTGTCCAAATATTAAAACCCGAATGCCATTGAGTTACAGTCCAATTATGAAAAACAGAGCACTGCCTATATGTGTGTGTGTGATGGGAAGGAGAGGAAAGTCTATTCAGGGAAGCAACTATGAGTGACCGACTGTGTGGTAGGGGGTGGGGAGAGGAAAGGATCTGCAGTTAAGCAAGTCTGAAACACTACAGTGCCCTCTACTGGCAACTACGCCAGTGGAGGGATTATTTTACCAAAACAACTTTACAATCATTTGTATATCTTTTTTGTATTTTCTTGGCAACTGTTATTTGTTATATAAAAATGCCACATAATCCATTTTCTAAGTGCAATAATACCCTCCAGGGTTGGCAGTATTGGGATATACCAAACCTTCCAGGGACTACAAAGCCCTCTGCCTGCAGCATCAAGCTTCATTATAGCCCTGGGCAGTCTGGTATATCCCAGTACTGCCCACCCTGTTGGGTACTATGTCTTACTCATGAGAACCTATTTATTTATTTTTATTTATTTGTTCACTGGGTAAGAACACTGGGCAAAAGACTCTTTTTCAAGAGGGACCCAGAACTGCATTACAAAAGCATTGCTACAGTGGAACATGCCTACAAAAAGACTGAAATGTAGATTTACAATGAGATGACAGAAAACAAAGTAAAACAACTTGCATTATGCAGGTGTAAAAATACATATAATTAGTAAGCACCAAAAGATGGAATTAACTAAAAACATTACCCACATAACAGAAAAATACTCAATGGTGATCAGTAAATCAAAACGCAGAAAAAAATCCACTTTGGTATACAAAGGAAGTGGCATCAATAACAAAAGCAAAGAAGAGAGCTTTCAGAAAGTTTAAGGAAACAAAACCAGATACAGACAGAGAAAAATACTGGGCCAAGCTAATGAAGGCCAGAAAGAAAATCAGAGCTGCAAAGGCACAAACCAAGGAGAAAATTGCTGAGGACATAAAAAAAGGCAACAAAACTTTGTTCAGGTACATCAGGGAGAAAATAAAGGGGGCATTGTCAGACTAAAAACCAATGAGGGTTGGCACGTAGAAGAGGATGCCGAAAATGCTGAAGTTTTGAACACATTCTTCTGCTCTGGATTTACACATGAGACAGCGGAAATGGTCCAACACTTGGTACACATAGACGCCACATCCAGGAGGCAGACAATAGCCCCATTACGAGAGACAGAATCCTACAGTTCCATGTCAGAACGCGGAACCATGACTGTGAAAGCAGCGATGGCTTGAAAGCAAACCGGAAAGATGGCAACAGTTGCTTTTGTGGGGGGCTTTGCCCCCCATACCATCCTTTCTACATATACTAACTCCAGGTCATATCACCTCAGGGAGGGGGGAATGCGACTGTCACCATCACTCCATTTGCCATCAAGCCATCACTGTTTCCCCAGTCATGGTTTCTGCATCACTGTCATCACAGGCTACTGAGTCCTACAGGAACTAAACAAATTAAAGACAGACAAAGCCATGGGCCCAGATGGAATTTAACCATGAGTCTTAAAAGAGCTCAGAGAGGAACTTGATGCTCCACTGGCCACACTCTTCAATAAATCATTGGAGAGTGGACAGGTAACAGATGACTGGAAAAAGGCCACTGTAGTGCCCCTATACAAGAGTGGCAGCAAGGAAGAGACAGAAAATTACTGACTCTTCAGCCTCACCTCCATCGTAGGAAAGATCATAGAGTCTATACTTAAGGAAAGGATAGCGGCATACCTGCAAGCCAGCGGGAAGCAGGACCCTAAACAATGTGGCTTCTCATCTGGTTGATTGTGCCAAACAAACAGAGTGGAATTCTTTAATTGGGTAACTAAAGTAGTATACCAGGGCGGGGACGTAGATGTTGTATACCCTGACTTCAGTAAGGCCTTCAATTCTGTTCCACACAGAAGACTCATCAAGAAACTGGAGAACACAAGTATAGGAAGTAAGACTGTAAACTGGGTGAGAAGCTGGTTACAGGGGAAGGACCCAGGACATTCTAGTAAATGGCACTCTATCACAGAATGGAACATAACCTGTGGGGTCCCGCAGGGGTCAGTGCTGGGACCAATATTTTTCAACATATTTTCAGCAGCATTGCAGATGAATTAGAGGGAAAGGTATGCCTGTTTGCAGATGACACTTAACTCTACAACAGGGTGGACACACAGGAAGGGACCAAAAGGATGGAGTCAGACTTAAAGAAACTGGAAGAATGGTCCAAGACTTGGCAGTTGAAATTCAACACCAAAAAATGCAAAGTCCTGCACCTAGTAAAAAGAAAGGATGTGGAGATTAGCCAAGGAGGTGACCTCAGTGGGGAAAGCAGTGGACCCCAGAGGAGGAGGAAGTGAATCCTGGTGGGGGACTCCATCATAAGAGGGATCCAGCTAGGAACTCAGGAGGGGGAGGACAGGGGAGGTGAGGTGCCTACCAGGTGCCACGGCATGGAGGGATGGAAGGAAGATCCTGGGGATCACTGGGAAGGCAAGACAGGAGGGTGAGCTGGATGTCATTATCCACCTAGGTACTAATGACCTGGCAAATGGGGAGCCAAAGGAAGTTCAGGAAGAGTTTAGGAAATTGGGAGGATCTCAAGCAAGTAGCTACTTCTGTCTTTCTCAGAAGTACTACCTGCAAGAAGGCAAGGAGAGCATGGAGTGCATGCACCAGGAACTTTAACTCATGGTTGAAGAACTGGTGCTGTGAGAAAGGGTTTGGATTTATTGGTGACGGGACCCACCTGGAGGATGGAGGTTTGTTCAAGCCTGACGGCCTGCATCCATCCTGGAGGGGAATCCAAGCACTCAATAAGTTTAAATGCTACATTGACAAGCATTTAAACTAGCAAAGGGGGTGGCAGGCCAGCAAGGAGGGTACATATTTGCTCACCCCCCACAGCTAGCAGTGGAACCAGTGAACCAGAGGAGTGGCTATCTCTGCAAAGCAGTGTGCAAAAGATGGAGATTAGTGCCCAAGAGGTGGATAGGCAGAAAAGGGGCAAAATTCAGCAGAAGGGCAGACAGCAAGGAGAACCAGGGATAAAGGACAACCAAGGAAGGGGCTGGAGTAGAACAGCGAAACAGTCTAGGGAGGTCAAATCATGGAAAGCCATGTGTGCAAATGCCAGGAGCCTTAGCAACAAGATGGAAGATCTGGAGGCTGTCATGGTGCAGTCAGACCTGGACATTGTGGCCATCACTGAAACTTGGTGTAATGATAACCATGACTGGGAGATGGCCATACCTGGCTACAACATATTCAGAAGAGACAGAGCAGGCAGGAAGGGAGGAGGAGTGGCACTGTATGTGAAAAATGACATAAGGGCCACAGAGATCCAGGAGGAACAAAATGGGGGAGAGATACTGTGGGTTAAGCTGGAAAGGAAAATGGGGACAGCCATCCGCACAGGTGTGGTCTATAGACCACCAGCCCAGGAGGAAGAAACAGATAGGGAGCTGATGCTAGCCATCCAAAGGATGGCAGACAAGGGTGAGGTAGTACTGGTTGGAGACTTCAATATTCCAAACATGGACTGGAGCATCCCAGCAGCAGCATCAACTAGGAGCAGATTTATCCTGGACTCCCTTCAGGGTGCCTTCCTCAAGCAACTGGTCATGGAACCAACTCAGCAGAAGGCAATACTCGACCTTGTGCTCACAAACAGGGACAGTGTGATGGGGTAAAAGTTGGGGAGGACCAGGGGAACAGTGACCACCAGTCATTGTGGTTTGAAATCACAGAAAGAGCAGAACCAAACCACACAAAAACACGTATCCTGGATTTTAGGGGGGCAGACTTTGGGAAAATGGGGAGATACTTGAAAGAGGCATTAAGGGGAATGGGACAGGAATCAGGGGTTGAGGAACAGTGGGCAGTATTTAAAATGGGGATTACAAGAACAACAGAATTATGCATTAAGCAGGTTAGCAAGAGGAAAAGGAAGAGGAGACGATTATGGTTTTCCAAAGAGGTAGCAAAGAAAGTGAAAGCCAAAAAGATTGTATTCAGGCAATACACAAAGACACAGGCAGAAGGGGATAGGGAGAAGTACCAGGAGAAGCAAAGGGAGGCAGGGAGGTCAGTAAGGGAATCCAAAGCTCAGACAGAAGAACACATTGCAAAATCAGTGGGTAGAGGGGACAAAACCTTTTACAGGTACATAAGTGAAAAAAGAAAGACAAAGGGAGGGATAGTGAGACTGAAGGGGGAGGATGGGGGCCACTTGGAGGATGACAACAGTAAAGCTGACATATTGAACAGGTATTTCTGCTCAGTCTTTACTGAGGAAGAGGAGGGTAATGGGTCTGAAGGGAGTACAAGGGGTGAGAATGGTTGCAGAAATGGACACAAGTCCCTTTACACGAGAAAGGATCCTGAAGGAACTGGAAGTAATGAGTTGATAAAGCAATGGGACCAGATGGGTGCACCCAGGTGTCCTTAAAGAACTAAGAGAGTGGTGGATGAACCTCTGGCTATCCTGTTTAGCTGATCACTGGAAACAGGGAGGTACCCAAAGACTGGAGGACAGCAGATGTAGTCCCCTTATACAAAAGTGGGAACAAAGAGGAAGCAGGGAACTACAAACCAGTCAGCCTCACCTCGGTAGTGGGGAAGATCATGGAAGCACTACTGAAGGAGAGATTGGTGGAACATCTGGTTGTCAATGGACTACAGGACCCAAGGCAGCATGGTTTCACCAGGGGGAGGTCATGTCAGACCAACCTCGTTGAATTTTTTGACTGGGTGACTAGGGAGGTGAATCAGGGGAGGGCAGTGGACATGGCCTATCTGGACTTCAGCAAGGCCTTTGACACCGTGCCATATAGAAGACTGTTACACAAAGTGGGGAATACGGGTGTGGGCAGGACAGTAGTGTGGTGGGTAGGTAACTGGCTCGGTGGCAGGACACAGAGGGTGGTGGTAAATGGCTGTCACTCCACAGATGGAAGAGTGACCAGTGGGGTACCACAGAGATCAGTGCTGGGACCGGTCCTATTCAACATCTTCATCAGTGACATTGCGTAGGACCTAGAAGGCAGAATTTCACTGTTCACTGATGACACAAAGCTCTGTAACAGAGTAGACACACCAGAGGGTGTAGACAGAATGAGAAGGGACCTGCAGAAACTTGAAGAATGGTCAGGGTTTGGCAGTTGAAATTCAATGCAAAGAAGTGCAAGATAATGTATATGGGCACAAAACCCTGGCACAGTATATCAGTTGGGGGTGAGGATATAGCATGCACCAAGCAGGAAAGGGATCTTGGGGTTATTATCTCTGATGACCTTAGGTAGGGAAACAGTGTGACAAGGCAGCAGGTAAAGCAAATAGGATGCTGGGATGTATAGGTAGGGCATCACCAGCAGGAAAAGGGAGGTCATTAATTCCGCTATACAAGACACTAGTGAGGCCCCCACCTGGAGTACAGTGTACAGTTCTGGAGACCATACCTACATAAGGACATAGACAGGGTGGAGAAGGTTTAGAGGAGGGCAACAAAGATGGTGCATGGATTGCATCACAAGTCCTATGAAGACAGGTTGAAGGAACTGAACATGTACTCCCTGGAGGAGAGGAGGGAGAGAGGGGATATGATAGAGACATACAAGTATCTCACAGGGAGGAACAGGGTGCAGGAATACACTATTTTTAAGCAAAAAAGATGTTCCAGGACTAGAGGGCATGGGATGAAGTTTGAAGGGGGACGAATCAGAGGAAACATGAGGAAGAATTTCTTCACAGAACGGGTGGTGGACAAGTGGAACACCCTGCCAGAGGAAGTGGTGCGGGCTGAAACAATCAGGGGATTTAAGAATGCATGGGATAGACATAAAGGAATTCTGGAGGTCAGGGGTAAGGGGCAACAGACTTCTAGGAAAACATAAACTGAACTTACAAGCTCAAATGGGCAGACTGGGTGGGCCATAGGCCCTTGTCTGTCGACACTGTCTATGTATCTGTGTATCTATGTATCTATGTAAATGACCTGAAGGCAGGAAGGCAATGTGAAAAGGCAGCACAAAATGCCAGCAGCATGCTAGGATGCATAGGCAGGGGTATTAAAAGCAGAAAGAAAGAAAGAGGTGATGATCCCATTGTACAGGTCTCTGGTGAGGCCTCATCTGGAATACTGTGTCCGGTTCTGGAAACCATACCTTAAAAGGGCATACACTGATTACAGTCAGTGCAAAGGAGAGCTAAAAAGATGGTCCAAGACCTCCACCACAAACCCTATGAGACTAGATTTAGGCAATTAGACTAGTATTCCTTGAAACAAAGGAGACGCAAGGGAGATGTGATAGAGACCTTTAAATACCTCAAGGGAATCAACTCACACAAGAGCAGAGTCTCTTCAGTGAGAATAAAGAGGCATGCACCAGAGGGCACAACAGACGTTTGGTAGGGAGTAAATTCCGGAGCAGTGTCAGAAAGTTCTTCCTCACAGAAAGGGTCATGGAGCCTTGGGACAGACTGCTACAGGGAGTGGTGGGCATGAAGACAGTTAGGCCCTGGACACACTGGGGGACTTAAAATGGTTTAAGTGCCTTAAAACAGTTTAAATCCCCCTAGCACTGTTTGCAGACAGACTACAAGCCCCTTAAAACTTTTTAACAAAAGTGTTTTTAAACCCTGCTAGATACCTAGTCTTAAAACCATTTTTAAAAACGTTTTGGAGCTAGCATGGTTTTACTTACAGGTCTGTCCAGGAGTAAAAGTGTTTTAAGCTGTAATGGTTTAACTAAAACAGTTATAGCTGCAGTGTGTCCAGGCAAGCACAGTTCTGTGTGTTGGACTTAACACAGAATAGTTACAAGGAGAACGTTTTACTCAAGCAGTGTGGCCACACTTAACCGTTTTCAAAAATGGTTACGGAGTAGTGTGGCTGCATTGAAATGGTTTAGCTAAACTGGTTTTAAAAACGGTTTCAAAATCAGTTCTGTAGTGTGTCCAGGGCCTTAGGGAATTCAAACTATCCTGGGATAGGCATTGTGGGATACTGAAACAAGGAAGTATATCTTGGGGGGGGGGGTAGCCAAACAAACACACGGGCAGACTAGATGGATCAAGCGATCCCCATCTGCCGTCACATTCTTATGTGGAACCACTGTGCATTCGAATGTCTATGTATCACTCTGTACTTGTTAACTGACGTGGAACCAATTAACGAGCATCCATTCACTGGTGCTATCCAAGATTTCAAAAATTAAAAAAATAAAAATAAAATAAATATGTTCTTGTATACAAACTGAATGTTTGAGCAAATGTTTCTTCACATGATTTCGTGACCCTGTGCTGAATTACTTGTAACTGGAAGATCAATCGAGCAATTGGAAGCATATACTGAAAAAGCATGTTGACCCATAACTGTGTTACAAACTGGACAGAGAGCAATGGTGTGTCAACTGGTTTAAGGTTTCTCGTACATATTTTGGGAAACAAAAATGAGTGTACAGGAGAATCCAAATTTAATCTAAGCGACTTGTCTACCAGACAACATGGGTGGTATAATTTTCTTGATTCAGGAGACAGCCAGACCAGCAGTGTGTCCAGTGTACAATTACAAATTTTATAGGGCACATTTAATATATATTTGATATAGCATACCATAATTTTTGGTTTATTTGTTTTCAAATAGAACTCACATGGGGTAAAAGGGAGATGCCTGAGTCCAGAAGGATTCTTAAATGTTTCAAGGGCTCTACTTTCTCAAGCTGAGTGCCATGAAGATCAACAATCATAATAGGTTGAGAATTGTTAGTGAACTTGGGTTAAGAACAGATTGGAAGAGCATGCATTTTGTCTTTTTACTATTTAATTAAAGACAATGCTAAAGTTGTCAAGAATTTAGCAAAAGAAAATCCTTATTGAGGGTAGAATTACTTTTAACAATAGGAACAGAGTTGGACTAAATTATTATATCATCTGTATAGTACAGTGAGTTACTATGCTCAAGAACTGAGGGAACTACATTTGTGAATAGGCAAAATAGCTGAGGCCCATGGTCAGATCTTCAGGGTACATCATCTACCAGTGCCCTAGTACTATATAAAGAACCCTGGAAACTAATCTACTGAGGCTGTACACTCAGGTAGCTTTAAAACCATGCCCATGGTGAGTTAGAGAATACAGGTTTTTTAGGCTTTCCATCAGCAAACCATGATTCACAAAGTCAAAGGACTTGGTCAGGTTCACAAAGACCATGCCAGTGATCATGCCCTGATCCACAGCTTGACTGGCATGATTGGTGAACCTGACCAAAGCAGCCCCTGTGCTGTAGTTTTGGCAATATCCATGTTGCCTTAAAGCCTGACATTTGTAAGTTTATTAATATTCAAATAATTGTTCCTGTACCAATTTCTGCAACAACTTACTAAAAAGGGAGAGAACAGTAATGATCTGGTAGTTGTCCGAGTCCTTAGTGGATCCAGATGTTATTATTGGAATACTGGTGGTGTTTTAGATTAAAGACTGTTGTTAAGGGATAATAAATATTCAAAGGCACAAGTTTTGAAAATGTCAGTTGTAACCCATTTATCCAAGCCCAATTATCTATTTGCAATTTTTTACAGATATAATACCTTTCCATGTTTAACTATATGAAAATAAAATGGGGGAAGATAACTGATTTGATCTGTGATAGGGTTACCTGGTACATTAACATGAGGCTCATAAAAAAATGCTTTTAACACTGACAAGTCAGAACATTTGTTCATGAATATTTCACAAATATAGGAAGGCCGCACACAGGAAATATCTTTATATCACTTGCCTCCATACTTAATGGGTTTATAAAACCCTTGACTGAGGTCCAGAACATTTTAAAATTCCCCAGAGTTTCACTTTGTTTATTCTGGAAATATTGTGATTTACAGGAATGATTTTTTTTGTTACACATAAGTTCCTTAAATTCCTATACCTGATCCAATCAGATATTTGATTGCAAGATTTAAGTGTTTTCCAACATTTATCCCTTTGTTTCATTAATCAGAGCAAGAGTGGGATAATCAAATCATTTTTTTGTCCACTAACTCGTTTTGATTTTAAAGGGAAGAATTTGGTTTGAACCTCAGAAAAAGCTTCAAGAAAAAACTCAAGCCATCCCAGTGGCGCTGAGGGTTCAGGAGCTGGATGCCACACCTTGCGCTGCACTGGCAACCTGGGTTTTGGAGCGATATTATTAACCGTCAGACAGACCTAAATGAGATATATAGGTGGGCAAAGGAAAACAAGATGTAATTCAACACTAACAAGTGCTGTGTTATGCATTTTGGAAAACACAAAAGACAGGCTGAATATATACTAAACAATAACATATTAAAATCCTCAGAAGGAGAAAGACAGCTGGAAGTCTTTATCACAAATGATCTGAAGTTTAAACAACAAAGCATTGAAGTGTCAAAAAGGGCAAATAAAATGATGAATTGCATTTTAAGAATCATCAAAAGCAGGGATAGTACCATACTAATGCCATTATATAGCTCTTTGGTAAGACCACTTGTGAAGTATAGTACTGAGTTCTGGAGCCCATCCCATAAAAGAGATATAGGGTATATAGAGAGGGTTCCGAGAAGAGCCACTAAAACACCTGACATATGAGGAAGGACTTAAGGAACTGGGATTGTACTCTCTTGAGATCTGGAGACAAAGAGGTGATATCTGGTCTATGGGGCTTTCAAAAACAAGGACTTATGGGAATGTCTAGGACTGGGACCTTCAATTTAGGGTAAAAACAAACAAAAAAAAACAAGAGTTAGTGTGTTTGTCTGAGTTGGGTGAAGTGAATTATCTGTGCAGTTAGCTAGGTGAAGAAGGGAAATGTGAATAAGGGGGAGTGGATTAGGCAGCAGGAAGCCAGGTGTTTGCATTTAAATCTGCCCTAGATAGATTTTGGCAGAGAACAGCAAGAGGAAGGTGGTGCTCTTAGAACTTTACTACTCTACTGGAATATGTAGCCCACCCTCCCTCCCTCCATCCCCCAACCTTAACCAGTTCTACTTTTATAGGCATAGGATTTGACGGACAACAGGAACTTCCTGTTTGGGAGCAGAAAGGAGTGATCACAGAGGCATAAAGACTCACCATCCTAGAAGGAAAACAGTAGCTCTCCACCCCCCCCCGGCTGCTGGAGGTCTGACTCTGAGCAAGTAAGAAGGAGACTACTGAAGAATACAGAAACTTCCTGTCATAGAACAGGAAGAGCAGGAACTTTAAGGGCACGGAGGCAGTAGGAAAGTAAGGACAAAAAAATATATAAAATAAAAAAATAAATAATCAGAGAGAGGAAAGAGTAAGTATACAAAACAACAGTTGAGGGGCCACAAATAAGACATAGATACATAGATGCAGAGACAGTGTCAGCAGATAAGGGCCTACAGCCCACCCAGTCTGCCCATTTGAGCTTGTAAGTTCACTTTATTTTGTCCTAGAAGTCTGTTGCCCCTAACCCCTGAACTCCAGAATTCATTTATGTCTATCCCATGCATTCTTAAATCCTGTGATTGTTTCAGCCCCCACCACTTCCTCTGGCAGGGTGTTCCACTTGTCCACCACTCGTTCTGTGAAGAAATTCTTCCTCATGTTTCCTCTGATTCGTCCCCCTTCAAACTTCATCCCATGCCCTCTAGTCCTGGAACATCTTTTCTGCTTAAAAATAGTGTATTCCTGCACCCTATTCCTCCCTGTAAGATACTTGTATGTCTCTATCATATCCCCTCTCTCCCACCTCTCCTCCAGGGAGTACATATTCAAGTCCTTCAACCTGTCCTCGTAGGACTTGTGATGCAATCCATGTACCATCTTTGTTGCCCTCCTCTGAACCTTCTCTACCCTGTCTATGTCCTTATGTAGGTAAGGTCTCCAGAACTGTACACTGTACTCCAGGTGGAGCCTCACTAATGTCTTGTATAGTGGAATTATGACCTCCCTTTTCCTGCTGGTGATGCCCGTGCCTATGCATCCCAGCATCCCATTTGCTTTACCTGCTGCCTTGTCACACTGTTTCCCTACCTTGAAGTCATCAGAGATAAAAACCCCAAGATCCCTTTCCTGCTTGGTGCATGCTATATCCTCACCCCCCAACTAATATGATGGGAGTGGTGCAGTGCAGTGGCTATGGAGCGGCAGTCTTCCGGGAGACATTTTAGAGGATGCGTTGTTGTCCCATCTGCAGACACCTCTCTGGGCTGAGGGAGGAGGTTGCTCGTCTCCAAGGTGAGTGGGCCAGGATTCAGGAGACCTCCTCTCTCACCCAGGGATCACTAGGGCCACCACCTCTGCCTCAGAGGTTGCCAAAAAAGAGGAGCAGTTGGACCACAGTGGGCTCAGGGAGGGTGAGGGTGAAGGAACAGAGGCATATCCCTGCAGTTTTACCTCTCCACAATTTGTACACCGTTCTGGCAGAGCATGCTTCCTCTATGGAGGCATTCACAGTGGAGACCAAGGAGAATGCTGGGAACCTCCACAAAGGAGACCCACAGGAGGGTGGCCACACGGTGGAGGCATGGGACCCCACAGGGGAAGGAAACAACTCCTGGTGGGGGACTCTATTGTTAGGAGGGTAGAACTGGGTGAGGGGTGAGGAATGGTGCCTGCCTGGTGCCATAGCTTGGAAGGACAAGGAGCGAGTCCTCAGGATCATGGGAGCAGCTGCATGGGCAAGGGAGCTGGATGTCATTGTCCACCTAGGGACAAATGGCCTGACTGGGAAAGGGATCAGAGCAGTGCAGGAGGAGTTTGTGGCATTGGGGAGGGGCCTTAGACAAGTAGCATGCATGGTAACCTTCTCAGAGGTGCTGCCTCTCTATGACATGGGTGAGGCTAGAGTGCTCCATGCCATGGGATTCAATCAATGGTTGAAAAACTGGTGGAGAGCTCAGGGTTCTGGCTTCATTGGGGACTGGGGGTCTACCTGGAGGGATGCAGGCCTATACAGGTGCAATGGTGTGCATCTGTCCAGGAGGGGAACCAGGATATTGGGTGATAGGTTTAAATGCTTCATTGGCAAGCATTTAAACTAGCCAAGGGGGGAGGCACTGAAAAGGAGCAGGGAAATCCTACCCCCCAAACAAATCAGGGTAGTTAGTGAGGTAAACACCAAGATAAAGAAGTCAATAGGGAGAAGGGCAGGGTAAATGGAGAAAAAGGCAAAGGCAGTAAGGACAAGGATAGGGAAAAAAGAGGTAAGGCCATCAAAAAATGGAAGGTAATGAGTACCAATTCCCGTAGTCTAGGTAATAAGCTCCCTGAATTGGTGGCCTTGATGGAAGAGGGATGCCAGGATATCATGGCAGTCACCAAAACATGGTACACAGAGAACCATGACTGGGATGTCAACCTACCGGGGTACATAATCTACAAGAGGGACAGGAAGGGTAGAAGAATAGGAGGTGTAGCTGGGAGCCCACCCCAGTGTGCCCAACAGTTGGTTTATTTCACCTGTAAATAAAGAAAACCTTCCAGCAATGTCCGTTCCTGAAACAAAGAAAATGGTCCATTGTGGAATCTGAAGCACCCCCAACCTGCACCCACCCTCTGCGTACCCCACTTCCCCACACACACCCTTACCCCATACTTACCTCCGGAGCCTGTCGCGATGATCTTCAGTGGAGCGGGAGATGTCTGAATTCTTCAAAAGCCGACCACAAATGGAAGAAAATCATGGTAAGCTGTATAATGGCATCAATGGGGTGGGGTTCAACTTAGGTGGATATCTCGGCCATTTTTGTGACTTTTGGCTCTAAATTTTCAACATGGGGTTCTTGGGACCCCGCCTCATGAACTCAGTCACTGTCATTTTGTTATTCAGTCCTGAAAGGTGATTTCGCGGTCACTGTATGGAACTACCTTTTTGGGACAGATTAATGAAATGACATATGGCAAACAGCATATCGGGTGTCAGAGGCTGTCCAAAAGGACATTAGGAGGGAAGTGGAGGAGATGCTGGATTTAGGGGTAATCCAGAGATCCCACAGTCCCTGGGCCTCACCAGTAGTCCTTGTGCCCAAGCCAGATGGCTCAACTCATTTCTGTGTGGACTGTTGTGGACTGAATGCAGTCATGAAGTCTGATGCCCACCCGATGCCCCAGATGGATGAACTCCTGGACAAGTTGGGAGGGGTGACCTACCTTATAACTATGGACCTGACCAAGGGGTATTGGCAGGTAGAATTGACAGACAGAGCTAGGGAAAGGTCAGCCTTCATCACTCCAATTGGCTTATTTGAGTTTAAAGTAATGTCTTTCAGAATGAAGAATGCCCTGGCCACTTTCCAGAGGTTGGTGAACCAGGTGTTGAATGGTGCTGAGGAGTACGCCGTATCATAGCTGGATGACATTGCCATTTTTGGTACCAGCTGGGAGAAACACCTTTCATCCCTTAGGGAAGTTCTGGGCAGGATACAGAGGGCCGGGCTCACTGTCAAAGCCAAGAAGTGCCAGGTAGCCATGGGGGAAGTGGCATACCTCAGGCATGTGGTAGGCCAGGGACAGCTCCATCCTAACCAAATAAAGATAGAGGTGATTCAGGCATGGCCCAGACCAGAAACCCAGAATCAGGCCAGGAACTTTCTAGGGACAGCAGGGTACTACAGAAAGTTTGTACCTAATTACAGTGCCCTGGCTGCTCCCCTATCTGACCTGACAAAGAAAAAGATGCCAAAGAAAATTACTTGGGGCCCAGCCTGTGAGGAAGTCTTTACCAGACTGAAGGAGGCACTGTGCAGTGCTCCTGTTTTGACAAGTCTGGACTATAGCAAAACCTTTATAGTTCAGACGGATGCCTCAGACGTGGGTATTGGGGCAGTACTTAGTCAGACGTCTAGCCAAGGGACAGACCACCGAGTTAGGTACCTGAGCAGGAAGCTGCTCCCCAGGGAACAAGCGTACTCCATGGTGGAAAAGGAGTGTCTTGCCATAGTGTGGGCCCTGAAGAAATTAGAGCCATACTTGTATGGACAGCATTTTGTGGTGCAGACTGACCACAACCCCCTGGTTTGGCTGTTGCAGATGGGAAAGAGCAATGGGAGACTGCTAAGATGGAGTCTTGCTTTGCAAGGATATGATCTGACAATTATATATAGGACAGGCACTAAGAATCAGAACACCGATGGGCTGTCTAGGGTCTATGAGGAGTGAACTGATTTGAGAAGCTCATCCCAGGTAGGGGATAGATCCCCCAAATTCAGTCTAGGTGGAGAGCAGTGTGACATAGATGCCCAGTTCTGAGTGCTGTATTATATTGTTTTAATATAAAATGTATTACTGTCTCTGCTGAAAATTCAAATGATCTAGGAATGACCTCTCTCTCATCCCCCCCACAGATTTTAGCTGACAGATGCAGGCCAAGAGAACTGCTGACAGCATTGTATCACAGTCTGTTTAGAGACAATGTGTTACTGGAAGACTTTTATTAAGGATCCTGTTTCTCTGAGCTAATTACAGAGTTGTTAAGTTAATTTTGTTAAGAGAGAAATCATAAACTAGGTTTATGACGTTAAAATAAGGGAAGCTAGGATGTTACATAGAAGTGCAAGGTTGTAAATGACCCTATGAAGCCTGTGTGAAGAGGGTACAGCATGAGATCAAAAGAGGTGTCATTGAAACTTGGGTTATGCTAAGGTTGCAGAATTAATACATCCTGTATAGCTGTATAGTATAGATTAATAAAATTACATCCTGTGGTTGTATAAAAATATATATTTTTTTTAGATATTTGACCAGAGGAGGGGCTGGATGACTTCATCAAAAAGGGGTTGGCCAATACTGCTTGAAAAGATTATTCTCTGTCACTATAGAGATGCATTTGTGTCTGACACTGACTAAGGAAACATCTGAGCACTGAAAACAGGTATTTAGAAAGCTAGACAAAGTCTAAATATAGTTGTAGGAATTGCACTGTTTTAAACCTTGTTTTGTTTTAAAGATTTGTATGTCTTTTGATATGAGTTCTGTATTGTATGTTTGACGTATTATTATATACTTTAGTAAAAACTCTAACTTTAGAGCAAACCTGGTCTGTCTTTGAATTGCTTTCCTTTGCTAAGAAATATTTATGGTTCAGCAGACATATAGCTTGTATGGTGGTACCAAACTGGAAACAGAAGCATTTTAAATCTGAGGTCTTTATTAAGTTTTAAGGGTTCATCTCTGAATACCTGGTTAGGTGCCCGTAGGCAAAGATATCTGGCCCACTGAAGACAGATATGTTTGAGCCTGTGCATTGGGTATGCTAGCAAGAGGTTACAGTTTGAATCCCTCCAGAACTGAGACCAAAGGTTGATCCGAACTCACAAAAACAGACAAGAGGTTTACCTTGTCTGTTACACTGTTCACAAGACTGCACTCAAAGGCTGGCACTTTGGATGTAGAGGGCCTGTCCTGCTCAGTGAATTTGTGACATTAGGGATGTACTTCCATGCATAGAGGGTATCCAATTGGGATTATTAAGTTCAAAAAAAGCTTAGACTACTATATATGTATTAGGATTACACCACAACAGGTTTCTAATAGAGAATATACAGTCCAACCCCCCCCACCATACTGCCTATTTTAACATTATGGGTGTCTGCTTGAAGTTGGAATCTTTCTAAAGAAGTCAAACTAAAGGTAATCAGAAGAAACAAAGAAATATAACAGACACCATGCAATGAAGGGAGGATTTATTTCTGCCAACCCCCCACCTCAATTTAAAGTGAACAGAACATAAAAAAAAAATAACTTGTTTTAAGGGCCCAGAAATCCCCTTCACCAGGGCATCATGGAGAGAGAGATAGTGTCTAAGCTATAAATGAATAGTTGACCCTGTTTGGATATCACACGCTATAAAGCAGTATTATAGGCCTGATCGCGTGGATGTTGACAGGGAGTTTGATTTACAATCTCCTTGCCAACAGTAACGACATTGTCCACATCATTTCATCATGATAGTACATCATGTGATCTCCATGCGATCAGGCCCGAGGATAATTTGCCCACATACCATTGAAAGGGTGAGCTCTCCACCAGGAAGCAGGAAGTAGCGCTCACAGCACGAGTAAGTAATTGGGAGAAACCGAGCTGAAAAACATCAGGTAACAAGATTTGTAAAACACTTAAAAACTAAAAGCATACAGGGCAGGAAGCATTATAAGAACTCCCATAATGTGTGGAGAAGTAAAATCTTAATGAAACACTGTTTACATTTGATTGCAGATTGAACTAACAAATGGCAGAATGCTGACAGGGTTTTAAGGATTCCAAGAGGCTGTACACTGGTGGAGCTAAAAGTAAACAGTCTGAGATGAAGCACATACTGTTTGTATTCAGGTACAAAAATATGTTTTGATACAGTGAAAGAATGTTTGTTTTGTACAAAAAAAAAGAGAGAGAAAAGTGGGTGAGAGAACATAAGTAGTTTAACTGAAAAAGCCCAAAGGTAAAGGGTTTAAGAATAAAAAGTTAAAAGAAGGAAGATGTGGTTTAAAGTCAAAAACGAGGTAGAAAGCTTAAAGCAGCATAATAGTAGAATATAATGCTTCATTAAGAGGTGTCCTGAACTAGGAGTCCAGCAACATATGGTATGAATGAAATATAACCCTCATGATATTTAGAGAGATGGTGAAATAATGAAATATTGATTTTGTATTTTACAGAGCATTGTGAATGTTCAAATCCAATAGATATTGAATCAAGGAAGTTGATGCACAGCAAAGAGTGCTTCTTGGTAATGATCCACAGTTGTATTAAATAATTAATTGAATTGTATCAAGTTTTGGAAACATTGTAAACTTAAAAGCAATTATCATTATTTTATTTCAGGAGCCCTTTGAAAAAGCACTTCTCTAGTACAAAACATTATGGCAAAGAAAAGAAAAGAAAAGAAAAGAAAAAGGATTTCAAATATGACATTAAGAAACCTCTGACTCCTCTTGTTATTAAAAAAGTTGAAAAAACACAGAGAACCATGACTGGGATGTCAACATTCCAGGGTACACAATCTACAGTAAAGACAGGGAGGGTAAAAGAGGAGGAGGACTAGCTCTCTAATTAAGGGAAGGGATCAAAGCAACAGAACTAAAGGGTAAATGGGGAGGAGAGGAGGCACTATGGGTCACCTTGGAGACCGGCAGTGGCACCAGAATCTGCAAAGGGGGTTGTATACAGACTCCAGTCTCAGGGGGAGGAAATGGACAAGGAAATGACAGAAGGCATCCTTAGAATGGCAGAAAAAGGGGAGATATTGTTGATGGGGGACCTGAATATGCCATATGTTAACTGGAGCACGTGTGCTGCAGCCATATTCAAGAGCGGGTCATTCTTGGTGCCCTGCAGGGGGTATGCCTCAGACAGCTAGCATTGGAACCCACTCGGGCGGGAGCAATCTTAGGCCTGGTACTCTCAAATGGAGATGGAGAGAGGATCACAGATTTAGAAGTGGGTAGCCATCTGGGAACTAGCGACCACCGAACAGTGTGGTTCATGATAACCCCAGTCATGGAGTCAAGCCATAGAAAGGCAAAGGTATTGGACTTTAGGAGGGCTGATTTTGACAAAATGGGTGACTGCCTAAGGAATGCACTAGCAAATGGACAGGAAAGAAGGGTGGAAGAACAATGGGAAAAAATCTAAACTGCCATCACAGAGGCAACAATCCATTGTGCGAAGCAAATAAACAAAACAAAAAGAAGAAAAAACCACTATGGTTCTCAAAAGAGATGGCGGGGAAGGTTAGGGAGAAAAAGATAGCTTTCAGGAAGTATAAGGAATCACAGAAGGAGCAGGACAGAGAACCGTATCAGTTAAAGCAGAAGGAAGCGGGGAAGGTAGTCAGAATAGCAAAGGCCCTAACTGAGGAAAAGATAGCCAACTCAGTTAGGAAGGGGGATAAAATTAGATCACGTGATGCAGAGTGCTGAGTAGAAGCTCCTGCCTCCCGATCACTAAATCGTCTTTTTTGGATGACCGAATTCCTCAGTTTCCTGTTTTTGAGACTCAGTGCTGTCTAAATACCTTGGAAGTCTGGTTTGAGTAAAATTGGTGGATGGAGGCTTACATGAAGAAAGCCCCACAGAAGCACACCCCCCCACTACTCCCGAAAAGGCCTCTAAAAAATCCAGGGCTTCGGGTGGGCTTGAGAGGCCTGATCCTCCGAGTCAATTTGGAGAGCAGGAACCTTTAATGCTCACTAGGTTCCTTGAAGAGTTTAAGCCCTTTCGTGAGGAAATGAAAGAAATGGCGATGCATCTGAAGTCTCTCTCTAGAAAATTAGATGAAGTCTCACTATCTGTCTCCGATAACACAGCTTGAATAGTCTCAATAGAGAAAAAGTTAGAAAATCTCAATCCTGATCTGGTGTCTATGCCAGAATTATCTCTGCCTCAAGCCAAGTCAAGATCTAGAGGCCGCGAGCCGCAGAAACAACGCTAGGATACTCGGTTACCGGAGGGAGAAGAAGGCCAACATGTTGTGGCATTTGTCCAGAAGTTGGTGGAGCAGGTTGCCGGCCCCTCTCCCTTTGGCCCTGGCTATATTATAGAGTGAGCTCACAGGTCCCTACGGCCTAAACCTTCTCCGGAGGACCCCCCCCCATTATCTGTCGGTTTTTGAACTACTTGGAGAGGCAGCATTTTCTGCAGAAAGTGAGAGCTTTGCAAGAGGTTCGCTGGGAGAACATGAAACTGAGAATTTCACAAGATTTGCCTGGCTTGGTTCGCATGAAGCGGAAAGCGTTCCATCCCATTGTTTCCAAGATAATTGCGGCAGGCTTGAAATTCAGGATGGGATTCCCGGCCAGGTTACAGGTTTTAGTAAATGGATCCTGGTCCAACTACGATGATCCTGCAGTTGCCCTGATGAGCTTTAAATCTACGCTACCAGATCTATTTAAGGATTCCTGAGATGTTGTGCTCACAGGACGGAGAGCTGTGTGGAGCTGAGAATTGGAACTTTCATTTTTTCCCTTTTTGAGAAACCGTTCAGTGTGAATGCGAGGGGAAATTTCCCCTGTTTTGTTTGGACTAGGGGGATCAGCGCAGGCCGCACTTGCTACTAGTTTCCTTGGCTCCAATTGCAGAGGGCCCAAGCCGGTTAAGGGCAAAAGACACTTAGGGTTTTGGGGCTTGTTTACGGGGGGAACAATATTTCAAGTTTTAGTATTTTTTGTGTGGTAAACATAATAGAGAGGGAGTTGGTTTTGCTGAGATTTAGATTCAGATTTATTTCATCTGGATTGGAATTAGAGCGGTCTTGGGCTTTCTCTGTAGCTCATTCTCACTCTATCATGACCTGGAACTGGCCACTAGAGGGCATATTGGGCATTAGTAATTCACGAGGGTGCAGCCCTCAATTCGAGGGGGATCTCTCTGAATTTTCTTACTAGACTCGAGTGCAGGACAGTTAACTTTCACATGGAGAGCCAGTGCACTTGGAGGCGGGTTATCTCTGGGAAGACGTGTTTTTTCTGCCTTCCCTTCCTGCGATGTGATTACTATCTTTTTCTCGATTCCTGCTGTCAGTCTGTGGTACAGGTCACTCCCCCTCACTGGGTTCCCGATCTGGTTTTAGTTCCTTCATAATTGCCTCACGAAGCAAGGATGATTTCAACTTTCTCTCTCAGTTTTGTTCGGGTTTCCATGGCTACCTGGGTTATACATGGCTTTCGCTGTGGCCCCTTTCTAATAGGTTTCCAATAGGTTTACACTTTGGTGTGGTGGTAGTGAAAGCCCAGGACCGTTCTCTCTCTTTTTTGGGGATAACCAGCACTGTTTTGTTTTCTATATGAGGATAGTGGAATGTAAGACTTTCTATTAACAGGGATGCATTATCGGGGGGTGGGAGATAAGGAAAAGCACCAGTACTGTGCTGAATGTTGCTTGTGACAGTGTGGAGGGTTGGGGCGGGTTTCGGGGTATTACTGGAGGGTAGGGGTGGGTAGGGGGGATGGGATGGACTTAATTGTGGGGGGATTAGGGAGGAGGGTGGGCTTTACTGCAGTAACCATGGGTGTACGTTTGCAGGGGCTACGTATCCCGTGTGCTTTGCTGAATACACAAAGTCTAACTACCATTACTGGATGGCTAATGAGATAACTTTTGCAACTTGGAATGTTAAGGGGATCAGGAAGAAGCACAAACAATATCAGGCTCTCAAACATTTAAGCTTACTTAGCTCTCAGATAACTTTTTTACAGGAAACCCATTTATTAGAAGTGGAAGCTTTACAGTTAAGGAGACAACAGGTGGGATTGGTTTACAATGCCCAGGGATCTACAAATAGCTTCGGGGTCATGCTCATGATTAACAGGGGTATTTCCTTTGTTTCTACACAGGTTATTAAAGATCCCGAGGGAAGGTTTATCCTTGTGAAAGGTACTCTCTGGTCTGTTCCAGTATTACTTGGCAGTATTTATGGCCCTAACATTGGTGACCCAGGATTTTTTATGAGACTTATATCTGCTATTCTCCCAATGCTTCCCATCAGGATTATTTTAGGGAGGGATTTTAACCAAGTACTTGAGCTTAATTTAGACAGATCAGGCAGAGGTCTGGGAGGGGTCACTCTGGGGCAGAAGGCTTTTAAAGATCTATTGGACCAATGCAGGCTCTGTGATGTCTGGCATGTTTTACATCCTGATTCTAGGGAGTTTACCTTCATGTCAATGACGCACGGCTCGCAGTCCCGCATTGATTACATACTTATTTCTCAGTGCCTATTACCTGGGGTTAAGACTTCCTTGATTCAACCTGGCCCAATCTCTGACCACTCACTAGTATTATGAAAATTGGTACTGCTTAATTTACCTAACAGGGAAACCAGATGGAAACTTAATGAACAACTTCTCAAGGATGTTAAATACTGCAAACTTATAAGGGAACAAATTGAATCCTTTTTTTCATCTAACCCATTAGATAGTGCAAAGCCAGACATTTTGTGGGGGGCCTTTAAGGCCTTCATGAGAGGGATCCTTATCAGCATGGCAGTTGGTAGGAAAAGGGCACAGGAGAAGGAATTAATATCTTTACTATCCCAAATTAGATCACTTGAAAATAATTTCTCGATTAATCCTCTCGATGAGGATATGGGGAAACTCTTAGTGTTGAAAGATAGATATTTGGAGTTACTCCGAGATAAAGCAGAATTAGCTGTTATTCGTACAAGAACTAGTTACACTGACCAGGGAGAAAAGGTGGGGCGCCTACTGGCACTGCGTATTAAGCAACAAGAATCAGTGAGATTTATCCCTCCTATCAAGGCAATGGCTGATGGAGCCTTAATAGTATCTCCCACTGAAATAGTTCAAGAATTTGCCCGTTACTATACAAACTTGTACAGTGACATGGAGCATCCCCCTTGCCCTGGGAGTACGGAGAGTTACCTGAAAGATTCTCATTTGCCCCTCTCTCTGATTGACACAAGGATTTTCTGGTTGCTCCTATTTCTCAGGAGGAAATTGCCAATGTTATTAGTGAATTGCCAGCAGACAAGGTCCCAGGCCCCGATGGTTTTTCCTCCTTATTTTATAAAGTTTTTCGGGACCTTCTATTACTAGTACTTTGCCGTTTATTTCAGCATATTTTAGCTGGGGTGGAGGCCGATTCCCACCTATTTGAGGCCTTGATTGTTCTGCTCCCCAAACCAGATAAAGATCTTGAGCTGGTTCAGAGTTACAGACCTATCTCACTTTTAAATCAGGATATTAAAATTCTCTCCAAAATATTAGCCAATAGGTTAATGGTAGTTATTCCTGAGTTGATAGGTATAAACCAGGTAGGATTTATGAAAGGGCGTTCATCTTCTGACCACTTACGTACCTTATCGCATGTCTTCTCGGCTACCAGGGATGCTGAGTTCCCTGCAGGACTGGTCTCCCTGGACGCCGAGAAGGCATTCGATCGAGTGAACTGGAACTTTCAGTTCCGAGTTCTGGAAGCATTTCATTTTCCCTCTCTGTTTATTTCCTGGATTGCCACACTTTATAAAAGCCCTACTGCAAGAATTTCTGCAAATGGGGCATTCTTTAAGCCCTTTACGCTTCATTCAGGAACTAGGCAAGGATGTCCTTTATCTCCTTTGTTACTTAATTTATATTTGGAACCTCTCATTCAAAATATTCCCAATAATGTTTCTATACAGGATGTTAGAGTTGGGCGACATGAAATTAAAGTCACTGCATACGCAGATGACCTGCTGATACACTTATCTCACCCTGTATCCTCTGTTCTGACTTTGCTAAGGGAAATAGCAAGATTTAGCAACCTGTCCAATTACAAACTGAATGCTAGTAAATCTCTATTTTTCCCACTAAACCATAAAGTTTTCAAAAATGACATTAGTCCTTTTGGTTTGTGTTGGACTTCCAGGTCATTTAAATATTTGGGTATTAAGCTTTCTCGTAACCCTCTAACGTTGCTTAAGGAAAACCTGGATTCTCTCTCGCAGTTGATAGCTCACGACCTTGAGAGGTGGCCCAAACTTCCTATTTCATTATGGGGCCGGATCAACATAATTAAGATGAACATATTTCCTAGAATTTTCTATCCATTATCTCTCCTTAACACCTTTATTCCTTTACTCTGGTTTAAAAAGACACATGGTGTATTCACCAGATTTATCTGGGCAGACAGATATCCTCGGTTGGCTTATCATAAACTGGCAGCCCCAAAATTGGAGGGGAGTTTATGAATTCCCTATCTGGCCATATATCACTGGGCTAGTCACTTAGCAAAATGTCTGAGATGGGTATCCCTGGCCCAGAAAAAGAGCAACTGGTTTGGCTTAGAATAGAACTGAATGCAATTAAGTCCAAGAATTTGGACCCTCTTATACTATTTTTCCCTTAAGTTCTCCCAGGTACGTAAGACTGAAGAGTGCCCCATAATAATGACCTCTTTAAAGATTTATTCTCAAATGTGTTCATTTTTACAATATTCCCCTCATCGGGACCTGGCCCAGTCTATTTGGAACTCCCCATCTTTCACTATTAATAAGAACCAGATTTCCCTTCAATGGTTGTCCCAATTGGGAGATGGGAAGCTTTTTCTCTTACGGATGGAGAGGGGCATTGGTTATCAGTGGAAGATATTATTAAGAAATTTCTCATTCCAGTTTCCTCTCATTTCAAAGTTATACAATTAAAGCATTTACTTGTAATCAATTTCGGCAATACTCCTCCCTCCCAGACCATCACTCCTCTGATACCTGAGGTTTCCCCGCTTTCTGGATCTTCAGGTGTAATCTCTAAGCTATATCAGGTTTTGTTTTACAAAAAATATGGGGGTCCCTTTGGGCCTACAAGATTCTGGAATAATTTTTTCCCTCAACATTATTTGGATTGGCATTCTCTGTGGAGATCATGTCATAAATATATTTCTCAAGACAGATTGCGTCTCATGCAATATCATATTTTACATAACTTGTACTACACCCCGGTTAAATTACAGAAGTGGGGCTACCTGAATTCCAATATATGCAATAAATGTTTGCAGGAAGAAGGAACACTTCTCCACATGTTTTGGTCCTGCCCTAAAATCTCCCCCTTATGGGATTCAATTAAAACTTTCCTGGACCCTCTGCTGGGCCTTCAGGAATACTTCACTCCCGAGATCTGCCTGTTAGGGGACTTATCATCTATTAGAGTTAAGGTACAAAAGTTTCACATTTCCATGATTGCCTTATCGGCTAAGAAGCTTTTTCTATGTCACTGAAAAGATAAATCCTCTCCATCTGTCCAGGAATGGGTAAAAGAAATTCTGTCCAATCTGCGCACAGAAAAAGTGATTGCCAGTCTCCACAATAGAATGGCAGCATATACCCAAAATCTGGGATCCCCTTCACTCTCTAATTTCTCTGGTTCAAGTCTAAGTGTATCTCAGACTATATTGTCATGTAAGACCTTAAGTAAGGTGCTTGGCATTTGATGGGTATTAGTTTGGGTTACTGCAGTAAGGGGAGAAAAGGGTGGGTCAGGCAGTTATTCCTATACATTGTATCGGAATGCCTTTGTCACTGTCACTTAAACTGCCTTTTATTGTGGAAAATGTATCAATAAATTTTAAATTGAAAAAAAAAGAAGGAGGATAAAACCTTTTATACAGTAGGTACGTCAGGGAGCAAAGGAAGATCAAGGGAAGGATAGTGAGGCTCAATAAAGGGGAGGGGGGTGGGCAGAGGATGACAGTGAAAAGGCAGAGCTACTGAATGAATGCTTTTGCTCAGTATTCACAAAAGAAGAAGAGGGGGAGGTACCTAAACCAAAAAATAGAAGCACTCTAGATGGGGGGTGTCCATACCAGTCTGCTCACAGAAGAAATGATCCTGAAAGAACTCCTAAAACCCAAGGTGGACAAAGCAATGGGGTCTGATGGGATTCACCCCAGAATTCTAAAAGTACTAAGGAGAGACCTAGTGACACCACTGACTACCCTTTTTAACAAATCATGGGAGGATGGTGTGGTACCTGAGGATTGGAGGAGGGCAGATGTGATTCCTCTTCACAAAAGTGAGAGCAAGACAGAGGCAGAAAACTACAGACCTGTTAGATTGACCTCAGTGGTAGGGAAAATTATGGAATCACTTCTGAAAGAAAGAATTGTTGAGTGCCTAGAGGCTAGCAGGGCACAGGACCTGAGGCAGCATGGATTCACAGTGGGAAGGTCATGTCAGATGAATCTAATAGATTTCTTTGACTGGATGACCAAACTAGTAGACCAGGGAGGGGCTGTGGATATGGCCTACCTAGACTTTAGCAAGGTATTTGACACAGTCCCACACAAAAGATTAATAAACAAGTTAGCCAGCCTGGGAGTGGGTTCCTGGGTGGTAGCCTAGGTAACAAATTGGCTTGGCAACAGGACACAGAGGGTAATAGTAAATGGAGTACACTCTGAAGAAAGGGTGGTTACTAGTGAGGTACCGCAGGGTTCAGTACTGGGACCGGTCCTATTTAATGTCTTTATAAGAGACATTGCAGAAGAGCTAGAAGGAAAAGTATGCCTCTTTGCAGATGACACAGAGATCTGCAACAGGGTTGATACACAAAGGGGGGTGGAAAGGATGAGAAGGGACTTAGTAAGGTTGGAGGAATGGTCAAAAATGTGGCAGCTTAAATTCAATGCAAAAAAGTGCAAGTAATGCACCTAGGAAATAAAAACCAGGAGCGTACACAATGGGAGGGGGGGTACAAAAAACAACAAAGATGGAAAGAGACCTGGGGGTAGTCATATCAGATGACCTTAAGGAAGGCAAGCAATGTGAGAAGGCAGCAAGGAGGACTGGTAGATACTGCGATGCATAGGGAGAAGCATCACCAGTAGAAAACAGGAAGTTGTTATCTCTCTGTACAGAGAGTTGATGAGACCCCATCTGGAGTACTGCGTGCAGTTCTGGAGACCCCATCTCCACAAGGACATAGACAGATGTAGGCAGTCCAGAGGAGGGCAACTAAAATGGTGCAGGGTCAGCACCAGAAGCCATATGAAGAGAGAGACTTATAGAGTTTAATACATATACCCTTGAGGAAAGGAGGGGGGGGCATGATAGAAACTTTCAAGTACCTCAAGGGAATCAACAAAGTCCAAGTCGAGAGCATCTTTCAGAAAAAGAGATGTGCAAGAACAAGGGGGGCACAATTTGAAGATAGAGGGGGATGGCTCAGAGGCAACATCAGGAAATATTTTCATGGAGAGGGTGGTGGATGCATGGAACCACCTTCCTGAGGAGGTTGTGAGGTCAAAAACAGTGGGGGAATTCAAGAATGCATGGGACAGACATGCCTACAGTATAGTGGGTGGTAGGAGGAAGTAAGCTGTTGGTTAACTAGGGTCTGCAGCTTATCCAATAGGTAGGGAAATGGGCAGACTGGATGGGCCAAGCAGTCCTTATCTGAAATCAAAGTCTGTGTTTCTATGTTTCTATGCTCTAATTAAAAGGAAAAAAATTGAAATGCTGGCTAAGAAGACAAAGTATTATAAAAGCTGAATGACTGACCCTCCAACAACTTGAAAACCTACTATAAGTTGTAACTGTAAAGCCACAGATAAGGAAGGGGCCATTTTGGTGTGGGAGAATGAATATTTCATAGAAGCAAATAAACAGGTCAGCAATTTGTATTTTTTCTTTACTAAGGAGTCATGAATGACCCTATAGGTAGGATAAAACAAAAAACCACTGGCATGATGGAAATGACAACATCAAGTGACTGGATAACAGACAAAGTTACATTTCTTACTGTCCCAACCCTAGGTGACCAGTGTTGTATCTACTATCAAACAAACTCTTGCTAAAGGTGATATGGCTGCAGCTGAGCTCACTGAACTCATGGCGGAACATGGCCCAGTTCGCTGTGTCCATAATGGCCACCCGAGCTCAGTGCAGATGCACAAGTCAATGTGCATGCATGTGATGAAGTCACGCATGCGTGACAACTTGTGCTTGCACACTGAACTTTGTCGGTCATGTTAGACACAGAGGACTGTGCCATCTTCCGCCATGAGTTAAGTGAGCTTGGTGCAGAACGGCAGAAAAAGTAGTTCACCTGCGGGGAGATGAGCGGCACTCAGATTTGGAGTTACAGAAGGAAGTATTGCAACTCCAAATCCAAATGTGTGCTTTAGTATCCCCTTTTTCAAGCTACTGCAAGATGGTTGCAGGCTCTGCCCACTGCAGCCGTAAGAATACAAGTAAGTTAGTTAAGTTTATTTTCACAAGTGTTAAAATACTTATAAACACAAACTGTATGAATACAAACATTTTAAAAATACAGAAATTTCAGGCATAAATACAACACAGTTCTTATTAAACTGATTATGCAGCCAATTTGAAACCCATTGTTTTCATGAGACTGAAATGACTTACCAACTAGTTGTTGTTTTTTTCTCTTCAGCTGTAGCATGTGGTTTTCAACAGAAAGTATTCAGGCAACTCATTCAGAACTCAGCAGAAACCAGCTAGCAACCAGACATCAGTGATTAAAAGTGTTCCTATGCAGAGACTTAAAGGAATACTATAGTCAAATTCTGCTAAAACATATGTTGTGCACAGTGTTGTGATTTGTGTGTTTAATTCTGGTGTGTCCTTCCCTGTGTTTGCTATTAGGATTTTTTTGTCAATTTGCCTGCTAGTTTTATGGCCTCTCCAGCTAGTTTTATAGCCTCTGGGGATCTCCATATTATCATTGTTTATTGCTGGTCTTTTCCCATGTGACAGTGATGTGTCTGTGACCACTGGTTCAGCAAGTGCTGGTTTACAGTCAATTTTAAAGCAGTAAAGCTGTGGTTTTAAGTCACTTTCCTTATCCAGTATGCACCGAAGACTACATTTACAGCTTAGCAATCACTTGAGGTCTAACTGAGTGAGTACTCTGTAAGAAAGCAGCTAGAGTATTTACTAATTATGGCACTGATGACCTGGGGTGATTTGTGTGCTTTTTATGGCTGGTTTTAGTATGATGAAATTAAAAACGTTAAATGTGAACAATTTAATCCTGCTGACAAGACCTCGACAAACATATAGAAGACAAAAATATTGAATTAGAGTTATTAAGCTGAGTCCAGAATGCTGTGCATCTATCTTCTGATTACTGCTGCAGGACTTTCCCTCACTGAGTCAGTGGTCCCAGATGCATCACTGCCACATGAGACAGGATGCATTGTAGGACAAAGAAGAGCAATAAACTATTCTAATATGGAGATCCCCAGAGGTCATAAAACTAGTAGGCAGATGTATTAAAAATTCCTAACAGCAGAGAAAGGGAAGGACACACCAGGAGTAAACACACAAATCAAACACTGTACAGAACATATGTTTTTGCACATTTTGACTGTAGTACTCCTTTAACAGCTGAAATGTTAACTGGCTGTTAACTTGTTTCACAGTAAGTTTAATGTGAAGTGTGCTGTATATTAATTCAACAGACATTTCACAATATAAAAAGAATTCAGTCATCAACACTATATAAGAATAGGGAATCCCTTCCGGTTGAAAGCAGTTGCCTTTTTAATAGTAGTGACAATCAAACGCATGACAAAATTTGTTGACAAATACTGTATATTAAGCAGTGGGTACCCTGTCTTCCAGCATAGTGAAATAAAAAACCTGTTACAATCAGATGCCATGAATGATTGACATTTTACCTGAAAATATATTGCTTACTATTGATATAACGTAGAAAGTCCCTAAACAAACAACCCTCATGAAAGAGCATTAGATGCTGTTGCAGGTTTTCTAATACAACAGTCCTCAAATGTCCCAGCAAACAAATTTAATTGTTCATAAGGTATGGCTTGTCCTGGAAATAAACTATTTTTTGTTCTCAGATAAATGTTATATTGAAACGAAAGGCACTGCAATTAGCACTATATTCACCTCAAACCTGCCCAATTTATTTTTTTGGAAAATGGGAAGTAACTGTTTTTGATGGGACAAGAAACCAATTCTTCAAAAATATTATACCCTGGCATTTTGGGACTGGCAGTCTAGCCTAGAGGTTAGAGTAACAAGCTGCGAATGAGCTTGGTACATCCAATATACCTGGGTATGACTCTCACAACCTCCACTTGCATACTGTGTGACTCTAAGCAAGTCTCTTTACCTCCCCAGTGCTCATAGTCCCTGAAAACAGGCAGCTGTGCCTATTGGGCCTTAGCCAGTCACCAAAGAATAATTAAAACAATACTGACAATAGTATGTTGATCCTGAGAGGCACTAAATATGAACTGGGACAATTTCTTCAATACATTAGTGGGAGCAGTCAACATCTGTCCTTTAACTCAAAGAGGGATTTCCAGGACATCCATTGTTTGAATTTATTTAATGTATACAGAAAGGAGAAAGGAAAATCTTTCAACTCAGTTGATCTGAAAGGAAATGCACAAGACTTCTATTCTATGAGGAGATACTGTCAACCCTGTCTTGGATTAAAAAAAATGATGGGACAATATTTGAGAGTGAGAAGAAACTGACCTCAGGAAACAGATTTCAAAAGACATGGTGATGATATGTACAAATGTTTCCAGGAAACAAATTATGATCAAAGCAGTATACCATCAGCTTATGAGAGAGCAATGAAAGCAAACAGGATGTCTTTACTAGAGACTAAGCAAAACAAGCATTTGTCAATGCCGAATGTTTGCTTGCTGGCATTGGCATTCGTAGTGTAGGAGTTAGAGAGATGCATAATAGGAATGGCAGTGAAGTACTGAACTGAAGCCAACCCCACCACCACCCTGCAGAGACTGACAGGCATTGGGGTGTGTCTTTGGGTCATCAGCCATAACACCCACACCATTTCACCACACCCTACCCTGCAGACACTGACAAGTGTCACTGTGTGCCTTGGGGTCCTTGGGCCTTATGCTCACCACATTCCATAAGGAAATATGGTGAGATGGGTGCAGTATTGGAGAATGGGGTGAACTTTGGGGCCGAAGAGTCCAAAGCACACCTCGATGCCTGTCACTCTACTAGGGTGGGGCCTTATGGTTGGAAACCCTAATGCCCCAGGCGTTTATTGGTATTTTTACTCCAAATTTTCAGCATGGGTTTTTTGTGACCCCCACCTCATGAACAGTGGCAACATCAGTTTGTTAGCCGAAAGCTGATTTTGCACAGCGACTACGCCATTTGGCACCACAGGTGCGAAAACACATTTTGAACAGTATGTGAAAAGTGACAGCTGTACTGTTCATGGGGAGGTGTAAAAAATGGCAATGTTGAAAGTCTGGAGTGAAAATATTAAAAAACTGGTGAAGTCACGAGTGTGCGTAGAAACTGCGCAATGCACACCCGTAATGTACTGTAATTAGTTTGGGGATTTTTTACAGCAGATTGTCAACACAGGCATTTTGGGACCTCTGCTCATGGACAGAGTCACTGTCAGTTTCATAATCTGTCCCAAACATTGATTTCCCCACAGCAACCATGCATTTCTGCGCCAGAAGTACGAAAACACATTTCAGCCAAGGTGTGAAAAATGATAGCTGTACTGTTCATAAGGAGGTGTGGAAAAATGCCAGTGTTGAAAATCTGGACTGAAAATATTACAAATTCGTGAACTTACGAGGGTGCTTGGAAAGTGTACAATGCACGCTCGTAACATAGTCATTTTAAGGACTTTTGTCACCAAATTTTCAACATAACCATTTTAAGACCTCTGCTCATGAACAGTGTCACTGTGATTTTCTTAATCTGTCCCAAAAATTGATTTTGCACGCCAACTGTGCCATTGTGCGCTATATGCGCAAAAACACATTTTGGGCAAGATGTGAAAAATTACAGCTGTACTGCTCATAAGGAGGTGTGGTAAAATGGCAATGTTATAATTCTGGAGTAAAAAAAAAGTTAAAATTCTCGAAGTTACGAGCGTGCATAGGAACTGTGCAAAGCACGCTTGTAAAACAGTCATTTTGGGGAATTTTTTCACCAAATTTTCAACATAGGGTTTTGGGGGGCCTACCTCATGAACTGTGACACTGTCATTTTGTTACTCAGTCCCAAAGGTGGTTCCATGCAGTGACCATGAAATCACCTTTTGGGACCGAATAACAAAATGACATCGGCTAAGTTCAGGAGGTGGAGTCCCAAGAACCCCATGTTGAATAGCTGTTGAAAAAATTCCCCAAAATGGCCGAGATATGCACCAAAGTTGAAAAAAAAAAAACCATTTATGTCATTATACAGCTTACCTGCATTTCTTCAGTTCGCAGTCATCTTTGAAGAGTGCAGGTGTGTTCCCAGTCAACCGAAGATCATCGCGCCAGCCTCCGGAGGTAAGTATGGTGAGAGGGGGGTATGGGGAGGTAGGCTACACAGAGGATGGGTGCAGGTTGGGTTCAGGGGACCATTTTCTTTTATTCTAGTTTTTTTTTTTTTAAGACGACGTGGGACTTTTTCCATGCTGAGGTGGGCTCCCAGCGTGGCACCTGCAAGTTTGTTGGGGCGGGCACAGTGGAGCCAACAGGGGATTGGGCACTCCCATGGGTCACAGACTTCGGCCACACTGGGGTGGGCTCCCAGCATGGCACCAGGAAGATTGCTTTTTGGGGGAGGCAGTGGAGCTGATGGGGTCACTGTAGGAAATCAAAGTTTGGGACAAATTAACAAAATCACAGTGCCACTGTTCATGAGGGGAGGTCCCAAAATGCCTATGTTAAAAATGTGGTTAAAAAAATCCCAAAAATAATTGGTCACAGACGTGTGTTGCACAGTTTCTATGGATGCTCATGACCACCAGTTTTTCATATTTTCACTCCAGATTTTCAATGTTGCCATTTTTTTAAATCTCCTCATGAACAATACAGTTGTCATTTCCCACATGCTGCCCAAAATGTGTTTTCATCACTGTGTTGCCAAATGGCATAGCCGCTGTGCAAAACCACCTTTCAGCTAGCAAACTGATAGTGCCACTTTTTATGAAGTGGGCTCACAAAAAGCCCATGTTGAAAATTTGGAGTGAAAATACCAACACACGCCTATGGTGTTAGGGTTTCCAACTGTAGCACCCCACCCTGTAGAGACTGACAGGTGTCAGGGGTGTGACTTGCGATCATTGGCTGTAATGCTCATGCCATTCCACCCCAACCCCCACCCTGCAGCCAGTGACAGGCATCGTGGTGTGCCTTGCAGTGTTGGCCACAAAGTTCACCCCATTCTCCTATACTGCACCCACCTCAGCATATTTCCTTATGGAATGAGGTAAGTATAATGCCCAAAGGCCCCAAAGCACACTGCAACACTGTCAGTGTCTATAGGGTAGGGTGCCAGTGTCTCAAACTCACTAACCTTAGCTTGCTTTAAGCCCAGGCTCAGAAACTTCCTGCTTAGCTCTCGCAAATGCAACTGCCACTAGCCTAGTGTAAAAAAAAAAAATATATATATATATATACTCTGTTTGACAATGCTCACTGAGCGGCTCCCCCTTCCTTTCCCTACTAATTCCTCCTCCCCTATCTCCCTCCCTTCTACTCCCACCAGCTCTCCCCTGACCATAAGTTTTGCACCTTTTGTTATCTTTTGCTTCGTTGGAGATTGTATTCTATTGCAACAAAATTGTAATTGAACTGTAACTTTTTTGTTTGTGAGTACTGTGTCCCTTGTACTACTGTTCTGATGTCCTCTTTGTGACGAGGTACCTTTGTAAATGAGCCTCTGGCTCAAAGGTTTCTAAACTGATGTTTAACTAACTAAATAAATAAATAAATAAATAAAATGGCATGAGCATTATAACTGGTGACCCAAAGGCACACCCCAATGCCTGTCAGTCTCTGCAGAGTGGGGATGGGGTTGGCGTCACTTCAGTACTTCACTGCCATTCCTATTATGCATCTCTAACTCCTGCACTTCCAGTGCCAATGCCAGTGAGACATTTGGCATTGACAAATGCTTGTTGGTATTCACTATACAATCTCTCCAGTGCTGGCACCCCTGTGGCCCCTGAAGGTTCAGTTGGCTCTCTCTTACCATGGCTATTGCTGTTTTGTACCAACCGACATGTTCCTGTTTCTGACCCCTCTGGGTGGTCACTGCCTGACACTTACCTGTAATGTCTGCTATTATAACTCTGCCAGCAGCCCTGCAGGACTCTGTCCTCCCTCTTCACTCTGCTCTGGTTTTCACAGTGTCAACACTCATGAAAGCTAGCACACAAATGCCTCTTGTTTCTTCATCAGGAATTAGAAGTTCACCCTCACAGTTCATCTCACAGATTTCACAAATGCACAGTCTGTGGTAACACAGCTCAATATCTCACTGGATTACAGGTCTAGTCTCCACAAGATCTCTCCTAAATCTGCTAGCCTCCAGCACAGCCCCCATGTCTTCAGCAGAATACATCCAGTTCCACTTGGCTTGGTCATCTGTCAGTCATTGACAGGCACTCCTGAAGGTCCACATTTGACATGCCATTGAGCCCACCAAAAGGGCGAACAGGATCTATAGTACTCTTGCATTCCAGAGATGTACAGGAGCTTCCTCAGCTGTATGATCTCTTGGTTGGCTGTTCAGCAAGGTCACGGGTTGGCAGTATTGCAGTGGCTATGATGTCCTGGGGAACTGCCTCCTAAGAACTCCTTCTCCTTCAGTGCAACTCTCACCTCCCACCATGTTCAGGTGGCAGGGGTGAGAGAAAGCATCTGCTGCAGTCAGTACAGTAGCCAAGTGCTCACTCCATCAGCTGCAGCTGGCCACCTTTGTTGTGTGGTTGAACTATGGTTCCAGCATGATGCAGAAGGTGCTGAAAAAGCAGAGTCCCTACCAGCTCCTGTTGGACCCCCATACACAGTATTCAAGTCACAGGGGCTGTAGATAGTGGCAGCACATGGCACTGGGCAGGTTCATGATTGGGGGCCCAATGGTAAGCCCCACATTAATGGGGGGTTTACATTACTTCATCTCTTTCATTCACGCATTATAAAACAAAAAAGAGGAATTCAAAGCACCTGCTTCATATGAAATTCACCCTGTGAATTGTTGGCAGTTGGGAAGTAGTGTTTCATAAAATTCTAATCCTGGTTTCCCAAGTGTTGGCTATAGTCATGGGCTGGTTTTACCAACCATTGCCAGATTTCACCCTTTCTTGAAGCTGAAGATGTGGATTTTAGGAAGATATTACATTTTAATGTGCAAGGCACAGCTATAGTGTGGTCTACATCGTGACATGGTCCTTGGCCCATCTCAGTACCACTGGCACTTTGATTATCTATTGATAGCACCCACTATAGAATTTACATGTATGTAGTATTGTTTATGAACTTCACAGGAGAGTGTAGCTCAGATGCTACATCTCAGTTCTAGTGGGGTCATGCGTCTGCATAGGACAGCTTGATGTCTCTCAGTACTGTTGGTACTTTAATTTAATTTTGTCCTTTTGTATTTTTCCCTTTCCCATTCTTTCTTTCATTTTGCCATTTTATTTCTCTGTTCTACAGTATGTATTGTCTGGTGCATCTTTGAGCTATTTTGATTAGATACTCATTTGAAGCCTTTAGTTGTGTTTTTTGCACTATTTTATTTTTTCCATATTGGGTTTTAGTGTCCTGTCACTTTAAATTAGCAGTATATAAGTATTCTTACTTGTAGGAAACAACACCCTGAAGAAGATGTCATTGAATAATATGTATGATTTTGAAACATCAACTGATCAGGAGTACCCACCCACTCCGGACGCTCACGTTAGACTTCAAGTCCATTTTTCTTCCTATTCCAGATCTGTCCAAGAAGACTTCTGCAGAATGATGACAATACAAAAGCAGCACAATAGTGTCACAAACCCGCTCAGCAGGTCAGCCCTCTACTCCCTAAGTGCCAACCTCTGAGCGCAGTCTTGTGAACAGTTAACAGTACAAAGTAATCCTCTTGTCTGTTTTTGTGGATTCGAATCAACCTTCGATCTCAAGTCTTGGAGGGATTAAAACTGTGAACCTCTTGCTAGAGTACCCAATGCACAGGCTCAGATAATTCTGTCTTTGGGGGGCCAGATATCTTTGCCTATGGGCACCTAACCAGGTGTACAGAAATGAACCCTTAAAACCTGTAATAAAAGACCTCAGATTTAAAACGCTTACCTTTTTCCAGTTTGGTATCATCATTCAAGCTTATGCACAGCATCTGCTTTAACTATATATATACTCTACTTGCAAAGGAAAGAAATCAAAGACAGACCAAGTAAGCTCTAGAAATAAGAGTTTTACTACAATAGGTAAAAAATATGTAACACATAAAATACAGAACTATTACATCACAGGACATACAACTCTCTTAAACAAAACAGGTTTTAACAGTGCAATTCTTACTACAGTACTTAGATTTGTATCTCTCTGTAAATACTTGCTTAAAGTGCTCCCAGATGTTTCTTTGTCAGAGTCTAGATAGAAGTGTCCGAAGGAAAACAGCACAATGATTAAAAGCTGATTTTCCCCACTTATTTGCATGAGGTCACCTATCTCCTCCCTGTCAGAATATATAAAAATATATATCTATATAAAAACAGGATGTCTTTTCCAAGTATTAAATTCTGCAACCTCAGCATAACTCATGTTCTTCAAATGACTCTCTTTGATCTTATGATAAGCGTCCCCCTTCCAGGACATAAAGCATCTTTTATGACTTCACTCTAAAATGTCACAACCTGCTCTTCTTCCTCTAAGCGTTATCAAGTTTATGATTCTCCCTCTTAGCAACTACAGCTATAATTAACTTAAATTTTATAATTAGCTTCAGGCCTTCCAGGTAACACCTTGTATGTAAAACCTGTGTGTGTGTGTGTGTGTGTGTGTGTGTGAGATCTCACATGCTGTTTCAGTATTTCTCATGGGAGACAGTCCATACACATTTTTATATTACAAAAAATGATACAGCACTCAGAACTGGCTATCCATGTTACAATCCTCCCCACCTAGACTGAATTTGGTGGCTCTATTCCCTGCAGGGATGAGCTTCCCAAATCAGGTCACTCCTCATAGACACGAGACAGCCCATCTGATTTCTGATTGGTCGCTCCAGCCCTATGTAGAATGGTCATGTCATACCCTTGCAAAGCAAGACTCCATCTTAGCAATCTACCATTGTTCTTTCCCATCTGCATCAGTCAAACCAGGGGGTTGTGGTCAATCTGCACCACAAAATGTTGCCCATATAAGTATGGCTCTAATTTCTTTAGGGCTCACACTATAGCAAGACACTCCTTTTCCACCATGGAGTATGCTTGCTCCCTGGGAAGTAACTTCCCACTCAGGTATACTACTGGGTGATCTGTCCCTTGGCTGGATGTCTGACTCAGTACTGCCCCAATACACATGTCTGAGGTGTCAGTCTGAACTATAAAGGTTTTGCTGTAGTCAGGACTTGTCAAAACAGGAGCACTGCACAGTGCCTCCTTTAGTTTGGAAAAAGCTTCCTCACAGGCTGGGTCCCAGGTCATTTTCTTGGGCATCCTATTCTTTGTCAGGTCAGACAGGAGAGCAGCCAGGGCACTGTAATTGGGTACAAGTTTTCTGTAGTACCCTGCTGTTCCTAGAAAACTCCTGACCTGCTTCTGTGTTTCTGGTCTGGGCCATGGCTGGATTACCTCTATCTTTATTTGGTTAGGACGGAGCTGTCCCCAGCCTACCATATGCCCAAGGTATGCCACCTCTCCCATGGCCACCTGGCACTTCCCGGCTTTGACAGTGAGCCCGGCCCTCTGTATCCTGCCCAGCACTTCCCTAAGGTGGGATAGGTGTTCCTTCCAGCTGGTGCTAAAGATGGCAATGTCATCCAGGTACACCACAGCGTACTCCTCAGCACCATTTAATACCTGGTTCACTAACCTTTGGAAAGTGGCTGGAGCATTCTTCATTCTGAAAGGCATTACTTTGAACTCAAATAAGCCTATTGGAGTGATGAAGGCTGACCTCTCCCTAGCTCTGTCTGTCAACTCTACCTGCCAATACCCCTTGGTCAGGTCAATAGTCATAAGGTAGGTTGCCCCCCCAACTTGTCCAGGAGTTCGTCTGTCTGGGGTATCGGGTAGGTGTCTGACTTCGTGACTGCATTCAGTCCATGATAGTTGACACAGAAATGAGTAGAGCCATCTGGCTTAGGCACAAGGACTACGGGTGAGGCCCAGGGACTGTGGGATCTCTGGATTACTCCTAAATCCAGCATCTCAGCCACTTCCCTCCTAATGTCCTTTTGGACAGCCTCTGACACCTGATATGCTGTCCACCATATGGGCGTCTGTGTCCCTGTCTCCACATCGTGCATCGTTAAGGGAGTTAGTCCAGGCTTGGCACTAAACAATGGGGAAAAGTCTGCTAAAACCTCCCTTACTTTCTGGATCTGGTCCGGGGCCAGCTGGGGAAACAATTTTACTGCTTTCACAGAGGACTCCCACTCGCTTTCCTCCAGCAAGTCCAGAAGGGGGTCTCCTTCGTCTGTCTCCTCCCCATGACTACACACTGCAAACACCATGTCAGTCCTATTTGCATATGGCTTCATCATGTTGACATGGTACATCCTTTCTGTCTGTCTTCGGTCAGGTAACTCCACAGTGTAGTTCACATCATTTACCTTCCTAACTACTTTGCATGGTCCTGCCCACTCAGCCTGCAGCTTGTCTTTCTGGACCGGAATAAGGACCATGACATCCTGACCCACCATGTACGAGTGAGCTCTAGCTCTGCGGTCATACCACACTTTTTGTTTCTGTTGGGCAGCTGCTAGGTTGCTCTGGTCTGTCCCCATAAGCTCCTTTAGCCTTTCCCTAAACCTAAGTACATAATCGACAATGAGAGTTCCCTGGGTGGTGTGCTTGCCTTCCCAGTCCTCCCGGATCAAGTCTAGGGGCTAACATACCTGACGTTCATGTAAGAGCTCAAAAGGGGAAAATCCGGTTGACTCTTGGGGCACCTCCCTGTATGCAAACAACAGGTGGGGAAGGTATTTCTCCCAGTCCCTCCCATGCTGTTCAGCAAATGCCCGGAGCATTGATTTTAGGTTTTCATTGAATCTTTCCACAAGTCCATTGGTTTGTGGGTGATACGGTGTTGTGCATCTCTGCACCACCCCACACTTCCCCCATAAACATTTCATCAGGTCTGACATGAAGGAACCCCCTCGATCGGTGATAATCTCCTGTGGAAACCCAACATGGGAGAAAATCCCAAGTAAGGCATCTGCCACTTTGTCAACCTCAGTGAGGATAGGGTGACTACCTGTGGGTACTGGGTGGCATAATCCACCACAGTCAGGATGAATCTCTTCCCTGAGGAGCTGGGGGTATTTAAAAGCCCCACAATATCCATTCCCACTCTCTGGAATGACTCCTCCACTATGGGCAAGGGAATCAGAGTGGCTTGGGTTTTCTTGCCTGCCTTCCTTATTGCTTGGCACTGGTGACAAGACCTACAATACTCCTTCACCTGCTGGGTGAAGTTAGGCCAGTAGAAATTCTGGGCTAACTGCTGTGTAGTGCACACGATTCCCAGATAACCAGTCAAGGGAATATCATGTGCAGTTTTGAGCAACTGCTCACAGTACCCCTGGGGGAATGACAAGCTGCCTGCCTAGCATCCCTCCCTCTGTCTGTACTGCCTGAGTATACATCAGTCCATTTTCCCAAAAAACCTTATGTCTGCCATCACCTCCCTGTGCACTGTCTGAGTCTGCCCAAGCCCTCAGCTTCTCTAAACTAGGATCACTTCTCTGAGCAGCTGCAAACCCCTCACACATTCCCAAGGCATGTGACAGGTCCCCTTCAGTTGCTAAACTAGGGTCCCTAGCACTAGTGTCAGGGCAGTCAGGATCACTGTCAATCCCAACCCTCTGACAATGGGTCACCCTTCCCTCTTTGGAGTAACCCTCTGTAGCTGTGTGGTTACTAGGTACTGGGGAAATTTCTATCCCCTTTTCATTAGTCTCCCCATCTGGAGACACAGGCAGGGGAACCAGCCTCTCAGTGGTTTCCACAATGGCTTCTGTGGAGTTCAGGGAACTACAATTTTCCCTTGCCACTTGGCTATGGGTAACTGCACACACCATCTCCTGTTTGAGATTGCTGCCCAGGATCACATCCACTGCTAAGGTTTGGGCTACAGCTACCTGTTGCACAGTTCCCCCTGTTTCACCCCAGTCTAGGAGAACACTAGCGAGGGGTAAGGTTTTCGCCTCACCAGTGAAGTCCTGTACAGTGATGTATTTATTGGGTATTAGCTGACCAGGCTCTACCAGATCCCTCTTTACCAAGGTCAGGGATGCCCCTGTGTCCCTTAACCCCTGCATCTGTACACCATTCACCATGACTGGGTGCATATGTTCCCTCATGTTCACTGGCATGCTTCCAGGGAGACACAAACAACCCACTTCTTTTCTAGCACCGCCTTGAATATTATTGCTCGCCTTTTTGGGACACTGTCTGGCAATATGCCCAGTTTCTTTACATAACCAACATTCACTTCTCTTTCAGAAATCTTTCTCTGAAACCTGGAGCTAACTGGTTTTGGTGGAGGCAGTGAGGGTTTTAGCTGCCCTGAAGGTGCGCTTTTCCCTTTCTGCGCTGCCACGCCCACCCCATTCCCTCTCCACGGAGGTCTGCTCTTGGCATATCAGTCCAAGAGTTCAGCAGCCTCTTTCACTGTTTTGGGATCTCGGTCCTCCAGCCAGGTTTTCAGTTCTGCTGGGCACGCCCAGAAAAACTGTTCTAATAAAATCACATTTTCAATTTTATCAACAGAGTTTGCCTCAATTCCATCCCATCAACGTTTTAAAAACTGACATTGTTTCGTGGCTAGCTCCTCATAGCTCATATCAGGGCTTCTCCTGAGCTTTAGCAATTTAGCTCTGTATGATTCAGCAGTTAATTCAAACTTTTCTAACAGTGTAGCTTGCTGTAATCATTACTGTCCTCATTGTCCATTTGATACAATGCATTCCGAGCTTTTCCGGTAAGTAGCAGGGATAGCTGAAAATTCCAGGACTCTCTAGAAGTTTTAGCCTGAATATAAACTTTTTCAAAAGAATTTAAAAAGGCATCCACATCCTCCTCCTCTTTAAACTCAGCTATTAATTTGGAATTCAATTTGTAACCCAGTCCTGCAGTCCCAGTTCAACCCAAGCCACTTACCTGCTCTGGTGCCGCTGGTCGGAGTCGTAGCTTCTCCAGTTCATGTTGCCTCTAGCACTCCTCTCTCTTCTCCTCTGCAGCTTGCTGGTGCTCACGCTCCTCACGGTCTGCCTCCCGCCTCTCTCATTCTCTCTTCTCCTGGAACTCCAGCTCCATCCTGTGCAACTCAATTTGCAGCCTGAGTACTTCTGGATTCAGGATACTGGTGAGCTTCCCCTGCTGCTGTGGCCCTGTTGTCCTTCTCATCAGATCTGGATACTGCACTGGCCGCTAGTCCTGCCACACTCGAGGTCTGGTCCTTTTCAGTCATGATCTGTGACTCACTGCTCTGGGTATCTGCTACCATCAGGGCATCTATGAGGTTCTACTTGCTGGCTTTCACTGCAAACAGGACTCCTCTGTCCCCACACAACTGCTTTAAGGAGTCTACAGTGTGCCTGCTGTAGTCAGAAGTCACCTTCCCTCACTACTGCCACTCTGACTTGCACTTTACAGAACAAAATAAAATGGGTAGGAACTTGACTGTACGCCAAGTGATATAGTTCTGTTTCCTTTTTAAAAATAAATCACTGCCTTTTTTTTTCCTTTGCAAGTGAGCTTACGGTCTCAAGCTGACACACTGAACAATACAAGCTTGTGATACCAAAATTATGCCACCACTGCCAACCAATCTGTCACAAACCCACTCAGCAAGACAGTCCTCTACTCCCAAAGTGCCAACCTCTGAGTGCAGTCTTGTGAACAGTTAACAGTACAAGGTAACCCTCTTGTCTGTTTTTGTGGATTCAAATCAACCTTTGGTCTCAAGTCTTGGAGGGATTCAAACTGTGAATGAACCTCTTGCTAGCATGCCCAATGCACAGGCTCAGATTATTCTGTCTTCGGGGGGCCAGATATCTTTGCCTGCAGGCACCTAACCAGGTGTACAGAAATGAACCCTTAAAAACTGTAATAAAAGACCTCAGATTTAAAACGATTACCTTTTTCCAGTTTGGTATTACCATTCAAGCTTATGCACAGTGTCTGCTTTAACCATATATACTCTACTTGTAAAGGAAAGAAATCAAAGACAGACCAAATTAGCTCTAGAAATAGAGTTTTACTACAATAGATAAAAAATATGTAACACATAAAATACAGATCTATTATATCACAAGACATACAAATCTCTTAAACAAAACAGGTTTTAGCAGTGCAATTCTTACTACACTACTTAGATTTGTATCTCTCTCTAAATACCTGCTTAAAGTGCTCACAGATGTTTCTTTGTCAGAGTTTAGGTAGAAGTGTCTGAAGGAAAACAGAACAATGTTTAAAAGCTGGTTTTCCCCACCTATTTGCCTGAGGTCACCTAGCTCCTCCCTGTCAGAATATATACAAAAATATATCCATATAAAAACAGGATGTCTTTTCCAAGTATTAAATTCTGCAACCTCAGCATAACTCATGTTCTTCAAATGACAACTCTCTTTGGTCTTATGATAAGCTTCCCCCTTCCAGGACATGAAAGCAACTTTAATGACTTTGCACTGAAACATCCCAACCTGCTCTTCTTCCTCTGAGCATTATCAAAGTTTATGATTCTCCCTCTTAGCAACTACAGCTATAATTAACTTAAAGTCTGTAATTAGCTTTGGGCCTTCCGGGTAACACCTTGTATCTAAAACGTGTGTGTGTGTGTGTGTGTGTGTGTGTGATCTCACATGCTGTTTCAGCATTTCTCATGGGAGACAGTCCATACACATTTTTATATTACAAAAAATGATACAGCACTCAGAACTGCCTGTCCACGTCACAAATAGCACTTTATATCAACATGAACACAGCAGCACTATAGCAATTTAGTTGGATTCCACTTGGATTGCACTGTTAACAAATTGAACTGAACTTTTTTCCATAAGACACTTTCAGTTGTCTATCTGCCCATATGCACAGTAGTTGAAGTGTTGCTTTGGGAGGCTTATTAATGCAGAATCCACTGCCTGAACTAAAAATCTGGGACACTTATGTGGACTGTAACATGACTCTACCAGTGACTTTCTGTCCTCCCAGACTGCTTATATATTACTCAGTTCATCTGAAATTATTTACTGTAATTGCTAGATCCACACCAAGGCCCATGTTTCCTGTCTGGGCAGTTTTAATTAAATTCTTTGGCACCTGAAGTATATGAATCAACTCTTCTGATTGTTCCCTCGTCTACTCTGTACTCATGTAGATTGCTTAGTTAGCACTTATATCAGATAATATCAGCTGATTCAAAATAATGTAAAGAATATTAGTTGCACATTCGGATCCCCTTTCTCCTTTAGGGGATCACCTTGTTCCCCACTCCTACAATGGAGCCACCCCAGTTGCACCCTTCTTCCAGCCAGTGTCAATTCATTATCATCTTGTGGGGGTGATGTGCCAGGCCCTAGCCAGCTCCGCTGTGAGATTCTGGAGACTGTAAGTGGAGTAGCACATTTTCAAAGGGAAAGGAAATAAGTGTGAGTTTGCAGCTGCTTCCAATGTTCCTATTTTCAGAAATTATATTCAGTCCCCTTAATTATCCATTTTATTTGTACCTAGTAAATGTTGATGTGACATACTGTATTTTATATTTTCTTTGTATAACATGCTGTGCTGATCTCTTCATGGAAGCAGTTATTTGAAGTTTTCTCTGTATCACTGCATAGATTTAGAATTCTGACCATGGACATTTAGCCTGCACAGCAGTCCTTGTGAGTTCTAAATACATGCAGTGACATAGTGAAATTTTTAATTATTGGTTCCATGAAGATAACTATACAGAATGTTGTCCAAAAATATCTCTAATTTCACATACATTTTCTGTCCCCATTTAACTCCAATTGTTAGTATCCGGGCACTGTTTATTACCAAGGCCCCCTAGAATTCTGTGGCCACAGAATGTTGCGCAGAACTTGCAACCTACTGCAGAATAACTGCAATACCACAGAATACACTGTTCTTGGTGACTCTTTATTAATATTTACAGTTTTTCCATTGCACCTGGTTCCCATCCCCTTCTTTTATATACAAAACCCCTCTACACTCAGCATGTGATATTATCAGTGCTATTATATCATACATTAGCTAATGACAGGGTTGCATTCTGCCACAGAAATGAATAGTCCTTTATTTACCAGTGCTCCAACTCCCTGAGGAAGTGGCATAGCACATCAGGTACTGTGATATTTGTTCACCCTGTACTACAGCCTAATAAAATTTTCAGTCTTATTACACAGAGGCCAACTTAAACAAATACTTAACAATAACATAGACCTGTTTACTGAATACCTGATTTTGTACAGAATTATTTGTGCCTTTAAGGTATGTGGAAACCCTCTGGCATGCAAAAATGATAAAATGAATTAACCTCTTAAAAAAAAAGGAATTGTGCCCAGAAAGGTGAACTATAAAGATGTGTAGACGTGTTGAAAGAACAAACCTGTTAAATGAATAATTGTGCTGCACACATTATTGCCAGGGTTACTGGTTACATGATATTATTAGAATCACCTAATATTTATGAAAAACTATTGTGTGCAGGACTGGGCATTCGGCTAGCAGGTAGCATGCAGTGTTTCTAAGCTAGTGACTCAAGTTTGGGGCTGAATTTGGGGAGCTTGCTGGGCAGCGCAAGGATGGGGAGGCCTGTCTGTTATGCACCAATGCTCTGAGCCTGGGAAGTTATGGTGCAGTGTTCTGCCCCACCCGGTACTGTTACACACCAATGCTCTGAGCCTGGGAAGTTATGGTACAGTGCTGTGTCCCACCTGTACTGTTACACACCAATGCTCTGAGCCTAGAAAGTTATGGTGCAGTGTTCTGTCCCACAGGTGACATCTTGTGATGGGTTGGGGAGCCTTCCCTTACAAGGCGTCCATACGAGTGTCATGGCCTGACGGGGTAATGTAATGTGCCAAGAGAAGTGGGTTGGCATGAAAAATGAGTCTTGAAATATCTCTACTGTTCTGTTTATTCCATTTTCAAAGGGACCTGTATGGATGAGGATACAATTTCATGGTCGCAAAAAGGGAAAATTACTTAAAAAAACAAAACACTGTGTTTCAGATTACACATAAATATATAAGTGATACAGAGTGGGGACCTCACAAGTGCCATAGTCAGCATTAGCGTAGATAAATCATTTATCTCACAAGGTCCCCCCTGTGAATTTCATTTATGCAATAGTATAGTACCTTAAATGACAGATTATTTTTAGATTATTTTTAAACGTTATTTCAGAAAGTCTGTGGGTTTGTTTTTTGAACTAGTGCTATTGTGTGTTCCCCCACCCCATTTGCCATTGCTATTGCCATGGACTTGATGTCTGGATGACAAGCTGATGCTGTGATGTGTTGGTTCATTGGTGCCACAGAACATCCACAGAAATTACAAACCGCTGCAGCAGACATTCTATGGCAAATGGTAATCTTTCCATAGAACTTGGCCCCAAAATGCTGCAGAAAAATCAGATCCTTGTCTATTACTGCATATTTTAGTTGAGTAAGTAGACTTCAGATTTTGTCCTCAAAAGTGCATACATCTTATTCTCCACACTCCACACATCAAACATGAGTTTCACAGTACAAACTCCAGTTGGGAAGAGTAATTTCATTGAAATGCTCTTTTGTTCACATCTTGTGGGCAAATAGTGCAGACTGTGGAACACAATCCCCCAGCAGTTAGTTAATATTAACAATTTCCAGGGGTTCAAACATGAATTGGATAGCTATCTCATGGGGTGTGATAGCTAAGTTTCTCCCACAAGTGTGGGGAAGGCAGTCCCTTTGGACCTACAGTAGTGCCTACTTCTGCCTTAACACAACTGAGTAACACCGAGTAACAGTTCAATTTCTTAGGCTCTGTTTTAATTAATGATATTAATGACAACTCTGGTGTGAAGCATGAAGGGTGGATTTTACTTTTTAAGTACTGAGAACTCATGCATTTTATTTTGGTGCTTTAGAAAACTTGAAAAGAGCTGAAGGAGTCTTGTTTTTATATCCTCTGAGTTTTGCCAAACTGATTACTCATTCACTCTTTTTTCTGGTTGTGTTTGTTTTTTCCTGACTCAAAATTTCCTTTTAACATGCACAGAGGAAGTATTTAAAAGACATTGTCACATTTGGGTACGTAAACTCTCTGTGACATAAGTAAACAGATTACAATTAAGAGCAGATGTTCAGGCATACACAGTGTCAGTTTACACAAAGAATTCCCTGACACTTAGAGTGTGGCCACATGTATACACTTACTATCAAAACTTCCAGCCTCAACTGTATTCCATATCACATGTATAAATTTCAAACTACATGTGTGACCCAAACAGAGCTAGAAAGATAAATGATTGTTTACAATACTATTCAAGTATAGAAGCATCCTCCTAACCATGCCATTTGGTCTGCAAAAGGCCCATATACAATAGTATCATCAGTACAGAAAGGTAGTAGGACATTTACTGAAGTATGAAATCAGGACTTGTTTGGTCCTACAGGGAGTTGAAATTAATGATTACAAAGACATGCTGCACTCCTTAGCAACTCCATGGTTCTCTATAGTGATCCCACAGCCCCGTGTTCCTCAAATCATATAATCAAAAGGCTGTTCCCATGCCACATTTGAACAGGAAGGTGCTCATAGCCTGAGAAGGAGACTTTTTTCTAAATTAATGACCATAATAAAGGGTTTTGATAACCTCAACATTGCTAAGGTAATCTGGGCTTGAGGTATGCCAAAGGATAGGATGCATTTTAAATTTCCTTTCCTGTCCCAGAGCCAAGTTTATGTCAGCTACTTTTCAGGTATTGTCATCAGGGGATAACTGGACATACAGGTACAGTAAACTGATAGGTTATTCTAACTGTAGGTCTAAATAGCCCTTGGTTGTGTTACTTAAGTAACAAAATATAATTTAACATATGCCTGCACTACTTCTGTATAGACAGCATTGCAGCAATACTTCCATATGGACAGCTTTGCATCACTTTCAATACAGTTATATCAAAAGGTGCTTTTCCATGGGGCTTACTTGTACCGCTTGTTCCATGACATTCTTTTTTCCTCTCTGTCTGCTGTGCTCAGAGTCCCCTTGTACACATGTTTCCCTGTATCACTCTCTTGGCCCTTCTGGACTTTCAACAGTGTTTCCAGGCAGCCAAGAGGGCACCGGATTTCCTTTTCATGGGACTGAAATCAGTGGAAGGGCATGATTATATGGCTGGATAAAATGCCACAAGAGTCGATGAACCCAGCCAAGCAGGGAACACTGAATCAGTGAATGTTCACTTCTGTTGTGGAGTGGATCGCCTGTACATGCCAATCAGGGTAACGTTGCACTTATCTGTAATGCTTTTTCCGATACAGATCACTGTATGTAAAAGTGCCTAAAGTTTCAGTGACATCGTGGAAGAAATGCTGTCTTGGGGATTCCTGGTGCAATGTGTATCAAAACTGGACTATGAATATACTTTTTTCAAAAATCATAAAACTGCCTGGGATTATTTAGGATTGTGCAGGACTTGCCTTGTTTTAAAAGGAGGAGGACTGGTCATCTTTAAGGTTTGAACTGAGGAAATGAAAAAAAAAATATTGAGAGTAGTACTGCAGGGATGGAAGCAGAACTGTTCACACATTTTTCATATAGGCTACACATTATATCTATGTGAATGAGAACATATTCATATACTATCTTTTTTTTATATAAATATTGTTCAGCACTTTGTGGTCAGGAAAGACCCTTTAAAAAATGTTTCTGTCTGTCTATCTGCTGTATGTCTGTCTGTCTATCTATCTATCTCTGTTTGTCCCCCATGGTCTCTGATACAGTATCCATGGATCAAGGCATGATATCCTTAAGTCAATAGAGGAATTGAGAAATTACAGAAAATACAATATACTGGAAATCATTGAACTAAGATCATCATGTCAAATGGAACTGTCCCTTAGAAAGGATGTTTTTCTCACTGACTGCAATTCAGTTCCATTTCCTTGGCAAAGACTGAGAAAGACTACATTTGTGTGCCACCCTGCTGTCCATATCTTTTAGCTTGCACTGCATTAATAACTGATGTTGGTTTTTAGGGTTCAGAGTCAGTTCTTCAGTGTTTTTTTCAGATGTTACAAGCACTTTGAATGTATCAGTACAAAGCTTCAAAGAGATCTGGTGGAAAATGAAGGTTTTGAAGAATGGATATAAAGTAAAGAATTTACCCTGTGATCTAAGTCAAAGGTCACTGCCGTGCAGTGTTACCATCTGTAGTATATAGCCACTTAATGTTTGCCATATTGAGAAAAGATTGTGTGAACAATAACTGAGAACGTGAAGAAAATGTTAATTTAACATCTGACCTTAATTTGCTAAGCCAAAGCTGTAGCTACTCCACATCATAGTATCTTGTGCACATCCACTTTCACCATCTATATCCTGTACAAAGTTTGAAGGAGTGCAGATCCATGGTACTGAAAAGAAGGTTACTGTAGATGGCTACAGAAATGTGAAAATATAAAATAGTGTCTGCCTAGAACAGGGTAGGCATAAATACAAATAATTCATATAAAAATCATTTTGTTTCAATGTACTTAATATCTTCATGGATGTAAAAATGCAATACAGCATCTTATAAAAAGAAAAGAAAAAAAAATTAAGAACTAAAGAAGGACATGCATAAAATGCTATAAATGCTGGCAGTATAGCCTAGAGGTTAGAGTAATGAGATGTGAATGAGCTTGGTACATCCAGGGGACCAGACCTTATTTATTTATTTATTTATTAAATTTTGATGACCGGGTAGGCCCACTGAGCCCTGGAGGTCCCTTTTTCAGGGGCGGCCTGGGATTACATGGTATAATAGGATATACAGTGAGAGTACAATAAATAAGTCATAGCAGTTGACAGACCTTGGTTTGATTCTCACAACTGACACTTTTTTTCCCAATTGTTTAACCAGGAGTGGCACACTAAGCTGAAACCTTGTTTACAGGTGCAACCTGGGAGCACAGAGAAGTTAAGTGACTTGCTCAGGGTCACACAGTATGCAAGTGCGGGCTGTTGCATTCAAACCCAGGTCTCCATATTTGCAGCTCAGAGCCTTAAACCATTGTGCTATACTGCCTCTGTGCGCATACTATGTGAATGTGAGCAAGTCACTTAATCACCTAGTGCCACCAGGTCACCCCTGAAAACAGACACTTGTACCTAATGGGCCTTATCTGGTTACCAAAGACTAAAACAAAAAAAAAAACTTTAGCATTTACTGAAGGAGTGTTCTCCAGGAAAGTACCTATTAGCCTTTTCCTGAAAAAAAAAAAGGTTAAAAACAGATTTTGCTTTTGACTTGATTGCTATGTAAAACAAATAGCTGCTGTCTGATGTTCTTGCAACAGTTGTAACATGGTCACAGGGTTAGATTTTTCACTGAAACATAGTCCTTCCATGCTAGCTTCAAATATTGTACTTAAATTCTAAATTACTATTTCTGGGAAATGAATACATCAAAACAGTCTCTAATGATGTATCTTAGCTAGGCTACTGACATGTTATATATTTGTTTAATGTCTTTGTAAGATGGGAAGGGGCATTTATATTTCTAAGAAAAGTACATTAAATTATAGATAAACCTTTAAAAATAGGATGTGAAGTCTATATATTTGAGCAATAAAAGTTTGTAGTAAACTTTGGCTACATCAGTTGGGGTGCAGAAAAATAAATCTATGCATACTGTAAAACTATGGATTATATGAGGTACTAAACAGAACAAAAATAAAAATTATGTCACCCAACTGTATAGATTAATTTGAATATATAGAACATAGAAACATAGAAACATAGAAGTTGATGGCAGATAAGGACCGCAAGGACCATCCAGTCTGCCCATTTCTTTTTCTACCTTATGAATGTGCCATCGGCCTTTGCTCTGTCAATGGCCTATCTATTCATACGCATCTGTATTGCTCCCTTATGCCTATCCCATGCCTGTTTGAAGCCCTGAACTGTATTCATATCCACCACTTCCTGATGTAGGCCACTCCATGCATCCACCGCCCTTTCTGTGTGAAAAAGAACTTCCTCACATTACCCCTTAATCTGCCTCCCTCTAATCTCATGCTGTGTCCTCTTGCCCTTCTGTTTTTCTTATATTGAAACATGTTAGACTTTTTCACCTTGTTAATGCCCTTAAGGTGTTTGAATGTTTCAATCATATCACCTCTCTCCCTCCTTTGCTTTAGGGTATACATATTAAGTTCAGTTAATCTGTCCTCATATGTTTTCTGATGCAGTCCCTGTACCATTTTGGTTGCCCTTCTGTGGACTGCCTCAATTTGGGTAATGTCCTTGTGAAGGTGTGGCCTCCAGTACTGCACATAGTACTCCAGATGGGTCCTAACCAGTGTCTTGTAAAGAGGGATTATTACCTCCATTTTCTGACTTATGATACCCCTACTAATACGCCCCAACATCCATCTAGCCTTACCTACTGCTTTAGAGGTCTGCTTGGATGATTTCAAGTCGTCAGTGATGATGACACCCAAGTCTCTTTCTTCCCTTGTGACTGCCAGCAACTTCCCTCCCAGCCTATAGGTAGCGTCAGGGTTTCTCTTCCCTATGTTCATGATCTTGCACTTTGCATTAAACCCCAATTGCTTACACTGAAATTTGTTGGTTCAGTGTGAACTGTATTGGTTTGGATGAACATTTATTCAATTGCACACAACTTGGCAGGTATATATATTGATTTAAATATAAATGCATTGGTACAGGTTCGCATGTATGGGATAGAATAGGCATGTACTGGTTTGTGTTATAAATAAGCAAAGCACTCAATGCATGCTGAATGGTCTAATGCTTTTATTGATAAACTAAAGTCAAAGGACAAAGGGACTATAAATGACAGTACATTTTCATGCAAAAGTGCTAAAATTCATGACATTTACAATATAAATATTGTAGCACTTTATGTGCAGTTAAAACACATGACTCATATAGTATCAGTAATAGGTATCCCATTTAAGTTTGCCGGATAGCTCTCCATTCATTGTTGGGCTGTTTATTTTAATTAATTGCAAATATTTCACTTAGAATTTTGTTTAATCATTAGGGGTTTTATAACCAACCCTTTCTAGTCATCATTTACTCCAAGTAGAGGCTGTAATGTGTGGCAAAATGTTGGGGTACAACTAACTTCCCCAATGCCCATTCCATGAATGCTAGCACTTTGACATTTTTTGCATGAAACTGTTCTTGCATCTATAGTACCCTTGTTCTTTGACATTTTTTTCTTTGCCAACAAAGGCATCTGGACTGTCAGAATGCATCAGATGTTTTGCTTGTTTTTGAGAATTTTAGCCCAGGACATGGCTTTCAATAGCACTAATGACTCTTCCAGGATGCCCCTCTGTTTGTGTGTTGTGCTGCTGGCATGTTGAGTGGTTGTCATGTTTTGAGAGCAGCCAAAGCCATGTTCCTGTGGTTTTTCATTCTTCAGCTGGAAACTATTGCAAGCAGCGAAGTCTGGGGTGGGACAGTCACATTTGAAAGATTACAATATTTTAGGTACCTAACTTGTTATATTTACCAAATACATCACTTAACTCTGCAATCGGAAGTATGTATGAAGCAACAGAAAGCAGCAGAGTAAATGAGATTAATCAGGGTACACATCTGATTACACTGGTGAAGTCAAAACAGAGTGTAAACAGAAAGAAAAAGACTGACATTTTGAATTTATCTCAGTTAGCGCAAGAGAAAGTTAATTTAAATAGTATTTAGTGAAACTAGAGAGACTGTTGCTTGAGAATTAAACCTATGTTAGAATTGCACAACCCAGAAAAAAATACCTGGAGTTATGTGGCATACCACATGGCCTAAGAACAGATAAAACTCCATCACAAGACTTCCATAGGGAAAGTCTGAAGTCAAAATGGGAAGCAGCACTAGATAAATGTGCTTTTGAGTTGACTGAAATATTAATGCATGGACATATTATTATATATATGGAAGTATGCAGGAAACTGATGTGCTTCAATATGAGCTGAAACAAACACAAAGATAAACCAGTTTGTAAAAAGCTAGCTCAAGATTTACATGAGAAATTTTATAAACATTAAATCCATTTAAAGGAAAGAAAAAAGGGCATATTTTCAGGAGATGAAAAAGACTACTCAGAGAAGCAAGTGTTCAAGTGGGAGAAGAATAACAGACGTGCCATCAAGAGTTGTTCTACAACCTACAGAATGGGAACATCCTGAAACTACTTTTATAGTCACAGCAGAAACAGAGTGGATGACAAAGCAAAATGCAGAAAAGAACGTAACAATAGACTGTACAACCTTAGATAAAGATCTGAGTAGTAATTTAGACTCAGAATCAAAGTATTTTATAGAAGAATAATAAAAAGTACAAGTGAGGAAGGGAGACAGGAAAGAAAAAACATAAAAAGGCCGCAGGGGGGCAGGCCAACAAAGGGGTTCCAGGAGATCCAACTGAAGCCAAACAAAACCAGGTACTGAGTTTGTTCTCTAGAGCACTACAGTAGGTAATCATCAGATTGTGGTCCTCAATAAGGGTCTGAGTTTAATCGTTAAGGGTACTTAAACTACCCCCATTAGTCACCTATTACCCCCCTACAACCTAAGAACATGGCAAAATCCCTCTTCCCTCTGCTTCACTATCTCCACTGGCTCCCTCAGGTATCAGTTGAGACTCCTTCCCTCTCCCCTTACTGCTGTTTTCCAAACCCTTAAAATGACCCCACTCATTTGCTTGAAATGTTCAACACATTGTTTCTGCCTTGTATGCTCATTGTGCACTTTCTTTGGTAGTTGGTCTTGATTTTGCACCTTACTGTAACTATGAATGCTGTCTACTATGTATTTATTATCCTCTGTCCCCCTTCCATGGGTCACACCTGGAAATGAGCCTCAGCTCAGTGTTCCTTTCCTGGTCATCTGTTTTTAAATACATACATACATACATACATAACATTGGGGTGTGACTGATTTCACCAGTGTCAGTTCCACAAATGTTAACACTTCAGCATTTTGTGCATGCCAATGTATGTATATCTATAGCACATTTGTCTTTTGACTTTTTTACCAATAAAAGAATTTGGAGTATCAGAGTATGTCAGGCGTTCTGCTTGTTTTTCAGACTTTATCCCAAGACTGGACTTTCAACAGCATCAACAAGTCTTGCAGGACATCCGCCTGTTTGTGTATTGTACCACTGGTTTGAGTTGACATGCATTTGTTTAAGAAAATATGTATCGGTTCCATTACACAAGTATTGGTTTAAATCAAAATGTAGTGGTTTCTCTAAAAATTTATTGGTTTCAACAAAATTATATTGTTTGTAGAAACTATGCATTTGTGTGTAAAGATGCAGTATGCTGGTTTCAGTAGAAACATAGAATATGTCAGCAGAAGGGGACCTGTGGTCCATCGTGTCTGCCCAAGCATGGTATCCCGAGAGCTGATGTACACCGGTGCCCTGTCCCCGAGCTTCCCAATCTAGCATTGAGCCCTAGCCTTGTCCCACATGTATTTAAAACTAGATACTGTCTTAGCTGCTACCACCTTGGGTGGCAGTCTGTTTCAAGGTTCCACCACTCTCTCCGAGATGTAATACTTTCTGATGTCCCTCCTGAACTTTCCTCTTTTCAATTTCCACGCATGTCCCCTTGTTGTAGAATTGGCATTCCTGTTAAAAAGCATCAATTGAGGTATTTTGTTAATACCTCTAAGGAACTTGAAAGTTTCGATCACATACCGCTTTCCCTCCAAGTCTCTAGTGAGTACATGCTCAAAGCCCTAAGCCTATTCTCATAGGTGATTCCATGGAGGCCTTGAATCATTTTTGTTGCCCTTCCTCTAGACCACCTCTAATCTGTCAATGAGCTTTCTAAGGTTATGCCTCCAGAAATGGACACAGTACTCCAGGTGTGGCTTCACCAATGACCAGTAGAGCGGCAGTATCACTTCCCTGTTCCTACTATCTATTCCCCTTCTAATACATCCCAGTACCCTGCTGGCCCTGTTGTAAGCCTTATTGCAGTGACTCTGCTTCTTGAGGTCATGTCTAATAATGACCCCCCAGATCCCATTCTTCAGCAGAGGAGCTACATTTGACCCCATTTAACCAGTATTCTGTCTTATTATTGGCCTTACCCAGGTGTATCACTTTGAACTTCTTAGCTTTGAATTTCAATTACCATATGTGTGTCCATCTTTCCAACTTCTTAAGGTCCTCCTGTAGCTGTCAGATTCCCTCCATTGTGTCCACTCTTCTGCTGAGTTTTGTGTCATTGTTGGCAAACAGGGCAATGTTGCCATTTATAGTCTCGCTGATGTCGTTAATGAATATGTTGGAAAGGACCGGTCTCAGGATTGAACCCTGAGGCACCCTGCTAGTGACATGTCTTTCGATAGATCTTACCCCATTTACTACCACTCTCTGTTTCCTGTCCTCCAGCCAATTTTTTACCCACTTGATGATTTGCTCTGCTACCCTGAATTCCTCTAACTTTTTTAAGAGGCACCTGTTCAGGACAGTGAGAAAAGCTTTACCAAAGTCAAAATAAAGCAGGTCCACAGCATGGCCCTTATCCAAATCCCTGGTCACGTGATCGAAAAAAAAGTAATAAGGTTTGTCTGACATGACCTGCCTGTCACAAGCTGTTCTGGAGGTGATTTACTTTGAGGTATTCCACCAGATCTTGCTTAATAAGGGACTCCATCAGTTTTCCAACTATTGATGTGAGACTGACTGGCCTATAGTTACCTGTCTCCTCCCTATCACCACACTTGTGGAGTGGCACCATGTCTGCCACCCTCCAGTCACCTGGCACTACCCTGTATTCAATCGACTTATTGAGCAGGTGTGTGAGTGGGGCTGCTAGCTCTTCTGTGAGCTCTCACAGTACTCTGGGGTGCAAACCATCTGGGCCAGGGGTCTTGCTGGGTCTGATGTCTGAAATGCCCTTCCTGACCCTGTCCATGGTGAACTCCTGACTGCACATTCTGTGAACCCCTCTGGCCGTGGCTCTGATACCAGAAAAGTATTGGTTTCAGTAGAAATGTATAGTTTCAGTGGAACTGTATTGCTTACAAACATATTGGCTGATGTGCACATGTATTGGTTTCAGGTGAAATGTATTGATGTCAATGTGTATATATTTTTTTTAATGTACATGTATAGGTTCCAGTGAAAAGGAATTGGTTGTAAAAATGGAAAATACATGAATCAGGAAGTTTAAGGTCTTTGAGTTCAAATTACAAATCTCAGAAAAGTAGATACAATTTTCACAACATGATGAAACACAAGTACTATTTTGAATAATTAAAATAGTATTATAATAAAATATAATTGTGAAAGAAATCAAAAGTAAAGCAGATGTAATACTATAATTCTCAGGGGCATTGTCAGTGTCATGTCAATTTCATTCAAAACACCATGGCAAAGTAGATGCTGTGACACTTAAGCAACAGAATTAGGATTGAAGAAAAGAAAACCGTGGAGAACAAGAGCCTATTTGCTAAATGGGTTGTGTCATGGGGTCTCTGGTGTAGAAGTGACTAAAAGGTATATCCACACTCTACCATGAAGCATTCTTTCATGTTTGATATTCCATTGTGCAACCCGGGAAGTATACATTGGAGTCTATACCACAGACCAAATCAATTCCCAGAGCTCAGGGAAAGGGATGTATGAACATTTCTCAGTGTACATTTCTGAGATATATCCCACAAACTGTTCTAACCCCAACCCCCACACTGAATTTTTTACCAAGAGTCTGGACAAAGCCCTCATTCTGCAAATCATTCCTAGCATGGGTAACTGTAATATCCAAGTACCTTGTTCACTGACACCAAACCAAAGCAGACTTACACCCCTGCCCTTTAATCAGTCAGGGCCCTTAACCAATGGAAGGGAAGGGGAGTTAGTCCACCCAGACCTGCTTTTAGTGAGTAAGGCTACTGAACAAAATGCTATTCATGGTTGGAATGGTTTGCAGGCCATGGAAGTAGGACCTGGTCCAGCAAAGTGGTGAAGAAGTTTTGAGCAAACCAGAGACCACTAGGCATATTGAAGTCTAACTAAAAAGATAGAAAACTCGGGAAATGCAAATTGCTCCATACATTTAAAACAAGATAACTATACTATAAATAAAACAAGAAAAGTTCTGAGCTATTTAATGATACAATGATATTATTAGATCACCCAATAGTGAAAAATCAGAATCAGTAGTCTTATGATATTCAAACACTAAAAGATGCATCTACTATTTTTAAACTTTGGCAAATTAAAGGTAAACAGGTGTTCCATTCTATGAAAAAATTATAATTTTGAATTAAACAAGGTACTAACATAGATAAAACGTACAATGGAAAGGTTCAGAAAAAGAACAGATTTCAACATCTAATTTACATTATAGAAATTGTAGGTTGAAATAGACATTTTTACATGTTAATACAGATAAAGGATACCGTTAACGGCAACAAGCAGAGGACAGGGAGTGAACCGTTGACACTTATTGGCACTGAGTGAACCCACTTATATTTTGCACTCAGTTACAAGACACATCTTGTAGTCCATTCATTTTCCAACAATGGCTATACTTATAGTGGGTTATGGTTTAGCTATAAGAATGATATGTACCCCTGTGCTAATTTAAACATTGCTGAATTACATAGTACTTTGAACAGAAATAATATATTAAAAACTTGCAATGTGGACAGATAGTACTTTAGAAAATTAGTTAATTAAAAATATTTTCAAAATAACACTAAAAATTAATAATTAATGCATAAGAATCAGATCTAGTGTGTTTAAATATTGGACTAACAATTAATTAAACTAATGAGCCTAAGGCATAAATAGTAATCAAAATCTATTATTGATGAAAAGAATTTCATTTTCGGCAACTAGCCGAGGACAGGGGGCGAACAGCCGACTCCCACACAGTACTAAGTGAGCCCACTAACTTAACCCACTGAGCTACAGGGTAAGTTATGCAACTCATTCACTTTTTCATCAGTGATCAAACCTAAAGTGGGTCGGTTTGATTATATGAATGACATAACACCCCCTGTCATTTTCGCGGGCTTTTTGAACCGCATTTAAACCCCCAGTTCAGACTGCTCAGTTCCTTGTGGGAGGTGGCCGTCTATTCAGTAGCGTGGAGCAAGGTAAAGCTCTGATTTAAAATCCTTTAAGACTGAATATCCAAATGGCTAGCTTGTTCTTTTATACAATAGAACGTGAAGTAAATTATTTTATGTGCATTTTTAACCTTTACAGTTACACGGTAATTAGAGGAATCTAAAAGCTTGAACACATAGAGCCAAATGAATTATCTAAAATTCTGAGCTCCATTTAAAGGAGCATTTAGCAAGGTAAAAGTATATTCTTAAACCCTTTTTTGGCTTAAATATTTGAAATAAATGATTAGTCTTGTGAGAAACTAGATGCAAAGTAAGCTGACTTTATGTTTTTCTCTCTCCCTTGCAGTTAAATTGAGATATAAGGAGTTTTGAAAGCTTGAAGCAATAACAGCTGATTAATTCTTGAGTTTTGGAGCTTTATTTAAAGGAATAGTACATATGCTCAAGGAGCCCCGCTTAGCTAATAAGGTACACTATTCTACTGTTAATATGATCAGTGGTACATTTTATATTAAACATTAAAAACATGAGCTCTTTTAATATAACTACACACTTTTCCCCATAGGACATGCAAGAAATGGAGGCATTCAAAAGTTTATAAAAAGACGAACACTATCTCATTTACTGATTGAAGTGAATTACTCTTGAAGTAAGAAATTATTTTTAATACAATATAATGAAATATTAATTAACTATGATTTATACATTTAATTTAATTGGGATTATTTTGTTTTAATCAGGATTGAATTCCATTCATTTGGAAACAGGTTTCAAGTTTATAAGGAAGTGCCAGTTCAGAATATGTTTTACAGAAGAGGAAGAATTATATATGGTTAATACCTATAATAATAGGTATGACTTTAATATAGTAGTTAGACAATTCATTGGAATTATTTGTACCTTATTTACATAGAGTATTGTTGATTAATAACCTCAAAGTATTTTAATGAATAAGAAAAGATATTTGTGTTAAATATAAAAAAATTCAGTGATCATATTTGTGTTTTCTATTTAGTATCAACACTGTCAGATACGAATGGCCTGAGGAAGTGATGTGTTCAGCCAAGAAACTGTTGTCTACAGTATATTAGAGTGAAGTGAAGAAAAAATAAATACATTACCTTTGATGGACAATTTGGACTATATCTTACAGTTATTTTACATTACCAAGTTGGTGATGAAAGATCGGTTGAATAGGTCCCTAACTGGGCAAGTAAGGGCAGGGGCACCCAATTTTAGAAATTTTGCCTCAAGGCAGTCATGTCTGGATGAGCTCTCAGTATTCAACTGAGAGAGAAGCTTCTGGACCTCTTTGAGAGTGGCAAGTTTTAGGTTGAACTCGGGGCGGTCTGCAAGAGTAGTTGAGGGCAGCAGGACAGCAGGACAGTGTTAGGAGAGTAGATGATATGGAAGAGAGAGGTATATTTGCGGAGATCTGTAAAAAATTCATTGAAGCCAGAGGCAATGGAAGTAGAGTCTGTAAGGTCTGAGCCATTGGCATGGACTGAGTATAACTAGATAAAATCAGGTCAAAGACCCCTGTATTGTGAGAATGCTACACAATTCATTTATTTCAACCACAGCACGCTGTGTTAAATTATTTGTATATCAAAATATTAGAAAAGAGTGCATTTTCAGATAATAACATCTACAAGTAATGGTGTCCTTCACAAATAGTTTCATTCTACTTACACATAAAAATTTCCATCTCACACTTATAAAGTTTATCTTTTCACCTTACATTTTCACTGTTGTGTCCCACATACTCTTTCCTAAATCCTTTAGTTTTTTTACACCATTACACCACATGGTGATGTCACATTCATTTACCTGGGCTTTGTAGTGCAATCTTTTTTTGCCCTTGTTAAATCTGTTTTAAAAATAAAGAACACTTTAAACCTTCCATTTGCAATAATGTGTCACCAAAATAACACAGACCATAAATGCTTCTACTCAAATTGACATGTAAAATATATTTAGAATGAAAGTTTGCTTACTTTTTTTAGACATATTCTCCAAGTGTTGCAGCACGCCCTTCTGCTTTCTCTTAATGGAGAGGCTGGGCCTGCACTTTGTATTTCTTTTTATAGGAGAGTTGAGCATCCTGGTACTTGCCAGAGACCACTTGACGAGGTCCAGTCATGTGATTATCAGCTGACACTTGGTGCCCAACCTAACAAAGCAGCACACTATTTGCATATAAACAAAGTGTGTTTCCTAAAGACATGTAAAATGTTCTTAACACAACTTATGGTTATTCTGTTTTAACGTTTTAACTTGGCAGTGTGTTGTTTTCATAGATATTTATTCAACATAAAACATTCTAACAGGGGACCACTCACACTTATCAACCTGAATGGGAGGTCAAGAGGTTCTCATAGAGATCATTGTGCTTCAACTGAATATGAGTCCAAGAGCAGAGGCTCAAGTCAGAGGAATTAAAGGACGAGCCTGTAGGGATGTTTTATTATATAATTTAAACTAGGCAAATGTCCTTATTTCTATAGGGTTTTAAATACCTAACATCTCCCATATTGTGAAAAAATTGAAGTTGTGAATAGCCAAACTCTTTAATTGATGTGCTACTATGCATATTTATTCAGGCTGTATGTTTCCTTCCCGTAAATTATCCTAACACCTGGATAGAACAGAAAGTCATACTGGGGGGAGGGGAGAATATTGTAAACCCTTACCTAAATTATAGGTTGCCAATCAATACAGTCATTTAGACTGTATTTTGGATTTTTGTAACACAGAACTTATCAATATAAAATGCTTCTCTAGTGAGAAGTTTTGTTCTAAAGTTCCCTCCTCTCGGATCTGGTATTACTTTCTCCAGTCCATATAATTGCCAGGTAGTGTTTCTTTACCTTGAAAACACTACCCGGGCATGATAGAAAACAGTACAGCCTGTGGTTCCGGTAGGGCTAGTTCAATTTCATGGTCAGGCTGAAGCACAGCATATGAATGGGGGAGGCAGTGTGGGCATGCATGGAGTGAGAAAACCTGGTACATGTTCGCCATTATAACTAGCTGGTTACAATGGCAAATTATAACTGGGTTTCCCTATGGGAGAAAATGCTTAACATTTCTATAAGGATTCTGTATACATTTGTGACTCTTTTAAGTGATATGAAAGTTGTCTACTTGTTGTGTGAATATTATGCAACCTTGTATTCTCCTGCAGCTGTGATGTGAATGTTTGATACAGGACACCTCTGTAAATAGGCCATATCTGCGTAGTCATAGATTATTATAAAAATACATGTTATTATATACATACATAGACACTGTCAGATAAGAGCCAATGGCCCACCCAGTCTGCCTATTTGAGCTTGTAAGTTCACTTTATGTTTTCCTAGGTCTGTTGCCCCTTACCCTTGACCTCCAGAATTCCCTTATGTCTATTCCATGCATTCTTATATCCTGTGATTGTTTCAGCCCCCACCACTTCCTCTGGCAGGGTGCTCCACTTATCCACCACCTGTTCTGTGAAGAAATTATTCCTCGTGTTTCCTCTGAATCGCCCTCCCTCCAACTTCATCCCATGCCTTCTAGTCCTGAAGCATCTTTCTCACTAGAAAGTAGTGTATTCCTGCACCCTGTTCCTCTCTGTAAGGTACTTGTATGTCTCTATGATATCCCCTCTCTCCCTTCTCTCCTCCAGGGAGTACATATTCAAGTCCTTCAACCTTTCCTCATCGGGCTTGTGATGCAATCCCTGCACCATCTGTGTTGCCCTCCTCTGAACCTTCTCTACTCTGTCTATGTCTTTACGTAGGTAAGGTCTCCAGAACTGTACACTGTACTCCAGGTGGGGCCTCACTAGTGTCTTGTATAGTGGAATTATGACCGCCCTTTTCCTGCTGGTGACGCTCCTGCCTATGCTTCCCAGCATCCTATTTGCTTTACCTGCTGTCTTATCGCACGCACTGTTTCCCTACCTTGCGGACATCAGAGATGATAACCCTCAAGGTTCCTTTCCTGCTTTCTGCATGCTATATCCTCACCCCTCAACTGATATGTTGTTCCAAGGTTTTTGTGCCCCATATGCATTAAGCACTTCTTTGCATTGAATTTCAACTGCTAAACCGTTGATCATTCTTCAAGCTTCTGCAGGTCCCTCCTCATTCTGTCTACACCCTCTGGTGTGTCCGCTCTGTTACAGAGCTTCGTGTCATCAGTGAACAGGAAAATTCTGCCTTCTAGGTCCTGTGCAATGTCACTGATGAAGACATTGAATAGGACCGGTCCTAGCACTGATCCCTTTGGTACAAAACTGGTCACTCTTCCCTCTGTGGAGTGACAGCCATTTACCATCACCCTCTGTTTACTGCCACCCAGCTAATTATCTACCCACCACACTACTGTCCTGCCCACTCCCATATTCCCTAGTTTGTTAATATCCTTTTATGTGGTACAGTGTCAAAGGCCTTGCTGAAGTCCAGATAGGCCATGTCCACTGCCCTCCCCTGATCCACCTCCCTTGTCCCCCAGTCAAGAAATTCAATGAGGTTGGTCTGACATGACCTTCACCCATTGAAACTATGTTGTATTGGGTCCTGTAGTCCATTGGCAACCAGATGTTCCACCAGTCTCTCCTTTGGTAGTGCTTCCATGATCTTCCCCATTGCTGAGGTCAGGCTGCCTGGTCTGTAGTTCCCCGCTTCTTCTTTGTTCCCACTTTTATATAGGCGGACTACATCTGCTGTCCTCCAGTCTTTGGGTACCTCCCCTGTTTCCAGTGATTGACTAAACAGGATTGCCAGAGTAATAGTACTTCCACTACTACAACTACTCTATTATTAATGCTCCCGAAGGTCTAAACCCTTTGAAAACTGCAGCCCACATTATATTGCTCTTAGTAGTCATAAATGTGAAATGTTTAAAGAAATGTTAAAATCTGAATCACTTAAGAGATGGTACTCAGACGAAATGTGATAAAATGTTCAATGCTTTATGAAATCTTGGAGGCAGAAACTTTTTTTGTATGGTTCAGCAGAAAGGTGTCATAGGGCTTCCAAGGCCTCCTTGGCTAAATGAGTAAGAGCATGTACTGTACATTAAAGACTATATGGCTGCCCAAATGAAACCACCAGTATTGGTGAAAGCACATTTAACCAGGACTTTGGCAACATTCTGAGCAGAAAAAGATAAGTTCTAGGAATCTAAGTGTAAAGTAGGCATGTGGTCCTCTTACATAATACAATTACAAATCCTTGCAGAGTTTACATTTACTGTGCCATGGATGCAGTCATTTGGGTGCAAAGTGCTGCAATTGACAGTCAGAAAATGAGCAAACCAAAATCAGGGAAATATTCTTCCACTCCCAGTGAGGTGATTGTACTGCTTATTATATCCCAGTAGGTATAAATAACCAAATAATTTGTGAAGACACAGAATGAAGAAATTCTGCCCGACTTATGATAATTGCTTTTCCTGTTAGTTTTAAGGTTGTCACTGGAGCCCATTTGAGAGTTGTTTTTCTCTCCAGAGGATCTTTCCCAGCAATATGGAAATTAGGTATTTATATACCGTATATAACAAAGTTACAGATGTGTTCAGGTTCCTTTGATTATGCCCTTATTGTTGTTGACTTATTTACTTGCAGTAGAGTAAACTTTATCAAATGATCGTATAAAGTATGGGATTAAGTCCACAATCAAATAAGAATACAACAGGAAAATAAATGGTGAGAGCATAATTAACCAATTTGGCACGAAACGTGATTGCTGAAGGTTGTGACTGTTCCTGAGCCCTTCAGGTAGGAGATAACTGTTTTTAAATTATCTGCATGTAATCACCCCATCCTTACAGTAGGCGGAGATGGTTGACTACTAGTGCTGTAGGTACCATGCTAAGACTGACATTTATGCTTCAGTCTGGCAGGGGTTAATGTAAGTGAGAGGAGCTTAGACATAGTCTGGGACAGCCAGACAGGTTAGGCAGTACACCTTTAGATCTGGGAGCAGACAGCTAGTGCAGACCTCCTAGGAAGCAATCCCTAGGGCCCGGTGCCCTTAGTCCCACATCTGGAAGTTATTATTGGCCAAAATGTAGTAGGACCACCTAGAGTAAAGGGAGACTATGGTCCAGCTTTTCATAGGGGCCTTAGACTGACGCAAGATGCTGCAAACATCCAGCTTGCATCAAGCCCAGGTGCATCAAATACCATGTGCTGCATTTCGCTTGAAAAATGTTCACTGCAGCAAAGTCCCCAAAAATGATGCATGAGGTTCACTGCATCAAAAATATTATGCATGGGATGAGAATGATGAAACTCCATAAAAAAATAAGGTTGAAGAAATGGCCTATACAAAAAGCATTTTAAGCCCCAGAATGCTCTAAACTTAGTCCTGCAGAGGAATATTGGCTCTATAGCCAAACTTCTACTATTTACCCTCTCCATTCCATTCATAGCACTCACATGACAGTATTGATGGGTACTATAAGGGCTTGGCTCTGAATGCAGTAGTTTACATGCTACGGTACATAAGACATGCATATGGTACATAAGACAGCATTACGATGTATGCAGTGCAGGACTTTTGCAGCAGAATGCCATTCACAGTAACATAGTCAGGTATGCCCACTTGCTGTGGACCTCTTCATATGCTCTAGTGTCACTTTGACCAGCTCTGGCTGGCCTAGTCACTGACAGACACTTCATGCTTTGAAAATCCAAATAAGGGGATGGTGCATCATATGGCACAAGCCAGTCTGGCACATGCAGACCTATTTTTGAGACAAGCACCATTATAAAATTGGAATTGATGCAAGGTTTTGACGCAGCCTGCATAATTTTTTTTATGCAAGCACCATGCATCATTCTCTGACCTTTGAAAATGTTGATGTACGTGTGTGTGTGTGTGTGTGTGTGTGTGTGTGTGTGTGTGCGCGCGTGTGGTAGTCAAGTATAATTCTTTGATGCCCTATCCCATATTCTCAGGGAGCTGCACAACAAAAACAGAAAAACAAAAGCACTCAATAAAAGAGACAATCCCAATAAATTAAATAAATGAAATATTAAAACACACTAACTACTAAAGTAGGCCTGCTTTAACCAATACATTTTTAAAGAGATCATAAAGGCCTCTACTGTGTGGGCAGAATCGATGCCTGTGGGCAAGGAATTCCATAGCAGAGGGCAGTAACTCCAACTGCCCTGTCCCCCAGTTGCTTCAGATGGGACTGGGGGACAGCCAGTAAGCCCACACAAGTGAAACAGAGAGGATGGATAGGGGTACAAAATGACAGGAGATCTTTAAGGTAATCAGGGCCCAAATAATGTAGGGTCTTGAATATCATTAAGCATATCTTGAAGGTGATATATCACAGAACTGTCAGCCAGTGCATAACCAATGCAGAATGTGTAATACTTGCATGATGTGCTCACTTAAAAAAGTTCCTACCACCAGCGGGGCTATAGCATTCTGGACTAGCTGCAGGCAGCACATCAGACCTCCAGAAAACCCTAAGTATAGTGCATTACAGTAATCTTGTCTAGGGGTGACCCAAATCAATGGGCACAAGATGCAGTCTGATACGGACGATGCTATGCAGATGGAAAAAAGCCACTTCAGACTACTGCCAAGACCTGCTTGTTCCAGTGTCAGCTTGCAACCAACAATCACCCTCCCTCAGATCCTTCACAGCTTCCACAACTTGAAGTGTGCTGCCATTCAAAGATGGTAAAAAGGCATCTACACTTGTCATTGCTAACCCACACTTATTTGGGTTGACAATCAGCACCTCTGTTTAACCATGGCTGAGGGTAAGCCAGCTGGATGCCATCCAATCTTATTTTTTATATTGCTTTCTCCTCTGCGGGAGGCTAAGAGGCTCTGCTTTGGCTCTCCACTTGAGAGGGCTCAATTCCACCCTTGGTCACATGCATCCTGACCTGGCAACTCTCCAAGCATGTTCCCCCATGGATCCCCCGTGGTGGGTCCAGGGAGGGAAGGGGAGGGCCGTCCTCCCCCTGCTGAATAATCTAATAAGCCCTGGGAGTGCCTGAAGTCAGGAGTGCAGCCAGGGCTTCAAAGAGCCTGCTAGTGCCCCTTTTCCATTTTCTCCCTTCTCCATTGCTGGGGCATGCATATCAGCATGCACACGGTGAGGCGCACACACACTGCAGAGTCCCACAGCACCCTCCCGTCTTTGTCGCCCCAGACCCACACTACCACTAGGCTTTGACCTGGTGGCAGTCGTTCGGTGGGAATGACAATTCACCCACCCCGGCAGAGGAGAGGAGTCCTCTGGACGCTCAATCTTCTCCCTCCCCGGGCTGATCCCAATGACCTGAGACCACTTCTGAACATGGGCCACTGACATGGTAATTGGTAAGGCACCCAGTGCCTCAGTCATCCAAGCCACTGGGCCAGCACAGGCCATCCAATCTTTAATCTTTTAAAGGCACTGCCATATGATCAAGGCTGCATTACTCCAATCAAGTGTACATGACAGAGTTGAGTGTCATCTGCAGAATGGTGAAACTCCACACTGTACCATCTAATAATTTCATCCATGCCAACATATACATAGCCAACAAAATGGGTGTCAGGATTGAGCCTGAGGAACACCACAGTTGAGCACAGTGGTGCCAGAGATGGAACAACTCAGAGTTAGCTGCTGTGTTCTCCCAGAAATGTAAGACAGACAAGTGCAAAACAGTGCTGGCGAGCCCCACGTAGATCCTCAGGCAACCCAACAGCACATCATGGGCCACTATGTCAAATAATGATGAGAGATGTAAGAGAGCTATGATGGAACAAAGCCCTCAAGCCCTCATGGTGAAGAAATTCTGGAGCACTCTGATAAGAATGGTCTCCATGGTATATGGGGCCTAAATCCTGACTGTAGAGGCTCAAAGTTACATTTTGTTCCAAGTGAACTTCAAGTTCTGCTGTCACAAACTTGTTGATTATCTTTCCCAAAAAGTGAAGTTTGAGACAGGCCTGTACAGTAATTCACCAGACTGTCAAGGTCCAGACGTGGTCTTTTCAGAGCGGCAGGTAAAAACATCCTTCTTCAGGGGGACAACTGACAAGTTCAGTGCAAACTGGCCCCAGGGATTCCAGGCAACCAAGTAGCAACCATGTAGGCCCAGGGTCCAAAACACTGCAGGTGGGGCCCAATCCTGAAATGAAGCAGACCACCTTCTCTTCAAAAACTGGGTACAATTCATTTCAGGTTGGCAGTTTTTATATGGCTTTCCGACAGCTGGCTATTGCTGGCCCATGTCAAACTGCTTGAGGAGATCCCCATTCAGTTAGAGGAAACTGTGTCCTGAAAGTTTAAACTCTTCACACTTTTCTGTGGAAAATACTTGCTTGGATGGGTAATGTTTTAATACCTTGGCATGGACTGGGAAATGTCTCAAGTTTGGGGGAGGGGTGGAGGAAAATAAAAAAAAAAAAGAAAAGATGTCGCATATCAGTTAGGCAATCTCAGGTAAATAAGACATAAGGCAACAGCCACAGGTAAATATTTAAATATTTTTCTCCCAGGGCAACAGGGATCCACCAGCGCAGTAAAGGCAGGCACTGCTTTAGCCGTTGTGTAAGTAAGCTCTAATTGATTAAGATACGGTAATTTAGCAAAGTCACAATAAGCTGACAGTACACAAAAAAAATAGTTTTAGTCAGAGAAGTCCCAGAGAAAAGCAAAATATTACTGGAAACAGTTTATGAAGTGTAGAATCAAATGACAAGGTTTTAGTAAAAATAAATGGTGCCTCAACCAGGCATCTCTGTTAAGCCTACCAAGGCCAGATACAACCATCAGAGGTACAGTACATGTTTTGCTCTGTTCAGGACAGATCGGTACAGAGTAGCTTTAGCCCAGAGAGGACACAATTTTATTTTTGGTTGAACAAAAGCCCTTTTAGGCCAGCGTGGGGGAGAGTAGAAGATGTTTGCCAAATCCCTTTGAATGGAATGCACTAAACTTGATAGTAGGTGACTATTATGTCAGCCTTAAAAATAGAAACATCGAAGTTGATGGCAGATAAGGACCACTTGGCCCACCTAGTTTGCCCATTTTCCCTGCCTGCTGCAAAACCACAGCCCCTACTCGATCTCTGACTTTACCCTTTCTTTCCTATCATTAGGGTTCCCCTATGTCTGTTGTAGTGCCCAATAGTTGGGGACACAACAGAGAAAAAAATATAAGTAAAGGTGCCTGTGATAGGGTTGACTAGGACCCTGCCCCTGTTGTTATGGAGAGTTTGAATGCAGGGATCTATTCTGTTCTTTTCTTTCCTGTCTCTTGTCTGTGTGGTTGCGCAACCAGATTTTCCTGTGAGACCTAGGATGTGATCACCCCGACAGTCTCTCAGTTCTCTGCCTTTCACTGTCTCTCAGTCTTCCCTTGCTACTTCTGTCTTTTCCTCCCTTGCACATCTGCTGGTATAAAGATATATGTAAATCATTATGTGGAAGTGTAACTGATACTGGGATCCCTTTGTTTAGAAATTATATAGTGTTACTGTTGAAATGTATATAATTATAGTTTGAGATGATTGCAAAAAGCTATTGGGAACTCAAGGAGTTAACCTGAGAGCAGTTTTTAAGCCCTTTTTCAGAAGCTGTGGAGAAGGGGCCTCAGTTTTGGGACATTGTGTTCTTGCTGCACCTGCCTGAAATTTACAAGAATATTTTAGAAAAAAACAGGATGCTTGTTAGGGAGGGGGTTGCAAAGACTTATAAAAGAGAGAGAGCTACAATGTTTTGAGAGACACAGACACAGAGATTGAAGGAAAACTCAGATGGATCTTCTTTGTTTATTCTGCCTTTGTAAATAGTTATTCTGAGCAATTTTATTTTTTTATGTTACTGCTAGTACTAATAAACACTTTTAGTGAATTCTACAACTGCTCCTGTTTTCTCCTGTGCTTCCTGACCTGTGCCTCGATGACAGTGCCCCTCATAGGGCAGTGTAAGCATCGGGGTAGTGTATAGGGGCCCCTGTCAGTATTTCCCCCAAGTCAGCAGAGCAGCAGTTGTAAATAAATAAAGAAAAACATTTTCCTTGGCTGCCTGCTCTGTTCACAGAACACTCCCCTCCCCCCACATTGAGCAGGCACCACGAGTCCAGGCACCCATGTGCTGAGGCTACTGTCCCTGCCCAGCACGTGGTGCTTTTATTCAAAGTACAGCTGGTGGCTAGTAACAGGTGCTAGGGGTTACAGAACTGGAACCCTGAAGGTAATATTTTGAAAGAAGTTAGCTTTTGGGCAGCAGTTGGAACTGGGACAGAGAGGGGGTGAGGACATGATGAGTGACAGAGACGTGAAGAAATCTTACCTTGGTGTTGTAAGTCATCCTGTTAGCTCCTCTTTGTGCCTGCACCTGCTTCCCATCCCCAGTTCAGTTAAACAGTATCCAGCCGTCCTTGTTGTTGTGGTCCCCAGCTGGTCCATCCAAGAAGAAGAGCGGCAGTCCTTTAGTATTGCAGTGGAGGAATCCGCGGTGTGAGCTCAGTTGGCCCCGTTCGTTTCTTCATTTTTTTTGTTTAATTAAGTACTCCAGTCACTTGTCGGTGACTTTGCCAAGAGCTGCATCTGGAGAGAGAGAGAGAGAGAGAGAGACAGCGTCAGGCGTTGTGGATCCCTGTGAGGACCTTGAGGCCCAGAGTCATCTGGCCAGCACCTGAAAAGTCCCTCCCTCTGCCAGCAGCACCACCCACCTCCAGAACAGTCACCTTCACCCTAGGCCAGGGCGGTGAGTTGGTAGCAGCACTAGCAGCCAGGTGCTGCCTGCCTGAAGTTTATTTTAAAAAGAAAATAATTGTTTAAGTGCTCAAGGCACTTGAGAAATTGCTCAATGACCGAGAAAGGGGCGGGTCAAGGGACCAAGATATAAACAAAGGCATAATGATGCCTAGGAGCGGGGTTAAGGCTAGGAGGCCCTAATAGAATCTCATAAATATTTATTAGAGGAGCTCCGAGGGGTGGAGTGAAGGCGGGGTGGCACTGCATAACTGACAGCAAGGCCCTGATTAGGCCCAACATTATTTAAAGGTTCAAGACCAGGCTCAGTTATTTGAAGGGACAACCACAGGCCCAGCAATCATGCCCCAGTGAGTTAAAAATGGGTCCCAGCAAGAGAAGGCCCACAAGTCAAAGGGACCCAGCAGAAAAGCCCTACAGTAAAGAAGGGGCCCAGCAGAGAGGGCCCACAGCTTAAAGAGGCCCAGCCAGGCTAGTTCAAAGGGGGGGCCATCAAGCCCAGGTGCCCCGCATATGTCGGACACACCCTAATCCCTGACATCTAGTGGGGGTTTTAGCAGCCCAGAGGTCAGCAGTTGTTTCTGGGGGTTCCCCTAGTCTTTTGTTTGTGTTTTGGGACAGCGACTACAGTCGCATAGGTGGGGAAGGAGGTTTTAAAATATTTCCCACCTTCGGACCGCTCCATAGGGATGGCCAAGGCAGTAGTTGGCTAGCAGCTCCTTAAATAAGCTAGTACCTTTTGTGGGCAGTAAGGCCATTGGATTAAGAGAGCAACTGAGCATCCAGTATGGCAACGGACCTGCAACCACTTGAATTGTTTATTGACTGTCAATGTATTGAATTGTTTACTGAATACAAGCATTCGAACTGTTATACCAATTGCAAAGTCCCAAGACTGTATTATTGCTTACTCATTTTCTGGACTGCCTTACTGTTTATTGCCCCAGTATCAAACAATTGCCCTGAAAGGTGTTTATCTGCCCTCTGCAACTGACAATTGCCTCTGCAACTGGCAATTGTCCAAATTTGTTAATTGCCTACAATCGCCTGAGCTACGGTTGCTCAGCAGTGTGTCCTGACCTGGTGGCAGTGGTTCCAAAATCAGTTAACGACAGTGCCAGGAAGGTGTTCAACTGGTGTTTCCACATCTTTGAGTCCCCACCTAAAGAGTGAGAGCCTGCCATAAGGTTTTCTGAAGAACCACATCAATATTCCCTGGTCGTTCACCACTAGTCATAGTTCGTCGAAAGTCTGTGTGAGCCACGGCTGCTGTTTTCTTCTTTTCCCTTGGTTCCTGATCCAGATGCTTCAAGGCTAGCCATCCTTAGAGTGTGCTTGTCCTTGAAGAACCCTGTCTATGTTCCCTGGTCATTCACCACTAGTCACAGTTGTCGAAGCCCAGTCTGAGTCGTGGCCACCGTTTTCTTGTTTTTCTTGCTTCCTCTTCTGGACACTTCAAGATCTTCTAACTTTACCCTGTTTTCTTCTTGTTCCTGCTTGCACCAGAATCTTCAGTCACTTCATGTAGTCCTTGGCAGCCATCCAGTGGGCTTTTCACCAAAGAATCTTCAGCAGCTTCATCCAGTCCTTGGCAGCCCCCGAGTGGGTTTTGGGCTGGGGAACCTTCAGTGGCATGTCTTGTTTTGGCAGCCCTTCTGAGGGCTTAGTGCCTGTATCTTCCCTGCAGCTCCTTTCTTCTGGCAGTCCTCCAGTGGGCTATTGCCAGGAGCATATTCAGCTTGTTCTGTCATACCAGCAGCCTAGGAGAGAATGGATTTTGATGCCAATGAACACATGGTCTGTTTAAAAACCTCTCAATATCCCAGTGGCCTCCCCTAGACTGGCACTACAGGTGCCAGTGTTGTGCTTGCAGGATTTTCCCAATCTTCATTCTCTTTTCTTCTTCTTCATCACCCCCCTCAACTAGGGGCATGAAGATCATCACCAGAAGTGGAGTCAAAGTGTATTGACTTTACGAACTTATTGTAGACTGACTGTATTCTGCATTATAGAAAGAGCTTCTGGAGCCAGTGGTCAACCAGTTATTGCTTATTTAGAGTACTCAGTTTGATCTAGAAATATAGAAGTACTAGTCCAAGGTGTACCTTTTTAGAGTTTATGGTACATTTTAGAGGTTATGTTGGATATTTCTGTGTTACTGTTTAGATAACAATGTCGTCTATGCTCCCTGTCATTTTTACCATTGGTGTTTTCCTTTGTGACCATGTCCTCCTTCCTCTCCTGTCTAATAAACATCTTTATTACATTGGATCTCTGTATATGACACCTGCCTCTCCTTGTCGGGTGGCTCCATCCACCCACTTAGGAACCTACAGTGTCACCCTGCCACAACACCTGCTGGGGAGTGACACTGGTGCTGGTAGAAAGACAGTTACATCTACATCTCAGAATGAAGAACTGAGAGATCTACCAGAGCAGCACCGTTACACTATCCCATGCATTTTTGAATTCCCCTACCATTTTGGCCCCCAGCATCACTGCTGGGAGACTGTTCCATGCATTCACCATCCTTTCCATGAAAAAAATATTTCCTCACGTCACCCCGAGTCTACCCCCCCTTGCCTCATTCATGACCCCTTGTTCTTGAACATCTTTTTTTCCTAAAAGATGCTACCCTCTTCTATCTTATTCATGCCCTTGAGGTATTTGAAGGTTTTTATCATACCCGCGTCTGACTCATCTCTTCCAGGGTATACATATTGAGGTCCTCTAGTCTCTCGTCATATGATTTTTGTTGCAGATCCAGCAGCATTTTTGTTGCCCTTCTCTAAACTGCCTCTACCCTGTCCACATCCTTCCACAGATGCAGCCTGCAGAACTGGACACAATACTCCAGATGAGGTCTCATCACCAATGATTTATAAGTGGTATCATCACCTCCTTCCTTCTGCTGGTGATACCTCTCCCTATGCAGCTCAGCATCACTGGCTGTCCCTACAGCCTTGTCATATTGTCTGGCCACCTTTAGGTCATCAGATATAATTACCCCCAGGTCCCTTTCCTGCTTGGTGGCTGTCAGTACCTCCACTCCCATCATGTTCTCCAGCCCTGGGGTTCTGTGCCCCAAATGCATGATTTTGTACTTCTTTGCATTGAATCTTAGCTGTGACACTCTTCATCACTCCTCAAGCTTACTTAGGTCCCTCCTCATTCTTTCCACTCCTCCTGGACTGTCAGCCTTGTTGCAGATCTTAGTGTCTCTGCAAAGAGGCATACCTTCCCTTTCAGACCCTCTGCAATGTCACTTATGAAGACATTAAGGAGAACTGGCCCCAGAACTTGATCCTTGTGGCACCCCACTGGTTACCCTCCTCTTCTCGGATTGAACTCTGTTTACCAAATAATCTCCATTCTTCAAAGTGTGACCCCATCCCCCCACAAATAATGGGGGCATACCTGACTTTTCCTCTTTGATGCAAGAGAGACTGCCTGCACCTCTGTTTGCTCCTGGGAGGACTTCCAGTATTTTCTTCCTTTAAGAACAGCACAGTATGGGGACTAGCCCTCTTAAACATCAAACTGTGCCTGCTATATGTTGTCTGAAATATGGAATATATGTTCAGGTATTCAAAGTATACTTGTAAAAGGCATCCATGCAGGTCTATTGCTACAATGGAAACTCAAACCAAGACATTTAAGGTTAAGGTCCAAGCACCAATAAGCATGCGAAATAAGAGATGTTTATGTCTTGTGTGCCAAGACTGGAGCCTTAATGAGTTATGTCAAGCCTTACCAGCTAGCACCAAGGTCAGAGACAAAAGGAGGCCTTAGAAAATAAAGAGGAGTTTCCTACTATCTTAAAGAAAAAAGGGACTGCTCAAGTGGGGTATCCTGACCTGGGTGTGGGAAGGGTTGTTTCACTGAAAAACTAGTGAGCAAACATTTCTTTAGTTTTTATTGAACAGGAAGGAGGACTAGACATTTTTGCCTATTTTCAGCCTCGTCCGTGGGTGGGGTGGAGGAGTGGTGGTGGGGTGGGGAGGGTGATACAGATGGATGCCAACTGAAATTGAACCAGATTTTAAGCTGTTGGTGGTATTTTTTTTAGTGAATGGTGGAAATTTGGCCAGGACACCAGGGAAATTCCCCTACTGGTCTGTAGGGGAAACCTTTGTTCATCGCTAAGATGGCTGTTTCTAGTGTAGCGGTGGAAAGAATGGATGTCACAAAGGCAGGGGAATTAGCCTCGTCCACTGACCTTGGAAACCAAGATGCTGGTATTCTGAACCCCAGGGAGTTGGGGATAAATGATGGTGAGATGGAAGAAGAAGTTTTTCTGTCCACTGAAGATCTAAGTGTATTGGAATTGGAGAGGATTACGAAAGTCTCAGAAGACCAAGATCACCACAGGAATTTACAATGGAGTGTGCTGCAGGAACTTCAAGATGAGGAGCGAAGACACGCTGAGTATAAAGCGCTACTCTATGCAGAGATTGTGAAATGGCAAGCGGTGGCACAAGGTTGACATCAGGCGTGGTCATCCTGACAGAGAAGTGTGTGACACAGCATCAGCAATTGAGCTTGCAGCCCAGGAACAAACGGTCCCCCACCACGTAATTACTGTGGATATGAGTTTATTGGTCAAAGAAATAAAGAGTACGGCTGGCAGTACAAGTGCAAATAACGTGTGCCAAAAGCCATGTGTGCAGGATTGTATTGTGGTGGGGGATGAAGTAATCAATGAACAGGAGAAAATGGAAAGTGATGTGACTGGCAAGGAAGGGAACGGAGAAGGATGCTCCATGGAGGGAAAAAGAACTAAAGAGCCGGTTGGAGGAGTGGATTCTAAGGTTCCAATGGGGTCAAACAAACATCGCGTGGGGCAAGAAGGAAAATCAGCAGGCTTAACCATGTATCACAGTAAGCACATGCCACAGGACACAGCAACTCCTTTTTTCATTCTCAGCCAGAAATCAAGGGCAGAATAAACTTGCTAAGGAAGAAAAGAAAATTAAGAGGGCAGCCCTGACTCTGGCAAATAGGAATTTAGACTCCAGCATAACAACATGGTCTAGCCAAGAGATGACGGTGAGGAAGCCAGAGGGGGAAGTAGTCCAACAACCTCTTACAACTTCAGCAGCTATTACATAAGCTTTTGCCATTCAGCCCATATCAACTGACCCTTTCCTGGCCTGGTCACCAGAGAAAGCATTAAAGGAGGTGGGGTGGAAAAAAACTGTTAGCGCCAATGGCTACCAGATCCTGAGTGGAGTGATCCCTTGTCTCAAGCAAGCCCTGAATGGCTCCCTATGGATCAAAAATTAATTCAGAAGCCGGATTTGAAAAATGATATTGAACAACTTCTGGATGAGGAACCTGTGGGGGGAGGGGGCAGAAATGGAGAACATGGAGGTACATTTGGAACAAGACACTATGAAGGAAGGGGATCTTGGACCGAGTGTAAAAGGAAAGGAGGGTGAGGTGATAGATCACATAGAGCCTGTGCACACAGAAGAAAAACATGAAGAGGTTCTTCCCTCTCCCCAGCGGCCTTTATTATCAGACTTATTTTTGAAATTTAAGAAGGAAGCAGCTCCTAGACAAAATGCATTCTGGATTCGATTAAGGGGGCCTGGAGATACGACCTGAGAGGCAATATGTGGGGAAGATATTACTTAAAGAGTCACTTCATTTCTCACCGTAGGAAGTATTCGCTTTCATAAACATTTCAGGAGGAGACAATTACAACAGTAGTTTTCATTCATCTTATTTTGTTGGATTTATTTTGGCAACGCTATAACCTGCTTAAATTTTTTCCTCTGTGTTCCCAATTTTTGGTAATTCTCTTGACAAAACCCCTCATCAAGTTCATGTAATCATGTCTCATGATGAAGGGGTTCATGTCGAAGACATAATGTATTGGATGTCACAAAAGTGCAATGTTTTAAGTTCACCTGAAGCTTTATTAGACTCTGAGCATTTTTGGATGAGAAGGTGGAAATACAAGGTGAAATTGAGGCAGGTGGAAAATAGCATTGAGCACATCCTGAATTCCTTCCTTTTAGGCAGAGACAGAGGCACATGCTTCTATTCAGGCCAGCAGAGGGCCTGTTACAAGTGCAGGTCACGCACTCATCTGTCTAGTACTTGTGACACCCCCAGGTGCGATAATTGTGGGGAGGTGGGACATAATAGGATTCAATGTCAAAATATGACAAAGTGCGATTTGTGTGAAGAATCTCCACACACCTTCTCAGCATGCCCTTGGTCAGCCAAGAATAAGGCCAAGGTAATAAGTCCAGACCTGTTGAGTAAAGAGGCTCAAGACTTGGCTGAGACAACTCCTCCCAATCCATCTAAAGAAGGAAAGGTGGATACCTTAATTCAGATGGTTCCTCCGGGACAGGATGGGGAAAAATGGGTGGAGGAGGTGGGTAAAGCTAAAATAAATCCAGATGGAATCTTGGAAACCCAGATGATCCAATGGGCTAACTTACCACCAGTCCAGAATAAGGGGAGAGGTGGTGTGCCAAAGTTAAAACAGCAGGAATTGCCCCCTTTACCCCCTTGTAGAGTAACAAGGAACTCCAAACCAGTGGTTCCTCAGGCAGACTGCATAAGACTGGAGGTGTCTAATCCCTTAAATCCCTTAGCCCAGGGTGAAGGAGAGTCAGCCATGGAGGTATCTGGGTCCTTACCCTCCCAATCTGGGGAGAAGGGAAGTCAGGAGTTCATTAAGTACAAAGGAAAAAAGAAGAAAAAAAGGAAAAAAGGTACTTAGGAATTTTAAAAACATGTCAGTATGGTGCAGATAGGATCTTGCAACTATCACAGTCTGCTGAATTATCAAAAAAGAGAGGTATTTTTCCATTATGTGGTGCAGCTTGGCATAGAGATTTGTTTTATTCAGGAAACCTGGATGCTTTCCCCTGAACAGTGTAGGATTTTCAAGGCAGAGTGGCATTTGCAGCTTCATATTGATCCTTTGGAGCAGATAGGGTGGATGGGGTAGCTATCTTGTTTAGTGCATATGCCTTTAAACTGACACTGCTGGTGGACCTTATCCTAGGTAGACTGCTGATTTTGGATGGGCTATGGAACCAGGTTCTGTATAGATTTATTAATGTATATGGCCCCCAATCTAAGGCTGAGAGAGCAGACCTCACAAATCACCTCCAGCCTTTCCTGTATACTTCTGATTTTGTGGTACTGGGGGGTGGATTTTATCTGTGGGTTACCGCAGTAGGGGACCATGGGAAGTAACAGGAAGGTTTATTGTGATTCCAATACATTACAAAAATGTGTGTCACAAGCTGGAATGTTGGTGTGTGCTCAATATTTATTCCAAGGCCCCAAATTTACATTCAAAAAAAGGTAAACTAACTTCCATCATAGACCATTTGTTTATTTCAAAACATTTTTCAGCCCCAAGGCTTACAGTCTGGCCCTTGGAATTTTTGGATCACCTTTTTCTTAAAATATCTTTCGACAAAGCTCCTGTACATAATCCTAAACAGAAAAGATGGAGGTTGAACACAGCCGTGTTGTCTGAATCAAAGGTAAAGGAGGGATTGGAGTCACTCTTGTGGGCTAGGACATCCATGAGTGAGTTATATGAAAATCTGGGTGTATGGCGGGTGGAAACCAAACAGGAGATTGCCTAGTTGTTACAAAAGTATGGGAAAGCAAAATAAAAAAATACATTTTTCCAGTACTTGAAACTAAGGGCAGAGCTTCAGTACCTATATGGGTTACACTCGACATCCACAGTGAATTATGATCTCCAAATTGGCCACATAAAATCCAACATGAAGTTGTGTCAGTACGACAGAAAGAAAACGTTAAAATCAGAACTGGAATACGGAACTAAGAAAACTCCGTTGAGGGACCTTTTTGAGGCTTTTAAATGTAGGAAGCATAAGATGGGTTTTCAGAAGTTGAGAGACAAGGGGGGTCATCTGATAACAGACAAGAAAAAAATTCATGCTTTAATTCGACAGCAGTTTTTTTATATAGTATGAATATGGAATCTTTAGAAGGAAAAATCTCTGAGTTTTTGAGCACATTACAGATAGAAACACACAAGAGGGTAGCAGATGATTTGGATATGCCCATCACAACAAAATAAATTGAAGCTGTTATTTCACAGTTGAAATTAGGAACAACACTTGGCCCCAATGGGTTACCATATGAATTATACAGGATATTCCCTAAAGAATTTGCAATGTGTCTCAAGGAGGTTTTTGAGGAGATGTTTAGGACAGGTAGGGTACCTGAAGGGTTCAATTCTGGGTTATTAATATTCTTATTTAAATCAGGTGAAAGGTATGACATTAATAATTGGAGACCAATTTCAGTATTGAATTCAGATTTCAAAATTTTGTCCTGGGTGTTGCAAGTAAGACTACGATGGGCTGCGGCGAAGTTCATTCATCCTGCCCAATTTTGTGGATTGCCTGATAGAAAGATTCGGCAGGCTTTATTTTCAATAAGAGACGTGGTATCTTTTTATGAAGGGGAAAAGTGGGAAGTGTTGTCTCCTATCTCTGGATCAGACTAAGGCATATGATAGGGTGGGCCATTGCTTTTTATTTCAGGTGCTTACGCATTATGGAATTCCTGAAGGTTTCATAGATAAAATTAAATTATTATATACCCAAGCAAAAGGTTTCCAATAATAGATGGGACTATTTCACAGGGAATTATTATGAGAACAGGGGTGAGACAAGGATGCCCTTTAAATCTTTTAATGTATACTTTTTCTTTGGACCCCTTGATCAGGAAATTGCATGAGTCCGGGGTATGGCAAGGCCTGGATGGTTCAGATGGTCAAGAGAAAGACAAAGGTACAGGCATATGTGGACGACATTTGTGTGTTTGTGGCTAACTTGGAACAAATTCCTATAGTTATTGAGATGTTTCAAGAATGCTGTGCAGTATCAAATTCAAAATTAAATTATGGGAAAAGCTCAGGGTTGTTGCTGGGTGACAGTGCTGGTGGATCTGTGTCTATAAATCATATTAATATCTTAAATGACCAAAGACAAAGTTTGGGGATGCATTTCTCTTCAAAGCACATGCTGCATGACAACTGGGAAACAGTATTGACTACTGTAGAAGCAAAAGTGAACAGATGGAAGTCATGGAAGTTATCCAAATTAAAAAGAATAGTGGCCTTGAAACAATTTATTATCCCCTCAATACTATATGTCACAATGATTTTTCCTCTTCCCAGTAATCTAGAAGCTAGACTGTATTCAAGATTTTTCCAAATGGTATGGGGAAATCGGTTAAACCTGATAAGGAGATGTTTCTTATATCTACCCAGGGCCTTGAAACAATTTATTATCCCCTTAATACTATATGTCACAATGATTTTTCCTCTTCGCAGTAATCTAGAAGCTAGATTATATTCAAGCTTTTTCCAAATGGTATGGGGAAATTGGTTAAACCTGATAAATATATGTTTCTTATATCTACCCAGGGTGCAAGGGGGATTGGGTATGGTGGATCCCATCACGTCTGTTTCGACTTTATTTTTATCCCAAAATTTTAAAATGGCTTTACGTAATAAGCAGAGAGTTCAACAGGGCTGGTTCAATAAGAATTTAGAAGGGTATATGAATGGTTGGGGAGTTTCATCACCCTCAAAGGTAACCCCAAAGATGCAAGTACCTGAATTTCTTAAAGCAGCCTTAGGGAATTTATTTAAGTGGGGGGTGACAAAAGAACAGATAATTCGGAATTCAGGGACACAACTTTATGCTGAGATCATGGGAAAAATTCACCCAAGAGAAGTGGAGTTTAAAAATTTTCCATATAGGTTGAAGGGTGGAGTTCTGAAGCCGCTAAATAATAAAAGGATACCCCAGCATATGTAGGAGGTTCTCTAGTTGTCAATGTATGGCCGGTTAAACCTAAGGGGGAATGACAAACATAAGGCTCTGGAAGAAAGAAATTGTCCTTACCCTAGGTATCAAAATGTAGTGGAAACAATGGAACATTTCCTTTTCGAATGTTCATATGTAAAATCTCTTTGGCCTTTTTTAGCTATAAAATGGAAGCTGGCATGGCTGGAACCAGTAGCTCATGAATCTTTGATACTAGGATATTGCCCTCAGCTTTTGGGAAAATTCTATTATGGCACGCTAATGGTGTTTTTTTTTTGCATGAAATATTATTTGTGGCAGGGGAGATGCCAATGGTCCTTGCAGCAAAAATGGATGACTTACCAGATGTTGAGTGTGTTAGTGGAACAAGCAATGCTGACAATTTACAAAAAGGATATAGTAAATTACGCGGGAGATATGGTTAGGAAATGGTGGAATGGGTTGACTTGTTTTATTAAATTTAAATAAAATTTAAATAAAATGCCATAGGGGGAGTAATGTATGATGAGAATATTTATATGGTGGCTTGATTGTAAATATTTATAAGATATGTAAGTAAAGGTATTAAATTATTATGACATGAACCTTGATGGTTATTAGAGAGGTGGATATTTAGTCAGATGAATTTTTTTAGTTACTTAGGTATGGTGATGGGGAAGATATGGGGGAAGGAGGCTGGTGTGTGTTTCATTTGGGAGGAAGAAACAGGGATTTATAGGGGGTTATTAATCTAATATGTGTATGAAGTGTACTTTATGTCTTTTTTTTGTGTGCTTTACGATTTGTGTGATGTAACAGTTTGATTTTATTTGCTTTGATGTTGTATTAATAAAAAATGTCCCTTTTTTTTCAAGAAGTGCCATGGAATCTTTAACATCCACCTGGGACCTAAGTTTAACATCTCATCTGAAAGACGGCACCTCAAGACTGCAACTTCCCCCTCATGCTGCACTACAGTGTCAGTATTAGGATTTAACCCAAGTGCCTGGATGGGGATAGAACCCATAGCCTTCTGATCTTCTCACCTCAGAGGCGAGTGTGCAACCTGCTGAGCCACCAACACTGACAAATCTTGGAGGATGGGGAATCAAACCCCAGTCCCGGGACATCACTACACCAAGTGCATGTGCCTTAGCCATTGAAGTTAGTAGACTCATTGAAAATAAATGTGCCTCTTTAATTTCAATGTTTTTTTCTGTAAGTAATAACATTTTCTTTAATATTTTACCTATTTTTTTCTGTCAAGAGCTTTTTAACCCACACCCTCATAAACCCTATGGATTTCAGTTTTCAAATCTCCCATGCAATGACGGTTTATAGTGGGTGCTGGCATATACCACAAACATACATTTTAGGGGTGATTTAAAAGTATACACCCATAGAGTTCATGATGGTGGTGCTCAAAAAGACATGGACACAAAAAAGTGTGTACAAATATTAAAAATTAAAAACGTTATGAATAAAAGAAAAAAATAAATAAATAGCCCATTGAAATGAATAGGCCCTATTCATTTCAATGTGGTTAGTGGCTGGAGGAGAAGGGTGTCATGGGATATTGAGGAATCAGCATTGAGGGACACAGGAGCAGTGATGAGGGACAGAGGTGGGTGCCAGTGGGGGAGGTGGGTGGTGGAGTGTACAGATGATGGGGAAGGGTGGGGTTACTTTTAAACAGTTTGGGGAGGGGATACCAAGGGCAGGATAAAGCACCCACCATCAGTAATTCTATGTGTGGTTGTAGTGGTGGGGGGTGGGGTTTTGGGTTGCAGTGATCATGGGGAAGGGTTGTGGGGTGCTGAGAGGGTGGTGGAGGGTAGGGGTTACTTTTATTAATGGGGGAGGAGCAACTTTGCCAGTGGTATTGCTGTTTGGGTGGGCAGCCAGGAGGGGGCTAGAGTCCCAGGAGTGACTTTACCGGCGGAACAGGTGTAGAAACCAGTTTCCTCAAAGCAAGGCAGTCAGCACTTGAAAGAATACAAAATAGTAATAGTTTCAGAATGATTTCCTCAGTCCAAGGCAGGTAGAAAGTAGTGAGGGGAGAGAGCTAGACAGTGGATGTTGGCACACAACATCATCAACATCGCAAAACCCAGTACACTCACTGGAGCAGTGAAAATTTTTTGACAAGTGTGCTTTCCAGTTGAAAACCTACATCATCGTAAGGTCAGCCACCATTTACTGCAGTCTGATTTCCTGCTACCTCATTAGTTCGCATCCTCACACACACTTCCCAAACCTGCTTTTCTCCACAGACCATGCTAATATATTTGATTTGCATTCTGCCATTAAACAGAAAAGGTGAGAACTTCTTTAAAAAAATTCCCAGTGAGACAGTTTCTCCTAAGGACCAGACTAAAACACTGTCCTCCAAGAAGTCAGGTAAAGAGCACAAATCCTAGGCTGAGGTACTCTGTAAAAAAAAAAAAAAAAAAGACTCCAAGAAAAGATATGCTGATGAGTCTTCTTCTCACTCAGGTCTCATAGGTATTTTTCGATCAGAGTTACGCAATTTGCCCTTTAATGCTTGTCTTTATCTCAAAGGTTACACAGAAACATAGAACCATTTACTTTTTTTCTTCTAGAGTAAATACCAAGTTTGGTCTTGAAATTTGTTATATTTTTGCTACCCACCACCTCCATTGGCAGGCTATTCCAAGGTGACGCTACCCTTTGATAAAACCACATTCCCCTATTTTTGTGTGATTCAGATCACTCTTTTTTTTTTTTTCAAATCAAAGTTTATTGTTGTTAGAATAAAGAGAACAGATCTAGTAATAAAAATCTGAATTATACATGAAACCAGAAACAGTACAACACTGCATGCACTTGGAACTGTTCCCCACCCCCCAGGCCTAAACCCCAACCCCCCATACTAAAACCCCCTCCTATTCAGCACAGTCCAAACTTATCAGATAAATTATCAAATTCTAAACCAGACAACAGTACACGGCATGTTAAATGGTGAACAATGTATGAAAAGGTTCCCATATTTTTTTATATCTGTTCACTCTATTATTGAGACTTGCCGCCATTTTTTACGTCCTGAGATTTGCTAGCAATTCTTTAAGCCATTCCAAATAAGAAATATCAACATTATCTTTCCAATGATGAAGAATGACCTTTTTTACAGATAGGGATGTCAAAGCTATATAATATCGCCTAGCAGGTACTCAAATCATGGTATAATCACCTAAGAGGCATATCTCAGGAGTAAAAATATTCAAGAGACCCAACAAGGAGTCCGTCTTCTGCTGGATATCCTTCCAGAGAGTAGAGGCCTTAGGACAAGCCCAAAATATATGAAACACAGAACCGTCTGCCTGCTGACAATGGGAGCAGGTGGGAGAGCCAACAAGCCCATATTTATATAGTTTTTGAGGGGGTATACTATATGTTATGTAATATGTGAAATTGTATAAGCCGTAATCTATCCTGGGTAATGTATTTATGACAATTAGACCACAAAGTTGTCCAATCTATATCCAGATCAGGAAAGTTTGAACCCCAGTACTTCTCAGGTGCAAAACAGTTCGTGGAACTTACAATTATATAAAATCTTATACGTATTAGATACAGAGTAGGCCATACCGGACACCAAGGGCAGTTCTTCCAGGAAACTTTTAGCTCCCTTTTGGGGAGGCTTCAGACCAAACTCTTTCACTATGAAATGTCTTAACTGAAAAACTTTAAACGTAAATTTAGTGGGAATGTTGAGATTATTTAATATGTCAATAGTTGGAAGCCATGCGTTAGATTCAGATCACTCTTAAGTTGGAGTAGATGTGACCTAGTATCTCAAGCCTAAAAAAGATAAGAAAAGAAGAGTACTTGCAGCTAGAAAAAGAAAAAGCAGATGAGCCAGTTGCCAGCCAGCTCATGTTGCTTAAATGCCATGGAGGAATTAAAAATGTCACACATTTTTCCAAATTATGAAAGATCAGGCCTCAAAAGTTCCTACCTCATCTACTTCTAGCATTGTTGAGGAGGAATACTACAATTATTGGGGCCTATTCACAAATGTGCAGGATGATGTGGGAATGTAACATAAGAGGGGTGTGCAGACCCCTGTGAATACATGATATTCAGCAACATGTGTGCAAAGTGCCTGACAGGCAGGGGTGGGGATTGGTGAGGCATGCAGACACGCACAGGGGCGGGCCAAAGGACCTGTGGGAACAGAAGCCTGCCCCTTGACACTGCCATATATGGAGGTGTGGAACAGCTGCGTGGGAGGTGTTACATGTCGAGCAGGTGTCTGATGGAGGTGGCACACATACAGGTAAACCAGGCCCTAGAACAGCAGGTGGTCGTCACGCCACCACAGTCCACACCAGCCGCCGAGGCAGACAGACAAGCCTGCACAGGGAGAAGGAGGCATCCACAGTCTGCCAACTTCAGTGGAGCACAGGTGGCCATGATGGTAATGGACATCCGTTAGCACTATGATGTCCTGTATGAGACACAATCTCTGTCCAGCCCCTGGGAGACTAAGGCATGGAGACCCATACACTAACCATGATCAAGCACAAGTGGTGGGCCCTCCGGTCCCAGGTCAAGAAAAAGCTGAGTCAGGCATGACAGTCACAGAGCACCACAGGCAGTGGGCCACCCCTGCCAGACCTCCCCATTGACCCCAATTGAGAAACTCATGGCTGACACCATCAGTGACGTTGAGGGATGGGGTGCCTGACAGTGTGTACAGCATGTGAAGTGAGCATCATGAACATGGGCACACTCCACAGCACCCACCCCCCAGAGCATACTGACCAAATCTGCACCTCTCCCAAAAGTGCATGAATATGACAGCCCCAGCGAGGGGACATTGGGCCATGGTGCAGGAACAGTGCAGACGGCAACAGCAGATGGTAGGTAATGTTACTGCTGCCGTGCCTGGTGCCATGGTACCACGACCTGTGCCGATACTGATGGCTGTATGTTACTCCCCAACAGGTGGCATGCAGCAGGACACAAAACCAGCATGGGGGATGCTACCCAGCCACCAGCACACACTGATACCAGCCAGGGCAAGGACATGCAGCGAAGCCACATTCACGAGTCACAGGGGACCACCGGTGAAGAGAACACAGCATCACAGACACCCCCCCCATGAGGACAGCTAGACAATGGTGAACAATGGTGGAGGAGGAACAGTGCACACCAATGGTGTCTGGAAGTAGCAGCAACAGACCAGGACCCTAGAACACTGACACAGCTCTCAATGAGGCCCCTGACACACAGGACTTCCACACAACAGCCCCAGATAACGACCCTGGGACGTCAGTGGGGCCGCCGCTTGCCAGATGGGCATGCTGGACACCACCCAGTGGCAGGTCAGAGTGTGACCATCTTCAGACCATCAGAGATCACATGCAGGCCCTGGAGTGGCACACAGAGGTGGTGGCAGGTGCCGTACATGCCCAGGAGATGATTGCTGATGTGGTCTCTGCCGGTATCCATGCCGAGGAGAGACTGGCTGATGAAGTCACTGCTGGTGTCTGTGCCCAGGAGAGTGTTGCCAACATGCTGGCAGCCATCGCTGCACACATGGCTGTTGTTTGACCACAGATGCAACCACCTGCACCTGTGGAGGATGCCGTGCATGGATACCACCCTACAGCATCCAGTGCCACAGGCCCCACATGTGCCAGCCAGCCCACTGGCACAGCAGACAATGCCAGAGAAGCACCAGTGGGTCAGCAAGGGGAGGCACCCCCACCAGGTGTGCAGCACTCATGGTGGGCCACGCCACAGGACATGGCACAGTGCAACGGCACATGTGCCAAAGGATGCACCCATGGTGGAAGCAGCGTATAAGCCAGATAGCCACGTTCACAACCTGTCGCAGTCACACTGCCAGCACACGCACACCACACAACACACATATCAGGATGCACATACCATGCACCACACATTGCAGTGTGCACACATGTGGCACAGACACAGCATCACACGCACATCACACACCAGTCACGCATGGCTGTACCACAGCTGCAGGCATCTCAGGGTACATCTGCACCATCACAGGGGTCATACATTGCTGGGCATGGCACACAGTGGGCAGGTACATGGCCAGCCACATCCACATGGCCACATATGCGCTCAGCTGGGTGGTGTCATCGCACACATGGTACCACGCCCTACTGGCCAAATGTCCCATGCGCCACGCAGTGTCATACAACATGAGCCACCATGCATTCCACCACAGGTGGACCCCGTGGATGATGGATTCCCATCGCAATCAGAATGGGGTGCCACAGGCTGTGGTGCATGTGGGGGTGCAGCGGCCACATCAGGAGGCACAGGCAGGGACTTGTCAGGGGGCACAGGAATTCTACCATGCATGTAGATGCTATTCAGCATGACATAGGTGGTGAACAATCTGCATGCCATGCCTGGCATCAGCATCATCGTGCCACCACTGTTGTCAAGGCAAAGGAACTGCATCTTTTATTTTTATTTTATTTATTTATTTAATAACATTCAGAATTACAACCCTTTGAATCATAGATTCCTTTACAAAGGCTCCACATCAAACAACAATAAGGACTTACACAAAGTATTAAGTAGTACAGTGTTCAGGTAATAGAAACAAGAGCAGAAACAAGTAATGGAGGCCTATGGTACATTCCATGATGTTGCGTACTCTTGTGTGGGCTTGGTTGTAGGCCTCCTCCGCAGGGTGCTGAGTGTGCCATGTATGGTGCAGGAGGTATGTCTACAGTGGATAGCCACTGTCCCCTGTGGAGGTGACAGTAACAGCATTAGTACTGCGCTAGTGCCATACAGTGATGCATGTTGCATTGACAGCTGTGGACTGTGCTCACCTATGATCCAACCATACCCCTCCTGACATGTGGCAAGATGTCGCTTGTGCTCGCTGTTGTCAAATATGTAGGCATCGTGGCATGACCCAGGATACTACGCACACACATTCATCAGGATGCCCCTGAGTTGCACATGACCTGGCAATTGACATTGTGGTACCCTTTCTGATTCCGATATGCCTCTTCATTCACTGCTGGCATCAGGATTGCCACATGTTTACAGTCAATTGCCCCCACTGTGTTAGGAATGCCATATAGTTCATGGAACACCTCCTTTGCCGCCCTGAAGTCCCTCTGTGTCATGGGAAACCAGATGTGCTGTTCCAGGTGTTGCAACAGTGCATCTGTCACCGGATACAGTGCCCAGGATACTGATGACTGGGTCACACCTGTGACATCCCCCGTGACCCTCTGGAATGTTCCCGTGGCATAGTATTGCAGGGCACATAGAACCTTCATCTCCGTGGTCATGGCCATGGGACGCTGTGTGCATGGCTTGACATGGTCCCTGACGAGTCCACATATGTACTCTAGTGTGGCATGGTCAATATGGTACCACTGCAGGCATTCATTGTCCCACAGCGTGTGTACCTCCAGCCAGTGCCGAAACATGCATGACTGTCTGCGATGGGCACGGTGCTGCGCAATGGTGTCTTCAGTGAGTACTATGTGCAGCAGTGTTCCAGGGCACATGGTGTCAGGGTGGTCACCACTGCCTGGGTGGGGTCAGCATTCACCGCCTCTGTGCAGGTGGGTGGCGATGTGGGTTGCACGACTGCCCACAGATGGCACGCCCTTTATGGGGTGTGCCTGGCACATGTGGGAGGGTGTGCTGCATACACCACCATGCTGATGTCACATGTGTGCCTGAAAACCCCATTTACTGCAGCAACTTGGTGGCCAAGGTGGTAGTATCAGTGGCAGTGGTGGTAGCCATGGCCTATCTAGGTGTCTCATAAGAGTATCTTCGACCTGCTACCAGGACAAATTGTCAGTTGGGGTGATATGGGAGATGCGGGAGAAGCCGAATTTAGGTATGGTGGCATGTGCGTGTGGATGTGCAGGATGCTGCTAGCGGGGACCGGACTGATGCATTGCACTGTGCTGTGTCTTCCAGGTGACAAGGGACAGGCCAGCATGGCTCGTGCTGGGGCGCTTGGATCTGGGTCTGGGGGGAATAGGCCAGATGGTGGCTCCCAGGTGATGGCTGTCAGTGGACATGCCCCTGTATCTCTTCCTGAAGATGTCCATGAAGGACGTGCTGTATCATGATGATGTGGGCGATCTGTGGGCTATCTGTGAGCCATCTAAGGTAGGTGTCCATTTTTCATGGGCGTGTGTGTGTATGCATGGTGGCTGCTCATGTGTCCCCCTGTGTACTGATGGTTGGCTCCCTGTGTGTTCTTGTCATTGCAGCAGTACCAGGGTCCAGTAAGGAGGATTGTCCTGGAGGAGAGGCCATTCACCAGTACTATCCCCTCCCCCATCATCCACTTCCAAGTCCGGGGATTCTGATAGAGTACCCCTGTGTCTGTGATGTGGCATTTGTTTTGGCTGGGTGTTCTGTTCTGTACCATCCCATGTCCCCTACCCTTTCCCTGCCCTACTGTTTAATAAACATTTAGTTACACTGCATCATCAGTTTCAGTGTCCTTCATTCTCCCTGCCACTGTGCTGCCTGGGCAGCCTTGGATTGCATGTTGTGCTGTCTGTTGCGGTCCCTCTGGGTGCAGTCTGTGTTCCCTCACCATGACATGCAGCCCACAGCAATGGGTACCCCAGGCCTGTTGGCCAGTGGGCGGGTTGACTGCTGCTGTTGGCCATGGGCCTGTGGTCTCATTCATGCTGGGGTGTGCTGTGCTTTGCTGGTTGTGTCATGGCTGGCGTGTGTGTGTGTGTGTGTGTGCTCTGGTGTGTTGGTTCGGGGTGTGGGTCCCTGTTGTGCCTTGTTGCTCACTGTGCCGCTGTGCACGTGTTGTGTGGCTGGCTGATGGCTTTCACATTGCCCTGTACTGGAGGGCCATCCTCAGTGGCGATGGTATCCCATTGGGAGCCACCTCTGTGATGCCTATAGCTGGTTGGCGGAGTGTGTGTAACGCGCCCGCCATTTATGGCTGCCAGGTGGTTGCGTAGGCAGGGTGCTGTGACGGTATGCAGATTTCAGTTGTGAATGGCTTTGTGCATGCGCATAAGCTGTGCAGCATGGGCAGACTATGCGGCCATGCCCCCTTGCTCCTGTGGACCCCTTGGGCTGCACATTTTTGCGGGGTGGGCATCTGCGTACCGCTACACATAATATGTGTATGCAGTGCAGGCATGCCGTATGGGCCTGCTGGGCATATCCCACTACACACTGTGCATGCATGCCATGCTTAGCGCTATGCAGCCCTTGTGAATAGGCCCCATTATGAAGAGGAGGACTGCATTACTCTCGAAGTCACAGATGATGAACTAGGCTCTCCCCATGAGATTAGATGACTATCCCGCATATTTTGCTTTCCTCAAGGGGTATGCTATTATATGATTAAGATCCCAACTGTTGAAAAAATTGGATGTTAGGGAATCAGATATTTTGAGGATGCTGGGACAGCCATCAACAAAGAGAGTCAGCATCTGCATCATTGACACATTTGAGAAAATGAGTAAAACACTTTTGCAATTGCCAACATCTTTACCAGCAATTGAAATGAAAATATAAAAAACATGTTTGGTAACCAGGACTAGTTAAGACAGTGGTGGATCCAGGGTGCTACAACTGGGGGTGCTGGGGTGGTGTGCATACTTAATATGCAATTTAAGAAAAAATTGGATTTATCCTTTACATTGTCTGCTATTCATTTTCAGTAGATGTTTGATAGAAAATACAAATGTAATTTAGTTTTGAATGTAAGCTTTTCTACAAGCAATAAATCAAACTTCTTCAACAATGTGAAATGCAGCAGCAGCAAATAAATATGTTACAATGGGGGTTGCAGCGGCACACTTCACCACTCCCTAGATCCACCACTGAGTTAAGAGTATGTTGCCCCTAACACAGAAGGCATAATCCATGCTGCCAAATATGAAATGGCTTTAGTAACTGGGCAAGTTAAATACTGTATTCTAATTGGCTGATGCCATTCCATTGGTATATATTTATGTGCCAATACCTGCCTGTAAGAAAAAGGTCCAACCTATGGTTTTGAATCTGGACAATCACATACAGAATTCATGAAACATTTCATTCATTCCTGATTTCCATTAAAAACATGGCTGCCTCCTTTACTCTTACATTAACACCTTCAACAAGGCCCTAAAATAAACTACCTTAAATTAATAAATACATTAATAATTGAATGTGGTTCTATGTGATAACGGTAGCTGCCAAACGGCGAGCCACGTTATTGCGACGTCAGAGCAGCAAAAAAACATTTTGCTACTCTGACATCCTCGGCGCATGGAAGAACGGTGCCAGGGACTTAGCTTATTTGCTTTCTGGGAGGGCTGCGCTCCACACCTCCCCCCCCACAGGCTTTGTCTCCTGCACCCCTCCTACTAAGGATTCTAAACTCCAGGGCGCTTGTCGGGAAGGGTGAAAGCAAAAAGGAAGCATTGGGTCAGGCGCAACAAAATTGCACCAGCGCCCGGACCTGAACCCAGCACCTTCTCCACCGCAACTGGAGGCCAACCCCCGATGCCACGATGCAGCTCAGCAGCCGACCGCAGCGCCACCTCTACATCCCCTCCGCCCTCTCCTAGCCCACACTCGTCGTGCTCACTCCCCCCAAGCACGTGTACACATAGCGACATCCTGTGGCTGCATTTGCCCATCCCACCACATCCGGTCACCCTACCCTCCCCATCGCCATTTGAGAGTTCGCCCTTAATGCATTGCCGTTTCGGACGGCACCTTACTTCAGGGTCCAACATCACAGGCTACCATTGGATGTTCTTTCTACTCATGATTCCTTTCTTATACACATAAACAAATTTAAAAACATCAAGCACTATTCAGATTTGTTTATTTTTGGTCTTTCTTTGATGACCCTGAAAAATCCCCATCATAGCCTAACCAGCTTGACACAGCAATCTCTGCTGCTAAACTTGCCCCAGATAAAAAGGAGCCCCAGGCTCCATATGAGGCCTGTGTATATGTTTGGATGAGTGTATACTAGTGAAACATTGCAAAGTTTTGAATTCATGTGTAACAGCCCTTTGAACGCACCTTCATCTGCTCCGGGACCTTCAAGGTCCTCACAGCACACACCTCTGAGGGAGTCGGCCTGGGTTAGAAAGGGTAATGGTATGGCAATGTGGTGCATCCACCCAAGGAAGTGATCAGAAATACTTATGGGCAAATAGCAGGTTATCACCCCCCCAGGCAAATACTGTAGCTACCACCCATACAGTTCCCCCCACACAATAACAGTGCCCCCTTTCATTACAATAAAACTGTGTAACAGCAATTAACATGAACACGTAAGCCCCTTTTGGGAGCTTTCTAGTTAAATTTAGTGTAGCCGCAGAGTCTGGAGCTGGGGCCCTGCCTGCTGATGGGGCAGCCTCAGCCTGGCATGAAGGGAGCGACCAAGGAGGAGAGGAAGAGAAGAGGCAGCCTGAGTTTGTTTTGGCCGAGAGGGCTGAGGCTAGGGGCTGGGGTGGGCCATTTGCCACCCTGGCCCTCTGCCATCAAAGACTGGTGGAAAATGGAGTGGTTTGGGGAGTTTGTGGGAGGTCCGGGGCGGTAAGGGGATCACCTGTGCCATCGGGGAGCCAGAGCCTGGGAAGCAAGGTAGTGGCCCACCTCATGATCTCTGGCACAGTGGTGGGGTGGCACAGGTGGGTGCCAGGATACTCGTCTGCGTGTGGGAGAGTGAGTGAAGCCCAGTGCCAGGCCACTGGGGCAGTGCGGTGATGGCAGTCCATACTATGGGGAATACAGTGGTGGCTGTCTGTCTCTCTTTCCGGTGGCACTTTGGCCATGCTTGGAGACCTCCTGGAAGCCTATGCAGTGAAGCGCATAAAGTACACAGGTCTGCGGGATAACCAGGGCTCTGCAGAGTCTATGTTGCCCTGGGATACTCAGAGCTGCACTGGCTTCAGATAGAGGGAACTTGGCATTACTTTTTGGGACTTTGTTTGCTAATTGACAGACCATCCAGTTGGGGAGCTCCGGATTCGAACCACCTGTGTGGGGAGTTATCGCTGGGTGTTTTAGCTACTCTAAATCCTGTAGCTGTAAATGTGGTGTGTAGCCAGTGTGTTCAGTGAATGGAGGGTTAAAAAGTAAGTTTGTACAGGAGAGAAGCTTGAAGAAAGGGATACTGTGTGGCCTGTCTTTGCCCTGCGATTGTTGCTGCTGCAAGGATTCTTGGAGCCTTTTCAGCTCAGAGGGAGCACTGTAGTGAGAAGCATTTGGGAAACAAAAGTTTGCTGCAGACTGTATCAGGTTCTGTGCCTAGAAGGCTACCCACCATTGTGATTGCACCCCATGCTCCATGGAGTGACTTGATCAACTTTGCACAATTAAATCATTTTTTCTTCTTTTACTCCTGAGTGGACAATGGACATAATTATGGCACTTTGTGATTGCAATAACTAAGCTTGCTCCCAAAGTTGCTGTTACCTTTTGCTGCTGAAGAAATGCCTGCACCCCCTGTAGACCTCTCATTGGAACCCAGGTAATGAGTTTAATTTCTGGGACTGTTTTTCTGGCTGCAAGCGCCCCCTTCACCTTTTGTTACCATCTGGAATACCCTTAGACACTGGGAGGGGGGACTTACAATGTGGGGGCTCATCTGGGATTTATTAATGATCGTTTTGTGGTGCAAGACCTTTGCCTGGACTGTTAATATGGTGTACAGCAGCGTGGGAGATTTATTTGCTGCTAGGCACCATCTTTGACTTGTGAAATTTCACACCTCCAGTAAAGTGCCATTTTGCCAGCATGGACTGATTAGCATACAGTAATATATGCAGACATTTGGGAACATTATACCATTGGCTGGAGGCTGGCAGGGCTGGGGCCAGAGGTCATGGAATGAGGAACAGGAGTGCCATTTTATGTGGAGACCAAGTAACTGTGCTACAGGTGATTTGGAGACTGCAAAGAAGCTACTAGCTGGGACAACGCTCTACAATTTGAGTGCAGCAGTTGAAAGAGAGGAAGAGGAGATGGAAGCTTCTGGTGATGTGAACAGGATGGTCCCTGTTCCTGCTTTGCTCCTGTTGTGGTTGTGGGAGGTAATGCAAGAAGGTAGCATGCAGGAGAAATGTGTGGTCTGCCACAGAACAGGGAGCCAAGTGAAGGTGCTGCCAGTCTTTTTGAATTGTGCTAGCTGTGGAGCACCTCCTTTGGCCCAGCCTGCCTGGAGTTGGATCACCATCTCAGCCATGGTGAGCGCAGACACTTCAAGCCTCGAAAACTGGGAAGAGATGGAAACTGCTGCCAGTGAGGTTGTTTTGGGGCGATGGGCACTAGCAGTCTGCTCAGCTCTTGTCCCCCACTGGTGCCTGACCCTCACTATGGCAAGGGGGAGAGGCTGTGGGGTGGCAGGGAAGCCTAAGTCCAAGGAACCTCCTGCCCATGGTATGCTCCCTGCAGTGGCAGGTGCCAAGAAGACTGCCCAAGGACCTCCCCACGGGCTGCAGGTGCTGTAGGAACTGAAAAGTCTGATGTAGAGATGGAAGGGGTTATCTCTGAGGGAGATTCCAGCACAGTGGAAGTCACGGAGTGGATGGATGCTGTGTCCTCTGCTCTGGGTGTCCACTCTTAGTCCTATACCTTTAATGATCCTCTTTGGGAGTGAGATATTCCAAGGCCTTACTGCTTCCCCAGCTTAATTTTCCCAGATACCATTCCCAGGTTGCACCAGGTCTGCCAAAAGAGGTGAAAGGACATGGACACCCTCCGCCCATCTGACCCCCACAACCCCCAGTACACCTTGGGGAGATGGCTGTTAAAGGGTACTACACCTCGGACCAGTAGAGCGCTATCTGGGACATCATTGAGGAAAGGAGAGAAGACTGGGCATTCCAAGGAGCCCTCGATAAGGTAAAGAGCGGAGCAGACGAAGTGTCCTGGACCTGGGAGGACACCAGCAGCAAGCCCTCAGAAAGGCCAAGCAGATGTGTAGCTCCACAGTGTGGACTCATTTGCCACTGTTGAAGACTTTTGCCATGATCCAAGATGGAGAGGGACAGAGGACAAAATACTACATCATCTGCATAGACACCTTTGGAGAAGAAGTTATCAGACCTGACCTGAAGTTGTATTATGCCTCAGAGCCTCAGAATTAGGGATGATTCTTGTCCCTAAAAGACTGCCACCATAGAAGTGCTGTGTTTGGATTGTCTGGACTGATCCCCCCCCCCAACGCAGACCTTGCCGTCGGGTGAAACTGGCAGGACTGAAAGGTATGGACCCCACAGCTGGATGCTGGGTGAGATCAACCCCTTTTATGGTTATTTGTTGTTTAAAACGGTTACAAGTTTTAAGGGGTTGGCTCCCAGTAAGTTAAAATGTGCGTGCTCGTTTGAACAAAAACATTTTAAATTAGTAAAATTGAGCAGGAGGAGACTGGACTGAAATATGCCCCTATGGGACTGATAATTGAGCCTTAATGCTGTGTGTGGGTATGTAAGGCAAGTGTGAGAAGGTGTGTGAGAGTTTGCAGTGTGTTTGTGTGTGTGTCTGTGGGAGCTGAGGTGTGAGAATGATTAAATGATATTAGAAGCGTTGAAAAGTTAAAGTGAATTCAAGCATTTAAAGTTTACTATGTTGTTGTTAATGTTGACATGGCTGTGTTGCACCCTCCATTTTTGGGGTGCTGTTTAGTTGTTAATTAAATGTGGTACCTTGCAGTGTTACGGGGGTATGCTTTTGCCCTACCTGGCAGCAGCCAGCAGCCAAAGTTTTTTATTTCTGTTCTGGGATTGTGATAATAGGGGGTGGGATGACACCATTGCAGTACCTGGCAATCTGTTCATGGGAACCAGCGGGTGGGTCACCATGGGGCCCCATAGGTATATACAGGGTTCCTACTTTTCTGCGGCACAGTGGGACCAAGTTCTGCAGCAAGACTACCATTTGCCGCAGAACTTCTGCGGCGGTGGTTTGTAATTTCTTCGGAAATTCTGCGGCACTAACAAACTACCGCTTAACAGTGTCAGCTTGTCATCCTGACTTCACTTTCATGGCAGTGGTTATAGCAATCAGGATGGTGGAAAGCACAGTAACACTAGTTCAAAAAATAACAGACTTTTAAAAATAATGTTATGCCTAAAAAAGCAAAACAAATGTCTCTCCCTTAAGGTCCAAGCCTATTGCATAAATGACATATGCAGAGGGGCTCTTATGTGATAAATAAGGTATTTCTATATGCATGCTATCTATCCCACTAATGAGGTTTCCACTGTCTATCACTTATATATTTGTATATGCTTTCTACACCACTCATGAGGTTCCCACTGTGTATCACATATATATTTATATGCAATCTGTAACATACATACAAACATGCGTGTGTGTGTGTGTGGTGAGAGAGACAGAAATACTGTATATACGTGTATGTGTGTGTGTGTGTGTGTGTGTGTATATATATATATATATATATATATATATATTTTTAAATTTCCATGAACTTGCATCCTCATTCATACAGGTCCCATTGGAAATGGAATAGAGGAGTTATTGCAAAAACTCATTTTTCATGTCAACCTGCTTTCCCTGACACACTGCGTAACATCATCAGGCCATGCCATGCATGTGAACCAGTTGTGAGATACGGTTCTCCAGCCCATCACAATGTGTCCACCATGTGACAGAACACTGCACCGCACCTTCCCAGGCTCTGAGCAGTGATGTGTTCCACCAATCCTTGTGCTGCCCAGCCAGCTCCCAAAGCTAATCTCCGAACCTGAGTTGCTGGCACGGAAACACAGCATGCTACCCTCTAGCCCAACAGCTGTCACTGCACACGACATTTCTCAATAACTTTTAGGTGATTCCATCAACCAATGACAATATGTAATAAATAACCTCGGCAAAAATGCATACAATGCAATTATTTATTTAACAGGTCTATTCTTTCAACAGGTATACACATTATTATATTTCACTTTTCTGGGCACAATTGCTTTATTTTTCTTAAAAATTTAGACAGTTAAATTCATTTTACCAGTTATTCATTTCAGATAGCGTCTCTATACCTTAAAGGCACAAATAGGTTTGTACAAAGTAAGTATGGACTTAACAGGTCTGTGCTATTGACAGGGTTTTGTTTAAGTTGGCCCTAGTGCAACAATGTAAGACTGAAAATTGTATTAGGCTGTAGTGCAGGTTGAGCAAATATCACCATGCATGATGTGCTGTGCCACCGTCTCTGGCAGTGGGAGCTGTGGTAGATAAGTGACTGTTCATTTCTGTTGCAGAATGCAGCCATTTCATTCGCTAATGTATGATGTTATAACAATATCACATTCTGAACATACAGGGGGGTTTTGGATATAAAAAGAAGGGAAGGGAACCAGATTCTATGTATAAACAGAAATGTTAATAAAAAAAATCACCAAGAAGAGTGAATTCTGTGGCACCTCAGAAGTTCTGCGGTAGATTGCAAGTTCTGTGCAAAATTCCTCGGCAGCAGAATTCTAGGGGCCTTGGGTATATAGTGGATGTGTTAGTAATGATTGTCAGAGTAGCAGTAATAGTGCTCTGGGTTAAGGGGGAGCATTAGGTTCCACCATTGTGGTGGTGTTTACCAGTAGTGCTATCTTGACTTTTGGAGGGGGAGAATGCACATATCTCCCCACTGGGAGGTCGAGGGGGGGCAGCCGGTAGGTGTTTACCAGGAGGTTCCGTTTTGTGTGGGGAAAAAGTGTAAGCCTCCTTTGGGAGCTTACTAGTTAAATTTAATGTAGTTGCAGAGTCTGGAGCTGGGGCCCTGCCTACTGATGGGGGGGGGGACGCAGCCTGGAAGGGATAATAGGGGAAGGTTTTTGGTGCGAATGGAGAGAACAGCAAGGAGAGGAACAGAAGATGTGGCCCAGTTTTTTCAGCTTTGAGGGCTGAGATTCGGGGCCAGGCTGGGCAGTTTGCCACCCAGCCCTATGCCCTCAAGGACTGGTGGGAAATGGAGCAGTTTCAGGAGTCTGAGGGGGGTCCGGAGCAGTAAGGGGACCACCTGCATCAGCGGGGAGCCAGAGCTCGGGAAACAAGGTAATGGTCCACTTACTGATCTCTGGCACAGTGGTGGGGTGGTGCAGATGGGTCTCTTGATCCTCGTCTGCATGGGCGAGACTGAGTGAAGCCCAGTTCAAGGCCATTGGGGCAGTGAGGTGGTGGCAGTCTGTACTGTCTGGAGTACAGTGGTGGCAGCTTGTCTCCCTTTCCAGTGGCACTTCGGCCTGGCTTGGCGGTGTCCTGGAAGCCTATACAGATGAAGATCATAAAGTGAATGGGTATCTAGGATCACCAGGGCCCTGCGGAGCCTATGTTGCCCTGAGATGTTGTAGTTGCACTGGCTTTAGATAGAAGGGGCTTGGCATTTCTTTTTGGGGCTTTGTTTGCTAATTGACAGACCATCCAGTTGGGAAGCTCCAGATTCAAACCACTGGCGCGAGGAGTTACCACTGTGTGTTTCAACTACTCTAAATCCTGTAGCTGTAAATGTGGTGTGCAGCCAGTGTGTTCAGTGAACGGAGGGCTGAAAAAGTAAGTTTGTGCAGGAGAGAAGCTTGATGGAAGGGATACTGTGTGGCCTGTCTTCGGCCAGCGATTGTTGCTGCTACCAGGATTCATGGAGCCTTTTTGGCTCAGCAGGAGTGCTGTAGTGAGAAGCTTTTGGGAAACGAAAGTTTGCTGCAGACAGTATCAGGTTCCATGCCCAGAAGGTTACCCACCATTGTGATTTGCAACCCATGCTCCATGGAGTGACTTGATCAACTTTGCATGATTAAATCATGTTTCCTTCTTTTACTCCTGAGTGGACAATGGTCATAATTATGGCATTTTGTGATTGCAATAACTAAGCTGGCTCCCACAGCTGCTGTCTCTCACTGCTGAAGAAATGCTTGCACCCCCTGAAGACCTCTCATTGGAACCCAGGTAATGAGTTTAATTTCTAGGACTGTGTTTCTGGTTGCAAGTGCCCCCTCCCCCTTTTGTTACCATTTGGAATACCCCAAGACAAGGGGGGGTGCTTACAAACAATAACAGTATTTTATTTTTAGGGAAGGAGGAGAGGGTGGCAAAGCAAAAACAACAGTAATAACTGGCTAGTGGTACAGTGCCTCACTGAATCCCCATCCCCCACTTACGGGTGCATCTGCCTTTACTCGGCAGCTGCCAGAAAGTCTATATAGACATTTTAGTGCGTACCTCACCGCAGTACTGATGACGATGCAGGGATCTGTCGTTAGGGCCCAATACTTTTAAACACAACTTTGCTGTAAATTCCAGCCTGGGCACAGTTTTCTGGCAGATTCCTGCCCAGCACCTAACCCACTTAATTTCAGCCTAGCTAACGAGCTAAATAAAGACTCCCCAAAGCTGCAGCTCAGAGTACTTACAGTTCAGCAGTTCAAAAGAGGGGGGTATTTAATAATCTGACTTGGACTGTATCAAGAAGGTATCAGGTTGTTGGTGCACCACAGCAGCAGCAGGACTTGCCAAAGAAGCTGAAGAACACCGGTCTTCACCTGCTTGGCCTTTCCAATCTACGCCTCTGAGGCCTCTGTAGATGGTGTTCACCAGACAGGCCTCTTGACGTCTTCCTCCGCTGGTCATCTTTGTCTTTGGTCTGGGAGCAGGGTGGCATGATCCCCGTGACCCCTGTGTTGCACACCCTTGCAGGACACAATTTAAGACTGGGCTCTGTCTCAGTCTATTGGCCTCAGCACTCTCACTTCATTTCACTAAGGTTCACAGTGTCTAGGCTTTGTCTCAGTCTCTCTAGCCCCAGCACACACACAGTCTTTTAGCATGCAGCAACACTGTATCCAACTTACCCCAACAAGGGGGAACACCAAGGGCACAGTCTCTCTGCTCTCTGCTGGAGGGCTTTCACAAGGCAGGATGTCTCAGCCCTTTATCTCTCTGGCAGCCAGCTCCAAAATTGCTCCCTGGCTGCAAATCTCGGAACTCTCTCTCTCAGACAGGAATTTGCTCAAAGTCTCTCTTTTCTTGCAGCACTCTGAACTCTCTCTTTCCACAGCCAACTTGACAAACCTCTTCTTGCTGCAACTGGCTTGCTTTAGTGCTCTTCCATTTGCTGAAAGCTGGGGCCAAACAAGCTGATGAAATAAAGGTGCAGTTCTGGAGCTGGACAGCCCACAATAGTCTCTCCTGCACACCTGCTCTCTCTCTCCAGGCTCAGGCTGAACTCCCCCTTGGACAGGCAAAACAGTTGCATATATTACTTTCACCAAACCTCCCTTCTGATTGGATGATGAAGTCTGGATTTTTCATGCCCTCTAACCTTATCCCAGCAATCACCTTTCTTCTGTAGTCCCATGGGGGCTGCCCTTTTTTATTTACATTTCTGTTCCCCAGCCATACAAACCTCAAACACTTAATTACAGCCCTTTCAGGGGATGACACTAATATGCCCTGGCTCCACTTCTCTTTTGGGAGCCAGGACACCCTTTATTGTTGATGGGAGCCACTTACACCCAACAGGGCTCCCCAAACCGTATTTCTCTTTTCGCACCTCTTGCTGGCATGCTAGCAGTGGAGCTATGGCTCCTTTAAATTTATAAGCTCTCGGCAGCTGCGCATGCTCAGAAGGGTACGGCCAGCAACCTTTTTGTTTACTTTTGGTTGGTCCCTGCTTCACAACTCCCAGGACTGAACAGATGCTCCCTGGGTACCCAGAGGCACCAAAACATAATTGGAGATTGGCCCCCTGCTTCACATGGGGCTGAGGAGCAAGTGAGTTGGGTGGCAACAGCCGTGAAGATCAGACCATCAGCTGGGTCCAAATCCCTTCCAGAGCCACTTTTGGGATGCCCCAGGAGAGCGTCAGGGGCCGTAACCCTTACAGGTAAGCCCAATTGGGGGGCTTACACATGCATTCCATGTTAACATTCCATGCTTCTAGGGAAGGGGGTAGGGTGAGGATTCTATTAGAAGAATACTGCAGAACATTGAATTCTGATGTTCTGTTGTAAACAAGCAAACCTTTTACCGCATGTGTAGAAAGACAAACAGGTTGAATCCATCTGTGGAGGAACTAATCGACATTTTCTAAGAAATATTTTATTGTACGTTTTGTGTCTTTTGTATTTTATTTGAAGACTTTTTTTAATTTCCCAACCTATTTTCTAAGCTCAGTAAGGCCCTTCAGGGTGTGTGGTATTGGTGGATACCCGCACTTCCAAGGACTATAATGCCCTCTGTGTGTGGCATCAGGCCTCATTATGCCCCTGGGAGTGTGGGTAGCCATCACACCCTGTCAGGTCTTATTTCTTTACATGATCACTTTCTCATCAGCACATCAAAATAAGGATTCCAGAAAAATTGATATATTATTAAACAAATCATATTCATTAGCTTATGAGGGAGGCAGCATTCCTTAGCTACACAGCACACTACCAAGAAGAACTTTGGAAACTGTGATGCCCTTTCTTGACATGGGCAAACAAGATGGGCCAAGTGGTCCTTATCTGTATCAAATTCTAAGTTTCTATGGCCCGATTCTAGAAGGCATTGTGCAAGTCACCAACAATTGTGATTTTCACCAAATACTGATGTGCCAGAGATGCTGCACCCAATTACAGAACAGGCAGGGTCCCTGGCAGCTATGTCCTGTGACTTGCGGCACTCCAAGTGGTGCGCCAAAGGGAGGGCGTACCTGAACAGTGTGCCACAAGCCACAGTAAATACCCTCTGACACGGTGCAAGCCCCCCCAAGCCCCGATCCCCAATGTGAAAGCCCCACAGGGCTAATCATGCCCTCAAGCCCCAAGCCACATAGTGTCAAGCCCTGCAGGGTTAATCATGCCTCCCCAAGCCCCATTCATCATTCTTAAGGTACTGCCCTGTAGGGCTATTCATGCGCCCCCCCAAGCCCCGATCCCCAATCACCATCTCACCGTTAATTGTAAAATGTATGAATAAAAGCACAACCCATTATCCCTGGTAGTCTAGTGGACCACCACCCAGCAGTGCCAATCCACCCCAGTCCCCCACACCCATTCCCATTTGGTGACTGGCACATCCCACCTCTCACCTCCATGGCCAGCCGCTGACTGAACTCCCCCTGAACGCGTACTACTGTACAGGCAGACCTATTTAATCCATGCCTCATTAGTCCGTATGTCTCACATTATGAATGAGAATCTATGCAAACGGATTTCATCTCAGGTTAATGACCTCTTTAATATGTAAAACTGAGACTCTGAATCCGTTTGTAGTTCTTTTAAACAGGCTAATTAGTTCACATTGCATTCGACCTCTATAATCCGTTTTTAGTGAGCTCAAGTGGAGGTGTTAACAGCCTTAACCGAGTGATAATTGCTGGTGCTTTATAATCCCTGCTAATGCTTTGGCGTGTTACTGTTGCCTAATACTGAATGTTGAATGCAACACTATCTCTTAACATCTGTAGAGCGTTCTCTTGCTGCTGGCTAGGTAAGTGTGAAGCTTTATATTTAATCAAATACTTTTTACTAAACTGTTAAGTTAATGTTTTCATTAGTGACCCTTCTCTCTATTTCTTTTTCAGTCGTAATTCCTGAATAGATTCCACTGCCATCTCATCCACTGTCTTCTCATCTGATTTCTCCTCCCGACTAGGTTAGTGAAGCTCTGCTTTCTTTGTTGTTTAAAAGCTCAGCATCAGTTTAAAAGCTCCCATTGTGCCCGTTCAGTCTCCGCCCCGCCCCCGAACCATGCTCCTCAGCTCCCGGTCTGTCTGTGTTTTCTGTTTAAAAGCTCCCGTTTATTCCCCTGCCCCTAGAACCAGTCCCCGCTCCTCTCAGCTCCCGGTCCAGACCCTGCTCCCCCTTCAAGTGCTCGGTCTGTGTGTTTTAAACTGAGCTTAAAAGCTCCCATTTGTGCCATTCAGTCTCCCCAACCCCTCGAACCCTGCTCCTCTCAGCTCCCAGTCTGTCTCTGTTTAAAAGTTCAGTTTCAGTTTAAAAGCTGTCTGTGTTTAAAAGCTCAGCTTCAGTTCAAAAGTTCCCGTTGTGCCTGTTCAGTCTTCCTCCCCCCAACTCCGCTCCTCTCAGCTCCCGGTGTGTCTGTTCAGTGTCTCCCCCACCTCCTCTCATGTTTTAAAAGCTCCCGTTGTGCAAAAAAGCCAGTGTGTTAAACTGAGCTTGCTGTTTAAAAGCTCCCGTCCCAAGGAGCTTGGTGTTCCTCTCAGCTTCCAGTCTCTTTTTTGCTGAAAAGCCAGCATTCTCCCATTGTACCCATTTAGTCTCCCCCGCCCCCGAACCCTGCTCCTCTCAGCTCCCGATTTTTCTGTGTTTTCGGTGTAAAATCTCCCATTTGTTTCACCCCCTCCCAGAACCAGTCCCGCTCCTCTCAGCTCCGGTCTGTCTGTTCAGTACCACCCCCCCCCCATGTTTTAAAAGCTCCCGTTGTGCAAAAAAGCCAGTGTGTTAAACTGAGCTTGCTGTTTAAAAGCTCCCATCCCAAGGAGCTTGGTGCTATTACAGGGGTCAGGGATTGGTGTTTTAAACTGAGCTTATAAGCGAGGGTTCTTCCTTAGAGATACAGGCCAGCAGTCAGTGGTAGTGGGGGGGGGGGAGCGCACTAGGCACAAGGAACTCAAGTGTGTTTTAAACTGATTTTACAAAAAGTTCTTGAGATGACCAATTGTCTAAAGTGACTAAAATGTAACTGAGGCAAAGTAATGTTCAGTACACATGTTTTGCACTGTATTTTAAAAAGTGAACATTTTCACAGTACTGCACTGTAAAAACACTGTACAGTAATAAAACTTTTGAAAAAATTGCTCATGTTGTACTTGTCTGGTTACTACGTAGATTTTTATAATCTAAGAAACTGAATTAACACAAAAGCTTACGGATTAACCAGGTCTGACTGTATATGGTACATGCTAAATGAATGTGCTGTCATTCATGGACCGTGTACTGTATACAGTAGTATGTGCTCAGAGGGAGCTCAGTCGGCAGCTGGCCATGGAAGTGAGAGGTGGGATGTGCCAGTCACCGACTGGGAGCAGGTGTGGGGGCTGGGGTAGACTGGCACTGCTGGGTGGGGGGGGGCCACTAGACTACCAGAGATAACGGAATGTACTTTTATTCATACATTTTACAATTACCAGCAAGCTGCGATCGGGGATCAGGGCTTGGGGGAGTGCATGCATAGCCCTGCAGGGCAGTACCTTATGCATGACGAACGGTGCTTGGGGGGCCATGATTACCCTGTGGGGCATTACTTGGGGATCGGGGCTTGGGAGTGCCAGTAGACTGCAGATGGCTTTTATGTGTATTGCACAGTGAGGGAATGAGAGGGGGGAGCTTATGTGGGATCGTGGAGGTGGCTGTTGGGTGCACATGGCACAGTGGCGCACCCCCAGTGGATGCAAAGTACACTTAGACCAGCTAATAGCTGGTTTAACTGTACTTTGACCAATGTCCTCTGGGGGTTCTCATGGAATAGCAAATGTGTAGGGTGCAACTGCCGCCATAAACCCCCTTGCGCCATTTCACAGGGGGTTTATGGCATGCATGGTAGCATAGGACCACTTTGGCGCAGGCAGCCTGAGACATGTTGCAGACTGCATTTTGGAATACCAATTGTCATAACTCATGACACAAAGTGCTACTTGCACCATTTTATGGGGTGCAAGTCACTTTGTGCCATGCGTAACCATTCTGGAATCGGGCCCTATGTATCCATGTGACAGCTTCCCTCTAAAGAGAGGGCACAGATTCTGCAACATGTTAAAGCTGATCTGGACATAGTCAAAAACTAGCTGCAGCTGACTTAGGACATAAACAGTACAGCTGCAAGTTCCTCAGCAAATGCAGCATTTAGTGGAAGAAATGCTTGACTTTAAACAACAAGCCCATCTGTTGACCAACAGCGGACTTCCTTTTTCAGTATAACTCCCTCTTAGGAGATCAGACAGAGAAATATATGAATAAAGTTTCTAAAAACAAAAAAAAAAGTTAAAAAACTTAATTGAATGCCGGCCCGGTGGCGTGGAGGGCTGAAGCATCATGCCTTACCTCCTGCCATGTTGGCAATCCATGTTCGCAGTGCAGGCAAGTCACCGGGGGTCAGCTGGGGTGGGAGAGGATTGAGCATCTGGAGGACAGCTCTTCTCTCCCAGGGAGGAGGGACACTGAGGCTGGCACACCTCTGACACCTAGCAGTGACTGGGTGTTGGTGCGCCCAGGTCCCGTACATGAGGGAAGGGGGCAGAGCAGTTGGATGGCATACTGTGGGTGGAAGCGCAGGAGGCGCCTGCTAATGCTGCATTGCTCCACCTCTGGGAGGGGGGCTGGGAGAAAACCAGAGGAAAAAAGCCTAGGCAGTTGGATGACTGCTGACCCCCGCAGGTGCTGCCCCTGCACTGGCAGCCACCTCCATAACCAGATCCATGTCAGCGCGTTGAGGGATCCCCAGCGCCCCACCACAGGGAGAAAGCCGTGGAGGAAAAATCTCCTCCCACAGTGATGGATGAGGTCTGGAGGGAGGAGATGGAAGGGGCGAGAACACAGTTAGCAAAGGATGTAGGGGGTGAGGAACACATAACAAGGGTACATGGAGGGGTACACACAGAGGGAATAAATGTGAATAGAAGAATAGAGGGAAGAAAAGGAAGGTCAGACACTAGGTGGAGGGTGGTGTCTCTGAATCCTCGGAGTCTTGGAAACAAGATGGATGATCTGCAGGCACTATTAGCAGACAGGAGGGTGGACATATCTGCAGTAACCGAGACTTGGGCAACATCACACCATGACTGGGACCATACAATCCCTGGATAGAAACTATACAGGAGGGACGGGGTAGTCGAGAAGGGGGGAGGGGTGGCAGTTTTTATCAGGAGGCAATAACTTGCACAAGGGATGAGTTGGAGGAAGGGGAGTTGGAGGCTTTATGGGTTCAGTTAAGGTCCAATAGAGGGAGAAAGGTGAGGTTGGGGTGGTTTACAGACCACCCAATCAGGATGAGGAGTGGGAAAGGGAAATGAGCTCAAAAATATTGGAAGCTGCGAGGAAAGGAAAGGTGGTAGTTGTGGGGGACTTCGACCTGCCCAAGGTGGACTGGAGCATACCCTCCACAACATATGCTATGAGTCAGGTGATCCTGGAAGGACTGCAAAGTGGGTTCCTGACTCAGGGCATCACGGAACCAACAAGAGCTGAGGCAATTCTTGATCTGATGCTTACAAATGGAGAGCATGTGCAGGAAACAATGGTCAGGGAGCCACTGGGTGTAAGTGACCATTGCACAGTATGGTTCCAGTTGGATATGGGCAGGGAAAGCATCCCAACTAAGACCAAAATCTTGGATTTCAGGAGGGTGGACTTCAGGAAAATGTAAGAAGTGCTAAGGAGCCAACTGGTGGGCATCAGAGCAGATATGGGGTGGATCAAAGGTGGTCCATCATTAAGGAAGGAATACTGGTTGCCATAGATGAGTGTGTTAGGCTCAGAGGGAAGAACACAAGGGCCAAAGAGCCCAGCTGGTTCAGTTCTGGGGGTGCCCAGGCAGTAAGGGAAAAGAGTTTGGCCTATAGAAAATTCAGGAAGGGATAGGGATGATTACCTAAGGTTGGCTAGTAATGCAAGTAAGGAAGTCCGGCAAGCAAAGGCACAGAAGGAACTGCAGATAGCTGAAGGAATTAAGAAGGAGGGAAAAGAAGAGTGGGGGGACACAGATGTAGTGATAGAGAAGGATAGAGTGAGGGAGGGGCTGCTGGCATTGAAGGTGGACAAATCACCAGGCCCGGACAGAGTTCATCCAAGGGTACTAAAGGAACTGGCTGAGGAGTTGGCAGAGCCACTGGCAGACCTATTTAATAGTTCACTAGAGTCAGGCGTGGTACCTCAGGACTGGAGAATAGCACATGTAGTGCCCCTCCACAAAAGTGGTCCCAAGGATTACTCGGAATTACAGACCACTCAGTCTGACCTCCATTGTGGGCAAGCTCATGGAGACCATACTAAAGGAAAGGTTGATGGAATATCTAGAGGAGTATGGGCTCCAGGATGCGAGGCAGCATGGGTTCATGGTGGGGGGGAGGATTGTGTCAAATGAATCTGATTGACTTCTTTGACTGTGTCACTAAGACAGTAAACAGGGGCCAAGTGGTAGACATCGTCTATCTTAATTTCAGCAAGGCCTTTGACTCTGCGCCCACAAAAGGTTGATCAGAAAATTGGTGGATCTCGGGGTTGGGGAAAAGATAGCCAGATAGGTGGAAAATTGGCTGAGGGACAGAACCCAGAGGGTGGTTGTGGGGGGAGAGTTATCTGGCACCAGAGAGGTAACCAGTGGGGTCCTGCAGGGCTTGGTGCTGGGGCTGGTGTTGTTCAATGTCTTCATCAATGACATTGGGGATTGCATTAAGGGCAAAATGTGCCTATTCGCAGATGACACCAAGCTCTGTGGGAGAGTGGACACAGCTGAAGGGATACAGAACCTACAGGAAGATCTGGAAAAACTGGGGAGGTGGTCCAGGTTCTGGCAGCTTGGTTTCAATGCCAAGAAATGCAAAGTTATGCATATTGGAGCCAAGAATTCCAGGACAGAGTACTACTTGGGTGAAATCAGAGTATCTGCATCAGAGGAGGAGGAGGAGAAGGACCTAGGAGTGATGATCACTAGTGACCTGAAGCAGTCCACAAAGTGCAAAAAAGCAGTAACAAAGGCAAACAAGATGCTGGGATGCATATCTAGGGGGATCAGTAGTAGGAGAGAGGAGGCTATGCTGCCCTTGTACAGGTCACTGATAAGGCCGCATCTAGAGTATGGAGTTCAGTAGGGAAAATAAGGGAGGGCATAATTAAGGCAACCAACCTCTACATGAAGGAAGTAAATAAAAGCAGAGGGAAAAACAGACCTTCTTGGTACTCTAGGGAAGTGGCCACGGTAGTGAAGTTTGAAAATTGACTGGCATTCAGGAAGTATAAGGAAACACAGATGGAGGATGACAGGGAGGTGTACTAAGTAAAACAAAGAGAAGTAGGTAAGGCAGTGAGGGGAGCAAAGGTGTAGACAGAGGAAAGGATAGCCAAAGGGGTAGCAAATGGGGATAAGTCTTTCTTTAGGTATATCAATCAATCAATTAATCAATCAAAATCTTTATTTATCTAGGCGAACATCGTTGAGCAGTGCTCATTTGCAAGATGGACCTGGTTAGATCAAGGTCAGTTACATAAAATATGGTACAATGCACGGCACAAAATACAATGATAGATCAGGTTATACAAGTCATTAAAGATACCAACACATGAATATGTGTGAATAGGCATGATACATTAGCATAATTCACATATTTACATTTTTTACATATATATAAGGTAATAGAGGGGATTATGAATTTGGGCATGGAGAGAGTGTAGATATTGACTAACATATAATTGCATAGGGGGATTTATCAGAAGGGGAGGAAATAGCAAGTGGTCTGGGCAGATGATGGGTGGTGGGGCTTCAGAAAAAAGAGAGAGGGGAGGGATGAAAATAGGCAGGGAGGGAGGGTGAAAATAGACGGTGATGAGGTAGAGAAATATAAAAGGGAGGAAGGACAAGGCACTATTTGCTATCATGAGTAAAACTAGAAAGTAAAGTAGGATTGCAGAACATAGATTTAGTGGAGAGAGTTAGTGGAAGGGACAGGTTTGGAGATGAAAGAGAGGGAAAAGATTCGCCTTACTTATGTCGAAAACAGTTGCATTGTTCCTTAGTAAGCCTTGAGTAGACAGATTTAAAGGACGTAATGGATATGGGTATACTCAGTTTTAATGTTTTCTGCAATCTGTTCCATAGGAAGGGCAACACAAAACTGATGGCTGTCCTTCCAAAGCGAGAATTGACTTTGGGCACTTTGAGCAGGATGGAAGAGTAGCTTCTTAGGGCATATTTACTTAAAGTGATTTGTGTGAAGCAATCTGAGATATACTGTGGCAATTTCTTGGATATAGCTCTGAAAATCCATAATGCAGCATTTCTATCCCTTCTGAACTGAAGCGAAGTCCATCCAACTGCTGCATATAGGGAGCAATGGTGGGTGTTGAATGGGAGTCCTGTGATAAACCTCAATGCCCTATGATAGAGTGTATCCAATTTTCCCAGGTAGGAGGTGGGGCAAAGACTGTATAAGAAATCAGCATAGTCGATTACAGAAAGAAATGTGGCCTGGACCAGCCTTAGTTTAGCATTACTTGTGAGAAAGTGTTTTGTTCTAAAGTAAAGACCAAGTCTCTGGCAAAGTTTTTTTAGTAGTTCTTCCATGTATTCTATGAAGGAAAGCCTACTGTCGAGCCAGACTCTCACGTACTTGAATTTTAATACAAATTCAAGGTTTTCACCAAGGATAGTGGGTATATGTGGGAGCGTACTTGAAACTGGATATTCTGCACGTGTGTGGGGAGAGAAAAACATTGCCTTTGTTTTCTTTGCATTGAGATGGAGTTTTTTGCTCAGGAGCCACGATGCCTGTCACTGGCTGCAGGGTGGGGGTGGAGGTGGAATGGCATGAGCATTACAGCCGATGATCCCAAGTCACACCCCTGATGTCTGTCATTCTGTACAGGGTGGGGTGTTACAGTTGGAAACCCTAATGCTGTAGGTGTGTGTTGGTATTTTCACTCCAAATTTTCAACATGGCTTTTTGTGACCCCACCTCATGAAGAGCGGCACTATCAGTTTGTTAGCTGAAAGGTGATTTTGCACAGTGGCTATGCCATTTGGAGACAGAGATATGAAAACACATTTTGGGCAGTATGTGAAAAATGACAACTGTATTGTTCATGAGGAGGTGTAAAAAAATGGCAACGTTGAAAATCTGGAGTGAAAATATTAAAAATTGGTGAAGTCATGAGCATGCATAGAAAGTGCAACACATGTCCGTAACCCAATAATTTTTGGGATTTTTTTAACCACATTTTCAACATAGGCATTTTGGGACCTCCTCTCATGAACAGTGGCATTGTGATTTTGTTAATTTGTCCCAAACGTTGATTTCCCACAGCGACCACGCCATTGTGCACCACAGGTGCAAAAACACATTTTGGGCAGGATGTGAAAAATGACAGCTGTACTGATCATAAGGAGGTGTGAAAAAATGCCAGTGTTGGAAATGTGGCATGAAAATATTGCAAATTTGCGAAGTTACAAGGGTGTTTGGAAACTGTGCAACGCATGCTTGTAACACAGTAATTTTATGGACTTTCAGCACCAAATTTTCAACCTAGGCATTTTAGTACCTCTGCTCATGAACAGTGTCACCATCATTTCTTCAAACTATCCCAAAAACTGATTTCATACAGCAACTGCGATATTCTGTGCCGGACGATGCGAAAACACATTTTGGCCAGGATATGTAAAGTGACAGTTATAGTGTTCATGAGGAGGTGTGGAAAAATTACAATTTTGAAAATCTGGAGTAAAAATATTATAAATTCACAAAGTTACAAGCATGTGTGGAAACTGCACAACACACACTTGTAAAACAGCCATGTTTTTTTTTATTTTTTCCACCAAATTTGCAACATAGGCTTTTTGAGAGCCCCCCTCATTAACAGTGGCACTGTCGTTTCGTTAATGGGTCCCAAAAGGTGATTCCGCGCAGTGACCGCAAAATCACCTTTCAGGACTGAATAATGCCATGACAGTGACTGAATTCATGAGGCGGGTTTCCAATAACCTCATGTTGAAAATTTGGTGTCAAAATTCCCAAAAATGCCCAAGATATGCACCAAAGTTGAAAAAACCCTATTTATACCATTATACAGCTTACCGGCAATTCTTCAGTTCGCGGTCTGCTTTGAAGAGTGCAGACGTGTTCCCGGTCCACCGAAGGTCATCGCACCAGACTCTGGAGGTAAGTGTGGGGTGGGGGGATGTGGGGAGGCAGGGTGCGCAGTGGGTGGGCATAGGTTGTGGGAGGGGTCAGGGAGACCTGAGGAACTGTTTTCTTTTTTTACAGGGTAAAAAAAAGGGAACATCGTGGGATGGTTTTTGTTTTTTCAGGCACATTTGGCATGCTAAGGTGGGCTCCCAGCATGCCACCTGATTGTTTTGGGGAAGCTGTAGCCAATGGGGGATTGGGCACCCCCGTCGGCACATGGGGGGCAAGAGCCGAGGGGGATTGGGCACCCCCCTCGGCAGACAACAGATGAGGGGGGTACACATTATGCTGATGGGGAGTTGGCTCCCCCATCAGCTAAATAAACAGGGATGGGACACTGTAGCCGATGGGGACTGGGCCCTCCATCGGCAAAGGATGACTGTTGGGGGGAGTGCATGATGCCGGGGAGATTGGGCACCCCCTCGGCACACACTGGGGGGATGTCATTATGCCGATGGGGGGTGGGCTCCCCCGTCAGCAAATGAAGTGGGTCGGGGAATGCAACAGGGGGATGGGGCACCCCTGTCACCATGTTGACATGGGGAGACTGTGCCGCTGCAATGAGAAGCTTGCTTCTCATTGCAGGTGGTGATTTCTTAGATGTGGTCATCACATTATGTCTTGGTGGTGTGGTGCCTGTATGCTGTCTTATTGGGGAATGAGGGATGCACCCACTGATGCATGGCCTGCATTCGCCCACAGTGACCACACCTCCAAATCTGCTCCCAATGCAATGTGTTGGCTGGCGCGCGCGCGAGCCAACATAAAAAGGGGGACACAACTTTTTATCTATACATAAGTGAGAAAAGAAGGATGGGGGGGTAGATTGTAAGGCTGAAAGGGGAGGAAGGAGCAGGAGTGGAAGGGGACCGTGATAAAGCATCGATCCTGAACAATTATTTCTGCTCAGTTTTCCTGGAGGAAGAGGAAGGGGAGGGACCGCAGCTAAGAATCAGGATGGAAGGGGAGATGGACAATAGTCCATTCAAAGAGGAGAGAGTCCTGGTTAAAAAAAATTAAAAACTGTTTGTATATATTTTATTGCACGGCACCCAGAGCCTCCTGGATTGGGCACCTAACAATTATTAAATTGATTGATTGATTGAACTTAAAAAACTGAAAGTGCCCTGGTATGGTCTCTAAAAGATCTGAGGCAACTCTGTGGTTATATGGGTTGGAAGGGACCTGTGTCAGCCAATTTTGGGAAATCCCAACATTCAGCTTGCACAGCAGCCCATTCATATTCAGTTTTGCCCTCAATGCAGACCCGCCTCTGTCTCGTCTTTGATTGTTGGAGGTGTGATGGTCCCGCTCCCTGTTGTTCAACATAGGTTTGCCATCCCAGTGTTCCATCCCTTCAAATATCTGCAACTTTCTAGTGCTCTCACTTCCCTTTTGGGCTCTCATCCCTGGCCTCTGTGCCTGCAGAGGTCTTAACTGAACTGCCTCACCTGGAGGTTCAACCCCATGCTATCTCAGGTTTTTATCATTCTTTTCAACTAAAAGACCTGGCCACCCTGGATGGTATTTGCTACTACTGGAAGCAGGAGCTACACTCCAGGTGGAGGTTAAAGTCTGGCAGGGTGTATGGCAACTTCTATACAAATTTATCAAGCAGGACCGATACCGCTTGTTGCAGTTTTGTATCCTGCATAACCTCTATTTCACCCACGCCAGGCTCTACAGGATGGGTAAGCGTGCTTCTCCTTCTTGCTCCCGTTGTGGTGTAGTGGAGGGTCACTTGATGCATGTTCTCTGGGACTGCCCGAGGATGCATCTCTTCTGGAATTCTATCCGGCATTCCCTAGACCCACTTCAGGGGTTGGAATCTGTTTTTACCCCAGAGGTTTGTCTGGGTGGCCTTTTCCTGGAGGAGCTTTTCAGACCCCACTGAGCCTATATGTCCTTGATTGTTATAACGGTGAAGTTAATCATCTGTCAGCACTGACTGGATGATACCATTCCATCCTTTAGGGAATGGTACCAGGAGATCCTGTTGGCCCTCAAGATGGAAAAACAGATAGCATGTAGGCAAGGTTGGCCTTCCTCTTTTCACTCTCGTTGGGATCCACTTTATGCCCCGGTATCCATCTCCAGTGGTCCACAGGATCCCCAATCTGCTGCATCCTGTTAAGGTTTTGCCTGCCTGTTGTCATCTGGGTACCCTATAAACAGATAATGGTTCTGTATACTCTAGGTCACTGATTAGGTGTACTATTTCAGGTGTGCTCTTGGGGGGGATAGAGTACTCCTGTTCATCTCTATTTCAGGTGTGCTCTTGGGGGGGGGGTTAGAGTACTCCTGTTCATCTCTTACTCATCCTACCTACTATTGTATTGCTGGGTTTGTGTATATCGTGAATCTTGTTGTACTATTAACAAGCATTTGTCAGTGCCAAATGTTTGCTTGCTGGCATTGGCAGTGGTAGTGTAGAAGTTACAGAGCTGCGTAATAGGAATGGCAGTGAAGTATTGAATTGAAGCCAACCCCACCACCACCCTGCAGACAGTGACAGGCATTGGGGTGTGCCTTTGGGTCATCAGGCATAATGGCCATGCCATTTCACCACACCCCACCCTGCAGACACTGACAAGTGTCACGGTGTTCCTTGGGGTCTTTGGCCCTCATGCACACCCCATTCCATTAGGAAATATGGTGAGATGGGTGCGATATAGGAGAATGGGATGAACTTTGGGGCCAAAGAGTCCAAGGCATACCTCGATGCCTCTCACTGGCTGCAGGGTGTGGAATGGTATGAGCATTACAGACAAGAATCCCAAGTCACACCCCTGATGCCTGTCGTTCTCTACAGGGTTGGGCGTTATGGTTGGAAACCCTAATACCTCAGGCATTCGTTGGTATTTTCACTCCAAATTTTCAACATGGTTTTTTTGTGACCCACCTCATGAACAGTGGCAATATCAGTTTGTTAGCCAAAAGCTGCTTATGCACAGCGACTACGGCATTTAGCACCACAGGTGCAAAAACATTCAGAACAGGATGTAAAAAATGACAGCTGTACTGTTCATGGGGAGGTGTAAAAAATGGCAATGTTGCAAATCTGCAGTAAAAATATTATAAAAACTGGTGAAGTCACAAGCATACATAGAAACTGTGCAACGCACACCTGTAATATAATTAGGTTGGGGATTTTTTACAGCAGATTGTCAACTCAGGCATTTTGGTGCCTCCGATCATGAACAGTGCCACTGTGATTTTCTTTATCTGTCCCGAACAATGATTTCCCACAGCGACCACGCATCTCTGCGCTGAAAGTGTGAAAACACACTTCGGCCATGTTATGAAAAATGACAGCTGTACTGTTCATAAGGAAGTGTGGAAAATGCCACTGGTGAAAATGTGGACTGAAAATATTACAAAGTCATGAACTTACGAGGGTGCGAAAACTGCACAATGCTCACCGTAATAACGCCATTTTATGGACTTTTGTCACCAAATTTTCAACATAGCCATTTTAAGACCTCTGCTCATGAACAGTGTAACTGTGATTTTCGTAATCTGTCCCAAACATTGCTTTCAGCACCAACAGCACCATTGTGCGCTACATGTCGTGAAAACACATTTTGGCGATATATGAAAAATGGCAGCTGTACTGTTCAGAAGGAAGTGTAATAAAATGGCAATGTTAGAAAATCTGGGTGAAAATATTAAATTCGCAAACTTACGAGCATGCATAGGAACATGCATCGCGCTCATAAAACAATCATTTTAGGAATTTTTTCACCAGATTTTCAACATAGCCATTTTAAGACCTCTGCTCATGAACAGTGTCACTGTGATTTTCTTAATGTGTCCCATACATTGATTTCACACACCGACTGCGCCATTGTGCCCTACATGGGCAGAAACATGTTTTGGGTGAGATGTGAAAAATGACAGCTGTACTACTCACAAGAAGGTGTGGTAAAATGGCAATGTTGAAAATCTGGAGTGAAAATATTGAAAATTCACGAGCTACGGCGTGCGTAAGACTGTACAACGCCGCTTAGTAAAACAGTCATTTTGGAATTTTCACCAAATTTTCAACATAGCCATTTAAGACCTCTGCTCATGAACAGTGTCACTGTGATTGTCTTAATTTGTCCATACATTGATTTACGCACACCGACTGCGCCACTGTGCGCTACATGGGCAGAACACGCTTTGGGTGAGATGAAAATGACAGCTGTACTACTCATAAGAAGGCGTGGTAAAATGGAAATGTTGAAAATCTGGAGGAAAATATTGAAAATTGGCAACTTACGAAAGGCATGTGAGAACTGCGCAATGCACGCCAGAGAAGTTAAACATTGTTTGATTTTTCACTCACCAAATAGGCTTTTGAGAGCCTCCTATGAACACTGGCAGTGTCGTTTCATTAATCGATTCAAGGTGATTTCACGCAGTGACTGTGAAATCACACTTCAGGCCCGAATAACGCCAAGACAGTGACAGCATTCATGAGAAGGGGTCCCAAAAACCCCATGTTGAAAATTTGGTGCAAAAATTCCAAAAAATGCCTGAGCTATCCAACAAAGTTGAAAAAACCCTATCTATCCCATTATACAGCTTACCGGCACTTCCTCAGTTTGCGTTTGGCTTTGAAGAGTGCAGAAGTGTTCCCGGTCCACCGAAGATTGTCGCGCCAAGGTCCGAATGAAAGTATGGGGTGAGGGTGTAGGAGGCAGGGTGCACAGTGGGTGGGTGCAGGTTGGGGGGCAGGGAGACTGCGTGGGACCGTTTTCTTTACAGGTTTTTTTTTAAATGACGGCCAGGATGTTTGCCACGCTGGGGTGGGCTCCCAGCGTGGCACCCTGCTACTCTGGGGGGAGGACAGTGGAGCCGATGGGGGATTGGGCATCCCGTCAGCTATACCATGAGTTGCCACACTGGGGTGGGCACCCAGTGTGGCATGTGGAAAGCTTTGGGCGCAGCACAGCTGATGGGGATTGGGCACCCCGTCAGCTATACAGTGTGTGAGTGGGGGGGGCAGCATGCAGTATGCATGCGTGTGTTTGTGCGTGTGTGTGTGCGTGTGTGTGTGTGTGTGTGTGTGTAGGGGGAGCTGCGCATGAGCAGGCGATATCTGATCGCTGCTCACTGAAGTGTAGCTCCCGCTTTCAACTGTATGCCACTGCATTTTGGAGCTGTCATAGACAGCTCCTGCATCCATTGGAGGACTGGGGCTGCGCCTGCCAACACACTGACTGAATTGGAAGAGGGGGTGACACACCTCCGAAAACTCGGATGATTACACTATGTTTCTTGCACGTGCGTGCAAGCAAACATAAAAATCAATAGATTCTAGTAAATTGCGAAATAAAAAAACTGAAGGTGGATAAGGCAATGGAACAAGATGGGATTCACCTTAGAATATTAAAGGAGTTGGGGGTGGGGTACTAGCAACACCACTGGTAGCCCTTTTCAACAAGTCACTGGAAACAAAGTAAGTTCCGGAGAACTGGAGAAGGGCTGATGTGGGCCCTCTTCACAAAAGTGGGAGGAGGGAGGAGGCTGGAAACTATAGACCTGTCAGCCTGACCTCAGTGGTGGGGAAAATTATGGAATCTTTGGTTAAGGAAAGGATAGGAAGACACCTTCAATCAAGTGGAACACAAGATCTGAGGCAGCAGGGATTCACGGCAGGAAGGTCTTGTCAAACTAACCTGGTTGATTTCTTTGACTGGGTCACTAGGGAGGTAGGTCAGGGGGAGGAGCGGTAGATATGGCTTACCTTGACTTCAGCAAGGCGTTCAACACTGTTCCACATAGGAGGCTTGTAAACAAGCTGGGCTGCCTGGGGCTAGGGCACAAGGTGGCGAACTGGGTTGGAAATTGGTTAAAGAATAGAACACAGAGGGTGGAGGTAATTGGGCCTAAATCCAAAGTAAGGAGGGTGACCAGCAGGGTGCCACAGGGTTCAGTTCTTGGACCAGTGCTCTTTCATATCTACATCAACAACACTGCAGTAGGGCTGGAGGGGAAGGTGTGCCTCTTTGCAGATGAAACCATGATCTGCAATAGGGTGGACAGTCCTGGAGGGGGTAGAGAGAATGAGGAGGGATCTCATACTGAGGTTCATACTGAGGAAGACTTGAAGCCAGTAGGCAATTGCCCATATGTGCTCCTTATATACATCTAATAATATTTTGGGATATTCACATTCAGCAGATACTGATACAGTCTCGATTTAAAAAAATAGATTTATTTTTACTTATAGTTATGTTTTCGGGTAACGCATTCCAGGGATTGACAACTCCTGTTGTATAGAAATATTTTCCCTTATTTGTCAGAAACCTTTGCCCTTGTAACTGTAATGGGTGTCCTCTAGTATAACATCCATCCTGTTTAAAACTGATCCCTAGATTGCTTAACAGTCTGTAGTCCTGCATAGTATTGTACATAAAAAGAAGATCTGCTCTTAACCTTCTGGTTTCTATAGACATTAGGTTCAGCTTTTGCAATCTCTCTTGATAATCAAAACCTGCCATTCCTACAATGCTTTTGGTAAATTTCCTCTGTACATATTCTAATTTTTGTCTTTCTTGTTTTTTTGATGGAAATCATATCTGTGATGCATATTCCAGTTGTGGGCGAACATATGCTCGGAATAAGGGCATCATTATACTGCTTTCCCTACTGGTTATATTTTTTTTAATTGCCCAGATGATATTATTGCATTTTTTGATGACTTTTTGAGTGTGTTCAGTGGTATCTAAAGTATCCGATACATAGTAACCCAAGTCCTTCTCAGATGAACAACAGTGTAGATTATGTCCACATAATGTGTAAATTACTCTTCTGTTACGCTTTCCCAAGTGCATAACCTTACACTTATCCATATTAAAGGACATGCCCCATTTATTGACCCAGTTAGTGACACTATCTATGTCTTGTTCAATATATTTTGCCTCCTCCTGAGTGCTACAAAGCCCACCTATTTTTGTGTCGTCTGCATATTTTGTTGCCCAACCATTCAACTTAACTGTTAAATCAGAAATGAATATCTGAAACCGCGCAGGCCCCAGCACAGAACCCTGTGGGACCCCACTTGACACCATGCCAATATCTGATTGGTGTCCATTTATTTGAACCCTCTGCTTCCTATCCATCAGCCACTCATCTATCCAGTGTATTAAATAAGGATTAGCCTTTAATAGTTTTAATTTATCTATAATGGCACTGTGCGACATCAAGTCAAAGGCTCTGCTGAAGTCCTGAAAAATCTCATTACATGGTACCCATTGTGCAATGATTTGCTCACATTTTCATAGAAACACAACAAGTTTGTAGTACAGCTCCTGCCCTTTCTAAAACCATGTTGCTCAGAATCTATTAGATTGAGCAAAGAGAATAATGTATCCCAAACCAGCCCCTCAATTATCAGGTCAGATTAATACGTCTAATTCTTAACATTTGTTTTGTCCCCTTTCTTATAAATGGGAGCAACATGGGCCATTTTCCAGTCACTAGGTATCTCTCCAGTCTTTACTGATTGCTCAAATAAAATTTTTAATGGGAGAGTAATGTAATCAATCATTATTTGCAACATATTGGCTGAGATTCTATCTGGGCCTGGGGATGGGTTTGGTTTCAACATCTAAATACGTTGTTTTATTTCCAATAAGTCAAACTGTATAGGATCAACAGTAAAGAATACAGCTGCCTACGTACTATAAGATTTGGCACGTAAGTTTGACAAAAATATTTATTAAAAGCAGTAGCCATTTCCACATCTGATGTGACAGTCCTTTCTTCCACAATAAGGGTTCCCACAGGGTGGTTCTGGGTCTTCTTTAATGAATAAATGGAAGCAAAACAAACTTTATAATTATCCTTTGTGGCATTCTTCACAAGCTGTTCTTCTGTATTTCTTTTGCCTTCCTTATTCCTTTTTTACAGGTCTGTTGTGCCTGTCTTAGGGCAAAAAGAGTATTTTCATTCTTATTTTGCAAGAATTCTTTATAACACTTATTTTTCTTCTTAATTAATCTTCTTATGTTTCTGTTTAACCACATAGGATTTTTATGAGTATTTTTATGCTTAAATGTTTGTGGTATATAGCTCTCACTTAGGCCAAAAGTAATCCTTTTTATAATTTCCCATCGATGTTGCACTGGTTTGTTTGTAAGTAATGATACCCAGTCCAACTGTTTCAGTTCATGTTGAATTTCCTTTTCATTGGCCCTTTTATATAAGAATATTTTTGTTCTACCCTTGTGTGTTTCATACTTCTAGTTGATTTTAAAAGTAACTGACTCATGGTCTCACTATTTCTAACTGGGGGGCCAGTGAAACACTCTTGTATTAATAAATGTTCTGTTCCCAGTACTATGTCTAATATATTAATTTTGAGTATTACACCAGGTTTAGGTTATAACAACTGCTAACAAAATGTTTTGCGTTTCCCCCAGTGGCAGTCATTTTTGCCCAGTCTATGTTACGGAAATTTAGGTCACCCATTACACAAAACTCAGCAAGTTCACCAGCCTTGTCAAATTCGTTAATTAAACTATCAGTAATCTCATTTTTTGAAGAAGGACTGCGATAGACTGTACCCAAAATAGTAGACTGTGATTTCCCTCTGTTTATTGTTATCCATAAGGTTTCAGTATCAGAATCTTTTACCCCAATTTTATTTGATATATCTGCAGATTTAATTATGTACATTGCAACACTTCCCCCCCTTTTTCCTGTTCTGTTTTTCGTATATAATGTGTAACCCTCCAGATGTCTATCCCATGTTTCACTATTATCAGTCCACCAAGTTTCAGTTATGGAAATTACATCATATGATTTCTCACTAATAATTGCCTTTCATTCGTCAGTTTTTTTACTCAAGCTCCTGGCATTAAATGACAAAATTTCCAGCTGATTCTTGGTGAGATTCCTATTTTTATGGACTTGATTGTTTGTAAGTACAGAGTTTTTCAATCTATTATTATCACTTCTCAGTCAATATGGACTTAATAAATTCAGAGTTGTTTCTAATCTATTTGCTAATAGTCTAGCCTCATTACTATTTAAGTGTAATCCATCACTTGCAGACAATTCATAGTTCCCCTGAAAGGCAGCCCAATTATCAATGAAAGTCAGCCCATCTCTAGTCCACCAGTTATAAAGTCTGGTATTAATCCTTTCAATTGTCAGGTTTTTCTGAGGGTGGGCTCTGGGGACGGAATAATTCCTGAAATTGCTACCTTATACCCTTTTTGTTTCATACAGTTCCCTAAATCAGTTAATTCAAGGAAAATATCTTTTTCGTGCATATGACCCACATTGTTTGTACCAGCATGCAATATGATTGTGGAATTACATGGTAACTTAATATTTTCTAAAACTGTCTTAACATCGTGTATTCATGCTCCAGGAAGGCAAGTGACAGTTGTAGTGTCCTTGTTGTTTTGTCTAATACGTTTATAAGTTAATTTAATGATGGAGTCTCCAATCACCAGACATTCTGGTGTCAAATTACGTGCTTTATCAGCATCTTCATTAGATAACCCATTAAATCTGTTTTGTAATGGGATCTGGAAGTGTTCCTTTTGCTTTGCTCCTTGTTTTCTCCCATATGTGACTTTTTTCCAATTTGAATCATCCTTGCTTCCCTTTTTGTTACAGTTTTCTTGATCCTTATCTTCTGCACAGTCCTCCCTCTGTCCCCTAGTTCTTTTTCTATCTGTATGGTCTAGTAACCGAGTATGTTCATTTGTGACCTCTAACTCACCCCCCCCCCAACAGGGACTGCAAAACTTTGATTTATTTCTTGAGAGTCTGCAGGGATTAGTGTGTTAACAAACATCTGAATCTTAGCAATCTCTTGAACCTGTTTTAATTCATTTCTAAGCTTAGTGTTTTCCTCATTTAGTATCATTAAAATCTGACATTTATTACATGTATCCATGATGTGTGAGGATTTCTGTTTGGGTGCAAATATTTCACAAATTATGCATTTTATTATTGAGTCTTCTTGCACCATCAGATGGAGTACATCCAGCAAATTAATGTCAGCCATCACGTTTTTATGGTTAATTACTAAACTGATTTAGCAAGCTATATTAACACCCCCAACAGTGTATTTACTGCCACTTATTATTATTACTGGTTCATTTAAATAACCACCAGGCGTTTTAATTAGGTGTTCTGTACCCAATTTGGTCATGCACCAAATCTCCACATATGGATAACTACAATAAGAGTATTTATGTACACTTCTTGTGACAGATCTTACCTTCCTATAAGCTTTTATGGAGTCCTGCCCTAGTTCCTGCAGTGCTTGCAGGACACGTGATGCACATGTCTCGTCACGAGTCTCAGTGCACACACCTCTCATGCTCACCCCACTCATGTAGGGGCAAGTGTTTTAAGCCCCTAGTGCCCTGGAAGTGGTTTAGAGGGGTCACAGATGTCCCTGCAGACAGGAGAATCCAAAGTGATTAAAAAGAGTTTTTTAAGAGCCAAACGCAAACCCCTCTCATGCGAGGAGACTGCAGTTGTAATTAAAAAAATTGCACCAGTATTTCAGAACCCTATGTCCTGCAGCAACCCTCCATTGCCAAGGCAACTATTCAGTGACATTCTGCTCCCAGTATATTCACTCAAGTACTCAAACTACTGCAATTTAAACACAACTTTATACCAAATACCAGTGGGATGGAGCCTGTCTCATGGAGAACTGTCTCACAGGTCAATCCTCATAGTTTGCCAGGTTCAATAAAGCGCTTGCATAGGGGTGAGTGTTTTAAGCCCCTAGTGCCCCAGAAGTGGTTTAGAGGGGTCACAGATGTCCCTGCAGACAGGAGAACCCAAAGTGATTAAAAAGAGTTTTTTAAGAGCCAAACACAAACCCCTCTCATGCGAGGAGCCTGCAGTTGTAATTTAAAGAAATTGCACCAGTATTTTGGAACCCTATGTCCTGCAGCACCGTCTGTTACCAAGGCTACTATTCAGTGATGTCCTGCTCCCAGTATATGCACCCAAGCACTTAAACTACTGCAATTTAAACACAACTGTATATCAAACACCAGAGGGATGGAACCTGTCTCACGGAGAACCATCTCACAGGTCAACCCTTATAATTTGCCAAGTTCTAGCTAAATTAGAAGAATGGTCCAGCATGTGGCAATTAGGATTCCATGCACAGAAGTGCAAAATCATGCACTTGGCATGTAGAAACCCAGTGGAGGATTACAGGATGAATGGGGAGATATTAGCAGCCACAAAGCAGGAAAGAGATCTGGGGGTCATCATATCCGAAGACCTAAAGGTGGCCAAACAATGCACCAAGGCAGCAGGATAGCCAGTGGGATGCTGGGGTGCATAGGGAGAGGTATTACCAGCAGAAGAAAAGAGGTCATAATGCCACTGTACAGGTCATTGGTGAGACCACATTTGGAATACTTTGCCCAGTTCTGGAAGCCACATCTCTGGAAGGACATAGACAGGGTAGAGGCACTTCTAAGAAGGCAACAAAAATGGTGCAGGGCCTGTGCCACAGGTCATAAGAGAGAGAGAGAGAGACAGATTGGAGGAACTCAATATGTACACCCTGGAGGAGAGGAGGAAGAGGGGGGACATGATAGAGACCTTCAAGTATCTCAAGGGGATTAATAAGGTACAGGAGGGATGCATCTTTCACAGGAGAAGCTGCTTTAAAACAACAAGAGGGCATGACATGAGACTGGAAGGGGGTAGACTAAGGGGCAACGTGAAGAAATACTTCTTCACAGAAAGGGTGGTGGATGGTCTGCCAGAGGAGGTGGTGAGAGCAAGCACAGTGGTGGGATTTAAACATGCATGGGATAGACATAAGAGGACCATGGGGGGTGAAGGAGAGGCAACAGTTGATGACCAAGTAGGGTCAGAGGAGCTAAGAAAAGGTAAGGTACATGGGCAGACTGGATGGGCCTGGTGGTACTTATCTGCCATCAATTTTTATGTTTCTCAAGATTTAGGAAAAGCTTATTGTTTAATAGCCATCCCTGAAATTTCCTAATATCAGTGTTTAGGTCCAAGTTTATCTAGTTTACATCTGCTGAACTTTATTTTTATGACTGCAGTGGGCATAGCCCTGCAGACGTTTTGCTTTGATAAAAGGATTCCCTGCTTAAATTACCTTCCAAACAACATGATAGAGTGCCAAAAATAGTGTTCTCTGCTGAAGCCTCATTACTATGCTGCCTTTTCTGTATGGGAGCTTGAGAGCACTATTTTACCTCTGGCTTAAGAAGTTAATTGAGCCCTCCCCAGTACTGCTTATTTTTGCAAGTTGAAACCTCCTCCAAAGTGTTTTATGGGCCTTTTCTTTGTTTAAGTTTCAGTGTTTAATTACTACCTTTTTCAAACTGAGAAACTCCTGCTTTGCTGGTATCCCCTCTCCCCCTCATTCAGATGTGTGAATTATTTTGTTAGCCATTGGATTACCACAGCTGCAAAATTGTTACATTTGTCTACAAGCACTGTCTTCTATGCAAGACACAAGCAACTGAATCTATACACACACACACACACACACACGATACCCTAAGCAGAACACAGCTGTATAAGGTACTAGTATTTAGGAAACTTATTACACTTACCCAAAGACTAGCAGTGAGGCTCCTGGCTGCTGTGTTCTCTCTGCTGTGGCTGAGCTATAATAAAGATCCTGTAACAAGACACTGGCCCCCTACGGGGCCATTAGACATCAAAGCAAAGGGCACTCTGGAAAGACTCTCTTGGACAAGATGCAATAAAAGAAACCTGAATGGCAGCCCCAGGGGCCATAAAACAGCCAGGAAAAGTTAGAAAAAATTTCTCTCACAGCCTGAGCAGGAAAAGAAAACACTGGGATGAAGTAAGAACACAAAAAATGTAATAATACATATATTTTTCTGATTTTAACATGCAGTTTTATTTTAATAATCCACAACAAGGTGTGGGTTGGGCTGGAATTTACCCACACCTGGCAAGTAGGGTCACCACCATTGGATGAGGTAAAAACTGGATGCTAAACCACACCCCAAACTCCGCCTCTGGCTCCACCTCCTTTTTATGACTGGTGAGTATAGCGGTTCTCCTCTAAAGCCATTTGTAATGTTGGACTAGACATTACTAGTGATAGGAAATCATTTTTATACTGTTATTTATTGATTTATTTATTCAGTTATTTATTTTTACTCTTTGGCAACCAGGTTACCTCTCATAGGGCACATAGCCCGTTTTACAGGAGTGACCCAGGAGCACAGGAAGGTTAAGTGATTTGCTCAGGGTCACACAGCAAGTGGAGGCTGGGGGAATCAAACTCAGGTCTGCTGGAGTGCCAAGCTCATTCACAGCCTATTGCTCAAGCCTCTGTTAAACACTCTCCCATTTTCCTTTCCATGTCTGTCATGTATTCTGATGCTTTTGATCAATTTTTGATAACTTAATTATTGGTGCTTGTGGTACCCTTAATACTGCACTATGTTCCCCTTTACCTCAGCAGCTACTGCTGTTTCTTTTTATATTTCTAAGACATTCCACAATTTCAGACACACCATTCCATGCTGTTTATCTTAATGACCTGTAAAATGTGGCTAATATCATGGCATGTTCAGGTAATACACAAAATGAGAGCAAATGTAGTGATGAAGACAATAAAAGTTAGATTATTAATTTAACACAAATGGATCTAAAACATACCAGAATATAAGACAAACAAAAAGAAACACAGAGTATATAGAGGTGTAAAAGCTGTTTCCTGTCATAGCAGTAAAAGACCATACATAAAATTCAGAGTGGAAAGATTAGGTTAATTTATTGCTAATGATCTTAATGGCCATACTTTACACCTCCCAGACAGACTGGTTTTACAAACAAAGGCAGGTCTGAATGACATCAGAACTTTGTAACCTGGACATGTAATGCAGCCAAAACAGTGAATGATTTGATACATCAGTTTTAAGAGTATATGAGCACTCAAAATGGCCCAAAAACTGGACTGCATTTAATCAAAACTGGATGACCGGATAAGGACCCTAAAAACTGAATTATCTGGTCAAAGGCCGGTTAGGTGGCAACCCTACTGGCAAGTGACCAACAATGCCAGGGGTGCATAAGTCCCAGTGCACTCCACACTGTTCAGTGGATTACTGTGATTGTACAACTGGTAGGAAGTAAAGAATTAAAAAAAAGTTATTAAAACACTCAATTTCTATAGTGGAGCATACGTGCAAAGGGGATGAGGTACTGGGCTTACTTTTAGATGTCAGCTGTCCAGGCATATCCCTGTCTAAATCAGTCTTATCTTAAATCAAAGCAGTAGCCATTTCATTGAACCATGAGACTGAAACTGATTCTGCAATTCATAAAGCTGTGCTGGGCAGCATATAACTAGCTAAACTCTGGCATCAATTTCTGTCTCAAGGTTTTGCAAAATGTATTTTGCCTTTCTTTACTGCTTTGTTGCAGAGATGTCAAAATTGATATTGCTGGACAGCAGACAGCTAGGTAGCCCTTCACACCTACATAGAAAATAATTTATCAGACAGTACCTCCTGACTTATAGGGTTATTATTCCTTTGGTTTCTTCCCCAAACTTTGCTCCTTATCTTAACAAATTTGAATTGAATAGACCAGAATCTTGGTCTAATTTAAAGCAATTGTATTACACAGGTTTATTACTTAGAAATCCTCAATACAGCACAAAATATAGAGAATACTGGATGGGCAACTATGCACAACCAGTGTCTTCTGCCACAGAGGGGTTCTGATTCCCTCTGACCAGGAGAGTGAAGCTCGAGAGGTCCATGGGAATCATAACCCCGAGGTGACAGAACACATTGGTTAGGCATAAAGTTGCTTTTCCTATATTTTTTATAGTGTTAGTAATACTATGTGAAATGTATCAATTGTGTTTTTTTCTCTTTCATAATGAAACTGACTTGTGAAGTCTCTAGAGGTTCCACCACCCTTTCTGTGAAGAAATACTTCCTAATGGTACCCCTTAGTCTACCCCCTTCCAACCTCATGTCATGCCCCCTCATTCCTGGACATCACCTTTTCTGAAAGATGCTACCCTCCAGCACCCTATTTATGCCTTTTAGATATTTGAAAGTTTCTATCATATCACACCTCTCTCTTCTCCAGGGTGTATATATGTATATATGTATGTATGTGTGTATATATATATATATATATATATATATGTATGTGTGCATATGTGTGTGTGTGTATGTATGTGTGTATATGTATGTATGTATGTGTGTGTGTATGTATGCATGTGTATATGTTTGTGTGTATATATATATATATATATATATATATATATATATATATGTATATATTGAGGTCTCCCAGTCTCTCCTCATATGACTTTTAGTGCAGACCCTGCACCATCTTTGTTGCCCTTCTGTACTGCCTCCATTCTGTCTACATCCTTATGGAGATGCGGACACCAGAACTGGACACCGTATTCCAAATGAGGCCTCACCAGTGATCTGCACAGTGACATCACCACCTCCTTCCTTCTGCTGGGGATACCTCTCCCTATGCACCCCAGTATCCCACTGTCCCTCCCCATAGCCTTGGTACATTGTTTAAGCCATCCAGTATGATTACTCCCAAATCCCTTTCCTGTTTGGTGACCATCAGCCCCCACCCCCAATCCTCCCCATGGTTCCTGCAACCCAAATGCATGATTTTGCACTTTTTTGCATTAAATCTCAGCTGCCCACACTTCTACCATTCCTCCAGTTTACCTAGGTCCCTCCTCATTTTTTCCACCCTTCCCAGAGTGTCCACCCTGTTGCAGATCTTAGTGTCATTGGCAAAGAGGCACACTTTCCCCTCCAGCCCCTCTGCAATTTCATCTATGAAGACATTATACAGGACTGGGCCCAGGACTATTACCTGTGGCACCCTGCTGGTCACACTCCTTTCCTTACATTTAGCACCATTTACCATGATTCTCTATCTTCTATCATTCAACCAGTTCCTAACCCAGTTTACCACTTTGTGACCCACTCTCAGGCTGCCCAGCTTGTTCACCAGTCATATGTGGAACGGTATCATAGGCCTTACTAAATGCAATTCATGTTTATGTTTAAGCCCATGAAACATCCTTATCTAGTTAATGTATTTGCAGCCATAGTGGCTGTGCCAGAATTTGTTCTTAGGGTAGCTATTTGATCAAGTTAAGTTAATGCCATTTGATGTGTTAAAACAAAATTTATTATTGACAAATCGGATATTACATATTTACAAACTAGCAGCTTCTTGATTAAAACAGTGGGCACTAAACAACTACCAGAAGTATCACCAATAGAATAACTGTGGCCCTCCCAAGAATCACTATACAAGCAAAAAAACAGTTAGCAGAATTTACACTTTAATTATGTACAAAAAAAAAGAAAAGAAGTTGCCAAAGTTAAGAGGCTTGGAACAAAGAACTGAGCATAGAATTAGATGGCAAGACTTGGAAAGAGACATTACAAACAACATTGTCAGTTTCTAAGAATGTTAAATTATGACAAATACAGTTTAACATAATACATAAAACCTGTCTCACCCTGTTAAGTTACACAAATTCAATCCAATTATATCAATGGTGTGCACAAGATGTAAATGAGAAAAGGGAACATTAAAGTACATGTTTGTAGTTTGTGGAAAGTTGCAAACATTTTGTAATAGGATAGAGAAATTATTGTCTAAAATATTGGATCACACATACCCCATGATCCCAGTATTAAATTAGTGGGAATAACGTATAGAAATGTTGAGTTCAAAATGCCAAGTTAAGCACATTTATAAAATGGTTAAACACAGTAAACTAAGCTGATTGGCTGAAAACCCTTGCCAGCTATGCCTTTTATTTTGGTTATACAACAGGATAAAACAAGAGCCACCACCAGTGACCCACTCACCCAGGATATCCTTGTGCCCTAGTGCCTCATTTGTCCTTACCGATCCAAAGTCCCAGACTGGCACCAACCCTGAAAATACAGTGCTGTGAGTTAAAACATAAGCAGTTTAAACAGCAGCTCGCTTTCTCTCTGCCTTCCTCCCTCCCTCCCTCCCACTCCACACAACAGTCAGCAGCACTATCAGCAGAATATTTTTTTCTGTCTGGACCTCCAGGCTCCACTCACAGAACACCCCTCTCTATTCGGGCCCTGGCAGGTTAGCATACTCCTAGTGTTCAGCGATGAAGGCAGAAAGGCAGCTGTGGCTTTGGCAGCAGCAGACAGGCTAAGCAAGTAAGAGAAGGTCAGTGTGTGAGAAATGAGGGGGAGCTGGCAGGAGTTCCTGGTTACATGGGAAAGGGAGATCGAGAAATGGGGGATGGAGAGTGAAAGGGGCCGCTAGCCGAGAAGTGATGGAACAGGTGTTTTGGAACTGAGGGGTCGGGATGTTGCAGTGGATCTAACAGCAGCTGGTGAGGCCCAGGGTTTTGTTGTAATCTAATAATGTTGCAGACAAGGGGATGGTCTTTCTGGGTTCCCTCGCACCAGGTTTTAAGAGACAAGGGGAGCAACACCAAGTCTGTAAGAAAGCCTCTGGGGTGGAATTGTTAGGCTGGTGTTTCTACGGCATGAGATGTGTTTCACCATAAAATAGAGTCAAAGCATTAAAGTTTTTTTCCCTGAAATCTGCTCAATAAATGAGCAATAGATGGGAAACAAATCTCGGGAAGTTGTCTCCCTCTCCAGCACCCCTACTGATAACTATGCAGGGGGACTATTTTACTTCAAGAAGAAAAACTTTGAACGTTTGTAAATTTTTTTTTTAAAACCTGTAATATTTCTCATCATATATCCATTTTATAAGTGCTGGTGTGGGTTATGCTCTGATAAATGCACTTCTAAGGGCAGCAAGGTACTCAGCCTGTGGCCTCATGTCTCTCTACTCCCCTAGGCATGCATTTATCAAAGCGTAACTCGCACCCCATTGCGTGTTATTGCTTACTTAATAGACTTAATGTTGATTATGAACGTATTCTAGTTAACCTAATGAGGAAGTACCAACATATGCACAATTATTATTGGATACCACTAAAATGGAATCGATGTATTATATATCAGAAGATAAACTGCATGTCTTTTCAGAAATATGGAATCCTTTTTTGGAACACTTGGATGATAGGACATCGCTTGCTCCCTCCCTTAATCCAGAAATATACTATAACAAATATATGGCTAACTATTTTGGAGAGAGAGATGAAATGAATATAATGGGATGTAATTTTAGATCTGCCCTAATGATCTCCCACTGACCCAGTGGGTAAATGATGATGGATTCTCACTTGTGGACTTCTTACCCTTTTAGGAGTGGGAGATACTTTACAAGAATCAAGTCTTCTGAACCCCCCCAAAAAAAAATAATAAAAAAAATACAGCTGCCGAACTTCTATACAGTTCAGCATCATCAGCATTCAGTTGCAGCTTGGATCCCCCACAGTTGTTGGGCATGTCATTTATAAACAATGAAAGCAATGATGGGCCCAGAATGGAGCCTTGGGGTACTTCTGTAGTTTTTGACTTTAGATCAGAGACACTGCCCTCCGATTCACAAGTTGCTTTCTGTTAATTAGGCAGTGCCAGGACCAGTTGCATGTGTGATCGTTCAACTTGATATGACAGAGATTTCACAGCAGAAGTTCATGATTTACAGGGTCAAATGCCTTAATTAGATCTATGACTATGACTCCAGTCACTAGCCAATGGCCCGTAGCCCCAAGTATATCTGAAGTGAGCAGAACAAGAGAAGTATCTGTCCCAAGATTTGTTTTCTAAAACCATGTTGTACATCAGATAGTGAGTGGTGTAACTTCATGTAATCCTGGAGCTGGCTGTACACCAACTTCTCTTGAATCTTAGCTAGAGTGCTAAATACTAAGGACACAGCAGCTTCAGTGGCAGCAAAAAGAAATGTATCACTGACAGAACTTTGCAAAGCTGCCACTGTTGTAGCAGTTGAGTTGGAAAGCTTTTTTCCAAAATCTCTAGAGATCGCTCAGGCAATTTTAATGAGATTTCCTGCAGCACAGCCTGTCCCAGAGATTTTTTATTTCTTTAGGCATCCCCAGGGAATCTTGGGAGATCATTTGCTAAATCAACTGCTACCACTGTACCTAGTCTAGTGTTCACACATTCACATCCCACTATTGCCTGGATACACAGGGAATAGAAGAGATTATGCTAGGTTTGGGATTTCTATCATTCAAAGTCTATTTCCTAAGTACTCCTAAAACACTCCAACCCAGATACTGCATAGAGTCTACACAAGCTGGACTAGGCAGTTCATGTTTATGCTGTCAGAAAGAAATGTGTGGCATGATGCGCATATTGGGCATATGAATAGCATAAAATAAAAGAAATTGGAAACAACTTTGGTGAGCGGGTCCTTGTGACCAAACATTTTGCGAGAAGGAAACATTACCATAGTAACATCTTTTCTTCTGTTGGATGTGAATTGCTAGTCAAATTACCATTTCCTGCCTCCCTTTGTTTTTAGAGCAATAAATTACATTTATCAGAATTATTAGATACTTTTTAAAATGTTTGAGCATTTACCAAATTGTTGTTTTTCTCATGTAAAATTCACAAGTTTAATTGAAATTGCTATAATTGGATTTTTTTTATTAGTTCTCTAGTTCTAGTGGCCTCTTCTGCTCTCAGGTCTACTGTTGGAATGCTGGGAGGCCTGACACCAGCATAGTTCAGAGAGCATTCTTTGATTAAAAAAATATTAATTCTGTGGCATCTTGCATCAGTCATAGAGGATGCACAAGTTTGACTACCAGTTCTCATCTGTTAGAAGAAAAGTTGTAACTATGATGAGTGACTTTTCCTTATGAAAATAGCTGATTCTGAATGGTCCGCTTCATGTATAGTTATAACTTATGGAATACATCTATTAAAAATCTTATATCTGGCATACCTGCCACCAAAAACCATAAAACAAGCTTACAATGGTTCATCAGAAAAATGCTGGAGATATGATGAGGAAAATGTGAATTTTATACATACTTTTTGACATTGCCCAAAGTTATGTTCGCATTGTAATGCTTGAGGCTAAGGCTTTAATCATATGGCATACATCTTCTCTATTCCTTACTGTTTATTGTGGACTCCTCTATGGGTATCTGGGATTGACCAGCATGTGAGGCACAGGCCTGCAATCTATGTCACATTTATGTAGCGTTAAACTGTTTTTTGTACCCCTTGGACTGCACTTCATTGTAACAATAAACCTCTTCCAAGGGATTTAAAGCATGGACATTAAAATCATTCTAAAGGGGGAAAGATCTGGCTTTCTATGCCACTCTCTGGTGAGTGCAAGCACTATGTGTTTACTTGGACTCTTCTACCAACTTTATTTGCATCACTGAAACCTGTTTGGGTGATAACTGTGGCCTTGTGCCTGAGGTATCTATTCCTGCTGGGTATTCCTTGGTGCAATGCCCAAGGTGGGAGTGCAGAGTGGGGTGGTCATCTATTTTAGAGTTGTCTTGGGACTCACAGCATACCCAGTGGGAAAAATGAGGTCATTGGAATGCATGACTGCTGGGGGCTGGGCCAGGTGCAGGGTACAAGATCATCCTTGTGTACTGGCCTCTGGGTCATGAGGGTGAATTCCTGCAAGAGTTGGTGGAATTCATGGTCAACCTGGTGTTTGATGCCCCCAGACTTCTTGTGATGGGAGATTTCAGTACCTGGGTTGAGGATGAAGCCTTACCCCTTGGTAAGCAGTTCCTCCATTTGATGTCATCACTGAGCATTGCACAGGCAGTTTCTTTTGGTACCCACCAGCAAGGCCAGGCCTTGGACCTGGTGGTCTCATTGGGTCTTGAACTAAGCAAGGTCAAGGTTGATCAGGTCATTTGATCGGATCATCAAACTATGTTGTTCCTTTTGTGGGCCCCTGTAGTAGTGTTGGTTGTGGACCCAGGTTGTCAGGAGGCAGGTTTGCTGACAGGATCACCTTCGGGTCTTTGGCTTAGGGGTACCCAGTTAGCCACCTCAGACCAGGTGTGGAACCTGGGCATTATACTTGATGACTGTCTGACCCTTAAATCACAGGTGTCTGCTGTTGTCAAAACCTCTTTTTACCACCTGAGGAATATCACCCGGGTGAAGCACCTGGTTCCTTCTGATGATCTTCCAGTTTTGGCCCACGCCTTCGTTACCTCCCACCTTGACTACTGCAATCCCCTTTACCTAGGGCTACCGGGGGTTGATATCTGCCACTTGCAGCTAGTGCAGAATGCGGCAGCCAGACTTCTGACTGGTACTTCTAGGACCGGTCATATAATGCCTGTCCTCCGTGGACTGCACTGGCTGCCAGTACAGTGGCGGATCATCTTCAAGTTCAGTTTGCTGACCTATAAGGCACTGCATGACCAGAGACCTAGTTATCTGCAAGATCTTCTTCACCCCTACTGTTCTGCTGCCCTCTCCGATCCACCAATGAGGGATTGCTAGAGATTCCCAGGGTCCATTTGAAGACATCAGGGGCCAGGTCATTTACTTTCATGGCCCCGACCCTGTGGAATTCTCTACCTCATTGGGTGTGAGATTGCCTGACCATCCAAAGTGGTAAAGCAACCTTGAAAATGTATTTATTTAGCCTAGCTTACCCTGATTTTTAATGATGTTATGTTGATTGGTTTTATTATATTGTCTTACTTTTTGCACATTTGAATTATTTATTGTGCAAGCGTCTTGATTTTGGAAAGGCGCTTTTTATAAATAATGCATGATTTGATTTGATTTGATTTACTAAGTCCCCCATCTGGTGGAGATGATCCAGTCCCACCCAAAATATAACTTGGAGCCTAGCAAACTCGTGGCGGAACTGGAAATCTCAGGCATTATGACAGCTTTGCCATGGGAGCTGAGAAGGCCCCAGAGTACTACAATATGTCCCTTGTAGCAACCTTGGACTCCCTGGCACCTTATTGTGTCCATCCATCAACATCCTGCCATGGCTCACCATGTTACTGCGATGATTCAAGGTGGTTGAAGACTGAGTGATGGAAGTTAGAGCATTCTTGTTGGCAGTCCCATTCAAAGGAAAACAACATGATGCTGAGGGTGCATCATGGTGACTATCAGCAGGCAATCACTCTGAAAAAGATATGAGTTCCTGTCAAAGGTTATTGCTACAGCAAATAATTGGCTGACTCAGCTCTTCTGCACTGTATACAAGTTGATTAATCCCCTGTCTGTGGTCCAAATGAGCCATATTTGCAGCAAAGTGTAAAGAGTTCAACCAGTTTATTGACAAGGTATCCTCCATACAAACTGCAATCTCTTCAAGTGGTCTGTCATGGAATGGCAGTACCCAGTTGATGAGGGGTTTAAACAACCCACCATCCTGGGCAGAGTTGCAGCCAGTTAAAAAGGAGGTGCTTTGGGTAGTAACTGGGCTACACCTCACTTTCTGCACCTGGGACCCTAGGTCTATCTGGCTGCTGATTGTCTGTCAGAAATCCCTGGGTCCCCTAGTCACTAAGATTGTCCAATGCTCCTTAATAGAGGTTTTGTTTCTCACAGCACTGAAAAGGGCTGTGTGGTGAGACTCCTTCTGAAGAAACCATCTCTGGACCCTACCTGTCTCGTGAATTAAAGGCCGGTTTTGAACATTCTCTATTTAGGAAAGGATATCGAGAAGGTGGTGGTGTTACAGCTTGAAGTGCATCTGGTAAAATATGACAACTATGAGCCTCTCCAGTTAGGCTTGGGCCCTGTCACTGCACCAAGACTGCTCTCATCAAGGTGCTCCACGATCTCTGTAGTGCAAGAGATAGATGGTGCTGGTCCATCTTGGTCCTTCTATATCTCTCATCGGCATTTGATACTGTGGATCATCGTGTGCTGTTGGATTACTTAAGGTATTATACGTAAGACACACAGACATAGTTTTGGACTGGCTTGCACCCTACTTGACTGAAAAGGCATAATCAGTTGCACTAGGTAATGTCATCTCTAGTACTGCTGTGCTCTGCTGTGGAGTGCCTCAGGGCTCAGTCCTGCCTCCCATGCTGTTCACTGTATACATATTGTCACTGGGTAAGCTCATTAGGTGGTAAACTGTTGAGGTTCACTGCTCTGCAGATGACACTCAGTTATGCTTGCCTGTGCACACCTGATGATGGGAATAACATGGTCTTAGTGTTAGAGCAGTGTCTCATGGGAAATCAATGACTGGATGGCCTCTAATTTGCTCAGTTTTAACCCAGGTAAGATGGAGGTAAGGCTTTTTTTTAATTTATTTTAGCAACTGGGTAAGGCCCACTAGGCACAAATGCCTGTTCTCAGGAGTGACCCAGGAGTACTGGTTGGTTAAGTGACTTGATCAGTGTCATACAGTACGCAAGTGGAAGTTGTGAGAATCAAACCAAGGTCTGGTCTGCTGGATGTACCAAGCTTGTTCATAGCTAGTTACTCTAACCTCTAGGCTGTACTGCCAGCCCATCAAACTGGATCTCTATGGGTCAGCAATGAGAAGTGTAGATGCCAGGTTGCCATCTCTGAATGGCAGTTCACTTCGAGCTGTGGATGTAGAAAGGAATCTGGGTGTTATTCTAGACTCCAAGCTAACTCTTGAACAGCAGGTGTTGGCTATAGTCTGCAGTGGCTTTTTCCAGCTACTGTACACAGTATCACCAAGATCACACCGCATATTGTACCTGGGGACCTTGTAGTCCTAGTGCATGCCTTTGTGACCGAGACTGGACTACTGCAATGTTCTGTACTTGCGGTTACCAGGAGGCTTGACATACCACCCACAGTTGGTCCACAATGCAGCAGCCTGGCTGGTGGCTGGAACATCCCAAAATGAGCACAACACACCAGTTCTGCAGACTCTGCACAATCTGCAAGTTCAGTGGCATATTAACTTTAAAGTCTGCTTGATGACATACCCAACTCTGTATGATCCAGGTCCTGACAACTCTATATGATCTGGGTCCTGACTACCTGAAAGTGCTCCTGCTTCCCCCCATCCTTGTGTACCCTCTCTGCTCCATGGATGCAGGTCTTTTAACAGTTCCCAAAGAGCTGCTGATGCATCAAAGAAGGCTTTAAAAAACATGATATTTAGGAAACATCCAGCTTGCATTCCATATATATATTCTATAGATTTCTCCTCCCCATTATTTATTACTGAGGAAATTTGCATGAATACATGATCTTTATCCCGAAGAGTTCATCTGCCTCTGGAGCTTACTCCCTACTTCAAGTCATAATCCTATGTTGTGACATCACAATCTGTTGCCATTGGAGTAACTGTGATGTCACAAGCAGTGCATTATGTCCTAAGGTAGGGAGAAAGCAATAGGAATAGATGAACTCTTCAGGAGCAAAGATCCTGTTTTCATCCAGATTACACCAGTAATAAATAACGGGGAGGAGGACTACAGAAGTAATGTGACATACAAGCTAAACTGTGTCTAAATATTATGTTTTGTTAAAGTTCTCCTGAAGGCGTCAGTTGCTCTTTAAAGCTTTCAGGAGACATAGTCTTTGGGGTTGCCGCACCAGTTCTGTGGAACTCTCTTCTTCTAGGCATCTGTTCATCCCACTCATTGTATGTTTTTAAGGGGGAATTGAACATGTGTTTTTTTTTTTTTTTTAACTGCAATACTGCTCTTAATCTGTTACATTTTTTTTCGTAAATTCTATTTATTAGTTTATAAGACCAGCTTAGGAACCGGTATACACAGCGATCCCTATACATAGCAAGAACAAACCAACAATTCTTATGGCAGAATCCTTCACAGCAATTGCCCACAGCATTCCAGCATCAGGGGAAATGGAGATAATCATATGCAATTATATATTTTTGGATATGCTGCTGAATACCAGAAATGAAGGGGATCATTCTGCCTAGTAACATACCTCGTTGTGTCTCGGGCTGTCTATATACAGTCAATAGATTCCATTTATTCCCACCGATATGCATCACATAACTGTAAACTCTTATCTCCACTTCCTCCTTCCTAGAGTTCCATGGTATGAAAAACCAGTTACATGAGAAATATAAATTTAGAAAACATCCCAACTTTAAACACTTTACAGTACTTATGTTATCTAGAACATAAATATTCACTGATATTGGGTGCTATGCACGATGCCAACGTGTCACGTAAACCGGGTACATTGGCATCATTATGCATGAATGCCATGGAGTGGGGTCTCACAGACCCCACGTGGCATTCATCAACAGGGCATGAACCAGTTATGCACCTAAAGCCCCGGCTGCATGGACAGCACCGCGCTGGGGGAGGGGCAGGGGCGTGCCAGTACTAAGTGGAATGCATGATGCCACAATGTGCTGGGTGCGGGGGGGGGGCGCTGTATGGTGCAGGTTACACCACATCAAACCCTGCCATGACCCACTGTGTGCCCTCACAGACTTCACCTGCCAGTCATTAGGGGACTGGGAAAAGACCCTCAGTGCTGTTCCAGCCCATGAGGCAGATGGGGAGGGCTGGGGCAGCTGAGCAAGTAAGTGCTATGGCACCGGCAACATGTATGGGGACCGGGGTTGTCAGTGCTGCGGGGGTAGGGGGGTATGCCAACTGAATCCTGGGACAGGGCTGCGCTGTGCTGGAGGGTGGGGAGGGTCAGTCTCCTGGGCTGGCTGGTCACTGGGGTATGGCCGTGTGGGTCTGGGTGCCCACAGGGGCTAGGCATGACCTGGACATGTGCCTACAGGTGCAAGAGATCCACTCCTGGACCCAGGACAAGCATCCAATTGGAAGCCTGCCCAAGTCCATAACTCCTCCCCTGGCCATCCTGCAGTGTCCTGTATGCCAGGGGGGGTGAGCCATAGACAGGTGGTGACTGGTAGTGAATACTGGCCGGTGCGCACCTGTCTGCCTTTGGCGTGTGCTTGTGCCCCATTCGTACATTGCACCCATTATTAGTACAGTGGTATAAACAGTAGTAGCCTATGAAAGTCACAGCAAGAGTCCAAGTCAAAATAATTGATGATGACAAGGGCTATAGAGAGACATCTCCCTTGTAGATAGCGTCAGCAAACTGGGCAGGTATAGTAATCATAAACAGCTAAACAGTATGCTACTCACATGAGACACTGACAGCCAGTCCTAGAGTAAGAGACCAAATAGTCCTAGGTCACTTTCAATCAGGAGCCACCAACTGGGGGGGGGGGTCCACAGGCAGAGTATAACGGGAGTGCAGCCACGCAGTCAGTGCCATCTTACAGGAATGTGGGGGTTACCCCAGTCCTACCACATACATCTACCAAACAGACAGCTAAGAAAACATTTTATTTGTAAGGTGAAACTGCAGGATTTACTGCATGAATGCATATAGCATTCTCAAAACAGTGCCACTGCTAACCAGTTAACACATTCTGCTCCCTTCACACCCCCAAACCCCTGTACTAATGGTTCAAGCTAACCTAGGACATTTATGCATCTTTTTCCTCCAGTTATTCACCTTGACTACCAAAGTCAGTCTTAATCCTGTTCGCTAGGATACCAGCTTCTTTAGGGTCCTGGAAAATATATTGTTTGCCTGCACATATTATTTTCAGCAGGACTGGGTACTAGAGAACACATGACACCCCAAGGGACCTCAGCATAAACCTGAAAGCATCAAAGGCCCTCCTGTGGTCCCTAGTTGCAAAACGTAAGTCAAGAAAGATGAATATTTTGATATCGTCTTCTGGGACAATCGGCCCCATTCATCTCCCCATACTTAAAATTTTGTTTCTCTCATGGGGTCCAACAAGGACAAGCAAAAGGGTCCAGGGAGCAAGATCCTCTTCCTACCTTCTCCTGGGGGTTATGCAATCTGCTCAGTGGGCCACAGGGGCTGTTTACAACTGCAACTTGGTTTAAAGCCATTGTATTTCAAATTCTGCAGTGTGCTGTCCCTCCATTGATTCATGGAGACCTGGGATTCTTATGCTGGAAGCCCTAGACTGATTCTCCAGAGCCTCCAGATGGAACCACATAACTTTTTTTTTCCTACACAAGCCTTGCTGATGTGGCAGCGACTCGCACAGCTGAGTTGGCTGCATCTTTGGACTCGGAGACTGCCTGCTGAGATTGCAGTTCACAGGCAGTCATCCAGATATTAAAGTCTTGTACTTTTCCATCGAGCATGACTATTCACACTTCTAGAGCCACAATTGCTTGCAGGGCATCCCTCAGGATAGACTCGGGGCCAGACAAGAGTCCTGCTGTTGCACCTTTCACTGCACCACTGTGCCCAGCCACTTGTTACCCCTTCTTGCCACCTCCATCTCCTGTTACTTCTTTTGGGTTCCCCATGGTCAATCTGCTGGAAACTCACTAAACGGGTTCTATATACTGTCTGCCACTGAACTACGATTGAAATTACCAAATAAAATAAAAAGCTTTGGAATATTTTAACAATATAGGAACTCCATGGTGGAAAGCAATTAAGAGGAGCATCTTCCTACTCTGGCAACCAGCTCTGCCCCCACTTATTCTATTATTTACAATCTTATTTACACTGTTCATTTGGTAACTTATTATATTTTATTGTTGGTTCTTCCTCAAAGATGGCCTGAGCCATTTGAAAAAGGTGCCTAAAAATGAAAGCTGCCTTGCCTTCTTTCTATGGAACCAATGCTGAGAAGGGATTCATTCTTACTTTATCAACTAATAGTGAAAAATGGATTTTGATGAAATGAAAATGAAGGAAGTAAAAAATGATCACCGTAGCCAGAAAAGAAGTGTGCAATATAAAATGTTTGTATGGCTGTAGAACACTTTGACAACAGCTAAAGGGGCACAGTTATGAAAAATGGGCTGCATTTTGGCAGCACTCATAAACCCACTCACAAAGCCAGTATTGTGCTCACAAACTAGAAACAGAAACAGACATTTTTTACAGTCAGAAAAAGACTGGAGTCCATCTAGCCTTCACTTTTCCTACCTATGCATGCACTACCAGCCTAGTGCTATGCATGCACGGCTGACCTCCTAGTTCTACCTCAGACCATTCCCCCCCTCCCTTTGACCCCATTTTTCCCCTGTTTTTATCAGCCCCTTATGTTCTCCCCACCTCATCTTGAAGCCCTACTCAGCTTCCATTTCCATCATCTTCTTTAGTGACCCATTCCATTTGTCCATCCTTCTTTGAAGACATTTCCTCACATCCTTTCTGAACCTCCCCCATCATCTTGTACCCATGTCCCCTTGTGGTAGCCCTCTTACATCATCCAAAGAGCTGATGGAAGCCTATGCAGTTTATGTCTCTGAGAACCTTAAAAGTTTCCATCATATCACCTCGCACACCTCAGGTCTTCAGCAAGTACATATTATGGCTGCTGAGGTGCTCCTTATAAGATCTTAAGTGGGCAGGGCAGTGGGTATACTGGAACAATTGGAAAAGTCACAATGTGTTGTCTGAAACTCCTACAGGAAAAGAGCTTTTCATTGGCTTTCAAACTTCAAGGCATTCTGTTCATAAATGCTCCTCTTTAGAATGCCACTTTAATATACCGCACCAGCTGTACCACATATTTAGAAAAATATGCAATGCAAATATCATTTGTAACTTTTTTGTCACAAAAATACTCAATTTGTATGAATTTATTTTCATTGGGGAGGCAGTATAGCCTAGTGGTTACAGCATAAATCTGAGTCTGGAGACTCGGTACACCTGGGTTTGACTCCCATGACTGTCACTCCTATACTGTGTGACTCTAAGTTACTTAACCTCCCTGGGCTTAATTCTCTCCCTGGTCACATCTGGAAATGAGCTTCAGAGCATAGTGCCTTTCCTGGCAAAAACAAATCATAAAATAAAATAAATTTGCTGTCTAGGGGTGTATTTGTTGTTACAAACTTTTTATTCACTTATTTAATTTTTTTATGTTGTCTTGCGCATGTCCAAGCAACATTTTGTGGCAGTAGGAGAAATGCAGAGGTGTGTTAGTTTTATTTCATTAATTTATTTATTTATTGAAATGTTTCTCCAGGAAAGGCACACTGAGAAACAAGATGCTCGTCTCCCGGTGCGACCTGGTGGGGGGTACAGATGGAAAACAGTTACACACGGTGTGACATGGAATTATAGGTTAGATTGTACAAGGCATTGCAACAACATAGAGTAATTAGGTTACATACATTAAGGTTATGTTCAGCAAGATGGTATAACATGGATTAGGTTAGAACAATACTGTGTTGAACAGCCATAGTACTCTGTGGAGACAACACATTTAGAAGTGAGAACAAGGCTTATAAGTGCAATAGAGGGCAAGTGCGGATGTTGCTGGTGTATGCCAGCATGCTCTGAACCAATGGGCGTGCAGCCCTACCAAGCTGTCAGTCGGTGGGCAGCGGGGTGGCAGGTGGTTGGGGTGCTTCTGCCCGCCAGCTGACGTGGGGGAGCGGGTGGTGGGCTCCGGTGGGTGGGGTGGGGGGCCACTAGATCACCAGGGATTTCGGATGTGGGGGTGAGGATGCCTCCCATAGTGAAACTACTTGCGGTCCACTGGACCACCAGGGATATTGGACTTTGGGAGGTCTGATGCCCGCGATCGGGCTACTCGGGGTGGGGGGACATTTCGGTTATGCCCACGACACACTGGGAGGAACACTGTTCTGCCCGCGATCGGGCTGCTCGGGGGCACTATTGTTCTGCCCACGATCGGGCTGCTTGGGGACACTCCTGTTCTGCCCGTGATTGGGCTGCTCGGGGGCACTACTGTTCTGCCTGCGATTGGGCTGCAGGGGGTGTCGGTCCCTGATGGCTGATGCCTGGTGGCCAGGCAATAAGTTGTCGGGATTACGGATCTGCATGCTTATGGTATGCAAATAAGCCAAATCAGATGCAAAATGGCCCCTCAAAGTGCCTTGTATAAATTATGGCCCCATTTGCATTTCACCCTTTGAATATAGCAGGTGCTGTGCATGGCACAATGGAACTTGCGCCACCGCATCTCAATGCTCCACTCTGACCACTTGCGCTGGCGCAGTTCCACTGCACCATGCACAGTGGGTGTGGCCAGGGGGCGATATTCAAAGGAGTTGTGCCATAGAACAACTCCGTTGAATATCGCCCTGGCCACACCCCTGTGCAACTATTTTGAGTGGCGAAGGGGCTTGCGCCGCAGAATGGCACAGTTTGAATATCTGGGCCTATATTTTCAACATTGCCATTTTTTCACACCTCCTTATGAACAGTACGGCTGTCATTTTTCATATCCTGCCCAAAATGTGTTTTCACGCATCTGGCGAACAATGGCACAGTCACTGGGGAAATCAACGTTCGGGACAGATTAAGAAAATCACAATGACACTGTTCATCAGCGAAGGTCCCAAAATGCCTATTTTGAAAATTTGGTTAAAAAATCCCCAAAATAATTGCATTACAGATGTCTGTTGCCCAGTTTCTATGCAGGCTCGTGACTTCACCAATTTTCCATATTTTCACTCCAGATTTTCAGCATTACCATTTTTTACACCTCCTCATGAACAGTACAGCTGTAATTTTTCACATTCTGCCAAAATGTGTTTTCGCAGCTGTGGTGCCAAATGGCACAGTCGCTGTGCAAAATCACCTTTTGGCTAATGAACTGATAGTGTCACTGTTCATGAGGTGGGGTCACAAAAAGCCCATGTTGAAAATTTGGAGTGAAAATAACCAACAAACACCTGGGGCATTAGGGTTTCCAACTATAATGCCCCACCCTGTACAGACTGACAGGCATCAGAGGTGTGACTTGGGATTTTCGGCTGTAATGCTCACGTCATTCCACCCCCAGCCTGCAGCCACTGACAGGCATTGAGGTGTGCCTTGGACTGTTTGGCCCCCAAATTCACCCCATTCTCCTATAGTGAACCCATCTCAGCATATTTCCTTATGGAATGGAGTGAGCGTAAGGCCTGAAGACCCTAAGGCACACCACGACACTTCTCGGTGTCTGCAAGGTAGGGTGAGGTGAAATGGAGTAAGCGTTATGGCCGATGACCCAAAGGCACATCCCAGTGCCTGTCAGTCTCTGCAGGGTGGGAGTGGGGTTAGCGTCAGTTCAATACTTCACTGCCATTCCTACTATGCATCTCTCTAACTTCTGCACTACCAATGTCAATGCCAGCAAGCCAAGAATCAGCACTGTCAAATGCTTGTTTGTTTTTGTTATTTGGTAATTGGGTTAGGTAACAGCAAACCTTTTATTAAGATTGTTGCATAGTGCTGCCAAACTGAAAGGGGTGTGCCAATTATTTATTCATTGTATTCGATGGTTAATTTTCTTGTGTAGAATCCAATAAAACATTTTATTCTTAAAAAGGAATGTCTGCCCCACATTACATAAATCTGTTTTCCTTATGGCAAATTCAACAATGCAAATGTTCCAGCCCACATATGGATCTTATTCAAGATACTCAAGAGCTGATCAGTAGGCCTGTATGCCAACTTCTAGCAACAGAGCAGGAAGAGACAGGTTGCTAGCAACTCCTAGTTATGTCAATATAAGAAACCGCCCTACCATTTCTAGACCATGTCCTATCTTGCTGGAGGTATTTTTTTTTTAAATTGGACTTATCTGCAGAACTTCTAGTTGTTTTATGGTACTTTACATCCAGTTTTGGGGAAAAAAAAATCTAGACATAGATGCATGACAGATCAGGTTACACTCGGCCAGAAAATTGTGTCCAGGCCCATTTGTGTCTGAACTTTGTAAAGTGGGCAAAACTAAGGAGAATTTCAAACACTGGACCTAACTATGCCCTATCTTTGAAAATCAGATGTAGGGGCAATTTGGCTTTTTTTTTTTTCAAAGTTGTCCAATGGAAAATTGTATCTAAACATAGCCTTTAACAATCCCTCTCTAATGTCTCTTTCTCAATTTGCTTTCTCAGTCTCAGGTTTTGGATTTATCCTCCCAAGTGGATCTGATTTCCTGTCCTTCATCCCTCTTTTCTGAGTGAATAACTCTGAGTGGCTAAATGGAAGCCCATTCACATTCAGAAAGGAACTGATTTCAGTTCATATTGCTTTTTATGTTTGCTTGGACGCATGTGCAAGAAACATAGTGCCACCATCTGAGTTTCTGAAGGTGTGGCACCCTCTCTTCCAATTCCCTCACTGTGTTTGCAGGTGCGGCCACAGTTCGCCAATGAATGCTGCAGCTGTCTATGACAGCAGTTGAAAATGCAGTGCCGTACAGTTAAAAGGGAGAGAGCTGCTTCAGTGAGCACAATCAGATAACTGAAGCACGGTCTCTCCCCCCCTTCCTTCCAGGTGCCACGCCATTAGAAATGTCCGGTAAAAGCACTGTCTTGGTGTTAGAATGCCCGATATACACACCTAAACAATTATCCTGATTAAAAAACTAACAAACAAAAAACTGTCTTGAATCAAACGCAAAACCTTACAAAAGCCTGTTTCGTCGGATTTGTAATCACTGCCGAGATCCTTCCATCTGGAGAGTTAACTTGTTTTTAACTGCAACTCTGTGGAGGATGGTAGCCTTCCCGCCTGCGCGATCGCAGCCCCACCGTAGTGGAGTTTTCAAAAAAACACACCAACCGTCCAACATTCTCCACGAACGCCTCAATTTTAACTCCCGATTGTGCATCCTGGTTAGTTACCCCCACTAGAAATGACATGAAGCCCCTCTAGCTTTCATGGTTGCGAAGCGATCACTATGAATGACCCGCTGGGGTTGGTGTATGGAGCCCTCAGTTTCGGACTGCGGCGCCCCCATCGAAGGAGTGGTTTGTCCCATGGAGAGTTCTGTCCAAAGGCGAGCGGAGCGTGGAGGGCTGCAGCTTAGGGAGCATCGTCAAACACCCAGCTATTTCCTGGTGTATATAAAGGCATGACTAGGAAATAGGTCTAGAGAATTCCCTCACTGCCACCTGTACTTTTTTCACGTGGACGGGACCCATGAACTGGACTCGCTCCATGTTGTAGTACTGCCACGTGTATGGTCGCTTGCCAGGGCTCCTTCTCCCGAACGGATTACATGCAAGTATTGTGGACGGTCCCTTGAGCACTGCGGAGGGTGGTGGGATGGATGGCTGCCATGGCAATGGCTCTGAAGGGGATCCTGGGTTCGTTAGTGCCCCGCGGCGGCTGCTGGCAGGTGTCCTATGTCTGGTGGGCGCGGGCTGGTGCTGAGCTGTGCACTTCTCCTACTCTGGCTGCTCCCTTGCTGCTGGATGTAATAAAGCAGGCCATGGCCATACCCTTCACCACCCTCAAGGAGGGCACAGCAACCTGACGTCTAGTGTATATATTCACAGCCTATCTCCAGTCCCTCCCCAGCCCAGCCTGACTGAGATTTAATCTACTTTTAGTGGGGGTCCAAGAAGAATTGTTGCTACTATTGTCCTTATGCGTAGTGTAATATATGTGTATCATGTTTTTGCTCATGTTGTGTATACTATATTTTTGTTCAGAACCTCCTTGTAAATGATACTGTTCAGTGGAGTAATTCCTGACGATTAACTTGGGTCCTTCTTTTACAGCATGCAGGACTGAGGCACAGACAGTACATGGGAAGGACACTCAGTGGATCAGTGGTTGGTGGGAATTGAACCTGTGACCTATAAGGCATGTAGGAATGAGGTTTTTGTTCATTCTCGAATCGTGCCACCAGTGCTGATTAGCAGGGAAGCGGAGTCACAGCTACCATGTAAGTGGAGGACTAAAGGATACCCCACCCATTTGTTATGAAGATTAACACTATGCATTCTACAGCACTCTGCTGTTGTGTGGGACAGTTGCAGGCGCTGTGCTATGCTGAACTACAATAGCAGTACTGATATGGCATAAGCAAACCAACTTAAAAAGGGGGGTGGGGGGCTAGCCTGGTGGCGCTGGATGCCACACCTCACGCCACAATGACGACCCACGGTCGGGAACGGACTCTAGTTGCTTGGGGGCCGTTGGGGAGAGGAAACAGTGAGCGTCCATAGTTAGCACTCTTTCCTCGGGGAGGTGGGATGCTGCAGCATGCTGTTTGCCTGATACCCAGTGGTGACTGGGTGTCAGCACATGCACACTGTCAGAATAGGGAAGGACCCCATATCCAGGGCGTAGGCTGCCTCCGCGCAGAAGCAGAGCCCAGCCACTCCATCCATTGCATGTTCGTGGCCCCAGGAAGTCAAGCAAAATGGAAAATGGAAGCTGGCAGGCTACATGATGACCCGGACGTGCCCCGGCAATGAGCTGCCCCGACTTATGGACTGTGCTCCAGGGGAGAGAAAGTCGACACTCCTTACCCTGGCCCTGCTGCGGGGTCAATCCATGGGGGTACTACGGGGCACGGTGGGGATGGCTGGGCTCAGAGGATGAGCCCCTCCTAGGGAGGGCCGGAGCCACCTGCCAGTTCTGTGGAGCTGGAGGACAAAAGTATAGATAGAAAAAAAAAAGGGGGGGAGTGGGGGGCAAAGCTCCCCATTTTTAACAAAACCAGCTATTTAGGCATTTGTGTGGGTGGCTTCACCCTTCCCCCCAATGTTTTCAGTTGTACAGCTTCTCACAGAGCAGCTAGTGTTGTAAACTACCATGTTCCTTGCATTTGATACTCTGAAACACCACATGACGGAGTCTTTAGTGTTCCACTTTCACCATAAGTGCTGGGGCAGCAGTGTTGACAACATGCCAGAATGAATAAAAATATTATTTCTGGATGCTGTATGGATGTCCTGTGTATACCATGTGCCGTGATCCAGATTGATAGAGCAGGTGCACTAACGGTGAAAACATCCACCTAGTGTAACGAGGCTAAATAATGCTTTTTTTTTTCAGCTCTGGTTTTCATCCCTCCCATGGAATAAACAAGTTTATATGTGCTACGCAAGATGGCTCTTATTGTATAAGGGTGTCATCTTGTGTGCTTTGGGTGAGAGGGCCATGAAGTGAAGCTGATGTTTATGTTATAGACATCTCGGACATTACAGCTGTGTATTACAGGAATTTCTTTTTAAAGAAAATAACTTCACATTTTTCTGGTGAATCCTGCAACTATATTCTTTTTCTGTCTTTTTTTTGTCTTTTCTCAAAAAGCACTCTTGCTGTTGTACATTTTATTCTCTGCCACTGGCCGAGTCATTCCTTTCAGTCTGCCGGAGCACAGCAGCACCACGTACAATAGCAAGAGTGCTGTGTGTGAAACAAACTAAGGGCCTGATCCACATAGGTGACCAGGATACACTCGAATTGAGAGTGCCATGACCCTGTACCCCTGATTCCCATCCACACTGGACAGCATCCTCAACCCCAGGCATCTGTGCTTTGCTGGTGTGGAGCCACACACGGGGGGTGGGAGGAGTGTGTCCAGACAATGGGCATCCAGTTGGATGCCTGCACTGGTCTGCAAGTGGATCCCTACCAGGACAGGGAGTAGGGCATGTTGGGATTCGGCAGTCCTTCAGGACTGCCTTATCCCCTCTGGAAACTGGCCAGTTCTGGTGGTACCCCAAGCCCACTGTGGAGGCTTCTAGCTGGAGGAGGGAGGACCGATCAGACCCAAAATCCATATTTGTCACTAGGTGGAATGGGGTATGTAGTCGCTAATGTCTCTAGTCAGATGTACTGGCTGGCCCTCCATGCTGTGGAGACTGAGTTGGGTATCAGTCGCATGCCTGCCCACACCTCCAGATCTGGCCTCTCCTACTCACCCTGCAGCCACACATGCAGACAGATTGTATGTGGAGGGGCACACATCCCTTGCGGATGCCATGGTGGTGAACATCCTGCATACAGGGGCACTCTGCAGCTTGTCCTGGTGCTGTGCATGTGTGGAAAGACTGGGAAACTTCTTTGTGTTCTGTTATTTTAATTAAATAAAATGGATGAAATGCTCCTGCCTCTGAAGTGGAAAGCTGCTAACGTTGCCACACGAGATGACAGCTGTATGCAGTATAAGAGGCTCTGCTTCTCTGAGTGCTGATTGGTTCAAATCGCATAAGTAATTTTAATTCAGAGTTACTGCTCATGCTTTGTAACAGAATCCAGAGTGGCTCTGCACTCTCTTGGTGCAAGAAATGAGAAGTCACCAGTTACTTTCAAACAATACTCTGTTTGTTGTAGGATTTCCATACAGCATCTTTCTCCTTGTGGAATCAGTCTCCATTCCCCAAATGCACTCCCCAGTGCTTCGACGAGGGGTGTGGTCTTCCTCAGGGGGTGGAGTTCATTCAGCTTATCCTCTAAGTAGCCACAACTGTATGAACATTATTACAACACTTTCTTCAGTTTTAAATGGCTCTGGGAGGATTTGAGCTTGTGGCTGTTCAACTTTCAAATCTTGTTTTTCTGTACAAAACATTTTTCTTTTTCTCATTTTCTACTTTTCTATCGAATAATTTCTAACAAAAAGGGAGTTTGTGCTAGTGTTTATCTCTGTAACAGAGTAAGACACAAGCAGCTGCCAAGGGTGTGGAACTTGGGAAAATTGAAAAGCCCTATTTGTAACTGTAGCTAGGGGAGTGGGTCTCCTTTAACCATATGCTCTAAAAGTTAGGTTTGTGTGCAGATGGCTGTGGCTTCTCTTTACACCCCAGTTTCGATTCCCAGTACCTCCACTTCAGAAAATAACGGGGGGGAGATAAATAAAAGCAGCTGGAATGGCGAGATGTTTGCCTGGAGCCTCCCACCAATGTGTATATGGGGTTGCCTTGTTCCCCACAACATGTGGTGTAGTTGACACGCTAGTGAGAGGTGAGCTCAGTGAAGCGCTCATGTTAAAAGGGGAGAAATGTAATGGACTGACTCTGAAAGTAAGTGTGGGAATGTACATTGCCTTCCTAGCTGGACCTGAAATCAGTTACTTTTCAGAACTGAGGTTTGCCCTTCTCATGGAATTTTCTTTGTTGATTCCCACAACTTGCAGTGATACATCTGCAGCTCCCCCAAATGGCTGTAAAATAAGATGCCCAGCTTCACTTGTACATGCAGGGTTAGTGACTCAGTAGGTAACACGCTTGCCTCTGGGGCCAGAAGATTGGAAGGTTGTGGGTTGTAGCCCCACACCAGGTACTTGGGGTGATAACCACTACTGACACTGTAGTACTTCACTGCACTTCCTATTCTGCATCGGTCTAACTCCTGCACTTTCAATGCTAATACCAGCAAGCAAACATTCGGCATTGACAAATGCTTGTTACACATGAAGCATATCAAAGCCTGGTTCAAAGACTCTTCTTAGTGCAGTTTTGTGTTTGCATATGAGTGAACCTCACAGCATTTTAAAATAAGATAAAGATCTAATTAAATGTATTTATTCCTTCTAGATTTAGAATGGGTGATTTCTTGTCCCAGTACCATGTGTCATTTGTATGGTTTCTGATATCTTGAAGTTGTTGTACACAAGCTTCTTACTTCATAGGACTGTTGAAGTAACACTGGAGATAATTCACAACAAGCCTCTGTTGAGGTCACCTGTTTCAAATTTGCAAGCTCCTGCAGAATGAAATGACAGCAGTTGATATAATTTAACTTGATCCATGATTATGAGTGGCTATTTGGCAACTCAAATGCTCATTTTTGTTTGCCTTGATCATTTTGAAGAATCTTCATAGTATAGCCTTCAGAAAATGTGTCACATTTCCTAACAGGCTGTTTTCACTATCAATGGGGATCTTAATGAGTTAAGTGCAAACCTTAGCATTCTGTAGTGGCTTCCAACAGTTAGCATCTAAGTGAGGCTAGGAACATCTGGGTTAATTTTATTCAAAAATGGCTCCTGTAACTGACATAGCACTAGTATGATTTTTTTTTTATTGCAGAAAATACCCCCCCCACACCCACACACACACACGTGTTCGTTTTTCACCTCTTTCTCTTCTTTTGTGGCTCTCCACTGACTAAACATACCTCTGTGTTTTCTTATCTTTGTTCCTGTAATAGAACGGTAGAGAAATTTGAATCACAGTACCTGTAAATTATTATTTTTTTTCTTTTTCATTTTACTTCTAACCCTTTAAGTATTGTTGTGACTTCAGGCAAGATACCTTGGGCAGTATTTCTAAAGGATCCTCCAAAGTGCATGCTGTCTTGTGGCATGATTTTAGCACAATTGTGCTACTTGCAACAAAACATTAGACCATATAAAACTTGGCCTAAAGTTTTGTTGCTGCAGTTTGCGCAAATAAAATTACCCATGCATAAAAAAAAAATGACATTTGTTTTTTTCTATCATAAATCAGGAGAGGGGAGGTAAGGCTTCTTCAGGGGGTCACCCACAGATATAGACTAGACTTGGCATACAGGTCGATCCAGGGAGTCCCTTGCCAGTATCAGTACTGGGCCTGTTTCCTCATAAAGCTCATATAATCCTATGAGCTGGGGGCACATTGAAGTGTGTGTGCAGAGGTTTAGGGTAATCTGGTTGATGCCTTGACATTCCTAAGACTGGAAGAAGACAGATGTCTCCTGGTGAAAAGTAGATGGGAGATATCAGTGGAAAAAAAACTTCCCCATTCAGGAGGCATCAGGTATGTGGCCTGGGGATCCTGTTTGTGAATTTACTTCAGTAAATGTACAGTATGTGTGTGCCACCCCTGTAGTGTATGCCTTTACTTTTTGTTTCAGTCTAATTTATAATTAGTCAAGCCAACAAATTGTTTATTAATTTGGTGTTGAAATTCACTTTTTTAATAAACAGATTAAGCCTGCATCACACAGATCATCTGTACTGAGCCCCCAAGGTCTTGGGAGGGTTCATTTCATGGTTTCCCTGTAGCAGAGATGCAGGTAGGTATTTTCCTGGGAATTAGCCTCCTGTTCTGCAATACACATAAAGGTTCCTGGGGGGGCAGACACCAGGACCATCTGTTAAAAGACTTGTTCACACTGCATATTCTGAATCAGTGCTGGTGGTGTACAGCGCCCAGATCGGTGCCCCTGTGCACATGTGAACGCCACCGTTCTGCCATTTTCCACTTGTGTTCTGTTGTGCCCACAATCCCTGTTTTCTTGGGATTGTGCAGAGGAATAGGAGTTTTGCACCAGTTTGCTTGGCTGTGTGAACAGCCAGCACCATCCAATACATTGCCCAGTGTCAAGGCTCCACTATGGGGCCGTGGTTTCTCAGCTTACAGCCCTCGGTTTTTGAAATGAACTACTTACCCGAGTTAAGCTGTGCTTAATGTACCTAAAACTACCTTTGGCTGAACTTGGGTCTAAAGATCCCCTCCACTGTAGTATTGTTGACTGCACCCCCTACCAGAACCCTCCTCAAAATGCCAGAACTTCTCTTGCAGCACCTGCAGTGTTCTAGAGCTCTGCCGTGTGAATGCTGCTCCACAGGATTTCAGATCGCTTAGCTGCAACCATCTACACAGCGGCAATTCAACTTCCTCGCCGTGCGAATGAGCCTAAAGTTGAACCTAGTGCTCCTTGGTTATGGCTCTAAAGCATTAGCCTCAGAAAGTAAATTGTTGGAGCACTACATGGCCAGTGATATGGGGGAGTGGCTGCAAATAAAATGTACTCCCCCCACCAAATAAAAGAAAACAAAAAAGGAATTCAGCGTAAAATGCCCACTTTTGAAAAATGCTTTAACACAGAATTTGGCCTTGAGGCCTAGAAGAAAGTGGACTTTGTCTTTCTCTAAACATTAGTCAAAAGACACCTGTTCTAAAACCAGATCCATTATAAGATTAGCTTGGCAGTTTGCCCAAGGCAGATTCTACATGTTATTCCTTTTGGCCCCTTCTTCTTTGATGAGCTTTAGTTGACACAATTTACTCACACATGCTGGATTTTATTTCCATAATGCCTTCTGTGTGGAATCAATTACAGGTCACTAAGTCAATGTTTTGTTTAGCAGAAAGGCTGGGGCTTGCAGTTTATTTGTCATGTGTCAGCACTAACCTACATAGGAAGATGTCTGCCAAATGTAGAACTGTGGTGAAACTATCTGTGGACCTCCATTTACCATATAATGATAGATACTGTAGATAGATAGCTAGAAAAATAGACAGACAGACAGATATAAATTAATGTGGTAGAACACAGTATTCTGCTAGACTGCAGTGCTGTACTTATTATAGTCATTCAGCTTATTGTCAGAACTGAACAAGTGTAAGCTGTATTGTCAGAGCTAAGCATTCTCAGTTGTGGCCCCTGTACATTGAAATGCACTACTAATGTATACTTTGAAAAGCCTTCATATGAGGAAACTTTGAAAATGAAGTCAAAACAATTATGCTTGAATCAAAGTTCTGTTGCAATGTACCACATAATAATTATGTGTTTTATTTGTGACTGATTTAAGTATGTGTAACTTGTACTCCGTGAAGTCCTTGGGGCTTAGAAATGCACTAGATAAAATAACTATTGTACAGCTAAAGGAGCATTTCATCAAAAATGTTGGCTATTTTTTACCAATAGAACCTTTTTTCAAATACTGAAATTAATTGTTGTTGATCCATCCTTACTTGCCTTTGAGTAAACCAAATGGGTGTAGTAGATTTACATATTGGTGGTAAGTACTATTTTACTGTAGATCTGTATGATGTAGTTTATGTTCCTGACAATCACAGAGTTGTATGACAAAACTCAGATGCATTGTGACAGCAATACAGCAGCTTAACAAGGACATAAACTACATCATACATTATGCCCCCGACAATCAGAGTTATATGGCAAAACTCAGATGTATTGTGGCAACAGTACAACAGCTTAACAAGGACATAAACTACATCATACAGTAAGTAAAGGGTCCCTACGACTGGTCTGTAAATCAGAGTACAGTATAACATTTTGAAGTCAGTCTCCAGGAATTTTTAACCATGCATAGAGAGCCACCAGAATCATTTCACTAAAAATCTGTCAGGGCAGGCAAGAGCAGAGGGTGAGAAGTCAAAGAAGTAAGAGTGACTCCATTCATTACAGTTGCATACATTCATTATAGCCACACTAATACCTTGAAGCGGATTGCCCACCTGACTGGCAGCAATTACAACCTTTTTAAACATTTATTTATTTATTCTTTTATGTTCAGAAAGGCCCTCAAGCAGTAAGTGCCCATTTTCTAGGATGTCCAAGATAATTTCACGTACAAACTCAGGCAATTAACTTCTGACACTACACAATAACATTGTATGAGAAACATAAACTGTATGTTAAATATATAATATATAAATATAATATAATAACAGATTTATCATAAAGTTGATATAGCTAAGAAATATATTTTTTTTGTATTAGTTAATTTCTTTATCTCCCCTCCACTGACTGGCCCCCTTCCACCAGTCCCCCAGCCTCCTCACCCCAGCATCCACTGGTGCTCACCTCATGGCTTTGAGATGCCAGCTGACCAGGTGTGGTGCCTGCAGAGGGTCAGCATCATCTTGCTGGTCTGCTGAATTTTTCTGCCTCCAGTTTTCCTCCCTATCCCAGAGTGTGGGATGTAGCATGCACTGACATCAATGGCCAAGCCGCGCGTGCTTCCACACATGGCATGCTGGGCGTCTGCTCTGTTTCTTCTCCCTGTTTATGGAGCTGGTGTACCAGCCTCCAGCCACTGCTAGGGGACAGGCAAGCACCAGTCTCCGGTCACACCCTTACCCAGGAGAGGAGAGCTGTCCTCCAGATGGTCAATCCTCTCCCTCCCCGGCCGACCCCGGCAACCCACTCGCACCGCAAACATGGGCCACCGGCGTGGCAGGAGGTAAAGAAGTGATGCCTCAGCCCTCCATGCCACTGGGTCAGCAGCTAGGAAGTATTAGTGATGGCAGACATTGTTATCCACTACTATGCATCAAAGCATGTGCAGATAGTTGTGCTCATCAAGTAGTCTTTCAGTTGCTTATTTGTTCAGCGATTGATTAGCACTTCCTGAACGTCAACTGGCACTTGGTTCCAACCTTGGAGGAAAAATATGCAAATGACCACTGACCCTGTGATGTCATCCTAAAAGGAGGGCATAAAGTTAGGCAGTCAAAGGGTCTTATGTCATGAGAGCTAGCCATTATGGTAAGAGTCTTGGAGTACTGGACAGGCTTGCTTTTTTGTAATTTTTGCCACCATTAAGTCAGTGTATTATATTCAGTACTGTTCTAATAACACGTCTCCTGTTGGGCATAGAAATCACAATGGTGTGTATGGTTATTTGTCCCTAGCACAAAATATTATGCACTTGTAACAGTTTTCTGCTTTCACTCCTTGATTATGGCTCTCTTATCTACTCCTCCAACCCTTCCCTTTAGACTCTCAGTAGGTTAAGAACTACCTACCACTGCATCATCAGGTTCATCACAGACTCCCCAGAAGAACTCACCACTGCCACTTCTACAAGGCTGCAAATTGGCTATCCCTCGAAGATAGAATTAACTTCAAAATCCTGACCATCTTCTATAAAGTTCTCTGGGGTCTGGTCCCCAACAACATCACTTCCTGCTTCCAGAGGCCAACTGGGGATTGCACCACCAGATCCTCTTCCCACCTCTCCTTCTTGGTTCCTCTTTTCCACACCAGCCCTGGACTGCACTCCCTCCCTTCCAGGGATACTAGACTCCTTAACAACCTCTCTTTCTCCCATGTTCGATGTACATCCATAGGAGCCTTAAAAATTAACCTCAAATGTTACCTCCTTGAGAAATGTGTCTGTTTCTGCACATAATACTGTCCTCTTCTCACATCATACCTACTGCTGTGATTATAGTCAATGAAATTACCTATACAATTATTTATAATTTTCTCCATTGTTAAGTTTCTTGCTCCATGCTCTGTAGTATGTAGACTGGATACTTGTGAAAATGGGCACTTATGCTTACATGCCTTCCAGTATTGCAAGGCTATGCCTATGGTTCAATGGGCGGAGCAACAAACGACACCCCCAATCAAGCCTTAAGAGGCCACTCCTCCTGGTCAGTCCAGGATTGTTTTTTCATTGCGACTAGAGGGGCCACTCTTCCTCGCTCCTCTCCCCGCCATTTTTTGTGGTGCCTCTGGCCACTGGTTTGCTGCTTTTCTCCACCCACCTACCACTCAGACGGTGACTGTTTTGTGCTCTCCTTCCTGTTCATCAGCTCTGTATTCCCACTCAGTTTCTCTAGGCTCCTGGTGTCCCATTTCATCACTGCATCAGGCTTCTTTCCATCCCCCCTTCTCCAACACCGTTGGGTGTTTCTACCCTTGCCCCAGATTTCCCCATCCCGTTCCATTCATGTCCCCTTCCTATGGCTCCAGTTATTTTTTTCATTCATCCATCCTCCCTATGACATCTCTCACCTTCCTGTTTTCTGTCCTCTCCTTACCTCCCTGTGCCTGTGCTCCTTAGCTGGGCCACCACTCCTTTCCACCGGCACTTCCGTTCCATGTCCGCTCTGTGGTTCTGCAACTCACCTGCCTTGGAACCTGCCTTACTGCTCCCTTTTCCTAGCTTCAGCAGCAGTCTCCACCATCTTCGTGGTTCCAGTACTCCCGTTCCTTCTCTCTCTCCTTGCACTGCTGGTGACTCAAGCTGCTCCACTCCTACACCTCACATTGTATATTCCCTTCCCTGTGTCCATGTGGGACCCTCTATTCCTCGACGTTCTTTTCTCTACCGGCCACCAGTCCTGCATATTCTGGCATTTTGTTCTGCACCTTGCAGACCTGTGTTCTTGCTTTTAATCCATGACAACTCACACAGAATCATGACTTGAAATGTTCACTTGCCATATTTATTGCAGAGCACTTAACCTTCTGGGGGCTGCGAAACACAGGTATGGTTTGGAGGCACAGTTCCTCATTCTGGTTTTGTTCTTCCACTGAAGCTGTCGCTTCCAAGTTTTACACCCCTCATTCATTGGCTGCTTGGTATTATGGTGCCCAGTGCATGGATGCATTGTTTTTCCCATGGTGGGGGGACTGGACTGCCACTGCGGGCACCATGGCTCTGAGCCCTGAGTCCCGTTCTTATCTTGTATTATTGCACTCCACCTCTCAGTCCACTTCATTTTAACCCCTCACTTCTTCTCCTTCCTCGTTCTGTCGACCCTGCTTGGCTTGCTTCGTGCTTTCTTTTGGGAGTTTTCATGTCCTGCCATTACCTTACCTAATTGCATATTTTTCTTCCCCATGTCCTATGTTTAGGACCGCTCAGCTCGTCTCTCCCTCCACTCCATGTCTGACTCCATTCATCTTGAACTTCCTCTTTCATATACCGACTTAGCAGTTCCTCCTACCTACCATTATAACTAGCTTTCCTCCTTGTACTTCATGCCTCAACCATCAGCTGTGGGCTTCACCCAGCCATTCTCATCTCTCCCACTCGTGCAATTCAATGCACTCCTAATTTGGCTTATTAATGGACCTGGTTCATGCACTTCTGTGGTTACTACTTGCAATCTCCTTCTCCGGACCCACATCTGGGTCTACTTCACTCCGTCAGACCTGTGTACATCTCCTCGTTCACATCGACTATCCGAGCATACCCCTCATATGGGTCTCATGCTACCTCGACTCAACCTACTTTCCACTCGGAGATGAGCCTTCCATGTCCATTGCTCCATGGCTTGGGGCTAGCCTGTAGCTGATGGTCTTGCATTGTACCCACAAAGTCTACATTTAGAGCATGCAAAGGTCGGAGCAGAGTTCTTCTCCTGGCCCATAGTGAGAATGTCTTTGCTCCGGGTGGCTCTTCAGTTATCCCCTATCTGGTGACACCTCTGGATGTAGAATTTATGACATCAAGCTGTGAGGGGTGGGGCTGGCATCAGCAGGGCTCCTTTAGCTGCCTCAGTGGTTCAGAAGCACCTTTTTTGCTATCCTCCCCCTGACTGCCTCTGGTTCACCTGGTCTGTTTCATAGGCTCGTGTAGGCCAGCTGAGTGCCTCAGTGGTCATTTCTCTCCTCCTTTGCTTTTGGGCACCTAGTTGTAGAGACATTGCTCACAACCCTCAAAAGCATTCCTGTTAGAAGGACAGAGCGAGAGCTTCCTCCAATTTGGAATATTTTCCTCTTCCCTCAAGTCTCGACTCTAAATTGCAGTAGCAGAGCTGCCACTAACCAAAATGTCCTTCAGCCTGGAGGGAAGGCAACCTAGGCCTTGGATCCACAGAGATTTCTTCCACAAAGGGTTTTTTTTCCTCTCCTCCATGCTAATGGTCATAATACTTAGATAGGGTTAGTACTTTCATAGGTTCCATAGTCAGGTTCCGCTGTTGGATGGAGTCGGAAGGTGGCCCAGGCTGTTCCTTCTCTCCTTAGGAAGTCCTACCCTTCTGCCTCATGTCATCTTCCAATCTGGTAATTATTCCTCTGTTGTCTCCCGTTCCACTCCTGTCCTAACCATCTACACCTATCAACCTCCATTCCCATCCTTGGTACCATTCTGACTCCCTCTCCTCCTTCATGATGCTTGACACTCTTTTAGGTACTCTTTTGGGCTCCTTCCTAAGCTCCCTTTAGCCAAGGGAATCATTCCTGTAGCACAGTTTCTTGGCGTCGTACCCCTGCAAGGTGGTATATCCCATGGATAGAGAAGTGAACAGCCACAATGTATCCAAGTTGCACAAGCATAACATCATACCAAGCTGTGTAAGCACATTGAATTGCAAGGCTGTGCCTGTGGTTCAATGGGTGGAGCAACAAACCACATCCCCAGTCAGGCCTTAAAAGGCTGCACCTCCTGGTTGGTCCAGGATAGTTTTTCATTGCACCGCCATCCTCCCCGCCTCCTCCAGTGGCTCATCCCTCTCTTCCATGGACTCCTTCCTAAGCTACCTTTAGCCAAGGGAATCATTTCTGCAGCACCTATAGGGGTGGAACCCTACAGAGTGGTATATCTCAAGGATAGAGAAACGAACAGCCACAATGTATCTAAGTCGCACAAGCATAACATCATACCAAGTTGCGTAAGCACACTGAATAAAAAATAAAATGAAAGTAAATTAAATTAAATGAAATCATTCACTTTACTGAGATGTGTCATAATTCTGGATAGCACAGTGTCTGTAGCTATGAGTAGACTATAATACCATAGTCAGTCAAAGGCAAGAGGAGGTCTTGGGACACCAACCATCTGGTCTCCTTTGTAAAGTTGACTGTGTTCTTGTATAACACTCCAAATCTCCTGTTTACAATCTTTGTAAGGTAATCAACATGGTTTGCGAAGGACACGGTATTGTCCAAAATCAGGCCTAGATATTTTAACCTTGTAACTAGCTCAATGTCTGTGTTGTCCAAGGACACAATGCTACTGAAGGTATGAGATGAACATAGCTTCCTGTTGCTTCCAAAGACCATTGTCTTAGTTTTCACTGCATTCAGTGCTAAAGCATTTACCACAAGCCAATTTTGTAAAGCACTTAAGTCTGTCTATAAGCAGTCAGACGCAGCCTGTAGTGACCCTCCTCTAGTGAACAGTACAGAGTCATCTGCATAATGGAGTACTTTTGAATCAGTGCAGGCAGTAGGCAGATCATTTACCTACAGGCTCAATAACAGTGGTCCCAGAATTGAAATGGGGGATGCCTGTGGTGAGTGCTCCCTATCCTCAAGATAGCTTATGAACCAGTTTTTACCGCTCTTAAAAATCCCAAGTGAGACCTTATTATTATGTTTTTTTGTAATAAATGGTCTATGTCCAACTAGTTCAAATGCCTTTGTTAAATTTACTGTCTATAGATAGCCCTTGCATACTCATCATCATCATCATCATCATCATCTGCCCTGTGAAGGTAATCTGTTAGTCCAGTAAGTACTCCTACAGTGCTAGGATTCTTCCTAATGCCATGTCGGGATTCTGCTGGATTATCATACCTCATTAGATCAGTAGTGATTTAATCAGAGGATACTTCACTCCAGCAGTTTGTATGGTGGGGATATGATGGAGTTGTGTTTGTATGTTTCAGTCATGGATAGGTGGCACCCTTTTTGAACTGGGACAATTGTAACCTGTTTCCAGACTTTGGGTGCAGTCTGCAAACATAAGAAGAGATTAATTAATGTCCTAATGGGCTCAACCAGGGCAGATTTGGCAGACTTGATTAGTCTGAGATTAAGTCTAACTGCATCAGTGTTGTTTTTTGATATTTAATATTTTTAGATATTTCAGTATTTCAGATCCTGTAAGACTTATAAAAGTGAACTGTTCTTGTTGTAGTCTACCAAATTTTGTATAGACCTTTCTCTAGATAAACTAAAACAAAAAACTAAGAATGGGAAAAAATTTCAGTTTGAAACCTAACCCAAAGAGATCATAAAGGTTCTTGTGCCAGAACGATTTTTTTAATCCTCTATTGCAGGCCACTGCTTATAGTATGTCGGCCAGCCTTCACCACACGCGGGGGTTGTTCGGGAGCTTAATTATGCTTTGCTTGTCTCAGCGGATCCCCAGTGCCATCCTGGAGGCCTCATCCTGCCACAACCCCTATATTTTCCTCTGGTTGCCTCCCTGCTACCCGAGGCACTGAAATGTGATGGCACATGCTCATGGAGGCGCACATGCACTCCATGGCTCCAGTGACAGCCCTCTCCTCCCTTCCCCGGCCCAGCGCCAGGCTCCTTGATGTGGCATCACCACCCAGCCTCCTCCAAGAGGCAGCCAAGCACTGGGGAGACCCTCCACAACCCTCCTGAGCAGGAGAGCTGCCAGCTCGATCAGCTCCTCATCCTTCCCCCCCCGGCTGACCCCTGATGACCCCAGCTCAAGACTGAACCCAGGTCACCGGCATGGTGTAAGGTATGGCATCCAGAGCCTCAACCCTGTGCGCCACCAGGCCGACTGCCAGAACCATATTTTAACTTGTTTTAAAAGCAGTTGATGAGCAAAGTGTTTGTAGAAGATGCTACATTCATTACTATGCAGCCACAATGACTGAAGATTGTGAAAGTAACTTAACAAGCTACAGCACCACATACAAATCATACCCTGGACTGGGGGGTGCAGATGGATTCAGATGATGAAGTGTCAAAGACACAGCAGTAGTGGCAGGAGCAGTGTTGGGGAACTGACTGGAAACAGCAGATTCAATTGGCCAAAAGACAATGACGTCAACAGTGTCTGTAGTGCCAGACGTGAGAAATGTCTGGAAGTAGGTGGAGAAAAAGATATGTAATTGGTGGCAGCAACACTTGCAGGAGAGGATACAGCAGCAGCACATTACAAAATTGAAAGGCTACTCTGGTGTCTAGAAATGCTAACTTTAAAATGCACTAAGTAACTTTGTCACTTATACACTGTAGCACTAATTCATCTCAGACATTACCTACAGTACTTGCTCATCTTATGCATGTGTACTAACACACACACAGACAGACAGAATAATATATGAAGCTGAGACAACAGCAGTGTAAGAATCATAGCTCAGAATGGGATGGTTGGGGGTGGGGGAAACTTTGTACCAACAATTGTAGTTTATGGTATTGCTTCAGCACTGATATCATCATGCTTATTTCACCTGTTTCTGTTCTGAAATGTGCTGGGCTCTGCTTTTTGCCAAACATGAACACTTGCAGCGTTATGGTGAGATCCAACACTCCAGTGTCCCTCACCACCTTCTTTGCATTGCTAGGCAGTCTCTTCTATGAAGACTAGCTCTTTCTGCTGTCTTTATCTTTTACGAGAGTTGCCTCACCTTCCCTGCACAGATGCATGAAGCTTCCAGCTAAAGCAAAGACTGTCAGTCTTCAGCTTTGTCTCCTTCCTCCATTTGCTGTGACAACTGATAAGAGGCATCCACTTCCATTTATATCCACCAAAAGCAACTCAGCACTCCAAGTGCAATAAGATCCGAGCAATTCAGTATTTCATTCAGAAGACTTTATTCCTTCACAAATTGTTCAATACATGCAGCATGCCTGCTTCTTGTTCAAACAAGTGTGCCCACCAACAAACTCACTCCCCAGTGCTTCGACCAGGGGTGTGGTCTCCCCTGAGGAGGGCCACACCCTGGTCAGCGCTGAAGAGTGGGTTTGTTGATGTCCTGTTTGAACAAATAACATGCTATGTATGTATTGAACTGCTTGTGAAGGAATAAATTATTTTGATGAAATACTGAATTGCTCGATTCTCATTGCACTTGGAGTGTTGAGCTGCTTTTGGTGGACATTTTGGAATTTGGCGATAGCAACCCCTTGTTTTAGCACCTGGCTAGAGCTGTGCACACATTGAAGGAGATTTTTCACTTTCATTTATAGTCTGATTTTGGGAAGGTACTATTTTTTTAGTTCTGATTTAAGCAGAATTTCCGCATCACAGGCTGTCTGACTTTTTGTCACACTCAGAAACAGACCTGTGATGACAATTCAGCTGTAGCACAGACACCAGGAACCACAATCTGTGTTTATTTATTTATTTGCTCACCAGGTAGGTGCACTGGTCCCACAGACCATTTTCAGGCACAACCTGGGCCACAAATATGGCAACAAAACAGTAGCAGTAGAACCACAAACTGCAGCTACAAAGCTATAAGCAGTCAATGTACAGGACATAATATATATATTTTTTATTTAGTTGGTTCTAGCAGTACAAATACCTTTGAGCCAAGGCTCTTTTACAAAGGTTCCACGTCAGTTGAAGTACAATACAAGGGATACAACAGAAATAACAACATTGCAGGTAAACAGCACATTGCATAGTTATTAATTAAGGGAGGAGGCAACACATTAGAGAGCTCAGTACATAGAATGGCCCGGAGCACAGCATCAACTATGAGAGGGGTAAAGAACAATGCAGGAGGAACGGGATGGCAAGATGGGAGTAGTAGCAGCCAGAGGCATTGTCAGACATCACCAGGAGAAGTGCTGGAGAGAGGGGGTGGGGGTGAGGTGGAAAGGAGGAGGGGTCGTGGGAGCAGAGGTAAAATAGGAGATAAGTGCTATGGGGGGTGGCAAGGCAAGGCTATTGGTGGTGGCAAGTATTTCTGATTAGATGAGGCAATCACAGTAGCTGGAGGCAGTAAGATGGAGTCAGAGTCTGGTTTTAAACATGCCAAGTTTGGGAGCAGCAGAGATGGTAGTGCTGAGTCCATGTAGCCACGAGGGAGCCCTATGGGTAAAAAGATCATTGACCCTGGGTAGTGCAACAATGGGGAACTTGCAAGAGCTGCAATTCAGATCTCCTGGAGCTTCACGGAATAGTGCTAGGGTGCAGTAGAGCTTGGACACCAGGAGGGGTGAGGCCCAGGATCATTTTTTTCGCCATGGTGCAGGTCAGATACTTGATACGGTGGGAGAGTTGGAGCCATCCAGATTGAGCGTAAAGATCACAGGTATGAGTGAGACGGTGGGCTCCAGTTATAAGCTGACAGGCCTTGTTGAGGGATGTTGATATGCATCTGAGGTTAGTTGCTGTGGCTGAGCCATGAATGATTAGGCCGTAATCAATGATAGAAATCACAGAACTCTGGACAGCGATCTTCAAGGCTTCCGGAGTGAGATGTTGCCTGTGCTTGAACAATAAGCCTAGTCACGTATTAGCAGCTTTTGCTATCCTGTCAATGTGGGCCCCATAGGATAGGTTGAAGTCAGGCAGGATCCCTAGGTATTTGAAAGATTGGACCTGTTCAAGGGTATTCCCCTGGCTGGCGGAGCTAATCAGGGGGTGTAACATGTGCTGGTTGTGAGAGCTGCTAAAAAGCATAGACTTTGTTTTTTTGTGATTAAGGACAAGTTTGTGTTTATAAACCAATTCTCAACAGAGATGAAACCATGTTGTAGATTGAATTGTAGTGGTGTAGGGTCTTGGTGTGAAGAGAGAACAACTGCGGTGTCAGCATACAGGATGATTTGTTCTGAGCAGGATTGTGGAAGGGAATTTAAAAAAAGGCTAAAAAGAAGTGGACCCAGTATGGATCCTTGGGGGACACCAGACCGAACTGGTCGAGTATCAGAGAGTACATCAGCAAGTTTTACTCTTTGTGAACGATTTTCAAGGTAGCTTTTAAACCACACTGTAAAGTCATGAGAGAGCCCAGCATTCAGCAGCTGGTCCATTAACAGCCGATGGTGGACAGCATCAAAAGTCTTAGTTAAGTCGATACAGACTGCCCCAGTTAGGTGGCCACTGTCCAGAGTGCTGTGCAGTGGTCCAGTGAACTCCAGGAGGGCAGAGGTGGTGCTGTGACCTTTTCTGAAACCATGTTGCAGTGCGCAGAGAATATCATATTTGTCCAGGTAGTCAGTGAGCTGGTCCACAACTACACGCTCGAGGACATAATAAATACTGTCAAGTTACATAATCAAAGAATTTGTTACAGCAGGACGGTATAATAGGCAGACAATAAATGTTTGTAAATACATAGAATAATTACAAGAGCTGAACATATACCACATCATTGTTACAAATAGTGTGATCAGGGGAAGCATTTGATGGCTGAGCCAGCCAGCAGAGCAACTTTATAGAGCAATCTGAATAGGGAATTCAATGCAAGTTGTTTATCATGGTGGATAACTGTATACTGTAACTATTTGTACTACTCATTGGCTCAATGCGAATATCATGCAAAGTTTATTGTGTGAAGATATTTCAAACTGTATGCTATTCCCACCCTAGGGCCTCTCATAAACAGAGATTTAATTTCTGATCAGGGTAATTCCTGCATTGACAAAAAGAAAACAACAACATTGCAGCAGTGTGTAGCCACTGCTGCCGGACTTTCCCCTTGCTAAAGACCCATGTCACCATCACATATACCAATAAAAGTTACAGAACTGATATTTTCTCTACAAAGGATTTTGGACATATAATTCATAAATGCTGCTGTTCCATTAGTCTTCTTCCATTTTAAAGTAATTTCAGCTATTCAATATCATCTTACTTATTTTTTTCCTTGGAATTGATATTTTTTCTAGGTGTTAAAAGGTGACACCCTATGGTGTTTCTGTCACTGATGTTTTTGTCATAGTTCCTTTCCAATTTGTTGTTCAAATTTTGTTTAGAATTATTTTAAACTAAACAAGTTGCTTTTGCTCATGTGGCTTCTAATGGTCTGAAACATTCAAACTGGACTGGTGCAGCCTTTCCTCAGGCCACTTTGTCAACCACTATTTAACCCAGGCATGACAATACAAGAAACCTTATCCAGGACAGTAGGTTGGCAACAGCCTTCCTTAGCAGCTGACGGTAGTGCGCCAAATTCTTAGGCATTACCACACTGAGCACTTCACAGAAGCCCAACCTTAATATGAAAAACATGTAGAGAAGTATTTTAAAGCAGCAGTACATTGCATAGGTTGTGCTGAGGATGTGCCCAAATATTAAATTTGTTCCAGTGTCACATAATTTAAGGGTGAACCATCAACCTCACTACTCATTACCATGGATGCATCTTTATTAAAAAACACCTCCTGACCAGGTAGTTCAAGCTTCAGACTACTTAGGACTTTTATTCCTAATCTAATTCTGAGCTACAAGGTGACAATGTTATGGATTTAACTATTGTATGAGTAAATCTCTGCACCACAGGTAGTAGACACAAGGAAAATGCCATAACCAAAATTAGACAAAAAACAATCATTTTTGTTTTATTACACAACCTTATTCTAATCTAATAAAAGCATAGCAAACATGTGAAATAATTGAATGCACACATTTAGTTTCATGACCAGACAGTGTCATGGTGAATCACTTGTACTTTGAGTGTTACCATGTTAGGAATGTTATGACTAAATAAAAAAAATAGTTAAACTCAAAACAGTTAAGCAAAATACACCTACCTCCCTACATATATTCAATAATTAAAATACAGACCTTAGAGTTCCTTGACACCATTATGTATCATCACTGGCAAGCCTGAACATCATACCTCTTCAGAGTCCAGCTTATATCAGTGCTTATTATTAAAGGAAAACTACATGCAAAAATTATTAAAAAAAAAAAAAAAAAGTTGCACATCGTGTTTTGGTTTTTCTGATAGTTCTTGGCATTCTGTTCCATGTGTCTGTGACTTTTTTTTTATTTTTTATTTTTCACTTTCTCTGCCAGTTTTATGGCCTCTGGTGGTAGCCATTGATGCTTCTTTTATTGCCTTTAAACTGTTGGAATTTTCCCAGAATGCCTCAAGGAATGATGTGAATTAGACCTAAAGCCTTCAAAAGCATATTGGCTTTGTTAACACCCAGTTAAAGCATTTTACAAAGAAAATTGCCACACATCCAGAAGAACAACACTTGGCGCGTAGGAAAATCTGACTTCAGTTGGGGAGGTAGAGAAACACTTTTTCAAAGCAATTAACTTTCACAAACAGTTGCAGTTAGATAGTGAGAATAGATTTTAACCAGGATCCTGTGCTCTTAGTTCTAATGCAAAGTCTAATTCATATCATTCCCAGAGTCATTCTGGGAAAATTCTAACAGATCAAATGCAATAATAGAAGTCTGAATGGCTACCCCCAGGGGCCATAAAACCTGAAGAGAAAAGTGAAAAAAAAATTGCTACAAACACAAGTAAAATAATGTTAGGGGTCATCAGAGAAACAAAAACCCAAAGCACAAGTGTTTTTATAATCTTTACATATAGTTTTTCTTTAAGGTCATCTCAGATTTTTTATTTTGTTTTTAATTTGGAATACTCAGCTGGCTTTGTGCTTTGGGATGGGGTTGCAAGGGAAGATCTGTCTCTTCATACAGTAGATGACTCCAAAATCTGCAGGAGGGTGGTCAGCCAGAAAGGGGCCAAAACAATGAAGGAGGACCTCAAAAAGCTTGAAAGATGGTCCAGGATATGACAGTTGAAGTTAAAGCCCAAGAAATGTAAGGTAATGCAATTCAGGGGAACAAAAATGCAATACCTGGGGGGGGGGTAACTATGAGACAGCTGCAGAAAGGGACCAGGGGTGATACTACCAGAAAGCCTAAAAACTACAGCAAAGTTTAACAGGGCAGTGGGTAGGGCAAACAGGATGCAGGATGCATAAGAATGGGATCAGCAATAGAAGCAGGGAGGTGATCCTTCCCCTGTGTCGGTCCCTGGTTTGTACCCACCTGGGGTTCTACACAAGGTTTTGGAGCTCACATATGTGATAAGGTAGTGGCAGTACAGATGAGGGCAGACAAATTGGTCAAGAGGCCTAGGGAGAAAGTACACGAGGAAAGGTTGAGGGATCTTAACATGTACAACTCCTTACTACAGACACCGAGTGCTCACAAACAATGTTCCCAAATGGGAGCTGCTGCTAAATGGCAAAACTTTCAGTGAATCCACAAAAAAGCAGCACTCACTCAAGGAAAAGATGCAAAATGGTTTATTCACTGCATGAAACCAAGAACAGAGGCAAACTAGCCTCAATGCTTGGAGTCACACTGACTCTACTTCAGGGAGCTGCTGTTTGGCTGAAAGCATGTTAAATTTTATATATTGTCATCACCATCATGTGTTCGAATCCCATCAATCCCATCAGCAAATTTAATACAAAGTTTTGATTTACAGGTAAACAGTTTTAAATATACCTAGGTCTTGTAAAAACAGACTTAACAAAACTTCTCTAATGATTAAACCTCACTAAGGTGCAGGTGCTAAACGCACTCAACTTTTCAATTATTTTTGCAACCAGATCTGATCCTTCTAATGGCAATCCAGGATAGAAGGTGGAGGGTTGTGGTAACCACGAGAAATGAACACATTTTTAGTAATACATTCCCTGTGGAGGAGTTGTGGGATAACAGATGGACCAGACACAGAACTTCAGGTTCAACACACAATCTCTGTGTGATGTTTCTTCAAAATACAGGAAATAAGATTCTGCAATAGCATTTTCCTTCTTCAGTACATCAGTTTGCAGCAACAGACTATGAATGTCCTTTCTCTGCACTTAGCCAACACCTATTAACACTGATCTCTGATCTAACTTACCAGTTGAGATGCAACCTCCACCCCTATGCAGGCCCTGTTTGCTTGAGTAGTGGGGGCTCAAAAAGAAAAAAAACAAAAACAAAACAAATTATAGACAAAGAACCTCATTGCAGAATCACTGAAAGAAAGGTTACCCCAAAGGGCATTTGTAACAAATCAAGTTTCAAAGAAATACAACATCATACCTGCTTCCATAATGCAAAGCATCATGAGATATATGCAAATCACCATGCCGTTTAGACATGTTCAGTTTACAGCAATTTACTTGCATTTTAAACAGCACAACTAACTTAATTTCTGTAAGTCACCTAGTACTTTTTACCATTATCAAAAACACCTAGTACCATGGTATTTTCAAAATTTACAGGTTTCATTAACATAAGGGGTGGGATATTCAAACGGGTTGTGCATGGCGAAACAGGGTTGTGTCATGCGCATCCCACCAGTGTGCTTCAGTGTGATATTCAAAGGGCATGTTGCGCTGCGCAGCCCTGCTGCGCTATGGGTGCAGCGTACGTATGTGACACAAGTGCAGGAAGTGCCCATGCATATGCGGTACATACCAATATTCAGCCTGGGATGTGTGGAGCAGATGCTGGCACAATCCTGCCATCCACCACTCAGAGGCAAGTTGTGCCTGGTATGACCAGGAACAAATCCTGGCCACCCACAGTTGAGCTGCTGTTTTGCAAGGCGCAACACAGCAGCCGCCTGCTGTGGGTGGCCACCCACCCACCCAGGACACAGTCCACATGTCCCCTGCCCAGGGAGCATTGTGCCCCCCCATGCCCGATTGCTGGCATATGTTAAATAACTCCCTGGTGGTCCAGTGAACTGATCCCCATCACCCAATCATGGGCTATGTTACATTAATCCCTGGTGGTCCAGTGGAACCTCCCCAGCACCCGATTGCGGGCATTTGCATAGGGTAAACCTCGTGGTCCAGTGGTACCCCCTTCCCACTTGCCCACTGAGGACCTTGCCACCCAGCACCCACCCAGTCAATGGTGGGCGGCAGCACTCCACCCGCAAGCTGCCCGGCCACCTGCTGACTGATAGCATATGGTAGGGTCTGTACGCCTATTGGTCCACTGCATGAGCCAATGGCCATGCAGACCATACTGTACTATACAGGCCCGAATTGTGAATGAGCATTCATTCACATTCTGGGCCTGTGTAGTACAGTGGGGACTACATGCCCATTGGCCGTAGTGGACCAATAGGCATACAGACCCTACTGTATGCTACAGTCGGTCGGGCGGCAGGCGGCTTGCAGGCAGTGCTGCCACCCGCCGCTGACCGGGGGCTGGCTGGGAGGCCTCAGTGGGTGGGTTGGAGGGGGTACCACTGGACCACCAGGGTTACTCTATGCGAATGCCCATGATCGGGCGCTGGGGAGTTCCACTGGGCCAACCAGGAATTCATTTAGCATATGCCTGGGATCGGGCGATGGGGATCGGTCCACTGGACCACCAGGGATTATATTAACATATGCCCATGATCGGGAGATGGGGATCGGTCCACTGGACCACCAGAGATTACTTTAACATATGCCTATGATCCAGCAAACAGGAGCAGAGCCACTAAGGGGCAACAGGGCATTGGTCCCGATGGCTGCAGCCTGGCAGGGCACCAGGTGCAAGTCTCTGGGGATCGGCACACCGCATGCAAATGGGGTCATAATGACATGCAAATGGACCCATTTGCATGTTGCATGCATAATGGACTCATTTGCATGCCCACAGCTGAATATCATAGTTGCTGCACCTAGCGCAACCGCACCTGAGCTAGCGCGGCCCCTGCTCCCTTCTGCCACTTGCACTGTAGAAGTGCCACTGTGTCATGCACAGTGCATGCACCTTAGTGCCATATTTCAGCGGGTGCTGATCCATGGCTCAGCACCATTGAATATCACTCAGTCCATGCCCTGGCTACCAGCCCAGATGCGCCGTGCCCAGGCTTGCGCCCCTGCCTGGCACAGTCTGAATATCCCACCCAAGGTATATACATCAAGGTATTTTATGACATAGTGCTATTACATACTAAATCCAACAACAGCAAACACAACCTGTTTTACATACACTTGGAGGTCACCAGTATAATCTCCCTGCGCAAGGACCTGAGAAGGAAAAGGAACATTAAAGAGGACACTACAGTATCGTCAAGAAAGGAGAGGGGGTGTCCATAGGTGGTCAACCTTATGGACTAGAAACTGTAAAGGATAGACTAGACTAAGAAACAGAGGAACTGTTGCACAGATTTAAGAAAAGGTCAGTCCTCAAGAGTGTCAGGAGCTCCCTGTCACATTCCCCATTACAAGGTGTAATTTTTAAACTTGAACAGAGACAATAAAGAATGTAAAGAAAGTGAGAGGAAGGTAAAAAAACACTAAATGGTAGCCTAAAGGGGGCTACTGCTAACCAAGAGACCAAAAGTGTGTTATAACAAAGGTACTAATAGAAATGGTGAACTATTACAGATTAAAAATATAAACCAAATACTGAGGCAGTTGCAGAAATGTGAATGCCAATTAAAAAAATAGGAGAATATAAAGAAACTAGGGAGGGCTCAATAAAGGCAAAGGATCAAAAAGACTCACTGCCACATCAAAGCAGACAGGGAAAGATTACTAAATGGCCAGAAAAAAAGACAAAGCACATGCAAGAAGATGATGTAATGGAAACAATCCATGCAGTCCCTCTCTCCTGAGAATTACAGAATCCAAAACTGGCCCTAGAAAACTGAATACATATATCAATGTTAATGTTAAACATAACTAGAAAAACAGTTATTCAAAGAATATGAATGACAGTACAATCATCACAGGAACAGTGAGAGGTCCAGTTCCTCATTTAAACCATCTGGTTGTATGGCACTCTGTTTATAAATCATGGTAGCCTTTTGTTGCAGTAACAGTTTTACTCCACGCCACCTCTTGGTGGTGAGGGAACATGATCAATGATGCAGAACTTAAAACCCCTGGGGCCTGATATTCAAAAACTGGCAAAGTGGAGCACAAAATTCTGCACTGCGTTTGCCCATTGCCCATGAACGCAAGGATGCAATATTCAGAAAGATCGCGCACCGGCGATATATGACTGAGTATGGGGGCATGTCGGCACAGCTCTAAGTCAAATAACGCTGCCTTGACATAGAGCCCTGCAGTGCAGGAAGCAGCATCCTCAGACCTGATAGCACTGGTAGCTCCCAGAACAATATGCAGACAGCAGCATACAAATGAGTCCATCAGGCATGCAAGGTGCAAAGAGGTCATATGCGTGCTGTTTCTGCAATCACCTCACCCACACTCCGATTGCCCATTCCCATGAAATTAAAATATACCCCTGTGGCCAGTGGTCCCCTACCCTCCAATCACCATCATGTCAATTGTAACAAATGTCCCTGGTGCCTAGTGGTCCCCCCAACCTTTGATCACCATCCCATGTAGTAGTATAATAGTCCTTGGTGCCTAGCAGTCCCCCCACCCTCCAATCACCATTCTGTAGGTTGTGTGATAATGCTCTGGTGCCTAGTGGACTCTCTGCCCTCTTATTGCCATCCATGTAGTCATATGAGGAGTCCCTGGAGTCCAGTGGTCCCTCCCCAATCCCTGATATCCAGCCCCAGTAATCACAACAGCCTCACTGGCATCCAGTGATCACACCGCTCCCCGGCCCTGTAAAAAAAGCAGGCTTCCTCATGACCAGTGGTCCCCCCGATCTCCAATCCTCAGCTGTTTTCCAAATATACAAGTCCTACTTTTGGATAAAGTGAGAAGTCACATAATAAAAAGTTGAAATGAAAATAAAAGATGGCAGTATTCCCTGGTGTCCAGTGGTACCCCCCCACCCTCCAGTCACCATTTCAATGTCGACAAATTACTCACTAATGTCTAGTGGCCCTCCACACCGTGGCACAGACAACCCACTCTGCCAACCCCCACTTTACCTGAAGCACCAGTGCCACAGGAGCCCATATGGTGACCAACACAGCCCTCCTCTCATCTCGTTAGCTGGCCACTGTGTGGAAATCCAGAGAGTGTGCAGCCTGTGTACTGTACAATGCATGCACACCACATACATTATTTTGTTTTGAATGCTATAACCCTGTGTCTATTGACACTGTAGGGCACTGAGTATTGCCCAAAGAGGGAGAAGGTGGTGGTCTGCAGGGAATATTTTGGTGAACAGGGCCAGAGGAAGACAGCTTGGTATGGTGAGCTTTAGGAGGCACCCTGGGGCAAAATGAGTTCATGATAGGGGTTCTCCCTGTCTTGTTCCCATACCCAAGGGCTCCACCTTTGGTAGGCAGGTATCCAATGGACCATCCTCATCCACCTATCCTTCTTGGGTGGTGTTATGCAATGCCAGATCTATTAGAAACAACATGGCTATTATAGTCAATCTGGTGTCTACTGTTAATCTGGTTTGCATCTGGCTTGCATCACCGAGACCTGGCTGGATGAAAGTGCCAGTCCAGTACCAGAATCAATAGTTCCTGCTTGGTTCTCAGTGATCCACTGCCTGAGAGAGGATCGTAGGGGTGTGGTAATTTATTTTAAACTGAACCTGAACCTCACAGCACTCCCAGTGGGAACAGCAAGGTCCTTTGAATGTGTGGCAATTCAGGGTGTTGCAGGTGTAGGCTGCAGGATCCTTCTCATTACTGCCCCCGGGACATGAAAGGGAATTCCTGCAGGAAATTGTGGACTTTGTTGTCAGACTGCTGTTGGAGTCGCCCAGATGGATTATTCTGGGTGACTTTAATGTCTGGGTCAATGACTAACTCTTTCTGTTTGGACAAGACTTCCTCCAATTGAAGCAATCATTGAGCTTGACACAGGTGGTTACCTCTGCAACCCATGTACAAGGACACTCTTTGGACCTTGTCTTCTCACTGGGACTGGAGGTCACTGACCTCATGGTGGAACTGGTCATGTGATCAGACCACTATACCATGAGGTTTTCATTTGAAGCCCCCCTTGATAGACCCTCCCCTACGGAGATGGCCCGCTACCTCCCTTTAAGGGGTTTGACCCCAGAGGGTCTTATAGTGGAGCTCGACCTATCAGGTGTGATGAGTGCTTGTGATGAGCTGGGGGAGTTGGTGCTGACCTATAATAGGGCCAATACCTTCAGCTCAATTGTCTGTGTTTGGCCCCTCACCTCACACTGAAGATCTCCCTGGTTTGATAGGACTCTCGGGGAACTGAAGGTGAAGGGCTGAAGGTTGGAGCGATGCTGGTTGAGATCCCAGTCTGATGTGGGTAAGCTTATTTTGATGTCTCACTATGGAGAGTATCAATCAACAATCTCCTGTAAGAAGGCAGAGTTCCTGTCCAAGGAGATTGCTGCAGCAGTCAACAAACCAGCTTAGCTCTTCTGAACTGCCGACAGGCTGCGTAATCTGGCCTGTCTTCAGTTCATTAGAGCCTTTTCACAATTAAAGTGATGATGAGTTTGCTCTGTTTTTTTCTGATCCACTTTGATCCACGCTTTTGTGACTTCACGCATGGACTACTTTAACTCCCTTTACCTAGGGCTTCCGGGGGTTGATATCCGTCGCTTACAGCTGGTGCAGAACACTGCAGCCAGGCTTTTGTCTGGATCATCTCGATCCAGTCATACTACACCTGTGCTGTGCGAACCGCACTGGCTGCCAGTTCAGTGGCGGATCACCTTCAGGGTTGACTTGCTGACCTATAAAGCCCTACATGGACAAGGACTGAGCTACCTGTAAGCTCTCCTGCATCCTTATTGCCCCTTCTGACCACTCTGCTCGACCGACGAGGGATTGCTGGAGATTCCCAGGATATGATTAAAAACATCCGGATCGCGGGCTTTTTCGTTTGTAGTCCCAACCCTGTGGAATTCTTTACCTCGTCAGATACAAGAGTGCCTGACAATGGAAAGCTTTAAGACTGCCTTAAAAAAAAAAAATTTATTTGAACTTGCTTTTGGTGCTGTCCTGTAATGAATTTTTCGTTGTTGAGTTGTGTTATATATTAAATAATGTATTTTAGCATTTTAGCATTTTATGGTTTTAATTGTTAATTGTTATTTTACAGTGCTCTGATACTCTGTGAAGAGTGCTAAATAAATAAAGGTTATTGTTATTATTATTATTATTAAGGTTTCCTCTATCAGATCTGGGATCCAATCGGTGCCCTCTATGTGGGCATTCAGTGGTGAGCCAGGGACTGTCATGGGTATTCCATTTGTCTGATCTGACTTCGACCAGCTGGCAATCATGGATATTGTGCATCCAGGAGTTGAGGAATACCTACCATAGTTTGGATCTGGGTCCGATGCACTTTCTCATAGGGTGCATTGAATCCATTAACCCGGTCCTGGCTGGGATAGTTTGGTGCTCTTTAGTGAGCAGGTCTTTCCTGAGCCTCTGAAGGAGGCGATTGTGGGAACCGTCTTAAAGAAACCCAGACTGCCTAATGAACTACAGACCTGTCTCTGACCTTCCCTTTCTGGGGAAGGTTATTGAGAAGGTGGCGGCCCTACAGCTGGAGGCCCATTTATCAACCTATGACATCTATGACCCTCTCTCCATCTATGACCCTCTCCAGTCCTCTCCAGTCAGGTTTAAGGTATAGTACTGAGACTGCCCTGGTTCAGCTTCTTAATGATCTCCTGGTGGTGAGACACTGGGGAGAGTGTTCTATTCTTGTTCTCCTCGATCTCTCAGCTACATTTGACACCGTAGACCATTGGGTGCTTTTGGATCTCCTGCGAGTTCATTGTGGACTGTCTGGTACTGTCCTCAGCTGGTTCCATTCTTTTCTCACTGGCAGAATGCAGAGTGTGGTTTGAGGGGCTTTATCCTCCAAGCCACTGCCCCTGCCATGTGAGGTCCTGCTGGGTTCCATTTTGTCCCCCATGTTGTTTGCAGTGTATATGCTGCTTGTAAGGATGTTTGTCAGTATTCTTATTACTACCTATACCATTTATGTAGTTACTAGTATATTGCCACTGTAAGTGTATTACAATGCAATAATATTAGCTTTGTATCTACCGTTAGGTATAACCAATGTATAACTGCTTATTAGCTAATATTCCAATTGCAAGTAGAAACACTTTTAGGAGACAAAGGTTACAGTGGAAACCTACAGTTTGCTGAACCCTCAGAATAGGGATGGGCTTTCCACACATACATACTCACACACGTAACTAACAGCTGCTGTAACACGCTGTACCAGGATTAGCTGTTTTTCCTACATTCTTCCTAGGAAGAAGAGTTATAATGTCTAGGTTTCTCTGATAAGAACTATGGGAGCCTCTATGTTGCTGTGGTGTGGCTTTCCTCTGCGTGTTCATCATCAGCGTGTACTGCTGCCTGGCCCTGCTTCGCTCCATGAACAAAAAAAACAAGCATTTGTCAATGCCGAATGTTTGCTTGCTGGCATTGGCATTGGTAGTGTAGGAGTTACAGAGCTGCATAATAGGAATGGCAGTGAAGTATTGAACTGAAGCCAACCCCACCGCCACCCTGCAGATAGTGACAGGCATTGGGGTGTGCCTTTGGGTCATCAGGCATAACGGCCACGCCATTTCACCACCACTACCCTGCAGACACCGACAAGTGTCACGGTGTTCCTTGGGGTCTTTGGTCCTTATGCCACCCCATTCCATCAGGAAATATTGTGAGATGGGTGCCAGGAAGAATGGGGTGAACTTGGGGGCCGAAGAGTCCAAGGCACACCTCGATGCCTCTCAGTGGCAGCAGGGTGTAGGTAGGGGTGGAATGGTATGAGCATTGCAGGTGACAATCCCAAGTCACAGCCCTGATGCCTGTCATTCTCTACAGGGTGGGGTGTTATGGTCGGAAACCCTAACGCCTCAGGCATTCGTTGGTATTTTCACTCCAAATTTTCAACATGGGGTTTTTGTGACCCCCACCTCATGAATAGTGGCAATATCAGTTTGTTAGCCAAAAGCTGCTTTTGCACAGCGACTATGGCATTTGTCACCACAGGTGCAAAAACACATTCTGAACAGGATGTGAAAAATGACAGCTGTACTGTTCATGGGGAGGTGTAAAACATGGCAATGTTGAAAATCTGCAGTGAAAATATTAAAAAAACTGGTGAAGTCATGAGCGTGCGTAGAAACTGTGCAATGTGCACCCGTAATGTAATTAGTTTGGGAATTGTTTACAGCAGATTGTCAACACAGGCATTTTGGGACCTCCAGTCATGAACAGTGTCACTGTGATTTTCTTTATCTGTCCCGAACAATGATTTCCCACAGCGACCACGCATTTCTGTGCTGAAAGCGTGAAAACACATTTCAGCCATGTTGTGAAAAATGACAACTGTACTGTTCATAAGGAAGTGTGGAAAAATGCCACTGGTGAAAATGTGGACTGAAAATATTACAAATTCATGAACTTATGAGGGTGCGTGGAAACTGCGCAATGCTCACTCGTAACACAGTAATTTTTAGGAATTTTTTCACCAGATTTTCAAAATAGCTATTTTAAAACCTCTGCTCATGAACAGTGTCACTGTGATTTTCTTAATGTGTCCCATACATTGATTTCGCACACCGACTGTGCCATTGTGCGCTACATGTGCGGAAGCATGTTTTGGGTGAGATGTGAAAAATGACAGCTGTACTGCTCATGAGGAGGTGTGGTAAAATGGCAATGTCAAAAATCTGGAGTGAAAATATTGAAAATTTGCGAACTTATGGGCGTGCGTAGGATCAGCGCAACAAACGCTCATAAAACAGTCATTTTGGGGAATTTTTTCACCAAATTTTTAACATAGCCATTTTAACACCTCTGCTCATGAACAGTGTCACTGTGATTTTCTTAATGTGTCCCAAACATTGATTTTGCACACTGACTGTGCCATTGTGCGCTACATGCGCGGAAACACATTTTGGGTGAGATGTGAAAAATGACAGCTGTACTGCTCATAAGGAAGTATGGTCAAATGGCAATGTTGAAAATCCGGAGTGAAAATATTGAAAATTCACGAACCTATGAGCGTGCGTAGGAACAGCACAACGCACGCTCATAAAACAGTCATTTTTAGGAATTTTTTCACCAAATTTTCAACATAGGCTTTTTGAGAGCCCACCTTATGAACACTGGCACTGTCATTTCATTAATCGGTCCTGAAAGGTGATTTCGCGTAGTGACTACGAAATCACCCTTCGGGCCTGATTAACGCCATGACAGTGACAGAATTCATGAGTAGGGGTCCCAAAAACCCCATGTTGAAAATTTGGTGCCAAAATTCCAAAAAATGCCTGAGATAAGCAGCAAAGTTGAAAAAACCCTATTCATTACATCGTCACAGCTTACTGGCATTTCATCAGTTCAGGTCGGCTTTGAAGAGTACACAGGCGTTTTCCGTCCACGAAGATAAATCACGCCCGAGTCCGAGGTAAGTATAGGGGTGTGGAGGCAGGCTGTGCAGTGGATGGGCGTGGTGGGGAAAGAGACAGCGAGGGACCGTTTCTGTTGCAGGTTTTTTTTTTAACAAAGGAGGAGACAACACGGACGTTTGTCATGCTGGGGTGGGCACCCATGGCACAAGGATGGTTTGTGAGGAGGCGTGGAGCCGACTGGGGATTAGGCACCCCATCAGTGACATCATCTGTTGCCAGCTGGGTGGGCTCTGGCGGTAACCAGCCTTACTCTGGGGGGGGACAGTGGAGCCGGCGGTTAGCCCCCCCATCGGCTATACGTATGTAGCCACACTGGGGTGGGCACCCAGCGTGGCATGTACAACTCTGTTTGGGGGGGACGCAGCACAGCCGATGGGGGATTGGGCACCCCGTTGGCTATACAGTTCGGGGGGGTGAACACGCAGTATGTGTGCATGCGTGTGTGTGTGTGTGTGTGTGTGTAGGGGAGCATGCATGAGCAGGTGATGTCTTATCACTGCTCACTGAAGCGTAGCTCCCCTTTTCAACTGTACGCCACTGCATTTTGGACTGCTGTCATAGACAGCTCCAGCAGGCATTGGAGAACTGGGACCGCGCCTGCAAACACACTGACTGAATTGGAAGAGGGCTGCCACACCTCTGAAAACTCGGATGATGGCACTATGTTTCTTGCACATGCGTGCAAGCAAACATAAAAATATGAAACTATCAGCAGCCCCTGGGGGCATTTGGGGCAAAAACCAGCAGACTGGGTTGGTGCAGGGAGGTTATCTTACCATAGCCTCCTCCACCTTGCAACAGTCTCCGAGTTTATCCACTCTACCTGACACCATTTGAAATGTTCAGTGTAACGCAGGTGGTTCAAAGATCACGAAACATTGTTGTGGTATCATTGTGACATCAGAAGGGTACTACAACAACTTTTCATGATGTTTGAACTGTACCTCAACAAGAATATGCTCTGTATGGCTTTCCATATGCAACAAGGGGCAACCATATACTATAATATTTATACCGACATAGTTGCAGCCAAAGACATGGTCAGATATTTCCTGACATTTCTGTAATACTGTATCTCTAGAGAAATTCCTTACCTGTCTGCAGGATAGGACCACCAGAGAGAGAATGTCCTCAGAAATTTTGCAAAATATCTGGAAATATCTGCCCATGTCTTTGGCTGCAGTTGTACCTTCAGATTCCATTTTAGATCGCCCTTTTACTCCTAACTTGTAGGATGCCATCTTCCTCTATTTTGAGTCATCTTTAATGTTTTTTTTTAGAGTTGAAACAAAGAGCTGTAACCATCCCACCGATTTGGGGGCTTACCTTAAGTGTCTTCCTGGGCTCCAGCTATGCCCACTGCCAGGCAGACGTCCTACAGAGATAGTAAATCCATGGTTGTTTGTTTAATCCTGTTGATTTGTGTGAGAGTGCCATGATGTGCCTCAATGCCTGTCCCTTTAAGACATTATCTAGTGTGTGTATACAGTCAGTGGTCTGGGCTGGGTCCGAGTGTTTCAAAGCTCGCAACCGGCCAGACACCACTTTAGTTTGCTCCACTCTGCTGTCGATAGTGAAGCAGAAGGAGCTCTAACTAGTGCTGTAAATATTTACTTCTAACTTGCTGTTATATTTAAATTAGAGTGCTTGTTTTAACCTGCTTTTATTGTAGTCGGTTTGTCCAAATGGGCGCCACCATGTCTGGTCTGGGAATTCCAGAATTTGGACCAATGGGACACAGGTAACCTCGAAGGGTCCTTAGTTCAAGTGCCTCATGGGAAGGAAAACTGTAGTTCTTGTAGTTTTACAGGTTGGTGCCTAAACTGACTAATGGGAGCACCAGAACTGTGAATGAGGGCTCCCCTTGCAAACCAGAACACAAGAAAACCAGTCTAGTTCAGAAACTGTTAGGAGACTGTGGGGCAGTTGCTGTTAGAGTTTGGAGAGTAAGCAGCTCGAGCTGTTGAGAGGCTGCTCCAGGAAAGGAGCCGAGGAGAATTGGCAGGGAAAGGCTTGACTTGCCTTCCTGCTGTAGTTCTCCAGCATTGGATTGCCTTATTGCAGTAATCAGACTAATCTGAAAAGTAACTTTTAACTGCAGCAGAAAGCTCCGAGTCTCTGAGGAGTGCAGCTCAAGCTATTGAACCAAAAAGAAGCTCCCATGAAGTACTCTGCTCAAGAACTATGGTGAGAGACTGCCATGGTGAATTAAGAAGTTTGCTCAGTAAATCGACTGCAATTGTGAACCGGCCTGAAACCGAACTGAGAGGTAGAAAAGTTAATGCTGTTTTTGTTAAATGTGCTGAATGTTTATTGAGGGTTGAGGCCTGTTCCTGCCAGTGACTGAACTGTTTGCCAGCTGGAGGCCTTCACCAGCAAACAAACTGAACTTTGCCACAAGTGTTTATTCAGCCTTGGGCCTATGCCAAACCTGGCCCAAGCTGACTGTTCTTGCACCAGAGACTGTTTTTCTCAGCGAGAGACCAGCTTGGGGTTCTAACCCCTGCACAGTGAAGAATCGCAAGTTGCATACACCTGGAGTGAAAGGCCATGAAGCAGAAGTGTGTCGTGTAGACCCAGCTTCCCCATGCTCTCTGGTGATCTGCAGCAGGTCTTCATATCGCCAGGCCAAGTCCAGCCAACTGGTGTCGTGAGTAAACTAAGGGTAGGTCCCTGCAACAATTTTTCTAATTATTTTGTGGTTCCATCTGATTGCTTCTGTGTGTTACAGGGTTACAAAGGACTGGGCCAACTGGCCAGGAATACAAATAACCAAAGTCTTGTTTGTGCATGTTAACTGCCTTTTCTTTCCATCAAGGGCTCCACTGACAACTGTAACGCTGGCCAACCCCGGGCACCGATTCTGGCCAGCCGGCATAACATTCTGGGTACTCAATGTTGTTAGACTGTTTTCTGTGGGACTAAAGTGCATGCATGCATAGTAACCTGAATCTAATCAGTATAGTAATCATTCTTCTAGATTCACGCCCCACCCTTGTTCAGATCCCCCTTAATAAATTGATTGAGTTGTTTCACTCTTACATTGCCTCTCAAATATCTCTGTCTGGGTGAAAGTCAATGTGTTTGGGGAACCTTGCTTAAAAGTGTGTGCCTGTATTAAATATTGTTTTACAGGGGTGTATAGGGGATTTGTTGATGGCCAGACCTTGGTGGTAAGTGCAAAGGGTGTGTACATATTATTAATGTTTATTGCTGACCGTGTGTTAACTGCTGTAAAGAGTTACTCCCCCTTACACAGTACAAGGTCACTAGGTGGGTCTGTGGGTGGTTATAGCTTCCCAGAGGGCTATACCAGGGTAGGTAGACATCCCCACTTATATTACTCTGGGCAGAGGCACCAAAATATTGAACCCAGGCCCCTCAAACTGTCAGAAGAAATACAGGAAGGGGTAGTAACCTAGAGATAGCACCGCCTATCGGTTACAGAAGTCATTGAAATATGGCTGTCCCTAGGTGTTCTTCAGTATTCTCAGCAATTTTTGGGCACCCACTGTTTAGCGTTACTCTTCTTGTTATGAAGATGAACTAGCACACAACAGGTACTGCCCCATGATCTTATGGGACACTAAGAACATCAGGGCTAAACCTGTCCCAAGTCCAACAACAAAGCTTTAACATGGTGAATAGGGTTGCACAATATCTGCTGATTTTGTTCTGTTCTGCATCCATTGGATAATCAGAACTTCTGATTCTGACTCCAGTTCCATTCCCATGACAGCTAAAGCATAGGAAGCAGAATTAGAGTTGGAATTGAAAGTTCTGATTCTGCATCTGACTGCAGTCCTAAACAAAAACCTTCCCTCAACCAGAACAAAGTGTGAGGAGCCCGTAAAGGGCCAGAAAAATAACCCTGACACCTGCCCTACCCTTGTCCCCTTTCCCTACCTTTAACATGCCATAGGGTCCATCCTCTGCTGCTGTGGGAGGCTCAGACTGTAGGAATTAGAGATGGTAGTTAGGGTCCAGTTAGGCTGTGCATGTAGTTCCTGAGTCTCCCACAGTAGCAGAGGACAGGACCTCCCAAAATGTTTAAGGCAAGGGATAAGGGTAAGGGGACAAGAGTGGGTGAGAGTTTTTTTCTGGCCTTCATGGGCTCTGTCCTGCATACTTTGTACTGGGTTAGGGGAGGCTTTTAATACTCAAAAGGTTTTTTTGGAAGCCTGAATTTTGACCTTCAGTGCAGAAATTCTGAATTCTGAAACAATTTGGTAAATCCGATTCCATTCATCAGATTCTGAGTAACACTAATGGTGAACATAAAAATGAAATATTGAATCATAGAAATGTATGTGGAAGCAAAAATGAACAGCAGAAATCAACACTGGGACTGAAAATAATGAAGTATATGAAGTTTCAAACAAAAATAAATAAACTGTTGCTTTAAGGCAATGGCTAATTAAGAGACGGTACTAGCTGTCGATATTTCAAACATGAAAAACATCCTGCCTTTATTACGGATCATACCTAAGTTTCAGCTGTCATAATGGATCCTGCATATACTGCCAATCAATCAGACTGTGCTGTTTGAGGGTGCAAGAGGTACTCATATTGGAATGAGTACCTCATGAGCCGAGTCAGATCAGCTGTCCACTACCGTGCTGACCATGTGCACTCTAGGCTACACCTGACTAGCAATGGGCCAGCCTGCTGGCACAGCACAACTGCTACTACTTGCAGTGCTGACAACCCATGTTTGGGAGCAAACTCAGGCTGTTGGAGGGTCGGCTGAGGGGGGGGATCAAGTGTCAGATAGACTGGTGTCTGCCTCCTGGGAGAGGGGTGGTGCAGACACCGGCAGTAGTCTGCCCCTTGATATTGGCTGGGGGTAGGATGTTGGAACTGCTTAGCTGGGTATGGAGCATCAGGAAGTCTGCAGTACCATGCATGGGAGCAGGCATGGTGCCATCATTGGCTCCACTGCATGCCATTCCTTGAGGTGGGAAAGAAACTCCAAGGAAAAGCATTAGTCGGCAGGATGACTCCGGCATGACGTCCATCTGCAGCACTGACATTTCGGGTTCAAGGATGGACTCAGGAGTTGGAGGGCTGGCCGGGGGAGAAAGATTGAGCATCCTAGGGACTGCCCTCCTTTTCCAGGGGGAGGAGGGAAGAGTGTCCAGTGCAATGTAGACCTCTGGCAGAGGCTGGGGCTACCGCAGTGGCCAGCATCACATGTCAGGGGGCAGGGTGGATGGTGGCATTATTGCACGTCCTGGCCCCCAGGAAAAAATAGCTGCAAAAAAATGCCAGTCACTAATGATGGACCCCTCTTCTGCCACCGCTCCTGCTCAGACCATGGTCTGCCGGAGGAGGGTCCCGCTCCTGTGACCCCACCCTGGGGGACAAGCCAGGCTTGAGACCCATGTTTCCTGGAGGGCACCCACCTGGCAGGTCCTCCGAGGTAAGCCTGGGATGGGAGGGCGTGAGCGTACAGGGGACCAGAACCCACATAGAGGGTGAGGAAGCTGGAACCAAAAAAAAAAAAAAGGATGCCTCCGACTACCTGCAGGTCCTGCAACTGATGAATAGGCACTGCCATGGAATTGGATCCATTTCACAGTAGGGAAGGGGGAGCCCCACAGCTCTCACTGGGAGGTGGTGGGTACGCCCTGGAGAAACACATAGGCAGGGTATGTCCTAGAGATATTGAGGTGATAGGGCTGGGGTGGTTGGTATGAAGGGGGCAGCTGGTGATCAGGGGATGAAAAGCACTAACTGTAAAAAACAAAAAAAAACTGATTAGCAATGGCAACAATGAGGAAGTTGAATATTTTCACTTACTTTGGACATGAGGAATTGGGACCACAGAACATGACACTATGGGTGGCACCTTGAAACTCACACTGACTCAGGAGTCACAAAGGCAACTGTCTGCATCATAGATAGAGTCAAGCAGCAAGACATTTTATCTAATTCAACCTCTCCTATCCTCCTGGCAATTCATCAATGTGCAGCTTCAGTGGGGGCTGCTGGTGCAATAAATTCATTTGCGTCCACCCACAGCTGCTTCTATGTGGAAAGCCCTCTACACAGGAACCAAATTGTACCTGCCCCTGGGAAGGAAAGGGCAATATCCACCACAGCTGCAGTTGGGCACTTTAAACTTTAAGGCATCTTTTCATAACATTGAACATTGACCTTTGCACAGGATGGCATCTGCACTCAAAAGGGATCCCAGGGGGCCTGATCCTCACTTAAGGGGCCACTCTGGAGGTAATCATTCAACCACCCTCCATTGTTCTGGGAACCCAAAACTATCCACATTGCCACTGAATGGAAGCAGAAAGTGACTCACATGGACTACAATGCTGCATTACAGGTGTCTAGGCTTCTTTAGGGTGGATGTTGTAGCTGTACCTGGATTGTCCTGGACTATCACCCTTCACGTTGCTGGTCCCCACAAGAAGAAGACCCTGACAGGGTTAGAACCAATTAAATATCTGGTGGTCAAGTTTTATCTCTGTCAGAATGGGCATCAGAGAAGGCACTTATGCACTGATAACAATATTCATAGACTCAGTACATTGTACTTATGAATCCCAAGGCTTCCTCTTTTACATGTAACCCTCAGTGGAGTAACATCGAAGGAAGAGCCCCTTCTATGTCACTTCAGGTCAGATGTCACAGTTCTAAGTAGACACATGGTCTCAAAGTAGAGAGAGGTGCATGCGATGCACACTCTCTAGGGCTCTCCAGAAAACAGAATAGTTGGTAAGAACTGCAAACTGGCTTACACCTGTTGCAGCAAGCCCCTTCCACCTGACATTAATGCCTTTGTCACATGACAAGGGAATGAGGGGAAGCCCAAGGGCTTGAAGCACACAATGAGTGACTGCTGAGGCTCATGGGAGTTACAATAAGAAATTATATACACACTCATTGAAAAATGATCATAGTGTCAGCAAATGACAACTGGATCTACAATATTATGTGTTAATATATGCAAAGAAGGAAGGCACCGTTGGCAAAATAAGAGTGGACTCACTTGCGTTCTTAAGAGTAGCATGACAGCTCAGTTTTGCTTCACTTTAAGGAGGCAGTATGGTGCAGTGGTTTAAGGCTCTGAGCTGCAAATCTGGTGATATCCAGCAGACCAGACCTGGGTTTTGAATCCCACAGCTTCCACTTACATACTATGTGACCCTGAGCAAGTCACTTAACTTCCCTGTGCTCCCAGGTCGCACTTGTAAAAAAGTTTCAGCTTAGTGTGCTACTCCTGGTTAAACAACTAAAAAAAAAAAAAACTTTGTTGTCTCCCTCTAAGAAGACACAGAAAACCACATTATTAACACACTGCTCACTGTCCAACAGAACAGTCAGATTGCCAACAATTCATTCCTGCCTAGAATGAGCTTTTCAATTACAGGAAGCACTAGGTAGTGAATTATTCCTCACTATGGTGGCCACCACCTCAGACTTACTGAAATCTGTCTTAAAAGGCAGGTATTTATTTTAGTAAATAATTTTCTAAAACATTATTAAATGAGTTTTGCAATTTATTGCAGAACACCTTTCTAAAATGTCTCTTGCTTTTTCTCTGGTTCTGCATTGCATTTTTCCCACTTTTTCATGAAGCCTGTGTAAAAAAAAAAATCTTTCATATGGATTTTCTGACTTCACAATGCACATAATATGACATCACAGTGTTTACAATCACAACAGACTATGCTATCAATTGCAAAGTAGTTGTGAGGTCTGTTTGGGATAGTGACGATAGTCAGATATTTTCATAACAGTCACTGGAAGTAAATGCATGCTTGAAAGACAAGGACCTTGATGCAAAAGCATTGAAGCAAGGGTTACGCAAAATGCAAAGTGGTAATATAAACAAACTTTTAAGGAATAGAAAATTACACAGACCTCCTAATGTTAGGGATCATGGGAAATATGCAAGTAATAGACATGAGGGGTGTGCATTAGACAGTTCTAATGCATGGCAAGGGGAATAGTAAGGCACGAGGCTGCAGGCTGGGTGCCTTCAGCCTGTGGTTATGCATTATAACTGTCTAATGCACATCCCCAGAGTGTCTTATTATGCTTATAAAATAAGCCTTTTTTATACAGCAGCATGAATTAAAAGTAACATGTTAACATTTTTAAACACTTAGATTATTTTGTGGTAAAATAGTCCTTCAGCCTGTATGAAATTGTTTTTTATTTGCCGTAGGACATTTTTTCCCACTTTGGCCATTGTACTTGCAGTTTTTTATGCTTGTACTGCAGTCTTGAGCTTGACACCACCCCCCAAACACATACACACACCTCATAAAAGTACAATAAAACTGATTTTAAGGAAGAGATAATCCTCCCACAAGAAATACGTAATGAAGTAATAAAGTGTCCCCCCCACCTGATTATCTCACCTAGAGTTTAAGCCACACTAACACATCCTGTTTACATCCTCTTCAAGCACACAGTACAAATCAAAAACTCACAACAAACAACCAAGAAAACAAAAACAAAAATCTCAAAGTCCTTTTGGAGATTGTTTTTATTTAAAGCTCAGTCCATAACTTTCTGTCTTATTTTGCTTAATGAAAACTGTACACAGCAATCACAGAACTGCTATTGCAATGTAGCCACACCCCTTGCCATCTAAATCAGATACTTTTAGCAGGCAAAACTGTAATATACCTTGGTGCCCACAGAGCAACTCAGTTATAGTTTGCTTGTTCAGTGGCCATCTTTATTCTTGTCAGAGATAGTGATCCCACATCAGTGCACATACATAAAGAAAAGCTCACTGTGCATGACAGGAACTTATGCCTTAGATAGGACTACAAATATCCATATGCATAAACTACAGCCCTAATGGCGTTCCTTAAACTTCCTACCATATATATATACTGTGTATATATATATATATCCATGTATATACTACCCTCCTACCCCTAGACAGAACCTTGTCTAAAATACTTCAGCAGTAATATTTCCTAACTTCCATGCCGAAGATGACTATTGGGTACCCAGAAGCAAGTTCAGGGGATTATTCTGCCCTTTGGGTAGAACTTGTCACTGACTAAGTAACAGTACAAGTAAGAGTTCAGTTGCACAGAGGTAGAGGTTCAGTACATGCCTTTACAGGTCAAGCCTTTGTGGTATTCTTCAGTGCCTAAATGGATATCTATGGTCTGGAACAACCACTGCTGGTGAAACAGGTGTTTCGTTATTATTTGGCATCAGCCCCAGTGGAACTCCACGGGCAGGAGCAAAGTCCTCTGTGTCACTCTCCTCATCTGGTGTGATGTCTTCTGCTGCATTTGCTGGAACCTTGGAATGCAGCAGGTGATCCACACATATGTGAACAAGTCAATGTCCCACGTGAACTGCATAAGTCAAAGGTCCAAGTGTTTCAATCACCACCCCAGGAATCCAAAAATCTTGGGATGTCTACAGTCTCCAACCATCACACTCTCCCCAGGATGAAAAATTTGTACTGGCTTGGCTGACTTGTCATGACCTTTTTGCTGTTGTAGTTTATGCTTTTCGACAGTGTCAGCCAATTCCAGCTTGAGCAATGACAAACTGGTACGAGGCTGATGTTTGAGAAACAGTTCAGCAGGAGTTCACTTTGTGACTGTGTGAGGAATGTTTCTGTAAGTGAACAGGAAATGATCCAACCTTTGAGCTGTAGGTACTTACTGTGAATCTGATTTACTTCAAGTTTTTTTTGAATGTCTGTACAGCTCTTTCAGCTGCACCATTGGATGCAGGATGGTAAGGTGGAGTCAGAATATGTTGGACCCCACTCTGCTTTAAGAGTGGTTTGAAATCATGGGAAGAAAACTGGGGACCATTGTCCAACATTAACTCTCATGGAAGGCCATAACAGGTAAAAAATTGTCTCAGAAGGTTTACAGTCTTTTCAGTAGTCGTGACTTGTGTGGGCAACACTTCCAGCCACTTGGAGTGGATGTCAATTACAACTAGGAAATGCTGTTTGTCCACTTTGGCATAGTCAACATGGATACACTCCCATGGTGTGGTAGCCCAGGACCATGGCTGTAGGGGTGCAGTTGCTGGTTGGTTGCAGACAGCCACACATGGCGCACATTGGTTGACAAGATATTGGATAATTTGGTCAAGTCCTGGCCACCAAAGGGATCCTCTGGCCAATGGCTTCATTCAAGAGATTCCAGGATCTCTGTCATGTAAGTCAGAAAGTAATATCTTGTGGAACTTTGGAGGTATCACAATTCAAGCCCCCCACAAAACACTGCCTTGCTCTGTGAACAACTGGTCCTTCTTGTCTAAGAGAGGTTGGAGAATCAGGTCTCTCGTGAAATTGGGCCAACCATTTAGGGTGAAATCTAGGACTTTAGAGAGGACTGGATCTTGCTGTGTCTCTGCTGCAACATCCTGTGAAGCAACTGGTAATTCCTCAAGATGTAAAAGATGGAATCCTGCCCCATTGTTTTCCTTCTCTGTAGCATTTTTGCATGGCAGTCTCAGTAATGCAGCTGCATTTGCGTGATCTTGAGAATGTCTTTATTCAATGTCATAGTTGTAAGCCAACAAAATCAGGGCCCACCACTGCATTCTGAGAGCTGCAAGAGTTAGTATTGCTGCCTTTGACCCCAGAATTGCCTGTAGAGGCTTTTGATCTTTTAGCAGAGTGAATGTCCATCCATACAAGTACTTATGGAACTTCTTGACACCAAAAATTGTGCTCAAAGCTTCTTTCTTGATCTGACCATAGTTTCTTTCACTTGAGGTCAAGGTCCTAGAAGCAAAAGTGATCAGGTGTTCCTCCCCAGAAGCACATGAAAGATAATGGCCCCCACTCCATATGGTGATGCATCACATGCTAGCCTCAGAGATTTGGTGGGATCATAGTGTGCTAGCCATTTGCTGCTTAGCAAATGTTTCTTGCAATCCTGGAATGCTTCCTCACACTGTGGTGACCAATTCTATTGAGCTTCTTTTTGTAGCAAGTCATGGAATGGTTGCAACAATGTGGATAATTGGGCTAGGAACCATCCATAGTAGTTCAAGAGTCCTAAAAAATATCTTAACTTTGTCACATTTGTTGGTGTAGGTGCTTTGACTATAGCATCCACCTTACTGTCTGTTGGGTGTAAGCCTTGAGCGTTGATAGGGTAACCTATGTACAGTACAAGTCACATTAAACTGTTTCATCAATGAATTGGTTTAGCATTTTTTTTAAAGTTGGCAATGCACTGGCAATTCATATTGTATTATTTTTCTGTGCTTAACAAGCTCAAAAGCAATGTTTGTAAAATACTTCTGCAGCTGAATTGGAATGCATCTGAAGTCCAGTTTCAATGAAATGCAAAACTGAGTTTTACTTCTTAAGAAACAGTTTGTGCAGGGCTTTGTGCTGGATCCAGCAACACTTATGCAACTCAGTCAGAAATGCTAAAACAACTCATTGAAGGAACAGTTTAATGTGACTTGTACTGTACTCAACAGAATTTTGCAGAAATTGGCATTTGGCTAGCATTACTCTTAGTCCATACTGCTGCAGTCTGGTCAGAACTCATTCCAGGATTTTCAGATGCTCTTCCACTGTGGGTGCTGTTACCAAAATATCATCCATAAAGCATACTACATGGTCCAGTCCATGCAGTATCTGGTCCATTGTGTTCTGGAAAATTGCTGGTGCTGTGGAAACTCCATATGCCAAGCGATGATACTGGTAAAGTCCCTTGTGGGTGTTGATGGTTAGATGCGGTTCTGACTCTGGTTCCAGTTCCAACTGCTGGTATGCAAAAGATAAGTCCAACTTGCTAAAGAACTTGCCCCCCCCCCGAGAGTGTGGCAAACAAGTCCTCTGCATTGGTTAATAGGTGTGGGTTTGGCGGTATACAATGGTTTATTGGAACATAGTAGTCACCACACAACCTCAATGCTTTGTCTTGTTTCAGTACCACAACATGAGGGGCAGCCAAGTCGCTCCTCTCTTCTCATGAGATGATTCCATGGCTTTTGAGATGATCCAGTTCCTTCTCCAACACTTCTCTTAAAGCATAAGACACTGCTCGAGGCTTGTGGAAAATTGGAGGAGCTCCCTGTTGCAGTTGGATCTTTGCCTTGAAATCCCAGATCATGCTGTAACCATCCTGGAAAATAGGACTATGGTTGTTCAATACTTTCTTTAGTGCATTTTGTGGTGCTTTGGTCACTGTATTTAAGCCGAAGATCTTTTCCCAGTTCAATTTGATCTGTGTGAGCCACTCTGCCTAGTAATGCAGGTCTTTCTCCTTGTACTACCACTAAAGGCAAGGTCCATGTTCCTCCCTCGTAGATGACCGGTACTTCAATCTCCCCTAGCACAGGGACTGGGTCTACCAAGTAAGATGAGAGTTGATTATACAATGGGGTCATATAATTTTTTAATCTGATTGGCTAACTGGCATCTTTGACCCATGGTAAATCCTATGACATACCAAAGGGAAAAGGTGCCAGTCAGCTGCATCTGTAAGAAAAATCAGTCTGGTCTATAAAACAAAACATACATGCCACCATATTGCCCTGGTAAAGTCCATAACAGAAACTGTAAATTTTAAAAATCTTCTGACCAGCGGTCTTCAAACCCCCTATAGTTACCACAATAAAAAAAACAGAAAAACATTGTACTGCACTTCTTAAACTACAAGTACTCAGATACACCTCCAAAAGTCAGTCCAAACTGAGACTGTGGCTTCTCTCTCTCTCTCTCTCTCTGTACCACATGTCACATTTCCCACTGGATCCTTAGCTGCCACCTCCTGTAATGCTGGGTCCCCTGAGGTTATGTGGTGATCCATGCTGCCTCCCTATCACCTCCATTGTAGTGCCACTAGGTCCCCGATCTTGGCATTATATTTATATTGTCCTCCCAGCATGCAGCAAAGTTAACGATCATAAAAAAAAGTATAAATAAAACTCAACCCCCAGACCCAATCCTGGTAAACTGTATACCACAAACCTCTGGCTCCAACTTCCATTTCCAAGAATTACTCTGACAACTAAGTCATTCCCTCACGGCTCCCTTGCGCTGACCGCTGCCACTCCATCCAGCCTTTTAATAATTAAAATTAAAAAAAATTCCACAGAGTCACAGGCAATTTTCTCTCCTCACTGCAAGACTGAACATGGAAGTGAGCAGGCTGAATGACGGCAGTCCATTAATGTTTGCAATTGTATGCACACTCAGTTTCCAGTAGAGAAAAAGAGGGGATTGCTGTCTTTTTTTTCCTTTTTATTAAAAAACTAAAATGTAAAGCATGTGGGCTGCTCGAATGAAACCATGGACAACATCTTAATGGAATGAGAGAGAGGAGAGAGAAATTAAGGTTTCCCTTATTTTTCACTGACTTTGCTGTCAGCAGTGACTAAAACTGTAAGAGGCAGTGCAGTTCCATGAGTCAAACCCAGAACATGGTCTTCCGAGACAGACCAAGAGAGGATGGAGTGGTAAAGGCTTAAAAAATAATTCCAGCAACCAGAGGTGGGGGTAGGGTATGGTGGGATTGGAAGGGGGGATGACTGCCATCTCCTAAAAAAAATATTCTACTCAACAACGGGGAACTATTTAATAATACAGAACAAGGATATTGCAGGGAAAATTTATTAAAAACTATTTATTTTCAAGTAAAACCTTTTTAATCTTTAAAAAAAAATCTTTAAAAAGAGGAACATTGTCTAATCGCAATATACCACTCCAGGGTGTGAGTTATGCTGGGATTTATCCACTTCTGGTGTGGTTTACTCACTCAGTTTGTGGCCTCATGGCCAAACCACACCAGGTGTGGGTAAATCACAGCATAACCCACACCCTGGCATGGTATATTGCTTAAATATATGATGGCTGCAATGGGCACTGCTGAAGTTTCTCTGTAGATGTGCTCTGGCACAAGAGATACTGAGGCTCTGGTGTATAGCTGCATGCTAACCGAGTTTCCTGCTAGCTCCATTTGGAGGTAAATTTCTGAAGCTTTTGCCATGTTGCATAAACCATGAACAGGCACAATGCCTCATATTCTGTTTCAGTGGTTGCAGTGCCATCTGACATACTGTGCAGTAGCAGTCCATGATATACTTTTGCATACTTTCAGTATGTGCCCCACCTTTCCACAGCCATGGCATTTCTTGTGATGAAATCGACATGTGCTTTGCTGGTAGTTACCTCCACATCTGTAATATGGTTTTGACCTTTCAGAAATGCCCTGTGGTGCTGGCTTCCAAAATGTTTGGAGTTGTTGATAAACAGATGGAGGACCACTTCATGGTGTGAAATGTCTCTTGGATGCTGGAATATGGGTGACTTTGTGAACTCCACTTCTTTGGGGTTCAGAATGTCCTGCTAACTCCCTGGTATCCTTCTGAGTGAGCGCCATAGCAAGTGCCTTCTCACAGGCTGTTTTGAAGGTTGTCCATTTCTGACAAGGGGTATTTTTGATAGGCTTCTTCTCGGAGACTGCAGACAAAGTGTTCCTGGAGGGCATTCTCCAAAAACTGGCCAAAGTCACAGGTGCTTGCCAGATGCTTCAAAGCAATGATGCAGTCAGCAAGAGCTTCCCCCTCCTCTTGGTTCCAACAATAAAATCTGAAGTATTCTGCAATGAGAACTGGCTTGAGCTTGAAATGCAGTGAAAGGGTCTCTGTGAGTTGGGCATATGGCACGTCCACCACTTTGGCAGGTGCAGTCAGATTCTTGAGGAGTTAGTACACTGTACGTCCCAAAACTGCTAGAAAGATCTTTGCCTTTTTTGCATCAGAAACTTCATTTGCCTCCAATCAGCATTCAGACAATTCCAAATAAGAATTAAAGTCATTTTTTGATTCATCAAATTCTGGTACTCTGCCAATTGCAGTCATAGCTGTGGCAAGGTGTTCTGTAGCTGCAGTGTCCACAGAACAAAGTCTTTTCCTTTTATTTTCAAAGGCTTTTCACTATGTGCTGCAATTTCTCTATTATGCCACGGAGGCTGCTGCTTAGCTGCTTTTACTGCTGTGGTCAGGAATCTATGCTGCTGTTGTAAGTGTCGACATAATTTACGACTGTTGTTCTTGGGTTTCACATACCAGAAAGAGCTCTGTTTTCCACTCTATAATTCTCTTCTCTTCAAACTCAGCAAGTTAAACAGGCAGTTCACATGAGCTGGAGTTTTGTTTTTAGATTTGCTTTATGTATGATCCAGAAGCAAGACATTACAACAGATACATTTATGATGTTTACGGTAGCCTGGCTGGTGGGTAAAGATAAGCAGTCCGACTAACTAAATGTGAGGTAGCAGGTGGGGATTTACAGCAGTTAAGGTATGTTTTTTTTGTCTTATATAACATGTCTTGCACACCTCTGAGTTGTTTTGCGTTGATCCTCAGTCACCAGTGTAATATATCTTGGTGCCCTCACAGAGAGACTCAGCTACAGCTTGCATGTTCAGTGGCCATCTTTATTTTTCTCAGAGACAGTGATCCCACATCAGTGCACATATGCAAAGAAATGCTCACTTGGCATGAAAGGAAATTATACCTTAGATAGGAGTATAAATATCCATATGCATAAACTACAGCCCTAATGGCATTCCTTAGACTTCCTAATACATATATCCATGTACAGTATATACCACAAAAACATGCTCACACTATCAGGTTTGCTATAAGCAGCCTACACTGTATACCTTTCTGCCTTTTTAAAATATAAGGAGTGAAGAAGTAAGTGGCAGGTGGGGATGACCGCAGAGCAGCTTGATATCATTTGTAGGTGGAGTTGGGGGGCAGTGCATGAGCACATTCATTAAAGGCATGTCCTGAACTGTGGGCAGACAGATGAGCTGTTCACGGTAGTTACAGTCACGTAACTTCCCTTACTATTTATTTTCTAGCCCAAAAAGAGTGTTCAGTGAAGATGTGCCCTGAACTGCTGTGAGAAGCATTTGGTTCAGGGAAGCATGCTACAACTGCTGGCTGGCTGAGGGGAGGGGTGTATTGTGTCTCACTAATGCTGAATAAAATGGTGGCTGAATTTTTTTTTTAATTCTATGTTGGCTCAAGCATTTCTCTACTGTCCTGCATCATGTTTGCCAACACTTGTTTTTAGTCATGCATTACATAGAAACATAGAAGTTGACGGCAGATAAGGACCGCAAGGCCCATCCAGTCTGCCCATTTCTTTTTCTACCTTATAAATGTACCATCGGCCTTTGCTCTGTCAGTGACCTATCTATTCATAGTCATTTGTATTGCTCCCTTATGCCTATCCCATGCCTGTTTGAAGCCCTGCACTGTATTCATAGCCACCACTTCTTGTGGTAAGCTATTCCATGCATCTACCACCCTTTCTGTGAAAAGAATTTCCTCACATTCCCCTTAATCGGCCTCCCTCTAATCTCATGCTGTGTCCTCTTGTCCTGCTATTTTCTTATATTTAAACATGTTAGACTCTTTCACCTTGTTTATGCCCTTATGTGTTTAAATGTCTCGATCATATCACCTCTCCCTCCTTTGCTCAAGGGTATACATATTGAGTCCTGCTAATCTGTCCTTATATGTCCTCTGATGCAGTCCCTGCACCATTTTGGTTGCCCTTCTCTGGACTGCCTCATTTGGTTAATGTCCTTGTGAAGGTGTGGCCTCCAATACTGCACTGCAGTACTCCAGATGGGGCCTAACCAATGTCTTGTACAGAGGATTATTACCTCCCTCTTACGACTTCAGATACCCTACTAATACACCCTAACACCCCTAGCCTTACTCTACTGCTTTAGAGGTCTGTTGGATGATTTTAGGTCATCAGTGATGATGATGCCCAAGTCTCTTTTCTTCCTTTGTGACTGCTAGCAACTCCTCCCAGCCTATAAGTGGCTTCAGGGTTTCTCTTCCCTATGTGCATGATTTTGCACTTCTTTGCATTAAATCCCAGTTGCCACTCTTCTGACCATTCTGCTAGTTTATCCAGATCTCTTCTCATTCTGCCCACCCATCTGGATCATCTACTCTGTTGCAGATCTTGGTGTCATCTGCAAACAGACAAGCCTTACCCTCTAGTCCATCTGCGAGGTCACTAATGAAGATGTTGAATAGGACTGGCCCCAGGACTGATCCCTGAGGTACCCCACTTGTGACTTGCATCTCTTCTGACTGTATACCATTTACCACCACTCTCTGTTTTCTGCCAGTCAACCAGTTTGCCACCCAGTTGACCAACTTCTGACCCACCCCGAGCCTACCTAGCTTATTTATCAATCTTCTATGTGGAACAGTGTCAAAAGCTTTGCTGAAGTCAAGGTAGGCGACATCAACTGCCCCTTGGTCCACACCACTCTGGTTACCCAGTCAAAGAAATCTATGAGATTAGTTTGACAGGACCTTCCTTTGTAAACCCATGCTGTCTTGGATCCTGTGCCCCTATGGATTCCAGGGTGTTGCACTATCCTTTCCTTAAGGAGTGCCTCCATAATCTTGCCCATTACTGAGGTAAGACTGACCGGTCTGTAGTTCCCCGCCTCCCTGCTACCACTCTTGTGGGAGTGGGATCACATGAGCCTTTCTCCAGTCTTCTGGGACCTCTCCTGTGCTCAGAGACTCACTAAACAATTCTGCTAATGGCTCTGCTAGTTCCTCCTTTGGCTCCTTAGGGTACCCTGGGATGTATGCCATCAGGTCCCATTGCCTTATCCACCTGGGCTTAGCAGCTCTTGTGGGACCCTTTCTTTTGTGAAGGGAGTAGTGCTCACCTCCCTCCCCCCTGTGTCCATGATGCTGAGCTGTGGGCCCTGCCCTACCTTCTCTTCAGTAAATACTGAGCAAAAGTATCTATTTAGGATAGATGCCTTTACAGGGTCCTCCTCCTCACATGCTCCCTTTTCTCCATTAAGCACTTTTAATACATGGCTAACAACCAATCAGGACACATGATTTTCCCTTCCCCATTTTATAAATACAAATCACCATGAAGGCATTTAGGCAATGTTTGATTTAGGCAAGATTGTAAGGTGCCAAAGATCCTTAGAAACAACCTGCGTAGGATGAAAAAAGCAAACATTAGGCAAATGGTGTGACCTTGTTTAGACTTCTCTGTGCTATAGCCATGGGGCTCGATTTTGTATCCACCTATTTGTATGTGCCAGGTCCACCTCAAAAATGAGCTTGCTCAATGGTGTTCGCCTGGTTAAATAAAGATTTTGATTGATTGATTCTTAAAAACATAGAAACAGAAATTGTCAGCAGATGAGGACCACTAGGCCCATCCAGTCTGCCCATAGGCCCCATACATGTATGCATCCACTCACCCTAAGTGGTCAATGGCTTTTCATCACTCCCTTCCCACCCAAGGTTTCCCAGTGCAAGCCACACCAAAGGCAGCTTGCACCATTTGCTGGTGTGCCAGGGACCCTGCACCCAAATCATCATCGGGTAGGGTCTTGGTGGCAATGTTCTGTGGCTTGCAGCAACCAAAGTGGTGCACCAAACAGAGACTGCACCTGGACAGGTTGCTGCAAGCTGTGGGCATCCATGTGGACAATGTCCCCTGATATTCCCTAGTGATTTAATGGACTGCCCCACCCCACCAGCCCCAATTGCCCATTATATTTCCCCATTCTACTTATATGTATTACAAAACTCCCTTGTAGTCTAGTGTCAGCCCCAAGCCCAGATCCACCATTATGTTCATGAGAACAATCCTTGGTAGTCTAGTGCCCCCCCAGCCCCCAAGCTCTGATCCACGATTATGTTCATGAGAACAATCGCTGGTAGTCTAGTGGCTCCCCCAGCCCTGATTAACTATTTTAAGAATTAAAATACCCCTAGTAGACTAGTAGAGCCACCACCCCTTGGTGCCATACCACCCTGCTCTCCCTCATCTCTAACTGAGATGGCGACCGGCACAGCCCACCACTCACCACCATGGCCAGCTGGCAACTGAGCTCTGAATGAATGAAACAGTATGAGCTCATTCAGAGCTCAGTCGCTAGCTGGCCATAGCAGTGAGTGGTGGGCTGTGCCAGTCGCTGTCTCGGTTATGGGGGGAGTGGGGTGGTAGGGCACTCCAGGGTGGGGGTCCAGTAGACCACCAGGGATATTTTAATTCTGAAAACTGGTGATCGGGGCTGGGGGGTCACTAGAATATCCGGGATTGTTCTCATGAACATAATGGTGGATCAGGGTTTGGGGGCAGGGGGGCCACTAGACTACTAGGGATTGTTCTTATTAATATGATGGCAGATCAGGGCATGGGGAGCCACTAGACAACCAGGGATTGTTTGACTACCATGGAGTCATTCAATAAACATAACAAGAGATAGGGGTAATATAATGGGTGATTTGGGCTTGGTGGGGGGGTACTATGCCACCAACAATTACATATTATGGCATAATGGGGGTGCTAGATCACTAGGGATATTGAATAGGTGATTACATCAAGGGGACATGGGGGCTTGGGGAGGGGGGACCACGGCACGTTACAGCTGCTAGTCAACTCTCCTGGTGGGCAAATTTGTAAGTACCATTAGACCAGCCCTGGTTGGTCTAATAGTGCTTAGAAATTAATCCACTGAGGGAGTTTTGTGAATCCCGATTCGGGGCATTTGGCAGCCTGCATCTGCCACATGCTCCTGTTGCCATGCCGCAGCCATGTGTGTGGCGCATGGGTGGCGCAGGCCCCATTTGGTTCAGGCTGCCTATGGTAGATGCAGGCTGCTTTTGTGAATTGCTCCCAGGGCATAGTTTGGCACAAGGGCTACTTTGTGCCAATCATTGGGATGCAAGCCCTGTTCCACCCCGGGAGCTTTGAGAATTGGGCCCATGAGCTCAGTCTAGGAAAAGCCACTCAGTCTCTTGTCTCACAAATCAGAGACTAGGTTTAAAACAATCAGGGACATGTGATCAAAATCAGGGATACAGCCCAATAAATGGGCATATCAGCTCAAGAAACTGCAATAACAATTGACTTAGTGATACAAGCATTTTCTGATGGAGTACTGGATCATAACACTTATATAATGTATGGTTAAAGCTCATTATGTATGCGTTTCCATACCCTTCAAAATGCTGTTGTGGTACTGTTCAAACGCCATGAAAAGTTGTGGTATCGTTCTGACATCACAATGATACCACAACAGTGTTTCAGCCTTGACATACCACTCGACTGGATGAAGATGAGCTGTGAACCAAAAACGTCAGGGCAAAATGAGGGCACCACTTAGCAAGTATTCACTGAAACAGTTTGGACACAGACAGCCATAGACAGCTCCGTGTTATCAAACTGCACTAATTTATCTGTTTTGCTTTTCTTTAAACAAGCATTGTTGCCACAAATGTTATCTTTATGTGGAGAGAGGTTGGGAAGCGGGAACAAATGTTTATCAGAAGCAGCTCGACAGCAGATGGAAGTGCTGGAGTGAGCAGAAGCATGAATTTAAGATATGAAACATTGTAAAATAAAAACTAAAATAATGGGAAATCAAACACTATATAAAATAGTGAATGGGTGACCATATACAACCAAGGCTGTGTTTCCCTCTCAGGGATGTGATGCTGTCATAGAGATCACTTGAGCTTCACTCTCAAGGTCTGTATAATGTCATCACATCCCTCTTGATGAAAACACAGCCTTGTTGTGTATGATCACTTTTACAGTATTCTATATGTGTGGCATTACAGTATTTTACTCCTCCCTCATCCTTCCTGACTTCCACTTATTTAGACAAGACTGTGGCAAATGTGGTGGTAGTGTTGCCACGTACATTCGGCAATCCCTCACCTGTTTCATCAAACTATGTGAATCTTCCCTTTCCTCTCATGAGCTCCTCATTCTCATCCTTTCCCTCCCCTCCCCTCCTCTCTCCCAATCTATGTGGCTGTGTTTTATGCCTCTCCCAAGCAAGCACCTTCATTCCTGGTCTCCTGCATTACCCCAATTGCTTCCCAGGCTACTCTAGTGAGCTCATCCATCTAGGAGACTTCAGTATTGACTGGTTCTCCCCCTCCTCTAGGCCTTCTATTCAAATAATTGACTCCCTAAATCTTACTCAACTTCTATCTGAACAAGCCCACTATAACCCACACTCTTCAAACCATCCCCTCCTCAATGGGATCCTCTCCTCCCAACCCCACCGTATCATTGCCTCAGGTGTTCTCCCTGATGCACTTAGGAACCACTGCTTGACATACTGCTAAGAAAAATGCATCTTCTCCACTCATCCCCAAACTACATTTGGCATCGTCCTCTTAATACCCTTAACACAAATGCCCTTCTCCATGACCTTTACAGTGCAAATTGGTCTCCAGTGTTCTCCACTCCTGATATCAATTCTTCCTTTAGCTCTTTCACTAAATCCTCTTTCAGATGTGGGACCTCCGCTCCCACTATAGAAAACCAGGGTTAAGCGAACACATCACCTCTGGATCACAAAGAACCTTAGTGCCACATGTAAAGCAAGTGGCTGAGCTTGGATTGCATTCAAAGATTCCCATTTCCAGGCTGACTTGCTCATATATAGAGCTCTCCAGAATGTCTGTACAAAGACCGTCTACTCAGCTAAGGCTAACTACTTTAGGTCCCACCTCCACTCAAATCACAACTCACCCTCACAGTTCTGGCACGTAATCCACTCACTTCTTGACCCTCCCTCCCAATCCACTCCCTAAACCCTTGTTTTGGATAATTCTCCTGTGTCCAACCCCTCCTCTGTCACTGACATTTTCAATAAATTCTTTACTATCTGTGCTTTCCCGGATCACACCCTCCCCACCCCCATGACAGTTCCCACCAAAAATCTTCAGAAGGTTATTCTTTCCCACTCGTTTCCCCTCAGGAGGTTTATCAAGCACTACTGTCCTTAAATCCCTACAAATCCAGCCTTGATGGACTCCATCCTATGCTACTCTGTACCTCCACCCTTGCTACTGTATAGTCAGTCCACTCGCCCACCTCCTAATCCTCTCATTCCAATCCTACTCCATCCCAAAGGCTGGAAGTTAGCAAAGGTGTTGCCCCTCCACAAAGGTGCTCACCCATCCCTCCCTGCCAACTACCAGTCAATATCTTTACTTCCTTTCCTCGCTAAACTGCAAGAATCTATTGTTTACTCCAGACTTGGTGAGTTCCTCTCCAAGACAGACCCTGTCTCCCTCTTCCAAGCAGGTTTTAGAAGGAATCATTCCACTATCTCCTCCCTACTGCAGGTCACAGACTCTATCCTCTCAGGGATGGACCAGGATCATATCACTGCTGCCATCTTTATAGACTTGGCTAAGGCATTTGACTCTGTGTCCCACTCCCTACTGCTAAACAACCTAGTCTGTGCCAGTTTGTCAGACTTACAAGTAAACTGGTTCCGATCCTACCTCTCTGACCAGCAACAGCTAGTTCAGGAAGGAAGTTATCTCTTATCACCTCTTCCCATCATTGCTTGTGTCCCCCAAGGGTCCATACTAGGTCCTATCCTATTCTTCCTCTTCATAAACAATCTCTTCTCTGCCTGCACCAGCTCTGACCTATGCCTCTGGATCATCTGCAGATGTTCAAGCCCCTCTCCAATATGATTTTAACAATGTCCTGAGTTGGTTTCAAGCAAATCAGCTCAAACTCAACATTAAGTCTCCATGGTTTTCTGCACCAGACAAAAGTTGGCTAGGCTTCAAACTCCCCCTGTGTTCGCCACCCCCGATGGTGGTAGTACCTGCATTCAAATACCTAGGAGTCTGGCAGGATAGCCACCTTGACTACACCACTCATATTGACGCTATCTGCTTCAAGCTCCACCCTAAGCTCAGGATGCTATATTGAAACAAAAACTGCCTGTGCTTTTAATGCACCACCAACTAATCACCAAGATGATCCTACTAGAATTCGACTATTCTGATACAGTCTTCGGCACTGCCTCTGCTGTGTCCCTCACCAGGCTTAACACCACAAAATTTTGCCATTCATGTTAGATGTAAATGGAGTAATCACCCAAGACCCGAAAATAATAGCCGACACATTTAACAGTGCCTTTACAGACCTCAGCGGCGTTCTCTCACCTGATTTCTGTGAGGCAGCTGTGAACAGAAAAAAATAGAGATAGTGATGGCACACCACTGGCCCCTCCCCCTTTCTGTTTCAAAACTGTCACCAGATCTGAAGCCAGAAAATATCTACAGCGAGCTCTAGGACAATCGAGATATAGTAGTGATTCCCTAGATCTTAAACTTATCGCCCTCACCCTGGATGAGATGCTTACTCTATTGACTAAAATACTAAACCTTTCATTAAGGCTTGCCCAATTCCCCAGAAATGGAAAGCTGCTGTGGTAACACCTGTCCACAAAAGCAGAGATGGGGCCATACATGCTAACTATTGCCCTATATCAATTCTTCCCCCTATCAAAAGCTCTGGACCACATTGTGTTGGACCAGCTAGTTGATTATCTAGAAAAATATCAGATACAATGCACCCAGCAGATTGGTTTTCGAAAGGCACACAGCATCAACACAGTGTTACTACAGTATACATGGTACATTCATTTTTTTGTATATTTTGTTTCTGCTCTGGACTCAGGGAACTCTCTCCAGCTTACCTGCACACCAATGACTCTATCTCCCATCTGAAGCCTTCTCCTACCAGGTCCGCCCCAGCCCGACAGATCTCCTGGCTCTGAACCCCCCCAAGATGGGGCCGCCTTCACCCAGGCACTCTATCTACAATCAAATGCACTAGGCTGGAGTCAGAGAGGGCCCTTGGTGAAGTAAGCCCGACTGTAGGAGTATAGCCATGGCACTGGATGAGCCTTCACCTATCCCCAAGACCGGGAATTTTTGCTTGTGTGTGGTTCCCCCTAGGAGTGCAGGAATGCAATGATGCCAGCACGGCCATTGCTGTAGGCATCTGATGTGCACCTCCCCTTAGCTGCTGCACATGCTAGCTGTGCGTTCAGTCTCCGCCGGGAGTCACTACTGCACTGGAGATACCCTGGATCCCTCCCCAAGGAGATGAGAGCAGTCCATCAGACGAATGATCCTCTCCCTCCCCTGTCAACCCTCGGCCCCCGAGCTCGTTCCTGAACTCAGGTTGTTGGCATGGCGCGAGGTGTGGCATCCAGTGCCTCAACCCTCAGTGCCACCAGGCCAGCACAGGGTACATTCATAATGTTCTTGACCATGGTCATCTAGTAGGGGTGGCTTACATCGACCTCACCAAAACATTTGACATGGTCAACCATACAATACTTCCTGAACAACTCTCCGACACCGGGCTCTCCCCTGAAGCCGTGGGTTGGTTCCAAAGCTATCTAGGGAACAGGGCCCAGCAGGTCAAGATAAATGCTGTCCTTTCAGATAGCTGGCAAGTGCACACAGGTGTCCCTTAAGGATCAATATTAGGTCCCCTACTCTTCATCCTTTTCCTAAACCGCATACCCCTTGTTTGCTATGATAGAATTCTTCTCTACACGGATGACGCCATAATCTTTATCAGTAACCCAGACCCGATGCTACTGGAGAAGCAGCTCCAGTATAACTTTGCAAGGGTAGAGGCCTGATTCTTGAAGCACAAACTTCTCATGAACTATAAGAAGACAAAAGTCATGCTGTTCACAAACCCACAAAGCAAACACAAATCTCACCAGCTTACAATCCTAAATAGCATTAGTACCCCACTTGAACTGCTTCACTCCTTTAAATACCTTGGGGTAATCCTAGATGCTCCTTATCCTTTGTCAACTATGTTGACCATATTGCCAAAGCAGTAAATACTAGAATACGTCTACTGCATAGACACAAGCACTGCATGACCACCAAGGCACTCTGGATCGCAGTAAATAGCTCTATTATTTCCATCATAGACTATGGCCTGATTGTCTATGGCACACTGCGTTGGACATTACCCTAAAAAGGATCACTACAGCACTAAATAAAGGCTGTAGGCTAATTATAGGTGCCAACCAGCTTACACATACATGCATTTTATGCGTTCAGACCGGCTGGCTGCACCTGAAGTGTAGGCTACAATACCAAATCTGTCTCCTGGCTAAAAGAAAAACTACTTGAGACTAACCCCTCTCTGGCCATCCAGAATGTCCTTAGTCTAACAACCAACCCCCATCGAACTGGAGGAAAGGACAGCCAGTCCTTCAAGGTCCCTTTCTGCTGCACCATGCAAGATCAAAGGTCATTTGCCTACCAAGCCTCTCATTGGCTCAGTACATTCCTCCGAGTCATCCTGGCTGAACCAAAGATCGACCATTTCAAACAAAAGTTATGCCAACACTTTACAGCACTTTGTGGTTGTGATTGCCCTCCCTAAGCAGGAATCGTTAGAGTAAACCCCTCCAACCCTTCACCACACTTAGCAGCTTAGCCTGGCCTGCCTTAGTTATTCTCTCCCCTTCTCACCCACCCACCCTGCCTCACCCTCCCTCCTTCCCCTTCCCCTCCCCACCTCCCCACCCCCTCCTGTCCCCCTGTGCCTCCCATCCCCCTCCCCCATCCACGGTATACTTACCTTATCCAGAAGCTCACTATCCTGACAACCAGTACCCGGTCAGCATTGCCCGACAGGACGGGATATCCCGACACTACTACACCCAACGATATATTCTCCCGCGGGGTGCGTAGCAGATGTGACGGAATGCTATTCACCCTTCTGATGCACAGAAATGTGATGGCTGGATGGGGTTGCTGGCTGCTGCCCCAGTGATGTGGAGGGTCAGCCGGCATGCTATGTGTAACCTGAGTTCGGGTCCGGTCAGGTTAGTTTACACACTGAACCCCCCATAACTTTAACATTTTACTGGGTCCGGCTCCCTCGGAGTTGCATATTTTAATTACGGGTGCAGGGGGTGAAGCCCCCCCACATTTTGCACTTTTTTTTATGTGTAATGCCCTACATTTCTCTGTCGGCATAAGATCCATTTGGGGCTGTGGATTTCAGGCAATTTTACTCGGTATGCTGAGCGTCGGCATACCGAGTTTAGGGATCTCATAGTATATCGCCACCCACCCTACCACTGGACAAAGCCATCTTGGCTGATTCTCTTTTTCTAATATATGTATTCAAATTCTTTGATCACATGTTTTATTTTTCTTTTTTGTCTAATTGTTAATCATATCTATGGCGATGTCTGTAAGCCTGTTAAAATGTATAATACCACTATGTCATAATTGTTTCTAATGTATGTATACTGTGTTTATCCAATGTGGAACCTTTGTAAAAGGGCTCCCAGCTCAAAGGTATTGTAATCCAAGATCTTAATAAATAAATAAAAATAAATACACTCCTAAACTCTTTCTGTTGCTTTGGCAGAAACTCCCTGTTCCGCACTCACCATTGCTCTCTCTACTCCCCCCCCCCCATCACTCCTCTTTCCAACAGATGTTTGCGACATTGTATGACCTTCACTGCCAAATACTGATTCAGGACCCTTCCCTCCTAACTCTCCTCCCTTCTATCACCCTGCTGATCTATCCTCCTACCCACTGCACTCCAGGGACTCCTATTTTTTTCTCTCTCCCTCTTCCACGCACTACATCTGGATTGTCAGCATTCTCATACCACTTCCCCTTTCACTGGAATAATCTCTCCTCTCGCATTCGCTTATCCACTTCCCTCCCTGCTTTCCAGCACCTGTTATGGCTCACTCCAGTACCATCTTGCTCTTGCACTTCTACCTCTTTGTTCCCCCAACCCTGCTTGATGCTAAGGCTCACCCTACTGAAATTCGACAGCTACTGGACACTGTTTACTCCTCTGCAGTTTCACTACTGTAACGTTATGATGACCTATTGTTTTAAGCACTATGACTCCTATTGTAGTTTATTGACTGTCGCTGCCTTGTTACTTATAATTTCCCTTTTGTATTAATATCTGGATTAATGTCTTTGCCATCTGCCTATATGTGTAACCCACTCCTCCCTGGGTTGCACTTGGAAACGAGCTTCAGCTCGGTGTGCCTTTCCCAGTTACCAACTTGTAAATCAATAAAATAAATAAATAGATGATTTCAATACCTACTTTGTGAAAAAAAAAATCTGTTTTAGGAGGGACCAAGAAAATATCTGAGGCAACGCTAGGGACGCCCTGAAATGAGCGACACTTGAGAGTTATGATCTAAGACAAGAGGTCAGTCAGTCATATACTGACAACCCATGGGGTCATGTGAGTCAAAGCATGAAAGTCATTTGAAAGAAAGAACATTAATGAAAAGCACTAAACAAGATACCGAACACAAAAAGAGTACTGGCAATAAAGCCAGTGTTAAAGAAATATAACAATATATATACCCACTCATACATACAAGTGTAACCCAATTTCTTCGATCCATTATCTTGGTGTCCTGATAGTACAAATGAGCCAAGGAGGCACAGACCAAAAACATCACCAGGAGACCAGACTGGAATAAATAAACTGTCTTACCTTGCCTGAAGAACACATAAGCGGACAGGGCGATCTCCAAAAGCTGACACTCAGAGAACAGCTGCTGGAAAGAGACTGGAACTGGAGGGGCGAGGATGAGGCTAGAGGGGCAAATTCAGTTATCACAGGCAGGATAGAAATGTAGCTGGACACCTCAGTGGAGAATAAAAACAATTTACTTAATAAATCAAAATAAATAAATACTTGGAAGACAATGAGCAAGGTGCAAATCACTACTGGCAGAAAATCTGCAGCATGCAGCTGCGGGTCCCCACAACTAGACCTAATAAGGCCAGGACAAGCTGCACACAGGTCCAGAGCTGGAGCAGGCTCAAAATAATTCACATGCAGGGCACACAATCCATGGGTGGTACTTTCCTAAGCGGCTTCCATTACCAACGGGCTCCCACTGAAACTGTCACTGCCCTGTCTCTCCAGGCCACCCCAAATCCAATGCCCCAGGCCAAAATGTAATTCTCTCACAGGCAGGGAGATTTTCACTCAGCTGACATGGCTCCCTCACTTCAGTTACTCCAGCTGTCCTGTGCTTGGGCCAGAAAACGGGACCTACCCCAGACATAGACATGGTAGATCCTGTTTCTTACTCTCCCTATGGGCCACCACTACCTAAACAACGGCAGCGTGCCACACTGGGTAACAGCTCCCTGGTGCTGCCACCACCAGCAAAGCCATACTGCAGCACTGCCACTACTGTGGCATCCCCATTGCCAGGTTCTCTCAGAAAATGGAACAGACCCCAGCCCAGCCCTTTGCCACAGAGCACAAGGTGGGCCCACCAATGCTCTCTTCCTATGGGCCATGGCTCCTGATGACCCACGAAGTCCCATCTTATGGCTGTTTGTCTCTAAACGCCACCCCACAACTCCTGTGCATGGAACAATGCTGCCACAACTAAGAACGCAAACTCCCTGGGCTGGGGTTTGAACTCTTGGCCCGACTTGCACCAGATGTTCCCTCCGGCCTCTCGAACTTTCTACCGCCCCCCATTTATACAATAGGGGCCAAAAGACACACCTGGAGGGTGGACCCCAGCTGCCAGTCAAAGCTATGGGACATCCAACCAGAGCGAGATACAGGTTACTAATACTAAGCCCCCACAAAAAGGGTGGTTTACACTCTCCCCACTTAAAATCAATTCCCCTGGGAATGGGGCAACAGCCATCCATGGGGAAACCCCTGAGTAGGTATGTGCATTCCCCACCCAGGTAGCCACCCATGGACATGCCACCAACCAGGACCCACTGAACCCCAAATACTGCGTGGAGCCCATCTGCCTTAGCACCCATACCAAAGACATTATGCAATTTAAACTAAAACTTCCAGGCTGCAATTTAATAAAGAAAAACATTTAAACAATATTATCCTCTCAATGCTATTAAACATACAGTAGCCTTTTAACCACTCCAATTCCTGCAAACATACCAGCACACACTTAGTCACTGACCAACAACATAACCCACCTCCCAGCCATACTAAATCTCACACCAGACTAACAGCATATTATGAGAACAGGAAAACTTTAACTCACTTCTTCACCTACAACAGGGGGAGAGGGAAAAATTGCTTCTTGCATTTGCTCTCATCCCTTTTTTTTTCAGTACCTCAAATAACCAACATAGTGGGGTAAGTCTAAACAGTTCCAGTCCCAACGACAGGATGCAATCACTGCATGACTCCCATGGGCACAAATTCTTGAAGGCAAACCTGTTACTGGAAACACAACAGTCACTTAGACGGCAACCAATCTATGACAGTCCTGGCAGAAGACAGTCCACTGGTGTGTTAGCTTAAATGACAGCCCCACTGTAGAGGTAATAAAATGCAGGGCCTGGCTTGGTAGTTTCCTCAGAAAATGAATCCATGGAGATGATGTAGTGTTTCATGCAGCACCCCACCACATCTTGAACCAGGGCATAGTGTTTGAATAAAATAAGCCTGACCAGGCCACAGAGTGGCATAAGGTCCTAGCATGGCTGGTCCTCCTCTGGCAGTGGGCCAGATGCTCCATGTGTGAGCTGGATTTCTGGACCATGCCACAGAATACACAGTCCAGGCATTTTTCCTCCACCACATCCCATACCATCTCCGATATATCGGGGTAATCAACTTGAGGTTATTCCATATGTATCCGGTGTCTCACCCACCTCTCCCCTTGCAACCACTTAGGCAGATCTTTTACACTGGTCCGGCATACTTTATCAGGCTCCAGTCACACTCCATTTCTATAAGGGACATTTATAGGTTGTTACTTAACAGTCCATCTGTCTTGATATGGGTGGTCTTGCTCAATGCCAGGAGGTACAGAATGTAATCTGGCAAGGTCAGCACAGGCCTGGGATAGGGAGTGAGGAACTGCTCGATAGAGGTCTTGGTCTGTAAACTGATAGGGTATAGGGGCTTGGCCAGGGGGCATAACTGCTGGCTCCTCTAATAATGGCTCAGTCTTGGGTCCTTCCACCCCAGATAGCTTAGGGGACACTGATCCTGACACCTTCTCCAGAAAGGCACCAATTTGGCCACTGTCGCCAGGCAAGGAAGCACAGGCTGAACCCCTGGACCCTGGGGTGGCACCAGATATAGCTACCCTTCCTCTGCCTCTCTCTCTGCCATGGGGATAGTCAATGGTGGTAGGTGCAGGAGGACTGGGCAGATGGCTATGCCTTCCTGTAACTTCTAGAGTCGCTTTATCCACTGCTTCCACCACCACCACCACATCAGAAGAAGGGTCAAGGGCTCTACTGGAGTATTGGGGCCCCAGAATCATCTGCCAAGACCAGACTCCCCATTGACAGCAACAAGCAGTGCCAACTGGTCGACAGATGATAAGGCCAAGTACAGATGTAAGGAGATGGATCAAACAAATCCAGACGTCAGTCCCTGGCATGGACTGAGCATAATGGGAGCCTTAAGCGCCCCTCACCATGGTAACTGCATCTTACACACCTTTCATCCGCTTCTCCCGCTTCCTTCCTGCAGACCTCCACAACCACAATAGCTAAGAAGCCGATACAATGGCTTGAGGCTCCTCTGATGATACTCTTTCTGCCATGGTGAAACAAACAGCACTCTAGGAAGCTTGTGGGAAAATTATGCCTACTCACAGTTTCCCTCACAAGTCTCAGGACCAGTGTCATATCAGGAGCTTCCTCACACCCCACATGACTCCCAAAACAAGACTGCTAGGTGCCTTCTTCTGCAGCTGGAAGGGAGAAGGCATGAAGTGGAATCAAAATGATGCCCCCTGCCATGACACAGGTCAGACCCCACAAAGGCCCACAAAACTGGCAGCCCCACAAAGAACACCACCACCAACAGGTTCAGCCAGTAATCATATTATTCTGATGAGCCTCCACATTTTAACCCCTTTTGACCCATTGTTTAGGGGTCCTGATGGTACAAATGGGCCAATGGGGTCACAAACCAAGAACATCCTCAGGAGACCACACTGGAATAAATAAACTGTCTTACCTTGCCCGAAGAACTCATAAGCAGACAGGGTGGTCTCCAAAAGCTGACACCTGAAGAACAGCTGCTGGAAAGAGTCTGGAACCGGAGGAGTGAGGATGAGGCTACAGGGGCAAATTCAGTTAGCACAGGCAGGATAAAAATGTACCCGGACACTGCAGTGGGGACTAAAAACAATTTAATTAATATATCAAAATTAATAAATATTTAAATCAGCTCTTTGGAGCTGGAGGACAATGAGCATGGCACAAGTCACTACTGACAAAAAGTCTGCAGCACGCAGCTATGGGTCCCACAACCAGATGGAATAAGGCCAGGATGAGATCCACACAGGTCCAGAGCCAGAACAAGCTCAAAATAATTCACATGCAGGGCAGACAACCCATGGGGCAGTACTTTTCTAAGAGCGGCCTCCATTACCAATGGGCTAACACTGAAACTGTCACTGCCCTATCACTCTAGGCCACTCCCAAACCCACCGCCCGGAGCCAAAACATAATTCTCTCACAGGCAGGGAGATTTTTACTGAAGTGACATGGCTCCCTCACTTCAGTTGCTCCAACCATCCTGCGCTTCGGGCCAGAACACAGGGACCTACCCCAGACATGGGCATGGTAGGCCCTGATTCTTACTCTCCCCTGCAGGCTACCACTCCCTAAACAATGGCAGTGTACCACATTGGGTAACATCTCTCTTGTGCTGGCTTTGCCAGCAAAGCCACACTGCAACACTGCCACTACTGCAACGCCCCCAATGCAGGTCTCTCTCAGAAAATGGAACAGGCCGCTGCTCACCCCTGTGCCATGGAGCACAAGGTGGGCCCACCAATGCTTTCCTCCTATGGGCCATGGCTCCAGATGATCCACGGGGTCCCATCCCATGGTCACTTGTTCCTAAATGCCACCACACAACTTCCATGTGTGAAGCAATGCCGCCACGACTAAGACGGCAAATTCCCTCGTCCGACTTGCACTAGATGTTCCCGCCAGCCTCTCGAACCTTCTTCCACCCCCCATTTATACAGCAGGGGCCAAAAGCCACACCCCAGAGGGCGGACCTCAGCTACCAGTCAAAGCTATGGGACGACTCACCAGAGGGAGACACAGGTAACTAATAGTAAGCGCCCCCAAAAAAGACTGGCTTACACAAGGTATTGTGAATAATACATGAAAATCACCATGATCAAATCTCAGTGTGCTGATTCATGGTGCTGTGCAATGAAGCATTACTTTTTGTCACAAATGTTCACATCTTTTGAAAATAGCAGCAGGGCTCCTCAGTCACACTTGGTTGGAAACAGATGTAGATGCAGCATGCAATTTCATATGTGTCCAGCCATTATGAAACCCAACCAATCATTTTAAACATTTAATTTTAGTAGATTGTTGTTCTTTATGTCATAAGGGGTCTGTGTCTACCTTTTATTGAATATGCGGCCAAGTATTTATATTTGGGACCCAAATTATCTGTTATTCTTTATTTAGAAAAATAATTGATAAAACTGGCTTTGAAATGCCTTCTCCCAGGTCCCATGATCACTCCCTATCCCTCACAGTCATCTCCTGCCCCACGTCCCCAAACCCTCATGTCAAGTGCTATGTGGAATATGAAATTTTATTAGCAACATTTATGCGGAATGGCAATTCTGCTTCCAAAATGGTTTTAGGAGTGTCTTTTCAATGCTGCAGAATTCAGAGAAGCATTTCTATGTAATTCGCAGAACAATATTCACAGTTTGAAAAAATCTACTTTCAAAATTTCAGAATTCTGCTTCCAACAAATTCCATGAAGTTAGGTGGAATTTCCTAAATTCCACAGAATTCCATGAGAAGGGAATTTGAACATTCTGCAAAGCTCTTCCCTGGTCCTTGCTCCTTAAGTAAAACTCCTCTAGCTGGCATCGTGCCAGCCCTCTGAGTTCTCCACACAATACTTAGTTGAGAAGTCACCCCTCCTCCCCAACTCAACCCCCAGCCCCCTATTCGACAAATTTAACATGACAGCTCCCCAGATCCTTGTTCCATAATGGGGACAATACAAGCAATAGTATACTCTCAGTCAGGTCTTCCATCCTTGAGACTGACACTGTCTTTTATGTTTATCTCCCTTCCTACTCTTGACCCCTCAGCTGGTTCTGTCTGGGCCAAACAAAGATTGTTGCCAATAGTGTACTTAACCCGCAATCCATGATGGGGGCAATAAGAAGATCTTGGGACTCAATCAGCTCCCCTCTCCACTCCACAGCATTTCAGCTGTTTGTCTTTTGCACTATCATGCAACAGTTGAATGTGCACCAGAAAGGGGGAAGCATAGTCTCCCTAGTGCTACTGGGTGATTCTAGGCAGATTGTCATACAGGACAATAAAGATTTCCTTGATGAACATTCCCAAAAGTGTAATATATCCATGAGCTTCTTTGCTATTCTTTATGGCTGTCTGATTACTGCTATACTGCTCCCCCTACTCATCCTCCTGCTGATGTTGTATGAGATAAATAGCTACAACACTGCTGGAAAAGGGTGTGGGGGGAAAAAAGAGTGGTTGGAATCCTCTTATTGACCCCCATCATAGATTGGGATTGGTCAAGATACTACTGTCAAAAAAGCCTTTTTGTCATAATGGGCCTGATGGGTGTTTGGGTTGGGGGGACGTAAAAGATAGTGTCTGATGAATGGGGGGGGACCCAACTAAACAGACAGGATTGCTTATTTTGCCAGACATCGTGGGTCATGGGCAAAGGCCCACCATCATGTAATATTTTGTTGACCTTGTCTCTTGAGGAGGGAGAAAATGTTTTTTCTATTCTGTGTACCTTTTTACGTTCGCTTGCGTGCATGCGAAGGACGTCTTGGGAGAGTAGCACACTTTGGAGGTGTGCCTCTCCTTACAATCCAGTGCTCTGTTGAGCAGGCATGGCGGTCCAGCACCACTGGTGCGGGAGTTTCAGAGGACAGCGTGGTCTCTGCTTCAAAGAAAACCACCACTGTCATACCGAGCACCGCCACACCACCCCTCACGCCACGCCGCTTCCTCCCGCATCACGCCGCCCCAAAGCTTTGGTGCCACGCTGGGAGTCCACCCAGCGTGGCAAAAGTTGTTTGCCGACGGGGTGCCCAATCCCCCATCGGCTCCACGGCCCCACCCAAGTTATCCTACTGCCATGCTTGGAGCCCACCCCAGCGTGGCAAACATCCTGTTGTTTTTAATGACGGGGTGCCCAATCCCCTTCAGCCTCGGCCCCCAGCCATCTTCTGCCACACTGGGAGCCCACCCAGCATGGCAAACGTCCCACGTAGTCCTTTGTTTTTTATACCTGTAAAGAAAACGGTCCCACTGAGTCTCCTACCCCTCCCACAACTCACACTCCACCCACGCGCACTCCAGTTTTCCACACCCCCTCACCCCATATTTACCTCCGGAGCTCAGCGCTACTATCTTCGTGGACCGGGAACACATCCGCACTCTTCAAAGCCGACCGCGAACTGAGGAAATGCGGTAAGCTGTATAATGGGCTAGATAGGGGGTTTAAACTTTATTGCATATTGCAGGCATTTTTGCATGAGCTCAATTAACATGGGATTTAGTCCTTTGATCGATGATGTCGTCATGAAGAGTCTCAGGCCCAACGGTGATTTCGCTAGTCACTGCGTGAAATCACTTTTGGGCCTGAATAATGCCATGACAGTGACATCATTGAAGGGGGTCCCAAAACCCCAAGTTGAAAATTTGCTGCAGAAATTCCAAAAAATGACTGTTTTACGAGTGTGCATTGCGCAGTTCCTACACAGGCTCGTAAGTTCACGAATTTTCAATATTTTCACTCCAGATTTTCAACATTGCCATTTTACCACACCTCCTTATGAGCAGTATAGCTGTCATTTTTCATATCCTGCCCAAAATGTGTTTCCGCCCATGTAGCGCACAATGGCGCAGTCAGTGTGCAAAATCAATGTATGGGATGTATTAACAAAATCACGGTGATGCTGTTCATTAGCAGAGGTCTTAAAATGGCTGTGTTGAAAATTTGGTGAAAAAATTCCTAAAAATGACTGTTTTACGAGCGTGCGTTGCGCAGTTCCTACGCACGCTCATAGGTTTGCTAATTTTCAATATTTTCACTCCACATTTTCAACATTGCCATTTTACCACACCTCCTCATGAGCAGTACAGCTGTCATTTTCACATCTCACCCAAAACGTAGCCTCCCGCCCATGTAGCGCATAATGGCACAGTCGCTGTGTGCACTCAGTGTATGGACACATTAATAAAATCACAGTGTCACTGTTCATGAGCAGAGATCTTAAATGGCTATGTTGAAAAACTTAGTGAAAAAAATTCCTAAAATGACTGTTTTAATGAAGTCTGCTCAGGTCCCACGACGCTCGTAAGTTTCACATCAATATTTTCACTCCAGATTTTCAACATTGCCATTTTACCACACCTCCTCATGAGCAGTACAGCTGTCATTTTCACATCCTGCCCAAAACATTCCCGCCCATGTAGTGCACACAATGGCAGTCGGTGTGCAAAATCAATGTATGGCACAGTAAGACAAACACAGTGACACTGTTCATTGCAGAGGTTTTAAAATGCCAATGTTGACAATTTGGTGAAAATTCCTAACAATGACTATTTTACGGCGTGCATTGCACAGTTCCCCACGCTCATAGGTTTGCGAATTTTCAATATTTCCACTCCAGATTTTCAACATTGCCATTTTACCACACTTCCTTATGAGCAGTACAGCTGCCATTTTTCACATCCTGCCCAAAACGTGTTTCCGCCTATGTAGCGCACAATGGGGGTAACAAAAAGGTCATGCTGAAAATTTATTGTGCAAATACCAGCAATCGCACAGGGCATTAAGGTAAAGCACCATACATGCCAAACACCACTGCAAATACCTGCAAGCGAACGTTCAGCATTGACAAATGCTTGTTTGATACCATGCATTACATATTTGTGGGATTTGGGAATTACTATTCATTACTATTCATTACTCCGACAACCATGTAAGTCAGTTATAGTCCATCCCAGTCCAAATGGCTTTTAACATAGGGAAAGCTTGATGACAGCTTGAATCAAGTCAGAGGAAAAGGACAAGTAAACCGAGTATTATCTACACAGCAGTGAAAATCCATGCTGGACTTTCTCAAGATCTCTCCAAGTGGCAACATTTAGACACAAAAAGTACAGAGCCAACAGCAAGTCTGGTTTAATCCTACAATCCACATCCAAAAGCTTGCTTTAACCCTACTGTCCACATCCACCAACAAAGAAGAAAATTCATCCAAGACCACTGCTCACATCATGCTGTTGATAACAAACATAATAAACCATTTAATTAAATAATGGCATAATATAATTCATATTTTAAAGTGCTTCAGTAGGATATTGTCACATGTTCCATATTTAAATTCAGCACAATGTATTGATGTTATAATTTTGTGTCTGTTTTATTTTTATTTTTCCATGGTTGTGTAGTATAGCTAGAGATGCAGCGAATTTCAATTTCGCCGGTGAGTGAATGTAAGTGGGCACTTTGAGTAACCACTCCATTACACAGGTGGGCAATACAGTGCGCTCACTCCTATCGTACTCACTTTGCGTTAAGGCAATAGCAATGTGAAGTAGGTGAAGTCATTGTTTTTAATGGACTCTGTGTCTTCATTGTGATTCTAAGTGATACACTTGGTGTTTCAGATTTGGCAGCCCCCACATCATATGGCTCAGTACTGTAAGTCAAATGCTCCTAGCTAGGCAGGAAGGAGTGAGTCATACAAGCAGACACTTTTACTTTCTCCTGTGCAGACAGAGAGAAGTATGTTTTGTGACTGCTGATACTTTGAGATCAGAGTGAGGAGGAGATTTAAACTTTGATTTAAACCAAACAGCTTTTTAAAAGCTACATTGTTTTGTCTTTCTCTTTTCACTTAATTTGTTCTTTTGTAAATTTTATTTGTTTACCTTTATAAGTAGTTAGTGGTTTGTCTGTGTGACTGTGTGTGTGTTGTGTGACAGCGTAGTAGTGATTGCTCAGACTGAGGGACCTCAGTAGGAGAGATGGACCAGGGTGAGGGAATGTCTGGGTGGGGCAGCTCTGGGAGAGCATGGTAGTAAAGCGTTGTACCGTGCGCATGCATGGGGGGCATGGGCACCCATTCCTGTTGTTGGACCACTCAAAACTTGTGAATGTCTCCCCCCCCCAGAAGCAGGACCAGCAGTGCCTCCTGTCCTGAGTCTGAGGCAGTTGAGCCACCACCACCACCAAGTCCAGCACCAGGTCCTCTGGAGCAGGATGTGCCTGTTCCCCTAGGCCCAGGTGTGGATCCCATCCTGGTTCAGCACCATGACCAGCCGGCTGCCAGTTCATCTGGCCCTCCCCTGCCTGTGCCTGGTCCTCCCTGCACCTCTGTTGTTTGGCAGTTTTTTTGACTGTGTCGGGGGGGACAGCAGTGTGGTCAAGTGCCACCTATGTGAGGTGGAGGTGCACCGTGGCCCCGGTGGACTCACCTGAGGATTGAGGGCCAGCACACCATATGCTCAATCACCACCGGTTGGAGTGGTAGGCTGCCACAGAATGGACCATGCTGGCCGCTGTTCTGTGGCAGAGGGTGCAGCTGTGCATGGCGGCATCCCTAAGAAGAGGAGGACCACAGCAGCACCTGCTGCTTCACCAGCACCCCCCCACCACCATCACCATCAGCAGGTCAGCCTGTAGAACGGTGGACCCCAGAGAACTGTGTGTAACACAGGCTGACTAGGCAGTTCTCTGGAGTGCTGTCGAGGAGAACAACGAGAGGGTGAATGCTGTGGAGCAGCAGCTGAATCACATAGAGGGACATCAGTTGCAAATTATGTCCATGCTGGAACTGCTGCTGGATCACCATGGGATCCCACATTAGTTTTTTTTTTCCTCACACCATGTGTCCCCCCACACCTTCCTTGCTGTGTTATAAAATGTATTCCTCCACATCCCGACCCTTGTATGTAATTATGCCCTTTTTTTGTTGTCTTCCATATGTATTCTGAGCAGTGCAAGTATACTGTGCTAAACTGCATGGGTGCAGTCTTCTTTCCTGTCTGTGTATGTACTGCAGACACTGTCCAACCCCCTGATCTAAAAACACTTATTAATGAGTACAATGGTGGGGTGGTGAAGCCTGGAGAGATACTACAAAACAGGCTTACAATACATCCAAGTAACTAGTAAAAAAAATTTATGTTGTGATTCATGACGTAATCGTAAATCATGATTTGTGACTGCATTTGTGACCGTAATGATGGAAGAAACATGAATGTCTACGGCTGTACTTCCTGGCCCCGATGAGGTGTGGCACAAAACTCCCGACTTAAAACACTCATTAATGAGTACAAGATGGGGTGGTGAAGCATGGAGAGATACTACAAAACAGGCTTACAATACATCCAAGTAACTAGTAAAAAAAATGTATGTTGTGATTCGTGACGTGATCGTAAATCATGATTTGTGACTGCATTTGTGACCGTGAGGATGAACGTGATTTGCATCACGAGTGACTCATGATGATGGTCCTGACTTAAAAACACATATTAATGAGTACAATGTTCATGCAGAATTATGTACCACATCTGTCCAGTACTTTGATGGGAAGCCAAAGAAACAACTGTGACTTAAGTTACAGATGGAGATTGGTCCCTAAAGAGATGCAAATACACAGACAGATTAAGATTACGATGTGCACTGAAGAGATGCAGACACAAAGGCACAACACCTAACCAGTGCTTACCATCAGAAATTCAAATCTGGAAAGAATACCTTTGCCGGTTGAGGCCGGGCCGCCAAGGGGGCAGTGTGCTGCACTGCTGCAGTAACAGTCACTAGTACTAGTACCAGTAAAGATACCACAAAAAAGTACAAAAATTACACAGCTGCAGTGTATAGCAGGTTCACATTGCTGAAATTATGTGGCACAATAAAAGGTATCTGATTTGATGACACGCGCCACACACATACTTACACACACACTAAGTAATGCGTAGCAAATTGAAAACTTCAGTAATATAACCACATATTTTAAACAAACTAAATTATGCACTGCTGCACCACAACAATCAGCAAAAAATTGCAAGAATTATTAAAAATATTACTGTGTTACATTAACATAGTTATACAAGAAAAATATCACCAAAACAGAAAGCACTGTCTTTTTTCCAAGTTAATCTACCTACACCACAGATATACCCCTCCCCAAAGCAAAGCACACTTCCACTGTCTTCAGTACAGACTGAATATTGTACATTAACATTCAAAATCCACACACAAACAATAAACACTCAATGATATGAGCACAGGAGGGTTTCCTATAATCGATGAACTAAAGTTTCAGCAAATGACCCAAAAAGGCTTTTTTAACAGCTTTTAGAAGGTTTGAATCGCAGAGAGCTCTCAGAGCAGATTGTCTCCTTCAGCTTCATACACACACTACCCCAAACTGAGGCTGTACAGAACAATCTAGAGCCCATGTGACCTGAAATCCCATGAATCACTGCAAAATTTGCCTTTGGAGCTTAAAAACAAGGCAAAGTGAGGTGGAGTGCATTGTCTTCAATATACTTTACCTTAAGAACTGGTGGAGTAGTGGTTTGGGAAGGCAGAGTAACGTGAAGTCCATTGTTTTCAATGGACTTCGCGTTACTCATTATAAGGTGAAGTACTCTGCTTCGCATTGCGGAGCACTCCATTTAATTCCTCGCCTGGCGAATCACTCAGGCGAATTGGAGCTACTTCACCCACAACTACTTATATGTAGTCAACTGATGGCTAGTATTGTGATTGTTTGCAAAATGTGTTGTTCTTTTTTGAAACTATGGAATAATATAAAATCGTTCTTGCACATAGATATGAGCACTTGCACTTTTTGTAATGCACTTTAGCCTACCAAGCAGCAACTTTTTGACTGTACCAAATAAAACTGCACTTAATGGTTGTGACTGGGATATTTGTAGGGTGCTTGTAACATCTAGCTCCACCCACCCACTGAATCCTTGTTTGAAAGGCAATATGTAGGGCTGCCAGCCTTGAGTCTGGTCCAGTCCTGGGATCCCAATAAATATTTATATCTTAGAGCTTGGTATGCACAATTTTTTTTCTTTATTAATTTTACACAAAAATATTAACACAGAAATGCTTAGAGAATGGGTGTCAAAGTTAGGTCAATGCAAATGCTGCACTACAAGACTGTTTGGGCTTGGAAGAAAGCTAGGCAATGGATTTACTGTGGCTGTTGCATCACCATACTTTTCTGGCTTTAATCTTCAGCCCTAACTGATGCTTCAAAGTAGGTTTTTGCAGTGCATTTCCTTACTTTTTAAAAAACATATATAAAACACCAGACCTATAGTGGATCTGCAAATGGCCCTGCAGGCCATTCACAAAACACCCAACCATCCTTCACATTGCCAGGCCTATTGTATGCTTTGCGAGTGGCCCTACACAAAGAAGCAGACCCATCTGGCATGTCACCAGACCTGTAGCTTGATTTGGTCAGGGATTTGTCAGCTCTACAAGAAGCAGTAAATCCACTGGACATAGTGACAGACCTTTAGCATGCCCTGCATGAAGCAACAGTCCTGTTGGACACAACAGGAACCTGTAGCCTACTTTGTGCAGGGACCTGCCAGCCCTTTGTTAAGCAGTAGACCCATTGGGCAGATTTGAAAGTAGCTGCTTTGGGTGGTCAGCACGGGGTGGATGTAACCACCCTGTCCCTTAAATTTAGTTAAAAAATGTTAAAAAATATGTGATCAAAAAAAAAAAGTGAAGTCTCCAAGAAACAAACTGGGCATGCCTATAGACTTAATTTTTTTTCACATCTTTTCCTCCTGGGATTTGGTTTTTTCAAAGCCCCCAAAAAGATGTGAAAAACTGAGTGTGAATACATGCGTGGTTTGCTTTTATGAGATTTAGAAGTTTTCTGTGTGTTTTTTCATCGCTCTAACTTTTATTTTTAACATTTTTGTTAGCAAATTTGAGGGACAGGGTGTTTACTACTACCCCCACCCCTAAAATGTGACTTTTGAGGAAAAAACTTAAGTCTCTGCCCATGCACAGGTGTTTATATTAGACTCTGTTTTCTCAATTTCTCAGCCAGCACACCACAGCAGAAGATGGTTACCTGTAGGAGTTGGGAGGGCTCACCAAATGTAAATGTATATACTATGGGCAGCCATGGGGAAGGATGGTGGCATGGGTGACAGAGGATGGGTGAGGGTAGGGGGTTTAACTTATTGAATGGGTTGGGTGGAGGAACAGGGTGTGCAGACATTTGGCATGGTGGTGGTAGTGGTGGCGGGGTTATAAATTTAAATGATCAGCGTCCGGCATTAGAGTTCAGTATCCAGTGTTGCAATAGGGGGGAGGATGTCTGCTGCACCATGGTTAGGCTCCTGGTACCATTTATTTATTTTTTTTACTTTAATACTTTACTGTCTGACACTGAGGATGAGCACCTGGCATGTGCTAAACTACATGTTTTCACTACAATCTGAAACTGTGTGTCCCACAACTTCCTAAATTGTGCATCCCTGCCACATTCTGATAGTGTCACCACTGAATTCCATAAATGTGGAATATGACATATCACATACAGTATGCCAGAATTTGGAGATTTCCTTGATTGCCAAGTTTGCAAGTGCGGACTCGTTGAGTACATCACAGCTTGTAGAGACAGCTTTTCTCAATGGTGTGCACAGGTACAGGAGAGAAACTACTTTGTTACTGCAATGCAGAGTTTTCTGATTACGGGAAAAGCATTATAGATGTGGAAAAACATTTTTGCTGACAAAGTACTTTTCTGAGAAGACAGAATGAATTATATGACTTGTGCAATACAAAAGACTTTTTTTTATTTTTGTTTGGTGTGCTCGTATCTTTCCTCTTTGTCTTGTCAGGAGCTGCTTTTCAGTGCAATTTTCTTGAGTTTTTTTCCTACTACAGTATGTGTTTCTTTACTGGTCACTATGACTGGCCCCATCTGAACTGGTCCTCCGGCCCCATCACCTAACACCCCAGAGGCTTACCTGCCTCTGCTGAGGTCAGGCCACAGGACTTGTGTGGAGGTGCCCAGTCCTCGGTGTGGGGCCTGTGAGGAACTAGTCCATGACAGCACTGCAGTCAAAGGTGTTTTTCCTTCATTTTCTCCCTTTTTAGGGGGGTGCACATGTGTGCAGTGATGTAATGTATGTACTCCACCTCTGTGGAGATGCCCCCAGTGTCTGGGCTTGCTGTCCCATGTTGCTGCCACCTAGATGCTGCTAGATGGCAATCATGACATGGGATGTGCAGTCCCTCCTGAAGGAGGACAGCTGTCCCATGGATGCTCAATCCTCCTTCTCCCAGCCAGCCCTTGAGTAACTCTGGTCTGTCCCAATTCCAGGTCGCTGGTGCAGCAGATGCTGAGACAGCCAGTATCACAGCCTGCCATGCCACTGGGCCTGCTTGTCTAGAGTTCTGAAGCCTTGGAAGGAGCATCCTGCCTGTAGTAAGCATGGTGGCATACATTTTTTGGATTTATTACCTCATCATAAATGTCACACAGTTTTAGGCTCCGTCCACAACTGAGTCACTTCAGGTAACTTCATGATCACCAATCTTTGGTTTGGCACAATCCCCCTCTTTTCAGGAGTTTCACTGCAAGGCATCTGGTCTAAGCCAGACCAAAAACCAAGGACTGTTTTTGCACATACACAGCTGCAGGAATGGAGTCCTCTCTCCTTCAAGGCAAACTGCAGTCTAAAAAACACTACAGCTGATAAGGTACACCCAGTCACTAAACTCAGCTCCCACTTGGTGCATTCACAAGATGGGTAGAGCAATATCGCAACATCCATTTATTTACATATTTACTTGTCAACCAGATTAATCCACTGAGCTATTTCTGGATTAACTGTTCTTTGCACCAGTCAGCAAGGACAGTAGGCCCCATTACCCTTCAGTTCACCTCAGTCCTAGCACTCTTGGTGTCTTGTAGCCAATTGGCTAGCAAGTGTGCCCTCTGACCCTCTATACAACATCAGGGGTGAAACATATCTTAGCCCAAGGGCTTTGCTTACATTTTTGCACAACATCTGTCTCAATTAACTCAGCTGCATCAAACTAACTCAGTGTCCCACTGCCTGCCTTGAAATCCAGGGGCCTGATTTTCAAAGGGTCAGACATGGATCAGAGAAAGTCCTATGCACAACTCCCTGGTGCGGAAAAAAATCCCTGCCCCTGTGAAAACGCTATTTTTAGCATTTTATGCACACAGGCAGCTGTTTCCTTTTTTCCTGCAGCCGTGGAAAAATGTTAGGCCTGGTAATGGCAGACGTAGTACTGTATAGGAGGTTATTGTCGCTACCTGTTTATTTTTGCTATATTCACTACTTCTGATAATCAGTGAAAAATAACGGACAGCTGATTGTCAGTAGTAGTATACTGAAGAGCAAACTGTCCACGCTAATTCTATTGGATGCGAATATGTCTAGAAGGTTGACTCCCGCAAAATATAATGGATGGTAATTTAATGTGCTATATAGTATTTTTCTGTAGCAACACACAAAAAAGTGCGCATGCTGATGTAACTTGTGCAAAAGTTTTGTCGTAGTGGTCAGGAAGCTTAGGCAGACCAGGAGAAGTTACAAAATTTGCAAGTAGCACTTTATTATTATCAATAACAATAAAATAGAAAAATAAAATTGTAGAGGACAACTCTTCATAAAGGCAATAGAAACAAAAAGTCCATTTGGCCCAGTGGTGCTGAGGGCTGAGGCTTGATGCCTACTACGCCATCACCGCCACCCATGTTCTGGAATGAGCACAGACCGCTGGTTGGCTGGAAGAGAAGGATCGCTCACCCAATGGCTCCTTCTCTGGGGGGGGTCAGTCTACAGGCTCCCACCTTAATACCGCCTCCTGGGGGAACTCTGGAGGTAGGTGCAGTAGAAGGAGGTAGCAGCATGGGTTCCGGGACAGACATCGGCAGAGGGGCGGAGCAGGAGGTGCGTCTCATCACACCTTCTTGCTCATTGGCCCTCACTGCACGCCAGCACTGGGGGAAGGAAAAACCGAGGAAAAACTCCCTCTCCTCACCTAGGTGATGACTCCTCACTGCGAGCCATCGGACCATCGGGGCAGACTCCACTGCACAGTCCACCAAACAATGGTCGGGGGGAGTAGGGGGCTCCCTCTGCCCCACCGGGGGGAAATCCAGTAAATCAAGGTTACATGTGGACCTGGTACTCTAGGAGCAGACTCTAGATGTGAAGAAGGGCATTCCCAATACAGGAAGTCTGAGTGAGTGGTGAGAGAGGGCAGTAGGAGGGATAAAATACGAAGTTAAAAAAAAAAAGTCCTCTATCTGAGTCCCCCCACCCCCGAAAACATTGCTCTGATTATCTAAGTTGTTTTGCCTGGCAATTCAACCTCTGCATCTTGTTGCTGTAAGTGACATCTCTTATTTTTACAAAATGTATCAAAACTTTGCAATTTTTCATCTTGAGGCCAGCCTGGTGAGCACAACAAAATTGCACATTTCTTCTCAGAGCTGGTTTCCTGTTGACAGTTCTGTAAACAAGCTTGTGGAGCTCAAAATGCATCTCAGAGTCAAACCTGGTGTTCCAGATTGTTATCTTTTCTAATGAACCCAAACAGCTTTCTGCAATCATTTCAGAAATATAACTATTAACATTTGAAAGCCAAAGGATTTCAGTTCATAAGATTTACATACTTTCTTTACCACTGAGAAGCAAGAGGAGAAAGAAAGAATAGAAACAGAAAGTGAAGAAAGAGAGAACGGGGAAATTGTGGGCTCATCAGAGTGGCCAGTTCATAGGTATCACAAGAAAATTTTGATTGTGCAATCAGACAGGCAAGTGACAGACAAGTGGCAGAACAGGAGAGGACAAAATAGAGCATTGCTTTTAACTCTCTGCATAACAATGGGACAGGGTCTTACCAACCCTGTCACAAGGTTGCAAAGACCACCTTTTTTAATAATTGAGTGCATGCTTTTTATGTTGGAGCGCTTGCACAGCCAACATCTTCCGACAGTGTGGGGAGTTGGAGGCACGGTCGCTGTTCGGCAAATGCAGGGCAAGGACCAGTAGGTGTGTCCCGCATTGCCCAATCAGCCTGCATGCTGGCGCCACATCATGCATACATAATGGGGCAAGCAGATCTAAGAAAAGGTCTGCTGCAATCTGAGCAAAGCTCGTCAGATGCAGCGGTCCTTTTCTTGCTGTGCTCACCGACATTATGTGCATGGTCAGCGAGCAGGTGGCCACCTAACATCTGCCGACTTAGGTGTTGGTTAACCCCCCCGCTGTCTTTGTGTGCCGATGGGGAGTGGGCTCCCCATCAGTATAACTCCCACCATTGTTGAATGCCAAGGGGTGCCCAATCTGACTTGCCCCCCCATTTTGTGTGCCAATGGGGAGCCCTCCCACGTCAGCATAACCCCCAATTGTTGAATGCCAAGGCAGGTGCCCAATCCCCTCAGCCCCCCCCCACTTTCCTTTCTGTGCCAACAGGCGCCCAATCCCCGGCCGGCATTACTTCCTCCTCCCCCATGTTGTGTCCAAACGAGGGTGCCCAAATTCCCTATCAGCTACTGACACCCCCCAAAACAGTTAGGTGGCACCCTGGGAGCCCACCTCAGTTTGCCAAATACCCTGCAAAAAGAAAATTGTCCCACGATGGTTTCCCATTTTTTGTTACCTGTAAAATGAAACGGTCCCTCATAGTCTCGATGCCCCTCCCCCACCTGCACCCACCCACTGTGCACTGTTCCCTCACCCCCTCACCCAAACTTACCTCCAGAGTCCGAGCAAAGATCTTCTGTGTACCGGGAACACGTCTGCACTCTTCAAAGCTGATGGCGAACTGAGGAAATGCCGGTAAGCTCTATAATGGAATGAGTAGGGGGTTTTCAACTTTAATGCATATCTCAGGCATTTTTGGGAATTTTGGCCCAAAATTTTCAACATGGGGTTTTTGGGACCCCTTCTCATGAATTCTTGCAGTGTCACGGCATTATTCGGTCCCAAAAGGTGCTTTTGAAGTCACTGCGCGGAATCACCTTTCAGGACTAAAAAAACGAAATGACAGTGCAACTGTTCATGAAAGAGGCTCTCAAAAAGCCTATGTTTCAAGTTTGGTGGAGAAAATCCAAAAAATGACTGTTTTACAAGCGTGCGTAGCAACTGCGCAATGCACACTCGTAAGTTAGCGTATTTGCAATATTTTCATACCACATTCTCAACATTGGCATTTTACCACACCTTCTTGTGAACCGTACAGCTGTCATTTTTCACATCCTTGCCAAAATGTGTTTCCGCACTTCCGGAGCAGAATAGCGTGGTCACTGTGTGAAATCAGTGTTCGGGACACATTACAAAAATTATAGTGATACTGGTCATGAGCAGAGGTCCTAAAATGCCTGTGTTGAAAATTTGGTGACACTACTCTGTAAAATGACTGTTTTACGAGGTGCATGGCAACGGCGCAATGCACGCTCATAACTTAGCGCATTCGCAATATTTTCACACCAGATTCTCCAATTTGGCATTTTACTACACCTTCTTGTGAACTGTGCAGCTGTCATTTTTCACATCCTTGCCAAAATGTGTTTTCGCATTTTCGGCACACAATAGCGTTTTCACTGTGTGAAATCAGTGTTTGAGACACATTACGAAAATGACAGTGACACTGTTCATGAGCAGAGGTCCTAAAATGCCTGTGTTGAAAATTTGGTGACAATGCTCTGTAAAATGACTGTGTTACGAGCGTGCGTTGTGCAGTTTGCACGCATGCTTGTATGTTCGCGAACTTCTAATATTCTCACTCTAGATTTTCTACAGTGCCATTGTTCTGCACCTCCTACTGAACAGTACAGCTGTCATTTTTCACATCCTGACCAAAATCTGTTTTTGCAGTTCCAGCACAAAATAGCGTGGTCGCTGTGGAAAGTCCATGTTCGAAACACATGATGAAAATGACAGTGACAATGTTCATTAGCAGATACCCTAAAATGCCTATGTTGAAAATTTGGGAACGAAAGTCAATAAAATGAGTGTTTTATGAGCGTGCATTGCACAATTTGCACACGTTCATGACTTTCTGAATCTGTAATACTTTCACTCCAGCTGTTCATCATTGGCATTTTTCCATACCTCCTTATGAACACTCCAGCTGCCTGAAATGTGTTTTCGCATATCTGGCACAGAATTGCACGGCCGCTGTGCGAAATCAGTTTTTGGGACAGTTTGAGGAAATGACGGTGACACTATTCATAAGCAGAGGTCCTAAAATGCCCATGTTGAACATTTGGTGCCGAACCTCTGTACAATGACTATGTTGCAAGCGTGCATTGCGCAGTTTCCACGCACCCTTGTAACTTCGTCAATCTGCAATATTTTCATGCCACATTTTCACCACTGGCATTTGTGTACATCTCCTTATCAACAGTCTAGCTGCCATTTTTCACAGCCTGTCCAAAACGTGTTTCCGCAGCTGTGGCGCACAATGGCGTGCTCGCTGTGCAAAATCACCTTTTGAGACACATTCCCAAAATCACAGCACTATGCGTCTCTAGCTATGCCACTCCCACTGCTAATGCCAGCGTGACAACATTCGGCATTGAAAAAATACTTGTTGGTAATTGAGACCATACAGAAAAAACTGCAGTTGCACAAAGAAACTGTCCATTGTATAATTTTTTTTCTGCACTGCGCAATTTCTCAACTTTTAAAAATCTGGATCCAGATGCGCATTCAGGTCCCTCAAAGCAAACAGTCAGATTGCTGACCTTTCATTGGAGCAGCTGAATGAGATCTGAATCCTTTTCCTAGCCACTACATTGCAATGTACAGAAGCAGCATTCATCCAAAAGTCACAAGCACTTAAAAAAGCAATAGTACACCCTACAAAACTATGGGGCATTACAAAATAAAAATGTATAGTAGTCTATGTTGCCCAATGAGAAACAATCATTCTGACCATAAAAGCCCTCATTTCTAGTATGTTTGAGCTTTTTCCTCAAAGATTTCATAATGTCCCTTACATTTTACCTCTTTTCCCACATTTTTTAAATCCTAAGTCCTATGTTTTGCTGATGAAAGGTTAAGGTGTATAAGCAACATGCTGTAACCACCACACCACTAGGCATTTGCCTGCTGGTACTGTGAGTCTTCTCTCACTGCAGGATATTAATGCTTGCTGTTGTGGATGGACAAGTGGCAGTGTTAGTACAGTACGTAACAGCATACAGAGTGATGCAACTTCAGTCACATGACCTGCGATGAGAACCTGGCTTAAAGAACTGAAGATAACTGCATAGTATTATGGTATTGCAGTACTGGAGACATTGGGGCTGGGAATATTTGGACATCAGCAATTAAATGGGGAAGCAACAGATCATCGTCACCCACTATGAGGCATTTAAAATGGTAGAACCCCCTAATTAGGGAAAGGGGGCAGGCCTGAAAGCAACAAAATTAATATGCTTGACCTGGGGAGGGTGTAAAAAAGTCTGAGGACTCCAGAACTGGGGCTCATTAAAACTTTTTTCATTTTGTATGTTTCTCTACCAACCACATGCACACACTAAAGCCCCCAAACTAGTGCTAAAGGTAATATATGAGAGGCACTCATATGCTGAATCATATGTTGATCAGGCTGACGAGGTAAAATGGAGCAAGTAGTGCCGTTGCTGTGAAAAGCAGTCTGTAAATTGCAATGCCATGTTGATGGAATGCAAGAAGCTGCAGCAACAGTGTGCTTTAGTGTTGAGGAATAGTAAAATCAGTGCCCTCTAGAGGTGAGAAGCTGATGTTTATAAATACAGTCTATCCTCTCACCAACTGGGAGTTTCCCTGTAGCTGAATGGTTCTTGCTGCTGCCTTTAGCACTCAGTGTCCCAGGTTAGGTTCCCAGCAAAAGTACTTAGGGAGTCTGCCCACAGCGGATATAAATATAATAGCTCTAAGCATCTCCAACTGATCTACACTGCTGCCAGAATGCTTTTGAGTCATGAAATAAGGGAAATTAGCACTAACCACCACAAGATCTTCAGTTCACAGAGTTACTGTCACATCCTGCTAACGTATACAAAACAGACTTTATCTGGTGTCAAAGTGCAAAGTTCCCCCTGATGCTGCACTAGTTGCGAAACCGGTCGGGGTCCTTACTGTGTACTATGTTGTGGAGCCTGCCCCTATGGGTATGTTGCCTTTATATATCTTATACTGAATTAAAGCCTTATCTCCAGAGCTTGGTGTTGTGCTGGTTTATTTTTTCTGATAACACCCTAGGTACTATTACAAAACATGTTTTATTTATCAAAGCTTTTTCAAGGGTCACCCCCTTCCAAAAGATACATCTTATATACTGTGCAGTCTGTTATCCAATGAATGGAAACTTCTCTTTTTTATTTTAATTAAATATACTTTATTGAAAAAAGCGTATGGAACAGACATTAAACAGTATACCATGAAACATTACTCTAAACACAATAAACAAGCAAGAAAAATAACAAAATAAATAAACCCCAAAAATTAAAATAGATCCCATACCCCCAACTCCCAGTATCCAACTACATCCCTTCCCCCCTGGGGCACGCGCAAATCCACGAAGGTAGGAAAAAAGAAAAATACAACATTCTCATAATTATAAACATGTTTCTAAGAGACGAGAGCTCATGACAGCCAGGAACATGCCCAGATTAACCCTTGTGATTGTCACAGACTGACTAACAGAGCCTATAGAGACTCCCATCTAGTGTGGAAATGATCTAATTGGTTATGTATGGAGGCAATTTGTTTTTCAAACATAAAGGCCTGGAGAATCTCTTTATGCCATTCACGGTGTGAGGGAGTAATGTCATCTTGCCAATGACATACAATGATTAATGTAGCCATGACAGAGATCATGGTCATATAGGCTTTTCTTGATCCAAAGGGATCAGGAGGGTATAGACCTACTACTAGGCAAATTTATGGTGTAAAATAATTCTCAAGGCCTTGGAAGGAATCCAGGGACTGTCAAATAGGCTCTCAAAATGGGGACATTTTGTCACAATCCCACAAAAAATGTTTAAGGTGTCCCTCAGCCTTCTGACATCTACTACACAGAGGAGAGGAGAGGAAAGCTTCCCCATCTGGTGCAGTTGCAAGGATGTAAAATACAGATTATGCAGAACGTTGAAATGAAGGCGGTGATAATGGTCCTGCTTAATGTATTTTTATAAGGCTCACCATATATGCGCCCACACCATCAAGTCATCAGGAAGAGATAAGGCTTGATGCCAATAATAACACACTCTTGAGAGATTCGATGGATCAATTTCTTGAAAACATTTATAATATTTAGAAATTGAGTGGAGTTGCTTCGCAATATCCAGAAGTGTCTGCAATTCTGAATTCTGGTGGACAGGTAAGGGGCTCGGGCCTAGATGTGCAGTGATAGCATGTTTTAACTGGAGATATTTAAATTCAGAAGAAGGAGGCAGTGAGAAAAATTCCTTAGCAATAGTGAAATGGAGCAATTTATCATTTGAGATTAAAGATTCACAGGTGGCATTTCGAAGCCGTGGACAGAAACTAGGAGGTATGGGGCCACGGTCTATTCTGATATTAAAGTTGCCCAATATAGGCTGACAGGCTAGTTTTATCCAATTATGACCCAGATAGGTATGTAACTGCCTGATAGCCTTTATGGACCAGAAAAGAGAAGAGGACTTAAGAGCTGAGGGAACGTGGGACGGGTTTATGTAAATCAGACGGCAAAGATAAATACCCATTTTCTGGCACACATCCCTTTCAATAACTAACCACAAGTGAGTATAATTGGAGTCTTCTGTAAATAAATCTGGGTCCCCCCAAAGAAAGAGTTTACTGTCGTGGAGGGCACAATAATAGAGAAAGAGGTTGGGAAGTCGAAGGCCCACTTGGTCTCTAGGAAGAGTGAGTTTAAAATACGCCCACCAGACTGCCCCCCTCCAAAGGAAATTATTAAATAATTGCTGCAGCTTAAGAAACCAAGATTTGGGAAGATACAGGCATAACATTCCAATTAGGTATAACAACCAGGGCAAGATATTCATTTTAATCTTGTTTATTTTCTCCCATAAAAAAAGAGGCAGGACCGCCCAGCGGTGTAAATCAGATTTAATTACTTGCAAGAGAGGAATAAGGTTTTCTTTGATTAATGCAGAGGGATTAGGAGTAAGGTGGAGACTCAAATAGGTCAACATTTGAGGTTCCCATTCAAACCCAAGGTCTAGAATCTCTTGCTTACTATGATAGGCATTAAAGAGGAGAACTTTAGTTTTTGTCAAATTCAATTTGTATCCTGAAAGGAGGGAGAAACATTTTATCTCTTCTAAGGCTGCTGGGATCGAAAGAGTGAGTTCCTAAAAGTGGAGTAGCAAATCATCTGTGTAAGCAAACAATTTATATCATCTCTCTCCGACAGGGATCTCACTCACAGCCAGATTAAGCAAGAGGTGCTGAATATGGGGTTCTAAATATAGATTGAACAAAACAGGGTAGAGCGGGCAACCCTACCTAGTTCTGCATTGCAAACAGTAGGGGAAGGGAAGTACTCCATTGTAATAAATGTGGGCAGTAGGATTACAATATAACATATTTATCCATTTTTGGAACTCTTGGGGAAAACCAAATTTGTCTAAAACTTTAATAACAAAAAGGGCCAGGACACGCAGTCAAAGGCTTTTTCTGCATCCAGGGAGACCGTGAGAGAAGGGATCCTGTTCTCCCTGGATGCAGACATCAAATGAAGGAGCTCCCTTAAGTGATCACTTGATAAGCAGCCCATCATAAACCCAACTTGGGTCGAATTAATCAATCTATCCCTTACTATCCGGAGCCTATTCGCAAGTATCTTAGCTAAGATCTTAAGGTCCGTATTTAGTAGGGGGAAACTTACCTTTAGCAAACTGGTTATTGCTGCTCCCTTCAGGACTCAGTTTGGTTTCCAGCAAGGAATCTTTAAGTATATACATAACACTAAGCTTCCCTGCACTGCTGCCAGTATACTTTTGACTTGAGTTGTTTGGATAATCCGTTTCCATTTCTAGATGCACCTGGATTTTATGATTTTTGGTCAGAGTGGGTAATAGGGATGATGGAAGCTCTGCACCAGGGTAACCCAGATTCTCATTTCTGAAGTGAACACTCACCATTTTCCAACCTATTTGGTAGAAGTGCTCCAGACAATGGATCACTTTGTCCAGATAGCTCCAGATAAATCATCAGGATTACAACAGTGATGCCTCATTATCCTCTATGAACAAGAATATCTGTGCCTAAAACTTGCAATTAAATGGAGTATCCAAGCATCCTGTGAAGCTCTCGATAATAATCCCGGATAAGTATGTTTAATTCTGGATATAGTAACAATCGTGTGGAAAACTGGCCACATAGCAGATCTACCCTGAATAAAGTTAACTGTCCATCAGATAACAAAGTTCTCTGGTGCAGCACGAATGGTCCAATCAATGCACTGTCCGAGCAGCTCTGCTTTTGACATTGTTTTCCTCTATGTTATTTTGAGTACATCTGCCTTCTTGGCACAGCTGCTCTTCTAGTTCTGTTGCTGCTCTGCCATGAACATTGTATTCTACTATACTATTCTGAGTACATCCACCCTCACTTCTCATAACATGCAGCAGATACTGCATGCCTCTGGTTTATTCTGACTACCTCCACCCTTGCTGCACTCATGCTGACACACTAGTGACATTGCATTATTATGTGCTGTTCTGTGTGTTTTCTCTTCCATTGCTGCTGCTATGCTTCTGTTCTGGCATTGCTCAAATAAATCCATCTACCCCTGCAGTTTGACTACATCTGAAGTCATAGCCCCCTGCTTGTGATATTATAATCCAAGTTTACAGAGTACCAGATTATAATACTGTGAGGAGAGGATTATGACACCACTTGTGCACGAGCAACAGGTGCAGATGACCTCCAAGGATCAACAGTCTTGTTATCAGCAAATGATATTTGTAATAAAGGCTGAACAGGGGAGAATTAAAGAAAATATATGGCAAATAAGCTGTATGGCATCTACACTGTATTTTTTCTAAACTACTCTCTTAGGTCATGGATTTTTTACTTACTCCAGAAAACTGAAAAAGTATGTCACCCACTATCACGTCCTCAGACAGGGCAACTTCACCTTTGAGTAGGTACCCCACTCAAAGTACCTGGGAGTATGACTGAACTTACAGCTCAAATACAACAAGCATACAAGTCATATTGCCATGGCTGTAAGACAAATGGCCACCTACACAGCAAAATGAAGCTTGACCTTGCATACCAGAAACAGGTGATGAAGCAATTCCTCTTCTGTGGACATAGTCATCTATACCACTCAGTTTCCAAATCCACACTAATAAGGCCAGATATGTCCAGACAGCTAAAATATCTTTCATACTTTCCAAATGGACTGCTAGCATTGCCCCGCCCAAGCCCTGCTTTAGAGGCACCTCATTAAATCCATACCACTGTCCTTTAAACTCCCCCTGATCAGAATCAGCATCAGGATTCTTAGGTATCCACTTGAAACACCCAGCATACTCTTAATATGATGCACCTTTTAGTAACTATGAAACTGTCCCTCACTCCTATTTCCACTGACCCACCAGACTTAACATATCCTGTATAGCTACTGGAAATGTATTTTCTGTATGCTCCTATGCCTATAGAATACCCTGGCAGCATTTTTAGATGGATCCTTCATGAATCCATCAACTGGTATTTTCAAAGTGGGCTTAGGTTCTCACTTGTAGACCATTTATTCATTCATGATATGGTCCACTGTTGTTTGAAGCAGTTCCACCCTCGGAATGTGCCCACGTTAGTACACCAAGTCACTACGGCACCAAATGCAAATGTCACCGACCCCTCTTTTTGTACCCCCCCAACTATAGATACAAACGCTGGGGGAGGGGGACCTCAGGGAGGTGGCAAACTTGGGGTTTGGTGCTGTAGTGATTCGGCACCCTAATGTCGGTGCCGTGATGCACTGCAGTGGTCTGAAGCTCAGAAGCAGTTGCATCAAAAAAAACAACACTAACATGAATGATACAAGGTGCAAATCTTGGCTCTTTTCATAAATGCTTGCACGTTTTCAAAATAGCCTGAATGTATTTGGCAGATACAGGTGGATCATGCTGCTGTATACAGGTCCGACACTTTTGAAAATCCATCCTTCCCCCCCGTCACTACTAATATTTTGCTGATTGATGTAATTGCTTTTTCTGCAGCTAGCTGTACTAAGGGAAATCTATGAAAATGAGATATTGTGTGTCACTGGGCAGTCCTCACAGTACTTATGAGTTTTATCCCCCTGTTGCAAAAGCATTAGGACATTTTGTTTTCTTTCAGTGAAACAGTTCCGTATTTGATTATGCTGTGGAGTGAATGGATGCATTGCAGTACTGCAGAGTGGGCAACCAACTTCCATCCAAGTTTGTGGTCGGCTCACATTTAGTGAGTGAACTGTCCACCAGTTGCAAAAGCATTACCAATTTTTTTCAGTGAAACAGCTGTGTATCTGATTATGTTCTGAAGTGAGTGGATGGATTGCTGAACAGCTAAGTGAGCGACTGACTTCCAGGTTTGTGGTCGGCGCACAATGTTTTTTTAAATTTAACTCTTTTTTTTTTTATTCTGGTTGCTCTGGCTGCAGCCAGGGTACTTGCCCACTCACTTCTTGCCAGCATTCCCAGTTCAACTGCCAGGGTTGGAGATGCCACTGCTTGCCCCCTATGGTGGGGCTCCCCGAGGGAGACACTGTAATCCACCTGAAGCCAGACTGAGACTTATGCTTTTGACAGAGGTTGAGAGCCATCATTAAAGTGCTACCACATATGGTTTTACCTTGTGTTGGGTTCTCCTGTGGTGCGGACATGTAATAACATCAGCACATGGGAATGTGTGCTCCCACACATGCTCTGCAAATATCTGCCACTGCAATCCCCTTCTCTTGTGGTCCTGGCCTAGAGTACACCCAGCTTGTGCTGGGTGTCACGCCAGTGCTGGGCTCTACCATCCATCCTTTCAGAAGAAGAGAGCAGTCCATGGGACACTCATCCAACCTCCCCCTAGCTGTCCCTCTGATGTACCGGGCTCGTTCTCAAACCCAGGTAGTCAACATTGCAAACAATAGCACTACTGCTGCACCAGTGGGACAGCCCCATGGTACACAATGTTGCGGTTGACTTTTCAGCATTTTGGAAGCTTGAACTGCAACAGCAAGTTGAGCCATATTAAGAATGTAATGTGGCTGATGTTTTGGCAGGGAACATGGAGGTGGATGGGCTGACGTATGCATAATTTCGTGTTTGCAGCAGTGGCAGCATGGGCAGGGTGAGTGAAAGAGAAGTGGCATGAGAAAAGGCATCAGTCTCTCAGGCCATGGATGACAGGCCTGCAACAAAAGAAAGTTTAAAAAAATACAGGAGGCCAGGTTTGGCCTTTTTTGTTATTTAGGAAAATGTAACTGATTCTAGTGAATTCAAAGTGGGTCTGAATGTTGGGAAATATGTTAAAATGTGTTCTCTGTGTTTGGGCAATTAGTGCTGCTTTACAGGACTAACATGGCTGCCAGAATTAATTTTTAGAGTTTCTGTCAGGTATGAATACCTTGGTTGCACTGTGCCCTGGCTAGTATTAAAAATGCCAGCTGCATGGTTGTTGTCCTATAAGGACATGACCATTAGCCAATCAGGATGTAGAAAAATCTCTACCCATTTTACAACATTGCTTAGCTGTACTGCTGATACAAACTATGGAGTATTACCCTTCAGTTTATTTTCATGAACAAACACTTAAAAATGCAGTTGCATCTGATCCCCCCTGTGATCTACTAGCACTGGTTCATGCTTTTGTGGCCTCTCAGCTTGATTACTGCAATGCCCTATACCTAGGGCTGCTGGGGGGTAGATATCTGCTGCCTGCAGCTAGTGCAGAATGTGGTGGCCAGGTTGTTGACTGGCCTATCCAGGTCTTGTCATATTACACCTGTGCTCTGCTATCTGTACTGGTTGCTGGTTAGGTGGCGGATCTCCTTCAAGGTTGGTTTGCTGACCTTCAAAGCCCTACATGGGCAGGGGCCTGGCTACCTGCAAGAAGACCTGTGTCCCTACTGCCCCTCTTGCCCACTCCACTCTATTGATGAGGGATTGCTGGATGTTCCAAGGGTCCGTCTACAAACATCTAGTGTGCGCTGTTTTGCTTATGCAGCCCCGACCCTCTGGAACTCTCTACCTCATTATATCACAGAAAGTTTGACTATGGATCAGTTTAAATGGGAACTTAAAACTATTTATTAAGACAAGCTTTCCCAGACTATGTTTAATATTTATTGTGTTTAAGGGATTTTACAGTATATGAAGTTTGTTTATGTATCGTATTTTAAATGTTTTTAAGAAGACGTAAATCTCAATGGGTCACAATGAGAATTGTGCTATATAAATAAAGTTGAATTGAATTTAATTGCTTCCAAAAATGGGCAACCTGGATGTCTAAGAGATTAACTGCTGAGCTTATCACATAACTTCTCACACCCTGACATGTCTTATTGCACTTTTAAAATAGGGACACTGGGAAAACTTAAAACAAAACAAAAAAAAATGTTTTATTTATAAACAGGTATTTTCTGTTGAACAAATAACTAGTAAAAAGTAGTCCACCCCCTCTCATCTGTCATCTGTCTTATTACACAATCAGTAGATGGAGTGTTTGTTTATCATGGAATGCAGGAATTCAGACTTATGCATAAGTCTACTGGTAGAATGTTCACCCAGCCCCACAGAAACACACACACAACAGAAGGCCTCATTAAAGCCAGCACTTTAATTTTATCTGGGCAGGGTTAAAGAGCAGGTTCCAAGTAAGGGCTCCCACAAGCACATAACATAGCCTGCCTGGCCCAGAGTTGCTATCCATACATTATTTTCATTAGTGCTGCCATTAAAAAAAGTGATATCACTTGTAAAATTGCCCTGAGACAACACAGCCAGAAACACAACCACTTCTGTAAACCATCGACACACCCCACGCAGGCACATGCAGCCCTGTTTTGTGATGTCAGAAAATGAAGGCTGTGTGTGCACACCCCATTGACTTGAATGGGGGCAATTTTCTTTTTTTTTCCCCTCAGTTCAGAAATAGAATTTGAGCTCCTTTTCCTTTATAGGTATATCCTCTGGCAAGGTCTCATCATTCCGATCATCGTGTTTACTAAGGGAAGGGGGGGATCCAGGAACTTGCTATATCATCAACAAATATCCAAAACAAATTATAAGACTGTCAGAGTAGACAGTGATCAGTCTTATTGCCACTAGGAGCGGTGCTCACATTTTTTTCAAACCCCTCATACTTTCCCTTCTTACTATACCATATCTGTTCCAATTTTGAGATATCAATCATTAAATTTAGCCAAGTTTTAAAAGCCAGGTGATCCAATTCTTCCATTTCATCAGGATAGCTTTTTTTGCCACCGCTAAAAATAGTGTTAGTAACTTTTTTTGTGGTTCATCCAGGGTGTTTTTTATCAGGATATACTCCAAAGAGCTTCACTAATGGAGTTAATTTGATATTTTTGTTGAAAATCAACTTTCACACATTCTCCAATTTGGACCAGAAATTAGACAAGTATGGACAGGAGCTTAAATGGTGAATTAAAGTTCCTGTAGTACTTGTGCATCTTGGGCACTTATCAGATATAACTGAATTAAATTGATCCAATTTGTTGGTGTATAATAAATCCTCTGTACAGTGTTCATTTTTATCTGCTGCATTCATATTGAGGAAATGTTGCTATGTAAGTGTCAATAACTTCTCTCCAAAGTTCTTCTGTAAATTTTAAACCTAGGTCCCTCTCCCATTTCCTTTTAATTTTACTGATGTCTCCTCCCATTTTATCTTGTGTAATTTGATATACTAAGGATATTAATTTTTTCCCCTGTGTTCCGTATAAGGGTTTCTGAAAGCATTGGTTTCTCCCTAATTCTAATTATTCCCTTTTTCTTATTCAGATAGCTTTTCAGTTAGTTGTATTGTAAACTTTAATTTTTGGGGATGCCAAATTGGCTCATTAACTGAGCAAATGTTTTCAATTTATCATCTTCCCAGATGTCTCCAACCTGGCGGATACCTCACTCTTGCCATTCCTTAAATTGACTTGTACTAGATGGGGGAAAGTCATAATTTTTAAAAATAGGTGCATATTCCGAAATAAGCCCTTTCTCTCCAACTATTTTTTGTAACAGCATCTAGCTTATGAATGTGGTTCGAGTAATAACTGAAAAGTTAGATATATTTTTTTCTCTGGTATGAAAGAATATAGTAAATTAACCAGAAACAGATATTGTTGTGCTCTGGATTCAATTAACATTGACATAGGGTGTGAGTTCTCTTTTTGAATCCAGTACCACCCCTACACTGCTTGTGCCATCAAATAATAGTTATAAAAATCTGGCATGGCTTGACTCCCCCTTTTCTTTTGGCAGTGTTAAGGTTCTCCAAGCAATTCTGGAATTCAAATGTTTCCACAGAAATTTTGTTATTGCTGTTTTGAGTTATTTAAAAAATCTCTGTGGTATTTGTACAGCTAGAGCTTGGAAGAAAAAGAACAGTCTCAGTAATATTTTCATTTTTATTAGATTAATTTTCCCTATTAATGTAAGATACAAAGAATTCCATTTTAGTAAATCTTGTTCTACTTTTATAATGCATTCCTCAAAATTAACCTTAAACAAATCTGACATATCAGCCATTATGTTAACCCCTAGGTATTTAATATAAGTAGTTGATTTTTGTATCTGAACATTCATTGGCTGTTGGATTTGCAGATTTTCTTTTAACTTTGACATTACAGTTTTGTACCAATTAATTTTGTATCCTGAGAATTTACCAAATTGTGTGGTGATTCTAATTAATTGAGAAATAGAGATTTCAGTTTTTGTTAGATAAAGCATTATGTCATCTGCATATAAACCTATTTTATGCTCCTTATCAAAAATATTTATTCCTTGAACCCCGATATCATTCCTGACTGCAGTTGCCAGTGGTTCAATTACCAGTGCAAAGATCAAGGGTGAAAGAGGGCACCCCTGCCTCGTAACCCTGCCCAGCTGGAACTTTGCTGATACTATATTGTTTATCTTTACAACTGCTTTAGAAGCCTCATAAAGAAGTCTTATCCACCTGCTGAACTGTGTACCAGGGCCCAGCCTCCCTATTATTGCTAGAATATATGGCCATTCTATCCTATCGAATGCTTTCTCAGCATCAATGGCGATTAATACTGCATCATCTTGTTTATTTAATGCCACACTGTTTAGAGTCCATCTTATATTCTCCATCAAAGATCTCCCTTTGATAAATCCATTCTGATCTTGATGGACTAATGTTGGAACTACACATTCCAAACTTTCAACTATTATTTTTGTAAATATTTTATAGTCTGTATTTAGTAGGGAGATGGACCTATATGATGCACAGCTCAGCGGGTCCTTTTCCTTTTTCAGAAAAACCTGAATTATGGCTTCCTTAAAGGTTTCAGGAATCGTCTGTGATTCTAAAAAAGATGCAAACATAATCCTCAGAGTTTCAGTTAGTACAGAACTATATTTTTGGTAAAATTCAGCTCCCAAGCCATCTGGGCCAGGAGCTTTACCAACAGCGAGATCTTGAATCACATTCAGTATCTCCTGTGCTGTTTTTGAGTTGTTTAATGTTTTTCACACCTCCTCAGAAATCACAGGTAAATGAACCGATTCAACAAAAGATTCCATAGATATATCAGATTTGCCTCCTTTATATTCTGTTGTATAAAGTTTTCTATAAAATTGGGCAAAGAAGTCATTCATTTCAGCTGGTTTGTTACAAATATCTCTTTTTGCATTCTTAATCATATTTACAGAATTTTGTGCTTGGTACTTTTTTATTTGCCACATTAACAGCTTTAAAAATTTATTGGTCATAAAATAATAATTGGACCTGGTGTTATATATTAAGCTCTTTGTCTTTTCTGAGACTAGATGATTATAAAATGCTTTTTTCTGCATTAATCCTTTGTACACATTAGAATCAAATGAAGTACTATGAATCTGTGTCACTGTATTAATTTTTTTCCAACCACATTATTAGCCGTGCACGCTTCTTATTCTCAAATGAAACATAGAAACATAGAAGTTGATGGCAGATAAGGACTGCGAGGCCCATCCAGTCTGCTCATTTCTTTTTCTACCTTATGAATGTGCCATAGGTCTTTGCTCTGTCAATGGCCTATCTATTCATACTCATCTGTATTGCTCTCTTATGCCTATCCCATGTCTGTTTGAAGCCCTGCACTGTATTCATATCCACCACTTCCTGAGGTAGGCCGTTCCATGCATCCACCACCCTTTCTGTGAAAAAGAACTTCCTCACATTACCCCTTAATTGACCTCCCTCTAATCTCATGATGTGTCCTCTTGTCCTGCTATTTTTCTTATACTGAAACATGTTAGACTCTTTCACCTTGTTAATGCCCTTAAGGTGTTTGAATGTTTCAATCATATCACCTCTCTCCCTCCTCTGCTCTAGGGTATACATATTGAGTTCAGTTAATCTGTCCTCATATGTTTTCTGATGCAGTCGCTGCACCATTTTGGTTGCCCTTCTCTGGACTGCCTCAATTTGGTTAATATCCTTTTGAAGGTGTGGCCTCCAGTACTGCACGCAGTACTCCAGATGGGGCCTAACCATTGTCTTGTAAAGAGGGATTATTACCTCCCTCTTCTGACTTGTGATACCCCTACTAATACACCCCCAAATCCCTCTAGCCTTACCTACTGCTTTAGAGGTCTGCTTGAATGATTTCAGGTCATCAGTGAAAATTATGCCCAAGTCTCTTTCTTCCCTTGTGACTGACAGCAACTTCCCTCCTAGCCTATAGGTGGCTTCAGGGATTCTCTTCCCTATGTGCATGATCTTGCACTTCCCTGCATTAAACCCCAGCTGCCGCTCTTCCGACCATTCTGCTAGCTTATCCAGATCTCTTCTCATTCTGCCCAGCCCATCTGTATCATCTACTGTGTTGCAGATCTTGGTGTCATCTGCAAACAGACAAGCCTTACCATCCAGTCCATCTGCAATGTCACTGATGAAGACATTGAAGAGGACTGGCCCCAGGACTGATCCCTGAGGTACCCCACTTGTGACTTGCATCTCTTCTGACCATAAACCATTTACCACCACTCTCTGTTTTCTACCCGTCAACCAGTTTGCCACCCAGTTGACCAATGTCTGACCCACCCCAAGCCTACCCAGCTTATTAATCAATCTTCTATGTGGAACAGTATCGAAAGCTTTGCTGAAGTCAAGGTAGGCAACATCAACTGCTCCCCCTTGGTCCACCACTCTGGTTACCCAGTCAAAGAAATCCATGAGATTAATTTGACAGGACCTTCCTTTTGTAAACCCGTGCTGTCTTGAATCCTGTGCTCCTATGGATTCCAGGTGTTGCACTATCCTTTCCTTAAGGAGTGTCTCCATAATCTTGCCCACTACTGAGGTAAGACTGACTGGTCTATAGTTCCCTGCCTCCTCCCTGCTACCACTCTTGTGGAGCGGGATCACATGAGCCCTTCTCCAGTCTTCTGAGACCTCTCCTGTGCTCAGAGACTCACTAAACAGTTCTGATAATGGCTCTGCTAGTTCCACCCTTAGCTCCTTTAGTACCCTGGGATGTATGCCATCAGGTACCATTGCTTTGTCCACCCTGAGCTTATCAAGCTCTTGTAGGACCCTTTCTTTTGTGAAGGGACTAGTGCACAACTCCTTCCCCTGTGTCCATGGTGCAGAGTCAGGGCTCTTCCCACATTCTCCTCAGTAAATACTGAGCAGAAGTATCTATTTAGGATAGATGCTTTACATGGTCCTCCTCCTCACATGCCCCTTCCCTTTGATCTTAGCATACCCCTCTGGACTTTCTCCTTTCACTAATGTATCTATGGAAAGTCTTGTCACCTTCTTTTACTGTTTGTGCTAGTGTTTCCTCAGTTTGGGCCTTTGCCTGCCTTACTGCCTTCCCTGCTTCCCTTAGGGAGCTTGGTATGTCTCCCTATCTTCATCCTGCTGCATTCCTTTATATTTCCTGAAGGACAGCCTTTTGGATCTGACCTTTTCTGCTACTGTGTTTGAGAACCAAAGTGATTTCCTTTTCCTTTTGCACTTTCTTTTCTCACTAACACAATGGGATGTTGCTTCAAGTATTGCATCTTTAATGCTTGCCCACTTTGCCTGTACCCCCTCACCTGTATTTCTTTTTGCCTGTACTAGCTTAACTCTGTTGGCCATCTTATCAAAGTCAGCTCCTCTGAAGTTCCATATTTTTGCCTTGGAATGGGATGATTTTGTTCTAGTGGCCAAATTGAACCATACCATGTGATGGTCACTGGCCCCCAGGTGGCCTTCTACCTGGAGATCTGTGATCTGTTAGTCAGTATTAGATCTAGGATAGCCTTGTCTCTAGTGGGTTGTTGTACCAGTTGTTTGAGGCCCTCCCCCATCAGGGAATCCACCATGTGTCTAGTTCTGGCAGATATCCCTGCTCTTACTGACCAAATCTGTGTCTGGCATGTTGAATTCTAGCATTATCAGAACCTCCCCTTTAGCTGTCATGTTTTGTGTATCTTCTAGCAGTAACATGTCTATGTCCTCCCCTGGTCTGGAGGCTTGTACACAACCCCAGGTCATATGGCTGTCCCATTTCCTGTTTCCAGGGTGACCCACAGTTCTTCTGGCTCCTTATGTGTATTCTGAATTTCTGTAGCTTTGGTATTTTCATAGACATAAAGGGCCAATCCACCCCCCCCCCCCTTTTTGCACCTCGGTCCCTTCTGAACAGTACATAGCCAGGTACTGAAGTCTCCCAAGTGTGGTTACTGGTAAACCATGTCTCACTAATGGCTACTATGTCCAGTTAAGTTCTGCACCAGGCTTCTAATATATACCTTAAAATATTCCCACACTGTTTTTGGTGATGTTTCTTGAGTTTATTGAATTCAAAAAAATTCTTTACAGGCTTCTAAGATTTTTTTTTTCATTGCAGACTTATTCAATAAATTCAAGTCCATTCTCCATATTTTTTGTTGGGTAATTGCATCAGAAATTCTTAACGTCAATAGGCAAGGTGAGTGATCAGATATCACTATACCAGTATAATTAATTTCTTGAACCATATGCATTAAAGTCTTTGAAATTACCAAGAAATCGATTCTTGAATATGTCTGATGGACCACTGAGAAGAAGGAGAAAACATCCCTTTTAGTATATACTTTGCACCATGGGTCAATCAACCCTTAATCATTCATAAAGGTATTAATTACCCCACGGGCTGTCGAGTGAGTTTTATCCAACCCTATTGTTTTATCTGTCTAATATAAAACCAAGTTGAAGTCCCCTGCTATTAGAAAGGGGGCCTCAAACATGGAGAGTGTGAGAAAGAATTTGGAGAAGAACCTAGGGCAGTTCTGATTTGGGGCATAAATCACTGCACAAGTAAACTTAATGTTGTAAAGCTGCCGCAGCAAGACTGGATATCTGCCTTCCTTATCTATGTGGACCTTGATAACATGTGGTTTCAATTTTCTCCTGTGAAAGACAATTAAAACACCCCTGGCATTACTTGAATATTCTGCAAAATATGCCTTTCCCCACCTATTCTCAAACCATGTAATATTTTATTTTGTTAAATGAGTTTCCTGAAATATTACCATATTTATATTTTTGCTTTCCATATGATTTATTACTTTTATAACCTTTGATCGTTCCTGTAGGCCTTTAATGTTCCAAGTGGCAATCCTAAAAGATTCTGTCATAATAATAATAATAATATCTAAAGTCTTTAAGTTCCTGGATCCCCTTTATCATACCAAATTGATCATCAGCATTGGATTCATAATTTAACCTTAATGAATTTCTATAAGAAAATAGAAGCTGTTGTACTTTAACTATACTCCTAAACTGACCCCCCTCCCTCCATAATAGAATCCTAATATCCTCAAACCCTCTCCCCTTAAAACCCTGCATGTGACAAGATGGCTCAAAGGTCATCTTGCTATACCAGCAGACACTAAACCTAAACCACAGGAGACATCCCCCCCATTATTATTTTATGATTTTCTTTTTTTTTTCTTTCCTTTTCCCCCTTCATTATTTTTTTTTTTGGTTTTGCTTTATTCCCTTTTCTCCCCTTCCTCCTTTGACTATTACTATACTGCCACTCTTCCCCTACTCCCATTCTTACATGGGGCAGACAGCAAGCCCTCATAATAATTCCTGATATGCCTTTAGATGGGGGGGGGGAGTTATTCTAGGATCAATATTCTAAAGACTATTTACTCCCAATATCTTGCTACCTTCTTTTCTGGTTTCCATACTAACCCAGCCTTTTCCCTCCTCAAATATCACCCCAAATAGCACCCCACACCCTACTTCTTAAACCCCCCAAAATATGTTTTCAATAACATAAACAGAGCCAGCGAGCTCCCAATGTTCCTAATGTTGTTATATTTCTAGAGCCTCCTAGTACCTCCTTCAAGGGAGAAAAGCAAATAGATGGGGAGCTAGCCAGTAATATTACTGAGGTTAATCCCTACACATATATTATCTTCCTTCCCTCTCTGTTCACTTTCAGCTTGAAGTCTCAAGTGTTCTCATATGCCATTTTAAATACTTCTATCGCATCTTCTGCTGAATTGAATGTTTGCAAGTGGCCATTCACAATAAATCTTAATTTTGCTGGGTATAGCATAGAGAACCTTATTCCTTTTTTGTAAAGAAGTTGTTTTAAGGGGTTAAATTGTTTTCTTTTTTCCATTGTACTTGCTGATAAATCTGGGTAGGCATTAATATGCAGATTTTCAAACTTTAAACCTTTCATTACATGAGCTTTCTGCAACATGGCCTCCCGATCCTGGAATCTAAGCATTTTGATAAATATTGTCCTCGGATAATCTGAATTTCCATTATTTCTAGAACCAGCTCGATGGGCTCTATCAATAATTATTTTATCTTCTGGGAACTTGCAATCCAGAGCCACTGTGAGTAGCTTTTCAAAATATAGAATTGGGTCACCCATCCCTTATACCCCCTCTGGTGCCTTAAATAAACAAATATTGGCCCTCCTGTCCCTGTCTTCTTGCTCAGTTATCTTCAGCTGAAGAGCCTGTAGCTGTCTTTCTAGATTGAGCATTTTCTGTGGGACTGCTTGTGTACAATCCTCCACTTGTGAGACCTTTTCTTCCGATTGTTCCATTCTGTTTGTTAGGGATTGTAACTTATTATTAATTTCAAGTAGTGTTCCCGTAACATTAGTAAGAGTTCCTTTTATATCACCTAATGCTTCAAGCATTTCATTTTTAAGACATGAGACCACTCGCAATATTTCTGCTTTAAATTGTAGAGTATCATTTTCTGGGGTGCTCCCAGGCCCTCCATTTAAATCATTCTGAGGAAGCTTTTCCTGTGTACCTCCTGTTAAAGCAGATATTTCGGCTATAGCCTGTATTTTGTTATGAGACAAAGATATTATTGTCATATCATTTTGAGTCAGGTTGCTCCCTTTGGAGACGCCAAGCTGTGTGTGCTCAGGGAGTAAATCAGTTTGCAAATTCTCCTGCTGTGCCATAGCCTGTAAGCTCTCTTCCATTTCTACGGGTGTAGCCATATCTGTAGGATGCAGACTTTTACTGTGCTGACCCCCCCTCCATACCCAACACTTCTTTATGGGTCATTTCCTCCTTCTGGGCTCCCTCAGTATTTTTAAGAAGCAATGCCAAAATATTACCTTGGGCCCCCCTAGGCCTGGGGGAGGGCTTACCAGCAGGGAAAGCAACATCTGCAAAGTCTCCTTCAGGTCCAATAAATCTGGTAGACTTGGGGAAAGCTCTCTCGCTGTAGCATGAGTAGTATGTTTTTTTTTCTTCTTTCCTTCTCCACGGGCGTCCAAAATTTCTTTTGCACGTCTAACTGATTTTGACATCCCGAGAGTTACTCATGAACGCAGGTCACATCCATCTCATAAAGCATTCCTGTAACCAGAGAAAACAGAGCACATTACCGCTTATAAAGGTGAGCTAGAAAACTGGCAAAAAAAACCTACTCGCTACTCACTGGGAAACAGTGTATCTTCTGGTCTTCAGGTGAGCTCCATGTTCAGGTGTGTCCAGCGTTGTCTTCACCCAGCCATATTGGAACAATCTGCATCATGACATACATCGTCAGACCTTCCTCATGGGTGCCATCCATGTGGGTGATTTTCTTGAACATTTTATTACTATTTAGTGCTGTGATTTAAATAAATCAAAGTGACCGCTTGACTAACAGAAACCCTGTTAGTCAAGCAGTCATTTTGATTTATTTAAATCATAGCACTAAATACTAATAAAATGTTCAAGAAAATCACCCCCATTCAAATCAATGGGGTGTGCACATCCAGTCTACATTTTCTGACATCACAAAATGGGGCTGCGTGTGCCTGCATGGGGGGGAGCATGGTTCTGGCTTTTTTTGCCTCAGGGGAATTTTATGAGTGTAATAACTTTTTCCAACGGCAGCAATAAAGAATATAAAGTATGGATATCAACTTAGGGCCAGGTAGGCTATGTTATGTGCTTTGGGGGGGTGACTACTAGGCTTCTGCGAAGCTGCTCTTTAAGCAGCAAATCTCCCTGGTAAGCAGGTAAGGACAGGAAGGGTTTTTCTGATGGTCAGGGAAGAAGCTCAAAAAAGTAAAGCTATGAGTAATACTTCATTTTTATGTTTCTTTGCATATGTTCAAGAAACATTTTGATTCAGAGAATGGCATTTCAGAGGTATGTCATGAGCTAGCCCAATGCAGAGCAATCTACATTGGGCTCGTCCCTGACAGACAAATGTCCACGCAAGCAGAGTATGACAGTAGTCACAGTTTCAAGGGCATAAGCTTTGTGTACTTGAAAGGACTGATGCGCCAATGAGAGAGCACTTCAGTACTTTTATTTGCATAAAGCCAGCCAGCAAGCAGCTGAGTGGCTTTATGTACATCACAGTTCTCCATCAGAGAATGCTTTCCACACTAAGCCCCTCAATATTACAATCTTCTTGAGAGGATATTTCTATTTTGTAAGATGTGTCCCTGATTTTATGGCTTGCTTCAGATTTGCAAGAGATGACACTGAGAGGCATACTTATATATAACTGTTCTTCCCAGCTTCTCACGACTGTCCTCCTCAAGTTCAATTACAGAATTTAGTCCTGCCTACCATACTGAGAGAGAGAGAGGGAGAGAGAGAGCTACAGAGAGAGAGAGAGAGAGAGAGAGAGAGAGACTCCAAGTGCAGTTAGCAGGTCATGTGAGCAACAAAAGAAAAACAACTACCTACCAACCTAGGGCAGGATTTACCATTGGGAAAATTATGCATGTGCATAGGGCCCCGGGTTCTGGGGGGCCCAGTCAGCTGAACTAGTCTGTGCTGAGAGGACAGTGCCAGCTGTGAGTTCATAAATGCATGTGTTTTTTTATTCTATAAATGCTGACGCTCACTAAGCCAGCCAGCATGCCAGGTCAGAAGAATGCTGGGGGAGGGATGTCAGCATCTGCTACACACAGACACCACTATGGCTACAGTCATCGGATGAATCCCGTCAAGGTAATGTATGAAGCAAACTTTGAGCCGGGATGGAAGCAGCCATGCCCCACAGTGACCCCTGTGATCATACTTTACTTGGTGCCAGAAGTAGCTTAGGACAGAGGCCAGAGGGTGGGAGAGAGACTTGCAGGCAACAGGCTAGGCGGGGGTGGGAGGGTAGGTGAGGTCAATGTCTCGCATTGGATTTGGGATTGGGGTCATACTTGTAGCCGGTGTCTATGTGTCACTGTTGGTGTGGAGTGAAAAGGGACAGAGAGAGAGAAAGAGAGGAGCCGAGGAGGACAAGACAATTTTAAGCAGCTGCCATCCAGCAGTCCATGTGGAGACAAGTTGGGAGTGGCTGCTTGGCGGCCTCGTGAGCTGGTCCGGTAGTGGACACTGCAGAGCAGTATATTCAGCATAACATCAGCCTGAACAAGTCCAAGAAAAGTATAGGTTTTAATAAAAAGGTATTTCATTTTGTTTTTTAATTATGTAAAAGTTAATATTGCTATTTTGATGTTACTGACCAGTGCTGGTCTGATTTAGAATGAGATGAGAGACCAGGCAGCCACTAGCCAGGGAGGTCTTGGGGCACAACTTTCAAGTAACCTCTCAGCATTACAATTTATAGTACTGTGCTTTAACTTTCTTCAGAGCAAGTGGCCAGAATCATAGGGCCAGATATTCAAAAGGGTTGCGCCATGCGCAATAGGGTTGCGCCTGCGCAAGTCCGAACATGCTCCATTCTGCGATATTCAGCAGGAGGCAGTTGCACCACAGAAAACATGCTGAGCAACAGCGCAATGCAAATGAATGCATGCTGAACTGGAGGGGGAGGAACCATGCATAAACTGCACAGCCCGATATTCAGTCGGGCTGTGCAGAGTTGTGCAGGCGCAACCCCCAACCTGCGCCTGCACAACTTTGAGCCAAAAAAAAAGGCTCAAGTCGAGGGCCACCCACAGGTGAGCTGCTGCATTGCAGGGTGCAACACAGCCTGCCACCTGTGGCTGTCCAACTCACTCCTGTGCCCCCCTGCAGCCGATCACGGGCGAAGACTGTAAAATCCCACCACCACCCCACTGGTCCGATCGCAGGCAGCAGTATCCCCGAACACAGCCCTGGTGGTCAGTGGACCAAAATCCGATCGCAGGATGTCAGACATAAACACCCCCAGACATAGCCCTGGTGGCTAGTGTCTCCCACCCACCCACCGACGAGCCCCACCACCCGCTCCCCGGCGGCAGCCAGCGGGTGGCAGCATCACCTGCCTGCCACCCTGCGCTCCCATGGCCCCTGACTGCCGGTGGGAGCTGCATGCCATTGGTGCAGGCAAGAGCCAATGGGCGTGCAGCCATACCATAAAGACAGTCCAGATTTGTGAATGAATGCATTTCATTCACAAAACTGAACTGTCTTGTATAATATGGGCTACGCCCGGTGATCTTGCTCTGCGCAATGGCGTGCAACTACCAGGCTAATCAGCGGCGGCAATAACTGGCGGTGGATGCCACCTGCTGGCTACTGGCGAAATAATGAAACTTTAAACAGGTAGTGAGAATGGTATAACCGCAGGTGCCTATTCCGGGGATATATTATCACCTGGACCACCAGGGCTATATTGGGGAGGTGTTTATTTCGACGACATCCCGCAATTGTGATTTTCGGTCCACTGGACCACCAGGGCTGTGTTCGGGGGGTGTGTGTTTATTTCTGACATCCCGCGATCGGGATTTTGGGTTCACTGGACCACCAGGGCTGTGTTCGGGGGTGTGTGTGTGTTTATTTCTGACATCCCGTGATTGGGATTTTCAGTCCACTGGACCACCAGAGCTGTGTTCAGGGGGGGTGTTTATTTCTGACATCCCGCGATCGGGATTTACGGTCCACTGAACCACCAGGGCTATCTTCGGGGGGGGGACACATTGCTGCCCGTGATTGGGCCAGTGAGGGGTGGTGGTGGGGATTTTACAGTCTTCTGCCCGCGATCGGGCTGCAGGGGAGCGTCGGTCCCTGATGGCTGCTGCCTGGCAGGGCGCCAGATGCAAGTCCTCGGGGATCGGCGCACCTGCATGCTAATGGCATGCAAATGGGGCCATAATCAGATGCAAATGGCCACCCCTGCGCCTTGCATGAATTATGGCCCCATTTGCATGTCACCTTTTGAATATTGGGATTTTGAGCATGGCGCAATGGTACTTGCGCCACTGCAAGTTGAATGCTCCACTCTGTCCACTTGTGGTGGCGCAAGTTCCACTGTGCCATGCACAGTGGCTGTGGCCAGGAGGTGATATTCAAAGGAGTTGCTCAAGGGTGCAACTCCTTTGAATATCGCTCTGGCCACACCCCTGCTCAACTATTTTGTGCAGCGCAAGGGCTTGCTCCACAAAATAGCGCAGTTTGAATATCTGGCCCCTAATGTTTAGCACTTTCCTATTTTAAAGAATAATATGTCTACAAATCCTCTGTGAGCAAGGATAGATAGTGTGTAAAAATCATAGTGCTATGCAAAATTCCTAGTAGTTGACAGGTATGTTTCAGGGTCACGGTGGTGAGGGTATAAGATGTGGAATATAATAAAAGTGAAAGTTCGTGTAGGGACTAAAAAATGTAGAAAAATAAATTATCAAATGCACACAGTCGGTATGCATTCTGTGGTATTTGGCAGTTGACGTTGTGTTTTTGTGTAGTGCTGGCCACACATGCACTATTATATCACTGCTGCCTATTACTTATTTAAGTTGACTAGATTGATCTTATGGTTAGTGTTGAAGCGCTGTTGAGGTAATGTTTTTTAAATGAAACAGTGTGATTCATAAGGACTTGGTGCATGTGTCTCTCTGTGTTGTGTTTTTTTTTTAACAGCCTACCGATTGGCTGCTGGCTGCTGCATCATGTGTCCTCTGATACAGTACACACACTGTAGAGTGGCTATATGAAGAAGGCTACAGTTGCTGCCCACAGCTCAAAGCTAGGATTAGAATTTAAACAAGCCATGAGTACTTTGTATCAGATTGTGGGCAGTGTTACTGTTTAGGCAGGAAATGGACTGTCCCATGTGTGAAAACATTGTTGCTGTTGTAAAATGTACTGCAAAGCCAAGCTTCACATGCAAGGAATTTATGGGGCACAGTAAAAATTGGGTCTCTAGACTCAGACTGGACCAGATCAGTAATATATGGACTGGTCGGTGTGGCCAGAAAAGCTGAACCAGGCACAAGTTACATGAATATTGCTGGTCCAGCCACTGTGACAGGACAGACTGGTCTGGCTTTTACATATCTGGGCTGGTCCTGCAGTCCATATTTCACCCCATCCTGGGCAGGGGTGGAAACTGGATCACCAGAGAATAGGACCGGACCACATTGGTACAGGCTTGGCTGGCCCATCTGTCCAGAGTGGCTGGACCAGCAGTATTCGTGTAACTTATGCCCATCCTGGCTGGACTGGCCAATCTGGATGTTACTAATCCAGTCTGGCTCTGAAGGTCCAGTTTTCTCCCATAGCCAGATTTATAATGCTTTTCATTTGTATATTTGGGGGTGGGAATTGTAACATAGTTTCTTATTGTGCTTTATTTATTGCATTGAAAGTGCTAACTGCAGTACGGCAAAAAGTTTCATTGCTTAAGCAAAATTATTGTGTTTCGTGACAAGGTTTAGCCATGCAGAGGGAGGGAGGGAGGGTGCATGGTTACTTCTGTGCATTGGGCCCATGGGAATGTAAATCCGACCCTTTACCAACCCACTCTACAGCACATTCAGCAAGCAGCAACTACACCCAGCTGCTAGTTTTTACCTTTTTTTTTCCAATAGCAGAGAGTAGTTCAAAAATTCAGGAGGGAAGGAGGAGGAATCAGCTACTCAGCATCACCTGGACTTGGGCAGCCCAGCAGGCAGATGAGACGAGATAATTTAGGGCATTTAATAATGAGAGGTGAACACAACTCAGGAAACCAGGGGTGGGGTGGGGGCAACATGAAACCTGTCTGCTAAAGTGGGGATAACTTGATAATGTTAGCTATCCTGACAGGCAGCCCAAAGTCAGTAATCTTAAATACTTAAGATGTGTTATACAAACTTATAGAAAACTGTCCCTCATCATTTTTTTTTTAATCCTGTAAATCAGAAAACTGTCCATTGTTGTTTGTTGTGCCATTAGCCCCCCCACACACACACCTAACCCTCCCATTCAGCACCCAACACCTCCCCCCTAAGTCCTTACTTACCCAGAGGGGTCAGATGCCGTGATCATCTCCAGACTGCAGAGATATTTTCACTCTTCAGCGCTGGACCACGAACTGAGGAATTCAGGTATGCAGCTCAATGTACTTTGATGGATTTTGAACTTAATAGCATACCTTGGGCATTTTTTTATATTTTTGCCCCAAATTTTCAACATACCTTTTTTGGGACACCACCTCGTGAACAATGCAAATGATGTTAGGTAAATCAGTCTCAAAAGGTGATTTCATGGTCACTGCTCAAAATCAGCTTTTGGGCAGGAGTTGAACATTTTTTTTCATCATTGATCATGAGGTGGGATCATAAGAAGGCTATGGTAAAAATTTGGCATGTAAATATTGAAAAACAACAAAGTTAAGAGCCTATGTTGACGTTCACAAACTCAGGCTCATAACTTTGGTAATTTTCAATATTCTGACCCCAAATTTTCAACAAAGCCATTTCTTCACAGCACCTTTGAATATGACACCTGTCATTTTTCAAATTCTGGCCTAACTGTGCTTTCGCATCCCAAAAGCTGATTTTGCCATCACTATGCAAAATAATTTTTCAGTCAGGAGTTGGAAGTTTTCTCCACCACTGTTCATGAGGTGGGGTCGTAAGAGGGCTATGCTGAAAATTTGGCATAAAAATATTAAAAAATAACAAAGTCATGAGGCTACATTGAAGTTTGTGAACACAAGCTCATAGCTTTAATATGTCCATGACACATACACCATGCAAGGAAACATTCGGCATTGACAAATGCTTGTTTTATTCTCTTTTTCTTCCCACCTGAGTGGCCCCCTACCCCCCATCACCCCAGCATCATCATTCCAGCATACTCTAGTATTTACCTGACAGTTCCTGCCTCCAGTGCTTGCCCCTCTGACAGGGTTGATGGGGTTCCCCTATCCCCACCATTGAATAGGATTTGGTTTCACTGGCTGGGCCTGGATAGCCGGGTGTGGGACCTGCTGGTACTGGTGTCATCCTGCTGGTTGGTAGTTTCCTTGTTCTTCCCTGGGAGATGCAGACATGCAGTGCTGTCACACAGCACATCACGTGCTCCCACATGATGTGGATAAATACCTGCCACATCTCCCTGCACTCTGGCAGTCCCAGACTGCCATCCCCCAGCCTCCACTAGAGGCCAGAAGTACGCTGGTCTCCACAACCCTCCCTTCAGAAGAACAGAGCAGTCCTGCAGATGCTTAACCCTTCTCCCACCAAGCCAAATGAGGGTAAAGAGCAGTAGTGTGTGAGAGGTGGAGCACTAAGGGCAAATTGGCAGAAGGAATGAAAAAAGGGTGGGTCCAGCCTAGCAAGTGTAGACTTTGGGGAAACACTGTAGACTACATCTGTGTAGTCAAACAAGGTAAAAGTCATCTGAAGGAGGATCTGTCGAGGAACCAGGAGAGGAAGGCAGGATTTGTTTTGGTATGGCACATCAAGTTTAGGGCAAAGTTTCTTATGCACAGCGTCAATAGGGGTGGAAAAGCTGAGATTCTGGTCCAGCCACATCCCTAAGTTCTTGAAGTGGGGCACTTCTTCAGGCAGGTTGCCATCCAGAGTTTTGAAGACAGGTGCATGCTGGAGCCTTGCATGTCTCTGTCTAGTGGCAAAAGTAAGGAAAATACTTTTTTTTTTTTTGGCATCTAGTGAGAGCTGGTTTGAGTGAAACCAACACTGGACATTTCCAAAGTCATGCTAGAGTGATGATGCCAGCTCAGTGATGAATTACCTGAAGTAAATAGAACTGTGTCACCTGCATTCATGTGTAAGTGTGAGGAGACACAGGTGGAGGGAAGATAATTTAAGAAGATGAAGAAAAAGATTGGGGACAACAAGAGAGACTTTAATTTAGAGTTATTCTGACTTAATCATGCAATATTTCTGTATAGTCTGTCTCATTATTATTATTATTATTATTATTATTATTATCATCATTTTTCTTATGAAATTTAATGAATTAATCTAGGCCTGTAATTGGAATTCTTTATTTGGATTCTAATGATGGGATGTTATAAGCTTAGAGCAAGAAATGAGATATGAAAATGTTTTACTCCCACTAAAAGTTATTTATACTTTAGGGGAATTTGTATCTTTTTTTTTCCAAGAAGAAATTTCTAATTGTTTCAAACTGTATGGAAATTTTAAATTTTCTCAAAGAAAATGATTGGGTCAGGGATGGAGCCCTGGGGGAACTTGGTTTGATGGCAGGGAGGGGCGGGAGAAAGCATCACCAACTTTGACCAACTAGAACCAATCTGAGAGGTAGGAGGAGAACCACCTGACAGCCAGGTCAGATAGGCCTGTGGCATCTTACTTATCCAGGAGAAGGGGTTGGGCCACAGTATCAAAGCCCTTTACCACGTTATGAAAATAGCCATGGTGAAGAGGCCCTAGTCTATGCCTTTCAGTACAAAGTATATGATCTGAAGGAGGGAGTGAATGGTGGAATGGTATTTACAGAAGACAGACTGAAAAAGGGAGAAGAAGAAGAGGAGTCAAGATAGGTGGATAGTTGGTAACAGCAAGTTTTTCCGGCACCTTAGCTAGGGCAGGGAAGATTGAGATGGGATGGTAGTTACCTGGGAAGCAAGATTTGCCCCCTTTGAGGAGGTATAGTACTTTAGCCTGTTTCCAAGACACGGGAATAGATCCAAGTTGGAAAGAAAGATTGAAAATAGGGGAAAGAGGGGCAGTAGTGTATGACACAGAGCGATGAAGAAGATTAGTACCCCGACAATCTGTGCTGTGCCTTGCAAGAATCAAGAGTGAGTAAGGCAGCAAGTGTGGTCTCTGAGGAAACTGGAGGGAAAGAAAAAAATGCTGGGGTTAAGGGTGGTGGATGGGTGGCATTTGGAGAGAGACAGGGCAGGTGGGAGAGGGAGAAGGAAAAGAAGGAGGACATAGGAAGAAGCCACAGGATGTAAAGTAATTGTTGTAGTGTTAGTGACCTCAGATGGATGATAGATAAATGAGTTTCCTAGTTAGAGGACAGGGAAGGTAGATTAGGTGGGGGGTCAAGAAGGGAGTGAATAACCTTCCAGAATCTATCAGGGGATTTAAGGTTGTTCTGAAGATTGAAGACAAAGTAAGCTGATTTGGCATCCCTGATGGCCTTAGTGCTGGTGTTACGTAGAAGTCTGTGTCTTAACAAGTCTTTAGGGGAGCCTGAGAATTGTGGAGATGCCAGGCAGAACCAAAAGCTTTGAATACATCTCTGCAGAGATCAGAGGAAGGTGGGACCCACAGACATGAGATCTTATGAAAGGGGCATGTTTGTCCCATGTTGCAATAAATTTGGACATGAAAGAGATTAGAGCAACATCTACAATGGTGGATAATGTGAAAGTTGACCAGTCGGTGGTCCGAAGGTCATCTAGTAGGGATGGTATGTCAAGGGACTTGAGCAACCTAAACTAGATAAACTCTGGAGGGGCTTTAGTGTCATGGAGTCTACAGATGCAGTAGACCATACATTGGTTATCAAAAGCATCCAGTAGCTTGGCAGCTGAAATAATGTGTTGGGGTGTGACGGCAGGTCCAGTCAATGAGGAAATTATTCATGGAGTTGGGGTTGAGATAAGGGATAGGTGGACTGGTCCAACAAAATTCAGAACCCCCCAGATCTCCCAATATCCGTCGGACTCGGGTAGATCTGAACTCTGGCTGTCAGTGTACTGGGTCCACCTCACAGTGCTTTCCTTCCAAAAAACACTCTGCCATTTATTAAAAAAAATAAATAAATAAATCCCTCTCCCATCAGCCAAACACCCCCCTGGATACCACAAAAACAACAACAAAAAAAAGGTTTTTTGTTTGTATTTCCTTCTTACCACCTGTTGCTTGTGGCTGCATGCTCTCTCATGCAGAGAGTCAAGTGTGCAAGTGCATACCTTTAGCATGAGAGTGAGTGCAGGAGCAGTCTGGGGTGGAGAACACCTAAAGGGTTCTTGGTGTGGACCTCAGTTGCGAAGGTGCGAGTCAGTCCTCAGGCAGTCTGTGGGTCAAGTGCACTTAGCATTCTCTCTGCCCAGATGGTATTTTCAGCACTGTTCAGTACCGGATCAAAACAGCACACCAGGAAGAGTGCTGAAAGAACCATGCTGTGTAAAGCGTGACAGGATTTAGAGAGAGACAAGGGTTAGAATAGCTGTAGGGAATTACTGCTACCCCTGTCACTCTGCAGATATCCTATAGAGAGATTGAATTGCTGTGTGCTGGGGTACTGGTTGAACCACTCCTGTGGCGAAGTGGCAAGAGTACTAGCACATGGCAAAGCAGGAGACCTGGGACCATGGTTCAGTTCCTGTCAGGTCTCCTACTGCTGTTTAAAAAAAAAAAAAAAGTTATTTTCCGCCCTCCTGATTTTCTCCCCAGCCCTGAAGTCCATGACCATCTGGAGTTCATTTTTTTTTATGTCCGGGTGTGAGGGGTGAAGCCCCACATAAAGAGTGGGCTGAGGCTGCGCTCTCATAATTGGGTCGCTGTTGTACCAGATGTTGTACGTGAGACGCTGCTGTTTTCCTTGTGGCATTCACTGCCATGTGGTTTTTGTTTGCGGCATCATGACCCCATGCCCACTATTCAGGTGAGCATAGTATTTTGAGTGTCATTAATTTATAGAGAAATGAACAGGTTGTTGTAGGCAATTCGGTGCAACACTAATTTTGCAAGTTGGGCTCTTATTGAGTGTACGGCTAAATTTTGGTAAAGGGAACAGATGTGGCAGCTTGATAGAGAAAGCATGTAAATTACAGCATGGGCGTGGCTTGAAGTTTGAAAGAGGAACATAGCACTTGAAAGAGGAACGTAGTACTTTTTTGAGGCTTCAAATACATGGTGCCATGTAATTTCAAGAAGTTTAGAATCGGTTTAGTAAGCAATGCCAAAATATTGTTGCTCACCCCAGATAGATGCTAGTTTGGTTTAGAAGCTATTTAGTGGCATTTCAAAGCAGCTTTGTTTATATACACACAGATTCTGTTTTCATGTTGATATTTGAGAAGGAGTTTAATATTAATGGACGATAAGCACATCGCACTCTTATGATTTTGCCATTATTATCAAAAGTAAATTACATTTTTTCTCAGGATGTGCTGAATGGGCAGTGGGTTTTATATCCACCATGCCCAAGAATGAATACTTCACCCATAGATATATCTGCCCCTCCCTTGTTGCAGTATCAAATACCCCGGGCCGTCTCTCTCCATATGGTGATACACACCATGTACCAATATTATTAGCACCATTGCCCTCTCATCTGCGGTACCTACCCTCTTCCAAAATGAATATCCCTACCCCACTTCCCATTTGTTGTGCATCCAAAACAGTGTGAGAGATGGCAGCTTGTAAATTACATGCTCGAGCAGGTGTCGGCTTGGAGTACTTCTCTCCTCTGGTTCCCCCCCCAGGCTGAGGTCCCAATGGCTGGAGTGAGCATTCAACAGGCAGGCATCCTAGGTCGGGAAATGGGGAGGCAAACAGGTAAGCCCCCACAAGGGGATGAGGTTACATTATTTGAAATATGCAGATATGCAAACACAAAACTGTCTACTGTATGAAGCACCTTTCGTTCATCTTCTCTAAGCAGTTGTGTGGATTGAGCTGAACAGTGTAGACAATTTCAGCTATTAGCTTAGATGGAAATCAATTCATTCTGCAGTAAATCATCCTTCCTTATTGGCCCACTCATGCTGTCCTGTTTTCTTTCTTCTCTGGATGTGTTCAGTAGCTTTAGCTCATCAGAGGAAACTTGTGCAACAGTTATTCTATAATTCAGACATTTCAGTGCTTGTGCTCTCTGAACACTGGCTTCAGAGCCAGTGGATGACTGGGCCTCAGTACGTCTGTGACAGAGTGGGTTGGAATCAGCATGTGGGAGGGGTATTTTATTCTAGGATTGGGTGGTGGCATGGGTATCAGTATATTAGAGGAGGGAAAAGGGTGTTCATTCTTGGAGAAGATGGGCATCAGCAAATGGGAGGCGGGGTAGAGGTATTCATTCAGGAAGAGGGTGGGTACTGCAGATAGGGGGCAGTGGTCATAATAATATTGGTGCATGGTGTGTATCACCAGATGGAGATGGAAGGCCCAGGGTATTTGATACCGGAATGAGGGAGATGGCAGTTATATCTATTGTGGAGCACAGTAGTGAAGTATTTATTCTTGGGCATGGTAGATATAAAACCGATGGGAAGAAGGAAAGGGGTGTTCATTGGGACTGGGTGGCTAGCAGCAGATAAAGTGGCAGGGAGCTGCATACTGGATCAGGGTGGTTGGCGACAGAGGGAGGTTGCAGGATATACATACTAGGAAAGTATTATTGTCAGCAGATCAGAGGGGGAATTAAGGGTGTGCTGCATGTAAGCCCCCCCCTTCCCCTGTCTAGGGGTATATTATGATGGTAAAGTTCATGAGGAAAAGGGAAAGCATTATTGCCCAGAAAACACAGTCCAAAACTAGAGTCCACATACTTGGCCAGCCTGGCTTACCAGACCTGATGGAACCGGGGTGCCCACAGACTTTCAGGGTGCAGAGATGATACACAGGAGGGATGAAGAACACTGTCTCTGCATCTACCTGGCCTTGCCAACTTCGCCCGTACGCCTTTGTCGACTGTCTTCACCAGGCAGGCCTCGTGACATCTTCCTCAGCAGTTCTCTGGTTCCCACTGTTCTGGATGACACCTTGGAACACACTGGAAACATGGCTGCGGAGGCAACTTCTTTTAACAGCAACACAGTTGTTTTCAAACACAAGATGCAGACACCAAAGTTGCAGAAAATAGGGGATCCCATTTAATTAACAGTTAATAATGGTATCCCATGATTTGAGTGAGTCAATATGGGCGAAGGTAAAAGAACGAATGGTAAAAGGGCTACTGTGATTTTAGAGCAACCTTGAAAAGGGCTCCTGTGAATGTACAGCGAGAGTCGCTATAAGCGAGTTGGTAGTGATGGTTGTGGTTTGGAAAGAATGTAGGGATTTGTGTGACAGGCTGTTTTTGAACTGGCCACCTAGTGTATAGGAGATAGTCACCGCCTATGAGCCTGGCAGGCCTGGGTTTTCATACTGGGTCTGTAGAATTTATTATTTTCTATTTTGTTTTGCTCTGGGGAGGTTTTTTTTGTGTGTGGTAAGTAGGGGAATGTTTCATTCCCACTGTTCTACCTGCTCTCCCGACTTTGCCCCCTAGGCCAATGCCCCCTTCAACGTTGTCCCCCTCCCCTTTTTTCTCCCTCCCTCCTGAGTTTTCCCCTGCCCCAGTGTTTCATCCCCCCTGGAGTTTATTATTTAAAGTTTGGGTGTGTGTGAATGGCGAAGCCGCTCACAATGGGGGTTGTGGGGGTATTTCGTAAAAGTAGTTTTATTTGCAGCTCGCTGTAGTGCTGCTCACCATATTGCCATTCACTACTGTTGCATTGCTGTTGTTGGCAGAGCTGTATTGCAGTCGCTGTTATCACATGAAACCGTTAATTAATAACAGGAACAGTCACTCCATGGAGCAGTAAAGCACAAACAGGTTGCTCAGGACATGTGGTCACATCAGAAGCTCATGGGTGCTCTGGTTCAAGGGGGTCCCACAAAACACTCAAGCACTACATCTGCACTGAGGGGTCACATTTCTGCAGGTAATCCAGTAGATCACCCTAGAATCTGGGCAGCCAGCAGTCCAAATACAGGTAGCAAACTCAAGGCCAAATAAGGCCTTTAACAGTATGCAGCAACAGCTCTCTACTTTTCTCCGCTCATCTTTCCTCAAGCAGCGTGGACCTCCAGGGAATGGCCAGACCAGCTACGGCCACCATCACTATCTACTCCTCCTCTTTGGGATTCTCAAGGCACACACTTCTTGAGGGATGACTGCCCGACCCACAGCCACCCTTACAGTGTGGTTCTCGCTTATGGGCACAAAGCACAGAACTCCACAATCCAGGGCTCAGGAAATGCTAGGACCTCCAGGGGGTTGCCCAATCCCCAGGACCGTACTAGGACTCCCTCACCTCTTGTTTCATTCTTCTGGCAGGCAGCTCTCCCTTTTTCCCTCATGAACACACTTTTGTTTCGGGCCCCAAAACAACAGGGGCTGCACAGAAATGGCAGCCGCCACTTCTACACTCATCAATCAAAAACAATAAAAGAAACAATGCAACCTCATGGCTGCATGGCCAAGCAGGTGAATGACCCACTCTGACCAGTCCTTCCTGGAGCTCCCTCATGAATCCCCTTCTCTTCACTCTGTACTCCCTTTCATCCCCTCTCATTCACTTGGCGCCTAAACTTAAGGTCGAATCATGGATCAACTCCAAGGTGCCAAACCACACCGTACCCCAGGAGTGCCCAACAGGACTTGTAGTCCCATTTACACTATTTACAATCTGCACCCCATGGTGCTGGCTGGTGCTGAAACTACTTATTCTAAAAGAAGCTTCCACTCCTTTGAATTTTGCCCAGCCAGTGGCCACAAGTGTGCAGTGTGCGCAGGTCCACCATCTTCAATTTACAATTTTAACAATTAAATAAAATTTTATTAATTTCCCCCTTGTAGGGGTCCTGAGTCCAGCCAAACCAGGAGACAGGACCCAGGACCTGGAGCAGCCGCTCTGCTAAATTTCCTATTCTCGGTGGCCACACATGCCCAGTAGTGCAGATCTGCTATCTTATTTACAATTATTTATTTAAACAAAATGTGATCCCAAGCCTGGCCAAACTCATAGACCAGACCCAGGACCACCCTACAGGCCCAGAGGCACTGACAACCCCGCTGCTCAGCCAGAACCCAAAATGGCTGAGACAGCAGGGAAGGGCATCTGCAGCTGCAAGCCACACACTGGGGGTCGCAAGGTGCGACTCTTATCTGAAGCAACAGAACAGCCAGCACCATGGGAGAGACCAGAGACCGCCATCCTGAGGTAAACCCCTTTAGGGGGCTTACATGCATATTTGGGGGGAGGGTGGTACAGAATAGGCTGGGGATAGCCATAGTTACTGGGTCAGAATGGGGGAGTGATACCATGCCCCAGCTCACACAGAGGGTAAGAAACACAAGTGGATAACCTGTAGCCAGCAGATGAGCACATAGAATAGAGTCAGAAACAGGCCAAGTCACTCGGGCATGAAAAACTACTTTATTTTCTACTTTTCAGTATTTTTGTGATTGTTATCAAGTACTGCCATTCATTTTCTTAAGGTTCTGATTTGAATCATGATAAAGCAGAACTTATCAGGACTCTGACATGGATCCTGGTTCTGATAATAAGGGTCAGGACAGTTTTGGCTCTGCCCATCCCTAGTTGAGATGGGTTGGCTTGGTAATGAGCTGTGCAAGATTGAGGGTCTCAGTTTGGTGAATGGCATTTTCTACCAAGTGGAAGAGCTAATTTATATTTAGATCCTTAATGACTAAGAGCTTACCTGAAACTGAGAGGGAGGAAATGGCTGAAAGTGTGGCAGAAAGGTATCAGCTTTAGCATTGGGGAGGAGTAAATACCACTGATGTAAATGGGATGTGAGCAGGTGAAAGAGAGCCTACACAAGAGGAGTTCATGAGAAGAGTGGACAGCAGAATGATACATGATGTCACAATTATGGTTGTGACATACATATAGAAGAACTTCATCACCATGCTTCCTACAGCCTTGTCTGTGAACAGTGTAGCCAGAAGGTCTGACTTCTGAGTCATTGATTCTGGTAGAGAGCGAAGTTCCAGTAATGATCAGGGTATCAGCATTGTAGTGTACAGCCCACAGACCTTAGCTTGTCAAGTCTAGGTAGTAGACTCTGGGGCCCAATTTTCAAAAGGGGGATGCAGAACATGCGATCAAGCCCTGCATCCCCACAATGTTTTCCGCAGCTGTGTCCCCGTGTTTACCTCAACTTGTGCCCAATTTTCATACGGGGATTCTGACAGTGCCCTCTTTTATGGCAGCTTAGCAAAGCTGTAGCACAAGCCCCATAAAATGGCACCTTATGGCTACAAATGCACGCCAGGGGAAGCTTGTAACCTGCTGCATTGCCACAAGAGACTTGTGGCAGGGGGGTTGCAGCAAGTGGCTTTAAAAATCATGCTTACCGCACAGTTTGCTGCAAGTCGCCACTTGTGGCAATCCCCTCTGCCTCACGTCCCTGGCAGTGATGCAGCCAGTTTGAAAATCGGGCCCCTGATGTTTATATGAAAAACATTCAGACCTTTGATACAGCTTGATAAGTACACACTAAGTGTATTGCAAAATCAGTTTCCAAGTATATATACAGAATAATGTTAACATACCCTGTTGCAACAGAAAAACAAAAACGTACACTTGAATTCAATTAATTTAAAATCTAATAAACTCAGACTCAGCCAGAGACTGAGATCAGCAGGAAACAGAGTACAGTAAGTGTGTGTTGCGTGGGTGGATGACTACATTTTCTGTAACCCAAGGCCTCTTTAGAAGGACGCCACATATTCCTAAAGGTATTCATATCCTTCATTAGAACATAATGTGCTTTCTCTGGATTCATACAATCTGCCTTCAGGTTTAGCCACAAAGACTCAAAGGGAGGGAGCAAGCACTTCCACAAAATGCATTTCCTTGCATTGAGTAAGACAAAATGTAACCATTTCCATGCCAGACCCTATGCTGGAACATGACCTGAAGTTATTCCCAGAAGACCAAGACCAGATTTGAAACCAAGACATGTCCCCAATGCATTAGCTTTGCAGTTTCTTCTGTCAACTGTTGTTTCTATTCTTTTTTTCATTTTCAGAGTCTCTAAACAAATATTTTCTTATATGCATTCACACACTCCTGGTCCAGCACTTAATACTGCATGATAAGAAACTCTTTTCTGCTCCGGAAAGAGCTATCCCGGGAGAGACCTTATTTAAATTATCCAAAAATCTCTGGAATCACAATGTCACATTAGTAATTTTTTCCTGTGCCAGCACTGTCTAGTGTGATCGATAAAGGATCAGGATACAGGAAGCACATTTACTGCACTTAAACTCAATTTCACTCACTTAGCTGTGCACATCTGGAAATCATTCATTGCAAAGTAGAGAGTGAACCACAGATGCAGACAGAAATCAGTCTGTTTGTCTGATGGTGACTTTTTTCGATGGCATGATATTAAGAGTTTAATATGTGTGTGTGTGTGTGTGTGTGTGTGTGTGTGTGTGTGTGTGATCATAGGTTATTTTGTGACTGATTTCCTGTTTTGCATTGCTCATTCTGGCTAACCATAAATAGGGTTATTTTATGGATATGCCCATGAAGCATGTGTATGTGTGTGTTGGGGGGGGGCATGGGGGAAACATGACAGGCTACCATTGGCTACTATGAGACATTTCTTTCCCCTATCACCAGGCTGGCTCCCTTTGGTCCTGCTATACCCCAAACCCTATCACCCACTGTCCCTGGGACTTACCTAGGGGGACCAACCTGTTCCTCCACAGCTTGACCCTTGTGATGGGGCTATTGGTGGTTCCACAGGCCCCCCTCCAGATGCCTTGCTCAGTTTGGTGGGTCTGTTGTGCCCAGTAGATGGTGTGGGCTCTGCAAGGAACCACAGGCATTATCCTGCCACCTAGCGGTATTTCCTTCTTTTTTGCCTGACCATTGGATGCCCCATGGAGTTGATGGCTTTACATGAACATGCTAGGCACGCTGACATCTTCCATCGGGAGTACCTCCTCCTGAATCCACTGCTCTGCTTGCGTCACCACCTATGGTCACCGAGCTGGCAGTGTTGTGCTGGAGCATGCTGCCCAACCTCCCTGGAGGTGGACAGCATCTTCTAGGGCACTCAATCCCCTACCCTCTGCTGGCATCTGATGACTTGAGCTTGCTTCCGAACCCGAGTCACTGGCATTATGAGTGGTAGCGCTACCTCTGTGCCAATGGGTCAGCTTACAAGACATTTCTTAACAGCTCAGTGGACAAAGAGTTTTTCATTTGATGCAGTAACATAGAAACACTGCTTTGAGCTATTCTGCAGCAAAATAAATAAAAAATGTATGACATTATTATATCTTACATAATTAAAAACAAAAATGTCAGGGGAGGCCTGCTTTTCTCCTCAGGAAACTGGATGCATTGCATTTGAGCATAGATGGTCTTTACTGAAGAATGTGCAGTTAATAATGATATTAATATACCTGAATGTCTGCAATGAGCATTGAAGATTCAGGTTTCTGCTCAGTTTTTTGTTTTAATCACTGGGTGGATACGCTGGGCCTCATGACCTGGAAACATACAACACAATACATGCAAATGCCGATGTTAAGATAATCATATGTACAAAATACAATAAAAATATACAACCTAAAATAATTTAGAAGCAAGTGAAAACCACTGAATCAAACAAATAACTTTTAATATGTTCCGTAAAACTGCTAATTATACCAGAGTTCCTAACACTCAAAGGTAGGTGATTCCACATATAAGGTGCTAGGTAAGAAAACAGTTTCTGTCCAGCTTTCAGTTTGTGTAAGGAAATAACCAAGGACAAGGTTTAATTTGCTCTTAGAGAATAGTCATTTTTCTGTGTCGACAGCAATTAGAGCAACTGACACCATCTGGCCACAAGTGCTACATTACAGAATTAGAATCGGCATACCCCCAGTAAATCTCATACCAAAAACTCGATTTCTACATTACTTCATTTTAAAGTTATGAGCTTTTTTGTAACCCTGATTTCACTGCCTGTTCAAAAAAGCCTGTTTCAGTGAAGAGCTGCTGCTAATGTCATCTCAGGACCTCACAGCTTAGGACTCCCTGTCAGCAGGCTTATAGGACCGGTTTCTGCAAAGTTGCAAAAATCATGTGCAATAGTTTTCACAAGTATACAGGCAGCACCAGTCAGTACAAATTGCTTTAAAACTGTGTGTGTTTCAGGTTTTATAACAAAGCTGACAATATTTCGTTTATGTGCCTTTTTGTTGTGGTCCTTTTTTCCAGGGTTGCCGGATGCTCTGGGTCATAGCACATTGTTGTGAGGCTTGCACACTGAATAAGTTGCTGATGTGGTGAAAGACTGAGATCATTCACGCTTATAGCTTGGCAGAAGACACCAGGAGAAAGGACTGCTGTGTGACTGAACTTCTCTGCTGGGACTAAAATAGAACTTTTGTATTTGGACCTTTAATTTAGGGTAAAAAAACTAACATACAAAACAAAAAAAAGTGTGTGTTTGGGTTAACTGAACTGAATGGGTAACTGAAAAGTCATCTAGGTGTAAATCTCAGGTGACTGAAAGGACTTGACTGCTGTGAGGTTTAAATTACTCGTAGAAAGATCTGGTAAGTAGGGGGAGTGGCTTAGCTAGAAGGAAGCTACATTTAAAGACTGCCTTAGAAAGATTCTGCTAATAGCTTGGCAGAAGACACCAGGAGAAAGGACTGCTGTGTGACTGAACTTCTCTGCTGGGACTAAAATAGAAGAACTTTTGTATTTGGACCTTTAATTTAGGGTAAAAAAACATACAAAACAAAAAAAGTGTGTGTTTGGGTTAACTGAACTGAATGGGTAACCGAAAAGTCATCTAGGTGTAAATCTCAGGTGACTGAAAGGACTTGACTGCTGTGAGGTTTAAATTACTCGTAGAAAGATATGGTAAGTAGGGGGAGTGCCTTAGCTAGAAGGAAGCTACATTTAAAGATTGCCTTAGAAAGATTCTGCTAATAGCTTGGCAGAAGGCACCAGAAGAAAGGACTGCTGTGTGACTGAACTTCTCTGCTGGGACTAAAATAGAAGAACTTTTGTATTTGGACCTTTAATTTTGGGTAAAAAAAACTAACATACAAAACAAAAAAAAAAGTGTGTGTTTGGTTAACTGAACTGAATGGGTAACCGAAAAGTCATCTAGGTGTAAATCTCAGGTGACTGAAAGGACTTGACTGCTGTGAGGTTTAAATTACTTGTAGAAAGATCTGGTAAGTAGGGGGAGTGGCTTAGCTAGAAGGAAGCTACATTTAAAGACTGCCTTAGAAAGATTCTGCTAATAGCTTTGCAGAAGACACCAGGAGAAAGGACTGCTGTGTGACTGAACTTCTCTACTGGGACTATATTGCTCTCCTTCCTCCCTCCACCCCCCACCCTAAGCTAGTTCTATTTTTATAGGCACAGGATTTGACTGACAACAGGAACTTCCTGTTTAGGGGCAGGAAGTGAGTGATCACAGAACCACCAAGGACCCACCATCCTAGAAGGGCAAAGTAGCCTCCGGCCCCTCTAGCTGCTGGAGGTCTGCCTCTGAACAAGTAAGTGGTCTACTGAGAAATATAGGATATTCTTGTCTCAGAACAGGACAATCAGGAGCTTAAAGGGCACACAGGCAGAAAGTAAGGAGAGAGAGAAAAACAGACAAAAGAGTAAGGATTGCAAACAGTTAAGGGGTCAGAAATAAGACATGATTGGAGTGGTGCAGTGCAGTGGCTGTGGAGCAGCAGTCTTCCGGGAGATATTCTGGAGGATGCGGTGTTGTCCCATCTGCAGGCACCTCTCTGGGCTGAGGGAGGAGGTTGCTCATCTCCAGGCTGAGTTGGCCAGGATTTGTGGGACCTCCTCTTCCATCCAGGGACCACCAGTGCACTGCCGTTGCCTCAGAGGTTGCCAAGAAAGAGGAGCGGTTGGACCACAGTGGGCTCAGCGAGGGTGAGGGTGGTGGAACAGAGGCACATCCCTCCAGTTGTACCTCTCCACAATTCCTATGCCATTCTGGCAAAGTGTGGTTCCTCTATGGAGGCACCTACAGTGGAGACCAAGGAGGATGTTGGAACCTCCACAAAGGAGACCCACAGGAGGGTGGCAGGGGACCCTGCAGGGGAAGGAAACAACTCCTGGTGGGGACCTTGTTAGGAAGGTAGAACTGGGCAAGGAAGGGAGAGGAGGTAAAGTGCCTGCCTGGCACCATGGCTTGAGGGACAGGGAGCGAATCCTCAGGATTGCCGGAGCAGCTGCACAAAAGAGGGAGCTGGATGTCATTGTCCACCTAGGGACAAATGACCTGGCTAAGAAAGGGATTAGAGAAGTGCAGGAAGAGTTTGTGGAATTGGGGATGGGCCTTAGTCAAGTAGCACGCACGGTAACTTTCTCAGAGGTGCTACCCATCTATGGCATAGGAGAGGCTAGGGTGTTCCGTACCATGGGATTCAATCAGTGGTTGAAAAACTGGTGTGGAGCTCAGGGATTTGGCTTCATTGGGGACTGGGGGTCCACCTGAGTGATGCAAGCCTATACTGGCATGATGGGCTGCATCTGTCCAGGAGGGGAACCAGGATCCTGGGTGATAGGTTTAAATGCTTCATTGGCAAGCTTAAACTAGCCAAGGGGAGACACTGAAAGGGAGCAGGAAAAATCCTAGCCCCCAAACAATCACGGGTAGGCAAGGCAAACACCAACATGGAGGTGTCGATAGGGAGAAGGGCAGGGTAAAATGGAGAAAGTGACAAAAGCAAGAAAGACAGGGATGGGGCAAAAGGGGGTAAGGCCATCAGGAAATGGAGGGTAATGAGTATGAATGTCGTAGTCTGGGCAACAAGCTCCTGAGCTGGTGGCCTTAATGGAAGAGGGATGCCTGGATATCGTAGCAGTCACAGAAACATGGTACACAGAGAACCATGACTGGATGTTAACATACCAGTGTACATAACTTACAGGAGAGACAGGCAGGGGAGAAGAGGGGAGGAGTAGCTTCTATGTAAAGGAAGGGATAAAAGCAACTGAACAAAAAGAGTAAACATGGAGGAGAGGAGGCACTGTGGGTCACCTTGGAGACTGAAAGGGCACCACAATCTGCACAGGGTTGTGTACAGACCCCATGTCAGGGGAAGGAATGGACAAGGATATGATGGAAGGCATTCTTAGAATGGCAGAGAAAGGGGAGATACTGTTGATGGGAGACCTGAATATGCCAGATGTTAACTGGAGCACATTTGCTGCAGCCACATCCAAGAGCAGGGCCATTCTTGATGCCCTACAGGTGGCAGGCATTAGACAGCTAGTTTTGGAACCCACTCGTGAGGGAGCAATCTTAGACCTCGTACTCTCAAACGGGGGCAGTGAGAGGATCTCAGATCTAGAACTAGGTTGCCATCTGGGGACAAGTGACCATCAAACAGTGTGGTTCACGTTAAACTCAGCTACAGAGTCGAGCCATACAAAAGTGAGGGTACTGGACTTTAGGAGGGCTGACTTTGGCAAGATGGGAGAGTGCCTCCAGAAAGCACTAGCAAAACAGGCTAGAAGGAGGTGTGGAGCAACAATGGGAATTATTAAAACTGCCATCACAGAGGCAACAAGCCTTTGTGTGAAGCAAATAAACAAACCAAACGAAAGAAAAGCCACTATGGTTCTCAAGAGAGGTGGCTGTGAAAGTCAGGAAGAAAAGATAGCATTCCGGAAGTATAAGGAACACAGAAGGAGCAGGACAGAGAGCTGTACCAGTTAAGGCAGAAAGAAGCAGAGAGGGAAGTCAGAATATCAAAGGCCCAAACTGAGGAAAAGATAGCCAACTCAGTTAAGAAGGAGGATAAAACCTTTATAGGTACATCAGCGAGCGAGAAAGACAAAGGGAGGGATAGTGAAGCTGAATAGAATGAATGGTGGTGGGCAGAGGGGACAGTGAAAGCAGGAATACTGAACGAATATTTCTGCACAGTATTCACAAAAGAGGAGGGGGAAGTGCCTAATCCAATTAACAGAAGCACTCTTGATAGGGGGGTCGATCCCAGTCCTTTCACAGAAGAAAGGGTTCTGCAAGAACTCCTAAAACTGAAGGTGGACAAAGCAATGGGTCCTGATGGAATTCACCCCAGAATTCTAAAAGAATTAAGGAAGGAACTAGTGAAACCACTGGCTACTCTTTTTAATAAATCATGGGAGGATGGTGTGGTACCCGAGGACTGGAGGAAGGCGGATGTGATTCCCTTCACAAAAGTGGGACCAAGACAGAGGCAGGAAACTACAGACCTGTCAGTCTGACCTCTGTGGTAGGGAAAGTGATGGAGTCACTCTGAAGGAAAGAACAGTTGAGTACCTAGAGGTCAGTGGAGCACAGGATCCAAGGCAGCATGGGTTCACAGCGGAAGGTCATGTCAGATGAATCTAATAGATTTCTTTGACTGGGTGACCAAAGTAGTAGACCAGGAGGGCTGTGGACATGGCCTACCTAGACTTTAGCAAGGCATTTGACACAGTCTCACACAAAAGATTGATAGTCAAATTAACCAGCCTGGGAGTGGGTCCCATGGTGGTAGCCTGGTAAAACATTGGCTGGACAACAGGACACAGAAGGTAATTGTAAATGGAGTCCACTCTGAAGAAAGGGCGGTTACTAGTGGGGTACCGAGGGTTCAGTATTGGGTCCAGTCCTTTTAATGTCTTCATCAGTGACATTGCAGAGGGACTGAAGGAAAGTATGCCTTTTGCAGATGACACAAAGATCTGCAACAGGGTTGATACACAAGGAGGCGCGGAAAGGATGAAAAGGACTTGGCAAGGTTGGAGGAATGGTCAGACATATGGCAGCTAGGATTCAATGCAAAAAGTGCAAAATAATGCACCTGGAAACAAGAATCCAGGGAAGAATACACAATGGGTGGGAGGTAGTAACAACAACAAAACAGGAAAGGGACCTGGGGGTAATCATATCAGATGACCTTAAGGTTAGCAAGCAATGTGAGAAGGCAGTAGGGAGGGTCAGTATACTGGGATGTATAGGGAGGCATCAGCAGCAGAAAACAGGAAGTTGTTATTCCTCTGTACAGACAGTTGGTGAGACCCCATCTGGAATACTGTGTCCAGTTCTGGAGACCCCATCTCCGCAAGGAGTTAGACAGGATAGAGGCAGTCCAGAGGAGGGCAACTAAAATGGTGCAGGGTCTGCAAGAGAAGCCGTATGAAGGGAGAGACTAAAGGAACTTAATATGTATACCCTTGAGGAAAGAAGGGAGAGGGGGGACATGATAGAAACTTTCAAGTACCTCAAGGGAATCAACAAAGTCCAAGAGGGTAGCATCTTTCAGAAAAAGAGACTTGCAAGAAGAAGAGGACACAATTTAAAGATAGAAAGAGGGCAGTTCAGGGGCAATGTGAGGAAGTATTATTTCACAGAGAGGGTAGTGGATGCATGGAACAGCCTTCCTGAGGAAGTTGTGGGGTCTAAAACTGTGGGAGAATTCAAGAATGCATGGGACAGACATAAGGCAATTCTTGTGGGGGGCAGGAAGATATAGGCTGTTGGTTAACTAGGATCTGCGGCCTATCCTGTAGGTAGGAAAATGGGCAGACTAGATGGGCCTAGCAGTCCTTATCTGCCATCAAAGTCTATGTTTCTATGTTTCTATGTTATCATTCAATTGAAGTGATTTCTAAGAATGGCACTTTAAAACACATATTCCATCTCCTTTTCACTGGGGGTGGGAGAGGTAATGCTGTTTTAAAAACTTATTGGGAGTTTCTAATTTAGCCAGCACAATGTGTTCTCCCTGTCATGTTGTTTTGACCTACATTCAGGCTCATCTATGTTCTACTCTAAATTAAAATGACCCCTTTACCAGAGCCAACACTTCCACCATTAGTAGGTATAAACACATATAAGGCCTTTATTAAAACATATAGTACAGCAGACACTGACAAACAGCACTGAAGTTACCAACATTGCAATATTAGCAGCAATACAACTTCCTAATAGGCACAGTAGAGTAACGCAAACTAACTGGCTAACCCTAAATAACAGGCTAAAGTTTCAAACCTGCCTTCTTTGGGAAAAAGAGCCATGTTTGGACTAACCCCATCTAGCATCTTCGAACTTCTCATACCAGCTCACCCCTGTTATGACACTAGAGGCAAAGCTCAGAATACCTTAAGTGTTCCCTTTTGGAGAACTGCACTTAGCCAATGCTCCTTTGTATATAATGCCCCCCTATGGTTGAATGAGGTGCTTTTGGTATTGCTAATATCCAGGCTTTCAAGACTGACCTTACACAGCACCTTGTCTCTAATGGTGCATGTGCTTGCCCATAATGTACCTGGCTCCCCAGTACTCCTTTACCTCCCCTTTGCTCATTCTTGGCAATACCTGTTCCTATACTCCCTCTTTTATACTCTTCCCTCCCTCACCTAGCTTATTCTTGCATATGTACCCCTACCTGCTTCCCTCCCCCTCTCTGAACTCCATCAGCCCTATCATGCACTTATTGTCCATCTGGCCCTCCTGCTGCATCCCCTCTGCCCCTGCATCCTTTCCCTTTCCTACCCCTCCATCCATGCCCTCTACTCTCACTGGCTGTCCTGCTCTGCATATCTTGCTGTTTTTGTCCATTCAGTCTTTTTCTACTACTACCAGCTACAGTCTCAGTCACTGAACCTCACTTTTGCCTTCTTGTTTCCTCCCCTTTCCTCTCTGTCTTCCCCTTCTTCACTAGTATTCTGTTGGACAAGACCCTCATATTGGGCTGTACTACAACAATCCATAGTCTCTTATTTTGACCAACTGAATGAACTAGCTGCATACTTGTTGTTATATTGTCCCTCTGAGCTTGTCTCAGGTATCCTCTGATTTTTTTTTTATCTTCTTATATACTGTATTTTCTATGTACTGTATTATGTATTGCTTTCTTGACATGGAACCTTTGTAAAAGAACACCACGCTCAAAGGTTGTATCTGAAGAATTTAAATAAAATAAATAAAATAAACTCCAAATGACTTCAGCAGCCTGGAGGCATGCTGACTCAGTATCCAGGAACCCTTGAGAAATGGACCACACCAAAAGGCATTATAAAACACAATTTTGTCAACTTTGTTATAAAACCTGAAACATGTAGTTTTTATAGCAATGCTTTTTGAATGGTGCTGCCTGTTTTACTTTAGACAACTATTGCACACGGTCTTTAAAACTTTAGAGAAACAGGTCCTACAAACTTGACAGGGAATACTAGATTGTGAGGTCCTGAGATAACATCAGTAGCAGCTCTTCACTGATACAGGCTATTTTGAACAGGTAGTGAAAATCAGGGTTACAAAATAGTTCATAACTTTAAAATAAAGTAACACAGAAATCTAGTTTTTGGTATGAGATTTACTGGGGGTATACTTATTCGGATTCTGCAATGTAGCACTTTTTGCGCCAGTGGCTCTATCTTCCCCTTTTGATACTTTTAAATATTAACTGTCCCAGGCTATATTTTAATACTGCCTGCGCTGGGAGACAGTCCACATCCAGTATATCTTCACCTGTGTGTGGTAAAGACTAGACCCCTGAGTCAGTTGAAAAACCAATTATGACTGACTTACCATACATTATGACTGATTCTTTCAACTAGTTTGAAATTTCTGACTTCAACTAACTGAAGAAAATCCAACCAATTTTTTCAACTTTCATCATCATTGAATTTTAGTATGTAGTAGTTTGTCATACTTCTTTAACTTCGCATCTTTTTTTAATTAAAATTTTGACTATAAAAGTTAATAAAATGTATGGAAAAGTCCCCCCTTGAAATCAATGGGGCACACACACACACACACACACACACACACACAGTCTTAGCCTTCTGACATCACAAAACAGGGCTACATGTGCCTACGTGGGAAGTATTGGTGGGTTAAGGTCAGGAAGCAGCTCTGTTTTTAGGATTTGGGATTTAGAAACATTATAACTTCATAAATGGTCAGAAACAAAACTAATTATTTATGCCCCTCAACTCTTGGGCAGATGAGGTATTGCATATGATGGAGGGAGCAGCAACTAGGTAGCAGCAGCTAAGAAGCTGACTGCACTTTGAAATGCAAATACAAAGTGTAGTGAAACAAATCTACACACAGTAGGGATCCACTAAAGCACAATAACTAGTCAAAACAACTACAAAATATACTAAGTCCCTGAAAGTAACAAGCTGAAGCAGAGCAGTAAAACAGTATACGGTATAGAAAAATAAGCAGCAGTAATACTTGTTACTTAGAAAAAGAACTGTGAGTCTAAAATACAGTATAGGTAAGGCCTCTTAGACACCCCACAGAAGCCAGAAGGTACCCTTTTGCAAACAGAGCTAACCATCAATATATGTTGGTTTACTAGTAGTCGTAGAATCTGTGAGACTAAAAACAGTTTTTGGGAGGACCCCTAGAAATACCTCCTGCATGGTATACCAGAACTGAGATGTATCCATAGTTTAAATTTAAAGCTAAAAAAAAAAACTCATGCATATCAAAAAACATTTTCTGACACAGTTTCTGAACTTGTTTTGGCTTTCAGCATGTACACTAATGTGTTTTGTAAAATGTTATTCATCTTGCCATGAGGACTTTAATATTTAGTCTATCTCATTTCTACAGTGGCAAACAACAAACATTTTGTCCACTGGACCTGACCGACCATGCTCCATGCTCTGGCCTCCTATGAGTCCGGGAACTCACCAAACGACCACCTGCACCTGGCCTGCTCCTCGAACTCGTGGGGAGTCTGACTTACTCACAATGCCACCACAGTCAGAGAGAAAGAGCTCAGCCAATCCACCAGCAGTAGATTGATGATGATCAATTGCTTTGGCTTTTCAAGTTCGGCCCCCCGGGCCCCACAGCCACCAAGCCCTCAACCAGCCAGACAAGCCAGCCTGGCATGCAGCAGACACACAGACAGACTGAGTAGTCTGTGCAAGACCATCCTCCTCCTTCCTACTGCCCACTGCCCAGCCCTGGTGAGCCTTACATACACATCCCATACAGTACCTTGCTCACTGTAGTAGCCTGTTGCCAGTTCGGTCCGGTGTCGGGTGATGATTCGGTCGGCATCAGTGGGTGGCTCCATGGCTCAGGCTGCAACTGCTGCTCTACTCTGTGGAGGTGCTGATGTGTTTTTGGCATTGTGTGCTCCCTCTTCCCAGCCAACACAGTTGGTCCCTAATCCAGACCCACGTCCTCACTCCAGTACTCTGCGCAGTGGAACTAGTGCACCTACCACGCCTCCTCCTCACCAGATCTGAAGACCTGACTGAGACTGAGAGAGAGTCACCCGATGAGCCTGGCTGACGGGGTCACGGGTGGATCCCGAACACGACCAGACCACTGACTTGCTGCCTTCACTTGATTGCTGCCTGGCTTTGCTGGAGGACTGACTGGGACCTGCACAGCCACTCACTGGTCTCTCTCCAGGCACCAGACACATCAGGACAGTGGACAGAGTTAACTTATTTGTGAATTAAAGTCTGAACCGCCAAACATTGTCCCTGCAGAAAAATGCTGCTTGCTCCATTGCCCATACACCAACACAGATGCCTCCTCTCCTGACAGTCTTCTCGCCTACCTAGGCACACACTCCCCACCACCTCATGCAGCCAGTCACAGACACTCTCAAGCTCCTGGCTTCTCCTTCTATCTCTCCTAATTGGTGGATGCTTTGTACCCAGAAGCCAGGGGTGCATTTTATTGGCTGTAAGGCTCGGTGCTGGCAGTGAAAGACCGCTAGATATTCGTGGCCTCCTGGCCCTGGCCCCCCGGCCCCAGGAAGAAAAACAGAGAAACACACTGCAGTGCAGCACAAAAACAAATCTGGATGGGTCATGGAATCGTCGACTGCAGTGGATTTCAACTCCACTATTTTATGACTGCAATCCAACGCAATTGCAACTAATTGCAACTGCACTGAATTGCAACTGACTATTTCAACTGCCGATGACTGCTCCGGGGTCTAGTAAAGACCCATAACTCATGGGTGGTGAGCACTAGGGAAGAAGAGGGAAAAGAGATATGATCAATCAATACTCTGAAGCTCTGTGTCAAGCACCCACCACAACAGATTGGTACTGCTGGCAGAACCTGGCAGAGAATGACAGGGAAAATGTGCAATAGTGATGAAGTCTCCTAAGCACTGGGATACATGAACAACACACTGAGAAAGCTCAAAAAAGTGCTGGCAAGCAACAGGTAGTGTTGGTAGGGCACTCCATTTGGAGATTTACAGACAAAGTTATGCAGTCAGAATTCAGGGAACCAGCTAGAAGTGTACATTTTGGGCAATTAATGAAATTCTTTTGATATCATTCAGTATATATCAATTAACTGATCATGCTTTTTGAGTTTGACAACATGGAGTGATGAAGAAATGCTATAAAAAAACCTCTCTTCTTTGCTCGGCCTATCCAAGCACCCACTGCCGCTCTGCTGCTGCCCGTGCTGGGGGACAGTCCAGCTACCCTGGGTATCTTACAGCACGCAGTTAAAGCACTCACCCACACAGTGTGGAATATGGACAAAAAAATAAACACTTACATGGAAAGACTGGTGAAAGTCGAACAAACAGCAGAGGTCATGCCAGTGGGAAACGAGGAATCTAAAAAAGATTGCTGGAAAAGCACTGATGGTTTCTGCAACTACAGAAAAAGACCAGGGCTTGATAAAGTCATGTCTTGAATTACTGGAAAATTTGGCCTGGGCTGCAAATGTCCAGATTTTAGGGTGCCTAAAGAAACAGAGGGGGAAGATGCAGCAGTGTTTTTGGAGTGATAACTCCCCAAGGCCTTGAGACTGGGGTTTGCTTGATGGATCATTTGGGCTTATCGTATAACCCTGAGGTGGGCACATAATATAACAGAAAGTTCTAGGACACTGTTAATGGTGACAGAATCTGAGACCACCAGGGATAAAATCCTACGAGCTGGCAGGGAGCAAGAAGCTGTTCAAACGGATCATTAGAGATGATTATTTTTTGAGGGAATCACATCAAAACTCAAAGAATTAAATATCCCCTTTCGTATTGTCTTTCTGGCCTGACTGCAGTTTATGGTCTCCCCCTCTCACTGGATTCTACCCTCACATCTTGGTATACCCAGTGCTGCACTTTTCACCCTCTCCCCACCTTCCTACATTCCTCCCCCTTCCCTCTGCCTATGACTCTGGCACTTCTTATCTGTTGTCTATTTTTCTGTCAAATGCTGCTGGCTGCCTTGTTACAATGTTACCCTTGAATTGTATTAATCTGTACTCTGTTTGCAATGTCCACATTGTTGTAATGTTTGTCTTGATGTTCCCCATAATTTGTATTTCTCTGACGTGGAACCTTTGTAAAAGAGCCAAGGCTCAAAGGTATTTGTAATCCTAGACTTAATAAATAAAATAAATAAAAAAAATGGTACAAGATAAGATGTATGCCTTTATGGATCCCAAAGCAGCAGGGTCAGTGTTGACAAAGTGATGCAAGAAATGAGAGGGCAGGCATGGGGGGGGGGGACATTCCTCCAAAGATGAAGCTAACCAATCTTTCTCGTTTCCTAATACACTGAACCCCAGTCAATGGGCGAGCTAGATGGGCCTGTGTATTTGGCTTTGCTGAAAGACTAGAATAAGGGACTGTGTACCTACACTGTAAGAACTTAATGATGGTGTTGCAAATTTTACATAGAATATACCCTTTTACATTGTCCTTTATTCCTGCTAATACTCATCTACAGGGGAGTGTAACATTCTTTTTTTTTTGTAGACTCTGTTTATGCTCCTTACTTCTCTGCCTCTGGACTCTCTCCAGTGAGGTTGCTCGATCTCCACTTCTCCCACCCAGTCTGAAGTCTTCTCCTCCTCCTCCTCCTGGTGACTGGACCCCTCGCTGCCTGTACCTCTTGACCCCCGGCTCTGAGTCCCCCGGGGTGGAACCACCTACTCCTATTTGGTTCTCTATCTAGAACTGGATAGAGCAGCCAAATGACAAATCATCAGAGGAGGCAGGAGACCCGACGGTGGGTGTGGGGTGCAGAGTCCCTGAACCCACCTTCACCTACCAGGGATAGGACTGTTCTTACCCTACTGACGTGGACGTACACTGGTGTCAGCATGCGAGGGGGACACTACCGACTTCCTCCACAGATACCCGCCACTGCCAGTACCTCATTGGCTGCCCCTGCCAGTGGTGTAATGACCCTGACCTCTGCCAAGCACCGCCACCAAGCGGGAGATCCTCTGGAACCCACCCCAGGAGAGGAGAGCTGTCCTCTGGATGTTCAATACTCTCCTCCCTGCTGACCCCTCATGGCCCAAGCTCATTCCTGAACCCGGGTTGCCTGCGTGACACAAGGTGTGGCATCCAGCGCCTCAGCCCTCAGTGCCACCAGGCTGGCCAGGAGTGTGACATTCTAATGTTAAAATGCATATGCTCATTTTACAGTTCCCATTCAGCTGAAATATTTAAACTCTCACTTCTGCTATAATAAGAAGCATGTGCTTACATGGAGTACTTTGCTGTGATGGGTGAATTATTTTTATTTATTTCACATGGTGATGGCAGCATGGCAGTCAGGGAGAAGCAAAATGTGCTAAAATAGTGCTGATAGAGGTTTCACTGATGACTATTTGGCACGAATGCTCTTGCTCAAGAAGTCTGAGGGAACTCCAATGTTTGAAGCAGCATGTGGCACCACTGGGTGCAGCAGCTAACTTTCTTACTTCCCTAGCTCTCACAGCCTCCAGAGAAATTCTGAACCCTCGTCAGCTTCACTGGGCAAGCCAGAAACATCTTTAAAGTAGCATTTATGTGACAGTTCCAATGCTGCTTAATGTCAAGTTTCCTACTGATTCATAATATCTGCTAAATACATTATTATGGGTCTCTTGGAGCCCATAGCCCAAGACGTGGTACAAGTAAATAGAGAGTTCAGAGAATGACCTAAATGTCTAGACTTAAAACCTAAGATGTGGAACAGATAAGTCAGGTAGGCTCAGTTAACAACATTATTTTATGTTTATAAACTTTTTAGAAACATCTCTAAATGTTGCTGTTGCTGATGGTGGCAGGGGAAGAATGGATGGCATTGACCAAGTTGGGACAAACAAAGCAGGTACTGGCTGGTCATCCTGCAGCAAATATTTCAGGAAACAGGTGTCAATCTGAGGAACAGGACTTTCAAGGTAGACTTTTCAGAAATGCTACCGGTGCCACATGTAAGTGTAATCGCTACCCACAAGGGTTTCCTAAGCCCTTGCACAATATGCATTCTTTAGGGCATAGAGGGTCTGTTATTTAGGCAGATGGCCCTGGCACTGCAGTTGCAAAAGACTGTATGCAGTGGAACAGTGCCTCTCCCCAAGCTGGCTCCTTTCATAAATGTACCTAGAAGGACTGCCCCTCTGGAACTGTACAGATGGTGCAGTGGCACTAGACACTTTCTGTTAGCTGGGGATAGGAGGCCTTGGTTGCAGCTCTGTAGCCTCATTTATGGCTTGGCATGCCACATACATATGGCAAGTGGCTCAAAACGTGGCTTAACAACTGTTTCCCAGTTTACCTTTAAATCTTCTATGCATCCCTCAGCACTTTTCAGCCACTGTTTGTGGCATGAGTCAGGTATGAGTAGGGCATAGAACTTCAAATTCTCTGTAAGACAAGATCAAGTTTATCAACATTGGTCTACATAGGCCTCAGGATGTAATAACACATCAGATGGTAACAGTTGTGAACATACAGTTGGTGTTGTTCTGGGCACCCACTCTCCCTATTATGGAGCAGATAAAAGATGCTGGACTTTGGGGAGCATCACTACCTGTTAAGGGCTGCAATTTAGAAATATAGATCTGTGTGCCCAGCCCTACTTATCTGTGCTGATTGTGATGGCCGTAACCTGCCCTTCTCATCTCGCTTCCATGTTTCCCTTTGCTACTGTCTTAATCTACCTCATGTGATTGTCCCACCCAACCTGCAACTTTGCCGGTGTATACAGTACCAGAAGACTGTGGTAATGGGAAGACACTCACAAAGCATCTCTTTACCTTGGATCTACAGAGAAAGGAGAGCAGCATTTCCTCTCCAAACAGGTGACTGAAAAAAGTTATGGTAGGTCTCTTTTTGTGGGTTCAGGGTATACTTGAAAAATAACACACATTTCGTGTAGATCTACAGGTAAGACAAAAGGCAACTAGCAGTGTAAACCCTTCATGGACCTTTGGAGTACCATTGTATGGAACTAATAGTATCCAGTCTCCTTTCTTTACTCTCACACCTCCCTGGTTCGTTCTGATTATGGGCATCTTACCAGGCAAACTTTAGAGAATAGATAGTAAAGTCTTTGAAGGACATTCTATTCATGGTGCCAGACATTAACCTTGGCACGCTCATTTATATCTGAAATCCCAACTCCTGTGCTAGGAGAGAGTAAGTGTTCCTTATTCTCTGCCCGGTCCCAAGAACTAACTGGATCCTTTGAACAGTGGTGGTATACAATCAGGATAAAGATAATGGTGTAGCCATCCAGACAAACCCCTTGAGGGGAACTTCTAGCAAGCCCTTCATTGTACCTTAATTTTCCTTGCTCTCTCTCACTTTCTCTTTGTCTTGTACAAGCAGGTGTACCAGCATACCAGGGACCAGACCTGACAGTAGACCTGTGCCACACCCAAAAACAGGGACCACAGTGTCACCACCTGAGTGAAGCAAAACCTCCCCCAACCCATTGCAGCCAGTGCAATGGGCTGAATCAAACCCTTGAAGCTCCATATGGCCACCTCCTCTCTTAATGGTTCTGGTCATCTCCCCAGAAGAACTCCTGTGCCATTCCTGCCAAGGGACTTTATACCCCCGAGAATGCATCATGTCAGGGCTAGGCCCTGACAAATGGAGAAATTGGATACCACTAAGAGTCTTACATGGGGGGAGGGATTTATTACACAAGCTAGAGTAGACAAAGCTCAGTAAGGGAGTCCAATGCATGACTTAGAGGTTGGTGCAGGAAACAAGGTTTTAGGTTTGTGGAGCACTGACAATGTTTTTGAATTAGTTTAGCCTATACAGTTAGGATGGGCTCCACCTAAACAAAAGTGGGAATTGCATGATTACCAATGATTTTTAAATAGTTGCAGGGAACCACAGATTGTTCCCAGTCAGTATGGTACACAGGGAAAGGAAGTGAATGGTATTATTCCAGGCTCAGGGCACATGTTCTCTTAACAATGGAAGGGGAATAAATTAAGGGGACAACAGCACATAGACAAAAATGTGGAAGAATGGGAAGTGGTAGCAAGGAAGTTATAAGTAGAAGTTAGGAGACATAAAATGTGGAAGCGTGCATATACAAATGTCAGGAGCGTGAATTATAAACTAGGGGAACAAGCAGGATTAGCTAGTACAGATAAAATAGACAGAATAGGGATTTCAGAAGGCCTACCAGTGACATCAGCGTTGGACATGATCAACTGAGTTCTTAGCTCCTTGCTCTGCCCTTCTACAAATGGCTGAAAATGGACCATCCTCTTGCTCAAAACCCCAAAAACCTGTACTAAAAGGCATACAGACTGAATGGAGAAACACACAGCTGATATGGAAGGTGAAAACCCGATGGAATAGTAGTGGCTCTCACTCAGTTGACTCTGCCAGTGAGACCTTTTCAGTAACTAGCATGGCCTCCTCCCATCCAATCACCAAGCTCACTGGCAACAAAAAGAAGAAATGGGACATTATTCTTAATGAACTCCAAGCTTTTTGCTCTGACACAAAATCAGATTTTGCTGAAGTACATAGCAAAATCGCAGCAGTACAAAAAACAGCTCAGGAGCATGATAGCGCCATTACAGAACTGGACACTGGATGAAGCTTGGGCAGACCAGCTGTTCTTTATTTATTCAAAATCTTGAAATTACAACCTTTGAGTCAGAGACTCATTTCCAAAGGCTCCACGTCCATACACAATACAGACATAGGTAAATACAACAGACAGTATGATACAATATACAATGCCAGGGCAGTTTGATGGCAAGGTTGCATCATGAAACCGTATACTGAGATGTCTAACACAGAGTTGAGGCTGTAGGCTATGGGTAACACAGTAAATAGTATGATACAGGGTACAGTGTCAGGGCACTTTGACTTCCAGTTACAGTATGACCATTTTACAAGGATGTCCTGTCCAGTTTACAAGGATGTCTAATACATTATTGTGGCTGTTGACAGTGCATAGGATAAATCTAACACTAAGACATCAGTTAGAGGCCAGAGAGTGAATCAGGGGACAGTGCACATGCCTACTATGCTTGGCTGGAGCTGAGTAAACTGGGTAAGTTAGGGGAGGCAGTTAGAGCAAATTCTAGAGCAGTCTGCTGAGAGACTTTGTCTGAGTGCCTGAGTAAGAATTGCAGACCATTGACTGTGAAAGAGGTCATGTGGCCATTCTGAGTGGCTGGTGAAGGCACTAGTGGTGGACTTAAAGTGTGCAGGTGCAGGAGCGGGTGGCAAGGAGGTGGGTCTTGAGTGCCTTTTTAAAGGGGCCACGTTTTTGATGGTTAGAAACCGATGGTGGGAGGGCGTTGAAGTAAGAGGGAGCCCTGACCAGAAAAGACCTCTTCGTGAGTGTGGTTCTGACTCTGGGAATGGCCAGTGCAACTTTGGTCAAGCTGTGTGTGTACAATGTGGGAGAAGAGGAGATTAGGGAGGCAGATAGGCCTGGGGGGGTCAAGTCAAGGAGGAATTTTTTGGTCAAGAGGCGGGACTGGTTGTGGACCCACTCGACAAAGTTCAGGATCTGGGTAATGGAATAGTGTGCATGTGTGTGTCATGCGGACTGCAGCAGTTAAGAGCCTGCAGGCTTTGTTAATGACCACTTTTATTTTACCGATAGCTGTTGCATCTGCGGCAGCCTAGACCAGCAACCCATAGTCGATCAGAGACATTACTGAGTAGGCTATGGCTAGTCTCAGGGCTTCTGGCGTAAGGCAGTCCTTACGGTGATAAAGGAGACCAATGCTTGCATTTTTAGCAGATGTGAAGTGCTTACTGTTGTATCTTGAAAAACCAAGCGATCTACACAGGGAATTTCTTTAGGAACTGCAGAGCTTCATTACATGCTTCTCACAAGGTAGCCTTCGTACGCACACACACACACACACATCTCAACCTCCCTCATCACAAGTCAGGGACAAGGCCTAAAATGATCAGAGACAAATGACCAAAATCAGGAACACATCTGAAAAAATAGTAGTATCAGTTCCAGAAGCTGTGTACAACATGCTTCTTAGTATGAATAGTATTTTCTTAATGAGAACTAAACTGTAACACCAATGGCTGGCATTAATTTGCGATTCAAATCCCTACTCCTCAGTGACAGAAATGCCAAATTTAGAAGGGCAGAAGAAATTTTCTGAGGCAAAATCAGGGACAGTTGAGAAGTATGTGCACACACACACACACACACACACACACACACACACACACACACACACACACATATTCTGGATCTTTCTAACAACAACACTACTATTGCTCAAGATGTATGTTCTTTTAGAGCCCATGCTGCCCTCTAGTGGTGCCTCATAATACTACACTACAGTGCATATATATACATATATATAGTTATAAAATGAGTAGGGAAATTTGCTTGGAATTTATTGGATGAAAAGCATGACATGACCGTGCATATATCACCTGCACTTTTACCCTCTCCAAAACAATTTTGCTATTTTATAAGATAGATAACTCACTTGAGGTAGTCAGCTGCTTGATGTACGCACGCCTTGGGAGGTTGATTTGCATTTGCCTGCGGCCTCATGTAACAACTCACACCAAGGCGCATGATATCAGAGCGCCACCGCACACCCTCAGAGTGGGTTATCTATTACATATATCATCTCCTTAAAGAGGCTACTACTTTTTTTATATTATTATTTAACGTTCCTAGTCCTTCAAATATGAGGGAGGTCCTCTGTTCCTTGGAGAGCGTCTAAGCTCTAAATCTGGTACTGAATTATCTACAGGTGAGGAATTTCCAAACACAGTTGACAAAGACACTTCTTTAAATTTCGGTGGAAGCGATATACTGTAGGTGTCATGTCAGTGACAGATGTCGTTGGATTACTCGGGGGCTTCTGTGGTAAGTGGTAACTCTTCTGATTTCTCATGTATCTCTAAAGAATTGGTTTGGTTTTGGGAATTGGCCCCTTTCACAGAGTTCTCAACCTCTATGTCCACAGCTCTGTCTAGTTCGCTGTACCTTCTATGGATTTGGTCCACATGACGGCGCACTACTCTGCCATCTCCCAGCAACACTTTGTAGGACAGAGGCCCTCTCATTTCATGAATAATTGTGGGTATCCATCTCTTTCCTTGGCCAAAGTCGCGACTGTATACTGAATCTCCTGTCACAAAATGTCATGTTTTTGCATACTTATCATGCCTTTCATTGGTCTTTAACTGTTTCTGCATCACCTTTCTTTTAAAATCAGGGTGTAACAAGTCAAAAGGCTGACCTCAATTTCTGACCTGGCTGGTGACACTCCTGTTGTTGACTGTGGTTTTATTCTGTAGCTGAACAACGCACAAGCTACTTTTTTTTCTAGTGTACCTCCAGATATTTTCTTTAAACACTCCTTGAATGTCTGTACTGCTCTTTCTGCTAACCCATTTGATGAAGGGCGATATGGAGCAGAAGTTATGTGGGTAATTCCATTCCTTTCCATAAACTCTTTAAATTCCATGCTAACAAAAGGAGTTCCATTGTCGGACACTACCATCTTAGGTATGCCATGGTTACTGAAGCTCATTTAGAGTTTCTCTACGGTAGCTGCTGACGTTGCTGAAGTCATTGGATAAACATCCATCCACTTGGAATGTGTATCCGCAATAACTAGGAACATTTTTCCATGGAAAGGACCAGCATAATCAAGATGTAATCGCCTCCAGGGATTCTCAGGCCACTCCCATGGGTGGAGTGGAGCAGTGGCTGGAGCCTTCCTATGTTCTTGGCACATGTCACAACTTTGAAACTTACTTTCAATTTCTTCATCCATCTTGGGCCACCACATATAACTTCTATCGAATCCTTTCATTTATGTCATTCCAGGATGGCACTGGTGCAACTGCTCAAGGACAACTTTATGACCTTTTTATTTATTTAGTTTTTGTTGACCGGGTAAGTGCACTAGACAAATCCTACCTATTTTCAGCCACGACCCGGGGGAGGAGGATACAGATGAATGTCAACTGACCTTGAACCAGATGAAACTCTTGGTGGTATTTTTTAGTGAATGAGGGAAATTTGGCCAGGACACCGGGGAAATTCCCCTACTCTTTTTGATAAGTGCCATGGGATCTTTAATATCCAGCTGAACTTCCACCAATCCAGGCAGATGGGACCTCGGTTTAACGTCTCATCCGAAAGACGGCACCTCAGAAGGGCAGCACCCCTCTCATGCTGCACTAAAGTGTCAGTACTGGGATATTAACCCAAGTGCCAGATGTGGGAACTGAACTCACAGCCCTCTGATCTTCCGGCCTCAGAGGCGAGTGTGCTACCTACTGAGCCACTGACACTGACCTTGGGGAGGCACTACAATGCGAGCACCCCATAAGACATATCCATTGTGCACACTGAGCTCAGTTTTTCTGGAGAAGTATGGCATGAACTGAGTTTCCGGAACTACCTTGGGCCATACTCGCAAGCCGTACTCCTGTACCTTTGCCAGCATAGGGTCTTTTCCAGTCCATAACCTGATCTGAGCAGCTGTCACTGGTGAGGCATCCATGTGGTCCATTAACAACACTCGTTCTTTAGAAATAGCTTTGGTTGGGCCCTCTGGTAGGGGAAGATGACTCAAGGCATCAGTGTTACCATGGTCCTTACCTGCCTTGTACACTATAGTATACTTATAAGCTCGAAGTGAGAGAGGCCACCTCTGGATCCTTGGTGAGGCCATCTTTGGTATGGACTTCATCTCATTGAAGAGAGAAATCAAGGGCTTGTGGTCTGTGTAGATGACAAAACAACACCCATAAATGTACCTGTGAAATCTCTGCACCCCAAACATCAAAGCCAACCCCTCCTTGTCTAGCTGTGAGTACTTTTTTCAGCAGCTTTTAAGTCCTTGACACAAATCCAATGGGTTTGTCAGTTCCATCAAGCATGCGGTGTGACAAAACCACACCAACACCATATGTGAAGCATCATAGGAGAGAATGAGGTCTTTGTCTCCATTATAGTGAGCTAATACATCTGATGACTGCAGTAACTTCTTGGAAGCCTCAAAAGCTTTCTTTTGCTCAGATCCCCAATTCCATTCCACTCCTTTGTTCGAGCTGATGCAAAGGCATCAAAAGGGTTGATAGGTTTGGTAAGAACTTGCTATAATAATCCAGCAGTCCCAGATAAGCTTTCAACTCAGACACATTATTGGGTGTGGGGGCCTTTTGAACTGCCTGTACTTTTTCTTTTACAGACCACAATCCTGTGGCATCTATTTTGTGTCCTAAGAACATCACTTCCTTACCTAGGAAACTGCACTTGCTCCATTTTAACCAAAGTCCTGATTTTTCCAATCTGTCTAACACTTCTTCCAAGTTTTTCTGATGCTTCCCTTCCATCTGGCCTATTATTAAAATATCATCTAAGTACACTGCCACATATGGGACTCCTTGCAATAACCCATCCAAGGTTCATTGGAAAATAGCAGGAGTAGATGAAACACTGAAGGGTAAACAGTTATATCCGAACAGACCCTTGTGGGTATTCACAGTAACATACTGCTTGGAGTCTTCATCCAGCACAATCAGTTGGCACGCATAACTCGTGTTTAGCTTTGTGAACCATTCTCCTCCTGCCAGGACTGCAAACAAATCATCAATTTTTGGAATCAGGTACTGTTCCAAGCATGACACGCTGTTCACAGTCAGTTTATAATCTCCACATATTCTCACAAAGCCATCGGGCTTCAGTACAGGAACACTGGGTGCAGCCCAGCTTGAAAACTGGACCGGTTCTATAATCATTTCTCTCAGAAGACAATCAAGTTCAGCCTCAACCTTGGGTTTCATTGTGTAAGGTACAGATCTTGGTTTAAAGAAATGTGGAGTTGCATTACTGTCCACATATATTTTTGCTGTGGTACCCTGTAAAGTTCCCAGACACTCCTTAAATACTACATCATGTTTTGCAATCACATCCTGCAGTGTCTGCTGCTGTAATGGTGTCACCTGATGGACTGTTCTCCAGTTCACAGCCAGTTCAGCAATCCAGCCTCAGCCTAACAAGTTTGGGCCTGCCCCGTCACCACAACCACTGGCAATTCTTTAACTGTCTCTTTGTATGTCACTGTTACTCTCACTGCCCCCAGTATCTCTTCAGGTTCCACTGTATAAGTTTTCAATTTAATTGCACACCTCTCCAGCTCTGGGACTTCCTTTCTATTCTACAACACAGAGTATTCTGCTTGATTCATGATGGTGATACTACACCCGGTGTCCACCTCAAATTTTACATTTTTGCCATTAATGTCCAACATCTGAATGATCGGTGCTATTTTGGGAATATTTGCCTCCTTCATACTATACATAGTATAAGCCTGTTCTGCCTCCGTGTCCTCGCTTTCTTCCTCCCCCTTCAAGTGGACGGTATGCTGGAAGCTTTTGGGACTGCTCTTACTCTGTTGCCCTGTCTTTCTGGGGGTGTGGATGTTCCTTTTCTCTTTAATCTTATTTCTACAGGCTTTACCAATATGCCCTTTCATTCCACATATATGGCACTTTTCATGGTTAAAGTGACACTCCAGCAGAAATGCTGGCCCCCACAACGGTAGCAATTTTTAGTTATTTTCTTATTCAGCTGTTCTTTGTTCCTAAACATTTCGTTTACAGAGTCCTGTGGCTTTTGTGAACTAAAACTGGGCCCAGACATTTCTGTCGACTACAGCTATAAATCTTTTACATTTTGACTAGCAGATTCCACAGTTTGCACTACATTCAGCGCTGTTTCAAATGTTAAACTGGTTTCTGACAATAACCGTCTTTGAATTCTGTTGTCATTTTTTTCCACAAACCAGCCTATCTCTTAGCATTTGCTCCAAAGCTTCTCCATAATAACAGCCCTGAGACATTTTTCTCAACTCCATAACGTAAGCTCCCACAGTCTGTCCTGCTTTTCTATTTCTAGAATTAAATTTGAATCTTTGTACGATTTCACTTGGTTTTGGGTTACAGTGATTTTTTTAACAATTTTACTAAGTCTTCAAATGATTTTTCACCAGGCTTTCCAGGGCTCAACACATTTCTCATTAAGCTGTAGGTTTGTGAACCCACTCCACCTAGTAAAACAGCTCTTTTGTTACTAGCATCTGTAATATCATTTTCAACAAAGAAATGTGACAAGATTTCACAGTAGTCATCCCAGGTATGAATCTGAGGATTAAAAGAAGCCACAGTTTCTACTGTGCCAGCCATTTCCTCTTTGAATGTTGACAGCCACTTATGTCATGTGTAGCTCCCACGTCTTTCTTTACTTTCACTCTGAATAATTTTCTTGTTCTCCCTCTGGGTGAAAACTTCTTTCTTTAGTTGCTCACTGACTCTTTCTTTTAGCCTCGTCACCAAATAATATATTGTATCCTGGAAAACCAAACGATCTACACAGGGAATTTCTTTAGGAACAGCAGAGCTTTATTACATGGCAGCCTTCTTACACACATACGCATGCGCTCGCACACACACACACACACACACACACACACACTCGCACATTCTGGATCTTTCTAACAGCAACACTACTATTGCTCAAGATCTATATTCCTTTAGAGTCCATGCCACCCTCTAGTGGCACTTAATAATATTACACTACAGAGCAATGTATATCACTTACCAAAATCCAGACCCTGTCAGCAAAAATTTGAGGACCTGGAAGAAAGGTCCATACATAAAAATATGAGGCTCTACAGATTTAGAGAGAAGGTAGAGGGCAATGATTTAATTCAGTTCATGGTGACTTATTTTTTGTAATAATCTTGATCTCCTCTAGGACTTTATCTTTCATATAGAATGCACTCACAGAGCACTGGGCCCTGTACCCTCATATACCCAACAAAGGCCCAGGTCAATTGTTTTGCAAATTTATGCCACTAAACAGAAAATATTGACCAGCATCTGGCAACAAAAAGTGGTATTTTTTAAGGTAAATGCACTTGTGATAATGATGACTATTCCCACTCTGTAATGGAGGAAAGAAAAAAAACATGGCCCTCGTCTCTCAGTTCTTTGAGACAAACAGGTGCAATGTCATGCCCCTTTCTGGCTAAACTATGTGTCTTCTATTCAGATGGTACAATCCTATAAAAGAACCTGGCAGAGGCAGCAGCAGACTTTCATAAAAAATGTATGGCTCCCCCGCTACCACCAAGAGCTAAAACCAAAACAGACAAATAGCAGACCACCCAGTTGCTGTTGCTAACCACCCAAGCAGTGATGGATCATCAGGAGCAATCAGAGGCAAGATATAAATATCTTCTGCATAAATTTAAACATTACTGAAATTGGGATGAGTCAAGTCTGGACTGTTATTTCCTCCTTTCCACCACATACTGATGGGCCGGCTGGGACCTGCCACATCGCCGCAGGAGGATGCTTTACAGATTCATGGAGGGACAGCACTTAACACTTGTCTCTACAACAGCACTGGCCACTAGACTTATAATAGGGCTCAGAACTTGTGGGCATTTCACTCAGGGGGAGCGTAGGCCAGGGTGAAGAGATTGGATGCATCAGGTTTAGCGGCCGACCCTAACTCCATAGAAAGATAGATTTTTTTCAGCAGAAAAAGTCCTTTAGACTCATTAAGTTTGCCCCTTGTCCTTGCCTATTCCATCACCACTGACCCTAGCTGGTCATAGGTGTCACTCCCTCCCCCCATGTTCTTACCTACTATAACCCTCTGCCTATCCCATGCAAGCTTGAAGCTCCCCACAATCTTGGCCCCCACTACATCCTCTGGTAGGCTGCTCCAGTCATCGACCACCTTTTCTGTGAAGAAGTATTTCCACAAATCTCTCCTAAACTTCCCCCTCTTAGCTTCATTTCATGCCCTCTTGGTCCATTGCCTTCCTTTCTCTGACACAGACTATTGGCTTGCACCTTGTTCACTCCTGTGAGGTACAGGTAAATTTCAATCATGTCCCCTTTTGCTCTCCTCTATTCCAGGGAGTACATGTTGTGTTCCTGCAATCTTTCCTCATATGGCTTCTCATGCAACCCTCTCATCATTTTGGTTTCCATCCTTTGTCCCACCTATACCCTTTTAATGTACTTGCGGAGTTGTGGCCCCCAGAACTGGACACAGCACTCAAGGTGGGGCCTCACCAGTGAGTGATACAATGGCAGCACCACCTCCCTTCTCCTGCTAGAAATTACTCTCTCAATGCACTCCAGCATCCGGCTAGCCTTCCCTCTGCTTTGTTACACTGCCCAGCTACCTTAAGGTCATCGGATATGATGACTGCTAGGTCCCTTTTTTGCTTGGTGATTGTAAACTCCACTCCTGCATACTTAAAAATTTGCTATAGCACTCTATGTTGGCATTAAACTTAAAGCTACTTACCATCATGATGCTGCCTGGAGGTACCCGGTCCTATGGTCAGAGAGGGCTCTCACCGTGTGTCTTGAATACTTTTCACTGCGTCAAGATTTCCAGTGCATAACTCTAATTTCAGGTGGCTTATCAATCTATCTCTGTTGTGGGGTTGTGCTAGCTGTGCAGACAGCCTGGTATATCCAGGTGTGGTGTATAGCAAAAGGCAGGAAGGGTCGGGCTTCCCCTCTCATGACCTCCCTGACACTATTTGGATATGATGCACATACTTCATTAATTTTGCCAGTGCAGCTTCTTACTCTGCCCTCCCTACTTTCCATACTTGGTGAGGTATCACAGGGGCCCTTATACAGTACTAATATGCTGACGGGACTGCTGGGGCAGCCACCCATTTGTTTGGCATGCCATATACAGTATAAGAACTGGCCTAGAAATGTGGCATACAAGGTGAACTTCCTGATTATTTCAACTGCCATCTCATGCTTGGCATCGGCAGGCCTTTATTCCTGACTGAGCTGTTTTCTTTTTAACTTCTGTCAGAGAGACTCCCCAAGAAATACTGAATGCTTTTCAGATGTGGGATGCTTCTAGCATTCATTTAGGTTGTTCCATTGTTGTTTTATTTAATGACTGCCTAATTCTCAGGGACAGCCAAGACTGTAATATTGGTGTAGTGGGGCATTTGGGGTTGAGTTATTTTAGAAATCAAACTGCTCTACTCTGTTAATTAAGACTTCATCTTACCTCTCCTATTACTAGATGATGGAATCCTCATGCCCAGACAGCTGCAGTCATGAGGCAGGAGTTACATGAGACCCCTTTACATTCAGCTTTCATTTGCCCAGCTGCTTTAGTCAAGGCAAATCAGATGGACCTCACTGGGGGAGATGGAGCACTTAAAAGTATACACATCTTCAGCACTTATGGCGGGACCCTGAAGATTTATGGGCCTCATACCAGGGAGAGTTCTTTTTTACAGTATTGCTTGCTGTTTGGACACTGTAACCCCTTATAATAGAGGAGGGAGGGAGGAATGGGAGTAATGGTAAATGGATTATTGAGTCACATAGTACTATCTGTGAGCTCTATCCATCACCATGTTGATCACTTTCCCCTTCACTTGATTTCAAGTGATTCCCTCACCTACATAATAAGGGGTTGCCCACTTTCAGGAGACCTGTCTACACAACTGATAGATGCACATTCTCCCTCCTGAGCTGTGATGCTGTACATCTAGCTGAGAGCTTGGTAACAGAGGGAACCTGCTTTTCGTTTCCCCTACCTTGGAAGTCACCCATCTTCCATGGATGAAGGGTTAGTTTGCAAACTGTTATTTGTTCAGGTTAAGGTTATTGTCTGCTTGATGTTGGTGCTATGTTGTAGCTGTATGCTGTTTACTATACTTTATGATGCATTCCTACTAGATAGTGATATTCAGCCTCAGGAACGTGACTTTGTCTTGGCTAACCTGCTTGGATATGGGAACCTGAGGCAAAGAAGCATTAGGGTCATATGCTGGCTTTACTTAAGCCCCAGCCTTGTTGTTAAGGGAACCAGTCTTCCAGGGTACAGATAAACCTGTAGGAAATTCAAGGGATATGGCCACAAGAATACCCTTAAAGATATTCTCCCAAAATGTTAAAGATCTGACTAACCCTATTAAAAGGCATAAGGCTCTAACCGCAGTTAAGATGGTACACCCTACATTTCTTATGGTACAAGAAATACATCTTTTGGGAAGTTAACATGAAAAGTTAAAATATTTCGGATTTGACAATGCTGTGGCCTCTAGCTATAAAGGAAATAAAAGGAGAGGAGCTGAAGTCTTGATACCCAGGGTAAAACCCGTTCAAGTCATTGATGCCTATAGTGATCCCGAGGGGATGCTAGCAGTTGTGACTGGCATTAACCTAAGAAAAGAAATTATACTGGCCAACTTATATCTCCCACCAAGGACAGATATGCCCACAGTTAATCTGCTGTTAGGGAAAAAATTGCAGTATCGTCGTGGCATACTAATCTTTCGAGAGGATCACAATGTGGTTTACAACTGTGTAGATTCCACCAACCAAAACCATCCCAAAGAGACAGCTGCATTGAAAAGCAGGCAAACAGCTATTTACTGCTATAGAACTATGCCTCAGTGGATACCTAGTGGTTCCTCAACCTTCATTCTAAAAAGTTTACCCATTAATCGGCTTCACATAAACTGTACTCCAGAACTGATCTCATACATATCTCCAAGGAACATCTTTACCTGTTAACCAAATGTGAAATTTTACCCATATGTCTCTCAGATCATGCTCCCCATATTACTTACCTCTAACTGGAGCATAACAAGTGCTAAAACTCTGCAGAGGTTTAATAACTGCTTTCTATACGTAGAAGAGTTTACCACCTTACTGAAAGACAAAGTTAGGCAGATAATTACTGAGAACACCCATGATGATATTAATCCCAGTGTACTCAGGGGCAGTGTTAAAGTAATGCTTAGAGGGGAGCTGATCGGGTACTCAACCAGGCTGAAAAAACAGAGGGAAGAAAAACTGCAGCACTTGCAACAAGCGCTGAAAGAGATGCAACAGAAGCATATGGGAGGGGATGTTTCTGTCTTCCCAGAAATTCATAAAATACAAAAACAGATACAAGAGATATTAAATGATAAAACTGAAATGGCATTAAGGTATCTGTGTCGGACGTGCTACAAGGAAGGGGCTACAAAACTTCTGGTCTACAGGCTCAGAAGGAGAATTATAGAAAGTGCAGTAATTAGTGTTAAAAATCCACAACAGTTTCATATATCACTCAAGATAAGATCATAGAAGCCTTCTGGTGGTATTATCAGCATCTTTATTCCCTGGAGTCCCCCACAGATCATCAAATTTCCAGTTTTTAGGCAAGATTCAGCTACTACATTTGACATCAGTACATATAACACAATTATCTGCATCAATGCCCTTGGAAAAGGAGGAGGAAATGATCAAGAATCTGAAAAACAATAAAAGCCTGGGGATATTATAAAACCTTTGGACAAGAACTCTTGCTCATCTATAAACAAACGTAACTGGGTAGCAGAAGGGCATCAGATGGCCCCACTTGGAATTGTTCAATAACCTCTGCCATCCTTAAACCTAATAAAGGTAGTTCACACTGCTCTTCATATTAACCTACATTAGTGTTGAACATTGACTATGACGAGGGGTCACATGATTCAGCTGAGCTGAAAGGAGCTTGGCTCTCAAGCTTTGCCTGACACAGTTCTAATCTGAAGCAATCCTTCTCTGCCTTACCTTCTACCTGCCTAAATGTCATACCATACGCTCCCATACGGAGATCAGGAAGCTAGAGTCAGAGGTTTTGGACATTTCTAACCAGTCTAAAAAGCTTAAAACGGATGTTCTTTTGGCCAACGTGGATAGAAACATAGAAACATAGAATTTGACAGCAGATAAGGACCGCTTGGCCCACCCAGTCTGCTCATTTTCCTACCTAATGGATAAGCTGCAGATCCTAGTTAACCAGCAGCCTACTTCTTCCTACCCCCACCCCCTAGAATTGTCTTATGACTGTCCCATGCATGCTTGAATTCCACCACTGTTTTTGACTCCACAACCTCTTCCAGAATGCCATTCCATGCATCCACAACCCTCTCTGTGAAAAAATACTTCCTTAAATTACCTCTGAGCTGCCCCCCCTCTATCTTCAAATTGTGCCCCCTTGTTCTTGCACACCTCTTTTTTTGAAAGATGCTACCCTCTTGGACTTTGTTGATTCCCTTGAGGTACTTGAAAGTTTCTATCATGTCCCCCTCTCCCTCATTTTCTCGAGGTTATACATATTAAGCTCCTTAAGTCTGTCTTCATATGTCTTCCAGTGCAGACCCTGCACCATTTTAGTTGCCCTTCTCTGGACAGCTTCCATCCTGTCTATGTCTTTGCGGAGATTGGGTCTCCAGAACTGTACACAGTACTCCAGATGGGGTCTCACCAGCTGTCTGTACAGAGGGATAATAACTTCTTGTTTTCTACTGGTGATGCCTCTCCCTATGCATCCCAGTATCCTCCCAGCCCTCCTTGCTGCCCTCTCACATTGCTTGCCCACCTTTAGGTCATCTGATATGACTACCCCCAGGTCCCTTTCCATTTTTGTTGTTGTTAGTATCTCACCCCCCATTGTGTACTCTTCCCTGGGTTTTGTTTCCCAGGTGCATTACCTTGCACTTCTTAGCATTGAATCTAAGCTGCCATACATTTGACCATTCCTCTAACCTTGCCAAGTCCCTTCTCATCCTTTCTACCCCACCTTGTGCATCAGCTCTGTTGCAGTATCTTGTGTCATCTGCAAAGAGACATATTTTCTCTTCCAGTCCCCTGCAATGTCGCTATAAAGACATTGAAGAGGACTGGTCCTAATACTGAACTCCCATGGTACCCCACTAGTAACTCCCCTCTTCAGAGTGGACTCCATTTACTATTACTTCTGTGTCCTATTCTCCAGCCAATTCTTTACCCAGGTTGTCATATTGGGACCCACTCCCAGGCTGGCTAACTTGTATATTAATCTTTTGTGTGGGACTGTGTCAAATGCCTTGCTAAAGTCTAGGTAGGCCATGTCCACAGCCCCTGTCTGATCTACTACTTTGGTCACCCAGTCAAAGAAATCTATCAGATTCGTCTGGCATGACCTTCCCGCTGTGAATCCATGCTGTCTTGGGTCCTGTGCCCCTCTGGCTTCTAGATACTCAACAATTCTTTCCTTCAGAAGTGATTCCATCATTTTCCCTATCACTGAGGTTAAACTAACAGGTCTGTAGTTTCCTACTTCTGCCTTGCTCCCACTTTTGTGAAGGGGAATCACATCTGCCCTCCTCCAGTCCTCGGGTACCACCCCATCCTCCCATGATTTGTTAAAGAGATCTCCCTGAAGCTAAGATGGTGACTACTTCATCAGCCCTAGATGTGCAATCAGTGATGCAGGAACTGCCCGAAATAAAATCTTTCATGAGCGGTATAATCACACAACTGTCCCATTTGAATGTGGCCTTGGATATAGTTAAGAGAGCTGTCGACAATTTAGGAGTCCGTATTACGGAGGTGGAGGAGTGGGTGGGCCATTTGAAAGACAGGGCCCACCTGATAGATTAATGGATCACAGTTATGGAGTGGGATATGCAACTTTTGTGGGACAAACTTGATGGCCAGGAGACCAGGAGCCACTGGAACGATTTGCAGCTCCTGGTGGTCCCATAGTCTAGCGAAGGATCCGATATGGTGGACTTTCTCCAGCAATTACTGCCGAAATTGCTAGATCATTTCTGGGACACCTCAATTGAAACTGACCATGCCCACAGAATTCCATTGGGTCCACCTCCCATAACAGTGTCATCTGGGTCTCCATGATCATCTTCCGTCTCCTACAATTTCAAGATAGGAAGACTATTCTTGCTAAGGTGAGGTAGAAAAAAAGAACTGATGTGGCAGAGCTCACGGTTCTCTCTCCAGCTGGACTACCTCAAGAGAGTGATGGATCGTCGTAAGTCCTTTGATCCAATCAGGGACATGGTGAAGCAAAGTGGTCTCAAATGTTTCCTCAGCCCCCTGGCCACCTTGAGGATTTTCATCGGCAATTCTGTGGAGACTTTCACTGCCCCTGGTGATGCCCAGTGTTTTCTCCTGCAGTACGATCTGAGGGCTGCCCATTCTGCTATAGGCCAGGAATCTACTTCGAGTAACCATCCTGCTTTGAACAAGAATTCCTCTCTGGAGCACAACTCTGCTTCAGCTTAGTATTTAGCACTGAACTTGTCCCCCAAGCAACAGAGCTCACTGAAGCAGGTTTCTTATTTGACTCAGTCCTCTGTTGCATCCGCTCCTGCTTCTGCTGCCTCAGATGGATTGCCTGCTCCCCAAGATGACTTCTCTTCATCTGTTTTACACCAGGAACTGGATGACATGGACATTTCCGCAGTCTCACCTTGAAGGACTCGGTGGTGAGGTATGTGGCACAACTTAAAGAGACTTATCAATCACTGACAATATAAATTGCTCCTGCTGAGAGGGAGCACCTGCTTGCATTTAAGGACTCTTTCTCTGGGTCCCTTGGGGGGGGGATACATTGTTGCTAGTGGGCTCCCTGGCTATCTCTCTTAATGTACTTGTTTTCTTTGCAGTTTTGGGGTGACTGTGTAGTTTGGGGCAGAGGGAAACCTCTGATTACTTCTTGTTTGTGGAGGCTTTGCTTGTGGGTTACTGTGGGGAGGGTTGGTTCTTTGGTTTTGTTGCACTAAGAGCTTCCAGGCCTGTAGCACTCTACCTTCTCATGGGGGCTGGAGTTACGAAAGACTTTGGGCCAGACAAATCCCTCCAATAGGCTTCTGATGAAGAGACTTGTGTGCTACAACAAATTATGGAATGGACAGTGCATGATGGTTCAATAAAAAGTATCATTCCATCCAGAGACCATTAGAGATGGGCCCTGTGGCTCTGACTTGGTGTGGAGCCTGATACTGAATTCAAGGGATTTGACCCGGATGAGATGGGTCAATCGGCATGTTTGTTTTGTGACCCTATTTGGGCTTGTGGTATTTTACTTTTGAGACCAGCATATCCGCAGTGGTTTGGGTTTTTGGCTGGGCTGCCTGGGGAGAGTTGTTGGGCTCCAGGGGTTTCTCCAGCACTTCCAGTCTTACCCCGCCTATCTCTGGCATTCAGTTGTTCTGTGGCTGAGTTGCAGGTTAAGGGAGTGCCAGCTGAGCCATGGGGTTAGGTTTTTGTTTCTCTTTCTGGTGCTCCCCCTCCTAGCTAGATATGGTGTGTGGCCTCAGGGATGCCCATGCTGGATATCCCAAGGTGCGGGGTGAATGTCTCACATTTTTCTGGTGAAGGACATTCCTTCAGTACATAGCATGGACCTTCAGCCTATTTGTTTGTTGCCTGTTTGATGTGGGGTTGTGCCTCTCTCTCACCTTGCTTTAATTTGCATTTTGGCCTCATTACATTTAACTTGTCATTTTGGAGGGAAGGGGTGCAGGTTTCTGAATACTATGGGTTATGGCTGGGATGGGGGGGTGGAGGGGATTTGCTTATCATAAAGAGGATCAGTTGGTAGCAAGGGCTCAGTGGCCACCATGTTCTTCTTACCTTAATGGAGGAAGTTTTCTGTGTGGTATTTGTACATAGTTTACCTGGTGAGGGTTTAGTTTTTTCTTGTTTATTAATAGTTTGTTGGGTTGCGTTTATAGATATGTTTGTGAGGCAAGGCATACACAGGTGGTTCTGGGTGAGAGGTACAGGGCAGGGAGAGTTGTGGGGCGGGACATGTTTATTTTACTATAATGTCATATAAAATCCTTAAATGGAACATTGGGGATTAAACAGTCCTATCAAGCAGAGAAGGGTGGTCTCACATATTCAGCAGTTGGGTGGTCAGATAGTTTTTCTACAAGAAACTCATTTAGTTAAAAAAGAGGTTGATAAGCTGAAATGATTGTGGTGCGGACCTGTGTTTGAGTCTTTCTTTTCCTCAAAAAAGTGGGGTGTGGCCATCCTCTGCCATAAGGCAATTAACTGGGATGTGGGCCTGGTCAACATGACAGGGAAGGCAGGTAGGTGTTACTTAAAGGTCGATTGGATGGACGGGTGTTGATCTTGGGTTCACTATATGGGCCTAATGTGGAGGACCTGCACTTTTTTCAAAATGTTTCTCAAGCTTTAGTGGACCTGGGCCCTGCTCCTGTAATATTGGGAGGGGACATGAATCAAGTTCTTGACCCTTTGTGTGATAAAAGCGGGTCCCCTGAAGCGTTGTCCTCTGTCAGTGCTCTGGCCCTGAAGCGCTTAATGCAGGATCATGGTTTGTGTGTCGTCTGGAAGTTGGAGCACCCCACCGGATGGGATTGTAAGTTTTATTCAGCCCCCCATGGATCTTACAGTAGAATCGATATGATTCATGCTTCAGACTTTGTTGTCCGTGGTGCCTTAAGGTCCACAATTGAGCCCATCCTGATAACATACTACTCTCCTGTGACTTACAGTTTTACCCCCGGAACCTCTGAGACACCTAGCAAAAAATGGAGGTTTAACGTTAGTTTGTGTCATGATGCTGCTTTTATTGATTGGTTGCGGGCTGAAATTCAACTTTATCTTGATGCCAACTTCCCAGGAGAAACTGTAGCTCGTTGGTCCTGGGAGGCATTTAAAGCTTTTGTTCGAGGCAGAATTATTGTATATGCTTCGGCAAAGAATAAAAAGAAACATCAACACCTTCAGACCTACAAGCTGCAGTTGGCTGACCTGTAGAAACGTCGTAAAGATGGGGACCGTTCTCCTGAATTATTTCACCAAATGAGGATTATTCAGTATCATCTAACTGTGACGAAGTCCCAAAAAGCAGAGTTTGCATTGAATAGGTTGCATCAGGCCTACTGGGAGGGTGGCAAAAAGGTGGGCCATCTATTGGCCTATCTTGGCCCCACTCAGTCCTAATGCTGAACCCAGCCTGCACTTGCACCCTCCCAATACCATTGGTCCTCCCCTTTCACAGGCCTACTTGCACTTTCCCCAACAAACACACTTTGTATTTCCCCCTTCTTGTCTCCTCCCACCTCCTTTATTTTGGTCTCTTCCTACCCCCTACATTCTCTACCATTTTTCTCCACCCTCTGTACACCTTTTTACAACTGATGGAACCCATTGTGCCTTCCATCACTGTATTGTATTGCTATGATATCCATGTAAACCACTGTATCACATCGCATTGTTTTGTATTCATACTCTAGTGAATTTGCTGCACCCTGTCTACTCTGTACTATTGTATGAATATTGTATGACCAGAGATCCGTATTTCAACTATTGCCATTTTGTATCATATCACATTGTTGCCACTAAGATTCTACTAGCTCAATGTCTGCTATACTTTGTTATCTTTGTTCTCTTGTACCACAGTTATTTTCTGTATCCCTGTACTCTACGCTGGACGTTTGTGAAAACGGGCATTTTTGCTCACACACTTTTCCAGTATACAAATAAGGATTGATTGATTAAAAAAGCTTTCTGAAGAACTGAAGATCCCTGGTATCCAGGAGGGTGATGTCCTCTTTACAGCCCCGGGTGCAATTAATGCTGCGTTTAGGACCTACTATTAGGGTCTGTACCCGTCAAAACTTACCTCAGGGGATCAGTCGGATGAGGCTATTGCTTCTTTCTTGGATTCCGTTGTACTTCTCAAGCTTCCCGATGATCAAGCTAGGGCCTTGGATGCCCCTTTTACAGTTTTAGAGGTGCGGACGGTGATCCAACAAATTCTGAGTGGCAAAGCTCCAGGCCCTGATGGTCTTCCAATAGAATTTTATAAATTGTTTCAGGATCTGCTGAGTCCATTGCTTGTTGCCACTTACCAGGAGGCATGGGAGATGCATTCATTACCTGAGTCTATGATGGAAGCCGCTATTTCAGTTCTTCCAAAGAAAGGGAGGGACCCTTATATTTGTGCCGGCTACAACCCCATCTCTCTCCTGAATGTGGATTACAAAATTTTGGCTCAGGTGTTAGCCTTGAGATTATAAGTCTATTTGCCAAATTTAGTGTATGCTGATCGAGTTGTTTTTTTTGCCGGAAGAGATGGGGCAGATCACATTAGGTGATTAATTAATCTGTTGTGGTTTGCACAGTCTTCTTCAAAGCCGGTGGTTGCTATAGCACTGGATATGGAGAAGACATTTGATTCTCTTGAATGGCCCTATCTCTTTGCAACCCTTCTAGCTTTTGGGATTGGGAGTGGCTTTATTAACTGGGTATGGACCCTTTACTCTGCCCCGAAGGCCTCAGTTTTGACAAATGGGATAACCTCGAAAATGTTTCCCCTAGGGAGAGGCACAAGGTAGGGATTTCCTCTGTCTCATTTTGTTTTGGCACTTCAGCCTTTGGCACAAATGCTGCGTGAATCCGGGGAGGTGCTGGGCATGATGGTAGGGGAGGAGGTATTCAAGCCTATGTTATTTGTGGATGATATTCTCCTCACACTGTGTCACCCGGCTCAGGCTATCCTGGCATTGATAAAGTTGCTGGATCAGTTTGAGTCCCTCTCTGGCTTTAGGAACAACTGGGGAAAGATGGAGGTTTCACCCTTGAATTCAGAGTGCCTTTCTATTTTCTTGGAGAAGTTGGGGCTAAAGTGGGCGGTGCGCCCGATAAAATATTTGGGTATTTTCATCTCCCCAGATTGGAAGGAATGGGTTCAGCTTAACTTCTCCCCATTGCTGAAGTCTCTGCAGGAATATGTGGATTGATGGTATCACCTTTGCTTGTCACTCTGGGGTAAATCATACACTCTGCAAATGATAGTCCTTCCCCCGAATCTTGTATCTCCTCTATTTTTTGCCCTTACCAATTCTGGACCGTTTGGTCATCCTTAGACAAACTCTTTAGGCATTTACTTTCGGAGGGTGGTAAACTTAGAATCTCTCTGGCCCGACTGGTTACCCCCATAGATAAAGGCGGACTCTGGATATCTTAGCTTCAGGGATATTATTTAGCAGAAGGCCTTAGACAGATTTGGATGTGGTTATTTGCTGAGGCATGACTAGACTCTTCACAGTGGCTGGTGTGGGAGGAAAAACTTTCTTCTGGGGTACCTCCGAGACCATTTTATGGTGTCCCTCTTCAGCCCATTCAAATGATCCCATCCATGACTATGTCTTAGTTATTTGAAAAGGGGTGTCTATCTGGCTGTGTTGCAGTGGCCGACCCCATTCTCCTGTTGCCCCCTTTGGAATAACCCTCAGCTGCAGATCAGAGAGGAATCTATTTACTGGTCTCAATGGGCTCTAGGAGGTTTCCGGCAGGTTTCTGACCTTTTTCATCTGAAAATGAGTCTATTCAAAGACTTTGCTACTATCAAGGCCCAGGCTTCCCTGCCACAGTCACATTTGTGGAAGTATTTCCAAATTAGACTTTTGATTTCTTCATTTGTGGATCCATAACTTCAGCTTCTGTTAAAAGGCATTTGGGATGATATTTTGGGTCTGGCGGGGTGGGTGGAGGTGGGGGGGCGGACTATCCACACCTCAAACTCCTTAGATAGGCTGTATTTACAAAGGGCTGCTCCAGCTTTATATCCCTTCAACTTTAGCTTTGAAAGCATGATGGAAAAACAACTAGGCAGTCCCCTATCAGAGGCTGATTGGGATTGCTGTTGGACTAACATCTCTAGGGAAACCAAGATCTGAAAGGAAAGCTCAAACAATGCAAAATTTTGCACCTTTGGTACAGGACCCCAGATTTGCTGTGTAAAATGCGTTTAATAGATAATATTGAATGTTGGAGATGTCATCAGCAGACTGGAACTTTGCTGCATTTTTTGTGATCCTGTCCCAAACTGGTTAACTGGTGAACTTTGACTGAGGAAAGAATCTTGGAGGTGCTTGGCCATTCAATTCCCTTTGATGCCTCCTGACTGCTCTTGGTTAATACCAATCAGCACCCTGGTCAGAACACTTCTCTTTCCTTGTGGTTCATGGCTGCGATGACAGAGGCTAAGCGCCTCATTCTTAAGAAATGGCACACTGAAAATATCTCTCCTTTGGCAGAATGTGAGGATAGTATTTATAAGCTGGCTAGCCATGAGTGACTTTCTTATAGGGCTGCAGGGAAAGCTACATTATTTGCTCAAGTGTAGACTCCCTACTTAAATATATGTTCTGAACTGGGAGTTTAGAGATGGGTATGGAAGTTGGAGTAGTGTATACATCTCTCCCCTACATTCCTTTCAGATTTAGTGGTGAGCAGGCAGTTTCTGTTTAGGTTGTGTACCACTTATCACCCTTATTAATCTGAATCTGGGGAGATTGATCACCTTGCACTCTATATGCCTTGCTGTTTGTGGTTGGTGTTGTTTCTTGTTTCTTTGTTATTCTATTGGGTTAACTTTCTGTATATGTACTCAATGTTGTGTTACAAACTGTCTAACTGGTTTACTCCAGGTCTGGTCAGCTGACTGTTCTGTTTCTTCCTGTATGTGTTTGAGGGCATTAATTATTTTTATTAGTGGGGACTAGGTATGAGGGTGTACTCATTATAAGCTGTAGGTTAATTGAAAACCTTAGTCAGTTAGACCTTTATGGCTTCTGGTCCTTTGGACTGCAGTGGGAGTCTTTATATATCTTAGTAGGACTCTTTTTTTTGTGTGATCTTATTTTTGTTAGATTAATGCTGGTTGGCCATTTGTCTGTATTTGGTATTATGATTGTACTGTCAAAAGTTTCAATAAAATTTGAATTGCAAAAAAAAGAACATTGGCCCTGATGCACATAGGGGTGGGAAGTATGCACCAGAGGTGCGTATCTCTCCTGCAGAGCTCCGTATCTGCAGACAGGTGTGCACCAATGGCATGCAGGACTTCCAGCCACCTGTCTGCAGCCCCACCCCTCAGGCACGCAGGTTTGCATGGGGCAGATGGGGGCAGAGTAGCCATCCCAGGTGGGCAACCAATCCAATGGCCCGGCAGGGACCCAGAGTGGATCCCCCATGCAGGACGGTGTGGGACTGCGATCCTGCATTGGGCATGAACGGAGCTAATGATGCATCCGCAAACTGCGCGAGTAGCCAGCAGCAGTGTTAGAGCCCCCACCATGCCTGCCACAGAGGCATTCCCCCTGAGTGGAGCACTGCCACTTCCCCACCATGCACCTGGCAGCACCCATCCCAGACCCCTGATTCCCACCTGCTGCCCATGAACACAGTAGGAGCCCCGTCCTCAGCCATGACTCTCCTACACACAGTGGAGCACCAGCCCCGGGACATCATACACATCCTTGATGCCCCCCGCCATACAGAGCACACCACTCCTGCACCTGGCAAGAGGTGCCATGTCCATGGGCAGCTGACGACAATGCCCAATGGTCACCACTCCCACCATCCACACTGGTTATGGGGCATACACCTGAGGGAGTCTCCGGGCTGCAGGGATGGAGGGGCTCCATGTGTTGGTGTACAACTGCTGAAGTCTGGTTACCATGCCAGGGGGGACCCTGTGGGTGCGCGGGTATGGCCGTGCATGGCCATTATGGCAGGGTCCCCCTGGTGTATCCTTTCCTCCTCTGAGCCTCCCTGCATGTCACACTGTGCGCCTTTGTGCATGGCGCATAGTGCAGACACGCCCGCCCCCAGCATGTTCCTGTCCCCGCAGCCGGGGGATTGGGTGCCTACGGGCTGCATGCCCTGATTGATAGACTCAGCACAGGGGGTACAATGGGTGCAGAGTGGCTACATGCCACAGATACATGGTGCATAGCCACTCCACACAATAGTGCATAGGGCCCATTGACTATAACATGTTTGCTTCCCACTTAGCTAAACCCTAGATCCAATTCTACCAACACTGCTTAAACCACACAAGATGGAGTTTGTGAGAGCATGGCAAACTAAGGATAATATAAAATAGACTTTGCATGTATTTCACTATACTACCCAGACAAATACTGTATTTATTCTACTTAATTTAGATGCAGAGAAAGCATTTGACTGGGTGGCATGGGATTTCTTGTTTGCTACAGTACCTTACAAAGACTAGACTTCCCACCTCTCTTCATCTCTGTTTTACAGGCATTATATAAGGCCCCACAAGCTTATGTAAAAGCTAAGGGTCTGACCTCACAACCTTTCTCTCTCTGAAGAGGGATGAGGCAGGGATATCCGTTATCACCCCTTCTTTTTCTTGTTTTATTTGGAACCCATGGCACAGACAAAGTCATGATACACTTGGTGTGCAGCATGGGAGCAGGACTCATTCATTTGCACTTTATGCAGACAATTTATTAATTTATCTCATGGATCCAGATGCCTCACTCCCTAGACTATGGCCCCTTTTGCAAGTATTTGGTAGTTGAGCAGGGCATAGTGGCCTTTTCTGAGGTGTTGTCTGCTACAACGTGGGGGGGGGGAGGACAGGGTACTCTGTATCAGGAACTTCAACCCATGGTTGAAGGAGTGGTGCAGAGAAGAGGGGTTCAGCTTCATTGAGGACTGGGGATCCACCTGGAATGACAAAGGCCTTTACAGGGGAGATGGCCTGCATTCATCCAGGAGGGGAGCCACAGTCCTCAGTGAATGGTTTATTGGCTACAATGGTGAGCATTTAAACTAGCCAAGAGAGTGATGGAAGGAAGCAGGAAGTCATGAACTGCCCCCCCCCCCACAAGCTGAAGTAGTAAGTGGAGAGAATACTAAAGGAGGGAAATCTCCAAGAGTACATAACAATAAAAAAAACAAAATGCAGAGATGAAGAGGGATGGGAATAAAGGTGGAGGCAGTAAGGACAGTATGCAAGGAGGAGAAGGGGGCACTTATGGGTGGGGTGGTGGCAGAGTCTGAAGGGCCATGCGTGTAAATGCTCGAAATCTGGGAATTAAAATTCCAGACTTATAAAGGCCTTTATGGCAGAGGCTGACCTGGACATTGTTGTCATTATCAAGTTGTGGTGCAGTGAAAACCATGACTGGGATATGGCCATTCCAGGCTGTACTCTGTTCAGGAAAGACAGGATGGGAAAGAAAAGGGGAGGAGTGGCTCTTTATGTGAGGAGTAGCACAAAGGCAACAAAGATACAGGGAATACAGGGTGGGTTGGAGGTACTGTAGGCCACCCTAGAAATGGGGAAGGGATCCACAATTCATACTGGAGTCATCTACAGACCTCCAGCATGGGGGGTGGGGGGTGGGGTTGGGAAAGATACTGATGGAAGCCATCCAAAAGATGACAAATAAGGGGGAGGTGCTGCTGGTAGGAGACTTCAATCTGCTGGATATAGATTGGAGCATCACAGCCACAGCTTTAGCTAGGAGCAGGGACATCCTGGACTCTCTGCAGGAGGCTTTCCTCAGGCAACTAGTAAAAGAGCAACAAAAAGACAAAAGTTGTGGGGCTCAAATTCACTGATAGTGACCAATTTGGTGCATATGGCAAATGAGTCATGAAGCAAAGTAAAGGGAAACAATGTTACCCAAGAAACGCTATAGAACTAACCCAGAACACTATGCTCTAAATAAAGAAACACAGCTTACCTTTGCTGACGTCTTCTAGTTTATTGTGCATATTAAGTGCTTAAAACTCAGAGTCAAAAAGTGCTAGTGCAAATGAAAATATAAAGGCAGCCATATTACATCATATTAGTGCATTAAATCCACAAACACATCAGCACCATCAAGGTGTATCCGAAGCAGTTCTGAGAAAGCCTAACGGTGAAATGTCATCTGTTTGTTACACTGTACCTGCGGGTGCACATATGCTGTCTACCTAGTTGCTGGTAGTAAGGCTGCTTCGGATGCACCTTGAATGCCTCGTGCCACATTACACACCCAGGGATGATTAACTAAAGCATTAACATAACCCCTGGTCATTCCTTATTGCTTAAGAATCATGTGGAAGAACCATCCTAACACAACTACAACTGAATCTAGCATGTACATTTAACAATTAACACCAGAGAAAGAGATTTTTTTTAAATGGCAAATGGTGGCCATCTTTAATGACATTAGTCATTAATTACAGAATCAGCTATGTGAAAAGTCTTAACAACATCTGAGAAAACAACTATACTGAGCATGAATCTTAGATTGTCAGAAACACAGGTTTTCTAAAAAAGTTATACAGCGAATTTTTAGCCGACTAACATATGCAGCTGCTTTAACATACTGTACCAAGTGGGTATAAAAGCCAAGGAAAAACATTCATTTTAACAATATTGGTTCTTCCCCATGAAGTAAGTGGTAGAGATTTCCACCTGTCTAAATCTTGAGCTATTTACTTCACCAATGGGTCTAAATTAAAGATTTTTAAGGAGGAAGGGTTTAAGAAGATTTTAATGCCCAGATAATTTAAGTGTTTAGTGTCCCATTTTAAGCCAAAGGGTATAAAATCAGATTTGTAAACACGTGGGGAAAGAAGAAATGGAACAATTTTGTTTAAATTCAATTTGTAGCCAGAAAATTTGCCAAATTGTTGAATAATGGACAAGGCTTTCTGAAGAGAGGTAACGTGGCTGGTAAGGTGGAATAAGACATTGTCCGCGTAAGTCAAAATTTTAAATTGTTGGGAGCCCACAGGAATGCCCTAGATGTCTGAGAGGGAGTTAATTTTATGTGTTAAGGGCTCAAGATATAAATTAAAAAGAAAAGAGGAAAGGGGCAGCCTTGACCGATACCCCGAGAAATAGTAAAGGGTTAAAAAAGGACTCTGTTACATATTACTCTGGCCATGAGACACAACTATAACATTTCTATCCAGTGAATAAAAGAGTCTAGAAATCTGTATTTCTGTAGAATCCCAAACCAGTAGGGCCAGGAAACTCTGTCAAAGATTTTTTCCATGTCAAGGGAGATCAACACTGTATCCAGATTGGTCTCCCTGGAGGCAGAAAATAAAATATCTTACGAAAATGGTCACTGGAGATCCTCCCCTTCATGAACTCAACCTGTTCAGGGCCTATCAAGCCATTCCAAACCCGGCCAAGATGGGAGACCAAAACGTTTGCTAACATTTTTATGTCTACATTAAGTAGTGAGATGAGCCTGTAGTTTTCAAGCAGGGTCTCATCTAGGGATGGGCATACCCAAAAAGGTCCTGACCCTTATTATCAGGATCAGGATACAGGCCAAAGTCCTGATTAGTTCGATTTATATCAGAACATTTTATAAAATGTGAAGAAAACTTGAAATCTGCCATAAAATGGCAAAAAATGGCACCGATATTTATGACACACACATGGAATTGTAAACTGCATTTCAGAAAATGAAAACTGTGAGCTTATGGCACTGATGTGCTGGTCAGTTCAATACATGGCAGTCATGCAGTTGACCTCTTAGTCTGTTCCCTGTCTCTGCAGTGGTGTAACTCTAAACTGACATGTCTGTCCTTAGAGGGGGATCCCATTCCCATTTGTAGGAGCCAATGGCCATTTGACAGTTTGTCATTATTGCTTTTTGTCAGCCTTCTTGCTCCAAGTCCAACTTTCAATCAATGGAATAGCAGAAAATTCCAGAATGCAGCCTCATGTTGCAATCAAACTGGCAGTTACAAGCTGTAAGAATATTTAAATAATGGTATTACAACTTGTAACTTTAGCTGCCTGCTTGATCGCCGCTTGGGGCTGCATTCCAGAACTGCCTATTATTGCATTAATTGAAGTTTGGACTTGGAGTAAGAAGGCTGACAAAAAGCAGTCCATCTTCACCCTTCTACAAGCCCAGTGAGTAGATCAGGTTAGAAATATATTTTGTGCCTGGCGCGATCGGAGGAAGGGGGGCCCACTAGACACCAGAGAATGGGAGATGTGGTTGCGGGTAAGGTACCTGAATCCATGAACTGATTTAGGGTCAGTGGGTGAAAGTAAAGCCCGACAAATTTTAAAATTAAGTATTTGTCCATGGACAAGTGACTGCACTAAGAGTAGTAGTCCTGGTGCTCGAGGTGGTAGTCAGTTAGAAACAGGCATAAAATTAAACAAATAATTTTCCTTAAAACATAGTTGTTCTCAACTTATACTTCTGGAGAGATTTCTCCATTACTCTTCTTAAATTTAAGTCTCTTCATACATTTAATTCAAAGATAAGTGAAACAACTGCTTTGCAACTTTACACAGAATTCAATAAAATGCTGCCTATTTTGTACTTGTATCCTGCTCGATTTTACCAACTATAAATCATTATTTGTAAATCATCCAGATTTGTAACAAATGACAGTTCAACAGGACAGCATATCAAATTTTCCCTCTGAGTCTAAGATTTTGCAAGTAAAATAAGAACCTGGGACAAAAACACACTACAGAAGGCCTAGTAGGCACCCTAACACTTACCTGGTATAGAAAACTAATGACTAAAACACAACGGGAAAACAAATCAACGGACTCTGACACAATACATGTAACTGCTGATGAGGCAGTTACCCCCAAAAAGTGAGAATGTCATAGGAAAATGACTAAAGGACTATCCCATCACTGCTCAAGCTGCTGAGACACTCCTTAACAACACTAATCATTTTGTTAACATTCACAAACTAAAGATCACAGGGTCGAGTTATAAACATAGCCAAAACTAGCAATGTAAAAACAATATGCTTCATGAGCTGTTACCAGTATCAAATACTGTTTAAAAAGTAAAGTTCATCTGCTGTCACGGACCAGATCCACTACTACCACTGTCCATTGCCCAACGACTTAACATATATCATTCCTCAGGCTCCAAGTGAAAGGGTAATGCCGAAGGCTGATGGCGATTACTGGATCGGCTCTAATTCCTGACCCTTCTCAGTCCCTAGACCTCATGTGGCCTAACTGCTTGCTTTCCATTTGCTGCCTGTTGGCTCCCTCATTGCCTTCTCCAGCCCATTAGTACTCACCAACATAGTGGCCAAGAAGGGAGTCGGGACCCTGGGTATTTTTTTGTTTGCTGTCCTCTCCCTAAAGCTGCTGCTGCTGCAAGCTGCACCATGGACACTCTCAGCTGCTCACTCCTGCCATTTCAGTGAACTCCATCATGCTGCTGGCTTCCAGCTCCCTCTGTCCCCTTGCTCTTTTTCTTCCTCAGCTGCTCACTCCCGATGTTCTGATTCCCGCCCAACTCGCCGACACAGGAGTGTTCACATGATGCAGCATCCCAAGCAGTCAGGCACCCTAGTGGCAGGTAGAAGAAGGCAGACAACTTGAGGCATGTAAAAATAAAAAAAAATGTGCATTCACTTTGTTTTCCTGCTTGTCCTGACTCCCGGCCAGTATATGGGGGGAGGGCACTAGACACACCAGGGAATACATTTTTAATCATTCAGCCATACGCGGCTGGCGGACCTGGACTCTGCACACTTATGCAATGGGTTCTTATTGATCTGGGTCCACCGGGCCATATAGGATCCGGGGGGGCATTCTGATTTTATGCCGGTCGGTCCACCCATCCCATGTCTCATTCTTGCCGAGCTTAGGCAGTATAACTATACAAGCCTCCAAAAAAAGTTTGTCTGAAAAATATGGTAATTGTAAATAATTATATAAAGCTGTTAAAGGTGGGACAAGTTCCTCTATAAGTAATTTATATAAGTTAGAAGCAAAGCATCAGGCCCTGTAGCTTTGTCCAAGGCAAGTGACTGAATTGCCTCTCTAACCTCTATCTCTGAGATAAGATTTATTAAACTTAAGGTTGCCAAGCTGGCCCAGTGGCGCTGAAGGTTGAGGTGCTGGATGCCACACTTCGTGCTACGCCGGAGACCCGGGTTCGAGAGTGAGCCTGAGTCATCAGGGGTTGGCAGGGGAGGACTGATATTGAGTGTCTGTAGACATGGGTTTGGGGCTTTCCTGTGATGCTGGCACCCCCTGGCGGAGGCTGGGGGGCTCTACAGCACATGGCACAAGAAGCAAGGGGTTTGGGGCTATGGCAGACATCCTCCAGGTGTGTACCGGAGCGTGCACACTCTGGGTTGGACGTCAGTGCATGTCCGAGCCTCAGGGGAGGAAGATCGCAACAAGGAATATCCCTCTACCCTTGGGTGAGGCGACGGTGATCCCTGGCAAGCTGACCCACCACATGTCCAATACCGGCTGACTCTCTGGTTCTCCTTGGGGTCTGGGGGCCTCTCCATGGGCAGGGAGAGCCACAGACCCCCACATACCCGATGTAGTTCCCGGAGTAGCCAGTTCAGGTGGGCGGTTGAGTGTGGTGGCTGTCAGTGGAGACCCTGAGAGATGCCCTGAGGATAGGGTGCAGAAATAGAACTTACAAAAAACAAACAAAAAAAAACTTAAGGCTGCCACAGTAGATAATTTTGGTAGTTCAATACCCTCCAAAAATTGTGCATAGCCTCAGACTGATCCCTAGCAGTGTCATCCTCTGAATATAGTTGCTGGTAATAGTCCCTGAAGGTCCAGACCATATCCCCGGAGTGAACTATAGGGGAAAGAGTAACAGTGTCTCGTATGGTTCTAACCCAATGAGCTACAGCTCTCTGGTGTAGTCATAGTGCCAATAACTTGCTAGCCTTTTCCCCCTGACCAACATAAGTTGCCTTTAGGGCCTTTAAAGATTTTTGTGCCTGTTCTAATATTATTTTCAAATATTGGGCCCGAAGAGCCTGACTTCATCTGAAGTAGATGGGGATAAATCTTTCTCAATATTTCTAATAGAATGAAGCAGAGAGCTACAGCGAGAAATAGATTCCCTTTTGCGCTTCTTGGCTAGGTGGATTAGCTCCCCTTGCCACTGACACTTTAGGGCTCCCCATGCCAAGTCCAGAGCATTATCTGAGGTCCAATTAATTTGGAGAGAATTTTTAATATAATTTTTCAGAACCTTTACAATGCTGGGGTCAGATAGTAACAAAGTATTCATTGACCATGTATGGTCTCTATCTGATTTCACTAGAATGTCCAATGTAAGTTTAACTGGGGTGTGATCCGATAGGACCATGGATTCTATCTGACATACATAAACTGTGACCAACAATGAATGAGTAACAAAAAAATAGTCCAGTCTGGAATACAATTTATGGGGATGGGGAGAAAAGGTGTATTCAGGAGCAGAAGGATACAGAATCTGCCAGGCATCAGCCAAGCTGGAGCTATCCACAAATTCTCTTAAACTATGTTGGGTAGCTGAAAGGTCAGGACACACCCTATAGGTCCTATCTATATCATTACATTGGATGAAATTCCAATCTCCACCCAAATCCATGAAAGATGTGTGTAGGATGCTAAAATTGTAGACAGATCGGCAAAGAAACAGGGATTATCAGGTGTAGGTCCATAAATTGAGCCTAAAAGTACCTTTGAGGGTTCCAGATGACCATGGACAAACATGTATCTGCCTTCTTTGTCTACAGTCTCAGATATTAAGGTAAAGGGTGTGGATCTATGTACTAAAATAATTACTTCTTTCTGCCAGGTACTGTCACCAGACTCAAAAGTTTGTCCCACTCAGGTTCTTCTAAACTGGAAAATTTGACTAGTCACAGTGTGGGTCTCTTGTAATGGAGCAATATGAGAATGTGAAGTCTTTAGATGTTTTAAAATAGGGTAATGTTTGGTCAGAGACTGACCACCCTTAATATTCCAGGTAATACTATTCCAAGGCACTGCATGAACTACAGGCCCCCCAGAACAAAACCCCAAAGTAAAATTAAGCATTTGAAAAGACAAAGTTTCCAACATCTCAAGAAACACAGAATCAAATATAAATCCCACACCACTCCCACCCTCCAATTGTGTCATATGCCCCATAATTTAGAGGCAAAATACTACCCAAAAATAACCAGCAAATCAGTGCCGACGGATAGGCATATCTCCATCAGGTCTTATCCCTTAGAATTTGCAAGAAGTCTGTGAGATGTTCTGACCTTACTTCAAAGGAAAGGTTCTTTAATGGCTAACCCAACTCCTTTCAGAGCAAAAAATAAAAAATAATGGGCCTGATTCTATAAGGATGGTGCAAGTCACCGCCAAAGGTGACTTGTGCCATTCCCTGTTGCGTCAAGGACCCTGTGCCTGATTCTGGAAGGGACAGGGTCCCCACAGCTAACTCCTGTGAGATGCAACACTCCCACAGGTACACCAAACAAAGGGCATAATTGAAGGGATGGTCGCAAGACACAGCTCCAGACTTGAAGGGCACAAATGCCCCCTCATGCCCTGAGCTCATGACAGTCAAGGCACTGCACCGCAGTGCTATGCATGCCCTCAATGCCCCAATCTCTGATCTGCTGCCCCCTGCATCCCACAGCCCCAGTAAGTGGTAAAGGGCACCCCAATTCCCTGGTAGTCTAGTGGCCCCCCACCCACCCACTCGGCAGTGTCGGACCACCCCACTCTCCCCCACCCTTCACCGGACAGCGTCTGGCACAGACCCTCCTCTCACCACCACGGCCAGCCACTGACTGAGCTCTGTATGAGTGCGTACTACTGTAAATAGTATGCACTCAATGAATTAACTGTCATTCATTGAGTGTGTACTATTTACAGTAGTACGAGCTCATATGAAGCTCCAGTTGGTGGCTGGCCGAGTAGTGAGAGGAGGGTCTGTGCCAGTCACTGGCTGGGATGGTGGGGGAGCAGGTTGGGGATGGCACTGCCTGGTGGGGGGTCACTAGACTACCAGGGATAAGGGCGTATGATTATATATTTCACAATACACAGTATGGCAAGGACTTGGGTAGGGGATCGGGGCTTGGGGGGACACTAGCCCAGCAGGGCATCTACCATGGTGATCTCACATGGGGGGATAGACAGCCCTGTGGGGCTGTTATGACTGTTAGGAGATCAGGACATGGGGACTGCATAGCCCTGTGGGGCATTAGTACTGGCTGTTGGGGGTCAGGCATGGTGGAATGCATAGCCCTGTGGGGCTGTACTACTGTATTCAGAGGATCGGGCATGGGGGGGCTACATATACTGGGAGTCAGGGACACAGTTACAGTGGCGCAACCCCCGGAGGGCGCAAGTACAGTTACACCAGCTAAAAGCTGGTGTAACTATACTTTGGTGGATGTCCTCCAGGGCTTGTTTGAAAATGGAGCCCATGGGGAAAGTTGTTGCTGCCCTTCCAGAATAGGGCACAATTGCTGCCATAAACCCCCTAGCACCATGTCACAGAGGATTTAGGGCATAACTGGTGGTGAAAGGCCACTTTGGTGCAAGCAGCCTGTGGTGTGTTGCAGGCTGCTTTGCAGAATAGCATTTGTCACAACTGGTGGTGTAACTTGCTACTTGCGCCATTTTTTGTGGCATAAGTCAAGTTACTCCACGCGTAAGCCCTTGAGAATTGGGTCCAAAGTCTAATATTAAAGGAGTTTAAGTGTCTATATATCTTGTCTCCCCACATCTCAAATTTATAATATTTCTTTTGAACCCTCCCAAAATGAAAAGAGGAGAAGAATTATTGTTCGGAAGGTATACCATAGCTAAGATATGTTTAATCAGGCCTTCACTTAATAAAATATTAAATAAGCAACAGAAAATGTTATTAGTGGCCCTCATAGAATTAAGCACATTTAAAAGTTGAAAAGTAACAGGTACCTAGTGTTAGAAAATTTTATTCTAGAAGTCATATAAAGAAAGCAAAGCCATGAAATATATAAAGAAAAAAGGGGCCAAATTATCTCCCCTCCCCCCCTTAAAAGATAGAACTCATTCTGGCTCTTTGCTATTTATAACAAAACAAAAAAGCAGCATATTGGAAAGCCACACTAATATAAATAAAAATCAAACTCCTGCACTATAAAAGTATTAGTTTAGTGCAACAAATTATCCAATAAATAAAGCAAGGCATTGCAAGTCAAACTTCTCTCGGGGAGGTTAAATAAATTCTTAATCACTCTCACCACAGACTAACATAAAATAACAATGCAGTTAGCTCCCACTGTATTGGTGACAAGGTGCCATATTAATTGTGCACCATAATAAAACAAAATTATATTTAGGGGCATAAAATAGCAAAGGTTACTTCTTTACCTTTAATGGGTCCTGTATTTAAGAATAAAAAAATTATAAGAGCTGGGATGCGGGGATTCTTTAATGGCCAAGAAAAATAAACCTTAGCTCCCAAGTATAATTAGACAATGAGGCCGTATTACAGCATTTATATATCAGCACATCACCAGAAAAATTCCAAATCCTAATCACTAACTAACCAACAACTGGATAAAAGGATAAGTAAAACATTTCCAACCACCAACATGGCTAAAACTGGCAGTCAAAACATATGTGCAAGTAGGGTTACCACCTTTTAAGAAGCCCAAAGTGGGATATTTCTTACTGAAACATGATTTTTCGCAGGACAGTACCTAACCTCGACCAATGTAACAAACTTGTTTTTTCTATATAATCAGAATTACTGTAAGACCAAGTATTGTAGTTTCTTCACTGATTCTATTATTTCTTATCATTTTAAGGTATTTTAGTTAAGATATTATAGTTTTCTGCAACATTTAGTGGAAAGTTAGAAGATAGGGCAAGAAGGGGAGAGGGCTGAGGGTAGGGGAAGGCATAGGTGTAGAGGGTCAGGATGAGGCAGCCGAGGGGCCTTGTCAGGACAGACACAGGGCAAGTGCATTAGAAGTTGCATTGGACAGGTAAGTGCAAGAAGAGAGGGCAGAAACTGAAACCTATAAGGTCAGAAGCAGCGTAGGGAATGAAGATGTTATGGGGTGCAAGCACAGGTGGAGGTGTCAGTTATGGAGTGGCGGAGCTTTTTGTGAACGCTCCAAGCATTGCTGTGGATGAGGTGTCACTAGAGAGCTCATTCAGCCAACATGGAGCCCTGTATGCAAATGACCTTTGGCCTTGGGACGTGCGGCAGCAGGGGATTTGAAGGATTTGGGACTTAGAGCTCCTGGTGTTGTGGTTGGTGATTTTGGGTTTGAGGAGGGTGCTGACTCCTGGTGATGCCTTTCCCATCATGATTTTCTTAGCAGTGATGCAGGTTTGGTATTTGATTCGATTGTCCAGTTACAGCCAGCCTGTTTTGGAATAGAGATCGCAGGTGTGGGTGAGATGGTGGGAACCAGTAACGAGTCATCAGGCTTGATTGAGGGAAGTCAAAACACGTCTGAGAGATGAGGTTGTGGCAGATCCATAGATAATGAGACCGTAGTCAATGATGCTGATGATGGAGCTCTGGACAGCTATGGACAGAGCTTCTGGGGTTAGAGGTTTCCTATGTCGGAATAGTAGGCCCATTCTGGTGTTGGCTACTTTTGCCACGTTATTGATGTGTGGGACATAGGACAGATTACAGTTGAGGGTGAGGCCGAGGTATTTGAAGGTATGAACTTGTTCGAGGGTGATTCCTTGCTTGGTTTTAATGGAGAGCTGATATTGTTTGTGTTTGTTTTGGGAGCTGCAGAAGATCATGGTCTTTGTTTTTTTCTGGTTAAGTATAAGTCTGTGTTTTGTGAACCAGTTTTCAACTGCAGAGAAGGCCTGTTGGAGGTTACCTTGCAGATGGACTGGATCATGGTGGGATGCCAGGATGACAGCATTATCCACGTAGAGTAGGATCTGTTCAGGGCAGGATTCTGGCAGTGAGCTCAGAAAAAGGCTGAAAAGGAGGAGGCCCAAGATTGAGCCCTGTGGGACACCGGACTGGACTGGTCTTAGGTCTGAGAGTGTGCCAGCAATTCTCACTCTTTGGGAGTGGTTGTCTAAGTAGCTTTTGAACCAGTTCACCAAGCTAGGTGAGAGCCCTGCTAGTCGAAGCTGGGCAAGTAGGAGATTGTGGTTGACGGTATCAAAGGCTTTAGTTAAGTCAATTAAGGTGGACCCAGTAAGACGACTGTTATCGAGTGAGTGATGGATTGCACCAGTGAATTCAAGTAGCGCCGTGGAGGTGCTATGACCTTTTCTAAAACCATGTTGCTCCTTGCACAGGATGTTGTGATTGTCTAGGAAGTTGGTGATGCCCAAATCAGGACTGTCCTGTGAAAATCTGGACAGGTGGTAACTCTATGTACAAGTCAGGAAGTCTAAGTGTTCTGGGATTGGAAAAACTTCGAACAATCATAAACTAAAGTAATGTTGTTGAAGTAAAATAATTGAACCAGCCTGGGTGAGAAGCACACTCAGTATATTATTACAACTTTCAAAAAATAGGATGTTGAACAATCGGAGCTTAGTATTATAATGTTTTCTAATAGGAGGAAATAAGAAATAATAATTAATACTGGCCCTTATAAAATGTGTTTCATTTACATCTGTCAGAAAAATAGTATGCTCACAGAAAGTAAAAATAAAGTTGACAGTGGGAGTCAAATATGTAAAAAAAAAAAAAAATTTGAAACATAAGGGACTGGAGATGGTTTGTTTTACTCCCTTCTAAAGATTAATTTGCTCTGCACGATACTAGGAAACACAGCAGTAGCTTTATGCTTAGCAGCAAATTAAAATACTTAACAGCAAATAAAAATATCATGAAGGTCCCAAGCTAAGTCTAGTGGTTTCTCAGAAGAAAGGCAGGGTACTGAAAGCTGGAACCATGGTAGGAAACAGGCAATAAAATAAAAGCTCCCACTATATATTATTATGCAAGTTAAGTGCAAATGCTTACCTCTGCCTTAAGAACCAGACACCATGTTAAATGCGCATCTCAAAATTAAACATTTAAGGGACTCTGTCATTAAGCATATGCATATGCCCTGGCTCTATTAACAAACCTGGAATGATTAGTAAAAAATATATCTATAAGAGCAATGGAGGAAAATACTAATGGTTAAAGAAATGATGTACTTATATCCCAACAGTAACAGAGAGTATCTGGGGCTTAGCTGGATTGGTAACATATTTGCAAGCTATTGAAGAAACCTACATTTTCTGCAAAAGCTCAATACTAATAATCAAATGGAAATAATAGAAATACAAGTCCAAATATCATCCAGACTAAAAGCAATAGTCATGACTATAGTCATTACAATTAATCTGTTAAGTTCCCAGGTATTGCCGGACCAGTGGCACTGAGGAGTGAGGCGCTGAGGGTTGAGGCACTGGACGGTTCCATGTCATTTCAGCTACTGAAAGAATAGCGAGTGCAATTTCAGCAATGCAATCATAGCGACGCACATTTCAGCGACCGGCAACTTCAGCGAACCCTCCCCATTTCTAAATTAACATCCTCTGAGTAGCCCATTGACATCGGAGGATAGCTGAAATGTTGCAGTTGCTGTAATGCTGCAGTCACTGTAATTGTAGTCGCTGATTTTGCTTTGCTGTAATTGACTCACTGTAATTGAGTAGCTGAATTGATGTGCTACCACACTGGATGCCACACGTTGCGCCATGCCGGTGACCCGGGTTCAGGAGCAGACTCAGATCGCTGGGGGTTGGCAGGGGAGGAAAGGACTGAACATCCAGAGGACAGGTCTCCTTTCCTGGGAGGGAGGGGGGATGAAGGTCTCATTATCTGGTGACCCCTAGTGATGGCTGGTGGTCCAGCAGCAGTCGGGTCCTGGCTGAAGCAGGGGGCATGGCCACGGTGGTGCACCTGTGGGCTTGAGGTACATAGAGGTGTACCACAAGGCTCAATACTGGGCCCCCTCCTCTTTGCCATCTATGTAAATAACATCCATACTGGTATCCATCATGCTGATATCCACTTATTCGCAGACGACACTGTATTATACATTTCCGGACCGACCCCTGACAAAACATGGTCAGACCTCCAACTTGAATTCAACCATCTACAGAACAACCTATTGCATCTTAAACTACTGCTTAATGCAAAAAAAAAAAAGTAATGCTCTTCTCTCCTTCTCAGAGGTCCATCCCTACTAATGTGGTAGGTGGGCAAACCTCTACTACTACCCTCCTTAATGAATCCCTGGAATTGGTACATAAATTTAAATACCTAATGATGTGGATTGACCACAAATTGTCCTTTCTTGACCACATTGAAGAACTTTCCCAAAAACCTAAACAGAGGATCAGTACATTTTTCTGTATTAAGCACTTGCTAACATTGGAAGTGAGAACCAGAATCGTGCAATCCACCTTCCTCCCCTTACTAGACTATGGGGATATTCTATACGGACATGGGAACATCACAGCGCTAAAAAAGCTTGACATCTTATATCACCGGGCTTTAAGATTCATAACGGAAGTACTCTATGCTACACACCACTGTTCCTTATATGCCCTGGTCAGCTGGACCTCCCTTGGCATAAGGCGATACAAAAACGCCGCAATCTGGACCTACCATGTTATCATCAAGAAACTGCCCTCGTATATCTCGGACTGCCTCCCTATTTGTACTCCTGGTTTGTATGCACTAAGAAAATCCACCTATATCACTCTTGTTATTCCCAAAATCAAAACTCGTTTTGGCAAAGTTTCCATTGGCTACTCCCTTCCTACCCTATGGAACAAGCTCTAAAAAGTACTACAAATTGCCAGTTCACTTCCCTGGCTACCTTCAAAAGCCTACTGGCCAGGACAGCCACAGAAAACTGTAATTGCGCATCTTAAAACCCCTATGCTAACACCCCTTCTTCTTTCCTCTACCTATGTCTACTAGACAGGAGTGATACAGAAAATTACAAGTGTGCTTCACAAAACGTCCACTGGTCAAGACCGCTACAGAAATTTACGAGTGTGCTTCATAAAACCCCTATGTAATCAACATTCATGTTTTCTCACTGCCTCTTACTTCCCTTATAAGTGATTCAGCATACCTACGTCTTCTGACCCACACATTTACAGTACCTCAGATAGCCATTGCCCTGGACTCTTACTCTTTTATCTAGATCTGTTTCTCATCCTTCAGAGTTGACCTTTCCTCCTTGCAGACCCTTGACCTACTGGCACTGGCTTGACATCCTGTCAGTCAGTTTTAACACTATCAGTATAGGCTGGTACAGCTAGCTATTAGAATTCTTGAGTACTTGTGAATTGCATTTTTCTTTAAACCAATTTGTGTTTATCTTAACCAATCTAGCCAATAGAATGTCTTTTATATTCGTTTTTATGTTTGCTTGCACGCATGTGCAAGAAACATAGTGCCTTCATCGGAGATTTCGGAGGTGTGTCACCTCCTCTTCCAATTCAGTCAGTGGGCTGGCAGGCGTGGCCCCTGTAAGCCAATGCATTTTGGAGCTGTGTATGATATGCTCCAAAATGCAGTGGACTGATTGAAAGGGGAGCTATGCTTGAGTGAGCACCGATAAGAAATCGGCTGCTCATGCACAACTTCCCCCGCACAGACAGACGTCGTGCCTCCATTGCATAGCCGACGGGTGCCCAATCCCCATGGCTGAGCTGCGCCCCCACCCCCCAGTTGTAGGTGCCACGCTGGGAGCCCACCCCAGCGTGGCAAGCATCAGGCTCCTTGGCCGGGCGGGTGCCCAATCCTCACGCTGAACGCCCTCCCAAGTCTTGTGCCACGCTGGGAGCCCACCCCAGCGTGGAAAACGGTGCCGCAATTTTTTTATTTTGCGATGGGGTGCCCAATCCCTGTCGGCTGAACGCCCAAGTCCTTGTATACTGCTGTGGAGCCCACCTCATGTGGCAAACGGTGCGCCGTGATTTTTGTATTTTGCCGACAGGGTGCCCAATCCCATCGGCTGAACACCCCCAGTCCTTGTGCCACGCTGGGAGCCCACCCCAGCGTGGCAAACGTCCCATAACGCTTTTTTGTTTTTTCCCTGTAAATTAAAAACTGTCCCGCTGCTCGCCTCCCAACCCTCCCACAACCCGCACTCCACCCACTGCGCACTCCAGCCTCTCCACCCCACTCCTATACTTACCTCCGACTCGCCGATGATCTTCGGTGGATCGGGAACACGTCTGCACTCTTCAAAGCCGACCGCGAACTGAGGAAATGCAGGTAAGCTGTATAATGGGTTACATAGGGGGGTTTCAACTTTATTGCATATCTCGGGCATTTTTGGGAATTTTTGCACCAAATTTTCAACATGGGGTTTTTGGGACCCCTTCTCATGAACTGTGTCACTGTCATGGCATTATTCAGGCCCGAAGGGTGATTTCACACTGTGACTGTGCAGTGACTGCGAAATCACCCTTTGGGCCCGAATACCACCATGACAGTGACATCATTCATGAGAAGGGGTCCCAAAAACCCCACGTTGAAAATTTGGTGACAAAATTCCAAAATGACTGTTTTATTTAGGGTGCTATGCAGTTCCTACGCGAGGCTCGTAAGTTCGCGAAATTTCAATATTTTCACCCAGATTTTCAACATTGCCATTTTACCACACCTTCTTATGAGTAGTATAGCTGTCATTTTCACATCTCACCCAAAATGTGTTTCCACCCATGTAGCGCAGAATGGCGCAGTCGGTGTAGCGAAATCAATGTCATGAGGACAAATTAAGAAAATCACAGTGACACTGTTCATGAGCAGAGGTCTTAAAATTGCTATGTTGAAAATTTGTGAAAAATCCTAAAATGACTGTTTTATGAGGGTGCATTGCGCAGTTCCTCGCTACACGTGAAGGTCGCTAATTTTCAATATTTTCACTCCAGATTTCCAACATTGCCATTTTATCACACCTTCTTATGAGCAGTACAGCTGTCATTTTTCACATCTCACCCAAAACGTGTTTCTGCCCATGTAGCGCACAATGGCAGTCGGTGTGCGAGATCAATGTACGGACAAATTAAGAAAGTCACAGTGACACTGTTCATGAGCAAAGGTCTTAAAATGGCTATGTTGAAAATTTGGTGAAAAATTCTCTAAAATGACTGTGTTTCTGAGGGTGCATTGTGCAGTTCCTCCCTTTACTCGTAAGTTCGCGAATTTTCAATATTTTCACTCCAGATTTTCAACATTGCCATTTTACCACACCTCCTTATGAGCAGTATAGCTGTCATTTTTCACATCTTGCCCAAAATGTGTTTTGACCCATGTAGTGCACAATGGCGCAGTATGTGCAAAATCAATGTATGGGACACATTAAGAAAATCACAGTGACAGTGTTCATGAGCAGAGGTCTTAAAATGGCTATGTTGAAAATTTGGTGAAAAAATTCCTAAAAATGACTGTTTTACGAGCGTGCGTTGCACAGTTCCTATGCATGCTCGTAAGTTTGCAAATTTAATATTTTCACTCCAGATTTTCAACATTGCCATTTTATTACACTTCCTTATGAACAGTACAGCTGCCATTTTTCATATGTCGCCCAAAATGTGTTTTCGCACATGTAGCGCACAATGGTGCTGTTGGTGTGCGAAAGCAATGTTTAGGACAGATTAAGAAAATCACAGTTACACTGTTCATGAGCAGAGGTCTTAAAATGGCTATGTTGAAAATTTGGTGACAAAAGTCCATAAAATGACTGTGTTACGAGTGAGCAATGCGCAGTTTCCACGCACTCTCGTAAGTTCATGACTTTGTAATATTTTCAGTCCAGATTTTCACCAGTGGCATTTTTTCACACTTCCTTATGAGCAGTACAGCTGTCATTTTCACAACATGGCTGAAGTGTGTTTTCACACTTTCAGCGCTGAGATGCATGGTCGCTGTAGGAAATCATTGTTCGGCACAGATAGAAAATCACAGTGACACTGTTCATGATCGGAGGCACCAAAATGCCTGAGTTGACAATCTGCTGTAAAATATCCCAACCTAATTATAATACGAATTGTCGTTGCACAGTTTCTATGTCGCTCATGACTTCACCATTTTTTAAATATTTTACTGCAGATTTGCAACATTGCCATTTTACACCTCCCATGAACAGTACAGCTGTCATTTTTACATCCTGTTCGAATGTTTTGCACCTGTGGTGCTAAATGCCGTACTCGCTGTGCATAAGCAGCTTTCGGCTAACAAACTGATATTCCCCCTGTTCATGAGGTGGGGTCACAAAAATAAAATGTTGAAAATTTGGAGTGAAAATACCAACGAATGCCTGAGGTATTAGGGTTTCCAATCATAAAGCCCAACACTGTAGAGAATGACAGGCATCAGGGGTGTGACTTGGGATTCCTGCCTGTAATGCTCATACCATTCCATACCCTGCAGCCAGTGAGAGGCATTGAGGTATGCCTTGGACTCTTCAGCCCCAAAGTTCACCCCATTCTCCTATATCACACCCATCTCACCACATTTCCTAATGAAATGGGGTTCGCATAAGGGCCAAAGACCCCAAGGAACACCGTGACACTTGTCAGTGTCTGCAGGGTGGGGTGTGGTGAAATGGTGAGGCCGTTATGCCTGATGACCCAAATGCACACCCCAATGCCTGTCACTCTCTGCAGGGTGGTGGTGGGGTTGGCTTCAGTTCAGTACTTCACTGCCATTCCTATTACGCAGCTCTGTAACTTCTACATTACCACTGCCAATGCCAGCAAGCAAACATTCGGCATTGACAAATGCTTGTTTCTTGTACTTTGCCTCAACACATCTGTATATATCCTAACATTTTTGTCTAAACACCCAATTGTATGTTGTAAATGTTTGGTATATCTACTCTACGAGGATGTGTTATTGTATACTCCAATGTTATTCTGTTTCATATGTAATTATTACCAGGTTCATCTTGTAAATGAGTTCTTCTCAACGATGTTTCGCCTGGCTAAATAAAGATTGATTGATTGATGAGCGTGAGCACTCAGGCAGTGCGCTGCAGCGCATTGCATGTCTAGGCCAATGGGGGGAACATAAAGGGAAAAAAAATACCTTCCCATTGGTAGGCAGGTCTAGACCTACGGGACCACATCCAATTCCGGGTTCTGAGGCTCTCCTGGCTCTCCTCTCGTCCATTCCCCACCAGACACTATAGAAAGAGCACTGGTGGAGTGGTGGTCCTTGCTGCTGGGGGACTCAGATTGGGGGGGTTCAGGCAATAAGACAAGGGAGAGGTGAGCAGTCCAGGAGTAGCGGAGGACTTCAGGAGGATGGGATAAGCTGGAGATTGCTAGACCACACTGGAGAGAGTCCAATGAGGAAGGGTGCAGAAATAAAGTCTACAAAAAAAAGCTCCCAGGTATTATATGAGAATCACTAACAGGTACAAGCTGATGCAGCTGATGCATGGTACCACATTAGTATAACTGAACAAATTAAGGCTGTGAACAAACCAATCAATCAATCCAAATCTTTATTTATCCAGGCGAACACCATTGAGCAAGCTCATTTACAAGCTGGACCTGGTTAGGTCCAGATTCTATTACAAACAAGCAGCAATATTTACATTTGGGGTAAAACATAGTAGAAGTGAAAAACAGGATACACAACGTACATAACATAACGGTTGAGTCTACAGCATCAACGGGACCAGTGAGCAGATGAAGCTGACAAGTCCACAGAGATACAGAGATGGATATTGTTACAGAGTTTTTCATATGGAAAAAAGGGACAGGCGAGACCCAGGTATCTCTATCATGGCAGACAGACAGAAATAAGTGACAACAGCTTCTTCTTGACAGGTACACAGTGAGTAAAAGAACAGGTATAGCTATGTCTGAAGGAAGCAGGCAGCTGGCCAGCACTACCATGGCATCTCCAAGGAAAGCTTATATTTGGGCTGAGGGCAGCTGTACCACGGCGTACTGGAGGAAGGTGTGGGCGAGGTACTGAGGCACGGGTGGAGCAGCACCTACCCCATATAGGCACCTGGGGCCAGTCAAGATCAATGATTCAAAAAGGGGCTTAATCACTCATACTCCCGATAATAATACTTTAGCCGTATGGAAGGACTGCATCGGTCAGGGAATGAAGCGGTTACAGCTACGTTAGCAGAGTACAGCAGACCATTCGAATTTTTGCGGCATTTGAAGGATTGCCAGAGAGAACTGCAAGAGACAGTCGGGAGCAGGGGCCAGAAGGTGCTCGCGATCTGATTGGTTGGCGGCTTTAGCGGTACTTTGTTGGAGAAGAGACCAGGCGAATGGTCTTGGATGACGGCTTGTGAAAGTGCAACCCCCTGGGAGGTAGAGATTGTACACTTTGGGTTCGGGTGTCTCTGTGAGACTTACCTATAAAGCGTGAGAGGGGTACAGGGACTGGAAGTAATTAGGTCGTGTGGATTAATAGGACATGCACAAATTAACCTGGGGTATGGCTTGTCATGTCTAGGGCCAATCTCTGGGGAGCAAACTAATGGTAGTTAATGATTAGGAGCCGGGGTAACAGTTGCAATGTTCACACACACCTTGGACAGATAATGTCTTGAAAGCATTAACACTTTGTAAGTAACTTAGTTTTAGTAGTTTTTGCATTTTGTTCCACAGGGTCATCAATGTGAAGCTAAAGGCCATTCTACCATAGCGGGCGGTGGCTTTAGTGATGCATAAAGAGATATATGAGGCACTCCATAGACTGTATAGTCCCAGCTCACTTATGGGAAGACATTCAGAGATATAATATGGGAGCCTTTTTAAGATAGCTCTGTAGGTCCAAAGGACTGCATTTCTTTTACACCTGAATGTAAATGAGGACCATCCTACAGCTTTGTACAATAGGCAGTGATGGGTAGAGAGGGGAAGACCGGTAATGTACCTGATTGCTCTGTGATACAGCATGTCCAACTTGATAAGCGAGGCTTTGGGGCAGTGGCTGTATAGAAAATCTCCATAGTCGATTAGGGAGAGAAAGGTAGATTGGACTAGTCACAGTTTGGCATCACGAGTGAGGAACTGGCTGATTCTATGGAATAGACCCAACCTCTGCCATAGTTTCTTTGCCAGGTCTTCAACATGCTCAGAGAATGTGAGGTTCTGGTCAAGCCACACCCCTAGGTATTTAAACTTGGGGATAAAATCCAATTTCTCTCCCAGAATTGTGGTGATCAGAGGCAGTGACCTGGAGCTGGCAGGATTTGTCGTTCGGCTATAGGGTGAGAACAGCATTGCCTTTGTCTTTTTTGCATTTAAAAGGAGCTTCTTATGGAGGAGCTGAGTCTGAAGCAGGTCAAATTCTTCCTGCAGGTCTGCACAGGCAGCTTCGGCAGTCGGACGAGTTATGTAAACTACCGTGTCGTCAGCAAACAGGTGTATTTTTGCCTTGTTGATGCCCACATCGATATTGTTGATATAGATTGTGAAGAGCAACGGACCAAGAATGGATCCTTGTGGGACTCCTCTGAGCAGAGGTTTGAGTGGGGAGAGCTCCCCCTCAGCTTTGATTTGTTGCTGCTGTCCTACCAGGTACTCCATGAACCAGTGTAAGGATGCTGTGCCAAGACCGATGCTCTTCAGTGTGGAGATTAGCAGGCTATGGTCCACAGTATCGAAAGCCTTGCTAAGGTCTAGGAATACTGTGCAGACAAAGTTTCTGTTATCAAGGTCACTGTACCAGTCGTTAGTTACTTTGGCAAGGGCTGAGATTGTGCTATGCTTAGACCTAAAGCCCGATTGCATAGGGTTTAGTAAGTTGTTAACTTCCAGATATGCTCTATGTTGATTGCTGACAACCTTTTCCAGGAGCTTGGACAAGATTGGCAGTAGGGAGATAGGTCTATAGTTGTTGAGGTTGCAGGTATCCCCAGATTTGAACAACGAGATAACATGGGCAGTTTTCTAGATGATAGGAAGGGACCCTTGAGATAGTGATAAATTAAATAGATGTGTGATAGGGACAGCAAGGACGTGATATGCTATTTTTATAAAGTATGGATACAAAGAATCAGCTCCAGCACTCTTCTTTACATCAACCAAAGTAACAACTCTTCGACCTCCTTCAATGGTACAGGTTGGAAAGAGGAGCCAGGTACCAGGGCAATGGTGTCTACACATGGGACACTTAGCTTAGAGCGGACCAGGGCTGCAGGGGAAATGTCAAAGGCCAGACCAAATGTGGCAAAATGATTGTTGAAAGCTTCTAAGTTCCCCTGTTTATCACATATAGTTTTCCCTTCAGATGTGATTTTTGGTGGCAAGGAGTTACCTGGCGTATGGCTGGACATATCCTTGATTGTCCTCCAGAATTTAGAGGAGCACTTTGCAACAGAGTCCAGCTCCTTAAGATAAAATGATGCTTTGGTGTCTCTGATCATTTTTGTACATGCATTGTGTGCCTTCCTAAATTGGCACCAGTCTGAGTCCAATTTCATCTGCCGCGCCTTTTTCCACAACTTGTCCCTGCCTAGCAGTGCGGTTTTCAGTTCAGGTGTGAACCAGCGACAAGTTTTACTTTTTACTCGGATTTTTACCGTCAGGGTGTGTGCATCTAAGTCTCCTACTAGAGTGTCATTAAAGATATCATACATCGTATTGACTGTGGTAGCTAGGTAGAAGTCTTGCCAGAGTGGTGAATGTCCCAGTTTGTATGTATAAGAGGCCACATCAAAGCTGCACCATGTCCATAGGAGGCCACATCAAAGCTGCACCATGTCCTTTTAGTGATAAATTTAGTTGAAGAGCCTGTATGATGTAGTGACCTAACTGCAGCAATAAAGCAATGGTCACTGACATCGGCGAAAAAGGCTCCAGCGTGCATGTAAAGATGCAGCTTATCAACTAGTATAACATCCAATAAAGAGTTATTACACGGGTTCTTTTTATTAGGATGTGTAGGTTCTTGAATTAACTGTGCCAACCCGTGAGCATCACAAAAGGTGTTTAGGGGTGAAGCAGCCTTGGAGAGCCAGTCAAAGTTACAGTTCCCAAGTATGATTGTTTCGAGATTCTCTTTCTCAATGATATTGCCAAAGTGAGATAAGAGTAATGTTCCCACAGATGGTGGTCTATAACAACTGATCACTCTAATGGCCAGAGAAGTGGATAATTCAATCTTGAGCGTCAGACATTCAAACTCATTTTTTAACAGAGCTTGAATCCATACAGGACTTTGCAAATCTTTCATTAACATATATAGCCACTCCACCTCCTCTAGTAGGTCTATCAGTTTTGAATAGCTGGTAGGAGGGGATGTTAATCTCATTGTCATGGGAGGCTGGCCTGAGCCAGGATTTGGATATTGCCAGGATATCAGGTTGGCCATGTCTGATCCATGCCTGTATCATAGTGAACTTTTATAGGAGGCTACAGACACTGACGTGCCAGAAACTCATTCCTTTGAGAGTGGCCGTATCTGATGGAGAAGAAAGGGGAAAGATGGGTCCAGGGTTTAATTCTTTGTTTCCCGAGCATATCAGTAGGAGAAGTAGCAGTTTCATTAAGGCAACTAATGTTAGTTTGAGAAGCTTGGCCCTGGTACGCTTATGATACTTAACATGTTCTGTAAGTCTATCACCACCCCTAAGGGAGTACCGCCCTAATACTAGGTGAAGCAATACCTTGACCGAAATGTGCAGGGGGTGGCTGATACAGTATGAAACAGAAGGGCTAACTTGAGGAGGCGGCTCAATATGGGTACCAACATGATGGGTATCCAGGTTCTGCTCAGACAGTAAAGCTATCTGCACGGCACATAAGTAACTAGTGGATAAATCAATGTGTGGGGAGCACATTTTTAAGGGGTCAGTCTCTGTTGGCACAAGCTTCAGAGGATAAAATATCACCTGGACACAGCAGAGGATGATCAGTATAGATATTAACCAGGAACCCTTCGTGAGGGTGCCATCCAGGCCCCCATGTTAAATGCAATAGGAGGTAATGTTCAATACAGATTGGGGCAAAGGAACTCAGGAGGAGGCATCTGAGATATCATCCTGTTAACTTAGGGGCATTCCTAATTGGACAACCGAGGAATTGGAGAGGTCACGAAGACCTATGTAGGCGTGTTTTTGGAGTGGGAAGGAACAGTGTATTTAATAAGTGGTGGGGGTGGGGAATGGGTGGTGGGTGGTGAAATTAGTGGCTTTGCTACCTTTCAGCTTGGAGAGTCCGGGCTTGAGGTCTCTGGCAGCGGCTTTGGAAGCGCCTGCCGCCCGGTGTCTGAGAACCTGCGCCTGTGGGGCAGGGAGCCCCTGGAGAGCTGGAACTCGGCTGTGGAGAGAGGGGAAAGCAGGTTTAAGTGCTGGCCATGGACAAAGGACAGAATTATTTATGTACTGGAGGTAAGTTCAAAAAGAACAGGTTAAGTAATAAACTGGTGGCAATTGTAGGGGAAAGCTCAAGACAAACTTTAAGCCTGCAGCTTTAGCTCCAAATGGGCTGGGGATAGTTCCTGTTTGGCTTACACTGTGGAGTCAAAATGATGGGTCCCACAATCCGAGGTGACCTGTAGGGTGGCTAGATACAGAATTTGGTGCTTGATATGAGCTGCCCAAAGTCTGGATTTTATTGCTTTGTACTTGACTCTTTTTTTCACAGATTTGGAGGGTGAAATCTTGCACTAGCCAAAGTCTACAACCCTCCCATTGAAGGGAGTGCAGAAGTCTGACTTGTTTTAAGATGTGGACATGATCCAAGTAATTCAGGAGATGAAAAATCAGTGGTTGGGGTGATCCCCAGGAGCAGACTTTGGGCAAAGTGAACAATGAGCACGTTCCACAATATATCCCGGTCCATTGGGAGAGGGGCCAGCTATTTTAATGCAGAACATTTGCACAAAGTCCATCACGTTGGGGCCTTCCTCACCTTCTGGTTGTCCCAAGAGTGTTACATTATTTCTTCTTGAGCAGCCATCTAAATCACCAACCTTGCTCTCCAGGAGGGTCACTGTTTGGTGTAACTTCACAATCTCTGTCTCCAATCTGGTGTAATGATCCTTGATTGAACTTATTCTAGCCTCTGCATCAGATACTTGAATGGTAAGTTGTTGTAAAGCTGGCTTTATAATTTTAAAATCAGCAATAAGGTCATAAACAGCAGATTTAATTGAGGAAAGTTCCAGAAAGAACTGCTCTGTAGTGAGCTCCTGGGGAGTGGCAGTAGGAGGTGTAGGGGGTGATGTGCTTCTCCGCAGCTGCTTAAGCTCCACTGCAAGTGGGAGGATTGGCAGTTCTGCTTCATTAACATATTCTGGCGTTTCAACTATAGTCATCTCAGAAATGTCTGGATTTTCCATCTTTTCAATCATCTTCACTTTGGAAGCAATATCCATAGAGCTGAAAATACTTTTTTTGAGGTGTCAGAACCACTTAATATTTAGAAAATCTGGAGTAGACCTGATGGAGCTTGCCTTAGGAGCATCTACTCATGAGCTAGCATCATGTGTCCTCCCTAGGGAGTCCTCTCTCATTTGTTTGCACACCTTGCCCAACAGGCCAAATATACTTCCTGGTACAGAGCATCCTGCTGGTGCAACTGTGGTGAGCCTGAAGCATCACATGTGTAAATTTTCTGGATTTGCCCTATGTGGCAAGGTTACTGGGCCCAGCTACAGGCTGAACCATGGAAGATTTTCAATTGAACCCTGTCTGTCTCCCTCTCTCTTACTATTTCTAGATCTGCCAGAGCGTTGCTGAAACCTGACTACAAAAAAACTGCTACTTGGCTATATACTGAGCTACAAAAGCTATTACCAAGAAGTGGCTGCCAGACAAGACACCCTCCATAGATCTCTGGCAGAACTTAATGAACTCAAGGTATGACATGGAGAAACTTCTTACAGTCAAAGTCTCACACCCCCTACCACAATTTGAATTGATCTGGTGTAGATGGCTGGATGCACTGTGTCCAGAAGAAACAACTTTATCCCGTAACCTCCTAGGTATCAGTTTGAGTTTACCCACATAGGGCAAATGAACTACATGCCTTAACTGTTGAAGGAATGTGTTTCTCTGACAGAATGTAACTATGCAGCCTGTTTTTACTTTTCTGTCTGTATGTTGAATGTACTTTAAAAGATTTAATAAAAGTTAGTAAAAAAAAGAATACATGCAGAAGCATAATATTCACTATGTACAGTATAATGCTTATTGCATACCAGTCATACGTTGCATATATTTTATATCGTACTTGACATATGTATGTTATATGTCCTCAGAGTTCAGTGTTATATGAAGTACTGTGTCACAAATGTTATAGAGTTACTGGTCTAGTAATGATGTCCTCTGAATCCAGGTATCTTTTACGTTGTACATCAATAAAATGTTCAATAAAAACTTCTATGGCAAAAAAAAACAGTGATTACAGAAACATGGTAGAAAGACAGTCAGTTATGGCTGGGATGCTACACTAGAAGGGTACGGTTTACTACCGATTGCTGAGGATGGATCTGGAAGACAGAAGAGGTGGTGAGGAGGTCTATAAGAAGAGATGCAGCAGATTTTTAAACTTTAATTGTGAAGGTGGTGCAAAATCGGGAACTTTTTCCTACATGTAGTGGGGTGAAATTTCTTGACTTTATCCCAGCTTTATGTTGCAATGTTCTTGTTCTTTTTTTGTAAACAGTTTTAAAATAAAAATCCCGCCCCTCCCACACACTGTACCAGACATTCCCACCCCTTCCCATTACCCTAACCATTTACATTTTTGCTCCCCCACCCTCACACCGTGTAGCATCCATGCTTCCCCTTCCCCACAGTCCCAGCAAGGTTAATCAATTTTAAAAAGCTGGAGCTCTCAGTATTCAAAGAATAGCCCTTTCCCCAACCCACACATGCACATCACAAACCACCATCTTCCCCCTCACCCCATCCCTGACCCCTGTATTAGTGAATACACCCCAACTGACTACACTCTGGTACCCAATCTCCCCTCTCTAATCCCATGAATATGAAATTATGTGTTCCACAGCTACTTGTAAAGAAGGAAACAGCCTAGGCTGTTCAGTGTCCTGACTGCTACTTAATGAATCAATGAATGAAAGATGATATCTCACCTACAGTAACACATGATTGGCCCACTTCAGACAATCAGATGTTATTATAAGTTACGCCTGTGCAGTGGTAGCACTAATGCTTGTGGCACCGACGATCAATGTTCGGATGTGAACTCAGGATGTCAGAGGGTTGGCCGAGCAGAGAAAGACTGAGCATACAAATGGACTGCCCACCCCCCCACCTCCAGGGAGGGATATGGTGCTGGTGTATGCCTGACCACTAGAGGTGGCTAGGTGTAGGGTAGCTCAGGGACCACCGCACTGGAGGGTGGGAGGAGTGGTGGCTGCTGACATCCTATGTGCAGGAGTGTGCATAGGTCCATCTAGGCAGCATTACACATCTGCTCTACCACTGGACTGAAACACAGGGGGAGAAAACAGTGCTGGCCAGCATGATGGAACTGACCCTCTGCAGGTCCCACACCCACTGAAATGGCATGCCTCTCGCCCAGGGATCCATTTTGCATCCTCCAGGCTGCCCTCACTACTGGGGAAACACTGAGGGGAAGATGGGGGTTGGACGGTAAGTCCATAGGGTGCTGGGAGTGACAGGACTGGAGGGGTCAGTGCCTGACTACAGGGCCAGCCTGCAGGTGGAAACAAACAGCACTAACTGCAAAAAAAATGTTACAATAGGTGAGTCATTATTGTTCATTTATTCAGTAGCAGCCAGGACAGTTAACAGCATGGGCTGGTTTCCTTTACAAAATACCAGCCTTTCTGATTCATGAAGATGGGGGGTTGCTGGTAGTGGGGGCACAATTGAAAATGGTCAGGATGGAAGGGGGGGGTGGAAACTAATCTGCATAGTGGTGTGGTGGGTTGTTCATTTCAGAAGCATTTTGTTTTTAAACCCTATCCCTCTGCCAGCACAAACAGAAGAAAACAAGCAAACATAATCAAAAAACTACACTAACTCTACTAAAAAAATTCTCTGATCAGGATAACTATACTGCTCCTGCTGCTCTCTGGTAACATCCATCCTAACCCTGGCCCAGTGCATCAATTGAATGAACAGAAAAAAAGCCACGGCACCTTAAAGCTAGCTTCCATCAGCATCTGTAGTTTGGTGGCCAGATTTGATGTGCTCCAGGTCTGGGTCACCAACACAAACCAGATTTACTCTCAGTGGTAGAGACCTGGCTAACACCTAAAGTCCCAGATGCACCAATTACCCTGAATGACTACTGCCTTTTCAGGCAAGACAGAGTTGACAAATGGGGCAGGGGCTGCACAATTTACGACACCCTACAGTGCCGTGCCCCACCCAAGTGCAAACTGGGAAAAATGTTCAGACTGTTGCTATCAAGATAATACTTGGATTCTGTGGTAAATCTCTCACTGCAGTCTCAGTTTATATCCCCCCATGGGAACAGGCACCGGGTTTCAATAGGATTATTTAATACATAACCAGTATGCACCAAAACCATGTTGTGGTACTGCTAGGTGACTTCAATGTCAACTGGTTGGGCTCAGAGGCTCCTCCCTTTAAGGATGCAATCTCTGCCATCAATATGTCACAACTGGTCAACTCACCCACTAGGGTCAATTACAGGATTGGCTCAAGCTCCCTGCTGGAATGGATTCTAACCAATCGCCTGGAAAGAATCTCCAACTCCTCTGTCCTGCCTGACCCGATGAGCGATCACTCCCCCATCCTCTGTCTATGGTCACATAGGGTTCTGACGCTACCTGTTAAAACAGTTATGCATGAGGTTCTGAAAAAAGGACATCTCAAACCCCTAAAGACACAACTTATTTATTTATTTTATTTATTTATTGAAATTGTTTCACCAGGAAAGGCACACTGAGCAACAAGATGCTCGTCTCCCAGTGCGACCTGGGGGAGGTTACAGTGGAGGCAGATCATATAACAGACAAAAAAGAATATATTGCAATACAGGTGATGTACATAACTAGGCGGGATAAGTATGAGCACATATTTGCACAAGGTGAAACAATACAGTAGAACTACAACATATTTAACAATAGGTGAAACAGTACAGAGATCATACATGAAGGATAAGGTATACATAACATGGAACATTCTGGATTAAAACATGTTTAAGTGCCAGTAGCAATGCATGAGTGGCAGTAGCAGGACCAGAGCTGAAGCGAGATGCAGCAAGTTGACAGTAGGAGTAGGAGAGGAGGGGGGGTAACAAGACTGGGAGGGGTGAGCAGTAGTAGTGCATGAGGGTGAGAACATGGGTAACAGGAGGGAGGGAAGGAGAGAGGAGGGTAGGGGAGTAAAGGGGAAACAATTAGAGGAGAGATGAAGTCACGAGCAGTGTATAAGCAGGCAATTTAGCGAAGGCCAAGCCGCTGGTCAGGCACAAGGGAGGGATGGTGGGAGGAAGCAGGTGGGGAAGGGGTCAGGGGCAGTTGCAATTAGGTGCAAGGAAATTAGTGAGAGCCGAGGATAGGGAGTGTTTGGATGATGAAAGGCGGATCTGAGCTGGCAGGTGATTCCAGAGGTTAGGGAAGTGGTAAGAGAAGGCTGACTGGCCGTCGGTGGTCCTACGGTGAGGGATGACCAATAGTCTTGCATCAGAAGATCGGAGGGAGTGGACAGAGGTGGGGGGGAGATAGAGAGGATGCGAGGTAGGGAGGAAGGGAGCCGAGCCAAAAGTTGGAAGTGAATTTGGCACAGTGAATTAAGCGCTGGTTGCTCAGGGAAGGTAGGCCCAGAGAGCAATAGAGCTCGCAGTGATGAGAGCAGGGGGGAGCATCGAGGGCGAAATGGCAGAAGGCATTAAAGAGAGGGTCAAGTTTGGTTAGGGTGGTCTTGGAGGCGGAGTTATAAACAACATCACAGTAGTCAAAGGAGGGTAAAATCATTTTCTGGACTAGTTCCCTTCTGACCGGTAGAGGGAGACAAGAGCGGTTGCGATAAAGGGCACCTAGTTTTGGACGCAGTTTAGAAATGATGGCATCCACGTGTGAGGAGAAGGTGAGGTGTCGATCCAGCCAAACCCCTAGATATCTGAACGAGGGCACATCCTCGAGGATGGAGTTGTTTAGGGTATGGAAGCTGAGGGGGAGGGTGAATTTGGATAGCCGCTGTCTAGTGCCAAAAGTCATAGAGACAGTTTTAGACAAACTGATTGGTCCACTATTGATGCAGCCCATACTGTGGACCAAGCCCTTAAATACTTCATTTCTCAGTTTAACACAGCTTGCAATATCCATGCCCCCAAGACACAAAAGATTAAGGCAGCAAACATCACCTGGATAATCCCTTCTCTGTTAGCCTTATGGCCACCAGGGACAACCTGTGGCATTGTGCCTGGGCTACCCGAACACGGGCAGATTGGCAATGATACTACAAAACCACAAGCAATGCCTGTACCAGGGATATTCTTTCAGCCAAGATCCGCTACTTCCAAGAGGAGCTCTCTAACTCCTGGGGGGGGGGGGAGATTGCAGAAACTTCAGGGGAAATATGAGAGACCTCATGGGCATGACCAGCAAGTGATAGATACATGGACACATAGATGTTGTCAGCAGATATGGGCCTTGTGGCCCATCCAGTCTGCCCTATCCCTCTTTCTAATGCCTAAGGTACCCTAGATGCTACAAGCCCCCCTCACCCCTAGCTTGATAATTTCCATGTGCCAATCCCACGCATTCTTGAATCCCTGAACCGAGGCCACCCCCACCACTTCCTGGGGGAAACTGTTCCATCTCTCCACCAGTTTCAGTGAAGCAGAATTTCCACAAGTTCCCTCTCAGTATTCCATCTTTTAGTCTCATGCTGTGCCCCCTTGTTCTGCTATTTCCTTTCATGTGAAAGATGCACCCCTCTGGTACCCTTTCAATCCCCTTTATATATTTGAAGGTTTCTATCATCCTCCCCCCCCCCTTTCCTCCGGGGAGTACATATTTAGAGCTCTGAGTCTCTCCTCATACGACTTATGCTGCATCCCCGACACCATTTTTGTCACCCTCCTCTGTACTGCCTCCATCCTGTCTATGTCTTCTTGGAGATGGGGCCTCCAGAACTGAACACAGTACTCCAGATGAGACCTTTCTAGGGAGTTGTACAATGGTACCACCCTTTCCCTCCTTCTCCTTCTACTTGTTACACCCCCTCCCTATGCACCCTAACATTCTGTTAGCCTTTCCAACTGCTTTATCACACTGCTTAGCCACTTTGAAGTTGTCTTCTATGACTATCCCTAGATCCCTTTCCTCTGTGGTGGCCTCCAGTGTTACCCAATCTAGTTCATACTCAGCCCTAGGATTCCCTCTCCCTAGGTGCATAATCTTGCACTTTTTTGTACTGAAACCCAACTGCCATTCTTTGGACCAGTTTTCTAGCTTCTTCAGATCCCTCCTCATTTTTTCTATACCTTCCTGTGTATCTACCCTGTTACATAGCTTTATTATCCGCAAACAAGCTGACCCTCCCCTCTAGACCCTGTGCAATATCGCTTATGAAGACATTGAAGAGCACTGGTCCCAGCACTGATCCCTGGGGTACGCCACTTGTTACCCATCCCTCCTGTGAGCTAACCCCATTTACCACTACTCTTTGTGTTCTGTTACTCAATCAGTTTCTAACCCACATGGCCACCTCTGTCCCCACCCCCAGATTTTCCAGCTTGTGGATTAGTCTCCTGTGTGGGACTGTGTCGAAGGCCTTCCTGAAGTCCAGATAGGCCACATCTACTGCTCTTTCCTGGTCTATTTCCTTTGTCACCCACTCAAAGAAATCAATCAAGCTGGTCTGGCATGACCTCCCTGCAGTGAATACATGGTGCCTTGGGCCCAGCAGCCCCCTTGTTTCTAGGCAGTCCACCAGCCTTTCCTTAAGTAGAGTTTCCATCATTTTACCTACTATCGAGGTCAAACTGACTGGGTGGTAGTTTTCTGCCTCCTGCTTGCTACCACTTTCATACAGGGGTACCACTTGTGCCCTCCTCCACTCCTTTGGAACCACACCTGTTTCTAGTGATCCACTGAACAGCTTAGCCAGAGGTTTAGCCATTTCCTCCTGGAGCTCCTTTAGGATCCTCGGGTGTATTCCATCGGGTCCCATAGCTTTATCTACCCTAAGCTGTTCTAGTGCCCTTTTTACTCTGTCCTCTGAAAAAGGTCTAATGTCCACCCCTTCACCCTGTTTGTCCTTCTCTGTTAATGGGGGACCATCTTCATTGTATTCTTCTGTGAATACGGAGCAGAAGTATTTGTTGAGGATGGTCGCCTTCTCAATGTCTTTCTCCATTACCCTGTCTCCCTCTTCCCTAAGTCTCACAATCCTTCCCCCGTCTTCCTTCTCTCGCTAATATACCTAAAGAATGCCTTCCCTCCTTCCTTCACTGATTTAGCTAATGTTTCCTCAGTTTTGGCTGTTGCTGCTCTTACTGCCTTATTTGCTTCCTTTTGTTTGTTCAAGTATTCTTCCCTGTCCTTGCTTTGTGTTGCTTGTATCTCAGAAATGCCATCTTTTTTCCTCTTGCTAGCTCTGCTACTCCTCTCAAGAACCACAGTGGTTTCCTATTTCTTTTGCTCTTGCTGCAGGGCCTGGCACATTGGTTTACAACCAGGTGCAGGGCTTCCCTTATCTTATCCCACTGTTCCACTAACCCCCTTATGTCATCGTATCTCTGCATAGCCTTCCTGAGTTCTTCCTTCATCTTACCGAAGTCTGTCCTCCTGAAATCCAGGATACTGGTCCTTGTGTGGCTAGCCTCTTGTGATGTCCTTATGGTGAACCACACAGCTCGATGATCACTAGTCCCTAGGATCTCCCCCACTGTGACTACCTTTATCATGTCCCCATTGCTTAGGACAAGATCCAGAATTGCATTCTCCCTCTTAGGCTCCCTCACTAGCTGTGTGAGAACTGTCCCTTGCAGGGATTACAGGAATCCCTTACTCCTGGCTGAGGCTGCCACCGAGATGCTCCAGTCCACATCTGGCAAGTTGAAGTTGCCCATCAGCAGCAATTCACCCTTTGTTGCCATGCCCTCTATAGTCTACAGCAGTTCTCTGTCTACATCCTCTGCCTGCCCTGGGGGCCTGTATATTACACCCATTCTAAGTACTGTTCCCCTCCCCACTTACAGGGTTACCCACAGTGCCTCTGCTTCTCCCCCTTGACTTGTGGTACTGTCGCTTTTATCCCTTCCCTGATGTACTATGCCACCCCTCCCCCCTTTTTGCCTTCTCTGTCCCATCTGTGCAGCATGTACCCTGGAATGGCTAGCTCTCAGGCATGGTTGCTATTGCACCATGTCTCTGAGACTGCCATGATATCCAGGTTCCCAGAGGCCATTAATGCTACAAGTTCTGGGATTTTGTTACCCAAACTGCGGGCATTGGTGAACATAGCCTTCCAATCACAGCCTCCCCCCTCTGCTATAACTTCAGTACCACTCCCTTTATTCTGTGTCTGCCCCTCCTGTACTTTTTATGAGATCCTTCCTTTTTTACCTATGGCCACTTCTTGCTCATGGCCATGCCTGTGTCCTTTAGTCCAGTGTTGGGGGGTTCCTTTCTATTCGCTGATCCCCTTACCTTCATATCTTTCTGCTGCATCCTCATTTAGGTCCTCTTCTCTGTGCTGGAGACCTCCCAGTTTAAACCCTCCATGAAGACCTCTAACTTCTGCCTTAGTGCTCTCACTTCTTCTCTGGTGAGAAGCAGACCATAATGGTTGAAGAGCTTCCTGTCCCAAAAGGTCCCTCAGTCTCCAGTGTAGTGCATCCCATTGTCTGCCACCAACCCTGGAGCCACCGGTTGAATTCCCTGATCTCTCCATTCCTGATCTTGTCCTCACTTCTGCCCTTCCTCCAAATTGGCAACACCTCCAAGAAGGCCAGGTGTGTTGTGTACTCCTTTAGGCGCTTCTCTAGGGTCTTCATGTCTGTCTTGGCTTCTTCCACAGTCCTATTTGCTATGTTATTTGTCCCAAGGTAGACAATGATCGATGCAAAATCCTGATCTCTTCTCACCAGCCATCCTGCTCTGTCCTTATCTCTCCTTACAGATCCTCCTTGCATACATTTAACTGTGGTTTCAGTTCCCTTTGGACTGATGGACTGTGTATCCACTCCTCACAACATACAGTCTCCCACGACCAGAATCCTCCTGTTGCTCTGTATATTCTTCTCCTTTTTAGTACCTCCTTCCTGCTTTCTTGAATCAGGTTTCTACCGCTCGATTCTTCCTTCTTTCCCACCTGGTTTCTGTCCCCTGGCTGTGGGGGGAACGACTCTGTGTGTGGGTAGCATGTGGCTGGCGGTACCCCATCTTAGCTCTAGGTGCCCCACTGCCCCTTCCCACTACCCTCCATCCCCCAAGACCCGTGGACCTTTGGGGGAGTGGGTGGGTAAGGAGGGTGGTGGGCATCCCCAATCCAGTCTCCTCTGCAGCCTTATGATCTCGTCTCTTGCCTGCCATTGCTCTCTCCATAGTTCCTCAACTGTCCTGCAGGATGGGTACCCCAGTCTCCAGAATGTCTGCCTTGCTACCAGCCCTCTGCAGCTCTGGCAGCTCTGGATGTCCATGCCTGTTTTCCTCCTGACCTGTAGGTGTCACTGTTTCTTTCTCACTTCACAATGTCTTCTCTGTCCTGTCTTCCTGTTCTCACTGGTGTCGTTCCTTCGGAGCCCTGCAGGAAGTTCCCTTGGGCTTCTATAGATGTAGAAAGACCCTGGGTGGTTGGGAGGGAGGTGGGAGGGTGGGTAGTACTATTACCACCCCTTAGCAGTTAGCAGTTAAGTGATGGGGGAAGGGGGAGATTTAGCTGTTTCCCCTTTTCCTCTCTAACATGAGGTAATCTTAAAAGCAAATGCTAGCTCTCTTTTAGTTGCTAGCTTCCCTCACCAAAATGAGGTGCTTTTAAAAGTAAATGTTAGCTCCTTTTCAGTTGCTAGCTGTTGTTTCTAAAAGCGGAAGCAAAAGTAAATACTAGCTCTCTTTCAGCTGCTGGCTGCTGCTTCTAAAAGCTGAAGCAAAAATGTCAGAATGTCAAAAATGTCAGCCCCATCTATGCTGTCTGTAAACGGGGAAATCACCCAGGACTCCACGGTGATCGCTAACACTCTTAACTTGGCCTTCTCAGACCTAAGTGGTGTACTACCGTCTGATTTCTTTGATTTGCCAGTGCCTTCTACCATGGAACACAAAGAAGGCACACATCAAGCCCACCCCATCATGAGTTTTAAATCTGATTTTAAGACTTATTTGTTTTAGCAAGCTTTTTCTGTATGATTTGTATTTATGTTATTTGTTTTATATTGTATTTTATTGTAAAGCACCTTGATAATCTGAAAGGTGCTTAGAAAATAAAATTTGCCATACCTTACCTTAACCTCCTTCTATTTTAGGATGGTTTCTAAGCAAGAGGCCAGAAAATATTTTCAGTGGGTGCTTGGGAATTCAAGATTTGGCAGTGACTTTCTTGACCTGAAGATTTTAAACTTCACTCTTGAAGAAGTCCTAACTCCCTTAACTAAACTCCTCAATCTCTCCCCCTCTGCCTAGGTAAGTTCCCTGAGAAATGGAAAGCAGCTGTAGTCACCCACATATTCAAAAATGGTGACCATGCCCTCCATCCAAACTACTGCCCAATCTCAATCCCCCCCTTTGAAGGCATTGGAAAAGATTATATCAGACCAGCTTACCAAATATCTAGAGAAATACAAGATCCAGTGCCCAAAACAGCACGGTTTCCGTAAAGCATACAGTACCACCACTGCGCTGCTCGAATTCACCGCCTACATTCATAATGTAATTGATCGAGGCCACTTAGTGGGGATGATTTATAGCAACCTCACTAAAGCTTTTGATACAGTAAACAACACCATTCTGCCAAACTCACTCACCACCACTAGACTTTCACCTGAAACTGTAGGCTGGTTCAGTAGCTATCTGGAGGGCAGATCCCAGCAAGTCAAAATAAATGGCGTTCTCTCTGACAGTCACCCAGTTTGCTCTGGTGTTCCTCAAGGCTTGATACTAGGTCTGTTACTCTTTAGCCTGTTCCTTAATAACCTCCCTGAGGCAAGCTCCACCAACATCTTACTTTACGCAGATGACGCAGTTATTTTCTCCAGCCAACCGGACCCGCATCTACTAGAGACCCAGCTCCAACTTGAATTCACATCAGTTGAGGACTGGTTCTCAAAAACACAAACTCTTTATGAACTACAAAACAAAAATTATTCTTTTCAGTAACACCCACAACAAAACAAGTTGCACAGGCTTACCATCCAGAACAGTCGGGGACACACTTGAGCCACCCATATTTCAAATACCTAGTCATAACCCTTGATAGTTCACTGTCCTACGCAGCCCATATAGATTAAGTTGCTAAAGTAGTAAATGCTAGGATTGGTCTGCTATACCAGCACAGAGATTGTCTAACCTCCGATACCCTCCGACTTGCAGTCAGCAGCTCCATAGTCTACATTATTGACTATGGACTAGTTATATACAATGAGGCAATGGACACTGTGCTTAAAAGGATCAACTTAGCCCTTAATAAAGCTTACAGGTTAATCACAGCTTCACATCATCTTACCCATACCTGTGACCTATATGAACAAACAAATTGGTTGAACCTCATGGGACGAGTAAAATACCAGACCTGCCTCCTCACAAAAAAAGCCTGTCTTGGTCTAACTCCCCCAGTCATACAAGATCTTCTTAAACAAGGGATCAACCCACATACAACCTGAGGTATGTCAAGACAAGCACTTCTCATATCTTTCTGCTGCACTACACAGGCACAACGCTCTTTTGCTTACCAGGCGCCCTCCTGGCTAAAATGACCTATCAGCCACTATCTTGTCAGTACCCAAATTGGACCCTTTCAAATATAAACTCCACCTACACCTTACTGCACTTAGCAGATGTGATTTTCCAATCATGGGGAGATCTCACCCTGTTGTCTCTATTGCCTAAGGCTGCCCTCTATTGCTCTGTGCCCCCTACCCCACCCTCTACATTACTCCAGCCCCCCCACCTATCTCCCTACCATTTGTAACAAAGATCTGTATCCTGTCCACCATCCTACTCCCTTGTAAATATAGAACTATATCCTGTCTACCATCCCTGTCCCTCCCCACTCTCATTTCTCCCCCTCCACTACCAATGCCTCCCTAGACAGTCCTCTCCCATGGCCCCCCTCCCACCTCCTGTCCTTTTTTCCTGATATTCCCTGACATTCCACTCCCCATTCCTGTTTCTCCCCCTTGCTCTTAATCAACAAGGCCATTGTTGGCTGCTCTATGTTCACCTATTTCATACTTAATTCTAAAAGTATTTTTATTGTGTACCCTTTAGTGGCTGTCAGAACATTGTACTCTTGTTATTGTAACACTCTGGTACTAACTGTTGTATTATATTGTATAATGTTATATTTTATTGTATTTCTCTTTCAACGTGGAACCTTTGTAAAAGAGCCTCAGGCTCAAAGGTATTGTAATCTGAAAACAAATAAAATAAATAAATAAAACAAAACTTCTTTGCTTAGGTTTCACTGACAGAATGCCACTTTGCCCAATGAAAACTACTCAAAGTGGCAATTTGCAGACACTTTTACTGTCAGCGTTCTACTCTGTGAATTCATTGCCTGGTGAAGGTGGATACTTTGCCATGTAAAAATTATGTGAAACACAGACCCTGGTGAAGCGAAGTCAGGAAAACTTCATGAAGGACTTCACAGTGTTAATTTCCCTGACTTTGCCCTCTTCGGGACACCAATGAATAAATGGCGGGACTGTCTTCTTAACCTCTGCAATGTATGATATCCAAGAAAAATGCAAAAAAAGGGCCCTAATTTGTGTAATTTGCACCATTTTGTTACATTGGCTGCGCTTGTACATCCAATGTTTTATGGCAAGATTAGGGGATTTCTGGAAGGTATCACTGCTATACCCATTGCAGTTCACAAAGGCAGGGGCTCAGCAGTCTACATGAATTACCAAGGCGCTGTAGTCCTGACATCACTCTCTGATTGGTGGGCTGAAACTTTGTGTATTTCAAAGGACTGAAGCCGCTCCAATCAGAGAGAGCCTCGGTTCTTTGAGTTGCATGAAAATGGTCAGCAAACAACTGAGCGGCTTTCAAAGGAGCCTGTCACTGACTTGAACTGCATTTATTTATGCTGTTTGCTGTGTGACTGCAGCATTTTAGACACAATGCAAATGTAGAACACATTGCACAGAAGCCACTTCTGCATCAGTCTCAGATGTAGCAGCTCCTTTTCACATACATTTTAATGGGGATAGAGATCCATGCAGAAGAGGCTTCAGTACAAAGTCTTCTACATATACAGCATTTATAAACTGATGCAGCCACACTGCATAAATGCTCCCAGTGTGAATAAGGATACAGGACTTTGCTTGCAAAATGCGGCTTTTATTGGTACAATTTACACCTTTCCAAAACAGTGTCTGAAACATTAAGAACTGTACAAGGCTAATAGAAACAGAAGCACAAGAATAGGGCTCACACCTTATCATAATGATCTGTCAATTTGCGTGCACGTACCCAGGAGTGTAAAATGCTAAAATGAACACAAAAGCTCCACAAAGCGTGTTTCAGGTCAGCACCACATAAAGGAAAAAAATGGACCATAGCCTCCAATTGTACTAATAAAGTGCAGCAGTTATTTTATTAATTTGTATCCAAACAGTTAATTAATTTTAGCAATTATGATCAACAGCTCACAGACAAATTCAGCTACCATCTTCATCATAGCTCAGCAACTCATTATGCCAGAAATAACTTCATATTCAAGCCAGTACAGGTATATAGCATTTTGTTGCATATTTCAGCCAAGGAACCAGAAATACAAAAAATAAATAAAAAAAGTGCTGTGAGGATGATGAAATAGTCAATATGTAAGCGCCAATGCAACCACCTGGACGGCATGACTGATGAGTGCTGTTGCAATTGTTTTTTTCCCCGGTTTCTGGTTCCTTGGCTTAAATATACAACAAAATGCTATAGGCCTGTACTGCCCTGAATATGAAGTTATTTCTGGGGTAAATTAGTTACTGAACTAAGAAGACAGTGGTTGAATTAACTGTTTGGATACAAATTAATAAAATAACTGCTGCACTTCATTAGTACAATTGGAGGCTATAGCCTAATTTTTTTCTTTCAGTGGTGCAGAGCAGAAACCCACTTTGTGGAGCTATGTGTTTCATTTAGGGAAATAGAAACATATGGTGACCAATAACCAACCAAACAAAAGAGCTAATTTATCTTAAACAAGTTTACCCCTATATGACAAACACCAAAGCCTGTTCCCTTAAATGTCAGTAGATGTGATTGAATAAGAGAAAGGGGTGACAAAAAAACCCCGGCACCTATCACTTGAAGACACTGCAGAGATAGACGAACAGCTGTCAGTCTAACTCTGCAGTTGGTTAACTAGGATCTGCAGCTTATCCGTTAGGTAGGAAAACGGGCAGACTAGGCGGACCAAGCGGTCCTTATCTGCCATCAAATTCAAATTCTTTTTTTTTTTCTGGCAGGTCCTCCACCAGGCTCTGCCCTGGTCACAGCCCCTAGACTTCCACCAACCGTCAACTGCCTGTATACTCCCAGTCACCCTCGGCTTGCCCCCCGGAGAGAAGGGCCGCAGCATTGGTTCCCCAAATTCCAGTGCCACAGAACCAGTAACTAGTTGTTAACTGATGTAATAACCTAATCAATGGAACAATAATAATTGAATTGAATTGGTGGCGGGAATAACACTCAAAATTGAGGCTACCTTAGCTGCCTCCCTCTCTCTCTTTCACGGTGCACTCTTTTCATATTCAAAACAGAGGGTAAGGTCATGAATCTGGGATGGGGGGAGGTGTGGCCTTCTCATACAGTCAGATTCCTGTATTGAAACAAGAGCAGGGGCAGGGCTGCTGTGATGGTGTGGTGGTGGTGGGGGGTGATGACTGAGTCGGTTGGGATTTCAAGTACTGTTGCACTCCCCAGTTATAGACCAGGAGTCAGAAGAGGAGACACTAGTAATTGATACAGTTTTGGGGACTGTGAGGGCAGGGTAGGGTGGAAGGCCTGTTTGAAATGATGTCTTCAGCTCCTGGAGAATTGTCAGGAGCCTGCATTTTGACCATCATCTCTCACCTCCATATTGTAAGAAGGGTGCAAAGAGAGGGTAGGCCTTAAACATTCTACAAGGGCAATAGGTTAGGAACCAGAGATAAAGAGCTGGAGAAGAAATGAACATTTATTTTGTATCGATTTTCATGGTAGAACCCAGAGGGACATTGTCAGTAGTACAGGGCCATTAAGTTCGCTTGTGTGCGCAGTGCACAAGAAACATATTGAGACAGTAGAGCATTGCAGAGGTGTGGCAGTGTTGTGGCCAATGCAGTGGACACTTTAATGGGTGCGTCCCTTGGCCACCAATTAATGCTGAAGCAGTCGATGACGGCAGTTTCAGAGTGAGCGCCGCACTTGAAAGAAATCTGCCGCAGCAATCAGGGGCAGCTTTGTCACTGCTGCATCAGCTCCCCCCCCCCCCAACCAGGCACACAGCAGGACAACAAATTTAAATGTTAGCTCCCTCCCACTGCTGCTGCCTGCCCTGCAGCCTCCATTCCCTGCACCGGCATAAAACCCTCCCACTCTCTCCCACTGCTGCTGCCCGCCCTGCACCCTCTATTCTCCATTGCAGAGGCATAAAACCCTCCCACTCCCTCCCACTGCTGCTACCCACCTGCACCCTCCATTCTCCATCCCTGCCGACATTGGGGTGCTCAATTCCCATGTCACCATGTATCCCCCCTCCATCCATTAATGTAGCACACTGGGAGCCCACCCCAGTGTGCCAAAAAATACTTCTTTGATGTTTCTGATACTGGGATGCCCACTCCCAGTTTTGGATGTGCTGCCTCCCCCATGCCCCTATGTTCTCAGCTAACCTCAGGGTGCCCAATCCCCGGGTCGACATTGATCCCCCCCCTCCAGTACTCTGGCACACTGGGAGCCCACCCCAGTGTGCCAAAATCCATTTTGTTAATATTTCACCTGTAAAAGAGAAAACAATCCTCCAACTTTCTTTTGTTAAACCTGAAAAAAAAAAGAAACAGTCCCTCGTCATTCCCGCTGCCCCACCCTCCGTGCATCCCACTTCCCTGCATCCACCCTCACCCATACTTACTTCCAGAGGTCGGGAACAGTGATTTTCTGTGGACTGGAAACACGTCTGCACTCTTCAAAGATCAATCAGGAACTGAAGAAATGACAGTAAGCCTTATAATGGCAGTCAATGGGGGTTTTCAACTTAGGTTGATATCTCAGCCAGTTTTTGGAGTTTTGGTCCCACATTTTCAACATGGGGTTCTTGGGACCCCACCTCATGAACACTGGTACTGTCATTTCATTTCTCAGTCCTGAAAGGTGATTTTGTGGTCACTACATGGAATCACCTTTAGGGACCATTTAATGAAACGCCAGTGCTACTGTTCATGAGGTGGGGTCCCAAAAAGCCCTTCTTGCAAATTTGGTGAAAACATTCCCAAAAATGACTGTGCTTCGGGCATCTATTACGTAGTTTCTATGCACGCTTGGAACTTCATCAATTTTTAATATTTTCACATTGCCATTTTCACCCCATAAGCAGTGCAGCTGTCATTTTTTGCATCCTTCCCAAAATGTGTTTTGCACCTGTGGTGCAGAATGATGTAGTCACTGTGCAAAATCAACTTTAAGACAGAGTAACAAAATCACAGTGCAACAGTTCGTGAGGGGAGGTCCCAAAAAGGCCATGTTGAAAATTTGGTGAAAACATTCCAAAAAATTACTGCGTTACAAGTGTGCAATGCACACTTTCTACGCACACTCGTAACTTCACTAGTTTTTCATATTTTCACTCCAGATTTTCAACATTGCCATTTTTTTACACCTCCTCATGAACAGTACAGCTGTCATTTTTCACATCCTGCCTGAAATGTGTTTTCTCATCTGTGGTGCTGAATGGCACATTCACTGTGCAAAATCACCTTTTAGGATTGAGTAATGAAGTGATATTGCCACTGTTCATGAGATGGAGTCCCAAAAAAAACATGTTGAAAATCTGAAGCAAAAATATTAACAAATGCCTGGGGCATTAGGGTTTCCAACCATAACGTCCACCCTGTACAGACTGACAGGCATCGGGGGGGGTGTGTGACTTGGGGTCGTCAGCAGTAATGCCCATGCCATTCTACCCCACCCCACCCCACCCTGCAGCCACTGACAGGCATCAAGTGTGCCTTGGGATCTTCAGTCCTAACATTCACCCCATTCTCGTGTACTGCACCCATCTCAGCTTATTTCCTTATAGAATGGGGAGAGCATAAGGGCTGAAGACCTCAAGACACACTGCGACACCTGTCGGTGTCTGCAGGTTGGGGTGAGGTGGATTGGTATGAGTGTTATGGCCGATGACCCAAAGGCACACTTCCAATGCCTGTCAGTCTCTGCAGGGTGGGGTTGGGGGTTGGTGTTAGTTCAATACTTCACTGCCATTCCTATTATGCATCTCTCTAACTCCTGCATTACCAATGCCAATACCAGCAAGCAAACATTTGGCATTGACAAATGCTTGTTTTAAGGAAAGGGAATGTTGATATTTTAACAAGTGGTAATTACAAAGAACTGTGGACCAAATACTCACTGTAGATAAGACAACTGGAAGACACAGGACCAAACATGATGTCCCCAGAATACTATAGGAACTTGGAATCGAATTTGCCACAGTCAATGGCAAATATTTTTTAGAATATCTTTGAAAAAATCAGAGCAGCTGGGGATTTGTAATTGAGAACAGCATGTGTGACCATGGTGTGGGGGGATGGGAAGTAGAAGCCAATGACTTTGACCCTTGTTGTGTGAATACCACTGGGGTCTACAATTAAAAATGTCTTGGTGGGGCATTTGACAGAGTACAGTATAGGAAATGTAAGAAATACAGTAATACATGGCAAGGTGTGGGTTGCTAAAGCAATAAGCCATGCCTGGGTATCTGCTGTGCTTGGATAACATTACACTTTGGGTATGTTATGAGGCACAAGACCATTGGCCAATGTCTTAAACCACCCAAGAAGTGACATTATCCCAGCAACACACACCCTAAGGTGCCTTATTGCAATTATAAAATGGATCCATTTATGTGTTTATGGTCGTAAGTAGGCTGTTTTGTGGGCACTAGTTTCTCCTAGGTGAAACTGACTCTCCATCAATCGGCTTACATCATTTTTTTCTATTCATTTTGTAATACATGATTATGCCACAACCAGATTCATTGTGATATATACACCGTAGATCAAGTGGATCTACAGCAAAAATGAATGAAGGTAAAAAGAAAATGATTAGTATGGGCAGACTGGGTGCGCCAAGTGGTCCTTATCTGCTGTCAGATTCCATGTTTCTATGTACACTTAGTGCTATCATCAGCTGGAAGTGTGGCTATCGCATAACAACACAAATTCTGCAGTGTCTTATTTTACTGATAAAATGGGTAAAGTGAGAAAGACGTTAAAAATAAAAAAAATCACAATTCACAACATATTTGTATTAATAACTGGTATTTTATTTTGTTAAAGAGAAATGTTTTATATATTTTAATATAATTGAATATTTGTTAATGTGAGTTGTCTGTTTAATATATCCAGTGAACTTTTTTGTGTGTTTCTTTTGAAATAGTCCTATGTTTCCCTTATTCAGAGGCCCTTGTTAATGGTCCTTTTCCTGACCCCATATTCATTTTTTAAATACTTATCAATTTTGGACCCAGTGACATCAGTTAAGTGGAAGCCCTGCATGGCATGCTTTTCTTAAATTTCTGCACAAATGATGTTGTAGGGTTTCATAACTGATGCCTAATTAAAAAGTGAACACTCAGCAGGAAAAAGGCAGCATTCACAAAGGACCCTAAATATGTACAAAAATTAGACTACCTGTATTTCAAAACAAAGGCCCCCATGTACAAAGGTTACCATGACACAATCTGGTTAGTGCTGTGCTAACCATGAATAGCGCCAGCGTTTGGGGTGGAGGCCATATACAGAGGTCCCCCAGTGTGCCACACAAACCCTACAGCATGATTGCACAGAACATATCCCTGCACTGGTTCTACCATGTGTGGGTGGAAACAAAAAGACCAAGGGGGAAAAGGGTGCAAGCAAAAGACCACCTATCAAAAAGGTGATAGCTAAAAAGGGCGATTTCACCCAATACCGTCAGAGAGCCGAGTCCCATAAAGTATGGCACCATATAGACCCATGCTGCTACTGTTACCCTCAGCATTATAACCAACTCCATAGTGGGCACATCGTGAGTTGACCTAGAGTGACGTCATGACAACAGGTCGACCACAAGTCCTGGATGCCTACATTCAGTGTGCCCACATTACAGCGCCCTTGTTCCCATGCCATATTAACAGTATACCCCCTGCACCTATGCAAATGAAGGATCCTTGATGCATAAAAGGAGCACTGATATATTCAAAGGTTTCAACAACGCTACATAGCCTTCATCGCAGCACTGTTTAACTCCGCTGAAACACTGCTCTTAACCTAGTATAATGGCTGCACCAACTCACCTTATCACACATTGTTTGTGTAGGTCATATCTCAGTGGTAGTCTAGTGGACCTCCTGCCCCCGATAACCCAATCCGTGTTTAGATGCACATCTCACTGGTAGTCTAGTGGACCCCCACCCACTGATAGCCTGTTCAATGTTTAGTTTACATCTTAGAAGCACAAAGACCCAAGCACCTAATGTCCATAAATATAAGCCACTAATCATATACTGAGTCGCAAATGTTATTAAATATGTCTTACTTAAGATACAGGTTAAAAAAACAATATTAGCAGACTGAAAAAACAGCTCAACATTTTTCACCTTTACAGGGTGTTTGTCAAGAGTGAATACATAAGCTTGTTATGAATTTTATATAGCGCTAAAACACATGAATTTTTCATTAGTTAACATCAGATCACAATAAATAATTACATTACAAGAAAGCACATAAAAAACAACTGCAAAATCTCACTATCAGCAATGCTACTTACTATTCATTCAATTAATAAGACTGAATATGCAAGCAGTCTTTTTTATTGATCTAGCAATCATTTCAGCTTGATCTTCATTGCCTTTTTATCCATTCATTCTTGAAGATTCGTAATGGTGTGATCTTTGCTGCTTTAATTTTGGCACACTGATATTGGGACATCAAAAGGGATCTAATCTGAAAGTGAATGCAAAAACAGGGAGAAGTTGGTAAATCACAAAAATGGTAATGCAGTATATCAAATAGATCCTTTCCTTTGTAGTGCCTAATTAACAGATCCAAAAAGAGTCATGTTGTAGAATTTTTTTTTGTGAATATCTCCACCCTGGGACTAATCTGTATCTGTTCTATTCCCATGAAACAACAACTATGCTCACTGCCGTATTTTAAGACATGCACGGCTAGTGCATGATCTCTCTCACTTTTCTGTATAGAACACAAACAGTATGTTCCCCATTAAGACTTTTTAATTTTCTATTTTTTGTCCAACATGAAAATGGTTATACATGCCCTTAGTTAAATAGACCATGGGCTGGATTCTCAAAAGGCTTTTTAAGGTGAAAAAAATGTGCAAGTCTCCAAAAAGTAGTGCAGGTGAGGAAGAAAAGGCCAGTTGCGATGCGGGACATTCTCAAAACATCCGCAGCTGCAGGGAAAATATTCTGTGGATTGTGGAAAAAAATGCAGCTGTGGAATTACTTGTGGCGAAAAAAAACATTGAAAAGTATGTATTATCCCCTTAATAGCACCTTAGCTGCAGAAACAATGTTGTGCACATGCTGCATCACAGAGTGAGGTGTAACTCACATCCTGAGCAGAAGGCAGTACACTATCATATGAGAACTGCTGTGTGCTGTGCACCAGCAGGAGAACAAGACAAATGATCACCCTCTATTCTACTCTAGTCAGGAAACTACTGTGCAAAGTGCTGGGTAAGTCACGGCATAGTGGTGACTCCCTAGACCTCAAACTAATCGCACTTACCGCAGAGGAAGTACTCCCACCTATCACAAAGATTCTTAACCTTTCTCTGTCATTCTCTCAGTTCCCACATGTTTGGAAAACAGCCATTGTTACACCAGTTCATAAAGCTGCAGACCGTGCGCTACATAGCAACTATAGGCCTATATCAATTCTCCTTCCTCTGTCAAAAATACTCGAACGTATTGTTACCAACCAACTAGTCGACTACCTCAGCAAATACTCCCTACAGTGTGAACAACAACATGGCTTTAGGAAAGGACACAGCACTACCACTGCTCTTCCAGAACTCACCAGCTCCATCCACCAATCTATTGACCAAGGCAGCCTTGTGGGGGCAGTCTTTATTGACTTAACTAAGGCCTTCGACATGGTTAATCATCAGCTCCTCCTTAAACAACTCTCTAACTGGCCTCTCCCCTGATTCACTGTCCTGATTTGCAAGCTATCTTGATGACAGATCACAATGCGTGAAGATTTCCAATGCTATCTCTGACCAGAAACCAGTTTGGTCTGGTGTTTGGGGCTCAATTCTGGGTCCCCTCCTCTTCAGCATCTTCATTAACAATCTACCATCTGCCTGCCAGCTGCACACACTACTCTATGCGGACAACGCTGTCCTTTTTGCAAGCCACCCTGATCCACATGTGCTCGAAAGCAACCTACAGAATGGTTTCCTGGACATTGAGCACTGGTTCTCCAAACAGAAACTAGTGCTAAACTACAAGAAGACAAAAGTCCTATTGTTCTCCTCTGCCCGCAGTAGATATAAAGGTCATGCTCTCACTATCAGAAATAACCAAGATGACCTCCTTGAACAAATACAGCATTTCAAGTACCTTGGGGTCACCCTCGATAGTCACCTCACCTATATACCTCACATCGAAAATGTTGCCAGAGCCATCAGATTGGTCTTCTCTATCGACTCAGAAAGTGTCTAACACATGAAGCTCTCAATCTGGCAATTCACAGTTCATTTCTCTCTATTCTTGACTATGGCCTTGTCATTTACGGAGCTGCTATTGATACTGCTCTCAAAAGGCTCACTGTTGCACTAAACAAGACATGTAGACTCCAAACTGGAGCATCACACCTCACCCACAACTGCGATCTCTGTAAACAGACTGGGTGGCTCAATCTATTTGGCAGAATTAAATATCGCACCTGCCTTCTCACAGAAAAGATTCTGCTTGGGTCCATGCCGATGGGACTGTGTTGTCTATTTCACAAATCTCCAAAGACTCAACACACGCGCACCTCATCCACTGAACTCCTACTTGTCCCAAGATGCTGGACCATGCAATGCCAACACGCTTTTTGTAGCAGAGCGCCTTCCTGGTTCAATGTCTCCATAATAGTCTAGCTAACCTTACTAATCTTGGAGAGTTCAAGCATAAACTTTGAACTCACCTCCTAACTGAAACCTCCACCTAACTTCCAGGTCCCTCTTCAGGACCTCCTCCATTCCATCCTCCCCCCCCTCATTTTTTCTCCTGGACCTCCCCTCACTGCTGCTACCTTTATCACCTCTATCCTACCACCCTCCTCCCTGCCTTTTCACCTCTCCCCCTCTTCCCCTCTCTCTCCCCCCTTTCTAGTCTCCTTCCTCTCCCCTATTGTTATTGCAATTTGACAAGGCTGCCTGGCAGCTCCTCTCCTACCTGGTTCTTCCTCTACTTCTCTATCCCCCTACCTCTGATCAAATTTTGCTTGATGTGTATATAATTAGAAGCTAATTGTTCTATACTATAATATAAACACTACATGCTCTGAAATATTCTGTATAACTTGTCTGTTTCCCTGTATCTGTATATACCCCTCCTACTGATGTGGAACCTTTGTAAATTAGCTGCCTTGTGCTCAAAGGTATTTGTAATCCTAGAATGAATAAATAAACCAATTACAGTGGGGATTGAGGCACCATGCAACACCAACCAGGGGCATTATAGTAGTGTCAGATGTCAGACCACTAATAGCACACAATACTCTTAAAATGCAACAGACCACGCCCACATGACCCGCTGCAGCCCATATAGGAGCTCCACAGGCAGTAGAGGCAGTAACAGACAGAAGTGGGGGCAACAGAAGCAAGTAAATAAAAAACACCAGACAGAGGCACAACCCACATCTACAAAATGCCACTGGGTCCATTGGCCTACTAGATGTGGAATGCAAGGCGCAGCCCTCGCAGTATGACTGGGGTACACTGGTGGATGGTGTGGCTGTACCTGCCTGTACTGTTGCTACCACATGTGTGCTGGTCTTGCTTGGTTGTAGTTGTGCACCATAGTATATTGCTGCATCTGCTGCTGTTGTGGTCAGCAGGGCATGCTGCTGCTGTGATGCAAGATCCTGCATACAGGTGGTGCTGCTGTGGTCCCAGTAGTGGGACTGGCTGCTGGCCTGTCTGAGTGTAGTTGTTTTGCTGCATGTTTTGCAAAACTTTTACTGTGGCTCCTGCTCCAGTTTATTTGTCTCATCTGTTGTACTGTCTGCCGAGCTTTTATATTATGTCTGCAGCTGCAGATCTGCACTTGTGCAAAATCTACACATGCAGCATTGCATAACACACCTATTTTTTGTGATTTTCTGCACGTGCAGAGTTTTCAGCTGAAAATGTCCTGCCCGTGTGCCTCCGCATTCTGCTGGCTTTTTTCCCGCGTACCTACAGTTTTCTCCCCTCTTTGAGAATCCAGCCCCATGATTTCTGAGCAGGAATTAATAAACTCCTTAACACAAAAACTGGTTCCCACTGTGTCCTCCACAAAAGTATTTGTTTGCAACATGACATCACAATATTCACAATGGCTTTTAGCATCCATTCTGGTCTAATGGACATCTCCCTGGTAACCTACTTGTGCCCCAACCCCTGACTGCCCAATATATGCTTAAATGCACTATCCCTGGTATCAAATGGACCATCCACCCCCCCCACATGGTTGAGAAACCCCTCACCCAACTCATCCACTTCAGACCCACCTACCGACCCCACCCTGGGCATTGGTTGGTACCAAAATCAATGACAACTGGTACAACCCTCTGCTCACCTCCTTAGCGTGCTGCCTTTTAGTGAGGTATTGCATCTCTCATGATGGCTCACTGACATTCAGATGGTGGCCAGCCAAGGAAGTGAGCAGAGGGCTGTGCTGACTGGTCTACATTTCAGAACCAGCCTGTGTCTGGGGTGAGGGGAGGTGTGAGGCAGTGGGTTTAAAGCAGACTGGTTGAGTGGGGAGTTTGGCAACCATTCAGGAGTTGGAGTTCAACTAGACACTAGGTATTGTGCATCTAAACATAGATTAGAGCAATGGGGAGTGGGGTAGAATGAGGTGAGGGACCACTATTCCACAAGGAAGAGTACTATTGCTGTTGGTCAGGATGGGCACTCCAGGAACTGCGTGGCATGCTAATGAGACCATGACAGGCATACTAATGGCCCCTTAGTGCCTTGCATGCCTAATGCACTCATTACCGGGCTTCTGCTGAATATGAGCCCAGGAGTCCTGGTGCTATCCTGATTTGGAAGTGCTATCTCCAGTGGGCTCCCTTGTCATCCATATTCATCCATGAGCTGTGTCAGCGCAGTGCATAGTCACTATGTGCTGGACCAGCCTGCCCCATATTCAGACAGTTAGCGTGCTCAGCTCTGGTAGAAGTGCACTGTCTGAATACCACCCCATGTCAGCCAGCACTAGCTGCTGTGCTGTGCTCTGCTCTGCTCCTGTCCACATGGTACTAAGAGCTAGCTGTAAATGTGGGGGCCAGACACACAAAACAACAGATTTGGGGTTTTAAATAGTCTTTGCACGTGTTCACATTTTGAATTATATTTAAAAAAAAATTAAAAACAGGGTATATATATTCTTATTAAAAGTAACTAGTAAAACATTGCCCCACCTGCCAGATAAACAACATGTCTTTTCACACATTCAGTACACACACATATACACACATATACACACACACACACACACACACACACACACACTCCTTAGCAATGACATCCCTATCCACTCACCAAGATCAGTCATGTGACCCAAGGACCAGCATTCACAATGTAATAATAGTCACTCTATCCTAGACCATCCATGGGTCAGCAGGACTACATTTGCTTAAGTTAGGCTTAGGTATCTGCCCACCAGGACCAGCACTAGGATTACACATCCCCATCCACACACCAATACCAGTCCGGGAGACTACAGGTAAATGTTGAACAATGACAAACAACACAACAAGGGTCAATCTATTGTGGACCAGCAGTGGGTAAATTATACTACCATTGCATTATTTTGACTCCACAATATACAGTCATGGACCAGCATGTGTGACACACAGAATAGCCTGCCTGTGCTCCACCACTTACAAAAGACACCCCGTGCACAGACACAGAACAGCCACTGAACACAAATGTCAAGTCTTGTCTTTTTTATTGCATTCGCTTGCACACTTGCACAAGGAACGTCTTGTGCTAGTAGCACATTTCAGAGGTGTGTCTGTTGGCGAATGCAGGGCAGGCTATAGTAGGTGCGTCCCTCATTCCCCAATAAGTCAGCATGCTAGCACTGACACCAACATTATGTAAAGTGGACACAACTTCTAAGAAAAGTACCTCTGCAATCAGAGACAAACTCGTCATGCAGTGGCACAGATGACACGCCTCCCGACAAGCCTTTCCTGTTGAAGCATTTAAATAAACAAGGTGACGGTGGCTGCCACACACAATCCCCACAAAGCCGACTTAAGGGGTGCCCAGTCCCCCTGTCAGCATGTTTTATAACCCCCTGAAGATTGCATGGTGCACTGGGAGCCCACCCCACATGTGCCTCCCTGTGTTCAGAAGCCGATCGCCATCGGCATATTCCTGCCCCCGCCCCACCCCCATTGTGTGCCACACTGGGAGCCCACCCCAGTGTGGCCAACATCATTCCTCCCAAAGTCATGGGGCACACTGGGAGCCCACCCCAGTGTGCCCAACATTTTTCTTACACCTGCAAAGAAAGAAAACCATCCGTGGTGTTCAGTTTATTTATTTTTTTTACCTGAAACAAAGAAAACGGTCCTTCATTGAAAAGTCCCTTCCCCCAATCCGCACTCCCCCTCTGTGCACCCCACCTTCCCACACCTCCCTCATTCCATACTTACCTCTGAAGGTTGGCACCATGAACTATAGTAGAGCGGGAACATGTCTGCACTCTTCAAAGCCAACCGCTAACTGAAGAAATGTAGGTAAGCTGTATAATGACATACATGGGGGGAAGGGTCAACTTAGGTGGATATCTAAGTTTTTTATTTTGACTTTTGCCTCCAAATTTTCAACATTGGGTGCTTTGGACCTCACCTCATGAACACATGCACTGTCATCTCGTTACTCAGTCCCGAAATGTCATTTCGCGGTCACTGCGCGTAATCACCGTTCAGGACCAATTAACAAAATGACAGTACCACTGTTCATTAGGTGGGGTCCCAAAAAGCCTCTCTTGCAAATTTGGTGGAAAAAATTCCAAAAAATGACTGTGTTATGAGCGTGCATTGAGCAGTTTCAATGCATACTCATAACTATTTTCACTCCAGATTTTCAACAATGCCATTTTTCTCACCTCCTTATGAACAGTACAGCTGTCATTTTTCACATCCTTCCCATAATGTGTTTTTGCCCATGTGGCGCACAATGGTGCAATCGCTGTGCAAAATCAATGTTCAGGACACATTAACAAAATCACAGTGACACTGTTCATGAGCAGAGGTCTCAAAATGCCTATGTTGCAAATTTGGTTAAAGAAATCCCCAAAATAATTGTGTTATGGGCATGCGTTGTGCAGTTTCTACGCATGCTCGTGACTTCACCAATTTTTCATATTTCCACTCCAGATTTTCAACATTGCCATTTTTGTACACCTCCTTATGAACAGTACAGCTGTCATTTGTCACATCCTGCCCAAAATGTGTTTTGCACATGTGGCACACAATGGCACAGTTGCTGTGGGAAATCAATGTCTGGGACACAGTAACAATATCACAGTGGCACTGTTCATGACCGGAGTTCCCAAAATGCCTATGTTGAAAATCTGGTTAAAAAAATCCCAAAAATATTTGCGTTAGGGGCGTGCGCTGTGCTGTTTCTACGTACGCTCGTGACTTCAACAATTTTTCATATTTTCACTCCAGATTTTCAGCAATGCCATTTTTTTACACCTCCTCATGAACAGTGCCACTGTCATTTTTCACATCCTACCCAAAATGTGTTTTTGCATCTGTGGCACCAAATGGCGTAGTCATTGTGCAAAACCCCCTTTTGGCTAACAAACTCATAGTGCCATTGTTCATGAGGTGGGGTCACAAACAATCCATGTTGAAAATTTGGAGTGAAAACACCAACAAATGCCCAGGGCATTAGGGTTTCCAACTGTAATGCCCCACCCTGTAGAGACTGACAGGCGTCAGGAGTGTGACTTGGCATTGTGGGCTGTAATGCTCATGCCATTCCACCCCGACCTTGAAGCCAGTGACAGGCATTGAGGTGTGCCTTGAACTCTTAGGCCCCAAAGTTCACCCCATTCCCCTATACTGCATCCATCTCAGCATATTTACTTATGAAATGGGGTGAGGGTAAGGCCCGAAGACCCCAAGGCACACCGTGGCACTTGTCGGTGTCTGCAGGGTACAGTGAGGTGAAATGGTGTGAGCATTATGGCTGATGAACCAAAGGCACACCCCAGTGCCTGTCACTCTCTGCAGGGTGGGGCTGTGGTCGGAGTCAGTTCACTACTTCACTGCCAGTCCTATTGTGCATCTCTCTAACTCCTGCACTACCAATGCCAATGCCAGCAAGCCAACATTTGACATTGACAAATGCTTGTTTGCTGAGAGAGACAGAGGGGGAGAAGACGGAGAGAAGAGGGAGAAGACAGAGAGAGAGAGAAGAGAGGTTGAGAGAAAGAGAGAGAAAGGGAGGGGGGGAGAGAGAGAGAGAGAGAGAGAGAGAGAGAGAGAGACAGTGGTGGGAAGAGAGAGAGGGGAAAGAGGGACCATACCTCTCAGCTTTTCCTGATTTTTAGAGATGTCCCTGATTTTGCCTCAGAATGTTCCTGTCCCTCCTAAAATTTGTGTTTCTGTGACTGAACAGTGGGTATACTGTATGCTCACAATATTGTCAAATAGAGTTGACTTGCTGTTCTGCAGACAAAGTATTTTACACCAATACTTTTATGCTACCTGCTTCAGGGGATATATCCAATTGTTAAACTGTGTCCCTAATTTTACTTCTTTGTCATTGATTTTTTTTAAGCCATGTCCAAGTGCTGAACACCACTGCAGATTGTTGCAAGCGAACATTTGGCATTGTCAAATGCTTGTTTATAAATGGTGCTTTTCAAAAATGTCAAAGCGCCTGTACAGAGGAATATTTAAAACAAACTACAGTAATAGATATTAAAACAGTAATCAACACTAATCAAGTTAAAATAGGCAGCATTTCTCATTAAAAAGCATCTAAGAAAGCTAATCTGAATAAATACGTTTTTAAGGCAACGTTAAAGGTCTCAGCGGACAGGTACTCCCTAACCTGATGAGGTAGAGAATCCCACAGGGTCAGAGCCATGAATGCGAATCATCTCACCCCTAGTTCTTCAAATGGACCCTGGGAACCTCTAGCAATCCCTCATCAGTGGAACAGAGTGGATGGAGGGGGCAGTAGGGACACAGGAGATCTTGCAAATAATATGGTCCGTTTCCATGTAGGGTCTTACAGGTCAGCAAACCGATCTTGAAGGTGATCCTCCACCCCACCAGAAGCCAGTGCAGCTCGCAGAACACAGGCGTGACGTGGCTAGATCTAGATAAGCCCTTCAACAGACTGGCTGCCACATTTTATTTATTTATTTCTTTATTTAAAGTTTCAGAATTACAACCTTTGAGTCAGTGACTCCTTTACAAAGGCTCCAAGTCAGGGCAGACAGACATGTTATGCAAGATAAACAACATGTATTATTACATAGTAATATACAGAGGTGATTACAATATGACAAAATACAAATAACATGAGTAGAGTAGTTTCTTTTGGGGTTGCTTTTGCATCCCAGGTCAATAGAACATGCAGCATTATATGAATACTTGAGTGCTTTCCAAATGTGTAACAACATTTGCAGACAATAGGCATTGTCTCAGGTTAGATAATCAACTCTGCGTCTAGGTGGAGTAGCGTGCTTAGGTGCAGCTACATGTCTCTGAATCTAGGAGGTGCCTCTTAATGCTGGCTTTGAACAGGCTTAGACGTGGGGCCTGTGAGATGGGTGGGGGGAGTTCATTGAGCCAGGTGGGTGCCCGATAACCAAATGACCTTTGGCCTAGCATGGTCCTTCCTAGGGGGACTAAGGTATGTGTTTTTGCTGGGTGTCTTGGGGTGATCCTGTGAGTGTTAGGTTTTATTAGGGGGTGAAGGCCAGTGGGTGCCATCCCCAGTAGGATTTTCTTGGCTTGGAGGCAGGTGTGGTATTTTAGCCTGCCTGTGAAAGTCGGCCAGTTAGCTTTTTTGTAGAGGTCGCAGGTGTGTGTTAGTCTGTCACTATCTGTGACTAGATGGTTGGCTTTGTTAAGGGCCAGATTGATTTGTTTTAGTGCCGTGGGATCAGCCACTCCATATATTATTATTCTGTAGTCTACCAATGATAGAACCGAGCTACTCACTGCCAGACGTAGGGCATGGGGTGGGAGGCATTGTCTATGCCTATAGAGGTCCCTAGTCTGGCGTTTACTGAGGCAGAGAGTTGGTTAATGTATGTGTGATAGGTGAGTGATGTGTCTAGCGTGATGCCAAGGTATTTGAAGTGTGATATTTGGTCAATTTTGGTGCCCTGGTGGTTGGAGATGTTTAGTTGGGAGCTACTGTAGGGGCTTTGTCTGTGCGCAAAGATCATAGATTTTGTTTTGCTATAGTTTAGTACTAACCGTTGCTTCATGAACCAGTGTTCAAGTTCCTGGAAGTAAGTTTGGAGATTGTGTTGAGTGGCATTTGGGGTGGAATCTTTTCAATAGATTACTGCATCATCTGTGTAAAGCAGAAGCTTACCATTGCAGGTGCTTGGGATGGCATTCAGGAAGAGGGTGAATAGAAGCGGGCCTAGGATTGATCCTTGGGGTACACCCGACTGGACTGTGAGTTTAGAGGATAGGGTGGTGTTTATTTTTACTTCTTGTGTCCGGTCTGTGAGGTAGTTCTTGAACCAGAGTATGGTGGCTGGGGCTAGGTTGAGGGAGGGAAGTAGGTGTAATAGTAAATCTTGATTTACAGTGTTGAATGCTTTGGTTAGCTCTACGAAGATTGCTCCTGCTAAGTCACCCGCGTCAAGTGCTTCGTGGATATAGGACATCAGCGGAAGGAGTGCCGTGGTGGTGCTATGTCCTGTTCTGAAACCATGTTGTTCTTGGCAGAGCAGGGAGTGCTTTGCCAGGTACTCGGTGAGTTGGTCTGACACTATTCTTTTGAGAGCTTTTGAGAGAGGGGGAAGTATCGCGATCTGCCTGTAGTCACCAGGATCAGTTGGATCACCCTTTTTTAGTAAAGATGTGATGATTCCCCTTTTCCAGAGAGTTGGAAATTGCTCTAGGCATAATGATAGGTTGAATATTTTAATGAGGTGAGGGATAGTCACGTCTAGCGTTAGCCGAAGGATCTTGAGGTCTAAATTATCACTGCTATATCTTTTGTTTTTTAAGGCTTTTGTAAGGTAGTGCTTGGTCTTATTGCAAGAGATTGATTTGAACCAGAAAGGTGGGGCGCTAGGTGTGCCTAGGGAGGTGGGTGGGGCCGAGGTGGCGATTGCCCAGTCCCGGTAGCCCTAGATAAAGAGCATTGTAGTAGTCATAGTCACTGTGTCCTGGACCAGCCATAGGTCATTTGAACTACCATGGTCTAATTTAGAAACTTCTATCTTCCCAATATTATCAACATGTTAAACCCACAGAGTAGCCCCCTCCCCGAACATGCATAATAATAATAACATTCCTTAACACCAAGGCCCCAGGAATTCTGCGATTCTGCAGTTGTGGAATTTTCCACAGAATTTGCATCATGCCACAGAATATATATAGTGCCACAGAATTCATTGGTTTTGGTGAATTTTCATTAAAATATACTGTTTTTCCATAGTGTCAGACTTTCTTTCCCATCACGTTTATCCTGAAGCCCCTGCTCTATGCTCAGCATATGATGTCATCGATGACATCACAACATATTTAGCCAATGGCAGGACTGCATTCTGCCAGAGAAATGAATAAATCGTACTGCAGAAATCAGAAAATGCTGCTGCAGAAGCCAAGGAGCCCTGCCGCAGAAATCAGAAAATGCTGCTGCAGTAGCCAAGGAGCCCTGCCGCAGAAATTAGAAAATTCTGCCGCAGAGCACTAGGGGCCCTGCTTAACATCCACTGGGATAAGACATGGGAGCACCAACATAACCAGAATCGCTGTACCAAAGACTGGTCCTTGGTCAGCTGGACTACAATTACCTCATTTATACGCCACTATTTGTGGTGTATAAATTAATTCACTTCGGTGTTCTCACCCAAAGATATGTCAGTCCCAAATTTTCAAAAATCTTGTAATTTCTCTACTACTTACAATATAACAAATGATATGATTTTGTCTGCCTTACACTCCTTAAAAAAACATCCAATCCAGGTCCTGATCACATCACACCTAGATTTTTGAATGAAACAGCCAAGGCAATATTGGTCCCCTTAAAAATAATCTTCAATAAGTCACTCAAAACCAGACACATTCCACTGGACTGGCTAACTGCTACAGTCATGCCAATCCACAAGAAGGGTAGTAAAGCAAGCGTTCTGAATTACCGTCCAATAAGTCTCACATCTGTTGTCTGCAGAACTATGGAAAAGATCATCAAAACATTTATGGAGGAATAAATGACTACATTTAATCTGGATGACAAATCTCAACATGCGTTTAAAAAAGGGTACTCATATACTTCCAATCTTGTGTCTTTCTATAATAATATAAACTTAGGTTTAGATAACAGAATTCCCTCTGATGTTGTTCTCCTGGATTTTAGCAAAGCATTTGATAAAGTTCCTCACAACAAACTACTTTAAAAACTGGAATCTATGGGTTTTTCTTGTTTCATAACAAGCTGGATAAAAACTGGCTCACTAATAGATCAGAAAGGGTGAATATTAACACTTCACTGTCAAAACAATGCAGTAGGCAGTGGAGTCCCCAAGGGGTCCATTTTGGGACTGCTGTTATTTAATTTATACATCAGCAATATGAATAGTACATCTCAAAACTGTTCGTCCAAATTTGCTGATGACACTAAACTTGGTGGCAGAGTAGATTCAGCAGCTAAGCTACAAAACCTGATCACTGACCTAAGTCACATCGAAAAATGAGAACTGGCAAACCATATGGAATTTAATGCTGATAAATGCGTAGTTCTTCACTTTGGTTTTAACAAGCCAAGAAACACATATAAACTAAACAATTTCCCTCTGAAATCATCAAACATGGAAAGAGACCTGGGGATACTTGTAAACAGCGAACTCTCTTCCTATTATCACTATTTAAAGGCCACTAAACTAGCACACTCTCTTCTGAGTCAAATAAAGCGTTCATTTATAACTAGAACAAAACAGAGTATTATTCCCTTATACAGAGCCCATATAAGATCTCACCTGGATTATGGTTCCCCATTTTGGAACCCATACTTAACAGGTGATATAGCAAGACTGGAGTGAGTCCAGAGAAGGGCTACAAAAATTGTCTCTAGACTATTGACCAAAACTTACATCCAGAAATTGAAGGATGCCGAACTCCAAACTCTCCAAGCTAGAAGATGCAGAGGAGATGTGCTGTTCCTTTTCAGAGTCATCCAATCTCAAGAGTTATCCACACAGTGTGGTCTCTTTATTTCCAATAGAATTAGAACACTCAGGTTACATAATAAACAGGTTACACTGACAGGGGCAAATGCAAAGAAAAGAGATAACTTCATTATCATACGTGCAGCAAGACTATGGAACTTGCTGCCACAAGATCTAATTGATATTACAAACTTTAACTCCTTTAAAAAGCATCTAGATGTTTGGCTCACTATGAAGCATACCTATTGTTACTGACCCACATTGTGTGGGGGGAAGAATCTTGATGGGCCTAGGCCTTCTTTTCTTCCCATAACTAAACCTAGTACTTGATTACTTGATTTAACATTTTGAACACACACACACACACACACACACACTCTCACCCCTTAGCAATAACATGCTTGTCCGCCACCAAGACAAGCAATGGGATAACTAGACCTGCATTGACCACCTACATAAAAACAATAAATGAACCCTGGATGAGCCATATGTCTGCCAGAAGAGTATTACCCCCCTTCAACACACCTTGTCGGCCAACATGGTCCACCTGAACTAAATTTCACTATCACTTTAATCCAGATCCACCCATATGGGCCAGCCATGGTACACCTGAACCCGCATTCCACAGCAACCATTGCCTATCGACACCAGCAAAGCCATACATCAGCAGAGATAGCCTCCAACTTTCGAGTACCCAAACATCCCACTGGGAACAACCTTGGGATATGCAGGCTGTTCACACCTAGTAATGTATACACAGACAGCACAGAAAAAATCATGCTGTTGTGAGATGTGCTATTATAACTGCACAGTAGTAGCAAGTGCTGTATTCAGCACTTAACAATCCCCATTAGTTATAACTTACAGTTTTTTTTGCTTTTTAAACAATAGTATAATTGAACAGTGAGAAAAAAACCTGCAGCACACAACTAAACATTCATGAGTGATAGGCAACCTAAATTGAAAAAACATTGTTTATAGTACATAGTTAGCCTTTGCTCTGTATAACAATCAGCATGCATGAAATCCTTGTTGTGCACATTTTAAATCACTGTACTCATTCCAGAGAGGTGGTGTGTACATTCTGAAGAGTGCTAAGCACAGTTCAAAGGTTATAACATTTTAACTCCTCATTCATCCTGCACCCAGCTACTTACTAGCCACCCAGTGTCCAAAGTTGTACCTTTTAACTTCTTAAAGTCTGTGCATTTAATTTCTATCATAGAACAGAACAAAGAAATTGCATTTTTTTGTTTTGTTTTTACTTTGGGAGTGGAATGCTTCTGTGACTCCTGTGTAGGAAAAAACATTCTGTTATAAAATGAAGTATAGGCAACCACACACAACTCTGCCTGTGTTTCTATCTTGGGGTTGCAATGACAGCATGGACCTCTCAAGTTTCGCTCTTGAGGTTCATATGCTATCATCTCAACCCCTTGATGGAAACACAGCCTTGTTATGCATGGTTGCCCATACATTATTCTCTGGACCCGATTCTCAACACTCCCAAGAATGCACAAGCCCTGGGTGTGTTAAACATAGGGCGTATGGGGCTTGCAGCATTCCATGGACGGCAATTGAGATTCTCGATCCTGTGTACTGCTTGCTGCAAGTCAGACCAGCTCTTTCTGTTCTACCTTGCAACAATCTTGGGTACCTATTTTATGGGGCTCGCACCAAAGGTTTGGCAAAAACTGCTGTAAAGTGGGAAAAGTATTGTGCATGTGCTGATGTTCCTGAACTGGGCACACTCTGCAACAAAGTGTTCAGCACAACTGCTCTGACCACCAGCTTAGATGCAGGGCTCAACACAAACCCTGCATCACCCTTTCTGAATCCAGACCTCTATATTTAGAGGGCTTTCATACATTATGTATACCAGTTATCTAAAGAGCCAAGTGTTTGTCTACCAGCCGATCCAGATAATTCAATTTTGTAGTCCTCCCCTGAGCTTGCAGAATGTACAGATGAGCTTGTTTCAGGGGTTTAGCATTGTGTCTCCTAACAGGTTTAAACCTATATGGCATGATAGACAAGGTAAAGTCCAGATCAAGATCTGAATTGCTGAATTCAGGTCCACCTTCTACCATTATCAGTTACAGCCACACTGCTATCGGGCTAGAGTGCTGGCTCTGCGTCGTTTCAGTGACATCACAGGGAGGTGTTCTGAGTAGCAGCTCATCCTGGGGTGAGGACAGATTAGCATGAAAATTGAATGTTGCAAATCATTCAATTTAATAAAAAAAAGATAACATTGCTAAATGAAATCAAAAGGAATAGGGATTTAGGTAACTTTTAACACCACTGGAAAAATAATTGACAATTAAATAAAGGGATACTAAAGAATGTCTTTAGCGGCTGTGAGATAACGCGCTCATCTTTGTGGTATAGTATACAATAACTTGCATGTTGCAGATCTTAGTCAACCACAGGAGTAAGAGGTGAGTCTATGCTGGTTGCCAGCACCAGGGAAGGGGAACTGGAGGGTAGATGGGGAATACCACCGAATGCTAGAGATTTTAGCATCACAAGTGGCACAGGGATCAGGTTGGTTGGGGTCCACTAGAATCAGGGATTTAATATTTTAGCAATAACATACAAGAAGGTGTGTGATATCAGTATTTTGTCTCACCTCAAGTGCATTGTCACACGGTCAGTCATCCCCTCCTACTAAGCTCCCTCCTCAAACAGGGGTTCTCACAGGGACCCCTGGACTGGCTCACTAGTTACCTGTCGTCCAGGTCGCAGTGCGTATGGATAAATAAGGTGGTCTCCTGTATGCACCCAATCCACTTAAGAATTCCACAGGGTTCCATTCTAGGGCCCCTGCTTTTTAGCTTCTTCATAAATGCAGTCCCTGTCTCATGCACTGAGAAAATCATCCTATATGCAGATGACACCATCAATTGTGCCTCTCACAACAGTCCAACCAACCTGCAGGCCACACTCCAAAATGCCTTCAGTCAAACTAAGCAGTGGTTTGGGGTGCACAGGCTAGTCATGAATCTAAAAAAAAAACTAAGGCCCTCTTATTTGCACACCACCAAAGCAAGCTAAAAAATGCTCAGCTACAAATCCAAGCTAAGTCACTCTACACCCTATAGCAGGTCTCATTCTATAAATATCTAGGGGTTATCTTTGACTCTGCCCTCACTTTCCACATGTACCTCAGCACCCTCGCATCTGCCACCAATGCACGCATTGGCCTCCTCTATCACCACAAGGACTGTCTGCCACCAGAAACCTTAAAACGAACTATCACCTCCTCTGTAATGTTCCTGATCGACTATAGGCTACTGGTCTATACTGCAGCCGATGCCACGACCATCAGTAAAATAAAAGTGATGTTTAACAAAGCCTATAGGCTACTCACTGGTGCAGACCGGATGACACACACATGCACCCTGCACTCCCTTGCCCAGATCCTTAACTTCGATGAGAGGGTCCAGTACCAGGCCTACCTCATGGCCAAAAAATCCCTGCTGGGTCTGACCCCCCCCAGGACTATCTGCCTCCCTGACCTCCACCACCCCAGCTGTGAACACCCAAAGCTCCGCCATGGCTGCATTGGCTATTCCCAGAGTATGGACAACACTAGCCCAGAGATCCTTTCTTGTCAGGGCTCGCACCTGGTTCAACTCCCTGCCCTTTCCGGCCACCAACCACACAAAACATGGCCCTTTCAAAATGGCCCTTAAGAACCACCTCCTGGCCACCTGCAAGTGCACCTGCCTGCAATAGGCCCTCCACGTGTATTTCTTTGGCAGCCACACACGGCCTGCTGTCCTGCCCATCTTCATCGGCATCCCAGCTCACTAGGTCGATTGCACTGACAAAGTCTGTCTTAAGACTGCTTATCCCCTTTGTACCCAGCATATCTACTGTACTGTTCTCACTTAATGATTCTCTTAGCTACCTCACTGTATGTGACTCAGCTGTTCACTATATTGAAATACACTTTTAGCTACCTCTCTGTATAGGACTCAGTACCATGCCTGTAATCGTAAAACTGTGTGTACTATATCAAAACACCTTCATATCTGTATGGTTGTTAGTATGTCTAGGAATGTCACTGTTGATTTGATGTGGATCCTTTGGAAATGAGTCTCTGACCCAAAGGTTTGTAATTCCGATATACCGAATAAATAAATAAATAAAATAAAGTGTGAGATGCGAGGTTATAGGCCGACTGATTTCAACCACCTGAGCAGGGACAAAATCCCATGATATCACCCACCTTGTAATTTATCATTGCTTAAATATTAAATCCCTGAGTCTATCACACATCGCACATCTTGGAGTGTATTACTGTGATTAAGAAATGGATTCATTAAAAGTCTGTTGTAAAAATATTTTTAATATTTGTTGACTGATGGCATGAACTGCTTGCTAATCTGCTGCATGAAGAGCTACATTTAGAGTGGAATTTTGTACTGCGATGGCTATCCACCTGAATAGTCTCTCAGCCAATCAAATTAGAGAATTCTGATCATGCATTTCATAATGTAAAAATAACTGGCACTGGGATGGGGACAGAATGGGGGGTCCACTAAACTACCATGCAGTAAATTTATCAGAAGTAGCACTGGGTTCAGCTTGGGGGCCACTAGACTAAAGGGGATTTAATATTGTACAATTACTAGCGCTGGGATGGGGCAGAAGGTGGGAGAGCATGCAATGACAAACAGGTGAAATTCAAATTTTCAGGGCTTGTGATCCTAACAATACTACTAAACCCTGAAAATTCCAATGCAATGCATTGATTCATATTTGAATGGAAGTTGCCAAAAAAATGAGGCTTCACATAGAACTGTGCAGTGACTCTAACTACAGAGGAACTGTTGTGCTGCTATAATACATTGAAGTGGATGTCAACTCTTTAAAAGACTTCTGAATGGTGTGTCCAGACTGTTCAGTTTTGAGTGGACTGAGGGCCATATAACAAAATCTGCCACCACGACCACTGTTTTATTGCTTGGAACCTTTGGTGGCAGTCTGCCGTGAAAGGCCAAGGACTGAATGGGCATGAACTTTGAACTACCTGCTCACCAGCTGAAGGTGGTCCTTCTATCAATGGCTAAGGTATGTAATGATGTTCATCTGCCATCTTTCTTAAGCATTAAATAAGCTGTCTGCTCTAATTAAAGGGGCCCTGTCAACCCTTTTAGCATCATCTTATTTGTAGTTGAAACCCACATTTTATGATTGCGTACCCTCTCTAAAATTCATTGATGTTACTGGTTGTTGTATCTGCTTCCTTTCTTAGTAGAACTGAAATGCATGGTAAAGGTGTAATGATACCCAGCCTTGTTTTGTTTCAAATCCTTGCTCATCTCTTATTTCTTACTTCCTGAACATAAGGAACACTCCACAAACAGTGCAGCCACTTATGATGCAAAAGTCTTCTCTCCACCCACTACAGCATGAGTGGCTAGACTGTGTGGGGGTGTTCCTAAGTCCAGGAAAGGTGCAGTGGAAGTTGATCAAGGAATGTAAATACACAGGGTTTGTGTGGTAACACCACAGTGGTTGACAGTTTGTTTTTCACTTTTGAAAAGGAAAAAGGAAACTGAATCATACAACCAGCTATATCAGCAATCTGAACAGAATGTGTCCAGTCATTAAATGTGTTTTCTAAACTAGGGACAATTTGAGGACTGTGGGTTGATGGTGCCCTTTAAAAAAAAGTACATTTTATTAATGTCTCCACATGCAGTGTGGTGTTAGTATACTGTATTTCTTTCTCATCTGAAATAAATTACCTTCTGGAATATAGTTTGCTGTTATGTTTTTCAAGATAAATGCATAATAAGTTTTTAAAGATGTGTAATAGCTGCAGTGAAATGTCATGAATAGTCTACAAGGCACATCAAGCATACTCTATCTGGCTCAGTGGCACTGAGGGTTGAGGTGCTGGACGCCACACCTCAAACCATGCTGGCAACCCAGGTTTGGGAACAGACTTGGGCCGCTGGGGGTTGGCTGGGAAGGGAGAGGATTGAGCATCCAGAGAACAGCTCTCCTCTCCTGGGGTGGGTAGTGGGCCATGCATCACTTGCCAGTAGCCCCCGATGGAGATTGGGCGCACTGCAGCAGTGATGCTGTACTGAGGGGTGGAACAGTGGCAGACATCAGCATGTTGGTTGTGCAGACATCATTGCATGTCCGCGCTCCAGGGGCAACACCTACAGAAAAGCCCCAATCCCTGGATAGGTGATGGCATCTCCCATGCCCCACCACAACATACCCAATGCCATGCTTATCACACTGGCTCTCCTGATCCCCCACCCTTGCCTTGGTTCTGACGATGGGGCCTGCCAGACCAGGTAGGTGGGAGGGTGTCTGTCCCTGATTTCCCAGTGAGGTGCCTTCAGACAGGTAGTAGGCAGTGGTGGTGAGTGAGCATGCCTGAAAGAGTTCCAGGGGCTGCGGAGATAAAAAGAGTTAACAAAAAAAAGCATACTCTAGCTATTCTAAGACTGGGCAGTGTACAAGACTTCTGTGCATTCCAATTCATGATAGAGTACAGAGTTTGACACCCCTGAGAACCCAGTGAACTAACTGCAGAGTTAGCGCCAACATTCTCCCTGAAGGCTAGCTCCTTTGTTTAGTATCATGTGTCTCACAATGTGCGGCTTGCATAAAATTATGATTTCAGCTGTGATTTAAGAAGGTCACATTGTTTTGCCAAGAATTTCATTTTAAGCTACAGTAAGTGATCTGGGGAAAAAAAATCACACTTTTCTGCAGCAGAAGTACACAATGCAGACAGTTTAGCACTTTATAAATGTTTGTTGTTTTGAACAATAAAGAAAAGCAATGAGAACAGCAATTCCCGGGAGCATTTTCAACACATTTCCCTACTGTGTCCCAGGAAACCCACACCTGGCTTTTCACATCCATGTTTAATTAAATTTGCAAAAGCAACAGCACTCCACCAGTGGCGCCATTCCTATTTGGAACAGAAATACTTAGTTTGTACAATAAGACTAAACATCTTGTCACAGCAACATGATCAACTAAATATACTCTAAGTCATTAGCAGACTGAGCCACCTCCCAGCAAATGAAAACTGGCTGCAGTCCAGACCTCCAGGCCCAGAGTAAACGAGGGTGATATTTGTACTGTAAGCAGAAAGACATGAGAGGCAGTGAAGTGTTAGGGGATGTCTGCCTGCCCAGGGACATAGTGAGGCCTGATGCCACAGGTGAAAAGCCTTGCAGCATTTGGAAGTGTGGGTGTCCCCAAACACCCCACATCCTGAAGTGTCTTACTGTTCTTAGAAAATGGGCTGTGCAGCACAGTTCTTAGAATAAAACAATAAATATTTAAAAATATTGATGAAGACTGTTTCTACTGTAAAATAGTTCTTTCGCAGGTAGGTGGTCACTAGAGGGCGCCGAGGTTGATGGCTCCATGTAGCGCTATTGAAAAATCAAATAGGCCAGAGACCAGATTGAAAACAATTACCCTGTGAGAACCAGGCCAGACTAATGTCCAGTTTAAGCATCAATGTAATATGCAATTCAGAAAAGAAAGAGAAAAAACTGAAAACAAAGTTGCAACCATTATATGTCCTGATGATGTGGTGTTTCAGACTGCAAAATGTCGACTGACAGAACTAGGTGGAATAAATAAAGAATTCAAGAGTTTTGATCAAAAATAAGTTGACATGACATCTTCCTTTCTTTATCATGCTCCTATGGACACTGCCTATCCTCCTCATGGGAACTGGCATCAACATTAGTTAGCATCCTGGAACAATCTTTGACTTTCAGACACTAGAGAGTGCTTGTCATCCCAGCCATGTTGCTGCATGATTCATTGCTTTAAAACTGCTCCTTCTGTTGCAGGAGTTGGCAGTGTATTAGGCTGTGAGCTGTTTTGATTAGCAATTCAGTATGCAAGTGAGCAACAGATTTGGCAGGTACAAGTGCACTGAGGCTTAAAGTTGACCATTGAGTGCCTATTTGATGGGGAGTGGTTCAGGGTAGCAGTGTGTGACTGAAAGACCAGTTTGGTGGGTATAACCACATCATAGTGAAGTAGTGTTTGTGAGGGGGCAGTTTGCTGTGAAGGCTGCAGTACAGTAAGTAATTTAAATTCTAACATGGAGAAGAAAGTGGTGCTGTACTGTAAGTGAGGCAAGGAGTGAGGGTGGGAGATTATCAGAGGGTGGTTAGGACTGGACCGGGAGCAGTGAAAAAAATGGTGGCTAATTTAGAAGGAAATCTCAAAATTATGTGGTATGGCAAATTTTAGTTCAAAGGATAATCAGATTCTTATAACTATTGTTTAGGACTGATTAACAGACTGAGTATGAGATGCTTGTGCAGCTGTGTAATTTGACTTGCACTCTCTCTGTCCCTGCCACAGGGGCTACAACCCTCATGGGGTGTCGTAAAGATACAGGAACCCTCATGAAAGGGTTCCAACCCTGGAGTGTCACAGTGAGGAGGTCTCTGAGACCAAAGGCACCATAGGGAAGAAGGCCCAACCCCAAGAAGAGAGAGAGAGAGAGAGAGAGACAGGTGACACAGGAGGAGGAAGGGAGGAGGATGACAAGAAAAACAATCTAAGCATCCCAAGGATGCTTGGGCATGTGTGGTTAATTTCACTTGGGGGGAGGCATGTGTCACACACTTCCCCTCTGAATTACTGTACAGGCAAAGCTTTTTAATTCAAAGGGTCATCAAGCTCTTATGAGTATGGTTTCGGATTGACTGACAGACTGAGTATGTGATGCTTGCGCAACTGTGTAATTTGACTTAATTTTCTCTTTCCCTGCTACTGGGATTACTACCCTGGTGGGGTGTCATAAGGACACAGTTACCTTCGTGAAAAGGTTCAGCCCCAAAGTGTCACAGGGATGATGTTCTCAAAACCAAAAGCACATTAGGTAAAAGGTTCAAGAGCACAGTGTAGACAGATAGGCACATTCTTCCTAAAGACAGGAGGTATAGTGAGACTATATCCTGAAGAAGGGAGAGCCACCATCCATTTCCAGCTACTACAGAAATTAACTAATATTATGATAGGCATGGAGGAGAGTAAAAACCCCTTTTTAGGATGAAACCTCTGGGGAACCAAGTCTTAAGCTGCTATCCCTCCAGGCTAGGGGAAGTATTAGTGATGGCTTAACTACTGCAACTTAGAGACCCAATTCAGAGGAAGTTTTGGTATCTTGTGAGCATGGCAAACATGATTGAGCGACTGCAAAAAGGGCGACTCAGTCACGGCTCCTGTGTTCTGGGCTACCTGGCAGGGTAGCAACAGGATACAGGGGGTAAGCGAATATGGCGTCAGGATGTTAATATGTATACATGTGCGGGGGGGAGGGACCACACCACTTGACAGGTGTAAGGGGAAGGAGGATATGTGGGAGGTAGTGTGGCAGTCAGCTGCCATGCTGGCCTTGCAGTGTGGTGGGTAGGGTGTCAGGCTGGGGTTGGGAGGGTGCTGGGTTTGGTTCTGGAGCGGGGTGTCGCTTTTTGCATTGGGCCATTTTTTTTTTTCAAATTTTACACCCCCCCAGGAGTTGAGAATCTTTAGGGGGGTGCGGGAATGAAGTCCCTTCACCAGAATAGTAGTCGCTGCGAGTGTACATCACCAATATTTATTTTCTGTGATGTACACTCTCCCTTTCGACATGGAACTGAAATTTTTAGACAAAGGGTTCCCACTCTATCTGGAAATGCTGTGTGGGCGCCACAAGCCAATCTCTGCAACAAAAGGAGATTCCCCATTAAGGAGGCCCACCCCAAGATGGGGAAGAGGACAGCAACAACCCTTGAAAGGCATTCACCTCGCCTCAATGCCAATGAGAGGCCTTGACAGGAAGCAAAACCCTTGAGGGGCAGAGCAGGTTGAGTCTTTTAGATTTTCACCCTTGAGGGGCAGAGGAAAGGGAGTTCAGGACAGACAAGCTGAACCTTAGATGAAAGTGGGAAGAACAGCTTTTGAAGGTGCTGCCAATGTGGACTGCACAGCTAAAGGAGCTTCTGAGGTTGTAGAAGCCCCACTGTCCAGTGGGTGAAGTCTTAAGTGCTACATTAAGAGGTGCCACTGAGTCGATCTGCATGGCTGCAGTTTCCCTCAGAGCATAGGACATTCCTACCCAAAGGGCAGCAAGAGAGAGACCCCACCTGAGATAAGATATGTGAGAAGCAGGTGTTCTACTGCTAGTAGAAGGCAATCGGTACCAAAAGAAGGAGGGCAATAGTTCCCAGAAGGAAGCATATAGTGGTGCACAAACTGCAGAGCAGTATAGGTCTGAGCCTGAGTTCCTAAGGCAGAGGTAAATGTCTCCTGCTGTTAATATGTAAAAGTCTACAATGGGGAGAAGTGTCCAAAGCAATTTGCAGAAGGGTGGAGGAACAATGACTAGAACTGAGCTGCAATCCCCTGTAGCACCTAAACAAGCATAAAAACACCATAAAGTACCAGATAGCAGTACCAGCAAGCTGCACATCCCCAGGGAAGCAGGCATGGGAGGGATGCCGGGGAGCCACTGCATCACAGAAAAAGTACAGGCAAGAGGGAAAGGGAGAAAGGCCATGTGGTGGGAAGAAAAAAATCCAAGTGTTCAGTGGATGCTTGGACATGTACGGGTAACTACAGCTTAGAGAGGGGTGTGGCCTGCATGTCCTGCTGGCCCTCTGAGCTACAAGCAAAGCCTTTCAATTATTGAAAGGCACCCCTCCAAGGCTCAGAGTGCCAGTACAAATTAAAAAAAAAAACAGTCAGGATAGAAACAACAATACACAATATTCACATCATAAATATAGTAACAATAAAGTCACCATGACAAATTAGTAAAAACTAAAACAAAACATTATCCAAAGGTTTAAGGAGAAAGTGTTTATTTCTAAACGCTGGAAAGTTTCTGCTAGTGTGAATCTCTTTTGGAGCATGTTCCAGAGGACAGGAGCAGCCACCACAAACGCCTGATCCACTGCAGGCTTCTGCCTTGCTGGTGGCACCTGGGAAAGTTACTTTCCCCCATCTCAAAGTCTTAGAGAGCACATAGGGAGTCAGAAGCTAACTGGGGTATTGGAGGCCCAGGCCATTCAGGGCTTAATACGTTATTAAAAGAATACAGAAGTGCACCATCTAAAAGTCAGACAGCCCAGAGCACAACATAGCAAGGGAGTAATGTGTTTCAAAATCTGAGCAGAGGTTAGAAACCTCACTGCCTCTGAACCACCTGCAGATGAAGCACTTGACCCCCAGGTAAGCCCTTATTGAGCTCATAGCACTAGCTGAGATGGGAAAACATAAGGGTATTCACTATCTTGAAAAGATCCGCACAATCATAAACGGTGCAGTTTAGCAATATTTTGTAGATGGTAAAAGCAGTTCCTGACTACAGAAGGAATCTGTGACACAAATGTCAATGGACTGTCAAGAAATACTCCCAGGCTGCGCACCTCGTTTGCCAATTGAAGGCTGACCCCATCAAAGGTGGGCATTCTTATGTCCCCTTGAATGGTCAATATCTGTTTCTCATTATCCACTATTAGTAATCTAGTTTTGGTGAGAGTAAGAGCTCACCATCTGGAGTCAATACGAATCCTGAGCTCCTCCAAACGTTGTTCACATTTCAGCATGGACAATGCCCTGTCAGGAGTGAAGGACACATAGAGCTGGGTATCATCTTCATAACAGTGAAATCCCACATTGTAGTGCTTAGTGATCTCTCCCAGCAGACAAATGTACATTACAAACAGGACAGGACACAGAACAGACAATTGAGGGACAGTCATGAGCTACCAACTGCGACTGGCAACAGCCAAGCACCACTGACTGCTCTCTTCTACTAAGGGTGGACTGGAACCATCACAGGACAGTACCTAATTCTTTCCCAGCCCCTAAAGGCTGCTAAACATACCTGAGTGGCCTTCCTCTTTCTCAGAGAAGCACTGACAATACTGGTCAATGTTGGGGCCACTATCACCCCACCCAATCATGAGCAAGTGGGTCGGCACTGGATCCAACCTGTACATCAAGCAAGTAAGCAAAAGCAGAAGGAAGAGGAGACCATTATGGTTCTTGAGGAGGTGGCAGAAAAGGTAAGGGCAAAAACAGTGGCATTCAGAAGGTATAAGGAGACCTAGAGAGAGGAAGATAGGGAAGTGTATCTGGGGAAATGGAGGGAGGCAGGCAAAGCAGTAAGGAGTGCAAAGGCACAAGCTGAGGAAAGAATAGCTCAGACAGTATCGAAGTGGGACAAGACATTTTTCAGGTATGTTAGTGAGAAAAGGAATACAAAGGGAGGGATTGTACAGTTAAAAAAGTGGGATGGGGCTGTACAGAGGAGGATCAAGAAAAGGCAAACGTCTTAAACATTTCTGCTCAGTGTTCACAGTAGAGGGAGAAGGGGAGGGGCCACAAATAAGCACCAAGAGCTTTCAGGGGAGGGAAGTGGACACCAGTCCTTTTTCTGAGGAAAGAGTCAGGAAATCACTCCCTAATCTGAGAGTGCTCAAAGTCATGGGACCAGATGGGGTGCATCCAAGAGTGCTGAAGGAACTCAGGGAGATGCTGGCTGCACACCAGGCTTTTTAACAGTTCACTGGAGACTGACATGGTCCTGGAGGACTGGAGAAGAGCAGACATAGTCCCACATCACAAAACTGGTAACAAGGAGGAGGCAGGAAATTATAGGCCTGTCAGCATGACGTCAGTTGTAGGGAAATTAATGGAAACACTATTAAAGGAAAGGATTGTAGAATACGTGGAATCCAATGGACTGCATGACCAAAGACAGCATGGCTTCACATAGGGAAGGTCATGTCATGCCAAACAAATATAATAGATTTTTTGACTGGGTAATCAAGGTGTTGGATCAAGGAGGGTTGGTGAACGTAGCTTACCTGGACTTCAGCTAGGCCTTTGACACCATTCCACATAGGATGCTCATAAACAAGTTGAGTAGCATGGGGGTGGGCAATAAGGTGGTAACCTGGGTAAGAAACTGATCAGGAAATAGGAGGCAGAGGGTGGTAGTTCACTCCAAGGAGGGAAGGGTGACCAGCAGGGTACATCAAGGGTCAGTACTGGGGCTGGCCCTCTTTAATATCTTCATTAGTAACATAGCAAAGGAACTGGAAGGGAAGATCTGCCTCTTTGCGGATGACACCAAGATCTGCAACAGAATGGACACTCTGGAGGTGTGTACCAAAGATGGTAAGAAATTCAAAATGGCTTAAGGAGTGTTCAAAAGACTGTCAGCTAAGGTTTAATGCAAAAAAGTGCAAATTAATGCACTTGGGTTACAGAAACCTGGGGGTGGAGTACAAAATGGGGGGAGAGATACTTGTAATGACCAAGCAGGAATGGGACCTGAGCGTAATCATATTGGATGACCTGAAGGTGGCCAGACAATGAAACAAAGTGACTGGGAGAGCTAGTGGGATGCTGGGGTATATAGGAAGGGGTGTCACCAGCAGTAAAAGGGAAGTGGTGTTGCCCCATATGGATCATTGGTAAGACCCCACTCAGAGTACTGTGTCCAGTTTTAGAATCCGTATCTCAAGAAAGACATAGATAGAGTAGAGTGGTCCAGAAGAGGGCTACCAAGATGGTACAGTGTCTGCATCAAAGGCCCTATGAGGAGACACTAAAGGAACTAAACATGTACACCCTGGAGGAGAGGAGGGAGAGGGGGAATATGACCAAGACCTTTAAATACCTCACGGGGATGAATAAGGTACAAGTGGGAGGTATTTTTTGGAGGAATGAGTGTTCCAGAACATGGGATCACAACAGGAAGCTGGAGGGGGGTTGGTTCAGGAGAGATGTGAGGAAATACTTATTCACAGAAAGGGTGGTGGATGCCTGGAATAGTCTTCCAGTGGAGGCAGTGGGGATGAAAACCATGGTGAGATTCAAAACAGCCTGAGACAGGCACAAGGGAATCATAAGGGATAGGAAAGGGGTGGATGAGAAAGTGCCATAGATCTAGAAGGGTCTGCAGTGAAAGCAATCACAATGAAAAAGGTCAGACTGGATGGGTCAAGCAGCCCTTATCTGGACTGCCATCAGTTTCAGCATTTTCTGTGTTTCTAATCTGCCCATTGCTATGGGAATGGAAGAAATTCAGTCCCGGATATCTACAATATTTACTTTGGAGAACTCATTTAACCACTTGCACCTATCCAAGAAAACTTGGTCCCTGGGGCCCATGAAGTCCCAGTGTAATAAACTACTACATGGAAAAGTGCGAGTCAGGCAGTTTTTCTCAGCTGCAATCAGCAAAAGAACAAAACTTTTATTTGCTTCCCTGATTGCCTCATGGTAAATCAAAAGGTGCTCCTCCAGGGCATGTTTGTCAGTATCTACCCAAGACTTCCGGTAGTCCATGACCATAGCAACTAAGATTGAGTGCCTAGAAAAATGGTGAGTCAATCTTGGCAACTGTGATCTTAGCTACCCAGGGAGGAGGGTGACCGGATACAGCAGTTGGCGAAAAACGTGACAAGAACTCGGGAGCATACAGGCGCATGCACATCCATGGAGGGGGGAGGAGAGGCAGGGGAGGGATGGCATGTGGGAGGGGTTACAGTGAGCAGCTGCCGAGCTGGATCACTGGCGTCGTAGAGAGGGTGGGCGGCTGGGAGGCATGGGGTACCGGGTTCTGGTCTGGCGTGGTGTGTTTTCTTTTTGCCGCCTAGCGGCTATACTTTGTCAAGTTTTTCACCCCCCCAACTTGCACGCCCCTGGAGTTGAGAATCCATAAGTAGGGGGTGTGGAGGGCACAGCCTCCTGCATTAAAAATAAGACCTGTAGGTCTTAGGCACTTTATTTCTCTGCGCTACCAGTGTGCATTGCCAAAATTAATTTTCGGCAATGTACACTCACCATAATAGCGATCACTGTTTCTCGCTATTATGACATGGAACCAAGACTTCCTCCATTTGCACTCAGGCTTATGTCCTGTTACATTTATTTACTGAGGCTCTGATAAAAATCAAGATGTGCTTCGATGAAAGGTCATCAGGTGAGAACAGACTGGTCAACAGTTATCTCCTGGAAATGCTGGAAATGCCTTTAACAGTCCCAAGTTTATACACACTGTAGTTATTTGGCACGTTTAGTTTCAAGTAAACCTTTTTCCTTCAGATCCAGCAACATATGTCCTGTCCACTTCTACATAGTACTCAATGTTTTACCAATTTAGCTTTATCAGGAGTCTGTGGGACTTTTAAAAACGTATAATACGGTAATTAAAATTAACAATATTAGTAAATTCCATCATAAATTCATTTTTTTTAAAATCATGAGGTTCTAATCAAACAAAGGATATAGCTTACTTATGCTAAATTCTTTTTATGTTGGCGCACTTATGCAGCCAACATCTTGCAGTAGTGCAGATTTGGAGGTGCAGTCACTGTTCGGCGAATGCAGGGCACGCACTAGTAGGTGCGTCCCGCATTTCACAATCAGCCAGCAGCAGGGGCCTACACCCTGCCTAGCTAATGAGGCGAAGAGATTAGAAAAAGGGTCCGCTGCAATGAGACCGAAGCTCTCATGCGCAGCGCGACCACAACACGCTTCCCTCACGCAGGCAACATGATGGCAGTGACTGCCGCTGTTGCCTGTCAACACCCGTTATTGTGTGCCAATGGGGTGCCCAATCCCTGTTGGCATCATACAACCCTTTTTTGCTTGCTGAGGTGCCCAATCCCCACGGCTCCTTTGGCCCCCTTTCCTTATTTGCTGATGGGGGTGCCCAATCCCCAGCCAGCCACAACCACACACACACACACACACACACACACACACACTCAGGTGGCATGCTGGGAGCCCACCCAGCATGCCAAAGCATCTATTAAAACAAAAATGGTCCCCCGATGTCTTTTATTTTTTTTTTTAACCTGTAAAACAAAAACGGTCCCCCTTACTCTTCCAAACCCCCTACCACAACTGGCATCCACCCACTGCGCACTCTGTATCCCCACACCGCCACCCCATACTTACCTCTGAAGTCCGGTGCGATGATCTTCGGTGGACCGGGAACATGTCTGCACTCTTCAAAACCAATCGTGAACTGAGAAAATGCCGGTAAGCTGTATAATGGAATAAAGAGGGGTTTTTCAACTTTAATGCATATCTCGGGCATTTTTGGGAATTTTTACACCAAATTTTCAACATGGAGTTTTTGGGACCCCTCCGCATGAATTCTGGCACTGTCATTTCATTAATCAGTCCTGAAAGGTAATTTCGCAGTCATGTGTGGAATCACCTTTCAGGACCGATTAAAGAGATGACAGTGCCATTGTTCATGAGGTGGGCTCTCAAAAAGTCTATGTTGCAAATTTGGTGGAAAAAATCCAAAAAAACATCTGTTTTCCAAGCGTATGTTGTGCAGCTGCTATGCAGGCTCGTAACTTCGCAAATTCACAATATTTTCTAGCCAGATTTTCAACATTGTCATTTTTGTACACCTCGTTGTGAACAGTACAACTGACATTTTTCACATCCCCGGCCGAATTGTATTTCCACACTTACGGCGCACAATAGCGTGGTCGCTGTGGTAAATCAGTGTTCAGGCCAGATTATGAAAATGACAGTGACACTGTTCATGAGCAGAGGACCTAAAATGCCTATGTTGAAAATTTGGTGACGATACTCCATAAAATGACTGTATTACGAGCGTGCGTTGGCAGATTGCACACACACTTGTAACGTCGTGCATTTGTAATATTTTCACTCTGGATTTTCACCATTGGCATTTTTCCATACCTCTTGATGAACAGTACAGCTGTCATTTCACATATCCTGCCTAAAATGTGTTTTCGCACGTCCGGCGCAGAATAGTGCAGTCGCCGTGGAAAATCACTTTTTGGGACAGTTTGAGGAAATAACAGTGATACTGTACATGAGCAGAGGTGCTAAAATGCCTATGTTGAAAATTTGGTGCCGAACGTCCATAAAATGACTGTGTTACAAGCATGCGTTGCGCATTTCCCACGCACCCTTGTAACTTCACAAATTTCCAATATTTACATGCCATATTTTCAACACTGGCATTTTTTTACACCTCCTTATGAACTGTACAGCTGTCATTTTTCACATCCTGCCCAAAATGTTTTTCCGCACTGCACTACCAAAGCCAATGCCAGCACGACAACATTCGGCATTGACAAATGCTTGTTTCTCTTTAGCTTTTTCAGTTCAAACTTTCAATCTTCAGTGTTCACACGGTAATACAGCATTTATAAAATAAAAGACAGTTTATCTCAGATGCCTAAACAATTCTATTACTAAACATGCCTCCACCTTAATTGTGTTTATTCAAGCAGCCTGCCACCAAACACTGCTTTTTAATTATAATAGACCAAGGTGCTTTCAAATTCATCTCACAGCTGTCATGCAGCGTTTTACATCCACTGCAGCATACACAGCAGTTCTCAGTATAGTATTACACAGTTTATCGTGTATATTCAGCACTAATGTGTTCTCACATGCACAGCTAAATAAAGTACATTCTCAAAGGTTTTATGACTTTCACCTACAGTATTTCAGTGACAAACATTGTACACAATACATTATCGATTTAAATTCATACACATGCATCACTTTCTGTGCCTCCTTCATTTCCCTTGGCACACAGTCTACATACATATTTAAAACAAGCACTTGTCAATGCCGAATGTTTGCTTGCTGGTATTAGCATTGGAAGTGCAGGAGTTAGATGCAGAATAGGAATGGCAGTGAAGTATTGAACTTCACTCGAGCCCCACCTCCACCCTGCAGAGATGGACAGGCATTAGGGTATGTCTTTTGGGTCATCATGCATAACACTCATGCCATTTCACCTCACCCTATTCTGCAGACACCAACAATTGTTGAGGTGTACCTTGGGGTGTTCGACTTTACAGTCACCCCATTCCATAAGGACATACACTGAAATGGGTGCAGTATAGAAGAATGGGGTGAACTCTGGGGCTGAAGAGTCCAAGGCACACCTTGATGCTTGTAACTGGCTGCAGGATGGGGGTGGAATGGCAAGAGCATTACAGCCAGCAATCCAAAGGCACACCCCTGATGCCAATCAGTCTGTACAGGGTGGGATGTTATGGTTGGAAACCACAAAGCCCCAGGCATTTGTTGGTATTTGCACTACATATTTTCAACATGGCCTTTTTGTGACCCCCACCTCATGAAAGCATTTGGTACCTCTGCTCACGAACAGTGGCACTGTGATTTTGTTAATCTGTCTCAAATGTTGATTTGCTACAGTGACCGCACCATTCTGCACCAGATGTGCGAAAACACAGTTCGGGCAGGATGTGAAAAATGACAGCTGTCCTGTTAATAAATAGGTGTAAAAAAATGCCAATGTTGAAAATCTGGAGTGAAAATATTAAAAAGTCTCGAAGTTACGAGTGTGCGTGTAAACTTCACAACACACTTTAATACCGTCATTTTGTGAACTGTTCTCACCAAATTTTTAACATAGGCATTTTGGGACCTCCACTCATGAATGGTGTCACTGTGATTTTGTTAATCTACCCAAACATTGATTTCCCACAGTGACCGCGCAATTGTGCACCACATGTGTGAAACCACATTTCGGGAAGGATGTGAAAAATGACAGCTATACCGTTCATAAGCAGGTGTGAAAAAATGGCAAAGCTGAAAATCTGGAGTGAAAATATTAAACATTCTCAGAGTTACGCGCGTGCGTAGAAACTGCGCAATGCACACTCGTAACACAGTAATTTTTTGGAATTCTTTCACCAAATTTGCAACATAGGCTTTAAAGGAGCCCACCTCATGAACAATAACATTGTTGTTTTGTTACTCAGTCCCAAAAGGTGATTTACGCAGTGACCGCAAAATCACCTTTTGGGACCGAAAAATGACATGACAGTGACTGAATTCATGAGGTGGTGTCCCAAGAACCCCATGTTGAAAACTTGGTGCCAAAATTCACAAAAATGACTGAGATAGCCACCTAAGTTCATATAACAAAAAGTCTGAGTGAGACACTGCTCTGCTCAGCCGTCTGCCTGCATTATACACTATTAGTGCTTCAACTGTGATTATTGAAAACTTTACTGTGTGAGCCCCGTGTAACTACGGGTAGAGGGACCACTGTCCAGATAGAAAAATGACTTTTAAATTGCGTCTCCACACTAGTCAGTACGTGTGGGCTGTTTTAAAAACTTCAGACTTTCTCTTTAAGAGGACGGGGCTAGAGCGTGTGCTCGGTGAGACCTCATTTGCACTTCCGGGTTGGGGAGGCTATATTTAGTGTGAAACAAAGAACCACAAGCACATAACAAAAAGGCTGAGTGAGACACTGCTCTGCTCAGCCATCTGCCTGCATTATATACTATTAGTGCTTCAACTGTGATTACTGAAAACTTTTCTGTGTGAGCCCCGTGTAACTACAGGTAGAGGGACCACTGTCCAGATAGAAAAATTACTTTTAAATTGTGTCTCCACACTAGTCAGTATGTGTGGGCTGTTTTAAAAACTCCAGACTTTCTTTTTAAGAGGACGGGACTAGAGCGTGTGCTCGGTGAGACCTCATTTGCACTTCTGGGTTGGGGAGGCTATATTTAGTGCATTAGAGCAAGCAGGGCGAGCGCTGACGAGCGGGAAGATGCATGCAAAGACACATGCGTCCCTGCGCGTGTTTTGCATGTTTAGCGCGTGTAGCGGGAATTATCCTATATCTTAACTAAGTGCTATTGTGTCTGCATTGGGGTAAGATCACTGTTTCTCACTTACAAAGTAGGCTTAAAGTACTACATTAATATGGACGATTTGTATAAACAGTGTACTCGTTGCAGGATGTTTGGTTTAGACATTTCAGATTTAGAACCTATCTGTGTAAACTGTTTGCTGATATCATATCTACAAGACCAAATTTCTCATCTTCTTAGTCAAAAACATGCAGACAGTGATATAACCAGTTTGGAATCCTTTATTGATCAGGCAGTAGAACATTTTGTTTCTGGAAATTCTCCCGTGGCTGTTTCCTTGTCTGAACCTAAAACTTTAGAATTTATAAACTTACAAAATCAGACTGATGGGGATGATTGGGCTATGATTCCTAGATCAAAAACCAAATGTGGGGGGGGTGTGTGCAAATACATCAGTCCTTTCAAATTCCATTATAAAATAGTTTTTCAGTATTAAAAGATATTGCATCTCAGGAAACAATCATTCCTCCAAATAAATTGGCAGATTACCCAAAATTAAGTATTAATAAAACTTTGAAACCTATACCTTTGGGAATTGATGTGTTAAGAAATAACACCCAGAAAGACAAAATGATGTAGTACCCACTGTTTCTCCCATTTTGGATACTTCATATCCACATTTACCAGTTTCTCTAACTCCATCTTTAATGTCAAAACCAGTTGGGGCTCCTACTCTTGTAGATGTCCCTAAGCAGATATTTGTTCTTGGTGATTCTCTTGTTAAACACTTGGATAGGGCCATTTGCAACCCAGATACATTAAATCGAACCTGTTCTAGCTTTAGAGGGGGCAAAGATAAGTGATATTACAACCAGGATCCCCAGCATTCAACATAACGCAGGCCCCAACCCTTTTGTTATAATCCATGTAGGTGTAAACAATATTCAGAATAATTCAACACTTAATAAATTGAAACAGGATTTTATAGCTCTTAACAACTTGCTTGTGGATAGGGGATGCACCATTTGTTTTTCAGAAATCTTACCTGTTCCCAGAGCCACTCAGGATTTGATTTTAAAAATTTAATCTATGAATAACTGGCTTAGAAAATGGTGTATTGGTCAGAATATTCCATGTTTAACCTATTGGGAAAATTTTGTTGAGAAGTCTCCCCTATATTTTTGGGATGGTTTGCATCTGAGTAGAAGAGGTAGCACTATGCTGGGCAAATCCTTTCTGAACATCATAAATTATCATTTAAACTAACAAAAAAGGGGGAGAATGGAAATCAACCCATGTCTCGAACTAAATCTATGACACAGTCACCAACAACATTTAAAATTCTATCTTTAAATGCTCGTTCTCTAAATATGTCTAAACTATCAGAACTGGAAGCAAAAAGTAAATTATTGAATTTAGCCATAATTGCAGTGACTGAAACTTGGTGGAACTCTCATTCCCAGTGGAGTCAACAAATAATGGGCTACAGACTTTATCATAAAAACAGAGCTGAAAAGAAGGGAGAGGGGTATGTCTCTATATTAGAGATGATATTTCCTCCTTTGAAATTCCAGCCCCTAATGACTCAGAAAGCATCTGGGTGGTAGTCCAACCTCAAGGACTTCGACAGATAACAATTGGGAATTACTATAACCCCCCGTTATGTGATTTGAATACATGGAAAGGTTTGACTAATGATTTTACCCACTTATCTAGTTATAAGGATGCAATAATACTGGGCAATTTCAATATACCTTATATAAATTGGTCCTCCAATTCAGGAAATAGCAACCATGATTGTGAATTTCTATCGGTGTTGACAGACAATGGATTAGTTCAATTTATTTCTTCTGCTACTACAGGAACTAATATTTTGGACCTCCTTATTACCAATATTAGTCACAAAATATCTAATATACAAATTTTGGAAACAGTGACCATTTCTCTATATTGTTTGATTTAATGGGAGCAAAATGTAGTCTACCTAACAAGTCAACATACAAAAACTATGACAGTGCAGACTATAATAGTATTAACAGGGAAATCAACAAAATTCAGTGGATAAGGTTTTACAGGGTCTTTCTACAAATGAGGCCTGGATTGTACTAAAATATCTAATCTGCTTACTAGAAAATAAATATGTCCCAATTAAAAATAAATACAATAGAAAGGGTAGAATACCTAAATGGTTTAACAAACCTATTAGGTTACAAATAAAGAAAAAAGAAAACTGTTCATGAATTTCAAAAAAATACCCAATGTAACAACAACAGTGAAATTTTCCTTCAGTATAAAAAAACTTTACAAAAACTTAAACATATGATTAAGCAGGCTAAAACAAAAATGGAATTTAAATTGGCACATACTAAAGATGGATACAAAGCATTGTTTTCAAATCTAAATAATAAAAAAGGTAATATTCATAAGATAGGGCCATTAACTCACGATGGTAGTACCATACAATCAGATACAGATATAGTTAATCTTTTTAATTCATATTTTTGCTCAGTTTTTTCAAAAAAAACCTCTTTTGTACCCAAAAAATCTATTGGATCTTATCCCAAATTAACTCACTTATATGATATTAAGGAATCAGATATATTACCATTACTAACAAACCTAAAGAAAACCACAAGTCCAGGTCCTGATCAAATTAATGCTAGATTCTTAATTCAAACCGTTAAGGCTTTAGCCCCTCCCTTAAAATTAATATTTAATAAATCGCTTCATAAAGCAGAAATTCCTTTAGACTGGTTAACGGCATTTGTTACTCCAATTCACAAAAAAGGTAGTAGATCTACAGTTCAGAATTATCGTCCAGTAAGCCTTCCCTCTATAATTTGCAAAACAATGGAAAAATTGATCAAATCATTTCTCGAAAAAGAAATGATTGAATTAAAAATTACTGATCATACTTAACACGGATTTAGAATAAATCATTCTTGTACAACTAATTTGATTTCATTCTATAATAATATTAGTCAGGGTCTGGATAACAAAAGCCAAATGGATGTAATCCTATTGGATTACAGTAAGGCCTTTGACAAAGTTCCTCATAACATTTTGATTAATAAAATGTATCAATTTGTTTTTTCTGATCAATTAATCAACTGGGTTTCTGCCTGGTTGACAAATAGAACCCAGAGAGTAGTATTAAATAATCAACAGTCTCAACTGGGGGCAGTTACTAGTGGTGTACCCCAGGGCTCAGTGTTGGGTCTGGTTCTGTTTCTTATTTATATAAGTGATATGCAGGTATCAAACAATAGCTGGTTGTCTAAATTTGCTGATGACTCGAAGCTTGGGGATCTGGTGAATAATTTATCAGAATTTAATTCCTTGAACTCTGATCTAAAGCTGATTGAAAAATGGGCTATTGATAACTTGATGGAGTTTAATGTGGACAAGTGTGTTGTCTTGCATTTTGGACTTCAAAATCCCAAAAATGAATATTTCATTTATAACTCATTATTGAAGTCATCATGTGTGGAAAGGGATTTGGGTGTTTTAGTTAATACTAAACTTTCATCAATTAATCATTGTACAAAAGTAGCCAATTCTGCTAATGGTCTATTAAGACAAATTCAATGATCTTTTGTAAATAAATCTGAACAGTGTATGATGGCCCTTTATAGATCATGTGTTCGACCTCTTATTGATTATGGGTCCCCTTTCTGGAACCCCTATTTAAAGGCAGATATTGATCATTTGGAAAGAGTTCAAAGACATGCAACAAGGATGATTCCTAGATTAGCCAAATTGCCTTATAAATCCAGATTATCCTGTACTGGTTTGCACTCTCTTCAGAAAAGAAGGGCTAGGGGGGATTTACTCTTAACATATAAGCTTCATAAAAACCCTGATCTGTTGAACAAATGTGGATTATCTTATGTTACTCGATGCATTGTCCCAGGATGTCACACTAAACAACTTATGGTACCCAAGGAAAAACTAATTTAAGATTAAATTTCTTCTCACTAAGGGCTCCAAAACTATGGAATAGACTCCCACAGGAGCTGGTTGATTCAGTTAACATTGAATCATTCAAAAAGGGTGTTGATAAATGGTTAACCATGAAACAGATAATGTGAAATGTTCCCACTGAATGTGGGAAGAAAATCTAGATGGGCCATGGCCTTCTTTTTTCTCAAATAAACCAAGTAAACCAAGTTGAAAAAAAACATTTATGCCATCATACAGCTTACTGGCATTTCTTCAGTTCGCAGTCAGCTTTGAAGAGTGCAGACGTGTTCCCAGTCCACCGGAGATCGTTGCATCGGGCTCCGGAGGTATGGGGTGAGAGGGGTGTGTGGGGGTGCAGGGTGCTCAGAGGGGTGGGTGTGGGCTGGGGGAGGGGACCCGAAGGCGAGGAACCGTTTCCTTTGTTTCAGGTAACAAAATTAAAAAAACATCACCGTGGACCGTTTTCTGTTTTTTTACAGGTTTTGGCCACACTGGGGTGGGCTCCCAGTGTGACACATTTTGTTGGGGGGTGTCATGTTAGCCACATTGGGGTGGGCTCCCAGTGTGGCACACAATTGGGGTGGGGTGGCACCAGGAAAATGCTGACACAATGGGGGGAGGGGTTAACATGCTGACAGGAAGGTTGGGCACCCTCATTGTCAAGCACATCTGTGTTTGGGGGCATGATGCCGAGGGGGATTGGGCACCCCCTCCACAGACAACAACAGTAAAGGGGGTACATATGCTGACAGGAGGATTTGACACCCCTGAGGTCAGCTTTGTAGGGACTGTGGCAGGCAGCGAGTTGCCGCCCACCATTTTGCAACCATTCATTAAACTGCATGGTGTGCAATACCCTAGCCTCACTCCTGCCATGGACGGGTAGCACCTCTGAGAAGGTTACCGTGCTTGCTACCCATCTGAGGCCCCTCTCCAACTCCACAAATTCATTCTGCACTGCTCTGATCCCATGGCTTAATAGGATGTCCCCTGTTTATTGAAATGTTACACCAGGCAAGGCTCGCCCTGCAATGACGGGCCACTCCCTCGTTGCAGTGGTGAATTCATTTCAAGTTGATGGCATGCTTGCTGAACTAGTGTCAGCAGCAGTGTGCCACCGCATTGGGGAAACATGGCCAAGCCTCAGAATGCAGTGGGGGCATTGGCCACCACAGTGCTCCACCGCCAAACCCCACTTCTCTCCTAAGCTGTCACATAATGCTTCTTGTGCATGTGCGCAAGCCAACATAAAAAGGTAATTTGTGTCCAAACTGAATCACTTACTCCAATCAAGTGATTTCTACCCTACTTTATATGAACTTCTCTGGCCCAGGATTTATGTTCATCCATTTAAAGTCTCTGAAATAATGATTTAAATCTTTACTTGATATATTCAGTTCTATGTGGGGTTTTTTTCACCTTTTTGTAAGTTAGAAACCTCAACTTATAGGTCTCTTAGGCTTAAATTTATTTTGCTGTAATGTGTCTCTTGGCACTACAAGGTAAAACATTCACAAGTTGTGCTCTGAAGGTACATTCTTATAAACTACAGTTTTGCAATGCATGAAGAACCAAGCACTGATAGTGCAGCTGGCTTACTGAAATTCAGCTTCTGTGGCTGTTTAGTGTTAATCCCATGGCATTTACTAGCATTCTGAGCACTTCTGCTGCCTTGTTTAAGTACTACTAGCAGAAGGGTGTAGTGGAGCTATGTGACGTGTGCATGATGTCTGACATCTGTTGATGTCGCCATGGGATGGCCTGTTCATGATCTTGCAGCCCCGGGTTGTCTGAAGCAACAGATAACCACAGCAATTGCCAGATTATTGGCTTCTGAGGGAGCACATCAAATTTCTAGAGCGCTGGTGAGCTTCTCACTAGCCCCCCCGCTAGGCGGGTTATGCATTTCACATTCATTTAGTACCAGTTCTCTTTTTCAGTCCAATTAGGAAGTAGTGAGGGTAATCACATAAGAATTAGGCAGGGTAATGACACTAATCACATTTTAAATGATGTCTGAAACACTAATGTGTAAGGAAATGGGTACTGAAAAAGAGAACAGGGGGTGGCTGTTGATGTCATCAACACATAGAAATGACTACATCAAGTCAAACTTAGAATCATTATTTTAGAGACTTTAAATATAGAAACATAGCATCTGATGGCAGATAAGGGCTGCTTGGCCCACCCAGTCTGCTTATATTCCCTATCAACATTCTCACCACAGACCCTACATCTACATTTCCACTATGATTACCTTGTGCCTATCTATGCATTCTTGAACCCCACCACTGTTTTTGCTCCCACCACCTCCACTGGAAAACTGTTTCAGGCTTTCACCACTCTTCCTATGAAGGAATACTTTCTCACATCTCTCCTGAATCTATACCCCTCTGGCTTAATAGGATGTCCCCTTGTTCTTGAACACTTTTTCCTTCTTTAAAACACTTCCCTCCTGAATCTTATTCACCCCACTGAGGTATTTAAAGGACTATGTCATATCCCCCCCCCCCTCCCGTTTTCCAGGGTGTACATACTGAGGTCCCTTAGTCGCTCCTCATATGGCTTTTGATACAGACCCTGCACCCTTTTAGTTGCCTCCTCTGGACCACCTCCACTTCATCTATATCCTTCCAGAGATGTGGTCTCCAGAACTGGACACAGTACTCCAGGTGGGGTCATACCAGAGATCTCTACAGGAGCAACACCACCTTCCTCTTTCTGCTGGTGATTGATATCCCTTCCTATGAACCCCAGTATCCCACTCACTTTCTTGACTGCCTTGTTGCACTGCTCAGCTACCTTTAGGTCATACAATTTGATGACCCCTAGGTCTCTTCCATGCTTGGTTGTTGTCACTACCACGCCACTCATTTTGTACTCCGTCCCCAGGTTTCTGTGCCCCAAGTGCATTACCCTACACTTTTTGTGCATTAAAACTCAGCTGCCATACCCTTGACCACTCCTCGAGTTTTCCCAGATTTCTGGTCATCCTTTCCACCCCCCACAGTGTGTCCACTGTGTTGCTGATCTTGGCATCATCCACAGAGAGGCAGACCTTCTTTTCCAGCTCCTCTGCAATGTCATTTATAAAGACATCAAAGAGAACCAGTCCCAGCACTGAACCCTGAGGTGCTCCGCTGCTCGCCCTCCCTGCCTCGGAGCAAACTCTGTTTACCACCACCCTCTGTTGCCTGTCCTCTAGCCAATTTCTTACCCAGTTCACCACCTTTTTACCCACTCCTAAGCTACCCAGTTTATGTACCATGCTCCTATGTGGAACGGCGTTGAAGGCCCTACTGAAATCTAGGTAGGCCACATCCACCACTCCTCCTTGATCTAATTCCTTGGTCACCTGGTCAAAGAAATCTATCAGATTTGTTTGACATGACCTCCCCCCTGTGAATACATTCTGCATCAGATCTTATGCTTGTTGAATTCAAGGTATTCCACAGTCCTTTCCTTCAGCAGTGTTTCCATTAACTTTCCTACCACGAATGTCAGGATGACAGGCCTACAATTTCTAGCCTCTTCTCTGCTACCACTTTTGTAAAGTAGGACTACATCTGCCCTCCTTCAATCTTCCAGAACTACTCCAGTCTCCAGTGATCTGTTAAATAGGACTGTGAAAGTTGCAGCCAGTACCTCCTTGAGCTTCTTCAACACCCTTGGATGAAGTTTGTCTGGCCCTATTGCTTTGTCCACATTCAGATGTGTGAGTGCTTTCAGGACTCTGCCCTCTGAAAAAGGACTAGTGTCCACCACCCTCCTTCAAAGCTCCTGTTTCTTTTTTCCTGTCCCTCCCCTTCCCCTTCCTCTGTTAACACCAAGCAGAAGTATCCTTTTCCTGGTGTCCCTATGTACAGCCCCCCCCCTTCCATTTTAACTTTATAATCCCTCCCTTTGTCTTCCTCTTTTCGGTTACATAACTGAAAAATGTCTTGTCCCCTTTTGATACCATATGGGCTATTCTCTCCTCAGTTTGTGTCTTTGCATTCCTTACTGCTTTCCCCTGCTTCCCTCTATTTCCCTGTTACACCTTCCTATACTCCTACCTCTGTGTCTCCTTGTACCTTCTGTATGCCACTCTTTTAGCCTTTACCTTTTCCGCAACTTCTTTCAAGAACCATAATGGCCTCTTATTCCTCTTGTTTTTACTCTCTTGCTTAATGCAGAGGTTTGTTGCCTTTACTATGCTCCCATTTTGCTTGGCCCACTGTTCCTCCATCCCTCCTAGCTCACCTCCCCCTGCCTGGTCCATCCCTGAGGCATTTACCCATCTTTATAAAATCTGACCTTCTGAAGTCCAGGACACTCGCCCATGTGTGGTTTGAATCTGCAGCTGTTCTTATACTGAGCCACACCGTATGGTGATCACTGGTCCCCAGGTAGCCTTTCACTTTGTTGTCTGAAACACTGTCCCTGTTAGTGAGAACCAGGTCCAGTACTCCCCCATCACGAGTGGAATCACTGACTAGTTGCCTGAGGAACATCCCCTGCAGAGAGTATAGGATGTCCCTGCTTCTAGCTGAAGATGCAGGATGAACACACATTCAGGACCAAAGAAGTTCATGTAAAGTAGGGTACAAATTACCTAACTGGACTGAGTCATCATGGACAAAATTATCATTTTGTAAATATGCATATAGGACTGTACTCACAAACATAGCCATATACACCAGCATGGTGCGTAACTGCATGTGCATGGTTACGCACCTGTGGAGGCATGCAAAACACACAGCCTTCAGCAACAGCTCCATGTGCAGATGGAGAGGGGTGCAGGGTGCAATGGAGGGTGCAGATCAGGGTAGGCAGACATGCCTTCTGACCCCAACATATAAGGTGATCTGCACCGCTACAGACACACGTCTGTCCGATATGCATGCACACATATGCATGAGGAGTTGCAGACATGGAAACAGAGATTCAGACCACACATGGTTGCAGCCATGGGTGCCATCCCAGTGATGACAACCAAGCCCAGGGCAAAGTGACTGTTCTGCAGTGCCCACCATGTCCTGAGGTCACCGTGCCACACATGAGTGGGAGGGATGCTGCCACAAGAAGCACCCAAAAAGGAAAAGGCTGTGATTGGTTGTAAGCAGGAAACATGCCTGAGAGAGTGCTCTTGCCATTAGTATGCAGAGACTCTTAGCACCCACCCCAGGTCCCTGCCTGTAATAGCACCGCTGATCCAAAGGGAGGTGCGATGTGTACAGAGACCCAGCTGGTTTGTGTGATCAGACAGACATCTTGAGTGGGAGCAGGGAGCTAAAAGGAACCCAAGTCCTGAAACAGGAGAGTCACCATCTGCACATCATGGCAATCACCACTCGAATGACCCCTGTGAGTCAGTTTAACAAAACACTTGGGGTGATCCCTGTACCACAACCATGAAGGACGTGTGAGACCAACCTGTGCCTGCAGTCAAGGACTGCTTGTGAGTACCCTTTCTTCCCATTGAATGGTCAGGACTGTAAGGGATAGGGCTGGCAGTAACATGTCCAGTGAAGTGGCTGCATGGTACATGGAGGGAGCCGGGATCAAGGGACAGCAAGGGACTGCTGTGTGCATGACACCTAGTGTGTAACACAGAGAGAAATAACAGTTTGGATATGCAGTTAATGTCATCTATTAATTGCTTAAATGACAAATGCAAAGTATACATTACAATGGAGAGGTTTTTATTTATTTATTTACTAGAGAAATCGGAATTACAACCTTTGAGCTAAAAGCTCCTTTATGAAGGATCCTCATACAATAAAAGGGGAGGGACAAATGGGGGAACTTCCACAGCTAGGAAGCATTGGCAATTTAAAACAATTAAGTGCATAGAGTATACAGTATCACAGGCCAGGCATTAATGTCACAAGATTCACAAATTTGGAGCAACAGATTATAGGGGATCACATCTCAAAGTGGGAAGATAAAGTGCTAAAGTCAAAAGGTATAGGCAATGGAATCTTCCAGCTAAAGGCTAGTGAGTGGCAACTAAATAATAGTGAGTGAGATAGTAGATGCAGCACTAGCAATGTGCATAGGTCAAGCTAAGTGGGATGCAGGAGATAAGTAGGGGACAATGACAGGACCCACCAGGTTAGCTAGTTGTGGACGCCGTGGTGGGGGATTAAGGAACGTAAATAGTAGAGGGGGATTATGGAGGGTAGGGAGACAGGAGAGACTGGGGGGAGGATGTGGACGATAGGGGGGCTTAGGCAATGGAATTAAGCATGCAACCAGGGCCAGGCCATGGGTATAGGAGAGCTAGTATCCACAGGGGGACTAGAGATGGCAGAAGCACTGCTCAGGGGGCACGATGGATTTTCTTAGTTTGGTTTTGAAGTGGCTAAGGCTTGTGTGGCTGGTAGCAGAGAACAGGAGTGTATTGAGCCAAGAGAGAGCCCTTACAGCAAAGGCTTGCTTTCCCAAGGCTGTTTTTCTAAAAGGTATAGCTAGGGCATGTTTAGAGACACTTCTAGTGGCATGCTTGGCTGCGGCTGGTCAGAATACAGCCTGTAAGAAAGGTGGTGCAAGGCCAAGGAGGGCCTTCTTCCCAAGGGTGCAGGAATGAAGCTTGATCCAGTCTTGGAGAGGGAGCCATTTTGTCCTAATATAAAGGTCACATGTATGCATAAGGTCATCAGCACCAAGAACGAATCTACGGGCTTTATTGAGGGAAGTCTTAACTCTGCGAAGGCTGGTGTCAGTGGTAACACTGTAAACCACATTTCCATAGTAAAGTATCAGTAGAACTGTACCTCTAATGGCCTGGAGCCTAGCCTCAGTTGTAAGTCAGAACCAAACCCTATAGAGGGCACCTAACTTCCTGTTGGTGGCAGTGGTGAGATTGGATATGTGCTCGTCTAAGGAAAGGGATTCATCAATAGTGATTCCCAGATACCGGACTGAGGACACCTGCTCAAGGATGGAGTGAGAGTTGCAGGTAACTGAGAGAGGTTTTGTTAGTTTCCTCTTTTGATGACCAGTGAAGAGCAGAGTTTTAGTCTTGCTGCTGTTGAGCACCAGCAGACTATCGGTGAACTGGTTTTGAATAAGATTAAAGTTGTGCTGGAGGTTCTTGGTGAGCGTTTCTTGGCAGGGACTACGAGAGAAAATTACTGTGTCATCCACAAAAAAGCAGTATCTCTGAGGTAGGGCAGACAGCCGATAAATTTTTCACGAAGAGGCTGAATAGAAAAGTGCCCAGGATAGACCCTTGGAGAACCCCAACTGTGACTTTGCAATTCTCAGATTTGGCTACATTGATTTTTACTTGCTGGAAGCACCTAATCAGGTAGCTGGAGCACCATCTGACTGTATTTGGGGACGGGCCTAAGATGCTTAGCCTATGGAGCAGTAGCTGGCAATTGACAAGGTCAAAGGTCTTGGTCAGGTCAGTAAAGATTGCCCCAACTAAACTGCCCGGGTCTAGTGCCTCATGCACAAAGCCAGTGAAATCAATTAGAGTCGTGCTTGTGCTGTGCCACTGACAGAACCCGTGCTGCTGTGGGCATAGGAGGTTGTATTTAAGCAGATGGCCTGTGAGCTGTTCGGCCATGATTCTCTCAAGTGCTTGGGGACAGGATTGATATGGGTCTATAGTTGGCTACTAGTGCTCTGTCTTCCCCTTTTAGCACTGGGGTGACCAGAGTGGATTTCCAGACAGAAGGGAAAGAGGACATATGGAGTGATAGGCTGAACAGCTTGGTGATGGGGATAATGATCTCAGGTAGTGCGATGTTGATCAGTTTCATATCAAGGCCATCACCTCCCATACGGGTTTTCCCAAGGACTCTGGTGACTTACTTTTTGGCTTCGGCAATGGTCACTTGTCTAAAGTAGAAATGAGGGCAGAAGTTAAAGGGCAGCTATTGATTGGTGGGTAGAATTCCACCAAGGGGAGTGCTTGGTCCCGGAGGGAGGACAGCGCTATAGTCCTTGAAGGCTTCGCTGAATACATTGGCCATGGCAGCATCATCAATAATGATCTCCCCCTTATGTTGAAGCATGGAGGGGGTGCTCTATTGCCAGTCCCAAGGAGGTTCTTAATTGAGGCCCATAACTTCTTCCCATCTCCCAGACACTGGGATTGCTGAGTCTTGTGATATGTAGCTTTGGCCTGTCGGTTGCATATACATTAATACATGTATGCAATACAATGAATACATGTATGCAATACATGTATGCAATACAATGAACAGCAAAAGCAGTCCTGTATGGCAAAACAGTATAAAAGCAATGTTATGTAGGTTTGTAAAGGCAGAGTATTTTAAACGGAGAGCTGAATGTTAATCTATGTGGCTTGTTTTCAGAGCATCGGAATGGCCAGGAGTGGAGACCCAAAAGATGTGATGGTACCTCTAGGTACATTAGTATGGCTGCTGAAGTGAGAGACAAGCATGGCCCCTGCCCCAAAGATGCATGACCACTGCGATATGTGCAACAACAGGGGCCTCAGTGTTGAAACACTGTGCCTATACAAGGGGTACAGAGTACCTGCTGGAACTACACTACTGAAGACAACAGTGTCCAGTACTGTTTCCTATGGGGAGTATGAGGTATTGGACATGGAAGACTAGAGCAAGTGACTCCTTGTGAGGCAGTGGTCATTAAGGACAGTAAATCTGGGGTTCTCTAAACCAATCTAAAGATGTGGCTTATGCCACAAAGTTTCACATCAATGGAACCAGCCTCCTGGGAAGCCCACTTGCAATTGGCATTGGCTCCAGTAAGTACCACCCCCCTGAGGCCTTACTGTCCGTCAATAATCTGTGACTGTGAGATATTGACACACAGCACCCCCCCCCCAACAGACCTGGCAAGGACCCAAGCAGAGCAAAAGCTGGACAACACCTACTGTAGGAGGCCATAGCAAGGATCCTAGGGCTAATAAAATTCATAATTATGTCTTTGTCTAAGGGAGAGAGAAAATCAGCTTAGTTAAGTAACCCAGCAGACATTTTTGGCAAGACACAACTAGCATGCACTGCTTCCTTATCTCTGCACACTGTTGTTAGTGGCAAAGCTCGGTCAGCTATAGCACCCCAAATCCACAAATGGCTGTCTACCAAGAAATTACTACTTATTTTTGCTTGCTTTATTTTTCACCCTAACTGGAAATTTCTTACTTATTTTTTCTAAGTATTGTTATTTTCATCTAATGGAAAAACCCAGGCTATTTTTGATATCACTTTTGTCGGTGGGCCTATTATGTAGAAAATTCTAGTTTGGATTCTCTAGAAATTTCTAACCAAAGACACAGCTATACAGTACATATGGCTGATTTTCCTTCAAAAGACAAGACATTCCAAGGAATCCTAGAGAGACCTCACTGCAGTCCAGCAAGTAGCCCCGGCCACTTTGAGACAAGCCACAGAGGGTGTCTGCAAGCCTAGGTGCCTTGGTGCCTAGGTACTGTATCTAGGGACAAAAACAGCCCAGAGTTGTTGTGGGTAAGAACTATTGGCTTAGGCTTCTAGCATACACAGCTTACATGTAGGAACATAAGTGGCTCGAGACCAAGGATCAGTAGGAACTACTTCTTTTTGGAAATGCTTGCTTGCTTAGACTTATTAATAAAAATTATGTTAGGATAGAGAATGACAGATTGCTAAGTACATGACTTTTTCGCAGGCTAATGTCTACATGCAAAACCAAGCCAAGGAAAAGACACATGTATGCTTTGTGACTGTTCATGTATTTTGGGTTAGCCTAATGTATGGTGTTTATTGGCATATTAGTTTGTGGTAACCAGACACAGAAGATAATTATTTTTGCATACTGCTGACAGAAAATAGGAGAAAGAGAGGAGTCACGTGATGCGGTGCGCTGGGTAAGACACCTCTTTACCCGCTCTGACCTACAGCCTGTTATTTGCCCTTCAAAATCCTGCTTTTCAGTAATTTTTACAGAAGACTATTAATCTACAGCCTTTCTGAGCACTCTGGTTCTGTTTGTGGGGCATCGATGGATGAGGAGATGCCGAAGATCGCTCCAAAGCACCCACCTCCTACTACACCCGAGAAGGCCTCTAAGAAAGCCAGGGCCTCCCCCACGCAACCCTTACTACCTGTTACCGCTGAGTGTCCTGATAGTGACCTTCTTACCCTCTTGAGGTTTCTAGAGGAGTTTTAGCCTTTTAAGGCTGAAATGCAGAATATGGCAGGGGAAATTAAAAGCATTTCTAAAACCCTGGAGGAGCTTTCTAAGAAAACTGCTGACAACGAAGTATGTATACGAGCCGTTGAAAAGAAGCAAGATAAAGCTGATCTGGAGTTGGTGGCCCTGAGGCAAAGGCTAGTGAAAATGGAGAATAAGGTTGAAGATCTGGAGGGGCGTAGTCGCCATAACAATGCAGTAATAATTGGCTTGCCAGAGGGTGAAGAGGTCTCGGATCCCATCAAGTTTACCAAAAAGTTCATGGAAAAGGTGGCAGGCCCTTCTCCTTTCAGTGCTAGCTACATCATAGAAAGGGCTTACTGGGCACTATGCCCCCCTCCCTCGGCTGGAGCCCCTCCTAGGGCATTCATATTTCATTTTCTGAATTTTCAGGAGCGACAACACTTCCTATACAAGGTTAAAGAGGTGCAAGATTTACAATGGGAATGTAAAAAGCTGAGGGTGGCACAAGGTCTGCCCTTCTCTGTACGCCAGAAAAGAGCTACGTTTCATAAAGTGGTCCTCAAGTTGATCGCCGTAGGAATTAAGTTCCGCATGGGTTTTCCTATAAGGCTTCAAGTTTGTATAAATGGCTTGTGGGTGACTATGAGGAGGTGAAGACGGCATCTACTGGGCTCAAAGAAGCGTTCCCTGATCTATTCAAGCCTATATAAGAGAGGATCTGGCATAGAAAGACACACCGAATTTCCATCTGGTGGAGCTGCCTATCTGCAGTAAATCATATTTGGCTGCAATACTTTTGGGGCCAGGCTATGGATATACTGTATACCTGGTTGTTTATCTCTCCACTACAGTTCTCAAGTGGGGTCTTCCTTCTGATGCAACATGGACATTCTATCCCCGATCTGGTTTTCATCTTCAGGACTTTTTGATATGTTGTGGACTCTTATTTCTCACTTCGGTGTATTTCTGTCTCAATTGTGATTCACAGGCTAGGTGTTAGCAGGCTCATTTGTGTTTTCTCGGTTTCATGTAATGAGCATATGAACGGGGCCATGGTTTTTATGCTAAATCCCAATTTGCTAGTCCTGGTGCCTCTGTTTCTCAGGAGTGTTGACCCAATCTCATGGCAATGGGTGGGGGCAATGCTTTTCTTTTTCAGATTGTATTATGAGACCTTTCTGGCATTTGCGGTCTCTCCCTGGCCTTGTTAACATGGCCTATTCTTTTTTTATTGTTCTCAGATTTCACTTCTTCTCATGCTCCCTGCTATTAATGGGCAATGAACAAGGATAATCTGTACATTAAGGGAGACCCCGCATTTAAGGATAGACAAAAATGCCAGAGTTTTGTTCGCTCTCACTGGGCTTTGGTTTGCTCCCTCTTTATAACCCTGTCTAAGTACTGTCTCTGGAGGACTCCCGTTTTCTCCTTTTTCTCCCCCTTTTTTTTTTAATTTCTCTTTCTTATTGTGATGGCCATTGGTTCTGATTTAATATATGCTCTGGACAGCGACTTTGGGCCTTTCAGTTCTCCCCTATTTCACGGCGGATAGCCATAGACTGTCTGCCCTCAGTCTTTAAGCACTGATATTATGAGGCTACACTACAAGAGGATGTCTGAGATTAATCCTCACATATAATACCTTTGGGTTTTAGCCCTCATGCTCTGCAGGCCGTGTGGTTCTATGGCTCGTGGGATCACTATAGGGAGAATTGTTTTTTCTAAAGGGCTGGTATAGCCAGCCCCCTGGGATCATCTAGGGGTATTGTCAGGATATTAATGCTAAGAATAAGCTATTCTACTGGAATGTTCTGAGTATCGAGGGGCAATTTTGTTCCTGATTTCTGCTTTGTGAGGGCAGGGTGGTTGGGGAGAGGAACTTTTCAGTCTGCTGAACATCATGTACCATGTAAAATATGGGAGGGTGGGAGGGGAGTTAGGTCTAGGGGTGTTTGGGATGGGGATCATGGGGGTGGCTGGGGAATGGATTTATTAGGGCAGAATTGGGGGAGGGTAGAACAACCCAGCGCATACTATGTTTGGAGCACTATAGATGGAGTATGCATATATATGTGTGTTTTGGAGGATCCCGAGCTGGCAACTTGAATGATGGCTAGAAACATCCAAGTTATTAGTTGGAATGTTAAGGGAGTGAGGCACAAGACCAAGCAGTATAAACTACTGAAGCACATAAGCCATTCAAAGGCAGAAATTGTGTTTTTGCAAGAGACGCATTTGCTCAAGGGGGAGGCTGAAAAGATGAGACAGCAACAAATTGGGCAGATGTTTGCAGCGGAAGAACGACCCATAATAGAGGGGTCATGATCCTCCTACATAGGTCAGTTCTGTTCAAACCTCTTCAGGTTATATCTGACCCTTCAGGCAGATTCCTGTTTGTAAAAGGTAGATTGCATACCTTGGACATTCTCCTGGGTGCTATTTACGGTCCCAATGTAGATTCCCCTAGCTGTTTTGCCAAGATAATTAAAGTCCTAACTCCCTTTATGGACACTCCCATGGTCATAGGGGGTGATTTTAATCTTGTTTTTGATCAGGCCCTTGACAGGTCAGGTCAATCCCATCAAGGTCTCTCCCCCCGACACAAAGAGCCTTTAGGGACCTGATGAACTCCATTGGTCTTTGTGATATATGGCGCGTATTGCATCCCAATTTAAGGGAATACACTTTTGTTTCTCCGGTGCACACAACCTCCTTTAGGATTGATTATATCCTCATCTCTCAGATCCTGTTACCAGGGGTTATATGTTCTAGCATTGTTTCAGGACCCCCTTTGGATCACTCTGTGGTCACCTGCCTAATAACCTTGGCCTCGTTGCCAAATAAAAGGGGCAGATGGAAGCTGAATAACCAAATCCTGAAGGAGCCGAAGATGGTTCAATACCTAGCATCCCAAATAGAGCAGTTAATTGCTTCTAATTCTAACTCCATGGGGAAGCAGGACATGATATGGGGTGCCTGTAAGGCATATCTGAGGGGGATTATAATTGGTTTAACATCAAAAAGGAAGAGGGAGAGGGCATCTCGGATTTCTAACCTTCTCTCCCAAATTAGGAGTATGGAGGCTGTTCTTTCTCCTTCTTCCTCTGAGGCATTCAAACAAGATTTAATGAAACTGAAAGAAGCCTTCTTAGCAATGTTAACGGAACAAGCCGAATATGCAATTTTGAAAACAAATGCAGTATATACCGATTAGGGCGAGAAGGCGGGTAAAATGTTAGCTTTACGTATTAAGCAACAGGAATCCACCAGACTCATTCCTGCTATCCACTCTCTCTTAGTGATAATTCTCTTAAGGTCTTGCCCCCGGAGATAGCGGAGGAGTTTACAAAGTACTTCAGGGATTTATATGGCCTATGGTTAATTCCCCATCTAAGGAAAGACTTTATGAATATCTGAGTGATTTACAGTTGCCAACCCTTACACAATCCCAGCAAATTATTCTGGAGTCTCCCATCTCTGAGGGCAAAATTGAAAGAGTAATTAAATCTCTCCCATCCGACAAAACTCCGGGCCCTGACGGGTTTACTTCCAATTTCTATAAAGCTTTCTCAAAGCAGCTTATTCCCATCCTGTTGCCGCTTTTCCAGGCTATTCTCTCGGGTAAAGTCTCTGATCTCTCTTTTGAGGCCTTAATAGTTCTGTTGCCCAGCCGGATAGACCGTGGATCAGGTGGCAAGCTACAGGTTGATATCCCTACTAACCAAGATAATAAAAATCCTGGCAAAATTACTAGCCGAATCGTGAGGCAGTACTTCATTCTCTTATCAGGCTGAACAGGTTGGTTTCATGAATGGGAGATCATCAGTTGACCATCTGAGGACCCTGTCCCATGTCTTCTTGGCATCCAAGGATGCTCCTCATCCAATGGTCTTGATCTCATTGGATGCCGAGAAGGCATTTGACAGAGTCCACTGGGAGTACCTATTTGTTACGATGGAAGCCTTCGGTTTCCCTAGGGAATTCTGGAATTGGGTGAGTTCTTTATATAAGTTCCCCTCTGCCAGAATCTCATGTAACGGGTCATTTCTAACCCCTTTAGACTATATGTTGGGACTAGACAGGGGTGTCCCCTATCTCCTCTTCTCTTTAATATTTATTTAGAGCCGCTTATCAGAAGGTTATCAGGGGCCCAGGGTATATCGGGTATCTCTCTCGGGGTACAGATGGTTAAAGTGGCAGCCTATGCAGAAGACTTATTGTTACAGATATCACATCCACTCACATCTATTCCTGCTATGCTAAAGCTTATAGACAATTTCAGTAAGGTTTCAAATTATAAACTTAATGTAGGAAAGATGGTAGTTTTTCCTCTTAATCATAGGGTCTCTAAGCAGGATATTACTGTGTTTGGTCTCACCTGGAAGTCTGATCATATTAAATGCCTTGGGCTTCTTTTAGCAAGGAGCACTACATGGCTCAGACAGTTAAATATTGATGTGCTAGTACATAAAGTAGATCTTGACCTTCGTAGGTGGGCTCTACTCCCTCTCTCTCTATGGGGCAGAATAAATTTAATAAAAATGAATATTTTCCCTCATCTGTTCTACCCCATCAACATGTTGAACTTATGGCTTCCCTTGTCCTGGGTCAAAAAGGTACATGGTATGATTTCCGCTTTTATATGGGGGGATAAGAAGGCCAGAATGGCATTTCATAAGTTAGCGGCCCTGAAGGTCAAAGAAGGCTTAAGACTTCCCCATATCGGGCTATACAATTGGGCCAGCCAGGTCAATAAATATCTCAGATGGCAGAACGTGGACCAGCTCTCCACGGTTGCTACATATATCCCTACTTGGTTAGCTGTCGAATCTGCTTCCATTAAAAAACACGGTCTTTCCCCCGCTGCGTTGTTATATACCAAAATTGGTTCTCTACCAAAGTCTCTACATAGTTCCCCTATAGCTGTCTTTATCAGGGTTCATACTCAGTTGTGTGCATTTTTAAGATATATGAATCTCAAGGATTTATCACAACCTGTAATAGGCAGTCCCAATTTCTTATTAGAGGGTAAGCCCCTCCAAGCCACATGGCTTTCTTAGATACGAAATTGCTGTTTAGAGGAGTTTGTGTCACCTAATAGTCAATGGTATTCTTCAGGTCATATTATGAGTAAGTTCTCGATACCTCGTGCAAATATTTTTAACATTTTTTTTCAGTTTCGTCACCTTCTGGTTAAGGTAATGGGCTTGACCCCCCCACCTCCTAATTTCAATTTTCAGAGCACCTTAACGGAGTCGGCAGGTCTGCCTCATGCCGTATCTAAAATATATAGTGTTCTCTTCACCTGATCCTATCCTGATAATTATGCTCCCGTTTCCTTTTGGGCCTCTCTCTTCAGTGTAAAGATTTGGATTGGTCTCTCCTGTGGCAGAACTGCCATAAATTCCTTAAGCAGGACAGACTTAGACTAATGCAGTTTAAGATTCTGCATAATATCTACTACTCACCTCAGAAACTTGCTAGGCTTGGTCTTGTGTCCTCCCCCCTTTGTACAAGATGTCAATCTCAAGAAAGAGATCTTCTTCATATCTTCTGGAGCTGTTCTAAAATTGCTCCACTCTGGACTGCGATCAAACAGCGTGTTGACCCTCTGTTGGGGCTCTCAGACCTCTTCACCCCAAAATTTGCCTCCTTGGAGATTTTTCCTTCATCTCGGTGGTGAACAGGAAGTATTACATAGCCCTGATGTCAATGTCTGTTAAAAAGGTGGTTTTAAGACATTGGAGGGATACGGAGGTGCCAACATAAGTTGAATGGCTTCAGGAGTTACTTGCAAATCTCAGAACTGAAAGGACTATTGCCAGTTTATCTAACACACTTAAGAAGTTCGATAAAATCTGGGGACCACTTCAGGCTCTCTATGTACTTCAAGGTTAAGCATTAATAGGTTACATTCATAGGGATAGTGCTAGAGATGTAAAACGGCTCTGGGTTGTTCGGGGTGGGAGTGGGGTAGGGTGGATGGGAGGGTGGGGGGAGAGTGAATCACTTCATACTCTATACCTGCTGTATATGGACATTTTATCCATTGTCATGATTCGCTCTTTGTACTGGAAAATTAATAAAGTTTGAATTGAAAAAAAAAAGAAAATAGGAGAAAGTTATTTTTGCTCATGGTTTATTATTACTGGACAAATTCAAAATACCGTATGTTGTTTTGCTTATTTGCTTGTGTTTTGCTAGTCTTAGAATAAACCTTTTGGATCCAAATTGGAATGCCTAAGACTGTTTTTGTACACACAGACATAGGTGGCATATTGCTGCTCAAGGAACCCTGGCTGTTGCCAGTTTCAATTCTGGTGCTTGGTTCTGATCCAAATTCTTGGTTCTGGCCCAGTATCAGTTCTGACCCAGTAACACTATCCCCACCACAGACAATCACAATGGGCCAAACCACAGGAGCCTTGATTCTTGCTCCAACTGTCATGCCAACCAAGGTGGATGCCTCTTGACCTTGCAGACCTCAGCTGAGTCATCATCAGGCCTCGTGGTTGCCATGACAGTCTGGATGGTACCACCTCCTGCAGGGCCATCTGGGCAATTATGGCCCAGGAAACAGGTGGCATTAAAAGCATGGAAATGTGGCACAGCACATAGGGCAAGACAGCTGACCGCCCCTGGAGGGCTACAAAAAAGGACACATCCCACCTCATTGTGTATCACAAGGGACAGTGGCTGCCTGGACAGGCCCCATGGGGGGCATATATGAATGATACCCCAGTGGACCCAGGCAATGAGGGTGATGTGCCATAGGATGGAGCAGGAGTACTCCTCACACACCTGTCCCTATGTCCTTGAGGTGCTCTGGGATGAGGTAGCATGGAAATGGGAGGAATGAGTGTATGAGACAGCCTTACAGAAAATCTACTTGAAGCACGGACTGGGTAAGGATAGCACACATCTCCTAGAAGCCTGGGTCCATGCCAGGTTCCCCATGGACACTGTTCACAAAGGGTGACCATCATGAAACATTACATACTGCACCAGGACATTGAAGGCAACAGAATGTGGTATGCAGTGGAAGCTATGGACTCCTTCGGGGAGCCCTGCATCAAGCCAGACCCCAGTACTGTTATTAGCCAGCAGTGAAGGAACTGAAACACTCCATCGGGGTGCCTGACTTGATCAGTGATGTCCATGACACCTGCAGACCAAACAACAGACGTGCTGGGGCACTTTGTGGTAAGCTCCTGTTTACAAAGGGGGCCACCATCCCCATTTGGGAACATTTGTTTACACAGTAGCCCCTACATGGACCATTGGGGACACCTCTCCTGTTGTGTCAATAGAAATACATGACATTACCACAGTACTATGAATGGCCTGTTTCCACCACATATATTTTCTGCATTTAGAGGTGTGAGTGTTACAGTTCATACAGACCTGCTGGGGCCTCCTATTGTCATACAATATAGCACTGTTTGGAAATCTTGTGTGTCAAATAACTTTGTAAGTGAGAATGGGGTTGGCCAGGCCCTTAAGGTGTTTACATATAGAGGCACCCCCTTTGGGGGTCATGGGTAGATGGATGTGACTAGGCAAGATGTGTTATATATACCATCATGGGGATGGTACTCTGGATGACAGAATCACAGGGTTTTGAGTGGGATACATTTGTGTCTGTTACATACACTGTTTACTTTGTGGTATAGCACTGTTATCCCTGCATTCATTAGGGGCCTCTTGTGCGCAGGGTCACAGTATGCATGGTGGGGTTTGTGACTCATGCCCAGGTTTGTTGGTTGTCCCAAGCATGTCCTCAGTCTGCCACTAGAAACCTCAGGGTACAACGATGATCAATGGGGACACATGACCTACATGAAGGACGCATCGTAATATGGGATAGTGACAGTGGCTGCCTCTGCTACTTCATGTTGTTTATAACTACAGGCATTCCCACAGAAGACATCAACCATGGTACTATCTCTGGGACTATTGTCCAGCATGGGTCTATTCCTCACATCTCAATACCTCTGTGGCATGTGTGCCACGTATAGAGTCAGGGAATGGATGTAGTGCATGATCAGGGATGTACCTGTGGGATGGTGGTTGTTGTGGGCATGCTCCATTGTTTATGGCAGGGGTCTGCCTGGTGTACCTATACCACAGCCCATGCATGCCTCTTTTCAGTGTAACCAGCATTGTACATACAGTATGTGTTACGCCTCACAAGCAGCATGTGTCCATCTGACATGCCCCCGTGTGCATCAATGAGACCATTCTCTGTGGTGTGCATTCCATGCCTACACATGCTATGTAATCCAGCTGTGCATACCACTTTGGTGGGGCATGCACATGCTTCACATATAGGGGTGTATGCAGGGTGGATAGGCAGTGTGCAGTGTGCTACACAGGTTGGTATATAGATCCCATAGATTGTGTACAAAGGGAAATATAGGAGGCACAGAAAATGGTGCTAATAATGGTACTGTATACAGAAACACAGTATTTCTCATTGGAATACTGTAGATGGTATTTATAGAACTTTTGAGACTGTACATTATTTAACTGTGCATGTGAGGAGAACACATTAATGCTAACTATGCACAATAAACTGTGTAATACTGTACTAGGAACCAATGTGTATATCAGACGTAAAATGTTATATGATAACTATGAGATGAATTTGAAAGAATCTTGGTGTATTGGAACTAAAAACTAGTATTTGGTGAAAGGCTGCCTGAATGCACATAAATAAAGTGGAAGCATGTTTAGTAACAGAATTGCTTGGATATGTGAGATAAAGTGTCTTTATTTTATTTTACTGTATAAAGGCAGTATTTCTGTGTGAACACTGGATAGTGACAGGGCCCAGTTTTGAAAACTAGGTAAAGCACTGCAAGGACTTGTGGCAGAGGATTTGATGCAAGTGCCAACTTAAAATGAAACCTGTGCTGAAAGGATTTTCAAAGAGACATGCTGCAACCCCTCTGCCACAAGTCCCATGCAGCAATGCAGCTTAGTTCCACCAGCTCCCCGGCATACCTTGCTTCCGTGTAGGAGCTGGTTTTACAAGGGCACTTAATGTCACACAGCTTTGGTGCAAGTTGCCATAAAAAAAGGGTACTGTTGCACCTTGCATCCCCAATTATAAAATCAGGTGCAAGTTGCGGCAAACCCTTGTCTGCAGATGCAGCAAACTTTGCAGGAATGCAGGGTTTGGCTGCAAGCCCGGCGTCCCCATTTGAAAATTGGGCCCAAAGTGTGAATTGAAAAAATTGAAGAGAAAAACTCTAGCACAAGTAAGTCATGTTCTTTGTTTGATTAGAACCTCAGGATTAAACAAAATGAATTTATGATGGAATTTATTAATATTATTCATTTAAATTACTATATTACATGTTTAAGTCCCACCTTCTCGTGATGAAGTCTAATTGGTGAAATGCTGAGTACTACTTAGAGGTGTACAGGACATATGTCGCCAGACCTAAAGTAAAGAAATGTATTTGTAACTATTATTTTTGATGTGACTGTTGCCTCATTTATGGATGGTTGCTGTTGCTACTGCATTGTGTCATCTTGAAACAGTCATATTTGTCTTACCTGATGATGGCTGTTTGCAGTTGCTTGTGTGGTTTGGTCCTTTTATTGCTCTGGGGGGTGGTGAGTTAGGGTCAGAATCCCTAACACCACATTTCCCTGCTTTTGGGGTGTTAAATTGAACCCTAACTCTGTGTTGGAATTACATTTCATGAGTTTTGGGAGCTTGGGGGCACATAAGGGCCCTAACTTTAAAATTGAGCCCCCCTTCCAATTATAAGTCAATGGGAATGATGCATGAGCTACTGGGGCTTTCTTCAGAGATAGGCTGCCAAGGCCTGTCAAGCCCCCCTGTAATTCCAACACTGCCTTAACTGATGCATTAATGCAGTTTTTTGCAATGCATTTCCTCTTTTTGTTGAATTCACACAGGAACAGATGCAGATGTGCAGACCCTGCACTTCCATGGGCTGAAGACACATATACATACAGATGCACAGGGCAAAGAGTCCATCTGTCAGCTAAAGTTCAGGGCCCTCTGGCATCCATGGGTGTAGAGGTACAGGGCTGTATACTAAGAGAAGGTTTCTCTTCACTGTATGGTACTTGGGGCTGTACAGGCAACCCTGCACCTTCCCTTTCCAGGCTGGAGGGGGGTGCTGCACTGCATGGCCATCTACCCAGCCTCAGCCCATCCAGTTGGCTCACTGAGCTGACCCCCAAACTCAGCTCACCAGCATGGGATCACAAAGCATTACCTGTTGGGTTAAAGGCTGGCACTACACACAATGTTTTTTTAATTTTTTTTTTTTATTTTGACCTCAAATTTTCAAGATAGTCGTTTTATGACTCCCCCTTATAAACATGACGTGGTATATATATAGAACAGTGGCCAAAATGTTATTTCATGCCACAAGTATAAAAGAACATTTTTGTCCAGGATTTGAAAAACAACACCTGTCACTTTTATGACGGTGTGTGAAAAAATCACTATGTTGAATGTTCGGAGTCAAAATATTGGTAATTACCCAAGCTATGAGTGACAATTGAAAAATGTCAACATGCATTCATAACTTTGTTGTTTTTTTAATATTCTGACCTCAAATTTTGAACATAGTCTTCTTGTGACCCCATGTCATGAACCTGGTAGGTGAAAATTTTCAAATTCTGCCCAAAATGTGATTTCATGGAGTGACTGTGAAATCACCTTTCAGCCTGGATTTGAAAAATTTCAACTGCCTAGTTCATGAGGTGGGGTGCAGAAAAGGCCATGTTGACTATCTGGTGGAAAAATAGTGAAAATAAAAGGACACCTAAACAGGATTTCCTGCAAAAATCAAAACAGTAAAATTCAAAAACACAGAGCTGTAGTCTAAGCCCTTATCTGTCATATGCTGTGATTTGTTTTGTCCATAAAATAGTTCTAACAGCATTTAGTCATGTTTAAAAAATATAAACAAATTGGCAACTCTTTCAAAATACCTGCTCCAGTAACTGTCTAAGATGGCCATGACGTCTTAGCATGATGATGTAATCGGAGCGACAGTGCTCTGGAGTGAAAATGGGATGTGTATAGGAACCTGTAAAATATTCTTTTAACATCCTTTGATTGCATATATGGGTAAAATCCTTTAGTGTGCATGTGTGATACCCAAAGCTAGATGCTGTAGAGAGGTTGGAATAACTAGGTGGTGGTTGAGTCATTGCTGGTGGAGAGCAGCAGAAGATGAGGTGGTGAGGGGCATTAAGATTGTTAGGTCCAGGAGACGCCCTGGGTTTAAACAGGGCCGAGGAAGATGCCTGACATGTTTGGTTCCTGTACCTAGGGATCCCACTGGACTGAGAGGGCAGGTAGCTATAGGACCAGCCGCCTCCCCTAATCTTCTTCAAGTGGTGCTCCTCAATGCCAGATTGATTAGGAACAAGACTGCTATGTTTGTGGACTTGGTTTCCTTTGTTGATCTGGCTTGCATTATGGAGACTTGGCTGGGTGACGATGCTGGCACAGTTCTAGCAGCCTCCGTCCCCATTGGGTACTCTGTGGTGCACTGCCTGAGGACAGATCATAGGGGCAAGGGTGTGGCCATCATTTTTAGAGCCAACCTGGGCTTCACGGTGCATTCAGTTGGTAACATCAGGTCTTTTGAGTGTGTCGCCATTCGTGGGGTCCAGGTGCAGGCTGCAGGATTCTCCTCATTAATCACCCACTTGGGCTGGGGGGAGAATTCCTGCAGGAGGTAGCGGACTTCATTGTCAACCAGATGTTGGAGTCCCCCAGGTGTTTAATTCGGGGGGACTTCAATGCCTGGGTCAATGATGAATCCTCATGTTTTGGTTATTACCTTCTCCAGTTAATGTCTTCACTGGGTCTGACACGAGCGGTTGACTCTGTGATCCACCAACACTGTCACACACTTGATCTGGTGTTCCAGCTGGGTCTTGGGGTTGATAACCTCAGGATTGATCCAGTCTTTTGGTCTGATCACTGCACTGTGTAGTTCACGTTTGGGGCCCCACAATAGTCATGTCCCTGTGGAGATGATTAGCTATCGCCCTTTAAGGGGGCTAGACCCAGAAGTACTTTTGGTGGTAGCTGACCTATCTAGGGTTGAGGCAGTTTGTGCGATTGGCACTGGGGAGGCAGTGACTACCTATAATAAGGTGGTGTCTGAAGCTCTGGATGTCATACAACAAGTTCGTATATGACCCAGATCTTCTTACTTGAGATCCCCATGGTTTGACGGGGATCTCAAGGTGATGAAGATCAAGGGTAGGAAGTTGGAGCATTGCTGGAGGAAGTCCCAACTAGATGCTGACAAACTGGTTCTGCGCACCCACTATCGTAAGTACCAGGAGGCAGTCTCCCATAAGAAGGCAGAGTTCCTGTCAAGGGAGATTGCAGCAGGGAGGAACAGACCTGGTCAACTTTTTCGGACCATGGACAGGCTTCTTCATCTGGCCTGTCTTCAGCTGAAAAAAGCCTTTTCATCAGCCTTGTGTGAGGAGTTTGCTCTGTTCTTCTCTGACAGGGGGATAGCTATCGGGCTGGGGATTCCAACAGGTAGGCTTTTGCCTCGCAGTTGCCAGTCTGCTGGGAGCAGAGGAACTCTGCCTGCCTGAGAAGAGTTTAGGCCAGTGGAGGTGTCTGAGGTGATGCAGGTGATCTTAGAGCTGAAGCATACATCTTGTGAACTGGACCCAGCCCTGATGCATTTCTTGATGGGATGCGGTGAGGCTGTTGGCCCAGTGTTTTCTGGGATAGCCAGGTGTTCAATGGTGGAAGGGGTGTTCCTGGCTCCTCTGAAAGAGGAGCTGGTGAGACCCCCCCCTAAAAACCTTCCCTTGACCCAGACATCCTAGTGAATTACCATCCTATCTACAACCTGCCTTTTTTGAGCAATGTTGTTGAGAGACAGGTAGCACAGCAGCTCGAGGATCGGCTCATGTCCTTTGACATCTATGAGCCATTTCACTTGGGTTTTCGGGCTTGACATAGCATAGAAACCACACTAGTCAGGGTACATAATGACTTACTCAAAGCTAGAGACAGAGGAGACAGATCAGTTATTGTGCTCCTCGATCTCTCTTCAGCTTTCAACACCATGGACCACATTGTGCTTCTTGATCAGCTCTGTGAATTCTGTGGACTCATCGGTGTTGCCATCAAATGTTTTGAATCCTATTTCTCAGACAGGGTGCAGTTGGTAGTGATGGGGAATTTCTCTTCCTCTCAGATGCCTCTGTCCTGTGGAGTTCCACAGGGCTCGATCTTGTTGCTTATGCTGTTCATGGTGTATATGCTGCCCCAGGGTGAGATCATTCAACAGTACAGTGTGGAGTTTCACTGTTATGCAGATGACACCCAGCTGTATTTGTCATTTGACCCTGGGACATCCGGTGCAGTTGATGTGCTTAACACCTGTCTGGCTAAAATCAATGACTGGATGGCTTCCAGCTATCTGTGACTCAGCCCGAACAAGACAGAGGTTCTAATGGTCGAGCTGGGTCGCGGGTGTGGTGGGTTGCTACCTGGATCAGATACTGGTCTTTTCTTAGGATCTGCTTCATTGGTTACTTCCCCAAAGGTGCAAAATCTAGGTGTGATCCTGGACAGCAGGCTGATCTTCGAAGAGCAGGTGTCATCTGCTGTGAAGAGTGGTTTTACCACTTACAGAACATCACCAGAATCAAGCCCCTTATTCCACCTGAAGATCTACCAACTCTAGTACATGCCTTTGTGACCACCAGACTCAACTACTGTAATGCTTTTTACTTCAGGGTCATGGGGGGGACCCTCCACAGGCTGCAGTTGGTGCAGAACGTGGCGGCCCAGTTACTGGTGGGACTATCTCAGTCGTGCCATGTGACTCCAGTTCTGCATGTCCTGCACTGGTTGCCAGTCAGGTGGAGGGTCCTTTTTAAGGTGGGCTTGCTCATCTATAAGGCTGTATATGGCCTGGGTCCTGGCTACTTGTCTGAGCTCCTGTCACCTGTGACCTCAGCCCACTCCCTCCGCTCCATTTTGAGGAGCCTCCTGGATGTTCCCAGGGTTCAGCTCAAGACCTCTGGTGATTGAGCATTTAGTGTCTCTGGGCTGACCCTGTGGAACATGCTTCCAACTGCAATCCGGGAGGCCTCTTTGATTGGTGTCTTTAAGCAGAGGCTTAAGGCTCATCTCTTCTGCCAGGCTTTTGGGGACTAAGCCATCTCCCCCCTACCTTATCCTCAGCTATTTTATATTTTATATTTATGCTTTTAAGAATGTTGTTTTAAAGATTTCTCTACTGCTATTACACAAATGTTATTTCTGTATTTTGTATTCTGTTTTTATTGTGTACAGCACCCAGAGCCTCCGGGATTCGGCCCTTAGAAATAAAATTGCCTTGCCTTGCCTTGGACACATGCACAGTAAAGGATTTTATGCATATGTGCAGTCCAAGGTTGTTAAAAGAACAATATTTAACAGGTCCCTATACACATCCTATTATCACTTCTGAGTACTGTCGCTCTGATTATATCATTATGCAAGCACGTTGCAGCCATCTTAGGCTGTTACCGGAGTGGGTGTTTTGAAAGAGTTGCCAATTTGTTCACATTCTTTAAACATAATGAAATGCTGTTAATGCTATTTTATTCACAAGATGAAGCATAGCATATGACAGGTAAGGGCTTAGACTACAACCCTATGTTTTCAGATTTTGCTTTCTTAATTTGTGTATTAGCCAGTGTACTTGTCCTCTAATGAAGTTATGAGTGAATGTTGAAAGATTTCAGCGTTAACTCATAACTTGTCATTTCACCATGTTTTGCCACCAAATTTTGACAGTTTTCTTATGACCCCACCTCATGAACTCAATAAGAGAAATCGTTCAAAAAAATGATTTCATGGAGTGACTGCAAAATCACCTTTCAGGATAGAATTGAAAATGTCACCTGTTTCACAGAGTGACTGCAAAAAGTTACCTTTCAGGGTGGATTTGAAAAATTTCACCTATCTTGTTCATGAGGTGGGCTCCCCAAAAGCCATGTTGAAAATTTAGTGCAAAAATATTTTTTAAAATAACAAAGTTATGAGTAAAAGTTCGGAACACATTAAAATACATTAAGTGGATTTACCTTAGTTTCTCATATCACAATTGCACTTCTATCAGGAAGATGTGTTTCTGATCAGAGAGAGGATCTACATTGTGGGACCTTGTTTTGGTGATTGAGGATGTGTGGGGATGTGTAGGATGGTGGGTGCTGAGTCAGGGGTTAGAGTGGGGTGGGTGGGCATGTGGAGGAACCATTTTCTTCTTTGCAGGTTGTAAAAAAAATCTACAAGAGATCATTTTCTTCTTTGCTTAACACAATAAAAAAATGAGTGACAATTTTATTTTTTATAGGTGGGACCCAACACTGAGGATTGGGCACCCAGTGTCAGCATTTATTGTTTGGTGGCCCCAGGGATGGGCACTCCAGTGTCACCACCAATGTATTGGTGGGGCAGGTGATCTGGAGGGAAAAGGGGGGTGAAGTCATACCAGGGCTAGGCACCCCAGTTCACATAATTCTTATGAATACATCAGTGGGGAAGGAAGAGAGAGGGCTGTCTGAACTGGGAGGGGAGGTATTATTTAAATGAGTTTTTTGTGTGTGAGCCAAAAAATTCCCCTACCACATGGCTATGTGAGTGACAGGGGACTTATCAAGTCACAACATAAAACATGGCTCCTCTCACTAAGCTGGACACCCAGGATTTTAGGGTGCCCAGAAGATTTATTTCTAGTGCTAATTTAAAGATAAAAAAAATTAGTATCTAGCTAAATGGGTCCTGTTAACTAGGTTCAGGTGTTTTTTTTTAATATATCATTTTTAGGTATTTTCCATGTATTTCTGTAAAAAAACAAACATCTGATGGGGCCATCATGACCTGAATAAGTGTTTTCTGTGTCAAGAAAACTAAGTGGTGCATAAGCATAATGCTCTTGTGACACAAACATTTTTGTGTCATATCAGAGGGTTATGCAAAGACCCTGCTGACTATGCTTAGGAAAAAAAATTTAATCCTTATAACTCTGGATTGATATTTTTTCACAAAATCTTATAAAGGCACTACCTTGGCACAGGACACTTCTACCCTATACATTTCAGAAAAAAATTCTGTACCATCTACTCGGTACATGAGGGCAAAACAAACATAATAAGTACAGGAAAAAACATTATTTGATGTACCGGCTGAGATTTGAACATTTTCACCTATCAGGTTCTTGAAGTGGGTTTATATCAAGGCTATGCTGAAAATGTGGTGTCAAAATATTAAAAACAACCCAGTTATGAAGGTATGTTGACATTTTTCTAAGCATGTTTATAACTTTGGTAATTCTTTACATTTGATGCTATATAGAAGGGCAGGGTCTGCAGAGCCCTGCACTTCCGTAGGTGGATGGAGTCTTCCCTTGCTGCTTGGTCCAGGTGGCCATGTGTGTCTGCATCTGTTCACACAGGTCCCAAAAGGATATGATTACACTGTCTCAAAAAGAAAGGAAATTATTTGCAAAAAACTTTATTAATGCATCAGTTAGGGTAACTTAACACCACAAAAGTAGGGACATGTGGTATTAGGGGTTCCAGCTCTAACTCCCCACCCCTACCCTCAGCAGCAAAAGAAAAAAAAACATTAGGGTTTTAGGTCTCTGGAGTCTTGGCAAATCAGTGGTGGCATCTTCCTTGGGGTTGTCAACCCTAATACTCCCCCCCTCCCCCAGCCCATAGCCTCCAATCTGAAGCACAAAGTGCAGCTCAAAACCACTGTCTAATAGTGATACCCTCTTCAAAGGCAGAGAAGTGTGTCTTACCAGATGTTGCCAACACAATTTGTTTCAGCTTTCCTCAAGCAGGGCCTACAGGAGATCATGTGTGACACTGCTCATGGAATGGGGTATCAGGGTTGATAACCCAAAGAAAGACCCCCAACACTGATTAGTCAAGACTCAGGAAACCCGAAACCCTAATGTTGTTTCCTTTTGTTACTTGGGGAGGTAAGGCTAGTCAAATTAACTAGTCTGGGAGTGGGTCCCAGGGTGGTAGCCTGGGTAAAACATTGGCTGGACAACAGGACACAGAAGGTAATTGTAAATGGAGTCCACTCTGAAGAAAGGGCGGTTACTAGTGGGGTACCGCAGGGTTCAGTACTGGGTCCAGTCCTTTTAATGTCTTCATCAGTGACATTGCAGAGGGACTGGAAGGAAAAGTATGCCTTTTTGCAGATGACACAAAGATCTGCAACAGGGTTGATACACAAGCGGCGTGGAAAGGATGAAAAGGGACTTGGCAAGGTTGGAGAAATGGTCAGACATATGGCAGCTAGGATTCAATGCAAAAAAGTGCAAAATAATGCACCTGGGAAACAAGAACCCAGGGGAAGAATACACAATGGGTGGGGAGGTAGTAACAACAACAAAACAGGAAAGGGACCTGGGGGTAATCATATCAGATGACCTTAAGGTTAGCAAGCAATGTGAGAAGGCAGTAGGGAGGGCCGGGGTATACTGGGATGCATAGGGAGAGGCATCAGCAGCAGAAAACAGGAAGTTGTTATCCCTCTGTACAGACAGTTGGTGAGACCCCATCTGGAATACTGTGTCCAGTTCTGGAGACCCCATCTCTGCAAGGACATAGACAGGATAGAGGCAGTCCAGAGGAGGGCAACTAAAATGGTGCAGGGTCTGCAAGAGAAGCCGTATGAGGAGAGACTAAAGGAGCTTAATATGTATACCCTTGAGGAAAGAAGGGGGGACATGATAGAAACTTTCAAGTACCTCAAAGGAATCAACAAAATCCAAGAGGGTAGCATCTTTCAGAAAAGAGACTTGCAAGAACAAGGGGACACAATTTAAAGATAGAAGGAGGGCGGTTCAGGGGCAATGTGAGGAAGTATTATTTCACAGAGAGGGTAGTGGATGCATGGAACAGCCTTCCTGAGAAAGTTGTGGGATCTAAAACTGTGGGAGAATTCAAGAATGCATGGGACAGACATAAGGCAATTCTTGTGGGGGCAGGAAGATATAGGCTGTTGGTTAACTAGGATCTGCGGCCTATCCTGTAGGTTGGGAAATGGGCAGACTAGATGGGCCTAGCGGTCCTTATCTGCCGTCAAAGTCTATGTTTCTATGTTTCTATGTTTCTAAGGCTGGGGAGTTAGGGCAGCACACCCTAACACCATATTTCCCTACCTGTGTGGTGTTAAGTGTCCCTAACTGGTGCAGTAACAACATTTCTTGCAAAGACTATCTATCTATCTATCTATCTATCTATCTATCTATCTATCTATAGGAGATAGCCTGACAATCCAGGATTTTAAAACAGCCCTAAAAACGTATCTGTTTCTACAGGCTTTCTAGAAGGCATGTTGAATGCATTGAAATATGGGGAACTCGGTATGTGCTGTATTTTTATTATGATGATTTTAAATGTTTGCTGTTGTTGGTTTTACTGTATGTAAATTGTACAGGCACCCTGGCCACTGAGCATTGAAAGGGTGCCTAATATAAATAAAACTGATGATGATGATGATATCTATCACATATGAAGATTAAAAACAGCTTTAGTGTAATAAGTTTAGCCTGTGCTGTGTTACTTACAGAAATGACACATTGTTATTTGTATAATCATCTTCTGCAGGTTTGACAGCTACCATTGAGATCTATTGTGGAATTAAACTTAATTGACCTTTTTTCTGAATTCAGAATGATGCCAGTTTTTTTTCTCTCCTGTTTAAAACCCTGTGGGCAGTGAGGGATTACTTTTCTAAGAGAATGTTGCAGACTTAAGACTGTGTTATGAATTCCTTTCTTTATCCTATTGTTGACTATTTCTCTTGTAATGTGGTTAGCTTTAGGTGGAGCCGCTTTTTACAAAACAGAATTTGACTTTTTAGCCAGGTGTATTTGTCAAGTGAACCATATCCTGAACTGGCTTTGGGTATGTGTTTTTGGGGACGCAGTATGCAAAATATTCCAGGTTACCCTTTTATATAACCAACATAAAACAGCAATCTGATCCAGAAACCCAAGGTTTGTAGAGTTATTTCCTGATTGGAATCTCAAACTCGGAGCTTTAAATTAAAATATAGAAATGTCTGCAGCTCTGATTGGGGCTTAGGCTGCTTTGAGGGGATGTCTGAAAATACCTTTATCTTTGTTTTTACTTGAGATAGCAGAAGGACTGCTTTTTGAAAAATTTCTTCTGTTTGTAAAATCTGGACACTGCATGGTTCTTGATGTTGCTTCTATGCACCATAAGATAATAAAACCAAATTATAAAATAAGTTGGTAAAATAGATATTCCTGATTGGCTGAAAGCATTCTATTAAGCCTATGTTAACCTTTGGTAAACATATATGTGGAGTGCAATTAAATCCTAAATAGGGTACAACTCTAGTTTAAAATATACCATTCTATCACATCAATAAGGCACTCCCACAGGTTAGCAATGGTTCTCCCTGTTAGCTATTACACAACATCCTCCTTCTGGAGTCACTGAGAGGGTACACCTGGTTGTTGCCTATAATCCTCACAAAAATGGCTCCACTGACCCCTCTGCCCTCCTTGATACCATCTCACCCAATGTGGGTAGGAATGAGCTTCTCATCATGTGTGATCTGAACATCTGCTGGATGGGAACCCACTCTTTGAGTCCATCACTAGTAAAAAAAAAAACTCATCTTATCTCTGACCCTGTCTCTTGTCTAAATGGGGTGTAGCTCCCTGCTTGACCGGCTCCTTTTCAATAGTCCTGATTTGGTACAGATGGCATAAGTCCTACCTGATGCATTAAGTGATCACCCCCTTACCTTTTGCCTATGGATTCACAGGTCCCTAAGTCCCTCCCCAAAAGTCATCTTTCTCTCAGAGATTATTCTCATTTGTACTCCTTCCCACCTCAGTGAATTTACCTGATTGAGTGGTCCCTCATCCTGTCCTCTAACAAGGTGGATGCACTGCTCAACCTCTTCCAGGTCTGCATCTCCAATCCACAGGACTGATTCAAATCCCCTCACTAACAGAAGAATAAGAATCATTGAAACACATTTGTTACACAATGACTGTCTCTTCCTTGTCAAAGCTAAGGGCAAGTGCTGGGCTTGTTTTAAGGCCTTATCCAACTTAAACAATTGGGTCTCCTACAGTGACATAGGAACCAATGCAAAAAGCCACCTGTATGGCCAAGAGCCTTTATTGTAAGGAACAGTTGATACTGGGAATGAGCCAGCCCACCAGTGCAGTGGAAATGCTACTACTTGCAACATTGGTGACCTGGGTTCAGGAATGGACCAGGGTTGCTACAGAACTGTCTGGGAGGGAGGTGGATTGAGCAACCCTTGCACACTCTCCATCTCTGGGAGGAGGTAGCATCTCTGATTCAGCACTCCTGGGTGCCCACAGGATGTCTTGCCACTGGAGGCCATGTAGTGAATGAGAGTTGTGCCAGATGCATGTCGTTCTCATACTATAGTGTCATTGTACACCGCACCTCTCACAGACACTTCACAAAAATTGTGCCAGATGAGCTGAATGCTACCCACCCTGAGCTGCTGCCACAGCATAGCTGACCTGGGGCTGCCTCCCTGGACCCCAGACGTAGCACCCAATTGGGTAGAGGGGTGGTTCCAGATACCCCATCTTGGGGGGAAAGCCAGGGAGGAACACTAGGTGAGGTATGTCCAGGGACCACTGTTGATGGTGGCCAGGTTTGATACATGGCTGATGGGGGGCTGTCTAGTTACCAAAATGAACACTAAGGAGGGGAAAAAAACAAATATAAAATAACTTCAACTGGGAACACACACAGCTTCTGGGGGCATATTGAAGGCTTTCTCAGTTGTCCTGTGAAGAAGAAATAAAAAACATGATCATCAATGTGGCACATTGCAATAACCCTGAGACTATCGCCACTGCCTTCAGCTCCTGGTTTTCCAACCTCTCTGCCTACTCTTCTAGCCCATTCCCCTACTCCTCCAATGACCCCTTTAAAACTGTGTTGCAAAATGGCTCTCTTACAGGCACCATATTCACTGACCTATCCGAAGCCCTTGACCTGGTTGATCATGTTCCGATGCACTCCAAATTAAATAATATTGGTCTTTTCTCCCATGCTACTGCCTGGTTCTCCAACCAGCTGTTCAGTAGGCAACAATTTGTCAAATTATGTGATGCCACCTCCAGTTTAGTTCCTATTAATTATGGTATCCCTCAGAGCTTAGTTATAGGCCCACTTCTTTTAGTCTTTCTCATTAACTTCCCCCTCAGTCCTCACCTCCCCCACTATCGTGTATGCTGACATCATCAATTATACTTTAGTTCTTTCCACACTGCCCATGTAAATTCACAAGTCAACCAGAATTTCTCCCTGATACCGAGTTAGTTTAGTGAAAACAAACTAAACCCTGATGCCTCCAAAACAGAAACCATGTTGTTTGGGTCTAAATCCAGGAATCTATCCTGCCCTGATCCCTTTGGATATATGCTGCATTGACAGCTCCCAACTCTTCCTTGGTATACAGTATTCTAAACTTGGTGCTGAACGTCTCCAACCACATCACTGCCACCACCAAATCTGTTAACTCCAAACTAGCTACAGCTCAAGGAATTCTGCTTCCCCACTTACAATGACTCAATGATTTTCTCTCATGCCTCAAAAACTATAATTTATAAATGGGATCTTGTCTACAACAGTATCTGCTGTTTCTCCCTGTCCCCTGCCCTACGTACCCACCACTGCCCTCCTTACTCCTCCTTTAGCAGGTTATCTCTCTCTGGTGTTTGCTCTTATTCACTTTGGTACTTCATATCCAAGCTACATAAGTTCCCCTTCCCTGCCTTAGCTATAGCTGTTCTCCACAGCTCACACCAGTCATATTCTCCTAGATCCTATGACACCTCCCTTTTTATCATCCCCAAATGTTCCATCAAACTGGGGGATAATGCCTTCTCCTCCTTTGCCCCAAGGTTCTAGAACTCCCTCCTCCCCAGTCTGCAGTTCACCAATACACCTGTATTTTAAGGGTGCATCGAGGAAACACCTCCTTGTGTCTGCCTGCAACTCCATCTAAACACTGTTAACTCTGGTTAACTGAATGTGCTCCTTTTGCTGATCCCTCTGGTGGGGCCTGGATTCTCCCAGATTCCACCACTTGTCCCAGATAAAGTCTCCTGAATACAACTTTAATTTTTGGTATATTGCTTGTATATTTTGATGTAAGCTGCACGAGAAATGGTGCCCAGATTAACAGCAAACAGTTAAGAAAAAAGCATCTCACACTCACCACTCCAGAGTGCTCACACTCTCATTTTCAGCACGCTCATTGAAGGTGTCTGAGAAATGCTGCTATGATCCGTAACACTGGTGACAATGGCAGCTTCTGACTTGATGCAAACAATACTTTATTTGAGAAATAAGGTGCAAATAGTAACACCACTGCAAAACACATGCAGGTACAAACCAGAAAAAACAAAACACATTTTGCACACTCAGTTGCTCAGTTGCCAGCATAAATTTTGATGCAATTTATTAAAGCTATACAACCTGCAGTACAAAATAATTCAATAAATAGCATGCAGTATTACAACAGTTTAAATGCAGTTATAAACTAAGGAACAGTCTTCATAGTTTTGTTTTGTTTTGTTTTCTTTTTAAACTTTGTAATCAGACAGTGGCATAGTTTCCCCACGAGTTCATAGTATCATAGTAATGTGTCAGCAGAAAAGGACCATCCTGGCCCATCCAGTCTGCCCATCTCCCCCCCCCCCACACTTGTCTTTGGTCCACAAGGAGCCTATCCTCTGTCCTCTAACCAACCCCTAATGTCTATCCTTTGCTCTCTTGAATCCCTCCATTGTTTTGACACCTACCACCTCCTCACGTAATCTATTCCAGGGTTCAATCACCCTTTCAGTGAACTAACACCCCCTTACATTATCTTTAAATCTTCCTCCTTCCAATATTAAAGTATGAACTCTTGTTTTAACTCTGACTTTCCTTTTAAATATACTTCCTTCCCACACTTTATTTACTCCTTTCATGTACTTGAATGTCTCTATCATGCCTCTGCTCTCTCTTCTAAACTCCAGTGGATATGGATTTAATTCTCTCAATCTTGTCTCATGTGGTTTCCCTTGCATACCCTGCACCATCTTTGCTGTCCTTGTCTGAACCTTTTCTATTACATCTATGTCCTTTCTTAAATAAGGCCTCCAGAACTGTAACCCATACTCCAGGTGGGGTCTAACCATGGTCTTATATAATGGCATCAGCACCTCCCTTTTCCTACTAGTTATGTCCCTTCCTATGCACACCATCATTCTATCTGCTTTGCCAACTACCTTACTACATTGATCACTTACCCTAAGGTTGTTTGATATTATAATCCCCAGATCCCTTTCCTGTTCTGTTTTCTTTATTTGCTCTCCCCCCAATGAGTACTTGGCCAGTCAATTTTACACCCTGTATGCATCACTGCACACTTCTTTGTATTAAACTTCAGCTGCCATGTTTCTGATAATTTCTCTAGTATACTCAAATCCCTCCTCATGGCCTCAACCCCTTCTTCAGTGTTGACCCTATTCCATAACTTTGCATCATCTGCAAACAGACGCATTTTCCCTTCAATTCCCTCTGATATATATCACTTACATATATGTTAAAAAAAATTGGTCCTAGTACAGACCCTTGAGGAACCCTGCTCGTAACCTTCCTTACTCCAGAATGTACACCATTTACCACCACTCTCTGACTTCTATCCTTCAAATAGTTTTCCACCCATCTGGTTATTTTCTGTCCCACCCCCAGGCTCTCTGTCTTATTTACCAGCCTGCGGTGAGGGACAGAGTCAAAGGCCTTACTGAAGTCCAGGTAGACAACATCAACTGCTCCTCCTTGATCAACCACCTTCGTTACCCCATCAAAAAATTCTATCAGATTTGTTTGGCAGGATCTCTCACTAGTGAATCCATGTTGCTTTTCATCTAATAGTTTGTTGTCCAATAAGTATTTTACCACTCCCTCCTTTATTAGCACCTCCATCACCTTGCCTACCACTGATGAGAGGCTGACAGGTCTGTAATTCCCTGCCTCCTCCTTGTAACCTCCCTTCTGCAGTGGTACTATATCTGCCATCCTCCAGTCACTTGGAACACACCCTGTATCTAGGGACAAGTTAAAAAGCTTTGCTAAATGTGTTTGCCAACTCATTCCTCAACTCCCTAAGAACCCTTGGATGCAAACCATCCAGCCCCATTTCTTTGTCTACCTTTAATTTTCCAAGTTCTTCCTTAACTCTTTCCTCACTTAATGGGCATTGATCCACCCCACATTCATTCTTCTCCCTTCTTCCTTAACTCAGGTCCCTTTCCATCCCCTTCCACTGTGACTACAGAGCAACAACAACTATTTAAAACCTCAGCTTTCTCTAGCTCCCCCTCAACCTTAGTTCCCCCGCCACCCTTAAACTCACAGTCCCCTGTCTTGTCCTCCTCTTTTCCCCAACATATCTAAAAAAGGCTTTATCTCCTTGTTTGCCCTGTTAAGCAATTCTCTCTTCTGTTTCTGCTTTTGCTCTCCTAATCAATGTCCTTGCTTGTCTCAGTTTCTCCTTATAATGTACTCTATCACACTGAGTTGTTAAGGAATTATAATGCCAATCATCATATTCCACCCTACCTACCTACCTACCTATATACTAATCCATTAATTCTAAGAGCTAGTTGCTCTGGTGTTCTGTCTTTGTGTCTATGGTTATAATTACTTTTTTGTTTTGTTCTGGTTCAAGGGAGTTTTATTTATTTAGATATTTTAAGAAAGGTTCCCATAGTTGTTGGAATACTTGCTTTTTATCCTCTCTGCTATAATATATTCTCTCAAGGTCGGCACCAACTGTAATTACATTTAGCCAGTTATTAAGAAGTGGGGTATATTTGTCTTTCCAGTGTTGCAGAATCAACTTTTTGGCATTAATGAGGGCTTATTTATGAAGGATTTTTTTTCTCTGTTGTCCATTCTTCCAAAGTTTAGTATGGACTACCAAAAAACAGTGCACCAGTGTCAAAAGGAACCTCTAATCCCACCACTAATCCAGCTATTGTTCTAATGCTATTCCAGTATTCAGAAAGGTGAGGGCAGGAGACAAACATATGTTTGTTTGAACCTACAGCTTTCTTGCACCTAGCGAAGTTATTACAAATCTCCTTAAGTGTATGCAATTTAGCAAGCGTGTAATGTGTTTTCTGAAAAATATTAAATTGAATCTGTTTTAATTTGTTATTTTTTGATACTGACTCAGTCATGTCAAGGGTATCTTGCCAGGTCTGTTCACCAGTCTCTGTAGTTCTGGCAGATGCCTTAGAATTCATTTAACATGAGAACTGTAAATACCTAAAATGAAAAAGAATATTATCAGCATAATGTTATGTGTAAGCCCTAGGTGACGCTATCCCAAATGCTGCTACCCCTGCCTGTTTGGCTAGTAGCAGGTTAAGGGGCCTGGGTACTGAAATGGGTGCCTCCACCCAGAGGTCAGGGTTGATAGTGGTCAAGCTAACCTGGGCACAGCCCTCTGGGACACTGTAACCCCCCCTTTCCCTTCTAGTGGCTTGAACAATACACAATAATAACTGTTACAATACCCCATGTACACCATACAATTACCCACACTGTTTGCACTTACCACCAGGGCTGGTTCCTCTGGCTCGACCCTGGGAACCCCCTGTAAAACAAGGTTACGAACAGCAAATAGCAGCAGTGTAGTACTTTTGGCACAAACTGGAACCACAGTCAGATTAAATGCAAAAAGAGTTAGATCTGATTTATTCAGGGGCTTGAACAAAGGAGGGGCATAATCAGATTGATTGGCTTGAAAGCTGTATCAATCAAACAGTTATGCATGCACTTCAGAGTCCCTGCACAGTCACACACTCTGGGTACCCAGATGGGGAAGAGGTGGGCTAGCCAGGAACATTGCACAGGGTAGGCCTTGGAAGGGACTTGGCAAGGTTAGAGGAATGGTCAAATGTATGGCAGCTTAGATTCAATGCTAAGAAGTGCAAGGTAATGCGCCTGGGAAACAAAAACCCAGGGGAAGAGTACACAATGGAGGGTGAGATACTAACAACAACAAAAATGGAAAGGGATCTGGGGGTAGTCATATCAGATGACCTAAAGGTGGGAAAGCAATGAGAGAGGGCAGCAAGGAGGGCTGGGGGGATACTGGGATGCATAGGGAGAGGCATCACCAGTAGAAAACAGGAAGTTATTATTCCTCTGTACAGACAGCTGGTGAGACCCCATCTGGAGTACTGTGTGCAGTTCTGGAGACCCGATCTCTGCAAAGACATAGACAGGATGGAAGCTGTCCAGAGGAGGGCAACTAAAATGGTGCAGGGTCTGACAGAAGACATATGAAGAGAGATGAAAGGAGCTTATATGGCATAGCTCAGAAAGGAGGAGAGAGGGGCGACATGATAGAAATGTTCAAGTACCTCAAGGGAATCAAAAAGTCCAAGAGGGTAGCATCTTTCAAAAAAAGAGGTGTGCACGAACAAGAGGGCACAATTTGAAGATGGGGGGGTGGCTCAGAGGTAATTTAAGGAAGTATTTTTTCACACAGAGGGTTGTGGGTGCATAGAACGGCTTTCCGGAGGAGGTTGTGAAGTCAAAATCAGTGGTGGAATTCAAGCATGCATGGGACAGTCATAAGGCCATTCTAGGGGGTGGGGGTAGGAAGAAGTAGGCTGCTGGTTAACTAGGATCTGCAGCTTATCCAGTAGGTAGGGAAATGGGCAGAAATGGGCAGACTGGGTGGGCCAAGTGGTCCTTATCTGCTGTCAAATTCTATGTTTCTATGTTTCTAGCCTGGCATCACAGCTGGTTGGGGCCCTGTGATGGAAGAAAACAACATGCACAGCACATACTATTTGTAATCCAGAGCTGAAGGGCTCAGTTCTTGAAAGAAAAGGCAACAAGACAATCAGATGACACACTTTAGATTAAGCTGTTGTTGCAGGGAGCTACCCTGATGTTTACTCACAATACCCAATACTGGACACAGGCAGGACGAAAATCAAGACTGCAGGTTGTTGATCTGGAGTGCCAGGAGAAGCAAGACCCACATGAATCACCAAGGCATTGTTCCTGTTCAAGCATGGAACAGGGGGCTGATCCCCGGGCAGGTCTCTCATCAATGGCTTTCTCTGTGCAGCGGATAGTCTGGCTGGGCCAGTGTGGCAAGGCCCAGGCCAATTGGAGATGTATTTGGATTTCAGTAGGTGGAGCTGGATGCAGCCTCCAGCAAGCAAACTCAGTTCAGACACACTGTGGGGAATCAAATCATGACCCACTATCAGCACACAGCACATTTACATGTAAGGAAAATTCCACTGTACCAGGCCAATGGCTCCCTGGTCACAATTACAGAGTCTCTGCACAATCCAGGAGTTCAGAGGTGGCTGAAAATCCTGACAGGCCAATCACATTCAGCAATTCTTTGGTCTTCTTCAGGTCTGAGCTTGGTCACAATTCAGTGGCTTACTTCGTTCTCACAACTCGGATTTAGTCCAAAATAACTCTCTTCTCCCTCTCAGGGGGCAGCAGGGAAACAAGCAGGCCAAACTCAAGCCTTTCTGCAGTTCTCCTGCGCAAAACTATGCAGCACCACTGCTCGACTGCCTCAAGCTGTTGCTTCTTCACTTCCCAACTTAGATCTGACTTCTGTTCATTGTGCCCATAACGCGGGACACCAAGGAATGGCTTGGAGATCCAGTCCAAAATGAGGCTTCTCTTATCTCCCCATATGTGAGAGATGAAGGCAGGCAGCCCAGACTCAGTCTTCCCGCCAAGTCCCCACACTACCCCGTGGGCAGCAGCTCCAAGAGCTGGAGCGGCTCACTCTTCCAACTCCAACCCTGTTCTGCCTTACTGCTGCAGGCAGCCCAGGAATTTCCCCAGGATCCAGAAGGTCCAATTGACTAATCCATCTGTCAGTCACAACAAGGGCTCCCCCTCCAGGCTCAATTAGGCACCAAAAGCCCCAAACTACAATTCCTACAAAGCCCCTGGGGACAGGCTCCATTTTAGAGTGTCCAAAGGTACTGATTGGTCCAATTCGGCAGTCCAGGATCAAGATGGTGGAGATACACAGAAATGTCCATGCTGCAAAGAAGGCAGGTTAGACAAACTACAATATTATTAACACTCTAATAAATAATCAGCAAACAGATATATCTTTTAACAGAGCTCCCTCTGAGCAATTAGCGATGCCAGAAACGGAGCGATTATCTTGCAGTCTGGGCAGGACTCGAGCATAAAAACACTCAACCCCCTCCAAGATTAATTATAACTGCAATCTAGGCAGCTCTTAAAGAGACAGTACATGGAGGCAATACAGGCAGTCTCTAGCGATACCGTTTAAACTGCTAAAACGCAGAACATCAGCCTGGCAGTGAGCATTTAGGCAAGTTCAGGAAAGACTTTTCGGGAACCCCCATTTGTAGGGGAGTTACATATGGAATTCAAAAAAGCACAGTCACCACTCATTCCAGTCATAGTCTCTTAGATCCTCCAATGCTTCCCTTCTTACCATTCCAAAATGTTCCACTTAAACGAGAGATCAGATCTTCTCATTCTTTGCCCCAAGGTTCTGGAACTCCCTTCTCTTCTGGTCAGCAGTTCACCAATGCAACACTCTTTTAAGGATGCACTGAGGAAACACCTTCTAACATCATTTGGCCTGCAACTGCACCCAAACACTGTTCTTACCTGGTTAACCACTCATGCTCCTTCTGCTGATCCCTTTGGTACTGCCTGAGTTCTCCCAAATTCTTCCACTGGTCACGGCTACACTCTCCAGAGTACAGCTTTACTTAATTTTTGGTGCATTGTTTGTCTATTTTCATGTAAGCAGAGATGTATAAATAGTAAATTCTGTGCATAATTCTCAAATATTATGCACATATCTAACTGCCAATATTTACTGTAAAATGTTAGTCATACTTCCTTTTTTAACCTGTATTGCCAGTGTGGTGTATTGTAATGTGAACTCACTTCTTATCTCACGTATTTGTAACCATTCCTTTTTTGTACTGTCTCAGGTTGTGCCTGAACGTAGGTATTCAGTTGTCTAGTGTACCCACCTGTTTAGCAGAAACCAAATGAATAAAGTTTAACGTTCCATTAATCACCCTCTAGTGGCATGTAGTACTCAACTATGCCTCATGCCAAGTTACATCCCAGACAGTGATTATGTTAAGATAACCCTGGTCTTGCTTTATTGCTTATCACGTAGGTACAATCACCCTGCTGTCAGTGTAGTAAGAAGGAAACATTTTCCTCCTGTACAGTAGCTCTTGTTTCCTTCACCTGTGTTGCAGCACACACTATTCCTGACCACAAGGGCTGCTAGTGAAAGGTCTTCTATGATGTAAACAAGTCAAGGATATTCATTGGCTGCAGGAGGGGGTGCATTTGCATGACATTTACTGGGACCTTTCCAGGAGAGCAACCCCAGTGCATGTTACAGTGAATGTTCTGTACATATGCCTTTTTATTCTGTTCTAGATTACTGTTTTTTACCTGTCATGTAAGAGGCCCTTCTTTCCAAATATCACTTTCACATAATTTTGCATTGACTCCTATTTAATTCAAAGGAGAAGGTATTTATTTATTTAGTTAGTTTTTGTTGACCGGGTAAGTGCACTAGACAATTTCTTGCCTATTTTCAGGCATGATCGGGGGGGGGGGGGCAGAGGATACAGAGGAATGCCAGCTGACCTTGAACCTGATTAAGCTGTTGGTGGTATTTTAGTGAATGGTAAGTCTGCTTGATCTGAAGTAACCAAAGGAACACTCATTTAAATATGGTTATCCCCAAGCATCAGTATCCTCAGCTTGTTTTGAAAACACTGTTTAGCATCACTTTTATGTGACTTAGGTGAACTAGCATGCAACAGGCACTGTTCTCAGCCCTTATGGGACACTGGATGTTCAAACACAGCTGAGAATACTGATTAAAAGCTGTTGATAGTCATATTAACAGAAGCACTCCTTTACTTATTACAAATGTAAATGCATCACTTTTATGTGACTTAGGTGAACTAGCATGCAACAGGCACTGTTCTCAGCCCTTATGGGACACTGGATGTTCAAACACAGCTGAGAATACTGATTAAAAGCTGTTGATAGTCATATTAACAGAAGCACTCCTTTACTTATTACAAATCTAAAAATATGTGCTTACTGTTGCTCAAAATGGAGAAATATGATTGTAACACCAGGTCCTAGGGTTACTTGAGAATCAGAGGATAAAACTGTCCTGGCACAGGAAATGTTAATTAGGAGCACTCCTAGCCACCAGTGTCATGTGTGAGGGGAATTGGAGGCAGAAGATAGGGCTTAGCTGGCAAGTGCTGGAATGCACTAGTTGGCTGGGGAGAGTTCCACTGGAGGGAGCAGAGACAGCAGCCCCTCTCTCAGAGTCTATGCAGATATTTTTTTAAGAAGGAAAACCAAGACCCATAGTCAAGTGTCAGAGACCATCACCACAGGAGTATGAGCCCTGCTGGAAGAAGCAGACTGTAGAATATGGTTACAGCAGATGCCTGTGAGTACATGCAATAGTAGAGACTGTGTAACAGATAGGAAACTGATTCAGAGTAAAGTGAAAAAGGGCAAGGGGTTTAGAGAATCTTTATGTGAACAGTAAAAAGGATCATTCTCCAGTACCCGTGGGATGCAGGGTCTTTCATGCAAAAGGCAGTGGGGTTATCCTTCATGCAAAAGGCAGTGGGGTTATAGACCCATGTGGGGTCTCAAGAATGGGATCCTCTTGGCCCTTGGGATAATGGTGCCCTGCCTCAAAGATAGGAACATTTTTTTTTTAAGTAACAGTGGAAGATACATTGGAAAAAATGGATCTAACAAAATTGATATGATGAAACAATATTCTGAGAAATGAATTTGCTATTTCAGTGATATGTGAATGTGCATGCAGCCTCATGAAAATGAGCTGGGGTGTTGAAGAACAAAAAGAGGAGAAGAATGCACCAGTAAAATTCATCTGGGATTGACTAATGAATTGTGTGGACATTCCTGTTTGTTCCTGCTTCATGTCTGAAGGAGTGCCCTTGCTCTCCCATGTAAGAAACTATAATTGAGAGAGAGAGAGAGAGAGAGAGAGAGAGAGAGCGGAGAGCACTACAGAATATTATAAATCTGTGTAATTGCCTCCACAAATTGAATCACAGTACTACTGTACCTCATTATCTGATTCACATTGCAGTGATGCTGCCTTCTGAAACTCATCCTATCAGAATCACTGCAATGACATCAGCTGTGAGACATGAATCAGCCATCGTGAAAGTACTTGAGTGACAAAGTGAACAGCAGTCTATAATTTTGACTAAACACAATCAATTTATTTATCTTCCTGTTGTGCCCCCACACACACACACTGGTTACATGACATTTTGGATTCCCCCCCACCATTAAATGCCCTGTAAGTAAGATCAGTACATACTCTGTGATGCTGCAATGTACCACTGTAGGACTATGACAATTTGCTATCATGAAAAATATTGTAAAAGTGCTGGCAGTAGAAGGCAAACAGGTTAATGAGGATATTTCTGTACTTGAAGCTTTCTGCTTTTCTGTGCTAATGTCCTTGTTGCTGTGGAAAATATACATACACTGCACAGCTTGTACTATGATAAGGATGCATTTGTTGTCTGTACAAAATGCTGAATTAGCTTAGAAACATAGAAACATAGGAGCTGATGGCAGATAAGGACTGCAAGGCCCATCCAGGGATAGCAATGGCTATTTGTGTAAAAGATGAAGTCTCAGACTGGAAAAATACAGTAATGTACCATGTGAAAGAATACCTTGTATGGACATATGCTGAGTTTGTAAGATAACAGCTTGTGGAAAGTGTATATAAACTAGATTATAACAGGCAGAGAGTGAGGAACTACCACCCATCTGGTTCATCCTCCCAAGGGAAGGTACTTGGCCATTACTGGTACCTTGTAATCTGTGCTGCCAGGGCTAATGCTGCATATTGTGTTAGTCAATAAACCTTGCTTTGTGGTACAATTCCTCATTTCCAGTGTAATCACTGGCTCAAATACCCAAACACCTTGGCACCCCAGATGGGACAAGGTTAATGTGCACCCCAAAATCAAGGAATAGAGGCATTGAAGGATCGCAACCTACTTACTTCTGTTGGTGGAAGCTGATAGTAGGATAGAGACTGCCAGTGGAAGATTTTGTTCTTGGAAACCCAGTCTAGCTAAAAAAGACAGGTTACATTACATGGAGGAATTTATTGTTGCTTTTGTGACTGCCTGTGGGGCTCAGAATTTTTGTAAGGAAGCTAGACATAAAGGAGACCCCTGGAAATATGTTAAGCAACATTTTGTTTAGAATCAGCTAAGAATACTATTACTGTTCTGACACTGCAGGATAAAGTCAAATGTATTAGGAAACATGTGGTAGACTTGAAAAATATTAACTATAAACTGCAAAAGGAAAATGAGAAACAAAAAGAAATAGACTGCAAATGCACTTGAAATGTGTAACCTGTGATAAGTTCAATCTTGAGAAGCAGTGCACAGACCTTAAAGAAGCCATGCATATGCAAGCACTAGCAAAGGGGACCGAGATTGATCTCCCCAAATGTCACCAAATGTATAGGAGATTGCAAGGGCAAGCTTTAAATGACAAAGGTTAGGCATCTGTGAAAGAAAACATCAGCATAACAAATAACTTTAACCTTTCATGTTAATTTCCTTTATTTTGGGCTGCAGTCCACATTTGTCTGATACTATCCTTCCTGTCTTATCTTATCTTCTATCTCATCTTCCATCTTACTTAAACTTGGCTTAATCACCCAAAGTTTAGAAACCTCTTAGTGCTCTGACTTCTTTGTCCATACATACACACAAACACATACGCACACGTGCACATACACACACACACATTAGTATACACTACTTTAGAAGTGCAGCTATCAGTGACATCCCTGCCTAGTGCCCTGAGCTAGAGGGAAGGGGAAGGGGGAGGATATTGTAGAGTTGGAAAGAACCTGAGCTTTGGGTGAAGCATACATAGTTTTAATTGCCGAGATAAAACTGACTCCTATTCCTATGTGGGCTACTACAGCATATAAGTAATTCCAATCGATAGAATCAAAGGCTTTTTTCAAGTCAGTAGCAATCACATCTGTATGAGAGGGAGATGTTTGAGCAATATGCATTAAGTTTAGTAAGGTTCTTATATGATCTGGACTAAGCCTACCTGACACAAAATCTAGTTGTGAAGGATGTATTAACTTTGGTAGGTAAAATTTCAAATGTATGGCCCGAATTTGTTTTGCGTATTTTGCTGTCTGCTGTGATTAAGGAGATCAGTCAGTAACTGGAAGGGAGAAAATGGTCTTTACTGGGCTTAGGGAGGACAGTAATTGTGGTAATTGTCACGGATGGTGGAAACAACTCTGTGGATACAATTTCTGCATAAAGACAATGTAGCATTGGGCATAGTTGAGAAGCCAACATTTGATACATATCTAAAGACCATCACCTCCTGGAGATTTCCTAGGTTTAAGGTTTCTGACTGCATCTTCAATTTGAGAGTAACAGGTTGCTCTAAGGATGTTGTTTGGCTGGGGTCTAGTTTAGGGAGCTGCACATTAGCAAGAACATTTGAAAGGTACTATGGAGTAGGAGATGAAACTGATGTACTGAATATAGTTGTTGATAGAATTCTGACATAGCCTTATTTATTTCTTGGGTCTTAGTATAGAGTAGGCCAGATTTATTCAGAACTGAAGGAATATATCTCTTGAATTTTTTTTTTCAAATGAAAAGTTAAAAGTTCCCCACTTTTTTCTCCACTTTCCCAGTATTTGTGCCTTAGACATAAAATAGCAAGTTCAGCTTTCCTTGCAGTGAGTGTATTTATTTCATGACGAAGTGCAGTTTTCACTTTCTGTAATGGACAGTTATTGGTGATGCATGGGTTAGGTTTAAGGGATTCTTCTTTAGCTACCAATTAATTTTCTAAGGAAGCTAGCTGCTGTTCATGCTCTTGGTGATGATGGGTTGTATATCCTATGATTCTACCTCTGAGAGTGGATGTAAAGGCTTCCCACAGTACAGATACAGAGGTAGAGTCATTGTCATTTTCTACAAAGTATTTATCTGTGGCTTTCTGAGGCTATAATTTAAACTGTGGATCCAGTAAAAGAATGGTATCCAACCTCCAACCGGGGGAGCTTTCTGGGGAACTGCCAAATAATAAATCTAATTGAATGGGAGCATGGTCAAAAATGACCAGTGTCTTAATATCCACAGAGGTGATCAATTGGATAAGGTGTTGGGAGGTAAGCCACAGGTGTAGACGACTAAGGGTACCATGTACAGAAGATTGGGCGGTATAGTCTCTAGTTCTGGGATTGTGCTGCCTCCATATATCTGTGAGTGCTTGATCTTTAATCTATAATAGGACAGCTTGGGCAGCATGTACATGTGGTTTAGGTTTACCATGGCATCTATCCAAAGTATAGCCTGTTAAATGAAAATCCCCTCTTACTAGTACAGGGCTGTGTGCTTCAGCAAAGCTGGATACTGCTGCAGGGTTGTGGAAAAAATGAGGAAAGTCATTATTTGGGGCATGTAAGTTTAGCATAGTAAAAGGGCCTTGGGGAGTATTGAACTGTGCTACTACTCATCTTCCTTCTGTATCTTTGGTAGATTTATGAAGTGCCCAGTACAAATCTTTTATGAATAAGAATAGAGACACTTCTTTTTTTTAGATTGAGCAATACTGTGCACCTCAGCACCTACCCAGCCACACTGCAATTCCTGAGATTCTGATTCATTGGGCCCAATTTTACAAGGTTGGCGGAGGGCTTATGTCAAGCCCTGCATCACACTGATATGTTTGCCACAGCTGCAATAAAGAGTTTGCCACAACATGTGCCAAATGTTAGTACATTTGGCACAGTTGTGACATTTTACTCAATTTACAGCACCTTGTGCCAAAGCTTTGGAGCAGGCCCCATAAAATGGGTTCTACAGATGCAAAGTTAGACTGGGAGAGCTGGTCTAACTCCATGCATCTAGTGTAAGGGACTTGTGGCAGGGCTTTTGCCACAGGTGGCTTGTAAAATTGTGCTTGCCACAATGTTTGACACAAGTCACCACTTGCATCCACCTCACTGCCGCATGTCCCTTGTGCAATCTAAACACTTTGTAAAATCAGCCCCATTAAGTTTAGTTTCTTGTAACAGAACCACCTGAGCTTTAAGTTTACAAAGATGAGTCAGTAGTTGCTTGTGTTTGATTGGGGAGTTGAGTTCCCTAACATTCCAGCTGTGGCATCTAAGCATAGCCATTATCCATGTGTATTATAGAGGAATGGTTGCATTTTTGTAATGAAAATATGGCACGCAGATACTGAGAGCTTTGTGTTAGTAAAGGTCCCTCCAGGATTCTGGTTGCTTCATGCATGCCCTGTTCCACTTCTACATTAGGCCTAATACTGTTTTTGGAAATAAATATGTTACACTCAGAACAATTTAAATTATATGCTAACAATAAAAACAATGTAAGACCCATTGAAGGTATAATAAATTGAATTAAAGAAAAGCACTGCACAGTTGATAAGTGCATTCCAGGAAGTGAACCGGGCTGAATTAATACCTTAGGTTCTCCTCACTGCCATATGGGAAGGGGGAAAATCAAGCCTGAAGCTGACTGGCCACTAAAGTGGCTAGTTAACTTTAGATATGGCAGACGCCTATTGGAAAGGATGATTATAATAATCAGAGGGGGGCCTGATTCTCCAAGCCTCCCCTCCTAGTCCAATATTGAAAATAAATGATTATTCCTCCTTGCCTGGAGTAAGCTAGGGAAGACTGTGGCCTGTAAGATAGATGAATATTAATTAAAAAAGCTAAGTTCATTAAATAGTTTAAATTTTCAGAGGGACTATGCTAGAGGGAGTGATGTGTTGACCCTGGAGTATAAGGTCAAGCAGCAGCCAACCCTTAGTCCCCACTCGTAGAAAAGAAGAAAGAAAAAGGGTGTAGAAGAGCAGTACTTGGATCTGACCAGCAGAGGGTCACTGATTCAAATGTAGTGCAAACTTTAAAATGTAATGTGCCGTATGCCCATGTGCAAATGGTAGGACTGGGCACTGACTTCTGTCATAGATATGTAGAAAATGGGACAGTTTTATATCTGAACTCCATGATGCTTCTGCCATCTGGTCAGACATTAATGTGCTTATTAAGTCAGCTTTTAAACAGTATTTAGAAGAAAGTGGATTATTAATCTAGGAGCTATGCGCTAGGAATGCTTTCTCTCTTATGCTCTGTACTATACTCCGTTGTGTTCATACCCTAAAAATGTGGGCTTAACAGTAGGATTAAAAAGAAATTCCTGCATCACATTTAACTTGTATAGGCTGACATGTTATAGCTGCTTATGTGTGCTGGTCCTATGGAGTCAGTCCCACAGTTGCACTGAAAGTGCTGTAAGTTCCTTTTGTCATAAGTAGATAAAAAGATGGGTGGGTACATATAAAAGTATTATTCAGTAGGATAGACAGGAGAATATATGAGAGGAAGTGAGAGAAAGTGAGGGTAAATATAATAAAGAGAAGTACAGATATAGCATATCACAAGGTGCCAACCATTGGTGCCAATGCTGGACTTCATAATTGGGTGCCAAAATAAATGACTCACAGAACTAGCCTAGTCCTTCTTACATTACATATTAGCAATTAATTTAAGGTCTGCAAGGTGGGTCTGCTCCGCATCAGTCAAGTGCAAGCAGAAAAAAAGGCCATGAGCCATGCCAAGCACTATACACTCAGCAACAACTGCAAGCAAGGTTAAGCACTTAAGCTTCAGGTTGCCCCAGTGGACGGGAGCCCTGCATGTCATCACGGACAAAGAGAGACCTCTCAAAAATCTCCTGGTACATGATTACAAGCAAACAGTCACTTAAAAGAGGGCTGGGCCCTATAAGCTATCTGAAAAAGGAGGATCATAATTCTAGGTTATAAAAAAAAACTGCCTATCTCTCTCTCTCTCCTTTGCTGGTGCCATTTTGAGTATTACTATATGTTTGGTTACCTGTTACATACAACAACATAGGTGCAGTAAATAAAACAAGCCCTAAATTAATTCACAGTTCCACTTTAAGTTAAACACAGATGTTAGTGTCCTTGTAATAATAGCAGACCCAAGAGACAAATATAGTTAATCTTGATGCTGAAAAGGGAAATTTTAAACAAACCACCTCTACCTTTCAGGTGTACTAGCCATAGTATGACCAGACTGTAGAGGCTCGGTTACTGGTAAATTGCCTGTAAACTATAATGGCAGATTTAGCTGATAAACCAAGGCTACCCAAATTAAACAGTCTTACCACACCAGTAGTCCCATATAATATTCAGATAGGGAGGTGAATGGTAAGCATGTCTGCAGAGTCTTCCTGCTGCCCCATTCCATTTCAGTGGATGGTTCAGGGTCATCACAGCTAGGGATGGGCTACCTGTTGGGTAGCTGGAGTGAGTACATCAGGCATCAGTGGTTTTTGGTTGCATAGGGTTGTTCAGGTAATTTACTATCCTACCCAACATAACAGTGCACTTTGTGGGTCGGGTACTGTGGCCACAGGTAATAGGTTGGGTAGTGAGTAATTTAAAAAAAGGGCATTTTACAGACAGACCGTGGGGTCCTGAGACTGTTCCGATGTACAGTCAGGCATTATATGCAGCCTGTGGGGGTCTCACAGCAGACAGGAGCACACGACACCAGCCTGACAATCTGATTAGTCAGTGTTGGTGTATGAGCTCCCTGTCTGCTGTGTGAGCACACAGAATACATCCGGAGCGTGCAGGTAGAGGGAGCAATCAATCAGTACTCGTTGAGACTGCAATCACAGTGAAAAACTTAACATTAAAAAAAAAAATCACCAAGCACAATAGTCTACCAACGAAGGAGGCTAGGAGCTTGGGAACTTGCGAACTGAAGGAAAAATTGGGGTATCATGTGACACGGTGCTTGAGGAGAAGAAGAAAGTGGGGGGAAGGTGTTCATTGCAGGTAGCAGCTGAGAAAGCCATTCAGACTGTATACAGTGTGTTGTTTGGTGCTCTGAGCCCTTTTATGACATAGTGCTACTCTGTGTGTGTCTCAGTATAGTGAAAGCCATTTCAGGCTATATTTAGACAGTCTGTTAGGTGCCCTGAACCCCATCTGTGACATAGCTACTCTCTGTGTGTTTGTGCAGTGTAGTAAACCCCATTTAGGCTGTATTACACACACTGTCTGTTTGGTGCCTTGAGCATTGTCTGTGACATATAGCTACTCTCTGTGTTTCTACAGTATAGTGAAAGCCATTTAGGCTGCATAATTACACACTGTCTGTTAGGTGCCCCAAGCACTGTCTGTGACATATATCTACTCTGTGTCTGCATAAAGCCATTTAGGTTTATTACACAGTGTCTGTTAGGTGCCCTAGGTCCTGTCTGTGACATATAGCTACTCTGTGTCTCTGCATAAAGCCATTTCACCTGTATTACACATTGTCTGTTAGGTGCCCTGAGCCCTGTGTGGGACATAGCTTCTCTGTGTGTCAATGCAGTATTGTGAAAGCCATTTAGGCTGCATTACACAGTGTCTGTTAGGTGCTCCAAGCCCTGTCTGTGATCTAGTTACTCTGTGTCTATGCATAAAGCCATTTAGGCAGTATTACATAGTGTCTGTTAGGAGCCCCAAGCCCTGTGTTTGACATGTACTGTAGGTATTCTGTGTCTCTGCATAAAGCCATCTCGGCTGCATTGCACACTGTCTGATAGGTACCCTGAGCCCTATTTGTGACATATAGCCACTCTGTGTATCTGCATGAAGCCATTTTGGCAGTATTACACACTGTCTGTTAGGTGCCATGAGTCCTGTGTGTGACATATAGCTAGCTTGTGTCTCTGCATAAAGCCATTTTGGCTGTATTACACAGTGTCTGTTAGGTGCTCCAAGCCCTATCTGTGACATATAGCTATCGTGTGTCTCTGCAGAAAGCCACATTGGCTGTATTACACACTCTTCAATGTGCCATGAGCCCTGTCTGAAACATATAGCTACTCTGTGTCTTTGCATAAAGCCATTTAGGTTGTATTATAAGCACAGAAAAAAAATCATATGCTAAATGCAAACATAAGAAAATAATCATGAATGAGAACAATTCATGTAAACAAGGAAATGGCAGTGTGGAGTTTCCTCCAGGTCCCTTGACTGTGCAAGAAATACTGCCAGGCACCATAGTACAAAGCACAAATCTCAGTGTGGAATTTATTTTATATTGATCCTGCAGGCAACTCTCGAGCTGTATGCAGTCTGTGCAAAAAGAGTGTCAGTCATGGTGGCAAAGCAGGACATTTTGGAATATCAGTAATGATACAGCATGTAAAGGCAAAACACTCAACTGAGTGCTGCAGGGCAAGGGACAGGGTGGTTGGTATAGGTGGTAGTGAAGGTGGTGGTGGCAGTGATCATAGTGACAATTAACTTGAAGCAGGAACTGACATTGAATCACGTTATGTGTCATTGCAGTCTTTCCAGACAAACATAGATTGTTTTATTCTGACACCATCAAGTACTGCAAAACCCCACTGTACTAGTACTCCACTTAAAAAAGGCACAAAAAGTACAATCCCTCAAAATAAAAAAATATTGCCTCATTCTCGTCAACTAACATTAAAAGAAAGTGTTGTGAGAACATCAAAATCTATCCACAGGCATACAACACACCAGCTGTTAAACAGAGCCATTGCAGAGCTGTTTGGCCGATTGTCAGCTCCCTTTTGCTTTTGTTTACTAAAAAGGTTTCCTCAAGTTCATGAACCAGATTGAACCATGGTACATTGTTCCCTGTCAAACACATTTTCCAAAAAAAGGCTGTTTCACAGTTGTATGACTTAGTGTGTAGTGCGGTCACTAGAAAATGTAAACTCTCTGAGGTGAAGCAGTTCACATAACCACAGATATATGGACCAGCAACCAAACAATTGACTACATGACTGTTAAAGCTCTTTGAGCAAGTTTTCAATCAGAAAGTAATAATCCCCCTCTGCCATAAGTAGTAGAAAGCAGGCTGTATTATGTGTCACCACTTTTGAGAAAAAACACACTGCTGTGAATATTTTGCAGGAGCTGCAAAATCAATTCCAGAAATGGTTAACTCCATATTCCTTATCTCCAGGGTTCATAGTATCAGATAATGGTGCCAACATAGTTGAGGCTGTTAGAAATGGCAACTACCAACACATCCTTTGTTTTGCACATTGTTTAAATCTTCTTATCCATAATTTCTTAAAAGGAAATAGAAATGCTGAAAATCTGTTAGGTCTTGCTAGGAAAATATGTGGTTCATTTCAAACACTGTGAAAACACAAACAATCCTGAAGAGACTGCAGAGATCAAACAACTGACCCTTGCATACATTAAAGCAGGAAGTTCCTACCTGCTGGAATTCAACATTCTACATGTTGGAAAGGCTTCTTGAGCAGAAAAAGCTGTACATGACTACACCATACAGAATCAAATAGGTAAAGTGGAGATCATGTTCAGTTCCAGCAGATGGACTCTTCTGGAATCTTTGGTCACATTATTGGAGCCATTTGAGGCTGCCACACATGATGCTAGTCCATTTGAGACTGTCACACATGATGCAAGTGTGGACAGTACAACTCTGAATCAAATTCTTCCTCAGATCAGATTTCTTCACCTTTTCCTTGAGGTCATAAAGAAAGACTTTCAGTCACAAGATGATACTGCCACTGTTAAGCTGGCAGATGACTTGATTCTCAGACTGTTGACTGAGCAGAGACTAAATGTCATCTTCAAGAAATTATACCTATGTGTTGGCTAAGTTGCTAGATCCCCACTTTAAGGAGAACATTGTAGTCATCCTTCCTGCAGAGGATGACATTAAGTATTGGAGACATCTTCAGCTAACCAGATGTGACATCGTTGGTGGGTCAGGGCCTGACATCCAAAATGGAAGCATAGTAAAATAGACTAGAGGACCTTCCTGGTACCTACCTTCTTCATTTGACAGAATTGCCAACTTGAACACTGGGATAAACTGCTGGATATCCAATTGGAACATCTGTGCATCATTTTAAGACCACTGGCTCATAGATCAGCTGTTGTAAGACTGAAATCCACTTCAGTGAACATTTTACAAATCGCCATGAGGCACCAGCAGCAAGGCCAGGCATCACAGTGCAGCTGCAGTAAGACGGGACCTGGAAAAAAGCTCCAGCAGCTGGATCCCTGAGGGGGTACAGACTAAACATGGCATCCCCCATGCCACCACTGAATACTGTGGCCAAACTTGCCAACTTAACTGCCATGCTCCACAATGTACTGTTAGACACAGTGAAGCTTAAGCTTACCACAAATAAAACTAATGAAGATTTAAGACAGGTGGTAGATCGAGTGGCAAAGAATGAAGCTGTAGCACAGGTGTGACTCACCCAGCACCAATCCATGCTACAAGAACAACAGGCACAAATTCAATATTTGCTCAACAAAGTGGACAATATTGAAAATCACTCCCACAGAAATAACGTCAGAATAGTTGGCATTCCTGAAGGGATGGAGGGATTGGAAAAGATTCTGTTCCTGCAGGATGCACTGCCAGGTATGCTTCATTTGAACAATGTGGCCTTACCAGAAATTGAAAGGGTGCACCAGAGCCTTGCTCCTAGGCCTCCTCCAGGGGAGAGACCCTGACCCATCTTTTGCTAGTTCCTTAGGTACCCTACAAAAGAACTGTACCTGAGGATGGCCAGGGAACTGAACAATCTTGAATGGCAGGGGCACAGAATTCAAATGTACCAAAACTTCTCCTAAAGACAGAGGGCTTATGCAGATGCTAAAAGAATGTTGTACCAATTAAATATTCATGCAGCCCTCCATTATCTGGCAATACTCTGTGTGACACGTAAGTTAGAGCAACTAAGGTTTAATCACCCCAATGAAGTTGAAATGTTCCTGGCAGATATCAGAGGAGAGAGAAGAGCCACTGGCCATCCCAGCAGCCTGACTCAGAGACCTTCGTGGCAGCCCATGTAAACTAATCCTGAAGAAAAAGTGTCCGAGGGTCCACTTTATCATAATGGCACTCGAGATGAAGAGTCCTTGCAAAAAGTGCAATGGCAAAGATCAAAGAAACGTAACAAAATGAACCCAAGTGCCAAAGCTTTAGCTCGCAGAAACAGATCCTGAAACTGCCAGTGGCTACAGAACCTTTCCTATGTGAGCAGTGTGTCTTCATGGGACACTCCAGTCAAAACAGGGAACAGATTCACTGTTCTTAGAGACATGTCCCCTACTATGAACAAACTCCACACAACCATATCTCAACTGCCCCAAGGGGGTGCGAAACAACAGAAGACATCAAGGCAGACTGGACCCCTCTCTGCCATGAGTGGTCAGACTACATCGACATCCAAGGAAGGACCACAAGCATGGAGACTGCACATGCTTCCTTGACTGACATCTCGAGGGAGAGGAATGAGGTAAATTAACACTGGCTCAAGAAAGCAATTGTTTTTTATTGCTTTTTTTCCATGAGCCTGCCAATATGCTTGGATCAGAGGTACTCAGATGCCCAAGCATGTCTATAGGATTACTATGATCAATTCAGAAGCAAGCACTCATGTGGAGCACCATGCAGCAGAGAGTGGAGTGAGTGATCATTTTGTTTCTTTCTTTGCTTGTCTGCTCAGCTTGAACCATCTTGCAGCTCAAACCCATCAGCCTTAATAACTGTGGACTTTATTTTCTTATTTGAATGTGCTTAAGTGTATGCAAGTTGTCTACAGAGCAATCTGGGGTACTTGCTCTTTCTGTTACATGCTAGCTGAAATGCGGATGCTGCCTAAGACTAGTAAAGGGGAAGCAGCTGCCTTAGATATGGGGAACTACACAATTGCATTTGGAGCTCCGGCTCTTAATGGGATATAGCTCTTATGGCAGCATGTATTTAAGGTGTGGGGGTGGTGAGTAAGGTGGAGTATCCCCCCATTTGTCCATTCTCTAATGCAGCTAAAGGACACATAACTTCACTGCAACAGAGTGAGGAGTGTTTTGATCCTAGTTGTACTTTGCTGCCTGCCATCATTGCTGTGCAACTCTCCTGTGCCTATTCCTCCTAAGAAGGGGATATTAGAAGGCAAACAGCCGATTGTGAGGCTCATCCCCAACCTGATCCAATAGAGATCTAGGAGCTCAAAACTGCAAGGAAACTGCCTAGCACAAACCCCACAGGTGAGGACAGCAAACCTGCAGTTTTCTCCCCCCCCAAGCTATTCATTTCAGCTGAGACCCACAGTAAGGGGAGAGGCCAAAGGGGTACAGGCTTTTAAGTATCCCCTCTATAATCCAGCAAAGGAGGAAGGAGACTCCTCGCCTGTCTCCAAACCCCCCCCCCCACCAAATTGGCTGCAGCAGTATGATGCAGGATTCTAAATCCCCATCATGATCCAGAAATTGGATAAATGCCCCAGATAAGGTGGCAATGATTCCCTCCCCCCCCAGCTACGGCGAGCTGCAAGGTAGGGGCCATAGGCCTCATTTGGAAACTGTCTATTGTTATCCAGTTAAGGTTTTGATGTTTTTGAAAGTGTTGCTGATTTTAAAAATGTTTGATGTTTTTGCCCCAGAGGGCTCTCCATGCCCTTGGCATCTCCTGGGTGGGAGCGCTAGGCAGCACTGGACAGCGCCTACCGATTCAGCTCTAAAAAGACATTTATATCTCATAGGGGACACAAAAGTTATGAATGTAAAGATCCAAGGTATTAAGGCGAAGTTGTATAGATCATATTGAAGCATGCCATCTGAGTTGACCCCCCCATCAAGTGCTACCTGGAACTACAGGAGATACTGGAAGGGGAAAAGTATTGTAGCTAGTGGGTTCTTAAAGCCAAGTGTGCATGCTGATGTGGTAACCCATAGGGATCTAGATGCTTTAGGGTTTGGTCTCCTGGTTGAAGGCCCTCCTCAGAATCTCAAAATTCTCTTATGTATAACAAGGGGGCAATCACAGTCACCTCTTGGAATATGAGTGGCTTGAATTCACCTGTAAAGAGGAAAAAGATATTAGCCAGACTCAAAAAGTTAAACACGCATATTGCTTTTATACAGGAAACCAAACTTTCTGACCAAGAAGCTTTTAAGTTAGTCAGGGAATGGGTGGGGTGGTAGGTGCACAGCATCTTGGGGACAGCCAGGTGCAGGGTTTCCATTCTCTGCCACAAAAACCAGCACTGGGACCTACTAGACCACAAAAGAGATGGAGACAGGTGTTGGGTGATGGTGAATATTGCTACCTCTATGGGGAAGATGGTTTTGGTGAATGCCTATGCTCCAGACGAAGATGCCCCAGAGTCCTTCCATGATATTTCCCCAGACTCTGTCGGAATTTGCAAATGAAGACTCTGAGATTATCTTGGGGGGGATATGAACCTGTTGTGGGACCATTTTCTGGATTAGTCGAATACTAGACCAGAACCACATACTAAATCTCTGCATGCCCTCAAAAATTCAACTACCCTCCATAGTCTAAACGACACTTGGAGGCTCCAACACCCAACCAAGAGGAACTATTTTATTTATTTATTTTAATTTTGATGACTAGGTAGGCTCACTGAGACCAAAACAGTCCCTTTTTCAGCGGCAGCCCAGACTTAATTACTTACATTTATAAACATAACAAAATACATACATGTTATTTCACAATTAACAGTCAATATAGACATACTGACCCAGTCAAGGATACAGTGGCAGGTTAATTACAATCAACATCAACAGGAGAAGAAGTATTATTATACACGAGACAGTCACATTCAGATTGATGTCCCAATGAGGTTAGAATCGCAGTAGGGAGTCGGCTGACTCTCAGCTGTAGTAGGTACAGAGGCTTAGTTCCAACAGGTGGGGCTTAAGACCCTTCTTGAAGCCCCAAAGGGAAGTGCATTCCTGGAGACTGATAGGGAGACCATTCCAGATGGGAGCGATGAAGGCAGCATAGGACCGGAGTCCTAGGGAAGTCCTTACACTGAGGACTTGGAGAAACTGGCTGCCAGAGGATCCTAGTGTTCTCCCATTCTTTTGGGGAGCTAATGTGTTAATTAGGCTAGGAGGGGTGCCATTTTGCTGGAGCTTAAAAGCAAGATATAGTGAGGGATATGATAATCTACCCTCAGGAGAAGGCCACCTTAGAGATAATAGTACCTTGCAGTGATGCTCCCATGGTGGTGCCCCTGTGGCGAAGCTCCCTATCCTGCGATACAGTGTCTTAAGCCTTTGTATGTCAGAACTTGTTACAGAATGACGTAAAGGGACCCCATATAGCAAGGTTGGAAGGAGTGTACCACTGGAAACCTTGAGTTTGGATTCATGAGTGAGGAAAGGACTCAGGCGATATAATAGACCTAACTTTTGGTTGAGTTTCTTGGTCAGATGGTTGATGTGGCCCTTAAAGGAGCAGTCATGGTCTATGTATATACCTAGATTCTTGATACAATTGACCACTTCAATTTTTGAACCATTAGAAAGAGCTGGGGACAACAAATGTGAACGGGTTGGGCCCAGACTTTTAGGGCCAAATAGCATGGCTTTGGTCTTTTTACTATTTAGAACTAATTTATTGGTAATAAATCAATTCTCAAGTAGACCAAGGTCTTGACCAAGAAAGTTGTTTAATTGGACAGTTTCTTGGGAGGACATATAAAGCATGGCATCATCTGCATATAAGGTCACCTTGGCCCCTCCACAATTTTGAGGCAAATCATTAATAAATAGGGAAAACAGGAGCGGTCCCAGTATCGAACCCTGTGGGACACCATCTGTGATAGGATGTTTGTCAGACTTAGCTGCATGCCATCTAACAATTTGTGATCTGCCGTTAAGGTAGTCTATGAACCATTGAGTAGACAGACAATCAAGACCAAGAGATGTTAGTTTAGTGATAAGCTGCTTATGATTCACCAAGTCAAATGCCTTGGTGAGGTCTATAAAGACCATGCCAGTTGGAAGGCCATCATCTACAGCTGTGAAGATATCCCCAGTAAGGCTAGTCAGGACTGTGTTGGTACCATGATTTTTTCTAAAACCATGTTGTCGTTCAGTTAGTGAATTGCTGCGTTCAACATATTCCTGGACCTGCTGGTATACAATCCTCTCTAACTCTTTACTTAGAGTGCAGAGGATGGATATCGGTCTGTAATTCTCAACAAGCCCAATATCCCCCACCTTTAGGGATAGGAGTGACCAAGGCAACTTTCCACATAGTGGGGACTTTGCCTTCAAGCAGCTATCTGTTTAGGAGCTAAGTGATTGGAGAGGCAGTGACTTGGACTGCAATTCTGAGAAGCCCGGGCTCCAGCTTGTCAAATCCAGCAGAGCCAGGGAATTTTTTTTTTTTAGAAATTTCAGGGCCTCAGATTTAGTTGCAAGTTTGAAGGGAAAATTCGGGTAAGGGTTTTGCTCTTGTAAATGATCTGGGGGGGGGGGGCCCAGAGGGATTGTTTTTAAATTTGTCCAGGTCAGTGAGGAATGAGTTTAGTGCATTAGCCACATCTTGCGGGTTCTTATAGCAGACACCATTTGCTACTATGTCACTTTTCTCATGGGTGATGTTCTCCTTTAGGAGAGAGTTCATTTGGAATCAAATTTTTTTAGGGTCTGAAAGGTTTTTAGTTTGTAGGTTCTGGAGGTATTGTCTTTTAGCTGATTTTAGCTCCTTTTTATACTTGTTTCTCAATTTTCTATATTCCACTCAATCCTTAGTGAGATTTGTAGTTTTGAATTTTTCCCAGGCTTTGTCTCTCACCCTCATTTGTTTTTTAAGGTCTCTGGACAGTCACCTTGAGTGTTGTGCCTTGACTCTGATTTGTTTTAGGGGGGCATGCTTACTGGTGGCCGAGAGGAAGTTATTGGTGAAGAAATCAAGGGCTGAGTCCAGATTGGGGGCTAGCTTGATTTAAGTCCAAGCCACCATTGCTAGGGTTTCAAGAAAGGAGCAGGTGTTGAAATGAGAATGATCCCGATCCCAAAATATTCTGGGTGGAGGGTTGGGATGGCTGTTTTTCCAGATGCCGAATATAGGGGCATGGTCACTTATGGTATCTGCAAACATCCCAGCCAGTTTGAAACTACTGGGGTTGGAAGCAAGAATCCAGTCTAATGTGGTGTGGTTACACTTACTTTTCAGTAGCTCGACAGATGGCGAGCAGACTTAGCTACTGGCTCACTTCCCTGGATCTCTCAGAATGTTGTGACATCCACAATTGCCCTCTTATACTTATTTGATCATGCGCCTCTGACCATGGCCTTAATGGGTGGACCACAAATCCCTGGTGTGGAGGCTAGACCCTTTGTTTCTGCAGGATGCAGACTTTAAATTCTGGGTGGTGAAAGAATCTCATAACTACTTTAAGGATAACCCCTCAGGGTCTGCACCTTCTGCAATCATTTGGGAGGCATTTAAGGCAACCCTACGAGGCAAGATAATTAGCTATACCTCATGCCATAGGAAGCAAAAGGAGAAAGAGGCAGAACTGGAAAAACAGCTGGTTGAAAAAGAAGCTATATACAAAAAAATCCCTGCTCCCTAGCCTCATAGGCCCTAATATACAAGTTAATTAACCTAAGAATGCAGTTAAACAATCTAGCTGCTAGAAAAGCAGAATTAAAACTCCAAAGAATGCACTGCAAACATTGGGGCTCAGGGGAGAAGTCAGGAAAACTCTTGGCTTCCTGCCTGAAAAGGTGTCAGGCCGAAAGACATAGCCCAGCTGCAAAACTGAAGAGGGGAACTTCAGTCCTCGGAGGTGGGGATTAATCAGGCCATGGCAGAATTCTACAAAAAATTGGATAGCCACATATTAATTGGGACCCCCAGAAATACAGGGACTTTGTAACATCCCTGAACATGCCAAAACTCTCTAGCACACAAAGCGAGATGTTAGACAAACCCTTGACTAGGGAGGAGGTTAGAGAGGCCATCTCCTCAAAGAAAAATTTAGAGAAACTGCCAGACACCTTGAGGGAGGCCATTGTCACAGTGCTACCAAAAGAGGGAAAAACCCACCTTCCTTGCCAGCTACAGGCCCATCTCCCTGATCAATGTTGATACCAAGATCTAGGCTAAAGTGCTGGCCGCCGGTTGGAGGGGGTGCTCCCATGCCTGGTCCACCCATCACAGGTGGGTTTTGTAAAGGGCCGAGTCAGTGTAGATCATTTGTGAGCCCTCTCACATTGATGCAGGGTGCAGCACTAACTCCCACTCCTGCTGCAGCTATCACAGTAGACTTTGAAAAAGACTGAATCAGTGGAGTGGGAGTTCCCGCATGCTACCCTGCAGCATCTCAACTTCTTCCTTTCCTTTAGAGGCTGGGTCAAGATGCTGTACAGTATCCCTACTGCTAGAATCCTCACTAATCAGTCCCTCTCTGACCTGTTTTCCCTCCACAAGGGGACCAGGCAGAGGTGCCCTCTTTCACTCATGCTTTTTATCTTGGTGATTGAATCACTGGAATGTGCACTTAGAGTACACCCTAGAGTGCAGGGCCTGCAGGTGGGAGGACTCACAATTCATACACTTCTGTACGTGGATAATTGTTTAATCCTAGCTCAGGACCTGCAAACCAGTGCTCCCCATATAACAAATATACTGAACTCCTGTGCTAATATATCTGGTCTCTGAATCAACACTGGGAAAACTGAAGTACTACCATTAAACTCCCATGCCTTGCCGAACATGACTGCAGGCACTGGGTTGGCTTGTGCAAAGGAACAAATAAAATACTTTGGAGTGTTGATATCCCCTAAAAGTCAGACTCTTAGGAATCTTTCACTCCTATTAGCTCAGCTCCAAACAGAACTCCAGAGATGGAAATATCTCGACCTATCTATGCCAGGAAAAATAGCGGCTATAAAGGTTGACTCCCAAGTAGACAATTTCCTGTGGGGCACCACAATTCCACGCTATAGCAGGGCAAAGCTGAGTGTTCCCTGGAACAAAGGGGGGGGTGGGGCTCACAAATTTCCAACTCTATGCCTTGGCCTTCACTGTAGTTAGAACATGCAGAGTGTTTCAGGATCTAGGATTCAACAGATCTACATGGTGCAATATAGAGCAAGGCTTAATGGGAGGGACAGAGATCTCACCATTTCTAGAGAGCTCTTTACCCAGTAAACTAAACAAATTCTGTTCAGATCCACCACAGCTGCATAATGAAGTTAGTGAAGCTGTGTGGAATTGTTAAGGAGGTATGGAGAAACAACACAATGATTTGTAAGTAGTAAGATTTGTTTTAGTTTCTGTTCTAAGGAAGGCATACACGTTATTAGGAAAATACATGGAGGTGTACGGTTTAATTGAAGGAATAGGATGCACTGTAGGTTCACAAAAGAACCCCAGAGCAAATACCGCTGATGTATGTGTTATCCCGGATGATATTGGCTGGACAGCCAAATTTTAAAGAAAACACAATTGCACATACCCCAGTAATACAAAGCATTATGAGAAACATATGCAAATCCCCATGATGGTACAAAAGGTGGCAGTACATGAAAAAGTAATGGCTGGCATATGTTCAGCCTTGGATTATTTACATAGTAGCTTTTTTTTTTTAAGAGAAACAGGGTTTTTGTCCATTAGGTGATGTAAGTTATATTTAAGCAATGTGTTGATGTCAGGAAGTTCGGTGTAATGATGATGGACTGTTGGCAGAGAAAATGTGATAGTAACTTTCAGAGGGGGTTGCTTTTGACAAGGGCACAAGGGCAAGGTAGTTATGCTTGTGATAATGGGAATATTAGGAAAGTATGAGGTCTATGCAGAAGTGGAGTACAAATATGCACAGTTTCATAAGTATGTGCTCAAAGTGCAGGCAAATGTGATATGCAGGTTTGTTTTAGAAATAGGTAAAAATAGCGATACATGCAGTTGATAGAAAGATAGATAATTACATAGACATGCAGGCCCTGTCCACACTACACTCGAAAAAGCTGTAATGGATTCAAGCTGTTACGGTCTGTAAATATTACAGTGTGTCCACACTGTCAGTGAACAATGTGGATAATGGTTTGAAAACATTACAGCCTGTCCACACTGAGTGCGATAGTATGTGTGGTCTCAACCTTGTAGTAGCAGTGCACATCTCATGGTGCACTGATGGCACAGTCATATTATGTAAATGACCATATTTCACTGTTATGAGACACACGTGTTGTGGAGGTAACAGAGAGGTTCGAGGGAGGGGGAGATCTGTATGTTGGAATTGGGGGCTATGACAGTAAGAGGGAGGGGAGGAGAGAGAGAGAGAGAGAGAGAGAAAGGGGGGAGACATGGCATCAGTTCTGCCAGTATTAGGGCACCTGAGCACAACAGACATTCATGTACTGCTGCTATATGGCTGAAGGCAGACCCTCTACTACTGCCTTCAGTGTTCCCCACTGCTCCACTGTACACGGTGCCACATGTCTATTATCCACCCATCAGTGTTCCATGGTGCACTCAGGAGCTCTACTAATGCATGTGTTCACTACTGTCACTTCTCTGCAGGTAGTATTGCTGCCACGTCACACATGGGCAGGCAGGGTACTCCCAACACTCAGCACTGTGAGAAGATTAATCAAGGTCAGTACATGGATACCATCAGGAGGTGGCCCTCAGGGAGGCAAGTGCAGACAGAGAGGTAGGTTAGGTGGGGACATGGGTGTACACCGGGGTGGGGGTGCGCATATAGCTGTCAGGTTACTGTGGTATGGAGGTATCCCAGTATTGCAGCCTACACCTGTACTCCACACTGCCATCTGCATATGTTCTGGTAGCCTCCAATCTCCCTGCATGCAGTGAAACAGTGCTGCAATGCGTGCAGATATAGTGGGAGACTGGTGGAGCATTTAGACACAATTGCAATTAAAAACTGATAAAGGTGTAAAGCTGTAAATAAGAGCAAAATAACCACACTGGTATGCACACCACAAAGTGGTTCTTGGAAGGATACAGATTGGGGGTGGCTCAATTAAAGGAGTAGTCCACACAGAATTTGCAAAAACATATGTTATGCAGAGTGTTTTGATTTGTATGTAAAGTCCTAGTGTGTCCTTTCCTCTGTCTGCTATTAGGAGTTTTTCCTAAATTAGGCTGCTAGCTTTAGGGTAGTTTTATGATCCATGGGGATCTCCATCACAAATAGGTTTATTGCCTTCTGCCTCCTACAATGCACCCAGTCTCATGTGACAGTGATGTAGCCAGGCCCATAGATTTAGCATATGCAGTGCTTTTTAAAATCAGTTCACAACAGCAGAGCCTTGTAACTGTTCTTATCCAGTGAGCACAAATGGCAACAGTTACAATTTAGCAGATGGCTGAGAGCTACCTAACTGGAGTTTCTGTAAGAAAACAGCTACTAAATAGCTCTAATTCACTATTTGTGTTTTTTGGGTGTGTCATGTCTAGCTAGTAGTAGTATTTGTTTTCATTTTAAAATGTAATTTCATCAAACTACGCACAACAATAAAAAGCACAGAAATTGCCCCAGATCATCACTGCTATAATTAGTAAAAACTATAGCAGTTTTCTTACAGAAAACTCACTCAGTTAGCTCCAAAGTATTTGCTAAACTGTAAATGTAGGTACTAGCATTCTTTTTTTTTTTTTTTAGCAGGAGAGACACACTAAATCTTGCTTACAGGTGTGACCTTGGAGCACAAGGAAGTTATGTGATTTGCTCAGGGACACACGGTATGCATGTGGAGGCTGTGGGATTCAAACCCAGGACACCAGGTTTGCAGCTCAGAGCCTTAGACCACCACACTATACTGCCTCCTCTATTCTAATAGGTAGGATTGGCAGTTAGTGCTGATTTTGCTCTGTGACATGATTTTCAGTCTTTGTTTTGGTTACAAATGTGAAGTATCTTTTTAATAAACTATAAAAATATGTATGTGCGAGTTATTTAGGTTGACAAATATTTGTTTAATTATTTGAAAAAGTGGGATACAGTAAATGTGTAGTGCAATGAACCATTGTAAAATGGGATCAAATGTGTAGCTGAAATAGTCACTGTCATCCATCCTGTTGTTTTCATGCTATGCCACATACAGGAGAAAAGGTGACTTTAAAGTATTTTGCAGTTTCTAGGCTGCAGCTTCATACCCTACACTTCATTTGTAAAAGAAAATGAAAATTATGCCACAGAGCAAAATCAGCACTAAATGTTAGTTCTGCCTAATAGAATGCTGGTACCTACATTTATAGTTTAGCAAATACTTGAAAACTAACTGAGTGGGATTTCTGTAAGAAAACAGCTAGAGTCTTAACTAATTATAGCGCTAATGATCTGGGCAATTTCTGTTCTTTTATGATTGTGTATAGTTTGATGAAATTAAAAGTTTTAAAATTAAAACATTCCTGCAAGCTAGACCTGACACACATAGAAAACAGCAATAGTGAATTAGAGCTTAATTTAGTAGCAGTTTTCTTACAGAAACCCCAGTTAGGTGTCTGCTAGTAGGCTAATTTAGGAAAAACTCCTAATAGCAGACAGAGAGAAGGACACTCTAGGACTTAACATGCAAATCAAAATGCTCTGCATGACATATGCTTTTGCAAATTCTGAGTGGACTACTCCTTTAAAAAATGCAAGCTCAGTAAAAAATATACACTGCAGCCTCTTGCTGTACTGACACGCTTCAGCTGATGCAAAATACAGAGTAAGGTGGTGGGGGCAGGGTTGGAGGACAGGTCTGAATAACACCATATACCCACCAGGAGGGACTTTCCTTCTCTTGGAATGTATTTGTGAAAATGTGTGACCAGGAGAGGAATGTGATCTACTAAATGTGTAGTGCAATGAACCATTGTAAAATGGGATCAAATGTGTAGCTGAAATAGTCACTGTCATCCTGTTGTGTTCATGCTATACCACACACAGGAGTAAAAGTGACTTTATTGTATTTTGCAGTTTCTAGGCTGCAGCTTCATACCATACACTTCATTTGTAAAAAAAAATAAAAATCATGTCACAGACCAGAATCAGTACTAAATGCTAGTTCTACCTAATAGAAAGCTGGCACCTACATTTATAGTTTAGCAAATACTTGAAATCTAACTGAGTGGGTTTTCTGTAAGAAAACAGCTAGAGTCTTAACTAATTATAGTGCTAATGGTCTGGGCAATTTCTGTACTTTTATGGTTGTGTATAGTTTGATGAAATTAAAATTTAAATTTCGGAACCCAATCTCTTACTTTAGAACAGGAGGGTACTTTGGTTCAATGGAGACAAAAAGGTTTTAAATTTATGTTCCACTTGGTGGACGCCAGGGGGTTCCTCTCATTTACTAAACTTCAAGAAACTTACAATCTTCCACAACAAGACTTTCCAATTTATACAAGCTTAAGAGAGGGTGTTGGACATACAGGACCAGCCTTTAGTAGGCTCCCAGATCCCCCCTTCATTGCTTACTTTAGCCATGACCACTGGGAGAGGTCAGATGTGGCCCCACTTTGTGGGACTAATATATAGGGGTTTGAGGGAATTATCAAAAAATTCAACTCAGGGAATTCTGAATGCCTGGAATAAAGAGCTTCCACTCCAGGTATCAATTGGATTGGGAAAAGTATACTAAATTGTCAATGGGACTTTTGGGAGCTTCCTATTGGTGATAATTTGCCTGGAAAGCTAGAAACAGATTTTTCTATACACCAGCAAGACTGGTCAAGTTCTCATCAGAGACACCAAGCAATTGCTGGAGAGATTGTGGAGAAATATCTGCAGATCAGTTCCATATTTTTTGGGCATGCCCGCAGTTAGCAGGTTACTGGAGAGATATTTTAGGGACATTAAAAGAATTGGTAGATGCGGAAGCTGTGTTTATCCCTAGAGCTAGTATTACTCTCAATTCCTCCAGAGGGTCTCCCAATACCCAGAGGTTCACTGTTAATCACATATATGCTGGCAGCTAAAAAAGCAATTACTAGCAACTTGGGGAAGAAGATGTCTCCAAACATACAGAGCTGGCAAGGAATAATGGGAGGAATTTATGTATTAGAGAGATTAATAGCTAAAAGCACAGATAAATGGTCTGCATTTGAGCTTAAATGGAGGAAATGGATTCTATATATTTCATCTTTAGATCCTACTTTTGTACCTTATAAATATATTGACCCAGATGATGGTTTCTGTAAATGTCTTAGTGCTCATTATATGAATTGCTTTGTAAAATATGTAAGTTGTCCTGAGACCTTTGACTAATGTATTGCTACGTATCTGACTAATGTAATTATGTGCTATCTTAACTTATACACTGTAAAAACTGTCCTATGATTTTGAAAATGAAAATATAATAAATATAAAGTATAAAAAGTGTTAAAATTAAAACACTCCTGCAAGCTAGACCTGACACACACAGAAAACAACAATAGTGAATTAGAGCTTAATTTAGTAGGGGTTTTCTTACAGAAACCCCAGTTAGCTAGCTCTCAGGTATCTGCTAATAGACTAATTTAGGAAAAACTCCTAATAGCAGACAGAGGGAGGGACACACTGGGACTTAACATACAAATCAAAACACTCAGCATAACATGTTTTTGCAAATTCTGAGTGGACTGTGGACTACTCCTTTAAAACTGCAAGCTCAGTAAAAAATATACACTGCAACCTCTTGCTATACTGACATGCTTCAGATGATGCAAAATACAGAGTAAGGTGGTGGTGGGGGCAGGGTTGGAGGACAGGTCTGAATAACACCATATACCCACCAGGAAGGACTTTCCATCTCTTCTAACGTATTTGTGAAAATGAGTGACCAGGAGAGGAATGTAAGCTGAGCTAATGCTGTTTAAACAAGTGCTATATAGGGATGCAGTGTCAGGCTTTTCCTTCTGAAGCTTAAGCTCTGATGTCCCAGGCAGCTCTGATAGTCAATTGTTCCAGCATGATAGATCCACCTCATGTCCCTCCCACATGAACCAAAAAAAAGGTGGGGTGGATCTTTAGGAGCTTCTTGGGTGGAGGTGGGGGTGGATCTTACTCCCCTCCAAAATACTAAAGCTGTCTCCTACTACTCAGGTTCCAGTTCTTGTACCTCCCACCTTAGAAAGAAAATAGTGCACTGCAACCATTGACTAACATGAAAACATATTTATTTGAGGGCGGAAAACATTTCTTGGAGGAGGGTAAGGCAGAGGAGACTATTTACAACTTCAGTCAGTTCCACAGACAGAAAACATGACATCAATCCTTTTGTACATGCACAACATCTGCAGGCTCTGCCTACTGCAGCTGTAAATACTGGAAAGTAATACAGGATGCACACAGAGCATGGCAAAAGGTAGGTCAGAAAATTAACTTCTGCCTTAACCCAGGCAACCTGGTATATTTTTGGAACAACCCCAGCTAGATGATTGAAAAAAAAAAACACTAATCATTCAGGCTGGAGGGAAAGAAATATATTTAGAACTAAAGACATTCTCACTGAGGATGGACAAAGCATTGATTCCTTCATTTCACTCAAAGAGAGGTACCACTTGCTACAGCAGGATTTTTAGAAATATCTGTGAATAAGACATACCTACAGCAGCTGGCTCCAAAAACCCTGCAAGAGTCACACATGCACCCAGAAGGGGAAGCAATCAATGCCCCCAGCTGCATCTTGAGAATTAGTCTCAAAGAATGAAGGGACTAGCAGGAATCATATACAAGAAGCTATGAGAGGTGTCAGCAGGGCCAGGGCCAAATGACAGGAGTTCCTTGGCTCATCCATATCTGATAGGGAATGGACCTCATGATGGTCAGCAGCAAAAAGAGCTTGTTTAGACTCGCGTAGCCTTCTAATATAAAATAAGATTCAGCATCTGTGGTACCACACCCCTTCCCAACTGAAAGCCATGGGTCTGACCCTGACTAATGCATTCTGGAGCTGCGATGCACAGGGGGCTGACCTCCTACATGTCTTATGGCAGTGCCCCCCAATTTATCCCTTATGGGATGGGGTTATTTTATGTTGCTCCAGAATAATAAACATGCAACTCCCCTAACACCCCAGCATTATGGCCACTGGGACTTTCCTCAGATGTATTGGAGGTGCCCTACCAGTCCAGACTATGGCTTTTACAAGCCTCAGTAGAGGTTAAGAGAGCCCTGCTCAGACAATGGCATTCTCCAGAGATCCCCACTTTTCAAGAATGGTTTATGGCCATGGAGAAGCTGGCAAACTTCTCCAGAATGTTTAACTTTGCTGCTGGGACCACCAGTTATCCTGTGAGAAGGGCGACCGCTATTGAGCGCTTACAAAAAGGGCAACTCAATAGCAGCACCTGTTCTCATGGCTACTGGATGGAGGGGCAACTGTGGGCATAGCGACATCCTGTTGCTTTATGTACATGCTCGTGGGGAGGAGTGAGCGAGCACGCCATGTGACGGGCAGAAGGGGAGGGAGGGAGGGTTTGTGAGGGGTAGTGCAGAGATCAGTTGTGGTGTGGTGGGTGGGTGGCAGGTTAGGGCTCCAAGGGTGCCAGGTTCAGTTCCAGATGCACGTTTGTTTTATTGCACACCTGGCTAAAAATTTTTGTTTGGGTTTAGCACCCCCCCGACATGCACCCCCTTGGAGTTCAGAATCCTTTAGTTGGGAGGTGTGGGGGGCACAGTCCCCTGCATAAACAAAATAAAAGCAAGTTCCCAGTGCTGTTTTACCATGCAGTGGGAGTGTACATCAGTGAAATTGATTTTCACCAATGTACATTCACCCTAATGGCGATCGCCTTTATGCGAATGCCGTTATCACATAAATCCGACCACCAGCATCTATAAAGAAAGGTGGACCCCATTCAGAGCATATGTATTAGCCAAAAGCAGGTCTCCCAGATTAGTGCAGAGTAAAGACCTACTAAAACCTCCTTAAGTCCCAAGGTACAAGCCCTGCAATGCACCCCTGAGCAAAAGAATTCCCTCTTTGGTACAGGCCCACTACTAGAGGATACCACCTGACTTAACATTTTCACTTCAGCACTATGATAGGATCCCCACTATACCTCATCAGTGTATTAAACCTGCAAGTTACCACAAATGAATGTATCAGCTCATTACAGTAAAACTTTATTACAATTTTGTAATTTCATAATGACACTAGTACTCCCCGAACTAGATGTTTACGCTTAATTGTTCATCTTATTCTTAACATTTGTTGAAAGGTAAAGTCATATGCAAAATGTTCAATGTACAATTACCATGATTAAAGTGTGATGTACTTGATGTGCTTATTTCTGTTGTTCACATGTAAAACTGCAAAAAAAATATATATTAACCGTACAAAAAAATGTGACATCCCTTACAGAAATAATTATATGAAATATTTTCATGCTGCACACATAAAACTCCCCATGTGATATGCATGCTGCAGGCATGATTTAAATGTCATATCAGAACAGAACACATGCATGTGTCATGCATGCAGCAAGCAAGTGTGGAAAGCATGCTTTTTATGTTAAATTGAACAGACTGCATGCATGTGGTGTGTGTGCCAAAAGCAAGTGGTCACTGATAACTGCATACATGAAAGTTAAGTGACTTCCTCAGGATCACACCATATACAAGTGGGGGTTGATGATTTTCAAACCCAGGTCTTCAGGTCTCCAAGTCTCCTGGTTTGCAGTTCAGTGCTTTTAATCACTAAGCTATACTGTCTGCACACATATGGCTTGCTTGTACTTCAATACAAATGTGCATACATTTGCACACATGCAGCATGCTTATAGCCACTGTTATACATTTTAGTTTTCTTGTTCCCCCTCATCTCAGCTGCACAGCTGAAATGTAGCACACATGCCAGTGGAAACACACGTGGTTCTTCCCACCCCCTAATACACACTTACCCACAAAACTACTTAATTACTTCTGTCTGGCCTGTATTCCTACTATTTTCTCTCCATCATTTTGAATGTTTCCACACAAACAGACTTTAAGGGGCAAACACAAAAGTAGCAATAACTCAACACCCCCCCACACCCCTCATGCACATACACTGTAGCAGGTGTAGCCATGCTGCTATAGAGAACCCACCAAGTATAGATATAAGTCAAGAGCCTCTTACCTGAGTACTAGGGAACCAGAGGCAGGAGTGTTTAAGAGATGATCATGTCCATGGGTCAGAGTGCTTGGGCGTACCCCTTTGAAATTAATGGAGATATTTTTTATTACTATGTTATACATTGTGATGGCAGTTGGAGAATAATGAAGGCCACTGTTCTACTAACAAGGCCCTTGTTAGCTGAGCGGTGGCCTTCATTAATCTACAAATCTCCATCAATAATGTATAAAATAGTAATAAAAAAATACCCCCATTCAATTCTTTGGTGCACGCCCCTGTAGTCTCACTTGCCCTATGTCATAATGTGCCTGAGCATGGGGATGTGGAGGTCAACTTCACTGGGGAAGGGGCTTAAGCCTTACTATAGTGGGGCTACAATAGTCTGTACATAACAAACTTCTCAACTGTCCCTGAATGCAAGGCACAGCCCTCATTTTACCCCTGAAAACTGCTCTGCTCCTCATCCATCCCTCATGGAAAACATGTTGCTCACACAGAGGATGTCCTGTAAATTTAGACTTTATGGCAGGGGCACCATTTTAGATTTCAGCAGGGGGGAGCCAACAACCAGTGGAGGCCAAGTGCTAGTTAGCCCCTAGGTGGCAAGCTCTAGAATGACTGGAACATTTCTAAAAGGTAAAACTTATTTGCTGTCACTGAAAAGTGACAGGCAAATCAGGAAAAATTCAAATGTATAAGATTCACCTGTCTATACCCCGGAGCAGTGCATCAGATTTGGGCTTAAACCCACCCAGTTACTGACCAATTTTTTTCCTGGCTGAAGTTCTGCCCCCCCCCAAAAAAAACAACAACATTGTCCTGATTTCTCTTCCCAACTCAGTTCCATTCAATACCCATCCCATATGGGTCATGAAGCCGCCCAAAGGTGCAGAAATGTGAAAAACATATTAATATTTCAGTCCATCCTCCTTTCACAATCCCTTATTTACTTTTACTTACTCAGGCATCTGGCCAGAACCTGTGTCCTAGCCCAGTGGGCCACCAGCCCAGTTTTCAGTCTGCTCCTCCTCCATCCTTCTGCCAGAAGCTGGATGCTAGAACTTACCATCTCAGGTCCCCAGCTTGGTCCATGACCAAGTCACCTCACCAACCGACCCCATCCAACCTGTGTTGCTTGCTTCTTGCTTGGTTGCTGCTATGGTTGCTGCTGCACTGCACTGATAAGGCTTACAAAGGCTGCCCACACCACTGTCACTGCTGCTGCTAGGCCTAGCTTGCTGCTGTAGGGGGCCTGTGCTGTTTTTTTTTGTGAGGCAAGCCTAGTAGAGTAAGTAGGTAGCTTAGTATCAAGTTAGCTTCTAGCTCACCCTCTGCTCCTTCAGCCACCAGGGGAGAGGGAGGCTCACTAAGAGAAGACCAACAAAAATATGCCACCACAACACTGCTATTGAGAGTTCAGTGCTCACTGACTCCTCCAAGCTGTAGTGTGCAGCCTGTCTACTCTGTGATGGGAAAGACGTTGTCACACTCACATGACTCATGTGCTCATGTTTGGCAGGAGCTCCTCCACATCATGTGTGACGGCACCACCACTAATAGGTGGAGAGAGTGGAAAACACAATACAGACACAGTTGAGTCAGGAGTGCACCTGCAGTGTGTACTCACACAGGCCAGGAGGACACTTACTGTGCAAAAGATTAAATCCAAATTTAATGCCATTATTACAACAACATAAGAACAACCTAGGCACAAATGCGGGGGGGGGGTGGGAGGCAACAGCCTCCCTCTGCCCTACTTAAATGGCACCCCTGCTTTATGGTAGAATTTCATTCTCAGGTACTAATATTGGTACAATTAAATACAATGGTTTGTACTGTGTTCTGAGGTACTGTATCTCCATGTTTCAGGATGTGTTCTGATCATCATCATGATGGTTAGTGTCCCTCATTGTCCCCCATTTTGAGTGTCCATGTCCCTCATTTCAGTGACAAAATGTGAGGTATGGTGCATGCTTCCAAGATCCTACTCAGCACAAAGAGTGCTAAGCATGGCCATAGTGTATATGCTCCACACAGAATGACAAAGGGAAAGTAAGTGAGCTGAAACAGTCATGGAGAAACACATTTGTAGCACTTGGGTCAGCTGCAAACTAGGGGTGCTAGCTGCACACTCGAGCAGACTTAGATAGACCTGGTGGTCTGTTTCTGCTGGCACATTTGTATGGTCATACTAAATACGCATAAGGGGATTTGCATGGCCCAAAACAAAAAGGTCAGGCTTCACAACACAGAAGCCCCTCTTAATACATCTGGAATGGGGGATGTTAGCTGACTATAACCTAGGTATTTAATGCCGTAAGCAAACAATACTTTACAAATTAATGACAATTTAGTAACAAAAATAAAAAGCAATTAAACAACTTGCAAATGGATTAGAATAATGAGTTTACCTAATTTTAATGGCAAATCAATGAAAAATGTATTTTAATGTCTTTAATTGCCAGCAGTAGTATGAGAGAAATAGAAACTGATGTGTTTTTTAGAAGAGATTTACACCAACTTAACTTGCTGCACACATAGCAAGTGTGCAACATGTGAACCTGATGTGATTTTTAAATGATGTTCACACCAGCTTAACTGTTGCATTCATTTTAAGCATGCAGCACACAAACCTGATGTGATTTTTAGAAGATGTTCACACTAGCTCATTTGCTGCACACATGTAAAGCTTGTAGCATGTGAATCTGATTTACTTTTTTAGACCTGGTTTGTTTAGATTTACTTTGTATATGTGAACCGCATGCAAACATTGCACAATTAAGCATGTGGCATGTATTCTGCATGTACAGAGCACACTTATATTTCTGTGAGGGGATTGCCTTACAAACACCATTAACTCGAGTACAGCAGTCAAACCCTGTTGAACCATAGCAGTGCACCTCTGCCACAGGCAACAGCACATCTATCAGTTCTTCACAGTCAACAGTGTCAGCAGTGAGGGAAAGGACATCTACAGCTACTTCTTAGGCATCTTAAGTTCAGGGTCAGAAAGGCAAATTGATTCTGAGTCTCCTGCAACAGCATAGACTGTTATTCTGTAAAGAAAGTGCAGCTGCTTCATCTGCCAGACTGGTAACTGTCTCATGCAGCACAATGATCCTGGAGTACTTTGCAAATCATGCTGTGATTGGTCTTGAGGGAAGATCCAGTACTGTATTGGAAACAAAATGAATACTGACAGTTTCTCTGATTGTCACAAGCACTGAATTATGTGAGTCTGACCCTGAACATGAACAGCAGCCTGCAAACATTGATACTGAATATTATGACTAGGTTGCGTACCAAACGAATGGAACCCTCACCACTGCCACCATGCCAGCCACATGTGCAACACTAGCACTACTCTTAGTTTTCTTTTGTCAGTCATTTGATCAATGCACACCATAGGTATAATTTCTGTAAACAGCAGCAGCCTCACTCAGAGTAGCTGCACCTCTCATACATACCTCATTAATGCCCCCATGCACATATTTTTTTAAAACAGCAGGAAGCTCAATCACAGCAGCTGCACCTCTCATTCCTGCCTCAGCAATGCTCACCATGGGTATAATTTTTGAACACAGCAGCAGGCTCACTAAGAGCAGCTGTGCCTCTTGTACCTGCCTCAGCAATGCCCACCATGGGTATAATTTTTGGAAACAGCAGCAGGCTTGCTAAGAGCAGCTGTCCCTCTCATAACTGCCTGAACAATGCCCGCCATTGAAATAATTTTTGGAAACTGCAGCAGGCTCGCTAAAAGAAGCTACACCTCTCGTACCTGCCTCAATAATGCCCGCCATGGGTATATTTTTTGGAAACAGCAGCAAGCTCACTAAGTGTTCTGCTCTCCAACCAGCCTCACCCCAAAGAATACTCGAGTGAGAGTCGAGGCGATGGGTCTGTTGCTGGAGCAGCAGTGTTTGCTGTGAATCAGTGTCTAAGCATTTGTTTATTTTCCAGTACTGGCTTAATAAAGTGTATCTTTTGCCTGTCAACATTGCTTTTTTGCCTGATTCCATGTGCCACCACTACCTTTTGGTTTTGGCTTCGATGTCTGAGTGTGGCTACCCCTTTTGTGGTGAGCACCAGCCCTGCATTGTGAGTCACATTATTATCTGTTTGAATTTTGAGTATCTGTGCCAATTTATGCTGCAGGCCACAAGCATCAAAGGGGGTGCCATTGTGGACATGAACAACAGCAAACTAGATGAACAGCTGCTTTTGTCCTGCTTTCCTTCCTTTTTGAATTGCACCTAATATGAATGAAGTCAGAGCCTCAGCTAGTGGAGGACAGCCTATGAGCTACAGCTGGGATAACACAAAGGATTTTGCAGACAGTAGAAAAACAGCAAGAGAACACCTGCATGGTGTAGAGACAAACACTGAAAGTTCCAATACTATTAAGACTGCTTCCAATGATTTGGAGAAACTTGATGAAAGAGATTGACATTACTTTCAACATATGTACACTTGAGGATAATTTGCTGAGAGGTCAAGTTCCACACAGTTTGTGGGTCACAGTATCCCCCTCGAGTGGAATTGAGGACTTCTGTTTCAAATAAGAGTGGGTAAAAGCAGCCAGTGAATGTTCAAAAATATTTATCCAGTGCTTAATGAAAGACGATACCCTAAAGTATGAGGAATTGCTTATAGAATTAAAAACAGCTAAAGTACTGTCCTTTAAAGGGAACCCACAATTTAAAGACCTTGATTATCAGCTACAAACAAAATTAGCCTAAATATGAGGCTGAGGTGATTGAACATAAAACTAAAAAATGACTTCATGATTAGCTCGATTATGAGCGCGGGCTAAAAAAAGATCATTCAGCAGAGGTCGTTCATGGGTACGATTTGAAAAACAATGCAAAAATGAAAATAAAAGTAAGAGCCATGACTGCACTAACATAAGATAGAGGTCAGATATCTTGCAGACAAATGCTGGTGATCAACAGAATCCTTTTTTAAGCAAGAACAAAACAAAAAAAAAAACACCACAAGAAACAAAGAAAAACAAGGCAAGGTCGAAGAAGTGGCAGAAGGGTCAATAAATGCAGACCGACTTTTGAGAGTGAGAAAGAAGGACATTCATTACAAATCATAAACTTATCTGATCTTTTTCTTACAAATTCCCAGATATCTGTGTTACAGAAGTGTCTGAGCTTTATTCCTACCCCACCAGTTAATGATTTTCAAGTTGTTATTGATCTTTATAAGTGCTTTAGAAAATTGAAATTAAAATTACGTTTCTTAAAAGAACTCACAGTTTCACAAACTGATTTCAACATGGATCTCACAGTGCTTGAATAGGTGTAATTTAATGAAGATCTTGAATATTCATTGAGAGCTATGGTGGCCCCACTTCCAAATGCAGTGCCTAATAACTTGAATGAATCTATGTTGTGTGCTGATGAAATTCCTAATATTGCTACCATGGATCGTCCGGAGTCTGCAGAACTGAGCCCTCCTTCGAACATCATTTTTGAAGGAAATGTGCCTGATGAATTTTTCTTCCAGATGTTGACATGTTGGACTCTCTATTACAGGAAAATAACCAACCTGACCTTTTGACCACCCAAGATATTTTGACCTCCAATGACATTGCAGGTCACGGGATTCTCACAGCTAGTAATCATATATCCAGAGTAAGAAAAAAATCAATTTCAGTCATGGTCTCTGTTTTGTCCTAAGATATACAATAGCACCATTAACTCTTATAAAAAAATGGTCTGCAAACAAGCCAAGGAGACAGTGCTGCCCCAAGCATTATAATTTAACTAGGAATGAATTTATTTCTTTGGAAGACTTATCTTACAAGATTCTGTGGTTATTAAACCTGCAGATAAGGGGGGCTATGTTGTCATTCTAAGTAGAAACTATTAGAAACGCATAGCACTTTCCTTTTTTAATAAAGAAGAAAATTATTGCAAGCTGCATTTTGATCCTACAATGAATTTTAAAAGGAAATTGCATGCACTGCTTTTCACTGCTTTGGATAAAGTGGACATTACAGAGAGAGAGAGAGAGAGAGAGAGAGTACCAATTCATTTGGATAGACTACCCTAGGGTTTCTGGGTTTGACATTCTCCGTAAAGCTCACAAGAACAGGGAAGACCCACCAGGTAGACCCATTGTCTCAGGGACAGATTCATTGACACAACATTTAGGCAAATTAATTGACTTTTTTCTCAAGTTCTGTGTTCTAAAACTGTAATCATATATTAAAGATACAGCAGATCTGCAGCAGAAAATATAAAATTTGAACTAGGAGGAGGACCTTACCTGGTCAGGTATAGATGTAGAAGCATTATACACTTCAGTCTAGCACCCTCAGGGAGTATCTGCTATTGAGTACTTTATTGAGGAGATTTTAAAAACTGACTATGTACCTAAGGAATTTATTTTATAATGTTTGGAATTTTTGCTGACTCACAATTATTTTGAAATTGAGGGCCAATATTTTTTGTAAACTTGTGGTACTGCTATGGGTGCTACCATGGCACTAAGTTATGTTAATCTATTCTTGGGTTATTGGGAAAAAAATATTATTTTCAATCAATCTGTGAACGTTTTTCTTAAATACATCAAAACACTGGTTCAGATTTATTGACAATGTGTTATGCATTTTGTAGGGTGACACCCAGGCAGTGCTGGCTTTTATAGATTGGCTAAATGATAATCTGAATTTAAAATTTGCATACACAGTACTTCGAGCCAGTAGAATTTAAATATCTTGGATCTTACACTGTCAGTGAGTGACGACAACAGCAGAATCATTGAGACTAGTTACTATCGCAAACCTACAGTTACTAACTCTGCGTTATTTGCTACCAGTGCACATCCCCTAGCCTAAAGAATTCTGTTCCTTTTAACCAGTTACTTAGACTGCACAAAAATTGCAGTACTAACAAAGCATTTGACCAGCAGGCTAATGAACTTATTAATAGATTTAAGGAGAGGGGTTATGATTCTGCCTTGCTTGCAAAACCAAAAGATAAAGTGACTATGATTCCTAGGGGAATCTTTGCAACAGAATAGGGAACCCTCAGGTGTTGATACACAGCCATGTACTTTCATTACAGAATATAACCATATGGCAGGTAAGATAGGCAATATTATTTACAAAAACTGGACTATCTTACTTAGAGATACTGAAGTAGGCATGGCTGTAGTATCACATTCCATGGTTATATTTAGCAGAGCCAATAATCTAAAGGACAAACTTGTCCACAGTAGATTGAAGAAACATAACTATTCAAAGAATACTTGGCTACCAACATGTTCTTCTGGCTTTTATACATGTACCAGATGTAATGTATGCAAATACACCATGAACAGTAATTGCTTGCAGCATCCCAGATTTTCTGAGACTTGTGTTAGGATAAGGGAACTTATCACATGTGATACTTCTTATGTGGTATATGGCCTGTGGTGTAGCTGCCAGTTGGTTTATATTGGAAAGACTGTTTGCCCCCTCAAGCAGCGCTTTCAGAAGCATGTGCGTTCAACTGGAAATAACAGTTGGGATGCCCCTGTTGGGTCACATTTTACAATGCACCGTAGGTTCAGACCAGATAACTTGAAGTTCATGGGTTTAGAAAGGGTCCCCCCTCCGAAGTTAGGAGGTGATAGAGTGAATTTATTACTTCAGAAGGAAAGCAAAGAGATACTCAAACTGAACAGTGTTAAACTAGCAGGCTTAAATAATGAATGGGATCTTAAACCATTCCTGAAAAATGAAATGCTTTTCCACTTAACTTGAAATGATAGTTTTCTGTACCACTTAGCAAACTCTTTATTTGAAATTGTTAATACTGTGTTTATGGCTTTGTTCTCACATATATTTTTTTCTCCTTTACTTCCCCTTAGGCAAGCCCTTCACCACTTTTTTCAGACCTGCAGTTGTTTGGAATACCTTACCACCTCCTACTTGAGTACAGCTTAATTGCTAGGGGGTCCTTGATTTCTGAAGCCTTGACAATATCAAAGGACAGGTCCAGCAGTTTGCCTTCTTGTTTTTTCAACACTGCTTCTTATCAAATTAAAATATTATTGAATGAGCGCAGGATTTGCTGCCATCAATTTGTTCAAAAATGTATTTTAATAAGTTTAAGCAGTGTATTGAGAAAGGACTTTTTAAAGTTTTTTAACCTTTATGTTACACTTGTTTGTGATTTGATTTGAAACTTTAATGAAAGGCTTGGTTACATTCACTGAAAAACGTGATTGTTTACACCTGTCAGGTATTATTGGGTCTTTAAAAGTGTCCTGCTCTCCAACCAGCCCCATCCCCAAAGAAGACTCTAGTGAGAGTTGAAGCGCTGGGTCTATAGCTGGTGCAGAAGGGTTTGCTGTAAATCAGTGTCTAGGCATTTGTTTATTTTCCAGTACTGCCTTAATAAAGTGCATATTTTAGCTGACAACATTGCTTTTCACCTGATTCTGTGTGCCACCACTGCCTTTTGGTTTTGATGTCAATGTCTGATGGTTGCTGCCCTCTTTGTGGTGAGCACCAGCCCTGAATTGTGAGTTGCAGCATTACCTGTTTGGATTTTTGTATACATTTTGGAAACAGCAGCAGGCTCACTAAGAGTGGCTACACTTCTCGCACCTGCCTGAGCAATGCCTGCCATGTGTATAAGTTTTGGAAACGGCAGCAGGCTTGTTATGAGAGCCTGTGCTTCTCATACCTGCCACAGCAATGACCACTATGGGTATAATTTTTGGACACAGCAGCAAGCTTGTTAAGAACAGCTGCACCTCTCATACCTGCCTCAGCAATGCCCACTACGGGTATCATTTCTGGAAACAGCAGCAAGCTTAATAAGAACAGCTGCACTTCTTGTACCTGCCTCAGCAATGCCTGCCATGGGTATTATTTTTGAAAACAGCAGCAGGCTTAATAAGAGAAGCTGTGCCTTTTGTACCAGCATTGGCAATGCACCCCCATAGGTATTAAAACAGCATGGGGCACCTAACAAGCTATCTAATAGTCTATAAAAAGAGTCTTTCACATTATTTTTGTTATAGCCAGGGTCAGGTATTTGGGCAGCAGAACAGGTCTGGTAGTAACTACCAAACCCAACCTGACTACTTGTTTTTCATCTAAGTATTTTTGAGGTACTTTTGGGGTACCTGTGGGTAGTCTTGGGGTTGGGTCTTTTATTACCCACCCTTCCCTAGTTACTGCATGCTGCTGTGAGGCAGTCACTATTTCAGCCAAGGATTTTGTCTTCACTCCGGTGGACTGTGGCTTCAATGACTCAGATGTAGGTTGGGCCTTAGGTTGGGCAGGCATGTCCATGCTTGAGGGAGAGGCTTCGGATGAGGCTTCCATAAGCAGTGGAGCATATTGGTTGTTATCAAGCAAATAGGAGGGTTCCTTTTTGGTATCCTCAGATTGCTCACTACAGCTCTGACTCCTGACTTTCTCATGAATGTGAGTGAAAGAGTTTCTGTGGCCACCATGGTGGTGATTTCTTCATTTGTGTTTGGGGGGTAACATCCACAAATCCTCCAGGGTCACCTGTGTGGTTCGGGCAGGAGGGTGATCTGTTGCTGAAGCAGGATTTGTCTCCATTTGAGCTGGTGAGTGCTCTTCCTCCTCTCTTTAGCGGGCCTGTGGTTCAGATTTCATCAGGGCTCTATACCAATGGTTCTGAATGTGGTCAATAGCAGAGTCCGGGGTGTGAAATATATGTGGAACCCCATTGTGTAGTATTCTCAGCAGAGCTAGGTATCAGGGCATGATTGGGATACCAACCCTGTGTAATGCTTGCCATGCCTTGGTAAACACTCTGTGGTGCAGTTAGATCTCTTGAGTAATCCTGAAAAATCATTACTTGGTGGCCTTGCCATTGTAGAGTTCCTAGTTATGGGGCACGTCATAAGATTTCCTCTAAGCTTGAAAATGGAGAAATTGGGCTATAATAGGCCATGGATTTTCACCTTGCTTGGGAGGTGGGGCTAGAGATAGATGAGTCTGCTCTGTCTCATACTGTGGGTCCCCAGAATGTTTAAGGATGGTGTGCAGGATATGTTGTACAAATGCCTCCCAGTTCAGCTTTTTCTGGTAGGCCAATAAATCTTAAGTTGTTTTTATGCCCTCAATTCTCCAGGTCATTTCATTTAGCCTGCTAAGTTTGTATAGTTTTTTCTTGTTGTCTAAAGATGGTGTATTATTCTTGGCATGATTCTTCTGCATGTGAAAGCCGCTGCTCATTTGCTGTTGTTTTAGCAGAAAGTTGTTTTAATTGCTCAGACTGTAAAGAAGAATTGCGCTTGATATCCTCAAGTTATTCAAATTACTCAGTGAGTAATTTCAAAAACATAATTTCTATTTTGTCCATATTTGGTGCCAACACCATTGTAGGAAGCGGGCTAGAGTTTGTATGTTCTCGATGGTGTCACAATACTATTTTGGCTCTTGCTGCTAAAGACGCTATAGTACCTCATTCAAAACTAGATTGGATGATAGCGGGAGTTATTATTTAAGATCTGCCACAGAATTCTGTTGAGAAATATTGCTGAGGAAGTCAAATGACTTAGGAATAAACTCAGGAGGAGAGGAGAGTTTGAATCAGGCTGCCATCTTCACTGAGTGCTAGCCACATCCCTTCTGAGGGTCCTATCTGTAAAAGAAAACAATGCTTGCAGACCCTACCTCCCCTGCTGCATCCCAGTGCCCCAATTTGCATTTCATCAGAGTCTGACATTTTTTAACATATCTTTAGATATTTTTTTTCCACTTTTTACAGCCCTTCCACAGCTTCTGGTTTTGAAGGGTGCCAGCGGCCATCTTGTGGCTACCACGCACATCACTTGCTTGGTTTATGCTAATATGCCCTGATGATGCCACCTTGGTCAGAAGGCTATACTAGCATAAACCAAGTGAGGGAAATGCATGGCAGCTGTGAGATGGCTGCAGGCACCCATCAAAACCAGAAGGGGTGAAAGAGCTGTAAAAAGTGAAAAAAGATATGTAAAGGTATTTTTAAAAATGTCAAACTCTGTTAAAATGCAAATCAGGGACTTGGGATGCAGCAGTGGAAACAAGGGCTGTAACTATTGTTTTCCTTTAAATTGAGCCCACCTGTTCATTATTAGTAAATGGCAGTGATGACTGAGCTACCGGGGCTCACTTCAGAGCTGGGGGGCTGAGCCCTAGCAAGCCCCCCATAATTCCAGCACTGAATATAAGCCTCTCATCACCAGTGGTCACTGATGTAACTATTCCTTGACACAACAGGACTCTTTTACTGCAGCATCTCATATCACATCTAGAGGGGGCTGCTTTTCACAGATGGTTTTATACATGTACAACAATCTGCAATTTCCCTATTTGGTGCTCTAATTCCAGATCATAATACCATCCTAGATCATTGTAAAATAATCTCATCAAGGTTTCTTTTTAACATGAAGTATTTTACTGAAATTGATAACTGGCAACCATATAACCGTGTGAAAAGAAGAAAGCCTAGACACAAAACTGGAAACATGCAACAATAAATCAGTAACCAACGATAAAAGACAAATAAAAAAACATGTGCAGAGGAAATAGTCAACAAACAGTTATGCAAAAATGTAAATAGCATACACATAACAGATATGGGGCCACACATACAGATAAAAATATCAAAACTCATACCAATGATCAAAATGAATAAAACCAAAAACCTAAATGAACAACCATATAGATATAAAAAAAAACAGAGGGTGTAAAATCAAACCACAATGGAAAAATTAATTGTAGCCACATCAAGGTTTCTATTGCAAACCCAAGAGCAGATATTCTACTTCCTCAATGCATCAATGTAAAATAAAACAAGTTTTGAAGGACGACTTTCGGGTGTCCATCTTTTGCAGTTTGGTAATGCACGCACTGCTGCAGACTTCAGAACATGTCAGACCTGCAGAGTAAAACATTTTTATAGTAATTTCCTGAATAGTTGCCTTGCAGGTAGCAGACAGGCTGATGAATTAGTAGGATAAAATAGATCACTATTCTACCTTGGCAAGGTAACTGGCTCTGTGAACTTGGGTTCTGCCTCACTGGGTGTTAGATGAGTGAATGTACTGTATGTCTTGTGCAACTATAGTACCCAATGCACAGAGCCTGATAAAGGACTGAGACTAGACTTGCAAAGATGTTTCCTCAGTACAGAAAGTTGTATGAGAAATCTTTTGGTTTACTGTGGTACAAATACTATTATCCAGCAGGTGCTTTAAAGAGGTGTATACAGTGAACAAGCAGTAGCTACCCTACAGAAAATCATTTAAGGCACATGTCAGTATATAGAGAATACTCAATGAGCTACTATGCACAATCAGTGTGTTCTGCCACAGAGGGGTTCTGGTTCCCATGACCTCGAGAGCGAAGCCCCAGAGGTCTGTGGAAATCAGAGAACCCCAAGGATTTGACTATGTCAACAGGACCAGGTGATTTGAAGCCAAGATTTTTAAAAGAACTGGCAACTGTGTTGTGTTACCCAATCCAAGCTATTTTCCAAAAATCTTTAGAAAAGGGTTTGGTATCAGAGGATTGGACAATAGCCCATGTTGTCCCCATACATAAAAAAAGCTCCAAGTCAGTATGCACCAATTATCTGCCAATTAGCTTGACAAGTATTCTAAGTAAGATTTTGGAAACTTTTATTAAAGATTTCATTGCAAAACATATTCAGGATGATGGGTATATGGATATTCAACAGCATGGGTTCAGAAAGGGAAGGTTTTGTCTAACAGACTTACTCTCCATCTTTGACCCAGTTAGTGAAGCCCTGGATAAAAATGTATCTGTGGATATACTTTATATAGATTTTGAGAAGGCTTTTGACAGTGTGTCACATCAAGAGTTAATAAACACTCTATGGGAAATAGGTCTGGATAAATGTATTAATCAATGGATCATGGCTTGGTTGGGAAACAGGAAACAGTGGGTTTGTATTAAAGGGTACATGTCTGGATGGGTCTCTGTATCAAGTGGAGTTCCACAGGGATCCGTTCTTGGCCCCACTCTATTTAATATTCTCAGAGCCTCCCTAAATTGTAACTCAAAGTCATGGATGGCAAAGGTTGCCGATAACATAAAAATTGGAGCAGTAGTATTGAATGAGAATGATGCCAAATTATTCCAGCGAAACATAGATGCATTGGCTAAAAGTGTGGGACTAAAGAAACTCCAATTTAACATGGATAAGTGCAAAATTATGTATTTAGGTAAGAGAAACCGTAGCTATAGTTATAATATAAATGGGCATAATATTTTAACAAATTAATTGGAGAAAGATCTAGGAATAAAGATATAAAAAAATGGCCTTCACCAGTCACTGCACAAATGTCACTAAAATGTCTACAGTATTCTTGCTTGCAAAGGAGAATCATAAAAAGTAGGGACTGAGGGGTGTTGATCCCACTCTGTGTTTCTCAGGTACATCCCCATTTGGAGTATGGAGGCAGTTTTTGGATGCCTGGGTTAAAACGAGATGTTGGGAGGTTGGAGGGTGTTCAGAGAAGGCCAACTAGGCAAGTAGAAGGGAAGGGGGGAAATGGTCATATGAGGAAAGGCTCCAGGACTTGGGCCTGTATTCACTGCAATATAGAAGATATAGAGGTGACATGTGTTTGGTGTATAGGGCATTCAGGGAACCTGACCTTTGGGAATGTATAGGATTAAATAGAAGTGCAGTCACTACCACAAATAGGGGTCACCAGTTCCAACTGAGGGGTGAGAACTATAACAAAAATATGAGGGGAGGATGGTTCTCACAATGAGTGGTGTCACAGCAGAACTCATTACCTGAGTTTCTGGTATCATGTGACACTACAAATCAGTTCAAATATGCACTAGATGAATACTGCATAAGATCTTGCTATCAATTCACTATATGAATAGAGCAGGACAAAAATGACCTAAACTACATGTACCTGTTATACATGTTATGAGTCTTATGAGATCAAATACAAGAGTCAAGTGATATTTCAGAATAACACTGCGTCATGTGTAAACATAACTCAGCAGACCTCAAAGCTGAGTTACATTTACATACAATGCCATGTATTTGGAAATATCACTTGCTCCTCCTTGGATGCATTGTACCTGATCTGTGTATTTAAGCGAGGGGGCTACCGGTATGGGTGGAGGTGATCCAGGTGATCAAGGAGGAGGAGAATGCTAGTTTAAAAGTAGAGCTGTGCTAGTGGCTGCCCACGGAGTGGCTGCACTCATGAGTGGCTCATGCAGGAGTGGCATGAGTCACTGGCGGGAGTCAGTGGTGGGAGGCTGCTTACAAAAATTCAATGGTAACAAAATAGCAGGGTCTGGTCATTGTATGAATTGTATTGTAGGGGGCATACTACTTAAAACATTTGCAATTTCCAATTTAAGGGTTAGCTTCAGGATTCAATTTGTATGATTGTAAAACAATGTCCTGTTGCAATAAGATTGCATAATAGTCATCATACAGTATCTTTAGTATAACTGTTTAGTAATCATTTGGTGTTCAGTCAGGTATAATACAGTTTTAAACCTTTTAACATGAGGGGTTCTTATGTATGCATGCTCTACTGTTTAATAGCTTGATCAGGGTTTACTGTGTATAAGATATGATGAAGGGAAATATGAACAAACTAGAACATTTAACAACTTTTTTCCATTCAAATGTCTTAGTAACATCTACTCATCAGATTCATCTACATGTGAAGTCCTTGGGTAGACATATGCTAAACCAGTTATTAATACCAAACAACTTTAGTTGTGTTTGTGTCCACTATCATTTGCTCTGTACTGCTCATGGTAGGTGATGTGGAGACAAACCCTGGACCCACTGCTTCCAGTGTGTTGGATAAATGTTACTGGCAGATGGCTGGTATTAGGTTTGCCCACCTTAATGTTAGGAGTTTTCTGTCTAAGAAATCTGAGATTGTGGCCTGGGTAGTCAATTATGATCCTGATATTTTTAGCTTAACCGAATCTTAGTTAAAGCCCCATACAGCTGATAATTTAGTCATGATGGAGGGTTATAAGCATTTTCAGAAAGATAGGGGAGGGACTAAGAAAGGGGGCAATATTTTAGTATTTCATAAATCTGAGTTTGATTTGAAAGAATTAAGACCTGCTTATAAATCCACCACAAACTGTGAATGGTTATTGTTGGAACTGAAACAGGTGATTCCTATAAATTGCAATACTGCATGGTTTACAATCATCCAAAAACTGGTAGAAAAGGGCTTGAAGATTTTTTGCATTTACTTTTTCTTTAAATTCTACAAGTGCTCTCTTGATTATGGGATTATGGTATGAATGTGGGGAGTCTCAATCATATCATTCTTGATTGGGTATTTACAAATAATTCAGTAACTGCTAAAAGTGTTGGCGTATTCCCAGATGTGATAAATTACCATCTAGCCACTTATTGCACTTGGAAATGCAAAATACTTAAACCACCCCCAGATTTATCTCATAGAAAATTTACTAATGAGACAGTGAAGGATTATTAACTGAACTGCAACAGGTTGACTGGACCTATTTAAATGCAATTCCAGACGTGAATATTGCAGTAGATTTCTTTATAACTACCCTTTTGGAATTACAAAATAAGCTTTTTCTGAAAATAGTAAGAAGAGTTACAGGAACAGTAAATACATGGATAATGCCTGCTCTACTTCATTTAATGAAACTTAAGGATTTAGCCTGTAAACGTTGTAAGGTAACTAACACTAATACTGATTTTAATGATTATAGGAAGCTCAGAAACAAATGTAAAATAAAAGTTAGGCAAAGTACATCTAAGTATTGTCAAGACTTGCAGAACTCGGGACTACAGAATCCTAGAAAGTTTTGGACTTCAATAACTTCTCTCATGAAACATAAAACCCAAGAATGGGCTGAAGTATTTTATAATGATGGTTGTCAGCTGACAAATCCACAGGAGAGTCGTGATACCTTTTTATATAAGTTCCTTAATTTGTCTAGATATACACAATCTTTTGAACAGATTTCTAATAAGGTCATTTATTCATCCAAAACTTCAAATACAATTCTTTTCTTTTCTCTGATTTGGCCAAGCTAGACTTATCTATTTTGACATCTGTATTTAATAGTATACTGTATGTAGATTTACATTTAAGTTACCATATTCTACTCATCATTGTGTATTGTATAAGCACTGAGGATGGCTTCCACTGAGGCTGAGCAGTTTGCATAGTTTAAGTTGTTTGACTGAGAATGTCCTTCATCAGAGGGAAAATTCTCCTCTTTATTCTTTACTTCATATTAATAATACTGATAGGAAACTCTGTTCTTGTGACATGGTTAGACTTACAGTGCCAAAAACTAAAATGGGAGATCAATCTTTTTCCTTTAGTGCAGCAAGAAATTAGAATGAGCTTCCTGGGTTACTTTTTGGTAACATTGGCCACCAAGCTTTTAAAATGAAATTAAGGAAACATTTTCTTGATCAGCTATGTTGTAATTGTTTTTGACGGTGTTACTTGTATTGTATTTATGTTATTTTTTTTTTTTTTATAATATGTAACATCATGACTGTATTTATATGGTCCTGGGTCATGCATAAAAACTAGCCTTGGCTCATTGCATTTACCTAGTAAATAAAAGTAAATAAATAAATGAATACATTTGTGTAGTATACTGTATACTGAATAATGAGTACTTTGTAGAAAACTACTTAAACTTGATAGGCAATAATAAAGTATATAAACAAGCAAACGCACCCCGCTAGGTGCCACAGCACTCCCTCTTATGTCCAGCTGTCTCCCTGACTCTCCCTAAGCCACCTCCTGTGCCCCTTCTGCCCCCAGTCCCACATTCAGTTCCCCCCAATTTGCCACAGTGTGTGGCACTGGCTCGGGGCATTTAGATCACCTCCTGGCTGGTCTATGTTGAGTCACTTGCTCTGTCTATGGCGGGGCCTGCTAAATCCCCAAAAAGTGGATGTTGAGCCCCTCCATGGCACAAGCCTCCTTGTGACCTGGTGCACATGGATCTGGGTCGCAAGGCTGGCATAGTACCATTTTGGCTCAATAGCTCCCCTTTTTACCGTAATCCATGTTTGAAAATTGGAAATGCCACATCTTTTGATGCAAGGTGCCACTTGTGTCATTTATGTTTGACGCAGCCACCTTGCATCATTCCCCGGGCTTTGAAAATCAAACCCCGTTGATCCATCCAGACTGCCCATAAAACCTCAACAAACCCAGGACCTGCTGTCCATACAATGAGTTAATTAACTAGTTAGTTAACTAACATATGTTAGTGGATAGGAAAGGGGAAAGTGGGTATATATTTCCCAGTTAATATATTTTGCATTGTTTGTTCCTTTGGGTATTTCTATGCTTATAGATGTGCAGTTGTGAAGGCTCATCCTGCATCCTGTATAATGTTCAGTTTACCTCTTGTTTTGTGATTCTCCTGGGTTGTGCCTGGAAATAGGCAAATGACTTATCTAGTGCAACTACCTGGTAAATAACAACTAACTAAATAAATATAAATAAATATATTGCACGTAAGGAAGTAAAACGAGTGGGTGGATCTGAGAAAAACTGATAATAGGCAAGTTAAGACTAGAAGCTGAAAAACAAAACAGTGATGAACAGGAGGGAGGGGAGAAACGCTGTAGGAGTGAATGAGTTGAGGAGTTCTCAAGAAGGGTCCAATACACCGGGCATTGGAGGAAGGTTGAAAGGTGACAAATGGGGAGGAAGGAGGCTGGGAAACTTGGGGAAAATGAAAATGGATATGAACACTTTGCACAAATCTCCATATGAGTATGTTTGTTTGTTTGTTTGTAAAAGTTTATTCTTGAAAGCATCCAAGGAATAGGATAGCCCAATTGAGCAGAGGCTCATTTGCAATGGGGTCCCACAGTCATACATAATAAGAAAAATACAATAGTTCCAGTAGATAGTAGTACATCCAAGCATGCCATGAACAGATGTGTGTGCAGGCATACTCATAGAGGCATCTGTGATATGATATTTTCAGGGTGCGATTAGTTTGGCCCTTTTCTTCTGTACACTCTTTGATCTATAACATTTCCCTTTTGTTTTGTATACTCTTTGGTCTATAATACTTCCCTTCTGTTGCCAGGCAATCCATAGACACAAAAGATAAAGCCCCTCCCCCATTCACTACTATGCAGTGTGTGGACTGGTAGTCATAGGATGGTGGCTGAATTTTTCTAATATGTTTATTTAAAAAAAAAGGAATATTACGAATATTAGCCATGTGTTCTGCTTGTCTTGAAATAGTTAAGAGACCCAGGTAATTAAGCCAAATCACAAGGAAAATGAAAGTCTGATCTGCATGCTCCTGCATACTGAGAAAGAACTGGAGTGTGTCATTTAGCTACTGTACACATTTTTATGGAGTCTAAATAAATTGGCATCTCCCAGGTTGAGCCCTGTTCTGAATGTATAGTACTAACATGGTTCAGTTGGTAGCACATTTGCCTCTGTGCCACAAGACTGTAAGTTCTAGTTCCACACCAGATAGAGCTTATATCATAAATGTTGGCACACGAGTGCAATACTAGGAGGGATGCTGTACTGCTGGGTGTGCCATCCTTTGGATGAGATGATAAACCTAATTCTTACACTGGTCTGGTGGGGCAGGACTGCTAGGAGAAGGCATCCATGGTAGTAATGAGGAAGGGTATAACGTCACAACAGTGACGGGAATACAGCGAAGACCATCACAGCGACATTTTTGGCAGTTCACTGTGATGGACTGCTGGTTTCCCAACACTGTTGCCTCTGGGGTGTTCGCCCCTTCCCTGAACCAACTTCAACTTGAAGTTGGTTATTTAAAGTCTGGAGGGTGTGGGGGGTGGAGCCCTCTACATGGATGGTGTGGGGGCAAAGCCCCCCCAGAAAACATCAGTTCCCCCAGCGATGGCACAAAACCAGTTGGTGGTGTTGTGCCATTGCTGTGCTGATGGTCAGCAAATTCTGTGTCACAGTGGCATGGTGGAACCACAAAGGAGAATGTGGGGGCCCTCCATAGTGGAGACCCCTAGTTGGGGGGGGTAGAGGAACCAGAGGAGGAGGAAGCAACTTCTGGTGCAGGATTTGATTGTCAGGGGGATAGTTTTGGGGATATATAAGAGCAGGAGGCAGATTGGGTGCCTATATGATGCAATGGCCTTGAGGGATGGGAAGCATAGCCTGAAGATTGCTAGGGCAACCAGACGGGAGGGAGAGATGGATGTCATTGTTCACCTGGGGACTAATGACCTTATAGTGACAGAGCTGGGATAGTGCAAGGGTATTTCAGGAAGCTGGGGAGTGGTCTTAGGTTGCTTGTGCAGTGGCTTTTGCTGAGGTACTGCTTGTCTATGATGAGGGGAGGAGAGGGATCCCCACACCAGGAACTTCAAGTAATTGCTGAAGGAATTTTGTAGAAAGGAGGGGTTCAGCTGCATTGGGGACTGGGGACCCACTTGGGAGTATAAGGGCATATACATGGGGGATGGCCTGCATCCACCAGGGAGGGGAACCACAGTCCATAGTGGATGGTTTAACTATTACTTCAATGAACATTTAAATTAGCTGAGGGTAGGGCAAAAGGGATCAGGGACGCAGAAACTACTCCCCACAGGCTGAAGTAGAGTTTAAGGAGAATCCCACAGGTTGTAAATTAATAAAAGAAGCAAGGTGGTGGAGACAAAGGGGAAGGAAGGGAATGTTAAAAGGGGGAGGAAAATCTGGAAGGCCATTTGTGTGAATGCTAGAAGTCTAGGCAATAAGATTCCAGACCTGGAGGCAATCATGCAGAAGGCCAACCTGGATATTGTGGCCATTACCGAGTCATGGAGCACTGAAAACCATGACTGGGACTTGGCCATACCAGTCTATACTCTGTTCAGGAAGGACTGGGTGGGAAGCAGCGGAGGGGGTGTTGTGCGTTATATGAGGAAAAGCAAAAAAGTGATGAAGATACAGGGAATACGGGGGAGGCAGAGGTACTGTGGGTCATCCTGGAGATGGGAAATGGAGCCACTATTCATACTGTAGTGATGTACAGACCTCCAGCACAGGGGAAGGAGTTGGATTAGGTACTGGTGGAAGCCATTGGCAAGATAACAGAAATGGGGAGTGAGGTGCTGCTGGTGAGGGATTTCAATCTGCCGCATGTAGATTGTATCCTCTAAACAGTGGCTTCACTAGCAGCAGGGACATCCTGGATTCTCTGCAGGGGCATTCCTCAGACAGCTAGTCAGTGAACCCATTCAAGATGGGGCAGTACTGGACCTGGTACTCACAGGGATAGTGTTGCAGATGTAAAGATGAGAGGCCACCTGGGGACCAGTGATAACTGTATGGTGTCATTCAATATAAGGACAGCTGCTGAACTGAAGCACACAAGGATGAGGGTCCCGGACTTTAAGAGGGCAAATTTTATAAAGATGGGTGAATGCCTCAGGGATGACCTTGCAGGGGGGGGATGGGTTGGGTGTGGTGGAGGAACAGTGGGAAAATTTAAAAGGGAGTATAGTAAAGGCAACTAATCATCTGCATCAAACAAGTGAGCAAAAGGAAGAGGAAAAAGAGATCATTATGGTTCTTGAAAGAGCTGACTGAAAAGGTAAAGGCTAAAAGGGTAGTGTTCAGAAGTTATAAGTAGACACAGATGGAGGAGAATAGGGAGGTGCATCAGGAGAAACAGAGGAATCAGGGAAAGCATTTTGGAGCATAAAGGCTCAAACTGAAGAGAGAATAGACCAGGTGGTAATGAAAGGGACAAGATATTTTTCAGGTACAGTATGTAAGTGTAAAGAGGAAGACCATGGGTGGGATTATAAGGGTAAAGAGAGAAGAGGGGGGCTATGCAGTGGGGGACTAGGAAATGACAGACATCCTGAACAAACAGTTTTGTTCTGTGTTAACAGAGGAATGAGAAGGGTAGGGGGCCACAAAAAGGTAAAAGAAGCTTTGGAGGGACGCCGGTAGACACCAGTCCATTTTCAGAGGAGAGAGTCTTGATGGGACTTGCTAATCCGAAGGTGGACAAAGCAATGGGACCAGATGGGGTGCATCCAAGGGTAATGAGGGAGATCTGAGAGGTACTGGCTGCACCTCTGACAGTGCTTTTCAATAGCTCACAAGAAACAGGAGTGATTCCAGAGGACTGGAGAAGTGGGGAGGTAGTTTCACTGCACAAAAATGGGAGCTGGGAGGAGGCTACCAATTATAGGTTAGTCAGCCTGATATTGGTGGTGGGAAAGCTAATAATCACTGCTGAAAAAAAGGATTGTGGAATATCTTGAATGCAGTTGATTACAAGACCCAAAGCAGCATGGGTTCACAGGGGGAGGTCATTAAAAAAATCTGACAGATTTCTTTGACTGGGTGTCAAAGGAATTAGATCTGGGTGGAGCTTCAACACTGTTCCACATAGGAGACTAGTAACCAAGATGGGTTTCTTAGGAGTGGGCCCAAAGGTGGTAAACTGGATAAGACTGGTTAAGGGATAGGTGAAAGAGGGTGGGGGTAAATGGAGTTCACTTTGAGGAAGACAGAGTGAACAGTGGGGTGCAACAGGGATCAGTGCTAGGACCGCTCCTGTCTAATGTCTTTATAAGTGACATTACAGAGGAGCTGGAAGTGATAGTCTTTCTCTGCATGTGACACCAAAATCTGCAGTAGGGTGGACCTTCCGGGGGAGGGGTGTAGAAAGGGTGAGCAGAGACCAGAGAAAACTAGAGGAGTGGCCAAGCATACGGCAGCTGGATTTCAATGTGAAAAAGTGAAAAATAATGCACTTATGGCGCAGTAACTCAGGGAAGAGTGCAAAAATGGGTGGTGTGATATTGATGACTACCAAGCAGGAAAGAGACCTGGGGGTAATCATATCTGATGACCTAAAGGTGGCCAGTCAGTGCGACAAGGCAGTCGGAAGGGTTAGTGGGATGTTGGGATGCATAGGGAGAAGTATCACCTACTAAAAAAGGGAGGTGGTGTTGCTCCTGTATAGATCACTGGTAAGATCTCACCTAAAGTACTGTGTCCAGTTCTGGAGACCACATCTCTGGAAGAACATAGACACAGTGAAGGAAGTCCAGAGGAGGGCAAATAAAATGGTGCAGGGTCTACATCAAAAGCCCTATGAAGGGAGACTAAAAGACCTCAGTATGTACACCCTGGACTAGAGGAAGGAGAGGGGGATATGAATGAGACCTTTAAATACCTCATGAGGGTAAATAAGGAATGGGATGGAAGTATTTTTCATAGAAAAAGGTGCTCAATAACAAGGGGACATGCTATGTAGTTGGAGAGGGGTAAATTCAGGAGAGTTGTGAGGAAGTACTTCATCACAGAAAGGATGGTGGATCCTTGGAACAGCCTTTCAGCAGAAATGGTGGGGCCAAAAACAGTGGTGAGGTTCAACTATGCATGGGATAGGCAGAAGGGAATCATAGTGGAAAGGAAGGGTGGAGGGAGAAGGAGCTGTAGATCAAGTATGGTCTGTTTTAATAATGTACTGTAGGTAGAGAAAAATGTGCAGACTGGAGGGTCAAATGGTCCTTATCAATCATCGAAATCTATGTTTCTGTGTAAACCAAGATCCCGTCTACCCACCTCTGGTTCTGCACTGGTGAGTGTCCAGGTGGAAGTTAAAGATCCCAATGCATTCTTTGTAGGAGTAGAGGATGTTCCTGGTGTTCTGGCCACCATTCCCTTTCCCATAAAATAGGTTCATGCAAGTGCCAAAGGCTGCGTGAGGGTATTGATGTGCAAAATTGTTGCATTGTCATTCACCTTCCCATAAAATTGGTTCATGCAAGTATCAAAGGTCGTGTGCCTGTACTGTTGTGCAAAATGGCTGCCATTACACATTTACAGTCACTTCACAACTAGCTTGTCATTGCTTGTTAAGCTCTTTGGGATACAAGGTGTACAAAAAGTGCTATTTGAATTATTCTTGCTTCTTTCCTCCTTCTTCCTTTTTCTCTTCCTCTTTGTCTTCTTCTTCCCCTGACATCTCTAGGTACACTTGGGATATATTATTTCTGTACGCATAAGTCAGCATATATGTATCAATCTTTATGTTGTCTTGCGCATGCGCAGGAAACATGTTGCAGTAACTTTGGAATAGCAGGTTTTGGAGGCGCGGTCGTGTTGTGGCCAGTGGCACCACTGCTTTTTGGGGCTGGGCTCCGTAGCTCAAATTAGATTGCATGCTGTCTATGACAGCAATGCAAAAGTGTGCCACCAACTTGAAACATTTTAGCCGCTGCAATGAGGGAGCTCCACCTCACTGCGGGGCCATGCCTTTCCTGGTGTAACATTTCAATCAGACATGGCGGCTGTGCTGTCCACCTTGCACAGTCCCCAGAAAAGATGATAACGGTGGTGTCCAGTCCCCCTGTCAGCATCATCATGCCCCCTTCCTGAGTTCATTTGCTGACGGGGAGCCCAATCCCCGTCGGCATCATGTCTCCTGCCAGTTGTTCGCCGAGGGGGGTGCCCAATCTCCCTCGGCATCATTCCCCCCTGCCGAACACCTTTTACTTGTTGACGGGGTGCCAATCCCCATCAGCTCCAGTCCCCCCGCACCCCAAAACCCACAGGTGACACGCTGGGAGCCCACCACAGTGTGTCAAATGTACCTCTAAAAAAAAAACTTCCTGTGATCTTTAATTTTTTTTTAACCCTGTTAAGTTGCAAATGGTCTCTCGCTGTATGCAGCCCCCTTCCAGACCCGTGCCCACCCATTGCATACCCCACCTCCTCACACCCCCACCCTCACCCAATACTTACCTCAAGAGCCTGGTGCAACGATCTTCGGTGGACCGGGAACATGTCTGCACCCTTCAAAGCTGACAACGAACTGAAGAAATGCCAGTAAGCTGTATGATGGCATAAATAGGTTTTTTTTTCAACTTTGGTGCATATCTCAGGCATTTTGGGGAATTTTGGCAACACATTACAACATGGGGTTATTGGGGCCCCTCCTCACGAATTCAGTCACTGTCATGGAATTATTTGGTCCCGAAAGGTGGTTTTGCGGTCATTGCGTGAAATCACCTTTCGGAATGGATTAACAAAATGACAGTGGCACGGTTCATGAGGTGGGCCCTCAAAAAGCCTATGTTGCAAATTTGGTGACAAAATTAAAAAAAATGACTGTTTTACGAGCGTGCGTTGTGCAGTTTCCATGCACGCTCGTAACTTCACAAATCTGTAATATTTTCACTCCAGATTTTCAACATTGGCATTTTTCCAAACCTCCTTATGAACAGTATAGCTGTCATTTTTCACATCCTGTCCAAAATGTGTTTTCACACTTCTGGCACAGAATAACTTGGTTGCTGTGGGAAATCAGTGTTCGTGATAGATTAAGAAAATCACAGTGACACTGTTCATGAGCAGAGGTCCAAAAATGCCTATGTTAAAAATTTGGTGATGAAAGTCCATTAAATGACTGTGCTATGAGCATGCGTTGCACAATCTCCATGCACCCTCGTTACTTTGCAAATTTGTAATATTTTTACTCCAGATTTTCAACATTGACATTTTTTTATACATCCTTATAAACAGTACAGCTGTCATTTTTCACATCCTGGCCGAATTGTGTTTTTGCACTTCCCTCGCAGAATGGCACGGTCACTGTGGAAAATCAGTGTTTGGGACAGATTAAGAAAATCACAGTCACTCTGTTCATGAGCAAAGGTCTTAAAATGCCTATGTTGAAAATTAGGTGACAAACGTAAATAAAATGACTGTGTTACAAGTGTGCATTGTGAAGTTTCCATGCACGCTCGTAGCTTAGATAATTTTAAATATTTTTACTCCAGATTTTTACCATTGCCATGTTTTTCACACCTCCTTATGAACAGTACAGCTTTCATTTTCCACATCCTACCTGAACTGTTTTTACGCACATCTGGCACACAGTGGTGCAGTCGCTGTAGGAAAACAATGTTCAGAACACAGTAAGAAAATCACAGTAGCACTGTTCATGAGCAGAGGTCCCAAAATCCCCATGTTGAAAATCTGGTGAAGAAATTCCATAAAATGACTGTGTTACAGGCATGTGTTGCACAGTGTCCATGCACAGTTGTAACCTCGAGAATTTGTAATATTTTCACTCCAGATTTTCAACATTGTCATTTTTGTGCACCTTTTTATGAACAGTACAGCTGTCATTTGTCACATCCTCCCTGAAACGTAGTTTTGCACATCTGGTACACAATCACACAGTTGCTGTGGGAAATCAAGTTTTGGGGCAGATTAAGATAATCATAGTGCCACTGTTCATGAGCAGAGGCCCCAAAATGGCTAAGTTAAAAAATTGGCGAAATAATTCCACTAAAAAGCAAGGCATTATGGGGATAGAAGCGGCAGTGAGTGGGATCAGGGGAGCAACAGAAATGGAGCAAGAAGAAGGGAGAGGTACCCCAAGGGTGTCACATCTGGATAAGGATAAAAAGGCCAGTAAGGTGGAGGGGATGGATGATGCTATCTCCACCAAAAGGGTGTGGTTAGCCCTCAAGGCCCTAAAGAAAGACAAATCTCCTGGGCCGGATGGCATTCATCTGAGAGTACTATGGGAATTGGCGGACATACTGGCTGCACCCCTGGCAGAGCTCTTCAACAGGTCACTTGAGATGGGGGGGTACCTAGGGATTGGCAAGAGGCACATGTGGTGCCAATCCATAAAGGGGGGTCAAGGGAAGTACCAGGTAACTATAGACCCATCAGTTTGACCTCAGTGGTGGGAAAATTATTGGAGAGTATACTAAAAGAACGATTGGGGGTGTACTTGGAGGTGGGAGGTCTGGATAGTCAGCAACATGGGTTTGTGCCAGGTAGATCATGTCAAACCAATCTTGTGGAGTTCTACGAATGGGTAACATCAGAACTGGACAGGGAAAGCCTGTGGATGTATTATTCTTGGACTTCAGCAAGGCGTTTGACTCTGTCCCCCACAATGGTCTGGTGGAGAAACTGATGGGGTTAGGAGTAGGCCCTTTGATGGTCAGATGGATTGAAAACTGGCTAGCTGGACACACCCAGACAGTAGTGGTCTGTGGAGAGCTCTTGAACCCTAAGAGGTTGGTAGTGGGGTACCGCAGGGCTCGGTCCTGGGTCCGATCCTGTTTAATGCATACATATCGGACATCAGGGAGGGTATAGGGTGTGAAATGAGTTTCTTTGCTGATGACTCCAAGATGGGAGCAGTAGTTGAGGGAGAAGAGGGTAGGTTGGCCCTGCAAGGGAACCTGGACACCCTGGAAAGCTGGGCTCACACATGGAAATTAAATTTCAATATCACCAAGTGCAAGGTGTTGCATCTTGGGTGGGGAAACCCTAAAAACAGGTACACCCTGGGAGGGAGGCTGGAGGCCTAAATAGGGAAAAGACCTAAGGGTCATGGTGGATGCATGTATGAATAACTCTGAGCAGTGCAGGAGGCGGCTAGCAAGGCAAACAGGATGTTGGGATGCATCGTAGGGGGATCTCCTCTAGGAGCAAGGAAGTGATTCTGCCACTGTACAATGGACTGGTTAGACCACACCTTGAGTACTGTGTACAGTACTGGAGACCACACTTGAAGAGAGACATACAGCTCCTGGAAAGGGTACAGAGCAGGGCAACTAAGATGATACGAGGGCTAGGGGATTTGACGTATGAGGACAGACTTGAGGAGCTCTGCCTGTTTTCATTGGAGGAGAGCAGAGACAGGGGAACATGATTGAGGTCTTCAAGTACCTCAAGGGAATAAATAGGGTAAACATGGAGGGGATCTTTAGACTAAAGCAGGGAGGTATCACCAGAGGGCATGGTTTGAAGTTGGAAGGTGGAAGGGTGAGGGAGGAAAAGATGAGGAGGTTTTTCACTGAGAGGGTGGTGGACCCTTGGAATGCACTGCCTGGTGAGCTGGTTCAGAGATCCACAGAGGAGGGCTTCAAGAGAGGGTGGGACAGACACAGAAAGTGGATGTATCAGATGATGGCCTGTCCCAGGGGGGTGGGGATGGATGATAGGGGTTTCTGGAACACAAGGGAGGGGAGGGGAGGGCCTCGGCACCCAACTAGGGATCTGTGGTTCGAGCAGACTCGATAGACCATAAGGCCTAATCTGCTGGCAAATAGTATGTTAGTATGTTAGTAAATGACTGTGTTATGAGCGTGCGATGCACAGTTTTCACACATGCTCGTAACTTTGAGAATGTTTAATATTTTCACTCCAGATTTTCAACATTGCCATCTCTTCACACCTCCTTATCAATGGTGCAGCTGACATTTTAATGTGGTACAGAACGGTGCAGTCACTGTGGGAAATCAACGTTCGAGACAGATTAACAAAATCACAGTGACACTGTTCATGAGCAGAGGTCCCAAATGCTTTCATGACGTGGAAGGCCATGTTTTAAAATTTGGAGTGCAAATACCAACACACGCCCAGTGTGGTAGGGTTTCAAACCATTACGTGCCACCCTGTACAGACTGACAGGCATCTTCAGCAAAATGGTCTTTTCAGGCCGCCTGTGTAAAACAAAGAAAATGTGTTGAATTAAAAAAAAAAAAAAAGATTAACAGGCATCAGGGGTGTGTCTTTGGATTGTCTGCTGTACTTCTCATGCCATTGGTCCTCCACCCCCACCCTGCAGCCACTGACAGGCATCAAGGTGTGCCTTGGACTCTTCAGCCCCAAAGTTCAACCCATTCTTCTATGCTGCACCCATCTCAACATACTTCCTTATAAAATGGGGTGAGCAGAAGGCCAGATGACCCCGAGGTACAACACGACACTTGTCAGACTCTACAGGGTAGGGTGAGGTGAACTAGCATGAGCTTTATGGCCAGCGACCCAAATGCAGACCCCAATGCCTATCACTCTCTGCAGGGTGGGGTGGGGTTTACGTCAGTTCTATGCTTCACTGCTATTCCTATGATGCGTCTCTCTAACTCCTGCACTACTAATGCCAACACCAGAAGACAACATTCGGCATTGACAAATGCTTGTTTCACTTTAGCATCCCTGCATTTCAGTATATATTTCTGCAGATTATTATAAAAGTAGAAGCACTGGATGTTACTCTTTATCTGCTCTGGCCATAAGTCTACACACCAGATGTAACATTGTCATCTGACTGTGGCAACTTAAACATTTCCACAGCAAGAGATTGTGATGTCACAATCAGAGGGGTTGTAATGGTAGGTATGGAAAAGAAGCCTGGGCAGCAGGGACAGTTATCCTGCATTTCTATTAATGTGCATAGTTAAAAAGGAAAAAGGGAATGGAAATAAAGCAAATTTATGAAATACAAGTCAAAATGTGTCTAAAAATTGTTTGCTCAATGGTTATCCTAGGGCATCAGGAGCTATTCAAAGCTTTTCAGTGGGAGTCTGTAGACTCAGTTAGTGCAAACTCAGTTTGCAGTATCTATGTTTGTAGAACCAAGTACCCTTTGTTTTCATAAGTATTAGTTTAATGCTAAGATTCCATTCTTTTGCAAAGCTTTCACACTTTTCATAAAGAGAAGCTTATGCTACTTTTCTTGCTAAGAAAACAGACCACAATCCTGACACTTTGAATCACCTGCTGATGTCAAGTGAACTGGGACATGGGAATGTTGTAATTGGTTAAGCCTAATGTCAACAGCAGCTGTCAGAAAAGAAAACATGAACTTTCTGTAACTCCCCACAGTGACAGACAATCGTAACATAACTGCCTAATTCAGTTGATAGGTCACACAAATATGTGGTGCTGTGGACTACACTAGGCACTTATGGAATTGTCAGGTCATGAAGTCCTTGATATGGAAGTGAAGCAGCACAGATACAGATTGGGGGGGTGGGGTTACTGTTAAAAATAAAACCCCAAGGTCTGGACTTATAGGGCAGGCTTAGTAACAGTCATTTACAGTAACTTTGAAAGTATTTACATGGCTCAGAAAAGTCTCCTTACACAAGGCCAACTAAAGAAAATGAATGTTTTCTCTCCAATTTCGTCTGACAGCTACTGTTTCCATGAAATAATTTTCCCAACATTTACTGACCTGATGTCTAGCGCAGTGTTTGAGGAAAACAGATGGGATTAGTAACATTTGCCCTATGTTTAGTAGTCATTCGTCTAACCATTATGTCATGCTAATCACTAAAAAAACAGTTCATCATATGACTTAACTGTTTCTCATGTGAAAATTAGAATTTATCCTCTAATGTGCATGTTAAAGACACAAAATACAAGGCTGTGATTTTTGCAAAGTCTTTAAAGGCCATACTATTTTTACTGCACTCATTTGTACTGGGAAAAATATTGTAATTAAAAATAAATCCTTTTTAAAATTTCAGATCTAGTTTGCTTGTCCTGTAGCTATGTTACCAGAAAAGCTCTCTGTGACCCCAGGATGTAGTTTCTGTCTGACCACACAACTTAGCAGCACATTAATGGAGTTGTTTAAGAAAATGAGAAAAATACTGTACACAGATACAAAGGGACTAGGTCAATGCTGCAAACACCACAACAGCATGGTCAAAAACCACAAATGGAAAATGGCGCTTGCAACAACAGCACCCTACCAAAAGAGTGAATGCAACAAAAAAGCCAGTGGTAACGGTCCACAGACACACCGACCATTACCATGGCTAACAACACCTAACATATAAATTGAGTTTTTGTGGGGGACTCCATTTGCCACCCCCCCGAACTAAATATAATCAACTTCTAGGGGATTTGCTACTCGAGGACAGGGAGAACTTTTGGGGGGGGAATTACATCTGTGAAGGGTGGGGGGAGACTGAACTAGAAATAACACTTAGGTAGTTGAACAAAAAAAAACATGCAGAAGACCAGGAACAGAACCCTGGTCTCTAGGACAATTCCCTGTCATAGCTGCTTGGGGCCTTAGCCCCCTCCACCACAGGAACAGCTTGGCAGGGCACCACACTGCCTGATTCATGTCCTCTCCTTCACTGTGACTAGACAGCTACTGGGGTAGTGGAAACTACCTTGTACTATGCTATCCCTGTAGCTTTCTAGTTGGACACTATTCTGCAAGCTCATTTTTTCCATGCGCTATCCTGGAAATGCCATTTTTACCTGGTAAGGATACAAATGCACAGATCCCAAAATTGTTTTTTTTTTTCAACAACCACTTCTGTAATCTAGAGAAATATGACCAACTTGTCACAAGTGGGGAGCCAGATATAGTTGTTCATGAGTCAATCTTAGATTTGCTCTCTCTCTCTCTCTTTTTCTACCTCATAAAGGTTTCAGTTAATGAAGTTTACAAACTTCTAACCAGATTAAACATGGATAAATCTGCTGGCAGTGATGAATTGCCTCCCCAATTTCTTAAGATGGCTGACCCCAAATTGCCCTACCAATTACCAAAACTTTTAACCTTTCATTCAAGACTCAGGAAGTTCCTGACATCTGGAAGTCAAACACGGTGGTGCCTTTATTTAATTAAGGTAACGGCATCATCCTGGGCAACTATAGGCCCATCTCTATCCTCTCAGTCCAAATCAAGGTACAAGACAGAATCGTCCACAACCAACTAACATTTTACCTAGACCAGCACAAGCTCCTCTGAAAAGAGCAGCATAGCATCAGGAATGGCCATGAAATCTGCACTGCTTTGGTCAGCATCGCAGACTCAGTGTAGCGAGCTATGGACAAGGGCTTGATGGCAGGTGCAGTGTTCGTGGACCTGGGCAAAGCTTTTGATCTGGTTGATCATAGTCTGTTGCTGCATAGACTAAGCACATTGGGCAACCCAGTGGTTCACGAGCTACCTCCCAATCAGGTCTCAATCTGTCAAGCTTGGCAATGTAATTTCTAGTGCACACATCATCACCTGTGGTATGCCCTATGGATCAATTCTTGGTCCCCTTCTGTTCGGCTTTTGTTAGCAACCTGCCTTCAACCTGTATGTCAGATAAATCCCTGCTATACATGGATGATGCAATTGTCTTTGTGCATGAGAGAGACATGGATGGCATCAACACTGCCCTTGTGTACAATTTTCATTCACTCCAACGATGGTTCCTTAAAGAAAAATGAGTCCAAAATATACCCAAGATGAAATCAATGCTTCCTGGCACAGCACAAAAAATGAAACGTCAATTCCACAACCTCAACATGTCCATGCTGGATGGTACCCAGCCTGATTTGGTTGCTGAATTTGAATACCTAGGCATAAGCTTGGACCCATGCCTCTCTTTTCACAATCACTTAAATACTATCAAGTCCATTAGCCAGACGCTGGAGCAGCTCTACCATGTTTAAAGGCACTTCACAGCTAACACTAAACCTAACACTAAAGCAAGAATAGCAAAAATCGACCTCCTCCTGCTATTAGATTATGGTGGCATAGTAATGGATGCTGCCCCTAAGGCTGTCTGTACAAGAAAAAAAGTCATATATCACATATTTACCAGATTCACTACCTCCATGGGCCCATAGTCCTACCGTGGTGCCAGTCTTGAGCTTGGCTTGCTGCAATATGAACAAAGTCCACAACTTACTCTAGTCAGTTTTGTGTACAGGACTCTATTTGGAAACCAGCCTCAGTAGTAGTAGTAGTAGTAGTAGTAGTAGATTTTATTTGTTTAGGGTGCCCTTCACTGAAGGCTCAGGGCACCCTTACAATAGGATTACAAATGCATACAAAATAAATAAGAGAACAGGAACAGTAATAAAAGCATATACAAATAAAATCTCAGACATGATTAAAACAACTGAATCTGTTCAAATTCTTAAACGACCCACCTCAGACCCCAAAAGCTTGTGCAAACAAGAATTTTTTTAGTTGTCATTTAAAGATTCTAGCAGATGGTGCCTCCAAGAGGTGCCCCAGCAATGAATTCCACAATGCCGGGGTAGCTACCTCAAATACTCTGTGTCAGAGCTCTTTAACCTTGTTCTGGAAATCTTCAGGAGAGCACCGGTAGCTGGTCTGAGGGGGCAAGATAGGATGTAGGGATGCAGGAGATCCTTCAGGTAGCCTAGACCTGAACCACGTAGGGCCTTGTAGGTCAAAAGGCCTACCTTGAAGGTGATGTGCCAGCATACCAGTAGCCAGTGCAGTTCATGCAGCACTGGAGTGATATGACTGAATCTGGAATGACCAGTCAATACCCACGCCACTGCATTCTGCAACAGCTGCAGGTGCTGCAGCACACTACCTCTGATCCTGAGGTATAGGGCATTACAGTAGTTGAGTCATGAAAGCATGGATCAGTGTGGCCAGGTCTTGAGGCAGGACAAAGGGCTTGATCCGGGTGATGTTCCGGAGGTGGTAAAATCTGTTCCAGACAACAGCCAACATCTGAGCATGAAATGTCAGCTCACCGTCAAACACAATGCCCAGATTCTTCACCCTTGATGGAACCTCCAGTTCTGTTGGGCCTATATAAAGGCCCAACCTGTCACCAGAGGCTCCAAGCCCAACCCTCTTACCTGGCTCTACCACCAGTACCTCAGTCTTCCCAGGGTTTAGTCCCAGCCAGTTTGATACCATCCAAGCCTGGATCTTGGCCAATAATTTATTCAGCACATCAGCAGCATCAGGTCTACCAGGTGTGAAAGACAGGTAGAGCTGAGTATCATCAGGGTAACAATGAAAACTCAGCCCACACCATCTTATGACCTCACCCAGAAGCAGCATATACACTGCGAATAACATCGGGGGAGAGGACAGAACCTTATGGAACTCTACAGGGGAAGGTCTCACAGGTTCGAGGAACAAGTTGCCAACACTACCCTCTGAGATCTTCCCCGGAGAAAGGTCTCAAACCAGCTGATGAACTTGCTGGTGAGTCCCACATACTCCCTCAGCCTGTCGAACAACACCCCATGGTCCACAGTGTCAAACCCTGAGTAGACATTGTGGAGGATAAGAATTGTATGCTCTCCCCAATCCCTTGCCCTGAGCTGGTCATTCAACACCCTGACCAATGCCGTCTCTGTGCTATGCAAGACCTTAAACTCAGACTGGAAATGTTCATAAATTTGGAAGTCTATGAGATGGCCCTCTAGCTGTTCTGCTAGCACCTTCTCAAGAACCTTTCCCAGAAAGGGAAGGTTTGAGATAGGCCAGTAATTTGCCAGGATGTCAGGGTCCAGTGATGGTTTCTTCAGCAAAAGCTTAACCAAAGCCTGTTTTAAAGAGTCTGAAAAACTCCCCAGTGACAAGGAACTCCTGACTATCCTGACAAAGACAAGGCCCAGGGCTTTGATGCAGCCAACTAGTAGCTGCATCAGGCACCGGTCCAGGTCACAAAATATTGGTTTCAGCCCGAGTACTATCTGACAGTCCTCCTGTATTATCACTGGCTGGAACTCACCCTAGGACGGCTGCGTACAATTGCCCACACAAGAAACACCACTGCTGGAGGATTGAATTCTGCTTGAAGCAATCCTGGATCTCACAGAGGACACTTTGTCCGAGAAGAATTGAGCAAACTCCTCATATTTGTTGGTTGAAAAAGCTCTAATGGGTTCCAGACAGGCCAGATGTAATAGTCTGTCTACAACCCAGAAGAGCTGAGGCGGTCGAGTCCTCCCTGCTGCAATCATCCTAGACATAAAAGCTACTTTTTTCTGGATGATTGCATTCTTGATACTTAACATAATAAGTCATCAGAACCAGCTTGTTCTCCCAAGACCCAGTTTTCCTCCAACACTTCTACAACCTCCTCCCCCTTATCTTCAACTTCCTTAGCTCCCCATGAAACCAAGGGCAGCCAAGGTGTGAGACAAGGGGGTGTACATAGATTGGCACCAGACAGTCCAGGGCCCCAGCAACAGCAGTGTTATAGGCCACCACTGCTTCTCCTGGACCACTAGCGCAAGCCTCCAACACAGACAAAATGTCCTGTTCTGCCATCAGCCCTCAGGTTGAATACCCCTCAAAGGGTGGAACTGGGCCATTTCCACAGTGGAAATGATCGCACCAAGTGACCTGATCAATCTTAAAGGTGTCAATTTCAACCCCGAGAGAGAACACCAGATCAATCAATCAATCAAGCAATCACTTTATTTAACCAGGCATAAACACCATTGAGCAAGCTCATTTTCAAGGTGGTCCTGGGCATATTTACATTGTTCTGTTACTGTATCATGTACTGTATCATATTTTTGCTGCTCTCACATTGTACTTGTGATATGCACATCAAGTGCATGGCCGGACCGGTGGGTCCCAGACATGGAATGCAGGATCAGGCCCAGAGCCTCCATACTTAGCAAGAGGTCTCTGGCCCCAGATGACATCACATCATCCACCCAGGTGTTGAAGTCACCAAGAATAATCCTTCTTGACTAATCCACCACCCTTATGGTGACAGCAAGTTACCCGCACCTGTTAACCTCTCACACTCATGCTCCACTGTGAGCAGTTCCCTTATGAATCTGACCTAAGAGCACAGGTATAGGGCACAGATATTTCAGACACCATTCTGCCTCCCTCTAGAACTCAATACCCTCAGTCATGAGATTGCCAACCTCTCCTAAAGCCTTTTCGCTAATAATGAAAGATCATCTGCTTAACCTTAAATGCATGTGTTTGTGCCACTTAAATCCCACCCCCAGCTTTGCCTCACAACCAGTGAAAGTTCTTCACTGTTCTCTTGCTATGTTTCATGTTGACATATTTGCTGCTGCATTTACTGTATGTCTATTTGCACCACGTTAAACTATGCAAAACTGTGTTACTTTTTTGTACCTCTACTGTATCATATTTACATTGTTCTGTTACTGTATCATGTACTGTATCATATTTTTGCTGCTCTCACGTTGTACTTGTGATATGCAGATTGTACCTGAAAAAAGGCACCTGGTACCAGAGTACGCACCAGGTCCACAAAGAATCAATCAATCAGTCAGTCAATCAGTCAATAACAAGGCACAACAGAGTTATGAAAATGTTTCTTTGCCTGAAACGTCACTCAGCATACCAGCTCTGCTATTAAAAAAGATGTTCTTTGTGAGATTGGCATTAGCACTACTGTATGTTCAATAGCAGAAAGATGGCAGCATTTCATTCTGAAATGCTGTGCTGCTGTAATTTTCAGCAGCAGCTTTCCAGCCACTTTTTATAAATGCTGGCAACTGATGCTGAAAAAGTTTGATACCAGATCCATTAAGATCTTTGCCAAATTCCTCTAACCTCTACTGTTGCAGTATTTATTTATTTATTTATTTATTAATTTATTATGTATTTAATTTTGTTGACCGGGTATGCCCACTGGATCCAAATGATCCCTTTTCAGGGGTGACCCAGATTTAGTTACACAGAAAAAAGGACGCAGGCTATATCAATGATACATAATACTGATGACATAAATACATACTGATGACATAAATAGTTTTAGAATAATAACTGTATACATTATAGGAGGGATTTGTGTATGAGTGGAACATGATTTATTTTCAGTAATGTTTGGTGAAGAACCAATTTGGTTTGCTGACAGAGTGTTCCATTGTGTGTGAACTGAAAATATTCCTTCATCAATACTATGTAGAAGTTGACCAAAAACAATTCTGTAGGTTTGTGATGATGATGATGATGGTGATTGATTTCTGTAAGGCTTTTGATATTATTGTCAGTTATAGTAGCAGCACCACCAATGATGTTAAAACAGCCTCAAAATTATTTAAAGTTATTCCACATTCGTGCTCACTTTCTATCTTTATTCTCTCATTTTAGGAGGGATCTTGGTTTCATCATGTGGCCAAACCATGATAAGCCTTACCACCAATGACAAGGTGAATCCCTCATAGGTCAGATACCTACACTTTTAATTTTAACATGCCAATAGGTGCAGCGGTCCCACTGCTTTCAGTGTTTGTCTTGTGTGGAAACCACTTGCATTTTTTTAATACTGCCTACTGACCCATAAGAGGCTCATAGGTGGCTGTTGGGGAGCTTACTACATAGGAGGAGGCCACAGCCCTCCTGTTTATTGACTCAGTAAGGGCATTACAAACTCCACCCTGGCTAATTCCCTGAGATTTAATCACTTTTATTATTCAGTTTTCTTAAATTTTATAGGAGTGCTTTTGGTGTGTGGTTAACATAAAGAATCAAACAGTTACTGTACCAGTGCATTCCCCCAGTGCTGCTCAAAATACCCTGCAAGTTATTTGAAGTTGTTTCACTTTCTTACCCACTTTCTGTCTTTGTTCCATAATTTTGTTTTGGGGGGGTGGTGGTACATGGTCTCATCATTCTGCTAAACTGATAGTTGACAGACATGACCTATGAAGGTTCACTTTGCCATTGGTGGTCAGGTGAATCATAGTTCATCTGAATGATGAAACCAAGAACCCTCTTGCTATGCCCTTTATGATTTTGATATTACTGGCCATCAGATCTTAATCTGATTCAACAAAGTTCTACTTCATGGAGGGTGGTGAAACCATGACACAGACTGCCAGCAGAAATGATAGGGGCAACTCCCCCTATTTTTTTCAATTATTTAACCAGGTGAGACACACTAAGCTGAAATCCTATTTATAGGTGCAACCTGGGAGCACAAGGAAGTTAAGTGACTTGCTCAGGGTCACACAGTATGCAGGTGGGGGCTGTGGGATTCAAACCCAGGTCTCTAGATTTGCAGCTCAGAGCCTTAAACCACCGCGCCATACTGCCTTCTAATGGGCTTAAACATGGTTGGGACAGGGCAAGAAGGCTTATAGTCCCCAAGTGGGGCAGCAAGCATTTGAGGAGTGAAGTAGCAGGATGGGGAGTATACAGCCCACCAGGTCAGCAGATGAGTGGGGTGAGGTAGTAAAGTAAGGGCAAGACTTGATGAACCATCAGTCTCCTTCTGTCATCAAATTATATGTTTCTATGTTTCTAACCAGTAATGTGGAAAGATACTTTTTCCTATAATTATATACTGGGCCTATGACTTTCTTAGCAAACGAGCACAATGAGCTAAAACTAACAATGTTTGCTTGGCATGGGAGATTGTCAAGGATGGAGTCCCTCAAAGCATCCAACCCAAGCCCTTTAATGATCTTTATGTTGGTTAGTGACCTAGTGATTGGGGGAATTTAGAATAGATAACTACGTGGTCAACATCATTGTTCTGAAATGCACTGATAATAGATGCACTAGCCAACTGCAAACTTAGCTGAATAACATCCAGTAGTGGCCTAGATGGAGGCAAAAAGGATGAAAATGAATCCAGCCTAAATTAAATAAATATGTCTTTCCTGAATGGAAGGAAAGTGAGGCTGCCTGAACTTAATTAGAAGAGTCATTAAGCAAGCAGTCAACTATTCTGTCCTGCTGGGTATTATAATTTCCTCAGATCTTAAATGGGCAAAGCAAACTAACAGTCTTGTAGCCAGAACTGGCAAAAGGCTACATTTTCTGCTGGCATTTAAAGTGCTAGTGTTAGCCCTCCTCACTTAATTACAATGTTTAATGCCATGGTCTGTTCTACCCTGGAATATGGGTGCTCTACCAGATATAGCCCTTGTCTCTTACCCAGTGAGAACAGCTGATATTAGAAAGGATTCAGAGATGTGCTATATACACCATTTATAGCCACTTGTTGACATTGACAAAGTACTTGTGGTTCACACTTGAAGCCATCGTCCAATCCTAAATTAGTTGTATGTGAACACTTTTTCAGGGAGATGGAAGCTCTCAAGTTTAGGCCTTGACAAAGTGTAGAACATGGTATGTGGAACTAGGGAGGACAGAAAGGTACTAGAAAAGTTTTGCATTACGGACCATTAGGAAATTTGCTTTATTGGTTGCCAGACCTGGTTTGCCTCTAAACTGTGCTATACCCATTTTAATTACTGTAGAATACAAAATATTTGCTGCTAAAAAAATGTCGCTATATTCGCTGGTAATAGGAATGCGCTAAAATAATACAACTGCATACATTATTTAACATGATCTTTATTTAGCAGAACAGTAATTAAAAGCGGAAGCAAGAAAAACAAAACAAATGAAAAGTGCTGTTCTGTTCTCTCAGTTCTCTTAGTCTTAGCTACGGGTGAATGTTCTGAACTCAATTCACTCCAGGGCACCTGTAACAGAGTAGTGAACTGTCAGTGCTCTCTCGTCTAAGAAAATCAACATTTACTGAAATCAACAAATACCGAAAATGCTAATGCTTAAAGTAATGTGCTTACCATCCAGAAATGAATACTGAACAGATATATATGCAGAAATGCTTTACTAATGCGTTACTAATAGTGATAACTACAGGTGCAGCATTTTGTGACTCGCGAGTTGCGAGGGGTGAAGTAGTGAATGATTGCTAATCTGAACTGTAATTAAGCGATTGCCTACCAGTGACAATTTGGTTTGATTCTGTGTTTTCTTTTAGATGACAACTCTGTTTGTATTATAGAGATTTCATGTGTGCAGTGTGACTAGTACAACGTTAATTTAATGTACTACTAAAGTGTGTAGAGACATCGGAGCGCTAAATAAAACTAACGTGACATATCTGTATTCTACAGTATTTGTTCAAGTTTATGCTATCAGCCTGCAGTGTGGGTGGGATTTGACCCTGGAATCTCCTGGTTGATAGTGTTATGGCATAACCACTGGGATACACAATGCCTCTGAATTTCAGTTTTTATCTAGTCTCATGATTCCTAGTTTTAGGTCTGTATTAAATTCAGTTTGATATATATATATATATACATATATTACAAAACATTAATGCACCATTAGGGTTCAAGCATCAAAAGTAGGGAAATGCGACCTTAGGGTTCCCAAGCCTAAGACTCCATCCCCACTGTGCATGCAGAAATAGGCATGAGGGGTGGGTTTTGGGGTTCTGAACCCTAATACTCACCCCATTCCATGAGTAAGTAAAGTAAGATGGGTACATCATAGTAGAATGTGGTGAGCATTAGGGTTCACAACCTAAAACACCCCCCTCATGCCTGTTCCTGCATGCACAGTGGGGGTGGGGTCTTAGGCTTGGGAACCCTAAGATCACATTTTCCTACTTTTGATGCTTCAACCCTAATGGTGCATTAACAAAGTTTTTTGCAATGAATTTCCTTACTTTTTCGGATAGTATAATAATATCTTTATTTGTCTGTGGATCTGCTGGGCCCTCTGGGCCTTACGCTCCCATCCCTCCATAGATACATATATGTATGTACTGTAGCCATGTAAGCACAGGGCCATATGGGTCCTGTGCTTCCATTCATGGGACAACAGTAATCAAATTGTCAGCATAGTCATCTTATTACCCCACCTCATGTACCCCCGTACAGAAAATTTTTGAATCCACGCCAAAACATAATTCTGTGAAACTGCAATGCCATTCCATGCCATAGATGTGAAAACACATTTTGGGCAGGATTTTAAAAATGACAGATGTGATATACATGAAGTAGGGTAATAAGAAGTCTATGTTGAAAATCTGGGGTCAAAATATTTAAAATTTCTAAAGTTATGAGCGGTGAAATTGGAATGAATGGTCATAACTTTAGCATTTTTTCATATTTTGACCCCAAATGTTCAACAGTCTTCTTATGACCCCACCTCACAAACCCCATAAGTGAAAATTTACAAATCTCTGCCAAAACGCCATTCTGCACCACAGATGTGAAAACACATTTTGAGCAGGATGTGAAAAATGAAAGCTGTACTGTTCATGAGGTGGTGAAAATATTAAAAATTACCAAAGTTACACATGTGCATAGAAATATTTTAATGAATGCTTGTAACTCAGCCATTTTTAAGAATTATTTCACCAAATTTTCCATATGAGCTTTCTGAGACCCCACCTCATGAACACTGGCACTGTCATTTGGTTATTCAGTCCCAAAAGGTGATTCCATGTAGCAACCATGAAATCACCTTCCAGGTCCAATTAACAAAATGACAGTAAAAGTGCTCATGAGGTGGGGTCCCAAAATTCCCATGTTGAAAATTTGGCAAAAAAAAAAAACTAAAAATGGCAAAGATATCAACATAAGTTCAAAATTCCATTGAAATACATTATACAAGACTTACCTTGATTTCTCAGTTTGCGGTTCGGCTTTGAAGAGTGCAGATGTGTCCTGGTTAACGGAAGATGACAGCAGATGACCTCCAGAGGAATGTAAAGGGTAAGGGAGTGTGTGGGGTGGAGGCTGTTCAGTAGGAGGGTTGGGATGGGGAGGGTGACAGTGGAGATGATGAGGGACCACTTTTTCCTTTTTTTCAGGGTAAAAAAAGATATTGGGGGATGGTTTTTGGAAAATTAAAAATGTAATAACGTTTGAACGGATTAATATTTTTTCACCAAACCTTCAAAAGGCACATCTGTGAGGCAAAGGCTTCCTACCCTGAAGATTTCAGACCACAACCTGAAGCCATTTCTGAGATTCAAGTGGACAAAAAAACATAAAAAACTGGTAAATTTAGTGATTTTTGAACTTTAATAACTTTAAATTCACTCCACAGATTCACACAAACATTGTCAGGTCAGGAGCCCTACCCCTTGAGATGATGCATGCCAAACATTGTACAAATCTGTTGAATGATTCCAAAGTTATGAAAGTTCATAATTTTGGCTTTAACAAGGAAGTTTCCACTCAGCCCTAATATATTGGTGCTACTGCATCAGTATTATATAGATATATATATATATATACACACACACACACACACACACACATATGTATATATATTCATTGCAAAAAACTACTACATCAGTTAGGGTTCCTGTTACAGTGACAAAAGTATGAAAATTCAGTGTTAGGGTTCCCAACCCTACCACCTCACCCTCCACACACCAACAGGCATTGGTGTGTGCCTTGGGGTCATCTGCCCTAACTGTCACCCCATTCCATGTGTAAGGAAGCTGAGATGGTACAGTATAACAGTATAGGAGAATGTGGTGAGAGTTAGGTCCAACAACCCCCAAGGCACACCCCAATGCCTGTTTGTGTGTAGAGGGTGGGGAGTGTGGTGGGGCGGTAGTGTTGAGAACCATTACTCTGAATTTCCATACTTTTGTTGCTGAACCCTAACTGATGCATTAATGGAGTTTTTTACAATGAATTTCCTAACTTTTTGAGACAGTGTAATCATAACCTTATTTGGTTGTGGGAGCGCATGGCCATCAATCTATACTGTGTTGTGGGATGCATGCATATAGAGGATAATGCATGATCCTCTATTGGTAACCAGTCTGTTAACCATCGAGAGGTTGCCAGGGCAACCTTGTAAACCTCGAGAGCGAAGCTTGAGAGGTTTACTTCGCCATGGCAACCTTGAGATGGTTAACAGTAACTGATTGCTGATAGGACCATACATTATTTTTTATAGTGTATGGTCCTAAGAAAAAGGGAAAACGGCTCCTTACTTTTTGAAACATAGTCACTGCCACAGCCGTTCAGTCCTTCCCTTACCACTGCATGCATCCGTTGGTTCCCGAGTGTAAAAAAAGGTGCGCACATGCGCAGACCGATCCCAGTTGTTAACCTATCGATGTGACGTAGCATCGATAGGTTAACAACATTACTAAGTCACACTGATGGTATAACAACCTTAGGAAATGATGATTTCCTAAGGTTAACAGTGTTCTACCATACATTATGTTGTAACTGTCTCTGATTTTCATGTGGGAGCACAGGGTTCTCCATGCCCTGTGCTCCTATCTAACCATAAGTGTAGAGACAGTATAATTAACCCTCATCTCCCTGTGGGAGGGCAGGGCGGAGGGCCCTGCACTTCCATCACTCCATAATGGTATCCATTTGTGGGAGCATAGGGCCCTATGGGCCTTGTGCTCCCATCTATCCATAAGTGTTGAGACATTGTAATTAACCCTCATCACCCTGTGGGAGCACAGGGCCCTCTGGGCCATGCGCTGCCATTACTGCATAATGGAGCGTCCTGTGCTCCCATTACTGCATAATGGTATCCATATGTGGGGACCCTGCACTCCCATCTAACCATAAGTATAGAGACAGAGCGTAGGCCTAGAAACATTCCAAGTAACCCTTGTGCTGCAAATGGCACAATATCACAGTAGGAACATTGGAAAAACTGCCACCACAGTTGTAGTCATGGTCTGGTAACCTGCATACTTGTTTAGTACACCTAAAGGTGTACTAAGCTGTATTTACCAAAAAATCCATACCTCAAAATGTTTTTGAGATATAGCCACCACAATGTTATACTATGAGAAATTTCTAAACTTTGGAATGTTATAACTATGGAACCAATGTAAATGTTATCACCAAATGAACAAAAGGCACATCTGTGGGGCAAGCCCCTTCTACTCTGCAAATTTCATCCCAAAAGTCCTAACCCATTTATTTGCAGTGAAGTAGCAAAGAAACAGCAATTTTTTAAGAGTAGTGTCACAAATTTGCAAAACTTTCGCAAATTTTGCAAAAGCTTTCACAAAAGCTTTCACAAATTTGCCACACTACATTTGCAAAACTTTTGCAATTTGTGACAGTTTCTCAAAAGTAGTGCCACAAATTTGTAACACTTCCAATGGCCAAATTGAAAAAAACTTATTTCCAAACATTTTTAAAATCTAACTCCAGGATCATGTTCCTCAGGCCCCGATTAGGTAAACACAACTGTTAGTGTTTACCAAGGGGCAGTATTTTTTGAATTACAGTGTTTTCTTTACTCGTCGCTAACTGAAAACAAGATGGCAGCAACACAACACTACTGAACCCATTTGCGACGTAAAAAGTGTTTTTCCGAAAGCAAAAACTTGCTTTCACATGACACATCTAATTTAGAACTTTAATAACTTTTGAATGGATTAATATTTTTTCACCAAACCTTCAAAAGGCATCAGTGACGCAGACCCCATATACACTAACAATTTCAGACCAGACACCCAAACTGTTTTGGATTTAAGGCCGAGCATAGAATTTGTACCTAAATGGTAAATTTCACATTTTTTGGCACTCTGCAGCTCCACAACTGCACCACCAACTGGAATAAAACTTGCCAGATGCAGAGATCTATGGTACCAAACAGCATGTGCAAAATTTCAGGCACATCAGTCAAATGGTTGCAAAGTTATTGAAGTGTAAAATTTTGGGTTTAACATAGCAGTTGATGTGCACCCCTAACTATAGGGCAGGACCATACCCTATAATATATTCTTTGCAAAAAACTACTGTACATTAATGCAGACATTAGGGTTGTAAAACGTAAAGCGCACAAAGATGGGAAATAAAAAACATTAGGGATTTGGGTCTCCGGAATATTGGCAAATCAGTGGTGGGGTCTTTCTTTGTGTTGTCAAACCTAATGCCAAGCCCATCCCCCCAACCCATAGCCTTCGGTCCAAAGCACAAGACACAGCTCCAAACTAGTGCCTTATAGTGATACAGTATGGCCAACATAATCTGTCAGAGCTTTCATCAGGCAGGGCCTGTGAAGACATCACATTTGGCATTGTCTGATCAGGGAAGGGGTGGGCATTATGGCTGACAAACCCAATTAAGACCCCACCACTGATTTGCCAATACTTCGGAGACCCAAATCCCTAATGTTTTTCATTTCCCGTCTTGGTGCATTTTTCATTTTACAACCTAATGATTGCATTAACGTAGTTTTTTGCAAATAATTGCCCTTCTTTTGTGATAGTGGAATTTTATCCTCATTTGCGCAGGTCACAAAATAAGATTAATACAATATTGGAGACAATCCTGACCCAGTGCGTGGGCCAAGCAGGCCCTGGCACACAAGTAGATACCTAGTGGGTGAGGTTTCCCAACCCACCATGGGGTGTGACATCTGCCAACACACTGCTTCATCCCTACCCTGGCTGGGGCTGGTGCTGCATGCTGCAGCACCTTCCCTATTAGTCTTGTCCCAGTAAACTGGTTCACTGAGTGTACACCTGAACTTAGCTCACTGGCATGGTAAGGCAGCGAGTTTCTCAGTGGTGCAACAGACATCCCTGCAAGCAATGTTACTTAATAATTTTTTTGTTTGTTATATTTTGACCCCAGATTTTCAACATAGTGTTCTTATGATCCCATCTCTTAAACCCCATAGGTGAAAATTTTCAAAACCGTGCCAAAATGCCATTCAAAGCCACAGGTGAGGAAACACATTTTGGACAGGATCTGAGAAATGACAGCTATACTGTTCATGGGGTGGTGTGAAAAAATGCCTATGTTGAAAATTTGGAGTCCAAATATTGAAAATTACCAAACTTATTTGCATGCGTAGAAAATTTTCAATGAAAGCACGTAACTCAGCCATTTTTAGGAATGTTTTCACCTAATTTTCAACATGACCTTTTTGTGAACCCACCTCATGAACACTGGTGGTGAAATTTCATTATTTGGTCCTGAAAGGTGATTTTGTGTAGCAACAGTGAAATCACCTTCTGGATCCAATTAACAAAATGACAGTGACAGCGGGGTCCCAAAAAGGACACGTTGAAAATTTGGTGAAAAAATTCAAAAAAATAGCAAAGATAACATTATAAGTTCAAAATGCCATTGAAATAAATTATACAGCACTTGCCCTGTATTCCTCAGTTCGCGGTTCAGCTTTGAAGAGTGCAGAGGTGTCTCAGTCCCCAGAAAATCACATTGTACCTTCTCCGGTGGTAAGTATAAGGTAAGGGGGGGGTGAGGTGGTTGGTGCTCACTGGGAGAGGAGGGATGGGGAAGGGAGATGGTGGCGACAACAAGGGACTGTTTCCTTTTTTTCAGGTAAAAAAAAAGACATCGCAAGATGATTTTTCTTTTCGGGGAAGGATTCAAGACATAAATTTATTTTGGGACACTGGGAGTGGTCTCTTCAGTGTCCACACTGCTGGGGGGTTGTACATGCCAATGTGGAGATTGGGACCCCTGATGTTGGCACATTTTATAAAACAATGTACTGAGGGGGCAGGGAGCATCCGACACCGGGGTTGGGCATCCCGGTGTCGGATCATATAAAAATTGTTATGGAATGCAATGGTTCTGGCATATAAAGACAAAGAAAATAGTTCTAAGTAGTGCAGAAGCTCAGTAAGAACAATCAAATAATAGTGCGAAATACAATATAAATGCCAGTCTGATGGAGGACCAAACATTATGAGCCAGACATGAATTGGAGGGGACAGGGGACAATATAAGCGCACAACTGGGCATAAGTCAGGAAGTTGAGGTATATGTAGCTGAATTCCTGGTCACCCGCCCAACGGGGAAGGGATGAGCAGTGAAAGGAAGCATGGAATTGCTTACAGACTCACCTCTTTATGGATAAAGAAATAATAAAGAAGAATAAATAAATAAATGAGTAAATACACTGCCCTTGGGGATTGGGGCCCCAGTATGCAGCTACAGTTCAAGGCACAGTCAGGGTGGTGGGGTTACAATGACAGTAGCCCCATCCATGACAAAGAAGTCATGACACAGCAGGGTTTGCACAATATGACACAGCTGTTGTTTGTTAAATGACAGTTGTGTCATATATGCAACCAGCTGTTAACCACCAAATACATTATACAGTAGTAAGGGTTGCACTAGACCACACAGCTGTCATTTGTTAAATGACATCTGTGTCATACAATGCAACCAGCTCCTAACCACCAAATACATTATACGACAGCAAGCTTTATTCCTCCGTTTGCAGTTTGGCTTTAAAGAGTGCAGATGTGTCCTGGTCCACAGAAGATGACTGCACATGACCTGCGGTGGTAAGTAAAGAGTAGGGGTGTGTGTAAGGTGGTAGGCACTCAGTGGGAGGGGTCGAGATGGGGGGAAGGGAATGGCGGTGATGATGAGGGACCGTTTTCTTTATTTCAGGTTTAAATAAAAACAAAAAAAGACATTGGGGTGGCTTTCTTTTCTGCAGGTATACATATAAAATTAATCTATTTTGGGACACTGGGGTGGGATACCCAGTGTCCCACTATGCTAGGGGCAGAGGGGGTGAATTATATGAAACAACAGGCTGTGGGGAACAGGAGGCACCCGGCACATGGGGTGGGCACCCGGTGTTAGACAATAAATAAACAAATACACTGCCACTGACGATTGGGCCACTCCAGTGTGCAGATACAGTTGAAGGCACAGCACTGTCAGGATGGTAGGGCAACATTTAAAGTAGCCCCATCCCTGACTTATGAGTCACAACAGCAGCAGGGGTTGCACTATATGAGACAGCTGTCGTTTATTAAAAACAGCTGTGTCGTATAGTGCAAACTGCTGCATTCGCAAAAATTCAGTTATGAATAGAACATTGCTTTTTTTGAACTGTGCATGGTCAGAAACAGAACATTTTTATTTAAATAATTTAAAAACTACTTAACAGCTGAACCTAAAAACCACAAAAGCACACACCTTGGACCAAGCTTTATCAAACCTGAAAGTTTCAGGTTTCAAAGCCTCCTATTTATTTAGTTATCTGATGGCAAAAAAAGTCTTAAAATATTAAAATAATCAAAAACAGAGACTTTTATGTTTTTTTGCATCTCTGTAACTTTGCCCTCACTGAACCGATCTACAAGAAGTTTACAGGATCAAGAGATCCTGGCACAGTGGCTGTGCTTTCCAAATTTTATGTAAAGTGGTTGAACAGGGGCAAAGTTATTAAGGTGCAAACATTTGAGTTTAACATAGAAGTGCTTACTCAACTCTAATATACAGGCACTATTATGGCTGTATAATATATATACAACATATATGTATATATATATATATGAAGAAATTATTTTATTTCTGTCTGTGTAATGCCAGTAATGGAACACTGACTACTCCTGACAGGCCGATTATGGACCATTATAATGGAAATGTGGTGGAGACAGTACAGTATGTGTAATATAATTTCATTGTGTATTAGAAGTACTGAATCCTAGTTATTAATGCATAGAGCAGTGAACATGTACAACCAGGTCTGAATCCCCCTACCATCACTTCCTCCCAGTGTAACCTTGAGAAAGTCACTGTTACCATTCCTATACTCAACTTCTCCAACCACCCCCCAGCATCCATTAACCCACCTACCTCAAACCTATTTAACCTCAGACTTCCGGTGATGTCACGCACCAGTAAACAAAAGGGCACTACAGATCCATGGGAAATTATTTCAAAAATCACCTAAATAAGCTAAAGTCTTTTCAAAATCAGACTTTCCGTTACAGAAAACATGTATCTTAAGGATGTGGAAATCCAGCAGAGCCTCCTCCCCAGCGGAGTCTCTGGATGGTGATAGATATAATTGGGGAAAGTCTGACAGTGATGGATCCCTTCCACCATAAGCTAAATGGGCCACTTTGAGAGCTTCTGCATCATCATTTAAAACTTTGCAGTGCCAAATGGATGTCATGCAGAATGAAATCAGAGGATTCAGACAAGAAATGAAATCAACCTCAACAGCACTCCACACAGATATGAGGAAACTGGAAATGAGATTTATGGCAATTGATGAGCAGCTGAGTCAACAAGACTCCCGAACGGATACTGCTGAATGAGCCATGCTACAACTACACCACACCGTTCAAATGCTGCAAGATAGGGCCAAGGATGTGGAGTGTCACGCTACTAGAAGGAATAGAAATGCTAAAGTTTATTAGCTCCTTTTTCAAAACCAAAATGTGCAGCTACTGTATCTGCACCATCCCCCAGTTTTGCAAAACCTAAACTGTACCATCTAGTATTGGTCATGTTTTAATCCTTAGTATTAGGAATTTATTTAAAATGCTGTCATGTTGGCCACTGGATGGCTCAGTGGGAAAGTGCTGCACTTTGAAAGCAAGCCAGGGGATCCAGCATTGTGGCCATGACTGGGGAATGATCCTGAAGGGAGTTGGAGCCAGTTTTGGAAGGGAGCTGTGTGGGCTCTGGTGCAACAGTGACCCCTGCCTGCAAGCAGGGAAGTCTGCTCCCTGGCTGGGGATGGGGTCTGCCGTGAAACTGCATATGTAAGTTTATATTTGCTAAGTTTCCTCAGCCACTACCAACATGAAGATGCATTATACTAGAACCATTTTGTTTTATTTTTTGGTTTAAATCCATTTCAACTTACTGTAGTTTTTCTCTAATAAAATAGTGCACATTCACGAACCGTTTTCTCCTGTTCTGTATGATCTAGCCTCTAATGCCATTCATCATTGGAAGCTGAGATGCTCAGTTTCCATCTGTATGCAACATTAGTTTCTAGGAAGTATGGAGCATGAGAAAATGGGCCATGAATGAATGTTATTTTTAACATGTGAATTACTGTATTTTCATGTCTAATTTGCCTGCTGTGAGCAACCACAATTTCTGAAAAAGCTTGATTTGATACTAATCGGACGCTAGTTCATGTTGCCAGTTGTACTCAGTCTTGTGTCCTGCTGTGCATGCCAACAATCACTAAGTGTGCACAAACAATGTCAATATAGTTTCTACTAATACTATTAGCAGTACTGTAGCCAAAAATAATGGGGGTTGTAAATCAGAAGACTGAAGGTTTACTATAACAAAGAAGAGGGCAGGAATAAACTAGAAAAATGTCTCCTTCCCTGTACCCTGGTGGTTGCATAAGATTAGTACATTTCCATTTTGTAACCAACTTCCATTTGTAATTTTTTTTGCTTGTCATTTTTTCTTTGTGTCAACTGTTTTATGGGTGCATGTCCATCATTTTTGTTGTTCTTACTTAGCGTAGTACTTAGAACATTAAGACAACAGAAGGCGTGAGCCCATAATAGTTGTCCCCACTGCATAGTGGAGGCGACAGAAGTTGCCAACTGAAAAATGATGATCCAAACTTGCCTTAAAAATATCAAAGCTGGGTGCCACAACTATTTCTTCTGGTAACCTATTCCACATTCTAATAACTCTAGGTTTAAAGCTGTGTCTCCAAGTGTCAGTTCTACACTGTTTCTCAACCAATTACTGAGTGTTTCCTCTTAAGACATAATGTGATTCCCTATATTTAAAGTCCATATTATTTTTTAAAACCTTCTGTTTGAGAATCATATATAATAATAAGTCCCCTCTTGCCCTATGCCGTTCTAGTGGCCATAAGCCCAGTTCGTTTATCCTAGCTTCATAGGGTATGTCTTGAAACCCTGTTATTAATTTAGTTAGTGACTTCTGTGGACTTTCAACTGCCTTGATATCTTTTTTTCAAGAAAGTACTCCAACCAGAAGAACAATAGTCCAAGTGTGGCCTTATATATGTTTTAAACATGGGTAGTAGAATACATTCATTTCTGGAAAAGAATGTTCTTCAAATACAATTTATGAGATACATTGCTTTGCTGGATACATGTGAGCTATGTACCCTACTTTTCAAATCACTCTCAATGAATACTCCCAAGTTTTTCTCACATCCTGAGTCTCTCAGTCTTACCCCCCCCCCGTATGTAATAATCCTGATGAATATTATTCCGTCCCATGTGCATCACTATACATTTGTATAAACTGAAGTTCATTTTATTACTTGTTGCCCATTCATTGATGTCTATTATGTCTTGCTCTCAAAAGTATCCACTACACCCCCAAGTTTTATGTCATTAGCAGACTTGACCAGCTTGTTCCCACTACTGATATTCAGGTCACCTATAAAAACATTAAACAACAGGGGCCCCAGCATTGATCCCTGTTGGACACCGCTGGTCACCCTCACCTCCTCTGATACCTGGCCCTCTACCCTCATGCTTGCATCCTCTCTGTCAACCATTGGTCGATCCATTTAATTATGAAGTTATCAATGCCCAACTTAACCAGCTTATTTATTAGCAACCTGTGAGACACAGTGTTGAAGGCTCGACTGAAGTCCAACATCACCACGTCCACCGCTGCCCCATGATCCATATGGCTGCCCACATAGTTATAGAAACTTGTTATATCAGTGTTACATGATCTGTTCTTAGTGAACCCATGTTGCTGCATGTCTATTAGGTTCCTGTCTATGAAATGACTCTTAATTGCATCAGAGATGATCCCCTTGCTCAGTTTGCCAACCACCAATGTCAAACTCACTGGTTGGTAATTTGCTGCCTCCTCCCTGTTACCTTTCTTAAAAATTGGCACCACCATTGCTGTCCTCCAGTCCTTTGGCTCGTAACCCTCTTCCAAGGATCTAGTGCCAATCTCTGCTATGACTGGTGTTAATTCCCTACCTAATTCTTTAACTAGTCGTGGATGGAGGCCATCAGGGCCTTCTGACTTGTCAACATTTAGAGCCTGGAGTTTACTATACACTTTCTCCTCAGTAACATACTCTTTTGATAGGGAGTTCTCTGTGACATGTATAGCACTTTGCATACTGGGGTCATCCATCTGGAACAATTTACTAAAGGTGGTATTAAATTCTTTAGCCATAACCTTTGGTTTTGATATTATTAGACCATCAAAATATAATGGCCCAGTATTTCTATTTGTCCCCCTCTTGTTGTTGACATAGGCATAGAATCCCTTCATATCTGTTTGGTTTGCAGTTCACATTTTTGGATTGTTTTATTATTTGATTGTACCTTCCATTTTTTTGTTGTTAAACCTTGCAGTTTATATATTTTTCCATTTAATTTCTTTGCAATCCACTATCCCTTTCCTGTTTGCATTCATGTTTTTGATGCACACTATCTTTTTGTTTTCTTTTATTATTTAGTTGTGCTTTACTTGTTTGTAGTGCACTCCGTTTTAGTTGTGTTGTGCATTTTTTGTGTGTTTTACTTTTTTTTAGTTTTCGTTCTTTTTTAGTTTTGCTATACATTTTGTGTGCAGCCATTATATAGCCTTGTTCTACTTTTCATGTTGTGTTATACTTTTTTGTTTGCCTTAATTTGTTTAACTGTGCTAATATATTTTTTAAATTAATCATTTTACATGTACATAGCCTTATTCTACTTTTCATGTTGTGTTATACTTTTTTGTTTGCCTTAATTTGTTTAACTGTGCTAATATATTTTTAAATTAATCATTTTACATGTACATGACTATTTTGGTTTGCATTTGATTTTGTATTTGTCATTTATTTTGGTTGCACTTTACATTTGGTTTTGTTTTGCTGCTATATTTTTATGACATCACACTTTACATTTGGTTTTGCTGCTTTACTTTTTTTGTTTGCATTTCATTTTTTGGTTGTTGCATTGCTTATTTTTGTCATTGTGTTTTGCACTTCAGGGCCACTGTGGGGGGAAGGGACTAAGGTGAAGTGGTTATCATTGCTCTTGGGGAGGGGCAGTGAGGCATCCAAATAGGACGTCGTTAACCAGGGAGTGCAGATGTACAGATGTTAGTTCCTTAGGCCTGTGGGGTGGAGGGTTCCCAAGATATGGTAGGGGGAGGAATTTGGCATCATACTTGGGCTTGAGGATCTATCCGGCCAGCCTTCACTCTGATTCAGATCAGGCACCACTGATAACACTTGAGGACTTTAAAGAATGATATATATTCCCATTATACACAATTTTTTCTGCAGAATAATCGGAAACCTATTTAAAATATGTATTTTTTTCAGTAGGGAAAGCTGTTTAAATTGATATACAGTGTGTAGTTCTATAGAATCAAATGCAGAGAGCTGTGTATGTTTTACCTGCCTTAAAGTCTAGTATAATGGGTTTCAGCATGGATGTTCTTTTAACCACTAACACTCCTGATTAGACCACAGGATGACTTTACACAAGTGCTTTCTACAGAATAATCTGAAACATATTTAAAATAAAAGTCTTGCAGGAAGTAAAACTTTCTGAATCGAAATGTTTAGTTCTACAGACTTAATTGTAGGGAGAGGTATATCTTTTAATTGACTTATAGTATAAAAGGTTCCAACATAGTTGTACCCTTGACCCTTAACATTCCAGATCAGGCAATCTCTGATCTATCTGTGGATTTCTACTCCATGGGTTGCAGACTAGATCTGACTATGAACACATCACAGGAAGGTGGTAGGGTAACAGGGGAGCAGTGAGCATTGCTCAGGCTTCTAAAAAAAGTTGGTTGAGATAATTCACAAGAATTAAAACATCTCTTCTTTATGTTTTTGCTTCTTAGCCATTACTCTGTCTATCATTAATCACCACAGTGTGCATGATGTCCGCTTCTTATCTCAATAAAATCCTACCTACTCATAAGTCACTACGGTGATCCAGTGACTTACAAGACTCGAGACAACATGGATTCACTGGAGGAAGGTCATGTCAAACAAATCTGATAGATTTCTTTGACTGGGGAACCAAGGAATTCTATCAGGGTGGAGCGGTGGATGTGGCCTAATTAGATTTCAGTAAGGCCTTCAACACTGTTCCACACAGGAGACTCATGAACAAGCTGGGCAGCTTGGGAGTGGGTCCAAAGGTGGTAAACTGTGTAAGAAACTGTTTGGGAGATAGACAAAAAAGGGTGGTGGTAAATGGAGTTCACTCTGAAGAAGGAAGGGTGGTCAGTGGGGTGCCTCAAGGATCAGTACTAGGACTAGTACTCTTTAATGTCTTTATTACCAACATTGTGGAGGGGTTAGAAGGGAAGGTATGCCTTTTTGAAGATGAAACTATGATATGCAATAGGGTAGACACCCAGGGGGTATGTGTGGAAAAAAATGAAAAGGTATCTAGGAAAGCCTGAGGAGTGGTCAAGAGTGTGGCAACTAAGTTTCAGTGCAAAGAAGTGCAAGGTCATGCACATGGTGCACAGAGACCCACGGGTGAAGTACACAATGGGGGAGTGGTACTGGTGACCACCAAACAGGAAAGGAACCCGGGGGTAATCATATCTGATGACCTAAAGGTAGCCAAGCAGTGGGGAACAGCCAGTGGGATGCTAGGGTGCATAGGGAGGGGTATCACCAGCAGGAAGAGAGAAGTGGTGATTCCGCTGTATAGATCACTGGTGAGACCATAAAGAATACTGTGTCCAGTTCTGGAGACCATATCTCCTAAAGGACATAGACAGAACAGAGGCAATCCAGAGGAGGGCAACTTAAATGGTGCAGGTTCTGCATCAAAAGCCCTATGAGGAGAGACTGAAGGACCTCAGTTTGTACACTCTGGAGGAAAGCAGGGAAAGGGGGATATGACAGAGACTTTCAAATACCTCGTGGGTATAAATAAGTTCAAGAGGAAAGCCTTTTTCAGAGAAAAAGATGCTCAAGAACAAGAGGTCGTGCTATGAGGTTGAAGTGGGGTACGCTCAGGGGAGATGTAAGGAAGTACTTCTTCAAAGAAAGACTGGTGGAAGCCTGAAAAAGCCTCCCAGTGGAGGTGGTGGGAGCAGAAACTGTAGTAGAATTCAAGAAGGCATGGGACAAGCAAAAGAAAACCTTCGTGGTAAGGGAAGGGGGGAAACTGGAGATCAAGTAGGGTCTGCGGTGTTACAATAGGTAGAGAAAATGGGCAGGTGAGGTGGGCTAAGTGGTCCTTATCTGCCTTCACTTTCTATGTTTCTATGTTATGCCTGGAGGCCCTTCCTTTGAGGAGATATTTCCACGCAGATTGTTTCTGCTTCAGGGCCCCTTTAGGCCCCTGCATTGGAAGCCCATTCAGTTTAGGTCTCAGATGGACTGCTTCTTCGGGGCCTTTCCAGAACAGTTGTTCATAAGGCCCCTTTACACTGTTCTCCCATTCCTAGCCTATATGTTTCAGGAAATGGTTTACAGTTTTAGCCGCAATACTGTTAATTACTCCTATTCCACCCTCAGTTTTATAGTTGGTCAGCTTGACCACAACCTATCTTATTGGTTATGCTGTGTGGCTCAGGCTGTGGGGAAAGGGGGTGAGATCCAGGTTTAACTTACCTTAATTATTCATTATGGGTCCTCCTACCATACAGCTCTTCTCATGGATCGTAAACAGCCTTGTCAACCCGGTGAAATGGGCCAAAATGTCAAGTCAGGTTAAAAAACTAAAGCCAGATGTGGTCTATCTTCAGGAGTCCCATCTAACCACTGTGGAACATTCTAAATTAGCAAAATTTGGTTTTGTGGCAGAGTATTCTTCATCTTATCTGTTGGGATGCAGGCATGGAGTGGTTATTTTGATTGCTAGGCAAACCAATTTTGAAGACCATCAGGTGTGACGGGACCCTAAGGGTTGTCTTGTAATGGCACATGGTACTCTTTATGGACAGGAGGTCACCCTGGCCAATATTTCTCTACCCCCAGGTATTACTACACCAGCTCTTAAAACTTTACTAGACAAGATAGTTGCTTATACTAGAGGCACACTAATTCTGGTGGGTGAGTTTAATATGTCCCTCAATCCTCAAACAGACACTTCTAATGTGCATCCTCCTCACCAGACCACATCTCAAAAATACTTTAAAACTGTAACCACAGACATTGGTTGGGTAGATGTATGATGTACTTTACATCCCAGAGTCCAAGGGTATTCTCATTACTCAGCAGCACACCATAGCTATGCTGAGATTGATTACTGTTTTACACAAATTGAACACCTCTTTCGGGTCATCCACAGTAAAACTGGGGACATCTACTTAGCAGATCACACCCCTATTAGCACTTTTGGGGAATTTAGGCTGAAGACAAAGTCCACTCATTGGTGTCTTATCACCTATTTACTAAAATCTTCCCAATTCCATGCTTTTCTGAAGGACAAAATGAAGGAGATACAACAGAATAACCCTTTGGAGGGTAGTTCATCAGCGATATGCTGGGATACTGTTAAAACAGTGTTGAGAGGCCATCTTATACAATATGCTGCAAGGCTTAAGAAGCAATGCCAAGAACACAAGCAGCGCCTAGAAGATACACTTCATTTCTTACAACTTGCCCATCAGCAGGGAGACTCTTCAGTTACTCAAAGCTCACCTACATCAAAGTGGAATCAGATAAACTAGTTTTGGAACAAATAGAAATAGCACTTACCTTCCTGCACAAAAGATTTTATGAAATAGGTGTACACTTATTCCGCCTTATGGCATATCAATTATGCAGACAGCATTGACCATCAACCATAACAGTGATATCCTGCACTACTACAGGTATCAGACTCACACAATATCACAATATTGCTCAGGCCATTCAAACTTACTATGAGGCATTGTATACCCATGAACACCTCCCCCCATCCAGTAGACATCAAGGATTTCCTACAGACTTTGACCCTAATTAACTGAGGCTCAGGGACAGTGACTGCTCTGACCAAATTCTTTAGACAAGCTAGATCAAGCATTAAGTCTTATCAAGACTTTGACAACTCCCAGCCCAGATGGACATGGAGTGGAATTTTATAAACTTAAGAACACATACAACCAGTCCTACTGGTGATGTTTAATGATGTCTTGACAGGTTACCCTCCTCCACCCACATGGGCATATGTCATCATATCTGTACTCCCAAAACCCAGCAAAAATCCACTCCACTGTTCTTCATATCAGCCTATTTTGGTGCTTAACACTGGCTACAAATTATTTATGTCAATTCTTGCCCACTGGGTCAACAACCTTCTACCCTCCATAATACGCAGAGATCAAACTGGGTTTATTCGAGCGCGTACTGTGACAAATAATGTTTGACGCATCTTACATTTAATACATCAGATGCAGCAATCTTAATCCCCTGCTGTGTTAATAAGTCTTGATGCAGGAAAGGCATTCGATCATGTATCTTGGCCTTTTCTTTATGCAGTCCTTAATCAGTTAGGATTTCCCCTTTCTTTCATTTCCCTCTTACAGAATATACAGTATATCAATCCTCACAAGTTTGTATCAGGATCAGTGGTTACCACTCCCCAAACGTTGTCCTTCAGAGAGGTACATGACAGGGCTGCTTTATGTTCCCTTTACTTTTTGCAATGTGTATTGAGCCTTTGGATCAGGCTTTTATTTATTTATTTAAGTATTGAAATTAATACCTTTGAGCCAAAGGCTCTTTTACAAAGGCTCCAAGTCAAATGATACAAAACAAAAGGACAAGGTATATACAGGTGAACAAGAAGTTAACATAGAGTGCTAAGTGCTACAATAACAAGCGCAGTTCAAATTCAAAAGTTTGATTCATAACAGTAAATACAAGATTTACAAAGATGAGTAAATTACATAAAAAACAGCACTGCAGGAATGCAGTACAGAACTTAGGAGAGTTCATATGGCAGTCCAGGGCAGTGGGTCCCAGGCTACCAAGTGGTAGGGAGGTGGAAGCAGCCAAAATGGCCTTGTCATGAGAGATGCCGGGGTGAGGAGGGTGAATGGGTTGAGGCAAGGGGGGATGAGATTGGAAGTGGGGTGGAAAGGTGTCCAAGGGCTTTGGTAGGGCAGGGTAGGGGGGTGGAGGATGAGGAGGGGGAAGGAGAAAGGGGAGAGTAGAGGGTGGGTAGGTGGTAAGGGGAGGAAAGAATGGTGGTCAGGGACTAGAGGGGTAGATGGGGTGGCAGGTGCTGAAAGGCATAGAGGAAGGGTATGTAGGTAGTCGGGACAGGGTATTGTTATCAGTTAGAGTGACACCGGCAGTCATTAGAATTTGTCAAGTGAGTTCATAACCTTGTTTTAAACTGGTGGAATTTGTTGCATTCAGTCAGGTCTGGAGGCAGATCATTAAACCACTTTGGGCCTCGGTAGGAAAATCTCTGGGCTAATGATGTGCGCTTGAGGGGTACTATAAGCCCTCCCTTAGAGGCAAGTCTGATGTTAATAGTTAGCTGAGCAGGTTCAAAGAGGTTGGAGGTGGATTCAGGCATGAACCCCTGCACTGACTTTTTCACTAGTAGGCAGACCTAGTACCGAACCCTGAGATGGAGGGGGGGCCATCCAGTCTTGCTGTAGAGGACACAGGTATGGATTCGGTGGTGGGCCCCCAGAGCTAGGTGGCAGGCTTTGTTAAGTAGGGTTCTGACCCTCTTCAGAGCAGAGTCAAAGCCAGACCCATATATCACTAACCTGTAGTCCACAGCTGACAGAACTGAGCTACATGTCATGAGTTTTAAGGCTTCAGGAGTCATAGATTGCCGGTGGTGATAAGGAACCCCAAGTTATACATTGACAGTTTTGACAAGTTGCTCCACATGGGTTGAGAAGATTAGGGTGTCATCCAGGTGAACGCCTAGGTATTTAAACATGTCTACCTGTTCAAGTGTGTCACCCTTATGACTCAGAATTCTTAGGGGGTTGCATCTCTTCTTGTTCTGGGGAGTAGAGAAAAGCATGCATTTATTTTTTTATAGTTAAGTAAGAGTTTGTACTGTGAGACCCATGATTCAAGCTTTAATATTGACCTGCAGTTCGGAGGAGATTGAGGCACAATCTCTGCCAGGTACTGAAATTACAGCATCATCTACATAGAGTACAAGGTAACCTGGGCAAGTTGAACGTAGAGTATTGATGAAGAGGCTGAAGAGGAGTGGGCCTTGGATGGACCCTTGGGGAACACCTAGGCACACCTCCTGGGGTTCAGAGAGAATGCCGCTAATTCTCACATGTTGTGACCTGTTGTGAAAGGTAACTGTTGAACCAGTCAACCTTGTCTTTGGACAGACTTGTGGATTGGAAGGAGTGCAGGAGCAGATGGTGGTTAATGGTGTTGAACGCCTTGGTGAGGTTTATAAAGATGGACCCCATGGTTTGCCCTCTATCCAGGGCTCCATAAAGCTGTGAGGTGTAGTCATCCAAGGCAGTGAGCATGGAGTGTTTTTTCTGAAGCTGTGTTGTTGCCTACAGAGTAAATGATATTTTTCAAGATAATCTGTGAGTTGGTTGGAGACCATCCTCTTGAGGGCTTTGGAGAGGTGGGGGTAGAATTGAAATGAGTTGAAAGTTAAACAGGTTGGTTCTATCACCTGATTTGAAGATTGGAGTTACCAGTGCCACCTTCCATCTGTCAGGGAATACACTGGATCTTAGGGATGCATTGAATACCTTGGTGAGCAGATCTGCAAGTTCATTTAGGGTAAGGGCAACCAACTTCATGTCTATTTGGTCACCCCCCATTCTTGTTTTCCCATGGACTTGTCTGGAGTACTTAATAGCCTCAGTTCTGGTGATGAGCCTAAAGTAGAAAGGTTGTGGTCCACTGTTGGGTCCAGAGGAAGGATTAAGATTGGGTAGCTGATCTGGGGGAATATAGGTGAGGTAGTTGCTGGGTAGAACATTGCTGAGATCTGTGAAGGCAACATTGAACATGTTTGCAATGTGACTTGGATCCTGCAAAGTTACAGGAGGGGTTACTATGAGGTTAGGAGGAGATCTCAGAGTTTTGCCCATAAGGGATTTCACCGAGTATCAGATTTCCCTACCTCATCCCCAGCTCCTGCCTAATAGGTCCTTAAAGTATGAAGCTTTGGTGAGTCTAATGAGCTTAGTACAGCTATTCCTTGCTGCCTTACAGGCGATGAGGTCAATCTGAGCCCCAGTTGCCCTGGCCTTGTGCCATAAGTTGTCTCTGAGATGCATACACTGAAGAAGTGAGGCAGAGAGCCATAGGTTATTGGACCCTGTGGCTTTTTTGATTTTATAAGGTGCAAAGATATTCCACGCTTTAGTGAAGATCTGACTGAAGTAATCAAGGGCCTGATTCCCATCCATCGCAGTGTCCAATGGCAACCAGTCTGCATCCTTCAGGTACTGTCTGAAGGTAACCAGATAACCTGATCTCAGGGTTAGGTTTCTAGTAGTATGAGGTGTGCTTTTTGTGAACTTATTTGTCCAGGTACATTGGACAGGGGAATGGTCACTAAGCACATCTGGTAAGATTGACACCTCAGAGATCCATTCCAGGCAGAATGCAAGTAGCCAGTCGATAAGGGAGCTAGTGCCTGAGCTGTAGTTCTGTCTAGTAGCCTGGCTTACTATCTGTGTAAGATAGAGGCCTGATAGTTGGTCTCTAACAGCAGTAGAATCTTGGGAAAGCCAATTGATGTTGAAGTCTCTAACAATGACATGCTCCCAGTTTTGTTTATATTGTTCTAGATAGTTTAAAAACTGTTTAAAAACTGCTGAAAGCCAGTAAGGTGCTTTCCAGCTGGAAGGTATACTATGGAGATCATCAGTACCTTGTTTTGCTGACCTATGGTGAGTTTTAAGGTTAGGATCTGTGCCTCTGCAGTATGGAGGCTGCTGGGCAGTATTTGACCTTTTATATCACTTCTAAGGAAGACTAAACATCCACTAACCCCCCCCCCGTTTTGACAGGTGGTCCTGTCTGAACAGGTTGTAGCCATCCAAGGCAACTACCTCATCGGCAACCCTGGGGACAGCCAGGTTTCTGTGAGTGCGATAATGTCAGGTTTTAGCTGTTCCACCCAGGCCTGGAAAAGTGGGTGCTTGGGAAGAAAGCAACCTATGTTCAGAGAGACTATTTTAAGGTGGTCTGGGTTAGTGGAGTGGTTAGTGGAGGGTGGGCCAGGATTTGGGTGGATGTTCCTTGACAGTAAGAGCAGTAAAAGTATAAACTTTCTTAGGTTACTGGTCCAGTACACCCAGGAGGTAACTGCAGACTTTGGTTGATCAGGCCTTGGTGCTAGTGAGGCAGAGGCAGGTCTGCACACAACAAGGCAGCTATTGGAATTATTCATGGAGTAGGGAATTCATATGGTAAAGGTGGGAGCTTTAGCTCATGAGACAGTTCTGGGTCAGAAGCTGTCCCCCGGTTAGTGCCCTGTAGAAACTGGGAGGCTCCAGAGAGTTTTGGGGGGTCTGTGTTAGGTGCAATGGTCCCTGAGTCCTCACCAGTCTTAACAATGATGAGAAGGGTTAACATAAGTGCCGGCTTTAGTAGAGCCTGAATTTTGGAATTAGTGATGGAGTGAGTGTAAGTTGCACAAAATAAGAATTATCCAAAGATAAGTTATTATGCAGTTGTTATTAGCAGAGTGAGCCAAGTTGTGCAACAGCTTGCAAACTTAAGTCGGTTAAGACAGATAAGACACAGGTAAAAAGGCAGGCAGAGAGGTCAGAGTCTAGGAGGGTAGTGGATAATTTAATAGTAGCAGAGACCAGACTTAATAGTTTGTAGAGTAGAATGTCAAATTGCAAAAAGAAAAAGAGAATGGCTAGTGAGAGGAGCAGAGGAGACACACAGGGGGCAAGGGGAGAAGACATAGAATTGTCACTGTAAGGGGACAACCAAAAAATGAGATGGAAGGAGGAGTGGTGCTTGTGGCGTGCCCTGAGGGGAGGTGCTATTCAATAGTGGTTGGGGTTGGGTGGAAGGCGGAAAAATTAGAAATGTAGCTAATGAAGATGACTCGCTTTTCAAACCCAGCACCAGAGAAATGCTGGCATGCAGGAGCAGAGGGGGATCCAATTAGGCAGGAGCCGAGTTTGTTTCCAGCCAACGGAGAGCTGCACTCCTGTAGATGTCTAAGATTCTAAGCCTAGATAGTAGGACCCTCGAGCAGAGTATCTGAATTCAGTAAAGTCGGGCAGCAGGGAGACTTGGCCAGCTCAGTACAACGCTGACAGAGCTGTGGAGCACTCATGGAAGCTTGTTCCTGAAATGGAGGAAACTGGGAGAGAAGGGTTCGATAAGGACAGAACAAAGGCTGGGCAGCTACGGTGGGGAGGTGGGGTTGGACTAGTGATGGACAAAAGACAGGGCGCTAGCGACAGAAAGGGATGGGATAGACAAGATTCAGACATAATTCAGCTGAAGTGGATTGAGTGTTGGGGGTGCTTCAGGTTACAGCGCCAGTCTTAGCTTCACAGGAAGAGAAAAAAAAAATTAAATTACTGGGAAGGGGGTGGGTTAAGCCTACAGGGAACACAAGATAATTATTGAAAAATGGGGGTGGGGCAGCACAGAGGACACACTGAGAGTATGCAGTGATGTTGAAGAAGGAAGACAAATAAGGTTGAGAGGGGTCGACAGGCAGTAGAAATGGAGGGAAAGGGTGGTTACAGCATGCCCGAGTACAAGATAAGAATGTGAACTCGGGGCAGGTGGGAATATAAGAAGATAGGAATGGCAGGAGGAAAGGATGGGACAAATGCTCAGGGGAAGCAGAGGAGAGTTTCAGGGGGATTCAGTCAGCAACCCTAGTACTCTATGAATTAACAACTGCACTTTCTCATTGATATTGCTACCAGTTTAATCAGCAACAATTTGTACATTACTGTCAAGTAGAGCAGAGCCAAAAATCATAAGAAAATTAACAGCTAGTTAAAAACTGTGTGAAGTTGCAGGTTCAGAGGCAGGTGAAACGGAATTAACAATAACAGCTAGTTTCTCAAGTTAGAAATGCAGCTAAAATTAGAAATGCAGTTAATGAAGATAACTCGCTTTTTAAACCAGCACCTCAGAAATGCTGGTGAGCAGGAGCAGAGGGGATCCAATAAGGAAGAAGCAGAGTTTGTTCCCAGCCAATGGAGAGCTGCACTAATCCACAAGGCAGCCTGTAGATGTCTAGGCTACTTGGGAATCAAAGGCCATTAATGGAGTTTTGTTAGGAGGGAAAGAACATCTGATTGCACTATACGCGGATGATAAAAACCCAGAACAATCTATGCCTGGGACTTTTGATATACTTGATCACTTTAGCAAAGTCATGGGATATCAGTTATATATAACAAAAACTGAGACCCTGGGTTTTCACTTTGCTCCGAGCACAACCTTTAAAAATGTTTATGCCTTTCGTTGGGAAATACTGAAAGTAAAATATCTTGGATTGTATGTCTCTGTGGACCCTTCCCTAGCCTTCCAACATAATTACACCCCATTTTTTCAACAAATGGTACAAGACTTCAGAAGTTGGGGTACATTACCCTTATCTTTGTCTAGACAAACAGAGGTAGTCCAAATGGTTACCCTCCCATGGGCCCTCTTCCTTTTTCAGAATATTCCAGTAGAAATCTCAGGTCAGACTTGGAGACAATGGAACAGGGAGATTTCTTGTTTTATCTGGGCTGGTCAGTGTACTTGAATTAAACTACAACAGCTTAGTCTGAACAGATGAATGGGAGGCTTAGCACTCCCCTCTCTCAAATTATACTACTGGGCAGCACATAATCACTTCCTTCTGCTTAGACATCTTGCAGGGCAAACAACTGCCTGGCTGGACATAAAATATACACTTTTCCATCTGCAGCAGTTTAACCAGGCAATATACTATAATATTCTCCCTCCTGAAACAGTACAACCTTTTAACCCGTGGTTGAAATTTCAGGTGAAGGTATGGTGCTCTATTCAATGAACATTCCATCTCTCTGCATACCTCCCATTCCTTTGTCCAGTATCACATCTTATGCATTTCACCCCACTATTCCATGATAACAGGTTCCAAATATGGGAAAGACTCTCTCTGCCATATAAACACATTTTTTAATGGAGCAATATTATTCTCTTTTACCAGACTACAAATTAAATACCAGCTACAATGGATGGACTTTTATCACTACCCTCAATTTTGGCATTATATCTCCTTGCTTCCCTTATTAGCTCATACCCCAGCCACCTTTCCAGACCTCATTTCCTATTTTCTCTCTTTCATTCAAATAGGCATACAGCCACATATGATATCACAATTGTATCAATCACTCCAGACCACCCAAGTGAATTTATAGATAGTGGGAATCTGAGATGGGTTCTCCAATCGATACAGAACAATGGACCCAAGCATGCGGGTCATCTGCAAAAGTCAAAGGTTTGCACCAATGGAGCGAGTATGGCTGGAAGCAACTTATTAGATTTTTTTGGGACACCAGTGATTACTGCACACTACCTCCCAGCACCTTCCACATCTTGTTGGAGGAATTGTGGGGAACAAAGATTGATACACTTCCATGTAATGTGAACAATTGTACAATACCTCAACCTTTTCTTGACTGTCTTCAAGCTGAGCTCTGGGAAGTATTTGAAATATCCCTTCAACTCACCGTGCAACTCTATTTGTTACTGCCATACCCCAGGGGCCACAGAGACCCCTCCTCTCACTATCTTATGGGAATTCTCATAACAGCAGCTAATAAAGTAACCACTAAATTATGGTTGACACTGACAATTCCTGATATAACTACCTGGAGAACATTGATTAACCAAATTTATCAAATGGGAAAGCTTATCTATTCCCTAAACAACCACACTGAATTATGTTCTAACCGCTGGGATCGCTGTCTGGTGTATGCCATGAGCAGAGATTCCATACTTGTACCTTAGTAAGGGAGAAATTATTTTAGACAGGTGGGACACCCTCATCACCTCACAAATCTCCCTTTTATATGCCTGGTCCCCTTGCCTCCTGCCCTGTGGCGGTTCCCCAACAAAGCCTTACATTTAACCTGAGCCATGCATAAGGTTAGAAGAATATTCTACTGTATAATTTCATTTAAAGTCCACTGATAGTGAGGATGCCATTTGCCAGGAGATTTGGAGGCCATGGGTGAATTTCCAATGGACGTTAACACCCTTTTTTGTTCCATGAGGGGTGGTAGAGTTTTTTTTTGTTAAAGTTTGAATAGAAGTTGGTGTTTTCTCAGCAGGTATTAGCCCATCCCTCCCTTTGTTTTGTTTTGTATTATTTCCCTTTTATTATTAGACTGACCCCTACAGAGGATTGCGATGTTTTTGTTGGCAAGAATTACATTTTATCTATATGTACCACTTGCTGGCTTTATTATCTTATTCTTTTTTATTTGAATTGGACTAATGTTATTTATAGCTGCTCAGGTTTTATAATTTTTATGTTCTTTCTTATAATTTTAACTATTCATTGTTATCTCTTCACGTTACTGTTGATTTTATTGTTGTGGATCATCCTCTTTAATAAAATTCAATTATAAAAAAAGGTTCATTGATAGCTTATTTCAAATTGAAGTACTGTAAGTGGTGCTTACACATACCTCCCTGTGCTGGAACCTTAGGGTAGATATGGTTTTGCATGCATAACTGTGTTAAGTGGCCATTGATATCCCTGTACTCTGCCTTGTGTGCCAGACATGTATAACATATGCATTGAAATGTGTACTCCAAGCTGTACCTTGAACAGTTTCAATACAAATGACATTTACAAAAAAAAAATACTTAACCTCCTCATGCAGACATAATTGCCAACAGTGCATGGCATCCAGCACACTTTGGAATATAACATGTGTCAAAGGTGCTATATTAAATCAAAACCCCTTCTTGTCTGTGTTTGTATAATAATTTATATATATATATATTTTTTTTTAAGTGTTTTTTTTTTTTCAAAATAGGTTATAGCACTTTTTTTGTATGCTACGACATGCATGGTCCTCACCTGAATCAGTTGTACTGATTGGGATATTTCTGCTAGCATATAACAATGCCAGTTCTATGACATGTTTAAAATTAAACAAAAAAAGCAATTTAGAGAAAACAAAACCAGAAATTATTTCTTATAGATAATATCACATTTCAAATGGGCCACAATCAGACAGTGCTGGCAGATAACTATTCCTCATGTCGACACTGGGACACAACAGGGTGTTGGTTGTCTGGGGTTAATGCATGTTCAGATGTATATCTTCAACACCAGAAACTGCATTAGACCCAAACAACTAACAATCTGGATGACTTATTGCACTTACAAAATGGATTAATAGAGAAACAAATTACAAACAAAAAAGTTAACTTTTTTTATTGGAACAGGTATTTTCTTTTATTAAAAGTAACTAGGTAATCAATAATACCTGATAGGGTGGGTGGTATTGGGCTATATTAAACCACCCAGGAGTATAATGAAGCCTGACACCACAGACGGAGGGCCTTATAGCCCCTGGAAGGTCCAGTATAACACACACCACCCACCCCAAAGGGTATTATGGATTACATGTGACATTTTATGTAAAAGATAAAATTTAAAAAAAATTGTACAAATTAAATTAAAGGTTTTTTGCAAAGTAGTGCCTCTACTAATATACTCGTCAGTAAAGGACACTATAGTGTTTTAGAGTTTCTTCCTTCCAGAGACTTTCCTTACTGCGTATGTGTTCACCCCCTATCTACCATGCTTGTCCAACCATCATTCCCCTGTCAGCTCTCCATTTTTTTTTCATGTTTGTTTTTGATTTGGGAGACCATGGTTGGGAACGGAGTCAGAGAATGGAGGCTGATTGAAGAAGGCATGGCAGCTGAAAAATGGTGCATGATCAGGCTGTGCTGTTTCAGAAGGGGATTTTCATTTGTAAAAAAGGTGTTACTTTGTTTTACTCTGTTTGGGTCGAGCAGGGACCAGAGTTAGCCAGGGAAGCTGTCTTAAGTTGCACTGAGCGCACAATGTACAAGCAGTGTTAGTTAAAAATAAAATAAAAAATGTTTTTGTTTTAGAAATAGGAAAAAGGTTATAAAACTGCTGGAATAGTTTATTTATTTATTGAAAACTTTGGAGATTACATTTGAGCACAAGTAAACATTTACAAAGGTTCCACATCAAATATATAGTAACAAAAACATTACAAGTGGAACAAGCAGTTCTAAAAGAAATGCCGTTGAGTCAAACTCAAAGCACTTAAAACAGAGCAATTACACAAAGTTTTGAAAAAATCCATACAGATCATTTTATAAAAAGTAGTGGGTTATATGCAGAAGGAAACCGAACAAAACAATTTTACAGTTACAATTGCGCTGGACTGCAAAGGTAGACCGCAAAGATCTCTTAAACTGATTAAACTTGCGGAGTTCAGCAGTGTATCAGGCAGGTTGTTTAACCAGTTAGTGGCCCTGACAGCAAATGACCGATTGCCCAGGTATGCCAGAAAGGAGCTTACGGGCATTCCTGGCCATGCTGTGTCTTTTTAACTGGTGTGTGTGCCAGATGTTTTTTTTTTTAATTTCTGTATGAAACTGGCTGAACCAATTGTTTCATGGGGGGAACTCTCTCTCTCTTATTAAGCGAGAGAAAATCAGCAGCATTTTAAGACTGAGCATTCTGTTTCCGCCCAATAACTTTCAATGCAAATAGGCAGGCAGAAACAGCGAGTCATTATTTCCCAGTCTCTGTTGCCTGATACTAGACCAGGTGGTTGGTGAACTTAACCAGTCAGATCCAGGAATTTTCCCAACCCATTTTCTAGTAACAAGTAGTCCATCCCGACTTAAATATAAGGAATGCATATTATTGGGATACAATATCTGGGAGAATGTTCAACTCCTCACACACAACAGAAGGCCTTCTATGGAGCCAAGGTCTCAGTTCCATTTGTGTTTGGGTAAGGGGATTTCCCTGGCAAAATGGTAAGGATATGAGGGAAAAGGTTAATGGTTGCCAAAGAAAGACCGGGGCCAGGATTCACCAAAAATGCAAAGTGGTACATAAAGGTTTGCGTGGCACCCCGTGGTTGTGCTGGCATGCAACCGAGCTATTCACTGTTGGATAGCACCGTGCGCTATCTGACAATGAATAGGGGCAGGCAGAGCCAACCCAGGCAAAGCACCAGGGACCCTAGTAGCACTGTTCCCACAGCCAGCCAGGAGAATGGGATGGCAACAACAGTGCTTATATGCTAAGCCCCTATTCACTAAGGTAGCCATGCAAATGAGCCCTTTGGGCATGCAAAGTGCTATTGGCCATTAGCATACACATTATGATCCCATTTGCATGGCCCACAGGTGGCTTATCTTGCCCCCAGCTCATCCCCATGCAGCAGTATTCCTGGTAGTCTACTGGTTCCCTCCCACCCTCCCAATCGTTGACCTCATAGGAAAATGAAGGTTCTCATAGTGTAGTGGTCCCTCCCCAGTCCCCGACTGACCACCTGATATGTTGAAACAAGTTTCCATAGTGTAATGGTCCTTCCCTGGTCCCTGGTCACCCACCCAATATGTTAAAACAAGTGACCATAGAGCAGTGGTCCTTCCCCAGTCCCCAATCGCCCACCTAATATGGTAAAATAATTTTCCATAGTGTAGCAGTCCCTCCCCCCTCACTGGTCACTGATCGCTGTTCCCAAATGCAACAAACCCCATTCCCTGATATGGTCCTTCCCCCACCCCCACCCCACCCATCTAATGTGATGCACCACCTTACTCCCCCATTCAAATCAGTGATCGGCAACCAACACGGCCCCCCCTCACACCACCGCAGCAGACTGCCAAATGAGCCATTCTGTATACGGTGGTGTGAGGAGGGCTGTGCTGATTGCTGATCACTGAGTGGGACTGGGATTGGGGTGGTGGGTCACATTGGATGGGGTGGGACCACTACACTATGGAAAATTATTTTACCATATTGGGTGGGCAATTGGGGACCAGGAAGGGACCACTACACTATGGAAACTTGTTTTAACATATTGGGTAGGCGATCAGGGACCAAGGAAATGAGTGGAGGCCTCTGTAATTCAGCCAACCACTAAGGTTGCACGATTACTGCCAGTTTTTTTTGTGGAGGTAATTTCTCCATGCAAGGGCCTTCACAAATGGTCCTTGCATGGAGCAAACACTTTGTGAATGGTACTGTGGGGATATGCAGGTCTCCTCCCATTCATTTGCATTGCGGCCCACCTCCCAACTTTGCCTGGGTGGGCGCAAACTCAGTTTACAGGTGCAAACTGGGCTTTGTGTATACCAACTCCAGGTAAAACCTAGTTTGCCCTGGGTAAAATAGGTTTGCGCCCGGGCAAAGTTTTGTGAATCTGGCCCCAGGAATTAAAAATAAATTGTACTTTTTTTTTATTTGTTTATGGGTGGAAGGAGGAGATCATGACAAGACTGTTTAAAATATGTATTTGTTAAAATATAAGGTCTTCTACTATTTAGGACATTGTTGAAGGTTTGCAATGATAAAAGGTGGCAGCCATGTCTTTGATGGCAATCCAGGATGAGTGAAGTGTTTAATAAGTTCTGTATGTGAGTTACCCGAATTCTAAATCCCACTGCCTGATCTTGCTCTAGCCTGTACCTATCAGGAGATTAACACATAGGTCTCCAAACTTGTTTAGCTATTCAGGAAGCAGGAAATTTCCAACCCATTTTATAATATATAGTAACATATTTTTTTTTAAATATATTATTTAAAATTTCAGCACCAGAATAGGTTTATTTAGGTGCAGTACCAAGTCTGCAAGAGTGTCCCAAGGGAGCAATATTAGGAGGAGAGCAGCAGCTACATTTCTAAGCTAATCACATTAACACAAGGTTAAGGTTAGCAGGTCGTCAAAACTGAATATTTACATTACAATGCTGCTCAAGATTGTTACATGATAGGTGGGTCAACAAAAATAAATAACAAGTGGATAGGTAATTTAAAGGTTAAGGGCTAGATTTTAAAAGATTTGCATCATATTATCAGTGCAATTGCATTACTTCCAACATAACTGTTAGATCACATTAAAGGGGGTTGACTACTTTGCCACAGATGTCACAAGCTGTGCACATAAAATGATGCTAGACCAGGGAGGGGCAGTGGACATGGCCTACCTAGACTTTAGAAAGGCATTTGACACAGTCCCACACAAAAGATTAATAGTCAAATTAACCAGCCTGGGAGTGGGTCCCAGGGTGGTAGCCTGGGTAAAACATCGGCTGGACAACAGAACACAGAAGGTAATTGTAAATGGAGTCCACTCTGAAGAAAGAGGAGTTACTAGTGGGGTACCGCAGGGTTCAGTGCTGGGTCCAGTCCTTTTTAATGTCTTTATAAGTGACATTGCAGAGGGACTGGAAGGAAAAGTATGCCACTTTGCAGATGACACAAAGATCTGCAACAGGGTTGATACACAAGGAGGCATGGAAAGGATGAGAAGGGACTTGGCAAGGTTGGAGGAATGGTCAGAAATATGGCAGCTAGGATTCAATGCAAAGAAGTGCAAAATAATGCACCTGGGAAACAAGAACCCAGGGGAAGAATACATGATTGGGGGGAGGTAGTAACAACAACAAAAAAGGAAAGGGACCTGGGGGTAATCATATCAGATGACATTAAGGTTAGCAAGCAATGTGAGAAGGCAGTAGGGAAGGCTGGGGGAGTATACTGGGATGCATAGGGAGAGGCATCACCAGCAGAAAACAGGAAGTTGTTATCCCCCTGTACAGACAGTTGGTGAGACCCCATCTGGAGTAATGCGTCCAGTTCTGAAGACCCCATCTCCGCAAGGACATAGACAGGATAGAGGCAGTCCAGAGGAGGGCAACTAAAATATGCAGGGTCTGCAAGAGAAGCCTTACGAGGAGAGACTTAAGGAGCTTAATATGTATACCCTTGAGGAAAGAAGGGAGAGGGGTGACATGATAGAAACTTTTAAGTACCTCAGTGGAATCAACAAAGTCCAAGAGGGCAGCATCTTTCAGAAAAAGAGATGTGCAAGAACAAGGGGACACAATTTAAAGATAGGGGGAGGGCGGTTCAGGGGCAATGTGAGGAAGTATATTTTCACAGAGAGGGTAGTGGTTGCATGGAACAGTCTTCGTGAGGAGGTTGTGGGGTCTAAAACTGTGGGAGAATTCAAGAATGCATGGGACAGACATAAGGCAATTCTTGTGGGGGGTAGGAAGAAATAGGCTGGTGGTTAACTAGGATCTGCGGCCTATCCTGTAGAGATGGAAATGGGCAGACTAGATGGGCCAAGCGGTCCTTATCTGCCGTCAAAGTCTATGTTTCTATGTTTCTTGCATCAAAATGATGACATAAGCATATATTTTTTTATTGTTCTTGTAGAGTGTGGAAATCAGTGCAAATGCATCAAAACGTTTCAGAATAGACCACAAATGTTTTTTATGCATCTGATATGATGGGGGCTGTGCCCAGAATCGGGAATTGTGCCTTCATCATGTGTTTTGAAAATCCCTTCCTAAGTGCCTAAACATTATGCAGAGTGTTATGACTTAAGTTTGGTAAAGTAACAGAAACTCCAGCTGAACAGAGATAGCAAGGTAGGTGGCAGCATATACTATGCCTGATTCAGATCAAGATGGGAATTGGGTGAGATAGTTATAATGAGATATATGTGAAGGTGCTAGTACAGGTACAAACAGAAAGGGAGAAGTAGTAGGAATTAGGAAGGGTGCCCAAAGTCATCTTTTTTGGCTTGCCAGCTGGGGGCACCGTAATAATAGTGGTTGCTTTCTTGGTTTGACTCTTGCTACTTTTTGTGGCATTTTATTTTAATTTTTTTTTTATCAGACTTCTCTATCACTCAGGATGGTTTTAATATTGGGTCTCTTAGATAACTCATCCTTTTCTTTTTCTTCTTCCTTGAGTTGTCTCTGCTCTCCCCTACCCTACAAGTGAATTGGCACTTTAAATAAGGGGGATATGGGTGGGGTTAGGAATACACATTATCCCCAGTTAAAACACTGAGGTGTGGCAGGACTAACCAGCTTTAATTATTAGTTGCTCTACACCTCTTTGGCAGTAAATTGCATTCTGTGTCTGTAAGTGCATGCTTAATTTTTTGTTGCCAAAAGCAGCTGCAGGGTTTATCAGGTTTCTTCAGCTGGTTGAATAGCACTACATATGCCAGGAACCCAGAAACTAGAGACCTCCTCTCATTATCAACCTTGTGACCCCGTCACCCCTTGTCCTCTGTAATCCTGGCATACAGGATAGCCTGTGAGGTGGTGTGGGTGATGCAGTTACAGGTGCTAGACAGGACAGGCTGGAAGCTATGTACTTACTTACGTAGCAGCCTAGTGCAAGGTATATTCTAACAGATCTCCTGTTTAGTGACCTAGGGATCATATGTAAATAATAGGCAAGTAGAATGCTTCAGTATACTACTTACCCCTCCCCTCACCTCCTTCCTTCCCTTCTGCCTACATAAAAACATAGAATTTGACAGCAGATAAGGATCTCTTGGCTCATCAAGTCTGCCAATTTCTCCCTACCTACGCTATTACCCCAGGCTGTGCCCAATCTACAGCTCTTTCTTCCTCTCCTCTTCCTTTCCACTATGATTCCCTTGTGATTATCCCATGCATTCTTGAACCCCACCACTGTTTACTCCCCACCACCTCTCTTATCCCACCCAACCCCTTTCCCCACCTCAGGGTTTCACCTTTTTATCAGCATGGCATAGGGCAAAAACAGAAAAGTACTGGATATTTCCTGATTCTGAAGATTATATCTGTTTTAACATGTTTGCTGTATATCTATTGAAATTTTTTCTATTTGTGGTTTAGCAAAATTTCTACCAGCAATTTGGGAAAGTTTAGTAGTAGATCAAATGGTTATTGTTTCACCCCATATTTCCCTCTCTAATCTGGAACAGTCATGGTGGACAACCAGGTAAAGGTAACTTCAGCCACAGAACTAGAAGGAAATACTAGAATGGAAATGTGCATCACAGAACATGTAAATTGCCCCACTATATTGTGGATGTCAACTGCAGAAGTGGCCTCAGTAGACACCCACAATATGCAGAAGGTGTGCTGAGTGTTGACTACATTTAAATCCTTTTAAGTAAAATTTTTTTGCATATACAGTATGTCTTTTGCCTCTTTGTAATCCTGGGGCCATGCAAGCAGTCTTTGAGTGGAATTTTTATGTTGGCTCGTGCATACACAGCCAACATCTTGTGGTAGTAGCAGAATTGGAGGTGCGGTCACTGTGGGCGAATGCAGGGCACGCACCAGTAGGTGCGTTCCTCATTCCCCAATAAGCCAGCAGCAGGCACTGACATCATGCACAGCTAATGTGGCCACCAGATCAAAGAAAAGGTCCACTGTAGCAGGACCACAACACCCTCCAAACGTGCAAGCAACATGGGGGCAGTGACTACCGCCGCCTGTCACAATGCTGATGGGGGAGCCCACTCCCTGTCAGCATAATGTCCCCTCTCCCATTTTCACTGTGTGCAGAGGGGGTGCTCAATCCCCTTTGGCATCATGCCCCCCAAAAATAGTCTTTGTTTGCTGATGGGGGGCCCAATCCCCATTGGCTTCAGTTCCCCCCTTCCCAGTTCAATCTGCCGATGGGGGAGCCCACTCCCCATTGACATAATGTCCCTCTCCCATTGTTGTGTGCCAAGAGGGGTGCCCAATCCCCCTCGGCTCTCCCACCCCCACTGGTATTTGCCAACAGGGTTGCCAGTCCCCACTCGGCTACAGCCCCCCGCCAAAAAACAACTCAGGTATCATGCTGGGAGCCCATCCCAGCATGCCAAATTACCCTGTTAAAAAAAAAAAAAAGTCCCACAATGTTTTTTTAATTTTTTTAACTTTTACCTGTAAAACAGAAAACGGTCCCTCATGGTCTCCCTGCCCCTCCCCAACCCACGCCCACCCTCTGTGAACCCTGCCTCTCCACACCCCCCATACCCCATATTTACCTCCGGAGCCCAGTGCGACAATCTTTGGTAGACCGGGAACATGTCTGCACTCTTCAAAGCCGACTGCAAACTGAAGAAATGCCGGTAAGCTGTATAATGGCATAAATAGGTTTTTTTCAACTTTGATGCATATCTCAGGCATTTTTGGGAATTCTGACACCAGATTTTCAACATGGGGTTATTGGGACCCCTCATGAATTCAGTCACTGTCATAGCACTATTCGGTCTTGAAAGGTTTTGCGGTCACTGCACGGAATCACCTTTTGGGACCAATTAATGAAATGACAGTGCCACTGTTCATTAGGGGGGCTCTCAAATGGCCTATGTTGCAAATTTGGTGGAAAAAATCCAAAAAATGGCTGTTTTGCGAGCGTGCGATGCACAGTTTCCATGCATGCTCGTAACTTCATAAATTTGTAATATTTTCACTCCAGATTTTCAAAATTGGCATTTTTCCACACCTCCCTATGAACAGTACAGCTTTCATTTTGCATATCCTGGCCGAAATGTGGTTTTGCACGTCCGGCGCAGAATAACACGGTCGCTGTGTGAAATCAGTTTGCAGGACAGTTTGAGGAAATGACGGTGACACTGTTCATGAGCAGAGGTCCTAAAATGCCTATGTTGAAAATGTGGTGATGAAATTCCATAAAATAACTGTGTTACAAGTGTGTGTTGTGCAGTTTCCACACACCCTTGTAACTTCACACTTCCTTATGAACAGTACAGCTGTCATTTTTCACATCCTGCCCTAAATGTGTTTTCGCACCTGTGGCGCACAATGGCATGGTTACTGTGGGAAATCAATGTTGAGGACAAATTAACAAAATTACAGTGCCACTGTTCATGAGGGGAGGTACCAAAATGCCTATGTTGAAAATGTGGTTAAAAAAATCCCAAATATAATTGGGTTACGGACATGTGTTGCACAGTTTCTTGCATGCTCATGACTTCACCAATTTTTCATATTTAAAGCATTGCCATTTTTTTACATCTCCTCATGATCTATACAGTTGTCATTTTCCACATACTGCCCAAAATGTGTTTTCATCCCAGTGTCACCAAATGGCATAGGCACTGTGCAAAACCACCTTTCAGCTAGCAAACTGATAGTGCTGCTCTTCTTGAGGTGGGCTCACAAAAAGCCCATGTTGAAAATTTGGAGTGAAAATACCAACACATGCCTATGATGTTAGGATTTCCAACTGTAGTACCCCACCCTGTAGAGACTGACCTGCATCAGGGGTGTGACTTGGGATCATCAGCTATAATGCTCATGTCATTCCACCCCACTCCTACCCTGCAGCAAGTGACAGGCATCGTGGTGTGCCTTGGAGTGTTCGGCCACAAAGTTCACCCCATTCTCCTATACTGCACCCACCTCAGCGTATTTCTTATGGAATGGGGTAGGTATATTGCCCAATGACCCCAAAGCACACCATGACACTTGTCAGTGTCTACAGGGTAGGGTGAGATAAAATGGCATGAGCGTTATAGCTGATGACCCAAAGGTACACTCCAGTGCCTGTTGGTCTCTGCAGGGTGGGGATGGGGTTGGCATCACTTCAATACTTCACTGCCATTCCTGTTATGCATCTCTAACTCCTGCACTACCAATGCCAATGCCAGCAAGGCAACATTTGGCATTGACAAATGCTTGTTTCTTTTAATAGCCATCAGTCAGGTCATTGCACAAGGGGAAAGGCTAAAGATGCCAGAATGGGGGAATCAGAAACATTGTGTCTCTCTTTGTGTGTGTGTGTGTGTGTGTGTGTGTGTGGTGGGGGGGATTAGAAGCATTATGAGTGCGTGTGGTGGGCTGGGTGGGTGGATGTCCAAAGGGAAGAGGTTATTGACAGCATGTAAAACAATTTAGCGAATATGAGATAAAACATTTAATTTTATTTGTGGTTCTGTTACAGCACAATCTGAGGGGTTTAGCTGCAGAGAGTGTGGTCTGCAAGAAGGGTTGGAATAGTCTGCTTGGGTGAGGGGGAGAGGCTGGTCTGGGGGATGTCCAGATCCAGAGAGGGTGCTTTGATTGAGGGAGGTTGGTGCTTGTCTGGCATGAGCACAGACTGGCTAATGGGTGCAGATACACCTCAAGGACATAGATGCCACCCTTGAGTGTTGGACATGTGTACCTCTGGGATGTTCCACCTGCAGCCACCCCCCCCCATGTAGGTGGGATGTACTCCCCCCATAGCCCACTTCACCTCAGTGGCAGGCTCCCGAGCACACCCACCTTGGTTACAGGCTTACGAGCCTACCAACACAGGTGGCAGACTCCACCCCTTGCCCCCACCCTGTAGTGGAATTGCCACCACCACCTGATGCCAGTACCATCCTCCACCCCCCAACCACCAACCCTTCAGCTGGACCAGCCACAACACTCCATGCCACTGATTACACTTTATAGCCATGAACCAGCCTCTGCCCCCAACCAGCTTTCATGCAGCTTGAACACCCAACAACACCAGCCTCACCACCTTAGCTGACAACTGTCCCTGCAACTGGACCAGCATCCTTACCACCCACCCTGTAGCAGATCCACCACTCAACAAGCACCACCACCCTATACCAGAAGCAGCCTCCATGCCTTAAGCACTCCTTACGACTGGAACAGCCCCAAATCTAGCATCCACCAGCAGACTGCTCTCTGCATCTGGATCTCCTCCCCAGCCAATTACCTTCCCCACTGCTGGATTCCTCTTCCACACCCAGGACTAGGCTCCCCTCTTGAGTCTCCTTTGATTGGCATTGCTGGTAGAGAGTGGATCACTCAGGGAGTGCAGCTGTAGGGCCCAGGGGTTAATCATCCATGCCAATACTCTAGCTTTGCCCCCTTACTATCTCTTTCTTGGCTGCTGGGTTGGACTACATGGTGAGTACCATTGACAAGATGGCCAAAGAACAAAGCAAGAGAGGTGAAGCTGCTGCTGCCTCAGTGAGTGGACTGGGGGTGTAGAGGGTTCTAGAGAAAGTGTCCCGGGGACTTAGGAGGGAGGGGGACTCGCAGCCAGGAATAGAAGTGTCCAGGGTGCCCAGGAATGAGTGGTGTCTGTGGATGGAGAGGCATCCAGTGTGGTGGGAAGGGAGGGAGGACTGTGTCCTTTGGGCCAGGGAGAGAAGTGTCCAGAGGTACCTGGGAGGGAGTTTGTCTGGGGAGGGTGGTATCCAGGGTGCTGGGGAAGGAAGAAAGTGCCCAGTAGTCCAGAAGGGATGGAAGTTTCCAGAGGTCTAGGAAGGGAGGGAGTAAGGGAGGTAGGTGAATGACAGGGGAAGTGAGAGCAGTGGTGGTAAGAACTGTGGCAGTAGCTAGGGTGTTGGAGAAGACTGTGGATGGAGTGAGGGTGTGGAGGATTATGGAGGAAGAAAAGGGGATATGGAGGATGGTGGTACTGTGGGGGCTAGTGCCTGGGCCATGGAGGGAGAGAAGTAGTGTTGGGGGTATGGAAGGAGGGTACTGTCAGAGCTGTGGAGGGTGGGTGTATTATTCGCGGGACTGTGGGGAAGGGGTTACTGTCTTGGGCTGTAGTAAGAGGGGGGACTAGTGTCAGAGTGCCATGGAAGGAGGTAGGCTAGTGTCAGGGTACTGTGGAAGGAGGTAGGGCTAGTATCTGGAGCTGTGGAAGAAGGAGTTGCTAGTGTCATTGGCCATGAAAAGAAGGGTCTAGTGTTGGGGGCTGTGAAGGGAGGGATAGTGTCACAGCCCATGGAGAAACAGGATCTGGACCTGTATAGGTTGTGTGTGTTAGTGTGTGTGTGTGTGTGTCATGGGTCTAAGTGGTTGGGTCAAATGACAATGGAAGGAGTGGTGTCAGGAAAGGAGGTGGATGACAAGCTGGTTGTGAAAGAAGGGTGTGTCACTGATGGGAGTATGGGCTAGGGCTATGGCAGTGAGGGCTGTGGAAGGTGGAGCATTCCAGAGTGTCCCCTCCCTACATGGTGCCTTGAACACCTAACCCATGCAGCAGCTTGCACCCCCTCTATATGCAGGGGCCTGAAACTCCCTCCCACACATTCACCCCTACAGCAGAGGTTTGCTTACCCACACCACACAAAAAGGACACCCCCTTCCCATGAAGGGCCTTGCACCCAATCCCCATTATCCATTAAAAAGGAACTTCTACATGGGGTTGTGGAGGAAAGAAGGTCAAAATGTGATAATAACAGTGACACCACTACAGAGCACCCTCCTTGGGTGATTCCACACCTCCAAGCCTGCATCCCCCGATGACCACCCTCCCTGTGGCTGGACCCCCTTGTCCACCCTTCCTGCCTACTGACCAGCTGCCAACCGCCTGCCAGCCACTCTGCCTGCAGCCAGGACTGCCTCGCACCCCACTATCAATGAATGTAGGGCATGTTAAGATGTTTGGGAACCCTCCCAGTGCCCACTTAGTTAGAAGAGGGACCCCAGGGAACAGTGTTTGGTGGAAAATATGCTTATTTTGGGCACTCTGCCCACTTCAGAACTCCTCTGCAGCATGGCCAGCATTGAATCCCTCCCCCCTGCAGTATAAATACACCAGCATCTAGTTTCCCATGTTGGCAGCCCTGGCCCAGTCGCCAACCCCACTCCCCAGCAGCTACAATTTGATATTTTAAAGGATAGTAAAGGTGTCTCCTTTAATCAGCCCTCCTCACCATTACCCAATCCTTGTCTCAGCTCTTTCTACATAGCACTTCTATTATCTACCGCTAATCTTCTACAACCCCTACCCTCCTCTCCCCCTCCCTCCCCCTGCACCCCTGCCACCATCTGTTGTTCTCTCTATGATGTGACAATGCCTCTGGCTGCTCTTACCTTTCGTGTCCTTGTCTTGTCTTGTAACACTGTTTACCCCGTCAATGCTTCTGGCTTTAGTTTAACCCAAATGTATGAATTCATATTCATGTAACTGATTGTTAACCTGTTATCCTGCCTTTGTTACTTAATTGTCTTGTTTTTTTTTGTTATTGAACTGCAGCTGATGTGGAACCTTTGAAAAAGAGCCTTGGCTCAAAGGTACTTGTAATCCTAGATTCAAATAAATAAATAAAAAAACTCCATTGATGGCACAAACCACACATCTCAATGGCCAGCCAGCATCTTTCAGTGCTTGTTTGCACTAAAACAAATATGTCTCCCTCACCCAGGCAGCAGTCATGGAGGAGGGCTGATTGTGTCATCCACCTTCTTGTGGGCAACGGGTGACTTGAGTTGTAATAAGAAGAACTGGGTGCTGTGGAGAGGAGGGTGTGAGGAGATGGTGATGCCAGGGTGCGGGGGAGAGATTTGATTTAGAGCAAAGATGTGTGCTAAAAGACAGTGGCTGGCAAAGGAAGTATGTGGGTTGTGCCGGTCATGCATCATGGGAATTATTTTGTTAGATATCCTTTCAATATCAAATTGTGGGTGCTGGGGGGAGGAGGTTGGGATTAACATTCTAACAGAGGGTGGGAGAAGGTGTTTGTATTTAACCATTTGGGCTGAGGAAGAAGGTGGGGGTTGTTTCTTTTTTTTTAACTTACCTGATAAATGAATACTGCACCAAATATCCGAATATTTGGTGGCCTGAATTTTCAGGATAAGGTATTCCCACACCCTTATTTGTAACCAGACCTCTACCTGCTGAAGAGCCCGATGTTATACAGGTGTTTACCAGGGTGTGGGAGATTTTGGGAGCTTACATCCAGGAGTTTTCTATCCCTTAGGAACACACTGCATGTATCTAAAGCCAAGTTGAGGTGAACTACAATTAAACTGCACTGTGCCACATACAATGCCGTAACTGCTATGCCATGTGCATGGCCAATGCTGAGCTGTGTGGCATCACAGTGCTATGTGCGCTGCTGATACTGTACTGTGCCATGGGTACTGCCATCACTGTACTGTGCCATGCTCAGTACTGATACTGAGCAGTGCCATGTGCACTGCTAACATTGTGCTGTGTCACCTGCACTGCCATAACTGTGCTTTGCCTTGTGCACTACAGTAACTGTGCTATGCCATGTACAATGCTGAAACTGCACTTTGCCATGTCATAACCAACACTGCAGTGCCACATGCACTGCTGGCACTGTTCAGTGCCATGTGTACTCCCGTCACTGTGCTATGACATGTATGCTGCATGCATTGCACTGTGCCACATGTACTGATTTCACTGTATAGTGTCACACGAACTATCACTGTCCTTTGCCTTGTGTACTATCATCAATGTACAAAATACACTGCTGTCACAGTATTATGCAATGTGCACTGCCGTCACTGTGCTGTGCCGTCTGTGATACCAACACAGGCCCGTGCACCATGCGATTCCAACACCACTGTGTGCCATTTGTGGTGTCTGCAGTGCATGTGGCACACTGTGGGTTCAGCAGTCCACATAGCACTGCAGTATGGTAGCAGTACATGTGGCACTGTGTTGTAGCTGCACCATGCTGTGCCAAGTGCATTGGTTTCACTGCACTGTGCCACATGTTCTGCCAACATGGCACTGTGCCACATGCACTTCTGACACCACACCGCAATGCTAACACTGCACTGTGCCATGTGTAATGCTGATTCATAGAGTCATAGATTCATAGAAGTGTGATGGCAGAAAAGGACTGACAAGGCCCACTGAGTCTGCTCATTTGTCCAGCTATCTGCTTGGACCTGCACCCCCAACCTTAACACTCCACTGTGGTTGTTCCACGTCCTTTTGAGTCCCTCCACTGTTTCTCCTCCAATGACTGCCTCCGGGAGTCTGTTCCACTTTTCCACCACTCTCTCTGTGAAATAGTATTTCCTAATGCTACCCCTGAACTGCACCCCCTCCACCTGCAGGCCATGCCCCCTCATCCTCTGATTACCCTTCATTTGGAAGATGCTTTTCACTGGCACCTTGTTTATACCCTTAAGGTACTTGAAGGTCTTGATCATGTCCCCCCCCTCTTCTGTTCCAGGGAGTACATGTTCAGATCTCTCAACCTTTATTCCTAGGATAGGTGGCTCAACCCTTTAGCCATCTTTGTCGCTCTCCTCTGAACCTGCCCCAGCCTCCCCATATCCTTTCTGAGGTATGGCCTCCAGAAATGGACTCCATACTCAAAATGTGGTCTAACCAGATGGGTGTACAAGGGTACTTTGACCTCCCTATTTCTACTGGTGATTCTCCTTCTGATGCATCCCAGAATTCCACTCCCCCTAGCCACTGCCCTCCCATACTGCCTTTCCACCTTCAGGTCCCCCGATATAGTGATGCCCAGGTCCCTTTCTTGTTCCGTTACCTCCAGATCTCTACCCCCAAACAGTACCCTGCCCTCCGATTCCTGTAGCCAAGATGCATGATTCTGCACTTTTCTGTATTGAATGAAAGTTGCCACCTCTTTGACCATGCCTCAAGCCTCTCCAAATCTCTCTGCATTTTTTATACCCCTTCCTGCGTGTCCACCGTATTGCAGATTTTAATATCATCCACAAACAGACTCACAACTCCCTCAAGGCCCTCCACAATGTTCCCTACAAATATATTGAATAGTAGGGGCCCCAGCACTGATTCCTGAGGGACCCTGCTTGTGACCTTGCCCTCTCTGGATGCTACCCCATTTATTATGACCCTCTGCCTCCTGTCCCCTAGCCAGTTTCCCACCCATTTAACTACCCTCTGCCCCAGCCCCAGGCCCAATATTTTATACAGCAGTCTCCCATGGGACACGGAGTCAGACGCCTTCCTGAAATCCAGATAAGCCACATCTATCACCCTCCCCTGATCCAGTTTCTTGGTGACCACGTCAAAAAACTCTATCAAATTTGTTTGACAGGATCTGCCCCTAGTAAAACCATGTTGCCTTGGATTCATCAGACCGCTTTCCTCCAGGTAGCTGGTGATCCTGCCTTTTATTAGTTTCTGCATGAGCTTGCCTACCACTGATGTCAAGCTCACGGCCTTGTAATTTCCCACTTCCTCTCTCCCTCCCCCCCTTATGCAGCAGTACCACATTTGCCTGCCTCCAGTCTTCCAGCATCAACCTAGTCTCCAGGACTGATTGAAGAGGCAGTCAATGGCACTGCCAATATTTCCTTTAGTTCCCTTAACACCCTTGGGTGCTCCCCATCCGGCCCCATTTCCTTGTCCACCTTCATGCAGCCTAGTTCTCCCAAACTTTCCTCCACGAGGAAAGGCCCCATATCCACTTCCCCCTCCTCTGCCATTTCTTTTCCTGCTCTGCTGCCTTCATCTTCTTCCTCTCTATTGAACACTGAGCAAAAATAGTTGTTTAGCAGTCTGCTTTTTCTCTGTCCCCTTGTAGCATCTTCCCCTCATTTGTTTTTAACTGGATGCCATATGCAATGTCGACACTGTACTTTTCCACATGTTATGTTGACAACAGGTTGTGTGCCATGCAATTCTGACACCAAAATTTACCACGTGCAATGCTGACACCGCACTGCGCCAATTGCGATGCCAACACTGCCCTTTGCCACGTGCATTACAACACCTTCACAGGCCACACTGTAACTCCCACATTATGTTTTTAAGTGGCCAAAATCTACCAAGCTCCACCAATTAGGGTAAGAAATCAGTGGAACCTCAGAGACAATGTTATTAGCAAATCCCCAAAATTACTCACCTCTTCCTGTAGATTTCCACAGTAAAATCTGTACAAAGATGTCATAATCCATTGGGTGGCTCCATTTTGCTCTTGTGCATCATGATACCAACTTGTATATGCACATAATGCATTTCTTTCCTTGTCTAGACATACACTTTACTCTATAAGGCATTATTAAAATAGAATGTGTCCAGGCACCTCTTAATTCAAAAATCAAGTTATGAATATGTAGGTAATCTACTCAACTCTTGTAAGAAGCTTCACTGATATTGGGTGAAACATTATCTGTACTGTGTGCTATCCTGTGTAGTAATTTTGAAAAAATCTTCAATAACATTTGACATGTTAAAAAAGATAAAGACTTCCTCAGCTGGATCAGAAATGAGGCTAATAGCTATTTTGACCTTAACAATACAAGAGAAGTGTCCCCTACTTCTTTATGGAAGGTTTCCAAAGTCAGCCTTACAGGGAAAATTATTGTGTACTCTGCCAATAGGCAAAGAAAAGAGAGAGGTCGACATGAAAGCATTTGAATTTGCTTTAAAAGGGAAGAAATCCTAATACAAAAATAACCCCTCCAAATGGAAGGATAGGTCCATTTTTCAAGAGATCACTAACCTCCATATTCAATTAAATTTTCTGCTGTCTCAAAAGGTGAAACTTGCTATCACCAGAACTCACCATAGATACTCGGACAACATGGAGAAGGCTGGCAAGCTTGTCTCATACCTTCTTCGGTAACAACAGTCAAAAAGACATATTGCTGCCTTGAAAGATGTCAATGGGAAATCCCAATGAAATTAACTAAATTATGAAACTTTTTTTACCAGACCTTCTATGCCTGCAAGGGGTCTTTACAGTCAGAAGCATTTGAGGTCTTCATCTTTCACCTTCACCTACTCTGCCTAACAGATGCCCAGCATAGGTTTCTAGGGGCTTCTTTAGGGCTCAGAGAGATTGAATTGATACTGGCTTCTCTCACCCCTCCTAGGGGGGAGATGGCTATCTGATGGATTACTGTTATAACCCTGCATACAAAAACATTGCGGCACACAATGCTGCAACCAAAATCTTGCAAACAAATAAAATGTCGATGAGAACACCGACTGGCACAAAATCACAACACAACAAACAAAATAATAAGGCAACATGAGCAGTTTCCACACTCTCAGAATTAATATAACAAACTCCAAGGGGGTGTGGACCTTGGGGATGGGAAGAAACGCGGGAGGAGGTAAATTTCTTTATTAAAAAAAAGTCCAATACTGGGACACCCTTGTCCCCAGGTCTCCTCCACTCCAGGTGCTAGTGGCTTAGCCACTCCACCACAGGAGCGGTTTGACCAGGCACCACTCCTACAGTTACTTGATCCCTTCCCAATCTTTGCATACAGAAACAGGGGTAGCAGTAATTATGTAATGCTATTGTACCCTGTCACTGTAAATGGACTCAACATTTTCACCTCAAAGTTTTTGCTGCGATATTTTTGCAGCGATATCTTAATGAGATAACTATTTGGCTGACCTATTTCAACACTTAAGTGATATTCTATGTCCACCCTTCACAATGTTTTTATGGCTTTCCACACTATCTCTTGCTTAGCCCCAACAATGAGAAAAGCTATCACCATTATCACAGAAAGCAGAGCCATTAGCAGAACTGTTTAGTGAGTCTCTGAGCACAGGAGAGGACCCAGAAGACTGGAGAAAGGCTCATGTGATCCTGCTCCACAAGAGTGGTAGCAGGGAAGAGGTAGGGAACTACAGACCAGTCAGTCTTACCTCAGTAGTTTGCAAGATTATGGAGGCACTCCTTAAGGAAAGGATAGTGCAACACCTGGAATCCATAGGAGCACAGGATCCAAGATGGCATGGGTTTATAACAGGAAGGTCCTGTCAAACTAATCTCATAGATTTCTTTGACTGGGTAACCAATGGGGTGCAGTTGATGTCACCTACCTTGACTTCAGCAAAGCTATTGATACTGTTCCACACAGAAGATTGATTAATAAGCTGGGTAGGCTCGGGGTGGGTCAGAAGTTGGTCAACTCGGTGGCAAACTGGTGGGTCAGCAGAAAATAGAGAGTGGTGGTAAATGGTATACAATCAGAAGAAATGCAAGTCACAAGTGGGGTACATCAGGGATCAGTCCTGGGGCCAGTCATCTTCAATGTCCTCATCAGTGACATTGCAGATGGACTGGAAGGTAAGGTTTGTCTGTTTGCAGATGACACCAAGATCTGCAACAGAGTAGATGATCCAGATGGGGTGGGCAGAGTGAGAAGAGATCTGGATGAACTGGCAAAATGGTCGGAAGAGTGACAACTGGGGTTTAACGCAAAGAAGTGCAAGATTATGCACATAGGGAAGAGAAACCCTGAGGCCACCTATAGGTTGGGAGGGGAGTTGCTGGCAATCACAAGAGAAGAAAGAGACTTGTGCATCATCATCACAGATGACCTGAAATCAACCAAGCAGACCACTAAAGCAGTAGGTAAGGCTAGAGGGATGTTGGGGTGTATTAGCAGGGGTATCACAAGTCAGAAGAGGGAGTTAATAATCCCTTTTTACAAGACACTGGTTAGACCCAATCTAGAGTACTGCATGCAGTACTGGAGGCTGCACCTGCACAAGGACATTAACAAAATGGAGGCAGTCCAGAGAAGGGCAACGAAAATGGTACAGGGACTGTATTAGAAAACATATGAGAACAGATTAACCAAGCTCAATATGTATACCCTAGAGCAAAGGAAGGAGAGAGGTGATATGATCAAAACATTCAAACATCTTGCCGGCCTGGTGGCGCCTGAGGGTTGAGGCGCTGGACGCCACACCTTGCACCACATCAGCGACCCGGATTCGGGAATGGACTCGGGCCACTGGGGGCTGGCAGGGGAGAGGTTGGATTGAGCGTCCCAGGACTGCTCTCCTTCCTCTGGGGTGGGATAGTGGGACTCACGTCAGCTGGGCGACCTGGTGAAGACCAGGAAGCACAGGTGTGGGCGTAAGCAAGGGTGGGTTCAGCAGGATGCTTGCATAGCACAGCGCGTCATTGCACTGCCAGCTCCGGGGGAATCAATTAAGGTGGAAAACCAGGCTGGGCGCGACCGAGCAGCTTGATAGCCGCGCACCCACTGACCTGGAGGCCTGTCGTGGAATTGCATCAGAGGGTCCTATGTTGGCCGTGCTGGGACCCTCATGTACGAGTGAGCCTGCTGTCCTCCAGGTCGATGGGAGGCAGCGGCTGGATGCCCCCGCTAGGAGCGCTGCAGAGGTGAAAAAAATAGAAAGAAGATTAAAAAAAAAAAATCCAAACATCTTAAGGGCATTAACAAGGTGAAAGAGTCTAACATGTTCAATATAAGAAAAACAGCAGAACAAGAAGACACAGCATGAGATTAGAGGGAGGCTGATTAAGGGGTAGTGTGAGGAAGTTCTTTTTCACAGAAAAGGTGGTGGATGCATGGAACAGCATACCTCAGGAAGTGGTGGATATGAATATAGTGTAGGGCTTGAAACAGGCATGGGATAGGCATAAGGGAGCAATACAGATAAGTATGACTAGATAGGCCATTGACAGAGTAAAGGCCTATGGCACATTCATAAGGTAGAAAAAATGGGTAGACTGGATGGACCCTGCAGTCCTTATTTGCTGTCAACTTCTATGATCCTGTGTTTCTATATTCCCAAAGAGGGAAAAGATCCTTCTCTTGCCTCTGGCTATAGGCCTATCACCCTGATGAATTAACAAGCATTTGTCAATGCCGAATGTTTACTTGCTAGCATTAGCAATGGAAGTGCAGGAGTTCGACAGATGCAGTATAGGGGACGGCAGTGATGCATTGAACTGACGCCAACTCCACCCCCACCCTACAGAAATGGACAGGCATTGGGGTATGCATTTGGGTCATCACCCATAATGGTCACGGCATTTCACATCACCCTACCCTGCAGACACTGACAAGTGTCAAGATGTGCTTTGGGGTGTTCGGGCTTCACACTCACCTATTCCAGAAAGAAATATGCTGAAATCAGTGCAGTATAGCAGAATGGTGTGAACTCTGGGGCCAAAGAGTCCAAAGTGCACCTCGATGCCTGTCACTGGCTGCAGGGTGGGGTTGGGGGAGGAATGGTATGAGCATTACTGCTGACAATTCCAAGTCACACCCCTGACTCCTGTCAGTCCCTACAGGGTAGGGCAGACGCCTGTCAGACCCTACAGGGGAGGGCTTTATGGTCAGAAACCCTAAGGCCCTGGGCATGTCTTGGTATTTTTACTCTAAGTTTTCAACACGAGCTTTTGGTGACCCCACCGCATGAACAGTGACACTATCAGTTTGTTAGCGGAAAGGTGATTTTGCACAGTGACTGGACCATTTAGCGCCACAGGTGCGAAAACACATTTCCAGCATGATGTGAAAAATGACAGCTGTACTGTTCATGAGGAGGTGTAAAAAAATGGTAATGTTGAAAATCTGGAGCAAAAATATGAAAAAAATGAGGACATCACGAGCGTGCATAGAAACTGCACAACGCACACCCATAATGCAATTATTTGGGGTCTTTTTTGCACCAGATTTTCAATATAGGCATTTTTGGACCTCTGCTAATGAACAGTGTTACTGTGATTTTCTTAATCTGTCCTGAACACTGATTTCCCACAGCAACTCGCGCCATTCTGTGCTGGAAGTGCGAAAACATTTGGCCAGGATGTAAAAAAGCGACAACTGTATTGTTCATAAGGATGTGTGGAAAAATGCCAATGTTGAAAATCTGGAGTGAAAATATTACAAATCTGTGAAGTTACGAGGGTGCGTAGAAACTGCGCAATGAACGCTCATAACACAATCATTTTATGGACATTTGTGACCAAATTTTCAACATTGGCATTTTGGGACCTCTGCTCATGAACAGTGTCACTGTGATTTTCTTAACCTGTCCCGAACACTGACTTCCCATAGTGACGGCGCTATTCTGCGCCAGAAGTGCAAAAGCACATTTCAGCCAGGATATGAAAACTGACAGCTGTACTGTTCATAAGGAGGTGTAAAAAAATGCCAATGTTGAAAATCTGGAGTGAAAATATTACAAATTCATGAATTTGCAAGTACGCATCGAAACTGCACAACACACGCTCGTAACACAGTCATTTTTGGGAATTATTTCACCAAATTTGCAACATAGGCTTTTTGAGAGTCCACCTCATGAACAGTGACACTGTTGTTTCATTAATCAGTCCCAAAAGGTGATTGCGCACAGTGACCATGAAATCACCTATTAGGACTGAACAACAAAATGACAGTCACTGAATTCATGAGGTGGGGTCCCAAGAACTCCATATTGAAAATTTGGTGCAAAAATTCAAAAGAATGCCAAGATATGCACCAAAGTTGAAAAAAACCTATTTATGCTATTATATAACTTACCGGCATTTCTTCAGGTCGAGGTCGGCTTTGAAGAGTGCAAATGTGTTCCCGGTCCACTGAAGACTGCCGTGCTGGCCTCCGGAGGTAAGTATGGGGTGAGGGTGTGTGTGGGGGGGTACGCAGAGGGTGAGTGCGGGTTATGGGGCAAGAAAGTCAATGAGGGACCGTTTTCTTTTGTTACAGGATGTTTTTCATTTTACATAGACAATGTGGGACTTTTGCCATGCTGGGGTGGGCTTCCAGCATGGCACCTGGAAGTTTTGTGGGGGCAGTGAGTCCAACAGGGGATTGGGCACCCCCATTGGCCATACAGTGTTGGGTGGGACTATGAGGATGCTGGATTTATGCCACACTGGGGTGGGCTCCCAGCGTGGCATCTGGAAGTTGTGTTTTTGGGGGGCCCACTGGATCCGATGGGTTAGGCACCCCATCAGACATACAGTGTGCTTGCGGGGGGGAGTGTGCATGAGCCGAGGGGGATTGGGCACCTCCTCAGCACACAGCAAATGGGGGCGGGACGTGCATACAACCACCACTACAATCAGCGGTGGTGATATGTGGGTCAACTGGCATACTGCTGACTGCATGGCAGTATGCTAATTACCTACATGTTACCACCGCTGATTGTAGCGGTCATTTGCTTTCAACTGTATGCCACTGCATCTGAACTGCTGTCCTAGAAAGCTGGGACATTCATTGGTGCAGTGTGGCCACGCCTGCAAAAACCCTCAGGGCATTGGAAGCAGGGTGCCACACCTATGAAAACTTGTATGGTGGCACTATGTTTCTTGCACATGCATGCAAGCAAACATAAAAATGATAAAATATTAGCAAAGTCACTGGCACACAGGTGAAAGTCCCTCCAACCAGTGCTGATACACAGATTGAAGGTAGGATTCATTAAGGGGAGAATCTGCTCAGATCACCTTAGATCCCTCATCTCCCCCATAAAAATTATAAGCTGTGCTTCTACTCCATCCACAGCTGCCACAGTAGACTTTGAGAAAGTGGATTGGGGATATCTCAACACAGTCCTAGTATGTATGGGCTTTGGCTCCTGCTTTAGTACCTGAGTATGGTCTCATTGCACTGATCACATGGACAAAGTTCTCACTAACTCCTCCCTTTCATCTTCCTTCCCTCTTGGTCATGGGACTAGGCAAGGGTGTCTCCTATCTGCCTTATTATTAGTTTTGGCCATTAACCCACTAGCTACAGCAATTTAGCATCATAAGGACCTTTGAGTACATGGGTATGCCCTAACAAATGCATAACTAATCTAAATACTGATGATTGATTAGTCCTTTTGGCAGATACCCCAGCAGCATCCCCCACTACTTTCCTTACTTCACTCCTTTGAGGATATCCCTGGCCTAAAAATAAATACCTCAAAAACTGAAATCTTCCTCATGAACGTGCATTGCCAGGAAAAGGACATCACTAATCTAGGCCTGGTCTTGTTGCCTCACTCCATCATGTGCTTAGGCATTCATATTGCCTCAGACCTTTCACAGCTTTGCTCAGTTAGCCTAGCCCCTCTCATCAAAAGGCTGAAAGAGGAATGTAATAGGTGGCACCATGTCACCATTCCATGGCTGGGAAAATTGAATCCCTAAGAATGATAACATAGCCCAAATCCTGCATTGCATTTCTTGCCTACTGGAGAACATATTCCTTCTTTGGTTTAAGAAACTCAATAGGCTAATTGGGGATTTCTTGTAAGAGGGCACCACTCCCTGATATAGCCAAAATAAACTCTGATCTCACTGGAGAATGAGGGGTTACAACCTTATGTTGGTCTTTGTATATTGCTTAACTTTCCATGCTGCACAAACTTGTCAATAGTTCTTGACCCCCTCATTGATATCGGCGCTCTGGCTGTCTATAGAGATCTCTTTTATGCATGTGGTCTCCCAGGTGGTCTATCTATATAACTCCCCCCGATACACTTGGAAATCTGTCAAATTGTAACAAAGTCATTAACGACATGAAAGAAATGAGGGAAACTCACCTAACCCACACAGAGATACCTTCCCCCACCCAGAGCAAATCAGTGCTCTGCATTAGTAAACGTCCCATATCCTGACCTTCATGGGAAATTAAGGGAATTCACCATATAGCTGATCTGTTTATTCCAGGACCCAGGCAGCTAGATTCCTTTGAGAACTTTTGTTCTCATTTTTTCTCCACCCTCCACAAATATTTGGAGGTTTCTCCAATTGCACAGCATAATTAATGGGAAACACAGAGTCTTCTCACAATGACACCCCCCCCCAGCCATAATATCTCATCCTTCTATCGCCTTACATCTTGGTATACAACTAAAACAGTATGTGCAGAGAGGATATATGGAGTCATAACAGATGCAATACCTGGCCCCACTCAGAATACCAGGAAGAAATGGTAAGTCTCCCTACAGCTCACTATCTCAGATATAGAATGATCCTGATGTCGGAAATAGTACACCAAGGGTGTCCAGACAGTAAACGTTTCCTAATTCAGAATGATATCTTACACTAATGGTGGCACATCTTTGCACAGCTTAAGGCTTTGGGTCTCATGCAACATAACTGTTGGAAGTGTGGATCCCAAAGTGTTAATATATTGCATGTTCCATTGGGCTGCCACATCCTTCATCAGTTCTGAACTGCCACTCATCAAGAGTGCTCTAGGATACTGGGGACATCCCTCCCCTTTTCCCCTCAATTCTCTATGCTGGGTACCAATGAACACAGTGTACCCCTTCCCCAAGCGATGTTGAAATGATTGTTAGTAGAGGTGTCCCAAACCTCTGGGGGTGAAAATGAGCCATCTCAAATACATATGACTCGGTTTCTATGAGACCTGAGCCAAACCATTCCAGCTCAGCTTGGCTCTTTGACGGGATTTTTCCCTTCTTGTTGAGCTCCTGTTTGTCATGTGACAAGTGAGAGCTGATCAGTTGGCAGTTCAAGTGAAGATACTCCAGTTTGTGCAGAGTACAGCTGGAAGAGCTCTCCTCCTTGGTGCCACTTGAGTTGAGCTGCCGAGGAGAGAGGAGCTCTTTCAGTCGAGTGAGCGAGCAGTCAGGTGGGAAGGGAAGGATCTCTGACCATGGTCAAAGAGAAGTGTGTGTAGGAGTCAGACACTTTGTGAGCACTCAGCATGAAAAGAAAAACAAGCTTTAGAAAAATGAAAACAGCAAACAACAAAACACTGAGAGGGTCAGGTGGTGACTCTGGAAGGGTGTAGCTCAGGGACTGGAAAGTGAGGGAGAGAGGCTCCAGGCAGCCATGCACGAAGGAAGGGAAGGGCCTTACCTGGACCATTTTCCACCCACACCACCAATGAAACAGAGTCAGAAAACTTAATAAAAAAAACAAACTGAGAGGGTCGGGATTTGGGCCAGGGACTGACTGTGTGTGTGTGTGTGGGGGGGGAGTGCTGCAAACTTGCAAGAATTGTGTACTGTGAATGAGCTTGGTGGGACATTCAGTAGCAAACAATTTCAAATTTCCCAGTACCTCCACTTGCATACTGTGTGACTCTGAGCAAGTCAGTTAATCTTCCCACTGCTCCTGGGTCACCCCTGAAAACAGTCACCTGTGCCTAGTGGGCTTAAGCTGAGACAGCACTGACTGAACTTATTCAGCTCAGCTGGTACACTGGGCCTGCATACTGTGAGATGCTGGCTGGGAAAGTCACAGTGTAACCACCCCAAAGAGCAATGTCATTAGCCATTTCCTACATAAGCAGGGGCCAGACAGGATGGACCATATTTTTTGTGTGTAGTCCTGTCAAATAAAGGCTTGTGTGTTGCGTCATGTGTGAAATGTTTGGGAGGGAGGGGGAAACCCGGCAGTTGAGTAGCCTCAGTCTGTACAGTGTCACCAGCCATTTCCCACAGAAGCAGGAGTCGGGACAGAAGGATCTTATTTTTTTGTTGTGTATTCCTGTCAAATAAAGGCTTGCATCATATGTGAAACATTTTGGAGGAAGGGAGCATCCTGGCAGTTGAGTAGCCTCTGTCTGCACAGTGTCACCAGTCATTTCCCACACAAGTAGGAGTTGGGACAGGAGGACCATTTTTTTTGGCATAGTCCTGTCAACTACAGGCTTGCATCACATGTGAAACATTTTGAAGGGAAGGGGCAGCTCTTGGCAGTTGCATAATAGCCCCAGCTTGCAGTCTTGATGGTTAACCAGCTCATATTCCTTGCCTTGATGTGCACTAACTATTCATCATCGTTGCCACCTGTTTGCCCAAGCTGACTGAGAAAGGTAGTATGGTTAGGTACTGTTTTTTTCTTGGACGGGAGCTGGCTTCATTGGTGATCAGCAACTGTTATAATAATGGAAGAGAGTAGGCCTGTGAAACAAACTTCCAAGACAAAGACAGCAATTCAGAAGAAAAAAAAAACAGCCACAAAACTAAAAAGTGCTTCTTCTACTGCAGTAGGTGCATCCTCTTCTTTACCGATTGAAGCTTCCTCCTCATGCTCTGACTTCTTGTCTTCTGAGATGCCATCATGCTTGTCCGCTGCTGCAGGTGATACTCAGTTAACAAATACAAGCCAAGAAAAAGGCAGCAAGAAAAGCTCAGGTGCTGAACCAGCAACTAAGAAAAGTAGATTTACCAAAGGTACAGTTATTAAAGAAATAAAGGCAGTTGCAGGCACCACACCTAGTGGAAAGGAAAGAATGAGCACACATGCATACATTGTGCCTCTTTCTCAAGATTCTACCATTTCTAATTCCTCAGAGTCAGATCATGTGGATAGGAATGACAGTGAGTACATTCCTGAAAGAGAGGCAGTGCATGATGGGAGCTCTGATGATGAGGGCTCGGAGGCAGAGAAACCTGTGAGATGCCAGACCAAAAAACCTGGGGAAAGGTTATCAGAGGAAAGGTCATTAGGGGCCAGTGAAACTGAAAAAATAGTCATGCCTGGCTTGTCTGTCTCCTCCAGTGAGGACATTGAGGAAAATAATCAAAATATAGAAATTAACATGGGCATGCCAGATGATGATTCAGAAGCTACAATTCCAGGGACAAAAATGAAAAAAAGACATTCTCTTCCATTTGGAGTTTTTTCACCTTGACCCAAAGAACAGTATGCATGCATTATGCTGTGATTGTAAGGCCTCTTTCAGCAAGGGAAGACAGGCAAGCAAACTTGGCACATCAACCTTAATAAGACACAGCAGGTACATCCATTCAGTGGGCCAGGAATGAGTCACAAGGTGACATGGCAGAGGACGTACAAGTTAACAAGCTAAGTTGCTGCCTCTCAATATCAGCTGCCATCACGGACGTATTTCTCCAGAAAGGCTGTGCCAGCTCTTTACAGGGAACTGCACTAGAAGATAAACAGTGCCTTGCAGTTATCAGCTATTGATGAAGTACGTATAACAACAGATTTATGGATGAGTGGTCAAACAGTAGACTACATGACTGTCACCATTTTCCTCATCCTCTGACACCACCAGAGACCAACAAAATCCTCACAAACATGCTGCCCTCTGTATTGCAACTTTGACAAAGAAAATCACACTGGTGTGAACATCTTACAGGAGCTAAAGAAACGGTTCTCAGAATGGCTTTCCCTAGGATTTGTGGTTGCAAACAATGGAGCTAACACTGTGAAAGCATTAAAGGATGGTTGTAAAATGTTTTTGCATTTCCCATGTTTTGCACATACACTCAATCTAGTGGTACAGGACTTCCTCAGTGAAGACAGGAATGTGCAGAATATGCTGGGTGCTGCATATAAGATTTGTGGTCACTTCAGGCACTCTGCAAAAGCTTGTAAAATTTAGCGAGAACTACAAAAACAGAATAACTTGCAAATTCACCAGCTAAGGCAAGAAGTTACCACTGGGTAGAACACTACATTTTATATGTTACAGAGGCTCCTAGAGCAATGTGAAGCAGTGTACCAGTACACCATGGACCATGCAGTAGGGAAAGGGGATGTTACACTCGCCTCTGGGCAGTGGAATCTTATATCATATTTACTATGTCAGTTGTTATAGCCATTTGAGGAAGTCACTCTTGAAGCAAGTGCTGACAGTGCAGCCATAAGTCAAGTCATTCCATTAATACGTCGCCTCATGGAGGGACTGGAAAGATTCTGAGAAACATTTGAAGAGCAAGGTGCAAGCACGGGTGTCACTCTTGCTGAAAAGCTGTCTTTGTCTTTGGAAACAGACTGAACAATTGCCATGATTTTTGAAGCTGGACATTATGCGGTAGCAACAATGTTAGATCCATGTTTCAAAACCAGTTTGCCAGGTCTTCTCCACTCTGGTAGCATAGATCTCAACCATTATAAAGAGCTGCTCATTGATAGTTGCTCTAAAAATGACATAAACTTCAACTAGAAGGGCTGCAGCTGCTGATCACGGAAATAGCTATGCTTCCTTCCAAGAAACAGATCCCAGTGAAGGCAGAAGAATAAGAAAAGCCTTGCATTATGAGTTGGAACCCAGGGGCAATTTGTGTGGTGCCTCCATGGACAACATTTGGCCAGGACTGGAGAACAAAGAGAAAGGTAGTGCTGTTACTTCTCCCATCACAGGCTACTCAACAAGCATTATGGTGGATGACTTCTTAAAGGATCCCAGAAAGATAAATGTTTGAGATGACCCATTTCAGTATTGGCATGAAAACAGTGTGGTCTGGCCAGCATTACAAAAAGTGGCCCGTTACTATTTAAGTTGCCCAGCAACAAGTGTCTATTCAGAAAGAATATTTAGTGCTGCTGGCTATGTTGTTAGTGCTAGGAGGAGAAAACTCTTTCCAGAAAAAGTTGAAATTGTAACTTTTATCAATCTACACTATGGTGCATTTGCAGGATACTTAAGGGCACTTCCAAAACACTGCTTGGACAGTAGTGATGAAGAGACTATTGGCAGTGATGTTTAAGAAGAAAAGTAGCACCACTGGCCCAGTACTGGGGAAAGGGAATGTTGCATTAACCTGTCTCTCATGTCATTTGTGCCCCATCTCATGCCAGTCACCATTTTGTTTCTTCCACTGAACTGCTATCTAGCAAGACTACACAAGCTAGGGGTTACTCTCTGACTGTGGAACATATGAAAGAATTTCACACTCACACATTTTTTCTTCAATCTTTCATTTGTGAGATTAATTTACATTTGTAACTGACAGTATTGATTTCTGATAGATGTCTTCCATTTATGTACCCTGTGCACCAAGTCTCTCTCTCTCAGATAACATCCAGCCCCATCTGCTGCTCCTGAATCAAGTCATCAGTGAAAGAAAAAAAATACAAACCCTACATAAAAGTGGATATTCTCTTTTACAAATCACAATGCTACCTCAGTCTGACTTTTCATTGCATTGTACTAACAAAAAAAAAGAATTGTAGCGTGCATGCACATCCTAGTTGAGTAAAAAAAATTTCTCGAAACTGTGGGGGCCCATTTCTGGCAAAACAAACAACAAAGTCGACAAAAACAATGAGTTGAAAAAGGTGTGTGGGAGGGTTCAAAATATTCTGTGTGCATACTGCTACCTTTTTTTAAATATCTCCTCTCAGACCATCACCTGACATTTACTGTGTCATCCTGTTCTGTTATTTATTTAAGCATTTTACCAGGAAAGGCATACTGAGCAGAATACTGCTCGATTTCAGATGCATCCTGGTGGAGGGGGGAACAGTTGAAAACAGTATAGACAGTGAATACATAGTGGGAGAACACTAACATTTGGTTCTGATTACAAGTCAGTAGTGGATTATTGAGAGAGTCAATTGGTAACCACAGTTCATACAGCATGAGGTAGACAGTTGAAGACAGTATAGACAAGTGAATACATAGTGGAAGACAAGTGAATACATAGTGGAAGATCACTAACATTTGGTTCTGATTCCATGTTCATAGTTGATTGAGAGAGTCAGTTGGTAACCACAGTTACGGCAAGAGTACAATAAATTAACTTTGAACCATATGAGAGACTGTAAAAGTTGAGAGAACAATAGTTGGGCACTGAATAATTGCAATTTGCTAAGTGCAGACATACCCTGAGATTTTACTAGTGATTGGGAAGCTCCTAGACACAAACACAGGTAGGGACGAAATGAGCTTGGAGCATAGAGTTTAGGTGCGAAAGGGAGGTGAAGCGACGAACGTTAGCTGGGAGGGAGTTCCACAGCATGGGAATCCGGTAGCTGAAACCTGACTGACCTGCTGTAGTAGACCTGTAGGGGACAGCTAGGGACCTGGAATATGAGTTTCTGAGTGTGTATGCTTGTGCGCCAGGGTTTGTCAAGATGTTGGAGAGGTAGAAGGGGAGATGCTGCGACCAATACTTGGCCGGGATCTTTGCGCAGTGGGTTAGCCTGCGATTGTCAAGAGAGGTGAGGTTCGTTGCTTGATATAGGGCACAGTGGTGTGTGGAGTAGGGGCTGTTCAGGGCAAAATGGCAGAAAGAGTGGAAGAGAGGGTCCAGCCTGGCTAATGTGGTCTTTGGGCCGGCGCCATAGACTATGTCCCCATAGTCGAGGACAGGGAGGATCATTTTTTTCACAATGTCCTTTCTGGCTGGAAGGGGGATACTGTCACGATTCCGGTAAAGTGCACCAAGTCTAGGGTGCAGCTTCTTGAGTAAAGAGTCAATATCTGTTACCCTCCTTCAGTCACCAAGTCACTTTCATTAGCAGTGCACACCTTGATTAACAGACTAAACAAGGTAGCCAGGGGTTACTTGTGCGTGTGTGTGTGTATTATTGTTTTATAACCAGGTAAGGTCCACTAGGCACAAGTGCCTGTTTTCAGGGTGACCCGAGAGAACTGGGGTGGTTAAGTAGTGACTTGCTCAGAGTCACACAGTGTGCAGGTGGAGGTTGTGAAAAATTAAACCCAGGTCTGCTGGACCAAGCTCAGTCACAGCTCGTTACTCTAACCCCTAGGCTATACTGCCAGGCTATACTGCTATACTCAGCTGTTATATTGCTTCAGCCTATATCCCTCTATTCAACATGCCATGTCTCCTGTCATTTGCTGCTAGAAATTTAGACTGCAAGCAAATTAAACTTTGTGCTTATTCAACTTTAGCACTGGCTCAAAATAATATATAATTTCTTGTGAACTTACCAACAGCTGAGCCTTGCTACTGTAACTGCCATGCTATTAAACTGTTTTTCTACAGAAGTTAACCTGTGTTCCTTTATATTATACTTTAAAATGTAGGTACAGGCCACGTTTTATGTTGAATGAATATTGGCTGTGAATCCAAAGCCAAAACCAGAACCCAAACCAGAACCAATATCATGGGTGATTTGGCAAAACCAAAACCTCCCCGGTTTTGCACACCTCTAGTTTCCTACTTCTCCATTGATAGAGAACAGCAGATATTTCCTCCTTTTAGGAGTGGTTGGCTGCACTTCATACATTGTCAGCTATGGTAAAAAGGTCACATTTTGCCTGTGGCAACACTGAAACCTTTAAAGGAATTGTGGCACCCTTTTCTAGCCTCCCTGGGTACTGCACCTACTGCTACAGTCACTGTGAGAGGTAAGGATCAACTCTGGTCACCCTGAGAATATATTTTCCTGCAGGATATGCTCTCTGCCTTCCTACCTAATCCCTTGGGACTACCTACAAACTTGGACTTGCAAGCTGCATACAAGCCTGTTACTCAACTTGCCCTTAATAGGTAGCTGTTATTAAGAGCAGCTTTGGTGGTTCACACAGCTGAAAATATACCTCCATTCCCAGCCTCTCACTCTTAAACACTAGCTATAGGACAGATACTGAAATCTTCTCCCCTCATTTGGCGACTGCCCCACCCCTAAGGTGATTCTGTGTGGTCAGTGCCAGAGAGAGGGTCCTTCAGACATTTACCATCTCCTTTCAATAACACATCATTAAGAGGGGCGCATCATGACTGTTCCCCAACTTTGACCCATAGTTGGTTACAACCAAAATACTTTACTTTTTAGGATTGTTTATCATCCCAGGAGATGAGAAAAATTACAGGGAGGTCACCCTGACTATTAAATACATATAGCCCCATGGGCACCCTACCCGAGTGTAGAACATTTGTTTTTCTTTCCTTAATGGAATGTTAGAACCCACTAATCTACGAAGAATTTCTCCTTCCAGTATCTGTTTCAATGCAATGGTATTGATTTGCTCGATGTCTGGTACTTTGATTACTAGTATGGCTGCAAGTAAGCTAACATGTTTTGGTTAGTGTGTTTATAAGTTATAAATGCATTGTACTCCTTGTACTTGTTTATTTGACTCAGTAAAAAGTATTAACTGCAAAAAAAAAAAAAACTCTAAACATTTTAGGCAATCGTGCTTCCCAGAGGAGGGTGGTTTCAGGCAGGGAGTAGAGGCAGCGGTTGAGTGGGCTCTCCTGAGAGATGCTCTGATCATCCGGTGCACAAATAGAAAGTACAAAAAAAACCCAACATTTTAGGGGATTACTAAACTGTTCACAGTGTTTACTGGGATTCATGTCAATGACTTGTAGTAAGCAGGAGATCACAGTGTTGCCCACAGAATATGTACCAGGTTGCCATAAATATCAGTACACTGCCCTTGTCTTATGAGCTCAAATAAGGTATAGGGGCCTGGGTTGATAACTCCTGTGAAGATTCAGCTCTACACCTGCAGACAGGTGTGCACTGCTGGTATTCAACAATGGCTGTGACCAGTCCATGGGCATGCCCCCCTGGCACGCAATACTCCACAGAGCGGCCAAGGGTGGAGTCGAGGACCCGGCCAGGTGTCCAATTGGATGCACAGACCAGGTCACTGAGTGGATCCCCTATGTGGTGGAGGCGTGCGTAGGCAGTGCACCCCATGGTTGACCACTGGACAGCAGCTGTGGAGGTGAGAGTAGGGTGAAGCTGCCGGCCCTGCTGTGATGCAGCACTTGAGATGGGCTCAGGGATGAGATGGGGGGTCTGTATGTGGTGTCGGGGGGGGCACTTTACCCTGCCATATACCTGGCAGGACCAGTGGTGGATATGGGCCAGCAGTGCTGTTCAGGGTGGGCAGCATCCTTGGGCCAGTGCCCCGTGTTGCATGTGTTGGGGGGGACCTGGTTGAGGCTGAAATGATGTGCTGGGACAGGTGGCACTGGGCAGCCAATGGGGGGGGTCCAGCTGCAGTGGTTCCAGTGATACCGTGGGCTATTTGCCACATACGGGCAGAGGCAGGATGTGTGTATGGGGCACATAAGGGGCATACAGCAGGGTTCTCCCTGGCATACCCTGTGCCCTCCTTTGCACCCCACGGCCAGCACTACGTGCTATTGTGCATGGTGTATAGTGCTGGCATGCCCATTGCTCACCCTCCACGTGGTGCAGTCTGCAGGCTTGGGGGATTGGGTGCATTGGGTTTGTATGCCCCCCCCTTAGTGAATCCCATGTGGGGGACACAATGGGTATGGCGTGTCTCTGTGCCTCACATACATGGTGTCCTTCTTGCATAGGGCCTAGTATGCTCACAGAAAAAATAATTTGATTATTAGTCTATGATTTCAAACAAATAACAACATCATTTTATTAGGGGAAACAGGAATTAGGTCCTACAGGAAGGAAAGGGTTAAAGATCAAATTCAAATAGATTTAAAAAATTAACCCTTTTTCTGAATACAAGGACAACCAGGCCTTATATATTACAAATAAATTGCAGACATTGCAATTTCTTATGTATAAATGCCATTTTATTGCCTCTCTTATTTGATGACTTTACTAAAAGGCCATCATACTTTTTTAGACCAGCTGGCAGAATCTTGGGTGGGTAGTGATGTCATTTAAGCAAGAATGGCATCATTTTCCTCACAGTTCTGGCAGCTCAATATATACAGAGTGCATCAGATTATGAAATGGCAAAAATCAGTTGTCACTTCAAACAGTATTAAATGTACTGCAAAGTGTTAAATGTCGGGTAACTTTCATAAGCTAATCAGTAAAACTTGGAGGACAATATTAAACAAGAAAATGGGTGCTCAAATGTCATCAGGTCATGTATTTTTTTCCATTTTCCTGACTAAACTAAACACAATTCTATTTTTTATACACCCCATTTGCTAAGGTTCAACTACACTCTCAGTAGTTATGCATTTTCTCTGTAGTGGGTTCCCCTTCAATAATTTGTGCCACTGCCCTTATAACCCTGCCAGGATATTTACTCATAGTGTATTATAGAGCATTGTTCTGTACTGAATTTTATCCCTTTCAAAATGCTGTTGTACCTCAGTTCAAAGGTCACCGACTATGATTGTACCCTTCCGTGGTACAACAGCATTCTGAAATCTCTAGAGACTGCACAAGTCAGTTTCATTCTGAAAGCAAAAAACCCACCGCACACACATTTTACATAATGCTATACACTATAAAAAATACAGGATGGGCAACTTTATGTACAATCAGTGTGTTCTGCCACCTTGGGGTTCTCATTCCCAAGGACCTCTCGAGTTTTGCTCTCAAGGTCAGAGGGAATCAGAACCCCTCTGTGGCAGAACACACAGGTTGTGCATAGTTGCCCATCCATTATTCTCTTTTTGTCCTACACCTCTACACCTAATTTGTTATTCTACCCTGTGCTCTGCTAAAGTTAGACCTTTTATTATTTTTCCCAAATGTGTACCTCTTTTACTAAACCCTCACAATATTTTTACCTTAACCCCTCTTCTCTCCAGATTTGCACATTTGCTCCTGCACCCATCCAATTATGAACCTCATGTTCTGCACTTCCCGCTAGTGTCAGTGGCTCAGCAGGTAGCACACTCACCTCTGAGGCTAGAAGATCAGAAGGCTGTCGGTTCTATCCCCACACAAGGCACTTGGGTTAAATTCCAGTACTGACACTGTAGTGCAGCATGAGGGGGGTGCTGCACTCCTGAGGTGACATCTTTCGGATGAGACGTTAAACATAGGCCCCATCTGCCTGCTCTGGTGGTTGTTCAGGTGGACATTAAAGAGCCCATGGCACGTCTCAAAAAGAGTAGGGGAATTTTTTATCGTAAGGAATAAGTACAAAGCAAAGCATACAAGACAGAATAGAGTACAAGCCAGTCAAGAAAATATAAACCAAATCATCAGCATAATACATTTTAGAAGCTATTCATCCTATACTCTCTCTCAAAAAAGGTAAAGTAAGCCATCTCTAGCACCAGACAGAAAAAGGTGTATGTTTCTTCGCATATGCACACTGTATATGTACCAAAGATTCAATATTCAGGACTACAGATCCTGGAGGTATATATTGTTGCTGAAAAATAAACTTGCATCATGTTTGCCAAAGCATAAATTTAATTATGGAAAAAAGAACTCTAACTGTACCAGTATCTAAAGGTGTAGTATTAAAAAAAATCCTCCCACTATTTCCTCATACGTGGGAGTACCCCATACAGCTGTTTTCCATCTCTGCGCTAATTCTGTCCAAAATTATGTCACAAATGGACATGAAATAAAGAAACGTTCCATAGTTTCTTCTAGCATCCCACAGGATTGTCTTGGGCACATACGTTCATCTTGTTGTTTGTGCTTTGCATTTCCTTTAACTTGTAAACATCCATGACAGCTGAGCCATGTAATGTCCCACATCCAGGGCGGGATCCTACTTTCTGTTAGAAGTAAGAGAACTCTGTTTACATGCTGATCAGAGACTCCCTTTATGGTGGGTATCACCGAAAAGGCTTGAGCCTGTATGGTATCATAAAGAAGTGGCCTAGAAACTGAGAGAACTTGAGAGGGTTCCATTTTCCATTTGCACATCTTTATGACCACCGGTTTAAAGAATAGGGGTATACATTTAAACCAGGCTGGCATTACAGCAAGCAATTTCCAGACGGTAGTAAAAGGGGATAACCAACAGGCAGCATAAGTTACCCATATAGCAGATGAGGGTACCATGAGATCAACCATATTATATTTGGCAACTGAGCTAAAATAAAAAGCTATAGGGTTAATGAGGTTTAAACCACCTTTCCTAACTGGGAGATACAGGACTTCTCTTTTAATAGGATTGAGTCTGCTACCCCACACAACTTGAAATACTAGACTCAGGAGTGAAGTTTCATAAACAGTTAGAATGGGATAGATCATATTTAAGTACATAAAAATGGGTAACAAAAAAGTCTTAACTAGGAGGACCTTCTTTTGCTTTGTCTGTTGCCAGTGTTTCCATTGAAAACTTTTAGCCTATCTGTTTCTAATTTTTCTTAACAATTTAAAAGACTGTTATCTCCTTGTCCATATTTAATACCCAATATCTTGGTGAGCTCCATAGAGACAGAAACACCTGCAATATCATAAACATTCGTAATGGAGTTACTTAAGGTATACCCCTGACATTTATTTACATTGAGGGATGCTCCGGTAACTTCTGAATACTGTTGAAAATGTGACAAGGATCTTTCACCAGATTCAATACTGGCTATTAATAGGCAGACATTGTCTGCATAGGCTGCTACTTTTACTTCTGGGGCTCCTTGTTTGGGTGTGAGACCAGTAATGTGGACATCCCCCTGAATTTTCCTTAGAACTGGGTCTAGGCAAAACAGATACAGTAAGGGACTCATAGGGCATCCCTGTCGTACTCCCCTTTTCATTGGAATATAGGACCCTAAGTGCCCATTTACTAAAGGAAGGGCTACAGCTCCATTATAGATTTTCTTTAGCCATTTACAGAACATAGGTGGAACCCCATATGAATATAGAACAGAGTGTATAAAAGAGTAGGCTATTTCATCAAAAGCTTTCTCCTGGTCAAGGGAGATAAGGTACCCATGGAGTTTATTATCTTTCTCTTGCTCAACCAGTTCTCTCACCAGAAGTAGATTGTCAGAAATATTTCAACCTGGAACCGAGCATGTCTGTGACACCACAATCAAAAAAGGAGCTGCTTTAGCGAGGCTGGGTGTCAACATTTTTATTAATATTTTAAAATCAGTATTTAGGATACTCAAAGGTCTCAAGTTATTCAGATCCGACCTATCATTTTTCCTATGTACAAAAATTTGAATTGCAATACCAAAATGAAAATCCAATTAATGGGGTGAGGGAGGGGGGCAACCTTCCACAATTGATGTATACCCCAGTAAATAAAAGACCTAGACTTATTTATAGTACAAATTCTACTATAGAGACTTGGAGGAAACTCATCCATTTAAGAGAGCTAGAACCAGTAGGTGCCTATCTTAATCTATTAAATTTTGGAATCCAATCTCTTACTCTGGAACAGGAGGGTGCTTTGGCTCAATGGAGACAAAAGGGTTTTAAATTTATATTCCACTTGGTGGATGCCAGAGGGGTCCTCTCATTTACCAAACTCCAAGAAACTTACCATCTTTCACAACAAGACTTTCCAGTATATACAAGCTTAAGAGAAGGTGTTGAATGGAGGGGACTAGCCTACAGTAGGCTCCCAGATCCCCCCCGTTCATTGCTTACCTTAGCTATGACCACAGGGAGAGGGCAGCTGTGGCCCCAGTTTGTGGGACTAATACATAGGGGTTTGAGGGAATTATCCAAAAATTCTACTCAGGGAATTCTGAATGCCTGGAATGAAAAGCTTCCACTCCAGGTATCAAAGGAGGATTGAGAAAAGTATACTAAATTATCAATGGGACTTTTGGGAGCCCCTATTGTCAAGAATTTGCCTGGAAAGCTAGAAATAGATTTTTCTATACATCGGCAAGGCTGGCCAAGTTCTCATCTGAGATGCCAAGCTATTGCTGGAGAGATTGTGAAGAAATATTTGCAGATCAGTTCCATGTTTTTGGGCCTGCCCACAGTTAGAAGGTTACTGGAGAAATATTTTAGAGGCATTAACAGAACTAGTAGATGTGGAAGCTCTATTGACCCCTGAGCTAGTATTATTCTCAGTTCCACCAGATGATATCCCAATACCCATAGGATCAATGTTAATCACTTATATACTGGCAGCTAAAAAAGCAATTACAAGAAACTGGGGAAAGAAGATGCCTCCAAACATTCAGAGCTGGTAGGGAATAATGGGAGAAATTTATGTATTAGAGAGACTAATAGCCAAAAGCACAGATAAATGGTCTGCCTTTGAGCTTAAATGGAGGAAATGGATTATATATATTTCATCCTTAGATCCTACTTTTGTACCTTAGAAATATATTGGCCCTGATGATGGTTTCTGTAAATGTCTTAGCGCTCATTACATGAACTGCTCTATAAATTATGTAAGTTGTCCTGATACCTTTGAATAATGTATTGCTATGCACCTGACTGGTGTAATTATGTGCTGTCTTAACTTATATACTGTGAAAACTGTCCTATGGTTTTGCGAATGAAAATATAATAAATACAAAGTATAAAAAAAAATGAAAATCAAATGAATCTGAAGATAGTAGCCAATTAAATACTACAAATAAAATATCAGTAAGCTCTGAATGCATTTTATCATAAAATTCAGAAGGGAGACCATTAATACCGTGTACTGTATTATTTTTCAAAGTACTAATAGCATGACTAATTTCTTCTTTAGAAATAGGGGACACCATAGCTGAGAGTACATTTGGGGGTAGGGAGTCTACCTTTATGGAATCTAGATATAGTGAGTTGTTGTTGGGACTTATAGATGGGACTGTATATAGGTTTCTCAGATGAGAATGTACCACATTTAACATCTCTGGGGCAGAATATGTTAAGGTAGCATCGGAAGAAGCTAAAGAAGTCATAGTCCTATCCTATACTCTACTTTTACAGCTAGAAAAAATTTCTCCACATGCAATTTTCCCTGGTGTACAGACTCTGTGCTCCATTAACAGGGAGGCAGCTCTGTCATATTGGAGCAACTCTATTTCCTTCTTTATATCTGCAATTTGTGTTAAAAATCCTCCATGCCCTGAATTAATTAAGGAATACAGTTTTGCTAGGTGTCCTCATAAGGTGAGATATTTCTTATAAGTGCAGATGCTGCTGAAGCAGCAAATTGTACAATCTGGGTTTTAAGCATTGTTTTTGTTTCGAGCCACCATGCACTTATATCCTCTGCCAAGCCTGCCACTGACATTCTGGCTCAAAATAAATTCTGAAACTGGTCATAGAAGTCTGTATTTTCCAATAGTGTTTTATTAAGTTTCCAGTAGCTTTTTCCTATTGGGGCTTGTTCTACTAACCCAAGAGAGAAGGTTGAAATGACATGATCTGTCATTTCTAAGGGGCATATTTCAGCTTTCAATACAGAAAGGTATTGTGAGATCAGTAGGAGATCAATGCATGTTGCAAGGTTCCCTCTAAAGTATGTACAACCACCTTGCTCATGTAGTGTTCTGTAAGAATCCTGTAGTGCTGCAGGATGGATGATTTGCTGTAAACATGTAGTATCACAACATTCTTTTATAGTTCTAGCCCATCTATCAGCTCTAGACAGTACACAATTAAAATCCCCCACTCACAAGATGTGTTTTGTGGGATATAGATAGGGTTTTATACTGTTAAATAAGTCCACTCTGCCCTTCTTTGTTTGTGGAATGTAGATATTGATAGCCCTCCAAGCCTTACAGCATCTGAAAAAAATCAATCAATATTGCACGTCCTGGAAAGATATCAATAATTTTAGATATCTGAAAGACATACCCCATAAATAGTACCCCCACTCCATCACATGCCTTAATACCATAAGTAAAATAAGAGGTCCCCCAACACCACAGTTTCTGTGCCATAGATACCAGACAGATCGTATTTAGTCTGGTGTCCTGCAAAAAACAAACATCACAATTCAAATCCTGAAGCACAGAAAAAGTTATCAGGCAATGCCAGGCATTTTTGATACTGTTGACATTAATTGAGGCAATAGACAATGGAGCATCAGAGGGTATCATAGTCATAATAAGATTATGGGGGGACGTTCAACCTTGTGCTATACCAAGGTCGGGTGCCTAAGCATCCCTTCCTATGAGTTTCTACTGTGGGACAGGAGGGGGTGTCCTCCTCTGAGTCCGAGGCATGAATATGCTGGGAGGAGACTGTGGAGGAGGAATCAGTATCTTTGCCAAGATCAGGATTTCTACGTTTAGGAGCTAGTACCTCGAACCTATTGGAAAGAGGGAGACTGTGAGGAGGAGAAGAAGAAGAAGTAGATTTAGGCATCTTTGATTTGGAGTTTGGCTGCCTCATAGACCTTTTTTTTGATACTACTGTCAATTCTGGTGGCGGCATAGCAATCTTGGGAGCAATGGATGGGGCTGTGGATTGGGTCTCTGCTGCTGTTTCCATGGAAATCGGTACCATGACCTCAGAAACAGCAGGTGGGGGGGGATCTTACTATGTGTATCTTGTGAAGCAGGCCTTTCAGGTGGAACAGCCAGATATGGGGGTTCTTCCTTCACTGGGGTCACCACCTTCTGGTCCAAAGGAGCAGCAGGGGCTGCCACACCACTGGCCTTGGCCGCTGGTCATGCAGCTGCAATGTCTTTCTTTTGTGCCTCAATGAGTATAGAGGCCTGGTCAAATCTGTCTTTTCTTTTGTGGGTAGCCCATGGGCAAGAGTGGTAAGAATGACCAGACTCATCAAATAAGTTACATTTTATACCCATGAGGCAGTCTGCACTTTGATGCCCGTAATTAAAGCAAGCTGAAGATTTTGTACAGTCACAGGCAGAGCTTAACTGGACATATGATTCACATTTGAAACAGGTTTTAGGTTGGCGCAGGTAAAAGCAATGGCCCCAATTCCAGCCTCAAAACAAACTACTGGGCAAATGCTGAGGTCCTGTATTAGAACTGCATAGTCTGACCTTGTAACGCCATCCTACTGACCAGATATGTTCTGTGTGAAATATAGGTTGAGGTGCTCCCAAAATCTCACAGCATTGCTGCAACCAATGTGTGATGTCATGAACTGCCACAATTTTTATTTCCAAATAAAATGGTAACATGTTTGATGGCAGGTTTGGTAATGGGCAAAGCCCTAAAAGGCAACGACAAAGCAGAATAACACAATTTTTCATATTTTGTCCAAAAACGATCAAGACCCTGAGGAGTCTTGAAGCTAACATCAAATAGAGCATCACCAGACACATGTATTTCATTCTTAAAAAAACCCATAGATTGTTTTATGAGGTTTTTGCCAACATATATTCTGTCCGGTGTTATTTCTCGGCCTCCCAAATATTGCAGTCGGACCGCATGCCGGCGTTGTGCAGGTGGTGGTTGCTAAAAGAAATGGTCTCTTTGTCTGAAATTAGCCCAAGTTATTTACGCAGTCTCAGTTAATGGGGGGCGTGATGGTGCTTGTATCCATCCTTTCTCCCCAAGTCATTGGGTTGGACTCTTCAACATCTGAATCTGAGGAGGAAGACAGTTGGAGCCTTTGAGGGGAAGGCTGTTTATCATAAATGACATCGTCAGCATGGAGATCTAAATCTGAGTCAGTGGCAAAGGGAGTTTTTGCACTCTGTGAGCCAGGATTATTACTCTGAGGGGAAAACTCCACAGCAGTTGAAGTCCCTGGTATTGGGCTATGGGTTGGATCAGGTAGCCATGTACCTGATGTATCCTGCTTCCAACCTATACTTTTCAACGAGTGTTCCAGCACTTTAGGGAGAGGAGGGGGCTGAAAGTGTGTGGTGTTCTGGTCATCCAATCCTCTTCCCCTTCCTAGGCCTAAAACAGCAGCAGCCATTTGTTTAGCAGGTAAACCCTCCGAAGTCAAATGTTAAGTGCTTTTAGTTAAAGGAGACTGCAGAGTGGCAGTCCTCAGAAGATCCAGAGGAGAATCCGCTGTGACAGGCTGTGCTGAAGGAAAATCTACAGGTGGTGCCTGCTTTGATGCTGTTACGTCACGTCATGCTCAGCTGGGCCATGACTCACCATGGAATTCAAGTTGTCCTGGGTGCAGGAGCCATCAAAAGTAGCTCCACTTGTAACAGGAGACTCAGAAGATGAAGATGCTTCAGCAGAATCCATGATAGACCGCGGTGGATTCAGAATAGGATTGTTGATCGAAAGTTCATCCATAAACACCACATTCTCAATCTGGGGAGAATCCTGCTGTAGCATAGCTTCCACCAATGTACAATTCTGTGTTACTAAGCGTCAGATCCAGTCCTCTGTAGATACAGTATCAGAAACTGGGGCAACAAGTAAAGTAGTAGATTTAACATTTTCCAAGGCAGGTTGAACTTGTATTGCTATTTCAATCTCAAAGGCTAGACCTGCAGGAAGGGAGATCTGCTCTCCTGCAGGTACACCAGCAAACTAACCAGAGCCTGGATCATCAGCCATAGGGAAAGCAGCACCCCCTACACACAGAGTAGGGGAATTTTTTATTCAAAATATTAAACAAAAGTACAGTAAAGTGTTACAGCACACAAAAGTATGAAAATAAAAACTGGAAAGAAAAAGTTCAACCCCACAGTAATGACAAACAAAATGCATAACATGACAACCCCCCCCCCCACACTAAAAGAGCAGGGGAATGTATGAATTCAAAATACTCCGCAAAGGTCACATAAAAGTATTACAGAATACAAAATTAAAATAAAACACCAAAAGAAATCAGGAAAAAATAATGCAACATACAGTAATGTCAAACAGTAGATATGAAACTACAGTAGGAGGTGCAATTGAAAATTCAGGTGATAGGAACATCAGAGTCTGTTATCCAGGGAAGGTTCCTCCATGCTTGAAAAACCCAGGAAGCAGTACTAACATTCAAGTCTGTTCTATATGAAAGCTTAAGTTCCCATGTTATTTTCTCCCACAAGGTCAGTATGAGACATCAATTTTTGTTGTAGGGTGAACCAGCAGCAATAATTCCAGACTTACCATTTCACTACTGTAAGAACAACCTGTAATGTAGATAGATCCCAAGCATGCCAAGAGGAGAGAAAGGCACCATACAATAAAATGTCCATAGACATATGCCGAAAAGGAGGCATATTCTAGTGAGCAGCTAGCAATGACCAAAAACCAGACATATAGGAACAGGAAAAAAAAATAAATGAGACATTGTTTCAAGCTGTTGAATACAATTTGGTCGAGAACAAAACCTTTCTGAAAACTGTTTATGTTTCTGATGTTCCTTCACATTTAATCGGTTATGGCAACAAAGCCAGTGAATGTCCCACATTTTCTCAGGGATCCTAGGGTTATTTAAACATTCCAGCAAACCTGTCAATAAAACAGGAGGACAAGTGGGGAAAGAAGTTAACTCCCTGAACTTAGTAGAAATAATCTGCTTGTATAAAAATTTTCTATGTTGACCTCGCACCATAGAAACAGTCAGTTGCCAACATCTAATTTTGACAAACACTTCCCTAATGTAAGGAGGACAGAGATTCGAATACCTGAGCACCCCGAAGTGAAGCAGCTTCCCATTGAGGAAACCAAGGACTACATGTAAGGATCCATAACAGTATCCAGAACCTATTGACATGAGTCAACAATGGCATGAGATTAATCACTATATACAACACATGAAAAAAAAAATACAGGATTTACCATGTCCAAGCCACCCTGAGCTTTTGGTAAATACAAAATATTTCTCTTCAAAGGATTCAGCCTGCTGCCCCAGATAGCCTGGAAAAAATACTATATAAGAAGTGTCTAACGAGCAGGAAATAGCCTACTAATGTGAGAAAAAAGATGCAAAAGAAAGGTTTTAATGAGATATACATTTCAGTTTTCCCATATGCCACTTATTCCATGCTGCAACCATCCACTGGCCTTGAGAAAGTTTAGGACTCCAATTCAAGACATCGAGATCCTGGTAACCAAAAACAATACCCAAAATAGTACAGGAACTTTGGACAGGACAACCCCAGCTATTGAATCAAAGGGGAGGTTGCGAACAACCAAATTGTCTCCCTACACATTTAAGCATGTTGAGAGAGGTTCCAGACAGGGAACTAAAGGACCTGTAGATAGCCATTACCCGTGTAGCAGATATAGCATCTCCAATCCATATAGTAAAATCATCCGCATAAGCCAAGGCCACGTCAGGAATAACATGAGTATCTACACGGATGTGTGTCAGAGAAGGAGCAGAATTCAAAGCCCACAAAAGTGGATCAATACTAAACACATGAAGAAGAAGGCTAAGAGGGCAGCCCTGTCGAACACCATGCTTAACCGGAATCATGGGACTCACCCAACCATTAATAAAGAGGGACACCGTGGCTACATTGTATAATGATTTGAACCAGGAAAGAAAAGAGTCTGGTACACCATAACTGACAAGCACATCCCATAGATAGCTATGTTCAACAGTATCAAAGGCTTGCTTCTGATCCAAAGATAGAAGAAACCCAGATAAACCCTCAGTGTTATCTCTTTCAATGAGTTCTCTCAAAAGAACAAGATAATCACTCATACTCCTCCCTGGAATAGAACAGGTCTGCGTAGGAGAAATCAGATGTATGGCTACCTGCAATAATCTGGTATGTAAGATTTTTGCAAGAATCTTAAAATCAGTGTTTAGAAAACAAATAGGTCTCCAGTTAGCTAGGTCAGTCTTATCTCCCTTTTTGTAAAAAAAAACAAACCAAAAGACCCCTAGCCATGTCCAACAGAACTGAGGCAGTATTCAACATAAAAGTGAACACCACCACCAGTTCCGTGGAAATCAGAGGTCCAATCAATTTATACAATTCTGGAGTAAGCCCATCCAAACCTGGGACTTTATTATTATGTAAGGTCTTGATGGCCTGTTCAACCTCAGAAGCAGTAATGTCCTCAGTGAGTTCATGCACCAAATATGGAGGACAAACGGGAGTATGTGAATCAGGTAATAATGCATCTATAGAATCAGGTGAATGAGAATGAGAGGAGAAAAGAGATGTGGTATGTTAGGAAACTTCCTGAAATGGTTTGTTTGTCAGAATAGACACCCCCATCTAAATCCTTCAGACTATCCATCACTTTGTGCTTAACAGTATTGTGACAATATAAATAAGGACAGAGTACCTCAGCTTTCCCCTGAGTGCCAAAACTTTGTTGTCTCTTCAGACTCTCTGATTGCTGTAGATGAAAGGTTTGCATATCATGTTGCAACGCTTGTATTTGGGCTTTAAAATCATGCGTGGTAGTTCTACAGTAGCTAGTGATTGCAGTTTCTGAAGGTGCATACGCTGGGTAAGGTAATGAATTCAGGCGGTATTTTGAAGCTTCTTACTCTCAGACTGCAACAGCTGTCTTAAATCAACTTTAAAAGCTTCCCACCAGAGTGCAGAAGAGTCAAACATGTCAAACACTGAACTTTTATGTGCCATAAAGTACTGAAGAATCTGAACAAAAAAAACCTGGGACAAAAGGGAAGAATTAAACTTCAGTAACCAGGACCCTGAGAAAATGCCACCATTGGACCCAAACATAAATGCAGCAACTTATGATCAGAAAATTCAATTTCCTGAACCCATATGGTAGAAATGGGTAATGATGCAGAAATAAAGAAAAAAATCAAGCCTAGTGGCCAAATGACCTTTCTGAAAGGTCGGATGGACTGTTCAGTGAGTAGAGAAATAGGCATCTTTCAAATTTGATGTGGAAATCACATTATTCAGAGTAGACATATCACAGAACACCTTAGTAGTGGTGGACTGTACACCCCTATCATGTTTAGCAAGACCACAATTAAAATCCCCTCCCAAAATCACAGCCTGTGATGACAACAGGTAAGGTTGAATGGCTTTAAACAAAGAGACCCTATCAGCTTTAGATTGAGGTGCATAAACATTAACAAATCTATAGTAACAGTTATTAATTGTTGTATCAAGTATTAAAACACACCCAGCAATCAAACTGATCAATTTAATTAATTTCACCTGTAAGGCAGACTGAAACAAAATCCCAACCCCCGAACAGACATCCGTGCCAATAGACCAATACGAAGGACCAGCATGCCAAAGTTTAGTAGCAAGGCCCAAGTCTGCAATGGTGTGCAATCTGGTGTCCTGCAAAAAGATGATCTTCAAGGAGCTGGTCAGAAAATAAGACATGGCCATACACTTCTTTCTATGTACCTTAATGCTATTGACATTCGAGGTACCCAAGTGTAAAGGGAACATAGAGACAATAGAGAGAAAAGGCTAATAAACAGAAATCAATCAGGGGGGGCTTCTTTCTTGTCATTCGTGATCTACATTGTTGGACCACAGGAGGAGAAGGAGGATAAATGGCCTCAGATTCCAAAGGGAGGCCAACCTGAGAAGACTACAGGGAAGAACCCTCAGAATCAGCATCTGAAAGCTCAGAGGACTGGAAAGCCTCATACCGATTACTTAAAGGTAGATCTGAAGTTTTGGACATTTTAGAAGCTGGTTGCTCCACAGCCTGGGACCTTCTAGAGGATCTCTTGCTAACTTGGGGGGGCATGACCACAGAGGAAGTCTCTCCCAAATCCATTTCCTTGGAAGGAGGAGCATCAACACCAGCAAAGGGGCACCGTGGACGGGGGGAGGAACCTCCACTGTATGCAAATCTGGTTCACCAGAAACAGCAGTGGTGGAGGGGCACAGCTGGAACATCAGGCCTACTAGGGGAAATGGGAAAAGAATCACATTGAGCAATAGCTATCAGCAGTCATTGTTCAACATCATCAGAGGAGCCAGACTGATTATGAGCTGCCCAGGTACAACTCTGGTATGTGTGTCCCATGGAGTCGCACAGGTTACACTTAGGCTCATTAAGACAAGTGCCACTAGTGTGGCCCAGTTCCTGACAGAAGGTACATTTCACCTCGTCACAAAGACTGCTCAAGTGAGTACAGGAGCCACACTTATAGCAAACTTTAGGCTTACCCACATAGAATAACACCCCTCTATCTCAGCCTAAAAAGAAACAATTTGGAAGGTGACTCAGACCAGCATCAGTGGAATGGAGCATAACCTTCACCTTCCACCCCCTCTGTCCAAATGTGTTTGGCATCAAAGATTGCCTCAGGGGACCCTAAAACAGAGCATCCCTGCTTTAACCAATAAACCAGATCGGTAACACTGACACCTTCATTTCGAAAGAGAACTGTAATATTTTTATATGCAGGTTTCGTGAGGGGAATGGCTTCAAATGGGGCTCATAAAGGAGTAGTTTTTAAAGTGTTAAATTTGGCCCAGAACCTCTGCAACCCAGCATTCAATTTGAAACTAATATCAAAGGTAGACTCCCCAGACACATGTATAAGGGCATAAATTTCATTAGCAAAAAATGTCATTGCATCTTTCAGCAAAGTTTTTCCACAAAACCCCCATCTGAAAAGTCTGACATACCCCCTTTATATAAAAGACGAACAGCGTTATGCCACTTAGCTGGAAACATGGGTTGATGGAAAAGAAAAGCATAAGGTTTCTGAGTAGTCATTTTAATCTGATTCAAAGGTGTAGCAGGGGGCTCCGCAGCTGCTGCAGATGGATGAACAGTAGACAAAGCAAGCTGCAGTGCTGTAGCAGTGTCCAAGTCTAGAACCGGGTTACCAGTCAGTTGTAGATCTGAAGGAAGGTACAAGGGGGAAGGAGTGTCTGAGACAGTAGGGGCATGATGTGTAGCAGTTGAAGGAGAATCCATAGAAGAATCAGTAGACTGGTAAGGAATGCGATGAGTGATCGGGGATGTAGAAATTGGAGTAGGGCCAGACACCCACTGACCCGAGTCAGACTGTATCCATCCCGCAGCAAGAAGAGCAGCTGAAATGTCCCCATCTGTGCTAGCGAGTGGTTCTGCAGAGGAGCGTCTTAGACTGGAGTTGGAATCCAATAATGCCATTCCCGGTGCTCCCATAGCAGCCGAAACAGGGCTGACAGGCTCGCAAACAACAGGTTCAGACACAGGAAGCAGTGTAGATAAAGGGAGAACCCACTCTAGTACCATCCAAGTTCTCAACAACAGGGGGCTGCAAAGCAAGAATAGTCAAGGTATCTGGTGCAGCAGAAAGGTCCGAACAACCCAAAGCTTGCAATTGAGCCATTTTAGTGCATTCTGTAATGCCAGACAGTGAAGCACACAGCGCTCATCCTCAGCCTGTAACTGCAGTTCAAGTAAACAAATCTCGGAGGGCTCAGCAGTATCAACATGAAGAGGTAAGGTTTCACTCACCATGTTTAAATGCGTGGACTCTAAAGCTGACTTTGCATCCATAATTAAAGGAACAGTAACTGGTGTAGAAGCTGTAACTGAATCAGACGAAATAACGGCAGGCAGAGCGGTCTCCAATCGGGAAGAAACAGGGGAAGAGACCATTTGCCCAGCTTCAGTGGCAACCATCAACTCCTCCACTCTCTCTGCGGCCACCATCTTGGTCTGGAACCAGGATGACAAAGGTTCCCCTACAGGAGAGTAGGGGAATTTTGTGGGGAAAAAGGGAGTAATATTCCATTGGTCAAGTCAAATGGAACTGTAGAGATACATCATGCCAAAATACAACTCAAGCAATCAAAGAAGAATAAGAAACTTGTTCAAGTGGACCATAAAATTCTGTCACACCCTTTCCAAAGAAGACGCAACTGTGTGGGTGAACATTTCTCCAAGTCCTTTGCATATACTTGTCAAAGTGCCACCTGTATAGTACGCAACAACACCTCACAGGGTACCGAAAGTTGTTGAAGAACCCATTTACATCGAGCTTGCTACAAATAATATTTCAGAACAGAAAATACGACTTATAAAGTTTCCAATGTAAAGGAACGCCAACCAGGGGACTGCAGAACATATATCAAATCAGTATATGTAAGCTGTTGAAACTGTGGAATGTCCCAGTGAGCAGCAAGGAAAATCCAAAATTGTTTAGCATACTGACAATCCAAAAATAAATGTTCCTGAGTTTCCAAAATCTGATAACAACAAGGACGTAAACAATACCTGTCCTGAAGAGTCTTATGCTTATTATTATTTTTGACATTTAATTTACCATGAATGGACAACCACAAGACTTCCCACACAAAGTAGGGAAGCCGGTGATTCCATAGCTGCCGAAATATGTGTGTACTTTGTTGTGGAACACAATAAGGTAACATTATATTTTCCTGGCAGTGTGCAGCAACCAAACCAGCATAAAGTACATGTCTAGTCTGAAACAGAGCAACATTGTACTGCACCTTTCATGAGATAGATAATTTGCTGGAACATTGACTCCACTTCCTTAGGAAGGAGGTGAATCTTAAGCAACATTCTACTGTTCTGAAGTTCCCATGCCCTCAGACAAGGAGCAGCCCAGTCCAGCAATGCCGTATACCATACTGTCTTGTGATGCAGAAGTGGTTCAACAATATTGTAATAGAGAAACATACTAAAATAAAAAGCTACAGGATGAATCATCCCAACACCACCTTCTCGAATACTTCTGTATGTTATATGGTGTTTGACAGGATTCAATCGGCTCCCCCACAAAGCTCTAAAAAAGAGACTATAAAGTCTAGTTAGCAACATATTAGGAGGGGAAAAACATAGCTGACATAAAGCAAGATAGGCACAAGCAGAGTCTTCATCAGAAGGACTCTTTTTTGTTTAGAAAGTAAACCATGAACCCAAGACTCCAAACTAACTTCAGCCTTCAGTAGTTTCTCCTCCCAGTTCAGAACTGCCACATCATCATGCCCAAATTTTATACCCAGAATTTTAATTGGGTCACTAGTCAGGGCTATACCAGCAAAAGACCTCAATGACTGATCAGCAAAACCCAACCGAAACCCAACACTCTTCTCCCTATTAATACCAGAACCAGAAGCTGCAGAAAAATCCACTAAATGGCACTGTATAGCAAATTCCTTTGTGGAGTCATGTGCCACAATAACCACATCATCTGCATAAGCTAAGACCTTCAATGGAAGTGCAGAATCTGAGAGAAGGATACCTCAAAGCCCTGGGTCATTCCTCAATTGTTGAAGTAAAGGGCCTATACCAAAAATCTACAACAAGGGACTCATGAGGCAATCCCCCCTATGGACCTTAACTGTGTCACCTCTCCACCCATTCAAACAAGGGGTCACAACTGCTTCTTTATAAAGGGCCCGAATCCAAAATACATATTGATGAGGAATGCCATAGCATAACAGAATCTGAAACAGATACTCTTGAGACAAAAAATCAAAAGCTTTTCTTTGATCTAAACTTAAAACCAATCCAGTGTCCACCCCTAACCGACCTCTATGAAATAATTCTCTCAACTGAATAAAAGTCCCCTGAATCCCTCTCCGCGGAATAGCACACCCCTGTTCTTTACAAATAAGGGTATCCGCACAAGTAGCCAATCTATTGGACAAGATTTTACTTAAAATTTTAATGTCCATATTCATAATACAAATAGGCCACCAGTTCAGTAAGTTGGACCGATCCCCTTTCTTAAATAACAAAATCAAATCAGCTTCTGCCAGAGAACGCGGAATATCAGAAGCATGTAATAAATCATTATACAAGGCAGCCAGATCTGAACAAACAAACCCACTGCAAACCTTGTAAAATTCAGCTGGCAGTCCATCTGGACCAGGGGTAGAGTTAGATTTAAGCTGCTGTATTACCCCATGTACCTCCTGCTCAATAATAGGTGCTATGAGGTGCAATTCCTGTTCTTTGGTAAGGGTTTTCTGTTCTAACTGACCGATATAGCTATCCACATTAGGGATAGCAGGACTAAAATTAAAAGAACTGTCCACATAAGCATTAACCAAATGCAGTATGGAGATCTCATCTCTGCACATATTTCCAAGAGCATCTTTCAACTCCCAAAAACCTTTTTTCTTAGAATTCTGTTGACTATCTTTAAACGGGTCTGAAGTCATTCTAGTACAAACTTTTCTGAAACGTAATTCTTGTTGCAAAGATTTAGCTCTATCATACTGAAATTGACACATTTCCTTTTTAACCTGGCTAATTTGAGAACAAAAATCCTGACCTGTAGTCTCAGATTACGAAATCAAGCGATGTAACTGTTTCCGAAGCTGTAAATATAAAAGATATTGAGCCCTATACTGTCTGCCAATTCTAGTCTGAATAAGGGAATGAAAATCTTTCTTCAAATCCAACCACCAAGCCCCAAGGGAGTCAAACATACACTTAACTGAAGATCTAGCCTCCCACAATCGTCTAACTTCTAGTACTATACCCTTGTGTTGCAGCAAAGAGGAGTTCAATTTCCAAGAGGGCTTCCCACAATTAAGGTGAGCATCCCACTGACAATCAAAAAATACAGCAGAGTGGTCAGAAAGGGCCAGATCCAAAACCTCAGACCTGGTAACCGCCAAAGACTTCGAGACAAAAAAAATAATCAATACAAGTTCTCAATGAACCTTTATGAAAGGTAAAGCCACCAGAAACATGAAAGCGATGATATACATCAGTTAAGTGAGCAGTGGAAATAATGTCATTTAAACCATTCGAGTCACAGAACATTTTATCAGTCCTTAACCCCCTATCTTCCCTTTGTACACTACAATTAAAATCACCCCCCAAACAATGGTCCTAGAAGTACACAAAAAAGGCTTAATTTTCTGAAAAAGGTACACCGGCAAAGTTTTTCACTGGGGAACATAAAGATTAATCAAACAAATCCTATTCCTATCATAGGAAATATCCAGAATCAAGGCCCTTCCTGGATCTAAATCTATCAACCTAGAAACCTTCAAATCTGGATTGGAAAATAAAATACCAAGGCCATCACATTTATGCTGACCTTGAGACCAGAATGTAACCCCCTGCTTCCATTTTGCAGTACACCGTGCCAGTTCTCGAAAAGTTCTAATACGAGTATCCTGCAACAAAATAATATCAGTCTGGAGGGAACTTAATTCAGTAAAAGCCATATCTCTATGTATGTCATTCTTAATGCTATTAACATTGAGAGATAACATACGAAAGAAGCCCATGAAAGATTATAAAGGGGTTAGGGATCCCAGAAACAAATCACCTCTTAGATCTGGTAGCCCAACGTTTTTTACCTGAAGTACCCTCCTTCATTTCCAAGGAAGCCTCTTTAGAAGAGGTAACCGAGGAAGAATCTGACCATGAATCCTCTCCCTCAGTAACCTCCATAGCGGGATTCAATAGGAAGACCTATTTGATTAGGGCGTAAAATCCCCTTACGCTTTGCAATCTTCCTTTCCTTTCCACTAGGTTCTGGTGGTAAACTAGTTTTTTCCCCTCATTCGTATTTTATAGGTAACTTTTTTAAAGGGCTTCTCAAATTCCAGTTTAGGAGGAGGGGGGCATGGACATCATACCAGAGGTATGGCTTATACTGACGTCGTCATGCACACTCTCAGTACTAATATGCTCCTGTTCAGATGCCATAACAAATACCTCAGATACAACAGCAGCCTGTGATTCCTCCCTAAATAAGTGAGCCAATGGGCATGCAGCCTGTACTGTACGACACATTCCAGATATGTGAATGGATCCATTCACATATCTGGAAATATAGTGGCTGCCTTCATCAGCTCACGCTAGTGGACTCAATGGGCGACTTGCCCCACGTGACGTCAGTCGGCAGGCGCGGGCGGTAGGCGGGTGGGTGTCACCGCCCGCCGCTGACCAGGAGGGGGGAGTGTGGCAGTGGGGATCAGTGGGCAGGTGTGGAGGGGGGTCCACTGGACCACCAGGGATATAGAAATCATTTTTTTTTACTTAAGCCCGTTATCGGGCAGACAGTGGTTCACTGGACCACCAGGGATATAGGAATCGTTTTATTATTTACTTAAGCCCGCAATCGGGCAGACAATGGTCCACTGGACCACCAGGGATATAGGAATCATTTTATTTTTAACTTAAGCCCGCGATCGGGCAGACAGCAGTCCACTGGACCACCAGGGATATTGGATGTTATTATTTTTAACTGATGCCCACGATCAGGCATGGGGGGGCTCCACCATGGTGGTGCAGCCGGTGCTCGGGTGGCCACCCACAGGTGGCAGCTGCCATGTTGTGCCCTGCAATACGACAGCTCACCTGTGGGTGGCCAGCCATTGCTCCTTTTTTTTATCAGCTTTGTGTGGCACAAGTAGGGGTTGCACATGCATGGTTCAGCACAACCCGGGCTGAATATCGGGATGTGCAGTGTATGCATGGGCATGCCCCCCCCACCTGCACCTGCATACATTACTGATGCGCTCCGTTGCATGGGGATTTGTGCCAGGTGCAATTCCCATTTGAATATCGAGCCAGGGTGCATCAGTGGGTTGTGCATGGAGCAACACTGTTGTGCCATGCGCAACCCTTTTGAATATCTGGGCCTATGTGTGCATTTACCCTTGCACTCCTCCTAGATGTACACCATTTGCATCCCTCTCCAGATTTGTACTTACACCTCTCCCAGAAGGCCCTATGCACTATTGGGGCAGAGTGGCTATGCTCACATATCTGGGCTGCATAGCCACTCTGCACCCACTGTGCCCCCCCCCATGCAGCATGCTCAAAGGGGGGGTGCACAGACCCACTCCAACTGATCCCCTATGTCTGTGGACAGCTCCATGCTGGGGGTATTCCAGGGGCATGTCAGCACTATGTGGTATTCACAAACCCACATAGTGCTGGCCACATGGGTGCAGAGGGTGGTGCAGGGTATGCCAGAGTAGATCCTGCCATAACCCACTGCACACCCCCACTGACAGGCCTTCAGTCACCAGGGGACTTGGACAGGGCACACCGTGCTGCCCCTGACCGCAGCAGGAGGTTGCAGGGGCAGGGGCAGCTGGAAGAGCTAGCGCCTGGTGAGTTCGGAAGCCTCGGCACTGGGACAGGATGGTGCTGCACAGGTCTGGGTTCCTGCAATCGGCAAACACAGCCCTGGACCCATGCCACCCTGTGGGTGGGATCCACTAAGGGTACTAGGGGCATCCCATTGGATGCCCACCCAGGACAATGACTCCTCCCCTGGCTGCCCTGCAGAGTTCTGCATACTGGGGGGGGCTGTGGACAGGTGGCCAGCATTGGTGAATTCTGGTATGGGCACACCTGTCTATGGGGTACAGGGTTGTGGGCAGGGTACATGACTTTTTCTAGTACCCCCACCCACTTAGTGCATAGCGCCCAAAATTTGCAATTGCACCCCTACAACCCTCCTAAAATTTGAACATGCCCCCTCCAAATTTACACTTGTGCCTCTGAAACTGTCCTGAAATTTGTACTTACACCACTGCATCCCTCTCCAAAATTGTACTTGGGCACCTACACCCCTAACAAAATTTGTACTTGCACCACTCCCAAAAACTGTACTTGCACCATTCTCAGATTTGTACTTGCACCCTTGCACTCCTCCCCAAATGTGGACTTGTACCCCTTCACCCTTCCCAAAATTTGTACTTGCACTCATGCACCCCACCTCAAATTTGTACTTGTACACTAGCACCCCTTCCAAAAATTGTACTCATACCTCTCTTGAAATGTGTCCTTGCATCCCTACACCCTCCCAAAATTGATTCTTGTACCCCTACACTTCTCTGGAAATTTGTACTTGCACTCATGTACCCCTCCCAAAGTTGTACTTGTAATTCTGTACCCCTCCCAAAATTTGTACTTCTACTTCTATATTCAGGGATACTGAACTAATACTTCTGCTCAGTATTCACAAAAGAAGAGGAGGGAGAGGTACCTAAACCAAAGAATAGAAGCACTCTGGATGGGGGGTCGATACTAGTCCATTCACAGAAGAAAGGGTCCAGAAAGAACTTCTAAAACTGAAGGTGGACAAAGCAATGGGGCCTGACTGGATTCACCCCAGAATTCTAAATGAACTAAGGGGAGAAATAGTGACACCACTGACTACCCTTTTTAACAAATTATGGGAGGATGGTGTGGTACCTGAGGACTGGAGGAGGGCAGATGTGATTCCCCTTCACAAAAGTGGGAGCAAGACAGAGGCAGGAAACTACAGACCTGTTAGTTTGACCTCAGTGGTAGGAACAATGATGGAATCACTTCTGAAGGAAAGAATTGTTGAGTACCTAGAGGCCAGTGGGGCACAGGACCCAAGGCAGCATGGATTCACAGCAGGAAGGTCTTGTCAGATGAATCTAACTGATTTCTTTGACTGGGTGACCAAAGCAGAAGACCAGGGAGGGTCTGTGGACATGGTCTATCTAGACTTTAGCAAGGCATTTGACACAGTCCCACACAAAAGATTAATAAACAATTTAGCCAGCCTAGGAGTGGGTCCCAGGGTTGTAGCCTGGGTAAAATATTGGCTGGACAACAGGACTCAGAGAGTAATAGTAAATGGAGTCCACTCTGAAGAAGGGGGGTTACTAGTGGGGTACTGCAGGGTTCAGTACTGGGACTGGTCCTCTTTAATGTCTTTATAGGTGACACTGCAGAGGGACTGTAAGGAAAATATGACTCTTTGCAGATGACACAAAGCTCTGCAACAGGGTTGATACACAAGGGGGGTGGAAAGGCTGAGAAAGGACTTGGCAAGGTTGGAGGAGTGGTCAAAAGTATGGCAGCTTAGATTCATTGCAAAGAAGTGCAAAGTAGAGCACCTGGGAAACAAAAACCAAGGGGAAGAGTACACAATGTGGGGGGAGGTACTAACAACAACAAAAATTGAAGGGGACCTGGGGGTAGCCATATTAGATGACCTAAAGGTAGGCATGCAATGTGAGAAGGCAGTAAGGAGGGCTGGTGGGATACTGGGATGCATAGGAAGAGGCATCACCAGTAGAAAACAAGAAGTTGTTATCCCTCTGTACAGACAGTTGGTGAGACCTCATCTGGAATACTGTGTGCAGTTCTGGAGAGCCCATCTCCCCAAGGATGTAGACAGGATGGAGGCAGTCCAGAGGAGGGCAACTAAAATGGTGCAGGGTCTGCACCAGAAGACCTCTGAAGAGAGACTAAAGGAGCTTAATATGTATACACTCGAGGAAAGGGGGGGGGACATGATAGAAATATTTAAGTACCTCAAGGGAATCAACAAAGTCCAAGAGGGTAGCATCTTTCAGAAAAAGAGATGTGCAAGAAAAAGGGAGCACAATTTGAAGATAGAGGGGCGACAGCTCAGGGGCAATGTGAGGAAGTATTTTTTCATATAGAGGGTGGTGGATGCATGGAATGGCCTTCCTGGAGAGGTAATGGGGTCAAAAACAGTGGGGGAAATCAAGAATGCATGGGACAGACATAAAGCAATTCTAGTGGGGTGTAGGAGGAAGTAGGCTGTTGGCTAACTAGGATCTGCAGCTTATCCAATAGGTAGGGAAATGGGCAGACTGGGTGGACCAAGTGGTCCTTATCTGCCATCAAAGTCTATGTTTTTATGTTTCTCTGTACCCCTCCCCAAATTTTTACTTGTAGCTCACACCCCTTCCCAAATTTGTACTTGTACCCCTGCACCCCTCCAAACATTTGAACTGTACCCCAGCACCCTTCCCAAAATTTCTGCCTGCACTCTTCACAAAAATTGTACTTGCACCCTTCCCAAAATTTGTACTTGCACCCTTCCCAAAATTTGTACTTGAACCCCTGCACCCCACCAAAAATTTGTACTTGTATCTCTGAACCCCTCCCCAAATTTGTACTTTCATTCCTGAACCCCTCCCAACATTTGTACTTGTACCCCCGTATCCATCCCTAAATTTGTGCTTGTACCCCTGCACCCTCTCAAAATTTGTACTTGTACCCTTGCACCCCTCTCAAAATGTGTACTTGAATCCCTGTACCCCTCTCAAAATTTGTACTTGTACCCCTGCACCCCTCTCAAAATTTGTACTCGCACCCTTCCCCAAATTTATACTTGTACCCCTGCATCCCTCCCCAAAAATTAAATTTTTGGGAAGGGAGTGGGGTAGGAGGTACAGATTTTGTGTTGGTGACGGGGACAAATCTGTGAAACATTGCAGGTTTGGGGGAATTGTACAGGGAAGGTGTAAGCATCAGGAGTTATAGGGTATAGGGGTACAAATGGCTGGAGAAGTATGCATGGTATAAATGTGGCAGATGCACAGATGGGCATATATCTTGAGTCAATGGGGTTGGGGAACAAACAGTGTTGTGGTAGAGTGTAATAAAATTCTGGTGAGTGTTGTGGAACCTCAGCAAAGGGAGTGAATCTGAAAAAAATAAATTTATCTTATTTATTTATTTATTACAGTCTCGGAATTTGACATACCTTTGAGTCAGAGACTCATTTGCAAAGGTTCCACATCCAAAGTAAATCATAATAATTAGCTAAATACAACAATGTAACAAAAACATGACATGGATATAACAAGAAAACAAACAAAAAAAAAACAATCAGAGCAGTCATTATATCAGACTTTGTCAAAGCTGGCAAATAAGAACCAAAAATGGGTACCAGGGTAAAAGCTAAGATAAAATACAATAATTTATCAGTATGTGAAAACAGGCAGTCACGAATAACTTTGTTGAAGTCAATAGGTTAACATGGGTCAGCAAAGACAAATAAAAAGGAGCAGTGAAAAAAGGGGAAAGAGGGAGGAGCGGGATAGGTGGAAATCAGGGTTCAGGAGCTACAGAGTGAGATGACGTAGAGAGGAAACACATCAAGAGAAAGGTACCTATGAGAGGTGCAGGGGTGGAGGGGAGGTAGGAGAGTGGCAGCTGTTTAGCTAGGAAATGAGGGGATACGAGAGGGTGGAGTAGCTTAAATTGGGCAATTGCATTGGTTGAGAGAAAGAAGGTACTGTCTGAGGTTGCATTTAAACTGCCCTAACTTGGAGGCAGTTTGTACATCAAGAGGGAGATCAGATAGCCAGTTGGGAGCTCTGTAGAGAAAGGCCCGCTGTGCTTGATTAGTCTTACAGAATGGGGCCTGATAGGTAGGCCCTCGAGGATTGGTTACTGGGGTAAGGAGGTGTTGGTTTGTTGGAGGGGTTAGACCCAGACAGATCTTCTTACCTAGTAGGCAGGTCTGGTACATGATCCTGCCACTAAGATTCAGCCAGCAGGTTTGGGTATACAGATTGCAGGTGTGGGTGTACCTGTGAGCCCCAGAATCTAATTGGCAGATCTTATTGAGGGCAACTATAAAGCAGCAGTGCAAGAATCTGGTTAAACTTTTGACCTATACTTTCTTATACTTTTTCAGATTGCCGCCGCTTATGTCCTGACTTGTATGATATCCTTCTTTCCACAATTTGAGTCTGCTTTAGTAGTTTTTTCATGTTTGAAATAATAAAAGGAACACTCCTTTTAAAGAGCGAGAGTGATCAGGGGGGATGATGTGGAGAATGTGTTAGTGCAAAATGCTCACTCCAGGCTAGGTGGCTGAAAAGTTTACAGCCTACACCCTGCCATTGTCCCACATGGGAAAACTTGATTTAGCCACCCTACCAAACCAAGATATTGATGAAAGAATTGACCAATTGATAAGAGAATGGCCTGCACCTATTAATCAAATGGACTATTCAGACCACCTAGAGTGCATGCTAAATGAACTGCAAAATAAGAAATAAAGAGAGCTGTAGATTTCAATATGATCGTGGTCCAAATGCAAAATGATTCCTATCTGCTTGGAGTTCTTACAAGTTGCCTCTTAAGAATAAGCATATGGTTACATTATTTTTAAACTAATTTCTTATAATTCAAAATTGACTATATAAGTATTCAGAGTGTTTCTGTTGCTAACTAAGCAAGATCTGGGGCATAACCACAAGTATTTCCATTTCAATTTTTTAAGTTACTTACAATTTAAGGTTGATTACTTTGCATACGAAATGTTTTAAGATGTTTTCATTCTTATAGTAGCTAAAGTAAGATCTGGGACATAACCACAAGCCATATCCTGGTTCTACAAAGACCAGGTGCATAGCATTCTGATTTCTGCAGAGACCTCTACGAGCAGTAGAGTGCTCTGAAGCAAAAGGTTAAATGATTTTTATATGCTTTAAGTTGGATAAATTGCCCTTTTGAGGTTGATAGACTATCTGCTTTGAATAAGTATAGAAACAATTATTTGCATTTCAGTTTTTAAGCTACTTGCCATTTAAAGTTGATTACTATAAACATAAAATGTTTTAAGGTGTTTTTGTTCTTATGATAGTTGAAGTGAGATCTGGAACATAACCACAAGCCACATCCTGGGTCTATCGAGACAGGTGCTAGACATTTTGTCCTCTGAAGCATTGAAAACTAAATGATTATAATTTAAATATTAAGTAATCCTTTACATGTTTTAAACTTGATAGGTTATCTGCTTTAAAAATAAGTATATGGCTACATTACTGGCATTTTGTTGAAAAAAGTTTCCTACAATTTAAAGATGTTTTATAATGCTTTCATTGTCAAACAATGCATTCATGAATAAGATCTGGGGCCTAATCACAAAAAAACATACCAGTGCATTCAAGCTAAAAGTTAAAATAATATCAAGTATTTTCTCCTTCCTTCAATGGAAACCATGGCATTTTGTCATATTCTCTGTGATGTCAATAGCTCTCTTACAACTAATGGCATGGAAGAGGCTACATGAAACCTCCCCTTCTACACTGGGATCATCACAGCAACTTTCAAAAGTTTAGCAATCCCCTTGTTGGATATAAAAGTCAGTCCTCAAGCCAGGCAAGGTAGGAGAGAAAAAGCAAGATGGCCAGAGCAGCACACTCTCTTAGGACCACAGCTTAATTATCTGGGTACTGGTGGTGTGGTAAGGTTGCCTTTATCTCTGTTATATAGAAGCAGGGACCGAGTTAATGCATGGCTTATTTATTTTACTATTGCATCTATAGTAGAGGGCCCGCCCCTCCACTGCGATTGTATAAACTGTTTTTGTTTGCACTGCTGTTGAGTAATGTTATAATTTTACTTAAGAAATAGTAAAGTGATATAATTACAACATGACGTTTTCTGTTATTTCTTCTCAACCAAATAATAGATTCAGAGAAATAATACACATACGGGAGATAGAAGAAATGGAGGATAATGAGACAGTAAATGGATATTATAGGGACATTGTAAATTATCAAGCAAAAGACTTACAGCATCAAGGAAGAATTAAAATAGAGAATAAAGTATGGGTTGGGGTGTGTAATGAGATTTTACACACACCCTAGTTGTGGGATGCTATATAAACCCCGAGGGTGAAACCCGAGGGGTTTGTGAAAAGCATCCCTCAACGAGGGTGTGTGTAAAATTGAGTTTGACACACATCGACCTATATTTTATTTTATATAATTGCTGGGTTTCCCTTTTTCGCCTCAGCAATTGTATGAAATAAAAAGCTTCCGGTGCATCTGCCTTGTGGCTTTTCAGGTGCCAATTTGAATTGGCGTATTTTAAAACATTTTGTTTTTGTCCTGGTTTGTGAGGTTTTCACTGTGTGGGGGGAAAAAATAACTTACCGCCTAGTTCTTCTGGTGTTGGTGGTGCTGTTTTGGGAGAGATGGAAGTGGTCAGCGGTCTTAAGTGGTGGCGCTGCTGTGTGAGGATGCGCACAGCAAGGGAAACTGTGCACCTGTTTGCCGTCATAAACACTCCTTTATAACAGCAAATTATACCACGGTTTCCCTATGGGAAAAAGGGGAAGCTGGTTATTATTATGGTTATTGTTACATAGGCCATTCTGGTATGCTGAAGGCCACCATAGAGGGATATAAACATTTAGTAAACTCTGAGGACCTGTGATGCACTGTCCATTTGCATCAATTTGTAGGTTGATGTTTTTACGATCAAGGCAAAGACATATTTTGTAGAATGTTTAATTGTCCCAGACACCACAATCAAACCATTGATAGTATACATGTAAGGATATTTCAACACATAGGTAGTAATCATTGTCCAATACCTTACAATCATGACCATGAAAGACAGGGAGATTCTGGAGAGTATGATGTCTTTACCCTAGGGAACAGAATTATTTTGAGCAGTCAAATACATCAAGATATAGAGGAGGCAGGGTGGCTAAGGAATCTTTGTAGTACTGGAGAACAGGCAGCATTATGTGTCATGACTCCAGTCAGGCCCTATCCAAGTTTGACAAAAGTCCTCAAAGGAATGTCACTTCCTGACGGTACAGACAGGGCTGAAGAGTCCTCTCTGATACACAGAACTGACAGTAAAAGCCGATCTCGAGAAACAGTGGAGATCTCGAGCAAAGAAAAAGTCACAGCTCTCTCTCTATGGATTTGTGGTGATTCTAAGTTGGAAACCTTGTTAATCCATCCAACCAGTTCGTCTGAGATTTAACCACTGCAACTGAAAGTAAAGACAGCTTGTAGTTTGGTTGGTGAGGTATCCGAATGTGTTGGACAGTTGAAGGATCCTGCAAATGGTGTTGCCCTCTGTCTCTTTCCCCTCATGAATGTGCAGATATGTCAAGCCCTTTTCCTCGGCCTTTTGGAACCACAAGAAATGCATACATTTCTAGCAACTAGGCAGACAGCATTTAAACAGCTCACAGTACAAACAACAACACAACTTGAGGAAGCAGCAACTGCGGGGAGAGTCAGTAGCTAACAGTACCGTATCTAACAACTTTTTCAAATTGGATGCCAAGATGACTCAATTTCCTGTAAGATCTAGGCTGCAGGTAATGGGCATAAACATATGTAAATGGTGTATGTCTTTTTCTAATGACAAGAAAACTGAAGTATTTTCCAAGGACGTTATCTTTTTGGAAATTGGATGAATTTCTTCATTGAGGGTGGTAAACCTCCTTAAGATATCAAGTCACTGCTACATAACCTGTGACAAATAAATGACAAAACTGTTTCCCTTGAGATAAGGGAGACAGCTCCATCAGTAACAGCAGTGAAACTAGCAAGATTCAGCTGAGATCTGACTCTCTGTTTTTGATTTAATCCTGGAGCCAGATACATTTAATTCACATAAAGACAGTGACAATAAGCAAACAGTGGCTTTTACTTTAAACTTGGCTGATGAAGCTGATTGGGGAAAAAGCTGTACAACATAAGAGATTGGCTAAAATATTCAAAAATTCAGAACTGCAAAATAAGGAAGAAGAATATAAGTTAAGTAACTTTACAAAGTCTGCAGTTAGAAATTCTCCAGATTTGGGGTTGGGCAAGAAGAAACTAAAACAACAGACCCTACCATTTAAAAACTGCTGCAGCCCCATGGGTCCTAACAAGGTTAAAATGCCACCCAAAGCACAGCAAGACTAGGACAAAAAAAAAAAAGAGAAAAGGAGAAAAAAGGAAAACCCTAGCTAGTCAACAAAAAAACAATTCTAGCATATTGTGAGTGAAGAACCCACAGATTTAAACAACGGGGATGAAACTCTACAGACTGCAACTGACGAATGGGTAGGCTCTGAAATAGCAACAGTTTCTGGAGTAGAACTCTTGAGTAAGGATGCAAAGGGAGACATGCCTCCATTATGGGCACAGCAGTTAATGGACAATATAATCTCAGTGCAAATGGCTATACAAAAGTTAAATCACCTACCAGACTCATTAGAAAAGCTTAAGTCCACAATGTCCAGGATAGAAGCAAAAATAGTGTATGAAATTAAGAGAATTAATGAGCTTGAAGAGAGACAATCTAAAGTAGAAGATGAACTGCAACCTATGGTAAAAGGCATAAAAGAGTTAAACAAGAATTATACCGCTCTTATTAGTAAAGTGGACGATCAAGAAAATCGCTCAAGATGAAAGAACTTCCGAATATTTGGTATTCTCACAAGCTGGGAGAAGAACTCTATAGTTCTGGACATTGTGAGAGAGCTTTTCTCTGCACTTCTGGGCCAGAATTAGACTGTACCAGTTATAGATAGAGTCCATTGGTTGACAGTCAGGAAAGAAAAAAACACCTTGTCCATTGATGGTGAAATTACTAACCTCAGAAGGAAAGGACATAATCATGCAAGCCTTTTATAAGGCAAAACATTTCACATTCAAAGATCAGCAAATCTTCCTGAAACACAATTTTTCAAAACCTCTTTGGGACCTAAGAAGACAATATTGGACTTTGCAGCAGACATTATGGAAGGGAGGGCTAAAAGCACAAATAAATTTTGCTGCAAAACTCAAAGTTATTTTGAATGGTCAGACACTAATTTATAACAATGTCAAAGAAGCTCATGATGATTTAAAAATACAACTGCCTGTATGTTTACTACCTTTGAATGTGGGTAATTAATAAAAAAGTTTTCACAGAGGAAAAACAGAGGTGGGGTGGAAGTGTTTGATTCTATATAAGAGGAGGGAGACTAGCCTGGGGATGGGAGTTTGTACCTAAGGAAGTTTAGGATATGCCAGAAATGGGTCTTTGCATAAAGGGGTGGGCTACAATGTTCGGGTTAAATACTCTGATGGAAGGACAGGTTCACAAGATTCATTATGTCTTTTATGTTGTCCATCATGTTTGTCATTGCTTTACTAGAAAGTTGCCAGGATTACTTTTGTGGAAGACTGACATATAAGATGTGGGACTTTTTTCTTCCCCTTTGACTCTTGTGCAGTGATGGCTTTAGTAGGTGGTATTTGGAATATTAATGGATTAAATTCCCCAGTTAAAAGCTATAGAATATTTAATAGAATTAGAAAAATGAAGCTGGACTTAGTTTTTCTGCAGGAAATTTTCCTGAATGAAGAAGAATTAAAAGAAAAAAAACTGGAGAAATGAATGGAGTCTCTAAAGTGCTATACTCAGTGAGTAAGAACAAAAGAGTCCAGGAGTGGCCATAATTTTTAGCAGAAGCTTCAAGGGGATGAGTATTGATCAAATAATGGACATCAGTGGATGAATAGTGTTGGCCAAGATATAATTATATGGTAAAGAAATGGTTATAGACTCTGTTTATGCACCATTCATAGGATATGGTAGCTTTTTGGCAGAAATTGTGAAAATGGTATGCATATGGACTGTCCCCATATTTTGATTGGAGGGGACTTCAGTGCTGTATGTGACCCTAAGTTAGATAAATCTTCACAACCATTTCAGTGGGACAAACATAAATCTAGGCTTTTTAATAATTTCTTGGCAACAAACAACTTAACAGTTGTTTGGCAAATTTTGAATGGGTTAGAAAAAGATTTTACACATCAGTCCACAAGGTACAAAATGTATGCAAGATTAGATTATATTTTTGCTTCAAAGGAACTCATGATAGAATGCGCTGCCTTGGTTGCCTCCATTGAGCCACTGATGATCTCTGACCATAATATGTTGTCCTTTAATTTTCAGACTGATTTCAATAATAAATCAACCAGTGGGACATTTAATAATAATCTTTTATTTAATAAAAATGTTGTTGTTAAAATAAAAACTGAGATACAAATCTTCTCTCAAGACAATCAAATAACATTAACTAATATAACAAACAGTCGGGATGCTCTTAAAGACACCATTAAAGGGCATGTTATTTCAGAGACAGCTTGGAGAAACAAGCAGGCACAGCAAAAACAAAGAGAAATTGAAAATAGACTCAATAATTTCGAGTTATTAGTAAAAAATGGAGATCATAGTAAACTGGAAGAATATTAAAAAATGGAAAAGTTATTAGAATCTCTAGATATTCCGGCCCGGTGGCACTGAGGGCTGAGGCGCTGGACGCCACACCTCGCGCTGCGCCGGTGACCCTGGTTCGGGAACAGACTCGGGTGGCCGGGGGTCGGCAGGGGGAGGGAGGATCGAGCATCCCAACGGATACTCTCCTCCCTCAGGGGTGGGAACGAAGAACGCTTCCGCGTTCTACATCACCCTCATAGCCGGTGGAAGCACTGACAATAGAGGGGATGGAGGCGGCTCCGCTCTAATGGAGTCCAGAGGGGACGCCGCCGGACGCATGAGTGCTGTGGCGCATGGGCCAGCACGCCATCACCGGACGACGTCCCAAGGCTCGCGTCCCAGAGGGTAGGGGACGAAGGGGAGAAAAACGAGAAATCCTCCGGCAGCCCTAGATGAAGGCCGCCCTAAGTCCACCTGGACCACCTACAGGACAGACCCCACTGTGCAAGGAGAGGAGGATGGGCACTCTAGGGGCAGATCCCTAAGGTGGGCAAGGGAGACATGAGCGGACGGAAGGAGGGGGCTCCGGAGGTAGGAAGGAGGATAAAGAAGAAAAAGTAAAAAAAAAAAGAATCTCTAGATATTAAAATAAAGAAAAACTGGTCACAGGCAAGTAGCTACTGGAAAAATAACAGTGAACAAATTGGTAAACAATTGGAAAACTGGATAAAAACAGCTGGAAGTAAAACAGAAGTAACCTTAGTTAAAAATGCCTCAAATCTGGAAATTATGGATTTAGGCCTGATTAAAAATGAGTTCTTTCAGTACTATCACAATCTTTATACTTCTGAATGCTCTATGAGTTCAGAAGATATAAGATATTATGAACAATTTTGCAAAAAAACACATATTCTCATGAAGAAGAAATAATACTATTACAACCTATTACAGCATCTGAAATAACACATACAGTACATAAAATGACTAAAGGGAAGTATCCTGGAATTGATGGATATACATTAGAATATTACATTGCATTAGAATCAGAATTGGTTCCACTTCTGGAGAAATTATTTAACCAAATACAAACTGAAGGGTGATTGCCACCCTCATTTAATCAGGCTTATATCACACTCATTCCAAAACTTGGGAAAGATTCATGAAAAATCAAAAACTACAGGCCAATTGCTATTCTGAACAATGTTTACAAAATATATACAAAATAATACATAACAGACTATTACAGCTGTTAAATTCCCTTATACATAAAGATCAATCAGTGTTTATTCCCAGAAGTTCTATTCATGAAGAACTTCACAAAATTCAATTTTTAACAGAGGATCTACAAAAATCAGAGTCAGTGGCCATTTTTCTTTCACTGGACGAAACCAAGGCATTTGACATGCTTGAAAGGGATTATTTATTCAGTATACTTAAAATGTACAGGACTCCAGAAAAAAATTATCACATACAGGTATCATATAAAGATACCTTGGCAAAAATAAAAATAAATAGCACATATACTGAATTGTTTATATTAAAACAGTGAGTTAGACAGGGTTGTCCCCTCTCCTCATTTGTACTGGCTCTGGAGATTCTGCTTAATGAAATAAGGGACAATCATAACATTGAGGGAATAAAAATGGATTTATAATGCAGGTTCAACAAAAAATATGTTGACCGGCATCACAGCACCGAGTTCCATGTTGACTACGATTTGCAGTCAGCATGGAGCCGCACACCTCGGTGTGTGTTTTTTCATCGGGGGTCTTCAACCCTAAATCCCCCACATGGGGGGCTCTTCCCCCACACACCCTCATACTAATAGATTCTAACTCCAGGTTGGAGTTGGTTCGGGAAGGGGGCGCAGGTCGGGGGAAGGGGTTGCCCGGTCCCAGCAGCACTTCTACAGCGGCATGGCACTGTTGCCACTTTTAACACATGTTGCTGAAAAAATTTCACTGTTCAGGTGGCATACCAATAAAAACTGGGGAAGAAGAAGTTAAGATTAATGCCTGTGTGGGCGATCTATTACTTACACTGCAAAATCCAATTTAAAGTCTGAGGACAGTGAAAGATGTTCCCCAAAGTCTCTGGGTACAGGATAAATTAAACTAATCAGAAGTAATAACATTTGGTTATATTCCTTTGGCAACATAAAAGCTAGTTTCGATACTAATATACTGAAGAAAGGGATGAGTTATTTGGGAATAGTTATATCAAATCAGATACAAAATTACTATCCGCTGAACTTTAATGATTTTGTAACATAATTAAAAGATAAATTACAAGGATGGAACAAATCACCACTATCCTTATGGGGAAAAACTCCAACTAATAAAAATGATAGCTATCCCCTTTTTGTCTTATAGACTACGATCAATTATTACTCCTATTTCAAAAGACGGGTTTAATAAAATTAGAAGAGCTTTTTCACAATTTATCTGGAACCATAAAAACTCAAGAATTGCATGGAAAAAAATTATGCCTGCCCAAAAACTTGGGAGGCTTAGCTTGTCCAGGTGTTTGGAAACAATAAGTGGCATACATTTCAACACTATCTATAAAATGGTCTCAGCTGGACTTTGAACAGGTTAAACAATAAATAACATAATAGGTAAAATAATAGGGACAGCTTTTGATATGAGGCTGCTGTTTTATTCTGCAAATAAGAACAACAATTCTACATGCAATATAATCAAACACATATCAGAATTACTAAATTACTTTAGTAATAAATCCAAATGGCTCACACAGTGTTCACCATAGGCAAGAATATGGGAGAATCCTAACTATAAAATAAATGGGAAAAAAATGAACAATAAAAATTGGGAACAGAAAGGAATTTTAAGCTGGCAGGACATAATAAATAATAGCAAGGTATTACCATGGAAGAAGGTTTACAGCAAATATTATGTAACTGAGGAGGGCAGAACATATTATTATTAGATTTGTAGCCTGTACAAAAAGGACTTTAATAGACATGAGAGAGCCCCTAATAATAAGAAAATTGATTGGAACTCCAAAACATATTAAAAAATAATGGAGTAAAAAAACGATTTTCTTGGTTAATTGTTTTAATAACAGAATCAGTACAGGACATATATAGTAAGGTAATAAACAAATGGGAATGACTGTAGAGTTCAAAGGGAAATGTACAGAAACACAATGGTTACAAGCATGTAAAGCTATGCAAGACTATAAATTGTCCAGAGACAAATCTATTCAATTCAAAATCTTTAATCGAGCATACTATACACTGCACATTCTATATATAGTGTATGGTAGAATGTTATTGTGGGCAAAATTCAGTTTAAACACACAGCTGTTGTACCATCATGGAGACATCACGATGGTGTTGTACCATCCTGAGGACATCACCACAATGGTACAACAGCATGGAACGTCCCTACACATGCGCATTAGGCAGCACTCAGTCACGCGGTGAACAGATCCATTGCGATCATGGGAATCGGCCACTGCTGTATGATTTTTTTTAAAACGAAAACAGCCTCTTTGATGTAACGACACAGTCCTGATCTTCTGTATTGGTGGGTAGCGTGATATTTTATTAAAATACTTTAGTCTGTGGCAGTTGGAGAATGGGGACTGAGCGGGGCTTCTTCTTGTCACATTTGGTGGGGGGGGGGGGCAACAAGCAACAGCACAAGTATTACAGTCACTATTAAGATTTTTTTTTGCTGATGCCCATACACTATACAAGACAATGTAGGGCATCCATTAACAACAATGCTGAGTTTACTTCTTGAGGTTACATGGCAACAGTAAACATCTCGAGCTTCACTCTCAAGGTTTACACAGTTGCCATGGTAACCTCTCGAAGTGAATACAGCGTTGTTGTTAGCTGATGCCCATACATTATCTTCTATAAAATGAAATCTGCAAATGCTTTGGCATGCTGGCATTGTGAACAAGGTACAGATATGCTTCACTCCTTTCGGGACTGCCAACTGTGCAGGGACTGGTGGACTCATTCATATATGTTATTACAACAAATAGGATTCAGATCCACAAATTATAATGATTGCAGATCTGTAATACTAGAAATGTTCTGCAACTCACACTTTGATAAAAAACAACATACAGTAATAAAGAGCAATTCTATAGCAAGAAAAATGCTAATACTCAAAAACTGGAAGGAACCAGAATAGTGCTAGGATGACTTAGTGGTCTAAGGCATCTGGGTTAAGAGGAGAATTTTTAGGAGGCAGTATAGCGCAGTGGTTTTAGGCTCTGAGCTGCAAGCCTGGAGACCTGGGTTTGAATCCCACAGCCCCCACTTGCATACTGTGTGACTCTAAGCAAGTCACTTAACTTCCTTGTGCTCCCAGGTTGCACCTGTAAACAAGCTTTCAGATTAGTGTGCCTCTCCTCGTAAAAAAAAAAAAAACATCAGTGACAATGCCCTTTCCAAAATGGGAGTGGAAACAGCTTTTTCTAAGCAATCTACTTAACAATTAATTTTTTGATAACTGGGAACAGGTCTGGAATCTATTCGATAAGGATATATAGGACTGCATCCAGTCAGACTTTTAAGGACGTATGTGCAATCTAAAGAATGTTTTTACCTAAAGTATCAAATGGCTTACTTTTCTATGTTTTTCTATAAAGATTAACAGTTATTCTACACATGTATGGACTGCATGTGTAGCTGTTTTGCCTCCTATCAGAGTGTATGTACTTATAAGAAGATAATGAATGTTAATAACTAATAAAATCTATTATTTTTTAAAAAGGAGCATTCCTTTTAATGTGGCTTGGACCAGGTTTTCATCAGTATTCCCAGCTGTTTTTGAATACCTATTGTTCCATAAGGTTATGGAGCACTGCCTGCTGCGTGATAGGTCATTTTAGTCACAACAGAAGGGATATTTAAACAACTGATGGACAAAAACAGCTGAGAATACCAATGAAGACATGGTCTGAGCCATGTTAAAAGGAGCGATTCTTTTATTATTTCAAACATGAAAAAAAGTACTAAAGCAGACTCAAATTGTGGAAAGTGGGGTATCATACAAGTCAGGAGGTAAGTGGCAATCTAAAATAGCATAAAAAAGCATAGGCCAAAATTTTCACCAGATTCCTGCACTGCTGCTTTAATACATTTAAGTGAAGTAGCCTGTAGTCTACAAGATAGAGAACAGAGCTGTTGACAGCAATATGGAGTGTATCGGGGTAAGGCTGTGACGTGTCTGTAGAGGAGTCAGTGAATCAGTGATCTCCCATAAGAAGGCAGAATTCCTGTCCAGGGAGATAACTGCATCAAGAAATCGACCTGCTCAGCTCTTCCGGACCGTCGACAGACTGTGCAATCCAGCCTGTCTGTGAGATCGGAGAGCTTTTTCACAAATACAGTGTGATGAGTTTGCTCGGTTCTTTGATGATAAGGTGTCATCAGTCAGACAGGAGATCCACGATATGCGTTCAAACGAGCATTGCAGTGACCAACATGGGGTTACATGTCCGTGGCCTGTCTGGGTGGACTTGACCAGCCAGCAATCATGGATATCCTGAAGATTGTCCAAGGTCTGCGACCGACTTGCTGTAGTTGGATCCTGGTCCCTCAGCACTCTTTGTGGTTGCTTGGATACGATCAACCAATCCTTGCGAGGATAGTTTGGGGTTCTTTGGACCAAGGGTATTTCTGGAGTCTCTGAAAGAGGCTGTGGTGACACCCTTTTGAAGAAATCTTCACTTGACCCCGCCTGCCTTGCTAATCACAGACTGATCTCTAACCTTTTTTGGCTAAGGTTATTGAGAAAGTAGTCGCTACATAGCTTGATGACTTTCTTACCACCCATGAAGTCTATGATTCTCTCAGTCCGGTTTCAGAAAAGACATAGTACCGAGACTGCATTAGTTTAGTACTAATGATCTCTAATGGCGGGAGATCAGAAGAGCCGTTCGATCTTGGTTCTTGATCTGTCTGCAGCATTTGACACCGTGGATCATGGGAGGTTGCTGGATCACCTGCGGCTACGTTGTGGATTATCTGGGACAGTTCTTAGATGGTTCCGATCTTTCCTCCCAGGCAGAAGTCAAAGGGTAGTTTCAGGAATTTTTTCCTCTGCCCCCTTTGCTCTGTCTTGTGGGGTGCCGCAGGGCTCTGTGCTTTCTCCCATGTTGTTCACGGTGTACATGCTACCATTGGGAGACATTATAAGGCATTATGGGCTGCGTTTTCACTGCTATGCAGATGACACTCAGCTCTATATGTCCTTTGCACCCGAACAAAATGATGCTGTCTCGGTTCTTAACAACTGTCTTGCTGAAATTCAGGATTGGATGAGTGCGAACTGGTTGAAGTTAAACCCAGACAAGACTGAGGTTTTAGTCGTTGACCCGGGTCATTATGTAAAGAAGTTGACTCCTGGGGTCCCCTCTGATCTTCTATTAGGGGATACCCAGTTGAGACCTTCTGAACAGGTGCGAAATCTGGGCGTTATTTTTGACAGTGCGCTGACACTAAAAATGCAGGTGTCGGCCACTGTCAGATCTTCTTTTTACCATCTGAGGAATATCACCCGGATAAAACACCTTATTCCACACGATGACCTGCCTGTGTTGGTTCACGCTTTTGTTTCTTCCCGTCTTGACTACTGCAATGCTTTATATCTAGGGTTGCCGGGGGTAGATCTCCGTCACCTGCAGCTGGTGCAGAACGCGGCAGCTAGGTTGTTGACAGGGCTACCAAGAACTTGTCATGTCACACCTGTGCTGCGTGAACTGCATTGGCTGCCAGTGCGATGGAGAATCACCTTCAAGGTCGCATTGTTGACCTATAAGACCCTACATGGCCAGGGACCAGGCTACCTGCAAGATCTCCTATGTTCTTATCGTCCTCTCCGCCCACTCCGCTCCACTGGCGAGGGATTGCTAGAGATTCCCAGGGTCTGCTATAAATCATCTGGGGCCAGGGCTTTTTCTTTTATGGCCCCGACCCTGTGGAATTCTCTACCTTGTCAGGTTAGAGAGTGCCTGTCCGTGGAAGCATTTAAGAGATCGTTGAAAAGTTATCTATTTATGCTGGCATTTGATTAGTCTATTTAATGAATATATTATAGTTTTATGCTTTTACTTATTAGTGTTGATGTTTTATCTCTGTTTTGTATTAGCGCTTTGATTTTCTGAAAAAGCGCTTTATAAATAAATTTTGATTGATTGATTGATTGAGCCCTATGCAAGTATTAACAGCTTTAGAAATGATGTTTATAAGGTCATTAAAGGATAAGTTGCTGTCAAGTGTAATGCCTAGGTACCTGAAGTTATATGCTTGCTCCAGAGGATCATGACAGTTGTTAAGGATGGTGAGTTGAGCTGACTTATGCTTGTTGTGAGAATTTGCAAATAACATCACCTTGGTCATTTTATAGTTCAGGATTAACTTGTGTTCCATAAGCCAGGATTTGACCAGGGCAAAGCTGTGCTGCAACTCTCTATTAAGGAGGGAGGAGTCTGGATGCCTCATGAATAAGACTGCATCATCCGTGTAGAGGAGGAGTTGACTGGGGCAGGCCTGGGGGAGGGACTTGAGGAAGAGACCAAAAAGAAGGGGGCCAAGAATGGAACCCTGTGGTATGCTGGAGAGCACAGGATGGGAGGTGAAGAGGGTACCCCTGATTTTCACCTGTTGCATTCTACAGCAAGGAAGATCTGAAACCAGAAGTTAACTGCATGTGAAAGACCAAGGAAGGGGAGGAACTCAATAAGTGGTGAATGGTTAACCATGTTGAACGGTTTAGTTTGATCAATGTAGATGGACCCAACTAGGTGGCCACAGTCGAGTGCTCTGTGAATAAATGTAGTATATTCAAGAATTGCAGTAGTGGTGCTTTGATTTTTTTCTAAACCCATGTTGCTGTGGACATTGAGTGTTGAATTTGGACAGGTAATTGGAGTGCAGATCGTAAATGATACGTTCAAACACTTTGGAGAGGGGAGGAAGTATAGCGATTGGATGGTAGTTAGAGTGAAAGGTCTTGTCTCCACTCTTGTAGACAGGGTGTTATCGAGGCACACAGGTCAGGAAGCATATGAAAATCAGGAGCAGTTTCACAGTTCACAAATAGTGTTTTATTATTAATAACAGCAAAACAAAAAAATTAAATTGTTCAGAATAACTATTTACAATGGCAGTACAAACATAGAAAACAAAGTCCTTCTTCTGAGTTTTTTCTTCTCAATTTTAAATCTCAGTGACTGTCTCTCCCTTGTACAAGCATTGCTACTCTTTTTATAAGTCTGTGCCTGGGAAACTCGTTAAGAAAACAGCATGCTTCTCACACAATGTTCTTGTAAGTTTCCAATGTTCTTGCAGGTGCAGCAACAAGAACATAATGACCCAGAACTGACCTCTTGTAGCCAGCTCTGCAGAGATTTTGCATCCAGCTTTCTCAGGTTAACCCCCTGAGTTACAAATAGCTTTGCAATCATTTTAAAAGTATAACTATATACATGAAGAACAATCTTACTTCTGCTGCTCGCCTTGCACTAGCCAGTGGTGTGTTTCTCCCTTCTCTCTGCTATGGACTCATCCTGTTTGCACGCACCTCCAAAGTTCACCTCTCTAGGTGGAACATAGCCTATAACAACATTTGCTACTTTGCACTTGCTGCCCCTCACCTCACCCACCACTGTGGCCTACATAACAAACTTGACTGGCTCTCCCCACCCAACCACATGAATTTTGTCTTGGTCAGCCTTACGGGCAAGGTTCTCAGAACTGGCATCCCCCCCAGGACTAGCTGAGCTCCTCAAACTGGCTGCCTCTTCTTCTTACTCCCTTAGGTCATTGGGCCCTACTGTTCTCAAAGTTTCTGCCACTCGAACACAAATGGGGGACAGGAATTTTTCTTCATGTGCCCCCAGAGTATGGAACTCCTTTCCCACCCAGGTCCACTCCTCCCCCTCCCACTCATGCCTTCAGAGCTCCCTGTGGAATTACTTGAAGCTCTTCTCTGCATGTGGTTGTCCTAAATCGCCATAACTAACATTGGTCCCCTGCACTAGACTTACATGTCTTTCTTTTGGTACCCTTGCACAGGTCCTGCTGATGCATCCTGCCTTCTTGGGTTCTGCTCTGTATATAATGTATTTACTCTCTGTTTCAGGTGATGCTTTGACTGCGGCTCTGCTTTTGCAGCTGTGAGCTGTATAGAATTGCATAATGCACTGTTCATAGCCTTGGTGACTCTAGGTATATATTTTGTTCCTATTCTGTTAACTGACTGCTTGTGTTATGTTCATCTGGTTCTACCTGATTCTGTGTAATGCCTAACTTGTATCATGTTGTCCTCTGTATGAACTTGTATTTCATTATACTATCCCGGGTCGTACCTGAAAATAGGCAAATGTCTTGTCTAGTGTAGTAGCTAAATAAATAAATAAACATTTTTAAACAAAGGGATCTAAATATCAATTACATTTCCACAAACTGATTCACATATATTTTTATACCTGCAGATATGCAAGGGGGAAGAACAGACAGAAGAGCAAGGGAAGACAGAGAGATAGTGAGAGGTGGATAATTGTGAAACCATTGGAGTGATCAGTTCCTAGGTCTCAAAAGAAAATTTGGTTGTGTAACCAGACAGAGAAGAGACAGAAAAGGAAAAGGATAGAACAGACCCTTGTATTTAAACTCTTTCTGCATAACAAATGGGGCAGGACCTTATTCAAATCTGTCACACAGGGGTAACTATGGCTGCCTTCCACAAGAAAGGGAATTGACCTAGGCAGAGGGACAGATTGAAAATATTGGTGTGAGGTAGCAGTACAGTATCTAGGGCAAGGTGGAGAAGTTTTAGATCAAGGGAATCACTGCTGTAGTGTGATCTGTTAAGGACCTGAAGAAGGTACTTTTTTGTCTCTGGCCAAAACTGTCCTAAAGTAGAAGGGGGGGGGAGTTGGGAGTGGTCAGAACTCTAGGGGAGCTGCTAGGGGTTCCAGGTATAGAGGGGGTGTTAGAGATGAAGTCAGGGGGAAAGACATCACTCAGATCTGAGAAGGCATTATTAAAGATGTCAGCAATTTGTTGTGGACACTGGGTGGAAACCCCGCTGATGTTGATAAGTGAGGGTGGAGTTTTGTTGGGCATGCCAGTCAGTTCCTTGATGTTCTCCCAAAAATTCCTACTGCTACCCCATGTGTCAGTAAACACAGTTTTGTAATAGTCAGATTTAGGAAGGTGAATTGCACTAGTCCAGTTGTTCCAAGCTGTCTTGTACTTCTCCCAGTAAGAGGGGTTCCCAGTGGCATGGGCTTTATGCCAGAGATGATCTTGAGCAGCCACCTGATTAAGGAGAGAGGTGGAGATCCAGAAGTTGCAGGCACCTTTGGATTTCCTTTTTCTGAGAGGGGCGAAGATATCACAGGCTGCGTTGAAAGTGGTGATAAAGTATTCTAGTGAACAGTCAACATTAAAGTCCAAAAAAATAGGCATCCAGTCACACTGCTGAAGGTAACATAAGAACTGCTACCACTGCCCTTTTTTCAGGATGTCCTGGCACATTGCCTTAGGGAGGAGTTTAGGGGCCTTGTTAGACCAGAAGCAGATAACTGGGGAGTGGTCACTGAGTGAGTCAGATAAGACCTCAGTGCCCATAAACCTTTCTGCATCATTGGTAAGAAGTAGTTCTAACTGAGATATGTTGCCTGTCCTATAGTTGTGCCTGGTGGGGGAATTAACCAATTGGCAGAGGTTAAGGGTGGTGAGTGTGTCTTTGAAAGGGTCAGCTTCAGGGGCAATCCAGTTTACATTAAAGTCACCAAGAGATATTATTTCAGAGCGATTTGCAAGGCTAGAGATGTAGTCAAGCACAAAACTAAAGCCTCTGCAAGTATCCTTTGGGGGGATATATACAGAGAGAACAGTGAGGGACTTACCACTGGTGCCAATTGCAATTTTGAATGCAAGTGCCTGGGCATTGCTATCAAATGCAATTGTTCACAGCACTTGACCCTATAGTGAGTCTGATAAGTAAACAGCACACCCTCCTCCCCTCATGCCCAGTCTGTCCTCTCTGAACAGGGTGTAGCTATCAAGGGCAACAGCAGTGTCAGGGATTTTGGGGGACAGCCAGGTTTTGACCACTACAAGGACATCAGGTTTGTGCTGAAGGAGCTATATCTGGAGGAAATCGAGTTTAGGCCGAAGTCTGAAGATGTTGATTGATGTTAGCTTAATGCCACCCTGTTTGCACATGCTTCCAAGTGGTTGCTGTACAGGACCAGAATTAGGGTGAATATTGTCAGATAGTAGTAACAGAAGTAGGATGCAATGAATTATGAAGTTCCTAAACAGCGTAGAATGAATTGGTAATCTGCTTTTCAAGGGTTTACATGTGATAGCGAGGGGTGGCTGTGAGGTGAAGAGTGCTATAGAGAGGAGGGTGAGCGAGCTGAAATGGTTAGAAGTGTGGGAGGCCAAGATGGGGGGGACGGGGCAAGGAGAGTAGTGCCAGTAGCTTGAGGTGTGTTAGTTAAAAGTGGCAAAGTGGGGGAGGGTGTGGATATGCAATCAGCTAGATCAAAAGGGAGTGTGAGCAATATAATGAATACAAGTGTTTTTCGAAATAGTAAGTGGCCCATGATAACGTAGGCTAGAGAGAGCAGGAGTCAGTAAGGGGGCGGATAATGACAGACAAATTAAGTGTAGCTGGTGAAAAAGGGGGATGGGGAGAGTGGAAATTGTCCTGAGAAATGGGGAGCAAGCAAAATTAAACATGTCTGAGAACCGGAACAGGAGAAATTGTTCCTCACAGATTGCGTAGTGGTTAGGGTGCCTAACTTTGGAGAACAGGGTCAGGGGTTTGAATAAGGAGAGAGTTGTGCTGGCTGCATTCAGGGCTAAAAAGGGAACACAGGAATCCAAAATTTACATTTTAGGAGTATGCAGATTTTTTAAGGGGGGTAACACTGTGCTCAAAAGGTTGGTGATCAATCTATTAAACTTGCCAGATATTCACCATTTTCTCATGCTGATATAAGTCAATTAATAAAAGCCCCCATCAGAAAATTGGTAGCAAAGACTGACTTTTGCCACTTCATAGTATGCTGTACTGTGTATACTAAGCTGACAGGATCTGGTGGAAAATGATGTCGTCGTTGCTTGAATGACATCAGCACTCACCAAAGATTCCGCTGACTGGTGCGAAACAGTCTGAGGAATTTTTTTTGTAAAACCATCAAATAGAGAGGCAAACAAATAGTATTTAAACATAAATAATTCCAATTTCTGAACTTTATTTGTTATAAATGAGACCTACCTGTAGTTATCCTCATGTTGGGCAAATAGTACATGTTTAAAGCATTGCATTTGAGCTTTAAGGCAAGTCAAACAATAATAACAGTATCTGGCCTCAGCACAGGCTTCTATCCCCCACCACCACAGCGCCCTGCCCAACTGCACTGTTGGGCCTCTACTGTAATTCCCACCAGTACTGGTGATAGCATCTAGTCCTACATAGCTCCCAGTAAAGTCTGGATACGCTGTAATCCCACTTGTATGGCCTGATCAATTAACAATAGTGACCCCCAAAACTATGATCCTATCTAACAAATGATGAATTCCAGGACCCATGGGCCATGGTTCAATACTCACTATTATCCTGAGCCTGGTAGGCCTTAGTCTCCAGCTGCATTCCTGGCTGGATGTACCCACTTCATTCCAAAGTTACTGTATGTGTCAACTTTAGTGGGTCTCTCAGCGCTCCTCTGCCAGTCCCTGTCTCCTAGCACCTCATACAGGTTCATCTGAGCTGTTACTCTGTCATGCTCTTGGATTGTTTTGAGGACATCAGACCTTTCCAGCACACCTAGCAAGGGGGAAGAGGGATGGTTTGGGGTAGAAAACCCCTTTGAGACATCAACTCAGGGGGATAGTAGGAATCTCTGTATGGGAAGACTGGATGGACCCCTGTTCTTTATCTGCTGGCAATGCCTATGTTTCTATGTAAAGCCCCAAGGCAACAGCCTTTGCTGCTGTTTCCCAGCTGTGGTGACCAGCATGGGGGTTTTAGACCCTACTGTGACCCAGTTGCAGAGCCCTATGGTGGAAAAATTCTATCAAGCAGTACACTGAGGCTCATCTGCATAGTTGCTTTCTCTTTCAGTCTGAGTTCCTCTGTTGCAGAATCCAGTCTCTTGCTCTTATTTTGTGCTGCGAGCAGCAGTCTCCTCCCTGGTGGCTGTTAAAGAACATGCCTGCCTCCAAAGTAGCTGCATAACTTTTATGTAAAAGAGAAGAGGTCTGCTCTCTTTCACTTTCTCCTGCAGTCTCTAGATGTAGGTTCTGAATCTGGCAGATGAGAGCTCTGCTCCTCTCCACATACCACAACAGACTCAAGATGTGCTGGAAAATTCTTCACTGAAGAAGCCATCAGATAGCCTCCTAAATGGCTAAATTATCCTGTCAATCTCTTGGAAGGTTCTATATGACTGTCACTCTATGGCTGATTGGCTACCAAACTCCTCTCTGGCAAGCTTCTGCAGCGTTATTGGCTGAGGGGATGTCCTTTGACTCTGCCATGTTGAGAGGTGGTCAGAAGTCCTTCAAGATGACTGCCTGTTCTTTAGGTTTAGGGGCATTTGTCCCAAAACCTCTTCTCCAGAGGGCTCACATCTTTTAACAATAATTGTGCCCCCATGTGACAAAGCATGACTGCACTAGTAAGTGAGCCAGCAGTTTAGGGGAATCTCTGGTTTCATTGGATGTGATTATCACACTCTCCATAAATGGTTGGTGGATGCCTTTGAAATACATCAGGAAACAACTGTAACCAATGCACAGAAGGTGCTGAAGATTTCCTCCTTGTCCTACTATTCCCCTCTGGTCCACTGCCACTGAGTTCAAGTCCCAAGGAGCAGAAGTTGGGGGGGACATTGCTAGTGGTGGAAGTCTGGGCTACACTCTACAGAGCCTCAGGTAAGCCCCATACTTTGGAAGGAGGGGTTACACCTGTAATTGTCTGCCCTCCTAAAATCTTTCAGTAGTAGTCAGGCTAAGACAGATCTTTGCATGTGCTCTACAGAGGCCTGAAAATGGTGTGTGATTGTTTCAGGTAAAGCCTTACCCCACTCAACTGAGTCCCTTAACCTCTGTAATCCTAGGCCGCCTATTTCCTTTGTCGGCCAGCATCCCTTTAGGGCAACCACCTCCCCCCTCTCATCAATTAGCTTCACAAGGGGCCTCATTCTATTAGGCTACCCTATTTTCCCTCTCTACTATGTGTCTGATACCCTTTCTTCCCACTGCCCTTCTCTATGTCCCTCCTTCCTCTCCTCACTTGTACTCTATAAGCTACAACCTGTATACACTGCACTTTAAATGCCTATATTTGCACTTGCTTTACATGTCTGATTCATCCAAGTACTGACTTTTGTGAACGGGCGTGGGAAGTGATAAGCCAGACACAGAAGTTCTTTAGAACACACGAGACTTTGTGTGAAATTTATTTACCAAAAAAAACCTCAAAATAAACTTTTCAGAAACTAATTATAAAGAAAATAAAGCCAATGACATGAAAAATATGGCTTTCTCTAAACTTGAGACTATCAGTACTTTAACAGCTGAGTACTGCCACAGAGTAGATGAGCTTAAGCCCCAGCACATCTACCATTCTCTGTGCTCCTATGCTATCTGATATCTTGAAAAAACCCTCCACCTTATATAGGTGAACACTCTGACATCATTGATCAGCTAATACATTTAATTTCTACCCTAATACATTAAGTAGGGGGATCAGCCTGACCATAATAAAATACATTGATTGGGCTTGATTATACCCAGAATGAACCACCTCTTAATTAGTTTTATAAGACAGAAACAAAGCTTAATTAAAAATCAAGGGTTTAACCCTTCCCTTCTGGTGCCGATTTCCCACACCTGTACCCTATAAATACATGTTAGGAGATGCCACTGGCTCCTTAGAGTGCAGTACCTGAAGCAAGTGAGACAGCAAGTGGACCAGGTAAGGGCTTCATTTCTTACATAAATATCCAAGGAAAATAACTATTTAACCTTATATTTATTTCTTGTAAGGTACCTCATTTTATTATTTAACTACAACATAACTATATGCTGAGATGCTTGCTTGTTTTGGAACCTAACTGGTGCTGCTTCTTATTTTATCACCATGCCTGTTTACAATGGTAACCTTACATTTCAAAACACAGGCACCACAGGGACAATAGAGAACATTAGAGGAGTAGAACAGAAGAGATACCATGATGAGAGGCCGCCCCTTCATGGTAGAAATGTGAAATAAGACAAAGGACAGTGGAGAAATTACTACTGCAGTAGATTTGAGAGAATATAAGGGTAAAGAGGAGAGGAATGTCCCATGGTGCTGGGGGGGTTACAACTATCACACCTCCCCAATGTTAAGCAAAAACTCCTTTCCCCCCCAAGAAATACTAGGGGTTTTCAAGACAACCTACCCAATTCAGATGGGTAGGATGGAGTTTCCACCCTCCCTTGCTTGGAAACTCCACCCCAGGGCACCCTTAACAAAAATTAGGAAATTAACATCAATATGTGACACATTTACCATCAAAATGGTCACATGCTTCTAAATAGCCCTGGGGTGTCATAACTTTACTGTATTAATCTTGACCACATTCCTATGGGTCACAATTTAGACAATATGCAACTCATTCCCTTGTTGAAGAGATGCTAAGTATCCACTCCAGCCCATGTCTGGACAATAAATCCGCATTTACATGCGCTATTCCTGCTCGATGTTTTACGGTGAAACTGTATGGCTGTAGGGCAAGATACCATCTCATTATCCAGTTATTTTTTTCTTTCATCTGGGATATGAAGCAAAGTGAATTATGGTCAGTTATTAATGTGAAGGGAGCACCCCATAGGTAGAATTTCAGGGATTCAATTGCCCACTTGGCTGCCAAACATTCCTGCTCGATTGTTGCATACCTTTGCTCCCTATCATGCAACTTTCTGGAAATATAGAGTACAGGGTGCTCCTCCCCATCAATAGTTTGACTCAGCACAGCCCCAATACCTTTCCCAGAGGCATCTGTATGTATCTCAAATGGGTGTTCAAAGTCTGGGCTTTTCAGGACCGGAGATGAGCAGAGTGCTGCTTTGATTTTATTGAATGCTTCCTCACATTCCTGGGACCATTTGATTTAATTCCCAAATTTCTTCTTGGTTAAATTTGTCAATGGCACTGCAATTGTAGCAAAATTGGGAATAAAACGCCTGTAGTACCCAGCAAGACCTAAGAAAGACCAAAAGTGTTTTAGTACTGGGTACAGGACATTGGGTGACTGCTTCTACTTTAGATATTTCTGGCTTTATGAGACCATTGCCTAATATAAAGCTGAGATATCTGGTTTCCTTCATCGCAATGGTACACTTTGTGGGTTTAATGGTTAGTCCTGCCTGCTTAATGGAGGAGAGAACTGCTTGTAAGTGTTGTAAGTGGGTTTCCCAGGACAAACTAAAAACAACCACATTGTCCAGCCTACACCTTGTCCATGTAATGGTGAAACATAGCTGGGGCCCCATGAAGCCGAAACGGCATAGTTCGGAACTGAAAAAGACCTACTGGAGTACTAAATGCAGTTTTCTCCTTAGCAGATTCTTAAGAGAATCTGCCAATACCGTTTAGTGAGATCCAGTGTAGAGATATAAGCAGTATTATCAATCCTATCTATTATATCATCTACACGTGGCATTGGGTATGCATCAAATTGAGCAACCTGGTTTAAGCTTCTAAAATCCAGGCAGAGTCTGATCCCACCTTTCTTTTTTGGGACTATTACCATGAGAGAACCCCATGGGCTTTTTGAAGGTTCTATGATTAGGGTTCGCAGTTTCTGAATCTCCCTTTTTACCTCCTCCCCCAGTCTTTCTGGGAGTCTATAGGGCTTTTTTCTAATGGGAGTGGCATCAGTAAAGATGTGGTGTTCTACACCTATGGCCTCACCCAGAGTACTGGTGAATGTACTTTTAAAATCATTTAAAAGAAATCTAAATGACTGGAGTTGTGATACAGTAAGGTCTGGGTTTATGGTGACAGTTTCCACTCCTGTTTCTCCCTCCAGTCTTCCATAGGCTAACTCCATCTCTGTTTCTTTTGGTTCAGGGATTACCATCAGTCCCACCCCTGAGGTAGCTCTCTCATGCCATCATTTTAAAAGATTGGCATGGTATATTTTCTTTTTCATTTTCCTATCAGGGGTCTCAATTTCATACTTGATGAGACCTGTCTGTCTTAATATCTTGTAGGGCCCCTGCCACTTCATTAATAGCTTATGTGTGGAGGTAGGTAGAAGTAACAATACCTGTTCTCCAGGAGAGAAAGATTTTCCTTTGCCAGTGCCCTGGTCATAGTATTGTTTCTGGTTTGTCTGTGCCTGACATCCTGTTTCATGTGCTTTGGTAGTATATGATACCAGTCTTTGTCTCAGCTGTCTCATATACTGTGCTATTCCCAGGGACTTTAGTTCCTTATTATCCTCCCAACACTCCTTAACCACATCTAAGGGTCCTTGAGGGTTCTCCTGAACAGCAAATCAAAAGGTGAAAACCCTGTAGAGGCCTGTGGTACCTCACGGTAAGCAAATAAAAGGAAGGGAAGATATTGATCCCAATTGTGTCCCTCCTCCTCCTGTAAGAATTTCTTTAACATTCGCATCAGGGTTTGATTAAACCGCTCAACTAAGCCGTCCATCTGGGGATGGTAGGGAGACATTCTTATGGCTACAATTCCCAGAAGGCGGTACAGTTCTTTTAACAATTCTGCATTAAAGCTGCACCCTCTGTCAGTAAGAATTTCTTTAGGGATCCCAACTCTGCTAAACAACTTTACTAACTCCTCCGCTATTCTACTGGTGGTAACTGTGTGCATGGGTATGGCCTCTGGATATTTGGTGGCATAATCACATCCCACCAAGATAAATTGGTTGCCTTTCTTACGTTTGTCAAGGGGTCCCACAATGTCCATGCCAATTCTCTCGAAAGGAGTGGTTACTAAAGGGAGAGGAATAAGAGGTACTACTTCTTTTCTGGTGGTTTGCGCAGTAAATTGGCATTCTGGGCATTCCTGACAATATCGGGCTATATCCCCATGTATCCCAGGCCAGAAGAACCTTTGCAAAATTCTACTGGAAGTCTTATCCCTTCCTATATGTCCTGCCCAAGGGATGTCATAACCCAATGCCAAAATATCCTGCCTATAACATTGGGGTACCAATAGCTGCTCCACCATTTCCGGGGTATTAGGGTTGGTACACACTCTGTACAGTAGATCTTGTTTTATTTGGAATTCAAGGGCACCTAATTTCTCCCTTTTTCCAACCTGTAAAAAGAAGGGTTGTAAGGTAACATCTTTCTTCCGTTGGTCACTCATGTCTGCCTTAACATATACATTTTGTTCCACCTTCAACCCTTGATTTTCTTGTTGCCATTTTTGTTTCAGCTTTTTCTTTGTCCTGCGGGTTTTCCTATCCCTCCCTGGGGGTTCCATTACCGCCCCTTCAAATGGAAATACTTCCCCCAAAACAGCTTCCTTTTTACGTTGGGCCCTTGTAGTTACTGCTGACACTGCCTCTTGTTCAAACAGTAATGAGGCAAACCCAGGAAAGTCATGTCCAATGACTACTGGAACAGGGAGGGAAGGTACTATGCCAGCAGTTACCTCTGATATTACCCCCTTTATACCCATCAATAATCATGTTGTGGGGTATTGGTGAGAATCACCATGCACACAAATAACATGTATGGGAGGCCCCTTATGGATAGACATGACTAAGTCCTTTCTAACCAGGGTGTTTTTACTACTCGAATCCAAGAGCCCCACCACCTTCTTCCCATTAACAGTAACATTTGTAAACATATATCCAGAATGTAATAGTGCTAAATGTACTATATCAGGTTTCTTAGAAGGCCAAAAATGAGCAATATGTCCCAGTCCTGTTGCTGTAAGCTAACTGGACTTTTCCAGAGAGGTTGGGGGCTAACCTGACTTCCCATTGTGTTTTAGGCCAGTCACATGCTTTAGCAACCCTCTCAGTAGTTGTTAAATAGGATTCTATATCTTCATTTAAAGTCATTCTGGTTAGCTTAATGTCCTTTGGATTATTAACATTGATACTGGTGTTACTTCCCCCAGTTCCTTTTCCAGTCTCCATGGACTGAATTAACTGCAATGTCTCGGCCCACCTCATGTCTTGTCTTTGGCGTTTTCTCTCTCTCTCTCTTTCTCAGGCATCAATGTCCCTCTGGCGTTCAATTTCTAATGGCACATGACTAGCCAATGGAGAAGGTCCGACAGTCCCTCAGGAGGTCTTTCACCAGCCTCTGGTCGCTGCTTCCGGTGTTCTTCCTCTTCTCCCTCAATGTCAGTCTGCTGTTTAGGCAATTTCTGCCACAGTGTGGTCTCCAAACCAGGTTGTAGGGGTACACCAGTTCTCTGTCTGTGGCTGAGTCACAGCTCCTATCTTTTTGGTATCGTCTGTGCCATTTGCTATTGTCCTTACTTATCACAGTACCAGGTCTGGTACCAAGCTGGTTTCCCCCAGTATAGCTTGGACAACCAGTTGATCCCACTTCTAACACCACTTTGTGAATGGGCATGGGAATTGATAAGCCAGACACAGAAGTTCTTTAGAACACACAAGACTTTGTGTGAAATTTATTTACAAAAAAAAACTCAAAATAAACTTTTCAGAAATTAACTATAAAGAAAATAAAGCCAACAACATGAAAAAAATGGCTTTCTCTAAACTTGAGACTATCAGTACTTTAACAGCTGAGTACTGCCACAGAGTAGATGAGCTTAAGCCCCAGCACATCTACCATCCTCTGTGATCCTATGCTATCTGATATCTTGAAAAAAACCTCCACCTTATATAGGTGAACACTCTGACATCATTGATCAGCTAATACATTTAATTTCTACCCTAATACATTAAGCAGGGGGATCAGCCTGACCATAATAAAATACATTGATTGGGCTTGATTATACCCAGAATGAACCACCTCTTAATTAGTTTCACAAGACAGAAACAAAGCTTAATTAAAAATCAAGGGTTTAACCCCTCCCTTCTGGTGCTGATTTCCCACACCTGTACCCTATAAATACATGTTAGGAGATGCCACTGGCTCCTTAGAGTGCAGTACCTGAAGCAAGTGAGGCAGCAAGTGGACCAGGAAAGGGCTTCATTTCTTACAAAAATACCCAAGGAAAATAACTATTTAACCTTATATTTATTTCTTGTAAGGTACCTCATTTTATTATTTAACTACAACATAACTATATGCTGAGATGCTTGCTTGTTTTGGAACCTAACTGGTGCTGCTTCTTATTTTATCACCATGCCTGTTTACAGTGGTAACCTTACATTTCAAAACACAGGCACCACAGGGACAATAGAGAACATTAGAGGAGTAGAATAGAAGAGATACCATGATGAGAGGCCATCCCTTCATGGTAGAAATGTGAAATAAGACAAAGGACAGTGGGGAAATTACTACTGCAGTAGATTTGAGAGAATAGAAGGGTAAAGAGGAGAGGAATGTCCTGTGGTGCGGGGGGGAGGGGGGTTACAACTATCACAACTTTATATATTGTAATTGCCTGTACCGATGTTTACTTTTGTATGAAGTGTTGTCTACTGTAAGCAAAAGTGTCCTCTGTGTCCAGGACCATCTTGCTCAATGATGTAACTGCTTGGTTAAATAAAGTTTGATTGATTGATTGATTGGTTTGCTGGCCCTAATGATGTCACTGGCTTAAATGGTTCCTTGCTTGTTCTTAATTTGTTTACAGAATCATGGACACAAAGTGTTTGCTGTAAAAACTGTTTTTAAATACAGTTGAATGCATGCATCTGATCTTTTAAGTTTTGTTTTGCTGGTTACCATTGTAAATGGAAGAATCCTACCACCCACAAAAAGCTTGCCTGAACTTTGTCAAAAATGATTGTGTTATTTACATTTCATCACATCTCAAGTGTGGTTCAGGCTGCTGTAGACCAAGCTGTGGTGTTCTGATCCAAATGATGTGAGCAAAGAAAAGTTTAGTCCTTCGGTTACCGCAATTAGTTACAGATTTTTTGAAGTAGACAAAACACAGGGCCCGTTTGGATGAGCACTGTGTATTTAATGGATTTGCTTGCTATAATTGCTTAAATCTGCTCTTTGGGTGAATCAGCAAACCTGCTCTTGTCCTTCACAGTCATCTGTTGTTGTTTTCACTTGTGTTTCATGCCAGTTAGTAGGATGTTTTTGATGACCACGGTCAGTTACAGTTGGGGGAATTTGCAAATATACAAAATATGAGTGTATTTGTGTTTAAAGTCAGATTTCTTAAAAAAGTGTAAACAACCCCCTTTTTATGTGCCGTGTTGGTTAGTAGCCAATGTAAATGGTTATACTAGAATAACAAGCCCATTTCCTGCAGTTAAAGTTTTTGTTTAACATAGGCCTACTCACCGCTGCTGCCTGTTCTGACAGACTATTAACTCCCCCCACCCCTCACCATTTGTAACAGGCAAACCAGATGTGGTTTCTTAAGCAAATTATTGGTTATTTCGCCACATGTAGTTTATGCAGCAACAGTAAGTGCTTCCAGCTTTGCAGAACATTCCACAGGAATAACATCATATTTTCCCCCACCCGATTAATTAGCATAATTATTTATTGTCCAAAATAGGGTTTGAATTCATAACTCTACAGAAAGTCAGACAGCTTTTGGCTAGGTCAGGGAGCAACGCACAATGGCTATGCTGTGATACAAATGCAAGAGCTTAGTAGCCTGCTGTGAGATTATCAGTTCAAAGGACATTAGATAGTCATCCAGTCTTGAGTCAGGGAGGAGGCTGTCATAATTCCTTTTCATCATAAAACTCTAGTGTGGAGTTAGCTGATCGTAAAAATGTTCTTACAGCATGTCAGTCAACTCTCTGAAACCTGTAACATGGTGGAAACAAATTCAAAATATGACTTTTTTTGTTTTGTTTTGTTTTTTGATTCCCTCACTTAATTCCATTGTGAATAATTATTTTATTTACTTTACATTTATTGTTTACTGAGGAGTTTTACCTCATTTCATGAGGTAGCCAGATGGCAGCATTGCAGCATAATAATATAGTAACTAATATTGTGCTGATAAAAGGGAAATAGGGTCCATCGTAGCCACCTCTCCTTCACTAACAGTACCCAGTCCGAATATGGGCACACACCCAAACTTAAAAGGCACAATGTACCCTACTCATGCTGTGAAGCCAGAACAACACACTGGTTTCCACAGCACTCACAGATGTAATAGGGTGAATGGATGAGATGTGGCACACCTCCAAATCAGCCAAAGACACGATACACTTGCTGTCCAGCACATCCAGAGGTGTAGTAGATCCAAAACATGCAAACTGAGATACAGGAGATGGTTCAAATTCCAAAACAGGTTCCAACTTTGATTGCTCACAGAATTACAGGTACTGGGAACCATTATCCAGCAGCCTTGGTGCTTCGCTGCAATGAGCATCGAAAGTTTTGAATCTATTGCACCTCTGGATGTGCTGGACAGTGAGTGTATTGTGTCTCATACTGTGAAGCCCTCAGTCCTATTCACCCTCAGGAATCTGTTTAGTTCTGATTTTGAAAGCCTGAACTGAGAAGTCTACTGCACATGTTATCCTCTCTTTGTGCCAAGTAGTGAATTCTAATGTTTCCCTTTTATCTGCCTGCCTCCTAGTCTGAGTACATGCCCTTTAGTGTTGCTTGCACACAACATCTCAAATATCTGTGTACGCTCTACTTTATTTATCAACTCTAGTATATGGAAAACAGTCATCATGTCTTTTCTTGGCCTTCTCTTTCATAGGCTAAAGGGAGAACAAGTGGAAACTGGTGCAGCCTTGTGATTGTTTAATCCATTTTTACATTTTACTTTTGCAGGAATAGATTTTCAGGAGCTGGAGGGGTGGGACTGAGGGTGTGTGGGCAGGTGGTTAGGACCAAGAGGTACAAGGGTCAATCAGGGCAGTACAAGAAGCCCTGCAAATCTGAATAAAAAAGCAGTGTTTGATCTTCGGAGGGCATGTAAAACCAGAGCTCCAAGCTAAAGGGAGGGACAAGAAGAAACTGGTGAAAGACAGTGATTGTTTAATCTGTTTTTTTAACATTTGCAGGAGCTAATTTTTGAGGGTCGGAGGGCCAGAACTGTGGGTGTGTGGGCAGGAAGGTGGGATGAAGAGGTACAAAGGCCAATCTGGGCAGTACAGGAAGCCCTGTAAATCATATAAATTCCACTCCACCTAACGTGTCCCTTTTACGCTCGTGTCCCAGAACATGAGTGGAACAGAACAAGAATGGAAAAGTGAAGAGATTGGTATCTTAGGCACTGGCAGCATCTGTAGGTGACAGCAGGTATGCAAGGAATGCTGCCAGTCCTGTATGGTGATGTAGTTTACCTGTATACTTGTTGCTCCCTTATTACGGGATTACTGGAACTAAAAGCACCTGTTTAAAAGGAATAAATATAACTCCCTATATAGGTTAAGGGTAAAAAGGGGGAGAAAAAAAGATGTAAAAGAAGTTAATATCAAAAACCCTATCAAGGGTCGGGTAACAAAGGGATAAGCACAACAAAAAGGATAAAGTTATTTAAAGTCTTATTAAAAGCAAACGGAGAAAACTTTAAAAACTCTGTCTATGGTCAAGGAACAAGGGGTAAATGAAATAAACAAGCATTTGTCAATGCCGAATGTTTGCTTGCTGGCATTGGCAGTGGTAGTGTAGAAGTTACAGAGCTGCGTAATAGGAATGGCAGTGAAGTATTGAACTGAAGCCAACCCCACCACAACCCTGCAGAGAGTGACAGGCATTGGGGTGTGCGTTTGGGTCGTCAGGCATAACGGCCATGCCATTTCACCACACCCTACCCTGCAGACACTGACAAGTGTCACGGTGTTCCTTGGGGTCTTTGTCCCTTATGTGCACCCCATTTCATTAGGAAATACGGTGAGATGGGTGCGATATAGGAGAATGGGGTGAACTTTGGGGCCGAAGAGTCCAAGGCATACCTCGATGCCTCTCACTGGCTGCAGGGGTGAAATGGTAAGAGCATCACAGGCAAGAATCCCAAGTCACACCCCTGATGCCTGTCATTCTCACAGGGTTATGGTTGGAAACCCTAATACCTCAGGCATTGTAGAGGTATTTTCACCCAAATTTTCAACATGTTTTTTTTTGACCCCACCTCATGAACAGGGGAATATCAATGTGTTAGCCAAAGCTGCTTATGCACAGTGATTACGTGCATTTAGCACCACAGGTGCAAAAACATTCTAACAGGATGTAAAAATGACAGCTGTACTGTTCATGGGGAGGTGTAAAATGGCAATGTTGCAAATCTGCAGTAAAATATTTAAAAAATGGTGAAGTCATGAGCGACATAGAAACTGTGCAACGACACCTGTAATATAATTAGGTTGGGGATTTTTACAGCAGATTGTCAACTCAGGCATTTTGGTGCCTCCGATCATGAACAGTGTCACTGTGATTTTCTTTATCTGTGCCGAACAATGATTTCCCACAGCGCATCGATCTCTGCACTGAAAGTGTGAAACACACTTCAGCCATGTTGTGAAAAATGACAGCTGTACTGTTCATAAGGAAGTGTGGAAAAATGCCACTGGTGAAAATCTGGACTGAAAATATTACAAAGTAATGAACTTATGAGGGTGCGTGGAAACTGCGCAATGCTCACTCGTAACGCAGTCATTTTATGGACTTTTGTCACCAAATTTTCAACATAGCCATTTTAAGGCCTCTGCTCATGAACAGTGTAACTATGATTTTCATAATCTGTCCCAAACATTGCTTTTGTACACCAACAGCACCATTGTGCGCTACATGTGCGAAAACACATTTTGGGCGACATATGAAAAATTGCAGCTGTACTGTTCATAAGGAAGTGTAATAAAATGGCAATGTTGAAAATCTGGAGTGAAAATATTAAATTCGCAAACTTACGAGCATGCATAGGAACTGCGCAATGCACGCTCATAAAACAGTCATTTTTAGGAATTTTTTCACCAAATTTTCAACATAGCCATTTTAAGACCTCTGCTCATGAACAGTGTCACTGTGATTTTCTTAATGTGTCCCATACATTGATTTTGCACATCGACTGCACCATTGTGTGCTACATGGGTGAAAACACATTTTGGGCAAGATGTGAAAAATGACAGCTGTACTGCTCATAAGGAGGTGAGGTAAAATGGCAATGTTGAAAATCTGGAGTGAAAATATTGAAAATTTGTGAACTTACGAGCGTGCGTAGGAACTGCGCAATGCACCCTCGTAAAACAGTCATTTTTAGGAATTTTTTCACCAAATTTTCAACATAGCCATTTTAAGACCTCTGCTCATAAACAGTGTCACTGTGACTTTCTTAATTTGTCCTGTACATTGATTTTGCACACCGACTGCGCCATTGTGTGCTACATGGGTGGAAACACATTTTGGGTGAGATGTGAAAAATGACAGCTATACTAGTCATAAGAAGGTGTGGTAAAATGGCAATGTTGGAAATCTGGAGTGAAAATATTGAAAATTCGCAAACCCTACGAGCATGCAGGAACTGTACAATGCACGCTATAAAACAGTCATTTTTGAATTTTTCACCAAATTTTCAACATAGCCATTTTAAGACCTCAGCTCATGAACAGTGTCACTGTGATTTTCTTAATTTGTCCCGTACATTGATCTCACACACCGACTGCGCCATTGTGCGCTACATGGGCGAAAACACATTTGGGACAGGATGTAAAAAATGACAGCTGTACTGTTCATAAGGAGGTGTGAAAAGATGGCAATGTTGAAAATCTGGAGTGAAAATATTAAAAATTATTGAAGTTATGAGCGTGCATGGAAACTGTGCAATGGAAGCTCGTAACACAGTCATTTTGTGTAATTGTTTTACCAAATTTTCAAAATAGGCATTTTGGGACCTCTGCTCATGAACAGTGTCACTGTGATTTTCTTAATCTGTCCTGAACATTGATTTTCCACAGTGACCGCACAACTGTGCGCCAGATGTGCAAAAACACATTTTGGGCTGGATGTGAAAAATGACAGCTGTACTGTTCATAAGGAGGTATGAAAAATGGTAATGTTGAAAATCTGGAGTGAAAATACTAAAAATTCTCGAGATTCACGAGCATGCGTGGAACTGCGCAATGCATGCTCGTAATAGTCATTTTTTGGATTTCTTTCACCAAATTTGCAACATAGACTTTTTGGGAGACCACCTCATGAACAGTGACACTGTCATTTCATTAATCAGTCCCAAAAGGTGATTCCGTGCAGAGACTGCAAAATCACCTTTAGGGACTGAATAATGAAATGACATTGACTGAGTTCATGAGGTGGGATCCCAAGAACCCCATGTTGAAAATGTGGAGCCAAAAGTCACAAAAATGGCCTATATATCCACCTAAGTTGAAACCCCCCAGTTGATGCCATTATACAGCTTACCATGATTTTCTTCAGTTCGTGGTCGGCCTTTGAAGAGTTCAGACATGTCCCGCTCCACCAAAGATCATCGCATCATACTCCGGAGGGTGAGGGGAGTGCGAGGAGGTGGGGTGCACAGAGGGTGGGTGTGGATTGGGAAGGGGGCGCTCCGACTCAGTGATGGACTGTTTTCTTATTTTCAGGAATGGACATTGCATGAAGGTTTTCTTTATTTACAGTGTGCCCCATGACTTTGGGTGGGTTATGTTGGCCACACTGGAGTGGGCTCCAAGTGTAGCACACAATGGAGATGGGGCAGGGCAGGAACATGCCAACGTGATCAGCTTCAGAACACAGGCAGGCACACTGGGGTGGGCTCCCAGTGTGCCACACAATCTTGAGGGGGGTTATAAACATGCCGACAGGGGGGTTGGGCACTCCTGAAGTTGGCTTGCTGGGGATTGTGAGAGGTGGACGGGACAGCCACCATGTTTATTGAAATGTTTCAGCAGGCAAGACATGCCCTGCAATAATGGGGCACTCCCTTATTGCAGCGTCAAAATTCTTTCACGTTGGTGGCACACTTCTCAAGGGCTGTCATAGACAGCATGCTCATTCAGTGGTGCCACAGAGACCAGCCCAAAAAAACAGTGGCGCCATTGGCCACAACACAGCCGTACCTCCACAGCCTACTACACTAGCAAGCTGTCACAAAATATTGCTTGCGTTGCACGTGCAAGGCAACATAAAAAGGGAGGAGAGGACTGGACTGGGGAAAGCAGAAGGGTGAAGGATGGCTACAGGAAGGGAAGGCAGAATATTGGGACCGAGGGACAAAAGGAGTGGAGAACCATGTGTGCCAATGCAAGGAGCCTGGGGAATAAAATTCCAGACCTTGGGGCAATCATTGAGGAGGCAGACATGGATTTGGTGACCATAACTAAGTCATGGAATACTGACAAGCACAGCTGGGAACTGGTCATACCAGGCTACACCATGTTCTGGAAGGACAGGACAGGAAGGAAAGGTGAGGGAGTTGTATTATATGTGAGGGAAGGTTTAAAGGCCATGGAGATACAGGGACACCAGGAGGACAAGGAAGGGTTGGAGTTTCCTTTTGACTTAGAGACAGGATCCAGGGCTTTTAGCTACATGGGGGTGGTGTACAGACCACTAACACAGTGGGAAGACTTGGACAAGATTTTGAAGGAGGCCACTGGCAGAACAGTAAGCAAAAGTGAAGTACTGATCATGAGGGACTTCTGCTGGTTGTAGACTGGAGCATTCTGGCTGTAGCTACAACAAGAGGCAGGGCCATCCTTGAATCCCTACAGGGTGCATTTATTAGGCAGCTGGTTATGGAATACACTAGGGATGGGGCAGTACTGGATCTGGTACGTACAAACAGGGACAGCATTGCAGATGTCACAATGGGTAGTCCCCTGGATTCAAGTGATCACGGTACTGTGTGGTTTGGAATACGGAATGGGCAAGAGGAAAACAAAACACATTAAGATGAGGATCCTGGATTTCTGGAGGGCAGATTTGAAAGAAATGTTAGACTGCTTCAGTAAATACCTCAAAGTGGGGGATGGCCAGGAGGAAAGTGGAGACCCAATGAAAAAGTAGTAGTAGTAATATATTTTATTCAAAAAACATGAAAGGGAAATAACTCAGTAGAGCTGAACTCATTTTCAATGAGGTCCCATAATACATTCATTCAGTTTCCATACATCACAGATTGACTAATCGCATATAAAGATAGTTCACTACGTACACAGTACACATATGGTTTAAAGATCTATTCATAAGAGAATTATGGATTGGCATGTTAAGTACAGCATTTTCACAAATACCTTACTGGAGACAGCAAATCTCCATTAGCACATTCAGGTAACTCCATTGTGACAGCATGACATGGGTCTTTTGCCCAGATTCCCGTACCATTTTTTGTTTCATCCGATATAGTGCCCCTAATTTTTTTCTAGCGTTACTCAAAATCATATTAATGTGCTTGTCCTATTTTAGTGAGCTGTCCAGCCACATTCCGAGATATTTATAACTTATGACTGTTTAATTACTTTCCCATCAATTGTCTGGATGCCCAAGGTGAGATTATTATCTGTTTTAGGGGTCCTGGCTGTTGAACAGTAGTGTTTAGGTTTTCTTGACATTAATCATCATCAAATGAGCCTTGAAAAATCTTGAGTGTAGTTAAATGCAGTTTGGAGCTTGGCTTTTATATGCTCAACAGATATCCCCTCAGCATAAATCACTGTGTCATCGGTGTACAAATTAAATTTAACATCCAAGCCATCAAAACTAAGTCTATTGATGTAGACGTTAAAGAGCTGAGGCCCCAAAATAGAGTCTTGGGGCACCCCTCATTTTATATAGACTGGAGAAGAGCTATATGGTCCCAGTACCACAAATTGCCTTTGGTCCTATAGATATGATCTTTTTTTTTTATTATTTGGTTGTTTAACCACGTATAGCACACTAAGCTGAAATCTTTTTACAGGAGCGACCTGGGAGCACAAGGAGGTTAAGTGACTTGCTCAGGGTCACACAGTATGCAAGTGGAAGCTGTGGGATTCAAACCCAGGTCTGGTCTGCTGGATGTCACCAGATTTGCAGCTGAGAGCCTTAGACCACTGTGCTATACTGCCTCCTAACCATTTTAATACAGGGCTAGATAAACCCAGACTGGCAAGCCTGGACAGGAGAACATGATGGTTCAATGTATCAAATGCTTTTGATTAATTTATGAAAATAGCTCCAATCATCATTCCCCTGTCTAGGCTCACCTGAAGGTCGCTCATCACCTTGACCAGGGCAGTTTGGGTGCTGTGGCAGAATCTAAACCCAGACTGGTGTACATTCAGTTTGTCCCTCCTTTCTAGGTAAGCTTTACACTGACGTAATACCAGCCTCTCAAAAAGTCTTAGCTATTTGAGGCAATAACGAAATTGGGAGACAATTGCCAATGTCTTGTTTCTTACCTGACTTGTGAATGGGAATGACCTTAGTGGTTTTCCATTGTATGAGAAATTCTCCTCTAGAGAGGGACAAATTGAAGATAAGAGACAAGGGATAGGCAATACAAGGGGTGGCATATCTAAATAATCTTAATGGTATTCTATCAAGACCTTCAGCTTTAGCTACGTCAAGTTTTAGCAGCTCTGTTCTTACTTCTGCCACTGAAATGTTATCAAATTTAAAGTCACTGGCCAGCCCTGAATTTAACATATTAGCCTCTCGCTGGGCCTCCTCAGGTTCTGAGTCCTGAGGGAATAGTTAAGACAAGGGCATGCTGTTTGAAAGAAGTAAGCAAGGGCAGGAGAAGGAAGAGGCCACTATGGTTCTCAATGGAGGTGACTAAGGCAGTAAGGGAGAAAACACTGTTTTTAGGAGGTACACAGAGTCCCAGATGGAAGTGGACAGAGAGGTATATCTGGAGAAACAAATGGAGGCAGGAAGGAGTGTGAAGGCAGCCAAGGCACAATCAGAGGAGAGGAGCACCAAGGAGGTCAGAAAAGGGGATAGTACTTTCTTCAGGTACATGAGTGAAAAAAGGAAAGCAAAGGATGGGATAGTGAGAATCAGGAAGGATGGGGGGATTGTGCAGAAGGCGATCAAGAAAAAGCTAAAATTTTAGAAATGGGTACTTCTGCTCCATCTCTCCATCTTCACAGCAGAGGGTGGGGGGACAAACCCATATGTATCAGGTACCAGTGGGTGGGGGGAGAGGACACAGGTCCATTTTTGGAGGACAGAGTCTGACGGGGATTGGAAGCCCTAAAGGAAAACAAAGCAATGGGACCAGACAGGATTCACCCCAGGGTTCTTAAAGAACTAAGCAAGGTGCTAGCTGTCCATCTGGCAACACTATTCAACACCTCGGAGACAGGGGTAGTTACAAAGGATTAGTGGAGTGCTGATATGGTCCTTCTGCACAAGAGAGGTAGCAGGGAGAAGGCTAGCAATTACAGGCACATCAGTTTCATATCTATGGTGGGGAAATTAATGGAGACCCTGATGAAGGAAAGGCTGATGGAGTACCTGGAGGCAAATGGGCTGCAGGACCACAGGGGGGAGGTCATATCAAACAAATCTCATAGATTTCTTTAACTGGTTAACTGGGGGGGTGAATCAGTGGAAGGGCAGTGGATGTGTCCTATCTGGACTTCAGTAAGGTTTTTGACACTGTGCTGCACAGAAGGCTAATAGAGAAACTGAGCAGCCTGAGGGACAGGGAGAAGGTGGTAAGCTAGTTATCAAACAGGTTGAAGGATAGAGGGCAAAGAGTGGTGGTAAACAGCAGACACTGGGGGGACAGGAGAGTGACCAGCAGGGTGCCATAGGGATCAGTACTGGGATCAGTACTCTTCAATTTCTTCATAAGTGACATTACTGAGGAACTGAATGGGAAGGTGTGTCTCTTTGCAGATGACACAGAAATCTTCAATAGGGTGTACACTCAGGAAGGGGTGGAGGGAATGCAAAGGGATCGGGGAAACTAGGGGAGTGGTCTAGGGTGTAGCAACTAGGCTTCAATGCTAAAAAGTCCAAAGTCGCGCACCTGGGGCAGGGAAACCTGGGAGCTGTGTATAAGATGGGGAAGGGGGTACCTGCAGTCACCAAGCAAGAAAGGGACCTTGGGGTAATCATATCTCTTGATCTCTCATGGTGGCAGGGCATTGTGTCAAGGCAGTAGACAAGGCTAATGGGATGCTGGACTGCATAGATAGGGGGATTTCTAGCAGAAGAAGGGAGGTGGTATTGCCACTGTATCGCTCACTAGTGAGACCCCACCTGGAGTACTGTTCTGGTGGTCGAACCTCTGCAACGACATAAATAGGGTGGAAGCAGTCCAACATTGTGTGAGGGCTGAATGAGAAACCATAAGAGAAGAGGTTGTGGGATCTTGACATGTACTCCCTGGAGGAAAGAATAGCTAGCAGGGACAATATTGAGACCTATAGGTACCTTGTGGGGTTGAACATGGTGCAGGTGGGGAGTCTCTTTCAGAGGACAAAGAGCACCAGAACACAGGAGCATTCAGTGAAGCTAGAGAGGAGAAGTTTAAGAGGGGTGTGAGGAAATACTTCTTCACAGAAAGGATGCAGGACACCTGAAACAGCCTGCCAGAAGAGGTGGTGGGGGCAAAGACAGTGGGGAGCTGAAGGCATGTGTGGGATAGGCACATGGATAAAATAAGTACAGCAAAGGGAGCCGGGAGGAACACTATTGACCAAATAGGGACTGGGGTATCATGTAGGCAGGGAAAAAAATAAGGCAGACTGGATGGTCCTAACAATCCTTTTCTGACAACAAATTCTATGTTAGGCTAAATAATTTGAGAATATCCCAACTTTCTTCCTCGCTCTTGCCTCCTAACCACTCATTAGTTGGTGGCCCTGTGCTGGATCATCTTGGTCTATTTAATGTCCTTTCTGTCCTGAAGAGACCAGAACTCGACACAGTCCTCCAGGTGTGGTCAAACTAGAGCCTTGTGTGGGGTAAGGATCACCTATCTTACCTCCTTCTAATACATCCCAGCACTACATTTTCTTTCCTGACTGCAACTGCAAACTGCCCCTCTGGCTTCAGCTTATGAATCACAATAACTGTTAGATCCTTTTCCTTAGTTGTGCTGTTCACTGTTGCAGCACACAGGGTGATTGTGTGACACAGATTCCTCATACCTGAGTGTAGTGCCTTGCATTTCAGTCTGTGATTTTAGTTGATCTAATTGTATGTATGAGTTTTAGAGCTTTTATTGTCATGCATTGTGGATTTTTTTTTTATCAGTATCATAAGAATCATAGGAATCTTGGGAATTTTACTGAGCCTGAAGACTTATGTCCATTATGCTCACCATGGATATCAATTAACATTTGTAAAATGTGTCCAGTTTATGTTTAAAGGACTGTGTGGTGCTGCTAGCCACCACCTCAGTGAGCAATCTGTTCCAATCATATACCACCCTTTGACTAAATCAGTTTCTTGATCTCAAAAGCATTTATTGTCTTGCCTTTAACTGTAGTGGGTGGGATCTAGTACTATATACTTTGTTGGTTGTTTCTAGGCCCAGGTTGTCCCATAGGTCGTTGTTTGTCCATGCCTTGTGCACTAGACACATGTCTCCCCTTTTTCTCCTGTACTCCAGGGAAAAACAGATTTAATTCATCCAGCCTTTCTTGGTACAATTTACCCTTCATGTTTGCCATTCCTTTTGTGGCCCTTTTTTGGATTCTTTCCAACATAGCTGCATCTCTCTTTTTATAGGGAGACCAAACCTGGGCTCCGTACTCCAATATAGACCTTACCAAATATAAGTAAAGAGGCAAAATAACCTCCCTGCTTCTTGCATTAATATGCCTAAAGATGCAGTTTAGGATGTTATTCACCTTCTGTGATATATGCCTGCAATGTGATGTAAATTTCATGTCCTTTGAAACCATAATCCCCAAATCTCTTTCCTCTAGCATAGTTCTTAATAGTTTATTATCCAACATATATTCCTGCTCTGGGTTATTTCTTCCTAAATGCATAATGGCACATTTATCTGCGTTTAAAGATAAACCAACATTATTTGTCCATCCTAACACATGATTTAGTGCTGCTTGTAGTGTGGAATTCGTGGTTCCATAGTTAACTATAGCTCCTAACCTGTAGTCATCTGCAAATTTACATAGCCAAACATCCTCTGTATCATACTGTAATGTAGATATATATAAATTGAAACGGCAAGGTCCTAATACTGAACCCTGGGGAACACCACTTGTTACTTTTTTCCATGTTGAATAAGATTCCTTTATACTAACTCTTTGGTTTCGGTTAGTCAACCTTGCACCCAGTATATTATAGGATATGGGATACCTGTATTGCTCATGGCTAACAATAGACCTGCATGTGGTAGCTTGTAAAAGCTTTTGAAAAATCCAGGAAGGCCACATCCACTGCCCTCCTGTTGTCAAGCTCCCTTACCACTTTGTCATAAAATTTCAACATGTTTGCCTGGCAGGATCTACCTTTGACAAAACCATGTTGTGTGCTGTCCATTAAATTATTTTGATTTAAGGTATCTAATATATTATCCTTTAGTATGCCCTCTGATATTTTTGATGGAATAGAGGTCAGGCTTACTATTCTATAATTAGCTGGGTCAGATCGTGCTCCCTTTTTAAATAAGGGAATTACAGTAGCCTTTTTCCAGTCGTCTACTACCTCCCCTCTATCCAGAGAAGCCTTAAAAATTTATGTCAGGGGTGCTGCAATTTGGTTGCTTAGCTCTTTCAATGCTCTTGCATGCAGACAATCAGGCCCTGGTGATTTATTAAGATCAAGTTTATTCAATCTAGCCTCTACATCAGTTGGATTTATGATAATTCTTTATTGGTATGTTGTGCCAGTGACCTATAAACTCTGAATGCTACTTATTTTGTTATTAAATACAGATGTAAAATATGCATTAAGTAGGTTGGACATGGGATTATCATCAGATATTAATTTGCCATTTTGATTTTTTAAAGGTCCCACATTGTGTGAATTTCCTTTTTTGTTATTAATATATGAATAAAATAATGTATAGTTTTGGCTAACTGAAGAAGCTAATTTATGCTCATAGTTTGCCTTTGCATTTTTAATTTAATTTTTTAGAGTTTTTAGAATGTGTCTATAATTAAGTCTATTTATTTCTGTGCCACTAGCGCTCCATTTTTTATATAACTTATACTTCCTGTTAGTAAGTTTCTTTATTGCTGGAGTAAGACACTGGGGTTTTGATCTTATATTATTACATTTTTGTTTATAGGGTAAATTATTGGTCATTTCCTTAATTATTTTGTTGCGAAATGTGTCCCATATACTGTTCAATGGTTTATCTCTTAGATCTTGTTGCCAATTCCATTTAGCAATATTAGTTTTTATAAGATTTAAGTCATCTTTGCTGAAATCCATTTTGATAGTTTGCCCTACAATGTTATACAAGGGTTCTGTAATTTTAAATTCTATTTTTTCATGGTCGCTAGTACCCAAGGGAATAGATGTTACACAGTCCATGATATTATCGCCCATATTTGTTAACATTAAATCGATTATGTTATGATCTCTAGTTGGTTCCTTGACTATTTGTAATAGCCCCATAATATTAAAGGACTCCAGAAATGCATTTTCTATTTTATTTGCTCCTTTCAGTGTTTCCCAACTTATTCCTGGCAGATTGAAATCGCTCAGAACTAGTAGTCTATCAGTAGGGTTTAAAAAGTCTATTTAGTTTCAGAGTAAGTGGTTTAAATCTGCTGTGGCTGATGGCGGCCTATATATAATTCCAAGTGTTATTTTAGGGGATTTAGATGGAAATAATTTAACCCAGATTTGGTCTGGCTCATCTATAGTTGCTTCTTTAACCTCAGATTTTATATTATCTGCAACATAAAGAGCTACCCCTGCCCCTTTCTGTGACATCTAGATTTTTTATATAGGGTATACTCTGGTATGTTTTGATCCCAAGAATCCTGTTCATCCCACCATGTTTATGTAACTGCACATAGGTGTATGTCTTGCATAGTCAGTATGTGCTTGTTTGTTAAGCTTCTAGCATTTAGAAGCATACAGTTCCACTCTTCAATGTTACATGCTTTATCGCTATAGTATTGGCTGACTGTGTTGTTGTACTATATCGTAATGGTGTCCTGGGCCTGTGGGAAGGGTGACAAAAATAAATAAAACTACTACTGCTATTTCCCCACAGTAAATCTAAGCATCCATTTCTCTACCCATGCCTCTGATGTGTGCAGGTCCCCTTGTAGTTTGTCCACTTCTCCAGTGTCCATTCTTGTTGCCAATTTAGTGTCATCAGCAAACTTCAGCAGCCTGCTACTGACCCCCTCCTCTAGGTCATTAATATATATGTTAAAAACTGAAAGACCCAACATCAAACCCTGAGGTACTCCATTCAGACCATCCCTAAACTCTGAATGGTTACCATCCACCCTTACCCTTTGCTTCCTATCTGCAAACCAATTTGTTATCCACCTCCAGTACACATTGTGTATTCCATGTTGTGCTACTTTCTTCATGAGTTTTCCATGTTGTGCAGTGTAAAAGGTCTTGTTGAATGTCAGCTAGACTACATCCACTGTCCAGCCACTATTCACATCTGTAGTTAAATCTTTGAAGAAGGCAATCAGTTGGTGTACCAGCATCTATCTGTGACTCCTGTGATCCCTAGGACTTTCCTAATAGTAGTGTACGGCTCTTTCGGCTCCCAAAGGGTTACTTTAAATTCTCTTATGCAAGCTGTTTTGAAAGAACACAACTGGGGAGGGACATTCTGCCTGAGCCCTGCAGTAAGGGTGTGGTAATCAGTTTGTGCAGTTAAATCATCTCCAGAGCTTACAAGAGGAAGCCAGCTCAGGGCCCCAGAGAAAGAGGTGCCTGTTCTCTCCTGTCAACAAGAGGTCCACCTGTTTTATCTGCAAGAGAGATATTATCAGTTAGGAGAGAAGTGAAATCAGCTGTTTCCAGAGACTGACCCTCTGGAGATCAGCACAGTCTCTTTATATGAAGAGTTTATGTGAATCATGGGTAGCATCTACAAGAACGCTCAAAGATTTGTTATTAAAAGCTGACTGCTGACCTGCTATGAGTACTGAGACAATGTACTGAAAGAGACTTTGAATGTTGTAAATTGGGAAGTATGTGGGTGACTTTGCAGGCACTCAGTATTACAGACAGAAAAGAAGCTAGGACCTCATATTTAGTTTAATAATATGGATGGGGCCTTTACCTGTGCGGGCAGGTGCTAAACTATGTCCTAATCCAGGAGTGTCAGCCAGCAGGATCCCAGGCACCACACTAGTGTATCCAGTTGCTCTGCAGTGCCTTTACACTCATCCCAGGGGTAAAGGTTAAACAGGAAGTACAGTCTGAATACTCTTGTGGTCATTGACTTATGGATGGTGGTTGGACCATCAGAGCAGCCCCTAGTTGAAGATCAGGCTCAACAGTGGGTCCCTCTCTAGTGCAGGTCCCCATCTTGGGCCAGGGCCAATGCTTAGAAGTATGTGAAGAGTTTAATACAGTGTAAAAGTTGCACATTGCATTTATGGTGGAAGTTTCCCTGATCTCCAAAGATGTGGATACAGTTTTTGGGTTCCTGTGCAAGATTCACCCTTCTTAATAGTATGCGAGAGTTGAAAATTCTGAATGCACTGCAATGCCCTTCAGCGTCTTCAGAATTCTCCCATTGCTGATAATTTGAAGGAAGAGTTGGAAAGCAAGACTGCATTAAAGTGCTCTGCCAGTTAACCCTATATTCTGAGTGGACATCGGTTTGTGAGTCAGTTCATGATGTTTCTAATCCTCCATATCCAGAGTAAATATAAATGTTCAATGTAGTTCCCTCCTTCAGAACCATGTAATTCACAATGCCTAATGTGGGAGGGGCTATATATCTTTTGTGAAACCATGTTGTGTGTTAGAGAGTAGCTCATTTTCATTCTTTTTGCTGAACCACTCCATCATTTATGATTTGCCAAGCACTGAGGTAAGGCTCACAGATCTGTAGTTATCTGCGAGTGACTTGCCCCCTTCTTGAATAGGGGGATGACAGTGGCTGTTTTCCAATCCTTTTGGACTATACCTAACCGTAAAGATGAGTCCTGAAAGATACCATGGAGGAGCCTAGCTAGAACCCCTTTTATCTCCACTATTATCCTTGGGTGAATACCAACAGGACCCTGGCATTTTCCCAGAGTCAAAACATCCAGATGCTTACCAACTAACCAGCACTACCTCCTGTTCAGTCTGTACACCTCCCATAATGTTTCCTCCCAGTTGGCCATGACTGTTAACTTCCTCGCTGAATCACTGGTGGACCCGGCTTATTGGTGCTCTTTGCTGCTCTAATTTAGGGAGTTACCCTTTGGTAAAGGCATTACAATACTGTAAGGGGTTGAAGTACCATCTGTGTGTGCAGGCTTTCTACATAATCCTAGTTTATTTATATTATTCTAGTTTGTCTGACTTTTACTTTGTACTTTAGTGTAATTTTATCTTTAAAATAGTTGTTTGATGCACCACCTTGAGCCTGGGATAGAGCACTGTAAATATAAAACTGCCTTTCCTGCCCTACTGACACAAAGTAATTAATGATGTCTCTGCTATACCCCCTAACTTGCTCAATGGTCCCTTCATCTCTATAATTATCAAGGGCCATATTTCATTCTTGGCACTCTTTTTGTTCCGTATGTATTAAAAAAAATATTTTTTAGTTTGTGCCAGTTCCGTGCATAATCTTGTCTTCTCCCAAAGCCTTGGCCTGGGCAAATTGTGGCCCAGAGTAAATTTAGGCTGGAGACTATAAATTAAGTAAAACACTGCAATGCCAATTTGGCAAGCAAATGTTCTACATCTCTCCATATGTGCAATCAGAATGATAAATGCTCAGCACTTATTTATGGACTGTCCTCTTTTAAGTAAGGACAGGAAAATGTGGACAGGGACTTCTGGTGATGTCACCTGAGATGGCTGCAGCATAAAGGAGCTGTCTCGCTCCCTTACTAAACCCCTTTTAATATAAACATTTTCAGGTCAAACGGTTCTCAAAATAGCTATAAAGGGGTACCTGTGTGATGAAGAAGGCAGGGGTTTTCAAAAAAGGTACTGGAGCCAGTGGATGGAGCTGGATTCCAGAACATGGAATTGGAGATTGAAGCCTCGCAGGAGTCACGTGCAACAATGCCACAGGATGGCAGTCCAGAGAAACCCGTTAAATCTAAAGGCAAGTCCCTTAAGTAAAATAAAAAATTAGATTTTCTCATTAAGTCTTTCACAGAATTCCAGTCAGAAATTGAAGACTTAACACTTTGATCAAGTTCAAATTACAAGTCATGGACACCTGACTCAATGACATTGACATGCAGCTTACAGCATTAAACTGCGAGGTGGACAACATGGAGGCATTTGCATTTCCACCAACAACAAGTACACATGAACAAGAAACTCGAGAACATGGAGAGCAGAACAAGACAAAATAATCTCTGTCTTAATGGCCTCCTAGAGGGTTCAGAGGGGACCCAAACTTTGGACATTTTTGATGACCTCCTACATCAGGTATTACCTCTCCCACCAAACTTTACCCTGAACCTCCAGTGCATCAGTAAAGAACTGGGTCCTAAACCCACTGACCCCTCTGCCAGATACTGGTTAGTGGTAATGCACATTCTGCACTACACAGTTAAACAAGAAGTGCTTTTCACAACATGGAGGGTGGAGGAAGTCACATTTAATGGTGTGCACCTGTAGCTGGACAATGATTTCCCTCCCATCATACCCACCCAGTCACAGCCAGAATGAGGGATCATGAGGGCTGATCTTTGCCAGCAAGCCCTCCCTCAGGAGCCCTGTTTTGAAATTGGCAGATCTTGCCAACTCAGACACTGAAGGGCCTCTCACCCACTACTACAACAAACATTCTGTCAGGAAAACAAAAAGGCATCAATTTCAAACTGGCCCAGAGACCTTAACAGAGTGGACTTTTGTTCCTGCAACAAGTTGCTGTTGGAGCACAAGTGAGGGGTTGTGAGGGTTGATCTTTGCCAGCAAGTACTCCCCCAGCCAGCATGTCTTCTCCCAAGAGGCCTGTTTTAAAATCAACTGACTTTGCCCAACTCAGGCACTGAAGGACCTTCCACCCACCACCACAACAGCCAATCAACTGACCAGATTCAGACCGGCCCAGAGACCTTAAAAGAGTGAACATTTGTTCATAGAAACAGAAACGATACTGATAGCAGATAAGGACCGCTTGGCCCTCCAAGTCTGCCCATTTTCCCTACCTACTATAACACCGCGGACCCTGCTTGATCTCTGGCTTTACCTCCTCCTATTTCCCTACCTCTAAGGTTCCTTTATGCCTATTCCATGCATTCTTGAAGCTGTCATCATTTTTGCACCCACCACTTCCACTAGGAGGCTGTTCCAGGCATCCATCACTCTTTCTGTGAAGAAGCACTTCCTCACATCTCCCCTGAGTCTCCCCGCTCCAGCTTCATAGCATATCCCTTTGTTCTTGAGCATCTTTTTTTCTGAAAAATGCTCCACTCTTGAATTTTATTTATACCCACAAAGTATTTTAATGTTTCTATCAAATCTACCCTCTCCCTCCTTTCCTCCAGGGTGTATGTATTGAGGTCCTTCAGGCTCTCCTCATAGGGCTTTTGATGCAGACCCTGTACCATTTTGTTTGCCTTCCTCTGGATAGCCTCAGCCCTATCTATGTCCTTTAGGAGATGTGATCTCCAGACCTAGAAACAGTATTGTAGGTGAGGTCTCACCAGTGATCTATACAGCGGCAGCACCACCTCTCTTTCTGCTGGTGATACCCCTCCCTATGCACCCTAGCATCCCACTAGCTCGCCCCACTGCATTGTCACACTGTCTAGCCACCTTGAGGTCATCAGATATGATTACTCCCAGGTCTCTTTGCTGTTTGGTGGTGGTTAATACTACCCTCTCATTTTGTACTCTACTCCTGGGCTGCTATGCCCTAAGTGCAACAAGTCACTGCCAGAGCACAAATGAGGGGTCGCGAGGGTTGATCTTTGCCAGCAAGCCCTCCCCCAATCAATGTGTCTTCTCCCAGAAGCCCTGTTTTGAAATCAGCAGACCTTGCTCGACTCAGACACTGAAGAACCTCCCACCTGCCACCACAACAGCCGATCAACCGGGAAAACAAAAAGGTGCCAATTTCAAACTGATCCAGAGACCTTAACAGAGTGGACTTTTGTTACTACAACAAGTCACAGTCGGAGCACAAGTGAGGGATCATGAGGGCTGATCTTTGCCAGCAAGCTCTTCCCCAGTCAGTGTATCTTCTCCCAGGAGCCCTGTTTTGAAATCGGTGGACTTTGCCCAGCTCGGGCACTGAAAGACCTTCCACCCACCACCACAACAGCCAATCAACCAGTCTGCACAAGTATATCAGGACACTATTGTCAAGCGGTCCTCTGCATGAAGGACCACACAATAAGGACAGCGTAGTTGTCTGCCTTGAGTCTGCCGGAGTCATCCGGTAGTCAGCCAGTCAGCTGGCCACTCAGCTCCAATCTTCCCAAAGTCTCAAACTGTACCACTGTAAAGGTAATGTTACAAGATGTACTTAGAAAGTTATCACCTACTGTTTCAGTTGATGCTGCCTTAGAATTCAAAGCTTCAGTTACATATCAGTAGCAGCTACAGATTGTTTAATTGATACTACCCTGCACACAAACTTGTAATACTGATTTTGTTGATACTGCCTTAGTATTGAAAGTTTCAGTTACTTATCAGTAGCAGTTGCAGTCTATTCAATTGATACTACCCTGTACAGAGTTTGCATGGCTTTATTTTAATGTGACACTTGTAAAGTGAATTTGTTGCTCTTCATTTATTATACCTGTTTCTCCTGACTCCCCACATTGGTTCCCCCTATCTTTCCCTGTCCTGCTCCTCATTTTCACTATGTATTTCATCTAACTCCCTATATTGTGTCCCCCCATCTCTCCCTCTCCTGCTCCTCATTTCCTACACCTGTTTCTTCTGACTCCTCATATGGGGTCCCACTAGCTTTCCCTTTCTGAGCCCTTTCACTTGGCACCCTACCTGCTAGAGCCCACCTCTTCCTCTTGACTGCCTACCCCTCTTCCTTTACTCCCCCAGTCCTGCTCTCACATTTCCTCTTCCACATACTTTTTGGCAGCTGCATGGACACTCTATATCAGGTCCCCCTATTTAATCTACCTGGCGTACCCATCATTCGTGGATACATTCCCCCCACCTCTGCTCAGCTCCCCTTCCTCCCAAGGCCCAACAGACAGCAACTTCCTTAACCCGGAATAAAGCATAAAATCACTGCCTTGCCTTCTATTCCCCTAAACTGGCATTGCAGCAAACATGCCTATCTCAGGTGCTGTCCTCACACTGTGTACCTTGGGTCTTATGGTCCTTGCTGACAAACTGCTGGATGAAGTACTAGTCTTCCCAAATGGACACTATGCTGGGCCACCCCTACCCCACAAACACTATGCTGTACTCACCTTAACCTACACACCCCATGAGATGGTCTTGTACACTGGAAAATTAAAAATGTGTCTTCTACTTCCTGACTGACTACCTGGTGCAGCCCCGCAGAAAGAAGCCTATGCTCCCACCTGGACTTCTCCTAAGATGTATCCTAAGAGGCAGTTTAGTGTAATGGGCACTAAGCTACAAACCCGGAGACCTGGATTTCCATCCCATCAGCCCCCATTTGCATACTGTATGACCCTGAGCAGGTCACTTAACTTCCTTGTGCTCCCAGGTCACACCTGGAAACAAGCTTAGGCTTACAGTGCCTTTCCTGGTTAAATAATTTCCCCTTTCCTTTTCCTAAGATCAGCCTTATTCCTTCTGTTACTAAGTGCAGGAGACATCGAGCCCAACCTGGGCCCCCACCTTTTGAATACTAGAATTGCATCCCCTATAGACCCCTCATGGGCTTATACTAAAGGGCTTGGAAATATTCCTCATGAATATAAACAGCCTGCACCCTAAGATTCCTGAACTAGAAGCCTGGGTGCGGCTTTACTCCCCTGATATTGTGGCAATCATGGAAACATGGCTAAAGCTGACCATCCAAACTAGTATAGATATCACAGGCTCCAACACTTATAGAAGAGATAGGAAGGATAAGAAAAAGGAAGAGGAGGAGGAATACTACTATATGCTAGAAACTCTCTCCAGGTCACAGAGGTTCCCTTGCCATTCTTGAACACCACTGTCTGTGAATATGTAGTTGTTAAGCTCCTCATAGGGAATACCAAATCTCTGTATATTGCATGCAACTACAGCCCACCAGCTGTAGACAGGTCATCCCTCTCCGAGCTACTGGGAGGCCTTAGTGCAATATCCCAAGCAAACTCATAATCCTGGGGGACTACAACCTTAACTGGCTGGAAAAAGCACCAAGCACTCTTTAAAACATACTTAGTGACATTCAGTTTCACCAATTAATTGAGCAGCCCACAAGACTCAACAACAAATTAGGTAACTACTCTCTACTTGACTGGCTTCTAGTGAACAGATCAGAAAGAATCCAAGCTGCTGGGATGGATCTTCTCTGACTTCTTGAGTGACCACTTCCCCATCTTCTGCACCTGGAACATTTGTTTCTCCAAACCCCCTCCTAGGGTCATTTCCACTAGGGACTACTCCAAGTTAAACAGTGCCTCCTTTTTGGAAGTCCTCTCTAAAGTAAACTGAGATGATTTGGAATCCAAGGAGGATGTCAATCTTGCCCTGAAATTCTTAATCAATTATCTTACAGTGGTAATTAATAAGCATGTCTATTTTGTCCAAAGAAGATACAAAGGCCTGTTCTCTAAGTGGCTCATCCCCACCCATCGCAATCTGATGAAGATGCGTGACGAGGCTTGGTGCACATACAATACCACAGGATCACTACAAGACTGGCATGAATATGGACAGCTACAAAACCCGTGTAAGTCCATGCTAAAACAAGTTAAAGCTAGCTACATAAAAGATCTACAGACAAGAAACCTACATAACCTGACATGCTTCTGGGCCCAAGTTAACTGTCTCCTAAAAGGACAGACAGCTGCCCCTGGTCAGGAGATACACTAATAGGGATCCCCAACTCGTTGCTGATTGCTGAAGTCTTTAATAAAGTCTTCACCAATCTAGATGGCTTCAAAGTTCCCTCTATCAAGCCACCTCCCATTACCCCTTCCACAGCCAATCCCTCCATCTTCTACTTCATACTAAATTGAAGTACTGAAGCACCTGCTTAAAATCAAACCTGACAAATCTACTGGCCACAATGGATTGGAACCCAAGCTCCTTAAACTTGTTGCCCCTGTAGTTGCTACTCCATTGGCCAAGCTATATAATATGTCCCTGTTCAATGTCCCCCAGAAATGGAAAATCACTCGTGTTGTCCATATTCACAAAGTGGGAGCTAGGGATGTGATCAAGAATTATTGCCAAATATCAATACTTAGAGCCCTGGCCAAAGCTGAAGAAGTGCTTATATATAATCAATTGACAGCCCGCTTTGAGATGAACAACATTCTCACTGCTGTCCAGCATGGATTCTGTAAACACCACGGCACTGACACAGCCCTGATGCATTTCACCACTGACATCTTCAGCGCCACTGATGACAGGTAAGTCACAGGAGCTATCTTCATAGGTCTAACCAAAGCCTTCGACCTAGTGAATCATTAACTCTTCCTAGCCAAACTAGGGAGTCTTGACTTAGACCACCTCGCAACAACCTGGTTTAGAAGCTACTTAGTAGGTCGCAATCAAACAGTCAAATGGAATTCCTGTCTCTCCTCCTGCCATGCAATTACTGACAAAGTCCCACAGGAGACCACTCTTGGACCACTACTCTTCTCCCTCTTCATCAATGAACCATCTAACTGTGGAAAAGCTAAATCAATACTGTATGCAGATGATGCAGTATTGTATAGGAAGGGCTGTGATATAGCAGAAATAGAAATGGGGCTAAATGAGGACTTTGCCTTGCTGGAAAAATGGCTCACTACCAGTCACCTAGTCCTAAACATCAAGAAAACCAAGTCCATACTCTTTGGGTCCAGAAAACTAGGCACAGACAGAACAGATCTTTTAAGGATTAATGCTGCCAAAGGGACTAGGCTGGAGGTTGTTGACAATATTAAATACCTAGGAATGTTACTGGACCAAGAACTCACTTTCAAATCTCATATCGACCACACCACCAAACTGCTATCCCAAAAGATTGGCCTGCTATACAGACTCAGAACCTACCTCACAAATGCAACCTGTCAAGCAGTAGCAAACTCTATCCTGCTCCAAACGCTCCTCTATGGAGCTCCCATCCTATCATCACTATGGAAGACTGAACTCACTAAGCTCAGAGCACTTTATTACAAGGTAGACAGGTTTGCCACACGGGCTGAAAACAGGGAGCACCACTGCACAGTTCTCGCATCCCTAAATTGGCCCTCCCTTGAAGACAGAATTAATCATCCTTTACTCTGCCACACCTACAAAATCATAAGCAACCATGTACCCCACCTCCAGGACATAGTGATGCATAGAAAACACAGAAGAAACCCCCACTCCTCCTCACAACTCCTTCTGGAAGTACCCAGAACACTCATAGCTGCTGGTCAAAGATCGTTCCCATACAGAGCCACACAGCTCTGGAACAAGCTCCCTTCCACCCTACAGAAGACCCTCTCACTACTCACTTTCAGACTCTCACTGAAAGTTCTCCTTTCCTCTAATAATACATGCACCTGTACCTGTTGACTGTAAGCTACCATACCATAAGCTAGCAGGCTGTGCTTGGTAAAGGCACCCCTTAATATATTCTACAGCTGCCTTGATAGTGTGATATAATTCCACTGCTGATATAACATTATGACTACTTGAACACCTTCTAGATATACATTTGCACTTTTATAGTAGGTTATTTATTTATTTCAAGAGTTTCACCAGGAAAGACATACTGAGCTAACAAAGTTCATTTCCAGATGCATCCTGGGGGAAGAGGGAGGAGGAGTTCAAGGAAACAATCAGCAATACATTATACAAAACACTGAGTCTAAGCATTAACAATAATAACAAGTAGAAACCATAATTGTACAATACATTGGAATAAGCAGTAGCAAAAGGCAAGGTCGGAGGGAATTGCCCCATTGGAATTAAATGGAAAATATGGGTCAAAGTGCAGAGGTAGCATGGTACTAGCTGCTGTACAGTGAAGAAGAAAAAGCAGAAGGAGGGGAAAAACAGATGTAGATCGGGGGAAGGAGGAGAAAAGAGGGATAGAGGGTAATGAGAAGAGGAGAAGGGACAAATGTCTGGTGCAGAGCAGGGGAGAGGGAGGAGGAATGAGGGGTAGAGGATATTTACAAGAGGATGATCCCAATTAGAAACAGCAGTGCTCAGAAAAAATGGAAAGGGGTGCTTCCATGGGGCTGGCTGGCCCCAAATGTAACTATCAGATCCACCTGGTAGAATGCACTCAAGAATGGAGAACACGGAATACAAATGTAAAGTCACCATATTTATTTGTCAAACAACAAACATGTAAGGCACCACACATGCACTTCAGCACTTCACCCAAAAGGGCTTTGTCAGGAAGTGAAGCCCTTTAGGGTGAAGCACTGAAACTCATGTGTGGTGCCTTGCACGTTTGTTATTTGACAAATAAATACGGTGACTTTACATTTGTGTCCCGTGTTCTCCATTCGTGAGTGCTTTCTGCCAGGTGGATCTGATATTTAGAAGAGAAGGGACACGTATTAGGTGCAATTGCAGGAGAGGGAGGTGAAATCATGGAGAAGGAAGGATAAAGAGTGTTGGGGAGAAGAGGAGTGATTGGTTAGGGGGAGGGAATTCCAAAGTTTTGGGATGCGGTAGGAGAAAGTAGTTTGGCCAACAAAGGATTTCCTAGAAAGGAGAGCAAAGGAACGGTAGCTAGAGGTGCAAAGGGATTATGAGGAAGGTGGGAGATTGGAGAGGAGAGAGGTCTGGTAAGAGGGGAGGCAAGCCAGAATTTTGAAATAAAGGAGGCACAATGAGTGAGGCATCCAGCTTCGGGGGGTGGGGGGTGGGAGGAAGATACAGTACATGATTAGATACATGTAATACTCTCAGTGTATGCAACTAATACCTAGTCATGTACTGTCTCTGCCGCTATCTGTAATTGTCTACATAATTTGTACCTGATTACTTCCTACAAGATATTGAATGAACTGACTGTAAGTAACTACAGGTCACTATTGAAAAAGGGACATTATTATAATGGTCTCATGAATGCTGCAATCTGATTGGCTGTCGGCAATCTGAGAGCCTTACATTAACCTACTTATTAATATACATGTAGAGTCTGATTACAGGAGCATTGATTTGCCTGGCACTTATTTTTTTTTTTTATTCCATTTTTAGAACTTAGACCCACCATTATGCTTACCGATTGCCATACTAAACAACAATATCAACACAGAAAAGTTGAGGTTGCCAGCAGCGATCATTACCATTACACCCCATCGTTCAGTATAACAATATTTTAACTTGCTAAGTTTTGATTCTTGGTCTGGTCACACACAACAGTTCCTCCCAAGCTGTTGGTAAATGTTTTTACACGTATTGTAATAAATTTGCATAACTGTGATTACCACTTTCTCTGCAGCTAGTCATCTTTGATCCACGTTTCTAACTTGTTTTTAATCCTGATCCAGAGAACAGCAGGTGAAAACATGGCAAAAAAATAAAAAAACAAAACAATTAGCAGTTAGCCTTAGGGAGTGCAGGTTAATTAAATAATTTAGCCACCTCAGCTGACAGTTGCAGGACTCGGTGTTACAGCCCCACCACTCATCTAATTTCCAACTGTGACTTGACCAATAAGCTGCCCCAGACATTTGTACCTGTGGTTAGTTGCAGCAGCTAGACACAGTGACCGATGATATCAGGACTATGGATACCCCTGCTGAAGCTGCAGATGTCCCGGTTTAGAAACAGGCTGCACGGGGATCATGGTAAAAAGCTTTCATCCCAGCAGCAGCTCCATCAATATACAAGCGGCATGTGAAATCAGATTTGTGTTTGATTCTCTGTAACCCAAGTAAGCAAAAAAGCTTTGTGATGTAACATGGAGTGTAATGATGGTTATGTGCTCCAGAGCTGGTTTTTCACTTATGGTGGCACATCATCACACTTGGGTGAGAGAGACAGGGTTTGATCAGGACAGCCATTGTACAGAGGGACAGCTAGGAGAATGAGTTACTTTTCCTCATACATTTGCAGGTCGCGATCACGGAGCATGTCTGGAGAGTCCCGAGACTCAAGTATGTGGGGTTGGGGGAGGGGTTTTAACAGAGTAGTGGGTCAAGTTCTACAGGAACACAGGATTTTTAGCCTCCCTTGTGGACAACAATGACAGCAATTCACAATAGCAGCTCTTCCATTTTGTCAGAAGGTGACTTCCAGTGCTGACCAATGCTAGCATGCATAATCCACCACTATGGGAATCATCCCCATGCTGAAAGCAGATGCTGCAGCTCACAAAACTAATCAGCCCTCTACATCCATCTCGAATGGTTGAGATAAGTATCTGCTCTAGCAGCAACACATTCGTATGGGACATAGGCTGATTATTTGGTGGCAGAGCTGCTGTTTGACATACACTAACTGCCTAGTTTAGTTTATGCCAACTTCTTATCCTAGTTGTCATGTTACCTTACATCAAGCATTATCACATGTTAATAAAGGTGGGGATGGGCAGAGGTATAGCCTTGGGTTTGTTGTCTGAGGGTGCAGAGTCATTTCCTTTTCTCCTCTTAGCCCCATGACCGTAGCATGTCAAACATGGAGAGAATACAGGTGGTGGTGGGCCAGTATACCCCTTGCTAATGCCTTTAACAGGGCACCTGGTTAAGCAGAACTGATCTAACTATGAGCTTCAATTGGCCACTCAATTGGGATGACTTGGAGGAGTACCTCATGGATCCCCTCCAGTTTCCCATGAAAGTCTTGGTAATTTTAAGTAGAGAGCTAGAAATAGCAGCTTCTAATTGTAAATCCCAGCAAACTGACCAAAAGGATGGACTATATTCCCTTTACCAATACTGCACCCATTGCTCTTTGTAATGTTTTAGCCAGAATCTCTTCATGCAGGCCCACTGCGGCTCTGGGAAGGGAATTAAAGGAGTCACCCCCCCCCCCGTCCGCTCGTCCTGACCAAAAGTTTCCTACCTCTTTCTATTTTTTGCCCCTCTATATTGTCAAAGGACAATATGCTTCTGACAGCAACTGGAATTCTCTGCAAATCTAACAGCTCACGCCTGTGGCTTCTTGACTGGAGTTGTATTCTGGAACTGGAGCTGACTCATGAAGTTTAAAATCATTGCCTTTTTTAGTTTATAGACCAATTCCTATTACACAAAATGTTGCTGTTCAGCTTTCTAGCCTAGGACATTAACAGAGTTTAAGGGCCTTTTGCAACAAGGCATTTATTGCTGCACTGTGAACTTATTGTGGAGCAACCAAATTTCTTATGGCCCTTTTTATATTTGTCCTTGCACTTGTGCAAAGCAAACATATTGTTCTGATTACTGTATTTCAAAGGTGTGTCACTATCGGATCCAATGCAGCTCAGGCTGCAATGAATGGACTCGGCCATCATAGTCCAGTGATCAGCGAGGCTGATCATGACGCTGCTTTGCCAGTTGATGGGCAGAAACTTTGTGTAGTTAAAAAGAGGTAGCCATGCCTATCAGACAGCAGCTGCCTTCCTTCATCTGCATTCTGCTACCCACCAACCAACTGAGCGGTGTTTCTGCAGATCATGGGAATGATAAGTACCACCCAGTGTACTGTAAAAAAGCCAAATTGGGGTGAGTGGCAACAAAACAAACAGGGCTGCTGCAGCATAAAGTTCCAATTCAGCAAGCAAGCACACTGATGAATAATGTCGATGCTTGTTTCTTTGTGATGGAATGGGAGACGGGAGTATGCACGTAGCCAGAACAGTGACTGTGACTCAGCTGTGGGGACAGCAGCAGGCAGCATGCTATGAACCACGCGGTTCATCTTTGTTCTCTAACTTAAATCCTCTCTCACTCTTCATCCAAGCAAGTCAGCCAGGGGGCTGTTACTTTGTTCTTTGTAGTTTTTTCTTCTCCCTTTTATATAATTTATTCTGAATATGAAATGTGAAATGTAAATCTTCAACATGTTGTTCCACAAACTGGTTGCAATTTTTAGATTTATCTTGCACTTGAACAACTGTGAAGTGCACTAATTTTGTAGAACCCAACAGTATACCCTGTCATGACTTACTGTGTTTTAAACATTGAAAAAAAAATTGAATGTAAAAATATTTAGTTTCATTAGGCTGTCACTTGGTAAAGTAAATAATGATAGATTAGTGCCAAACTATGGGTTTACTGGGGATTATAAAATGGCAGGGATCAATGAAGTAGTGTGATTAGTTATTTATAGTGTAGTGTAGGACTACAATGCACTATAAATAACTAGTCCCAATAAAACAGCCAGAGTTCAGAATCTGATGCTCAGTGATTCATTTTTTGGCATTCTAATTAGAATATTGCAGTTACTTGAAGTCACTATTTTTAGCCTGCTAACATTTTCAAGAATGTGGGTGCGATTGATAAAGTGGTACAGTTCTCTTTTGCTCACTGAAAGGCACTGAAAAGTGATTGAAACACTCACACCATCTCCCAGGAGCCATTACATTTCTGCTTTCAGTGTCTCTCATGCCGATAGCACTGTGCGGCACCTGAGCTGTACAGCTGTCTGTTTCCTCACCCAGCTACAATCGAATTCATTCCCAGTCTCACTGAGTGACCGAACAGAGCCATCAATCAATTTTTTACCCATAGGTTATGTGAAAGCCTAGATAATCACATTTTTACTCTGTCTTCTGCAGCATGCTTGCTCTTCCTCAAAGTCATACTGCTCTCTCTCACAGCAGATGGAACTGACTTACTAATCCTCTAAAAGCACATAATCAAATGCCACCATAATCAAAAACCATCACTAGCAAAAAAAAAAAAAAAAACGAAAAAACCTTATACAACTATTACATTTTTTATTTATTTAAATTTAAACAATCATGCAATCCATGTTGGGGGGGAGGGAGAACTACAGTACTACAAATATGGAGGCTCCATTGGGTCAAAATACCAAAAAGCAAAGCAGTAAAGTAAAAGTGGAGGGACTACTTTAGGGTAAAATCCCAAATAAATTGTAACTTTTTCATGTTAAAATACTTGTTTTAATAATGAAATCTATTTAAAAAATTAAAAGGCCATTTTATAAGCACAATAAGACACTCTGGGGTGTGCATTGTGCTGAGATAACTGCACTTCCAGGGGCTGAAAGCACTCAGCCTGTAGTCTCGAGCCTCACTGCATTCCTGGGCATGCGGTTATCTCAGCACAATGCACTCTCCATTGTGTCTTTTTGCTTATTTAATGAATGGTTAGATAATGTGTTTTGACCAATGATGTTGCTAGGATTCCAAAGGATTCTGGGAAGCTCTTTTTATGCAAGTTTGTATGACATGCAATGAGTATAGTTTTATTTATTCATGTATTCATAGGATAGGCTCACTGAAACCAAATGTCCTTTTACAGGAGTGACCCAGATGTCAATGGAACAATTTTACTATAGATGGCTGCAATGCTGAATAAAGTGTACATAATATATGGAAGGATATAAAGATGTCCACAGTATATGGAGTAAAATATATACACAGTAATATGAATCCAGTAAACATATAATATGTGATGAACTATAATACTTGCATAGATAAGGGTATTTACAGTCTTCTAATCATTCAGTACTTACAGCACTGACTGATTATAGGACATGACGCAAGCGTTGATCTTTTACAAGTCAATAATAGTTTAGTGCTTATGTAACAGTTTCTGAAGTGGTCTAGGAGCAGCCATTATGACAACTAAGTAACTGTAGTCCAAAATGAGATAACAAAAATAACTGGGCTGCCATATTTATCCTGGAGAGAATACAGATGTTGGATTTGTTACAGTGAATGACCTCTAATTATGGACAGACTTTGGAAATAATGAACTCCACATGTGCATCAAAAGATACGTTTGCATCATACACTCCTGTTTTTCTATCATATGCTCATATTGCCATCATGTACAAAGCAATTCTGGAGAAAAGTGGCCAGTTCCTGTATTTTGAAAGATAAGAAGACTTAACAAAGTGTGTTAACTAATTTGTTTCTAAGTCTTCATGCTAAATGTGTTTGCTGCATATTTCCAGAGGCTGCTTTATACCTTCATAGAATATACCATGTTAATAGCTTTGAAGTTTTACTTTGTTACTCTGACAGCTGACATAGCATATTGTGTGGGCTGTTTTCAATCACTGATGGAAAGAAGAAAAAGAATTGGATGTTTGTAGAGCCAAGTAGTGACAACATCACATCCCTAAGCAGCCAGTGCAGACTACAAATGCTTCCCTCTTGAGAAAGAACTAGGGTCAGATTAAAACAAAGTCTTGCAATCCCACATGACATCATACCATTTGTAACTTATTGTTTTTATTTTTTTTATTTTTAATGTCTTAGCTAAAAGAATAATTTTGAAATTAATGCCAGATTTATTTGATGGGTATTACTTTGGTTTTGTGTGAACAATCAGTAATGTTTAAACAAAAGTAAAAATCACTTGCTTTAGTACAAGAGTCCATGAAATTAATGACATGTTTCAGTTTCAATAGAGAAATTTTGTTGGACAAATATCATAAATTTAATACTGTTCTAGTAAAGCATTATAGGCTCTCAGTCCCCTTTTACAGCCAGAGATTTATGCCTCATGAAAACTAAACAGAGTACAGGAAGAGGAACAGCAATAGGGTTGCTAGGATTCATCGGATTCTGAGTTTTTGTTTGGTATTCGGAATTTTGGTATTTAAAGCTGAAAGTCTGAATCCGAGACCCAGCTTGGATGCAGAATTGGAATTGGATTCTAATTCTGAATTCGAACACTGCATAAGTATCATTTAATAATCTCCCCCACACAATAAAATGCTCACAGAGGGCTAGGAGAAAAGCCCTCCCGCATCACTCTCCCTCCCCATCCCCCTAATAGCTCAGGCAGTGGGTCACTTGGGTCAACTGCTGGTTGGGGTTGCTCTTAACACTCTGATCAGAATAATGACAAGGTGTGGACTAGGTAGACACTGGAGTGCAGGACACTGGACACTGTGGCCAACTGTCATATCACACATAATTGATTGCCCCTCTTCTTTTCCAGCCAAGCAAGCATCAGAAATGGGCACACAAGTTAACAGCGGCACACCCCCACACACACTGATCTCTTCACAGTTCCTGGCCCATAATCTGAGAGGGAGGACTCAGTCGCCCAATTTGGGGTTGGCAACTGTCTTCAGTCAAGAACGGTTGGCAAGCAGAAGCAACACAGTAGCGATACTGTCCTATATTGACCCCAACCTCCTTCCCTTGACACAGCATCCTACCTCTCTCCCCAAGTGGTGGCTGACTGAGAGAAATTCCTAGGTTGCCTCTACTAGATGTTTAATCAGTAAAGTGTCTGACAGGGCCTGCAACCCAAGGCTTGCACTCAGTTGGTCTCCCTTTTGGACTAGGGGCCAGGGACTGGGAAGGGATCTGTGTGTGTGGGTTGGGGGGTACTGCTGTTGTTAAGTTGTATGCCTATGCTGCTGATTGCCAAAGCTTGCTTGATTGGGATGGGGGTGTGTGGTTGATAATATGTGATGTGTTGTCCACACTGTTCAGTATCCTGTCCTCCAGAGTCCACCCAGTCCATGACATGCCACCATTCTGTGTAAAGTGCCATGACCATCCCCAGTCAGCAGCTGACCTGACTGACTCACTGACTGAGCTTAAGGTAAGGGAATGGTGAGAGTGAGAAGAGTGAGGAAGGGGGCTTTTCTCCTGGTCCCTTTACAAGCATTTTACTGGGTAATAGGGTTGTAAAAATTGTTATTTGAAGTTGGATATGGAATCAGAACCTCCAGTTCTCACTCCACTGCCTTAGCAGGTATTGGAATAGAATCAGATTTGAAACTGGATGGTCCAACTATCTAATAAATGACTGACAGGATGGAATCAGGTGATACTGAGCATCCCTAAATAGCAACATACTGTAGTGGGTTGGAAGATCCCTCCTCCATCATCAGAGCAGACTGCCTCTCCACACCTCAGAGTTAAAGGGACAGAAAAGTTAAAAACAGGATTTAGCCATTTTTTTAGTGCATCCCTATTTGTAGTCCATGTCACCACAGTAGCATTTCCATTTCTTGTACACCAAAAACTATACTTGAAGTTTACACTGTGAATACAAAGTTGACCATTTCTGCAATTCTTTGAGCCGTGCTTCCTGTCTGTGACTCAGTAATAGAAGTGCTTATAAAATGGGTAGTAAAAAAGTAGAAATGTCATTGGTCAGAATGCATCACCTGATCATACAATAATGCTTCACAAATGCACAGCACAAAAAACAGAACTACTTTACAAGACAAACAAAAGCCTTTATAGTAAATAAAATCCATGCACCAGCAAAGAAATTCAGACATTTGTCATGTTTTTCATCATAAATATAGGCAGAAATATAAGGTATAAGAATGAGTAATGTTCCACCAGAATATGTTAACAGTTTTGGTTCTCAAACATTCCCCAACAAGAAATTAAAGAGTGAAAAAACACTGATTCAGTAAGCAAACATTTCACATTTTCAGTAGCTGAATCAGATAGAGGATAATGTCTGATGTACAGGTGATAACCACGGTGTAATCACCTTGTGTGATTGCTAGGGCATCAGTAAAACTCGAGAGCACAGCTCAAGATGTTTACCATTGCCCTAGCAACCATGAGAGGTGATTACGCCGTGGTTATCACCTGTACATCAGGCATTGTCATTTATAGTGTATGGGACTCGATATGAGAAGTTACTTCCTCCCCTCCACCCCGAACACAAGCAATTTAACCTTAACTTATTCATGAAACTGCACTACAGCCATATGATCATGTAGGAAAACAATTTATTAAGCTACATGGACTGAACAACAGCGGGGCTGAAATAGCACTAGAGTTACAATTTCTAGCAGACAAGGCGATCTCTAGACTTAACAGTAAACTGTTACTTTGGAATGTTATTTGAATACTGTACTGAGACTAACAATCGTGTTCTGGGTGTGTAGAATATTATTATACAATGGCAAGAAAAAATCCTGGACTCTGATTGGTCAGTCTGGGGCTGGACCCGTGATGTTATCCCAGCATAACATCACAAGTCTAGTCTCAGCCTCACTGTGAACCTGCAGATGAGCATTTTATGAAGCCTTTGATTGAGCATTTTATAGAGCCTTTGATTGATTGTTTTATGGAGCCTTTGACTGATTGTTTTATGGAGCCTTTGACTGATTGTTTTATGGAGCCTTTGATTGATTGTTTCATCTTCTCTTAAAAACCAAAAATATTTTTCCACACAAAAACTTCTTTAAAATTATTTTTATTCTGTATAACAACGAGCCATTTTATAATAGGAATAATGCACTCCAGAGTGTGTGTCGTGCTGGGAAAACGTCACTTCTGGGGAGATTAGTCGCACTCAGCCTGCGGCCTCGTGCCTAATCACCCCAAGCGTGATGTTATCCCAGCACGGCACACACCCTGTCATGCATTATTCCTTTAATAACACTGGCAATCTGTTTCGTAAACCCACTGCCATGACATAGATGAGAGGGGTTTATAAGGTTCTGATATCATGACAGTGGGATTACAAGGCTGTAAGCAGCTTACTTTCAGTGGGTAATAAGGGCTGCATATACATTATATGTCAATAAAAGTAAAAAAAAGAAGTGCAAGAATAAAAAAAAAAAAGCAAAAAAAAAAAACTTGGTCTCTGAATGTCTTCAGCGACTGGCTAAATGCTAAAACTTCGCTTTAACTGTCACCTGAAAGGCTAGCAAATATCCTTTGGGAAATGAATGCATGAATGTAAAACAACCAGGGGGTAGCGGAATACCATCAATAGCAACATAGCTCCTTGTGCTGAAGAGACATACTTCATCTCCACTCAAATAGGGTTGTGATCAGCAGACAAACATTTTTCTGTGAATACTGTACTTATACAGTAGTTATTATGAACAAGTTTTTCGGAGCTAGAAAAGATAAAGCCATGGACCATGAGCATATCACTGATGCTGATTAGGAACTATTAACCCATTCCTACTGGTAGCATCATATAGCATCGGAACCATCCATTGCTTAACTCAACCCAAAATGGCTGAACAAGATAGAATGAGGAGCTTTGGAGCACCGTCACCCAGTATGGTCCCTGGCTTAGTGTGGCATCTGTGGCTAGAAATTCAACATAGTTGAGATCACGCGATGCAGAGCACCAGCTAACAGCGTTTCCTGCCAGCTCCAGCTACCCAATCATCTATTTTACCTCTAAACCCAGCTTCTTTAGCAGTGGGTGGGACTGAATTGAAACCTGATTACTGCCGCTAATTGCAGCTACTCTCCAGTGTAGTCTATGGAGGTGGAAAAGAGGAGAATGCTGCAGAAACATACTCCACCCTCCACGCCCGAGCAGGCCCTGAAGAAATCCAAGGCCATGACTGCTACAAATACCCAGGAAGTACTCTCTTCCAACCCTGATATGGAACCCCTCACACTGGCTTGTTTCCTCGAAGAGTTTAAAACCCTTCAAGGAAGAACTGCAACAAATTACAAGAGAATTCAAGCTACTTGCCAAAGCTTTGGAGGACGTTACCACCCGTACCTCTGACAATGAAGCTCGCATTCACTCCATGGAATGCAAACAAGTTAAAATTGATTCTGATCTGGTGGCGGCCCATCAGTGGATTACCAAACTCGAAAACAAGGTTGAGGACCTAGAAGGACACTGCCGCCGCAACAATGCAGTGCTGATCGGGCTTCCAGAGAAGGAAGAAGGGCTCGATTCAATAACATTTGCTCAAAAGTTCATTGAAAAAGTGGCCAGCCCATCTCCCTTTGGCTCTAAATACATAATAGAAAGAGCCCACCATGACCTCCGGCCATCTCCAACACCAGGCGCTCCACCACGTACTTTTATATTTCATTTCTTAAATTTTCAAGAGCGTCAACACTTCATTTGTAAAGTCTGAGATGTGAAAGAGCTAAAATGGGAAGGAGCAACAATCCGAGTTGCACAAGACCTCCCGCTTTCTGTACAACAACAAAGGGCTACTTTTCACCATCTAGTCACTAAATTGATAACTGCAGGGGTCAAGTTTCGAATGGGGTACCCAGCCAGGCTTCAAGTTTTACTTTCAGGCTCCTGGGTCACTTACAAGGATGTGGATGCTGCAACAGCCAGTCTTAAGGCTGCTTTCCCTGACCTGTTCAGAGACCCGTGAACACCTTACAGTAGCTATCAGGTGGATCATTGCTTATATGTGATTCTACTGATAAGAAAGAGACTGCCTTTTGCTTCTTGCCTTCTCAAAATTGGAAATGGCTCGCAAGTTGTTAGGTCTAACCCACCATGCTTATGAATAATAGAATTATCATGGCTCAGTTTGGAAGCACACAATACACCAGAAGTTACTCCCAATTTACAACTACAGAAGCATTTCTGGTTTGAACTTACCCCCAGCATCGCCAGTAGTGCTAATGGCCTTCCCTGATTCTTCTATCAGTTACAACAAGCAATTATTTTCTGCAAAGCTTGCATACTCATGGTGTAACGGGAGCCTTCTTGAATGAGGCGCTTCATGTTTTTGGACACTAGAGGGCACCACGCTCTGCCTCCTGATTAACATTAAAACTCCACTTCAATTATTCTGATGGCCTCAGAGAAGAGATGCCTATTTTCTACAAACTTAACTTACTGCCTGTTTATTGAAACTTCATAATACCTGCTTACAGAACCAGTTAACAGTACACTGACAGACTTTGCCCTAAGTTCAAATGTTTATGTCTGCAGTGGGCGGAGCCTGCAGACGTTTTGCATCAGAAAAGGACCTACGTCATGTTTTCCATTCGCACAACAGTATTTCTTCCGTGGAGAGCCCAGCCCAAGTACTACGCTGACTGTATAAGGCATGGTAGTTAAACAGCCCTATTTTTCTTGCCGCTTCATGTCTCCAGAGGTGCCTTCCCCCACAGAGTAAGTTTAACCCACCCCAACTCTGCCCCACACAGAGTTTACTACTCGGATCTCAGCAACAGCTCTGCCTTCCTCCCATAGCCGGCCAGCAGCTGCAGCTCTCTATCCCGTTCAACACTACAGAGCACCGAATCATCATTTGGCATTGTATCCAGCAAGCGAAGGAGCACCAGCTATCTACACCCTTGTCAGGCTCTGGTTCCGGCTCTGACAGTCTTGAGAGAAGATGGGAATCTACAGAGTTCCCTTCCGTCCGCGGGCCTGTTAGATGACGACGAGGAGAGATGGCTCGGCCAGGTTGCTCGGGAATGTCTGCATCACTCAGATCACCCTGGTCTCCGCAGGATCATGGAGGATGAGGTCTCTCAGCTGTGTATGGAGTGGAGTCCATATGAGGGAGCAGGGTTACACATTTGTCTTTAGCGCCGTTTCATGCCCTGTACTCAGCTCCCAGTTTCGGATCCGCACACTCACACACTGTCTCTTCTCTCTTCGATGAGAATCTTCCTTGTATCACAGACTGCAGCAACGGGCGTAGCTAGAAGCGCCCCTGAGCTCTGCTACATAGCTCGGCATTACCAGCTGCTGTGTCTTGCAGTGACACATACATACAGACAGACACACACACACAGAAACACAGGCACAGAAGAGCCCTCTTCATACTCGACATAGAGACACACATGGAGATATAAATATGCAAACAGGGCTTCACTACTGCATCGGTAAAACCAACAAAATACCCAAGCAGTGATAATCATCAGGTAGAACCTCTTGGTCGGCTGTTGCAGAGTTTTTAAAGGATAGCATATGGCTATGTAGCGGTCCACTGTCATGATGACCAACATATAAGTTGAGGCAAACATGCCCATTACTTGGAGATGCTTCACTATTCTACAGAGAAAATCGGGTCCATAAAACCGGTAAGTTACCTCCCAGCAGAGCTGTGGTAAAACCTGGAAGAAAGCCATGACTAGATCAGCTACGCTGAGGTGTTTGATGAACAGATGCATCCTGGACATCTTCTTCTTCTTGCTCTTGTAAAGGGCAAGCAGGACACTAGTGTTGCCAATGACAGCCACCACAAAGATAATGGCCAGGACAGCAATCTCTATTTTTGCTAGCTCCTCGTCCCTCCCATATGGATCTGTGGTGTTTGAAGTCGTACTTAAATTTTGCTTTATTGTAGCAGATCTAATTGCTGCAGTTCCATTTTTGTCGGTGGAATTCCACATGACTTGTACACCTGTAACTCGCAACTCTTCTGCTAGGTCTGATTTATTATTGTTCAAGTCACTCCACTCTTCTATAGGCGTGTGGCACAATACTAGTACTGGTATCGCTTACGTAAGGTGCGTTCTCTGGAGTTGCGCCGTATATTCCCTACAACACTAACTGATAACCCAGACAATTAATCGATCTGATGAGGCTCAGAGAGGACTGGACGTTATGAACAGGACTCCAGCTTTACTGAGCAGTTATCACTTGGCTCCCAAACCCACTTCTGACTACGTTTGCGATCAGTCATATTACATCATTCACCGTGAACTCCGGGCTCCAATAAATGCAAAACCTTCATCAGGATTGAGACGCGTGGCTAGGTATTTATTCTTTCTGATCAATTCATAATTGTTCTTTCCTCCTCACAGTTCCACCTCATACAGACGCTTACAAAATCAATTGTTGGAGTTGTTTACTGCATGGAACAAGTTAAGGAGCTCGAGCTCAGGTTTGCCTCAGTTTTGTTACCCCTGGGGAGAATTTCAAATCATCATCCACCCCACTGGCACAATTTTCAGTTCTCAGCAACTCTATTTCTGAACTTGGACTCTCCTGGAAGTCTGACACCCTCCGATATCTAGGCATCATCCTTACAAGAAACCCAGCTTGCCTTCAACAACTAAATCTAGACTCCCTTGTTCACACGGTCAGCCAGGATCTGAAAAGATTGTCCCTTCTCCCCATTTCCCTTTGGGGTAGAACCAATCTGGTCAAAATGAACATTTTCCCTCACCTCTCTTACCCTCTTAATCTTCTGAATATATGGCTTCCCCTAGCATGGTTCAGGAATGTCTATAGTCTCATCACCGACTTTATATGGGCTGGCAAAAAGCCAAGGTTGGCGTTCCACAAATTAGCGGCCCCCAAACTGAAGGGTGGTCTGTGACTACCCCACATAGGCCTATACTATTGGGCAAGCCATGCCAGAAAATATCTTAAATGGATGACTACTGAACCGGCTCAGATCCCTTTCTCCTTTCACCCTGTCTAGCTTAACATTGAGTTGAACCTGATTAAACAACAGGGTATTTCCTCATCAACACTTTTATTCACTAAACTGAAGTCACTGCCCTCTCACCTACAAGTTCCCCCTATCGCAGCATCGATAAGAGCTCATGCCCAGTTATGTTCTTTTCTAAAATACAACCACAAGAGAAATCCCAATATGAAAATAGAGGGTAAACCTCTTCCCAATGGATGGCTCCCTCAGCTTGGAAACTGCCTGCTTTCATATTTTGTGTCAGAGACAGGGAACTGGCTCTCCTCCATTGAAATTTGCATAAAGCAAACATTCCTAACACTTGTATCTTCCAAATTTTCCAGTTGCGCCACCTCTTGATCAAGGCCATAGAAGCTACTCCCCTACAACCTCCAAATTTCTCCTTTCTTATGGAATTAAGTCCCATAGCAGGCCTCCCTCAAGCAGTCTCCAAGATATATGGCACTCTTTTTACTAGATCTGTCCAGAGAGCTTTGGCCCCACTATGTACTGGTCCCCCCATTTTCCTTATAAAAATCTCAACTGGCCCTTATTATGGTAAAACTGCCACAAATTTCTCTCTCAGGAAAGATTCAGACTTATGCAGTTCCATATACTGCATAATCTCTACTATTCCCCCCCAAAACTTGCTAAACTAGGGTGTGTACCCTCCTCTACCTGCGTTTGATGCTTACAAGGTGAAGGCAATCTCTTTCACATTTTTTTGGATCTGTTTGAAAATAGCTCCATTATGGGCCATGATCAAGAGTAGAGCTGCCCCCCTTCTACAGTATGTCTGAATGACTTATTTTCTCTGGACATATGCATACTAGGGGATTACTCTTCTATCCCGGTATTTATCCATAAATATCATATAGCACTGATTTCATCATCTGTGAAAAAGTTGGCGCTAAAGCATTGGAAAGATGACTTAGACATCTCCTACACGGAATGGTTACAGGAGCTTCTGAAAATCTGAGAACAGAAAAATCCATAGCCAGCCTTTACCATAGACTTAAAAAGTTCAACAGAATATGGGGCCCATTGCAAACGGTATACTCTCTGTAATCTACTGTCAGAGTCACAGTGTTCTTCAGAGAATGAGGTTTCAATATGTTGCTCTGTGTGGGATGGTGGGAAGGGGGGTGTTTTGGATCGGGGAGGGGTGGGGAAGAGGGAGAGGATAGATCTTATATGTCTATGATTGTTTAACTGCACTTCTCTGTTATGTTATGGATCTATTCTCTGTGTTGTAAAAACTTCAATACAATTTTGAATTGAAAAAAGAAATTCAACATAGTTTAACTCATCAAGGCTTAAAAGGTGTCAGTGAACTGTCTCCAATTTCTTTTGACATGCAAGCTGATGACAACCAAAATGAAACCTTACTTTATCTAAAAGGAAAAAACATACAAATCACAGCAGAGCTACCAAAACAAAGACAAACTGAGAATCTTCTATATGCACAACTTGAAAACCCATTCTGCCTAGTGAAACTGTTTAAAAAGTATTTGACTAAGTTTCCTCAAGATGTTCCTGCCTTTTATTTACATCTTTAAAAATATCGCAGCAAATATAAGACATTTAAGTGATACGATAGTCAAAGCAATCAGTGGGTGTTAATTTTTTGGAGAGTTAAGGAAGTTTGCCCATTTAAGGACAGACTGTATTGTCAATGGGCCCCCAACCAATAGGGTGGCTCAGGGATGGTTAGAGAAAGAGGAGAAAAAGGGAAGGGGGGGAGCAGGGGGGAAAGTTTTTTTTTTGTCTATTTTGTTTGTGACGCTCCAGACCCCAGAACTCTCTCAGGCTACTCAGCATCCCACCACTTCTACCACCACCATGACCCCACCTCTTCAAGGGCATTACTTTCTCCTCAGCGAACCCTCTCAGGACAGGGTCCATGAGGAGATTGAAGGGGCAGAGGCAGAGATCCGGTGTAGGGCGTGTGGTAGCTGGCACTGAGAGCTGTTGCCTATCTGGGCTGGAAGGGTTTTTCCTTGAGTTATGCCCCAGACATGGGACGTGCAATGCCACATAGCCCATGACGTGGATGTTCCCACCTATGTCTGGAAGGCAGCCGCCTGACATCTTCCCCCATATGCAAGCCCCTGTGCATCACAGTGCAGCAGGTCTCCACCGGGGGACACTGCTATGCGGGGCTGTCCCTGGATCCCTCTCCGAGAGAGGAGAACAGTCCTCTGGATGTTCAATCCTCTCTATCCCCTGCCAACCCCCAGCGGTCCGGGCTTGTTCCCGAGCCCAGGTCACTGTCGTGGTGTGAGGTGTGGCATCCAGCGCCTCAACCCTCAGTGCCAACAGGCTGGCACAGGGGAGGGGGTTTTGTATGACATCTTGGGGGGGTGGGGTCTTGTGAGGCCAGTCATAAGGTGGAAGCAAGTAAGTGGGGGAAATAATAGAGAGAGAGAGGAGGGAGAGAGAGAGAGAGAGAGGGCAAGCAAGTGGACTTTAAAAAGAAGGGTACAGAGTTGGGGAGCTCATAATTTCTACTTCTTGGTAAATTTTCTGAGAAGCACGTCAGTTGTCATTTTTAGTTACTTGAGAATTCCAATTTCTCTTTGTTTTGTCTTATGAGTTAATTTAGCACACCTCTGTATTGTGGTAAGGTTAAAATTGTAGCTTATTTAAAGTATTAGCAGTAACTGAGCTTGGCAGTTGGAGTCCATTAGCAGACCTGAGGTAAGTAGCAGGCTTACTTGGTTTGATGGCTGGATTTGGCTAAAGACTGTGGTGTGTGTATAGGGAGAAATGGGGTTTGTCATTTGCAATGGCTTTGGGAATGATTGTCATGTGGCTTGTGTAAGATCCCGACCGCGTGGTGTGGTTAGCGTGGTTTCTTGGTGCTGCCCCCCCCCCCTTTTGTTAGACGCTTGATGCCTGGGTAGGGGCTCTCTTTTTTGGTGTAGGCATCCAAAGAGCTTGCATATTGGGCCTGGAGAGTCTTTCTGGTGACCGTTCGGGCGGTTAAGAGTGGGCGGGCCAAGCAGCCGCAGTGCGGGTAGCGCTGAAAGTCTGGAAGCACTTAGTACCAGCAGTCTAAGTTGGGGCCAAAAAAAAAGGACATTTGAAGTTTATACCCATGGAGAGCAGAACAAGTGGCTTTGCTGAGTAAGGTAGTGTGGGCGGGTTGTTGGTTTTACTGTGGAGCTGCTGGCTGATGAGGTCACCTGAACACATGGTGGGCAGAAGGCTTCCCAGTAGGACCTGCAGGACACCATAAGAACAGAGCAAGAGGCAGCACTCTTGAATGGGGAATCGCTAATTGGATCTGGTTATGCCACACAATGGGGAAATTCCTCAGTATTGGGGAAAGGAGCCTGGGTTTTGTTTGCTGAATCGGGAAGGGTGGGGGGTTCATAGGGGAGCAGGCCCTGTCTTGGGACTCAAAGGCTATACTCAGCAGGGGTGGCCGTGTCTTGGAAGCGGGAGTGGTAATAGGCTTTTAGCTATAGGAGATGGCAAACAGTATGTTTTGGAGCTGGTGGATGAAGCCGTTTTCTGGAGTTTTTTCCTTGGAGGATGCCATCTTAGGTTCTGGGTGAGTGGCTGCCATTTTGGGAGCAAGCCACGTGGGATGTATAGGGGCAGGTGGCAGTTATTTTATTAGCAGCTGCTCTTTTTGCACTGGGCCTGGGTAGGCATTACATTATACAATGAATATATAGCCTTACAAGTGAAGGGGTTAACATATATATATTTTAAGATTCTGATTATAACAAATATATTTAATATTCGATTTACAATTTTCCACATTTGTAAGGGTGCACAGCCCATGTTAGGCTGGGATTATGCAGCATGCAAAAATCAAACATAAGGCATTTGGTTTTAAATTTTAAACTAGTTACTAACAATGGCAGTATAGTATTACTCATATGTCATTTAGATGTAATCAGAGGACAACGGTTGTAATGAGTGGAGGGTTACAGTGCTTCAGGGAATGGGATTTGGAAGGAAGGGCGGTAGTAAAACAAGAGACCAGCAAGGGCAAGTATTAATTTAATGGTGTTTATGATCCCAGGTGCAGGTCACACATGGATCACAGCCATGGCACCCAGGAAGTCTAAAGCCACCAAAGAGGAATGCTACAGGGCTATTATGGACCTAGTGGAGCAGGCCAATAAATTATGAGTCAGTGTATGCACAGGCCCAGGACGGGGGAGGTGGGGAGAGAAACAGAAGGCTGGAAAGGGATAGGGCAGGAAGGACAGAAAGAAAGTCCCTCTAGGCCCAGTGTCACCAGAGCCTGCTTTCCCGGCTACCCCTAGCGGGCAGGTGCAGGGTGAGCCTCTTCCTGTGTCTGCATCTTTACAGGAACCTCGATCTGAGCCCTCCATCACACCCTCACCCCTCCTGAATCTGCCGAGTACCCAGACCTCCAATGGTACACCTTTGCTCCCAGGGCTATGGTCAAGATTGAGCCAGCAAGATAGCTCCCTGCCTACTGCCCTAGTGGAGTTGGCACCTGGGTTGATGTCAGAGCCCCAGCCATCGGGTAATGTGGATTTTATGCTTGAGAGTAGTGTGAAGGAGTATGTTGAGCAAATGTTAAAATCTATGGGGGATAATGGTCCAGGGCAACTGGAGAAGGTGCTGGGGGAGATAAAACAGGGGCAGGGAACAGGGAGAGTGGACGAGCATACAGATGAGGAAAAAGAGAAACCATGAAGTGTTGCAATAGGTTTCACAGGGGTTAGAATTGGGGACCATGTACCCCTAACTGCAAAAGAAAAGATTTGGAAGGGGGAATATGTCGACATTTTTTCACAAGCCCACAGAGATAACATGGAGATGTTGAGGAGAAGGAGAGATTCGAGAAGAAGGACATTGTGGCAACAGTGGTTCTGTTGGACAAGGAGAAAGAAGAAAAATCTTTTAAGAGTAAGACTTGGGATGCATGGTCAACAGGCTTCACGTATTATACAGAGGGGATGGGGCCCCAGTTGGCATGTCTTGCTCCTTTAAATACCTCGGAATCACACTTGACCCCCAGTTAGACTTCTCTATACATATTCAAAATGTGTGTCTTACAACAAACATCAGACTTGGCTTTTCATATAGGGACCGTGGGTCCCTTACTGTAGCTGCACGGACTGCCCTTGCAGAAGGAATACTTCTTCCCACTCTTAGTTATGGGCTATGATGCTAAAACTAGCCTTGCAAAATGGTACATGGCCTATAATAATATTTGCCATTTTGCCCTCGCCGCCCCTCGTCTCACCCATCACTGTGAGTTACATGACAAACTTAACTGGTTGTCCCCGAGTAACTTTTGCTCCTATGTCTTGGGCTATTTCATCGACAAAATTGTCCAAAATGCCACCCCTCCTGTTCTGTCTGAATTCTTTCAGCCAGCGCAGCCATAATACAAACTCAGGTCTGTTGAGTCACAGTCCCTCCTTGTACCTAAAACTCGTACTCTCTGGTGAGCCTGCCTTTGCTGTCTGTGCCCCTTGTCTATGGAACTCCTTATTGGTTCTCATCAGATGTACCTCCGCCCATCCCTTGTTCAAGAAATCCTTTTGTACATACCTGAAGTCTGCTTCAGCTTGCAACTGTCCCTAGGCTCCCTGGATACACACCTGAAGTCTGCCATAGCCTACAACTGTCCCTAGGTTGCCTGGCATCTCCCACCTCAGCCTTGGTGTGCACTACTTGATACCATGTCAGGCAGGCCACTGCCCCTTCAAATCATGAATGGTGACCCTCTACCCTTGTCCTCCCTTGCACCTTAGCACTTACTTCCCAGGTATAGGAGTCATCACACCTTGTCATAGCGCTCTTGTATTTCATCCATGAATATGTATATTTTATATTTTTCTGTTTGATTGTCCTTACCACTGTGCATATTGCTTTCCATGACATGTTTTAATACCTCTTACTGTTTTGATTGTCCTTACCACTGTGCATATGTTCCTGTTTACACTGCTTTCTGCCTGTACATTGCTTCCTTGTTATTGTTATACTGTCTGTACACTTTCACTTGTAATCTCCCAGGTTGTACCTGAAAATAGGCATTCATTGTCTGGTGTGCTTACCCGGTAAACAAAAGCTAAATAAATAAATAAATAAATAGTAGTGGAAAAGAAGCCTGAATTGGCCACACCATTATTAACTTTTTCACTGATAATCAAAAATGTGTACAAGGCAAAGGGTAGGCATGCTTGGCTGCAGTATGATAAGAAATTTAGGAAGTTGATGGCCCCTTTTGGGGACATCAGATCAGACACCAGGCAGATAGACTTGTGGCTGAAAATATGCACTGGTGAGAATGGAGGGAAGGGAGAAGGAGAGAAGAAAGCTGGAACCTCACTGTAGTGTTACTGGGGATACAACAGAGCTTTCTCCTCTTGGCCGCAGTGACGATTTAGACATGCATGTTCCATATGTGGGGGTGCCCACCCTGCATCTAAATGCAGGATGGGCTTGGACAGTGGTGGCCACAGTTCCCAGGTTACTCAACCCTTTCGGGGTGGCCAATCTGGGTATAGGGAGCAGTAATGGGGAAGGGGGAGGGAAAGAGGGTTTGGAAGGGGAAGTGCCTTCTATGGATTTCAGCAAGACAGCCGAGACAAAAGCCCCTACGGTATTCAAGCTTGCGCATACCCCAATAAAGACAATGGCACTGTTTGAGTGGTTAAAGGATTACCTGGATAGAAAGGCAGCGAGACAATTAGCGGACGGTTTCCAGAGGGGATTCAGTCTGCATTTTCAAGGTGACAGGAGAAGCTTTAAGGCTAAGAATCTGAAGTTGGTCAAGGATAAGGAGGAGATTTTACTAACAAAGACAGAGAAAGAGAGATTGGCTAGCAGGGTGGAAGTCCATTTGCAGCACCCCCTTTACTGGATCTGAGAATATCACTCCTTGGTTTAGTGTCCAAGAAGCGGAGAGGGGGGAGTTCCGGGTGATACACCATCTGTCATACCCAGAGGTGGACTCTGTGAATTACCACATTGAGACAGATAGTAAGGTAACATATGCCACTTTGGAGGAAGTAGTGAGATTGATCAGGGCCACTCTGGGAGTATGGTTAGCAAAGACTGACATAGGATCAGCCTTTAGATTGCTCCCAGTTAGACCTGAAGATTGGGATCTGTTAGATTTTCATTTTAATGGGCAATACTATTTTGATAAGGCAATGCCCATGGGCTGTTTGGTGGCATGTGCTACTTTTGAGATGTTTAGAACCTGGCTGCAGTGGGCCTTTCAAACCAAGTACAGGCATAGAGTGGTCATTCACTACCTGGATGATTTCTTGATGATCGGAAGAAGTAGAAAGGAGGCAGAAAGGATGTTCAATAATTTCCAGTGAGCTGTGTCAGGAGGTAGGGGTCCAACTAGCCCAGGAAAAGAAAGAGGGCCTGAGCCAGAGTCTTGAATTTTTGGGTATTGAGATAGACACAGAGGGGGAAGTGTTTAGGCTGCCTACAGTAAAGGTGATGATGTTAAAGTTTTTGGTGGGGGTGGTCATAGCTAGGCGAAGAGTACAGTTGCAGATCATTCAGCAGTTCCCGGGCCATTTAAATTTTGCATGAAGGTCAGTGGCGCTGGGTGGGGCATTTATATGACAGCTGGCATGGGTGACAAAAGGGGCCACTAGGCTTCACCATTGGGTTGACATCTCCAATGGCGTCAGAGAGGACTTACAAAAATGGGAGACTTTCCTAGAGGAATATAATGGGGTCACCTTCCGGCAAGAGGAATGGGTTTATAATACTGACATGCAGCTATTCACAGATGCAGCAGGGGACTTAAGGGTAGGGGCCTTTTTTCAGAGTAGATGGTACTCAGAGGCATGGCTGGTGAAGTGGACGCAACTGGGTCTGAATATTTTTGGAGAGTTTCCCCATTTGGGCAGCCACACTGGTGTGGGGGGAGGACTTGCGGAATCAGAAGGTCACATTTTGGTGTGACAACATGGCCATGGTAAAGGTCCTGAACAAGAGATGGGCCATGTTGGAAGCAGTGACAAGGGTGTTGAGACAGTTGGTGTTGCAGGGTTCAAGGTTAAACATGTGATTTAGAGCCAGGCATGTCGAGGAAGTCAACAACATTATAGCTGACTGCCTTTCCCTATTATAGCTGGACAAGTTTTGTAGCATCATCACAGGGGCAGACCACAGTCCAACGCCGATTCCAAGATATACATGGGAGATTGGAGGAAGGGAGCTGAATTGTTGTCCTGCAACTCTTGGTCCCCTAAGACCCTAAAGGCCTGCAAAGGCTCTTGGAGGGTATTTCAATAATTCAAGCATCAGCATGGCTTTTAGGTAAGTGATCTGGTGCTAGAGGACCAGGTGGCAAAATTCATAGGGATGGGTTGGAAATGTAGTATGGCACATGCATCCATGGGAGTGCATCTTGTGGCCATAAGCCTGGTATGTAGTCTCAAGGGGTGGGGGGACCTGACAAAAGGAAACTTGGTATGGTGCATGATGCAGGGTTGGATAAGGATGACTGGGAAGCTGGTGGATGGCAGTAAACCTATCACAGAAGGGTTGTTACAAAGATTGTTGGGGGTCCTGAATTCTATTTGCAGCTCAGGCAGTGAAGCGTTGTTGTTCAGGGCAGTTTATGCCACAATGTATCATGGGGCATTTAGGGTTAGCAAAATGTTGGGCAACAAGGGAAAGGATGAGCTAGGAGGTTTGAGATGGGAAGATATAGTGTGGACTCCAGGGAAAATTGGGATGACCTTGAAGAGATCTAAAATGGACCAAACAGGAAAGGGGGGTTTTGGTGAGTTGAGGGAGCAACAGGATAGTTAAATTTGTCCAGTTGCAGCCCTGCTAGTGTACACTGTAGTGCGACCGCAGGGTGAGGTCCACTTATTTGTCCATGGGGATGGGTCAAGAGTGACCAACATGCAGGTGATTGGCATTCTTAAGAAGGGGATGAAGTTTACAGGAGAGGACCTGAAGGCTTATTTGTCTCACTCCTTTAGGATATAGACTGCTTTGGACTTGACAGCCTGGGGAGGGACTAGTGAGGAAATTAAGCAAAAAGAGCGGTAGGCAACTGGTTGTTTCAAGATATATATTCATACTGTACAGGAGTTATGGTCCTGACTCCAATTAATGAAGATAAATGACATATTGTGAGAGAGGCATGCATATCCTCTACAGTATACCGTATCTGCTTCTCCAGTGAAACTGTGTGTTTGTCTGAATACTAACTAGTTGACCAAAATAGTAAATCTGCAATGAAGCATGTATGGCATGGCTGACTGGACAAGATATTTTATTATCTAATCTGGATAACAGTGAGGAATGGCTTGATATCAAAAAAGTAGATTACTCAGTTTGCTATATCCAGGAGATATCTTCTGCATATAGCAAACTGAGTAATCTAATTATCTGATATCAAGCCATTCACTAGTCTTGTGTGTGAAAGTATATGGAATCTAACAAAAGGTTATGCTTTTCCTTGACTAAACACCACCAGTATCATGTGAAGCAGTGGCCAATATTATATTAGGTGTTATCTACCTCCATAGAGCAGTTGGATACCCGCTTCTTCAATGTATTTTAAGCGTACTAACTCATTTTTAACTAAATAACATTGTAGTTGCAAGTGTATTGATATAGATCAACATTTATCAATGCATGCATTCTGTATTGAAAAGACACCACTTGTTCAATTGGATGCCAAGCTTTCATTTAAATAATTTATGGCACTAGCCCTAACAGTTCCAAAGTTCACCATTTCAGAGACATTGGCCTGTATTTTCAAGGAGTACAATGGACACAACAGCAAGTTGTATCAGTTTTGCATCACATATCGTAACTGCATCTACGTCAGAAGGTTGCGCTACCATCAAAAGATGGTTGCATTGCAATCTGCTGCACCTGTACTTGTGTCCAGATCAGTGATTCAAAAGTGATGCAACTATGATGCAACCTGCATTTGTGCTGCAAATATGCCTCAATAATGATGAATGTTTATTTTGTGATATGGCATGTGGGTTTTGATGCAGCTATGGAAATATGGCACAGTTTTTTTTTATCTCATCTGCATGACATAAATTTTTACATTGTGATGTTACTGCATTATTTTTGAGCATTTTAAAAAAATACTCCCATTACTGTATCTCTACATTGGGATATCTTTAGAACCATTAAGGTTAGGAATCTTGTTTAAAATAAAAGTTTAAATTCAGGATGACATGCATAAGTCCTATTGATGCAGTTCCATGTGTTGATACACATTGATCCAGTATGTTTAATAAATATAATGGCTTGGTGAACTTATGGAAGCTTGCATTAGAATATATTTCTCAACATGTGGACAAACCCCACAATGATCACATACTATTTCCAAGTTGTAGATTTAATTTGGAAAAAAAAACACATCAAGTCCACAAAATGCAGAAAATATTCTGCAAATCATAAATTCACTAAGTTATGGACTGGTGAAAACTTTTCCAAAAAATCATCATTCTTTCCAGAAAGTGAAAAGCAAAGTTCCACAAATAATTGAGAAACAGTCCCCAGCTTAAATGGATCCTATCCTAGAAAGTCTCTGCCTATGCACAATGTCTGTAGGGGGTACAGCATCGAAATCCAAACACAACAGTCTGCAGAGTGGTGGCCTGAGCAGAACTAAGAGAAGCTACTGTACAAGAACCAATTATTCATTGAAAAGAAAGCCTCTCATAAGCAGGAGTTGAACAGCATCTCTGTTTTTACTTTGAATAATGTGTACAAACATAACACAATCAACATGGCAATATTGTTATGGCAGAAGACCTTTTTAATTCGCAACAAAACAGTGCAAATTACAAACCAGATGGTGATTTTGCTGGTAGGGTCCATTGTCATCCCTTAAAACACTAGAAGAAGACAGCTAATTGGTGGTCAAAATGTCAGCAAACCGCACTCATGAGTGCAGAAGGAAGTACAGGCTTACAGTTTTGAGTATCTGTCTGAGTTGACCCAGGATAAGTGCAAGCTGTTTAAATATTTTCATTTTTCACAAAGCTTTTGCTGATGCCCTATTACATTTGCTGCACATTTGCTATTTTGCACTGCATAAGTGCACAATTGCTCAGCCCTTCAGCTCATGTGAGGCTTTCTTTTCAAGGAATAATTAGTTCTTGTAGCTCCTACTAGTGTAGCTGTGGTTTATAAATTCCACAAATGTTTGTCTACAGATTCTTAATTTGGCTCACTCCTAGCTGATATGCATCAGTAAATGCATAGCCAATATTGTTATGATTAAAAGTAAGTTGATGTAGCTGACCTGCCGGTGCAGTGGTAACACTACCAGTTGCAACACCAAAGACCTGTGTTTGGGAGCTAACTTGGGGTGTTGCAGGGCTGGTCTGGGGAGGAGGAGGAGCAAGCATCTGAAGGACTGCCCTCCTCCTCTGGGGGGAAGGTGGGCAGCGCCCAGTGTTTGCCTGGCCCCTGGCATAAGCTTGGGAGAAGGCAGCCTGGGCCTAAGCATCTAAGGGTGTGTGTAAGATGCCAATGCACATCATGCCAGAGTGTGGGAAGTGTGTCCTGATATCACTGTATGCCACACATCAGGGGGACTAAAAATGGGAAAAGCCAGTGGAAGGATGGTGCCGAGCACTCACAGACCCCACACTGAACTAGCTAACTTGCCAGCCTGAACTAGATCATTGACCATAGTTGGGCCTGGGGAACCCCAACAACTCGGCCATGGGGGGTCAGGCTCTGGTGGAAGATGGCTAGCAGTATGTCCTAGCGGAGGTCAGGGTGACGGGGCTGGAGCACTTGGCAGATGGGGGCCAAGCAGAGGGGGCATAAACAGAAGTGAAAAGTTGGTTGATGTAAATCAATGTGTATTAAATATGCAATAAGACACACCAGGGTGTGTAATTATGGTGCGCTAATTGCATGTCTCATGGGAGTTGTTAGGCTTGAGCTGCTTGACTAAGTGCCTTTAAACACCCAAGAGCAAAGTACAATTATTTCTTCATAATCGCACGTCCTTGACTTGTCTATAATATGGTGAGAAAAATGTCTTTCAAACTTTTTATCCCAAAAATGCAATACACTTTGTTATTGAAGTAAAACAGTAAATGTATTGCAAGATTAATAAAGTAGTCCCTTTGAACAGTAAGGGAATTCAAGAACTGTAAATAGTAACTGGCAGTGTAACATTTTAGGCACTGTAGAGTGTGGCGATTAGATGCGGTACACACACGTTTGGTCTGAAAGATGTTCAGGAGTATATTTATGGCCTCATAATTGCACTCCTTTACTAGTCTCTCAACCAATCAGAATGCCTACAATTTTCTCACCATGTTATAATGTGTATTGACACCACAAAACTTTATCAACAGGGCACAGTCATGTCATCCTGACTCTAAGCATTAATTAAAAAAAAAAAGTACTGTATACTAGCCCTTATGGTTTCAGACTTAAACCTTTTCAAAGGAAGGTTGAGTCATGTTGATACATTGTTAAATGTATTGAGGTACTGGACATACACCTTCTCTGTATCAATATAAGGAATAATGTATGGGTAACCAATACAAAAAGCCTGTGTTTCCATCGAGAAGTAGAGATAACAGCACGTGGACCTCAAGAGTGAAGTTGAAGTCCATGATATTATCTTAGTTCTGAAATGGAAACACAGAGTGAGTTGAGTGTGGTCACCTATATTTTAATTTTTTACAGCAGATGGTTTATTTTCTTGTTCCATTATGGATTTCTCTCTTCTTGGCATTTCTTCAGAATGAACTGCTGCAGTCATTTTTTGTGTCAGATCGTAACATGTGTGCGACTGGAGTGGAGCGAGTGAATGAAAGTGAAAGCAGCAGCAGGGAAGCTGGGGCAGTCGGCATGAGAGGGGAAGTCAAGTGCACTGATTATAGAACATGCACAATAACATCTTTGAAATATATACAACAAGCTTTTTGAATCTCCTGAATTCCATACACAATAAGCCCTAACCATATACTTTGTACTACTAACACTGCACATTTAATCTATCAGGTAATTACACACATTTATAAATATTACCCAGTATCTGTTTCAGCTTCAACTATATCAACAGAAAGAAGTTCAGGACTATATGGTGATACAGTATAAATAGACATACTTTATACTATATTGATATACTGTACTAAGAATGCACTTCCACTATATTCTCTAGCCATAGCATGGAACACCCTACAAAAATCCCTAAAACTGTCCATTATCATTTCATTTACATCCTTCAAGCAGCACTGTACAGCCTTCTTCACAGAGAAATGCAGTTGCTACCGCTAGAGATAGAATAGTCATCCCACAAAACCATATTCCAATCACAAATGGCATATTCCTTCCAGCCAGACACTCCAGTATATGGCCAATATTCCCTTCACCATCCTTGTACTCATTATGTGTGACTGTCATAGCCCTCATTGTGATTTATATGTACTGTACATATTGTAGATGTTAGTTTAACTTTCTCTTGCCAAGCTTTAACATGTGAATTCTCTGTATATTATTGTGTTATAAATAGCATTTTCTTTTCTGTATGTATAACTGTCTCATAAGTATGTGATGTAATTGCTGTGCATCAACTCGAACCTTGACCTTATCAAGTCCATCTTGTAAATGAGCCTTGCTCAATGATGATCGCCTGAATAAATAAAGATTTGATTGATTGATTGATTGATATAACTAGAATGATGATTTCTGAAAGTGTTGACAGCTTTAAACATTTTCAGATTGCTCGTTCATATACAGGACACTCAATTCAAATGGCAATGGAATGATTTTTTTATATGTAAATGTGTTTCAAAAAGGGTCTTATCACATAACATAAAATCCTAATTTCCAGCCTAGTAACCCAAAAAATCTTCTGCAGTGTCTGTAAAAGCATGAGAAGATAATTAACTTAAATGAGACTTTTTATTAGACTACTTTACAATTTTTAAGAAGGAAGTGTTTTCTAGTGTTTATAAAACTGAACTGTGGAGCAAGAGATTATGGGTTAGAATGGCATAATAGCCACTGGTTCACTGTGAGACCTTGAACACAATGTTTAACCTCCCCATGCTTCAACCCACCAGCTGGAATACTGGATAGAGTCAAGATCCCAGTGAAGATACATGTAGGTGTCTCAGTTGGTCTAGCCACAGTAAATAAATTGTACAATAAAACATTTTACTACCCAAACATGGAGTAGCACTTACGTGTAAAAAGAATACAACATGGGTCAGTGTGAGTTGGGAAGTGAATTCAGGCTCCCATGTCTTGAGTTGTTAGTTGGTAAGCATGTCATGATAGAGATACACTTTATCTCCGGGGAAAGGCACTGGCTGCTTGGTTTATCAGTACCCTTTTTAGCTGGCCATGAAGAGACACTGGTTCTGGTTGTGGAGACAGATGCTTGCCACTCTCTCAGGACAGCCAACAAATTAGTGCAACTATGGCAGATGGGGGCCTTTACTTAGAATATATTATGAGGTTATTGAAATAAATTTAAGTATTGTGCATTTAACTCATGTTTGGATTTTATGATAGTTGTACTTATTTTTCACATATTTTAATTGTTATAAAAGCCTTGGAAGCAGAATGAATGAATTAACTGAAACTGACAGGGGCCATAGAGTGGAAATAATAAATGCCCTGTAATTCAGTGAAGCTCTTGTAAACCAATATCCGACAAGCATTTGTCAATATGGAATGTTCGCCATTGGTATTGCTGTTGTACAGGGTCTTGCTTGTATACATTTTTACTATATATTTACCCAGGATAAAAATAGATGAGATGCAATGTCTCATTTTCAGTGCCTTCCTGATTTTACACATTATTACAATGGAATTACCCAGGGTAGGGCAGCTGAGAGGCAATATCTACTTTTACGTGGGCTCTCACATTTTGATCCCAAGTGTCCAACAGTCTTTTATGAACTGACATTATGATCAAGACAGTTGGAATTTTTAAAGTCCCACCCAAAAGGTGTTTTGCTGTGTGGCTGTGGAAACAAGTTTCGGATGGGATTTGAAAAATAACACCTGCGATGTTCAGGAGGTGAGGTGAGGTAACACAAGGGACACTAGAGGCTCAAATCTACAAAAATAAAGTTTTAAGTAAATGTTGGAACAATTCAACATTTCTTCATAAGTTAGCTGGTTTTTCACATTGTGATTGGTTGGGCATCCATGGCACTCCAGACATTACCTCATGGGTTTTAGCCCACCTGATAGGCTAGTGATGCACATGACCCTAGATCAAATTTCTGGTATATCCAGGTCCCAGAAGCCCCTGCTCCCCAGTCCGGATTGTGCATCTGATCAGGCAACAAGCACACCAGGAATCCCTGTCTGCTCCATAAAAGGTAGGCCTTTGAACTTGTAGGAATCTGAACTACTTTAGAGAAAAGAAATGCAAGCAATTTTTTTTTGTACTTGTTGTTCTGCCCATCTTGGGGCATTATAGAGAATAGATGTGTAGAAGATTGGGATATTAACCTCTGCAGATTTCAGAGACACGAATTTGGCCTGGAATGATTGTTACAGCTTATCCCTGTTCAGTGCCTTAAGCCCTGTTGTTGTTTTTTTGATTATTGCAATGCCTATAATGCAAAAAAATATCGCAAACGCCGCTGTAGCATTTCTTTCATTGTAAGTTAGACAAAGTGCCTTTTCGGTAATTGAAGGGATGGTCTCCCTCTAAGCTTCATTTTTTTGGTTGTGTTTTGCAAGGCTTAATTGATATTTTAAAAATATGGAAGAACACCACGATATCGCATGTGTAACAGCCGGGGGGGGGAGTCTGGTCTCCCGTTTTGAAAAGTATTCCCTCGACCTCCTTGTTTGGTTACCCAAAATCCCTGGTTGTTTGGTCACTGGTTAGCGAGTAGAGAGACTCCCTGTTTTTGGTCCTTTGGGCCTGCAGCAGCCGCCTGGGCCTCTAGACCCCCACGTGGTCTCCTTCCTCCCTCCCCTCCCCCACCGCCCACGCCTGCTGGCGTTCGTTTTCTTGCCTCCGCTTCCTCGGAGGCTCCCTCTGCTCCCCGGATCCCTGCTGTTCTGCGCGGACCCCGGAGCGTGTGCACCCAGCTCTATCCACCACCCTAGGCCCGCACTCTGGCTCCGTGCATTGCTCGAGGTAGGCTCTGGCCCTCCGCCTCCATGTGGTTTCCGGCCACTCCACTGGGCCTTCTTCGATACTCCAGGCTGCCTTCCTCCCTCACTGGTGCTACTAGGCACCAGACCAGGGGGAAGAGGGTTAGTGCAGGGGGGGAGTCGGTCACACTATAAGGTGAGCTACTGCTTGCAGAGAGTGTTTCTCTCCGTGGGGGTCCTGGGTCTACATCCAGTGTTCCTTCCCCTTCCAGGGGGGGAGACCTTGCAGTAACCAGTCTGCCTAGGGCCTGCCCCCGTAGCCCTAGCGCCTCCCATCTTGTCTCCGGTCTTCAGGGGACATCCCAACCTTCTCAGCCCTTCAGCATATAGATACTTTGTTCCATGTTGGAGAGTCACACCTGGGGCAGCACGCGCGACTGACCTGAGGGGTCCCTCCCACAGTGACCCCCCAGGACCACGGTCACTAAGGCACACAGGTGTCTGTCTTTTCTCCTCCTGGGTCCCTCCCACAGTGACCAAGGCATAGGAGATGGCGTCCCCTGGACCACCTAAGCTGCTACGTCATGGGTCCCTCCCCATAGCGACCCATGCATGCCTGTTTTTTCCCTGCAGCAAAAATTCATCGGGTAGAATCGGCCACCCACTCCACGGGGGGGGGGTTCCTCAATCAGCAATCCCCACCCTCTGGCTAGCCTCTCAAGGGAGCTCCACAGATGCCAGGAGACTGCCATTCTGTGCTGAGTCATGGGGGACAGTAGGATCTCCCACGGGGCAGTATACAGATCTGATCTAAGGCCGTTCTCTCTCTCTCTTTTTCTTCTCTCCCAGATGGTTAAAGTGAAGAAGTGTTCCACTTGCAATGCCACCCTTCTGCCCCAAACTCCGGGGCCCCTCTTCACCACCTGCCTACTCGATGATGATGACTCATTCATAGAACAAACACCCCCCAATGGGGCCCAGCAACCCAGGGCCCAGCGGCTCCACATGGATGGACCCTGGTTCCCTCCTGATCCAGAATCAGCAGGCCGCGGTCGCCATGATGGAAAGTCAGCAGAACTTTATGTTAAAAATAATGGAAAAACTCGAGTCCCTCACCCATCACAGAACCGTACCAGTGATCCCAGAACCGGGCAAGGCAGGGGTGCAACTGGAGGAGCTTCCGGACCATGACGACACATCGCTGGAGAATCCTCGCGAGGACGCCGAGGAGGACAAGGACACTCCCGAGGAGGAGGAAGGGGTAGAATTGGAGGAAGATGAAGCAGAACACCCCACCACGCTGTCCCTCACTTCAAAGTTGTGCTCCTTTGACACGGTCCCAGGGCTCATGAAGATTATCAAAACCACGATGGGGTTCGACATCGAAGAGAGTAAGCCCGAGTCGAAACTCAACCCCATGATACAACTGAAGGTGTTGAACCCAGAGACTTTCCCAGTATGCCCAGCCATTGAGGAGATCTTCAATAAAGAATGGCGATCCACGGAACCAGGCATAATGCCCAACAAGAAGAACCTGGACAGAATGTATCCCGTACAAGAGGAAAAATCTGGTACCTGGTGTAAAGCCCCCACCATCGATCCTTAGGTAGTGGCCCTCAGCAAAAGGACAGTGCTACCATGTGGAACAATAGCCCTCAAAGATCCTACGGACAAGAAGGTGGAAGACATGCTAAAGAAGGCATTCGAAATTGAGGGCACAGCAGCAAAAGTGGCTACTACTGCCATCTATACAGCCCGGGCACAGAGCCGTTGGCTCGAGGAACTTCTGGAACAAGCCAACCTGAAATCCAGGGAGGCAGAACTCTTAGAATGCACCTTAGATGCAGCTAGGTACCTGGCCGACATGGCAGTGGACACCCTGCGCCTTCACGCCAGGGTCACGGCTATCACCAATCGTGCCCGGAGAGCATTATGGCTAAAATTGTGGGATGCTGACAATGAATCTAAGACCTTGTTGCAGAATTTGCCTCTGGGGGGGAAGTATGTATTTGGGGAGGGGCTACAGGATTACCTGAAACAAAAGGAGGAGGGTAGAGACCTCCTCAAAAGTAAACCTAGGTACAATTATCTTCCCTCATCTAGGCGGAGATTTCGGAGTGGAAATAGGCTATACCAACCCCACAGGGACTCAGCACAACACAATGGTCCCTTTCAAGGCAGGGGGGCACCCCACAGTTCCCGTAACCCCTATCCACAGGCCTATCATCCGTCCTCCTTCAGAGCCCGCGGGCAAAAGTTTGGGGGACGAGGTAGAGGTTACAGGGGGAAACAGCAGTGACTACGCCCCTCCAACTGCTTGCAGTCTGGGACCCTACCCACCCGTGGGTCAAAGACTCTCATTATTCTCACACCTGTGGCTCAACACAACCTCAGACAGGTGGGTCTGGGAGGTGGTCACACGGGGGTACTCCATAGAGCTATCCCACCACCAAATCCCCCACAGATTCGTATCCTCCCCCATAGCCAAAAGAAAGGTTACCCCTCACCAGGTTCAATGCATCTTGTTGGATCTAGTCCAAAACAGGGCCATCCAACCCGTTCCCCGACAAGAACAAAATCTAGGGCTTTACTCAATATTCTTCCTCGTACCCAAGAAGTCATGGGAACTCAGACCTATTCTAGACCTAAAACATCTCAACCAGCATGTGGTGTGTCACAGATTCAAAATGGAGACAATACGTTCAACTCTACACAGTCTCAGGGTAGGCGACTTCCTGACATCCATAGATCTCAAGGACGCATACCTCCACATTCCTATCATTCAAAGACACAGGCAGTTCCTTCGTTTTCACATCCTGGGCCACCATTTCCAGTACCAGGCCTTACCATTCGGCCTCACGTCAGCCCCCGAGAGTCTTCACCAAGGTCTCCATAGTCCTGGTGGCCAGACTCAGAGAACAGGGACTGGATATCATGCCATACCTAGATGACTGGCTCATTCGAGCACATTCCAGGGATCAGGCCCTGCAGGACACAGCGACTGCCTTACAGGCGCTTGAGGAGCACAGTTGGGTGGTCAATCGGGAAAAGAGCCATCTCAACCCCATGCAGCAGATCGAACATCTGGGTGCGTTGATCAACTCAGCCCACGGTTGGGCAAAGCCATCCCCCCTCGAGGGTCACCAACCTGATGACCCTGGCCCGTCAGATGAAGGGCCACCACCAGACAACCATGGGTTGCATATCCCAGTTGTTAGGATGCATGGCATCATGCATAGACCTCGTACCCTGGGCCAGGTGGCATATGCGCCCGCTCCAGACATACATCCTCACTCGGGGAGCTCAAAATGAACACAACCTGCAGGTCACTGTCCCGCTACCACCATCAGTGAGACTCTCACTAGCATGGTGGACAGTAGAGTCGAACCTCACCAGGGGAGTGCCCCTGGAGGCCTCCTACATGGCCACAATAGAGACGGACGTGAGCCTGTCCAGTTGGGGGGCTGTCTGGGAGACTCAACAGCCCAGGGTCTATGGTCACCAAGGGAATCCAAGCTGTCCATCAACATTCTGGAGATGAGGGCAGTATACAATGCGCTCAAGGCCTTCAAACCCCTCATACGCGGTCAGTCAGTCCTGATACGCTCCGACAATCGGGTCACAGTGGCCTACATCGCAAAGCAGGGTGGGACCAGGAGCAGAGCCATGTTGAGAGAGGCAACATCAGTCCTCAATTGGGCTCAATCAAATCTCTGCCACCTAGGCGCTGTACACCTTGCAGGAAAACTCAACGTACACTCGGATTGGCTCAGCAGACAACAGGTGCACCCAGGGGAATGGCGTTTGCACCCCGATCTGTTTTGGAAATCCAAGGGCTTGGGGACCCGTATCCATGGATCTCATGGCAACACGGGAGAACTCACAGGTCAAGGATTATTACTCACGATTCAGGGAGAGTCACTCCCAGGGAACCGATGCCCTATCCCAACCTTGGAGCCGGGATTATGCTTATGTGTTTCTGCCTCCCCTAATTCCCCAGGTCCTAGCCAAGATACGGGCATCCCATCTCACCATCATCCCAGGCCCCAGATGGGCCAATTTTAAGGACATGGTTTGCCTCCATGCGCGAGATGTCCATGGCCAGCCTCAGACTTCCTCACTGAGCAGACATGCTCTCCCAGGGCCCAGTAGTCCACCCGGCCTCGCGGACACTGAAGCTCACGGCCTGGCTCCAGAAAGGAGGAGACTAATAGAGGCAGGCTACCATGATTCCGTCGTCAGTACCATGTTACAGTCCAGACAGACCTCCACCACCTCCACCTACAGTAGACAATGGTCTATATTCTCGAGGTGGTGTCAAGAAAGAGGTAAGGTACCCCGAGCAGGCTGACATGGCTACCATCTTGCTATTCTTGCAGCAGGGATTGGACAACGGCCTGGCTCACTCTTCCCTCAGGGAACAACTGTCAGCTATAGGAGCGGCTACGGGGCCCATTGGGGGGCACAGTCTGGGAGCTCACCCCGACGCTCTGCGTTTCCTAAAAGTGGTGGAGATACTTCGACCTAAGGCGCGGCCAACTATCGCACCTTGGGATCTCTCACTGGTACTCGACTCACTCAGTTCGGCCCCCTACGAACCGCTTCGGGAGGCAGACCTATTCTGGGTTGGCCTCAAGAGTTGTTTCCTAGTGGTCATCTGCTCCGCCAGACAGATCGGAGAGTTGGGGGCTCTATCGTGCTCGGAACCTTATATGAATTTCACTTCTCAAGGAGTCCGTCTCTGAACGGTGCCAGCCTTTCAGCCCAAGGTGTCCACGGCCTTCCACAGGGAACAGCCCATTGAGCTGCCCACCTTCCTTGCGGACACACAGCAGGACACTCACCCGATCCCACATCACCTGGATGTCGGTTCACCTCTCCATCTACATAGACAGAACGCGGCCCCTCCGCATGACGGAGAGGTTATTTGTTGTCACGAAGGGCCAAAGGCAAGGCAGGGCAGCCTCTAAGTCCACAATCGCCAGTTGGCTAAGGAGAACCATTCACAATGCTTACCTAGCAAAGCAAATGATACCTCCTCAGGGTATCAGGGCCCACTCTACCAGGGCAGTCACCACATCCTGGGCAGAAAGGACCAACGTGTCTTCCAAAGACATATGCAGGGTGGCTACTTGGAGTTCCCTGCACACGTTCACTAGACACTACAGACACGAGCACCTGCATGCCATCGAGCCCACTTTCGCCACACAGATCCTCCTAGCAGCAACTTCGTCCCCTCACTCATAGACCACTCTGCTCCCACCCTTGGGTACTTCACTGCTTCTTATCTACCCATGAGGTAATGTCTGGAGTGCCATGGATGCCCAACCAATCACAATGGGTGTTTACTCACCTGGTAAAGGTGATTGTGTTGGTTGGCATCCATGGCACTCCAAGGCCCTCCCGTCAGAGTGCTCAGAGTGACCGGGACCAAAAGGAAATTTGTTAACCTTCGGCAGCCTTGGGAGAGGGATGGAAAGAAGTTGCAGTGAGAATCTCAGTCGGTCCCTTCGGGATTGAGTTTAGATTGTAAATAGTAGGTATAATAAATTTGGTCTACTGGCCTCTGAGACTACGTCGTAGTTAGCCTGTTTCTTTCATGGCATCATGTTGGTCTGCCTTGCATTGTTGTTGTTCCTTTTTCCCTTTGCATTTTTTTACTAACCTTGATTTCAGCTACGGAAGATTCAAACTGGAAAGCAGGGGCTTCTGGGACCTGGATATACCAGAAATTTGATCTAGGGTCATGTGCATCACTAGCCTATCAGGTGGGCTAAAACCCATGAGGTAATGTCTGGAGTGCCATGGATGCCAACCAACACAATCACCTTTACCAGGTGAGTAAACACCCATTTTTACACCCCAGATTTTCAACATAATCTTTTATGACCACTCCTTCTGTGCACAACAGATGTCATTTGTAAAACAATGGCCAAAACGTCATTTTGCACCACAAGTGTGAAAACACATTTTGGGTAGGGTTTGAGAAATGACAGCTGTTAAAATTTATGAAGTGGTGTGAAAAAATTAGAATGTTAAAAATCTGGGGTCAAAATACTGAAAACTGTAACAGTTATGAGCGTGCATTGAAAAATTTCTATGTACATTTGTAACTTTGTTGATTTTTAATATTTTTACCCCAGACTTTCAACATAGCCTTCTTATGACCCCTCCTAATGAACAAGAGTGGAGAAAAGTTTCAAATTGTGCCCAAAAGGTGACAAGTGTGAAAACACATTTTGGCCAAGACTTGAAAAATGACAGCTGCCACATTTGTGAGGTGGTGTGAAAAAACAACTATGTTAAAAATTTGTGGTCACAATACTGAAAATTATCACAGTTACAAGTGTGTTGAAAAATTTCAACAGACACCCATAACTTTTTTTTTTAAATAATTTTACCCCAGATTTTTAACATAGCCTTCTTATATGATCACATTTTATTTATTTCAGATTAGGATTAATACCTTTGAGCCGTGGGCTCATTTACAAAGGCTCCAAGTCATAGAGGATACAAAACATGACAAAACATAAGCAGGTACGTACATGTTACAGCATCATATAATAACAGATTTCTATGTGCAGTTTCAATACAAATAGGGTTACTAGGACAGCAAGGAAGAGAAACAGTCAACTCTTGTGGAATAACCTTTAATCAGAACTACAAGAGTGCAGTCCAATGTTTAGTAGGTATCAAGGGGAGACCAGATGTAAGATGGTCCCAGCATCCTAGGGTGGTGGAGCAGATTAGGTGTAGCCAAGATGGCTTTGTCACATTGAGAGGTGTGAGAATGAGGTTATGTTGAGGGAGTGGGGGGAGGAGGGGGAAGGGAAAAACAGAGGTGCAGAGGAGAGGGAGGTCAAAGAGCATGAGCAAGGAGGAGCAGGGTAGAGGGTGGCAAAAAGGGGGAAGGAATGAGGGTAGGAGGTGGGGACGGTGGGGTGTGGGAGTGAGCGGAGGAGAGGCATGGGGAGAAATGATAAGGTAGGATTGGACAGTAGCAAGAGTGAAGATCGGGCTGGCATTGTCAACTAACAGAAGCATTAACAGTAATTTTTGTCAGTAAAGTGAGTCCATACATCTGTTTTGAATTGGCTGAGCCTAGTGCGTTCTGCTAAGGTAGCTGTCAGGTCATTGACCACTTGGGCTCACAGTAGGAGAGGGCTTTCTGGGCCATGGTAGTTCACTTAAAGAGTACTAGCAGTCCTCCGCTAGTAGCACTTCTAGTGCTGATGGATGGTTGAGCGATTTCAAAGAGGGTAGATGTAGATTCAGGAATGAGCCTCAGCAAGGATTTTTTTGCTAGTAGACAGGCCTGGTATTGTAACCTGAGATGGAGGGGGAGCCAGCCAGTTTCCTTGTGAAGGATACAGGAATGTGTTAAGTGGTGAGCTCCTTGGACCAGTTTGCATGCCTTGTTAAGAAGGGTTTGGACCCTCTTCAGCGCTGAGTTGGAGCCAGCACCATAGATGATGAGACCATAATCCACAGTGGAAAGTACTGCACAGCAAGTGACCAGTTTAAGGGCGTCTGGCGTCATGGAATTTCAGTGTCGGTAGAGAATACCAAATTTCATATTTGCAGATTTTATAAGCTACTCGATGTAAGCGGAGAAGGAGAGGGTGTCATCCAGGTGAATCCCCATGTATTTAAAAGTGTCGACTTGGTCCAGTGTTTCTCCATTGTGGCTAAGTATCTTCAGGGGGGCTCCTCTAACCTTGCTTTGGGATGTGCTAAAGAGCATGCACATGGTCTTTTTATAATTGAGTAGAAGTTTCTTACTGGAAAACCATGATTCCAACACTTGGAAGTGTTCCTGAAGTTAAGAATTGATGCTTGCCACCTCTTTTCCTGGGATGGAGATGACTGCATCATCAGCATAGAGCATGATGTGGGCAGCACAGGCAGAAGGTAGTGCATTTATGAATAGGCTAAAGAGTAGAGGGCCTAGGATAAACCCTTGGGGGATGCCAAGTTTAACCTCCCAGGGCTCAGATGTAGAGGCAGTATAGTGCAGTGGTTTAAGGCTCTGAGCTGCAAATCTGGAAACCTGGGTTTGAATCCCACAGTCCCCACTTGCATACTGTGTGACCCTGAGCAAGTCACTTAACTTCCCTGTGCTCCCAGGTTGCACCTGCAAACAAGCTTTCAGCTTAGTGTGTCTCACCTGGTTAAACAACTGGAAAAGGAAAAAAAAAAGATGTAGTGCTGACAATTCTAACACATTGTGTCCTTTGAGACAAATAACTGTTGAACCAGGCGACAGTGTCTGGGGACAGAACAGTGAAGAGGAGGCTTTGCTTAAGTAGTTGGTGGTTAACAGTGTCAAATGCCTTAGTGAGGTCTATGAAGATAGACCCACTGCCATTCCTTTATCCAAGGCACTATAGAGCAGGGTGGAGTATTCAACAAGAGCAGTAAGACTGGAATGGTTTTGCTGGAAGCCATTTTATTGCTTAGAGAGAAGATTATACTTTTTAAGGTACTCCATAAGTTGGTCGGAGACCACCCTTTCAAGGGTTTTAGAAAGGGGCAGAAGTATTGAGTTGGGCCGATAGTTGGCCAGGTTGGTTCTGTCACCAGATCTGAAAACAGGTGTAATGAGTGCTGTCTTCCACCTGTCTGGGAAGACTCCAGATCTGAGGGAGGCATTGAAAACCTTTGTGAGAGGAGCTGCAAGTTCATTTAAAGAAAAAGCTTCAAGTCTATCTGGTCACATCCCATACTGGTCTTATTGAGGACATGTCTGATGTATTTGATAGATTTGGAGTTGGACAACAGTCTGAAGTAAAATGGTAGTGGGTCATTGGAGGGCAGGGAGATGGGGTTTAGGTAGGGGCCTGGCATGGAGGTGTATGTTTGAGGTGGTCTCTAGGCATCACATTGCTAAGGTCCATGAAAGAAGTGTTGAATGCATTTGCAGTATCCTTAGAATCTTGCAGTGTACCAGTAGTGGTTTCAATGAGGTCTGGAGGAGCTCTTGTGGCTCTTCCCATGAGGGTTCTTACAGAGTTCCAGAAATCTCTTCTGTGGTCCCTGGTCCTACCTAGTAGGTCATTATAGTATGCAGCTTTGGCAAGTCTGATGAGCTTTGTGCAGGTATTTCCGGCTATCTTGTAGGTAAGGATGTCAGTCTGCTTACTGGTTGCTTTGGCCCTGTGCTACAGGTGGTCTCTGAGGTGCATGCACTCAATTAGTGAGCCTGATAGCCAGGGATTAGTGCAAGTTTTGGAAGAGCTGGCATTCTGGCTAAGGTGGGTTAGTGCAGTATGGGTTAGGTACAGGGCTATCAGATGAAAGCGGTAGCCTCCTGTGTGCTAGAGAAGGGATAAACACATGAGCCAGCAGGAAGGAGAGGTGATCAATATGAGGGAGAAGAGGGTGGAGCTTAGGCTCATTTAATAGAGGCTGGGGTCGAGTGGGTGGGCATTAAAAAAAATAGTGTTTAAAAAGTCACTAGGAGGGGAGCCGCACAAGAGGCCGAAAGCCTAGATCACTGGCTGAAATCAGCATTCCCTGAGCAGTGAGAGCAAGTCCCCAGGCTCTGGAGAACAATTCAGCCAATCAGAGGTGGCTCTCAAAGTAGTCTGGCCAATGGCAAGACAAACCTGTGTCCCGCCAACCAATCAGGTAAATGGGCAGTAGTTCGGGAGTCCATACCTGGTTCTGTGTCCTTGTGAGTGGGGGGTGGTGGCACAGCCAGCAGATTGAATACTGAGCTTCATCCACTGGTCGGCCCAGTTGAGGGTTTTCCCTGAAAGAGGAAGAGACAGGGGGGTTAGAGGTTAAGTGGAGTAGCTGCCACTGGGGTGGTAGTTTAGCTTGATTGGTGCATGGTATTACAGGGACTGCTGGGAGATGTAGCAGGTGATGGGGGAGGAAGAGGTAGAGGGAGACAAAGGAGAAAAAATGACTACCATCAAAGTAAATGGCACCTAGGGGGAGAGGGCAGACAGACAGAGATCAGGCAATTTAGCACAATAATAGAGTAGGTAGATATTGGGAGTTGGAAGGGCTAGCAGAGAGAGGAGTGAGAGGAAAATTGTAGGGGGAGTACCTCAGGCTACAGTTAACAGATTTCTCTAGCCTGCATTGGACTAAGAGAAACCTTATGCAAGCATAATCAGAATAAGCTAAATTTAGACTAGCATAAACAGTTTAGCATAATTTTTCTACTTAGGTTAAGCTAGCTAATTAAACAACTCTTAGAAAGAACTTTAACAACTTTTGGAAACAACTAGTACAGTTTGCAACAAGTCAGTGAGTTAACACAACATAACAGAGCAAGCTAAATGTAAATGTAGTGTTCGAAAAGTCACTAGGAGGGGAGCCATTCGAGAGGCCAAAAGCCATAGATCACTGGCCGAAGTCAGCATTCCCCGAGCATTGAGAACAAGTCCCCAGGTTCCGGACAGCAATTCAGCCAATCAGATGACCCCATCTCATGAACAAGGGTGGAGAAAGTTTTTTTAAATGATGCCCAAGAGATGATTGCGTGCCACAAGTGCGAAAACCCATTTTGGTCAGGATTTGAAAAATAACAGCTGTCACATTCATGAGGTGCTGTGAAGAAATTGCTATGTTGAAAATTTGGGCTCAAAATATTGAAAATTATCTAAGTTATGAGCCTGTGTTCATAAATGTCAATGTAAGCTTGTTGCTTTTTAATATTTTTACCTGGAATGTTCAACATAGCCTTCTTATGACCTCACCTCATCAACTAGGGTGGAGAAAATTTTCAAATTCTGCCCGAAAGGTGATTTTGCTAAGTGACCGTGAAATCACCATTCAGGATAGATTGGATTAATTTCACTTTAATTGGTCATGAGGTGTGGTCCCCCCAAAAAAGTATGTTGAAAATGTGGGGCAAAAATATTCAAAAATGACTAAATTATGATAAGTTTAAAACCCCATTGAAATACATGGAACCTCATATTGTACCTGATTTCCACAATTCGCAGTCCAACGTTGAAGAGTGAAGATGTGTCTGTGGTCCAGAGAGGATTACAGCATTGGACCCCCAGTAGATAAGTAAGCACTTGGGGTGGTGTAAGGTGGTGGGTGCTGAGTGGGAGGGTCCAGTGAGGGAACAGTGATGGTGGCAGTGGCATCAGACATCAATGGACAGTTTTCTTTTTTACAGGGTGTTTAAAAAAACTATGAGGGATGGTTTTCTTTATTTTAGGCACTGACACTGGGGATTTGGCGCCCCAGCATCAGTGCTATGCTTGGCAGCACCAAGGGAGGGAACCGAGGTGTCACAATCAAAATTGCCAGGTTGAGGGGGTATCAGCCAGCATGGGGGATTGGGCGCCACTTACCAGAATAGACATGGAGGGAGTTTTTTTTTAATGTTTGGTGGCACCAGGGTTGGGCTCCCTGGTGTCACACAATGGAAATGGGCAGGGTGAGTTGTTGTAGCCACAGTGGGCATTATGTTGGGGGGCACACAGTCAAAATGCACTGTGCTGCATTGCAACTGATTCATGAAAGTCATGTATTTGTCAGTCATTGAACAAAATACAGTACATTGCTGACTACTGTTAGGCACAAAACAAAATTAAAGTTAAAGGGCTAAACATGGGTCCTATAGTTAAGTGAAATAATCATAACATGAGACTAGGCTTAAGTCTCATATAACTTCAGGTAAATCCAACTGTTGTAGGTGAACATTTTCTGAGGAGGAAACTTGGAAACATTTATTTCATTAATTTGACATCCTTTGGAATATCTAAATCCTTTTTTTTCAGTCTTTTTGGTAACCAGGTAAGTCCCACTAGGCACAAGTGCCTGTTTTCAGGGGTGACCTGGGAGCACTGGGTGGTTAAGTGACTTGCTCAGAGTCACACAGTATGCAAGTGGAGGCTGTGAGAATCAAACCCAGGTCTGGTCTGCTGGATGTACCAAGCACATTCACAGCTCATTACTCTAACCTCTAGGCTATACTGTCAGCCTGCAACTTACTTTAAGACATCACTCATTTCTATAGGCTACTGCTTAACTGTGGCTTGTACAGAATGTCTGAGGTTAGCCATGAAACAGGTAAGCTGAGATAAACTACAGGGGTGATTTCTTGGCTTGACTGGGATATCAATTGCTTTAATATGTTGACAGCACACCTTAAAGGCCTATAGAGACCAACAAAAGAAAAATGTTTTGATCCTCAAAATATCTAGTCTGTAAACCTCATGTTGACTTCCCATGAAGACATGATAATCTGACAAATATTAATGTGCAAGACAAAGTACAAACAATTTAGAAAATAAGAAGACATGAATCTTGAGTATCAGCATATTTTTGTTATGGCCTTAGTGCATCATTAATACTGTACAAATGGTCTGGCACAGGGAAGAAACATGTGCATTTATAATTTACTGTACTCTCTCGCATTCTTTCAGCTGCATATTTTTGCTCATCCAAGGTGTGTCATAAATTATGAAATGCATACCTAAGGTATGTTAAGTTAATCTTCTTCTGACTTTTTGAACTTTGGAGTGCTTTCAGCATCATTTGTAGCAAGTATTGCCAACACTGAAGCAATAAAACAGCACAGAGGATGCATGGATGTATCAATTAAGTATTGCCAAATTATTTTTTTCTGCTTTGCATCTTTCAGCTAAATTAACTGGTAATGTTTTTACTTGCACAAATATGTTAAACAAATGCAAATATTTATATCTTAGAATATGCCTAGTGATTCAAAGGAGTGTTAGGAATTAGTACTATACCAGCAGTTTAATTACACCAGCAACATTGAAATTGCCTTTTTGACATTTTTGCAACTTTGCAAAATTTGAGCAAAGATTTTTGATGTTTGGATTTGTCTGCTTTGTGCATTGCATTAAAAGAATGCATCTTTTTATATACTGCTGCTTGCTGAAAATGCATACTTAAAAGGGCAAAAATTGGTCATGGTGTGCTGCTGTGTAATATTTGTACTTTTATAAAGCAGCTTTAATAGTGCTAAATTGTTGCATACTACATCAAGTTGAAATGCACAACTTTGTCAAAGTATACAATATTTACTTCTTTATTATGTCATTGTATCCATACCACTTCCTTTTAAAATGTGCAAGGTTAATCTATCATTGCAAAAAATAAATGGAGTACCCTTTTAAATTATAACATAACCAATACACAATGGCATAACTGCTGGCTATCCTGCCATAAATCTTTCAAGGATAATTGCAGTTCACTCATACAAACCAAAATTCTACATCTATGGTATAGAACTCCTGAGATTTTGCAAAAAATGGTCTTAATGAACAACAATAAATGTTGGCGCTGTAACTCCCCCAATGGCAATTTGCTACATATTTTATGGCATTGTCCTCCCATACACAATCTTTGGCATCATATTCATTTCTTTGCAATGAAAGTGATTGGTCTATCCTTTGCATTACATCCAAAACATTGCATACTTGGTATTTTCAATAATCATTTATACAAAATATCCCATTCTCAGAATAGGTGGTTATTCCTACTATTCCTTCAAGTTAAACGCCTTATACTAATGCATTGGAGATCCAACATCATTCCCACCCTCCCAGATATTCTCAAAATGCCATCATTGATTGTATGTCACACTTAGCCTCTGACTGACTTTATTTATATAATAAATGCTGGCAGGACTATTTTAAATATTTAAACACATCTACACATATCGTCACTTAATCCATGGGTTGTTTTATGTTCACATTGGAATCTCATTTCTAGCTCTTTCGTTCCTTCTTCATCTCCTCTCTTTCTATCTTCTTTTCTTCTTCTTTCCTTTCCCTCTTCATTCTTGTTTACTGTCTTAGATGTTTTTCTCTTTTTTATGTTCTTCCTTTATAGTCTTACACATACTTGTATTAAATTACAGCATAATAGAAGTACAATCATGACTGCTCATATTTCTTGTTTGTATCTACTCCTTTTACCCCTTGAACCATAAATTGGCATATTTTCTTTCTATCATACAGATTGTACTGGTACATATTGTTTCCTCAACATTTGTTTTCCCCTTTAATATCATTGCATAATACTTCAGACAACATGTTTTTTCCTTCTCCCATTAAGAATTTATGTAAGTGTATATTGGAGAATGTAGCATATTTGTATGTATAATCACGATAACTACAATAAAAAAATTAACTACTAAGATGTGTAAGGTCACCAAGATGCACCATATATGCACTTTTTATATTCTATGACTTTAAAAATTGCATTTTTTCTCAGCTGTAAAATATTTCAAATTAAGCCTATTTTCACAAAGTATAAAAATATATGGAAACATCTGACCCAGTTCACAAAAACTGTATGAAGCAAACTTTCACCCTGCTCTACTGCAGTCTGCATGGATGAGGCACTTTACCAGCCCTTTCAATTGGAGAGTTACCAAGAGACTACGGGGAAAGATGACTGATGACTAGGGCTGTGCAGAATGTGGCATTCAGCTGGTGGAATTCATGCGGAATAATAATTCTGCTTCAAAATTCCATTCTGGAATTTCTTTTGAAATTCTGTGGAAATCTGATAATCATTTCTATGTAAACCATGGCATATTTTTCCAATGATCACATCAACTGCAGAAGAATTTTCTGTGTATTGTGGAAAAAGAATTTGCAGTTTACGTAAAGTGCAGATTATGAATCGTCAGAAAGCGTTTTGCATGTGGGATGTTGGAATTCACTAAGGACAGAATTCCATGGAATTTTATGAAATTCCATGGAATTTCATTCTGTCTGAATCTAAACTTTGCACACAGCACTCCTGGTGATAATAATAGTTCTTTAATTTTCGCATTGCTCCACCTTGTCTGTATATTTGATTGTGATCCATTTAATTGTTTGGTGCTGCACCTTAGGTTTTTTTTTTGGTGGCTATTATATTTTGCTGGGATTGTTATTTTGTGTGGCTATTATTTTTTGTTGGGATTGTTGTTATTTTGTGTGGCTATTATTTTTTGCTGGGATTGTTGTTATTTTGTGTGGCTATTATTTTTTGTTGGGATTGTTGTTAACTGCTGTTTAGAGACTGCAGGGAATGTGTTTGGGCTCAAGCACCAACTGAAGACAGGTATGTATTTTAATAACAAGTGTAGCAACTTGGCATAGCTGATTTTTGAGTCATGTTTGAGAGGAGATAGCCAAGTCATTACATTAAGAAAGCTCCTAAATAGTGGCAAATTTATTTTTAAATTTAATAGAAAAAGTATACTGCTGTATTGAAGTTAATTATGCAATGGGTCGAGAAAATCTAAACACCTGATTTGCTGAGTACCTTAGAACCCCATGCTGATATCCCAGCACAATAGCATGGGAAGAACTTCAGAGTCCTCTTTACCCCAGGTCATCCTATGTGATGTCACTCCCTGCTGCTGCCACCAACCAACCAGCTGCTTGTCCTTGCTCACAGACCTGCTCCAAACACTAAGCACAGAAAAAAAAAAGGTTTGTCCATGCTGCCAACTGCTGCTCTCACTATGCTGGTCACAGACAGAATGGTTTCTTCTTCCTCTTGGATTTTACCTGCACAGCTTACATTTAAAAAGAAAAATAAACTGCATGCCTGTTTCTGCCAGAAGTGAAAGTGTCCAAAATGACGGTTCCAGCTGACTGTCTTGCTGCACTCCTCACTGTCATGGATTTGTGCTGGCATGGCTTGCTATTGTTCTCCATGTTGTAGTGGAGCTTATACCACTGGGAACTCTATTCTCCTGTCATTGCTCCCACTGCCTTTAAAACTGCTGATGGCACTCCCAGTAATACTGTCTAATCACCATCTACCTCCAGCCTGGACCCATGCACATTGTCAATGTCTCAAAGCTGTAGTGGGTATACTGGGCACCACCTGCTTCCCAACCTACAGTATAAGGCAACAGCAGCTTAATAGGGACTTTTTTTATTCAGTTTTTCTTTTCCTTTTCCCTTTTTTCTTTTGATTTTTTGCAAATGTTATTGTACAAAAACTTTTTTAAATTGACTTAATAATGTAAGTTAAATTACCCATTTCATAATCACAATATGGCATTCTGGGGTGTGCATTGTGCTCAGATAATGGCTCTTCTCAGGTGGTGGAAGCACTCCACCTTTGTCATCATGCTTCAACTCACCTGAGGCATGCTGTTATCAGTACCTAGCACAATGCACACCCTGGTGTGCCTTATTGCTTAATTACAGAAGTAGATAAATCAAATGCTTTCTAGAAGACTGCAATATAATTTTAGGTGCTCTGTTTCAGCCAAGTTCAGCCATAAGCAATGGGTTGTGCTACTCTGTCCTCACTGTAATGCTAATGAAAGACCAGAGTGCTGAAGGTTACATGTATTGAAGCAGGAACATTTTTTACCAATAGTAACTGGGGATGGCAGTATAGCCTAGAGATTAGGGTAATGAGCTGTGAATGATCTTGGTACATCCATCAGACTTGAGTTTGATTCCCACAACCTCCACCTGCATACTATGTAATTCTGAGCAAGTAACTTAAAGATCAATGGCAAAGATAGATATTAAAAAGTTGGATTTCAGTCGTGTTTTGCATTTGTTTAATAAATAATGATATGACCATACCATTACATAATGTGTCCTGTGGTTGTTTTCACGATAGTCATCCAAGCAAACTCCTATTTGTGACCTCTCAGTCACTGAAGTTTTCTGTTTTTATGTTTGCTTGCACGCATGTGCAAGAAACATAGTGCCATCATCTGAGTTTTTCAGAGGTGTGTCAGCATCTTCCAATTCAGTCAGTGTGTTTGCAGGCGTGGTCACAGTTCTCCAATCACTGCTGGAGCTGTCTATGACAGCAGTTGAAAATGCAGTGGCATACAGTTGAAAGATGGAGCTACGCATCAGTGAGCAGCTCCCTCCCCCACACACACAGATCAACTGTGTTGGTTACCTGATAGAGTGCTGTATTCTTGTCTAGCATAGAGAGACAAGCCACACATCATTACTTTAATAAACTGTTCCCTGCCAAAGCAGGACCACCAAAATGTGTGGGTGCCTAACAGTCCTTACTCACCCCAGCTCTCCAAAGCACACCTTCATGGACTCCATGGGTTCTAATCCTCCAGGAAAAAAATACCTCAGCATTTGATGTGAAAACTCAGACTTCATTGTATGTGTAATTCCAAGCGTTTTCTCTTACTAGACTCTGTCAATGTGAACTCCCACTGCTAAAACCTATGCAAACGAACTTGAGCCATGCTGTACTACCTGCAGCTGAAGCAAAGAATAGCCAGAATGTACAAGGAGAACATACTGCTATGCATTTCAGCAGCAGCCAGTGGGGAGGTTTCATGACAGAAGCACTTTAATGCACCTTTTAGTGCTGTCACATACACACCCTGTGTGGTAATCACTAAACTGCACACTTAGTCTGGTAATGCAGCTTCAAAATATTTTTTTTTTCTGAATTGCCATGAGCTGGCATTTTTATGTGACTGCAGAAACAAGATGCTGTATGTCAGCCATGTGTCTGCATTCCCACACTCATCCCCCTCACAACTCTCAAACAAAGCCAATGGTGCTTACTGAATTGAGAAGAGTTGCATGGATTTCAGAAGTTGTGCCAGATACACTGCACATTGCCTCATCCACTCTCTTTGTTTCAACCCTCCACTTCTCTTGGGCAAAGCATGAAGGCTAGTTCACACTAGCACATTCAGATACTTAATAATTCACACTTCCTTTCAAATCAGGGAAAGGCATGTTGTTGGTCTATTACACTATGAAAACAAGCATTTGTCAATGCCGAACGTTCGCTTGCAGGTATTTGCAGTGGTATTTGGCACTTGGACATGGCTTAAAAAAATCAGTGACAAAGAAGTACAAGCATTTGTCAATGCTGAATGTTGCTTGCTTCTATGTGCTGTTTAGGTATTTGGAAGTCATCGGAGTGCAAATATTGAAAATTCACGAACTTACGAGCGTGTGTAGGAACTGCGCAATGCACACTCGTAAAACAGTAATTTTTAGGAATTTTTCCACCAAATTTTCAGCATAGTCATTCTAAGACCTCTGCTCATGAACAGTGTCACTGTGATTTTCTTAATGTGTCCCATACATTGAGTTCGCACACCGACTGCACCATTGTACGCTACATGGGTGGAAACATGTTTTGGGCAGGATGTGAAAAATGACAGCTGTACTGCTCATAAGGAGGTGTGGTAAAATGGCAATGTTGAAAATCTGGAGTGGAATTATTAAAAATTCACAAACCTACGAGCATGTGTAGGAACTGCGCAACGCACGCCGGAAACAGTCATTTTAGAATTTTTTCACCAAATTTTCAACATAGCCATTTTAAGACCTCTGCTAATGAACAGTGTCACTGTGATTTTCTTAATGTGTCCCATACATTGATTTCGCACACCGACTGCACCATTGTGCACTACATTGGCGGAAACATGTTTTGGGCAGGATGTGAAATATGACAGTTGTACTGCTCATCAGGAGGTGTGGTAAAATGGCAATCTTGAAAATCTGGAGTGAAAATATTGAAAATTCACAAACTTACGAGCGTGCATAGGAACTGTGCAACGCACACTCGTAAAACAGACATTTTTAGGAATTTTTTCACCAAATTTTCAACACAGCCATTTTAAGACCTCTGCTCATGAACAGTGTCACTGTGATTTTCTTAATGTGTCCCATACATTGCGTTCGCACACCGACTGCACCATTGTGTGCTACATGGGTGAAAACACATTTTGGGCAGGATGTGACAAATGAAAGCTATACTGCTCATAAGTAGGTGTGGTAAAATGGCAATGTTGAAAATCTGGAGTGAAAATATTGAAAATTCGTGAACTTATGAGCCTGCGTAGGAACTGCGCAACGCACGCTCGTAAAACAGTCATTTTTAGAGATTTTCCTGAAATTTTCAAATAGGCTTTTTGAGAGCCCACCTTATGAATGCTTGCACTGTTGTTTCTTTAATCAGGCCCAAAAGGTGATTTCACACAGTGACTGCGAAATCACCCTTCAGGCCCGAATAACGCCATGACAGTGACAGAATTCATGGGAGGGGGTCCCAAAAACCCCATGTTGAAAATTTGGTGCAAAAATTCCAAAAAATGCCTAAGATATGCAACAAAGTTGAAAAAAAAACATCTAGCCCATTATACAGCTTACCAGCATTTCCTCAGTTCGCGTTGGCTTTGAAGAGTGCAGACGTGTTCCCAGTCCAGCGATGATCATCGCCAAGCTCTGGAGGTAAGTATGGGGTGAGGGGTGTGGGGAGGCAGGGTGCACAGTGGGTGGGTGTGGGTTGTGGGAGGAGGCCGGGGAGACTGCGTGGGACTGTTTTTAATTTACAGGTTTTCTTTTTTCTATAATTGACGACGCAAGACATTTGCCATGCTGGGGTGGGCTCCCAGTGTGGCAGAAGAATGGCTGGGGGGCTGTGGAGCTGATGGGGGATTGGGCACCCCTGTCGGCAGACAACACGGGACATTTGCCACGCTGGGGTGGGCTCCCAGCGTGGCAGCAGAGAAAGCCGTTTGGGGGGAGGTGGAGCCGATGGGGGATTGGGCACCCGCGTTGGCAGATGATGCAGGACGTTTGCCATGCTGGGGTGGGCTCCCAGCGTGGTAGCAAAGATTTGGGGGGTGTGAAGCGCTGCAAGCACATAGCAGTGGTTTTCTTTGAAGAGAAGACCACTGCTGTCATACCCAGCACCGCAGCAATTGGTGCAGGACCGCCATGCCTGCTCAACAGAGCAGAGGATTGCACAGGGCAGGCACACCTCCAAAGTGTCCCATTCTCCCAAGACGTTCCTTGCGCATGCGCGCAAGCGTATGTGAAAACAAAAAACAAATGATGGACTTTAGAGGACACAGTAACAGTGCTATCACATTGATTTTGCATTTTCCTGTAACTCTAGTGCAAATTTTCCTCCCCCCCATACATTTCATTATTTCACATGAAGCAGAATTGCTCTGATGCCCCTGAAGCAAATGATTATTTACCTTTTAATGGACCAACATAGATGTAACAACAAGAACAAAGTGCTCTAGCTTTCGGACCAACCAGTCCTTCTTCAGAAGCTCATGGCAGTTGTTTAGAAAATACAATACTTATAACAGCTAGATAATGCAGAGAAAAACAGAAAAATCCCCATTGGTTTAAAATACTCTTTAAAAAAAAAAAACAGAAGATGATGTCAGAAAAGTTTAACAGTACTATACTGCCTTTAGCCAGAAGCAACCTTGGGTTAAACGTGCTTGGTGGAACACACATACAAAGAATCCTTCTGCATATAAATTTAATTGACGTAAGACAACACTGCTGAAGCAGATAGCTCCTAAATCAAGCTATGAGTGTCACAGTTAGTATAAGGATGTGATTACTGAAAGGCAACCCTCACCCAGATTAAAGACAAACTAAGATTGTTATAGGGCTCATGAAGTTTCAATGTCTGCATTATAGACAAGAATTTACTAGTAAAGTTGTCTTAAAGACATAAGTGCACACTGTGTGATGTGTAAAACCTAGCTGGACCTGTCACCCAGCTGTACTCTCCAGCTAGATATGAGGCCCAAGAAATTTCAAAAACCTCAGGACTATATAAATGATAATTTAAATATAAATTGATAATATTAGTGTCAAACAAAAAACTCTAGTCGAGGAACCTCAAGGAATTAAGACCATATAGCCTGATATGTACTGATGTCAATATACACTGAGAATGTAACAACTTGATGTACCACAAGTGTCTAAGGAATCTGAAAAAGAGATAAAAATGTAATTTCTCTCCTCCTCTTCATACAAACAATACACCCTAACCCACCCCACATCACCATAATGTGGGTGGGGGAGATACATAGCTTTAAGGAGATGTTGTCTCTCTCTCTCTCTCTCTCTCTCTCTCTCTCTCTCTCTCTCTCTCTCTCTCTCTCACCCCCCTTTTCCCTTCTCTTTCTCTCTCTCTCTCTCTCTCTCCCTGTCCCTCTCTGTCTCTCCCACAGACACACACGCACAAGCACACACACACTCACTCTCTCCTAGTGAACCTATATTCACTTCAATCACTGCAATTGTTCCCCAAAAGAATTCAACTTGTCACGAAATCCTGAATAAAAGGGCTTATGTCTGATGCCCCTGTAACCAATGCAAGTAAATGGGAACAATTTCCCTGTAAATGACTCCCTATAGATCTGGGAACCCTGCTGTATGTAGTCTGCCAGGGTCTTACAATATAATTCTTATTTTAATGCAGTGCATTCAAAAAAATTATACTGAAGCAAATGGTTTGTTGCCTCTTACTGAACCAACATACATGGATGTTACAAAAAGAACAAAGTGTCTAAGTGTTTGGCCCAACAAGGTCTTCTGAAGCTTACATGAGTAAACTTACAAGGGATGTTCTAGCCTGTGTGACAATGGTTTCAACTATGCCACTGAATTTGAAAAAAACAGCAATTAAATAACTTAGGATAATGCAGGATATATAAATGAAATCAGCGCGCACATGTGAAGGCATTGTTGTCATGTCAAAAGACAGCAACAGTACAGCAGCTACCTGAATTCACCTGCTTTTAATTGCTGTTTTAAAAGGGGATTTTTTTAAATATCCTGTAAATAGTTTCACAATAATTCCCTCATACCTTTTTACCAAGTGTCTGCTCTACATAATTCAATGGTTGGCAGCTCCTCCACAGCACACAAATGAACAGAGACTATTTTAGTTGTCATTTTTTTATGTCCTCGCCCAAAATGTTTCGCATAGTATGTACAATGGGCAGTTGGTGTCGAAATCAATGTTTGGGACAGATTAAGAAAATCACAGTGACACTGTTTATGAGCAGAGGTCTTAAAATGGCTATGTTAAAAAATTTGGTGACAAAAGTTCATAAAATGACTGTATTACGAGTGAGCATTGCGCAGGTTCCACGCACCCTCATTAGTTCATGAATTTGTAATATTTTCAGTCCAGATTTCCACCACTGGCATTTTTCACATTCCCTTATGAACAGTACAGCTGTCATTTTTCACTCCATGGCCAAAATGTGTTTTCGCACTTCCAGCGAAGAAATGCGTGGTCACTGTGGGAAATCACTGTTTGGGACAGATTAAGAAAATCACCATGACACTGTTCATGAGTGGAGGCCCAAAATGCCTGTGTTAACAATCTGCTGTAAAAATCCCAAACTAATTACATTACGGGTGTGCGTTGTGCAGTTCTATGCTCCTCATGACTTCACTAGTTTTCTGATATTTTAACTCCAGATTTTCAATATTGCCATTTTTACACCTCCCCATGAACAGTACAGCTGTCATTTTTCACATCCTGTTCAAATGTTTTTCACAACTGTGGCGCCAAATGCGTAGTCACTGTACAAAATCAGCTTTCAGCTAACTTGAACTGATATTGCCACTGTTCATAAGGTGGGGTTCGAAAAAAAACAATGTTGAAAATTTGGTTTAAAAAATACCAATGAACTTTCCGCGGCATTCCCTGTAGAGATTGACAGGATTCTCAGGGGTGTGACTTGGGATTATTGCCTGTAATGCTCATACCATTCCACCCCAACCCACACCCTGCAGCTAGTGAGAGGCATCGAGTTGTGCCTTGGACTCTTCAGCCTCAAAGTTCACCCCATTCTCCTATACTGCACCCATCTCACCATATTTCCTAATAGAATAGGGTCAATATAAGGGCCAAAGACCCCAAGGCACACCGTGACACCTGTCGGTGTCTGCAGGGTAGGGTGTGGTGAAATGCCATAGCTGTTATGCCTGACGACCCAAAGGCACACCCCAATGCCTGTCAGTATCTGCAGGGTGGTGGTGGGGTTGGCTTCAGTTCAATACTTCACTGCCATTCCTATTATGCAGCTCTGTAACTCCTACACTACCAGTGTCAATGCCAGCAAGCAAACATTCGGCATTGACAAATGCTTGTTTTTTACAGTCTTGACTGAGAGTTGCTGGCCACTGATATCATTCAAGGATTAATGTCAGTGGCAGCAGTGTGAGAGTGCTATGGTCAGAACAGCTTATCAGGCATCTCCAGATGTCCAGTGTTGTTTCCTGGCAACATTTCACTAGTTGCTCAAATATTTATTGCCACACTGATAACATTTGCAGGGTAGAACTGAAATAAAGTATTAAGAAAAATCTTAAGGGCATTCAACTGTTAGCCACTGCTCCTCGCTGATGCTAGCAGTTCTTTGCTGCCCAGAACCCATTTTTAAATTAACCAATTTAACTGCATGCAGATCTGCTGTCAGCCCCAAACTGCCAAGCCACTACTCACTACCTGAAATTCATACCTGCATAAAATTAGCTTGGATCCTGCAGTTAGGTAGCAGTGCTGAGGGTAAAATAGTAAAAGGGAGTTTGTAATGTGTTACTGACAGATCACTGTTTATTGCAGCTCCCCGGCGCCGATAGCTGGAGTGATCCCATAAGTGCTGCATGCGTATCTACAGAACACAATTCAGATGTCAGGTTGATGGGGTTGTACTAGCTATCCTTTTTTATAGTTTTGGTGAATTAAAGTCTAATTCATTAACATAGATTATCTATTTGGAGTGCAGTGTAGCACTAACTTACTATGGAATTTGCAACTAGGAGTGGGACGGAACAGCACAAAAATCCAGGTACTCAGGCCAAATGTGTGGGTACTAGTTGTTAGTAAAAATGCCACGAGCAACTGGAACATGCAACAAAGCTGCACACCATGGAAGTAAATGTATAGAACTTGAAGTCTAAGTGACCCTTCGTCAGGGGGTGTGTCTCTATATAACTACAAACTTTTTATAGCAACCAACTGCAAGTTCAGTTCATGGTAATTATACAAAATTGAAACACCCATTAGCACAATTACAGGTGAAAACCATACAATCCCCTCAATATAATAAAACACTTAGGAGAGCTGATTAACATTCAATCAGCAATAAAATGATCCAGCAGCATAATTCTATGCGAAATAGCACATAATACAAAATCTCACATCAGTACTGAAAAAAGGAGGAAATGGGGGGAGGGGTTGGGGGGCCAGAAAGGAAGAAATAAGAAAAATAAATACAAGATATCAAAAAATTTACCCCAAAGTTAATTTACCTTCACTGGGAAAATGAATCAATACCATAATAATGAATTATTATTTTAAAAAATGCCATGTAAATTTAATATATGTACGGTATGTAAGCAATAAGACACGACAGGGTGTGCGTTAGACACTTTAACACACGGCTAGGAGGCGTAGTGAGGCACAAGGCCACCGGCCGAGTGCGTCCAGCCTCCTAGCCATGTGTTAAAGTGTCTAACGCACACCCTGGAGTGACTTATTGTGCTTATGAAATGGCCATCTTTAGTGGAAATTGCATTTGGTAGGTTAAATTTGCAATTTAAAGTAGGAAAAAACATGTATGTTTGTGTAATTTTTAATAAAATAGTTCCTCCGCCTAAGTGTCCTGTGTGTTTTTTTTTGCACTTAAGGACTTTTGTCCTAGGAAGGCTTCTGTACTTTAGGTCTGGTTGTCATGGCAGTATTCACTTCACCCCACACACATTACGTAGTACAGAAGGAAAAATGCATCTGTTTTGTTTTTTTATAATAGTTTAATGTTAAACGTGAAGATGAGGTGGGCTGCTACAGAGAGACACACAGAGCTGAGCAGAATGGCAGGTACAGTGTGTGCTGGTAAGCGGTTGCGCTTTCTTTTTAAACACATCGCAGCTGAGTGAGCGAGCGGGTAGTGAGATCGCATAATTTCATGTTAAAAGTTCAATATTAGAGCCCAGAAATCTTGTTTCCAGTTGCGATCTACAGCGTAGCAAGGTAATAGGCAGAAGCGAGTGAGCCGGCGAGCCGGCGGCAGGTTGCGGTTTTGTTTTAAACACATCATTGTTGAGTGAGCGAGCGGGTAGCGAGATCGCATAATTTACTGTTCAAACTTTAATCTTACAGCCCAGAAATCTTGTTTCTAGTTGCGACCTAGGGGATGGAGGTTGGCAGAAGCGAGTGAGCCGGTGGTGGGCTTTTTTTATTGCCATGCAGTCAGCAGATATGTTGACATATTGAAAATGCAGCCTTGTATTTCACTCGCAGTTGGTGAAAATAAGATGGCTGATTTTCAATTTGCCAACATTCTAATTGCCATTTTACTAGGATTAGTGCCCACAGGGCACTGCTGGTCCTTTTTCCTGTGCGTTAGACAGAATATCACACAGGTATGGACCAATCAGCACTTGTATATTCTGATGCCCATTTCATAAATAAGTATATTATAAATGTATCTAGATCCGAGTGGACCATTATTTCATAATACCATTATTTATGGTGATAGTGATAAAAACAACATCTGGTCAGATCCACCACGGCTGCATAATGAAATTAATGAAGTTGTGTGGAATTGTTAAAGAGGTATGGATAAACAACACAATGATTTGAAAATAGTAAGATTTGTTTAAGTTTCTGTTCTAAGGAAGGCATACACATTATTAGGAAAATATATGAAGGTGTACATTTTAATGGAAGGAATAGGAAGCAATATAAGTTTACAAAAGAACTCCAGAGCAAACGCCACTGAGGTATGCAATATCCTGGATGATATTGGCCGGACTGCCAAATTTAAAGAAAACACAATTGCACATACTCTAATAAAGCAAAGCATCATGGGAAACATATGAAAACCCCCATGATGGTACAAAAGGTGGCAGTACATGAAAAAGTAATGGCTGGCATATATTCAGCCTTGGAATTATTTACACAGTTGTTTTTTTAGAGAAACAGGGTTTTTGTCCATGAGGTGATGTAAGTTATATTTAAGCAATGTGTTGATGTCAGGAAGTCAGGTGTAATGATGGACTGTTAGCAGAGAAAATGTGATAGTAACTTTCAGAGGGGGTCACTTTTGATTAGGGCAAGGTAGTTATGCTTGTGATAATGGGAATATTAGGAAAGTATGAGGTGTATGCAGAAGTGGAGTACAAATATGCACAGTTTCATAAGTATGTGCTCAGAGTGCAGGTAAATGTGATATGCAGGTTTATTTTAGACATAGGTAAAAATAGTGATACATGCAATTGATAGAAAGATAATTACATAGACATATAGACAGAGAGAGAGACACACACACACACACACATAGACAGACAGACAGACAGGCAGAATAGGAATGGCAGTGAAGTACTGAAGTGACACCAACCCAATCCCCACCCCGCAGAGATGGACAGGCATTGGGGTGTGCCTTTGGGTCATTGCCCATAACACTCATACCATTTCACCTCCCCCTACCCTGCAGACACAGACAAGTGTCGAGGTGCACCTTGGGGTGTTCAAACTTTACACTCACCCCATTCCATAAGGAAATACACTGAAATGGGTACAGTATAAGAGAATGGAGTGAGCTTTGGGGCTGAAGAGTCAAAGGCACACCTTAATACCTGTCACTGGCTGCAGGGTGGGGATGGGGGTGGAATGGCATGAGCATTACTGTTGACAATCCCAAGTCACACCCCTGATGCCTGTCAGTCACTACAGGGCAGGGTGTTATTATTCTATTAAGGAAATTAAGTTTATGTATCCTTATAATGTACAGTATAACCTCAATTATCCGAATGTGCTGGGGGACAATAAAATTGTTTGGATGAATGGGGTTTCAGATAAGTGAGGGTACTTTACATTTAAGTTTATTATGCTGGGAGACACACCACAGTTTTGGATAACATAGGGTTTTGGATAATTGAGGTTCGGATAACTGGGGTGCAGAAAAAAAACACAATATATTATTTTTCTTGCATTATTTTGCTACTACAAGCTATGACTAACACACCGATCCTTGAATGCACTTTTTATAGCTTATGTGTCTGTGACCTAGGCAGAACTACACTTAAAATCTTACACATAAATAAATATATCATCAGAATAGTATTTATTTCAGTAGTATCTCCTTCCTTTTCAGGTGCCCATGACACTATGTATATATATTTATATATTTTAACTTCAAAGCACTAAACCTATTCAAATGCACAAAACACAAGACTTTATTCTCTTCACACATTACTGTTAAACTTCAGGTCCCAGAATGGCCAAGAAACAATTTTTAGACTTCACTTTTGCAGGCCACTCTCACGCCCACTTCTCATGCAAACAACAATCAATTATGCAAACCCTTTCATTTCAGTTCTATGCACTCTTACATCAGAGAGATATAAATCTCACAGAACTGCTAAAAAATCAAATTTATCAAGACTGGATTTCTGAACTAAAACCTGTCATTTACAGTACCTACGTAAATAATAGTTTACTGGCTACAAAAAATGCTACAGACATGACGATAACAAAATTTCTGTTTTACATGGAAATCAACCATATAATGAACTTGTCATACAGGATTTGTGACCTTCTTTCTGTCTGCATCTGATAAAGGAAAAGGCACCTGCTTGATCTTTTTTTTCTATTTTATTTTTAAGCCCAACTTGCCCATACTGTTAAAACCAAATATTGACATGCTTAGAGTTTTAAAAAATCATGATATCTATGTATGTGTGTGTGTCTGGCAAGGGATATGCCTAGATACAGTTTCCGTCACTCCCTAATTACTTCCCCAGGCAGCTCTGATAGTCAGTCGTTCCAACATGATAGATCCACCTCATGCCCCTTCCACATGAACCCAAAAAAAAAGGTTGGGGTGGATCTTTGGGAGCTTCTCTAGTAGAGGTGGGGTGGATCTTACTCCCCCCCCCAAAACACTAATGCTGCCTCCCACTACTCAGGTTCCAGTTCTTGTACCTCCCATTTAAGAAAGAAAATAGTGCTCTGCAACCATTGACTAACATGAAAGCGTATTTATTTGAGAGCAGAAAACATTTCTTGGAGGAGGGTAAGGCGGAGGAAACTATTTACACCTTCAGTCAGTTCCACAGACAGAAAACACGACATCAGCCCTTTTGTACATGCAAAACATCTGCAGGCTTCACCCACTGCATCTGTAATAAGGGCAGGGGGGAACAGGATAGGAGAAAGGGAGAAGAAAGAAAAATAATAAATAATAATGAATCTTAATAATGCAGATAATTAACCCAACTATATTTTCTGAGCAAAAATGGAGTTATATCAATGGTCTCAGTAAGTCCTCTAGGTTTTAAAGCTTTCAATGTATTTGTATGTGTATATCTATCTATCTATATAAATATATATATATATATATATATATATATATATATACACACACACATACATACATACAGTGAGTTTCCTTTTGTAGCAGCATTTGTTTACGCTCTCCACCACAAGGGTGCTGTCCCTGTCTCTGGATGCCCATGAAATTACAGCAGCTACCAGGACCTTCAGCACTCCGCTGTTTGGACAACCTTCAGGACTGGAGAGCCACAGCAGCCACTTCAGTGCAATCATCTCCAGGGTTCGAGAAGGCACCTACCAGGACCCTCAGCCCTCCCGTTTGGACAACCCTCCAGACCAAAGAGCCATGGCTGCCACTTCAGTGCAAGCTTCTTCAGAGTTCAAGAGGGCACCTACCAGGACCCTCAACCCTCCCCTGTTTGGACAACACTTGGGACCAGAGAGCCACAGCTGTCACTTTGGTGCAAGCTTCTCCAGGTAGTGGGCTCAGATATCAGAGCCAGCCATTCTCCAGGCTCCCTTCTATGCTCAGACTGTGTTTTGTGTTGGCACCATTTTTTAAATCTTCCAGTCCCCAGTCTTAAATAGGATTGTACTGTCAGTAGGCAGACTGCAACTGATGGTCTCTGCACCTGAGTTTATTTCTGCCATTTAGAAACATAGAAACATATAAATTGTCAGCAGATAAGGACTACCCAGCCCATCCAGTCTGCTCAAAAACCCTACACTAGTTTATTTCCACGAACCTTACCTAGTAAATGGCTTTTCCCCCATCCTTCCCATCACCAATGTACCCTTATGCCTGTCCCATGCATGTTTAAAACCCTCCACTGTGTTCACCCCACCATCTCCTATGGTAGTTTATTCCATGCGTCAACCACCCTCTCTGTGAAGAAAAACTTTCTCACTTTTTCCCTCAGCTTGCCAACCTCCAATTTCATGTCATTCCCCCTTGTTCTTGTACATCTCTTATAATGGAAGTGGTCTCCCCCCTACACCTTGTTCATGCCCTTAAGGTACTTGAATGTTTCTATCATGTCCCTCCGATCCCTCCTATCCTCCAGCGAGCACATATTGAAGTCATTTAGTCTCTTCTCATATGTTTTCTGGTGAAATCCTTGTACCATCTTAGTCACCCTTCTCTGGACTGCCTCCACCCTATTAATATCCTTACAAAGGTGCAGCCTTCAGAACTGCACACAGTACTCTAGGTGGGGCCTCACCAGCATTTTGTACAATGGCATAACCACCTCCCATCTTCTGCTTGTGATACCTCTACCTATGCATCCCAGCATGCCACTGGCCCACCCTGCAGCTTTGTACTCTGCTTAGACACCTTTAGGTCATCAAAAATGATAACCCCAGGTCCCTTTCTTCTTTTGTAATAGTCAACAACTCTTCCCCCATCCTGTACCACTCCTCAGGGTTCCCTCTTCCCAGGTGCATTATTTTGCATTTCTTGGAATTGAAGCTTAGTTGCCACACTTCAGACCATTTTTCAAGCTTTTCCAGCTTCCTCCATATTCTCTCTACTCCTCCTGAAGCATACACCCTGTTGCAGATCTTGGTGTCATCTGGAAACAGGCAGACCTTTCCCTCCAGTCCTACCAGAATGTCACTAATGAAGACATTAAACAGGACTGGCCCAAGGACCAGTCCCTGAGGTACCCACTGGTCACCACTCTCTTCCCTGATTGGATCCCATTTACCACCACCCTCTGCTTCCTGACTGTTTAAATTCCTAACCCAGTTTACCACCATGTGCCCATGCCCAGACTACTCATCTTGTTGACCAACCTTTTGTGTGGGATGGTGTCAAAGCCTAAATATGTGTGTGTGTGTGTATATATATATATTCATTGCAAACTTAATGCATCAGTTAGGGTTGAAGTGAGCTGTGCTAGGGAAATGAGATGCTTTCAACCCCACTCTACCACCACCTCACATCTTCACACCAACAGGATTGAGGGTTATGGGTTCATTAGGCCCACCTCACCCCATTCCATGTGTAAACAGGCTGACATAGTACAGCATAGGAGAATGGGATGCGAGTGAGGCCTAATGACTCCATGGCACGCCCCAATGCCTGTTGGTGCGTGGAGGATGGGATGGGGTGGTAGGATGGGGGGTTAGGAGCGCAACCCTAATGTCTCATTTCCCTACTTTTGTCATTTCAACCCTAACTAATGCATTAACAATTTTTTTTTCAATAAATTTCCTTACTTTTTGAGAAAGTGTAATGCAACTGGTAACTGGTACGTGTTGCTGGGATCGCAGACCCTCCGGGTCCCATGCTCCCACAAAGCTGCCCATTTGTTCATAACAATATCGTCTATGGGAGTGTGGGTCTGTCAGGCCCTGCAATCCCACTTACACATAACAACGGAGCCATACAGTAGCCCTCTAGGGCTGAAAAGGAACCCTTGTAACAGTAATTTGCCAATATCTCAGTAACTGTACAAGTTATGAAAAAATTCAATAGCAGTTGTAATCATGACTTTGAAGCCTCCATACGTACTTAGGTGGACTAAGTTGCGGGTAACAAAAAATCCTTATCTTGCATCATTTCCGAAATACGGGCACCAAAAGTCACTGTGGGCACCGCAATGTTATCCTACTGGAAAAATCTCAACTTTGTGACGGCATATCTATGGAACTGATTAACTTTTTTACACCCAGACAGCACAATTCACATCTCTGGGACACCCCCTTTATACCCTGAAAATTTCAAGCCGAAAGACCAAACCATTTATTTACAGTGCAGTGGCAAAGTTTTTAAATTCCTAGTTCGTGAGGTGGCAAAATACCCGTTCGCGAGGTGTCAGAATCCCCATTCACAAGCCAATCCTTGTTTATGAGAAGGGCCACCTGGTTGGGAAATGACGATCAAGGATTTTGTCAGCTAGCGAAAGTGGATCGGCTCGTGAAAGGGGATTTTGTCATCTCACAAAAGGGTATTTTGTCAGCTCAGGAAAGGGAGTTAAAAATCCTAATCCCCTTTCATGAGCTGACAAAATACCCATTTGTGAGACAATCCTTGTTTGTGAGATAGGACCATCTGGTCCCTAAGTTGAGATCAAGGATTTTATTACCTTGAGAAAGGGGACATCACCCCTGCAACAACCACTATATGGGCTAAACTGCATAGTGGCCATAGCCCACAGCAGTGTACCTTAAAACAATGAAGGCACCAGCAATAGCAGTACTTTCTTAGACTGGTGTTTGCAGATCCTATTACTAAGATCAGGTAACATCCACCCCAACCCTGGTCCACCCCAGGGGGTGAACTCGGCCAAAGCTCCCCAGGTTACCTTAAAAATTGCCTCTCTGAACATTGGCAGCCTCCTACAAAAGATGGCTCAGTTTGAAGCCTGTGTGAAACAAAACCACCCAGACATCATCTCACTCACTGAGACATGACTATCCTCTAAAACCACCCGACACCTCTACCTCCCTACAAGGGTATAACCACTTCCAGTTAGACTGTATAGGTAAACAGGGAGGTGGATGCCTAGTCTACCTATGAAACACTTTGCAAGGTTATAGAAAATCACCCTAGATGGGACCAGTGATAACTGTGAGCATCTAGCAGTACACCTAATATTAGGGAATGGGAGGAAGACCCTAACCCTTATGACCGTTTACATTCCCCCGGGAAAGCAACAAGTTGGACTAGACACTTTTGCAAGCAAGTAAGCCAGAATCGAGAAACTGTAGTAGTGGGTGATTTTAATGACAATTAGAAGGCAAAATCTAGTACAGGTTACAAAGACCAGATACACAATCTTTACCTTGCACAAGCTGTTACAGAAAGCACCAGAACTAATTACAAAACAGGCACTACAACCCTTATTTGAAGGAGGTTACTGTGATGCCTAATATTCTGAGTGACCACTCACCAATTGCGTGTAGTTGGTCAGCCAAAGTAACCTGGCCAGCTCCCAAAACAACCTACAATAGGGTACTCCACAAAGGAGCACTGAGTGCATTCAAAGCCCACTTGGCCAAACTAAACTTGAGCCAGCTAGTTTCCACCACCAACATTGATACAGCCCTTGGCCATTTCATAACTGTGTTCAGAACAAATGGTTTGATACCTTTTATTGGTTGTTACAAAAAGAACAAAGAGCTTTAGCTTTCGGACCAACAAGTCCTTCTTCAGAAGCCTAATGAGAGTTATTTAGAAAATCCCATATTATTAACACTTAGAACATGCGGAAAAAAACAGAAATAATTCTCATTGGTTTAAAATAGGCCTTCATAACTGTGCTTAATGCTGTTGCAGAAAAAATGTGCCCCTTTCAAGAAGCGGGTTATCTGAGGTGACTCTGCCACAGGGGTTACACCATCACTGCTTGCTCAAATGTGGAGCAGGGACAACCTATGGCATAAAGCCAAGAAATCCAGCACACACACACACTGGCAGGAATATAGGGCAGCTAGGAATACATGTACTAAGAATATCAGACAGGCTAAGGCTAACTTTTATAAAGAGCAGCAAACTAGCTGCTGGGGAAAGGGGAAGGCATTCTGGGAACCACTAAAGGATCTCCAGGGTAGGGGTGATAAAACATCACCAATAATGCTCAGCTCAAATGGAAGCATCACACTTAACCCTATTGAGATAGCCAATTCATTCAATAAAGCCTTCACCAACCTTAGCACACTTCTCCCCCCTGGAGGCGAACCCACTGCCACCACTCTATCCTATGACAACACCCAAAAAGACCAATCTAGGCCCCAATTCCACTTCAAATCTGTCTTGGTAAAGGACATGGGCTACTATGTTAAGCAAGTGCTGGGGAAAAAAACAAGGATGGGAAGTGACTCACTTGACAAGAAAGTAGTTGCTCTGGTCCTGGATGAGCTCGCCATTCCCCTGACTAAACTTTTTAACCTCTCCCTCAGATTCTCACAGTTTCCCAAGGAATGGAAACATGCTCTGGTCACCCCCATCCATAAAAGTGTAGACCGTACATTAGTTGCAAACTACAGGCCTATATCCATTCTCTCCTCACGGTTCAAAGCACTCGAGAGAATTATCTCTGACCAACCCATCTCATAACTCAGCCAGTATAATGCCCAGTGTGAACAATGATACGGTTTCTGTAAACTGCACAGCACCTCCACTGCACTGATCGAATATACAAGCATACTACACAAGGCTCTTGACAAAGGACACCTGGTGGGCTCTATCTACATTGACCTCACCAAGGCCCTTGATTTAGTAAACCACGTGCAACTACAAGCAAAGCCACCTACATTAGCTCTCTCTGTGGACACTGTGCTCTGGTTTAAAGGCTACCTCTCAGGCAGATGGCAACAGGTTAAGATAAATGGGGAGCTCTCTGATGCCAGGCCTGTCACATCGGGTGTGTCGCAAGGCTCCATCCTGGGGCCCCTTTTGTTCAGCCTCTTCATCAATAACATTCCTGAAGCATGTCCTAGTTCCACTGTCTTTTTCTACTCAGATGATGCAGTCATCTGTGCAAGTAACCCCTGCCAGGATTTACTTACTCGAGACCTCCAATGCAACATTGCATCCCTAGAGAATTGGCTTCAGCAGAACAACCTTGTGCTCAACTACAAGAAGACCAAAACAATGCACTTCTCAAGTACACAGAAGAGAACTAAAGTACAAGCACTCAACATCCTCAACAGTAAGGGCGACCCTCTAGAATAGGTAGAAACTTTCAAATACCTTGGGGTCACCATTGACCAGACTCTAACATTTGCACCACATGTTGACCAAATCATCTGCAACATTAACAGGGAGACTAGGAGCACTATATAGACATAGGCACAACCTTACCCCAGAAGCCAAAAAAGTGGCAGTTACAAGTTCCATCTTCCCCATAGTCGACTATGGCCTAACAGACTAAGGGAGTGCCACAGACATTGTGTTAAACAGGGTCCTGTTAGTTCTGAACAAAGCCTGCCACTTTGTAACTGGGGCTAACAAACTCATGCACACCTGCACGCTTTACTCTCTCACAAACTGGCTTCCCTTGCAGGACAGAATAAAATATTAAACCTGCCTGCTAGGCATGAAAGCCCTCATGGGCTTGACCCCTCAGGGCTGCAAGATCTCCTACAGCTTGCCTAAAATCCTTACCCAACCAGAGGCATGACAATTGGTACATTGGCTGTTCCATTCAACCGAACAGCTCTAGCCAAATGCTCCTTTGCAGCCAGTGCACCAAGCTAGCTTAATGAACTTCAGGTAGTACAAAAGACACCAACTAAGTTGGCTTTTTTTAAACAGGAGCTTTTAAATTTACTCCTACCTGGCTACAAATGTAGCTGCTTCTCCTAATGAAACCCTTTCCCATGCACTGTCTCTTGCCAACTGCACCCCTACCCAACCCAACCCTTGCACCATCTAATCATGGTGCTTCTGCCCCCTAAGGTCCCCTCTTACATGTGAACATGATGGCAACACCTTACCCACTACATGATCTCTTCACACATGTGCCTCTCCTTCGTTCCCATGTGCCATATAAGTGCACAGACTTAACCTCTAACAATGCCCAGATGGGCTACTACCTTTGTATAGCTCCTAGTGCCTATGTTATGCTTTGTATTATTTGACCTGTTGAATGCTAACTTTTGTTCACTCTGTATTGAAAAAACAATACTTATGTCATTCTGTTTTGTTATGTCGCTGAATCAATATTGTCCAGCCTTTGTTAATCAGTTTTTAATATTGCCTTTGACATGGTGTAAACAAATTGTTATTCTGATGAGAAACCTTTGTATATGAGCATTTCTGCTCAAAGGTATATTTCCAACCTTTGACATAAATAAACAAATAAATACATGTACAGTTGGGTGTGCTATGATATTGACCCACAAGGGATGGTAGTAACATGAACTCTTTGATGCCAAATGCCTGCTTTAGTTTTTTTTCATTATTATTTTGGGACACTAAAATGTTTTCATCTAAATAACATATAATAATTCATAGTTTTCAAAAGCAGTTATTGCCACTCATCCATCGGCACAGTAGAAGTGGTGTTGCCTGACAATGCCAGTGATCTGGTATGTCAAATCAGCTGATGCTGTCATGGTCTGGTCAGGAGAGAGGGATTGAGCATTCCAGTGGATGCTCTCCTCTTCAGAGGAGGGTGGACAGCAGGCTTTACTGAATACTCACCTGTGCTAAGAGTAAGGGCAGAACTTGAAAAGCAATGGTAACAAATGCCAGGCAAACAAAATCCCTGACCTCATGGCTACCATGGCTGAGGAAGGACTGGACTTAGTGGCTGGGACAGAAACCTGGTTCACAGAAAGCTATGGATGGGACAGGACTATCTTAGGGTACAACCTGCACAGAAGGGACAGGAAGGGGAAAAAGGGGGAGGGCTAGCTTTATATGTTTGGAAGGAAATTAAAACCATAGAGATTCAGGGGACCTCTAGTGAGACTGAAGTACTGTGGGTAACAGCTGAGATGGGGAAAGGGGCAGCTATTAGGCTTGGTGTCATCTACAGGCCCCCATCGCAAGGGGAAATTGGGGACAAAGAAATAATAGAGATGATCCACAAAATGACTGACAAAGGTGAGGCAATAATAGTTGTGGATTTCAACTTGCCAGACATAAACTGGAGTTCTTATACAACATCGTCATCAAGAAGAAGGGACTTTGTAATGGCCCTGCAGGGAGCAAGGCTGAGGCAGCTTGTTGATACTCCAGCCAGAGGTGAAGCTGTCCTGGATTTGGTTTTAACAGATAGTGACATGATAAAGGAGGTTGAGGTATGGTGCCATCTATGCAACAGTCACCACCATATGGTCAGACTCAAAGTGAACACAAGGGAGGACACTAGTCTCTCCAAAATCAGGGTTTTAGACTTCAGAAAGGTAGACTTACAGAAAATAAGAGCCAGCCTAGCAGAGAGTCTTAGGTGCAGAGAAGGGAAAGGGGTGGAAGAAATGTGGGAGGACCTCGAGGGAGCTATCACAGAGGTAACTGATCAATACGCCTGGAGGATGAGTAAAAGAAACAAGAAAAGGAAACCCATCTGGTTCTCCGTGGAGGTGGCTACTATGGTAAGAGAAAAAAAGAAGGCTTACAAGAATTTTAAGGTATCGAAGAAAGAAGAAGATAAGGAAACTTGGAAGGAAGCACATAAGGAAGTGGGGAAAGCAATAAGGAAGGCCAAAGCTCAGACTAAATTAAGGATAGCACAAGGGGTAAAAAGGGGAGACAAAACCTTCTTTAGGTATATAAGGGAGAAGAGAAAAAACAAGGGGGGAATAGTAAGACTAGCAGCTGCAGAAGTGCATCTACTAAAAAAAGAACAGTGAGAAAGCAGAAGTCTTAAACCAGTACTTCTGTTCTGCGCTTACTGTAGACAATGCATAGGATGGACCAAACCTACAAAGCAGGATTTCAAAAAAAGCCAAGCACCCACCACTCTCATTACACGGACACCTTTAGTATACCTGAATAAAAATTACATATTTTATTAATAAAAAGCACAATAATGCCTGACGCATTTCAGATCAAGTACAATCCTTTTACAAAGGCCAATTACATTGAAACTAAACACCATTTAAAGAGTGAGCCACGGTGTGACATCATAATGAAATCATTATAAGGATTTTAAATTCATTGGAAGAATAACACTACATGATCACAGATAACATCAGTGCTCTACCATACACAATAAGTTAATCTTAAAGAAGAATTACAAATATTCATACCCTAACCCCATTATCATATACTCCTAAGTTGAATTAAAAATATGTACATACATATATAACAACTACACAGTATCAAATGTTTTTATAAACAACAATAATTAAGAAAATAAGTAAGGGTTATGGGAAAAAAAAAGGAAAGGGGGGAGGAAGGAAGGAAGAAGGAGGGAAGGACCAGGGGGAAAAAAGGGAACTCAGAGAATGAGAAAGTGTAGAATGGGAAGGGGGGGAAAAGAAAAGGGAATTGCAGCAATTAAAAGGATTTCATTAAATCTAACAATTCCATGACAAATGACTTTATACTCTAGATCCATTTCATTTTCTTTTCTTTAAGATCCAAACCAAAATTTAAACCAGGGGTTTTGTTAGCTCCCAATGTTATAATCCAAAAATGTTTTTTATTTAACACTATAGCATTAAAATTACCCCCTCTGGTAGGACAGAAAATCTTCTGTACCCTGAAACTTAAGGGAATGTTGCAAGCCATCTGAGGACTGCACTATATGTTTTGCTGTTGCATATGTCATACCACCTCTCTGTATGGCTCAACAGTGTTCCCCACTCTAGTTTTTAGACACCTGGTTGTTTTGCCCACATAAAAAGCTTGGCAGGAACAGCTTGAGAAATAGATTAGCCCTGTGGTATCACATGTGATTAGCTGCCTTATTTCATATTCCTTTGGTGCACTGCAGCTTGTAAATTTCCTGCCATTTGTGATATTTTTGCAGTTAACACATCTTTTGCACTGTACACAACCATTGGTTCCCTGATTAAGTCATGTCTTAAAAGGTTTTGGTTCCAGAATAATGGCTATGTACTAGAATGTCTTTAAGTGTTCTTTCCTTTCTGTAGGACATTCTAGGTAGTTTTAATACCAGTTCTTTTTGGCCAGAAACATAGAAACATAGAATCTGACGGCAGATAAGGACCGCTTGGCCCACCCAGTCTGCCCATTTCCCTACCTGATGGATAAGCTGCAGATCCTAGTTAACCAGCAGCCTACTTCTTCCTACCCACACCCCCTAGAATTGCCTTATGACTGTCCCATGCATGCTTGAATTCCACCACTGTTTGTGACTCCACAACCTCCTCTGGAAGGCCGCTCCATACATCCACCACCTCTCTGTGAAAAAATACTTCCTTAAATTACCTCTGAGCCCCTCTTCTATCTTCAAATTGTGCCACCTTGTTCTTGCACACCTCTTTTTTTGAAAGATGCTACCCTCTTGGACTTTGTTGATTCCCTTGAACTACTTGGAAGTTTCTATCATGTCCCCCTCTCCCTCCTTTCCTCGAGGCTATACATATTCAGCTCCTTAAGTCTCTCTTCATATGTCTTCCGTACAGACCCTGCACCATTTTAGTTGCCCTCCTCTGGACAGCTTCCATCCTGTCTATGTTTTATGGAGATTGGGTCTCCAGAACTGCACGCAGTACTCCAGATGGGGTCTCACTAGCTGTCTGTACAGAGGGATAATAACTTCCTGTTTTCTACTGGTGATGCCTCTCCCTATGCATCCCAGTATCCCCCCAGCCCTCATTGCTGCCCTCTCACATTGCTTGCCCACCTTTAGGTCATCTGATATGACTATCCCCAGGTCCCTTTCCATTTTTGTTGTTGTTAGTATCTCACCCCCCATTGTGTACTCTTCCCCTGGGTTTTTGTTTCCCAGGTGCATTACCTTGCACTTCTTAGCATTGAATCTAAGCTGCCATACATTTAACCATTCATCTAACCTTGCCAAGTCCCTTCTCATCCTTTCCACCCCACCCTGTGCATCAACTCTGTTGCAGGATCACTGGCCAACACTGGCCAGTGTTGCATAATAATACGTTCAAAATCATAGGCCTGACTGGAAAAAGTAGTTACAAAATTGTAACGTTTAGCAGTTGCCCCATCATAAACCTTATCCTGTAAAAGGTGTTCCCTCTCTTAGGATAATGCATTTGCTCTGGCCTCCTGGATGATTTTATGGCTATAGCCCCTTTCCTGAAACATCTGTGACATCTCATCAATACTTAAAATCATAGCTTCTTCTGTACTACAGTTTCTTCTGGTCCTCAAATACTGTCCTTTGGGTATGTTAGGTACAGTGTGTTTAAGATGACAGCTTGATGCCAGAAGAATTGTATTGCCATCTGTTGGTTTCCTATACATGCCTGTATATACACTTCTATCCACAGCTTTGTTAATGCTAAGATCCAAAAAGTTCACCCTTTCTTTATCTACTGTACAGGTGAACCTTAGATGACTATAAGATCCATGTAAACATTCAATTAATTGCTGTAACTGTATTTCATCACTGTGCCAAATTAGGAAGATGATATCAATAAAGCATTTGCAGTGTAACACATTAGCAACAAGCATTTGTCAATGCCGAATGTTTGCTTGCTGGCATTGGCATTGGTAGTGTAGAAGTTACAGAGCTGCATAATAGGAATGGCAGCGAAGTATTGAGCTGAAGCCAACCCCACCACCACCCTGCAGAGAGTGACAGGCATTGGGGTGTGCCTTTGGGTCATCAGGCATAACGACCACTCCATTTCACCACACCCTACCCTGCAGACACTGACAAGTGTCACAGTGTACCTTGGGGTCTTTGGCCCTATGCACCCCATTCCATCAGGAAATACAGTGAGATGGGTGCGGTATAGGAGAATGGGGTGAAGTTTGGGCCCGAAGAGTCCGAGGCACACCTTGATGTCTCTCACTGGCTGCAGGGTGTGGGTGGGGGTGGAATGGTATGAGCATGACAGGCAAGAATCCCAAGTCACACCCCTGATGCCTGTCATTCTCTACAGGGTAGGCGTTATGGTCGGAAACCCTAACGCCTCAGGCATTCGTTGGTATTTTCACTCCAAATTTTCAACATGTTTTTTGTGACCCCCACCTCATGAACAGTGGCAATATCAGTTTGTTAGCCGAAAACTGCTTTTGCACAGCGACTATGGCATTTGGCACCACAGGTGCAAAAACACATTCCGAACAGGATGTGAAAAATGACAGCGGTACTGTACATGGGAGGTGTAAAAAATGGCAATGTTGAAAATCTGCTGTGAAAATCTTAAAAAAACTGGTGAAGTCACGAGCGTGCATAGAAACTGTGCAACGCACACCCGTAATGTAACTAGTTTGGGGATTTTTTTACAGCAGATTGTTAACACAGGCATTTTGGGACCTCCGATCATTAACAGTGTCAGTGTGATTTTCTTTACCTGTCCCGAACAATGATTTCCCACAGCAACCACGCATTTCTGTGCTGAAAGTGTGAAAACACATTTCGGCCATGTTGTGGAAAATGACAGCTGTACTGTTCATAAGGAGGTGTGGAAAAATGCCACTGGTGAAAATCTGGACTGAAAATATTACAAATTCATGAACTTACGAGGGTGCGTGGAAACTGCGCAATGCTCACTCATAACACAGTCGTTTTATGGAGTTTTGTCACCAAACTTTCAACATAGCTATTTTAAGATCTCTGCTCATGACCAGTGTCACTGTGATTTTCTTAATCTGTCCCATACATTGATTTCGCACACTGACTGCACCATTGTGCGCTACATGGGCAGAAACACGTTCTGGGCAAGATGTGAAAAATGACAACTGTACTGCTCATAAGAAGGTGTGGTAAAATGGAAATGTTGAAAATCTGGGTGAAAATATTGAAATTTAGAACTTACTGGCGTGTGAACTCTACAGCATATAAGTAAAACAGTCATTTTAGGAATTTTTTCACCAAATTTTCAACATAGCCATTTTAAGACTTCTGCTCATGAACAGTATCACTGTGATTTTCTTAATGTGTCCCATACATTGATTTCGCACACCGACTGCGCCATTGTGCGCTACATGGGCGGAAACACATTTTGGGTGAGATGTGAAAAATGACAGCTGTACTGCTCTTAAGAAGGTGTGGTAAAATGACAATGTTGAAAATCTGGAGTGAAAATATTGAAAATTCGTGAACTTACGAGCGTGCGTAGGAACTGCGCAATGCACACTCGTAAAACAGTCATTTTTAGGAATTCTTCCACCAAATTTTCAAAATAGACTTTTTGACAGCCCACCTTAAGAACACTGGCAGTGTCATTTCATTAATCCTTCCAGAAAGGTGATTTCATGCTGTGGCTGCGAAATCACCCTTCGGGCCCGAGTAACGCCATGACAGTGCAATAATTCATGAGGAGGGGTCCCAAAAACCCCATATTGAAAATTTGGTGCAAAAATTCCAAAAAATGCCTGAGAGATGCAACAAAGTTGAAAACCCTATCTATCCCATTATACAGCTTACCGGCATTTACTCAGTTCGCGGTCGGCTTTGAAGAGTGCAGATGTATTCCCAGTCCACCGAAGATCGTCGCGCCAGACTCCGGAGGTAAGTATGGGGTGAGGGGGGGTGTGGTGAGGCAGGGTGCGGTTGTGGGGGCAGGGAGACTGCAGGGACCGCTTTTTTTCTTTACAGGTTTTTTTTGTTTTAAAAGATGACGTGGGACGTTTGCCACACTGGGGTGGGCTCCCAGCATGGCAGAAGGACGGCAGGGGGGCGTGGAGCTGACGGGGGATTGGGCACCCCCATCGGCCATGGCATCTGTTGCCATGCTGGGGTGGGCTCCCATCGTGGCACCCTGTACTGGGGGGTGGGAGACACAGTGGAGCCAATGGGGGATTGGGCACCCCCGTTGGCTATCATGATGTAGCCACGCTGGGGTGGGCACCCAGCGTGGCATATGAAACTGTGTTTGGGGCGAGCACAGCCGACGGGGATTGGGCACCCCGTCGGCTACAGTGTGTGCATTGGGGGAGCAGCAGCAGATATGTGTGTGTGTAGGGGAGCGCATGGGCAGGCGATATCTGATTGCTGCTCACTGAAGCATAGCTCCCCCTTTCAACTGTATGCCACTGCATTTTGGAGCTGTCATAGACAGCTCCAGCAGGCATTGGAGAACTGTGGCTGCGCCTGCAAACACACTGACTGAATTGGAAGATGGCTGACACACCTCCGAAAACTCAGATGATGGCACTATGTTTCTTGCACATGCGTGCAAGCAAACATAAAAAATGGATTTTGTGCTTGGTTTAGTACATGTTGATTTTCCCAGGCCCCAACATATAGGTTGGCTATGGTGGGTGCACACATCACCCTCATAGCTGTACCTTTTGTTTGCGAAAATATATTCTTGTAAAAAACAAATACATTACATTTTGAAACAAATTCTAATTTCAGAACAAAATCAGTGGGTGGATTCACTGTACTGGGCCTGGAATTAAGAAATTGGGCTGCTGTATCCAAGGCACCCTCATGTGGAATATGAGTATACAGTGCCTCAATATCAAGCATTATTACTAGGGCATTTTCAGGTAGTAACATTGTTTAGCATGTTCAATACATCTTTTGTGTCTTTCAAGTACGTGGGATAATTTTGGACAGAAGGACATAGATGGGGTTGTGTACAGGCCTCCAGACCAGGGGGAGGACATAGACACATTACTGTTACAAGATATACAAAATATGACAGCTAAAGGAGAGGTTCTGATAATGGGACACTTCAACATGCCAGATACAGATTGGTCAATGCCAGCAGGGACATCTGCCAGAACTAGACACATGATGGATACCCTATGGGGGGGGCATCAGACAACTAGTACAACAACCTACAAGAGACAGGGCTATCCTAGATCTAGTACTGGCTAACAGGGAAAGGATCACAGATCTCCAGGTAGAAGGTCACCTGGTGGCCAGTGACCATCACATGGTGTGGTTCAATATGGCCACTAGAACTAAATCATCCCATTCCAAGGCAAAAATATGGGAGTTTAGAGGAGCTGACTTTGATAAGATGGCCAACAGAGTTAAGCTAGCCCTGGCAAAAAGAAATACATGTGAGGGGGTACAGGCAAAGTGGGCAAACATTAAAGATGCAATGCTTAAAGCAACATCCCATTGTGTTAGTGAGAAAAGGAAGTGCAAAAGAAGAAGGAAACCACTTTGGTTCTCAAAAACAGTAGCAGAAAAGGTCAGAGCCAAAAGGCTGGCCTTCAGGAAATATAATGGAACGCAGCAGGATGAAGATAGGGAGGCAGATCAAACTTCCCTAAGGGAAGCAGGGAAGGTAGTAAGGCCCAAACCAAGGAAACACTAGCATCGAACAGTAAAAGAAGGTGACAAGACTTTCTATAGATACAGTAGTGAAAGGAGAAAGTCCAGAGGGGGTATTGCTAATGTCAAAGGGGATAAGGGGGCATGTGAGGAGGAGGAGGACCATGTAAAAGCATCTATCCTAAATAAATACTTCTGCTCAGTATTTACTGAAGAGAAGGTAGTACAGGACCCACAGCTCAGTACCATAGACACAGGGGGAAGGGAGGTGTGCACTAGTCCCTTCACAAAAGAAAGGGTCCTACAAGAGTTCGATAAGTTCAGGGTGGACAAGGGAATGGGACTTGATGACATACATCCCAGGATACTGAAGGAGCAAAGGGTGGAACTAGAAGAGCCATTATCAGAACTATTTAGTGAGTTTCTGAGCACAGAAGAGGTCCCAGAAGACTGGAGAAGAGCTCATGTGATCCTGCTCCACAAGAGTGGTAGCAGGGAAGAGGCAGGGAATTACAGACCAGTCAGTCTTACCTCAGTAGTGGGCAAGATTATGGAGGCACTCCTTAAGGAAAGGATAGTGCAACACCTGGAATTGTGAGGAGCACAGGATCCAAGGCAGCATGGGTTTACAAAGGAAGGTCCTGTCAAACTAATCTCATAGATTTCTTTGACTGGCAACCAGAGTGGTGGACCAAGGGGAGCAGTTGATGTCACCTACCTTGACTTCAGCAAAGCTTCCAATACTGTTCCACACAGAAGATTGATTAATAAGCTGGGTAGGCTTGGGGTGGGTCAGATGTTGGTCAACTGGGTGGCAAACTGGTTGAAGGACAGAAAACAGAGAGTGGTGGTAAATGATATACAGTCAGAAGAGAAGCAAGTCACAAGTGGGGTACCTCAGGGATCAGTCCTGGGGCCAGTCCTCTTCAATATCTTCATCAGTGACATTGCAGATGGACTGGAGGGTAAAGTTTGTCTGTTTGCAGATGACACCCAAGATCTGCAACAGAGTAGATGATCCAGATGGGGTGGGCAGAATGAGAAGAGATCTGGATAAACTAGCAAAATGGTCAGAAGAGTGGCAACTGGGGTTTAACGCAAAGAAGTGCAAGATCATGCACATAGGGAAGAGAAACCCTGAAGCCACCTATAGGCTGGGAGGGGAGTTGCTGGCAGTCACAAGGGAAGAAAGAGACTTGGGTGTCATCATCACCGATGACCTGAAATCATCCAAGCAGACCACTAAAGCAGTAGGTAAGTCTAGAGGGATGTTGGGGTGTATTAGTAGGGGTATCACAAGTCGTAAGAGGGAGGTAATAATCCCTCTTTACAAGACACTGGTTAAGCCCCATCTGGAGTACTGCATGGAGGCCAAACCTTCACAAGGACATTAACCAAATTGAGGCAGTCCGGAGAAGGGCAACCAAAATGGTGCAGGGACTGCATCAGAAAACATATGAGGACAGATTAACTGAGCTCAATATGTATACCCTAGAGCAGAGGAGGGAGAGAGGTGACATGATCGAAACATTCAAACACCTTAAGGGCATTAACAAGGTGAAAGAGTCTAACATGTTTCAATATAAGAAAAACAGCAGGACAAGAGGACACAGCATGAGATTAGAGGGAGGCCGATTAAGGAGTAATGTGAGGAAGGTCTTTTTCACAGAAAGGGTGGTGGATGCATGGAATGGCCTACCTCAGGAAGTGGTGGATATGAATACAGTGTAGGGCTTAAACCGGGCATGGGATAGGCATAAGGGAGCAATACAGATGAGTATAAATAGATAGGCCATTGACAGAGCAAAGGCCAATGGCACATTCATAAGGTAGAAAAAGAAATGGGCAGACTGGATGGGCCTTATGGTCTTTATCTGCCGTCAACTTCTGTGTTTCTATGTTTCTATGTTCTATGTTTCTATGTTTCTATGGTAATCAACAAATTGTGAAAGTGGTTCAGTTAGGGAGCCCAGTCCACTCACTATGGGCCACCCAGGTGGGTTGCAAAGAGTCTCATGTATTTTCGGCAGTACATAAAAAGTTGCCCATGTAGGATGATCTGTAGTTAAAAAGTTATTTACTTTCACATCAATGAAATCCTGTTCACATGCATATGCTAAGGTCTCATCAATAGAGGTTTTGAACTCAAATGTCGGGTCAGATGTTAATTTAGAATAAAATTCTATATTAAGCTGCCTTTTTACTTCTGCAACATAGTCAGTCTGGTTGAGCACCACTACACAGCTCCCTTTGTCTTCTGCAAACCTACAATGCAGTTACACCCAGGGGCCAGGGGTTGACACAAGCCTGTTCAAAGAGAGTCAAGTCTTGGAAGTCCTAAATAAATTGAAAGTGAACAAGGCCATGGGGCCAGATGAGATTCACCTGAGAGTTCTCAGGGAACTGGGGAGTATACTGGCAGCACCCCTGACAGAACTCTTCACCAAATCACTGGCATTTGGGAGAGTACCAAATTACTGGAAAAGGGCAACGGTGGTCCCACTTCACAAATCAGGGATCAGGGAGGAGGCTGGAAACTACCATCCAGAAAGCCTCACGTCAGTAGTGGGTAAACTGATGAAAACGCTACTCAAACAGAGGATAATAGCATATCTGGAAACCAGTGGACAACAAGACCCAAAACAGCACAGTTTCACAACAGGTAGGTCTTGCCAAACAAATCTGGTTGATTTCTTTGACTGGGCTACAAAGGCAGTGGATTAGGGAGCGGTGGTGGATGTGGTCTACCTGGACTTTAATAAGGCCTTCGACTCTGTTCCACACAGAAAGCTGGTAAAGAAGCTGGACCACATAGGGGTGGGAAAGGAGGTGGATCGGTGGGTGAGCAGCTGGCTGAGGAGAAGAACACAAAGGGTACAGGTAAACAGAGAAGTATCAGCTGAAAGGGAGGTGACTAGTGGTGTGTCACAGGGGTCGGTGCTAGGACCCCTACTTTTCAATATATTCATATTCAACATCGCGAACAGATTGGAAGGAAAGCTGTGTCTATTTGCTGATGACACCAAGATATGCAACAGGGTGGACTCCTTGAGGGAGTAAGAAATATGATTTCAGACCTAATGAAACTGGAGGAATGGTCAGAGGCCTGGCAGTTGAAATTCAATGCCAAAAAGTGCAAAGTCATACACATAGGCAGAGGCAATCCTATAGAGGGTTACTACCGGGAGGAATTTAGCTTCCACCAGCCAGGAAAGAGACCTGGAAGTCATAATATCAGAAGACTTGAAGGCGGGAAACAGTGCGAAAAAGCAGCACTAAAGGCCAGTGGCATGCTGGGTTGCATCAGTAGGGGAATAATGAGTTGCAGGAGGGAGGTAGTTCTGCCACACTACAGGGCACTTGTGCACCCCCATATGGAGTACTGTGTGCAGTACTGGAGGCTGCATCTCAAACAAGACATCGACAAAATGGAGACATGTAAAGAAGAGCAACAAAAATGATTCAGGGGCTGCACCAGATGGCATACGAGGATAGGCTGCGGGAACACATCATGTACTTCCAGGAACAATGGAGGGAGAGGGGGGCATGATTGAGACCTTTAAGTGTATCAAGGGTGTAAACAAGGTTAGGGTGCAGGAGCTGTTTCAGGTGAAGGAGAGTGGTAGAACTAAACAGAACAGTATGAGGCTGAAGAGTGAAAGGTTCAAAGGCAATGCTAGAAAGTATTTGTTTACTGAGAGAGTGGTTGACCCATGGAATAGCCTACCCCAGGAGGCGGTTTGGGCCAAAATGGTGAGAGAGTTCAAAAATGCATGGGATAGGTGCAAGGGTATCATTTTACAGAAAGGCTAAGTGGGGAGGGGTTAGTATCCTACTACAGATTTTTGGGCAGACTAGATGGATCTTGTGGTCCCCCTCTGCCACCACTTTCTATGTTTCTACTACCATTTGAGGTACCACAGGTGGCAGTGTAGTCAGTGCTGCTAGTGGGAGGGTAAAAGAATGCTGGCTGGAGTGTGTGCTCTCATCTTCTTTGCATATACTATACACACGTGATGCCATGGCAACTAGCATCCCTGGAGCTAAGAGAAACAAGAAGAAAACACCCAGCATTTGCAGCATGAAGTTAGTACTCTCAAGCCATGATACCCTAGCCCTGCTCATCCATTGCCTTCTCAAACTTGATGGACTTGCAGAAACTGCCTACATCTAGAAAACAATTCACCACAGAGAGGGCTGTACTCATTAAATCCCCTGAAGGCGGGTGATGCAGAAGAGTAGGATGGGGCAGGTAAGTGGTTAAGCAGAGATAGACAGCACTGGAGAAAGCGGATAAAGAAAATAAATGAATAACCAAAAAAGCAAACTGTCATTGTCAAAAGATTACAGCTGTGATATTGCAAAGTTTTTCTTCAATGGCAAATATATGGCAATGTCTCAAACATGACCCCTCACAAAGACATCATAAAGTGATCTACAGTACTTCGCTATTAAAACTTTGGGTACAGTCCACTTTGCTATACTTCATGAGCTGCTGTGCTGGCAAAGTTACCTCTACTTCATTAAAAGGGAAAAGCTGGGCAAGTGCAAAAGGCCGATCACATGGTTGCATTGCTACAGGAAATATAGGGCTGTAACTCAGACAGTGTACAGTGCTAGCCTGTTAGGGAAAGGAGTAGGCTCTGTCTCCATTGTGCTATGAAGAACATAAGGCAGGAATAGTCAGAAAGCTGGATTTACTGTAGCTATATTTTGATAGTTTGTGTTCAGAGTGCTCCCACCTTCTGATTGTAAGTGAGATGGAAATTAAATGGGCTTATAAAATGGTAAGAACCAAAATCTAGAAATGTCATTGGCCGAGAGATGTCACCTGGCATTAAATCTCTATAAATTATGGGGAAGTATGAGTTACAAGGTGCTAATTTAATCAAGAAGTTTATGGAACATAATAATCCTTGAGGCTGAAGGCCAAGTGAATTGTGATGTTCCATAAACTCTGAGACTGATTTTTTTTTATGTTGTCTTGCACGCACAGTGCAGACAACATATTGGGGTTGCTTGAAGTGGAAGAGCAGGTTTTGGAGGTGTGGTCATGTTCTGGCCAGTGGTGCCACTGCTTTTTCAGGCTTGGCTGTGTTTTACAAATGAGATTGCACGCTGTCTATGACAGCAGTTGCAAAGTGTGCCACTAACTTGAAATGTTTTAGCCGTTGCAATGAGGCGCTCCACCTCATTGAAGGGTGTGCCTTCCCTGGTGTAACATTTCAATGAGACATGGTGGCTGTGCTGTCCTCCTCTCACAGACCCCAGAAAAGCTGACATCGGGGGTGACCAATCCCTCTGTCAGCATCATGATGCCCCCCCCCTCCCTAGTTCATTTGCCGATGGGGGAGCCCAATCCCCATCGACATCATGTTCCGTGCCAGTTGTTTGCCAAGGGGGGTGCCCAGTCCCCCTCGGCATCATTCCCCACCCTGCCAAACACCCTTTTTATTCGCCGACAGGTGCCCAATCCCTATCAGCTCCAGTTCCCCAATTTAACCCTTAGATGAATATCAAGATATTTCTTTTTGACAGGTACATTTGGCATAAATGTACCTGTCAAAGAAAACCTTCCCCGCGATGTTTAAATTTGTTTTTAACCTGTAAAGTAGAAAACGGTCCCTTGCTGTCTGCGGCCCTCCCCAACTCTCGAGACCCACCCTCTGCTCTACCCCACCTCCCCACACATCCCTCACCCCATACTTACCTCCAGAGCCCAGTGCGATGATCTTTGGGGGACCAGGAACACGTCTGCACTCTTCAAAGCTGACCACGAACTGAAGAAATACCGGTAAGCTGTATAATGGCATAAATAGTGTTTTTTCAACTTTGGTGCATATCTCGGGCATTTTTGGGAATTTTGGAACCACATTTTCAACATGGGGTTATTGGGACCCCTCCTCATGAATTCAGTCACTGTCATGGTGTTATTCGGTCCCGAAAGGTGATTTCATGGTCACTGTGCAGGATCACCTTTCTGGACCAATTGACAAAATAACAGTGCCACTGTTCATGAGATGGGCTCTCAAAAAGCCTATGTTGCAAGTTTGGTGAAAAAATCAAAAAAATGAGTGTTTTATGAGCATGCATTGTGCAGTTTCCACGCACGCTCGTAACTTCGCGAATCTATAATATTTTCACTCCAAATTTTCAACATTGGCATTTTTCCACACCTCCTTATGAACAGTACAGCTGTCATTTTCACATCCTGGCCGAAATGTGTTTTTGCACTTCTGGCACAGAACAGCGCAGTCACTGTGGGAAATCAGTGTTTCGGACAGATTAAGAAAATCACAGTGACACTGTTCATGAACAGAGGTCCTGAAATGCCTATGTTGAAAATTTGGTGATGAAAGTCCATTAAATGACTATGCTACGAGCATGCATTGTGCAGTTTCCATGCACCCTCGTAACTTGGCAAATTTGTAATATTTTCACTCCAGATTTTCAACATTGACATTTTTTCTCACCTCCTTATGAACAGTACAGCTGTCATTTTTCACATCCTGGCCAAATTGTGTTTTTGCACTTCCCGCACAGAATAGCATGGTCACTGTGGGAAATCAGTGCTTGGGAGAGATTAAGAAAATCACAGTGACTCTGTTCATGAGTAGAGGTCCTAAAATGCCTATGTTGAAAATTAGGTGACAAACATCCATTAAATGACTGTGTTACAAGTGTGTGTTGTACAGTTTCCACGCACGCTCGTAACTTCAATAATTTTTAATATTTTTACTCCAGATATTCACCATTGCCATATTTTCACACCTCCTTATGAACAGTACAACTGTCATTTTCCACATCCTACCCGAAATGTATTTTCGCACATCCAGCGAGCAGTGGTGCAGTCGCTGTAAGAAAACAATGTTCAGAACAGAGTAAGAAAATCACAGTAACACTGTTCATAAGCAGAGGTCCCAAAATGCCTACGTTGAAAATTTGGTGGAAAAATTTCATAAAATGACTATGCTACAAGCATGCGTTGTGCAGTGTCCATGCACAGTCGTAACTTAGAGAATTTATAATATTTTCACTCCAGATTTTCAACATTGTCATTTTTGCACACCTTCTTATGAACAGTACAGCTGTCATTTGTCACATCCTGCCAGAAATGTAGTTTCGCACATCTGGCACGGTCGCTGTGGGAAATCAACGTTCGGGGCAGATTAAGATAATCATAGTGCCTCTGTTCATGAGCAAAGGTCCCAAAATGCCTATGTTAAAGATTTGGTGAAATAATTCCACTAAATGACTGTGTTACAAGCATGCAATTTGCAGTTTTCACACATACTCGTAACTTCAAGAATGTTTGATATTTTCACTCCAGATTTTCAACATTGCCATCTTTTTACACCTCCTTATCAATGGTGCAGGTGACATTTTAATGTGGTGCAGAATGATGCAGTCACTGTGGGAAATCAACGTTCGAGACAGATTAACAAAATCACAGGGACACTGTTCATGAGCAGAGGTCCCAAATGCCTTCATGAGGTGGAGTCACAAAAAGGCCATGTTTTAAAATTTGGAGTGCAAATACCAACAAACGTCCAGAGTGTTAGGGTTTCTAGCCATTAAGTACCACCCTGTACAGACTAATTGGCATCATGGGTGTGTCTTTGGATTGTTTGCTGTATTGCTCACACCACTGGTCGTCCACCCCCATCCTGCAGCCACTGACAGGCATCAAGTTGTGCCTTGGAATCTTCAGCCCCAAAGTTCAACCCATTCTCCTATGCTGCACCCATCTCAACATACTTCCTTGTGAAATAGGATGAGCATAAGGCCCGATGACCCGAAGGCATAAAGCAACACTTGTCAGGCTCTGCAGGGTAGGGGTGAGGTGAAATGGAATAAGCGTTATGGCCAGCGACCCAAGCGCACACCCCAATGCCTGTCACTCTCTGCAGGGTAGGGTGGGGTTGACGTTGGTTCTATACTTCACTGCTATTCCTATTATGTGTCTCTCTAACTCCTGCACTACTAATGCCAACACCAGCAAGACAACATTCAGCATTGACAAATGCTTGTTATATTATAGGGATAATCCAATGCCAGTCATTAAAATGGCTTGTTTCTGACATACAGTACAGCTTTACTGGAGTCTATGCAGTAGACTGTTCAAGAAATCATCTATGCAGTATCAGTAGGATCTATTCAGTAGGTTTCAGAGAAATCATGGTATACTGTATATGGAACTAAATGTTTTAAATACAGTGTCGAGGAGCGAAGACCGAAGAATCAGGCAGCTGTGAGTCAGAATTAAACAGTGCATGGGAGCATGAGCGAAAATGAAAAAGTAAAATTTGCTGTTCAGTTTCTAGCAGCCCCTGTCACTGTTTTATGTGTTAAATCTGGAGCAGAAGGGAGGGAGGGACAGTATGGAAAAAAAGAGTGGGGAATGGGAAAAGAATTAGAACATGAGGAAAAGAAGCGAGAATAAACATAGGAGATCCAGTGGTGATAAAAGTGAAAACAGAGAGCGAGTCATGTGGGAGAATTGGGAATGTGTGGAAAATAAGTGGAGACCACAGACAGGACAGCTGATGGTGGAGAAAGTGTAAGAAGAGGGTGGGGAATGGGGAAGGGGAAGAGAATAGGGTGGGTGGAGGACTTGTCAGTTTAGGTAAAATCAGCCAGGTGTTTGTCTAACGCATGACAGAAATGTCCTGAATCTCCGCAAGTCAGTGAAGCATGGCAGCTGCAGTCTCAGGAAACATTATATTTTGTTTTGGAGCAGTGGTGCAAGTGTGGTGTTCTGTGGCTTTGTGATAATAGAAACATAGAAACATAGAAAGTGATGGCAGAATGGGGCCATGCAGCCCATCTAGTCTGCCCATAATCCTATCCCTTCCCTTAACTGCTTTTCAGTATTATGGTGCCCTTGTATCTATCCCATGCCTTCTTGAAAGTTTGCACCATTTTTGCCTCTACTGCCTCCTGTGGAAGGCAGTTCCATGGCTCAACCACTCTCTTGGTGAAGAAGAACTTGCTTGTGCTGCCTCTGAATCTGCCCCCTCTAGCTTCATGTTGTGCCCTCTGGTTCTTGAGTGACTTTTGATATGGAACAGGTCCTGGACCTACACCTTGTTTATTCCTTTTAGGAATTTGAAGGTCTCAATCATGTCTCCTCTGTCCATCCGCTGCTCCAGGGAGTACATGTTTAATTCATGCAGCCTCTCCTCATATGATTTGTCATGCAATCCATGAATCATTTTAGTAGCCCTCCTCTGCACTGTTTCTAGTCTGGTAATATCCTTCTTGAGGTGTGGTCTCCAGAATTGTACACTGTACTCCAGGTGTGGCCTCACCATTGATCTATAGAGTGGAAGGATGTGGTAATACCCCTGCTTATGCATCCTAACATACCATTTGCCCTCAGTGCTGCTTTCTCACATTACTTGGTCATTTTTAGGTCATCTTTTATGATTATTCCCAGATCCCTTTCCTGTTTGGAGGCTTCCAGTTTTTCACTCCCTATTTAGTAATCCACTCCTGGTTAGTTCTTCTGAGGCGCATAATTTTGAATTTTTTAGTATTGAAGTTTAGTTGCTGCATTCTTGACCACTTTTCTAGAGATTCTATTTCAGCCCTCATCTTCTCCACTCCTCCTGGGGTGTCCACCCTGTTTCCTACCTTTGAGTCATCTGTGAACAAACTCACTTTGCCCTCCAGTCCATCAGAAATGTTACTAATAAAGATGTTGAATAGGACTGGGCCAAGCACTGAACCCTGTGGGACTCCACTAGCTACATCTCTTTCCTCTGAGAGTGAGCCATTCACTAATACCCTCTGGGTCCTACCATTAAGCCATCTCCTTACCCAGATTACCACCTGATGACCTACTCCCATGCTGTCTAATTTAGTTAGCAGCCTTCTATGTGGGACTGAGTCGAAGGCTTTGCTGAAATCCTGGTATACTACGTCTACCGCACCTCTACTATTTTCGTTACCCAGTTAAAGAAGTCAAGTAAATTGGTTTGACATGACTTGCCTGTGGTAAAGCCACGCTGTTTAGTGTCTAATTTGTTGTTGTCTTTGAGAAAGGATATAATCATCTCCTTAAGAAGGGTTTCCATTGTTTTGTCTACAATTGATGTGAAGCTTCCTGGTCTATAGTTGCCCCGTACTCACTCTGCCACCGCTTTTGTGTAGAGAGATAACTGTGGCTATTTTCCAAACTTGTGGGACCTCACCCAGCTCAAATGATAAGTTAAAAAGATCAGCCAGTGGATCCGCCGATTCCTCTCTTAGTTCTCTTAGTAGTCTAGGGTACATTTCATCTAGTCCCATGGCTTTGCTTGTATTGGGCTTCTCCAGTTCCTTTAGGACTTTCTCTTTTGGAAAGGGTCCCGAGTATACTCCATTGCCACCATTATTGTCTCCTGTAATGGTGGGTCCACAGCCATCCTGCTCCTTTGTGAATATGGAGCAGAAATATCTGTTTAGGATTTCAGTTTTGTCCTAGTCATCCTCAGTGGTCTCTCCATCTTCCTTCGTGAGTTTGACAATACCCCCTGTGGTCTTTATTTTTTCACTAATATATCTATAAAAGGTTTTGTCTCCCTTTTTGACTTCTCTGGCTATTCTCTCCTCTGTTGTTGCCTTTGCTGTTCTGATTTCCTTGCTTGCAGCCCTTTGTTTTCTTTGTAGTCTTCCTGGTCCTTGTCGGAACTTGTTTTCTTGTACTTCCTGAAAGCAGCCCTTTTTTCCCTAACCTTGGTGGCTATTTCCTCAGTATGCCACAGTGGTTTTCTTTTCTTTTTTGCTTTGCTCAACTTCTTTATGCAATGGTACGCAGTCTGAAGTAGAGCTCCCTTAAGATGTGCCCCATACTCTTCAATGTCCCTGCCCCAAACTATATTTGTGAGTCTCTCTTTAAGACCTTCCTTCATTGCCATGAAATCTGCTCATCTAAAGTCCATGACTTTAGTTTTAGAGTGTTTGGTTTCTGTTTTTGTCCTGACATGTAACTGCACCATGCAGTGATAGCTGGACCCTAGGTGGCTTCCAACCTCTACTTCCACAACATTGTCCCCTTTCATTAGCAGTAGGTCAAGGACAGCATCCCTCCTTGTTGGGTCCTTTACCAGTTGTTCCAGGCCTGATAATCTCAGAGCCTCCAGAAAGTCTTTGCTTCTGGTTGATCTTGCTATATGGATACCCCAGTTTACCTTGCATAAACTGAAGTCCCCCAGCACTATTACTTCCCCTTTATCACTCATGTTTTGAATGGCTTTCAATATTTCTTTATCCCCCTCCACCCCTATTGTCGGTGGTCGGTAATACACTCCTACCCGAGTTATTGCTCTATTTCTAGCCTCTAAAGTGACTCAAAGTGACTCAGTCTCTGTGCTGTCATTTTGGATTATAGTTGCTTTTATGCCTTCCTTAATGTACATAGCCACTCCCCCACCTCCTTTTCACCCTTTTATGTTCTTCCAGAAGAGACAGTATCCTGGGATAGTCATTTCCCAGTTGTGGTTATTGTTTAACCAGGTTTCGGCGATGGTGACCCAGTCCAGATCCACTTCAGCAATGATGACTGTGAGGTCAGCTATTTTATTTGATAGGCTCCATGTGTTAGTGTTAGTGTTAGTGTTAGTGAATGATAGGTGACTATAAACCACACTTGAAAAATGGATTATCACCTGCTGTCAATCACTAACCATGGATTATCATGTTTGTAAAAGTCTTGTTATCCATGAGTCATTGTCATTAGTCATATATACAGAAGTATAATTCTGTAATATATACCCTATCATGGCTTATTACATACAGTACTTAAATAATGCATTTTACAACACATACAGTATACTAGTTCAGTTACACTATGCTTATTCTCAATGCTCTGAGCTATGTTTGGAAGTGAACTGGGTTTCATAAAATGGTTTTAGTGCAGATATTTTTACAAATCCTGACTGTGCACTCTCACTGCTGATAACTATGATTAGAACTGAATTGAAAGTGAGCTGAGGTTGGGAGGGGTTTCTCCTAATCTTGGTGCCAGTATAATGTAGTTACATACATGCAGTGAACCCTGGGTGTAGGCAGTGTTGGGTAAGTTACTTTTTCTATTACTTTCTATTACTTTTGGAAACTTTTTCCAGAAAGCTCTGTGCAGTCACTAGCAAGGATGGAGAAGTACTGGAAAATGTAATACACCTAACAGTTACAATTACTTACGTTTTTTATACAAAAGAAATACGTAACTGTAACTGATTACATTCATTCGAAAGTAACTAGTTACTAACCTATTACTTTCAAAAAATGTCATCTTTTATAGTTATTTATTATTTTTGTGTTGTTTTTCTATAAAAAGAAATAAGTTACTATAATTGTAAGGTGTATTACTGTTTCTAGTACTTATCCATCCTTGCTGGTGGCTGCACAGAGCTTCCTGGAACAAGTTTCCAAATGTAATAGAAAGTAATAGAAAAAAGTAACTTACCCAACACTGGGTGTAGGCTGCTTCTGTCTCAAAAGTTATGCTTGTCTGAAATATTTATTGTTGCCAGCAGAATAGCAATTCACTGATCTACATGGCAGGTCACCAGTGTTTTAAAAAATGATGTCAATTTGATGTGAAGAGGTGATCCAACATGACCACACAATTTGGGTGGGGGGGGGGCTTCATCTCCAGTCAGACTAACAACCCCTGTTCACTACTGGAAACTTTGTGAAGGAAAAATCTGCTGATCAATTATATATAAGATATACTTTCAATATAAGATTCTGCTGTTTCTGCATTTTGTTCTCTGTACCTTTTTGTAGCACATACTGTACATATGTATGATTATGTGACCTTGTGACAATTTGTAATGCAATTTTTTTGTGTGTTTATTTTTATTATTGTCTATGCTTCTATAAAGTATCTTAGCTGAGGTGGGAGGTCTGGTGGAAACTGAAAATAACATTCTTCTGTGGTTCAAGCTGCAGGGAACTCAGCTGTAAGTAAGCATTTTGTGTAAAAAGTCCTTTGTAATATAGAAACATAAAATTTGTAAGTAGAAAAAGGCCCACTTGAGTCACTGAGTCCACTCATAAACTTGTACCCATTTATCCTCAGAGTATGAACAAGTGAGCATGGGTAGCAGAAGTCTTTTGATCTAAAATATTTTTGATTTGGTTAAACCACAAAGGGTTGAGTTTCTTTCATTAAAAAATTCATATTTTGAATGCAATCAGTGGCCAGGGTAAGGCCAGACATTTCTATCTGGACAGATTTCAAGGATAATAAAAGAACCAAGTTCTAAATAACAAATCCAGTTTGGACCAGTCTCAGAAATAGGTGGTCCCCAGAGATCAAAAGCAGAGACAGGGTATGATGCCAGAGAGGCCTGTCCAGTGATGTGGGGATAGTGGACCTGCTAGCCGAAGGTATTTCTGTTATATGTTTGCAATGAGAGTTCAGTTATGTCTGAGATTTCAAACTAATAGAAACATGGGTTCAAGTCTGCCATAACTCACCAGTTCCCAGTTGGGGAAAGCTTCTTCTACTCTGCTTTACTTTTAGAATTTAGTTAGGCTTGAGTTAGATTTTTCTGTGTGACCTCCATCTTTTCAAAGTGTTTATTTTTATCTCCGTATGAATACTGTATTCCTCATAGTCTTTAGTATCTATTATTCTGTAACATATATAAACATCATGGCATATGAAATGCTACTTTTATATACATCATGCTTCCTGTGACTATATTATTTCAGGTAAAGATAACCAGTGGTAAACTGTCAAGTCTGGGATCCATTTCCAAAGAGACATGCTACAGTTACCATATCTAAAGCAAAGGGTTGCCAGCCTTGTCAATAGAGGTGAGTAATTTGCCCTTTGGGGAAAAAGCACTGTACTGTGTGAGCAGTGGCTCTACTGGGTTTCAGACCTATACCCCAAGTGAGATTGCAGCTGGCTGGAGGCAGCATACCAAGGTAACTGTATAGGCATCTGAAGGGTTGTGAAAACTGGTAGCAGTGCAGGCTGAGGTCAGTGAGAAAACAAGTCTGTGACAGACTAATGGTGGAGGTGGGGATCTGAAACAGATTGTCGATAAAAATTTTATCTATCCAATCACAGAACAGGATATACTGTACAAAGAGGATACAGTATATACTACATTTTTATGTTATTGTAAGTAAGAATATATAGCTAGAAGACACTATGTCTGGGCCATATGAAAAATTGAATTTGGCACACTCTTGGGAGCTGTGCAAAAGAAGAAAGTTTGTCTCTGAGAAATGTCAGCCATGGGCAGACCACATAGACCACCTTGAAAAAAGTGACCAGGGAAGCAATGCAAAAGTGGTCGCTTCTAGCCAAAATCATGACATGGTGGCTAGGGAGAGTGCAAATGAGCCATAGCCTATAACTGAAGCAGTTATGCAAGCAGACTAGATGCAAATGATGCAGCTGTAGCTTGCGCCTGTTAAGGCAAAGGCTTAGGGCATAGTGGCAGAAAGCATAACAGCAAGAGAAAGAGAAGAGGAGCAAGAAAGGCAGTGCTAACATGAGAGGGAGATGGAGATTCTGCACCGTGAAGCAGCATTGCAAACCGTAAGGAAATCCAAAAAGGGAACACCATGAAAATCAAAGAACCAAATATCCAGTTGTGCAGCGCTTCAAAGTAAGGTGGCTAACCTTAGTAACAGAACAAACAAACAGGTGAAAAATGCACAACAACGCCAATGCCTCCAGGTACAAATTAAACAATTAATCCTGGAAAGAAGAACACAGTCCACATGTATTCATGTAGAGTAAAGTGAAGAGGCTGAAATGTATTCCATTTAAACTTTCACAGCAAATTAGAAACGTTTGACAATGGAGGTGAAACACGAACCTCTGCAACAGGTAAACACCCCCTAGTGCCTCTACTCTTGTGAGTCTTCAAAGGGGGTAAAGCAACAGACATTCAAGCCCTTTTTACATTGCTAAAACTCATTAATATGCATGAGCCATTGCACTCAACCATCTTAAATTTAAAAGGCACTACTACAGACAGTATAAAAATCAATACCTCATACAAAATACAAACAGAATTTCAAATGATTAAATCTAAATATTCAAGCAAAAACGTAAGGTTAAAGCCTCTCTAATTTATTGGAGCGCATTTATAGCACATTTATTACATATCTATTTCATCCGTATGAAGTTTAGACAAGCTTACACTTAAATATAATGGCCCTGTAATTTATGAAAGTAGCACATTTAAAGCACTTTCATTGCACATTTATATTATCCTTATGGGAAGCAATCTCAGGGTCTGAATTCAACTGAAAACCTATTGAAAGAGGAAGAGAGAACACACAGAAACAAAGTTAAGAGTATGAACACAATTATTGACAATGTTTCAAAGTCATGTGGCCAAATTTTAAATAATGGTTCTGTACATTGACATTTGTAGTGCTATTCTTATACCACAAATTATTTTTTAAGGAATGGCTTTAGATCCCACTTCTCATTTAGTCCATTCAGTTTTACACTGTTCATTTTAAAGATCCACATGCTCTCTTGTTTCAATAATTTGTTAGGTCTATCTCCTCCCAAAGTCATCTGGGGAACATGCTCTATACCCATAAATTTTACATCTTTAGGTGATGTACCATGACAAAGAGCAAAGTGGGTCGCTACTAGTGTATCCTGTCTATTGTTAATCACTGATCTAACATGTTCTTGAATCCTCTGTTTCAGGGGCTTTACTGTCTTCCCAATGTACACAAAATTACAGGCACACCAAAGTGCATAAACCACATATGGGGTGTCACAGGTAACAAGTTCTCTTATCTCTATTTTCTTATTATGTTCATTTGGATGGAGAAAAATGTCACCGGCAGTCCCATATTTACAAATACTGTATCTCTTACATGAAAAAGAAACCTTTGGTTTTTATAGGTAACCAAGTGCCACTCTCATTTCTTTCAACTCTCCTTTCTCTACTGTGCACTACCTTATCCTTAATGTTCTGTGCTCTGCAGAAAGTAACCCATGGTTTAGGGCCTACTTCTTTTTCCACTAGTTCATCACCCATTAAAATAGGCCAGTTCCGATATATAATATTGCCTATGCGTCCCGCCATACTATTATACTCAGTAACAAAGGAGCACAGAGTTTCAGTGTCACCCTTGTTTACTTTCTTCTTTATATTTGCTTCTCTGTCTACCCCTTTTACTTTTTCATAAGCACTTTCCAGTAACTGTAGATCATAGCCTCAGTTCTTAAATCTCTCTAACAATTCGATTGACTGTATCTCAAAGTCTATGTTTGAACTACAATTCCTCCTTAAGCATAAAAGTTGGCTATAGGGGATCGATTTCTTTAAATTTGGGGGTAGACACTCTCAGCATGTAACACTGTATTTGTAGCTGTCTCTTTTCTAAAAGTTTTTGTCTTAATGCAGTATTTATTATTCCCATCTGTGTCAATGTTAAGATTAAGATCCAGAAAATTAACTACTTTGTTATCAAACACATATGTAAATCTTAGATTTAAATAATTCGAGTTTAACCAATTAATAAAAGCATAAGCGTCATTCTCCCCTCCTTTCCATACGTAAACAAGGTCATCGATAAAGCAAAACCATTTAACTATATGATTAGAAAAGGGATTTGATACTTCATTTAGTACTTCTGTAATTTTCCAGTCACCTAAGAAGATGTTGGCATAACTGGGTGCTATAGAGGCACCCATAGCTAAGCCATATTTCTGCTCAAAGAAAACACCTTCGAATTCAAAATAATTATGTGTCAGAATAAATTGTAAAGCATCCAAAATAAATTCTTTAGGAACTTCATCTGACTCTCCATAAAGTTCTAGATGTTCTCTCATAGCTCTCAAGCCATCTATATGGCGTGTGCTGGTATAAAGGGATTAAACATCCTTCCCCAACCAGCTATACCACTCTTCCCAGGTGAATTCATTTAACTTTCTTAGCAGATCTAATTTATCTTTAATATACTGTATGAGGTAAGATTCTCTACCAGTGGCTGCAAGAAGAAATCTACAAATATGCCTAAGGTCTGAGTCAATGATCCCACCCCGAGACAATTGGACACCCTGGAGGTATTTCTTTATTTTTATGCACTTTAGGTAGTGCATAAATCCAGGAACTCTAGGATATTCTTTTCATAAGTAACCAAACTCAGCCTCAGATATACGCATCGTGGTAAGTGCTTCCCCAAGAAACAGACTTTGTTCTTTCCTACATTGAACTGTAGGGTCAAAAGAAAGTTTCTTATAGTTTGTTGTCTTTGATAATAACTCCCAAACAATACCCTCATACATTTCTTTATTCAAAACAACAATGTTACCGCCTTTATCGGCCAGCTTTATTACTATTGCTGTATCCTTGCACAATTTATTCAAAGCTTCTTTCACTTTCCAGCTATGATTCTGCATTTTAGGTGTGGTATTATCATTTAGTAAACTCAAAACTTGTCTTGTCACTGCTTTTTCATATGCATTTAAGGCACCATTATATACCCTTGGGCAGAACTTAGAGGCAAGGCAAAACAAATATTTCCTTAGCTTTTTATAAAATCCTGCCCTACATTAAATATGTTATTACTTCTTGTGACACAAGGGATACTTAAATCCACTATTTCTTCTTGTTCCATAAGTAAATCTTCAAGAATGTTCATGTCCTGTTCTAGATCAACAAAATCTGTAGTGGGTCTCGAACATGTAGACTCTACAACCTTTGTCTCAAACTGTATGACCAGCTCCAAGTCCACCGATGTTTGCATTCTTTCTTCATTAAAATCAACCTGCAATCTGTCCCCAGTTTCTTCAGCCAATAAAGAATCTATGGTTCCAGATTTCATTTCTCTACATTGTATCTCTGTTAACAAAAGCTCCAGATCTAAATCATCAAGAAAAAGGGCAGCTTCTTCAATATTAAATCCCATGTTTGCATTTATAAGATCTTCTCCAGAGGGGCACTCTACTTGATTTTCTCTAAAAAAAAATGCAGTTTTAGATGCAACTTCCTGAAGAATTTATACAAGTCTACAAATATCTGGAATTTTTGGGGTCGGGATAAAACTGAGTCCTCTTTTTAGCACTGATTCCTCATAAAGATCTAGATTTCTTTCAGAAAGATTCAATATTGATAGGTTATGTCCAGTCTCCTTTCCCTCAGAATCCTTTCTGTTCCAGTATTTGTGCTTGTACTATCCCCTCCCCGTGTTCCTCTCCTTCTTTTCCTTTTTCTTTTTCTGTTGGAGTGGGGTGCTTCTGAAAATTTTGAGTGCATTTAGGTGTTTGTTTTTTGTTTGAATATCTAAAGCCCCCTGCAGCAGTATTTGTATCTGTTGCTCGATAAGAAAATAGAGATGAGAGAACTTGTTACCTGTGACACCCCATACATGGTTTATACACTTTGGTTTCCCTGTAATCTTGTGTACACTGGGAAGACAATAACGTCTCGGAAACAGAGGATTCAAGAACATATTAGATCAGTGATTAACAATAGACAGGATACACTAGTAGAGACACACTTTGCTCTTTGTCATGGTTCATCACCTAAAGATCTAAAATTTATGGGTATAGAGCATGTTCCCCAGATGACTTTGGGAGGAGATAGACCTAACAAATTATTGAAACAAGAGAGCATATGGATCTTTAAAATGAACAGTGTAAAACTGAATGGACTAAATGAGAAGTGGGATGTAAAGCCATTCCTTAAAAAATAATTTGTGGTATAAGAATAGCACTACAAATGTCAATGTATAGAACCATTATTTAAAATTTGGCCACATGGCTTTGGAACATTGTCAATAATTGTGTTCATACTGTTAACTTTGTCTCTGTGTGTTCTCTCTTCCCCTTTCAATAGGTTTTCAGTTGAATTCAGACCCTGAGATTGCTTCCCATAAGGATAATATAAATGTGCAATGAAAGTGCTTTAAATGTGCTATGAGTGTGCTTTCATAAATTAGAGGGCCATTATATCTAAGTGTAAGCTTGTCTAAACTTCATACAGATGAAATAGATATGCAATAAATGTGCTATAAATGTGCTCCAATAAATTAGAGGGGCTTTAATCTTAAACTTTAGCTTAGATATTTAGATTTAATCATTTGAAATTCTGTTTGTATTTTGTATGAGATATTGATTTTTATACTGTCTGTAGTAGTGTCCTTTAAATTTCAGATGGTTGAGTGCAATGGCTCATGCATATTAATGAGTTTTTGTAATTTAAAATGGGCTTGAATGTCTGTTTGCTTTACCCCCTTTGAAGACTCATGAGAGTCGAGGTGCTAGAGGTGCTTACCTGTTGCAGAGGCTACTGTTTCACCTCCATTGTCAAGTGTTTCTAATTTGCTGTGAAAGTTTAAATGGAATAAATTACAGTCTCTTCACTTTACTCTACATGAATACGTGTGGATTGCATTCTTCTTTCCAGCATTAATTTTTGAATTTTTACCTGGAGGCATTGGCTTTGTTGTGTACTTTTCACCTGTTTGTTCACAAACCATAAGTACTGGTGTCACAGCTTCAACCCAATTATTGTTTTCCATATATCAGGAGGTGAATGATCTTGATTTTTGAAATCTTTTGAGAGAATTTGTAAGCAATTTGACTTGGACAGGGCTTCTTGGGCAACTCACCTTTTACCACTCCTTACAGATAGGACATTAGAAGCCTTCACCAGGATGCACAATAAGGACTGTATTCACTATAACAAAGTGAAAACAGCATTGTTAAAAGAGTCCTGAAGCTATAGACAATAATTTAGAGGCTGAAGAAGGCACTGGCAGATACAGCAGTGCCAGCTAGGATGCAACACAGTAATGCTGCAGTATATCACAAAATGCTGCAATATGGTGTAGGAAACAGTGTAATTCAATGGAAATTCAGCCCTTTTCATGTTCGCCGTGTGTGCAAGTGCAGCGAGCACTTTGGTATGAGTGCCTTTTGAGGGGTGTGGACAGTGTCCACCCAAAGCAGTGCAATGTTGCAGGGGCATGGCAGTGTCACACCAATCACACCCAGGCTGACTAAGATGGAGTTTCTGGCTTGCTGGGCAGGGATGGTCACCAACTTCAAAAGAAATTGCCGTCCCTTTGATCTGTGCCGCCCAGCAAGCCAGACTGATCTGTGATGGTTAGCTTGGAATGTATGGAATATGTTCCTGCCCATCCAGCGATGTCTGCTGCAGGCATCCCTTACTGTCTTCCAGTGCTCCCCTCCCTGTCAGTCCCCCCACACACACACGGAAACAGTAGTGACACTGGGGGTGCTCAATTTCCTAGTGTCTTTCTGTAAAATAAAGAAAACTGTCCCCCATCGTGTCGTGTTTTTATCCCCCTGAAAATATGAAAACTGTCCATCGACATCTGTTGTACCCCCCAAACATAACTCAGTGACACTGGGAGTGCCCAATCCCCCTGTGTCCTCCATTAATAAAAAAAAAAGTCCCTGAAATAAAGGAAAGTGTCGCTCATCATTTTTTTTTAACCTGAAAAAAAGAAAACCATCCGTCATTGTCTGCTGTGCCTTTACCCACCCCCATCAACCCTCACACTCGGGACCCTTCAACCCACCTCATACTTAACCACCGGAGAGTCATTGCCATACTCTTCTCTGGACCACAGACATGTCTTCACTCTTCAAAGCCCAAACACGAACTGAGGTAAGCGCTTCAATGTACTTCAATGGGATTTTCAGTTTCAATGTATTTCAATGGGGGTTTTCAATTTAGTCACATAACTTGCCCATTTTTTAGTATTTTTGCCCCAAATTTTCTACATATCTTTTTTTGGGACCCCACCTCATGAACAATTAAGTGACACAAGGCAGTTCTGTCCCAAAAGGTGATTTTGTGGTCCCTGTGCAAAATTTTCTCCACCTTTGTTCATGAGGTGGGATCATAAAATGGCTATGTTGAACATTTGGTGTAAAAATATAAAAAAAACAATGAAGTTATGAGCCTGCATTGAAATTTGCAAATGCAGGCTCATAACTTTGGCAATTTTCAATATTTTGATCCCAAATTTTCTAGATAGCCATTTCTTCACAGCACCTCATGAATGCGACAGTTGTCATTTTTCAGGTCCTGTCCAAAATGTTTTTTTTTTTGCATCCCAAAAGGTGATTTTGCTGTCACTGCATGAATTTGCCTTTTGGGCAGGAGTTGAAAATTGTCTCTGAATTTGTTCATGAGGTGGGGTCATAAGAAGGCTATGTTGAAAATTTGGCCCCAAAATATTAATAAACAATAAAGTTATGAACCTGCACTGAAATTTGTGAACACAGGCTCGTAATTTTGGCAATTTTCAATATTTTGATCCCAAAAGTTTCAACACAGCCATTTCTTCACAGCACCTCATGAATGTGACAACTGTCATTTTTCAGATCCTGGACAAAATGTGTTTTTTCATCTGGACAGGTGATTCCACAGTCGTTGCATGACATCAGCTTTCAGCCAGGAGCTGAAAATTTACTCTGCACTTACTCATGAGGTGGGATCATAAGAATGATATGCTGAAAATTTGCTCCACAAATATTATTAAATAAGACAATTACACTGCCCAACATCATCACTTCTACTTTGCATTCATAAATGTTAGTAAAATAATTAATTTACTAAAGCACTTTTCAAACACACACCCCCTATGACACCAGTGCAGACGGTGAACATTCGGCATTGACAAATGCTTGTTTATGGCAGTATTTTGTGACATGCCACTTACTGCAAGTACCTGCATTGCATCCTGGCTGGCTCTGCTGTAGCTGTTCTGCAATGTGTGTACAATTAGGCAATCTCTTAGAGTGATGGTTAGAGGTAGTGATGGATCCAGGGATTTACAGAAGAGGGTGCACACTTGGAATGAAAAACCAAATTTCTCTATGGGAGTTGGGGGCATACCCCGGAAATTTTGAATATGTAATATGTAGAATGGTACATTTTGGTGCATTTTATGCCCATGTTCAGGAGCAAAGTGTGGATCACCCTTCAGTCTTCTAGTTGCCTTTCCTTCACAGAGCAGCTGCAAACAATAATGTTTACCTCACTGGGAGAGGAGGAAAGCTGTGGGAGATGGCTGGTTGTTCTACTGGAACATAGAAATATAGACAATGTTGGCAGAAAAAGACCAATGATCCATCTGGTCTGCTCATGGTTCCTTATCTAACCCCTGGACCTAATGTCCACACAGGGTCCTAGACCTCCCCATCCCTGCCTATTTACTAATATTCTCCTATGTCTGTCCATGCATGTTGAAAGCCCCCCACTGTTTGCATCTCACTACTTCTGCTGGGAGTACGCTCCAGGCATCTACCACCCTTTCAGTGAAATAGTACTTCCTCGTCACTCTCTTAATCCCCCCTTCAGGTTCACAGTATGCCCACTGGTCTTGGTGCTACTTTTAAAATATAATAACATTTAACTGCTGCTTTTTGGGCTACCCGCTCTTTAAAAAGAAGCTGTGCACATTGCTGCTTTAATATGCAAGTAATGTAGTCAGTGTCTGGAAGGCTGGGTTGTGACCAGATCATTAAGTGAAGGGCTTCTAAAAGAATGGAAAGAACTGAATAGGAACCAAACATTTTTTAAAAGAGTGCTGAAGAGAGAAAGAGACTGAAGTGGAATGTGAGTGATGCTGCAGTTGCCAAAGTTGATAGAAACTGGCACGCAGAATGGGGCATCCTTCAGAAAAGCTTGAGAGGGGAACATAGCAATCTAGGAATGCATTTAAAGTACATAAGGTTTAATATCTCTTCCCATTCCCACTTACAGCTGACACGACAAGCAGGGACAGAGCAGAGCAACAGAGCAAGAGCCAACCTCTGTACCACTGATTGGGGATCAGAGAGCTGAGCACCAGCAGCCCATGCATATCCTCTCCAGCAGCCCCATGCATCTCCTCTCCAGTAGCCCCATGCATCTCCTCTCCAGCAGCCCCATGTGTCTCCTCTCCAGCAGCCCTATGCATCTCCTCTCCAGCAGCCCCATGTGTCTCCTCTCCAGCAGCCCCATGCATCTCCTCTCCAGCAGCCCCATGCCTCTCCTCTCCAGCAGCCCCATGCATCTCCTCTCCAGCAGCCCCATGCCTCTCCTCTCCAGCAGCCCCATGCATCTCCTCTCCAGCAACCCTGGTATCTGAGAGGTGCCTGGCCCCCGGCAACAAGCTTTCCAGATCAGATCTCTCCACCCAATCAAGCCCTGTGGTGGTGAAATTAGACCTGGGGGGGTCTATCTCAAAGCCTTTTCTAACCCATGATCCATGGTTCCCATGTCCCCTAGAGTGAACCCACCTCCAGCTTGCTGCCCTCTGGCTCAGAAGCATTGTTTTCAGCTCATGATGGGCTAGCCAGCAGGCTAGAAAACATTCTTGGCTCAGACACAGCTGAGCTACCACACCACTACCAGCTAGTAACAACCGCCAACAGCTGAACCCACCCCCAGACCCAACCATCTGCTGCCCCGCTCAGCAGCTACAACTTGACCTGCTCTGCCAGCTCGCATCACTCTTTAGCCTTTTGATTTCACTCACTGACTCTGGATGTCTTCTGGTTACCTAAATGATAAGTAATATGAGCTCTACCGTAGGCTGCTGCATAAAACAATTTTCCATTGTCATTTCCTCTCGCCCCCCAGCAGACAGCATAAGTGGATGACATCTGACCCACCCAGCTGGAGCATCCTGGCAGTAAATTAATTGCAGTAAATGTCTGCTGACTGCTCTTTCCACATGGGAAAACCATTTCAGTGACAGTCCCAAAATGTCAATAGTAGCAGTAACATGCAGCATTGGATAGTTTCTGAGCAGAAACCAGAAAGAGTACACGTGAAAAAGTTACCACTATTTTTAAGAAATTACAAATAAACGCTTAACCCTATACCAAAGGGATTAAAGAGCACCAATCATGCTCATCTCACTTTATTTCCCAAAGTCCCACCATCGGTAGCTTACCTGCACCGGAGTTTAAGTGTACATGTTTTAAATATTTTTTTTATATATTTTGTTAAGGGAAAGGGATCATAAATGAGCTGGCTGCCTGATCACTTCCCCTTCCTGGTCCTGATGTAGTCTATCTCTGCCCCCATGCCACCCCCGCGCTTCAACATTTTGTAACATTGGAGTCTGTAGAGCGTGTGCTGTATTGCTATGAATGGGAGTGTCTTTTAAAATATATATTTTTAGATTTCGGAGGGTCACTGGGTTCATATCGGTGCCACCAATAAACTATGAAGAGCTTGTGGCTCTGATATACTCCCAGTGACCTGCTAAAATAAAAATATGAGAATTTAAAAAGACACCCCCATTGACAGCAATGGAGTACTCCCCGTGCTCTACAAACACAGATGTCACAAAACATCAGAACACAGGGGCAATACTTGACTACATCGGTACCAGGAAAGGGAAGGGATTGGGCAGCAGCTCTCATTTATGATCCCATCCCCTTCACAAAATAACACCTAAGCTCTGGTGCAGGTAAGCTTCCAGTGGGGGGAGAGGGGCTTCAAGAAAGCACCAAAACTGGTGCCAATAAAAAGCTGACATAACATTTCTGAGCTGCATAGTGTTGTGTTAGGATGAGTGTGGTCAAATGTCCCTGACGTCCATGGGACTTAAGTACTAACTTTAGTTCCCAGCTGTTCTCCGTGTAAATAATGAAATACATCTCCATTACTTTGAGACTCCTGCAGAAGCCTCAAGATTTACTGTGTTGAGTTCAGTAGTTGGCTCCTCTCAATGGATGGACAACCCAGAGATGTCCAACAGTGTCCCACCACCCTCCACAGCCCTAGACAGCATGGCCTGTGCAACAGCGACTGCTGAGACAGCTGCTTCTTCTGGTTCACCTGGAGCTTTCTACCCACCCACATACACACACCTGCTTAAGGGTTTGCCAAAAGGAAACTGACATGTTTACATCTTTAGATGTGCCATGATTTCTGGTCTTTTTACCCAGAATTGCATGATGCTGAAGTTGAACTATTTGGGAAGGCTGCAGTAGCTTTGAAATCCGAGGGGATGGAACAGTTTGATGTCAGCATGTGGCCCCACTGGTGGGCTGACACCCCCTAAGGGAAAAACAATGTGGCCACTCCCGCTCACACCAGTCTTGATTCCATATAAAATACATCATCAGAGATCAGTACGAGATTAAGGTATGTCAGTAGGGGCTGGGCTGCCAGACCACAACACATGATCATTGTGCAGTGCTTAGTACTGATGTGTATGACAGGAAGCTATGGTTGAATTGTGCAGGAGTACTGGTTCATTAGTGCAGTGGCAGTGGTTCCACTAATTCTGCTTATGACCCAAGTTCAAGAATGAGCTTGAGTCATCAGAGATCAACTGGAGGAAGGAGGACTGGGCATTCCACGAACAGCTATCTTTCAGAGGAGAGATGGCAATGTGTTCTGCACCACACCTGCCACCTGGCTGAAAAGGAGTTGTAGCAGAGCAGGAGTCACTTATGCAGGAAGGGGGAGATGCCACCTGACATTAGCACAATTGTGCATGTGGTATGATGTGTCTGCATCCGAGGAGTAGCAAGCTACTACTGGTGGAAAAACACCCTTCTAAGCAGTATGATGCTGGTAACCCTAAGATTCCTAACTAGTACCAACCACAGGCACTCACCCTACAGGTAGATCCAGGACAAATGGTGGGGTAAGTCCTGGAAAAGGTAGTTGATGGGTCTAGGGGGTCAGCAAAAGGGGGGAAACCAGAGCAACCAGGAGTAAAATACACAATTGAAAAAAAGAAACAGGGCAGGGGAACTCGGGGTAAGGCACCTGAGCCAACCTACTCCTTTATACCTGACCTGGATAATGAATTCTGTCTGTAATCTAAGGGTTCTTGAGGGGAGGTTGGGGCCCGGGGAGCGCCTGGCAGTTGCACAGTGGATTGGTGATGCTGACTTACTCTGCTGTAACTCTATTTCTGATGTCGTCTCTGTCCACTCCCCCCCCCAATCTTTTCTGGGCCAGCTGTCTGCATAGATGGTGTAGATTAACTACCATAATTTCTGGCTTATACTGTTATCGCTTTTCTCTAGGCATCTCAACTGAAATGCAGCCCTCCCGACTACCTCACTGACCTCACCTGAAATCAACTGGACTTTTCCCTGACAGGATGCTGATCTTGATGGAGAGAAGCAGGGTCTGGACCGCTGCTGGAACTGACAGACTCTCTGTGAGGTGAGGACAGTATTCTCAGCTTAGGATAGCTACTGGGTCCCCTCTGTTTTCTGGAGTCAGACAGACTTATGAGGCAAATATCCATTCTTCTGGCAGACTTGTGTTGCTCCACAGCTTGCCTTGCCCTGTGGTACATTAACAGCGATACATGCAGGTTGTCCTAATGCCATCACTAACTGAAAATGAAAATGGCAATAACAGCATTGTAGTTCATGCCAAGAGGCTACTCAGCATGACAGCACGTGCCTATGATGTATATTTAGCATAGTTTGAGCTTACAATGAAGTCAGAGATAAGGAACAGCAACACATCAAAGAAAAACTACAGGATTCAGGGGCAGGGAGCAGTGGATTCAGTGTACTGGGCAGAATCAGCATCAGCCACCACCCCCCACTCATCAGTGACTGCATAGCACATACCACAAAGGCTGACACAATTACAAACACAGCAGCAAACAAAGGGCATCTTGTGGCCACCAGCTGGCTGAGTTAATTTCCTTGCCTACAAGTCAGTCGGCTCATCAAAAGGGGCAGGCACACGCCCCTGTACCCAGTTTAAATCTGCCAGTGAGAGGGTGCAAAGGCTAGCTCTGTGCAACAGATAAAATATTTGTTCCTTATAGAACAGTTCTTAAAGACTGTATTAGAGGAGTTGAGAATATGGCTGCTGGATAGGACTCTGAGTTTTACTAAAAGGAGGCAACCGAGAGAACTGTTCAGTTTGTCTCCAGCCCACCATTCTTTCAGCACAAAAATAATGGCAGAGGAACATCTAGTGATTTTAAGAGAACCTGGGGAAAAACTCAAGGGATGCCAGCCTGTGCAAGAATAAAAAGTGAAGCTAAGTGGTTTCAAATTTAAAAAGTCAGGGGAACGCATGTGCTATAACTACCAAAAACTGGGACGCCTGTTATATGATTGTCCAAGAAATACAGTAAGAGTGGAAAGAGCTGTTGGAGGGAATAACTCTGGAATCTCTCAGCAGCTAGTGGTTGGTACCCAGAGTACAGTTCTCATTACCTCCATTTCACACATGCATCCTGTATTAGTAAATGAGATGATAACACAGGGATTGAGGGACACTAGGGCCTTAACTTCTATGGAAAACAAGATTTGATTCACAAGGAACAAATCCTGCCAGGTCAGTTTTTCAGAATTAGTTTCAGAGAATAGTTTGTAGCCGTATTGGTCCTTGTACAAAAAGATGAACAAAGTTGGTGATGTGACACCTTTCAGGCAAGGCAGTTTTATCAAAAGACAAACTTAAATACATTGGATAGGACTAATAATTTAACAGTAATGCACAACAGGGTGTGTGACATGCTGGGATAATATCACACCGCGGGTGGTTTGTCATGAGGTCGCAGGCCAATTGGGTCCAACACCCAAAAGCACACCCAGCCGCGAGGTGGTATTTTTTTTCTGAGGCATTAGTTTTTAGACCACCCACAACAACTGCTAATACCATTTGGAATCAATTGTGTGTGCAGTGACCTTAGTTCTTGACTTTTAGGTGAGGGCGGTCGAGAACTAGGATGTCTACTTCATTTGCAAACATCCAACTAGGGGACACTGGCAGGACCCTTACAGCTGCAATTTTCAGTGACACAGGGACTAGTGACCCGTTTAATGTGGAAGTACCTACTACCAAAGTGAATAACAACTCACAAGTTAGACAAGGAGGTACAGGGGGAGGAGCAATGGACACACCTCACAACATCCACACCAAGATACAGACCCCGTACAGTATAGTTTCAGGAAATGAAGAATGCAAGAAATGTACAATACATGGGGGTAGGAAACACAAGGCATGGATATCAAAAATCACAGCAAGGGAAAAAAGGACAGATACAGAAGACTAATACAGCAGGGGGCATGACCAACAAGTCATACCGCAACAGGAAGAAGTGAGTGTTATAAATTTGTCTTCCTTTGAATTGACTACATTGCAACTCCAAGTTATTAGTATGGGGTTAAACTTTATTCCTACTTGCTCTGTAAAAGAATTTGTCTTGTTTGTTGACATAAAGAAATTTTCAAAAAAGTTAAACTTAAAGGTTTTCTTTGCCAAAAGAGAAGGTGAACAATATAATGGTGATACCATGACTGCATCCACATTAAGCACTACGCAAAAGGCATAGCCTGAAATATCATAGTACAGAAGCAACCCGGCTCATATTTTAAAAGGACCATCCTGTTTTGTGCTCTTTTATTCTCCTGTAGTATTAACATTTGAGAAAGCTGTTTAGATGGATTTGGAACAGCAGTTGGCAAGAAATGCAGATTTGTCCTATATCAACATCACAAATGCAGAAAGATCTGCTATCAGGGAAATACAGAGCAACCCACATTTGATTACAAACCAGTGGACATGGGGGGGGGGGGACTCTGTGGTTCTCATGAACACTGAAGAATACAGGCACGAGATTTTTTGGCTATTAACAAATGCTGACTTTTATGTGGGACTGAAAACTGATATGATCAATGTTTTCAAGAAAGAGATAGATGCATTTTTAGTGCGTGCATGTGATGCTGGTGTTATTTCATGCAACGCACTTGATTAGTTGACTGTTGATTTGCCTGTCAGGCAGACAATTTACACCTTACACCTTCCCCAAAGTTCATAAGACACTTATCGATCCTCCAGGGTGTCTGACTGTTTTGGGTATAGTTTCGCTTACAGAACCACTGTCTAAGTACGTGTATCAACATGTAAACTTTTTGGTCCTTATGCTACCATCTTATATTAGGGCTACCACCCAGATACTGGGCATCCTGGAGGATTGTCAGTTAGAATCAGGTTGGATCATTGCTACCATGGATATAGACGCTCTGTATTTAAACATACCCCATGATGGTGGCCTATTTGCACTGTGGTACTTGCTAGAAACTGTTACCTCTTGTGAGCCTCCTTACTGATTTTGTGTGTTCTATCTCTGAGTTTGTGTTGAAAAAAGAATACCTTCCTGTTTGAGGGTATGCATTTTTTACAAGTGAAAGGAACAGCTATGGGGCCGACATTCGCCCCCACGTATGCAAACTTGTACCTTGGTCATTGGGAAAAGCAAAGTATTTCTGATAGGGACCACAATTCCTACTATGACATGCTGTACCGCTGGCACAGATATATTGATGATGTATTAATGGTGTGGCGTGGGGAAGTTGTGCAACTTTTTAAATTTGTGGAATATTTGGAGAAATCAAATCCGAATCTCAAATTTACATTTAATTATTCTTTTGAAAATGCTCCGTTCTTAGATTTGGATATTACCCATATGGAGGACAGTACAGTCACTACTGATTTGTACCAGAAACCTATGGTCAGAAACAGTTTGCTACACTTCTGTAGCCGTTACCCACGTCACACCATTGACAACATCCCAAAATCACAATTTATGTGGGTAAAGAGGAACTCTACCAATAAAGACACATGTGAAATAAGGACTGGAGAACTGGGCCAGAGGTTCATAGCCCAAGGTTACAACTGTGGTTTGCTTGACCAAGTACAGGGAGTTGTTAGAGACATACCAAGTCAGAAACTCTTACAATACAAAGAGAGGGACAGGAATCAAATGGGGGATTTAATATTTGTGACACAGTACTGTACAAACAGTATGGTGATAAAGGAATGCTTAGGGTAGTTTTGGCATATACTATCTACAGAATCCACCCTCATGGAAATTGCATAAGATCATCCAAGGGTGGTTTACAAGATGGGGCATAAGTTGAAGAACATGTTTGGTCAGAGTTTTTTGCCTATGGTAAAGACCCCAGCACAGGATTGGTTACCTACTACATCCAATGGGTGTTTGTTTTTTTTTTTGTGGCAAGTGCACATAATGTAGGGTTATTTCTAAGTCAAAGGTTTTTTCATCTGCCAGTAACAGCAGAGAGTTCACCATTGTACATTTTATTAACTGCAGTGCCCCCATGGTGGTATACCTAGCAACCTGTACCTGTAATTCTTTTTATGTGGGTAAGACAAGCATACCCTTTAAAGTTAGAGTGGGTGAGCACCTTAGCTCCCTTAGGACACAGGATACACACAGTGCATTGTACTCTCATTTGAATAGTACCAGGGGGATGGAGGGTCATTCCTTCTCTTTTTTACGGTATTGAAAGGCTCAAGGAAGGCCCCAGGGGTGAGGATGCTGAAGCTCTTCTGTCCACATGAGAAGCATATTGGACACATATGTTGGGTGCATTAAAAGCACCAGGTCTAAATGATGGCTTTGAGCTATTAGGATTCTTGAAGAAGTAATCTTACAGATGGTCTTTTGTATTCACTGCATGTCTGGACAATGTTTTTTGAGAATATAGGCACTGCAGCTCTTTGGAATGGAAATTAAAGCAATTAATGTTTACATCAGAGGTACTGATAGCATATATATAGATATATAGTCTGACATCTTTCTTGGAAGGGTGACCTGTATATATAGTTTTGCAGGTGATCTTTTATATTCACTATATGTTTTGACCATGTTTCTTAAGAGCATGTGTACTACAACTCATTATGGTTTAAAAACAAAGTAACTGAAGTTTACATTAGGTGCATTAATAGCCCCAGGTCTTTATGCTGGCTACTGGTTGCAACACTCCAACAAGGGTAGCACTATGCATATATGTGGTCTGACATTTTTCTAGGAATGGCGAACTGTACATGTATATGAGCAGTTGGTCAGTTGCTGAGCAGGTTTTACACTCACCTCCGAGACCAGATGATCAAAAGGTTGTGGGTTCTAGCTCAACACCAGGCACTTGGTGTAAATTCCAATACTGACACTGTAGTGTACCATGAGGGGAATGCTGCACTCCAGAGTTGCCGTCTTTTTCATGAGACATTAAAACCGAGGTCTCATCTGCCTGTTCTGGTGTTTATTCAGGTGGATGGTAAAGATCCCATGGCACTTTTCAAAAAGAGTAGGGGATGTTTTTATTAAGAAAAACAAAATACAGCCATTATAGCATTATGTCATAGTACAAATGAAAAGGCAATAAGGAAAGGTAACAGGAATGAAAAAAATGCAATGTTATGCAATAAAATGGGAGAGGGGAGCAAAAAGAAAATAAATGTAATCATGGCCTAGAAATAAAGAAGGAGAAACATAACAGTCTAAACAGAGTACATCTATGTATACAAGAACATACTCATTATTGAAAACTATAATGAAGAAATAAAAGCAAGGAATACAGTAATGTTCAAAAGGCAAACAAAAAGGCAAGCACATCCCACAGATCATATACTATAGTCTTGTAAATAGGTGTCATTTACAAGCTAAGGCCTGGGAAAACGGTGTCCTACCATCTTCCCAATAGTAGGTCTCTAGGTCTGTCTCAATGAGTTGAATGAGAGCCAAAAGGGGAATATCCTTCTGCTGGAACTGTTATGTGCACCTAGAGTGCCACAAAAAATATTTAATAGTGGTCAAAACCAATCTGAGGGTGTACATATCATAGAGTCTTCTAGAAGGGGAAGTACCCAAAATAATGTCACGATAAGAAAGAATAGTCTAGCGGACAGCCCCCCAACAAAATGCTAAAGTTGCACAGAAAGCATTTGCATTAGGACAGAACATGCAAAAAATATAGCATAGTTTCAAGGCCTTGTACACAACCCACCCAGGGACAAAACCAGTCCTCCAATTCCTTGTGCTTGGCATTCACCTTCACACTAAACTGGCCGTGAAAACACAACCAAAGTACATTCCACATTATAGAAGGGGTAGAAGCATCGAGGAGGTTAGAATGAATGTCCTTATGTGCTGATGGAAGAATTTCAGAATAAATTGGCTCGGCTGAAAAGTGTGTTGCCATAATAGAAGTATATAGGCAACTTGGGGCAGGATTCATCAGTAAGGAACAATCAGTCCTCCACCAATTGATCTTGTCAAACAATGCAGGTACATATGGAGTGGCCTGTCTAATGGTGGAGGAAGGGAGGGTACTCAACCTCTAACCAGTAATGTCAGGGTCCATCCTGTGGGTCACCCACCGGCCCCAAATCCTCAAGAGTGGGGCAAGGTAGGACATAAAATTCCATTTAACAAAATGACAAAAGATGAACAATAGGGGATTAATCATGTTGAGACCTCCTTTACTAAAGGGAAAGTACAATATATTATGTTTTGAGCCTACTACCCCAAATCATCTAGAAGAAGAGGCTGTAAAAATGAGCCTCCAGAGACTTGGGGATGGGGAAAACCATATTCAAATAAGTGAAAAGAGACAAAATAAACCTCTTTAAAATAGCCACCTTCTTTTTCTTAGCTTGTTTCCAGGATTTCCAAATCAGCACTCATGAAGCACAAGAGGAGATCTTAGCATCCCAGTTCAGTAAAGCCATGTCCCTCACCAAAAAGGTGACACCCAAAATCTTAAGCTGTGTAGTGGAAACACGTATTCCACCAATATCACCAACAGCACTATCACTAGTGCTTAGAGCTAGGCCTTGGCATTTATGTATATAAAGCCATGTGCGAGATATCGGGGTGAAGGAGGGAAACAAATCTAAAGTTATACACTTCAATGGAACATCACTTATAAACAGGATAATATCATCAGCATAATATGCTATTGTCACAGAATCCATGCCATCAAGGGTGGTAATACTTCGAATCTGTGTATGAAAGTGAAGTCTGCGAATAATAGGATCTATGCAGAAAGCATACAAAAGAGGACTGAGGGGGTACCCCTGCTTAATGGGAACCTCTGCCTTGATGCCTTAATGGGAAAGGCTTAGCCTCAATGCACAGTAAAATGCCTTTTCCTGGTCCAACATTAGCAAATAGCCAATGTCTCTGCCAGTCTCTCCCAAATCCACCACTTCATGAAGCAAAATCAAATTATCAATAATATGGCAGCCAGGCACCGAGCAAGATTGTGCAATAGAAGTAGCAAATTTGGTAACGGATGCCAATGTCCTATTTAAAATATTCATTAAAATCTTGCGGCCCATATTCAAGAGACTCAAAGGTCTCCAGTTGTTCAAGTCTGAAGCATCCTATTTCTTAAAAAGCAGAATTTGAATAGCTTCAGCAAAAGGCTGTGATGCAAAGCCTTCCAACAGGAACCAGTTAAACACCTATGTCAAGATGTCAGCAAGTGGGGTACTAAAGCATTTATAAAATGCAGAGGTGAGTTCATCAGGACCAGGTGCTACATTAGTGCAGAGATGAGCAATCACCTGTTGCACTTCGGTAGCAGTAATGGGCAAGGTTAAATTCAATAAGTCATGTGGTGGAATGGTGGGGACCTGAACAGAACTTAGAAAGGTGGCAGCAGATACAGGAGGGTTCTGAATTCCAAACAAATTATATAAGTGTGTGTGTGTATGAGTGCCATAATGCCATCCTTGTCTGTGATGACCTAATCTGCCGATGAAGTGACCTGCACAATGTTTCTACGCCATACTCTATCCTTGCAACCAGAAAAAAAGGATCCCCAAGCCCTTTAGCAGCCTGTGTCCCACTCTTGTGCTCCATGAGAAAGGGATGACTCCTATCATACTGCAAGCATTTCATGTGTTCCTTAAGGGTCACCATTACAGGGCCATTGTTCCCATTGCCAGAGTGAAACAGTATCAGTGCCTCAGCAAATTTTATCCTTAGGGAGAGCTACTCAATATATCCACCTTTTTGCCTAGTGCAGGAAAAACTCTTAAACAATGTTGTCAATGCTAATTTTGTAGCATTCTACCAATTTCCTAGGCTATCCTCCATGCAGGCCAGGGTTTGGCAAGCCTGGAGGAAATCTAGAATCTTCCATTGAATACTGATGCTACCCAATAAAGGGTCATTCAATCACCAATACTCTGTCAGTCTTAAAAGTAGGTGTTTCAGCAGAAGTTCCACCAGTCAAGAGGTGAGCCGAGGTTTCAACAGGGATCAGCTCAATATGCTGAGCGTGGAGATGTGCTGAGACAAACAAAAAATCTATTCTAGTAGCCAGGGTATTACGATAATTTGTAAAGCCACCTATGGGATGTTAGTTCTGTAGGTGTCCACTAAGTTGACATCGTGGAGCAGGGTATGTAGAAAATTAGTGTCACAAAATAATTTGTCAGTCCGAGCACGCCTATCCATTAGGGAAAGACAACAATTAAAATCACCCCAAAGATGATATGTCGAAGTGTGTAAGTAGGGTTGAACTTTGTGCAGAAGATCCCCCTTGGCCTTTTTCATCTGTAGGGAACAGAGAGGTTTATAAAATAAAAAGGGGGAGCCTTGAAAGTGGATGTCTGACAATAGCACCCTGCCTGGGTCTATATCAACCAACCAATGCACTGTAAAAGAGGGATTTGTAAATAAAATTCCCACTCTGTCACAGGTGTTGGAACCAACTAATCAAAAAGAGGAACCCCAGCACCAGTGATGGTGTGCTTGGGTCATGTCCCTGTAAGAGGTTATCTGGGTTTCTTGGACAAAAATAACATCAAAGGCCAACTCCTTAAGTAGAGCAAATACCATGGTTCATCAGGCCACATGCTTAATGCTATTCACATTAATGGTGGCTAGTTGGAAAGGAGAGGCCATAGGATGTAAGGAATAGAGGGGAGGGTAACATTAAGATCACTTAGCACAGTCCATAAGGTGCTCAGAAACACTCATGGTGACCATTTTTAGTTTTTTACATTGTTTCAAATTGGTCCTAATAGGAGATGGTTCGTCTTCAGTGTCAGTTGATACAGGCACATTCTCGGACGGGCTAGAGGAGGTCGCAGAGTCGAAACCAATGTCAGAATCTAAGTGGTCCTCCCTCAATGCTGCAAACTTGTTCTCCAATAGAATCTGGGTACCTGTCAAAGAGAACTTCAGAGGCAAGAGTCCAGATTTTTGAGAGCGGAGGGATCGTTTGCAGCTCAAATCAGTCTTGTCAGGTGGGGGCATGACTGCAGAGTCAGGCTGCTGGGGAGCAGTAGTAGCTGAAGTGAGATCCTCCAATGGGAAGGAAAGCATAAGCGGAGTAACAGCTGACTGAACCAGCAGGTGATGCTCAGCAGAGGTGGAATGATCCACAAGAAGGGGCACAGCATCTGAAAGAGGCATGTCCAGAGGTTAAGGAAGTTCTAGTGCAGCATCATCCTGATCTGCACAAGTGATGCTGCCAACTCCTTGTGACATTTTTGTTGCATGGATTTGCAAACCTTTGCCAGAAAAGCATCCTAAGAATTGATGTCCTCCTTGTTATGAGTGGCTCATTTGCAGTTTCTGTAGGAATGTCCTGATTCCTTGCACAAATTACAACAAAAAGCATTAGTACAGTGAGTGCTGGTGTGCCCCACAGTTAAACATAGACTGCAGTGACCCTTGTCACAGACATTGCCAAGGTGGGTATCTGAACCACAGCGAAAACAAGTCTTGGGTTGCTCCAGGTAGGAGCATTGTGCTTTATCCCTTCCCAGGAAAAAGACACTGGGAATGTGTTGCAGTCTTGAATGGGAGTGTCTGAGCTTTACCTCGAAGCGCCAATGTCCCGTCCAGAAGAGCTTGGTGTCCAGGATTGGTTCCGGGTCACCAAAGACATCACATCTCTGAGACAACCAGTAACATATGCCCTGAACATTGACTCCTTCATTCTTTAATATAACTGTGATAGTACAGCCTTCAGGCTTGGTTAAGGGTCTAGCCATAAAAGGGAGCTAGAGAGGGGCGTCACTTATTGTAGGCTGCCCAAAATCTATGCAGTATACCCTATGCCACATAACCAATGTTATATTAAGAATTCATTCATTCATGTGTAAAAAAACATATATTTTATTTATTTATTTATTGAATTTTGTTGACCGGGTAGGACCACTGAGATTAGAAGTCCCTCTTTAAGGGGTGACCCGGGGGTCAGGTAAACCGGAGTCTGAAAACGAAGGTCAAAATAGCTATCTGAAAGGGAGTGTAAGAGAGAGCGTATAATTCATTGGCAGTGAGCAGAAGGGACTCCTTAAGTAGGGTACTACCAATGTAGGCTTTGTTTGGGGGAGGATCTAGGCCTTCTGTATACAGGAGATGCTCAGCATTCTGTCTTTGGGCTGGTTCAGGGGAGTGAGGGAAAGCAACAGTCTGACGGAAACAGGACCATTCCTGTGTAGGGATGAGGCTGGGAGGGGGGCAGCTAGTGGTGTATCCAGGGGAGTAATGTCAGCCAGGCATGGGGTCATTATGTTGCAATCAAAAATAGTGCAGCAATGCACAGTACTGCACTGTCAATATAGCTAGTACACTGCTAGCGCTTGTACATAATGCCAAATAGAAATATCAGCAAAAACAGCAGACAAATCTTTTGTTTTTGCAGTGGGGGGCCCTGCCCCTGCACTCCTCATTACAGGGAGGATGTGCCCCCAAACCCCCCCATTTAAATAACCAACTCGGGAGGGGTTAAACACTAGTATGGGGACAAACACAGACAGGGGGAAAACACAAGTCCAGCAGTGACAAAAAAATTAAAAATGTAAACCTCCAGTGGTCTGGGACCGGGATTCGAGACCTGGACCACAGCCACCCCACCCTCCCTTCACTGCTGATGGCTCACCCCCCTGAGCCACTGCAGCTGCTTGGTGGATGCACCCCCTTGGCAGATGTCATATCCTCTGCATCACTCCTCGCCAGCCCAATAGTGATAGGGTACAAAATCACGGTTTCCACGCTTTCCTACTTGCAGTAATTTGTACCCTGTCACTATATTCCCCCACACTATGTCTCTTGCATGGTTTTGACTATGCCATCTTTCAAATGGCATATTGACCTGGTACCCATCAGTCAGTTCCACACAGCCCACCCAAGTCAAAAAATGTGCCAGGGACAGGTGTCACAGCCTCCAAGGCTGCATCAGGTGAGGCATGCTGTAAAACTTGAGTAGCAGGCTCTTTCATAGACAATAATGGCTGAACAGCCGGCTAAGAGGGATCAAGTGTAGCCTCAGGAAGGCATCAGTCAGGAGTTGTTATAGACTCAGCAACAAGGAGAATCACATGCAAATGCTCAGTAGTGGCAGACTAGGTAGTAGGCTGGGTGGAGGTTTCACAGGAGGCTGAGGAGGAAGAAGTCTGTGGGGCAAAGTCAGAAGTAACAGAGGCAAGTGTACTTGTATCTGGGATGTCCCGCTCAGCTTCTAACAGTGCCGTGTTATCAAGAGAAAGAAAGAAGACACATACATTAAAAATGGAGGAGCAGTAGGCTCTTGCGGCATTTGGGAATGCCTTTTGCCAATGGCATCCCTTGTCAAGCCTGCTTCAGTGAGAGCCCAAACTGGTGACCTATTCTTTGGAGGCTAAATATCAGTGCTAGTGCCTTGTGAGACAGAGGGGGTCAAAGTGGAATGTTACGGTACCGGAGGAACAGACTAAGCAGCATGTACCACTGCACGATGGAGTACAATCAAGCACTCCAAAAGCTTGTTCAAGGAATTTTGGACTGCTGAGCAAGAATTCAGAATTGCAGTCAGAATTGAAGCGGGAACAACGGGAGGTATTGGCAAAAGTGCAGCCATAACCAGAGGTGTGGCCACTGCAGGAACAGGCGGAGAAGCTGTCACCAAGGCTGAGGAGTGCTGACACTGGGTAACTAACAAGGATGGCTGAGGAGTAACACTTGGTACTTTAGCAGCAGGCAAAAGCTCCAGTGTGGATTCAAAAGTATCGGGAGCAGCTGCAGCAGGACTTTGACCTGAAACAAGTAGTCTCTATCGGAAAAGCGAGGTTTTCCCCTGAAGGGCAAAAAGCTGTTCTTTCTTCTATTGATAACAAGCATCTTCTTCAGCCAACAATACCAGCCAGTAAATAACATTTCTTTGAATTCAAGGCACCTTGCGGGCATGAGTCAGCAGCCTGCAATTGGGAATCCAGTAAGTCAGTGTCAGACAGGGTCTGAGATGGAGGCACAGCACCATCCAGTAAAGTAAGTCCGAAAGTCCAAGCATATCTACACCATAGAATCCATCAATTCTTCAGCCCTATGCGAGGAGGAAGAGGGGAAAGAGGCCAGCTTTCCCTTACTAGGAGCATCTGCAACTCCATCTGGTACCAGATCCGTCATCTTGGAAACCAAGACAGCAGCGCCCCCTACCCACAGAGCTGGAGAATTTCTCTGGTGTCCTGGCCAAATTTCAGCAATCACTAAAAATGCCACCAGCAGCTTAATCTGGTTCAATTTCAGCTGATTACCATCTGTATCCCCCCGCCCCAGGTCGCCTCCTAAAAAGTGACTTCTAGTCTCAGTGGTCATACCCGGTCAACAAAATTCAATAAATAAATAATATATATGTTTTTTTATACAAGAATGAATGAATTCTTAATATAACATTGGTTATGTGACATAGGGTACACTGCATTTAGGTCTACATACATATTTATACTGATTCTGTAACATAAATGTTTGACAGATTTTTATGTAGTACAGGAATGTATTTTTGCAGTAAACTTCCTTACATCAGCTTTATGTCATCTCTGAAATATCATGGCTTCTTTCTCTTCTTATCACAGTCAGTAATTCATTGCACTTTTACACACTGGTATATATGTACTCCTGTATTTTTGGTGATACAGTGTATCGGTATGTACTTTTAAGTGCGGGCTTTAAGATGAGGGGATGACTGTGTGTGGGACACTCCTTGATGATGCCTTGAGTGAAACCAGTTGGAGTTGGTGGGGTTCTACTGCTGTCTTTCTAGTTTGTTCATAAGAGGTTCTGCACACTTCTTGATGAATTAAACGCATTGTTTTTTAACTGCATTGATGCTTCATGTGTTATTTTGGTAGTGGGTGGTGCTGCAGTGTCTTTCGGTTGCCGTTTGTCTTTGTAGCACATCCAGCTGTGGGGCAGTCTTGTTCTTTCTGTGACATACAGGAATGAGCCACCCCCATAACAAAAAGGAACATACAGGCTTTCCTAAGGATGATAAGGTACTATTGAAAGTTTGTGCCAAACTTCAGTAGTATGGCCAGACTGCTGTCCATCTTCACAAGGAAGAAAATCCCAATAAAATGATGCGGCTGGATCGCTGTGAGGCAGTGTTCAGCCTGCTGAAGGAGGCATTGTGTCAGACACCTGTGCTCATGAGCCCTCACTTCTCTGAGGCTCATTGTACACATAGATGCATCTGATCATGGGATAGAAAAGGGTCTGAGTCAGGCTAGGCACACTGGGAACAAAACACACAGTCATGAACTGAGCAGGAAATTGCTGTCTAGAGAGGAGGCCTACACCATAATTGAGAAAGAGTGTCTAGGTGTCAATTGGGCTCTGCAAAAGTTGAAACCATGTTGGTATGAGAGGGTATTCACACTGATCACTGACCACAACCCCCCTCACATTGCATCAAGTTGTTAAGATTAAACCTGGTACTACAGTCCTGTGGCATGGAAAATAGTCACCACAGTGGTACACATCATGGCAATGCAGATGGCTAGTTTAGGCAATAACCAGTGACTCAGTAGAAAAAGGGAAGTGTCTTAAAGAATTAATAAATTGTTCAACCAGAGGGGGAACTGCATAGCAGGTACAGCAAACCTACCATCATGAAAAACAATTGAGTGTTGCTAAAATATTTGTTTTTCATTTTCCAGGGGCTGGAGATGTGACAACGTGCAATGTACTTTTGTGTGTCCATGTGTTTTTAATTACTATTATCATCTATGCCTCTATAAAGTATTTCAGCTGAATTGTGAGGTCTGGCGGAAATGGAAAATTATATTCTGTGATCCAAGTTGCAGGGAACTCAGCTATGAGTGACCTTTAGAGTAACATGCCCTTTGTACTCATAGTACGTACAAGTGGCTGTAGGTTGCAGAAGTCTTTTAATATAAAAGGCTTTTGTTTTCTCATACTTCAAACGGCTGAGTCCCTTTTATAACAAAAGTCATGTTTTGAATGAAAACAGTGGTCAAGATAAGGCTAGACTCTTCCAGCTGGGCAGAGGACTGGGATCTTGAACTAGTAACATCACGGGTTGAGTCTGTCATAACTCATTATTTCCCAGTTGGGGTAGGCTTCTTCTTCTTCTCTACTTAGGAATTTAGTTAGCCTTGAGTTAAGTTTTTTCTGTGTGACCTCTATGTTTTCAAATGTGTTTATTTTTATCTCTTTAGAGTTCTGGGAGAGAACCAATCTGTAACAGACTTTTTGGTCCATTTGAGTGAAAATATGGTCCCTTAATACAGCAACCAGTGTACTGTACATATATACATTGTTGGGATCAAGAAGATGTTCCTACTTTCGTGAAGCACCATAATGTGTTGAATCAGGATTATACTATATACTGAATTTAAAATGTAATATTTTATATTACATTACTTCAATAGGGGCTTTCTACAGGGGTAACATTCTAGCTTTACATTTCCTAGTGTCTGTTTAGATGTAGTTGTATGGTTTTTACATATAGTTGTGTTTTTAACACTGTCATATGCCTTGCTACTAGGATGTTTTTCCTGTTTTTTTTCCTTATTTCACTAAAGTGGTGTGAACCAAGCTCACAGGTCAGCAGCCTGCATTCGTCCCCTGTGGGCAGTGCTTTGCAATACCAGATCAATAATGAACAAGATTGCCATTATGGCAGGTTTAATATCTTGTTCTTTGCTTGATCTGGCTTGCATCATGGAGACATGGCTGAGTGATGATGCTGGTCCAGGCTTGGAAGCACTGGTCCCAGAAGGATTATCCATGGTTCACTGCCCACATAGGTTTTGTTGGGGGGGGGATGGCATTTGCTTTAGATCTGAGTTGAACTTTATGATGCACTCAGCAGGGAAATCTTTGTCATTAGAATACTTAGCCATCCATGGGGGTCCAGGTGCAGGTTGCAGGATTCTTCTTGTGCACTGACCTCCAAGGTATGAGAGGGTTTTCCTGTAGGAAATCATGGGTTTTGTCACCAAGAGGGTATTGCTATCACCCTGGTGGTTGATTCTGGGTGTTTCCAATGTCTGAATTGAATAGGAACTCTCACAGTTTGATCAGGATTTCCTCCAGTTTATGGAAACACTGGGCCTAGCAGAAGTAGTTACTTCTGCAACCCACCAACATGGACATGCCTTGGCTTTAGTCTTCTTACTGGGGCACAAGACTAACAGCCTCAAGACTAAGCCATACAGTTTGGCAGATCACTGCACAGTGAAGTTCTTGTTCAGTGCCCCCCCCACCCCATAGTCCATCCCAGTGGAGGTGGTTCACTACTGCCCTTTGAAGAGGTCATGTTGAGTGTGATGGCTGCTTGTGAGACTGTATTGAAGGAAGTGGTGGTGGCCTATAATAGGGCCATTGCCTCAGCCTTGGATGTGGTCCCACTAGTTTGTATACAACCCCAAGTTTCATGACCTCATGGTTTGATGGGGAGTTCAGGGAGTAGAAGTCTATGGGTCGGTAGTTAAAGCATTGTTGGAGAAGATCAGGGTCTGATGAGGACAAAATGGCTATGAGTACTCACTACAGTGAGTATCAAAGGGTAATTTCCTGTAAGAAAGCAGCATTTCTGTGCAGGAAAATTATGACAGGAAGGAACCAACCAACCAGCTTAGCTCTTCTGCACTGTGGACAGACTACTTCATTCAGTCTACAACCAGTGAGACCTAATTCATCCACTTATTGCAAAGAGTTTACTCAGTTATTCTCTGAAAAGGTGTCTTCTATTTGGTCTGGGATTGCCTCAGACAGCTTGTTGCAACCCAGCAAGGTCAAGCAGGTTGTGAACAGATTCCCTCCTTGGGTCTAGGAAAGTCTAGGTCAGTTTCAGTTGACAGGGTTTGTGGGGTGACCTCAGAGTTGCAGCCCACCTTCTGTAAACTGGACACAGGCCCACACGCCTTTTAATAAGTTGTGTGGGGTTTCTGGTGCCAGTGTTCACCGAGGTAGTTTGGTGTTCCCTCATGAATGGGACCTTTCCAACAGCATTGAAAGATGCTCTGGTGAGGCCTCTTCTGAAGAAACCATCCTTGGACCTGGTCTGCTTGGCAAATTATAGATCTGTCTCTAACCTTCCTGTTCTAAGGAAGGTTACTGAGAAGGAGATGGTACTGCAGCTTGAGTAACACCTGATGGCCTTTGACATCTATGAGTCCCCCCAATCTGGATTTAGGTCTAGGCACAGCATGGATACTGCATTGGTCAGGGTGCATAATGACCCTCTTAGGGCAAGAGATAGAAGAGAATGGCCAGCTCTTGTCCTCCTCAATCTCTCATTAGCTTTGGTCACCATGGACCATGGATTGTTGTTTGACTACCTCAAGCAGTACTGTGGATTCACCATCACATTCATCTGTTGGTTTGAGTCTTTCCTCAGAAATACAATACAGAGGGTGGTGATGTTGAATTTCTTCTCTCGCTCAAAGCCCCTGCTCTGTGGTGTACACCAGGGGTTGATTCCCTCATCTGTGTTGTTCACTGTGCTCATGCTACCCAAGGGAGGAATCATTAGATGATACAGACTGGGTTTTCACTGCTACACAGATAATAACCAGCTGTATCTGCCATTTGCACCTGAAATGCCTGATTCAGTCGGTGTATTTAACTTGTGCCTGACTTAGATTCAGAACTTGATGTCATCAAGCTGGCCAAGACTCAACCCAGACAAAATTGATGCATTAGTCAATGAGCCTGGTCAGAGGTGGAGAGCAGAGGGCACCAAGCAGATGACTAGCTTTGTGCCTGTTTCCTCCAGGTTACTGGCCTCTGCTAAAGTGAGGAATCTGGTGGTCATTTTGGAAGAGAAGTTGTCACTTGATGTTCAGGTGTCAGCTGTAGTTTGAGTGGCTTTTACCATCTCAAAAACATTGCCTGGATTAAAGCCTTGATTCCCCCAGAAGACCTACCATCACTGGCACACGCATTTATGACTACCAGATCTGAGTACTGTAAACTCTGTAGCTCACGGTTAGCGGAGATATGCTACAATGCTTGCAGTTGGTGCAGAATGCAGTGGACAGATTGTTGACGGGCCTTCCTATGTCCTGTCATATATCCCTGGTCCTACGTGAAGTACACTGGCTATCAGTGAAGTGGTATGTCACATTCAAGGTTGGTTTGCTGACCTACTAAGCCCTATACAGAATAGGTCCTGGTTATCTGAGAGACCTCCTGACTCCCTATCAGAACTCTCATCCCCTCCGCTCCTCCGAGGTAGGCCTTCTTGCTATTCCCAGGGCAAGGTTGAAGTCTTCGGGAGATCAAACTTTCAAGTGAGCCTGCCAGTCCTGTGGAACAGGCTCCCAAGATCTTTAAGGGAGGCCCCCTCAGTGGAGGCCTTTAAGAGGAACCTCATGACTTTCTTATTTGAGGAGTCCTTTTTTATCACTTAGTAGCATTGTGGATCTAGATGCCATCTGTTTTATTGTTTTTAATACAATTTTTAAATATAAATGTGTATTAATTAATTAATTAATTTATGTTGTCTATGTTATCCTATATTATTTTATTTAATTTGTTGTGCATTTTGTAAGGTGCTCTGAGCCCCAGGGAATGGGTGCTTGATAAATAAATACTATTACTATTGCTACAACTACTACTACTACTGCTACTGCTACCACTACTACTGCTACTGCTACTGCTACTGCTACAGCTACTGCTACTACTAATACTACTGCTACTGCTACTACTGCTACTACTACTGCTACTGCTTCTACTGCCACTACTACTACTACTGCTACTGCTACTGCTACTACTACTACTACTGCTACTGCTACCCTTTATAACAAATCATGGGAGGATGGTGTGGTACCTGAGGACTGGAAGAAGGCTGATGTGATTCCCCACAAAAGTGGGCAAGACAGAGGCAGGAAACTACAGACCTGTCAGTTTGACCTCTGTGGTAGGGAAAGTGATGGAATCACTTTCTGAAGGAAAGAATTGTTGAGTACCTAGAGGCCAGTGGGGCACAGGACCCAAGGCAGCACGTGTTCACAGTGGGAAGGTCATGTCAGACGAATCTAATTGATTTCTTTGATTGGGTGACCAAAGTAGTAGACCAGGGAGGGGCTGTGGACATGGCCTAACTAGGCTTTAGCAAGGCATTTGACATACTCCCACACAAAAGATGAGTAGTCAAATTAGCCAGTCTTGGAGTGGGTCCCAGGGTGGTAGCCTGGGTAAAACATTGGCTGAACAACAGGACACAGAAGGTAATTGTAAATGGAGTCCACTCTGAAGAAAGAGGGGTTACTAGTGGGGAACCGCAGGGTTCAGTACTGGGTCCAGTCCTTTTTTAATGTCTTTATAAGTGACATTGCAGAGGGACTGGAAGGAAAAGTATGCCTCTTTGCAGATGACACAAAGATCTGCAACAGGGTTGATACATAAGGAGGCGTCTAAAGGATGAGAAGGGACTTGGCAAGGTTGGAGGAATGGTCAGAAGTATGGCAGCTTCGATTCAATGCAAAGAAGTGCAAAGTAATGCACCTGGGAAACAAAAACCCAGGGGAAGATTACACAATGGGGGTAACAACAACAGAAATGGAAAGGGACCTGGGGGTAATCTTATCAGATGACCTTAAGGTTGGCAAGCAATGTGAGAAGGCGGTAGGGTGGGCTGGGGGGATACTGGGATGTGTACAGATAGGCATCAGCAGCAGAAAACAGGAAGTTGTTATCCTCCTGTACAGACAGTTGGTGAGACCCCATCTGGAGTATTGTGTCCAGTTCTGGAGACCCCATCTCCGCAAGGACATAGACAGGATGGAGGCAGTTCAGAGGAGGGCAACTAAAATGGTGCAGGGTCTGCAAGAGAAGCCATACAAGGAGAGGCTAAAGGAGCTTAATATATATACCCTTGAGGAAAGGAAGGAGAGGGGGGACATGATAGAAACATTTAAGTACCTCAGTTGAATCAACAAAGTCAAGAGGGTAGCATCTTTCAGAAAAAGAGATGTGCAAGAACAAGGGGACACAATTTGAAGATAGAGGGGGGACGGCTCAGGGGCAAAGTGAGGAAGTATTTTTTCACAGAGAGGGTGGTGGATGCATGGAACAGCCTTCCTGAGGAGGTTGTGGGGTCTAAAACTGTGGGAGAATTCAAGAATGCATGGGACAGACATAAGGCAATTTTTGTGGGGGGTAGGAAGAAATAGGCTGTTGGTTAAATAGGATCTGCAGCTTATCCTCTAGGTAGGGAAATGGGCAGACTAGGTGGGGCAAGTGGTCCTTATCTGCAGTCAAAGTCTATATTTTTATGTTACTACTACTGCTACTACTACTGCTACTACTACTACTACTACTATTGTCTTTAAGAGAAGCCACATATAAGAGCTTGCTTTGCTGTGTGGAATTAACTCTGAGAAAGTTCCACCCAGTCGGAGTGAAACATCAGTTCCCATTCATCACTATGGTGTGGCGTTAGCTCTTTGATGGCTGCTCCTGTACTGGCTTGAGCACTTTGATTACTGCCTTACACTTTACCTGGAGTTTGCACATACTGAAGAAGTCTTTCTAGAATACAGCATTTGGTGACTGAAGATGTGTAATTCAGCATTTTTTTAGTGTACATTGTACACATTTTGGTCTCTTGAGGGGACACCATTTTATTGCTTGCACAATATCTTTACTTCAACAAATACCTAACTATTTGAAACCTCTGGGACCAAGGGACTGTGCTAATAAATCAAGCAGTTCTGTGACTTTGGCTTTCATTGCTTAAAAGCATAGATCATGTCTTTGTCTAAAGGCTAGATCATGGAATTTGAGTTCAGTGCATAACAACAACCTTGATATTTTGTGGGTTTGGCACATGGGGTGGCCACTAAAATTGTCTAGGAACAACTGGATTTTTCTGTGCTTCAGTTCTTTATCCCAGTCCCTTAACCAGGTAGTACAAATATCTCCAGTCATCCATTCTGTTTTATTATGTCAGTAGATGACTGAGATAACTGGCCCTCAGAAACAATGCAGCCAGGTTGACATGCCAATTACAATAAGTTCTATATTCTCATTTCCTGACATATTGAAACAACACATCACTGAGATTCTCTTTTTTTTATTTTTTTGGATCCTATGGGTGTCTGATTTTAAATATAGTGCCCCATAAACATTGCAATGACAAAATACACCAGTTTCATTGCCATTAAAAACATCAGAGGGATTGTAACCACTGAGTAGCCCTGGGAGAACTTCTCTGATCCAGCTGTCGGCACTTGATTGTTCCACGTTCAATTTTTGTCAATGAATGTGCTTGACGCATATGTTATTCTACCCCTTCCAGTGCTGTAACCAGTCTACTGCAGTTTTTTTTTTTTATCTTTTTATCCTCCTGTGATGCTCCGGCATCCACCTCTCTTTTGGGCCCTCTTAGCATCTCCACTCCCTGGCTATCCTCTTCCCGAGCGCTGCCCTCATACCACATATCACAGCCAGCCCTCTGAGTCATCCCAGAGTAACCCATCTTAGGGTGGGTCCCCCTCCTTTGAGGGGGAAGGCACTGGGGAAGGGGGAAACCCCAGCACTCTATTTCCTTACTGACTCGGGGGTGCTGCTGTGGAGGGGCAGGCTCCCAGAGGTTCCGGAGGTGTGGAGAATATGGAGGCCATCATCTGGTGGCCGCCGGAGTTGTTTTATGGCTTTTCCTGGTAGTCCCTCCTGCACTGCTGCTTAGTAGTGCCCTCAGTCTCCACTGGGGCCACTACAGGAGCAGGGCTTCCCACCCGACCCACCCCAGGAGAGAAGAGCAGTTCTCTGGATGCTCAATCCTCTTCCTCCCTGGCCAGCCCCTGATGACCTGAGTCCATTCCCAAACCTGGGTTACCAGCGTGGTTCGAGGTGTGGCATCCAGTGCCTCAGTCCTCTGTGCCACCGGGCCTTCTGCAGCTTTTAAATCAGTTTCCCCATGGCAAGTGCAAGCTGTGTCACCTCTACAAGAGGGACACTCATCAGGGCATCTCGGTCACATGCATTATTAAACCACTGAAGCAGGGCTTTCTTGATCTTGGCATCTTTTCCCTACCACTTTCATTTTCTGTCTGGCTTTTGGTTGCTGTTCCACTGGGATTAAAGCTCTTTTTTAGCTTTCACAAGATCGGACAAGGTGGATTTGGCAATTGTAAAGTGCACAGTCAAATCCCTCAGACTGAGCCTGGAAGCTTCTGCATTTCATTGAGGAATTTGATCTTGTGAGCAAGGGACCAGGCATTTCTCTTTGTACCCAGACTCTCCATAACCATTGAAGAGAGTAACAAGGCTAGTGATGGGGAAACCAGTTACTCCGGTTCTTAAAACAGACGCTAATTGAGGTTAGTAGACTAGTTTTCTTCAGCAGTGTGCCTTTGGTTACACCACACTAGCACAGAGAATAGCTCATGAATCTTGAATGCAGATAAAACGAATAGAGCTGCGGACGCTCCGTTTCGCGAACCTGACATCGAGCATTCCGACTGATGACCAGATCGCGCAGTCATAGTGAGCTTATGTTGGCTTTGAAATATGAAGCACAGAACTGCCCTGTTACTGTATTGAATTAGTTAGATGCCGCACTTTTAGGCCGCTGAATCCCGCGCATGCACGGATCTCAACAATATCTGTGTCCTTCATGTGCGGATTTCGCATCGGTTTTGGGTAAATTGGCGAGCCATGCAGGGCTCGGTTTTAATTTTAAATTAGCAGGAGCAGTTCTTGACATACACGCTCATATGGGCAGCATGTTCTGAAGTCGGCTTGGCATAAAATGCCACTTTGTGACCGCGCTCGGTCCTGGTGCGCGTCCTCAATGGGATTATGCTTCCAGTATCACCTGAGTTTTGGACAACCCGAGGGAAAGACTAACTTTGCGAAATACTTATATTTAAGGTATTTGTACTGCATTTCCAAGTTCATGGGCCAATTCTGCTGTGATAATTAATTAGGTGTGTGCCAAAAGGCACACTGCACAGAGATTACTGAAACGGAGGGGTAAAGCTGACAGTGCCCCTTTAAAGCCAGCAATAAACACGTTAACACAGCATGGCATTTTTCAATTGTCCTTTATAAACAGGACTATTTACTCATTATAAGTGGTTTCAATTGTGCTACACAGATAGGAAAAGAACTGGGAAACAAAGGTCTGTCCATTATAACTGATCATCTGCTATAAGAGGTACAGTATAAGTGGTGAGCACTATATAGTAGTACCCTCCCACCCCAATCCCTGTAGTCCCAAAGTATATTTCCCTGGTAGTCCTGTAGTACCCGCTTCTGCCCAATCTCAATACTATTAAAAGTAAATACCCATCTCTGGTCCACCAACTCAGTGTCCACTATCCTACACTCTCTGTCTGACACCTGACTCACCCTAAGAAGTGCAGTGTTGTCAGTAGGTGAGAGGACAGTGACCAGCACAGACTCTCTTCTTACCACCTTTGTTGGCCACCATCTGAATGAATGGGACTTAGTGTGCACATATAGTAAGAACAGCTGGACTACTAGACTACCAGGGAGATATATATTGGGACAACAGGAATCAGGGCAGGAGGGTGGTACTACTCGGCTACTAGGGAAATATACAATAAGACACAGGGGATTTGGGTGGGAGAGGGGTGCCACTAGACTGACAAGACTAAATACATTAGGACAGCAGGGATTGGGTGGCAATGAGGTGTTTATTTCAGTGTCTGGCACTAGTGATGCTAAGGGCAGGGGTTGTGGGCCACTATGCAGATTAAGAGCAGGGTTTGTGAATCAGTAAATAATGCCGCCTCGACATCCTTTCACAGGGAAGCAGCAGGTTACTGTAGATTACAGGGCATAATATATGTGTGATACCTGAAGTGGTTGAAACAATTCTGAAGACTGTAAATTTAAACAAGGCAATGGTGCCTAATGGCAGTACACCACAAATTCCTGAGGCAGCAAGACAAGGATCAATCTGTTCCATTAATAGTAATATTTAGTATGTCATTAAAAAATGCCTACCGCACATACCTAATGACTGGAGGATACCCAAGTTGTACCAATATTCAAAAAAGACTCCAGGATGCTCAAGAAGCAGGTAGAAAAATGGCAGAAGAACTTCAACATTTTAAAATGAAAAGTGATGAATCTCCATAAGAAGACTAAAAGAAAAATACTACTTAAACAAAACAAGAACTGCTGAAACTTGGCAGGAAAACAACTGGAAGTAACGATGAGCGACAACTTTAAATGGAGCAACTGTGTGGTGGAACAGCTGGCAAAGCAAAAAAAATCAATGGTCCCTATGCACTAATGGTCGAAATTTACATGCTGAAACTGTGTATCCCACCCGCGCAACTCCACACCTGCAGACAGGTGCCAACCAGCTGGGATTCACCAACGGTTGCCACCTGTCCGTGGGCACACCCTCCCCCAGTGCGCAGGACTCCCCTGGGCAGCCGGGGTGGAGTCGCAGACCCAGGCGGACATCCAAACGGATGCCCTCCTGTGTCCCATAGTGGATTCCTAGTGCAAGACGGCACAGGTCCATGAATTGCACCACTGGACACTCGGACCGGTGTGGCAATGCCCCACTGGGCAGCATACCCCTGGCTGAGCCCCTGGGATATTAGTGCGGCCACCCACCACTCTGCCACACCCCCAACACAAGGCATCCTTGGCAGCCATGCAGCAAGCCTCCCTCTGCACATAACTGCCCCAGTCCCCCATGGAGCACCAGCAGCACCCCGGCCCCCCACACTTGGCTGCCACCTTCCCCAGTGCACCACATGATAGCCCCCCCACAACCCACACAAGTACTCCAGAAACACACATTGTTCCCCGAAACTGGTCCAGCAGTTCCAGTATTGGAGGTTAGGGGTTCCTCCCCCCGCCATGGCACCAACCACCCAACCCTGTACCTATATAATTGGGGACACAGTCTGAACGACTAGTGACACAGCCCTCCATACACCTCTACAGCTGCTGGCCATCCAAGTGATGCTAGGAATATGTAGCATATTTATAGGGTCACATTTCTATCATTACTTGGCCATCTGGTGGCCATGGAGGTGTGCAGAGGGCTGCGCCACTGGCCGCTCCTGGCTGCGGCACTGATGTGCAGATATGGGGCCGGGGGGGAGGTTGTCATTGCCATGGTGGGAGATGCTGGGTCTGGTGAGGGCTGCCTTGTGTTGGGGCGGGGGCACTGGACCATATGGGGGGTGGGATGGCAAGTGTTGTTGGGGGGGGTTGCTTGGAAGGCCATGGACTGGCAGGACGGGTGCACTGCCTGGATACGGATCCATGATGGCAGACCACATGTGATGTGTTGTGCCGGGATTCTCCCAATCAGCTGCCCCAGCTCTCACCATCTGCCTTGTGGGCTGGGCGGCATGGTGGGTTGCTTCCTTGTCCCACCACATCCGGAGGGTGAAGTCTGTGGGAGCACACTGTGTGTTACTGCAGGATCCCTGCTTCTGTAACCTGCTCCGTACTATGCCCCCCTTGCGGACAGCACTATGCACCTTTGTGACTGGCTCATAGTGCCAGTCCACCCCTGGCATGCCCCCCATCTGCCCCCAGTGTGTTGCTCTCTGTGTGGCTGGGGGATTGGGCACGCAACTGCCTTGTGCCCATTTCTTGAATGCCATGGATCCCTCTCCATGGCATTCATGCAAATTGATGCTAACATGCCTGGTTTACGCAGCACGTTGGCATTGTGCATAGGGCCCATTGTGTGTATCAAGGGACATTTTATTAGTAGATTAAGAGATATTGTAATGCTGCTGTACCTATCACTGTCCAGACCTCGTCTTAAATTTAGTGTACAGTTCTGGTCCCTATATCTGAGGAAAGATATCGATAGCAGTGAGAGGGTGCAGAGGAAAACTACCAAGGTTGCTGAAGGCTTTAAAAACATGGGCTTTGAAGACCACCTGACCAAAGTTGGATTGTTCTCCATAGACTAGAGGAGACTCAGGTGTGACATGATTACAGTGTTAATGTATTTAAAAGCAATAGAACCACTGAAAGTGATGGCACCAATGGATCAAATGCAGTGCTTCAGGATGCAGAAGGATGAGCTACAAAGGCACACTCTATGTCATTGAAGGGATGAAGCTTCCAGGGAAATAACAGTATGAACTACTTCACAGAATGAGTGGTGGATACTTGGAGTAGACTTCCAGGGCATGTTGTGTCAGCCGACACTGTTTCTAACTTCAAGTGTAAACTTAAACTAGATAAGTACAGTATATTGAAAGAAAATGGGGTTACAGGGTATTCCCACTGAGTTAGTTGGGGAAAGAACTTGTTAGGCCAGTGGCCTTCTTTCTTTCCTATATTTGTATGTTCATCGGTGATTTTAGACAGGGGTTACATAAAGTATGGTAAGTTCTGGACTTAAATCTATGAACGGACTGCAAATACTCCTGCACAATCCAGTACCCTTAAGTATGGAACATTAGATACTGTGGCACAGATAGTATGTAGAGATGCAGCAAAGTTAAATTCCACTTGCTAAGTAGAAGCAAAGTAGCCCACTTTGCATTATTTTCTGGCTACATGAAGTGCCCATTAAAAAAACGCTACTTTGCCACTTCACCTTGTAATAATGCTGATAATGACTTTGCGTTGCTCACCCCACCTTACTTCGCTTTAAAGGCGGAGTGAGAATTTACAAGCAGCCCACACACATCACATGGCTTACACAGTCTAGGTCACCCCCAGCCCCAATTGTGCAGCAGCAGCCCCTGGCTCCAACAACACCTGGGGTTCCCCCTGCCTGTGCCTGGTCCTTTTTGCACCTCATTAGTGTGGGAGTTCTTTATCACACTGCCTGGGGACTGCAGTGTAGTGAAATGTAATCTGTGTGGTGTGGAGGTGTGCCATGGCCCCAAAGGAACTCACCTTGGCACTGGTGGTCAGCGTACCCACCTGTACAGCCACCACCATGTACTGTGGCAGGCCAAGGTTGCAGAGCAGGGCAGTAATACACCTGCTGGCCCTGCTGGGGAAGAGGAGCCAGCACGGCGTTCATCTGTGCGTAGTGGTGTGAAGTTTGGGAGGGCCATGGATCAACTGGCTGCTCCACCACCACAACCTGGTTGCAGCAGGTGATGGTGGCAAGCCTGTCCAACTACCTGCCATACAGGCCAATTTGGGACTGATGTGGAGTGAGTTGGAGGCTGTTAACCACTGTCTTAACAATGCTGAGCAGCAGTTGGAGCGAATTGAAGGGCACCAGCTACAAATTATGGGGATACTTTAACTGCTGCTGTCTCATCAGAACGTTGATCACTAGTTTTAATTTGTCCTTGCACCCACCACCCTCTGTGTGAAAAAATAGTTCCTGATGTTACCCCTGATCTGTCCCCACTCTATCTTCAAATTGTAGGCCCTTCTTCACACACATCTCTTTTTGTGGATAATGCTACCCTCTTGTACATTGTTGATTCCCTCTCAGTACTTGATAATTTCTATCATTACCACCTCATCCTTGCATTTATATGTAATGTCCTTTAGTGTCTCTTCGTCTGGCTTTGTTCTGGTGCATATCCTTCAACATTTTAGTTTGCCTCCTTGTACAGCCTCCTTCTTGTGTATATTCTTGCAGAGATATGCTCTCATCACTGCACGCTGTACCTAAGATGAGGTCTTACCAAATATATGTACATAAGGATAAGAACATCCATTTTTGGACTTTATTTTAATGTGATGACTCCCAACGTATCCCAGTATACCCCATCCCTCCTTACTGCCTTCTCACATTTCTTGCATACCTTTAGGTCATCTGACACAGGTCACTGTCCATTTTTGTTGTTGTTAGTCCCCCCCCCCATTGTGCACTGTTATGTGTATAATGTTAAGTGTGTGTTCCATCTTTCTTCCGTATAACCTTGTTTACCTCCCAAAAATGGTAAGAACCACGCTCCAAAACAGCTGAAATAAAATAAAGTACGAAAGTGGTGTTCTTGCTCTATTTATATTCCTACTTAACAAAACCAGAAAGCCAGCACGCCAGGCGAATAAATGCAAAGAAAAAACATTCACTGCTAGTGCAAATTTATTGATGGCAAAATAAGCCACTCAAATTACCCCTGCGCTTCAGTGGTTAGGCCTTCATTAGGGGGCCCCTCTAAAATGGTTAACTGGTCAGAAGTGGAACTTGGGGCAGCAATACTCATGCCAGCAGTAACTGCACTAACACCACCAGGGGGGACAACATCATCTCCTCCAACTATCAGTGAAGCAACAGATTGTGCTGTAAAAAACATTGATGGAGAAATCTCTTTACTGACATAAGCTACGCACTTCTGCGTACTACCACGCCCATGGCCAATCTTGCCACTGGCAGCAGTGCCATGGCCAGAAACAGCTTTGTTTGCACGTCTCTTTGCAGGCATTTTTGAGGATCACCAAGAAAATTCTAAACAAATTTAGATTTATGAACTTTCCGTCTGGGCCGGTGGATGGAAAGCCAAAAAACAACAACTGTGGCTTGCAGATGGAGACTGGGCACTAAACAGATGCAAACACACAGACAGATTAAGATTGCGCTGCGCACTCAAGAGATGCAGATGGAAAGACACAAGTACACCTTAACCAGCGCTCACAAGTCACAATCCAAATCTGAAAAGAATACGCTTTGCCTTGGGGCGGTACTGTAATAGTCCACTACCAAGATACCACAAAGCAGTACAAAATAATGAGATGGTTAGCAGCTTCACAGTGCTGCAATTACTGTGTGGCACAATCAAATGTGTCTGATTTGATGGCACGCGTCACACACACACACACACACACACACACACACACACACACTCATACACACACTACAGGTAATGTGTAGCAAATTGAAAACTTCAGTAATCTAATCTTTTAAACAAACTGAAATTATGTACTGCACCACAACAATCAGCAAAAAAAATTTAACAAATTACTGAAAATATTACTGTGTACATGAACACAGTTATACAAGAAAAATATAACCAAAACAGAAAGACTGCCTTTCTCCCAATCTACCTCCACCACAGATACACCCCTCCCCAAGCACACTTCAAGTGTTTGTCAGCACACAGACTGAATGTTCTAAATTAACATTCAAAATCCACACACAAACAATAAACACTTGATGTGAGCACAGGAGGGTTTCCTACAATCGATGTACTAAATTTTGAGCAAAAAAAAGGCTTTTCGAATGGGTTTTAATGGGTTTGAATCTCAGTGCTCTGAAAGGAAACTGTCTCCAGCTACCACTACACACACACTACACAGAACTGAGACTGTGCAGAACAATCTAGAGCCCATGTGACCTGCAACCCATGAACCACTGCAAAATTCACATTGGAGCTCACCAACAAGGTGAAGTGATGCGAAGTACATTGATTTCAATGTACTTCACATTAACATTGATGTAGATTGCTAGACCTGAAAAACAAAAGCGGCAGTAAGAGATGAAAAGTACCTATATAATGGAATATATAGAGTAAGATGGATTTGATTTTTCATGTTGCTTTTATTGATTTATTAGTTAAATATAATGACTGTGATCAATTGTTAAACGGTGTTATATGAAAACTCACTCAACAAATTTATAAAAAAAAAGAAATGGTGTAGAAGTGGTTGTGGAAAGGTGGAGTAACGTAAAGTCATTGTTTCCAATGGACTTTGTGGTCCGTATTATAAGGCGGAGTACTCTGCTTCACGTTGCGGATTACTTCATTGATTCTGGCTTAATATGCAAATTGCTTCACGTAGCGAATTTTGGCCACTTCGCCCACCTCTAATAGTATGGTAGCTTCAGTATATGAATAATACCCCACATGTCATGAATATAAGTGCAAAGTTCATACTTGCACACACACATGGATTACCATGCTGTTTGAATTGAAACCACTTAAGTAAGCAATAAGCCATGACAGCCTGGGTTGTAAAGGATTTTAATTCACATTTCGGGGCAGAAGGACACAAAACCTGCTTATAATGAATAAGTAAGTACATTTTATAAAAGCAAACAGTTGTATGAGAGCAACTGAACATTAAATTTATGTTTTATAGTGCTAGAAGTGATTAAATAGTGCATTGCGGTCCGTTTAAGAGAGAGTTGGTTTGTGAGTGTGGTTGAACTGCTGCTGATTGCAAGTAACACACACTTATGTTGAAGTGGGGAGCTGTGCTACATTCAACAGAGAAGAAAAGGGCAGGCAGATTGGTTTTGACACCTGGTGTGTGAGTGTTGTGATTTGTAACACAGGTGATTGATAAGCAGGTTTGATTAGATCTACATTGAGTTTATGGTGTTTTAAAGCATGGCCAGGTAATGGCTTTTAACTAATAAGATGTGTAGGCGCTCTCTTGCCATTTTATAAACAGATAATATACTGTACTGTTGGTAGAGTTCTCAGTTCATTATAACATATTAGCATATAAACCACCATTGATGAACTGAGAGTCAGATGTGACTATTCTTACCTTAACTATGTGCTCACCTCACAAAGACACATTGCCTTCACCCCCACACATTTAAACACATGCTTTATTCATTGTCATTATTGATCTAAACATTAAAACTCAACTGAAAAGCAGACTGAAGAGTGCAATACCATTTTATTTTACACAGCATATTTCATGAATGTCATATCACAAAATACAAATTCTTCAAAACCTGTATATACCCTGTCATCTATCTCCAGATCACTCTATTTCTCCTCTCCTAAATCCCACTCGCAAGGAAGCTTTCACTTCCCTCCTGCCTCCCCCGAGGAAGTCTTCATCACCCTTATGCCACTTATCCCATCCAAGTCCAGCCCTGATGACTTGGACTCTAAACTCCTTCAAATCTCTGCTCCAGCCATAGCCACCCCACTCTTTCACCTCCTGAACCTCTCCTTCTCCCTTAGTGCCGTCCCTCAGGTCTGGAAAGTTATTACGGTTCTGCCTCTGCACAAAGGGGGTGACCCTTCCTTCCATGCGACTACAGGCCAGTTTCACTCCTCCCCTCTATAAGCTTCAAGAGTCCATTATTTATTCTAGGCTCATTGACTTCCTTGACTCCTCCACTTTCCTTTGTCCTTGCCAGTCAGGTTTTAGGAAGAACAACTCTACCATCTCTTCCCTTCTGTGTGTAACTGATCATATCCTCTCTGGGATCAATCAGGACATAGCACTGCAGCCATATTCATTGATCAAGTCAAAGCTTTTGATCCAGTGTCCCACTCGCGCCTCCTGGGCAAGTTAAACTTTGCTGGCCTTTCAGCACTCACGCTGGACATGTTCCACTCATACCTTACAGTCCATCAAAAGTCAGTGCAGGTGGGTGGTGTTCTGTCCCCCTTCCCCATACTAGTAGGGGTCCCACAGGGCTCTACCTTGGGTCTGATACTTTTCTTAATTTTCCCAAATGATCTCTTCTACGCCTGCATCTCTTCGGGTATCCACATGTATGCAGATGACACAGTTATCTACCCTTCTGGTCCTTCTACCTCAGCTGTGGAGGTCCCACTTCAGCATGACTTGCTCAGTGTGTTGCATTGGTTCCACACAAACCAGCTTAGAGTTAACACCAAGAAGGCTGTGTCCTTAACCTTTGGTACCAGCCAAAAACTGCAAGACTTTCACCTTCCACTGTCTTCTCCTCTTCAGTCGGCACCCACTTGAAAGTTATCCCTGCTTTCAAGTACTTTGGTGTGCAGCTAGCTAGCTAGCTTGACTTCTCTGCCCACATCCATGCCATCCATGCCAAACTTCATCCCAAGGTCAGTGCCTTGTACTGCAGCAAGGGTTGCCTCTCCCCTTGGTTCACTGGGAGCTGGTAACCAAAATGGTACTCCTGGTTTTCGACTATGCAGACATTGTCTATGGCACCACTCCCTCCTCTTTCCTTGCCAGACTGGACACCCTCTGTAGTGCGTTTTGCCATTTTGCTACTAACTCTCTACTCTACACTCACCATTGCTCTCTCTATTCCTCCCTTTCTATCCTCCCACTACCCTCAAGTTGCCAATTCCACTGCTCCACCCTTACTGCCAAATACTGATTTGGCTCCCTTCCCTCCTACTGGACTTCACTCCTCTCCCCTGCCTCCTCCACTTCCTACTCTCTATGCTCCGGGGATTTCTGCACCTTCTCCATTCCCATCCTCACTCTTGCACTGGGCAAGCTGCATTTTCCTATCATCTCCCTTCCCTCTGGAATCAGCTCCCCTCTTCCATTCACCTCTGCCCCTCTCTGCTTTCTTTTAGGCACCTGCTTAGAAATATTCCAGCTTCCCAAGTACCTGTTACTCCCCTTCTTGAACCGTCTGTTCTTTCTCTCATTATGTCTCTTGTCCCCCATCCTGTCTTTGACTCCCTAAGCTGAGCTAACCATGTCTTTGGCCCTCATTCTGCCTTCTCTTCAGCATTTTGCTCAATTTATGCACCACAGCATGCTTTGGTCATTGCATCCATGTATCAAATCCATGCTCTGTTCATTGTTTGCAATGTATAATTTCAAACTTGGGGCAATTTATTTAATCCCTTCACCTGGATTGCCTGAACCTTGATGGCCTATATATTTTGCACTCTGCACCTTGTATTTTTGCACTTGTGTGTTTGTAATGCCTTGTTGTATTTACCCCCCTTCCCCCACCCCTTGGGTTGCATCTGGAAATGAGCCTTGGATCAGTGTGCCTTTCCTGGTTACCAAAATTTTAAGTAAATAAATAAATAGCAGTACATTACAGAAAAAAAACGTAATTGCATAATTAATTTTATGTATTTAGATTTTGATTACTGTGGTTCATATTTAAATGGTTAACTTATAATTCTAGGGCTAGAGATGTTAAGAAGTATTAATTTGCTGTTGAATTTCCTGTGCAGTTGGCTAATTTGCCTGTACAGATCAATCCGTGAATGTTTGCTATTAGCCTCAAAATTCACTTATGTGACTTTGTTTTTGTGGAATTTTGCCTCGAACAAAAGAATTTCCCCTGCAAATTGTGGACTTTCACCTACAAATGGTGAAATTCTGCCATTCATGGTGAAATTCTGCCTTTTGTGGTCAAAATGCCACCGTTCGCTGGTGAAATTCTGCCATTCGTAGACGGAATGTCGCACTTCACAGATCACTCAAAACTCTGCAAATTGTGCTAAATTCTCTGATTAATTCGTAAAGCGAGGTTTCCCAACTTCACCCATCTGAAGACACACTGGGAACATTTAGATCATTCCCAATACTGCCCAGAGCAAAGAGCTAAGTAATAGAGTAGACAAGGGGCTAGGGAGGCCTGAGTCTCAGTTGTGGAGTATCCGTGGTTATTTATCTAACCAATTTAACCAAGTTTTGGATCCATCGCTTTCTTACTTCCTTGGTTTCAGTTTGCTAGACAGGTGTTATTGGAGTTCCTGCCAGCCATTGCCTTTCTGGGAGAAGTGGAGTGAGGATTGTTGTTTGCCAAGGTATATTCAGGGAATCCTGCCAAGAGTGTGGAGTCGGCACCTGTTCGTGTCTGGGCCCAATCCTACCGCAGGGAAAGAATGGCGAGTAGCAAGGAAAGGAACCTTGCTGCGTGTGGTTGGTGTTTCTGACCATGGTGTGGGGACGGTCGGTACTCCTACTCACCAGAGGATCCATTAAGATCAAGGCGTGTGGCTGGAAGAAGTAAGGAAAGACACTGGGAGTGCATGGTTATCGAGCAAGGTAAGGTCCAGCAAAAGGGGGGCGTCCCTGGAAGATCGACTCCTGGACCGGATGGGAGGCAAGGGTAAACCATCCCTGAAGGGGGGCTCTCTGTCCCTCAGCTTTAGGAGGCAGCAGAAGCAGGCCAGAGTGCATGCTGCTTGACTCTGCCGAGAGGAAGGTTTGGGGGTTGACGACCAGGGCACCCAGAGCATGAATAAGCTGGTCCTGGGCATGAACTGTGCACTTTACACTGTGGAAGAAGATCAGTTCCTGAAACAAAAGACCATGAAGGCTGGGCCCATGAAGGTACTGTTGTGCAATACAGCTTTGACTCTTTTAAAAGTGGTGTGTGACTTATAGTGGCTGAACAAATCTGTTTAGTTGATAATACTGTGGAAAGTTGTGGAGACTAGTGAGAGGAGTCTACACTGCGTTAAAGTTTTTAAGTGCAGAGGTGGGAGCTCTGCAATATAATACATCATTTATGGAAATGACTATTTAAAGACTGCTTGCACTACATTTTGTGGAGTGGTAAACTGCTACTCAGGCTACAAGGGAGATTTCTGTCCGTTAGTATAGTCCTATGTGTATATGTTTTTTGTGGATGTAAGATTAGGTGTAACTGTGGAGAAGTAGTATTGAGTGGAAAGTGAGTAAGTGGAGAGTGAATTTGGGGTGTGATTGTGGGACAAGTGTGTGATCTGGAGATTGTGTGAGCAGTTGGAAATATGTCTAAGGGGGTAACAGTCATGGTCAGGCAGTACTCCCCCTTCAGACTCAGGGACCTCTGCCCATTTGATACCCCTCTGCTTCCTCCAGAAATATATAGAAAATGCCATGGATTAGGTATTATGAGGAGGCGGGGGGAAGGCGGGGGGCCCTGGGTCTGTGGGGGGATGGGAAAGGAGAGGGCAGACAGAGACAGTGAAGACCAGGAGGCACCCTGGGGTGAAATGGGTACAGGACAGGGGAACTCCCTGTCTTGTACCCATACCCAAGGGCTCTGACATGTGCAGGCAGGTGGTTCAGTCATCCTTGGGTTCTCATTCCTCTTGGGTGGTGTTATGAAATGCCAGGTCAATTAAGAATAAGACTGCACTGGTGGCCTATATGGTAGCCTCTGCTGACCTGGCTTACATCACCAAGACCTGGCTGGATAAGAATGCGGGGCCCATTCTGGCTTCCACTATACCGGCCGGGTTCTTGGTGTTACACTGCCCAAGAGTGGACCATGGGGGCGGGGAGTCGCAATCTGTTTTAAATCAGAACTGAATCTCAGGGCAGTGCCAATGGGATCTACTAAATCTATTGAATGTATTGTGGGGGCGGGTGCAGATTGCAGGATCCTTCTTATCTACTGCCCACCAGGTGATGGGAGGGCTTTCCTGCAGGAGGTAGAAGAGTTCGTCACTGAGCAGGTGTTGGAGTTCCCCAGATGGTTAATTATGGGGGACTTCAATGCCTGGGTTGACGATGAGCTCTCATCATTTGGAAAAAACCTCCTCCAGTTGATGGAATCACTGGGCCTGACACAGGTAGTTACTGCCACTACCCACAGGGGGGACACTCATTGGATTTGATGTTTATCCTGGGTATAGAGATCACTGATATGGTAGTGGATCCAGTCAGTTGGTCTGACCACCATATCCTGAGGTTTAGTTTTACATCCACCCTTAATAGGCCTGTCCCCAAGAAAATGGTTCAGTACTGTCCTTTAAGAGGACTTACCTCAGAGGGCCTAATGATGGTATTGGACCTTTTGTGAATCCTGACTGATAGCAGTGACCCAGGCCCCTTGTTCTTGCCTATAATAAGGCAGTAGAGAGGGCCCTGGATATCATTGCTTTGGTTCGTGTTCGTCCCCTAACCTCTCACAAAAGTGCCCCATGGTATGATGGGACACTGCGGGAGTTGAAGAGGGAGGGGTGAAGGTTGGAGAGGCACTGGTGGAAAATTCACCTGGAGAAGGACAGGCTTAGATTGCTAGAACATTATAAAGTCTACCAATCGACAATTTCCAATAAGAAGGCAGCATTCCTGGCCAAGGAAATTGCTGCAGCAAAGACCAGGCCAGCTCAGTTCTTCCACATTGTGGACAGGCTATGCAATCCAGCCTGTCTGCATTCTAGTCGAGCACTGTCACAAGAAAAGTGTGATGAGTTTGCACAGTTCTTTTCTGATAAGGTTGTCTCCATCAGGAAAGAGATCATCCAGAACCTTTCCATTGGTCCTTGCACTGTTCAACTGAGTGGTACAGTTACCCAGGTGACCTGGTCCAGCTTCAGCCTGACGGCAGTCATTGATATTGTGAGGATCATACAGACTCTGCGACCAACCTGCTGTAGTTTGGATCCGGGCCCAACTCACCTTTTTGTAGGGTGCGTTGAGGTTATCAGCCCGGTCCTGACTGGGATAGAGAGGTGTTCTCTGAAGAGGGGGATTTTTCCAGACTCCTTAAAAGAGGCGGTTGTGCGACCCCTCTTGAAAAAGCCCTCCTTAGACCCTGACTGCCTAGCTAACTACAGACCAGTCTCTAATTTGCCTTTTACAGGCAAAGTTATTGAGAAGGTGGTCGCTCTGCAGCTGGAGGATCATTTGACCAGCCACAATATCTATGACCCTCTCCAGTCAGGTTTCAGGAAAAGACACAGCACTGAAACAGCCTTGGTTTGGGTACTAAATGATCTCCCGATGGCCAGAGATTGGAGATCCTGCAGCATCATAATTCTCCTTGATCTCTTGGCAGCATTTGATACTGTGGACCATGGGGTGTTGCTTGAGCGCCTGTGGTTCTTCTGTGGACTTTGGGGGGCAGTCCTTGGTTGGTTTCATTCGTTCCTCCAGGGTAGATCTCAGAGGGTGGTGTTGGGGATTTATTCCTCACCCCCCCATGAGCTATCCTGTGGGGTGCTGCAGGGCTCGGTGTTGTCTCCCCATGTTGTTCGCAGTATATATGCTACCAATTAGGAGACATTATAAGATGGTATGGCTTGAGTTTTCACTGTTATGCAGATGATTTTCAGCTATACCTGTCTTTTGTGCCCAGCCAGGAGAGTGATATGATCTTGGTGTTTAGCAGCTGTCTGACTGAGATTCAGGGCTGGAAGAGTACCAGCTGGCTGAGGCTGAACCCAGGGAAATCAGAGGTATTGGTCGTGGACCTAGATCGTAGGTCAGCTGGGACATTAGTGGGACAGCCCTCTGGATTAGAACTGGGAGGAACGCCACTGAGTGTCTCAAACCAGGTATGGAACCTAGGCATGACTTTTGATGAAAGCCTGACCTTGAAGGCTCAAGTGTTGGCTGTAGTCAGATTGTCCTATTAACATCTTAGGAACATAGCCAGAGTGAAACAACTTGTTCCAACCAAAGATCTTCCAACTCTGGTCTATGCCTTTGTTGCCACTCATCTTGATTATTGCAATGCCCTCTACTTAGGGCTACCGGGGGCTGATATCTGCCGATTGCAGCTGGTGCAGAATGTGACAGCCAGGTTGTTAACTGCAACCTTTAGATCCAAGCACATAACACCTGTGCTGCGTGAATTGCACTGGCTGCCGGTACAGTGGCAGATTTCCTTCAAGATCACATTGCTGACCTACAAAGCCCTACACAATCAGGGACCGCAGTACCTGCATGAACTTCTGTCTCTTTACTGCTCCTGCTCCAACTCCGATCCTCTGACGAGGGATTGCTAGAGATTCCCAGGGTCTGTTTGAAAACTTCAGGTGGTACAGCATTTGCCTATATGTCTCCGACTCTGTGGGATTCTCTATCTCGTTGGATATGCGATAGCCTGACCGTGGAGGGAATTAAAACATTCCTCAAAATGTATTTATTCAACCAGGCCTTTTCTGGCATTTAAGTCCAACAGTATTGCTGCTATGAAAGGAGAGAATATATAATCCTGTTTTAAGATATGTTTTATTATTGGCTGATATGTAATATGTGTAATATTGTGGATTGTTTAATATATGTTAATGGGTAATATGTGCAATATTGTGGGTTTGATTGCAATTTATGTGTATTTTATTATTGTAAGGGCGCCCTGAGCAATGGAAGGGCACTTTTTTTAAAATAAAGTTGTTGATGATGAAGATGATGATCTCTAGTCATGGCTGGCAGTATTAATTTATTTATTTGAAAATTGGTAACCAGAAGAAGCACAGTGAGCCAATGCTCATTTCTAGATGTGACGCAGGAGAGGGGAAAAGTGGAAGAACAGCAGTGCAATTCATAAATGCAAAACAGTAGAACATTTGGTAAAAAATTTGTACAAAATTAGAATAAATAAAAAAATTGTATGTGCAGAGAATAAAGTGCAGTATAGCTCAATAAGAGCAAATAACAGGTAAATATTCAGAAGTGGCAGCAATGTACGATAAACAAGAACAATACTGACAACAGGCAATTGATCTGTAGGGTGAGATACTGCCTGACCTTGTAATGGAGAGAGAAAACTATAGTGGTGTGGTAATGAAACTAAGGCAGGAGCAGGTACCAGCTGGCTGCTTACCAGGATGGATTAAGCTTGGCCCGGGAGGTGACACGATGAAGGGTAACAGGAACAGGTGAGGAGCAGCTGGAGTTCCAAATGATGCCTGAGGGAGCCGGGGGATGAGGAGAGTCAAAGGGAGGAAGGGAGTTGGTTCCTGAGTGACAGAAGTCAACAGGAGAAGAAAGATTGCCCAGCAGAGAAGCGGGGGTGAAGGGTGGCAAAAGTGTGATGATCCTTGGAATAGAGAGAACAGGAAGTGAGGGAGCTGGGAGAGACGAGAGGAGAGGAGAAGTAAGAGGGAAGGGAGCCACACCAGTATTTGGATATGAAGGCAGTGTAGTGAGCCTGGCAACATGAGGGCAGTGTGATGATGGATAAGGATGAATACAGTAAACAATGGTGTGTTGGGGGGGGGTTGTAGCAAAGTGTGTCCAATCTGGTGAGGGAAGTGGAAGGGGCAGTGCCATGCACCACATCCACATAGTCAAAGACAGGGAGCACCGATATGGTAACAAGCTCCCTGTGGGATGTGGAGATAAGCAGTCTTTGTTGTGGCATATGGCACTGAGCTTGGGATGTTGTTTTGCATGGACAGCATCGATGCAGGCCGAGAACTTAAGCCTACTGTCTAGCCACAATCCAAGGTACATGAAGGATTGAACTGCTTCAAGAGGCATGCCACCCAGAATGGTGAAAATGTGTGTGTGGGGTGGGGGGAGCAGTGAATCTGGCCAGTTTCTGACAGGTTCCAATGGTCATGGACACAATGTTTTTTTAGTGTTGACCTTGAGTAGGTTGGATTGGAACCAGTGCAGAACATAGTTGAAGTCCAACTGGGGCAGGCCTTCCACAACTGTGGTGGAGGGACTGAGGTAAAAAGGACTGTGCCAGTTGCATACATGTGGATATGTGAGTTGGCACAGGCAGAAAGGAGGTTGTTCAGGAAGATGGAGTAAAGGATGAGACCCTGGCTGGAGCTCTGTGGAAACCCAGCCTGGATAGGAAGGGAAGGTGACAGGGCATCTCCAACCTGTACCAATTTTTGTTGGCCCGATAGGTAGAAACATAGAAATATAGAAGTTGTCGGTAGATAAGGACCTCTTGGCCCACCTAGTCTGCCCTATATTCCATACCTACTGTATCACAGCAGACCCTACTTAATCTCCAACCTCCCCCCGCCTTACTTCTAAGGTCCCCTTGTGTCTATTCCATGCATGCTTGAATTCTGTTATGATTTTAGCACCCACCACCTCTGCTGGGAGGTTGTTCCAAGCATCCACCATGGTCTCCATGAAGAAGTGTTTCCTCACATCTCCTTCAAGCCTCCTGCCCTTCAGCTACATAGCGTGACCCGTTATCCTGGAGCATCTTTTTTTATGGAAAATGCTACCTTCCTGCACCTTCTTAATATCTGTGAGGTATCCGAATGTTTCTATGATAACCGCCCTTTCCCTCCTTTCCTATAGAGAGTACATACTATATAATGCAAATTATTAGCATAGACAAATTTCCACATGGTCTGGATCTCAAGACTAATTGGAATGACTTATATTAGCGCTTCAGTGGTGATTTTCAGAAACCAGAAAGTCAGCTGTCAATTGCACACAAATAGTTGTAATAGAGATGCTTGTGTTCATTGCTGTTTGCTGTGTCTGTCTAAGAACTGACCAAGTGAACAGCGAGGGTGAGGGTAATTAGAAACAGTTCAAAGATGGACCGGTGGTGCAGAGGGCTGAGGCACTGGCGCCTTACCTCGAACCATGCCGGTGACCCAGGTTCGAGAATGGACTCGGGACGCCAGAGGTCGGCAGGGGCAGGATAGGATTGAGTGTTCAAAGGACTGCTCTCCTATCCTGGGGTGGGATTGGGGACTGCCTCACTCAAGCAGCAGTCCCCAGTGGAGACTGGAGGCACTGCAGGAGCGGCTCAGTGAGGGAACCCAGAAAACCAGAAATACCGCTCGCTGGTGGCCACCAGATGACGGCTCTCTGTTCCCTGATTCCTCTGGTGCCTTTGATGGGCCTCCTTCCCTCAGCAGCATCCCTGGGCCCTACTGAAGAGGAGTGCGCTGGATTCCCCCTGGTGCCTTCCCCCTCAGAGGAGGGGAACCCGACCGGTGAAGGGTTACATCCGGGATATCCCAGGGACTGGCGTTATGAGACGAGGGAGCTCAGGTAAGGTCGGTGGGGTTGGCAAGGACTTGGAAAGGAGCCTGAAGGAGTGGGTGTCACCAGGAGCATGGAGGGGATAAACAAATAATGCAAAAAAAAAAAAAAAACAGTTCAAACAAGGATGCAGTAGATGATGAGGGAGGGGGTGAGTTGCAAGGGTAGCAGGAACTGAGAACCATAAGAGCGGCCTGATTCTAGCACTGCAAGCTGCTGATTGGGGGGATTGGAATGAAGATTAGGGCTGGGATAGTATGAGTGAGCGAGGTCAGGGCAGGGAATCAGCGAGAGGTACAATGAACCTCTCAGAGCTGCAGCTGTTCAAATTGTGGGGGGGAGGTAGTACAGGGATTGTACGGGGAGAGAAAGCTTGCTGAATTTCACTCATACTGTGCATGACTGCCTTTGTTAGGTGATATATGTTTTTTTGTTGAAACTACACTGTTTTAAATTACTTGTGAGCCCTGGTCCGCTCTCTAAGCACCAGGAAGAGAGCTTGTAGTTCGGTGAACAATCATACTGAACTACAGACTGTTGTAAATGTTTTACAAATTTGTGTTGGGGCTTTTGTGGAGTGAATCACTCTATATTACAGAGCTCCAGTACTTTAAAAACATATTTTGGCCTTTTAAAATAGCACTTTATTGTGTGAGCTGTCTCTGACTTCAGGGTTCACATCCGGGTCATCCAGTGCATTTAATTGGCCGCTCAGCGAGCAGGGCGAGAGAAAGCTTGCTGAATTTCACTCATACTGTGCATGACTGCCTTTGTTAGGTGATAAATACCATTTGTTGTTGAAACTACACTGTTTTAAATTACTTGTGAGCCCTGGTCCGCTCTCTAAGCACCAGAAAGTGAGCCTGTAGTTCGGTGAACGATCTTACTGAACCACAGACTGTTGTAAATGTTTTAAAAATTTGTGTTGGGGATTTTGTGGAGTGAATCACTCTATATTACAGAGCTCCAGTACTTTAAAAATGTATTTTGGCCTTTTAAAATAGCACTTTATTGTGTGAGCTGTCTCTGACCTCAGGTTCACATCCGGGTTATCCGTGCATTTAATTGCCTCTCGTCGAGCAGGAGAGCTGTGGCAGGGGGCACGAGTGTTTACGAGACGCTGTAGAGACATGCAACATCAGCACGGTTCTGCGTGTTCAGTGGGGCAGTGGGTGTATCTGAGCATAGGACTATTGAGTCCATTAAGCATACCTGTTGTGTAAGTACTAAAAGCTTGTATCATGTCTGTGAATACCATTATATTAAAGTCACAGGATTATGTGGAATGCTGTGAATGCCTTATGCTTGGGCTTACAGTGGATAATCATACAGTTAATAAGTTCATCTGCTCTAAATATGAGGAGAACAAATCATTAAAAGAAGCAGTGGCTCTGTTTAATCACAGACTCTCTGAATTAGAAGTAAGCCAGAAAGAAATGCAGGCTAGGTTTGTGGCACTAAATCAGTCCCCTTTAGTAACTACGCAAACTGTGGTTACTAATTCACTCACAGCAACACTTAACGCTACCCAAGATTCTGAGGCGGTTGGTTTAATTAAATCTAATATAGGCAGCAACACAAAAAAATGCCCTAGAGAACTTGAGAGCTCTGAACACCCTGACAACCTTTGGTATGGCAAAGTAAAAGGAGTTATAAAAAAGGTCGAAAAAAGCCACTCAGTTTACATTATCTTTTGGTAATAGCTTTTCCCCATTATTTGAAAATGAAGTTCGCTTTATGAATCCTATAAGTGTTGAGCAAACAAATTTAGGTACACCTGAAAGTAACCCAATGAATGACATATTGAATTTAATTCAAAATGAGGATAGTTCAGTTGTTCACTGTAGTTCATCTACCAGCATTTTAGTTAATCCATCATTCATCATAGGTGTACAAGAATGCAATTCACAGGATGATATAGCTATTTCTAATGAAGCTATGTGTAGCCCAATACCTTGTTCTCCTTGTCCTCTCCCTTCAAATATTCCGCTTTCACCCTTAGTAGTTATTCCACCAGTAGCAGATACAAACTCTGCCTCGGATAGTACTCTTATGGACATTCCCTCGGTTCATATGGACACCAAAAAGCAGATATTTGTTATTGGAGATTCTATGGTAAAAAAAAACTTGGATAGAATCATATGCAATATGGACAAAGAAAATCATACTTGTTCCTCATTCAGGGGAGCTAGGATCTCTCACATTACTAGTATGATCCGTAGCATTGTAGCTCAAGGTGGTATTGATCCCCTAGTTATTATTCATGCTGGAACTAATGACTTTTTGTATAGTGATGTATTGAATATCAAGCATGATATTGTTGCCCTTACTAATATTCTAGTGGACATTGGATGTGATATAGCATTTTCTGAAGTCCTGCCTGTTCCCAGAGCATCAAAACAATTTAATGATAATATTCGTATGTTTAATAATTGGTTGCGATGATGGTGCCTTCGGCAAAATTTCTGTTGTATTACCCATTGGGAAGACTTCATCTTTAGATCCGATTTATATAGTAAGGATGGTCTCCATTTAAATTATACGGGGAATAGGCTATTAGGACACCACCTATTATGTCACATCAATCAACATTTAAACTGATCTAGTTGAGAGAGACCTTTTTCTCTCCCAGAATAGGTAATAAACAAAAACAGGCTCCCAATAAAGCAAATAAACAAATTGATAAGAGAAATAAAACTTATCTAAATGACATTAAATGTCTCTACTTTAATACTAGAAGCCTTACAAATAAATTGGATGAGTTAAAGGTTACTGTCTATTGTGATAATATTGACATTATACTTATTACAGAAACTTGGGGGGATGCTAAATCTTGCTGGGACCTAATATTACCAGATTATACATCATTTAAATTCAATAGACAATCTAGGAAAGGAGGAGGGGTTGCCATATTTGTAAAGAATTCTATTCAGGTTCTAGGTATTTTGGATAAAATTAAAAATAATAATAACACTGAAACCATATGGCTTAAAGTTATGTTTAACACCACCGAGTATCTGTTTTTGGGTGTTTGTTATCATCCCCCTGGTTCATCTATAGGTTATTTGGAGTCTATTATTAATTAAATAAATTCTGCCTGTACTCTTGGTGATATTATTCTTACAGGAGATTTTAACCTGAATGATATAGACTGGACTACTTTTATAGGACAATCTAATGCTGCAAAATTATTTATTGATGTTTGTCAGCAATGCAGTTTACGCCAACTTGGGGTAATAACATTCTTGATCTAGTTCTTTATAGTAAGTCTGTTTGTATAAAACACCTTTTGGTGTATCCTCCTATAGGTAGTAGTGACCACTGCTCTATTATCTTTAAAATCTGTAAACCTGTTGTCACCACCCGAAATAGTACTAAAGTTTATCTGTATGATAAAGCAGATATTAATAGCTTTAAAGCAGGACTGGATAATATCAATTGGGAATCTGCTATTAATAAAATTGATATAGATGAATACTTTACTTTTATATGCAATGAAATTCAAACTTTAAGGGAAAGCTTATACCCTTTATATATAAATACTCTTCAGTTAATTCTACACCCAAATGGCTGACTAAAAACTTTGTAAAACTTATCAGGAAAAAAAGAAAGTGTTATGCCATTTATTTAAAAAACAAAACTGAGAAAAACTGGAAGTTATATTTCAGCATTCAAAAGAAATGTATTAAAGGAATTAGGAATTCAAAAAAAGAGTGGGAGCGTAAACTTGCTGCAAACACTTGTAAGTATAATAGGAAATCATTTTTTGCTTATATAAACTCTTAAAAAAAAAACACCTGTCAGGTGGGACCACTCCTAGTGAATGGGTGTTTATCTTGTAACCCTCTCGAGATGGCTATCTTTCTTAATGAATTTTACTGTAATATATTCCAAAAAGACCTGACAGATATGAATATCTATAATTCTGAGGGTAGTTATATATCAATCTCAATCACTGATGTACATTCTAAACTACTAGGGCTAAAAGGAAAAACCAGCGTATCTCCAGACAATATACCTGGTCACCTATTGTATTTATTAGCTAATGAAATGGCTTTACCATTACAATTACTATATGAAAATTGTTTAAATTTGAATTATGTGCCTAAAGTATGGAGCACTGCATATGTTATTCCAATTTATAAAAATGGTCCTAGAAATCTGGATGAAAACTATAGACCAATTAGTCTAACCTCTCCAATGTGCAAAATATTGGAAAGTCTAATTAAAGACTTGCTTACCTCAATATTACAAGAAATTGATCATGAGCAACATGGATTTAAAAAGGGAAGGAGTTGTTTGATAAACATGCTCTGTTTTTATGAGAAGGTTAGCCTTCATTTGGACAATAGAGAGGCATATGATGTGGTTTATTTAGATTTTAGTAAAGCTTTTGACCTACTACCACATTGGGCATATTAAAAAACTACACCAGCTAAACATTAATCCAACTCTTGTATTATGGATAGCTGGTTGGCTAACCAATCAAACTCAGCAGGTCCTAATCAATGGCCATCTTTCTCGCCCAGGGTTGATCACAAGTGGCATACCCCAACAGTCTGTTCTTGGCCCTTGTCTTTTTCAGTTATTTATAGTGGACATTTCAAATAATTGCTTATCCAATGTCACTAAGTATGCAGATGACATTAAGATTGGGCCATGTAACAATGAATACCAAATTACAATACAGTAATACAGAATGATCTGGATAAAATTACAGTGTGGATTTGGGAATGGGGAATGAAACTGAATCATACTAAATGTAAGATTTTGCATTTTGGAAATAATAACCCCAAATACCCATATACCTTGGATAATCAAGTACTAACAGTTTCTGACTTGGAAAAGGATTTGAGGGTTGTTGTAACTGATAATTTTCTTCCTGACCTTCAAATTAATACAATAATAAGAAAGACAAATGGTGTTATTTGGGCAATCAGGAGGAACATTAAATCTAGAGATCAGGATGTATTAATGCCACTCTATCATGCTCATGTTCGTCCACATTTGGACTTTACATCACAGTGTTGGTGCCCATATAAAAAACAAGATATTATTAAGCTGGAAAAAGTACAAAGAGGGTTTACCAAACTTATTAGGGGGTTGAAGGATGTTTCATATGACCTTAGACTCCAATCTTTAAACCTGATGTCGCTAACAACTCGTAGATTACAAGGTGATCTCCTTATGATCTATGATATTATCAAAGACCCTCACTTGATGGTAAATTTAGGGTTATCATATAAGGAAAATAAGTATAACCTTAGAGGTCATCCCCTACAGCTACGGTATAAATGTTTTACCCACATTGCAGGCAAATATTTTTATACATTGCAGGTAGTGAAGCCCTGGAATTTGTTACCAATGGATGTCATTATTAGTAATACTAAGATCTCTTTTAAAACAGATTGGACTCATATATGTTGTGTCACCCTTCTTTTTCTTATTATTAATAAATGGGAGCAGTTATGAGCCTTACCACTCCATGGCTCTCTATCAATCCTAGTATGAATCCTAGTATGAATCCTAGTACAAGCGAGAGTAGGGGGAAATTAAAACAAACATGAGAACATGCAAACAAGGACGACGGAAAAAGCTGGTGATACAGTATACAGTAAGTAAGGGCAATGGACGATGATAGGAGGGAATGGACAGAGGAGATGACTCACAGATAACCTCATATAATCTCATGAGAATGTTTGCCATTTTGATGCGTGACAGAAGGACTTTAACACTGTAATTTTGGTTGCCATTAGTTGTGCTCTGACGCAGTTTAACAAGCATCTAGAAGTGCAACACACTATTTTTCAATTTTCAAACAATGTTAGCTGTCAAAGTATTTCCGCAGTTAAATAGCTATCAGTGTATATAGAGAATATTTTTTGTCAGCTAAAATAAGGGGTTATACAGTATTTAGTTCCTTGAGTCTTTCCTTGTAGGGCTTTTGATGTCAGCACTGCACCATTTTGGTAGCCCTCCTTTGTACTGCCTCCACCCTATTTATGTTCTTCCAGAGGTTAGGCCTCCAGAACTGGACACAGTACTTGAGGTGGGGTCTTACCAGTGATTTATACAGGGTACTATCTCCCTTCTTCTGCTGGTGATGCCCATCCCTATGCACCAGAGCATGCTGCAATCCTTCTCCAATGCCTTATAACACTGCTTGGCTACTTTCAGGTCATCAGAAATGATTACCCCAAAGTCCCTTACCTGTTTAGTGGTTGCTAATACCTCCCCGCTCAATTGGTTTGCTACCACTGGGTTTTTGTGCCCCAAATGCATGCTTTTGCCCATTTTTTGCATTGAATCCCAGCTGCCATTCCCTTAACCAATCTTCCAACTTTTTCAGATCATCCCTCATTCTTTCACCCCCCCCCCAGGGTATCCACTTTGTTGCAGATTTTTATGTCATCCACAAACAGGTATATTTTCCCCTCCAGCCTTTTGGCAATGTCGCTAATAAGGACACTGAAGAGGACCAGACCTAGTACTGACCCCTGTGGCACCCCACTTGTCACCTTGCCTTCTCTAGAGAAGACCTTATTTACCACCACCCTCTAACTCCTATTGCTTAGTCAGCTTCTTACCCATTTTACTATTTTTGGACCTACTACTAGTTGCCCAGCTTGCTCACCAATCTTCTATGTGGAATGGTGTTGAAGGCTTTACTGAAGTCCAGGTAGGCCATTCTACTGCTCCTCTGTGAACCCATGTTGCCTCAGATCCTGTAATCCACTGGTTACAAGATATTCCACAATCCTTTCATTTAGTAGCAATTCCAGTACTTTACCTACTACCAAAGTCAGGCTGACAGGTCTGGAATTTCCTGTCTTCTCCCTATTTCCACTTTTGTATAGTGGGACCACATCTGCCATCCTCCAGTCCCCTGGAACCGCCCCTGTTTCTAGTGATAGGTTGAACAGAGCTGTCAGAGGTGCAGCAAGTACCTCCTTGAACTCCCTCATTATCCTAGGGTGCACCACATCTGATCCCATTGCTTTGTCTACTTTTAATTGCGCTAGTTCCTTGAGAACTCTTTCCTCTGTAAAATGACTCGTGTCCCTTTCTTTAATGCCTTTGTCCCTTATCTTTGACCTGTCACCTACCCCTTTCTCCATAAATACTGAACAAAAGTAATTGTTCAATATGTTTGATTTCTCTTGGTCCTCTTCTTCCCAGACCCCCCTTCCCCTTTTAGCCTTACTATTCCTCCTTTGTCTTTCTCTTCTCGCTTATATATCTAAAGAATGTTTTATCCCATTTTTTAACTGATTGGGCAATATTTTCCTCTGTTTGTGCCATTGCATTCCTAACTGCTCTTCCTGCTACTCTTTGTTTCTCCTGGTAATTCTCTCTATTCTCCTCCTCCTTCTGTGTCCTCTTGTACCTTCTAAATGTCAGTTTTCTTGCCCTTACTTTCTCCACTACTTGAGAACCATAGCAGTCTCTTTTTTTGGTAGCACTAGATAACAGCGCTGGAGATTGGGTGCCTACAATAACAGTCACCCAATCTCCAGCGATGTCTCCCCGGGCTACCGGGGAGGTAGGGTGCTGGATGGGGGAGCCTGCTAACATAGCTGGCGGGATGTTGTTACAATGACATGCACAGGAGGGAAGTGAGCATGCACAGCGAGGGGCGGAGGGAATGTGAGGGTGGTGCCATGGTGGGTTGTCGAGCCGACCCCAAGGCATGGTGGGTGGGTTGGCGGCATTGGTCGGCAGAGTACTGGGTTAGGGTCCGGCACTAGTGGCCTTGGCCTAACATTTTTTGTAATGTTTTCACCCCCCCCAACATGCACCCCCCCCTGGAGTTGAGAATCCTTAAGTAGGGGTGCAGCCTCCTGCATAAAACATTAAAAACTAAGTCCCTGGTGCTGTTTTACTGTGTGTAGAGTCAGAGTGCCAAAATAAATTTTCGGCACTCTTGACTTCTTAATAACGCCGATCGCCTTTAGGCTTTTGCCGTTATCACGTGTAACCCTTTTTTCTCTTGCCCTTGTTAACCTGCCTGACACAAAGATGTGTTGCCCTTTCAATATCTCCCTTATTTTTGCCAATTGTTCGTCAGCTCCCCCAAGTTTTCCTATCTCTTCTAGGGTGTCTCTGAGGCATTCTCCCATTTTCTTAAAATCGGCCCTCCTGAAGTCCAGGGCCCTCATCTTAATGCGGCTAAGTACTGACCCAGCTTTTATATTGAGCCACACCATACAGTGATCATTGGTCCTCAGGTGGCCACCCACTGTGATGTCAGCACCACTACCCCCATTTGTCAGTGCCAGGTCCAGTATCACCCCCCCCATGAGTGGGTTCTTTAACTCATTGCCTGAGGAATGCCCCTTGCAGGGAGTCCAGGATGTCCGTACTTCTAACTGTTGCTGCAGCTGGTAGGCTCCAATTCGTGTCCAGTAGATTGAAGCTCCCTACCAGCAACACCTCCCCTTTGTGTGCCATCCTTTGGATTGCTTTCATCATATCTTTGTCCACCTTTCCCCCCTGTGCTGGAGACCTGTGTGAATAGAGGCCCCCCCATGTCTCCAGGGTGATCCACAGTACCACAGTTTCTCCCTGCTTTCCCTGTATTTCCATAGCTTTTATGTTGTCCCCGACGTAAAGAGCCACTCCTCTCCCTTTTTCACCTACCCTTTCTTTTCTGATCAGAGTATACCCTTGTATGGTTACATCCCAGTCCTGGGCTTCTTTGCACCAGGAATCAGGAATTGCTACTATGTCCAGGTCCACATCTGCCATGGTGGCTTCTAGGTCTGAAATATTATTGCCCAGACTATGTACATTTGCACACATGGCTCTCCAGATTGTCCTGCCACCCCCACCCCCTTATTTCCTATTTGCCTTTCCTTATTTCGTCCTCCATATTTTATTACTATCTCTCTCTTTCCTTTTACCCCTTAGATTTCTTTGACGTTTGGTTCCTTTTGGGATTTCACTCCCTCAGGATTCCCATTGCTGATCTCGTGAGCCTGTTGGGGGGCAGTTTATGTCTCTCTGCCTTATTCTGCCTTCCCCCCTCTGCTAGTTTAAATGCTCATCGATGTAGCATTTTAACTATTCACTGAGGACCATGGTTCCCCTCCTGGACTGATGCAGGCTGTTGCCCCTATACAGGCCCTTATCCCTCCAGGTGGGGCCCCAGTCCCCAATGAAGCTGAAACCCTCCTCTCTGCACCATTCCTTCAACTATGCGTTGAAGATCCTGGTGCAAAGAATCCTATACTCCCCCCATCATAGACAAGAAGCACCTCCAAGAAGATCACAGATTGTGCTACTTGCCTAAGACCCCTCCCCACTTCCCTAAACTCCTCCTGAACTATTTCTGGTTCATCCTTAGCCAGGTCATTTGTCCCCAGATGGACAATGATGTCCAGTTCTTCCTCCTTCCCTTCCTGCTGCCCCAGTGATCCTTTGGATCCTTTTTCCATCCCTGAGAGCTGTGGCACAGGGAAGGCACCTAAGCTCCCTCTCCTCATTCTTACCTGCCCCCAACTGTATCCCTGTCACTATGGAGTCCCCACCAGGATTCACTTCCTCCTCTTCTGGATCCTCTGCCACTCCCCTTGAGGTCTCCACCATGGAGGACCCCAGCATCCACACCAGTCACTCCTTCAGGTGCCTCCGTGGAGCTTTCCTGCAGTGATAGTGTAGCATAGGGGTTTTGTAGTGGTACTGAATGGACAATGTGCCTATGCTCCACCATCCTAACCCTCCCTGAGCCCTCTGTTGTCCAGCTGCTCTTCCTTCTGGGCAACCTCCAAGGTAGCAGTGATGAACAACCTGTAGGTGGTCCCTGGGTGGGGGAGTAGGTCCTCTGAACCCATACTAACTTGGTCTTGAGTCTGGCAACCTCCTCCATCAGCCCAGAGAGGTGCATGTAGATAGGGCAGCAATGCAGTCTCCAGAAAGTCACCCTGGAGACTGTCACCCCACAGCCACTGCACCACTCCCAGCATAACTATGTCCCCCTTTGCCTGTTTTTCTGTTTTGCCTCCTTTAGCCCATTTTTACCCCTTGCCCAATTATTGCTTGAGCCTAACTCACCTCTACGCTATTTGTTTTGTTTAGGTAGGTTAAATGGAACCAAGCAACAATAGGAGCTGAGAGGCCAGTAGAGCTCAGTTTGTCCAGAAGGAGTGGATTGGAAACCGAATCAAAGACTTTGGCCAGATCAATGAATTTAGTGGCTGTACTGTGCCCCTACTCTATCAAGGAGAAGATAATCAGTGATTGACATGCAGCAGGGAGGAGATGATGGAATGCTGTTTCCAGAAACAAGACTGGATGGGTGAAAGGAAGTTGGAGGATTAAAGGAAGTTGAGAAAGCTAAATTGAACCAGTTTCTCTTGCAACTTAGAGAGGGAAGGGTGGAGGGAGATGACTGGGACAGAAGTTGCCAAGGGAGGAGAGTTCACCCCCTTTGTGAAGTGAAATAAATCTGGCCAGCTTCCAGGACTCAGGAACAGCACTAAGAGATAAGGAGAGGTTGAATGGGTGAGTAAGGGGAGCTGCAATGGCTGGAGCTGAGAGGCGGAGGACCTTGGGGTCCAGATTATCAGGGTTGGACTTTGACGGGCTGAGGGAGGAAAGGCCAAGGAGGCTTTCCTGAATGGTGACAAGGGGGATGTGCAAACCTGGTGAGGGTTGGGGGTGAACAGGAGTGGAAGCAGAGGAGTCTGGAGGGGAAGGAGGGAGGGCACAGGTTGTGAAGAACTCATTGAAGCATGCGGCAACGGAGGTAGGGTCAGACACAGGTGGATCATTAACTACGAGGACTAGGGGAACGGAATGGGCACAGGGGTCAAAAATGGAGTGGATAACCTTCCAGAGTTTATCTGGGGAGTTAAGTATTTCTGGAGGTTGGCCTTGAGGTACTGTGACTTCATGACCAGGTCAGCCTTCATGCAGTTGTTCTTCAGAACCCTGTAAGAGATGACATCTTGAGAGGAGTGGAGAGGAGTGGGATAATCTGTAGTGGGCCCATATCTAGTGATTAGAATAGTGAGCTGTAAACAAGCTTAGAACATTCAGCAGATCTGGGTTTGAGTCCCACAGCCACAAATTGCATACTGTGTGACCCTGAGCAAATCACTTAACCGCCTCAGTGCTCCTGGGTCACTTCTGTAAACAGACCTTGGGCACAGTGGGCCTTATCTGGTTACCAGAAATTGTTTTTAAAATCGAGTGTCCCAGGTTACATGAATAATTCAGAAAATACTGTAGTAGAAAGTGGACCCCCCCCAAAATGGGAGATTACTACATTACAGTAACAATAATATTATATAGAGCTTATAATGTGAAACTAATGTTCAGTATCAGATTTCTAAGGTCATACAGCCCAGTCTGTAGAGAGCTCTGGTACCATATACCAGGGTGTAAAGATGTGTTTTGAGACAGGATGTGATGGGGGAACATACAGTAAATCTGTGAGGTGAACAAAGACAGGGAGGCTAAAGAAGAGAAGGCTCTCAAACAGTCTGAAGTGATGTTGAGGGATAGGATAGAGACACTACAGCAATAATGGAAGTGTTGGAGGAAGAAATAAGAAGGTCAGAGAGATAGGCAGGGACATGTCTGTAGAAGATTTTGAAGGTGTGGACACTGACTTCAAATTAAATGTTGAAGAACATGGAGGATACAGTGTAAATTCTTGTGGATGATGGGGATGTGATCTTGCATTTTTGTGCAGATAAGGGAACAGGGCCCTATGCATGAAAGTGCGGTGTGCCTACCCACTGCGTATCTGAGGTGAGTAGCTATCTTGCACCCATTGTGCTCCCCCGGATGCATGAAAGGGCGTGCAGCCCAGTATATTCTGACAATCCCCAGCCACACTGACAGTAATGTGCTGGGGTGGGTGAGGGGCATGCCTACACTACATGTCATGCACAAAGGCATGTAGTGCAGCTCACAGGGGGCATAGTTGTGAGCAGGTTACAGCAGCTGGGATCCTGCTGTATCCCACTGCATGCCCCCATGGACTGCATTCGCTGGTTGTGGTGGGACCAGGACATGACCCTCCATGCCACCTCAGCCCACTAGGCTGATGGGGGAGCTGGGGCAACTAATCAGGTCAGTGCCTACACATAAACATATATGCGTTACAGTATCTCAGAGCTGCAACCTTGACATGTGCCTGGACAGCCATTCCCTTTCCGTGCTGACCATACCTCCCCACCCAGCACATGAAGTCGCATCCCCATATTCCATCAGCAGCCCCCCATCCCCAACACATGCCCACCCCATTTCCAGTAGTGCATAAGCAGATTCCCCTCAGCCCCATTACATCCATGCTCCATGCCTGTATGCTTTAAGCAGACCCCAACCCCATCACATCCATGCCCCATCCCCATATTGGCAATCACACTCCCCCATCACAGGTAAGCCCTGTCCCCATAATAAGTCATTGGTAATGATTCCAGCCCCCTACAGTGAGAATGAACCACCCCGCACATGCCCTGATCCACAAATACCCAACCCCTGACCCGGTATCCCAGCAATAGAAGAGGTGACCAGTGGACCGATCACCCACCTGCAGCATCGACAACTTCCGTCCCTGTTGACCATCAGTTACAGCCCAGACAGGGCAGCACAGCTCTCCACACATACTCTTTCATTGCTGTTGTTCATCCAACTGATGCAGGGAGTGCACCACCATACAGCGTGTGCCCCTGCATCAGCTGGATGGCCACCAGCCATGGAAGTGAGCGGAGCGCCAGTGCTGCCTGCCATCCGGAGCCACGGCACTGGACGGGTCCGGATGGGGGATTAGGTGGGTTGGGGGTTATTGGTGCCATGGGTGGGTGGAGGGTCCACTGGCCACCTCTTCTATTGCTAGGGTACCGGGTTGGGGGTCAGGTATTTGTGGACCAGGGCATGTGCAGGGGAGGTGGGTATGATTGCCAATACAGGGGTGGGGCATGGATGTGATGGGAGGGGGTCTGCTTATGGCATGCAGGGACAGCGCACAGATGTTCATACTAAGGTTCATACTAAGGTGTTTAGGAGCTAAGGAGGCTGAAAGCTGTTTAGGTGCTCCTGTCCATTTACCCATAATACTGAACAGTATTGCCATTTAATATATGTCTATCCAATCATTGCTTGAAACTTTGTTTATTACTACTTATTATTATTTCCAAGGGTAACTCATTCCAGGGGGTCACCACCCTCTGTGTGTAGAAGGCCTTCCTTTTATTTGTGTTAAAGCTCTTAGGTTGCAGTTGTAATGGATGCCTCCTGGTGCCAACCAAGTTATTTTTAAATTTCATATTTAGTTCACTCAGCAGGTAATTATCCTGCATGATATCATAACACATTAAGAGGTCCCCGCTTATTCTTCTTGTTTCCAGGGACATGAGGTTCAGATCTAGAAGTCACTCCTCATAAGATCTGTATTTTAAGTCATAAATCATCTTCATGGCCCACCTCTGCACCCACTCCAACATGTGATGTGATGGAGGTGGGGGTCTGTTTACGGCACATGGGGATGGGGCATGGATGTGATGGGGTGGGGGGTCTGCATATGCACTACCGGGAATGGATCAGGCAAATGTTGGGGTGGGGGTTGTATGCATACCTACGGGGAATGGGCTATCATGTGTTGGGGCATGGGGGTGCTGTACAGTAACAGAGTTGGGGAAGCCGTTGGATGGGTGGTGGGTCAGCAGTGTAGAGGTGGCTATGGTGCCACAGGGACTCAGGTAGGGGGACCCTGGCCATCAGGGCATGGCTGCGATGGTCTGGGTGCCAGCACAGGACATTATTCACACACCTGGACCTGCGCCCTACCGTGTATGTGATCCACTCAGGACCCAGGACAGGCATCTGAGTGGATTCCCAACTGGGTCCGCTACTCTGCCCCAGGCTGCCCAGTGCAGACCTGCTCACTGAGGAAGTGGGGCTGTGGACAGGTGGTGGCCATTCATGAATACCGACTTGTACACACTTGTCCACAGGTGTGGAGCTACACGGGCAGGGTACATGCCTCTGGCACGTAATTCCTGCCCGTTCGTGCATAGACACTATAGGTTGCACAATTCTGTACATGCTGTAGTCTGGTTTGTTGGAACATCAAGAAACCAAAAAAAAGGGAGTCATCATAGTCAAAGCAAGATAAGACAAAGGTATGCATGATTTTTTTATAATTAGAGGGTTCAAGGAATTGGCAGACCTACTGTATGTAGTTCTACAGTTTGTGATATATCGATTTACAGGCATTGGACTAGCTTTTGCTAAACATTTCAATATCCAAATCGGTTGCTTAAGCAACTTTTAAAACACATTTTGGCAATAAAACAACTCTCCATATTCTCCAAGGAAATTATTAGAATTTGTAACTATTGTAAGTTGCCATGATTTCCTTAAAAATTATGGGAAACAAAACATAGAGAATAATGTATGGACAATGATGAACAATCACTCTATGCTCGCTTTGAGTGGTTCCCATGACAACTTATGTAAACCTTGAGAGCGCAGCTTGAGAGGTTTGCTCAAGCTGTCGTGGGAACCATGAGAAGTGAGCTTAGAGTGGTTGTTCATCGATGCCCATACATTTTCTTTTACAGTGTGTGGGCACTGGTGCAAACAGTCCAGTTCAAAACATGACAGTTAGTTTAGCTCATGCCATTGTGCCATATGACCACCACTGAAAAAGCAACAACTGTCTTACCTTAGAATGCAAGTAACGAGCTGGTGTAGCTTTGTTAAAACAATTTACTTATTCAGTTGATAGCTGTAACCACACAACAGAAACTTACAGAGCTTTAAACTTTTATAAATATAACACTGAAACTCTGCCATTCTTCAAACTATAAATAGAAAAGTAATTGGTGTAGATCAATTACTTTTTCGACCAATTGGAACTGCAGGAAACTGTTCAGGATAGGGCCGTGGAGCATCACACTGTGTAGTAAAGCTCTGTTAATTTCCAGCACATCTGCATGGAAACTGAAGAACAAAAGCAGTTTTACTACACATCTTTCCTTGTTTCAAACAGGGTGGTTAATAGCAATGGGAGAGAGAGGGTGAGTGAGGATTGTGTATGTGGGTAAAACTGTCACTTGGAGTACTTCAATTCAAAACATAGGAATATGCAATTGGCAGTGCTGCTAAAGTAACAGCAGCATGTGGGAGTTTGATGTTGTTGTACCATCAATGTGACGTACCCAAGATGATATAGCAACATTGTGACATCACATCAATGGTACTACAACAACACTGTCAAAAGATAGATTTTAAAGGTTAACAAAGTTCTACCACACATTATAAATTATAATCCACAAATGGATTCATGGCATTGCCACCTCTTCAGGGTGAGTGGTTGTTGATAACTAAATAAATTCAAGAGCAAAATGTATACATAAATTCAGTATATTTGCTTTAACAGGCTGCTAAAGAAAACCGGTGTTATTCTTATTTTCCAGGATAAGTAAGTATAGTCCTGGTTTCTTTGCATATACTGTATATGGGCAGCTATAAAATACAACGTATCACCTGATGTACCATAAATAAGCACTAACCCACGACAGGGTCTGCTGTTATTGGGGATTAACGCACTCCTGGGTGCGATGTGAGGCACGAAGCCAGAGAATGTTTTGTTCCATATAGTGCTAACAGTTCTTTCATATATCCACAGAGAACCTAAATTTTGACCTTTCAATGTAAAATTTTCAAGTATCATACATAACATTAGGGAAACAAAAGACAGTACCTGTCTATGCTGTAATAAGACTGTTGCAATCAATTACCTTTCTAAGTACATGTTAAATGCCAAATGAAATGTATTTTTCAATATACTAACATCAATCTATCCCCTACTTGCATTAAAAGTGCCAAAAGCAAATATTTCTATAAATGCTTTTTTAATCTTTTATCCTTGCCTTGTAATTGTTTGTCCTCCATAATTATGTAACTTTTGTCTGTCCTTAAAAGCCCCAATGAAACATCCATGGGAATGCCTTTGAATACTTTGAAATCACACCAGTAAAAAAGCTTTCAGTATAGTGTGCTACTCCTGGTTAAACAACTAAGAAAAAAAAATCACTAAATCAAGTATGTTTACTTGGCCTGCATCCTAGTTGTCTAGTTTAAAATTATTGTAGTTTTCAGAAGACAATTCTTGGTGAAGTCCACATTACTTTAATGCTATTTAGACTCCATCATTAAGAACACAGTCTGGCAGTGTGTATGGACTCTTATTTCAAAGGAGAATGTGAGTTAGGCTGCACTTGATGTCATTGATTTGTGATGTCCAAATGCTAGGCACAAGGACTCAGCAGACAATGTGCCTGTAGCTTGATCTGCATTCAAGTGGAAACTTCAGTCACATAGCATACTGTTATATAATGGGTTCCCTCTAAAGAATTGAAAGTTAAAATCCTTACTACTGGGGAAAAAAGCAGGCTTTAGAAACATGATTGTTATCTCTAAGGACATATTCTTTAAATATATAGAAATATAATATCTATATCTAGTAAATATATATTAATTACTACAACGATACTGTTTATGGAACTACCCCAAAATCCACCCTGGCCAGACTGGATCCCCTCTTCCACTCCTTCTGCCACTTTGCCCTTAACGGCCCTACTTGCATCCACCTCTGTTCACTCTACTCTGCTCTTTCCCTCCCTTCTCTGGAGGATCACCATACGTCTCACTGTGCCTCTTTCACTTCCAAACTCTGGGTATCCTCCCTACCCCCTTATCTAGACTCTCTCCTGCCATCCCTTCCTCCTATTCCCTCCAAAGCTCTGGGTTTCACTCCTTCAAGCTCTCGTCCCATAAAACTTTTGTTGCTTGCTGGTCAATCAGCCTTCTCTTTCCACTTTCCTAAACTCTGTAAATCTCTACCCTAAAACATTTGCTCAACCTTTTCTAAACCCTCACTTATCTCTTTCCTTCGGTCCCATACCTATCCCTCCTGCCACTTTCCTTAGTACTGTATATGCTCAACCCCCCTGCTCCCCAAGTTCCAATTTACTGTGACAGTATTTTGCACTTATTGTATTTCACCTTCCAGTGCATTGTCTGAAATCTGGTACCTAATCTGCTATCGCTGTTTATTGCACTTATTATTTTTACTGTATATTATATTATGTTGCATTCTGTATATTATTTTCCCTCCTCTGCAATTCATTAACTTCTGTGCATTTTAATCCTGCACAATTATTTATATCTGTTAAATGTTTTTATGCTTATTTTATTTATTTATTTATTTGAAATATTGGATTTACAACCTTTGAGCCAGACGGCTTATTTACAAAGGTACCTTGTCACATGGGGGGCAGAATAAAAACAGACAGAGTACAATTACAAAGGAAATAGCCATCGTGAATGGGTTACAGACATTGTTTACAGACATTATATAGAGTTTTGGATACAGATATTTACATAAGCATAGCAGGAAAACATTGTTAACATGAGCGAGCATCCATTACAGTATAGTCCATTATATTCATGGACCAGACATTGTTGTAAGAGGTTACAGTCCATAATGGACTTTGTCAGAGGTTTGGGTCATTGCACAGGCTTGCTGCAGTTACAGGAGCAGACATTGAGGATAGGGTTACCACCTGTCCCTACTTTCGCAGGACAGTCCTGATTTAGGCAGCTGTGTCCTGCGAAAAAACATGAAAAATACTAAATGTCCTGACATTATAGTACAAAAGAATATTTTCAGACTTTCCTCTAAATGTGGCAAAAACTATAGAACCTTAACTAAAATACCTTAAAATGATTAGAAACACTAGGGAACATCTAAAAAACTGCAACACTTAGTCTCAATTCTGATTATTTAGAGAAAAAATCTGTTGTGTTGGTTAAGGTTACATATTGTCCAGCGAAAAATCATGTTTCAGTAAGAAATGTCCCACTTTGGGCTTCTTAAAAGGTGGTAACCCTAATTGAGGAGGTGGTTGCGGAGAGCGACTTTGAAATGGGCAATCATGGGTGTGCTAGTAATGGTGGCTGGAAGTGCATTCAACCAAACAGGGGCCCTGTAGTGGAAGGATCTCTGGGCAAGGGAGGTTTTTAGCCTGGGTACTGCCAGTATAGCTTTGTCTGAGTTGTGGGTGGAGATAGAGGGGGTGGCAAGTTGGAGAGAGGTGGTGACCCCAGGAGGGGAGTGACCGAGCAGGATTTTCTTGGTCAGTAGGCAGGTCTGGTAGTGGAGTCTTTCATCGAGGTTGAGAAGATTGGCAGAGGACTAGAGCGAGCATGTGTGGGTTAGCCTTGGGGCACCAGTTAGGAGCCTGCATGCCTTGTTGAGGAAGATCTGAATTTTCTGGAGTGTGGAATTATCTGCTGCCCCATACACAGGGAGCCCATAGTCCACTAGGGACAGTATTGAGGAAGTAATGGCAAGACTAAGGGCATAAGGAGGGAGGCAGTCAGAGTGTTAGTGGTGGCTGCTAGGGTGTTTATGTGGTCATGGAAGGTAAGGGCAGAGTCAAAGGTAAGTCCAAGATATTTGTAGATGTATACCTGTTCAAGGGGGTGCTGGGTGCTGGGGAGGATGAGGAGAGGTGCACTTTTCGCTTTGTTTTGATGGTGGGAGAAAATCATCAATTTCGTCTTTTTAGGTTTATGACCAGTCTACAGTCCTTGAACCATGTTTCAGCCTGGAAGAAGGCATATTGGAGGGAGTGCTGTAGGGGAGTGGGTTTATGATGCAAGGCATCCCTTATCCCTTTCTTCTTTCCCCCAGGACATATTTGGAAATGAGCAATTAAATGTTCAGTATGATTTTTTCCTGGTGAAATGCTTTAATAAATAAATAAATTAAATATATATATATATATATATATATTATATACATGTATGTATATATATATATATATATATAGAGAGAGAGAGAGAGAGAGAGAGAGTTGACTATATATCCATTCTGATATACTATACATAGAGGGCCAGATATTCAGAGCACTTGCGCAAGGCACAAATGAGTTGCGCTGGCACAAGTGTGAAGATGCACTACTGAGCAATATTCAAAGGGCACCCTGGCAGAGAGCAAATCCCAGTGTACCAATGCACAACCATAATGTAAGCATCGCAAGTGCAGGGGGTGTTCCCATGAATAAATGGTGCAATGGCATATTCAACCGGAGAGCATGGCGCAAGTCAGGAGCAAATCCCAGGTTGTGCCAGGCAGACATGAGCCAAATAAATATAGGCTCAAACACACAGACAGCAGATGCACAACACTGAGCACAGTGAGAGATGGAGCAAGAGAGCAGTGAGAGAGGGAGTGAAAGAGAGTGAGAGAGTGACAAGTGCGACCACACAGGGACAATGGTGGTAAGGTCTGGAGGGTGGTGGACAGGCACCACTTGGCAGGAGAGAGCCCAGAATGGTGCAGGAGGCATGCTGGCATTGGGACACGATCACAAGGGAGCATTATGGACAATGAAGGTGAGCACACAGACACACGGGCATGGCCCACACAGCCCAGCACACACCACAGGGGATGGGATGTGCACAGCAGCATGCATGCAGGGACGGGGAGTACAACAGACATGGTGGAGCCACTGACACACAGGCACGCACACACAGGCACATGCAGCACTGGCATGTGCACAGGCAGACACACACACACAGCCACCTGCACACAGGGCGAGGGACATGGCATGGATCAAAAGCATGACACTGGGGCACAGGCAACACTGGTGCTGGGCAGTCCTCATCACATCCATGCCACACATCCCAGCAGCATGGTCCACACACACAGGGGGCAAGCAGCACAACACACATGAGCGCCACCACATGCATGCCACACCACTACCCCCATGTGCGTGTGGCAATGGCAGCAGATGGCAGGGCAGGGCAGCGGACACATCACTCCAACCGAGCAGTCCCACGAGGGCAGCCATGTTGGGGGCGACTGGCAGACTCTTGCTATGCATCAGCGACAGGGGGCATGTCAGATACCCTCACAAGGGTTGATGTGCGGGACCGCGACTGAGTCTATGCAGTGGTGCCAAGGTGGCCAAACAGGCCTGCCCCAGGGGTGTCTGGGATGCTGATATCCAAACCCGGCATCCACCGTGCCGGTGTCCCCAGATGCCGGGACCATGGGGTGGACAGTGCACTGCTGGGGGTCATCTGCATATGGCCAAGCCCAGTGGTTGCCCCTGACACAAACCCAGCCACAATGGTACCAGCCATGTGGTCCATTGATGATACAATGGCATTGGTCATGTGGACCAATGCTGCAGTCATGGCCTCCTGCATCTGGGCGAGCCTGTCCATAAGCCTCACTTCTCCCTGTTCTGATGCTCAGCCATCTGATACACTTCTGCTCGCAGCGTGCACACAACTCACTAGCAAGTAACACCTGGTTCTCCATGGAGACCCGCAGTAACCGAGTGTGCTCCTGCAGTCTCTCAGAGTCCTGGTCCTCCTGGGCCGGCATCCGGGCAGGGGGGTTCACGGCATGCTCTTCACATCCTCCTGCTCAGGTGGAGGCTGCACAGTGGGCTGTACAGGGGGCACAGTGTTGCCCAGCGCACCAGTGGTGGGCACCGTGGCATGCTGCCCAATGTCACCTGCATCCTGCTGCCACTGCCTGACTGTCTGTTGGGCAGTGGCCCGCATCTCCGCCGCAAACACAGCACCACTGCCACCCACACTGGACACAGCTGTGGTGCCACATACAGCTGCACCAGCAGGGATGGGGGCAGCTGTGGGGCTGTGGGGACAGTGCTGGGACCTGCCAGTGCCTGTGTAGTGAGTAGGGCCGTGTTGGGCACCACCTCCCCTATGCTCTCCAGTACCAGTGTTAGGTCATCATTGGTGTCGGACAACACCTCAAGCTGGTTCTCCACACACAGCACCTCCAGGCTGTCATCGTGCAGGAACTCGGCCAGGGGTCATCTGACCCAATGCCACGTGAGGCCGCATGCCCGACAAATCTGGGACATTGCCTGTCTGGGCTCTGGATGCTCATTGAGGTCGAGGGTCGGGAATCCGTGTCTGCGGCCACCTCCACCTGCTGTTCTGCATGGAGGCGTGCTGGTGCTGCAGAACAAGAACAGTGTGTCAGTGGAGCAGCATACCCCATGGCCCCCACCCTATCTCCCCAAGCCACTGGTGCCACCCACCAACATGCAGCACTGTGTGTCCACAGCCATACAAGCCCGTGGTGGTGGGCATGGCCCTGGACACACCTGCATGTCATGCACACAACAGAAATGCCTGGTGGCTGGTCATACTCACCATGCAGTGAGGGGCTGCCACCCGTCTGGAAGCCACCAACAGACACACCCTCCACTGCCATGCAGCTGATGGTGGATGCCACCAGCTCCTCCATGATGGTCAGTGGTTTCATGGTCAACAGCCCACCACCGGTCACCCTGCAGGATGCCCAGATGGCTGCAAGTCTATCCTTGATGCGCCTCCTATCAGTGCCAACCTTCTTCCTGCACTCCTGGGCGGTGCGATGGTGGTGCCTGTGGGCGTTTACATACTGAGCCACCTCCACCCAGCCCACCACATGCTCCTGCGGTGTGCCTGTGGCACTGCTGAATAGGGCCTCCCAATCCATAGAGGCCTCAAAGAGGGCAGTGCTCTCTGAGGCTGTAAAGTTGGGCCTGCACTTGTGAGCAGGGCCCTGGCTTTCCTCTCGTTCAGCTCCTGGCACTCTTCCACCTATGAACATGAACAGCAGTGTGGATCAGTGTCAGCACGTTGGACTGCAGCACTCTGCTGCAGTGTATGACAAGGTCTTGTTTGCTCCATGTTGCCAGTTACGTACCTGAAAGGTTGCAATACCGGTCTGTGGCCTATGCTCTTCCACAGTGCTTTTAAGTCGGAAGGCATGCAAATGCACCTATGCGCAATTGTATTGATATGCTAATGCTCCCCACTGTGCCATTCATTTGCTCATGAGTTCATTTGCATGCATCATTTAAATATCGCGATTTCACACCATGCACAATAGGGGTTGCACCGGAGCATCTCCGTGGTGCACTGATGGTGCATGCACAGTGTGCATGGCCACAGCATGCATGTGAACAGCACTGTCCACAGTGCTATGATGCATCCCGCGCTCCATGAGCCATTCCGTGGCATGGCGCATGTGGCGCTGGTATGCCATCACATATGCAGTCAGTGCCCCCATCGCGCACCTGCACACAGCACGCAGGGTTATGGCCTCTGACCCTCGGGCCATGTCATGATCCCATGCCCCCACCAGGCCACTGCACAGTGCACATGCCCATGGCTGCACCATAGCCCCTGACTGCTCAGTGTCCACGCATCCATGTGCTGCACAATTGCAGACTAGTGCATCTTATCACGCATCCTGCACATGTGGCTGGCACGTGTGCTGTTCCACGGCCATTTCCCTGTGTGACTCCATGGCTGATCATGGCACAGAGAAGGAGCAGGCAGGCAGTGAACTGGTCCAAAGTGGAGCTGGTGAACCTGGTGGCTGTGGTGCAGCCATTCAAGGGGTAGCTGTTTGGCCAGGTGCCACTCCAGCAGGTCAGGGGTGACATGTGGCAGGATGTTGCAGGGGCCCTGGAGCGAAGGACCGGTGTGCGGCGCACAGCAAAACAGTACAGGCACTGCTATGGGGACCTGCGAAGGAGGGCACCGGATAGCCTGCATCGACTGCAGGCCCGCGTCCTGCAGGGCACTGTACGACAGCCAGGTAGATGTGCACATCTTGCTGTTCTGCCTAGGCGCCGTACTGTGGTGTTGGCATGGCTGTGCGGCATGGCCCACGGTGGGGTACATCGTTCAGCCTGGGGGTACCGTGCATTGGGTATGGCCACTGTACAGGTTGCAGCCTTACTGGCGTGTGGCAGGACTGGCAGGGTCACGTCCAGTGCTCAGTGGGCAGGGTGGTGTTGGGGCGGCTCCAAATGCATGACTTTGTACTGATGTCCACCTCTCTTCATTTCCCCCACAGGGCCGGATGACTGTAGGAGGTCCAGGGTGGCAGCAGAGGTGGCCAGGGCAGCACCACCTGTTGGACAACAGGCAGCACTGGCTGCACAGGCATGGGGCAGGTATGCATTGTCACTATCCTTCTCACTGTCACCGTGGAATAGTGGTGGGAATGGGGCATGGCCATGGCAGCCTCTGCCATGCACCTGGACAGCTTTGTGTGCTGTACAGACCATTGTGTGTGCCATGGTGTGCCATCCTTTAACCACCGTGTACTGGCTGTTGGTGGGGTGGGTGTGCACACGGCTTCCACCAGTAGTGCTGCAGCACTGCTGCTGCTTTGTGCCATGTGACCCTTGTATTGCAGGCCTGTGGACACTGCATTACATTGTCCGGCTCTGTGCGCCACCATGGTGTGCCGTGTGGCTGGCTGGCATTGCTCACCATGTATGGGGCTGTTCTGGTCACTCCAGAGGTGTGTGCCCCCTGCTGTCCTTTGCGCACTGTTGGTGGGCAGGAGTCCTTGGGGCCTTGCACTGATTGCCTGTCTTGTTCCTTCCCCTAGGTGTGCGGCCTGGGTCTCGTAGAAGGGGCCGAAGGGCATGGGAGGGGATACAGTGCCAGATCCTGGCTGTGCTGAATCAAATACTAGAGATGGATCATGGTGCGGTCCATCCAGAGAACCGCCATGGCCATGAGAGTGGAGATGATGTGACATGGACCAGACAGGCATGGCAGGTGTTATTACCTGTCTTTGTATATAGCCCCAGTCCTTTGCTTTCCCTGTTCCCCTGCTGTCCCCCAGCTACCTGAACAGACCCTTTTCCTGGACCCTTCCTACTTCTTTCCTCCCCTGTACCTGCCTCTGTTGGTTTGTTGAATAAAGCTTTATTTCCTTACATGTCTTTGTCTGTGTCTGCTTTGCAGGTGGCGTGTGGAGCCATGCTACAGTGGTCAGGTGTTGGTCCATGCTGTTGGGGCGGGGGGTGGGTCTGGGCTCACTGCTGTGCCCTGCCATGTCCAGTGATGTTTCAGGTTGTGGTGTGGCTGTCTCCCTGGTGTGGTGGGTGTGTTGTGTGCTTCAGTGTCACCCTGGGGCATTTGCAGGTATGGGGGTGGTGCACGGGTATGCTTGTCCTACTGGACACATCGGCCCACCGAGGTTTGGCCATCTGCATCCCCTGTTGAGTTCTCAGTCCCATGTGCTCGGGCCACCTCCCTGGGTACTGGCTCATACACTGCCTGGCATTACTGCTGCCTGTGGGGGGTGTTGCGTGTGTGTTTGGGTCCAGGGCCATGGGGGGGGTTGCCCCCACACCGGTGTGGTATTGGCCATGGCCGGCTGGCTGGTGGCTGCAAGGGGGGGCACTGGTGGCAGACTTGCAGTGCCCTGTGTATACACCTGTACCCTGCTGGCCAGGGCCTCATTGTGTGCTGGGCTGCTGTTCTGGTGCATGCCCCTGTTGCACACCCATGGCTCAGATCTGGTTGGTGTGCTACTCAGTGCCTCGGGTGGTGGCTGTGCCCCATCCCGTGCAACCCATTGTCCCCTCCTGATCTGTGCTAGTGTGTGCACTGGTGTACCCTGCTGGTGGGGTCCTGTGCCATTGGCACTGTGCTTCCTGTGCTGTGTGCAAGGCTTCTTGGTTTTGCGCTGCTCCCTGTGCTTGTGCACAGGTTTGCTCAGTGTTTCCATGGTTGTGCTGGCACATCCCTGGTTGCACCATGGTGCATCTTTGCCATATTCAGCTGGCTTGTGTTACCGCATTTGCAATGGTTCAACTTCTGAATATGGCTCCCATTGTGCCATGGCGCATCTGACTTGCGCTGTGCCGGACTTGCCCCGGCCTTTGGTGCATTTCTGAATATCTGGCCCAGAGTGTTCATCAAATAAAAAATAACATTGTGTTTAAAATTAATATCTTTTAGAGAAACTCACAGTAGATAAAGCCCATTTATTTAGATCAACATTGCAGATGTTGCAGTGGCAATAAAACATAAAATAATTATACACATAGCTTTATTCCTTTACTGATGTGTCTATCAGATAATGAAGAAAGGACTAGTTTAGCTCATCAGTCAGTCTGCAGTTTTGATCCATTTTTTACACTGAAAGATCCAACATATTTCTCTTCTTAACAGTTTGTTTCTGTTTCCGCCCCTTGTGCAAGGTGTCATTTTTTCAATCCCAAAGAACCCAATCTTGCAGTGTAGTGTTATGCAGCCATATAGTGTCTTGTAGCAGGTGTCTTCATATCTACTCTCTGGATAGCACTTTTGTGCTCAGTTATTCATATTTTCAATTGTCTTTGAGTTTTCTGGAGCTGCCAGAAGAAGATGTAAAAGCCAAATCAATCAGCAGCTGCAAGCAGCAATGGGACAGGCAGGTAGGTTTGTTAGAAAAAGAGGAGACAACATAAAAAAGGGGATTGCCTCTAGGGCAAGGAAGAATAATTAGGTAATGGTGAGCAGACAGGAGGGGCCAAGAGCCTTTTTCTGCTATCACTGTCCGTGTATCTATGTATATATGTTCTACTTTGTAAGTGGGATCATACAGACATTTTATGCTATATGTAATATGATCAGCGTTACATGTTACAAAACTACCTATCTCTCATTCTTACATGCATTCTACATATATTTAATTTTTGTATGGAGTTTGTCCCAACCAAGTTGAGAGATTATTTTCATTACAAGGTGGAATTTTGTTTGCAGTGTTTATTAATGTATCCATTAAGCTGTGTCCCACAGTTACTCTTGAAATATGATTTCACCTTTAGTGGTTATTTGTAGGATATGCCATTTTTTATAATCACATTTTTAATGTTCCTGAATTGATTTGAATATTTGGTACTAAAAGAGATACATTGACATCTCTGTATTTTATGTTTTGTATTCTCTAATGGGTTGGGGGGGGGGTCCAATCAGTGGAGTCCGCTCTAGTCTGAGCTTCAGTAAGGGTTCTGTTGTCATAGCGGGAATTGGAGCAGGGATCCAGCCTCCCCACCTGGTGTAACACTAGAGGGGCTGTGAAGGGGTGTGTGTGACTGTGCATGGTAGGAAGGGGCCAGCGCAAGAAGGAGCAGAGGGTGCCCTAGGTGGCATGAGGGAGACAGCAGAAGACCAGTGTGATGATGTGGCACCCAGCCGGGGTGCATGTTGCAATGACAGCCAGTCAATCAACTGGCTGTCCTGGGAGGATTGGCAGGGGAGAACTGACCTGGCCCAAGGTGGGCACAGACATGGCACCTGCCCCAGAAGTGTCACAAGCCTGTATGAGGGAGGCAGTCTATCACAATGCGGGAGTGTTGGGTGCCAGAGAACTGCTGTGGTGCCCAGAGAAGGTTCCTTTCCATCACTTGCAGCTGTCATCATGCAGCCAATTCTTTCCAAGTACAGGCTTCTGGCTTGTGGCACCTCTGAGGCAGGTGCCATGGCTGTGCCTACCTGGGGCCAGATCAGTTTCCTTCCCTGCCAACCTTCCCCAGAATGCCAGCCAATTGATTGCCTGGCATTGCAATATGCACCCTGACTGGGTACCACATCATCACACTGGTCTTCTGCCATCTTCTCCATGCCCCCAGGGCATCCCCTGCACTCCTTCATGCCCCGGCCCCCTCCTGGCAGATTTCCCTAATTGCCACAATGTCACGGAGTGATGTAGGGTCCTTAGACCACCTCCTGGCTGGTCTAAGCAGAGTCCTTGTTGCATCCACAGCAAGTCTTGCAAAATTCTTAAAAAGTGGATGGTGCAGCCCCACCATGGTGCAAGCCCTTGCAACCTAGAACAGGAGTGCTTTTGCCACAAGGGTGGCTTGGGCTCAAGGCATCCCAATTTCAACACAGTCTGTGTTCAATAATCGGGATTGCCATTTATTGTGGGCAGCAAAGGATGTAAATTACTGCCTTTTATGTTGGGCTATACAAAATTCAGGGTTGGATTTATGCCCATTTTGGACAGTATCAGGCACCAGCTCGGATGACAAGGCCTGCCCTATTTTGTTACATTGACCATAAGAGGGCGTTGAAGATTCATATTAAGTTTGATATGCTGGCTCAGAACAAATACTTTATTACATAGTCTGGGAATGGCTTAGATATGTTAGCGATCGCGTGGGGTTTAGATAAGAGGTGTGTCCCCATTTTGATCTGACTTTCACCTTTGACTTATTTGGGGAGGTTTACTTTTACTTTTGATATTTGGCTATGAAGTTAACCAAGTAATAGCATTTCTCCTTCATATTTTTTCCTCTTATACTCCTGCCTTATTTAGGTCCGTATCAATTACAGGTAGAGTAAGAATTGGGTATTTGGGATTTTGGGGTTTGTTTCCATTAACAAATCAGATATATGTTGGAATAAGTAATGTTATGAGGATATGTGCAAATTTGGGTGTTACTAAAAGGTTGGGGGGATGGTGGGGGTGGAGCGCTGGTGGATGAGCTTAGTGGGCTGTTGTCATGGGCTGTGAGAAGAAAATGGGCAAGGGGAGGGATGGGGGATGGCGGGCCTTTTTGGGGGTATTGGCAGAATAATAGTTGTGGGGGTATTTTCTGTAGGGTTAGAAGATGTGGGGTCTCGGGGGGGGGAGGGCCACAAGGCTGTAGGTTTTAACGCTGGCTATACCGTAGATGGGTGGTCACATTACACTGTAGGTCTGATGAATAAGTATGGGGACAGATGTAGCAGTTAACTTTCTCACTTGGAAAGTAAAAGGGGCATGCCATAAAACTAAACAATACAAGATCCTGAAGCATATAGATGCTGTGAAAGCGAAGATAGTGTTTTTGCAGGAGACACATTTACTTCAAGAAGAGGCTAGCGGTATGAGGAGGCTACAAATAGGGGAAGTTTTTTCCTCTCAGGGCAGCACTCAGAGTAGAGGTTATGATTTTAATGCATAGATCAGTGCCTTTTACTCCAACCCAGGTGGTCCAAGATAGGGAAGGTAGATATGTGCTGGTTAAAGGGAAATTGCAGAATACTGAGATTCTGGTAGGCTCTGTGTATGGCCCTAATGTGGACAATCAGGATTTTCTGGTGAGCTTATTAAAGGCGCTTTTACCATTCAATCAGTGCCCTATGATTTTGGGAGGGGACCTTAATTTAGCGTTGGATCCATTAATGGACAGATCTACCAAATCGCAAATATATCACACCCCTGCTTCCCGTGCCTTTGGAGATTTACTGGATCGATTAGGTCTGGCAGATGTTTGGAGAGTTCTCCACCCAAAGTCTAGGGAGTACACTTACATTTCTCCAGCCCACGGCTCTGAGTCTCGAATTGACTACATATTTCTCTCTCGAACCCTTCTCAAGGGAGTTCTCGATTTGGAAATAGTAGCAGACCCTCTTTCGGATCACTCAGCGGTGGCAGTTTCAATTTCCTTTCCGTCTTTTACGAAAAGGGGTAATAGATGGAAAGTGAATAATCAGATCCTGAGAATACCTAAGGTGGCCCAACTCTTGTCGGAGCAAATAGAAGAGTTCACTCTAAATAACCTGAATGACAGTGTCCGTCCAGATATTTTCTGGGGGGCATTTAAGGCTTATATGAGAGGTGTGTTAATTAGTCTGGCGGTTAAGAGAGAAGAGAAGGAAGGCATCATGTTAGACTTGCTAGCACAAATCAGGACTTTAGAATCCAATATTTCCCTAAATTCGAGAGAGGAAGATAAAGAAGAATTAGTTAAGGTAAGAGATGCCTATCTTAGAATATTAGGGGAACAGGCAGAGTTAGCTTTAATTAAGACAAGAGCCAACTACTTAGACCAGGGGGAAAAGTCTGGGAAGCTTCTGGCTAGACGTATTGAGCAACTTGAATCTTCCCGTTTGATTGAGGGGATTTTATCGGAGGAAGATGGTTGTGTCAAGACCTCCCCAGAAGAAATTGTTCATGTTTTCCAACAATATTTTGAATCCCTATATGGTGCTATGGAGCTCCCGCCCACCAAGACAGAAATGTCGGCTTTTTTGGAAGGCTTGGAACTCCCTACATTGGACGAATCCGATCGATCCTCCCTCAATGCGGATATAACCCAAGAGGAGATAGAGTTAGCTATTAAGAACCTACCTATAGATAAAACACCGGGCCTAGACGGATTTTCGTCTAATTTTTATAAAAAATTTTCTGGGCAATTAGCTCCTCTATTACTCAGACTATTTCAATATATCCTGTCTGGGAAAGAGGTGGATAGGACCTTTCAGAGGCACTTATAGTTTTAATTCTTAAACCGAGTAGGCCTCCGGAAAAACCAGCCAGCTATAGACCTATTTCGCTGTTGAATTATGATGTTAAAATTTTGGCTAAACTGTTGGCGGATCGAATTAACAAAATACTATCCAAATTGATAGGTGTAGAACAGGTGGGTTTTATGAAGGGCAGGTCTTCAGCTGACCATTTCAGAACTTTGGCGCATGTCTTCTTGGTCTCTGAGGAGACCAACCGATGGCGTTGGTCTCCTGGACGAGAGGCCTTCTGATAGGGTACACTGGGGGTTTTATTCGTGTAATGAATAGATTTGGTTTTCCTGAAAAGTTCTTGGAGTGGGTTAGAGCATTGTATTTAAACCCTCGGCTAGAATTACTCGTAATGGGGCTATTTCAAATTCCTTTAAATTACATGTAGGTACAAGACAAGGTTGTCCTTTATCTCCCCTGTTATTTAACTTGTATTTAGAGCCTCTTATAAGAAGTATAGTGAGTAGCCGAGAGATCGAGGGCATTAAAATTTTGGAACAGAATATTAAAGTTACTGCATATGCAGACAATCTCTTGGTTTATGTTTCGAGGCCTAGTAGGTCCATTCCTAATATGTTAAAACTAATACATAATTTTGGTCTTCTCTCTAATTACAAATTGAATCCAGACAAAACAGTGGTTTATCCCCTTAATAATAAACTATTTAAGCAGGAAATTACTGAGCTTGGTTTGGGGTGGAATTCTAATTCCTTTAAGTATTTGGGTCTTACTTTGACGAGAAGTTTGGTAAGGATACGTCAGTTAAACTTAGATTCCCTGGTTCGCATTATTGAGCTAGATCTAAAAAGGTGGGCGAGACTTCCATTGTCGCTATGGGGGAGAATAAACATAGTTAAGATGAATATGTTCCCTAGACTTTTCTATCCCTTGAGCATGCTAAACATTTGGCTCCCGATGTCATGGTTCAAAAAACTCCATAGGATGATATTTTATGTGGGGCTATAAAAAAGCCAGGATGTTCTACCAAAAATTGGCGGCCCCCAAACCACTCGGGGGTGTGAGACTGCCTCATTTTGCTCTCTATTTTTGGGCAGCTCAGTTGAATAAATATGGCAGATGGGCCTCATATAAGGATCTTTCTTTAACGTCAGATTATGTGCCCCTATGGGTTAATCTGGAAATTAATCTTATTAAAAGTTTTGGTATTTCCCCAGAGGCCCTATTTTATTCCACCTCCAAAGCACTCCCTCCTTCTTTGAAGGAATCTCCAATAGAAGTCTCGTTAAGGATCCACAACCAGCTTTGCAGTTTTTTTTTTTTGTTTTTTTCCATTCACTTTTTATTGAGTTTTAAGATTACACTGAGGCAGTAAACAGAACATAAGAAACAGTACATAGTGTGCATTTGCTTATTGTCCAGAAAACATAACAAAAGGAACACACTCTGAACAAATGCCTCATACTCCTCCCCTCCCCTCCCCTAGGGCCTCCCCCACCACACCTCTCCCCCCCACACCCAAAAAGAAACCCCGGACACAAGGTGTTGCATAATCCTCAGTCAAACTGGGGTCTATAACTCACAGTAATCATGAATAAGCAATGATTAACGGGGACCAGATTTTCCCAAAGCGAGGCAATTGGTCATGCAGTATAGCTATCCTTCTTTCTATCCTGAGGGAGGCCAACAAATCTGATAACCATTCTGGATAAGAAATCCTAATGGGATCCTTCCAATGTTTAAGCACAAGCCTCTTGACTGTAATGGAAATCAGTGACATGTGAAACTTTCTCAGAGTGACCGGAAAATCTGAATGATTCCTAGAAGACAAACCTCTGGACTGAACATCTCTTCTAAACCCAACAAAGGGTTAGACTTATCTCTAATATCAGACCATAATGGGGCAACTTTTGGGCAATGCCAAAAATATGTAAAAGATCACCTCCCTAAGCCACACCTGTAGCAATTAGGTTCAAGCATCACCTTAAGTCAGATAACTTTTGGGAGAGTAATAAATATTATGTAATATCTTGAACTGCATCAGTTTGAGAGAATCTTGCTTCAAAAATTTGTGACAATTATTCCAAATTCATGCACCAATCCAGAGTAACATTAGGAAAGGCCCTAGTCCAATAGGATGAAGGGGCAAGACTGTCGGTAAAGGCCCATTGAAGTAACACACGATAGATTCTCGAAACTGCATGGGGGGTACCTATTAAGGCTTTTATACTTCCCCAAAAATCTATATTGGATGGGGTAATCCCATTTTTTCCTATTTTCTGGATTAAAAGGTGACGCAGCTGATATACCCTGAAACCCTCTTTTGTGGGCAAGTTGAATCTACTAAGTATTTGGAGAGTTGTGCAAGGCTTACCCTCCTCATCTAGGAAATCTTTTAACCTACATTCCCCAAGGTTAGGTAACCGCTTGTTAACAATAGGTTTATTTCCTATCAGCCAATGGGGATTACCCATCATAGGTTGGTAACCATCCTTGCAGTAATCATATTTCAGGTAGCTGCAAAGTTGGTTGTGCATCCTTAAAGAGACTCCTATAGGGAGTCCTTTACAAAGGAGATAAGCTCGGAGGGTAAATAACAAGGCCTCAGGGTTAAGACCCACTTTTTTAATTAAGGTAGCCTCTAAGTTAACCCAAAGAGGGACATAATCCTTGTTATTAGCAGGTGGAAGTGAACCGGTCCATCTACCGTATTTGTTGATCTGAGCTGCCCAATAATAAAGAGCGAAATGGGGTAACCTCAACCCACCTTGAGCTTTGGGCACCGTTAATTTAACACATGACATCCTTACCTTTTTAAAATTCCAGATAAAATCGGCTATTAATTTATGGAGTCTATTAAATCACGCCAGAGGAATCCAGGTATTAAGCATGGATAATGGGTAAAAGAGCCTGGCGAAAATATTCATTTTAACGACGTTTATCCTGCCCCAGAGTGATAAGGGAAGCTGCGCCCATCTTTTCATGTCTAGATCTATCTTCCGAATTAGGGCATCTAAGTTAAGTTGACGAAGACGATCCGGGTTGTTCACTAAAATAAGCCCCAGATAATTAAGAGATTTGGAATTCCAACCCAGCCCCAAACCAATAATGTCATTCTTGAAAACTCCACTGGTCAGGGGAAAAACCACTGTTTTCTCCTGGTTCAGCTTGTAGTTGGCTAATGTACTAAACTCCTTAATAGCATTCAGTAAAACTGGGACTGAAGAAGCTGGCTTTGACACATAAATCAACAGATCGTCAGCAAAAGCCGTGACCTTTACTACCTGGTCCCTCACGTTAATCCCACTGATCTTATGGTTAAACACTATATGTCTTATTAGGGGTTCTAAATAAAGATTAAAGAGCAGGGGAGATAAGGGACAACCCTGTCTCGTCCCCACCTGTAATGCAAAAGGGGCAGATATAGCACCATTACAAGCCACTCTTGCCGTCGGATTTGAGTATAGGGCCTTAATCCACCCTACAAACTTTTCCGGGAAGCCCACCTTCTCCATCGTCTGGAATAAGAAGGCCCAATGAACTCTATCAAACGCCTTCTCGGCATCCAAAGAGACCAGCGCCAACGGAGACCAGTCTCTTCGAAGCCGAGAAGACATGGACAATGTCCTAAAATGATCTGCTGAGGATCTACCCTTCATAAACCAACTTGTTCCGGCCTATTAAGTATGGCAAAAGGTTACTGATTCTCACAGCCAAAACCTTAGCTAAAATTTTTATATCATAATTTAACAGGAAATGGGCGATAGCTACCTGGGTTCTCAAGTGGTTTATTAGGTTTAGGAATCAATACTATTAATGCTTCAAACAAATATTTATCTGTATCTGCCCCAGATAGGATATGTCGGTATAAGTTGGCTAACAGGGGAATCAAGTGGAAGAGAAGGTTTTATAAAATTTGGTGAAAACCATCAGGGCCAGGTGTCTTGTCGATAGATAAAGCTTTAATAGCAGCCTCAATCTCGGTATAAGTAATATCAGCAATAAGGGAGTTACTATCTGCTTCTTCCGATTTAGGAAGTGGTATCCTATCTAAATATTTTTGAATATCACTTTGCTGTGGTGGAGACTGCATGCCACCATATAATGATTCGTAATAATTCCGGAAAACAAGGGCAATATCCTCCGGGGATGTTTTAATGGACCCATCCCTCTCCGACCTGACCCCCTCAATTAGCTGGGATGCTTCTAGCTGTGCAAGACGCCTGGCCAGAAGCCTTCCAGGCTTCTCACCTTGATCTGCATAAATGGCTTTGGTTTTGATAATGGCCAATTCGGCTTGATCTCCCAGTGCTTTAAGGTACTCATCCCTGACCTTAATTAACTTAAGCTCGGTCTCCTCATGTGGGTTGGAAATCAGTACTGCCTGTAACTCCTTAATCTGCCTCAATAGCTCCGTCATAGAGGCATTCCTATCCTTTTTCCTCCTAGTGGCTTGACTTATTAGGAGACCCCTCATGTACACCTTGAATGCTGACCAGAGAATGTCTGTTGGGTTCCATCCTCGTGTTAAAGGAGATAAATTCCTCCATTTGAGAAGTCAGATTACTGAACCACCTTAGGCACTCTGAACAGTTGATTGTTCACTTTCCACCTGTTACCCTTGCCCAGCACAGAGGAAAAGAGATCTTAACCTCCACTGCCGAATGGTCTGACAGGGGCTGCCACTATCTCCGAGTTGATAACCCTTTGAGCAAGGCACGGGAGAAATACGAATCGATTCTGAACCTGACTTATGCACCGGAGAGTAAAAGGTATACTCCTTTGCTTGTGGATGGAGGACCCTCCAAACATCCGCCAGGCCTACACGATCCATTAGATCAGTTAAAGCCAAAATGGCCGGTGTGGAGTACATGCGTGACCCTGAGGACCTATCTAATAAAGGGTCAAGAGCCAAATTAAAGTCCCCCCCTATGATCATAGGTAGGTGGTTAAAAGGTAACAGTACCTTCAACAAATTAATTAAGAAATCATGGCTATCGGAATTGGGCCCATAGACTGTCCCTAACAATACCTCTCTTCTATATAATTTACCAACCACTAAAACAAACCTACCCTCTTTGTCAGGAATAACATTTTTGGGAACAAAAGGTACCGATCTATGTGGTAAAATCGAAACCCCTTTACTGTTTGTGGTGCCCTGTGATGAAAAAACTTCCCCATACTGCATTCTTCTCAAACCCTTACTTTCGTCCTGTGACAGGTGGGTTTCTTGTAGAAAAGCAATCTTGACTTTAGCTGCCTCTAAATACTTCAGTATTCTATATTGCTTTACTTTATGTCTGGCTCCCTTAACATTCCATGTGCAAAATTTAATACAAGTATCAGTCCCCATACCCCTCAAACCCGTTATAGAGCATAATAGACACCCTACATCCCCATCGTGTCCTGCAGGACCAGCAACCTTGTGTCCACCACCCCATAAACATAAACAAAATCTCCCAATTCCCCAGAGGCCCTATCCTCCTATAATCCCATCCCACTGAACAAAGTCGTTCCCCCTCAAGTCTATACACCCCTATATCCCTCCTCCCACCCCCACCCTCCACTTCGCTCTATGGCCCATGATATCAGGATACTTAGCCCCTCTCACCACGCTCCATCCTCTACACCCCAATAGCATCCAGTCTTGATAGCAAACTCCTATTATCAACCTAAACTCCAAAACTAAAAGTCAATTTCTTTCAGCTAGGAATTAGCCATATACATAGGAACATGGATAACTGAGAGGATTGCTCCCTTCACTCTCATTCCCATCTGGAAGTATACAAGATTGATAGGAAGGGAACAGTTAAAGCCCCAAGGCCCAGAAAACAATCTGACCAAATTAAAACAAAAAAGGACCCCCCTCAATAAAGAAAGTCCGGCTTGTGAATTCAATAAGGGTAATACATTTCAGTCCCACATAGTGTTCATCTGACTGGCACTATATTTTAGCACCAAAGTCCGGAAATAGGCAAAATAACCAAAAGAATACACAGAAGAAAAGGGGACCATGGTGTCCACTATGTAGTATAGCATATAAATTGAAGCCACAAATGGAATCAAGTCCATGCTGTCGCAGTGCCCTGAAAAATGGTCTTTACTGTGCCCCGATCAGAACTCCAAGGCCAGTGAAATTTAACTTGGGCCTCCAAAAGATCGAAGTCTGGATCACCTCTACTCAGCTGTCAGTCTTATTTAAAGAAACCGCACTATGAGACACCAGAGCTAAGCCATATGAGAATTCTCGGCCCACCTCATGAGCCTTTAAACAAATCTGGGAAAGCCTCCCTCAGAACTGCTGCGGCTGAGTCCGAAGAATCAAAAGATTTCCACTCCTTCCCTATAAAAACCTGAAATCTTGCTGGGTATCCCATTCTAAATTTCACCCCTGCGGCTATCAGCCGTTTAACGAGTGGATGGTAGGTAGCTCGCTTCTGTCTGACAGACAGTGGAAGATCTTGAACCACTCTAATCCGTGTACCTTCCCAATATATCTCCTTATCTTCTCTTGCCTTGTTGATCAGCAGTTGTTTCTCCTAGTAATTTAGAAATTTCATGATAAACGGCCTAGGAGGGTGATCTGGTGATGGCAATGGGCGCAACGCCCTGTGAGCTCTCTCCACAATATATTTAGGCCCAAAAGGCGAGGGCCCTGCAATTTTTTCAGCTATTTTTTGAGCAAAAGTGATCGGGTCATTAGCTTCAGCTTTCTCGGGCAATCCGATGAAAACGACGTTGTTACGCCGACTCCAACCTTCTAAATCCTCTACTTTGGTTTCCAGCTTCTGTAATTTCTGAGAGATTTTAATCACCGATGTCTCCATTGCCTCTTTGCTTCTTTCCAACGTTTTCACTGCTGGCCTGTCTGAAGCCCTCAGAGAGATCCTTGATAGCTGTATTAATATTTTAACCTCCCTGCTACTTCCATTATCGTGGATTTGAGAGGCCTCATCTCATCTAAAAAGCGCTAGCGTTAAAGGCTCCTCCGAGCTGCTGCCCTCACTGCCCCATGTACCAGCGCAGAGGCCGAGGCCTTGATTTTTGCAGCCTTTTCAGGTGTTGCGGCGGGTATGCTTCGAGGCTGTTTTCATATGTCTGCCTCATAGGTCTCCCGCACACACTCTCCACAGACGAAATCTTAAGAACCCTTTTCGATTAAGTACCTCGAATGGAGTTATTTTAATCAAAATATCGGGGTAGTGAATGGAGCTCTACCGAGAACCAGCTATCCAGCATCCCGCATCACGTGACTCCACCAGCTTTGCAGTTTTTTAAAATATGATCAGGTCAAAGATTGGGCTCAGCCCATTAGGGGCAATCCTCGCTTTTTGATAGGAGGTAGGCCCATCAGAGCTGATTGGTTGATGTTGCCCGATGAATGTCCCCTGAAAGATTTTCTTAATGAAGAGGGAAGTCCAATTTCTGCGGTGGAAATATTAGACAAATTCAACTTGTCTACCAGAGATATTTTCAAAATATATCAACTTCGCCATCTATTAATACAAAAGGTTGGGAATGACTTGGTGCAGCCCCCCCGGATTGCATTTCTGACGGATTTAAGTCTATTAGTAGGAATCCCGCAGGCAGTTTCTAAGATTTACACAGTGTTATTTCACTGGGCTTATTCAGGGAATCTTGCCCCAAGTTCATATTGGGCTGTGGTGTTTCCTGAAATAATCTTGGACTGGTCTGAGATCTGGCATGGTTGTCATAGGTTTATTCGACAAGATCAATTGAGGCTGATACAGTTTAAAATTTTGCATAATATTTATTACTCCCCTCAAAAACTGGTGGATTTGAATTTGTTAAGCGGTCTTAAGTGCTATAGATGTGGCCAGGATAAGGGGGATCTCTTACATATTTTTTGGGATTGCCCAAAAATTATTCCATTATGGACAGAAATAAAAGAAAAGGTTGACCCTCTGTTGGGCCTGGATGACATGTTTAGGCCTGAGATATGCTTGTTGGGAGATATGTCCGGATTCTCGGTCAGAAATAGAAAATTCCACATGGCCTTGATCTCTATTACGGTGAAAAGGTTAGTTCTCAGACATTGGAAGGACAATCTTGGGATTTCTTACTCCGAATGGTTGGCGGAACTTCTGGCGACTCTTAGGATTGAGAGGATGATAGCTGCTCTACATAACCAATTGCCTCTATTTGAGAAAATCTGGGCCCCACTGTATTCAGTTTATTCGTTGGGAACCTAGATCACACCCATATGGCGGTAAATAGGTGTTAATGCCTTGTGGAAGGGAGGGAAGTGGGATATAAGGGGAGGGGGGGGGTGAGGGGTATTTTTTTTTGTTATGGCTAGTGGGGGGGTTTCTTTTTGCAGAGAACTTGTGACAGTCGGATTCTCATGTGCTATTGTAATATTATAAATTATATTCTGTTATGTTCATGTCTCATATATGTTGTCTCTGCACAAAAATGAATAAAATGTGAATGGCAAAAAAAAATAATCAGGATTGCCACAAAGTTTGACACAAGGTACCATTGGCATCATACACATGTGGTGCAGGCACCTTGTATCAAACTTCACCTTTTGAAAATTAGGCCCATTATTTCCAGCTGTTTTTTTTTCTACAGAAAATAACACTGTATAAAAATAATCTAAGTCCCGAACTCTTAGCAAGGACTCAAGAAGGTAGTTAATTAGCTCAAACTTCTGTATATAATTATCTGGATATATACTTGATCAGTACTTGACCTTCGAATATCATATAAAGAAACTTACAAAAAAAAATCAATAATTGGATTGATGCAATGAGATGATTGCAAATTGTATGACTAAACAAGTTTGATTAATGATAGCAAATCAATTAATACCAGTTATCGATTGTGGGGGTCATATTTACTGCCAAGCCTACAAAATTCATCTGCAGAAATTGGATACAACACACAATAGGCTGGCAAGCTATTTACTAAGATGGGAATACAGCACTCACCATTGTTTAATGTATTCACTTTTGGGGTGGAGCTCACTTGATATAAGAAGGAAGCTCATGTGGGAAAATCTTGTTTGGGGGATCTTAAAAAATTATGTCATGTCAGGTTTGATTGGAAATGTACAAAAGCCTAGCCATGGCATAAATTTATGGAAAAGTGGCACTAGGGACTTGATAGTATCTAAAGTGATAAACAATTTTAGTAAAATGGTGTCCCAATATAAAGCTGCCAGATGATGGAATGCGCTTCCTCCTGATCTTTGAAATTTGGAAATTACATTAACTGCTTTTAAGACAGCTCTGAAATTAAAATTAGCTTTTTGCTGTAATTGTTTCAAATGAGTGAAGGGAACTGTATGTATTGAACTAGCCTTTTGAACTTGTGTATTGTACATTGTCAATGAATTGTGTGCTTTTCTGTACTTGTTAACTTGTTAACTAGAACTATGTGCTATATAACTGTTAATTTTTTAGAGTCTCTTTTGTATTGACAAACTTTGTTTTAATTTTTAGATTTTTTTTATTTAACAGGTGCACCTTGCAAAAGGGTATTCATAACCCTAATGGTGAAATCTCTGTATAAATAAAATTGTACTACTACTTACTACTACTATTCTGTTGTCTTGCTGAAATCACAAAAGACCAAAAAAGTTAAATTTTCAGTATCTATCTCCATTGTAAACATCAAGATCTCCTTGAGGGAGTTTAAAAAAAAAATAATTAGTCTTCATTTTGTAACTTTCCATACAAGAAAAATATGTTTTGTACAGTGTCTTGAGAATAGAATTTCTGGAAAAAATGCAACCACCTCACGCAGAAACCCTTGAAGAAGCTATAAGCAAAATGGAGTCAGTATTTGCATAAGGTGGTTACATTACCTTGGATTTTAGCTCTTTGTGGTACAAAAAATGAAGTTATACACAGGTGTTTGGTCTGAAGTACCTTTAATTTGTCTGTGGGGTGGTAGAGTTCCAGCTCCTATTCTCAGTTAGTTGTTCAAGGCTGAAATCAGGGGATTGGTGTTGCTGCTCTGATTTTGTGTAAGTAGGAGGAGCCCTTTTGTGCAACCTTTTTGAATCTTATCTTAAAACTCACCTGTGTACTTTGAGTTTTGGGTCTGGCACTGCCTTCTAATTATCTTTATAGTATTTTGTCATTTATAATCTGTTGTTTATGCACATGGGTCTGTTGTTTAGACTGTAAAGCATCCAGAGCCCCAGGGATTGGGCACCATATAAATAACATTGCCTTGTCTTGCCTTTCTGTTCAGACTGAGCACCAGCTTCCTGGATATGGTTTCATCCAGCCTTCACATACCTTTTCTTTTGAATTTATTTATTTATTTATTTATCTAGCATTAACACCAGCAGCTCACCATGGAGTAGTAGCACTGCCATGCAACATTGATGGGTTACACTTGATTTTGGTGGAAGATGTTTTTAAATACAAAATAAAAGTGATGGAATTGAAATATACTTGGCAAGTGCATTATCCATAAAAAAACATTAACTATTTACCTTTAGATTATTGGATCAAGTCTGGTTCAAACATGTCAGAAATATGTTCTATCTTTCCTAATTGACTGTGAAGTAAGGTTGACATGGGAAACTCGGAATGCAAAAGTTTTACAAGCAAGATTAGTTTTTAGCCCAGGGACAAGTAAGTACAGTAATCCTTCTGCTCTCACCTCTTTCTATCTCTCTGATCTCAGTCAAGTTCTGGACATAATTAATATGTGTAGCAGATACTGTTTTAGAATATATACCAATACTCCCGTCTTCATTGAAAACTTGATGACTGAGCTAGTCAAAGTTGGTATGCACATTACAAAATCAGAGAAATGAGGATGACAATAGCAATCCTTCTGCAGAATGATACACTCTGTCCACTAAAAACTTGGACTCTCTTAACTGTGTGGACAGTTTCTTACACTTGCACACACAACTGTTTCAACATGACATTTAAGTAAGGTAAATTAATTTCAGCTGAAATAATTTTTTAAGCTGGTATAGAAGAAAAAAATATCTGTTTAAAAAATGCCAGTGACAGATGACATGCAATATAGCAGGGAAAAGCATATTATTATAATATTTAACTCAGTCATTTTACTGAAACAGGAGTTTGGTCAGATTGACTTTATTGGAATGAAGTGAATAATCTTTGAAATAAACAGCACAAGACTTTCACAAGGTGACTAGGATATGCACAAAAAGTGTGGGGAATGTATATTGCATTGTGTGCTGCGTCAGAGCTGCACGCATCATCAGATTCATCAAGCTGTGGGCAGTGGCCACCAGACGTTCTGTGGAGCATGGAGAGGCATGTAATGAGAATAGGCTGATTCAATGGTAACAAGCACATGCGCATGGCATACTCCTTGACCCCAGCATATTAGGAGGCGTGCATGCCTCAGCAATCTAAAAGGCCATGGACACTGTGTATAGCACACTTGCACATCGCACTAACCATAACGGAGATGGAACCAGAGTGGTGGCAGAACCATAACTGTGCTGGTCTACCCCATATAAAATACTGGATGGGTAACCATGTGCAACAAGGCTGTGTTTTCATCAAGGGTTTTAGATGACATCATATGAACTTGACAGTAAAGCTTGAGTGGTCCCTGATGTCATCTCAGACCCAAGATGGAAACACAGCCTTGCTGTGGATGGTTACTCATATACTGTTTATATAGTTCATGTAGTATAGGGTTGCTTCAACAAAAACAAAGCCAGAACACTTGGTTTTCTCTAAGAAGAAAAAAGAGCCAGAACACTTGGTTTGATGATTTAAAACAAAAAATTATTTAACACAGCAGAAACTTATCAAAATAATTTTTGTTTTATTATGATTTTACCTCCTTCCGTGGGCTCCATGGGGGCTATGACCCTTACCCCTCAGAGGAGGATACATCCTCCAGTTCGACACTCAGCTCATCTGCCCTCCAAGGTTCCCCCGTGGAGTCCCCCTCCATGGCAGGGCCAGGTGGGGGGGTGCCAGCATTCCTCTGCCACCCTGGTATGGCAAATCTGGTGGCACGGGCAGACTCACCTGAGCGATCGGACCATCACGGGTCTCGTGGAGCCCCAGCATTTTCCATTTTCTCCCTCCCTCCCTTCCAACATAAGTAGGTCAGCTTTCAAGCCTAGCACCCCATGCTGCCCTCCAGTCATCACCAGAAGGCAGTCAGCGAGCAGGACGACTAGTCACCCTTCCCCAGAGAGAGAAAAGCAGTCCTTCAGATGTTCATTCCTCTCTCTCTCTCTCCCCTGCTGACCCCCAGTGGCCCAGGCTCATTCATGAACCCATGTTGCCGGCATGTTGTGTCCTCCAGAGCCTCAACCTCAGCACTATCGGGCCGGAAATTTTTTTTTTTTTTATAACAGTCACTTACTTATTCTCCAAGACAATGTTTATTTTCTGTTAGTCATGGTGTGGCTTTTTGTCAGCAGCTCTGTGACATGAGCTCTGCTTAGAATGTACTCTTGGTGCTGAAATAATCCAAAATTTAAGTAGCCCCTTGGGACATTTAGGGACAGAAGCAGCAGATTTGGTTGGTGGAGGGATGCTCTTACCCTTGCCTTTTCCACCTCACAACCATCTCCCTGGTAATCCACTCTTACCGACATCATCACTCTGTTTTTCAAATGCACTGGGTAATACATGTAACCCCTCTATGTGTCCACTTTTGTAGCATGGATATACATAGGGGTATCTATGGGTTTGGGGAAGGATGAGGCTACTTGGCACAAGAGACCTAGGTTTGACTACTCTGCACAGGGGCACCCAATTAAATCCAACTACAGGAAGCAATAACTGTAATGTCCAGAACCAGAATTGGGATTTTTCAGTGTGGCTTTATTTATTAACTCACTGAACATAAACAAAGCTCTGTATGGTCCCCCACAGGGCTACGTAACTGTAATGCAGATTAGAGGTTAAACACAGTGGTCCATTTGAGGAATGAACACTACAACAGTTGTCTGGCTTTGGACCCACCAGGCACTCAGCCCGGACTTTGCATGCACATTGGATACACAGCCCGACTGGCCCGGCTCCCATGCCGGCCACTCGACTGACGGTCCACTTGGCAATGAACCCAAACTCTACTTGGAAAGACATCCCATCAAACAAGGAGGCTCCCAAACTGTGGCTCCCCACACCACTTGAAGTCTGCGACTCCTAGAGAGATTTTGTTTTCGTACTTCCAATTCGAAACTCCCATCAAACAGGGAGACTCCCATCAAACAAGGAGTAATGTTCCCATCCTGTGGCTCCCCGCACCACTTAGAGTCTACGACTCCTAGAGAGATTTTCAAGTTGCGACCCACGTCTGGGTACCCACCCCATCACTGACCAAGCGCATGAGGCAAGTAGCAAAAACACAGAAGAAATCCATAGAGGTGGACCTGGTTACTAAAGATGGGGATCTATCCACCTCCAGCTCTCACAGCCCATACCTGGCCATTTCTCTGGACACACAGAACTTTAGACTTTAAAACTGTAGATTGACGGTGGATGACCTGAAGCACCCCCTCTACAATGAACTTTAACACTTTAAACAGATGACTGCTCTATTTGTTTGTCCTAGTTGACATAGTTCTCCCAAATAGCAGTCCACAATACTTGAAATTCAGCTGAAGAAAAGAAGTTGTTGGCCCCTTCCAATGTGGCCAAACACTCACCCATTCATTGCAGGTGCCCCACAGGCGAAGAAATGTAACCTTTGCTGTTATACATGAACAGACTGAACTTAAATTAAAATAGGCAGCTTTCTTCCCAAGGTGGGAGAAGGGGATTGCCCCCTGGAACCCACAAAGAACTTTTCCTCACCCCTCCCCAGAGGGAGGGAGGTAAACAGACACTACTGGTGTCCTTCTTGTTTGCTTAAGGACAAACTGAAGACTGACTTTGAATTCCCAAGATTCTAACTTACTCTGAGCTGAAGATTCCAAATGTGGCTCATGCAGCTGTGACAATTCTATAATGATGTCATCTCTCCAGTCTCAGCTGTGACTGAGGACAGAGTGAGACAGTGTGAAACCCATTTAACTGGAGTTTCACAAGCTGCCTTCCCTGCCTACCACTAGGTCTTACTGGGATTCTAGTAACCCCGGGTAACAAAGGGGTTACATACAGATGGGTCAAAAAATCATGAAAAGTTGTTGTAGTATCACTGTGATGTCAGAACAACAACAACAACATTTAGAAAGGCACTGAACTCCATCCATAATCAAGGTCAACCAAATTCTAAAGACATACCATCAAATGCAATGCCCAAACCACCCATCATAACAGCCATATAGAACCCTGGAATAACAGCTCTACCCCTGTGTAATGGGTACCATTTCTAAGCAGTATATCAATGTGGCTATAAATACATATTACTCACCTGTAACAGTAGTTCTAGGAGTGGTATATGTTGTTCATCCTCAAGTTTGCCAGCGTCCTTTCCCTTTAAGATGTTGTTGGAAAGTCTTCGAGCTGGCTCCTCCCACCGACCCTAGTGGCATCTCCCCCAGCTCCATCCCATGACACCAGATCTTATCCTCTGGAAGCAGAGGTTGTGCACCTAGGCCGGGGAGGGCGGGTGAGTCCGTCTTGATGAACAACATATACCACTCCTATAACTACTGTTACAGGTGAGTAACCTGTATTTCTAGGGGTGTAGATTTGTTGTTCTATCCACATATCTGGCAGATTCCTAGCAGTTCTCTGGGAGGAGGGAGGCAAGGTGCACACCCTCTATTTAGGAAACAGAGATTGGAGAACTGAGGCCCCAAAACCAGCATCCTGGTGTGACTCTAGGTCAATGTAGTAATGGGAAATGAAGGTGTGTGCTGACCTTCTGGTCACAGCCCTGCAGATTTCTTGGATAGGGATTTCCCTGGAAGCAGCCACCAATGCAGTGGTATAGTGGGTGGAATGAGCCCTTAGCCCTCTGGGAGGCTCCCTATCCACCAACCTATAGCAGAGCTCAATGCAGGATGTGATCCACCTGCCAATTGTCCACTTGGCTGCAGGCCTGCCAGGTGCGGCTTCAGCATAGGTGACAAACAGCTGGCAAACCTTTCCCCAAACTCCAGCCGTGTGCTCTATGTAATAAGCAAGCACTCAACTCAGGTCCAAAGTATGGAGCCTGTGCTCAGCCTCCGAGGTCTGATTCGGCAAAAACACCGGGTGAGTCATCACCTGGTTAAGGTGAAACTCTGACAGAACCTTTGGAAGGAACTTCGGGTTGGGTGCAGAACAACCTTGTCCCTGTGGAATACCAGATTAGGAGACTCCACCAAGAGCACCTGAAGTGCACTAATCCTTCTGGCTGACATGATGGCAACCAAGAAGGCAGTCTTTCAGGACGAGTGAGACATCTCATACCTGTGCATCAGTCCAAATGGCCTACCCATGAGCTTTGCCAAAACCAGCAACAAGTTTCACCATGGCAGTGGTTCACGCACCAGAGGGGAAATGTAATTTAGGTCTTCGAAAAAGCACCAGATCACCTTCTCCTGTGCCACCGACTGCTGACTTTCCCATGCCCGGTAAGCAGAGATGGCTGCCAGGTGCACCCTAAGGGTCATCAACTGAAGGCCCCCCTTGGAGAGGGACCACAGGTAGTCCAAAGTGCTAGCCACTGGGCAGGCCAATTGGTCCAACCCCTTGCCCTGACACCAAATGGAGAATCTCTTTCATTTGAAGGCATAACATTTTCTGGTTGATTCCTTTCTAAATGCCTCCACAACAGTGGGGACATCTTCCGAGAGACCCAAAGCCTAGAACCTTAGCCACTCAGGAATCAGGCTGTCAGGTGCAGGGACTGAAGGTCCAGGTGGAGTACCTTCCAATGATTGATGGAGAGCAAGTCCAGGCGGAGTGGTAGATGCCTCAGGCTCAGGAACTTGTTGCTGAGGCTAAGGAGATCAGGGTGCCAAAACTGGCATGGGCAGTCTGGAGCCACCAGGATCACCCGTGCCTTGTCTCGCCTGATCTTGAGCAGCACTTTGTGGATCAAGGGAAGTGGAGGGAAGGCATAGAAGAGGCCTGGGGTCCAAGGCTTCAAAAAGGCATCCCCCTGCAGCAAGCCCTGCTGAGGGGGGTGGGCACAGAACAGCGTCAGCTTTGTGTGTTCCCTGGAGGTGAACAGGTCCACCTGTGGGGTGCCCCACTGGGAGAATAGATTGTGTGCTACCTCTGGATGGAGAGACCACTCATGAGACACCTCGCCCACCTGGCTGAGGCCTTCTGCCAGCTGACTGGAGCCTCCTGCCACATGGATGGCTAGGAGATCCACCTCCAGGCTGTGCACGAAGGTCTATATGTGGAGAGCTTCCTTGTACAAAGGCAGGGAGTGTGTCCTGCCCTGTTTGTTGAGGTAGTACATGGTCGTGGTGTTGTCTGTCTGGACTTGGACCACCTGACCCCGAATATGCGGAGCAAATGCAGTCAGCACCAGTCGAACTGCCTGAAGCTCCAGCAGGCTGATGTGCCATCGGGACTCTTCAGGGGTTCAGAGCCTGTGGACTCTGTTTTCCCCCAGATGGGCACCCCAGCCCATGATAGAGGCGTCAGTTGTCAGGATGATCGTCGGCATGGGGCAGACAAACAGGATCCCTTCCTGCAGATGCTTTGGGACTAGCCACTACTGGAGGGCATCCCACATCTTCTGGGTCACAGTGACCAGCTGGTCGAAGTGACCTTTGCACTGAGACCACTGACTGGCCAGCTCCCATTGCAGGGAGCTCATATTCCAATGGGCCCATCAGACTATGCTGGTGCAGGCTGCCATGTAACCCAGAAGGTGCAGAAAGACCCAGGCAGGGTGCAATTGCCCAACCTAAAATGATTGGGCAAAGGAGGAGAGAACCTCCACCTTGTACACCAGGGAGTCGGGCTCTGGCTCGGCAAGAGTCAAGCTCTGCCCTGATAAGGCTGATCACCTGCAAGGGTACAAGTTCCAACTTGGCCTCATTGACCAGGAGGCCAAGGGATGTGCAGGTCTGGAGGGCCAGATCCCTGGACCGCTCTACCTCCTGCCTGGAGGGACCTGCGATCAGCCAGTTGTCCAGGTAAGGGTACACTCAGACCCCTCGGCAACTCAGGTAAGCTGCCACCACTGCCATGCATTTGGTGAAGACCCTGGGGGCCAAAGAGAGGCTGAATGGCATGGCCTGGAACTCACAGTGGGTGCCTTCTGCCCGAAAGAGGAGGAACCTTTGGTAGGACGACATCACTACATAATGCTGACACTCACTAGCCTGACACCCAGAAGCCCAACATGAAGATCCCAACACAAAAATTCCAACAGTAGTATTTTGCCCACAGCGGAGTTGTTTATATTAATTACAGGGGGTGCAGGGGGCAAAGCCCTCCCACATTGGGGTGTGTGGGGACGAAGCCCCCCTGAAACATGTAAAAATGGTCTGCCCTGGGCAAAATCCTACTGTTGGGATTTTCAGTCTTGGGATCTTCATGTCAGGCTTCTGAGTGTTGGCCTAGTGAGTGTCAGGCTTCAGTAGTAAAAATGGTGGGACTGATGGATCGGAATGTGAAAGAACGTGTCCTGAAGATCCAGGGAGCAAAACCACATGTCTTGCTTGAGAGATGGTATAATCTGGGACAGTGTAATCATCTGAAAGGCGCGCAACCCGAGAAACTTGTTCAGGTCATGCAGATCTCGAATGGGGCACTAGCCCTCCCATCCATTTTGGCACCAGGAAATACCTGGAGATGAACCCTGGGTGTTCCGGAGGATCTGCTACTCTGACCATGACCTCCTTGCATAGGAGCTTGGCTATGTCATCTTGAAGAGCTGATCGAGTGTCTGTGGATACCGAGTCCTCTCATGGGGGACGGGCTCGGCAAGGAGGGTACTGCACAAATTCCAGAGGCAGATCCTGACCATCCACTTCTAGAACCCCTCTGTCTGTGGTGACAGCAGACCAGGCGGAAAGGAAGTGGCAGAGCCAGCCCCCCACAGGAGGACCTGGGGGGGTGTGTGATGGGCATGAGGGTGGTACCCCCCATCCCATCACTGGGCAGGCTTGGAGGAGGAGGGCCTGGCTGAGAAGTCACTGGGTCTCTTCCCTCTGGGCTTACGGGCCAAAGAGGCCACTGACTTGGGCCAGGGTCACCAGGACTGAGCCTGATGGCCAGCCTGATGCTGGGCTGGTTTTGCCACAGGAGTGGTGGACCAAAAGGGCTTTCACTTCTGTTGCCTGGAGCCCTTGGGATCCTTCTGTGTAGATGTTAGAGTCCAAAGTGGCATTGGACTTTTCAATGCACTGGAGGTGACCCTCCACACCAGGACCAAACAAGTCAGTGACAAAAAAAAGCATCAATCACTAACTTAGGCTGAGTTTCTGCCGTGAAGGTCAAGATCCTCAGCCAAGCCCTACAGCGCATGGCTACTGCAGCTTCCGCTGAGTGGGCACAGGCATCTCACAGATCCAGAGCTGTTTGAAGCTGCTGCTTGACCACAGCCTGGCTCTGATCTTGGACATGTTTGACAGTGCTCTGGAGGTCTGCGGGCAGGTGAGGAATCACTTCATCCGAAGAGCCCAAGAGGGCATGGGAGAAGTGTGACATCAAGACGGATGAGCTTTCCTGTTAGAAGCCAAGCAAGGAGGAGAATTGACTTTTTTAGCTGCATGGTCCAATTTCTTGGACTCCTTGTCCAGCAGCTTGTCAACATCCCTGATATTGCCTGAGTGCCAAAACAAACGGGGTCAGCCACCAACCCGTTGGCTGAGGGGTCTTCCATGAAACTTGAGAGGGTACTGATGAGCACTGCATACTTGCAGGTCATCCAAGTAAAGAGAGCAGGACAGGAAATGGGGTGCTGACAAAGCTCCAGGGCTGGGCTGACAATGGCTTCAGCCACTGGAAAAGCCTCCGTTGGAGAGTCCCCTTTGTCCAAGATCTCTGTAAGGGGATAGTGAGCCCGCTTCTGAACAAGCTCCATTTTCATCCCTGTGGACTTGAAGATAAGGCGGAGGATGCCCATGAAGGAGGAGGCCCCCTCCTCCATTGATTGGTTCCCCACGGACTCCCCATTGACCAGATGGAAGTGCAGAGAGGAATCTTTGGACTCTGAGGAGTCCGCATAAAGTGGCCAACTGCCTGAGTAATCTTCAACCCTCCATGGGTGGTCAGGTATGATGGTGACCGACAACCAAAGGGGAAGTCTCTTGGCCAGCCGAGACTCCTTGGTCAGAGTGCCGCTCGACGGCTGCTTGGGTGGCGGTTCCACCTCAACTGGCATAGAGGCTGGCTTTGTCTGAACTGGAAATGTGATGGCCAGTGTGGAAACCTAGGGCAGTTTAGTACCAGCAAGCACCAACTGTTGCCTCATAAGATTTTTGTAGTGCTGATGCAATTTACGTCGAAGCCACTCCTCACTCAAGGAGGATGAAGATGAGGAGTAATGGCAGCCCCACTTCTTGTGGTTCAGAAAGCGGGAACACAGATGATGGCGGGAACCACTCGACCCACTGGATGGGGACCGAGACTTCAGCTGCCAGGGGGGTGACAGCGGATCTTGGAGGGAGCCAGGGACTGCCAGGCTCCTCCTGGTCTGGGTTGGTGACTGAAGGATTCTGGACAGTGGACCAAGCAGCCCCTTCTATGGTCACAGGCAGGAACACAGTACTGAAGAGACAGTTATAGGCCTCTTCGGATGACAACCAGTCGATTGGGTCAAGAAAGATCTTGGCTGCATCATCGGCCAGCAGCTCAAACAACTGGCCCTATGACTCTGTGATTTCAACCGTAGTCAAAACCTGAGAGTTGTGAGAATCTGAAGCTCTATCTACCAAGAGCGCTCCCAGTCCCGCGAACGTCAATGATGAGTTTTCTCCTTTTTCAACTTCTTCTTCTCCTTTCAAGGTCTAGAACCATGTTTTTCAGAAGGCTCCTGACCCTTCATAGGGAGGGACTGGCTCAGCACCTTGAAGGAGCCTGTAAAAGTAGAGCCCAATTGAAGGCAGAAGCCGAAGAGGAGTGAGCGAAGGACTGAGCCACCTCTTCGGGTTAGTCAGGGAGCTATTCGTTGTTCGGCAGACTTCCAGCTGCAAAGACCACCCATTGGGCATCCTTAGATTTTACCGAGCATGCCGCTTCTCTGGGAATTCCAACATCTGGCAGACAAGACAGTCCTCAAGGACCATTGAGTGGAGCGACCGACAGAAATCGCAGGCCTGGGTATCATGCTCGTGGCTAAGGCAGTATCCACATGTGGTGTGTTGGTTGGTACACGACATCTTCTGCCCACATGGACACCGGTGGAATCTGGGCATGGTCTTGTCATCCATTGCGGTCGGGTTGAAAATCGAGCTTGAAGACAAAAACCAAGAAGGTTGTAAAAATTTTGGAGTAATCAAAAATATTTTAGAAAGCGCTAGGGCCTACAAAATGGGAGATTGAAGGAGGGAACCTGCTTCTTCCAGCAGAAAGGAAGATCTGTCATCATGGGGTAGACCCAGGGGTGATACCACCCGGTTGGGTGGGAGAAGCCAACTTGAAGACTGTCCGGTAACATCTTAAAGGGAAAGGACACTGCCAGATGTGTGGATAGAACAACATATCCATGTCCCTAGAACGGTGTTTAGCATCAACAGTACAGAGGGTGCTGGGATATTACACAAGCTAGTGCAGTTGACTGCAAATGTTTCACTGGAATAGTACTATTCCCCCTGACAGTCTGGTGCTCAACTGGCAATGCATGTCACCATGCCACCCAGACATGCAGGGCAGGAGTGGGCTTGTACCACAGCAGTAGCTGGATGTGACTGTGGTGTACTGTGTAGCAGCCTACGAACAGTCTATGTCCAGTTATGGATGTTGTGCTGTGACTGCCGATGTATGTATATGGTTGACCTCCATGACCGCCTCATATAACTGAAAAGACAGAGACACATAGAGTATGTAAGTCCCATAAATCAGGACAGGCATACCACTGGCCCCAATTAACATTTAGTCATGGGCAGGACACACAGTACAGCCCTTTATAGGTGGCACACTGTATATTAGTTAGAGAAATGGACACAACATGTAAATGTAGCAATGCATGATTTTTTGTAAGTGAGGGACAGATGCTAAGTGAGGTATGGATCAATAGGGAAAGGGACATAACAGGGATGGTGTAGGGTGAAATGAGATGGGATCATTCCTTCTCTCCAGCTGCTGCTACCTGTACCTGCAGGTGTAGGGCCAAACCTGGTGAAAATTTTGTAAACCTGAAATTGCAAAATGGGAACACAAGTTTATCCTCTTGTCCTTGCCTGGGTGCATTCTCTGCAGTGTCACTTACAAAGTCATAAAAGAGGACCAGTCCCAGAACTGATCCCTGAGGCATCCTGCTGGTTATCCTTCCTTCCTCAGAGTGAACTCCTTTTACCATCTTTGGTAACCTATCCCCTAACCAATTTCTTACCCAGTTTACCACCCTTGGACCCACTTCTAAGCAACCCAGCTTGCTTAGTCTTCTATGTGGAATGGTGTTGAAAGCCTTACTGAAAACTAGGTAGAACACGCCCACTGCTCCACCCTGATCTAATTCCTTGTTCGTCCAGTAAAAGATATCTATCAGATTCATTTGACATGACCTCCGTCCCATGAATTCATGCTGCCTCATGTCTTGTAACCCACTGGATTCAATATATTACACAACCCTTTCCTTCAGCAGTGATTCAGTTAACTTTCCCGCCACCAATGTCAGGCTGACTGGTCTATAATTGCCAGCCTCCTCTCTAACACTTTTGTGAAGTGGGACTCCATCCGCCCTCCTCCAGTCCTCTGGAAGCACTCCTGTTTCTAGAGAATTGTTAAACAGGACTATCAAAGGTACAGCCAGTACCTCACTGAGCTCCCTCAATATCCTTAAATGCACCCTGTCTGGCTCCATTGCTTTGTCCACTTTCAGATTAGTGAGTCTCTTCAGGACTCTCTCCTCTGAAAAAGGAGTAGTGTTGCCTCCCCCCAAGCTCCTGTTAGTTTTTGTGGCCCTTCCCCTTCTCCTTTCTCTGTGAACACTGAACAAATGTATCATGTGTCTGTCTTTTTCTTGTCCCCCTCTGCAGTCTCCCCTTCCTTTTTTACGTTGGCGCGCTTGCGCAACCAACATCTTGCGGTAGTGGAGATTTGGAGGTGCAGTCTCTGTTGGGTGAATGCAGGGCATGCACCAGTAGGTGCATCCCTAATTCCCCAATCAGCCTGCATGCCGGCACCACACTACCCGGGCGAGCACATCTAAGGAAAGGTCTGCTGCAATGCAAGCAAAGCTCTTCACATGCAGCGGGCCTTCCTACGTGCTTTGTCAGCTAGAAACATGGCAGCACAGTGGCTGCTAAATGGCCAACCTCGGGGGTGCCCAATCCCCTGGTTGGCTTACCCTGCCCCGTCATGATCTGCGGCCAGAGGCCCACTCTCCGTCGGCATAATGAAGTCCCCTTTTTTCTTGCCGAGGAGGTGCCCAGTCCCTCGGCTCATGCCATCTTCCACTTTCATTGTTTGCTGCGGGGGTGCCCAATCCTGTCGGCATCCATCCCCTTTCCCACTTTAATGTGCCGACGGAGGAGCCTACTCCCCATCGGCATGCTTGCCCCCTCTTCTTCTGTGCTGAGGGTGCCCAGTCCTCCTCAGCTAGTGTCCCCACTCCTATGTGCAGGCAGGTGCCCAATCCCCGTCAGCTACTGTATCCCCAAAAAAACACCTGTAAAAACCGTCACGATGTGTTTTTTTTAACACCTGTAAACAGAAAAACGGTCCCTCGTAGTCTCCCTACCCCCTCTCACCACCCGCACCCACCCTCACGCACCTGCCTCCCCACCCTCCCCACCCCATACCTTACCTCTGGAGCCTCGACTCGACAATCTTCAGTGGACCAGGAACACGTCTGCACTCTTCAAAGCCGACTATGAACTGAGAAATGCGGTAAGCTGTATAATGGAATAAATAGGGGTTTTCAGCTTTGATGCATATCTTGGGAATTTTTGGAATTTTTGCCAAATTTTCAACATGGGTTTTGGGACCCCTCCTCATGAATTCTGGCACTGTTATGATGTTACTCGATCCGAAAGATGATTTTGAAGTCACTGTGTGGAATCACTTTTGGGACGATTAACAAAGGACAGTGGCGGTATTCATGGTGGGCTCAAAAGCCTATGTTACAAATCGATGGAAAAAAAAAAAATGGCTGTTTCACGAGAGTGCATTGCACAGTTGCTGCACGACTACCATAACTTCGCTAAATTTACAATATTTTCACGCCATATTTTCAACATTGTCATTTTTCTACACCTCCTTGTGAACAGTACAGCTGTCATTTTTCACATCCTGGCGAAATGTGTTTCGCACTTCAGCACACAATAGCAAGGTAGCTGTGGGAAATCAGTGTTCTGGGCAGATTACAAAATGACAGTGACACTGTTCATGAGCAGAGGTCCTAAAATGCCTATGTTGAAAATTTGGTGATGACACTCCATAAAATGACTGTATTACAGTGTGTGTTGCGCAGTTGCTACTACGCTCATAACCCAAATTGCAATATTTTCATACCAGATTTTCAACATTGTCATTTTCTACACCTCCTTGTGAACAGTCCAGCTGTCATTTTTCACATCCTGACCAAATGTGTTCCGCACTCCGCACACATGCTGTCGTCAGAAACCAGTGTTCGGGCAGATTACGAAAATGACAATGACACTGTTTATGAGCAAAGGTCCCAAAATGCCTATGTTGACAATTTGGTGATGATACTCCATAAAATGACTGTGTTACGAGTGCATTGCTGTAGTTGCATGCACGCTCATAATGTTTGCATTTGTAATATTTTCACTCTGGATTTTCACCATTGGCATTTTCCACCTCTTGATGAGCAGTACAACTGCCATTTTACATACCCTGTCGAAATGTGTTTTCAAGTCCGCGAGAATAACGCGTCACAGTAACATCACTTTTTGGGATAGTTTGAGGAAATGACAGTGACACTGTACATTAGCAGAGGTAAGCAAAATGTCTGTGTTGAAAAATTTGGTGCCGAAGTCCATAATGACTGTGTTACAAGCATGCGTTGCCCATTTCCCACACACCCTTGTAACCTCGCAAATTTGCAATATTTACATGCCACATTTTCAACACTGCCATTTTTTTACACCTCCTTATGAACAGTACAGCTGTCAGTTTTCACATCCTGCCCAAAATGTGTTTCCGCACTGCACTACCAAAGCCAATGCCAGCATGCCAACATTCGGCATTGACAAATGCTTGTTAACATTACAATCACTCCCCTAGTCTTCCTCTTTTCACTTACATAGCTAAAAAATGTCTTGTCCCCTTTTGTTACCACCTCAGCTATTCTCTCTTCAGTTTGCACCTTTGTGCTCCTTACTGCTTTCCCAGATTCCCTCTGTTTTCCTTATACACCTCTCTATCTTCTTTCCTCTGCATCTCCTTCTACCTTCTGAATGATACTCTTTCAGCCTTTAGCTTTTCAGCCACCTCTTTTGATAACCACAGTGGTCTCTTTTACTTGTTGCTTTTGCTCACTTGCTTGATGCAAAGGTTTGCTGCCTTTACAATTCCCCCTTTTAGTTTCACACACTGTTCCTCCACCTCACCCAGGTCATGCCATCCGCCCCCACTAGGTCATCATTGAAGCATTCACCCATCTTTTTAAAATCTGCCCTCCTGAAGTCCAGGACCCTTGCCTTTGTATGGTTCGATTCCACAGCTGTTCTTACATTGAACCACACTATACAGTGATCACTGGTACTCAGGTGGCCTCCCACCTTGATGTCTGCAACACTGTTCCTGTTAATGAGTACCAGGTCCAGGATTGCCCCATCATGAGCGGGTTCACTGACTAGTTGTCCGAGGAATGCTGCCTGCAGGGAGTCCAGGATGCCTCTGCTTCTAGGTGAGGCTGCAGATGGGAGGCTTCAATATACATCTGGCAGATTGAAGTCCCCCATCAGCAGCACCTCCCCCTTTTCTGCCATCTTGTCAATGTTTTCTATCAGTACCTTATCTGATTCCTTCCCTTCTATAGATCACACCAGTGCAAATAGTGGCTCCGTTCCCCATCTCCAGGGTGTCTCACAGTACCTCTACCCCCCCATATTCCCTGTATTTCAGTTGCTCTTATGCTTTCCCTAACATAAAGCACCACACCCCCCCTCCTTTCCTTCCCACCATATCCATCCTGAACAAAGTGCAGCCTGGTATGGTCATGTCCCAGCCATGGTTTTCAGTGTACCATGATTCAGTAATGGCCACGATATTCAGAATGGCCTCTCATTTTTTTTTTATTCTTTGTTAACTGGGTAAGGCCCACTAGGCACAATTGCTTGTTTTCAGGGGTGACCCGTGAGTTTCAGGCTGGTTAAGTGACTTGCTCAGAGTCACACAGTATGCAAGTGGAGGTTGGGAGAATCAAACCCAAGTCTTTTGAAAAAATAGCTAATTCACAGCTCATTACTCTAACCTCTAGGTTATACTGTCATGATGGCCTCTAGGTCCAGAACCTAATTTCCCAGACTTCTAGGACTCGCACATATGACTTTCCAGATTTTGTTAAGACTCTGCTTGTTACCGCACATTTTTCCTTTTAGCCCACCCTCCTTCACCCCCTCTCTTTTTAATGCTCCAAATCCCATCCAACGCCATTTCTACCATGCTGCTTCCTTTATTAATTTGCACCTTGGGAGATTCTTCTCCTCTAAGGTTCTCACTCTCTACTTCAGCCTATGGGTGGGGGCAATTTCTGCCTTCCTGAATTCTTCTGCTACCCTCCTTGGCTAGTTTAAATGCTCATCAAAGTAACATTTAAACTGTCCACTGAGGACTGCAATTCCTCTCCCAGATGGATGCAAGCCATCCTGCCTGTATAGGTCTTTATCCCTCCTGGTGGGCCCCAGTCCCAGTGTAGTCAAACCCCTCCTTTCTGCACCATTCCTTCAACAATGTGTTGAAGCTCCTGGTGTGGATACCCCTCTCCTTCCCCCTATCATAGACTGGCAACACCTAAGTGAACACCAGTGAGCACTCTATCTAAGATTCCTCCACAGCTCCCTTAACACCCCTGCACTATCCCAGCCCCATTCCTAGTCAGGTCATTAGCCCCCAGGTGGACAATCACCTCCAGCTTTCCCTCCCATCCTGCTGCCCTAGTGATCCTCAGATTCCACTTCCCATCCCTCTGGGTTAGGCACCTAGCCTCCCTCCCCCCCTTCCTGTTCTCACATCTATTCCCCTTGCAATCGAGTCCCTCACCAGAAGTTGATTGCTCCTCCTCTGGGGTTTTCTACTACCTTCCTTGTGGTTATCCACTACAGGGGACCCCCACATCCTCCATGGTCACTGCCATGGGTGCCGCCTCCTTGCAATCCTGCCCTGCCAGAGCAATGTAGGAATTATGTAATGGTACCTGTTGAGGAATGTGCCTCTGACCCACCACCCCCACCCTTCCAGAGCACACCATAGTCCAGCCATTCATCCTCCCTGGCATCCCATGAGGTAACAGTAGCAGACTTGGTGGTCCCCAGGTGGGGGAAGAGGTCCTCCAAATCCTAGCAAACTTGGCCTGAAGTCTAACAATCTCCTTTCTCAACCCAGAGAGGTGTGTTCAGATGGAGCAGCAGCACTGAAATCTCCATAAGGTCTCTCAGAAAACTGCTGTCCCATCCATAGGCACTGCACCACTCCCAGCATTCCCAAGTCCAACTCTCCCTGTGTTATCTGGAAATAGATTTGCACCCTTACCCCTGGTAGGGTGTTTCTAGTTCCACATTTTTTGTTTCTTATGCCCCTTTGTACTTTTACCCTTCATAGGGTTTCTCCCTTCTAACCTTCTCAATAAGTAGTTCCCTCTTGTTTGCAGAGTTTTCCTTTTTCCTTTATCCCCTTACCTTTCTCAGCTTTTTTCTATTGTGGTAGCAGCACTTTCACCATCCAATAATCCTTTTCTATATATTAATATGTATAGTTGCGGTTGTCTCTTACGAGATAAGAAGGTTATCTCATGCTGGTTTGGGCAAGAGGACATGAAGTGACTAAGCCTTCTGTCAGTCCAAACCAACCGAGATATTCGTCTTACCTCGTAGAGACAACCGCACCTTTACATATTAATATATTATGAAGTGGTGGAACTGCTTCCACTACAAAAGAATGTAAATTTCACCAGCAATTCATTTAATTTGTTAATATTTTTCTGATCATCTCCCCTGATCTATGTGAAGACTTGGTGCATTCTGGTGCTTGCCTCTGCATCGTGATGTTGTATAGGGGTGGAGGAGGCACTGATTTCAATCGCTGGCAACACGTGTGCTTTGACTATTGTGCTTTGCTTTGCTTTACTTTTTTCTTTTTTTACCCAGTTCTACCGCTGATGCTGTAATGCCTTGCGTTTAAGTGCATTATGTGTTCTGATTTCAGCCCTGACATGCTGAGGAAAAAGGGCACTTATGTTCTTATCATTAGTCTGATTGGAGTTATTTTGTTTTCTTTCTTTCTTTCTTTCTTTCTTTCTTTCTTTCTTTCTTTCTTTCTTTCTTTCTTTCTTTCTTTCTTTCTTTCTTTCTCACAGTTGTAAATTTAAATAGCTGACATCTACCTTTTGCCCCATTTTAACTGCCAAGTTGCTCCATGGCTCGCTTGCTAGACATAGGAGTTATTTTAGCTGAACTGCTTTACTGTGACAGCTGATCCACTGCAGCTTCTCTGAGAGGAACACACTGACAAGTGAGAGTGGCCATGTTGAGACTCAGCTTTCCTGATCAGCACGAGACAGCAACTGTACACTTAATAACAGGTACAGTGAACTGCGATCCAATTGGTGGAGGTAGTTTCATCACTTTATAATGCCTGATTCTAGTGTTCCCTCCACACTCTGTTTACATCCCTTTATACTTCTACCCTAGACAGGGTGTTGCTTCTGTTCCCAGTTTTGGCCTAACTGTGATCATCTGCTCTTCCCAGCAGTGAATGTTACATAGTATTGAACAGATACCTTACCTTACTGGACCGACAGAGTCCCCTGCATGCCTACTTCCTCCTGTAGATGTCTGCCAATGCCCAAGACATCAGTCTTATACCTGGTTCACACCTGTGCTGTTCTTATCATGTACTGGGACACAAACGTTTGTGGTGGAGACATGTTAGGAGTGACCACTTTTATACACCAGATGGAAAATCCACCAAGTGGGAACTTTCTGAATCAGCTAGTGCCTCCAATTGGGGGACTACAGTAGTTCCCTGAGCTGGTTCTCCCACAAACTGTCCCAAGCACTGCCTACAGATCTCCTTTTTTCTCCCACTTACTCTGCTACTTCCAGTATGATGAGAAATAAATATAAATATACTTTTAAGGTAAAGCTAGGTGCTTACATTCCTCTCTGTCAGCAAGTCTGTATGTCTAGCCCTTTCAACAGATTGAATCTGATTATGTGGCTCCAGTGACAACATTTCCTTGTCTGATTCCCCCATCAGTCTGTCAAATTATGTATTGTGCCTGTAGGGTTTTGTTTTCAATTGCGAGAAATTCTGAACTTTAAATTTACAGCTCTGTAAAAATAATTTGCAACATACTTCATCCCACTGCTCACATAATTGTAATGCAAATCATATGGTCATCAATGCAAAAAGAGTCATTTTAAAGGTGTTTAACGCTTACGTAAACTATAACACCACAGGTGTGCATTGCGCTGAATCAATGCATGGTCATGTGATTGGATTCCACTAATCAAAGAACATGATTTTTCTATGTAATTTTAGAAACAAAAGTTAAAAAAAAACCATCTTTGTAAACTATTTTGTTTGTATTCAAACTCCATCTGGGGACTTCATCCCTGATGAATGAAATATTGATTACAAATTTTGAAAGCAGCAGTATTTGCAAGTAGACCAAAAAGGAATCATATAGTTTTTCACAAATGTATTTTGACATCATAAGATTCTTAAGCAGTATCTTTTTAACTTCTTCCAATGGCATGGAGTCATTATGTCACAAGACATAATGCTGCATGGCACAATTGCACTGCGCGATTTATGCCATGAGGCATATGTCTTTGTTCTGTGGGATGCTCTTCCCCCACACCCCCATTATTGGGGCTGTGAGACTCCGCAGACCCTCCCATTAAAGATTCTCAACCCAGGGGGTCCAACTGGGAGCACATGTTCAAGTTAGTCATAATGCCGTACGCTATTAAGCATGCAACATTATGACCTGGTAGGTCTTCCCTGGATAGTTAAAAAAAACACCTTTTACAACTATTTTTTTAATTAATGATTCAAGTGCAGAGCAGGAGAGCCACAGATCAAATAGGATCTGGGGCTGCAGCACTGAATAAAGAAATGGGCAGACTAGGTAGGCTGTATGGTCCTTATCTGCTGACAGATTCCATGTTTCTATGTTTCTAAGTAATTAAAGATGGCCACCCCTTGCAATATTTAAAAAATCTCTTCCATTGAGGGTACCTTTTAACTATAAATACTGGAATTATACTGTGGATGTATTATGATGCTGCTGCAGTAGCAAGTATTTCTGATGGTAAACAGCACTACGCTACACCAAAATGTTTGAGTTTTTTTCATGGTGGGCATTGCAAGTAAGCAAGAACTTTTAAAAACTTCAAAAGCATGTACTGTATCTCAATTCAGGAACTAAAGAAAATGAAAAGAAAAATTGACATAGTGATGCTTTTGCCTGAAATGCATTATAATTATTACTTTAAAAATGGCATAATGACTACAAAATACTGCTGGTTTAAAACCTTTTGTACCTAAAATTGTAAATGTTTGACTCAAGTTAACCATGTACAGGCAACAGCCCCACACCAGCAGTATGTATAATTTAAAGAAGTCAAAATGTCCACCTCTTAAACAGTAACTACAGAAAGAAATCCCATGGATTATCTTAGTAGCTTCTGTGAGTTGCATATTGTTCTGTTACTGTTTTTGTGTGTCTACCTCACATTTAACATGCTCATTTTATTTGTATCTTCCATTTTGTCTCTCCTCCTCCAGATTACACATGAAAATGTACCCTGGCTCAGTGCTCTTTCCCAGTCAACACATATTAAAAATTAGCAGAATAATTATAATAATAATAATCATTTAGTAGTTGATTACTCAGTATTTAGAAGAGTATGGTAATCAGGGCAGATCCCTGTGGGACCTTGCAAGGAACTGGCATTGGGGCTAAGTGAATGTCTCTCATAGAAACAGAAGTCCATCCAGTTTAGTGGTAGCTGTGTGCTGATGTCCATCTCTAGCAGTATGTTAAGTAACAAATTAGGATCCTCTACTGTGGTAGCTTGAGATATGTCCCTGAATATTTAAATTTATACAATGGGGGGGAGTGATAGATGAGTGTGATAAATCATGTTATTTTCACCGCAGTGTGATAAATGTAAGAACTGACATTTATCACACCCACACAAACCCATGCAAACCTATGCAAATGAGTAAATTTTGCAACAATAGAGGCCCCCATGATGTGCTTTCATGTGATATGTAAAATATTTTCACTCCTGCACAGTGAGCTTTGGATATTTAGAGGTCACTCTAAAGGAGTGAAAATATTTTCCATATCACACTCATGCCCATCATGTATCCCCTATATATTCAGTACTGTATATGGAAATTTCACAGGGAATCTATATTCCTTTCAATGGGATTCCCTGTGATTTATCTGGATATATCTAAAGATTTACTGGGACATACAGTATATCTATCTACCACTATAAATCAATACCTCAGGTAGCTCGATAAAGATAGCACTAAAATATGGCCCCATCTCAAATGCCATGGGCATAACATTATTTAATTACAACAATTATGTTTAGAATGAGAGGCCAGATCTAGATCCCTTGTTGGAAATTAAACAATGTGTTATACTTGCACAGGTAGGATTTCAACTAAGTATGTAAACTTTCAAAGACCTTAAAAATAATTGATAAAATAGAAATTTGAAGTAGTTGCCTAAGTCTAAAGCATCTCCTTCTTTATGAAGAAGCAATCCTATTGTCTACTTCCAAACCTGCTGAAAATTGCCAGTAGTTAGTGAAGATTACAAAAAAGTCAGTAAATAGTTATGTTAACTCACTAATTCCAATAGCTTCGTATGAAATCCAAACTATCCATTGTTTATCTGACACAAAATGGCCACCCAGGTAATAATGAGTTAATCTGCATGCAGCCAGTTTTAGTAGACCTGTGTCTAGGCCAGCTGGACCAGAAGATTTAAATATGTTAATGTTTGAAAAGTCTGCAGCACCTGCTTGGATTTTAAGCCAAAAATTAAATAAAATGAGTGGTTCCATCACTTCTCTTTCCCTGGAGTCTCATCTTGTATAGTACACATGTTAGAACCTTGTTTAATAGAACTACTGCACCTGTTTTCACAGAATAAACAGCCTGCAAAGGGAACCTTGAAGCAGGCAACCATTTGTCTGTGGCTTCTTCCTCTGCCACATGAACAGGTCAGGATAGCTTGGGGGAGGGGAAGGATTAGATTAGGAGCTTAGGTCCACCTAGGGGCAGGGGTACTCTATGGGCAGAGGGAAGGAATGTAGCAGGGAATCAGGCAGTAGCCCATCTCCTGGCATCTGGTTTTATGAGTGTAGGTGAGCAAGTCAGGTCTCTCCTCATCAAGAAGCTATGTCAATAGATTATGAGGGGGAGTAGGTGGATATTTTCAAAGGAAGAGAAGGATGAGAAAAAGATGAGGGAGTGGAAGTAAAAAGAAGTGTCCAGATCTGTTGGACCTGGGAGAATTTGTCAGTGGCATTTGCAATTTTTGCAGAGACAATAGACCATGTAAACCCAGAAAAGGGGAATGGGCAATGGGATTATTACAGCAGGGTGGTGGCCATGCATGCCAGTAAACCAGGTTACGGGTGGGTGGATGGAATACAATGAGGAGTTCTGTCATCGAAAGCAGAGTGACCCAACAAGGCAGCAGAATGTGTTGGACATGCTGCTGTTGTGAGCCATACAGCATGGGGGGGAGGAGAGTCCATCACATGGACAGGGACTTCCCTGTCAGACAGGCCTCATCCCCAAAGACAGGGACAAAAGGATTCACCTCACGAAGGTTGGTGCATGGACATTGCTACAATTTCGATCATGGATGGTGCAAGACAGAACCCTACAGGTTTACACAGGCGTGCATGGCCTGCATTTGGCCTCACCCTTTTACCCAGTGCAAGCTAGGTAGCATCACACCTCAGCAATTTCTGAAGTAGACAACAAGCCTCTCAATGCCAATAAGGGTGGACCAAATTAGATAATGTTTGGTCAGCTACCTGGACTGGACATCCACTTATTCTCTGGCGGACAGCTTTGAGGTTGGCTTCCATATTCTATACGAGCGCCCTTGCTGACGGCATGAGGCTGAGAATCTGAAGTCAGCCAGGGAGCAACTTGAACTTGTCCAGGAAAAGCTATGCAAAGAGGTGGCAACAGTGTGGATTAGCAGCCCCACCCTCACTATGCTTGCAGGTATCCCCTATTGCTCTGGTCCCCAAGAAGGACCCGAGTGAGTTCAGGATGATAAATTGCCTGCCTTACCTGGAGGGGGATTCTGTCAATGACCATAGTGATCCATGCCACACAGTGGTGTCTGCTTTTGTTGACATAGTAGAGATAGTTAGGGTGGCAAGAAAAGGGGCCTTACTGGCAAACATGGACATCAAATCTGCATTTTAGATACTGTTGGTACATGTTGATGACAGGGATCTGTTGTGGATGAAGCTTGAGAGCCAGTATTATGTCGACAAGTGCGTGCCAATGGACAGTGCAGTGGCTTGTGCAGTGTCTAAACCGTTTAGTACCTTTTTGAATTGAGTGGTAATGAGCAAGACAGAGCAGACAGAGGTGGTACATTACTTGGATGACTTCTGTTCATACGGAAATATAGGACCAGGGAATATGGCACCTCCTGCAGGCATTCCAAGAGGTGTATTCAGACATTGTGGTGCTACCGGCACAGTCCAAGGTCGAGGGACCATGCACTGCCTTGTCCTTTCCGAGTACTGAGATTGATACACAGGCCACTGTGTTTCAGCTACCAGGAGAGAAGGTTCAAGCTCTGCAGGATTTACTGACCAGGGTGGCAGGTGCATGCAAGATAATGTTGCAAGAGGTCCAGTAGCTGCTTAGCCACCTCAACTTAGCAAGCAAAGTGATTCTAATGGACAGGACCTTCCTGCGCCAAAAGGCAAAGGTTGGTTCTGGGTGCCAAAAAACCTCACCACTGGCTGAGGGTGACTGACAGCATGAGGGAGGATTTGGTAGTAAGGTTAACATCTTTGAAGCACTTCAACTGGGTGTCCATTTGGCCAATGGTCTATAGGTTCTGGCTTTGTTCAAGTGTGGTGGGTATAGAGTGTAACAAGACAGACAGCCTGCAAAGGAAACCTTTTTTCTTTTTTATACTTAGTTTATTGTCCACAGCCACAGTACATTTGCCAACATTTGATCCATCTTACAGTTAATACTTCACAAGGTTCCAGCCTTTTACACCTTCTTAACAAATTCATTCTTTTGCATATGTACTGAGGTACTATTCGTTCCAAATATCATAATTAATAAACCTTTAGTATAAAAATAACAACTGTAACTGTCTGGGATGTGTTCCTTCAACCTCATGTTAAGGATCTCAAAGTTAATCTGTATATGTCCTTTACTTTGGAGAGAGGAATCCATTCAAGATAAGTAGATGGGGGGGGCCTTCTCTCCTCTACGGGGTAATCAAAACTTTAATTTCATATCCACTGTCGTGGAGTATCCACCTGGTCCATCTCTGTTGGTATATTTGTGGTTTTTGATTAAGATTGATTGTTAGCCTTCCCATCCTATGTATGGCTTCAACCAGCTCCTTCCAGTCCGCTATCCCTGGGGCTCTCAGTTGTAGCCAATTTCTAGTGATAGCCTTTAAAGCAGCTGCCACCAGGATTACCCATAAGTATTTAGCATTCTTATCATCAAGTTCTCTCGGGATTAATCCCAATATTAAGTGTTCAGGCCCCAATTTTGTCTGGAGTGCAAATACCCGCTCTAGGTAATGAATCACCTCCTCCCAAAATGAGGCGATGATTGGGCAGGACCAAAAGATATGCGCTTGCAAGGCGGAGTGTGCTCTGCAGTCCCTCCAGCACTTTGTTGTGGTCTCCCCCTTAAAATGCGCCATCTGAGTTGGCACCAAAAAATAGCGGGTCCTCAACTTCCAACAGAAGTCGTGCCATTCAAGTGAGCTGGTTGTTGACCATGTACTTCTCCATATCAGAGACCATTGTTTATCTGAGATGGGGATCATTAGATCTTGCTCCCATCTGTTCTTTATATAATGGGAGGAGTCCGCCCTATCTGCCATATAGCTATTATATAACAGGGAGATGACTCGCTCCACTCCCTGCAAGCCCCAAATCCTTGGGAACAGCCCGCTCTCTTCTAGTGCTGGCTCTTCCAACATCAATTTATTAATCTGTATATTCAGGTAGTCTCTTAACTGATAGTATCTGATTCTATCTGTTTGCTGCAGACCATATTTCTCTTGAACTGCTTCAAAAGAAAGTAACGTGTTTCCTATCATTATTTGACAGGGTGCATATAATCCTCTTTTGGCTTGCTTCTGAAACCATCTGTCAATTGTTGCTGGTACAAATCAATGGTCATAAGCCCACCATCTGTATTGCCAAAGATGTTTATGCGTAGTGCCCCTACTTGTTCCCCTTTTCCAACCCTCAACCACTGCCTTTGTGCCTGAGAAGCCCTTTATTTCATCTGGGTCCATAGGCCCAAATAACACCGCCTGTAATGGGGAACTGCCTTGCTTCCCAAGATCTATTCTCTTCCAGTGCGTATCATATCCTGGGTTACCCCAGAGTAATGCGACCCTCATCTGGGCTGCCACCCAGTAACCCTGTAAACACAGGAATGCCAGGCCTCCTTCTGCTTTCAGGAGATATAAAAGTGCCTTTCTCAGTCTGGGTTTCTTACCCTTCCATAGATAAGAAAAGAACATACTTTGCCAGGTTTCCAAATCCGCTGTAGACAGCACACATGGAACATACTGGAACAGATAGAGAAGGCGTGGCAGTGCATTCATCTTAAGGGCTTGTACTCTGGCACAGAATGAGATGGGCAGTAATGACCATCTTTGGAAGTCATTTTTGAGTTGCGCTATTATTGGTGGATAATTCAGGTCCCTTAACTGCTCATTGTTCCTTCCTAACCTCACCCCTAGATATTTTATTTCTGTCCGGTCCCATAACATTGGATGTTTTGTTCTGATCTCACTGGAGGGGGTATAATAAAAATTCAATATTTCCGTTTTGTTGTTATTTAGCTTATATCCGGATAGCTTAGAAAAATCCTCTAGCTGGAGGAATAATTTAGGTAAGGATACCTCTGGATCAGTAAGATACAATAGGACATCGTCTGCATATAGGGCCAGCTTATGGGTCTGTTCCCCTATACTGATTCCCTTTACCTCTGGATTTTGACAAATGCTCTGAGCAAGGGGCTCAATAAATAAGGTGAACAGCAGTGGAGATAGCGGGCATCCCTGTCGCGTACCCCTTCCCAACGTAAAGGCCTCTGATATATGACCATTTGCCCAAACCTGTGCCCGTGGGGACTCATAGAGCTTAAATATGGCCGTTATTAACTGCTTTGGGAACCCAAACCTGGAAAGGGCCTCCCTCAAAAAGGGCCACGACACTCTGTCAAATGCCTTTTCAGCGTCTAGGCTCATGATCAGTGATGGTAATTTTAGGAGATTAATCTGGTCAATTATATGAGTTGTCCTGCGCAAATTATCCTGCACTTGTCTACCAGGTATGAAGCCAGATTGGTCTATATGTATTAAGGATGGGAGTTATTCTTGTAAACATCTTGCCAAAAGAGAGGTCAGTATCTTATAGTCAGTATTCAGTAGAGATATCGGTCGATAAGAGGGACACTTAACTGGGTCCTTTCCTGGCTTAGGTATCACCGAAATTACTGCCTGAGCCCAAGAGGGAGGAGGTGCAGCCTCACCCCTCAAAACCTCCTCAAATACCTGTGTCAGCAGGGGTTGCACTTGATCCCCAAAACATTTATAGAACTCCGATGGGAGTCCATCTGAGCCTGGGCACTTGCCAACCTTAAGCCGCCTTATTTCCCCCTGTATTTCTTCCGGCCTCACCGGACCTACCAATTGTTCTCCTTGCTCCTTAGTTAGGATTGGTAGTTGAAGTGTTTCCAAGAATATCTTTATTCTATCCTCTCTCCCATCTATCTCCTCTGTGTATAGTTTAGAATAGTATGCCTTAAAGGTATCTGCTATCTCGTGTACCCCCTGTACCACTTTACTTGTTCCAGGGTGCCAAATTTTTGTTATTGTTGCTTTCGCCCGCCTTGCCCTCAGCCTACTGGCTAAGAGACGCAGCAAGCGGGGACCCCCCTCATAATATTGTTGTCTCAGAAAGAACAATTTTTGCTCCACTTGATAGTCTAGAATACCCATCAACCCTCTCTTATGTTCCAGCAGTTGTCTTTTACGCCCCTTATCATATTTTTGTTTTTGTTGACTCTCTAAATCTACTATCAGCTCAGTTAAAGTAAGTTTCCTGGCTTCTCATTCCCTCTTTTTCCGAGAGGCCAGCTGTATGAACCTGCCTCTCAACACTGCTTTTGCAGCATCCCAGCGGATTGCCTGTGAGGTGTCCTGCCCTGTGTTTTCCACAATATAATTTCTATAGGTTTCTATTATTGTGTCCTTTATCTCTTTATTTTTTAACAGTGCTATATTTAAATGCCAGTTAGTGTTAAGATGTAACTCTCCTAAGTCAATTTTTATATATATAGGCGCGTGGTCTGATAAAAGAAGATTTCCTATCCAGGCCTCTGAGACTCTATATACCTCGTTCTTCAGAACCAGAACATAGTCCAGTCTCGAGTATGTATTATGGGCCATGGAGAAGAAGGTATAATCTCTTTGTCGGCTATGTAGGTATCTCCATGTGTCTACTAATCCTAATTCCCCCAGCAATTTCTGAACCTTTCTGGCTAATTTATGAGATTTCCCTCGAACTTTTGAGGAGGAGTCCATATCAGGATTCAAAGGCAAATTTAAATCTCCCCCACAAATCAGAGTTCCCTCCCCCCACTCTAATAGAGTGGTCAAAAATGAACGGTATTTAGACAATGTTGAGCCCGGGGGAAAGTACACCGACACTAATGTTACCATATTGCCCCTGAATTTGCCTTTTAACATCGCATAGCAACCCTCCTTATCAGTCCTCGCTTCCATTTTTTCAAATGTGGTACTGGTTGGAACAAGCACTACAGTGCCCCTCTGTCTACCATTTTTATAGGAAGATGCGGCCATTTCCCTGAAACCCCATCTTAATAGCTTAATATGCTCCAACATCGACAAGCGGGTCTCTTGGAGAAATAAAAAATCTGTCTTGGCTTTCCTCGCCTGACTCAAAATCTTAGATCTTTTAACTGGGTCCATGAGACCATTGACGTTGTAGGAGCAAACCGTCATATCTCTTCTCACCATCTAAAAGATTTGAATCCAGGCTTCTTTTCTCCAGATCCCCCCTGGACTCCCCCTTGAAACTCTCCCTGCTCAGGCACCTCCTCTGTACTACCCTGTCTCCACAGAAATCGGAACACATCCCAGAAACAATTTAGGCAACAAACAATAGCATTATAAACATGGTAACTCTTTTTGACCAACCTGGCCTTCAAACAGTGCTTAGTAAGTGACCCCCAAGGTAGAAGTCCCATTTTTGGGTCTCTTTTCTCACCCACACCTTATCTAGGTGAAGGTAAACATAGAGGGGTAACTAGCATCCCATCAGCGGGAGACCCCCTCTAGGGAGCTCTTTTTCACAATCTAAAGCTCCTTGCTTTTCTCTAGAACCAAGCCTTGTATTGGTCCAAGAAGCCTTACTTCTGGGGCACTGAGTGCTCCTACAGCTAAATAAAATGATGTGCTGGCCAGAGTGACCCGCAGTCATGCACTCATCCCTTGACCTTCCCGCTTTAGTTTATTTCTAGTTGGGTTGGAAGAGTCTGTGTCTTTTATTATCACAAGAGGGCCCCACACCCCCCCCAGAAGGGAAGACAAATCCCCACCAGGGAGACAGAGGCCCTCCCCCAGGCCTGCAAAGGAAACCTTGAAGCAGGCAACCAGCTGTCTGTGGCCACTTCTTCTGACATATGAACATGTCAGGATAGCCAGTAGGAAGGGAGGAAAGGGGCTGTGCACAAGGGAAGGTGTTAGGTTTAAAGCACAGATCTACCCAGGGGTGGAGGGAGTCTGTGTACAGAGGGGAGGAACAATAGTATTAGTAGTAGTCTTTATTTGTGGCACCCTTCCCCAGAGGCTCAGGGTGCCATTACAGTAACATAGGGTAAAATAAATATAATCAGTGTGTACAAATCCATCACACTCTAAAATAATTAATTAATAAATTAATTAATCAATAATAAATATTACTTAACTCATTGCCTCCTAGAATATGCCTGTAGGTGGCAGCAACTGTACTGCAGTGTGTTCCAGAACAATTACAGAAGTCAGCAACAGACTTCCTATATATGCCCTAGTAACATCTAGAGATGTCACTCACATGTTTTAATATTACTTGCCAGCCAGAATTGATTAGAATTGACTGCATTGCACCATTAGAAAGGTAATGTTGTGCTGATCAACTTTGCCACTGATACTTTGTGTGTATCATGTTCACTTTTGGAGTTATTCACATTTGTTTATGACATGGTGTGTATGGCAGACATTTTGGCCATTGAGCCTCACCTAAGCACCTTGCACAAAATGGGGAAAATACATGTTTTATACTTGAAAAAAAATGCTTTTTTGTACAAATGTACTATTATAACTACATCTAATGTATGACTGCTTAATTTGGTGTTGATATGCTACATATTCCCCAACCAAAAATGGCTTACACTGACTTTTGTGCAACAAAAATGGTTATTTTGACTAGTACAGAAAACAAAATTACTTATTATTAATTGCATTGGAAAGATAAGTTTGCGCCGAACAACTTTGCTATTCATACTTTGTGTGTAGCACTTACGGTTCATGAGGTATTAGCATGTGTTTGTGGCATGCTGATTGTGGATTGATTTTGCTTAGACAGGCACAGGATGCAGTGCTAAGAGTATACAAAAAGACAAGCGGTGGAACTCTCCAAGAGCTCCTGTGGAGTGAATGAGTTAAAAGGGGTTACAAGATATTACAGATTCACCTCAAATGTCTGCTGGAATAAATAGGCTTTTAAGCCCCTTTTAAAGGCCTCTACCAAGGCTCCCCTTCCCCTCAAAGCACCAAGCAGGGAGTCAGGACTCACAACCTGAAATGCCCAGTCCCCTGACATCTTCAGCCTCACATTTGGCACCATGCAGAGGGCCATACTTCATGTAGCAGAGTGGGATAATGGGTATATGAGGATGCTGGAGCTAAGTCAGGTAGCCCAGGCCCAGTCTTTATAGGGCGTTATAGGTTAAAAGTCCCAGATTAAAAGAGGTATGCCATTTGAAGTCAGCCAATGCAGATCACGCAGCACCAGAGAACTACGATACAATCTTGAAAGGCCAGTTAGTGACCAAGCTGCTGCACTGTGCAGCAGCTGCAGATGTCATAACCCACTGACCCCAAGGTAGAGAGCATTGCAATAGTCGAGTCTCGAGGTCATGAATGCATGTACCAGTGTCGCCAGGTCACCAGGAGGGTTAAAGGACTTAATCTGTCTGATATTCCACAGGTGGAAAAAGTCATTCTGGACTAGTGGCCATACTTGAGCCTCCATTGTCAGCCCCTCTAGAATGACTCCCAGATTTTTCACCTTTGTGGTGGCTACAAGGTCAGAGGGACAGAGCCAAAGTCTGTTGTCTCTCTCTCTCTCTCTTGGCAGCCCCCATACACACACACAGTCCAGATCAATCTCTAGGACTTAAGTTTTCTCTGGGTTAAGTCTCAGCCAGTTTGATGACATTCAGTCTTGGATCTCAGCCAGGCACCAATTAAGCATGTAAGCCACACCAGTTGTCCCAGATGCAAAAGACATATAGAGCTGGGTATCATCTGCATAGCAATGAAACTCAAGTCCATATTGTCTAATGACCTTACCCAGGGGCAGCATGTAGACCACAAACAACATGGGTGACATGACCAAGCCCTGGGGTATGCCACAGGATAGAAGCACCAGGCACGAGGAAACACTACTCTCTGGCTTCTATCTCTAAGATAAGACTCGAACCAGTACATGACCTTGCCGGAGAGCCCTGCATACTCCCTGAGCTGGTCCAGAAGCAGTTCACAATCCACAAGCAGCTCATAGTCTATGGTGTCAAATATTGATTAGAGATCCAGGAGGATGAGAACTAACCATTCTTTCCTATCCCTTGACCTGAGCAGGTCATTGTGCTTCTGGACAAGTGCAGATCTCACTTCAAGAATCACTCTTGCAGCAGGTAACACCTTTAGGACTAAGCCGTCAGGTGCCTGAACCCCACGGAAACTTTCTAGCTAGCAAGTTCCAGTGGGGGACCACCCCTATGTCAGTCTGCCCCCAACATCAAGTTTGGTATAAAAGGGGCAGTCCCCAGCCCATCCCCAGTTCCTTTCCTGCCATCGACCATGCTAGTCTGACCTCCACGTACACCTTAAGCTTCTTGACTGCTAATTTGACCTGCATTTTCAACAATCTTTCTTATTTTATTTTCTTCCAGGTGGTTCTGTCAGAAAAGCACTAGCAAACAGGCAAGAAGGTGGGGTGGAGCAACAATGGGGAAACATCAAAGACCACCATCGCAGAGGCAACAAGCCTTTGTGTGAAGCAAATAAACAAATCAAAATGAAAGAAAAAAACACTATGGTTCTCAAAAGAAGTGGCAGGGAAAGTTAGGGAGAAAAAGATAGCATTCAGGAAGTATAAGGAAACACAGAAGGAGCGGGACAGAGAACTGTACCAGTTAAAGCAGAAAGAAGTGGGGAAGGCAGTCAGAATAGCAAGGCCCAAAAGAGGAAAAGATAGCCAGCTCGGTTAAGAAGGGGGATAAAACCTTTTATAGGTACATTAGGGAACAAAGAAAGACTAAGGTAGGGATACTAAGACTGAATAAAGAGGAAGGTGGTTGGGCAAAGACCAACAGTGAAAAAGCAGGGATACTGAACGAATACTTCTGCTCAGTATTCACAATGGAAGAACAGGGGGAGATACCTAATCCAGTCAATAGAAACACTCTGGATAGGGGGTTGATATTAGTCCTTTCACAGAAGAAAGGGTTCTGAAAGAACTCTTGAAACTGAAGGTGGATAAAGCAATGGGGCCTGATGGGATTCACCCCAGAATTCTAAAAGAACTAAGGGAAGAACTAGTAATGCCACTGACTACCCTTTTTAATAAATCATGGGAGGATAGTGTGGTACCTGAGGACTGGAGGAGGGTGAATGTGATTCTCCTACACAAAAGTGGGAGCAAGACAGAGGCAAGAAACTACAGACCTGTCAGTTTGACCTCAGTGGTAGGGAAAATTATGGAATCACTTCTGAAGGAAAGAATTGTTGAGTACCTAGAGGCCAGTGGGGCACAGGACCCAAGGCAACATGGATTCACAGCAGGAAGCTCATGCCAGACAAATCTAATTGATTTCTTTGACTGGGTGACCAAAGTAGTAGACCAAGGAGGGGCTGTGGACATGGTCTACCTAGACTTTAGCAAGGCATTTGTCACAGTCCTGCACAAAAAATTAAGAAACAAATTAGCCAGCCTGGGAGTGGGTCCCAGGGTGGTAGCCTAGGTAAAATACTGGCTGGACAACAGGACACAGATGATAATAGTAAATGGAGTCCACAGTGAAGAAAGGGGGGTTACTAATGGGGTACTGCAGGGTTCAGTACTGGGGCCGGTCCTTTTTAATGTCTTTATAAGTGACATTGCAGAGGGACTGGAAGGAAAAGTATGTCTCTTTGTAGATGACACAAAGATCTGTAACAGGTTTGATATGCAAGGTGGGGTGGAAAGGATGAAAAGGGACTTGGCAAGGTTGGAGGAATGGTCAAATGTGTGGCAGCTTAGATTCAACGCAAAGAAGTGCAAAGTAATGCACCTGGGAAACAAAAACCCCAGGGGAAGAGTACACAATGGGGGGGTGAGATACTTACAACAACAAAAATAGAAAGGGACCTGGGGGTAGTCATATCAGATGATCTAAAGGTGGGCCAGCAATGTGAGAAGGCAGTAAGGAGGGCTGGGGGAATACTGGGATGCATTGGGAGAGGCATCACCAGTAGAAAACAGGAAGTTGTTGGCCCTCTGTACAGACAGTTGGTAAGACCACATCTGGAGTACTGTGTACAGTTCTGGAGACCCCATCTCCGCAAATACATAGACAGGGTGGAGGCTGTCCAGAGGAGGGCAACCAAGATGGTGCAGGGTCTGCACCAGAAGACATATGAAGAAAGACTAAAGGAGCTTAAGATGTATAGCCTCAAGGAAAGGAGGGAGAGGGGGGACATGATAGAAACTTTCAAATTCCTCAAGGGAATCAACAAAGTCCAAGAGGGTAGCATCTTTCAGATAAAGAGATGTGCAAGAACAAGGGGACACAATTTGAAGATAGAGGGGGGATGTCTCAGAGGTAATGTGAGGAAGTATTTCTTCACAGAGAGGGTTGTAGATGCATGGAACAGCCTTCCTGAGGAGGTCGTAGAGTGAAAAACAGTGGGGGAATTCAAGAATGCATGGGGCAGACATAAGGCAATTCTAGTGGGGGGGTAGGAGGAAGTAGGCTGTTGGTTAACTAGGATCTACAGCTTATCCGTTAGGTAGGGGAAATGGGCAGACTAGGTGGGCCAAGCGGTCCTTATCTGCCATCAGATTCTATGTTTCTTTGTTTCTTTCTTTCAACAGATTGTGCAGGTCATCTTCATCTCCAACGTTGTCGATCGAGAGACGCCCTTCAAAGTGTGCATGCAGCAAGCAGATCCCACATACGGATGGCCATTCGGCCTGCTTGTTCTGCCAGGTCCTGGACCACATCATTGAGGCCTGCCAGCACTGCCACCACTTCAAGTCAGTGCATGAGGCTCCTGCTGCAGAAGACCCTTGAAGGTTTCCTTTTGAAAAAGCAGAGATCTGCCATGGAGAGGGAACTCCACCTCAAGAGCTCTTCATCTTCTCCTTCTTCAGCATCTTCTCACAAGGAAAAGAAATCAAGCAGCAAACACAAGCACCGAGACAAGGAGAAATCCCAGGCAGAAGGCTGCTCTCGGTCCCCGACCAAGTCCGTGATCCCCTCCTCCTCTGGGCTTGCCTCTGGGTTCCTGGTCTCCAAGCCTCCCTCCCTCATTACAGTCACAGGAGAAGGCTCTTCAGGATGTGGGAAGTCCTCCCACGCCTCTCAGCCACTTAAGCTTAAGCCTGTTACCCTGGGGGGCTCTAAGCTTAGTGGCTCAGCTGGAGTTTCTTTGGACAGCAGGCTGTTGTCTGTCGCCCTCCTTGCCAGGGTGTACATCGAGTCCACCCTGTTGACAGGGGCCGATGCTGGCAGGCAGCACCTGGGATAGTCACCCTCTTCCTCTGGGAGCAATGGGCATATATCCCATTCGGGAGATATTCCTGCCCCCCCAGGTGACTCCACCCAGGGTGTCCGCCACCTACACTGGCAATGCCAGCCCTCCCGGCACCACCTTGGGAAAAGCCAGTGCCGCCTCAAATGCCAGTAAACTCCTGTGTCACTATTAGGCCGATGCCTGAGGACCTGATGCCGGACATTGGATCAGAAATCTCTGATGTCTGAGGGTGCACCTGGGCTCCTGATGCCAGATGATGGGAACCAGGCTACTCTGATGCCAGAGCTACCCCAACCAAATGACCTGATTCCAGGGCCATCCAAGCTGCCCCCTCAATGCCAGATGCTTCGGATCTGTCTCAAAATCCTCTGCAGGGTCTGAATGAACTATTTGCAGCCTGGTCAGCCTGCTGGGCCTTCTTTAAAGATAAACAGGCCCTCTCAGCTCTGGTTGCATCAGTACCCCTAGGGCCTTCCCCAAATGAGCCCTCAGGACATCCTCCTACATCATCTCCTTGGAGGCCGACACCAGATAAGGACCTTACTTCCCCAAGGAATCATCCCCAAAGATCACTGAGATCACCTTCTCCTGTCCCCCGACTCAGAAGACTTGGAGTATAACTCTTACTAGTCCTACAGCTGTGGGGACTCAGACCCTCCATCCAACCCCGATATCAGGAAGGTCACTCCGCACTCCCTACCTTACAATCCATCCTTCATGGATTTGATGCATCACATCCAACAATTGAATGGCTGAGACTTGGAAGACCTCGACCCAGAAAGGGAGAGGTTAGTGGCTTTTCTTCGGAGAAAGGATGCCCTCTCCTTGGTCATCCATCCAATGGTTGACTCATATAAGGACATCAACAAACTGGCATGGAAATGCCCTTTTTCGACTCTGGCAGTTTCCAAAAAGTCAGACTGGTTGTACTTTGTCCCCTGGGATGACCCCTCCTACAGAAAGCAACCAGAGACAGACTCTGTAGTGATGAACGCCGCCCACGAAAGGTCCAGATGTCCATGGCATCTCAGCATGCAACCCCCAGATAAGGACTCTAAACAATTCAACCACCTGGCCAGGAAAGTATTTTCCTCCTCAACTTGTGCCTTCTGGTCACAAAACTTCCTTGCCCACATTGTACAGTTCCAGAATGCCCGTGGGACAAGGCACTAGAGCTCATTCAGGCCATGCCAGACTCATCCAGTTGGGTGGAGCTCATGGCGATCATAAGGTCAGGTTTGGACATCGGCAACCACGTCTTGCTGGCTTCTTAGGACACCGTGGATTAGGCAGGTAGAGCTGCAGCTTCTGCGGTCTCTATCCACCATTACTCTTGGCTGAGGGTCTCTTGGTTTGCCCAGTATGTCCAGTCCAAGATTATGGATGCCCCCATCAGAGGGCCTGTCTTGTTTGGGGAAGATACCCAAGCTATCATTACCCATTTACAAGAGGCAGGGAAAGCAGTTAGGTCATGTACAAGCCTAAGCAGACTTCTATTCAGTCCTTTTATAGGCCTGGAAGACAGCAATTTCAAGGTCAGCACCAGCAGCAGCAGCAACGGGCTGGCTTCAAGTGCAAGGCTACTACCCCTGCTACCAGAGAATCTGCCCCTCGGGCCTCTAGAACCTCTCAGCCTGCCTTCCCCGGCTACTCTACCTGACTTGCTGCCTGACACTCCTCCTTCAGTCGAGTCCCCGGGGGAAGTGGTGGGGGGTCGATTCTCTTTGCACACCAAAGGGTGGGCGTCAGGTAACATCAGACCACTGCATCCTGCAGCTCATCAAGAGAGGGCACACTCTTGAGTTTACAGAGACCTCCAGACAACCCTCCAGTACCATAGCCACACTCTCAACCCCACAGTGTCCTCATAGTACACAAAATCCAGGCTCTCCTTTAGAAGAAAACCGTCAAGCCAGTACCCCCCGAGCAACGAGGATCAGGATTCTACTCCCACTTCTTCCTTGTACCAAAAAACAGTAGCTTATCATCCCATCTTGGATCTAAGCCACCTGAACCAGAACATACAGTACAAAAATTTCAGGATGGTCACCTTACTATGCCTCCTGGCCCTGTTATATCAAGGGGACTGGTTATGCTCCCTGGACATGCAGGACATACACCTCCACATTCTGATTTTTCAAACACACAGGAGGTATCTGTGCTTTCATTTTCAGGGCTGCCATTACCAGTTCAGGGCCCTGCCCTTTGACCTGTCTTTGGCACCAGGGTGTTCACCAAGTACCTAGCCGTGGTATCCACAAATGTCAGGAAGCAGGGGAATTATGTCTTCCCCTACCTCGACAGTTGGTTTCTGACTGCTCCCTCTTGGGACCAACTTACAGAAACCGTTTGAGACATGTTCATTCTCCCTCTTTCAAGACTTGGGGGTTACTCTAAACCTCCCCAAGTCCTGCCTTTGGCCAAGTCAGTGGTTTCAATATATAAGGGCCATCCTGGACACAGCACAAGTCAAGGCCTTCCTCCCCCAGGACAAGCCGGAACACCTACAGTCCCATGCAAGGCAGCTGCTCTTGGCTCACCAAGTAGAGGCAAGAACAGTTCTCTAGCTACTGGGCCATATGGCAATAGCTATTGCCACAGTCCCTATGGCCCGGCTTTATATGAAGGTGATCCAATGGAACCTTCAGGTTAGGTGGGATCAGAGGTCAGATGTCCTGGACCAGCCAGTCCTGGTATCAAGCCCGGCCATGCATTCTCTGGCATGGTGGTTGGATCCTCACAACTTCTCCATAGGGGTTCACTTCTGGAGAGAGAATCTCCCACCCAGATCCTGACCACCGACACCTCAGGACAGGGTTGGAGTGCGCATCTGGGCACTCACCTGACTCAAGGGTCCTCGGCTCAGCAGCAGCATCTTCTCCACATTAATATTCTGGAGAGGAGGGCAGTTCGCTATGCTCTACAAGCCTTTCAGATGGTCCCTCAGACTGATCCCCTACTAATACAGACAGACAACATGTTGGTGGTACTCTATATCAACAATTGGGGGGCACATGCTCTTATCCTCTTTGCAGAGAGGCCATGAGAGTATGGTCTTGGGCGATAGAACACCAGCTGGAACTCGCAGTGGTTCACATTCCAGGCATTCACAATTCTCTGGCTGACAGTTTCAATTGGACTCGATCCAGGGCACACAAGTGGGAGCTACTCCCTGAAGTGGCAGAAGATTTTTTTGCCAGATGGGGTCACCCAGAACTCTACCTATTTGCCTCCACATCCAATGCAAAACTGCCAAATTTTTGCTTTCTAGATCCAGGGCCTGGTGCTTTCTGGCAAGACATGTTGTTCTTTTCCTGGGCGGGGAGGTTCCTTTACACTTTCTCTCCCTTTACCCTTCTGCAATGGGTACTCATCAAGCTGCAGTCGGAGGGAGCAGAAATGATCCTGTTGGCTCCATTCTGGCCTCGTCAGATTTTGTTCCCACTGTTGCAACAACTGGCGGTGGAACCTCTGATGTCCCTGCCCTTCGGGTTAGACTTGCTCTCCTAGGAGCAGGATTCACTGGTACATCCAGATCTCAGATCTCTGCATCTCCATGCGTGGCTCTTGCAGACCTAGTTGTCTTCAGATTCAGGGTCTCCCTAAAGGTAGTGGATGTCCTAGTGGCAGCCAGAAAACCCTCCACTAGGGTGACCTACGCTATGAAATGGAAGCGGTTCTGTGTTTGGACCACTGCTAGGAGTTTAGATCCTTTTACGTGCCCAGCCAATCCGGTATTGGAATACCTCCTCTCTCCACATACCATCTGCCTGTTGAGGGCAAGTATATTGCCCAGCTGGACTTTTCCTGCACTTTCTGTGGGGCATGCTTCACTAGAAGCCTCCCATCTGGGACCCTGTCCCACCCTGTGACCTTTTGTTTGTTTTAGAGAAGCTCACTCTGCCTCCCTTTGAGCCTGCTGCAAACTGCGAGCTGCACTTTCTGTCATGGAAAGCGTTATTTTTAGTTGCCATTACTTCTGCTCGAGGAATTTCTGAGCTTCAGGCCCTGATGTGTAAGGAGACTAATTTTGTTTTTCACAAGGACAGGGTGTCCTTGAGAACTAATCCTAAATTTCTGCAGAAGGTGGTCTCAGAGTTTACCTTGAATCAAGATATCCACCTGCCAGTATACTACCCAGAGTACTCAAACAGAGGGAAGGCTTTGTTGCATACTCTGGATGTCTACAGGGTACTCCATTTTTACTTGGAACACACCTGTTCTGTTCATAAATCTGACCAGTTGTTTGTGTCTTTTGCCCCCCAAATGCTTGGGGCTCCAGTTTCTAAGCAGTGTTTATCCAAATGGTTGATAACTGCATTATGTTCTGCTACAACAAGTATGACATACCCTTACCAGGATCGGTAAAGGGTCATTCCACCAGGGGCATGGCTGCTTCTTTCACCTTACTTAAAAATGTGGCTGCCACTAGGAGCTCTTTATGAGCATTACAGTCTGGACATTGCTTCTCGGCATAAGACTGGGTTTGGACTTGCAGTCCTCCAGGGCCTCCTGTCCTAATTTCACCTGAGGAGACTTATATCTCCACCCTTCTGCCTAGGATTCCTCCTCTACTGCTTGGGGCTCTGTCCTAAAGGTGTTACCTGCTGCTAGAGTGATTCTTGAAGTAAGATAGTACAGTTGCATAAGAACTTACCGTAACAGTAGATCTTCAAGTGGAGTTCTTGCAGCAGGTACTATTTTTCCCACCCTCCTTCACCCTGGTGAGTTCCTTTCCATCTCAGATATTTTGGTTCCTCAGTTCTCCTTTTTCCCCTTTAGCTGGTCTCTGGTGGTAGAACTGGGGATGGGTTGGGGACCGCCTCCTTTTATACCAGATGTGAGGTCGGGGGTGAGCCAACATAGGGGAAGGTCCCCTGTGGTATGCCGACCAAACAACGACTCCGGGACTGCAAAGTCCTTAACATCGACAATGTCGACAGGTTTTGACATTGTCAGTGTTAATGACCTGAGGGCAGAATGTCACCCTTTCACTATCTTTCACCCCCCTTCGAAACAACTCTGACTCGGAATTAGATATCTAAAGAAGGGAGGGTGCAGGGGGGCACAGCCCCGCAATAGAAAACACACAATGTCTGACAGGCAAAATTTCACCTGTAGACATTGGGGATCTCGCCATGCCGAATTTTGCCAACACTGTTGTCGTTTAAGCATGGTAGAACTGTCCCCCACTGGGTATTGCTAGCTAGAAAGTTTCCATGGGGTCCTGAAGCCTAGCGGCTTAGTCCTAAAGGTGTTACCTGTTGCAAGAGCTCCTCTCGAAGATCTACTGTTATGGTAAGTTCTTACATAACTGTACTTTTTAGTGCAATGCCTGGACCTAAATCCAGACTGGAGAGGCTCAAAGATGTCAAAGGCTGTGAGGTGTGCCTCAAGCTGAAGCACAACAACCTTCTTGATTACCTTTCCCAGTAAGGGAAGGTTAGAGACCGGATGGTAATTTGCCAAGATTTCTGAGTCCAGAGTTGATTTCTTAAGAAGAGGCTTCACCAGTTCACACATATGCACCACTGGAAACACGCCTCTGATAAGGAGCACTGGACAATCTCAGCAAACACCAAGCCCAGATATCCAACACAACTCACCAGTAATCCCATTGGGCCCAGGTCAAGGTTGTAAAACTTTGGCCACAGCTCCAAGATAACCTCACATACCTCTTCCATTGTCACTGGCTAAAACACCTCCCAGGATCACTGATTGCACACCTGACTCAGAGGCTCTCCTCTGCTGGGTTGTCCTGGTCCAACTGAAGTACTGTAATTCCAGCCTTAATGGAGGACACATTATATGAGAAAAACTGAGCAAACTCCTCTTATTTCAAGAATGTAAATGCTCTCTCAAGCTCCAGACAGGCTGGTTGAAGAAGCCTGCCTACAAGTCCGAAAGAGCTGAGCCAGTCAGTTTCTCTCATCAGCAGTCTCATCAGTAATCTCTCTTGATAGAAATTCTGCCTTTCTCTGAGTCATTGCCTTCTGATATTCCTTATAACGGAACATCAGATCTAGTTTGTCCTCCAGGGCCCTGGACCTCCTCCAACAATACTCCAGCCTCTGTCCCCTGGCCTTCAATGCCCTCAATTTGCCATCAAACCATGGCAAGCTGAGATGCACCACCGGGGACGTATACAAACTGGCACAACAAGGTCAAAAGTCCCAGTGACAACTCTGATATCGGCCACCACTGCTGCCTCTGCACCCTGAGTGCATGCTGCCAAAATTTCTGAGGTATCCAAAATCACCATAAGTCCTTTGGGGCTGAACCCTCTCAAAGGGTGATACTGAACCACCTCCACAGGGGATGGACTACAAGTGGGAACCCTGAAACTGAACCTGATAGCACAGTGATCCAACCGACAAGATCAGGCTTAAGATTTCCAACCTCAAGATCAGGGAGAATACCAGGTCCAAGGCATGGCCATGTTGATGGGTCGCATAAGTAATCACTTGTGCAAGGCCCAGAGCTTCCATGCTCTAGAGGATATCTTGACCAAACTGTGAATGTTCATCATCCACCAAAGCACTGAAATCATCAAAAACAAGCCATCTTGGTGACTCCAATACTAGGTCCTTCTCACAACTTGGAGACCAGTACATGAAGAGGATTGTACAACCTGCACCTGGACCCCCACAAAGTCGCACATTCCAGCAACTTGTTATCCCCAACAGGGTGTGCCACCGGGTTCAGATCAGATCTAAAACAGATGGCCACTCCCCTCCCTTGTGGTCTCTCCTTGGGCAGTGCACAACTGAGAGCCCAGCCAGGACTGTCGACTCCAGAATTGTGCCAGAGTCATCTCCTATCCAGGTCTCGGTAATGCATGCCAGGAAGAGGAAATAAGGTCTGCTATAATTGTGGTCTTAGTCCTTAACAACCTAGCAATACATAGAACTACCTGAAGCAGACAGAAAGGGTCAGCTGGCCCCTCAGCTGCCTACCCAGTCAGTCTGGTGGCATCCCAGGGTACAGGACTAAATATGTCTGGTCTCTGTCCAGTTCCCATCCAAACCCAGGGTGTCTCCTTGTCTTCAGTACTCCAATCGGCACCACTCCAACAGTCCTCAACTCCCTTGCTCTTGTCCTACCCTTCCTCACAATTCCCACCTCCCTGCACTGCCAATAATTGGCAGCTGATGGGGGGGGGGAATCAAAGGAGTGCAGGTCTTTAAGCAGGGATGAAGAGTAACTGAGTCTTGGGGACTGATGCAGGCAATACATCTTCAATCACCACTGTAAACTTTTTTAATTACATCAATACCACCTTCCCAAGAACCCACCCTCGCATCCACACTATCAACTGATAAACCCCAACACACAAATGCACACCTGCCCCCAGCCATAAGACCCTAATAAATAAAATAAAAACAATACAATAAAACAGATCAGTAAATAGAGCCAGTCCACCAACAGTCTCAAACTGAATATAGCAAGCCATCAATGTTTAAATGAGACAGTCTTCTACCTCACTGGAGAGACTTCCTTATCAATTCTCCCAGTGCAGCTCCAATAGCCACATATTTGTCTAAACTTGAAATCCATTCTGCTCTCACCAGAACTGTTCCAGCCAAATGACAAAAATCAGTTCTTAAACTAATTTACCACCTCCAGTATACAAGAGTCATTCACCACACCACATAAAAAAAGAGTTTTTCTGAGCCCACTGGCTCTCTCACCACCTGCAGGTTCAGAGACTCCCTCTCCATGGGTTATCCCAGTACCCAATCCAAACTCCAACAGACCTCTAGGAGACTGAGCTAGACCGTCTACCTCTGTCTGACAGCAAACTTTTGATTACACCCTCTGAAGACACCCTCCCTAAATTTAATGGGAGGGAACCCAGAATCAGTGACACCCAAGGCTAACGATCAGTCACTCCACAGTAAAATGGCTCCAAAAGGGCAGAACGGGTATCGGACCTACCAGCAGATGCGTTTCTCCTTTCCAGCTCTTCCACCGACTGTTTGTGGAGTTCTTAAGGACTGGGTCTGATGTGATGCCTAAATGGAAGTTTTCTAATTCTGCAGGCAGTCCCAACCAAAAGAGATGATTCACTCATAGCATTAGCTCACATTCGCATTCAGGACATAAAGCAGGCCAGAGGGAACTTCAGCTTACCAAGACTGTAAAACATAAAAAAGCTAGTTCCTCATACTGCCTTACCAACTTGCCCTAACTAAATTCAAACCTTACTACCACTACTTTGACCAAAACAAATAAATGCAGCTGAAATGAAGTCAAAATGCTGACTTTCGATAATCGGCTGCACTATAGCGGTACTATATGGCTCAAAAAACAGGACTAAAATGACACCAATAGCACCAAATTAAAATGATTTAAAGTTAAAATCACACTACAAACAGAGCCCCATGGACAGCCTGCACAGCATGATGGCCATCTTGGAACAAACCAGAGGTATGTAAGAACAGCAAAGGGAAGCTCTGACACTTTTCTTCCTGTTCTCTGGACAAGATTGCTGCCCACCCACCCTGTTAAAAGCAGGGTGAAAAAGAGCTGGCAGGTAGGTAGGAACACTTGCTATTCCAATAAGGGGAACTGCATTAATGATTGAGGAGTAATTTTCTGGGTTTTTCCCATGAGGTTTTTCCATTTTCCACCTCCTTTGGTGGGGAAGTTAAAGTAGGTATTGGATAGGCATGTTGAAGAGGGCACAACGAAAGGCCAACTTTCTAAAGTGGCTATGTTAGCCAGTTATTGTTGTGGGTACGTTTTTATATCAATATAAGAGACTTTGAAACAGAAATAAGCAAAATAAATTGTCAAGTTATTGAAACTCTCAGTAAAAGCACTCTAGATAAATCGCAAACTGCATTACAATAATAGGAAGTCAGATTGCAGTGAAATAAATATCCCAGCAATGTACACAAAGAGTTGGGACAGATATCAGTATACAACAAGTACAGGTACCAAAAGGTTTAAAGTGCAGGCAGGAGAGAAAATATACCATTATCGGGAACTCAGACAGGAATCCCCTTTGGTGTTTCAAGCACACTGCTCTTTGATCGGGAGGGTGGAGTCCTTGGAAGCTCCTCCTGCTCTTACATACTACTTCTCATTGCTAGCAGTCAGACAGTTAAAGGTATAATGACCCCAGAAAGCCAGTGCAGTGTTCAACTTTGCACAGTGGTTTAACACTATACTGGCTTTATCATTTGTACCTTCTTAGGGCTTTGACATTGGAAATGTGATCAAGAAAAAACTACAGCTGATGAATCTGTCCAAAAAGAACACTTCGTGATGGAAAAAATGGTTGCTGTGTTCATTGTCTCATATTTTTTGATTGCAAACCTCACAGCATTAGTTTAAGAAGTACTGCCTCTTTACTTTGGTGTGGTAGAGGGAGTCTAGTTACTATTTTAACAGTTAATCAGTTTGTATATGGAAACTTCTGACATGCCATTTCACTCACTATTTGATAAGTATTATATTTTTAACATTCCCACCACATTTGCTTTCTTTAATTTACACTTGAGGTGAAGTAAAAATAAATGTTGATTTGATTACTGCCTAGTCCCGATCTACAGAGACTTACAGTGTTATAGGAAAAAAATCCCTCACATTTCCAGTTTCAAGGCCATAGGAAGGTACAAATGATATATAGAATACATTCAAATACTGTTTAAATAGCAGACTTGTTTTTATCAAAACTTATCAAAGGGGCCAAGTTTCATCATGTGATCTCAATATGTATAATTTATTTTTCTTCATGAAAATGACACATAGGCCCAGCTATTCAGAAATGCACCAAAGTCCAGTGTAAGACTGGTGCAGCACAAACCTGATGCGCCATGGTGCAACTGAAGCTATATTCAGAGAATGTGCAGACTGAACAGTGCCAACGCAATGAGGCTGAATATGGCAGAGTTGCACCATTGCACACACAGAGATGCTCCAGCGCAACTGTGGCAACACAGAGCATCACAGCAGCACAAGGGGGCAGGGCACAGAGAACAGACCCAGGGACACAGCCATGGAAGCACAGTGACAGCGGCCACATGAGGCCCCCATTAGCAGGGCACAGCAGGGCACACACAGGCAACTTTTAATGTCTTTATAAGTGACATTGAGGAGGAACTGGAGGGGAAGGTATGTCTCTTTGCAGATGACACAAAGATCTGCAACAGGGTTGATATGCAAGGTGGAGTGGAAAGGATGAAAAGGGACTTGGCAAGGTTGGAGGAATGGTCAAATGCATGGCAGCTTAGATTCAATGCAAAGAAGTGCAAAGTAATGCACCTGGGAAACAAAAACCCAGGGCAAGAGTACACAACGTGGGTGAGATACTGACAACAACAAAAATGGAAAGGGACCTGGGGGTAGTCATATCAGATGACCTAAAGGTGGGCCAGCAATGTGAGGAGGCAGTAAGGAGGGCTGGGGGGCTACTGGGATGCGTAGGGAGAGGCATCACCAGTGGAAAACAGAAAGTTGTTGGCCCTCTGTACAGACAGTTGGTAAGACCACATCTGGAGTACTGTGTACAGTTCTGGAGACCCCATCTCTGCAAAGACATAGACAGGCTGGAGGCTGTCCAGAGGAGGACAACCAAAATGTTGCAGGGTCTGCACCAGAAGACATATGAAGAAAGACTAAAAGAGCTTAAGATGTATAGCTTCGAGGAAAAGAGGGAGAGGGGGATACGATAGAAACTTTCAGATACCTCAAGGGAATCAATAAAGTCCAAGATGGTAACATCTTTCAAAAAAAGAGATATGCAAGAATGAGGGGGCACAATGTGAAGATAGAGGGGGGACAGCTCAGAGGTAATGTGAGGAAGTATTTCTTCACAGAGAGGGTTGTAGATGCATGGAACAGCCTTCCTGAGGAGGTCAGAGTCAAAAACAGTGATGGAATTCAAGAATGCATGGGACAGACATAAGGCAATTCTAGTGGGGGGTAGGAGGAAGTAGACTGTTGGTTTACTAGGATCTGCAGCTTATCCATTAGGTAGGGAAATGGGCAGACTAGGTGGGCCAAGTGGTCCTTATCTGCCATCAAATTCTATGTTTCTATGTTTCTATGGAGACCGGACCCCAGAATACAGTGGTGACATGGATAGCAGGTGATAGTAGGTGCCAACGGCCAGCGGAAAGCTGCCAAGAGAGCCCCCTCCCAGGCAGGCCGCTGGCCATGCCCCCCCACCACGAGACCATGGCAGGCCACACCCATGACCATGCAGCCAAGCACACACATGCCACACAGGCTCACAGGGAGCCCACACACTGGCCACTGAATGGGCCCGGATGCAGGCAATGTGGCAGACCACATGGGATGGGTCGCACAACGCCAAGCAGAGGATCTCAACATAGTGTGCAGACAGTACCAGAACAATGACTATGGCCGTGCGACACCACCACCATGCACAGACCCACCACACACCCCTGACTGCCGCCCCATGGACACCCCAATGCACAGCCACCGAACCAGGGGATGGACACCACCACAGTGGGACACACCACAGGACACATTAGGGAACCATGGAAGCACAACATGCGCCCCCTCTCATGCACACACCACTTACAGACACTGGGCCACTGCAGCATGGCTTCACACACCACCTGCAAAGCAGACATGGACACAGGCAGGTATGTTAGAAAAGATTTACAAAACAGGTATCTATGTACAATACATAACAGGGGCAGGGAAAAGATAGGTACAGTGATGGAAGGGGACAGGAAACAGGGACTGTACAGCGGGAGAGGGGAACTGTAGGGGAAGGTGCAGCAGGGAAAACAGGGGCCAAGCACTGGCACATCAACGGCTGCCATGTCTGGCTGCCCCACCAAGCCTTCACTCTCTCCTCTCTGCTGCCAACATCCTCCAGATTGAGACGACCATTTCCAGGATACTGGAGACAACCAGGAGCATCTGCCACATCAGCCTTGACAGCATTGTGCGAGGTGCTCTCCACGCCGGATGCTGGACACCTATGGCAAGGGACAGGACAGGTGAACAGTGCAATGTCCCAAGGAACCATGCCCACCCACAGTGTGCAATCGGCAGCAGGACCACACACCAATGGAGGGCCCGGAACAGACACCCGTAGGGGGGTGGGCCAAGGGCAGCCAGCAACACGGCACACCATGGCATTGCATAGAGGTGGTCCCCACTGCACAATGGCCACATGACCACACAGGGACAGTCACATGGCACACTGCACCGACAGCACTGCAGCAACAACGGTGGCAGCCGGGCACATGCCCACCCCACCAACAGCTGGTACATGGGTCCAATGGGCACTTCACAGTGGCATGCACCATGCACAGTGTGACACACACAGCTGTCATGGCACATGGCACAGGTGGCCATGCCTGCACCCACTCCCCACTGCCACCCCCCATGTACAGTGAGAATGACCATGACAGTACTTACATGCCCCCTGCAGTGCAGCTTTCGCAGGTCCACCCCATCAGGGTTCACCGCCCGGTCACACTCTGCGGCTGCCCTGGCCCGCCTGTGGTCCTCTGGCCCTGTGAATGGTAGCAAGACAGGAGCACATCAGTACTTGACGACACCAGCTGCTCCCCCCAGCCCTCTGTGCACAGGGTGTGCCCCTGCCCGACATGTTCTGCATACCAGCACAGCTGCATCGCAATGCACACAGCAGCTGGAAATGACAGTCAGCGATGCGCACTACGACAGTGTACCCCACCACAGGGCATGCCAGGCAGCGAAACCAACACCGCAGTACAGCACCAGGGCAGACATGCAACATGTGAACACCTACCCGGCTGTGGCACTGCACCATGCCTGATGCATGCCTCGAGCTCCTGGAGATGTTCAGGGTCCCTCCAGTGCAGGTCACCATACCAGTGCCTGCACTGCTCTGCTGTCCAGGAAACTCCTGTCCTCCTCTCCAGGCAGACTGCAATGGTCTGCCAAACACTGCCCTTGGTCTGCTGCAGGGGCACCTGGCTGAACAGCTGTGCACTGTAGGGCTCCACACATGTGACCAGGTTGATCACCTTCAGGTCGCTCCAGTTACGGGCACGCCGTCCCTGACCCTGCGCCATGGCTCCCTCACGGTTCGGCGATGCAAATGGCGGGAACAGGCACACATGGCAGCCACAGGTGCTGGATCCATGATGTGTGGGAGAATGTGCAGTGCCCACCCATCGCGCATTGCTCAGCATGCGCAGTAAGTGTGGTCCAGTGGAGTCATGGAGGCGACCAAGGGATCAGAGGTCACCGACCAGTGCGCAGTGCACATGTGCGCAGTGGGGTACATGACACCATGTGTGATCATGCGGGTAACTGCCCATGCACAAAATGTGCAGTGCCACTGCATTGCGCTGTCCGTGCATGGTGCACGCTTGACACCATGACAGCATCGAGCACATGCGCACTGCAGGCCCGCACACCACACATGCATGGGCATTGCATCCCGGCCTGCTTCAGTGCAATGCCATTGCTCACGGCACATCTTCTTGATATTCAGACACCACATGCAAATGAGCTCATCAGCCAATGTGAGGCACAGTGGGGTGCATTAGCATACTATTACCATTGTGCACAACCTTATTTGCATGTGTTGCACCTCATAAGCACTACAGAACAGCACAGGCCATGGACCGGTATTGCAACCTTGACAGTTAAGTGGGGGATGCTGCAGCAGCAGACTGGGAGCAGACAGCACTGCAGGGTGGGACGGACCAGGGAGATGCTGCCGCTGACACACTGTGCTGTCCATGTTCACAGAAGGCAACATGTCTGCACATGAGGAGGGCAAGGAGCGTGGGCCTGCACAGAAGCACAGGCCCAACTTCACTAAGGGGGAGTCGGATGCCCTGTTTGAGGCCTACCTCGACAGGGAGGCCCTGTTGAGCGGTCCCATGGGCACACCACAGAAAAGGGCCATTGGATAAGATGAGGTGGCTACCTATGTCAACCAGCATGGCAGCCACCAGCGGTCAGCGCAGGAGTGCCGCAAGAAAGTCGGAACTAACAGGCAGTGCATTAAGGAGAAGGTGGAAGCCATCAGAGCATCCTGTAATGCCACTGGAGGGGGGCCAGTGGATGCACCTACACTGATGCCCACAGAGGAGCTGGTGGCAGCCACCATCCACCACACCTCAGTGGAGGGTGTGCCTGGAGGAGGCTTCCAGACAGGTGGCAGCCCATCACTGCATGGTATGTATGGCAGTCATGCACAGCTGGTGGCCTGGAGGGTGCATATACAGGTGTGCTGTCATGCATGCGCCGTCCTGCATGCCATGTCCACATGTACACACCCATGTGCATGCCAAGCTGCTGGACACATGTGGCAGCAGTGTATGGGAGGACATGTGGGCAATGCAGCACTGACATGACATCCTTCTCTTGCAGCCCAGCATACCTCCGTGCAGAGGATGGGGCGCCGGCAGCAGCCACAGCACCCGTGGATGCCAGCACGGCTCTGGAGGAGGATCCATCAACATCCACCAGCATCTGGGGGCCCAACAGGCTCTGGATGAGCACCACGATGCCTGTGGGTGTCCTTGGCATAGGGTCGGATGAGGCCCTGGATGTGTTCCTGCAGGATGCCAGCCTTGGTGTCCTATGTGCAAAGACACAGATGGGGGTGGGGTCCAACTCTGATGATGACTTCACACAGATCCTAGACAGCATGGGTGATGTTGTGGGCGAGTTGCCTCTTCCAGCATCACAGGTGGTTACAGGGCCCAGCGCAGTGCCCTGCATTAGTGGTGGTGTGGCCGTGCAGGTGCAGGGAGGCATACAGTGGCCAGATGGGTGATGGCAGCAGGCTGTGGGTGCCACTGGGCAGCCGGACACAGGGTCCACCAACGGTGTGCCTGCCATACCTATTCCCGCTGCAGACCCCACTGTACAGCATCCACTGGAGAGAGGGTCTGTGCAGCATGGCAGGTCACCCACTGATGATCGGCATCCTACCCAGGAGCCCCAGGATGAGGACCATTTGGTGGAGCACACCCAGCTGCTGCGGGCGTCCATTCAGCAACAGGTGCTGCTCGCCACTGGGGTGCATGCACTGTGGATGGAGATGCACCAGTTAGACGAGCAGCAGGATGGGGCACTGCGCAAATCCTGGAGGGGATGCATTGCATGCAGGAGGCCACAACTGCAGTCCTGGATCGCATTGCCGGTGCAGTTGCAGATGGCTTTGCATTGCTGGCTGCCACAGGGCATGGCCATGCACAGGAGACCCCTGGCAGTGTGCTGTCCACCCCATGGACCTGGCATTGGGTGACCCCAACACAGTAGATGCCGGGCTCAGATGTGAGCATCCCAGGCACATCCAGGGCTGGCCTGTTTAGGTGCCTACACCCCCCCCACGAGGACATGGCTGCGGTCCTGCGCTTCCACCCCTGGGGGGCTGTTGGACACCCCCCCTGGCTGATGTGCAGCCTGTGGCTGCCAATTGGCCTTGGCGTGGCTGCCCCTGTGGCTGTGGTGGCCATTGTACCAGCCAGTAGCCCTGAGCTGAGTGCTGCCCTGACTGCAGTCTGCTGCTGATGCCCTATGCGCACATGCATGGTGTGTGTGCGCCATACCCGTGGTGGCACACCTGTGTGTCATGCCACATGTTACCCATGTGTGCATGCCCAGCTGATGGACCATGTGGTGTGGGCATGATGAGGGCAGTGTAGCACCAGTTGTGCCTGTGCACCGGTGCCATATGTCTGATCCATGCCATGTTCCTCCACCTGTGTGTGTGTGTGTGTGTGTGTGTGTGTGTGTGTGTGTGGTTGTGTGCCACTGCCTCCCCTAACCCTGCTTCGTGTCTTTGTGTGTGAATGCCCCTCACCATGCATGTCCCTGCATGTGTGCTGTCCTTGTCTGTGTGGCCCATGCATGTGTACCACACCACCTACCTGCATTCGCCAAAGTGTTCCTGTGCAACAGTGTCGTGGTGGCGCCATGCCTGCTGCTAGAGTCGGGGTCCCTCCGCCCAGGGGGTGGCTGCCCACCACCCCCTAGCACATTGTCTCCATCATCCCCGCTACTGTCACCCTCATCCACCTTGACAGCTATCCCACAGTCAATGGCCATGTTGTGCAGTATGCAGCAGGCCAGAAATAGGCCACAGGCTTTCGAGGGGCTGTACTGTAGGGCACCGCCTGACCTGTCTAGGCAACAGAATCATGCCTTCAGCATGCCAAACATGTACTCAATGATGTTGCACATGCTAGCATGTGCTTCATTGTAGTGCTCCTCTGCTGGGGACGCCGGTCACCAGTAGGGGGTGAGCAGCCAAGGCCTCAGCTGGTATGTGCTGTCACCTGTGTGGAGAATGACATGGTTATCCCTATGCTATTCTACAGTGTGCCCCTTGCCTGTCCCTGGCACCCACCCCACCTTCCACACCCTGGCCACCCCATCACCATTTCATCCCTTGCCCATGCCCTACTCACCCACTAGGTGGCCCATGGGGATGTTCCCATGTTCAAACCTGTGGCACAGTGCAGAGCTGTGCCAGATGAATATATCATGTACACTCCTTGGGTGTGTGGCACAGACATTGATGATGCGCCCTGTGGCATTGCACACCACCTGGCAGTTGATGCTCAGGCTCCCCTTCCTGTTGATGTATGCCATTCCCTCAGGGGCAGGTGGCATGAGGATGCCCATGTGGGTGCGGTCAATGGCCCCAAGCACGCCAGGCATGCCTGCCACACTGTGGAAGTCCTGCATGTTTTCTGTATGCTCCGTCTGTGTGCATGGGGAAACATATGAATTCCGAAGCACGTAGCAGCAGAGCATTGATGAACTGTGTGAGGATGCAGGACATGGCCGACTGGGTGATGCCCGTGGTGTCCCGTTGGTTGTTGGAAGGTGCCTGTGGCAAGCAGGCACATTTCGGTGGTCACCTTGGTCTCCATGGACAAGGCATGGCTCCGTCTGGTGGGTGCCTGCATCTCCTCACTGCACAGGTCATAGAGCTGCCTCAGAATGGCCCTGTTCAGGTGGTACCAGCCCACGATCTCAGTGTCACTGTAGTTCTCAAAGGTGATGCAGGCACGGTACCGCCTGTGTAAGGCACACCATGTAGCTGTTCCTCCTGCCTCCTCACACCCCTCATTACAGCCTCCATCAGGAATGGCACACTCTCCATCACTACTTCAGTCCAGTGTCCTCTGGGCGGTTCACAGCTGCCTGTGTGCCTCACTGGTACACTGTTTGTGTGTGTGTGTGTGTGTGTGTGTGTGTGTGTGTGTCTCACTCTCTCTCTCTCACTCTCTCTGCCCCTCTCTCCCTCTCCCACATCACCTTTCTGTCTCTCTCTCCCTCTGTGTCTGTTCTTTTGTCTGTCTGTCTCTCTCACTATCTCTTACACTCTGCTCTCTCTCCCTCACTCTTGGTGCAACTGCTGTCTGTGTATTTGCATCCTGTTTTTATAGTCACAAGTCTGGTCGGGTCATCTTCTGTTTGCCCCACACTTGCACCATGGCTTCACGGTTGAATATGCTGTTGCACTGCATATTCATGGGACCGCCCCCTACACTTGTGCCGCATATATTATGGTTGCGCATTGGTGCAATGGGTTTTGCGCTGCACTACAGCTCCCACTGAATATCACTCCTTGGTAGATCTTCGTACTTGCACTGGCGCAATTCGGGTGTGCCATGCTCAACTGCTCTGAATATCCAGGCCAGAGTGTACATTTCCTAACTTGGTTCACATACTTGATACTCATAAAAATGGCGTAAAATCTATCTCTTCATTTAGACCACGAGGGTTAAGACTCTGAAGCTCATAAAAATATTTTGTCTCTCTGTCTCTTTAGTAGTAAGTTAAACTTGTTCCCATCTTTTTTGGGAACACACCATATCAATTTCCATAAACTGAAGATGGTTTGCAGTAACAGTATAGGCAGGGACAAATGGTCATGCTGGGTGGGTGAAGCAGTGCTTATCTGCGATCAAATTCTATGTTTCTGTGTTTGAACTGTGTGCATCTATAAAGTGGGCTCATGGAACAGCTTTTCTGTCAACTTTTTGGATCACCTTAATGTGTCCCTGGACATGTTCTAGGAGTTGTCTAATCATCCGCCCAGCATACAATCTAAAAGAGTATAGGGACACCATGTAACATATAACACATATTGTGTGATGCAAGTTATTAAATGATTGATGTGCAAGGGTCTTTTCTACATTTGGATGTTTAAAATTGTTGCTTTGTTGACCCTATTGTCACATGTTACATTTACCACAAAGAAAATAATCTTTTGGTCTAGGTAAGTTCCAAACTCCCTCTTTGTGTCTCTTGTCCTCAAAGTGACTATTCTCAATACATCTTCAAGATTTGGTGCCCTGCTAAATGTTATTCTTGGTGATAGAGGTATCTTCTTTACCAGATCTGAGTCATATCAATGGTGCTTATGATTTTCTTTATTTCAGATATTAATGGACTATATTCTGTTTCAAAAGGTATGCATGTTCTTTCATTTTCTTTTTGTCTTTTTTGTAATAGGTTTGCTTCTTGACACTTCTCCTGTTTTGTTAATACTTGATCTAGTATTAACACATCATATCCCATCCATTGGAATCTACACTATAACTCAGAAGCCTGTCAATCAAAATCTTCAGATGTAGTACAATTTCTTTAAAGGCAAATAAATTGGCCATAAAGAATGTTTTTACTAGAGAGCTAGGATTGGAACTGTTGACATGGAAAAGACTGTTAGTAGTGGTCAGTTTGCAATGACAACTAGTAATGATGGTGCCCGTATCAGATATTTCAATGTTTAAATCCAGAAAAGTAGCCTTTTAAAGTCAAATTGGCTTGTGAAACCTAAATTGAGCTCATTCTGGTTTAGTCAAGATGCAAACTATTCAGCCTTCTCCTGCACACAGTTCTAGATGCATATTATATCATCACTGTAGCTCATCCATTGGATGACATAGCTGGAGAATATGTTAACCATGAGGTCATAGGTTATACCTCCTTCTACCAATCTGAAAATAGGTTGGCGTAAGTTGGGCAAAGGTGGTATCCATCACTGTCACACATGTTTGAAAGAAATACTCCTTCTCAAATAGAAAATAATTGGGGCTCAGCATGAACTGCACAGCAAAGAGTAAAAAATTCACTGGGACCTGTTCAGTGTCTGTGTAGATTTTCAGACACTCAGACAATGCATGTACCCCATCAAGATGTCTTATTGATATATATATAAAGACACTATGTCTACTGTCAACCATCCCATTTCATTTTTATGTTGGTGCACTTGCGCAGCCAACATCTTGGGACAGTGCAGCTTTGGAGGCGCAGTCGCTGTTGGGCGAATGCAGGGCATGCACCAGTAGGTGCATCCTGCATTCCCCAATCAGCCAGCAGCAGGGGCCAACACCCTGCCAGGCTAATGAGGTGATGAGATCAATGAAGAGGTCCACTGCAATGAGAGCGAAGCTCTCATGCACCGTGACCACAGCATGCCTCTCCCTAAGTGCAGGCAACATGGCTGCAGTGACTGCTGCTGTTGCGTGCAAACTCCCCTTCCTTTATTGTGTGCCAATGGGGGTGCCTAATCCCCATCAGCATCATGTAACACCCCCCTTTTTTTGATTTTAAGGTGCCCAATCCTCAGCATCATGTGCCCCCACCAACATTTTCTCTTTGCCGGTGGGGTGCCAAATCCCCATCGGCATGTATCCTCCTCCTTCCCCTTAAATGTTATTGTCCCCTTCTGTTTCTATAGCTGAGGGGTGCCCAATCTCCCTCGGCTCTGCAGCTCCCCTTTTCCTTGTTTGCTGATGGGTGCCCATTTCCCCATCAGTCTTGCTACCCACCACCCACCACAGGTGGCACACTGGGAGCCCACCCCAGCGTGCCAAAGCACCTGTTAAACAGGAAAAAGGTTCCCCAATGTCTTTTTTTTCACCCTGTAAAGAAGGAAATGGTCCCTCGGAGCTCCCTCAGGCTCCCCCCCACAACCCGCCCCCACCCACTGTACACCCTGCCTCCCCATACCCCCCTCACCCCATACTTACCTCCGGAGTCCAGCGCGATGATCTTCAGTGGAAGGGAACATGTCTGCACTCTTCAAAGCCGACCACGAACTGAGGAAATGCTGGTAAGCTGTATAATGGAATGAATAGGGTTTTTTCAACTTTGCTGCATATCTTGGGCATTTTTTGGAATTTTGGCACCAAATTTTCAACATGGAGTTTTTGGGACCCCTCTTCATGAATTCTATCACTGTCATGGTGTTAATCAGCCTTGAAAGGTGATTTTGCAGTCAGTGTGGAATCACCTTTCGGGACCGATTAACGAAAAGACAGTGCCAGTGTTCACGAGGTGGCCTCTCAAAAAGCCTATGTTGCAAATTTGGTGGAAAAAATCCAAAAAAAATACTGTTTTATGAGCGTGCATTGAGCAGTTGCTATGCAGGCTTGTAACTACGTGAATTCTTAATATTTTCATGCCAGATTTTCAACATTGTCATTTTTGTATACGTCCTTGTGAACAGTACAGCTGTCATTTTCCACATCCTGCCTGAAATGTGTTTCCGCACTTCCGGTGCGCAATAGTGCGTTCGCTGTGGGAAATCAGTGTTCGGGCCAGATTATAAAAATGACAGTGACACAATTCATGAGCAGAGGTCCTAAAAGGCCTATGTTGAAAATTTGGTGACGATATTCCATAAAATTACTGTGTTAGAAGGGTGCATTGGCAGATTGCACGCACGCTCGTAATGTTGTGCATTTGTAATATTTTCACTCTGGATTTTCACCATTGTCATTTTACACACCTCTTAATGAACAGTGCAGCTGTCATTTCACATATCCAGCCCAAAATGTGTTTTCGCACTTCCGGCGCAGAATAGCATGGTCACTGTGCACAATCATTTTCTGGGACAGTTTGAGGAAATAACAGTGACACTGTACATAAGCAGAGGTGCTAAAATGCCTATGTTGAAAATTTGGTGCCGAACGCCCATAAAATGACTGTGTTCCAAGTGTGCATTGTACATTTCCCACGCACTCTTGTAACTTCGCAAATTTGCTATATTTACATGCCACACACACAACACTGGCATTTTTTTACACCTCCTTATGAACTGTACAGCTGTCATTTTTCACATCCTGTCCAAAATGTTTTCCGGCACTGCACTACCAATGCCAGCGTGACAACATTCGGCATTGACAAATGCTTGTTTACTCACAGTTTTGCAACCTTTTGATGACATCTGTAGTGTTGCATAAACATGATGGTTGTATAGCCACCAGATCTCTTGGAAAGAAATCAACAAATGTTGACAGTTTTTCTGTCAAGGATTCAATGCTGGAGACAAGTGGGTGACCAGGGGGACTATTCAGTCTTTCATGTATTTTCAGCAACACATCAAATGAAGGTATTACCGGAGTTTGGCAGTGCAGAAATTCTGCTTCATCTTCAGAGATGTCTTGCGATATCAAGGCATTATTTATGAGATTGTCGGATAGTTTTTCAAAACTTTTTGTCATATTTTCCTTTAATTTTTATAGTGCCCCTGGTCACCCAACACAACAGTCTCTGCACTTCCCTTTTGTAATTTTTCCACATGCCATATTAATTAAGTTGCTGGAATAGGGCACCACACCATTAACAAACACTGGGGCACCAATAAATTTGAGACCACACACAAACTGAATGTCCATACTGGAATCCAGGATAAATGTGAGTGCATTTATTAACAAGTAAAGTACAACATGGCCACCCCACTGCTGGGTTTGCAAAACGAGAAACTAGGCATCCTGACTTAGAAAAAAATCTAGCACCACCCATCATCAATTCCCAGTAGGAACCAAGACATCTGAGGCTTTAAGTGAAACCAGACAGAGGTTTATGGTGTCACTGCCTGTGTCTCTGAAAGGGGTTGACATTCACAGGTACTGTTCGGCATTTTTTAAGTTTTAATAAAACTCTTTGTGACTGTACATTTTGGTGTTTTGGTACTTATTGAGAATTGACAGTGGGTGGTGCTGGATTTTTTCTTAGTCTGCATTTATAAATTGCCTGTCATTGAGGCACAACATTTTTAGCTTTGCAATCATTTCAACAGTATAACTATATACAGTTTTAAACAAAGGGATCCCAGTATCAATCACATTTCCACAAAATGATTCACATATATTTTTATACCAGGAAATATGCAAGGGGCAAGAAAAGACAGAACAGCAAGTAAAGGTATAAATGAGATAGTGAGAGGCAGAGAACTGCAAGACCATTGGAGTGATCAAGTCCTAGGTCTCACGAGAAAATGTGGTTGCGCAACCAGACAGGGAAGAGACAACAAAAAAGGAGAGAATAGAACAGGTCCTTGCATTAAAACTCTTTCTCCATAACAACTGGGACAGGGCAATATTCAACCCTATCACACCGCCTAGGATGTTACACAGCACTACGGTTACTCCCTTCTGACATAACTTATGCACTTCATTTAAAAAACACAGTACTAGCTACATCACACTATACACTACATGTCATTTGGGACTCTGCTGTCTATCCACAACATTCCCAGGGTCTACCTCCCTGACATACTCTCACAATTGTTCTTGCCAGGATTACCCCAAACTAAGGGCATTAATGTTACAGTTTCAATGGATCTGGTCCAAATACAATTACACTTCACTACAGTCCCTAACTGTGCATGGCACACTCCCAGACTTGGCGAACAGTATCCCTTGGGGTAATTTTATTCTTGCACATATCTCACAGAGCTGTCATAGGATAAAATATATTTCAGCATGTCAGCATAATGGCAGTGCTACTAAATAATGAAAAGTTATTCCAGCTGTAACTTCCTTCTTTTGAAAGAATACTGAGAGCCCTTATAGGGCATAGAAACAGGCTCCAGTGCCTATCCCCTTACATAGGGGCTTAATGACTCTGACCTTTGCAATGCTCTCTCCTCCTGATGCACATTCATATGACTACCTTCCAGGGAGTAATACACAGTTGTACCTAGGTTTTTTACTACAGTAGCAGCCACAGACACTGCCAGCTATTTCTCAAAAGTTCTGTGATATTTTCAGAAATATCTCATGCTTGCTCCATTTCCACAGTAGGGGCAGCAGAGAGAAACTCTTTAGAAATTTTGCAAAATATCTGGAAATAGCTGGCAATGTCAGTGGCTACTACTGTATTTCCAAAGCATCCTAACTGCAAGGCTTACATACAAATATGCCCATTCTGACTGGGGATGTCCTTCAAACTTAAGTTACAATATCAGGAGCAGATCCTCACTGATCCTGTTGACCTCTCTTGAGGGGTGGCATTCCATTGCTCATGTTGGTGTCATCTGATTTCTGTTCTACCGAGATCCTCAAGTCCCTCCTAGGATACCCATCCTCCTGGTAGAGCCTGCTGGTGTTACTCTGGAGATCTCCACTGTGGACCAGTGACTCCCACACCCAGGGACCCTGCCACCATGCCTGGTACTGACAGCCCTCTGCCTCATTCACAGCAAGAGGGTGGACTCACTTCTTCTTCTCTGGATGCTGATCTTACACTTGCATCCTGGGGTCTCTCTGCATCCAAATCTTCTTTTCTTGGGCTTGCCTCCACTTCTTATAGAGTTTTGGGGGAGGGCAGCATCATGAATCTTTAAAAACAGAGTGTCTTCACTTCTAGCTGAGTCAGAAACCAGATTTTCTGTGTCCAAGTACTACCCCCCTTAGAGGTCAAACTTAACCCTTTGAAAGCCCTCTAGTAACCTGCCTCAAGCTGAGTGAAGAAATAGCTGGTTACATGAATATGAACATTAAGTAACTGAGTTATACAGGGTCTAATTTGGTATGCTGATTGAGCAGTTGTATCATGCAGGTAACTAATTGCTGTTTACTCATTAAGTAAGTGTATCATGCAGTGTTCACAGTATCTGAGCATGACCAATAAATAACTACATCATACAGAATCCCACTTGATCTATGAAAATTAAATAATTACATCATGGAGGATCTACAGTATTTGAGCATGACCATTAAGCAATTGTACCATGCATTATCCCTGCTTGAGTATGACCATTAAATCATTTTATTATTTAGGATCCTTATTTGATTATGATCACCTTTTCAAAAATTACTAAAATCAGTCTCATAGAAGCCCTACTAACTCCTTTCACTGTATGGTCGAGCTGTCAGCTCACTCTCTGAACTGCATCACGCTAGCTTCATAGAAATTGCCAAGCAGCAATCTCAGCTTCAAAAAACAGAAATTTGTCACAGAAAGAAAATGTGACAGTGAACTGTTAACCTATATCTCCAATCATACAACATGGCAGAGTCATCACGATTAAACTACTGACACTGAAAGACAAAAATTCATAGAAGATCAAGAAAACAGAAACACTCAAAGGAAAATGGAGAACTACCTTAGACTCTTCAGAAAGTACCTTTCTGATGTGAGTGAGATAAGAGAATTCACAAATCTTCCTATGCCAGAACTTGACAGTCTGATGGCGAATTTCATCTTTTTACTTAAAAGAGTGGACGGCAGTAACTATGAGCCATGTACCATTAGAAATAACTGTGCCAGTGTTGATCATCATTTGTCAGAACATAAATACCTGATATCAGTTTTCTAAGGGCTGGACATGGATTTGTTTTATTGCTTCTAAAAGAACTGCAGACTTGATAGACCTCTATAGGCCTTTATCTGCTGCAAATTTCGTATGTTCATATACTCATAACTATTCTTCTTTAAAAACCTATTCAGCCAGTTATTTAATGCACTTCTTTTAAACAGTTACAGAAATGTTTTCTAGTTGCTGAATTTGGCTTGACGAAACTGTTGGGGGGTAGGATGGGGGGTGCAGAGAAGCCTTCAAATGTTAAAACTGCAGAATATAAAATGTTTTATTTATTTCAACATTGGAAAGTTAAATAACTAATCTGTCAGTTTCACACCAATAAAATTACTTCAGACTGATACTTTCTTCATGTCCTCTTTAGTGAGTAATAAATATATAAACAATGAAGGGACCAGTTATTATAAAAATTATGATAGAGACATACAAGTATCTTACAGGGAGGAACAGGGTGCAGGAAAACACTATTTTTAAGCGAAAAAGATGTTTCAGGACTAGAGGGCATGGGATGAAGTTGGAGGGAGGATGATTCAGAGGAAACATGAGAAGAATTTCTTCACAGAACGGGTGGTGGACAAGTGGAACACCCTGCCAGAGGAAGTGGTGGGGGCTGAAACAATCACGGGATTTAAGAATGCATGGGATAGACATAAAGGAATTCTAGAGGTCAGGGGTAAGGGGAAATAGACTTCTAGGAAAACAAACTGAACTTACAAGCTCAAATGAGCAGACTAGGTGGGCCATAGGCCCTTATCTGCCGACACTGTCTATGTATCTATGTATCTATAAAAAACATGGGTAAGTGTTCTAACTCAGATTTTATGCACACCCTCAGTGTGAGATATCTTGATAAACCCTTTGGCTTTGCCCTCGGGATTTAGGAGGCATCACACACCTTAGGTGTGCATAAAATCCTCACTACACACACTTTCCCATACATTATTCGATATATAAAAATAGGGTGAACTGTTGTGATTTATCCCATATTGCTAATGCTTTAACTTTAAATTTTCAGATCCAAAGCCCCACTACCTACTGGAACTCCCAATCTTGACCAGGATTATACATATCCTAAGTGTTACTTTTGTTTGGAATGCCCAGGGCCCCTGGTGTTCTGCGGCAGAATTTTCTGATTTCTGCGGCAGGGCTCCTTGACTTCTGCGGCAGCATTTTCTGATTTCTGCTGCATGATTTATTCATTTCTCTGGCAGAATACAGTCCTGTCATTGGCTAAATATGATGTGATGTCATCGAAGACATCATATGCTGAGCATAGAGGAGGGGCTTCAGGATAAACAATGTGGGAAAGAAAGCCTGACACTATGGAAAAACAGTATATTTATATGAAAATTCACCAAAAACAATGAATTCTGCAGCACTATATATATTCTGCGGCATGATGCAAATTCTGCGGCAAATTCCGCAACCTCAGAACCACAGAATTCAAGGGGCCTTGGGAATGCCCATTTGAAATCCTGAAGCTGTTACTCTTTACAAATTTCCATGTTTGTGCTGTCTTTGATAGTTTACAGCCTAATCTCCCGTAGCTAACATAGTCCCATCTAGGATGTGGAAGAGAGGAAGGGGTGAAGGCATAGAGAGTCTCTGCCTTGTGCTGAAGGTCATGGAGACAGTCTTCTTGGTGTTTCTAAATGCCAAGAAGACTGTCTCCCTGACCTTCAGCACAAGGCAGAGACTTTCTAGCCTTTTATCCCTCCCTACCTTCCACACCCTAGATAGGACTATGTTAGAGGATGTGACCTCCTTCAGGTACCTCGGAGTTTGGCTTGACCAACACCTTAACTTTTCTGTGCATGTGGATACCATCCACAAGAAATTTCACCCTAGGTTTGGTGCACTATACAGGAACCGTGGATGTATCCCCTTGCTTGCCCACCGTGCGCTTGTCCAGAAGATGATCTTCCCTGTATTTGACTATGGAAATGCAGTCTACAGTGCTGCCCCCAAGTCCTCCATTGCCAGACTGGACACCCTCTTTCACTTATTGTGTTGTTTTGCTCTTGACTGTCCAGTCCGCACCCACCACTGTGCTCTCTACAAATCTGTCTCCTTCCCCTCTCATAAGGACATGCGCCTTGCCCACTGTGCTAGCTTCACAGCCAAATACTGGTTCGGGTCCCTTCCCTCCTACCTCTCCTCTACTCTCTTCCTCCCCACTGCATCCTTCCACACCTTCCACAACCTAGGACCTCGGATCTTAGCTCTCCCTCCAAGGTCCACTACAGCTGGCTAGGCTGCCTTCTCGTAATGCTTCCTTAAACTCTGGAACACCATTCCTCTGTCTAGCTGTACTGCCCCCAGCCCCCATTCCCTCTCCTCCTTCCTTCAAAACTCTCATCTCCCCCTCTTGCAATTGCCCTAGTTTGTCCAAACCACCTGTTCCTTATCCCCTTTTGTAGCACTTACTGTTTTGACATTATCTTGACATACTGACTTACTTTTGTACTTGCCTTTAGTATTTGTGCACTATTGTACTCAAATGCCACTTGAATTTAACATTGCCTTGTTACATGAAATATCCTTGTAATGTTCTCTGTTTCTACTGTTTTAATTACCTTGTCATTGCTATTGACCTTTGAACTTGCCTTCTTCATTTCAGCACCATTTACTCAAATGCCGCCTGCGTGTTACAATGCCTTGTTACATGGAATGTGCGTGTAATAATTTGACCTATTCCATTTTTTTATAATTGTATTTATTGCCTGTTTCCTACTTCCCCCTCCCCCAGGACTCATCTGGAAACAAGCAAATTACTGCTCAGTGTGCCTTTTCTGGTGAAACTTTTAAATAAATAAAGTCAATCAGTTGCTCCCTGCATTGCTGCACTGCTACTGAGAACTTGTAATCTGTCTCTACTAGCAGGTACTTTTTCTGACTTTCGGAAAATCACTAACATTGTCCCAGTGCTCGAATCCAATGACCAAAGCTGTCTAGACAACCATTGCCCGGTATCTATTCTCTCCACTTTAAGCACATTTTTGGAGAAAATTGTCTAGTGTCAGCTCTCTCAGCAATTAACAAGGTACCTCATAGCTGATGCCCACAAGGCATTAGAAAAAACGTATGGTACAACAACTGCCTTTCTAAAACTATTAAATGATATATGGAATGGTATGGACAATGGTATGTTCACAAGTGCAGTATGTATGGACATATCCCAGGCCTTTGATCTTGTCAACCATGGTTTCCTAATTCACAAGCTCTGTAATTTAAGGGTTTCTAATACTGTCCTGAAATGGGTTTGTAGTTACCATAATAATCAATGCCAGCTAGTAATGCTCAGAAATTCTGTATCAAGCTTGCAAGACATCTTTGTTGGGGTTCTCTAATGTTCCATATTCAGTCCCTTGATTTTCTCCCTATTTATTAAGGACCCTCCCTAGTCTCTTGTGCACTGCAAAAGCCTCCTCCATGCCGAGGACCTGGTAATTTACTTTAGCTCCAGCAATCTGGCGACCATAAACCCATTCATTAGCCTTGACATTGTAAGCATTAAGGGCTGATTGAATCTAAACAGACTTGTTTTGAATTCACATAAAATGAAAACCATGCTCTTTAGCTCCAAGCATAAACTTTGCTCAGGTTCTTTTCTCTCAATCTCCTGGCTGGATGGATGGACTTGAGAATGTATCCTTCTTTAAGTACCTTGCATTCACTACTGCACATGTCTCATCCACCTGTAAATCAGTTATTTCTAGATTAGGTCTTGCTTACAGGATGAGATCCAGCCTCACCCCTAAAGTTCATCTGGTCTTAGTTAGTGGTGTCCTACTGCCCAGCCTTTAGTATTGGGTCCCAGTTTGCTATTCCTGTAAGCCTGCCTTGGCTAAATGAGATAAAGTGCTTGATTCTCAGAGGGTCAGGAATGCCCCAAGATGCTTGAGTCACAGAAACATGATGCAAAGGGTTCACTGTGCCACTCCTTGCATCATTTCCAATTCTCAAAAGGAGCTTGTAGTATTGAGGGGACCTATGTGCCAGACACCCTTGTGCCTGGCTTGCAACATGCCACAGGCAATGCCATGGTTCTGAGGGGTATTCCATAAGGATGGGCAAAAGCTGCCAATTCTGCTTCTGTGAAACTTCCGCCACTGGCAAAATTGTAATCTCCCGGAGGGTTTTCACCCAGTTCTGAGGAAACTTTTTAATGAATTGCAGAATAATACATATAAACTGCGGAATGTATTCAATCCAGCAGTTTAATGCATTATTTCATAATTTGTACCCCTTGTAATACAGCCACCCACCTCTCCCACTGGCCCCCTTTCCAATAAAATACCCTGGTGTCTTCTGGTCCCCCCACCTGCTGATTGTGGGGCCCATGTAAAAACCACCTCCTGTCCCTGCCATGGCCACTCAAACACGCTGATCACTGCCCCAATGTAAAATTAAAAAAAATCCAATCCCTGGTGTCCAGTAGTCTCCCCCTCCACCCACTGATCTTGGCCCCCACAAAGTTATAATTCCCTGGTGTCTAGTGGCCCCACCCATCCAGGATCCCCTTAATTAAAAAAAACTGCCCACAATCCATTGACTCTGACTCCATCCTATTCAATTTATATTATTCCCTCATGTCTAGTGGACCCCCCCATCCCTGATTGCCTGAAAAAAAAAGTAATGCAAATTCCCTGGTGTCTAGTGGATCCCCCATCCCCCCACCTTGACACTTAGTCCACCACCCTGCTCCCACCCCCTCACACCCAGACCCTGTGTGGGCCACTGGCCCAGCCCTCCTCTCTCCTCTATGGCCGGTGGCCCACTGAACTGTCAATGAATGAGCACATGCTTGCACAAACATATGCTCATTCATTGACTTTTCAGTGTGCCACCAGCCATGGAGACAAGAGTAGGGCTGTGCTGGCAGCCCGCGGGGTGGGGTGTAAGTGGGGTAAGGTGGTAGACTAACTGTCGGGGTATGAGGTATGAGTTCACTAGACACCAGAAATTACTTTCTTTTCAGATGATCGGGATAGGAGAGAGCCCACTAGACACCAGGAATAATATAAATTTACTGGGATGGACTCAGAGCCGAAGGACTGCTGGCAGTTTTTTTTATTAAAGGGATCCTGGATGGGGGGCACTAGACACCAGGGAATTATAGCTTTTTGGGGCCAGGATTGGTGGTCAGCACCAGTCCAGAGTTAGACCAGTCCTGAGCTGGTCTAATGCCTGGTGTGCCATAAGGGGTCCCACCTGCAGACCCACAGGGTACAACGTCAGCAGTGCTGACCACCAACACTGATGGTGGTGGACTGCTGGCATGAACTGTGGGCCGGCTACATGGCTGGTTGCATGGAACGCTGTCAGGGGGTATGCCCTCTGTCCTGCCAGGGGCACATGCAGGAAATAGGTACTGACTTGCTGGGGGGGCAGGGATGTACCCCGGCATGGCAGACAGGGTTCTCAGTGCTAGCAGACTGCAGCAGTGCCAGCGGTGGGGCTAGACTACTGCAGTGGACATCGACCCACCCTGTGGGCAACACATCCACCGGTGCTGTCAGTGCTGCATATCTGTGCCGCAGCTTGTGCCATTCCTCCTCCATGTACCTTCCATTGGCTGCATGGGTGTGCTTGGTGCACGCTGTGGGACTTTGGTGTCAGGACCCATCCTGTACCTGAGTCAGGCACAGGGTTCCTGGTGCATTGCAGATCAGTGCAAAATGTCATTGGCGCAGCTTTCACTGATCCTTGAGAATCAAGCCCATGGAATATAACAATATCTGTGGCTTGGTTACTAGCACTGCTCATCTTACCCACCACTGCAACATTTACTCTTCCCTGGGATGGGTTTCTCCTTTTTCCAAGTATACATTATTATGGGATGCTTGCTTGACAAACTAAGAAAGTCCAATGCCCCAGTTTGCATCTCAGCTATATTGCAGGTCCTTTCAACACCCTATGGTTTATGGTTTGGTGACACACTTTTATTTCAAGAACCTAGGTGCTCCACCAAGGTGGGCTAAATAGCCTTCTCTTACTCAGATTCTGGACTCTTTCCTTATCAGGCTAGTTGCACTGATTACCTACGTTGCTTTGAATCCATGTTACTTTACCACTGTCTAAGTTAATCAGCCAGTCTGTGCTCTTAGTTCTGCTGTCTCCTTTGTACCAGTCATATCTACTTGCTTTTTAGGCCATCTTCGACATGGGCAACGCCTTTTATTGCAATAATGGTGTGTACTCTAGACAGCTAGTTGCAGTAATTGCATTAACGCATGCTTTATTTATGTGACTTGTACCCTGGGGCCCAGATATTCGAAAGGTTGCACCATGCACAACAGAGATGCACCAGTGCAAGTCCGAAAATGTGCCATTGTGCGATATTCAGCGGGAGACAGCTGTGCCCCCCAAATCGCAATGCACAAGAGCACAATGGTAATGAATGCATGAGCAACTGAAGGGGGAGGAACCATGAATAAATGGTGCAGTGCGATATTCGACAACATGCGCCATGCGCAATAGGGGAGCAAGCGGAAGTTGCATGATAGTGGAAATGACCCAAAATAAAAAGGAACAAGAGATAGGTGCAAGAACGCTACAGGGAAGCCAGAGGTGGGAGAAAGCTGACAGCTACAGAAGATGGGAAGCAGTGAGTAGCTGGGAACATAGGGCAACAGGACAGGAGTGGGGAGCCTGTGCCACAGTGGACTGAGGGCAGTGGCAGTGGACAGGACAGCCAAATCTTGGAGGTGTTCCCGGTACAGGGGGAGTAGCACAAAGGACAATGGGGGGAACAGGATTACAGCTGCCGGGGGGGAACACAAGCCAGGGACATGGCCAGTGCCACCATTCACATGGAGGCAGTAATGAGGGGTGTGAGAAGGCAGGCAGCAGGGGGGCATGGCCGTGGAAGGGCCCGTCAGTGATATGCCCCCCAACAGGCGGTACCGAGCCCGCACCAGCTTTGAGCACTACAGTGACACCGAGATAGTGGGCCGGTAACGCCTGAACCGGGCGATCCTGAGGTGGCTCTGTGAGCTGTGCAGTGATGAGATGCAGGCACCCACACGATGGAGCCATGCTCTTTCAGTGGAGACAAAGGTGACAGCTGTCATGTGCCTGCTCACCACGGGCACCTTCCAGAGACCAACAGGAGACACAACAGGCATAACCCAGTCGGCCGCATCATGTCTACTCACACAGTTCCTTAGCACACTGCTGCCACATGCTGTGGAGTACATACATTTCCCCAGCACACAGGTGGAGCACACAACACACATACAACAGTTCCACAGGATAGCATGTATGCCTGGCATGCTCGGGGCCATTGACTGCACCCATGTGGCCATCCACATACTACCTGGCCTGGAAGGTGCTGCATACATTAATCAGAAGGGCTATGCCAGCATCAACTGCCAGGTGGTATGCAATGCTTGGGGGCACATAACCAATGTCTGTGCCACGCACCCTGGGGGAGCACATGATGCCTTCATCTGGCACCAGTCTGCACTGTGCCACAGGTTCAAGAGTGGGAACATCCCCACTGGCCACCTAGTGGGTGAGTATGCAAATCATGCAGAAAGACATGGATCTTGGGATGGGCATAGTCAGAGGTGACATGGGTACTGGCCTAGATGGCCCATGGCAGGGCAACGCTGATCACCAAACTAATGTCCACCCTCTACACACAGGTGACGGTGGATATCCACTCCGTCCCTGGCTGCTCACACCATACCGGCAGCCCGCGACCCCATCACAGCAACAGTACAATGAGGCACATGTCACCACACGCAATGTCATAGAGCGGGTGTTTGGGATGCTGAAGGCAAGTTTCCATTGCCTGGACACGTCTGGCAGTGCCCTACAGTACAGCCCCTCGAAGGCCTGTGGGCTATTCCTGGCCTGTTGCATTCTGCACAACATGGCCAATGACTGTGGGATAGCTGTCGAAGATGGGGACAGTGATGGGGATGATGAGGACTCTAATGCAGATGGTGATGGGCAGCCCCCCCTTGGTCGAAGGGACCCCCGACTGATCCGGATGTCACAGCTGCACTGGGACACCATCACAGAGGAGCACTTCAACCAACCCAGGTAAGTCATGGGGCCATGTGCAACCACCAATGGCAAGTGCACAACCCACAAACACGCATGGACAAACCCCAGGGGTGCATATCGTAAAGGGAATTGGCGGTGCATGGAACCGCACATGCCGGCAGGGATGGGCAAGGTCTAACATGGCACATGGACACACACACACACACACACACCTCATAAGACATGCACAAAGGGTAGGAGGCACGCCGACCCCAACCACCACCCCTAGCCACACACACGTCCACAGACCACCACGCCCAGTGCCTGTCATTGTGCGTGTCTCAGACGCTGGGCACCATTGCACAGTGGTGGACAGCGCAATGCAGGCATCATCATGCACACACCACAGTGGCCAGCAGCCGGGAGGGTGTGCACTTGAAACATGTGTGTGTGTACAGGGCCAGGTACCCTATCTGTGAATTGCACGTTGAACACCACACTGCACACAGGGCAGTGTCAGACAGTAGTCATGGTGGGAGACAGGTCAGTCACGCGGCACAGTGCCACGGCCACCACGGATGTGTGGGCAGCCCCGCCGAGACCCACCAGCAGTGACAGGCTGACCATTGGCCTCATGGGGTGGCACTGACGGTCTCCAAGGGGTGCCGCTGCGGGAACACGACCGTTCTTGAGCAGGGGTCTGCAGCTCACCGAACATGCCTGCATCAGGCGTGCTCAGGATGCCCACAGCTGAACCTGGTGTCAACAAGGAGGGTGTTGCATGACGCCGGGAATGGGGGGTGGACATGGCACTGTGCGGTGTATGTGGTGCATGGGCAAATAACTGTGTGCCCATTGTGGCCATGACAGCTGTGAATGCCTGTGTCTGCCTGTCAATGGCGGGGGTCACATCCTCCTGCAGCCGGTCCATCCTTGCCAGGAGCAGACCGGTGTCCCTGCTGGGCCACTCCTTTGCCTGGCACAGGACTACACTGAGTGCATCTACTGCCGTCACAAGCCGCAACTGCTGATCCACTGATTCATGGAGTATGCGGGTGTACTCATCTAAGAGGTCATCCACCTGATCGGCATGCTGTCCCTCATGGTGTTCGTGGCCGTGCTGGGCAGCACTCCTTGAGGTTGGGCACTGCACACCAGGGCCATGCCTGGGCATGTCCACAGGTGGTGCACTGATGCTGTCCCCCGACAGTGTCTCCCCATTGCCCTTGGGCTCAACAGTGCTGCTGCAGCAGCCGCAACAGTCCCACTGTCCTGGACACACACCAGTGCTGCCCCACTGGTGCAGACAGGCACAGGCTGGGACTGTGATGTCACACAGGCCTCCACGGTGGCACCACTCACGGCTATGCCCATGCTGTAATCTGCTGTGCGGTCATCCTGCGGCCCACATGTATCACTGTCCATGATGTGAGTTCCATCATCATCGGTGATGGATCCGGCACCAGTCCGAGTCTCAGCATGCTGGCATCCACAGACACTGTTACACTGGGACACAGGCAGGGCCTCCCTGCACCTGCTCCACCAACATCAGTCCGGACAGCCAGGCAGGCTCACTGTCGTCCTGACCCTCGGACACCAGTGGAGGTGGATGGGCCCTCCTCTGTGTCCAGGGTATCGCTCTCAGTGGATGAGCCCACCACCGCTGACCCATGTAGACACTCAGGAGCTGTAAGGGAACACAGTAGCATTAATGTATCTTCCCTACCCTGTGACATTCCCCCCACCCCCCCCCACAGTGACAGATCAGGACCTACCATGCAGTGACAGGCTACCACCCGTCTGGAAGCCACCACCTGGAACACCCGTGAGGGCACAACACCGCATGCTGCAAGCAACCCGCTCTTCCTGTGGCATCAGGCGTTGCACGGCCAGCTGTCCCCCACCAGTCACAGCCCGTGCTGCCCTGATGGCAGCCACATTATCTTTAATTCTCCTCCTGTCTGTGCCCACCTTCCTCTTGCACTCCTGCACAGACCACTGGTGGCTGCCATACTGGTTGACGGCACGCGCCACCTCACCCCATGCCGCAGCATGGGCCTGTGATGTTGCCCACTGTCCGCTGAGCAGCGGTTCCTGGTCAAGGTAGGCCTCAAACAGGGCATTTGATTCTGCCTTGGTACAGTTGGGCCTCCTCCATCTCCCACGTCTCTGTTCCTCCTCCTCCACCTCACGTTTGGTTATCATTGATCCTGTGGGAATGACAGGTGTTACCTCTGACTGTGTAGTCCCATGTATTTCCCACACACCACAGTCCACACTGGCAAACAACATGCAACTCACCACAATAGACTGCAATACCAGACTATGGCCTCTGCAGCCACATGTCGCATTTATATAACGCAATGCATGCAAATGAGGTGAGGCTCAATTTTAAGTGGATGCTAATGCAGTAGCTGCACTGTTGAATCGCTGATGAGCTGATTTGCATATGCCGGCTGAATATCACACTGTTGCGCCTTGTGCAATTCAGTTGAACGTGCTTAACTCTGTGACATGCGCAGTAGACACCGAACGGTGCATGCTCAGGGTGCTGACACCAACGCCTGCCGCACTGCTGATGTGCTGAGCGTGGGAGGCAGTGCAGGGCATGTCCACCACTGTGCCAGTGGTGTTAGTTCACTGTTCACATGTATGACGCTCTTGCACTGGGGCACCGTAGGCGCCGTGGTGTGACAGCGCAGTAGGCCGCTACAGGAAGTGCCACACGGGTGCCCTACTGCGCTACACATGGTGAGTACCAATCGCGCTGTGGCGGTCCATGCGTGAGGGACCCCTGACCCTGTGCCGACTTTTGTCCCCTAGGCACCATGCATCTGCATGGGTGCACCTCTATCGTGCTGTTCGGTGACAGTGCGATGGAGAATGGCAGCGCAGTACTGCACGGCATACACACGTGGCAGACATGCACTACGGAGCACCATTTTGATACTCAGTGCTTGTAAGATGGCATGGAGATGGGCACCAATCTGGAGCCAGGTCGAACTGGCTAACCTAGTGTCTCTGGTTGAGCCTCATGCTGCTGCTCTCTTTGGGGAGGCACCCCGGACAGATCCAGGAGTGCTGTGTGGGAGGAGGTGGCGGTGGCCCTGGAGGAGGCGACGGGCATCCAGTGCACAGCAGAGCAGTGTAGACACCGGTATGGGGACCTCCAGCATAGGGACCCTGACAGGCTTGCCCACCTGGGGCAAGTGCCAGATGGGGTGTGGTTCCACGGCCAGGTAGGTGCCCCATCCATACACTGTTTACATCCATATGGGTATCACGGTGGTATGTGTCCAGCACACAGCGGGGTCCATCCAGTGTGGGCCGTGGTGGTGGTATGGGGTGGGTGGCAGATGGGTATGGCTGTGTGGGATCACACGCACCCGGGCCGGGGGGCCTTTGCTACTGGATTGTACTGATGTTCCTCTCTCCATGTTTGCACCCTAGGCCCTGAGGAGCACCGGCATGCCAGGGAGGGGCAGCTGTGGTGTGAGGCACATCAGGATGCAAGAGCACCCATACCAGCCCAGCGCTGGAACCAGCCTGATGATGGTGAGTGCCTTACATCCAGGATTTTTTGTGCATGTTGTGTAACAGGGCAGGCGGTGGGGCATGGCCACCATCCATTGACACCACTGCCATGCACGCAACATGGTACAGTCAGCACTGTCCAGTGGCCTGCATGTCTGGGAGTGCGTCAATGGTGGTCCATGCATGCACCGGGTACATGGCTGTGCCACTGCCTTCGCACCACAAAGCCATGTCACTGTACAGCCATGGTGGTGCTGTTCAAGACTTGGGCTGGGGTGTGTGCAGCAGTCCGCATGGTTGTGTGCACCTGGGACGCATGGTCAGCCTCACAGCTTTACCTGGGGGGGGACGTGTGTGGCGGCATTGTGTCTGCAGCCATTGCTTCGCTGTCTGCTGCTGCTTCCCACTGTTGGGTGGTTGTGGTGGGGCTGCCTTGCATGGTTCTGTGGTGCTCAGGGTTATATTGTCACAGTGGGGGTGGTGGCATGCTTGGGGTGTCCTGCACTGTTGGGTGCTACTCCTGGACAGGGTGTATGGGGATCATGGTGCAGGGTGTGCTCTGCATTGGTGGGTTGGTGTGGCATGGGGTGGACAGGCATCCATGTGTGACAGTCCCAGCTTGCAAGGGGGTGTGCTGGTGCACCGTGCCACGGCGATGGATTTCTTGCTGGTGTCCCTGGGCCATTGGTTATTCCTGCTCTCCTCCAGTTGTGTGGTGCATGGGCTGGGGGGGCAATGTCTGTTCTGTTGAGTGCTCCTCTGCCCATCCCTACCATGGGTGGTGGGCCCCTGCATCCTGTCCTTGCGCATCCCTGGTTCTGCTGTTGTGCTGCTGCCCTGCTCCACTAGGTGTCCCTGGTTTTGCTATTGTGCATCTGACCTGTGCCACTGCACATCCCTGTTTGCGCTATGGTGCAGTTGGCGTGATATTCAGTTGTGTGCTGCAGGTGCATCCTGACCTGCACAGTGTTTGAATATCACTCGTATTGCGCATGGGCACAGTGGACTTGTGCTTGCTCCTGCTGTTGCGCACTTTTGTGGCACAGTTTGAATATCTGGGCCTGAATCTCCCTGATTTTACCTAATTGCTCATCTGCTATTATAGGGTATAGTTTCCCCTTGTTCTGTATGGATTTCCACCTCAGCTGAGAAATGTTGATGTACCACACTGCAAAGGTCATGGACTGTCATTGCACCCCTTTGGTGGTACAATACCATTTCAGTTGAACAGAAATCCTTGTGGCAGCTGGCATTTTTCAACATGCTTTTGCATGCACAGCAATCAGTTTAAGTTCTGAACTGAAACTTCCCATGTGTTCACTGCTGCTGTACAGTGTTGCAAGACCATGTTTGGTAAAAAAAAAAAGTAAAACTTAACTATACACTAAATAAAATACTGGATGGGCAGCTGTATGCCCAACTAGCCTGTGCTGCCACCTGGGTTTCTGATTGCATCAGACCCCTCGAGCTTCACTCTCGATGTCTGATGTAATTGAAACCCCTCTGTGGCAGCACAGGCTGGTTATGCAAGGTTGCCCATCCAGTGTTTTCTCTGCTATGTTCTACCTGAGTCACTAGCTTTGCTATTTTTGCTCTTTGTAGATAACTCCTAAAGAAGAAACATGGATTCTAACTCTACACTCTGTTTTTAGCTTGCATTTACAGTAATATTACTTGTTTTGTTTTCTACCTGTGTTCTGTACTCTGTGGGGGAACAGAAGATTTTTAATTCCCAATGTGTAGGCTGGCTATTAGGTGCTAAATAAATTCAGAAGAAAGCAAGGTGAGTGGGAAAAATAAATGACTACAATAAAACTTTTTTTTTTTACTTTATTGACATTCACTTTGCTGGGATGTGGGGTGATCATTGTTGCGTGCTAAGAGGATGAGGGGTACACACACTGAACGTGTTTTTCTGCCTTTATGAAATGTAAACCCTGCAGTACACACTGTCAGGATCAGGCATGCTGCCAGAAGCCAGCATTTGCTTTTTCCTAACCCGGGTTTGAATACTGAATACCCCAATAATGAATACCCAAATATTAGGGGCCTGAATACTGAATTTTCTGGAAAAGATATTTGCACAGCTCTAGTTTCTTGTTTTAGGATGAACTACCATTTGCACAAGTCAGCCAAAAGAACCATCTTTAAAATAATCAAATAGGGTAATATACGATGTCAAAATCTTCAGCTTTGAAAAGGGAATATTAAAGAGCAGTTGACACCTTCAAGAGAACTTCAACAAAACATAATATTTTGATATAAAGTTCAACTTGTACTAAACATTAGTTCTTTATTCCTCCTCCCCATTATTTATTGAGGAGGTCATTTGCATGCAAACAGGATTTTTGCTCCTGAAGAGTTTATCTATTTCTATTGCTGTCTCCCTACCTGAGGTCATAATGCACTGCTTGTGAGATCACAATTACTCTAATGGCAACAGATTATGATGTCACAACACAGCATTATGACTTGAAGTAGTGAGTAAGCTGTAGAGGCAGATTAACTTTAAAGTAACTGTATGGGATAAAAATCATGTATTCATGTACATTTTCTCAGTAATAAATAATGGGGAGGAAAAATCTAGTGTGTGTATATATATATATATATATATATATATATATATATATATATGGAATACAAGCAGAATTTTACCTAATTATTATGTTTTTCAAACTTTTCTTTGTGGCGTCAGTAGCTCCTTAAGAGGTTAATATATGAAACCAAAAAAATAGACATATTTGCATCTGAGAAAGACTGTGACTAAAGGCAATGGCAATAAAAGAATTATGCTAATGTAACCTAAAGATTTTTTAATACCCCTCCAATGCCTATTCCTGTCTATCCTAAATGTTACATAACCGGGTATGTTTAGCTTATTATCTTGAACAGAAGATAACCAGATCTCAGAAATAGTGTCAATGACTGGGCTGAGTCAGTGAGCACATTCTAATTTATTGGGTTTCCTTACTAAGCTCTTAACATTGCTGTAGAAACATCCAAAACCCTCTTGTAAATTTGAATCCTGCTAAGTGTCAATAGCGGTATTTTGTATCTTAGCAGCAATGAGACCAGGATTTACCTCAATATCACTGCATAGTATAAGAAAAATCAAAACTATAAGTTTTACCCATGAAAACAATCTAACATGCCTGTGTCAATAGAAACAGGAGGTAGCTACAGTCTTAGTGCTCAGATTTGTTTTTACATTTTTAACCACAGCATTTACAATTACATGATAAACCAATAAGCATTTTCCCCTGTGTGTTGCATGTTTAATAAAATTAAATAGAGGCTGTGTATCCTGAAGATCAGAGCATCAAGATGTGAACCTGGTAACCCAGCAGACCTGGGTTTGTAACCCACAAGGGACACTTGCACACTGTATGATCTGAGTAAGCCACTTCACTTAACCTCTCTGTGCTCCCAGGATACACCTGGAAATCAGATTTGGTTCAATGTGCCTTTCCCAGACAAAAACTCTAAAATAAAATAAAAATAAAACAATGACTTGGTGATTTTAAATCAGCAGAAGCATACTACGTGTCAGTCTTATTTAACGTTTTCACCAATACTAGCACATTACTCCTACTGCGCTCCAAGGATGCCCCCATGGCATGCTGTGTTCTTTCCATAAGTAGGTTTTGACACTGACATGTACACACCAGCTACAACAAAAGCTGCCTCAAACCAAAACATCATAACTGCAGCAGAACCCACAGTATTATAAAATGGGTTTGAAAACTGTGAAACCTGTTTGGCTAAGGGCCATCTTTCCCCATGCTCTTATCTCAGCACAACAGCACTGGATAAAGATCCAGCAGCCTCTTTACAATAAAATCAGTACTAACCACACATCCCTAACCACCATCACAAATGTGGCTGCCACCTTTACTCACTTAAAACCTTCAACTGGGCTTTAAAAACAAAAGTGTCTTAAAGTAAAAAAATAATAGCTAAATGTTATTTGCTCTCACAATCCTCTTCTTATGCTCACATGCATACATTCAACAATGAAGTACCGCAATGCTTACAGTTTTAATTTCTGGTGTTTATTTGTTGATTGTGAAAAATCCCCTTCCTAGCTTTACTTGCTTACCAGGGAAATCTCTGCTGTTTAACATGCCTTGGTTATAACATAATTCCTGGTTTTGTCAGAGACCTTCTGTTGTGTGAGTGAGAGTATAAACATTCTGCCGGTAAAGCCAAATGAAGATCTGAATTCTTGTATTCCATTCATGGTAAAAGTTCCACCTGTTGAGTGTAGGAAAGCCAGAACAGAAACAAGGTGGGGAAAAGGGATGAAGTAATATAAAGAAGTAGAAAAGGTGAGGAAAGAAGTGTATGTGGTGAGTTTGGGAAAATAGATGGCTTAAGGGCTAATTTAAAAAAAAAATGTGTTTAGCTGTGCATTATATTTGAAACTGAGATGGCATGCCAAATGTTGGGATGTGCTAGGACTATTTTGTTGGGCTAGATGGATGTTTAAAAAATCTTTAAAATGCTTAACATTATATTATTTTTGTGTATTTTATACTCCCCCCCCAAAAAAAATTGGACACATTTTATTATTGCAATAAGACATTCCAGAGTGTGCTTTGTGGTGGGATTACAACACTTCTTGGCTGGTGGAAGGCACTCAGCAATGTCTCATGCCTCAAAACACAAACAAGGTATGTTGCTATTCCATGCAGTGCACACCCTATCATGTCTTATTGCTTAATAATTTGATTCAGAACTTTAGAACTGATCAGGTTTGAGAGATTTCATTTCAGTACTAGTTTCCCTATTTTATTTTCAACCCACTGCTATTTGCTCAAGATTTGTAAACAACATTAATAGGCAGGATCATGTATTGAGTAACAATTGATGTTTATTTGGGGGGGTGCAGTTACATTTAACCACTCCTTGTTGATAACTTTATATAGCCTTCTTGACTGACCTACTTAGGACAATGTTTTCACAAGTTATGCATTGTGCTCAAAATAAGGGCAAATTTAGCCTTGACTGTAACTATGCAGATAGAAAGCTAACTGTCTGAAATGATAGATTTGCAGCTACTTCACATAATTTATGCAAAGACTTAAATAGTCCTGCCCTTTAATATTAGCAGTCAGATAGGCAGGCTCTGTAGTGTTCTCTTGTTTTCATTTTTCATGGTTGAGAGAGCCTTGTGCATAACTTTGCTTTCAATTTTACTGATGGGACAAGTTATGAGATCCAGTCCAGCTCCTTGTTGGGCTGAATCTATAAAACCAGATGAAAGTGGATGTCCTACGAACAGGTAAATTGCCATTTCTAACCAAACCTTCTATTAATTTCTTCTGTTTATTGAAGCAAATTAATATAATGCTATAAATCACTAGGAAGGTTGCCTAGTGTAATTGTCTTTCTGTTAACTGCAATCAATCCCAGCAAAGTTGCCTAACTTGAAATGAATGTTGAGGTATGTAGTCCCATCCAACAGTAAACAGGCTAACATGGGAAGCACTGTGTATAGTGGATAATAAATTATAAATATGAATCTAATAAGCTATACAGTCCACTAATGAAAGGAACATAAGGTGAAACATGTTTGCCTCACAACTTCTGTGTTTTCTGTATTACTGTATAACAAGTATCATTCCTTACATAGCATTTAATCCAATTTGTGTGAAATAACTGTATGTATGTTATTACATGAAATTAGACAAGAAAACATAAGAACTAGTGTGATAAAATGGCTGCATATTATTTAGAAATGTTGCTTCTCCTTGTATTTTGAGACATTTAAGCAGAACCTAGCTTCCCGCGACAGCAGCAAGCTCTGTTATTGCTGCTGATAGCAGCCTGTCTCAGATCACTTCTCAAGCCAGCCATGCTATGTCTGTGAGACAAAAAGCCATAATGCAGCATTACTGGGACAATAGGACATTCAGAGTCCTTCATCACTTGTGAGTGGCAGGAAGGTGTTTTTCTATCGTGGGAACTAGCCAACCCCCCTGATTACCAATAATAAAGGCACAAACAAGGCTCTTATTTATATCTCAAGAGACAAGAACAATTATAGTGTATCAGAGTGGACAGTAAAGATTAATTGCTTATCACAGAGGAGAGCATTATAGTCTACAAACATGGATGAAATCCCTTCTGGCCTGCTTTGTCATGAAGTCATCTCATTTCTCAAGAAAGAAGGTCATACAGTTGCAGAAAGCTGCAACCGTATATGCATCGACCTTGCAATTTCTATACAGGGCACTGTTCTCAAAAGAGCCATTATGTGCATATATAAATTGTTACATCAGCACCACACAGGTGAGTGTTGGTACACAGGTGGCCACTGGGTGACCTTGTGCACTGTGGGCTCTGTGGGAGGCATGGCACATCCTGGCTATTCTGATCCAGTCTTTAATATGTGTGGAGTGTCATGGGGCCATGCTCTGTTCAGATCATTCTTGTGGAGCAGATGGTTCTGCCTGACCTGGATGGTCATGGAATGCATTTGCATTGTCTACCTCCTCCTGGACTGTACCCACCCCATAAGAAGCAGCACGCACACATTCACATTAGAAAGTATTATTCTCTACTGTCTCCTGGTTAATGTCTAGCATGGTAGTTCTTAGGGGATTGATAGTATTTGAAAACATTTTTCTTGCCCATTTAAATAATTTTCAAGTGGCTTGCAAGAAATATTATAACAGAACTGCTAACACATCTGTGTCCCAATGTGAGTCAAACATTTTATTTATTTATTTCTTGAAAACTTCAGAGAATTACCTTTGAGCACAAGTGCTCATTTACAAAGGTTCCGTATCAAATACATTGTCACAAAAACATTGCATGTACAATAAGCAGGTCCAGAGGAAATGCAATTGAGTCAGGCTCAAAGCACTTAAAGAGAAACTGTCAGCAATGTGTGCATATGCACTGGTGTCTCTTGTTCTACTTAAATGCAAATCGCACAGTCTATGTGCCCCAAAAATTCCAAAGTCCCCAAAAAAATAAATTTTTTTAAGCTGTCATGTCCTTCCTCCATTTTTGGAGTTTGATTGACAGCCATGACCAAAAGTGACGTCATCAGTGGGCTCAGCTCTTTTACAGGGTAGTTACCTTGATTATAATCTTATGGTAGCAAGTTGTGTGATTTCTAAAATCTCTGGATTACTAGTAGCTGCTTTTCATGCTATTCTCACATTCTGATTTACAGGTTAGTGATGTTTTTGTTATCTTGTGTTTCTGTTTGTGTTCTTGTGTTTCATATGCTTATTGAGCTGTCTTTGGATACTTGTATATGAATGTCAAAAGAACATTGCTAACAATTAAAGTGGCAACTTGCAAGCTGAATTAATCATTTTTTTTTACTAATAATGCTTTCAGTGGCTTTAGCAGTATCCCATTGTGTCACTTTTGCATGGTTTCACATTTTGTTACTCTCAGGAATTTTTTTGTTAAACCTAAATGGGACACTAGTAAGTCAGCCTTTATGTATGTGTACAGTGTCCCTTTCCTTCACAGATGCATTGGTCAGTAGCCCTTCTGAGGTGAGAGTTAGTGAATTAGAAGCATACACTTAGATCACCTGTAAAATGCACTCCTTTATGCCTTTGCAAAAGTAACATAGCCTGAGTATATGTTTACTGGCACTCAGAGCTGTTTGTGAGAATTTTCTTGAGAGAAATGCATAGTAAGCGTTGCCAATTGGTGGTTGTCGGGGACGGTTGAGGAAATAAAGTGGAGTCTGTAATTTTTTTTTATGCGATTTGTATATGATGTGATGCAAATGGGAGGAAGGTATTGGTCCTTTGCTCGTTTCAATGAGCAATCACCAAAAATGTTGTTATTCATGTATGTAAATGCCTCTTGTGGCTGCTCACTTGATTATCACAACAGGCTTTTTTAATTTTTTTTTTAGCATCCCAAATATACATGTATCCCTTGCCAAGTTAGCATACTCTCAGTTGCAAGTTAACCCCAAAAGTAAACAGTGGCTTGTCAAATGATGACTGTCTCGTCCATTTCAGTCCTGGTGCCTCCCTGCTTCTGACTAATACACAGAATCTAAATTGTTTAAAAATTGTTTGTAATGGTTTGTGTTTATACTAAGCTACTTTTAATTTTTTTTTTGAGAACCAATTTAAGATCTGCTTAGTGGGATGCATACAAGTAGTTTCCATGAAAAGCATTTAAACTATTGTAGCAGGGTGGAAGACTTTCACTAGTCACTTTGCAATGTTCAGGGGGAATCACAGCAGGGTAAACAGCTAAATGCCTTAGCTTGTGGCTGTCCAACATTTAGGGAGAAATAAAGCCAGTGTACTACTGTTTCTTCAAAGTATCTCTTCGTTATGCAGACTCTGAGTGTTCTTAATGCCAGTTACTTCCAACTTTTAGAAAGAATTGGAGCAGGGTGTAAAGTTGAACCTCTCCACTAGTAACCAATAATTAGGGAGAATTAACAGGGTAGTGCTAACACCAAATCCTCTCCAGTAGTTGACCACACAGCCTTTTGAAAGAATTGCGGCAGGTCGCACAGCTGAACCCAGTCCCCTGCTCACTCCACAACATTTAGAGAAAATCAAAGTAGGGTGTACAACTGAAATCCCATCACCAGTAGTTGATACCAAATATTTAGGATGACTCAAAGCTGAGTGTACCACTGAACCGATCAACTATTTGCTTTCCAATATTTAGGGAGAATTAGAGCAGAGTGTACAGCTAAACTGTCTACACTAGTGGATCTCTGACATTGAGGGAGAAATGGAACTGCTGCACTACTCTTTCTTCAAATTAATTCTTCATTATGCCGACTCTGGGTGTTCTTAATGCCAGTCACTCCCCAACATTTAGAGAGAATCAATACAGAGTGTAAAACTGAACCTTTCCACTGGTCACTCCCTGATCATTTAGACAGAATCAAACAGGGTGGGCCACAGAAGCCATAGCACTAGTCAGTCTAAAACACATGCCAAGAGAAATACATATCACCTTGATGCTGCCGCTGCTGGGCCACCACAGTACGTCATGGATTTACAGCTGAATCTTTACATTTTATTTTGTCATATATCTTGCACTTGCTTAAGGCCTTCATAACTATGGCCTCCAAGCACACAGACACACTGGTCATTTGCTCAGAGTACCAACTCGATCTTCACGATTGATTCAGTCTCTCAGAAAACAAAATACAAATACACTACAGAAATGTAAAGATTCAGTCCAAAAGACTCGATTCATTGTATGGATTCGACATGCCTATAAAAGTTCAGTATGTAGTACTCAGTAGCAGGGATTCCCCCAGCAGGAAACTGATGGGAATATCATCTTTAGAGACACCACCATTTACTTTCTTTGACTCACCTGTAGCTGTGAGTGTCACACAAGTGACCAGTTACTTTTTCTGACTCATCTCTAAGCATAATTGTGGATGGGGTGGGGGTGAAGGTTCTACACATGAGTGGGGAGGAACTTTTCAGAGTCTGGATGCAAATATGGGGGAAAAAGTAGAAAATAGACTGTTCTGCTAATTAAGTTGTGAGGCATTCAAGGCATTACACATGTGAATATCATCAGATTTTATAACAGCTCAGTAAAAAGAGCAGGGGACTGGTACCATTTCTTAGAGTTTCTCCATATACATATGAGAGGCATTTATATAAACAATTACCATCACATTTGGTGCATACTCATTGAAATGAACAAAGAACAGGTACCTTTTTCTCTCACCACATTCATCACATAGTACAGTTTTTTTTGTTTAAATACACAGTTTCCATGCCTCTCTTGCCAATTTGATCAGTGCTCCTGCATAGTACCTTTCCCCCACACTTACAGACATAGCTAGACCTAGCAAGTAAAATGAGGCATTTGAAATGATGACATTTTGACAGATAAGGGGAGTCTCTCTCATGATTTTTACTGTATTTCATATGATGCAATGCAGATTATAGGGAGAAAAATAAGAAATAATAATGGTCCATTGTTCATTTTCTGAGACATCTTCACATCTGATGATATTCATATATATAAATTCCTGGAATATTTGCCAACTTCATTAGAGTAACAGTCTTTTTCCATATTTGTTTTATTGTGGTATTTACATCCATCCATTTTCCAGTTTCTCCCTGCACCTGTATCGAACCCTTAACCCCCACCCTTGCCCACACAGTTACAGATGCAGCTTAGTGCAACAAAGCAAACTGTGGCTTTTGAGATCTTGAAATTCTCCTCTGAATCACATTGAGTTCATACTCCCCTTCCCCTGACTCCTCCCTGTTACTACTTTTGTGAAGTGAGACATGTAAGATGAGCAAAGTAGTAGTGTCAGTCAATATAAATGAATATATTTAAATCGGTACTTTGATGCTAAAAAATTAAAAAGAAGAGTAATTACTATTTTGAAGTATATTGTAAATGGAAGGTGTAGCTAAGTCCGAGCTATTAGAATGGGAGTAATAAGTTCTGTTGTGCCCGTGTCCTGGGTTCAGAAGTGGATTTGCATCCTTCATTGCAGACGACCAGGCTGTTATACAGTGCCACTCATGGCACCACTTCCCAGCTGGGGAGGGCTGGTGCCAGGTTCCACCAGTGCAGTAATCCCTTGCAGGGGGAGAGAAGTGGTGCATGTGTTGAAGCACCACTGTAATGTGCAAGACCGAGACATTACCAGGTACCAGAGGAGAAGGGCGTGCAATACACAGGTACCCTTGATGTTTCTGCGTAAGACACTGGGACTAAGGACCCCGTTCCTGAATTGGGTCAGAGTTTCAGACAGAAGTAGGAGCTTGCTACTGCAGCATAACCCCCCCCCAACTCACAGCTGCAGATTAACCCCAAAAGTAAACAGTGGCTTTTCAAGCGATGACTGTCTCGTATGTTTCAGTCCAGGTGCCTCTCTGCTTCTAACTAATATAGATTGCCTTGATACTTCCAGTGCTGGATCACCATAGTACATTGTGGATTTGCACTGAATCTTTACCTTTTATTTCTTCATTCATCATTTCATTCTTGCACTTTCAGAATGCTTTCAAAACTACGGCCACCAAGCACACAGACGTGTTCAGATGTTCAGAGTACCGATTCAATCATTACGACTGGAAAATAGATTGTTCTAATAATGAAGTTAGGAGGTACTCGAGTCATTTACACATGCATAATACATGTGAATAGCATCAGATTTTATGATGGCTCAGTAAAAAGAATAGGAAACTGGTACCATTTCTTATTGTTTCTCCATATACTCATCGTCACCTCATAAAAAACACATTAAAAATCATGACAGAGATGGCACTTTATTGTCATAATTTCAGCATTTCAAATGCATCAGTTTACTTGTTTGAACTCATCTGCAGCGCTAAATGCAGGGAAGAGGTGCTATACATGAGCAATGACTAATTTGGCAGGGGAGGCATGTAAATTCTGGATTAAAAAAAAACTAACACAAGCATGTTGTGCTAATCAAGTTTCCAGCTAAGAGATGCATTTACGTAAATTATTACTATCAAAATTGGTGCCTGCTCATTGGAATGAACAAAGAACAGGTACCATTTTTTGTTCCCCATATTCATCCCATTGTATACAAAAAAAAAGACAATCAACATTATTGTAACCTCCCCTTCCTCCCCAATTTAGCAACGGATGAGTATTAGAGAGCACCTGTCACAGCCACATTCACACACAAACACACCACTGACTGCCACAAAACAGACACTTTGATTATATCACATTCGCTACACCAGAAAACCAACAAATTGCATGTATCCCTAGTGTATGGTTCAAACTTCCTGACTCTCACCTCAGACTGTGTTCTGGCCAGTGTGTTTGTCAAGATGATGAGGACTGTACACAGTGGCTAAGACAGCTTTACAGACATTCCGTTCTTGTATAAAAAAACAGTACTGATTGTCCCCAGACTTGACACAATTCTCAACTGGCAAAATCGTAAATGAAAAAACACTCAGCACCACTGTAAAACTAGTAACTTCTAAAGCTTTCAAAGAAATTTTAAGATAGTCTTTTGGTATGAAGGTGCAGACTGGGATGCACTGGCTACAAATGTCAGCCTGGTACCAGATACAAATAAGGATCTTGGTGCTTCCTGCACCTGGAATAGTTCTTTGTCAGTGTACTAAATTAGACTATTGGAACACAGCGCATGATATGTGTACATTATAGTGTTGCCAATTCTGATCTTTTTCCTTGAAACATCAAGTGTTGGATTAACCACAAAAAAAAAGACCTTAATGTGATTGTCCTTTCCCAAAACCATAGTTTGATGCCAGCTTTAGGTGAATGGGTTGATCCTGTCCTGAATGTGGGTGTGTGTTGTCAGCCTGTCTGTGTATTTGTGCTTCCACCCTGTGGTGTGGCCTAAGGGTCTAAGTGCTGTGGCTGTGTGCTGCTATCATGTCTTGGAGGTGGTGGTGGTGGTGGCTGTGGCACATTGTGATGTCTATATTAAGGGAGCTGCAGTTCAGTCCTGTTGTGTGGTACCAGCATGTGGTAATTTTTATTTCCTGGAAATTGTACCACATGTCTGACCACTGGTCTGCTAGGTGGTGGTGAGGATTTTGATGACGTACTTCATGTGGTTGTGTGATGCTGTGCATGGTGGGACATATGGGTATGAGTGCTGCATTTCCATCCATTTCTGAGGGAGCCATGTGTGACCTTTTTAATCATGTTCTGCTTTTGTGTGGGTTGGGGCACGGTGTGATGTGTGGGTGTTTGTGCGTCATGTCTGTCTTGTTCACTGTCAGGTGGTTGTGTTTGCTAGGAAGCATTCATCATGGTGGTAGTATCCAGGGGAGCACAGTGTGATGTCCCTATAGGGGTGTTGCTTGTCTGACCCACAGTTTTGGATCTGTGTGTCAGTGTGTGGATGAGGTTCGGGAGATAGGGGTGGTGTTGCTATCATGGCCTGTTTTTTTTATGTTAATTGTGTGTGTTGTTATCAGTGGCTGCTCTGCATGGTTGGTCTAACAGGATGACATTGTTACTGATGTTTCTGCTGTCATTGTGCTACGTTGGTTTGATAAGCATGAAAACGATGGACAACACCAATGAAACATCTCAGTGCTGAAGGGGAAAAGGCCTTGTTGAGGTGGAACTGCTCATCACTAACACTTCTCCAAACAAAGTCTGCCTGATTTTATCTTATTTTAACATTTTGATCATAACTATATGTTGCAATATTCATACAGTATTCCTACAGGTATCCTTGTATTACAGTAACTCAGTATCTGTCAGTGTATCTGTCTGTTCCGCCTCAATGCACATTGACAATGTGGTCTTCTGTAGTGGTGGGAGAAGTTGCTCCAATTCGCTCCTCGAAGTGATTAGGGAGTAAGGCAGAATCTGCGAAGTACTCCACTAATACGGAAGCAGAGTACTTCGGTCATAATGAGGAATGCAAAGTCCATTGAAAGCAATGACTTCATGTTATTCCGCCTTCCCCAAACCACTACTCAACTAATTTTAAGGCGAAGTACATTGAAATCAATGTTCTTCGCATCACTCGCCCTTGTTGGTGAGCTCCAAAGGCAAATTTTGCAGTGATTCATGGCATTGCAGGTCACATGGGCTCTAGATTGTTCTGCACAGCCTCAGTTCAGGGTAGTGTATGTAGGTAGCTGTAGGAGACAGTTTGCTGTGAGAGCTCTCTGCAATTCAAACCCTCTAAAATCTGTTAAAAATGCCTTTTTGAGTAATTTTTTTTCCTCAAACTTTAGTGCATTGATTGTAGGAAACCCTCCTGTGCTCATATCATTGAGTGTTTATTGTTTGTGTGTGGATTTTGAATGTTAATGTACAACATTCAATCTGTGTACTGACAGACAGTGTAAGTGTGCTTTGGGGAGGGGCATATCTGAGGTGTAGGTAGAGTTAAGTTGGAGAAATAGGGAGTTCTTTGTTTTTTGGTTATATTTTTCTAGTATAACTGTGTTAATGGACACACAGAAATATTTTCAGTAACTGTTGACATTTTTTTGCTGACTGTGTCGTAGACCTGGTGCAGCAATGCATAATTTCAGGTTGTTTAAAATACGTGGTATATTACTGAAGTTTTCAATTTGCTTAGACAAAGTGTGTGTGTGTGAGTGTGTGTGTGTGTGTGTGTGTGTGTGTGTGTGTGTGTGTGTGTGTGTGTGTGTGTGTGGTGTGTGACATCAAATAATACACCTTTTATTTTGCCACAGTGTAATTGCAGCAGTGTGAACCTGCTATCCACTGCACCTGCGTGATTTTGTACTGCCATTGTGGTATCTTGGTTTTGCACTGTTACTGTAATCTGCAGTCACAGTGCCCCCCCCCCAGCCGGTGGCAAAAGGTATTCTTTTCCAGACTGGATTGTGACTTGAGCACCACTGGTTAGTTAAGGTGTTGTTGAACTTGTTGTGACTTTGTATCTCTATCTGTTGTTGAAGCAGCAGTTGGTTTTTATGGCGTCACATCCAGCGGCCCAGAGTGAACATTCCAAAATCTAAATTAGTTTAAAATATTCTTGTTGATCCCCCAAAATGCCCACAAAGAGATATGCAAGCAAAACTGTTTCTCGCCATCGCACTGCTGCCAGTGGTAAGATTGTCTGTCGGCGTGGTAGTACACAGTCACAGAAGTGCATTGCTGATGTGAGGAAAGGTATTTCTCATGTTTTTTACAGCGCAATCGGTAGCTTCACTCATAGTTGGAGTAGATGATGTTGTCCCAGCTGGTGATGTTAGTGCAGTTGCTGGTGGTATGAGTATTGCTGCCTCAAGTTCCACTTCTGACCAGTTAACCGTGTCCAAAAATATAGTTGAGTGTAAAGCAGTGCCAGTGAGTGACAGTGTAGATGATGTCATACTCCCCAGTAACATCCCAATCCCATTGGTAACTGAACATGAGGATCCTGATCACCATGGCAACGATAACACACAATGTCACATTGCTTCCACCACGGTTCAGGTCACTCATTTGTCATGCAATGATTCACAGTGTGATGCAAAAATATCAGGTGATGGTGGTGTTGATGATGAATCTGATGATGCTGATGTTGCTGTGGTTGCAACATGCAGTCCACATGCCAGCAGCATCCAAGCAGAAGGTGTGGATATGGATGATGTTCATGAATATGATGATGATGTCAGTGACCCCTGTTGGGAACCGGAGAAAAAGACATTGAAGGTGGCTGTGTCTGGGTCTGTTTGCATTAACCCCCTCCCCCTGTAAAAAGTTTTGATTTACCACCAGTTTTAGTTGATGATGATGATGATGACGATGACCCAGTAATAATGATAGGTAGTCGTGGTGGTCAGTTGCAGTCCAAGTGTGTCCGACCTGAAAAATCATGCAGCACACCCCCCACTTTAGGGCTTAAAAAAACAGAGTCCAATAAGCAGCATCAGGGACATGTTAAAAGTAGGGGATCACAGTCCCTTGTTTGGGAATTTTTTGTGCAACATGCAAATGATGAGTCAGTTGCAATCTGTGAGGTTTGCCATGCGTGTGTGAGGCAAGGTAAAAAGGGGAGCCATCTGTGAACAGGGGGACAGCATACACATCTTAAGAACAGGCACATGGCACTGTGGACCCAGCACAAGATGGCAGCTAATACCACAGTGGGGTGTTCACCCTCATCATCAACCATAATGAGCATGTTATCCCCTTCCATGACTGTAAGATCATGTAGGAACTTAAATGTGTGCAGTAGCAATGAAATAACAGAAAAGGATTACTACAGGCATGATGAGGTGGAGGAGCATAATGATTTTGAAATCTTGTCCAGTGGTGATGAGAGTAGCAGTGTTGGTGGTGGTGGTCAAGGCAGTATGTCTAGTGCAAGTGGTACATCAACCCCTGTCCATAAATCTGTGAAAATAACTTAATTTGTGGATTTTTCATCACCTGTGCAACTGTCTTCATCACACATCCACACTCCACCCCCTGCCAATGCCATTCACAGGGCAGAACCATTTGTCATCACACCCTGTGTAAAACGTTGAAGTCAGCCCACATTACAGAGTGTTTTTGAGCATAAGCTGAAGTACCCACGCAATCATACAGTGTCACGTGAACTTAATGTTGCTGTAGCTGAAATGCTAGCAATTGATCTTTTGACCTTCTCCTTCGTGGAGAATTCTGGGTTCTGGCAGTTTGCGGCACGTGCCTGTACAAAATGGAAAGTCCCATCCAGGACATACTTTTCCACCCATGCTGTTCCTGAGTTGTACCGTACTGTGTCCGACTTCGTAAGACATGCCCTTCAGCATTCCTCCTCTCCATACATCCATTTAAGTACGGATATGCGAACAAGTGTCAAAACAGTGGGGAGTTCATATTTATGTACAACTGCACACTGGGGGCAGGTGCTGGCTGTTGTTTGTGCTGTTGGTAGTGTGAATAATCAATGTAGTAAGGTGGAGTGTCGTGGTAGCAATCTTCCAGGAATTCAACATCATGTAACGATTGCTATGCACAATGTGACCTGTTCACATACTGGTGAAATCATGTTGGACTTGGTTCTGACTGAAATTGATAAATGGCTGAACCCTCTGTCCTTGACAGCTGGATTCCTAGCAAGTTACAATGGGTCAAATGTGGTTAAATGCATCGTGAATGGTGGCTTTGTTCGAGTTCCATGCATGGCTCACTGTTTAAATCTTGTGGTACAGGAATTTCTGCATCACCCTGATACAAAGGAAATGCTGACAGTTGCATGCAGTATCTGTTCTCACTTTTCATGCTCTGCAAAGGCCCGTGACCAACTTCGGCAGTTGCTGATCCGAAACTGCCTCCCGCAGCTCTGCTTGAAGCTGGTAGTTGTCACCCGGTAGAACTCCACTTTATACATGGCAGAGAGATTGTATGAACAATACAAAGCCATGTCAGAATATCTTGTCATGTACACTAGCCGTGACAGTTCCAGGGCCTCCATGTCTATGACGACTGAACAGTGGTGCCTCATGGACTCTATAATAACAATTTTGAGGCCTTTTGAACGTGCTACACAGGCAGTGAGTGGTGAGCCTGCCTCCATTAGCCAATCAGTTCCACTGCTGTGGGTGCTGAGGCAGACATTGGTGAATGTACAGCATAGCCTTGATGTTGCTGGAGACAGTGCTAGCAGTGTGTTGCTGAAACACATGCTGACAGTATTCGACCAGAATCGTCACATCTTGAGCATTCAGCGTAGTGACAACTTTGCCATGGCAACAATGCTGGACCCATGATACAAACTTGGAATTGCCTCAGTACTGGAGGGCGGGCCTGAACAGGTAAAAAATGTCAGTGGGCAACTGGTGCGCTTGGTTCATGGGGCATAGAAGTCATGTGGCAAGGTCAGCAAACCTCAGCAGCATAATCAGGCTGAAGGGGGACCTGGAGTAGTATCAACAATATCCGTAAGGGGAAGGGGACTGCAGTTCCAGGTGGTCTGTTATCAAAACCGGTTGACAACCCCCTTTGGGAGGCTTTATCCCAAATGGGGATTTGCGACATAAATGATTCCGGAGAACAGGATGATGCATCAACCACTGGACTTAGTGCAGCACAGTGAATGGTTGAGTCATATTTGTCTAAAAACAGACATCTGTCAATAACTGATGATCCTCTTTTACACTGGAGTGGAAAGGTCAGTGAATGGTCAGAACTGACCGCAGTGCCCCTGAAGTACCTGACATGCCCACCCTCCCAGTGTAAGTGTTAAGAGGGCATTCAGCTCAGCGGGTGCAATAGTTTGGGATCATTGTACAAACCTCTCTCCTGCAAATGTCAGTTTGCTGACATTCATAAAAATGAATGAGAGGTACATACCAGCACAGACTGCAACCTCAGTATTCGTACCCCGGCCTACTCATGGTGGTTTTGGTGATGTAGAAATGGACCATCCTGGTGGCACTGGCGGTGGCAGCATGAAACGGCCTACCACTGACGTAGATGATGACACAATGGAGAAAGAATTTCCCAGTGGTCAGAATTCAGACATAGATGACTGTGAGGGCAGCTTTCTTTATGAGGATGATGATGAGGTTAATGTTGGCAGGTTTTAACTTAAGTGGTTAAAAGGCTATCACATTTTTTGTATCATGATACATGTTTTCTTTTTGATAAAGTTAAATCAGTGTACCACTTAGACTGACTCAAATTCCATATGTCACGTCACATTTGTAACACAGAGCACAATATATCCTGACCCCTGTACCAACACCATAAGACTGCTGTTAGCCACTGCCACCATAGGAAATGTCACTGTGTGCCCCCGGACCACTACCATGAAACCGCTGTTAGCCATTGCCACCATAAAGAATGTCACCATGTGCCCCCCCCGGACCACCACCATAAGACTGCTGTTAGCCACTGCAACCACCACCAGATGCAGGAAGATGTGAGAGGGAATGACATCTTGTGCCTAAGCTATGACCACCACCACCCACCACCACCATTCTGATGATGTTTTCCATTACATGTCTTGACCATGCCAAGGTAGAGGGAGTTGAACATGAGACCACATCCATCAGCCACAGGCACAAGGCTTCTTACTATGAATATTATAGTGAGTATGCGTTCTAATGTTTTTCATGCTAATCAACTTCCTATAGCTGTGTGTTTTGTTTCTTGTTGCTTTTCCAAGCTGCAATGGTCAAATAAATACAGTCAACTTGTTTTTTTTTTTTATAGTTAACAAATGACTCTTCTTCACTGAAAGTCTGTATCAATGGTACAGCATTACTGTGTACAGCAACCTATGGGATATCCATTTCCATACTGGTAAGTATATCACTTTTATTTAATCTGTTCCTTTGTTTTTTTCATAAGAGTGCAAAACATCTGACTGATGATTCGTAAAGTAGGTGACATTTATGTCACAAAATATTTGCCCAACACATCATGGTTCATGCACTGTATTCCAAGTTTGCAGCTGCAGCCATGCCAGTGTTGAAAAAGGTTTGACCCAGGTCGTGTGACTTGACAAGATGTGATTTTAAAATGTAACTTGAGTTAAGCTGCAGGGTCACTGACACAGTGTATTTCTTATAGCCTGGTACTAAATTTAATTGTGATCTGATGATTTGGTGTTCTTGTGGCTTCACAGCTTGCTATCTGTGTTAATCCATATACCCGTGGTGGAACAGCCACGGCTAAAACATAATGTGTTCCTACTGCAATCAAGTTGTAATAAGTCCTTCATTTCTCTTTTTAGGAAACTTCCAGATGCTTTGTTGTGTCATAGTTGCTGGCAGACATGCAACAAGTAGAAGTCGTATGAATCGATGATGACCGTGACCATCATTACTGGACTGGAGAAGGATGCAGATAAAATCTGTGAAGAAGTAACCAAACAATAAACCATTAATGAGACATACTTGCAAATAGTGGTGGGCTAAGTGGGCTCAATCCACTCCACGAAGTGATTCACAGAGTAAAGGTGAATTTGCGGAGTGCTCCGCAATGCGAAGCAGAATACTTCACGTTATAATGGGTAACGCAAAGTCCATTGAAAACAATGACTTCACGTTACTCCACCTTCCCAGACCACTACTTCACCAACATCTTAAGGTGAAGTGCATTGAAAGCAATGCAATTCACCTCACGTTGCCTTGTTTTTAAGCTCCGAAGGCGAATTTTGCAGTGATTCATGGGATTTCATGTCACATGGGCTCTATATTGATCTGCACAGCCTCAGTTCGGGGTATTGTGTGTAGGAAGCTGAAGGAGACAGTGTGCTCTGAGAGCTGTCTGTGATTGAAACCTTCTAAAAGCTGTTAAAAAAGCATTTTTGCATTTTTTGGGGGGCTCAAACTTTAGTTCATCATTTGTAGGAAACCCTCCTGTTCTCATATCATCGGGCGTTTTTGTTTTTGTGTGGATTTTTAATGTTAATGTACAACACTGATACTCACTAATTCTACACTATCAGTCTTTTATATTAGCAAGGGGTACTAGGCAAGGATGCCCTCTTTCCCCATCTCTTTTTATTTTAGCTCTTGAAACTCTTGCCACCTTTCTCAGACAGAATAATAACATAAGGGGCATTTCTATTGGGCATGTGCAATATACAACATTGTCATATGCTGATGATATGCTTATTCTGTTAGAAAACTTAAAATTATCAGGGCAACCACTCAATAATATACTCAAACTCTTTTCCAGGCTCTCTGGGCTCACAGTTAATCATCAAAAATCTGAAGTACTACCACTAAATAAACATCGCAATCCCCTTATGAATAAACACCTCAGATTTCGTTGGTCCCCACAAGGTATCACCTACCTAGGGATTAAAGTATCAACTGACTTAGATAGGATATGGGAAATAAACCTACGTCCCTTACTAGCAGATATCAAAACAGACTTAGATAAATGGAAAAATCTAAATCTATCTCTATTTGGCAAAATATCGGTAATTAAAATGAATATTACACCTAGAATTCTTTATCAGTTTGCCTGTATTCCACTTAAAATTTCTCCTCATCTTTTAAACTGTATTGATAAAACTGTAGGTAACTTTTTATGGGAAGGTCGCATACCAAGGTTTAATCGTATTAAATTACTCTCTCATTGGACTCACGGCGGCTTTGGATTACCATGGTTTTCGGCCTATTTTGGGCTTTTAGAGCATCACAAACTATCAAGTGGTTTCTTAAACCTAATCATAGTGCACCACTATGGTATGATATGGAAGCATCTTTGTCTCCGGGACATATACCAAACAGTTTATTTATTTACATTAACCCTAAATTAAAAAGCATCCCATAATTAATGCGTCTATTTACTATTGGTTCAAAATGCATAATTGGTTAAATCTGACCCTGCACCTTTTACGTTTACTCAATTTGGGGTAATCGAAACTACATCTAGAGAACAAACCAATATATTGCAAATCATGGATGTATAAGAACATTTTATTCTTGAACGATATCTTGACTGATAATGGCAATACATTAAATTCTTTCAGTAATCTTCAAATAAAATGGAATGTTCCCAAAAAAGAATTTTGTAAGTACTTACAAATACGAACTGTTATATTCCCCTACATTCAACAAACTAATAAATTGGTTCTAAGTTCTTCATACATTAATATGTGGGTCAATAATCCCTCTGGTTTAGTTAGCAAAATCTATAAACAGATTAGGGATATGTTACCGAACAAATCCCTTCCCGCTAGAAATAGATGGAATCGGATATTAAATGAAAACATATCAGACTTCCACTGGGATAAATGCTGGAAACTTTGTCATGACTCCTTTAAAGATATGCGTAGTAGATTAATTCAATTTAAAATCTTACATTTATGGTATAAAACACCATCTCATTTATATAATATAGGTCTACTACCAAATAATTAGTGCTGGCGATGTAACTCACCAAATGGTGATCTTTTACATATTTTATGGTCATGCAAACCCATATCTAACTTATGGCAACCCATTTATAACCTAGTCTCTGAAATTATTGGCCGCAAACATCTCACTTGAACCTAAACTGTGCTTATTAGGAATCATAAACAATAATATAAATCTAACAAAACACCAGCACAAGTGGTTACAGATTTTATTTATGCAAGTCAAGAGACCTATTTTAATGCACTGGAAATCCAATATAATACCTACTCTGACAGACATCTTGAAAAATTTGACTTATATTGCTTCTTTAGAAAGAATTTCGTATTTGACATCAGACCGACTCAATGAATATTACTTGTGTTGGCAGGATTATTTAAATTTCCTTCAAACCCATAATGACAAATATCGATAAATTTTTTCCTCTTTTCTCTTTTTCTTCTTATTAATAGATACATTTTATGTATGGATTCTGTAGTATAATTAACCTCATAAGCAGCTCCTTAGGTCTTATTATAAAATTTGATAACTATGCTAATCTGTTCTATTTTACTTTTCCTGTTATTATTCTTCTTTTCTGTAGCATAGTACAGGTCGTTATGTACATATTGTATGAGGTAAATACATAAGATCTTTCTATTAGGAGGTAAAATATTCAACTATTATATTGGTAATGTGTCATAATGTTATGTTGAATATATTGTTATCTGCAATATTCATTATAGTATGAGAACTTTTACCTGCTTAAGGTAACATAGGCTGTACTATGCGTTATGGATAAAATCTTAATAAACAAATTAACTGCAAAAAATGTACAGCACTGAGTGTGTGTAGTGAAAGACAGTGAAAGTGTGCTTTGGGAGAGGGGCGTATCTATGGTGTAGGTAGATTTAAGTTGGAGAAATAGTGATTTCTTTGTTTTTTGGTTATATTTTTGTTATGTAACTGACTGTGTTAATGTACACACAGTAATATTGTCAGTAATTGTTGGAATTTTTCTTGCTGATTGTGTGTTGTGTGGATCTGGTGCAGCAGTTCATAATTTCAGGTTGTTTACATTACAATACATGGCATCTTACTGAACTTTTCAATTTGCTATGCACTACTTGTTCACCATTGTAGACAAACTGTTCTGTGTGTGTGTGTGTGTGTGTGTGCGGTGTTGCATGACATCAAATAATACACCTTTTATTGTACCACAGACTAGTGTAATTGCAGGCGCAGCAGTGTGAACCTGCTATCCATTGCAGCTGCCTGATTTTGTACTGCGATCATGATATCTGTTCTTTGTTTTGCTGCTTGTACTGCCGTAAAAATCTGCAGTCAGTGCTCTGCCCCACCCTCACCGGCAAAAGGAATTTTTTTCCAGATTGGATTGTTTGTGACCTCATCAGCACCGCTGGTTACTGAAGTTGTTTTCATTGTGTGACAGTCTCTATCTGTTGCTGAAGCCACAGTTGTTTTTGGCTTCACATCCAGCGACCCCAATCAGAGAGTGAGCGTGCAAAATCTAAATTTGTTTATAATATTGTTGTTGATCCCAAAATGCCCACAAAGAGACATGCAAGCAAAGCTGGTTCCGCCATGGCACTGCTGCCAGTAAGATAGTCTGTGGGCATGGTAGTACGCAGACGCAGAAGTGCATTGCTGATGTGCGGAAAGGTATTTCTCCTGCTATGTTTTTTACATCCCAATCAGTAGCTTCACTCATAGTTGGAGGAGATGATATTTTCCCAGCCGGTGGTGTTAGTGTTAGTGGTGGTGGTAGTATGAGCATTGCTGCCTCAAGTTCGAATTCTGACCAGTGTACCGTATCCAAAAATATAGTGGAGCGTGAAGCAGTGCAAGTGAGTGGCAATGTAGATGATGTCATACTTCCCAGTAACATCCCAGTAACTGAACCTGAGGATTCTGATAATCATGTCAACGATAGCATACATTGTGATATTTCATCCACCGTGGTGGTTAATGTCACGCATTTTCCATGCAGCGATTCACAGTGTGGTGAAAAAATATCAGGTGACGGTGGTGTAGATGATGATGATGAATGTGATGATGACGATGATGTTGCTGTGGTTGCAACATGCAGTCCACATGCCAGCATCCAAGCAGAAGATGTGTATGTGTGTGATTTTGATGAATATGATGATGACGTAATTGACCCCAGTTGGGAAATGGAGAAAAAGAAATTCAAGGTGGCTGTGTCTGAGTCTGTTTGCAGAAATCTCCCCCTTGTAAAAACTTGTGATTTACCAGTTTCAGTTGGTGATGATGACCCAGTAATAATGATAGGTAGTCGTGGTGGTCAGTTGCAGTCCAGGTGTGCAGTACCCGAAACATCATGTGCCTCCCCTTCCCACTTCAGTGCTTAAAAGAACGGAGTTAAATAAGCAGCATCATGACATGTTAAAAGTAGAGCATCACAATCCCTTGTTTGGGATCTTTTTGTTTAAGATGCAAATGATGAGTCAGTTGCAATCTGCCAGGTTTGCCACATGCATGTGAGTCGAGGTAAAAAGGGGAGCCATCTGGGCACAGGAGGACAGCATACGCATCTTAAGAATAGGCACATGGCACTGTGGACCCACCACAAGATGGCAGCTAATACCACAGTGGGGCGTTCACCCTCATCAGCAACCATAATGAGCATGTTATCCCCTTCCATGATTGTTAAGTCCAGTAGGAAATTAAATGCGTGCAGTAGTGAGGTAATAACAGCAGAAGATTACTACAGGCATGATGAGGTGGAGGAGCATAATGATTTTGAAATTTTATCCAGTGCTGGTGAGAGTAGCAGTTTTGGTGGTGGTGGTGGTGAATGCAGTATGTCTAGTGCAAGTGGTAAATCAACCCCGGTTGGCAAATCTGGCAAAATAACTGCATTTCTGAGTTTGTCATCATCACCTGTGCAACCTTCTTCATCAAACGTCCACACTCCACCCCCTGCCAATGCCATTCACCACAGAGCAGAACCATTTGTCATCACACCAGGTGTAAAACATTTAAGTCAGCCCACGTTACAGAGTGTTTTTGCGCATAAGCTGAAGTACCCCCCCAATCATACAGTGTCATGTGAACTTAATGCTGCTGTAGCTGAAATGCTGGCAATTTATCTTTTGCCCTTCTCCTTTGTGGAGAATTCAGGGTTCTGGTGGTTTGCTGCAAGTGCCTGTCCAAAATGGAAAGTCCCATCCAGGATATACTTTTCAACCCATGCTGTCCCTGAGTTGTTCCGTACTGTGTCCTACTCAGTAAGACATGCCCTTCAACATTCTTCCTCTCCATTCATCCATTTAAGTATGGATATGTGGACAAGTGGCAAAGCAGCAGGGAGTTCATATTTGTGTATAACTGCACACTGGGTACAGGTGCCGGGGGTTGTTTGTGATGTTGGTATTGTGAATAATCAGTGCAGTAAGGTGGATTGTCGCGGTAGCAATGTTCCAGGAATTCGACAGCATGCAACGATTGCTGTACACAATGTGACCTGTTCACATACTAGTGAGAACATGTTGGACATGGTACTAACTGAAGTTGACAAGTGGCTGAACCTCCTGTCCCTGAGAGCTGGGTTCATAGCAAGTGGCAATGGGTCAAATGTGGTGAAATGCATCACGAATGGTGGTTTATTTCATGTTCCATGCATGGCCCATTGCTTAAATCTTGTGGTGCAGAAGGTTCTGCAGCACCCTGATGTAAAGGAAATCCTGACCGTCACATGCTGTATCTGCTCTCACTTTTCATGATCTGGAAAGGACCGTGACCAACAGCCTGCCTCAGCACTGCTTGAAGCTGGAAGTTGTCACCCAATGGGACTCCACTTTATACATGGCAGAGAGGTTGTATGAACAATACAAAGCCATCTCAGAATATCTTATGATGCACACTAGCCGTGGCAGTTCTGGGACCTCCATGTCTATGATGACTGAACAGTGGCACCTCATGGACTCTGTAATAACAATTTTGTGGCCTTTTGAACATGCCACACAGGCAATGAGTGGTGAGTCTGCCTCAATTAGCCAATCAGTTTCACTGCTGCAGGTGCTGAGGCAGACATTGGTGAATGTACAGCATGGCCTTGATGTTGCTGGAGACAGTGGTAGCAGTATGTTGCTGCAACACATGCTGACAGTATTCGACCAGAATCGTCACATTGTGAGCATTCAGCATAGTGACAACTTTGCCACAGCAACAATGCTGGACCCACGATACAAACGTGCAATTGCACCAGTAATGGAGGGAGGGCCTGAACAGGTAAAAAATATATCAGTGGTCAAACGGTGCGCTTGGTTCATGGTGCACAGAAGTCATGTGCCAAGGTCAGCAAACCTCAGCAGCATAATCCAGCTGAAGGTGTACCTGGAGGACCATCAAGCATATCCTGCAAGGGGAAGGGGAATGCAGTTCCAGGTGGTCTGTCATCCAAAGTGGCTGGCGTCAACTCACTTTGGGAGACTTTGTCCCAAGTGGGGATTTTTGAAATAAATGATTCAGGAGAACGGGAAGATGCATCAACCACTGGACTTAGTGCAGCACAGAGAATGGTTGCATCATATTTGTCTGAAAACAGGCATCTGACAATAACTGATGATTCTCTTTTGTACTGGAGTGGAAAGGTCAGTGAATGGCCAGAGCTGACTGCAGTGGCACTGAAGTACCTCACATGCCCACCCTCCAGTGTAAGTGTTGAGAGGTTATTCAGCTCAGCAGGTGCAATAGTCAGGGATCATTGGACAAACCTGTCTCCTGCAAATGTTAGTTCGCCTACATTCATTAAAATGAATGAGCAGCACATACCAGCACAGACTGCAACCTCGGTATTCTTACCCCAGCCTAGTCATGGTGGTTTTGGTGATGTGGAAATGGAACATCTTGGTGGCACTGGCATTGGAAGCACGAAATGGCCCACCACTGACTTAGATGATGATACAGTGGAGAATGAATTTCCCAGTGGTCAGACTTCAGACATAGATGACTGTGAGTGAGGCTTTCTTTATGAGGATGATGATGTGGTTAATGTTGGCAGGTTTTAACTTAAGTTGTTAAAAGTCGGAGTGCTCCCCCCAGAACAGCACTACCACCACCGGGACTGGTGTTAGCCACTGCCACCACTGAGCATGAGTCTGTCCGCCCCAGATGACCACCCTGGGACCGATGTTAGCCACTGCCACCACTGAACATGAGTCTGTCCACCCCCTGGACCACCACCACTGGGACCAATGTTAGCCACTGCCACCACTGAGCATGAGTCTGTCAACCCCCGGATGACCACCACCGGGACCGATGTTAGCCACTGCCATCACTGAGCATGAGTCTGTCTGCCCCAGACCACCACCACCGGGACTGATGTTAGCCACTACCACCGCTGAGCATGAGTCTGTCCGCCCCCCCAGACCACCACCACTGGGACCGATGTTAGCCACTGCCACCACTGAGCATGAGTCTGTCCACCCCCCCAGACCACCACAGTCGGGACCGATGTTAACCAGTGCCACCACTGAGCATGAGTCTGTCCGCCCCTGGACCACCACCACCGGGACCGATGTTAGCCACTACGACCACTGAGCATGAGTCTGTCCACCCCCTGGACCACCACCACCGGGACCGATGTTAGTCACTGCCACCACTGAGCATGAGTCTGTCCACCCCTCGGACCACCTCCACTGGGACCGATGTTAGCCACTGCCACCACTGAACATGAGTTTGTACGCCCTCTGGACCACCACCACCAGGACTGATGTTCACCACTGCCACCACTGAGCATGAGTCTGTCCACCCCCCTGGACCACCACCACCGAGACCAATGTTAACCACTGCCACTACTGAGCATGAGTTTGTCCACCACCTGGACCACCACAACCAGGACTGATGTTAGCCACTGCCACCACTGAGCATGAGTCTGTCCACCCCCCCGGACGACCACCACCGGGACTGATGTTAGCCATTGCCACCACTGATCATGGGTCTGTCCACCCCCTGGACCACCACCGCTGGGACTGATGTTAGCCACTGCCACCATTGAGCATGAGTCTGTCCGCCCCCCCAGACCACCACCACCACCAGGACTGATGTTAGTCACTGCCACCACTGAGCATGAGTCTGTCTGCCCCCCAGACCACCACCACTGGGACCGATGTTAGCCACTGCCACCACCACCAGATGCAGGAAGATATAACAGAGAATGTCATCATGTGCTGCAGCTGTCACCACCAGCACCCACCACCAGTGTCATTCAGACAATATTTCCCCATTACATTTACATTTATCAAGCCAAGGCAGCTGGAATCGAACAGGAGACCACATCCATCAGCCACAGACTCAAAGCTTCTTAATATTTAAACCATAAAGTGAGTATGTGTACTAATGTTTGTTATGCTGTTTAACTTCCTTTAGTTGTATGTTTTGTTTTCTGTAGCATTTCAGAGCCACAATGGTCAAACACATACGGTACACTTATTTAGTTTTTTTTACAGGTTAACAAAAAAACTCTCCTTTGCTGAAACTTGGTAGGAATGGTACTGCAGCTGTACCATACAGAGGAACCTATGGAATATCCATTTGAAATCCATTCTGGTAAGTATGAAGATTTTATTTAATCCGTTTCATTGTTTTGGAAAGACTGCAGCAAATGCGACTCAGTACGATTCATAAACTAGGTGACCTGTGTACGTCACCAAAACTATTTCTGCAAGATATCATTCATGTACTGTATTCTGAACTTGCAACTGTGCAGCCCTGACCATGACAGTGTTGAAAAAGTTGCACACAGGTTGTGTTACTTGACAAGATGTGGTTTTGAAATGTAACTTGACTTGAAATTGAGAACCAGGGACAAATTAATGTTAAGTTGTAAGAAGTCATTCATTTCTTTTTTAAGGAAGCTTCCAGATGCTCTGTTGTTGTGTCAAAGTGGCCTTATCCAAAGAAGTTCTTCAACATCAGCCCCCCCCCCCCGGGCTGGGGCACACATGCAACACGCAGAAGTTGTTTCATTAGATGACCATGACCATTATTAACAACCAGACTTGAGAAGGATGCAGATGAAATCTGTGAAGAAGTAACCAAATAAGAAACCATTACAGACAAACCTGTAAATATGCTTCCCCCCACACCAAAAAAAAAAAAAATACTTACTTTCATGTGCTTGAGAGTTATCCATTTCAAATTTCTACACAAAAAGTTCTCATCGAGCACTGGAATGTGCACACCAACAGTATCTGTGACCTGTGTTACAGAACAATACCATGAGTACATGTCCATGTCAACCCCCCTCACCTACAAAATACACAAATATATATCTATATATATATCAACTCACCAAGGCTACTATTAGTGTACAGACAAAGGGCACCCTTCCATCCAGTTGAGATGATCACATTGCATTTGCTGGAATCACAGCACACATTGGACCAGCAACAGTTTGCTCAGGGTCATCATTTTATTCTGGGGGACTTTGTTTGTGCTGAAATGCTCCCATTTCACTTTGTTACCACTTGTTAATTTTCTGGACACAAGGCAGATGCATTTTGGGCATGCAGAAAAAATCTGGGGACTCGGTGCCACCACTGCACGCATGACTGAGTGCGCCATTAATTCTGGGGGACTTTGTATGTGCTGAAACACTCCCATTTCACTTTGTTACCACTTGTCAATTTTCTGGACACAAGGCAGATGCATTTTGTGTGTTGTGTGATTGTGAGCTCATGATGTCATACTGACATTATCAATTAAAGCAGCATTGCAAGAATGTGGTGACAATTATGAATTGTACTTTTTTTGCAATTTTACATTGCCAGCCACTAGTTACTCTGAGTCATGACTTGAATGATACACTTTTTTTCACAATTTCTGTCTGCTTTACTTAGTTGACTACTTTTTGTCATGTATGAAAAAAAATGAGCACACCTTTCAATATTGTTATGACCAGGTTCGTATTTATTTGCAGCTGCTTTTCAATAAATGTTGTTCTGTGGGGTCATAACAGCAGACTCAAATACTGGAAATTATAGTATCATACAAGTCAGGATGTAAGTAAAGGAAGTTGTAACATAGCATTAAAAAATATAGGTCAGAGTTCGCAATGGATTGTCGCACTACTGCATTACAGAGATTCACCACGTTACATTGTTATGGTGTTGCACCTAACCTAATATGTGGGTGCCTTACTTCCAGGGGAATCTTTCTTGCTCCACATAGTGCAATACATTTTTGTGAAAACCGTCCATAATTTCATTACAGTGTGTCATGTCACTGAGGAATTCCCATTCAGAAAAGCCACCCAAATTCTGAGCCCCTTTCTCAGCAACGTTAGGACGTGATGCCAGGGGAAGCGCGGGTGTGTACTCCACTATAGTGAATGTCCGGCAGCTATCAGAATGTTTCCTTATGTTATAATGCTCACTTTGTTGTGAAATGTGGGCACGTTTCCAGTAACAAGGTTCTTGTTACTGGAAACATGCTACGTTCTGAAACTGACCATTACTAACACAAAAGCTGTTCAGGAAGCTGCGGACAGTGAACATTCACTATAATGAAGCATGCCACGCCGCCAGGCATCACATCTGTTGTTGCAGAAAAAGGCAAAAGCCAGGTGGCTTCAACCGAAATCCTCCATGATTATGACACACTGTAATGAAATACAGTGGTTCACAGAAATATCGCACTATGTAGAATAATGAACAGAAAGATTTTCCACGAAATAAACACCATTTATCGAGTGCAATACTGGTTAGTGAATCTCTTTCATCATCTATTACAAACGAAAATAGTTATAGAGCCTCAGTAATGTTTACTTTGTGTCGGGACTCAGGAATCGGATTTTAAGTGTTTTGCAATCAGCATGAAGACTGAGTAGTGTGAGTGTGTTGTGCTAAACTGCATGTGTGCTGTCAGTGTTCTTTCCTGTTTGTGCATACATTGTCCAGCTTCATGCAAACATATATATGGTAAGACTTGTTGCAGTATCAAGAATAAAGATAACAAAGAATACCTGATGTATATTTTAATGGTACCATCAGCACCAGCGGACTAAGTGGTATATATTTTTCAAAGGTATCGGGTCACTGTGCACCTCAGTCACTCACAGTACACACTTGACTTTGCGGAAATCATAGCACAAAAAACACATGCTCTCCTAAATGTTATGTGTGCAGTATATAATGTGACTAATGTGCACTCTGGTCAGACACATCTGAAAAAGTATCGTATCACTTATTCCACTGATGATGATGATGATGATGGTGACAATAAAATACATGTTATTCTGCTTGCTATTCTTTATAGCATAAGCTCTGCAACAAGTCAGCAACAGCAATATATGTTTGCAACATGCTGCACAATGTCTGATGTCACACACACACACACACACACACACACACACAGGAAACAACACTGACTGCACACATGCAATTTTGCACATCATACTTGCTCTGCTCACAACAGCTTGTCCACAAGTACTCCAAAACAAAAAGTCAACATCACTGAGGCACTGCAATAACAGAATGGAAAATGTCTATTATTAAACAACAAAAAAACACACAAAAACAGTACAGCACAGTAGTGAGGGAGGGGGGTGTCCAGAAAAAATTCCCTTAATGGGGGATTCCATGGTGTTCAAGCAACAGGTGCAGCATTGTCACTATTTGCAGCTGCTGTTGCTGGATTTGATCAACCTGCTGCTGCACAGCACCCACCCTCTCATTGTTTTCCTCAAGGGCCACCCACACCAGTGCAATGTCAGCCTGTGTTGCAGGCACTGTGGTGGGGTCTACTGCAGCTGGAAAGCCAGGTAGTGGTGGTGGAGAGGGTGGTGCTGGTGGTGGTGGATCAGCTGCTGCAGTTGCCTTCCTCCTACTGTGGGTGCGAGGCTCAACTTCACCCCCAGCATCCTCTGCCACTGCCACAGAAGGGCCAGCAGGTGGACGCCGGGTCCCTTCGGTGGCAGCCTGCCACTCCACCTTGTGATGGTTTAGCCATATGTGTGCGCCAGCCCGGTCCCAAATATATGTCCCCAGGGGCCGCAGGCGCCCAGCACACACCACACAGATGGCAAACCCATAGTGTGCTGACTCCCCCCACAGGTAAAAAACTGCCACACTGGGGAGCTGTGGGGCGGGACCAGATATACCGCTTGGGCCACCTACATTTACCTGGAGCTTCACCTGCGGCTGTGGAGGTGGTGGAGGGGGTGCTGCTGGAGCCCCTGCAGTTGCTACTGGTGGTGGTGGTAGCAGCAGAGTAGGTGGATGCGCAGCCACCGGTGGCACTGGTGCTGCTGCTGCTTCCACAGGGGAGGAAGCAACACCCAAGAGTCGGAAGCGGTCCAGTAACACCCAACCTCCCCCACTTGTGCACACTCCTCTCCTCTGCCCACGCATATGGGCCACAGACTCTCCTTGTCCCGGGTCCATTGCACACAAGTCCCCAACTATCACCGACACCTCAATAATACGACCTTCACCCGCACTCAGTCTCATACTCTCAGACATGCACACACACAGTCACACACACACACACACACGTAAAACAAAACTTATAAAAATAATTCAGTAGCAAAAAAACAATGACAAACACAGTACAAAACCAAAATGAAGATGTAGCTTTTAAATAAGCTGTTTTTATCTGCTCAAAATCACAACGATGCAACTAGGAAACAAACTGCTCTCCTCTCTCACCAAAATGGTTTCCTCCCTCTACAACTGCAAAGGAGAAAGTGAAAGTAACTGCTTTTCTGACTCACTTCCTTCCTGCCTGGCTAAAGCATGTGACTTAAAGTGCTGTAAGCCATGTGATGTGTGGGGGGCTGCCTATATTGTTGTCACTTCACCTTACTTTGCGTTAAGATGGAATGTCAATGCAAAGTCATAATTACAAGGCGAAGTGAGCCTTTCACACTGGCCACTCAGCATAATGGAGTGACAATGTGAAGTTCCACTTAGCAGGCACATCGCCTGCAAAATTTAAATTTGCTGCATCTCTAGTCTTCTGACACATGTAACCCCAAGGGGGAGCTACCCTTAGGGCTACTACCCCTGCCTGCCTCCACAGAGACAGGATAAGGGGCCCAGATCCGTTGGTGGGTGCCTCCACCCAGAGGTCAAGGTTAATACTGTTGAGATTGCCTTGGTCACAGCCCTCTGGGTCACTGCAACCCCCCTTTCGTCCCACTAATGGCTCACACTTGGTACCAGCAATACTGTTCCCCAGTACACTTGCCCCCAGGCTGGTATCTCTCAGCTCACTCCGGGGACCCCCTATAAAGTAAGGTGCAGTTATGATACAGTCACTATGCAGTAGTACACCATAAATGCACAAACTAGCCAGGGTGCAACTGTGAAACAAACAATCTGATTTATTTAAGGGGGGAAGTAACAAGGACAGGGGGAGGATCAAGTTGATTGGCTTATCACTGTGCTTATCGACCTAGGGCTCTGTGCACAGGTCTGACCCTAATATTTACTGTCCCTGGGTATCCAAGCCCTAATGGCTAGTCCACCGTGGCAGCTGGTTGGGGCCCTGACACAGATAGCCTTTACAATACTGATAAAAGTCAGGATGGAAAGGAAATTTAGCTAGGCACCCAGCAGTAGAATAAAACAACTTGAAACCACTGTTGCAACTTAGCAGGGAGCTACCCTGGTTCAGTACTCATGACTCCAGCAAGCAACAGTTTCTGCACCACTGGTGGGGCTAAACCCGAGTTTCACCAGCCTCCTCACACATTTATATGGCAACTCAGGAGGGGTACACACGCAGGCCGCAGCCTCCAAGGCTTCACACAAACTCTCAGCTGGCTAAGGTGCTGCAACAGCAGTTTCAGCTTTCCAGGACCGAGCATGATTCAGCAGATTCTCAAATCCTCCAAACAGGTCAAGCCTGGTGGGTAGCTGGGCTGGCACCAGCCTCCTCTGACCGCCGCGGTTTATTCTGACTCACTCAGCGGCAGACAAAGCGGCCGATGCAGGCTAAATAAACTTCCCGACAGACACTCCCCTAAGCGAAGCACAGGCTCCTCTCTTCTCACCAGCCACACCGCATCTGCCCCCAACAGCAAGGGGCTCTCCCTTCAGTTCGGGCATGACCCACCCCTATTGGCCGATGGCACCTGCCAGTCAATCGCTCCTGTTCTCAGTGGTGCAAAAAACCGCCATAGCCCATAATCCCCTTCCCAAATTACAAACAGCCCCTCGATTGGTCAGACAGCTCCCTTAAAGTTTCAACGTACTGATTGGTCCAAATCACCAGTTCGGGACCAAAATGGAGGGGAGAATCAGAACAGTCTTCGCTGCAAAGAAAAAGCAGGTTAGAACAACTACGTTATCATTTATTAACCTAAGTTATTCCCAACAAGCAGCTACATCCTTGGAGCTCCCTCTGCACAACTTAGCGATGGCAGCAGACAATTATCCAGCAACCAGGCGAGACTTGAGCATAAAGTAACACTCAAACTCCTTCCCAGATTAATCATGACTGCAAATTAGGCAGCCCTAAAAGACAGGCATGGAGGCTTTGGTAGCGCTCCTGGCGATCACAGTTAAACTGCTGAAATGCAGGACACCAGCCTGGCAGGGGCACTTAGACAAGCTCCGGAGCTTTTAGGAACCCCCATTTGCAGAGGGTTTACCCTCCCTGGCCTGGAAAAACTTGCATCCATGAAATAATTACCCTTAATTTGCCTGAAGGACACAGCCTAATCGACACTACATCACACTTTGCCTTACATACATGAATATTCACAGCGTACTATAGGTTATACAACATTGTACACACATAACCCTTTGTGTCTCTTTTCCCAATCAGGTCAATATTTCCTGGTCTAGGCCCGGGACTGGGAACCCCTCATTTTAGTTACTAGCGGGTCACCTAAGTAGGGGCACCCACCCAAGGGTAATACCAACAAACTAGAGTGATCCCTAACGCTGAGCTTGGGCAGCGAACACGGGACACATACACCCCTTTGTGGACCACATTTAAGGGCAGGTCACTGGCTGACCCAGAACTCATAACTCACTTTGTACAGGCGCGCTTCTCGGCTGGAGCATCTAGGTGTCTCGGGAACCTGAAACAGGCCCTGATTCCAACTCAGCCCCACTGACATTAGGGACAGGAACCTCCATAGGGGAACAGGGCTCAGTGCTCATAGTATCATTGGTGGCCTGACCCTCTACTCCAGGACCCACTCCACTGGGCTCAGCTGAGGGCTGTGCATCTACTAGGGAGGAATCATCGGGGCATTCAAAATATTCCTCCGGTTCTGGCATATCACTGGCTTGTCCCCCCAATTCACTCTCTTAGTCCAAGAAGTCAGATAATTCAGCCAGGCCAGACCGTTCAGTCAGGCTTAAGGACCCCACCCTGTGGGCTTTTCTGCTACCTAGCTCATCTGCTGGAGGTATTGGCTCCGGAGACAAAGTATGGGGCTCAAGCAGTCCAGGCAGGTCAATCTCATTTCCAGAGTTAACAAAGGTTGCCCCAAAACAATTAGCTCAATTAAGTAGAGGATAGTATTCAATATCATCTTCATTATCTTCTGACACCGATTGTTGATCATCTCCTTCTGCAGGGTTTGGACAAGGCTCTCTTGGTTGGCTTGCTGGAGGATCCACGGGTTAATTCTTTGCTTGGCAGCAGATCTAGTCACAGGCCGGGAGGGGCGGCAATTGAGGGTTCGGCTTCAATCCAGGATTTACCAGTTGGCAGCAGATGATTTTATGTGAATAGTCTTCACATCTTTGGAATTGTTTTCAGGTCGCACTTTATACACAGGCAGTAAACGTGATTGTCACAACAATGTGAGGGAGGTGATGCCATCAGTCAGCAATCTTGTGTTTTCCATGCAGCCCCAGATTTTGCAGCAACACTCTATCCCTTCTCTTAGCTCCAATGTCTTCACTTTCTTGTCATACCTCTCCTTATTGGCCAAGTTTCTTTTTAGCAGCCATAATAGGTCTGGAGCCAACTGATAAACATAGTTTAACTGGGTCTTCAGCTTCTGTACATATTGTAGATGATTTTCTCTGCTTACCCATCCGGGAAACTCAAAACACACATCCACGGCAACCTAGCCTCTCTCCCAAACATCAGTCGGTGCTGGGAAAATTCGTGGCATCACTCTTGGTGCAGTTATAGGTGAACAGGGCACTGATCTGCTGGCTCCATCTCAGTTTGTCTTTGGGTTGCAATGTGCCCAACATGTCAAGCAATGTGCGATTAAACCTTTCAGACTGGGGATCTCCCTGAGTAGTGGGTGATTCTTGACTTTACTTTTACAAAGACAGCAACTCTTTAATCAAGCGGCTCTGAAGTCCCTCCCTGGTCGGAATGGATTTGCTGGGGGCCCGTAGTGGACAAAAAGTTTTCAACAAGTATCTTAGCCACTGTGGTTGCTTTCTGATCCTGTAGGGAGCGCATATAAGTGCACGGGTGAAATGATCGGTAACCACCAATATATTACTAATGTTTCTCAGTTTGGGTTCAGGCTTAAGAAATCAATGCAGCTACTTCCATAGAGGGCACTAGTAGTAATGTTGACCATAGGAGCAGCTCTCTGGGGCAAGGCTTTCCTCTGCAAACACTGACTGCAGGTCTTAACATACCGCTCCACATCTGCGCTCATTTTTGGCCAGTAAAACAGGGCTCACACCAAATCGAGAGTTCGGTCGATGCCAAGATGTCCCATCTGATTATGCAAAGACTTTAAAACCAGTTCTTTTAACTCTGAAGGCAGCACCAGCTGTTGTTTAATGATCTGGTCCTCTTTATGTACAGTCTCTCTGTATAGTAGTTGGTTAATCAGCCTTAATTTGGGCCCTTCTTTATATAACAGGGTGGCTCTTAAGTTGGTAGAGCACAATTTGGACACATCTCGCCCGGCCTGCAGGGCTTGCACCACCAGCTTTATCAGAGAATCTTGGGATTGAGCCTGTTGAAGACTAGTATTGTCAAACTGAGGCAGTGAACTAGTATCCAGGGTGCAAAAATGACAATAGGCAGCAGGTATACAGCTCTCAGAGGGCCCCAAGCAATCTACCATACAGTTCACAGCACCTGAGGACACCTGATCTTCCCTGTCAAACTTCCGGCAAAGGGCTCTTATGTCAGGCTCAGACAACCTGACCCAATCAGCTTGGGGCATAGGCCTCTGAGAAAGGGCATCCGCATCTATATGGTTTAAACCGGCCCTGTATTCAACAGCATAGTCGTAGGTGGCTAAGGCAGAGAGCCACCTGTGGCCAGTGGCGTCCAACTTAGCTGAGGTTTGTACATAGGTCAGAGGATTGTTATCAGTCTTTACTAATATCTTGGCACCGTACAAATAGTCATGGAACTGATTAACAATGGCCCACTTCAGAGCCAGGAACTCTTAGCTTATGCACGGGATAGTTTTTCTCTGATGGAGCCAGGCTTCTGCTGGCAACGCTGGAGTCTCAGGCCATTTGACTGCTCTGATACAACAGCCCCAATCCTTGAAGACTAGCATCGGTATGGAGGACGTAGGGCCTGGCCGGGTCAGCATAAGCCAACACGGGGGTATGGGTGAGTTGATATATAATATCATAGAAAGCGTCCTCACACTCAACAGTTCAACGATCCCCAAACAGCTCATTCGGCTGGAAATACCTCTTCTCGGTCTCGGATTGCACAACTTTCTTATACTTTTTGTGGGTAGGAGGGTACCCCTGAGTGAGGTTGAGGAGGGGATGAATCACTCGAGAATAGTCCTTGACAAATCGCTGATAGTATCCGTAGAACCCCAGAAACCTTTGCAACTCTTTCAAGTTCCTGGGTTGGGGCCAAGTAGTCAATGCCTCCACTTTGCTGGGGTCAGTCTCTATGCCCTCAGTAGACACTATGTGGCCCACATATTTTATGGAGGTCTGGAAAAATTGACATTTATCTATAGACAGCTTGAGGCCGAACTCCTCCAGCCAATCCAGGACCTTGAATAGACGCTGCTCATGCTCTTCCAATGAGCATCCAAACACTATGACATCATCTAAATAGACCAGACACTTGAGCAAATTCATATCCCCGATGGCTCTCTCCATCAGGCGCTGAAAGGTGGCTGGGGCACCTGAAATCTCTTGAGGCATCCAAATGAATTCATAGAAACCTAGGGGGCAAATGAATGCAGTCTTCTCTTGGTCCCCTGGGGCCATCGGGATCTGGTAGTACCCGCTGCAGAGATCCAACACAGAAAACCACTTGCTGCCATTTAAACAGTCCAAAGCATCCTGTATTCGGGGCATGGTGTACTGGTCGGGGATGGTCCGCCAATTCAGAGTGCGATAATCTACACACATCCGAACCATCCCATTCTTCTTCCTTACCACCACGATGGGGGAAGCATAGGGGCTCCTGGACTCTTGTATTACACTAGCAGCCAACATCTCTTGCAGATGCCGCCGTACATCATCGATGTCAGCGAGGGCCAGGTGCAGGATCTCTCGGAAGGCCTTTCATCATGCAGCCGAATGTGATGCTCAGCCCTTGTGCATCCCTCATCCCATTCTTTCAGGAGAATACCTGGTCCCTTTGGGCAAGCCTCTCACTGATCCTCTCTTTCCATTCAACTGGCAACGGAGAGTCACCAAAATCAAACAAATCAGGAGTAACTCGATCGTCTGCCTCGGAACCCTTGCTACTTGGCAGTACTGTGGTATCTGCACAATGGACACTTGCCAGGGTGCACCCTCTCCTCATTCGAATCTCTTTGTCAGAAACATTATGCACTTGAACCATCACTCTCTTGACATAAGCATGAGCTCTAGCCAGCAAGATACTGGGCTTTATCAACAGTCCCTCAGGCAATCTTCCTCCCCAGACATCCAACATCAACAACTTATTCTTGACATCCGTCCTTATCGTACTTCTCCATGCAAGACACACTGGGGAATTTGGCGGTATCACTGGAGCGGATCCTTTTCCACACCACCACGGCCTCTGGTTCCTCTTGACCAACCCTCCTCTGAGAGGCAACTACTTTTGGAGAACAGCGGGTATTTTTAGAGCTCACCAGTTTTGTATGCCTGTTTTTCTGAGCACAACTGGGTGTCGTCAAACATATGAGCATTAGTTCCAATCAACAAAAGCACCCCATCATACAGTCCAGTGGGTGGGCAAACTAAAACTAAAGTTTCCACCTGTTCATCCATTCCAGCCACAGATGTCGAGAATGATAACCAAACTCAGATATACCCCAAATACGGATATGCCTTGTCGCTCAAACCCCACACATGTAGACCATTCAAGAGTTGCAGGGGCACCTCAGGTAAATGTGCCTGGTACCAATCCTGAAACATGATGGTTAGGACAGAGGTCTGGGGTTATATTCTGTTTTAACTGAAATATTTGAATGGCTGGTAGGACAGAGGTCTGGGGTTATATTCTGTTTTAACTGAAATATTTGAATCCACTTGGGAACTTAAGCAGCAGGCTGGTAGGACAGAGGTCTGGGGTTATATTCTGTTTTAACTGAAATATTTGAATAGTTTGTAAGTGAAATTAGTTCTATGTGTTAAAAATTATTACCTTGAATTAGAACTGTTACTTGGGCTGTGATATTGTAACTTTGGAGGCTTGGGACAGTTGTTTGGCAGGGTTAATTAGGAAATTTAAATGTGTTGTTTGCCTGGTGTTTGGTAGAGCCCTTCCACCACCCTGTTTTGTAGGCTTTCTTAAATACTGAAAAGCCACTGGGGTTGGGATTGAATGACTGAGTATTTCTGTTTGGGACTGAAATTCAAGCAACAGGAGCTAATTGGGCCTGTGACATCCTCACGGTACCTGATGTCTGCTCACACACACTGTTAGTGGGACCGAACACACACTGGACTGTATGTGTTTGTGAGACTTGGGAACTTTATTGGTGGGGTTGAAATTGGGTTTGTAAATAACTACAGTCAATATAGAGAAAACTGTATTCAGGGAAAGGGACTGAAAAGGGGTGTGCCATTATAAACAGAGGGGATAAACAGGGTAGCCATATTCCACCATGGCAGGCATCTTGGAAGGGTTGTAGGCTGCACAGGCTGTGGGATGGCAATAATTCTAAATGGGCCTGGAGATGGGCTGCCTCTGTGAACAGCTATCTTGTATCAGGGTAAGGTATATTGGTTAAGGAGTAAGCTGGGGAGCTGGGTGGGGTGTCAAGGATAGGGGTGTGGATATGGGCAGCAGAAGGGTGGGACTGAGGGAGGCTGGGGCAACGCTCTGAAATTACAGGACGTTAAGTTACAGCAAGCAGGAGGGGATGTTAGGGACAGAGGACCCTTAGATAGGAAGTTGATGCTAAGGGAAGCGTGCAGGGGTGAACATTCTGAATACAAAGAGAGTGGAGGAAGAGTCAGGAGGGCTGTTGTCTGGAAGCCTTAAACAGCAGACTGTGAAGGAGCTCCTAAAACAAACAGAGGGAAAGAAAGAGGGCAGTTTAGAGATGCAGTCAGGGGAAACTGGGTTACTTGATGGAGCTGACATAGAGTGTCACAATAAATTTGAGCTACTAAGCAACCTAGAGGGAGGAAGGGTTGGTGGAAATGAGGAAACTTATACAGAGGCGGGGTGAGGGCGGATACCCATAGGGCATCACAGACCAGCTATGGAAAGGATAGAAATAGTCCCAGAGGAGAGGGAAACATAAATGTTAAGCAAATGGAGGAGATGCAACATATTCCAGACATGAGGAGGAGAGCATGATTGGAGGAAACTGGGAGACAAGAAGGTGGAAGGCCCCCTTCAGCAGGGGTCAGTACCAAGGATGTGGCCTAGCTAAAGGGACCCACAAGAGCCTCTGGAGGCAGGGGTACTATTACAAAGGGGAGGATGGCGGTGTGGGGGAAGGGAAACCATCAGGGTCAGGATAAATGGTTCAGATAAGAGAAGGTTAAAGGGACACCTATTCAGAGGGTTTGAGTTAAGTGGGCAAAATAGCAAAGGAGGCAGAAAGGTGAGGGTGACAAGGGGTCTCTAATAAGGCAGGAAGACTCCCATGAAATTGAGATCATGAATAGGGGGAAGGGGGCTGAGAGGGCATAGTGGGTAACCATAAGGATGATGGCGGTGTTAAGGTTCTGTTAGTAGGACTCGATGATTAGGGGTATTCAGTGGGGGACAGGGGTGGATGCCATAGCCAGGTGAAGGTAGTAGTATCTCTGGGCTGACAGTGCACAGAGCAAAGTTCATGGTGTATGAAATGGTTAGGGATTGTGGAGGAGCAGGTTTTCTGGTGCATTTGGGAACTAATGATCTAGAAATAAGCGTTTGGAAATCCAAGCAAGATTCCAAGAACTTGCCAGAGTCTGTTGGGATAATGGATGCAACATTTCCTTTTCAGAGATATTGCCAGTACCAAAGGCCTCAGTGGAGAAAAAATGAAGCTCACAGAGGTTAATGACTGGCTCAGGAAGTGGGGTGAAGAGAGTGGGTTGGGGTGTTAGGGAACTGGAATGGAGTTTGGGAGGATAAGGGACTATATGCAGGACAGGTTTCATCTTGCCCCATTAGGAAGGAAGTCCTTAAACTGGGGATGGCTGACTACATACAAGAAGGTGGTGTTTAAACTTGTGAGGGGAAGGGATAAGGGAGGGCTGACCAAGCCCTCCCTCAGATGAGGAGTAGCCTTCAAGCCCAAGGGAGGGAAACAGACTGGGGGTGGAGGTTTCAGGAGGAGCAGAGGAGGATGGAGTATAAGGAATCTGGGTGGGGTTCGACAAAGAGGATCAGGGATAAGGGGTGGGGTTGGTGTTAGTAAATGCCAGGAGCTTGGGAAACAAGTTGCCAGAGTTCAAAACCATGCTGTTCGGGGGTGGATGTGGCGCAGTCACGAGGCGTGGGCCAACAAAAACCATGACTGGGACCTAAATGTGCGGGGTACACCATGCTTAGGAAGGATAGAAAAGGAGGTCAGAGGGGTGGGTGGCTATGTTCATTAGAGATGACATAGAAATTGCTAGGGTAGAAGAGGCAGAGAGAAGCGTGGAGGCCTTATGGGTCACCTTGATCCCCAGCAGAGATGAGGTCAAGCTGGGTGTAGCATAGAGCCCCAGGGATGAGTGATGTTCTAGAGGATGGTTGCTGGACAACATCATTGCCCAGTGTGGACCAAAAGGGAAGGAGTGGTGTTGATGGGGACCTTAATATGCTGAAAGTACAAACTGGGGAACCATGTCCTTTAAGGTGGCCAAGGGCAGAGGCTGCTGGATGGCTTCCAGGATGTGTTCTTAACACAGCATGTGATGGAGCCACAGGGAGGGGCATGTCCTGGATGTGGTTCTGCAGATGGGGATCTGGTAAGGGACATGGTTGTACAGGACCCCTGACTGGGAGAGACCACAATACTGTCTGGTTTCAAATAAGCATGGGGGAGGGGGTGAGATCTAGGACACTGGCAGTGGACTTCAGGGGCAGACTTTATGGGCATGGGAAATATTCTCAAGGATCACTTGAAGGGATTACCTCAATGACAAGTGTGGAAAAGAGATGGGAGGTCATAAAGCGGGGACTTCATGAGGCAGTCAGGATCTGAGCTAAGTTGAACGTGAGGCACAAGGTCACATAAACCATGCTGGTGGTCCAGTGAGGTACAGGTAGCAGTCAGAGAAAGAGGCGGCCTACAAAAATGTAAAACAACAAGAGCGGATAGGGATGAAATGTACCAGCTTGCATCTAGAAAAGTCACCCATATGGTGAGGAGCAAAGTCCAGTAAGAGCAGCGTCTGGCACAGGGATACATGGAGGAAAAGGGTTCTTCCGGTACATTGGGGAGTGGAAAAACTAAGGCCATCTCAGCAGATTGAGATCAGAAGGAGGGTGGGTGGAAGGCGAGGACCAGGCAGAGGTATTTAAGTAATTTGCCTCTGTGTTCACTAGGGAGGGATGGGATATCTACAAAGCAAGGCATGAAGGGGATAGAGCGTCAGTAAGTGGGATCAGGAGCAACAGAAATGGAGCAAGAGGAGAGAGGTACCCAGGGGTGTCACATCTGGGTAAGGATAAAAAGGCCAGTAAGATGGAGGGGACGGATGATGCTATCTCTGCCAAAAGGGTGTGGTTAGCCCTCAAGGCCCTAAAGAAAGACAAATCTCCTGGGCCGGATGGCATTCATCAGACAGTACTATGGGAATTGGCGGACATACTGGCTGCACCCCTGGCAGAGCTTTTCAGCAGGTCACTTGAGACATGGAGGGTACCTAGGGATTGGCAAGAGGCACATGTGGTACCAATCCATAAAGGGGGGTCGAGGGAAGTACCAGGTAACTATAGACCCATCAGTTTGACCTCGGTGGTGGGAAAATTAATGGAAAGTATACTAAAGGAACGATTGGGGGTGTACTTGGAGGAGGTGGGAGGTCTGGATAGTCAGCAACATGGGTTTGTGCCAGGTAGATCATGTCAAACCAACCTTGTGGAGTTCTATAAATGGGTAACATCAGAACTGGACAGGGTAAGCCTGTGGATGTATTATTCTTGGACTTCAGCAAGGCGTTTGACTCTGTCCCACAATGGTCTGGTGGAGAAACTGATGGGGTTAGGAATAGGCCCTTTGTTGGTCAGATGGATTGAAAACTGGCTAGCTGGATGCAATCAGAGAGTAGTGGTCTGTGGGAGCTCTCAAACCCTAGAGAGGTTGGTAGAGGTGCGTACAGAGAACTCGGTCCTGGGTCGATCCTGTTTAATGCATACATAGTCGGACAACAGGGAGGGTGTAGGGTGTGAAATGAGTCTCTTAGCGGATGACTCCAAGATCACAGAGCAGTAGTTGAGGAGAAGAGGGAGGTTGGCCCTGCAAGGACCTGGACACCCTGAAGCTGGGCTCACACATGGAATTAAATTTCAATATCACCAAGTGCAAAGTGTTGCATCTTGGTCGAAAAACTAAACACAGGTACACCCTGGGGAGGCGCTGGAGGCCTCAATAGGGGAAAAAGACCTAGGGGTCGTGGTGGATGCATGTATGAATAACTCTGAGCAGTGCGGAGGCAGCCAGCAAAGGCAAACAGGATGTTGGGATGCATCGTAGGGGATCACCTCTAGGAGCAAGGAAGTGATTCTGCCGCTGTACAATGGACTGGTTAGACAACACCTTGAGTACTGTGTACAGTACTGGAGACCACACTTGAAGAGGGACATACAGCTCCTGGAGAGGTACAGAGGAGGGCAACAAAAGATGCTCACGAGGGCTAGGAGTTTGGCGTATGAGGACAGACTTGAGGAGCTCTGCCTGTTTTCATTGGAGGAGAGGAGACAGGGGGACATGATTGAGGTCTTCAAGTACCTCAAGGGAATAAATAGGGTTAACATGGAGGATCTTTAGACTAAAGCAGGGAGGTATCACCAGAGGGCATGGTTTGAAGTTGGAAGGTGGAAGGGTGAGGGGAAAAGGAGGAGGTTTTTCACTGAGAGGGTGGTGGACCCTTGGAATGCACTGCCTGGTGAGCTGGTTCAGACATCCACAGTGGAGGGCTTCAAGAGAGGGTGGGACAGACACAGAAAGTAGATGTATCAGATGATGGCCTGTCCCAGGGGGGTGGGAATGGATGATAGGGGTTTCTGGAGCACAAGGGATGGGAGGGTCTTGGCACCCAACTAAGGATCTAAGGTTTGAGCAGACTAGATAGACCATAAGGCCTAATCTGCTGGCAAATAGTATGTTAGTATATTACCTGAGAGCCACTGTCCAATACAACCCGAGTGGGAATCCCATTTACTCGCACCGGGGTCTCCATAGAAGATCCAACCACATCAGACCAGTAGGGGGCCACAGCATTGAGGGTCGACTGAGCCTGGGCCCGAGTCACAAAACTTTTCCTAGGGGGTCGAGACTGGGTCCGGTGATGCCAAGTGATCAGTCTACTGTTAACTTTCCTTAAGTTCTCCGGCCTCTGACACTCAGGTTGAAAATGCCCATCTTCTCCACAATGGTAACAGAACTTGGGGTCCCGGAGATCACTGTTAGGCAGTGGGCCCCGTGTTTGTGGGGGGCCCTGAGAGGGGTGAGGGGGCTCCCTTGGGCCGGGGGTCTGGGTTCAGTTTATCTCAGGGGCCCCGGACCTAACAGGGTACATAGCAGATTGCTTTAAGTCCCTCACCAGTTCCCGTAAAGTCCTGACCTCGGCCCTCAACTCACTCTCTACATGGGGGTCAGAGGAAACAACTCGCATTCCCACAACACCAGGAAAATCTGGGGACCTCTCAGACCCTCTGGACAGGCTGACCTCCTCAGTGATACTAGGCTCAGGGGTCCCACTAGGGTTCACCATCCCCACACATGGCTCCCACCCCTCTTCATCAGTCTCCACTTCTCTAATTTCCCTCATTAACTGACAATATTCAGGCGGGATGGCCCGTCGATCATGCAACATAAGTTTCAGCAGTATTACACTAGAGAATCTGGCAGATTTTAAAACATGTTCCAACCTGACCTGATTCAGGGCTGTGGCAGTGATTCCCCCCTTTCTATAGGCCTTCTGCAAGGCCCGCTCCACCCTAGTGATGAAGGCGGACAGTTTCTCATTCCTTCACTGCCTAGCAGACCTGAATTTCCATAATAAATCTTCACCAGTCTCTGTACTCCCAAACACCCCTTCTAAAGCGGAGAGGTACTCTGCGGCGGTGGCTTCCGGGCTGGTGGCCCGCAAAAACCTAATGGCTTCTAAAGCAGGAGCCCTCAAGCTCTCCATCAGTCTCTTCTTTTTCTCCCCCTCAGAGCATTGCCATTCCTGGACTAAGGGGGTGGCATAGTCCATCCAGGCTTCCAGGTCATCCTCCCCTGGAGGCACTGGCACCGTGCCAGAAAAAAGTTTTAACTTACGGTAAGAATCAAGCTGTATAGGTGGGAACACTAGGGGCAGTGAAGCCAACACAGAACTCTTGGGGGCACGGGGGAAGTGCCGGGGGAGCCCTGAGGGATAGCATCTCTGGACAAATCCAATGCTTGCAGCAATTCCTGAGTAGTTCTCCCCTCCACAGCCAGCAATTGAAGCAGTTTGTCTTTAAAACTATTCACTTGGGGGGACCCCACAGGGGTGACTGACCCACTTCGGATATGAATTAGCCTCCATCCCTGTGAGGCACCCTCCAGATAAATCACGGGAGGTACCTACTCGGGGTCGATGGCCACACTGCACAGGAGTAGCACCTGCAGCGTCTGGTCAAGCAAGTCAGCCATACGCCCTTTTACCTCCACTTTGCCTAAATATTTTACTCACTCTGCTGTGTAAATGATGTCAGCAGTTGGGGTTCCCAAAGGCACATCGAGCAGTAACACAATTTTCTGGGAGTCCAGCTCTTCAGCTTCACCCCACCCCATCAGTCTGCGTATCATGGTCTTAATTGGTCCCAACTTAATTTTTCCCAACATTTCCCCTTCCACTTTTTCCATCTCTTGTGTACTTCCCCACATGCCACTAGGGGATGCTGATCCCAGTGGTGCCTCCAATTTGTAACCCCAAGGGGGCGCTACCCTTGGGGCTACTACTCCTGCCTGCCTCCACGGAGACAGGATAAGGGGCCCAGATCAGTTGGCGGGTGCCTCCACCCAGAGGTCAAGGTTAATACTGTTGAGATTGCCTCGGTCACAGCCCTCTGGGTTACTGCAACCCCCCTTTCATCCCACTAATGGCTCACACGAGGTACCAGCAATACTCTTCCCCAGTACACTTGCCCCCAGGCTGGTATCTCTCAGCTCACTCCGGGGACCCCTATAAAGTAAGGTGCAGTTATAACACAGTCACTATGCAGTAATTCACCATAAATGCACAAACTAGCCAGGGTGCAATTGCGAAACAAACAATCTGATTTATTTAAGGGGGGAAGTAACAAGGACAGGGGGAGGATCAAGTTGATTGGCTTATCACTATACTTATCGACCTAGGGCTCTGTGCACAGGTCTGACCCTAATATTTACTGTCCCTGGGTACCCAAGCCCTAATGACTAGTCCACCATGGCAGCTGGTTGGGGCCCTGACACAGATAGCCTTTACAATACTGATAAAAGTCAAGATGGAAAGGAGATTTAGCTAGGCAGCCAGCAGTAGAATAAAACAACTTGAAACCACTGTTGCAACTTAGCAGGGAGCTACCCTGGTTCAGTACTCACGACTCCAGCAAGCAACAGTTTCTGCACCACTGGCGGGGCTAAACCCGAGTTTCACCAGCCTCCTCACACATTTATATGGAAACTCCAGAGGGGTACCACACCAGGCCGCAGCCTCCAAGGCTTACACAAACTCTCAGCTGGCTAAGGTGCTGCAATGGCAGTTTCAGCTTTCCCGAGGACCAAGCGTGATTCAGCAGATTCTCAAATCCTCCAAACAGGTCAAGCCTGGTGGGTAGCTGGGCTGGCACCAGCCTCCTCTGACCGCATGCAGCGGATTCATTCTGACTCACTCAATGGCAGACAAACGGCCGATGCAGGCCTTCACGCGCTTCCTGCGCGAACACTCCACTATCGCAGAAGCACAGAGCTCCTCTCTTCTCACCAGCCACAACACATCTGCCCCCAACAGCAAGGGTCTCTCCCTTCAGTTCGGGAGCGACCAGCCCCTATTGGCTGACGGCACCTGCCAGTCAATCGCTCCTGTTCTTGGTGGTGCAAAAAACCACCATAGCCCATAATCCCCTTCCCAAATTACAAACAGCCCCTCGATTGGTCAGACAGCTCCCTTAAAGTTCCGACGTACTGATTGGTCCAAATCGCCAGTTCAGGACCAAAAATGGAGGGGAGAATCAGAACAGTCTTCGCTGCAAAGAAAAAGCAGATTAGAACAACTACGTTATCATTTATTACCCTAAGTTATTCTCAGCAAGCAGCTACATCCTTCGGAGGAGCTCCCTCTGCACAACTTAGCGATGGCAGAAACGGAGCAATTATCCAGCAGCCCGGGTGGAACTCGAGCATGGTAACACTCAAACTCCTTCCCAGATTAATCATGACTGCGAATTAGGCAGCCCTTAAAAAGACAGGCATGGAGGCTTTGGTAGTGCTCCTAGCAATCACAGTTAAGCTGCTGAAATGCAGGACACCAGCCTGGCAGGGGGCACTTAGGCAAGCTCCGGAGAAGCTTTTAGGAACCCCCATTTGCAAGGGGGGTTACACACATCACATTCCAGCAGATTTAATCACCATCAAAACTGAGTGGTCTAGCACCACCCAAGCACGTTGTATGACATTTTCAGATCTACCCTGTGACGCATCACAGAGTGGCCTTTCTTCATCTTAGTCTGTATCACCATCACGCTTTTATACATGTTGAATATACTTGCTGATAGTGTCGTGGACAACACACCCACAATAATTTTGGCCAGTACATAATCTTTATTGTGCTGTTTTTTTTTTCAAAAGCACAGCCATTGATTATGCTTCTGCATAATACAACCAATGAAAGTACAGCTGGGTGCTGGTGTGATGAGCAACAGTGAATATGTATCTGGTGTAGGCATACACAATGAATTTGGTGTTGCTGAGCAGTTATGTTACAAATGTTGTGAGTGGGATACTGTATAATGATTATACCACTGCACCCATTCTGCATGTGCACATTTCGGTGTCTGTTCTCATGGTGGCCTGTTATCATAGTGCCTGATATCTATTGGTGTATTGCTCTGCTATTATTTTTGTTGTGGTAAAATCATAGCAGCAGTTCATGGCATGTCATGTCTTTATTGTGGTATCACCACAAGACTAGGGTCATGTGTGACAATATCTTGTTTCAGTGACATACATATCACACAGTCTATGTAACTACAAAATAACAAATGTTGTGCAGTATACAAGAGAACCATAAAATCTGACGGCAGATAAGGACCGCTTGGCCCACCCAGTCTGCCCATTTTTCCCTACCTACTGTATTACCGCAGACCCTACTTGATCTCTGTCTTATCCCTCCCTTGTCTTATTACTAAGATTCCCTTATGCCTATTCCATGCTTTCCCAGTGCACATGTCTAGCCAGATCATTGCTGTTCTAATCATAGTACCGTATGCCTGAATTATGTATCACTACTGTAGAATGTCCTCAGATTCAGAGTCCAGTACCGAAAACTATGGCCCTATACCTTCAAAATCTGACCTGCAGCCTTATAAGTTTGAACCAGAATAAAGTGATATTAGAGAAGATAGTTTGGATAATGATGACTCAAGTTCATCTGAGACTACAGAGGAGGAAGAAGAAAGGGGTCATGTTGGACATATATCATGGTGTCTACGTGGCAGATGTGAGGCCATACCATCAGAGAGGGAGAGCATATGTTGCCATTAAATTCTGCTGGTTGACCACAAATGTGGAGGTAATTTTCATATACATGGATACATTACTTTCAAAAGTCACTCTGCCTTTTACAACTCCTCATCTATGCATATGCCACATCAGTAATCAGGACAGATACCAAGTTCATAGTCGAGTTTTATTGAATCACATATAAATATATATATATATATGTATATATCTCTATCTCTCTCTCTCTCTCTTATATATATATATATATATACATATATACACAAAAGTTTCCCAGTACTGAGGTACGTATACCTAGGAATACTGAAGCAGAATAAGGCAGGATCAAATTACAGTCAATGCAAATTGCTTCAGTGGTACCTCGAGGTAGGAAACTTTTAGATAAAAACCATTATATATATAGATGTATATATATATATATATATATTCTTTGCAAAAGACTACGTTTAATGCATCATTTAGGGTTAAAGCAGAAAAAGTCAGGAAATTAGAAAATTAGGGTTGCCCTCTAACCCCCCCATCCGCCATCCTCCACAGACTGACAGACAATGGAGTGTGTCATTGGGGTTGTGAGGCCCAAATCTCACCCCATTCCATGTGTAAGTAGGTGGACATGCTACAGTAAAGGAGAATGGGGTGGGATTTAGGCCTCACAACCCCAACGACACACCACATCATCTGTCAGTCTGTGGAGGATGACAGATGGGGGGTTTAGAGGGCAACCCTAATGATCTCATTTCCTGACTTTTTCTGCTTTAACCCTAAATGAGGCATTAAACATAGTTTTTTGCAAAGAACTCCCTTACTTTTTGAGAAAGCGTATTATAACTACCAAAAAAACATGTATTGGTGGGAGCGCCAAGTTCCCGTATGCATAGCTATACAGCATATATTGATGGGAGGGCAGGGCCTGAACCCACCAAGTTGCCCATATGCATAGCTGGGTCGCTGGAGGTCAGGCGGTGGGAGGGGGGAAGGATGGAGCATCATCTGGGCTGCTCTTCTGCTCCGGGGGGGGAGGGATGGGAGCAGGGCCGGCACTCAATGGACCCCTGATGGAAGCCAGGAGTAATGCAGTAACCAGGTTGTCCAGTCATTCTGGGGGCGGGGCAGATGCTGGAGATCATTGCACACCCCCACCCTCTCAAAGGGAGAAAAGCACCAGCAGTTCAGGATGACGCCGCCCTGGCGCCTGCCTCTCTGACTCTCTGCCACTGTTCTGCTCCACCGACTGAATTACAGTCCATGGCACACACAAAAAAAACATGTACTTGTAGCTTGGAAATCCTGTGTCTGTATATAGATAGGTAGAGCATATGACAAAGCACTAAAAAGGAATGGGCATAGTGGTACTTATTTATAGTGCACAGAAGGTAGCATAAATGAGTGAAAAGACAGCAGTGAAGACTAATAGAATACTGGGTGCATGATGAGGAATGCAACTAGTGAAGTTACCACTGTGCATGTAACACAAATAGGACAACACCTCGTGATGTGTCCAGTTCTGCATGCAACACCGTAAGATGGACATAGATCAGATGGAGGTAGCACAAAGTAGGCCAACCAATAAATGGTACATGTAACTGCATTGATAACACTAGGACAAGACTCGTTGCTCTCTGGTGGAAAGAAGTAAAAGGGTGGCATGATTGAAACATTCAAGTTCCTAACAGCAGTTAGTAAAGTAATGGACAATAGCATTGTCAGCTGGAAGAAAAACCAGAGAACAATAGGGTCATGCTATGAAGCTAGAGGGAGTGGGCTAAGTAGGGGTAAGTGGCAATACTTCTTCACTTAGCAGGTATTATTAAACTAAAATGGCATCACATCAAAGGTGGTAGGTGCAACAACAGTCACAGGAATCAGGCGTACATTGGGTAGACACAATGTGATCTTGTATGTATTACAAATTGTGCAGATGTCTGGAGATCATCTTTGGCTAACGAGGAACAACAGGAAGTTATTATGGGCAAACTGGATGGGCCAAGGATTCTTTATCTACCAACGACTTCTAAGTTTCCTCAAAATACACCTTCTGAAAATTACACTGTTGGCCATTGAATTCCTGGCACTACTCATTAGACTACCTGATAACATGGAACATATCAGTGAGCAAAATAAGTTTGGGACACGTCTCGTTTTCAAACAAGGCATCCAAATCACCTAAACCCAGCTGTCCAATCTATTCAGCACAGAGATTATTCCACAGTAGCTGAAAGGTAGAATACATCTTTTTATAGTTACTGTGTTGTTTTCAACAATAGTGGGTGTTGCTATTTCAGGTTCTCGACAGTGTTGCACTCTAATTTTCCAAAGCCGCAATTTCAGGTGGTACAGCTCCTAGGTTTCTGTCCACAAATAAATCTCATAAAACAAGAGTCATCCTGTGTTTCCACTTGTGAATTCATAAACCAAATCAACAATCAACTGATTCCACTTTGATGTGGTCAGATGAACACCACGGAGTGCAGATTCTCATTTGTATGGTGATCACAATAAGATTAACATATTTAAATGGCAATCAATATAGCATAGTCAAGTAGGAATAGTAAAATGTGGTCTCAAAGCACACATTTAACACAAATAAATATATACAAATAAAAATAAATACTGTATAGTAACAAAAGACTGATAACAGAATGAGGACACCATAAATTGACATCATGGTTATATGCATTCAACATGTCACAGTACTAGGTGAAGGGAATTAGTGAGCAAGGATTGGTAGTACTTAATTATTAATGATGCAGTGTAGTGTGGTGGTTTAGGGCACTGAGCTACATACCTGGAGGTTTGGGTTTGAATCTCACAGCCCTCACGTGCATACTGCGCGACACTGAGCAAGCCACTTTATTTACTTGCACTCCCAGGTTGCAACTGGAAAAAAAGTTTGGCTAAGTGTTCCTTTCCTGCTTAAACAATTTCCCCTTTCCTTTCTATTAGCTACCTCTGTACTCATTTAAGAGTTGGTAGGAGTCTTATCTCCATATGTCATAGTCTGACTCTAAAGTGTCACAGATGGGGTGCTCAAAATTCATACACAGTTAAAAATTTTGATTTTAACCCCTTTTTTAAAATATTTCAAATCTGGAATTCTGTCACATCATGCAAAATTAGTTAACACATCTGCATAATTTTTTCTGGTTAAGAAATCTTTACAGTTAGATAGAAAATAAAAATCCATCCATAATCCAATCAATCAATCAGTCAGTTAATGAAGCAATCAATCAGGTAACCCATTAAACAATATCAATCCGCACAAGTAATTCATATTAAGAGGACTTCAGGGGTCAGCGCACTATTTATTTCGTATAGAGACAAATTAATGAAACTCAAGTCAGTCTGCATCTCTTCAGGAATAATAATGACATCGATTCTGGACGTCTATAATAAGCACTCTTACAACATTCAGTTTATTAGTACATGCTGTGGCAATCTTTATTTCAATACAGAATCACCCCAAAAAAAAGAAAAAGAAAAAAATGCGTTTGCATGTACATGCGAAGCATTGTGAAGTCCCTTTGTGTCCAACACAAAATGAACTGTAAACAGGTATAAATCAATGAAAAAAGGGGGGAGGAGGGTGAAGGGGTTCCACACAGTGAGAATAGCAATACATTTAGCCCTTGATAAAAGCATGCAGTCAAATCTCAATTAGCCTAGAGGAAATATTAAAAGTCATCATCTGTTACTAAATACCAATTCTAAGGGCTGACAAGAAATGGCATTATCGTTAGGTCCATGACAGAAAAGGTACAAATTACAACACCGTGAGGCTTTCTTTAACTGCTAACACACACACATGGGGCAGTGTTCCAACACCCCTCACAGGCACAACACTGACAGCATGCACACTGGTCTGCCCAACTGCCAGTCTTCAGCTAAGTGATATATTCAGAATAGCATTGCACAGCTATCATCTCAAAGTTAGCACTGGCACATATCACACTATGACAGCCTGTCAACACTGATTTACCAGATGATACAGCATGGAGATTACACAGTGGCGTGCAGTTGTAACCAAAAGTGTGAAATAATGTGCCAATCCCCGTAAGCACTCATCCACACCAGCTGACCACATTGGCTGCCACACAAAAGAGTTAGTCATCTGATACTAGCCCCATGGACACAGGGATACGGCTTGCAGGCATTTTACAGATGAAACAGACTCTTGCTATGCGCCAGTGTCTCATGGGCATGGGCCACATGTAATCAGGCTGCACTTGCTAAGTCAGTTCAAGAAACAGCTTTGGAACAGTGTATGCATGAGCCCAGTACACTGGCTCCATAGTATGGCATGGGTGGAGAGGTTTGCAGCAGGGCATTCGGTTGGTGGCAAAGTACACTGCAGGTCAGTGTTAATAACAGCTAGTAATGCTGATAGTGATCTGGAGACAATTGAATATGGAAAGGGGAGAGGCAACATCATGACAGCCACATAAATGCTCACAACCACCATTGACGAATGTTAGGTGCAGTAACCTATAATGAATGGGCTTGGTGGGGGGGGGGTTGGATTACTGCATCAAGTGCTGGGTATTACCATTTTTAAATGTTTCATCACCTTGTCTCTCTTCTGTGACCTTAACTTGTCATATGTAACTGTTTCTTTAATAGTCCGATGGCTTCTGTGATTGCAGCAAGTTCGCGGGTTTGAAAATCCAGTTGTTTTCAGGATAATACTTACAATATCTACTGTTTACAATTGCAATTGTGGCAAGACTTGAGAACATGAAAACACATTTAATATTAATGGAATCTAGACATTTTTTGCACTGCAAGTTGAGGACTTGCGGGGTGCTCATTCTGCAACAGGAAAAGAGATGAACCTTACTGACAGGCAGTGCTGAAATTCACAGAGCCCCTGTAAAAAACATGACAAAATACTATACTGCTTTGCCAATGCTTAGTATGCAGAGTTGGTCTATGGTGGCCAGCATTTTCAAATTAGAGGGTGACTAACAGAATAGCCAGATTAGCTGGTATATCAATCCCACAGTCTATTTTTTTCTGTTTCTTTTGGCAGGTTTTGGATATTTGCAAAGCTCCACCATCTGAAAACAGCTGCATGTCTCTTCAGATAACAAGAGTGAGCTAAAACCACAATTGTACTCACCCAATAATAACATTTCCCATTGATCTGGAGCTAATGATAAACAAAAGTGAGTGAATGCATTTAATGGGAACACGTTGTTGGTGGAGGGAGAGTGTGGGTATGGAGGGGTAGGGAAGGGAGAAAACTCGGCCTGGATCCTGAACTTCTGATGCTTTTTAGTTTATGCATGTAAACAGTTCTTTGACACTGAGAAACAGCAATAGTGGAGGGCACATATTGGTTCTTTCAAGTTGATTAGTTGAAGAAACCGCAACATAGTGCACAGTGAAACTGCAATGTGGACATTAGCAAAGGACAGCTACTCCTGCTAAAAAAACACAGCTATTGTGAGTAAGCATTGTTAAAAGGAAGTTTTTAAATCAGAACCTATGTTAATCACCATCTCATGACATGGAAATCACCATAAAACAGACATTGGCAAGCAGCTGCCCTCCACTTATAAGCGGGACACTTAAGAGTGCAACAGATGTACGTTCACCATGCTTCACTATGCTGCCCATTCCCCTAAAAATCCTTTGTAGTGGCCTAATTTTTTAGTTGGCTTGCACATGCACGCCAGTCAACATATTACATTAATAGCAGATTTGGAGGTGTGGTCACTGTGGGTGAATGCAGGGCACACATCAGTAGGTGCGTCCCTCATTCCCCAATAAGCCAGCATGCATGTGCCAACACCAGCAATACGTAAACTGGCCACCAGATCAAGCAAAAGTGCCACTGCAATGAGAGCCAAGCTCGTCATGCAGCTGTACAATAACACGCTCCTGACATGCCTTTCCTGGTGAAGCACTTTAGTAAACATGGCAGCACTGACTGCTGCAGCCATTTCATTTGCCGATGGGGAGATCCCACTCCCCATCGGCATGATGCCCCCCTCCCATTCCAAGTGTGTGTCGAGGGGGTGCCGAATCCCCCTCAGCATCATGCACCCCCCCAACAGTCTTTCCTTGCCGATGGAGGGCCTGATCCCCATCAGCTTCAGGCCCCCCCCGCCTAGTTTAGTTTGCTGACGGGGGAGCCCACTCCCCATCGGCATACTGTCCCCAGCTCCCAAAGTGTGCTGTGTGCTGAGGGACTGCCCAATCCCCCTCGGCATCATGCATGCCCCCCCACCTGTTACTGTGCCAACGGGGGGCCCAATCCCCATTGGCTGCGGCCTCCTCCCTGTTATGCAGTGGAGACTGGGAGCCCACTCCAGTGTACCAAACAAACACCTGCGAAAAAGAAAAGCGACCCTCTTTGTCTTTTTCTTTTTTTTAACCTGTAAAAGAAGAAAATGGTCCCTCTCAGTCTCTTCTGCCCCTCCCCAACCCACGCCCACCCTCTGTGTACCCTGCCTCCCCACACACACACCCTCACCCCATACTTACCTCCGGAGTCCGGCTCGACGATCTTCAGTGGACCGGGAACACGTCTGCACTCTTCAAAGCTGACCGTGAACTGAAGAAATGTCAGTAAGCTGCATAATTGCATAAATAGGGTTTTTTTCATCTTTGGTGTATATCTTGGGCATTTTTGGGAATTTTTGCACTAAAGTTTCAACATGGGGTTATTGGGACCCCCACCTTATGAATTCAGTCACTGTCATGGCGTTATTCGGTCCTGAAATGTGATTTCGCTTTCACTGCATGGAATCACCTTTTGGGACTGATTAATGAAACAACAGTGCCACTGTTCATGAGGTGGGCTCTCAAAAACCCTATGTTGCAAATTTGGTGAAAGAAATCCCAGAAATAGCTGTTTTACGAATGTGCATTGGGCAGTTTCCATGCACACTCATAACTTCATGAATTTGTAATATTTTCACTTCAGATTTTCAACATTGGCATTTTGCCACACCTGCTTATGAACAGTACAGCTGCCATTTTACATATCCTGGCCGAAATGTGTTTTCGCGCTTCTGGCGTAGAATAGCATAGTCGCTGTGGGAGATCACTTTTAGGGACTGATTAAGAAAATGACAGTGGCACTGTTCATGAGCAGAGGTCCTAAAATACCTATGTTGAAAATTTGGTGATGGAAGTCCTTAAAATGACTGTGTTACAAGCATACATTGCGCAGTTTCCACGCACCCTTGTAACTTTGCAAATTTGCAATATTTTCATGCCAGATTTTCAACACTAGCCATTTTTCACACCTCCTTATGAACAGTACAGCTGTCATTTTTCACATCTTGCCCAAAATGTGTTTTCTCACCTTTGGCGCACAATATGGTCGCTGTGGGAAATCAACTTTTGGGACACATTAACAAAATCACAGTGCCACTGTTCATGATGGGAGGTCTGAAAATGCCTATGTTGAAAATGTGGTTAAAAAAATCCCAAAAATAATTGGGTTACAGATGTGTGCTGCGCAGTTTCTATGCCTGCTCATGACTTTACCAATTTTGCATATTTTCACTCCAGATTTTCAACACTGCCATTTTTTTACACCTCCTCATAAACAATACAGTTGTCATTTTTCACACCCAGCCCAAAATGTGTTTTCAAGCCTGTGTCGCCAAATGGCATAGTTGCTGTGCAAAACCACCTTACGGCTAACAAACTGATAGTGCCACTCTTCATGAGGTGGGGTCACAAAAAGCCCATGTTGAAAATTTGGAGTGAAAATACCAGCAAACGCCTACATCGTTAAGGTTTCCAACTGTAACACACCACCCTGTAGAGACTGACTGGTGTCAGGGGTGTGACTTGGGATCATTGGCTGTAATGCTCATGCCATTCCACCCCCACCCCTACTCTGCAGCCAGTCATAGGCATTGAGATGTGCCTTGGAGTCTTCGGCCCTAAAGTACACCCCCATTCTCCTATACTGTACCCATCTCAGTGTATTTCCTTATGGAATGGGGTAAGTATAAGGCCCAAAGCACACTACGATGCTTGTCAGTGTCTAGAGGGTAGGGTGAGGTTAAATGGCATGAGTGTTATAGCTGATGACCCAAAGGCACACCCCGACGCTTGTCAGTCTCTCCAGGGTGGGGGTGGGGTTGGTGTCAGTTCAATACTTCACTGCCATTCCTATTATGCATCTCTAACTCCTGCACTACCAATGCCAGCGAGACAACATTCGGCATTGACAAATGCTTGTTTTTGGTTGTGGCCAGTTTCTGACAGCAGCAAGCAGGTTTCTTACAGTACACAATGTGAAGAGAGAAGACTGGGGAGAGCTGCTTTTTCCCTCGTATGGTGATCGGGCAAGGATGATTGGATTGGATTGGGGGGAATGCGGGCACTGCTCTACAAAAATTAAAATAAATTGTCACCAGCTTTATCACCGACTTTTTTTTTTTTAAATCCCTGTAGCGAGATTGGTCAAGGATTAGGAGGTGAGGGGATGGTGTGAAACTTGACAAATGATATGAAATCTGATGCCCCTTGTAGTGGTATTGAAGCAGCAGATGAGTCCAGAGTGCAGGCAGCAGCTAACTGAATTTTGTATCAGGAGTCTATGACGTGGACATTCAAAACTTGCCATGTGCTGACTCCCAATGCCAAAACACATTTGTCAAGATGCTGGTCTGTTCAAATTATCGAGTACATAAGTAAATATGCATTCCAATCATGTCAAATACAAAAAACACACATGCAAATGTCACTGCTTGGTATTTATCTTTTATTTACCTGAGGTATTTAATTATTTGACCTAAGATTTTGCAGGCTCGCGGCCAAAGATTGTTAGTGAGCCACAGCTGAAGACTGTAAATGTGCAAAACGCTATTTTCTGACAAAACCAAAATAAACCAGAGGCATGGGTCGATAGAGGGATAGAGGGAAGCCCCCTGATCTAAACCCATACCTCATTTATTTCACAAGTCACACATGGGGTGAAATATTAACTTTTTTTCCAACCCCAAACTGAAAACAAGATGGCGGCCATCGCTATCAATAAATTTCTTGCAAATTCTTTGATCGTGAGGAGTGACCAGATAGCCAAAACCCCATTCTTCTTTCACAAAATAACCATAAAAATTTTCCCTTAGACTTATAATGGGAGCTAAAAAGTTTAATAACTTTTGAATGGATTAATATTTGTTTCACCAAAGAAAAAGTGGCATGTTCCTTGACCCAGGCTCTTTCTATGTGCCAAGTTTCAGACTGGCAGACCACACAACAGCCATGCAGTGCCACAGACAAAATCCAAAAAACACTCACAGAACTGGCGAAAAGTGCATTTTTCAGCGTTTTGGTACACAAAAACCATAAGTCTGACCAAAACGCAACTTGGCATATCATGAGATCTACCATGCCCCACCATGCATACCAAATGTTATGCAAATTCATTGAACGGGTCCAAAGTTATTAATGTGCAAAATTTCAAGTTTAACATAGAAGTGCCTTCATAACCCTAAATATGAAGGTACACATGCCCTCTAATAGATATATATATATATATATATACATATTTATACATATATATATATATATATATATATATATACACAGTAGTATCCAGAGACATTGCCAGCTATTTCAGATATTTAGCAACATTTCTAATGAGTTTCTCTTGACTGCCCCTACTGTGGAAATACAGAAAGCAGATTTCTCTGGAAATATCACAGACATTTCAGGAAATAGCTGCTGCTGTCTGTGGCTACTGCTGTGTATGTATATATATATATATATATATATATATAACTGTATTGGTGATCATGGTATGACTGTATAGTTCATAAATAAGTAATGGTTTCCACTTACCTTAGCACAGGATGTCATGTCATTACCATTCAGAGATATAATATATATATATATATAAATGTATTTATTTTTGCAGATAGTGAGTGTATTACATATTCTATTTTGTTTACTATTCTGTAATTCTTAATAGCCAGGAAAGGGGACTGCTGTAGTTAGCAGAACTGCTGCCCTTTACTATTGTACTAGGGAACTTTGCTCTTTAACTCGCTTTTGCAGTTTCTCATTGATTGTTTTGTCTCTATCCAGGAACACACTGAAATACCCACCCTCCTCCCTCCCTCAAATCTCACCTCCCACAGGTCATTTACATTTATAGCCAACCTGAGCCTCCCTCTTCCTGCAGTAACACAGGAAGAGGCACTACATACTGTTTTCCTGTTGTCTCTTGCACAGGACCTTCATTACATTTTTTCCACATTTCCTTCCAAACACAGGAAGAACTATATAGTATTCCTGTATTGCTCAGGACCTTCTAGTTCTTTCGTCCACACTTCCTGCATAGGACTTCCATTACATTTCATCCACACTTCCTTCCAAACATAGGAAGAGCTATATAGTATTTTTCTGTTGCACAGGACCTTCTACTTCTATCATCCACATTTCCTCTCTACATCTTCCCACCTCCTCCCTAAGAACAGGAGGCAGTGCTATACATTAAAAAAAGTTTACATTTTCTTTTTAGGATTATATTTTCTAGTTCTTTTGAGAATTATATTTTTTAGTTCTTTCGTCCACACTTCCTGCATAACGGCAGGAGGAGGCGCTAGATAACAACTATTGCACAGGACTTTCTATTTACTTTTGTCCACACTTCATCTCTACATCATTCCACTTCCTCCTTAGGAACAGGAGGGAGTCCTAGATATTAAAAAAAATATATATTTTTCATCCGTAACCAGTCTACTCAGCCATGGACATAGTAGACTGTAGACACTGTGGGACCTTATTCAACAGAGCAATCTCTCAAAAAAACTGGATGCTGTCCCACATGTTGGACATTCAGAGATCTGCATTCTCAGCTCTGTGCCACATGGGCTTAAATAATGTACCTCAGGACCAAACTCTGGGAATTGAACATTACAGCAATCTGCCAGCAGCACAATACCACCCCCATGCAACATCACCACTACCCCAGAGGACAACCATACCAGGGAGCTGGCAGACAGTCAAAAACCTTAAGTCGCATCCCACATTGCAGAGTCAAGGCAAACAAATGTACATTAAATTGTCAATACTGACTTCAAATAGGTACTCACCACTTTCATCCAAGCCTTCTGCCGAGGTGCAGGATGAATCAGTTCACATCCAGGCACAGAACACAAATAAGCAGGCCACCCAGGCCATTTCACAAAAGAAGGCCAACAAAAGACCCTTGTTGATCATTAGAGACTCTATGATAAGAGGAGTAGAGTCTCACCTACAGCAAAATGGATACTCTGTGGTTACGATCAGGTGCCTACCCGGGACATAAGCTTGGAGGGACATGAACCGCATTAAGAGAATAATGCAGGACACGGCTAAGGATGCACACATCTTGATTCATATAGGAACAAATGTCCTGGCTAGTCAAACTGGAGATGAAACAAAAGTGCAGCTATCCAGTCTCAGGGAAAAATTCTCTTCTATTTCATCCACTGTCTCCTTCTCTGAAATTTTGTCTGTATGGGGGAAGGGAGGTAGCAGGCAGAAAATCAGGGAAAAGAAGATCACTTACCTGAACACCTGGTTTAAGGACTGGTGTAAGGATAAGGGCCATCGCTTTGTGGGAGACTGGGGGAATTTCTGGAAGTGAGACTTTTTCAGGTTCGATGGCGTACATCTCACAAAGGAGGGAATCCGTGCACTCAGCCAAAAGTTTGAAGTATTTATCAGTCATTTGAACTAGTGGAAGGGGAGAGGGCACTGGCACCCACTATGGCACCAGGGTGGCAGTTGCCCCTCCCCCCACCTGCTAGTTCTGTAACAGGTCACAAGACAGCAGGCACTGACCAGGACATAACAAGTGCAGCCCAAGTCAAATCACTCAAGAAGCAAAAACAGCATAATAGAAGGAAAGACACAGCAAACAGACACAGCCAAAGCTGGAGGGCACTCAGTCTTAATGCCCGTAGCCTAATAGACAAGATACCAGACCTCACTGCCATAATGGCAAAGGCTAGCCTTGACTGGGTAGCTGTAACAGAGACTTGTTTCAATGAGAACCGTACCTGGGATGTTGCTATCCCAGGGTACACTCTGTACAGAAGAGACTGCAAAGGAAGGAAAAGAGGGGGTGGCTATCCATATAAGGGAAGGAATCAAGACCACAGAGATACAGATGGCAAACATTGACACTGAAGCCCTATGGATCACCCATGGACCTGGGGAAAGTCCCCAATCCAAATGGGTGTGATCGACAGACCCCCATCTCAACAGATAGATAGAGACAAAGAGCTTCTACAAACCATCCTAACAATGGCCAATAAAGGCAACTTGTTGCTTGTTGGAGACTTAAATCTGCCTGATACAGATTGGTCTTCCTGCACAGCTTCATTGGACAGGAGCAGGGAATTCCTCATAGCTCTAAAAGGGGCAGGACTAAAACAGTTGGTAGAGTCACTCACCACAGAAAATGCAATCCTGGACCTCCTACTATCAAACAGTACACAGATCACACACATTAATGTAGGAATCAATCTGGGATCAAACAACTACTGTATAGGTCAGTCTAGCTCACAGTCAAAAGGGCAGAGGACACAAATCACACAAAATGCAAGATCCTGGACTTCAGGAAGGCGGACTATGTCAAAATGAAAACGTGCATTAAAAACCATCTCAAAGATGTTGCAGGGGTGACATGGAGGAAAGCTGGAAGGCCATAAAGAATGCAATAACTCTGGCCACAGCAGAATGCAGCAAACAGATCAGTAAAACTAAGAAGAGGAGAAACCCTCTGTTGTTTTCTAAGGAGGTTAGCTTCAGTATTAAGGAGAAAAAGACACTTTCAAAAAGTACAAACAGACAGAGGGACAGCGAAATGGAGGAATACAAGGCAAGGCTCAAGGAAGCAGGGAAGGTGATTAGGATAGCCAAAGTACGAACTGAAGAAAGAATTGCTGAAGTGGTTAAAAAGGGGGACAAGACCTTTTACAGATACATACTGGAGAAAAGAAAAAGCAAAGGTGGTATCATTTTTTTGAGAACCAGAGAGGGGCAGAATGTGGAGACTGACAAAGAAAAGGCAGAGATTCTGAATTAATATTTCTGCTATGTCATCACACAAAATGAACAGGGTAGTGGGCCGGTACTAGGAAATGAAGAACACCACATCAGTGAAGCTGACACAAATCCGTTCACAAAAGAAAGGGTCCTAAAAGAACTGAAAAAAGTTAAAAATCAATAAAGCAATGGGACCTGACAGGTTCCAACCAAGAATACTGAAGGAACTTGCAGAGGAACTTGTCTCCCCATTAGCAGTCCTCTTCAATAAGTGCTTGGAGAGTGGCAGAGTCCCGGACAACTGGAAAAAATCCACAGTGGTATCCCTGCACAAATGTGGGAGCAGGGAAGATGCTGGTAACTATCGCGCAGTCAGCCTCACCTCAGTGGTGGGAAAAATCATGGAAACATTACTGAAGGAAAGAATAGTGTAATATATGGGAGCAAATGGAAAACTGGACCCAAAGCAGCATGGCTTCTCAGCAGGGAGGTCATGCCAGACAAACATGATTGAGATCTTTGATTGGGTGACCAGAATGGTGGACCAGGGTGGAGAAATAGACATAGTGTATCTGGACTTCAGTATGGCGTTCAACTCCGTTCCTAATAGGTGACTAATAAACAAGTTGGAACAAATTGGACTGGGGCATAAAACAGTCAGCTGGGTTAGGAACTGGCTCCAAGGGAGAACCCAGAGGGTTATCATGGTAAACGACACACTCTGTCAGAGCAAGGTGGAGTAACCAGTGGAGTCCCCAAGGGATCAGTACTGGGGCAAATTCTAGTTAGCATATTTATCAGTGATATCACTGATAGATTGGAGTGAAAGGTATGCCTGTTCGCAGATGACACCAAGCTCTACAACAGAGTAGACCCACAAGAGGGGGCCACAGGAATGGACTCTGATCTAAATAAGCTGAAAGAATGGTCAAAACTATGGCAATTGAAATTCAATGCCAAGAAGTGTAAAGTTATACACCTGGGGGAAAAAGAACCTGGGCAGGAAGTTTACCCTAGGAGGGGAACAACTGACAGAAACTAAGGTTGAGAGGGATCTAGGAGTACTCATATCTGATGATTTAAAGACAACCAGGCAATGTGAAAAGGCAGCACAGAAAGCTAATGGCATCCTTGGATGCATAAGTGGGGGTATCACAAGTAAAAAAGTGAGGTGATTATCCCACTGTACAGGTCCTTGGTGAGGCTGCATCTGGAGTTTTGCATCCAGTTCTGGAGACCACACCTCAAGAAAGACTGAGATTGTCTGGAGACCATTCAGAGGAGAGCTACGAAAATAATTCATGGACTTCATCAAGAACCCTATGAGTCAAGACTCAACCATTTCAAGATGTACTCACTAGACAGGAGGAGGGACAGGGGGGATATGACTGAGACATTCAAGTACCTCAAAGGAATCAATTCAGTACAAACTCAGGACCTTTTCAGAGAAAGCTTGTCTACATGAACAAGGGGGCACAGCATGCGCCTACAGGCAGGTAGATTCAAAACCAACATCAGGAAGTTTTTCTTCACTGGAAGGGTGGTGGAGCCTTGGAACAGTCTGCCCCCAGAAGTCGTGGCAGCAAAGACAGTGAGAGAGCTCACACTAGCATGGGATAGGCACTGCAGAAACTTAGGAAGGAAAAAAGACTGGGGGAGTAGCCTACACAGGCAGACTAGATGGATCATATGGTCCTTTTCTGCTGGCACTTTCTTATGTTCTTATGTACACTTACTTGTTCCTGGGTTCATAAATGTCTGCATGGATCAAGATGTCTTTTGGACCATGTTGCTGTTATTGCATGATGTCCTTCATGACACATTTGATGATTCCATCTCAGCTCGGTAAGTATTGCTACTACTGTTTATCAATGTATTCTTATTTGTGCTTTATTGATGTAAATGTGACATACAAGGATTTTTTTCAGCAAACCAGTTATATGCAGAATTATTGTCTGAAAGAGCCTTACCTTGTGTATGCAGTTATAAATAATGGATCACTATCCGCCTGCTATTCAGAATGCCACTAATGTGCACTGCAAGCCTTACTGTGTACCCCTACCTTGCATATGACATTGGCATTGATAGCAAGACATGTAACATATACCATGGTGGTCACCGGGGTACACCACTCCCAACAAGTACTCAGAGATAAGTACAATGATGCATTTTTGCCCTTTGGGTATCCTCACACACCCATATCTTGTCTAAGCCATGTACAATAATACTTCATGGTCCACTGTGTCCCCACATCATTTTGCCACATGCTCACACCACACACCATCATGTAGCACTTCTGGTTGGCCCAGTTGCCACCTCAAACATGCCACCACCTCCAGACATGTCCACTTACATCACACCTCTACACACGCATAGTGGTGGGTGAAGTGGCTAAAATTTGCTCCGCGAAGTGATTCGCGGAGTAATCCGCAATGCAAAGTGGAGTACTTCGCATCATAATCAGCAGCGCAAAGTCCATTGAAACTAATGACTTCATGTTGTTCTGCCTTCCCCAAATCACTTCTCCACCAATTTTAAGGAAAAGTACATTGAAACCAATGTACTTCACATCATTTCACCTTGTAATTGAGCTCCAAGGCGAATTCTGCAGTGATTCATGGGATTGCAGGTCACATGGGCTCTAGATTGTTCTGCACAGCCTCAGTTCTTTTATAGTGTGTGTGTAGTGGTAGCTGGAGACAGTTTGTTCTCAGAGCTCTGGGATTCAAAACCTCTAAAAGCTGTTAAAAATGCCTTTTTGAGTCATTTTTTTGCTCAGAATTTAGTACATTAATTGTTGGAAACCCTTCTGTGCTCATATCATCGAGTGTTTATTGTTTGTGTGTAGATTTTGAATGTTAATTTAGAGCAGTCAGTCTATGTACTGTGAAGTGTGCTTTGGGGAAGGGGCGTATCTGTGGTGTAGGTAGATTAACTGGGAGAAAAAGGCAGTCTTTCTGTTTTGGTTATATTTTTCTTGTATAACTGTGTTTATGTACACATAGTAATATTTTCAGTAATTCTTGACATTTTTTTTTGTTGATTGTTGTGGTGCAGCAGTGTATAATTTCAGTTTGTTTAAAACATTTGGCTATATTACTAAAGGTTTTCAATTTGCTACGCATTACTTGAAGTGTGTGTGTGTGAGTGTGTGTGCGATGCATGCCATTAAATCAGACACCTTTTATTGTGCCACAGAGTAATTGCAGCAGTGTGAACCTGCTATCCACTGCACCTGCATGAATTTTTTGTACTGCTTTGTGGTATCTTTACTGGTAGTGGACTGTTACTGCCGTGCACTACCCCCCCACCCGGCAAAAGGTATTCTTTTCCAGATTTGGATTTGTGACTTGTGAGCACTGGTTAGGTGTTGTGCCTTTGCGCGTGCATGTCTTGAATGTACAGCGCAATCTTAATCTGTCTGTGTGTTTGCAGTACACCATTAATTCTGGGAGACTTTGCATTTTTTGTTATGCTCTCATTTCACTTCGTCGGCACTGGGGAATTTTCTGGACTCAAGACAGTAGCATTTTGGGGATGCACATTAATTCTGGTGACTGTGTGTGACCACTGCATGCATGACTGCTTGTGCCATTAATTCTGGGAGATTTTGCATTTCTTGTTACACTCTCATTTCACTTCGTCAGCACTGAGGACTTCTCTGGACACAAAACAGTAACATTTTGGGGAGGTACATTAATTTTGATGACTGTGTGTGACCACTGCATGTATGACTGAGTGCGCCATTAATTCTGGGAGACTTTGCAATTCTTGTTATGCTCTTATTTCACTTTGTCAGCACTGGGGAATTTTATGGACACAAGACACTAGCATTTTGGGGATGCACATTAATTCTGGTGACTGTATGTGACCACTGCCTGCATGACTGAGTGCACCATTAATTCTGGGAGACTTTGCATTTCTTGTTGTGCTCTCATTTCACTTCATCAGTACTGGGGAGTTTTCTGGATACAAGACAGTAGCATTTTGGGGATGCACATTAATTTTGGTGACTGTGTGTGACCACTGCACGCATGACTGAGTGCACCATTAATTCTGGGATACTTTGCATTTCTTGTTACACTTTCATTTCATTTTGTCAGCACTGGGGAATTTTCTGGACACAAGACAGTAGCATTTTGGGTATGCACATTAATTCTGGTTACTGTGTATGACCACTGCACACATGACTGAGTGTGCCAATAGTTCTAGGAGACTTTGCATTTCTTGTTGTGCTGTCATTTCACTTCATCAGTACTGGGGAGTTTTCTGTACACAGGACAGTAGTATTTTAGGGATGCACATTAATTCTGGTGACTGTGTGTGTGGGGAGCTGCCAGTATTGTTATCACTTCGTGTTAAGGTGAAATGACAACGTGAAGTAATAATTACAAGGCGAAGTGAGCCTTTCATATTGGTCCTCCGCATAATGGAGTGACAACGCGAAGTGTCCACTTTGTGGGCACTTCGTCGGTGAAATTTAAATTTGCTGCATCTCTACACATGCACAATGCACAGTATCCAGTTGCCCTGACAACCAACATATTGCAGTCTGCAACATCATTGTCTCCCCTCCACATCTTCCCACCAAAAGACCAGTTCTTTACTGTGCAGAACATTATAAAAGATGTGTCTACAGGGCGTTTGCTCACTAAATTCTCTGATAAAGAATGGATGCTGATGTGATAGGATGTCTTCACAGGTCTCCTTTTGTTGCCTTTTCTACAACCTGTTCAAGATGTGGGCACATGCATGTGCAGTGTTAGTGGGACATTGAGTTTTGCTCACTGTATACTGTGTGTCCATCTTGTGGTTGTGGGCAGACACACTGGGCCACTAGTGATTATCGTACACAGGTCTGATGAGCAACAGGTGTGTGGTTATACATACTACAACACAATGCATAATTGAAGAAATGTATGATTAGGTACAGTGGTAGTGGACACACTAGGTCTCCTTTGTATATGTTTCATATCTGTTATGATCCAACTTACTTGGCTGAAATAGGAGAACGGCTGTTGATTATACTTCAATTTGCCCAGCATACTACAAAACCAACAAAGATGCACCTAGTCATATCTTCATGCAATGTCACTTCCTGTTGTCTGCTTTTTGGTGTTGTTAGAGATCAATATGTGTTCATGCAGAAGTATACCACACTTCACTATTGTTCCATCTGTAAGTGAACACTATCTGTGTTGGCAAAAGCATTTACAAGTACCTGTGAACCTGCAAATATATGACAGATCTATGTGGTATTGTTGTACACAAGCTTGTTGTTGATAGGGCTATCCAAAAGCCACCTCATGCCATCAAACAAATGTCTTTGACTGCACACCACAGTTGCCCATGTTTTACAGTGGTTATCTGTGTATCTATGTGTATCTATGTGTGTATGTACATTGTTTCCATGATTTGGGGAGTTGATACCCATCTCCAGCCAGGGGTAATGGTCAGATGTCTCCCAGGCATATCAGCATGGAAAGACACTGACCGCATTGCTAAAATCGTTCAGGAATCAGGAGAAAACATTGATGTCCTGGTACACATAGGGACTAATGATCTTGCCAGCCGGTCAGTTGTGGAGACCAAGGAACACCTGACCAGGCTGGGTGACGAAATATCATCCATTTTGTCCAGCATCTCCTTCTCTGAGATCCTGCCAGTCTGGAAGAGGGGGGCAGATGGATGGAAGGTCAGAGAAGGGGAGATAGGAGAGCTAAACATGTGGCTCAAGGGCTGGTGCCAGGAAAAAGGATACAAATCTGTAGGAAACTGGCAACAGTTTTGGGAGTGAAAGTTCTTTAAATTTGATGGACTGCATCTGACTAAGGAGGGAGTCAGTGCATTGGGGCAAAAGTTTGACATCTTTGCAGAATATTTAAACTAGCAAATGGGGAGAGGAGTGCAGCACCCCATATGTCAAATGGGAAGAACACCCTTCCCCCCCTCAGCTAGTGGTCAAACAGGAGTTCAGTATGTTTGCAGTTCATTTGCATCACCAGGTAAGGAAAAAGGTCCAGCTCCCCATACGACACACAGGGGAAACTCCAGACCTCACCCAACAACTAACACACTGAAATCTGGCCACTGGAAAATCATGTACACAAATGCTTGCAGTCTGGCAAACAAGATCCCAGACCTGCAGGCAATAATGACAGAGGCTAAAATGGACAAAGTAGCAATTAGTGAGACGTGGTTTACCAGTAACCACACTTGGGAGACTTCAGTACCTGGCTATGTACAGTTCAGAAGAGACTGAGGTGGAAAAAGGGGGGGAGGTGGAGTGGCCCTGTATGTCAATGAAAATATCAAAGCTACAGAAATTCAGAATAGACATAAGGAGCCAGAAGAACCGTGGGTCACCCTGGAAACAGGAAATGGGACAGCCATAAGAACCGGCATTGTCTACAGGCCCCCAGACCAGGGGGAGGACATAGACACATTACTGTTAGAAGATATACAAAACATGACAGCTAAAGGGGAGGTTCTGATAATGGGAGACTTCAACATGCCAGATTCAGATATTGGTCAATACCAGCAGGAACATCTGCCAGAAGTAGACACATGGTGGATTCCCTGCAGGTGGAGGGCCTCAAACAACTGGTACAACAACCCACAAGAGACAGGGCTATCCTAGATCTAGTACTGACTAACAGGGAAAGGATCACATATCTCCAAGTAGAAGGTCACCTGGGGACCAGTGACAATCACATGGTATGGTTCAATTTGGCCACTAGAACTAAATCGTCCCATTACAAGGCAAAAATATGGGACTTCAGAAGAGCTGACTTTGATAAGATGGACAACAGAGTTAAGCTAGCCCTGGCAAAAAGGAATACAGGTGAGGGGGTATAGACAAAGTGGGCAAGCATTAAGGATGCAATACTTGAAGCAACATCCCATTGTGTTAGAGAGAAAAGTAAGTGCAAAGAAGAAGGAAAACCACTTTGGTTCTCAAAAACAATAGCAGAAAAGGTCAGAGCCAAAGGCTGGCCTTCAGGAAATATAACGGAACGCAGCAGGATGAAGATAGGGAGGCATACCAAACTTCCCTAAGGGAAGCAAGGAAGGCAGTAAGGTAGGCAAAGGCCCAAACTGAGGAAACACTAGCACAAACAGTAAAAGAAGATGACAAGACTTTCTATAGAAACATTAGTGAAAGGAGAAAGTCCAGAGGGGGTATTGCTAAGATCAAAGGGGATAAGGAGGCATGTGAGGAGAAGGAACACGTAAAAGCATTGATCCTAAATAGATACTTCTGCTCAGTATTTACTGAAAAGAAGGTAGGGCAGGGCCCACAGCTCAGCACCATGGACACAGGGGGAGGGAGGTGTGCACTAGTCCCTTCACAAAAGAAAGGGTCCTACAAGAGCTCGACAATCTCAGGGTGGACAAGGCAATGGGACCTGATGGCATACATCCCAGGGTACTAAAGGAGCTAAGGGTGGAACTAGCAGAGCCATTATCAGAACTGTTTAGTGAGCCTCTGAGCACAGGAGAGGTCCCAGAAGACTGGAGAAGGGCTCATGTGATCCCACTCCACAAGAGTGGTAGCAGGGAGGAGGCAGGGAACTACAGACCAGTCAGTCTTACCTCAGTAGTGGGCAAGATTATGGAGGCACTCCTTAAGGAAAGGATTGTGCAACACCTGATATCCATTGGAGCACAGGATCCAAGACAGCATGGGTTAACAAAAGGAAGGTCCTGTCAAACTAATCTTCTAGATTTCTTTGACTGGGTAACCAGAGTGGTGAACCAAGGGGGAGCAGTTGATGTTGCCTACCTTGACTTCAGCAGGGCTTTCGATACTGTTCCACATAGAAGATTGATTAATAAGCTGGGTAGGCTCGGGGTGGGTCAGAGGCTGGCAAATGGGTGGTATACAGTCAGAAGAGATGCAAGTCACAAGTGGGGTACATCAGGGATCAGTCCTGGGGCCAGTCCTCTTCAATATCTTCATCAGTGACATTGAAGATTGACTGGAGAGTAAGGCTTGTCTGTTTGCAGATGACACCAAGATCTGCAACAGAGTAGATGATCCAGATGGGGTGGGTAGAATGAGAAGAGATCTGGATAAACTAGCAAAATGGTCAGAGGAGTGGCAACTGGGGTTTAATGCAAAGAAGTGCAAGATCATGCACATAGGGAAGAGAAACCCTGAAGCCACCTATAGGCTGGGAGGGGAGTTGCTGGCAATCACAAGGGAAGAAAGAGACTTGGGCATCATCATCACCGATGACCTGAAATCATCTAAGCAGACCACTAAAGCAGTAGGTAATGCTAGGGGGATGTTGGGGTGTATTAGTAGGGGTATCACAAGTCAGAAGAGGGAGGTAATAATCCCTCTTTACAAGACACTGGTTAGGCCCCACCTGGAGTACTGTGTGTAGTACTGGAGGCCACACCTGCACAAGGACATTAACCAAATTGAGGCAGTCCAGAGAAGGGCAACCAAAATGGTGCAGGGACTGCATCAGAAAACATATGAGGATAGATTAACGGAGCTCAATATGTATAGCATAGAGTAAAGGAGGGACAGAGGTGATATGATCGAAACATTCAAACACCTTAAGGACATTAACAAGGTGAAAGAGTCTAACATGTTTCAATATAAGAAAAATAGCAGGACAAAAGGACACAACATGAGATTAGAGGGAGGCCGATTAAGGGGTAATGTGAGGAAGTTCTTTTTCAAAGAAAGGGTGTTGGATGCATGGAACGGCCTACGTCAGAAAGTGGTGGATATAAATACAGGGCTTCAAACAGGCATGGGCTAGGCATAAGGGAGCAATCCAGATGAGTATGAATACATAGGCCATTGACAGAGCAAAGGCCGATGGCACATTTATAAGGTAGAAAAAGAAATGGGCAGACTGGATGGGCCTTGCGGTCCTTATCTGCCGCCAACTTCTATGTTTCTATGTTTTCAAATATGTTTGTCTTTCTTTGTTTCTGTTTTTCACGTCATATCATTGGGGTGCATATTCTCAGTTTACACGATGGATTCATAATAAACTTGTTTGTTATGTCAGAAAGGTTATCCCATCACGTGAGGTGTGGGCTATACATCATTCCTATCCTGAGGGGAAAGGAATCTATAAAGGGTATCATGATGCTGAATCACCTTGAATAATATTTTTGCAATAAATGTATGTATGTGTGTTTCACAAAGTATTCCAATATTTTGGTTAGTCACCAACAGCATAAATTTAGCAATTAGTGTTTCATGAATATTATTATGAACACAAATTGTAAATGACTGCGAAATGCATTTCCCAGTTTATATTTTTTTTGCATGCTTGCCTTATACTGTGCCTATCAAACATCCTAATAAAAATACTGGATAATGGCATTGTGAATACAAAGATGATGACAAGATTCTATTCAGGTCTGCCAATGACAAACCATTTACAGTAGCTAGTGTCCAGAGCAAATTGTGTCAAGTGGGTGCATGCACAGTATGTCTTGATGCACTCACCTATGTTGCAGCCATCCACAGCACCACCATGTCACACTATCTCAGAAACAAGGCTGACCACTTCTGTTTTGCCTTGACAGTGTTCACCTGTTTATATATGAGCTAGGTCTGACAGAAGAACTACAAGTATGTGTAACACATCAGTTTAGGTAATGTACACTATAATACAACCCCGGACAATGCATCCACATGAGGACTATGCACACCCATGCCATCCCTTGTTGTCCATAACCAGGGGCCACCATATCTTGAACCTCTATCACCGATTCAGCAACCATAGAAAATTAAAAAAAAACAGAATTTGATTGCAGATAAAGACCATTTGGCCCAACTAGTCTGCCCATGTTCCCAACCTACAGTCACACAGTAGATGCTACTTAGTCTCCGACTTTTCCGCCCCTTTCCTTTCTTCTAAGGTTCCCTTATACCTATCCCATGCCTTCTTAAAATCCCATTACAGTTTTTACTCCCATCACCTCCTCAGGGAGGCTGTTTCAGTCATCCACCACCTTTTCTGTAAAGAAGTGTTTCCTTACATTTCCCCTGATTCTAACCTCCCCCCCGAAGTTCTCTATAAGCTAAGTTATAAAAAGGAGCTAATGAAGGAATTAAATCAATTCACCGTCCCCCTCTACAGGATCTGTTTGAACCTCTTCATTGATTCCTTCCACATGCACAGCTCCATTTATGGCAAAAACCAAAAGATTTACAAACTGGGAAGACACTGACAGGCCATTCCAGTACTCTGCATGGACAAAGATGCAGTAGGCAGTTCTCTTTACTCAATGTAGTAGTAGTAAAATCTTTATTTTTAGTCAGGATCAGATGATTTAACACCATTAGGACAAGTCCTTTTTACAAGGCGCTCCTGATTTTATACAGAAGTAACAAAGATTCATGTTTAAAATATCTTATTTATTTATATAATTTTTGTTGACCAGGTAAGTGCACTAGACAAATCCTGCCTAGTTTTAGGCATGACCTGGGGAAGGGGGATACAGATGAATGCAAACTGACCTTGAACCAGATGAAACTGTTGGTGGTATGTTTAGTGAATGAGGGAAATTTGGCTAGGACACCAGGGAAATTCCCCTACTCGGCTGCAGTCTGCTGCCTGTAGGGGGACTGGTCATTTCCAAGATGGTCACTCGGAGTGTTGCATGGAAGGAGAAGGAGGACAACAGAGTGGGAGAGGAGGCCTCGGCTCCCACTCACGAAGGACTAGAGGCTTCAGCTTTGGTAAAGGCTGACTTTGATGCAGATAAAGAACTCCAGAACAAAATTTTAACATGGGAGCCTGCTGAGAAAGAAAGTAAAAAGTCTAAGGACACTATTCAAGAGATAACCATTTCACAAAAGGTGACGGAGCATTCAGGATTGATACCGTCATATGTATCTAAAGAAGGAAACCCGATACGACTACATCGCGGCTTAAACCCCACAGAAATGCGGTCTGCCTGCTTTAATCTACAGAAAGGCTTTGAAAAAAACGAAGAAACGGAGGCGCGAGACAACGGAGGAAATCATGGATCCGGGAAGAAGGAGGGAGTTCAAACAGCAAGTAGAGAAAAGTTTTCTGAAGAGGTCTGCAATATTTCTTCAGGTACTGTAAATGTTTCATTTTTAAACGAAAAGGAAAGCTTACGAACAGAAGGAGCAGCGGCTGTTGAAGCGCTCCCTCAGCCAAATGAAACTCAGCTGTTCTCATTCAGCAAGACAGACAGTAAACCTAAAGAAAACAACTGCAGTCCGGTGGTGATTCCTCAGGTGGACTATAATCAGGAACCTGGCTTCACTGAGCAGTGTATGGAAGGGAAACTCTCCTGCAGTACTGGAGAAGCAGAAACGAGTCGTTCTAGCTTTAAACAGGCTGGCAGCTTATTCGCAAAGCTTAGCGAGTGCCCAAAGCCTGCATTGACTACTTCTGAACATGTTAATAGCACAGAGACTTTTAAAATGACTGCAATAGATATGGCTCCAACCTATAATTAAAATGTTAATTTAAATAAAGCCTCAGGTTTTGTATTAAAGCAGTTACCACAAAAAGAGTTGTCTACTGCACAAACTGTAATTTACCAAACTAAGGAAGGCTCACAAACAGGGGTGACTGAGTTCTTTTTCCCATTGACACCATTAAGAAAAGTGTTAGCTCAAATTTAAATGTACAGGAGAAATAAATAAACCCCTGCATTAAGTAAAGACAGCGAAGCTAACTTCATGGTCTCCAAGCAAAGCATTAAATGAGGCAGGTTGGATGCAGACGAACACAGGAGTGTGGAAGCCTGACCCAACTTGGTCCTCACAATTAACATTGTCACAGCACTCCCCAGAATGGGCCCCTATGGGGCAGCAGAAAGAAAGTAGTATTGGGGGAGACAAAAAAGAAATTGATATGTTAGAACCTCGAAGTAGCTCTTCGGAATTGAAAAAGTCCTCCTTGGACCCTCTAAAGGAATCTCAGCAACAAGTTTTACCTTTACAATCCCCGCTAGAGATTTCTGTACCCCCGCTTCCCCTTCTGTTCAGAAACCCTTAATGTCTGAACTTTTTTCAATTTCTCACAGAGAGGCAGCTCCCAGACGGAATGCAGTGAGAATAAGATATAAAGGTGGGCTAGAGGTTAGGCGGATAGGCATTTCGTGGGAAAAACATTACTAAAAGAATCATTGCACTTTTCCCTCAGGATGTTTACGCCTTCATCAATATTTCAGGGGAGGATAATTACGATGTAAGTTTCCGTACACAACAGGCTTTAGATTTGTTTTGGACAAGATATGGTCAGGTCAAATTTTCACCTATATGGGCTCCTTTTGTTGTCATACCTTTATCTAAACCTTTAATTAAATTCGTAATTGTTATGTTTCGAAATGAGGGGGTGTGGGTGGAAGATATAACCTTTTGGTTAAAAAAAAGGTGTGATGTGTTAAGTGAACCAGAACCCATTCTTGACTCAGAACGTTTCTGGACAGGTGGATGGAAATATAAAGTTAAGCTTAGACAATCTGAGGCAGGGATAGAGCACATTCCAAATTCCTTTTTACTGGGGAGAGACAGGGAGGTATGTTTTTATAGTGGACAGCCCCGTGCATGCTACAAGTGTGGAGCAAGAACACATCTTTCTAGTGTATGCGATAAGCCCAGATGTGATAATTGTGGAGAGGTGGGTCATTTAACAATGTTTTGCAACAATCAATCATGCTGTGATCTATGCGAATCGAAAGGCCACGTTTTTAAAATATGTCCTTGGGCTGCTCACAACTCAACAACTAGCTCTGGCTCTGAGGTTTTTATTCAGAAGGCACAGGAAGCTTCATCTCAGATTTCTTCGGCACAAATGTGTTCCTCTACCTCTGGTAACACTCAAATGAAATCTGCTGGTGTTAAAGAATCAGTGGATGTAAAAGGAGAGGTTACAAATGCAGTAGCTAACAAAAATAAACCATTGCCGGAAAGTTTTGTAGGAAAACAAGGGCAGCACTCAAAAGTGAGGGGTGTGTCAAATGTTAACATGGTTTCTTCTAATATCTTAAGTCTTCCCCCTGTTTGTTTTGCAGAAGATGTTACGGAAAAGGCGGATAGCACAAAAGTTGCTTTGCCACAAAGAAGATCAACTAGGAACTTACAACCGAAACTCCCCCCCGCCGCAGCAATCCACATTGAGACTAGTAACTCTTATGCAGCCCTGTTTTCTTCATGGGGGAACATGGAAGCAGAGGCAGGGGATTCAGATTCTCAAAAATCCTCACTATCGATCAGGTCTCAGACATCACAGAATTATAAAGGAAAAAAAAAAGAAAAAAGGAAAAAATAAGAGGTAGAACACTTAAAAAGGAAAATGGTGTTGACTTGGGGTTCTTTGAATGCTCACAGCTTGTTGAGAAAAGCTAAGAGACAATCACTTTTTCATTTTATTCATGATTACCCCTTTTCAGTTTGTTTCCTACAAGAAACTTGGATGAACACTAGTGAACAATTGATAGCATTTAAAAAAGAGTGGGTTTGGGACCCTTCTTTTTGGTCTTTTGGGGAGGATACTGCAGATGGGGTAGGGATTTTATTTAATTCCTTTTCGTTTCAGCTACTAAATTTAATTGATCTAATTCCTGGAAGAGTTTTAATTATAGATGGGAAGTTGTCAGGCCTAAGTTTCCGTTTTATTAATATATACAATCCTCAAACAAAATCAAGTAGAGTGGACTGTCTAAAAAATGATACAGCCCTTTCTGTTAACAACGGCTAGAATTTTTGTAGGTGGAGACTTTAACTGCTCAATTCCTGGTTTTCCTCACAAAAGTAACAAAAGAAAATTTACTGTGATTCTAATTATCTAAAAAAAATAATAAATGAGGCTGGATTGTTAACCTGTAATGATGCTTCAAAAAAAGAAACTAGTTTTTCATTTTCCAAAGGGAAATCTTTCTCTTTAATAGATCATATGCTTGTTTCACCAAATATGAAAATGAAATCATTCAAAATATTTCCATGTGAATTTTCGGACCATTCTTTTTTATTGAGCACGTTCAGTTTCTCAGATAATTTAGAGGAAAGGCAGTTAAGATGGAAGTTGAATAATTCCTCTTTAGAGCTTCCTTTTATTCAAATAGGTGTTAAAAGTCTGCTGAAGGCTAGATTATCAGTAGTCTTTTTATATTCTGATGTAGGAGAATGGTGGCAAGAGACCAAAACTGAATTAAGGAATTTTTTTAAAACTAAAGGACGTAAAATTAAAAATGACAATTTTTTGCACTATTTAGGTCTAAGACAGCAATTACAGAGATTATTAACAATAGCTTATTCATCAAAAAGGGATTATTCAGATCAAATTGCGGTGTTAAAAGAAAAGATGAGAGAATACCAATATAATAGAAGCAAAACAATGCAGGTTATTTTAGTAAACGGGGTAAAAAAATCTCCACTAGGGATCCTTTTGTAATGTGTAAAAGTTAGAGATTCAATGAGATTGGAGGAATTGAGGAAACCTGATGGAGTCTAGCAACTACTGTGAAGGAACTACGAGGCGTAATAGTAGAATACTTCCATACACTCAATCCTAGTCAAGGAATTTTAAAAGATATAGTTGATTACTTAAGTCAGATACCTGTCCCAATTAATAAAACTAAAGGTCAGAAAATGGGAACCCATTACACAAGCAGAAATTCTAAATACTATCAAGTCTTTGAAACCAAATATTTCACCAGGAATTGACGGCCTTACTAATGATCTGTTCAAAAGCTTTCCAGAAGAATTTAGTTTATGCCTGGGCCTTTTGTTTCAGTTTTTTTCTAGAAAAAGATTTAATTTTTCCTTCATTCACAGAGGGATTATTGACATATATATTCAAAGCTGGGGACAAACAGAATATTGCCAATTGGAGGCCGATTACGCTCCTAAATTCTGATTACAAAATTTTTGCTAGTATTTTAAATAAGCGGCTAATAAAATATGCTGGAAAAGTTATATCACCATATCAATACTGTGGATTTCCAGATAGAAGGATTCAGACTGCCCTTAGGTTAATAAGAGATGTGATAGAACAACTCTCAGAGAGGGGAGTCACAGGATGTTTAGTTTCAGCGGACTTAGATAAAGCCTTTGATAGGGTGCACCTACCATTTCTGTTTTCCACTTTGAGACACTATGGGATTCCATATCAATTAGTAAATTTAATTGAGAAATTATATAAAAAGGTGATGGTATTTCCTTTCGTGAAAGATTGCATGGCAGAAGGTTTCCAATTAATTACAGAGATCGGCAGGATGCCCTCTCAGTCCTCTCCTTTACACCTCGCGATGGATCCTTTATTAAAAATGGTGTTAATAGCACAAAGTTGGAAGGGTATTGTGTCTAATGATTGTAATTTTACAGTTAAAAGTTCAGGTTTACGCAGATGACCTGATAATATATTTTGAAGACACAGCTATGATTTCCCACTTTATGATAGTTTTTCAGGATTTGCTAAAGTCTCAAATGCAAAACTAAATATAAAAGAAAACTAGGGATTATTTATAGGAGCAAATGGAATTGAGGAGACATTACTGGAGGAATCCAAATATCTAGAACTTCACTAAGAATACTAGGGATTAAATTCGGTTCTCAAAATATACCTAAGGAAAATTGGGAAGAAGTGATGGAAAAATTGAGAGCAAGGTTAAAAGATGGAAGCAGTGGAGAGTACCCAAACTAAAAGAGTGCAGATAATCAAGCAATTTCTTCTTCCCATAATATAGTTTGTGGCTGTATGATATTCCACTACAAAGCAGCATTTGAAACCAAGTGTACAGTTTATTCTTTCAGATGCTGTGGGGTGTCGCCTAAACCCAGTTAAAGGGTTTTACTTATTTAAGAAAGAACCAAGAGGGTTAGGATGATAGACCCTGTAGTTTATGCACATGTGTTTTTATTGCAAACTCAATAAAGAAGATTTGAAAGATGAATCAAGGGCTGTGGTATCATGGAATTTAAAAACAATGGGCAAATACTATAGGAGTTGGCATTTATTATCTCCTAAACTCAATTATCATGTGTACATTCCCGAGTATTTGAGGCCTGCGGCACGGAAATTATACAAGTGGAAATTGCAGAAGCAATCAGTACTGGCTCTCAACACAAAAGGGTTATACCAGCATCTGATGATAAAATTATACCCACAAGAGGCGGGATTCAAAAACTGTCCTTCAGCATTAAACCCCTTGGTACTGGCTCAATTAAATAACCCTAGAATGCCAATAAATCAGTGGAAACACAATGGCTAACTTTCTATGGGAAGTTAAATGTTAGAGGAAGCATAAATATAAGGCATTACAAGAAAGGCTATGTCCCTATCTGGAATGCATAAATATTGAGGAAACAATGGAGCACTTTTTATTAGCTGTACTTATGCTAAGGTCTGTGGGATTATTTAGCTAAATTATGGGGTTATAAGTGGATGCATATGATGTCATATGAATTTTTAATTTTGGAAAAGTCCACTTATATCAACAGGTCTTCATGAAGAAACTTTAACTCTTTTTAGGTTGCCTGAGATACTATCTATGGCAGGCGAGAATTCAATGGTTTTGTATAAAAAAAAATGCCTTTTACTGTGTGAGTAATTTAATTATAAAATAATTGGAAGAATTTATGCTAGAGATGTTTCAAGGGTTTCTCCGGGACATTACATAAATGGTGGAAAGGATTCTTTCATTTTATTAAATACAAATAAGATGTCTGAATGTAATATAAAAACTTTATGCAAAATATTAATAATGTATAAATAGAATGTTTATTTTATGTTTCAAACCCTTTGTTGAGAAGCATGAATTTACTTTTTCTGCCTTTTTTTTTCTCTCCTATTTGGATTGTTGGATTATTTGGTTGTTTGAATAAGTGTCATTGTATATGTTTTGTTAAATAAAAACACCCCTACTCTGTGGTGGGGGTGCTGTCTCAACGGTGTGTGTGGCCATTCGGGTTGGAGCTTGCGACAAAGACGGATGGCTGCAGCAAAAGCTCCCCGGCAGGCGTGGAGAATGCTGATAGCAGGGAGCGAGATGCCTAGTTCTGTAGTCATGTCTGTTCTGATGGATTCGGAATCGGAGCATCTCAATTGTTCAGCAATTTTGCAGTGGCAGCAAGCTGCGAGCGTAGAATTGGCTAAAGCTGTATTAGAACTGGATGCTACATTGCTACAAGAGGGAAAAAAAGGAAATGCATACAAGTATCTATGCACTCTCCCGAAGTATCAACACCGAAGCTTTTTCAACCAGACACTGGAGATTCTAACCCCCTTCCTGTAGTTGCAGCGCTCGAGATGGTAAAATCCATGCAAGTAGAACGCCAACCCGGTGACGGCGGAAGAGGCCTTGCTGCAAGCAGGTTGGATGCCTCGGGATGACGGTACTTGGGTGGCGGAACTGGAGATCTGTACTGCTGTATCTGTTGTCGCCAGACAGAGAATCGATTCCTCGTACACAAAAGTGGATGCAGAGCCTTTGGACAACTCGTCTTCTAGACATTCTGCACCAGTTACTTCTCAAGATGGTTTTCTTGATTCAGGTACCTCTTCCTATTCCCCTATAACTTCTCTTCCAGATACTGGGCATAAGTCTCCAATTTTAGTGAGGGAGGATGGGACTGTTTCAGACCCTCCACATGTGGATCCTCATGTTGCTGGTAATGGGGATGGGAAATGAACTGATGCAGAGTTATTTCACAAACCAGTAGAAATGGCAAAATGCAGGAATGCAATACGTTTACGTTACTTGGGAGGCATGGAGCAGTTGCCAGATCGTTTCTTTGTGGGTCATGTACTGTAGAAACAATCCCTGGGCTTTACCCCTACTGAGGTCTATGCCCTAATTCATGCCCCTGGGGAACATGTTTTTGATATGAGTTTTAGGACACCAAACATTCTAGAATTATTTTGGACTAAGTACTCTGTGTTAAAAACCAACCCTTTATGGGTACCTTTTCAAGTTGTTCCCTTAACTAAACAATCCTTCAGAATTGTTGCAGTTTTGTTTAGAAATGACAGGGTTAACATTACAGATATTTTGCAGTGGCTTGAGAAACATTGTGATATACAGGGTGCACCTGAGCCTATTTTGGATCCAGAAGGGTTTTGGAATGGGGGTGGCGGATAAAAGTTAAGCTATTTCTCAGCATCTTCCTAATTGTTTTTTCTTGGGGTGGGATAAAGGATTTGTGTTCTATTCGGGGCAGCCCAGGAGATGTCACAAGTGTGGCTCCTTAGGACATATTACCTCCATGTGTGATAAAATTCAATGTTTTAGATGTAGGGAATTGGGTCATGCTGGCCTTGATTGTGTTAATACATCTAACTGCAATTTTTGTGAGGAACTAGGGCACAGTTTTTCAGATTGTCCCATGGCTTCCCATAATACTGAAGATGCTGATTTTGCAATGCAGGACTTTTATATCAATACTGCCAGAACAGGCAGAGGCCCGTTTGCCCCTAGACCACCCCGACAACCACGGCCTTCTCCTCCTGTTGAAAATGTGATCATTCCACCCATTATTTTTGACCCTCCAGAAATTATACCTGTGTATTTAATTGTGACAGAATTGCCTGCACCCCTTTTGGTGTCGGTTTCCCCTGTTGTCTAGCCACACTCCTCAGGGGTTATGGCTCCTCCCCAACCCCCTCCTGTTGAGCCTTCTCATACAAGTGTTTCCATTGATTCTACTACGGAGGTAGAACTTCATATTCCTAATACCCCTGCTATCTCACTCTCAAATACATTTGATGTTCTCCCTGTAGAAGAAGTTGTAGAAGAGATGGACTCAGATGGTGCCTCACAAACTTCTTCACAGATAGATCCTACCTCTGATTTGGAACAAGGCCCTAAGCCTGCTTGTCCTGCAAAAGTTAAAAAGAAATTGTTGGGTAGTAGATTGGGCATTAGAAAGATTTCTAGTAAAAAATGATTAATGTGTAGCATTTTTTCCTTTCCCTTATGGGGTATGACCTACGGGTTGCCTCTTTAAATACTAATAGTATTCGATCTGAGAAGAAAAGATTGGCTACTTTTGACTTTTTTACTAATTCTACTCTGGATATTGTTTTTCTTCAAGATACCCGATTATATGTATTGGAAGATTTTGAAGCTGCTTCCAGAGATTGGATCAGGGACGCTTGTTACTGGTCAGGGGATGGAGGGGAAGTCCCATGTTTCAGAGTGGGTATTTGCTTTTTGCATCAAGATATTATTGTGACTAGCATTGTGGTCATTGTACCTGGAAAAGCACTTTTACTTGATATTTCAGTTCAGGAATCTGATTTCTGATTAATTACTATTTATGGCCCACAACTCAAAACTGCACGTATTGATTTATTGGAAAAGATACTACTATTTTTATTCACTAGGAAAAATGTTTTATTTGGAGGGGCCTTTAATATTAATTGATCCCTAAAAGATAGAGGAACTATGGGCACTAAACTACATTGCGATACCAACTTTTTAAACAAATTATTGTGCACTTCTGGGTTACGTGATGTCTGGGAGACTTCAGGCATTTATCCAGCATATACTTATTTTTCTGGTATACGTAAATCTAGAATTGATTATTGGTTTATTTCTCCATGTTTACATAATTGTGATCTTCAACTTATTCCGATGGCCACTTCTGATCACATGATGTTACAAATTACTTTGTCTAACTTTCATGCTATATCTAAAAGGCCGGGTTATTGGAAACTAAATGTTTCCCTTCTTGATATTCCTAAGGTTAAAGAAGGATTTGTGGCATTACTCAATGCTAGCAAATCGGTTTATTTTTTGTATGATTCCCCACAATTGTGGTGGGGAGACATGAAAACAGATATTACTGAATATTTCCAAACTATGGGGAGACATTTAGGCCACAGTAAACCTTCTTCTTATGCTTTTTTAAGACAGCAATTAGGGCAGGCTTATTCCAAATTGAATAAGGGTGAAGTGGTACCCTCTGAGGTTTTACGTACCTTAAAAGAAAAATTGATCACATTACAATATAATAGACATAAATCTCTTGAAATAGAACAACATTTTGGGATCTCTAGTTCACAAGGTTCTTGTAACCCATTTGAGTTTTGTGCATCTCACAGACAAAAGAAGGAAGTGTTACGATTAGAAACTACATCTGGTGAATTTGTACATACTCAAGAAGAAATTTTATTGAAACTAGATAAATATCTGATACAACTTTTTGAAGTACATTCCACTATTTCAGATGTTAAAATGGATGGTTGGTTAAGATTCTGCAGGCTTCCCCAACTTCCAGACCATCTCAAAATTCCTTTTTGCAGTCCTGTAACTGAAAAATAATTTGCTCTGGTGATATCTAAGCTTGCCCCGAAAAAATCCCCAGGATTTGATAGTATTACAAATGAACTATACCATCTACTATATCAAACATTACATCATGAATTATTGGACTTATTCAATAATATTCTGGTCACTGGTGTGATGCCGACTCACTTTAATCAATGTTTAGTTATTTTTTTTACATAAATCTGGGTCTAAAGAAGATCTTAAAAATTGGAGGCCCATCACACTGCTCAATTCTGATAGTAAAATTTTAACAAAATTATTGAGTGAGAGATTGGCTGCGGTGTTGCATACTATTGTTAGACCCTTTCAGTTTTGTTCAGTGCCAGGCAAAAAAATCACTGAAGCATTGATTTTGCTTCGGGAAGTAATGGAAAAACGTCGCTCTGGGGAAATTATGGGGTTTTTACTTTGTTTAGATCAATTGAAAGCCTTTGATAGAGTGTCATCTAGATATCTTTGAAAATGTTTATTGAAATTTGGATTTCTGCCTTTATTCATTGCTTGGCTTATTAGATATTATGATACCACCGAGGTAGCCCTCTTTGTGAATGGCTGGGTAGGTAAATTTCATAGGCATACTCGAGGAGTTAAGCAAGGTTGTCCCCTGAGCCCTCTTTTATATATATTAACTCTAGAACCTTTGCTGTGGAGAATTAACAATTCTGTTGCTATTAGTGGTCTTTCCTTTCATAGTGATACGGTCGAATTAAAAACTGTGGCATATGCTGATGATCTCTGTCTTTTTTTATCAGATGTTCAGTCTAGTAAAATCACTGATGAGGTGGTGATTACTTTCACGGAAAGTACAGGTGCTCAAATTAATCAGAACAAAAGTAAGTGCATTTTTCTTGGCAATGGTGATTGTCCATATAATAAGATTATGGGTATCCCTATTGTTCATGAAGCAGTACGTATTTTAGGAATTTATTTTGGTATTTCGGATATTGAACTGTTTAATTGGAATAAATTATTATTGGAAGCTAAAGCAAGAGTTATGTAATGGAATAAATGGAAAATGTCAAAACTAAAATGAATTTATATAGTAAAAATGTTTTTGATAGGGTATTTTTTACCTCTGGCAGCTATTTATTCGCTTCCTAAAAATTTAGAAATGACCATGTTTAGTGTCTTTTTGGGAGCAGTTTGGGGTAGTAGATTAAATCCTATCAAAAGAGGTATTTTGAATCTCTCACGTGATCAAAGGGGTTTGCATATGTTAAATCCAGTAGTTTTCTTTTTTTCTATATTTGTTTCTGTTAATGTTAAACCTTTGCTGATTAATACTCCATGCCTCTGATCCACTTGGGTTCTTGATGTAATTTCTCCCTGGCTAGAAGATTGGAAATTGGATGTTCCAATTGCAAAACAAAAACATATTCAGGGACTTCCTAGTATTTTTTTGAATGTTTTGCTAAATTTAAACTATGGAAACTTACGAAATCTACGATTCTGTATTCTACCCGTAAGGAATTTTATAAATTCATTCAAGTACATTTCTTTTTCCAACCCCCACACTATATGCATAGATCTTTGTCAGACTTACAATTTATTAAGGCCATGCTGACAAGTTCTCACATGCCTCCAGCTATGTGGGATATCATGTGGTTAGGGGTTCATGGCAGACCAAATGTTAAAGGGAATTTATCACATAAAAAGGTAGAAGAGAGGGTGTATCCTAGGACTCATTCCTGTTTTAATGAAATTGAATCCATGAACCACTTATTTTTTCTTTGTCCCTATATACAGCAGTTTTGGGAAGTTTGGGATGCCCATTGGCATCAAACCAGGCTGCTAAATATTACTTATGAAATCCTCCTACTCAGTATTTTACCAGTTTATTGGAATATTTGTGATGTGCATACTGTTCATGGTATTCTAGGTCATATTAAATACTATATTTGGCAAATTCGATGCCGTTGGTCCTTACAACAACATTTCATTTCTCCTGAACAGTTATATGTAACTATTGAAGTAGCTATTTGTGAGATGAAAAAAAGGGATAAAATGCATCTTTCTAATGAACTTTATAACAAGCGTTGGAAATTGTTACATTGGTTGGATACTGGTTGAAGGAATGGGATATCTAATTTCTTTATCAGCTTGCATATTTGATATGTTTTAGCATCATGTTTTTTTTTCCTTTATCAAATTATATTCTATCGTACACACGGCTATTATTATTTAGTTTTTTTTGTTTTTTTTTTGTTATTGTATTTTGTTCTTATAAGCTGTACAAAATAATTTTATTGTTAATTCTCTTCTTTATGACTTTGTATGAAGCACTACAATTTTGTTTTCAGTTATTTATTTCCCCTACTCATTTGGTGAGGGTGGGGGAAAGGTTTGCTATGATTTTCCTTACATAAGACTGCTTGTATAACATATTACTGCTCTGTAATCTATCTTATTCCTATATGTATATCCTTAAGTTTATGGATTGGTATGCTATCAATGAAATTTTGTTTATATGCTTTCTTCAACTGTGAATTAAAAATTCCCCTAATCTTTTAGTGGGGATAGGATGAGGGTTATGTACAAATGCAGATTATTTCTGTTTGAGTTTCATGTCTGCTGGAATACTTATTTCAGTTTTTGATTTCTTTCATTCTGAATTTGTATGCAGTAATACAATTTTGTATATTTTAAGTTTTGAATAAAAAAATTCCCCTACTCTTGCAGTGGGGGGAACTCTTGTCCATCTTCCAATGGACAAGATGGCTGACCTTGGAACTGGGTGTGTTGGAGCTGGAGATGGACTTCAGAGTTCTGATCAATCTACTAATGTAATGGAAACTGGAATTGATTTGTTAACCAGACCTATGCACATTGAGACTGTGTCAGTCTCTGAACAGATGGATTTATCTATGTCTACCTCTGCTACTACTGACCATGGACACCTGCACCCTGAGATTGTGGCCTTTCAGCAACAAACAGTCGAAGCTCTCAGACAACTCTCTCCTAAAGCAGAACCGCTATGGGCTACGCATCGGAGGCAAGACCTGATACCTGAACCTCAACTATTGACCATTCAGAAATGAAGGGAAGCGTTGTTGCACTTACTGCACAAGGAAGATGAAGCTTTGTTGCATTTGAAGACCTCAAAGGGATATTTTCTGATGGCTAATCAGGAAGCCCATTCTAGTAAACAAGGCTCATTTTCGACTTCTGACAGTGCTCAACCCTCGCAACTGGCTTGGTACCTGGATCATACTTTGCGTTCTGCAGGCTGGAAACAAACAGCTGATGGCACTGCTTGGTTTTCTGCTACAGTTCCAACTGCTGCAGAGCTTCAAGGCCTGACAGATGACTCAGCGTCTGTCACACCCGATGTTGTTCAGCCTCACTCTGTCTGTTCCATGGCTCACTAGGATTGTCTAATTACTGATACCTGTGGAGAACTGCCGAAGGGTGTGCCGCAAGCTTTGCCAGTCGCAGGAACAGTAACGAGTATTGAGACAGCTGCACAACCTGTGTTGGAGTCTTCAGTTCCCCAAGTAAGTGATTTACAGTCCTCTGCCCCAGTTGTTCCCTCTGCTGTACTTCCAGTACATGAGCCTCCCTCTACTTCTTGGACTGACTTGGTGGAGACGGCTGCTCCCATTGATTTCACTGACACTGCTTAGTTGCATTCTTCCCTACCCTCGGTCACTACGGGTAACCAAGACAATCAGCGTGGCCCACAAGCTCATTCTAAACCCTTTAAGCTGTCTGATTTATTTGCAAATTTAGGAGAACCAGCTAAACGTAAGAACACTGTGCATTTTAAATATGCTGGGGGCTTAAATATACCTCCTGATAGGACTTATGTTGCCAGGACCTTACTTAAGGACACTGTGCATTTTACTGCTACTGAAATCCTAGCACTCATCCATACTAATGGGGATTCCGAGTTTGATGTCAGCTTTCGTACTCTGGTTCTGCTGGATAAGTTTTGGCTGAAGTATAATTCTCTGAAGCATACCCCAGCATGGACTCCCTTTATAATCTTTCCTTTAACAAAACCAGTTTGGAAAACTGTAAACATTTTGTTTAAAAATGAAGGAGTGGACATTTCTAATATCTTGCATTGGATAAAGCAACGTGTGGAAGCCATAGATAGACCTTCTCCTATTCTGGATTCAGAGAATATATGAATGGGGGGGGGCTGGCGGCTCAAAGTCAAACTTAAGATTACTGATTCTGCCATTCAACACTTGCCTAGCAGCTTTTTCATTGGAAGGGATAGAGGCATTTGTTTCTATCCGGGGCAGCCTAAGACCTGCCATAGATGTGGCTCTTTATCTCATTTAAGCAATGCTTGTGAGGTACTAGTTTGTGACTTATGTCTTGAGATTGGTCATTCCAATCATTATTGTCCTAACCCCATCCATTGTAATCTTTGTGATGTAAAAGGCCATTCCTATAGACTGTGCCCCTGGGCTGCTCATAATAAGGGCTCCTTTTATGACCAAGAGGAGATGGTCCTGGAGGCGCAAGAACAGAAACAAATAAAAAATCGATCTTTGATTTCTCTCCCTGTTCACCCGCCTACTCCTTGTCCTTCAGAAGTGGTTGTTTTGGTTCAGTCTGATCCTTCTGACTGTCAGCTGGCAGTGCCCTTGCCTGCTTTACAGTCTCAGACAGACTGTATTCCATCTATGGACACTGCTGTTATACCCACCCCTCGAAGCTCCCGGCTGATGACTTTGTGGTGGTGGGAGGTAAAAGGAAACAGGACAAATTACAGCCTAAACCAAAAATCTCCTGACGAGACTCTCTTAGAACTCGGAACAGTTATGATGCCTTGCAATCCTGTGAGGCTGATGAGAGTGAGGATTCTGATTTATCCTCTGTGGCTTCCTCTCACAAGGAGGTGTCAGAGGGAGAGGAGGAAAGGAAACGGGGAAAGCTTATAAAAGAACTAGAAAGAAAAATGTTTGATCATTTTTTTTCTTGCCCTGCCTGTTACTGATTTACATTTATTGACTTTAAATGTTAACAGTATTCAGAATCTTAAATTCCGGCTTACTTTATTTTCTTCTTTACAGATTTCTAATGCTAATGTGTTTCTTTTGCAGGACACTAGGTTGCGGACCACTTCTGACATTACTCATGTCCAATGTTCTTGGCCTTGTGGACCTTCTTTTTGGTCGTTGGGGAATGAATCCTGTTCTGGAGTTGGTATACTTTTCAAGTTTTGAGATTTCAGAGTTCTTAGGGTTTTGGATATAGAACCCAGAAGGTTATTGTTGCTGGATATTCTTTTAGATACTGTCCCTCTTAGGACTGGTACTATTTATGCCCCACAAACCAAAAGTTTGAGGATTTCACTTTTTAAGGTTTTGAGACCTTATCTGCATACTGCTAAATTGGTTTTGATTGGTGGAGATCTCAATTGTCCTTTGAACTTAGTGGACAAAACTGGCTTAACCTCCAAACTCTTTTGTGACAAGAATGCTTTTACTTCTGTCATGTGGACTGCTAGGATGATTGAGTCTTATAGACAGTTTCATCCTAAAGGGGGACATACTTACTTTCGGAATTCCATTTCTACTAGACATGATTTTCTTTTTGTTTCAGAGTGTAATCACCTGAAAGGTGCATGGACTATGGCTATTGCTACTTCTGATCACATGGAGTTGCATGTTCTAATTTCTTTGGGTGACACCAGATGCAAGGGTAGGGGTTTATGGAAGTTAAATACTTCTTTGGTGACTAATGATGATTTTTTTCAATAGTGTTTGGAATTATTTAGAGTCCCTTTTCGGTTTTGGTTTTCTATGATTCCCTGTTGGATTGGTGGATGCAGTCTAAACTTGATTTTCAACGTTTCTTTTCCTCCAGGGGTAAGAAATGTAACGGGGACAATTATTTAATTTTTTTACAGTTACGCCAGCAGCTTTTCAAGCTTATTTCTTTACAAACCACCACTAAACATAGTTATGCCCCCCCGAGATAGATAAATTGAGATCTGATATGAAAACCTACCTTTATGACAGGGCTAAATCCTTAGCAACAGAACAACGTTTTGGAACTCGGCTTCATCGGGGTTCTTTGGATGTTTTTAAACATAATTTTGAATTGACTAACACTAAAGTTGTCAGGGGTTTAAAAAGTGATTCGGGGGTTCTATTGCAGACTAGTGCAGAAATTTTACAATATGCTGAATCTGTTTATGCTACTTCTTTTTCTAATACTGAAGTTCTAAGACTGGGGGATGCTTTCTTTTCTCATTTAGTACCACATACTTTATTTGACTTGGAGACTTCATTATTGATAAAACCTATTACTCGACTGGAAGTTGAGGCAGTTGTTAAGACACTTCCCTTACATAAAGTTCCAGGCCCTGATGGTGTTCCTTCTGAATTTTATAAATGATTCCAGCATGTTTTGGTGCCTGTACTGACTGAACTTTATAATGACATCCTTGATACCGGTTATGTTACCTGTGATTGGTTACAGGCTTGTATGATTTTGATTTTTAAAAAGGGGATCAAATGGATCTTAAGAATTGGAGGCCTATCTCCCTGTTGAATACTGATCAGAAGATACTTACTAAAATTTTGTCTAAACAGTTGAATGAAGTCACACCTCACCTTGTTTCCCTTTTTCAAACCTGTTCTATCCCTACTAGGAACATAATGGATAATCTCATACAGATTTGTGATATTATACAATATGGTATAGACAATAAATTATCTGTTTTTTTACTTTCCATTGATCAAGAGAAGGCTTTTGATAGAATTGTCCACCAATTTCTTTATCAGGCCCTTCAATTTCATGGTATTCCTGAAAAATGTGTTTCTTGGATACAGCTACTTTATCAAAAGGCCACTTTTCGACTGTTGATTAATGGTTCTCAGGGTAAAATTATTAAACAGTCTATAGGGGTTCGACAATGGTGCCTGTTGAGCCCTATTTTGTACATTCTGGGGCTTGACGTACTCTTACAAAGGATACATTTAGCTCCTCAGATTACTCCTATCATAACATCTACCCTTTCCTCTACACCAAAAATATTGGCTTATGAAGATGATATCTGCATCTTCAGAGCCGATAAGCACTCAGGGGATGCTTTACTTCACATTTTTCAGGCTTTCTCGGATATTTCTAATGCCAAAATTAATATTCATAAGAGTAAGGCTTTGAGGCTTGGGACTGCATTGCAAGAACATACTACTATAGCAGGTATTCCCATCAATGATGATAATTTAAAAATGTTAGGTATTATCTCTGGTTGTTCTGATGCTGGTAAACTAAACTGGAATATGAAATTGAATGAAGGTTATGCATTGATGTCCAAATGGAAGAGTATGCAAATCTCCAAGCAAAAGCAGGTTGTTTTAATCAAAACTCTGCTTCTTCCCTTGTTTATATATGGGGTTTCCCTTACCCCAGGATTTCGATACTCGATTATATAGTCTTTTTTTCAAGCCTTATGGGGTTTCAGGCTTAACCCTATTAAGCGGAATTACACCTGCCTCCCGGTGACTGATGGTGGTCTGGCAATGGTTAATCCAGTACCTTTTTATTTTACAAATGTAATTTTTTATAATATTAAACCTATCCTTGGTGCACAAACCAAAAACTGGCATTTCTGGCTATTGCATGACTTACAGAGTCTCATTACTTTATGGGGGAAATGGGCACTGGCATTTTCATACTCTTTGGTGGAAGATTTATGTTTCTAACTATATGGAAGTGACTTTCAGAAAGATTAAACAATGGCATATTACTAGAGAAGCTGTTTGTTATTTTCCAAAACAGAATTTTATGATCATATAATTGTAAGTAATTTTTGGGTCCCTTTGATTTTTCCTTATGGGTCTCCTGATAATTTAGATTTTACTCTTCATTTATTATCTGAACCCAGATTACCTGAGTATGGGACACAATTTGGCTTTCCTGTCATGGTAAGTTGAATGTTAGAAACTCTCATAAACATAAACAAATTTCTGATAGATTTTGTCCCAGGGATACTTGTAATGGTCTTTTTGAAAAGCAGCATCATTTATTTTCTGAATGTCCTTTTGTTTTGACATGTTGGTCTCAATTGGCTGCATTTTGGCATAGTCCAGAATTTGGATTTATGGACTATGATACATTGGTTCTGGGTGATTATAAATCTGTTTTGGAGAAATATCGTAATAGTACTCTGCATGTTGTTATGGGCTTTTTGAAGTATTGTATTTGGTTAGCAAGATGTACTTGGATGTTCTAACATGTTTGGTGGACAGAGTTGGATACCATTTGCATGGTTACTGCTCAGGTGAGGTCTTTGAATTTAAAAGAGTTAGCCCTCCTTTCCAGATCTGACTTGTTACAACTTTGGAAGAATTGTGAAAATTGGTGTTATGACCCACCTTGAGTTCTTGTTTTCCTTGTTTGTGTTTTTTTTTTACATTGTATTTTTTGATTGTTGTATCTCTGTTGCTATTCTGTATATTTTCTGTCTATATTTTTGTATTTTGCTTTAGTTTCTTATGTCCTTAATAAAAAAAACTCTCCTACTCTTTTCGATAAGTGCCATTGGATCTTTAACATCCACTTGCACTACCACCAATCCAGGCAGATGGGACCTCGGTTTAACATCTCATGTGAAAGATAGCACCTCAGAAGTGCAGCACCCCTCTCACGCTACACTACAGTACAGTGTCAGTACTGAGATATTAACCCAAGTCTTACATTCACAACATAGAGGGGCATACAGTACAAATTTCATTACAACATATAATTATTCAAATTTGCTTGTGGTGAGAAGTCCTAAGAAAGTTAATTAATACAAGTACATCTCATTGCCAGTTCTTGTTTTAAAGCTGAATTAAACAACCTTGAACTATTATAAATATTTTTGACTGAATTTTTAGCTCATTCCATGTTTTTGTAACAAAGAAAGTGAAGGTCATTGCTCCATATCTGGTTTTTGGTGTATGAATTTGATAGTCCCTGAGTATTGTATTTTTCCTCAGATTGTGTGAATGTTCAACTTTTTTCATTTTATCAAATAAGTATGAAAGCTTCTCAGTGATCATTGTCTTCCTAGACTGATTTACCCAACATAATGTTTGTTTGTTTCTTATGGTGAGCCAATTTAGATCCTCAAGCAGTTTACAAAGGTGGGGCCATTTATTTGTTTGCAAAGCAAACCCTGACAGTCAATAGTATATGACCTCCACCTTCTTCAAGTCAGTGGCACTAGCAAAACCATATATGTGAATATTGTATTCTATTATTGGTACTAACATCTGATTTGTAAAGAACATTTTCATCTGTTTGTCTAAACCATGTTTATTTCTCAATTGTTTTATGACCTAGCAGCAAATGTAAAAATTATTTTATTTCCTTTTTTTGATGGGAAGGGGGGTTGTAACCACTTTATCTCTAACTATTTTTTCTTACTATTTTTCTATTTTCAGGTATTATTGCTAGGGTGATGAAATCATGTTGCTGCACAGGTCCAGCCTGTATTGTTTTTTTTGGAATTCAGCATGTTTTCTAACCACAGAAAGTAATTATGTTTTATTTTTTTTTAAGCAGGGTTTTTTTTTTAATTCTGTAAAGTTCTGCAGATATCAGACTAACGGTTTTCTATTCCTGTTGCTCTAACATCAGGTAATTTTCAGCAGCTGTCAGTTACAATGTCCAGGTGGAGAAAATGGTGATAGCTTGATTGCTGGAGCAAGAGACAACAGCACAGTACAAGAGACCTGTGAAGTCAAAAAAAAATTATTTTGACTCTACTCAAATAAGTACCCACTGTGGTGGTGGCCACACAGTATAGCCATTGTTGACTCCCTGTCCTACTTCACCACCTGTCACCTGTGAAGAAAAAAAAAATAATTTTGCCTCAGTCGGCCACAGTGGTGGCTGCCCCCATTGTTGATTTCCCATCCTACAACACCACTATACCTGTCACCTGTGAAGAAAAAAAGAGAAATTAATTTGCCTCACTCAGCCACTGTGGTGGCTGTGCCCTATTACCATTGTTGACTCCTCCTCCCCTTCTTTGGCCACTGTAGCACACTGTGTACCTGTGAAAAAGGAGAACAAAAAAAAAAAAAAATATAAGGATACTTACCATTACATTACTGCTGCTGGCCATGCTGTGGTGTGTACCACTGAGCTGTTGTTGAAACAGTCATTGTGAATGTCGAAACCTGCAAGGAGACAAAAGAAAAAAAGGTAAAACATTTTAATGTCTTTCTGAGTAATGAAGGCCTTTCATCTTCTGTGAGGCTGAGTACTGGAGTCAACCACGCCATGTAGCTGAACGAGCGATGAGGACAAATAAAATTTGTTGCCTACAAAAGTACTGAATACTACTGTATACTATAAAACTTGTCACATTTATTCTGATTTGAAACATTTCTCAGTTGGACTTTGAGTATTATTGAAACTTCTGTATGATACCCTCATACCACTTAATATTTGGGTGAAAACATTAAGCATATCAACACCAAATTATGTAGCCATATAAGCAGTTAGTCAAATAATTTTGTACTATAAATCAATCTTTCCAATACAAATAAAAAGAAAAAAAGAAATTCATAATGATACTTACAGTTATATTATAGCTGCTTGCCATGTGCATGCCACTGAGATGGTGTAGGAACAGTCATTATGTATGGTGAAACCTGCAGGGAGACAAAATGAAAGAAGGAAAAACATTTTATTCTGAGTAATGAAGGCCTTTCATCCTCTGTTAGGCCAAGTACTGCAGTCAACCACCATGTAACTGAGAGAGAGATAAGGACAAATAAAACTTGTTGCCTGCAAAAGTATTGAATATTACTGTGTACTGTTGAAACATTTCTCAGTTGGACTTTCGGTGTTATTGAATTTTTCATGTGATACCCTCATACCACTTAATATTTGGGTAAAAACATTAAATATATCAACACCAAATTATGTATCCATATAAGCAGTTAGTCAAATAATGTCTTACTATAAATCAATCTTTTTAATGCAAATAAAAAGAAAAAAAAATTCAGAATGATACTTATGTTACAGCTGCTTGCCGTGTGCGTGCCACTGAGATACTGTAGGAACAGCCAGTGTGAGTAATGAAACCTGCAGGGAGACAAAAGGGCAGAAAGAAAAACATTTTAATGTCTCTCTGAGTAATGTGGAAGGCCTTTCATCCTCTGTAAGGCCAAGGACTGGAGTCACCCCACCAGCAGTAAGGACAAGGACTGTGAACACCAGTGACAGTGACTTACCATCACAGCAGACAAATATAGGCCTTGCTGGGGCTGAGATCTTGCTGTCTTGATGAGCTGGCTGGCTGGAGGGTCGGCTTGAGTATCATCCTGTCATACACTCCCACATTGGACACTGCAGCAGTAGACTTGCGATGGTACAACCCCCAGTAACGATTCGGATAGTCTGCAAAATATTTTTAGCTGCTCCACATGACGGGGGTTGTTCAATTCCAAATCCAATAGATATTATCTCAGGACAAACATTGCATTTGGTTATATGAGTTTTTAACTGAGGGAGTAACTGTAACTCATACCATAGGATCAAGCCAAACAGTATTCCCTAGAGTCAGGAGCATTTTTGCATCAGTGCAGAGGCAGTGGACCATGCTGTTTGTGGCTGTGTAGGACCCAAGCAGGCCAGAGGAGGTGGAGGAGGCAGTGCTGTGTCTTGCTAGCTGGAGCAGGCATTGTTTCTAGACATCACAGTGAGGTGGTGGAGGCAGGTGCTTGATTAGGCACAGAGAAACAGGATCACAACAATTGGGGATGGGGAACAGTAAAATGAATGAAAATAATTACTTGTGAATCATGCAGTAAAGAATTACACTGAGGGGCAACTAAGTAGGGAAACAACACATCTTTTTTTAGTGTCCAACCTCATTGAGGAAGCAGCCCTCACAGCCTTCCAGACTGGAGTTGTCACCAGATGGGAATTCTCTCTCCATTACTGCTTCATCCACTTTGGTGATACAAGACAATTTGTTAGAGCTGAGTCTGCTGACACCTTCCTTTTCATCTTCACTGTGATGTGGTAGGAACACGAACATGATTGTTTTGTGTGGAATGTGGCTCTTATTCATTATAATCAATCAATCAATCAATGTTTATTTTACCAGATGAAGCACCATTGAGCAAAATTCATTTACAAGGTGGGCCTGGACAGAAACATACAGAACATATAACAATGAAAACAATTTTGAAAAAAAATACAATAATTACATATTATAAGTCATTCAAATGGCACAGTTTGGTGCAAATCAGCAGTGACAGATAATCCATAGTAAAAGTACAATCAAGATTATGTTGTTTGCTCCACTCTAAAAGGAGCCCTAGGAGATACAAGGGAATGGAAATGTCCGTTTAGAATAGAAATAAGGTCAGATGAGGTTTTTCTTTTCAGTTAATACTTTTTATTGAGTTGTTTTGGTTTTTTGATGTATCATCAGACATAACCAGGTACATACACTGCATTTAGAGCAATATGAGTGTACGGAAAATTAAAGCATGCAGCACTTCCATGAGCAAAGCTCCCAGAAACACACCGGGTATATATGCAAATATATAGTAATAAGATAGCATACTGACAGCCTCTTCTAATTGGAGAGATCACAGGAGGAGAGAAGGAGCATACTGCCAGAGTCTGTGGTTGCCAGCTGCATAGGAGATAGTTGAGATATTGATGAGCTTGCTGAGAGTAACTTAAGGAGTGTCCTAGTACCTAGATTCAAACCTGAGGAACAGAAGGAGCAAAACATAGGCCAATAACACTTAAACAGACACATAATTCCAGATCACACATGTTATCAGGGAGGGAGAAGGATAATTGCTGATTATTACCATGAGGAAGAGGGGGGCTTTGAAGCCCTGCCTATAAGAGTATACCATCATTTACTTAGACCATCCATCTCAGTTGAGGGGTTCAGCCAATCCCAGCACACGGGGAGAGGTAAGCTAAGTAAGGGGCCCAGCTAAGGTGGTACTGTGGAAGGGTATTATCAATTATGTGAACTAAGCAGTCCAAAGTGGCCACCTTGGAAAGGGAATTGAACAATTCAGAGGTAGTTGGTACCACTGTTGTTCTCCAGTGACAGAGGATAAACATCTTAGCTTGAAGACTGAGTAGGGCCAGCCACCTGTGCTGCTCTTGGGTGAATGTCTTTGATGCTGGGGTAGGCCCAGAATCCAGACCAGGGGGTTGAGAGTCAGATCTGGACCAAGGACCTGTTCTGCCAAGCCCAGGACAGCTGTTCAGAATGGGGAGAGAAGTGGACAGAGCCGGAGTATGTACATGAGATCTCCTACTCCAGAAAGGCATCTCCAGCACCAATTGCTGTCCACCAATTGCAATCTATGCAGGAATGTGGGAGTGCGGTACCAATGAGACAGAACTTTGTTTTTTATGAGCCTACTTCTCACATCAGAGTACATGGAGTGGGCATTCTTCCAGCAGAGCTTCCACTGGGCATCCAAGAGGGGTTGCTGAAGAGCCTGCTCCCACTTAGATTTAGCCTGAGTTGAGTGAGAAGAGAGTTGCTCCCTAAGGTTGGCATAAATATAACTAGCTTTGCCTCTTTATGGGTCTGCCACTTAAACACTAAGGGAGCCTCTGCCCAGTTTGCTGTGAGGAGGTGCTTGAGATAAGCTGGTACTGAGCTCTGAAGCTGCAGGTATTACCAGAATGCTGACTTACCTAACTGGAATTCCTGGTCCAATGTGTGAAAAGATTTTAAAGTAAGGCCCTCTTCTGCCAGTAAATCTGCCAGTGTAGAAATGTTCTTTTCCTGCCATAAGGGCCAATGAAGGGGTTTACCATCCACCTTTAGGGATATGTTCTCCCAAATAGGGTGGCCAGCAGTGGACACAGGTTTGCATCCAATTTCTTATGTACCAAATGCCAGAGTTGCACTGAGCTTACGATCATGGGACACAAGCAGAGAGGTTTGGGAAGGGGATTGTATAGTAAGACTGCAAGTGACTGTGTCTGGGCTATGGCTGCTTCCATCTGCACCCATTGCAGTGACTTCTCTGTCCTCGGAAGGAACCATGCTAGGGTTTGGGCGGTGGTAAAGGCCCACTTGTATCCTTCAATCCAAGAAAGGCCCCACCCTCCCATGACCAGTGTGCTTTGAGTTTATTCCTACTGTAGCGAAGCTTAAAACCTTCCCAGATAAAGTTTGATAAGGCCTGGTAAATTGCTTTGACCCATGCAGCCAGCAGCATAAGTGGAAGATGTGAGATGACATATAAGAGTTATGGGGCTGCCACCATTTTAATTGCAGATATTTTACCTGTCAATGTGAGGTGAAGGCCTCGCCATCGATTGAACTCTGTTTTGACCCCATTGAGGAGGGGTTTAAGGTTCAGTTCCCAGAGTTTGGTGAGGACTGGGGTAAGGCATATTCCTAAATACACAAGGGAATGCAAAGCCCATTGAAGGCCAAGGTGGGATACCTGGGCATATGTACACAAACTGTTAAGAGGTAAAACCTCTGCTTTAGACTGATTGATCTTCAGACTGGAGTAGTTAGTAAATTCTGTTAGGAGAGAAAGCAGGTCTGGGAGGGAGGCAGGTGCGTTCACTAGAGGGACAAACAAATTGTCCATGTACATAAACGTGGAAAAGTTATTGTCACCAATGGGGAACCCAACAATACCTGGGGAGTGACGTATGGCAGTCACAAGTGGCTCCACCGCCAATGTAAAAAGCAGGGGAAAGAGAGGGAAATCCTGCCTCATGCCCCTCCCCAAGGGGAAGGGAGTGGATAGGGTGGAATTAGTAAGGACTTGGGCCGTGGGGTGAAAATAAAGGGCTGCTACCCAGTGCCTAACATTTTGGCCAAAACCCATGACTGTTAGCACTTGCTGGAGATAGTGCCATTCAAGACAATCAAAAGCCTTCTTGAAATCTATGGCTACTGCAGGGGAAGGTGTAGAGCACTTGCCAGCCCAATGAATAATATTAATCATTGAGCAGATATGATCTTTACTGTAGCGGCCAGGGACAAACCCAACCTGAGAGGGATGGATAAGCAAGGGAAGTAAGGAGTTTAACCTGGAAGCGAGGATTTTTTGTGAAGATTTTACTATCTGAATTTATGAGTGAAATGGGACGGTAACTAGACTGAAGAATAGGATCTTTCCCTTTTTTAGGGAACACCATAATAATGGCTTCCCTGAGAGAAGGGGCAAGGGATCCGGTGGTGACGGCCAAGTTAAAAAGATCACTCAGCAGAGGGGCTATCTATGGTGCAACTAGTCCCTAAAGTTCTGGGAGAAATCCATCTCCACCAGGAGCTTTCTCACAATTTAAGGTTTGGATTGCCTCCGTCACCTCCTGGGGAGTAATAGGACCTTCTAGAGTGGCTTCTTGCTGTGGGGTTAAATGCCAAAGGGGAAGAGAGCTCAGGAAACTACATACCTGCCAGGCATACATAGCGCAGGACGAGGTATACAACTTCCTATAGAAGTCTACCATAGTTTCATTTATCAGCTCTGGCTGTACTTGCACTGGGTCCCCCTGCCTCCAAAGCCCTGGAATATGGCTCTCAGCCCTTTGTTTCTGGAGCTTAAGGCCATTACCTTACCCCGCTTCTCTCCACTCTCCCAGTACTTGTGCCTTAACCTCAGAATGGCCAGTTCGGTATTCTTGGCATGAGGTCATTTATTTGGAGATGAGTTTGGATAATCTCCTGGCCTAGCGGGGAGTGGAGGGTTATGTGGGGCGTACTCTTAAATTTAGCTTCCAGATTGACCAGATGAGTTTCTAGGGATTTGAGCTGATGTTCTCACTGGTGCCTGTGATTGGCAGAGTACCGCATAATGGCTCCCCTTATAGTAACTTTTAACACCTCCTAAACCAGCATCGGGGGTGCCGAGGTACTGGGGTTATCCTGTAGGAAGTTAGATACCTGAATCTGAAGCCAGCGAGGGAATTCTGGACCCCTCAATAACAACGGATCCAGGCGCCAACTTCTGGAGTGGGGGGCTAGCGGGCCTCGCAATAAATAAAGTTGAACCGGTGAATGATCAGATAGGATCATTGGAAGGACTGTAGTGTCATTGGAGCTATTCATAATTGAGGGGGACACTAACCAATAATCCAGCCGACTAGGCGAGTTGTGCACCAGGAAAAAGAAGATATAGTCTTTATCCCTCGGAAGAAAAATACACCAGGGGTTCTGGAGTCCCATGTCTGATATCAGCTGGAGGAGAGAGAGAGAGAGAGACAAGATTTCTGATATTGTTTCAGGCTTAGTGAGTCGAGCTGTTGGGCCACATATGGGTTGGGAGTGAAGAAAGCCTGCAAATCCGAGGGGTCTTACTGGTCTGAGTGCACTGCTGCCTGCGGGCTCAAGGATCTGACCCTGTCAGCGGGATGCTGTCGCTGGACATGTCGATAGGAAGGGTTCCGCTTCCTTGATCTCGGGGGAAGAGAGGCATCAAACACCTGCACTTCAGGATCCTCTACAGCTTGCTTGGGAGCCAGTGAGATGTCTGCTGCTATCGGAGATGGAGAGCTATGCGCAGTTCAGCTGGTATGTCTGACCCCCTAAATTCAGCAGAATGTCTGGCTTGTCTGGCTCTCAGGAAGTCTGTTAAACTTTCAGGGGTCTCAAAAAGCAAGGGAGACCCATTGTAGATAACCCGCATAGTCGCCAGGTATCGCAGGGAGTAAAAGTAATTCAATTTCTGCAATAGTTTCTGTGCCGGAGCATATTCCTTACAGTGATCTGATAATTCTCTAGAATAGTCCTGGTAAATGTGCACTTTATGCCCTTGCCATAGGATTTTCGCTGTAGTTCTGGCTGCTGCCGCAATGATCTCTTTTTGTTGAAAGTCCTACAATCTGGTAAGTAGGGGTCTAGGCCACTCTCCAGGCCTCAGCATCGGAGCAAGTGAGCAGTGGGCCCACTCAGTCTGGGGTTTGAAGTCTTCCGGCAGGTTGAGCAACTTCCGGAGGGTATTTTGTAGAAATACAATAACACTTTTCTGTTCCACACCCTCTGGAAACCCCACAAACCTCAAATTGTTATGGTGGCTGCGGTTTTCAAGGTCGTCAACTTTATTTTGCGGGAGATGGATAAGTTTAGTTTGTTCTCTCAAGGTAGCGGTTAAGTCCTGCAGGGCCACATCATGGGAGATGAGTTGGTGTTCGTTATGATATATCCAAACCTCAATCCCTTGTAAAGTCAGAGTCATGGCATTAACCACCTTTGTAAGCTGAGCCATCAGGGCCATTAACTGGCTGAACATCATTTCAGTTCTCGATGGGTCCCCAGAGGCCTGCATTGTAAAGACCATGCTGCTGGCCCGGCGCTCCAGAGAAAAGATGTGGCGGGTCCCAAGATGAGAAGCACTCGCGGTAAAACATCGAAAAAAGGTGTCATGGGGATTCCTCTCTGCTACGGGGTTGATTTTATGCAGATATGGAGGGTCCCACTGATGGATAATGCCGGATTTGTCCCCCGCATTCCAGGAGCTAGCAGATTAAGCATCCATGCTGGCTCAGAGCTAGGCCACTCCTCCAGGCTAGCTGAGTTTTAAAAATGTAGCAGCCCTGCCTCTGGATGATCTGGAGGTTTAGTAACTAATGAAAGGTGCAATTTGCAGGTTGATTATATCTGTGGTAGATGAGAAGGACAAGGTTAACAAGGCATGATATAAAGAATGCAAGAATATGCTAAAATGCTAGAAATGCTAGAGAGAGAATGTTAAAGTAAATGTCTTGTCTGAAATTGGTGGTGGGGGGCTTAGGCATAGCAGTTACAGGAGTCCTTTAGTGACTGTCTGAGTAGGGTTTTGAAGGTTGTCAAACTAACAAAAATTGATAGTTTCAGAGTCCTTTGTAGGTTGTTGCATATGGTAGGAAGAGCGTGACTTATAGAGGAAGAGGCATGACAGGTTCTAATTCTGGGAATGTCTAATAAGATATAAGAATAACTCCTTAGAGAGTAATTCCCATGTGTGCTGGCTAGGGGGTTGGAGATGTATTTGGGAAGTTTATTACATACTTACAAACATACAAAGAAGCCAGCAGAAGAAGGACATTTGGTCTATTAAGTCTGCTTGTGTTGCAGGGTCCACAGCTTGAGCTACTGTCCCTGCCCCCTCTCCCCACTCCTCCCATCCTCCCTACCCATCACCCTTACCCTCCACCTATACCTGCCCCTGCCTCTCTTAAAGCTGCCCCCTGTCTTCAATGAGATTACCCCTTCTAGCAGCGCATTCCAAATGACCACCACCCTCTCTGTGAAGAAGTGCTTCCTGAGCTCTGTAAGTTCAGATGGATGCATTTTTTAATCTTCTGTCTTTTATTGCGTGCCAGCCCAGTTGCGAATAAAGGGAGCAATGGTGAGTGTCACAAGGAATGCAGGTGATAAATCTAATAGCCCTATGGTACAGTGTGTCCAGTTTGGCTCGTGCAGAGGTAGGACAGTGGCTGTAGTTAAGGCCAGCACAGTCCAGGAGAGGAAGAAAAGTAGTCTGTATCTGCCTAACTTTGGCATCATAGGTGAGTAGGTGCTTGATTCGAAAAAAGAGTCCTAGCCTTTGTTTTAGTTTTTTGGATAGTTCCTCAATGTGCACAGTGAGGGAGAGTTTACAGTCAATCCAGAACCTCAAATATTTAAATTTGTCCACTATCTCCAGGGGATCACCTAGTAGTGTAATAATTTGTGTCTTTGTTCCTGAAGGACATGGAGTTGTTGAGTATAATTGTGGGTATAGGAACATAACTTTAGTTTTTTTTTTGCATTAAGCAACAATTTCATTTGTAGAAGGTTATGCTGCAGTATGTTGAATTCTTGCTGCAATACGGTGAGGGTTAGTTTAAGCATGGGCCTAGAGACATAGAGCACGGTATCGTCGCAAAGAGATGAACATTCACAGTCTTAATGCCAGAATTAATGTCATTGATGTATATTGCAAAAAGCAGGGGCCCCAATAACGACCCTTGTGGAACTCCTCTCCGCAGTCTGAGAGGAGAGAGGTCACCTTGTGCCTTACTTGCTGCTGGTGTCCCGTCAGGTAGCACTGAAACCATTTCATAGCAGCATTGTCAAGACCAATGTTTCGCAGCTTGATAAGTAACAGGTCATGATCTACTGTATCAAAGGCCTTGCTCAGATCGAGGAATACTGTGCTCACATGGTTTTTAGAATCCAGTGCCAATTGTCAGTCATTGGACACTTTGGCTAGGGCAGTTATGATACTGTGATTAGGCCGAAAACCAGACTGGACAGGGTTAAACATTTTGAGAGACTCTAGGTAATTTTGTAATTGTTAGTTGACTATTTTTTTGCGAAGTTTTGAGAGTATGGGTAAAAGGGAAATAGGTCTATAATTATTATGGCCACTTGGGTCATCTGACTTAAACAGCAGGATGACATGCACTATTTTCCATAAGGTGGGGAGAGCGCCTTGCGAAAGTGACATATTGAACAAATGAGTGATGGGTGCAGTCAGCAGGTGGTGGTCCAGTTTTAAGAAGAAAGGTTCGAGCTGGTCCGATCAGGCACTTTTTTTAGGATCTAGAGCCAACAAAAAGTCTTCGACTTGCTTAAAGGAAACCATACTGAAACTGAATTTGACTTCATAGGCTGTGGCCTTGGCATCATGGTATTCTGTAACTGAATTGCTGCACTGGGGGAGTAGTTTGCTAGCAGGAGAGGTGTCAAAGGCTAGATCAGCTGTAGCAAAATGATTGTTAAGGAGATCCAGTATACAATGTTTGCTAGAGGTGGTTAGATTTCCAGTGGTAGTCTTGGCAGGGAGAGAGGTAGAAGGACAGTGTCCTTCGATATCCCTTAAAGTTTTCCAGAATGGAAACAGATTACTTGAAGATGCATCCAATTCAGATTTGAAGAATTTGGATTCCTCTGCCTTTATTAATTTGGTACATAGGTTCCACACCGTTCTGAAGGCTGCCCAGTCAGAAGGCTGTTTAGATTTATAGGAATGCTTCCAGAGGAGGTCCCTATGGTAGAAGGCAGATTTTAGGTGGTCAGTGAACCAGGGGCAGGGCCTCTTCCTCATTCTAACTTTAGCTAAGGGGGCATGCCTATTTACCACCTCTAATACAAGGTCTTGGAACTGGTTGCAGGCCTCTGACACCATGCCAGCAAGATGCAAATCTTGCCATCTAATATTACTTAGATCTGCAAAGACGTTGTTGCTGTTAAAGTTCTGATGATTCTTTTCAATATGTACTGTATCTGGAGTTAGAAACAGGTTTGGGTATGGTCCGCACACAGGCTATGGTGCTATGATCACTTATGTCCTTGAAGATCACCCTGGCATGTGAGATGCTGTGTGGTTTATTTACAAGAATTAAGTCAAGGAATGAGCTATTTTCAGGATTGTTGTTATCATGCTAACATTTTTGGGTGACAGATTAGTGTGTCTGTCCCACACAATGGCACTAGCTGAACTGAATACACGTTCCGCACTGACACTTGAGAGTGGGCAGCTGAGGTATTTCATTTCAACCAAGGTCAGTGCTGGTCACTTAGTGACCTTGCTGCTCCAATATAGCAAGGGCTTATCAGCAATGGTAAGGTGCCTTGTGTCCATCAAATATGCATCTACCATGCGCTGCACTGCTCGCAGTCCTGCTGCCTCATCAGCATTCTCCTCCTTTTCTTCTATGTATGCAACTTCCAACTGACTTAAAACATCCTAAATGGGATTTCTCATTTTCTCTCTTAAGTTGCATGTTTTCTCTCAGCCCATTGCCCATGTGAGGAGGACATGGTAGCAACACTGGGTCTCTGTGAAGTTTCATGTTGTGCCTTAGATACATGTGTCTTTAGCATCTGTGCCCCGTGTACCATTCTTATCAGACGTTCGGTCAACTTTTGGACCTGCTAATGCTCACCTTCAATTATTGATGCCAGCCTACGTTTATAATGTGGGTCCGGCATGGTGGCAATTTAAAAATCTTCAGCCTGCAGAATGCTAGAAATATTTATATTGTAGTCTAAGACATGGAGCATGCATTCCATTAAGGCAGAACTTCCACTACCAGCAGCTGCCTCCAGCCGTTGCTGCTCATTCACAAGTGTCTGCCTCAGCACACGTAGTAGTGGAATGGCCTGACTGATACAGGTAGTGTCCCCACTTTGTTGCATGTTTGAACAGCCTGAGAATCATAATCAGGCCATCTATTTGGTGCCACTGCTCTGCTGTCAGAGACATGGGTACTCCAACACTGTCACGGCTTGTATGTAGCAGCAGATATTCAGATATGACTTTATACTGCTCGTACAACCACTCGATCATGTACAGTGTCGAGTTCCATCTGGTGAAAACCCTACTGGATCAATATGTTTGTGGAAAGAACTGCACATGGAATACTGCGTGGAACATATAGTGTGGTGTACTAGCGTGATAGGGTACAAAACCCCTCAAGGCTTATATGTTGCACACAATTTTGTACCCTGTCACGCATGTGTGGGGAGGAGGAGTGACGCAGAGGTCAAGACCTCTGTTGGGGAGGTGGTCCACTGAGCTGCCACTGTGGCTCAGTGGGATGAGCCACAGCAGTGCAGGGTCAGTATGTGCCTGTGGACAGGGGCTCGAATCCCAGCCCCAGACTTTTGCAAAACTGCATTGTGCGGTTTCTTTTTTTCTCCCCGTCCCCGTGTTGCACCCCCCCCCCAAGTTGATTATATTAACAGGGGAGTTCAGAGGCACAGAACCCCATAACAGGGGGGCAGGGGAAGAGCTCCCCCCCAGAAAACAAAGCAGCCACTTGTTTCTTTAGCTGAAATGTGTTTCAGTAGTTTGTCTCAGTGGCAGCAATGTATCTGCTGTATTTACAGCATGGTACACTACTGTGCTGTTATGTCTTATGATGTAATGATGCCGTGCCAGTGAAAACATCCAGCTTCATATGGTGCTGAGGTGGTTTTTTCTGTATCTGCAGCTGACATAGCTGGTCATGGGCCTTTCTGGAACTGGCAAAGTGGACACAGATGCGACAGGCTACAGTCAAAATGTCCTTGATATCCGGATGGGTGAGAAATTGCTGCTCAACGAGATTAAGACAGTGTGCCAGGCATGGCACCCTGACAAGTCCCCCCCTTTACTGATACATTTCATGACATTCAGGCCATTATCACTCACAGTGAAATCTGCTTTCAGTGAATGGGGGTGAAGCCAGTCATCAGTCTCAGTAAGGAGTACTTGCAGCATTTTCTCATCCGTGTGTGATCCAGATATATTTTTCAGGAACAGTGAGGCATGCTTGCGAAAACCCGGAATGTTGCTACCACAACAATTGGGCTTAGTGCAATTTTTCTCATGCCCAGAGTCAAATAGTACCCCAGGTACCTGTGCCCAGTGTGCTGTAATGCACAAGTAGGAGCTACCTGTACCAGCTGTTTGGCCACTGGTCCACACATCCTTGCTGAGATGTATGTATGTATGTATGGTGATGCTGAGTGCTTCAGGGCATAGTTTACCATCTCTGACACTGTCCTATAGAGTTCAGGAATGGCACATTTTGAAAAGGTTGTCCCACCAAGTCTGTGAACACAAAATCATGAATGGGACAACGGCGATGCAATACAACGAGGCACAAAGGGCAACCATAATACATAGCTATTGCCCAAATGGTGAGAGTATCTTTCTCTCCCTCCCCCCCCAAGTTGTGCCCCCCCCACCTTGAGCTGGATATCAAAAGTAAGGGAGGTACAGGGGATGATGCCCCCTGCAGAAAAACACTGTTGCTGCTTCAGCAATCACTGTGTATCCCGTTCTGTCTTTAAGCCTTGGCATACTACTGGGAGCTGTTTTCCCAGTCACGATTTTGCTTTTGCGATTATGACATGGAACTTTTGAAAAGTATGTTCTTGATGGAATCTGCCATTTGGGACAGGCACGGGCCATCAACCTCTGAAATCCAACATTCTCAACAAAAGAGAGTGGCAATAGATCAATAGCTAGCATTTCATCAGCTGCTGCATTTAGCTGGCATGCAGTAGCATGATTGGGAGGGTGTTTGAAGTGCCGCTCAAAAATTCTATGCAGCATAGGCTGGACCTTTCCTGGGGTTGGGCTACCAAACAGCTGGATCATCGTGACAGCATTATTGGGGTGCAATGTGCTGCTGCTTGAGTAACACCAGTGACTTTGGGAGTTTTCTGCTATGATGTAACTGTGTGTTTCTGACTCGGGGTGGTACTACTCAACCCACAACCACTGTTACTATGCCCACTACTAGGCAGACCCACAGAATCCTCCTCCTCTCTGTAGTCCTCCTCACTCACCCTTCCATCCTCCTGGTCTATTGTCCTGCCACTTCAGTTTGCCTTGCCTGATGATGATGAGAGACAGGGACTCCCTTCATTGGCTTCCTTCTGGTATTAATGCCAGTGTAACAGGTGCCTGTTCTTCACGTGTGAGTGTTGCCCAATAGTGCCTATGTGACTGCTGTTTTTACTTCTCCTGACTCAAGCTTGACACAGCTGATAGATGGCAACTGTTTCATCAGCTGGGTCAATTATACAGAAATCCCAAACTAGGGATTTTGTTACCCTTGTTTTAACATGGTGATGCCAGGACTGGGACAGTTGAGGAGAAGGGTTGGAAATTAGTGTTTTTTGAGATATTTGGAGAACCTCAATAATACTGGAGGGGGGAGCTTTAGAACTTGGATCACTAGTGCACGCAATATCTCTTGCGCCATCTGCATCACCACCCTTATACTTTTTATTTTCAGGCTCCCCAGGGGATCCAGCACATCATCATCAACACAGTCACCACTGTTCTCTTCATCCACAGGTCTGTCCTTCTCAACCTCACTGTCTCCGGGCTTCCTGACCTTCTCATCATCAGGAGTCTGACCCACATGTTCTCGATCTCCAGCCTCAACCACTGGCTCCATATTATGTGGCTCAGCAGCACCACCACCATCAGCAGCCACGGGGACACCAACAGCCTCCTCCTCCTGTCTCCAGGCTCCCTGACCTTCTCATCATCAGGAGTCTGACCCACATGTTCTCGATCTCCAGCCTCAATCACTGGCTCCATATTATGTGGCTCAACAGCACCACCACCATCAGCAGCCACAGAAACACCAACAACCTCCTCCTCCTCCTGTCTCCAGGCTCCCTGACCTTCTCATCATCAGGAGTCTGACCCACATGTTCTCGATCACCAGCCTCAACCACTGGCTCCATATTATGTGGTTCAACAGCACCACCACCACCACCATCAGCAGCCACAGGGACACCAACAACCTCCTCCTCCTCCTGTCTCCAGGCTCCCTGACCTTCTCATCATCAGGAGTCTGACCCACATGTTCTCGATCTCCAGCCTCAACCACTGGCTCCATATTATGTGGCTCAACAGCACCACCACCATCAGCAGCCACAGGGACACCAACAACCTCCTCCTTCTCGACCACTGTTTCTTGTTTGCTGAGGCTGCTGATTCTCTTCTCACCTGACACATTCCCCCACCAGCATGGCTGCCTCAAATGTGGCAGAGAAAACTGGCTACACTAATGCCACCACTGTGAACTGCTCCTTCACTACTACTAGCCACAGAGCCCATAGAACACATTGCTGCCACACCCGCAGCCATTGTTTTTTAACTGCATCACTGTTTTGCCCCACAGATTTGGAACTCTTCTTTGCTGCCTCCCTGGCACTTCTCCCTTTACTTGAGCTTGTCTCCCCCGTCATTCTTCTCTGCTATGTAACTTGATTTTTTAAAACAGAACAGGGATTACAACAACAGGGGTAAAAGGGAAAAGTAGTGTAACAAACAGTGACAGAACAATTTTTTTTAAGCAGCACAGGGATTACAAGGGGTAACAGGGGTAATTAGTATAACACGTAGTGACAGAACATTTTTTTTAAACAGCACAGAGATTACAATGACAGGATAACAACAGTGACATGACTTTTTTTTTAAACAGCACAGAGATTATGATGACAGGGGTAACAACAGTAACAGAACAATTTTTTTTAAAATCAGCACAGGGATTACAATGATAAGGATAACAGGGGTAATTAGTATGTCACACGGTGACATAAAACTATCACTTTAAGGAAAATATAACTAGAAAATCACTAAAAGTTCTACAGAACCTCAGTGACAAAATGGCTTGCTTAAACAAAACAAACTCAAATGACAGAAATAAAAATGAGAAATTACTCTACAGATAAAAAAAATTAACAAGAAAGACTGAGAAAATAAAAATATAACAAATCTCCTGCTTACAAAAAAATGTTTCGGATCTTTCTGGGCTGTCTTGCTGCTTACAGTACTACCCTCGCCCACACCACTGCTTCACGGATTGCCAGAACAGAAACCATTACTTTAAAGTAAATTATCATAGTTAAAATTAACAAAAAACACAAATCTAGGAGCACAAGGCCCTCCAAAATAAGTTTTGAGCAATTTGGATTTCAAAAAGCTTATTTTGTAAAATAATTTAAAGTTTTTTCTTGATCTGATACAAATGCGAAGTCTTCTCTCTACTCTCTATAGGCTGTTCAGCAACATGTGACCTCCAATCCCATACAGTACATTGCAAACTTTGCCTTTGTACCAAACTTCGCTGGCAAAGTTGCATCTTCGCAGGCTTGTGAGACTTATTTGCCTTTATGTCTAATTCCACCAGCGAAGTTGGGACTTCACATTTTACAGGGTCATCACTTTTCCGCGAAGCTGGGACTTCACACTGTGGATTAATTCATGAATGGGACAAATTCGTAAATTAATCCACAAAACAAAGTTTTCCAGATTTACACATCAAGTCCTGGGCATGGGTAATTGTATATTTATTGTTGTTGAATTTTGTCCTGAAGCTGTTTTTGTTTGGTCCACATATTGCTTAAAATTTCAATGAAAAAGTGCCAGGGTGAATGCAAGAGATGCCTCTCAGCTAGAGATTGTTTCTTGCACTGTTTTGAAAATTAGCCCTCCATGGTGTCCTTGTCTTTCTGTGGCCTTTATACCTTCCCTTACATGTAAAACAACCCCCCCTTCCCCCACACTTTTCTTACAAAACATGTTGCAACCAGGTATGGGCACCTCCAAGCTGTGGCTCTCCATGCACCATGATTCTGTTATGACCAGCAGATCCAGATCCACCTCCACAATGGTAGCCTCAAGGTGAGGAATTTTGTGTCCTAGGCTCCTTGCATTGGTGCACATGGCTATCCACTCCTTTTGTCCCTTCCTACTCCTACTTTGCCCTCCTGCCCTGAGTCCATCCTTTACCCTGTCCTTTTCATTGGTACTGTCATTCTTTTTATCCTCTCTCTGCTCACCCTCCCTGGTATTTTTCCCAGTCTCAGTTCCACCGCTTGACCCTTCCATCCTTCTCCCCATCTTGCCCATACTCTCCACTACTCCTGGGGAAATTATTTCCCTTGGGCATTTCTTCACTGCTGTCCCATTAGTTGTGGGGGAGGGGATTTGCTGCCTCCCTCTTTTCTTCTACCTACCCCCTTAGCTGCTTTAAATGCACATAGAAGTAGAATTTAAACCTTCCACCCTGGACTACCATTCCCTTCCTGGATGGATGGAGGTTATCCCATTTGTACAGACCTTGTCCCTCCAGGTAGGACACCAGTCCCTGGTGAAGCCAAACCCCTCCTCCCTGAACCATGCCTTCAACCAGTTGTTGAGGACCGCAGTGTGGTATCTCTGCACCTCTCCTGATTCTTGTACAGGTAGCTCCTTAGTGAAGACTTCTGTGCATGCTACCTACTTCAGGCCCCTCACCAGCTCCCTAAATCTATATTGCACCACCCTGGCTGCATATCCTGCCAAGGCATTTGTCCCCAGATGGACAATGACATCCGGCTCCCCCTCCTGCCCTGATGCCCTAACAATCCTAAAGATCTGCTCACCATCTCTCCATGCCATAGAACCAGGTAGGCACCTCACCTCCCTCCTTCAAACCTGTGGTGTTCCCAAAACTACCCCCACTCTGATGATTGAGTCCCCCACCAGAAGTTGATTCTTTTTCCATTGGGTTCCTTTTCCACCCACCTTGGTACCTCCACTCTGAAGGACCCCCGCATACTTCCTTGCCACAACCACTGGGGCCTCATCTTGGCAGTCTGTTCTGCCATGGAGCAGAAATAGTTATTTTAGTGTCAATGGTTGAAGAATGTGTTCTCTTATCTCCATCCTCACCCTCCAAGAGCCCACCACAGTCCAGCCAGCCCTCCTTCCAGGCACCCTCTGAGGCAACAGCAGTGGACTTGGTGTTCCCTGGGTGAGTGAAGGGGCCCCCAGAATCCTAGCATACTCAGCCCAGAGTCTAGAGACCTCCACACTCAGCCCAAAGAGGTGTACACAGATGGGGCAGCACATTAATCTCCAGAAGGTCTTCCTGAAAACTGCTGCCCAACAGCCACTGTACTGCACCACTCCCATGATTCCCAAATAACCTTCCCCTGTTAACTGAAAAAGAATTTATACCCTTACCCCAGATAGGATGTTTCTTGAGTTCCCTCTTTTGTACAGATTACAGTCTGTTACTATTCCCTATTTAGGTACTAATCTGCTTCCCCCTTAAGCTTTTAAGTAGACTTTTTTACTTGTTTTTCCCCTTTGTACCCTGACCCTAGATAGAGTGTTATTAGATTTTCCCTGTTCCCCTTTAATCCCTTGTACTACTACTCTGTTTGGGTGTTGCACCAATTTATTACCTTCGCAAATCCAAATTGCATCAACCGACATCAGCCACTGAACACAGTGGGCTGGATTTGCAGAATGTGGCACAGGGATTGCATCAAGTCCTATGCCACAACACTTAGGTTTTGGCAGTGCACCAAACTCCCTCACTGAAACTGTGCCCGATTTTACAATCTTGGATGCAGTTGCAACAGTTTCTATGATTTATGGCAGCTTGCACCAAATATCTGGCACAAGCTCTGTAAAAACAGCCCTTGGGATTGCCGCAAGCTAGACCACAAAAATTGATCTAACTTGCTGCAATTCGCCCATGGGATAGAAAATCCCAACTGCTGGCCAGGGGAATGCCACAAGCCCTGTGCACCATATGTTAGGCATACCAGGGACTTGCAGGGTTCTCAGAGGTTTGAAAATCCTGCCCAGTATATTCAGCCTTAAAATATGAAATGTTTAAACTAGAAATAATAAACTTTATTCCAATTTATGTTACTTCTATCCCCCATTTAGAGTAATTGTCTTGTTTGTTTACAGTTGTAACCCACTGGATTACTTACTGTGGATTTGATGCAGGTTGCTGTCATTTGCACAATTCAGAACCACCTGTAAATGATTACTAATACACTTAAACTAAACTGTAATGTGGTTAAGGGTGGCTCACCAGGGGTGAAGCTTCTGCTGACTGGTGACTCACATTGTCTCCCCCAATGTGTTGCCCTTAAGCTTGGCCATTTAACGTCAGGACTGCTAGGCGGAAGCCCTAAAGCCACCTGTTCTTGTGCTGGTCATGCTCACTTCACAAAGTCTGCTCCTGATTGGAGCAGAGGATCCAAGGGGGGCAGAGTTAGTGGTAAAGTATGGGGAGATAGGTCATGCCCACGTCACAAAGTCCACTCCCAATTGGAGCACAGGATCCAACGGGGCAGAGTTCAAGTCAAGTCAGGTTTATTGATCTTCCAAAACATTGCTGAGTTGGACATTTCAAATAATACAAACAAATTAAAATGGGGATAATCACGTACATATTAAAAAATATTTTCAAGTACAACTATAAAACAACCGTGAGGACATAGATACAGACAATATTTCAAATAGAGGTACAAAAATAGTCATGTCACATTTGGACTGTTATGATTACCCAAGGTTAAATTCTCTAGGGCCAGATACCTTTTCCTTTTGTGTCTGACCACATTGGAAATAAATTTAGATATAATTTCAGCCTCTTCTTTTACCATAGGATGAAACAAAATGAGTACTGGGTCATAGTCTAGATTGGCATGTTTGACCAAAAATTCCTTAAGGATCCTGTCCCTCTGAAAATTGTAAAGATGACCATCAGAATAGTGTTTATTTAAATATGTATAGTTAGAGGATATAAGTCCAGATCTGGCTCATGTAATCTATTTTCTTGAATTTGTCTCTATTCACTGAGTCAAATGCAGCAGTAAAATCAACAAAAAGAACATAAAGTTTAATTTCTCTAAGTATTCTATATTTTTCCTGGAGATGAAAATATATGAAAATATTATCTGTTGTAGAGAAACCATGATGAAACCCTGTTTGGTATCTTGACAAGAAACTAATAGAGTATATCCAATGCTGAAGTTTGTCAAGTATAATCCTAGTGAATATTTGAGAACTAATATCCATTAAACTGCCGGCCCGGTGGCACTGAGGGTTGAGGTGCTGGGCGCCACATCTCATTCCATGCCGACGACCCGGGTTCAGGAGCGACCTCAGGTGTTGGAGGGTCTGCCGGGGGGGAGGGGGATTGAGAGTCCCAGGGACTTCTCTCTTCCTCTGGGGAGGGAAGGGTGGGACAACTGTAGTTGTGCTGGTGGTAGCTGGTGGTCGATGAATGCTGCAGTTAGCTGTGGGGTTGTCACGTGCTGACTTTGGATGTACTGTGCACAGAAGCGTGCATGGCAGCATCATTGATGCCATTGCACGCTTGTGCTGTGGGGGGAACAAGAGCCAAGAAAATAGCCCCAATCCTCCAGCACTCATGATGATCAGTCCCCATTGGCACTGCACCAGACACTTCCAGGGTGCTCCCTCTGAGCCTGACTCCCTGTAGGTCTTCTGTGACATAGGGTAATCGATGTGGCTGAAAGGGTGGAGAGGGCAAGGGGTGAGCTCGGGCATGGCACCTGGTGCGGTGCTGCTGGAGCCAACTGGAAGAAGAAACCATAGGACCACCCCTGCTGAGGAAGTAAGGCAAGTAAAAGTATACAAAAAAAAATATCCATTAAACTAATTGGATGATAATTAGATGGGTCTTGATATGAGCCTTTTTTATGAATGAGTACTACTATATTTTTTGTCCATGAAGGGGGTATAAATCTTTCAGCAAGACAGATATTAAAAAAAAATTAGTTAAAAAAAAGGCACCCAGTAGTTTTTGTGATCCTTATAAATCTAGCCAGGCATGGCATCTGGGCTTGGGGCCTTGTTACTGGCTAGTTGAAAAATGGCCTGTTCAACCTCTCTGCATGTAATAATTAGTGGGTGATGTGCTGGGTGGAAACCAGGTGGGAAATCTGTTATAATCACTTATAAGATTCTCTCTATTGAATATTTTTTTAAAGTGTGATACCCATGTTTCCATGGGGATGTAAGTTGCTAGTGATGGCTGATATTTTTTGACCCCCTTTGCCACCATCTTCCAAAACATTTTGGAGTCTTTAGCCAAGATAGCTTGGTGGATAAGCTCCCATTGTTTATGGGTATACTCAGCTTTTTAGAGCAAGAATTTTTTTGTAGGTTTTCCTTGCTATGTTCATGTGGGAAAAATGTTTTTGAGTGGGATCCCTCCAAGTGCTTCTGATTAACTCCCCCAAGTTATGCTTCTTTCTTATACAATGAGTATCAAACCAAGTACTATGTTTGGAGTTTTTACTCCTTGGAAAGTAATTTTTTGACATAATTAATTGGTAACAGAGGTCAAGCTGATTCTGTATAGCTTGTGCCATCAATATATCTTCAGTTGATGAAAATAAAGAAAAAAGCGAAGAGGAGTACACCACCTCTGAGACCTCTTCCTTAGATCTGCTGTTAAAAAACTAGTTTTGATTTGCCACTAGAAGCTAGTGCAGCCAGGGGGTTATTAGAATACTCTGAATCTTGGTAATTTTTTTATAAATCCACCAACAGCAGTAAAGCTGCGTGATCACTTTCAGGCCTCATACAGTATGTATGGTTAGTTTTTTATATAAATCATAGTTCTCCAGGGAACAAAGTAAATAATTGATAACACTTTGGCCATTAGCAGAAAAAAAGTACAAGACCCTTCCTGGTCACCTTCCACTCTTCCACTGACTATAAGTAAATTATTGTTTACAATGAAGTCTTGAAGGTTCTTACCAGCTTCATTTATTATTGTCTCTAATGAATTCCTCATGCTTAAGTTCCCCAAGTACATTTGAGTCTGTAAAATTGGTAGGCTATCAAAACTGGCTATTTGGGAGTTAAAATCCCCTGTAAATGGTACAGTGTCTGCTGGAAATTTAGAAAGCATCTACATCTATCACCAATCTGGACCGAATATCATATTGTAAGTTTATCTGAGATTTAGGTGGAATATATATATTTACTAATAGAAATAATAGGTTATCCCAGTTCAATACCAGTATCATAAATTCTTGAGTAGGGACAGCATGGTAAAGAACCTTCATACCTTTCCTTATTTTAGCAAAGGTGGTCAAGCCCCTCTTTGGCCTACCACAATGTTTTGATTTAACGGCAGGAATGAAGAAAGATTTGTAACCATTAATATGTAATTTCTCTATAGACCATGTTTCTTGGAACACCAGAACCTCAGAATTCTCTATAAAGTTGATTCAGTGGTGGTCAGATAGTTTCCTTTTGAGACCAGCAATGTTTCATAGTGGCATGTTGGCATCTTTTGTCAGGGGAACATAGTCCAGTAATGTACAAGGTAAAGAATTTAAGAGTAGTGATAGTCACATATTCTCATGCGTTTCCAGTTAAACATTTTGTTATAATTCAAATCGGAAAAGGCCACCATATGAATATTAACTTTATCAAACTTACATATGTTTTGGACTCAATACTGGAATAAATCCTGTGATTTAATAATAAGATCTATTTGACTTCCATCTGTCCCAGTATGAACTCTTTCTATTGATACAATATCTTGGGAGAAAATTTATGTATTAAGAGTAGCTGCCATTAAAGCCCGGACATATGATGCCAGTATTTTTTCATTTTCTCCCTCAAAACTCCCAATTCCAATGATAGATAATGTCATAGGAGTCTCTTGACTATCTATATCATTGGAACAATTCTCAAAATTCCAGTTTAAAACAGATAAAGTTGAACAGAAAGTTTCAAAAGTAAGTACAGGACAAAATTTGTCAGTATTATACATATGTCTCCAAATAGTAGGCCATGTGACAGGTGAGAGATGATTAACCCCAGATAATTCAGCCTTTGCTGTTTTGCCAGATTTTTGTTTGCAGTATCCATATTGGGGACCATAACGTATACAGGGTGTGTGCAATTTATCCTGTCTCTGTATATTGAAATAATAGTTTTAGCAACTAAGGGTAATTCCAGCTCTGCTCTAAACAGATGGGATATTAGTTTGAGGAGGGTATCTTGTGTTTCATATGACTTAATATATACCCACTTAAATTTAAATGCCACCTCCTTTCCTGTAATTGTAATTGTATTTGTATTTGAAGGGTATAATAGTTTCTTCTCCTGATTTTCCCTCAGTAATTGACCCCTCAAGATAATGTTCTTATCATATTTATTTAGAGTTGGGAGATAGATGTTCATATCTTTCTTTCCAGTGTGGTCAGTACAGTATTAATCCTCTCTAAGGGTACAGCCTCATTCTCAGTCTATTGTATATTTTCTTCTAGGTTGGAACATTTATTTCCCATCTCAAGGCAAGGTCCCTTCTATATTTTCAACTGATTTCCACTAGAGGGTTTGGGAGTAGTGCGTCCAAGGGCAATAGATTTTGATGCCTCTAAGTCTTTATTTAATCCTAATGGGCAGAGTACTTTTGGCTTTCCCTTTACTCTTCTTTTTTTATCTGTCTTTATCTTTTTGATTTTTGGGGGACTATGGGATATTTATCATGGAAAATAAGAGGTTTCCAGCTTTTTGTGTCTGGATCTCATTTTCTAAAACCTTTATTTTTTTGTTTTTAATTCAAAGTTTATTAAAATTTTTGCCATACAGAGGACACCTCGCAAATTGTACAGGAAAAATCAATACTTGACAAACTGATAGATGTGTCCCCTTCCCCCCTCCACCCCCCACCCTTCCAAATCTTGCACGGCGAAAGTATATACATAACAATAAAGTTTCCTAAATATGAACTTTGTCCTAGGAAGGTTGTAGAGAGTAAAAAGTTTGCAAGAGGCCCCAAATTTGATTAAAACTGGCAATGTTGTTCCAGAGACTTACAATCATTCTCTCTCATCTGAGATTAGCTAGGAGCTCCCTCAACCATTCAGTATATGTTATATCCTTACTGTCCTTCCAGTGTCTCAATACCAATTTTTTGACTGACATTGATATTAAAGCCATATGGAACTTGCGGGTAATTACCAGAATTTCAGAGAAGTCCCCCAACAGGCAAACTTTAGCTGAAAACAAGTCATTAAGACCTAAAAGTGGATCCACTCTTTGTTTAATGTGTCCATAGAGGGGTTATCTTGGGTGCAGGACCAGTAAACGTGAAGCAAGTTACCTTCATCCTGTGCACATCTTATGCAAGTAGAAGAAGAGGCAATACCATATTTGTCCAATTTTTGAGGTGTATAATATAAATTGGGCAATATATGGAACTACATAAGATGGAGTCTATCCTGAGTAATAAACTTGTGGCAGCCCTGCCATAAAGTGGGCCAATTAATGCTTGTCTCTGGGAAAAGAGAGGCCCAATAAATGGAGGGACCAAAATATTCTGGATAAATCCAATCATACGGGGCATTGAATATCTTGGAGACAGCATGGGGAAGACCCACCAAAAAAGCTAATTCTGATCTAAAAGCTGGGCCCCTGGAAGGTAGGGGGGGATACCCCCATGGCTTTCACTAACAGATGACGTAGTTAGAAAATTTAAAAAATACTAGAATTCGGAATATCTAACTTAGCTAAAATCTCAGGAAATGAAAACCAGGACCTGCTTGCTTCATTCCAAAAATATGAGAGAGTACAATCTTTTTATCTGTGGAAGCCAGAGGGAGGAGATAACCCTACCATCTATTTTGAAGTTGGGATTACCCAATAATGGTTGTGCCAAATCTAGACAGTAATTATATTTCATGAAGCTACAGAGCTGGGAGTGCACTCTAATAGAAAGAGCTATCAGCGTAGAATGAAGTTGCATGGGAAGACATTTCATTTTTGAGTGTAGAAGTGCAAAAGGGGAAAGGCCATGTCACTGAATTTGAGCTAATTCTATTTTAAGCCAGAGTGGCATATAAAGGGATGCATTTTCTGGATCTTCTGGAATAAGGCATCTGAGATATTTGCTGGCATAGTTAGCCCAATGGTAGAGACTGACATGTGGAAGACAAAGGCCTCCTTCCGTTTTGGGGGCAGCTAACTTATAAAAGGTGAGATGAGGTATTTTTCCAACCCAGATGAAATCAATAATAAGACTGTGCACTTTCTTAAACCATGAAAGTGGAAGTCATAAATTCAAAAGATTGAGTGGGTAGAAAAGATGGGGAAAAATGTTCATCTTAATAAGATTGATGTTGCCCCGTAAAGAAAATGGGAGAAGGGACCATCTTTTTAAATCCTGGGTAAGAGTGAGCATTAGGGATTCCAGGTTCTTCTTTTGAAGAAGTGTTGGGCTTCTCGAGAAATCAATTCCCAGATATCTCAGAGATTCCTTTTCCCAAGACAACCCCAAGGCAGTAATTTCCTGTTTTAGTATTTTATGATTAAGGGGAAATGCTGTTGTCTTGTCCACATTCAATTTATAATTAGAAAGGTCGCTGTATTCCTTAATAATTTCCAGCATAGGAGGGATAGATAACACAGGATGAGAAAGCTGCAGTAAAAGATCATCAGCATAAGCTGAGACTTTGACTTCATAATCTTGTATGGTAATGCCTTGAATCCTAGGGCAGGTAACAAGTCTATGGATAAGAGGCTCCAAGTATAAATTAAAGAGAAGTGGGGACAAAGGGCACCCTTGCCTCATGCCAGCTTGTAAAGGAAATAAATCTAAAACAACTCCGTTACTCAACATCCGAGCTGAAGGGGATTTATATAGTGCTCGGACCCATTTTTGAAATTCTAAGGGGAAACCGAAAGCATGTAAGGTGCAAAAAAGAAAATTCCAGATGGCTCTGTCAAATGCCTTCTCAGCATCTAGGGAGATGAGAGCAGCAGGAAATTTTGTGTCTGTGGACACCGAGAAGACATGAGCAAGAGTGCATAAATGGTCGACTGATGACCTCCCATTCATGAAGCCGACCTGCTCCAACCCTATGAGGTCAGGAAGAACTGTATTAATGCAATCAGCTGGTAATTTGGTCAGAATTTTAATGTCTTGATTAAGAAGAGATATTGGCCTGTAACTTGTTACTAGCTTGGGGGCTTTACCAGGTTTGGGTAAAAGAACAATCAAGGCTTTGAATAATGTTTTATCGATGTCAGCACCAGAGATAATTTGCTGGTATAGGGGGAGAAGCAGGGGAACCAGTTGTTTTGCAAAAACTTTATAAAAATTAGGAGAGAAGCCATCAGGTCCCAGATTCTTCTCTGTGGGGAGATCTTTGATGATTCTAAAAATTTCTGCTTGAGAGATAGGAACACATAATGAAGATTGTTGTGCTTCTGAGAGGGAAGGCAGGTGAGATTCTATAAGATACTTATCTAGATCTTCTAGTGAAGAAGAGTGAGACATAGGACTATATAATTGCTGATAGTATGTATAAAACTCAGCCATAATATCAGACTGGGTACTTTTCAAGGAGTCATCGGACAACCGAATAGTAGCAATGAGTCTTGGTGATTCTTGTTGTTTAACTCTTAATGCTAAAAGGTGACCTGCTTTCTCTCCTTGATCAGTGTATGAGGCATTGGTTTTTAGAATGGTAAATTCTGCCTTCTCCCTCAGGAGGTCTAAGTAGGTATCCTTCAGCTTTATGAGCTCCTGCTTAATTTGCTCTGAGGAGTTTGGGGAAAGTCTGGCCCCAATGTCTCTGCTCTGAGAAAGAAGGTGCATCATCTGGTTCTCTCTCGCTTTCTTCTGTTTGGAAGCCAGGCCGATTAGCAAACCCCTTAAATAAGCCTTTAAAGCACACCATTCTATATCAGGTTTACCTGTAGAATTGTGGTTGACAGACACAAACTGTGTAATATGGTCTGCAATATATTGTACTGTACCCGGGTCTTTTAAGAGCTGGTTATTGACTTTCCAATGCCCCGCACTTTTAGGAAGGAAAAAGAAAGAAAGTTGACAAATAACAAGGGAATGGTCGGAGGGGGGCTCTGGATGGATGGATGAGTCTAAAACCCCTGGAAGTAAACCGTGTGAAATCATGATATAATCAATTCTTGAGGAGGTCCCGTGAACCAGGGAGGTAAATGAATAACTTCTATCGGAGGGGTGGAAGACTCTACAAATGTCATATAAACCCACTTGGTCTACCATGTCTCTTAACGCCCTATGAGCTGGAGAGAGACCTTTAAACTTGTTACCTGTAAGGTCAATGTTCAGTTCGAATGTTAAATTTAGGTCTCCACCTAAAATCATTGGAATGGACAAGAAGGGACTTAAAGTATTAACCAGCTGCATAAAAAACCTGAGGGAGTCATTATTCGGACCATAAATGCTGCCTAACAAAATCTCAGTAGTATGTAGCTTCCTTTGAACAAATAAAAATCTACCGTGGGGATCCCTAATAACATTCACTGGGGAAAATGGAACGGATTGTGCTGTTAATATCATTACCGCACAGCTTTGAGTGCTTCCTTCAGCGGCAAATACTTGACCTATTTGTTGCCTTCTCAACTTAGGTGCTTCAGAAATCAATAAGTGGGATTCCTGTATGAATGTAATATCCAACTTTAATAACTGTAAATGCTTCAGTATTTGGTATTGCTTCAGTTTCTGCCGAGCTCCCTTGGCGTCCCAAGTGGCAAACACTAAGTCCCTAGCCATGGACCCAGAGTATTTGTGAATGCAAGCCCTTGGGTGACATACAAACGATATCTGCCCACAATAATATGAAAACAAGATTATCCATGCAAGAGCCCCCCCCACACCCTTCCCCCATCCCTCTTCTCAAACCCCATCCCAGAACCCCAAAATAATCATCTAGAATGAAAAGAACTCAGGAGAATTATAACCAACCAACCCTCCCATCCTCCCTTACTGCTGTGAACCATGGTCAGCAGTACACCTCACCCCATCTATCCATCCATCCTCCAGCCATCCCAACTTAGCTCATCCTATTTATAGAAGTAACCCTGCTTAGGCAGAGGAAACAGGAAAGAACTGGACTAAAATAACATATTCAAATATCCTAATCTAAACACTAGTTCCACACTCCTAAAGCTAAAACTGATAAAGTGTAAACAAGACCAACATATAAAGAATTACACAACTGTAGATCGAGGTGCAACTTCATAGGAAGCTTGATATTTTAATCTGCTCAAGCCCCATTCCATGCTAGAACTGTGATTAGCTAACTTGAACAAATATTATTAAAGTTCAGTACAAATTAAACAGGTAGAGCTTAATTAAATAACTTTTAAGCAGCTACTGCAATATGTTGCATATAACATTAGGAGTGCTGTAAATATAAACCAGCCTCACTAAAACATCAGATCTAAGATTAATCTGTGAAAAAAAATATATGGAAAGATAACCATACTGCCTTTAAAACTCAAAAATAATGTAAGTAAAAAGAAGTGCATGAAGAAAACCACAAAGAAAATCAAGTTCAGCAGTTCCACCCCTATATTTCTGGGTCTACCGTCTCTAAATCCGAGATTCAGGTTGTTAATAATAAGGTAGAAAGGTTGCAGACCTTGAAAATGAAAAACAGGCTCTGCACTCCCTCTAGTGTCGAGAGCTATGAATTTCTACTGACAGAAACAAGTAGGAAGCTCTTCTCGAGGGTTCGCACTATTGAGAAAATGAGCAGAGCGAGCAGACCTGAACTTAAACATTTGTAAGGGTATAAATATCCAGCAAAACTTAAGAATAACACAACAACATTTATACAGTGAGGGTGGGATATTTGCTGGAACCCCAAGTGCCCACTCCTGTATTTAAAGGCATTGTCCCACTATTAAGAACTGGGGATCTGAACAAAGTTTGAAATTGTTAAACACAGAATCCGGGTACTAATAGGAGATACCAAACTGCGAATCCCTCATTCGGATGATCCTTTTAGGCTGAATTACTCAGATCAATACTGCTAATCCTTCATTTTTTATTTATTTATTTATTTTTTTTCCTCTTGCATTGAGACCTTGTCTTACTGACAAAAAAGTCAGGGTTCTTTGAATAGGTCCAGCAGGGCGCTTCTAAGGCCTTTGGATGCTGCATCGGGGTCCTCGTATGATATCTAGCTACCAGCAAGCAGGACCTGGAATTTGGCAGGATAATTCATCCAAATTTAACTCCGGCGGCAATGAGTTTAGAAACCAGCAGATGGAAAGTGGCTCATTATTGCCTTATAGAAGCTGGTAGATCTTGGGCCACCCTGATTTTGGTGCCCTCCCATTGCACTTCTTGCAGCTCTTTTACTTTGCCAATGAAATGCTGACACTCCAAGAAGTTTAGGAATCTGAAAATTAACAGGCGAGGAGGTGCCCCTGCCAGTGACATCGGGCGAAGGGATCGATGTGCCCATTTGATTACATATCAAGGCCCAAAAGGCGAAAGGCAGGCGATTTTTTCAATTTGCTTCTGCACAGACAAGATAGCATCCAGGCCCTCTTCCTTTTCTGGAAGACCTATGAGGACCACATTGCTTCTGCGGCTGAGGCCCTCTAGGTCTTCAACTTTTAATTCTAGAAGGGCTATTCTCTGGTGGGTGGCAGCTAATTCTGGATCCACTTTTTCAATCTGCTTTTCCACGGAGCACAGACGGGCTTCATTATCAGAAGTACGTTGATGTAAATCTTCCATTGCCTGGGTCAAACCCTTAATTTCAGCAGTAATAGAGCATAGTTCCTCTTTAAAGGGTTTAAATTCTTGGAAGAAGTGCAGTAAAGTAAGTGGCTCTTGATCGGGGAGGTAGATTCCGTTGCTGGTGCATCCGCACCACTGGAGGCCCTAGGTTTCTTCTGGGCCTTCTCCAGAGTCACCAGAGGAGTATGTTTTGGTGGAGCTTACTGCATTACCACCTCCATGAAGCCAAATCTTGGTGAATATTATGGTAAGCACACTGTCTGTCTCACTAGAGAAAGTTTGAGGTTCACAAAGCATTTGCTACCAATGAAAATATGCGTAAATTAAGTCAGGTGGCTGGAGCAATGAACAAGAGCAGCTATCTGGTGTGCTGCATCACGTGGTCTCCCTAAAACCTCTATTTTTATGAACATACATATGAACATACGAAGAAGCCAGCAGAAGAAGGCCATTTGGTCTATCAAGTCTACTCATATTGCAGGGTCCACAGCTTGAGCTAATGTCCCTGCCCTCCCTCCCCACTCCTCCCTACCCATGATCCTTACCATCCCCATGTCTATCCCAGCCTCTAAAGCTGCCCACTGTCTTCAATGGGATGACCTCTTCCAGCAGCGCATTCCAAGAGTCCACCACCCTCTCTGTGAAGAAGGGCTTCCTGACCTCCCTTCTAAACCTCCCACCCTCCAGCTTAAGACTGAGCCCCCTCGTGTTATGATTGCCACTCAGCTTAAAGAGACTCTCCTTATCAACTTTATTTATCCCTTTCAAGTTCTTGAAGGTCCCAATCATGTCACTCTCTCTCTCCTGTCTTCCAGGGAGTACAAGTTCATTGCCCTCAACCTCTCCTCATATGCCTTGCCCTGCTGACTAGCTATCATCTTTGTAGCCCTCTTCTGGACCTTCTCCAGCAGGTTAATGTCCTTTTTGAGGTGTGGGCACCAGTACTGAACTCCATACTCTAAATGTGGCCTTACCAGTGACCTGTACAAGGGCAGTATAACCTCATCTTTCCTACTACTGATCCCCCTAGCTATGCATCCCAGCATCTTGTTTGCCTTTACTGCTGCTTTCTTGCACTGCATGGAGTGCTTCAGGTCACTAGTGATCATCACACCCAGGTCCTTCTCCTCCTCCTCTGATGCAGATACTCAGACTCCACCCAGGTAGTACTCTGTCCTGGGATTCTTGGCTCCTATATGCATAACTTTGCATTTCTTGGCATTGAAGCCAAGCTGCCAGATCCTGGACCACCTCCTCAGCTTTTCTAGATCTTTCTGTAGGTCCTGTATCCCTTCAGCTGTGTCCACTCTCCCACAGAGCTTGGCGTCATCCATGAATAGGCACATTTTGCCCTTAATGCCATCCCCAATGTCATTGATGAAGACGTTGAACAACACCGGCCCAGCACCAAGCTCTGTGGGACCCCACTGGTTACCTGTCTGGTGCCAGATAACACTCTGCCCACAACCACCCTCTGCATTCTGCATTCTGTCCCTCAGCAAGTTTTCCACCCAACTGGCCATCTTTCCCCCAACTCCAAGATCTACCAACTTCCTGATCAACCTTTTGTGGGGCACAGAGTCAAAGGCCTTGCTGAAATCAAGATAGAGGATGTCTACCACTTGGCCTCTGTCTACTGTCTTAGTGACACAGTCAAAGAAGTCAATCAGATTTGTTTGACACAACCCCCCCCCCCATGAACCCATGCTGCCTCTCATCCTGGAGACCATGTCCCTCTAGATATTTCACCAACCTTTCTTTTAGTATGGTCTCCATGAGCTTGCCCACAATGGAAATCAGACTGACTGGTCTGTAATTCCCTGTATCATCCTTGGGACTGCTTTTGTGGAGGGGCAATACATGTGCTGTTCTCCAGTCCTGTGGTACCACTTCTGATTCTAGTGAACTATTAAATAGGTCTGCCAGTGGCCCTGCCAGCTCCTCAGTCAGTTCCTTTAGTACCCTTGGATGTACTCTGTCTGGGCCTGGTGATTTGTCCACCTTCAATGCCAGCATACCCTCTCTCACTCTATCCTCCTCTATCACTACATCTGTGTCCCGCTCCCTCTCTGCTCCTCTTTTCCCTCCTGAAGGCACTGGTCCGTCCTTCTCCCTGGTGAAGACAGAAGTATTCATTTAGTATCTCTGCTTTTCTCCCATTATCCTCCACCCAATCCACTCCTTTCACAAACCTAACAATCCCTTCCTTCTTGTCCCTTTTCTCACTTATATAGTGAAAGAAAGCTTCCTCCCCCTTCTTAATTCCTTCAGCTATCAGCAGCTCCTTCTGTCACCGGACTTTCTTACTTGCCTCACTAGCCAACCTTAGGTAATTTTCCCTATCCACCTCTCTCTCTCTCTTGGTCTTCCAGAATTTCTGTAAGCCAACCTCTTTTCCCTTACTGCCTTAGCAACCCCAGAACTGAATCAGCTGGGCACTTTGGCCCTTGTATTTTTCCCCCTGAGCCTAACACACTGATCTGTGACAACCAGTACTCCTTCCTTAATGATGAACCACCTTTGGTCCACCCCATATCTGCTCTGATTTTTGAAACTAGCTCATTCGTATGTTCTGTAAATAAAGCAGCTAGTCCCTCCATATGCTGCTTAAGGTCATTGTATGTCTCTAGTAAAACTATATTGGCCATGACTGGGTGGGCAAGAGCTTTAATAGTATACTCGGACAAGGTGTCAGAACTTTGAGCTAACAAATCTGGTTCAAGCTCAGTTTTTTCAGCTTCCTTATCAAGCCTTTCAAAAACTTTATTAGGGGACCCAGCCAGAATAGTGTAATCATCAGGGTGGGAAAGTGAATATTTAGAGGTACCTGAGAAATCCAGGGAGCTGAACAAGTCCAGATTGTTGGGTTGGATAGAGATTTCCACACCCTGATTATGGCCACCTCTGTTATCTATACCTAATGATTTTGTGTCTTCCTTCAAGTCTTCTAAAACATCAGTATGAATGTCTTCATCCTTCTCAAAAGAGGCAAAATAAAGTTTACATTTTATTAGGGCAAAATAGCCTGTTATCCTTTCCTTTTTAACATGTTCTGTCTCACTTTGTTGTTTATTTTTATGTTTTTGTAAGTCTTTTATAATGATTTTATTGTAAATTTTATCTTTTTTTAGCTGATCTACCTGTGTTAACAGACCTTGGTGTTTCCTATTTTGGTTCCCTTCCTCCGGGGAATGGGCGAGAGGGAGTGGGGGTAATATAATTTATTACAAAATCTTCCCTAGTATCTATAGTAAGTTCCTCTTTTATATGCTGTGGAAGCTTAAAAGATTTAGTCAAATCAATAGGTGTGCAGTGTTAATTCCTGTGAAAACAGACAATTGTTCCTTTTTTTTCTTGGACCATTCTTATGTTCTTTGCCACTTCTAGTATACATAATGTCCTATTGAAGGTTCAAGATAACTGGGTGGTAAATAAGCCAAATAATGGTGAATCCCAAGCAATCAGTAACAGCAGTAAATAGCAATAAATCCTATACACCTTTAAGTGCAATATGTGCAATAAGTGCAAAAATATAAAATCTAATGTCCTTCCTTACAATACAGATATAGCATGTAGTACACACAGCTTATATATAAATACCAATTTCAGGACTGAGATCTATAAAACTATATAAAAATAACAGCACACAAATAGGAAATTCAACTCAAGCAAGCTTAAACAGAGCTGATACCAATCAAGAATAAATAACCCCCACAGTGATGTTATTTATAAAACCTAAGTTCACAAAACTAGTTTAGAAATAATAATCTCTCTAAGGTCCGTTGAATTTTGTGAGAGAACTTCTGTTCAGTTCAGTTCAGTTCAGGTCAGAAGAGTAACATGAGCCATCTTATAACTGAATTTTCAACCCCAGGACTTCTGGTTATAGCCCACAGTCATAAATAATATTTATCAAAGATGCTCGAACACAGTACTGTGAAATCCATATACATCAGCAGAAGTCCAGTAAAATCTGAATTCCAGTTGCTCCCCCTGGATTCTTTATCTTTAATTTCTATTGTAGGTGGAAGATAGCACGGTCTTGGCCATAAACTGGAAATATCAGGTTCTAGCTTCTCCCTTTCCAGCTCAAAGACTTGAGGCATGAAAAAATGGAACCCAGCTCTACTCTTCCATTGTTGGTCTAGCAGCCAGAAAAAATGTAGGCTATCAAGGCAAACCAAAAAAAAAAAAAGAAATAAGTACCAGTATATGGGCTGCACTACAAGAACAACAAAAAAAGGAGGAAATGCCTCACAAAATAGATGAAAACTGCAAAATGGGAGCACTAAATAATTCATTATTTTTAAAAATAAAAATGATATACTAGCAAGTCTTTTTTTTTTGTCAGTATCATTTTTATTATCTTTTATTTTAAAAAAACAGTACAAGGAAATGTCATCATTGAATAAATATTTCTCAAAAAAAAATTAACATAAAAGCATGTGCCAAATATTTATACAAAAAAAAAGAACACAAGAGCATTATGCTTTACAGACAGCAGAATATTATGTCTACTTTCTTTTTAACACCTAGCTTAAATAGAAACTCAACAAACTTAATATAATGTTTTGAAATAACCAGTATAGTAATTATACATAACAAGTTTGATAAAAAATTCTGAGATATAACCAGTATGGCTGTGCAGAATTGTATTTCATATTAATAAAGCAAATAATTATAAAGTACAGTAAAGTGTAAATAAAATGTATACAAGGAGGGATGAAAGAATAGAGTAAAGATTAGTCTTCTGGGTTAGAACATACAACAGAGAAAGGAAAGAGAAGATATAGAGAGAGGAGAGATAGAGTATATTACTAAACAGTAAAAGTTCAGTGAGGGATCCCTTGAAGCCAAACCTATTGATAAGCGGTGACCAAAAGAATATTTAAAAATGGACTGCACCCATAAGAAAATGAAGCATCATATCAAGATCTAAATCTGATCTGAATTACATAATATCCTATATATAGCATTCCATTTTTTTGTAGATTTAGATGGATAATATCTTAAAGACAAAGCTAATCTTTCTAACCTTAGAATTTCTAGTATGCTACTTCTCCATTCTTGTGTGGTAGGTGTAGTGTCCTCTAACCAATATTTCAGAATAACATGTCTAATGGAGTGTCTATTAAAAGCAGAGAATGTTTCTGGTCCTTTGACCAATGGTAGTGCCCTTCAAAATGACCCACGGTGCATGTATCTACCTGAATGTTATTTGACATAGAAAATTCATTCTGGAATAAAAGACCCACTTCTGTCCATAGTGGTTGAACAAGAGAACAGGACCAGAACATATACAGTAATGTACCAGTGCTGAGTTTACATTTATGACAAAGCAGAGAAGTAGACAACCCCATTTTAAATCTTTGAACAGAAACGTAATATAGATTGTTTAAGGTCTTAAAGTGAATTAGCCTAAGGTCCACCAAGCTGAATGTCTTGAAAGGTAGTGACCATATACTTTCCCAATCCAAATCATCAGTGGAACACCCCAATGTTTGAGACCATCTAGCTGACTCTGTTGCTGACACCCTGACCAGATCTACCTGAAGTGCATACAATGAGGAGATAGAAGGTGAAATTCTCATGCAGCCCAGAAAAGAAAGGGCATTTTCATTCGGCAGTATTGCTAGGTCAAGTCTACCTTGAATTATTTGTTGAATGGATGTGTAGTATGTACCATCTACCACTGAAATACCAATTATATCCACCCAAGTTAGAAAAGCAAGGAATGGGCCATTCTTGGTAATACGCTGAAGTGAATGGACACCCTTGTGTCTCCAGACATTATTATTAAGCAGATGCCCATCTTTTAAAAAGTTTGGGTTATCCCAGATTGGTTGGATCCTGGCCTGGCTCAAATTAAGATTAAGTAGGAAATATAATTTTGTAATCTGTCTGAATGAATCAGCGAGTATTTTATTTCTAAAGGACCCCATAGGTTTTGAAAAAAAAAACAGAGATCTTATATCTATCCCTTGTGTGTACATAATCTCCTGCTCAATATGAACCCAGTCTGGGATATATGTTTATGTTGTCCCTATCTTAAACCAAATGGCTAGTTGGGCTGTTCTAGCTGCTAAGAAGTATAGGTAAAAATCAAGTGTTTTCAGTCCTCTCTTGTTTTTAGTTTGACACATCTTTGTGTAGGCTAGTCTTTATGTTTTATAACCCCATATAAAATTAGCTGTTTGGGATGAAATTCACTGAATCCATTTTTCGTCAAACTACAGGGTATCGTCATAAATAAATAAAGTAACCTTGGTAATAGGCTTATTAAAGGGTCTAAAGTGATATTAAATAGCAGAGGTGACAGAGGACATCCCTGTCTGGTGCCTCTACCTATTTCAAAAAAAGGGGAGACTACTCCATTAGTTACTACTGCTGATGAAGAATTTTGATATAGAATGTGTACCCATTTCAGGAATGAGTCAGGAAATCCATACAATTTAAAAGAATTAAATATATGGGGCCAGGCTACTCTATCAAAGGCTTTCTCGGCATCACGTGAAATAAGGCCACAGGGTAACAACTGGTTATTAGTCACCTGAAGTACATGGAATAATTTCCTGGTGTTATCAGCTGCATACCTCCCTTTCATAAACCCCATCTGATGTTTAGATATTAAGAGATGAGTTACTGTCTCCAGTCTATTGGCAAGCATTTTAGCCAGAAGCTTAACATCTGAGTTAATCAAGGATATTGGCCAATAGTTTCCATAGTCCAAGGGGTCCTTCCATTGTTTCTGTATTAAAGTTATTAGACCTTTGGTCATCTCTTTGGAAAGCTTACCATCTGTAAGTGCTTGATTAAAAACCTCCACTAAGACAGGGGCTAGTTTTTTGTCAAATGTACTGTAGAAATTGGCTGAGAAGCCATCCAGATCAGGAGTTTTATTGTTTTTTGTCTGTTTAATGGCAGTGAGAATCTCTTCCTATGTTATTAAAGCCCCTAATCCTTCTTTAAGTTAATCTGGTATGGTGGGAATGTTAACACCACTGCAAAAGTCTTTTAAGTGTATGGATGTAGTGCCTTCTTCTTTAGAATAAAGTTCTGGGTAGAAATTTAGAAATTCTATATTTATTTGAAGATGGTCTGCCAATATGTCCCCTGTAGTCCTATTTCTAATAGCAGTTATATCAGTGGCATAACTGTTTTGATGTAATCTTATGGCAAGAATTTTGGAGGCCCTAGGTCCAGAATCGACATAATTCAATTTAACCTTCCTGATAGAAAAAATTGCCTCGTTACTGATTGATTCATTATATTCTAATTTGAGTTTAGATCAGGTCCTCCGTAATTCAGGGGAATTGGAGCTCACCAATGTTTTCTCTAATTTCTTAATTTTCCTAATGTTCTTGTTGTTTTTGAATGTTTTTTTCATAATAATAGCAGCTTCCCTAATCAATATGCCCCTCAAACAACACTTGAGAGAGTCCCAGGTGTTATTCCAAGAGGCATCTTTCAGGTCATTGAAAGAGAGGAACTCTTCAATACTATCATTAATCTTGTCACAAATGTTCGTTTTCTCTAGCAGAAAATTATCATGTTTCCATCTCCACTTCATGTGGGGATTAGCAGAAGTGTAGAATAATAATGATACAAGGGAATGGTCTGATATTACCCGCAATTCATTCATGACACTAAGTATTCTAGGAATAAAAGTTTTTTGTGTATATATTTGATCTACTCTGGAGCCTGAATTATTACATTGGGACCAGAAGGTGTATTCTCTCCCATCTGGGTGAAGGATCCACCAGGTGTCCACTAAGTCGAAGTTTTCTACCAGATGTTCTAGATCTTTATCAGTTTTGGTTCTATTAGATCACAAGGTGGCTGTATCTAGCATAGGGTTTAGTGTGCTGGTCATGTTACCAGCAATGATAGTGGTGCTGTCTAACAAATTATCCATCTTTGTAAATACAAGATCAAAAATATTATGTGTAGAGGAGATGGGGCCATAAATATTTATAAAAGTAAAGTATTCTTCCCCCAATCTGCCATGAACGATAATGTAGTGACCCGAGGGATCTTCAGAGATTGTGTTGGGAAGAAAGTTTAAGTCTCTTTTGAACAAAACTAAAACTCCTGCTTTCTTTGAACCATCTCCTGTCCCAAATATTTGACCTGCCCACTCCCTTTACATTAAAGTATAGTGATCTTTCCTAAGATGAGTTTCTTGTAAAAAAGCAATAGATGTGTCTAGAGTCTTCAAATGTCTTAGTACAGATTGTCTTTTTATTTTGTGGTTCAGGTCTCTGACATTTCACTTCACCAGTCTTAATTTGTCACTTACAGACATGTTGATTTTCTCTAATGTAAACTATATATAGATATAATAAGAGTATTGGATTCATAGTCAGGGATACAGTATATGTTGCAATTGGGATCCCCACGCTTTCAGCCCCATATACTAGCAAGTCTAGAAGTACCAGTGAAAATTTGTCCTTACTTGACTATATAAAACAAAAGGAAAAATGTAGCTACCTAGGAGTTCCTTTTTTAATTTGGTAAATTTTATTACATTTTTATAAAGATAACCATCCAACCATCCAAACAATGTACTGATGTAAGTAAACTATACTTAGGCGTTCCTAATGATAGACCTTCAGCTAGCCTGTATCTTAAATAAAAGCTTACAATGATAACAGCAGAAAAAGATAAAATCCATTACTTACAAATCCATATTAGAACAGGTATACTGTTGCTACAGTGACAACTTTACAGTGACATGGTTGATACTGACAACATCACCACATTGATGTAAAGTCTACCTGGGACCCCAGCACCCTTCTCCAAGGCCCTGCACCCCATCCCCGACTCAGCTCCATCTCAGAGTTGAGAATCCTAAAGAGGGAGGTGCAGGGGACACAGCCCCTGCATGGGGGCGGCAAGAAGATTCCTCATGCCGGCACCATCCCAACCACAATTGAAGTCGATGTAGCAGTGTTGGGGTAACATTGCACTGACAGGAAATTGTTGCTGCAGTGTCGTGGATCCATTAGAACTCAGAGTTCTCTTGAAGGGACCTTTCAGAGCACACTTCACCGTATCAATGGGTTTCAGGCATGCTGGAGTAATGGTGAATCTGTCTGCCAGGATGCCAAGCATGTGCTTTTATGACCTGGAGCACGTGACCAGAAGCTGCCAATAGTAATAATTCTGGATTGCCAGATTTAAAATCCCTTAAAAACATTAAAAAATATTAAAACTTAGCAAATTATCACAGTAAGAGAGATCTTCTCAGTTTATATAGTTCTAGCCTCCTATTCTGCAGCTTTAGCTACTGAATTTGGTGCAGGGACACAGAATGAAGCCGGCTGCATCTTCCAGAACTTAGGGGAAGGCATAACTGCAGTTGTTAGCACTGAGAAACCTTTCTCATACTCTAATCTATTGCCTCAGACAGACTAAAGTGATGAAATACTGACCACATTATACTAAATAAATACACAAGAAACTGACTTTCCCCCTATAAAAAAAAATAACTCCAGAGAATAAGGAGTGAACAACCAATAGCGAAAGAGAAAAGAAAAAGAAAAACCACTGTTTCCCTTGCTGAAGTAGCAAAACAGCATACTCTCTGGTCCCACACAGCAATTTCTCCAATTTGTATAGTTACTATTTGTACTGTAGAAGTTAGACAAGGGCTAATTAGGTCTTCCTTCGTTGTTCCTTTTGTTTGCACAGCTCCGGTTATATCAAGTATGGAGGTTGTGGTTTCAGCCTTCCTGAAAGGCCATCACTCTCCTTTCCAGGATTAATCACTTTCAAGACCACAACCACCATTTTAAGAATCACTGCCAAGCAATGCGAGTGATGAGCAGCTCCAGTAGTGAGTAAAATCGTGGGTGCTTCTGCCTAGAAACTGGGAAGAGGAACACAGCAAAGCAGTACAGGCCAAAAAGGTGACACAAGAGGTTACGGGGACATAATGTTGCAAGACATTATGCTGCATAAAAAAAATTGCGCTGCCAATGCAACGCAATTTTTGCATGCAGCATAACTTATTTTTTTGTGGGGGGCTCTGACCTGCACACCCCCCTTACAGGGGGCTGCACCTCTGAACACCTCCAATAATGATTCTCAACTTGGGGGGGGGGTTAATCCTGAAATTGCACAAAGTCAGAAACAAAATTAAAATGTTCTGGGACCAGGAATCAAACCCAGTCCCAGATGCAGCGCCTGGGTTCTTTGCTGCAATGGCTCAGTCCATTGAGCTACAGCAGCTGCTCAACTGAATTCTGCCACAGCAGAGGTCTTATCCTCTGGCTGGGATAGTGCAAGGGTGCAATACCACATACAGTAGTATTCACGGTATTGCACCACTTGTTCTCTCATACAGCACTATTTTGGGTTAGTGCTAATGTCATACGCTATTCAGCATATGACATTATGACCTGGCAGGTCACAAGGATCTCTGGAAAGACTGGTATTTTCTAAGGCAATGGTGGCATACCTGTTCTACCTTAGAATAAGGCATATACTAGTCCTGCTTCTGTTGGTCCTCCTCACCAACCATAGCAAGCAGCCACCATCTTGGAAAACCTCCACGAGGGGGTATAGTTAGTCCAGACCCTGTCATTCTTGTGCTGGTCACACCTACTTCACAAAGTCTGTTCCCAGCTGGAGCACAGGATCCAAGGGGGAAGAGTTAGTTCCAGAGCCTGCACTCAGCAACCCTTTACTGTCTAATCATGTACAATCCATGGATGTTCTTAGGTCCTGCAGTAAGAGCCTGACTGTACCCAATGCTCCCCACTCACTGGAACAGATGATGTTGTGCTGTAGAAAGGAACAGCATTTTAAAACCACCCAGTTTTGTGTAGGTCATGCCCACTTCACAAAGTCTGGTTCCAATTGAAGCACAGGATCAAAGGGACAAGAGTTAGCTCCAGAGCTTGCATTCATCAAACCCTTTACTGTCAATAAGCAGGCACAGTCCATGGATGCGTGAATGTTTTTAGTAGGGATGGGCAAACTTGTTCGGGAAAAATCTGCCCGCCCCGAACCAGCCAACATAGCATATTGTCAAACCCCTTCCAAATTGTTCTTCAGTTCAGATCCAGATGGCTAAGTGGCATTATATTTTTCTTACCACTATCAGTGTACGACTGTCTTTCTCTGCTAAGATCATTTAGAGGACATGGTGCTATGCATAGAGTGAGCCTGGCATGAGTGGTATGGGAGGGATGGAAGCAAAGACAGAGTTTCATTAAAAAAAGTCTCCCAATCGATTTTGATTCTTATATAGTTTTGAAAGGGGGCACCTGATTACTTTACCACTGGGGAGCCAATGTGGTTCTCTGCCTACAACTTTCTCTGCTTTAAGTGTGCATGGCAGGCAGACAGACAAAGAAGCAGCTCAGTCAGGCACCTTGGGCTTGGAGCTATACTAAATTCCATTTATTTCTTGTGTTTGACTGGTTACTGTATATAAAAAAGAAAACATCATTTTTTTATTAGTCGCTCTGAATTGAAGTGTTGAAAACAAATCATATTAAAGAACTTTGCTTTTTTCTGTGAGCCAAAAAGGCTGGCAGTATAGCCTAGAGGTTAGAGTAATGAGCTGTGAATGAGCTTGGTACATCCAGCAGACCTGGGTTTGATTCCCACAACCTCCACTTGCATACTGTGTGACTCCGAGCAAGTTGTTTAACCACCCCAAAGCTCCTGGGTCACCCCTGAAAACAGGCACTTGTGCCTAGTAGGCCTTACCTGACTAACAAAGAATTCTAAACAAGGGAGGGGAGTAGTGCGTAGCAGGCTGGCAGTTGAGGGAGTCATTCTCATCTTTCACACTCTGCTGTGGTAAAAATAAATCTTTTTGGGTGGAAAGTTGGAAACTAAAGAAACTGAAAACTTGTTTTTTTCTTTCTTTCTCTGAGCCATAAAAAAATGAAGTTAGGGGAGAGGAGAATGAGTGTGGCAGGCAGAGGGCATGTGGTCTGCTGCTAATTTATAAGTTTATGCTGCTTACGGCCTTCAATAATTTAGCCAGTTAGTGTGAAATAATAAATGAGAACCTGTTAAGCTAAGCAGCATCAGTTGCAGCTAGTGTGGACAGTTATTTTTTGAGTGACAACTGACAAGTCCTTCCAGTCCCGAGTAGTAAAGTAAAACAGCAGTGTTATTCATTCATTTCAAAAGATTTATCACAAAAGACATATTGAGCTGAAATAGCTCTTTTTCAGATGCATTCTGGGAAGGGGGAAATGAGGAGATATTGCAAGAAGTTACAACAGTCAGTTATATAACTCAGAAGTATAAGTAAAGTTAAACAATTAAGTAGCAACAAGATGAGCTAGGTGTGGTATTAAAGTGCAGATAGCAGCAATTTGAAGGGTAAATAAAGCCCTGCTAGCACCTCATTTAAAGTTCTACAGTATAAGCACTCTGCAGCCACAAGAAACCACAATAACTAAGGGTGTAATCCAAAAATGAATGTGCTTGTTGCTGGCAAACTACCAGACAAATGAGCGCCAGTAACCCCAGCACTTTGGGTAAACAGCCTTCATCAGGAGGTGTAGCAAGAACAAAACAGATGCCATTTATATCCCCCCCAAAATAATTGGTTACATGTGTTACAAATGTTACAACTGAATATAAATACAAAATGAAATGACACACTCAATTAGTCTGAAAAACTACGATGCAGCTAGCGGTTGCCACTGGATGTGGGTGTACAGGATAACATTAACCAGGCAGACAACCATTCAAGTGCATAAAAAATGCTTAATGACGTTTTTCATTTTATTTTCTCATAAAATTGAAATAATAAAGTAAATATATACAGAAAGCAAAACAAAAAAAAACAACAAAAAAATAAAAGGAAAATACAAGGTGTTAATGCAGCACACCCAACGGGATTCCTATAGCTAATTTCACAGACACCTTCCTGTGTCCTTATCCAGCTCAGAATGTGAACCTGCACACCTTCTTCCTTCCAAGGTCAGCTACCTACTGACCCACCCTATCCAAAAAACTAGACCCTAGTGGCAGGTTTATAGACATTTCAGGGGAGACATCATCTGTCATGTGATCTACCCACATTATGCCCCTTAACCAAAAGTTATCCCTCTGAGACTCGCAACCAAACCTATACATAAACAAAAAGGTTGCTTCTAAGTCTTTGTTATAGAGTGACTTCCACAGTAATACAACACATCAAATCAAGACTCTGGCCAGTGTTATTATAGTAAAAGACTTAAGGGTCTTTATCAAATAAACTCCTCCCACTAGCCAATATGTTTTCCCCAAATATTTTTGTATAAATATAGGCCACTAAGGGCCACTGCTCTCTTATAATATCTACTCTGGAGGAGTTCTCCTGCAGGTCAGGCAATCATTTCACTTATGAACTTGTTTTAAGGGGGAACTGTCATCTACAGGATTTCTTAATGTCTAAAAGCCAATAGAAAGCTAACTTGAGTGAGCCATTGTGTTTATCTGTGAATCTTTGCAGACCAGAGTTATTCATATGTAAATCAGCCTGTAATTAAGGGTTGGGAGCAGCCATGTGTTTTAGGCTCCTGACAAGAAATGATATCACTGAGGGACTTGGCCCTCCTTTGACTGTAGATATCCAACAGGTTAAATAGGCAGTCATCTGTTTTATTAAGAATATTTTAAGGTGTTATTACAACACTTTCTACATTTATAATAATTGTTTTGTCTGTGCATTGCAGCTAGTGAGTTACCACCTTTACATTTCAAACTGTTAGTAAAAAATAACGCATCTTCAAGATAGCTTTAGCCTCTAGGCTATACTGCCAACTGATCATCAAAAACTACAGCTCTCAAGGCTGGCTCTGTGGTGCCAACAGGTATTGGGGCCCCATATCAGGATTTCTAAACTGTGGTTGTGTTCATAGTACAGATTTCTGGGGCTGCCACAGCACCAACTTCATATTTTTCTGTTACCTCTTTTACTGCCTTTTCTCTTACAATTTCGGGTGTGAACTCAGGTCCACAAGATGCAAATGTGACTATGTACCTTCTGGCCTGGCATCATGGGGCCAGCCTTGAAATGTGTAATTTTTGATTATCCACTGGCAGTACAGCCAGAGGTTAAAGCAAAGGGCTGGGAGAAAGGTTCTATGTGATAAGGCGATCACCGTTATTGTGAAGTCAAAGTGTCGAAAAAAATGTTTAGCACTCTGACAATCCAGCACACAGCAAAACGGCACCGGGGACTTCGTTTTTTAATGTTTTCTGTGGGGGGATGTTCTCCCCACAATCCCCCCCATGGGGACCTTTGCCCCCCACACCTCCCCCATTAAAGGATTCTCAACTCCAGGGGATGCATGTTGGGGGTGGATAAAAAAAGGTTCGGGCCAGGCACCTACAAAAATGCACCAGCGCCTGACCAACTCCACTACACTGTGGACTGATGCCGCAACCCACCCACCACGCCACAGGTTCAGCTTGGAAACACACCGTGGCACCACCACTCACATCCCCTCCCACCCCTCGCTGTACATGCCCACTCTCACCCCCCTGAGCATGTACGTATAGTGACATCCTGTCACTATACTCACCCCCCCATCCAGTCGCCCTACCATCCTGTGGCCATCTCTGCAATGCACTGGGGAAGAGGCCGCCATTATTGTAGGTGCCCTTCACCCAGCTCCAATATCACAGGATACCGTGAACAAGCTTTGTTAAGCCAGCAGAATGGGTTTGGATTCCAACATGCTCTATCTGTTTATTGTATGACCAGAACATGTCACTTAACCTCCCTGTGCTCCCAAAACACAAGTTCAAGTTTATTTGCAGGAAAACTCCATTGAGCACACTCATTTACAAGGAGGTCCTGATAGGACAATGTGGTACAACAGGATATGCAGGATGTAATACAATAAATTGGCATAAAACACAGTTACTGAAATAAAGGAGTCAAGCTTACAGTTAGAACACTGAGGAGACAACTGCTCCCAAAACACATCCAGGAAGAAGCTGTAGCTGTGTGCCTTCCCTAGACAAAGACAATAAAAACAATCTGAGCATGTGTTATGATTCTGAAAATATTAGGTTCTTTCTATCCAGATTTGACTTAAAAAGAAATAAATAGGACACAATTACTTGTTTATTAATTGCAAAAACACATAGATGGACAACATTGTTAAAACATGCATAACCTGAAATGCATTATTAAAATACAGAACAATATATGGGTGGAGTGTATGTAACCAGAATTTTACACACACACGAGGTGTAGGATGCTACATAAACCCCCGAGGGCTTTATAAAAGCATCCCACACCAAGTGTGTGTGTAAAATTTTGGTTTTTACACACACACACACATACGCACACGCACACACACGAAATGTTATTTAATTAATGGTGATCATTTTTTTTCCCTTTCAACACAGTTCAGTTAGTGCAGCACTTCTGTCAGAGATAGAGACAGACAGACAGACAGACACACACACACACACACACACACACATACACACACACACTGCCTGTCTCTCCCTTTTGTGTGGGCAGGCTGAACATCTTGCCCATCACGGCGGCTCAGTTACCGAACACCTGTATCGGTACTCAAGCTTTGTCTCACACTGTTAAGGCAAGTAAGATTTTAAATATTTTTAATCTCTATCTAGTTGATCTTGCCTTGAAAATGAAAACATCTATCTGGTTGATCCTGCCGCTCATACCCTTCAAGTGCGTCTTACATTCCGCAGCTATGCCAACAGACCGCAACTTTCTGGAATGTCATTCCCACTGTAATGAAATAAAAAAAAAAAAAAAAAGGAAAAAAAGAACTCAAAAGAAAAAAACAAAACAAAAGGGAAAGAGAGAGAGAGAGAGAGTGTGTGTGTGTGTGTGTGTGTGTGTGTGTGTGTGTCTCTGTCTCGGACAGAAATGCTGCACTAACTGAAATGTGCTGAAAGGGAAAACAATGATCACCATTAATTAAATAAAATAATATATAGAAACATAGAAACATGACGGCAGAAAAGGACCACCTGGCTCAACAAGTCTGCCAAGGTGCCTAGCAGAAAGCGAGGACTTCCTCCCACAACCTACTTGTCCCTGTGGCCTCCTCTTCCCCTCACCCCTCCCACTCCTGATACCAGACCCATGTGGCCATCCCAAGTTCTCTTAAAGCCCCTTATGGTGACCTCCCCATCACCTCCTCTGGGAGTTCATTCCATTTTTCCACCACCCTTTCAGTGAAAAATCTCTTCTTGGTGTTTCCCAAACCTGCCTCCCTCTATCTGTAGCATATGCCACCTGGTCCTATTGTTCCCCTTTAGTTTAAAAAGATCCTCTTCTGTTTCTCTGTTTATACCCTTCACATACTTAAAGGTCTCAATCATATCCCCCCTATCCCTTCAGTGCTCCAGGGAGTACATTCCCAGTTCGCTCAATCTATCTTCGTATGTCAGGTGACTAAGCCCAGCCACCATCTTAGTCACTCTTCTCTGCAACCTCTCCAGCCTTTCCTCATCTTTTTTCAGGAAAAGTCTCCAGAATTGCACCCTACATTCCAACTGTGGTCTGACCAGCTGTTGATATAAGGGGATGATGACCTCTCTCTTCCTGCTAGTGAATCCCCTCCTGATGCAGCCCAACATCATACTAGCCTTGGCTACTGCCTGCTCACATTGTTTAGCTACCCTTAGGTCCCTGGAAACAGTAATTACCAGGTCCCTCTCCTCCTCAGTCTCTTCCAGTGCCAGACACCTCCCCCCACAGGTAGTAAGTCTCATTCTGGTTTCTCTTCTTCAAGTGCATGGTTTTGCACTTTTTTATGTTAAAGGCCAATTTCCATCTTTTGGACCAATCCTTCAATAATTCTAGGTCCCTGTGCATATTTTCTCTCCCCTCCTGGTTTTCCACCCCATTACAGATCTTCATGTCATCTGTGAAGAGACACGCCCTACCCCTTAGACCCTTATTTATATCAGCCACGAATATGTTAAACAGCAGTGGACCTAACATGGACCCCTGGGGAACCCCGTTTGTGACCCTTCCCTCCCCTGAGGCAACACCATTTATGAGTGGGTGGGTTTAAAAAACACAATTTTACACACACACCCTCATTGAGGGAGACCCAAGCTCACACCTGAAATTGTAAGAAAAAAGGATGCAAGAGAGGGAACAGAAAAAGAAGAAGTTGGTGCTGTGGCAGCCCCAGAAATCTGTACTATGAACACAACCAGGGTTTAGAAATCCTGATATGGGACCCCAAGGCCTACTGGCACTACATAGTCAGCCTTGAGAGCGGTAGTTTTTGATGATCAGCTGGCAGTATAGCCTAGAGGTTAAAGCAATCTTGAAGATGCATTATTTTTACTAACAGTTTGGAATGTAAAGGTGGTAACTCACTAGCTGCAATGCACAGACAAAACAATTATTATAAATGTAGAAAGTGTTGTAATAACACCTTAAAACATACTTAATAAAACAGACAATTTCCTATTTAAACTGTTGGATATCTACAGTGAAAGGAGGGCCAAGTCCCTCAGTGATATCATTTCCTGTCAGGAGCCTGTAACACTTGGCTGCCCCCAGTCCTAAATTACAGGCTGATTTACATATGAAGAATTCTGGACTGCAAAGACTCACAGATTAACACAATGACTCACTCAAGTTAGATTTTTATGGGCTTTCAGACATTAAGAAATCCTGTAGATGACAGTTCCCAGTTAATTTCTTAAAACATTTGTACCTGTTGTTGTACACCAATGGCACCCCTAAAAGAATACTTGTATACTCCAAATAGGGGCTGAGAGTATTTGCTTATAGAAACAGGCAGTGTCTCTATTTTCATTTATGTGTGAGCAACAGGTTTAGTTTATTTAATTCAGCCCTCTATTTATTATTTATTTCCCTGAGGGCAGCCAAACATAATTATATAGGGACGTTCCTGTATTTTTTTTCACAGTCTATGTGTTTTTTTTTAATTCAGTATACTTTATTTAATTCAACAGTGTACATATGGCTTATATGGCAATTGGAATGATACACAAACAATAAAACATATCACTGTAGCCTTGGGGTTACATCGGCTAAGTTATATATATTACTATAACTAACCCCTTTATTACCCCCTCAAACCTATTATAGAACCTCCCTTTATTACCTTCCCACCCCTTTAACTCCTCCCTCCTTCCCCCCAATCCTAAGAGACAGGATCATCAGAAAATTTTTGACACTGGGCACCTATTGATGTCTAAGGGTGGATAACAAAGGGTCACCTTCCAGATCTGGATGGTAAAAGCCTTCTCAGCTTACTGGTGCAATAACGGACACCAGTAGGCAGCCAGTAGTGTTATCCATATTCCTTACCTAGTAATTGAGGTCAGTGTGTAAAATTTGCCCCATTTATTATCAAAACTGGTGGGGTTACGTCTTATATTTGTGATTGTCTTTTCTATTCTCAGGTTAACTAAAAACTCATTTAACCATTCTGAGTAGGGAATAAGAATAGAATCTTTACAGTGTTTCAACACCAGTTTTTTAACCAAATATGAAATCCGGGACATAGCATATCTCCTTTCTTAGACTGGGACGAGGGAGTAGTCACCCAGGATACAAATCTCAGGGGTAAAAAGCATCTCCAGCCCTAATAGGGGCTCAAGCTTGTTCTTGATTGTCTGCCATAGAGGTCTAATTGAGGGCCAGTCCCAAAGAACATGAAGTATAGTGCCTTTAATGTTACCACACCTATTGCACTTTGGGTCTTGCAACTTGCCCACGCCTGCAGGCTTAGCTGGGGTAAAACAGATGTTATGCAGTATATAAAATTGCATGAGATGAAGCTTGTCATTGGATGTATAAGAATATGCTGCTTGCTAGATTTTAGCCCAGCAGAGCTCTCTATTTGGAAAGTGGGCCACCCAATATGGGGATGCCCCTCGGTTGTCAGGGAAAATTGCTGGGTACAATGCTACTGTGACTTGAGAAACAGTGTGTGCATTCCAAGCCAGGGTGCGGAACATGTTAAGGAGGTCTGTCTGATCAGTATTCCAAGTACCTGCCCCCAGTTTGCTAATTAATAGATGTCTAATTCGGAAACCTCGGAACATCTGGTTGGCAGGAAGTTGCAGGGAAGGCAGAAGTGCTGGAGTGGGTTTAATTTTACCCTGCTCTAATAGATCAGAAATCTTGAGTTCTACCAGGGGAATCCCTCTCTGGCCCTCAAATATTGTCCTCCTAGCATGAAATTTGGATTTAAGTATAACAGTTGGGACATATCTCTGCTGTTGTCATACTTGAGAGCTTTACATAGTTGGACATGCACTTTCATAGACATGTGGATCAACTCATTTTTCAAGATAGTTGAACTTACTTTAGGAGTACTATGTAATAAGCTAGCTGGGGAGATGCCTCTCTGCTTAATTATTTGGCGTTCAATTTGTAACCATAGCGGTGTATATTCAGGACCAACTATGGGAGAAATAGGGGGATAACAACGCAGATATTTCACCATGTGACTTGCTAAATAATGGTGAAAGAAATTAGGTAGCCTAAGGCCTCCATTTTGTTTAGTTGCACCTAATCTAATATAGGATCTTCATGGGGGGGTTTGCATTCCAGAGAAATTTGGGTATGATTTGGTGTAATTTTTGAAACCAGGATTGGGGAAGATAAAAGTTAAGCATGTTCAGGGGGTACAATATCCTGGGAAGAACATTCATTTTAATGACATTGATTCTTCCTTGTAGAGAGAGATATATAGGGGCCCATCTGTCCAGATCTTGTTTTATGGTTCCTAACAAGGCATCCAGATTAAGCTTTTTGACCTGTGACAAGTTTGGGGTTATTGTGAGACCTAGATATTTAAGCTGGGATGACCAATTCAGCTGTAGGCCTGCTATCTGTGATCAATAGGTATGGGAATTTAGTGGCATTACTGTTGATTTTCCAGTGTTCAATTTGTAATTAGATAAAGCCCCATAAGATTCCACAATGGATATTATAGCCAGGAGGGAGGTTGTCAGATCTGTAATATGTAACATAATGTCATCGGCATATGCCGACAAGCACAAATTCCATTCTCCTACCTGGATGCCTTTCACTATAGGGGAATGCTGTAATTGATATATGGGTGGTTCAAGATACAGATTAAAGAGCAGTGGGGAAAGGGAGCACCCTTGGCGTGTCCCAGAGCATATGGGAAATAAATCTCAGAAGAACCCATTGCAACAAACCTTTGCTGTAGGGCATGTGTATAGAATGTGTATCCAGAGGATAAATGTGTGAAGAAAGCCAAATTCACCCATAATCTCAAATAAGAATGTCCAACTGACCTTGTCAAATGCCTTCTCTGCATCCAGAGACACCAGAGCCATTGGATGTGGTGCCAGCCTGGACAGAGAGAAGACATGAAACAGTTTCCTAAGATGATCAGCAGTGGAGTGGCCCGCAACAAACCCACCTGTTCTGGACTGAGTAGCGATGTCCAAACCCTTGCTAATCTGGTAGCCAAAATCTTGGCAAAGAGCTTATTATCATAGTTCATTAGGGAAATTGGACGATAGTTAGAGACTAAGTTTGAGGTTTGGGTAATACTATTATCAGAACTTCTAGAAGGGAGGGGTCCAAGAGGCCAGAATCACAAAGGTAATTAAATATCCGAAGTAATAAGGGAGAGAGTTGATCCTCGAATACTTTGTAAAAATGGGGTGGAAAACCATCTGGCCCAGGGTTTTGTCATCTGGAAGTGAGCAAATAGCCTCTGACAGCTCCTGTTGGGTTATTGCACCTACTAGGGAGTCCGCTTGTGACTGCAAGAGAGAAGGGAGTGGAAGATTACCTACAGTAGATATGCCTGTATGTCCGCCACTTGAGGGGCAGGCACTGGAAGGGAATATAAAGCCCTACAGTATCCTTCAAATTCCTGGACTATTTCCTTTTGGGTAGTGAGGAGGGAGATGTCTTTAAGAGAATTAAGTGCTACTACTATTTTAGATTCCTCCTGCTTCCTTAATCAAAGGGCTAGTAAGTGACTGGCCTTGTCCCCCTGCTCAATATATTTAGCTTGGGTCTTGAAGAAGGCGTAATGAGCATGTTCTTTTAGGGACTCTGAGTATTGGCTCCTTAACCCAACCAATTGTACCAGGGTGTCCTCATTTGGAGTCGCTGGTAACCGGTGTTCTAGGATTTTAATTTGGGAAAGAAGGGAAGAAGATAATGCCTCTCTCTTTTTTTTCCTGATAGTAGAGAGCCGAATACAGTCACCTTGGACCACACATTTTAGGGCACACCATAGTTTGTCAGTATGATCTATAGTGTCCTGATTGTGCAAGAGGAAGTATTCAATTACTTCTTTGAGGGAATGCACTGCCTGGTCATCTTGGAGTAGTTCATACTAAGTGCCATACTAAGTAATAAGGAACTTAGGGGGCCTGTATTTGACCCATATAAAAATGCTTCTTTCCACTTTACCAGTAATACGCCAGATTGTGTCCTTCCATGATATAGGTATCTAGGTTTCTTTTAAACTGTGCCTTATTTCTAGAGTATACAGTCTCTTTTGACAACCCATTCCATGGAGCCACCACTCTCTGGGTATAACATCAAGCAACTGAATGGTCACTCCCAGTCCCCCTCTCCTTCTCTTCTCAACATCAATGGTACCGTCTCCTCTGACCTAGCCCTCATTGCCTCCCACCTCAATAACTCCTTTACCGACCTTAGCTCAGTACTTCCTGGTAACATTTTCAGTCCACCTCCTCCATCTGTACCACCACCCATTGCCCGCCCCTCTTTCCACCTGCGCCGTGTCACCATGCAAGAAGTTAGGCCTTACTTGCTAAAAGCCCTAAAAGGTAACACCATTGGTAATGACTCACTTGATCCCTGCCTTTTTATGTCAGGTCTTGGATCAGGTCCTCTCACCTATTACATGCATTTTCAACAAATCACTCTGTCTCAGAAAATTCCCTCTACCTGGAAGATTGCCACAGTTACCCCTGTCCATAAAGGTGGTGACAGGACTCTTCCGGTAACTACAACCCATCTCAATCCTCCCCCTCTCTAAGGCGTTAGAAAGTTGTGGCGTCCCAAGTCTCTGACTACCTCTGTAAGTACAATGTTCTCTGCCCTGAACAACATGGGTTCAGAGCAGGTCATAGTACCAATACAGCACTCCTGAATTTTCCAACTTCCTCCATGCCTCCTTGGACTCTGGTGCCTGGCTGGTGCTATATTCATTGACCTGTCTAAAGCATTCGATACTGTTTGCATCCTCTTTTGCTCTCCACCCTTGACCTAATAGGCTTTGCCTCAGAACCTGTTCCTGGTGCACCAGCTATCTCCGCCCGCCTCCCAATGTGTGAAAGTCAACGGTACTCTCTCTGAAACATGCCCCATTCACTCTGGGGTGCCGCAGGGCTCAATTCTTGGACCCTACTATTCTCACTCTTTCTTAACTCCCTACCCAGCAGTTGTACGGGTAAGATGCTTCTCTATGCTGATGATGCTGTCTCGTTGCCTCCACAATGACCCCATGCTGCTACAGAACTCCCTCCAACTAGTCTTTTGACTCTGCAGCTACCTGGTTCACTGAGCACCGACTTGTTATCAACCTTAAGAAAACAAAACGATGCTCTTCTCCCACCCCCAAAATAAGTACAGCAAGTTTCCCTTTAGCTGTCCACTCCACCCCAATCTAGTCATTGACCAGGTGCAATCCTATAAATATCTTGGTATAACCTTTGACCCTGCACTTTCATTCCATGGACATATATCTGCCCTAAATTCTGTCGCCAACTCACATTAGGCATCTTTACGGCACAAGAAATGCCTCCCTCCTGATGCCCTCCGCCTGGCTGTCACTTCCTCTGTCATGTCTCTCATTGACTATGGCCTTCCGGTCTATGGCTCAGCAGATCAGACTGCCCTCAACAAGGTTCGTCTCACAGTAAATAAGGCCTGCAGACTTATCACTGGTGCTCCCAGACTCACTCACACATGTGAGCTGTACACCCGGGCTACCCTACTCAACCTGGAAGAGCGACTCATGTATCAGACATGCCAGCTCACCTTTAAAGCCCTGCATGGCCTATCCCCCATAGGCCTATCCAACTCCATTCTCACAGACCACACTGACCCTGATCAGTATGTCAAGAGCTACCCTATGCTATTCCTCGAGAGCCAGGACCTCACAAGGTCAGAGGGCATTCCCTCTACCGCGCCCACTGGTATAACTCCTCCCTGCCAGTGTCTCAAACTCTCTAACCTTAGCTTGCTTTAAGCCCAGGCTCAGAAACTTCCTGCTTAGCTCTCCAAATGCAACTGCGCTAGCCTAGCGTAAAAAAAAATATATATATATTTATACTCTGTTTGACAATGCTCACTGAGCGGCTCCCCCCCTTCCTTTCCCTACTTATTCCTCCTCCCCTATCTCCCTCCCTTCTACCCCCACCAGCTCTCCCCCGACCATAAGTTTTGCACCTTTTGTTATCTTTAGCTCGTTGGAGATTGTACTCTATTGTAACAAAATTGTAATTGAACTGTAACTTTTTTGTTTGTAAGTACTGTGTCCCTTGTACTACTGTTCTGATGTCCTCTTTGTGACGAGGTACCTTTGTAAATGAGCCTCTGGCTCAAAGGTTTCTAAACTGATGTTTAACTAAATAAATAAATAAATAAAAAGCCATGTGCCTACTTGTGTTACATTTTATATTTCTTAACTGAAGGTGATGCCCTCTTGTACCTAATATATCATTTTTAAACTGTAGATTTAGTTCATTTAACATGTAATCATCCCTCATTATATTGTAACATAACATCAAGTCTCCTCTAACTTTTCTAGTCTCCAATGACATCAGTTTTAAATCTGTCAGTCTCTGTTGATAGGCCCTATCTTGCATACCATACACCATTCTTGTAGCCCTTCTCCGCTCAGCCTCCAACCCCGCCACTGCCCCCTTATTTATGGGCCCACACCCCGGGGTACCATAATCCAAAATAGGTCATACATAGGCTCTATATAAGGGCATAATCACTGCCTCCTTCCTACTTTTAAAGTTCCTTTTTATATTCCATAAAACCCTATTTGCTTTTATTATTTGTTTGTCACAATGCTCCTCATATTTCAGCTTCTGATCCACCAATATACCCAGGTCTCGTTCCACTTCTGACTTTCTTAGGATTAGTCCATTTATTTTATAGTTATATTCTAGATTTTCTTTTACCAATATGAATTACACAGCATTTATCTATATTAAAACTCATTCCCTTTTCAGTTGCCCATTTATAGATCATATCCAAATCTTCCTGAATCCTTTTTGCCCCCTCTAACTGTGTTATTCTACCGGCCAGTTTAGTATCATCTGCATATTTATTAACCCAGTTGTTTACCCCTTTCCCCATTGATGCTATGAACACTCTAAAGAGCACGGGACCCAGCACCGACCTCTGGGGAACCCCCCAGTCACAGGGATCTCCTCCCATAGATATCCATTTATGCATATTCTCTGAGTCCTTTCCACCAGCCAGGCCCGAATCCACTGGCATACTCTATAGTCCATATCAGTTTCTGACAAGCAATTTAATATTGCAAAATGTGGCACTTTATCAAAGGCCTTAGCAAAATCCAAATATATACAATCCACCATCTCTCCCCTGTCCAATAGTACCGTCATTTTCTCATAAAAACACATGTTTGTCACACGACTTCCCAGCCACGAAACCGTGCTGCTCCCTATCATCCTGTCCAGTTTCAGCTAGGTATAAATTTATTACATTTTTTTAATATTGATTCCTTCAACTTGCCTGGCACCGATTTTAAGCTTATGGGTCTATATTTGTACAATCTGCTCTATCTCCCTTCTTATGAATGGGCATCACATTCGCCATTAGCCAATCCCCCGGCACTTTCCCCTCTCCCAGTGATTGCTGAACAATAATATTTAACGGGATAGCAATATTTGGAGAGAACAATTTAAGAACGTTATTTTAGATGCCATCTGGCCCCGCTGCATTAGCATTCTTTAGTACCCTAATTTTATCTAGAATAACCTCGGCTATAATTTTTATGTCTAAATGTTTTTTATTAGGGTTAACATTTACCATTCCTACTGATTTTTTTGCAAAAACTGTACTAAAATACTTATTAAAGATATTTGCTATCTTAGTAGAGTCCGATATTTGGGTCCCCCCTTCCTTTATGATACATAGGTTTTTGTTTGTTTTCTTCAATGAGTTTACATAGCTATAGAAACTTTGCAGATTTTCCTTATGTGCTGCAGATGCCAGCCTCACTTCCATCCTTTGTTTATTTCTTTTTATTAATTTCTTACACTTAATCTGTACCTGTTTATATTTTGCCCAGGTGACTAAATTTCTATCTTGTTTATATATTCGTGTCTTTTTATTTATTAACTTTATTACCGTCTTTGTGAGCCATCTAGGTTTTTTTCCTTTCCTATTATACACCTTCACCTTTTTTATGTGTTCATCACATATTGTATGTATTTCCTTTTTAAAAATATCCCACATTTCCTCAATTGTTTTAACCTGTAGTACTCCTTCCCAGTTTATCAAATCCATTTTCTTCAATATTTGTTCTTTGTCTGCTGTCTTTATACTAAACACCTCCCTACATCCTTTATCCAAGGGTATGTACTGCTGGTATACAAAGCTAACCTCCTCATGGTCACTACTCCTGAGCGGGGCAGTCGTTTGACATCCCATAATATTCATATCCTTCACTGCCATAACTAGATCTAGAGTGTTATGTCCTCTAGTTGGGATAGTCACATACTGTGTTAAGTCCAACTCCTGACATAGCTCCATTAATACTTTGCCACTTACATTACAAGCCTGCTGGTCGATCCAGTTTATTTCCTTATAGTTTAGGTCCTTTACCAGTATTACCCTACCTAATTCACATGCCTTAGAAAGTTCTGTATTTATCTGGTCTGACAGTTCTTTTGATGTCCCTGGTGGCCTATAACACACCCCAATCATTACTGGTTTTTGAGTAATAGTAATTATCTGAATCCAAATAGTTTCTGGCTTCATTTCTCCAGATCTAACCTTTTCTGATACATTTATAGCCTTTATTTTGTTTGATATATATGCTGCTACTCCCCCTCCCCTTTTTCTCTTCCTGTCTTTATGGAAGAGGGTAAAACCAGAGATCTCTCTACCCAAGTTTTCCTCCCCAGTCCACCATGTTTCAGTAATGAACATCATATCTATTTCAGTTCCCCCACGTATAAGTGATTCAAGTTCCTCTTTTTTATTATTTAAGCTATGTGTGTTTAAGAGCAGACATAGATGACCATGATGGTTTAACCCTATTTTAGGTTTAAAACCTCTACCTTGCTGTTTCACGTCCTCTGGATACTGCCCTCACCCCCGTACCTAGTTTAAATAAATGTTTAACATTCCTTTAATTTCATTTGCTAATGTTTTTGTGCCCAGGGGGTTCAGATGTAACCCATCCCTTTTGTAAATATATTTTTTGTTGATAAATTTCTCCCAGGTGTCTATAACAGCAACATTTCTAATACCACATCTATTTGACATCCTGCTGTTAATTCTTTGAATGGTGTTATTTTTCTCAGGGTTGCCACCAATGATTGGTAATAGTGCTGAGATGATTGGTATATGTCCTCCTGTCTTTATTACTTCAGCACATTCCATGAGTTCTTCTACAATGTCTTTTTCATGCTCCCTACCCACGTTATTGATTCCCATATGGAGCACAATGACTTTTTGTTTTGAAGATTTTAACAACAATTGTTTGATGTCCCCAATTCTTGCTCTGGGTAAGCAGTTTACTGTCATCTTCTTTTTACAACTAGCTGTAAGCACAGTATCAGTATTCCTTATAATAGCATCCCCTACCACCAATATTTCAGTCTCAGTCTCTGGAGGTGCCTTCAGGATTTCTGCTTCCTGAGTCACATTCTGTTTCATCGTCTCAGTGCTGGTTTCCAAGTCTGTACTAAATATGGAGTATCTATTTTGTACCTCCACTCCGTCCCCCCCCCCCATAGCCCTCCTCCTTTTCTTATGGACTTTTGAGACTGTGGCCCAACTCCCTTCCTCCATCCCTTCACTTGCTGTTGTCCGATTACTACTATTATCTGTGCCTTCAATAGAACTTTCCATTATATTTATAGGGGGCCCTGCTCTACTGATTCCAAATCCTTCAAGTTGCATCTGCCCCTCAACCTGGAAATGTGTGTGTTGAGAGTGTATTTGTTGCAACTCCCTTAATTCAAGTTTCAGTGCTGCATTTTCCCTACATTTTTCACACCTAAATTTTGGTGTGTAAGTATTAGTTACGTTTCTCTTGTACATATCACATCGATTACATTTAACAAGGTTTCCCCTATCACACAGATCCTTCCACACCAGCTCAATGTTTATTTGTGCTTCCATATTTCCGTAATTTATTTGTTTGGGTTCTATGACATCAATTTCTTAATACTAGTTGTTTGCTACAATCACTTACCCTAGTGTGTTTTTCCTTCTCACTGCAATTGCGCTCAGCCCCTCAATCCCCACAGGACATGTAAGACATGCGACGCGCGTGTCTCTGTGCGCATCTCCGTGCACCTCAACGTGCGCCCTCTGAGCTTGCATCGCTTACTCAGAGCTTGTGATTTATACCACCACAGATCCGAAGTTGAGTCACTCCCACCTGCACTGCTAGTTGCAAGTATATAGAAAAGAAAATAATGTTTTATACAGAAACAGTACTGCTCCTAGCAAAACCCTTTCTATGGGTGCAAAGATTTACAGGTTTAGTCCAACAAGTGCAACCCCAGCACGTCTCCTATATTCCACTGTCGCCTCTGTGCAACACTCCTGTGCACTGCCAGGCTACAGTTAAGGCCCTCTCTGATGTTTTTCCTTGCCCCTTCAAACACTATTCACAGCCTAGAATTTTTGTATATATATCAATTGTTGCACTGTGTTACACTTTGGGAGGTTGTTTCACCAATCGGATTTTAAATCTCTCCGTAAAGCTTTTACACTCGCCCTTTGCTCACACAGTCTGGGCTTTGTACATTTTCATTTGTACAGATTCAATTTCCAGACACTACTTTTGACTTTATGAAAGGAGAGAGTTCCCTCCAGCCAAACGGGGGCATGGTCAGACATAGTTCTGGGGGCAATACCACTACCTATTAGGCCCTCTAGTACTGCATTATTTACTAGAAAGTAATCAATGTGGGACAAGGAACTATGTACTGGGGAGTAAAATGTATACCCTCGGGTATTTGGGCTCAATAGTCTCCACGGGTCACTAAGACTGTAGTCTGCCATAAATTCTCTTTGGGCTAATTGTGCAGGAGAAAGGTTAGATCCTCTGTGGGTTGTTTTATCCAGTTCTGGTGAGTGGACTAGATTCCCGTCTCCAACTATGATAATAGGTAGCCTGGGAAAAGAGTTTAGGGCAGTTGTGAAAGCCATAAAAAAAATTAGGAGAATCAATATTGGGCCCATATACTGACCCCAAAATCATCTCGGTTTGATTCAGGAGCCCTTTCAAAAATATAAATCTCCCCTGTGTATCAGACTGGCATTGCTGCTGTTAAAATTGTGTTCCCCTGGTAATAAGGATTGCTACCCTTCTTTGTGCTGTTGCGTTCCCAGCAGCATATACCTGGCCCATCTGTCTCCTCCTAAAGAAATTTCCTTCACTCTCCAGCAGGTGCGTTTCCTGGAGGAGAGCTATATTACAGTGTAAGGATTCTAAGTGTTTAAGAATTTGATGCCATTTAATCCTGTTCCGAGCCCCTTTGACATTCCAGGATACATATCTCGCAGCCATTTAAAATCATACCTATAATCTGGGGAAGAGGGAGACCTTCCTTTAAAAACTGGGTATCCACAAAGTCTGGATTTAAAAAGCTGTTAATAGTTTGTAAGTGCCAGTAAGCCATGTTTGACTAACCTGAGTTCAGGGTCCCAACTTGCTATGTAGAGAGAAGATCCTGTATCCGAAGCCCCTTCCCTCCTCCTGTGACTTGAATCTAATAATGAGCAGGTAATAAACCCCCCAAAACAACGCATTTCCATCCCAACAAAAATAACAATTTACCCCAGTCCAAATGATTGTACTCCTCTTAGTTAGTCGGTTGTAACATTTATCAACCACCAGACAGCCTTTAGCCACCCCCCACCGCTTTAGAAATATAACAACAATATAAAGCCTAAACTCTATCTTACAGTGTAGGCATGTAATCTTTACAATGTGGAACTAATTAACAGTGAATCTTCAAACCTTGTGAGGTCTATAATACACCCCATCAACAAACTAGCAGTTCAACAATTTTGAATGAGAACCAGTTATCAGTCCAATCTGTTGTTCCATGTGGTTTTATAAATGAAACATTAATATAGACTTAAGGTAAGGCCCTGTGGAGTTTTATCAGTCTTTTGTGGTTTGATCATTGTAAAGTTATATCAGTGACTGAGTCCTGACTTCCATTTAAGGCATTTGGCAGAAACGTTTACTACGCATTTCTGGTCAGACTATTGAATTCCAACCATACTCCTCCTATTCACTTGAAGAGGTCTGGGTACAACTTTTTGAGCTCAATGGTAGCTGAGTTTAGTGTTTCATATGACAGCCATTGCCCCTCTTTGTTAATCTGTAGTATCGCGGAATACCGCATATGGAATCTTATCCCCGCTGCTATTAGCTTGGTCACTAGTGGGTGCATTTCTGTGCATTTCTGCCACACTGATAATGGGAGGTCTTGCGCAATGCGGATTTTATTATTTTCCCATTGGATTTCTTTAGTATCTTTCAGTTTATCAAGAATTACCTGCTTGTCCAGGTAGTTCAGTAGGTGGAAAATCAGAGGTTGTGGGGGAGATTCTGCTGGAGGTGTGGGCCATAGCGATCGATGCGCTTACTCTACTATATAAGCTGGGCCATTAGGAGAGGGCCCAGTGATCTTGGTACACAGCTTTTGGATAAAAGATATGGGATTCACCCCTTCTTCACCCTCCGGGAGACCCAGTATGACCAAATTGTTCCTTCTTGAGCGGCCCTTGAGATTTTCAAGCTTGTCCTCAGCCTTACAGAGTTGCTGACATAGAGTTGGATCCATTTGGGCCCTCCAGTCATCGAGGGAAAATATGCAGACCTCGTTATCTCCTGTCCTGAGTGTAAGTTGTGCCATAGAAGTTTTTAAGGCTTGGAGGTCTCCTATGACTGCTTGAAGGGATTCCTTTATAGGTGCTAAGCCTTCAAAGAAAGTCACCTCAGTTAGCGGGGTAGGAGCAGGAGAGTCACCGGAGCCGCTTGCTTTATTTCTTTTGGCCAGCTTATCCTTTTCAGGGGACGGTGGGGGGCATATGTTTGGGCTGCTGAGTTTTCATTTCCACTTCCATGTACGGGATGACAGGATGACTGAGTGATTCCGATAGATCCGTATAGTGTATGTTGACTACTAAGGTTTTGTCCCCTGTTTCATCGAACTTAGAGGCATTTGAGGTGGTTTTTAGTGGGCGGGGGTTTAGCAGAGCGATGCAAAGCATGACTACCTAGCAGCCATTACAACCAAAAGTCTACGTGGTTTGTTTTTATATTCTATAGCAGAGCGGCTGTTTGCTGAAAAGGGAAAGCTTCAGCTGCTCTGATGCATCTGTGCCACAGTTCATGCGAGTGAGAGAGGGAGAGAGAGAGACAGAGAGAGAGAGCAAGAAGCGTGCATGTTCCTATTTTTCCTTTTTAACTTCTGAACATCTCTCTTTCCCTTCCCCTTCTCATAGATATGTTCTCCCTTCTACTGAGACAAATGAGATCCGCAAAAAGTCATGAAGTGGCAGGTGACAATAAAAGTGAAAGTGAAGAGCCGCTCTGTGACAAACTTCATTCAGGAATGCAGATTATTTTTCTACATAGCAGCATTGGGGCAACACCAAGAAGAATTCTCTGCCACTACATTTGACTCCTAGGCTGGCTGGCAAAACTTCTTTTTATTTCTTTACGCCAACTAGCCTGGAGTTTTCTGATTAACTTTTATTTTATTCTTTTTAAATGCTGGTGGTTTGGGGAAAGTCACAGAGTGGTGGCTGAGGGTACATAAAACAGGTTTAGCCACTCTGAAGGACTCTGTGGCTACCTGGCAATAATTCCTCTAATTTCTACATGCCGATATGTTAGCCAGGAGTTCTTCATTTAAATCCATCACCACACTACAACCACAGAGCACAGATAATGAAAAGGAAAGCAAAAAATTGCCGCTCCGTGGTACAACTCGTTTCTGTGTAGGAATGAGGCATTGTTTTTAATAGTGTACAGCTTTTACTACTACGACAATATAGCTCATTATTGCCAAGGGCTGAATTAGAGCTGCTACCATAGAAGAAAAATGAATTACCTAATGCAGCTCTAATATTCTAAATGGGCATTTCATCTATCCATTTCACCTTTTACAAAGGTCACTAAGGTCATCAGATAAACCCTCTGACATATTGTATTCTTACCAGACAAGGCAGTCTACATAACTACATTTGATGCCTTAAAAACATATATATTACTTCAAGGCTTACACATTGGTTATTTCTTTATGAGCACCTGGCACTTTAATCATAATATTCTGCATACTCAGACAGGCACTTTATACATTAGCACTTTATTTATTAAATGGACCTTATGCACAGCTCAGGGAATGATTCAGCTATGGTGTTATTAAATAATAATTCTTCCTGCTCTCATAAGAGGGTTCCCTTATATCAATAGTTAATCTATTTGTTGGGCCATTCAGCACATTAATTCCCTCCTAAGCCCATCAAGTCTCCTTTACATGAATGGGTGGAGGTATGCATGAAATGCGCTTACCCCACCCACATTGGTCCGCACCCACGGACAGGTGTGCACCAGCTGGTATGCACTACTGGTCACCACCTGTCCACAACCTCTATGGTGTGCAGGTCTCCACAGGGTGGCCGGGGGCAGAGTCATGGTCCTGGGCAGACATCCAATGGGATGCCCAACCCAGGCCCAGAGTGGATCCCTCACTGCCCTGAGGCATTAGTGCATGTGCCATGCGTATGCGTGTCATGGCGTTCAGTTGTACAAAAGTTATTTTGCCTCACATCAGTGGTCAGGCACACTCACAGATGGCTGCCCCTGCCCTCTCTCTTTAGCCCTGTAGCAGGAGTGGCACTGGGGGGTTGAAATCCATTCCCGCCGTGACTGGTGGGGGACATCTGTGGCTGCTGTAACCTGTGCCTCTATGTCTGGCATCATGCACTATCATGAATGGTGCTTACCGCAGCCATGCCCCCAACATGCCCCCACCTGCCCTCGGTGCATTGCTGTCTGTGCAGCAGGGGGATCTAGCACATGCCAGCTGCACCCCCCAGTCCTGAATGTCACATGACCACCACTCTGTGGCATTCCATCTTAGCTATGTAGTGCATAAGGCCCATAGTGTGTATAGCCGCTATTAGCATTTTAAAAAACATATAATAAGCATCAAGTTCTCTGCATACCCAAACAATGCATTTAAAGCACTGAAGGGGGTGGGGGATAAGGGAAGACATTCATCTCCTTACCAGGGTACAAACCTAAGACAGGGGCCACCCTGTCACACATTTCGATGCACAAGAGGACAACCGTCCTATGGTTGTCCAATGCTTTAAAAGTAACCTAAAGGGGTGTGTGTGTGTGTGTGTGGAGCTTTGGCCCACCCTCACTATGAAGCCCCACCCCAGGGTCCCATAGATCAGCTTTAGTATTGTCTATCATTCAATGATTCACCAACAACAGTGGTACTGAGCTCTTTAAACTATAGACAGTAAGTTAACTGTTTATTTCAGTTCAAAGAAGTTACATGTTACATGCAACAAATGTTTAGACTTTAAGTTTATACTTTTCAGCCATTTTATCTCAAACATTTTCTCAAACCTTTTTACTTATTTGTTTAATAACTATTTAGCTTATTAACTTATATAGAATTTGTGCATGCTATAGTGTTAGCTGGAAGAAGCTACGTCTTCAAACTAAAGGTAATTTACTCAAATTAATATAGAAGCATTCTATCCAGTGTAAGAAGGGCCAAGGCAGTAAGAGAGAAAGAAATAACCACTTCGGTGATCACCCAATATTCGAGGGAAAAGAAAGCGAAAAACAAGGCATGGCCCGAGCGGCAAGAACCAAGAATGAACCTCAACAGCCACAAACGCTGAGACAGAAGACCTAGCCAGTAAGTTACAAATAATTAATTTATCTATTAAAGAACTGTCAAAAGTTCACACTAAGTTACTTACCAAGGGACTGTTGTTTATCCTGACCCCCCCCCACTCAATAACTGTCAATAGCACCCACCTCACACTGTTGTTCACAGTGAGTAAACTGTGGAGTTCTAGCACTTCATTTAGCAGGAAGGGAGGGAGGAAACTGGGGGACAGGTTGAATCAATGAGGGCAGGATCAGTAGGGATGATTATGGGGTAGCAAATACTGCATAGGTTCAGAAACAACTGCAGGAGCAAGTAGTGAATTCACAGAGGAGATATTTGAGTGAGAGGGAGGAAGGAGCAATAAGAATGGTTTTAGGGGAAAAACAAACATCGTTCTCAATTTATAATCCCACCATTCCCATCATTCACTTTTTCTCATCTCATTTCAGTAGTCATGCTGTTCATTACTACTAAACAGTGATTTAATTGTGTTTGTCTTTTTTCTGCAGATATGTGGATTAAAAGCTGTTTAAAACATTTTTTAACATACAGATACCCTAATATATAAAGGTTTTAAGAGGTTCAGATAAGGTTTGGATTATTATCTGAACCTTTTGTTGCTTATCAGAACCTTTTAGAACCCCAGAACTTTTTGAGGTTTACCACCTCTAGTTTTTAGGTTTTGCAGCAAGAGTTCGACTGGCCCTGATGCCACCCATTCACTGGAACAGCTAATGCTGTGCTGTAGAATGGAACAGCAGGTTCAAAACTCACCTGTTCTTGTGCTGGTCATGCCCACTTCACAAAGTCCACTTCCAGTTGTTAGCCAATGTTACTGAACTGATAGTGATTTAAGTCATTGCATGTATAGAGTGATAAGAACATTACAGAAGTTTAAGTGTATCAATAACTGCACAGACAGTATAGGTATGAGGAGAGAGTATCTAGCTATCTAGGTAATGGGGTGAGTGAGCTAACTGAGGTGAGATAGGCCTAGTAGCCACTGCATGCCCTTAAGACCAGTAAAATGAATGTGAAGCGACTGAAGCCCAAGGGTTGACCAAGTGGGGGTGGATATATTGGATGCCTACAGTCTTGGTTCAGACCCGTGGGTAAAGAGAAACGCATATACAATGTTAAGCTATGGAATGTATAGAAGTATAAGATGAGAAACATTATTCAGGTGTTATTGCTAAAGTTAATGCCATTTAGTTTATGCTGCTGTTTCTGTCAAGCTGGCAGAACAGTTTAGTAAAGTTTTACCTTTTGTTTCACTTAAAAACTGTATCAGAATCATCTTACAATTGTCCAAGTCTCACAGTTCCTGTTGTCTCCAGGGTCATTCCAGTGCAGTGTCTTCCCTCCAGTACAGGTTTCCATAGCTGACTCGGGATCTAGCTGAGCATACAATCCCACTTGTACCCTATTCAGCAGGTATGGGTGGATGGGGACCTAATAAAACCTTATAACATTCACAGGTGTCTAGCATCACAAGTAGAGCTGACAGTTTGGTCAGCAGGCACTCTTCCAAATGTTACAGAATGAGGCTTAAGAGTAGGGCTGTGTATGGGCCAAATAGTATTTTCCGAATACCACGAATAGTAGGCTTCCCAAATATTCGGATGCATTTTCTGAATAGTTCACTATTCGGCCACTATTCGGGAACTACTATTCGGGTAGATTTCCAAGTCTAGCAGAGCTTTGTTGGCCAATCAAAAACTGTTTCTTGAGCTCAAAGGCAAGCACACCATGTGACTTCCTCACTCTGAGCTGGTAGAAGAGAGGAGACAGTGGTTTCTGAGAGCTGCTCTGCAATACTTTTGAGACCTTAAACTTGCTAAAAAAGAAATTGATTTTTGCTTCACATGCTTTTTTGGGTCAGTATAGTTTTTTTAATCAGTGTCAGAAAAGCTATGTTTGGCTTTCTGACAGGTATTTTGTCCTTATTGCTGTACTCAGTTACAGGGACTAGGAGGGCTATCTGATAACACCCCTTCTCTGCTGCTGTCTGATATAGCTCCAGTGTGATTATTTTTGGGTAAAGCACATTTTATTTTTGTGTTTTTTTTTTTTTTTACTGTTGTCTGGTTCCAGGCTTGGTTCCCTGCATGACTAATGAGGGTGTCTGCTAACTCCCCCTCTTGCGGGTCACTGCTTATAATTTGCTGTATATGTGCAAAATATTTGATTTTGTGAGGCTTCACCCTGCATGTGCATGCTTAATATATTTTTTCATGAGGCAGGGCCACACATGTGCACAGCTGTGTGCACACAGATTTTGAAATAAACTTCTTCAGTTCTAAGCCAGTCAGGCTTGACTTACTGAATTAGTATTGTTGGTCTCCTCTGGTTCTGGGGATAGATCCCTGTACACATGAGGAGAAGAAGAAGAAGAAGAATCAGTATTTATATAGCATTTTTCATACACAGTGTATCCTAAAGTGCTTTACAAGCAATGCTAGACTGGTAGTGAAGGGACTGAATGTGTGGTGGCGGCCATATCGCACATCATCACCAACATGCAGCCTGGATAATTGCATGAACCAGTTTATGGGAAGGGGAATGTTAGCCAGAACACCAGGAATGTTCCCTACTCTTTGCGAAGAGTGCCCAGGGTTCTTTTACTTCCACCTGGACACCCACCAGGACAACACGAGGATGGGCAGAAGGGACCTTGGTTTAACATCTCATCCGAAGGATGGCACACCCCAGCAGTACAGCACCCCCCAATACTGCATTCAGATGCCAGTGATTTTTAGGTGCAAGTCCAATCCCAGTGTGGGATGAGAACCCACGACCCTCTGGTCCAGAGGCAGATGTGCTACCAACTGAGCCATGCTGACATGGCAGCTGACTCCCCCTCCCCCTCCCCCTCCCCCACTTCTACAGCCCATTGCACACAATTAAGCTGTGCTTGTGAAATATATTCCCTTGCGAGTTTGTGCCGTGTGTGTGTGCACAGTTGTGCACATACATTTTTTTTGTTTGTATATTGTTGTTTTGTTAATTAAACCATTGCACTTAGTGGGGCAGGCTTGTCTCACTGAGTTAAGTGTATGTCATCTATCTGTTCCTTGCTCGGTTCCATGTTTGACTAAATAGGTTGCCGTTTTCTTCCCCTTCTTAGTAGCAGTGTTTTTCTTTACTGCTACTTTTTTGTGGTGCAGTATAACTGGAAAGGCTGGTGTATTACTGTAGTTCCACAAGCACTAAGTAATGCATTACACACACAGGTACTACGGAGTAATAGTTTGTTTTTTACTCAGTAACCAGTAGTGACCTGATCCATCATGTCTTTAGCAATCCTGCAAACAAGCTTGGTCCAGTCCCAGCAAAGCATCTGCGCTGCTGGCCCCAAGTGGTGAGGGACAGTATGATAGACCACAAACATACAGCACATCCACACAATTACTGCTAGTGTTGTCCCTGGGCTGCCAAACCCCCAAACAATCTATGTAGAACAAAGGAAGCACTCAGCGGGGGGGGGGGCAGTAACAGCATACAGTTAAGAGCAGTGCAGCATAAAGTTGCCAATACATTTGTTTGTGCTAAGGCTGGAGGATGCCAATAGAGCACTGGTGCTTTGACTAGAACCTGGTCTTTGTCAAGGTGCCTGTCGAGAACGTGCAACTATGCTATGAATATACAACCCTTAAAGAAACACACATTATAAATAAGTGAAGCTAAAATGAATGAGACCGAGATGCCCTTGTAACAAAACAATCCACAACTAATATACCCAAAGATGAAACACTGCATCAAGATTATACAACATAGTTCATGCTGTGGTGCCAGACAGTATGCAATGCAGTATGTTGCAAAATTGCTGTAAAATGCTGCAGTATGCTGCAAAGAGCAGTGTAATATAATGGCAATTAAGCCCACCAGTCATCCAATATTTTGTGGCATGTCATTTACTGCACAGTACTGAATTGCATCTTGTCTTGCTCCACTGTAAATTACTGATACATAATACAGTTCCAGAGAAGGTGGTGAGATAGACTACATAGACAATGACATACAGGTGTCTCTCTTTATTCAATGGGCTCAAATATTGTTCTCCCAAGCAAGCCTTTTAGTTCTGGTAGCATTGGTAATAGTACTACTACCATTAATGCCATTAGCAGTACTACTACTGCTAGTGTCACCACTTGTCCATCTGTACGTTCACTGTCACATCCTGTTGTGCAGTAGTAGGGGGGAATTAGAGCATACATGCTTTGTGCAGCAAGCAGCAGACACCACCACCAGTGTCCCCACTGCTACCATTATGGCTGCTACATCCACAGCCAGTGTGCTTCCCACCACCAACAGTGCCATTCTTGCAGCAGCCACACTTTCAGCTGTCACCACTACTGCAGCCACTGCTACCACTATTCCTATGACCATGGCTGAAGCACCTTCTACCCGTGTCTTTGACCATGAACACCCTCTAGTGCTGACCCAATACAATACTTGATATTGTTTTCAGAGTGCTATGTGTGTGTTGTGGTGGATCGAGTGTGCCACATAAAGCTTGTGTTGCATTAGTGAGAGCTCAATGTTGGTGACTGAAGTGTCACTGAGGTGTATATGGTATACCAAGTTCAATGGGTGATTAATGGTGTTGCTGAAGTGCTATTTTAAAGTTTCCTTAAAAAAACACCTTTTCTGACCGAATACCAAATACCGAATAATGGATACCGAATACTTGGGACCCGAATACCGAATATTCGGGAAAAGGTATTCGCACATCCCTACTTAAGAGTATGTGTATGGTTTGCACAGATGTACAAACATCAAACTATTTCTTCTCTCTAGCATCTTATTAGGGAACCCAAATAATGCTTTTCCTGTAAACAGCCTTTCTGGTATGCCGATGAGTGTTCTAAATGGACATTGCATTGGGGTTCTAACATGGTGCCTGATTGAGATTATTGCTACAGTACACTGAGGTGTCTGAAAGAGAATGAAACACATGTCTGCACTGTGTCATTATCAGTCTATAGTGGATCGGGGTGTGTGGCCTGACCAAGTAGCATGGTGGACGCATTCTAACCTAGCTCCCACATGGCACCCTTTTAATTGGCTTTAATCTGTATTTTGTACAAATATATTTGTGAACAAATATACTTACAGGATCCAAGGACCTATGGTAAGCCAATGACAGCAAAAACTGAAAATCCAGCTATGTTTTTTACCAATGTCCCAGTCCAGTCAAGTTCATGTTCCACATACCAGAGATGGGCCGCACAAGTTAACAGGATATGGCTGCTTTGGGGGAGAAACAGCAGGACAAAGAGACTGATTGAGTCCTTGCCATACTGCCATCCCTAATTACAAACTTACAGAACAAGATGAAAGCAGGCTTCAAAAATTTCACAGCCCAGATCCTCCACCTGCAAAACCTTGTCTCTGTGTTTATGGCAATGACTACTGCACATTCCAGCCACTTATAGGAGACTGAAAAGTGGGTTAGTGAACCATAAGACACTGTGGTGGACCTAACAAGGGAGAGGGATGTGTTGAAAAAGCAAGTGGCAGACATCACAAATAGAACTGTTGACCAAGAAAATAGAGTGAGGCACTCCAATTTAGTATAACTGGGCTGCATGAATGGCTTGCGGGAAAATACCCAGCTGCAAATATCCAGAAATGGCTAGTGGAAAAGCTGAAGATGGGGCCCAAAGCTAAGAGCTTCTAAATAAAAAGAGCCCATGTACTGGTTCTACTCCTAAACCAGGTGAGAGACCAAGACACTTCTTGGTGAAGTATCTTTCTTTGTTTGTTTGTTTATTTATTTTTATACTGGATTACCAGTGAGCATAAAATGCCCATTTTCACTGGTGACCAGTCACAACAAGTTTACAAAAGACATAACACCATACATGCAATACTACAAAAGAATTATACAATGAACATAAATCAATTAAAACATCGACACTTAGCTTCAGATAACATTAGCTTTTGAAGTACACTCTTAAATGATGAAATGGTTACAGACATAGTAATATTTTGAGGCAAATCATTATATAATTTTACAGCATAAAAAAATTGAAGTGAGTTCTGTGCCATTGTTTTTGGAAAAAATGGAATCTGAAATTTATAACCAGCCTGTGACCTTGTCAAAATAGAATTAATCAATCCAAGAAACAACTCAGAAATTGTCCCAGGTAGATAACCCAAGTGCAATTTATGCAAAAACACTAATGCACGCATTCTAAATCTGTCAAAAAAAGACAGACACCCAAGATAAGTATATAAATAACAATGATGTGTCCTTTTATTCTGTCTAGTGACAAATCAAATGATATTATGATAAGTTGTTTTAAGCTTTGTAAGAATTCTACCTGTACAAAAAAAATATATAATCAATCCATAGTCAATGACTGAAAATAATAAACTATGTGCCAATATTGCCCTAGCTTCATAAGTCAAATGTCTGTTTAATCAATACAACATTCCTAATCTTTGATTTATTTTGCTAATCAATTTTGTAATGTGTAACTGAAAAGATAAATGACAATCTATAAATTGAACCTAAATATCTTATTTCAGAAACCCTCTCAATCTTATTACCATAATTATCACTCAATGTCAGATCAAAATTTACATTCAACCTAGAATTTGTAAAAACCATACATTTTGTTTTACTGGGGTTCAATACCAGATTTTGCCTAATAAACCAATCATGCATTAAGCTAAAGTCATTCTGCAAACATTGTTGAACATTTTGACTAGATTTTCCATTACACAGTAAAACCGTGTCATCCGCGTATAAAATAAGTTCAGTATTATTACATACTTCATACAAAGAATTCAAAAAAAGAGAAAACAACAGGGGACCCAAAATGGACCGCTGAGGTACTCCACATATGAATTTACCTTCATCAGATAATACACCATTAATCAAAGTCTTCTGCACCCTCCCAGCTAAATCATTTTCCATCCAGAGTATCACTTCATCAGAGAAATTCACCTTAAGTAAGTTCATTAATAATTTCCTATGATCAACAAGATCAAATCTGTAATATCCAGAAAAGAGGTAATGTTCTGGGCTGCCAATGCACATGGTCCAATACAAGGAGTGAAAGGGACAGTGCTTGTATCTCAAGATTTCCATAGGTATCTTCAAAACAGAAGGCAACAATTCTGTAGCCTGAAGGCAAAGCTCCATAGAAGGGGATGGACGTTTGCCCATCTATAGCCCTCCCACCTTTACAGCTCCAGGTCTGCTTGTCAACCTGTTTTTCTCATCCCCACGGGAGGCAGAAGAGTTTGTGAATAGGCAGGATGCTGCAGCAGAAGGTCACCAAGCCACATGGGTGACTGGGCTTGCTACCTGAAATGATTCCTTAGTGCACAGTGAGCGCTGAACTATTTGTAGCCCCTTCCCCTGCTCTCCTTGGGTTCCCAAGGTGCTAAAGCCACCCAACCACATGTAAGGCTGTCTCCTATGGTAAGACACTTTACTGACAGCCCACCTATAACATAAAGAGTCAGCACACTCCTGCAGGAACAAAACTAAGTTGATTAAAAATATTTTATTTTATTATTATAATTTTATTATCCTGTTCTTGTTAAGTATTAATTACCATTTTATATTCCTTATAAATGTTTAATTATTAGGTTAAGGCAATGGGCATACTGTAAAAAAACTTCTGATTAGGTTAATATCTAAATGAATTCTAAATGCACTGTTGGAGCCTTGAATATTACAAATGGACAATGCTGCCTTCAGAAAAAAAAATGGTTCTGTGGTTTAATTTCCAAGTACACTTTGTCTGACTAAAAAAGGAATGGAGCATCCCTTCCATATAAGGGAGGGTGAGTTTTACTAACTGAAGAGATGTTACTATGGAAACTTGACATGTGATGAATGGACATGTTCTTCTGTACCAACATGTACCATGTATAGCCAATACAATGTTCCTTGGGGGAAAAAAGTGCCTTAAGTGTTATACTAATGAAAAGACTTTTGTCTATAACTTACAAATGCAACATGCTGACAGTTCTTATAAAATACATTGTAATTAATTAATTATTTAACCAAGTTTTGTGAATGCATTTAAAGAGGATCTAATCAAAAGCAACACTTTTGAGGAACACCTAGTGGAGGTAACCTATGTGTTGAACCAGCTACAAAATGCTGATGCCAAGTTGTCCTTACCAAATGGGCAGTGGTTCAAAAATAAGGTAAACTATCTTGGGCATTAAGTTGGTCTTGATGGGCTACACCCTCAGCATACCAAAGCTGAGGCAGTCCAGAAAATTGGTCCACCCAAAACTTTAAAGGAGTTGTGCAGCTTCCTAGGAATCCGTAACTAATCAAGAAAGTTTATCCAAGACTATGCAGAACTTGCCTATCCCCTCACCAGGCTGCTGAAAAAGTCTGAACCCTGGGTGTGGGGGAGCAAGAGAAAGCCATGCAAGCTTTGAAGGATAGTCTGAGTCAATCACTGTGCCTTGCTTACCCACAAATGGACAAGGAGTTTTATCTAGAGACAGGACATTGTAGTAGCAGCATCAGTGCAGTATTATAACAGAAACATGATTCGGACAAATGTGTTTTTGCTTATGCAAGTAAAACTTTAAGTGATGTTGAGAAAACAATTTAAGACTGTGAAAAGGCATTGTTTTCCACCATATGGGCAGTACATTGGTTCAAAACTACATTTGTGGTAATAAAGTTGTTTCAGAGACTGAGCGCCAACCTCTTATGTTCCTGGGGAGCCAGAAACATAAGGATTGTAATGTGTTTAGCAGAAGAATTGTGACCTGGACTTTAGTACTCCAGGGCCTACCTCTAAAGGTTAGGTATGCAAAGAACAAAAGGAATACAGTAGCTCAAGGGTTGGCAAACCTGGAGATGCATGATTATACTGTAGATGAACATCCAGTACAAAAGCCTGACTAATCTTCTGAACTGGAAATGGTATACAAACATAACAGGCACCACCACTATGATGAGAATGTGTGTGAGAATTTGCCTAGAACATACATTAATGGTTGTTCATTCCAACAAGGTGAAGACTGGTATTCTGGTTTAGGAGTGGTGTGGCAGGATAATATACCATGCAGTCCTGTCAAATACAAGCTTGGTCCTAAGTCTAACCAATATATAGAATTGCCAGCCACCTAAATAGTGGTACAGACTGCAGTACAACATAAGTTACAAGACATTGTAATTTGTATTGATTCTGATTATTATGTTAGGTAAGACTTCCTGACACATTTACCAGGGTGGAAGGTGAACAGTATGATCAATTCAAGAGGCCGTAAGGTGATGCATGCAGAGCTTATCCTAGCCATAGATCATTTGGTTCAGGAATGTAACTTGGTTGTTTATTGGGAAAAGGTAAATGGGCACTCAAAAATTCAGGGACCAGACAAAACAGGAAATGACCTAGCAGATGCTCTGGCTAGGGAGGTGCTTTAAATGGAGAAAAACTGAACTTTGTTCCTCCTGTCCAAGCTAATGTGGATGTGGTTACCCACAGACAAAAGCAACAGGAACAGGAAAAGAAGGTCTTACAATTGTATAGTGAGAAACCTGTTTTGATTTAGTAAAAATGCAACAAAATGATGAAGTGGTAGGAAATTTTTATTGTTTCATCAAGCATCCCACTGAAAACATGATTTCTGACAGTGACCTACAGAATGGCCATGGCCTGAGAGCCATGTATAGCCAAAAGGATAAATTCCAATTAAGGAATGATCTCTTGGTAGGAGTTGGGAAAAACCCACAAGAGGTCCAATGGGTGGTTCCTTTAGGCCACATGGGAATTATGTTATGACATGCTCATGATCAACCATTGGGAGCACATAGGGAGATAGAAGAACTTATGAAACCTTAAAAGAGATAGCCTACTGGCCCTACATGTACAATTATGTTGCAGAGTATGCGTAAGGGTGCATAACATGTTGCAAGTTCCAACCAGGTTCTCCAAGACATAGGGCACCACTACAGTCAAAAGGGATTACTATGCCTTGGTCAGACATCCAGATTGACTGGATTGGCCCTGTTACTTGATCTTCAAGGGGTAACCAATACATTTTGACAGTTACTTCTCTGTTCACAAAATGGGCTGAGTGTATACTGTACCTGCTCCAAATAACAAAGCTGAAACCACAGCTTTTTATTAATAAACTATGTGTTTAGTTGCTGGGGATTACCATTAAGAGTAGAATCTGATAGAGGTCCTTATTTCGTAGGAAAGGTAATAGAAAACATGTGGAAACTTCTAGGGGCACAGAGGAAACTACATGTGTCCCACCATCCACAATCATCTGGACATGTGGAACAGGCTAATCAAACAATTGTGTATATACTGAAGAAATATATCAGTTCTTCAGGAAAAGATTGGGATGTGAAGTTACCACTAGTATTAATGGCCATACGGGCTACGCCTAATAAATCTACAGATATATGTCCTTTTGAAATGATGACAGAAAGACATATTATATTACCTTTACATCTCCTGTATACTACAGAAAATGTAAATTCAGCACGCGCTATTACAGCACATGAATAGGTAACCCATTTAACCCTTAGGCTGCCGACAGAATTAGAATGTATATGGATTTTGGACTGATATATTCGTCCATGGCCATGCGAGGGTTAAAACAGCATTTGCAAGAAACCTTTGCATTTGCTTAAAAGAACTTAGAGAAAAGTGTTGAGGCTTCTAAGTCATATTATGACAGGAAAACTAATCCAAAAGAGTATAAAATTGGTGATAAAGTGTTTTACTTTAACTACAGTAGGGATAAAGCCAGAGTCAAAAGGTTCCTTCCAGGTTGGCAAGGACCCTTTGTGATTACTGACAAAATCTCACCTGTAGCATACCAAATTGAACTAAAGAGGAACCACACTGGAGAAGTAGTACCTAAATGGATTCATATCAATCACGTGAGGCAATATCGTGAACTCAACAAAACATTGGAAAGTATTCTGAATGAATCTAAAAGTGGTGATCAGGAACTAGAGTCCAGTTAAAATGTTAATTGTATTACTGATCTTTGAACTTATTAACAAAGATAATTCGTTGAATTTGTATAATGTTTAGACAATGTAAGAGATTTTTACATCATTTAACATGTACATAGTTGTAATCATGTTTAATCATGTTTGTTCATGTAGTACTGTACAATTTCTATGCCCAAAAGTACATCTCCAATGATGTCATCTGGTGTTGTCACATCCTATGATGCCACATCCGATGATGTCATATGTGATGATGTCATGCACTGATGATATCATAAGTTACCACATGATGATGCAGCTTTGTGTTCTGTGTTTCTTTTCCCCTGTAATGCTTAAACTATATACCCATATAGTAGGATTATAGTTTTGAATTACAAAATGCATTTTTGGGGTGCATTTTTAATTCAAAAGGGGGAAAATGTAGGAACAAAACTAAGTTGATAACAAATATTTTATTTTATTATTATAATTTTATTATCCTATTCTTATTAAGTATTAATCACTATTTCATAGTCTTTATAAATGTTTAGTTACAAGATTAAGGTAATAGGTATACTATAAAAAACCTCTGGTTTGATTAATATCTAAAGGAATTCTAAATGCAAAAAGAAAAACGCTGTTGGAGTGTTGAATATTACAAAGGGACAATGCCTTCAGAAAAAAAATATGGTTCTGTGGTTTAATTTCCAAGTACACTTTGTCCGTCAGAAAAAGGAATGGAGCATCCTTTCCATATAAGGGAGGATGAGTTTCACTAACTGAAGAGATGTTACTATGGAAACTTGACAGGTGATGAATGGGCATGTTTTTCTGTTCCAATGTGTGCCATGTACAGCCTACACTATATTCTTTGAAAAAAAGTGCCTTAAGTTTTATACTGTACTAATGAAAGGCTTTTCTCTATAACTTTAAAATGCAATATGCTGCTGGTTTAAAATTTTCACAACTTATAAAAGACATTGTAATTAATTATTTAACCAAGTTTTGTGAATGCATTTAAAGGGAATCAAGTGTGGAATTGCGCCAAGGAGACATATTCAGTGGGAGTCATTGTGTAGTGCAAATACCACTGCACCAATGCACAACCATAATGAATGCAGGCGCAAGTGCAGGGGGTGTGCCCATGAATATCCAGTGCAGTGCGATATTCAACAGTGGAACCATGGCACATGTGAGGAGCAAAACCAAGATGCGCCAAGCAGACTTGAGCCTATAAATACAAGGCGCAAGCACACAGACAGCACTTGCACCAGGCGAGAGAGAGGGAGAGAGAACAAGAAAGAAAAAAAGAAAGAAAGAAAGAAAGAAAGAAAGAAAGAAAGAAAGAAAGAAGGAAAGAAAGAGAGAGACAAACAGAGGCAGGCACAGAGGGAGAGTGACAGAGGTGGCAGTGGAAAGAGAGAAAGGGGCAGAGAGAGTGAGAGGGACAGGCAGGCACATTGCCAGGCAGTGCACCAGGGTGGCACACATCCTTGTAGCAGCCAATCACAAAGGGGGAGACGAGACATCAGGGGCCATGGATAGTGTGCCATTCATGATGAAGGCTGTAATGAGGGGTGTGGGGAGTAGGCGGAACAGCGACATGGCTGAGGCAGGGGGCCCGGCCAGTGGTATGCCTGACACAGGTGGTACCGTGCCTGCACCACCTTCGAGAATTTCTCCGCCACGAAGATAGTTAGCAGGTATCACCAGAATAGGGCCATTCTGAGGCAACTCAGTGAGTTGTGCAGTGAGGAGATGCAGGCACCCACAAGACAGGGCCATGCAATGTCTGTGGAGATGAAAGTCTCAGCAGTCATGTACCTGCTCACCATGGGCACCATCCAGAGACCAACAGGGGACACCACAGGCATATCCTAGTTGGCCACATCATGCCTCCTAACACAGTTCCTCAATGCCCTGCTGCCACATGCTTTGGAATACATCCATTTCCCCAGCACACAGGCGGAGTGTACAGTAGCCATGCAGAACTTCCATAGGGTAGTATGTATGCCTGGCATGATTGGGGCCATTAACTGCACACACATGGGCATCCGCATGCCACCTGGCCCTGAGGGGCTAGCATACATCAATAGGAAGGGGAGCCTGAGCATCAACTGCCAGGTGGTGTGCGATGCCATGGGGTGCATCACCAGTGTCTGTGCCACACACCCTGAGAGTGCACATGATGTGTTCATCTGGCACAGCTCCATGCTGTGTCACAGATTCAAACATGGAGACATCCCCACAGGCCACCTAGTGGGTGAATATGGGATGGGCAAGGGGTGAGAGGCAGAGCAGGCCATGGAATGGGGGAGGGCAAGGTGGGCAAGCAGATGAGGGCACCAGGGCAGGCAAAGGGGCACAGCAAGGGAAGGCAGAGAGCTAACCATGTCATTATCCACACAGGTGATAGCGCCTATCCACTGAGGTCCTGTCTGCTCACCCCCTACCGGTGCCCATCATCCCCAGCAGAAGAATGCTACAACAAGACACACGCCAGCATGCGCAACATCATTAAGTATGTATTTGGAAATCTGAAGGCACATTTTCGTTGCCTAGACAGGTCCGGTGGTGCCCTACAGTACAGCTCCTCGAAAGCCTGTGGCCTATTCCTGGCCTGCTGCATACTACACAACATGGCCATTGACCATGGGATAGCTGTTGAGGCTGATGAAGGTGACAGTAGTGGGGACGATGGAGGCAAAGTGCCAGAGGGAGGTGGATAGCCCTCCCCCGGGTGGAGGGATCCACAGCTGATGAGGCTGGCCCAACAGCACCATGACACCATCACACAGAAGCACTATGGTGCACGCAGGTAGGTGGCATTAAACCTATGCATGAGCCACACACACAGGTAAAGCACACATGCAGGGGTGTGCATGGCAATGGGCATGCACACACACGGAGGTGTGGTGCAGGGTCAGGGGAGTCGGTAGCACACAACCATGCATGACTGCATGACTGCGCAGAGCAGCACACAGCAATGCGCACACACACACACACACACACACACACACGCACCCACACACCCAGGCATTGGCATGTGATGAGAATCAGATGCATTGCACCGGTGCACAGGCACAACCGGTGCAGAGCTGGCCTCATCGTGCCCACCCCACATGGTCTAGTGGCTGGACAAGCACATACACAGGCAGCATGCAGCGTGACACACAGGTGCCACACCAATGGTATGTACATGCACACACTACCCATGCATGCACAGGGCAGCAGCTGCAGAGCACAGATCCTTGGCCACCACAGCCATGAGGGTGGCCACGCTGGGGCAGATCAGCAGCCACAGGCTGCTCATTGGCACTGGGGGTGTTTGCAACAGCCCACCAGAGTTTGACCCATGGGACTGTGATTGGGTCCATGTGGGGGTGTGTAGGCACCCAAACAGGACCACCCCAGGCATGCCTAAGATGTCAACATCAGAGCCTGACATCGACAGTGTAGGTGTCGCCGAATGCCGGGATCATGGGTGGACAATGCACTGCATGGGGTCCGTGGTGGCTGGCCACATCCTGTGGCAGCCAGCTGCATGAAGCCATCCATGACCACCTGTACAATGTGATCCATGGATGCAGTCGTGGCCTCCTGCATGTGCTGTGCAATGCGATCCATGGAAGCAGTTGTGGCCTCCTGCATGCACTGCATCCCCACCAGGAGTTCGCAGTGCCCTCTCACACTGCTTGACTGGCTGGCGCACTTCTGCACGCAGTGCACGCAGCCCAGTGGCAACCTGCACCTGCTGATCAATGGAGGTCCAGAGCAAATGGGTGTGCTCTGCTGTTGGGTCAGCATCCTGGGGATTCTGGGCAGGACTCTGACCCTCCTGTGGTGACTGGCCATGCTGCACAGCTCCCCTCTCAGTGGGGTCCTCATGGGGTATGTCTCTAGCTGGTGCCCCGGCAGTAGACCATGCATCCGGCTGCCCTGTGGCACCAGCAGCCTGCTGCTGTTGCCCCTCAGGCCACTGAACATTGCCCAGTGCCTGCGTGGCCATAGCACCACCACCACCACATGGCATAGTTGTGGCAGTGCACACAGCTGCACCCGCAGTGGTAACAGGCAGCTGTTCCCCTGCTGTCAGGTCGCTGGACACGCTGCCTGTGTCTGGTATGGGTGTCTTCCCCACAACACCACCCATGCTGTCCAGGATTATGGTGAGGTCATCATCGGTGTTGGACCCTGCCCTGGTCTGTGTCTCCATGCAGAGGAAGCTGAGACTGGCATCCTGCAGAAACACATCCAGGGCCTCATCCGACCCCATGCCCAGGACATCCAGCTGGACAGTGGTGGTGTGTTGTGGCATCCCAGGCCCCGGGATGCCTGTGGAGGTGGATGGCTGGTCTTCCAGGGCTGGTCCTGTCTCCACATCTGCTACCAGTGTCCCATCCTCTGCACACAGGCATGACAGTGCTGGAAGATAAACCAGGTGTGTCAGTGAAGCAATGGCCACTACTGCCCCCCCACAATGCCACAGCATACAGTGCATTGCTGCCATACGTACCATGCAGGGATGGTCTGCCACCTGTCTGGAATCCTCTGCCAGGCACACCCTCCATGGTGCTGCAGTGCATGGTGGCTGCCACCAACTCCTCCTGTGCCGTGAGCTGTGGCACATCAGCAGGCCCCTCTCCAGTGGCATTCTGGGCTGCACGAATGGCCACCACCTCCTCCTTGGTCTGCCTCTTGTCAGTGCCGACCTTCTTGTGGCGCTCCTGCAATGACCACTGGTGGATGCCCTGCTGGTTCACACATTCTGCAACCTCCACCCAGGCCCCAGCCCTGGCCTGTGGTGTGCCCTTGGCGCCACTCAAGAACGGCTCCCTGTTGAGGTAGGCCTCGAACAGGACCTCTGACTCTGCCTTTGTGAAGTTGGGCCTGTGCTTGCGAGCAGGCCCACGCTCCCCAACCTCCACAGTTTCTGACATGTTGCTTCCTGTGGGAATGGACAGCACAGTGTGTCAGTGGCAGAAACACCCATTGCCATCCCCCCTGCTGTGCCATCTGTGCTCAGTGTGCTCCAGCAGCATGTGCAACTTACCTCAAAAGGATGGAATATTGGTCCATGGCCTGTGCCGATCCATGGTGCTATTATGGCGCATCGCATGCAAATGGACTTTGGCACAATGGTAATGATATGCTAATGCCCCCATTGCACCAGGCATTGGGTGATGGGCTCATTAGCATGTAGCAGCTGAATATCATGTATTTCAGCCATGAGCACTGAGAGTGCTCCAGAGCAAGTCATATTATTGCTCTGGAGCATGATGTGGCACAATGCGCATGCATGCATAGTGCGTATTGGTGCTGTGCGCAGGTGCTAGTCGGTGCACCGCTACCAACTGTGCATTGTGCACCCACTCGCACAGTGGCAGACATTGTATGAAAATTATGGCGAGTAATTGTGCATGTGCGCACAGGCGCGGCCATGCTCAGACTCCTGCAGTGACCTCTGACCCTGTATGACCCTGCACAAGTGGCCCCGCCCAGCCACACCTATGCCGCAGATCTCTACTGTTGTGCAATAGGTGGACACAGTGCATATCCCCTCGGCCCACACATCTGGCGCATGCTGTGGCCACGTGTGACCATGGCCGCCATTTTGCTCCACTGCTCTCAGCAGAGGCATGGTGCAGTGCAGGTCTCGACGGGCAAGTAACTGGATGCAGGTGGAGCTGGCCATCCTCATGGCCTGTGTCCAGCCCCACACACCCCAGCTGTTTGGCCAGGTGCCACTACAGCAGCCCCGTGTGGCTGTGTGGCAGGCTATTGCTGCCACACTAGTGCAGTGAACTGGGGTGGCCAGGACTGTAGAGCAGTGTCAGCACCGATATGGGGACTTGATGCGGAGGGACCCAGGGTGCCTCCGATGGCTGGAGGTGCATGTCAGGCATGGGCATGTGCCACAGCCAGATGAGTAGACCCATCCTGCATGTGTGCCCTGGTGCTGTACTGTGGTGTTGGCTGGGCTGCCTGGCATGTCCTGCAGGGTGGTGTACTTTCAATGTGACCATCATGGGGTTACATCACCCACCACTGCTTGAGTTGACATGCCACTGTGTGGACCATGCCAGGCAGGGGCCCACACTGTACAGGGGGAGCCAGCTGCTGTGGTTGTGTACTGATGTGTTCCTGTCTATGTTCCATTCCCAGGGCCTGAGAATCACTGGAGGGTGGCAGCAGCCACAGCAGGACAGCAGGCTGCAGCGGGACCTGGAGGTGGTGCAGGAGCGGCCCAGCACCAGTGGGGCCACAGAGAGCAGGTAGGCACTGTCATGGTCCTTCACACATGTATTGGGGGTTTGCAGGGGCATTGGTGTGGCCATGGCCACCTGTGCCATGTGCTGTGGCAGCTGTGTGTGTTGCACTGTGCGTGGTGCCCACCACTGTGGCGCATCCATTGGACTCATGTGCCAGCTGTTCATGGGGTGGGTGTGTGCCCAGCTGCCACTGCTGATGCTGTGGTGCTGCAAGGGCACTGTGCCGTGTGAGTGGCATAGCACAGTTGGGTGGCTACTGTGCGGCAGTGACCACAGTTGTGCACTGTTGTGGTGTGCCGTGTTGCTGGCAGACATTAACCTATCCTCCTGTGGGTGGCCTGCTCAGGCCCTCCAGGGTGTGTGATCCTGCTGCCCAGTGCACACTGTGGCTGGGCATGGTTCATTGGGACACTGCACTGATCGCCTGTCCTGTCCCTTGTCCTAGGTGTCTGGGGGTGGCAGAGGATGCCCCTCTACTGTGGCCTCTTGAGGCAGCTGATCCTGGTGACATCCACCACTATGGAGGTGGTGCTCCAGAGCCACAGGCAGGTATTGGAAGGGGTCACCATGGTCATCGAGGGGAGGCACGGTGTGGCTGCCGCTAGTGTGCACCCTACCTTCCCCTGTTTCCCCTGCTGTACCTCCCCCTACAGTCCCCCTTCCCACTGTACAGTCCCTGTTCCCTGTCCCCATCCCTCACATTCCTACCGTTTCCTACTCCCTTTGTTCTGTACATGATTTGCTGTTCATAATTCTATATTCAATATTTTGACTTACCTGCCTGTGTCAGTGTCTGCTTTGCAGGTGGTGTGCGGAGCCATGCTGCAGGGGCCCAGTGCCTGTCCATGTGGTGTGCCTGTGTCAGGGTGTATGCTGTGCTTCAGTGGTTCACTGCTGTGTGAAACATAGAAACAGAATTTGACAGCAGATAAGGACCGCTTGGCCCACCCAGTCTGCCCATTTCCCTACCTGATGGATAAGCTGCAGAGTCTAGTTAATCAACAGCTTACTTCCTCCTGCCCCCCCACTAGAATTGCCTTATGTCTGTCCCAAGCAATCTTGAATTCTCGCACTGTTCCTGTCTCCACAACCTCCTCAGCAAGGCTGTTCCATGCGTCCACAACTCTCTCTGTGAAAAAATACTTTCTAACATTACCTCTGAGCCGTCCCCCCTCTAGCTTCAAATTGTGCCCCCTTGTTCTTGCACATCTCTTCTTCTGAAAGATACTACCCTCTTGTACCTTGTTAATTCCCTTTAGATGCTTGAAAGTTTCTATCATGTCCCCTCTCCTCCTTTCCTCAAGGGTATACATATTAAGCTGCTTTAGTCTCTCCTCATATGTCTTCTGGTGCAGACCTTGCACCATTTTGGTTGCTCCTCCTCTGAACAGCCTCCACTCTGTCTATGTCTTTGCAGAGATGGGTCTCCAGAATTGCATGCAGTATCCAGATGGGGTCTCACTAACTGTCTGTAGCAGGGATCAAAACTTCCTGTTTTCTACTGTTGATGCCTCTCCTGTGCATCCCAGTATCTCCCAGCCCTCCTTGCCCTTCTCACATTGCTTGCCCACCTTAGGTCATCTGATATAATTACTCCTAGGTCTCTTTCGATTTTTGTTGTTGTTGTTAACTCACCCTCATTGTGTACTCTTCCCTGGCTTTGTTCCCAGATGCATTACCTTGCACTTCTTTGCGTTGAATCTGAGCTGCCATGTATTTGACCATTCCTCCAACCTTGCCAAGTCCCTTTTCATTCTTTCCACCCCACCTTGTGTATCAACCCTGTTGCAGATCTTTGTGTCATCTGCAAAGAGGCATACCTTTCCTTTCCGGTGCTCTCCAATGTCAATTATAAGGATATTAAAGAGGACCGATCCCAGTGCCGAACCCTGAGGTACCCCGCTAGTTACCCTCCTTTCTTCACTGTGGACTCCGTTTACTATTACCCTTTCTGTCCTGTTTTCCAGCCAGTTTTTTATCCAAGCTACCACCTTGGGACCCACTCCAAGGCTGGCTAACTTGTATATTAATCTTTTGTGTGAGACTGGGTTGAATGCCTTGCTAAAATCTAGGTAGACCATATCCACAGCTCCTCCCTGGTCTACTACTTTGGTCACCCACTCAAAGAAATCTATTAGGTTCATCTGACATGAACTTCCTGCTGTGGAAGCTATGCTGCTCGAGTCCTGTGCCCCACTGGCCTCTAGGGTACTAACAATTCTTCCTTCAGAAGTGATTCATCATTTTCCTACCACTGAAGTCAAACTAACTGGTCTGTAGTTTTCTGCCTCTGCCCTGCTCCCACTTTGTGAAGTGTAATCACATTTGCCCTCCTCCAGTCCTGAGGTACCACTCATCCTCCCACCATTTGTTAAAGAGAGTAGTCAGTGGTGTTACTAGTTCTACCTTAGTTCTTTAGTATTCTTGGGTGAATCCCATCAGGCCCCATTGCTTTTGTCCACCTCAGTTTCAAGAGTTCTTCAAACCCTTTTTCTGTGAATGGACTGGTATCAACTCCCTATTCAGAGTTTCTCCCTTGTTTGGTTTAGGCACCTCCCCTCCTCATCTGTTGTGAATACTGAACAGAAATATTCGTTCAGTATCCCTGCTTTCACCGTCACCCCTGCCCACATTCCTCCCCTTTATTAAGTCTCTGTATCCTCTCTTGGTCTTTTTTGTTCCTTAATGTATCTTATAAAAGTGTTGTATCCCTTCTAACAGAGTTGGCTATCTTTTCAGTTTGTGCCTTGCTTATTCTGATCTGCCTTCTGCTCCTTCTGCTTTAACTGATAAAGCTCTCTGTCCTGCTCCTTCTGTGTTTCCTTATATTTCCTGAATGCTATCCTTTTTTCCTTAACCATCCCTGCCACCTCTTATGAGAACCATAGTGGCTTTTTCCTTCATTTTGTTTTATTGATTTGCTTCACACAAAGGTGTGTTGCCTCTGCAATGGCTGTTTTGATTATTCCCCATTGTTCCTCCACTCCTTCTTGCCCATTTGCTAGTGCTTTTCTAAGGCACTCTCTCATTTTCCCAAAGTCAGCCTTCCTAAAGTCCAATACTCTTGTTTTTGTATGGCTTGACTCTATAGCTGTGTTTATTGTGAATCACACTATTTGGTGGTCACTTGTTCCCAGATGGCTACCCACTTATAAATCTGAGATCCTTTCTCCTTCCCCATTTGAGAGAACGAGGTCTAAGATTGCTCCCTCCTGAGTGGGTTCCAACACTAGCTGTCTGAGGCATGCCCCCTATAGGGCATCAAGAATGACCCTGCTCTTGGATGTGCCTGCAGCAAAGGTAGTCCAGTTAACATCTGGCATATTCAGGTCCCTCATTAACAATATCTCCCCTTTTTCTGCCATTTTAAGGATGCCTTCTATCATTTCCTTGTCCATTTCCTCCCCCTGAGATGGGGGTCTGTACACAACCCCCATGCGGATTGTGGTACCATTTCCTGTCTCCAGGGTGACCCATAGTGACTCATCAACTTCCTGTTTACTCTTTAGTTCTGTTGCTTAATCCCATCCCTATGTAGAGAGCTATCCTCCTCCTCTTTACCTACCCTGTCCCTCCTGTAGACTGTGTATCCTGGTATGTTGACTTCCCACTCATGGTTCTCTGTGTACCATGTTTCAGTGACTGCCACAATATCCAGGCATCCCTCTTCCATCAAGGCCACTAGTTCAGGGAGCTTGCTGCATAGACTGCGGGCATTGGTATTCATTGCCTTCCATTTATTTTTTATGGTCTTACCCCTTTTAGCCCCATCCCTGTCCTTAACACATATTTCTACATTTATCCCTGTCCTGCTCCCTACTGACTTCTCTGCCTTGGTGTTCACCTCTCTAACTACTGTGCTTTGTGGGGGGATGCTGGGATTTCCCTGCTCCTTTTCAGTGCCTCCCCTCTTGGCTAGTTTAAATGCTTTCCAATGAAGCATTTAAACCTGTCACCTAGGATGCTGGATCCCCCTCAGACAGATGCAGACCATCGCACCAGTATAAGCCTGCATCCCTCCAGGTCACTCCCCAGTCCCTAATGAAGCCAAAACCCTGAGCTCCACACCAGTTTTTCAACCATTCATTGAATCCCATGGTGCAGAATATCCTAGCATCATTCTTGCCATAGACAGGCAACACCTCTGAGAAGGTTACTGTACATGCTACTTGTCTAAGGCCCCTCCCCATCTCCACAAACTCCTCTTGCACTGCTCTGATCCCATTTACAGCCAGGTCATTTGTCCCTAGGTGGACAATGACATCCAGCTCCCTCCCTTGAGCAGCTGCTCCCATGATCCTGAGGATTCGCTTCCTGTCCCTCCAAGCCATGGTGCCAGGCAGGCACCTTACCTCCCTATCCCCTTTCTCCCCACGCCTACCCCCCCTAATGATTGAGTCCCCCACCAGGAGTTGTTTCCTTCCCCTGTTGGATCTTGTGCCACCCTCCTGTTCATCTCCTTTGTGGAGGTTCCCAGCATCCTCCTTGGTCTCCACTGCAGGTGCCTCCATAGAGGAACCACTCTTTGCCAGAACAGCATATGAATTGTGGAGAGCTACAACTGGAGGGATGCACTTCTGTTCCACCACCCCCTCCCTCCCTGAGCCCACCTTGGTCCAACTGCTCCTCTTTCTTGGCAACCTCTGAGGTAACATTGGTGGCCCTGGTGGTCCCTGTGTGGAGGAAGAGGTTTCATGAATCCTAGCCAGGTCAGCCTGGAGACAGGCAACCTCCTTCCTCAGACCAGAAAGGTGCCTGCAAACAGGGCAGCATCGCAGCCTCCAGAATGTCTCCCAGAACACTGCTGCTCCACAGCCATTGCACCGCACCACTTCCATCTTGACTTATTTTGTGTCCCCTCTCCTGTTGCTTTGTATGCTTATTGTCTCCTCGCTCTATGTATTTTTACAATTACTTTCCTACTGCCTATGTGCCCTTACAACTCTCACCCTTCCTGTTCTGGGACAGGAACTTCCTGTAGTCTTCAGTAGTCTCCTTCCTCTGTGCTTGGATTCAGACCTCCAGCAGCCAGGGGGGGATAAAGAGTTTTTTTTTTTAGGTGCTGTGGTGTGTCCCACTATGGTGCTGTCCCTCCCCTTGGTCAGTGGGCGTGTCATGGGGTGCCCATGGGAGGGCTGTCAGAGGAGTGTTGTGGGTGTGTGTGCTTGGCTGTGTGGTCCTGGGTGTGACCTGCTCTGGTCTGGCTGTGTTGGGGGGCATGGCCTGCAGCCTGTGGGGGTCCCCTTGGTGGCCCTCTGTTGGCTTTTGGCACCTCCTGTTGCCTACATTCAGTGCCACTGTTGTATTCTGGGGTGGGGGTGTGGGTGCCTGTTCACACTGCTGTGCCCAGCTGGTGGTGGACTCCTGTGGCCTGTCACTGTGCCTCCCTGGTTCCGTCCCTGGGTCACTTCTCTGTGCCATGCCCTCCCCCACTGCTCTGCTGCTGTGGCGCAACTGTGTGTGTGTGCACCATGGCACACCTCTAGTTGCGCCATGGCGCATTCATAGTTGCACCATAGGGCAACTGTGCCATATTCAGCCAGATTGCACTGGCTTACTATGGCATGCGCAATCTCTGAATTTTGCTCCTGTTGTGCCAGTGCGCATCGGATTTGCACTGCACCGGACTTGCGCTGTCCTTTGGTGCATTTGTGAATATCAGGCCCATTGTCTTTACAAATGCGTCCAAACATATAAAACAGTACAAGTGTAGCAAAACACACAATCTTAGGATTAAAACATTGTTCTCATGCAGTTAAATCATGTCAGTTTGGGATGGTACAAGAAAAGTTTTAACCAAAACAATTACAATGCCTACTGAAGGAACTTAATAATAGTGCTCTAAAGTGTGCTAAAGATGTCATCTTACACAAATTAATCTTGCTTTTAATCACATTCCAAGTTTTTGGTACCAATACAGCTATGGTTTTTCCCCTTGTTTAGATCTTATTTTTGGAATTTGATATTTACTACTGGATGAAGGTCATAAAGTGTATTTAGACAAATTTTGGGGTTGTAATTTACAAACTAGCAAAGATGGTAATAAACCTAAGGTAAACTTGTAAACAAAAGTGTAGAAATAAACTTCCCTTCTTTCCAGAAGGGAAGTCCAACCTATCTCCCTATATGAAGTGCAACTGTGGGTTCTATAGGGCAGTTTCATGACAAATCTCACTGCACTGTTGAATAGTGGGTCCAGTATATTCAGCAATGTACCTGATACATTTTTATAAAATTGCAGACTTTCTATAGTGTTGTTGTTTAAAATAACATTCTTTAAAATTAAACAGGTAAGTTTAGTCTCTAATGAAAGTTGACATCTTAACAAATCCAAAGAGATAACTCTTAAGTGTGCAACGTGTTGCTGTGAACAGATCCATCATCTGAAAGTTTGTAGTCAACAGGTTTTCCTGACAGTGATATATGGACCCTCTCCAGAAAACAAAGAAAACCATGTGCTTGAACAGAAATCTGATGCTTTAGAGACATTCTGAAAAAAACTCACGGACATATCGTATATTATTCTGAAGCCAAGAATATTTTGAACAAGACTATCACTTTGTTTTGAGGAACTTTGATAAGAAAATAAAGTTATAGTCTTTATTAGTCTAATTCATAAAATACAGGTCTTAGGAACATGGGAAACATGCTAAAAGACTCCATTCAATGAGCGAAATCCAACAACGCTGGTTTAAGAGTTATATTATTTTGCATAAAAAAGATAGAAGGAAAAATAATTTCCTTTATAAAATTGAACCCAAAGCAAGTGGGACAGCTTTAGGGGTGGTGTTAAATTTCATCCTATATCATCTGCAAGGGCCAGTCAGAGCTTTGTGATGATGTCACTCAACCTGAAAACTTATATGCAATTTCTGCTGATCCAGCCTAGAATTGCATGGTCCTTCAGTATGTGAGGACCTATGTTGGCTGTCTTGGCAATTTTGGTGGTTTTAGAACTTTTATTAGGCCAAAAGCCTGAAGCCACACCTGCTTGGGAGCAGCATTTGCGTTAAGCCATTGCATTGACCAGGGGGTGCTAAGGATGAACTTGAAAGTCTGCACATTGCAACAAGGTCCAGGTGCTGAAATTGCTTGTTACAAGAAAGAACTTTTTCCAATATTGGATAGAGAAAAGAATATGGTTTACCCTGGACATTCTGACTGAAGTAATGTTTTAAACTTCTGCTCAAGCCAAGATCCTGAGGCCCAAGTGGAAATGAATTAAAACAGGAAAAGTCATAAATCCAGCTGGCAACCAAAAGAATTTGCCGTCCATAAGTAAACCCTTTTCTTGAAACAACTGCAGTTGGGTAGAAGCTTACTATTGTGCCTTGAATTGTCAGTGTCTAACTACTTGATGTTACCACCAAATCTTGATACGTGACTTTTTGATGATTCTGATGAAGCAAGAAGGATCCAGCCTGCACTGCTTCATTGATGTCAGAAGATTCTACAGTCCCAGATTCAAGGGTGAGGAAGGAAAGACAAGTACTAGTCTACAGCAAAGCCACTAAAGGACTTTTATCATCCTGAATCAAACTTTCTCACCTAAAATTTTGAAAGTTAAAAGGAAAAAGAAGACCACGTCTACAGACAACCAGAAATTTAAGTATTAATGTTGATTATTTTAGTTACTAACACCTTAATATTTCAGTTTGGCTATTTGGGTGGTAACATAGTGAACTTAACTACAAAACATTGGGGTATAGAAGTTGCTTTAAATTTAAATAAAATAAATATATTTTGCATGCTATGAAGTTTTGAAATAAGTCAAAAACAGGCCTGCGTCAGCATGTGGTCTAAAAGCAAAACAAAATGGTTATATTAAATGCATGCTGAAAATAGAAAATACAGTTAAAAATCTACGTTTCGACCTTAGGTCTTCTTCAGGAAATATCTAAAAGAGAAAAAAAAAACAAAGTTAGTGTAGAGGGGAGATAAAATGAGATATATATATATATGTGGGGAAAGAAGAAAGGGGAGGCTCAGGGAGAAGTAGTGATAAATGGTAAGATTAAGAGAGAATCTGTGAAACAAAAAGGTGATGATGGGAAAGATAAAGCATAATGGGAGTGAAAGAGCTAGGGAAGTTCCCAGGTGGGGACTAATTAACAGGGACTAGTAAGAAGGCTGAAAGGTGACAAATGTGTGGGAAGGAGACAGAGATGGAGACTTATGGTGAAAATGAAAAATAAATTAAATGAGTACAAAAACAAATAGACTATAGGGGAAAAAAATGGATGGCTGAAAGATGTTAGTGGAAAATAAGTCTATCATTTAAACCAGAGGGCTGCTGGGAGCCAAGGCGGATGATCAGCTTGGCTTCCATGTTTTTTCTTTGGTCAGGATCCCAGAAGCCCTGCTGAAGGACACAAACAGAAAGGTCATTGACATTGTGGTCCCTGGAGATAAAGTGGGATACAATGGGTTTAGCAGTTTCACCATTCCTGACTGCTCTGTAATGTTTCCTGAAAATTAAAATTTGAAATAAGTCTCCTACAGAAATATAATCTGAGATACTTGTGTAATGAGTTGCAAGTGCTTATACCTAAAGGTCATGCTAAACACAAAGGCCCGGATATTCAGACTGTGCCAGCAAGCAAGCCTGGGCGCAGCGCAACATGGCTGCGCAGGGGCATTGACTGGTGATATTCAATGGAGCTGTGCCATGGCACAGCATCATTGATCTCGACCCTGAGCTACCTGCAGCGCATGGCACAGTGGCACCGCGCCACCGCAAGTGGCCAGAGGGAGCAGGGGATGCGCTTAGCCAGTTCAGTCTGCGCTATGTGCACCAAACCGTGATATTCAAAAGTCACATGCAAATGAGAGGCCATAATGTATGCAGAAGCAAATGGGGCCATCTGCATGTCATTATGGCCCCATTTGCATGCAGGTGCGCCGATCTCCGGCGACTTGCACCTGGCGTCCTGCCAGACTGCAGCCGTCGGGGACCGACGCCCCCTGCACAGTGCGGCAATGTGCCCCACTGCCTGATTGCGGGCATAGGTTGGAAAATACATTCATCCTATATCCCTGGTGGTCCAGTGGACCACTGCAGCCCAATCACAGGCTTCAGTAAAATTGAAATCATTCCTATATCCCTGGTGGTCCAATGGACCGCCGCCCGCATCACGGGCATAAGTACAATTTAAATCATTCTTATTCCCTGGTGGTCCAGTGATCGCTGCGAGTTCAATCACGGCATAGTACACTAAGTCATTTCAGCCCAGGTGTCCAGTGATTGCCGTAGCCCAATCATGGGCATAGGAATCTAATGAGAGCCTCACAGGTTTCTTTCCTCACTCAGCCCACCGAGTTCACTGCCCCGCCTCCCACCGGCCGCATGGAGCACCCACCACTCGCCTCCCCATCGCGATGCTGATCGGGTGTACGGCGAGGATTGGTCCCGGCGTGGGCCAATGGGCATGCAGCCCGTACCGTACTACACAGTCAGATATGTGAATGGATCCATTCACATATCTGGACTGTATAGTACGGTGCTGGCTGCATGCCCATTGGCTCATGCTGTGGACCAATGGGCATACAGCCCTACCGTACACTGTCAGTCGGCGGGCGGCGGGGTGGCAAGCGGGTGGGGTGCTGCCATCCACCGCTGACTGAGGGAGGAGCAGGGCGGTGGGGCTCAGTGGGCAGGTGGGGAGGGGGGTACCATGGAGCTCTCCTTGTTATTACATATGCCCGCGATCGGGCTGCTAGCGGTCCACTGGACCACCAGGGATATAGGAATGATTTTAATTTTACTGAAGCCCATGATTGGCCTGTGAGCGATCCACTGGACCACCAGGGATATTGGACATATATTTTACATGGATGCCCGCAATCGGGCTGCAAGTGGTCCACTGGATCACCAGGGATATTGGACTTATATTTTACAGATGCCCGTGATCAGGAGGCGCTGCCACAAGGTGCAGCCAGAGTTGGTGGCCACCCACAGATGGCAGCTGCCGTGTTGTGCCTTGCAATACGGCAGCTCACCTGTGGGTGGCCAGCTGTTGTTCCTTTTTTTTTTTGTCTCACCTGTGTGCAGCGCAAGTAGGGGTTGTGCATGCATGGACTCAGCACACCCCAGGCTGAATATCGGGATGTGCAGTGTATGCATGGGTACGCCCCCCCACCTGAGCCGCGTACATTACTGATGCGCTCCGGTGCATCGGGATTTGTGCCAGGCACAATCCCCATTTGAATACCGCATTCAGAGCGCATCAGTGGGTTGTGCATGGTGCAACACTGTTGTGCCATGTGCAACCCTTCTGAATATCCGGCCTAAGTATTCTAGAAGCATAATGTATAGCCGATACCTATTTATCATGTTAAATATTGCTTATTCATTTGCATTATTTATTTGCTGAAATTAGTTTTATTTATTTGTTTTATTTCTTTGTGGTTTGTTTGATTTTCTGAAACCTTTGTTGTTTATAGTTTACAGATTTACTATGTTTACAAGGTATATTTATGCTAATTAGGAATATTTAGAATTTGTACATATGTGAGTAAAATTTATGTTTCATATTCCTAAGTGTGACAGAAATGTTTTCATTATTATCCAGAACCTGGAAGATTGGTATAATATCATATTTGAATTTTATAATTATTTTTGGTAATTTATGAAAATATTTTTGGGTAAGGCCCGGGGTAAATCCAAGTGCTGTATTATAAAAGTGATATTATAAACTAATGTTCTGACACTCCCTGAACACAGTTAAACATTAAAAACAGAGAGTCTGCATCTACAGTATAGCTGTGGCAGGTAAATTCCTGTGTGGTACTCATGTGTCTCTCCCCTAATCATGATGCATGGCTTGTGGGATTGGAGTGGAGGGTGGCTGGGGTCCATGAGCAGACTGTGTGAGGGGGGTCAACCCACATAGCAGAATTGCCTACAAATCAACCAGGACACTTTGGGTTGCCAGGGATGCCTACATGGGAAATGCTTGTGAAATTCCTGTGCCCAGCACTGGGCAGTCAGTGTACAGATTGCAGCACCTTTGCACCTTTAATGCTCCCCTTGACTGCATGAATGTATTACTAGCTTCCTTATTGGTATACGGGTATGGGGGAGGAGGGAGTACGGCATTATGGTGCAAGGGACAGACAGCAGTGTCTGCAGGCATTCTCTAGAGTTACTCAAAAATCAATTATGAACCTATTCCAACATGACTGCAGTTTTTTATTTGATAATCACACTACAATTCTCATGCATAGTGCTGGAATGCAGAAATCAATGCTCACCATGGGTTAAGCAGGATGATGTGTAAATGATTAATTTGTGAAAAACAACAAAAGCACAGCAGCAGTCATCCACAAAACAGCCTGATGTTTTGCACCAAATACATATGCTTTTTGAAAGGCTAACATTGTAGGTAGGCTTCAGGTATAAATATATGATTATTTAAAGAGATAGTGTAAAAATGTTTACAGTGTAAAAAATCCACACACTATATATAGCAAAAATAAGCGATCCTTAAAAAGTTACAAATGCATCCCACTTTGTAGAAAACTCCAATACCCAATGAAACTGTACATATATATAAAAATGTAGCACAATTTCTATGGCTTGTTGATCAGTGAAAGTGGCTAGTTGCCAAAATATACTAGTTAATTATTATTGTTGCCACCCGATATATTATATCCATCTGGGGGCACATAAACATTAATACAACATCTTTTTATGGAAATTCAGGAAAAAACAACAACAATAAATCCTCAATACCCACTATAGCTAAACTTATTTACAAAAATATGACCAGCTAGATTACATGCGGATCTACTATGAATTATTGAAATGTAAAGCCGAGTGTCAGGCGCAAGACCTGATTTCCTGACACTGTATCCTGACACTTCGGGAAGTGCCCACAGCAGAGGTTTTAGTTGTGTTTTAGGGGTTTCTGCCCCCACATCCCCCTTTATTTAATATTACCTACTCTGCTGTGGGCAAATCTCAAGTGTCGGGATATCTAGTGTCGGGAATCAGTCTTTAGGCCCCTAACACTTGGGTGTTTGCATTTCATTCATTTATAATACTCCTCTACAGGGCTAGTTATCCTTCTAAAATGGCTAGTTGCCAAACTCATATACAGAAATATGGATAGTACGTGCATTCTAGTAAGGTGCTTGGCTGGCAAAAACATAGCTAGTATTTAGTCATTACAACCTGACAAATTTAGTCAGGAGGCACATAACATAAATGTTTAACAATATATCTCGAGTTTAAATCCAGCAATGACAAACCAGAGTTATCATAGAAAAGGAATTTTCTACAGAGCATCATTCAGGCCCATACCAATGTGGACTTTCAATTTAAAGTGCCAAAAGGCTTTTGTTTTAAGCAGGAGATTGTTTATATCTCTTCCCAGCTTACCAACTCTGACAACCTCAATACCATAAAACTTAAATGTATGTTGCCCTCCAGCATTTTTGCATTTTCCATATCCTTTTCTCTATTCAATGTAGATATTCATCCAGGCGTTCTTTGAATTTGTAACTTGTTTTTCCAATGTAACAATGATTACAACTACATACGGCCATATATACAATGCCAGTGGTGCTGCAGTTGATGAATGTCCTCATCTTAAATTGTTGTCCTGTATCGGGACTTGAAAACCACCACCCATTGCTAAATGGTTACACAATTTGCAAGAGCCACATTTCTGTATGCCTGCTAGTTATCACTCTGTTACTCACAACATCACTAGCTGTGTACTAGCTGTGTACTAGAAGGTCAGAAAGATTTTCTCCCCTTATGTGTCATTCTAGGGATGTTCAGTGAACCTTCTAAGTTTGGACTCAGTTTCAAAATATGCTGATTTTCTTGAATCGTTTCTGAACCAAACAAGACTAAGGTGTGTATGTAGTTATAATTTTTAAGCAGTCCTCGGAAACTACTCTTGCTGCATGATACTGTCTACTGCCAGTATTTCTGTTTATCAAGTCCTCATGCTGCAGATTATTGGCATGTAGTACTGATTTTTCTATACATTTACTACTGTAACCTCGTTTGACAAAACATTTCCTCACAAGACTTCAGATTGATACAATTTATTTTCAAGCATACTGTATAAATATTTTCTACTGTGTGTTAAGGATGATTTGAGGAGAACTGCAGGATCAAAGTAATATCTGTCTCCTTTCTGAAAAGAGTAGTAGAGATGCCATTGTTACCATTTTTGGTAATCACCACAACTGAAAAGGTCACAGTACTAATACTCCAGCTTAAAGAAAAGTGTAGGTTGGGGTTTGTGCTTGCTAGATCTTTAACAAAGTTAATCAAACATTCTGATAAGCCCTTTCTTACCAGCAGTACATCATCAATGAAATGGTGGAATAAAACCACCAAATCAAATGAGCTGTTTTCCCTGGAAATCTCCCACATGCCTTAATCTATATTAGCATAATTTGGGGCTATAGAGGCCCCCACCCTGGTCCCTTTAACTTGGATGAAATTTCTATCAGCAGATGTGAAAGCATTTGAATTTTAAACCTTTTCTGTGAGGACAACCAGTGTCTTTACCACAGTAGGGGTATATTGAGACTTCATATAGAGGGTTTCATTGAGGGCAGATATCCCTTCCACATGAGGAATATTAGTATTTAGTGCCTGCGCATTGAGGGTAGCCAAAGTGGTGTTTTCCTCAATGTGCAGTTCTTGCAAGGTGGATAAAATACCACTTCTACCTCTGCTATAAGTAGGAAATTGGCTGGCAACATATTTAATATGTTCATCAAACAAATTTCTCCAGCGGATCTGTAAGGGAGCCAATACTGGCCAGAACTGGCCTGCCTGGTGGATTCCACAAATCTTTGTAGATCTTTGAGATGCAATATAATGTGGACCTGATAGGATGTTCTACATTTAAATACTCCTATGTTACTTTCAAGATAACATTAGAAATAAGTAACTCATACAAGTAGCAATCAATGTCCTGTTTGAATGTCTTGGTGGGATCATACAACAGTTCCCTAGAGAAAGTTATGTCTGTTAGTTGCCTAGTAACTTCCTGCTCATACTTTCCCCCATCCATGAAGATGATTGCAGTGCTTTTGTCCATGGGCATGATTATTATGTCTTTACTGTCCTGTAAGTGTTTCAAAACTTCTCTTTTTGTCCCTTGAGCAATTATATTGAGTAGTTTTATACTGCTGGCAAAGATACTTGATGCATTGTCTGCAAGTTTTTCAAACACTTGAACCATGACATTGGTGGGTGGTAGAAATGTAGATTTCTTTCTAAGTATACATTCCTTCTCTGGAATGCATAGGTCTGTAGCTTCAGGATTAACATCTAAAGTGGCATTAAATATGATGCCACTTCTGATATCATCAAGTTGGTTGGAAAAACACATGTCTTGGTTTTTGGCAAAGAATGTTTTTAAATAAAGATTTCTTGTAAATCTCTTTAGTTCTAATATGGTTTCAGACAGATCAATTCAGCTAGCTGGCATGAAAGATAATCCTTTCTGTAGTAACTGTCTCTCAAGGTCCAATAAACTGGACTGAGGAATATTAATAACAATGCTGTCATTTATTGGCCCCTCCTCAACCTGTTCCTGTTGTAGCCCCTTCCCCCTGTGGCGGCAGGTTGACTACTGATGGTAAGGTATGCCTTACTGCTCTTGTACCTCATGTTGTTGGTCATAGCTGAACCTGGCTATCTGAAGACCCCTGTGTAGTTGGTGTATGGGTAGCAGTAATTGTTGGGGTGGCACCGGTTGTATGCCTAACTAGCTCAGTGGAATACTCATTTTTCTGTCACATAAAAAATGTTGAGGAGGGGAGACTTGGAGATCACTATTCATTCAATGTACCTTCCGTATCAGAGCCATTGGTACCACTAGTGTAGGTCTCTGTTCTATTCTGATTAGTTTTCTTTAGAATGGAGTGAGGTGTTGATGTTTTTTTTTTTTGCTCCAGTCAAAGATCCATCCATGTAAATAATCGAGTGTGTTTTGCTCAAATTTTCTGATTTTCACTCATTTGATTCTTGTATTGTACAGCTGGATTGTGTCTGTGGTCTGTTTACTATACACTATATATTCTGCTGACCCAGAGAAAGTAAGTACTTGCTCCTCTCTTGCTGTTACTAGGGCTGTCACTCTACTTCTGTTTTAGTTGCATCACTCAAAATGAGTCTAATGAGTCCAGCTGATGTTTCTAGCAGTGTAGCCCTGGATAGACCACTGGATAGGGAGGAGATAGCACTTTGGCTAGTATCAAAGCTGAGTGTGAAAAATGATGCCCCTTCCCTAGCACTTATAGGAAAGGCTAATGTAATCAAGATGTGTACCTTGCCCAAATGCATATATTTGTTCCAGTCCTTACTGGTCAGGGTCGATGTTCATTTTTTCAGAAGCTAGACTCCATTGTACATATTTTTCTATGGAGGGTAGACCTGCTCGAATCGGTAGAGACATATTGCATCAGCTTTCTGGGGGAGGGGCCTACTCACTTTAAAACATACTACTGGTCCCCACAGTTAGCATTTCTACCTAAACATGGGGTTACATCCTGCCCTGCTGGGATAGAGATGGAGAAGGAGGATTTTGGTGTACCATTTGGGAGGGTCTCCCTCCCCCATCACTGGTGCCACTGGATAGAGAGCAAATAATCCTTTCACCAGAACCCTGTTGGACTCCTGGTCCACCATACAAATACATCCATCATGCCCCAGGGCTATCTAGAGCAGCCTTTCTCTCAGAAGCATTATTTATGGGCACTCTTGGTATAAACTATTTCTGCACCAAGCCCTGCTAAGATGTAGTACAGCTGGGATAAAAAAAGTCAGTGTCCTGCAGGAAGGAGGGTACCCTGAGGTCCTCTGTAGACCACTGGCAATCTGGGGCTATTCAGGCAGGGGCATTTTTTGCCTACTTACAAATTTGCCATTGGCTTGCCCACAGTGACATGCTCACTCACAATGTTGGTGAACACTCCCCAGTGGAGGCAATTTTGTATGCACCCCAGCCCAAGACCAAACCACTTCCTGCCTTTTACAGGCTGGTGCTTGGGAGCATGAAAGATCCCACAGGGGCATGTAGGGCTAAATGGAGTGCTGTCCTGGGCATAGAGGTTTCTCCCTAAATATGGAAGGTAGCTGTCTCACACTTTGTCAGCTGTTCCCATAACAGTCAGCTGCAGCAGGTTAAATTAAATTACATGTACAGGACTTATATTACCTGTGTGCTTGCACCAGTTCTGCAGTGAGAGATCTCCTCTGCCCAAAATGGCAGGCTGACAATGGTACTGCTCCTTTTGCACATAGCACTGACTGGCAGATAAAATCCTGCCCTTCTGGAAGGAAGTGCACAGAATAATGGATGAAGTCCTGCATTTGCCATTGCCTGATATCCCTCTGGAAATGCTACTGGATGTTAAACCCTGGCACAAAAGTCAACCCACAGGGGTCACCTGTATACCTAGTGCTGGTGAATGCATGTAAAACATTGGCTCACTTTAACACTGATGATGAACAACTGAAGACATGAGACACTGGTGCAAGGGTGCACATATGTTGGGGTAGTGGGGATCAATGGCAACATTGAGAGACAGACATATGCTCCAGACAGGGTGGGGGGCTGCCAAGTGGGACTCTGTGTTTGTATCAGACCCTGGACAGCGGTGGTGCCTGATGTATCAGTTGATCACATTGGTGATTCTGAGATTTTTAGGGCTGCTGTGGGTGAAGCCCTGCAGACCTTTGCTATGAGAGAAAAGGACTCCGCATTCTTCTGAATGAACAACATGTTGGACTTGCATCACACCGCCTCGGCGTCCGTGAAGCAGTCCACCCATGTTGTCTCTACCGATGCAGCACTGCACTGTTTTACAGTACCAGCGGTTATGGTGGAACATGGCACACTCTGTTATATCCAAGATGGCCACCATACTTCATTGTATATGTGCTAGTAGTCACACATGCATAGTAGTATGCAATGGCCATCTTGGGCATGGCAGAGTGGGTCATGTTCCACCATGACCACCCATTTTATTTATTTTTTATTATAAAATTCCTCCCACTGATCCCTCCCAGCACCCACTATCCTACACCCCTCAGAATATAACTGTGACACTGGGGTGGCCAATCCCGCAGTGTCATGATCTGGGATCCGTGGTCCAGTTTTTTTTTTTTTTCATGTAACGGTCCATCAATGTCTTTCTGCCATCTGCTCTCCCACCCAACCTCTCACTCAGCACCCACCACCGCACCCCCTCCAAGCTCCTTACTTACCCATCAGGTGTCCAACACCATAATCCTCTCTGACTGCAGACACGCCTTCACTCTTCAAAGCCGGACTGCGAACTGAAGACACAGGTATGCAGTTCAATGTATTTCAAAGGGGTTTTGAACTTAGTGCCATAACTTGAGCATTTTTTACTTTTTGCCCATATTTCAACATGTTTTGGGACCCCACATCATGAACAATGTCACTGTCATTAGGTAGATTTGTCCCTAAAGGGTGATTTCGTGAGTCCCTGTGCAAAATCACCTTTCGGGCAGGAGTTGAAAATTTTCTATGATCTTGTTCATGAGGTGGGGTCATAAGAAGGCTATATTGAAAATCTGATGTAGAACTATTGAAAAACAACAAAGTTATGACCCTACATTAAATTTTGCGAATGCAGGCTCATAATGTTGGTACTTTTTTTATATCCCGAAAGGTGATTTCGCGGTCCCTGTGTGAAATCACATTTAGGGCACCAGTTGAAAATTTTCTCTGCCCTTGTTCATGAGGTGGGGTCATAAGAAGATTATGTTGAAAATTTGCTGCAAAAATATAAAAAAAAAAGTTATGAGCCTACGTAGAATTTTGCAAACTCAGGCTTCTAACTTTGGTACTTTTCAATATTTTTGCCCCAAATTTACAACATAGCTATATCTTTACAGCACCTCATGAATGTGACAGCTGACATTTTTCAAACCCTGGCCAATATGTTTTTTTACATCCTGAAAGGTGATTTCACGGTCCCTGCGTGGAATAACTTTTTGTCCAGAAGTTGAAACTTCCTCTGCCCTTGTTCATGAGGTGGGTCATAAAAGGCTATGTTCTAAATTTGGTGTAAAAATGTTAATAAACAACAAAGGTATGAGGCTACATTGAATTTTGCGAATGCAGGCTCATAAGTTTGGTAGTATTCAATATTTTTACCCCAAATTTTCAACATAGCCATTTCTTTATAGCACCTCATGAATGTGATAGCTGTCATTTTTCATCTCCTGCATAAATTGTGTTTTTGCATCCCCAAAAGTTGATTTTGCAGTCCCTGCACAAAATCACCTCTAAGCCAGGAGTTGAACATTGTGTCTGCCAGTTTTCATGAGGCAGGGTCATAACAAAGATAACAGAGGAGGGTAACTAGAATGATGCAGGGTCTGCACCAGAAGCCATACAAAGAGAGACTAAAGGAGCTTAACATGTATACTCTCAAGGAAAGGAGGGAGAGGGGTGACAAAAGGGTAGCATCTTTCAAAAAAAGAGATGTGCAGGAACAAGGGGTCACAATTTAAAGATGGGGGGACGGCTCAGGGGCAATGTGAGGAAGTATTTTTTCACAGAGAGGGTGGTGGATGCATGTAACGGCCTTTCTGAGGAGGTAGTGGGGTCAAAAACAGTGGGGGAATTCAAGAATGCATGGGGCAGATGTAAGGCAATTCTAGTGGGCGTTGGAGGAAGTAGGCTGTTGGTAAACTAGGATCTGCAGCTTATCCAATAGGTAGGGAAATGGGCAGACAGGGTAGTCCAAGCGGTCATTATCTGCCATCAAAGTCTTTGTTTCTATGTTTCTATGACAAGAAGGGCCACCTCATCATGGTTCAGAGCACAGGACAAAGCAGTAACTCTAGCATCGTTGTATATCCCTCCAGGGTTCAAGACCCCAATGATAAACAACTATTAAAACTGTTGATAGTGAATACAGTCGGGATCCTGCTTTTAGCAAGGGACTTTAATATACTCCAGTCCAACATGAGAGATACCACTAATACTACCCTTCCCCTCCAAACTGCCTAACATAAATATTGCAAAATCCATGTTAAGGGACTGTAGAGGGATGGATATTTGGTATGAACTCCATCCCAAAACCAAAACTACACACGCTGTTCAGTGGTTCATGGAATCTACACATATACAGATTACCGATACACACAACAAGAGTATGTATGCCTTATTACTAAATGCAAGAGAAGAGATTTTTTTGGCCCAGCCTCATTCCGGGCTGAGGCTCAGCCACTGCCCTGCATGCTACCCCACCATGTCCAGGGCTTACCCTCTCTGGACGGGGCTAGTGGATGGAGGCAGAAGGAACAGTGGCTGGGCAGGGCATCGCCATGGGGGTGATTTTGGTGATGCTGTAACCCCCTGAGGCAGGACATGCAATGACGTCAATGTCTGTCTCACCTCCCATGCAACTCGGCACCAGCCTTTTTTTCCATAGGATCCCCCAGCCTCCGCCAGAGGTTGCTGATAGGCTGGATGCTCCCCCCTCCCCCCAGAAGGGTTTGCTGCCCCTTGGGTGCTCAATCTTTCTCCTCCCAGACAGCCCTCTGACTCTTGGGTCCGTTCCTGAACCTGGGATGTTGGCATCACCAACGGACGCCGTGCCGCTGCACCGAGGTAGGGCGTATTTTACTATCCATTCATACCCTGATAAAGACACATCTCTGGCTAACTACAGAGACCTAACAGACTCGGGTGACTAAACTCTGACTCTGCTCAGAAGAATTTTGGAGTTTCATTACAGACAAGATTGACAAAATACAGACTCAAAATCAGGGAGGGACACGTACTGCTGCCTGCTTTGGGATACTCTTAAAATGGTACTCTTTGGTCATTTGATTGAATATTCCTTGTGGAAACATTGTGAAAGATCTCAACATTTATGGACCTATTGGAAACCTACCATTTCCTGCAAATGATAAATAAACAGGGAAACATGTTCTCAAGGCCCACCTGGAGAACGTGAGGCAAGATATAGATGCAATATTCTCCACAAAACTCAACTGATCTGACCTTTCTGCAGCATAAATACTATGAGGTAGGGCCAAGAGTGACATGGATCCGTGCTCATCAGTTACACCAAGAGAAAACTAGGACCTCAGTAACTAAACTGTATCACCTCTAGACTGGTCATTTACTCTGGCAGATGCAAGAAACAGCAGATGCTTTCAAGACTTATTATTATTCACCTCTATACATCACACTCCCCTCATGACCCTGAATTGAATAACGTGATTTATCTTCTCTATCACTCTCACAGCTCAGACCTGTGCAGGCAGAAACCCTCACCTGGTTGATAGCCAAAATCCAGAAAGCCCCAGGACCAGATGGTTATATAGTAGAAATATATAAGAGCCAGTAGGAGCAACTTCTTCTTTCTCTTCTGAAAGCCTGTAACAAGGTCCTGTCTAGGGGAGCAATCCCAAGCATGTGGCAATACGCCATAATTTCAGTAATCCCTTTAAAGCAGGAAGGACCCATCATATTGCTCTAGCATATAGACCCATATTGTCCTAACATGGATTTAAAATATTCATGGCAGTCCCAGCACATTGAGTAGATGCCCTGTTACTGAGCTCATCCATTAAGATCAAATGGAATTTGTTCTTTCCAGACAGATAGGAGAAAATATTAGATAGACACTCCACATTCCCATCATATACACAGGATGCAGAACCCACTCTATTAGTTTGTACACAGATAAGGCATTTGATTTGGTGTCATTACCCTATCCTTTTGCAATAATGAACAAAATGGGGTTTACTAAAGAATTTATGCAGGCTATACAAAGAATGTATAGACCCCCGAGCCATTGCAGGTTAATGGCCATGTATCTGACTCTTTTGACTGGGCTGCCACACCTGACAAAGTTTTCCAATGTCCCTTGTGCTGTTCATCACTTTTATTAAACCATTGGCACAGGCTGTCAGACAGATGACACACATATGGGGACTACACTACGCAGGTACAGAAAATCAGATAGCCCTTTACTCCGATGATGTACTATTATATGTAACCCACCTGCAAACAACCCTCCTAGAAGTCTTCCATTTTAGATACATTTAGCACCATCTCATCCAACAAATAGGTTCATAGATATATTTTCAAGTCCATAAGCTACCAGGAGCCATATAAAGACGTGCCATGCACATTGGTTTTAACCAATGAACTCCCATTTTATATCGCCCATATGCTGATCTAATAGTCATTTAAAGGCCAACAAATTTTCACCATCTATTACTTCTTCAGGAAGCATGTTCCACAATCCCACTACTCTTTGATTGAGCCATTTGCCCCTTTTTAAGGTTTTATACTGTTCACCCTTTAGCTGAAAATGGTGGACCTAGTGGCTCTGCCAGAACTTTCCTTTTTTACACAGGCCTGCAGATGTCCAAAGGAACCCATCACATCAGTTAGCGATTTAAAGATAAAACACAAGTCCCCTCTGATTCTGCGATAAGTAACTGAATAAATTCCCAATTCCTGTAACCTAGCAAGATATGGTTTATTCCTTGTCTGATACACACGCTTAGTCATTCTTCTCTGAACTCTTTCTGACCGTCTACAACTACTGACACTTTGGGTGGAACAAAATGGGTCACCATGCTCTAGAATTGATCTCACAATGGACTTGTACAATGGAATAAATACAGTTCTTTTATGCTCCTGATATTTCAAGGATATGGCCTATCATTGTCTGTGCTTTTTAGCGATCTTTATTGTGTAGCTTTAAATTCATTGTGTCACTAATAATAATTCCCAAATCCTTTTCCCTGTCTACTTCATCTATGACCTTCATGTTTATCTTATATTGTGCTCTCATATTATTGTGTCCAAAGTGCATAACTTTACATTTTTTTTATTAAATTTAAGTTAATGTTTACAGGCCCATGTTTCCAGGTTCTTCAACTGGGTTTGAAATTACTAATAGAAGCACTAACATTAACTATTGCTCCAATCTTTGTGTCATCACAGCATTTATAAAGCCATGTCCCTGTAGTAACTTCGAAAGATGACACAAACAGGCTGAACAGACTGGGTCCTAAACTGAGCCCTGAGGCACACCACTAGATAAAGTTCCACAATCAGAAAAATAGCCCTAGATCTGGATCCTTTGTGTTCTATTCTCCAACCAGGATGCAATCCAAGCTATTAAAGTAGCATGTGCCCCCACCTCTTGCAAGGTCTTAACTAACAAATTATGGGATACAGAGTCGAATGATCTAGAAAGTCCCACTAAATTACATCCACAGGCAAACCTTGTTCAAGTGCCTGGCTGACCGGTTCAAAAAGTGCAAAGGTTACTGACACATGATTTCTCAGAAGAAAATCATGCTGGGAGATGTCAATCTGACTCAGTTGTGTCAGGTTTACAGCCAAAAATTCCTTAATGAACTGTTCCAGAACTCTACCCAATACCGGAAGTAATACTAATGAGCCTGTAATTTTCCAGATTAGTTTTATCACCTGCCTTATAACTTGGAGTAATGTATGCCTGTTTCCATACATACAGCACTCTACCCTCCTTTAATAAGTGGTTGAAGAGCACAGCAAGTGGTTCTGAAAGTACGTCAGCAACACTCTTCAGGAACAGAAGGTGCAGCCCATCAGGACTTCCTGATTTATAGGGATACAAATTAAATACATCTAAAAACGGAGTGCTCTCACTGTATTATTTGCTACCCATTGCATTTTGCACAAGCTAGCCCTTTAGTCGGGACCATACCAAAATAAAATACCTTGGGATTAAACTAATATCACAAATTGAGCAATTTTAAGTGGCTAATTATGACCCTTTATCTAGACAAATGGCTGCTGATTTGCAACACTGGCTCACCTTCTCCCTTACCCTAATTAGGTGGATAGACTCAGTTAGGATCGTAGTTCTCCCCAGTTTTTTTTTACAGATTTCAGTATGTACCAGTGCTCCTGATGGATTTGAAGAAATGGCAGGTGTTTATCTTGAGGTACTGTATATTTGGCAGGAAGACGTCCAAAAATCCAGTTTAAAATCTTAATGTTGCCTAGGAGCCAAGGGGTTCTAGGTCAGCCAGATCTACAACTATACTTCACTGCAGCTCAGCTTAGAATCCTTTTTCAGTGGCATATACCTGGTGGTGGACCACGGTGACTTGCCATGGAGGACTACGGTGACTTGCCATGGAGGACTATCTGATACCTCCACATGAGATGGTTGGCTATTTATTGGGCATGGACCCAACCCTCAGAGAGTAACTGGAGGATAATCCCTGGCTGTGTAGGGGTGGGGAGACCTGGAGGGGTGCTGTGTCCTGCCTAGCATTATTCCATAACTGATATGGGTCTGCACACTGGTGCAATTGGAGTCTTTCTTACCGGCATGCCTGGATACTACCTTTTGGGACTGGCAGTGGCATAATTTAATACATTTGAACCAGACGTGTGAAGGGGAGGATATACAGTCATTTGAAGATCTCTGACAACAATACAGCTTACCTCAGAAAGTCCTTTTTTGATACCTAAAAGTCTGCCATTTTCTTAACAATAGACCCTCGTATGTACTCTACTTAACAGAAGCTTCTGCTCTGATACAAGAATTAATGCACCATATCTGAATGCAAACCACTAGCCATTTGATTTCCATAATATACAAAGCATTAATAGACACCCAACAGGAGAACACCATGAGGGTGGCTAAGTGATAGGAGAGGGAACTCCAGATAGAGTTTACATTATCAGACAGGGACAAGGTCTGCTTTGAAACAAGCAGAGTGGCAACCTCACATATCTGGAGGGGAAGTATGCCCAGAAGAACCTGATTTGGTGTTTTAGAACATCAGCAGTCACCTCCAGATATTCAATGGGTGGTTCAGCAGCATAGTGTAGACTATATGGGGACCATCAGGGTAACCACTCCCATATTATGTGGACCTGCACCCTACTGCAACCTTTCCTAAGGGACCTGGAATGGGAACTATCTCTGGTCCTGCAGGTGCCTATATCTTTATCCCCGCAGCTGTACTTATTTCACCTCTATCCAGTGGGACTCATAGATAGACACATTAAATATTTATTGGGGCTCATGCCCCTGGCAGCTAAGAAATGCATAACCAGAAACTGTCTCTCCTCAAAAATAGGTAGCATGTATGATTGGAGAGCCACAGTTAATGACATCTATCAGATAGAAAAATCACATACAGCTTACAGTAAATGAGAAGCTAGATACCTTCTCTTCAAAGTGGAATAGCTGGGTTATATATGTGATGAAATTTGATACATGATTCAGATTTGATCCCTTAGATACTGCCTAACCCTGGGCAGTGTCTGATGAGGGATTAGTTCTTCAGGGCTCATGGTGCCGATGTAGAGATACATTGGATGGAATGGAGAGAACTTCCTCTGAAAGGCCTCTTACTCCAAGCTTCCTGCCCCCCCCCATGGTTTGTTTTTCCCCTTCCTGCCAGCAGCCACCTTTATTTTGTTCAGATAAGAAGGACCCACTAGCAGAAGAGACGCTCCACCAGCCCACCACCCTGCCACCTGCTTGCTGTTTAGGGGGAAAGCAGGCAGTCTGTATCCCTTAAGACATGTCTTTTAATTCTACCTGTTGTCTGACATTCTGGATGAATAATGTAGATCTGTGCAACAATATGTAATTTTGTATGCACAAAAAGTAGTTAATAAAAAGATATTTACACACAAAAAAAGAACATTGGCTCAGTACGGGATAAGTGTGCCCCTCCCCCCATTCGCCCCTTAGAACAAAAACTTACTGCACTGCTGCAAAACAGAACAGACACAACTGGGACCCAATAGACAAGGATCTGTATTCCAGGATACTTGGCATCCCCCGTTGTCAGTAGCAGAAAATGGTGTCTTCCCTACTTGAAAGACCCTTTCATTCTCATGCACACATTGTCCCAGTGAATGGATTATATGCCAGAATAGATTAACCAGATTTATTATAATTTATTATTTTAGCTGTTAATTATAACCATTTTCCAGAATGGCATAAAATAAAATGTAATGCATATGGAATTCATGTATACAATGAATTAGTTATCAACTGGACTTTTCAGGTTTTAACGTTAAATGACATCAAGATCTTTCTTTTTCTTCTGTATGTATGATGCGTCTTACAATTTTCTATACTGTATGTTGTATATTTTGTTGTTTATGTTTGAACAAAATATATTTACAAAAAACACTATCATAGATCATATGTAAAGAACAAAAGTGTTTAAAAAATGATGTCTGCTCTGGCAAGGCTTTGTCAGTCTGACTTTCACAAGAATTTACTAATGCCTACTTATGATGCCTTGCTCTGAGAATGAGATTTGAAAGTATCCATTTGAATGCTGGGTGCATAGGGAGAGGTATCTCCAGCAGAAGGAAGGAGGTGGTGATGCCACTGTATAGAACATTGTGAGACCTCATCTAGAGTACTGTATCCAGTTCTGGAACTTCATCTCCAGAAGGATATATACAGAGCTGAAGCAGTTCAGAGAAGAGTGACAAAAATGGTTTAGGGGCTGCACCAAAAGTTATATGAGGGGAGACTGGAGGATCTCAATACCTATTACCTGGAGGAGAGGGGATATGATAGAGTCTTCAAATACCTCAAAGGTATAAATAAGGTACAAAAGGTAGCATCTTTCAAAAGAAAAAGATGTTCAAGAACAAGAGGCCATGATATGAAAATAGAGGGGTAGACTTAAGGGTAAAATGAGAAAATATTTTTCAAAGAAAGTGGTGGATCCATGGAACAGCCTCCTGGCAGAGGTTATGGGGCAAAATGGTAGGGGAATCTAAAAACGCATGGGATAGACATAAAGGAACTCTAGCAATAGGAAAGAGAGGTAAGCCTTAGATCATTTAGAATCTGCAGTTTATGAAACAGGTGGGGAAACATTTGCAGACTAAGGGCCATGCAGTCCTTATCTGCCATCAAATTCTATGTTTCTATGTTTCTATCCACATGTATGAAAATGACACAGTCATTTACACCTCCATTTCCACGTTGTCTTGCACTGGTTTCAATCTAACCAACTTTGGATCAACACAAAAACTGTCCATGACCTTGGCACCAGGCAAATATTGTCCAGACCTCAACTCTGCTTGTCTTCTCCAGCTTGGATGGCACACCTGTTGAAGTGGTTCATTCATTCAAATACCTTGGTGTGTGGCTAGATACCAAACTTGACTTCTCTGTCCACATTGATGCCATCCATGGCAAGCTTCTCTAAACATGGTACCCTGTACTGCAATAAAGACTGTCTCCACAGGTACACTGTGAGCTTGTCACCAAAATGGTGCTCCTGGTCATTGACTATGCGGATGTAGTCTATGGCACTGCTCCTCCACCCCTTGCCAGACTGGGCATGGTTTGCAACTCTTTCTGTCATTCTGGTATAGCAGGAGGTGGCAGAAGGTGAAGCAAAGTGGAGGGCCTTTCTGAAGTACACCCGCCATGAGAGAGAGGAGGACAGGAGGTTTATGTAGAGAAATTCGGGAGGCAGGAAGAGAGGGTCCAGGCAGCCAAGTCAGAGAAAAAGAACTAGACTGGGGCAGGGATTAAGGAAGAGGAGAAGGATTTCTTCTGCTAGCATTAAGGAAAAAAGCAGAAGGGATGGGGTTGTCAGGATAAAGAGGAATGGAGGATGGGCAGAAAAGGGATAAGATCAAGCAGAGGCTTTAAACAAGTACTTTTGCTCTGTCTTCACTAAGGAAGCTGAAGGACCGATACCACAGAAGAGGAAGGGGGGAGCCCGGGGGGGTGGATTATGAAGGGAGATTGGGGTAGACAGGGTCCTAAGGGTAAGTGAACTGTAGGTGGACAAAGCACCAGGACCAGATGGTCTACACCTGAGAGTCCTGAGGGAGTTGGCAGGGCATAGCAGCCCTGCTGAAGGACCTATTCAACACCTTGCTGGAGGAGAGATGTGACCGCAGTACTGGAGAATAGCACACATGGTTCCACTCCACAAGAGTGGTCCTAGGGACAAGCTGAGTACCTACAGACCCTTCAGCCTGACCTCCATGGTGTGGAAGATAATGGAGACCATTCTAAAGGAAAGGCTGGTGTCCTTCCTTGAGGATAATGGTTTTCAGGATGACAGGCATCATGAGTTTGTCAGGGGGAGATCTTGTCAAACCAACATGATTGACTGGGTTTGCAAGGTCATTGGACAGGAGGCAGGCAGTGGATGTCCTGCACATTGACTTCAGTGAAGCATTCGATTCAGTGCCACATGGCAGGATGATCAGCAAGCTAAGGGACTTGGAATAGGGGACAAACTGCTGGGGTGGGTCTATAACTAGCTGCGGAAAGGAAATGAGGGAGTGGTGGTGGTGGTGGTGGGGGGACAATCCAAACCTCAGGCCTGAAATTAGCAGGTCCCACAGGCTCTGTACTTGGACCTGTGTTGTTCAACATCTTGACTGGTGACATAGCAGAGGGCGTCAAAAGTAAGATCTGCCTCTTTGTGGATGATACCAAGCTCTATGGGTGGGTGGACACAGAGGAGGGAAGACAGGACTTAAGGGAGGATCTGGCTAGGCTGGAGAAATGGTTGGGCATCTGGCAGTTGGGTTTTGATGCCAAGAAATACAACGTCATGCACCTGGGTGCCAGGAACCCTGGGGCCAGCTACTGATGGGGGGGGGGAATACAGGTGGCAGGTGGCAGTCTCAGAGGAGGAAAAGGACCTTGGAGCGGTGGTCAGAGGTGACATGAAACACTCAACACAGTGTTGCAAAGCAGCAGCCAAAGCAAATAAAATGCTAGGCTGAATCATCTGGCGAATAACCTCTAGGAGGGAGGAAGTAATTCTGTCACTATACAGGTCACTGGTGAGGCCACACCTAGAATACTGTATGCAGTTCTGGTGCACACATGAGGAGAGGCTGAGAGAGCTCAACATGTACTCCCTGGAGGATAGAAGAGAGGGGGGGACATGATAGAGACTTTCAAGGACCTCAAGGGAATAAACAGGGTAGGATCAGAGGGCATCTTTAACTTAAGCAAAAAGAGGGTGCAGCAAGGAGGCACAGCCTGGAACTAATAGTGGGTAGATTTAAGAAGGAAATGAGGAGGCACTTTTCACTGAAAGGGTGGTGAACAGAGTGGAATGAATTGCCAGAGGAGGTGGTTGTGGTAAACACAGTGCTAGTTTCAAGGGGAGGTGGGATAGGTGAAGAAGAAAATCAGGGTGGGAAGAGTTGTTACTGGAGGAGGAAGGGGAGGTGCTAGGGGTGGAAAGCCGACTGCATGGGAAGGTGGGGGGCAGCTGGGAACTTAATGGATTTTTCGGCGACTTGATAGACCATTATGGCCTGTTTCTGCTGCAAATTTGTATGTTTTATGTTTTCCTATGAACTCCTTCTCTCGTACTCAGTATTGCTCCTCTACTTCTCCTTATCCATTCATCCTGTACCTTCACTTGCCAGAACCACTGTGCTTCATTCATATCCAAATACCAGTTTGGGTCCCTTCTTATACTCCTCCTACCACTTCTTCTCTATCCCTCTCCTCCTGCTGCCTCCACTCCGGGATCCTCACACTCTCACCATTCCTCATCCCTGCTCCTCAGCTGGGCAATCAGCCTTTCCTATTGTCTCTCTTCACTCTGGAACCTATTCCCATCCTTCCTGTATTTCACTACATCCCTGGTTTCCTCAGGTACCAACTAAACCTCCTTCCCCCCGCTGCTGATTTCCTCCCTACCTGACTGCCCCCCTTTGTATCTGCCTCCTACTCCAGTGCAGGTGTGACTGGAATGCTTGATTTCTTGCTGCTAGCTCTTATGGCACTTAGTCCTGTTTTAGATCATGTACTCTATACCACTTTATTGTAATTGAGAAATGTTATATAATGGCATTAGCTGTGCACTGTGTCCATGCAACATATTTGCTTCCCCTGTTCCCTTCCCCGTGTCACACCTGGAAACAAGCTTTGCTCAGGGTACCGCTCCCCTGTCACCAGTTTTCAAATAAATAAATAAAGTATGTGTGTGGTTTGCTGAGATGCACTGAGACACACTATTTGTATATTTCTTCCCTCCTAGCATCCTATTATGGATTCCATATGCTGCTTTCCTTGAAAACTGCTTCTCTGGTATGCTCACAGGTGTAATAAATGGATGGTGCATCAGGGTTCTGACAGGATGCCTGGTTGAGATTACAATTGCAGTACACTAAGGGGCCTAAAAGAGGGCAAAACACATGCCTGTACTTTGTCATTTTCTGCCTGTACTGGATCCAATGTAAACTTGTTTAAAAAAAATGATATCTGTTCTGAAAAGTCTTGCCAGCCTAACTTGCACAAGGATTTGTTATTCTCATGATGCCTTGATCTGAGAAGGAAGCTTGAGATAACAGTACGTGTATGATTTGGAGCAATGCACAAAAATCATTCGGAAATTTCTTATCACCAAGCATCCTATTGTGGATCCATTCCCATATACTGCTTTTCCTGCAAGGATGTCTCTGGTATGCTCACTACAAGTGGGCTACAGTAAATGGCCATTGCACTGTGTTTCTGATGTGATGCCTGCTCGAGATTATGACTACAGTACTCTGAAGAGTCTCAAAGAGGATGAAACACATATCTGTAATGCCTCACTCTCATCTTATACAGTATCACATGTACAAGCCTTGTTTTAAATTATTTTTATCCATTATGCATGTGAAAACATTACAAATATATCCATGTAGTGCAATTTACAACTTAATTGTTACACAGTGTTGTTATGATAGGTGAGCAGCCGCATTGCCTGCATGCATTTTTAGATTGCGGGGATCCCCTATAGCAAACGCTATAAATTTGAAACATGAAAGTTTATACAGGAGACTAAAATACAATCCAGTGCATTGGGTGATAAAAGTCATTAAAATGTGACAAAAGTAGTGTGAAACTGGCTAATCCGGTTAGCCTAATAGTATCCAGTTCATTTGTTTTATGTCCTGGGTCTATTTTCAAGCCCCAAGACCCTGCATACAATATTGCAAGTAGAAGAAAGTGCAGATAAAATGTAACATTTCCAAACATTTCTATGAATGGACATAGGTCCGTAAATATTCACCACGCTTTATATGATATATCAGGAGTTGAATGAATCTGTTACATCACAGGCTCAGCAACACATACAGTATGTTGATACAGGTTCCATTACAAGTACCCTCCTCCATATTTACAAGGAACATTTCTACATGCTCACTCAATGGAACATTCTGAGAAGTTTTTAAAAGGTGATGTCTATTCTGCTGAAACTCTGTCAACCTACATTGTACAAGGATTTGCATACCCATGATGCCTTGCTCTGAGAATGAGGCTTACTGCAGTTTGTGCGTGGTTTGGACAGATCCACAAATTACACATTTTTAAAACATGTTTTGTCTGTATCTTTCTGATATAAAATATGACTTCATCATATGAATATTAATATTACTATAGAAACCAGTGCAAGTTATTAAAATTCATCCTATGGAACATTTAATCCTTCCTCCCCGACCAACCCCCAAGTGATCAAAATCCGTTCTCAAACCCCAATCACTGGTGAGCAAGTAAACACAGAGGCTGGTCCAGTGGCACAGAGGGCTGAGGTGCCTGTGCCTCACCTGCTGCTGCACCAGTGACTGGATCACTCAGGGGTTGCTCGGGGGAAGGAGGATTCAGTGTTCCATAGAATGCTCTCCTCCTCTGCGGAGGGAGTGTTGCTAGCTCTGCTGTGTTACTGCCACCTGGGTGACAACAGGTGGCCATGGAAATGGAGCGGAAGGGGGTAGTGTGGATGTCTGCTGATAAGGATGCACACATATGTGCGTGTCCGCTCAGTCCTCACCCATGACCCGAGTGAAAGGGAGAAAATGGTGAAAAAGCTTCAATCTCTGTGGGATGACATGGCACTCCTGGGCAGGCTGTGCAACACCTACTGGGCTGCTTGCTGTTGCATTCATTTCTAATCTCCCTTGGGCCTGGGGAACCAGGAGGTTCCAGCATAGGGGGGAATCCATGGGCAGTGCAAGGCAGCAATGCTGTAAGCTCCAGAGATGACGAAGACAGGTCTGGGGAGTGGCAAGGTGGAAGTGGGTCAGCGGGGAAGGGGGGGCAAAAGAAAAGTAAAGTTACGCACACACACACACACACTCTATGGTATGTAAACAGGACCATCTACATTTTTCTTTCATTATCAGGGATTATTAATCAGCATAGTCTGACAATGGTAATGTTGACTTACCTCATTAAATGGTTGCCATCACACATCATTGTACTAAAAACAAAACACAGAACATTTGGAAAGAGATCCTAAAATTTATTGTTGTTAAGTAAGCAGCTTAGACCACCCTGTCTGAGCTTCCCTAATACAATCCAGAGCTAACGGTAATTTTCTAGAAAATTATACCTATTTTGAGGGTGACTTATTGTCTGCCTCAAAGAATGTTCTGGCAATTAGTGTATTGTGGGAGCATGTTATCTTGCATCAACATTAACAGTAACACTGCAGTCATGATTAAGGAAACTTCAGAGCTGAGCCATTTGTCTGACTTTACCTGCAGTGCGCAGGGTAGATTGTTTGAAGATTTGGGGCTTTAAAAACACAGTACAGCAATATTTCTGCTTACATATTATTTAGTTGGTACGTGAAAATATTAAAGCACTGTTGATCATTCCACTTCTCCCTGAGATCAGTTTTAAAATGCTATGAGCATAAGAAAAATGGTAGCAGGAAAAGATTGATGGGTCCTACTGTGTCCATATCGGCCGATTTTTATTGCCACAAATTTCTCTTTTAATTTCCCTCAATTTCTTCTTTCAGAATCACAGAGCTAGCTGTCTCTTGAAATTATATGGACTTTCTGCTTCACTAGCAACAACCTTTCTGTGATGCTGTAGATTATGGACTCTAACCAATTAGTGTCTTAATTATTTTCTGTAGGGCAAACTGAAACCAGCCACAGTAACATCACATTTGAAGGCCATATTAGAGACTTATTTCTTTTCCTATAGGCTGGGGGCTTGTTGAGATGAAACCTTGATTGTTAAGAGGTGAAGTGCTGGGGTACTGCTATGTCCGCTCTCACCCTAACAGCAATATTTACAAATTAACTGTTTGGTGCATATACACTAGCCTCTTTGCTTTTCTCATTAGTGCACCAGTGCTGTATTGTTTTGTTCTCTGGTTGTTTCCATGGGTAGCACTTCTATTGGTATTGAAGCAAAACTGGGATTTGTGCTTGAAATTATCCAGCCTGGGGCCTCATCTGTGGGATCTCAACGTAGTCCCTACAGGAGAGGAGAGGAGAGGAGAGGAGAGGAGAGGAGAGGAGAGGAGAGCCGCATGTGAGAGGACATGATTAAGACCCACATGTACCTCACTGGGGTGAACAAAGGTGCATGAGGGAAATATCTTTCAGAGGAGAAGGTGTACCAGAACATGGGTACAGGCAATGAAGCTGGGGGGGGGGAGTTTAAGAGGGATGTAAAGAAATAGTTTCTCACAGAAAGGATGGTTGACACCTGGGACAGCCTGCCAGAAGAGGTGGTGGGAGCAGAAACAGTGGGGAGCTTAAAGCATGTATGGAATAGGCACATGGCATAATAGATGGAGGAAAGGGACGAAGGAGGGAGGGAAAGCTGTGATCAAATAGTGTCTAGCGTGTGGAAATAGGCACAGAAAATAGAGCGGACTAGATGGGCCTGCCGGTCCTTTTCTGCTATCAAATTCTATGTTCCAATACAGTATCTATGTAACCTTAGGCTCTCTCAATACCATCGAAACTTTAAGAGAGCACTATAAAAGTTCTTACGTTCCACAGATACATGCTCCTGTACCTGATGCGCTGCATTGTACATATAACTGCCTAACGGACACATCCAGCGACTTATATATGCTGTACTTGAAATGTAAAGCACTGCCTTCTTTTGCATTGGTTATCTACAGCACTAGTTAATTTTTGTCACAACTGTGCTTATTGTCACCTTCTCCTTTATGTAAAAATTGTTGATGTTTGTAATTTCTTCCAGGTCATGCCTGAAAATAGACATTGTATTGTCTAGCACACCTATCTGGTAAAGAAAACTAGCTAAATAAATGGTGTTACAATGTAAAATAGAAATCATGGGGATTCCCTGTGTGAGGTAATGTAACACTGCAGTTAAATGAGTAAGTGACTGTACATTAGTGTAATTCAAAGTCATAGCAAGCTGTTTAGCTAGGTTAGGGTGTATTAGGCAACAACCTAAGGGGTGTTAGGGAGGTATGTTGTTGTTTAAAATAACATTCTTTAAAATTAAACAGGTAAGTTTAGTCTCTAATGAAAGTTGACATCTTAACAAATCCAAAGAGATAACTCTTAAGTGTGCAACGTGTTGCTGTGAACAGATCCATCATCTGAAAGTTTGTAGTCAACAGGTTTTCCTGACAGTGATATGGACCTCTCCAGAAAACAAAGAAAACCATGTGCTTGAACAGAAATCTGATGCTTTAGAGACATTCTGAAAAAACTCACGGACATATCTGTATATTATTCTGAAGCCAAGAATATTTTGAACAAGACTATCACTTTGTTTTGAGGAACTTTGATAAGAAAATAAAGTTATAGTCTTTATTAGTCTAATTCATAAATACAGGTCTTAGGAACATGGGAACATGCTAAAAGACTCCATTCAATGAGCGAAATCCAACAACGCTGGTTTAAGAGTTATATTATTTTGCATAAAAAAGATAGAAGGAAAAATAATTTCCTTTATAAAATTGAACCCAAAGCAAGTGGGACAGCTTTAGGGGTGGTGTTAAATTTCATCCTATATCATCTGCAAGGGCCAGTCAGAGCTTTGTGATGATGTCACTCAACCTGAAAACTTATATGCAATTTCTGCTGATCCAGCCTAGAATTGCATGGTCCTTCAGTATGTGAGGACCTATGTTGGCTGTCTTGGCAATTTTGGTGGTTTTAGAACTTTTATTAGGCCAAAAGCCTGAAGCCACACCTGCTTGGGAGCAGCATTTGTTAAGCCATTGCATTGACCAGGGGTGCTAAGGATGAACTTGAAAGTCTGCACATTGCAACAAGGTCCAGTGCTGAAATTGCTTGTTACAAGAAAGAACTTTTTTCCAATATTGATAGAGAAAGAATATGGTTTACCCTGACATTCTGACTGAAGTAATGTTTTAAACTTCTGCTCAAGCCAAGATCCTGAGGCCCAAGTGGAAATGAATTAAAACAGGAAAAGTCATAAATCCAGCTGGCAACCAAAAGAATTTGCCGTCCATAAGTAAACCCTTTTCTTGAAACAACTGCAGTTGGGTAGAAGCTTACTATTGTGCCTTGAATTGTCAGTGTCTAACTACTTGATGTTACCACCAAATCTTGATACGTGACTTTTTGATGATTCGTGACATGAAGCAAGAAGGATCCAGCCTGCACTGCTTCATTGATGTCAGAAGATTCTACAGTCCCAGATTCAAGGGTGAGGAAGGAAAGACAAGTACTAGTCTACAGCAAAGCCACTAAAGGACTTTTATCATCCTGAATCAAACTTTCTCACGAAAATTTTGAAAGTTAAAAGGAAAAGAAGACCACGTCTACAGACAACCAGAAATTTAAGTATTAATGTTGATTATTTTAGTTACTAACACCTTAATATTTCAGTTTGGCTATTTGGGGTGGTAACATAGTGAACTTAACTACAAAACATTGGGGTATATAGGTTAAGCTTAAATTTAAATAAAAATAAATATATTTTGCATGCTATGAAGTTTTGAAATAAGTCAAAAACAAGGCGCTGCGTCAGCATGTGGTCTAAAAGCAAAACAAAATGGTTATATTAAATGCATGCTGAAAATAGAAAATACAGTTAAAAATCTACGTTTCGACCTTAGGTCTTCTTCAGGAAATATCTAAAAGAGAAAAAAAAAACAAAGTTAGTGTAGAGGGGAGATAAAATGAGATATATATATATATGTGGGGAAAGAAGAAAGGGGAGGCTCAGGGAGAAGTAGTGATAAATGGTAAGATTAAGAAGAATCTAGAGAAACAAAAGGTGATGATGGGAAAGATAAAGCATAATGGAGTAGAAAGAGCTAGGGAAGTTCCCAGGTGAGGACTAATTAACAAGGACTAGTAAGAAGGCTGAAAGGTGACAAATGTGTGGAAGGAGACAGAGATGGAGACTTATGGTGAAAATGAAAAATAAATTAAATGAGTACAAAACAAATAGACTATAGGGAAAAAATGGATGGCTGAAAGATGTTAGTGGAAAATAAGTCTATCATTTTAAACCAGAGGGCTGCTGGGAGCCAAGGCGGATGATCAGCTTGGCTTCCATGTTTTTTCTTGGTCAGGATCCCAGAAGCCCTGCTGAAGGACACAAACAGAAAGGTCATTGACATTGTGGTCCCTGGAGATAAAGTGGGATACAATGGGTTTAGCAGTTTCACCATTCCTGACTGCTCTGTAATGTTTCCTGAAAATTAAAATTTGAAATAAGTCTCCTACAGAAATATAATCTGAGATACTTGTGTAATGAGTTGCAAGTGCTTATACCTAAAGGTCATGCTAAACACAAAGGCCGGATATTCAGACTGTGCCAGCAAGCAAGCCTGGAAGCATAGCGCAGCAGCTGCGTAGGGGCATTGACTGGTGATATTCAATGGAGCTGTGCCATGGCACAGCATCATTGATCTCTTACCTAACCACTACAGCGCGATGGCACAGTGGCACTGCGCCACCAAGTGGCCAGAGTGGAGCAGGGGATGCGCTAAGCGCAAGTTCAGTGCGCTATGTGCAACAACCGTGATATTCAAAAGTGCACATGCAAATGGGGCCATAATGTATGCAAGGAGCAAATGGGGCCATCTGCATGTCATTATGGCCCCAATTGCATGCAGGTGCGCCGATCTCCGGCGACTTGCACCTGGCGTCCTGCCAGACTGCAGCCGTCGGGGACCGACGCCCCCTGCACAGTGCGGCAATGTGCCCCACTGCCTGATTGCGGGCATAGGTTGGAAAATACATTCATCCTATATCCCTGGTGGTCCAGTGGACCACTCGCAGCCCAATCACAGGCTTCAGTAAAATTGAAATCATTCCTATATCCCTGGTGGTCCAATGGACCGCTCGCAGCCCGATCACGGGCATAAGTACAATTAAAATCATTCCTATATCCCTGGTGGTCCAGTGGACCGCTCGCAGCCCAATCACGGGCATAAGTACAATTAAAATAATTCCTATATCCCTGGTGGTCCAGTGGACCGCTCGCAGGCCAATCATGGGCATATGGAATACTAAGGAGAGCTCCACAGTACCCCCTTCCCCACCTGCCCACTAGGCCCCACTGCCCGCTCCCACCGGGTCAGCAGCAGGGAGCACCCACCACCTGCCTCCCACACGCCGCTGACAGTGTACGGTAGGGCTGTCACGCCCCATTGGTCCTGGCGTGGGCAATGGGCATACAGCCCGTACCGTACTACACAGTCGAATGTGAATGGATCATTCATATCTGGACTATGTATCAGATCTGATGCTGGCTGCATGCCCATTGGCTCATGCTGTGGACCAATGGGCATACAGCCCCACCGCATACACCGTCAGTCGGCGGGCGGCGGGTGGCAAGCGGTGGTAGCTGCCATCCACCGCTGACTGAGGGAGGAGCAGGGCGGTGGGGCCCAGTGGGCAGGTGGGGAGGGGGGTACCATGGAGCTCTCCTTGTTATTACATATGCCCGCGATCGGGCTGCTAGCGGTCCACTGGACCACCAGGGATATAGGAATGATTTTAATTTTACTGAAGCCCATGATTGAGCTGTGAGCGATCCACTGGACCACCAGGGATATTGGACATATCATTTTACATGGATGCCCGCAATCGGGCTGCAAGTGGTCCACTGGATCACCAGGGATATTGGACTTATATTTTTACACAGATGCCCGTGATCAGGAGGGGCGCTGCCACAAAGGTGCAGCCAGAGCTCAGGTGGCCACCCACAGATGGCAGCTGCCGTGTTGTGCCTTGCAATACGGCAGCTCAACCTGTGGTGGCCAGCTGTTCCTTTTTTTTTTTGTCTCACCTGTGTGCAGCGCAAGTAGGGGTTGTGCATGCATGGACTCAGCACACCCCAGGCTGAATATCGGGATGTGCAGTGTATGCATGGGTACGCCCCCCCACCTGAGCCGCGTACATTACTGATGCGCTCCGGTGCATCGGGATTTGTGCCAGGCACAATCCCCATTTGAATACCGCACCAGAGCGCATCAGTGGGTTGTGCATGGTGCAACACTGTTGTGCCATGTGCAACCCTTCTGAATATCCGGGCCTAAGTATTCTAGAAGCATAATGTATAGCCGATACCATTTATCATGTTAAATATTGCTTATTCATTTGCATTATTTATTTGCTGAAATTAGTTTTATTTATTTGTTTTATTTCTTTGTGGTTTGTTTGATTTTCTGAAACCTTTGTTGTTTATGTTTACAGATTTACTATGTTTACAAGGTATATTTATGCTAATTAGGAATATTTAGAATTTGTACATATGTGAGTAAAATTTATGTTTCATATTCCTAAGTGTGACAGAAATGTTTTCATTATTATCCAGAACCTGGAAGATTGGTATAATATCATATTTGAATTTTATAATTATTTTGGTAATTTATGAAAATATTTTGGTAAGGCCGGGTAAATCCAAGTGCTGTATTATAAAAGTGATATTATAAACTAATGTTCTGACACTCCCTGAACACAGTTAAACATTAAAAAGAGAGTCTGCATCTACAGTATAGCTGTGGCAGGTAAATTCCTGTGTGGTACTCATGTGTCTCTCCCTAATCATGATGCATGGCTTGTGGGATTGGAGTGGAGGGTGGCTGGGGTCCATGAGCAGACTGTGGGGGGGGTCAACCCACATAGCAGAATTGCCTACAAATCAACCAGGACACTTTGGGTTGCCAGGGATGCCTACATGGAAATGCTTGTGAAATTCCTGTGCCCAGCACTAGGCAGTCAGTGTACAGATTGCAGCACCTTTGCACCTTTTAATGCTCCCTTGACTGCATGAATGTATTACTAGCTTCCTTATTGGTATACGGGTATGGGGGAGGAGGGAGTACGGCATTATGGTGCAAGGGACAGACAGCAGTGTCTGCAGGCATTCTCTAGAGTTACTCAAAAATCAATTATGAACCTATTCCAACATGACTGCAGTTTTTTTTATTTGATAATCACACTCACAATTCTGCGGCATAGTGCTGGAATGCAGAAATCAATGCTCACCATGGGTTAAGCAGGATGATGTGTAAAATGTATTAATTTGTGTGAAAAAACAACAAAAGCACAGCAGCAGTCATCCACAAAACAGCCTGATGTTTTGCACCAAATACATATGCTTTTTGAAAGGCTAACATTGTAGGTAGGCTTCAGGTATAAATATATGATTATTTAAAGAGATAGTGTAAAAATGTTTACAGTGTAAAAAATCCACACACTATATATAGCAAAAATAAGCGATCCTTAAAAAGTTACAAATGCATCCCACTTTGTAGAAAACTCCAATACCCAATGAAACTGTACATATATATAAAAATGTAGCACAATTTCTATGGCTTGTTGATCAGTGAAATTGGTTGCCCAAAATATACTAGTTAATTATTATTGTTGCCACCGATTATATTATATCCATCTGGGGCACATAAACATTAATACAACATCTTTTTATGGAAATTCAGGAAAAACAACAACAATAAATCCTCAATACCCACTATAGCTAAACTTATTTACAAAAATATGACCAACTAGATTACATCTTGGGATCTACTATGAATTATTGAAATGTAAAGCCTTGTGTCGAGGCGCAAACTGATTTTCCGACACTGTATCCTGACACTCAGGGAAGCGCCCACAGCAGAGTTTTAGTTGTGTTTTGGGAGCTTCTGTCCCCCACATCCCCCTTATTTAATATTACCTACTCTGCTGTGGGCAAATCTCAAGTGTCGGGATATCTAGTGTCGGGAAATCAGTCTTAGGCCCCTAACACTTGGGTGTTTGCATTTCATTCATTTATAATACTCCCCTACAGGGCTAGTTATCCTTCTAAAATGGCTAGTTGCCAAAACTCATATACAGAAATATGGATAGTACCGTACTCCTAGTAAGGTGCTTGGCTGGCAAAAAACATAGCTAGTATTTAGTCATTACAACCTGACAAATTTAGTCAGGAGGCACATAACATAAATGTTTAACAATATATCTCGAGTTTAAATCCAGCAATGACAAACCAGAGTTATCATAGAAAAGGAATTTTCTACAGAGCATCATTCAGGCCCATACCAATGTGGACTTTCAATTTAAAGTGCCAAAAGGCTTTTGTTTTAAGCAGGAGATTGTTTATATCTCTTCCCAGCTTACCAACTCTGACAACCTCAATACCATAAAACTTAAATGTATGTTGCCCTCCAGCATTTTTGCATTTTCCATATCCTTTTCTCTATTCAATGTAGATATTCATCCAGGCGTTCTTTGAATTTGTAACTTGTTTTTCCAATGTAACAATGATTACAACTACATACGGCCATATATACAATGCCAGTGGTGCTGCAGTTGATGAATGTCCTCATCTTAAATTGTTGTCCTGTATCGGGACTTGAAAAACCACCACCCATTGCTAAATGGTTACACAATTTGCAAGAGCCACATTTCTGTATGCCTGCTAGTTATCACTCTGTTACTCACAACATCACTAGCTGTGTACTAGCTGTGTACTAGAAGGTCAGAAAGATTTTCTCCCCTCTTATGTGTCATTCTAGGGGGATGTTCAGTGAACCTTCTAAGTTTGGACTCCAGTTTCAAAATATGCTGATTTTCTTGAATCGTTTTCTGAACCAAACAAGACTAAGGTGTGTATGTAGTTATAATTTTTAAGCAGTCCTCGGAAACTACTCTTGCTGCATGATACTGTCTACTGCCAGTATTTCTGTTTATCAAGTCCTCATGCTGCAGATTATTGGCATGTAGTACTGATTTTTCTATACATTTACTACTGTAACCTCGTTTGACAAAACATTTCCTCACAAGACTTCAGATTGATACAATTTATTTTCAAGCATACTGTATAAATATTTTCTACTGTGTGTTAAGGATGATTTGAGGAGAACTGCAGGATCAAAGTAATATCTGTCTCCTTTCTGAAAAGAGTAGTAGAGATGCCATTGTTACCATTTTTGGTAATCACCACAACTGAAAAGGTCACAGTACTAATACTCCAGCTTAAAGAAAAGTGTAGGTTGGGGTTTGTGCTTGCTAGATCTTTAACAAAGTTAATCAAACATTCTGATAAGCCCTTTCTTACCAGCAGTACATCATCAATGAAATGGTGGAATAAAACCACCAAATCAAATGAGCTGTTTTCCCTGGAAATCTCCCACATGCCTTAATCTATATTAGCATAATTTGGGGCTATAGAGGCCCCCACCCTGGTCCCTTTAACTTGGATGAAATTTCTATCAGCAGATGTGAAAGCATTTGAATTTTAAACCTTTTCTGTGAGGACAACCAGTGTCTTTACCACAGTAGGGGTATATTGAGACTTCATATAGAGGGTTTCATTGAGGGCAGATATCCCTTCCACATGAGGAATATTAGTATTTAGTGCCTGCGCATTGAGGGTAGCCAAAGTGGTGTTTTCCTCAATGTGCAGTTCTTGAAGGTGGATAAAATACCACTTCTACCTCTGCTATAAGTAGGAAATTGGCTGGCAACATATTTAATATGTTCATCAAACAAATTTCTCCAGCGGATCTGTAAGGAGCCAATACTGGCCAGAACTAGCCTGCCTGGTGGATTCCACAAATCTTTGTAGATCTTTGAGATGCAATATAATGTGGACCTGATAGGATGTTCTACATTTAAATACTCCTATGTTACTTTCAAGATAACATTAGAAATAAGTAACTCATACAAGTAGCAATCAATGTCCTGTTTGAATGTCTTGGTGGGATCATACAACAGTTCCCTAGAGAAAGTTATGTCTGTTAGTTGCCTAGTAACTTCCTGCTCATACTTTCCCCCATCCATGAAGATGATTGCAGTGCTTTTGTCCATGGGCATGATTATTATGTCTTTACTGTCCTGTAAGTGTTTCAAAACTTCTCTTTTTGTCCCTTGAGCAATTATATTGAGTAGTTTTATACTGCTGGCAAAGATACTTGATGCATTGTCTGCAAGTTTTTCAAACACTTGAACCATGACATTGGTGGGTGGTAGAAATGTAGATTTCTTTCTAAGTATACATTCCTTCTCTGGAATGCATAGGTCTGTAGCTTCAGGATTAACATCTAAAGTGGCATTAAATATGATGCCACTTCTGATATCATCAAGTTGGTTGGAAAAACACATGTCTTGGTTTTTGGCAAAGAATGTTTTAAATAAAGATTTCTTGTAAATCTCTTTAGTTCTAATATGGTTTCAGACAGATCAATTCAGCTAGCTGGCATGAAAGATAATCCTTTCTGTAGTAACTGTCTCTCAAGGTCCAATAAACTGGACTGAGGAATATTAATAACAATGCTGTCATTTTATTGGCCCCTCCTCAACCTGTTCCTGTTGTAGCCCCTTCCCTGTGGCGGCAGGTTGACTACTGATGGTAGGGTATGCCTTACTGCTCTTGTACCTCATGTTGTTGGTCATAGCTGAACCTGGCTATCTGAAGACCCCTGTGTAGTTGGTGTATGGGTAGCAGTAATTGTTGGGGTGGCACCGGTTGTATGCCTAACTAGCTCAGTGGAATACTCATTTTTCTGTCACATAAAAAATGTTGAGGAGGGGAGACTTGGAGATCACTATTCATTCAATGTACCTTCCGTATCAGAGCCATTGGTACCACTAGTGTAGGTCTCTGTTCTATTCTGATTAGTTTTCTTTAGAATGGAGTGAGGTGTTGATGTTTTTTTTTGCTCCAGTCAAAGATCCATCCATGTAAATAATCGAGTGTGTTTTGCTCAAATTTTCTGATTTTCACTCATTTGATTCTTGTATTGTACAGCTGGATTGTGTCTGTGGTCTGTTTACTATACACTATATATTCTGCTGACCCAGAGAAAGTAAGTACTTGCTCCTCTCTTGCTGTTACTAGGGCTGTCACTCTACTTCTGTTTTAGTTGCATCACTCAAAATGAGTCTAATGAGTCCAGCTGATGTTTCTAGCAGTGTAGCCCTGGATAGACCACTGGATAGGGAGGAGATAGCACTTCTGGCTAGTATCAAAGCTGAGTGTGAAAAATGATGCCCCCTTCCCCTAGCACTTATAGGAAAGGCTAATGTAATCAAGATGTGTACCTTGCCCAAATGCATATATTTGTTCCAGTCCTTACTGGTCAGGGTCCCGTGTTCATTTTTTTCAGAAGCTAGACTCCATTGTACATATTTTTCTATGGAGGGGTAGACCCGCTCGAATCGGTAGAGACATATTGCATCAGCTTTTCTGGGGGGAAGGGCCTTACCTCACTTTAAAACATACTACTGGTCCCCACAGTTAGCATTTCTACCTAAACATGGGGTTACATCCTGCCCTGCTGGGATAGAGATGGAGAAGGAGGATTTTGGTGTACCATTTGGGGAGGGTCTCCCCCCTCCCCATCACTGGGTGCCACTGGGATAAGAGTGGCAAATAATCCTTTCACCAGAACCCTGTTGGACTCCTGGTCCACCATACACAAATACATCCATCATGCCCCAGGGCTATCTAGAGCAGCCTTTCTCTCAGAAGCATTATTTATGGGCACTCTTGGTATAAACTATTTCTGCACCAAGCCCTGCTAAGATGTAGTACAGCTGGGATAAAAAAAGTCAGTGTCCTGCAGGAAGGAGGGTACCCTGAGGTCCTCTGTAGACCACTGGCAATCTGGGGGCTATTCAGGCAGGGCATTTTTGCCTACTTACAAATTTACATTGGCTTGCCCACAGTGACATGCTCACTCACAATGTTGGTGAACACTCCCCAGTGGGAGGCACTTTGTATGCACCCCAGCCCAAGACCAAACCACTTCCTGCCTTTTACAGGCTGGTGCTTGGGAGCATGAAAGATCCCACAGGGGCATGTAGGGCTAAATGGAGTGCTGTCCTGGGCATAGAGGTTTCTCCCTAAATATGGAAGGTAGCTGTCTCACACTTTGTCAGCTGTTCCCATAACAGTCAGCTGCAGCAGGTTAAATTAAATTACATGTACAGGACTTATATTACCTGTGTGCTTGCACCAGTTCTGCAGTGAGAGATCTCCTCTGCCCAAAATGGCAGGCTGACAATGGTACTGCTCCTTTTTGCACATAGCACTGACTTGGCATAAAATCCTGCCCTTCTGGAAGGAAGTGCACAGAATAATGGATGAAGTCCTGCATTTGCCATTGCCTGATATCCCTCTGGAAATGCTACTGGATGTTAAACCCTGGCACAAAAGTCAACCCACAGGGGGTCACCTGTAGTACCTAGTGCTGGTGAATGCATGTAAAACATTGGCTCACTTTAACACTGATGATGAACAACTGAAGACATGAGACACTAGGTGCAAGGGTGCACATATGTTGGGGTAGTGGGGATCAATGGCAACATTGAGAGACAGACATATGCTCCAGACAGGGGTGGGGGGGGGCCTGCCAAGTGGGACTCTGTGTTTGTATCAGACCCTGGACAGCGGTGGTGCCTGATGTATCAGTTGATCACATTGGTGATTCTGAGATTTTTAGGGCTGCTGTGGGTGAAGCCCTGCAGACCTTTTGCTATGAGAAAAAGGACTCCGCATTCCTTCTGAATGAACAACATGTTGGACTTGCATCACAATCGCCTCCGCGTCCGTGAAGCAGTCCACCCATGTTGTCTCTACCGATGCAGCACTGCACTGTTTTACAGTACCAGCGGTTATGGTGGAACATGGCACACTCTGTTATATCCAAGATGGCCACCATACTCTATTGCATATGTGCTAGTAGTCACACATGCATAGTAGTATGCAATGGCCATCTTGGGCATGGCAGAGTGGGTCATGTTCCACCATGACCACCCATTTTATTTATTTTTTTATTATAAAAATTCCTCCCACTCGATCCCCTCCCAGCACCCACTATCCTACACCCCTCAGAATATAACTGTGACACTGGGGGTGGCCAATCCCGCAGTGTCATGATCTGGGATCCGTGGTCCAGTTTTTTTTTTTGTCACCTGTAAAAACAGGTCCATCAATGTCTTTATGCCATTCCGCATTCCCACCCAACTCTCTCACTCAGCACCCACCACCGCACCCCCCTCCAAGCCCTTACTTACCCATCAGGTGTCCAACACCATAATCCTCTCTGGACTGCAGACACGTCTTCACTCTTCAAAGCCGGACTGCGAACTGAAGACACAGGTATGCAGTTCAATGTATTTCAAAGGGGTTTTGAACTTAGTGCCATAACTTGAGCATTTTTACATATTTTTGCCCACATTTCAACATTTTTGGGATTCCCCACATCATGAACAATGTCACTGTCATTAGGTAGATTTGTCCCTAAAGGGTGATTTCGTGAGTCCCCGTGCAAAAATCACCTTCGGGCAGGAGTTGAAAATTTCTATGATCTTGTTCATGAGGTGGGGTCATAAGAAGGCTATATTGAAAATCTGATGTAGAACTATTGAAAAAACAAAGTTATGACCCTACATTAAATTTTGCGAATGCAGGCTCATAATGTTGGTACTTTTTATATCCCGAAAGGTGATTTCGCGGTCCCTTTGTGAAATCACATTTAGGGCACCAGTTGAAAATTTTCTCTGCCCTTGTTCATGAGGTGGGGTCATAAGAAGATTATGTTGAAAATTTGGTGCAAAAATATAAAAAAAAAAGTTATGAGCCTACGTAGAATTTTGCAAACTCAGGCTTCTAACTTTGGTACTTTTCAATATTTTTGCCCCAAATTTACAACATAGCTATATCTTTACAGCACCTCATGAATGTGACAGCTGACATTTTTCAAACCCTGGCCAATATATGTTTTTTACATCCCTGAAAGGTGATTTCAATGTCCTGGAATAACTTTTTGTCCAGAAGTTGGGAAACTTCTCTGCCCTTGTTCATGAGGTGGTTTATAAAAGGCTATGTTCTAAATTTGGTGTAAAATGCCATTAAACAACAAAGGTATGATAGTTACATTGAATTTTGCGAATGTACTCATAAGTTTGGTAGTATTCAACAATTTTACCCCAAATTTTCAACATAGCTATTTCTTATAGCACCTCATGAATGATAGCTGTCATTTTTCATCTCCTGCATAAATTGTGTTTTGCATCCCCAAAAGTTGATTTTGCAGTCCCTGCACAAAATCACCTCTAAGCCAGGAGTTGAACATTCTGTCTGCCAGTTTCATGAGGCAGGGTCATAAATAAAGATAACAGAGGAGGGTAACTAGAATGATGCAGGGTCTGCACCAGAAGCCACAAAGAGAGACTAAAGGAGCTTAACATGTATACTCTCAAGGAAAGGAGGGAGAGGTGACAAAGGTAGCATCTTTTCAAAAAGAGATGTGCAGGAACAAGGGCTAAAATTTAAAGATGGGGAGCTCAGAGGCAATGTGAGAGTATTTTTTCACAGAGAGTGGTGGATGCATGTAACGGCCTTTCTGAGGAGGTAGTGGGTCAAAAACAGTGGGGAATTCAAGAATGCATGGGGCAGATGTAAGGCAATTCTAGTGGGCGTTGGAGGGAGTAGGCTGTTGGTAAACTAGGATCTGCAGCTTATCCAATAGGTAGGAAATGGGCAGACAGGGTAGTCCAAGCGGTCATTATCTGCCATCAAAGTCTTTGTTTCTATGTTTCTATGACAAGAAGGGCCACCTCATCATGGTTCAGAGCACAGGACAAAGCAGTAACTCTAGCATCGTTGTATATCCCTCCAGGGTTCAAGACCCCAATGATAAACAACTATTAAAACTGTTGATAGTGAATACAGTCGGGATCCTGCTTTTAGCAAGGGACTTTAATATACTCCAGTCCAACATGAGAGATACCACTAATACTACCCCTTCCCTCCAAACTGCCTAACATAAATATTGCAAAATCCATGTTAAGGGACTGTAGAGGGATGGATATTTGGTATGAACTCCATCCCAAAACCAAAAACTACACACGCTGTTCAGTGGTTCATGGAATCTACACATATACAGATTACCGATACACACAACAAGAGTATGTATGCCTTATTACTAAATGCAAGAGAAGAGATTTTTTTTTTTGGCCCAGCCCCCCATTCCGGGCTGAGGCTCAGCCACTGCCCTGCATGCCACCCCACCATGTCCAGGCTTACCCTCCCTGACGGGGCTAGTGGATACTGGAGGCAGAAGGAACAGTGGCTGGGCAGGGCATCAGACATGGGGGGGTGGAATTTTGGTGATGCTGTAACCCCCCTGAGGCAGGACATGCAATGACGTCAATGTCTGTCTCACCTCCCATGCAACTCGGCACCAGCCTTTTTTTCCATAGGATCCCCCAGCCTCCGCCAGAGGTTGCTGATAGGCTGGATGCTCCCCCCTTCCCCCAGAAGGGTTTGCTGCCCCTTGGGTGCTCAATCTTTCTCCTCCCAGACAGCCCTCTGACTCTTGGGTCCGTTCCTGAACCTGGGATGTTGGCATCACCAACGGACGCCGTGCCGCTGCACCGAGGTAGGGCGTATTTACTATCCATTCATACCCTGATAAAGACACATCTCTGGCTAACCACAGAGACCCTAACAGACTCGGGTGACTAAACTTGACTCTGCTCAGAAGAATTTTGGAGTTTCATTACAGACAAGATTGACAAAATACAGACTCAAAATCAGGGAGGGACACGTACTGCTGCCTGCTTTGGGATACTCTTAAAATGGTACTCTTTGGTCATTTGATTGAATATTCCTTGTGGAAACATTGTGAAAGATCTCAACATTTATGGACCTATTGGAAACCTACCATTTCCTGCAAATGATAAATAAACAGGGAAACATGTTCCTCAAGGCCCACCTGGAGAACGTGAGGCAAGATATAGATGCAATATTCCTCCACAAAACTCAACTGATCTGACCTTTCTGCAGCATAAATACTATGAGGTAGGGCCAAGAGTGACATGGATCCGTGCTCATCAGTTACACCAAGAGAAAACTAGGACCTCAGTAACTAAACTGTATCACCTCTAGACTGGTCATTTACTCTGGCAGATGCAAGAAACAGCAGATGCTTTCAAGACTTATTATTATTCACCTCTATACACTCCCTCATGACCCTGAATTGAATAACGTGATTTATCTTCTCTATCACTCTCACAGCTCAGACCTGTGCAGGCAGAAACCCTCACCTGGTTGATAGCCAAAATCCAGAAAGCCCCAGGACCAGATGGTTATATAGTAGAAATATATAAGAGCCAGTAGGAGCAACTTCTTCTTTCTCTTCTGAAAGCCTGTAACAAGGTCCTGTCTAGGGGAGCAATCCCAAGCATGTGGCAATACGCCATAATTTCAGTAATCCCTAAAGCAGGGAAGGACCCATCACATTGCCTAGCATATAGACCCATATTGGTCCTTAACATGGATTATAAAATATTCATGGCAGTCCCAGCACATTGAGTAGATGCCCTGTTACTGGGCCTTATCCATTAAGATCAAATGGAATTTGTTCTTTCCAGACAGATAGGAGAAAATATTAGATAGACACTCCACATTCCCCATCATATACACAGGATGCAGAACCCCACTCTATTAGTTTGTACACAGATAAGGCATTTGATTTGGTGTCATTACCCTATCCTTTTGCAATAATGAACAAAATGGGGTTTACTAAAGAATTTATGCAGGCCATACAAAGAATGTATAAGACCCCTCGAGCCATTGCAAAGGTTAATGGCCATGTATCTGACTCTTTTGGACTGGGCTGCGACACCTGACAAAGTTTTCCAATGTCCCTTGTGCTGTTCATCACTTTTATTAAACCATTGGCACAGGCTGTCAGACAGAGTGACCACATATGGGGACTACACTACGCAGGTACAGAAAATCAGATAGCCCTTTACTCCGATGATGTACTATTATATGTAACCCACCTGCAAACAACCCTCCTAGAAGTCTTCCACATTTTAGATACATTTAGCACCATCTCATCCAACAAATAGGTTCATAGATATATTTTCAAGTCCATAAGCTACCAGGAGCCATATAAAGACTTGCCATGCACATTGGTTTTAACCAATGAACTCCCATTTTATATCGCCCATATGCTGATCTAATAGTCATTTAAAGGCCAACAAATTTTCACCATCTATTACTTCTTCAGGAAGCATGTTCCACAATCCCACTACTCTTTGATTGAGCCATTTGCCCCTTTTTAAGGTTTTATATATTCACCCAGCAGCTGAAAATGGTGGACCTAGGTAGCTCTGCCCCAGAACTTTCCTTTTTACACAGGCCTGCAGATGTCCAAAGGAACCCATCACATCAGTTAGCGATTTAAAGATAAAACACAAGTCCCCTCTGATTCTGCGATAAGTAACTGAATAAATTCCCAATTCCTGTAACCTAGCAAGATATGGTTTATTCCTTGTCTGATACACACGCTTAGTCATTCTTCTCTGAACTCTTTCTGACCGTCTACAACTACTGACACTTTGGGTGGAACAAAATGGGTCACCATGCTCTAGAATTGATCTCACAATGGACTTGTACAATGGAATAAATACCAGTTCTTTTATGCTCCTGATATTTCGAAGGATATGGCCTATCATTGTCTGTGCTTTTTTAGCCGCATCTTTATTGTGTAGCTTTAAATTCATTGTGTCACTAATAATAATTCCCAAATCCTTTTCCCTGTCTACTTCATCTATGACCTTCATGTTTATCTTATATTGTGCTCTCATATTATTGTGTCCAAAGTGCATAACTTTACATTTTTTTTTTATTAAATTTAAGTTAATGTTTACAGGCCCATGTTTCCAGGTTCTTCAACTGGGTTTGGAAATTACTAATAGAAGCACTAACATTAACTATTGCTCCAATCTTTGTGTCATCAGCGTACTTATAAAGCCATGTCCCTGTAGTAACTTGGAAAGATGACACAAACAGGCTGAACAGACTGGGTCCTAAAACTGAGCCCTGAGGCACACCACTAGATAAAGTTCCACAATCAGAAAAATAGCCCTAGATCTGGATCCTTTGTGTTCTATTCTCCAACCAGGATGCAATCCAAGCTATTAAAGTAGCATGTGCCCCCACCTCTTGCAAGGTCTTAACTAACAAATTATGGGATACAGAGTCGAATGATCTAGAAAGTCCCACTAAATTACATCCACAGGCAAACCTTGTTCAAGTGCCTGGCTGACCGGTTCAAAAAAGTGCAAAAGGTTACTGACACATGATTTCCCAGAAGAAAAATCATGCTGGGAGATGTCAATCTGACTCAGTTGTGTCAGGTTTACAGCCAAAAATTCCTTAATGAACTGTTCCAGAACTCTACCCAATACCGAAGTAATACTAATGAGCCTGTAATTTTCCAGATTAGTTTTATCACCTGCCTTATAACTTGGAGTAATGTATGCCTGTTTCCATACATACAGCACTCTACCCTCCTTTAATAAGTGGTTGAAGAGCACAGCAAGTGGTTCTGAAAGTACGTCAGCAACACTCTTCAGGAACAGAAGGTGCAGCCCATCAGGACTTCCTGATTTATAGGGATACAAATTAAATACATCTAAAAGGAGTGCTCTCACTGTATTATTTGCTACCCATTGCATTTGCACAAGCTAGCCCTTTAGTCGGGACCATACCAAAATAAAATACCTTGGGATTAAACTAATATCACAAATTGAGCAATTTTAAGTGGCTAATTATGACCCTTTATCTAGACAAATGGCTGCTGATTTGCAACACTGGCTCACCTTCTCCCTTACCTAATTAGGTGGATAGACTCAGTTAGGATCGTAGTTCTCCCCAGTTTTTTACAGATTTCAGTATGTACCAGTGCTCCTGATGGATTTGAAGAAATGGCAGGTGTTTATCTTGAGGTACTGTATATTTGGCAGGAAGACGTCCAAAATCCAGTTTAAAATCTTAATGTTCCTAAGAGCCAAGGGGTTCTAGGTCAATGAATCTACAACTATACTTCACTGCAGCTCAGCTTAGAATCCTTTTTCAGTGGCATATACCTGGTGGTGGACCACGGTGACTTGCCATGGAGGACTACGGTGACTTGCCATGGAGGACTATCTGATACCTCCACATGAGATGGTTGGCTATTTATTGGGCATGGACCTAACCCCTCAGAGAGTAACTGGAGGATAATCCCTGGCTGTGTAGGGTGGGGGAGACCTGGAGGGGTGCTGTGTCCTGCCTAGCATTAGTTCCACAACTGATATGGGTCTGCACACTGGTGCAATTGGAGTCTTTCTTACCGGCATGCCTGGATACTACCTTTTGGGACTGGCAGTGGCATAATTTAATACATTTGAACCAGACGTGTGAAGGGGAGGATATACAGTCATTTGAAGATCTCTGACAACAATACAGCTTACCTCAGAAAGTCCTTTTTTGATACCTAAAAGTCTGCCATTTCTTAACAATAGACCCTCGTATGTACTCTACTTAACAGAAGCTTCTGCTCTGATACAAGAATTAATGCACCATATCTGAATGCAAACCACTAGCCATTTGATTTCCATAATATACAAAGCATTAATAGACACCCAACAGGAGAACACCATGAGGGTGGCTAAGTGATAGGAGAGGGAACTCCAGATAGAGTTTACATTATCAGACAGGGACAAGGTCTGCTTTGAAACAAGCAGAGTGGCAACCTCACATATCTGGAGGGGAAGTATGCCCAGAAGAACCTGATTTGGTGTTTTAGAACATCAGCAGTCACCTAGATATTCAATGGGTGGTCTAGCAGCATAGTGTAGACTATATGGGGACCATCAGGGTAACCACTCCCATATTATGTGGACCTGCACCCTACTGCAACCTTTCCTAAGGGACCTGGAATGGGAACTATCTCTGGTCCTGCAGGTGCCTATATCTTTATCCCCGTAGCTGTACTTATTTCACCTCTATCCAGTGGGACTCATAGATAGACACATTAAATATTTATTGGGGCTCATGCCCCTGGCAGCTAAGAAATGCATAACCAGAAACTGTCTCTCCTCAAAAATAGGTAGCATGTATGATTGGAGAGCCACAGTTAATGACATCTATCAGATAGAAAATCACATATAGCTTTGAGAAAAAATGAGAAGCTAGATAATTTCTTCAAAAGGAATAGCTGGGTTATATATATGATGAAATTTGATACATGATTCAGATTTGATCCCTTAGATACTGCCTAACCCTGGGCAGTGTCTGATGAGGGATTAGTTCTTCAGGGCTCATGGTGCCGATGTAGAGATACATTGGATGGAATGGAGAGAACTTCCTCTGAAAGGCCTCTTACTCCAAGCTTCCTGCCCCCCATGGTTTGTTTTTCCCCTTCCTGCCAGCAGCCACCTTTATTTTGTTCAGATAAGAAGGACCCACTAGCAGAAGAGACGCTCCACCAGCCCACCACCCTGCCACCTGCTTGCTGTTTAGGGGGAAAGCAGGCAGTCTGTATCCCTTAAGACATGTCTTTTAATTCTACCTGTTGTCTGACATTCTGGATGAATAATGTAGATCTGTGCAACAATATGTAATTTTGTATGCACAAAAAGTAGTTAATAAAAAGATATTTACACACAAAAAAAGAACATTGGCTCAGTACGGGATAAGTGTGCCCCTCCCCCCATTCGCCCCTTAGAACAAAAACTTACTGCACTGCTGCAAAACAGAACAGACACAACTGGGACCCAATAGACAAGGATCTGTATTCCAGGATACTTGGCATCTCTCGCTGTCAGTAGCAGAAAATGGTGTCTTCCCTACTTGAAAGACCTTTCATTCTCATGCACACATTGTCCCAGTGAATGGATTATATGCCAGAATAGATTAACCAGATTTATTATAATTTATTATTTTAGCTGTTAATTATAACCATTTTCCAGAATGGCATAAAATAAAATGTAATGCATATGGAATTCATGTATACAATGAATTAGTTATCAACTGGACTTTTCAGGTTTTAACGTTAAATGACATCAAGATCTTTCTTTTTCTTCTGTATGTATGATGCGTCTTACAATTTTCTATACTGTATGTTGTATATTTTGTTGTTTATGTTTGAACAAAATATATTTACAAAAAACACTATCATAGATCATATGTAAAGAACAAAAGTGTTTAAAAAATGATGTCTGCTCTGGCAAGGCTTTGTCAGTCTGACTTTCACAAGAATTTACTAATGCCTACTTATGATGCCTTGCTCTGAGAATGAGATTTGAAAGTATCCATTTGAATGCTGGGGTGCATAGGGAGAGGTATCTCCAGCAGAAGGAAGGAGGTGGTGATGCCACTGTATAGAACATTGGTGAGACCTCATCTAGAGTACTGTATCCAGTTCTGGAACTTCATCTCCAGAAGGATATATACAGAGCTGAAGCAGTTCAGAGAAGAGTGACAAAAATGGTTTAGGGGCTGCACCAAAAGTTATATGAGGGGAGACTGGAGGATCTCAATACCTATTACCTGGAGGAGAGGGGGGATATGATAGAGTCTTTCAAATACCTCAAAGGTATAAATAAGGTACAAAAGGGTAGCATCTTTCAAAAGAAAAAGATGTTCAAGAACAAGAGGCCATGATATGAAAATAGAGGGGGGTAGACTTAAGGGTAACATGAGAAAATATTTTTTCAAAGAAAGGGTGGTGGATCCATGGAACAGCCTCCTGGCAGAGGTTATGGGGCAAAAATGGTAGGGGAATTCAAAAACGCATGGGATAGACATAAAGGAACTCTAGCAATAGGAAAGAGAGGTAAGCCGCAGATCATTTAGAATCTGCAGTTTATGAAACAGGTAGGGAACATTTGCAGACTAAGTGGGCCATGCAGTCCTTATCTGCCATCAAATTCTATGTTTCTATGTTTCTATCCACATGTATGAAAATGACACAGTCATTTACACCTCCATTTCCACGTTGTCTTGCACTGGTTTCAATCTAACCAACTTTGGATCAACACAAAAAACTGTCCATGACCTTTGGCACCAGGCAAATATTGTCCAGACTCCCAACTCTGCTTGTCTTCTCCAGCTTGGATGGCACACCTGTTGAAGTGGTTCATTCATTCAAATACCTTGGTGTGTGGCTAGATACCAAACTTGACTTCTCTGTCCACATTGATGCCATCCATGGCAAGCTTCTCTCTAAACATGGTACCCTGTACTGCAATAAAGACTGTCTCCACAGGTACACTGTGAGCTTGTCACCAAAATGGTGCTCCTGGTCATTGACTATGCGGATGTAGTCTATGGCACTGCTCCCCTCCACCCCCCTTGCCAGACTGGGCATGGTTTGCAACTCTTTCTGTCATTCTGGTATAGCAGGAGGGTGGCAGAGAAGGTGAAAGCAAAGTGGGAGGCCTTTCTGAAGTACACCCGCCATGAGAGAGGAGGACAGGAGGTTTATGTAGAGAAATCTCGGGAGGCAGGAAGAGAGGTCCAGGCAGCCAAGTCAGAGAAAGAACTAGACTGGGGCAGGGGATTAAGGAAGAGGAGAAGGATTTCTTCTGCTACATTAAGGGAAAAAAAAGCAGAAGGGATGGGGTTGTCAGGATAAAGAGGAATGGAGGATGGGCAGAAAAGGGATAAGATCAAGCAGAGGCTTTAAACAAGTACTTTTGCTCTGTCTTCACTAAGGAAGCTGAAGGACCGATACCACAGAAGAGGAAGGGGGGAGCCCGGGGGGGTGGATTATGAAGGGGGAGATTGGGGTAGACAGGGTCCTAAGGGTAAGTGAACTGTAGGTGGACAAAGCACCAGGACCAGATGGTCTACACCTGAGAGTCCTGAGGGAGTTGGCAGGGCTAATAGCAGCCCTGCTGAAGGACCTATTCAACACCTTGCTGGAGGAGAGATGTGTACCGCAGTACTGGAGAATAGCACACATGGTTCCACTCCACAAGAGTGGTCCTAGGGACAAGCTGAGTACCTACAGACCCTTCAGCCTGACCTCCATGGTGTGGAAGATAATGGAGACCATTCTAAAGGAAAGGCTGGTGTCCTTCCTTGAGGATAATGGTTTTCAGGATGACAGGCATCATGAGTTTGTCAGGGGGAGATCTTGTCAAACCAACATGATTGACTGGGTTTGCAAGGTCATTGGACAGGAGGCAGGCAGTGGATGTCCTGCACATTGACTTCAGTGAAGCATTCGATTCAGTGCCACATGGCAGGATGATCAGCAAGCTAAGGGACTTGGAATAGGGGACAAACTGCTGGGGTGGGTCTATAACTAGCTGCGGGAAAGGAATGAGGGAGTGGTGGTGGTGGTGGTGGGGGGGGACAATCCAAACCTAGGCCTGAAATTAGCAGGGTCCCACAGGGCTCTGTACTTGGACCTGTGTTGTTCAACATCTTGACTGGTGACATAGCAGAGGGCGTCAAAAGTAAGATCTGCCTCTTTGTGGATGATACCAAGCTCTATGGGTGGGTGGACACAGAGGAGGGGAGACAGGACTTAAGGAGGATCTGGCTAGGCTGGAGAAATGGTTGGGCATCTGGCAGTTGGGTTTTGATGCCAAGAAATACAACGTCATGTGCACCTGGGTGCCAGGAACCTGGGGCCAGCTACTGATGGGGGAATACAGGTGGCAGGTGGCAGTCTCAGAGGAGGAAAAGGACCTTGGAGCGGTGGTCAGAGGTGACATGAAACACTCAACACAGTGTTGCAAAGCAGCAGCCAAAGCAAATAAAATGCTAGGCTGAATCATCTGGCGAATAACCTCTAGGAGGGAGGAAGTAATTCTGTCACTATACAGGTCACTGGTGAGGCCACACCTAGAATACTGTATGCAGTTCTGGTGCACACATGAGGAGAGGCTGAGAGAGCTCAACATGTACTCCCTGGAGGATAGAAGAGAGGGGGGGACATGATAGAGACTTTCAAGGACCTCAAGGGAATAAACAGGGTAGGATCAGAGGGCATCTTTAACTTAAGCAAAAGAGGGTGCAGCAAGGAGGCACAGCCTGGAACTAATAGTGGGTAGATTTAAGAAGGAAATGAGGAGGCACTTTTCACTGAAAGGGTGGTATCAGAGTGGAATGAATTGCCAGAGGAGGTGGTTGTGGTAAACACAGTGGCTAGTTTCAAGGGGAGGGTGGGATAGGTGAAGAAGAAAATCAGGGTGGGAAGAGTTGTTACTGGGAGGAGGAAGGGGGAGGGTGCTAGGGGTGGGAAAGCCGACTGCATGGGAAGTGGGGGGGGCAGCTTCAGGGAACTTAATGGATTTGCACACTCGAGCGACTTGATAGACCATTATGGCCTGTTTCTGCTAGCAAATTTGTATGTTTTTATGTTTTCCTATGAACTCCTTCTCTCGTACTCAGTATTGCTCACTCTACTTCTCCTTATCCATTCATCCTGTACCTTCACATTGCCAGAACCACTGTGCTTCATTCATATCCAAATACCAGTTTGGGTCCCTTCCCTCTTACCTCCTACCACTCCTTCTCTTCTCTATCCCCTCTCCCTCCTGCTGCCTCCACTCCGGGGATCCTCACACTCTCACCATTCCTCATCCCTGCTCCTCAGCTGGGCAATCAGCCTTTTCCTATTGTCTCTCTTCACTCTGGAACCTATTCCCATCCTTCCTGTATTTCACTACATCCCTGGTTTCCCTCAGGTACCAACTAAACCTCCTTCCCCCCCCGCTGCTGATTTCCTCCCTACCTGACTGCCCCCCTTTGTATCTGCCTCCTACTCCAGTGCAGGTGTGACTGGAATGCTTGATTTCTTGCTGCTAGCTCTTATGGCACTTAGTCCTGTTTTAGATCATGTACTCTATACCACTTTATTGTAATTGAGAAATGTTATATAATGGCATTAGCTGTGCACTGTGTCCATGCAACATATTTGCCTCCCCTGTTCCCTTCCCCCGTGTCACACCTGGAAACAAGCTTTGGCTCAGGGTACCGTTCCCTGTCACCAGTTTTCAAATAAATAAATAAAGTATGTGTGTGGTTTGCTGAGATGCACTGAGACACACTATTTGTATATTTCTTCCCTCCTAGCATCCTATTATGGATTCCATATGCTGCTTTCCTTGAAAACTGCTTCTCTGGTATGCTCACAGGTGTAATAAATGGATGGTGCATCAGGGTTCTGACAGGATGCCTGGTTGAGATTACAATTGCAGTACACTAAGGGGCCTAAAAGAGGGCAAAACACATGCCTGTACTTTGTCATTTTCTGCCTGTACTGGATCCAATGTAAACTTGTTTAAAAAAATGATATCTGTTCTGAAAAGTCTTGCCAGCCTAACTTGCACAAGGATTTGTTATTCTCATGATGCCTTGATCTGAGAAGGAAGCTTGAGATAACAGTACGTATGATTGGAGCAATGCACAAAATCATTCGAAATTTCTTATCACCAAGCATCCTATTGTGGATCCATTCCCTATATACTGCTTTTCCTGCAAGGATGTCTCTGGTATGCTCACTACAAGTGGGCTACAGTAAATGCCATTGCACTGTGTTTGATGTGATGCCTGCTCTGAGATTATGACTACAGTACTCTGAAGAGTCTCAAAGAGGATGAAACACATATCTGTAATGCCTCACTCTCATCTTATACAGTATCACATGTACAAGCCTTGTTTTAAATTATTTTTATCCATTATGCATGTGAAAACATTACAAATATATCCATGTAGTGCAATTTACAACTTAATTGTTACACAGTGTTGTTATGATAGGTGAGCAGCCGCATTGCCTGCATGCATTTTTAGATTGAGGGGATCCCCTATAGCAAACGCTATAAATTTGAAACATGAAAGTTTATACAGGAGACTAAAATACAATCCAGTGCATTGGGTGATAAAAGTCATTAAAATGTGACAAAAGTAGTGTGAAACTGGCTAATCCGGTTAGCCTAATAGTATCCAGTCTACTCTGTTTTATGTCCTGGGTCTATTTTCAAGCCCCAAGACCCTGCATACAATATTGCAAGTAGAAGAAAGTGCAGATAAAATGTAACATTTCCAAACATTTCTATGAATGGACATAGGTCCGTAAATATTCACCACGCTTTATATGATATATCAGGAGTTGAATGAATCTGTTACATCACAGGCTCAACCAACACATACAGTATGTTGATACAGGTTCCATTACAAGTACCCTCCTCCATATTTACAAGGAACATTTCTACATGCTCACTCAATGGAACATTCTGAGAAGTTTTTAAAAGGTGATGTCTATTCTGCTGAAACTCTGTCAACCTACATTGTACAAGGATTTGCATACCCATGATGCCTTGCTCTGAGAATGAGGCTTACTGCAGTTTGTGCGTGGTTTGGACAGATCCACAAATTACACATTTTTTTAAAACATGTTTTTGTCTGTATCTTTTCTGATATAAAATATGACTTCATCATATGAATATTGATATTACTGTAGAAACCAGTGCAAGTTATTAAAATTCATCCTATGGAACATTTAATCCTCCTCCCCCGACCAACCCCCAAGTGATCAAAATCCGTTCTCAAACCCCAATCACTGGTGAGCAAGTAAACACAGAGGCTGGTCCAGTGGCACAGAGGGCTGAGGTGCCTGTGCCTCACCTGCTGCTGCACCAGTGACTGGATCGCACCAGGGGTTGCTCGGGAAGGAGGAATTCAGTGTTCCATAGAATGCTCCTCCTCCCTCATGGAGGGAGGTTGCTAGGCTCTGGTTGTGTTACTGCCACCTGGGTGACAACAGGTGGCCATGGAAATGGAGCGGAAGGGGGTAGTGTGGATGTCTGCTGATAAGGATGCACACATATGTGCGTGTCCGCTCAGTCCTCACCCATGACCCGAGTGAAAGGGAGAAAATGGTGAAAAAAGCTTCAATCTCTGTGGGATGACATGGCACTCCTGGGCAGGCTGTGCAACACCTACTGGGCTGCTTGCTGTTGCATTCATTTCCTAATCTCCCCTTGGGCCTGGGGAACCAGGGAGGTTCCAGCATAGGGGGAATCCATGGGCAGTGCAAGGCAGCAATGCTGTAAGCTCCAGAGATGACAGAAGACAGGTCTGGGGGGAGTGGCAAGGTGGAAGTGGGTCAGCGGGGGAGGGGGGGCAAAAAAAAAGTAAAGTTACGCACACACACACACACACTCTATGGTATGTAAACAGGACCATCTACATTTTTCTTTCATTATCAGGGATTATTAATCAGCATAGTCTGACAATGGTAATGTTGACTTACCTCATTAAATGGTTGCCATCACACATCATTGTACTAAAAACAAAACACAGAACATTTGGAAAGAGATCCTAAAATTTATTGTTGTTAAGTAAGCAGCTTAGACCACCCTGTCTGAGCTTCCCTAATACAATCCAGAGCTAACGGTAATTTTCTAGAAAATTATACCTATTTTGAGGGTGACTTATTGTCTGCCTCAAAGAATGTTCTGGCAATTAGTGTATTGTGGGAGCATGTTATCTTGCATCAACATTAACAGTAACACTGCAGTCATGATTAAGGAAACTTCAGAGCTGAGCCATTTGTCTGACTTTACCTGCAGTGCGCAGGGTAGATTGTTTGAAGATTTGGGTTTTAAAACACAGTACAGCAATATTTCTGCTTACATATTATTTAGTTGGTACGTGAAAATATTAAAGCACTGTTGATCATTCCACTTCTCCCTGAGATCAGTTTTAAAATGCTATGAGCATAAGAAAAATGGTAGCAGGAAAAGATTGATGGGTCCTACTGTGTCCATATCGGCCGATTTTTATTGCCACAAATTTCTCTTTTAATTTCCCTCAATTTCTTCTTTCAGAATCACAGAGCTAGCTGTCTCTTGAAATTATATGGACTTTCTGCTTCACTAGCAACAACCTTTCTGTGATGCTGTAGATTATGGACTCTAACCAATTAGTGTCTTAATTATTTTCTGTAGGGCAAACTGAAACCAGCCACAGTAACATCACATTTGAAGGCCATATTAGAGACTTATTTCTTTTCCTATAGGCTGGGGGCTTGTTGAGATGAAACCTTGATTGTTAAGAGGTGAAGTGCTGGGGTACTGCTATGTCCGGCTCTCACCCTAACAGCAATATTTGCTAAATTAACTGTTTGGTGCATATACACTAGCCTCTTTGCTTTTCTCATTAGTGCACCAGTGCTGTATTGTTTTGTTCTCTGGTTGTTTCCATGGGTAGCACTTCTATTGGTATTGAGCAAAACTGGGATTTGTGCTTGAGAATTATCCAGCCTGGGGCCTCATCTGTGGGATCTCAACTTGTAGTCCCTACAGGAGAGGAGAGGAGAGGAGAGGAGAGGAGAGGAGAGGAGAGGAGAGCCGCATGTGAGAGGACATGATTAAGACCTACATGTACCTCACTGGGGTGAACAAAGGTGCATGAGGGAAATATCTTTCAGAGGAGAAGGTGTACCAGAACATGGGTACAGGCAATGAAGCTGGGGGGGGGGAGTTTAAGAGGGATGTAAAGAAATAGTTTCTCACAGAAAGGATGGTTGACACCTGGGACAGCCTGCCAGAAGAGGTGGTGGGAGCAGAAACAGTGGGGAGCTTAAAGCATGTATGGAATAGGCACATGGCATAATAGATGGAGGAAAGGGACGAAGGAGGGAGGAAAGCTGTGATCAAATAGTGTCTAAGCGTGTGGAAATAGGCACAGAAAATAGAGCGGACTAGATGGGCCTGCCGGTCCTTTTCTGCTATCAAATTCTATGTTCCAATACAGTATCTATGTAACCTTAGGCTCTCTCAATACCATCGAAACTTTAAGAGAGCACTATAAAAGTTCTTACGTTCCACAGATACATGCTCCTGTACCTGATGCGCTGCATTGTACATATAACTGCCTAACGGACACATCCAGCGTACTTATATATGCTGTACTTGAAATGTAAAGCACTGCCTTCTTTTTGCATTGGTTATCTACAGCACTAGTTAATTTTTGTCACAACTGTGCTTATTGTCACCTTCTCCTTTATGTAAAAATTGTTGATGTTTGTAATTTCTTCCAGGTCATGCCTGAAAATAGACATTGTATTGTCTAGCACACCTATCTGGTAAAGAAAACTAGCTAAATAAATGGTGTTACAATGTAAAATAGAAATCATGGGGATTCCCTGTGTGAGGTAATGTAACACTGCAGTTAAATGAGTAAGTGACTGTACATTAGTGTAATTCAAAGTCATAGCAAGCTGTTTAGCTAGGTTAGGGTGTATTAGGCAACAACCTAAGGGGTGTTAGGGAGGTAGACTGTAACAGTGTATGCAGTATCTCTGGCAAAACTCTCTATCTGTGGTACCCTGTTTCAGGGAGTAACATAAATGATAAAAGGCAGGTTGAAAGAAGCAAATAATACTGAGAGTCCAGTCAAATATTGTGTATAGGGAGACAGCTGACAGGACAAACATAGGTACGGTGGGGAGGCAGTCAGTTGTAGGGACTTTAGGGCCATCATCTCCATGGTTACCATCTTGAGGAGGGGACACTGCCCCATATTTATTGATTTTGTTTTTATTTACCGGGAAAAGAGGGCTAGGCAATTCTATTCTGCCTGCTTTCAACCTCATCCCTGGGGTAGGGTGTGGGGGGAGATACTGATACAAACTGACATACTGAACCAGATTAAGTTGTTGGTGGTATTTTAATGACTATGTAGGATCATCACGAAGCTCCATGCACAACTGGTAGCAACATGAGTGGAGATATCTCAGCTGCATCACCAGGTGAGCTGGCTCCCACACCACCACACCACACCCCACCCCAACCCCTATCCCCCAGAGGCCCACTGGCCCAGGGGGCTGGAGGGTGGTGGAGAAAGGGAGGGGAAGGGTCACAGGCACAGTCACAGGGCATTTATGCAAGTGTACAAAATCTTGGAAGAAAATTGTGTTCACCCCTAGAGGAAGAGCAAATACCTAACTCAGATAGGGAGCCTCATATATAGTTGAGGGCTAGGCAGGATGACTTGGTGGCATGGCACATAGGGATGAGAACAGGAGGAAGACAGTAAGGAGACTTCAGCAAGGCCTTTGACACTGTGCCACATAGAAGGCTTATAAGGAAACTGGGTGGTTTGGGGTGGGACCCAAGGTGGTTAACTGGGTACATAATTGTTTGATGGATAAACAACAGAGGGTGGTGGTAAAGGACATTTACTCAAATGAGGGAACAGTGACCAGTGGAGTACATCAGGGCTCAGTACTGGAACCCGCCCTCTTGAATGTCTTTATAGATGGTATTGCAGAAGAGCTGGAAAGGAAGGTGTGGCTCTTTGCAGATGACACAAAAATCTGCAATAGGTTAGATACTCTGGAGGGGGTGAAGAGAATGAGTAGAAACCTGAGAAAACTCGAGGAGTGGTCATGGATATGGCAGTTGGGTTTTAATGTGAAAAAGTGCAAAATCTTTTACTTAGGGCATGGAAACCCAAAAGTAGTGTATGGAATGGGGGAAAGAGGTATTGACAGTTACTGAACAGGAAAGGGATCTTTGGGTAATCACATCGGGGGTAGTCATATCTGGGTGAGAAGGCAGGGCCTGAAGGATGATGGGGTACATACAGAGGAGTAGTTTTCAGAATAGAAGCTGCACAAGAACAAGGGGGCATACAATGAAGCTAGAAGGGAGGAATTTAAGAGGGATGTAATGTAGTACTTCATCACTGAAAGAGTGTTGGACACCTGGAACAGTCTTCCAGCAGAGGTGGTGGGGGAAAAACAGTGGTGACTTCAAGCATGTATGGGATAGGCACAAAGGAATCTTGGTAAGAAGGCAGAGGGTGGGGGAAGTAGCTGGAGATCAGGTAGGGTCTGCAGTGACAGTATAGGTGGGGGAAAAAAATGAGCAGACTGGGTGGGCCAAGTGGTTCTTTTCTGCCAACAGATTCTATGTTTCTAAGAGTATTTTAGTCATGTGGAGGCTATGGTTAAAGGGGCTGAGAGAGTGGCTGCCAGAGGAAGTAAGGGAAGGGGTGGTCAGATGCCTTCTTGGTGCATCAGCTATCCAGGATATGAATAGGCTAGGGAGGATGGTATGGAGGTGAGAGAGTTGGGGCTGCTAGTGCAATAGGGTACAAACAATCTGTTGAACCAGCCTATCAAAATGGTGAACTGCAACTTCTGAAAGCATGGAGACAAATTAAGGGCACACTCAGCTTCCCTGGCTTTTTCTGTGGTCCCCCCTGTGTGGGGTAGGGAGCATGGGGAGGATGGAGTGAGAAAGGAGAAGATTGAGGAGTTTAATGGGTGATTGAAGGGATGGTGTCCAGAGAAGGGGTACTGTTCGTGATGCTTGGCCTGCTGGTTATGATTGTTCTATGATATTTGTAATATAAAAAAAAGTAGGTGATTTGTCTCACATAAGATGACCTATGCTATGAGTGCCCCCCCCAGGTTTCAGAGAAGCTGCAGGATATATTAACCTGAAACCAGGAGGTACAGTAATTAAAAGACTAGAGAGACTTAATTAAGGGTCTCCTGTTTTTCTGTCTTAATTAGAACTGACCCAGCTGCCAGGATATAGGGCTTATAAACTTTTATGACATCTTAGAGGAAAATACATGTTATGCCACCATGGTGCTAAAGGTTATAAAACTCCTTGGCCTGCCTTGGGAACAGGAAGCCACACAAGATCAAAGGAAAGGCTTGCTTAAAGACTGTCATAATTTGGGAAATTAGTTCTTGCTGAAGTCACAGTATTTAAAATATCTCCTGACAGGAAAATCATTGTTTGTATATTTTTTTTATATTCTAAAAGGAGGAGCTAGATGACATCATAGAAGGGGTGTGTGAGAGAGAGACACAGTTTAAACTAGGACTTGTGTCTGATCTTAGTGACATTTCTTTTTGGGCTGTTAAGAAACAAGATCGAACTATAAGCACCATAGAGGTAATATGTTAGATAGAAGAAGTCTAATTGTATTGTGGTAGGAGTTTTTGTTTGTACTTTTCCTTGTTTTTTTTTAAGTGATTATATGCACTTTGATATATTGTTCTGTGTTTACATTTTTCATGCTTTTATCGTCTTTAAGTAAAGTACCCTTGATATTTAAAAAGACTGCCTGGGTGTGTCTTCGAAGTTCTTTTTGCATGTGATGTATACATGGTTAAGTTGACAGCTGTTCTGAAGGGCTTGGTGGTGTTACCAAACTGGGAAAAGGTAAGAATATACCTACGGTCTCTTATAGAGTTTTAAGGGTTCATTTTGGATACCTGGTTAGGTGCTTTTAGATGAAAGATATCTTGCATCCCCCCAAAGAGAAGATTATCTGAGCCTGTACATTTGGGATACACTAGCATACGATTCACAGTTTGAATTCCCCCAGAACTTGAGACTAAAGGTGATTTGGATGCACAAGCAGACAGGAGGGTTACCCTGTCTGTTACCTTTTCACATTACTACATTCCGAGGTTGGCACTGTGGGAGCAGAGGGCCTGACCTGCTGAGTGCATTTGTGACAGATTTGGTTGGCTGCGGTGTGAATAAATTTGGTAACACAAGCTTTAACTGTTCAGTGTGTCAGCTTAATACTGTACAGCTCATTTGAAAAATAAGGCAGTGATGTATTTTTAAAAAGGAAACAGAACTATATAATTTTGCTTACAGTCAAGTTCCTACCTGTTTTATTTTTTTTTCTTGAAAGAGCAAGTTAGGGTAGCCGTAGTTAGGGAAGAAGATGGCTTCCAACTACAGCAGGCACACTGCAGACTACTTGAAGCAGTTGGGCAAGGAGAGAGGAGTCCTGCACAAGGTGAGAGCCACCAATCAGAACCTCATGGATGCCCTGATGGCAGCAGATGCCCAGAGCACTGAGTCATAGACTGTGACTGTAAAGGACCAAATCTTGGGCATGGAGGAGCTAGCGGCCAGTGCAGTGTCCAGATATGATGAGGAGGGCAGCAGGGCCAGTGCAAGCGAAGGTCCACAGCAGCAGGGGAAGGTCATCAACATTCTGGAGCCAGAAGCAATCAGGCTGCAGATTGAGTTGCATAGAATGGAGCTGGAGTTCCAGAGAGACACTGAGCAAGAGAAATGAGCCACAGAGGAGAAGATAGAGTGAGAGGCTGACCGTGAAGGGCATGAACACCAGCAAGCCAAAGAGGGAATAAAAACAGTGAGAGACTGACCATGAAGAGCATGAGTGCCAGCGAGCTGCAGAGGAGAAGATGGAGGTGAGAACAGCGAGAAGCTGAATGTGAACAGCGAGAGGCAGACCGTGAGGAGCGTGAGCGTCAGAGGTGACATGAACTGGAGAAGTTATGACTCCAACCACCAACACCAAAGCAGGTAAGTGGCTTGGGTTTAACTGGAACTACAGGACTGGGTGACAAATTGAATTCCAAACTGATAGCTGAATTTAAAGAGGGGGAGGATATGGATGCCTTTTTAAATTCCTTTGAAAAGGTTCGTATTCAGGCTAAAATTCCTAGAGGGTCCTGGAGCTTCCAGCTATCCCCACTACTTACTGGGAAAGCTCAGGATGCATTTGGTCAAATGGACAATGAGGACAGTAATGATTATAAAAAACTTAAAGCTGCATTTTAAAAAAAGTTTGATTTAACTGCAGAAGCATACAGAGCAAAATTCTGTAAGCTCAAGAGAAGCCCTGACATGAGCTATGAGGAGCTAGCCATGAAACAACGTCAGTGTTTAAAACATTGGTGGGAAGGAATTGAAGCAAACTCTGTAGATAAAATTGAAAATGCTATTTTGTTAGAACAGTTTTTTTGGGCATGCCCAGCAGAGCTGAAAACCTGGCTGGAGGGCCAAGATCCCAAAACAGTGCAAGAGGCTGCTGAACACTCAGACCGCTATGCCAAGAGCAGACCTGTTCTGAGAGTGAATGGGGCAGGCATGGCAGTGCAGAAAGGGAAAAACATGCCTTCACGGCAGCTAAAGCCCTCACTGCCTCCACCAAAACCAGTTAGCCCCAGGTTTCAGAGAAAAGATTTCTCTGAGAAAAGAAACAAATATTGGGTCTGTAAAGAAACTGGGCATATTGCCAGACAGTGTCCCAGAAGAGCGAGCAATATGCAGAATGGGGCTAGAAAAGAAGTGGGCTGTTTGTGTGTCCCTGGAAAAATGCCAGTGAACATGAGAGAACTCATGGACCCAGTCACAGTGAATGGTGTACAGACCCAAGGGTTAAGAGACACAGGGGCATCCCTGACATTGGTAAAAGGGGATCTGGTAGAGCCTGGTAAGCTAATACCCAATGAATTTGTAACTGTACAAGGGTTCACTGGTGAGGAGAAAACATTGCCACTCTTTAGTGTTCTCCTAGACTGGGGTGAAACTGGGGGAACTGTGCAACAGGTGGCTTTAGCCAAAACTTTATCAGTTGACGTCATCCTTGGCAACAATCTCAAACAGGGGATGGTGTGTGCAGTCACCCATAGCCAAGCAGCAAGGGAAAATGTTAGTTCCCTGGACCCCACAGAAGCCATTGTGGAAACCACTGGGAGGTTGGTTCCCAGCCTGTGTCTCCTGATAGGGAGACTAATGAAAAGGGGGTAGAAATTTCCGCAGTAGCAGTTAACCACACAGCTACAGAGGGTTACTCCGAAGAAGGAGGGGTGACCCATTATCAGAGGGTTAGGGATGACAGTGATCCTGAATGCCCTGACGCTAGTGCTAGGGACCCTAGTTTGGAGACTGAAGGGGATGTGTCCCATGCCTTGGGAATGTGTAAGGAGTTTGCAGCTGCTCAGAAAAGTGACCGTAGTCTAGAGAAGCTGAGGGCTTGGGCAGACTCTGACAGAGCACAGGGAGGTGATGGTAAACATAAGGTTTATTGGGAAAATGGACTGATGTATACTCAGGATGTGGAAACAGAGTGAGGGGTGATAGGCCGGCAGCTTGTTGTTCCCTAGGGGTATTGTGAACAGTTGCTCAAGACTGCACATGATATTCCCTTGTCTGGACATCTGGGAATCACGCGCACTACACAGCGGTTGGCCCAGAATTTCTATTGGCCCAACTTCACCCAGCAGGTGAAGGAGTATTGCAGGTCTTGCCACCGGTGCCAAACAATAGGGAAGGCAGGTAAGAAAACCCAAGCCACCCTAATTCTATTGTCCATAGTGAAGGAGCCATTCCAGAGGGTGGGAATGGATATTGTGGGGCCTTTAAATACCCCCAGCTCCTCCGGGAAGAGGTTCATCCTGACTGTGGTGGATTATGCCACCTGGTACCTCGAGGCAGTTTCCCTATCCTCACTGAGGACTGACAAAGTGGCAGATGCCTTACTTGGGATTTTCTCCTATGTTGGGTTTCTGCAGGAGGTTATCACCGATTGAGGGGGTTCCTTCATGTCGGACCTGATGAAATGTTTGTGGGAGAAGTGTGGGGTAGTGCAGAGACACATGACACCTTATCACCCACAAGCCAATGGGCTTGTGGAAAGACTTAATGGTACCCTGAAGTCAATGCTCCAAGCATTTGCTGAACAGTATGGGAGGGACTGGGAGAAATACCTTCCCCACCTCTTGTTTGCATACAGGGAGGTGCTGCAAGGGTCAACAGGATTTTCCCCTTCAAGCTCTTATATGGATGCCTTGTACATGGTCCCCTAGACTTGATCTGGGAGGACTGGGAAGGCAAGCACACAACCCAGGGAACTCCCATAGTGGATTATGTCCTTAAGTTTAGGGAAAGGCTGAAGGAGCTTCTGGGGACAGCCCAGAGCAACCTGGCAGCTGCCCAAAAGAAACAAAAAGTGTGGCACTACCGCAGAGCCAGAGCTCATTTGTACACCGTGGGTCAGGAAGTCATGGTCCTTATTCTGGTCTGGAAAGACAAGCTGCAGGCTGAGTGGGCAGGACTGTACAAAGTAGTTAGGAAGGGAAATGATGTGAACTATATCATAGAGTTACCTGACAGAAGACAGACAGAAAGGATGTACCATGTCAACATGATGAAGCCATATGCTAATAGGGCTGACAAGGTGTTCGCAGTATGTAGTCCTGGGGAGGGGACGGACGAAGGAGACCCCCTTCTGGACTTGCTGGAAGAAAGCAAGCGGGATTCTTCTGTGGAGGCAGTTAAATTGTCTCCCCAACTGGCCTCAGACAGGATCTAGCAAGTAAGGAAGGTTTTAGCAGACTTTGTCCCACTATTTAGCACCAAGTCTGTACTAACCCCCTTAGTGAAGCATTATGTGGAGACAGGGACACAGACACCCATATGGTGGACAGCATATCAGGTGTCAGAGGCTGTTCAAAAGGACATTAGGAGTGAGGTAGAGGAAATGCTGGATTTAGGGGTAATCCAGAGATACCACAGCCCATAGGCCTCAGCTGTAGTCCTTGTGCCCAAGCCAGATGGCTCTACTCATTTCTGTGTGGACTATCATGGACTGAATACAGTCATGAAGTCAGTCGCCCACCCGACACCCCGGACGGATGAACTCCTGGACAAGTTGGGAGGAGTGACCTATCTTATGACTATCGACCTGACAAAGGGGTATTGGCAGGTTGAGTTAACTGACAGAGCTAGGGAGAGGTCAGCCTTCATCACTCCAATAGGCTTATTTGAATTTAAAGTAATGCCTTTCGGAATGAAGAAACGCCACGGCCACTTTCCAAAGGTTGGTGAACCAGGTGTTAAATGATGCTGAGGAGTACTCCGTGGCATACCTGGATTACATTGCCATCTTTAGTGCCAGCTGGTAGCAACACCTGTCCCACCTTAGGGAAGTGCTGGGCAGGATACAGAGGGCTGGGCTCACTGTCAAAGCTGAGAAGTGCCAGGTGGCCATGGCTGAAGTGGCATACCTCGGGCATGTTGTAGGCCGGGGACAGCTCTATCCTAACCAAGTAAAAATAGAGGTGATCAAGGAGTGGCCCAAACCAGAAATGTAGAAGCAGGTCAGGAGTTTTCTAGGGACAGCAGGGTACTATAGGAAATTTGTACCCAATTACAGTGCCCTGGCTGCTCCACTATCTGACCTGGTAAAGAAAAAGATGCCTCAGAAAATTACCTGGGAACCAGCCTGTGAAAAAGCCTTTACCAAACTGAAGGAGACACTGTGCAGTGCTCCTGTATTGACAAGTCCTGACTATAGCATACCCTTTATAGTCCAGACTGACGCCTCAGATGTGGGTATTGGGGCAGTACTGAGTCAGACATCCAACCAAGGGAAAGATCACCCTGTAGTGTACCTGAGTAAAAAGTTACTTCCCAGGGAGAAGGCTTACTCTACTGTGGAAAAAGAGTGTCTTGCCATAGTGTGGGCCCTAAAGAAGTTAGAGCCATACTTATATGAGCAGCATTTTGAGGCACACGCTGACCACAACCCCCTGGTTTGGCTGACCCAAATGGGAAAAACTAATGGTAGACTATTAAGATGGAGTCTTGCCTTGCAAGGGTATGACATGACAATCTTACATAGGGCTGGAGCGACCAATTAGAACACAGATGGTTTATCATGTCTGTATGAGGAGTCAGCTGAATTGGGAAGCTCATCCCATGCAGGGAATAGAGCCCCCAAATTCAGTCTAGGTGGGGAGGACTGTGGCACTTGGCCAGCTGGTTATGATTGTTCTATGATATTTGTAATATAAGAAATAGCAGGTGATTTGTCTTACATAAGACAGCCTGTGCTATGGGTGCCCCAGGTTTCAGAGAAGCTGCAGGATATATTAACCTGAAACTAGGAGGTAATTGAAAGACTAGAGAGACTTAATTAAGGGTCTCCTGTTTTTCTATCTTAATTACAACTGACCCAGCTGCCAGGATATAGGGCTCGTAAACTTTTATGACGTCTTAGAGGAAAAACATGTTATGCCACCATTGTGCTAAAGGTTATTAAACTCTTTGACCTGCCTTGGAAACAGGAAACCACACAAGATCAAAGGAAAGGCTTGCTTAAAGACTGTCATAATTTAGGAAATTAGTTCTTGCTGAAGTCACAGTATTTAAAATATCTCCGGACAGGAAGATCATTGTTTGTATATTTTTTATATTCTAAAAGGAGGAGCTAGATGACATCATAGAAAGGATGTGTGAGAGAGACACAGTTTAAACTAGGACTTGTGTCTGATCTTAGTGACATTTCTTTTTGGGCTCTTAAGAAACAAGATCTAACTATAAGCACTATAGAGATAATACATTAGATAGAAAAAGTCTAATTGTATTGTGGTAGGAGTTTTTGTTTGTACTTTTCCTTATTTTCTTGTAAGTGATTGTATGCTCTTTGATATATTGTTCTGTGTTTACATTTTTCATGCTTTTATCATCTTTAAGTAAAGTACCCTTTATATTTAAAAAGACTGCCTGGGCATGTCTTTGAAGTTCTTTTTTCATATGATGTATACGTGGTTAAGTTGATAGCTGTTCTGAAGGGCTTGATGGTGTTACCAAACTGGGAAAAGGTAAGAATATACCTACTGTCTTTTATAGAGTTTTAAGGGTTCATTTTGGATACCTGATTAGGTGCCCTTAGGCAAAAGATATCTTGCTTTCCCCCAAAGAGAAGATTATCTGAGCCTGTACATTTGGGGTACACTAGCATAAGGTTCATGGTTTGAATCCCCCCAGAACTTGAGACTAAAGGTGATTCAAACCCACAAGCAGACAGGAGGGTTACCCTGTCTGTTACCTGGTCACATTACTGTGCTAGAAGGTTGGCACTGTGGGAGCAGAGGGCCTGACCTGCTGAGTGCATTTGTGACACTGGTTTGTAGGGGACTTGGGGGCTTCTAGGAGAGGAGACTCTTCAAGGATGATTGCCATTACATAACAAGAGAGGGGACCAGTACACTGGGGCAGAAGTTTGATGTCTAGATTTGTGGACAGTTGAACTGAGTGTGGGGGATGCTGAGGCTGGGGGAACCACTGAGGAATGCAAGCAAGTGGAAAACCCAGCTAGGGATATCTCAGAAATGGGGCTAGGAACACTGTTGAGGGAAACAGCAAGGTGGGAGTTCATGATAGGTGAAGAAAGGAGGTCAGGAAGGAGGGAGGGAGGGATTGCTAGGCTTGCAGAAAATAGGAAAAACAGGCAATTAAGATGGTTTAGGGACAATAAAGGATAAGATCTATAAAATATGGGAGTCGTTTTGGTGCTAAATGGAAGCTGTTCTGCCTTAATGCCAGGAACCTGTAAAATAATTTAGTGAACTCCAGGCAATGGTGGCAGATGTGGGGTTGGACTTTGTAGCCATTATGGAAACTTGGGCCACGAGAAATAATGATTGGGAGCTGGTGGTCTCAGGTTACACCATGTATTGGCAAAATAGGGGAACGGCAATGGGGAGGAGTATCCCTCTATATCAGGAAAGGCATTGAGGGGTAGAGGAAGGATCCATCTGGGGTGTGAATGGGGTAACAGAGTCACTGTGGCTTCAGCTCATGATGGTATCAGGCAAGAAACTATGCATGGGACAGGACTATAGACCACTGGGACAGGGGGAGGAGGATTATAGGGAAATAGGGGCAGAAATAAAAAAGGGGGCCTTTAAAGGGGAAGGCAGTGGCAGTGGGTGATCTCAACCTACTAGACACTGATTGAGACATTGCAGCAACTAGATGTACCAGAAGTCAAGCTAGATACATTGCAGGACTACCAGCTGGGGCAGCTTGTCAAGAAACTCACAATACAGGCTGCCATTCTTGACATGATGCTCACTAACTTGGAAATGGTAGATGGAGTGAGGGTGGGTGGAACTACTAGGGTCTAGTGACCATAACGTCAGACAGGTTGAACTGGCCCTCAGCACCAGTATACCCTTGTCAAAGGCTGAAGTCCTAGATTTCAGGAGAGCAGACCTTAACCAGATAGAAGAATTAGCTTGGGGTATGATAACTGGGGTGGAAGAAATCAGGGGTGTGAAGGAACAATGGGGAGAAATTAAACAGACTATTCTTGAAGTAACAAAGTCATGCTTAAGAATGGTCACCAAAAGAAACTGATACAAGAGACCAATTTGATTATCTAATAATTTCAGAGTCACAGTGAAGGTCAAGAAAAAGGCCTTTATTTGATACGAGGAGAGGCAGGGAGTGAATAATGAAGTGAGTACCAGGTTAAATCTAGGGATGCCAACAGGACAGTCAGGGACACAAAAGCAGGCACAGTGCTGCATATTGCAGAGGGGGTTAAGGGCTCAGAAAAACACTTTTTCAGATATATTCATTAGGGAAAAAAATCAAAAGATGCAAGGATTAATTGTTAGGCTGACAGAGGGTGGCAGGGTAATAAAGGAGGACATTCAGAAAGCAGCCATTCTTAATTACTCCTTCTGCTCAGTTTTCACAGTGGAGGACAATGGACCTTTGCCAGTAAGTGGCATAAAGGCTGCTTGCAGGGGGATCCCAGAAATGAGCAGAAGACATTTACAAGTGAAAGGGTTAGAAAATGGCTGGCAACCCTAGGGGTAGATAAGGCTCCGGGGGCCAGATTGGATGCCTCCAAGGGTGCTCAGTGAACTAGTATCAGAATTGGCAGAATCTCTGGCAGGGCTATTCAATAGCTCAATGCAGTCAGGGGTGGTTCCAAAAGAGTGGGGGGTTGTGGACATAGTTCCACTCCATAAGGGTGGGGACAAGGAGAAACTGGGTAACTATAGGCCTGTCAGTCTTACCTCTGTTGTGGGCTCCAGGATAGTAGACATCAGAGGTCTGTGGCAGGGAGGTCTTGTCAGACCAACCTGATAGTATACTTTGACTGGGTAACCAGGGCAGTAGTTGAGGGATGAGCAGTAGGTTTACTCGACTTTGATTTCAGCAATGTATTCAGCTTGGTGGCACACAGAAAGTTATTGAAGAAGATAGAGGATCTTGGTGCAGTGAAGGACATAGGTTAGATGGATGTGTAATTGGTTGCAGGGAGACAGAAGAGGGTAGTTAAACTGAATCAAATCCAGGGGGAGAGAGGTCACAATGAGTCAAATCTAGGGAGAGAGGCCACAAGTAGGGTGGGACAGGGTTTGGTCTTGGCTTCAGTCTTCTTCAATATGTCCCTCAGTGACATAGGAGAAGGAATTCAGGAAAAGATGTGTGTTTTCACAGATGACACTAAGCTCCGTGGTAGAGTAGACAGTGATGAGGGGGTAAGGGAGTTGCAGAAGGACCTGCAAGATTACAGAGGTGGTTCAAAGTTTGGCAGTTGAAGTTTAATGCCAAAAAGTGTGAGGTGATTCACATTAGATAGACAGACAGATATATTTTTTAAAAACGCCTTTCTAAATACCAAAGCAGTTTACATAATCATGATAATATTCCAGAACATTATGATATAGTAAAGTCAGATGATAGTGTCAAAAGTTATGCTCATTATAACAGTGCAGATAACCATTGCTGTTTAACATGTTACATTTGGAACAGTGGCCACAGAATGGAATGTTGGATGGGGGTGTAATCTAGATGCTACTTCTGAGGAAAGGGACCTAGGAGTCATCATATGTATGTATGATTTGTAATAAGCCATTGTAACAAGGCTTGCAGCAAGGCAACCAGGATATTGGGGTACATTGGGAAGGGATTTAATAGCAGGAGAAAGGATATATTAATACGTCTCTCTAGATTACAGGTGAGGCCACACCTGGTGTACTGTGTCCAGTTCTGAAGCCCTCACTTGAGGAAAGACAGGGACAGGATGGAGATGGTACAAAGCAGAGTAACAGAAATGATTCATGGCCTGCAACACAGATCCTATAATGATGTACTTGTTAGAGGCCACAGGAGAGAGGAGCCATATGATACAGACCTTCAAGTTCCTGAGAGGAATAAACAAGGTAAACTACAAGGAACTCTAGAACACAGGGACATGAGTGACAACTGGTGAGAAGGAAATTCAGGAGGCACATGGAGAAATACTTTTTTATGGAGAGAGTGATTGAGCTGTGTAGCAGCCTGCTGGCTGAGGTGGTAGATTTCAAACATGTTTGAGACAGAGTTAAGGGCCTAATTATCACCCGGGGGGGTGGGGTGCCGGGGATAGCAGCAAGGCAGGGAACATAGTGTGGGCATAAACCCTGTATAGATAGTAGGTCTCTGGGGTAGGATAGGATATTACAGGCAGAGCAGATGGACCAATGGTCTTCTGTCTTTCTATGTAAACTAATTAAAAAATTAAAACAAATAGAAAGGTCCTCATAAACTGGCAATAAATAGTTTAAAAACAAAAATAAAATATCAAAATATACCCCCCTCCCCAAATAAAGTCATAAAAAAGTATAGTGAAGATAAACAGGGAGAGGTTTTCAGACACCTGTGTCCATTTTTCAGATGTGGCTGCATGAAATCCATCCAGACTGTTAGAACACCTAAAAGGTGGTCTAACCACTGAGCGTGACTGCTGCAAGCTTGCAACATATGCATAATTTCTTTCCTGTAAAATGTTGTGTCACATATACATCAAAATGTTTGAAAATATGATGCAAACATCCTGTTGAATTTGCATGGATGCAGATAGCATTGGAAATACAGACACAAGTGTTGTGCCCATTTCTTTGAATATCCCAGCCATAGAGTTTTAAAAAAAGAAGTTAATACTGTACAGCAGGTTGAATTTGCGTCCTTTATATTTAACACGAGTCAGTCTTGTTTACGTATTTGTGTCTGATTGAATTAGCGTGGATGGCTTACTCTTCAAAACTGGTAATCATGTATTTTTTTTCACTATCTGTTTATTTTTGCTGATTTTCAGCAACAGCGAATATAGAGAAAATAAACGGATAGCCAAAATAACCTGCTATATAGTGTCTCAATAATAAAGACATACCATGGACTGAGAGTTTGCATTTTCTTTTTCTCAGTTAAAGTCAGTTTTATTAAATATTATAGATGAAACTAAAGCATCTCCTACAATTCCAGAACATAAAGTATAGGCTACTGTATACAAACTTTATTTATTAAAGGCCCTTGTATCCTCTCAATTTAAAATATGTAACATGGAATGTTTGAAAATTATTTGCCATAATAACACAAATAGGCATGAAATAAATAAAACACAATATACTATTTAGTAACCAGGGTCAAACAGTATGTATTTACAGTCAGGATAAACTGTTAAAATACTGGTGTGAGTTACTGGATAAATAATATGGGCCTTATGCTTAAACCTCTAGCTTCAAATTCACACTTGTGGATGCATATCAGGCTTGAATGAGTATTCAGTATTTAAATGGGGTGTGCCTGGTCCTCTAGCTAGACCAATTTAAGGGTGCTTCTGTTGTCCCTTTGCCATGTGAACAGGGACAAGAACTTGGTTAGCTTACATAAACTGACAAGAATGAGTGTAGAAGGCATATCCACTAGGGAGCTTTGGGTGCTGTGGCTAGGGGGTGGATACAAGTAAAATTGTTTTTATGTATAACAATGATGATTTCAGTCACCCTGATGGCCCAACAGCAGGGTGTTGCACTGCTGTACAAACAACCTACATTGAGGAATGAACTTTTGCACATCACATTGGTGGTCATGCCGGGCCAACAGAGCCAGCAGTGCATCTCAGCCAGGGAGGGTTGGCAACCAGTTCTGCCACCGCAGTGACCTTTGTGGCTTGACATGTGCAAAGCTGACAAATTTCACTCCGCAAGATAATTTGCAAAGTTTGCCAAATACATGAAGTGTGAAGTGCCAACTTTGAGAAGTGTTTGGCTGGTGAAACGGTACTTTTTCAGGTGAAGTTAAGGGGAAGTGAAGATGAAGTTTCAACTTTGCCTTAACCTCACCTCAAAAAGTACAATTTCCCTGGAAACTCAATGCAAAGTGGCAAAGTGGTGAAATGAGCAATTTGCAAAGTTATTTGCCAAGGCAAATTTTGCAACTTCTCCAGAACTTCAGCAAAGTAAAACTGGGAGAAACAATGGGTTCCATCTTTATGACGGCTGGGATCTCCTCGGCCCAACCAGGGTATATCCATGCAATCTGACAGCCAGCCAAGGCATAAAATATATATAGCAAAAAAAAAAAGAAAGAAAGAAAGCTGATATTTTAACTCAGTCCCTTCAAGCTGGCCCTTTTGTATCACAGTTAATTAACTGAACACTCAGGCTTTAAAAAGCACTATTGGAAAAAATGTGCAGGGTCAAGTCCACCTTGGGACAAATGACATAGCAAATAAGACTGTGGAAGAAGCCAAGACAGACATGAAGACCCTAGGGGAGAGCTTAAAGGAGCACACAACATACTTGGCCTTCTCGGAGGTGTTGCCAGTTTGGAGGAAGTGCAGAAGTGAGGACAAGATCAGGAATGAAGAGATCAAAGAATTCAACCAGTGGTGCCAGGGTTGGTGCACAGACAACGGGATGCACTACACTGGAGACTGGGGGACCTTCTGGGACAGAAAGCTCTTCGAGCATGATGGTCTGCATCTCACCAGAGAAGAAGCGAGAGTGCTAGGGCAGACATTGGAGGTCTTCATGAAGGGTTTAAACTGGGAGGTCTCCAGTACAGAAAAGAAGACCTAAATGAGGATGCAGCAGAAAGATATGAAGGTAAGGGGATCAGCGAATGGAAGAGAACCTCCCAACATCGTATTAAAGGAAACAGGCATAGCCATGAGCAAGAAGTGGCCATAGGTAAAAAAGGAGGGCCCTCATGTAAAGTACAGTAGGGGCAGACACAAAATAAGGGGGATGGTACTGTAGTTATAGCAGAGGGGGGAGGCTGTGATTGAGGCTATGTGCACCAATGCCAGCAGTCTGGGTAACAAAATCTCAGACCTTGTGGCATTAATGGCCTCTGAGGACCTGGATATCATGGCAGTCACAGAGACATGGTGCAATAGCAACCATGCCTGGGAGCTAGCTATTCCAGGGTACATGCTGCACAGACAGGACAGGGACGGCAAGAAGGTGGAGAGGTGGCATTGTACATCAGGGAAGGGATAAAAGCGACAGTCCCACAAGACACGGGAGGAAAAGCAGAGGCACTGTGGGTAATCCTGGAAGTGGGGAGGGGAACAGTACTTAGAATGGGAGTGATATACAGGTCCCCAGGGCAGGCAGAGGAAGTAGACAGAGAACTGCTGGAGACTATAGAGAACATGGCAACAAAGGGTGAATTGCTACTGATGGGTGACTTCCACTTGCCAGATGTGGACTGGAGCATCCCAACAGCAGCCTCAGCCAGGAATAAGGGATTCCTGCAGTCCTTGCAAGGGGCAGGTCTCACACTCTAGTAAGGGAGCCTATGAGGGAGAATGCAATTCTGGATCTTGTCCAAAGCAATGGGGACAGGATAAAGGAAGTCACAGTGGAGGATACCCTAGAGGCTAGTGATCATCGAGTTGTGGGGTTCACCATAAGGATGTCACAGGAGGCTAGTCACACAAGGACTAGAATCCTGGATTTCAGGAGGACAGACTTTGGTAAGATGAAGGACAAATTCAGGAAGGCTATGCAGGGATACAATGACATAAAGGGGGAAGTGGAACAGTGGGATAAGATAAGGGAAGCCCTGCACCTGATAATAAACTATTGTGCCAGGACCTGCAGCAACAGCAAAAGAAAGAGGAAACCACTGTGGTCCTCAAGGGGAGTAGCAGAGCTAGTAGAGGAAAAAAGATGGCATTTCTGAGGTACAAGGCAACACAAAGCAAGGAGGCCAGGCAAGAATACTTGGAAAAATGAAAGGAAGTGAACAAGGAAGTAAGGGCAGCAAAGGCCAAAACTGAGGAAAAGCTAGTTAAATCAGTGAAGGAAGGAGGGAAGACAATCTTTAGGTATATTAGCGAGAGAAGGAAGATGGGGGAAGGATTGTGAGACTTAGGGAAGAGGGAGGCAGGGTAGTGGAGAAAGACATTGACAAGGTGATCATCCTCAATAAATACTTCTGCTCCGTATTCACAGAAGAAGACAATGAAGATGGTCCCCCATTAATGGAGAAGGGCAAACAGGGAGAAGGGGTGGACATTAGACCTTTTTCAGAGGACAGAGTAAAAAGAGCACTAGAACAGCTTAGGGTGGATAAAGATCTGGGGCCCAATGGGATACACCTGTGGATCCTAAAGGAGCTCCGGGAGGAACTGGCTAAACCTCTAGCTAAGCTGTTCAGTGGATTACTGGAAACTGGCATGGTTCCAGAGGAGTGGAGGAGGGCACAGGTGGTACCCTTGCGCTAAAGTGGTAGCAAGGAGGAGGCAGGAAACTACCGCCCAGTCAGTTTGACCTCGATAGTAGGTAAAATGATGGAAACCCTACTTAAGGAAAGGCTGGTGGACTACTTAGAGACGAGGGGGATGCTGGACCCAAGGCAACATGGATTCACTGCAGGGAGGTCATGCCAGACCAACTTGATTGATTTCTTCAAGTGGGTGACAAAGGAAATAGACCAGGGCAGAGTGGTAGATGTGGCCTATCTGGACTTCAGAAGGCTTTTGACACAGTCCCACACAGGAGACTAATCCACAAGCTGGCAAATCTGGGGGTGGGGACAGAGGTGGTCACTTGGGTTAGAAACTGGTTGAGGTGCACATATTTCTCCTCTTTTTTCCCTTCTTCCCTGTTTTCTCCCTCCCTCTCCTTCTCTTCTTCCTTGCTTTTTTCTCTCTTCTTTCTTTCCTTGCACACTTTTCTCTTATCTTCACCTCTCCATTACTGAACATTGTTCATATTACCACATTTATCACTTTCTGCAATTTACTGAATGCCTTGCCATAGCCTGCCCTAGCATGTATTTCGTACATGGTTGCTATTTCTGATCCTATAATACCCTATTGATTGTAACCCTTCTGCTTTCCACTTACATCCTGTCTAGGTTTGTGTTTTATTATCAATACATGTATATAAGGCTTCTCCAATATGTTTACCCTAAATACTGTGTTTGTTAAGTGATATTTTATACCTTACATGGAGGATAGTCTTCTATTGTATTAGATGTGTGCTTTCTTATATACTTGAATTTCAATAAAAAAGATAAAGTGAAAAAAAAAGAAACTGGTTAAGTAACAGAACACAAAGAGTAATGGTAAATGATGTTAGCTCACAGGATGGACGGGTAACAAGTGGCGTACCCCAGGGATCAGTGCTGGGACCAGTGCTCTTCAATGTCTTCATAAAGCGATATTGCTGAGGGTCTAGAAGGGAGGGTTAGCCTGTTCACCAATGATATAAAGCTATGTAACAGGGTAGATACACAGGAAGATATAGAAAAAATGAGGAGGGATCTGAAGAGGCTAGAAAACTGGTCCAAGGAATGGCAGTTGGGTTTCAATGCAAAAAAGTGCAAGATTATGCACCTAGAGAAAGGGAATCCTAAGGCTGAGTATGAACTAGATGGTGTAACACAGGAGGCCACCACAGAGGAACGGGATCTAGGGATAGTTATAGAAGACAACTTCAAAGTGTCTGAACAGTGTGACAAAGCAGTTGGAAAGGCTAACAGAACGTTAGGGTGCAGAGGGAGGGGTATAACAAGTAGAAGGAAGGAGGGAAGTGGTGGTACCCTTGTACAACTCCCTAGTAAGGTCTCATCTGGAGAACTGTGTTCATTTCTGGAGGCCCGATCTCCAAAAAGACATAGACAGGATGGAGACGGTACAGAGAATGGTGACAAAAATGGTGTTGAGGATGCAGCATAAGTCATATGAAGAGAGACTCAGAGCTCTAAATACGTACTCCCTGGAGGAAAGAAGGGGGGGGCATGATAGAGACCTTCAAATATCTAACGGGGATCAACAGGATACCAGAGGGGAGCATCTTTCACATGAAGGGAAATAGCAGAACAAGGGGGCACAGCATGAGACTAAAAGGTGGAAAACTTAGAGGGAACTTGAGGAAATTCTACTTCACTGAAAGGGTGGTGGAGAGATGGAACAGTCTCCCCAGGAAGTGGTGGGGGTGGCCACGGTTCAGGGATTCAAGAATGTGTGGGATAGGCACATGGGAATTATCAAGATAGGGGTGAGGGAGGCTTGTAGCATCTAGGGTACCTTAAGCATTAGAAAGAGGGATAGGGCAGACTGGATGGGCCACAAGGCCCATATCGGCCAACAACATCTATATATCTATGTATCTAAGTGCCTTGAAATGAGTGTAGCAAATAGTACATCAGAAAAAAATGAAACTTACATACCACAATAGCATTGGGGTCTACGTTCATCTTCACTACAGTTTATTCATTCACTTCATCTGCTTTAAGGTAAGTGAAATAGTCTAAAGTATTACCTTTATGCTAAGAACATTGACCTTGGGACTATCCAGAAACGATTTCTGCCACTGGCACAACATTGAAAAGTCTTATATGAATTTTTAGGGTCATCATTTTAAACTGTAAGACCCATTTATTTAAAGACAGCTGTTTGGACAGTAGTATTTGTCTGTAAAAACTTATAAAAGTGTCTGTCCCATCAGCCCAGAGGCAACATTGCTGATAGTGCTCTCAGTGATGCAGGTTCAAATCCTGCACATGAAGCAATTCACAGTCAATGGAGGGAGGAGGATGAGCATCCCAGAGTACGCTCCCCCCCCTTCAGGGAAGAAGGTTACTGCTTCTCCTGCAACACTGCCACTTGCATAACTACATGTGGCAGTGTCGTGGAGATACGATAGCAAGAAGGACACTTGCATGTGCAAGCTGCAGGATGAGTGGCTGCCATGGGTGGATGAGGTACCATCTGCAAAGGAGCAGGCAAAGATAAAAAAAAAAAAGAAAGAAAAAATAGCTCAGTATATTTATCTTTTTAGACCCAGCTGGGTACTGCTTTGTTGTACTACATATATAGCACAGTGAAGTAAAAGCAATCTTCCAGCTTCTGCACACACAGCTTTCAAAATTCCTGGCTAGTGGCAGACCTGAGGGATAAGGCCCTGATTTCAGAGCCTTTACTTTTATAGAAGCATACACACTGTCACACTGTCATTGAAAAGGACCATTGATCCATCCAGTCTCCCTGTTTTACCCCATCATAGCCCGTAACATATTATTTAGATGGGGTTTTCACCCCTGCCCCCCCGTTCCCTGCCTTGCTGCTGCCCCCCCCCATGCATAACTGTCAAACCCCTCTTCTGTCCCAGCAATACTAGAACTCCTTTATATTTTTGCTCCACCACCACAGCTGGTACAGTAGGCTGTTTCATGACTCAGCCACTCTCTCTCTGTGAAGTAACATTTTCTCATATCACTCCTAAATCCTCCCTCCCCCACTAGCTTCCATTCATGCTCCCTTGTTATTGACAGTTTAGACCCCTCTGGAAATGAATGACAACCATCCCAGTTTGGATTCTCAACCAGCAGGGCCATGATCAAGGGGGTGCAAGAGCTGTGGTTGCAGTAAGGTCCGAACTGTTAGAGGGCTCACTGTCTCAGAAGTCAGCATTAAGAAAACCTTTCATCCCAGACAAACTTGCAACTTTCTCTTTGGAGATAGCTTATCTATTTGAATTTGGAACTGTCAGCAGTTGAGTAAGGAGATCCAACTCCAGTTTCATGTGGTGGGGAGTACAGAACAAAGAAGCGATAGGGCTCATTACTCAAAATATCTAATCTTGATGCCAGTGTCTCCAGGAAGAGCAGGGACAATGGTCAGTTCCTTGATCATTGTGCCCGCAAGGGCGGAGAGGGGAGCAGCATGGACAAACTATGGATTTTTAGCAGGACTGATGCAAAAAAGTATGCTACAAAAATTTCATATGCACCAATGGTTATTTTATATTTATTGGTGGGGAGGTAGGCCCCACAAAATATTTTGCGGGGGGGGGGGCCCTTACAGTTGGTAGCACAGCCCTGTCAACCAGGCAACATTTATTTTAATACCATCTATTATTACAATCTCAAATTTCTTAAAACAACACATCCATCCATATAAACAGTTAAAATGCATTCCATATTGTACAACTTTGTTTCTTCTTTTCCTTCTTCCTCTGCCAACATTGGACTTTCCTTCCCAGGGTTCAGACGTATGATCTGACCTCCTCACATCATGCTTTCATACGTAACCTCTTACATAACCACCAATTACCTTTTAGGACTGGACATGATGATTCAGCCCCAGTAACTATTCCGTCCCCTCCCCACCCACCCTCTTTTTATACCATGGCTGGGTGCTCTAATCCCAGCCGTGTACCCTACCCACCTCACCCCTTTCCTGCCCCTTCCTCTCCTGTCTCCCCCCTCTTTTCATCCCCCTTTCACTGCCCCATCTCCAGCTCCGTGTTGGAAGATGGGGCTCCCCTCCTTGTGGGCTAGACTCCTCAATTCCCATTCTCCCATTTTCCTGTTACCTCCATAAATGATAAGAGAAAAAATGCCATGCCCATCTCAGATAAGTGAACCCTATCAGCCCTAAACAGTCCCCAAGCATCAAAAGCTATCTTTTTGTGTGATAGGTATGACCCCCATCTCCCGCAGTAAACTGGCCACCTGTTTGTTCAGCCACTTCCTTGTCTTCTCTACCGATTTGATATTCCTGACATGTCTCCATACTCCTCTGGAGGTTATTTCCGACCATACCAGCTCCACCCATGGCCACCAGCTCTTCATCCTTTTCAAATCTGCCTAAATTGCTTGGAATAAGGCTTCCCAAGGGCTCTTCCCGAGGTCACTCCCCCCCAAGTAAATGATGATCATATCAGGAGTGCCTCGTAACAACTTCAATTCCTCCACCACTGGCATTAGCTGTGCCCACCGCATGCTCCTGACACCCTTCCACTTCAACTCTGTGTGCTCCAAGTTATGATTAAGTTGTCTCCCACTGGGCCTGACTCCAGCATATCTCTCCACTCAATAGATTAAGGAGTGCCCTACAATCCAGATCTTCAGTCTTCTCAGACCTGTCAGGGCACAAATAAAAACGTGTCACATCATTTTTCCACATACTTCTTATAACAGAGCGCCACTTCCCTATCTGCTTAACCTCCTCCACCAACCCCCCCATTCACCGCTACCTTTGATGCAGCATCAATCCTGAAGGAATGGGGAGCAAATTGTTCAGAGTCCTCCCCCAGGAACTTCATCCCCTTTTTTAATACCCCCCTCACCTGGTACCCTGTCACAGGTGAACCATCCCCATGCCTGAACCATGTGCCTGCCCCGTCCCCCCTTAGTTCCTAAACTCTTCCATCTCCCTTACTGCACATGCCTCGTTGGCACTCCTCCTCCTACAGAGGACCACCTCCACCCCTTTCCCTCTCTGGTCAGTTTTGGATCTGGCCAGACGTATTGTTACGCCATCGGCCTAAAACTCCACCGCCTCCCTCTGCAGTCCCCCTTTGTTATCCCCTTTCCTAGCAGCCACTACCTCACTCATGCTAAATGCCCCTCTGGCCATCACTGCGAACACTGCCCTGAACAGGCATGCCTCATTTGCTGTCAGGCATATCCTCCCCAAAGCCCCCAACAGTCTAACCAGCAGCTCCCCCATAATGGGTCTCCTGCTATCTGCCCATCCCCCTTGTCCCTTCTGGCAACCCAGCAGCATCTGCTGTATGGTCCTGCTCTTCCCCAGGTCTGTATAACCTCTGTTGCTGCAGGCCCATCCTATGCCCTCCAGCTGAACCCCCGTGGTGATGTAGGCCATCTCCTCCTCCTCCCATCTTATGACCATATATTGCTTCACTTGATCTTCCATTGAGGATATAATTACCTCTAGCCCCTCCTGCGTCCTGAACTCCTGGAAAGCCCCCCACACCCCTTCATATGCTTTTAACGTGTTGGCAGACCAGGAGTTCCAGTACAGCAGTCTGTCTCTTTCCACCCCATCTCCCAGAGCTGGTCCGGTACCTTGGTTCTCAGGATGGCTGCTCAAGGGGCCAAGGCCCAGAACCTGTCCAACTGAAGACAAGAAAGGCTATCAACAATTTCATTCCTCACTCCCTCTATGTGTCTAGCTTTAAAAGTTAGGTTAAGATGAAGCCCCATCAGTACTAGCTGCTGCAATACCCTGTTAACTGTCTCAGTGGCTCCTCCTTGTCTATTGATAACCTCCACTACTCCTATGTTATTGCACCAAAACAGGATCCGCTTACTTCTCATGCTGTTACCCCAGACCACCATTGTTACCCAGATGGGAACATTTTGAGAAAGGTGATATTCTTTATTAATCCCCTGTCTGCCCACTTCCCTGGCCATGCTTCTGATACCCACCCCTTTTTAAAATAGGCCCTGATGTCCAATAAGCCTGATGCATCTTTGTACAACTCTAAGTCTGTGTTGTACACCCATTCCTCCTACCAGAATGTCACCCCATTGTATTCTGACAGGAAATTATACTAAACCTGTAGGTCATGCTTTATCCCTTTGGTAGCAACCACTGAATGATGCAGCATTTTTGCCTTACCAGTGGACCACCCCAGCCAGAATGTGAATGCCCTCCCTGAGCTAATGGCCTTGCAGGTAAAATTGAGATGCCCCAGCAGTTGCTGAACCAATACTAGCGGCACTCTCCTTCTACCCATCCCCTGCTCTAACAAACTCCAGAGTCTGGCCACCTTATCCCCAAGGAGTCAGAAACATTTTTGTTCCACATCCACCTCAATACCCAGGAATTATAGCTTTCGCATTGGCCCTTCTGTTTTCCCCTCTGCCAAAGGGATACCAATCCTCTGACATATATCCCTGAAATCTTCCAGCATACCCTCCAGCTCCTGGCGCCCCCTGCCGATGAGCAGGAAATCATCCAGGTAGTGTGCTACATTTTGTGCCCATATTTGGCCCCAAAAACCCACTGCACCCATGTGCTAAATGTCTGGAAAGTGGAACATGCCACTGAACAGCCCATTGGCATTGCCTTATCAAGTAAACCCCCTTCAAACTGAAAACTCAACAAATCCCAGTCCCCAAGTCTCACTGGCAACAGATGGAAAGCTGCTTCAATATCTGTCTTGGCCAGCCATGCCCCCTTTACTGCCTTGATCAGCATCACCGCCTGGTCCAAGGAGGTATATGATACCCCCCTCAGCTCCTCAGGAATCCCGTCATTCACCAAATCCCACTCTGGATAAGATAAGTGGTAAATGAGAATAAATTCTCCCGGCTGCTTCTTGGGGATTATCCTCAAAGGAGACACTCTGAAATCCACACATGGAGGAGCTTCAAAGGGCCCTTCCACCCTCCCTGCTTGCATCTCTTTAAGTATCTTCTTCCAGACAATCTCCTCCTTGCCCTTTACTGACTCCAAGTTTTTAGCTTTCATCCCTCTCCCAGCCCCCCAAAACCCAAAGCAATACCCCGTTGAAAACCTTGTCTCAACATAAGCCCATCCCGCACGTTCAGGTACTTATTAGTCCAAGCTTCCACCACCTCTTCCCAGATGGTAGTCTCTGCTAGTGTAAACCCCATCTTAAACCTCCCCCGGCGCCATCAATTCCAGCCGTAGTTAGAGTTGTAGCCCCCTCTGTGTCCACTTTTACCCCTCGTGTTACCGCCGTGTCTGCTGTGGTTTCCCCTGAGCCATCCCAAAAGGGCTGCTCTTTTCCCTGCCCCCCCGGTGACCCCCCCGGTCACCCCCAGTTCTGCAGCTGGGGACCAGGTACGCCCCCGAACACTTAGACCACATGTGCCTGAATTTACAGTTCGTCCAAGTGCATGATGCCTTATTAAATCCCCAGCAGGTCTTCACCCCAGGGTTCACTACACTCTTACGACTGGGCTCCCCTCCCCCACCCGTACTGCCAGACAGGGTCCTGACCCACAGTTCGTAGTGTGTTCAATCCCACCTCAAGTTCCTTTTAGCCACCATCCACTTTCTAAATGCCTCATCGTACTTCAACCACCGTATCCCAACTTAGCCTTATAAGCATTCCTTATAATTGCCGTGTAGGTTAATAGAGGAATTGCCAGCTCTGGCTGCTTCTCCAGCACCAGCACACTGTAAATCAGAAAACCTGCCTGCCAAGTATCAATGTTCTTGCCCTTGTACTTGGCCTTCTCCTCCTTATGTTCTACTACTGCCAAAGCTACCACCATCACTCTGGATACAGAAGTTGATATCAGCCCATTTACAGAAGAAAAGGTTATGAAAGAACTCTTAAAACTGAAGGTGGACAAAGCAATGGGGCCTGATGAGATTCATCCCAGAATTCTAAAAGAACTAAATGTAGAACTAGTGACACCACTGACTACCCTCTTTAACAAATCATGGGAGGATGGGGTGGTACCCGAGGACTGGAGGAGGGCAGATGTGATTCCCCTTCACAAAAGTGGGAGCAAGGCAGAAGCAGGAAACTACAGACCTGTTAGTTTAACCTCAGTGATAGGGAAAATGATGGAATCACTTCTGAAGGAAAGAATTGTCGAGTATCTAGAGGCCAGAGGGGCACAGGACCCTAGGCAGCATGGATTCACAGCGGGAAGGTCATGCCAGACGAATCTGATAGACTTCTTTGACTGGGTGACCAAAGTAGGAGATCAGGGAGGGGCTGTGGACATGGCCTACCTAGACTTTAGCAAGGCATTTGACACAGTCCCACACAAAAGATAATATACAAGTTAGCCAGCCTGGGAGTGGGTCCCAAGATGACAGCCTGGATAAAGAATTGGCTGGAGAATAGGACACAGAGAGTAATAGTAAATGGAGTCCACTCAGAAGAAAGGGGAATTACTAGTGGGGTACCGCAGGGTTCAGTATTAGGACCGGTCCTCTTCAATGTCTTTATAAGTGACATTGCAGAGGAACTGGAAGAAAAATATGTCTCTTTGCAGATGACACAAAGATCTGCAACAGAGCTGATGCATGAGTGGGGTGGAAAGGATGAGAAGGACTTGGCAAGGTTAGAGGAATGGTCAAATGTATGGCAGCTTAGATTCAATGCTAAGAAGTGCAAGGTAATGCACCTGGGAAACAAAACCCAGGGAAGAGTACACAATGAGGGTGAGATACTAACAACAACAAAAATGGAAAGGGACCTGGGGTAGTCATATCAGATGACCTAAAGGTGGGCAAGCAATGTGAGAGGGCAGCAAGGAGGGCTGGGGGGATACTGGGATGCATAGGGAGAGGCATCACCAGTAGAAAACAGGAAGTTATTATCCCTCTGTACAGACAGCTGGTCAGACCCCATCTGGAGTACTGCGTGCAGTTCTGGAGACCCAATCTCCACAAAGACATAGACAGGATGGAAGCTGTCCAGAGGAGGGCAACTAAAATGGTGCAGGGTCTGCGCCGGAAGACATATGAAGAGAGACTAAAGGAACTTAATATGTATAGCCTCGAGGAAAGGAGGGAGAGGGGGGACATGATAGAAACGTTCAAGTACCTCAAGGAAATCAACAAAGTCCAAGAGGGTAGCATCTTTCAAAAAAAGAGGTGTGCAAGAACAAGGGGCACAATTTGAAGATGGGGGTGGCTCAGAGGTAATTTGAGGAAGTATTTTTTCACAGAGAGGGTTGTGGATGCATGGAACGGCCTTCCAGAGGAGGTTGTGGAGTCAAAAACAGTGGTGGAATTGAAGCATGCATGGGACAGTCATTAGGCCATTCTAGGGGGTGGGGGTAGGAAGAAGTAGGCTGCTGGTTAACTAGGATCTGCAGCTTATCCAGTAGGTAGGGAAATGGGCAGACTGGGTGGGCCAAACGGTCCTTATCTGCTGTCAAATTCTATGTTTCTATGTTTCTATCACTGACTTACCAACTGATTCCTTTTGCTCGTATTTCCTTGTGGTATCCTCATCCACCAACCCAAATAGATCAACATACTCCCCTTTCCAAATTTTCTCCTTGATAGAGGATGGGACATGGTCCCCCATGGAGTACCCCGGAGGGCCATCATATAAGTTCTTGCTCCCTTTAGCCCCACCCCACCCCCTCATTCCCCCTTGCTCCCTTTCTTCAAGTCCACCCAAACCTTTTCCATTTTTTCCAAACCTTTGTCCCCCCTATCCCCAGTGATCCCCTTCAAATAGTCCCTGAGGCTGCCCTCATCAGACCATTCCACCTTCTCCTTACCATCTTCATTTTCTGGCTCCTCAGGTGCAAGGTCAAGTGGGGTAGACAGCTCCGACACTGGGGCCACTTACCGCCCCTGCCCTTAGCCTTCAACTCCTCTGCCACCTTCCTTTTCTTGGTGGCCTCCTCCTCCACTTCCCAGAGCCGAGCTGCCTCATTCAGCTCCATCATTTTATCCATCAATTTTGTGGCCTCTTCCCTCAGCTGGGTGCTGGAAGAAGTAACTGGAGTGTGGGGTGGTGCTATCTTGCTAAAAAAATAAGAAAAATGTGACCCTGTAGACTAACCATCCTGCATCATCCCCCTTGCCCCCTCCTATGTCCCTTCTGTGCCTCTGCATATGAATCTGGACATCCCTCCTTTATGGTAAAAGTTACAGTTTGCAGTTTAAATTCCTCCCTCCCCCCTGCAGCCTGCTGTCTGCTCCTGGGCCTGGCCCATTCTGGGTGCCCCTTTGGTAGACCACCTAGATCCCTCCGCTTCCTTGGTGGCTTAATGGCTAATGCACTCCCAGTAGCCTCTTTGTTTCTCCTTTGTTTCCATTTTATATTTTATATATACAGTATATATATATATATATATATATATATATATTTACCCCAGGCCCCAATGTTTTGGCTTGTTAGCAGCCTTTAACCTTCTGCTTTATTGCCCCTTCTTTCTGTGATGGGCCCTGGAATCTCCTCCCCTTGTGAGCCTCTCTGTATAAAATGGCATTTATCTTGTACCATGGCTCATTTTGGCTCCTCCTCTCCCCAAGAAGGTGGCTGACATGCAGCATGACATCTGCCTTGTGTCCCACATGTGGCGTTGCTCCAGTCCCGAGACCCATCTTGTCTTGCCCATTTTCCCACCAGTTTTCTTGTGCCCCTCACTCCCAGAATGCTGATCCCCTCCCCTGCCCCCCAAGCACCCTCGTACCATGTTTGAATGCTGCGGCCAATCACTACCTGACATCCTTGCGGCCGGCCCGGCTCCTTTCTTTCCTTTTAATACCGCTCCCCCCTTGCTGTTCTAGTTGAGCACCCCATTCCCCACCCCTTGATGACTTGCAAGCAACAAACCCCACTGCGTGAGCCCCCAACCAGGAGATTCGCTCCCCAGGTGTATTCCGAGGTCTCCTGGGATTCCACCCATCCTCTCAAGACCCGAACTTTGTTTTGTGTTGGGCACCTAACCCAGAGTGTAATTTCAGCAACAGTGGCGGCCACCCAGAAAATTTTCCTTCTGACCGACCAGGCCGCTCAGAGACACAGCCATCCCTGGCTGCACTGGATCTGCCTCTGCTGCACCGAGCAGACCAAGACCTCCCCTGGGTCTGCCCCATGGCCAATTGCCAATCAGGCTACCAGTACTGGAGCCACAAAGTGGCAGGTAGAGCAACTGCTGGCCCCCAAACTGCCCTTCATGCTTCCACGGTCGCACAGATGGGCCCAGACCTCTCCGGTGCCTGCCACATGGCCCTCCTTCTGAAACCACCAGCCAGGACAGTGAGCCAGGAAAATTGGTGCCGAGTACCAGCTCTTGTAAAACCTGCATGCTGTTCCACCATCCCAGAATGGGCCTAGGCCTGCCATGTGGCCACCTCGATTCTAGCTCAAACACAATGGAAACCACAAAACAGGTGCCCAGCGCTGGCCCAACAAGTGCTTAATCGCATATTCAGCACAATCTAAAATCCATCGCCGGGCCACAGAGGTCCCGATGCTCCCTGGCAAACTGTGCATCAGGGCCTGCACATTCATGAAAAAAAACCCAACCCTTCTGTCTTCAGGAAGAGAAACCACCACATTGTTATGCTAATGAAACTGGTTACAAGAATCCCTCTCTGCTAAACCCCCCCCCCCGGGACAATTTGGTTGAAATAGTGGGGTAAGAGCAAAACTGTGGGAACCTTGCCAATGCAACAGACAACCCTCATCCACTCACCCCTTCTGCTTACTGCTTCTTGGATCTGGATCCCAGCCTTATAAAGTCCCCTAGGACTCCAAGAAGGACCCCATCTGGCCCATCCCCTTGACCAATCCCCTACCTGTCTTTACCTGCATCATTTTACCCCTGGTGATGCTGCCTATGACCTTACTACACCCCTCTCCTTTTCTAACCCCATCCCCCTCAACCCCCCCTCAGCTTTCCCTACAGACATTTCCTGCTGGGCCAACCTGACAATCTAGGCTGCCTTTTAGTGGCAACCCCATTTGACCCACTATTTCTGTCAAGAATACTGAAGTTACAAAATTTATTGTCACCCTATGCATGCAATCAAGGCCTCTGTGGCTGTATGAACTGCACGGTATGTAGTTTTCAGACCAGTAATGTAATATTATCCTCTGCAACCTTTCTAGTTCTCAGACATTCCTTACACGTGGGTAATCCTTCATTCATCCTCTTAGCTGATGAATGATAGTAAATTTTGGACTGCCAGAGGACGAGCCCCCAGCCATGATAGGATTGTCCAGTTTACGTCATGCATCTCTAGAGGCTGGTCATGATCTCTGATTGCTCCTGAACTCTTATTTATTTATTTATTTTGTTTATTCTGAAATAACATTTGAGCAATGTGCTCTTTTTCAAAGGTTCCATGTCAGCAAAAGTGGGAGACAATACAATCAGATAACACAACACTCAATAGACAATAATACAACTCTCAGGTAAATATTCCTGCAAAATGTACACTTTTTCAGCGTCTCCTGTTCTTATATCGCATTCGATGACAGACAAGCACGTGTTACCTTAGAATCTTCTCCTAACTTTTCCTCATTCCTGTACTATCAAAAAAAAAAACTCATAGTGCACAGATCAGGGGCACAAGTCAAGCTGGACCCTCCAGTAGCATCCTAGCTTAAAACCCCCTGTCCTGGTCAGGACACTTACGCAGTGTCCCCACCAGCTAGCTTCCTGAGGACTGGAACCTCATGCAGTGTCCACTCCATGTAAAGCAGCTCTCACAGTGAGCCTCATGCACAATTCCATAGCAGACACTAAGCAACAGGTAGAAGTGCTCCAGATTATGTTGGCAGGTAGGAATTTACTCACCAGTATTAAAACATACTGAATAAAACAAAAGTGGGATGCATACAAGTGCTGTAAATCAGGCAAAAAACTGCTCCTTTTGAATTACCAGTTATGTTATGAAGCACTATTCTTTGGCATGTGGAGTATTTACAAATGTTGGGCGAGTACTGGTACTCATTAAAAAAATTTCTGAAGAGTATTTCCTAAAATGAGGTGAGTTAAATAGGCCAGTACACACCTTATCTGGAGCCCTGAACCCAGGGGACTATTCCATTAAATACAGCCTGAGGAGTACAGGGAGAGCTGTAAATGAGTTGGGCACTTTAACGTCGTTTTTTTGTATACCCTTTGTACTGGTTAGGTAACACATGAGACAACCAAGGGTTAACTCCAGCACCAGGCAGAGCTGGGACACAGGGATGAGATCATTGTAACAACCCTGGCTGATCGGAGGTTAGACACTCAGTTGGTGGTTTGTTATGCAGCAGCCTATAAAATAAAAGGATACTGCATGCTACTAGCTACAACTTAGAGTGCATAAATGCTATTATAAACATAAAAAATATTGCACAGATGTTACTGAAGTATGTAAAAATAAAGGTTGCTTAATAAACTAAGGCATCCCTCATCTGATTATCACAAACAAGACACCTGTCCTGTCATCAGTAAAACAGAATAACATGTTCTCCCATTGCATAGCCATGGACACAAGTAAGCTAGACCCTGCAGTAGCATCCTAGCTTACAACCCCTGGTTCTGGTTGGGACCCTCATGCAATATCCCCACCTCCTGGCTCCCTGAGGAACTGGACCCTTGGGCAGCGTCCACTTCATGTCCAAGCAGTGATTACAACAAGCCATATGCATGGTGCTCTCAAGCAGACAGTCACTGATTAATAACAGTGCTAGAGCATTGGACCTGTAACATACTACCCAAATTGACTATGGGGGTGACCTGTGAATGTGTGGTACATCTAGCAGACCTGGGTTTGATTCCCCACAGTTTCCACTTGCATGCTGTGGACTTCTGATTAGGCATTAAATGGTTAGCTGTATAAGAACCCCATGACTCACTGTGAAATGATTTTTATTCTCCTGTGAGGGGTCTGCAGTCCTTTTGCCTCTATTAGACCATATTCTGGCATCATTTTCCTGCAGCCTGACACCCATGCAATAGTGGAACCTACATGTCTTGCAGGCTTTGGGCGGGGGCCCAGGTGCTCATAAATCCAATTCCCACACTGACAATGCACTTGTAGCACCCACACCATACTGGGGATGTCTTCCCCTGTTACAGTCACTTACCATACAGTCCGGAATGCTGGAGTTCCACACTCCGGCTGCCATGTTGGAAATGGCTGGCTATCAAAAGAAGAGCACTCAGTCCTTCCTAGCTCTCACCAAGTGTGGTGCAGGAGTCCGGTATGCATTTTCCTGCCTGCACATCAGCGGTGTGCATCACCAGTTCCTATGGCCCCCTGTTTTTCTGCTCTCACTGTAATTTAGGGGGACAAACAGCAATAGCCGCTGGGGTACTCTCACAAGATGCCAAGTCTCATGAGATAGTGGCCATCTCACTTCATGGTGTTCCAACGGCAGTCTCTCAGAAATGGTGACCATCTTGGTACAGTTCAAGGATGGTGGCCATCTTGTGCAGGTAAAGCCCGCTCTAGCCAATCTCACGAGAGCTGGGAATTCCCAAAGACAGCTGGATGGAGTGAAATGACGACCATATGGAGAAGGTCTTCAGGACTTTTTTAAAGTACCCATCTGGACAACCAGGTGATTTGCCCCTCGGTTCACTTGACACTTTTCTTATCTGTTGCTGCCTCACTTCCACTTTCACTGTGATCAGAGGACAGTTCGCATTTTTTCCTTTTAATCTGCATTTTAAGATATACATAGTGTGCCTGGAGTGATGGTAGCATATTTATTTATTTATTTAGTTTTTGTTGACCGGGTAAGTGCACTAGACAAATTCTGCCTATTTTCAGGCATGACCCGGGGGGAAGGAGATACAGATGAATGGCAACTGACCTTGAACCAGATTAAGCTGTTGGTGGTATTTTTAGTGAACTGGGGGAAATTTGTCCAGGGCACCGGAGAAATTCCCCATCTATTTTCGAGAAATACCATGAGGTCTTTAACATCCACCTGAACTACCACCAGAACAGGCAGATGGAACCTAGGTTTCACATCTCATCCAAAAGACGGCACCTCAGGAGTGCAGCACCCCCCTCTTGCTGCACTACAGCGTCAGTACATGGGTTTATCCTAAGTGCCTCGTGTGGGGAAAGAACCCACAGCCTCCTGGCTTCAGAGGTGAGTGTGCTACCTGCTGAGCCACTGACACTGACATATCCCCAGAAGATGTACACGTCAGAGCATGCAAATATTGGGTCTGAGTCCTGATCAAAAATAGGTCACACTGGCAGCAAGGGCTTCCTCATAGCTATCCACTTCCGATATTTCCCAGGCATTCATTGGCTCAGAAGACACACAAGGAATTTTGTGAGTGTGTGTGGTGTTGCACTCTAAGTTACTGCATGACTTTGGTCATTGTAATTTGCACAGTAAAAACTATTTGGGCTGTTACAATGCACACTATGCCAATTAATGCCTCAGATATAGAAAGCCTTACATGAAGTTCAGACTTCTGGTGCAAACTTCAGTTTTGCACAACACTGAAGCTTTGGCTATCGGGCACTATACATTTTATATGTCATATTTTTTTTCCACAGCATTTGTTGCCCTTCCCCACATGCCCTTGACTCCCAGGACTTCGCCGACAGGAAACTCATGGGGGATAACAGCATTGCTTTGAGGACACCCAAAAATCTTTACCAGCTAAGGACTTTGCTTCTGGGTTGGACAAGGCTCTTCATTATTACTCCACACGTGTAGACAGTTTAAGGAAGGGGAGGTTGGGCTTAGACCCAAGGATGCCTCGGGAACATAGACCACCATGCGATGTCTAGAATCATAGAATCATAGAATACATGGGCAAAGAGGACTGGTAGGCCCAGCTACTCTATGCTACTGTGATACATTGTGGATCAGTGCAGGAGAGATTCATACACAGTGTGTCAGTTAGAGGGCATCTTTTATTCTACTCAGCAATAGTGGTCTTGCATCATTGGACGTCACAAAGAAAGGCTTACTGTGCATGCCAGGAACTTACATATATAATGGACTACTGTACAATACCTATATGTATAAACTACAACTCTAATCAACTTCCTACCATATATACCACCATACATATCCATGCATATACTACACTCCTCCACCTTAGACAGAAACTTGTCTAAAATACTTCAGCAGTAACATTCCTAACTTCTACGCTGAAGTAGACTGTTTGGTACCCAGGAACAAGTTCAGGGGATTATTCTGCCCCTTGGGTACAACTTGTCACCATCTAAGTAACAGTACAAGTAAGAGTCCAGTTATACAGTGGTACAAGTTCACTACATGACTTTATAGATCAAGTCTTTGTGGTGGTCTTCGGTGCCTCTGGGGATATTTGTGGGTTGAAACAACTGCTGCTGATTGAACAGGAGATTCATTATTATTTGACATCAGGTCCAGTGGAACTTCACAGGTAGGAGCAAAGTCCTCTTTGTCACTGTCCTCAGATGGAGTGATGCCTTCTGCTGCATTTGCTGAAACCTTGGAACACAGAAGGTGATCCACATGAACATGAACAAGTCACTGTCCCATGCGAACTGCATAAGTCAAAGGTCCATGTGTTTCAATCACCACCCCAGGAATGCAAGAACCCTTGGGATGTCTCCAGTCTCGAACCATCACCCTCTCACCAGGACGAAAAATCCATACTGGCTTGGCTGACTTGTCATGACCCTTTTGCTGTTGTAGTTGATGCTTTGCGACAGTGTCGGGCAAGTCTGGCTTGAGCGATGACAAACGGGTATGAGGTTGACTTTTTAGGAACAGTTCAGCAGGTGTTCGCTCTGTGACTATGTGAGGAGTGTTTCTGTAAGCAAACAGAAAATGAGCCAGCCTTTGAGCTGTAGGTACTTGCCATGAATCTGGTTTATTCCAAGCTTCTTTGAATGTTTGTACAGCTCTTTCGGCTACGCCATTTGATGCTGGATGGTAAGGAGGAGTCAAAATATGTCAGATGCCATTCTGCTTTAAGAACAGTTTAAACACATAGAAAGAAAATTAGGGACCATTATCCGACACTAACTCCCATGGTAGTCCATAAGAGGCAAAACGTTGTCTCAAAAGGTCTATAGTCTTTTCAGAAGTTGTGACTTGTGTGGGTAATACTTCCAGCCATTTGGAGTGGACATCAATTACTACCAAGAAGTGTTGTTTGTCCACCTCAGCATAGTCGATATGGATGCATTCCATGGTAGCTCAGGACCAAGGATGCAGAGGAGCGCTAGCAGGTTGGTTGCTGACAGCCGCACATGGCGCACATTGATTGACAGGATGTTGGCTATCTTGATCAGGTCCGGGGCACCAGAGGTATCCTCTGGTCAATGCCTTCATTTGAGAGATTCCAGGATGACTGTCATGTAAATCAGAAAGTAACCTCTTGCAGAACTTTGGAGGTATCACAGCTTGAGCTCCCCACAGAACACAGCCTTGTTCTATAGACAACTGGTCCTTCTTGTCTAAGAAAGTTGGGAGGGTTGGTTCTCTCTTGAAGTTAGGCCAATCATTTAGGGTGAAATCCAGGACTTTAGAGAGGACAGGATCTTGCCGTGTCTCTGCTGCAACATCCTGTGAAGCAATTGGCAAGTCCATGAGATGTGAAAGATGGAATAGTGTTACATCATCTTCCTTAGTGGTAGCATCCTTGCATGGCAGTCTCGGCAATGCATCTGTATTAGCGTGATCTTGAGAATGTCGGTATTCAATGTCATAGTCATATGCCAGTACAATCAGGGCCCAACGCTGCATCCAGAGTGCTGTGAGAGTTGGTATGGTGGCCTTTGGCCCCAGAATTTCCAGTAGAGGCTTGTGATCTGCTAGCAGAGTGAATTTCCATCCATACAAGTACTTATGGAACTTCTTGACAACTAAAATTATGCTCACGGCTCCTTCTCAATTTGAGCATAGTTTCTTTCACTTGGGGACAATGTCTGGGAAGCAAAAGTGATCAGGTGTTCCTCTCCAGAAGGTAACACTTGTGCGATGACAGCCCCCACTCCATATGGTGATGCATCGCATGCCAGCCTCAGAGGTTTGGCTGGGTCATAGTGCACTAATCATTTGCTGCCTAGAAGATGTTTCTTGCAAGCCTGGAATGCTTTCTCACACTGTGAGGACCAATTTCATTGAACTTCTTTCTGTAGTAAGTCATGGAGTGGTTACAACAATGTGGACAGATGAGCTAGGAACTGTCCATAGTAGTTCAAAAGGCCTAATAATGATCTTAACTCTGTCACATTTGTTGGTGCAGGTGCCTTGATTATAGCATCCACCTTGCTGTCTGTTTGACATAGGCCCTGGGAGTTGATCTGGTGACCTAGGTACTCAACAGAATTTTGCAGAAATTGGCATTTTGCTAGCATTACTTTCAGTCCATACCATTGCAGTCTGGTCATAACTTGGTCCAGGATCGTCAGATGCTCTTCCACTGTGGGTGCAGTTACCAAAATATCATACATAAAGCATACTACATGGTGAAGTCCATGCAGTATCTGGTCCATTGTGTTCAGGAAAATTGCTGGCACTGTGGAAACTCCATATGCCAAGCAGTGATACCAGTAAAGTCCATTGTGGGTGTTAATGGTTAGATACAGTTCTGACTCAAGTTCCAATTGCTGGTACGCAAAGGATAAGTCCAACTTGCTAAAGAATTTGGCCCCTGAGAGTGTAGCAAACAAGTCCTCTGCATTGGGCAATGGGTATGGATCTTGCTGTATACAATGGTTCACTGTAACCTTGTAGCCACCACACAACCTCATTGCTTTGAATCATTTCAGTACCACAATGATAGGGCAGCCCAGTCACTCCTCTCTACATGTGAGATGATACCATGGCTTTCAAGATGGTCCAGTTCCTTCTCTACTACTTCCCTTAACACATATGGTACTGGTCGAGGCTTGTGGAAAATTGGAATGGCTCCCGGTAGCACTCGGATCTTTGCCTTGAGATCCCAGATCGTGCCATAACCATCCTGGAAAATAGGACCATGTTTGTCCAATACTTTCTTTAGTGCATCTTGTGCTGCTTTGGTCACCGTATTTAGGCTGAAGATCTTTTCCCAGTTCAACTTGATCTGCATAAGCCAGTCTCTGCCTAGTAATGCAGGTCTTTCTCCTTGTACCACCACCAGAGGCAAAGTCCACATTCCTCTCTCGTAGGTGACTGCCACTTGGATTTCTCCTAGTATGGGGATTTGTTGTCCCATGTAAGTCAAGAGCTGAATAGATGATGGTTGCAATGGCACTGTTGAAGTTTCTCTCTGTTGATGTTCTCTGGCAAAAGAGATACTGAGATTCCAATGTGGACCTTGTGCTCACAAACAGGAACAGTGTGATGGGGGTAACAGTGGGGGAGCACCTGGGAAACAGTGACCACCAGTCATTGTGGTTTGAAATCACAGAAAGAGCAGAACCAAACCACACAAAAACACGTATCCTGGATTTTAGGGGGGCAGACTTTGGGAAAATGGGGAGATACTTGAAAGAGGCATTAAGGGAATGGGACAGGAATCAGGGGTTGAGGAACAGTGGGCAGTATTTAAAATGGGGATTACAAGAACAACATAATTATGCATTAAGCAGGTTAGCAAGAGGAAAGGAAGAGGAGACCATTATGGTTTTCCAAAGAGGTAGCAAAGAAAGTGAAACCAAAAAGATTGCATTCAGGCAATATAAAAGACACAGGCAGAAGGATAGGAGAAGTACCAGGAGAAGCAAAGGGAGGCAGGGAGGTCAGTAAGGAAGCCAAAGCTCAGACAGAAGAACACATTGCAAAATCAGTGGGTAGAGGGGACAAAACCTTTTACAGGTACATAAGTGAAAAAAGAAAGACAAAGGGAGGGATAGTGAGACTGAAGGGGAGGATGGGAGCCACGTGGAGGATGACAACAGTAAAGCTGACATATTGAACAGGTATTTCTGCTCAGTCTTTACCGAGGAAGAGGAGGGTAATGGGTCTGAAGGGAGTACAAGGGGTGAGAATGGTGCAGAAATGGACACAAGTCCCTTTACACGAAAGGGTCCTAAGGAACTGGAAGTAATAAGAGTTGATAAAACAATGGGGCCAGATGGGGTGCACCTCAGGGTCCTTAAAGAACTAAGAGAGGTGGTGGCTGAACCTCTGGCTATCCTGTTTAGCCGATCACTGGAAACAGGGAGGTACCCAAAGACTGGAGGACAGCAGTTGTAGTCCCCTTATACAAAAGTGGGAACAAAGAGGAAGCAGGGAACTACAGACCAGTCAGCCTCACCTCGGTTGTGGGGAAGATCATGGAAGCACTACTGAAGGAGAGATTGGTGGAACATCTGGTTGTCAATGGACTACAGGACCCAAGGCAGCATGGTTTCACCAGGGGGAGGTCATGTCAGACCAACCTCGTTGCATTTTTTTGACTGGGTGACTAGGGAGGTGGATCAAGGGAGGGCAGTGGACATGGCCTATCTGGACTTCAGCAAGGCCTTTGACACTGTGCCACATAGAAGACTATTACACAAACTGGGGAATATGGTGTGGGCAGGACAGTAGTGTGGTGGGTAGGTAACTGGCTGGGTGGCAGGACACAGAGGGTGGTGGTAAATGGCTGTCACTCCACAGAGGGAAGAGCGACCAGTGGGGTACCACAGGGATCAGTGCTGGGACCGGTCCTATTCAATATCTTCATCAGTGACATTGCACAGGACCTAGAAGGCAGAATTTTACTGTTCACTGATGACACAAAGCTCTGTAACAGAGTAGACACACCAGAGGGTGTAGACAGAATGAGAAGCGACCTGCAGAAACTTGAAGAATGGTCAGGGGTTTGGCAGTTGAAATTCAATGCAAAGAAGTGCAAGATAATGCATATGGGGCACAAAAACCCTGGCACAATATATCAGTTGGGAGGTGAGGATATAGCATGCACCAAGCAGGAAAGGGATCTTGGGGTTATCATCTCTGATGACCTCAAGGTAGGGAAACAGTGTGACAAGGCAGCAGGTAAAGCAAATAGGATGCTGGGATGTATAGGCAGGGCATCACCAGCAGGAAAGGGAGGTCATAATTCCGCTATACAAGACCCTAGTGAGGCCCACCTGGAGTACAGTGTACAGTTCTGGGAGACCATACCTACGTATGGACATAGACAGGGTAGAGAAGGTTCAGAGGAGGGCAACAAAGATGGTGCATGGATTGCATCACAAGTCCTATGAAGACAGTTTGAAGGAACTGAACATGTACTCCTGGAGGAGAGGAAGGAGAGAGGATATGATAGGACATACAAGTATCTTACAGGAAGGAACAGGGCAGGAAAACACTATTTTAAGCGAAAAAGATGTCCCAGGACTAGAGGGCATGGGATGAAGTTGGAGGGAGGACGATTCAGAGGAAACATGAGAAAGAATTTCTTCACAGAACGGGTGGTGGACAAGTGGAACATCCTGCCAGAGGAAGTGGTGGGGGCTGAAACAATCACGGGATTTAAGAATGCATGGGATAGACATAAAGGAATTCTGGAGGTCAGGGGTAAGGGGCAACAGACTTCTAGGAAAACAAACTGAACTTACAAGCTCAAATGGGCAGACTGGGTGGGCCATAGGCCCTTATCTGCCGACACTGTCTATGTATCTATGTATCTATGTCTAGCTGCATGCTCACCGGGTTTCCTGCTAGCTCAAGCTGGAGGTAAATTTCCTTTCCGGTTGTCTGTGTTGAATAAACCATGAACAGGCGCAATGCCTCATCTTCTGTTTCAGTGGTTGCAGTGCCATCTGTGACATATCGTGCAGTAGCAGTCCATGATGTACTTTTGTACACCCTTTGTATGTGAACCACTTTTCCACAGCAGTGGCATTTCTTGTGTCAAAGCATCATGTGCTTTAATGGTGGTTACCTCCACATCGGTAATACAATTCTGACCTTGTGGAAGTGCCCTGTGTTGCTGGCTTCATAAATGTTTGGGGTTGCTGACAAGCATGTGATGGACAACTTTGTTGTGTGGCATGTCCCATTTGTTCTAGGGTATGGGTAACCTTATGAACTTCACTTCTTTGGGGTTCAGAATGTCCCACCAGTGCTTGGGAGCCTTTTTGAGTGAGCTTCATAGCGATTGCAATGTCACAAGCTGCCTTAAAATCTAGTTTCTTTTCTTGCAAAAGCCTTTTCCTGTAAGCTTCACCTCTCAGACCGCAGACAAAGTGATACCAGAGGGCATCATCCAGGGACTGGCCAAACTCACAAGTGTGTGCTAGATGCTTTAATGTAATGATGTAGTCAGCGATAGGGTCCCCTTCCCCTTGGTTGGGCTGACAGAAGGTGCACCATTCAGCAATAAAAAGGGGCGGGGGGGTTGAAATGTTTTGCAAGTACCTAAGTGACTTGCTCATATGTCAGGGTCAGGATGTCAGCTGGGGCTGTTAAATTCTGCAGAAGGGCAGAAATCTATGGTTAGAAGATTGCTAGGAAGACATCTACTTGTTCATCTTCTGCTATTTTGTTTGCATTAAGCCAGCGTTGGAAATACTCTAGATATAAATCAAATGTTTCCTTGGAGTCATCAAATTCAGGTACTCTGCCAATTGCAGTCATGATGTCTGAGGCTAGGTGCTCAGTAGCTGCAGTGTCCACACACAAAAGCAAAAAGTGTCAGTGTTTCTGGCTTTTTTTTTTCTCTTGTGTGTGATGCAATTGCTGAGGTGTTCCCAAGAGGCTGTTGAGCTGTGTTTATTGCTACAGTATGGGCAGTCTGACTAAGTATAACAGCCAAGATGGACCAAAGGAATGTTAGGTTTCAGACTGGAGTCATAATTCATGTGCCTCTTGGAGCCCTGCTATTAGCTGTGTTGTGTCTTTTTCAATACATCAAAGTACTATAGCAAATAGTTCTTTAGGTTTCTTTTTTATGTCTGTAGATAAATCTGTACCTGGAGTAGTGCACCGAAGCAATTTATGAGGTTTTAAGTAGCCAGGCACAGAGGGACAGATAAGGAAGCCCTGGCAGAACAGAATTTAGATGCAAGGAGCTGGAAAGATTTACAAGGCAATTTAAATAAAAAAAAAAAAACAGTTTACATGACCCTTCAGTTACACTTGTAGAAGTTCTGGTGTTAATCCTCGTTGCCAATGTGATATATTGTGGGTCATTGCAAGAGGACTCATACACGGTGTGTCAGTTAGTGGCCATCTTTTATTCTACTCAGAGATAGTGGTCTTGCATCACTGGACATACACAAAGAAAGGCTTACTGTGCATGACAGGAACTTTAATATATAATGGACTACAATACCCATATGTATAAACTACAACTTTAATTAACTTCCTACCATATATACCCATGTATATACTTCCATACATATCCATGCATATATGACAGCTACCTTCCTTGCCTCACTGTACACCATGGACTCAATTCAGCACAGGTGCTTTTTCTCAATCCTTAGTACTGTGTATTGTTCCAATGTGTATTCCATGCATGTTTGCAGCACCTGAGGTCTTCGCCCCACCACCTCTTCTGACAGGCTTCCCCATGAGCTTACCACCCTTTTTGTGAAGCAGTAACATCATTCATGAACCTGTTTCCTTTCAAGCTTATAGCATGCCCTGGTGTTCTGGTGCTGTCCCACATGCAAAAGAGTCATACCTCCTATACCTGGTTTGCCCCAGTGAGGTATGTCTAGCTCTGAGCCATGGCTCAGCTAGCTCTCCCTCCCTCCAGGGAAGGCGTGCTGAGCTCCTGTTGCCTCTACTTATATGGATTCTCATTCAATCTCTGCACTAATGCACCAGTGCAGCATCATGAGCAGGACACAAGTGGGGAGTCTATGGTATTTATGGTCCTCAATAGAAACAGTCGGACTCCACCTGGCACAGGACCTCAAGCTCCTACAAATATGTTTCATACAACAAATTCAAGTTGGAGATTCCCTCTGGCCCACCTTGATGGCTGGTCAACCAGGTGATTTCCTCACCTCCATTGCCCTAAAGGATGCCTACAGCCACATCTCGACTATAGTGCTTGCCACAACCCTTTGCAAGACAGGGTTACGTGTCATTTCAAACCTGAGCAATTGGGTCATATGGGCCAGGTTCCCAACTCAGGCACAGAGGGACATGGACGAGGAGCGTCATGCCTACAATGACATGGCTGGAGGACACACTATAATGTTACGGCAATGGCCTGGGGCTATGAACCTGGAGATCTGTGGTGTGATGCCTACAGCACCCCTGAGTAAGGTCAAATGTTTTCATAAAGTAAGTCAATAGCCAGCTAGTCCCTGCGCAAGGCATCCCGCACCTCGCCACACAAGTAATCACATGCCCGGACCCTAATGACCACAACGGAAGAGAAAATCCACAACTTGACCCAGTTTATTGGGTCATTATGGACATATCCACAAAAGCTAGTGCATGCATACCTGCTGCTCAGGCTCAAGGTGTCGATGGGGCAATGGGCTTGGCTATGCAAGTGCCCGCTCCAAGGATCTGGTCTAGATGTATGAGACTGGTTGCCCCACAGCTGTCAATACAGACTCACACAATCTTGCTTGAGGCATGCCATTGGCAAGGATGTCTTTGGCATCAATTGTGATGTGCAATCCTCCTAGGCAGGGAGCCATGCTGGGCACCAGGTCATTCAAGGCAGCTGGATTCCCCAGAATCTCATGTGCCCATCAATGGTGAGGGATGACAGCATTACACTGCACCTGGTTGTTCTTTGCTACTCAGGTCACTGATCAGGCAATCCCACTCAGGAAGAACCCCAAGTTATCATGGTGTCCATAAACACACAAAGGGGACTCAAAGCAGGGCAATGCTCAGAGAGGTGCAAAAACACTAAGATGGGCAGAACACAACCTACTGGAGATTGGTTACACTATGCTATGGAGACAGGGATGTTGGGGACTTCACTACAGCAGCACATGGTTGCCAACATCCCTGACACTGCTGATCTGGACCACTGACTGGAAACCGCACCGACACCTGTTCAATGTATATGCAGGGGAGGCTGCACCCCTTGTGCCCCCCACCCACCTGGACTTAAGGATTCCAACTGTGGGTGGGTGGCGGATGTTGGGAAGAGCAGAGAAACTCCAGATTCGATGGACTCTGTCATCGCTCTGGCAACCCGGTCGACACTGAAGGTGTCGATGGGTTTGTTATCCATGGACCAGCACCCCCTAATTGTACCCCCACCTCACGGACAGTAACATATATGCAGTTATATGTACTAACCTTAGGGCACAGGCACTTATCGTAAAAGCATAAGTGTCAGGATCTGGGTTCTACTGTACTTTTGCAATGCATATTATGTTTCACTGTATTCTCACAATGTATTGTAACACTGGGAGATGTTTTCCATTATATATCACTGTATAATCATTAGTTAGGCAACAATGCCATCTTTAGAGATTGTACAAACTGTAACTGGAAGTGTCCTTTTAAGAATACAGACCCCTTTGTTCATCTTATCTTCTGCCAAGCTAAGCAACTTTCTCACGCTAGTTAGGACAGTTAGTCTGGCCACCTGGTTTTGGCCAATTATATGTATTTTATGTAACTTCTTTAGCTGTAACCATAGTAATTATCAGAGTATAAAACACTTTGCAGCACGTACTTTCTCTAAGAAGAGATGAGACTAGACTGCAACCTAATTAGGTAAGGAAACTGGATGCATTTTCCTAGTGATAATAACACTGTTGGTTGTAAGCCTGCATTATTCTTATTTGCTGATAATAAATTCTCTTCCTTTGTGCGCTTCCAACAAGAACCTGAGAAAGGTAATTTTATTACCCTGTTACATTTGGGGACTGTGTGCAGGTTGGAATGTAGATAGTGAGGATTACATTCAATTAATTTTGAATGTCGAGTAGTGTAGTGCATTTTTTTTGCCTACTTGGACCTACTTCTGCTTACAGTGGTTGTTCTGTGATGGACTCATTCCGTCTTGATCTTGGGTGTGGCATTTTCACCCCAGACCCTGATACACTCACTCCATGAGTGGCAGCGTACTGCCTTGGTAGCACTGTTTGCCCACGGGGGACCAGAAAGCCACTGGGTGATGGCGCCAAGGATTTTATCCAGTTTTCCAACTGCTTCTTTGTTTGTTTGTTTACCCTTTGTTTGTCATGTCTGAATTTTGCACTGAACTGAGACTGGATGTCTGAAACTACCTCACCTCCCATGGAGGATGGACAGATTACATGCTAGACGTGAAGTCTGCTGAAAACCCATTGCTGCTAATTTCAGAGCACTACCTCATGTCCAAACTAAAAGCCAAGAAATGCAACCTTTAAGGTCTCTTGGTTGAAGCTCTGCATAACGCTGTTGAGAGTCTCACAGTGGAGTGTGCCTCCCTTGAACTGCAAAATGCATCTCTTAAAAAAGAGATGGTCTTGCAGGCATCAGAGTTACAGAAAAAGGAACAGAAACTAGCAGAGGAGACCCAGTCACTCTGTGATGCCAATAACAGACTGTTGCATTGTACTGCTCAAGACTGAGTGAGAAATTTGTATGTTGAGAGATGATTGTGAAAGGTTGAAATGTGATAAGAAACAGTTAGCATATTTGAACGATATTTTGAGCGATACGACTGAGGGTTTGAGAGAAGAGATTGCTTAGCTGAAGGAGGAGAATGAGATAGTGAATCGTGAACTAGATAAAGAACTTAGGGAGAACATTGAATTGGGGACCGCGTACAGAGTATTGCAGCATGAGGTTAAGAATGGTATTGAGCAGAGCACTGCAAGAGTTTGTTACAAAAGGTGTAAAACAAAGATGGCAAAAATTCACCCATCAGTGAGAGGTTCTCGCTGGCCATGTTAAAGCTATGAATGGGTTTCAGTTTATGCCCATTGACATTGCGTCATCTGGTGATGACGACTCTGACTTTGATGATGAGGCTTGTCACATCACTGCCAAGTCCAAACCCCATAGGGCTGTCGTATTTTCCAGCCATCCACAAGATGGCGCCTTCCTGCGTATGCCCTCTACATTGCCATGGCTTCACAAACATGGCAGAAGCAACGTCATTCACCAAGATGGCATCCCCCATGATACAGGAGGTCAGCCTATACTTCATGGTGCACCACCACTTGCCCCCCTCACCAGGAAGGAGAATGCGGAAGTGTGTGGCTTAATCCACAAGGCCCTCACCAATATGATTGCACATGATGAGCGAAGAAGAACCATCCAGGAGCAAATTGACAGAATGTTTGAGGACACTGTCAATCAGGACCATGCATTCAAAGCAGTCGCTGATGTGAGGGCAGAAGCTTCCCTCTCCAGTGCTATGCAACGTATTGATGCAAATGTAGTTCCTCCTGTGTCCAACCCCTTGCAAGTCACTCATTCTGTGCAGCAAATTGCTCTAAGCATTGGACAGATGGATCCAACTGGCAACCTCTGTTGCCACTTGGAGAAGGTGCACTCCCTCTGTAAGAAGCTTTTTCTCCAAACCAAGTATCAGGTTCAAGTCTTGAGACAGATGATCGATCCGACTCTCTGGGACAAACTCCTAGAAGCCATCCGTAACTGTGAAATGCTTGCCTACAATGATATCGCTCAGCCAATCCTTGCTGCCAATGCCTCAGGTATCGTTGGAGCCTGCTTGCCCTACGGGGTTAAGCAAAATGTGAAGGAAAGCCCTGCAGCTTACCATCAATGGTTGTGGCTCATCTACGAGGTCAGCAAAGGCCTAGCTGGTGAGATGGCACACAAAGACCAAATTGAATACAAGGATTTGTATATTCGTAACATGACTCTGGGCCTTTGGGAAAGGGTTGAACTTGAAGTTTACCCAGAGACAGACACCTTTGTGGAAATCCTTACCAAGATGGAGCATGCCTTTCAGGTATATTTCCATAACCTTGCTTCCAGTAAAAACAACAAAGCTGTTGCTGCCATTCAAACCCCAGCAGCCCAGGTGCCTGCAGCCCAAGTCACTGCAGTGCACCCTACTTCCGACACGCCAACCCACTATGCAGTGGAAGGTCATAATGGGAAGAATGACTCTCCTTCTGATGACAAGCAGTTGCACAAGGGGGGGGGGTAACCAGAACTGGAAGAATAATAGAAACAGGGATAGGAACAATTGGAAAATTCAAATGCCCAACCCAATAGCAAGTACCATAATGGTCCTAGCTATCAGAGCCTCAAAGATGAGAACAAGACCCTCCACAAACTTCAGGAGGAGAGGCCAAGCCTACACGTACTGTAGCAGCCCTCGCCCCAGCCTCTGGACAGGGAAATTCATTCCTGCTTGTGGCTACCAAGCAATCGAGCAGCCGAGGGAAGAATTCTTTCATGGCATCGGCTACTGGCCAGTTTGACACAACAACCAAGGAGGAAACAACTGAGCAGGTCACTGTCGTGCCTGTGACATCACAGGTATAGCATCTGTATCCTGTACAAGACATCAAGGAGGCCCAGAAAGATCCTGCAGGACTCAGATTTCAGGAACAGGATGATGATGATGATTCTGAAAATGCAGATTGACAATTACAGGCCCCAGTCTGGATTGTGTGTGACCTGCTTGTTGACACCAATGGATGGTCTTGTGTAAAGGCCACAGTTGGGGGCCGCCAACTGAACATGCTTCTGGATACAGGAGCAGTCATGTCTGTTCTGTATGATGAGAACCCAACCACATCTGTCTGGTCTACCAGCTGGAAGACCAGTGCACAGGGTGTAGATGGTACTCAGCCACACACCACCGATCTGTGTCCTTGCCTGTGATGGTAGGTCACCTTAGCACTGATTTTGCCTTTGACCTCATGGTATTACTTCATCACCCAAGTATACTAGGAATTGATTTCCTTGCACTGCATGGCTGTGTAGTGGATCTAGCCAACAGGCTACTGTTGCAGATAAAAAGACAATGTCATGCTGTCACCATCCCAGACTCAAACGTGGTGGCCACCATCTCCCACAACAACAAGGAGTATGACATCATGGCTTTGTTCAAAAGTCATGACATGTTCTCTGAACTTGCACCTTTGCTACAAAATCACCATGATGTGTTTGCTACCAACAAGCATGATTATGGTAGGATGCACACCACCACTGAGATTCCAGGACCTAACCCCATGAGGCAGAGGCAGTATCCATTTCCTGCTGAAGCCTTGCCATCACTGAGGGAGATCATCCAATCACTGCTGCAACAAGGAGTGATTAGGACTTGTGTCTCCACTGTCAAGTCACCTATTTGACCTATTTGAGTGAAAAAGCCAAATGGAGCTTGGAAACTTACAACTGATTACAGGAAACTTAATCAAGTTATCCCCAGCTGTGCCTCAACAATAGCATCAGCCCCTGATGTGCTCAAGTTGCTGACTCCTGATAAAAAGTGATTCTCAGCTCTTGACATCTCTAATATATTTTGGTCACTCCCATTAGCACAGGTAAGTCAATACAAATTTGCCTTCACCTTTGATGGGTGTCAGTACACCTGGGCCTGTCTTCCCCAGGGCTTCTGTAATAGCCCTTCCCTCTTCCATCTCCACATGATGGATGCCCTGCAGGGGTTCTCCACACCTCAGTGTCTCCTGCAGTATGTGGATGACTTGCTTCTGGCAACCACCACAAAAGAAGAACATTTGGCCCTCTTAGATGAATTATTGCATCTCCTCAAGAGAGAAGGCCTCAAGTGCAACCTCTCTAAAGCACAATTGTATGAAAAAGAGGTCATTTTCCTTGGTCTATGCATCACAGAACAGGGCAAAAGCCCAGCTGTCAAGAAGATCCAGGGCTTGCAAGATCTGCCACTTTCTACGAGCGTGGCAACACTCAGATGCTTCCTAGGAATGGTAAACTATTCTAGGGATTTTATCCCTGACTTTGCCTCGAAGGCTGCTCCCTTGTATAAACTTCTGAAAAAGAACGTCCCATGGACATGGGGCCCCACTCTCACTGAAGCTGTGACACAGCTTAAGCAGGTCTTGGCCTCAGCCCCAGCACAGATTAACCCCAACCCAAACCTTCCTTTCTCATTTGTAAACTGCCACTTCAGATGTGGCCATGTCTGCAATGCTAGCACAAAAGTACAATGGGTACCACAGACCCATTGCCTATGCATCTCAGATGTTATCCACAGTAGAGAGAAAATATAGCCTCTGCAAAAGAACACTTGTGGCAACCTTCCGGGCTGTCAAACATTTTATGTACATCATTGGGTATGCTTCCATTGTTTTGCATACCTGTCACACCCTAACTAAATTTTTGCTTTCAGACAAAGTAAAAGATGAGTCAGTCTCCAATACCAGACTCACCCAATGGTCTTTGCTTTTGCAGGATAGGGACACTATAGTGTTGCCTGCTAAAATGCCTTCCATCTTGGCTCATGGCCTACTCTACAAAGGTACACCCCATCACTGTGCACTCCAACCTCCTGACTTATCTGAAACAGGACCATTCTTACCAACTACACCAGATGTTCTGGAAGATACCAGCATGTATCGTATCTTTACAGATGGCTCCACCTCCTATGTGGATGGAGAGCAGGTGGCAGGATTTGGAGTGATCATACACGATCAAGAAGGCGATTTCAGGTGCATTTCTAGAAAATGCACTGTTATCTCCTCACAGTATGCCAAATAGGCAGCTGTGGCCTGTGCTTTGGAGGTCATGCTCCATGGTGACAAGGACACCATCATCTTTGTAGACTCCAACTGGGTCTGCTCATCCCTTACTGAGTTTTTACCATTCTGGGAGAGAAACAATTTTACATCATCTGATGACACACCTGTCAAATATAGAGATCTGTTTGTGTATATATACATACACCATGACACAGCAGTTTACTCACAAACTGTACATCCAAAAGGTTAAGGCTCACTGCAAATCTGACCCTTACTATGAAATCAATAATTGAGCAGACTCGCTTGCTAAAGCAGGTGCCTGAGGGTGGGAGACATGAACAATGACTCACCCAATAGCTGTAGCAGCTATAGTGGCTGCTAACACTAGGCAGAAACCAGTACCAGAACCTCCACTGGACCTTTCTGCTGCACAGAAGTCAGACCCAGAACTAAAAGATGCGTTCACATTCCTAGACAAAGGAACTGAACAACCATTACCTGTTGGTAGTCCATAAAAGAGACATTGAGACAATATACATGTGTCCGGTGATCAGAAGCTCATCTGGTATCTAAAACAGGATACAGGTGAAAAATTGTGGGTTGCACCACAATCACTACAAACCAAATTTATCCATATGGTTCATGATACTCCCACTGGTGGACACCAGTGGACAGAAAATACCCTCCAGATATTTAAAACTGTCATCTGGAAGCCTGGCATGGTCAAATATGTAGAACACTATGTGGACAACTGCAGTGTGTGCCCAAAACAATACAATTTAGTGAAAATAAACTCCAAATTGCTGCCCCAAAGGCAAATTGGACCATGGAATATGATACAAATCAATTTCATTGGCCCCCTTACCAACTCCAGCAAGATAAACCAGCATGCACTTGTTGTCATAGATTTGTTCTCCTATTGGGTGGAAACATTTCCCACTAAGTGTAACATAGCAAAGACAACTGCCAAAATCCTGGTGGATTAATTGTTTTCCAGGTGGGGTATGACTTTAAAGATAGACTCAGAACAGGGAACCAGTTTTAAAGCTGAGTTGATGAAGCAGACGCTCCAACTACTTGGAGTAGATCAGAGATTCCACATCCCTTACCATCCTCAATCCTCAGGTCAGGTAGAAAGAGCCAACAGAAGAATCAAACAATTGTTATGCAAGTTCATCAATGATAATCCCAAGGACTGGTATTCCCTCTTGCCACTACCCCTGATGGCAATTAAGGGCACCCCTGCAGCCACTACTCAGTGCACACCTTATGAGGTTATTACTGGTACCCATTAGATTACTCGAGCACCTGTTGATTGGTCTCCACACCCCTACTGCAGATCGAGTATCTGTAGACAAGTATGTTGAAAAGCTTCATGATGATATCATGAAGACACATCTGCTCACTGCCAATCAAATGGGTAAGGCTCAACAATAAGCTAAAGCTCATTTTGATAGGCATGTCAAAGAAGTCAATTGGCAAGTTGGAGACCAAGTTATGCTTCTCCGATACAGACAACCAACTCATTCTTTTGCCAGCAAATGGGAAGGCTCATACCCCATTGTCAACAAACTCAGTCCTGCTGTCTATCAGGTCCGAATTCACCAGCAAAAGAAGACCACCGACAAATGGTTCCATAATAATCAGCTCAAGTTGTACAAAGGTAACTAAACTTACTTTTCCTAACACACTTAGGGCAGATTAGTACCCCACACTTAACAATCCTTTTCTGTTTTCTTACAGATACACTGGCAAGGTGGATATCTTGCACTGCCTCATCTTGGTGGGACTGCTACTACTATGACTTCTCCTGACAGAATCTCAGAATAAACTCCTGTCAACACACAGACAATGCATCCAACATTTGCTTAGCAAGCTTGAACATACAACCCCAATGGGAGTACATATTAATGTACCCAACAAAATGATTACTGTTAAAGAAGGCTCAGACACCTATCTTGATGCCATGGTAGTTGCTCCAGACAGATCTACCATTTCCATTCAATGGGAAACTAACATTAATGACTACACACTCCCTGTAGCTTGCCTATCGAAAGGTACTTTCCACAGATGGCCTAACACTGACATATCTAGAAACTTTACTCATTTTATTTGACAGACTTCCCCCAGACATTCTGGTCATTATAACCTTACTGCTGTCATAGGTCCAGCTTGGTGTGACCGCCTCACCTCTGAGGAAGAACGTGCTTTCTGTCTTCACAACTATATAGCTACTGAAGCTTTTTTTCTTTCTGTAGTCTCATCCACCTTAGAAGAAATGACTGACTGCCCTCTTCAGGAGGAAGGTCCTCCTACTGATTTGACCACCACTTCCCTTCCAGGAGCTTTGATTAATAATGTGCAATTTAAGCTTGTACTAGTTATTTCCAGTCTTACACATTGGAATATGACTGAGATTGGTCTCTGTCACACAACCAATACTTCTAAATTCTACAGTATGATGCTCACAGATATTGTATCTGCTTATCAAACACGCACTAATGATCCTGTCAGTGGCCTCCATACCACTGATTCATGTAGAGGACTTCTGACCCGCACCTAACGCTAAAGCTAGACCACACACTACGTGTGATACTGCAGATGTTACTGATGCAGCAGGCACCATTTCTGGCCTTTTTGGCTTAGGCATATCTATCTGGAATAGAGCAGACATAGCTACTATTAAAGTACAAACTTAATTTTCAGCAAGCTGTTAAGAATGATATTCTACACCCACTGTTACATGGTATAGATGGTTTAAGCAAGGAAGAGCACTTTACCATTTACAACATGCAGAAGATTGCCAAAGGGTTCAATGATACTAAAGATAAGATTAATAAATTGGTTTTTCAAAACAATAAGGAGGCAGACAGGCAATATATTGCCCGTGAACTTTTATGCTTCACTTATGGCTCTTATGTAATTTCCACTGTTAACAATCTGTTCAGGGACTTGGAAACAGGACGCAGCCCAGCTCTCATCCATGACAGATACATGGGTAAATGGTATTGTCCTCATTTCAAATATAATGGTTGCATCACTATTTGTTTAGCAAACAATATTAACATTTCTATGTCACAGCTAGAAACCTTGGGTATGTCTTCAGGTACCCCAGCCAAGCCCCTTGCTACTTTACTAAGTCATGCTCCATCCATGACAACATGTTTGTCACATTTACTGTATCATTACCCCACTTTGACCCTGTCACATCTGTCTTTGATAAACTTGCTGCTATCGTCTCCATCGGACACCTTAATAATGACATTTATCATGAAAGAACTTGTTTATCATTCTGTGCTACAAGCCTGGATGGCACCCCACATGAACTGTTGCGCCAAGAAAGGATATTACTACCTGTGCCGCCATGACATTTTCGGTATCGTAAAACCAGTGTGTGGCTACTCTCTGGAACACCTTGGCTGGGCCTTTACCTTGGGTGATGAATTGCTGTTGAACCTTACTTATGTTGATGAGGATGACAAATCCAAACCTGTACGAGCTGCGTCTTCTGCGTCTGATGCCAAAACAGCTAAATCCTAAAGCTACCTGGAAGAGGTACATTGCTTCACTTCGCAGCTCACCAACCAATCCTTCTCCTGTCTGATATGTCTACAGTGATGGAGGGTGCCAACTGTAAGAGTCACTTATAACTCCAATGGGCAATATTGTGCAGTGACTAACCACAAAAATGTTGCTTATGGTGAAAAATCTTGTGTTATTGAAATGCCTAACTTCTGTTTTACTCCACAGCAGAAAACAGTCATAGGTCACACTGTCATAACTCCTGTTCCTCTCCCTGAACCAGATGTTATTGATACCGATCCTCAATACTTGCTTGCCATGTCTCAATATTTGCCCGTGTTTAATGTACACATTGACCCTTTGACACTTTCTTTGAAATCACTTTTAGCTAGAAAGGATTCCCATTTGATGTATATTTCTCAAGCTGGCGATGCTCTTAATGCTTTCATTCCCATGATGTCTCATGACCCAAGGACAAAGATCATTCGCCTATCGGGCATCCAACTGGCTCAACTCTCTTTGCAACGACATAGCGACCACTCCAACACTCGGCCTCTTCAAGTCCAAGCTGTGCCTCTCACTGCTTGTATAGTGCGATTGACCATCTTAACATTTCCACCATTCCAGCTGCACATGCCCCAGCACCCAGCACTTACAATCAGTCTTGGCACCCCTAGCACCTTACCTGTCATATTCCCTCAACAAGGCCCCCTGACTGCACTGTCTCCCACCCTCGCCCACCTCCCCCCATATCTCCACTCCTGTCCCTGCCCCCAACCACCTCCCGTACTCTCCTTACCCCTGCACCTCCTACCCCTCAATCTCCTACCCTCACTTCTCCTCCCCTTCCCTTTTCTTCCTCATAGCTCAAGTCTTTGTACTGGTTATTACATGTCTGTAAGTCAGTGTCTATATGTTTGTAACTAAAAATGAAGACTGTTGCACACGCTGACATGGAACCTTTGTAAAAGAGCCTCGGCTCAAAGGTATTGTAATCCTAGAGTGAAATAAATAAATAAATTCATGATAGTGATTTAAGTACTGCTCTATCCAAAACCTGGTTAGAACTCACTTTTAAAGCTTTTGTTATCGTTTAAGCAGTTTTGATTATTTTTCTGATATTAATCCTTTGCTGTCTGCGATGTACTCTAAGACAACACCAAGAACAACTCAAGTTCCTTTACAAGGCTTGTGAGTCAGACTTGTAAATGATTGTCTAGCTCCATCCCACTACTCACCTGGGACTGTTGCCCCTTTTGAGGCAATATGGGGGAATGTTATCCATGGATCAGCACTCCTAATTGTACCCCCACCACAAGGACAGTAACACATATGTAGTTATATGTACTAACCTTAGGGTGCAGGTACTTATCGTATAAGTGTCAGGATCTGAGTTCTACTGTACTTTTACAATGCATATTATGTCTCACTATATTCTCACAATATATTGTAACACTGGGAGATGTTTTCCATTATATATCGTTGCATAGTCATTAGTTAGGCAACAGTACCATCTTTAGAGCTTGTGCAAACTGTAACTGGAAGTGTTCTTGTAAGACTACAGACCCCTTTGTTCTTCTTATCTTCTGCCAAGCTAAGCAACTTTCTCATGCTAGTTAGGACAGTTAGTCTGGCCACCTGTTTTTGGAGAATTATATGTATTTTATGTATCTTCTTTAGCTGTAACCATAGTAATTATCAGAGTATAAGACACTTTGCAGCATGTATTTTCTCTGAGAAGAGATGAGACTAGACTGCAACCTAATTAGGTAAGGAAACTGGATGCATTCTCCCAGTGATAATAACACTGTTGGTTGCAAGCCTGCATTGTTCTTATTTACTGATAAAAAATTTAATTTATTATCTGGACACCACTTGTCTGCTGTCTCTTCCTTTATGCACTTCCAACAAGAACCTGAGAAAGGTAATTTTATTACCCTGTTACAGGTTGGTGTCATTGCAACAGTGTCACTGTGAAAGTGTCACTGTTACAAAGGTATACGTTAGGTATCTTGGCTACTTGCCTGCCCAGCAAGCTGAACTCTCAAGTAAACTGGCACAGCTGAAGGCCATCCACACCCAGGATTGTGAGAGTGCTTCTCAGGGTCAGGTCCATGAAAGCCACAGTGTGGATGTCATCTCCCTACTGGTCAAGCAGTTCATGGTATTCTCTGCTTTGAGTAATCATACTTAATGCTCAATTGGCATCTTCATCACTGCCTTGATCCCCTCAGCCAAGGAACACTGTTTCACTCCAATGCTAAGCCTGACTGTGTGGATGCTGAAAGGAACAGACTGTTAAATGCAGGGTTTCTCCCAGGGGATTAACTGGTTTTCACACTTCAGAGCGCAATTGACAATAAGACTTATTGTAAGCATTGGCAGATCTTCTGTAAGTGGTGTACTGCAATCGGCATGTCCCCTTTAGTGGCAGGCTTTCAGCAAATTCTAGACTTTTCAATGAAAGAGCAGACAAAGGCCACACAGGCTCCTCTTTGAGGTTGTAGGTTTTGGCTATTTTTGCAATGTGGGGCTCAATTTGCACCCAGGGTGTAGTTCGGCTACTGCAGGTGGTACAGTTTTCAATTCTATAGAGTGACCCACCTGCCCTTCATGGTAACTTGACCTAGCTTGGATGGCCTCTATAAGCCTCCTTTTCTGTACCTGGTTCTCTATACTAGACAGCTCTCAGCATGATCTTGCTGACGGCTATGTGCTCAGCCAGATGGGTAAGTGAGTTGTTAGAGTTATCAAGCTGAGCACTGTTCCTTACCTTTCATAATGACAGATGGCTCAGAACGATTCTATCCTTCTTTTCTAAGGTTGTATCCCTGTTCCACATGAGTCAGAAAATTCCCTACTGACCATGTCCATGAACCGAGGTGGCACTGATATGGCTCCTCATCTGCTCAACATGGTATCCCTCATGATGAATTATCTGACTATGTCCAAAAGTTTCCATCAGCTGGATAGGCTGTTCATTCTTTTTAAGGAAAGAAAGTGGGTCAGACTGCCTCTAAAGAATCAATAGCTATGGAGATACGGGCAGCAGTAGTGGCCATCTACCAAGGGGTGGGCCTGGAACCCCAGCGGGCATTCTGGCACATTCTACCAGGGAGATGGCAGTGTAGTGGGCAGAGAGAGGGGGTGCCTCAATACAGGATATCTGCACTGTGGCTATGTGGTCCTCTGTAGATATTTCTGCCTGTCATTACAGGTTGGATGTAGCATTAGCAGGCAGAGCTACGTTTGGAAGGGTGGTCCTTCAGGCTGCTTCGGGTTCAGGGTAATATAATGTTTGTCTTCCCACCTGGGGATTTTCCTGGTACTGCTACAGAAGTCCTACTTGTAAGGAATGTTTGAGCACTAGAAATGTTGCAAGGAAAAATGGTATTTACTCACCTGGTAAAGGTAATCATCCCTGCCGCCTTTCTAGTGCTCAGAGTCCCTTCTGATTGTGAACAAACAGGAAGCCCATGCAGCCAGAACCATGTGGGGATACTCCCTAGTATATTTGGGTAGATTTATGGCATGGAATTGCATTATGTTATATATTATTTATATTCTGGACTGTTTTGCTATATATGTATATATATATATATATATATATATATATATATATATTCAATATTACACACATTATTCTTGATGGAAGATTTTAGTATGGTTTATACCTGATGTACTGCAAGTTTTTTTGACTATCTTCCAGTAAATGACCTGGCCATGCAGTTGATGTTTCTTGCTGGTCATTCATTTGTTTTTCTGTATTTAGCTTTTTGTGTATGTTTTATCATTTTCTCTGCTAGGGAATTTCCTAATTGGACAGTCTTACCATGGCTTTGGGCTTGTCCTCTGGCAGTCCAAAATGTAGGACTGTGCATCAGCCAATAGAATGGATGAAGGATTACCACGTGTGAGGAAAGTCTAAGCACTTGAAAGGTGGTAGGGATAATCACCTTTACCATGTGATTAAACATCGTTGTACTGGTTCAAAGGACACAGAGTCCTTTTTGTCCACCTTTCCGTGCCTATGCCCTTACTGACAATGACATAATTCAAACGTGACTGCCAGAATGCTACCACTACTCATATTGTGTACCCCTCGGTGCTATTCTGTTTTACCTAGCATGAATTAGTACCTGTTTTAAGCACATCTGTGAAGGAGGATTTATTCCTTTACCTGCCCTTTACTTCTCTCCTAATGCAAGTATGGGGCAATGAATCCCGCTGGTGTCTACTCTCAGTGTGGTGAAACAGCAGACAGCACAAGTGGAGAAAATTATTTTGAGGCAATAATGGAGGGTAAGTTCAAGTCAGACAGGCAATTGCTGCTGCAGTCAAGTGAAAAAACACAATGTTACAGTTAAATGCTATGAGGGATGAAGTACAGGTCAGGTGTTCATCCTCCTTTACAAGGTCTTGGGTAAACCACATCTAGAGTATTATGCCTGGTTATGGTCACTGTAGGACAGAAAAGACATTAAAGTTGCTGTGAGCATCCAGCAGATCCATCAAGCTGACTAAAGGTTTAGGCTTAAGATCTCTATTTTGTGAAAGGATTTGGAAATTCTGATTATTTAGTCCAAGGATGAGAACATTGTGGGGCACGGTCATGGTACTCCACTTGCTAAATTAGATGGGTGGAGTATACACAGATAGTTGAGCTGGTGAATGCAAGTAAACCTAGATGGAATGCACTCAGTCTGCGGGGGCAATGATAAGGGAAAACATCAGAAAGCACTGTGTCATACAGAGGGTAGTCCTGGAGTGGAAAATACTACAAGGTAAGGTTGTTAAGGTTAGCCTTGTTCGGATTGTCAAAGCAGGACTAGACAGATTCCTGAGGAAGAATAGCATTGAGGGTTATACAGCATTAGAATGGATAACATTTTGATGGGTAGGCTTGGATGTGATCAGTACTCAGACTGAGGTACTGTAGCATCACTACCATGTGACAGGAATGATAAACGAGATAAATCTTACCTTTTTTCTGCCACCACAATCCAATGTTACTGTACAGAGCCTGTGACAGTCTTTTCCAGCAATCAGCGCCACTCACTTATGCCATTTAAAATTTTTCAGTAATTATGCTTGTGTTTGCCTAATCTCACACTTACCAGTAAAGTGTGGTTCCTCTATGGAGGCACCCACAGTGGAGACCAAGGAGGATGCTGGGAACCTCCACAAAGGAGACCCACAGGAGGGTGGCATGGGACCTCACAGGGGAAGGAAACAACTCCTGGTGGGGGACTCCATTGTTAGGAAGGTAGAACTGGGGGAGGAAGGGGAGAGGGAGGTAAAGTGCCTGCCTGGCACCATGGCTTGGAGGGACAGGGAGCAAATCCTCAGGATTGCTGGAGCAGCTGCACAAGGGAGGGAGCTGGATGTCATTATCCACCTAGGGACAAATGATATGGCTAAGAAAGGGATCAGAGCAGTGCAGAAAGAGTTTGTGGAATTGGGGATGGGTCTTAGACAAGCAGCACGCACGGTAACCTTCTCGGAGGTGCTGTCTGTCTATGGCGTAGGAGATGCTAGGGTGCTCCACACCATGGGAGTCAATCAGTGGTTGAAAAACTGGTGCAGAGCTCAGGGATTTGGCTTCATTGGGGACTGGGGGTCCACCTGGAGTGATGCAAGCCTATACTGGCATGATGGGCTGCATCTGTCCAGGAGGGGAACCAGGATCATAGGTGATAGGTTTAAATGCTTCATTGGCAAGCATTTAAACTAGCCAAGGGGGGAGGCACTGGAAAGGAGCAGGGAAATTCTAGCCCCCCAAAAAATTCACGGTAGTAAGTGTGGTAAACTCCAACATAGAAATGTCGATAGGGAGAAGAGAAGGGAAGAGGTAAATGAAGAAAGTGACAAAGGCAAGAAGGACAGGGATGGGGCAAAAAGAAGTAAGGCCATCAGGAAATGGAGGGTAATGAGTACCAAAGCCTGTAGTCTGGGCAACAAGCTCACTGAACTGGTGTCCTTGATGGAAGAGGGATGCCTGGATATCATAGCAGTCACAGAAACATGGTACACAGAGAACCATGACTGGGATGTTAACATACCAGGGTACATAACTTATAGGAGAGACAGGGAAGGGAGATGAGGGGGAGGAGTAGCTCTCTATGTAAAGGGAGGGATAAAAGCAACTGAACAAAAGAGTAAGCAGGGAGGAGAGGAGGCACTGTGGGTCACCTTGGAGACTAGAAATGGCACCACAATCTGCACAGGGGTTGTGTATAGACCACCTTGTCGGGGGGAGAGAATGGACAAGGATATGATAGAAGGCATTCTTAGGATGGCAGATAAAGGGGAGATACTGTTGATGGGAGACCTGAATATGCCATATGTTAACTGGAGCACATTTGCTGCAGCCACATCAAAGAGCAGGGCCATTCTCGATGCCCTACAGGTGGCATGCCTCAGACAGCTAGTTTCGGAACCCACTCATGAAGGAGCAATCTTAGACCTCGTACTTTCAAATGGGAACAGTGAAAAGTGGGACCAAGACAGAGGCAGGAAACTACAGACCTGTCAGTTTGACCTCTGTGGTAGGGAAAGTGATGGAATCACTTCTGAAGGAAAGAATTGTTTAGTACCTAGAGGTCAGTGGGGCACAGGACCCAAGGCAGCATGGGTTCACAGCGGGAAGGTCATGTCAGACAAATCTAATTGATTTCTTTGACTGGGTGACCAAAGTAGTAGACCAGGAAGGGCTGTGGACATGGCCTACGTAGACTTTAGCAAGGCATTTGACACAGTCCCACACAAAAGATTAATAGTCAAATTAACCAGCCTGGGAGTGGGTCCCAGGGTGGTAGCCTGGGTAAAACATTGGCTGGACAACAGGACACAGAAGGTAATTGTAAATGGAGTCCACTCTGAAGAAAAAGGGATTACTAGTGGGGTACCGCAGGGTTCAGTACTGGGTCCAGTTCTTTTTAATGTCTTTACAAGTGACGTTGCAGAGGGACTGGAAGGAAAAGTATGCCTCTTTGCAGATGACACAAAGATCTGCAACAGGGTTGATACACAAGGAGGTGTGGAAAGGATGAGAAGGGACTTGGCAAGGTTGGAGGAATGGTCGGAAGTATGGCAGCTTGGATTCAATGCAAAGAAGTGCAAAATAATGCACCTGGGAAACAAAAACCCAGGGGAAGATTACACAATGGGGGGGTAGTAACAACAACAAAAAGGAAAGAGACCTGGGGGTAATCATATCAGATGACCTTAAGGTTAGCAAGCAATGAGAAGGCAGTAGGGAGGGTTGGGGGTATAATGGGATGCATAGGGAGAGGCATCACCAGCAGAAAACAAGAAGTTGTTATCCCTCTGTACAGACAGTTGGTGAGACCCCATCTGGAGTACTGTGTCCAGTTCTGGAGACCCCATCTCCGCAAGGACATAGACAGGATAGAGGTAGTCCAGTGGAGGGCAACTAAAATGGTGCAGGGTTTGCAAGAGTAGCCATACGAGAACAGAGACTAAAGGAGCTTAATAGGAATACCCTTGAGGAAAGGAGGGAGAGGGGGACATGATAGAAACTTTTATGTACCTCAGTGGAATCAACAAAGTCCAAGAGGGTAGCATCTTTCAGAAAAGAGACGGCAAGAATAAGGAGACACAATTTAAAGATAATGGGGGAGTCAGGGCAATGTGAGGAAATATTTTTTTCACAGAGAGGGTACTGGATGCATGGAACAGCCTTACTGAGGAGGTTGTAGGGTCTAAACTGTGGAGTATTCAAGAATACATGGGACAGACATAAGGCAATTCTTGTGGGGGGTAGGAAGAAATAGGCTGTTGGTTAACTAGGATCTGCGGTTTATCCTGTAGGCAGGGAAATGGGCAGACTAGGTGGGCCAAGCGGTCCTTATCTGCCATCAAAGTCTATGTTTCTATGTTTCTATGTTTATGTCACACACTTGTCTGCTCTGATCAGCAGCAAAGGAAGTCAATTAAGCAGGCTAATCCTCCCATATAGACACAGCACCAACAGGATTGCCACAGAACATAATTACTCATTACAAAGTGAACTTCTATGATAAAAGTAAGCAATAACTAATTATAGGTTGTGCATCAAACTTTTATCACCACACACTCTCTGAAGTGCATTTGGAACATGAGGCACAGTGGATTGTGGGTGAGGGAAGTGCACCAAAGCCAGCATTGGTTTAGCTTTGAGTTTGGGCCAAACAATTCACTTCAGCATTGCCAGTTCAGCTGTGCCACTTTGGTTCCCAATGTAGAAAATGGCATGGGGTGAAAAAGGACTACAAATAGGTGGGGGAAAAAAGCATTGACATCAGCAGTGAGTACTCTACAGTAGCTTACTTGTGGCAGCTACTGCTGACGTGCATCTGCTATGGGTTACTGTTTGTGGTACTGTGACAGAGTGTCCAAAACCCACTAACCCCACCATGACACAGTATGAGCTACAGTAATAGCTACAATCCATTGCAGACTTCAAGGCACAGACCCACTGTAGTCTCTTGATTATTTCTTTTACCTCATGCCAGTTACAATATTCTCCCTTGCAGCACCATAGATTTTACAATTACATTTTTATATTATAATTATTATTGTACAGTATCACTTCTATTATTTTTATTTGTATATTCCTGAGGAGGTCATAGGGTCAAAAACAGTGGGGGAATTCAAGAATGCATGGGGCAGACATAAGGCAATTCTGGTGGGGGGGTTAGGAAGAGGCAGGCAGTTGGTTAACTAGAATCTGCAGTTTATCCAGTAGGTAGGGAAATGGGCAGATTGGGTGGGCCAAGCTGTCCTTGTCTGCAGTCAAATGTATTATGTTGTTTTATACACTAGATAATAAATAGTAATATTAAGATGATGGCAGTAAATGCAAAAATTATTTTTCGTTAATTTTTATGCAATAGTTGATTTATATTGCAAGGCAACATGATTTGTGATGCTGAATGCTTTGTGTTTAGAAGAAATCATTGACTTCTGTGGTTTTTATTTTGATGTAATTTTCTTTATTAATTTTTGTTTATATACTAAAACAAGAAAAATTGTTTTGAGATACTATAATAGTATGTTTCATTGGCTTTCTGTAAAAGATCATAAACAACATCTCAACATGGGAAGGGTTTCTTATTGTGCACTTTGGAGGACTGTTGATGTGGTCACTGAAACAGAATAAGCATTTGCAGCACACACCAGTTTATACACTAGGCCTGCCATGCATAGACAGTGTGAAGCATGACACCACGTCATATTTGCGCTCAGTATTTTCTACAAAGGGAGAATTGTTGAAGTTCAAGAGCTATCAATGCTCACAATATATTGTGAAATTGCTGCCAGGACACTTGTTCTTGTGCTCCTGCTGGTACTGGCAAGGAAGTACAGTGGAGCATGACCCTGTGACATGAGTGGCATGACAATAAATTAATTGGTGGAGATGACAGTAAGATATAACTTTTTATTACTTTGAATTCATTTTTTATTTATGTGACAAGAAAACACAATTTCTGAATGAACACATGATGTGTCTTGCAAATGATAATAAATAGCCCTATGTATAGTGCCTCAAGGTGGACAGGCAATTGTCCATGCTCACGGTGCACAAAAGGCTGTGGTAGCACTGGCAGCTGGTGTTATGTTGTGTGCAACAAACATGTGAAGAGTCGTGAAGGTGATCAAGTACCAATACTGTTTGAAAATGTTGAATTATTTTAACCTATAGAAGAGTGGAGTATTTTAACAGAATCTGAGAAGGGGATTAATACCAGTCCTCTTTTGTCATCTCTGCAGTGTACAGGCAGGAAAGAAGGTAGTATCATCCACATGTCACAGTGATGCATAATAAGAAAAATGGAATTCATGATGGAGGGAGGAGGAGGACGGTGGTGAAGAAGAGGACGTGTTTTCTGAAGACAGAGTCCTTTATGGCTTTATTATGATTATGATTATGAGTATGGATTATTATCAGCTGTTACTACATTTGGCATTGTTTATAAGCCATGAAAATGTGATTTCAGTGGATTCTTGGTAACATCTGTTAAATACTCCCACACTGCAGAAGATCCATTTGTTGTTCTTTTTAGGTACAGTTGTCTGGTAGTGGTGGGTGTCAGGGGTACTTCTGGAGAGGAACTGCATGCCAGAGTGGTGATTGTAAGATGATTTCTTTTTTTAGCCACTGTGGAATGGTGTGTCTTCAGATGCCACTGGGCAGAGCAGCAAATATGAGGCATGATAATTTAATTTGATATACAACTGCCATCCCCCTCCCTGAAGGGGATGATCCCTACTCTTCTGATAACCTTCATCCCATCTCTGTCCTCCCCACCCTGGCAAAGCTCCAGGGACATCTTGTCATCTCACAACTCACCCCTTTCCTAGACACCTCCTCCTTTTACACTCCTTTTCAGTCCAGCTTCAGGAAGTCCCATTCCATATTCCCTCCCTCCACCAGCTTAGTAACTATTCTGTTCGGCATGGACTGGGGCCAGATCACTTCCACCATCTTTGTTGGCTTGGCCAAGCCTTGACACTGTGTCCCACTCCCTTGTCCTGGAAAAGCTTAAGGTGGTGGGGTTCTCTGCCTCTTCAGTCAGCTGGTTCCACATCTATAGTACCTTGTGAGCAGGTCACAAACTGTCCATATCGGAGACAACACCCCTACACCTCTCCACACTCCCTATCAGCTCAGGCATCCTCCAGGGTTCTGTACTGGGCCCCATAATCTTATCCATTTTCCTGAATGACATCCACTCAGCCTGTTTCTCTGCATCCATCCACATGTACTCGGACGACATTGTGCTGTTTGCCTTTGGCTTCTCCGCAGCTGACCTTACTGTCCACCTTCAAAAGGATTTTGACAGTGTTTAGTGATGGTTCTTTTCCAACTGTTTATCTCTCAGTGCCAACAAAACAGTTTCCATGACCTTTGTATCTCAACAGTGGCTCACCACACACACTCTCCCCTTCCCCTTCTGTACACCCTTTGTGGCACTGCGCTTGAGGATGCCTCCACCTTTAAGTACCTGAAGGTCTGGTTGGACCATCACCTTGACTTTTCCATTCACACTGATCCATACACCACAAGCTTCCACCTCACACTGGATGTGCTTTGTAGAAACAAAGCCAGCATCCCTCTCCCTGATCACCAGGAGCTAGTTATGAAGATGATACTCCCAATCTTTGATCATGATGACATTATCCCATTATCTACTTTGCAGCTCCCAAGTTCACACTGGACAAACCATACACCCTCTTTCACTCATTCTGCCATTTTACATTCGACTGCCTTTCTTGTTCTCACCACTGTTCTATGTAATCCTCCCTCTCCCTTCCTTCCCTTGCTGCCAGACTCCTTGCTCACTGTGCCTCCTTCACCTCCAAATTCTGGTTTGGCTCTCACCCCTCTACCTTTCCACCATCCTATCTTGCCCCACTCCCACATCATGTCCTCTCTAAAACATTGCCTCTCACTCCCTCGCCCTTCCTGCCAAGAAAACCTCAGCAGGCCAAGATGTATTCTCAAATCATTTTTCTAAGCTCTGGTCCTCCCTGCCTCTCTCTCTTGCTCTGCTCAGCCTCATCCTTCTCCTCCTTCAAGTTCCTTCTCTATTACTATACCACCCCTATTTGCAACTGTACCTGATCCCTACCCCAATGTTTTTCTCCTCCCCCCTCACTGTTGGTCAGGCCCACCATGCACCTTTCTCTGCTGTGAGCAGTTTCATCCTCTCAGGCCCCTGGTCTGTGTGACCTTGAACTGCTCCTCTTCATTGACTCACTTTGGTAATGTTTAGCTCTTATACCTATCTAAATGCACTGGCACCAATAACTCCAGCACCATCACAGGCTGTTTTTTTTTTTATTCTATTTCTTCCTCCCTGGAATGGGCAGGGATTTACCCCTTTTCAGCACCCAGACCTCACACCTGGCATCCCCCCCAGTAGCTCAGACTGGGGAGGCCGGCAGCTTGCCCCCCTGTGGAGGAGCTCCCTGAGGGAAGACACCAAGATCAACCAAAGGCCCCATTCATGACTAGCATCTGGGGTGTCATTCAGGCAGATGTCTGGGGGTGTCACGGTGCAGCCAACCCAGAGGGTTTTATCCTGTAAGGTTCCTGGAGGTGTGGATGTGCAATGATGTCAGTGTGGGTCAGACACACCCCTGCACCTGTCCTACAGATGTCTACCAATGCCTCCCCACTGAAAAGTGGTGCTGACTGTCACACAGCCAGCCCCCACTGGGTTTTGCTGGCTTGCCAGGAAGCTGCCACCCTCCCCCCAGGAGGAGGAGGAGGAGGAGGAGAACTGTCCTTGGGATGGTCATCCTACCTCCCCCAGCAGACTCTCTGATGCACCATACTCATTCCTGAACATGGGTCCTCAGTGCCGCAGGCAGTAGCACTTCCACTGCACCAGTGGGATGGCTTCTTGACAGGCTAGTTGGTATTATACTGCTCCCAGTACCATATTTGCACTTGTACCTTAATAGATGATGTTCAAGATCCCACCAAAACTGCCAATTACTTCAACACAGCCTTTACTGATCTCAGCACCATCATTCCCACTGAGCCTGTTTAGACCATTTGCAGGAAATCAGGTCCTGAAGCCTCCAAGATGGTGGGATCTGAACCAGGGTACCCTGTATTCTACTTTTAGGCTATTTCAGTCAAAGACACCTCAAGATCCATCAGTAGAGTGTAAGGTAACCACCTACTCGGTTTTTGACCGAATGATTCGGTTTTCTGGGTCCAGATTCGGTCCTCCTGTTTTCACCATTGCAAATTCGGTTTTTATGGTGGGCCAAGCAGCACCTGTGAGATTCCCCACTGACTGTTTCACTTTCTTCTCATCTGACTGTAAGCAAATGTCTGACATTTCAGTGTGCTTGCTTGCTTGCAGAGCATGCTAATCAGGAAGTGCCTTTAAGTGCAGGGCACTTAAAGAGCCAAATGTGTCCCTGTCTGCTCAGTTGTCACCTCTAACTTCACACCAGCAAATTGGAAGATTATCCATGGGAAGGGTAAACAATGGCACCTTAATTAACACCTTCATTTCTCTGAAACCCTTAGACATTCAGACAGGCACCACCTTAGGGTAGCCTCTTGTCCAGTGTGGACTGTACAATGTGTTTCAGAAACTTTACCTGCTAATCCAGTTTTATTCAGAGGTGGTACTTTTTCAATCATTTTGAATGCTCACATACTTGTAAAACAGATTCTGCTAAATCCTTCACCATTTTACTTGCATGTTCATACTACAAACAAATTCTGATGTCATGTAAACCTTTGTTTGTATACCAGTAAATCTGAGAGGTGTAAAGTAGGGCTATTAAGACCATTAGCAGCAAATCAACCTAATTCTTTCTAGGCTGCATTGTGAGTATGGTCTTTGACTGCTGTGATAAGGAATACTTTTATACCTTTAAATGCTCACCATTTTTTTTCTTTTAGGGTCTGTCCTATATTTTAATATTTGTTACCCCATCTGTTGTTAAATTAATAATCTAATATTTTATTTCATTTCTAGAGGTACTACACCCCTCTCTCCCCTCAGTAGTTATTGCTGTCAATTTTCATACTAGCTGGATATTCCAGGAAGACCATTCCAGGCATCTCAGATGAACAGCACAGAATAGTGTGGCTAGTATCATGCTAAGCCACAGAAATAAGAAAAGGAAGAGAGAGAGAGAGACAGCATTAGCTGGTGAGGAGAAAGGAACACAATCTAGATTTGAAGGTACTGCAAATTTAGGTAATTTATCAAACATTTTTTTTTTTTTTACCGGAAGAGACACACTAAGCTGAAACTTGTTTACACATGCAACCTGGGAGCACAAGGGAATGAAATGATTTGTGCAGGGTCACACGGTATGCAAGTCTGGACTGTGGGATTCAAACCCTGGTCACCAGAATTGCAGCTCAGAGCCTTAAACCACTGCGCTATATACTGCCTCCACACTACATATCACATATCATGCTATCTGGTATGTATGACTGATATGGAAATAAAATAGGGTATTTAACAGCATAGAATAGTTTCTACCACTTTTAAAAACTTCTGTGACATTACAAATAACTTTAGAGTAGGAGCAATGGGAGGGACAGTAGAACATCTTAAAATGGCAGATGATATTTGTAATTACAGCTCATCCACCATTACTGGTGTAGTTTATTTATTGAAAGAGTTTTACCAGAAAAGGCCACCTGTTCCAAAATAGCCGGTTGTCAGAGGTGTCCTTGTAGTCACTCGATGTGTCAGCTAAGCTGTGTACACAGGATGGAAAGTCCCCGGAACCCCTTCTCTAACCCCCACCAAATGTTAACACACACTGAAATTTAAAATATTTAAATCTAAATCAAACAAACCAAAAATAATAATCAAGATGTACTTTAAAGAAGTTGTACACAATGTTATATCAGCAGCAATTCTGAATAAATCAAGCGAATCAGAGTCCGAGCAATGCCCTCATAAGTCATAAAGGGGCGGAGTTAGGGGTGCAGTTTGGGGGTGTGGTTTAGTATTCGGTTTTCATCTCATCCAAAGGTGGCAACCCTAGTAGAGTGCTTGGCAAAACTAGGAGTGGGAGTGATTTGGTCGATATGAAACTTCTTGCCCTAGCAGTAGAGTAACTTTCCCACCCCATGTCTAGAATTTTTAACTTTTTCCTATGCTACTCACAGATCCCCAAGAAATTTAAATTTGCATTTGTTACACCAGTTTTCAAAAGCGAAGACCGCACTAACCTTGACAGTTACAGACCCAATTATGTCCTTTCCCCCAGTCCAAAACCCTCAAGAGAATAGTCTCTGACCAACTTAACACACACCTCAAAAAATGTAGTGCCCTGTGTGTACAGCAGCATGACTTCCAGAAGCTCCATAGCACCAACACAGAGCTGTTGGAATATACCAACTATGTTCATGAGGCCCTTGACAATGATGACCTGACTGCAGCTATATATATATATATATATATATATATCAACCTTACTAAGGCCTTCGACCTGGTCAACAATAACCTCCTACATAACAGATTCCTTAGCATGAGTTTGTCACAGTACACAGTTGACTGCTTCCACAGTTATCTCACCAATCATTCCCAGTGTGTGAAGATTGGTAAATCCTTGTCCAACATTAGGGGAGTATCTATTGATGTCCTCCAAGGCTTCATCTTGGGTCCACTCCTTTTTAGCCTCTTCATAAATCAACTGCCTGTTGCCTGTCAGACATCCAACGTACTCCTCTATGCCAAAGATGCTGTCATGTATTCCAAAAACTCTGACCTTTACAGCCTCACTGCTGTTCTCCATAGTAACGCCAGGCCACTAGGAGGCTGGTTCTCTAACAACAAACCTCCATTATTAAGAAAACAAAGATCATGCCCTTCTCTAGCCTCCCACAGAAGAGGGAAGTTCCACCCTTTGTCTTTCAATATGGCCAGGGACAAAACTTTGAACAGTTGAAGACCTTTAAATACCTTGGAGTAACACCTTATTTTTTGATCCCCATGTTGACAATCTTGAGGTCATAGTTAACAGAAGACTGGGTGCCCTGATAGAAGACAGAAAGGTGGAGTCCCAGACAAGATGGCGCAAGCATTCAGGAGTTAAAGAGTCCCACTAACTCTCCCTCGTAGCATGCAGGAGCACGCTAACCCAACCCTGCTAGACCTGTTGGACTCTTGTGATCTGTAAATGATTTACTTGAATGTTAGTTTTCAAAGTAAACATTTTTCTTTGCAGATGGTGGAAGCCGTTGTTGAACTAAGGGATAAAACGGCATGGAAAACACTTTGAGGTCATAAAGATACAATGACTCCTAAGAAAGAAGCCAAAACTAAACTCTTAGTAAGATCCATAAAACAGCTGGAGTCATTAACCTGAACTAGGTCAAAAACTAAAGTGGCGAGAATGATAAAGAATGGTGAACCAAGAGCTCTGGGTAATTCGGAACTACCGGTTTCCTCACCAGAACCTGAAGAGCTATTCCAGAAAACCACAAAAAAATGAAGGAGTGATAATAAGGGATAAAACCACACAACAACCCCAGGTAATGGCTCCAATTTTTTAATGAAAAAACAGTAACAAACAAAATACCAAACAAACACAAATTGAAGTTCTACCAAGTATCTCTAAAGAGACTTTGTCAGCTTTTGAGGATGAGACCCATGGGAGCAGCTTGGGGCTTTTGATACTGGGAGAGATGCTAAGGGAGGAGCTGGGAGAGCTGCAGGGAGAAGCAGATGAGGTAGAACAGAGGATCTTTATTGTGAATTTCTCCACCAGCAAGACTCCACATCCACGAGCTGAGACTGCTGTTCCTGAACCACAGGTGACAGAAGCATTGACTGATAAATCTCTCCATTCGATGACAGAGTGTTTAAAACAACCCTGGGCCAAATTATCAAAGAAAGAGTCAACTGGTGAATTTGTTGGGACCAACGCTGAGCCTGCATCTCAAGTAAGTGTTGTCGCTTCATGCGAGCTATCAGCAGCTGGGGGCCAGTATACTTCAAAGGTGGACTGCAGTAACAAGGAAGTCACGCCAGTAACCAAACAGCTAAATAAGGTATGTGCACCTGTACTAACTGAAACAAATGTTAAGCCTATACCTCAAGATAAAACAAGCATTTGTCAGTGCCGAATGTTTGCTTGCTGGAATTAGCATTGGAAGTGCAGGAGTTAGATGCAGAATAGGAATGGCAGTGAAATATTGAACTGATGCCAGCACCACCCTCACCCTGCAGAAATGGACAGGCATTGGGGTGTGCCTTTGGGTTATCACTCATAATGTTCACTTCACTTTGCCTCACCCTACCCTGCAGACATCGACAAGTTTCAAGGTGTGCCTTGGGGTGTTCAGGCTTTACACTCACCCTGCTCCATAAGGAAATACACTAAAATGGATACAGTATAGAAGAATGGGGTGAACTTTGGGGACAAAGAGTCCAAGGCACACCTCAATGTCTGTCACTGGCTACAGAGTGGGGGTTGGGGTGGAATGGCATGAGCATTACTGTCGACATTCCCAAGTCACACCCCTGACATCTGTCAGTCCCTACAGGGTAGGGCATTATGGTGGGAAACCCTAATGCCTTGGGCGTTTCTTGGTATTTTCACTCTGTTTTCAACATGGGCCTTTTGTGAATCCACCGCATGAACAGTGACACTATCAGTTTGTTAGCCGAAAGGTGATTTTGCACAGTGACTGCTCCATTTGGTGCCACTGGTATGAAAAGACATTTCAGGCAGGATGTGAAAAATGACCGCTGTACTGTTCATGTGGAGGTATAAAAAAATGGTAATGTTGAAAATCTGAAGTGAAAATATAAAAAAAATGGTGTTATGAATGTGCGTAGAAACTGCCCAACACACACCTGTAATGCAATTATTTTGGAGATTTTTTACACCACAGTTTCAAATTAGGCATTTTGGGACCTCCGCTCATGAACAGTAGCACCGTAATTTTCTTAATCTGTCCTGAATGTTGATTTCGCAGTGACCGCACCCATTGTGTGCCACAAGCGTGAAAACGTGTTTTGGGCAGGATGTGAAAAAGGACAGCTTTACTGTTCATAAAGCAGTGTGCAAAAATGGCATTGCTGAAAATCTGGAGTAAAAATATAATAAATTGGAGAAGTTACAAGTGTGCATAGAAACTACATGATGCACACTGGTAATGCAGTCATTTTTTGGAATTTGTTCACCAAATTTGCAACATGGGCTTTTTGGGAGCTCTCCTTATCAACACTGTCACTGTGATTTCCTTAATCTGTCCTGAATGTTGACTTCACACAGCGACCGTGCCATTGTGTGCCACATGCTCTTCACTGGACTTCCTCAATTTGATTAATGTCCTTGTGAAGGTGCAGTACTGGAGGCCACACCTTCACAAGGACTTTAACCAAATTGAGGCAGTCCAGAAAAGGGCAACCAAAATGGTGCAGGGACTGTATCAGAAAACATATGAGGACAGATTAACAGTGCTCAATATGTATACCCTACAGCAAAGGAGAGAGACAGGTGATATGATCGAAACATTCAAACACCTTAAGGGCATTAAGAAGGTGAAAGAGTCTAACATGTTTCAATATAAGAAACATAGTAGGACAAGAGGACACAGCATGAGATTAGAGGGAGGCCAATTAAGGGGTAATGTGAGGAAGTTATTTTTCACAGAAAAGGTGGTGGATGCATGGAATGGCCTACCTCAGGAAGTGGTGGATATGAATACAGTGCAGGGCTTCAAACAGGCATGGGATAGGCATAAGGAAGCAATACAGATGAGTAAGACTAGATGGGCCATTGACAGAGCAAAGGCCGATGGCACATTTATAAGGTAGAAAAGGAAATGGGGAGACTGGATGGGCCTTGCGGTGCTTATCTGCCATCAGCTTCTATGTTTCTATGTTTCTTGGTGTGAAAACACATTTTGAGCAGGATGTGAAAAACCACAGCTGTACTGTTCATAAGGAGGTATGGAAAAATGGCAATGTTGAAAATCTGGAGTGAAAATATTAAAAATTCTCAAAGTTACAAGCGTGCATGGGAAATGCACAATGCACACTCGTAACACAGTCATTTTTTGGATTTTTTTTCACCAAATTTGCAACATAGGCTTTTTGGAAGCCCACCTCATGAACAGTAACACTGTTATTTCATTATTCAGTCCTGGAGGGTGATTCCGGCAGTGACCGTGAAATCACCTTTTGGGACTAAATAACGACATAACAGTGACTGAGTTCATCAGGTGAGGTCCCAAGAACCACATTTGAATATTTTGGGCCAAAAGTCATACAAATGGCTGATATATCCACCTAAGTTGAACCCCCCCATTTATGCCATTATACAGCTTACTGGCATTTCTTCAGTTCACGGTCGGCCTTGAAGAGTGCAGATGTGTTCCTGCTTTACTGAAGATCATCACGCCAGACACCAGAGGTAAGTATGGGGTGAGGGGAGGATGCAGGGAAGTGGGTTGCACAGAGAGTGGGTGAGGGGACCTGATGGCGAGGGACCATTTTCTGTGTTTCAGGTTATAAAAATAAAAAATAAAAAAGTACTGCAGACTGTTTTCTGTTTTTAACAGGTGAAAGAGTTTACGGGGTCATGTTAGGGGTGGGCTCCCAGTGTGGCACACAATGAGGATGGGGTGGGGGCAGAAAAAATGCCGATGTGATGGGAGAGTTAAACATGTCGACAGGGGGATTGGCACCCCATTGGCAAGCATGTCTGTGTTTGGGGGAGATGATGCCGAGGGGGATTGGGAACCCCCAACAGCAGTCAAAACACAGCAAACAGGCACATATGCTGACAGGGATTGGGCTCCCCCATCGGCAAATGAACTGGGGAGGGGGCATGCCGACAAGGGGATTGGGTACCCCTGAAGTCAGCTTGCTGGGGACTGTGAGAGGCAGACAGTGACAGCTGCCATCATGTTTATTGAAATGTTACACCAGGCAAGGCACGCCCTGCAATGAGGGGGTGCTCCCTCATTGCAGCGGTGAAATCATTTCAAGTTGGTGGCGTGCTTGCAGACTACTGTCATAGCCAACATGCTCCTTCACTGGTGACACACTGATGAGCCCCAAAAAGAAGTGGTGGCATTGTCCACAACACTGTCACACCTCCACAACCTGCTTCTCCAGCAAGCTGCCACAACATGTTTCTTGCACATGCGTGCAAGCAAACATAATAAAGGGGGATTCAAACAATTGATCAGGTTATCAGAAAAATGGGGATAAAAAAAGATCTTACAGCCCCAAGTTGGAGAAAAATCTGATATTGTCCATTGCAATGTACAAATTGAAGATAGCGCAAATGGAACTTTTAGGAGAGAACCAGAATCAAAATTACAACTGCATGTGGTTACCCTCATGTGCATCACTGTTAATCAGCACTGTTCAGGCCCTAGTACTGAATCTGAAACCAGCTATTCCTCTGAGGAAGAAAATGGTCCTGACTCTGAGGGAGAAGAAGCTGGGAAGGATCAAGGAACCCCCTCCCCCGGCTAAAATAATAATAAATAAACTTGCCACTTGGAAAAATCAATGTCAGGGATAAATGAGAACATGTTTAACAAAATGGAAAATCTGTACTGTACCGGAAAGAAAACCAACAACTAAAAACTGATTTAAAAGAAACTGAAAGGCTGGCCCATTGGTGCAGCAGTTGGATTTCTACTTGCAACACCGGCAATCTGGCTTCTGGAATGGACCCGAATCATCGGAGGGCTGGACGGGAGGAAAAGGATGGAGTGTCCCCAGGACTGCTCTCCATCTCTGAGGGGAGGATGGGGAGAACATCCGGTGCTTGACAGACCCCTGGAGGAGGCCATGGGTACCACAAGTGACTGGTGTTTGAGAGATTCAGGGGGTGGAATGGACACCAGACATCATTGTACATCTCTGCCCTCAAGAAAATCTCACAAAAATTCTTCAGCCTGCTGGCTGTCCTCCATGATGCCTGCCTTGGCTTCGATTAGCCTCGAGACCAGCCCTCTGACCTAATCCCATTGTTGCTGCACTGTTGAGGAGTCGGTGCCACAATCCCACCCTGGGGCGAGCCAGGGGGTATCGGAGGGTCTCAACTCAATGTGGAGGTGGAAGCCAAGGTCTGTGACGGGGCTGAGTTACCAGGCAACTAGTGGCTCGGAGGCCTAAAAGTATAATAAATTTAAAAGAAAAGAAGTGGCTGATAAAAGAATCTTGGATCTAGAAGACACAATGTCACCTTTAAAGCATCAGGTAAAAAGAGTAGAGGAAAATCAAAGTGAAATGACTGTGATGTTAATTGACTTTGAATCAAGAGCCAGGTGGAAACATTTTGAATCCTGGGGGTTCCTGAAATATGGGACATACAAGACAACCTTACCAATATTGCCAAAAAAGATAATAGCAGCATATACTGATACTAACCAGGCCTCTATTAAATGTGAATTTGACCAAATCCATAGAGTTTTCAAACCTAATAATGAGTTTCAAGGTCCACCTTGACCTATAATTGCTAAGTTTTTCAAATCAGAAGAAAAAGACAACTTTATGAATGCAGTTTATCGAAAGAAAATAATTTTACTGGATGCAGTGAACATTGTAATTTACAATGACTTACCCCAGGACATTTTGCATGAACATAGAAAATGTGAGGACATTAGGGAAAAACTTTGGACTCTGGGTATTAAATAGTCTTTCTACCACCCTGCAAAGCTAAAAGTGGCATTGCATGGCATAAGGCATGTCATTGACACACCAGAAATTGCAAGGAGGGATCTAAAGGAAAAACTTGAAAACTTTGCATAAAATATTAGTTTAGTAAACATTCAAATCTAATTTAGAGAAATAGTTAAAAGGGGAATAAATGTAATATGTAATGACAGGGTGAAGGGTAATGGGTGGGGGGGGGTTGTAAATTGTTAGATTAACCAGTCTAATGACTGGTATGTGTTTTTGTATTTTTGTGCAAATTGTTTTGAATTGTTCGGGGAGAAGGGTTTATGTTTCCATCTCTGATATTGTTAAAAATATACAATGTCATAACCTATCCAAATTTAGTACAGAAATGTTTGTACAATGTGAATATTTTTAGTTTCTGTATAGGTATGTTCTCCAGAAAAGGGATACAAGGTGTATATTGCTATTAGGTAGAGAAGATGTCATCATTTAGGCAGAGTTGTGCCACTTTCAGTGTGAATGGAATACATACTCCAATTAAGAGGGCAAGGGTGTTAAATTATATAAACAAATCCATAGCCATATTTATAGCTTTACAAGAAACACACTTAGATAACAAAGAAGTTCTCAAAATTAAAAGGAAATGGATGACAAAAGTTTTTTTATTCAATGGGCACTAGGAAGAAAGCAGGAGTGTTATTAATATTTAGAAATACCCTGGGATTTACAGTTCTGGATACCTTCTCTGATACACAAGTTTGCATAGTAATGGTTAAAGCCAAGATATTTAATTAGACTTTTACTTTTGCTTTTGTATATGCTCCTTTTCTAGGATACAAAGATTTTCTAGCAGTACTCACAAAGTGATTTGCACAACTTCAGGCAGAAAAAAAAAATATTCTAATTGGGGATTTTAATGCCTCCTTAAACCCCGAGTTGGACAGAGGTTCTAAATCACCTTTTTATAATAAATCCCATATAAATTTATTAAAACATTTCATAGCCCAGCATGAATTAATAGATACCTGGAAGACTCTTTACTCTATCAGTCAAGAATATACCCATTATGATAAAAAAAAAACTAAAGGATTCTCAAGAATTGACTATATAATGGTGTCTAAAACTCTAATTAAAGAAATAGTTCAAACAGAAAACAAACCACTGGTGTTATCAGATCATACATTAATTGTTATTAATTTTAATTTACTAGACTTCAACAGAAGGAAAACATTTGCATGGTGGTTAAACAATGATACTTTAGGTGTACAAGAGCTGCAGGAGAAGGTTAAAAAAGGTATTGAAGAGTTTTGGAAGTTTAATTATCAGACTGGCAACAATATTATTTCTTTACAGGATCTGTTAAAAGCTATTATTAGGGGGATAATAGTGTCCTATGATACAAATGTTCAAAACAAAAGGAAGTAAAATTGGATCAAAAAATTAAAAGCTTAGACTATAAGATCACAACAGATCATGACAAGCATTATAAAGAATGGGCTAAAGCTTGACTGGAAAAAACAGAGATGAACAATAAGGAAGCATTACAAAATGTTAAAAATTAAAAAGGTTAAGATATATTCAGGGGGAAAAACAGGCAAAGTAGTGGCAGCCCGGCTTAAAAAACAGAGGGGATCGAATTTAATTGCTGACCTGTTGGACAATGAGGGTAGACAAACTTATAAGGATGAAGAGATGGGGTGCTTAATAATAGAATACAAACAAATGTATTAAAAGATTTCAACACCAGCCCAGATGAAATACATAATTAGAGACCAGTGGTTTGCCTAAATTAATATGTGATGAAAACCCCTTTACTTTGCAAAAAGTAGTAGATACCATTAAATCATTGCCAAAAAGTAAAAGTCCAGGCCTGGATGGGCTCTCAATAGAATTTTATCAGCAATTTAGTGACCAATTATCCTCTAGGATATTGCAAACACTAAATGAGTTGAAAGATGTATCCTTAACTATCCCAGTTTCTATGCAGTAATCCAAAACAATTCTACTGTTAGAAGAGGGGAAAGACTCTGAAAAAGTAACTAGCTATCATCCGATAGCTCTATTAAACACTGATTATAAAATAATAACAAAATTATAGTAAATAGAATAAAAAGAAACTTACATATAGTAATTAATCAAGAACAACATGGTTTTCTACAGGACCATACTATTTTTCAGGCCACAAGAATGGTACAGGTTATGATACAGGAAATATAAAATTAGAATTCACCTTACCACTTAGTGGCAGTTGATGCAACTAAAGCGCTTGATACTCTGAACAGAGAATTTATGTTTGCTTGTTTGAAAACTTTTGGTATATCTGAATTTTTGATTCACATGATCAGGAAAATATATGACAAAACAACTGTGAGATTTGCAGTAATTAACTGTATAATGGAATCAATGATAATGGGTAATGGGGGTAAGGCAAGGGTGCTGCTTGTCCCCAATACTATATATATTATCTTTAGAGACCTTTATAAATCTTATTAAAATAAATAGGGAGATAGAGGGATTTCAACACTTAGGGGGTTATCGAAAAATAAATATTTTTGCTGATGCCATTTTACTTTGCATTAAGGACATTAATCTTACTATGCCAGTGTTTCTTCAGGAAGTTAAAAAATATTCCCAGGTTTCAGGATATTGTTTGAATAGAACCAAATATGTAATAATACCAGTAAATCATCCCCATTACCCACTTACTATTGAAATCAAAAAAGATTTCCAAATTAGTAGCAGTTTCAGATATTTGGGCATAACTATATTCAACAACCAGGAGGAACTGGTAAAGGCCAATTATAAAATGACAAAAGAGAAAGTTCAAGGCCTATTGAGTAATTGGATAAAACTCTCTTTGTCCCTCTCAGGTCATATAGAAATGATAAAACTGATGGCTATGCCACATTTGCTGTACATTATCCTGACTATTATAGGATGCCCTGCCAGCCTATCAAATTAAGTTCTCGTGGGAATCTGCATTTGGGAATTCTGAGTTTGATTTTAATGACAATTCCTTCTGGAAGAATGGGTAGGAAGTAGAGCAAGTTTAATTACTTTGGGAAGGTTTGATTAAAATTGAAATTCCTATACTTTTCCGAGCCATTGGGAATAAGTTAAAAAAGGAAATAACAAGATTAAAAACAAATAGAGTATTACCTTAGTTATTTTTTTTTAAATTTAACCAGACAGTTATTCCCAAGACTTCACTGGACCTTAAAATTATATCTAAACTTATTGCCATATGTATACAGAGATAGTATCAATCGATAAACACTAAAAGGGTTTTCTTTTCTTTTAAAGATCTAAGACTTAATGGAACGAGTGAAGAGAATTTTCATTTCTTACAATATTTACAGTGGCATGAAAAAGTATTTGCCCCCTTCCTGATTTTCTCTATTATTGCATATTTGTCACACTGGATGTTTTCAGGTCTTTAGACAAAATATAATATAAAGTATAAAGGGAACCTGAGTGAAGAAATAACACTTTTTTTTTTACTTATTTCATTTATTTAATGATAAAAGTTAACTAACACCAACTGGCACTGTGTGAAAAAGTAATTGCCCCCTAGTTAAATCAACCCAATTAAAGGGATAATTAGAGTCAGTTGACTGAACACAGCCAGGCTTGATTACAGCCAGTCCTACTCAATATAAACCTCACTTATTTTGACCCTTACCATCAGAGTCACGTAGCCAGCACAAAGATTCAACAAGCACATTGTGCCATGATCAAAGGAAGTTCCTGAAAAGATCAGAAAAAAAAATTGTTGCCCTCTATCAGTCTGGAAAGGGTTACAAAGCTATTTCTAAGGCTCTGGAACTCCATCAAACCACAGTGAGAGCCATAATCTCCAAATGGAGAACACTTGGAACAGTAATGAATCTTCCCAGGAGTAGGCGGCCTGCCAAAATTACTCCAAGGGTGCAGCATAAAATCATCCAAGAAGTCTCAAAGGATCCTAAAACAACATCCAAAGAACTGCAGGCTTCTCTTGCTTCAGCTAAGGTCAGTGTTCATGACTCCACAATCAGAAAGAGACTGGGCAAAAATGGGCTTTATGTGAGAGTAGCAAGGCGGAAACCACTGCTAACCAAGAACAACATAAATGCTCGTCTCTCATTTGCCAAGAAGCACCTGGATGATCGACAAGCCTTTTGGGAAAATGTTCTATGGACAGATGAGTCCAAAGTGGAACTTTTTGGACAACATGGATCCCATAATGTCTCGCATAAAGCAAACACAGCATACCACAGTAAGAACACCATACCAACAGTCAAACATGGTGGTGGTAGTGTGATGGTGTGGGGACACTTGCTGCCTAAGGACCTGGATGACTTGCCATAATTAAAGGAACCATGAATTCTGCTCTGTACCAGAAAATTCTTAAGGAGAATGTCCAGTCATCCTTCCGTCAGCTGAAGCTGAAGCGTAGTTGGGTCATGCAGCAAGACAATGATCCAAAGCACAAAAGCAAGTCCACATCAGAATGGCTAAAAGAAGTAAAATTAAAGTTTTGGAGTGGCCTAGTCAAAGTCCAGACTTAAACCAAATAGAGGTGCTGTGGCAGGACCTGAAACGCAGCAGTTCATGCTCGAAAACCTACCAAATGTTACTGAATTAAAGCAGTTCTATGAGGAAGAGTGGGTTAAAATTCCTCCACAGCGATGTGAAAGACTGATATTGAATTATAGGAAGTGTTTGGTTGCAGTCATTGCAGCTAAATATGGTGTAACCAGTTATTAAGTGTAAGGGGGCAATTACTTTTTCACACAGTGCCAGTTGGTGTTGGTTAAATTTTTTTCATTAAATAAGTGAAATAAAAAAAAAAACAAGTGTTATTTGTTCACTCAGGTTCCCTTTATCTAATATTACATTTTCTCTAAAGACCTGAAAACATCCAGTGCGACAAATATGCAATAATAGAGAAAATCAGGAAGGGGGCAAATACTTTTTCACGCCACTGTATCTCTGAAAGCCAAATTTGAAAATTTTCTGGAAACATTTAAAGAATGTTTATACAAAAATACAAATGACATTATTCAACAACAAGTAAAATTGTTGGAATCATGGGACAAAAAATTACTTCAAAATATCTACATTTTTATTACCACACCTGATAAAGACCCTGGGGGGAAAAAAAAACAATTGTAAATGGGAACAGGAAATGGGAACTATTTTTACTTCTCAGCAATGGAAAACCCTGAGATCCAAGATATACAAAGATTATTTATGTTCAAAAAATAGTACTATACAAATAAAATAGTTGGCAGGGCCTACTATACTCCTGAAATTCTAGGCCATATGTTAAAAACTGGGTCCAATGAATGTTGGCATTTATGTAAGCAAAAATACAATCTTAGCCACTGTCTTTGGGGTTGCCCAAAGGTAAAAAAGGATATGGAAAACTACATCTCAATGGCTATCGAATATCATGGGACAGAAAATTCCAGAGGACTTTGAAGTAATGATCCTAAATGGCTCAGACAAATTAAAATTAGATAAAATAGTTTATATAGACACTATGTGCACCAAAAGACATATTTTGGGCAACTGGAATACTGAGGAGATTGAAGACCTGCCAAAAGATAAATGGTGATACCAAGTACAGGAATCTCTACTGTCTGAAAATTTGTGGAGAAACATATCCAAATACCCTGAGGAGAACATTAACTTGAGAGAAGGCTTTTTACCTTTGTGGGAGATGGATTAGAAATTATGTATTTTGTATTTAATTTTAGGGAGGGAGGGAAATATTTGTTACTGTACACTTGCACAGCATTATTTATTACCCATTGTTGACTTTCTTATTATATAAATGAATTGTAAAATGGATCAAATGTTAAAAGACTACAAATATTGTATGTTTAACTTTTTTTGAAAAATAATAAAAATATTTATAAAAAAAAAAAAGAAGAAGAAGACTGGGTGCCCTGTACCATAACTGGAACAATCTCACTGGGGATGCTAGACATTTTATAGTGGCCAGCTCCATTCTGTCACTTATAGATTATGGACTCCCTGTCTGTGCAGCTGCCTGTGACACAATGCTAAACAAAGTACAACTGATCTGTAATGAGGCATATCATTTTGTGCTTGGTGCAGATAACCACACTCATAGTTATATAGTTCACATACTCACTAACTGGCTACCTTTACCCAGAATAAAGCTCTGAGCCTGTTTGCTAGCCATAAAGATAGTCCAGGGCCTAGTACCCCTTGTCTTAACAAATTGCTTCCACATTGTCTCCAACCAATACAACGCCTAGGACATGGCCAGGAATGCCATTAAGCCTCCATTCTGGCATACTCAGCTGGGCAAGTGGCTATTTGCTGACATTGTTGTTACTTGGTTAATAGATATGCAGTAAAATTTAATTTAGCTGGCAAAAATTCCGTCAAAATCGTGAATTTTGCCATGTGAAACATTTTGCAAAATTTTCACATTCCACAAAATATTTTATGGGTGCAAAATATGAAATTTTACCTGTGAAATGCAGAATTTCTTTGGCAAAATGTGGGATTCCACCCGCGAATAGCAGAATTTTGCCTGCTAGTGGCGAAATTCCACCAGTCGCGGGTGAAATTCTGCATTTTGCAGGTGGAATTTCACATTTTGCACCTGCAAAATATTTCATGAAATGCATGAATTTTGCAAATTGTTTTGCATAATGAAATTTGCTGATTTTGCCCATCTCTGTTGGTTAAACGAACTGCCTGATAGACTACTGAATCTGCCCCAAATTAATCAGTTTAAGTGATTTTTGCAGTCTGCCCTTGCAGTCCAATGCAACTGTAACTATTATGTTAAACTGTTTTATTCAGTTTCTCTCTGTACATATCCTGTGATTTTTTTTATTCACCGCTCTGCATGGATTTTTTCAAAACTGTATGCAATTGTTCTGCCTTAAATATTTTTAGCTTAATTCAACTACATTTCCTTTGGAACTGCTTATTGCACTGGTAATGTTTTTTTGTGACTGTATTTGATGTGTGACCTTTGTAACTGAGCACTTGTGTTCAAAAGTAAACTCTGAAGTTTTCAATACATAAAAATAAATAAATTGTTTACATAGTTATTTTGAGTTAGCACTTTTCAGCCTGTACATTGTGATTGCATAACTGTTATGTATTTTACTCCTACTTTATTTTGCTAATATGTTTTTACTGTAATGTATTTTTTATTGTATTGTATTTTCTTTCACTATTATTCCTTCATTATCGTTAACTTCACTTTGCCATTCTTGTATTGTTTACTCCTTATCCCCCCCCCCATCCACCCTGGATGCATCTAGAAATGAGCTGTTACCAGCTCAGTATGTCTTTCCTGGTAAAACTTTTGAAATAAATAATCTTATATGATACCCTAGTTATTTTGCACCTTTCTTATGTACATTATCATTGTGTACCATTGTTCCATCATTGTTCATTTTTTAGATCCATATTATTTTCCACTAACTTGTATTTGCACTATATTTATACTCTTATATTGTTTGTACCTATATGATATACAGTATTCTCCCAGTACCCTTCACTAGGTTACACATGAACAAACCTTGGCACAGTGTGCCTTTCCCAGTCCCCAATTTCCAAATAAATAATTAGATACATACATAAATAATATATGATATAGGATAAAATAATATAACCTGATATACTCTGACATGACATATAAGAAGATAATATAATGTGAAATATTAAGACATTTGATATGTGATCAGATAATATCTGATATAATATAATGTATGATATATGAGCAGATAAAATCTGACATCTAAGAAATCATATATGCATATATTTATTATTGTGCTAAAAACAGATGTCTTCTGATACAATTTAAAATATAATATATGTTACAATGATATCATTTGATATAACATATGCTATGATAACATACTATAATCTAAATATAGTGGCATGGTAGCAACACTATATTTAAGGTTGAGCAGGGGTTTCTATGTTAAACCTCAAATTTTGCACGTTAATATCTTCATAACCGTTCAATGGATTTGCACAAACTTTTGTATGCGTGGTCTTGTGGAGTAGATCTCTTGAAGTCTCAAGTTTCATTCTGGTCAATATGCAGATTCTGAGACATAGATAGTGAAAAAATGTAAATAATCACTGTTTTGCTGTTTTTTTGTATCATCACCTTGCGACCAGATGGTTTGTAATTTTGGTATGAAATTTTCAGGCTAGAAAGGGTGTGGCCCACAAATGTGCCTTTGGCTAGTTTGGTGAAAAAATATTAACTGTTCCAAAGTTATTAAATTTTAACAATTCTGGTTCAGCATAGCTATATGTAGTTTTCTTATGGATTTTCATATCTTATTTCATGTGTTTTTTGGTATTTTGCAGTCTAATTTCATATGGATTTTTGTATCTTATTTCATATGGTTTTTTTGTACATTATTTCGTATGTTTTTTTCATTCCACCATCTAATTGCATATGGATTTTCATACCTTATTTCATATGGCTTTTCGTATTCTGCCATCTTGTTTTATGCTTTTGTAAAAAAAAAAATTAAAAGACACAACAATGGCATCATAGGAGGAGACCAACACATGTATGCTACTCATTGAGACCCTGTTAGGTGTAATTGGTAGTTATTTAAGAAGAACCCCCAAAGGTGTTTTCTTTTTCTTTTTAAATGTTTTTTCAAGACTGTCTCATATTTTCATACAAACAATGTGGGCTGAACAGTGTTTTGCGGCTGTTTTTTCCTCATTGCCTTATGGCCAGATGGATTGGAATTATGGTCTGAAATTTTCAGGATAGAAAGGGCTTGGACCACAGATGTGTCTTTAGCTGCATTGGTGAAAAACATGAATCCATTCCAAAGCTATTAGATTGTGAAAATTTGGCTTCTGAGCCATACTGTAATATGCATTGTTGTATGTTAAATACATTTCCCTGGTGTCTAGTGTCACCCCCACCCTCTAGTCCTCATCCTCATAACTATACATTTCTTTGGTGTCTAGTGGCAGCCCCCACCATCCAATGGCCATCCCTCTAAAATTTATACAGTTCCCTGATGTCTATTAAACTCCACCTTCTGATCATCTTCCCCATAATAATTATACATTGCCCTGGCGTCTATTGGCACCCCCCAGTCAGCTTCCCCCTTATTATTTTATTTGTTTCTTGTGTCTACTGGCAATTCCTACCCTCAGATCACTGCCCCTCCTTAGTACTGTATATTTCCCTGGTGTCTTGTGGCAACCCCCTAGATCTGATGGCTGTCCTTGCTGAAATAAAGAAAATGGTCCCTAAACATCTTTTTTTGGACCTGTAAAAAAGAAAATTGCCCCTCGCTGATCTGACCCCCCCCCACTCTGGCCTTCCACTCAGCACCCACCACTCTGCAACCCCCAAACTTCCCACACACCCTCACTCATCTGAACAAGACCCAGGGTGAAGATCCACTCTTTGATCGAAGACATGTTTTGTTGCAGGGGCTGACGACTGCAATATGAGAAACTATGGTAAATGTGGTTCAGTGTATTTCAATGGGGTTTTCAACTTTGGTCCATAACTTTGCCATTTTTACATATTTTCAACATGACCTTTTTGAAACCCCAACTCATGAGCAGTGTCAGAGGAATTATATGAATCTGGCCCAAAAGACAATTTTTCACTTGGTTGGTGATATCACCTTTCAGTCAGGATTTGAAAATGTTCACCACCCTTGCTCATGAGGTGGGGTCATAAGCAAGGTATGTTGAAAATTTGGGGTCAAAATATGTTAAAATGGCATAATTATGTGCATCCATTGACAGTTAACTATGCTCCCTCATAGCATTCATAATTTCAAATATTTTCCCCCAAAATTTTAAACATAGCCATTTCTAAGGAGGCAGTATAGCACAGTGGTAAAAGGCACTGAGCTGCAAATCTGGAGACCTGGATTTGAATCCCATCAGCCCCCACTTGCATACTGTGTGACTAGAGCAAGTCACTTAACTTCCTTGTGCTCCCAGATCACACCTGGAAACAAGCTCCGGCTTAGTGTGCCTTTCCTGGTTAAATAATTTCCCCTTTCCTTTTATGCCATCTCAAGAATGTGACAGCTTTCATTTTTCAAATCTTTGTCAAAATGTCTTTTCATGCCTCTGGCACAGAACAAAGCTGCTGTGGTGCAAAATGATGTCCCGGCAGGGATTTTATAATTTTTAATACTGGGTTCCTGAGGTTGGATAATAAGAAGGCTATGCTGACAATTTGGTTGCTGTTGTACTACAAATGGAAGTGCAGGACAACATGCATATACACATCTATGGAAGGATGGGAGTGTGGGGCCCAGAGGGCCCTGCGCTTCCACAGGCAAATAAGCATATGATTACACTATCTGAAAAACTATTGATGGATGGGAGTACAGGGCTTGGACCACAGACAAATAATGATACCATTCAAAAAGTATATCTCAAAAATCTCAAAAAGTAAAGAATTTCTTTGCAAAAAACTCTGTTAATGCAACATTTAGGGAAAAGTGACAAAAGTAGGGAAATGTGGCTTTAGGGTTTCCAACCATAAAACCCCACACCCACCCTAAAACAAATCAGGAGTGCACTCTTCCTTGGCATTGTCAACCCTAACTTTCACCCCATTCTATACACTCTAGAAATATACATGAAGAATGGGGTGAGCTTTAGTATTGACAACACCAAGGATGACTTCACCCTGATTTGTTTTAGGAGTGGGGAGTTAGAGTTCAAAACCCTAAAGCCACATTTCCCTACTTCTGGTGCTGTGGCCTGAACCCTAAATGTTGCATTAATGGTTTTTTTTGCAACAAATAGTTTAACATAGGAGATGCCCTACTGCTGTAATGATTTTGAAAAATAGGGAGCCCACTCCTTTCAGTAAAGAAAATTTAAGACAGCTTTATATTGTGCCCATGATGCCTTGTCATGCACTTCCACATAAACATACATATACACATATATGATGGGATAGGAGCCCAGAGGGCCCTACACTTTCACAGGCAAATGAGGATATAATTACCCTATCTCAAAAAGTATGGATAGATGAGAGTGCAGGGTTGAGATGACCCTGTGCTTCCACAGGCAAATAAGAATATGATTATACTATCTCAAAAAGTAAGGAAATTCTTTGCCAAAAAAACTGCATTAATGCAATAATTAGGTCCAGGCCAAAGTGACAAAAGTAGAGAAATGTGGTTTTAAGGTTTCCATCCCTAAAACTCCACCCCTACACCTACAACAAATCAGGGTGCAAATGCAGTCTTCCTTGGCATTGTGAACCATAAAGCTCAAACCATTCTATACACTCCAGAAACACACACACCTAATGGGGTGAGCTTTAGGGTTGACAGCACCAAGGAAGACTGCACCCCTGATTTGTTGTAGGTGAGGGGGTGGGGTTCTAGGGTTGGAAACCCTAAAGTCACATTTCCATACTCTTGTTGCTTTAGCCTGAATCATAAATGTTGCATTAACACAGTTTTTTGCAAAGAATACAATATTATATATTCACATATAATATTATATAATATGATACGTTATCAAATATTATAATCTGATATAATGTATGACATATGATACAATAATATAATCTAAAATATTATGATATATGATCAGATAATATAATATGTCGGAATATAATTTAATGTGTGATAATTTGTATTGTTATTATTAATTATCATTTTTATTTTTCCCCCATAGAAAACATATCATGAAATTGAACTATCTTCCCTTATGTTATTTCCAAAAGTTGCTAGTGAGGATGGAGGAGGGATATTGACATATTGGTCAGAAAATGCAAGATGATTTTTTTTGGGAACTAGAATTTACTTTTATGGATGGATCACTTCTATCCCAAGTAAGGAACTGGAAGCACTTGCAGAAGGCATGGGGGAAATGGTGTGCTTCTTGAGTGCTCATGATGGTTACATCACCAGATGCACTAGATGAGCAGTAGGGAAGGCTGCTTGCACTGTAGATGGAGTGAAACTAATGTTTTTTTATGGACTAATGAACCATGGTTTCTTTAGCTGTACTATCACGTGTCCAGCAGCTTTTGACCTCACAGCCCCATGATCAATACTCCTAAAATATGTTCCACCATGAACAGCTGCAATCACCACCAACACTGCTCTCAGAACTTGCACTTGGTGGAACTGGCATGATGGAACATTAATCTGCTCCATTCCTTCCTCTTGCATCCATTTCTTACTCAGTTTTAAAAGGCAGAAGAATGCACTAGGCCCATCGGGACTGCCTTCCCCACACTGTTTGGGAGAGATTAACCATCACCTTCAAAGAAATACCTGTCTAGTGCATACTTAAATTTATTAAAGTCCATATCAACTATTTTCTGAGAAAGTGAGTTCCACAACCTACATGATCGCATTGTGAAAAAATTATTTCTTTTATTACTGGATGCCCACTGAATACACAGTTGCTTATTATGAGACTGTAGATTCAAAGGTTTTTGGGCTAAGGTGATACATTGTCTTGCCAGATCATGGCCATGCAAGATGTTAAATAACATTAGAAGGTCACCTCTATCTCTGCGCATTTGCAAATCATATAGATTTAGCCCATGTAACCTATCTGGGTAAGAAAGCCCTCTTAATCATGGCACCAATTTAGTAACCCTTCTTAGTTTTTTTTTAATTTAGATTTTATTACATTTTCAGAGGCAATACAGATTCAGACATAATGCACATATCTCCAATCATACTTTTACAACATTTCCAGGCTCTACTTCATACAATATAGTATCTGTTCCATATAATGATATAACATTTGCTTACAACTTTCAGCTGGAATTATCCTTTATAGAAATATAGCTATACAAAGCATATTTAGCTTTATTTGTTCCCCTTTCATGGTACTGTATCTTCTTTATGATTCATTACTCACATCAGCCATTTATTCCAAAATTGGGTGAAGTGATCCGTCTGCAGTCCTGTGGCCCCAGTCGACTTCTCCATTTGATAGATTTGTTGAACTGCATCTTCCTACTCATTTTGAGTGGGTGTTTCTGTTTTGTAGCCATCTATGGGATATTGTTTTCTTAGCAGCCAAAAGGAGGTCAGACAGCATCAATCTAGTATGTTTGTCTCAGATACTGTCTAGGAAATAATGCAAGATAGCACACTGTGGGGTGAGGGTTTTGATTTCTGGGAAGAGATCCAGCTTGGCCTTCTCTATATCCTCCCCAAATCCCCTTATCTCCCTGCAGCTCCAAAATATGTGTGTATGAGTGGCACAAGGTTCCTCACAGGCCCTCCAGCTGGCAGCTCCTTTTGTTGGGTTAAATTTAGCTGTTATTTGGGGTGTTCTAAAGTATCAAGTGGCACACTCTTGTACCCATACTCTTTCCAAATGTGGGAGGAAGTTGCCTTATGTTGACAGCTATAAATTAATGCTCAATCCTCCTCTGTAAAACCTATATCTAACTCCTGCTCCCTTCTATGTTGTGATTTCAGGTTTTCCTGGGTGGTGGTTGTCACAAATGCACTCAGCAGGTCAGGCCTTCTGCTCCCACAGTGCCAATCTCAGAGCGCAATAGTGATGAAGGCTGACCTCTCCCTAGCTCTGTCAGTTAATTCTACCTGCCAATACCCCTTTGTCAGGTCAATAGTTGTAAGGTATGTCACCCCTCCAAATTTGTCCAGGAGTTCATCCATCCAGGGCATTGGGTGAGCATCTGACTTTGTGACTGCATTCAGTCCACAATAGTCCACACAGAAATGAGTAGAGCCATCTGGCTTGGGCACAAGGACTGTGGGTGAGGCCCAGGAGCTGTGGGATCTCTGGATTACCCCTAAATCCAGCATTTCCTCCACCTCCCTCCTAATGTCCTTTTGGACAGCCTCTGACATCTGATATGCTATCCGCCGTATGGGCGTCTCTATCCCTGTCTCCACACTGTGTGTTACTGATGGGGTTAGTTCAGGCTTGGTGTTAAACAGTGGGGCAAAGTCTGCTAAAACCTCCCTTACATCCTGGATCTTGTCTGGGGTCAGCTGGGGTGACAAATTAACTGCCTCCACAAAGGATCCCTGCTTGCTTTCTTCCAGCAAGTCCAGAGGGGGGTCTCCTTCATCCGCCCCCTCCCCAGGACTACATGCTGGAAACACCACGTCAGCCCTGTTAGCATATGGCTTCATCATGTTGACATGGTACATTCTTTCTGTATCTTTTCTGTCAGGTAACTCTATTATATAGTTCATGTCATTTACCTTTTTAACTACTTTTACAGTCCTGTCCACTCATCCTACAGCTTATCTTTCTGGACCGGGATAAGGACCATGACTTCCTGTCACACCGTGTATGAGCAAGCTCTGGCTCTGCGGTCATACCACACTTTTTGTTTCTGTTGAGCAGCTGCCAGGTTGCTCTGGGCTGTCCCCATAAGCTCCTTCAGCATTTCCCTAAACCTAAGAACGTAATCCACTATGGGAGTGCCCTGGGTGGCATGCTTGCCTTCCCAGTCTTCCCAGATCAAGTCTAGGGTCCCATGTACCTGGCGTCCATATAAGAGTTCAAAGGGGGAAAATCCTATTGACTCTTGGGGTACCTCCCTGTATGCAAACAACAAATGTGGAAGGTATTTGTCCCAGTCCCTCCCATGCTGTTCAGCAAGAGCTTGGAGCATTGACTTCAGGGTATCATTAAATCTTTCCACAAGATTCATTGGCTTACGGGTGATAAAGGGGGATAGGGCAAGTGGGGGGGATGAAGAGGTCAGATACATGAACAGTTTACCACATAGAAGTTTGTCAGGGCAGAGAATAGGTAATGCCTAGAGGAGGAGTGTGGGATTTGGACCAGCAGGTCATTCCAGAGCCTCTGGAGACAGTAGGAGAAGGCCAATTGGCCTGCAGTGGTTCAACGGAGAGAGATTATTAACAGACAGGAGTCAGTAGACCTAAGAGCATGAGAGGGGATTGGAGGAGATGATTGAGACTAGACGAGGTAGGGTGGAAGGGACCCAAGCCAGAGGTTAGAAGCAAATTTAGCTCTGTGGAGTAGGCATCGGCTGTCAAGGAAAGAGAAGGCCAGCGAATGGTAAAGCTCGCAGTGGTGGGTATGAGGGGGGCATTGAGGACAAAATGACAGAATGCATTGAAGAGAGGGTCCAGCCTGGATAGGGTAGACTTGGGAGCAGCACTGTAGACTACATCACAGTAGTCAAAGGTATGTAATATCATTTTTTGCACAATTTCACATCTCACAGGTAGCGGGAGGCTACTGCAATTCCTATAGAATGCGCAGAGCTTAGGGCACAGTTTTTCAGGATAGAGTCCACATGGGCAGAGAAGGATAGGCATCAGTCATGCCCCACACCTAGGTACCTAAAGATAGTCACGATCTCAAGGACTGTCCTGTCAAGGGTGTGGAAGATCGCGGTGAGGTAAGCCTGGATAGTCTCTGTCTAGTGCTGAAGGTCATGGAGACTGTCTTCTTGTCATTGAGGAAGAGTTGGTGGGAGCTAAACCAGAGTTGAACTTTGTTGAAATTAGCCTGTAGACTGGTAGTGACCTTCTCGAGGGTCCAGCCAGAGGTAAAGAGGACTGTGTCATCTGCATACATGTGAATTGAGACAGATGAACAGGTTTGTGGCAAGTCATTTAGTAGGATGGAAAAGAGAATGGGGCCAATAACTGAGCCCTGGGGAACACCAGGAAGTGTCAATTGGAAGTGGAGGTGAGGTGGAATCAGCAATTTTTACAGACTGAGTTCTGCCTTGCAGATAGGCTCTGAACCAGTTGGTGGCAGTCACAGATAAACCAGCTTCAGATAGGCAGGATAACAACAAGGAGTGGCAGACAGTGTCAAAAGCTTTGGCCAAGTCGACAAAGATGGCTAATGTAATAAGACCTTTGTCCATCCCCGAGAGGATGGAGTCTGAGAGTCTTATTAGGGAAGTGGTGGTAGAGTGTTTTTTTCCTAAAACCAGAATGGAAAGGTGTGAAGAAGTTGGATTCTGAGAGGTAGTTGGAGAATTGTGAAAGCACAAGGTGCTCCTGAAGTTTCACAAGGGCGGACAGGAGGGAGATGGGGCGGTAATTTGCCACAGTGGTGGAGTCCCCTCCTTTTGGAAGTGGTAGGACTGTGGCATGCTTCCACTCAATAGGAACTGATTCAGTGGCAAACAATAGGTTTAGAAGGGCAGCTAGGGGAGATGCAATAGCCGGGGCAGATAGGTAGAGGAGTTTGGTGTCCATCCCATCAGGGGACATTCCCTTGGAGGAGTTCAGGGTGAGTAGGTCATCTATGGCTTCCATAGGAGAGATATTCCTGAAGTAGAAGGTGTTCAGGCCAGGGGGGGTTATTGAGCTTCAGCGTGGTGTGTGGGTGGGGTTACAGCTGGAAGGGAGGCAAGGAGAGGAGTACCACATGGATGTGGTAGTTCAGTAGATATTGTTTCTATTGCATTGCATGGGTCTGTTGTTTTCCAATACATATTAATAATACAAGTTCTATAGCAATACTAGCTTTGTGGATTTCTAGCTTTTTATATATACTGGCTGATCTGTTTTTATTGATGGCTGTTTTGACTTTGGCCTTTTTTTTGTTTTCTGAAATATTCCATGGATTCATTCCTTCATTACAAAATATAAACAATTCCATGGATTTTACTTAAATTACTTACTAACCAAAATTTGAATGACATTTTTCTATTCTCATATTTTTCCTTGAGTATCAGAGAATATCTTGCTTTACTGACAATCTTAGAGACTAATTTTATCTTCAACAACTTTAAAAAAAAATTCCATTGGGTAGCAAGGGGGTAGGGAGAGTCTTTCCTCAACACAGAAGCAATGATCGATGTGTGGGATGTATACATTATGGAGGGGAGGGTCAAAATCCACTTGACGCTTGTACCTATTCTGAGCTTTTTCAACACAATAAGGTCTGCTCTTTTCTACTTAAAGCAGCTTTTACTTTCTTTTTATGTTTGCTTGCATGCATGTACAAGAAACATAGCGCCATCATCCGAGTTTTTGGAGGTGTGGCAGCCATCTTCCAATTCAGTCAGTGTGTTTGCAGGCACGGTCGCAGTTCTCCAATCAACTCTGCAGCTGTCTATGACAGCAGTTGAAAATGCAGTGCCATACAGTTGAAAGGGAGAGGACCTCTTCAGTGAGCAGCACTCCTCCCACATGCATGCATGCATGCATATTGCATGCTCATGTGCACCAATGGGGGTGCCCAATCCCCTGTTGGCTCCATGCCCCCCAAAAAAATCTTTCCAGGTGCCATGCTGGGAGCCCACCCCAGCATGGCACACATCCGTATGGCCGATGGGGGTGCCCACTCCCCTGTCAGCTCCATGCCCCCAAACAGCCTTACAGCTGCCACACTGGGAGCCCACCCCAGCATGGCACAAGTCCATATGGCTGACAGGGCTGCCAAATCCTCCATTGGCTCCAGGCCCCCCTAACAGCCTTACAACTGCCACACTGGGAGCCCATCCCAGCATGGCAAACATCCCATGTCATCTTCCTTCCTTAAAAAAAATAAACCCTGTAAACAAGAAAACGTTCCCTTGGCAGTCTCTCAGCCCACCCGCTCCCACCCACTGCGTACCCTGCCTCCCCACACCCCCCTCACCCCATACTTACCCAAGGAGCTTGGCGAGATGATCTTCCATGGACCGGGAACATGTCTACACTCTTCATAGCCGACCACGAACTGAGGAAATGTCGGTAAGCTGTATAATGCAATAAATAGAGTTTTTTTCAACTTTAATGCATATCTCAGGCATTTTTTTGAATTTTGGCTCCAAATTTTCAACATGGGTTTTTTTGGGACTCCTACTCATGAATTCTTGAACTGTCATGGCATTAATTGGGCCTGAAGGGTGATTTCGAAGTCACTGCACAAAATCACCTTTTGGGACTGATTAATGAAATGACAGTGCCAGTGTTCATAAGGTGGGCTCTCAAAAATCCTATGTTGCAAATTTGGTGAAGAAATACCTAAAAATGACTGTTTTACAAGCGTGCATTGCGCAGTTCCTACTCATGCTTGTAAGTTTGCAAATTTTTAATATTTGCACTCAGGATTTTCAACATTGCCATTTTAGCACACCTCCTTATGAAAAGTACAGCTGTCATTTTTCACATCTCGCTCAAAATATGTTTCTGTGCATGTAGCGCAAAATGGCGCAGTCAGTGTGTGAAATCAATGTATGGGACACATTAAGAAAATCACAGTGACACTGTTCATGAGCAGAGGTCTTAAAATGGCTATGTACAAAATTTGGTGAAAAAATTCCTAAAAATGACTGTTTTACGAGCTTGTGTTGAGCAGTTCCTACACACACTCGTAAGTTTGCAAATTTTTAATATTTGCACTCCAGATTTTCAATATTGCCATTTTACCATACCTCCTTATGAACAGTACAGCTGTCATTTTTCATGTCACCCAAAATATGTTTCCCTGCATGTAGCGTGCAATGGTGCAGTCGGTGTGTGCAATCAATGTTTGGGACAGATTAAGAAAATTACAGTGACACTGTTCATGAGCAGAGGTGTTAAAATGGCTATGTTGAAAAGTTGGTGAAAAAATTCCTAAAAATGACTGTTTTAGGAGTGCACATTGCGCAGTTCCTACGCACACTCTCAAGTTTGCGAATTTTTAATATTTGCACCCCAGATTTTCAACATTGCCATTTTATTACACTTCCTTATGAGCAGTACAGCTGCCATTTTTCACATCTCACCCAAAATGTGTTTCCGCACATGTAGTGCACAATGGTGCAGTCAGTGTGCGAAAGCAATGTTTGGGACAGATTAAGAAAATCACAGTTACACTGTTGATTATGAACAGTATAGCTGTCATTTTTCACAACATGGTCGAAATGTGTTTTCACACTTTCAGCGCAGAAATGCGTGGTCACTGTGGGAAATCATTGTTTGGGACAGATAAAAAAATCACAGTGACACTGTTCATGGTCGGAGGTCTCAAAATGCCTGTGTTGACAATCTGCTGTAAAAAATCCCCAAACTAATTACATTACGGGTATGCGTTGCACAGTTTCTATGCTCCCTCATGACTTCACCAGTTTTTTTTTTTTTATATTTTCACTGCAGATTTTCAACATTGCCATTTTTTACACCTCCCCATGAACAGTACAGCTGTCATTTTTCACATCCTGTTCGGAATGTGTTTTTGCACCTGTGGTGCTAAATGCCATAGTCGCTGTGCAAAAGCAGCTTTCGGCTAACAAACTGATATTGCCACTGTTCATGAGGTGGGGGTCACAAAAAAACCATGTTGAAAATTTGGAGTGAAAATACCTATGAATGCTTGAGGCGTTAAGGTTTCCGACCATAACACCTCAACCTGTAGAGATTGAGAGGCATCAGGGGTGTGACTTGGGATTCTCGCCTGAAATGCTCATACCATTCCACACCCTGCAGCCAGTGAGAGGCATCGATGTATGTCTTGGACTCTTAGGCCCCAAAGCTCACCCCATTCTCCTATACTGCACCCATCTCACCGTATTTTCTGATGGAATAGGGTGCGCATATGGGCCAAAGACCCCAAGGCACACCATGACACTTGTCGGTGTCTGCAGGGTAGGGTGTGGTGAAATGGCATGGCTGTTATACCTGATGACCCAAAGGCACACCCCAATGCCTGTCAGTCTCTGCAGAGTGGTGGTGGGGTTGGCTTCAGTTGAATACTTCACTGCCATTCCTATTATGCAGCTCTGTAACTCCTACACTACCAATGCCAATTCAAGCAAGCAAACATTCGGCATTGGCAAATGCTTGTTTCTTATTGCTTCTTTATCTGTCCCTTTACCTGACTTTGGAATACAGCCAAAGAAAACATGCTGCTGCCACTTCCTCTTGTAAGAGTAGAAAACTCTTCATAATAAACACAGTTACATTTACAAAGTATGACTAATATAATTATCATTGTAACTTAGAACATCAGAGGTTTAAATGAAAATGTTAAAAGGTATCAGGTGCTAAGACATCTGAAGCTGATGTGGCTTTCCTACAGGAATCACATTTAAAATTAAAGATATTAGTTTAATGAGAAGAGAGTGGGTTGGCAGCTGTGTGGAGTTGGTGACAATAATAAAAAAGCAGGAACATTGATATTTTAGTCTAGCAAGACACACTTCAGTTAATTAAATCTATATTGGACCCTAAAGGTCATGTTCTTATTCAGCATGGTCTTTTTAATAGAAGTAATACAATGCTGATTTGTGTATGTGGACCAAACAATGGAACACATGAAATATTTTCATCAGCAAGGCAGAAGATCCTGCTTTTTGTAAACATTAAAATTATAATGGCAGGAAACATGAACTGTATAATGGATCCAGAGCTGGACAGAAATAATACCAGACACAGGTTGTCCAGATCAGACAAGCATTTGAGAAGTGCTACTGATAACTTAAACCTAACTGATTCATGGATAATTATATTTCCAAATATTAAAGAACATTCTTTTTGTTCTCATGTACACAAGTCTGGCTCTAGATTAGACCAACTTTATATTCCAACCCTTAAGATACAGGATTTAATCAAATCAGAACCCCTCCTATTGTGCTATCAGATCATGCTCCATTTTCAACTAAACTGTACCTGAACATTTCCCATAGAAAGATCCCCAGATGGAAATTAAAAAAACCTTTCACGTGAAAATCAGAACCACTTAGAAATACTAAGAAAGAAGTTTAAAGAATTCTTTAATATAAATAACCCTATTGACTCTAAATGGGCATTAATTTGGGAAGCCTTCAAATGCTTTGCAAGTAGCTGGTTAATCAGTCTGACATTTAATGAGGAAAAACAAAGAGCTACAAAAAAATAGAGCAAGTTAGAAAGGCTTAAAAGTCTGGAAAAAGAACTTGAGACTAATAATTCTGATGCTTTATGGACAAATTGAATCAAAGCTAAACTAGAATTTAATGAAATATTAAAGAGGGACTTGGGCTAACATGTTTGGCATCAATAAATTCAGAATTTGGATCAACATATCTTCAATCAGCCTCATGCCAAAAACCAGATCTGTAAGTTACTTTGTTTAAAATTTGCAAGTCATTTTGTAACCCTTAATTCATTGCCTGTTCAAAAAAGCCAGATTCAGAGAAGAGCTACTGATGATGTCATAACCTGAACTCACAACCTAGTCCTCTCTGCAAGCTACCTTATATGACTTATTTCTCCTATGTTACTTAAAACTGCAGTGGTAGTAAACATCTGAAAAAGGAAAACTAACACTGAGTGGGTCACCACATGCACTTCGATAATGTATAGATGCAATGTACAGTACTTCAGAATGTGATGGGGGTTGGAATGCAGTGGCAAACATGGCTTTAGAATGACAGAGCTGTGTGCAATTTTTAGAATACTGCAGGTATGAGATTTCCAAATGTCACCAGGTTGCAACTGTGGAACGCAGCAATGACACAATCTCAGGAAGTAGCTGGGACATGTAATTTCAGAATGTGACAGTGACACAAAATTTTGAAATGTGGTGGTGATGCAATATTTCAGAATGCAGCCATGACACACAATTTCAAAATGTGGCATGAACATACAAGTTATGGGGGTATGTTTCAGCTAAGGAGAGGGGGGATCACTAGGGGCCACAGTACGTAACTGGAGGGAGTAAGATTCAAGAGGGAACTGAGAAGGCATTACTTACAGAAAGAGTGGTGGCAGCATGGAACATACTGTCAGAGGAGCTGGTCTTACAGAGATTAGTGGAGAATTTTAAAAGAGGGGAGGGATAGAGTAAAGGGCAGAATAACAATGGAGTCGACTGGACCCAATGGTCAAGCTCAGTAAAGGAGAAGAAAGGTGATAGTGGTAACAAGGGAGGAAGGGTGACAACAATGGTGTAAACTATGAGCTGCAGAATCAAGCAGATGTGATACACCTTTTTGGCCTTTATCTGCTGTTTTTTTTCATATGTTCATATGTTTGGAATGTGGCAGTGATGCACAGGTTTGGATTGTGGCAGTGATGAACAATTTCAGATTGCAGCAGCGATGAACAGTTTCTGAATAAGGCGGTGATGCACAATTTTGGAATGTGACAGGTAACATATAATTTTGGAATGCAGCAGTAACACACAGGTTCAGTATGCAGTGGTGATACACAGGATTGGAATGTGGCAGTGGTGAACAATTTTGGAATTTAGCAGTGACGTACAATTTTGGAATGTGGCAACAATGCACAGTTTCAGAATGTGGTGATGATGCACAATTTGGGAGTGTGGCAGTGATGTACAATTTTGGAATGCAGCAGTGATGCACAATTTTGGAATGTGGCAGTGACACTCAGGTTCAGAATGTGGTGGTGATGCACAATTTCAGAATGTGGCAGTATCTCACAATTCAGAAACGTGGTAGTGACAATTTTGGAATGTGGCATCAAAGCACAACTTGGCAGGGATGTGCAGTTTTGGAATTTGGGTATGCACCATTTCACAATGTGGCAGTGATGTGCAAATTGGGAATGGGGCAATGATGTGCAATTTAGGAAATTGGCAGGGATGCATATTTTTAGAATGTGGCTGGGCCGCATAATGTTGGAATGTGGTGGGGATGTGATGCACAATTTTGAAATATGGTGGGTGTACACAATTCTGGAATGTGGAATGGACAAGCAATTTCAGAATAATATGGTGTGTCCTGTCATATTCTGAAAGTGTCCATCCCCACTATATTCCAAAATTGCCAATCCCCACCAAATTCCTTGATGTGTGTGTCCCTGTCATATTTTGAGATTTGAGATGGCACATCCCTGCCACATTCTGAGATTGCATGTCTCAACCAACATTTTAAAATAGTGCATCACCTTGACATGCTATGCCTTGGTTCAGTGCTGCATTCCAAAACCACCTCCTGACGTCTTTTAAAGTATAGTATCATGCATCTGAACATTCTAGAAATCATGCATCTGAACATTCTAGAAATGCAAGCACTGCAGCCTACCATATGTCATTTTTTTAAATGATTACTATAGCTACAGTTTCTTACACTTTGGAGAAACAGGTCATATAAGGTTACTGACAGGGAGAATTAGACTCGGAGTTCAGATTATGACATCATCAGTGTCTCTTCGCTGAAACTGGCTTTTTTGAAAAGGAAGTGAAATCAGGGTTACAAAATATCTCATAGCTTTAAAATGAAGTAACATAGAAACCTATATTTTGGTATGAGATTTATTGGGCTATGCTTATTCTAATTCTGCAATGTAGCACTTTTGGCAGGAGTCCCTCCATAAGAGGTGAGGTGGATTTTGTTATAAGGAAATCTAAACTCAATCATATTTCTATGGATCACAAAGCTCAGGCATTATTGGCACTACCATTAAAACAAAACACTGAGGGACAAACAGTTTGCTTTAAAAGAGAATGAGGCTATGGTAACAGAAACAGACAAAATCAACAACATTTTTGTTAATTTCAATAGAAAATCTTTACAGAAATGAAACAACTCATTTCAACAATACAAAGAAGATTTCCTGAAAGATCTGACTATTCCAAAAATCTCAGACTCAGACCCCCAAACTTAAAAACAAGCAAAACAACTGAGTCTAATATAAAAGAAAACCTTTAATGGAATGGTCTTACTAGGGCATTCCTAGTTATACGTCTGGTGTTATATTGCTTGGTAACAGGGCAAAATCAATTTTGAATAGCTGGGGGGGTAAGAACCATCAGTGTCTTTTTTGCAGGCAAACAGGTTTGATACTTTAGTCTGCCCCATGGGGTAGCCAGCTGGTGAAGGAATATAGGGAGCATTAATAGCATTAAGGCAGGGAAGTTGGCCCATACTATAAGTGCTCCTTGAATGCTGATGACATCATATTGTCGTTCTGACACAGTTAATTCAACCAGTAAATTCATTAAAATTATTGATGATTACAGTAAGTTTTCTGGTTATAAACTAAACCTACACAAATCTCAGTTTTTATGCCTAAATGGTGGGACAATAAAAAATGAAATTACTGATTTTAACTATCCAGATATCTGCTGAGAGAAAGATAGTGGTAAGAGTGTAAATAGTGGAAATTGTATTCAACAGTTAGAAATGATAGGGTTGGAACAGTTAATGTATAAACCAACTAGAGGAGAAAATATTTTGGATTTATTGTTAACAAATAGAACAGATATTATTAAAGGAATAAATCTGAGAACATTTAGGAAATAGCGATCATGCTATAGAAGCCTTTAAAATTAAAAATAAAGTCACATGTATAAAAGGAAAAACAGTCACAAAAAATTATAATAAAGCATATTGTAAGAGAATTAAAGAACATTTAAAAAGATGGACTTGGAAACAGAGTTTAGGAAAGAAAAATGTAGGGCAAATGTGGGAAGAATTTAAAAATAAGTTATTACATTTGGAAAAAGAGTTTGTACCAGATAAGAAGCTTTATAATAAAAAAGGTAGAAAGCCTTTGTGGTGTACCAGTAAGGTAATAAAAGCTTGCCTAAAGAAAAAAAAAACATTTAAAAGAAAGAAAATATTAGAAACAGAGGATGCGGTAAGGTATTATAAAAACTGTGTAAAGAAAGTAAAACAGAATATAAAATATGAAAGAAGGAATTTGGAAGTTAATTTGGCCTACAGAAAAGACAATGGGAAAAGCTTTTATACATAAGTAAATCAACAAAGGAAAGATAAACAAGGTATAGGGCCAGTAGATATCAATGGTAAGGAAATCAAGGATTCCAGTGAAATGGCTAATGTATTAAATGAATATTTTGGATCAGTTTTTGAGGGAGGAAAAGATGTAAAAAATGTGGTAGTGAATACAAGCCAACAAAACTTAGAAATAGTCACTACAAAGGAAGAAGTGGAAAGAATAATAAGTAAGGTAAAAATACATAAATCTGCTGGACCTGATATGTTACATCCAAGGTATATTAAAGAAATGTTACCATTAATATCAGAAATTGTGGTGTGGATATTTACTGAGTCTTTTAAAACAGGACAGGTGGCAGAGGATTGGAGACGGGCTTTTGTGGTACCCTTATTTAAAAAGGGAAAAAGATCAGTGGTGTCAAATTATAGACCAGTAAGCCTGACTGCAATCCTGAGGAAAGTAGCTGAGAGTATATTTAATTAAAAATAAAGGAATGTTTGAACTTATTGGGTTATATGGATAAAAAAACAGCATGGATTTTAAAAAAATAGAGCATGTGGTACTAACCATTTATGATTCTATGAAAATATTAAGGAGGAATTGACTAATAATACACCTGTAGATATAATATTCTTGGACTTCCAAAAGGCCTTCAATAAGGTACCCCATGATAATCTGATTATGAAATTAAATAAAATGAGATTGGATAGTCGAATCATATTATGGATAAGGAATTGGTTGAGTAATAGGACTCAAAATGTAAGAATATTAAGGGAACTATCTGGGTCAATTAAGGTGAGGAGTGGGGTCCCACAGGGATCCATGTTGGGGCCTATATTGTTTTCTTTCTTTCTATATTAGTGACTTACATCAGGGGATTACTAATCACGCAGTAAAATTTGTGGGTGATATTAAATTAGGAGGACCAGTAAGAACAAAAGAGCAGCAGAAAAGGTTAAGAAAAGATTTACAAAAAATAGATATCTGGGCTAAAAAGAATAATATGAAATTTAGTCTAAAAGAATCAGGGGTACTGTACCTAGGAAAGGGGAATAGGGAAAAAATAGGTATGCATTAGATGGAAAAGAACTTAAAGAAGTTGTGGAGGAAAAGGACTGTGGGATAATAATTGACAGAGAACTGAAATTTGATAAACAATGGACAGTAGCTATACAAAAAGCAAATAATATGGTGAGAAACATAGAACGTAGCTTTATGAATAAATCAAAGGGATGCATGGTACCAATATATAGGTCTTATGTTAGACCATACTTGGACTTTGGGTCCCAGTTATGGAGTCCATACACAAAGAATGAAATAGGGAGAGTAGAAGGAGTGCAGAGGAAATATACTAAGATGATTGGAAATCTAAATAAATATGAATATAGAGAAAGATTAAAAAGGACAGACTATTTACTTTAGAGCAAAGAAGGGAAAGAGGAGATTTAATTATGATGTTTTGAATAACAAATGATTATGAATTAGTAAATGAAATGGAGATGAAAATGCGAGAAAGGTTAAAAGGGCTGAGCAGTCATGATAAAGAAATTAAATTGAAAACTGTAACAAAGAATGGTACAGTATATATTATTCATTTGTAAACAGAACAGGGAGAGTGTAGAATACACTACCAAGGGACGTGGTAGATATTAACACTTTAAATGAATTTAAAGGAAGAATCGACAAGTACCTTTTGGGGAATAATTGATATGTACCCGCTAAGGTGGAGAACAGTTCATATGGACCAAACGGTCTTCTACTGTTCTATACCAAGTATAAATACCAAGTATAAATTTAGGTTTAACTTGGGCAGATGAATGGGTTGATACTTACTCAGACAAAGTCAAAGGATATAAAAATAGATAATAAAAACCAACTAAAGTTTAAAAACTAACTAGAAAAAGACCTGGACAAAGGGAATAAAATACCCTTGGCCTATGAGGAAGAACTGAATCAATAAAAGTGGTTTTATTACCCAGATCATTGCATATTTTTAAAATGATCCCTTCAGATATGCAAAGGAAGTGGTTTACTGACATGGAAAGCAAGATAAATAAGCTGATGTGGTGACATAAAAGAAAAAGACAGTCTTACTACAAAATGACTAGACCAAAAAACTGTGGTGGCTTGAAAGCACCAGGCATTCAATTATATTTCTTAGCATCAAAATTATAACTAGTTTTGTGGTATAAGACTGTCCCTCAGGGCTCCTACCAACCTACCTAACTTAAAGCAGACTTTGAAATAATGGAAGAAAATAACAATTGCTTTTGTTCTTTATGGTTTCTACCCCCAAAAAAAACTCTTAAAAATGCAATAATCGCTGGATCATTAAAAATTGTAAATTAGTTAGAGAAAACCCTCAATACAGATACTTAAAAAAATATATTTTGAAGGACCATTATGGGAAAATGTTAACATAAAATTAAATGCAAAGACTCATTTATCGTATGCCTGGGATTTGAAGGGTTTAAGAGTGATTCCAATAATTGATAGCATTTTAAGCCTCATTAGTATTAATGGAAAGGGAAGATGTTTAGACTACACAGTAAACCCCCACTCTCTTGAAATTAAAAAAAAAAATAGAACATCTGTTTCCTCTGTCTTTAACTTCCTGATAACTACCACCAGAGGAGAAGTCACAGAATGCAAGACAATATTGAGGGCTAAAGGTCTTAACTGGAAATGGAAAAAAATTGGGATTTTGCACTTAAAACATTTAATGTTGTGAATTATGTTTATGATAGACTAATTCAGTATAAACTCTTGCATAGCATGTACTTTGTTCACTCCCAGAGCTATGAATATGATGAAGCTTAAAAATGGCAACAAGTGTCCTAAATGTGGCTCTGAAAATGCTGACCAACTATACATGTTTTGGGAATGTCTAGAAATCCAAAACCTGTGGGGGCAAATCAGAAACTTTCTAGATGGATTACCTACCAGAACTAGCAATATTAACATCAATATTGGTATTATAGGTGATTGTTTTGACCAATCACATTTAAATTCAGACAGAAATATATCTTAGCCTTAATTTCAACAGTGGCAAAAATTCCATTTTAAAAGTATGGATAGAACAGAGACCTCCCACTATTAATGGATAGAAAATTGAATTGCTATAGGCACTTAGGAGTGCAACTAGCAAGAGGATTAAATGAAGATAACAAAAGTTTTGATAAAAACTGATGTTCTTAATTTCAGTTACTTACAGAACATGACAAGGCAACTCTTAATTAAATTTGTTGTAATATACAACAAATCATAATACATCTCTTCATTTTTCTAACTCAATTCTGGAATGGCAAAGTATTCTAACAGTCATTAAGGTAAAAGCTCTTTGATAAGGTTTTCTTTCCTAATCTCTCAATATGCTCCCTCTTCTCTTTTCCTTTCTTCTTATTTTATATCATTTGGAAAGTGATCTGTCAGTATCTGGGGAAAAAAGATCATCCAAGTTATAGTAAGACCCACTTTTCCTTATAATATTATAAATGTGACTCTTCTTTTATCATGAGTCAATCTAGTGTATTTATTTGGTTGAGTAATATAAATGTTCTAGTTATTTATGTGAAATGATCATTCATCTGGTTGTGCTATTCTTTTTTTTCAATATGATTAATGTCTGTTTGAATGGTTATATTTTTTAATGAGTGGATTTCACTTATTTATGTTTTGTATTACTATGAAAAATTCTAATAAAATCCAATTGAGAAAATAACACCTTTAACACATGTAAGTGTATTAACACTAAGACAACCAACAACCTGGGGTGTCTTATTGAATTTATAAAATGGGTAAATTGAGCAGAATTTGTAAAAAATCAAAAAAAGCCAACTTTTGTTATTAAAAAGAGGTAGTTAAACATAACTAGTAAAAAGTAGTTCCTGACCAGCTGTAAAGCCTGTTTCCCCACGTATTCCAGAGACAGAATGTTTGTTTATCATGGAATGTAGGAATACAACCTTCTGCAACATTCTAATGCCTGAATATTCACCTCTCCCTACGCAATCACACATAGAAACCAAGAATTTGCTGGCAGATAAGGACTGCTTGGCCCCCGTAGTTGTCTCATTTCCCTACCTAATGGATAAGCTGCAGATCCTAGTTAACCAACAGCCTACTTCTTCCTACCCCCACTAGAATTGCCTTGTTTTTCCCATGCATTTTTGAATTCCTCTATGGTTTTTGACTCCACTACCTGCTCAGGTAGGCTGTTCCATGTATTCACAACCCTCTCCATGAAAAAATACTTCCTCACATTACCTCTGAGCCATCCCCTCTCTATCTTCAAATTGTGCCCCCTTGTTCTTGCACATCTCTTTTTCTGAAAGTTGCTACCCTCTTGGACTTTGCTGATTCACTTGAGGTACTTGAAAGTTTCTATCATATCCCCCCTCTCCCTCCTTTCCTTGAGGGTATACATATTAAGCTCCTTTAATATCTCTTTGTATGTCTTCTGGTGCAGACCCTGCACCAATTTACTTGCCCTCCTCTGGACAGCCTCCATCCTGTCTATGTCCTTGTGGAGATGGGGTCTCCAGAACTGCCAGCAGTACTCCAGATGTGGTCTCACCAACTGTCTGTACAGAGGGATAACAACTTCCTGTTTTTTACTGGTGATACCTCTACCTATGCATCCCACTATCCCCCCAGCCCTCCTTACTGTCTTCTCACATTGCTTTCCCACCTTTAGGTCATCTTATATGACTACACCCAGGTCGCTTTCCATTTTTGTTGTTGTATCTCACCCTCCATTGTGTACTCTTCCCCTTGGTTTTTGTTTCCCAGGTGCATTACTTTGCACTTCTCTGCGTTGAATCTAAACTGCCATACATTTGACCATTCCTCCAACCTTGCCAAGTCCCTTCTCATCCTTTCCATCCCACCTTGTGTATTAACCCTGTTGCAGATCTTTGTGTCATCTGCAAAGAGACATACTTTTCCTTCCAGTCCCTCCACAATGTCACTTATGAAGACATTAAAGAGGACAGGTCCCAGTAATGAACCCTGTGGTAGTCCACTAGTAACCCCCCCTTTCTTCAGAGTGGACTCCATTTACTATTACCCTCTGCGTCCTGTTGTCCAGCCAATGTTTTACCCAGGCTACCACCTTGGGACCCACTCCCAGGCTAGCTAACTTGTAATCTTATGTGTGGGACTGTGTCAAATGCCTCACTAAAGTCTAGGTAGGCCATGTCCACAGCCCCTCCCTGGTCTAGTACTTTGGTCACCCAGTCAAAGAAATCTATTAGATTCATCTGACATGACCTTCCCGATGTGAATCCATGCTGTCTTGAGTCCTGTGCCCTACTGGCCTCTAGGTACTCAACAATTCTTTCCTTCAAAAGTGATTCTGTTATTTTCTCCACCACTGAGGTCAAACTAACAGGTCTGTAGTTTCCTGCCTCTGCCTTGCTCCCACTTTTGTGAAGTGGAATCACATCCACCCACTCCCAGTCTTCAGGTACCCCACATCCTCCCATGATTTTTTAAGGAGGGTAGTCAGTGGTGTCACTAGTTCTACCTTTTGTTCTTTTAGAATTCTTGGGTGAATCTCATCAGGCCCCATTTCTTTGTCCACCTTCAGTTTTAAGAGTTGTTTCAGAACCCTTTCTTCTGTGAATGGACTGGTTTCAACCCTCCTATCCAGAGTGTTTCTATTGTTTGGTTTGGGTACCTCCCCCTCCTCTTTTGTGAATACTGAGCAGAAGTATTCATTCAGTATCCCTGCTTTTTTGCTGTCACCCTCTTCCCACATTCCCAACCTTTATTAAGCCTCAGTATCCCTCCCTTGGTCTTTCTTCACTCCCTAATGTACCTATAAAAGGTTTTATCCCCCTTCTTAACAGAGTTGGCTATATTTTCCTCAGTTTGGGCCTTTGCTATTCTGACTGCCTTCCATGCCTCCTTCTGCTTTAATTGATATAGTTCTCTGTCCTGCGCCTTCTGTGTTTCCTTATATTTCCTGAATGCTATCTTTTTCTCCTTAACCTTCCCTGCCACCTCTTTTGAGAACCACAGTAGCTTTTTCCTTCTTTTTGTTTTGTTGATTTGCTTTACACAAATGCTTGTTGCCTCTGTGATGGCAGTTTTGATTTTTCCCCATTGTTGTTCCACCCCTCCTTCTTGTCAGTTTGCTAGTGCTTTTCTGAGGCACTCTCCCAGTTTGCCAGGGTTGTCCCTCCTGAAGTCCAACACCCTTGCTTTTGTATGGCATGACTCTACAGCTGTGTTTATTGTGAACCACACTGTTTGGTGATCGCTTGTTCCCAGTTGGCTACCCACTTCTAAATCTGAGACCCTCTCTCCATCCCCATTTGAAAGTACCAGGTCTAAGATTTGTCCCTCCCGAGTGGGTTCCAATACTAGCTGTCTGAGGCATGCCCTCTGTAGGGCATCGAGAATGACCCTGCTCTTGGATGTGGCTGCACAAAGATGCTCCAGTTAACATCTGGCATATTCAGGTCCCCCATCAACAATATCTCTCCTTTTTCTTCCATTCTAAGGATTCCTTCTATCATTTCTTTGTCTATTTCCTCCCATTGAGGTGGGGGTCTGTAAACAACCCCTGTGGGGATTGTGGAGCCATTTCCAGTCTCCAGGGTGATCCACAGTGCCTCCCCTCCACGCTATTTACCCTTTAGTCCTGTTGCTTTGATTTCTTCTCTTATGTAGAGAGCTATTCCTCCTCTTTTACCCTCCCTGTCCCTCCTGTAGAAGGCAGAAGGCTTCAGCAAAGCCAGGGATTCAGGTTTATCCAGGTCAGGGAAAGCTGCAGGCATTTCTTTGCTGGAGAGATAATGACAGATGGGGAGGCATGGTCAGAAAATGAGCTAAAAAAAACTATGATCGGTACTTCATTTTTATTTGACTATGTGTGTAAGGAGGTGAATATAAAGGAAAAGAACATTTAATCAGGTTTTCTGATTTTGAAGGAATTTATTTTTTAGAGCCTAGACGATTTTAGTGACTAAAGCTGCCAGCCACATGCATAATGACAATCAGGAATTTCAAAGAGGGCATTGCTATTATTATTGTGCTGTTTCCTTGACTGCCAGCACTTTTTCAAGCACGTACATTGTGCTTTCTCAATGCACAGATCCTAGACAATAAGAATGCAGTATTTTCTCTATTTTATAAAATGTCATTTATTGCTAAGATATAGAAGTTTGTTTACATAGCCATGCAGTGAGCTAAATCTGTGTATGGGTATGTGATCAGATTCACTAACCGCAGTATAGGATTTCTCAGACCCATTTTATAGTACTTAATTAAGTACTGGACGCATTATAGATTGTGTTGTGTTCTCATCACAGAATGTTGCATAGTTTGATTGTGCAGCCATTTCTGTCAACTTTAATACCAATCTGCAGTACACAGTAAATTGTCATTACTGTATAAATCACTTTACATGAGTTCAGCCACTCAGTGCACAAAAGCACTGTACTTTTTATCTTATATACAGTGGTGTCTCATCCTATAATATTAGGAGTGGACCATTCCACTTAACAGTCAAGGGGAGATAACTTCATTTAACATTTGGAATAAAAAGTGCTTAAAACATATTATAAATACTCTAATTAACTTGAGTAACTGATAATAAATTAAACGGGCCTCCATATGGTGTATTTTATAATATAAGAGACTTTGCTCGTGAGGTTTGGGCAGCCAGAACCATTCAGCTTCACAGTTCTGTCACCCAGACCTCTCATTCAGAGTCTCTTATACCATAAGAGCCACCCCATCGAGGCCCTATTAATTCATAATAGCAAATACTTTTAGTACCTGACCATAAACATTTATAGTAATAATAGTCATGGCATTACCAGGTTTGACAGTACACTTGAATTATTCTATATAACTATAGCTCTCTATTCTGGAACTCATGTTAGTGTTTGTTTGTGTGGTATTATAAAGTCCAAATATGGATGGCCCATCAGCACAGCAGTAAACAGACAAGTAGCGCTTCTGCTCATGACACCGGCAACCTGGGTTCAGAAGCAAGCTCAAGTCATCGAGGCTGAGTGGGAGGAGGAGAGTTGAATGCTCAAGAGGACACTCCCCTCATCTGGGGAAGGAGGCTTGTAGCAGCTGCCTTACAACCACCAGGTGGCAGTGCAGGAGGCACTCCAGTAAAAGAGACATGACACCATTCAGGGAGGAACAAGGAGGCAGGGTGAAGTCTAGGAGATGGTTGGTAACAGGGATATGGGTGTGGGATGGCCAATGAAGGAAAGCTGCAGACTGAGGGAGAAAGAGAAAGTAGACAATTAAATAAACAAACTTGAGGTGCTTGGATACACTGATGAAATATTAGGATAGCACTGTGTTATACTATTTTGAGCCAGAGTGGTTAAGATGGATATTGTGAGATATGCACAAGGATAACCCAGATTTTTGTTTTAGGAACAGTGCTCTGGGGGCTCTGGTTATGCATATGTCATAACGAGAGGCATGACTGACCACATGTAAAGTATTTTCAGGTCATCTCTACTAGCCAGCATGTCGGCAGTGCAAACATCTTTTTTATAATTTAATGTTTTATTAAGTTTTCAATCATAGCAACATACAAGTAACAGGAACATTTCAAGGCAGTGCAAAAATCTGCTCTCAGGACTTGGAGAGACAGCTGGAGAGAGCTAATTTCAGAGCTCTCTGCAACTTTATTTTGTACTGTACTTCCATCTGTGCCAAACTGGTATGAACCTGCCCACTGTAGCTGTGCAAACATTACTTTAGGCAAAGCTCTACCAAATCCCCAACACAAAAGTCTCATTCCTGCTGTCACACATTGATGAAAAAGATTCACTGTACTGCAGTTTCATTACTGAAGGGATGGTTGTTGGTTGTCATTCAGAGTCATCTTCATCATCAATATGAATATACAAAATCGCAGTGCATGCACTGCCCTACTCACTGTAAGATGAAAAAAAAATGTATCTTTTATTGATACAGAATGAAGGATGCCCCCAGGCCTCCACTTGATACATCAGCAACTGAAAATGTTTAATGCATCCTTCTCCTCCTGGGTGCCCCATTACCTGATTGAGTCCTCATCCCTACAGCAGTATAATAATTGGGCATGGCCATCATGACACTGACAATAAGTAGCATATCAGCCACAGTGAGAATTATATTTGAATGAACCTTTTTCTTTCCAAGGTGAATGGACTGAACCGTGCCAGAGGAAAATCAGATTCCTTCACTATGTGTGTCCTAACCTGTATTACACTTCTCTTTAAAGTGCTCCTGACCCCCACCATCACCAGTCTTCTGCTGTCACTTCTTCCTCTGCACCTCCATGGCCCTCCACTACCTGATTGAGTCATCGTCCTTAACACACTATCTTATTGAGTCATCATCCTTAAACACTGTCAGCATTCTGCTTTTAAATATATATGTACTAAATCTGTGGAAAAACCTAATATGTACAATATTATGTTGTGTTAGATATGTACTGTATTGTGAATAGTTGACTATATTTTTGATACCATCCCACTATCCTTTTATCTCTGTTATTAATTTAGGAAACCTGTATTAACATCAATCTTTCTCTGTGTGACTGCCAATAAAAGGAGCCTGAATAACGTAACAACAGATCTGAAATGATATGATATTGTTATGACATTGTTGCTGTGGTGGGGAGACAATTTGCCAAACAATGCAGAACATATTGGACCTAGTCCTGAAATAGCTTATACAGTATAGTGGAATTCTACATTTTGTAGAATAAACTTTAATATACCTTTCTGTTCTATTCTTCTATCTTATTATTTATTTCTCCTCTTGGCGGCGTGGATCACGGGCGATCTCTGGCCGCCAGCACCCCTACCCCCGGGCACGGTCTGGCAAACCCCACAGAGCCAGCCAATTAGGGCTCAAGCACTCTGTGGCAGGATTCTCTCAGGAACCAGGGGCACCGGGCACAGCCATTAGCCACCGAGATCATTGCTCTGCCATATTTTCCACCTGATTTTTCTTTGCCCCTTGCAGAGTGTGACATGCAATGATGTCAAGGCACAATGTGCCAACATCTGCCGCACTCTGTCCCCTTGCTGCCATCACTCTGACAGTGCCCCCCAGTCATCACCAGGGGCCACTACAGAGCAGTGGTTCCCTGGATCCTTCCCTGGGATAGGAGAGCAGTCCTGCGGAAGTTCGATCCTATCCCTCCCCTGCCAACCCCTGGCAGCTCGGACTCGTGTCTGAACCCGGGTCACCAGCATGATGTGAGGTGTGGTGTCCAGCGCCTCAATCCTCAGTGCCACTGGGCCAGCTCTTTCTGTTCTATGCTAATGAAAAATGGTCCTCTTTTAAGATTAGTCATGGCTGATGGTGCTATCTCCTGATTGACTGTTGATCATACTATGAATATAAATGGTGTGTTTGTACCACCAGTGTCAAACCATAATTTTGAAACACTTGTGTCATACATAAAGTATATTAATTGTTTCATCTATTATTATCTGTCCTGATGATATGGTGGTGCCAACCAGTTTTAAATATACAGGTCTTGTGTACTCTTCTTCTACTGCTCAGGCAACAACTCTAACTCTGTTTGCATTACGCCTCTTTCATGTTCAGCTTCGAGTAAATCATAGCTTGTATGGGTGACATTTTGCACCGTGCCACTTCACAACACTTGTCTGGAGTTCAGGCTGAGCCAGAACACTGCTGCTTCATGTTTAATGGCCTGGCCATTATTACACAGCTCATAAAGCTTCTGTTGCTGTGATGTGGCCTTTTCAGAAACTGTAAAATCACCACATTACACCAGGAGGGATTTTTGTAGCCAAGGGAGCTATAACCCAGGACTGATTTAAAACTCTTTAAAGCAAGGATTTCTCTGTACAGATGGCAGTCATGTCAGTTCTGTGGTCAAAAAGATGTTTTAATGTTTGCATTACTGACTACCACCCATCCCCTAGTAAATACATTGAAAAAGTCAGCTGAAGTGTTGGCGAAAGCTCTGCAACCAACCACTTAACATGAATGACTTACTTGTCTGCTTACTGCAGCCACTAGGCTTGAGCAACAAGATGCTAAACTTTTAAAACTTGCAATGAAGTACATTGCTCTTGGTTAGTTCATACCATTTCAATTTGGTTTTGGCCTGTTCTGAAGTCAGTGAGCTGCTGTTGACCAAATGACTTTTTATTTCATAAAGTTCTATAATTTGATGCAATTTTATTTGGTTTCCTGCACTAATATAGTGTGTGCTGTTGGGTTCTCTTTTGTATCGCACAAACCAGTGAATCATTGCAATATATGGTTTGCATGAAAGATGCTGCATGAAGCAGTGTTTGTATGAACAGTGCTGTATGAATCTTTCCCTAAAACATCCAATTCATAACTCTGGTAATAGTGATTACCCTAACAACTCCATTGTCTCTGTCCTTCCTTTGAATTCTGTCTACAGTATATCTAACATGTTTATTTCATGTACAGCTTATCCTATTATGTCCTGTAAATACTATGTACTGTATATGTATATTTCTCCCATGACCCCTTCCCCCAGGATGCATCTGGAAATGAGCTGTTACTCAGCTCAGTACTCTTTCTTAGTGAAACTTTTGAAATAAATAAATAAATAAATAATAAACATGAAGCAGATAATCTGGCTTTGAATAACTTCAGCAGAATACAACTAGTTAATAATACCTGAAACTGACAACAAAGTAAAATGCATGTTCCTTTGGTATCTCTCTTTTAAACTTATTAAGGATATATTTGTAACAAAACAATCTCTAGTAAATAAAAATAATGTTGCAGTGTGCCACTATACAGCATTTTAACACTGCTGTCCTTGGCAGAACTCTCAGATCTGTAACATTATGAGAGAAGCATCACAATATCATTTAAGTCATAGAACAGTTTTTCTCCCATGAAAAATAGCAAATCGGTACAAAACGTAGAGCTGCAAGTTTGGTTCTACTAACGATTCAGAAAAATCTAACTTTGGCTGTTTTACCATTTGAAAACCAAATAAAACTTTTAGCTGAAATTATAGATCTTGGTTCACAAAGGTTTATAGTCCACAGACTAGATAATGTCATGATAAGGGTGCAAAACTGAACACCAGTTTGGCTCCCAGTTCCTAAAACACAAATCATAAGGGTCATGAAACAGGGTTCCTCTATTTGATAATGCAGCAGTCATTTGTATGATGGCCATCGAGGAGAGAAAGTCTGTAGGGACAAGGCAGGGGAGTTCATGAACTTGTCCAGCTAGATTTGAAAATGGGCTCCATGCACTATGCCAATGCGCCCTCGGAAATCGGGTGCATTGGCATTGCACACATGAATGCCGCAGAGGTGGACCCATGTGGCATTCATGAAGGAGGCATACAGTGGTTATGCACCCAATCCTCTGGCCACATGGACAGCAGAGAGCTGGGGGCAGGCGGGGGGCATGCTGGGGGTGTGCCAGCACTAGGCAGCATGCACGCAGCCATATTGTGCTGCACACCAGGTGGGGTACAGTAGGGTGTGGGCTATGCCAGGGCAGACCCTGCTGTAAGCCACTGTGCACCCCCATGGACATTGCCCGCTGGTTGTGATGGGACTGGGAGCAGACCCTCAGTGCTGCCCCAGCCCATGAGGCAGATGGGGAGGACTGGTGCAGCTGGGCAGGTAAGGGCCGTGGCACCGGCAACATGTACAGTGCCATGGGGGGTGGGGAGTATGCCCGCTGCATTGCCTGACAGGGCTGCACTGTTCTGGGGGGTCAATCTTCAGGGCTGGCAGAGCTCTGGGATATGGCCACGTGTGTCTGGGCACCCACATGTGCTTTGCACGACCTGAACCCACACTAACAGGTGCAAAGGACCCACTCCTGTACCCAGGAAGGGCATCCGATTGGATGCTGGCCCAGGTCCATGACTCCTCCCCTGGCCACCTTGCAGACTCCTGCACGCTGGGGGGCAGGGGGGCCGCAGACAGATGGGTGCCAGTTGTGAATACTGGCTTGTGAGCACCTGTCCATGGGTGTGCAGCCATGCGGGTGGGGCATCAAATTTTCCACGTACCACTGCCACAATCATGCATAGTGCCCATAGTCAGTAAATTCACCATTTTTGTCTACAATAGTTAAACAAAACAAGGAGAGAAAGTTACTGCTGGAGTTCTAGGCAGGGCAGTCAGTTATGTTTTGTTATGTGGGGCTAAGCCCAGCCCATGTGGGAAGGAATACTGAGCCAAAGTTGGGTCCAAAAAGCTCCAGCCCTGGGAGATTATTTTGGTGCTAGCCCATCCCAGTGCTAGTGAGATGTAGCCCTGTCTCTTGAGCTGTAATACCAGATTAATGAGAAGGAAGTGCATCTCATATCTATTGGTGCCATGGAGGTTATGTGCAGAAAATATGCAAACAATTGTGTACTATGCATTTTTTCTTTAGGTAGGAGGGTGCTGTACCTGTTTTGCTTGACAACTTGTCAGTGTTAGTGGGGATTTGTCACTCCATTACAGAAAGTACTGTTTATAAACTATATTATGAAATGGATGGCCAAAATCCTGAAGTCTGATTGTCTAAAACCTCATTTCATTGGGATGCTGTCTGAGCCAGTACATCTTCAAGGGCTGAAAGAAAGCCCTACCATCAGTGTTTCAACCTATGCAAAAATCCCAGCGCCACTTTGTCCACACTTTGCCCACACACTTAATGGCTGCCCTGGCATCGTCTCTGAGTCTGCCTGTTACATTTCCTAGATCTTTCATTGTGAGCACTTTCCTGAATTCTGCATCAGACCAAAGCATTTGTTTTAGTGCTGACAGTGGCTTCAGATTTGCTGCTAACTGCAGCTTCAGTTTTTCTGCCAGTCAGCTTCAATTCCACCACCAACTGCGGCTTCAGTTATGCCACCAAATGAGGCTTCAGGTAAAACAATTGCTGCACACTGTGTCCATCACAATGGATACCCGATCCCAGACTTCATCTAATCCTCTTAATCTCTTCTCTCCCAGTACCAAGGTTCCAGGTAAAATTGTTGCTGCTGACTGCATCCATTAAATAATTACAGTGCCCTCTGATCAGCTAAGGTACAATCTGCAGCTTTACCACATGCAGACTATTAAAATGGAGAGCTCAGGTGGGGAAGAGGAGGTCATCTGAGGTCTTCCTGCAGGACAGGATGCTGGCAAAACTGTGCCTCCAACCACGGCTTCACTTCAGGCAGTCCAATGACATGAATAGGTTGAAAGTCCATGGTGGCCTTTAATCAATGAATCATTTTTATTTAATCAGTAATAGCACCATTGAGCATGCTAATTTTCAAGGTGGTCCTGGATGGACGCAACAGAAAGACATTATATTGCATATATTGTACAATCCAAGTAACAATACATATTAAAACCAGAAAAAGGTAAAAAATAACACAACGTATGATACAGCGCAACTACGGTCTATATAGGAATGTTCTATGGGCATATCTACTTGATAAAAACAAATAAGTACATTGCAATATACAATCAGTTAGTTACAAAATAATAAGTGCTGTACAGACGGTGATATACAGAACAGGCATCCCCAATGAGGGCCATCATAAAACAATAATATAGACATGCTGAGTAGGGCTTTGGAGGAGAGTCAACATTAGGAAGACAGTAAGGAAATACTGCTTCAGAAGGGGCTGGGACATCTGCAGTATACACAGGGAGGTCACCACATCACTAAATAAAAAGAGGGAGCGGTGGTACACACTACCTAGGTGCAGTTAAGCGTTTATCAGAGACAGTGGAACAAGCAGGAAGAAGTAGAAAGGGAATATGGGAAGGATGTGGAGACAAGGGATCTGGGGTAGGCAGAGGCCCGGGGAGGAGGCATGGCAGAGAATGGATGAGTGGAGCAGAATACAGGGGAAGCTGGGAGAGTGGTGAGCTGCAAAGGGTTCAGGGCAGCCATCTTCTTTGGGACTCTGTGGCGTGAAGGGGGTTGTCCAGTGTGTAGGCAGATTGGCCAACTTAGGCAGGAGGTGGTTTGGTTGTGATGGGAGCTGGGGATGGGAGGTAGAAATGCTCGGGGTGGGCAGTGGAGGCCAAAGGAGCAGAGGATGGCTTCTCCAAGAAGTACAACAGGTAGACATAGATCAGAGTGGGGATGGGAGAAATTGAGGCCAAGAGCAGCAACTAGTGCTGTGTGGAATGCAGAATTCCACTGATGAAATTATAGTGGAATGGCCATTTCGACCAGCAGAATTTCCACCATAATTTCACTGGTTCTTCTGCAGAATTCCACTTGTTGTGATCTGTGGAATAATATTCCATGGAACAGTGTTTCCCACAGAAAATAATTCTGCAACTGTTTTCTTCCTCAGAATTCACCATTTCATTTCTGGTGAAATTCAGTGGAATTTCAGCAGAATTTTGAAACTTCCACGGAATTTCATTCTACCAGAATTTGAACATTCCGCACAGCACTAGCAGCAACTCCTTAATGACCAGGGGGCACTGAGCTGGAAAAGTGGCAAATGGTAAAGAATGGGTAAAAAGGAAGGAGAAAAGTGGACCATGACCAGGGAAGGGAGAGGCAGGGCAATGGGAGAAGGCGAAGACAGGGGGATGGAGACTAAGAATAGATTCTCAGTGCTGGCCAGTTTGGGGGAACAGGAGGATGGGGTTGAGGGCATTGAACAAGTGAAGGAGAAGGGCACTAGGGGGGAAAAGGGGGAGATGGGGAAGCAGGGAGTGATGACAAGGTACCACAAAGTAGCAGGGGCAGAAGAGATAGTAGGGCAGAACGGGGGGAAGAGGCCACAGTTAACAATAGTGGAGAGTTATGGGGTCATTATAGGGGAAGGGAAAGGGATAGGCTGGGCAGGAAACATAGAGGGGTGGAGGGAGAGAGAGATTGGATGTGGAGGGACAACAAGGGATAAACAGGGAGATGAGAGAGATGGGGAGGGGAACTCTAGATCGGAGACCCAAGGTAGAGCAGAACATGGGGGAAGGGCAGGTCTATAGGAGAGAGGGTAGTCATTCTGAGAGATTCAATACTGAAAGGGGTGAGATGGGGGGGCCAGGGAGCAAGGAAAAGTCACACATGGTTGGAGTGTATGCCAGGCATGATGGCTTGGGAGGGTGGGGTAGTTCATTCCAAAGTGTGCAGGGAAGGGATAGGGTAAACCTCACATCTTGGTACACCTGGGTACAAACGACCTGGAAGGGCCTAGAATGGAAGAGGTGCAAGATAGGTTCAGAGAGGTTAGAAGAATCTGTAGGGAGGTGGCGAGAGTGGTTGCATTCTTTGAGGTTCTCCCAGTAGGGCAAGTGCTGCTAGGAAACAAAGAATCAATGAATTCAATAAATGGCTGGGAGTATGGTGTGAGACCATGGGGTACAGGATGGCGGGGGGGACTTGGTATTACAAGGAACTTTATGAACCCAATAGGCTGCATTTAAGTGAGGTGCGCATGGGGTTCTTGAAAGAGAAAATAGAAGAATACATAGTGACTAAAATTAATTTAAACTGAGGAAGGGGGGCCAATCGGGTGGGTGCAAATTGGAGTCACCACACAAGGGAGACTAGAAGTTCCCCAGGTAGTCAGGAAGGGAGGGAGGGGAAGGGAGTTCAATATGGGGGAAAAGCAGGTGATTGGAAAGGGGAACAGAGGGGCAGGGGTCACATTGGAAAGTAGTATCCTTGAACACGAACAAGGTAGTAGAGTTTCAGGTAATGATGGCAGAGGGGAAGTAGATATTGCAGCCATCACAGAGACTTGGGCCATCCGTATCAGGACTGTGACCTTGTGATCCCTGGATACAGAGTACACTGCAAGGACTGAGGGGTGGGGAAAGGGAGAGGGGTAGCTATTTATGCAAGGGATTGGATACTATGTACCAGGAAGGAAGGGGAGGAAGGCAAGCCAGAGGCTCCAAAACTTCAAGGAAAGGAAAGTTAGATTAGGGGTGGTTTACAGACCACCCTCACAGAATGAGGAAACAGACAGGGAGTTGAGGGAGCAAATCAGAAGACTCAGTGGCAAGTCTAGCACTGTCATAATGGGCGACTTCAATCTGCCTTGGATGGTCTGGAGCATCATGGCTACCTCTAATGCCAGGGAACAGATATTTCTGGAGGCCTTTCAGGACAGATACCTTGTGCAAGGGGTAACAGAGCCAACCAGGGATGGTAACATATTGGATGCTGTGTTGTCAAATGGGGACCAAGTCCAAGATATAGTCGTTCAGAACCCCCTAGCGGGCAGCGATCACCACACAGTGTGGTTCTTCCTTAACTTGGGTAAGGAAACAGCCAGAACCAGGACAAGAGTGATGGACTTCAGAGAGGTGTATTTTGGTGTGATGGGCAGCATCCTGGAGGGGCACCTTGCCACAGTCCACCCAGAGATGGATGCTGATCAGAAATGGTCCATTATTAGGGGGGGTTTGACAGAGACCCCTAACACATGTGCCAAGACCCAGGGTAAGAGGATCAGGTCCAAAAAACTGAGCTGGCTCAGCAGGGAGGTAGCAGAGAAAGTGAGGAAGAAGGAAGTGGCCTTTGGCAGGTACAGTACAAGAAAACTAGGTGAGGGGAGGACAAGGAGGAGTACTTGAGGAAATCCAGAGAAGTGATAAGAGTAGTCAAGGCGGCTAAAGCTTCAAGGGAGATAAGACTGGCTCAGGGGTCAGAGAAAGGGAAAATAATTTCTTCAGGTACATAAGCGATAAGAGCAGTTTTAAGAACATGTTTGTCCAGATCAAGAGGTAAGGGGGTTGGACAGAAAAGGGAATGGACCAGGAGGAGGCACTTAACAGTATTCTGTTAAGTGTTCACTAGAGAAAAGGATGGGCTAATACCACAAGGGAAAAGTGGGATGGGAACCAGAGGAGCAGGAGTAACAAATGGGGTAGTCCAGGTGGAGAGGGTTCTAAAGGGCCTTAAAGCCTTGTGGGTGGACAAGGCCCCAGGACCAGATGGAGTGCATCCAAGAGTCCTGAAAGAGTTAGCGCAGGACTGGGCCCACTGGCCGACCTGTTTGACATCTCACTGGAGATGGGATGTGTGCCCATGGACTGAAGGATGGCTGATATGGTGCCTCTCCACAAGAGTGGATGAGCCAGATAACTATAGACTGGTCAGCCTTATTTTCTTTGTGGTGAAGTTAATGGAGACCATTCTGAAGGATTGATTGGTAACCTTTCTGGATGATAATGGTTCCAGGATGAAAGGCAACATGGGTTTATCTCGGGGAGATTCTGTCAGACCAACCTAATTGATTTTTTCAATTGGGTCTCAAGGGCAATCGAAAGGGGCCATGCCATGGATGTCCTGTGTTTGCACTTCAGCATAGCCTTCAACTTGGTGCCACATGGAAGGTTGCTGTACAATCTGAGGAGCCTGACAGCTGGGGAGTAACTAGCAGTGCACTTCTGCAGGATGACACCCGACAGCAAAACACAAAAGACCATTACAGGCATTAGCTGTAATGGTCACCCTGATAGTTCACTTCTGCCAGTGTTCCACCCCACGGACCAACTCTGACCTGGAGTTGATAATCCTAAAGTCCAGGGGTGCGGGGCAGAGCCTCCCATGGGGTGTGTGGAGGCACAGTCCCTGCAGAAACACTCGCTGCGCCGTGGCTGGGCGATCGGTATTGTGCCGTGCATGTGAGGTGGCATTTTCACTGTCGACCTCCCTTGGTGCTTCCGTAACTAGTGGGGTGGGTCAGGAGCTGTCTGCAGAATGTACATTAGAGGGTAATTGTAATGGGGGAACCCTCCAAGCCAAGTCATGTGACCAGTGAGTTACCTCAGGGCTCGGTCCAGTGTTATTCAATATTTTCATCGGGGAGATAGCAGAAGGGATCAACAGTAAGATCAGTCTGTTCACTGATGACACAAAGATCTGTACAACAGTGGACAGTGAAGAAGGGAGGTAAGAACTCAGGAAGGAACTGTCAAAACTCGAGTACTGGTCGGGTATATGGCAATTGGGGTTTAATGCTAAGAAGTGCAAGGTCATGCACATCGGATCCAGAAACCCCAGGATCAACTACTGGCTGGGGGGAGAGTAGGTATCTATATCAGAGGAAGAAAAGGGCCTAGGTGTGCTAGTAGTAGAGGACATAAAGCTTTTGGCTCAGTGCTGTAGGGCAGCAGCAAGAGCCAACCAAATGTTGGGGTCATAGCCAGAGGAATCACCTCTAGGAGGGAGGAAGTCATCCTTCCACTGTACAGGTCACTGGTGAGACCACACATGGAGTACTGTGTGCAGTTCTGGTGCCCCTACTTAAAAAAAGGTTGTAAGATTACTGGGGAAGGGTGCAGCACAGGGCAAGAAAGATGATTCTAGGACTTGGGGGGGAAAACCCTATGAGGAAAGATTGAGGGAGCTCAACATGTATTTACTGGAAGGTAGAAGGGTGAGGGCGGACATGATAGAGAACTTTAAATACTTAAAAGGCATAAATAGGGTTAGTATGGAGGGTTGTTCAGTTTAAAGGGAGGAGGGAGGTCACAAGGGACACAGTCTGAAATGGAGGTGGAAGATTCAAGAGGGAAGTGAGAAGACACTATTTTACAGAAAGGGTGGTAGCAGGGTGGAATGAATACCGGAAGATGTGATCTCACTGAAGACTGTGGGCAGTTTTAAAAGGGGGTGGGATATGGTCAAAGTAAAGGACAGTACAGAAAGGAGGCTAGGGAGGGTAAAGGGGGTGGGTAAAGATGAGGAGGGGGCTGGGGGGGCAGCTGCAGTAAAGGTACTGTATACTGCGAGCTGTAGACTCAGGCAGACTTGATCGACCTCTGGGCCTTTTTCCTCCAGTGAATTGGTATGTTCTTATGAAGGATGTGTGTGTGTGGGGGGTCATTTAATCTCTTCCTTCAGGACTCTACTTCTTGCTTTTTCAATTGACAACAATGCCACCTACTGGCCACAGCATCAATGTAAGCAATTTTTAACTAGACAAAGAACCTCTGTGCACAAGCACTGAGGCAATGGTTACCCCAAAGGGCATTTGGTCGGGAAGCCAAGTTTCAAAGAAATACAAAATCACACATGCCCCCACAATGCAAAGCATTATGGGCTGCATATGCAAATCACCAGAAAATATTATCCTGGTTCAACTCTAAGCAGAAATGCATGGTGCCGAAAGACCTCTCACATAGTTTGCAAAGGGTGCCAACAGAAGACATATTGTGGGGGCATGTGTGATTTTGCACTTTTTAACTATACCCGTGAAAATAATAATTATAAAAATAAATTTTTAAAACTAGCTTTTTTATTTTGATATCATAAATTGGATCCATTTAATAAGAATAATGCTGCACACCAAGATGTTTGATATCATCATGGGATAGCGCCCCTTCTTGAGCAGTTGGAGGGACTCGCCCTACAGCCCTGTGCCTCACAGCACACCTGAGGATGGACATTATAACATGATATCACACACCTTCTCGTGTATTATTGTTCAATGAATAGCCATGTTTTTTCTAAGGTGGGTGCCAGTTTTCCATGCCCATGCCAAGCGTCAGTGGGGCTTTGACAGCCCATCACAGAAAGTATGTGTGCCAGTGTTAGTGGATATTAGACAGCCCATTGCAGAAAGTGTATAATTAAGCAATAAGGCACGACAGGGTGTGGTATATCATGGGATATCATCACGCCTCGGGTGGTTGGGCAAGAGGCCGCAGGCTGAGTGCGTCCAACAACCCGAGAAGTGACGATATCCCATGATATACCACACCCTGGAGTGACTTATTGCTATTATGAACTGGGTCAATTGATATTTTAGGCATTTAATGTAAAAAAAGAAATTTTAAAATATTTTAATGCTGTTTTTATAGGTGTGTAAGTACACATTTAAAAAAAAAGTTTGTGTAGGTCACGTTTTGGGCAGTAGGTGGTGCTGTTGCATGTGGATTTTGTTAGAAAGTCTTCATTCCCATAGTATTGGTGCCCCCTCCCCGAAGTTTAGTTTGCTCGACCACGTTGTCTGTTATGGAGTAACTGAAACTAGTTTTTGGCTTTTTTTTTGTTTCAGGAGTTGAACAATCGCGATGTCAACCAAAAAAAAAAAATATGTGGGTGGACAATAAACTGCCTACCAATGTGCACCGCAGCTCCGCAAGATGACAGAAGTTGTTTTTTATGTCTGGATTTAGTGTGTTTACCTGCATTGCTTTTGTGGAAAGCGAGATGGTAAGGCATTACATTTTATATTTAGCGCGATTGTGTTCTGAAGGAGCGGGTTGTAGATTCTGCCGGTTTGGCGCTAGGCAGCATGACAGCCAGGGCGGGGGGCAGTTTTCTGTGGTGAAGTACCTGGTGCTGTCAGAGAAAGAAGAGGGAGATTTCTTTATCTTTGCAGAGTGTGCGCTGTGGGCGACAGTTGTGAGGATGTTATTATTCTTTTAATAATGACCGACTGAAACTCTGACTCGCTACGGACTGCGAGAGATGAAGACACTGCACGGTCAGTGAGCAGGCTGGTGGCCGGAGGTTTTCTGAAGCCATGATGATGTAGCCCGATATCATCACGGCTTCAAAACCCTCTTGGCCAATCAGCTTGCTCCATTTACGATCGCCAGTTCATAATCAGTTTTATTAGCCATTTGTCATTAGTTAGGTTGGTGGCAGTGTCAGTTTTGCACACCCATGCTCAATGGTAGTCAAGCATTGACAACCCTTTACAGAAAGTATGCAAACATTTTGTAATACCCGTTTAGCTTAAATAAGGCACGATGGCTACTGTTTTAAATAAAAAGATGATGAAAAAGAATTGTTAAGGAAATAACACAGAAACATAGATTGTGACAGCAGATAAGGGTGGCTGAGCCTATCTAGTCTGTCCATTTTTTTTTAACCTTTATTTATTGCTGCAGACCCAACATGATCTATAGCGCCATCTCTTCCCCTCCTTCTTTTCCCCTATGATTCCCCTGTGCCTCTCCTAGGAATTTTTGAATCCTGCCACTGTTTTCACCACTGTTTTCACCTCACCAACTAAAGTTATTGCTTTTAATGTTAATGAGTTTAACTACCTCATAAAAAGAAAGCAGTTGCTTATGGCCATGAAGCAACTGAGACCCACAATTGCCCTTCTGCAGGAGACCTACATGGTAGGGACAGAGGCAGAAAAACTGCACAAATTTGGGTTTGGCAGGGAATATCATTCATTGCGTTTAACAGGGAAAAATTAGGTATGGCCACCCTGTTGGCAAGGGACTTTTCTGTACAGGAAGAGGAGATATGGTGAGACTGCAAGCAGTGGAATGTAGTGATTAAAGGTGTGTTTCATGATCTGCCAGTCACTATAGTCAACATTTATGCACCACTGGGGTGCATAAATGCCACCCTTTTCCTTTTTTAGAGAAATTCTTCATGCAGTTAGCCTCTAAGATCCATGGGATATTAAATATTAAGAGAGGATCTCTATCTAATTTTCAATAGGCACTGCGATACAACGTCCCTCATTCCTCAATCTAACAAATAAGTGGCAAGCAGGCTCTTTGTGTTATTGAGGGAACTGGGCCTAGCTGATATACAGAGTCCATTGTACTTGACAGGTAAGGAATTTACTTGTTATTTACCCCACTTTAAAATCTACTCCTGTCAGGACGATTTTATAGGTAGTAAAACAAATGGGAAGGTTTGAATCAGTAAAAGGGGAAAATGCAGTACTTTCACATCATTCACCAGTAATATTATCCTTGGATTGGAATCTGAAAATAAATGCTGTGGAGAACAAATAACTCACTACTACTAGACCCCAAAATAAGGAACAGATCTCCACAGAAATGGCTAGAATTATGCTAGGAAATCTGGCCTGGGACTGCCTCCAGTTATTCTCTGGGACACCACAAAGACTGTACTTCAGGGTTCACTGATAGCCCTAGAAGTGAAAAAGAAAAGGGATTGGATAGCAAGGGTGCAGGAGTTGATGGAACAACTCTCTGACCTAATGAGACAGCAGAAGGACAAATGGGACCAACAGTTATAGCAGGGATGAGAAGGTTCAGGAACATTTAGAAGTCATACACAGAACTGAAATGGAAACAGCCCTTATATTCTTGAAATAAAAATTTTATGAGGGCCTGGCAAAGGCAACAAGAATGTTGTTGTATCATTTATGCCAGCAGGCTGCTAGAGTAATCATAACCCCTATACATAATCATGTTACTGGATTAAAGAACAACCCTGCACTTCAGCATATACCTTCATAAATATGATGTTCCAGCTTTACAGTTTACTAGAGAAAACTTCTTTTTTCATTTCCCATGTTCCTTTCCAAGGTTTACAACACATCTTTGTAGTCTATCCAAATGATCTATATAAAAAAGCACTTGCCTCGCCCCAGCTAATCTTAAAGTACTTTTGTTTATGACATCATAGTGCTCACCATGACAACAGACTGTAATGTCACAAACATTTTTATACTGGATGTGCAATCTGGCAATTTAAAATTCATATGGTGCAGCACGTGAGGACTTGAGAGAGTAAAAATCAGAAATTTGCAGTCTTATCATGAACAGAGATTTGAAACAGCATACAGTAACTGTTTTGGGGATTGCAAAAATTGAAGGAAATGCACAGGTGGGAGATTAGGAATGTAGTGTGAGCAGAGATCACCTGGACATGTATAACAGCAGGTCTAAATGGTGCAGTTGAGTAAGTACATGATTTGTGAATATAGAAGAGGTATGCACCTATTGCACTCCATAGACTGGTGTCTGAAATTTATGTATAGCATTAAAATTATTGTCTGTGTATTGTAATGAAAAGTAAATGAAGGAAGCAAGACTGTTACAAGAAAGTCACACTATGGGTGGGATATTCAGAGTGCGCCAGGCAGGGGCACAAGCCTGGGCGCAATGCAACTGGGATGTGCCAGGGAGTGTGCTGGGCAATATTCAAGGGAGCTGCACCATGGCTCAGCACTGTTGAATATGGCAACATGGCCTCCTGCATTGTGCATGGCGCAGTGGCACTGCGCCAGCACAAGTGGCAAGAGAGGAGCAGGGGGATGCACTAGTGCAAGTGCAGTTGCGCTAGGTGCAGGAACCACGATATTCAGTGGTGGATATGCAAATGGTGCCATAATGCATGCAAGGTGCAACTGGAGCCATTAGCCTGTCATTATGGCCCCATTAGCATGCATGTGCGCCAATCCCCGATGACTTGCACCTGGTGCCCTGCCAGGCTGCAGCTGTCAGGGACCGACTCCCCCTGCACAGAGTGGCAAAGTGCCCCAATGCCCGATCACAGGCATAAGTATTAAATACAGCAAGTCTGATATCCCTGGTGGTCCAGTGGACCGCTTCCAGCCTGATCGCGGGCATAGGTATAAAATAAGCATTTTAACCTATCCCAGGTGGTCCAGTGGTACCCCCTCCCACCCACCCACTGAGCCCCATCATCCTGCTCCCCCAGGCAGTGGAGGTGGCAGTTCCCCACCCATAAGCTGCCCGGCCACCCACCGACTGACTGCGTGCAATGCGGCTGTCCGCCCATTGGTCCTGGCGTGGGCCAATGGAGTGTCTGAGGCTACGTGCTACACGGTCAGATGTGAATGGATCCATTCACATGTCGGGTTTCGTAATGCGATGAGTCTACACCGATATTGCGCTGTGAATAATGAAGCATTCCAGCAAACGCATGCCTGATCGGTCGTGACGACTGGGGAGGCTTCGCGAACAGGGCTTCCTGACGTTGAGGAGAGGCGAATGCGGTCTCAGTGGGCGAATGAGGGAAGGCAGACCTGCTAGACCCCATGGATAAGTTAAAATGCTTATTTTATACTCATGCCGCGATCGGGCTGGCAGTGGTCCACTGGACCACCGGGGATAACAGTACTATTACAATGCCCGCGATCAGGTGTTGGGGGGCACGACGCCGACAGACCCTGGCTCCGGAGCTCGGGTGGCCACCCACAGCTGGCGGCTGCTGTGTTGCGCCCTGCATTACTGCAGCTCACCTGTGGGTGGCCAGCCCTTGCTCCTGTTTCTTTCTGGCTCAACTTTGAGCACCAGTGTGCGGCGCAAGTAGGGATTGCACCAGCATATGTGCTGCACATCCCAGGCTAAATATCGGGATGTGCGAAATATGCATGGGTTCGTCCCCCGCACTTGTGCCGCATACATTAATGGTGCGCCCTGGTGCATTGGGATCTGCGTGGCTCAACATGCCCTTTTGAATATCACAACGGGGCACAACCCCTTTGAATATCCCACCCAATGTAAGCAAATTCTATGTGATTCTGCAACTCTAAAATTCTGTCTGGGTTTTTTTTGTTAGATTTCATTGTTGGAACTGCCGTTACTATGGCTGTCTGAGAGAAAAAGTGTGAGTCACATGAGATATGTGTGGAACATTATAGCCTAGGACAGCAGTAAAAAAAAAAAAGAAAGAAAAATGTAAGTTTTATTAACAGGAGTTTAAACAGAAACATAATAGTATGGACTCTAAGTAGATGATTCAGGGCTGTTGGCAGGATTTTTACAAAGGTTTTTTTTTATGCAGTCTGCAACCTTTTATTTTATTTTTTGATTTGTTCCCCACCCTCCCCCCAGGCCACGGCATACACATGTATGTACGCACATGGAGGCGCACACGCCAGGATCCGGTGGCCCCTTCCACCCATCCTGACTTGTGTCACCACCTGTACCACCTGCTCACCCACCAGAACTCTATCCGGTGGGAGTGAGACTATGGATGGGTGGGCATCCACCCCTTTGGAGGGGAGAGCCATGGCGCAATCCTGCTCCAGCCCTCCGCCCCCAAGCCGGCTCCCCGGTGATCTGAGGTTGTTCTAGACCCCAGGCCGCAGGTGTAGTGTGAGGTAAGGTGCCAGTGCCTTAGCCCTCTGTACTGCTGGGCCAGCTCGCAGTCTGCAACCTTTTAAAAAAAGCTGTGGGTCCTAGGGCCACCAGGACCTCAGAAGCCATGGGGTCCTAGATGCTCTGTGTTGCATTTTGTGGCTTATTTTGAAGCTGAAGAAGTCATATCTGAGATCTCCTACACCCCTTGCTCTAAGCAAAATTATTAACTGGCTGGCTGCTGGGTGAATACATATGTAATCGGTAGCGGAGGGCAGCAAGATGTTGCTACTGTAATATACCTAAGGCACTGTCTCATATATGTTATCAGCTCTAATATCTATAGCTGTATCTACTGGTGTACAGGTAAGGAGTCTGGGGGCTGCCAGGCCCCCAGAAGCTCTGTGGTACTAGATGCTCTGTGTCTCATTGTGTGGCTTATTTTAAACCAAAACAACTCATCTGTGAGCTCCCCTCCACCTCCTGCTTTAAGAACAATTATTACTATCTAGGTGGCAAAGATTGTTTGTGTGTGTGTGTGTGTGTGTGTGTGTGTGTGTGTGTGTGTGTATACATATATGCACTGAACCTCAATGTGGAGTCTGTAGATGGTTTTGGCTGGATATTATACACTACTAACTAACTGCAGTGCTGGCTTGCTTATAGGGCAGGGGTTTAGGGCTGATTGGCTCCCAGAAACCATGGACTATGGTATGCTCTGTTGTGGCTTATTTTAAGTCTATATAATTCATATCTGAGCTCCCTGTACCCCTTACTGTAACCTCCACCCTCCCCAACTTTATATACCATTTAAGCAATTGAGTCAGTGCAACATGGCCTACAGCAAGGCTAGCAGGATGCTGGGATGTATCGATAGGGATATTGATAGCAAAAGAAAGGAGGTAATACTTCCCCTCTACAGATCCCTGGTGAGGCCTCACCTAGAGTACTATGCCCAGTTCTGGAGTCCTCACCTCAGAAAGGATAAGAATAGGTTGGAGACAGTGCAGCACAGAGCAACAAAAATGATTCAGGGACAGCAGGGCCGATCTTATAAGGAGCACCTCAAGGCACTAAATATGTACTCACTGGAGACCAGAAGGGAGAGGGGAGATGTGATAGAGACCTTCAGGTTCCTTAAAGAAATTAAAGTGAACTGCGTGGTATTATTTACAAAGTCTGTATACCAATTCAAGGTCACATGGATGCGAATGGAAATTAACAGGAGGTAGGTTCAGGAGAGATGTGAGGATGTACTACTTTACAGAAAGGGTGGTGGAACTTTGGAACAGTCTGTCAGCTGAATTGGTGGGTGCAAAAATGACCACAGGATTCAAGCAGACTGGGACATAATGAAGGGAATAGTGGTTACCGGGGGTGACAGGACCAAGGAGGAGAATAGAGAGAGGATGGGGAGGGTTTGTACCCTGGAGAAATGGTAGATTCCAGGGATTACAGGAAACCTGGGCAGACTGAATGGACCTCTGTCTTTTTCTGTCATCATTGTCTAGGTTTCTGTGTTTCTGTACCAGGCACCTTGCTTGGAAACAAATCTGTAACATAATTCTTAGTTCAATATTGGGTACCACACTTGTTGCCCCCATTCCATTCTCCAATGTGGTAGGCCTGACAAAGGGAGTGAGGGGAAAGGTAATTTGACAGTGGTGGGGATTCCCAGTGCAAAGTTACCATCTCCTAAATGCCTACCACCCACCCCCACCATGCTTCCAAAAGTATAGCGGGTATTTTCATACCACTGAACTGTAGCAACGAATGTCATTCTACTGACACATGTGGTCATCTGGAGAAAACGCTTCTCACAACTTATTTGTTTTAACAGCGTCTGACACAGATGACACAGAAAAAAGTGGACCGGAATGTCAATAAAAATGGGACCACAGTGAAGACCTCTCTGAACAGCACAATTAGTGAGGTGGCAGTGTAGAACCCAGCCAGACCCTTCCAAACACTTGCATTGCCTTTCCACTGTGGTACCTCTTTTGCTTAATTTATGAAAATGTAAAACAGGCATATGAAACATGACAACTTTGCATTTTGTATAGAGGATGACTTAAGTAATTTATTTCTAAATCATCAGCCCACCCACCTGAACAGCTCCCTTGCCCAACTGCACAGCCTATCCCTTGATATACAGCTATTAAGGGACACATCTTTGGCAATAGTGGGCAGCAAAATGTACCTGCTGGTGACTGATACTAGTCGACGTTCTCTACTTCTTTTTTGCTGTCCTGGAGACATCGTCTCTGATCCTGCTGCCTTGCTTCATCTTCCTCGAGGGCTAGCTGACAGTGTGAATTGTGGGCAGTGGCCGTGCTGTATTCCAGTCACATTCACGATGCTGACATGAGCTGCAATTGGCCAGCCAGTCATAGGGGGACCGTGTGGAGAAAGACTCACAAAGCAGCTCCAGTCATCTTACTGGCACTGAGGGAGCTGATTGGTAGCAGATGGGGGGGGGACGCATGCAGAGAAAAAGTGCTGGGGTTCGTCATGTGTGCATTTAGGGAGGCAGTATAGCTCAGTGGTTTAAGGCTCTGAGCTGCAAATCTGGTGACATCCAGCAGATCAGACCTGGGTTTGAATCCCACAGCTTCCACTTACATACTGTGTGACCCTGAGCAAGTCACTTAACTTCCCTGTGCTCCCAGGTCGCTCCTGTGAAAAAGCTTTCGGCTTAGTGTGCTACCTGGTTAAACAACTAAAAAAAATAAATAAATAAACACTTTGTGACAGTCATAAAATAAACAGAAATAATGAAAAAAATGTTACAAATGATGAAAACAGGAGGGCAGTTTCAAAAGGGGGGTTCTTTCGAACCATACAAACCCCCCCAGCAACGGCTGTGTGATTACAATGAACTACATATAGAATAGTGTATAGGAGCTCATACACAACATGGCTATTCTTTCAACAAGCGGTTACAATGATGGCAAGGACTTCAAGAGCGAAGTTCAAGAGGTCCATCTGTTGTCATGGTAACCACGAGGCGAAAGAATACCCTTTTTGTGTACTGGGTCTCCCATACACTATTTTATACAGTGTGTAGTGAAAAAATATGCTACTAGTGTTTTTTAAAAAAAAACTATTACTAGAGCCAAAATGCAGTTTAACTGCATAAACAGGAAAGCAGCATTTACTTCAACAAGAACCCAAAATTCAGCTTTCACTTCACAGCAGCATCTGTCTCACACTAATTGACTCCCTCTAATATTCTCCATGTCTTGGCCTGAAATAAATATGATAAAAATCAGAATTACTCACAGTTTGTGATTGCAGCAGTCAGCCTCTGCTCTACGCTGTCTGCACTATGCTGCCATCTGCCTGCCTGTACAGCTCACTTGCTTCTTGTTTCCCAGCTACATTACAACCATGCTCTACCCTCTGAACTGCACCCCCCAACTATGCCTGACCCTGCAACAAATCCAGGTCACAGTCATCCCTTTTTACTGTCGGCTAAGACTGCTTATACTGCCATTTTTATGTTGGCTCACGCTTGCGCGCCAGCCATCATATTGCATTAGTAGCAGATTTGGAGGTGCGGTCACTGTGGGCGAAAGTAGGGCATGCATCAGTAGGTGCGTCCCTCATTCCCCAATAAGCCAGCATGCAGGCGCTGACACCAATAATACGTAAAGTAGCCACCAGATCTGAGAAAAGTGCTGTTGCAATGAGAGCCAAGCTCGTCACACAGCGGCATAATAACACACCTGCCAACATGCCTTTTCTGGTGAAGCAGTTCAATAAACATGGTGGCACTGACTGCCACCATGCAGAGTGCTGACTTCAGGGTGCTCAATCCCCCTGTCAGCATGCCCCAACCCACTTCATTTGCCGACAGGGGAGCCCACTCCCCATAGGCATAATGCCCCTTCCATTCAATTGTGCCGGTGCCCAATCCCCTCGGCATCAAGCGCCCCAACAGTCATTCTTTGCTGATGGGGGCCCAATCCCATCAACTTCAGTCCCCCTGCCCAGTTCAATTTGCTGATGGGGGAGCCCCCCCATTGTCATAATGTCCCCAACCCCCGATTTGTGCTGTGTGCCAAGGGGGTGCCCAATCCCCCTCAGCATCATTCACACCCCCCACCTGTTTCTGTGCTGATGGGGGCCCAATCCTCTTTGGCTGTGGTCCCCCTCCCCCGAATGCAGGTGGTACACTGGGAGCCCACCCCAGTGTACCAAACAAACACCTGCAAAAAAAAAAAAAAAGTCACTCGTTGTCTTTTTTTTTTGCCCTATAAGAAGAAAATGGTTCCTCGCTGTCTCTCCTGCCCCTCCCCAACCCGTGCCCACCCTCTGTGTACCCTGCCTTCCCACGCACACCCCTCACCCCATACTTACCTCCGGAGCCCGCACGACAATCTTTGGTAGACCGGGAACACGTCATCTGCACTCTTCAAAACCGACCGCAAACTAAAGAAATGCCGGTAAGCTGTATAATGGCATAAATAGGGTTTTTTCAACTTTGGTGCATATCTCGGGCATTTTTGGAAATTTTGGCACCAAATCTTCAACATGGGGTTATTAGGACCCTTCCTCAGGAATTCAGTCACTGTCATGGCATTATTCAGTCGCAAAAGATGATTTTGTGGTCACTGCGTGGAATCACCTTTTGGGACTGATTAACGAAAGGACAGTGCCACTGTTCATGAGGTGGGCTCTCAAAAAGCCTATGTTGCAAATTTGGTGAAAAAAAATCCAAAAAATTACTGTTTTATGTGCGTGTGTTGCACAGTTTCCACGCACGCTTGTAACTTCGTGAATCTGTAATATTTTCACTCCAGATTTTCAACATTGCCATTTTTCCACACCTCTTTATGAACAGTACAGCTGTTATTTTACATATCCTGGCCGAAATGTGTTTTCACACTTCTGGCACAGAATAGCACTGTCACTGTGGGAGATCAGTTTTAGGGACAGATTAAGAAAATGACAGTGAAAATGTACATGAGCAGAGGTCCTAAAATGCCTATGTTGAAAATTTGGTGACAAAAGTCTATAAAATGACTGTGTTACAAGCATGTGTTGTGCAGTTTCCATGCACCCATGTAACTTCGCAAATTTGCAATATTTTCATGCCAGATTTGCAACACTGGCATTTTTCCACACCTCCTTATGAACAGTACAGCTGTCATTTTTCACATCCTGCCCAAAATGTGCTTTCACACCTGTGGCGCACAATGGCGTGGTCACTGTGGGAAATCAACTTTTGGGACAGATTAACAAAATCACAGTGCCACTCTTCATGAGGGGAGGCCCCAAAATGCCTATGTTGAAAATGTGGTTAAAAAAATTCCCAGAATAATTGGGTTTATTTATTTATTTGTGTTTAACCAGGAAAGCATGCTGAGCAGGGAGCCGCTCAATTCCAGATGCATCCTGGGGGACATGTCCCAACAGTAACATTTACAAATACAATTGCAAAAGACAGACCTGTACACTTATACAGAGAGGCACTGTACTGGGTTACGGACGTGTGCTGTGCAATTTTTATGCATGTTCATGACTTCACCAATTTTTCATATTTTACACTCCAGATTTTCAATGGTGCCATTTTTTTTAAACCTCCTCATGAACAATACAGTTGTCATTTTGCACATCCTGTCCAAAATGTGCTTTCATGCCTGTGTCACCAAATGGCATAGTCACTGTGCAAAACCACCTTTCGGCTAACAAACTGATAGTGCCGCTCTTCATGAGGTGGGGTCACAAAAAGCCCATATTGAAAATCTGGAGTAAAAATACCAATTATCACCTACGGCGTTAGGGTTTCTAACTGTAACACCCCACCCTGTAGAGACTGACAGGTGTCAGGGGTGTGACTTTAGATCATTGGCTTTAATGCTCATGCCATTCCATCCCCACCCTGCAGCCAGTGACAGGCATCGAGGTCTGCCTTGGAGTGTTCAGCCCTAATGTTCACCCCATTCTCCTATACTGCACCCATCTCAGTGTATTTCCTTATGGAATGGGGCAAGTATAAAGCCTAAAGAGTCCAAAGCACAGCACGACACTTGTCAGTGTCTACAGGGTAGGGTGAGGTAAAATGGCATGATCATTATTGTTGACAACCCAAAGGCACACTCCAATACCTGTCAGTCTCTGCAGGGTGGGGGCGGGGTTGGCATCAGTTCAGTACTTCACTGCCATTCCTATTATGCATCTCTAACTCCTGCACTACCAATGCCAATGCCAGTGAGACAACATTCAACATTGACGAATGCTTTTTTTCATTACCTTCTACTTTTGTCTTCAGGCTGTAAGGCTAGTCTATTCAATACTGCCGAAAAGTAAGTGATGTAACATATAGTCAGACTAATATCTATTTAAATATCTGGGCCCCAAAGCCACACTATTATACACTATTGTAGGTGCACTGTTAGCTTAGACAATAGGCATAGCGGCTGGTCAGAATTAGCCCTCAATTTTAGTATTGCATGGCAAACAGCAGGGCCCCGGTATGCATGGTACTAACATTAATAGTGCCACACTAACAACAGATAAGACATCTGAATGGAATAGGAGCTATATTTAAGGGCACTGAATGGATCCTCATGCTGAATACACAACTGTCACTATGCAGATGGGACACACTGTTGCATACAAGCCACTGTCCTATATTCAGTAGATTTTGGAAGTGGTAACTGGCAGCCAATGTGGCACTACTTACTGCTTCCAAATCTCTACCCTTACCAATGTGCACAGCAGTGTGCAATCCCCCTAACCCAACCCACCTCCCTGTCTTCGATTGAATAGTAATTCCCTGGTAGTCTAGTGCCCCCGGCCCAATCCCTGAATGACTAGCAATATCTCTAGAAGTCTACTGCCCCCAAACCCTGAATAAATACAACATCCCAGGTAGTCTCTGATCCTCACATGAATAGCAATGTCCCTGGTATTCTAATGGACTCCTCACTAGAGCTCTAATTTAATAGAAATATCAGTGGTAGTCTAGTTGTACAGTCCTCCTGCCTGGTGCTCATTATAATAACCATTTCCCACACCTGACTCCCTGGACAATCCACTCAGCACCCACTGCTCCCACTCCTCTCTGCCCCTAACTCACCCATAAAGTTCCATGCCTGGTCCACTGTCAGCTCTGCAGACAGTGACCAGCACAGACTCTCCACACATCATCTTGGCCAGCTGCCACCTGAATGGCAGAGAGCAAATAAGCATGTACTGTAATATGGAAACAGTGCTTTCTACAGTATGCATGTGCTCACTCACTGTCATTCAGATGGCCACCATCTGAGGTGGTATGAGGGGGATCTGTGCAGGTTGCTGTCTCCACATCTGACAGCAGACTGGGCATGGAACTTTATGGGGCAGTTGAGGTGGATGGGGAGATGCAGTGGTTGTTGATCTGGTGGGGGGGATGATTATTTATAATGGGGATCAGGTGGGAGGGGGTACCACTGGACTACCAAAAACTTTGCTATTCATGTGGGGATCAGATAGGGAGGCCACTAGACCATCAGGGATGTTGCTGGTCAATGAGGGATTGAGGGAACACTTGGCTACCAGACACTATTTAGACAGGGATTGGGTGAGGGTGGTTGTAACAGTTGTGACGCTGCACAATCCATCAGAGCATTTGTGGGTGGAGGCATTGTACAAATGTGATAATTGCCACATTATGACATGCAAATGACCTAAGGTTGCTCAGATTTTCTGGAATCTGTTCATACATACAAAGTACAATGTTCGGAAATTCTGAATCCGATTCTGGTACCAATCCAATTCTGTGTATGGACTTGGAATGGTATCAGAAACAGAATTGGAATTTAAAATTCCATATCTAGCCCAGCATGTAATCCCCCCTTCCAGTTCAGATAAAAGAATATAACAACCCCACTGAGCAGGCCCAAACACAACAATGTTCTCTCCACCAAGCCCCCCAGTTTCCTGGCTTGGTGGGCCTCTGCTTCCTGAACTGGTGGCTCAGTGGGTTGGTGGTGGACTGGAGCACCTGGTAGTCTGGTCACACAGGTGGTAGTCTGGGGTTTCAGTCAGTCAGTACTGGTCTAGCCAGCATCAGCTCCTCTTCTTTTCTCTCCCCTTAACATGGCCTGTCACTTGCATATCTCTGTGCATCACTCTCCAGTCAAGCGATTTTGTTCTGCACTTACACCCCTCACTTCTGGTCCCATCCAACTCATTCCACCCCATCCCTGAATCAACCAGAGTCAGAACCTGCTGCCTCCACTCACCGTCATTCCTGCTATCAACCATGCTAGAGTCTCACACACTTGTTGTTGTGCAAACCTGTGCGACCCTGTCATGGAGGAACAGTTCCTCCTGGTGTCTGCAGGGACATTTTTAGTCTGGCCTAACACCACTATACCATGGGAGACCTAGCAGACACTGACACTAACTAAATGGAGGCAGTATAGTGCAGCGGTTTAAAGCTCTGAGCTGCAAATCTGGAGATCTGAGTTTGAATCCCACAGCCCCCACTTGCATACTGTGTGACCCTGATCAAGTCACTTAACTTCCCTGTGCTCTCAGGTTGCACCTGTGAACTAGCTTTCAGCTTAGTGTATCTCACCTGGTAAAACAAAGGTTAAAAAAAAAAAATTAAAATTAAAAATCACAAAGCTGCCTGCAGTCAAAAAACCCACTGTTGTTGCCGAGTAGTCCTCCATTTTTCCCTTCCCAGCAGACTCATCAAAGAAGAGAGGATGGAAGGAAAAATATAGGACAAGTTGCGGGCTGCAAGGCATGGTCTCTCAGTGCCTGCCTCACATGGCGCAAACTGTAGAGCCATACCCAACATTGGGGATCAGTGGCACAAGGGGGGATTAATTTGGATACTATATGAGCAACCAGTTGGGTCTGTCACTGCTGGCTGATTAGGGTCAATCATGGTGGTCATCATCAGCATCGCTTGGTCAATGCAGCCAGCCAGAAGGCACCCGCAGCATAGGGGAAGGGACTGAGGGCAGCAGCACCTCACCAGACAAACTTTGTACATGTCCTATGACCTACACATCTCTGAAGGTAAGGGTGGCATAGAAGAAAACAAAACAAGAGGGATGGACAAATGGGGATCCAGGAAGGAACTTGACAACCTTTAGTTTTACCAGTGCTGGATATGGATTCAGAGATTCCAAATTCACGTCCGATCCCTTTTTTAAGAATTAGGATTTGTGGCCTTCAATATTGAAAATCCTAATTCTGAAAAAAAGCCTCAAATCTGAGGTATCTCATTTGTCGGACAGATTCTGAGCAAACGTGAAATGGCCCCTTAGTGTCTTGAGTGCCATATGAGTGTATTCACATGCCAAATACTGAACATGGCCCCCAGGAGCACAGGCACCATCCCATTTGAAATGTTCTCTCTCCTTTTGCTCCTGGGAGTCTGTTGCCAGAAGGAGACTGCATTACCACCACGATTATGCAATTTACATGGTACTAACACAACTGCATATTGCTATAGGCAGCACACTTTGGACAGGGTACTCTGTCTGTGTATATATAGTGGCGTGGTAGCGCTACTGTAATTAGGGTTCGGTAGGCAGTTTAACGTTAAACCTCAAATTTGCACTTTAATAACTTTGCAACTATTAAACAGATTTGTACAAAATTTGGTATGCGCTGTCCCATGGGGTAGATCTCTCGACTTACAGTTTCTTTCTTTGGCTATTTTTTCCTCCTCGCATTGAGACCACACAGTTTGGAATTTTGGTCTGAAATTTTCAGGGTAGAAAGAGCTTGCCCCAACAAAACAAGCTAGCACTGGTTTGGTGAAAAACTATTAGTTTGTTTCAAAGTTATAGAATTGTGAAATTTCAGGTTCTGAACATGTTCAGTTCTGCCTTTTGGATAGCTGCATGGTATGAATAGGTATTTAGGGATCATGAAAAGGGATCTTGACAGCTCGCAAAGAGGGATTCATAAAATCCCTCTTCATGGAAAAAAATTCCCTTTTGCCAGCCGCCATCTTGTTTTCATTTTTCTTCTCAAACAAAACCTTTTAACTTTAGCCAGGGATGTCTTCTGCAGACATCCAAGCATGTATTTTGTTAATGTGGATACCCTCTACAGACCTACGGTTTTGGTTTACTTTACTGTGGCCCCAGAATGTTTATTTTTGATTTTTAAAATCCCTTTTCATAACTCTCTTCCGATCCATTTTTGTGGTGTGAAAAGGGATTTTGATACCTCAAGAAATGTATTGGGTGGTCAGATCAGATGGCCCTGCGGGTAATCCCTTTGGATTTTGACACCTCACGAAAAGGGATTTTGGCACATCACGAAAAGGGATTAATTTTTCAAATCCCTTTTTAATGACCTGACAAAATCCCATGAGGTGACAAAATCCCTTTTCACATTGTAAAAAGGGATTTCTGGCAGGGCTATCTGGTCCCACAATCATGAAAAGGGATTTTGACATCTTGCACAAAGGGATTCAGCTGGCAAAAAGGGATTTTGACAGCTCATAAAAAAGGATTTGAAAAATTAATGTAGTGATCACACAGTTTCAAACTGTAGTATTGACAGGCACCCATCCAGGACTATCTGTGTGTAAGCCCCTGTAATCAGGCTTACACTTTGGGAGCTGCAGATACGTGCTTCCCAGTGGCATGGTTTGCATCGGTGGTTTGTGGAGGTTGGGTGCGCACCTTTCAGCCCCATTTTTGGCTTTGTGGCTCCAGCTGTCAATGTTCCTGGTTCTCAGTCTGTGGCAGGCAGGCTGAGCTCTGTGGTGGTTGCTTCCATGCCTCTGGGTGCATAGTGGGTTCTAGGTCCAGTTTTCTGGGTTGGCTGGGCCTGGGACCACATGGAGTCAGATTCAGGAGGAAGAGAAAGGGAATTGTAAATATTTTATGGCAGCTTGTGCTACTGCACATGCGTGGCCACCAGGCAAAGAAAATTAAAGGAGCTGCTGTTTCATTCATTATGGGGGAGTAGTTTCAGCACCAGCTGGTAGTGATGGGGGTACATTATCAATAGTTTATTATGGGACTATGTGTCCCATAGATCTTTGGAGCATGGGGGGGGGTTAGGCACCCAGGGAATTGGTCCAGATTGGACCTTTTGGGGTTTTGGGTGCCCAGAGAATTGGTCCAGATTTGACCTTTGTTTTGGCAGGTGTTTCTGGTGCCATGAGAGAAGAAGATAAAAGCAGGAGAAGGGGGAGAGAGAGAGGTTTGAGCAGGGATGATTGCCCACTCGGCCATTTAGGTGGTTCAATGGTTGGGAGAGCAGTTGATGTAGTGGTGGCTGCTTAGTTTGGAGCCCCATGTTTTGGGGCTGGTCAGAAAATCTGTTTCCCCCAAAGATGGGGACCCTGTGTGACCTAGATGAAGAGGAAGAATGGATGGGGATATGCAGTATGGCAGTGGGCTATGTGACTGCTAGCCCGGAGGACCACTGCTGAGTGAAACCCCCTAAGAGAACTGGTCACCATGGAGAAAGTAAAGGGAGAAGTGCTCACTGCCTTTAGGCACCAGATAGGAACAGAGGGATAAACAGAATGGCACCTAAGAGGTGATGGGATCCAGAGGTCCAGGCAAAGCCCCTGGTCCCAGATACTGTTTGCAATTGCACCACGTATAGAGAGACTGTGAATGGGGTGCCAGGGTTCCACATCAAAACAGTGACTCCTGAAACAGCAAGGAGTCAAAATGGTACAGAATAATAGTGAGTGCCATTATCGGCAAACTTTCTGTTTGCCCCGCACACCCACCATTGTAGGGGGCTGTGCCCCCCATAACCCCCTTACTTAATATACCAACTCCAGGAGGATCTGGACCTCGGGTAGGGGGAACATAAAGTTCACCGATACGGTACTCACTATTATTGTATACCATTTTGACTACTCGCTGTTCGGGAGTCGGTATCTTCACGGGCTCCCGGGTGCCAGTGGGTTCTGGGAGGTTTGCAGGGAAAAACCCTGGTTCCACATGGCCTCAGCTAGAGACTTGTTTCTGTGTTTAAGGAGGAACCGATGCTGTTTTCTGCTAAAGGCCTGGTTTGGCCACTAATTATGCTGACTGTGTTTGGATTGTGACTGCCTAGCCTTTCTGGTAGCTGCCTGTGTTTTTGCTCCATGGAGTGACTGTTTCTGTTTTACTAACAGTTCATTAAATGATATCCCTCGTTCCTGCAGTTCTGGTGTTTGTCTCATTTGTTTGACTAACAGTTTGCAGCTAACAGACTGACATTATGGCTGTACTAAGTTCCTCCATGGTTGAACTTGTTACAGCTGTTTGACAGCCTAGCATTCGATACACTGAGGATCACATCTCTGGTCTGTACAAAATAGATACAGTTGGTGTGAGTCTCATCCTTTTTTTCATTAAATATACTTTACTGAAACAACAACGTTTTCCACTTTTGTGACACAGACACAACAAATACAAGTAATAACACTACTTTCATCACATATACAACCAACATCTGTCCCCCATCCCCCCTCCCCCAGAGTACAACACTATTGTAACTTGCCACCCTTAATTTGCTTTGGGGATTGGGGCTCTGGTCTGGAGCATCCAACCTGAAGTTTTCTCTCTTTTGATTTCACTTCCTCTTTTCAGTAAATTCTAGGTACCTTGTCCTTCTTAGCACTGTGTGTTTACCTTTATCTTATTTATTCCCTCTCCCTAAACTGTATATATTGCTTCTTCTTTCACTATTTTTTCTATCCTGTATTTCTCTTCAGGCAAAGCTTCAGATTAGGCCACATCTTTTTGTTCTTCTTTAACTGGGTCACCCCCAATTTTATTCCATCCCCTCGTACTAGTATTGAGTGGGACACCGATACATGTTACACATTTCTTGCCTTGCCGAATACCCCTTGTTTCTTTCGGGTGCTTGCACCACCTGTTTAATTCTCCCTCACTTTTTTCTCTGCTTTTATTTATATAGGGGATATACAACAGGCTGACTCAAAATATGCAATTTATCTTCAAGTGTGAGGGGGTAGGACCGTAACTCAACAGTGGCAGAACCACGAGTGAGATATGAAAATTTTGCCCACTCACAAGTGATGATAAATTGCCTATTTTAAGTCAGGCTATTGTATATTGTATATCTGGCAGTATACCCTAGAGGTTGGAGTAACGATCTGTGAATGAGCTTGGTACATCCAGCAGACCAGATCTGGGTTTGATTCTCACAACCTCCACTAGCATAATGTGTGATTCTGAGCAAGTCACTTAACCTCCCGGTGCTCCCAGGTCGCCCCTGAAAACAGGCACTTGTGCCTAGTGGGCCTTACCCAGTTACCAAAGACTAAAATAAATAAATAAATAAAATAAAAACAAAACTATTTGCTTCAGTGCTGTACTAGGCATTGTAATGTCATCAGCATTGCAGAAGCTGCTCTCTGATTGGTTCAGTATTCCACTGTGATGACAGTAACTTAAAAAATATTTCATTGTGAGAACAGTAACAATTATATTTTTTGATATCTTGCTGTTACTGATGTCACAAACTAAGATATTTTTTATCTTGTCATTTTCACCCCCACTCCTGTTATATACTTAGGAGTTTCTCTTAGCAGTGGGTGCATAGGGCTGTTGCCCATTTTTGTCCCATGGCATTCTCAAGTTTTCCCTGGAGGTGCTTGTTGCCTCCCCCATTATTTCCTTTTTACCGGTATAAACTTGAATGTTACAGTTGATGCAATATTGTTTCTTAAGGCACATTCCTTGCAGTGGTATTATTCTGTTTTACTGAGAGTTTTTTTTTTTGGGGCAGTAGATTGGCATCTTGGATGGGGCACTGTGAAGCACTTCAGGGCCAACAGACTGCAAATACTTTGATGTCAGTTCCTGGAGTGCTAGCTGTTCTGTCTCCCTGGGATGGTTCCTTCCTTCATTGGGATCTGTTGGTGAGTAATCATTTTCCATTAACACACTCTCTACTTGGCCCCCCAAAGCTCATATCTCTTTTTGATTATGGTCACAACATCCATAGTTACCTGGAATGTTAAACATTTAAATAATCCAGTGAAGTGGATCTGGATTCTTTCCCATCTTAAATCCATTCACACAGACATCGCTTTCTTACAGGAGTCCCAACTTTTAGATGTGGAGCATGCAAAATTACACCAGGATATAGCTGAACAGGTCTATTTTTCATCTTTCACACAGCGGGCATGGGAAGTGGCTATCTTGATTTGTCACAATCTTCCTTTGCTGGTACATTTTCATCTTAAAGATGGTCCTGGTTGATGGATTTGGTATTGAGTACTTTATACTCTTTCCCTATTCATTTTTTTCCCTCTTTATGCTCCAAATTGCGACAATCTGGCTTTCTTCCAAAATACTCTTTTACTCCTTTTCGGGCTTTGAGACCATATTATTTGGTGAGGAGATTTCAATCATTACAGGTACCCTTCTGGCTAGATCACCTTTTTCCCAATATACCCTCTCTATGACAGTCAAGGATCTTATCTCACAGTGCTTCAAATTAGGTTTCATTGAGGCCTGGTGGAATTTGCATCTTTTAATACATACATACATACATACATACATACATATGAATTTGCCAGCAGAAACAGGCCCTATGGTCTATCAAGTCTGATTGAGTGTGAAGCTAGCACTCGTAGATCGTAGCTACCCCACCCCCTCCCACTCATTCCCCTCTGGCAATTTCTCATTATTACTTACCCAGACACTCCCCCTTGCCCTGTCCCATGCCCTTTTGAAAGTGCCACCATCTTACATGATACCACTTCCTCTGGTAGGGTATTCCAGTTTGACACCACTCTTTCTGTGAAGTAATGCCTTCTTATCTCTCCCCTAAATCTGCCCCCCTCCAATCTTAACCCGTGTCCTCTTGTGTCCCTTCCTTTTCTTAGCCTAAATAACTCAGCTGTGCCAGACTTGCTGAACCCCTTCAGATACTTGAACATTTCAATCATATCCCCCAATCCCTCCTCTCCTCCAGGGTGTACAAACTCAGATGCCTCAATCTGTCCTCGTTTGGTTTGCCTTCCATCCTCTGGATCATTTTTGTTGCTCTATGCTGCACCCCCTCTAGTAGCATGATATCTTTCTTCAGATACAGCCACCAGAACTGCACACATTACTCCAAGTGTGATCTGACCAAAGATCTGTAGAGGGGCTGGATCACGCCCTTATGTCTAGACAAGATTCCCCTCATACTACACCCCAGCATCCTGCTAGCCTTGGCTGCAGCCTTTCTACACAGAGCAGAGTTGTTCATGCCCTCAGATATCATCACCCCCAGGTCCTTCTCTTCCTCAGTGACTCCAGTCTCACCCCTCCCAACCAGTATTCCCTCCTCGGGTTCTCACCCCGAAGTGCATAAGCTTACACTTCTTTGCATTGAAGCCCACTGCCACTTTGCTGACCACTCCTCCAGTTTGGTTAGATCCCCTTGTAGCTATTTCCACCCCTTGACATCATCTACCACCGCTCCCATCTTGGTATCATCTGAGAACAGACTGATCCTGCTCTTAACTCCATGTGAGATATCCGATATGAACAGGCCAAACAATACCCGACCCAGCACAGATCCCTGCGGCACCCCACTTGTCACAGGCATAGAAGTTGAGAGTTCCTCCACCACCACCACCACCCACTTCTACCTCCCCATGAGTCAATTCATGACCCAATTAGCCATCTTCTCACCCACCTCCATGGATCTCAGTTTCCACCCCAGCCACCCATGAGGCACTGAATCAAAGACCTTACTGAAGTCCAAATACAGGACATTCACTGCATTGTCCCTATCCAGTTCTCTTGTTTCCCAGTCATAGCACTCTATTAAATTGGTCTGGCAAGATCTGCCCAAGATGAACCTATCTTGCAGGCCATTTACCTCGAGAAAATTCACCAATCTCTCCTTCAGGATCGCCTCCATAAGTTTAGCCACTATGGAAGTAAGACTAACAGGTCTGTAGTTTCCTGGCTCATCCCTTTGGTCACTTTGTGAGTAGGCACCACATGAGCCAACCTCCAGTCCTGTGACATGCATCCCATGTCCATGAAGATGTTAAACAGGTTCACCAGTGGTCTGGCCAACACCTCTGCCATCTCCCTCAGCACCCTGGGGTGAATGCCATCAGGACCTGGTGCCTTGTCCACCCTTAGTGCCTTCAAACCCTCTAGTACTTTTTTCCACTATCACCCCATCAGTCACCCTCCCTTCCCCACCCTCCCAGTCCATGGAGGTAGTGGACCACCCTCTTCCTGGGTGAACACAGTGCAGAAATATTCATTCAGTGCTTCCACCTGTTCCACTCCCCTTTCCACCACCCCTCCTGATCCTCACTATTTGGTCCCTGCAACTCCTTTTTTCTCTCACATATCTAAAAAAGTCCTTCTCCCCTTCCTTGATGCCCTGAGCCAACCTTAACTCTCTGGAGGCCTTGGCCTCTCTTACTAGTTTGATAATCTCCCTGGTCATCCTCACATACTCCTCCCTTTCTTCCTCCCCATTGGTCTTCTTGAATCTTGTAAATGCTGGTTTCTTTTCCCTTACCCTCTCCAAAACTTTCTTGTTCAGCCAACATGGATTCTTAGCTCTGCTCTTCTTACTCAGAGTCCTGAATACTGTATATAAATGCATGAATATACTTTTTTTTTACCAATGTACTGTATATAATTCATATTCCAGGATAGACAGGCTTCATGTCTCTTTGGAGATACACTTCAACATAATTTCCTGTTCATACTCCCCAGTCATTATTTCTGATCATGCCTCCTTGGAATTGGAGCTATGAAATGTTCTGGATGCCTCCGCGGATTGTTCTTGGAAAATGGACCCACTTATATTGTGTGACTCAGATTTCCTCACTCAACTTTCTGCTGACATCACAATATATATTTCTGAGAATAAAAGCACAGTGTCCTCTTTGGGCATATAATGGGACATCATGAAGACTTGTATTTGGGGCCAACGTTATTGTTCATTCTGCCAAACTTAAATGATCTAGATAGACCTCTTGAACGCAGCTGGGGTCTCAGCTTAAGAATCTTTCATTCTCTCATATGCAGCAGACCACTCTAGACCATTACAAGTCCCTGTTGAAGATGCAACAAGCTGTAGAACCTCTTGACTCTCTGCAAACTGAAAGGGCATAAAATAGGTATAAAGCCAAATATTATGAGCAGCAAATAAAAGTATAAAAATGCTTGTCTGGCTACTCCAGAACAGGGCACAAGACAAGTCTATCATACACATCCTTTCTGATTAGGGTGGGCAGATTACAGACCAATCTGGAATCAATGCTCAGTATGTTCACTTTTGTAAGTCTCTGTACTTATTGGGGTTTTGTAAACCAGTCCTTTCGACCATGCCAGAATTTGACTTACACTATATGGCTTTTCCCATTCTTTCCAAAGAGGAGAGGTTACATTGGCTGCTGCTTTCTCTCCATCAGAAGTTTACAGGCTCTTAATGCTCTTCCATTAGGTAAGGCTCTGATGGCATCCTGGCTGAACTTTACAAACAAGTGGTGCTAGCTATATTAGGCCTCTTTATGGACACATTACAGGCAGCTATGACTAATCAATGTATTCCTCCTTCATTTTACAATGCCTAGCTGTCTCTGATTCCAAAACCTGGCAAACCCATTTAAAAGGGTGCTTCATACCGCCCAATCTTGCTTTTTGGCAATGACATGAAATCAGGAATTATTAGGGTCCAAATGTAGCCCGTAATATTAATCTTGTTTTCCGACTTCTTTTGTAGGCTCTGCAACAGGGTGGGGCATCTGTATTGGTCTCACTCAACATGGAGAAGGCCTTTAACAGTGTTGAATGGGACCACATCTGGTGTACACTTGAGCGCTTTCAGTTTGTAGCAAAACATCTAGCTCTGCTGCAGTTGATTTATAGGTGCCCCAGTGACTGTTCAAATGAACTCCTGTATCTCACTTCCTTTTTCTATGTTGGAGTATGTAACAGGACTATCCATTTTCTCCCCTTCTTTTTGATCTTTCACTGGAACCCTTAGCCATCCATACTCATCTTCAGAGTTATGGTATGCTGCTCAGTGGGGCTGTCAGTGGTCTTTCGTTGTATGCGGATTATATGCTTTTTTTTCTCACCCATCCTGTATACCTCTTCCCATGCTTCTCACTCTGATGGACAGCTTTGGTGCCACTTTGGGTTATAAAATTAATTTGAAAAAGTATATTGTTCTCCCATTATCGCCAGAGAACTTTGATGACCTCAATCGTCCTCTTCCTCTTCAATGGACAAACACCAGCTCTAGGTATTCAGGGGTAAAGATACACCTGATACAATGATCTTTTTCAACCGTATTATCCATCACTTTTATGTCAGTCTGATGTAGAGCTGCACTGCTGGATGGAATTTCCTGTCATTACTAGGTCAAGTGAATGTTGTCAAGAAGATTGTACTTCTGAAATTTCACTATCTTTTCCAGACCTCACAATGCAGGTGCCAGACTTCTAATTCTGAAAATTCTGGTTTGCTTCTTAACAGATGGATTTCAGCAGGTAAGGTTTCAAGAATACAACATAAGTAGTTAATGGCTCCATATTCGGCAGGGTCTTTGGTCAGCCAGGTTTTAAATTATACTGCTGAGTGGCTTAGCAGAGATCTTTTTATGACCTGTCAAGCAAGGAGAAAGACCATGTGCAGTTTCCGGTACTTAAACATCTTAATATGATATGGTTCAGAACCCACTGCCGCATTCAGTACCTCAGGGAGTAAATGCACCGATCCCTTTGTGGGACCATGCTTACATGTCTCGTGTTTTTAAAGATAGTTAATGTGGGTGTTGGAGGGATAGTGGCATATAACGAATTGGTCATTTGTCTGAAAATAATACTGTTATCTCCTTTTTCCAACTTAAGGACAGATTTGATCTTCCTACAACTCATTTCTTTTTCTGACAAGTACAGCATTTTTAGTATCTTTAACAGGCAGATCATTAAAACTGGATGATCCATCTAATATAGCAATGTCCCTGGACACCCCCAAGGAGGAGAAAGGCCTGATCCCCAGGTTGTACGCTGTTCTACTCCATCATGTCAAAATTTCTAACCTCCCCATGATAGATAAGCAGTCAGTATGGCTAGACGGTCCATTTGATGAGGAGAATTGGTCAATTCTATTAAAAGAGGCAATTCAGATCCTGATAAGTAATACTTTAAAGGGGGCATAATTATGTTGTATGCAGCAAGCTTATTACACTCTTCTCAATCTGGATCACTGTCTTCCTCGCACAGATGATAGCTGCCCATGTTGTAATGGCCCCCATGCTGAGAGCTTCATGGTTCAGGGCTTGCCCAGAGTTAGGTACATATTGGTCCACCATTGTAAAAAATAGGTACTGTAAGTGTCAAACTAAGGCTATCTGCTAATATGCTCTTTTTGAGAGATCTAACCTCCTTGGAAGATGTTTCAGGGGATAGTTATTTATTTATTATGTTGGCTTGCGCTTGTGCACCAGCCAACATATTGCAGTAGTAGCAGATTTGGAGATGTGATCACTGTGGGTGAATGCAGGGCACGCATCAGTAGGTGCGTTCCTCATTACCCAATAAGCCGGCATGCAGGCACTGACACCAGCAATATGTAAAGTGGCCACCAGATCTAAGAAAAGTGCTGCTGCAATGAGAGGCAAGCTCGTAATGCAGTAGCACAATAACATGCCTCCCGACATGCCCTTCCTGGTGAAGCATTCCAGTAAACATGGTGGCAGTGACTGTCACTGCTGCCTGCCACAATGCTGATGTCAAGGGTGCTCAATCACCGTGTTGGCATGCCCTGACCCAGTTCATGTGCTGACAGGGGAGCTCACTCCCCATCAGCATAATGTCCCCCCTCCCATTTCAGCTGTGTGCCGAGGGGGTGCCAAACCCCCTTGGCATCATGCCCCAACAGTCTTTCTTTGTCAACAGGGGGCCCAATCCCCATCAGGTTCAGTCCCCCATTCAAAGTTCAGTCTGCTGATGAGGGGAGCCCACTTCCAGTCGGCATAATGTCCACCCCCATTTGTTGTGTGCTGAGGGGGGGTGCCCAATCCCCCTCAGCTCTTGCTCCCCCACTTGGTATGTGCCAACAGGGGTGCCCAATCCCTCGTTGGCTACAGCCCCCCAAAAAACACTCTGGTGGCACCCTGGGAGCCCACCCCAGTGTGCCAAATGCCCCTGTAAAAAAAAACCTTCCCATGATGTTTTTCTTTTTTTTAAAACCTGTAAAACAGAAAACAGTCCCTTGTTGAGTGCAGTGGGCCCTTCCCCAACCCGCAACACCCTCTTCACACCCTTTCTCCTCACACCCTCTTCACCCCATACTTACCTCCTGAGCATGGCGCACCAATCTTCGGTGGACCGGGAACATGTCTGCACTCTTGAAAGCCGACCACCAACTGAAGAAATGCCTGTAAGCTGTATAATGGCATAAATAGGGTTTTTTCAACTTTGGTGCATATCTCAGGAATTTTTAGGAATTTTGACACCAAATTTTCAACATGGGGTTATTGGGACCTTTCCTCATGAATTCAGTCACTGTCATGGCATATTTCAGTCCCAAAAGGTGATTTCGCAGTCACTGTGCAGAATCACCTTTCGGGACTGATTAACGAAATGACAGTGCCACTGTTCATGAGGTGGTCTTTCAAAAAGCCTATGTTGCAAATTTGGTGAACAAAATCCAAAAAATGACTGTTTTACGAGTGTGTGTTGTGCAGTTTCCACGCACGCTCGTAACTTCATGAATCTGTAATATTTTCACCCAGATTTTCAACATTGGCATTTTTCCACACCTCCTTATGAGCAGTACAGCTGTCATTTTACTTATCCTGGCCAAAATGTATTTTTGCACTTCTGGCGCAGAATAGCACAGTCACTGTGGGAAATCAGTTTTAGGGACAGATTGAGAAAATGGCAGTGACACTGTTCATGAGCAGAGGTCCTAAAATGCCTATGTTGAAAATGTGGTGATGAAGTCCATAAAATGACTGTTACAAGCACACATTGTGCAGTTTCCATGCACCCTTGTAACTTCTCAAATTTGCAATATTTTCATGCCAGATTTTCAACACTGACATTTTTTCACACTTCCTTATGAACTGTAGAGCTGTCATTTTTCACATCCTGCCCAAAATGTGTTTTCGCACCTGTGGAGCACAATGGTGTGGTCGCTGTGGAAAATCAACTTTTTGGACAGATTAACAAAATCACAATGCCACTGTTCATGAGGGGAGGTCCCAAAATGCCTGTGTTGAAAATGTGTCTCTGCAGGGTGCGGGTCAGGTTGGCATCAGTTCAATACTTCACTGCCATTCCTATTATGCATCTCTAACTCCTGCACTACCAATGTCAATGCCAGCAAGACAACATTCGGCATTGACAAATGTTTGTTTTAAATGATGAGAGTGCATGCTTAGTTATAGCACTACCAGCTGCAGCACAAGTGTCAATCAACTGATCTGTGGCATTGTTGAATGATGACCATACTGCAGCAGAACAAAAGTCGCTCTGCTGGAGTACAAACATTAACTACTACAGCAGAATGACTTTTCCAAAGGTACTGAAATCAGTAATAAATGAGCTCACACCACATACTGTAATGCTAAACTGAGAACCGAAGTATTAACAAGGCTCAGATTTGGGTAATAAGACCATGTGATGCATGTCAAAATATGATTGCTAGAAAGTATAAAGACTTTGAGGCTGTAGCGAATTGTGATTGTTTTAGTATTCCACGTAGAAATATTTGCACTTTTTTTATTTATTGTGTTGGCAAATTTTTGGTTTTGCAAAATGCATAAGTTTAAATGAAGTATTTTAAGGCAGCAGTACAATGAAAAAGGGGAAAAAATTTACCCTACCTTCTTTTACTATAAAATATTCCAGGCATCGTCCAGTTTCATTTGGTGGTACAATTTTCTAATTCCACCAAAATTTGAGTATTTCATAAATGTTTAAATAGATTTTTTTTTCTCAAGAGAAAAAGATGTTCAAGCATGATCAGGACCCCTACTTTTCTGCGGCACAGTGGGACCAAGTTCTGCGGCAAGACTACCATTTGCCGCAGAACTTCTGCAGCAGTGGTTTGTAATTTCTGCAGGAGTTCTGCGGTACTAACAAACTACTACATCACAGTGTCAGCTTCTCATCCTGACTTCACTTTCATGGCAGTGGTTATAGCAATCAGGATGGTGGAAAGCACAGAAACACTAGTTCAAAAATAACAGACATAAAAATAATGTTATGCCTAAAAAGGCAAAACAAATGTCTCTCCCTTAAGGTCCCAGCCTGTTGCATAAATGACATATGCAGAGGGGATCTTATGTGATAAATAAGTATTTCTCTATGCATGCTATCTATCCCCCAATGAGGTTTTCACTGTCTATCACTTATATATTTATATGTGCTTTCTACACCACTCATGAGGTTCCCACTGTGTATCACTTATATATTTATATGCAATCTGTAACATACATACAAATATGTGTGTGTGTGTGTGTGTGTGTGGTAAGAGAGACAGAGATACTTGTGTGTGCGTGTGTGCATGTGTGTGTGTGTATATGTATATGTGTATATATATATATATATATATATATATATATATATATATATATATATACACACTACAGTCAAAAGTTTTAGAACACCCATTTTCCAGTTTTTATTGAAATTTACGCAGGTTAATGTCTCAATGTACTCTGAAATTAAAGCATAGAACAAATAAACAATTGGAGATAAAAAGAAATCATAGAATCATTTTGTTTAACAAAATTTAATCTAAATTTTTGACTCATCAAAGTAGCCACCTTTTGCAGATATACTGTAACCGCCGAACACACTCGTGGCATTCTTCCTACAATGGACATCAAATATTGTTCGGGAAGTTCTTCCCAACACTGTTGTAGAAGTTCCCACAAATGTGTTGCACTTGTAGGTTGCTTTGCTTTCACCGTTCTGTCCAGTTCATCCCAAACCAGCTCGATGGGGTTTAAGTCTGGAGACTGTGCTGGCCATTCCATGATTTGAAGCCTACCGTGTTGTTCTTTTCCTCGAAGGTAGTTCTGACATAGCCTGGAGGTATGTTTTGGGTCATTATCTTGCTGTAGGATGAACCCCTGACCAACTAGGCATAGACCAGAGGGTATTGCATGGCGCTGCAAAATGCTGTGGTAGCCCTTTGGTTCAGGGTGCCAGTCACTCTGTGCTGTTGTCCTGTGAGCCTGTCATGCAAGCTGTTGACTCAGAAACTTGTCTTCTGATTCTGTTGTGGCTTTGGGTCTGCTCAGACCTCTTCCTGTCAGAGTTTCCTCCAGTTTCCAAGTGCCTTTTGATGGTGTAGGAAACTATACTCACTGATCACAGGCTTTCTTGCAATTTCTCTACAGCAGTTTTGCTAACCTGAACTTTTTTTAACCTCTAGCAGTTTACCGCTTACCTTTGTACCATTTCAGGTTATTCACTGGACTTGAATTGCTTAAATTTCAATAAAAACTGGAAAAATGGGGTGTTCTAAAACTTTTGACCGGTAGTGTATATATATATATATATATTATTTTTTAATTTCCATGAACTTGCATCCTCATTCATACAGGTCCCATTGGAAATGGAATAGAGGAGTTATCGCAAAACTCATTTTTCATGTCAACCTGCTTTCTCTGACACACTATGTAACACCATCAGGCCATGACATGCATGTGAATCGATTGTGAGATAGAGCTGTCCAGCCCATCACAATATGTCCACCATGTGACAGAACACTGCACCATACCTTCCCAGTGATGTGTTCCACCAATCCTTTTGCTGCCCAGCCAGCTCCCAGAGCTAATCTTGAGCCTGAGTTGCCAGCATGAAAACACAGCATGCTACCATCTGGCAAAAACTGCTGTCCCTGCACACAATGTTTCTCCATAACTTTTAGGTGATTCTATCAACCAATGACAATATGTAATCAGTAACCCTGGCAAAAATGCGTACAGTGCAATTATTTATTTAACAGGTCTATTCTTTTAACAGGTCTACACATCATTATATTCCACTTTTCTGGGCATAATTACTTTATTTTTCTTAAAAATGGCAGTTAAATTCATTTTACCAGTTATTCATTTCAGATGTCATCTCTATACCTTAAAGGCACAAATAGGTTTGTACAAAGTGAGGTATGGACTTAACAGGTCTGTGCTATTGACAAGGTTTTGTTTAAGATGGCCCTAGTGCAATAATGTAAGACTTAAAATTGTATTAGGCTGTAGTGCAGGTTGAGCAAATATCACCATGCATGATGTGCTGTGCCACCATCTCTGGCAGTGGGAGCTGTGGTAGATAAGTGACTGTTCATTTCTGTTGAAGAATGCAGCCATTTCATTAGCTAATGTATGATGTTATAGCAATGATAACATCACATTCTGAGCATATGGGGGGGTTTTGGATATAAAAAGAGGGGAAGGGAACCAGATTCTATGGATAAAAAGAAATATTAATAAAAAAATCACCAAGAAGAGTGAATTCTGCGGCATTGCAGAAGTTCTGCAGTAGATTGCAAGTTCTGCACAAAATTCTGTGGCCGCAGAATTCTAGGGGCTTTGAGCATGATCCATGCTGGCATCCAGCAGCATATGCCATGTGCAAGGTACACACATCACTCCCATGATGCAGTGCTGCTAGAGTGGGTGTACGATGGCAACCCAGTGCACAGATTCCAAACCACAACAATTGTACGGCAGTGGACATACCATGTGGTGCCATGCAACCATGAACATGTGGATGGCAACAGTAGGCCTCCATAAGGTCCGTCCCTGTACACATGGGTATAACATATGGGAGATACACAATGTTCACATGCAGAGTGCCAGTATGTATCCTTACCATAGTCATTAAAAAGAGCCATGTCCCTATAGTGTGCATCGTTGTACTGTATCTGTGATTACCACCACCCAGTACTGCAAAATGTATGATGATGTGCTTATGGACAGCCGCACTGGCCTACCACAGTGCAAAAGGATGTATGGTGCCTGACATCATCGACATAGCAAAACATTCTACATGATAAAGACATGTGACATATTCAGAGTATAGTGAGCAGCCATGGGCCAAGGGATCTGCCATGTATGTCACATTGCTGGGTGTAAGGCTGGTCTGGGCAAATATGGGTTGTGCAGGGGTGGATGAAGACAGGAATGTGCCACTGCATGTGCCTGTCCATAGCACAGAACAGTATATGCATGTAGCCACTACTGGAGATGCACACATACAATGGCACAGTGTGCCATCACAATGGCCACGCTGCATAGGACACACCATCACATACAGTGGTTGCACTGTCTACACTGATGCATAGCACAGAGGATCAGAAATGAATCTGTAATGTGCTATAGGATGTGCATGGTGCACATGTGTACCATACCATGTATGAGTGTCGGTCCGGCCACTCATATGCCATGGATGTGGTGTAGTCCTGTGTAATGTGCCCATGAGGGGCATTCAGAATGTGCACAGAGAGCACCATGCAGAACAGTGTACTACACTATGTGACATTGTGCATGCAGTGTATGAACACTGTGCTCACCCTTGTGGCACAGACAGCATGGAACACACACACCCCATTGCACACCTGTGCACAAGCACAGTGGCCTGACAGGTATCGGATGTAGCACATCTGTCCCTGGGGTGCATGCAGTGGTGTACCTTGGAAATTACAGTTCAAAAGCTGGAAACTTTTGGTGCCTCTTTTCAGCCCCAACCTCTATTGTTGACATTCACATATTTATTGCTCAGACCTGTTGTACACCCTATATTTATTAATGTTAGAATTTAGCATTATGCTTTATTTAGAGTACAACAATCGTATGAAAATTCCAGTAGGAGTGGATATCAAACAGGAGTAACCAAAATCAATGTTCAGGTCCCATACTGCTACCCACTTTTAACTACACTTGTAAACTGTGGCTTACTTAGAGTATGTGTTCCTACACCCGTGGGTGCATGAAACCACTGCAAAGCAGCCATTAGTGTGTATACCAACAATGGATCTTACCCTGCACTACACATATGGTGCATACAAGGGTGTCACAGGGTAAGCATAAAGGTTCCACCCTTGGAACGTGCCAGCATTCCCATGCCGAGTCAAAGAGTGCCAATCAGCAATGTCACTGACCACTGTTTTGTGGGGGCTGTGCTCCCTTCACCCCCCTAACTATAGATACCAACTCTGGGGGCAGACCTCAGGGAAGGGGCAGCTAATTCTGTAATTCATGCCCTAATGACTTAGTACCCTAATGCCAGCGCCCTGAAGGGGTGCAGTGAAGCATGAAACTACTGACATGCACATGGCAGTACCTAAGCTGTTGAAGTCCATCCCTGGGCATGTGTAGCTTGCTGAGTTACATGGCCTTGCACCTTGTCATATCATCCCAACAGTGGCAGTACCAGGCTGGGGTCCAGATAAACCCCTCTATGTTGCAGACCCTCCTGGTCACTGTCTTCCAGATCCCTGACTTTGCTGCCCTTGGGACCTCCCTTGCTGTCGCACTAAACAGGGATCCCTCCTTTTTGAGGACGTTCCTGATGATGATAACATCAGCCTTGTCAGGGGAGAACCTCCAGTCCCTCACTCAATCCTCATTGGACATCCTTCTTCCCTTTGCTGCCATTTTTCCCTCTGCCAAGTGTGAACCACATTACACACTTTACTGCTGTCTGTTTGTGGGTGAAACATCTATGAATTACATTGTGTGCATAAGTTTCACTGTGTTGCAGATGTAAACCAATGTACAGGATGTCAACATGTCCATATGTACGCTAATGCATGCATGCACATTCCATACCTTCATGACAGTCCCTGTTGCATCTGCTAACAGAGGTATGTATGCATATGCAAAGAGGTCCCTTTGAGGTGGGGACCACACACCATAATCTCAGCTGGCCATGTCTTCATCATTGCTTGCCACTACAGTTTTATTTTTATTTTTTTATTTATTTAAGAGAGAAATTGGAATTACAATCCTTTGAGTCAAAGACTCCTTTGCAAAGGCTCCATGTCAGATAGACACATTTACAAATAACAACAGGATACTTACATAGGTAATACAGTACAAGGAATATATACAATTGGCAGGTTACAGCTGTGGTGGTCATTAACAGTAGACCCCACGTCATTACATATGGTAGGTTACAGTTTCAGGGGGTCTTAAGTGGACCCTGAGTCATAATATATACACAGTGTGAGAGGAGTAATGAGGGGAAACAAACAAGATACAGATATGGTTCCCCTTTCCAGTGTGTGTCCTAAGTAAGTAAACTGACAAGTTTTGAAGATATTTGGCATGTGATTGTGGACTGCAACTTACAAACAGGGATAGTGCTTGCAAATACATTTACAACAGTCGCAAACTGATCTATATTGGCAGGTAACATGCTAATGAGCCTGCTTGTACATAAAAGGCACTAAACATAATTTTCATGTCATTATATAGAATAATACATGGGGTTGTGTGCTTAATGAGAATTTTACACATACACACAAGGTGTTGAATGCTGCATAAACCCCGAGAGTGAAGCATCCAACAATGAGGGTGTGTGTTAAATTTGAGTTTTACACACAACCCCATATTTTATTTGATATAATTCCTGGGTATTGATTTTTTGCCACAGCAATTATATAAAATAAAAGATGCCCATGTGCCCTCCACATGTGCCAGGTGCACTTTATTTTCATTGGCTCCTATCCCCATCCACATGTGCCAGGTGCACTTTATTTTCATTGGTTCTTATCTCCCTCCACATGTGCCAGATGCAATTTATTTTCATTGGCTTTTACCCTCCCCCCCCCCATGTGCCAGGTGCACATTATTTTCATTGGCCATTATCTCCTCCCAATGTGCCAGATGCAATTTATTTTCATTGGCTCTTTCCCTACTCCACATGTGCCAGGTGTACTTTATTTTCATTGGCACTTACCCCCTTCCATATGTGCCAGGTGCACTTTATTTTAATTGGCTATTATCCCCCTCCACATGTGCCAGGTGCACTTTATTTTCATTGGCTCTTACCCCCCACACATGTGCCAGGTGCACTTCATTTTAATTTGCCATTATCTCCTCCTCTTGTGGCAGGTGCACTTTATTTTAGTTGGCTCTTCCCCCCTCCCCATGTGCCAGGTACACTTTATTTTCATTGGCTATTATCTCCTCCCCATGTGTCAGGTGCATTTTGTTTCATTGGCTGTTACCCCCTCCACATGTGCCAGGTGCACTTTATTTTAATTGGCTATTATCACCTCCCCATGTGCCAGGTGCACTTTATTTTCATTGGCTGTTACCCCCCTCCACATGTGCCAGATGCCATTTATTTTCATTGGATCTTACCCCCCTCCCCATGTGCCAGGTGCGCTTTACTTTCATTTGCTCTTACCCCCTCCACATGTGCCAGGTGCACTTTATTTTCATTGGCTTTTACCCTCCTCCACATGTGCCAGATGCACTTTATTTAAATTGGCTCTTACCCCTCCACATGTGCCAAGTGCACTTTATTTTAATTGACTCTTACTCCCTACACATGTGCCAGATGCACTTTATTATAATTAGCTATTATCTCCTTTCCATGTGCCAGATGCAATTTATTTTTATTGGCCTTTATCTCCTCCCCTTGTGCCAGGAGTACTCTTGTTATGTTTTCCCTTATCCCCTCTTCATGTGCCAGGTGCATTTTTTTTTTTGCTTTTTTCCTCTTTCCCATGTGATCTTTTTATTTTGTCGTTTACCCTATACATACAGATTCTGTTCCAGCTGTTATTCCCAGTAAAACCTGTTGTTGATGTACAGTGGTGCCAGCCAAGATGCAGTGCTAAAGCTTTTGACACTGAGGTACATCCCCTCCTTCTGGACAAACTTAAAGCTGCAGGCCTCTCTGACTCTTCAGTCAACTGGTTTCATTCTTACATTGGTGGGAGGGCTCAAGCTGTCTGGAAAACAAAATCCATTTCATCTTCACTTCCCATTGGCTCAGGTGTCCCTCAAGGGTCTGTCCTGGGTCCTTTTCTTTTCCATTTTCTTAAATGACCTCCCCACTGTCTGTTCCTCTGTGTCCATTCATATGTATATGTATATATTGTATATGCATATGCATATGTATATGTATAAGTACATATTGATGGTTTTGTAGCTTTTAGAAAGGATAGGAAAGGGAAGAGGGGAGGTGGCTGCCTATTTTACATTAAGAATAATTTATCAGCAAGTATAAAACAGGGGAATATGGATAGTGATTATAATGAGTCACTTGCAATTGATTTAGTCTTGGGAGGTAATAAGTTATTAACCTTAATTAATGTATATGTACCTCCACTTAATGTTAAACTGGGTATTGATGCTTTTTTTCTTAACTTATCTTACCCATCATCCAGGGAATTGTTAATTGTAGGTGATTTTAATTTAGACTGGACATCTTTACAAGCTATTGATGTTAGGAATTTGGTTTCTGGCTTGGGGATGTGTCAATTAATAACCAATTATACTCGATATAATTATCAAACTGGTTATGAGTCATTGATTGACTGGATTATTACTAATTGTTCTGGTCATGCGGTCACCTCGGGAGTCATATCTGACTGTCTTAGTGACCACTGTGCAGTTTATTGTGGGTGGTCAGTGAAGGGCTATAAAGTGCCACCAAAGGTTTTCAGTATTGTAATTTAAATGATTTTCAGCTGCAGTTATTCTCAGATGAGGTTCAACTGATTGCTTGGTCATTTTTGGAGGTGACTGAGGATATAGATCATGCTTTTGATAAATGTTGTTATTTTGCCAACATTTGTGATAGGTTGTTACCAATGAAAGTTGTTAAAAGAAGAACTGATAATAAACTTTGGCTAAATTCTGAATTGACCAAGCTCATAAAAGATAGAAATAGGGTCTGGAATAGATTCAGGAAATATAAAACAGTAGAGTTACAGCAAGAATATAAGAGATTGTGTAATCTGTGTAAATCAAAAGTAAGGAAAGCAAAACGTGATTATTTTAAGAATAAATTAATTACTGAAAATGGTAACTCGAAGGCTATCTGGAAAACATTAAATAGCTTAATGGGTAAAAGTAAGAAACCAGATAATATTTCAGTTCAGTTACATGGGCAATTAGTTAATGAGCCAATTAAGGTTGCTAATGGATTTAATTCACATTTTGTCAATTTAGATAGGTATAGAACCCCAGGGCAGGTTTCAAATACTGTTTTGAAGGATGAATTGGCTGAAGATATGGCTAAACTGGAGTGTGTAGGTATTCCAAGATTTTATTTTAAGTCATTATCTAATAAGGAGACTCTGTCATACATATTAAAGATGGATCCTAGACCAAGTATTGGGATTGATGGGATCGATTATAGGATTCTGAAAAAAGCTGGAACTCTAATGGCCCCAATGCTGACTAAACTTTTTAATTTTTCTCTTTGTAACAATGTGTTTCCCTCAATATGGAAATGTGGTATTGTTAGACCCATATTTAAATCAGGTTGCCTGTCTAATGTTAATAATTATAGACCAATTACACTGTTAGCTCCATTATCTAAGCTTTAGAAAGGGTTGTTTCAGATCAGATTACGGAACATTTAGATAAATATTGTTTATGGTTCCCTTCTCAACATGGATTTCAGTCTGGACATAATACAGAGTTTGCCTTGGTGAGGTTCACAAGCTTGGTACATAGAGCCCTTGATGAGGGTAATACAGTGGTTGCTGGGTTTGTGGACCTCACCAAGGCATTTAATCTTGTTGATCATAGGAAGTTCCTAATGAGCTTATGTAAGGTGAATCTCTCTGATGAAGTTATATTCTGGATGGAAAATGATTTAGCTGGGAGGGTGCAGAAGACTTTGATTAATGGTGTATTATCTGATGAGGGTAAATTAATATGTGGATCAACTCAGGGGTCCATTTTGGGCCCCCTGTTGTTTTCTCTCTTTTTAAATTCTTTGTATAAAGTATGTAATAATACCGAACTTATTTTATACGCGGATGACGCAGTTTTACTGTGTATTAGAGAATCAAGTCAAAATGTTCAACAATGTTTGCAGGAAGACTTTAGCTTAATGCATGATCGGTTTATTAAGCAAAACTTGGTTTTGAACCCTGGTAAAACAAAATGCATGTTTTTTACAAATCCTAGGTCGAATGTCCATTTAGATCTGTCGTTGAGTGATAATTATGGTAATAAGATGGAGAGGGTTTCTGAAATAAGATATTTAGGTTTGATTATAGATTGTCATTTATCTTTTGAGTTTCACATTACAAAATTGATTAGTAAAATACATTAAAGATTAGGAATGTTGTATCGACTAATTAGACATTTGACTTACGAAGCTAGGGTAGTACTGGCACATAGTTTATTATTTTCAATCATTGACTATGGATTGATTGTATCTTTTTTTCCTACGGATAGAATCCTTGCAAAGCTTAAAACAACTTATCATAATATCATTTGATTTCTCACTATACTGAATAAAAGGACACATCATTGTTACTTATATAGTTATCTTGGGTATCTGTCTTTTTTTGACAGATTTAGAATACGTGCATTTGTGTTTTTGCATAAACTGCACTTGGGTTATCTACCTGGGACAATTGTTGAGTTATTTCCTAGATTAATTAATTCTATTTTGACAAGGTTACAGGTTGGTTATAAATTTCAGATTCCATTTTTTCCAAAAACAATGGCACATAACTCACTTCAATTTTATGCTGTAAAACTATATAATGACTTGCCTCAAAATATTATGTCTGTAACCATTTCATCATTTAAGAGTTTACTCCAAAAGCTAATGTTATCTGAAGCTAAGTGCCAATGTTTTAATTGATTTATGCTCAATGTACAATTTTTTGTAGTGTTTTATGTATGGTGTTATGTCTTTTGTAAACTTGCTGTGCCTGGTTACCAGTGAAAATGGGCATTTTTTGCTCACTGGTACTCCAGTATAAAAATAAACAAACAAACAAATATGTATGCTGATGATACAGTTCTTTTTGCTTCTGACTCCTCTTCCCATGACCTAACCTCCCGGCTGCAGTTGGATTTTGACAACATTCAGTGCTGGTTCAAGGGTAAAGAATTGTCCTTCAATGCCAAGAAAAAAAGTCTCCTTTACTTTTGGCACCCGCCAGAGACTTGCCAGACTTACTTCTCTCCCTTTATTTAATACCCTGGATGGTACTAAGATAGAAGATGTTTCCTCTTATAAGTACCTCAGGGTCTGCCTTGACTGGCATCTTGATTTCTCAGTGAATATTGGTGCAATTTACCATAAGCTACACTCTAAGCTTGGAGCATTGTACAGAAATAAAGCGAGTATCCTGCTTCCTACCCATTAAGAAATTGTAGTAAAAATGATTCTCCGTATCTTTGACTATGGTGACTTAGTCTATTGTGGTGCCGCCTAAATCTTCCCTTGCCAGACTGGACCCCTTTTTCCATTCTTTCTGTAGTTTTGCTTTAGATTGCCCCACTCGTACTCACCACTGCTCTCTTTACTCATCACTTTCTCTTCCCTTTCTTGGTGCTAGGTGCCTTTCCCATTGTGCATCTTTTACATCCAGATTTGGGTTCAGTTCCCATCGCTAAATCCCTTCTATCTTTTCATCCTTCCTCCTACCTGCTCAGGAATACTAGTTCCCCTTCTCTTTCTATTCCTTCTAGAAAATGTACTCTTAGACAATCTGCTTTTTCTTACCAATTTCCTAAACTTTGGTCCTCCTTTTGACTTTCTATTCATTCTGCCTCTTCTCCTTCCTCCCTAAAATCTCTTCTTTATGACTTCTGTTCTCCTACCTGCAACTGTCTATGATCCTCTTCTCTTCTTATTCCATTTTTCTATACATATAAGTGTGTTTTATTTTCTACTTGCATTCATTTATTAATTTGCCTCTAATTTATATTGATATTTATGCTTAATGTATTGCTATATTATTGTAATTGACTTCTTATTTTATCAGCTTATTGTTAGCTATCTCCTTCTCCCCTTTTCCTCAGGATGCATCTGGAAATTAGCTGTTCTCAGCTCAGTATGTCTTTCTTGGTTAAATGTTTAAATAAATAAATGCGGTACCTTGCATCATTACTGCACAATGCTGCATTATGCTGCAGGGAACAACGTAATTCAATGACAATTAAAGGAAGGAATATTTAGGAAGGATGTGAAGAAGTACTTCTTCACTGAATGAGTAGTGAATACCAGGAATGGTCTTCCAGTGGAGGTATTGTGGATGAAAACAATGGTGGGCTTCAAGCATGCATGTGATAGGCACAGGGGACTCTTAGCTGGGAAACAGGGAGGGAGGAGGAAGCCAGAGATCAGATAGTGTCTGTGGTGAAGGTATAGACAGGGAAAGAGGCACACTGGGTGGGCCAAACAGTCCTTATCTGCTGACAAATTCTATGTTTCCATGTTTTGTACTGCTCTTTTCAACTACTATGGGCAGTATATTGAATCCAATAAAATGAAATCTTACATACAGTACTGTATCTCCTGATGGGGCAAGAAAGACTAACTATGTTAACTTCCTGATTTTCCTTTGGTTAATTTTTTTCTCTGCTAATAGTGTTCCATTTTTAGAAACTCCCCCTCCCTCACTGTTGGAGTCATGAATAGAATCCTGGCACTGCCGATTTTTACTGCACTGGAAATGGAAAATATAAGGTACCTAATAAACAGCATCTAATGTGCCAATTTTCCACTATTCCAGTCTACAGAAACTTAAACTATGAAGCCGATCAGTAGATGACTTTTCTAGAAGGATGAGCAGTCATTTGTACCAGTGCATTATTAGCCAGAAATGTTTTAGCCATTTACATTTTCTATATTGCCCTGCAGGATTCCAAAAGGAGGCAATATATGCAGTTGGAGGAGGTCAGGATCCTAAAATACAAGTGGGATACAGTCTAGCTATGTTGCCATCATAGGCTAGGTGTTAGGGTGTCTCGGAAGCACAAAAGCATAAATGAGCATCCTGATCCCATGCATTCATGTGCTGGACTGTTGGAAACACAGGAACACCTTTTTCATGGATGCTCTTTTATAAAAGATTTCTGGTAGTAATTGGCAATAACATGGAGGGAACCTTTGGTTATGGCCTTATATGAAATACTAGTGCTGGGCTTAGATTTTCATAAGTGGAGCAGATGCAACCCTAGTAGTCTGAAAGTTATTACATTGGCCACTATAACATTTCCCATTTGGCAGGCAAGGTGCCAATTTTTGCTACAACAGAAACAGATTTTACAAATTGATTTGATTAACACTGTCATGGTATCTCTTGGATCCATATGGCTGTCAGAGATAACTTCTAAGAAATGGAAGAATGTTACAAGACTCACACAATGACAAATACATACTGTATATATATATATGTGTGTGTGTGTGTTATATATATATATATATATATATATATATATATATATATATATATATATAAAAATGAACTTAGGGATGGAGTTTTGGGGAATACTCAGGGGGAGTACTTGTATGGAAAAGGGGCAGATTTGGAGCCCTTAATTTTGTAATCTTTTCTGTACTATGGGTGAAATGATGTAAGTTTATGCCTGTTTCTGTTTTTATGGATTTTTATTGCTGTAATAAAAAAGTTGCCTTCCCTTGCAAAAAGGGCCTTGGGTCCTTTTACTTCCATCTGGACAACATCAGAGAGGACTTCAGTTTAACATCTTTTCCAAAGAACGGAACACCCCAACAGTGTTGCATTACCTTAGTACTTCAGTCAGCTGCCAGTGTTTATAGTATGAGCCAGATCCCAGTATGGAACTAGAATCCACGACTTTCTGGCTCAGAGGTGGATGTACTGAAAACAGTCATGCTGATACTCTACTGATAATGAAATCACTTTATTACTAATACAGGTTGCAAATAATACTACTGACAATAGTACAATGTTTATAATACACGCCATTCCACTAGGCCCTTCCACCACACAACTGTATTGTCAGACATCACTATTTTTGAACAGAAAATTATGAGCGGTCATTTTGCTTGACTTTAAGCAAATTTTGGATGCAGTTAATCACATGATACTAACTATGTTGATCTGATATATTTAAAGGGGACATAAAAAACCATGATTTGAAATGTTAGGTCCGACCTGCATTTCATCAGTGTGGGGTGGGGGTCCACAGGGCTCAGTTAGGGTCATTTGTTGTATCTAATATACTGGCGCATTAACAGTCTCTCTGCCATACAGACATGCAAAAGTTAATGTTTGCATGCATGAAGGTAGCGCTATTCTTCTAAATGAAGTTGCATCTCCAGACAAAGGAGAAAAGACTCACCTTAGATCTACTCAAAAGTAACCCACTGACTCCTTATTAGCTACTCTCTCATTATGTGGTCAGAACTCATTGCTTACTGTTTTCACTGTAGCCAAACACTGCAGTGTCATGCTAATGTAATTCTCCCTCTCTCTGTGAAAAGCTCTACATGGCAACACAGTACTGCTGCTGCTGCTGCTGCAGCATCATCAGGCCATCACTATAGTTTCTTTAGCAAATAAATGTTGATTAAATGTTTGCTGCTGTGTTTCTAAAGATCAATATACTTTTTAGTGCAAGTACTCAATTTGTATTAATTTGAAATAACAAATGCTTTAAAGCAGCCATTTATGATATGACAAATATTTTGCACTTGTACCTTTTAATTTCATTTTACACTATCCCTTTTCTCATGTCTTATAAAATGCCCTTTTCCCACTTACAGTCTTTCATTGCACATGGCTGCTAAAAGGTTTCCATCAATATTCTCTGCTGTATCGAAATGAAATTCCATGGATTATTGCATCAAATAAATAGATTTGGAATCTAAAATGAACAGCAAGGATCAACATCAAGGGGTTTCAAATGAGTGCCTAATGATTAGGGCTGTACTTTTGTCATGAAATAGTTTGGAGAAAATTATGATATTGTCATGGTCAAAGTGACAGAAACCATGAAAATCTTAATAAATGTCATGGAAAGTCATAGGTTCATTGCATGTTAAATAAGGTACTTCTGCTTTAACAAATATTACTACAAGCAAATCAACAAAGACATAAATGTTTTAAAATGTCATTGGTAGGCTGGTCCACTAGCAGTTGACAACACATTGTGCTGCCATAGCTCAGACCCGGACACAAGTGCAAACCCCAGAATCCAACACTAGGAGTGACTGAGGACCAAGTCCATTGCAATGGTGAGGCACAAAATTATGGGTCTGTTATTTGCAAGCACCAAAAACTATGGTGTTTTTATGGAAAATATTAAAAAATCATGATGTTGTCATGGAAAAAGTCAAAAACAAGGGCTTGTCTTGGGAAATGCCACAAATCATGGAGTTTTCATTAATGCGAAAGGTAACCCGTGATATGAGCGAGGGAATATGGGTGATTCAATATGCATGAGTAGGGAAGAGTGACTGGAAGATGGACAACCGTTACTAAATCCTGATGATTATTTTAGCATTGTTGTGAGAAGGCTAGGAAGGGAGGGACTGATGTAGTGATGTATGTAGGTGAGAAACTATGAGGGTAAAATCAAGCCAGCAGTGTGGCTCTGTGGGTAGGAGTGCTGTCTGCGAGTGTGGAAATCCTGGGTTCAGGATGGGGTATGGGTATTTTGGAAATTTTGCTGGAAGTGTATTTTTTTTTCTCAAGTGTCGAACTCTCCCTTGAGTTGGTTATCATGACGGAGGTCCCTGGGGCATAGCCCCCCACATAAAACATAGTAATACAATGGCTCCCATAAGCAGAGTACACACTGGTCAGTGTTTGTGAGAGGCGCTATTGTGCTGATTGCCGTATTTTTTTTCAGTGATTTGTAGTCATGGTTGTTGCGGTTGCCTATACTGGTTTAGCTGTTATCACATGGTACCAATGCAAAAACATCTGTTTAGTTAACGCTAAAGTAACTAAGACCTGTCTCGGGAGGTGATAATCATGTATTAAGCTCAGTTGTTAATTTTGCTGCCTACTTTGATTGGGTCATTATGTCTTAAGGGAATCTTTCCTCAATGACTGAATTGCATAGGCATGTAAGGCTATATTGCTGCTATGAGCAATGCACTAATGTATACCATGTGCTACATAGCCTTTGCCTCCCTCCTTATAGTAATGTTAAGGAAGTGTCTGTACTATGTACCTTATTATAAGACTGACTGAATCATGATGCTGCTATCTTCTGCTGCCGTTGATATGTATGTTTTATGCAAAAAATCAATAAAGAATGTTTAAAACTGAAAAACAGGAGGGGGCGTGGCCTAGCGCTGCAGCAAGATGGACATCTGAACTAGGAGCTCCGCAGCTATCCACTGTCTTATTTTGTCATCCCCTGTGTTTATTCAACAGTTCGGTTAATTTTGTACTCAAAGTTCATGCTAAATGCCAGTGCCAGCGAAATTGGGGTGAAAACAGGTGAAACTGCCTTTTAAAACACACTTATTGGTGGAGACGACCAGAGGCCTACAAAATTCCAGCTCGGGGGGAGCTTCTGAGATGGGCAGCCTGGGAACATTGCAGGCTAAGGGCAGTCCATCGGCCACTCCGGTGATGGATCCAGCGACCTCCTCCACCATCAACGAGGGTTCCCTTGCACTGGAAAGACAGCTAAAAGAACTAAAATATGACCTGGGGGCTAGGATGGAGGCTGGATTTGAGAATGTTATGACACAGATCCAAGCAACTCCAGAAGACTGTAAACTCAGTTTTGGATACCGTTGATCAGCATGAGGCCAGACTGGGAGAACTTAGAGCGCGGGTTAGCACACAGGAGGACTCTACAAAATTCTCACTCTGATTTACAAAAAGCCCTATGAGAGATTGAATACCTGAAACAAGCTATAGATGACCATGAAAACTGGGAGCATAGGTGCAATGTGAGAGTAATAGGCCTGCCAGAAGGCCTGGAGGGGAGAGATTGTACTTTATTCATTCAGAAGTGGCTCTGTGACACCCTGGAACTCTCCCTGAGGTTTCCCTGGAAATCCAGCATGCACATCGGTCCCCAGGCCTTAAACCAGTCCCAGACTAGAGACTCAGACATATTATTATAAAATTCTTGCTGTTCTCAGACTGGCAAGTTGTACTGGAGAAGGCCAGGCAGAAAAGGAAAATTATGGTACAGCACTCACGCATTAGCTTATTCCCAGATTACTCATGGCCGCTTCAAACCCAGAGAAGGGTGTTCACCGAGGTTAAGTAGTGACTCCATGATTTGGGATCCAATTTGCTTTGGTCTACCCAGTGTGCCTCATTATACGGCCACAAGGATGGAAGCTGAAATCCTTTACTAGCCCTTACACAGCTCTGGAATGTGTGTCGGATCTGGAAAAGGCCGTGGGCAACAACAGGAACACTGGGGTCTATTAGTGAACTTCTCTGGTGATGTTTTTGGCTGGTGAGAAGACCCATGTAGAGGTACTGTGGCTGGGATGGGTTGTGGTTGGGAGGTGAGATGGGGGGCATATGTTTTACTGAGCTAGACCGCAACTCTTTCGGGAGATCTATAAGAGGGGTCTCCTTCCCGCTTCCACCCACAATACCTGGTGTTGCATCTGTCTGGGAGACTCATCCCGATCAGTGAAGGGTCTTCTCTCTGTTGTTCTCTAGATTTCTGGACAGGCTGTCTGGGTTTATGTGTGTGGGAAGAATGCTCGACTAAAGTGCATGTATGAAGACAAAAACGAAAGGGGTTTGCCATGCCAGGGCTGGGGATTTTGGCTCAAACGCAGTACTCTTCTGGGATGTTTGACCAAACTGCTTTTGTTTTTAATGTGAATGGAGGGCGAATTATTCTACAGGCTTGGGGCCTTTTAAAACGAAAAATGAGTCAGCCTGGAGGGGAAAGAGAGGAAAGGCACCAGGTCCAGATGGGATTTCCCTCTAATTTTACAGACTGGTTTGGGAGGAGATAGGGCGCTTTATGCTCCAAATGATACACTGTGTTACAGACTGGTGTTCTGCCCCCCTCCATGTACTTGGCCTCTATTGTGGTTTTACCCAAGCCAGGGAAAGACCTGCTAAAGTGTGCATTATACAGACCTATATCACTTTTAAATTTTGATTACAAAATTCTGGCCAAGTTGCTGGCCTCGTGGCTAGACAAGCTTTTTTCAAAGTTAATTAATCCATATCAGGGAGGTTTTGTTGGGGGACAACAGGCCACACAGAATATACACAGGACTGTGAATATAATCCATGGTTGGGCATGGAGGGGAGGAGGGGGAGGGGGGCTACTAGCATTAGAAGCTGAAAAGGCATTCGACCAAGTGGAGTGGTCCTTTATGTTTGCAACCCTTAAAAAATATGGTCTGGGAGATACCTTACTCAGGTGGATTTGGACACTATACAACTCCCCTCAAGCCCTGATCTTAACTAACTCCACCATTTCTGCCCCTTTTTCCCTCAGGCGAGGCACAAGACAGGGATGCCCGCTATCTCCACTTTTATATGTGCTCACCATTGAGGCTTTGGCGGAGACCATTCATTCCCATGAGGACATCCAGGGATTCATAGATGGGAGAAGGGACCATGTCATTTCACTCTTTGCTGATGACATTTTTTTGGTTTTAAGGAACCCAGAGAAGGCTCTCCCAGCCTTGAAACACATTTTTGCTACTCATGGCCCAATTTCAGGCCATAAGATAAACTGGGGCAAATATGAATGGATGCCTTTGGGGGACACGAAGGTCCCTATCAAACTCAATCAGTGCCTCATGCCCCCATCTAAGAAAATTAAATATCTGGGTATATACCTCCCAGCCAGGCTTTCCAACATGGCAGACATTAATATGCGCAGGGTAGTGGCCAAAATTAAGGAAGATTGCTGTAACTGGAGGGCCCTTCCTTTGACCTTGCTAGGCAGGGTTAGTCTTATAAACACGAGTGTCTTACCCCAGTTCCTTTATCCCTTTCTGATGATACCAGTTAATATACCTAATAGATATATGAAGGCCCTGGAGTGCACTATCACCCAGCTATTATGGATAGGGGGAGGCCCAAAATTAAAAAAGCAATATTGTGAAAGCCTGATGCAAGCGGGGCCTGGAGCTACCCAGTGTTAAGTTTAATTATCTAGCATCCAAACTAGCACATATTCAAGATTTAATGGGCAGTGGGGAAATCCAACCAGCATGGGTGGGTTTGTAGATGAAATCTAAAATACCTTTATATTATGATATGCTAGTCAGAGGCGTGGTGGGTGATATGAGGAAAAAGTGTGGTTACCCTTACACTAGAGCCACCTGGAAGGCATGGCATATAGCTCATCGCATCTTACAGAACAGGGTGACACTGTCTCCGGATACTCCCTTGTGCCACGAGGTGCTGGGGGGGGGGATACCCCATAGATTCTTGGATTTTTGGAATCAGAAGGGGCTCTACTGCCTAGAGCAAATAGTGAATGATGGGCAGGTCTTGGACTTCAATATAGTTAAACAGAAATATAACTTTTCTCCCTCCTCTTTCTTGTCTTACATCTCCCTACAAAAATCTGTAGAAAAGGTGTTAGTATGGGTGGGCCCAAGAGGCTATGGGTTGTCTCCCCTGGAAGAAACCTTCACAGGTAGGTACCAGGACCACACTTTTAAACCTCTCAGGGTATGCTATAGGCTGTTGGTGGGGGCTCTCCCAGAGCAACTGGACAGACTTAAAAAAGGCTGAGAAGAAGATGTTTTTCCCGATTCCCTTACTGGGGGAGATTGGGCTTGGATCTTTTAACATTCTCTCAGATGCTCAGTGAAAAACTGCCTACAGGCCATGCAATATAATGTTTTAATGACATTATATTTTACGCCAGTTTTGGCCCATAAGATTGACTCCTCTGTGCCGGATCTTTGCCTCAGATGTAAAATACATACTGATACCTTTTTCCATTTGATGTCGAAATGCCCTAGAGTCTATGCATATTAGAAAGAGATCCTTTGGCTCATGCAGCAAATTCTGGGGCTGTCCCTGGTCATGGACACAGTGGAGGTCCTTCTGGGGTTGAGAGCAGGGGGCCAGCAACAAGTAGAAGCTGGGAACAACCCACTATTGTGGCTGGGGATGGTGATAGGCCTATGCCAACTGGCCATGCTTTGGAGAGAATCTAATACCCCACCAGTGGCACTTTGGGCCAGAGATCTGGTAGAGTGTATGAAATTAAAGAGAATACAATATGCTGTAGGTCTCAACATCAAGAAGCAAAATTTCAGGACATTTGGGAACCTGTGGAAAAGGCTGTACAATCCTCCTGGTTTCCATTGTTTTAAATCCCTGTATAGCTATATAATTGTGCCTATGGTGCAATACTAAGGCAAACCCTCAGATCAATACATGTATAAAGTGTCCAGGTAATCTACAAATGTAGACCTAGTTAGTTAGTTAGTTAGTTTTTTGTTGACTGGGTAAGTGCACTAGACAAATCCTGCCTATTTTCAGGCACGACCCGGGGGAGGGGGATACAGATGAACGCCAAAAGACCTTGAACCAGATTAGGCTGTTTGTGGTATTTGTAGTGAATGAGGGAAATTTGGCCAGGACACCGGGGAAATTCCCCTACTCTTTTCGATAAGTGCCATGGGATCTTTAACATCCACCTGAACTACCACCAATCCAGGCAGATGGGACCTCGGTTTAATGTCTCGTCCGAAAAGATGACACCTCAGAAGTGCAGCGCCCCTCTCATGCTGCAGTGTCAGTACTGGGATATTAATCCAAGTGCCAGATGTGGGAACTGAACCCACAGCCCTCTGATCTCCCGGCCTCAGAGTCGAGTGTGCTACCTACTGAGCCACTGACACTTGTAAATACTGCTTTCTTAGCTACATTTCATTTATTTTAAGGGCTCATCTGGGATTTGAACCTGGGACCACTCGCACCCAACGTGAGAATCATACCCCTAGACCAATGAGCCACTGAGTCGAGGGAGCCCAAGTAACAACACTGGGCCCCACTCTTGGGTGGACTTAGCTTATTTCATGTAACTGTGTACTATATAACCATGTCATGTATGTACAGTACCCCAGAGTACCATAAGTAGCAATATCCTATATGCTGTTGTAGGAGAGAAGAGCCAGCCTTTTCCAGGACATGGGCTGCTCATTGACCAGCTACTAAATACCGGACTGTCACCTGACTCTGTTCTATGGTTTAGAAGCTACCTTGAAAACCGGATGCAAAAAGTAAAAATTGCAAACACTCTCTCTGACACTTTGCTGGTCAGCGTAGGTATACCCCAAGGTTTCATACTGGGGCCACTTCTTTTCAGTCTCTTCCTAAACTCCCTACCGCAATCTTGCCCCAAAAACATCATCCTGTACGCTGATGATGCAGTGGTATTCTCCTCCCATAAAGATCCCAGGGCTCTACAGGATAACCTCCAGCTTGGTTTCAGCACCACTGAGTCTTGGTTCCACAATCACAAACTAGTACTAAATCACAAAAAAAAAAAAAAAAAAAACGCTATTTCGCAGCTCTTATAATCTGCACAAGCTTCACCACTTTATGATCTCCACTGCACAGGGAAACACCTTGGAGCAGGTGCAATCTTTTAAATATCTTGGGATTCTGCTTGACCCTAGCCTATCCTACGGGGTACACACTGACCATGTTGCAAAAACTGCAAACACTCAACTCGGTCTTCTACTAAAACATAGACAAAATCTTACTCCAGATGCACTGAAAATTGCTGTACAGAGTTCTGTGGTATCGATAATTGATTATGGTCTCATCATTTACAGCTCTGCCACGATGACAGCCCTCAAATGGATTCAAACAACCTTAAACAAGGCCTGTCGGCTTCTTACAGGTGCTCACCGGCTCACCCACACCTATGACCTATATGCACGGTCTGGATAGCTTCATCTATCAGATCGCATTAAGTATCTCACTTGTACCATGACAAAGCAAATCTGTCTGGGGAATGCACCACCAGGTGTCTCTACCCTCCTGCAGATAAGCCCATACTGTCGGAGCTCTAGGAGATCGAATCAGCAGCTCCTAAAAAAACCCTACTTTCGCACCTCATAGGCACAATGATCCTTTGCCTACAGAGCACCACTTTGGCTAAATTACCTAAACCCTACCATCTCCTCAGCTAACACATTTGGTGCATTCAAAGCTAGGCGCCGGAATCATCTCATTGCCCCTAGCTCCTGTGATTGCTATAGCTAATTTCCCTGCTACCGCCACTCTCTTCCCCAATTACATGCACTTCTAACTACCTACTAGCTACCTTCTCCCACGACAAATGCCTCTGGCTGCCTAGGTACTCACAACCACCTCCCCCTTTATCTTTTGCTATAATGTCGTTACCTTTTTTAGATTGGTTGATGTTATGTCTTGTTATTATGTTGTAACCATTTTGTGTTGATTTCCTTGCCATTGCTTTTTTTCTTAAATGTTAGTTCTGACGTGGAACCTTTGCAAAAGAGCCTTCGCTCAAAGGTATTTGTAATCCTAGACCTTATAAATAAATAAATGTCTGGAAGACTCTTTAAATAAAGTTTACAAAAAAACAACTGGAAAACAGACTGGTGAACATCATGGAGTGCGTGATTTCCATTACCTCCGTCACTGTGATGAAGGTACAGCCCTAAGAATGAGGTACCATGTATACAAAAAACTGTTAACATGAGCTGCTGCTTTCAGAGGCATACTTTTAAATGTGTTATGGTTTGGGGCATCTGAATTAACTTGCTGTGAGGTGACAATAATGATTAATAAATGTTTGCTCATAATTGTGTTTTACTTTTATATGGCTTGAAAGATGGTGCTTGTTAAAAATGTATGTGCCCCATGCATTGATTTTTGTTTATTTAAAAGGCTATAATGGGTCATGCACATCCTTACTTGTAAAGATTTATTAGTCTTTCATCCACCAGCTAAAAGCTCAGACCTAACTTACTCATCAATCACATTGGGCTGCATTTTCAATGCCCTTGATGCAAGCTCGGTTCCCAAGTTTTTGCACAGGTTGCATCATGACAGCTGTGCCAAAAAGGTTTTGTTCTATTTTCAAATGTTTTGATGCATTGCATTTTTGAAACTCTCCCCACTCCACAGCACAAAAAAGACCCATGAGTCTTTACGTTGACAAAAGAGTCATTGTGGTTGTGTAAATAGTGTTACTTGCAACATAGAGTTCACTAGTCCAGTAAATGACCAGGTGTCTAGGATGCTCGTACAACATGCACATGCTAGTGCCACCATGGATAAGGTGACATGGTTGGATATGTCTGTGGCCTTTCGTGCTGCCTGTTCCAGAGGAATTGCCATCCTTTCAAGGTCCAGATGGCATGGAACCCTCATGGGGAGGATTACAACCCTAGAGATGCCACAGAAGTGAGATCCCTTGAGTGAAGATACCTTGCAGAAGATGCACAGATGAAGAGAGGTAAGCTACCAGAGGAGAAGGGGGAGGATTGTGGGAGCTTAGAAATTAGCATGCAAAGGATCCTTTTGAGCACATGTGCTAGTTATAACACTCGGCATTTAATGTGAACTGTATTGTACATGTACTGTGTATTTATTAGTTTGTGTCTTCAATAAATGCAACATTTTTTATGTAAAAAAAAAGTTCCCATTATCAGCAAACAAAAAAATCATGTCTGGCATCAGTAGACTTCAGTTTCACAACAGGCCCTACAAATTTGAATTTCAGGGCCTTACACTTTTTTTTTTTACTGAAGACATTTTCATTGAAGCATTATTATTTTTCTGAGATTTTATCAGTTCTCTGGCCTATGCAACCAGTGCAGTGTTATGCTTGTGCAACTGTGTTACTCCATTGTGGCCATTCACACTCTCTATTCCATTAGAATTTACCACCCTGTAGGGGTACAAAAGGCAAGGAACCCTCGAAGAGGGTTTGACCTTTAGAGGTGCTGCGGGAGGTTTCCTTGGCTAAAGGTACCTTAGGAAGGAACCCCCTGGGAAGAGAGGTGAGCTTGATGAAGGAGGAAGGGAGGATGGTGGGGCAAAGAAAAAATGCTTCAGATGGAAGCAGGGAGAAACTGCTTATATAGCTCAGAGAGGGGGCGTGGCTAGTTACTCACCTATTGAACCACATGCATAACCTTTCTATTCAATGGCTTATGCAACCAGTATGTTGTGGCTGTTTGTACTCTCTATTCTGTGAGGAATTTCCACCATGTAGGGGTACAAAAGGCAAAATCCTTGAAGATAGTTTGACCCCTAAAGGTGCTGCAGGAAGGTTCCCTTGGCTAAAGGTACCTTAAGAAGGAACCCCCAAAAGAATGTTAGCAATGATCATTGACTATGAGGTATAGAAGCAGACTGAAGCAAGAGGTTGCTTGATAAAACATTGATGAGAAGTACAAGTTAGCAGAATAGCATGGATAAAATGGATTATACTGATGACAGCCAGGGGCTTCCTAAAGAGACAGGGAATGGCCAGCAAGGTCACCATCCACCTCCATCCAACGTCAGAACTTACCTGAGAAAACTAGATTTAGTAGTTGCCGTATTGGTCCTTGCAAGAACAGATCCAGAAGCAAATGATTTGATACCTTTTAATGGACCAACATAGATGTAACAACAAGAACAAAGTGCTCTAGCTTTCGGACCAACCAGTCCTTCTTCAGAAGCTCATGGCAGTTGTTTAGAAAATACAATACTTATAACAGCTAGATAATGCAGAGAAAAACATACCTTTTAATGGACCAACATAGATGTAACAACAAGAACAAAGTGCTCTAGCTTTCGGACCAACCAGTCCTTCTTCAGAAGCTCATGGCAGTTGTTTAGAAAATACAATACTTATAACAGCTAGATAATGCAGAGAAAAACAGCGGTTGTTTAAAAGATAGTAGTGGGAGTTCCTTAAAAATACAATTAAGGGTGTCATCCTCACTAAATATTGGGTGGAGATCTTTAATAATCTTACGCAGATGTTCAAGGTCTGGATGATATGTGACTACCAAGGGTATTCTTTCTGTAGCTGTCTTTTCTTTATATTGAAGTAGTTGTTGTCTTGGTACCTCGTTGCCCGTTCTGTTATCCTGTCAATTTTTAGACAACTTTACTGGTATTCTTGTCTTTAATGCATACATTGTAATTTCATGAGCCCTATAACTATCTTAGTTTGTCTTTACTGAAAGGCAACCCCACCAGCTAATCACATCCTTATACTGACTGTGACACTCATGGCTTGATTTGGGAGTTATCTGCTTCTTATGTCAATTAAATTTATGTGTAGTAGGATTCTTTATGTTTGTTGCACCAAGCACATCTTAACCCAAGGTTCATTCGGACTGAGGGCAGTATTGTACTGTTTAACTTCTCTGACATCATCTTCTGTTTTTTTTTTTTTTTTTTAATGAGTATTTTAAACCAATGGGGATTTTTTTCTGTTTTTCTCTGCATTATCTAGCTGTTATAAGTATTGTATTTTCTAAACAACTGCCATGAGCTTCTGAAGAAGGACTGGTTGGTCCGAAAGCTAGAGCACTTTGTTCTTGTTGTTACATCTATGTTGGTCCATTAAAAGGTATCAAATCATTTGCTTCTGGATCTGAGAAAACTAGTGAATACTACTAAACCTAACTAAGTATTATGACTTTTGGCATGGAGGAGGGAGGGGGGACCTTCAAGGAGGAAATCTCTGGGGATCCAAGGCCTAAATCGCCTTTCCACCAGGCTTGGGGTATTTTTGTATAGTGACGATTTTAGACTGAAATGCCTCCTCACTGCAGGAAAAGGGAACACCTCCTTACGCTGCAGGGAGAAGGTACTTTAACTTACAGGATGCCTCTTCACACTGTAGAAGAAGGGAACACCTCCTCACACTGCAAGAAATGGAAATACCTCCTCACATTGCAGGAGAAGGGAACACTTTCTCATGCTGCAGGAGAAGGACTTTACCTTCAGAATGCTCACACTGCAAGAGAAGGGAACACCTCCTCACATTGCAGGAGAAGAGAATGCCTCCTCATACTGCAGGAGAATGGAATTCCTCCTCACACTGCAGGAAAAGGCAACACCTCATCTCACTGCTGGAAAAGTGAATGCCTCCTCACACTGAAGGAGAAAGACTTTAACTTGCAGAATGCTCACACTGTCAACCATTTATCAAACATAGTGCTGCAAGGGCGATACGCTAGCAATCATTTTTACAACATACTGTTGCAGTGGCTGGGATGCCAACACTGTCACCAGTTTTTGCAACATTGTGTTGCAAGGGCCGATACACTAACAACCTTTTTTACAACATAGTGTGATATGCCAACAGTCAACCATTTTTACAACATAGTGTTGCAATGGCCAGTACACCAGCACTGTCAACCATTTTTGCAACATAATGTTGCAAGGGCCAGTATGCCAACAACTGTTTTTATAGCATAGTGTTGCATTGGCCAGTATTCCAACACTGTCAACCGTTAGTGCAACATAGTGTTACAAGGGCCAGTATGCCAACAAACCATTTGTATAACATAGTGTTGCAATGGCTGGTATGCCAACACTGTCAACCGTTTTTGCTACATAGTGTTGCAAGGGCCGGTACAGCAACAAACCATTTTTAAAACATAACATTGCAATGGCTGGTATGCCAACTCTATCAATTATTTGTACAACACAATTTAGCAATGTGCAGCATGGTAAACAGATAATACGCTGAAGCATGATAAGCAGTAAGAAATGAACAAACAGCTTTGGCGAACCTGATCCCTTATCCAGTGCTAGGTACTTGCTGGGCAAATGTTATAGGACAGTCAATACAAGCCAACCAGTCAAACAGCTCAGGCAAACCTGGTGCCTTAGCCAGTGTGCAGTGCTTGCAAAGCAAAAGTTCTAGGACAATCAATGCAAGTAAATAGAAAGGAATACAAGCTAACAGTCCATCAAGTAATGCCAATTTAAAAGTGACATAAATACTCAGAGGATTTTAGCTGTGAAGGCAGTATTTAAACATGAGGTATGTGAACCTTATGGGGCCATGACTCTCCACTATAACCCCTTCTTGTCCTCTGCCATAGGAAAAACAAAGAAGGCATAGTAAAGCTCAGTGTCCCACATGTGGATTTTTTTTTTTTATTTTCCTCTTTATATTGTTCATGGCCACCTAGGCTTTCTGCCTGGTCATGGACCCTGTACCCCCACCTCCATTACTGGCCGCTACTCTAACATCCCCCGACTTACCCCCTTGGGGTGGGAATGTGTCACCTGAGGCACAGTGCCACATACGTGGGACTAGAATCAGAGCCAACCCTGGAAGCTGATTAGGGTCAAGGACGGGCATCATTAATGGCAGCCGCAAGCATGATTTTCTTTTTTTTTGTGTACTCAGGAGTGGGAATGTGCAATGACATCCAGTGTCTGACCCACCCCTCTTTATCTTTTAGATGCCGGTGCTTGCGTATCCTGCTGGCCTCCGCCAGGAGTCATACATGCACCAGGCATTCATCCCAGCCCTCCCCTCAGAGAAGGAGAGCAGCCCTGAAGGCACTCGATCCTTCCCCCCCAGCCAGCCTTCTAGCTCCCGGGTCCATTCCATAACCCGGGTCACTTGCATCGCATGCGGAAATCCAACTGCTGCGCTGGCAGGCCAGCTTCATATGTGGATTTTAAAACTAGTTTACAGTGATGGCTGTAGCTGAGCTGACTTCCCAGAGTATAATGAAGTTTTATACAAAAGTAGTTAACAGCCTCCAGTAGTAATTTGCTATAGATTCCAGCATTAGCTGAGCTGAACAGTTAAACAAGCATAGGATTTATAGGCACAGGCAATACTACACTGACAAATAACAGTAATAATTGCTTGGTACAATTGCATGTAAGCAGGTTTGAATCCCATGGAGAAAATAATATAGAATTGCAGTATACTCAGGTTTGATTCCCACTGAGTGCAAATAAACATGTTTGAACAGATTTAAATCCCCAAAAGGGCTATATGACAACTGAGGGTTTACAGAAGGAAAAGTGTAGTAAATAAAGAAATACTGAGGTAATGAAATGGGAAGTAAGCATTACTGGAATGCAAGGCCGCTGAGGTAAAATAGGCCATGCACAAAATGGAGCAAGGTAGGTTATAACTGGGAGTAGCTGCTAGCTGAGCAGCTGGGCCAGGACCAGATGCAATCAATTAAGGGAAGCACAGTGCAGGGAAACTGAGATTAGGTAGGAGCCTGAAACACAGGCACATGAGAAACACAGTGCAAATAAAGGGCAACAAGATAATTAGGAAACTGAGAGAGCCCCAAAAAGAAAACCCAAATCCATAAAAACAAACAACACAGGAAAGCAGAAAAACTTGAACACAAGGAAGCACACAGCAGCCGGAAGCAAGACAAAGGCTAAATAAGGCAGGAGAAATACATAAATATAATCTGGCAGAAACCAAGCAGTGTCCAGAGCACAAGCAAAGCTGGGGGTGTGGGGGCAAGGCCCCAGCAGGCCCAAAGGGAAAAGACAGACCAACAAAGCCTCCAGCTGGCAAAGAAAAAATGATTCAGATGGAGGCTGGGAGGAACTGCTTATATAGCTCAGAAAGAGTGCGTGGCTGGTTGCTCACCCACTGAACCACAGGCATAGCCCTTCAATTCCCATTATTTTCCCCTACACTTGAACTATAATTCTCTGCTGATAACATCCCATCCTGTTGCAGTGGAAATGATTCTGATGTCACAAGCAGGGATCATGATTTTAGGGTAGAAATAGCAGTGGGAACAGATGATGTCTTTGTAGCAAAGAGCCTGATTTTATGTGCAGTGTCTTTAGTACAAATGACCTTTTCAAGTGCTCCAGAAGTGTCAGATGACAAAGACACTAAGGATACAGAGCCACAGCAGCCAGTGACCTCATTGTCAGAGAGGCACGTATGATGCTGCAGTGAACATCAGAGTAGCATGAGGATAGAATGACACATTGAGAGAACCTAGTTGCTACTGAGATAATATGGGAAGCATACACCATATCAAAGACACATCCAGCCTCAATTACAGACTATGTAAAAAGAAAATAAGGAAACAGTGAATAACAAGCATTTGTCAATGCCGAATGTTTGCTTGCTGGTATTAGCATTGGAAATGCAGGAGTTAGAGAGATGCAGAACAGGAATGGCAGTGAAGTATTGAACTTCATGCCAACCCCACCTCCACCCTGCAGAGACGGACAGACATTGGGGTATGTGTTTGGGTTGTTGCCCATAACGTTCATGCTATTTCCCTTCCTCCTATCCTGCAGACACCGACACGTGTTGAGGTGTGCCTTGGGCTGTTCGGCTGTACAGTCACCCCATTCCATAAGGACATACGCTGAAATGGGTGCAGTATAGAAGAACGGGGTGAACGGTGGGGCCGAAGAGTTCAAGGCACACCTCGATGCCTGTCACTGGCTGCAGGGTGGTGGAGTGGGGGTGGAATAGCATGAGCATTACAGTCGGCAGTCCAAAGGCACACCCCTGATGCCTGTCAGTCTGTACAGGGTGGGACATTATGCTTAGACACCCTAATGCCCCAGGGGTTTGTTGGTATTTACACTACAAATTTTCAACCTAGCCTTTTTGTGACCCCCACCTCATGAAAGCATTTGGGACCCCTTCTCATGAACAGTAGCACTGTGATTTTGTTAATGTGTCCCGAACTTTGAGTTACCACAGTGACCGTGCCATTCTGTGCCAGATGTACAAAAACACAGATCAGGCAGAATGTGAAGAATGACAGCTGTACCATTCATAGGGAGCTGTGAAGAGATGGCAATGTTGAAAATCTGTAGTGAAAATATTAAAAATACTTGAACTTCTGGGCTTATGGGGAAACTGAGCAACACATGTGCATAACACAGTCATTTAGTGGAATTTTTTCATCAAATTTTCAACATAGGCATTTTGTGACTTCTGCTCATGAACAGTGTCACTATGATTTTCCTAATCTGTCCTGAACATTGATTTCCCACAGCTACGGTGCTATTCTGTGCCAGATGTGTAAATGCATATTTCGGGCAGGATATGAAAAATGACAGCTGTATTGTTCATAAGGAGGTGTGAAAAAATGGCAATGTTGAAAATCTGGAGTGAAAATATTACAAATGCGTGTAATTACGAAGGTGGGTGGAAACTGCGCAGTGTACGCTCGTAACAATCATTTCATGGACTTTTGTCACTAAATTTTCAACATAGGCATTTTAGCACCTCTGCTCATGAACAGTGTCACTGTGATTTGTTTTTAATCAGTCCTGAACACTGACTTCCCACAGCGACCACACTATTCTACGCCGTAACCGTGAAAACACATTTTGTCCAGGATGTGAAAAATGACAGCTGTACTGTTCATAAGGAGGTGTGGAAAAATGGAAATGTTGAAAATCTGGAGTGAAAATATTACAAATTTGTGAAGTTATGAGCTTGCATGGAAACTGCACAATGCACACTCGTGAAACAATAATTTTTTTGATTTTTTCACCAAATTTGCAACATAGGCTTTTTGCGAGCCCTTATCATGAACACTGGCACTGTCATTTTGTTACTTGGTCCTAGAAGGTGACCATGAAATCAACTTTTGGGACTGAATAACACCATGACAGTGCCTGAATTCACAAGGAGGGGTCCCAATAACTCCATGTTGAAAATTTGGTGCCAAAAGTCCCCAAAATGCCTGAGATATGCACCAAAGTTGAAAAATGCCTATTTATGCCATTATACAGCTTACCGGCATTTCTTCAGTTAGTGGTCGGCTTTGAAAAGTGCAGTTATGTTCCCGGTCCACCGAAGATCATTGTGCCAGGGTCTGGAGGTAAGTATGGGGTGAGGGTGTATGGGAAAGTTGGGTGTGCAGTGGGTGGGTGCGTATTTGGGGGAGAGGACGGCGACTGGCATGGGACCATTTCCTTTGTTTCAGGGAGCCAAAAAAAAAGAAAAAGACATTGCAGGAAGGTTTTTTTTCCAGGCTTGTTTCCAGCACAAGTGGGGTGGGCTCCCAGTGTGCCACCTGCCTTTTTTGGGGTGGAGGTAATGAAGCCGATGGGGATTGGACCCCCCATCGGCAAAGAACAACTGTTTGGGGGGGCATGATGCTGAGGGGGATTGGGCACCCCCTCGGCACACAACAAATGGGGGAAGGGGTTACATCATACCGATGGGGAGTGGGCTCCCCCGTCAGCAAATTAACTGGGTCGGGGGCTGCCGATAGGGGGATTGGTCACACCATTTGGCTTTCATGGGGCTGAGAGGTGGCAGCAATCTGCCACCATGTTTACTTAATTGTTAGACTTGGGAAGGTAGTGCCCTGCAATGATGGATCGCTACCTCATTGCAGTGGAATGGCTGATGCTGCAATGACGAGGCAGCCCCTCATTGCAGCAGCAAAAACATTTCAACTTGGTGGTACTTTTGGAGACCAGTGTCATCGGCACACTGTGCCTCCATTGGTCCACCAGTGCCAAGCCCCCAAATGCAGTGCCTCTGTTGGCTGCTACAGTGCCGCACCTCCACAACCCACTTCTCTCCTAAGCTGCCACATAATGTTTCTTGTGCATGCACACAACCAAACATAAAAAGTGACACTGTAATAAGAACAACAATTCACCATCATCCCCTCACTCCACCCCATCACTCTACTCCTGGACTCACTAAGTTTGCTCAAGCATAAAAAATTAAAACAAAAACCCCAAACAATACATAAAAAACAACAAAAAATAAGAATCAGTAAGCAATAAAAGCACAAATAATGCTGATTCACCTGTGCACTTCAATCTATGAACAAAACACCCAAACTGCTTTCAAGCTCATTCAAAAACAGTGTGCTTAAGATATAGCAGACTCAGGATATACTGGACAAATGGCATCCACATGAATGTGCTTGGTATAAGCGGGTCCGACTGCAATGCAAAATAGAATATCCTGAAATTCAAATTTTTGAGGAATGTTGTAAGATCTGAGTCCTGACAATGCAGTTGGTCTTTCTTCTGCAGAAAACTGTAAAATCGCTTTCAGTTCTAATTTTACCAGACTGATGATCCATAGTGGTGTGTAGTTAAAATAGCAATTCTGCACAAAAAAGGACTTGGTTAAGAGAAAGATTATCTGCAGCCAGAAAGTGATGGCTTTAAGGCAAATTCAGTCTGGTCTAATGAAGCCTTGTTAGACTACCTGACACAATGATTTGCACATCCATGATGCTTTGAACCCAGTCTGAGGCTAAAGACTGTCTGTGTATGGTATTAAGAAATGCACAGTAACCAAACATGTTGCACATTTCTTCTCTCCCTGCATCCTTTTATGGTTCCTGTACACTGCTCTTCCTGTGAACTTTCTCTTAGGTATGCTGCTTCTGAGTGTACTAATTGACTTATTCCCTGTAGTCTAACCTTGCACTCGGCAGAGACAGAGAACGTACAGTATTGCCCTGAACTGAAGAGTCCCAATAGGATGATGTATGTGCCTGTTGTTAGTAGAGCTGTGTGAAAAAAAATTCTGCCAGCAGAATCTTCGCAAAAGTCAGACTTTCACCTCCGTTAAAGTTCAAAAATCATTTTGCCAGCTTTCACGGAAATTTAGTCTTAGAACGGCAGAATAAATGTATGAACTGCCAGCTAACATATTAGTTTAGTTAGTTAGTTTTTGTTGTTCAGGAAAAGAGGACTAGGCAATTCTGCCTATTTTCAGCCTCGCCCTGAGGGAAGGAGGAAGATACAGATGCAAACTGACATACAGAACCAGATTAAGCTGTTGGTAGTATTTTTAGTAAATGGGGGAAAATTTGGCCAGGACACTGGAGAAATTCCCCTGCTCTTGTTGTAAGGGGAGCTGCTGTCTGTCCTTTGAAGATGGCGGACATCAGTACTCTGAGTGTGGAAGGCAGTGGTGCTGCCTTGGCTGAGGATCGAATCTCTGCCCCTGTCAGTCTTTCACTAGAGGTTCCTTCTGTTTGTGCTGCCCCTGTTTCTTTGGGGCATGAAACTAAGCCTGTGAAGTTTGTTCCTGTGCTGGAGTCTTCCAGTGTGCCTTCGGATGATTTTCCTGTGGCTGAGCAACACTTGCTGGATAGATTTCGGGATTGTAAAGCCTGAGTCTTGAAACTGCTGGCAGTGGAAGACCACAGGTTTACTCAGGAGAGGGAGCATCTGTATTTTATGTGGAAGACTACGGAAGCTGCTGAAGTGGCAGCTGGCGAACTGTCTGACACTGATCTGTTGACGGCAGTTTATCTGCCCATGCCTGGTAAGCAGTCCCACACCTTGGGAATGAAGATTCCTGTTCCCCATGCTCATTTTTCTTCCTCTCCAGTTATGTCTGCCTGGTCTCCAGAATGTGCGCTGGCTGAGGCTGGCAGGAATCAGACTGGGAGAGGCGCTTGGGTCCCAGATGGTACTGACCTTAAGGTACAACATTATCAGCTGGACGCACTCCATTCCTTGAGGGGGTGAGTACTTATTTGCCTGCTAATGACTTGTGTTCACTGGATTTGACTTAATTCTTTTGATTCACATGCCCTTTTGGCTACTCCTAGACTGACTCCTATGTCTATCCCGACTGCTCCTGATCTGCAGACTGTGCAGTCTGATCCCCCTTCTATGACTATTGATTCTTCTGCTGACTGGTCTTTGCCTGTACAATCTGCAGAACCGTTTACTGTAACTGGGGCTACCCCTGCTGTGCCTGTCAATCCCCCAGTGGCACACCCATTTTTGTATGACGATCTCCCTGCTGGTCCTCCAGGACCTAAGAAGACCTGATTTATTTTGTCCTACTGGTGAGCCAGCCCCTCGGAGCCATGTGGTCCATTTAATTTACAAGGGTGGTTTGGAATCCCCCCCCCCCGGACCAGATGTATGTTGCTAGGAGTCCCTTGAAATACTCTTTGAAGTTCTTTGCATCTGATCCTTTCTGCATTGATTCATACTACTGACTCTAAATATCATATTAGCTTTTGACTCCTCACTGGTTTAGACAGATTCTGGAAGCAGTATAATCTTTTGAAGAACATGCCTTTGCGGACTCCTTTCGTTTCTGTCCCCCTTACTTGCTCTACTGTCAGGACTATTATGGTACTTTTCCGTCATGAAGGAGTGAATATCTCTGAAATTGTTTACTGCCTTTGGCAATGCTGCGAGGTTATGGATAGTCCAGAGCCTATCGTTAACTTGGAGCAGATTTGGACAGTGGGGTGGAAGATTAAGGTTCAGTTGCAGCACACTGAATTTGGGGCCAGGAATTAGCCAAGTAGCTTTTACTTGGGTCGAAGTAGGGGGATGTTGTTCTATGCAAGACAACCTAAATCCTGTTTCAAGTGTGGGTCCAGATCTCATATCAGTAATGTTGATAGACCTCACTGCTCTCATTGTCTTGAATATGGTCATGTTGCAAAGAATTGTCAGAATCCTTTTTGTTGCCATTTATGTGAGAAACATGGTCTATCTTATGCCCAATCTCATTAGGCCTCCCATAATAGGGGAGGTGATCTCTCTCAGGAGGACCTTGTAATGCAGGCTCAGAAACAAGGTGCTGCACAAGCCTCTGAGTGACGTATGGACACCATATATAGGGAAGCTTTGGAACGGGAAACTACTATGGAGGATCCAATCCTTTCTACTTCTACTTTTAGTACTATTCCATCTGTATATGCCTCTTTTCCCATTTTGGATGAGGGCATGGATACTGGACAGGAGCTATCGGTCACTGTCCTGCAGGTCCCCTCCTCTCTGATTAAAATCCCCCCCCGAAGTATTTGAGGTTGTTAAATATAAAAGTAAATCCCAAAAATCCAGAACTGAGTATCGCTTTCCTCCTGATAGTTCCATCCCCGGCTTGGCCTTACAGAACAAATACTCTGACCTTGGCTTGGAAAGGGATTGGGGGGGATACTGCAGATGAGGATAGTGATTCAAAGGTTTCCTCTCTTCCTTCCTCCCTGCCTGATTTTTCCTCTGATTTGGAAGAGTGTCATTTGGTAGCTACTTGTACCAAGTGGAAAAAATGTACTACTTTATCTATTTCTTGTAAGAGGTGAATTGATTGTGTTCCTTTTTTGCTCCCCCCTTTTCAATGGATGCCCTGTCAGTCCTCAAATTGTATGTTAATAGCATTAAGAGTTATCAGAAGAGGCTTTCTATCTTTGTTACTTTACAGGATACCACTGGTCAGATTATTCTGTTACAGGATACCAAACTGAAAACTCTATTTGACCTCTCTAATGCTACTGGCCTCTGGACTAAACATCCTGCCTTTTGGTCTGTGGTGACTGATATTTGTGAGGGTGTGTGGATTTTATTTCAAGGGTCAAATTTTTTGGTCTCTAAATTAGTGGATGTTCATTCTGGGAGGTTCTTGATGCTTGATGCCACCTTTCATGGGCTTAAACTTCATATTATAGTTGTCTATGCACCTCAGACCATGGCTACCAGGGTTGATTTCTTTCTTGTTGTCCAGCCCTATCTGCATACTTCATGTTTTTTGATTTGGAGTGGGGATTTTAACTGTGGGATGGATAGATCTGATAGAAGTTTAACTACTGAGAAACTCTTTCGTGATACCAATTGTCTTCGCTCTGTTGTGCAGCGGGCCTCCTTATTGGATGTCTACTGGACCCTGCACACCAGATGTGGGCATACCTATAGAAGGGATTCACTCCAGACCAAAATTTATTTTCTTTTTGTATCTCCTTCATTTTCGGTCACAGGGACCTCTACTCAGAATGCCAAAATGTCTGATCATTGTACATTATCTGGCATCCTCTGTTGGGGAGATAATCCTACTCTGGGTGGGTGTCCCTGGAGGTTGAATATGCAGGTCTTATCTGATCCATCTTTTTAGCCACATTGGGATACTGTCTGGCAGGCTAGTCTTTTGGTCCTTTGCATTTATGATGACCTAGCAGCCTGGTGGGAGGATTGTAAGTGGGATTTTAAGGATTCTTTCCAGACATACTCAGGACAAAAAGTGATTACACTGTATTTGCATTATTTGCACCTCTGGTGGCATCTGCAATCAGTGATCTCTGGGTCTGTGGTGGAGGGGGCTGACTGTTCTTCCCAAATTTTGAACCTGCAAAAGGAGGAATTTTCAATATGACAAGTCATTCCCTTTACAAGGAAATGCAGTTTGCTACACAGTGCACCAAACAGACCCTCAGTCCTTTTTCTGACTGTCAAAATGTGTGGAGAGTTGAATTATTCATTCTGTGTATGACATGCAGGGTGTCCCTGTCCATTCTAAAGTGGGTGACCTGTGGGAAGTTTCTACTTATCTTTCATTGGTGTTTGATACTGCTCCAGCTGTCCCTTTCAGCTTCTCCCTTTTTGGACTGTCTCTGTCTCCCTAAAGTGTCTGCTGCAGCTCAGATCCTGTTTTTAGCTCCCATTGCCTCACATGAAGAGGAGTGTTGTATAGACTCTTTGAATAAAAACACTGCCCCTGGCCTTGATAGTTTGAGTTCTGAATTTTATCAGATTTATAAGCTCCAGTTGGCTGCCTATTTGGTGACTGTGTTTAATCAGTGTTTATAGTCTGGAATACTGCCTGACTCTCAATACCAAGCTTTGTTTCTTTTTATTCATAAAAAGGGGGATAGGGCAGATTTAAGTTACTTGAGACCTCTTAGTCTTCTTAATACAGATTATAAGATTTTGGCTAAGGTTTTGGTGCACAGACTGGCAAGCATTGCAGATATCGTTATCAGTTCATATCAGACTTGTTCTGTTAAATCTAGACATAGCCAGAATAATTTAATTCTTCTGAGAGAAGTCTTTGTCCATGGCAATGCCCACTCACCTGAGGGCTATGTCCTTAGTGTAGACCAGGAGAAGGCATTTAATAGGATTTCTCATTTCTATTTTTTCAAGTCCTTTTGGCTAATGGTCTGACTCCACTCTTTGTCATTGGATACAGTATCTCTACTCCATGCTGGTTATTATCATCCTAGTTAATGGATAGTTGGGTGGTCCTTGTTCCCTGCATAGAGGTGTTTGTCAGGGGCACCCCCTCAGTCTTATTTTGTATGTCCTTGGGCTGGACCCCTTATTATAGACCATTCATGACAAACCATGGATTACTGGCCTTTGGGTGTACCCTAGTTCTTCCCCTTTAAAGGTCATGGCTTATGTGGAAGATATTGTCCTTTTGGTTCTGGATGCTGTCTCCGGTTCTGAGGTTCAGTGCACTTTAGAGGGCTTTTCCCTTTTTTCTGCTTCTAAGATTAATTATACTAAGAGTATAGGCTACCCCTAGGGGGTTTCTGCTTATGCTCCTCTGGCAGCTATAGCCTCTATTACGATTGGAAAACAAAATATTAAGATTTTGGGTGTTGCTTTTGGTTCCTGTGATATGGCCGAGCTAAACTGGACTCAGTGTCTTGCTTGTGCTAACGTGACAGTAAACTGTTGGAAAGGCAGACAGATTTCTAAGCTGAAATGGGTATTTTTGATGAAGACATTTTTATTGCCTTTATTTTTATATATTATTTATATTTTCCCACCCCCACGGACACTGGCGTTTAGGCTGTATAGTATGTTTTTCAGTGCCCTGTGAGGCAGCCAGTGGAGCCAAGTTAAGAGGGACATTACCTATCACTCTAAGAAACATGGGGGCTTGGGGATGATTATTCCTTTGTTTTTTTTAATTATAGTTTATTCCCTTATGACAAATGTAGGACTGTAGCTCCGTAATCTTGAGTCTCTCTGGACTTCTGCAGTGCCTGCCTGATTGACTGCATATATTCTGGTCTGGAAGCTTTCCTAGCTGTGTGCTTTTCATTTGACTCCCTCTGTTCCTGACTATATTCTCAGGGTCTTTCAAAAGATTAAGCTCTGGAAACTTTCTTGCAGTATGATGTGTTCTAGTAATAGGAAGCTGCTGTATAGTACTAATTTGGACTTAAACTTCTGGTGTGATTTATTCTTCCCTTTCTGTCCTGCCCGGCATAATGACTTGGTTTTGCATTATTTACAGAATCTGAGAATTACTCTCTTTTTATGGGATGTTTTATGGCTTAGTATGCATGGTAAGCTGGGGGTCAGAGGCGTACATAAGCACAAACAGCTTAATGAGCGCTACTGTCTCAGAGAGGGTTGTGAGTCAACCGTGGAAACTCAGGAACATTTGTTTCTCCACTGTCCATATATCATGAATTTTTGGTCTTATGCCGCTACACAGTGGGGGGAACCCTTATGCCGCACCATTTCCTACCCAGAATTGGTGCTTGGGATATTTTCAAGTAAGTGGAAAGCATATGACCTGAGTACTATGCAAGTTCTTAGTGCACTTTTGATGTATTATATTTGGCAGGCATGCTATTCCTGTATGCTACAACAAAAATATGTTTTTTTCCAGAAAATGTTGCAGTATGTGGGGCTTGCACTCTCAACACTGTATTTGCAGGAGTGCAGGAGGTGTGATGGCCCCAAGCTGAGACAGCTTTGGAGAAACTGTGATGCATTTCTCATTTAACAGTATCTTCTTTTTTTTTGTATGATTTTTTTTCTTTTTGACTATATTCCATGTTCTTGACTGTTGAGAATTTTTGTACATGTGCAACAGTGCTGGACTGGTAGACTAAGGGGTTTTTCACTCTGAGAGGTGGATGTAACTGTCTCACTATCAGCAGCACCCTAAGCAAGTGGGATAGCGAGAGGCTGCTGACTGTTCGAATAGGTGTGGGTGGATGGAGGCACCCAGTAAGGAGGGCAGCAGTTGTACACAGAGGTCCGATGAAGCAAAGATGTTTATTTGACAGGAGGGGAAGGAGGTCATGGTCATACAGGAAAATATGAACAGTAAAAACAACAGGGAGTATGGACAGCATTATGGTTATAGGAACAGTAACATAAACATCTAGCAAACTCTAAAAATGGACTGAAATTTCTAAAAAGGAGCACCTTGGCCTAAGACTTCTAGGGATTAAGCTCTACTCTTAGTACTTTAACTACAGTACCCTAGAACAGTTACAGACCCTCATAGAGGTTCTGGCAGTATAAGCTTTGTACAATGTAAGTGATCACCATAAAAGTCTATGAATGACTCAAAAGTCCAGTTTGATCGGAAGTCTGTGTGCACAGCTGATAGAAACAAGGGAAAGCAATGGAGAAATGGAGAGGTTTTATGAGCAGTCCATGGGTCCATCAGCTACACCCACCTGTCCTGGGTTGCCAGAAACAGAGCACAACACAAAGGATTCCTTTAGCTAAGAACCTGCTGGTGGGCTGCCGGAATTTAAGGACAATTGCAAGGACTCTCTCGGCTAAAATTCCATTGGTGGGTGGCCAAGAATGAAGAACCGATGCAAGGATCTGGCCACAGTCCTGTGGTGCACAGCCAGGATGAGACAACAGTTGCAGACCAACCTGACACAGCCCTCTTCTGGATTGCTGGGTAAGGAAGACGGTGCCAAACCCACAGCCCACTTCTGGGCTGCCGGATAAGGAAGAAGAAGATGCAGAACACCCTGCCATAGCCCAGTTTTGGACTGCCAGGTAAGGAAGAAGATGCAGAAGATGGTGGGAGGACCCCATGAAAATTGAGAACCAGGATAAGAATGTCTTCAGGCGTCGAGAGGATGACAACGTTCTGGGCACCAAGGCCAGTATGGAGAAACTGGAACAGAAGATCTTAAAGAGACTGATGAAAAAGCACTAAGAAAACAAGAAAACAGTGGCTGTGACTCAGTCTTGGGCTACGTTGGACTATGACTAATGGTGGATGACAGGGGGAGGTTAATACGGTACTTTAGAGAACCTTATAGCAGGATCTTACTCTTCACGTGGAGACTTGAAGGTGTGGAAACACCAACTGAACACCTTCCAAGCACTGCTGTGGACTGATTCAGGCACTCACTTGTGGGACACCCTTCCAAGCCTGGTGAAAACTGACTCAGGAATGGACTTGCTGAATGCTTTTCGAAGGCTGCTGAAGATTGATTCAAACACACTGGCACAAGATGCTGTCTCATTGCAATTAAAAGTCATAGTTCCAGCAGTAATTTTTAATGTCACAGTTCCAACAGTTATGCACAATATCACAGTCTCTGGATGTACAGACCACAGTAAATAACAGGCACTTGGTTGCTTGTCTCTGCTCACCTTCTTTGGTGAAGCCCTTACTAAGCATGGACTTACTGTAGTGAGGTCCTTTAACTAAAGGCTATTCTGCTACTGTGGGCACACTGGTGGCTAAATACTAAATGGCTTTCTTAGACTGTGAGGTACTCTAATATGGCCTTCTTAGACTGTGAGGTACTCTAATAGGGTGGGGCCCCTTACTATTAATTGCCCCACCATGGCTGGCTAGGTCCCTTCAACACCTGTGGACCTAAATGGCTAGCGAGGCCCCTTCAAATTACAGGGCAATTTCTGGCTGAGCCCCTTTTAAGCTGTGGGCCTACTTGCTGGGCACCTTTTAATTCCCCTTCAATGAGTTGCCCTTTTAAATATTTTTTTAACACAGTGGGCCTTTCTGTTCTTGGCACCTTTAAACTGTGGGCCTCTCTGCTGGGCCCCTTTGACTTCAGGCCTAGTTGCACCATTTAATGACTTGGGCCTGATTGCCTCTTTAAATGACTATCAGGCCTACTGATTGGGCCCCTTTAAGTTACTGGGCTTGACTTGCCCCTCTAACACTCTGGGCCTGATGGTGCCCCTTTAAATATTCTGTAGACCTGAGCAAGGCCTTGCCATCAATTACTTTCCCTTTGCTCCGCCCCTTCATGAATATTTAATAAACCCTCCAACTTCGTTTCAGGTGGACAACACTCTTCTTGTACTGCTGCCAGCTCACCGCCCAGCCCTGGCTTGCTGGCAGAGGGAGGGTTTCAAGCAGGCAGGACATGGGCAACAAGGGGGCCTCACGGGACCTCACAACACCCAATGGCTGCTTCCTGAATGTGGCTCTTCTCACGCCACCAAAGGAAGACCAAAGAAACTTTAAATAAAAATAAAAAATGGGGCTAAGCAGAGTCCTCACCATGGACGGAGGATGCCTCTCCTTTTCTTGGACATGGACCCAACAGCACTACAGACAACAGCCGCTGGATGCTGCTTCATGGAGCTGGGAACAGGAGGCAGCTACAGCTACACAGAAGAGCCAACAGGACAACTTACAGCACAGGTAAGTTTACTTTTCCACGTCCCCGTTACTCATCATGTCCTCACCCCTCTCTGTCTCAGCCTCAACTGCTCCCCACATGAACCCTTTTCAAATTGTTACATTCAGGGTTCTAGAACAGAACCCCAAACCTGTGCCATCAACTCATTTTTTTTAAACAAAAGCCCCATGCACTGGACAAGGACAGCAGCCCCAGTGCATGAGTGACCAGAGCTTGCACTGCCTGCTCCGGGGGGGGGGGGTTCTGTGAAGGAGCACGCAGCCAGGAAACTAAACTTTTATTTTATACTGCTGTGGCTGGCTTGATGGGGAGGAAGAACATAGTGACAGGGCCCCATCTACTGCCCTCTGATGCTGCTCACACTGCCCTGTGTTTGCCCACACATGAGGTCCCTGGGGCACCTTTACTTATTTTTATGTTTGCTTGTGTGCATGCCCAAGAAACATTATGTGGCAGCTTAGGGCCAGTTTTACTTATTTTTTTCTGTTGTGCCCCCAACTTTGGGGCACTTCAGATTCGGGCCCGCCAAATGATACATTTCCCCATGTATCCTCAAAATTTTCTTTTTATACCACTAGCACCGCATCTATTAGTTATACAAATATCTCTATTGCTTTTATAATTTTATCTTAATTCTATAACTTCAACTCTAAATGAAGTCTGTAACTCTAAGTAGATTCTAGAACTTTAAATGAACTTAGAACTTTAAGTGATCATATCTGCTATTAATTTGCTAGGCTATTGTACAAGAGCAGATTCAATTTGGAGGGCTTCCATCACAAATCGTTTCAGGGAAACACCACAAGTGGACCTCTGTGACCTACTGACAGAAGGAACCATTGGTTCAGATGGTGTGCACTCTATTTCAAGGGAGTCTATAGGTAAGGGGTTCACTAAAGGTTCTAAAGACTGCAAAGCTGAGGGGCACACATGGGACCAGTGAACCCAGGGATCAGCATACCACTGCATTGGGGACCCTAGCTCAGTGGGTCCATCCATGGAATGCTTCCGCCTCTCCTTTGGTGCTAAATCAGTCATTTCTTCCATAGTTACTTGAGATGTACAGGGTCTGAGTCAATTTTGATGTACTAACTTGTCAACTCCCTTCCCATTTTCTGCCTGGATCTTAGATTGTAAACTTTGGCCTGGATATTCAAAAGGGTTGCGCATGGCGCAACAGAGATGCACCATGTGCGACCCACCAATGTGCCCTGGCGTGATATTGAAAGGGGCAAGTTGCAATGCGCATCGGTAATGTATGCAGCGTATGTGCGGGGGGCGTGCCCATGCATATGCGACACATCCCGATATTCAGCCCGAGATATGCGGTGCATATGCTGGCGCATCTCTGCCTTGCACCACTCAGGGGGCACAAAGATGTGCCTGGGAAACCAGGAACAAATCCTGGCCACCCGCAGGTGAGCTGCCATATTGCAGAGTGCATCACAGCAACCGCCAGCAGTGGGTGGCCACCCGCCCACCCAGAACACTGTTCACAAGCTCCCTGCTCTGGGAACATTGTGCCCCCCCAACCCATCGCCCGATCACAGGCATAAGTATCATAAGGTTCCCTGGTGGTCCAGTGGAAACCCCTCTCCATAGCCTGATCACAGGCATATGTATTAAGAAATACCCTGGTGGTCCAGTGGAACCCCCCCCATTGCCCGATCATGACAGAAAATCACAATTTGGTCCAGTGGTACCCCCCTTCCCACCCACCTACTGAGGTCCCCCAACAAGAGCTGATCTAAAGGTTGGTCTAAAGGTAGAAACATAGAAACATAGAAATTGTCAGCAGATAAGGACTGCCAGGCCAATCCAGTCTGCCTGTAAGCCTTATATTTGAGTGCAGCCGTTGAGCTTACCTGTTCAGTGGCTTTCCACCCCTCCTTCCCACCTCTAAGGTTCCCTTGTGCCTGTCCCAGGCATGTTTAAATCCCTCCACTGTGCTCACTCCCATCACCTCCTGTGGCAGACTATTCCATATGTCCGCCACCCTCTCTGTGAAGAAAAACTTTCTCACATTTCCCCTTAATCTACCACCTTTCAGTTTCATTTCATGCCCCCTTGTTCTTGTGTTTTTCTTGTATTTGAATATGTCTCCACCCTGCACATTGTTCAAGCCCTTGAGGTACTTGAATGTTTCTATCATATCCCCCCCATCCCTCCACTCCTCCAGCGAGTACATGTTGAGGTCCTTTAATCTCTCCTCATGTTTTCTGGTGCAAACCCTGTACCATCTTAGTTGCCCTTCTCTGGACCACATCCACCTTGTTGATGTCCTTCCTAAGGTGTGAGCTCCAGAACTGCACACAGTACTTCAGGTCAGGTCTCACTAGTGTTTTATACAATGGCATCACCACCTCCCGCTTTGCTCAGTTGGTAGCACATTTGCCTCTGGACCAGAAGGTCGTGGGTTCTCGTCCCACACCAGGATGGGACTTGCACCTAAAACAACACTGGCATCCAAGTGCAGTATTAGGATGGTGCTGTACTGCTGGGGTGTGCTGTCCTTCGAATGACATGTTAAACCAAGGTCCCTTCTACCCATCCTGGTGCTATCCTGGTGGGTGTCCAGGTGGAAGTAAAAGAACCCAGGGCACTCTTCACAAAGAGTAGGGGATAGTCCCTGTGTCCTGGCCAACATTCCCCTTCCCATAAACCAGTTCATGCAATTGTCCAGGCTGCGTGTGGGTGTTGATGTGCGATATGGCTGCCACTACACATTCAGTCACTGTACTACCAGTCTAGCGTTGCTTGTAAAGCACTTTGTGATACACTGTGCATGACAAGTGCTATATAAATGCTGATTCTTCTCGTTCTTCTTTTTCTGCTAGTATACCCCTGCCTATGCACCCCAGCATGCCACTGACCCTCTCTGTAGCCTTTGCACTCTGCTTAGACACTTTCAGATCATCTGAAATAATAGCCCTCAGGTATCTTTCTTCCTTACTTACTTAGTCCTTACTTAGAAATCCTTTGGGAGGGTTGTACCATGTGCCATGCCCCCCCGATCCTCTTATAAATAAAATACTTGTTGCCTGATCCCAGAAAAAAATCCCAGTCCCTGGTGGCTAGTGGTCCCCCCATCCCTGATCCCCTTATAAATAAAATACCTGTTGTCAGATCCATGAAATATAACCCTGTCCCTGGTGGCTAGGTGCCCCCATCCCCAATCCCCTTATAAATAAAATACCTGTTGCCTGATCTGCAAAAAATAGCCCTGTCCCTGGTGGCTATAAGTCCCCCCATCTCTGATCCCCTCATAATTAAAATACCTGTTGCCTGATCCGTGAAAAATAACCCCACCCCTGGTGACTAGTGGTTCCCCCATCTCTGATCCTCTTATACTTTAAACTAGTGCCTCCCAAAGTCCTGATCTGCCCATAACAGAATCATTATATTTCTATGGTGGTCTAGAGGACCCCACCCTTCCTGCCCCAGCAGGCAGTGCCCCACCACCCTGCTCCCCCCATCCAGATCCCAGCTGGTGACTGGCACAGCCCACCGCTCACCACCACAACCAGCCACCGACTGAACTGTCACTGAGTGCATACTCGTGTACAGTACATACTCAGTGATTGACAGCCTATCAGTCACTGAGTGTGTACAGTATACCAGTATGCGCTTAGTGACAGCTTGGTCAGTGGCTGGCCATAGTGAAAAGCAGTGGGCTATGCCAGTCACTGGCTGAGATCGGGGGATGGGTGGGAGTGGGGTGGTGGAGCACTGCCTGCTGGGGCAAGGGGGTGGGGCCACTAGACCACCATGGGAACATATCAATTCCATTATGGGCAGATTGGGGCTTGGGGGGTGCTAGTTTACTGTATAAGGGGATCAGGGATGGGGAGACCACTAGCCACCAGGGAATAGGGTAACTTTTCATGGATTGGGCAACATGTATTTTATTTATAAGGGGATTGTGGATGGGCAGGCTACAAGCCACCAGGCACAGGTTTTTTTTACACGGGGATCAGGCAAGTGGTTTTGTATTTATAAGGGGATCTGGGGATGGGGGGACCACTAGACCACTTTACAATGGTATACGTGCTGCCCGACTGTGCCAGCAGCTTGTGGCAAATCCCTCTGGTGCACCCTCTTTTTGGTGCACAATCACATTTGCCACAAGCTGCTGGACTTTGCCACTGGGACCCTACCCAGTAGAGAATTGGGCACAGGATCACTGGCACACTGGGGGAGTTGGCGCAAGCTGCCATTGCTGCAGCTTGCACTGACCTTTGAGAATCAAGCCTATTATGTCTAAATAGGTATGGTTCAGGCTCCATGGTATGGAATGGGTTCAGTTCTTAAAATATGGAGACTGATCAGGCTTTTTGTATTTCTCAGTATTAGATTAAGTAAATACAATATGGGCTTGACCCACTACCTGCCATACAGTGATTAGATTGCTGAGTGGATCTCGGGTTTGTGATTGCTAGTCACCTTAAAATGTGGTATTCTTGAACTAAGTAGCATATTCAAATGAAATGCTATAAATATTCCATGATGTGCGGACAACTTATTTTGAATTTCCATGATGGGGATGCCCTCAGCTGTTTCCTTGTTTTCACAATTTGATATGTTTAAACCCTAATTTGAAACTGCATGGTTGGATTATTATTATGGTAGTAATAAGTGGTTAAGTAAATTTGTGTGCCTCGGTGTTTCAGCCATCTAAACCTGGAGATTGCTCTTTGAGCAGTGTTGTTCTCCATGATCCCAAATGTAAAATTCTGTCTTCCTGAATTAACAGAGTGCTACTGATTTGGTAACTGATCCATCAGTGTGTTATGATTTTAGTTGTAGTGGATTTCAGATGTCTTCAGTTCCCTTATGGGGAACTGATTGGGCTTCTTGCATTACCTATTTTTTGATATTAAATTAAATAAGTGCCAAATGGGCTTGATCTGCTACCTGGTGTGCTGATTGGGTCTCCACTCTGTGGTTGTCAGTCATTTTGAAATTTGGTATTTTTAAACTACAGTAAGTAGCTTTTCTAAATTAAGTGTTTATAATATCCCATGACATGTGGACTGTCACAACCCCACTCAGCAGGTCAGACCCTCTGCTCCCACAGTGCCAACCTCCGGGCACAGTATTGTGAACAGTTAACAGAACAGGGTAACCCTCCTGTCTGATTTTTGGTTCAAATGAAACTTTGGTCTCTAGTTCTGGCAGGATTCAAACAGTGAACCTCTTGCTAGCGTACCCAATGTACAGGCTCAGATAGTTCTGCTCTTTGGGGGGCCAGATATCTTTTGCCTATGGGCACCTAACCAGGCATACAAAATGAACCCTTAAAACTCTATTAAAGACCTCAGAATAAGCTCTTACCTTTTCTCAGTTTGGTAAACCAGTAAGCTTTGTACAGTGTCAGCTTTAACCATATATACTTCACTTGTCAAAGAAAAGAATTTCAAAGACACACCAGGTAGTCTCTAAACATAGAGGTTTGCTTAAAAATAGATAAAAATGTAAAATGTAAAACACAGAACCATTTATCACAAAACATACAAATCATTTAAACAAAACAGGTTTGAAACTGCAGACAAAATCTCCTACCACAGTACACTTAGAATTGTCTTTTCTAATGTATACTTATCTCCTAACAGTGCCTGATGTAGCTTTTTCAGAGTCCCAACATGTGTGTCTTAGTGGGAAACAGAATACTTTTTTAAAACTGGCTTTGCCAACCTCTTTGCATGAGGTCACCTAGCTCCTCCCTGTCAGAATATAAAAAATTATACACCCAGGATGTCTTATCAATCAGGATGTAAATTAATTAAGTGACATTTCAGCAAAACTCATTTTACAAATTATGACATTCTTTAAATAACATCCCCTCTTTGATCTCAAGTAGCTTTTCTTCCCAGGACACATCAAAGAATCTTTTATGACTTAGCACTAAACTGTCAAAACCTGCTCTCTTCCTCTAAACATTATAAAAGGTTTATGATTTCCCATCCTAGCAGCTGACAAGTTACAATTAAGCTAGATAAAGAGAGGATCCTTAATTTAATCTCTTCTAGTCTGTAATTATCTCCTGGCTATTATCTTTTAGCTGAAACAGCATGTCTCATGAGAGACACTACATAACACATTTTTACATTACAAAAATCATACAAAAATCATACAGCGATCAGAACCAGCTGTCCAAGTGTTACATGGACAACTTATTTTTCTGTGACAGGTGTGCCACACTGTGGGGAAGCACTCAATTGTTTTTTTTTTACAACTAAAAATTTTAAACTGTCACTTGTAACGATATGGTTGGTTTATTAATGTGATAACAAGTGGTCAAGTAAATCTGTGCACCCCAGTGTTTCAGTCATCAAACTTGGAGACTGATAATTGAGCAGTGTTGTTTTCCATGGTTTTCCATGGTTTGAAATGTATATTTGGGGCTTCTTATATTAATGGAATGCAGGGTGGAGGGTGCCACTAGACACCAGGGAAACTTAAAACTTTTATGGGGCTGCTGATCAGAGGGTGGGGGTGCCACTAGACACCAGGGAATTCAGGGAAACTTTAAAACTTTTATAGGGCTGGCAATCAGAGGGCAGGGGTGCCACTAGGCACCAGGGAAACTTTCAGTTCTTATGGGGATGTTGACCAGATGGTGGGGTGGGGGTGCCACAAGAGACATCAGGTAAAGTTTTTATCTATTTGAACTGCAGAACAATTACATGAATTGTGTGTTATTCCACAGTTCAGCAAAAAAATTCCATTGAACAAGACACAAATTCAACAAACACAAGATTTCCGATCCACCAAAAGGAAGAAGTCTAGAAAATTCTGTGAATGTTGGCAAGCTTTCATGAAAGTCCTGCTCAAGCAGAATTCACAACTTTCACCCAGCAGTAGTTGTCAGTCATACTCAGCCCATACTGGAACAGTTGTAGAAGCCTTTGATAAATGTTGTGGTGAAGCCAGCTCAGCTTACCCTACTCAAGGATTTCCATACCATGATGATTTGCACTGGGTTTAAGGCTTTAGAGTGTATGCTTATGGTTTGGAGAGATGCAAAGAAATGAAACAATTTGGATTTTTCCATTCTCTTGCATCCTTTTATAGATCATAGGCCATGCTCTTCTTGTGGTCTGCCTCTCTGGTATGTTACCTCCGAATATATTTATTGTCCAAATGTCTCTAGCTTGACCTGGTACTTGGCTGCGATGTGACTGCACTGAAGAGTCCAAATAGGCCAAAACATGTGTCTGTAATTTGCTGTTCTCAGCCTATACTGGATCAGAGGTACAAGCCTGTTTAAATGGAGATATTTATTTATTATTTATTTGAGTTTTGGTAAGCAGGTAAGTCTACTCAGACAATTACAGTCCCTTTTTCAGAGTCGACCCACGGTCAAGAATCGACCACGAAGGTACAAGTGCAACAAGCAATGCAGTTCTCATGTTGCAAAGTTGTTAGTAGGAAAAGTACATGTCAAAACAAAATATTTCAAGTATTCAAACAATTGACTACAACCTTGCTCTTGACAGGCAATGTACAAAGTCAATGGCCTGATGCAAGCCTAAGTAGAGGAGAAAACTATATACAGGGCAGTTCAAGGACTAAAACTTCATAGTAAACATACGAGTAATATACATGGGAATGGCTAGGATTAGAGATTTTACATGCATTACACTCATATTATGCTATGTGGAGCAATAGTGGAGTGGGAGAATAGGCAGAAGGAGGCAGCCGTAGGTGAGGTAGAGGAGTTTCTGGGTAGGCACCCTTCAGTGAAAGCAAAAGCAGGTAGCAGAGGTAGACAGAAAGGCAGACAGATGGGACTGAAATTGTGAGAGGGAGGAGCAGGAGAGAATGGAGGGAGGGAGGGAAAGAGTTCCAGTCAATTAGAGCAGCATATGAAAAGGAGCATCTGGATACAGCAAGATGTATTTTGGGAATGATGAGGAGGGGGAGAGAAGCAGAGTGAAGTGTGCGTGGTGCTTGTCTGAGGTGTATAAGTTCTCTGAGGCAAGCAGGGGTGAATTTGTGGACAAGCTTGAACATGAGGCTCAAGGTGGAATACCTTAGTTTTGCTTTGAAGGAGGACTACCATAGAGAGTCAAGAACATCACAATGGTGAGAGTGGGCAGGGGCCCCCAAGGCAAATGACCAACCCTGTGGTATGCCTGAGAGAGGAGGGACAGGGAGGAGGAATTAGTGAAGAGGAGGAGGGGTGCAGCATAGGACAGGATGGAGAGGAGGGATACAGGGGCTACTTTTTGGCAAGAGACAAGTGTGAGGTGCAGGTGAATGCGATAGATGAGTCCGAATTTCAGGTTGAGATTTTTGATAGTGATAGAGACATGGGAGTTGAATGAGAGGGCAGGGTCCAAGGTAAAACCCAGATATTTGAAGGAGTGGACTACTTCTAATGAGTCTCCCTTAATAGTGGAAATGCTAAGGGTAGGTAGATTGGGCTTTAGTGCAGGCCAATGAGCGAAGACCATGCATTTTGTTTTCTTCGAGTTGAGAATGAGATGATTACACTGGAACCAGGCTTCCAGGGAGGTGAAGTCTGGGGCAAGGTCCCGATTGATTTGGTCTATACATGGAGAGGAGTGATAGATGATGGCATCATCTGCATATAGATGAACTGTGGCACCCCCGCAGAAGTTGGGGAGATCATTGATAAAGAGCGAGAATAACATAGGGCTGTGAATGGAGCCTTGCGGGACACCATGGGAAACTGTTTTTTGTTCAGACTGGGACCCTTCCCACTTAACTTTCTGGGATCGAGCAGACAGATAGCTCTTGATCCAGCACTGTGCACTGTGGTCCAGGCCAAGGAGATGCAGCTGGTGTAACAGAAGCCAGTGATTCATGAGATCAAATGCTTTTGTGAGATCCATGAATATGGCTCCAGTGGCCTGGTCCTTATCCATTGCATGGAAGATGTTGGATGTTACTTTTATGAGTGCAGTGAGCGTAGTGATTCTTTCTAAAACCGTGTTGACAGGGTGATAGCAGATTGTAAGAGTTGAGGTAGTCTTGGAGATGAATATAAATGATACACTCTTGGATTTTTGCCAGTTGAGAGAGTAGAGATATAGGGCGATAGTTTTCTATGATGGAGTTTGGTCACCCTTTGTGGACCGGGACTACTGCTGCAACCTTCCACTTATCAGGTACAAGGTTAGAGAGAGAAAGGACCAGTTAAACAAGTCATGGATTGGGCAAGCTAGGGCAGGGGCACCCAGCTTAAGAAATTTTGGTTCCAGTGAATCGTATCCGGGAGAACCCTCTGGTTTCAAGTTAGATAGAAGTTGCTGCACCTCTTTGAGTGTGGCTAGCTTCAAATGGAATTCAGGACAACCCCCTAGGTTGGGCAGGAGAGTTGTATGAAGACAGGGAGAGCTGTGGAAGATCGAGGTGTATTTTTGGAGGTCAATGAAGAAATTGTTGAATCCAGTGGCTATGGAGAGTGGGTCATCAAGGGTGAAGGCATTAACAGAAATAGAGCTTGAGTTTTCTACATCTAATCTTACCTTGTACTAGAGAATTAACTTACCTCCAGAATTCCCTGGGGTTGCTAAGATGCTCAGTTTGGAGAGATTTGAGATGGTATCTCTGCTTTTTGCACAGAGTTTTTACATTTATTCCTGAGCTGTCTGTTAATAAGCCAGTCAGAGGGAAGTCCGCTCTGTTTATATGTTCGCCATGCTTTGTCATGGAGGGCCGTAAGAGATCTGATATCCCCGGAGAGCCATGGAGCTTTAACACCCTTGGGTCTGCATGTTTTCTGAGGGGATATATGTTCTGGTGAAGCCTTGTCAGCCTATTTTACACAAGAATTTGAATACTCATGATGCATCACACTGAGTTTGAGGCTTTAGCGTGTTTTTTGTATTGATCTGTGAAATACACAGAAACTGAGCAAGTTGTATATTTCCTTTCTCCTGACATCCTTTGTGGATCTAATGCACTTTATGTCTTGCGAACTGACTTTCTGGTATGCCTATGAGTGTACTGATTGCCTGGTGCAATGTCAATGTCACAACTACAGTGCAACCCGCTTAATTTGGACTTTGTGCACTGCCTACCTGCTGATATATCTGAACAACCAAAATGTCTCAAAGTACTTTTTTTAAATTATGTTTAGTTCCCGACTATGCCAGACTATTAAATCACATTGCACTTAATTGTTTAATGTGCTGCAGTGAGTGTTTTCCTCAGTGCTTTATGTAGATGCACTACACTTTGGTGCAAGTCGATTGGACTTCGGGTACTTCAGGGGCAGTACTTCTGTGGGGTGGGGTGCTTTTTGTACAGTTCAGCACATCCAGTGGAGCGAGTGCTTTGGGAGACTTCTGGTGGTGCAGCTAGATCAGATCAGTGCTTTTTGTATAGAATGGAACAGCCACTAATCTGTGCATTCCGATGGAGTCCTAGCAGATAGTGTAGACCTTGGCATGCCGAAGTTTAGACATTCTGCTACCCCCAAATTAGCAAACTAGCAAAAACAAATGCACCATAATGGCAGAAAGGAAGGTTAGCAGTCACTTGTCAGTGACGTGATCAGTTGCGACTGAGTGCCCAACTTAAGTATCCACTAATCTGCTGAAATCAGCATGAAGGTTCGCATCTTTTGACGCATTTTTCCTGTAACAGTGTCCGATTTACATGGTGGCATTAAGTTGCTATATCCTAAACGTTTAGCATAGCTGTCTATGTGTACAGTTTGGGAAATGGAAAAATGTCTGATATATCCAAATGGACCTTTTATCTGTGTCCTATTAAATTGGGTTTGACTGCACCTAGTGTCAGTTGTTCACTTATAGCCCCTTTGCCTTCTGGACCTGGAAGATTGTATGGTTATGGTTTCAAATCCTATACCAGACACTTAGACTATTATCCAAGATTGACACTGCAATACGGTAACCCCTAGAGCAGCACTACTCAGGAGAGGGGGGTCTTTGTTGGAGGTACCATATCTACTTTGGATGAGAATTAAACCAAGGTCCCTTCACCCATCTCTGGTGGTGCCCAAGTAAAAGTTAAAGAGCCAATGGTACTTTTGAAAATAGAAGGGGAGTTACCCCATAGTGTCCCTGTCAAGATTCCTTTGCTCCGTAAAGTAGGTTTTAGTACAATATGGCTGTGTGCAAGGCATTTGTGTGATCAATGACAGCTGCATATATACTACTATATGAAAAAAACGTTGGGATACAGTGCACATGAAAGATGCAATATTAATTCCAATTCTGTTCTATTCTATTCTATTCTTGAAAGGCTATGCCTGTAGTTTAATGGGGTGAGCAACTAGCCATACCCCCTTCCTGAGCTGAATAAACAGTTCCTCCCAGGCTCCTTCTGAAGCACTTTTTTCTTTGCCGGCTGTAGGCTCTGTTTGTTGGTCTTCTCCCTTGGGGCCTGCTGAGACTTTGCCCCTCCCACATTGCTGTGCTCTGGGCTCTGCTTGGTTTGTGCTGTACTTCTGTTTTTTGTGTTCTCCTGCTTTTGGTTTGTATTGTTTGCCTCCAGTTGCTACATGCTTCCTTGTGTGCTTCTTTCCGTCCTGCTCCTGTACTTGTGTTTGCTTTGTTGGTTTCTTTTGGGCTTTCTAGTTTTCTAGTGCCCTACACAGACACATAGATACATAGACACTGTCAGCAGATAGGAGCCTATGGCCCACCCAGTCTGCCCATTTCAGCTTGTAAGTACACTTTATGTTTTCCTAGAAGCCTGTTACCTCTTACCCCAGACCTCCAGAATTCCCTTATGTCTATCCCATGCCTTCTTAAATCCCGTGTATACTTTATTTATTTGTGCTTCAAGTTACATATTGTTTTTTCCTTACCTTAAGCTGCCCTGTTCCTGTGTTCTCAGGCTCCATTTACTCACCAGATTTTGTAAGCCCTCAGTTCACTGCATTGTTACCTGTACTCTTCAGCTCAAGCCTGATGCTTTCCTGACTAACAATCCTTAGTTTTCCTGCAATTGATGTTGTATGCTTCAGCTCCCATTGCTGTTTCTCTGCTGTCTCCTGTGCTTCCCAGCTTAATTGTTTTCATCTGGTCCAGGCTCACTGTGCAAGCTAGCTGCCACTCCCTGTTCTGTAGCTCTGCTGCAGTTTATTGTTGCTCTACTGCCTCAGTGGTTTGCTGTCGTTTGGCTGTGACTTTAACTAGGACCTTGCCAATAAAAGCACCTTCATTTTGGGGGTTCCTGCCCTATCACCATTGCAGTGTTGTTTGGTCTCATGGTGCTCTGCTGTGGCTTCCTGTTGATCCCATGGTGGAGGGCTGTGATGTTACAGTGGGGCATCGTGGCTCTGAGTAGCGGGAGCATGCTTTATGCAAGCTGTATGATTTTGCCCTGCTTTCTTGCCTACATGGCATTCAGTTATCCATACATAAATCATTAACCTTGCAGCCTACATGGCCTTCACATGTTTATTGTATTCCATTACTGCACTGCATGCTCCTTACTGGAAAAACCTATCTCCACCTTAAAGGTCTCACTCAGCCTCAGGTGGCCATTTTGAATAAGGTTACGCATAGAACCTTTCAATTCATATTTACACTGTGGGACTGAGTGATTGCATTTAAGGTATTCATGCCAATCATATCAATTCACTATTCATGCTGAAACCATAGCATCAAATGTTTTTATGTAAACTATGAATTGCTCCTTTATGGAACTGGTCAACTAAGTATATACATAATTCAGCTTACCTCATATGTGATGCATCATGCCTAGCTATGCTGCTACCCATTTTATTGCTGTTGCAAATGCTGTTGCAAATCTTGCTACATGTCTCCTATCCTATCACACTGTTTTTGTCCTCTATGTGATGAGGTACCTTTGTAAATAAGCCCCTGGCTCAAAGGTTGTTAAACTGATGTTAAAATAAATAAATAAATAAATAAATGTATGCTAAACCTCATTGATTCAATCACTGGCATCACAGCCTCTCACTGCCTAAACACTTATCTTCTACATCACTATCAATTTGGCTTCTGTAATGGAATTGGTTGGCCTGTTTTCCATTGGTTGCCACTACTATCAAACCACCAAATGCTGGCTTGCACTGCAGCCTCCTACCTCACCCAGGCCCTGCCTTTATACTTCTCACAGTTGCAGAGTTCACTCACAACTTTTCAATCTCATGGTTGCAGAGTTCGCTTGCAACCTTTCAAGGCCTGCCTTCCCATCAATATATACAGCCGCTGGCTTCACCCAGCCTCCTCATCAATAATCTGCTACCTAATCTATGGCAGCTGGCTTGGCCTAGCCACCTCCTATCTAGCCCTCAAAGTTGTTTCATGCTCTCATTCATAAATTGGAGGCATGCCAACCAAGTCAATTACCTTTTCTGGCTCAGGGCTCCCCCTGTAAGCTGACAGTCTCACTCTGCACTCACGAAGTCCACATTTTGAGCATGTAAATCTCGGGGTGGGGTCATTCTCATCTGGCCCATAGTGGAAATGTCCTCACTCTGGGCTGAGCTTTAGCATACAGTCATATGGTGCACCTCTTGATGCAGAATTTTAGACTTCATCTGCTGAGGGGTGGAGCCCTTACAGCCCAAGAGTGCTCTGTTGGCCATGGCATCACCATGGCACCTTTGAAAGCTATTTTTCCTATGACCACCTCTGGTTCACCCAGTTTGTTTTGGTTGGTAGACCAGCTGAGTGACTCAGCAGTCATTGTTCTCCTCATCCTGCCTTGGGTATCTACTCTCACTCAGAGTAAACATTGTTGCAAAGGCCTCTCACAACCCTTTATGGCATTCTGGTTAGAAGGATCATGAGAGCTTTTCATCAAATTGGAATACTTCCTCCCATTTTATTGGGTTTCTAAATTGCAGCCGCAAAGCTGTCACTAAATTAAATACCCCTAGCCTAGAGGAAAGGCATCCTAGGTCCTGGATCCCCAGCAGTTTCCTCCTTTTAAAAGGTTTTTTTTCCCTCTTCTCCATGCCGATGGTCTTAATATGTAGTTAGTTGTTTATAGTACATTCCCTAGTTTCCTTAGGTAGGTTTCTGCTGTTGGATGGAGAGGAATAGTGGCCCTAATCACCATTCCCTCTCTCCTTAGGAAGCCCCCGATGTCATCAGTGAAATCCATTTTATAGGTGTAGTCCTGACAACCTATGCAACTCGGTGTTTCATCATGCTGTCTTGTTGCTGTCAATCTGCTTCTCTGTGTCATAGTCAATGTTTACTGCTCAATGTTCTTTTTGGGGCTCCTTCCCGAGGTATCTTTAGCCAAGGAATCTTTCCTATGGCACCTTTAGGGGTGGAACCCTCTTTGAAGGTTCCTTGCCTTTGGTACCCCTACAGGGTAGTAATTCCGCATGGAATAGAGAGTGCGAATGGCCAAACAGTTATCACAGTTGCACAAGCATAACACTACTCTGGTTGCATAAGACCATTGAATATTCTATTCTATTCATACTAACATACAAAAATGCCAGCAGAATAGGCCTAACGGTCTTTCATGTCTGCTCGTTTGGTCAGCCCCCACCCTGGGTGCTGACCTTGCTGCCCCCCTCGCCTTCTCTGGCTTCTCCCTTCCCAGTTCTGGATATTCTTGCTGCATTGGATTTTGCTTCCAGAACCCTTCCCCTGTACCTGTCCCACCCCCTCTTGAACCCCTCCACTGTCTCTGCCTCCACCAGCCCCCAGGCAGCGGATTCCATGGCTCCACCACCCTCCTCAGTGAAGTAGCACCTCCTCCTTTCTCCCTGAATCTTCCCTCCAGCTTCCACCCATCCCTCTAGTGGCCCCTCCTCTCCTTCAAGCACCCTGACTGTTCCTCCCTATTTACCCTCTTCATGTACCTGAAGACCTCTATCATGTCCCCCGTCCCTTCTCTCTTCCAATGTACATATTTAGCTCTTCGAGCCTCTCCTCATAGGTCCTGTCCCCAAGCCCCAAATCATTTTGGTTGCTCCTCTGGACCCTCTCCAGGAGGTTAATGTCCTCTTTAAGTGTGGCCTCCAAAACTGCACGCAGTACTCAAAGTGCGGCCTCACTAAGCAGTTATACAGAGGGAGTATCACTTCCTCCTTCTGGAGGTGATCCCCCAGGATGCATCCCAGCATCCTGTTGGCCTTGGCTGCTGCCCTCCTACAAGTCTCAGAGTTGTTCATCTTGACATCCACCACCACCCCCAGGTCCCTCTCAGCCATCGAGACTTGTAGCATTTCCTCCCAGGGTGTACACTTGGCCGGGTTTCTGGCCCCCAGGTGGAGTACCTTGCATTTCCCTGCATTGAACCTCAGCTTCCACTTTCTAGACCATCTTTCCAGAGCCTCCAGATCCCCCTGTAGGGCCACCCTCCCCTCCTCCCCATCCACCACCGCCCCCAGTTTCAATCATCTGCAAAGAGATTCATCTCCTCCTGATTCCTGTCTCATGTCAGAGACGTGGCGTTGATCAGAAGGGGCCAAGGACTGATCTCTGCGGACCCCACTAATGACCCTCCTTGGGGATGAGACTATCCCGCTCAACTACGACCATCTGGGTCCAGTCCTGAGCCAATTGCTATCCATCTGATCATCTGGTTCCCCACCCCCATTTCTCCCAGCTTATCCAACAGGCCCACATGAGGAACAGAGTCAAATGCCTTGCTGAAGTCTAGAAAGAAGACGTCCACTGGTCTACCCAGGTCTAAGGCACTCGTCACCCAGTCATAGAACTCCACCAGGTTTGTCTGACATGATTTCCCCGGGATGAATCCATGCTGTCTATCGTCCAGGCACCCTGACTTATCCAGGTCCCCCCCAGCCTCTCCTTGACAATGCCCTCCATCACCTTGCCCACCACCGATGTCAGGCTGACAGGCCTGTAGTTCCCTGCCACCTCCCTTGATCCCCCCCATGTGGATAGGCACTATATGCTCTACCTTCCAGTCCTGGGGCACCCACCCTGTCCTCAGAGAAATGGTGAAAAGCTCCACCAGGGGTTTCGCCAGGACATCCGCAAGTTCCTTCAGCACTCTGGGATGTAATTTATCCGGCCCCGGTGCTTTCTCCATCTTAAGGGAGCTGAGGGCTTCCCTCACTCTCTATGCTGTTATTTCCACTTCTGGTACCTCCTCTCCCTGCTTAGCCCTCCTCCCTCCTGCCAGTGATGCCTCCCCCTCTCCCCAGACCCGCCGATCGGTAAGGGTCCCCCCCTCCTCAGTATCTCTGTCTCCTCCCATGTATGATGCAGCACCTCATTTTCCTTGGTGAAAACTGAGGTGAAGTACTCATTTAGTACCTCAGCCTGCTCCCTGGGTCTTGTGCCCATCTCTCCCTGATTTAATCCTGCTAATCTGCCCTTTCACCCTTCTGTTTTTCCCAATGTATCTAAAGAACCCTTGTTCCCTCTCCTAATTTCCCTGGCCAGGTTCTGCTCCTTCCTTGCCTTAGCCACCCTCACCACCCTAGTGGCCCTTCTAGCCATCAGCTCGTACTCCCCTCGATCCCTTTCACTCCTTGAGCACTTGAATTGCTTATAGGCTGCCTTCTTTCCCCGCACCACCTCCTGGACCTCCCTGGTCCACCAGCAGGGTTTTTGGGCCCTACCGAATTTTTGTCTTACTCTTGCACAGGTGCTGGTAGCATCCTGCACCCCTCTCCTGATGATTTCCCGCCTACTATCAGCATCCATGTCTGATCCAATCCCATCCAAATGCTCCTTAAGGATCCTTCCCATTTCCTTAAAATCCGCCCCCCTGAAGTCGGTTACTTCCGTCTTTGTGCAGCCTTCTACCCCTCCTAGGTCCAGGCAGAACAAGACCGTGGCATGGTCACTCCCCGCCAATGGGTCCCTTACCTCCAGGCCCCCTATCTGATCACTGTCTGCCAGGACCACATCCAGTACCCACGCCTCCCTGGTCGGTTCCCTCACCTGCTGAGTTAGGAATGCGTCTTGAAAGACATCCAACAACCTCTGTTCCCTGGTCACAGAGGATGTCATAGTCTCCCAGTCTGTTCCTGGCATGTTTAAGTCCCCCAACACCACCACCGTTCCTCTGCCCAGTCTGCAGTGTCTCCCAACATCTGCCACCAGACTGTCCTCCAGCTCCTCCGCCAGGGCAGGGGGTCTATATACCACTCCTATTTTTACTCTCTTGCCCCCCCTTGTTATCAAGGTTACCCAAATTGCCTCCATGGTTCCCTCCGCCTCCTCTACTCCCCCCTATGCCAATGCAGTTTTTGACTATCGTTGCTACCCCTCCTCCCCTTCCCTCTCCCCTGTCCTTCCTGAACATAGTGTAACCCTCCAGGTTAAGGTCCCAGTCATGTCCTGCAGTGGCCCAAGTCTCAGTGACCACTGCCACATCCACTGCTCCCTCAGTTAGCATCGCCTGGAGCTCAGGCATTTATTGCCCAAGCTCCGGCATTTAGCAGGACTACCTTCCACCCTTTCCTATAGTTCCATTTCCCTGCTTGTGTTCCCATGGGGATTCTGTTTTCCCTGGTCTGCACTTTGCCAGTTGGCCTTTTCCCACAATCCTCCAGCTCCCCAGGGGTGGAGACAGAGTCCCTCCTTATCGGCACCCCCTTGACAGCCTTTTCTCCCATCCCTCCCTTCACAAGTTTAAACCCCACTTTTCACCAGTGAACCTCTATTTTCAACTTAAGGATTCCCCTTCCCTCCAAATTGAGATGGAGTCTATCTCTAGCATACAGCTCCTTATCCTCCCAGGTCTCCCCCCAATCCCCCATCAACCCATACCCTCTGGCCTCACACCACTCCCTGAGCCATTGGTTTATCTCCCTAATCTTCCTTTTGTGTTCCCCACTAGCCCTTGGCACCAGCAGGATTTCTGAGATGGAAACTGTGCATCCTATGTCATGACAGACCCTGGCAAGCTCCCTGAATCTTGCCTGTATCTCTAGCTCGCTATTTCCCTCAATGTCATTTGTACCCAGGTGGAGCATTATGTCCGGAGAACCCCCACAATCCTTTGCCAGCTGATATACCTCGTGCTTAGCCCTGTGCACCGTTAGTCCAGGGAAGCATCTTGTTCTAATTGGCCAGGCTTCTCCCTCCCTCCCTATCCCATTTGATACCCCTGATCATAGAATCTCCAACAGGAGCACTCTGACCGCTCCTTTCCTCCATTCCCCCTTCCATGTCCCCATCCTTTCTACCGCCCCTCCACCCAGCCGGCTCCTTGTTCCTCCCCTATCTGGGTGCCACATCCCCCTCCTTATTTACCATGGCCACCCCTCCCTCCAAAACTATGCCTCCTCCTCCTGAGTATCCTTCTGTACCTTACATCCCCTCACTGCTCGCGACTGGTTCTTCTCCCCATCTGCTAAACTAGCCTGGCTCATCCTCCCTTCCTTCCTGTCTCCATTTAGTTCCTCCTTGCTCATCGTGTCCCCTGGCCTAAACCCTCAGCTCCCTTTACTGAATCCTCCTCAGTACTTCTGGTCCTTCTCCTTTACCTTTCCTCCCAACTGGTCCTTCTCCTGTGCTTTCCTCCCTCTTCCCTGCCCTCCTGCTCTGATTCACTGCTCCCCATTTTCTGCATTCCAGGCCCCCTGTTCTTCCTGCTATCTGGCCCCTGCCTCCTGCCCCCCACTCCCTTTCCGTCTCTAACCACCCCTGTCGTGGTTACATCATTTCCCTCATCCTCGAGCAGAAGAAGAGATTTGAAGCAGTTACTGAGTGTAAGGTCTGAGCGACCTCCCCGCTTTGCTTCCTTCTGTCTAGCCCTGGCCATCTGCCTACTTCCCTGAGAATGTTGTCCCTCCATCCCTCCTTTGTGAGGGTCCCCAGTTACCTGCCTGCTTCCTTGGTAGTGTCCTTTTGGACCCCCTCTGCCAGGGTCCCTATGTGACCCCTGAGTATTCTCCTGCATGCCTTTCTCATGCCCCCACCCCAGTGCTTGGTGCAACCCCGTGAGATCCCCAGCCCTTCCCCAACCATACTGCCCCTTCCCCAGCTGTCTCCTAATCCCGCAACCTCCTCCTAAGCTGTGCCAGCTGGTAGCACACTGGGCAACCACTGAACTTCCAAGCCCAGTCCAGTATCATGGCTGCTCCACACCCTGTGCACCCACCACCCTCCCAAAGATGCCGCCCTAATGCGTGTGGTTCCATCCCCTTCAAATAGGTTTCCTTGGGTGAGCCACCAGGATCCCCCCTGGTCCAAGATACACCCTACTGCCAAATCAGGTCACCCACTAATCTTAGAGACAGTCCCACTGTGCACCAGTAACCCTGTTACTAGGGTGCAAAACACATTAAACTTATAAGGAAATGAACAACTCCCTAGCTCCTCTCTCCCAGCCTTTGAATCCAACCCCAGTGGCTAGAACTACATGAGCTGCACCTGCAGCCTTTTCTCCAATTGCAGGCAGGTGTTCCCCTATAAATTAGCAGAATTCTGGGAGGAGGGTGGGGAGGGCGGTCTTGGGCAGACACCTGACTCGAGAGAGAGTGTATCAGCCCTGTGTCTCCCTCCAAGTCCAGCAGCCAAAGAACCAGGCCCAAGCAAATCCCACCAAATAGGTTTTAAATCAGAAGAAATAGGCCTCCACCAGCGCAGCCTGTTACACAGTGAAACATCCACAAAATGAGCCCACTTACAGCCACCAAACCAGTTTTCAAACTTCCAGCAGCCCCCAAAACAATACCCTGCTAGCCCCTTAGAAGTAAGAAAGAAAAGAACTAACCTTCTACCAAGTAAAATCCACAAGAACCCTGTGAAAACAACAAGCAGCAGCTACTGTCCTGGAACACAACTGATCTTGTCCCCTTCCAGTTCTTTCTTACATGAATCTATAAACTCTGTGGGTTGGATTTTCAAATGTCATGCTACAAAATGTGTGTCAGATTTTCTGACACAGCTGTTACACCTGAAATGCACCCAAATGTGTGTGCACAACTGTGTAATGTTTGGGTGAATTTAGCTCAGTTTTCTCACTTTGCAGTAAACAAAAATGAAATATACCTCATATTTTTTATGTATGCTTCTCTTTTCATATGCAACAGGCTGCAATACATTAAGACCATGTTTTAATGTGGTCTAATAGTTGTGCAGCAAGTAATGCAAGTACACAAAAATGGAGGTGCAAATCTTTGACAATCCTGCCCAATATCTTTGTTGGTATGTGTCAGTCTAGTTATACGGAATAATGTATGCACAACAATACAAATAAATCTGTTTTTTCATCTGGGGTGGATTGTAGGCTTCAAAAGTGAAGCTCGAGAGGGTCTCTATGATGTAATTTCTCCCAAAGATAGAAACTTCAGTCTTGGTGCATGTGGTGGTTCATACATTACTATATTTTGTATAGTAGAAGTTTGTTTTAGTTAACTTACAGTTCCTTCTTTCTAACTCTGTCTTGAATGGTGGTCAAATAAACAGAAAACAAAAAATGACAGGGTAAGATTATAAACATTTAATGTGATTTACATAATAGCTACATGAGCTGGCAACAATAGTTCACCTTTTAACAAATAGTTCACTTAGAGTGCTTTGAATGTGGCTGATATAGAAATACAGAAATATAGAATCTGATGGCAGAAGGGGACTGAAGGTCCATTAAGTCAGCCCATACAATATACTACCTCACCCCAGCACTTACTGCACAGGTGTGTTCATCTTCATTACTGTATGTGGAATCTAGAGAGTAGGTAAGCATTAGGAATCTTAATAGACATTGAATTCTGTGCTGTTTTACCACAGTGGTGACATAGCTACTATGGTACAACAGTATTCTGGTATCACTGCTGTGGTATAACAGCATGTGGAGATGTATAGATTATTCAGTAAACAACAACAAGGAAACATATCCTATAACACAGATTCTGTACCACTCAACATAAGTTGAGTCAATCAGACAGTGGGGTTTTGGTACTGGTCCAGTCCTAATACAGGTCCTACAGATTACAAAGGAAGTCTTAGCTATTTAGTTCTTCCTGATTTATTACAACTCATTATTTCTCCTCAAAGCCTCTGCTCTGGGAGAAGATGTTTACTGCACACTCCAGATATGCTTCATTGTTCGTTAACTGGAAAAACATGTCATAAACTTTGAACCTTTCTGCCCAGATGGAAAAAAGCTAATGACTTTCAGAAAATGCTCAGGACAGATGGTACCCTTCGTCACATGCTTTCAGCTCATTATCGAATAATTTCGTGACAATTAGTAATATCATTCTATGCTGTAACAAATCTGTAACAGTAAAAGTCCGATTAAAAGCATTTAAAGAGCATTTTAGTCAACCACATACAGAACAAGAATGTTTTGATGAAAATTCTTTCACGTAAAAATTAAGCTGGATCAACTGGTTTTAAACACAAAAGTGATTAAACGTGAACCTTAATGTGGCAGGTCTTTTAAAATAGAACCTAATAAACAAAACAGAATCTGTAAGCAATTATCTATGATGGGATATAGGGATATATGGGATATAGGGAATAGAACTTTTTGTTTTTCAAATCTCAGGTGCATTTTAAGTCACAAGTTGCAACTGAGTGCCTTCAGCTCTCTGGGAAGTGTGATAAGATATATCTTATACCCTAGCATGAGTTATTGCACCTCTACACCGACAGTCACAAAAATGCCCGAACAAAATGTTTCATAAACTTGATAAACCATCAAATTTAATGGACTGCCAGCTATGCAGTAAAACAAATCATGCCAAACAGTCATATGAGGTGGTTTGGCCAATCCTTTTCTCCGTGCTGTTTAATGAGGTCTGAAATAATGCCTTTCATAGACTCGATCCAGAAGCTAATGATTTGATACCTTTTAATGGACCAACATAGATGTAACATAGATGTTACATCTATACATAGTTGTTACATCTATGTTGGTCCATTAAAATGTATCAAATCATTTACTTCTGGATATATTCTTGCAAGGACCAATACAGCAACTACTAAATCTAGATTTCATAGACATGGTATTTCAAAATACTTTACAAAGCAGTGAGTTATATATTGGTAGTGCAGAATCAGTGTGCAGGCACACATAACAGCCATCATCCTCAGCTTAGTGAGTCTTTCCTGGGAAAAAAAATGACAAGTAAATAATTAAATAAATCCTATACAGTGGTGGGCTAATTCATTAGCACCTATGAATGCTAATCAAGATACCAGGGGTTATCTCTGAGTCTTTTGAAACAGTGCTACAAGACTATTGACTTCCTCCTGAGCAACCAACAGACACTGGCAGATGGGACCTCAGTTTATCATTTCATCTGAAGCACGTACCTGCACTGGGGCAGCACACTCTTAGTTTTTATTCATGATTTACTTATTTAGCTTTTACTTATGAGATTGATCACGAGACAATAAAATCCCTATTTTCTGCCAAGACCTGGGAGAATATAGTCAGAAACTCATGATGAACAGGAAAGGTACCATAACAGTGGTATGTAAGATAGAGTAGAGAGCAATAACTACAGTAAGCAAAGGGTGGCGTGATATAAAGGCAGGATAACATATACAATATTGATATGCATATTGAACATTTACACATAAACCCAGAGTACAAAGGGAGTGTTACTAAAAGCATTTGCTAACAGACACAAAGGCAGGTAAACAGTCATAGACATAGAAACATAGAAATACAGACTTTGATGGCAGATAAGAATTGCTTGGCCCACCCAGTCTTTCCATTTCCCTACCTATTGGGTAAACTGCAGAACCTAGTTAACCAACAGCCTATTTCCTTTTACCCCACTTCCACCAGAATTTCCTTATTCCTGCCCAATGCATTCTTGAATTCCCCCCCTGTTTTTGACCACATGACCTCCGCAGAAAGGCAATTCCATGTGTCCACCATCCTCTCCAGGAAAAATACTTCCTCACATTGCCCCAGAGCCATCTACCCTCTATCTTCAAATTGTGCGCCCTTGTTCTTGCACATCTCTTTTTCTAAAATATGCTACCTTCTTGGACTTAGTTGATCCCTTTGAGGTACTTGAAAGTTTCTATCATGTCCCCCCTCTCAATCCTTTCCTCCGGGGTATACATATTAAGCTCCTTTAGTCTCTCTTGGTATGGCTTCTGGTGCAGACCCTGCACCATTTTAGTTGCTCTTCTTTGGACTGCCTCCATCCTGTTTATGTCCTTGTGGAGATGGGGTCTCCAGAACTTCATGCAGTACTCCAGAGGGGGTCCCACCAACTGTCTGTACAGATGGATAACAACCTCTTGTTTTCCACTGGTGATGCCTCTCCCTATGCATCCCAGTATCCCTCTAGCCCTCCTTGCTGCCTTCTCACATTGCTTGCCTACCTTTAGGTCATCTGATATGACAACCCCCTAGGTCCCTTTCTATTTTTGTTGTTGTTAGTACCCCCCAATGTTTACTCTTCCCCTGGGTTTTTGTTTCCCAGGTGCATTACTTTGCACTTATTTGCAGTGAATCTAAGCTGCCATACTTTGACCATTCCTCCAACCTTGCCAAGTCCTTTCTCATCTTTTCCACCCTCCCACCTTGTGTATCAACCCTGTTGCAGATCTTTGTGTCATCTGCAAAGATGCATACTTTTCCTTCCAGTTCCTCTGCAATGTCACCTATAAAGACATTAAAGAGGACTGGTCCCAGTACTGAACCCTGTGGTACCCCGCTAGTAACCCTCTTTTCTTTGACATGGATCCCGTTTACTATTACCCTCTGTGTCCTGTTGTGCAGCCAATTGTTTACTCAGGCTGCCACCCTGGGACCCACCCAGGCTGGCTAACTTGTTTATTAATCTTTTATGTGGGATTGTATCAAATTCCTTGCTAAAGTCTAGGTAGGCCATGCCCATAGCCCCTTTCTGGTCTACTACTTTGGTCACCCAGTCAACGAAATCTACAAGATTCATTTGACATGACCTTCCCGCTGTGAATCCATGCTGCCTTGGGTCCTGTGCCCTGATGGTCTCTAGATACTCAATAATTCTTTCTTTCAGAAGTGATTCCATCATTTTCTCTACCACTGAGATCAAACTAACAGGTCTGTAGTTTTCTACCTCTGCCTTGTTCCCATGTTTTTGAAGGGAAATCACATCCGCCCTCCTTCAGTCCTCAGGTACCACACCATCCTCCCATGATTTGTTAAAAAGGGTAGTCAGAGGTGTCACTAGTTCTCTCCTTAGTTCTTTTAGAATTCTTTGGTGAATCCCATCAGGACCCATTGCCTTGTCCACTTTCAGTTTTAGGAGTTCTTTCAGGACCCTTTCTTCTGTGAATGGGTCAGTATCGAACCCCTTATTCCTAGTGCTTCTACTGATTGCTTTAGATACCTCCCCATCCTCTTCTTTTATGAATACTGAGCAGAAGTATTCATTCAATATCCCTGCTTTTTTGCTGACACACTCTAACCACTCACCCTCCCCATTATTAAGCCCCACTATCACTCCCTTGGTCTTTCTTCAAGTAACCACATAAATACTATGCACAACTTAGCTGAGACAAATTAGGCAGGCTGACAGATACAGGTATGTTTTGTCTTAGATACAGTATGACTTGAGTCCAAATCAGATGTGGAACTTGAACTCGGGGGATCTTATGGATCAGATGTTAGAGGGCTATCAACTGAACTATACTGAGGCATCAAAAAGCAAAAGATAGTGCTGTGCACACCAAACTGAGAAAATAGAAGGTATGGTATTCATCAAAATGCTCAAGCATGGCAGACAACTGGGCTAACACCCCTATGTATTGACCCTCTCACATGGGATCCCCTGAGGAAGGCCCATGTGATAGCATCAATATGTAGGGGTGTTAGCCCAGTTGTCTGCCATGCTTGAGCATTTTGCTGAATAAAATATGATTTATTTTCTCAGTTTGGTGTGTGCACAGCTCTATTTTTTGCTTTTTGACACTACTGTATTTGGCTGTGGCACCTTCAAGGGAACTGCTATGCACTCATCTATTGCTTTTTCTACATTGAACTATACTGAGAGTCTGAAAGACTCGACACCTCATATGGGAAATTATTGCACAGCATGTATTTGTAAAAAAAAACTAGTTTGGAACAAACATGAATTTTATTGGAGCTGGGGCAAACATCTAGTAAGATTTTAGTTGCTCCTGGCAAAACTTGACTTTGAAGTAATCAGGAGATCTGGGACTGGACTCAAAAGCATCAGTAATGACTCCTCATAAATTACTGTTCCCTGTCAAAAATGTGGATATTTTCAGTGGAAAATACTTCTTATCAAGTAGAAGGTAGGAGGAGTTTAGCTAATGTAGCTTCAACAAGATTTCTGATGGAAATACTTCATAAGTGAAGAATGTTTGCCCTTGGGGATTGCACCACCTTTTGATCTGGCTTCGCTGCTGGCTTGCCTTTGATATCATGAAGTTTCTTAAGTGAAACTGGTGTTGTTTCCTTGACAGCAGATGGAAGAACTTCCTCAGCTGTCTATAAGATCACTGCAGTTTCTGTTAGATGGAGGCATGTTTTTCATTGAAACAGTTTGGCAGATTGCAGCTTGACTTCCTGCCCATCATATTGCAATATCTATTGTAAGGTTCTCTCAGCAAATGAAAGACTACTTTGCTTCCATAAGAGTCTAAGAAAGCAACTGTTTGTCCTTTGCTTTTGAATGACTGTGCCAGTTCTGGGACCAATGGATATTTTACTAGCCTCTAGTTATCAAGATCTCATCTGTCATTTTTTTCATTGACAATTGACATCATTCAGATGGTAGCACCAAGATTATGGACAGTGCAAATGAAATGTAATACTGTATATCAGGCTAGTGCAGTGCAGGGTGGAGGATTAGTAGGGTCACAGTCAGCCTACTAGGTCAGAGAGTGTCATTATAAAATTGGTAGAATACCACCAATGTGCTTTAAAAAAACATGAAACTGAGAATATGCTACCAGTTTTTTGTTTTATTTTCTCTACCAATATTGAAGTGTTATCACAGAAAGTTTGACATCTCCTTGCACACATGCCTGTTTCTAGCAGTGTCAGCATGCATGCATGGCTTTTGCAGTTACCACATGGTAATTGCACAGGTTACAGCCAATCAGTGGTTTGCAATTTCTAATCCAGCTTTATGACTACTGGGGCCAGTACTTTGTAATGTCTTTACAGGGGACATTGCAGAAGAACTGGAGGGGTAGGTTTGCCTTTTTGCATATTACTCCCAAATGTGTAATAGAGTGGGCACTCAGGAGAGGGTGGAGTAAATACACAGAGATCTTGAGAAACTTAAGGAGTGGTTAAAGGCAAGGCTGTTGAGTTCAATGCCAAAAGTGGAAAAGTATGCACCTAGGGTATAGGAACCCTGGTGCTTAGTATAGGATGGGTGGAGGTACTGACTGTGACTAGACAGAAATGGGACCTAAGGGATAGCACATCTGAGGTGGCAGGACAGCATGACAAGGCAGTGGGCAGGTTTAGTGGGATATTTGGGTGCATAGAGAGGTTATCTCCAGCAGGAGGAGGGAGGTGGTGTTGCCACTGTATCACTCCCTGCTGTGTCCCCACCTGATATACTGTGTCCAGTTTTGGAGACCGCACCTCAGAAAGGATGTAGACAAGGTAGAGGCAGTCCAGATGAGGGCAATTAAAATGGTTAAGGGTTTCCATGGGAAGCCCTACAAGGAGAGACTGTAGGATCTCAACACGTGTACCCTGGGAGAGAGGAGAGAGTGAAAGAGAGGGGGGTTGGTAACCCATAGGGATAAATAGGGTGCAGGTGGGGAATCTCTTTCAAATGAAGACAAGCACCAGGACTAGGGGCTATGCAATGAAGCTTAAGAGGGGAGTTCACGAGAACTATAAGGAAAACGTCTTTGCAAAAAGAATGGTAGACACTTGGAACAGACTGCTAGTGGAAGTGGTGAAGGCTAGAAAGTTGGGGGGGCTTTAAGCATGCATGACATTAACACAGGGGTATATTAGAAAAGAGGCAGGAAGTGGGGAGGGTTGCCAGAGACCAGATAGGGTCCGAAGAGGAAGAATAGGTAGGGAAGACTTAGACAGACTGGGTGGGCCAAGCAGTCCTTTTCTGCCAGCAAATTTGATGTTTCTGTATTTCTATTTTATGGTTGCAGTACACTGCCTGTTAAAAGTAAAAATAGATTAGATGTTAATGTCTGCATGTTTGAATAAGCTGCTAATGCCTCACAAAAACTTTGAAAAATATAATATTTAAGTACACTTGAACTTCTATATCTTCTATAGATTTCTCCTACCCATTTTTTATTAATATGGTGATTTATTTATTTCAAAAGTTTCACCTGGAAAGATATACTGAGCTGGTAACAATTAATTTCCAGATGTGTCCTGGGGGAGGAGGGAGGTAGAGTAGACAATAAAATAAGATGCAAAAATACAATAAATTAGGTGGTGCAAAGAATGCAAAAGCTTAATAAATTAACAGTTGTGCAAACAACAATATTTGGTGCAGAGTAATTATGTTCAACAAGGTGCCTTGGGCAGAGGAAGTCACTATTGGATACACATGTAAGAGCTGGGTCAAGAATGGTTGCAGGAGTGAGTTGTAAAGTCATGAAAAAAGCCTTAAGGAAGAAGGGGAAGAGGCAGAATGTATGTACAGGGAAGAGAGGATCTAAGCTTAGGGAAGCAATAATAGAAAGCAGCTTGACCAGCAGTAGATTTCCTGGGGGTCAGGAAAGAGAAAGAGAATCAGTGTCAAGGACTGAATAGGAGGAAGTAGAGGGAGATGGCCAGAATTTGAATATGAAGGAGGCACAGTGGGTGAGACACCTGTCATTGAGGGAGACAAGGGAAGTAAAGAAGTAGAGAGAGCAGTGATGAGCTTGAAGGGGACAGTCTAAGGCAAAATTGCAGAATGAGTGAAAGAGTGAGTCCTGTCTTGTTAGAATGGACTTGAGAGTGGCACTGTAATGATGTTGAAATAGACAGTAATGGGGAGGATTATCTTCAAGGTGATTTAACAGCAGGAAGGAAGGAGGATACCTGCTTTATTCCTGTGCAGCGCACCAAGTTTGGTGTTGAGCTGATAGTGGATAGCATCCACTTGCATTGTGAAATTGAGATGGCGGCCCAGCCAGACCCCAAGGTGCTTAAAGGAGGAAACATCCTCAATCATGGTGTCATCAAGGGTAAGCAAGAAAGAGACAGGAGTAAGCCTGAGAACCAAAAGTCATGAAGATTATTTTCTTGGCATTGAAGGACAGCAGGTTGGCTCAGAACCAATGCTGGTTGTAGTCAAAATTCGGTTGGAGACGGGCAGTGAGGTCAGGGGCAGCAGACCCAGAGGCAAAAAGCACCATGTCATCTGCATACATGTGGATGGGTTCAGAGGAATAGGCAATAGGGAGGTCATTCAAGTGGATGAAGAAGAAAATGGGGCAAAGAGGGACCCTTGGGGCATGCCCAAGCATATAAGGTGGAAAAATGTATCTCCGATATAGACAGTTTTAAACCTGCCCTCAAGGTTAGAACAGAACCAACTTAAAGGAGGAAACATTCTCAATCATGGTGTTGTCATGGGTAAGCAAGAAAGAGATAGGAGTGAACCTGACAGCTAAAGGTCATGAAGATGATTTTCTTGGCACTGAAGGACAGCAGATTGGCTCAGAACCAGTGCTGGCTGTTGTCAAAGTGAAGCTGGAGCTGAGCAGTGAGGTCAGGGGCAGACGAACCAGAGGCAAAAAGCATCAGATCTTTATTGTGGTGGCTGTCAAATGCAGAATTTGGCAAGTGGTAGCTATTAGATGAATCCAGTAGCTAGCTGTAAGGGTCATATATGGGACAATATTCTCCCTAACCAAACATTGGATGAGTACTATTTGGTAGAACCTATATACTGTATATACTGTATAAACAACCTTCCCCATTGACAATGCAGAGAAATACAGAAAGGAGAAATTATTTTATACTTAAGCCATAATTTCCTTTTTTGTTCACTCCAACATTGTCAACAGGGCCTCTCCCTGGAGCCGTTTGCTTGCCAGGAAAATATTGTCCAATATATAACTACATATATGAAGGTCTACAGTGGTTCTCAATTGATGGATAGCTACACTCTTTCTCTTCAAAACACATAAATCTTCACTTTTTTCAGATAGTTTACATATAGAGGAACAGTTATGAGCCATGAACTATTGTTTTGATGCCCTGCAATCTGCAAAGGATTCATCAGATATTGTAGACATCTCTTATACATAAGCGATGGTTCACACAGTGAACCAATAGAATATAAGGTCAAGACTTATGAAGTCAGGGTATCTGGGGAACTAGCATGGGTTCTTCCCAATTGTTCAGAGACCAACTGTTCTTTGTCTTTCACTAAACATTATGGGCCCTATGCACAATGCCTGTGCACCATGGAAACTGGGCATGTAGGCATCAATATGCGGGAATGCCATGCAGCGTTGTCCTGCAGACCCCCGGTGGTATTCACAAATGCTATGGATGTCTGTTATGCACCCAATCCCCTGACCATGTGGAATGAAATGCACTGGGGGTGAGGGGGCATGTTTGTACTACATGCCATTCCCAAAGGTGCATAGTGCAGCTCGCAAGAGGGCACGGGTTATGGCAGTCGGGACCCTGCCATACCCCACTGTGTGCACCCATGGACTGCACCTGCCAGTCGTGGACCCACAAATAACCCCCACCCCATTTTGTCCCTGCCTACTGGGCTGATTGGGAGGGCAGGGGCTGCCAGTTGGGTGAGTGCTCATTCAAATGTGTAGTGCCTGCATTGCCGTGGATAAGCACAGCTGATTCATGAATACTCCATGGGCTTGAGGGATCCACTATGGGACTCGGGTCAGGCATCTGATTGGCCTGCTTGGGACCTCCCTTCCACACTGGCCTGCCCCCCATGAACCTGGGCACCAGGGATGTGTGGGGCCATTGACAGATTCTGGCCATTCATGAATACCAGCCTGTGCCACCTGTCCATGGGTGCGGAGCTATGCAGGTGGAATACGCACCTCCGGTGTGTAATTCCCACCCATTAGTGCATAGATCCCATTATACTGTTTTTATTTGAGACTGGCATCTGTGGTATGAAAGACAGCAGGACTCAATGGTTACCAAGTCATCTAAACCTAGCTATTACTTATTTCCAGCGTAAAAAGAAAGTCAAGATAAAACATATTGATGATGGTCCTGTCTTTCAAGACAAGGTAGGCCTGTATGTTTACCAGGAAGGAAAACTCCAGCACAGTCACACCGAAGAACACATACTAAAGCCAAATCAGTAAATTGCAGTGATATTTAATAACACATCACAAACATATATGGGGTTGGGTCCCTTACAAAGGCATTATCTAGGTTTGTAGACCAGCATGTGAATTTTTTGTTCCCATAGCTTCCATCATATATTAGGGACACAACCCAGTTCTTGGGCATCCTGGGGGACCTACAGATGTAACCAGGCTGGTTATTAGTAATGATGGACACAGAGGTGCTCTATATGAACATGCCACCTGATGGGGGACTTGCAGTACTATAATTTTGGTTGGAGTCTGCTACTATGTATAGCCAAGGTTTTGTGGATTTCCTATGCACCCTTTTACAGTTTATTCTTACAAAGAATGCATTCCTTTTCCAGGGCCAGTACTTTATACAAACTAAAGAAATGGCAATGTGAGTGACTTTCACCCCCTCTTATGCCAACTTGTACTTAGGTCTCTGGGAAAGGGAAACCATTTATGACCAGGATCGGAACCCATTCTATGACTACCTGGATATGTGGTGGAGATATATTGATGATGTTTTGATGGTGTGGCATGGGGATGCCAATCACTTTGCACAGTTTGTACAGTACCTTGAATTCTCTAATCCACACCTTAAATTCATGGTGAATTATAGCCATGATAGGGTGAATTTTATCGCTATTGAAATAATTCGGTCTGAGGACGGTACTGTGCAGACTGATTTGTATAGAAAACCCACCGATAGAAACAGCTTGCTTTTATCTAGCATCTGTCACCCATGCCACACCATCAACAACATCCCCAAATCACAATTTATTCAGGTTAAAAGGATTTGTTCTGATGCCACAGTTTGCTCCACCAGGAGTCAGGAGTTACAGAGAACAGTTAATGCATGGGGATACAATCCTACTCTGGTTAGTGTCATGTATGATTTGGTGCAACAGATCCCAAGGGAACAGTTACTCACATACAAGCAGGAATCCTCTGACCCACCCTAGGATTTTCTCTTCATTACTCAGAATTTTGCCTAAAGCAACATCATCAGGGAAACACTCCAGAAATGTTGACACATTTTAGAATCTGAACCCACTCTTAGTGCACTAGCCTCTAGTGTCCCCAAGGTTATGTACAGATGTGGAACAATTTATCTGGTATATTGGCCCATAGCTTCTTACTTAGTAGAGCTACACAACATTGGTTGCCACTGGCCCCAAGGGGTTGCTATCACTGTGGTAGGTGCACTTACTGCAATGTGGTTCTGAGAAGTAAAATATTCACCACATCTAATACTACGGGAGTATACACTATTAAGGACTTCATCAATTGCAGCACACATGAGGTTGTATATTTAGCAAACTGTTGTTGTAGTGTGTTTTATTTGGGGAAAACCAGAAGGTGCTTTAAGTTAAGGCTGTGTGAACATTTAAGTGATATTAGAACCGCAAATGAACATAGTGCCTTGTACTGCCACCTACAGAAATCAGTGTGCATGAGCCAACACAAGTTTTCCTATTGTGGGATTGAAAGAGTTAGGTTGGGCTCGAGGGGAATTATCTTGATTTACTTTTAGCACAAAGGGAGTCATTTTGGATTTATAAACTTGGTGCCTTATCACCTGCAGGACTCAGTGATAGCTTTGAACTGTCTCCTTACCTCAAACATAGAAAATGATTTATTTATTCTCTGTATGCCAGTGCCATAGGGTTTAAGTATTTGTATTTCTTGAATTTGGCTAAGACTTTTAGCTCCATTTGGTATGAAGCCCTACTTTTTTCCATTTTTTGTGTATTCACATATATTCATGATTATAAGTTTGCACCTTTGTGAATTTGGAATGAATTTTTAATGAAGTGTAGAGAGATACCAATTTCTAGGTGTAATGTAGAATACATAAATACACAGAGTGGACATTTTTTGGATCACTTGTATATATATGTTTGCTTGAATTTTGGATCCATGTGCAAGAGGTAACATTGATTGACCACTACGCATTGTCCATTATAGTTTGAATAATGTGTTCACATCATTTTTCATGTGTTAAGAAGTACATACCAATTTTGTGGTACAGTCAGGGCCCCTACTTTTCTGCAGCACAGTGGGACCAAGTTCTGCGGCAAGACTACCATTTGCAGCAGAACTTCTGTGGCAGTGGTTTGTAATTTCTGTGGAAGTTCTGTGGCACTAACAAACTACCATATCACAGTGTCAGCTTGTCATCCTGACTTCACTTTCATGGCAGGGTTATAGCAATCAGGATGGGGGAAAGCACAGTAACACTAGTTCAAAAAATAACAGACTTATAAAAATAATGCTATGCCTAAAAAAGCAAAACAAATGTCTCTCCCTTAAGGTCCTAGCCTGTTGCATAAATGACATATGCAGAGGGGATCTTATGTGATAAATAAGGTATTTCTATATGCATGCTATCTATCCCACTAATGAGGTTTCCACTGTCTATCATTTGTATATTTGTATGTGCTTTCTACACCACTCATGAGGTTCCCACTGTGTATCACTTATATATTTATATGCAGTCTGTAACATACATACAAATATATGTATCTGTGTGTGTGTGGTGAGGGAGACAGAGATACTGTATGTGTGTTCTTTCAACAGGTCTACACATTATTATATTCCACTTTTTGGGGCATAATTACTTTATTTTTCTTAAAAATGACAGTTAAATTCATTTTACCAGTTATTAATTTCAGATGGCATCTCTATACCTTAAAGACACAAATAGGTTTGTACAAAGTGAGGTATGGACTTAACAGGTCTGTGCTATTGACAAGGTTTTGTTTAAGTTGGCCCTAGTGCAATAATTTAAGACTGAAAATTGTATTGGCTATAGTGCAGGTTGAGCAAATATCACCATGCATGATGTGCTGTGCCACCATCTCTGGCAGTGGGAGCTGTGGTAGATAATTGACTGTTCATTTTTGTTGCAGAATGCAGTCATTTCATTAGCTAATGTATGATGTTATAGCAATGATAACATCACATTCTGAGCATATAGGGGGGTTTGGATACAAAAAGAGGGGACGGGAACCAGATTCTATGGATAAACGGAAATATTAATTAAAAATCACCAAGAAGAGTGAATTCTGCGGCACCACAGAAGTTCTGTGATAGATTGCAGTCTGTGCAAAATTCTGCAGCTGCAGAATTTTAGGGGCCTTGGGTACAGTACTTATATATTTATTATTATGGGCATATGATTGCTGTACATAGGTGGGTACTTTTTACCTGGTATATTATTTCTAATTTAGGATGACTGGTACTATACACAATGGCCCAGATATTCAAACTGCACCCAAAAAGTGAGCAATAGCAGGAGCAAGCGCAGGTCTATTGCGCCCATGCACAAGAGATGCGATATTCAAAAACAGAGTAGGCCAAATTGTGCCTACAGCCGACTACTGAATATCGCACCACCTGTGCCATAGTGCAACTAGGGAGGGGAAGCTGAGCAGATCTGATGTGCCATAGCGCAACAAGGGATGTTCAGCTGAGCAGTCCAGAGGTGCCATAGCGCAACCAGGGAGCCCTCCAGCAGCAGAGCAATGTAACTGCACAACAAGGGAGGTAGGGGCCCACCACCCATGCCAAAGATGGGCACAGGAACACACAGCAGAACAGACATCGTCCCCCCACACCCCAAGCACTGCACAACTGGGGGAGGTCTGGAATAACCACTGGCCCATGGAGACAAGCAAACAACCCACAGCTGGGCCATGATGCCCCATCACACCTACCGGTAAGTTGTGACTGGCACACAAGGAGGGCAGACCTTCCCGTGCCACACCATCCCCCCAATGCAGAGCACACCCTGCACTGTGACCCCCAGACACTCCCCCATGAGCAGTGACCACCACTGCAGGAAACCCCATGCATGCCACCACCCCCACTGTGACACTGCAACCCTGTGCACCACAGAATCATGCAAGCCAGCCCCACCATGAGCACCCATCAGCGGGTGGCAGCACATGGCAATGCAACAACGGCAGACACAGTGCCACCATGCACAGTCCCCCCAAGGTACTGCTGAGAGACCAACCATGTGTCGGCACAAGAGGTACCCCACACGGGACAGGGCATGCCCTTGACACCACCACCAGTGGTACAGCACCCTGCACAGTAGTCCAGTGACACACCCCGACCTACCACTGTCCACAACAGCCAGCACTGCCACCCACAGTGGTGCATGGAAGCATGCACCACACTGGATGCCACACAGTGTGTGGACAGACACCCACCTATACCCAAGGGCGCACCAACACAGGGACGCAGTGGTGGAGCAACCAAGCCCCCATTGTGGGCCCATGTAAGCTGTGTACACACAACCCACAGTCCTCCATGGCACTGGAGTGCCAGCCACCCTGCGCAGGCACTGTGGACCTGTACACCACCAGCAGTCGCCCAGAGCACAAGTCACAGACAGTGGGGCACATCCCCTGCAACACACACAAGGCACAGCATGGAGGTGGGACAATGACTGTGGTGCCCACAGTGCCACCTGAGCCAGGCATGCACCACACCAGTGATGGGGCAACCCAGCAAAGTGACAGGTACAGTGGCTGCCCTGCAGAGACTGCCAACACTGACATGCCAGCAGACCGTGCAGGCCACAGACATGCATGTGTGTCAGCTGCACAGGCCATGGATGGGCCAATGGGTGCGCCATGGACACAGCATGCGCCATGGACCACTACACACAGTCATCCAGTGCACTGGACACAACACACACACCACAGACACTGACTGATAGCTACCCCCACACCATAGTCACCTCCACACGGACACACACACATACCCATGACTGCACCGCCCCTGACGCCATGCACACCACTGCAGCTGAGCACCTATAACCTCCTGCAAATCAGAGACCACAACAGTATTCATATCAAAATGAAATGTATTGCACAAATATAAAATTCAACTATTTACAATAATACAAAAACTATATACAAGGTTGGGGGGCCACAAAAATCTGGGGTGGGTAGGGGGGAGGTGGACAAATGGGATGGGAATGGAGAGGTCTGAGGGTTGGTCCAGGGGGTAGGGGAATAAAGGGACTGAGAGATCCCTAGTGGAAGCGCCGTTCTATTCTGTGACTCCTTTGGCCTCTGTGCCTCCTCAGTACCCCAGTGCTATCTAACCGCCTGAGGATGTCCAGCGATTCCCAGGCCAGCAGTAGCAGCTCTCTCACAGCCTCCCTGATGTCCCGTAGATGGCAGGTACCTAGGACAAGAGAGCACAGTCAATAGGTGTGAATGCACAACCCCATACAGCCCACCCACTGTGCATGGCATACGGCCATGGGACATACCACTGTGATGGTGTGTGACCACCTGCAGTGATCACGTCCACAGGACCTGCCCACCCAGGTGCATACAGCCATGTGGAATGCTGCACACACCCACCAGCCAAGTCACTCACAGCACCACCATGGCCGTTTAGTGACATGGCTATGTCGTGCAAAGGCAGTGGCACAACCATGCACCTGGTGCACGCATGGACCACCATTGATGCACTCCCAGACATGCATTGCTACTTTACAGTGTTGACTGTAACAAGTTGTGTGCATGGCAGTGGTGTCGATGAATGGTGGCCATGCCCACTGCCCACCCTGTCACACAGCATGCAATAGTAATCATGGATGTATGGCACTCACCCTCATTGGGCCGGTCAGGTGGGTGGTGATGGCCCTCGCCCAGCCTGGCTGCACAGTCCTCCTCCCTCCGCCACTCCTCTCTCAACTGGCAGCGTTCATCTGGGCCTGTGGGGAAAACAAGGAGAGAAGAACATCAGTACAATCCCAAAGCAAAGTCCCCCTGCCCCAAGGTGTGTGCCCTCCCACCCAGCCAGACCCACCCACCCCACACCCCTGTGAACACCGCCACAGCCAACCTCAGACAGTCCCTCCCCTATGTGCTGGACACATACAACACTGTTACCCATATAGATGATAAAAGTGTGTTGACGGAACCCCTACCTGGACGTGGTACCATGCCCCTCCTGGCACATGCCCACAGTTGTGCCAGTAGCTCTGGCTCCCTCCTCTGCAGGTCCTCATAGTGGTGTCTGCACTGCTCCATGCTCCTCCCCCATCCGGTGGCCTCCTCCAGGGCAGTGGCCACCTCCTGCCACACCTGTGTCCTGGCCCTGTCCAGAAGCTCCTCCCCAAAGAGAGGCCCATGGTGTGGCTCCACAATTGCCACCAGATTTGCCAGCTCATTCGCAGACCACTGTGCTGCCCGTCTGCGTGCCATTCTTCCAGTTATAGTAGGCAATATGGTGCTGTGCAACACGGCTCCCCATGTGCAGATGCTGCGCTGTACAGCACTGCCATTCTCTATCGCGCTGTTTCCGAACAGCGTGATAGAGATGCACCTATGCCTGACGCATGGTACCTAGGGAGAAAAGGTTGGGCACAGGGTCAAGGGTCTCTTGCGCATGGCCATGCACAGCGCCATTGGAAGACAATGTGTGTAGCGTGATTGGCTGCCTGTGTGCCAGCGCCATAGCAGACTACCAAGCAGTTGGGCCATTGCACCTATGATGGCCCAGTGCCACTACGCCATGAAGTGACCATCGCTATAGCACCACTGGCACAATGGTGGCCATGCCCTGCATTGCCTACCATGCACAGCACATCATCAGTGCAGCAGACGCCTGCATCAGCAACCCGGGCATGCGCAGTGAGGTGTACTACGCATGTCACAGAACTGCTCCATTGGCACAGCACGTTCAACACAATTGCTCAAAGTGCAACAGTGCGATATTCAGCCGTCACATGCAAATCATCTAATCAGCCATTCAATGGTGCAGCACTGCAATTTGCATCTACTTAAAGTTGCTGCTTGCCTCATTTGCATGGATTGCGCTATAAAAGTGTGACAATGGGCTGCAGTAGCCATAGTCGGTTACTGCAGTTTATTGGTGAGTTCTATGCTGTTTGGGAGTGTGGACTGTGAATTCAGGGACACGCATGGGACTGCACAGTCACAGGTAACAACTGCCATTCTTACAGGCTACATAATGACCAAGCAGGTTGTTGGAGAGGAGGAACACAGTGGTGGGAGGAGGAGCAGGCCGAACTTTACAAAGGCCGAAACCGAGGACCTGTTTGAGGCCTACCTGCATCAGGAGCCACTTCTCAGTGGACGGTGGGGAACACCTCAAGCCCATGCTGCTGCATGGGAGGAGGTGGCACGTGCTGTGAACCTGCATGGCAGCCACCAGCACTCCATGCAGGAGTGTAAGAAAAAGATGGGCACGGACAGGAGGAGGGTAAAGGAGAAGGTGGCTGCCATCAGGGCAGCATGTTCTGCAACAGGTGGGGGACAGCTGGAGGTGGTACAGCTGACACCACAGGAGGAGAGACTTGCTGGAAGCATGCAGCGCAGTGCCATTGAGGGTGTTCCGGGTGGTGGCTTCCAGACGGGTGGTGGCCCATCACTGCATGGTAAGTCATGGTCTGTCTATGGGGGGGCAGGGTAGATCACACCCACTAATGCGACTTTGCTTTCCCTTACAGATCCTGAGCATCTGCATGGGACAGCGGTGGTGGGCCTGTCCACTGCGGACAGTCAGCTGGAGTTGGAGGAGGGACCATCCACCTCCACAGGTATACATGGATCACTGCAACAGTGGGGCTGCCTGGCTATCCACACTGATGTCGTTGTAACAGGTGTGGAGGAAGCCCTGCCTGTGTCCCAGTATGCTGGCATCCACAGATGCCAGCATGCTGTGACTGTGGCCAGGGCAGGGTCCGGCACCAATGATGATGACACGACCATCATGGGCAGTGACACGTGTGCCATGGGATGGCCATGCAGCAGGGCAATCCACGCCCATGGCTGTGGGTGGTGCCACCGTGGAGGCCTTCGTGTCATCACAGTCCCAGCCTGTGCCTGTCAGCACCAGTAGGGCAGCACTGGTGTCTGTTCAGGACAGTGGGACTGTTGCAGACACTGCGGCAGCACCACTGAGCCCTGGGGAGTGGCAGCCAGAGGGGCAGCATCAGCACTCGCCCAATGGGCTTGGGGGTACAGGGTTCAGCGGCGGTGTCTGTGCACCACCTGTGAACATGCCCAGACTGGTCCTGGTGCGCAGCACCCACCCTCGAGGGGTGCTGATCATCGGGGCTGTACACACCCTGAGGGACGGGATGCCAAGGAGGCTGATGACCTCTTGGACGAGAACACCCACCTACTGCAAGCATCGGTCCAGCAGCAGATGCGGCTTGCAATGTCTGTGGATGCACTGCGTGTGGCTCTGGAGCAGGCAGAGGAGCATTGCAGCAGGGACACCGCTCTGATCCTGGCAGGGATGGACCGTTTGAGGGAGGATGTGACCGCTGCCATTGACAGGCATGCACAGGCATTCATTGCTGTCATGGCCACAATGGGCACACAGTCAGGTGCCCATGCATCGCAGACACCACGCAGTGACTATCCACCCCCCGTTCCCAGCATCGTGCGACTCCCACCCTGTCGGCGCCGGGTTCAGCTGTGGGCATCCCGAGCACTCCTGGTGCAGGCATGTTTGTGTGCTGCAGACCCCTGTGTGAGCACGGTTGCATTCATGCAGTGGAATCCCTGGGGGACCATTGTTGCCACCCCATGAGGCCAGTGATCAGCCTGTCAGTACTGTCGGGTCTCAGCGGGTCCTCCCATGCATTCGTGGCAGCCGTGGCACTGTGTCGCATGACTGACCTGTCTGCCAGCATGACTACTGTCTGGTGCTGCCCTGAGTGCATTGTGTGTTTCAGTGGGCAGTGCACGGGTGGGTACCCGGCCCTGCACGCAGACACACAGTCCACCTGCACACCCTCCCAGCTACTGTCCGCAGTTGCGTGTGCATGATGATGCCTGCATTGCGCCATACACCAATGTGCAATGGTGCTCAGCATCTGACACATGCTCATGCACAGGCAGTGGGCGTGGTGGCCTGTGGACATGTGTGCTGCTAGGGTGTGCGTTCTGGGTCGGTGTGCCTCCTGCCCTCTGTGTACGTTTGTTGCATTGTGTGTGAGCGTGTGTGTGTGTCCGTCCGTGTGGCATTTTAATCCTCACCCATCCCTGGTTGTGTGTGTGTGTGCTTCTGTGCCCTGCCACTTTCCTTGATGGCATGCACCCCTGCTGTGTGTCCATACATGTTTGCGGGTTGTGCCTTAGCCACTGGTGGCCGCGCAGGCCCCATGACTTACTCTGCTGGCTGGAAGTGCTCCTCCGTGATGGTGTCCCGGTGCAGCTGTGGCAGCTGGAGCAGTCGGGGTCCCATTGGCCAAGGGGGCTGCCCATCACCATCATCACTGGCGCCCCATCGCTCCTCATCTCTGTCCCCCTTCGACCTGTACAGCTATCCCACACTGCTGGCTGCGTTGTGCAGGATGCAACAGGCCAGGAATAGCCCACAGACCTTTGAGGGCTGTACTGTAGGCACTGCCAGAGGTGTCCAGGCAACGGAAATGTGCCTTCAGCATCCCAAACACCCGCTCGATGACATTACATGTGGTGGCGTGAGCCTCATTGTAGCATTGCTGCGATGGGGTCGCGGGCCGCCGGTAGGGTGTGAGACGCCAGGGATGGAGTGGGTATCCACTGTCACCTGTGTGTAGAGGGCAGAGGTTAGTTTTGTGATCAGCATTGCCCTGCCCCAGACCATGTAGGCTACTACCCATGCCACCTCTGGCCATGCCCCCCCAGGCCCTATGACTGTCTATGTGGTTTGCATACTCACCCAGTAGGTGTCCAGTGGGGATATCCCCACTCTCAAATCTGTGGCACAGTGCTGACTGGTGCCAGATGAATGAATCGTGTGCTCCCCCAGGGTGTATGGCACAGACATTGATTATGCGCCCCCTGGCATCGCACACCACCTGGCAGTTGATGCTGGCATAGTCCTTACAATTTATGTATGTGGCCCCCTCGGGGCCAGGTGGTGTGCGTATGGCCACATGGGTGTAGTCTATTGCCCCTAGCATGCCAGGCATACATGCTACCCTGTGGAACTCCTCTATGTTTGCTGTGCGCTGTGCCGCTGTGCTGGGGAAATGGATGTACTCCACAGCATGTGGCTGCAGTACGCAGAGGAATTGGGTGAGGTGGCATGACGTGGCTGACTGGGTTATGCCTGTGGTGTCCCCAGTTGGTCTCTGGAAGGTACCCGTGGCGAGCAAGCACATGCAAGCTGTTACCTTAGTCTCTACTGACAGGGCATGGCTCCGTTGTGTGGGTGCCTGCATCACATCACTGCACAGCTCACAGAGCCACCTCAGAATAGCCCTATTCAGGTGGTACTGGCCCATAATCTCAGTATCAGTGTACAGCTCAAAGCTGGTGTGGGCTCGGTACTGTCTGCTGGGGGCCTACTGCTGACGGGCCCTTCCACGGCCATGCCCCCCTGCCGCCTGCCTTCTCACCCTCCTCAAAATGGCCTCCATTTGGAAGGTGGCACTGTCCATGTCCCTGGCTTGTGTTCACCCCCCCCGGCAGCTGTTGCTGTGTTCCCCCCACTGTCCTGGCTGCTACTTCCCCTGCACCGGGTACACCTGCCTGTGCTGGCCTTTGTGCTGTATGGTTCTCCACACCCTCCCTGTGCCTGGCTGTTCAGACTGCCCTTTCCCTGGCCTGCCCTGTTTGTGCCTCCTGCCCTCTCTGTCTGGCTAGAGTTCTGCCTCATGTGGCTTCCCTGTAGCGTTCTTGCACCTCTCCCTTGCTCCTTTTTGTTTTGGCTCATTTCCACTATGGCACAACTTCCGCTTGCTCCCCTATAGCACATGGCACAAGTCGTTGAATATCACACTGCACCATTTATGCATGGTTCCTCCCCCTTCAGTTGTGCATGCCTTCATTATCATTGCGCTGTTGCTCAGCATGATTTCGGGGGCGCAACTGCCTCCTGCTGAATATCGCAGAATGGCGCAATTTTGGACTTGCGCAGGCGCAACCCTATTGCGGATGGCTCAACTCTTTTGAATATCTGGGCCAATGAGTCCAATATTAGGCTATTGAGTGCAACTATTGATATTGTTTTCTATTATCTATTCATAGTGCAGTTTTTCTTTCTTTTTTTACCTGTTTCAAGACATATTTTGTGAAACTTTTTTGCATGAGTTTTTAGGCTATGTTCCTAATTTAGTGTGTATCACTTTAAAAACTGAGTTTAAAGAGCTCCTGATGCCATTAGAAAAACTTGAAAAAAAAGTGAGATTTCGATACATTTCAGTTTATATTTCATATATTTTCTATAATTCTTTCCATTTATTTCTTTATTACTGAGGACAGTTGTATGAAAGAGGATTACTGACCATTAGACTGTATCTGCTCTTTCTGCTTGCCTACACCTGACATCATAATCCACTGTTTATGGCATCAGAATTATCTCCACAGTAACAGATTATGATATCATAAACAGAACTGTGATGTCAGGTGTAGGCATGTAGCCATAACATATAGGGCAGCAATCCTGTTTACATGCAAATGTCCTTAGTAAGAAAGAAGTAATGGTGAGAATTGCAGAAAAATTATTAAAGATAAGCTAAATTGTGCCTAAATATTCCATTTTCTCAAAGTTGGCACAACAATGTCAGGAGCTCTTTAAAAAAGGTGTAGAAGTAACAAGTGAACACTCCCTGATGACGCTCTAATGCGAGACTGGTAGGAGGTTTGTGGGTCACTGGTGGATACCGTTCCTGGTAAGAGGTCTGAGCACTTATGTTTGTGATGTTTTATTAAATATCACTGCAATTTACTTATTTCATTTTGGTGTGTGTTTGTTCTTTGGTGGAACTGTGCTGGAGTTTTCCTTCCTGGTTTATACTGTTTCTCCCCTGCACACTCAGCCTGTGGGGTGGCTTTTTCTTTCAACTGATGCCTGTATGTTTTCCAGTAATATCTTGCATTATGGTTCTTGATTGTTATAAGATCTTGACTAGGGATGTGGGCATTGATCATTGATCATTGTACATATGTTGAATAATGATTCTGTATATAGGGAATATATAACGGATTGCAGTAGAATAACACATTTATCTCCACCAGTGAGTGGTAAGACCCTAAACTTGTGAGTGGTGAAGCCACATGTTAGTTATAAGTGTCTTACCACTCATGTGTGGTGATGAATGTGTTATTCTACTGCATCCCATTATGTATTTGATATATACCACACCAATTGCAATGATTTTACTGGTGTTTCACCTTGTTTTAGCTTAAAACAGCCTTTCTTTCCATTGTAAGTTCTTTATCTGGTCCATTGTTCTCTGTGTTCTGTTTCCAGATTCTAAGTGGAAATAACATGTTCTAAGTTAAATAAATGGTGTTCTAAGTATAAATAAAAATGTATCCCCAAATAACATGATTTATTTACCCTATGTATTCACAAGTGGAGTGGTATATATTTGAGCACTGCATGGTCAGAAATGAACTGAGGTAACTACTGTATTTAGAATGTTTATCTCCCTAGGGTTCTGTGCTGAGATCACATCTTTTGAGCTGTACCACTACCCCAGTGGGGGAGCACATTACCCATATGTATTAACTACCTTCCCCATTGACAATGTTGGTGCTAAAAGAAAAGGAAATTACAGTAAGCATGAAGGAATTTCTCCTATTGTTTTTACACAGTTTGGATGTTTAGTTATTGTTAATGTTTGTCTTTTTGTTTTTGTTTAGTATATCTTATTATCTGTACCTGGGTCTGGGTTAAGCCTTTAAAAGGGCCATGTGACCCAGTGCATTTTTACTCAGTTAACAAAGCTTTGAATAAAAATGTTAAAAAATATATTTTTATTAACTTGCCTACATTTTTACGTTCACTTGCGCGCATGCACAAGGAACGTTTTGGGAGAGTAGCACACTTTGAAGGTGTGCCTCTCCCATTAAATCCACTGCTCAGTTGAGCAGGCATGGCGGTCCTGCACCAATGGGTGTGGGAGCTGTGTATGACAGTGGTGGTCTTCACTTCAAAGAAAACCACCGCTGTCATACAGAGCACCGTCACGCTGCCCCCCCGGCGTCACGCCACTCCCCCCAAATCCTTGCCGCCACGCTGGGAGCCCACCCCAGCATGGCAAATGTCCGGCGTTGACTACCGGCGGGGTGCCCAATCCCTGTCAGCTCCACGGCCCCAAGCCATCCTTGGCCTTGGCCCACCCCAGCGTGGCAAACGTCCCACGTCATCAATTAAAAACAACCTGTAAAGTAAAATGGTCCCACGCAGTCTCCCCGCCTCCCCACAACCCGCACCCACCCACTGCGCACCATGCCTCCCCACACCCCCACCCCATACTTACCTCTGGAGCTCAGCGGACGATCTTCGTGGACCGGAACACGCCTGCACTCTTCAAAGCCAACCGTGAACTGAGGAAATGCCAGTAAGCTGTATAATGGGCTGATAGGGGTTTCAACTTTATTGCATATCTCAGGCATTTTTGATGCACTAATTTAACATGGTTTTTGGGACTCATTCATGAATGATGTCACTGTCATGACGTTATTCGAGCCTGAAGGGTGATTTCACAGTCACTGCGCAGTCACTTTGTGAAATCACCCTTTGGGCCTGAATAATACCATGGCAGTGACATCATTCATGAGAAGGGGTCCCATAAACCCCATGTTGAAAATTTGGTGCAAATATTCCAAAAAATGACTGTTTTACGAGCATGCGTTGTGCAGTTCCTACGCAGGCTTGTAAGTTCATGAATTTTCAATATTTTCACTCCAGATTTTCAACATTGCCATTTTACCACACCTCCTTATGAGTAGTACAGCTGTCATTTTTCACATCTCACCCAAAACATGTTTCCGCCCATGTAGCGCACAATGGCGCAGTCAGTGTGCGAAATCAATGTATGGGACACATTAAGAAAATCACAGTGACACTGTTCATTAGCAGACGTCTTAAAATGGCTATGTTGAAAATTTGGTGAAAAAATTCCTTAAAATGACTGTTTGACGAGCGTGCATTGTGCAGTTCCTACGCATGCTCGTACGTTTGTGAATTTTCAATATTTGCACTCCATATTTTCAACATTGCAATTTTACCACACCTCCTCATGAGCAGTACAGCTGTCATTTTTCACATCCTGCCCAAAACGTGTTTCTGCCCATGTAGCACACAATGGCGCAGTCGGTGTGCGAACTCAAAGAATGGGACACATTAAGAAAATCACAGTGACACTGATCATGAGCAGAGGTCTTAAAATGGCTGTGTTGAAAATTTGGTGAAAATATTCCTAAAAATGACTGTTTTACGAGTCTGCCTTGCACAGTTCCTACGCACGCTCGTAAGTTTGCGAATTTTTAATATTTTCACTCCAGATTTTCAACATTGCCATTTTACCACATCTCCTCATGAGCAGTATAGCTGTCATTTTTTCACATCCTGCCCAAAACATGTTTCCGCCCATGTAGGCGCTATATTGGCAGTTGGTGTGTGAACTCAATGTATGGGACACATTAAAGGAACTCACAGTGACACTGTTCATGAGCAGAGGTCTTAAAATGGCTGTGTTTAAAATTTGGTGACAAAATTCTAAAATGACTGTTTCGGAGTGTTCATTCGCAGTTCCTATACCTCGTAAGTTTCGAATTTTCAATATTTTCACTCCACATTTTCAACATTGCCATTTTACCACACCTCCTTATGAGCAGTGCAGCTGTCATTTTTCACATCTTGCCCAAAATGTTTCCGCCCATGTAGCGCACAATGGCACAGTCGCTGTGCGAACTCAGTGTATGGGACACAGTAAGAAAATCACAGTGACACTGTTCATTAGCAGAGGTTTTAAAATGCCAATGTTGAAAATTTGGTGAAAAAATTCCTAACAATGACTGTTTCACGGCGTCGTTGCACAGTTCCACGCTGCGCACCATGGTTTGCGAATTTTCAATATTTCGCCCAGATTTTCAACATTGCCATTTTACCACACTTCCTTATGAGCAGTACAGCTGTCATTTTCACATCCTGCCCAAAATGTGTTTCCACCTATGTAGCGCACAATGGGGGTAACAAAAAGGTCATGCTGAAATTTTATTGTGCAAATACCAGCAATCGCACAAGGCATTAGGGTAAAGCACCATACGTGCCAAACACCACTGCAAATACCTGCAAACGAACGTTCGGCATTGGCAAATGCTTGTTATTAGTTAATTAATCAGACAGTGCTGACAGATTTTTAAATCTGGCTAGCTAAACCTCATTGGCTTTCTAAGGACTTCAAGAGCTATGACATGAGATGCTGGTAACTATTGTTAGCGCTTTCCTCTTGGAATTCTTTTTGTGGCACAATAACAGCTTTCTGAGTTACCCACATTGTGGAACTCCTGCTTATTATCGAGTCAGAAGAAAAAGTTGTCAGAGGGAAGTTACATGAAGAGGTGGGAAGGTGGCAGGAGGGATGATGTTAGCGAGGAGGGTTGGGGGCATAATGGGGGATGGAGCTCACAGTAAACACTTAGGGATCTGCACACTCAAGCAGACATGCTAGACTAACAGGTCTTTTTCTGCTGGCTTATTCATACGTTCATACATTCGAATTTATGTTTTAATAAGACAGCATAATTCAGCCTAACAAGTATTGTGTTTTGGTTTTGTTCTTCCTGATTTTTTTGAGGCTATTGATGGGTTTATCTAGTCTGACAGTCTTTATTTATTTATTTATTTAAATTTCAGGATACTGCAGTTTGGCTTAGGCCTAGAGATGGGGACAAGTAAAAGTTCACAGGCAAATTTGCTGCAAAGCAGCCGAAATTCACCTTTTGGAGCTCCGTGATTTTTTTTTCACATTCAGAAACTTCTAAACAGTGAAGTGCCACTGTGAAGTGTGAAATTTCACTCGCAAAGTGCAGAATTTCACCTGTGAATGGCAGAATTGTGGAGAAATTCAGCAATTTGCAGGTGAAATTCTGCACTTCATGGGTGGAATTCCACACTTTGCAGTGGAACAACACTATGCAGAATTCATGAAATTTCATGGGATTTGTGGATTGATTCATGAAACAAAGTTTTCTAGCTTCACCCATCACTGTTTAGGCTTAGTGCAATGAGCATCTCCTGCTAATTTTCCCTGTGAAACTCACTAAATACTTTGAATAATCATGAAGTAAGAATCAGTTAAGGCATTTTTTTATGTGTTTGGAATAGTTAAGAATATTTTGCTTGCAGCAGGCCCACCGGTGCAGCAGTTGAGCTACCGCTTGCGATGCTAGCAACTCAGGTTCAGAAGAGAGCTTGGGTTGCTGGAAGGCTGGCCTGAGGGAGGAAGATTGTGTGCCCATAGGACAGCTGTCCTCCTCCAGGAAGTGTGGGCTGCATCTCCTGACTCTTTATGCCACCTGGATGACCACAGGTGGTAGTGCAGTGAAACAGCAGAGAAGACAGGGAGGAGAGGATGCTAACAGAGATCTGGAATGGTGGCACATCTCTGCATGCCCCACCTCCTTGAAGCTCCTCAAGTGCTGGTGCCCTCAGGGAAAGGACATGGAAAGCCAGGAAAAAACCCACAGCAGGCACCTGTAGAAGGGATCCGACCCCCAGACGTCTAAACTAGGCTCCTCGTGGAGCTGACAGAACTTCGGGATGTACTCATAATGGACTGGGGGAATGACCCAGGGTCCCCTCCCTCCCTGCCCAGGGAGCAAACCACAGCAGGATGGAGAAGACCTGCAGTGCCCTCAGGAGTTACCTGGGATGAAGCTAGAGGTACAGCCTAGGGATCCTGGAAGGTAGCGATCTGGTGTGGTGAGAAGGGGTGTAGAAACAGAAAATATTTTTTTTTTATTTTGCTTGCAGTGATATAATAGCTTATGCCTATAGATCTATTAAGGAGCATCATTTTTATTGCTTTTTGATTTAAGGCAATACTACAGGCACTGTTGACAGATTTTTCAATTTGCCCAGCTAAACCTCATTGACTTTCTAAGCACAACAACAACTGTGACAAGAGCTGCTGGTAGCTGTTGTTAGCTTTTTACCTCTACCATGTTTGCTCTTGGTATTCAGTAGTGCTGCAATAACAGCTTTCTGAGTAGCTTGCTTCATGGAACTCCTTTGTATAGTCAAGTCTATGTTTTTGTAAGACCACAAAATTAATCCTAGTGAGTATTGCATTTTGGTTTTGTTCTACTTGCTTTTTCAAGGCTATTGATGGGTTTATCTAGTCTGATACTTCTTATTCAAATTTTATTTCAGGAGACCATGGTTAGGCTTAGGCCAAGTGAAACACAGAAATATAGAATTGGCGGCAGAAAAGGACCGATAGGTCTACCTAGTCTGTCCTATTTCCCTGTCTGTTTTTGTAAAATGAACATCTCCTGCTTATTTCCCCTGTGAAACTTGTTAAATACTTTGAGTAATCATGAAGTTTGACTCAGTTTGGGCTTTTTAATATTTTAGGGATAGTTAAGAATATTTTGCTTGCAGTGATATAATATCTTACACCTATATATCTGACAAGGGGAATCATTTTTATTGCTTCTTGATTTTAGGGTGGTGCAATACCTCAGTGTGTTAGTGCCAAATACACAAGCAAGTACTCATCTGAGAATACCCAAGAATCCTCTAGGAACTGAAGATGCTCTTGTCTTGAATGGGAAAAACTGATACATTATGCTGCATGTATCAGGACCTAGTGCTACAAGTATATTATAAACTTGATCAAGCATCTGCAAGCACCACAGGAGACTTATAAGAGACTCCAGGAGATTTTGCTAGGCAAAAGACTCAATTGCTCACAATATTTCATACCTTCTATGTCTTCTTTAAGTCAGATTTCTATTTGTATTTAAGTGATTAAGTTGCATTTTGTGTTTCTTATCAGATATTATGGAATGAGTTCCGTTTTTGTTATTCTCTCTTTTTATACTTTGGGAACAGCCAATTACAACAGTGCATACAAGGAAACAAAAGAAAGGAAAAGAAGAGGTTTCCCCGCCACTGGAGTTAAAGAGAAGAAAAAAGAAAGCTCCCAAAAAGTTAATAAGAAAAAATCAACTACATTGGAGCAAGATAAAAATCAATCAAAAATGGTTAAACACTTAGTAAAGTATAGTAAAAAGGGTATGGAAACCAAGATTGTTAAAACTTTAGATATGTAGGAAGGTATCCCTTTTTAGTTGACAATAGGGTATATGATTACAACCAGCTTACACCAGTCTCTAGGGTATTATATCTAGTACATAAAGTGTCAAAGTGGTGTACAGTTTTATGTTGTAGGCATAAATTAGACTGTTTGACAGATTCTCTAGTATGGCCACCAGAATTATTTATTTATTTACTTATCTATTTATTTAAAACGTTTCACCAGGAAAGACATATCGAGCTGACAAAGCTAATTTCCAGATGCATCCTGGGTGCGAGGGGGTTAAGGAGGGCATGAGAGCATACAAGCAATAATTACATAGTCAGACAGGGAAACATATATGGCAATTATATAACAAACAAAAAGAAAGAAAGAAAGAAAGAAAGAAAGAAAGAAAGAAAGTATGAACTGAATCTAGTGAAGAATGTATTAAGGCAGGTCATGATTCCCTGGTGAAATATTCTGCCACCAAGAATTTGCTGGCCAATAACTTTATTGATCTCACTGTACCTAACTCTTTAAGTACAAATACAGCCACTCAGAGCTCTGTTAAGGCTGCTGGCTCTTTACTCAGAAATCAGAACAGACTAACATTGAGGTTATGAAGGAACTTTAACAAACTATCAGTGGGTTAAAAGATTTGGAAAAATCAAATCAGAGAAGACTGGGGAAAACTGTGAGACTGGATTCAAGTGATGTAAAATTATCAAGTAATTATGGTTTAAGTACAGTAGTATCAAAACATATCCCTCAGCTTTTGAGGAGGAGATGGTTGAGTCACTTACGTATTTTCCATCATATCACAGTAAACTATGGCCCAGATATTCAGACTGTGCAGGGCAGCGGCACAAGCCTGGGCACAGTGCAACTGGGCTGCACCAGGGCCAGGACCAGGACCAGGACCAGGTGATATTCAACGGAGATGCACCATGGCGCAGCACCGTTGAATAAGGCAAGGTCGGCACACAAATTATGCATGGCACAGTGGCACTGTGCCAGTGCAAGAGACAGATAAGGAGCATGGGGATGCACCAGCTCAAGTGCAGCTGTGCTAGGTGCATCACCCATGATATTCAGCAGGGGGCATGAAAATGAGGCCATAAGATATACAAGGTGCAAATGGGGCTGTTTGCATGTCATTATGGCCCCATTTGTATGCCTTGCACAGGGCAGCCTAGTGACTTGTGCCTGGTGCCCTGCACAGCATGATGTGTGCAGTGGGGATCCCTGGGCATCCCCTACCCATAGCCATGATCGCTGCAATGAAAACAAAACAAGCCCTGGTAGTCTAGTGGCCCTCCCTCCTGAGTCCCTGAATCCCAGAATATGGTAATGACAGACCATCCCTGGCAGTCAAGTGATCCCTCTTCCACCCAAGTCCCCGAGTAATGTACACTGACTGTCCCTGGTGGTCTAGTGGAACCCCCCTCCACCCAGCCACAATCGCGGTAATCCTCTGTATGGTAAAAGCCTGTTGATCCAGTGGCACACCACCCCTCCCACCCACACCACACCACTTTCCCAGCCCACTACCCCATCATTGGCAGATGGCTGCAACCCACCCATATACCACCGGCCACCACAGACCGGTCGAAGGGGCTGTAAGTTTTTTTGGTCTCAGTGTGACCAATAGGCTTGCAGGATGCTGTACCAGACAGTTCAAATATGTGAAATGAAGTCATTCACATAATCTGGACTGTCTAGTACAGTATGCACTGCAAGCCCATTGGTCCACACTGGGACCCAATGGGCTTACAGCCCATACTGTACCTGCCAGTTGGTGGGCAGCCGGGTGGTATGCAGGTGGTTGCAGCCACCCACCGCATGACGGGGAGTGGTGGGCAAGGTGTGTGGTGGGAGGGGTGGGGGTGCCACTGGATCACCAGGGCTTTTCCATATGGAGGATTTCCATGATCACAGCTGAGGGGGTTCCACTAGACCACCAGGGATGGTCATTTTTACATTACTCGGGGACTCATGTGGGGGGGACCACTTGACCACCAGGGATTGTCTGTCATTACCATATTTGGGGATTCAGGGACTCAGAAAGGGGGCCACTAGACTACCAGGGCTTGTTTTGTTTACATTGCAGTGATCGCATTTATGAGTGGGGGGCCACTTGACTGCCAGGGATGTGTATGCTTGGCAACGGTGTTCTGGGTGGGCAGGTGACCACCCATGGCTGGGCTGCTGCATTGCACCCTGCAATACTGCAGCCCACCTGTGGGTGGCCAGGAGTTGTGCCATCTTTTCTGGGGCTCAACTTTGAGCCCCTCTATGAGGCGCAATGCAGGGTTGTGCCAGTATATGTGCTGCACACCCTGGGCTGAATATTGGGATGTGCTGCATATGCATGGGCACACCCCCTGAATTTGTGCTGCATACATTAGCTTGCACCCTGGTGCATCGAGGTTTGCGCTGCACCAGGCAGCCTTCTCAATATCACACTGCGGCACAATGCGGGGTTGTGCCAGGTGCAACCCCTTTGAATATCCCGGCCTATATTAGTAACATTATAAGTAATCTGCATGCAGCCAATTTAATGCTGATGGAGCAGTTGGTTATAATCAGGAATGATATGGATAGTATTAGAGAAGATGTAGTGATTAATAGTGCTTCGATGGAAGATATTCTAAGAACATTGAATTCACTCCATCCAGCTAAAGAATCATCAACAATTGAAGCAGATGTTTAGAGTTCAGTGAATGACATCAGGAGACTAGATTTTAGTCCTTAATAATGAAGGAAAAGCCCAGGATTCATTTACAATCACAAAGGAGAAATGCAAACAAAAAAAAAGAAGTCTACAAATTATTCTCATGTTAATGTAAATATAACAACAATGGCAAAATTCCCATATGGTTAACCACTAAAATAAGGCAACAAATACAGAAAAAGGAATGAGCTTAATCAATTTTTAATAGAAATCCATCTAAATAAATGAAATGTAAATACAGGGCAGAGTAGAGAGTAACTAATAAACTAATTAGCAAAGAAAGGAGTAAGATATAATTTAAGATTGCTCATGCTACTGTATGGACAATCAAACATCCATCTTTTCTTACATTAGTAATAGCAAGTATGGGGACAGATCCATTGGACCACTACCTTACAACAGCAAAACAATAAGAGAACCTGTCACAATAACTGATATCCTAAATAAGTACTTTTATACAGTTTTTCATGAAAAAAAAAATTATAAGCAGGGTTAAAGATGAACCATCCAGAAGGGAACTTTGTATCTTTACTGAGAAAGAAGCTTTATCAGCTTTAAACAGTATAAAACCTAAATCATCCCCAGGTCCCAATGTAATTCATCCAGAATTTGTAAAACAACTTGCAACCTCCTTGTGCCCACCATTTACAATACTTTTCAACAAATCATACAAACTGGGTGTGGTCCCCTCAGAATAGAAAAAGGCCTATGTTACCCCATTCACAAAAAGGGTAGCAGGTCACTAGTGGATAATTATAGACCAATAAGTTTGATGTCTGCACCCTGTAAGGTTATGAAAAAATTACTGAAAGTATGTCTTGGCAATGAAACATTAGCTAAGGGACTGCTCAACAGTACCCAGCATGGTTTTACTCAAGGGAAGTCATGCACAACTAACCTAATAACTTTTTATGAAGGGGTTAGTACCAGTCTGGACAATGGTTTGCCTGTGGGTGTTATTTGTTTGGATTTTAAAAAGGCCCTTGACACCTTGACACACTTCAATCTGTTTGTAAAACTTAAAAGGCAAGGGACTTACTCTATTTTTGTAAGATGGGTTGAAAAATGGCTAAATAATAGTACTTAGCATGTAAGGGTGAATGGGTATTTGTTTGAAGAAAGTCTGATCACCAGTGGTGATGCCCAGGGATTTGTCCTGGGCCCAGCATTATTCGGTTTGTTTGTTAGTGACATGCATCAAAATGCCAAAAATATTATAATAAAATTTGTGGATGACACCAAAATAGGTGAATAGGTGGTTGCTGAAGTCAGTACCAGTCACTAGTCAAGGATTTTCTTTGTGTTGAACTATAGGCCAAACTGACAGGATGCAATTCAATACTGACAAATGTGCTGTTCTCCAGTTGGGGAAAAACAACCCCTTAAAGTCATACTCCTGATATGGGTGACCTCTGCTCGCTCCCTCTGCTCCTCCTCGTGGGGTCTCCTGGACATTCCCAGGATTCGGCTCAGGATCTTGGGAGGTTGTGCTTTCAACATTTCTGGGCTGACCCTGTGGAACTCACTCCCACCTGCAGTCTGGGAGGCCCCTCATTAGAGATGTTTAAGCAGAGGATGAAGCCCCACCTCTTTATCCTGGCATTTAATGATTACTGAATTATATTGTTTTTGTTCAGTCCCTGATTATGGCATCCTGAAAGCTTTTTATTCTGGTTTATATTTTATTTCTTTATAATCGTATTAACGTAATCTTGTTTTAATTGTTTTATTGCTTGTCTCATTGTATTTTTCTGTAAGACACCCAGAGCCTCCAGGATTGGGCACCATATAAATAAAATTTGCCTTGCCTTTGTGTTTCCTTGCTTAAATAACATCTATCTCAAACCCGTACAAAATTAAAGTGACCTGGGAATTATACAAAATAATACCTTAAACCCCTCTAATCACTGTAGAAAAATCACCCAAACTACAAACAGACTAGTAAGCTTCACAAGGAAGGCATTTGTATCTAGGAAAGAACAGTGTCTGATCCCTCTGTATAGAACATATGTAAGGCTGCATTTGGACGATGGTTCCCCTTTCTGGTCACCCTACCTTAAAAAGGACATTTATTTGATTAAAAGTGTTCAGAGAAGGATGATCAAGTTAATACTAAGGCTTAGGGACATGTCATACAGTGAAAGATTAATGAGGAATGGTCAGAAGTATGGCATCTTGGATTCAATGCAAAGAAGTATAAAATAATGCACCTGGGAAACAAAATCCCAGCAGAAGATTACACAACAGGGGGAGGTAGTAACAACAACAAAAATGGAAAGGGACCTGGGGGTAATCATATCAGATGACCTTAAGGTTAGCAAGCAATGTGAGAAGGCAGTAGGGAGGGCTGGGGGTATACTGGGATGTATAAGGAGAGGCATCACCAGCAGAAAACAGGAAGTTGTTATCCCTCTGTACAGCCAGTTGGTGAGACCCCATCTGGAGTACTATGTCCAGTTCTGGCGACCCCATCTCTGCAAGGGCATAGACAGGATAGAGGCAGTCTAGAGGAGGGCAACCAAAATGGTGCAGGGTCTGCAAGAGACACTAAATAAGCTTAACATGTATACCCTTTAGGAAAGGAGGAAGAGGGGGGACATGATAGAAAATGTTAAGTTCCTCAGTGGAATCAACGAAGTCCAAGAGGATAGCATCTTTCAGAAAAAGAGATGTGCAAGAACAAGGGGACACAGTTTAAAGATGGGGGGGTGTTTCAGGGGCAATGTGAGGAAGTATTTTTTCACAGAGAGGGTGGTGGACGCATGGAACAGCCTTCCTGAGGAGGTTGTGGGGTCTAAAACTGTGGGAGAATTCAAGAATACATGGGACAGACATAAGGCAATTCTTTTGGGGGGGTAAGAAAAAAATAGGCTGTTGGTTAATTAGGATCTGCAACTTATCCTGTAGGTAAGGAAATGGGCAGACCAAGTGGGCCAAGCAGTCCTTATCTGCCGTCAAAGTCTATGTTTCTATGTTTCTATGAGCTTGGACTTGTTCAGTCTGAAGGACAGATGAAAAAGGGGTGACATAATATTATTGTTTAACATTCTTAATGATCCTGATGTCAGTAAACAATGTGATTTAGGCTTCAAAGACAAGGGGCTGACTTCTCAAAGAATGCCAAAAATTATGTAGTTACAGAAAAATGGCTTGCAGCACTGTGGAAATTTAGTTGTGGCATATTCACAGAGAAAAGTTTCACAGCTGTGGAAAATCGCAAAACAGTTCCAAAATTCCGCAAGTGCTGAAAATCCACAACATTTTTTCTGCAGCTGTGAAAATAATTTTAAAAGCACAGCAGACAGAACAACAAGTGTTCCATATTAAATGGAGCAGGAGACTTTCACAGTCTTTCAAATGTTGCAGCAAAATCAGCACTCCCAAGGAGGCAAGCAGCCAGTCCCACAACTGGGACCATTGTAGCACCACCTGTACCAGCAGGACCTTGCACCCACTGGCAATATGTGTCTGTTGGTTGTGTCTCTTTCTGAGGTGTTTCTTCATCCTCAGTCAATAGCACATACTTCTCGCTGTTACCACATCTGCCTCTACTGCTTGTGGGGCTCCTTTATGGGCTGTACTGGGTCCTGTGGCTGTGGTTTGTTGCTTTCAATGGAAATGTGTGCTGTTTGTGTTGTAACAACTGACACTATTATACAGCCCACAGGTTTGCAGTTTGCTGGTGCCTGAACTCCCACTATAATCGTATCTCAATTGTTAGTACACTGCTTTTTGCCCAGGGTGTGTTATGCATCACTCTCTGTAGTGCAGCATGTGTGCAACATTGTTTCTGCACTGCAGAAAAACAGTGGCTGAGAATAGTCTTTAAAGGATATGGCATACTTTTCTATGGCTTTTTTTTTGCTCAGGAACTTCCGCAGCTGCACTTTTTTCCACAGTCTGCAGTGTATTTTACCAGCAGCTATGGATGTTTTGTGTATACCGCTTAGCGCAATTATCCCTTTTTCCGCAACTGCACAATGTTTGGGGACTTGCACATTTTTTGCACCTTCCAAGTGTTTTGAGAATCCATCCCAGGATGTTTAACTTAAGAACACACAATCAACAATTAAAAATACCTAAGGTCAACAATAATAAACAAGATAACTTTTACACAGTGGAGGAGCCCCAAGTGTGGAACACCTTGCCACCTTGCCTCAGTATCTAGTCAATATTTTTGCATTTGACCAATTCAAGATTGAATTAGACAGGTAATTCCAACATTCCAACTCCTAGGGAGTGATTCGCCTAGGAGTGGGAGACAGTCTAGATGGGCTGCAGGCCTACTTCTGTCTAAACATACCGAGTGATACCAAGTAATGTAATAACTGGTTTGGCTGTTTCCCTTATTGAAGTACATAAGAGTAGTTGTGAGACAAGATAAACTTTCTCTGACTCTCAGGCTGCAAACTCTCAGTCACAAGAAACAGCAAGGGATAATATCAACTTGATATCAATACTACAACTGACTCCAGTGGAATTGTTTTCCTTGAAGATTATTAAAATCAGTTGCAACTGGTGGGGGGGGGTGCTAGAGAGCTGATCTCCAGGCAGAGAGCTTTTCTTTAATGCTCTGCACTTCAGCTCTGTTAGTTTAATAATTAATACAAACTCAACTAATCAAACTTAAAACATTTTATTGGAAACATCATCCTGACGTTACCAGCTATCGATGGACCTGAGACTTGCCATGGATAAACAAAAACCTAGCTCTGGTGGCTTCAAAACATATCACATCAAAATCAGGGAAGACCAGCAAGCCCTCGAGTCTCAAGGTGCGAACTCTGTCAGAACCCTCATCAAATCCTCCATGGCATCAGATGCTGGCCTTGATGCAGTCCATGGATGCCAAAATGGAAAAAACACTAGCCAGTGGGAAAAACATGATGCAGCTCTTATGGAACTGACCAGCACTGTAGTGACAAATGATGCATCACCACACAGGCTGCTGTATCAACCCTCACCCAGGAAAACACATTGCTCCGAGGCAGGCTTGAGGCCTTGGAGAATGAGGTGCGGGCAGGGAACTTTTGGTTAGTTGGAATACCAGAAGGTGTGGAGGGTGTCAACTTATTGGCTTTTCTGAAAGATCGGATGAAAGCATCACTCTGTATGCCTGAAGAGTTTGATTGGGGTGAGCTATGTAGAGCTTATGGAGTTAACCACCAGAGTGCAGCAGACTATCACCAACATACCTCACACTGTCTTAGTGAGAATATCAGGTACAGAGATTCGGGCCATATTTCTATCAGTAGCGCAGGTGGCGTGCCCAGGCCCTAAGGATGCAGGAAGCTGGCTGGAGAAAACTAAAAAGGATTTACTACCAAGGTAAAATACTATTGCAGAGGAGGAAGATGTTGGAGAAGAACCAGATGGTGTATGACTCTATTCTTATTATTTCCTCTTATAATGACTTGCACCATTGGTTGGGACTTTATGGGACACTAAGCCCCCTCTACGCTCCTATGGAGGGGCCTCTAATTTTTTCTAGCTGTTCTTTGTCCCCTATATGCTTTCTTCCCTCATGCTGAGTTTAGCAGAGACGTATGGGTATACCTTAGTATTTTGGGAAGCGGTCTCCGCACTGGTCGCTCAGATTCATGCAGTGATTTATACCACCTCTCTGTTTAATACTCTGCTTTCCCGGACTGAGGGCTGCTGTATCAAGTTCTGAATAAATGGCTAACTTTATTACATATGTTCGCTTGTTTCTTTGATTACATTAGTAGTTGACTGTTATCCTCCAACTAGAGATAAGCAAAGTTCTTAAAGCTGAATACTGTTTCCTGCTGTTTGCAGAAATGTTCTAGAGAATCACTTTTTTCCTGTTTCTTATTCATACACGTTAAAATGGATCAACTGCAGCCCATTGTGATTGTGGATGATATTCCTTGGCAAATTCTACCTGACTTGGGACGTTCCAAAGCCATTGAGATGGCCAGCATTCCTGAACTTACATCTGCTTAAAAATGGGTAATCCCCCACTCCTATTGTTATAGATTACAGGGGACTTTTGTGCTTATCAACTTTTTGAATTTTTATAGCTGTACTTTTTATTACCCTGTGTGAGGAAATAAGTGTATGTTTTACTTAAAAATAATAAACACAAAGTAAAAAAGAATCAGTTGCTATCTAAAACTGAGTGATATTGGATATAATTTTAATAATTACATTACTCAAAGGGACAGTACAGTGGGAACCCCAATTATCGGGGATAGTATAGTTAATGACAAACAAATATCTACTTTATCCTTGAAAACTACAGATTTCTCTTGTCAACAAATAATCAGAAATGTGCCACAAGGTATGAAAGCAGAGGACACTGACTCTAAATCACAGTCCAGGGGTGATATGTCTACAGAATATAGTATTCTGAGGCTTTATGGTCCAGAAGGAAAAGAACTAGCAAATAGGAAGAATTTTCTTGGCCAGATAATTGAGCCGTTTAGAAAAGAAGTGGGAATTATAATTAATGATGGGAACATCAAAGGTCTGTTGGGCAAAAGATGAGCAGGGTTTGGATTATGTTCTTATTATCTGTGCAGCTTATAATACTGCAAATTATTTCTGGAGTAATGCAAATGTTTTGAAAAGAATTAATGTTAACCTATTCTTATAGGCCATGGTTTTTATCATTTAGATGAGTATACCTCATCAAACTATAGGCCAGTTACCGTAAGTATTCTTCCCAGGTCTTATATGTCTCTTTAAAGAAAGTGATATAAAACTAAGTAAATTTGTGCATTCTTTAGAAACTCTCTTCAAATTCCATTAGGAAAAAAATGATGTTCAGAAAACTAACTAAATGTGTACATTATTTTAGAAACTTTCTTCAACGTCTATCATGAAAAAAATTGTATTCTAAAGGATCAGAGAAGGGAGGGAGGATGTGCTGGTGCCCAGGTACGTGTCATCTTTAAGAATAGAAATATTGTTGACAGAATGTTTGCCAAAACAGAAATCATGGACAAAATGGGGATTTATGTTTTTGATCACATCTGTTCCTCTATTAATATTCCTGTTACAAGACTAGGTGTGAACACTCAAGATTGTTTACAATATACTGTACCAACTACAAACAGATTTTTAGGTTATGAGTGATTATATTGTAAAAATGACTATGTACCAGACTCCCATGTTTGTTTATAAGCAGATGCTGTGTCTTCTGATCCCATCAATTCTCTTATTTCTTGGACTATTGCAGGTTTGTCCTTGAAGTGGGTTGATTCAGGCTGGTAGGATTTCATAAATAAGTTTTCTATTATCTGTTTACAGGAGAGTTGACACATGACCAATATGGATATAAATATAGTATATGGTTAACGCTTATTATGTATGGAATTCACTGGCTGCACTAACCTTGTTGTGCACATTCTGAATGTTGCTGTGCACATTTGAAAAGTTGTTGTGCACATTCCAAAAGTTGTTGTGCACATTCCAAAAGTTGTTGTGCACATTCGTTAATAAATATTCATGAGCAGGTCTGCCCCTCACCATCTTATTGGTGGAAACAGAAGTCTTTAAGAAAAAGCATGGTGGCATGGCTTACTGAGACTCTATGGACACAAACTGCCCTACTAGTCTCCATGTTTCCAGACCGTAACAGTTTTAATATTTTTTTTTTACGAAGTCCTGCCAGAAACATTGTAGCAGACAGCAGTCACAATTCAATAAAAATGGACCGCAGTAACAGGCGACAGATTGGACTGCCAGCAACAAGCAGGAGTGCCAAACACAAGGTATGAAAGTAAAACCTTGTGAAATTAAAATTTTCAAAAAAATATAAAATTTATTCTTTAAAATCAAGAAGCATATACTATAAAAAATAAAGTATGGGCGAGTAGACACAACTCGCCTTGTTTCCATCTCAGGATTGAAGATACCAGCATGGACCTCTTGAGCTTTGATCTCGAGGTCCATACGCTGGTATCTCAACCCCTTGATGGAAGCATAGGCTCATTGTGTATACTCACCCATACTTTATTCCTTAAATTAATAACTATGAACTATTCCAAGTACCAGCTAAGATGGAAACAAATGCTGGTAGAACTGTGGGTGGATTATTATGATACTATAAGATTGGTAGCGTTTAACTATTATGTGATTTCCTCTATTATTATAAAGGGAGTCTAATTTCCCCTTTTTAATTTTTATTCTGATCTAGAACATCTAAATACTTTAATAAGGAAATATGGGATCGAATCAGAGATGATCCAGATAGACTTGAATTACCTGTATGATAGTGATTTAATACCAGTATGAAATACATTGGACAGTAATATTAATGTTTTTGGTTTGAGGCTTATTGAATTTATGTATGATTATAATTTCTATCATAATGATAGATTGAAAGGTGTCTTAAATGGGCACTCAACTCATTTCTCATCTCTGGGGGCCTCAGTAATTGATGTTGCTTTGTGGGATGGTACATTTTCATTTTGGAAATCATTAGTTGTACAAAACAGAACAAAAAGTGACCACTTCACTATTAGATTAACATGGAATGCTGACTTATCTCAGAAAAATTGCTATCCCTCTAATTTTGTTAACACAATGTTATTTTTACATACAGAAATAAGAAATAAGATGAGAGTAATGTGGGATATCAATTTGGCTTTGAGACTTGATGTTTTGATTGCCCCATGTATACAGTGTCTCTGCTTCTGCTGTGTATGATATGGCAAATAATATGTGAAACAGATTTGATCTCTTATATTTTATAATAACCAAAATAGTTGTTATAACCTGAAAGGCTGGTTTGACAAACATTGTAGAATAGAAAAATTAAAAAATTCAGCTTTAGTTAGATTAACTAAAAAGGAACCCTCTAAAAATAACTTAAGGGTCCTGAATCAAGCTAGGATTTATATAAGAAATGTTTAGTGGAAAAAACAAACAAACACTTGTTTTCTTAGTCAATGGGGAAAATGTTTAAAATAATACAGAGAAATTATAACAGAGCATTTATATATATATTTGTAAAATGATGGAGGAATCCAAAGTTCTGATTGTATAAAACACATCACATGCCTGTGCGTATGTCAGAGAGCAACCACACACCTGCACTTTTACCTCCTTCCAAAACACTTTTGACATTTTATCAGATAAACCACTCTGAGGTGTGTGGTTGCACTCTGATATACACACGCCTTGTGTGGTTGACGCACTCGGCCTATGGCCTCGTGCGCACAATGCACACCAAGGCGTGCATATATCAGAGCGTGTGTATATATATATGATACATGATGGGCATGAGTGTGATATGGAAAATATTTTCACTCCTCTTGAGTGACCTCTGAATACTCACGAGTGGTGAAGCCACGAGTGAGGTTTCAGAGGTCACTGAACATATTTCCCATATCACATGAGTGCACATCATGTATCCTAGTTATACAGTGGGGGCCTCATTATTACAAAATATACAGTTTGCGTGGCTTTGCATGGCTTTGCATGGGATTAGCGCAGGTTTGGGGGTGTAATAAATGGCATTAATTTTAACTCTGCTGATGTCATCAGAATTTATTTCACTGCAGTGAAAATAACTTGTTTTATCTCACTGGAATATGTCTTACCCCCATTGTATAAATATAGAGCTATATAAATATATATATATATAGATATATATATATATAGATATATATCGCCATGATTACGGCCCTATAGTTAGGGTTGAATGGGTACTTCTATGTTAAACTTGAAATGTTGCACTTTAATAACTTCCGTTTAACCAGTTCACATGAAATTTTGCATATCCCATCACAGGCCTATGATCTCTTGATATGGCAAGTTTTTGGTCTGGTCGGATGCATGGGTGCAGAGATATGGTGAGTAAAAAAGTATGTAATTTACCATGTTTTTGTCAGTTTCTTTGTCACTCTGCAGTATAGAAATGCTTTGAAATTTTGGTCTGAAGTTTCAGGGTAGAAAGGGATTACCTCATTGATATGCATTTTGCTGGTTTGGTGAGAAAATATTAATCCAGTCCGAAATTATACGGATTTGAAAATTTGGGTTCTGAGCATGTTCAGTAGCACTCTCAGTTGGATTTGATCCTTGAAAAAAGATCCTTTTTCATAAATAAGTAATATTTTTTCACAAACGGGTCATCCTGTATCATAAATGGGAAATCTTTTTTTTGTGTTGTCGCCATTTTGTTTTTCAGTTAGTGAGGGAAACAAAATAAAAGAACTCAAAAAATTGATGTTTTTAGTTTAAACCAACACATGTGTTCTGCTAATTGGGGCCTGTTTCACCAGATTCTGGTGTTAGTTTTTGGAAACATGAGTTGGAAAGGTGTTTTTTCAACATTCTGAAATCCTCTTCTGTGTCTTTTATTTTTCCTCGGGAATCCTTTTTCAAAAATTGTGAAAAAAACGCAAAAAAGTGTCCTTTTTTACAAAATTGCAAAACAAGGACAAGCAAAAGGATTATAACACAGCCTTTTAATGTCATTCCACAGGGAAGAAACAATTTGGAATTTTGGTCTAAAATTTTCTGGGTACAAAGGGCTTGCCCCACAGATGTGCCTTTTGCCTTGTTTAGTGAAAACAAATTAATTTGGTCTGGAGTGATACGGGTTTGAAATTTTGCTTCATTTCCCATAGGATAACATTGTAAAGTGAAGTGTTTATACTACACTGTGCACCATGGAAACACTTTGCAGTTTTGCTCTGAAGTTTTCAGGGTACCTAACAGATGTGCCTTTTTCTAGTTTGGTGGAAAAATATGAACGCAGCCTGGAGTTATAAGGTTTTGAACATTAGGGTTATGAGCATGCTCAGTATGCACTTTTGAATACATATGCTTCATCGTACTGAGGCTTTAGATGTAGTGCTCCACCTATTTATACTGGGTACATGAGGTGGGGAACTAAGAATGGCATGCTGAAAAGTGTGTGACTGTTCTGCTACAAATGGAAGTGCAGGTCCCTCTGGGCACTGTGCTTCCATAACAACATACATGTATACATCAATGGATGGATGGAAGTTCAGATCCCTCCATACACATCACCTATGTAGCCATGGAAGTGCAGGGCCCTTTTGTCCCTATGCTTTTGCACCTGTGTGTATATCTGCAGTGTATATATATATATATATATATATATATATATTATAGTAGCACAGTAGTGCTACCATAGTTAGAATTGAGAGCCATTTCTATATTCATTAAAACTTTGCACCTTAATAACTTTGTAACCCGTATAGATTTGGCTGAAATTTGGCATACATGATCAAGAACCATAGGACTTGGCATCTGCCAAGTTTTGTACCAATCAGCTACAGCTGTGGAGTTATTAAGTGTGTTTTACACGCATTTACGCTTTCTGGAATTCTACGGTCTGCAGCGTACAGGTCGCACGGTTTGCGCGACCAGCCCAAAATCTTCAGAGAATGTGCAGCCAGGGTCCCCGATGTGCCTTTCAAAGATTTTGTGTAAAAATATTAAACGGTTCAAAAGTTATTCAAAAAACAATTTCCCATTATAAGTCAATGGAAAAAGTTAAGAAAAAGTTCGACAGTGTCGCAAATGCATTTTTACTTTCGCAAATGGTCCTGTTACTTTCACAAATCAGCCATTTTGTTTTCAGTTGGTGATCATAAAAATGGTTGACATTTAAATTTGGGACCATCTAGCAACCTAATTCTTTTTTTATTCACCTAGTCGGACCCTGAGGATGCTTGCCATGTCTTTATTTTGTGGTAAAACACCCCAGAAATATGTTTTTCAAATTTCTGGAAAAAGTACTTTCACAAATTACTTTCGTGCTCATGAAAGTGTAGAACTTTTTTGCAAAAGCTTTCACAAATTGCGACAGTAGTTTTCCATCTGTGGAAAAGTGACAGTGATTCTTTGGCACTGCGCTGCAAAAGAACCGTTGGGAGTTTTGGGCTGAAATTTGGAGGAAACGGAGCCGACATCTCACAGATGTGCCTTTCAGTGTTGTATTGAAAAAATATTACATGGAAGCAAAGTTACAGCACTCCAAAGTTGACAGTTTTTCCCATAGGATAACATTACGGTGCCCGACGCATTAGAGAAATCCTTTGGATTCCTGCTGTAAAATAACGGTTTGGTCCTTTTTCATGAAATTTGGAGGGAAGACAGCCAACAGCCCACAGATGTGCCTTTCAGTGGTTTGGTGAAAAAATATTACAGGGAGGCAAAGTTATGGCACTCCAAAATTCTCTTTTTTTCCCATAGGATAACATTATGGCGTATCCGCGCCTTTCAGGGCCCGTATCTCGGAAACGGTGCGAGATACGGACTTTTCATCGGAAAATATCTTAGCCCCTGGGCTAAGTACAAAATTAGCCAGGACAGTTGTAAATAATATGACTTTTAAATTTTTTTTCTATGTCGTATGGTTCCTGAGATATAACCTATTTAGTATTCCAAGTTCTCATTTTCTGCTCCAATACTCATTATTATGCATACATTATTTGTACTCACTGTCTTTCTCTATGCAGGTTTTGGGGAAAACCAGCCTGTGCACTCACATTACTGTTACTGTTGCCCTTTCTGCTTGCGGTTCCGTACCCGTTTCACTTACCGTTGACGTTTGCGCCACCGTGTGCGTTATCCTTGGCGTTTTCATTTTCGGTTGAGTTTCTGTTATTTTTTGCCATTTGTGTCTACAGTACTGTTTCTCTTTCTGTTTTAGTTTGCATCACCATTCCCATTGAAATTTCCATTTTCAGGCACCATGTTACTATGCGACAACACATCACGTGGCACACCGTTCCCATCTACGCCGCCGTGTGCGGTACCCTTTCTGTTCTCATTCACACTTGCATTACCATGTGCGCCACTGTTAGCACTTCTGTTTGTGTTGCTGTTCCTGTTACTATGCCTCAAGACATCACGTGGCGGGAGCGTGGGTCCCAAAGGGCCCCGCGCTCCTGCTGCTACGATACATTCACTATTCCTCGTTATCATTCTGAAAGAAGGAAATTAGAGGCAAAATCTCCATTTAATGCATTAGTTAGGGTTGTTCCACAGCGACAAAGTGAGAAATTCACTGCTAGGGTTGAAAACCCCTTGGACCCCTGCCCACCCCAACCCGGCATTGGGGTGTGCATTGGTGTCGTCAGTCTAACTCTCACCCCATTCTCCTATACTTCTGCTGCTTTACACATGTGATGGGGTGACAGTTAGGGCTGTGCCCAATGCACACCCAATGCCGTTGAGAGGTGGGAAGTCTACAAGTTTTCAACTAACAGCACTCTCTTTGTCGCCAGGAACAACCTCAACTAATGCATTAAATGGAGTTTTGCCTCTAATATATATATATTATATATATATATATATATATATATATATATGTCTGAGGAGGGTTACTATCTCAAAAGTAAGGGATTCTTTGTAAAAACAAATGTTAATGTACTAGTTAGGGTTGAAGCAACAATCATAGGGAACTGTGGTGTTAGGGTTTCCAACCCTAACTCCCCACCTCCACCCACCAGACAGCAACAGAAAAAAACATTACAGTTTCACCTCTCCTGTGTCTTTGCTAATCAGGCAAGTTGTGTGTCTTGGGGTTGTCAGCCCTAACTCTTACTCCATTCTCACATAATCTACACATCTTAGCTTCATTCATGATTGAATGGGGTGAGTGTTAGGGCTGACATCCACAAGGCAAACCCCATGCCTGATTAGCGAAGATGCAGCAGAGGTGAAACTGTAATGGTTTTCTTGTTGCTGTTTAGTGGAGGATAGGGGTGTTAGGTTGGAAACCCTAACACCACATTTCCTTACTTTTGTTGCTTCAGCCCTAACTACTGCATTAACAAAGTTTTCACAAACAATATATAGATACATCTGCTGATAATTGGGTATCCTATTTTACCAGTTATTTTGTTCTTTGATAAAAAATTTGGGATGTGGCACAATACATTGTATTTTCAGAAAACTCATCAGTTCAACCTACAAATATATTACAAATGGCTTTAAATTCACTTAAACACAATAAGGCCCCAGGATCAGTCTTAATTTTGGCAGAAATATATTTAAATTCATCTGATAATTGTGATGATATTTTCATAATCTTCTTTAATAAATGTATAACTGAGTCCTTTCTTCCAGATTCTTGGCAAGGAGCTGAAATTGCTCCTGTTTTCAAAAAGAGAAACAAAGATAGTCCATCCGTATTTAGACTCACAAGTCTTTTAGACATTCTTGAATATATCCAGTGTCTACAAAACTCATATAGAGGTAAACTTTAACTATTTTATGACTTCCCTACAGTTAATGATACAGAGATTCCTGTTCTTGCTTATGTCAATGATTTGGCTTTATTTTCATTGAGATGATCTGGTTTCCATTCAAACTAAATCTGTTGTATGATTTATCCCAGAAGCTGCCCTTGAAAATAAACTCACAAAAAGTCAGGAGGTTATTTGTGGTTCAAAGTTAAAGTTATGGTTTGCTCAAAACTTTGTGACTGTTTTGCTACAAATGGAAGTGCAGGTCCCTCTGAGCACTGTACTTCCATAATAACGTACATGTATACATCAGTGGATGGATGGGAGTGCAGGGCCTTCCATACACTTCACCTATGTAGCCATCCTCACCCACAAAAAGTGAGCTATGTGGTTTGTGATGTGATCTTAATTATACTTACTTAGGCATGGATTTTTTCATATAACTATTCCCGCTCAACTCATATTTTAAAATGTACATCTAAATTCAGATGACTTTATTAGGTCTTAAGAAATTCAACAATCAATATAGAGGGAACAGTGTTAAATCTGTTATACAGATCATGTCTTTCAAAGGTAATGCTCAAGCATTATATGCAAGTGAAATCTGAGGCTCATACAAGGATGAGGACATTGACAAAATTGCTGCCCAAATTATTTAGTTCTACAGTGGGGATTAATAAATCTACTCCCTTGTGTTATTTAAGAGTAGAATAGGGCCTGGAAAGTTTTTAAAACTTTGACAGATTCGTATAATTAAACTACTGGATTAATCTGACAAGAATGTCAGAGGATAGGATTCCAAAATTATGTTTAAATGAGAAAGAAGAATGTTCTATGTTAGGTTGTAAACACTCTAAATAGTTGAAAAAAATAAATGTCATGTGAACATATGAAATTTGCCAGCAGATAAAGGTCTAGAGGTCTATCAAGACTGCTCGAATGTGCAGCTACCACCCCGTATTCTGCAGCTGCCCCTCCCTTACCCGCCATTGACCCTTCCCCTTGTCCTGTCCCATCCCCTTTTAAAGCAGTCCACTGTTCTATTGGATACCACTTTTGCAGGTAATGCATTCCACCCAGCTACCACCCTCTCTATAAAAAAAGTGTCTCCTCATCTCCCTCCTGAACCTTCCTCCCTCCAGTCTCATATCATGACCCCTGGTGTCCCTCCCCTCCCTTACTTTGAACAGCCACTCTGTACCTGTCTTGTTTATTCCTTTCATGTACTTAAAGGTTTCAGTCATGTCCCCCATCCCTCCTCTCCTCCAGTGAGTACATGTTCAACTCCCTCAGCCTCCTCTCGTATGATAAGTCCCCCAGCCCCTTGATCATCTTTGTCTACCTGTGCTGCAGCCCTTCCAGTAACTCAATGTCCCTCTTCAGATACAGGTGCCATTACTGAACACAGTACTCCAGGTGCAGTCTAACTAATGACCTATACAGTGGCAGAATCACCTCTTCCCTCCTCGAGGATATATCCCTTGCAATGCAACCCAGCATTTTGTTGCCCTTTGCAGCTGCCTTCCTACATTGTGCCGAGTTGTTCATTGACCCTGTAATGAGCACCCCCAGATCCTTCTCCTCCTCTGTCTTGGCTAGCTGCACTCCCCCCCAGCTGGTAACTCATCCTTGGGTTCTTCACCTCAAAATGCAGCACCTTGCACTTTTTGGCATTAAACCCCAGTTTCCAGATGTCTAACCAGGTTTCAAGCTTTGCCAGATTATCTTGCAGCCCCTGCCATCCCCCTCAGTCATCCACCAGTGCTCCTATCTTGGTATCTTCAGCAAACAGACTGAGCATATGCTTGATGTCCAATGATATATCTGCAATGAATATCCCAAACAACACTAGTCCCAACACCAAGCCCTGTAGAACACCGCTCATCACTATCCTTGGATGTGAGATCTCCCCACACACCACCACCACCACCCTTTGTTGCCTTCCCTGAAGCCAGTTCCCTACCCATCTCACCAGTTTTGCACCAGCCCCTGTGCCTTCTAACTTACTTCCCAGCCTCCTGTGCAGCACTGAGTTGAATGCCTTACTGAAGTCCAGATACAGGACATCCACTGTATGGCCCCTGTCCAGTTGCCTAGTTACCCAGTCATAGTACTCCACCAGGTTGGTGTGGCAGGATCTGCCATGTATGAAGCCATGCTGCCTGCTGTCCTGTAGTCCTTTGGCCTCTAGGAAGGCCACCAACCTCTTCTTCAGGATAGTCTTCATCAGCTTACCCATGATGGATGTGAGGCTCACCAGTCTGTAGTTCCCGGGTTCATCCCTGGGGCCACTCTTGTAGAGGGGCACCATATGAGCCATCCTCCAATCCTGAGGTACACACCCTGAGTGTAGTGAGGCATTAAATAGGTCTGCCAAAGATCCTGCAAGGACCTCTACCAGCTCCTTCAGTATCCTGGGGTGGATGCCATCTGGGCCTGGCGCCTTGTCCACCCTCAGTGCCTTCAAACCCTCCTGAACTCTGCCATCCATGATTTCCCCATATGTCACCCCCCACCCCACCCGTTTCTGCCTTTCCTCCCCCTTGGGTATCACCTCCCTCTTCTCCTTAGTAAATACTGAGCAGAAGTAATCATTTAGTGCTTCTGCCATATCACACCTTGATTCCAACCAAGCCCCCCTCCTTCCTAATACTTACTTTGTGGGTCCTTACAGCTCCTTTTCTCCATAATGAACCTAAAGAAGGCCTTCTCTTCCTTCTTAATGCCTTGTGCCAGCCTGAGCTCCGTAGATGCCTTGGCTCTCCTTACTGCCCATGTCGCCTCCTTCGATTCCATCAGGTTCTCCTCCTTGTCCTCCCTCTCCCTGTTTTCTTGTACCTCCTAAAGGCTGCTATTTTCCTCCTTACCTTTTCCATGACATCCTTGCTCAACCAGCTTGGTTTCTTAGCCCTAGCCTTCTTGCTCTGGGCCTTGCAGCAGGTTTTGGTTGCCTCCACTATCCCCAGCTTTATGAGCTCCCACCTCTGGTTAGTGTCCATACTAGGTTGAATTCCAGCCAGGTACCCTTTTACCACTTCCTCCATCCTCCCAAAGTTGGCCCTCCTGAAGTCCAGCACTCTTGTGCCAGATTCTACTCCTTCCTTGCCCACACCAATGTGAGCCATACTGAGTGGTGGTCACTCCCTGACAGCGGTTCTTCCACTGTAAGTTCTCTGACAAACTCCCCATTTGCCAGCACAATGTCAAGGGTATTCCCTAACCTCGTTGGTTCACTGACCATTTGCAACAGGAAGCTGTCCTGGAAGGCATCCAGCAGTACCTGTTCCCTTCTATTCCTGGTTGTTAGGGTACTCCAGTCCACTCCTGACATGTTAAAGTACCCCACAATCACCACACTACCCTTCTCGCAGGTCATCCTGATCTGTCCCGCTAGTTACCTGTCTAACTCTTCCATCTGAGAGGGCAGCCTGTACATCACTCCCATTCTGAGAATCCTATTCTTGGAATCCTGGATTTGCATCCAAAGTGACTCCATACTACCCTCCTCCCCCTCCTCCCTTACACACTTCCGTCCTTCCTTCACATATAGTGCCACCCCCTTCTTTCCCAATCACCCTGTCCTTATGAAATAACCTGTACCCTGGCACAGACAGGTCCCAGTCATTGTATTGGGTAGGCCATGTTTCTGTGATGGCTGCAATATCCACCTCTCCCTCTGCCAATAGCCCCTGTAACTCTGCAGTTTTCCTCCCAAGCTCCTAGCATTAAGGGTAACCACCTTCCACCCTTCTTCCCCCCTTCCCTCCTTTACTAGCATCACCAATAGTACTTGCCATTTGTTGTTTGTCACTGTTATGGGGGGTAAGCTCATATGGTTTCCCAACCTGTGGTTTCTGCATGTCTCTTGCCCGCTTGCCACCCCCTGCTCCTAGTTTAAATTCCCAACTTCCTCTATGTACTCCTCCATCCACTGTTTCAACACTTTCTTTCCCTCCTCACTCAAATGTAGTCTGTCCTAGGCATAGCGACTACTGTCCTCCCAGGTCCATCCCCAACCCCTCAATAGCCTATACCCTTTAGCATGGCACCAGGTTTTTAGCCATCTGTTAAATTCTTCTATTCTCAGCTTTCTTATTGTGCTTGCCTTGGGCATTGAAAGTATCTCTGAAAAGTTACTGATCTTCCTGCCCCCTCACATAATTGTCCTAGTTCTTCAAACATCCACTGGACTATATCTACTGTCTTGTCAGCCAGGTTGTTCATCCCAAGATGTATAATTAAATGAGGCTTGTCCCTACCTCTTCTAACATATTTCAGAACAGATTGTCCCAACCTTTCCGCTGTCATTCTTGACATGGTCTCCACCCAAATATGACTATGCCTCTCCCTTTGTTACCCCACCTGACTCCTCTTAGTATTGACTCCCCCAGCACTAAGATTCCACCCCTCTAACTCTCTGCTTGCTTCCATTCATCTCCATCTCTCATGCCTGGCTCCTCTTCTTCCTCCTGCACATTATTTCCGCCTTTTGCCCCTGTTGCAACTCTCCCAGCAGAACTCCCCCTTCCCGCTCTGCTTTGGTCCAGGAATTTATCAATTACTCCTCCGATTTCAACACCTTCCTCCTCCTTCTTCCCCTCTAGCAGTGCAAAACTATTTTCTTAAGACTCTTCACAAATGCCCACTTCCTCTCTCTCTCTTCATAGTAACCTGTTCCCTCCTTTCCACTCCATGACTGTTGCCACTTCTTTTCCTCCCCTCACATGTCCCTGTCTCCTCCTTCCATTTGTCTTTTCTCTCCTGACCTGGTTTTACCAAAAATCGTTCTTCCTGGCCTGGGCCCTTTTGTCTCTGCTTCCCTTCTTCAGACCCTCTCCTCACCACTGTTGGCTAAAATTGCCCTCCTCCCTCCCTCCCTCCAGTAGTGGTCTAAACCAGCCCCAGCCTGCTTTGCCTGTCTTAGTTCCTCCTACAGACCATCAATCTCCTTCTAAGTTTCTCTTTGTGGTTGCACAAACATCCCCCACCCTCAGGCAATTTTTAGAAAGATTGAATTGCAAGCAGTTATACAGCCTACCTCCCTACCCATTGCTCTTTTGCCCACCAGTGACCCCCACCCTTCCAGATGAGGATGCCAAATGCTTCCCCAAGTCTCCCCTCTCCCCCCTCTATCAGTGCAAAACATTCTTCTCCTTTTCTTAATTTCCCTTACCCCCTTTATCGTACACGTCTAGAAAGATTGTGCAACTGCTTTTTACATTCCTATGCTTCCTCTCCACACCCAAAAAGAGACTTTTAGTAACTATTGCACAACCTTCTTCAAACTCCTACTCCTCCTTACCACAATGCAAATAGCAATGCAAAGAAGTAACAATGAAAGCTCCTAGATTTTCAGTTACTTCCCTTCCACTGAGATAGCAGTCATGTCTTCACTCACTGCAGTTCTTTTCCTGGATTTCTGCTTCTACTATGACAGGTGCATGTCCTTTGCCCTTTTGGGGAAGTGATGTCAGAACCCTGGGTATAAAGGAAATCACGGACCTGGGGCAGGTGGGGTGAGGGGCAGGTAGGGTGGGACCAGCCCAAGTCTTCCAGGAACAATCAGGTAGCTGAGGCCTCTGGTCAGACCATTAGCACCCTTCCCCCACTATGCACTAAACTTTGCAGCTAGTGAAGCCAGTAAAAAGCAATCACAATTCCACTCAAAGCACACAAAATAGGTAAATCCTCCATAAATACGATCTATGGTATTTTTAGCAATTTTGTAAGGAATCCTATTACAATTAGTCTCAAAAATATTAAAACAATTCAAAAATAAAATCAGAGGTCAAAACCACTTAAAGACCTAGAGATGATAAGAACTCTAGATTCTCCATTTGGTTCTCAAAGAATGTATGGATATAGATCTTATCTTTCAATTTATTATTGACCCTCAAAAATAAATATACTAGGGACAGATATGAAACCTTAAAAAGTGATGTGTTAATGGCCAGATGTGCAAAATATTATGATTCACTGAGTAAAAGATGTAATTGTGATGCTGGTATTTAAAAAAAAATTCAGCTTCACTGTCCATGGTTTAATAGAGGTAGGAAAACCAGGCTAGAATCACAGAATTTAGTAGCACTTCCTATGACAGCTGAGGATACATTTATTATAAATCAGCAAACTTACTTTTTCTAGGCAATTAGAAATATTAGACTGAAGAAAAATACACAAGTTGTTAACAAGGGCATGAAATGTAATAGTAATCCATTAGAATAATCTAGTGAATCAATTGCATCAACTGCTTCACTAGATTTTACTCTTTATGTATTATTCGCAATTCTGATTGGCTCTCCCAATGAACGTATTTAGGAAACTTAATTATGTATTGATGTCTTATTATCTTTTCTTTTTTGTATGTTAATTTTGTAAAGATCTATCATTTTTGTGATCAAGCAACGAATTCTTTACTATAACATTACCTGGAAATTCAGTGCTCTTTCTTATTTAACATATCTAATTGGGCCCAGATATTCAAAGGGGTTGAGCATGGCACAATAGAGTTGCGTCAGCACAACCCTGCACTGTGCCCCGGAGGGATATTAGAAAGGCTGCCAGGCACAGCGCAAATCCTGATACGCTACGGTGCAATGCAATTGTATGCGATGCAGATGCAGGGGGTGTGCCCATGAATATGCAGCACATCCCGATATTCAGCCCGGGATGTGCGGCGCATATGCTGGCTCAACCCTACATTGCCCCATATGGGGGGCTCAAAAGTTGAGCCTGTGAAGAGTGGAAACAATTCTTGGCCACCCACAGATGGGCTGCTCTATTGCAGGATGAAACACAGCAGCCACCAGCCATGGGTGGCCACCCGTCCACCCAGAACACCGTCCACAAGTATCCATGGCTCCCTGGTAGTCTAGTGGTCCCCCCTCCCTCTCGATACACCGATAGTGGTAAAGCACCCATCATATAAATCTCTGGTAGTCTAGTGGTACCCCCCTCCTCTCGTGTCCCCAATCCCTGTAAATTAAAGCCATGGTGGACTAGTGGTACCCCCCAGCCCATTGCCGCGATCAAGGTAGAACTCCATAAGATAACTCCCTTGTGATCCAGTGGCATCCCCACCCTCCACCCACCCACACAGAACTCCTTGCCCACCCGCTGCTCCCCATCATCAGAGGTGGCTGCAATCCCCTGCATACTGCCTGGCCGCCCACGAATGACAGGTACAGCATGGGCTTGCAGGGCAGACTGTACTAGACAGTCCCAAATGTGAATGAACATATTTGGGACTGTCTCTACAGTATGCCCTGTAAGCCCATACTATGCCTGTCATTCCGCTGGTGGTAGGACAGTATGCAGGTGGGTTGCAGCCACCCACTCATGATGAGGGGGTGGGGTGAGCAAGGATTCTGTGTGGGTGGAGGAGTGGAAATCACTGATCACCAGGAATTATCTTATGGAGTTCTACCTCGATCGTGGCAATGGGCGGGGGTACCACTAGTCCACCAGGGCTTTAATTTACAGGGATTTACCAGTGATTGGGGACATGAGAGGCAGGGGGGTTACCACTAGACTACCAGAGATTTTTATGACGGGTGCTTTACCACTGTTTTCTGTTACTATTATTCCAAATTAATTTGGGAGTAGAACTTTATATTTATTTTATCAAGTACTTTCCAATTCACTTCTGGATATTGCAAGTATAATGAACAACTGCCTCAGGGAAAGTGGGTAACACAAGTGACTATAGTGGGATTCGAACCCATGAACCATGTCAAACAACATAACCACTTCAAAACTCAGACATATATGAACTCATAATAAATATATGAAAATTCACACAATTTTTAGCCTTTTACACCAATAAGTCCCTATTGAAGGCTGCACAGCCAGGTGAGATACTAAGCACCAAAAGCATGTTTCACATATTCCTCAAATATAGTAATTAATGGGCCCCAATATACTTCTTCATTTAAACCAATATTTGGATTTAAAGACACAGATCTACTTATCCAAAATGCCTTTCCCTCAAGGAGTTACTCATCCCAATTCCCCTTCCCTTCATGGCTTATTTACCATCTTGGTCCCAAAGTACCTTAAAGAGGCTATAGTATGGGCTGCATTTTTAAAGTGCCTTGCAACGCGTGATTTATTATCAGATGTGAGAATGGCAGATTTATGTTCTGAGATCTTTTTCGTTGGCTGTTGTTTGGCCTTGCCAATATCACTGAGACCCCACAGGCATTTCAGGAGATATATAACATAAGCTGAGGAACAAGTTATTCTCAGACAAATTGTGACCTTTTCATTTTTGTAGATGTTATACAGTTCATGTGAGCTTATGTTTTTCCACATTGTGCACAACTCCCACAAAGGAAGCTGTCCACAGGAGGGGGCCCATAGCTGAAACCAATATTTTCTTCAGTTGGTACCCTCTAATCAGTATGCATCATTGTGTCTTTTAAAGTTTTTGCCTTTTTTTGCAACAATCAGGGGTTCTTCTATGAATAGCCTGGTCCCAGTCAGTGTGAAGGGTACTGCACTCCAATTCCAATTATTTTTAATGATATTCTTCCCTTGCCCAAAGCTTCATGAAAATGGTTTAGCAAACATTATTTTATTCCCCATTATGTCTTTTGCATTGTTTTCACTATTATTATACAATAAACCATATCTGGTATTTTTTCATTATGTATTTTATGTGTTTTTCCCCCACTTTCACCAGCCAAAATTCCCAGTTGCCCCCTCAACTTGCGGTCCCCTCCCACCTGCACAGCCACCGGACTTCCACCTGGTGGTAGCGTAACTATGAGGGGGTGCAAGAAGCACCCCAGGAGAGAAGAGCTGCCATTAGGTGCTCGATCCTGCGCTGCCCCTTCCCTCTTGCCGGCACCCTGACAACCTGAGGTCATTCCGGAACCTGAGTCACTAGCATGGCACAAGGTGTGGGTGGCTCCAGTGCCTCAACCCTCAGTGCACTGGGCCGGCAAACCATATCTGTTTTCACACGCAGATGTATTTTCTGCTAAGTCAGCTCTGCCTTTTGGATAACCTCTCATTTCAAATTTATCATTTAGAACTTTTGTTTTAGGCTAGTATCTCTTTTCTGTCAAGCAATTTCTCATTATTCGCAACATCTGACAATATGGACTAGAAACAGAAACATAGAAACATAGAATTTGACGGCAGATAAGGACCACTTGGCCCACCTAGTCTACCCATTTTCCTACCTAATGGATAAGCTGCAGATCCTAGTTAACCAACAGCCTACTTCCTCATACCTCCACTAGAATTGACTTATGTCTGTTCCATGCATTCTTGAATTCCCCCACTCACAACCTCCTCAGGAAGGCTGTTCCATGCATCCACAAACCTCTCTGTGAAAAAATACTTCCTCACATTACCTCTGAGCCATCCCCCCTCTACCTTCAAATTGTCATCCTTGTTCTTGCACATTTCTTTTTCTGAAAGATGCTACCCTCTTGGACTTTGTTGATTCCCTTGAGGCACTTAAAAGTTTCTATCATGTTCCCACTCTCCATCGTTTCCTCGAAGGTATACATATTAAGCTCCTTTAGTCTCTCTTTGTATGTCTTCTGGTGCAGACCCTGCACCATTTTGGTTGCCCTCCCCAGGACAGCCTCCACCCTGTCTATGTGTTTGCGGAGATTGGGTTTCCAGAACTGCATGCAGTACTCCAGATGGGGTCTCACCAACTGTCTGTACAGAGGGATAACAACTTCCTGTTTTCTACTAGTGATGCCTCTCCCTATGCACTCCAATATCCCCCAGCCCTCCGTACTGCCATCTCACATTGCTTGCCCACATTTCGGTCATCTGATATAACTACCCCCAGGTCCCTTTCCATTTTTGTTGTTGTCAGTATCTCACCCCCCATTATGTACTCTTCCCCTGGGTTTTTTGTTTCCCAGGTACATTACTTTGTACTTCTTTGCGTTGAATCTAAGCTGCCATACATTTGACCATTCCTCCAACCTTGCAAAGTCCCTTCTCATCCTTTCCACCCCACCTTGTGTATCAACCCTGTTGCAGATTTTTGTGTTGTCTGCAAAGAGACATACTTTTCCTTCCAGTCCCTCTGCAATGCCACTTATAAAGACATTAAAAAGGACTGGACTCAGTATCGAACTCTGCGGTACGCCACTAGTAACCCCCTTTCTTCACTGTGGACTCTGTTTACTATTACCCTCTGCATCCTGTTGTCCAGCCAGTGTTTTACCTAGGCTACCACCCTGGGACCCACTCCCAGGCTGGCTGATTTGTTTATTAATCTTTTGTGTGGGACTGTGTCAAATGTCTTGCTAAAGTCTAGGTAGGCCATGTCCACAGCCCCTCCCTGGTCTACTACTTTGGTCACCCAGTCAAATAAATAAATTAGATTCATCTGACATGACCTTCCCACTGTGAATCCATGCTGCCTTGGGTCCTGTGCCCCACTGGCCTCTAGGTACTCAACAATTCTTTTCTTCAGAAGTGATTCCATCATTTTCCCTAGCACTGAGGTCAAACTGACAGATCTGTAGTTTCCTGCCTCTGGCTTGCTCCCACTTTTGTAAAGGGGAATCACATCCATCCTCCTCCACCCCTCAGGTACCACATCATCCTTCCATGATTTGTTAAATAGGGTAGTCAATGGTGCTACTAGTTCTCCCTTTTGTTCTTTTAGAATTTTGGGGTGAATCCCATCAGGCCCCATTGCTTTGTCCACCTTCAGTTTTAGGAGTTCTTTCAGAACTCTTTCTTCTGTAAAAGGATTGATATCGACCCCCCTATCCAGAGTGCTTCTATAGCCTGGATTAGGAACCTCCCCCTCCTCTTCCTTTGTGAATATTGAGCAGAAGTATTCATTCAGTATCCCTGCTTTTTCACTGTCCCTCTCTGATCACCCTCCCTTCTCTTTGTTCAGCCTCAGTATCCCAACCTTTGTCTTTCTTTGCTGTCTAATGTATGTATAAAAGGTTTTATCCTCCTTCTTAACCGAGTTGGCTATCTTTTCCTTGGTTTGGGCCTTTGCTATTCTGACTGCCTTCCCCATTTCCTTCTGCTTTAACTGGTACAGTTCTCTGTCCTGCTCCTTCTGTGTTTCCTTATACTTCCTGAATGCTATCTTTTTCTCCCTAACCTTCTCTGCCACCTCTTTTGAGAACCATAGTGTTTTTTTCTTTCATTTTGATTAGTTTATTTACTTCACACAAAGGCTTGTTGCTTCTGTGATGGCATTTTGATGTTTCCCCATTGTTGCTCCAACCCTCCTTCTTGACTGTTTGCTAGTGCTTTTCTGCAGCACTCTCACATTTTGATAAAATCAGCCCCCCTGAAGACCAGTACCTTCACTTTTATATGGCTTGACTGTACAGCTGTGTTTATCATGAACCACACTGTTTGGTGGTCACTTGTTCCCAGATGGCTACCCACTTCTAGATCTGAGATCCTCTCTCCGTCCCCATTTGCGAGTACCAGATTGCTCCCTCCTGAGTGGGTAGCAACACTAGCTGTCTGAGGCATGCCCCTATAGTGCATCAAGAATGGTCCTGCTTTTGGATGTGGCTGCAGCAAAGGTGCTCCAGTTAACATCTGACATATTCAGGTCTCCCATCAGCAATATCTTCCCTTTCTCTGCCATCCTAAGGATACCTTCTATCATTTCCTTGTCCATTTCCTCCCCCTGAGACGGGGGTCTGTATACAACCCCTGTGTGGATCGTGGTACCATTTCCAGTCTCCAGGGTGACCCTCAGTGCCCCCTCTCCTCCCTGTTTACCCTTTATTTCTATTGCTTTGATCCCTTCCCTTACATACAGAGCTACTCCTCCTCCTCCTCTTCTACCCTCCCAGTCCTTCCTGTAGAATGTGTACGCTGGTATGTTGACATCCCAGTCATGGTTCTCTGTGTACCATGTTTCTGTGACTGCCACAATATTCAGGCATCCCTCTTCCGTCAAGGCCACCAGTTCAGGGAGCTTGTTACCTAGACTATGGGCATTAGTAATCTTTACCGTCCAATTTTCCTTGAGGTAGTAGAAGATAAAGCAGCATTTATGTAGCACTTTTCAAACACATTGTATCCCAAAATTCTTTATTAGTAATGCTAGACTGGTTGTGAAATGACTGAATGTGTCATTGCAACTATTGTGCACATCAAGACCCACACACAACCTTGGACAACTGCATGCATCAGTTCTATGGGAAGGGGAATCTTGGCCTGGACACCAGGGAAATTCCCTGCTCTTGTGAAAGGCACCTTGGGTTCTTTTTCTTACACCCGGACACCCACTAGGACAGCACCATAGGTGGATAGAAGGGACCTCAGTTTAACATCTCATCTGAAGGAGAGCACAGCCTGACAGTACAGTACCCCCCTAGTACTGCACTCTGATGCCAGCATTTTAGGTATGAGCCCAGTCCCGGTGTAGGACTAGAATCCATAACTCTCTGGCTCAGAGGCAGCTGCGCTACCAAGTCAGCCTTGCTGACATCCACTGCATGGATAGTTACTGTCAAAACACAAAATCATATTCACCCCATACTTTTCCTACAGCCCAGTTTTTATTTTCCTAGTCTCAACACAGCTCAAGGTCTAAATATGAGATTTTATTCTTGTCAAATTCCAAAGTAAATAATACTTTAGATTTGTATTGGTTCAAGTATTAATGGACTCTGTGCACATTTTTTTCAGAACCTTTACAAATAAAAATCAGATCATCTATTTATTGTTTGTATATCAGAATGCACTCAATGAAACATCTCAAAATCATGCATGTACAGGTATGAGTATGATGGGGCCATAGTGGACCCCATCATTGTGCTGTAAACCTGTTTGTACTATTTGTTTTCAAATCAAAAATAATTGTTGTACTACAGAACCAATTCAGCAAGCACCACAAAGAAATCATTAGGTGGTAGTTTTTTTTTTAATTTTATTGTTTAACCAGGTATAGCACACTAAGTTGAAAGCTTTTTTACAGGAGTGACCTGGGAGCACAAGGAGGTTAAGTGACTTGCTCAGGGTCACACAGTATGCAAGTGGAAGCTGTGGGATTCAAACCCACATCTGGTCTGCTGGATATCACCAGATTTGCAGTTCAGAGCCTTAGACCACTGCTCTATACTGCCTCCAACTCTGAGTTCACTGCTGTGTCTCAAATCTAGTACCAATTTTAATAAACTTAGTCCCTCATGATGAGGGATTGAAGTGTATAAATTGGCCAAATCCAGTGTCTTAAGTATTGCATTTCTAAGGTTAATACTTTCACCATTCAGGCTATCAATAATTCATAATACATCTCTGGTATCTTGTAAAAATGATGATATATTGCTTTGCAAATTCTTCTATACAAAAATCAACAAAACTGTCAGGGGGGTTCCAGTATTGTCCCCAGGCCTGACACAATACAGTAGGTCTTCCTGGTGGAGGTACTTTCCTTTATGCACCTTCGGAGAACATTACAATTTATGTGTAATTGATGACTTTTGTATAAGAGCTTCCCCTACCCATTCTTCAATCCAGACTTCATTTAGTCCTTAATGCACTAATGCTTTCATCTGCTGTTCAGTTTTACTCAAATTAATTTTTCCAGTTTTCCTACAGTTTACAATGTTTTCAACTTGAGACATTCTAATTGATACAATTTATAATCCATTACCACCAGCCCTCCCCCATATCAGATTTATTTATAACAATGGTATGATTCCTCGCTAGAAAATTTAAAGCCTGCTGTTCTTTTTTTGTTATCTTATGCTTCTTTGGTTTTAAAAGCTTTCAGCATAGGGCTTGTTTTTCAGACAGCCCATAGATTGTTACAGTGTGTGGCAGTCTGTAACTGCAGCAAACTATGGGTACATCAGTGACCCTGCACCCTACTTTAAAAAAGGGGTCCCTGTACCAAACACCTGGAGTTGCTGCAGCCACAAGACTACATCACACATTAGGCACACCTGTTGGGTTTGATGGAGGGATCTGTCTGCCTAGCACAACCCTAGATGACCTGCAGAGGTTGGGGAGTATCAATACCCAGAAGGTTTGGACCTGGGGCTGATGTAGCCCTGGTGGTGCCATGGGGGTGAGGGGATATGGTGGCAGTGGGATGGTCGGGTGGAGACACCCAGCAAAGGTACCCTGCAAGTTGGCACACAGCTAAACAGGCCAGGTAGGAGAGCACAGCCAGACCAGCATGACCCAGCCCCAGTGGACAGCAACCTTGGCACCTGCCCCACAAGACCCACAATCTCCAGCATTGTATTCGGGCATCTGCTGGCTTCCATAAGGGGGACTCTGTGCCTGCGGAATGTCACAATGCCTTGGGCATGTCCATGGCCATCAAATACACCCTGCAACTTGCACCCATTGCCAGTCACCATTGTTAGGGGACTATAGGTCCTGTGGGGCAGGGGCCAGGGGTGCTGTCAACTGGGGTCCCGGTTATGCTGATCTGGTCACACACCACCAACCCTGCTCATTTGGGGTGGTGTCAACTCAAAGGGCATCTCTTCCTGGTCCTTCCACATGTCTCTTTCATTGCTGCTGTACCCTCCTTGACCCTGGTGGCACCTCCAGGGCTCCATCAGCTCCATGTTCCCACCTTCCAGGTCCCCCCCCCAGTTGCTGCCCTGCCAGACAGCAGCACTGGGCCCTTAGACCACCTCCTAGCTGGTCTACAGTGAGCCCCATTTGTAACTATGATGGGGCTTCTGGAATGCGATTAAGGGGATGGTGCAGCCTCACCATGGTGTAAGCTCCCTTGCAACTGGGTGCAAGTGTGCTTGTGCCACAAGGGTGGTGCAGGGTGGTTTTGGTGTATGGCATCCCGATTTCAACACAACCTTCATTCAGATATCAGGATTGCCGCAAACTATGCCACAAGGTGCCACTTGCATTAAAGCCATTTGGCGCAGGCACCTTGCATCATAGATGTTGTTTTGAACATCGAGCCCATATTGTCTATTTCTGTATTTACAGTTCATAAAAGTATCAATATGTTTGGGTATCAGGCCCAGTGGTACAAAATTTGACTTCACCTTGAGTTTCTTTCTCAATGTTTAAAAAGGGTCTTGAATATCATCTGTTTATCTGCAAAACATTATTTTAATCTCAACCATCTGTAAAAATACTGCAGATGTAGCTTAATGGAAATGAAAAATTATCCTTGGACTGCAGTGGGGGCAAATTATAACACTCTAGATAACACAATCACTTCTATTTCATTTAACTGCCCCATTGAGTAGTTGCAGACAGGACTGTCCCACTGCATGTTAATACCCCTATGTTGATATCTTCTCCTTCTCAGATCTTTTCTGCTCCTTTTCCCTTTCTTCTTGCTTTTTCTGGATTCTTTTTTACTTTCCCTTCCATGTCCATGGAATGTCCCCTTCTGCCCACTGCAACTCCTCTGATGGGTTCTCTTTTTCTGTCTATTGAACCTGTTCCAAAATTGGGTTACTTCTGCCCTCCATCTAACTGTCCTTTCCCTCTGTATGTCCTCGATCCTTAAAGAACTTGGAGCTTGATTGTCAAATGATGATGCAGGGCCTACATCAAACCTTGCATCTAACCTGTTTTTGGCACAGCTGTGCCAAACTCTTTTGATGCAACTGCTCCCAATTTAATACATCGGGCACAGTTGTGACAGTTTCCTCATTTTACGGTAGATTGTGCCAAAGATTTGGCACAAGCACTGTAAAAATGGTCCACAAAATGGCACAAGTTAGACCAGTGAAAAGCTGGTATAACTGGTGGCAGTTGGCGCTTGGGATTGAAAATTCTGATCGCTGGTCAGGAGAATGCCGCAAGCTCGATGCTCCAAACAACCAGTGCACCAGGGACTTTGGGCATTTTCGGGGCTTTAAAAATCATGCCCTTCCTCTTGCAGAACTGCTAGAGGGATGTTCTTTCTCACTGTCCACAGATATCTCTGTACTTGAAAATGCTTTTATAGGTTTCCTAATCATTTTCTTCTATCTTAAACACACCCATCCCTATAATAAATGGTATCCCATCTATATATATTTTTACATTTTTTTTTTATTTTTAACTTAGCCTTAAATCTTTCAATATTGTTCTGAATTCTATTTAAAGTAGCAGTTGACTCTAAATGTCCTACCAAAAATTTAAGCTGTTCATTTACTGACTAAATTTCCAGAGCTATTTATTTATTTCCTTGAAGTAGCTTTTATAGCAGCCAATGTGAAATCTTTAATACATTTAGACTGAATAGCATTACAAGTATCTAGAGTTTAGGCCACATTGGGATCAATCAAAATTCTTAGACCTCTGGACCTCTAGGTATCCTTCTATGTAGTACATTTTCAGTTTGTGGGAACACATGCAACTTGTGTCTACTATCCTTGTCTCTTAGTGTTTCTAGTGGTTCTGTTAATGATTTTACACTCATAGGTTGTTGTGTGATTTTTTTCACTACTATTTTCTGCCACTATTTGTTCAAGCTCTTCATTTGAGAAATGTTACAGGTTAGATCTATTTTGTGTTATGACATTAATATTCTCAAATACTGTATATCCATCACATTTAATCAATATATACCATTTGTCAAACAGTATAATTTTAAGAAACTATTACACAGGAAAATCCTAAAATGAAAATGTGTTATGTAGATATAGATGAAACAGACCACGGTTTTAGTGTTATGTTTTAATCACCCAATGTAATTTTCAGACAAAGAAAAATTGCTGCAGTTTCCCAGTTGAGATACTGATTCAAGTTCTCCAATTTTCAAAATTACTGGACAGCGGGAGACAAGTTCTTCCTAAATGTAGTTCACAGCTTAATGGATCCTGATGTACCCTGCTGATGTCATGTCTTGGTTCAGATAAAACATGAGAATGCATGTCTCTGATCAGTAGCTGCTTTGACAGACCCAAAGGAGTCCATGTAGCAGACAAAACATTTAAACACCAACTAGTGTATTAAATGAGAAAGAGCACTGAATTTCAAGGTAATGTGAAAGCCTTTGACTGCTGGATAAATCTTTTGAAAAATGCTGATTCAGTAGCTCAGTACCATGATGTGGGAGTAGGGTATTTGTTCACATCAGAAATTTGCTACAGTATATTGAAATGAAAACCAATGGAATATATTTATTTGATATGTTTAGGAACACCTCTTTTGAAAAATCCAACTATGAAACTGGGAAAATGTTGAGAATGATGTGTGGTGTCCTCTGATGCTTTGCAAGTTATGGAGAAATGGTGAAAGCCACTTGAGTTCTTGTGCTTTTATACCTTGTTGAAGAGAGATCTACTGTCCGCTTTCTTTTTTTTTTTAGTATTTTTTTTTATTGATTTTCCCCTTTTTTCTCCCATACCCGGGAACCCAGCAGACATGTACGTGTACGTGCATGGAGGTGCATGTGCACGCTGGGTACTGGCTCAGCCCCTTCCATCCCACACCTGGCTAATGCTGCTGCACCCTTATGCCTACGCTTCCCACCGAACCTCCACCTGGTGGGAGCGGAACTATGGTGGTTGTGTGCATCCACCCTGGGAGGGGAGATCTGCCTTGCAGCTGCTCAATCCCGCTCCATCCCTCCCCACCCATGCTGGCTCCCCAATGACCCGAAGTCATTCCCAAACCCTGGTAGCTGGTGCAGTGTGAGGTAAGGCATCCAGCACCTCAGCCCTCAGCGCCACTGAGCCAGCTACTGTCCACTTTCTTGAGACCCCACTGAGGTAAGTGACATGGTAGAGACTGAGTACTTCCACTTGTGTTGTGATTACAGCTCTTGATATTGCCCTCCCTATGCTCATGCCCCTAAACCAGGATATGCCTCAGGGTTCTATAGTAGACATTATAAAATGGCATGAAAAATTCTAGTGTCCTGATTGGGTAGACTATCCTAGAGATAGTGCTGTTATCTGACAGTAACAATACTGTATCTAGGGAAGGCAGAAAAATTATCTCATCACATGGCAGCATGAAACCCAAATCACTGCCCACTGCCCACTAGGCCCCATCAGTTGCATTCAGTTTCAAACTCCATTATGGCTTTACCACAGTTTGGCCAGTTCACTGCATTAGATCACATATTTTACAAGGTCCTGGACATATTTTACAGATCCCAACAGTCCACATTCCAAACCACAACTTTTTACATAAACCATGGCTTCACAATGTCTTTTACCACAACATGCACTCAGCTGCTCATTTTGCTAAAAAGTTGCAAGCAGTGGCAGTTTTTACTGAAACCTCTTAAAGGAAACACCTCTTGCTTGTTTGTTTTTTCTTTAGAATTCCTTTGCTGGCACTGTAAAACAAAACCAACCCTTCCACCTTGATGCCAACCACCCATCCTCTGATCCAGGAATCCCTTGATACCTTTCACTCAGCAGTGATCGTCAGATAGGAACAAAAGTGATCCTTCTCAGAGTACAGACATTAATAACAAACTGTACCAGAAGAAACAATAAGGAGAGCCACTACTTACACATGGGGGAGGGCAGGTGACAGAAAGTATGACCAGGATACAGGCCTGGGGGGCAGAGAGACCAGCTTTCAAAAGACACACAGGTAGATGGAGAAACAGGGAAAGAAGACAGCTAACAGCTGCACCTGATGGAGAAGCACAAAAAGGAATCCCTTTTTTTGTTAAAATATGTTTCCACACTGAAAAAAAAAAGAAAAGTATAGATTTTAAAACTGTATTTATTTTACTATGTATTTTATATATAAAGCAGTCATTGTTTAATAGCAATAAGGCACTCCAGGAATGTGTGTTGTTATGTATTATACAATGGCAAAATAATTTCTTGTATCCTGATTGGTCAGTGTGTGCCTTGGACAGTGATGTTATTGAACTACAACATCACTGTATTAGGTCCAGGCACACAACTGTCCATAGAACATTTAAATAAATCTCTCCCTCAAGACACAAGTCACAGCGCAGCCAACAATGTCCTGAAGCTGGCACGGCTTAGCCCCCCAGCACAAAGTTCGCTGCCTGTGTGTCTCCCTCACAGCTACTTACAGAAAACCTGCTTTATCCATACAGAAGCTGACGGATCTGCCTACTTAAAAAAAAACAGCATCCGGCCTGACTTTCTACTCACACACACACACACACACACACACACACACACACTTGTACCTCCATCTAGGTAAAACGCGCACTAGTCCACTCGTCCGTTCCCACATGTATCCCCAAACCACAGCGATTTGTCAGCAAATACACACACACACTCTGGCCATTGAAACAAATCAGTGTACCACAATAAAAAAAACTTTTGTACCTTACTCATTATGGTGATACCCAGTTACCATCTGACTGAAGACAGGAAACCGGAAGTGTCTGCTGGGCTCTGCAATCATTTTCACTTGTGATACTTTTCACAGGGAAGACTATTAAAAAAATGTTCACTGGCTCACAGGACAAACAGTGGGACCACATTGATTGAAATGAAATGATAGAGCAAAGGTCACCACAAAACAACGAATGTGTTGCAGGGTGGGGAGGGGTTGACCATGTACAAGAACCCCACAGCATAAGCAGCAGCACCACCATCTACAGGACTACTTTTGCTTATATTAACAAAACATGGCTCCCATACAAAAAGAATAAAAATTAAAATGTTACAACACTTTTTTTAAGCTTTCTATAATTTTTTTTAATGAACCATTGTATAGTAGCAATAAGGCACTCCAGTGTGTGTTATTGTCTAATAACATCACTCCTGGGATGGTGGAAGCACTCGGCTATGCTTCGTGCTTCGAACTACCCCAGGAGTGACGTTAGTAGACAATAACACACACCCTGTCATGCCTTATTGCTTAAGTATACTGTACAATGGAAAAGAAGAATGTTGGCCTCTGATTGGTCAACCTTGCACTGGAGCTGTGATGTTATCCTGGCATAACATCATGGCTCTAAACCCAGCACGCTTACGATTGCACTGAAAGTAAAACAAAAGCATCACTCTGCAGTCTACAAGAGCTAACGCACTCCCCACTTTTCCACTCTGTTGAGTGCTGACAATCTCTGCTTCCCGCCCCACTCTAATTTGATGCCGTCACTGAGAACACTTCACACACTCCTCCCACAGACAAAGCCTTCCCTCCCATTATCAGTTGTTTTTACTGAACTTCCTATTTTTTCATTCATTTCAGCACGAGAAGGACATTTTTGGCACCAACTTTCCCCGCTGTCATTCAGCGTGTGCTCCGCAAACAAAACCACACTGCTCCTCCCTTTGCGGAACACAGAAGCCAGTCTGAACAAGACACAGACCCTCAGTGAGGTCTTAATCACTATATCACTTTTTTTTTCTTTTCCCAGGATGTAGCAGACTACAGTTGTACTGGGAAAAGCATGCAGATGCTAGTCATTTTAAACAGCATGGAAGTGCGGGCTTGTCTGATAGCAGCAGGGGACACAACAGCTTTCAGAAACAGATGGACACAGACAGAACCAGGTAAACAAAAACACAGACAGCCAGAGAAACCAGAAAAAATAGAGAAAGAGGTGATGGAGGGGTGGCTAACATATGCCTGGCTCAGCATACAAGAAAGCTTCAGTGACCAACCTGTCACACAATACAGCAGCTGTAGCTACTGGCCCAGGGAAGAAACAATCAGCACTATTTTTTTTCATTAGTATGCCTACACACTAAAAATCTGACAAAAAACATACTTATGCTAAACTTCTTGAGCATTTTTTCTTTTTTTTATACAAATGAGCCATTGTATAATAGGAATAATGCATGCCAGGGTGTGTGTCATGCTGGGATAATGTCACTTCTGGGGTGATTAGTCATGCTTGACCTGTGGCTTCATGCCTAATCACCCCAGGCATGACGTTATCCCAGCATGACACATACCCTGTCATGCATTATTCCTATAATAATGTCACTTCTTGGGTGTTGCACACACTCAACCTATGGCCTCATGCTTCAATCCAACCGAGGTGTGATGTTATTACACAACCCACTCCCTGTCATGCCTTATTGCTTAATTTTGCTTTACTCAGTACTCATTACATAGAAATATAGAACATGAGGACAGAAAATTATTCATCCATTAACAAAAATCCTAAACCTCTCTCTCAGCTGTGGAAAATTCCTGGACCTATGGAAAACTGCCACCGTGTCACCTGTCCATAAAAGTGGGGACAAGACGATGATTCACTCAAATTATCACCCTATCTCCATACTGCCCCAATCTCTAAGGCACTTGAGCGCATCGTGGCTGATCAACTTACCAACCACTTGGATAAATACAATATACCTTGTCCATAACAACATGGCTTCCGGAAAGGTCACAGCACCACCACAGCCCTTCTTGAGTTTACTGGAGCTTTGCACAAATCCCTTGACAACGGCCTTCTCACAGGGGCCGTTTTCGTCGACCTCTCCAAGGCCTTCGATACAGTACACCATGGACTACTAATACACCAACTACTGAATGCTGGGCTATCACCTGACTCTTCTCTCTGGTTTAAAAGCTACTTAGAAAACCAGTCACAGAGAGTAAAAATTGCAGACGCTCTTTCTAACACCCTGTCTGTTCACTAGGGTGTCCCACAGGGATCCATACTGGGACCCCTCCTTTTTAGTCTTTTCTTAAACTCCCTCCCTTACCACTGCTCTGAGCAGATCATACTATATGCCGATGATGCTGTTGTATTCTCCACTCACAAAGATCCTGCAACTCTTCAACACAACCTTCAACTTGGTTTCAGTTCTGTAGAGTCATGGTTTCTTAATCATAAACTGGTCCTCAATGACAAGAAAACCAAATCCTATGCTCTTCTGCAGCTCTCACCTTATACCACGAGGGTACACCACTTGGCTATCTCCACCACCCAGGGCAATACTCTAGATCAGGTGGTGTCCTTCAAATACTTAGGGATTCAGCTTGACCCTAATCTCTCCTATGGACTTCATGTAGATAATGTAGCTAGAGCTGCTAATACAGCTTGGTCTCCTCTACAAACACAGACCACACCTCATGCCAGAAGCTTTGAAGGTTGCAGTCCTGAGCTCTGTGATCTCTGTAATAGACTATGGTCTCATCATTTATGGTTCGCACAACCACAACCCTTAGACGCCTCTCAACTGCCTTAAATAAAGCATGTCGGCTCATCACTGGTGCTCACCGTCTCACCCACACATGTGACCTGTACACTCAGACCGGCTGGCTCCAACTATCAAACCGCATAAAGTTTCTCACCTGCTCCATGGTCAAAAAAATCTACCTTGGCCTTGCACCTTCTGGGGTCTCAACTCTGTTACAACACCGAATTAACAAACGGTGCCTTAGGAGATCCACGCTACTACTGAAAGTCCCCCACTGTCACACTTCACAGGGACAATGCTCTTTTGCTTATCGAGCACCACTCTGGTTCAATGGCCTCAGCCCAACCATCTCCTCTGCCCCAACTATTGGTATGTTTAAAACTAGGCTCTGAGACTATCTCACTACTAACAGCTCCTGTGATTACCCAACTTAACCTTGTTTCTCCACTTCCCTTTCTGCTCTAGTTGTCCTCCCCCCCTCCACCCCTCCTCACTGAATTCTACCCTCACATCTTGGTATACCTAATGCTGCACTTTTCACCCTCTTGCCACCCTTCCTACATTCCTTCTCCCCCCCTACCCTCTTCCCTCTCCCTATGACTCTGGCACTTCTTATCTGTTGTCTATTTTCTCTGACAAATGCCGCTGGCTGCCTTGTTACAATGTTACCCTTGAACTGCATTAATCTGTACTCTGTTTGCAATGTCCACATTGTTGTAATGCCTGTCTTGATGTTCCCCATAATTTGTATTTCTCTGACGTGGAACCTTTGTAAAAGAGCCATGTCTCAAAGGTATTTGTAATCCTAGACTTGATAAATGAAAAAAAAAGGAAAAAGAAAAAGGCTCACTGGACCATCCTGTCTGCCAAACCCTGTCATTAATAACCTACATAACCAAAGCGCCCAAAGCAAGTGACACATGTATGCTGATGGCATGATTCTCTACACTGCGGCACAGTATCGAAGTGGCCTATGTGAAGATTCACCTCCATGCCAACTTTATAGAAGATGAGGCCTTGATAAACTGAATACTTCCTCTCTATCCACAATAAAGACAACCTTTCTCTCAAGCAGGTCCTGTCCTTTAAAAATATATAGTTGGTCCCCCAAATCACCAAGACTGAGAGAGTGTGAACCTGGATGACCTGTCCCTGTAAATAGTGTACACAAGAGGGTAATGTGGAGGAGTCTGCCTCGGTTAATGCTGAATTTGTGAAAATGAAAAAAGGAAATGTGGAGGCTCTGACTCTTAAGGTTAGTGCCAATAAATATTTCCTGGGTAGATATATATTTATTGTTGAAAATAGTAAAGATTTATAGGGCTAACCTTAGGAGTCTGAGTGTTCCTTATACCTTTTTTGAATTCTCCCCTAAATTACCTACTAAAAGCTTGCAGATCACATCACTGCTTCGGTGGGTCATAAGCTATGAGCTCTCTACAGGTGAGGAACTGTTTCAACTCACTAATGAGAATGCAGATACAGAGGCAATTCCTTCTCCCACTGCTGAGTTATGGACATAAGGTATACCTAAAGCCGCTCTGCACAGGCTGGATGTCCTGTATAACAAGAACCATCCAGTTGGCTCTTGAAAGTGACACCTGTCTATAGCATTGGTGAGACTAGGGTACTTCACACCATGGGATTAAATGAACAGTTGAAAATCTGGAGCAGAGCTCAGGGTTTTGGCTTCACTGGGGACTTGGGGTCCACCTGGAGGGATACAGGCCTGTACTGGTGCAATGGTCTGCATCTGTCAGTGGGGAGAACCAGGATCCTAGGTGATAGGTTTAAATACTTCATTGACAAGCATTTAAACTAGCCAAGGGGGGAAGCACTGAAAAAAGCATAGAAATCCCAGCCCCCCTTCCACAAAGCAGGGTGTTAGTGAGGTAAATACTAAGGTAGAGAAGTCGATAGGGAGCAGGATAGGAGTCAATCGAGAAAAAGGAAAAGACAGTAAGGAGATTGATGGGGCCAAAAGGGATAAAACTAACAAAAAATGGAGGGTGATGAGTACCAAAGCACATAGTCTGGGTAACAAGCTCCCTGAACTAGTGGCATTGATGGAAGAGGAGATATTGTGGCCGTCACAGAAAGATGGTACACAAAGAACCATGACTAGGACATCAACATACCAGGGTACACAATCTATAGGAAGGATAGTCAGGTAAAAGAGAAGGAGGAGTAGCTGTCTATGAAACGGAAGGGATCAAAGCAATGGAACTAAAGGATAAACAGTGATGAAAGGAGGCACTGTGGGTCATCCTGGAGACAGGAAATGTCACCACAATCCATACGAGGGTTGTATAGAGACCCCTGTCTCATGGGGAGGAAATGGACAAAGAAATGATAGAAGGCATCCTTAGAATGGCAGAAAAGGGGGAGATATGGTTGATGGGGGACCTGAATATGCCAAATGTTAACTAAAATATACATTTAATGACGTCTTCAGAGGAAAGAACAGTTAATTTCAACTTGTGCTAAAAGAAGCTATATGACAGCTAAGTGAGAAAAACTGCAGAGTTGTATATTCCTGTGATGTCTTGGGAAGCAGGAAAACCACACTGAATCAAAGAGTCATATTGAAAAATGAGTTTTTGCTGATGTCACCTTATTTAATTTACCTCCTGAGTGATAAGACATCCTGGTTATATAATTTTTAATATTTTAAAAGGAGGAGCTAGGTGGCATTATAGAAGGGGTGGAGACACAGGGTTTAAACTGTATTCTGTATTTCCACTTACTGACACATTCCTGTTAGACTCTGAAGAAAAAACATCTACTTGAAGCACTGTTAGAAGATATACATTAGATAGACAAGTCTAATTGTATGGTGGTAGGAATTTGTTTGTACTACTTTTACGTTGTTCTTTTAATAACCATCTGTACCTCACAGGCAAAAGAATTTCAAAGACACAGGCAGTCTCTTTAAAATAAGAGGTTTACTAAGAAAATGGATACAAGTATGTAAAATGTAATCACAGAACAATATATCACAAAGCATACAATCACTTAAAAGAACAACGTAAAAGTAGTACAAACAAATTCCTACCACCATACAATTAGACTTGTGGATGCCCTGATGGTAGCAGATACCCAGAACATCGAGTCACAGACAGTGACTGTAAAACCTTGGGTGTGGAAGGGCTAGTGGCCAGTGCAGTGTCCAGATCCAATGAGGAGGGCAGCAGGGCCAGGGCCAGTGAAGGGCCACAGCAGCAGGGGAAAGTCACCATTATCCTGGTGCCAGAAGTACTCAGGCTGCAGATTGTGTTGCACAGAATGGAGCTGGAGTTCCAGAAGAGGATAGAGTGGGAGCAGTGAGAGGCGGACCATGAGGAGCGTGGTCACCAGTGAACTGCAGAGGAAAAGAGGTACCGTGAACAGCGAAAGGTGGACCATGAGGAGACTGAGTGCCAGAGGTGACATGAACTGGAGATGCTATGACTCCAACCACCCACACCACAGCAGGTAAGTGGCTTGGGTTTAACTGGGACTACAGGACTTAGTTATAAATTGAATTCCAAATTGACAGCTGAATTTAAAGAGGGGAAGATATGGATGCCTTATTCAATTCCTTTGAAAAAGTTTGTATTCAGGCTAAAATTCCTAGGAAGTCCTGGAGCTTCCAGCTATCCCCGCTACTTACCGGGAAAGCTAGGGATGCACTGGGTCAAATGGACAATGAGGACAGAAATTATGACAGCAAATTTAAAGCTGTACTGTTAAAAAATACAGATGCAAGGGTTAAGGGACACAGGGGCATCCCTGACATTGGTAAAAGGGGATCTAGTAGAGCCTGGTCAGCTTATACCCAATAAACACATCACTGTACAGGACTTTACTGGTGGGGAGAAAACATTGCACCTCGCTAGTGTTCTCCTAGACTGGGGGAAACAGGGGGAGCTGTGTAACAGGTGGCTGTAGCCAAAACTTTAGCAGTGGACATCATCCTTGGCAACAATCTCCAACAGAGGATGGTGTGTGCAGTTACCCATAGCAAAGCGACAAAGAAAAATTGTAGTTCCCTGAACCCCACAGAAGCCATTGTGGAAACCACTGGGAGGCTGGTTCCCCAGCCTGTGTCTCCTGATATGGAGACTAATAAAAAGGGTAGAAACTTCCCCAGTAGCAGTTAACCACACAGCAACAGAGGGTTACTTCGAAGAGGGAAGGGCAAACCATTGTCAGAGGGTTCGAGATGACAGTGATCCTGAGTGTCCTGATGCTAGTGCTAGGGACCCTAGTTTAGAGACTGAAGGGGACCTGTCCCATGCCTTGGGAGTGTGTGTGAGGAGTTTGCAGCTGCTCAGAGAAGTGACACTAGTCTAGAGAAGCTGAGGGCTTGGAAAGACTCTGACGGAGCACAAGGAGGTGATGGTAAACATAAGGTTTCTTGGGAAAATGGACTGATGTATACTCAGGCTGTGCAGACAGAGAGAGGGATGATAGGCAGGCAGTTTGTCATTTCCCAGGAGTATCATGAGCAGTTGCTCACAGTTGAGCAGTTGCTCAAGATTGCACATGATATTCCCTTGTCTGGTCATCTGGGAATTGTGCCCACTATGCGGTGCTTGGCCCAGAATTTCTATTGATCCAACTTCACCCAGCAGGCGAAGGAGTATTGCAGGTCTTGTCACCAGTGCCAAGAAATAGGGAAGGTGGGCAAGAAAACCCAAGCCACCCTGATTCCATTGCCCATAGTGGAGGAGCCATTCCAGAGGGTAGGAATGGATATTGTGGGGTCTTTAAATACCCCCAGCTCCTCAGGGAAGAGATTCATCCTGACTGTGGTGGATTATGCCACCCGGTACCCGGAGGCAGTTGCCCTATCCTTAATGAGGACAGAGAAAGTGGCAGATGCCTTACTTGGGATTTTCTCCCATGTTGAGTTTCCACAGGAGATTATCACTGATTGAGGGGGTTCCTTCATATCGAGCCTGATGAAATGTTTGTGAGAGAAGTGTGGGGTGGTGCAGAGATGCACAACACCATATCACCCACAAGTCAATGGGCTTGTGGAAAGATTTAATGGTACACTGAAGTCAATGATTTGGGTGTCTGCTAAACAGCATGGGAGGGACTGGGAGAAATACCTTCCCCACCTGTTGTTTGCATAGAGGGAGGTGCCCCAAGAGTAAACAGGATTTCCCCCCTTCGAACTCTTATATGGACGACAGGTACGTGGGCCCCTAGACTTGATCCGAGAGGACTGGGAAGGCAAGCATGCCACCCAGGGAACTCCCATAGTGGATTACATCCTTAAGGTTAGGGAAAGGCTGAAGGAGCTTATGGGGACAGCCCAGAGCAACCTGCCAGCTTCCCAACAGAAACAAAAAGTGTGGTACGACCGCAGAGCCAGAGCTTGCTTGTACATGGTGGGTCAGGAAGTCATGGTCCTTATTCTGGTCTGGAAAAACAAGCTGCAGGCTGAGTGGGCAGGACCATACAAAGTAGTTAGGAAGGTAAATGACATGAACTATATTATAGAGTTACCTGACAGAAGACAGACAGAAAGGATGTACCATGTCAACATGATGAAGCCATATGCTAATAGGACTGACATGGTGTTTGCAGTGTGTAGTCCTGGGGAGCAGACGGATGAAGTAGACCCCCTTCTGGACTTTCTGGAAGAAAGCAAGCAGGGGTCCTCTGTGGAGACAGTAAAATTGTCTCCCCAGCAGGCCCTGGACAAGATTCAGGAAGTAAGGGAGGTTTTAGCAGTCTTTGCCCCCCCCTGTTTAGTGCCAAGCCTGGACTAACCCCCTTAGTGATGCATGATGTGGAGACAGGGACACAGACACCCATTCAGCGGACAGCATATCGGGTGTCAGAGGCTGTCCAAAAGGACATTAGGAGGGGAAGTGGAGTAGATGCTGAATTTAGGGGTAATCCAGAGATCCCACAGCCCCTGGTCCTCACCCATAGGCCTTGTGCCTAAGCCAGATGGCTCTACTCATTTCTGTGTGGACTATCGTGGACTGAATGCAGTCACAAAGTCAGATGCCCACATGATGCCCCAGAAAGATGAACTCCTGGACAAGTTTGGAGGGGTGACCTACCTTACGACCATTGACCTGACCAATGGGTATTGGCAAGTAGAGTTAACAGACAGAGCTAGGGAGAGGTCAGCCTTCATCACTCCGATGGGCTTATTTGAATTTAAAGTAATGTCTTTCGGAATGAAGAACACCCCGGCCACTTTCCAAAGGTTGGTGAACCAGGTGTTAAATGGTGCTGAGGAATACGCTGTGACGTACCTGGATGACATTGCCATCTTTAGTGCCAGCTGGGAGGAACATCCGTCCCACCTTAGGGAAGTGCTGGGCAGGATACAGAGGGCTGGGCTCACTGTCAAAGCCAGGTGGCCATGGGATAAGTGGCATACCTCAGGCATGTCATAAGCTGGGGACAGCTCCGTCCTAACCAAATAAAAATAGAGGTGATCCAGGCATGGCCCAGACCAGAAATGCAGAAGCAGGTCAGGAGTTTTCTAGGGACAGTAGGGTACTATAGGAAATTTGTACCCAATAACAGTGCCCTGGCTGCTCCCCTATCTGTCCTGGTAAAGAAAAGGATGCCAAAGAAAATTACCTGGGACCCAGCCTGTGAGAAAACCTTTACCAGACTGAAGGAGGCACTGTGCAGTGTTCCAGTATTGACTAGTCCTGATTATAGCAAACCCTTTATAGTTCAGACTGATGTCTCTGATGTGGGTATTGGGGCAGTACTGAGTCAGACATCCAGACAAGGAAAAGATCACCCGGTAGTGTACCTGAGTAAAAAGTTACTCCCCATGGAGCGGGCATACTCTACTGTGGAAAAAGAGTGTCTTGCCATAGTGTGGGCCCTAAAGAAGCTAGAGCCATACTTATATGGGCAGCATTTCATGGCAAAAACTGACCACAACCCCCTGGTTTGGCTGACCTAAATGGGAAAGACAAATGGTAGATTGTTAAGATGGAGACTCATCTCACAAGGGTATGACATGACAATCTTACATATGGCTGGAGTGAAAAATCAGAACTCAGATGGCTTGTCTCATGTCTATGAGGACTGAACTGATTTGGGAAGCTCGTCCCAAGCAGGGGACACATCCACCAAATTCAGTCTAGGTGGGGAGGATTGTGACACTTGGCCAGCTGGTTATGATTGCTCTATGATGTTTGTAATATAGAAATGTAAGGTGATTGTCTGTCTTGAGACATCCTGTGATCCTGGGATGACACCCCCATCTGGTTTCAGTTCAAAGGACAGGTTATGTTAAACAGCAGATCTCTGTAATGTGATTACCTTCTAAAAAAAGTTGCATTTTATTGTCTTGTTGTTGAGCTGTGCTTCTTTGAAGCCAGGAACTAAAATATCCATTTTATGATGTCTTCAGAGGAAAGAGCAGTTAATTTCAACTGGTGCTAAAAGACACTATGTGACAACTAAGTAAGAAAAACTGCGGAGTTATAAATTCCTGTGATGTCTTGGGAAGCAGGAAAACCACACTAGATCAAAGAGTCATATTGAGAAATTAGTTTTTGCTGATGTCACCTTATTTAATTTACCTCCTGAGTGATAAGACATCCTGGTTGTATAATTTTTAATATTTTAAAAGGAGAAGCTAGGTGGCATCATAGAAGGGGTGGAGACACAGGGTTTAAACTGTATTCTGTATTTCCACTTACTGACACATTCCTGTTGGACTCTGAAGAAAAAACATCTACTTGAAGAACTGTTAGAAGATATACATTAGACAGACAAGTCTAATTGTATGGTGGTCGGAATTTGTTTGTACTTTTTTTGACCTTGTTCTTTTGAGTGATTGTATGTGTAGTGATATATTGTTCTGTAATTACATTTTACATATTTATATCCATTTTCTTAGTAAACCTCTTATTTTAAAGAGACTGCCTGTGTCTTCAAAATTCTTTTGCCTGTGAGGTACAGATGGTTAAAGTTGATGTTGTTCATAACCTTAATGGTATACCAAACTGGGAAAAGGTAAGAATTTATTTAAGGTCTTTCATAGAGTTTTTAAGGGTTCATTTTGTATCCCTTGTTAGGTGCCCTTGGCGAAAGATATCTGACATTCGCTGAAGAGCAGATTATCTGAGCCTGTACATTTGGGTATGCTAGCAAGAGGTTCACAGTTTGAATCCCTCCATAAATTGAGACCAAAGGTGATTCGAACCCTCAAAACAGACAGGAGGGTTACCCTGTTCACAATACTATGCTCAGAGGTTGGCACTGTGGAAGCAGAGGGCCTGACCTGCTGAGTGGGGTTGTGACACTGACTACTCTTTTTTAACAAATCATGGGAGGATGGTGTGGTATGTGAGGACTGGAGGAAGGCAGATGTGATTCCACATCACAGAAGTAAGAGTAAGGCAGAGGCACGAAACTATAGACCTCTTAGTTTGACCTCAGTGGTAGGGAAAATGATGGAATCTCTTCTAAAAGAAAGAATTGTCGAGTACCTAGAGGCCACGAGGGCACAGGACCCAAGGCAGCCTGGATTCACAGTGGGAAGGTCATGTCCGATGAATCTAATAGATTTCTTTGACAGGGTGACCAAAATAATAGACCAGAGAGGAGCTGTGGACCTGGTCTACCTAGACTTTGGCAAGGCATTTGACACAGTCCCGCACAAAAGATTAATAAGCAAGTTAACCAGCATGGAGTGGGTCCCAGGGTGGTAACCTGGGTAAACAATTGACTGGAAAACAAAATGCAGAGGGTATTAGTAAAAGGAGTCCACTCTGAAGAAAGGGAGGTTACTAGTGGGGTACCACAGGTTTCACTACTGGGACCAGTCCTCTTTAATGTCTTTATAGGTGACGTTGCAGAGGGACTGGAAGGAAAAGTATGCCTCTTTGCAGATGACACAAAGATCTGCAACAGGGTAGATATACAAGGGAGGGTAGAAAGGCTGAGAAGGGAATTGGCAAGGTTGAAGGAATGGACAAATGTATGGCAGCTTAGATTCAATGCAAAGAAATGCAAAGTAATGCACCTGGGAAACAAAAATCCAAGAGAAAAATACCCAATGTGGGAGGTATTATGACATAAAAAATGGAAAGAGTCCTGAGGTAGTCATATCAGATGAAGTAAGGGTAGGCAAGCAATGTGAGAAGGCAGTAAGGAAGGCTATGGGGATACTGGAATGCATCGGGAGAGGTGTCACTAGCAGAAAACAGGAAGTTGCTATCCCTCTGTACAGACAGTTGGTAAGACCCCATTTGGAGTACTGGATACAGTTCTGGAGACCCCATCTCCTCAAGGACATACACTGGATGGAGGCAGTCCAGAGGAGGGCCACTAAAATGGTGCAGGATCTGCACCAGAAGCAATACAAAGAGAGACTAAAACAGCTTAATATGTATAGTCTCAAGGAAAGGAGGGAGAGGGGGGACATGATAGAAACTTTCAAGGTCCTCAAGGGAATCAACAATGTCTAAGAGGGTAGCATCTTTCAGAAAAGGAACAGACATAAGGCAATTCTAGTGGGAGGTAGGAGGAAGGAGGCTGTTGGTAAAACTAGGATCTGCAGCTTATCCAATAAGTAGGGAAATGGGCAGACTGGGTGGGCCAAGCAGTTCTTATCTGCCATCAAAATCTATGATTCTATGTAATTCATAACATTGATTATTAAGGGTACCGAAGATAAGCAAAAATGTTATATGGTCTTGTGCCACCTTAAGAAACTTCAACTGGGGGTTGCTTTTTTGCAGGAGACCCACATACAACATGAGGATGTTTCCTTTTTTCGGAGAGAATGGGTGGGCTAAGCTTTTGGGGCAGGTAATAGTAAGAAAGGAGGCATGATTATCTTGATAGCCAGAAGGATTGCTTTTCAATTGATTCAGGAACGTTGGAATCCTGCAGAGCATTTTCTTTTGGTGCATGGTCGTTAGGGGCTTACTGAGGTCCTATTGGGATCTGTGTATGGCTCCAACTTTTAGGTTTTTTGTGGATCTGGTGGTCTAGTTGATTCCATTTGCTCACTTGCCTATTTTTTAGGTGGGGACTGGAATTTGGTATATCAAACAGACCTGGATAGGTCTGGCTCTAAGAGGGTGGGTTTGCCCCCTTGGCAGCGGAGTTTGAAGGAAATGATGGATACTTTGGTCCTGGTGGACCCCCAGTGAGATCTCCACCCTATTGACAGACACTTCTCATTTTACTCTTTCCCTTATGGTACATCCTCCCAAATAGATTATTTTCTTGTAATTAAGGACTCCCTTATTGGTTAAATGTCCTGCAACATTCAACCCATGGTTGTTTTTGGGTCATGCACCAGTAATTATGGCACATCATATCCATGGGCTGCAGGAGCAGGATGGAGTATGGCGCCTTAACTCGTAACTCCTTAAGAATTCCCAGACCCTTAATATTATACAAAACCTTCTCAAAATCTTCTTTTTGACCAATGAGGGATAGGTGTCAGCTTTGGATGTTCTGTGGGGGGCTGCTAAATGTGCTGTCTGGGAGAATGCATTAGGTTGGCTTCCAAAAGCAATAAATTGCGTACTGGAAGGGTTGACCAGCTGCTTCAGATAATTCATCAGACAGAGCAATGGCTTCCCTCAGATAACTCCCCTGACTTATGGCTCCAACTTAATTCTCTTCAGGTGCAATACTCAGATTAACTTGCAGAAAATGTGGAGTTGACTGCTTTGCATATTAAGACACATTATTTGGAGTCCGGGGAATGGGCTGAGAAATTATTAGCCTGGTGACTGCATCAGATAGAGTCCTCTAAAGTCATCCCTCATCTACAACCCAGTCCTGATGTTGCTGTACTCACTCACCCATGTGATATAGCGGAGGCATTTCTGGATTATGATAGCCTTCTCTATAAGAGCAACCTTCCTACAACGGATCATCTAAACCAAATTTCCATGTGTTTAGATCACTTCCCCCTTCCTAAACTCACACCACAACAGCAAGAACATTTACAGGGACGTATCATGCTTACAGAGATGTATCAGGCAATTAAGCAGCTCCTCCCAGATAAGGCTTCTGGGCCAGATGGCCTTACTAATTTTTATATTGTTTGCATTGAGGTGTTAGCTCCTTGTTTGACCTGGTTGTTTCATTATTTGCTTTCCTTGGACTTCATTGACTATTCTTTTGTGCAAGCTTGGATTATTCTCATACACAAATTGGGTAAGGATGAATAATTACCCAGTAGCTATTGCCCAATATCTTTTCTCAATTTGGATATAAAAATGTTGGCTAAGGTGTTTGCTAACTGGCTACTTTTAGTATGGGATGGCCTCATCTCTCCGCCGCAGGTTGGTTTTATGGCTGGACACCTGTCTTGCAATAATTTGAGTAACTCGTTATATTTGATTTCCCCATCCAGGGAAGGCAATGCCCCAGCTGCTTTGGTCTCCCTGGATGAGGAAAAACCCTTCGATCAGGTCTCTTTGCCCTATCTGTTTGCAGTGCTCCAAAAATTTAGCTTTTCCTCTAATTTTTGTTCACTGGTAAAGGTGTTGTATTGTAATCCCTCTGCTTGTATTAGATGTAATGGTATTTTGTCAGCTCCATTACAGTTACAGTGGGGGATGAGACAGGGATGCCCACGCTCCCCTTTTTTATTTAATCTTTATTTGGAATCCTTACCTTTCAATCTTGAACAGAATTCCACTATTAAGGGTATTTTGGTTGGAAGGGACAGATATAAGATCTCTGCTTATGCAGATGATCTTCTTTTACATCTAAAGGATGTTCTGGTATTGATTCTGTCAGCCTTGGCTGAAATGCAATACTTTTTGGTGATTGCCAGTCATAAGCTTAATTTGTATAAGACCAAAGTATTGCCACTAAATGCCTGTCTTGAAACAGGCGATTTTGGATCTTGGCTTACTTTGGGAACTGAAAGTTCTTACTTATTTGTGAATCCAATTGCCCAGGTATTCCATCAGTTTAATTAAGGAGAACCTTACACCTCTACTCCAAATGATTAAAGCTAATTTGCAGCATTGGACAGCCTTAACTATGTCCCTTTGGGGAAGAGTTAATATTATTAAAATTAATGTTTTGCCATGGATGCTATATCTGTTGTATATTTGCCTAAATCCTGGTTTGTTCAATTGCAGCGAATGCTCACAGAATTTTTATGGAGGGGCCGAGCTGTCTATATCTCATATTTCAAGCTGACGCATTCAAAGGAGCAAAGAGGTCTGCAGCTTTCTAAATTCTTTTTATACTACTGTGCTCTACATAGTAGCAAATTTTTGCAGTGAAGTCATGGTAGCCTGAGTCTTCTGTATGTTCTTAGTTTCCTTTATGGCTCTCATTAGAGCATAAACTATGTAAAATATCAGTGTTACAGCTTAGTAGCCTACTTTATTTAAGACTGTCTCGGTTGCCCCCCCAGCTTAAAACAACTCCACTTTTGTGGTCTTTAGAGGCTCGCTAGCAACTCAGTACATACTTAGGTTATATGATTGGTCTAAGGATTTTACTGAGCCTGCACTTGGTAACCTTAATATTCAAATTGCTGGCCGTCCGATCCCAGTCAATTTTTGTCCCTAACTCCAAGCAGCTACCATTGCTTCCCTTCTGAATGCAGGGAAGTTTTCTTCTATTCGTGCTCTACAAGTCCACTTTTCTATCCCCCAACTCCATGGTTTTAAGTATTTACAGCTTACTAGAGCAATTGCTTCTTATATTGGACCAGGCCCTTGGTTCCCTCAGTACAACTCGAATCTTCAGAATTGTCCATCTTTGGCAGAACAGCCAAACTCTGCTTATAATTTTTATGTTTTTTTTAATCAATAGACCATGGGAGTGGGTGGGGATATGTTACTACTGGCAACAGGCCTTGGGTCTTCAATGTGACTTTAAGAAGTGGCAGACCATATAGTGTAATCTGTATAAATACGTAAAACAAGATTGCTATTGTTAGATCCAATATCATATTTTGCATAATGTGTACAATACCCCTCAAAAGTTGTGTAGGATGGGTAGAGTACCCTCCCCGTACTGCTCACGTTGTGGTCTCCCTGAAGGGCATCTCAGGCATATGCTTTGGGATCATGTAATAGCAATTCCTTTCTGGAACACTATTAAGAATTATGTAGACCCTTTTTTAGGGATGGAGAACTCTTTTACTCTGAATATTTGTTTGATTGGCTGTTATCCTGCCAGTCGTTTTGGGCCTCTTAAAGTCTATATGACCTTGATAGCCATCATGGCCAAGCTTGTAATTTTATGCCATTGGATGATGCCACCCCCTGATATAGAAAATGGCATCAGGAAATTTTACAGGTCTGGATGGTTGAAAAGTAAATAGCTGCTTTGCAGCATTGGGCAGAACAATTCATAACAGATGGGAACCTCTTTATGCATTACTGTCAGCCTCAGCGAGACCATAAATTGGAGCAGAACAGTTTGGTTCTGTGATCACCTTCTTGGTTCCCCCATTCTTCTCCTTTTATATTATTTTGTACCTCTCTCTGGTATTCTCTTATCTTGGGCCCTGCTGTTATGTTTCTCTTCTTATTGATTGTGGTAGTTGTGTGCTCTGGGTGGTGGGGTGGTGGGTAGGAGTACTGGGAGATGATTTTGTTTTTGTTTGTTATGTTACTTATTTGTCTGTTTGTTCTTGTTGGAGTTGCCTGTGCATTGTTTCATTCTAAAAGTTAATAAAGTGTACTTAATACAAAATAACTGATGGCATGATGGCGTATTGCACAGAAGAATCATCTAGAAGCAGAGTCTTTTTCAGAAGGCATAGCACTTAGAAAACAACTTAAGCGGAATTGATGAACAGGATTCAGGAGCAGGTGGATCATCTTTTAGAGAGAAATAAACAAGAAAAGCTTGCTAAGCTCTTAACTCATCTTCAGTTGGATGTACATGATTCGAGCCAGAGGAGAATACAGGTAAGAACCAACATTCACTGAGGAGAATTACGTCATACAGGGTAGAACACGAAGGCAGAAGGAGCTCTCAGAAAAGCTAAACAATGAACTGAGTTTATGTGTTCCTAGACTAATAAAGTATAAACACAGAAACATAGAAACACAGAAACAGAGAATTTGTTGGTAGATAAGGACAGCTTGACCCACATGGTCTGTACATTTTCTCCCTGCTTACTGTAGCTCCATATAGCCTACCTGATTTCTGGTTCTTTCTCCCTCCCACCATTCCTTTCCACTAATATTCCCTTATACCTATCCCAAGCATTCTTGAAACCCACCACTATTTTGCCCCCACCATATTGGCTGTTAGGCTGTTCTAGGAATCCACCGCTCTTTCTGTGAAGAGGTGCTTCCTCACATCTTTCCTGAATGTTCCCCCTCCTACTTCATAGCATGATCCCTTATTTTTGTGCACCTTTTCATCTGAAAAATACTTCCCTCCTGTACCTTGTTTACTCCTTTAAGGTATTTAAAGGTCTCTGTCATATCCCCTCCCTCTTCATCCTCTCTTTCAGGGTGTACATATTGAGTTCCCTTAGTCTCTCCTTGTAGGGCTTTTGATACAGAACCCTTACCATTTTAGGTGCCCTCCTCTGGATCGCCTCCACTTTGTCTATGTCCTTCCAGAGATGTGGCTTCCAGAACAGTACACAATATTCTAGGTGAGTTCTTACCAGCGATCTATACAGAGGCAGCACCACCTTCCTCCTTCTGCTGGTGATATCTCTTCCTATGCACCCCAGCATCCCACTAGCCCTCCCAACTGCTTTGTCACACTGCCTGACCACCTTTAGGCCATCAGAGATTATTACGTCTAGGTCTCTCTCCTGCTTGGTGGTCATCAATAACCCCACCCCCCATTTTATACACTGGCCCTGGGTTTCTCTGCCCCAAGTGCATTATTTTGCACTTTTTCACATTGAAACCCAGCTGTCAAACCCTGGACCATAGTTTCCTCAGGTCTCTTCTCATTCTTTCCACCAACCCTCCCCAGTGTCCACCCTATTGCAGATTTTGGTATCATCCACAAAGAGTCAGACTTTCCCATGCAGCTCCTCTGCAATGTCATCCATAAAGACATTGACCAGCCCCAACACTAACCCCTGAAACACCCCATTGTAGAAGAGAGCTGAGAGCTGTTTAGAGCATAGAAAATCACTGTATTTTTTGGACTGAAAGGTACTGTGGTGTACTACACGTCCTCAAGTATTGATCTTGCTTTCTTTGAACCTGTATTGTTCTTGTCCTGTATTCTGCCCTTTTCAACAAGTTAAATGAACTTTTACAACATCACAAATGGCTTGTGTGCAGATTGTATCTTTTACTGTAACAATTTATTTATGTGGATAGGCCAGCTGGGATGTGATCTCACGACTTCATTTCAGTGGGGTACTACTTCTGTCTAATTCTGCAACAGAGTGGATTGAATCAAACAGTTCAAATGACTTGTGAAATGCCTCAAAAGCAAACAGACCTAGGTTCTGAACCTGGTATCTCCAGATTCCCAGTTCTGGGCTAAGACCATGGCTATTTGTCTCAAATATCTGAGAAGACCTTTGTCCAACTTTTAATCATTCAAAATGCAGAATCCCTTTTCTGAGATTCAGTTTTTAGGCTCTAAATGTCTGTCAAAATGTGATTCACAAGATGTTTGTTTTTTTTCTATGAAATATAAGAACATAGCCTGTGGTTTGCGCTTTTTGAGACAAAATCCTTTGTTAAAAATGTAAATGATCACAATAGCTAAGTTTACCTGACGTATGAGTTAGGCATCTCTGTCTTCAGTTATGCCTGATAATATCTTCGCACTTTACTGTCTTATCTTGCAATCCTCCTGTTTTGGCCCAGGATATGTTTTTTTTTTGGTAAGCCAGCATTTATTCTTGTCACACTGCCCTGATGAACTTGCCTGTGCAAACAATACCCATTCTGTTAGGAGTGTTTCTCTAACGTTTTGTTTAAGACAGGTATGTCCTGAGGGCTGGGCAGCAACTCTAATGAGACTGATCATGTTTCTGATCTTTAGACTCCCTCCTGCTAATGTCTCAATAAATTAAGAATATGTGTACATCACTAGATCAAATTGCTCCTAGTTGTCAGCCCTGTCATACATGGCCTGACTAGGCAGCTAAACTTTCACAGCTGGGACTTGAGGCTGTCTTGAGAGGAGGTGCAGGAACACAGACAAAAATGCAAAGCAAAAGCAATAGGGGTTAGCAGCTGCTGGTAGGTTGATGTTACAGGTTGAAAAGGTCAAATATCAACTGCATTATACTTCAGCTAAAAGAAACAGATTTTTACCTTTTCCTGTAATGATGTGGTAATGATTGTCAGCTATATAGACAGACAGATAGAAATGTTAAGCTGTACTAGGCAACTGGTCAGAAAAATTGATTTGGTTTAAGCACCAGGTCTGACATAAAAAAAATCCATTCTAGAGTTCTTGGTATTAAACTCTCTTAGCACCGACTCCCCCACCTCAAAATTGTTTTCATTTTAAAATGGGCACTTTGAACAAAGTTTAAGAACAGGTAAGCAGTGAAACACAACAGTGTGTAAGTTGTGTGAGAACGTTCACATTTTGACACACACACACACACACACACGTGCAAGCATGCACACACATGCACAGACACACATAGACTCACACACACACACACACACACACACACACACACCCTCATATGAAGCGCAGATCCTCAATTTTTTTCTGTGGCAGGATAAGCAGTAGATATATCCCTGAGGATTTGTTTTTCTAATTTAAGGGAGCTTTAGTTTTAGGGCCTACCTGAAGCTCTTTAGTGAATGGAGATGGCAGCCATGTTACTGCTGTCAATAAGGAGTGAGTAATATGAGTAATATGTTATTCTTGGAACCAATGGTTGCTGCTCCGTAAACAAATTGCTTCAGAATCCTTTCAATCAGTAAGGATGCAGGACATTCACCATCCATTTTATAGTTCTAAATAAAGTAAAAGGGTTGCCAGATTCTAGCCGTGCTAACCTGACAGAATGATTTGGGATGACAAATCATTTGGCACCTCCCACATCTAATTACCATTATTTAAAGAAAAACTTAACTCATTGATAGTACACCTACACTGGGATTAAAATTGCACAAAACAAAATGTTCCACAATAAAAAAATCTCAGCAAGTTTATTAAAGAGCTGAATATGATGATGATGATGATGATGATATGACATGATAAAATGTTATTTTTGTATAGGAACATTTTGCTGGGTACATGCCCTATTTTCAGCAAGATTCCTGTATAGTATCATAAAATAAGACATGTCAATACAAGTAAGTTACATTGAAGATGATGACAATGCAATTGCTATTATATAAATGTACAGAAAGCATAACAGATGCATAATAAAACTGTAACGTATAATTCATGTTTGCATCAATATTTTCCTAGGGGCATTTTGAATTCTTTAACTAAAATATAAACACAAAAATTTGATTTTGCATTTAGTTAAATTATTTGAATAGAAACAGAGACTTTGATGGCAGATAATGGGCCGTTTGGCCCACCTTGTCTGCCCATTTCCCTACCTAATGGATAAGCTGCAGATTGTAGTTAACCAACAGCCTACTTCCTCCTACGCCCCACTATAATTGCCTTATGTCTGTCCCATGCATTCTTGAATTCCTCCACTGTTTTTAACCCCACGACCTCCTCAGGGAGGCGGTTCCATGCATCCACCACCCTATCCATGAAAAAATACTTCCTCACATTGCCCCTGAGCCGCCCCCCCGTCTTCAAATTGTGCTCCCTTGTTCTTGCATTTCTCTTTTTCTGAAAGATGCTCTCCCTTGAACTTTGTTGATTCCCTTGAGGTACTTGAAAGTTTTAATCATGTCCTCCACCTCGACTTTTCCTTGAGGGTATACATATTAAGCTTTATTAGTCTCTCTTCATATGGCTTCTGTTGCAGACCTTGAACAGTTTTTTTGGACTGCGTCAATCCTGTCTATATCACTGAGGAGATGGGGGTCTGCAGAACTGCACATAGTATTCCAGATGGGGTCTCACCAACTGTCTGTACAGAGGGATAACAACTTCCTATTTTCTACTGGTGATGCCTCTCCCTATGCATTCCAGGATCCCCCAGCCCTCCTTGCTGCCTTCTCACATTGCTTGCCTACCTTATGGTTGTCTGATATGACTTCCCCCAGGTCTCTTTCCATTTTGGTTGTCATTAGTATCTTATCTTCTCCCCCCACTGTGTACTCTTCCCCGGTTTTGTTTCCCAGTTGCATTACTTTGCACTTCTTAGCATTGAATCTAAGCTGCCATACTTTAGACTGCTCCTCCAACCTTGTCAAGTCCCTTCTCATCCTTTCCACCCCTCCTTGTGTATCAACCCTGTTGCAGATCTTTGTGTCATCTGCAAAGAGGTAACAGAATTGCACATGTGTATTAGATTGTCAATGAGAGTGCTCAGTGCACTCAGTAGGTAATAAAGGGTTGTCCACAGTAAAGGGCTCTAAATACTCTTATCTCACAGCTGAAGGACTGAAAGCATTTACTTTATCTAGGTGGGTGGCAGAGTAACATTGCAGAGTTTAAAAAATTAAACTTCGAGTATAGTATTAAATTAGGCTATAAAATGGGTAGAAAATACACAACAGTTTCTTAAAATGTTCTCCAACTGGTGCATGCAGCGGTGCTGTGGAGGCAGCAGGGGCTTTTTAGACTAGTAGCTCCACCCCTCCAGATACTCTCCCGGCTGTCAGCTCACAGCTGAGCCCCTTACCAGCACGAGAAAAGTGTTGGTCACAGCTGGTTCAGTGGAGGATAACCTGCTAACAGTCACAGGCAGCAAATGCAGATATATAAGCTGACTCGTGATCAAATGTACTGCTTGCGTTGTTCTGCGGATAATATTAATGGGCATTTAAATTTAGCGGGTTTTTCTTTCCTGCTAATAGCGCTAAAATTTTCTGAGCACTAATAATACCTACTATACAGTATAATAGATTTCCAGTCTAATATTGGGGGGAGGTGGTAGGAGGCAGGAAGACATAAACGCCCCTCCCCACAAGTTCACGAGACAAACAAAGGGTATCCTGATGAAGAGAAAACCCTAAATAAAGCAAATAACAATGAATACCAGGGGGTACAATGTATGAATAATGCAAAAAAACATAATGGACACAATACGGGAGGGTAAAAGGGAAATAGGGCATGGGGGGCAGCGTTGCTTGGAGAACCATGAGTGCAAGTGTGTGAAGCCTGAACAACAAGGTTGCAGCTCTAGAGGCTACCATAGCGGAAGCAGACCTGGACTTAGTCACCATCACAGAGACCTGGTGCAGTGCAAACCAAGACCAGGAAGTGGCAATACCAGGATATATGCTGTTCAGAATGGACAGGGTAGGTAGAAAAGAGGGATGAGTGGCTTTTTCTGTAAGGGATAACATAAAAGACAATGAAATACAGGGGGAGCAGGGAGGAAAATAGATACTGTGAGTCACTATGTAGAGAAGGAAAGGGGCCACTATTCAATCAGGAGTTATCTACAGACTTCCAGCATGGGGAGGAGGTGGATAAGGAAATGATGGAAGCAAACCTGAAGATGGCTCACAAGGGAGAGATATTGCTAGTGGGAGACTTCGGTCTACCAGATGTGGATTGGAGCCTCCCTGTTGCAACTACATCAGGGAGTAGGTACATCCTAGACACCCTGCAAGGGCCATTTCTCAGGCAACTAGTATTGGAACCCACTCATGAGGGGGAACCACTGTATCTAGTGAAGACAAATGGGGACAGTGTGACTGATGTCACAGTTGGGGACCACTTGGGGACCAGTGACCACCACACAGTGTGGCTGGATATAAAAGCTGGGTCAGAATCGAATCACTCAAAGGCAAGGGTCCTGGACATCAGGAGGGCATATTTTAAGAAAATGGGTAAATGCCTCAGGGACACCCTAGCAGGGTTAGAAAAACTGGGGGGAGTCGAGGAATGGTGGGCAAAAATAAAAGAGGGCATTAAATGAGCTACAAACTTCCGTGTCAGGCAGGTTAGCAAGGGCAAGAGAAAAATGAGACCACAATGGTTCTCGAAGGAGGTAGTGGAAAAAGTAATAGCAAAATAAAATGCATTTAGAACATACAAAAAAACACAGATGGAGGGAGATAGGGAGACTCACCAAGAGAAACAAAGGGAGGCAGGGAAGTCAGTTAGAAGTGCAAAAGCGCAAACAGAGATAAAAATTGCCAAATCAGTGACAAATGGAGATAAAAACTGTTTTAAATACATAAACGAAAAGAGAAAGACAAAGGGAGGGATAGTAAGACTGAAGGGGGAAGGGGGCAGCGTGGAACAGAAGATCACCAAAAAGTGGATATATTGAACAAATACTTCTGTTCGGTATTTAAGGAGGAGGAAGGAAATGGGCCAAGAATTAAGGACAAGGGTATAAAGGGAAGGGAAAGTGCACTCAAATCCTTTTAGAGAAGAAAGAGTGCTTCAGGAACTAACAAAGTTAAAAGTAGACAAAGCAATGGGTCCAGATGGGATGCACCTGAGGGTACTGAGAGAACTGAAAGAGGAGCTGGCTGCACCTCTGACACATCTTTTCTACCCATCATTAAGAGCAGGGGAGTTACTGGGGGACTGGATATGGGCAGATGTAGTCCCACTCCACAAAAGTGAAAATAGGGAGGAGGCAGGAAATTACAGGCCTGTCAGCCTGATGTCGGTGGTGGTAAGTTAATGGAGACCCTAGTGAAGGAAAGAATTGGAGAATACCTTGTAACCAATAGTCTGCAGGATCAGTGGCAGCATGGTTTCACAGGGGGGAGGCCTTGTCAGACAAACCTGATAGAGTTCTTCGGTTGGGTTGCCAGAGAAGAGGATCATGGTGGAGCAGTGGATGTGGCCTACCTGGATGTCTGCAAGGCCTTCAACACCATTCCACATAGGAGACTGTTAAATCAGCTGGAGAGTCTAGGGGTTGGTCCAAAAGTAGTGGGGAAGGCTGGTAGGATGCTGAGTTGCATAGGCAGGGGTATCACCAGCAGAAAGAGGGAGGTAATAATACCCCTCTATAGATCACTGGTGAGACCACACATCGAGCACTATGTACAGTTCTGGAGGCCCCATCTCCGCAAGGACATAGATAGGGTGGAGGCGGTACAAAGGAAGGCAACCAAAATGCTGCATAACCTGCATCAAAAGCCCTATGGGGAAAGGCTTAAGGAATGAAATATGTACTCCCTGAAGGAAAGGAAGGAAAGGGGGGCTATGATAGAAACATTCAAATACCTCACAGGTAAACACAAGGTACAAGAAGGAAGCGTATTCCCCCAAAAAGATGCCTTGCAAAAACATTTGGCAATTCCCCTCCTTCACTCCTTTAAATATTTGCAATTGACTAATGCTCTTACATCTTATTTTGGCCATGGCTCCTGAGAGTCGGGGGACACTGAAATACTACCCCAGCTTATCTCCTTGAGTGCTTATCCCACTCATTTGCCAATTTAGACTCATATTTACAAATGACTGACCCTACTTCTTTATCTGGGGTTTGCTTCGACTGGCAGCAAGCTCTGGATTGGCACCCCAACCGTAAATGTTGGCAGTCTATCTGGCACAGTCTATTTAAATACATTAAAAGGGGCAGGTACAGATGGACCCAATTTTGTGTTCGGCATGACATGTACTACACCCCACTTAGGTTATTTAGGATGGGGTGGTCCGATACTTTGGTGTGCTCTTGCTGTGGGATGGCTACTGGGCACTTATTTCACATGCTGTGGGAATGTCCTAAGGTGGCTCCCTTTTGGCAGAAAATTAAGGACTCACTAGATTCGCCTCTGGGCCAGGAGGAGACTTTCACCCCTGAAATTGTTTTGTTAGGGGAATACCCCCCCTTCCCTTTTTAGCCATCATAGAGCTCAAAAAGCTATGATGGCGATGGTGGCCAAGGTCAGTATACTGAGGCATTGGCGGGATGACTGTATGCTGCCTTACAGAGAATGGTTTAGCAAGATTATGCAGGCCCTTGCGACCGAGAAGCAGATTGCCAGACTTCACCACAGAGAGGATCTCTTCCATCAAAGATGGGATACCTTACACACTCTGTTGTCCATACAGCAAATCTCAGATTAGGCATTGTGTGACTTAGGTGCTCCCTAGGTCTATTTTTTCCCCTTTTCTCGATTCTGGATGTACTGGGATTTTCCTTGGTGTTCTGGGAGGGGAAGGGGTGGGGTGGCTTGAGGTAGAGTTTTTTTGGGGGTTGGGGGTTGTCCCCCTTTTTTTCTAACCAGTTCTCAAGATCCCCTGTATTGTGGTTGGCCTTGCATGCATGGGGGGAGGGGGTTTAGAGGGTATTTGGCATTGTTATATTGGTATTGTGATTTGTTTCTGTGCAATGTTCTGGTTGGAAAAGTAATACACTTTAAATTATACAAAAAAAAGATGCTTAGGGACAAGAGGACACGTTATGAAGACAGAAGGGGGAGACTCAGAGGAAATAGAAGGAAGTACTTCTTCATGGAGAGGGTGGTGAATGCATGGAACAGCCTCCCAGAGGAGGTGGTGGTGGCTGAAATGGTTACAGGATTCAAGAATGCATGGGATAGACACAGAGGGATCTTAGAGGTAAGGGGGGATGGGGAAACCAGAGACTGAGAAGGGTCTGAGGTGTCGCTAGAGGTAGGGGAAAATAGGGCAGACTAGGTGGACCAGGAGGTCCTTGTCTGCCGACAGCTTCTATGTTCTGGGTTTCCAATACATAGAAGGAAATTATAGGAAAAGGGGTCCCCTGTCCCCTATTCTGGAATGCAATATCTCAGTATATCTAGAATGCTTACCTTCAGCAATGGAATGGCTACTTTCAGCAACTGTTTACCCCAAAGAACTAAAAAGACATGTAATCCAATACTAAGTACATGATTGTCTTTCTCTTGAAGACAGAATTCTCTTCAAACGACATTATTTTAATTAAAAACTAAAAGTAGCTAATTAAGCAGAACTGCGTTCTTAAATAAAAGTCTGGTATGCTTAGTTAAAATGCTGGAGACTGGTGCACTGAGCCGGAGCTAGTTTCCAGGTGTGTTCCAGGGTATGGGATGCTTGGGCAATTACAAAGTCACATCAGTTGCAGTTTCAAACATTTTGCAAGTACAAACGTGCATTGTGCGACATTATACAGCAAACTAGGCAGCTACACGGGTATGGGGGATAACAGTCATAGGAAAATGTCAGCAAATAATAACAAGGTGCAAATGTGCAGAGTGATAGTGGCTATAGTTCAACAAAGGTACAACAAGCAGTTAAAATAGTGCATTAAGCAGAGAACATGTATGGTAAATACAACAGCCACTGGAGCCACTTATCAGATATGGTCATAACCATAATCAGAATTGAGAGGAGGGGCTAGTGACTGAAGAAGGAATGGACTGTGCAAGGCCCACTTTAGGGATAAAGAGAAGAGGCCATGCAAAGTGTGACGGGGGGAGGTCTTCCAGAGAGAAGTGAATCTGAAGGAGAAAGAGGCCTGCCCAGGAAAAGTATTGAAGAAGGGGAGAAGGAAGGGGTGAGAGGCAGAGTTCCTGAGGGAGAATTGTTGTGGGGAAGAGGGTGCAAGGAAGATGGTGAGATAGCAGGGAAGCATGGAGAACCAGTGCTTCGATATAAGTGTGGTACAGTGCTAAAGATGTCTGCCAGCAAGAGAGGGGGGATGGAAAGTTCAGAGTACAGCAGTGGGTACAGGGTGGGAGGAGAACGCAAGACAAATCAGCAAGAAAGGAGGAAAGAGCACATGTCCAGGTATAACACAAATTAAAAACAAACAGCTGACCCTGAAGAAAGGTTCTGTGTCAGAGCATAAAGCAATGAACTCCCTTTTGATAACTGGACCCCACAATACTAGTATAGTGTATGGTAGAATGCTGTTGAGCATGGAAATCCATGCTCCCAACAGCGTTGTTGTGCTGCACTAGCTACATCATCATAGCTGTTGTGCTGCACTAGCTACATAGCTAGTGCAGCATAGCACTGAGAAGGTAACTGCGCATGCGCGACCAGCGATCCTCCATGAATGGCTGCGGTGGTGAAACAGGCCAGAGGAGGGGAAAACCACGACAAAAATCAGCAGGAAAGTAAGGGTAGTTGTTGTATGAGTTCCATACACTATAAAAGACTGAGTATGATCGCTCATACACAATCAAGGGTATTTTTCAGCTCTTGAGGTTTCCATGGTAATGAGACCTCTCTAGCTGTGCTCTCAAGGTCTCCAGCTACTATGGAAACCATCTTGAGTGAAAAATACCCTTGTTGTGTATGAGCGATCATACCCAATCCTCTATGCTGTGCAAAATTCCAATGTTACTGGTGAAAGTTGTAACATTCCATGACAACAAGAAATTGCATTCTAAAGTGCGACAGTTACAATATTTGTTCCTCACAAATTGGCTTTTCAAGAAAAATGCCTCACACCTTTCTAAGTATGGAACTTGTACCCTGCCCCATAAAACATATCTAATTTGAAGGAAAAACAATTGACATTGCCCTATTTAGAAAATAAAGGCCCAGAATTGCCGGTGGGAACCAGTGAAGATGGCAGCCTAAACCAATCGCTCTGCCCCAGCCCGATGGAAATTTTGCATCTACCAGTGGTGTGATGGCTTAAGCGCATTTTTTGACCCTGACTTTCTCCCCCACCCCATCCCCGGCCTCTGCTAATACTGCAATTTTTGGGGAAACAACATGCAGAAGAGCTGATGAACTGTGCAATTGCTGGCTGAGTCACTGCAAAGTAGGCTGCAGAGGCCCGACCGTGGTTTTCCTAACTGAAGCGCCTCAGGGTTCTCTCTCCACGGAGCGACTGCGTCTTTATTCTGCATTGGGCTGCCCAGTCAGAAATTGAGGGTGCTGGCAGCCAGCTGTTACGCTGAACTACAGACGCGGATCAAGCCACAACTTTAAGGAGCTTTTCTGAACACCCGGCTGTTTTCATGTGGGGTAGTTCACCGGCAGGATGGACCAAGTTGTAGGCAGCAGCGATGGGGTGGCGATACAGGGTGCCCTGGCTCAGACTAATGTGGGGGAAGCTTTAGGCAATATAACCAAAATGCTGGAGGCGTTACTGTCTAGGGTGGACAGCATCGATGCTTCACTGGCAGGCAATGTTGCCGATGTCTGCAGGTTGGAGGATCAACGCAATGTATTGGAGCAGCTTGTGGGGGAACTGGAGGGCCAGCATCTGAATGTCCTGCACAAACTAAGGGACCATGAAGCCAAGCTGGCGTACCTGTGGCAGAGGGCCAAAATACAAGAGAATCGTTTAAGACGGAACAACATTTGTATTTTTGTGGTACCAGAGGGGGCAGAGGGCCCTAATTTGGAGAAATTTCTAAATGAATGGCTTCCTCAGCTAATAGGGGAACGCTGGAAGGAGCCTGTTAATGTGGAGCATGCTTATCAGGTCCCTAGCAACTTGAACCACAACAAAAGTCCTCAGACTATTGTAGCCTGTTTGCTGCATTTATCAGTTAAGGAGCACCTGTTGAAAGCTATATGGGATGTTGGGGAGCTGTCTTGGAGGGAGCATGCCATTTCTATCTACAGAGATGTCTCGCAAGAGGTTGCGGCAAGATGGGGCACTTATAAGATGATTAAAAAATGCTGAATGTGAGCTCAGTGCAATACAGATTTAAGGGACTGACTTCACTTTACATGTGTAAAGACAGTCAGTCATTTGTGGCAGAATCACCGAGGGATGCGGAGGCCTGGATCAGAGGGCATTGGCCGGGTATGCTGGCTGGTACTACATCTCCCAGATGCCTCTGGGAGCCCAGGGGCAAAATATTGCCGGGTACCAATAAGAAAGGTAGCGCTGCTCCAGAGGACCATTATTGCAGGCAGACGAGTCCGACCAATACAGCCCCCCCATCACTGAGGCAGTCATGGACTTTCTCACCTGATGAGCCCAAAGCAAATTTGCCACAACCTGCATCGAGCCAAGCCTTGGAAACACATAAAGATGCCTCAGCTCAACAAATGCCTGAAGGGGCTGACCCTCCACTGCCAGTGAGACAGCGTGCACATCCCAGAAGTCCCCGTCCACCAGTTCAGGAGAACGCAGTTGCATCCCCACCTGCCAAGTTCCTGAAAGCGGATCCTAACACACTGGAGAGAAATTGAGTAGCAGATAAGGTGAAGGAACCAATGGGGGCCCTGGAGGATGACCCAACACCTATTGACTGGGCGACTGTGATGGAGGAGGAAGAGAACGACGTGGAGAAGGCAACCTGTGCTGCTGTGAAGCTGGGGTTGAAGACCTATGCTGAAGCCTTGTCCATACCAGGGACTTGAGAATCAGAGGACTGCCTGTACTATCACTGTCAATAGTTGAAAGTTGGGTTACATTTACTGTGTGGTAGCCGGGGAGTGGGGGGGTAACCCCCCGCTGCACCCCTGTTCATATTAGTGTACTTAACGCAGCACGAGGGCATGACTGGGGGTTAGGGCATAGTGACCTGCTCCCCCTCCCCCCCATCTACCTTGGTTTATAGGCCTGAGTAAGGCTTCTACTTGGCTTGGTTCACGAGACCAATATGCTGTCTTCCCATCTGCTAAGACAGGTGCACCACCATATGCACCTCGTGTATATTAATGGTAGGGCTGTGAGCCCAGGTACAACTTTAGCTGCCGGCACTCCCGACTCAACCCTATACTGCATGAGCAACCCATCAGTCGGACTACTTCCAAATGGTGCACATAGGTGCACCTGATAGCTACTGCTGTGTCCTTGTGTGAGATACCTAGTGTATAGACACCTAGGGATCACTCCCGCTCCCCATATGTCAAATGACTGTTAAAAAGTCTCAAGCGGATTGACAGATTCCCTTCCCTCCTTCCAAATACCTCTCCCCTTTTCCTACCTGGGGTCGGGTGCTCTTGGCTGAGAACCCCCCCTTCTCTTGTAGGGTGGGGGGTGGTATTAGATTATAGGCCATTGCTGGAGGCTTGATGCAGCTCGTCTAGCCAGAGCCACAGATTCTGGCTGGGACAGAACACTTGATTTAGTGGTTCTCCTGACCGATCAACATTTGGTGTCCGAAGCAGTGTGGCTTAGGGGCATTATCCCCTATGCACACGTCCAACTCGGTGCCAGTAACTGAGTGATAGTTGATAGAATCATTGTGTGATACTGGTTATAAGTAATTTACTGGTTAACCTGGTTATCTTGACAGTTGTTTGTTGGCACTTTTCTGCCCTGTCTTTTCTTTTCTTTTTTTTTCTTTAAATTGCTAAAGTGTATAATTTTGGTTTTTCTCTGTCCCTTTTTATCTTTTCACTCTGTGCAGACCTCTTTACTGCTGCAGGTAGTTTGACCAATATGGTCGTTCCTACACACCTGGAGATTTAAAGGCTCATCGATGGCATCAGACCATCTATAAGCCACTAGCCAGGTAGTCTCACTCTTCTACTAACATCTACCTTTCCCTCCCCTGCTGATTGGGTGAGTACACATATTCTCTTTGCTACGTAATAGGAGGGTGCTATTATGGCCCAAGCTACAGTAGTGTTGCAAGGATGGGGCTGCGTCTCCTGGAACGTGCGCGGTCTCAATCATCCAGCAAAGCAGAGCAAGGTAATAAGTATCTACATACGCTGGGAGCGGACATTGCACTATTACAGGAGACGCACCTTGCCAACTGCACAATGCAGTGGTTAAAAAAGTTGTGGGTGGGTACGGTGTTGGCCAGTTGTGCATCCACGAAATCCAGGGAAGTGGCTATCCTCCTACGGAAATCAGGCCCGTGGACGGTGGAAGGTCAATGCCAGGATTCATTGGGCAGGTGGTTAGTGGTTAAGTTGGTGTATCCTGGGGGTAAGGCACTGATAGCCAATGTATATGGTTTTAACACGGATACGGGGGATGTTTACTCTGAGGTGAGCCAAGCTCTTGCAGAGCTCAGTGGGGATTATCAGGATATTCCGATTCTGTTGGGGGGATCACAGTTTAGTATGTGACATTTTCTTAGACAAATCCATACCTACCCCACAGTCTCACCCAAGAGTTTTTGAAACCCTAAACTCCTTGATGTCAGAGTGGGGGTTAGGTAACCCATGGAGGATTAACCATCCGAACGGGCGTGACTACACGTACTATTCTACAGTGTATGGGACGTACAGTAGACTGGACTTCTGGCTGGCCAATCATGCTGCCGGGGGTAATAGCTCCCACTTTTGGCAGTATTATTATTTCAGACCACACCCCTGTAAAGATTACCTTCTCTACCCAAGAGCATAGCCTGAACTCTACAAGATGGAGATGCAATCCATTACTAATAGAGGACGCAGCATTCCGGTAGTATATAAAAAAGGAAGCCCTCTCTTACTTTTCAGTTAACACCCCCGGGGAAACCAGTGCTGCCACAGTCTGGGAGGCCTTTAAGGCAGCCATACGGGGGAGAATTATTGCCTACTCTGGGGCCAAAAACAAAGAAAGGGCAAAACAAATAACTGAGCTCCAAAATAATCTGGCGTCTCTGGAGAAACAATTTAAATTGACACCCATCAATCCACTTAACTCCCCTCTCTTAGCGGACATCACTGGCCTAAAATATAAACTTAACGTGCTGCTGAACAGAAAGGCGGAGTGGCAACTCACCCATGCTAAACACAGGTTCTGGGAAGGGGGAGATAAAGGGGGGAAATTGTTGGCATACTGCCTACGGAAGCAACAGACTGCATCCAGAATCCTAGCTTTAAAGAACAAGGAGGGAAGGTGGCCACAGCACCGAAACGTATCAATGAAGGTATGGAAATATTTTACCAGGACTTACATCAATCTAAGAGCGCCCTCTCAGCTGCAGAATTATCTCAGTGGCTGCAAAGCTTCTCCAGTGGGGCACAGCCTTCCAGGCTCTTGGAGGTGCAGGCTCTTGTGCTGGATACTCCTATTACCTGGGAGGAGCTATGGTCTACACTTTCTCACATGGCCAAAGGAAAGGCTCCTGGTCCTGATGCCAGATGGGCTACCTGCCGAATTGTACCAAGTCCTGCAGGACGAGAATACTTCCCCCTTACTTCAGGCTTTCCAAGAAGCCCAGTCAAGTGGTACTCTCCCCCACTATGCGCGAGGCTCTTATATCACTAATCCCCAAAAAAGCCACGGATAATCTGTCATGTGAAAATTACAGACCTATTTCGCTCCTCTCGGTTGACACCAAGATACTAGCTAAAATTCTAGCAACTAGACTGTCCCCAGTGCTTCAAAACCTGATCCATCCCTCCCAAACAGGCTTCTGGAAAGAAAAATCGAGCGCAGACAACCTCCGCCTTATGTTAAACCTAAAGTGGCTAGCTCTTCACTCTGAAGCTCCCATGGCAGCCTTGTTGGTTGACTTTGCTAAGGCTTTCGACTGGCTGGAGTGGGACTATCTGCACCAGACTCTACAGCACTATGGATTCGGACCCCAATTTTACTCGTGGGTACATACGCTGTACAATCTGCCTTTGGCCAGAATCCTTACCAACAAGGATATCACCTCCTCCTTTACCCTCCAAAGAGATACCAGGCAAGGGTGTCCACTCTCGCCACTCTTATTCCTGATAGCTCTGGACTCCTTAATTAGAACACTGACCAATACTCCAACTGTAGCGGGTATTCCCATGGGGAGCACCTCGTACTTAGTTAATGCATATGCAGATGATATGCTTCTCACTCTAGCTGACCCACAATCCTCTCTCCCACCTGTCCTATCTATATTGCAAGAGTTCGCTAAGATATCTGGCCTCACGGTAAATCAAAAGAAACCCTATTGTCTCCCTTAAATAAGAAATGTAGTAGATAGTGTCTAATGGGCACAGATATTTCCTGGGTGCTGCAAGGCTTCCCCTACTTGAGCATCAATATTACAGCAGCCTGGAAGGACCTTGAAACGTCCAACTATTCTTCCCTCTTAACAGCACTTACAGCGAAGGTTCACCGGTGGAGGAAACTGCTGCTAACTTTAAAGGGTAAAGTAGAATGTTTATCTTCTTGAGAGTTTCCTACCTGTTGAATAATCTCTCAATTCCATTCTCCCAGAAACTGTTCCAAGCCTTAGATAGGCTGGTGGAACTGCTTCTATGGAAAGGGAGCCTCCCTATGTGGGGCAGAGTGAAACTACGGGCACACGGGGAGAAGGGAGGGCTCAGGCTCCCCTGGTTTGTGGGATATCATCTGGATTTTAACATGGCTCAGACCTTGATGTGGTTTTCTCCTTGTCATGCTCCCCCTCTTCAGTGGGCAGTGTTGGAAGCTTCGTTGGCAAAAGGAACCCCCCTTTACTCTTTGTTATCTAATAGGAAGCCGACTAACTCCCAACTCACGACAGTTATGGCAAATCCATGTGCTCTGTGGAGATGTGCAATGGGCCTAACTGGTGTTCCTAACTCGGATTATCTTCCCCCTTTAGGCTACACCCCAATTTGGGATAACCCACGTGTAAGAGTGGATCACAAGCCACTTCACTGGGCTTCTTGGGCACCTAAAGGTATACAGATGATAGCTGACCTGATAATACCAAATACGTGCACAGTGAAGTCCTTTGAGCAGCTTAAAACTAAATATAAATTACCAAACCAGGATTTCTGGAAGTTTCTCCAACTGCGTAGCGCTGTGACCCCTCTACTTAAAAACTGGCCTCCTCAGTCCCCCTGGAGCTATTTGAACAACATCTCCCTGCCCAATAGAGGAAAGGGTCTCATGAGAGTTATCTACAGAACTCTCAGAGATTCCCAGCCGGATGTCACTCTTCCCAGCAGAGCCGCATGGGAGCAAGATATCTCGCATAACTTATCTCCACAACAGTGGTCGGACTGTCTCAGACTGGCCCACACGGCCTATGTAGATTCCAGGAGTCAGTTGGTCCAATTAAAAATTCCTCTCCGATGGTACCAAACTCCTACAGTCCTACACAGGCATAAGATAATCCCTCAGGATAGCTGCTGGAGATGTTACTCTTCCCCGGCCCACCTATATCACATACTCTGGCTGTGTCCAACTATTCACTCCTTTTGGATCTCAGTCCTGAAGGATTGCTCTACAATAGTGGGTACCCCCACTGTCCCTGCATCACTACTCCCTGCTGTTAGGAGATACGCTCTCAATTAATGCACTTACCCCTTCTAATAAGGCCTGGCTCTTTGTTGCTGTCATGGAAGCAAAGAGAGCTCCACTTGTGAAATGGAGGCAACCTTTGCCCCCCACACTTTCTCAATGGCGGGCGGCCATGGTCAGACTGGCCACATTTGAAAGACTGACGGCAGCAGCTAGAGGCAAACTGACCGAGTACCATACAAAGTGGGAGGTCTATCATCACTCACATATTTGCAGAGTGCCCCCCCACTACAGAACCCTCCTATTACTTAAGAGCAAAGGTGAATCGAGGTTGGCATGCTTCACGACACGTATTCTCCTCCATGGTGTGTAGACTCCGTAACACTTTTTTTTCTTTTTTCTTTCTCTCTTCTTGCCTGAGTCAATGTTTTTTGCTGGATTGTTTATCTGTTGTCTCCTTCCTTACCCTAACTATATCTGTAGTTCAAGTATAACTTGGTGGGCCTGTTGGGCATAAGCCGATTAGAAGCATATAGTTAGCATTCACCCAAGGTTTAAACAGAAAGGTCTGCGTTGCTATGCAAGGTTCGACTATATTGTAGGTTTAGTATTTATCTGTGTTCATTTTAAGGTTACAGTAACTGGTGTATTATATATATAGGACGGGCCTCCTATCAAGGCTAATTGGGACATGGATATTGCATAAGAGATATATAGTATAGAGGTAACCTGGTAACTAGGATAAGCTTTGTAAAATGGCAATGTCATTAGATATCCTGTAGCTTGGAGTCAGCATCTGAAACTTATTCTGAATATGCTGCTATGTACTAAGGGAACCTAATGAAAATGGAAAACCTTAAAACATTATATGTTAAAAAAAAGAAAATAAAGGCCCAGAAAGGTTCTAATTATGGGAATTATGGATTTTTTTCTTCCTAATCAAATATTGTAGAAAAATACCCATACATTCCATTGTGACACAGTTTGAGTTCTAATTCTTTAGATTTCTCTCTATCTTACTTTCTATAAATAAAATGCAAAGACAGGAGACATTCTCCTGCTTTTGTCCACACTCTGATGACTTCTTTTTTCCTTGCCAGAGCTGTGTCTTGGACAGGTGTAGCAAAGGAATATATTACAGCTCTACAGCAAAAACCTTTCAAATTTTATTTTGTCAGCTCTTAACTGGCAAAGGTTTGGTGGTCAGCTGATTAGATCCCAACCTACTTAATCACAGGGCTTAAAGAGCCCCTGACACCGTTGTGACAACATTGAGAAAATGTAATGTTTTGCACAAGTCAGCTTGTATTTTAATATTGTTTCTGTATTTCTCATCCTTCTTTATTACTAAGGACATTTGCATGTAAACAGGATCGCTGACCTATCTGTTCTGGCTTATTGCCTACATATGACATCACAGTTCTGTTTATGACACCACAATCCGTTGCTGTGGGGATAATTATGATGTCATAAACAAGAGATTATTTATTTTCTTTATTTCTTTATTTAAAAGTTGGTAACCGGGAAAAGCACCATGATCAGAAGCTTGCTTCCAGGTGCAACTCGGATTATGATGTCATATGTAGGATAGCAGAAAGAGCAGATAAAGTCTAAGGGACAGTAAGCCTCTTTTTTAAAGCCGTCCTCTGTAATAAAAAAAAAGGTAAATAATTATAGAAAACACATGAAATATAAACTGAACTATCTAAATCTCAATTTTTTCCAAGTTTTTTTAACGGTGTCAGGGGCTCTTTAAACTAGGAAGGGTCTCGGGGGAGTATGTGACCCGGTAAACAATTTTGAAGGATTTGAGTGGGGTCTCACAGTGCCATAAAGCAGGGTCCTTACTCCATGTTTGTCTCCTCTTACCATGACTTCAAGAGGGCAATATGACCCTACGTCCCTTTGTCCCTCAATTTCCTTCAGTATCTTCATGTTTTGTGCCTGTGTTTTGACTTATTATTACAAAACTAGATGATAATGAAAAGGCAAATTCCACACTTTGAAGAAAAAAAAGGATTTCCACAGTAGTAGTCCATGAATCTCTTTATTATTATGACCCTCAGAGACCCAGTAAATTTTCTGCACACTTTATGCACTACTTAACCAATCAGCTGACCAGAACCCTTCACATAGCCAACTGCCCTGTTTCTTGCCATGTGGTTAGCCATGCTTCATTTATTTGATACTTTCTTTTTGGCTTACCTGCTGCTGTTTTCCTGATTCCTTCTCTTTCAGTGCTGCTGCCTCCCTCATTTTTGTTTGGTATTGCCATCCACTACTAGGGCTGCCCACCAGTTGCTCCATCTTTGAATCTCAGAACCAGAGACCTTGCTCTCTATGGTTTCCATGCAGTCAGTGCTCCTCCTAACTCTGTCAGGACCCTGCTCAGGAACCAGGAAGAGACCTAGGGGTAATCATAGCTGATGACCTAAAGGTGGCCTGGTAGTGCAACAAGGCAGTCAGGAGGACTAGTGGGATGCCGGGGTGCATAGCTAGGGGTATCATGAGCAGAAAGAAGGTGGTGATGTTGCCTCTGTATAGATCACTCATAAGCTCCCAGCTAGAATACTGTGTCCAGTTCTGGAGATCATATCTCCAGAAGGACACTTAGAGAGTGAAGGCAGTCCAGAGGAGGGCAACTGAAATGGTGCAAGGTCTGCATCAAAAGCCCAATGAGGGGAGACACTAGAGGACCTAACCATGTATATCCTGGAAGAGAGGAGGGCGGAGGATGTGATAGACACCTTCAAATACCTCATGGGGTAAATAAGGTACAGGAGGAAGTGGGGGACATGCTATGAAGCCAGAGGGTGGTAGATTCAGGAGAAGTGTGAAGAAGTACTTCTTCACAGAAAGAGTGGTAGATTCCTGGAACAGCCTTCCCTCCAAGGTGGTGGGGCTGCAAACAGTGGTGGGGTTCAAAAATGCATAGGATAGGCACAAGGAAATAATAATGGAAAGGAGGGGGAGAAAGAAAGAGCTGTTGGTCAAGTATGGTCTGCAGTGATAATATAGGTAGGTAAAAATGGGAATATTGCATGGGCCAAGCAGTCCTTATCTGCAATCTAAGTCTGTGTTTCTGTGTTACTATGCTCCTGGCCCCATACAAAATTCCAGCTGCCACTGTAACTGTGGCCCTTCTCTCAGGTATTTCCTGAATCTGGGTCATCCTGTCAACTGTCTCAGAGCTGCCTTCTTTTAAATGAGGGTTACTAAGAACTGTACTGTCTACTGAAAACTGCTATTAACTCTGAGAAAAACTTTAAAAACTTGAAGTAAGTTACTGTTGATATCAATTCGATAAAACTGCAGCAGTGAAAATAGTGAGGCTTTTGTGGTGTGCACCATTTTGTCAGGAATTTTGTTGAAACTTCCTGCAACCATGACCTTGTCCCTCCTCAGTACAAGCACCACAGTTTGCCTCTAATCCAAGACACACTGAAATGCTGCACCTGCAGGAGGATCTTGTCCAGTGACCCTGCTCCATAGCTGTGTGTCAGGATCTTTACGCAGGGCCGCAGTAATGGGATGAAAAGTGGGGATGTTGTCCGGGGCCTTGAGCTCAGGAGGGGCCCAACTGAGGAGATGGTATTACCCCTGGCATTAACTGGTTTGGGAAACGGGCCTATTTCAAGTGACTTGTCCAGGGCCCCAAAATTCATAGCTGCAGCTCTACTTTTATGTACACATCTTCTCTTTGATGCATACAACAATAACATGCAGGAGGATCCTGCCTTCAGGACCTTGCTCCCTGGCTCAGTCCAAGCCCCTACATTGCCATTCATTGTTTCTGTAACCTGCAGGTGAACCTTGCCTCTAGGACCTTGCTAACTGAAACACAGAAACATAGAAACATAAAATTTGATGGCAGATAAGGACCGCTTGGCCCACCTAGTCTGCTCATTTCCCTACCTAATGGATAAGCTGCAGATCTTAGTTAACCAACAGCCTACTTCCTCCTACCCCCCCCACTAGAATTGCCTTATGTCTGTCCAATGCATTCTTGAATTCCCCCACTGTTTTTGACTCTACAGCCTCCTCAGAAAGGCTGTTCCTCACATACTTCTGAGCTGCCCCCTCTATCTTCAAATTGTGTCCCCTTGTTCTTACACATCTCTTTTTCTGAAAGATGCTACCCTCCTTGACTTTGTTGATTCCCTTGAGGTATTTGAAAGTTTCTATCATGCCCCTCTCTCCTCCTTTCCTTGAGGGTATACATTTTAAGCTCCCTTATTCTTTCTTCATATTTCTTCTGGTGCAGACCCTGCACCATTTTGGTTGCCTTCCTCTGGACAGCCTACACCCTGTCTATGTCTTTGAGGAGATGGGGTCTCCAGAACTGTACACAGTACTCCAGACGTAATCTTACCAACTATCTGTAGAGAGGGCCAACAACTTCCTGATTTCTACTGGTGATGCCTTTCCCTATGCAACCCAGTATGCCCTCAGCCCTCCTTACTGCCTTCTCACATTGCTGGCCCACCTTTAGGTCACTTGATATGACTAGCCCCAGTCCCTTTCCATTTTTGTTGTTGTCAGAATCTCACCCCTCATTGTGTACTCTTCCCCTGGGTTTTGTTTCCAGGTGCATTACTTTGCACTTCTTTGTGGTGAATCTAAGCTGCCATACATTTGACCATTCCTCCAACCTTGCCAAGTCCCTTTTCATCCTTTCCATCCCACCTTGCTTATCAACCCTGCTGCAGATCTTTGTGTCATCTGCAAAGAGACATGCATTCCCTTCCAGTCCTTTTGCAATGTCACTTATAAAGACATTAAAAAGGACAGGCCCCAGTACTGGACCCTGAGGTACCCCATTAGTAACCCCCATTTCTTCACTGTGGACTCCATTTACTATTACCATATGTGTCCTGTTGTCCAGCCAGTGTTTTAACCACGCTACCACCCTGGGACCCACTCCAAGGCTGGCTAATTTGTTTATTAATCTTTTGTGCAGGACTGTGTCAAATGCCTTGCTAAGTCTAGGAAGGCCATGTCCACAGCCTCTCCCTGGTCTACTACTTTGGTCACCCAGTCAAAGAAATCATTTAGATTTGTCTGACATGACCTTCCTGCTGTGAATCCATGCTGTCTTGGGTCCTGTGCCCCACTGGCCTCTAGGTACTCAACAATACTTTCCTTCAGAAGTGATTCCATCATTTTCCCTACCACTGAGGTCAAACTAACAGGTCTGTAGTTTCCTGCCTCTGTCTTGTTCTGCCCTCCTCCAGTCCTCAGGTATCACACCATCCTCCCATAATTTATTAAAAAGGGTAGTCAGTGATGTTACTAGTTCTTCCTTTAGTTCTTTTAGAATTCTGGGGTGAATCCCATCAGGCCCCATTACTTTATCCACCTTCAGTTTTAAGAGTTCTTTCAGAACCTTTCCTTCTGTGAAAGGACTAATATCAACCCCATATCCAGAGTGCTTCTATTGACTGGATTAGGTATCTCCCCCTGCTTTTCCATTGTGAATACTGAGCAGAAGTATTCTTTCAGTATCCCTGTTTTTTCACTGTCACTCTGCTCAACCACCTTCCTCTTTATTCAGCCTCAGTATCCCTACCTTAGTTTTTCGTTGCTCCCTAATGTACCTATAAAAGATTTTATCCCCCTTCTTAATCAAGTTGGCTATTTTTTCCTCAGTTTGGGCCTTTGCTATTCTGACTGCCTTCCCCCTTCCTTCTGCCTTAACTGGTACAGTTCTCTGTCCTGCTTCTTCAGTGTTTCCTTATACTTACCCTTTAGTTCTGTTGCTTTGATCCCTTCCCTTACATAGAGAGCTACTCCTCCTCCCCTTCTTCACTTCCTGTTCCTCCTGTAGATTGTGTACCCTGGTATGTTGATATCACAGTCATGGTTCTCTGTGTACCATGTTTCTGTGACTGCCACGATATCCAGGCATCCCTCTTCCATCAAGGCCACCATTTTGGGGAGCTTTTTACCTAGACTACAGGCATTAGTACTCACTGCCCTCCATTTTTTTTTGGCTTTATTTCTTTTTGCCCCATCCCTGTCCTTACTGCCTTTGTCTTTTTCTCCATTTACCCCTGCCCTTCTCCCTATCAACTGCTCTATCTTGGTGTTTACCTCACTAACTACCCTGATTTTTTTGGGGAGGGCTAGGATATCCCTTCTCCTTTTCAGTGCCTCCCCCCTTGGCTAGTTTAAATACTTGCCAATGAAACAGTAAAACCTGTCACCTAGGATCCTGGTTCCCTTCCTGTATAGATGCAGAACATTGCACCTGTATAGGCCTGCATCCCTCCATGTGGAGCCCCAGTCCCCAATGAAGCCAAATCCTTGAGCTCTGTGCCAGGTTTTCAATCAGTCATTGATTCCCATGGTGCAGAGTATCCTAGCCTCATTCATGCCATAGACAGGTAGCACTTCCAAGAAAGTTACCATGTGTGCTACTTGTCTAAGGCCCCTTTCCAACTCCACAAACTCTTGTTGCACTGCTCTGATCCCATTCTCAGCCAGGTCATTTATCCCTAGGTGGATAATGACATCCAGCTCACTCCTCCTTGTAGCTGCTTCCATGATCCTGAGGATTCATTTCCTGTCCCTCCAAACCATGGCACCTGGCCAACACCTTACCTCCCTTTCACCTCCCTCCTCCAGTTCTACCCCCCCAACAATTGAGTCCCCCACCAGGTGTTGTTTCCTTCCCCTGTGGGGTCCTGTGCCACCCTCCTGTGAGTCTCCATTGTGGAAGTTCTCAGCATCCTCCTTGGTCTCCACTGGTTCAATACATGTCCTTAAATTGCCATTTGTCTTATATTTGCTATTGCAGCCTGAACATGGATCCTGCCTCCAGGGCCTTGCTCCCTGGTCATTCTGAGACATTATTCATCACTTGTGCTGGACTGGCTACCTTTACTACCTTGCACTTGGACCTAGCCTCTGGGACCTTGTTCTCTGGCTCCTCCAAGCTGATCTACCTCAACTAACCGGCAGTTGAACCTGGCATCTGTAACTATGCTCCATGGCTAGCCCTAAGCTGGTCTTCATGGACCCTGCCTCCAGGACCTTGCTCCTTGACTCCCCCTGAGGCATTCTACACTGCAGACCTTGTTCCCCTTCATGGCAGGCTGCTTACCCTACAGCTGTGTCCTTGCTCCCACTTTCTGTTTGAACTCCTCGAGGTTGTGCCTTCTCAAAATGTCCCTGCTAATAACAAACTGCCTTATTTCCACCTATGCTGTTGAAATTCTGCTGCCTGATGACCTTCTATCTCTGTCTTGTCACCCGAGTTCTATGGCTAATCCTAGCAAGTCTAGTGCTAGCAGTCAGACCTGCAATCAGAACCTTTGTGTTCTTGGCTCTTCATGGCCTTCTCAGTTACTACAGTAGTAGGCAGCCTTTGCTCCAATTTCTATATGTTAGGATCAGCTAGCTAACAGGAGCAGCATCCATTAGAGAATGAAGACCTGGAGTCCATTCATTCTGAATCAACACCTAAGAAAGCCACTACCAGATCAATAATCCAGTATAAAGACTGGACTGCAGTGAAACTGATTTCTGCCCTGAAAGAACCTGAAGTTCCATTTTCAGCCACAGAAAAGAAGAAGGACCTCTTAGACCTTTATGCTGCATATCTAAATGCTAATATGCTCAACCACCTCAGCAAGAAACACTTGTGCCTCTCAGTCCCTTGGATAACCTAAATAATCTAATGTTGCAGCTCAATGCTAACACGACAAGTCTTGAGTCAAAGCTTACGGCCATGGAACATCTGTCACTGGACTCTGGTCCTGTACCCTTGAACCTGTCTGTCCATGATGAAGCTAAGCCTTCAATGCCTTTCTTGTTGAGACCTTTTCATGGTTTCCCCCATCTGGGCCCATCACTCCAGCTCCAGTCATTCCTGGTTGTTCTGGATTTCCATGGTCAGCCATTGTTTCTACCATTCCTGCCTTACTGGAGCTACCAGGTAATCCTCTGACTTCAGGTTTTTCCCCTTCTGTCTACCAACACATCTAGTACCAGTGCATCTGAGGAAAGACATGATAGAGGGGAAGGGACTCAACCATGTTGTCATGTTAGTCTCATGCCATGGAACATTCAAAAACAGAATCTTATCCAGTGCGGACATTTCTGTTATCTTGAAGGTGAAAGATCCATGTCTTCTCAAGAAAATGACAGTGCTGGAATTTGTGGCAACATTTGGCATTTACAGTTCTATCTACTGCAAAGTCTTTCCTACTTGCTAGGAAGAACGGAACTTGTACCTTTACCTGATCATGAATCTGCCCATCTGTTATGGCACTACTGCATTCTATGACTAACATAATGCCTTCACCACCAAAGCAGCAGTGATGCTACAATAATTCAGTGCTCCCTTCTTCAGATATTGATGCCAGATTCCATTGTTGGTAATTTTAATTCCTGTAAGCCCCCCTCCCCATGTCTGTGGGTATGGTGGTGGATGTCCTAGGGAGGGGGCTCTACACAGCATAAAGAGTCCACATACCTGGTCGGCCTGGCTTAACAGACCAGATGAAACTGGGGTGCCCCTCACTCTTTTGGATACAGTGCTGGATGACAGGAGAGATAAAGGTGCTGGTCTTCACCTCCCTAACCTTGCCATCTTTGCCTCAGAGGCCTTCTTTGCAGATGGTCTTCACCAGGCAGGCCTCTTGACATCTTCCTCCTTGGTTCTCTGGTTCTATGGATGTACACTCTGGAACACACACTAAGAGATGGGCTGTGGAGGCAGACTTTTTGTTAGCAGCAAACAGTTCATCCAAACAAATGAGGCAACATTCCGAACTACAGGAATGAGGGGATCCCATTTAAAGAAGCTAATATAAACAGGAACAGTCACACCATGGAGCAAGAAAAGACACAAATGGATTGCTCTAGATTGAGAGGTCACATCTTAAGTTTAAATGGTATTTTGGACCATAAAGGTCACATTAGAAGCTGAGGTCCAGGATGCTGCATCCCAGCTAGGCAGCCACAGTCCAAACACAGGCATCTTAACCCATTTCTGAGTCAGGCCTTTACAAAGTAAGCAGCATCAGTTTGTCCTAGCCAGAAACTGGAACAGACTTTATGATGGGGGTCACCATGGAACCAGGGGAGGTGCCTCCAATACCCCTGGCTCCCAACTGACCCCACTCACAGTCTCTCCATGATTGTTGCACAGATGTAGAGAATTCAGGATCAGGGTTTCTGCCGGAATCCCTGGATCCCCTCACCTCATCTCCTTCCTCAGCTGTGGGCCCCACTATGAAGTGCTCCTAAGGGCCAACATAAATCAGCCCACTCCCATGCCTCATATCCTTTGCAGGCCTCTCTCCTTCTCCTCCCTGGCTTGCTTTTTGGTGCTGCCCAACCAGGGCACTAAAAAGAACGGCTCCCACTGCATCTCACAGGATCCCTGAGCACACTGACATCACCCCCCCAAAAAACAGGCCTCTATAGCTGAGCAGGCTATTTCCCCCATTCCAACCTCTCTCACATTCCACAGAGATCTCTCTCTCTCCCCAGTTGGCACCAAACACACCCTTTCATATCTTCTCCCCAGGTTCCAAAAAGACCCACCAGACCAGAGGTCCAATCCGAGACCACACTCAAGGGTGCCCAAAAACCCAGTGCCAAACAGACCTATGGGACCCGTAGTCCCAACATTGACTATTTAAAAATGTGCCCTTATTGGCACTAGCCAGTGCCAAAACTACAAGAGCAGCCAATCCATCCATTCATCCCCCAAGGCAGCCCTGCATGCTCCCCAGTGTGGACCACAAACTATTTACAATTTTATTTATTTTATTTTTTCCCTTGTTGCAGTCCTGAGCCCGACTGACCCCAGAGATTACCAGATCCAGGACCTGGAGTAGTCACTCCACTAGCATTGTGTTATCAGTGGTTGTGCAGATGCCCCAAGGCATAGCTGCCATACTTATTTACAAACTTGCGGTCCTGGTGCCATAGCAACCCTTGGGACTGAAACCACCCCAAAAGCACCTGGAGGCATGGAAATAAAGGAGCAGTACCCGGCCCACCCACCAAGGACTGGGACACCACTGCAGACTGACTGGAGCTGTGAGGACCTCCCATGGCCCCACTGCCACCAAATCCCACCAAGGCCACTGACCCAACAGGAGGGAGACATGGAGCTGAAGCTCCCTAAGATAAGCCCATTTGGGGGTGCTTACACTCCTAAATAGATATATTGCTTTATTACCATTATTTCTTCTTTATCTAGAAAGAATGAGTAATGTTTGAAGTTTCTTTTTTAAATCTAAAAATTTTCAAAGATGTAATAAGTTTGGAGTTTTGCTATGTTGAGAATAACTGTTAAAAATTACATTGTTGGAAGCTACAAGCTTCCATCCCACATGTATCACTGAGAATGTTCCAAAAGGACAATATGAAAGAAAGCTGAGAAATAGTAGTTCTTAGGCAGATATAGAAAATCAAAAGATGACTTAACTAGGAGGTTTCAAGAGAGATTATAAGTTATCTTTTCTTAATAGAATGGTATCTAAGGTAGAAAAATTGTCCAAACAAGAAGTATTGTAAAAGAGGTGTCACAGGATGGAAACGTTTAAGGACAGGATAGTGTTATCAGTTAAATATTTGGATTACCATTTCAAAATAAAGAAAAAATCAATTATAAAAATTGGGAAAGTTATGCTCCCATGCACAGTGAGTAAAAACAGTCACAGAGAGGCCATTAGTGATAAGTAAAAAGATCAGAAGTTTGATTGACAAATTGTATCATTCATTACGTTAGACACTGGAAAAAACAAGTGGGTCAGACTGGCTGAAAAGTAAAATAACTGAAAGATTTCTGTATAGAAAATGCATACAATGTTCTCATGCAAACAAACTAAAGGACTTCAAAAATGTAGCTAGGGAAGAAAAAAATATTAATTTAAGATTTTATTACTTGTCAGTTTACACATTCAGTCTACATGGTAAAGTGTCAGTGTGACCTTATCTGTGTAGGTATGACCACTAGGGCCCTAACAAAATGGGTATCAAAACATAAAAGTACAATTTGTTGTGAGGATATGTCCTCTCCCTTGGCCTGACATTTTAAACAATACAGGCATACAACTCCCCAACTTAGATTTTGGGTATTGGAAAAGATTAGGCAAACCTGCCAGGGACGGAGACTGGGAGAAACAGATGTTACTTAGAGAAGCTTAGTGGATATACAGAATAGATATGTTGAATATGAAATATGGTCTTAATTTTTTTTCAGTTTCTTCTTTATGGCACCCAGCAGATGCTTTGCCCTCCTGGCTAGCCCCAACCCAAGAGCAAATGCCACTACAGGACTTCCAACCCCACGAGTTTAGCCCCTCATGACAGAGCCATTCTGGGCAATGGTAATGCCCAGGGTACCCCTGTGGTGGCTATGCCATTAGTCAGTGACTGAGCCAAGAGATCCTAAGGCACAGGGGAATTTTTCTTTTGGTAAGTTTCCCCCAGGAGGGACACAGCATGCAATTGTGACAAGACATCAACCCATGCAACTGCAGACTGATGTCGGCATCCACCTGCCCTTCCACTAAGACCTCAGAGGCTCTGGTGAGCCTTCCCCCAGTGTACCACTATGGGCCACGTAAGTACCAAGCACTGTAGCCCCCCAGAGGAGGACAGCAGTCCCTGGGACACTCACCCTTCTCCCCACAGCTGGCCTTTGGCTTTCCGAGTTTGCTTCTGAGCCTGGGTCACCAGCATCATGAGCAGTTGCACAGCCGCTGCACTGGCAGTCCATCCCTGAAATATGGTCTTAATGAGGAGATATATTAGACTGCTTCATGTAAGGGTAAGGAGTATAACAGTGATCATGCTGTGTAGAGAGGCTATTTTGGTCTAGCCCTTTAGGAATGTTTTGGTTCCATTTGAAATATTTGACTAAATACTGTAGGTGACTCTACCTATGTGGATTTGAATCCCACTGGGTCTAATTTTGTATACTATTTGGGATTCAGGAGTGGAGTGGAGTGGTTAAAAAAAAAGGCTTTTGTGGAGTAAGGAGATCTCCATTGTTTAAGTCAGGTTGCTATTTGGTATGAGTCTTAGAAATTTGGAAAAATGATTGATAAAAGTAAAATAGTGCATCAGCAATGTGACTGTTTATAGGGCCAAAAGGGGCATGTGCTTATTTGGACAAATGAGACTACTGAAATGGGATATAGTTAGAAGCTAAAAAGATAAAAGAAAATATATGAGGGGCATTTAAAAGAATATCACAGCTGCTCTAAGCAACTAAAACAATATCACAAGTCATTAAACACCATCTGCTCTTGATAAAAATGGCATAGAATAAATTGGCAACAGTTTTCTTCAACTGTAAATTCTATTATTCCCCTTTTTACTTATTGCTTTTTGCTTTTCTAACCAAATTTCTCATATTTTTCCTGTGTCTCTCTTTGCTCACCCCTTCAAATGTCTTACTGTTTTACTGTAGGAAAAGATATAATAAATGTAAACAGTACTCAACAAACACCCAGCAAATAATTGCACAAAGTTCATATCATTTGCTCCTTTTTTCCAGTGCATTGTTTTGCTATGATCATTGTACTCCATGGGTTCTGTTGAGTGTTGCTGATCTCTAAACAGTGTGGGTTCCAATCCTCATTCCTTATTCACCATTTTCTGTTGCCATCCCCGTGGTTGCACTGTATTGCTCTGCATTTATTTATTACTTATTTATTGAATTTTGTTGATCCAGTAGGCTCACTGAGACTAGAAGTCCCTTTTTCAGGGGTGACCAGGGGGAGGGGGGATACAGATGATAACCAACTAAAACTGAACCAGATTAAGCTGTTGGTGGTATTTTTAATGAATGAGGGAAATTTGGCCCAGACACTGGGGAATTTCCCTGCTCTTTTCAAGAAGTGCCATGGGATCTTTAACATCCACCTGAACTACCACCAGAACAGGCAGATGGGACCTTGGTTTAACGTCTCATCCAAAAGATGGATTTCCTGTGCCTTTACTCGATCCAGCCACTGCACCTCAGACCATCAAGCCACTTGACTATGGTCACATTGGATGATACTCGTCAGTCACTGGGTCAGTTTCTTCTGGGCTCCAAATCTTCTTTTCCCACTCTGCTCCAGGAGATATTCAAAGACCTGTCTAGGAAGAGAACAAAAATCAAGGCAGCACCTTCTAAAATATTATTCCAAGCAAGAAAAGACTCGTGTAATCAGATAATATAGATGACTTGCCAATTCTAAAATTAAAAAATTGCCTATTATTATTTCCAAATGTTCCAGGCACCCTCTCAATTCAGCAGTCCACTCACAGAGGTGAATGATTCGCCAACTCGCCGGCAGATAGGGGAGTAGCAGAAGATGGTCAAAATGGGACTTCTTTAAAATAAAAAAAACAAGGTATCAGTAACAAATCAGAGATAAATCTACAGTAAGTGAAATATTGTCCATCTTTGTCATAGAAAAAATAGAGCACAAAAATTAACAAATGCTATTTACTGCTGTACATTTTCTGCTTATGAAAGTGCTTAACCTGCTTATGAAAGCTGATAAAAAAAGAAATGATAAAATGTTACAGAACCCATCTGTTATCAGCAGCTAGTCAAATTGATATTCATCTGAAAACCAAAGAGTTGGGGGACACAGTTCTGGGAAAAACACCCAATACTGATCATATGGACATTCATATTGTTGATCAGAATAATCTGTCATATTTTAATGAGTCTGATGGTAATCCAAACTGACTAAACATATCTTATGTCTTGAATACTAATATTTCAGAACAAAACATTAGAAATACAGAATTTAAAAATAATTTTATTTTGTGAAATATAGCTGGGATTACAAAACAACTAATCAATACAGAGTAGACCTCTTTTATTAACAAACTTCACTGTAGTTTGCCTGCAAGAAACATGGCATACACTGAAATTAACATTAACAGGCATGATGCAATGTGGTTTCCAGTAGTTAAACTAAATAAATATTAGAGTCATGCTAGGGGCATCATTACACATATAAGGATCAGCTATGGCATTCAAATTGTTGACAAGGCCAATATAAATCATTTTTTGTATAATCAGAGCAATTAACATGGCTACACAAATGTTTATTATTGTAAAATTATATATCCTACCACAAAATTCCCAATTATATGATAAAAACAGCTGGATTTTGCTAAAGACAAAAATACAGGAAATATATGTAACGTATCATTCTGCATGTGTTATACTAACTAGAGATTTCAGAGCAGGAATTGAAGATTATGATAATATGGAAGTCCTGGAATCACTGGTGACCTTAATGTACCTTACAGAAAAAGCACAGATACCGTTAAAAATGAATCCAGAAACAAACTGATAAATATTATTATGGAAAACTCCTTCCTCATCCTAAATGATTGATTAATTGGAGACTTGTTAGGCTCCTCAACATACTCTGGCCTGAATGGCCAAAGCAATATAGACTATTTAATCTGTACTCCAGAAAATTTATGTCCATTTAATTACTAAACTCAGTCTTCCGAACTCCATAAGCCCGAGTTTGGAAGACCGACCGGGTCTCAGTGCAAGTTGGGGGGCAAGCCCCTGCACCACTGCAAAAGGAGGCTCCACCCCTTTCATCCCCATAACTAAAATAACCAACTCTGAGGGGGGAGTGGACCTCGGAGTAAACTTTAGTAAATTGATGATAGAGATGAGAGTAGAAAGCAACCATGCAGGGTTACAGTTAAAAATTGTAATAACTTCCGTACAGTCAAATTTAGAAGTGATCCCTTTTCAGCCCTCACTTTCTTTAAAAAATTGTTTGTAGCCATATTGGTCTTTGTACAAAAAGATGAACAAAGTGGATAATTTGATATGTTTTATTGGACCAATCAGAGAGGGAGAATTATCTAATACTGACACTTGGAATCCTGACATTCAGGATCCCAAATATGGTAGCCTGACAAAAACTCGGCTAACACACACACACACCTCACAGGGGTAAGGTAGTGGATGTGATGAACTGCTACCCATCCCTAGTCAGGCAGAAGAACAGTGCTGAGGATGCAGAAGCTGGCTAAGCTGCTCCCATGGCATGGAGGGCTAGGCTACTGGCAGCTCGGCCAGCATGGCGCTCTTGACCTGAGTTCTGTTCCCAGGAAGGACAGATTTTTGCAAGTGCTGTTGTTGCCCCCCATAACTTGTTAACCTCCTCTGAGGTCCACTCCCCCTCAGAGTTGGTTATTTTAGTTATGGGGATGCAGTGGGTGGAGCCCCCCTTGCAGTGGTGCAGGAGCTTGCCCTCTGCCTTGCACTAAGACCCTGTTGGTCTTCCAAACTCAGGCTTATGGATTTCAGGAGATTGATTGTCAGGATTTCATTGTGAATCCATCAGAGATTTATAGAATATAAGCTTTCTGGCTGCACAGAGCCCTCATAAATCTGCCATTATTATCTGATGAAGGCCTCTGCATAGCCTGAATGCTTATATTCTCCAAAACTCTTTTTGGTTCAATAAAGGGTATCGGATCATCTACTTTATTCATATTTCTTTAAAGGAAAATAAAAAGACTGAAACTGGAGGGGGGTGGTTCTAGTTAAACACTTTATTATATAGTGAATCAGTTAGTAAAACCTTTGTCTGTCACCCTTATCTAAGATCCCATGCTCACTTATGGAATATTTGAGCATGTCTTCAAACTTGTGCATCACATTTTGTATGTTAAAAATTCTGAATCTGAAGTCAAGCTCTGTACATGGTTCAATCAGACCTGTAAGTTAGTAAAGAATAAATGATCACACTTAGTAGGATGTATGAAGAAAAATCCATCTAAACCAAATTTCTATTTACTCGATAAACAATGAAAAGATTATGAATATGTATTAAAAAGACAAAAACAAAATGCACAAAAAGAACTTTGGAATGATATGTATAAAGCAATTAACACAAACAATTAATTGCATGTTTGGTCCTTTGTAGCAAATGGGTCTTTTTATCACAATTATCTTTAGCTGTTTAAATTTTAGAAGAAAACTGGATAGAACATTATAATAATATCTTCTCAAGATTTGAAATAGCAGATCTGAGTCTTGAAAGAAATGATAAGTTTGATTACTGCACTTAACCTCTGGTCTTTACCATGTGGGAGGTTGAACAGGGTATTCTGGTATTCATCTTTGATAAGGCACCATGGCCAGATGCCATCCATTGTGAGATGCATACAAAAAAAAACCTTAACTGTGGGTACCAGTATTAACTGCTTTTTTTCCAATAACTCACTGAAAAAGAGATTCATCCATTTTTTCTTGGGAAAAAATGTTATAGTACCATTTCATAAAATGGTGTCTCTTTATGGCCTAAAACATATTCTTTCTATTAGTATATTGGACTCTTTGGGCTCAATTTCCGAAGCCCGAAGGATGATGTAAGGTACCTGCATCAAGCATAATTGACGCCAGTGACACCTTACATCAAAAGATGCATCAGTCCCTATTTTTGAATGTAGTCTGTATCGAAAAGCAGAGCTGTTGCACCAAAAGTGGCACTGCAACAGCCTTGCAACCCAAATTGGGGAGTGCCATGTCGCAAAGGGGCTTGCACCACAGTGGGGCTGCAACATTCCCTTTCTGCAATTTTGTAAGCACCACTGTGGCTGCAGCTAGGGGCTCCACTTAGACCAGTCAGTAGGTGGTCTAAGGACATCACAGTTGACCAGAAGGAAGCTCATAAATCAACAGCTTGCAAATAAATTAATTTGTTGATTAAAAGATGGGTCAGCAGCAACACTCCCATTGAATCAATGTTTCACATAATACTCTACGCTTTGTCAAGGCGGGGTCACACAGGTATCCCTGCTCAATTTAAAATACCTATTTTTTTAACTTTATTTAATATCAGGCTACAGCAGATGAGAAAAAAAAGGAAAAATTGTAGTTATCAGTACATGGTTCAGCTGAGCAAAAGTTCAGCTTAGTAGAATCAGGTGACTGCATAATACATTTGACAAAGTAGTGCATGGTGGAACTTAGCCTGTCTAATATGTCTTCTTAAGATACATAACTTTCCTAGTCTTCATACTTGTGGTGTAACATCAACTTAGTACATCCCATTCTCCTCTTCCCTTAAAGAGGCTCGGGGAGGAATTCCCAAAAGGGTATTTACTTGGATGGCTTGATCATTACAAAGTTGAGAACCAAGCATCCTGTAGTGTCATCTCCAGGGGTGTCCAGATCTCTCTCTATCTCTCTAGCTGTCCTCTCACTGCATACTGGGTATGCTCCAGTTTCATATACATTAGCATAGAGTTAATCCAGTGTGATAGAGTTTGGGGGGGGGGGAATTTGACCACCATTGCTGAGCCAGAACCCTTTTACCTACCACTAGTCCCAGATTCCACAACAACTGATCACCTTTGGACCCCTGTTGGACCCCACTTGGTAGACCCAAGAGGATGTCTAACATGTCAAGAGGTCTATGTACTTTCAGGACTCTGGCCAGGGCGTTGGCAATATCCTGCCAAAAGGCACACACTTTGAGAAGTTCCATGCCATATGGAAGAAGGTCTCTGTGTGGGCTTGACATTTTTGACATAGGTCTGAATTTGATGGGTCTATCTTATGTGCCTTTTCAGGCATAAAATAAGCTCTTTGTATAAAATTATAGTGAATAGCCTGCAGTCTATTATTAACAGAACAGCACATCCCTTTCTTAAAGATATATTTCCAATCACCATCTGTAAGGGAAAGAGGCTGTAGGTCTGCCTTTCATCTCTCCTTCAGCCTTGTAAGGGGATCAGGTAGGTCAGGCAAAAGGGTCTTATAAAACTGGGATGGGGGTAGGGCTTCTGTCCCCAGGGATTCCTCAGTAAAATTCCTTCCAAGGGAGAGCAAGCTAGCACCAGTGGGGCTCTATCTCCAACTCCCATATTTCCCAGTCTGGACTTCATCTGAAGATATGTGAAGAAGTAAGAGGCCCTAAGATTAAATTGTCTAGACAACTTTTGATAAGAAACAAACCCTCCCCCCCCATATATAGTTGGGATAACCAACATAGTCCCTTCTCCCTTCAGCTTGCCAGTGCCTCTCAGATCAGAGTTGGGATCACACCCCATTTCCATAAGGCATATTCTATTAGGGCCTCCAAGGAGAAAGATATGGGATGTTTCCAGATTTTATGGGCTGTCTCCCACTCCCTGAGGGACATACTAGTAAAAGTTTTTTTTATGATCTCAGTCATTTCTCTTGTCAAAGAGACTGCAAAGAGGGTTTCATATAAACTAGTGTCACCATTTAAGTTCTCCATAGTTACCCAGGCTCTGGCCACAGGTGTATGGAGGACAGCATCTGTGAGTGAGGCCAACTGAGCTGATAGGTAGTACAAATAACAATTAGGTAGCCCCAGGCCCCTCCACACCACAAGCTGCCACAGAATTTCCTTTATTATTTTAGGTTGTATATTTTGACAGAGGAGTGAGGTTATTACCCCCTCCAATGCTCTAAAGAATGTTTGTGGGACGTGAGCAGATAAAGTTTGAAATAAATACAAACATTGAGGCAGAATACTCATTTTAACTGAACTGACTCTTCTCAAGAGAGTGAGAGGGAAGGAACTCCATCTAGCACAGTCTTCTTTTATTTTTTGCAAAAGAGGTTTATAATTCACATCCCATAATTTAGAAATTTTCCGTGGGAGCTTAATTCCTAAATATTTGATCATTGAAACCGAGGCTATGATAGTGCTTGTTAGGTTTATCTGTATCATTTCCTTCCCTGAGGGCATTCATTTTCTCTTGGCCCAATTAATTTTATGGCTAGATAGGGGACCGTATAAAATACCTGCTTAAAGGCACAGTACAACATTATCTAAAACACATACCAGTGACCATCAGGAAAATCCTAATGTATATCCATGCATACATAAAAAGTGAAATAAATATCACCATAGTTACATAATGTGCAAAAATTGCCATCTATAGGAATCATCACTTAAAACTGAAATCAATAAGGTATAACTATACATTTATCAAATATATCAAATAGCCTAATTCTATCAAAAAGATTTCATGTGCAAATTAATTTTTTACCTTTAAGGAAAGGAACAAGACTAAAAACTTCATTCAGTCCCTCATCTTCACTGGCCCTTAAAATATATTGCCAATGACTCTCTGCTTGCAAATGTTTATTATCATCCCCCCAAGGATTCCTACTTTAACTTTCCAGAGATCTAGAAATTTGAATGAATGTCCAGGACCTGCATCCTTTAAGTGCATTGCTAATGCATTTGTTTTGTTCTGATGTGCTATGCTTTGTAAGTGTTCACCAATTCTAAGTTTGACATTTCTCTTGGTCTTCCCCTCATACATTTTCTCACAATTGCATTTTGCCACATACACTACATGTGTAGTGTTACAGTTCACAACATCTCTATTTGTGAATGTCTGATTGGTGATTGGATGCAGGAAGGTGCTACCTGTCATGATGTGTTATTAGAAAATGCAATTGCCGCATCTGAAGGTACCTGCTGGAAATTGATTTATTGTATTCTGTCCCGGTGCCTAGTATAGGCTACTGGTAACATAATCTGCTACTTTTTTGCCTCAACGGTAGACCATTCGGGGGGGGGGGGTTCAGCAATGTTTTGTAGCTTGGGCTTAGGGGATAGCACATGCCAATTTTTTTAACAAGACCTCTTTCACCTTAAAGCTCTGTGGAATAAATTCAGAAACAAAATTAATATACTCAGTATCATTTGTTCTCTTTTTTCCAGCAATTTACGTCTCTCTACTGTGCTTACTGTCTCCCTCGCTTGATTAACACATTTTAAATGACATCCCCTATTTTCAAAGCACTTAGTTAGTATTTCAATACCCTCAGTATATGTGTCTGAATATGAGGTGTTTCTGTGTAGGTGCATAAACTGCCCCTTGGGGATATTTTTAATCAGATGTCTGGGATGACAGCTGTCATAGGACAACAATGCATTTCTCTCAGTGCGTTTTCTATAGAGGCTAATAACAATCCTGCCCCCTTCACCTAGTTCTATATTAAGGTCCAAAAAATAAATGTCCTTATTTGTTGTCATTGTAAAATGGAGATTCACATTAGTTGATTCCAAATATGTTTCAAAAATAGATAGTGATTCTATGGGGCCCCTTCAAATTAATATAATGTCATCAATAATGTGATTATACTTTACAATGTGCTCCACAAAGACATTTCTGTCTGACATTACATATTCTCTCTCCAAATGGGCTAGATATATTTTTGCATAACTGGGGGAGAATGCAGCCTCCATCGCTGCCTCTTTGATTTGCAAAAATAATGTTTTATCAAATATGAATGTGTTATACTTTAGCACTTTTTCAGCAAGCATCAGTATACATTCAAAAAAGCCTATGGTGTACCCAGAGTGTCTTGAAGTGCCTTCAGTCCCTGTGTGTGGGGAATATTGGTATATAGTGAAATGACATCCATAGTAACAAGGTTGTCACCTTCGTCTAACACCACATCCTCCAAAATCTTTAGATAATGAGTGATCTCTTCAATGTGCACCAGCCACAAGGGAACAAGCATTTTTTATGTGCCCACCTACATATTTTGCTAACGGCTCTGTTAGTGCACCAATACTCACCACAATTGGACATGCTGGAGGATTTTGCTGGTCTTTGTGAATTTTCGGGAGACCATAGATAGTGGCCGTCACCGGATTCACAAATAAAAAATTCAAATGTCTGTCTAGTTATAATACCATTACACAAAGCTTCATTCAAGTACACATCAATATCCCTTTTGTACACAAGTGCAAGATCCCTGGAAAGTTTAATAAAGAAATCAGTATTCGAAAGCTGATTACACAGTTCCCTATGATACTTACGTTTTACTGAGTACAACAATGGCACCACCCTTATCAACTTGTTTGGTCTCAGTTCATTCATTTGCTGCCAAGTCTTTGATGGCTATTTTCTCTTCCCTTGTACAGTTGTAATATCCTTGCTGTCCCATTGTTTTAATAAAATCATGTATGTCATTTTCACATAATCTGTCGAATACAGATACAGCATTGTTGTTAGTAGGGATATAAGTGAAAGGTTTTCTAAGGGGAATAGATGTCATGGAGTCATTTTGTATGGCTTGGCTTGATGCTATAGGACTGTCAAGGCAAACTCCAAGGTCCAACTTCCTAGCGAACCTATGCAGGTCCACAGTGGTATCAAATTCATTAATTTGATTTGGGGGAACAAAATTAAGGCCTTTCTCCAACACATGTTGTTCAATCTTAGCAAGATTATCAGTAGAAATGGTAATAACGAGTTAGTCAGTTACCTCTTACATCCTCTGCCCCACTGGTATCTTTCCCATGGTCTGTAGTACTGGCTGTTGATTTCTTTTTGTCCTCTTCCCACAAGTGCCCCTCTGCATTGTCTTTGAACTGGCACATGCGTGGGCTCCTTCTGAGTGGTCTTGGTTGTATCTCTGGTAAACCAGGATAAATTCCCTCCTTTGCATCTCTCCATGCATTGTTCCTCAACACCATGGGCTGTGTGCCTTCTGCGAGCGTTGTTCACCTCCTGTTGGTTCCGCTGTGCTTCCTCCATGATCTGATGGTTCACATGTTCTTGTCCCACAGTTGCTAACTGGTTCAGCAGGGTGAGGGAGACCACCTCCCTGCTCAACTCTAAAAAAGAACTAACTTGACTATTAGCATCAGAGTCTGACCCACTCATATATACATGGGGCTGGATATTCAAACTGCGCTATTTTGTGGTGCAAGCCCTTGCGCTGCACAAAACAGTTGCGCAGGGGTGTGGCCGGGGTGATAGTCAAAGGAGTTGCGCTATTGAGCAACTCCTTTGAATATCACCCCCGCCACAGCCACTGTGCATGGCGCAGTGGAACTTGCGCCACCGCAAGTGGTCAGAGTGGAGCATTCAAGTTGTGGTGGCACAAGTACCATTGCGCCATGCACAAATTTCCCATATTCAAAAGGTGACATGCAAATGGGGCCATAATTCAAGCAAGGTGCAGGTGGGGCCATTTGCATCTATTTATGGCCCCATTTGCATGCCATTAGCATGCAGGTGTGCCGATCCCCGAGGACTTGCACCTGGCGCCCTGCCAGGCAGCAGCCATTGGGGACCGACGCCCCCTGCAGCCCGATCACAGGCAGCACAGAGTCTCCCCACCAGAACATATCCCTGGTGGTCCAGTGGACCGCTAAGCCCGATCGCGGACAGCAAAGTGATGAAAGTCCCCCCCAAGACCAAATCCCTGGTGGTCCAGTGGACCGCTAAGCCCGATCGCGGGCAGCAAAGTGATGAAAGCTCCCCACCAAGACCAAGTCCCTGGTGGTCCAGTGAACCGCTAAGCCCGATCGCGGGCAGCAAAGTGATAAGCTCCCCAAAGACCATATCCCTGGTGATCTAGTGTCCCCCACCCCACCCACCCACGAAGCCCCACCACCCCGCTCCCCCAGCAACCCGGCAGCAGACTAGATCACCAGGGATATGGTCTTGGAGGGGGAGCTTTCATCACTTTGCTGCCTGCGATTGGGCTTAGCGGTCCACTGGACCAGCAGGGATTTTGGTCCTGGGGAGGGGGTTAGAAACTTTGCTGCCCGCGATCGGGCTTCACACGCTGTCCACTGGACCACCACAGGGATATGTCCTTGGGGAGGTTTACCTTTGCTGCCTGCGATCGGGCTGGTGGGGTGGGTGTTATTTATCACTTTTGCCTGCGATCAGGCCAGTTGGGGGAGGGGTGTTTTAAACATATGCCCGTGATTGGGCCAGTCGGGGGTGAGGAGTTTTTACACTTTTGCCCTTGATCGGGCTGCAGAGACGGGGAGTAGGTTGAGGGCCAGCCACGGGTGGCAGCTGCTGTGTTGCGCCCTGCAATGCAGCAACTCACCTGTGGGTGGCCCTCGACTTACTCCTTTTTTGTGGCTCAAAGTTGTGTGCAGGTGCAGGTCGGGGGTTGCGCCTGCACAACTCTGCACAGCCCGCTGAATATCGGGCTGTGCAGTTTATGCATGGTTCCATCCCCCTCCAGTTCAGCATGCATTCATTTGCATTGCGCTGTTGCTCAGCTTGCCTTGGGGGGGCGCAACTGCCTCCTGCTGAATATGGTAGAATGGCGCAATTTCGGACTTGCGCAGGTGCAACCCTATTGAGCATGGCGCAACCCTTTTGAATATCCAGCCCAGGTTGATTATTTATATCTCCTCTATGTTTCATAATTGACCTGGGTGTAGCATTCTCAGTTTTTTCTGCATCATCTAAAATTAATTTAATAAAACCCGCACTGGATTCAGAGTAATGCGTTTGTCATTTAGTTAAGAAATTAGCTTTGTCAGTTACAAAAGCAGGTTGTAAAGTTGCCTGTAGCCCTCTAAGAGCCACTTTCACTTCTTGGTATGCTGCCATAGTTACTCTCTGCCAGTAAAATCTGTGAGCCCTCAGTGCTGCTCACTCTAATTATACAAATGCTTGTTTTATATTCTCTGGTTCCGTTTGTACTTGTGAAACATCATTTAAACTGGTGTCACCTGTTTCTTGTCCTGCAAGCAGTGTGTTTACATTACCTTCTCTGTAAAATAGGGACTCCACAAAGTTACTATTAGGAACCCTCTGCTCCCTCTGTTCTATTGAGGACATTACAGGATTTAAGCTGCTAGAGGGGTTATTACAAAATATCAGGGGTATGCTGCTGTCAGCCTGGGTCCCATTAATCCATCAGCTTGCCATTTCCACTGGATGCAAACTAGCATTATAGTGCTCAAGCCATAAAAACAACACTAGTATTTTGAAGTCTAGGTGGCACTTAGAACATGACTGGAGCTGCAACATAAAAAAGTGTATAAGGGAACTGTGGCAGTGCTACACGCTGTGGTGAAGAGGGTCGGGTTCTGTTAGTGGGCTGCCAGGATCAGAAGGGGCATGGGGATGCCATGGGGGAACTGGGGAGACAGCTGGGCATGATCTGGAGTGATGTACCACCTGCCAGGGGTGTCAACTGCATATGCATTCAGCCAATCAGATGGGACCACTGGGGAGGTGTTCCAGGGACAGAAACTGACATGGCACCAGTTGAGCACAGCTCCGGTAGCTGGCCATAGGTGGCCAGCTATGGGGCAGCTGCCAGGGCTGTGCCCACCTTGTGCCATGTCACTTTCTGTCCCTGGAACCACCCCAGGTGGTCCTATCCCATCTAGCTGTATGCAAATGCAAATGGCACCCTCACCAGGTGCCACATCACTCCATCACATGCTCAGCTGTCTCCCCAACTCTACCATGGCAACCCCCATTCCCCTTCTGCCCCAGCTCTGTCCACCCCAGCAGATTCACCACCACCCCAACTATCTTGGCCCCTCTATTCTTGCACCGGCTGGGGGAGCCGGATCCTTGTGGCAATTCCCTCAAGTGCACCATATGTTTGGCACTAGCCTGTGGCTGTGGTGACTCCTGTGTTTTTTTTATCACAGTTTTTGTTTCTCCTGCTACAGTGCCTTACCAGTGGGGGCATCCAGCCACCACCCCTGCCCATGGGTAGAGCAGCAGGCTCACTCGCATGATGGCGGGGGTCTGTCACGGCCATCGCTGATACACTTGAGGGCTCCCCCATCCCTGCCAGCCAGAGTGGTGCTGAGCCCCCCAAGTGTGATTCCACAACAGTCCTCCCCACACTGCAGGGCATGGCCATCAAGCTGCTCAGTCACATCCAGCCTTTTCTATTTTCTCCCCAATGGGAGCATGGACGTGCAGTGATGTCCATGCACCAATATGCTGATGTCCGCCATGCTCCCCCCTTCTAGATACCCGCACATCCACAGTACCAACGGGCATCCCCAGGGCCCTCCAGAGTGTGGTGTGTAACCCATCCTTTCCCCCAGGACTGGGAGAGCAGTCATCGGATGCTCGATCCCAGTCCTCCCCTAACACCCACCGACAGCCCGGGCTTGTTCCCAAACCTGGGCCGCCAGCGTGGAGTGAGGTGTGGCATCCAGCGCTTCAAACTTCAGCACCACCAGGCCAGCAACTTCTATGTTTTTGGCACAGGGACCCCCCTTTTATAAAATTGGGCAGAGGATTTCTGATGCACCCAGAGTTCACTGCAGCTTTAGAGTGATGCACCATACAGCAAATAGTTAAACATATCTCTTTTTTTCACTTATATTTTATTGTTTTAAACATAAAACAACATCATGCAGTAATACCCTCCTACCAGGCATACATATCTAGATATCAGGAGCCATTCAATGGAAGACAGCACAACAATGCCTATGCAGTCTTATATAAGGAGTTGGGGAAAAGATCCATAAAAAAGAAATGAGTTGATGCCTTTTATTGGACCAGCATAGATGTTACAAAAGAAAATAGGAGCTTGAGCTTTTGAATTACATAGAATTCTTCATCAGAAAAATAACAGTTGGTTCAGAAGAGTACACTTTCTTAAAGTCCAGATCATGCATGAAAAACAGATAAAAATTGTTAAAATCCCATTGTCTTAAAACTGTTTTTAAAAATCAGCACAGATGGAACAGAGTACTATCACAAGAAAGGTATGTCAAGGCCAAATGTCCTGAATTGATAAGTTTCTTCCCTGAAAAAGGCCATGAAACATACAGATGAATTAAGCTGAAGAAATACATAATGAGTTGGGGGTATTTCAGACAAAACGCTAAGATAGTTTCCCAAGAAAGCTGCACCTCAGAACAGTGTGGTGATCTTTCAATAAGGCAATCCATAAATGGGTTTGATTCAACTTAAAAAGTTGATGTGAACCCAATCCAAGCATTTTAAATTAAGAAAAAAAGGTAGTGTACCACATCAGCACTGCAAATCCACAGGACGACCACATCAGGCACAGTTTTAATAACAAAGTCACATTCCTATCAGTAAGACAGAAAATATTACCAGAAAACTAATTCTATTATAACACAGAACTGTCACGTATCTGCATTAAAAGGCACTAAAATAACAGAACTAACAGGAGTCCAGGGAATTATGAGTACATTAAATGATTGTCCTGCACCAATATATTGAAAAAACTTTATAAACATTAGAAAAGAAACTGAGCGTAGAATGGCTGCAAGAAAACTAAAAGAGCAGAAAAAGAAGAGTGAAAGGGTATTCTGCAAATACACATTATGCCACATGGCGTCCGCCATTGCTTTACTCTTTATAAACATGCCAACCACAGAGCAACTGGGTTAAAGTACACAAGATAAAGAAAGTTTATCTTTTCAAATAATGCTCAGTATTATAATAAAGCAGGAATTAACTATGTATGTAAACAATAGTTTTAAAGCCAGTCCCTGGGTTCAAGCTCCCCTGCAATCAAGTAACAAAAAGTCATTGTTCTCAGGTTGTTTCTTCTCCCTCCGAGTCAACCTCCTCTCTCAGTTGGCTAGCTTGAAACTCCCTCTCCAAGGCCTCTACTTTCTTCCCAGTTTCTTGACAATCAGTGTATTTACTGTATAAGTGTGTCCACCATAATGGATGTGAAGCCAGGCTGGCATGAGGCATGAGTAACAATCCCAAGGTTATGAAGGCAAGCCCACACTGCATCAAATTTCTTTCTGTGTGAGCAAGTGGAGAATGAAAGATCAAGGAAAAGGTGCAATTTTGTACTTTGGAAGTTAAAATCATATGAGTCACAGGCAGCTTTCAGCAATATGTCTCGAATAGTCACTCCCACAGTGACCAGTAAAACAGTCCTTGGGAGATTCTGTTGGATGGGTGCAGCCCATGGGGAAATTCTGTAACCCCTAATGATCAAAGGGGCTACCCCTTCTCATGTCCACCTGGAGGGTGCCCAGTAGCCAGTTTTGCAGAAAGAAGGTTAAGTCAGGACCCTTACTACCCTCCAAGATCCCCACAAGATGGAGGTTTATAGCTCTCTGAGCATTCTCTACTTCCTCCAAATGATAACAGAGCTGGCTGTTCACCTGAATGAGCATTGCCAAAGTGATGAGGGCTTTAGTTGCTTGTGCCACAGCCAAAGTCGTAGTCTGTGCAGCATGCTTGATTTTTAAATCTTGTTCACCAAAATGCTTTGAGATCTTCTCTACTTTGCTGTTGATGGCTTTCATGGAAAGTGTAAGGGATTTCCAAGGCAGTTCACTCGATTCCGCTGCTCCCACTGATGCCATATCTGCCTGGTGCTCCTCTGGCGGCTAACTTTCAGTGCCTCCAGATCCCCCTTTATTTGAACTACCCATGAAAAATGTTGGTATCTTTCTGTTCTTCTGGAGAAGAGGAATCGAGTACTATCACATGCAAAGTGGAAAATAATAATAAAAGAAGATATTTTAGGCATAAATGTCTCTCTTCCACAGAGCTGACAGGAAGCATGTCTTCTCAATAAGTGTGCTCAACAGTGCCCCCAGTTAACACATCTCTATTCTCAAATAGTAACTACTTCAGATTTTTGTATATATAAAAGTGATGTTCGAGTTTGTTTGCCTGAAAGGCAAACCTCCAGATAGCATTGAACAAGATTATTCATTTAGACTTGAATTTTGTTGGATACCCTCAGATGACACTTAATCAAAACATGATTAAAACCATGGATCATTGGACCTCCTCCAGTTTTGAATCCTACATCCAAGGTCCAACTACTGAAATCCACCTAGCCCAAAACATGCTAGTCTCCAACTCTCGTGCATGGAGGGAAGGCACTCAGTGGTCTTGAACCCCAGAGGTTTCTCCCATCAGGAGTTTTTCCTCTTCTTCATGCTAAGGGACTATTCCGTGGGTTTGAAGAGGTGGCACAACAAACTCTGTCTCGATATTTTGGGGATTTCAGAGTGTATTTCCTTTGGCTATGGGTCCATATGCCCATGACACCTTTAAAGAGTTGAAATACTGTGAGGGCATTGGCTATAGTATGTTACACAAGCACAACATACAGTGAAGATCTTCAGGATGAAGCGCAGCACTGCAGAATTCTGCAGTAAAACTACTGCAGCAAACAATGCAGTTTCAATGGGAGTTAATCCCTTTTGTCATGCAGTAAACCTGTGACACTACACTTCATCCTAGTGGGCTTCACTGTATATGCATACTGTATGATCAGCTGCCCCGTGACCTCTCAGCTGGTGAGGGTTCTGTGGTCATCTGATCAGATCCCCACTTACTTAATGGATCAGCTTACTGGAACCCTATGTCTAGCCCATTGCTATCTACTTCCCTCTCCTCCTTCTTCTCTGGCACTGTCACCTACCTATCCTTCTTGGTGATTCGGCACTAGATCGGAAGAGTGCTGTCAATAACAGCACCATCCACTGCTTTCCACTAGAGTGGCAGGACAGAATGCTGCCACACAACAGAGCACCAATGGCAGTGGCTGCACACCGCAGAGACAACTGCTACCACTGTAAAATTTATTTTTATTTGGGGGGCTTTTCCCCCGCACCCACCGAACATAAAGATTCCTACTCTAGGGGGAGTGGATCATGGTGAAAAATGAAATTTGTGGGGCAGTGGAATACTGTTTCCATGACCCTTTGTAAAAAAACGTTTCATAAGAAGAAATTAAGGGAGACCAGAATTAGAACCCTGGTCTCCACCACCATTCTGCCAAGCAGCTCCCATGCCCCAGCACTCTGTGTCACAGGAGCAGCTTAGCCAAGTCTCCCCAATTCCTCTACCCTTATCCTTTCACACAGTATCATGGATAGTGACCTGGGGAGTGCTTACTGCACAATGCTATTTAAACCCTATCGCTATCTGTAGTAGCGCTATTCAGACCACGTTATTCTTGTTGCTCCATATTTGTAGTGTTATTCTGACCATGTAGAGGTGATTACAGGCAGTATTTCCTTGGCTATGGGTTCACACACCCATGGCATCTCAAAAGGGTGGAGATATGCTTAAAGCACTGGCTGCAGTACATTACATAAGCACAACATACAAACATACAGTACATATGATCAGCTGCCAGTGAACTATAAATAAGCGAATAACAAGGTAAGCCCTTGTCAAGGCATCAGTGAGATATGAAATGTTGGGAGTTGGTCAGTGTCTGCTGTTGGGTGTGTTTTGCACAGTAAAGTGTAAGTGTAACATGTTTTAATTAATAAATTATCCATCACCCTGAGAACTGTACAACACTTTCTGCTTTTCTCTTTGGCAGTCTTATCCTGTTTATTATTGCTTCTATCTCTTTGTTTGACAGACAGAATTCTCTAATAGTTGTGATACTATTGCTAATGTAAGGTAAACAGTCCCATTTGAAGCAGAGACTCTTTAAACATAAAATAGGCATACCTATTAAATGTCCCTGTTTTCAGAGACATCCCTGATTATACCTCAGTAATTTCCTTTGTCCCTAAAAAAATTTTCATTTCTGTCACTGAAGAGTAGGGGTCTGAAGCATAAATTAATTTCTCACATTGGTGGTAAAGTCTACTCCTCCACCATGAACAGCTTTTCATGCCAAGCTGCACATTATAAGAGGCTTCCTTAGCTGATATTACCATGTTTTAAGATTTGTTCATGTTTTTAATCAGGGGAGGTTAGCACCTGGGTGGGGGTAGAGCAGGTGGAAGTAGGAGGAGGGTGGTGTGGTTGGGGTATTAGTGGTATAGGGTGATGGGTGATAGGTGATTGGTCTGGTGACAGAGCAGTGGTGGGGGGAGGTTGGGGGGCGAGCGAGTCAAAATATCCATTGTCCTACCACCGGAGGAAGGTTAGGCCACAGACTATGTAAAAGTGGGGTTAGTGGAAACATTTGTAAACATTCTCAAGGCTTAGGTGAGCACACAGTCCCGATTCGAATTGGCTAGTCTTACTACACTCGATCAGTTCCTTTGGGAGTTCATTGAACCATTTGGGTCCACATAAGGAGAGGGATTTCTGGGCCTGTGCTGTCCACTTAAATAGCACCACCATCCCCCCTTGAATCGCATTCCGAGTCCTGATGGTAGGTTGGGCTGTTTTGAAGAGGCAGGTGGTTAAGCCCTGGGTGAGTCCTAGCATTGACTACTTAGTCAGTAGGCATAATTGGTACTCTATTGTGGAGAGGGAGCCAGCCCATCTCTTGGTAGAGGGCACAGTTATGTATCCAGGAATCAGCCCCCAGGACTAAGCGACAGGCTTTGTTCAGTAGGGTTTTTACCCTTTTGAGGGCAGTATCTGTACAGGCACCATAGATAACTAGGCCATAGTCAATGGACGATAAGATGGAACAGCTTATGATTAGTTTCAGAGCTTCTGGTGTCTTTGAGTGCTGGTGCCAGTAGAGGACACCAAGTTTTGCATTGGCAGACTTTGCAACATGGTCGACATGGTTTCTGAAAGATAGGATGTCATCAAGATGGACCCCAAGATATTTCAAGGTCCATACTTGTTCAAGCATATCCCCTTTGAGACTCTGGATCTGTAATGGCCCAAACTTCTTTTTGTTTTGTTGGATGGAGAACAGCATACTTTTCATTTTTTTGTAGTTGAGCAACAGTTTGTTACTAGAGAACCATTTTTCTAGTCTGTAGAAATTGTCTTGGAGTACAGCGGAGATCTTAGCCAGGTTCATTCCTTTAACAGAGATGACTGCATCATCAGCATATAGCAAGATGTGTATAGGGCAATGTGAGGGTAAAGGGTTGTAAAAGAGACTGAAGAGGAGTGGCCCTAGAATTGATCCTTGGGGGACACCTAGGCTCACCTCTCTTGGCTCAGAGAGCTTGTCTTTGATTTTGATGCATCGGGTCCTGCAATAGAGGTAGCTGTCAAGCCATTCCACCATGTCACTGGACAGTCCAATTGTAAGGAGGTTTTGTAGTAGTAGTAGTTGGTGGTTGACAGTGTCAAAGGCTTTAGCGAGGTCTATAAAGACTGACCCCACTGCCAGACCTTCATCAAAGGCATCATGTATTTGGTAGGTATAATCAACCAGCGTGGAGAGAGATGAGTGATCTCTCCTAAACCCTTGCTGTTGGGCACATAATATGTTGTACTTAGTTAGATACTCTGTGAGCTGGTCTGAAAGACTCGTTCGGGGGCTTTTGATAGCGAGGGGAGAATGGAGATGGTCCTGTAATTGGACAGATTGGTGGTATCCCCTGATTTGAAAACAGGAGTTACCAGTGCCTCCTTCCACTTGTCAGGGAAGACACTAGACCTTAGGGATGCATTGAACACTTTGATAAGTGGTTCAACTACCCTTTTATTACCAGAGCTATCATTTTGGTATCAATGAGATTGCTACCCATCTGTGTCTTACCTAGTGCTTGTTTAATATATTTTAGGGTTTCTTGCTTACTGAGCTGCTTAAAGTAGAATAGAGGGGTCCCACTTGTTGTGGTGGCATGCAAAGTTGTGTTTGAGGGTATATTAGGTGTTGAGGAGGATATATAGTCCCTGGGTAGTACAGCACTGAGATTGGTGAGCACTTGGTTAAAATCATTCGCTATGCCACCTGACTCCCGGAGTGTCTCAGTAGAGGTGATAATTAATTCAGAATAAGCACTGGGTGCGTTCCCCATTGCTGACTTTACAGAGTCCCAAATATCCCTTCAACGGCCCCAGCTCCTCCTCAATAGGTTGTTGTAACAAGAGGCTTTGGCCAGATGAATGAGCTTGGTGCACTTGCTCCTGGCGGTTTTGTAGACAATGACATCTGGATGTTTCCCTGTTTCTTTGGCTCTATGCCACAAAATGTCCTTTTGGTGCATGAGCTCAATGAGGAAGCCAGTGAGCCACAGGTTGGTGGCACTTCTATCTTTTCTCATTCTATAGGGGGCAAATATATTGCATGCCTTGTTAAATATTGTGATGAAGTAATTTAGGGCTTGGTTTCCATCCTGTGCCCCATCCAGAGATGACCAGTCTACCAGCATGATTTATTGTCTAAAGTTGTTGAGCTGACCAGGTCTTAGTGATCTATTTCTTAGCAGCTGGGGTACACTTTTGGTAAACTTATTTGACCATGTGCATGTTACTGGGGAGTGATCACTAAGGGTGTCAGGTAGGACTGCCAGCCCGGTGGCGCTGAGGGTTCAGGCACTGGACGCCACACCTCACTCCACACCGGTGACCAGGGTTCGGGAATGAACCAGGGTTGTTGGGGATCAGCAGGGGAAGAGAACAATTGAGTGTCCGTAGGACTGCTCTCCTTCTCTGGGGAGGGGGGTGTAATGCTGCTGGTACTCGGGCAGCCCCTGGTGACGGCTGGGAATCACTGAAGCTCTGGCAGGATCTGTGGGGATGGACTGTGGAGGATGCCAGGATCAGGGAGCATGTGGACATGCGTTTGCTCGAGTCCTTGGGTGTCATTGCATGCCACAGACGTCGAATAGGGAGAAAAAGCAGAAACATGGGCACCTGACACGGCGGTTTGATGGCAGTCTCTAATGGGGAGACCAGTTTGGCTCCGTGGATACATGGCACATGGGATCCTGACTTCGAGGCATTGACCTAGGGTGAGAGCTCCCCTTCACCCTGCCACGCGGGGTAAGCTGCGGGGGTAACTGTGGGACCCACAATTGGAGCTGAGGGGATTCCCTGGAGATGGTGGCCGGAGACCCAGAAAGGAGATGCCTGACGTGATATGAGTAAGCAGTCTAGTGGCTCAAAGAGGCGGAAAAAATAGAAAAAAAAAAGTACAATAAGCAAGGCCAGCCCAGTGGCACTGAAGGTTGAGGTGTTGGATGCCACACCTCATGTCACATCAGCGACCCGGGTTCAGGAGCGACCTCGGGCCACTGGGGGTTGGCAGGGGAGGGAGAGGATCGAGCATCCATCGACAGCTATCCTCTCCTGGGGATGGGTGGGTATATCGTCCTGCTCCTTGGCTGACTCCTGGTGGAGTATAGAGGCAGTGGCAGATCCCGTGAGACATTGAAGCTTGGTTTCATGACATGCATACACCTCCATGCATGCGCGTTCATGGCCACGAGGGTAGGGACAAGAAAAATGTGAAACATGGCAGCAGGCTTCATGAAGCCCCTCCAGGATGCTGGCATTGCTCAGGCACAACCTGAACATAGCGACTCCAGATATGTGTATGGGGTGGGGGAGGATGGCCCCCCTCCCTCCCCACCATGGTGGTAATCCGTGGGGGAATACAGGGCTCGGGAGTGCCTAACAAGGAGCGGAGGCTTGGTGGCTGGATGAGGTGGATGCTTGCCTGCAGGCTGAGGAGGATAAACAATACATGAAAAAAAAAAGTACAATAAGCAGTTCCAGAGGAAATGCAGTCAAGTCAGGCTCAAAGGGCTTAAGGCAGAACATCTTTACCTTTATATCATCTTTCTGTATTAATATCCCTGAGCTGGTTTAGTCTATATGTTCAGTGATCTTTTTATTTGATTTCTTCTCATAAATGCTGCAGGAAAAAGTATTAAAGCCATCCACCATTTCTTTCCCCTTGTTTATGGTGGTACTGTTTTCTATTAGTGGCCCTACCTATACCCACCCTGTGCACATATCTGGAGCCGCTGTGTTCAAGTTGTGCCTGAGCAAGGCCGGCATCCTGGAGGGGCTTCATGAAGCCTGCTGCCATGTTTCACATTTTTCTTGTCCCTCCCCTTGTGGCTATGAATGTGCATGCATGGAGGCGTATGCATATCATGAAACCGAAGCTTCAAGTCTCCCGTGATCTGCCATTGCCCCTGTACTCCACCAGGAGGCGTCTTTGTCCATTTATATAGCTATGAAAGGACTTACAAGTATATTTTACTTTTGCTGCCAACTGTAGTACTTTTGACCTTTTGGCTCTTCTTATTTCTCTTCTGCTCTCCTTAACTAGCTGCCTGTATTTTTTCCAGTCACGTTGGGTATCCTCTTTTTTGGCCTTTTTATATGCTTTTTACTTTTCCTAATTTCTTAATAAATCAACAATCATTTATTTTCCCAGTGTTATTATATTTAGTCTTGTCTGGTAATTTTTCTTACCAGGTTTTCTAGTATATCACTCAACATTTCCAACATTTCATCTAGGTTGCTGTCCCTCTCAGTGCTATACATTCACCCAATTGTTGTAGTGTTTATGGGAGTCCCTCATTGCTTTAAAATCTGCCTTATTGAAGTGTTTTGTTTTAGATAGCCCATTTACTCTGTTATTGCAATTTTTGATCTTAAAAGTTACCACTTTGTGGTCACTGCTACCTAAGGTTCTTTTACATCAAATCTATTAAGCGCTCCTCTAGATTGCTTAATACAGTTTCAAGAACATGTTTACCCATTCTAGAATGGCTTACATGTTGTTCCAGGTTTAAAGATGTTACTGCATATAAGAACTCATTTTCCATAGGAGATCTGCCCTCTCTACTTTCCCACGATATTCCTGGAAGATTGAAGTTGCCTGCAAGTACCAACTAGTTTTTGTTTTTCATGTTCTTTATTTACCTTAATAATTCCTCATTTAGATGTTCCTCTTGTGAAGGTGGTCTGTAAATTACTTCCATTACTATTTTTTCTTCGTGCTGTAGTAGTTTAACCCATATTTGTTCTAGATGGTTCTCTGATGTCTTGATTAGTTCTACTGTCTCCAAGTCATTCCTTACATATAAGCCTACTCATCCACCTTTCTTACCTTTTCTGTCTTTGTTGAAGTCCATAAAGCCATCAGTCTATTTTTTCCATGCCTGTCCCTCCTGCCACCATGTTTCAGTGATGTCGCAGATATGGATTTTGTCACTTTTCAGTATGTATTCCAAGTCATCCCTTTTATTACTTAGGTTTCTAGCATTTACTAGTAATACCCTCCATTCATTCTCCCTTTTCTTGTTTTTTGCAATATTTTTGTTCTGTGTAAATTCAGTTTTTATTTGCACATCTCCTCCCCATCCCTGTTTCTGTTTAGTTTAAATAGTTTCTGATGTTAGACTTTATCCTTTCTCCAAGCACACTTGTTCCATCTGTAACAAGAAACAGCATTCAACACACATAATGCATAGCATACACAGTCTATCTAGACAATCAGTTCCTGACTGGAGTAAGCATACAATATTTATTTATATGTTTATTTATTTATTAAGACAAACATATTTTACCAGGTAAACAAATAGAGCCCAGAAGGCTTATTTCCAGTTATTACCTGGGGAGGAGGTGGAGGAAGGTTACAGGGGAAAATACATTCACCCATAAGGGGTCTTGACAGTATCAAAAGCACAGCTGACAAAGATGCATACATACTGGAATACATTTTCCAACATGGGATCTTATAAAAAAGCAGCAGTACATAGTATAAGATAGAGCAAAATTGCATAAAATGTACAATAATTAGTCAAATGCATTTGGAGTCAGTACAACTGAGATTCATTCTGTCTGCAGAGCATGTTACATACTGTATGTAGCATACAATGGTCAGTGTGCCAAATAGGTTTAAGTTGCAGAAGAGAATAGTTGGTGGCCCCGTGCATCCAGTATGTAGAGCCAGGCTTATGACAGTTTCTACCAGAGGGAGTGGCTGTTGCAACCATGGCACACGGTCAAGGAAGCATGATGAACTTTGATTTACCACTTACATAATGGAAAGGAGTTGGCTGAAGTAATTTTTGCAGTTAGACTGTTCCAAACAGAGGGAAGCCTATAGGTGATTGAAGCTTGCCCTAGGTTTCTCCTGCAGTGTGGAACCTGGAAATTACAACTGTCTTCAGACTTGAGGGAATTTGAGTGATCTGCAGCCAATGCAAAAAGATCCAAGAGATAACTAGTAAGTTTTCCTATCCAGTACTTGGCCACCACTAGGGCAGTGTGCCCAGAGTGCCTTTTCGACGGCAGTAATCACTTGAGTTCATTATACATTATGCAGTGATATGTTTTGGGGGAAAAGGCCAGAATGAGTCTGCATAGGACAATGAAATGTGTGAACAGTTTGGATAGGGCAGAGGAGCAGGCACCAGCATAGACCTAGACATAGTCCCCATAGTCTAGCAAGGGGAATATGTAGCGCTTAACCACCAGCTTTTTGATGTGTGACTGAAGGCAGCTTTTCACCATGTAAAGGGCCCTAAGCTTCACCTAGCACTTGGCTGTTACATAGGATATGTGGTCAGAATAGTCAGAATGTTGTTCCAAGTGGAATCCTAGATATTTGTATGAGAACTCTGAGACAAGGCATTCCCTTTGTAGGGAATGTCGGTTAAGTGAGTCAGGAGCTGCACTTAACCAGTGGCTGGATTTGGACAGCATAGATACAGTTTTCTTCTGGTTTGTAACTGGTTGGGTCTCCTGAAACAATTTTTGAATGGCGAAGAAGTCCTTTTGCTGGGGCTCTTCAATGGAGGGGACAGAAGGGCCAGATGCATAGACAACTGTATCATCAGCTATGTGTATGTTACAGGAGGAGAGGGCTTGAGGGAGGTCATTTATGAAGACTGTGAACAAAAGGGGACCAAGGTCCAAGCCTTGATCTCATCCTGAGTCCTCTGTTGTTCTCAGTCTGACAAATACATATAGTCTAACAAAAGGTAAAGTTAGGACTTTCAGATTTCACAATAACTGCTGTCATGACAGTAATAATTATCAATACCATAGCAGTATGCAGTACCATAACTGTAAAAACATAGAAACATAGAATTTGATGGCAGATAAGGACCTCTTGGCCCACCTAGTCTGCCTATTTCCCTACCTAATGGATAACCTCCAGATCCTAGTTAGCCAACAGCCTACTTTCTCCTACCCCCCACTAGAATTGCCTTATGTCTGTCCCATGCATTCTTGAATTCCCCCACAGTTCTTGACTCCATGACCACCTCAGGAAGGCTGTTCTGTGCATCCACAATCCTCTCCATGAAAAAATACTTCCTCACATTATCTCAGAGACATCCCCCTTTTATCTTCAAATTGTGCCCCCTTGTTCTTGCAAATCTCTTTTTCTGAACGATGCTACCCTCTTGGACTTTGTTGATTTCCTTGAGGTACTTGAAAGTTTCTATCATGTCCCCCCTCTCCCTCCTTTCCTTGAGGGTATACATAATAAGCTCCTTTAGTCTCTCTTCATATGCCTTCTGATGCAGACCCTGCACCATTTTGGTTGCCCGCCTCTGGACAGCCTACACCCTGTCTATATCTTTGTGGAGATGGGGTCTCCAGAACTGCACGCAGTACTCCAGATGGGGTCTCACCAACTGTCTGTACAGAGGGATAACAACTTTCTGTTTTTTACCAGTGATGCCTCTCCCTATGCATCCCAATATCCCCCCAACCCTTCTTACTGCCTTCTCACATTGCTTGCCTACATTTAAGTCATCTGATATAACTACCCCCAGGTCCCTTTCCATTTTTGTTGTTGTCAGTATCTCACCCCCCATTGTGTACTATTCCTCTGGGTTTTTGTTTCCCAGGTGCATTACTTTACACTTCTTTGCACTGAATCTAAGCTGCCATACATTTGGCCTGTCCTCCAACCTTGCCAAGTCCCTTCTCCTCCTTTCCACCCCATGTTGTGTATTCACCCTGTTGCAGGTCTTTGTGTCGTCTGCAAAGAGACATACTTTTCCTTCTAGTCCATCTGGAATATCACTTATAAAGACATTAAAAGGACCAGAGCCAGTACTGAACCCTGTGATACTCCACTAGTAACCCCCCTTTCTTCATGGTGGACTCCATTTTCTCTTACCCTCTGTGTCCTGTTGTCTAGCCAATGTTTTACCCAGGCTAGCACCCTGGGATCCACTCCCAGACTGGCTGATTTTTTATTAATCTTTTGTGCTGGACTGTGTCAAATGCCTTGCCAAAGTTTAGGTAGGCCATGCCCACAGTCCCTCCCTGGTCTACTACTTTGGTCACCCAGTCAAAGAAATCAATTAGATTCATCTGACATGACCTTCCCACTGTGAATCCATGCTGCCTTGGAGCCTGTGCCCCACTGGCCTCTAGGTACTCAACAATTCTTTCCTTCAGAAGTGATTCCATCATTTTCCCTACCACTGAGGTCAAACTGACAGGTCTGTAGTTTCCTGCCTCTGTCTTGCTCCAACTTTTGTGAAAGGGAATCACATCCACCATCCTCCAGTCCTCAGGTACCACACCATCCTCCCTTGATTCGTTAAAATGGTAGTCAATGGTGTTACTAGTTCTCCCCTTAGTTCTTTTAGAATTCTGGAGTGAATCCCATCAGGCCTCATTGCTGAGTCCACCTTCAGTTTTAGGAGTTCTTTCAGAACCCTTTCTTCTTTGAAAGGACTGATATCAACCCCCCCATCCAGAGTGCTTCTACTGACTGAATTAGGTACCTCCCTTTCCTCTTCCTTTGTGAATACTGAGCAGAAGTATTCATTCAGTATCCCTACTTTTTCACTGTTCCTCTCTGCCCACCCACCCTCCTCTTTATTCAGTCTCAGTATCCCTCCCTTTGTCTTTCTTGGCTGGTATACAATACCATTACAATAATCAACCTCTATTTTACCCCACACTGCCTCTCCTGCTCTGGGTGATATGGCCTGGGCTTTGCAAAAGACAATTTGAGGCATGGATCTGTATGAAACATCATACCTCTGTGTATTATGTGCTTTGGTAAGTTGGTAGGGGTATCTGAAGAGTCATATGTTAGCTTGAGCAAATGTTTGATATCTCTTTCAGAACAACACAGTGGAACAATCACTTCTTCCTTGGCATTAGGGTGTGAGCTCCCCTGTTTCACCAACCAGTGATGAAGCATCCTTAGTAACAATTTGGGCCCACATTTTCAAAGGAGATGTGCGGCCCAAAATGGAGATGTGTGGCGCATCCTAGAAAATGTGCGGAAGCACGATATTCGAAAAGGGGAGATGTGTCACGCATTTTTGAATTCACAGTCACACAGAAATAATGTATGCAGTCTAGAAAAAGGGGATGGGTACATGAATATGCCGGACATCCATACATTCAGCCAAAATGTGAGGCGCATCTGCTGTGCTTCCCAGAAATGTGCCACACAAAGATAGACAGACAAAAGGATCACCTAAATTGTCCAGTTAACCACAGAAAGGCCTCAGAACTGCAGACAGGCCATCCAGAGACAACCCTTGGACTTGCACCAGAACATGCTCCAGGCACCCATTACACAGCAGTCATGCCAGGATAAAAGTACCCAAAGCCACAGGTGCCAGCACACCATGGGCACTGCCCAGAGAGCCATCTCCTACACTGCATCCAGGATGTAGACACCCAGCTGCCACATGCCAGTGCTGTCGGTGCCCCCCGGCACACCAGCGGAGCAGATAGCCACACTGCAGCATATGTACCAGGGGCCATGGCCTTCACCCATGTGGCCTGCAGGGAACCCCCTAGTGGTGGCATGCACCCAGGGTGACATCTGGGGCAATGGTGCCCAGGTAGCCTGGTGGTATGTATGACAGCCTGGCTGTGGCACACACTCATGGTGGTATACCATAGGTGCACACAGGGAGGATCCACCCACTTGGGTAATTGGTCATCCACCACAAAATGCCATTTCTTGCAGTCATCACCATGTTCCATTCATATGGGGGTGTGTAGGGCACTGCAGGTGACTGTGTGTCGCATACAGAGTTGGTATATCACATGCATGTGATATGCCAATCAGACAGTGTCACCCTCTACTCTCCTCTGTTGCATGTCCAGGTGGGCCTCTGTGGTCACTGTCCAGGTGGGCCCCCCTGTACCCCAGTCCGATCCTGTACATGGCTATTGGCTATTGTTAATAGCACTGTACCCAGGCCAATGCAGTCCACCCACCCATACACAAGCATTCCATCACATCTACCTGCTAGGCTGCAGTACCTCCTGTTCACCTTTGTGAGGTGGTGAGGCAGCCCTGCAAATCTGGAACTGAGCATGCCTGGTGGGAGGCAAATGGCTTGCATTCTTTCCAGTAATGAGCTGCACATGAGGGGAATGGACTCGGAATGTGCAATGAGGCCATTTGCATATCCAGGCTGAATATTGCAATTTTATGCACTGTTAATGTGGCCACCTATCGTACATTTCTCCATGCTCCAAATAGGGCTCAGGTCATCTGCTTTGCTGCACATCTTCCACTACACTATTGCACATGTTCAGGATGTTCAGCCGGACATGCGCGATCACATCTCAGTGCACATCTTCTGAATATGCCATTATTTTGTGCTGGCACATTTCAGTTGCATGGTGCAGGCACTTGTGCAGGACTTCTGAATATGGGGCCCATGCTGTACAACTTCCTGTCATGGTGCCATGGGTTTTCTGGGGTCTCCACCTTCCTCATCCGACACATCCTCAGATATGGGCCTGTCATTCAAGGATACGTTTTGTGTTGTATCAGAATCCAAGATTGTTGGTGCGGGCTCTGCAAGAGGCACATTAGACACATTGCTTGTTGTTCCATTCAAACCCCCTGAAGAGTCTGGAGAGATCCAAGGTAGGATAGTCCACCCCTCCTGCTGATTTAGACTCAGAGATTTCCTAATCTACTTGAGCATCAGATGTGGTTGAAACAATTTCAGACTGCCTTGCTCTTTGCTTTGCTTTTTGTCTGCATGTAGCAGATCAAGTTTCGGGGGATTTTGGAGTTTCTACAGGTCCCAGTGTATCACTGGGAACCAGCTGTCCAATAGGTGATAATTATTTTTCAGTGAATGGCCCAATACCTACTTGATTCTACTTGAGGATGAATCTGGCCCCAAATCTTGCATACAGGCATGTCCCTCACTTTTTCCATCACAACATAAGTGGTATTGCCCCATCAGTCAGCAATTGTGTGATTCAAAATAGTCCCAGATTTCTTCACAGGACATGGTTTCCTGGCCAAAGTTCATGTAACTTCACTTGTTTGTCATACCTATCTTTATTGGCTTTGTTATTCTTTGGTGAGGCATTCATGGGCAACTTGTAGGTGGCATTTAACTAATCTTTCAATCTTTGGACATACTGGAGATAAGTCTCTGGTCTAGCTTCATTTTACAGAGACCCTAAAACACAAGTCCACTGAGAGTCTGCCTTCCTAGGTGAACATCAGACAATTTGGAAAGAATCTGATGGCATCAACTTTGGTGCAGCTGTACACATGGACTAATGCACTGACTTGTTGAGTTGACTCTTCTTACTTTTTTCCTTGTGTCCAATGTGCCTAGCATGTTCAGTAGGGTTTGAGTTAACCATTCAGGGTGTGGATGACCTAGATCTTGATATGGGGTAGTTCAGGACTTAGTTGTTCCCCAGAGGGACAGCGGTTCCTTTACTATTCGGCTTTTGAAATTCCAACCTTGGTTTAAATGGCTCCATTGCGGAGCACCATAGTGCACAAATAATTTTTCTGCTATGATTTGTGTGACAGTTGTTGCCATTTTGTCCTTCCTTGGCTATGCTTGGGTATATCAGGAGACATGATCAGTAACTACCAAGATATTAGCTAGGTTCTTCGAGTCTGGTTCCAGGCAGAGAAAGTCTATCATACCAGTGCCATAGATGCTCTTTCAGCTTCAGCTTTCAACTTTAGTGGATATCAAATTGAAATTAAAAAATCTCTTTTCCAACTGAATCCAACACCTAGCATGCAAACCATAAGTTTACAAACATATACACAACTTGTTACGATATTGACAAGAGGAACTGCCTTCTGTGACAAAATTTTGCATCACATACATCTGTTGCACGTTTTACAGCAGTATTTGTTGCTCCCTGTTCATGGCCAATAGAAGTGAGCATTGACAAGGTCCAACATTCACTCACTTCCTAGGTATCACATGCATAGTGCAGTGCATGCAACACAACTGTTTTTAACTTTGAAAGTAGTACCAATTGTAGTTTGGTAAAACCCTGTGACCCTTGTATTTCATGGTACAAGTTCTCTTTTGATTTGTAACTTGGGACACTGTCACAATAGTAGCTTTATGTCAGTATTGTTTGTACATACTGTATCTGTGTGGCATCACCCCCTTATTTCAGGGTGAAGACAATGCCTTTTAGGCAAGAGTCCATTCTTTGTTCTCTTTGCAGCTCTTGGGGAGTTAATGGTGGAAAAGTGGTCAGGTCTTGTGCAGCAAAATGGCAGGAATCATTTGGTAGATTTTGCTAGAGGCCTCAAAACTGTCTGACAGGATACTTCTGGTGATGTCCACAGATCTATGGCTGTCTACACTTACAGCTCCATCCTGGTATCATCAGGAAACCTTGTTTAGGGCAAGTACTTGTTCAAAAAGTTACAATCAGTGCTAAGAGGTGCCGATGCTAATGGAGAAACCTATGAAACCTTAAAACCTCTCACCAGTCAAGGATGCTGGTGGATGCCATGATGACTGCTCTGACATCATGCAGCAGACCTCCACAGACTGTCTGATCCATCCTACAACTACCCCACACAATGGTCGGAAAGTGGAGGCAATTTTAAGAGAATTGAAACACTTTTGGGTGGACATAAATGATGTTCTCTGCTCTGTTAAAGGGAATATCATCAAGTTAGGAGGTAGAGTGGATGAAGCAGACAACCAACTCACCCACACTGATGACCAGATTGATAAGCTCAAAGTGGTGGTCCATCAACTGACTGCAACTCAGCAAAAGATTACTGATGGACAAGAAGACGTTGAAAACAGGGCCCATAGAAAAAACATCTACCTTTATGGATTCCTGAAAAACTTAGAAGGCTCCAGCATTACTGAATCTGTAGATAGCTTCCTCCATACAGCCTTGACTTTGGATGTGGACTATGTACTGGCCATAGAACCCAAACATAGAGCTCTTGGCCCCATGCTAGCATCTCCAGATGTCCAGCTCCATTCCATCATAGTGCGTTTTTTAAAACAGGCCACAAAAGATGATATCATTCAGAGAGCTTGGAAACAAAATATAGTGCACTATGGAGAGACATGTGTCTATTTTGAAAATTACTTCTCTGCAAAAACTATGCAGCATCACAGGGCCTACATCCCCCCGCTCCAACAACTCTGAAAAACACCATCTTAAATTCAGGACCCCTATCTGGCCAAACTGACAGTACATTATACAGATGGTCAATGCAAATACCTCTCTGCCGAGAAGGCATCCTCAAATATGGAATGCAGGGGTCTTTTGCCAGCAGCCCTACAATCTGACCAATGGCTGAAACAAGGACTCCCATCACACTGGCATACAGCAAGTGGGCCCAACACTGCAGTCAACAAGGAGTGGAGACTGTTGCTAAAATCATGGAACAGTTGAAGAAATGAAGACAAGCACTGAGGTCATTTGAACATTTGACTCACTTCCAAACAATTTATGCCTTCCAGCATTATTGGGGAGGGTAAGCAGCCTATGGGGGATGGATCTTGGGGACAGGTGCACAGTACTGTAATGGGAGAGGGCCCTCTGCCCCGGACCTATTCAAGCATTCCTGCTGACATTTCTGCTTGTACAAAATTGCTGTACTTTACTGCATTGGTTTTTGGGCACAACATGGTGCCTTGTTAGCTTCTCAGTGTCACGACTACTGAGTAGTTAGCTGGGTGTGCACTTTGAGCTGATCAGCACCAGTCAAGTTTGCTGCTGGCACAGCAAGATGACTATTGCACTCTAAGTGCATTAATTGGACCTGCATAGCAGGTGCAGGTTAAACCTCTATTGCAGGGTGCATGCTCAAGGAAGGTTTGGGCTAGATGGCTAACAAGAGAGCTAGAACTCCAGAGTTAATTAATAGGACTCCTTCATGATTACCTTCTCAAAATGAAAATCTTTCCTTATTACTATGGTTGAGCTGACTCCTTCTGTCTCTTGGAACTGCCCCACCATTTCCTAACTTGCTCATTAGCTCGATACTGCATATTCACGTGTAGAAAGGGAAACAGAATCATACTACCTAACTTGCCAAGGCTAACTTTTCCAGACAGATACAGAGAAATGTCCCTCATCACATTACTGTCCTTCCAGTGAAACTCCAATTTACACTTTACCCCCACCCCCATTGTGTTTTGCTTGGAAAGAGCTGGACCTGACTTGCTACCCTTTCCCACTGTATAGGGGGGAGGATGTCCAACACTGAAGATGAGATTGTTGTCTTACTTGCCCAATTGGGAACCAAGCAATTACTTGCATGACAGAATAGATTTCCCAGGCCTTGCCCGTATTATTTTGTATGGGGACTTAGGGTGGCAACAAAGGGGCGTTGTGGCAAATCACCTCTTGACATCACTTAATTTATTGAGGTATGGCTGAAAGGTGCTGGTATGTATTAAGTAGTCAGACCACTTGTACGGTTGATATAATCCAGGGAACATCCTTACTAAACACCATTCATCCTCCCCAATTATGTACAGGTACACTAGGACCCTTCTTCCCTTCATTCCTTCCTTCCTTCCTTCCTTGGTTGTTACCCAGATAACTGTGGTACTATACTGGTGGAAATCTCATCAGTGGTTACATATTATCACTATTATAGGCTGCACTCTCGGCAGCAGTCAAGGGGGGAAGGGGGCTGTCATGTCAACATGGTTCAGTAAGATGTTTTATCCTAAGGCTATGTCCATCGAGCTGTTAAGCTTTTTGCTGGTACTGCAGGAAAAGAGAAAAATAGAAACAATGACTACTTCCCCATTACAAAGCATGGTAACCTGGGGGTGGTGACCAGAGGGGAGAAACAGTCAAGGATCCTATGGAGGAAAGCTGTCTGAATGACATTTTATTATTACCTCTTTTTCAGCCTTATACCTCTTCTATTGCTCCCCCTCCATCCCTATCACATACTCACAGAGATCAATCTCATCCAGGGGATCTGGGTTGCCAGACACACCAGACTTTCCCTCAGCTCAAGGCAGACACAGTGCAAACCATGGCCTAGCCTTATGCACACAGAGAGGGTGTATTATTCCTCTCCACCCTTGGAAGACATAGTTCACTACCTCTTACAAGGTGGTAAGTTTGGTTCTTTTGCCCTCCCCATAGTTTATAGGGTGGGCAACTTCTCTTCTCTCTGTAATTGTCCAGTTGTCCAACAATCTATAATTGTTGATCCTTTAAAGATCATTCTGATATTTGTTACATTGTTCAATGGTTACAGGTATTTGTTTAATGATTTTGTTTTTAAAGTTGTTTAGGCACATTTCAAAAAATGCAACAGGCAGTATATGGTATTTTAATACTCTGAATAGGCAGGGGCGACAGGTCCAATTTACTACACCAGGCAATTTACTACACTCTGGCAAAATCTTCCTTTTCTATTACCTTAAACAATAACCCACTTGAGCTTGTTAGTGAATTTCAGTATCTTGGTCTCACTTTTGATTCCTCACTATCTTTCAAATCCCACATTGATAAAACTGTTTCAAAAGTTTGACAATGCCTAAGTCTCTTAAAACTCACCAGGCATTGCTTGTCTAGTATGGATCGTGAGAATATTATTGAGCAAGCTATTCTTCCTATACTGGACTATGGTGATACAATTTACCATCATGCTAATGTCAAACCTTCTCTCATTGAGCATTGTTTACTATCAGGTTTTATGTTTTACTTTAAAGGCTAAATGGAATGAACACCATTGTACTCTACTGTCTAAATTAAATTGGTTGTCTCCTTCTTCCAGATACACTTCTCATTAGTTATCTCTCATTTATAAAACCATGAACAAGCAGACTCCTGCCTACCTATCTGGAAGGCTTATCGTTCCCATAGGAAGCTCCAAGTTTGGTCGACAGCAACAATACCGACCTCCCCCACAGCGATGGCACAATATCAATGTAGGTATTGTGCTGCCTGTTGTAAGGGTGTTTCTGTGGGGAGCTACGCCCCACACCCCCAGACTTTAGGATTCCAACTCCCGGAGGGAGGGTGGAAATGGGGGAAGGTGAAACACGGAAAAAGGACAATTACTGCGAATGTCGCCATAATGGTCTTTTTTTCCTGTTCACCATCGGGGTGTTGACGAAAAGGGGTGCATTGCTCCATCTATAGCTCAGTTTTAGAGATGTGTCTCAACATGGACTTTGCTTACTCAAGTTTCAAACTCACTTTGGGAAAAAAATGGTTTTCCTATGCTGCTCCTCTTTCATGGAATTATCTCACTCCTCAGCTAAGGATTGAATTAACCCTTGGTATTTTCAAATATGGTTTAAAAAAACTGCTGTCACAGAAAAATCTATTTGTACTTGTTTTAATTGACTTTGTCTATGTTAATTCATGTATTTGCTGTTTTTATTGACTTGGGACATTTTGTAAATGAGTCTTGTTTCTCATAAACCCAAACCCATCCTGTAATTTATGCAACTTTTAATAAATCAATAAACAGAGCTCACAGCTGAGTTCAGGGTTTTTGATAAATTCATTCACAACCATCAGAATATTTGTTTAAGAAGAGGAAACTGTAGCCTTGATCACCTACAGTACTGTTTCTGTATCAGGTCACTCTGATTTCCTTCTAGTGTAACCCGATCACTATTCAATAGGGCATACCTCCCAGACACTGAAGATGTCATTGAAAGTGCTTTCACAGAATGCCAGTGGGCTCTCAAACCTGGTAAAGCATTCCAAGATGATAGCTGCTTTAAAGCAGCAAAAAAATCAGCTTCTGTTTCTACAGGAAACACACCTAAGCTTGACTAAACATCAGAAATTGTTAAAATATGGTTTTCAACAGATTGTTGAATCAGCATATCAGCAGGGCAGGCATAGAGGGGTGATTATTTTGCTCCTGTGACAATCCCCAATCATCACTGGGTAACGTTACAGGTACATCAACAGGGTTGGCCTATTGATCCTGGTGGTAGACTGTCTTCATGGCCAAAAACTCACAGAATGGAGTACACACATACCCCTGGGGAGTGATGCCTCCACAATTCTGCTCCTATTTAATAAAATATTTGAACTGCAACCAGAGGCCCTCCTCCTGAGAGGCAGTTTTAACTTTCTACTAGATCTGGGAAAAGACACTTCTAGAACCACAACCCTACGATCCACCACTGGACAAAAACACCTTTGCTGAATATTGGAGGATACGGGAATGGTTGATGTTTGATACACAATTAATCTAGGAACCCGCTACTCCACTTATTATTATTTCCACACCCATGCACAGTAATCTCAAATAGATTACTTTTTCATCAGTACAGAACACTTAGAATGAATTGATAATATAGCACTAGTCCCAATTTTGCAACCAGTCCATGCCCCACAAATAGTACAAATTAGACAACCCTGAGAATACAGAGGGACACAGTGAAAATGTCATAACTCTTTATAAAATGGACAAAACAATTCTTGAATCCTGAATGGCTGGAAGCCCTTTCTAGCCATGTCCTTATCAGGACATAACATTACAATGGGCACTACATGTGCCAACAAAGATGCAGCACATAAGGAATCAATCTGTGCCACCACTCTCCCACTGCACCTCCTCAGCTAGCATCTGACAGAGCAGCTGCAGAGAGAGAGCAGTGGTAGCAACAGAGAAAAAAGAAAAAAAGTCAGTGTATCCAAGGTTCCCCATTATTGCACAAACCTTAAACTTTTAATCATGTGAACGTCTTACTTTCTTTTAGTGACTACCAGTTCATTCCATTTTAACTCCAGCTGTCGATCCCACTGCTGAATACTCTGCCCAATACACAGGGACTGTTTGTTTGATTTCCTGACTCCACCCCCCCCCACCTTAAATCTTCCTATCCTTTAAATGGGAGCCACAACAACAGCAAAGTCCCACCACAAAATTCAGTGCAGTTCTCAACTGATCCCATTACTGTCTCCACAAAAGTGAAGTACGTCTTTTCTATCTCAGTGTTACCATTTCACAACCACAAAGCCATGCACAGCAGTTGCTGAGGGACATGCTCACTCCTAGTGAAGCCATCCTTTTAAATATAAATGAAACTGATAAAGTGATTGAACGGAACAAAAGGTAAAAAAAACAGCAGCTAAAAGGAAACAAAACAAATAGATTGTGTGCCTTCGGGTAGGGTTTGGGGGCAACATCTGATATGGGACCACTCGCCTCCACTTGCTGTAAGCACAACTGAGAGGACAAACTAAGAAATATTAAACAACCAAACAAAAAAGAACCAACATAGGTTTAAGAGTTTGCGTGGGTGGGGACTGGAGACACAGACAGACACCAATGACCTCTAATGACTTTTATTAAAAGAGCTCCATTCCAAGACAATGACAATGACTATTTTCATCATCATATTTTTTAACAACTTTTATGCACACTTTTTAGGTGCTGTTTTGTTTTAATTAACTTCTTTACTGGGGGAGCCCATTTTATAAGTGCAATAAGACACTCCACACCTTGTTGTGTCTTATCACTGGGTTATTGGGAGACCTTGCATTTCAGGATCTTCTGGAGGAATCCATTCTTTGGATTATTTAAACCAAAAGATGCCCCAGATACTAAGGCATCCATGTTGTGGGACATAATAAAGGTTCTACATGGAGAAATAGTTGCTTACTCTACTAAAAAAGGAAATAAAGAGAAGCAAAATTAAAAGAATTAACTAAAAAGCTGCAATTCTTGCAGTCACTCCACATGAAGGGAAACATCCCATTTGGGCCTCAAATTAAACACACTCAAGCAGCAACTGTATACTGTGTGTATTTGAAAAAATATTAATAAAGTTTATTAAATTGCAAAAAAAAACAAACAAAAAAAAAAAAACACTCAGGCAGAATTCCAGTCCATACTAACCTACAAAACAGAACAAACCCTATTTCGGGGGTGCTGGGCAGCCAAGGTACTGGCTCACAACCTCTGACTGAGTCAGAAGGCAGAGGAGTTACCAATGCTGCTAAACCCGAAAACTGAGGCAACCGTCCACAGAATCAATGGGGTTTACCTACCTTGACTGATTCAGACCAAGCTGGATTTGTCCAGAGCCAGAAAACAGCAGATAACATTAGGTGGACCCTGCTTCTGATTGAACATGCCCATGAAAATAAGATACCTACTTTCGCTATCAGTTTAAATGTCCACAAAGCTTGATCATCTTTCATGGAAGTTTTTAGACAAGGCCTTAAACTCTTTTGTATCCCCTCCCCTTTTTTGTTCACTGATACAAAAATGATGGTATCCTATTAGGATACTGAAACTCAGAATGCCGACACTCACAGGACCAAGTTCAGTATCCTGACACACGTGTACCTGACAGCTTCGGTGTCCCGATACATGCGTGCCCGATAGGAAGGACAGGGGTAAGGTAGCGGATGTGATGAACCACTACCCTACCCCTGGCCAGGCACCACAACAGTGGAAAAAATATAGAAGCCAACTGAGCTGCTCTCATGGCATGGAGGGCTAAGCCTCTGGCAGCTTGGTCAGCATGGTGTGGCAGACCCAGGTTCTGTTCCCAGTTATCGCAATGTGTTTTTTTTTCACCCCCATAACTTAATGTTTTACTCTGAGGTCTGCTTCCCCTTGGAATTGGTTATTTAAGTTATGGGGGCTGTGGGGGTGTGTGGAGCCCCCCACAAGGGGTGTCAGGGGCAACCCCCCATTAAATACAAGTGCCTTTGGGATCCTGCAAGTTGGGATCCAGTGCCTTGTGGGATACTGAAATTCAGTCTTCTGTACTTGGTCTTGTGGAGTTTGGGATACTGAGTTTCAGCATTCCATAGTAGAACCAAAATTATACCAGTCCCCGAAACCTGTGGTAAAAATGTGCACTGATCCTTCTCACCCAGATTCCCCTTGACCTGAGGCACTGGACAGGGATGCCCTATGTCACCTCTGCAGTTCATCCTTTATGTTGAACCATTAATGCAGCAAATACATCACAACTGGGCAACAAGACTGGAGATGCAAGGTGCAAGATTTCCAGCATAAAATGGCATTTAGTATTGATGAACTTTTGATCTATCTGACCAACCCTGATACCACCTTATCACCCTTGATGCAATGTCTGGAGGATACAGGAGATGTCTCGGGCTGTAAATTTAATACTGGAAAAAAAACAAAGGTGTTGCAGATACACTATATGCTAGATCATCTGATTAGACGTAGCTTCCCCTTTAAATGGGATAAAACATCTTTAAAATAACTGGGAGTGCATCTCACTGCTGACCTAAGTCAAATGTATAGTTATCGCTCTTTGTTCCATACAATCTAGGAGAATCTTTTATGGTGGCAACTGCTACACCAACAGGATCTTTCCAGCCCTCTGGTCTCTTCAAGACCAGAGCAATGGGTATTTGTATGCATTATCATGGTAATTGGATGTGGTGTAGAAAAGAAATGCATTATATTTTTTGTACCTAGCTATTTCCAATTACTTATATTATCTATGTCTTAAATTTGTACAGGTGCTCATACTCAGAAGAAGTGTATGTAGGGTGAATTGTTGGGCCAGGCTGTGAAGGCCTGCTTATGAAGAAAATAAAATTCATGAACTTGGAATTGAGACTTTTTGATTCATGTGGCTGGTTTTTCCTGGGCACTTGCTTGTGAGCTTTGCCTCTGTCCCCCACAGGAAGCTAATCAAAAAATGGAGGGACCTGGGGTGTAAGGTCAAATAGCAGACTGGGTGGAGAAGTGGCTGATGGGGAGAACTAAGAGGGGATTGGTAAATGGCAAAAGTGCAGACATTAAACAGATCACAAGAGCAGCACCATAAGAATGTGTTTTGGGCCCTATCCTCTTTATCATATTCATATGTGACATGGAGGAGAGCATATCAGTGAAATCTGTAGGCTTTTAAATGATCTAGCTCCTAAACTAGTCCTGGAAATTATGGTTGAGGACTAAACCTATCCATCTGGGTGTCTCCCTTCTTGCCCCTCAATTTACACATATTTTTAAATAACCCTTTCTATTTAGCACTGTTACAGACATGGAAAATAGCTAGAGTGGTCCCAGTACCTAAAAATGATGACCCCAAACATCTTCAAAATGCCTCGGTCATTTCAGTGTTACCTGCTCTCAGCAAATGTCTTGAGAAAGGTGTGATGACCAAGCAATCTGGCTACCTTTATACCTATAAACAACTTATGCTAGAGCAACATGGTTTCCATAAAGGTCACAGCACAACTACTACTCTTATCAAACTGTCATCTGAGGTTAAATCTGCCATAGGCCAAGGTAGAGTCTTTGTGAATTTATCCAAGGTGTCTGACTTGGTGAATCACAAACTGGTCCACTCTAAGCTGTTGGCTATCGGCTTGTCACCACATGTGATAGCTTGGTTTACAAATTATCTTCATAAAAGGCAGCAAATGTTCATATGTGATAGGACCCTGTCTGATATGGCTTCTATCAAGCTTGGTGTCCCACAAATCTTTGTACTGGGTTTCATCTTAGTCTACCTTATCATAAATAATCTCCCTTGGACATCAACCTTTTGTAGCACCATATTGTATGCTTATGACTTATTGTTCCTTGTTAGTTACAGTAGTATTACTCATATCAACTCTTTGCTTAATGCTGACTTCCATAGTATACAAACCTGTCTTTCAAGAAATAAACTGATCCTGAGTGCAAAAAAAGACCCAGACTATGTCATTTGGATCCCCTGCTGAATCAGATCCCTGCCTGAGTCCCTGTCTATATCTTGCTATAGTGTATCCTCACTCGATGAGGTCCACTCTTTTAAGTATATGGGAATCATCTTAGATTCCCCATCTGGACTTTTCTCTTTATATCCAGAATGCTTGTAGAGCTGTTAATGTCAAATTTAGCATGACGTACAGAGACAGACACATCCTAACATCCACCTCTCACCATGCCCTTGCAAGAGGTGTTCTCATCCCAGTCCTGAATTATGAGCTCATTTTCATTATTCACCCTGTTGTGCCCCTTCTGGCTATGCTGTGCAGAATTTTCAAATTATTGCAGAATGACATTTTGTGAAATTTTCAAAATTCTGTCAAAATTCTACCAAATTTTGCCAGAAACGGAATGTCAGATTTCTATAGCAGAAAAATGTGGAATGAGGTTTTCCACAACATTTCTGTGGAACTTTATTCTGCAGATCTCAATATTTTCCATGAAAATGGTTGTGTAATGATTTTCCATTAAAAAAAATGCTGTTCCTTAGAACATAATTCTGCGGATCACAGAAGATGAAATTCCGCAGAAGAACTGACGAAATTCCAGCAGAAATTCTGCCCATGGAATGGCCATTCTGCAATAATTTTGCCTGTGGAATTTCACATTCTGCACAGCACTACTTCTGGCCAAATGGAACATAACCTATAGCAATGTTTGCAGATTTAATCAAACTGCCTTACTCATTATTGTTAGCTCTACAGTAATAAACTAGGGTGATTATCCCTCTTGAACAGTGACAGGTTTGCATTGGCTTATCAGATCTGGCACTCCTGTTCCTCTTGCTGATGTACTCAAATTTACTAACCAATCATAATCTTCAGGTTCAATGATAAGTCTCTGCATGTCATCCCTAAAGCCCACACTAACATGGGGGAATTAGGACTTTGCTATTTCTGCACCCGAGATCTGGAAATCTCTTCCACTGCTGGTTCAAAGCTCCTCTTGTCACTTTCCATTCTGGACATCTCACTGGGACTAGCTTAAGGCTAACTCTGTCTGTAACTGCATTTGACCCCATTGCCTAGTTCCCATAACTCTATCTATAAATTTACCTTTATTGTAAGTTTATCCAGTATCCTGTAACTTTGGCAACTGTGATTGGGTGCCTACTGAAAGAGCAACTCAATCATGGTACCTGTCATCAGGGCAACTGGGGAAGGTGGGCGACCTGATGGGGAGGGTGCATGAAATAGCGACATCCTGTTGCTACATGCCTACGTGCTTGGGGGGAGCGAGCATGCTGAGTGTGGGGTGGGAGGGGCTGGAGGGGTTTCATGGGTGGCTCAATAGCGTTCTGCCAAGCTACTTCCATGGCATGGTGGGTGGGTTCAGGGCTATAGTGCTGGGTTTGGGTCCAGTTGTGGGTGCCTTTTGTTGTGCCCAGCCTGGAATTATTTTTTATAGGGTTTTGTATACTCACATGCACCCTTGGAGTTGAGAATCCTAAGTGGGGGGGTGCAGGGAGTGCAGACCCCCACATAAAACATAAAATCCCAACTCCCTGGTACCATTTTGCTGTGCGCCGGGAAGTACATCGCCAAAATATTTTTTTGACGATGTGCCATTGCCCATCGGCAATCACCGTTATCACATAGATCTATATATCCTACCAGCGAGAATACCATTATATAGGTAGAAATGTTGTACACTTTTCAGCTCTAGGCTATTATATTGCTTTCTATTTCCTACGGTTTTTATAACTTTATCGGGCTTGCTTTCCTCAATTCTATTTATATTTTCTTGTTTGATATTTACCTTCTCTGTGGTGTACGTTATGTTCCTACTTGACATTATTCATTATTTTCTATGTAATCCTCTGGGTTGTACCTGAAAATAGAAACAAAGCTGTCTAGTGTGCCTTCCTATCCAATCAATCAATCAATCAATCAATCAATCAATCAATATGTTTTCACGATATTGCAATAGCACAGGAAATCCCCAGTCATTTCAATTGGCTTTCTATGATATTTCCCAGTAGATCCAGCTATATACAGTAGTTCTTCTTGTCACTGGCTTTCACTGTAGATATGGGCTTGTAGACTGCATACTGTACAGTGTTGCAGATGTGATCAAACCAATGGCATGTACAGTGGCAATACCACCTCCCTTCTGTGACAAGAGAAACCCAGCCTGATGCATCACAGTATACAGTTTGCCTTCCCAAATGACATATTGCAATAGAAGAGGCTTTAAAACTATTGTTAATTATCACCCCATGTTCCTTTCCTACCTTAAGTGCACAGCCTTGACTGCATTGATGCAATAATCCACCTGCAGATTTTTGTTACAAATGTGCATCAATTTGCATTTTTTGGCATTGAATTTCCATTGTCCAATTTTGGACCACTGCTCTTCTCTCTCTACATTCCTTGTTATGCTGTTTATTCCTTCCTTGTTAGCCATTCTCCAACATGTTTGTGCTGTCTGGGAACAGAATCACATTCCCCTGCAACACTCACCCTTATATCACTAATATACTGTATATAATAAATAGTATTGGCCCAGGCTAGACCACTGTGGCATCCCACTAGTGATCCCCTGACATCAGAAAGATTTCCAATCAGTTCTCAATCTATGTAGTAAGCCCTTACCTAGACCTAAGTCTCCTGCCTTGTTTACTAACCTTCTATGAGGCACTGGATTGCAGTTCTTGCTGAACTCTAGGTACAACATTTCAACAACTGCCTGACCCCTTTCTTTCAATGAACAATAGTACAGTGGACAAGCTACAGGCTACCAGGTAGTGCTGTATGGAATGCAGAATTCCAACAGCAGAATTAGTGCAGAATAACAATTCTACTGGCAGAATTTCCACCGGAATTTTTCTGATTCTTCTGCAGAATTCTGCCTGCTTTGATTCACAGAAAAATATTTCACAGAACAGCATTTATCCATGGAAAATCATTCCACAACCATTTCCATGGAAAATATTGAGACATGGAGATTAAAATTCTGTGGAAATGTTGCAGAAAACTAATTCTGCATTTTTATGCTGTGGAATTCTGCCTTTCTGTTTCTGGCAAAATTCAGCAGAATTTCAGTGGAATTTCTAAAATTCTGCAAAATGCCATTCTGTTGGAATTTGAAAATTCCACACAGCACTACTACCAGAACAGTAGTTAATAAGGGCCCTAGATTTGATTACCAGGTATGAATATTTTGGCAGGGAGGTCTTGTCAGACCAGCCTGATAGTATACTTTAGCTGCCTAAATAGGAAACTGGATAAGGGACATGCAGTGGATTTACTGTACATCCACTTCAGCAAGGCATTTGACTTGGTACCTTGCAGAAGGTTGCTGAAGAAGCTACATGATCTGGGTGCAGTGAAGAATATAGATAAGTGGTAAGCTGTTTGGAAGGGAGATAACAAATGATAGTGGTAAATGGAGTAAGATCCAGGGAGACTGAGATCACCAGTGTGGATGCTACAGGGATCAGTTCTTGGGCCAGTCCTTTTCAGTATGTTTATCACCAACATAGGAGAAACAATTCAGGGCAGGATGTGTCTCTTCACAGATGCCACTAAGATTTGTGGTAGGGTAGGCAGTGAAGAGTGGGTAAAGAAGATACAAAGGACCTGCAAAGGTTGGAGAGATGGTCCAATGTCTGGTAGCTGAAATCCATTGCCAAAAAGTGCAAGGTGATGCACACAGGGAACAAGAACTGCTGAACAGAGTACTGGATGAGAGGGGTTAAGCTGGGTGCTACTTCTATGGAAAGGGACCAAGGAGTCATCAACAGTGACCCCCTCAAACAGTCTAGCCAGTGAAACAAGGACGGCATTAAGGCAAACAGGATGCTGGAGTGTATTCGGAGGAGTTCTGACAGCAGGAGGAAAGAGGTTTTACTGCCTCTCTGCAGATCACTGGTGCGCTCACACCTGGAGTATTATGTTCAGTTCTGGAGTTCTAGTCTAAGGAATAGACAAGGATGGGATAGAGATGGTGCAGTGCAGGGTAACCAAAATGATTATGGGCCAGCAGGGCAGATACTATGAGGATTGGCTTAGGCCACTGAACATGAACTCACTTGAGGTCAGATGAGAGAGGGGTGATATGATAGAGACCTTTAGGTTCCTGAAAGAAATGAACAAGGTGAACTGTAAGGACCTATTAAGTACGAGTAGTGAATGCAGAACATGAGAACATGAGTGCAAGCTGGCGGGGGGAGGTTCAAAAGAGACATGAGAAATTTTTATTTTACAAAGAGAGTGGTTGAGCCATGGAATTGTCTGCCAGCAGAGGTGGTGGGTGCAAAAAACACTAAAGGGTTCAAGTGTGATTGAGACAGAGTTTAAGGCTTAGTAGTTACTCAGGGGGTAGCAGTAAGACAGGGAGCAAAGGGGTGGATAGTGTAGATAAAACCCCCATATTGACATGTCTCAGGTCTCTGACAGGTCTCTGGGTATGTTAGGGTGTTACAGACAAACTAGATGGACCATTGATCTTTTTTCTGCCATCATTGTCTACGTTTTGGTCCACCATCTGTGTAATGGATTTGAAAAAAAAGTTAATTGAGTATTTTTGACACCACCAGCCTCATATAAACCCCATGTTAGTTCCTGTCTGTAAGCCCATACTCCTCTAGGAATTCAACTATCTGTTCTTTTATATTTGTTTATAGTAGCTTGCCTACTATTGATGCATGGCTCACTGGCCTGTAATTACCTAGGCTCTCCCTATCCCCACCGTTGTGCAGGGGGTTTACATTCCCCACCTTTTCAATTTCTGATAATATTCCAATCTCTGATAAAAACAGTGCTCCAGAGGCTCCATACTGTCAAACAAGAAACCCATGTACAGACACAGTATCAGGCATGTATTTATTTATTTATTAGCTTTTATTGACCCAGTGAGCACACTAGACACAATTGTGCCAAATCTTAGGTATGACCCGGGAGGTTACAAGACAGTCACAACAAGCAAAGAGACAATACAATAAATTACAATACAGCAAGGATCATACCATAATTACAATACAAATAAGGGCCATTGCAGCAAATTAACAAATACAATAAAGCAGGTTGAGGGGGCAGTATATAAGGTACATTAGTTCATAAAAATACATTAGCAGGTGAGAAAACTAGCAAGCTACAGGCCAACTCAAATGCATAGGCAACAAGAACTGTGAAATTATACAAAATGCAAAGTCTTGTAGCACATTTTACCCAGTGATGGGAAATGTGCATGGACTGGTTTAGTTTACACCTACTGACTGCAATGCTAAACAGCCTGAGGGCAGGGGATGCCCTGGAAAATCATGTGCAGGTACAATTCAAATAGGCCTTTAGGTGAATCCATAGATGCTTTTTAAATTGAGGAAGGAAGGAGGAGCTTCAGAGTACAAGTGTCAGAGAGTTCCAAAGTTTGGCTGCAGTAACGCTGATGGCCTGGTGCCCCACGTGGGTAGATGTTTTGGAGACAATGTTAAGGTATTTTTTTGTTGGATCTTAGGGGGTAGGACAAGCGGGAAGACTTGAGGTCACAATGGAGGTGGGGATGCCAGTGTTAATTATTTTATCTGTGAAACAACCTAAAACAAATCAATGACTATTTATGGGGGATAGCCAGCCTAGGTGGCTGTAGAGGTTGCAGTGATATGTTGTACATACACACAGAGGTGAGAAAGAAGTAAATGCCTCAATTGCACAAACCAATGGCAACACAAATATTTACTGGTAACGATCACACAGGAGGGTGGTGTGCACATTTATGGAATACATACAAACAGAAGTGAGAAGGAAGAAAGTGCATTAGCTCTGGGACTTTAACCCAGGCCACCAGGAATACCATTCCAGTTGCACTAACAAGCTGTGCCACTGAGATAACTAGAACCTGGGCTGTCCCCAAGCACATTACTCTTTCTCAAATGCACAACTTAATGACAACACAAATATTTACTTGTATCAATCACACAGGAGTGCAGTGTGCATATTTATGGAACACATCAACAGAGGTGAGAAAGAAGTAAGTGCCTCAGCTGGGACTTGAACCCAGGCCACCCAGAATACTGTTCCAATTGCACTAACCAGCTGCACCACTGAGACAGCTGGAACCTGGGTTATCCCCAAACACATTACTCTTTCTCAAATGCACAACCCAATGGCAACACAAATATTTACTTGTAACAATCATACAGGAGTGTGATGTGCATATTTATGAAACACATACAGAGATATGAAAGAAAGAAATGCCTCAGCTGGTTAACCCAAGCCACCTGGAATACCATTCTGATTGTGCTAACCAGCTGCACCTCTGAGACAACTGGAACCTGGGCTGTCCCTGAGCACACTACTCTTTCTCAAATGCATAACCCAATGGCAATACAAATATTTCCTTGTAACGATCACACAGGAGTGTGGTGTGCATATTTATGGAACACATATAAATAGAGTTGAGAAAGAAGTAAGTGCCTCAGCTGGGACTTGAATCCAGGCCACCCGAAATACCATTCCAACTGCATTTACCAGCTGCACCATTGAGGCAACTGGAACCTGGGCTGTCCCTGAGCACATTGCTCTTTCTCAAATGCACAACCCAATGGCAACACAAATGTTTACTGGTAACAAGCACAGAGGAGTGTGTGTGCATATTTATGGAACACATACAAACAGAGGTGGGAAAGAAGTAAGTGCCTCAGCTGGGAATTAAATCCAGGCCACCAGGAATACTATTCTGATTGCACTAACCAGCTGCACCTCTGAGACAACTGGAACCTGGGCTGTCCCCAAGCACATTACTCTTTCTGAAATGAACAATCCAATGGCAACACAAATATTTACTTGTAACAATCACACAGGAATGCAGAGTGCATATTTATGGAACACATACAAACAGAGGTGAGAGAGAAGTAAGTGCCAGCTGGCACTTCTTTCTCACCTCTCTTTGTAGCTGGCAGGTACTTCTTTCTCACCCTCCTCTTTTTTATTTACAATCACTATTGGTGATGACCAAGCACTTCTTGACTCTTCTATGATACCCAACTCTTTCATGTTTTTTTATTTCCTTAACCACTCTGGTAATCTGTATGTCTTTTGTCTAATAGGGCGAGCATTCCCTGTTGCTTTTACTTGCTCAGCCCCTTTGCTTGGCTAGGCACTGTGGTAAAAGTACTGTTAAATGCCTTAAATAAGTTATTAATTTCTGCAGTTTGTTCAGAGGTTAAGGAAACGTTCACCTTTAGAGCATCAGCAGAATTTGTTCTAGACTGTAATAAGCTATATCAGTATCTTCCTTATCAGTTTCTGGTAAAACTAACAAAGCAGCCTTTGATGTTTCTTCAACCCATTTCTTCAAGAAGTTAGCATGGTATGTCTTCGTAGGATTTTTCCTATCAGGGGTCTCTATCTCATAGTTAAGTATGCCAGTAAGTCTAAGCACTTTATAAGACCCACGCCACTTTGTTAACAGTTTATTTTCTGTAGTGGGTAACAGTAGCAAGACATTTTCACCTGGCTCAAAAACTTTTTCTTTTACCCCATGGTCATAATACGCCTTCTTCTGGTTTTAGGCCGCTTTCTGATTACTAAGGGCAATTTCAACATATTTTGTCAGTTTCATTCTCAGGGCACACATATAAGATGTAATAGATTGTTTCTGAGTGGAGTCATCTCCCCACGTTTTTTTAATACATCTAATGGCCCTCTAGGTTGTCTACCATACAGCATTTCAAATGGTGAAAAACTTGTTGAAACTTGTGGCACGTCTCTGTAAGCAAAAAGCAGGTAAGGTAAACATTGGTCCTGATCTTTCTCTTCCCTTTTTACAAACCTTTTTAACATGCATTTTAGATTTTGATTAAAACACTCAACAAGTCTGTCTGAGGGTGATAGGGGGAGGTTCTTAATAGTCAGTACAGCTCCTTCAGTAATGCAGCACCAAAATTACTACCCTGATCAGTAATAATCTCTTTAGGTATGCCCACCCTGCTGAAAATTTTGGCTAGCTCTGCTGCCACTTTTGGGGCTGTGACAGTACATATCAAGTAGCATAGTCACATACTATCAAAATAAATTGATTACCCTTTTTACTTCTGTCTAAGGGTCAACCACATCCATTGCAATTCTCTCAAAAGGCACATCTATCAAGGGTAGGAGTACCAGGGACACCTTGTCTTTTTTAGTCACTGGATCTATTTTCTGATATTCAGCACAAGAACTGCAAAAGTTAGCAACATCTTCATGAATTCCAGGCCAGTAAAATCTGTACAGCAATCTGGCAAGGGTGTGATCCCTCCCTGAGTGACCAGCCATAGGACTATCATGTGCTATCTGTAACAACTCATTTCTATACTTTAACGGTATAACCAATTTTTCTATCTGTTCTTGTGTCTGAGGTTTCACATAAAATCAGTACAGTAACCCATTACAGTTTTTAAACATTGGTTTACTCTGTTTTTGCTTCACCCCCAGCTGCTTAAAATAATCTTGGAGAGAAGCATCATTAGTTTGCTCTGAAACAAAATCACTATCAGTTATCAGTCTGGTTTCATCATTTTCGTATTTTAACCCCTTATGTCCATCAGTCTTTTGCTGCCACTGTTGTTTCAGGCACCTTCTTTCTTTCCTGAACTTCCGGATCTTGGAGCTGGGCTCAAACAAGTGTGCATCAAAGTCACCAAAAGGAAAAGCGTCTCCATCATCTGAGATTTTCTTTGCCTGTGCTCTTGTTACCACTGCTGCTGAAACTGCAGGTTTTAGTTCCTCTGAGATTAACTCAGTAAATCATGGATAGTCATTTCAAATAATCACAGGTACCAGTAACTTGGGTACTGCCCCCACTTTCATTTGGTGCGACACCCCATTAATATTCAGTGTCACTTTTGTGGTGGGATAGTATTGCGTGTCCACATGGATGCAGATGACACCAATACCTAGTCCTTTTACGTAGTGTTTTCCCAACACTTCAACATTCACTAGGGTCTGTCCGCTTCCAGAATCAGTAAGTCTTTTTACATTCTTATCTCCCACCTTGACATCTGTTAAGTACTTGCCCCAATTTGCATGGTCTGTCTGGCCATCTGATAGTTCTTGGCCAAAGAAACGTCCTTTTCCCCACTTTCTGGTCGGTGTTCCTTTACCCAAAGCTGTACTTTTGTAGGTAGGATGTTGATGAATTGCGCCATTGCAAATGTGTTAATGATCTGTAGGACTGTATAGTGTCCATATTGCTGCAGTCAAGTTGGGCTTTTCCTGTCAGGTAAGGTACCAGCCTGATTGTCCATTGCTACTTTGGCCAAAGACAGGTTGTGGTGACCCTTTCAAAAATTGTCAGGTATGATTTGATATCATCTGAGGGGCACAGCTTTATAAGTTTAATGTCTTTTAAGTTGTTTGTGTCTTGTTGCTCTGCTGGGCCAGTGCCAGATCCTCCTGGTTTAATAACTTGCAAGGCATCCAGCCATCTTTGCTCGAGTCACTGCATCTCATCTCTTCTCTGCTACTCTTGTTACTGCATCTCTTCTCCACTGCTCCTGTCAGTGCATCTCTTCTTTTCTCTGCTGCTCATCTTCTTTTCTCTGCTCTTCCTGTTGCTGTATCTCTTCTTTTCCCTGCTTGTCTGTCTCTCTTTGTTGTATAGCCCACCATTTGAAGAAGGCAGACAGGCTTTCAGGTTCTGTCACTGCCTGTTCTCATTTTAACATCACTTGTGCTGGCTGTATAGTCTCAGCTTGGACTTCTGTCTCTGCTAGTTTGGCTGCCATCTTCCTGGTAATGACTCCTGGTCTTGCTGTTGCAGAATCTATATCTTTCTTCTATGCATCCCTAGTACCAAGTCTAGTACCCATGCACAAAACTCCTGGCTTAGAGTATGCATGGAGTATATCCCACTTCTAAAACCATCTGTCGTTGAGGCACAGGTCAGGAAGCATAGGAAGACCAGGAACAGGTATAACATTTGCAAGTAGTGTTTTATTTTTTCCAATAACAGTAGAATAAAAAATAAAATTGTTCAGTATAACTATTTACAAATGCAGTACAATCACAGAAAACATAGTCCTGCATCTGAGGATATCTCTAATTTCCAATTGTGCTCTTGCTCTCTCTCTAGCAGAAGTATTGTTGCTTTTTTTGTAAGTCTTTGTCTGGGAACTTGTTAAGAGAACATTCTCTTTTTCTGAAAATGCTCTTGTCAGTTTCCTTCCTTGCAAGTGCAACAGAACAGTGCATGATGTCCCAGGACTGACCTCCTGTACAGCTCTGCCAAGATTTTGCAAACAATATCTCAGGTTAACCCCTTGAGTTCCAAATAGTTTTTGCAATCATTTCAACAATATAACTATATACATTTTTAAACCAAGGGATCCCAGTTTCACATCAAGATTGACACATATTTTATAACTTCAGATACACAAGGGGAAGAAAAGATAGAAACAGCAAGTGAAGACAGAGAGACAGTGGGGGTGGGGGGGATAGTGAGACCTTCTGACTGGCCAGTTACTAGGTCTCACAAGTAAATTTGATTGTGCAGTCAGACAGACAAGAAATAAAACAGATCCTTGCATTAAACTCTTTCTATATAACAAATCTTTCTACATAACAAATGGGACAGGGTCTTATTCAACTCTGTCATACTGTGGGAAGTTGAGGTGCAGATCCAGTGTAACCCTAGGGTATTTGAAGGATAGTGCCACCTTCTGGGGGTTCTATCAGTGCACTTGATAGACAGGGGGGTGGTAACTAGACAAATAACACTGAATGGGTCTACCTTTGTCTATGCTGATATTGGGGACTGGAAACTCATTTGCCACCACACATGCTGAGACCCTCTTCTCCTCCTAGGGTTCTAGGTGGCTGCTTCTTTTTTCTGGTTGTATTGTTATCATTATCTAGGATCCCATTCTCTGAATCAGCAAAGATTGAATGTTTTGAAGTTTGCATTTAGAAGTGGAAGTTGACATAAGCTGTCCAGATCTCAAGTCCCTCTAAACATAGATACATAGACATTGATGGCAGAAAAAGGCTAATCTGCCCATCCACTCTGTCCTCAGTACATGACTACACTACACTGCCCCTAGTTGCCATCTTGTCCCTTAAATTCTGCCCCCCCTTCTGACTACACTCATACACCTGACCCATCCCTGCTTGAAACTTCTTAGTGATTTGGCCTTTATCACTTCCTCTGCAGCTTGGTCTGCTTGTTCACCAGTCAGTTCATGAAAAAGCGCTTGTGGAGAATGTCAATGAATCTTCCTCCTGCTAGTTTCAGTGAGTTCTCCCAGCCCCTGTGTTTCAGCTCAAGGAGAAGAGTTTCTTGGTTTCCACCCTGTCTATCCTGTGCAGGAATTTGTGTACACATTTCCTTTCTTTTCATGAGGGTGCACATGTCCATGTCCTGCAGCCTTTACTCTTAAAACTGGCCCCCTAGCCCCTGGACCATCTAGGTTGGCCAGTGATGTACTGCTTCTACTGTGTCTCAATCTTTCCTCAGGCATAACCAAAAGCCATGGCACTCAAGATGAGGAAAAAAAAAATCACCATTCAATGAGTCACTTAATAATGATTTATTCACCTCAATGTGACATACCGGTGCTCTCTAGACTTAATTAAATACACAAGGAGGCTGTCAAGCCACTCACCCCAGGGGTGACTCACTAACTGTTGATTTTTTAATTTCCTCCTGTCAAGTGCCACAGGGTTTGGTTATGTTTAATGTGTGGGGTAGGGATCTGCATTAGCATGCACAGGCCTGCAACTGTTGATCACTGTTCCACTCCTTGCCTTGTTGGTTTCCTCAGATATGGACAGCAGTACCTTTACAAGTGGTGTCTCATGAATAACCTGTACAGTGGGAGGATCCCATCCTGGCTACTGCTCCTTATCTTCCTCCAGTACATCACATGTCCTGTTTTCCTTTACCACAGATCTGTTACAGTGTGCTGTGGATATTAAGCTCTCTGATGTCATGACACCTAGGTCCTTTTCCTCCATGGTGCTTTCTAGCACCACCACCCAAATTTCTTTCTGCATGCTTGGGTTCCTTTTCCCAATGTGCATTACCTTACATTTATTTGCACTGAGGGACTGCTGCCAGATCTTTGACCAGCTCTCTAATCTGGCCAAACCCTAGATCTTTGTATCATCTGTGACGAGGCAGTCCTTGCCTTAGTGCCTTCCTCTGTGTCGCAAATGAACTCATTGAAAAGGACAGGGCCCAACTCCAATCCCAGTGGCACACTGCTGGTATCCTTTCTTACTTCTGTGAACTACCCCATTTATTTTGACCCTTTGCATCCTTTCCCACAGCCAGCTTTTAAAAGCTTTCAATACAAGCAGCAAATTTTTTCCTGCACCCCTAAGTCCTTATCCTTTTGAACAGTTTCCTGTGGGGTACTGAGTCAAAGGCCTAGCTGAAATTTAAGTACACTATATATACTGCCTCTTTCTTATCAGCCACCCAGGTAACCCAGTCAAGTAAGTCAACTAGATTCATCTGGCAAGGCTGCCCACCTCATGAACCATGTTGCCTGGGGTCCTGTAGCCTATCTTCCTCTAGAACATCTGCTAGTTCCTCCATCAGTATGGACTTCATTACCTTTCCCACTATAGATGTCTGGCTAACTGGTTTATAGTTCTCTGGCTTATCTTTCTTTCCATTCTTTTGTGCAGAGGATCATATTTGCTGTCTTGCAGTCCTCATGTAGCAGTCTTGTATCCAGCAAGAAGTTGAATGTGTCTGCAAGTGGCTCTGCTATCACTTCCACAGCCTACCTGAGCATCCTAGGGTGTAAGCCTCCAGGTCCCATTGATTTATTTACTTTTAATCCTTTTAGCTTTTCTAACACCCTTTCCCCAGTTATTACACCCATGCTGCTGGTGCATCCACCCGTCCTTCACTTTCCCGCCTCACCCTACATTACAGCAGTGGGAGCGTCTCTGCAGTAGTAGTAGTAGTTACAGCTTTATTTATAAGACACCCTTCCCTGAAGGCTTAGGGCATTGTACAGAATAACAAGAAAAACAGACATTAATAACTTAAATAATGCTCTAAAACAACAGTTCTCAAACTTTGTCATAGTGAGCCTCCCCTAAGTCATGGAAAAGATTGTGAGCCTCCCCCAAAATACTGAAATATTTTTGGGCCTCCCCATAGGAAAATAGCCTACTTTTCACAGTACATCAGGAATAAATTGAAACCTCTTTGCATAGCTGGCTCTCATGCTATTAAGCCTTATTGTAGCCGCCCGCCAGGACAACCTACTTACTCCAATATTTCAGATTCTTGAACCATTGTTACCCCTTACAGCCATACCTTCATGGGTCAGACTGCTTTCCAGTTTCCTCTCAACTGGAAATAACCTTCCTGCTGACCTCTGCCTCTCCCCCTCTCCCCCTGCTCTTAAGCAACTTCTCAGGGATCATTTTGCTCCATCCTGCTTTTATTCCTAGTACCTGTATGGTTGACTCTTGTGTTTGGACAGTTCTGCTGCCTGTCTATTTGATCAATTGTTCCTCACATTGTTCGTAATCTGTTTGCACTTTTATTCATTTTGTATTGCTTAAGTGTTTTGCAGTTACATTTTGAATTGTATTCTCTCACTACCCTTCCCTGGGTACACCTGGAATAAGCCATGGCTCTGTGTACAGTACCTTCCCTGGTCACAGACTTGTGAATAAATACATAAATTCACCTACTATTATCCTCTTTCAGTTTGCCTTATTTATCCCTTCACACAAAATCTATAAAGTTCAAAACTGAAATACAGTACTTTTTCAAGACTTGCTTGAGCCTCCCCTGCAACAGGTTGGGGCCTCCCCAAGGAGGCTGGCCTCACCATTTGAGAATCCCTGCTCTAAAATATATGTACAATAGTAAAGGATAATAATAATGAATCTTTACTCCCCAAAGGCCTGGTTAAAGAGCAGGTGCCATAGCTCTCTTACCTCTTATGTCGCTCTCTGTGACATCCTGAAGGTTGTTTTTTCCCGATCGCAATGCTCTTTATTTTAAAAAAGTGTTTATTTTCATTTTATTTGTGCTTTAAAAATTGTGGTCATGAACATGTGTCCCCCATGGCCATAAAGCAGTGCTTAAGCATGCATCTCTGACTGATGATGTGAACTTAGGAATGTTGCATGTGCGCCCCTACAGTAGATTTGCAGTGCACTTCTGGGAGTTAGAGCATGTTGTGGTTTGTGTATTGGCACATCTTAAATAAAATTAATTATTTTGTGAACTGTGTTCAGTTTCATTTGTTAGTCAAAATGTTTTCAAAGTCCAGTGTTATCGGTCTGTTTGATGGGTGTTGCAAGGCTAGTTCAGAGGGTATTTCTAACCAGGATGTTGTTCCTGCTTATGGTATTGCAGATTTGCCATCATCCCTGCTAGGTGATGTTTCAGGTACTTTAATAAATGAAGCTGAAGTGAATGTGCTGTATGACAGCAGCATTACTTACACTCCATCCTGTAGCTCTCTTATAGGGTATGGCAGCAGGATTACTGACACTCTATCTTGTAGCTCTCTTATAGGGCATTCAGCAGCATTACTGGCACTCTATCTTGTAGCTCTCTTGTTGGGCATGGCAGCAGCATTACTGGCACTCCATCCTGTAGCTCTCTTGTAGGGCATGGCAACAGCATTACTGGCACTTCATCATGTAGCTCTCTTGTAGGGCATGGCAACAGAATTACTGGCACTCCATCTTGTAACTCTCTTATAGGGCATGGCTGCAGGATTACTGGCACTCCATCCTGTAGCTCTATTATAGTGCATGGCAGCAGCATTACTGGCACTCCATCTTGTAGTTCTCTTATAGGGGAGTTTTTTACAAATGCACACTGTGCTCAACCACTTGCCATTCATTCTGAGCTGACCAATACTGTTGATTCAGATACCATAGGTGTGCATTCCGGCAGTCTGCAGTCTGACAGAAACATTAACCTTACTAATTTGACATTCAGTATGGCAGCATTAAGGGATTTGGTTTTGGATGCCTCTGATTTTTACTCTGAAAGTGTGGATTTGACTGGGGGTGCTATGTTAAATATTGATAGTGTCTTGATGGTGTGTGATGCTAGTCCCTCTGAAACTGTCATTATTGAGTCTGATAATGTGCATGACTGTGGTGGCACAGAGAGGTGTGTAAGTAGTGTTGGTGTTTGTGGCAGTATGCCTGATTCTTGCAACATTGAGAGTATGTGTCATGATGTTGAGAAGGAAAGTTTATATGTAAGTGGTGATGTGGACACTATGCAGCACATTGTTTTACCCTGTTCTGATGTTCTCAAAGACCAATTCAATGTGAGATGTGAGAACTCTGTTGTTAGCACAACTTTTCAGATACAGAGATGTATACCAGTAGTGCTGTTAGTGACGTGAATCCCTCTTCAAGCAGTATTGATGTGGTGGTGTGTGTGCCACATTCTTCGACCAAGTGTGCACCCTGTGTTGTCTGTGTTCAGAGCCATGAGTGTGATTTTGATGGTGTTGATGTGAGCAATGGTATTGCTACTGCCGTGTGTGACAATGCACTGTGTAGTAATCCTAAGGAAATGTGTGTATTGTTGCCTGATGATGCAATACTGCTTGTATCTGGAAATGTTTGCTGTACTGCCAGTGATTCTTTGTCCAAGAGTGAATATTGACATGTGTCTTTCAATGAGTCAAATGATGACAGTGACAGTAATCCACTGGAAAAAGATCCCAGCGACTACAAGTGTGAACATGATGAAGAGGTTGCTACTGCGTTACCAGCAATTAATTTACATAATGTGGAGCCATATATGTTCAAGCCATTCTTGCCAGCTGACAACAGTGAAGAATCTCTGTGTGATTGAAGCCAGGAACCCAATGGAGATGTGGCATGCTTAAACAACACTCTGTGGCTAGTTTTTATCTGTCATTTTTTAAGCTAATCATGCCTTACTGCACTTTACAGGTGTGTTTGCACTGGCAGATAGATTAGTATCATGAATACTTGTGTACATCCCTTGTTATCAAGTTATGAGTATGTTCTGCAAATACTGCTCCTGCTTCTGTCCCGTGCAATATAGTGCTGCACTTTGTGCATGTGCAGTGCTATGTAGTTTTTCTTCATATTTTGCACATACATCTGTTGTCCTTGGTACTTACCTCCCTGTTGTGTCTTCATGGCTTGCCACTTGCACTCCCTTTACCGTACCTATTGAGAGTTCATCTACCCACATCATTCACGTGTCTCAATGTCCCCGTGTGTTTAAACATGTCATTGTAGAACTGACTGAGCCAAGCCTGCTGTCTTTGTGAACCCATCATTAGTTTCTAAATGGATGCTTAAACCGTCCCTTCATCCCCCATCCTCCCAAAAAACGGAGATAAATGGGTGTTATGTAAAATAAAATATTTGGTGATAACTGTGGGTCATAATTTAATCTCAGCACCCATATTGATTAATTTACTTGTTTTATAAACATATGAACATGGACATCATTGGAAGATAAGGGACAGCATTCCCCCCTACCCCACACCCCCTTGCCATTGTATATCTATGCCACAAAAACCACATACCATATTTGATCTCTTTGTTTATAATCTTTCCTATAACTGATGATTTCCATATGCCTATCCTATTTATTACTCTAATACCATATCTCTCTACTCTCTCCCACCAGTCCACGCATCTACCACCCTTTCAGTGAAGAGATACTTCCTCATGTTACCCCTTGATTCATCCCATTCCATCCACAAGTTATTACCCCTTTCTATAACATCACTTTTTCTGAAAGATGGTACCTTCCTGTACATTACTTATGTATTTGAGTTGTTTTAAGATCTATATTATATCACCCCACTCTGTTTACTCATCAATGGTATACAAATCGAGGTCCTTCGGTCTCTCCTCGTGTGATTTAGGATGCATGCCCAGCTCAATTTCTTTTGTCATTCTCTGAAAGGTCTATATCTATGTCCTTGCATATGTGCATCCTCCAGACCTGACCACAATACTCCAGATGAGGTCTCACCAATGATGTTTCTTTTGCCAGTGTGTCCAAATGGATGTGCAAACTTACACGAATATCAAAATGAATGAAACGTGAACTGTTCACAATCTGCCACTGATTAGTTATGCAATAAGGAATGACCAGAGGTTAGGTTAATGGACTCTTAATCACCCTCTCGGGTGTAATGTGGTACAAGGCATAGCTGAGTACCACATGCCCCTAGATGGTGATTAACTGACTATTAGCATAACCTCTGGTAGTGCCTTAGTGCTATTATAATAAAAATGTTTTTTTAAACAGGATTAACCCTTGTTCAGCAGATGGTTAAGCTCTACATGTATGTTAATAAAAGATTAACATAAGGCTGTTAGAATCTTTATAGCCAGTCAGAAAGCTCCATTTCTCAGACACTTTTTTCATTTTTAGTAGAGTATGTCCCTCTTGAGTCTCATATTTTGTACAACAATGGATCTAATTCAACTCATGGTTCCACTGTGCATCCCAATACCTCACTGGGTCTGCCATCATCTTTTCCAAATTGTTAGGTCACTGTTATGTTATCTGATATGATTACTCATGTGACCATTTCTGTTTGGAAGTCTTCAGTGTGTTGAATTCCATCATGTATGACACTCCTGTGTCCATGAATGCCACATGCCTGAGTTGTAACTGCTCTACATTGACTTTTACTTTCCACAGTCTCAAATACTCTGTTGTTCCTCACCTGCTCTTGACCTCCATCCCTGCTAGTACTGTCTTGATGCATATGCACAATCCTGCAAAAACTGTACTTCTGATGGCCTGGAGACTTGTCTTTGTTTGAAATGACTGTGTCTTGATTCTGCTGTTGTTTTGTGTTCACCATTGTTGTATAGAACTAATTACAAAATGAAAAGAAATTGCACATGAATGTCTGAGTAAAGTTTTTACATATCATTTTTTTAGGTGCCACTGCAGTTGCTGTTCAGTCATGCCCACAGTGGTGGAATCTGTTTGCTGCAAAGAGCAAGAACAGGTTTCAAGTAAAAAATCTGAGTACACCTGCATGACTTTGCACTCAGGGTTTTCAACTGTCTGCTTGGATATCTTTGTTTTGGAGGCAGCATATTACACGGTTAATCAGCACTATGGAAGATTGTGTGGAATGCCCATCCATGAGTAATTTTTTCTTATAGATAATATATATATATATATTTTATATTTAAGCAATAAACCATGACAGGGTGTGTGTTATGCTGTGATTTACCCATGCCTTGTGCCATTTGGTCATGAAATTCCATAATAAACCACATCCTGGAGTAGTTTATTGTGATTATAAAATGTCCCCCTGTATTTTTTTATAACAAGAAATCTGGGAAATCAGAGTTTTTTTAGACAATTTCAATTTTTTTTTCTAAAGTTATTCTTATGCCACAAAATGGAGTTCATTGTTGCTATATCGAATACTGAGGAAACACAAAAGGTCCCCACAACTGAGACATATGCTGACATGAATGTTATTTTATGACACCTACAGTATGAGGCAGAGTCAGAGTGGAAGGTGTGTGACAATAGACAAACAGTGGGAAAGCAAGTTGTGGAAGCGAGGAGAAAGAAAGAGAGAGAGAGAGAGAGAGAGAGAGAGAGAGGGGGAGAGGGGAGAGAGAGAGAGAGAGAGAGAGAGAGAGAAGTTTGCTATCAGCTCCATTTAGTAGTATTACCCATGGCATTAAATGAGGAGGTGACTTTTTTGTTCCTGTTAATTCTTATGCTTGTGATGGTAGACGGCGAGAATGAACTGAGTTTTTTAATGCAAAGTGTAATGACAGACAGAGGGAAAGACAACACAGCAGCAGTTTTTTATTTATTTTTTATCTGTGTGCCTGTGCTTTAGTGTATCTTACCCAACAGCACATTGGGAAACAGAAAGAGCTATCAACATGTTTCATTTCATTTTTTCCCCCCAAGCAAAATGGGCATCCACATTTTCTCAGGTCATATAGCAATTTTTGTTTTCCCTGTGGTCTGTCTCAGCCTTATTGATTACTGGAGAGAGTCAGAGGTCACAGGGTGATGAGTATGAAGGGCCACAAGTCTGAACAATGGATCCCTGTCTCCTGTACTGCTATGACTCTACCCAACCAGCACCGTCTCTTCAGCAGTCCTGGGCCAAGAGGGTAAAGACATTTAGATGCAGTAGACGAAGAGGCACATACTGACTTTTTTTAAACAAAAATGCAGTTGAAGCCTTTTAATCCTATCATGTACTGTACTTTAGGTGGAGGTCATGGGGAATACATCTGTCTGTTTCAAACTTGCGCTGTACCTTAGCTGTTTAGCACTGAGGCACCATGCACCCTCACCCCCAACCCCACCAATGCCATGTTTGATATATGATGTCCAGAGCTGGATATGAATCTTCATCAGCTTTCATCATCTACCCCCTCAAACACACAATCCATTAATACTGGTCAAAAATTGTACAGTTCTTTCATATCTGTTCTTAATACACGCCTTTACTGAGTTTGACTGTTATTATATATTATAGCTTGCCCAGTGTGTACTGTGGCCAAATGTAGCAGTCAAAATAAAGAGACTAATGCATGGCCAACCATACACAGCAAGTCTGTGTTTCCATCAAGGGGTTGAGATGACAGCATATGGACCTCGAGAGTGAAGCTGTCATCTGAAGCCCAAGATGCAAACACATGCCAAGTTGCGTATTGTTGCCCGTATATAATTTTATGTAGTATATTGATTTGTATGCAGAAATCACATAAGTGTCATCTCTAAATGAAAACAAAAGAAAATACCTCAATAAAACAAAACATTTCCATTTCTTTGTTCTATGATTGATATTAAATGTTTAGTCTTTTACAGGTTAAAAGGTACAAAATGTTATAGCCTTTGTATTGCACTGAACAACTGCTCGAACTGCACATAACAGCACCTTGGAATGCACACGACAGGTTATAACGTGCACAATTTTTTGATCGTGCTGATTTTGTTAAAGGACAAAGGACAACAGTATACTATAGCATAATATTTGAATTGTAAATAACAATATTAAAAGTAATATTATTTTCCTTTTTTCTAGGCATTACAGATATATTGTGTATTGTCAGTTTGTACGCTGGTGCTGGGGATATCTTGATTGCCATGTCAGGGTAGTTCTTCCATCATGTGTTGTGAATAAAATGTGTGAAAAGTTGCCATCTGCAGAGTATGCTGGCTTCCAATATCCACCACTGTGATTAAATTGAATGGCATGCCTTTGGCGTTTTGTTGTTATTTCAAAAGCAAAATAAAAATTGAAATGTTTTACTTTCTAATAAATTATTTGATACATAGGCAGTTTTCTTCATATTAATAGTTCTTGTTATAGTCATTATTGATAAGAAAATTGATAATGTTCTATATGATGTTGCATATCAGTAATTATTTTTGTCCTGTCCAGTTGAATATCTGTTTCATGCTATATAGAGATCACTCATGTTGTTACACTCATAATAATCATTAAGTTGTACATATGGAATACATAGTGAATTACAATGTAATAACACAGCTAAACTACTCAGTATTAATTATAATTATTCATGAATGCCAAATGCATGAGTTAGGTATAAAGTTACTGACACTCATGTGATAAGATAGATGTGTTGTTGTACTGTAATCCATTATGTATCAGGTATATATACAACAGGGGAAAATGATCTGCCCCATTGTAATCTTTGGTCTGTTTCTAGATTGTAAATTTTAATAACATGTTACAAGTCATGCAAACTGTGTTCTGTGTCAATGTAAGGGTGTTCTAAATGAAAACAAATGCATATTCGTAAATAGCATGATTTGTTTGCAGAAGTTATTTAACAATTTATATATTCATTTATTTATGTAGGTTTATTAAGTTATTTAAGTTATGTAAGTATTTGTATACAGAAGTATCTAGAGTATGGCGTTCACTACTGGTGCTCACACCTCAAATAGGACATTAACCTGCTGGAGAAGGTCCAGAGGAGGGCTACAAAGATGGTAGCTGGTCAGCAGGGTAAGGCATGTGAGGAGAGGTTATGGGCACTGAACATGTATTCCCTGGATGACAGGAGAGAGAGAGAGAGAGAGAGAGAGAGAGAGAGAGGTAGAGAGAGAGAGAGAGAGAGAGAGAGAGATGGAGCGACAGAGAGAGAGAGAGAGACAGAGAGAGAGAGAGAGAGAGAGGACATGATCGGGACCTTCAAGTACTTGTATGGGATAAATAAGGTTAATAAGGAGAATCTCTTTAAGCTGAGTGGCAACAATAACACAAGGGGGCACAGTCTTAAACTGGAGGGTGGTAGGTTTGGGATGGAGGTCAGGAAGCACTTCTTCACAGAGAAGATTGTGGACAATTGGAATGTGCTGCCAGAAGAGGGCATCTCATTGAATACAGAGGGCAGCTTTAAGAGAGGCTGGGATAAGCATAGGGGGAAGGTAAAGATCATGGATAGGGAAGATGGGAGGAGTGGGGAGGGAGGGCAGGAACATTAGCTCAAGCTGTGGACCCTGCAGTACCAACAGACTTGATAGACCAAATGGCCTTCTTCTGCTGGCTTCTTCATATGTTCTTATGCATGTAAGTTATTCGCCTTTGGTATGATACTTTTACAAAACTAGAACATGCCTGCCTGTGTTGCTGATGTGTTCACATGTAGATGGGTGACCATTGATGTTTATGTGAATTACACTGTTATTCACCAATGAAGGTAGTGAATGTGGTTCAAGATTGCTCATTCTAACTACTTGTACTAATTCATTTGATCAGCAGCTCATAAATAATAGAAACAAGATATATGTGTTGTTTTGACATTACTAGCAAGGACAGTATCTGTTTTTATGGCATTAAATAAGGCATGATGCTACATTTTCATGATGTCTTCACTTCATTCACACCAACATGTATGTTGTTAAAATTTGTTACAATAAAGAAGCAAATTACATTTAACACAGCATACAGAGATATGTTTATACAACATTAACACATTTGAATGCAAATAACAATCAATACTTTAAAAGGTTGTCTTCACCTTCATAACGGTTATGGACTAATACGGGGTGTACCAATGTGTTAACCATCACTCACACAGCTGTGGATCACTGAGTCTGGGAGCATTATCGGAGAATACCACAATAAAAGCAAGGGGAGGATAGGATGAAAGTAAGGATGTAAATAAAATTCATCAAGAAAGGATACTCAATTCATTTCTATGTGTGTGTGGGGGGGGTGGCATATTTGAGATACATAAGTGGAAGGATAAAGGCCATGTTGAGATGGTATTCAGGATCAAGCTGAAAAGTCATTCACCTTAGATGATTAATATAATACCACATCAGACATCATTTTTTTTTCTGAATTTATGCATCTACATGCACAACTCCATCCAACCATCCCTTATAATGGCATGAATGGTAATGTGGTGCAGAACAACCACTTCACTGTGGTGATGATCATAAATGTGTTGTTCCAGGCAAATATAAAGTATTGGGATGGCATGGCTGCAGTGTATCACATCCTGCTGATGCAGTGCTAAGAAAGCAAGTGTCTAAGCCAGCAGCTGACATACTGAACATAGCAAATACTTGATGGGCAACTAGGAACAACCAGTGTGTTGTGCAACAGAGTGTTTTTTATCCTATCTGACCTCAACAGCATAGTTGGAGAGGTCAGTGGAAATCTGAACCCGGAGGTGGCAGAACACACTTAGAGTGTACTGTATAGTAGAGCACTGTTCTGTATAGGAATCCATCCTTTTCAAAATGCTTTTGTACCACAGTTCAAAGGTCATGGGATGTGATTGTGCCCACCTTTGGTAGAACAGCATTCTAGAACCTCTAAAGACTGCACCGGTCACTTGCATTGTGAAAGAGAAAAAAAAAGTGCACACATTTCACATAATACTATACACTATAAATAATGCAGGGTGAGCAGCTTTATGAATAACCAGTGTTTTCTGCCACCCTGAGGTTCTGATTCCCACAAACCTCTTGAGCTTCTCTCTTGGAGTCAGAGGGAATCAGGACCACTCTGGGGCAGAATACACTGGTTGTGCATAGTTGCCCATCCAATATTCTCTAGGTTGTGCATAAAGTTGAACATCCAGTATTTTTTACAGTGTACTGCATAGTATCATGTGAAATGTATGCATTGTTGCTTTCTTCTTTTCACAATTAAACTGACTTGTGAAGTCTGTAGAGGTTCTAGAATGCTGACCTGCCACCAAATGGTACAATGGCATGCCATGACCTTTGAACTGTGGTACAGTGGCATTTTGAAAAAGAATGATTGATAAATTGAACAATGCTGTACTATACACTGTAATACACTTGAAACTGGTGAGATGCATGGATACCTGAGTAGATCGCATCTTGTCCAGATCCTCAAAAGTTGAAATAAGTGAAAACATATCAAGTACCCCACGGTTACCTCCACGGCCATTGGCCACCCTAGCTTGCCCCCACATGGTGGGTATGCTGAGACAACCTTACCTCATAGCATCACATCCATAGTATCTGTGGCATAATTATCTGTGGCCCCATGGGATGCTCCCCCCCGCTCAGGTGGGGTAGCATGAGAGAGCAATTTATAATCAATTCTTCTCCCCTAGCTGTCCCTCTGACTCTTGTGTACATCTCCAAATCCATTGTGTAGGCACGGAAGATGGACGCCTTGCCGCTGTGACTGCGGTCTGGCTGGTTTTCATTTTTGATGTCTTGTACATAGAAAGACAGTGAAACAAGGAGCAGGCAAACAAATTGTACTTGTCTACTACACAAGGTAGTGGTATCATAAGCTGGAATAGGTAGGTAATGATACACTACAACAGAACTCTGGTGAGTTAACACAATAACTTATATGTACAGTTACTGAGAACAACTCTCACAGTTGACATAAATATGGTGCAGACTGTGAAAATCAAGGCAACCAATAATGTGCATGTACCGCATCAGTATTTGAATGTGTACATGATGTACAACTATGTGTGTGTATATATATATATATATATATATATATATATACTATACTATTGGATTTAAGCTGGTAAATGGTGGGTGAGTTGGTTATGATAGTAACATTAACATATATACCCATTATACACAAATTACCATTTAGCATATAAAAAACATTTTGACTGACAGATGATGATAGGGAGGGGAGGGTGCTGGTGGTGGTGTAGTTTTATTCATAATGGAAGTAATAATATGCACCAGGGATGGGAGTAGGACTGCCGTATTGGTTAAAATACAGTACAATAAAGGGAGAATGATTTGACTGTGAGTGTCAGTTAAGGTAGTGGAGAGGAGGGTAACCTTTCTCAAGTACAGGCATACCATGAGTGAGGAGGACAAGGAGATGTATTCAATGAAATCATAAAAAAGGAAGGGAGAGTGGTCCAGGTAGCTAAAGCTGCAAAGGAGCTAAGGCTATCACAGGTGATCAGGAAAGAGGAAAAGGTATTCTTCAGATACATAAGGGAGAGAAGAAGTAGTAAGGAGGGGATTGTTAAGATCAATGTGGATGGGAGTTGGATGGTCAACAGTGAAAAACAGGCCAATATACTTAATTAGTATTTCAGCTACAGTATGTATTCACTAAGGAAAAGATCAGACCTATGCAGCAGGGGATTATATGAGTAGGAAGTTGGCTGGATTAAACAGATACTGTCATCATAAAGGATAGGGTTTTGGATAGTCTCAAGTCCATTTGGGTGGAGAAGGCACCTGTGCCGAATGGCATACACCAGAGGTACATGATAGAGCTGGTGGAGGTATTAGTGGCACCCCTGGCAGATCTGTTTAACCATCATTAGAGACAGGTTGTGTGACTCAGGGTTGGAGAACAACTCATTTGGGGCCACTAAATCAGAGTGGTCCCAGTGATGAACTTGGTTGCTACAGACATAGGGTGGTCATAGAGGAGGGGAGACAGGAACTCATGGAAGATCTAGCGAGACTTGATAATGGTCTGAAATCTGGCAATTGGAGTTTAATGCCAAGAAGTTCACGGTCATGCAACTGAGGGCTGTGAACACAGGTGCCAGCTACTGGCTGTGAGGTGTACAATTGTCCAGCTCAAAAGAGGAAATGGCTGTAGGAGTTATAGTAAGGGGTGACACAAAACAATATGCATAGTGCTGTAAAGCGGCAGCCAAATCAAATAAAAGGTAGGAATGCATCTCCAGAGGAATCACCTCCTGGAGGGACTAAGTCAATCTACCCTTGTACAGGTCATTGGTTGGACCATAATTGCAGTACTGAGTGCGGTTCTGCTGCCCTTATTTGAAGAAGGACATCAAGCTACTTGAGGGGGTCCAGCATAGGGTGACTAAGATGACTCAGGGCGTGGGAGACAAACCATAATATGAGAGGCTAAGAGAGCTCAATAATTATACCTTGGAAGACAGAAGTGTAGTGGGGAATATGATTGAAACTTTCAATATTTAAAGGGTATAAACAGGGTTGGAGTGTAGGGGATTTTCACTTAAAAAGTGGAGATGACCAGTAAGGGTTACAGTCTAAAACTAATAGGTGGTGCATTTAAAAGAGAAATGAGGTGCCACTTTTTCATGGAAAAGGGTGCTGTCAAAGTGAAATGAACTGCCTGAGGAGGTGTTATCTTTGAAATTAGTGTAAAGTTTTAAAAAGGGGTCAAACTGATTAAAAGTGAGAATGGCAGTGGGAAGGAGGAAGGGGATGAGGGAAGAGGAGGGTGAGGACTTCTATGGGAGGCAAGAGGAGGGTGGGGCAGCTCCAGTAAAATAGACTGAGCTGCTCAATCAAGCAGACATGATGGACCATTAAGGCCTTTTTCTGTCATGTTGTTATAACATTATTAATTAAATATTCAGTAACATGTTTACCTAAACAACACAAAGTTCAATCAATTTTTTTATAGAGCATATTAGAACAACTTTGTAACACTACCATGTTCTTTGCAACATTTTGGAAACTTATCATGGCTTCCATGTTGAGTACATGAATAATTTATGCAGTACGCATTATTGTCTCTGCTGTCTCAGCACAACATGATCTACAACCTATGGTATTGAAAACTGCCAATGCCTATTTATTGAACCTTGAGACATGGTTCTCCACTGCAGTGTCCTTGTCTGGGTGTATATATGAAGAACACAGTGAGTCAGGTGTCATGTCAAGTATTGATTCTCTGTTAGCATCATTTGCAGAACCTTCACTCGGAGTCAGTACTACCTGCATCAGGTCAAAGGCGTACTCTGTAACAAGTAAAGAGAAAGAAATGATAATGTTTTGAAAATTACTAAAAAAGTATCATACGTGATAAAGCAAGGCTGTTGAATCAATGGCAATGTACTGTAAAACTATTTATTTTCATGCAAAATAATTTTAGTGAAACCCAAATGCAATTGTAATTGTGTAAATTTAATTTAGCACTAAGGCATTAGTGTCACATTCACTATAATGAAAAAAGTGCTAATATTGGTAATTAGCACAAAATTATTCTAGCACAAATTACTGCTTCTGTGAAAATAGCGAAAATTATTTGACAGTGAAAATTTCTAGTTTTACAGTATATATCTGTACCGTACATGTGACACATGACTGGTTTTATTTCCAGTATAAAGACGAAACATAAAAGTTGATTGATTTCGAACTTGGTTATAACCACTGCCACAATCCTGCATCTTTGTGAGACATGACGTACTTTAATTGAAGTCTATGGTTCTGACAAGCAATATCAAATGTGCAGCATGTGATGAGTCTAACCCCCACACACAGGCTTCTCCTCCCTTCCACTGAAGTATCTAGGTGTTCAGTTTAAATCTCTGCACCTTGCTAGCAAGTTTGATGCCGGTAAGAGATACAGTCAGTATGCCTTACAACAATTCAGTTCTATGGGAGATCCACATTCAGCCTGTCACTGCAGTACAAGGGACTCACAATGTTATCCATGGATCACGGCCTAAGTCATTTCATGTATGCATATCTTGTTTTGAATATGAATAAATGCAAGTTATGTCACTATTTGTTTCTATTTTGTACATGTATTATGATATTATGCATTTTTGCTTACCATTGGCCACACCATACATAACTTACAAGGCGATTTCTCATAGTGCATTGTTTAAGCAAAGACAATTCACCATGTTTTTGAAAACCACTGAATAATGCAATAATTTCACCAGAACAGTGATAAAATGCTTGACACACATCAGATATGATGTTAAAAATTAATTACAAACATGTTGGTACATTTGGTGGTAAAAAAAAAATTGCTCATCATGTGTTGCTGGCTTCAGTGTTTTGCAAAGAACGTGTCCACTTTTTTTATATTTTGGGAAATGACTTGAGTACTGCAAATTACCTTTAAGTGTACATGCTTGTGGGTGTCACAAATTCTCATTATTAGGAAGTAATGCAAGCAGTGCTCTGTAACGAAAAAGAATATTTACAATCTACCTTTTCTTGACATGCATTATGCATAGCCTCTCATTAATAAACTGACTACTACTACAGTTCTGCTCAAATTACAGTACTTTGGTGTAAAAACTTTTGTGAATATGTTCCTGATAATGCATTTCTGCAGCACCAAGATTGTGGCAAATAAGTTGCATAAATTACCCCATTGCTTAGGTGAACAGTATTTGTATATTTAGAAAACCTTCTGTCTCAATACACAGCATGAGAGTAATAATAAATCTTCAGGTATGTGAGCCATGCATATATCACCACAGTACAGTAACTAGGTTCAAAGACATTACATTGTTATATGTAAGAGCACTGCTAAGTATGCGGTAAAGTTTGTCTGTATATAACTATATCATGTTCATAATATATAGTATAATATATGGGTGGGTGTGTGTAACCAGAATTCTACACACACCAGAGGTGTGGAATGTTACATAAACCCTGAGGGCGAAGCCCTCGGGGTTTATAAAAGCATCCTACACCAAGAGTGTGTGTAAAATTCTGGATTTACACCCACCCACCTGTATATTATTTTATTTACTTATTGGTGATAATTTTTTTTGTTTCAGCACAGTTGAATCAGTGCAGCACTTCTGTTAGAGATAGAGACATAAACAAACACACATATACACACACACACCATGTTGTGTGAGATGTTTATCCTGCCCACAGACAGAGTAAGCACCAATGAGCTTTCTGTGGTGGAGCTTTATTGACAGGTGCTGATTGCAACCTCCTGGTTATAACCAAAAATATCAACACGGGAGGTTGTAACTGGTAATAAAAGTGCCATTATCCATGTCTAAAAAATGATCACCATTAATTAAACTGCAGTAACACACTTCAGAGCTTACTGACTGTAAATATACCCTTTGTTGTAGTACAACATACTGAGACTACAGAGGACTGAACAATTAATTTTCATTCTGGAAGCAGAAGAGTCACTGTGTGCACATTTCACATAATGCAGTGCACTATATAACACTGAGGATAAGTAGGAAAGATTAGAGAAGTGCAGGAAGAGTTTGTGGAATTGGGGAGGGGCCATAGACAAGTGGCACACACGGCGTAGGAGAGGCTAGGGTGTTCCGTACCATGGGATTCTATCAGTGGTTGAAAAACTGCTGTGGAGCTCAGGGATTTGGCTTCATTGGGGACTGGGGGTCCACCTGGAGTGATGCAAGCCTATTCTGGCATGATGTACTGCATCTGTCCAGGAGGGGAACCAGGATCCTAGGTGATAGGTTTAAATGCTTCATTGGCAAGCATTTAAACTAGCTAAGGGGAGGCACTGGAGAAGAGCAGAAATCCTAGCCCCCAAAAATCACGGTAGCAAGTGCAGTAAACACCAACATAGAGGTGTCGATAGGGAGAAGGGCAGGGGTAAATGGAGAAAGTGACAAAGGCAAGAAGGACAGGGATGGGGCAAAAAGGAGTAAGACCATCAGGAAATGGAGGGTAATGAGTACCAATGCCCGTAGTCTGGGCAACAAGGTCCCTGAGCTGGTGGCCTTGATGGAAGAGGGATGCTTGGATATCGTAGCAGTCACAGAAATATGGTACACAGAGAACCATGACTGGGATGTTAACATACCAGGGTACATAACCTACAGGAGAGACAGGCAGGGAGAAGAGGGAGAGTAGCTCTCTATGTAAAGGAAGGGATAAAAGCAACTGAACAAAAGGGTAAACAGGGAGGAGAGGAGGCACTGTGGGTCACCTTGGAGACTGGAAAGGGGACCACAATCCGCACAGGGGTTGTGTACAGACCCCCATGTCGGGGGAAGGAATGGACAAGGATATGATAGAAGGCATTCTTAGAATGGCAGAGAAAGGGGAGATACTGTTGATGGGACACCTGAATATGCCAGATGTTAACTGGAGCACATTTGCTGCAGTCACATCCAAGAGCAGGGCCATTCTTGATGTCCTACAGGTGGCAGGCCTCAGACAGCTAGTTTCAGAACCCACTCATGGGGGAGCAATCTTAGACCTCATACTCTCAAATGGGGGCAGTGAAAGGATCTCAGATCTAGAAGTGGATTACCATCTGGGAACAAGTGACCATCAAACAGTGTGGTTCACGTTAAACTCAGCTACAGAGTCAAACCATACAAAAGTGAGGGCACTGGACTTCAGGAGGGTTGACTTTGGCAAGATGGGAGAGTGCCTCAGAAAAGCACTAGCAAACAGGTTAGAAGGAGGAGTGGAGCAACAATGGGGAATCATCAAAACTGCCATTACAGAGACAACAAGCCTTTGTGTGACGCAAATAAACAAATCAAAATGAAAGAAAAAGCCACTATGGTTCTCAAAGAGGTGGCTGTGAAAGTCAGGAAGAAAAGATAGCATCTGAAGTATAAGGAAACACAGAAGGAGCAGGACAGAGAGCTGTACCAGTTAAGGCAGAAGGAAGCAGGGAGGAAGTCAGAAAAGCAAAGGCCCAAACTCGTTAAGAAGGGGATAAAACCTTTATAGGTACATCAGCAAGCGAGAAAGACAAGGGAGGATAGTGAGGCTGAATAGAATGAACGGTGGGTGGGCAAGAGGGGACAGTGAAAAGCAAGGATACTGAATGAATATTTGCTCAGTATTCACAAAGAGGAGGGGAAGTGCCTAATCCAATTAACAGAAGCACTCTTGATAGGGGTTGATCCCAGTCCTTTCACAGAAGAAAGGGTTCTTCAAGAACTCTAAAAACTGAAGGTGGACAAAGCAATGGGGCCTGATGGATTCACCCGAATTCTAAAAAGAATTAGAGGGGAACTAGTGAAACCACTGGCTACTCTTTTAATAAATCATGGGAGGATGGTGTGGTACCCAAGGACTAGAGGAAGGTGGATGTGATTCCCTTCACAAAGTGGGACCAAGACAGAGGCAGGAAACTACAGACCTGTCAGTCTGACCTCTGTGGTAGGGAAAGTGATGGAGTCACTTCGGAAAGAAAGAATAGTTGAGTACCTAGAGGCCAGTGGGGCACAGGACCCAAGGCAGCATGGATTCACAGTGGAAATGTCATGTCAGACAAATCTAATAGACTTCTTTGACTGGGTGACCAAAGTAGTAGACCAGGGACGGGCTGTGGACATGGCCTACTTAGACTTTAGCAAGACATTTGACACAGTCCCACACAAAAGATTAATAGTCAAATTAACCAGCTTGAGAGTGGGTCCCAGGGTGGTAGCCTGGGTAAAACATTGGCTGGAAAACAGGACACAGAAGGTAATTGTAAATGGAGTCCACTCTGAATAAAGAGGGGTTACTAGTGGGGTACCGCAGGGTTCAGTATTGAGTCCAGTGCTTTTTAATGTCTTCATCAGTGACATTGCAGAGGGACTGGAAGGAAAAGTATGCCTCTTTGCAGATGACACAAAGATCTGCAGCAGGGTTGATACACAAGGAGGCGTGGAAAGGATGAGAATGGACTTGGCAAGGTTGGAGGAATGGTCAGAAGTATGGCAGCTAGGATTCAATGCAAAGAAGTGCAAAATAATGCACCTGGGAAACAAGAACCCAGGGGAAGAATACACAATGGGGGGAGTTAGTAACAACAACAAAAAAGGAAAGGGACCTGGGGGCAATCATATCAGATGACCTTAAGGTTAGCAAGCAATGTGAGAAGGCAGTAGGGAGGGCTGGGGTATACTGGGATGCTTAGGGAGAGGCATCAGCAGCAGAAAACAGTAAGTTGTTATCCCTCTGTACAGACAGTTGGTGAGACCCCATCTGGAGTACTGCGTCCAGTTCTGGAGACCCCATCTCTGCAGGGACATAGACAGGATAGAGGCAGTCCAGAGGAGGACAACTAAAATGGTACAGGGTCTGCAAGAGAAGCCATATGAGGAGAGACTAAAGGAGCTTAATATGTATACCCTTGAGGAAAGAAGAGAGATGGGGGACATGATAGAAATGTTTAAGTACCTCAGTGGAATCAACAAAGTCCAAGAGGGTAGCATCTTTCAGAAAAAGAGACATGCAAGGACAAGGGGACACAATTTAAAGATAGAGGAGGGGTGGTTCAGGGGCAATGTGAGGAAGTATTATTTCACAGAGAGGGTAGTGGATGCATAGAACAGCCTTCCTTAGGAGGTTGTGGGATCTAAAACTGTGGGAGAATTCAAGAATGCATGGGACAGACATAAGGCAATTCTTGTGGGGGGTAGGAAGAAATAGGCTGTTGGTTAACTTGGATCTGCGGCCTATCCTGTAGGTAGGGAAATGGGCAGACTAGATGGGCCAAGCGGTCCTTATCTGCCATCAAAGTCTATGTTTCTATGTTTCTAATGCACACCCAGTGTATTCTGAAACAATGGTGGATAGACTCATGCCAACTATACGTGGTCTGCTCATGACGTCATATAGACTCAGAAATAATCATTGACAGCAACAATTCATTCAGCTTGGTCACTGGTCCTGCATTCTATGTGTAGATTATTTCACAGCATTGTATTGTACAAAATGTAATCAATTGCAAAATGATGTTGCACATTGGTTCCAATATCATGGAATGCAATTTTTGACACGCCTGTTGTACATCAGTGCTGTGTAAATTCTACCGACTGCACAAGTCTCTGTCATTGTGCATGACAGGGATGTGTAGCTTGTATGCTTCACATAGTGCTTTGAATGACCAATGGTTAGATTAACAGTCTGTTACTCACCCCATGGGGTTGTAATGTGGAACAAGGTGCAGTCCATAGGAGAGATTAGTGGACTGTTAATCTAATTACTGTGAATGCCGTATTGCTATTATAAAAAATATTACATAATAAAGATGTTAAAAGTGTAACATTTTTAATGCTTTCCTCATTGAGAGGGTGATTTTTAATAAAATAATTTTTCCACCAAGAGTTTCAGAAAGCTGGTTTGAATCAGAATGCATCATTCCACTCATCCTTCAGTGCCTGAGGATGGAATGCTGTCAGGAACAATTCATGCACCACGGTGATTATGCTGTACATGACAGTGTACCAGGGATTAATGCAAGGCTGTCAGAATGGTGACAGACAATCAGACTGCAGCATTTCCGTGTCCATTTTTATAATGTGAAATGAACATGAAAGGGTACTTTATGCTCAAGCAGTGTGCAATGCCATCTCGTGGTTCTGTACCACAATGACCTGTCAGGCTCGACCCATCAGGACAGATGAAACCAGAGCCCATATGTGGCATAACGCATTGGTTGTGCATGGTTGCCCAGGCGGTACTCTTTCCACATGTACTTAAGTGTTACTTTGTTACATGCAGAAATGCATTGCGATAGTACCTGCACTTCATTCTTTGGTAGGAGAAACGTATGGATTTGTGTTCAAACTGATTTAGTAGGCTATGAAAGCCTCAAGCTCAGATGTTTGGTACTGCCCGAATAATTTGAAAACATCCTTTTTCAGCCTGGAGTCTGTGATGATGTTCTCCACATGTACAGCCACATTAGATGCTGCAATGAAACACTGCTTGTTATAACTCATTGTAACTCATTTTCAAGCAATGCGAATGTCATTTTATTAAGTGATGTTTTACATTGTACCTCTTAACAGTGACATTATGGGCTAACTTGATATTGAATCCACCAGTGTCTCACTGGAAACCAATATCTGGTGGGAGAGTGTATGTTTACAGCTGTCAGACCAATATGGACAGTATCAAGCACAGAGTGAGTGTCATTGTGTTAGGAAAGGTTGTGCTGTTTGGCTAGGATGGTAGCTGAAGGTATGGTTGTGTGACCACAGGCCCCGCATGTCTACTTGTATGACAGAGTGTGGCTGTCAGTGTGACAACATGTATGAGACAGTTTCCCAACATCATCGTGTGTGATGAAGGTCTGGGATACAGCCAGAGTTCCAGTTTATATGTAGGTGAAGACATATGTGACAGCACGGAAAGTGGCTGATGTGAACAGAGCTCATTACAGCAGTAGCTGATATGTTTGATGGTGTAGGACACGCAAAATCAGTATGTAAGAAATAAGAGATATTTGGTGTACTAACATGGTTGTAGCCACTGCTTGCAGCACTCCTCATCATTGATCTCTCTATGCACACACTGGGGAAACAGTGCATTCACATGTGTGTGTATGTTCTGACTGTGAGTTGCCACACTCATCCATTTTGCTAGTACCAATTCAGGCGTGTGTATATCAGAGCGCAACCGCACACCTCAGAGTGGTTTATCTATCTTATAAAATGGAAAAATTGTTTTGGAGTGGGGGTAAAAGTGCAGTCGCGCTCTGATATATGCACGGTCATGTGATGTGTTTCAACCAACCAGCAGGGAAAACTTTTCCTACCCATTTTATAAATACATATCTATCTATCTATCTATCTATATATATATATATATATATATATACTGTATATATATATGTAAGCAGTAATCCATGACAGGGTATGGGATTATGGGGATTTAATGTACACCTGGAGTGTGTTGTGAGGCATGAGGCTGCAGGCTGAGTATCTTCATAGCACCCCAGGGGTGCATTAAATCCCCATAACCCTATACCCCATCGTGGGTTATTGCACTTATAACATGGGTTATGTTTAAATAAGGGAAAACCACAGAAAGGGGTTTTTGCCCTATTTAAACAGTAGAAATGTACTGTATCCTGCCACCTTGCAAAATAGTCTCCAACAAATAATGCATCTCTGATTGGCCTTAGGCACATAGAAATGTCAGACATACAGTGCTGCATGATGTCTGACTTTCTTACACCTGTCAACTTTACACTGCTAGGATGTTCACTTTGCTGCCCAACCCCAGGACCCTCAAAAGCAGCTGTCACTGCTGCTGTCTTCAGGGGCTGAGTCTGCAATATTCCCTCTCTCTCTCTCTCTCTCTCTCTCTCTCTGTGTCTCTCCACACTGACTGGAGCTCCCTCTATGTCTATCTAACCTACATACAGTCACCATTGCCAACACTTCACTGACACCACAGACTCTGCTGCACTTTCTCCAGCCCTGCTGCTATCATCATCCCACTGAGACAAACCTGCTGCTCTCTCTCTCTCTCTCACTGTCTCTCAGCAGCGTGTTGCAGTCCTCACTCTGCATCACAGCACAGACAACTCGCTACTGGTACACACACGGCACTACATAATCCATCCAGGCAATACTTTTCACTGCATCTGCATCACAGAGAGAGCAGGAGGACACAGGAGAACTGCTCATTTGTACCTTGGTATTGACACTGACAGCATGGCTGTGCTCTGAGGATGCTGTTTGTGCCAATCACTATTGCAGACATTCAGCTCCTTGTGCCTCTCTCTCACTGACTCTCTCACACTGGTGCCACTGTTGCTGTTGCTCTCTGGGGTGGGGGATGGCCACTTCAACTGAGGACAGACATTCTCAGCCCTGACAGTGGGAGGGTTTTCAAGAGAGAGACATGCAACCATAAGAAATTGCCAGCAGATACAGGCCATTTGGTCTACCTAGTCTGCTCAAGTGTGCAGCACTTCAGTCCATTAGACTGCAACTGCCCTCCTCCCTCATATTCCCTCCCCTCATCTTGTACCCCCTTTACTACAGATAGACCAAGAGAGAGACAGAGATGATTGTAGCAAGTTTATTTTACACTGTGTCTCTCCCATTTTCTTTCTCTCTTGTTGTACTGCAGACTGGAAAAAGTCATTTGTTCCATGACCACCGCTCACTATGCTGCCTGTTTACTTCACAGCTCTCACTCTGTCCAGCATGGTGGGGGACATTTGCTGTCTCTACCTTTCTTTCCCTCTCACAAGACCTACAGCCAGCTCAGTCACAACTACAAAGAACTCTGCAGCACTTCTGCATTGCTGTGCTCTCCAGCTGCCCTTACAGCTCACTGCATTGCTCTCTCTCACTCTCTCTCCCCCTCTGGACCACACTCTGCTGTTGTCTCTCTCTCTCTCTCTCCCTCCATTCAGTGACCATGGTGGGGGATACTGCCCGAGATCATTGGGGGTTGGGGGGGCAATGGGAGTCTATGCCTCAAGTCACCACTGTCTCCCTCTTCAGTCTTTCTGCATCCCTCACCCCATGGATGTGTCTCACTCTCTGCCTCTTCTGTTGTGAGTGGGTGGTCAGGTGAGTAATTGGAAGGAGCACAACATGCTGTCACACCAACTGCTTCACGAAGGGACAGCATGGCCAGCACAGGCAGTCGCTGCTGCCACTCTCCATCTGCCTCACTTCTGCCATTGCACTATAATATTTTGAACTTAGGAAACACCATTTCATTGCTGCATTGGGTACAGAGAGCCACAGGTGAGAGCAGTAAACCAGAACCAGGACTACTTTGACAGCTGGGGCTCTGTTGCATGCCCACATTTTTAATGGCCACCCTTCTACTTTGAGTTTCTGAACCAGGGAAGAAGTGCTGGCGGCACTTGAACCGAGTCCTTAAATGGAACTGTGCATTAACAGGGCTCTTTAATGCATGGCTATGCAGGGGCTTTACACCAATGGGCTGTGACTTTCCTGACAACTCATGTTTTATATATATATATATATATATATATATATATATATATATATATATATATATATATATAGTGGCACAATAGTGTCACTATAGTTAGAGTTGAGTAGGCAGTTTAATGTTAAACCTCAGATTTTGCACTTTAATAACTTTACAACTGTTTGACAGATTTGCACAAAATTTGGTATGTGCTGTCCTCTGGGGTAGCTCTCTTGATGTACCAAGTTTTATTTTGATCAGAATTGCAGAATTTGTGCAGCGTATTGTGAAAAAAGTGTAAAAGTCGCTTCATTTCTATCAGTTTTGCTGAGTTTTCCTCATCATGTTGTGGCCACACCATTTGGAATTGTGGCCTTAAATGCTTAGGGTAGAAAGAGCTTACCCCAAAGAATAGGCCAGCATTGGGTTGGTGAAAAAAATATTAATCCATTCTAAAGCTATTCCATTTTGAAATTTCAGGTTCTGAGCATGCTCAGTTCAGTCTTTTGGATAGCTGTACAGTTTTGAACAAGGATTTCAGTTCATGAACAGGGATTTTAACAACTCACAAACAAGGATTAATTAAATCTCTGTTCGTATGAAAAAAAATCCCTGTTAGTGAGCCGCCTTCTTGTTTACAATTTTCTCCAAAAACAAAACATTGTAAATTGCCCCAGGATTGTCTTCTGTAGAGATTGAAGTATGGGTTTTGTTCAAGGCAACTCCCTCTAAAAACCCATGGCTTTTGTTCCATATAGTCAAAAAACAGCCATTTTTAAATTTGAAAATCCCTTTTCTGATCCCTGTTCGTGAGGTGTCAAAATCCCTGTTCATATGGGGACAACCAGTTGACCCTATCTCATAAACATGGATTTCTCATGAACAGGGATTTTGACAGCTCATGAACAGGGATTATAAAAAGGAATCTCTTTTCGTGAGGTGTCAAAATATACCTGTTCATGAGAAATCTCTTTTCATGAGATGTCAAAATCCCTGTTCATGAGGGGATGACCAGATGGCCCTATATCATGAACATGTATTTCTCATGAACAAAGATTCTGACAGCTCACAAAAATGGATTTGGCTGACAAACAGAGATTTTGACAGCTCATGAACAGGGATTATAAAAACGAACCCCTTTTCATGAGCTGTCAAAATCCCTGTTTGTGAGCTGTCAAAATCCCTGCTTATGAGAAATCCCTGTTTTTGAGCTGTCAAAATCCCTGTTCATGAGGGGACAACCAGATGGTCCTACCTCACGAAGAGGGATTTTTCACGAACAGGGATTTTGACAGCTCACAAACAGGGATTTTTAAAAGTTGCTGTTTCTTTGCCACTTCACTGCAAAGACATGGTTAGGACTTTTGGCTTGAAGTTTGCAGGGTAGGAAGGGGTTGTCCAACAGATGTGACCTATGCTGCTTTGGTATAAAAATTTTCATTGGTTCCATACTTATGCCATTCCAAAGTGGAAAGATTTCCCATAGGATAACATTTTGGCAAATGTGGCACCTTTTATTGCCTGTATCTTGAAAATAGTTTGAGATATGGATTTTTCACTAAGCACAGCTTAGCACACATGCAGGTTGCCAGCCCATGATTACAACTACAGTGGAATGTTTTTCCAAGGTTGCTATAGTTACTGAGATATTGTGCCATTTGCAGCACAAGGGTTACTTGGAATGTGTCAAGGCCTGTGCTGCATATCTACAATTATAGGTAGATGGGAGTGCAGGGCCCTGTCACATATGGATACCGATATGCAGTAATGGGACTGCAGGGTCCTCTGTTCCTACAGGGAGATGACAGTTCATTACAATATCTTTACACTTATGGATGGGTGGGAGCACAGGGCAGGTAAGGCCCTGTGCTCCCACAAAGTGACATCATTATGGAGTGATGGGAGCAGGATGGGAGCACAGGGCCCAGAGGGCCCTGCATTCCCACAGGGAGATGAGGGTTAATTACAATGTCTATAAACTAATGGTTACATAGGAGCACAGGGCCTGGAGGGCCCTGCACTTGGGGCCCTGTGTAACCACAACACACTATAGACTAATGGGAGCTCAGGGAATCATATAAGACTAAGATTACACTTTCTCAAAAAGTAAGGAAATTCATTGCAAAAAACTTCATTAATGCATCAGTCAGGGTTGAAGCAACAAAAGAAGGGAAATGAGGCATTAGGATTTCGAACCCTAACACCTGCCCCACCCCTATCACCCCACCATCCACACACCAACAGGCATTGGGATGTGCCTTGGGATCATTGGGCCTAACTCTCGCCCATTCTCCTGTATTGTACCATCTCACCTTACTTAGACATAGAATGGGGTGAGAGTAAGGGCTGATGATTCCAAGGCACACGCCTGTTATTGAGTGTTCGGAAATAGGGTAGGGGTACTTTGCTACTTAAGTCCTAAGTGATGCATTAACAAAGTTTTTGAAATGAATATATATATATATATATATATATATATATACATATTCTTTGCAAAAAACTTTATTAATGCATCAATTAGGGTGAATATCACAGTGACAAAAGCAGGGAAATGAGGCATTAGGACCCTCGGGTTCCCACCACTACCACTACCACCCACCCCATCCCCCCACACACCACCAGATTGTCAGGGTGTGCCATTAGGTCATCAGACCTTACTGTCACCCCATTCCATGTGTAAACATGCTTACACACTACAGTATAGGACAATGGGGTGAGAGTTAGGCTTGATGACCCAATGGCACACTCCGACACCTGTTTATTTATTTTATTTTTATTTATTTATTTAGTTTTTGTTGACTGGGTAAGTGCACTAGACAAATTCTGCCTATTTTAAGGCATGACCCAGGGGAGGGAGATACAGATGAATGCCAACTTACCTTGAACCAAATTAAGCTGTTGGTGGTATTTTTAGTGAATGTTGGTGTGTGGAGGGTAGGGGGAAGGGGTTGGTGGTAGTGGTAGTGGTGGGAACCTGAGAGTGGGGCTTTAGGGTTGGAAATCCTAACGCCTCATTTCTCTGCTTTTGTCACTGTGGTATTCACCCTAACTGGCGCATTAATGTAGTTTTTTGCAAAGAATTTCCCTTCTTTTTCAGATAGTATAACTATATCCTCATTTTACTGTGGCAGACCCTGCACTCCCATCCCTCAATCCAGATAGTACAACAGTGTCCAAATGTCATGGTCGCATTGCTGGGTCCTTCAAACCCTTCGCTCCCATCTCACCATCCAGATAGCACAACAGTGTCCATATGTCACAGTGGGAGCACATGTTCCTTTGAGCCCTGCATGCCAATCCCTACATTCATATACTATAACAGTTTCTATATATTGCAGTGGTAGCACATAGTCGTTTGGATCCTGTGCTACCAGTTTAAAAGAAATGGCATTTGTATGCACCATAGCCATGGTGTTACAGTCATATAAAAGCAAGTCCTTTTCAAAGATAACATTTGACAAAGTGACAACATTTTCCACAAGTACACTTTAAGAATCAGAAATATAAGATATGTGAATCGTATTATCTGCCAAAAGAAAGCTTAATATTACATAACGAATTTTACTATACCAAATGAAAAAGGCATGGCTAGTTTTGAACTCAGGACCCTTGGATAATATATTGTTTCAAAATGATAGGGTGTTAACCCACTATGCTACCACTACACCTTACTGATGGGTCTGCTTTTGACCCATTTGTCATTTTCATTGCTTATAAATAAAACAAAAAAAAACAATAGTATAGCTGTTATCAGAAGCATGCAACCAACTCAAAGACAATGGAAATGCAGGGAACTCAAGTCATGCTTTTTATTCGTAGCACAACCAAATGTATAATTCTAACATCACTATGCTGTACATTGACAAGATATACTCCTGCCATTATAGCAAGCAAGTCTTCCTCTCAAGTGTTGATCAGAGACAGTAAAACTTTAGAAAAGTACATTAAGTGCAAAACTGCACAGTACCAACTGTACATACAAGTCATTTTAGAAAACATAAAAACAGTGCAACACATCATCATGTATATCAACTCAGTCTCAGTAACTGTGTAAAAACATGGATATCTATTAAGGTATGTATCTCAACTTGCTAACTATTTTCATATAACAGACTTCCTATTGGTCAGACATCAAGTTTTCACTTTCACTGTCTTTACATTGTTCACGTGCAGGGATGACCTGCTGCAGAAGCATTTTAATTTGTGTAAGCTCTGAAGTCATTTCTAACAAATAGGACTGGTTCTGACACTGAATGGCCGCCCCAGAGCCATCACCTTGCAAATACATGTCAGTCATGCTTTTCAGGTCATCTATGCTGTCCTTCAGGGCCTGAAACCCACTCTGCACCACGTTCACAAGATGGTCCATCTTGTCTATAATAGCTGTTCCCACATTAACTACAAACAAGCATTTGTCAATGCCGAGAGTTTGCTGTTGGTATTGCTCTTGTACTTGCCTCCCATACTTGTCTTTGTATATTCCTCTGTCTTGCATTCTAAGGGTAGGCATTACAGTTGGAATCCCTAATGCCCCTGGTGTTTGTTGGTATTTTTGCTCTAAATTTTCAACGTGGGCTTTTTGGGACATCACTTCATGAACAGTGGCAGTATAATTTTGTTACTCCATCCCAAAAAGGTGATTCCGCACAGCGAGTGTGCCATTTTGCCACAGGTGTGAAAACACATTTGGGCAGGATGTGAAAAATGACAGCTGTACTGTTCATGAGGAGGTGTGAAGAAATGGCAATGCTGAAAATCTGGAGTGAAAATATGAAAAACTGGCAAAGTTACAAGTGTACATAGAAACTGCACAATGCATTCTCATAACACAGTCATTTTTTGAAATGTTTTCACCAAATTTTCCACATGGCCTCTTTGGGACCTCCTCTCATGAACAGTAGCACTAGAATTTTGTTAATCTGTCCCAAAAGTTGATTTCGCACAGTGTTCGCGCCATTCTGCGCCACAGGAGCAAAAACACATTTTGGGAAGGATACAAAAAATTACAGCTGTACTGTTCGTAAGGGGGTATGAAAAAGTGACAATGTTGGCAATTTGGAATGAGAATCTTAAAAAATTGATGATGTTATGAAGCGTGCATAGAAACTGCACAATGGACTTTCATAACACAGTTATTTTGGACAGTTTTTACACCAAATTTACAACAAGGGTTTTTTGGGACCCTACCTCATGAACAATGGCAATGGCATTTCCTTATATGGTCCCAAAAGGTGATTCTGCACAGTGACCACAAAATCATCTTTCGGGACTGAGAAACAAAATGACAGTGACTGTGTTCATGAGGTGGGGTCCCAAGAACCCTATGTTGAAAATGTGGGACCAAAACTCCCACAAATGGCTGAGATATCAGCATAAATTGAAACCCCCCATTCACTTCCATTATAGAACTTACCGGCATTTCTTTAGTTTGCGGTTGGCTTTTGAAGAGTGCAGACGTGTTCCGGTCCACTGAAGATGACTGCTGCCGACCTCCGGAGGTAAGTATAGGTGGGGGGGTATGGGGAAGTCAGGTGCACAGAGGGAGGGTGCAGGTTGGGGGAGGGGGTTTTGGGCCAGCGGCAACAATGAGGGACCGTTTTCTGTTTTTTCAGGTTTAGAAACAAGACATCATGGGTCTGTTTTCTGTTTTTTTACAGGGCGATCAATGGATTTTGACACACTGGGGTGGGCTCTCAGTTTGCCAGAGTAATGGGGGCTTCAATGCCGACCCGGAGATTAGGTACCCCGAGGTTGGAGGTTATATGTGTGCATGGGGGGAGAGCATCCAACACCAAGAGTGAGCATCTCGGTCTCAGAAAAAATGATTAAATGCTGACCCAGAGATTGGGCACCCTGAGGTCAGAGGTTATGTGAGGGGAAGGATGCATCTGATGCTGAGAGCAGGCATCTCGGTGTTGGAAAAAAACAGGAGTAGCATGGAGGAGGCAGGCAGAAAAATGCCTTCTCCCAGCCAGTGTGGACAGTTGGACGTCAGGATGCAGTAAGCTGTTTGCTCTGCGATGATCTGCAGATGAAATGAAAAAGCCGGATCCTTATTGGCATGGCTTTTTCTTTTCATGTGTAGACCATGGAAGGCAAAACAGCATCAGTACCAGCTTGACTGAGGATTGATGTGATGCTGTCAAGCCCTATGCAGAGCACTCTGCATTGGACAGATGGTGTCACTCCCCTCAATGCCTACTCTCCCAAGGAGTTCAACGCGCATGAGCAAACTAAAAAAAAAAAGACATCAATATGACAGTTTGCAGTACAGAATGCTCCACTGGCTGTATAGCCTGGAGGTTAGAGTAATGAGCTGTAAATGAGCTTAATACATCCAGCAGAAACCAGACCTGGGTTTGATTCTGACAACCTCCACTTGCATACTATGTGAATCTGACCAAGTCACTTAACCTCCCAGTGCTCCCAAGTTACCCCTGAAAAAGACACTTGTGCCTAGTGGACCTTACCTGCTTACCAAAGACTAAACAAAAAAAAATGTTACATCATTTGCAATGTATACCTAGCTGCTCATCAAGATTGTGTTTTCTGCACAGTGCAGTTGCTAATCCCTCTGTGTCACGTGTTTTTTCATTACCCATACATGAGTCCTGTTGGCAACAATCAGTGACATCCTCCATTACAGTTTGAGTTTCACGGGCTGTCACAGAGTTTCCCATAGTATTTAATGGACTATACCCAGCCTGTTCTACAAGGACAAATCAAAGGAAATATTTCACAAATCTGCCAGCCATGGCACTTCTATGGAAGGGACAGTCATTGCTAAAAAGGTCACACAGCACACATACCTACTCCTTCACCAACATCTTCCCCCTCACTATTACCATCATCAGATGACTCATCTGCTTGCACTTGTCTCTGTCTACCTTTAATAGGAATCTTTTTTATTTGTTCTGTAAAGAGAAAGGAGCACTGTAGCACAAGATGCCTAACTATTACCGTAATTAATAGCAGAACACAAAAACACCTAGAACATCTCAGTAAGTACATACGACCATACATCCTCTCACCCAATTTGGGTTTGCCTGCCACCTTTCACATTTCTTCCAGCCCATTGTACTAGTACATATCCACTGGACACACATTCCCTTCCATCTGCAACTTATAACATTTTTGCCTTAGAAGTTTCCACTTCTTTTGGCAGTAGACTGGAGCTTTGCTGACATTATAAGTTTGTTTGATGCAATCACTGATTGCAGTCCACATTGCTGTAAGGGGCTGGTTACTTGCCCTTATTATAAAATGTGGCAGTCCATAAATCTTAATAGCCTCCACCAAATACGGTACTTCTGCTTTTTTCCAAAGCCTTGGGATTTTTCCCTGATAGAAAAATTAAATAATTTACCCAGTAAGGTCAAGTAATAGCTCACCACTGAAAACATAATTTCCATTGTAACCCATGTATTTTGTTTACCCAGCTACTGTCTTTGTTATGGTTACACATAGTTTATATTCACCCAAGGTATGCTACCTGTGGTTGCACACCAATGTGGCATCTGATTTCCCATCCATAGCACTGTTCCATCTAATGCCCTCCTGTTACTGCACCCCTAGCTATAATTACCGCAAGCGGATAGCATACATGTTTGTAGAATGCAGAGTACATTTGAAAAAATAGAAAATATGTAGCACTGTTTAAACCTGTATCGACCCTGTCTCTGCTTACAACACAATGTAAAAAGCAGTATTCCAAAGTTTCTGCAACACAGCACAACATGAATAATCACAACACTTATCAACATAGCAGAAGTAAAACTCACTGTTCCAGGCATGTAATATCCTTTTCCAAAAAGTACAAGATGGTCAAGTTGTACACAATCCTATCTATTAAAGTAACTGCCAAAAGTGCCACTTGTTTCCCTAGCACATTTTTTCTTTCCCTTTCCTCAGATATGACGTAGGAACCACAATGTGTGGCAGTTGGTCTGTTTTCCATTTTTCTGCAAATTCATCATTACTTTCCCATTTGCGAAAGTTATGCATAGTCGAAAACGGCACTATCCCCCATTGTCGAAAATACCCTGCTTTTGAATAAGTTTCATTTGTGAAAACAGACAATTGTCAATAATGGCATTGTGCATCAGCCAGTTTTAGAGTACTGTCCTGTTAAAATATTCTCACAAAGAAAATGAGACATCTTTTTCCACAAAATCTTTTTTTTTACATTTTTGAAAATTGCCCAGTTGTGAGTACATTTCATTTGCAAAAATGGGCCAACTCGACAACGTCACTGCATATCTTGTGCTTTTTAGCAAAACTGTAGTTTTTCTGGAAACTTCACACTTTCGAGAACATACCATTTGCAAAAATGGGACCAATATTGAAAGCGCCTTTGCAGATCTCCCACTGTCAAGCACTGTGTCTGATAGATATATACCAACACAGAAACATAAAATGGCATTCGAAAAATAACACGCAGTCAGACACAGAATTCAGTGCCCCACCTTTCAAAAAAAGACACCTTTGTACCCTGCACCACAGGCACCATAGCTCAACCCCTTCTCTGCAACACTATAGAAACAGTTATATATAGAAATCTCTTATTCTCACTGATAACTATCACAATGATTCCAACAGGGCTTTCGCAATCTCAGCCCCACATTTTTGAAAGTGTTACACCACCACTTGCAAACACAGTCTTGTTTTCAAAAATGGGCCCAAGCCTGAAAATACAAAGAGTGTGCAATAATGTAACATTCGTACAATCGGCAAACATACACATTATTTCCCTCTTTTTGCATTTTCGAATCTAATCTCATTTTTAAAACACTGTAAAACTGTGAGTGGTAGTTCACACAACCTGCAACCAATAGGATGGAGACAGAAGGTCAAAGTGTAAAGCTCAGCTTGTTTGGGAGTCTGAGGTTCAAATATTCAGAAAAGAAAGTAGTTTACTAACAGACACAGTTTCGAAAACATAGAAAATAAAGTATCTCTGCAAAGGGAAACATAATATCAACAGTGAAGAAGTTCAGGAACAGTAAGTACTGCTTCTGAGAGTTATAAAAATGAAATGTAAAACCAAAGGTGGTAAAAAAATATATATATTGCTACCAATCAGGTGCAACAGGGGGACATGTCTGAGTGAGACATGAGTTTCAGAGAACAGTGCAACACCTTCAGCCATGCAAAAAACTGTTTTCCAAATTAGAATAAAGAGTAATATTTGCACTTTTTGTACATATTGCTAGTGTTCCTTCCATTTTAAATGCATGTTTTTTTTTGTTTTTTTTATAACATTGATAGGTAAGTCTTTAAAGTTTTGTTCCCATGTACCATAATATGACGGCATGTTCACTTTCATATATGTTTTCACATGACGCAGTTCTTCAAGTGCTGCCCATTCTGCAGAGCACAAATGGGACACAGTAAATACCTTCACATGTACATATGAGGCTACTGTGTAGCAAGGCTGCTGGAGGGGGGGTTCATGTGGTAAACCAAAAATGTGTTTATTATCAGCAGTATATATTTTCCTTGTATTTTTCAGTGACATTTGTGGGTAGTGGTAAAAGGCCGCTGCAGCAGTTATTGTGAATATGTACACTGCATCATGCACATACTTCATCATGTTATCAGCAGTGAAACCTATTCTGTCAATCTTCTTTTCCCTTTTAGTACCAGACATGGCAAGAACATGGAAAGATACTGAGATTCCATTTCTGGTTGAAGCTGTTCAATAACTCGGAGACCCTGGCATACTTATGAGGGCTTCAAATCAGCCCTTATCAGAGATGTGGGAGGCTGTCAGTGGCCACATTAAAGAGAAGCACAACATTACCAGGTAAGCAGTGCTATGCAAAAGAAAATGGAAACTTGTTAGACAAAAATTCTTCAAGTTTGTCAAGGAGGGTGAAATACCAACACACCACCAAAAGTGATTTAAAATGGTGAAAGAGATGTGGGTTGCTGCAGGAGAACACAGTCTTGGAACTCGTTACTATGGAAGTAAGTGTCACATACAGTGTCAATTAAGCATACATTCATACAGAATTCCCAGCATTTCTCTCATGGTGCAAAATATTCAATTCCATTTCACAGAACGCAGTAAAGGAATTCATTGCAAAGGACTCCACAAATCGTTGGCAGAAGACAAAAAATGAATCCTCTGAGAATGAAGACCTGGATGCACAGGACAAACCAAAGCCAGCCAAAGTCCCTTGAGTACTGAATCAAGTATGTAGACATCAGAAAGACTATGTACAGGAAGTATGCAAAGCACAATGCAATACATTCACAAGTATTTATGTCCACTTCACAGGGGTCACACAAAGAGAGGTGGAACCATCTACAGAGAACACCATACTAGATAAAGAAGAGCAGGGAAAAGAATATCCCCACACTGTGGCAAGCGAGGCAGCGACACATACAGGTAGGCCATCTTTATATGCACTACATAACAGACATCCCACATCACATGAACACGTACAGTATGTATACCAAATGTTGTCTGTGTTTTGTAGGTAGTGAACCATCTGAGCAGGAACAGTCACCACAGGAAAAAATAAATCAGCCACAGGATACCGCACTCACCTCCACTGAAGAGATTCCAGAAGAAGAGAGCCACAATGTGGACATAGCAGAACAAACACAGATATTAAACCAGACAGAACTAATGGAGACCAGGAAAACCAAAGCAACATTAAAAGTGACACCCTGAATGTTCCACATGTTCTTCATGACAACAACACAGAGGAAGAAGCAGTACAAGATGTAGACAGCAGCTCAAACAGCTATATGGAACTAACAGCAGAAGAGGAGAGACAGGATAAACACAGTGCAAAAGAGATGAGTGACTCAGAACCACAGCACAAAACACAAAGTAGTGCAGACACTGAAGAACATTTAAACTACTCAGCTGAAGCCATAAACATTGGATTACAGTCCCTTAATAAAACAATGGACAGTATCCTGATAGAACGAAAGACTCAGACACAGCTGCTGATGGACATCCTACGACAAGAACACATCTAGAGTCACGAACAAAACAACAGTGTAACAATCACCTGGCAAAACCAATCTCTCCTGCAAGAGATTGTAGAAGCATTAGGTACCATAATGCAACTGCTGCAAAGCCGTTCCACCTCCACAGAAGCCAGCACTTCTGATGAAGCACCCAGACTCTGGAGACACCCAGACACCCTTGAGTGATTATACCTCTGCATCCTTCTAGCTACATATACCACAATGTTTCTTCTTAACAACTACTTACACATAGTTAGCATAGTAAAGCACAATATCTGTTAATGTTTGTTGATTGTTTACAGATTGTAATCCACTTGCAAATCATCAGTAATACATCTCAATCACTGACCTGAAAAGTGTCACTATAATAGGCCAACTAGACTTGTAATTAAAGTTTCCATTTAGCTTGAAAGTCACTGCAAGCTGTCTTCATTGGTGTCTCAAATGTATTTTTTTATTTTCCTGGTGAACCTGTGTTGAGATGTCAGAAATGCAACACACTGTTTGCTGAGCTCCAATAGCTCAATGAACTAATGCTGAGCAATTTTTTTTGTACATATGACACTAAGGGTACAAAGTTTGACCCCCACATCCTTCTTGGTATTACTTGGTATTATTTGGTTTTACTAGACAAAGTAGGCTTAAAGCCCATTTAATTGTCTCCTACTCTTAGAAAGTTTATTGTTTAAAGGATGTTAATAACATTAACTCATCCAACAGTTTTTTTAAAGTTTCAAAGGTGTTTGCTTGTATCACATGTGCGGGCAGGGAATTTCAAGTTCTAGTTGTTTGTACAGTGAAAAAATTCAATCTTTTCACTGTATTGACCCTTGGTACACTTGTTTTTTTATGTGACCTAAAGTTGTTGTTCCTGCAGTTGAATGCAATTCCACATTGCCCCATTAATACTGGGTTTTGTAGAATTTTGTACATCAACAATAAAGCACACCTTTTCCTTCTTGTTTTCAAGTTGAACAAGTTCAGGTGGATTAGTCTATCATTATATGATGTTAATTTCAGGCTTCTGATAGATTTGGTTAATTTTCTTTGTGTTTTTTTCAATAAGATTGATATCCCTTTTATGATAGGGATTCCATATTGGAGACCTATAGTCCAAATGTGGAATTACGTAAGTTTTGTAAAGTTTCAGTAAACAATGTGGTAAACAATTTTTTAATTGACCAAATTAATCTATTTGTACTTAATGAGATGTGACGACAGTGATCAATTGAAGACAGTTTCTTGTTAATCCAAATTCCTAATGCTTTTCCTTTGTAGTTATTTTTAAAGTGTTACCATTTAGAATATATTGAAAACAAGAATTTTATAACCAAACTGAATAACTGAGCATTTGGACTCGTTAAATTTCATTTTATTAGTAATACCCCAATTTTCTATCTGCTTTAGGTCATTACTTAAGATCTGATGCTGTTCTAAGGAGTTGATTATACCCCCAATATTTGTGTCATCTGCAAATTTTGACACTACACTCCCTGATCTCAAACCCATATCACTAATAAAGAGGACAAACAGGACAGGCCCCAGGACAGACCCCTGGGGAGCTCCGCTGCTCACAAGACCTTTGTCAGAAGTGACTTCACTTATTCTAACTGATTGTTTTCAATCAGTAAGCCAGTTTTTTATCCGGCTAATAATGTATTTATTAATACCCATTGTTGTAAGTTTATTTATTACTAAATCATGTGGTACTGTACCGAAGGCCTTTCCTATGTCAAGGAGTATCACATCAACAGGTAAACCCTTATCGATATTTGCACTGACAAAATCACAAAAGGAAATAATGTTAGTGACACAGGATAAGCCTTTTCAAAATCCATGTTAAGTAGACTCAATTAGGCCTAATGTAGCTATCTCTTTATTAATTTCAATTTTAACTAATCTTTCCATAAGTTTCCCCCAGATTGATGTAAGGCGTATGGGCCTATAGTTAGTTACACTCTTCCTATTGCCCTTTTTGAAGATAGGGACAACATATGCCCCTCTCCAAATTGGTAGGAACATGTCCAGTTTGAATAGATTTATTAACTAGAATAGTTAAGGGGTGTGCTAGCACTTTGACTAGTTCTTTAAGAACAATAGAGTTTATATTGTCAGGGCCTGATGATGACGATGTTTTTAGTTGTTGTAAGACCTCAAGAACTTGTTTTTCCTCTGTAATTAGTTGAGGACTATCATCAGTACCAGGATAAGATGTGTCATTAGCTTTTATATTGAACACAGATGTAAAATAGTTATTAAAGCATTGGGCAATTTCTTTGTTGTCACTAATCTCTTTTCCTTCATGAAATGTGGTAGTAATTTTATCTGGTGTGCATTTGTTGTTATATAAGCATAAAAGCTTTTATTGTCTTTTTTCCATGCGAGCCTTGATTCAAGTTTAATTTTAGCCATCCTTATTTTTTTTTAGCTTTATTTGTTCAATTTTATATTTTAATTTGTGACCACATATGTTCCATGTTATGCCCAATAAGTACTTTATCTCATTGTTTTTTTTTATCTAATATCTTTAGTAATTTGGTCCAATCAGTGTTTTTATAATCAGGGATTTTAGTGCTATCACATATTTTTGTTCTCCAAGTGATTAAAGTGCACTGAGTCATGTTATGATCATTAGTATGTAATGGGACTATAACCAAGGGATTCCTAAATTGATCAGAACAGTTAGTTATTATTAAATCTAGAACATTAGTTTCTCTAGTAGGGTCTAGGATTAACTGGTCACAGCCACATGTTGTAGTAGTATCCAATAGATCTCTCTCTCTTCCTTTTTTTTTCCAAACTCAAACATACAGGTAATACTGTACAGTTCTGTCTTTGTAAACTCAGGGCTGAAAACACTAATCTTTTCAAAAGTTAGTAACCTTTTCCATTTCTCATTGTCTCTTATGACAGCAGAAAAGTCTTCAACACTGAAGTGCATATGTTTCAAAGTCTTAAACACAGAACTGTATATTTTTTTTAAAATGAATCACTATTTGGGAAAATGTCAGTAACACATTTTCGCAAACTCAGTTCACACAGTAACACATTTTTGCAAAGTCAGTCCACTTCTGAAAATAGGACAGTGGCTTTGTGGAACTGTGATGCTCACATTTTTGCAGACAATGCTCATTTTTGAAACTGCTTTATTTTCGAAAGCAGTGCTCATTTAAGCAAGCAGCCCATTTCAATCTGTTTCCATGAAAACTGTGTTTTTTCATGTTTGCAAAACCTCAGTTTTTTTTGCAGATATTGTTCATTTTTGAAAATGGTTCATTTTTGAAAGTAGTGCTCACTTTCGCAAGTGGTCCTTTTTGGTCCATTTTTGTGAAAATGGTGGTTTTATTATGTTTGCAAAAGCTCTATTTATTTTCACAGACATTACTCATTTTTGAAAATGATTAGTTTTTGAAAGCAATGCTTATTTTCTTCAGTGCTCCATATCCTAAAAATTTCAGTTCAGTGCCTGAAAAGTGGACAGTAACAGGAACCAAACACAACACTTCCCACACCCACATCATACCAGCAAAATACACAAGCAGCATTAACCCACAGAGCCACAAGAGCTGTACAAATAATGACTTTCATTTCTCACATTTGTACAGAGGACACCATTCACAAAACTGTAACACACATTTTCACAGACAATGCTCATTTTCAAAACTGCTTCATTTTTGAAAGCAGTGCTCATTTCCGCAAGCAGTCTGATTTGGTCTGTTTTTGTGAAAATTGAGTTTGTTTCATGTTTGCAAAACCTCTATTTTTTTGCAGACATTGTTTATTTTTGAAAATGGTTCATTTTCAAAAGTAGTGCTCATTTTCACAAGTGGTCCTTTTAGATCTATTTTCATGGAAATGGTGGTTTTGTTATGTTTACAAAAGCTCTATTTATTTTCACAGACATTAATCATTTTTGAAAATGATTCATTTTTCAAAGCAATGCTCATTTTCTCCACGCTCAATATCCTAAAAATTCCAGTTCAGTGATGAAATGGTGGGTGATAGCAGGAACCAAACACAGCACTTCCCACATGCACATCATACCAACCAAATACACAAGCAGTACTAACCCACAGAATCACAAGAGCTGTACAAATAATGACTCTCATTTCTCACTTTTGTACAGAAGACACCATTTGTGAAACTGAAACACATTTTCACTGACAATGCTCACTTTTGAAACTGGTTCATTTTCAAAAACAGTGCTCATTTTTGCAAGCAGTCCATTTTCATGCTAGACACTTTACTGTCCCCATAGGAAATAATGGGAAATTAAAAACTTTAATAACTTTTGAAAGAATTAATATTTTTTCAGCAAACCTTCAAAAGGCAAATCTGTGACCCAAAGGCATTCATCCCACAAAATTTCAGCCCACAACATGAAGCCATTTTTGAGATGCAGGATGACAAAGAAATGTAAAAAAAAAAAATCCAGATTTTTTCTGTTTATTCAGCACTTTATGTCTTAGAAACCACTGGATGGATTCCCTCAAAATTTGGTAGGTCAAGAAACCTACCCATAGACATTATGCGTGCCATATTTCATAAAAATCAATTGAACAGTTCCAAAGTCATTAAGCCTCAAAGTTTGGACTTTAACATAGAAGTGCAGTTTCACCCTAACTCCCTAACTATGCTGGTGCAACTGCGCCAGTATAATAAATATATATATATATATATATATATATGTGTGTGTGTGTGTGTGTGTATTCATTGCAAAACACTCCATTAATGCATCAATTAGGGTTCATATTACAGTGACAAAAGTGTTGAAATGTGGTTTCAGGGTTCCCAACCCTAATACTCCATCCCACCCCCAACCCTACCACCACCCTCCACATACCAACAGGTGTCAGGATGGGTCTTGGGGTCATTGACCTTAACACTCACCCCATTCCATGTGTAAAGAAGCTGAGATGGCACAGCATAGGAGAATAAGGTAAGCATTAGGGTCGATGACCCCAAGACACACCCTGATGCCTGTTGGTGTGTGGAGGGTGAGGTGGGGTAGGGTGGTAGGGTTGGTTGGGGAGTGAGATGGAATGTTAAGGTTGGGAACACTAACACCACATTTCCATACTTTTTTCACTGTAATATGAACCCTAACTGATGCATTAACAGGGTTTTTTTGCAATGAATTTCCTTGCTTTTTGTAAAGGTATCACCATAGTTGTAGTTGTTTATGGGAGTGCAGGACCCTTCAGGCCCTATGCTCCCATCTATCCATAAGTGTAGCGACACTGTAATTAACCTTCTTCTCCATGTTGGAGCGCAGGGCCCTTTGGGCCCTGTGCTCCCATGCACTGTGATTTATCTTGTTTTAATCTGGGAGTGCAGGGTCCTTTGGACCCTGTGCACCCATCCCTCCATAGATGCATGAGCAAATTATCACCATAGCCATCTGATTACCCCAGGACATGTACCTAGCTCAGAAAATTTTCAAAGCTCTGTCAAAAACATAGTTCTGCACAACTGCAACACCATTCCACGCCACAGGTGCAAAAACACATTTTGGGCAGGATTTGAAAAATTACAGCTGTGACATACAAGAGGTGGGGTAATAAGAAGGCTATGTTGTAAATCTGGGGTCAACATATTGAAAATTACCGTAATGAGCGGGCATACCAAAATTGCAATAAATGGTCATAACTTTGTCATTTTTTCTAAATTTGACCACAAATTTTCAACATAGTCCCACTTCATTAACCCCACAGGTGAAAAATTCTTAATCCATGGCAAAATACCAGTCTGTGCCACAGGTGCCAAAACATGTTTTGGGCAGGATTTGAGAAATGACAGCTGAACTGTTCATGAGGTGGTATGAAGAAAAGGCTATGTTGAACATTTGGAGTGCAAATATTAAAAATTGCCACAGTTACGCACATGTATAGAAACATTTCAATGACAGCATGTAACTCAGGTGTTTTTTGGTATTTTTGCACCACATTTTCAACATGGGTTTTTTGGACTCCACCTCATGAACACTGGCACTGTCATTTCATTACTCAGTCCCAAAAGGTGATTTTTCCAGTGACTGCAAAATCACCTTATGAGTCCAATTAATGAAACAACAGTGACAGTGTTCATGAGATGGGGTCCCAAAAAAGCCCATGTTGAAAATGTGATGCAAAAATACCACAAAATGGCTGAGATATCAACATAAGGTCAAAATGCCATTGACAACTATTATACGGCACTTACCTTGAATCTTCAGTTCATGATTTGACTTTGAAGATATCAGATGTGTCCCATACCACAGCAGATGACAGCCGATGATCTCCAGTGTTAAGTATAGGGAAAGGGCAGGGTGTGGGGAGGTGGGTTGCTCAGTGGAAGGTTCAGGATGGGGATGGAGCAAGAGAGAGACAACAAGGGACCATTTTATTTTTTTTAGGAAAAAAAGACACCGGGGACTGTTTTCCTTTTTCACAGGTACAATTTAAGCAATATTTCAGGACATTGGGGTGGGTTCCCCAGTGTCCCACAGTACTGGGGTGGGGTAGGATATAAATGGGGACACTGTGAGTGGGCTCTCCAGTGTTCCACACTGGCAGGGGGGGAAGATTCTAGTGCAGACATGGGGATTGGACCCCCTGATGTTGGAAAAAAACAGTTTTAGTTTCTAAAAAATAAATATTTTGGGACACTGGGAGTGGGATTCCCCAGTGTCCCACACTGGTGGGGGTGAATGTCTATTGCTGACATGGGGACTCGGAACCCCGAGGTCAGCATATAAACTTTTTTTTTAATTAAAACATGCCTCGTCCCCCTTGGAGGCAGTAAAAGGATAAAAGATCCTTTCATTTGGTAAAAAGGGGCAGAGGAATCCAATTCTGGCCTTACTTTTTTTAAAGAAATGGCAGGAAAGATTTAGAATTTTTACAGGGGCTGATTTTTTTTTTAAGTAAAGTAGTGCCGCAAACTGTGACAGTTTTTGTGAAATAGTGCTGCAATTTGTGGCAGTTTTTGTGCAACAGAGCCATTAGTTGCATGAAAACCACCACAATTTGTGGTAATTTCACACAAATAATGTTGCAGATTTGTGACACTACCAACGGCTGAGTAAAAAAACATATTTTGGACCACTATTTTCAAAAACTAAGGCCAGAATCATGTTCCTCAGGCCCCGATTAGGTAAACGCAACTGTTGGTGTTTATCAAGGGCAGTATTTTTGAATTCTAGCATTTTTTCCCGTTTCTAACTGAAAACAAGATGGTGGCAGCAAGACACTACTGATACTATTTGAGGCAGCAAAAAGTGCTTTCATGGCAGCAAAACGTGCTTTCACATGGCACATATAATTTTTTCCAATAGGCTATAATGGGAAACTTAAAATGTTAATAACTTTTGAAAGGATTAATATTTGTTTACCAAACCTTCAAAAGGCACATCTGCTATCGATACTCCATATACCCTCATAATTTCATACCACACCACTAATCCATTTCAGAGATGCAGCACAGCAAAGGATTTGCACCTAAATGGTAATTTTCACATTTTTTGACAGTATGCATTGCCGAAACTGCACATCCAACTGGTCCAAAACTTAGTACATGAAGCGATCTATAGCACCTGATAGAGAGTGAAAAATTCAGAGTGCATCGGTCATACGGTTGCAAAGTTATTAAAGTGCAAAAAATGTTTTTAACATAGAAGCGACTATTGAACCCTAACTATACTGACACTATCATGTCAGTATAATATATATATATATATATATATATATTTGTTTTCAAACAGATTGACTACACTGCTGAACTGTTGAACATGCACTATAAAAGACAATGGATGCAAAACAGCCTACAGTCAGTGCCACATCAAATTCTAAATGTTCTAATTTAAGCAATAATGCTCAACCAGGCATGTCTTGTTGTGGGATTTACACACACCTTGTGTGGTGTGTCACAAGGCACAGCTGAGTGACCTTAACCACACAAGAAGTGTGTAAATCACACTTCTACACATGCTCCGAAGTGCATTATTGTGATTATCAAATGAATCTGTTATTAAAAATTAAAATTAAAATGGGTTAGCTTCAGAGAAAGTAAACATTTAATTACGGAGATCTTTACCAGTTGTCTGTTTCAGGATTTACACATGGTCATGTGAAACGTTTTGACCAATCAGGTTACAGGATTTTCAAGATCCGTTTTATAATTTACAAGTACATATCTCAGGCAAGGTGATGTAGTTTCTGTAGGCTTTTATGGCAACAACTCAAGGCTACAACAGTGCTGTGTTTAACTATTAAAAATAAATTATCATAACGGGTGCGCATATTCCTGGAAGATTACTGTAGCTGGCATGAAAAAAGGTCACCTTTGGTGACATGCCACTTGTCATACTTGTGGTCTGGCACTTCCTTATTTTCCCTCACCCATTTTGCAACCTGTGGGTGTCAGTCCATAATTAGTTTGTCTATGTGTAGGCCCGATTTGTTAACAGAAGAGATGGCTCTCTTTAGCCCCCCCAAGCTCCATATTCACCCTGCTGCCACACTCATTGCTCTGTGTAAATGAAGTGGACTATATGTAAGTATGCAAAATGTGGTATGCAAAGCATGTGTACACACACACTCATGTCAGAAAAAGGTTTTGTTACAATATTATTCATGAATGCCTTATTTCTGTTGAAACAAGCATCAGTAATAAAGAGTTGCATGTCAGTGCATATTCTATGATACTGCAAGCAACATAAATATGGAAGTGCAGGACAACACACTGTATAATGGTGTCACCTTGAATTTAGTAACATAGATAGTACTTTGAGTCACTACTTGTCACAGTAGTTTATGAATTTGGATACATAAAAGCAGTAAGGATAACCCAGTATGTGATGGAAAAGAAGCATGTTAATTGGAAAGAATTGCCTGAACCAACTGGATATCCAGTATCACTCCCTTAGACTGCTACATCAAAGAGTAGGTGCCATACTTGGCACAATGCCCCAGACTATCTGCCCATCCATCACCTCCGAACACCAAACTACATTGCTCCACCTGCAAACATGTCACCAACCATTCCTGATGTTGCTTCCACAAGTTGCTAACAGCAGGAAGTAATATACTGTACTGATGTCTGAGGAAAGTCCGCTCACTGTAGCAGCAGATTCCCATTGTCTCAAACACTCCTGTAACGCGTGAGACTGTTGCTCCAGCAAACAAGATAGATTCTGATAAAATTAGATTTCCAGCTGGAATCTGAGCACAGTAAGGTTGACTATTCCACACAGAAATCTTTTCACATACGGTACAGTCAATATGCAGTGTCAGCAACATGCCATGTAATTTACTTGTGAGCTTTGTAATAGGCTCTCCACAATGGAAGCAGTGACACCATTGTAGTAACTCCTCAAGAGAACTTCAAAAAACATAGAGGATTGTCTATGGGGAGTCATTCACAACAAGGATATTCTCGATCGAGAGGTATCCTTGGCAACGTGCGACCTCGAGAATGAAGCTCGAGAGGTTGTCCATTGCTAAGGATACCTCGAGATCCGAGAAGATCCTTGTTTGTGAATGACTCCCCATAGCAATCTTTTATAGTGTATGGGGAGTCTATTCATTTCAAAACAGTGAATGGAAGCAGCATTTTTTAAAATAATGCCTTACTTGGCTTCCATGTTCAGACTCGCTCCAGCGCTACTAGCTCCCTCGCCAATGTGGCTTTTAAATCGCACATGCACGAATGCGTTCGATCTTGTTGTGCTGCACTGGTGACATACCCAGTGCAGCACAACAAGATCATGATGCACTGAGGCGAGCACAACAACGCTGTTGGGAGCATGGATTTCCATGCTCAACAGCATTCCATTATACACTATAATATATATGGGACATTTTATTATGTCACTTGATGTGGAATCCATAATGTCTAGCTCAGTAATCTCCTCATTTGATTCACTGTTTGGCAGAGAGAGAACAGATAATAGTCCAGATCATTGTCTGATTTTATCTCATCAGCGAAATCTTCATCATTGCTGTCATCAGAAAGTAGTGGCATATGCTGTATTGATGATGGCATGATGTTTTCCTGGTGTGGCACAAATAGATCACACTGCATGGCCATGTCTCTCATCACCTTTATTGGCTGTGTTCCTAGAAATTACAGTAATTTAACACTGTAAGACATGGAATTAGTATTTCATGTCACATTTAGGCTTGTAAACAATAATACCTACAAGGGCTGGCAGTATTTAAGCAGTAAAACATGACATTCTGTTGCTGGAACTATGTTTATACCAAGGCAGGGGTGCGCACTGATGCAGGACAGGACAAAGAGTGAATGCAGCTCCATGACAATTGAAGAAACATAGCACCACCAACATCCATGTACTGCAGGGCCGATTTTAGAAGCTGCCTCCATCAGATGCAAAGTTGTTGTTTTCAACATGGACAATTCTGCTTTCATTCTCGGATGAGTTCGGGGATCACTGGTGGGTGCATGGAGATTTCAGTGTGCCAATTAAGCAATAAGGCATGACCAGGGGTTAGATTAACAGTCTGTTAATCACCTACTAGGGGTGTAATGTGGCACAAGGCATAGCCGAGTGTCATATTGCTCCCATGGAGTCATTAACTGAATAGTAATATAACTCATGTGTGTGCCTTATTGCCATTATAAAAATTATTCCAAAAGAGAAGTGGTGATTTTTTAATGTTTTTTTCATTAAGAGAGTGATTTTTTTTTTAAAAAAGGTTTTTCAACCAACAGTTTAAACAGTGTAGGTTCATAATCAGAATTCATCATTTCTGTCATTCAGCAGTGATAGAGGATGGAATGCTGACAGTATGAATCCATGTGCTATGACGATCAGGCTGCACATGTCAGTGTAACAGGGATTAATGTATGATTGTCAGAATCCTTACAGCTAATCAGATGTGATGCCTTTGTAATAATAGTGCTTATTCATCATCAGCGCAAATTGGATGGGGGGGTTACACAACCTGGGAACTGTTTCATACATTATCAGCATGCCTTTTAAGTCTTCCCTGGGGCACCACCCAACCACATGCAAAGAAAATGATGCTGACACCACCCATTGCTCCCCCCCACCTTACCATTTGGCAACCTACAGTCCATGGTTGGGCTCTGAAATTACGAAAAAGGTGATGTGGCAGCCACATCACGGCACAGGTCCCATTGGTACCTGTCACACTAGGTTGTTGGATGTAACAGTGGCATCATGGGGCTGTAGCACAACTGTCTCTGTATCAGATGCATGATGCCTTAACAAATCACAGTTGACATACGTTGTGCCTCAAATTAACACTTATGGCAAACACCTTTGACACAGTGCCCTTGTATTTATCACTCATGACTGAAAATTAGGCCCTTCCATACTGTTTATATTCAAAGGGCTGATATGCAACTGTTTAAGAAGGTAACATTTTACAAATTATGAAAAAAAAATAGCATGCTATGAAAGATAACATGCAATCTATGTGTGATACTTTGCTGGCATCTGGTTATATCCATGTCTGTACAAGTGCACAAGCAACAATTGGCAATATCAAATAATATTTGCAGTTAAGTTTGATGCTGTTTACTTGATTTCCAGTGAAAATTCCCCCTCCTTTGTCTAAAGGTTTGATAGAGACCTTATTGTGACAGTACTATCCGTTTAACCACAACCACCACCACCACCACCACCCCACACACACACACTTGCCCACGACATGGAGGCACTGAATACAGCAATTGTGAATTCTTTAGCAATTTCATATTTTGATGTTCCTGACCGTAACCAGGCATAATGACACCCAAACACACATGTTTATGTTATTACATGCTGTATGAGTCACAGTAACACACAAAACAATACTCGGTCACTATTTCTTATTTTATAATTTCATTCCAGTCAAGGTAATTGCCGTTTTACCCGTACTCTGCATGCATGGAGATGACTGTGTAGGTTTTGAAGATATAATCTTCAGCTGTGTAGTGGTCATTTGCACGCAGCAGTTCTATGTTTCTGTTTTAATAGTTTGAGTCTCCACAGTAACAGCGGTCCATTGTTCTAATGTTGACTTTGTCTGGTTAGCAATCTCTGCGTACAGGTCATCGGTGGTGGCCATACTGTGCAAAATGTTCTTCACCAACTGTTGACAAATGTTCATATAGCAATACAGGTTGAAAAAAAAAAACTCCAGTATTGACACATACATAAAGAAACAGTAAAATACATTTTTACAAATGAATCACTGAGGGAAATATGGGTGAGAGGGGGGACAACTCATCAACTTAAACTCAAGTGATCTAGGTATGGGCACGATCACATGGTGCTGGGTACAAGCATGGTGGGGAAGAGGTAGGAGACAATGGGATGAGCAACAGCCAGCTTTCCTCTCCAGTAGCAGAAAAGTTTACCCATGTCACTGCTTGATTATCACCAAGTGGTTGCATTATGGTTAACACAATGTAGCACACTGATGCATCCAGAATTCAAAGTTTGGTGGAGGTAGATTCAGATTCCATACACTTCACCACCTACATACACTCCATGAGAAGGCAGTAGCTGGTGTTGGACAAAAAAAAACCAAGAGGTAAATGGTTGCAACACCGGGAGTGTATGAAGCACAATCACCTCATCCTTAACTGCAATATCTGAGGGCACACATGTAATGTTCATATGAACTTCACAGTTCAGGTGGTGTGGTAGATGGACATTCTAAACATGAATGGTGTGCCTGGGTGAGGGGTGTGAGTGTGGCCTCAGTAATTCAGTGCACCAGCTGATAGATGACCCTGACCTTACTCTACTAACAATGAAGGGTAGTGGTGACGGTTGCATAAAGTAGCACTGTAACTTCTTTTTTATTTAGGGTTTTCTTAGTGGTAAAAATTAGGCAATCATGAAACACAATGGAAATCCTTAGCTTTACCTTTCTTAATCTTGGTATAATACTGTTTAGTTTTGAAAACAGAGGATGATGCTGTCAGTGAATTTTGTTGAATCTGTACTCAGATCATTGCAAGATCACATAGCAAACCTCTGCATATGCAAGCAGTAATACTAGGCTGACTGAGTGGCCAGTAATGGGCTATACTGAACCACCAAGGTGCGTAATGAGGCACGATGCTGAAAGCAGAGGGCCTTATATCCAGTGGAAGGACCAGTAAAGCCCAACACTGCATACCCTGTCGGGTATAGTTGTGCTTAGAAAATGGGTCATAAGTTAAGGTTTATTAAAATGACAATAAAATGTTAAAAAAAAAAAAAAAAAAAAACATAAGGCAGTAAAAAATATTTTAGTGAAAAGCACTCCATTTATTGCTATACATACCAATACAGGATGCAGTTATGTGTGAAATGTATTTCTCTGGCATGTTTGGATACACTCCTCTAGCAGTATTTTACTATGACTCCATCAACTCAGATCCACTCACCAGTTAAAAAGTATTGTTTTCCTTTCTAGTTCTGAGCGTATGACTGCCAGAGATCCGCAGTGAAGTGAAGGAGGACTAAAGGAGGAATTCTTAACTGGTAGACTTACTATATTAGTGGCAAATGGCATGCAGAAGATTACAGCCAGACATCAGGGGAAGGAAGTTAACACAGTTGCTCCACATCAAAAATGTTTAATTGTGTTAATTTACTTGGGTCTTAATAGTGTATGCCGTTTCTGAACTCTATACACATATGATAACATGTGTGTAACATTGAAAATGCAATCAGATTCAGTACAGCATAAATTATGATGTATTGAACCATCTTGCACATTCGGGCAGGCATGAGGCTACTTGAGTGTGCATACAGCTGTAAGTGCAAATTGCCTCTGTGTGAATGTGTGCAAGGTCTAACTGACACCTGAGTCTCAGAGGTTGTTTAATTAATACTACACAACAGGGCATACATTGTTTTATGATATACACATGTATTGTGTGGTGTGCCATGAGGTGCACTAGAGTGACTGTATACATACAGAAAGTATGTAGATCCCACTACTAAACGTGCCCTGAGGTCCATTATTTAGTAATAAGTCATGACCAGGGGTTACAACGATAGTCAGTTAATCATCAGATGGGGTGTAATGAGGCGTGAGGTGCAGCTGAACACCATATTGCCACTAAGTGGTGATTAAATGACTGTTAATATAACTCCTGTGAGTCCCTTAATGCCATTATAAGAATTAATTGAAAAGAAAATTGTAAAAAGTATACTTTTGGAATGTTTTCATAATTGAGAGGGTGATTTAAAAAAAATATATCTAATCATACTGCATTACTCCAGTCAATCAGCAATGTGAGAGGATGTAATCCTAGCAGGAAGAATTCATGTGCCATGGTGATCAGGCTGTACATTATAGGATAATTGGGAATAATGTAAGACTGTCAGACTCCTTACAGCCATTCAGATTGTAGAATTTCAGATACCCTTTTTAAAATTGTGATTATGAAATTAGTCTTCTATTAAAAATTAAAATAGAAATGTATGAAGATCAATTAAAGTAAACATTCAGTTATCATGATATTTACCGGTTAGCTGTCGCATGATTCACACATGGTCATATGACATGTTTTGACCAATGAGGTTGCAGCATTTTTGAGACACAGTTTCTACTACCCCATTCCCCCCTCAGCCCTGATGAAATCAGAAATGTTACACACCATGGGTTATAACATGGCTGTTCATTTCGGTTTCATCCATGTAATGCTGCTTATAACTGGGTACATTGTCTGAACACCGGGCCCCCCACCCCAACCTACGACACACCACTCCCAATGAAAAGGTTGGCCCATAAAACCTGTTCTTGCCTCTGACTCACGAAAGAAGAATAGGCGGAGGTACATAAATCAAACAATAGAAGCACTTTGGGTGGGTGGGGAGGGCGACACCAGTCCATTCACAGAAGAAAGGGTCCTGCAAGAACTCCTAAAACTCAAAGTGGACAAAGCAATGGGGCCTGATGGGATTCACTCAAGAATTTTTAAAGAACTAAGGAGAGATGTAGTGACACCACTGACTACCCTTTTTAATAAATTATGGGAGGATGCTGTGGTATCTGAGGACTGGAGGAGGGTGGATGTGATTCCCCTTCAAAAAGTGAGAGCAAAGCAGAGACTGGAAACTACAGACCTGTTAGTTTGACCTCAGTGGTAGGGAAAATGATAGAATCACTTCTGAAAGAAAGAACTGTTGAGTACCTAGAGGCCAGCGGGGCACAGACATACCTCTCAACTGTCCCTGATTTTCAGGGATGTCCCTGATTTTACCTCAAAATGTTACTCTGTTCCTCCTAAAAATTGTGTTTCCTGACCAAACAGTAGGGGTTGCAAGCAAAAAATAATTTCAAACATAAAAGTTACGGATTTGTTCTTCCTTACAAAATGCATTTTACATTAAGCCCCTTATTCTACCAGGTTCCACAATAGATATCACCAATTTTGAAGATGGGTCCTTGATTTTGGTCCTTTGTCCCTGATTTTTCTAAGCCTTGTTCCTGGTTTACGAGGCAGGAGGTTGAGAGGTATGGGCCCAGGACCCAAGGCAGCATGGATTCACAGTGGGAAGGTCATGTCAGATAAATCTAATAGATTTCTTTGGCTGGGTGACCAAAATAGTAGACCAGGGAGGGGCTGTGGATATGGACTACAGTACCTATACTTTAGCAAGGCATTTGACACAGTCCCACACAAAAGATTAATAAACAAGTTAGCCAGCCTGGGAGTGGGTCCCAGGGTGGTAGCCTGGGTAACAAACTGGCTGCACAACAGGGTGCAGAGGGTAACAGTAAACAAAGTACACTCTGAAGAAATGGTGATTACTAGTGGGGTATGCTGGGCTCAGTACTGGGACCGGTCCTCTTCAATGTCTTATAGGAGACATTGCAGAGGGTCTGGAAGGAAAATTATGCCTCTTTGCAGATGACACAAAGATCTGAAACCAGGTTGATACATAAGATGGGGTGGAAAGGATGAGAAGGAACTTGGCAAGGTTGGAGGAATAGTCAAAAGTATGGCAGCTTAGATTCAACGCAAAGAAGTGCAAAGTAATGCACCTGGGAAATAAAAACCCAGGTGAAGAGTACACAGTGAGAGGGTACTAACAGCAACAAAAATAGAAAGAGACCTGGGGGTAGTCATATCAGACAAGCTTAAGGTAGGCAAGCAATGCGAGAAGGCAGTAAGGAGGGCTGGGGGGATACTGGGATGCATAGGGAAAGGCATCACCAGTAGAAAACAGGAAGTTGTTATCCATCTGTACAGACAGTTGGTGAGACCCCATCTGGAGTACTGCATACAATTCTGGAGATCCCATCTCCACAAGGACATAGACAGGATGGAGGCAGTCCAGAGGAGGGCAACTAAAGTGGTGCAGGGTCTGCACCAGAAAGCATATGAAGACAGACTAAAGGAGTTTAATATGTATACCCTTGAGGGAAGGAGGGGGGGACATGATAGAAACTTTCAAGTACCTCAAGGGAATCAACAAAGTCCAAGAGGGGAGCATCTTTCAGAAAAAGAGATGAGCAAGAACAAGGGGACACAATTTGAAGATAGAGGGGGGATGACTCAGGGCAACATGAGGAAATATTTTTTCATGGAGAGAGTGCTGGACACATAGAACCACCTTCCTGAGGAAGCTGTGGGGTCAAAAACAGTGGGGGAATTCAAGAATCCATGGGACAGACATAAAGCAATTATAGTAGGGGGTAGGAGGAAAAAGGCTTTTGGTTAACTAGAATCTGCAGCTTATCTAGTAGGTACAGAAATGGGCAGACTCGGTGGGCCAAGCGGTCCTTATCTGCCATCAAAGTCTATGTTTCTATGTTTCTGTGTAGGTCCCACATTACGTTAATCCGGTACTGAACATAACAATTGCAAGTGGCTGTTTACCACATTTCTTTACATTATTACTGTGACCATGGTATTTTAACACAATACATTCCAGCATTTTTATTTTTTTTTTTACTTAACCATCACAGGTAACAATACGCTGCAACCATCAAGGACACAAATTGTCACTGGGACCACTTAAAAACAATAATCATAAAAATGTATTTTGGTATATTATATATATTTTTTTTTAAGATCAACAGCATAGACATGCATCACACATAGGAAAATAAGGAGCAACAGTACAGCTGGTCACATTATTCCATACAGTGCTGAGCAAATGAAAATTTTCAACACAAAGCGCAAAGACAAAGTGATATGATATCTACTAAGTGATTCATGAGATATACGTGTGGCGCAAAAACATTGAAAATTTCATTGAAAACGGTTACTAGCTGTTGTGTATTGTAAGTGTTTATGAGTAAAACAGCAATGTTCAGTCTATGTGTAAGGGCAACAAATGATGTTAACAAACAGTGTTGAACAAAACACGGGGGCTAGGTGTTCAGTGGTAAATATTTAAGGCATGCCGAAGTGATGGACACTCAGAGTAAGTGAATAACTCAGTGCAATGATGGCAGGCCTTGGACAGGAGGAATGAGCGTCCATCAAACAGACTCACACACACATGAAAAGGAAGGGTTGATGGTCCTCGTACGTGTCATGATACAATATAAGGCAGACTACATCCTCAGCTACTGTCGGCTCAGCATGCCATTGAGGGATGCAGGCCATAAATGTCACATGCACAGTATCCTCTGTGATGCTTCTGTAATGCTTTGCATGAGTGTCACTACAGAAGAATATGAGAAGCTGTCCAGGTGCAGTGTGGAGATGATGGTCACCCCCTTACAGCACATGCTCTGCAACAGCATGTAGGACTTAATATAAAAACATAATATACAAACAGTCATGGAAATCCCTGTATCCCAATAGTCTTATACTTGGTTCTAGACATGGCAGTAACAGAGTGTCACCAATGGCTAAAAACATGTGTGTATATATGTGTGTGTGTGTGTGTGTGTGTGTGTGTGTGGTGGGCGGGCATGCTACTACTGTAGTAAAGCTGAACTTTCAGTTATACTATTCCATGGTAAACAATCACACAGTATATTGAATGTGAAGAAAGACAGATGACTGTTGGGTGACAAACATCTGTGGAGGGACCATTTCATATTATTTAGCAACATTTTGTTAGTTTTTTTGTGGCTTTGAAACCTTTTGGAGTGTTGATTTTTTACAAAGTTGTCCATTGGCTAATTTAATATAAGCTAGAAGCCATGGCTGGGTGTTGATAACACTGAGATACATGCACACTCAGAGGCTGAAGGCGCTCGACCTTTCCACTCGTGCCTCAGTATTCCCACTGGTGTGCGGGTACCTCAGTACTATCAAAACCCATCAGTGTCTTATTTAAGCAATAAGGCACTTCAGGGACTTTGGTTGTACTAGGTTTGCACCACGATCAGGGACATTGTAAGTCACAAGGCGAAGCCAAGTGCCTTCAGCCCTGACTATGGGATAAACCTAGTACTACCACATCCCTGAAGTGCTTTATTGCTTATATAAAATGGGCCCAGAGGCAACTTTTAAAGAAAAAACACTCTAAAAGTTTTCAAACACACAAACATTATAAATATAAATTGTGGTTGTGTATGCAGCTGTCTTCTTACTTTAAAAAGCTGGCGGCAAATCAGTGATGCAGAAGCCATCAACAAATGTAAGCATGATTGCCACACAATGATTAGGAGATTGAACTTGTTATTGAGAAGACAGCCAGATGTTAGAACCACCATTAGAGATGCAGCAAATTTTTAATCTGCCTGTGAAGTGGACGCTAAGTGGGCACTTCGCGTACATGGAGCACAACTGCAAAGTGCTCACTTTGCGTTATTATTATTATTATTACCACTTCGCGTTGCCATTATACCTTAATGTGAAGTAAGGTGAAGTGAGAAGAGAATAGGCACATTACATGGCTTGCAGTACCGTAAGTCACATGCTTTAGCCAGGAAGGAAGGAAGTGAGTCACAGAAGCAGTTTCACTTTCTCCTTTGCATTTGTAGTGGGAGAAAGCATTTGTGAGAGGAGAGGAGTTACAGTGCTTGATTGCCTTGTTGCCACTTCATTGTGTTTCAGTTCCAGAAGAAAACCAACAGCTTTTTTAAAAGCTATATCTTTATTTAGTTTTTGTATTGTATTTGTGTTTTTTTTGTTAGTGAATGTTTTTGTATAAGTTTTGTTTTGTTTTGTGTGTGTGTGTGTGTCCACTGTGTGTGTGTGTGTGTGTGTGTGTGTGTGTCAGCCTGTGGACTTCAGGAGGATGGACCTAGGAGAAGGTGAGTCACTGGCCTGTGGGTGCGATAGGAGGGGAGTGCAGACCCATGGGGGCGGGGCGGTTGTGTCATGTTGCACCACTCCTGACTCCTGGCTGGTGTTGCTTTCCCTGTTGAAGCAACAGGAGCAGCACCAGTGGCTGCTGCACATCCACCTTCACCACTACCACCACCAGTAGCAGCAGCTGTTGGGGCTCCAGCAGCACTCCCTCCACTACCTTCACAGCCACAGGAGGTGGCCCCGGAAATTGTAGGTGGTGGTGGGACTCGTGCCTGATGTGCAAGGACTGTGTCTGGTTCCCCCTGCAGCTCCCCAGTGTGGGAGTTTTTTAACTGTTGGGGGGGAGACAGCACAGTGGTGGTGTGCCATGTGTGCAGTGTGCTGGTGTGCTGTGGTCCCTGTGGGACATATTTGGGGACCGGTGGCCAGTGCACCCACATGCTGAACCACTACAGGGCAGAGTAGCAGGCTGCCACAGAAGGGGCCAGGCATCCACCTGCTGGCCCTTTCGTGGCAGTGGCTGAGTGTGCTGCTGGGATGGGAGTTGTGCCTCGCAGTCACCGCCGCAGCAGGAGGAGGAGGAGGGCTACTACAACAGCTGTTCCATCACTACCACCACCACCACCACCACAGCCACCAGCACCACCCTGTACACCATCACCCCATTACCTGTATTTCCCACTGCAGTGGACCACGCCACAGTCCCTGCAACACAGTCTGACATCGGCCTGGTGTGAGCAGCACTTGAGGAAAATAATGAGTGGTTCAGTGCTTTGCAGCAGCAGGTGAACAGAATAGAAACACAGCAGCAGCAAATAGTTTCAATGTAGCACCTGCTGCTGGACCACCATGGCATCCCACAGCCATAGTAAGTGAGGGGATTATTTTTTGCCCCCCCACCCCCACCACTGACCCCACCCACTACTGTGTTGTACTATTTTTGTTGTTTTTTCTTTGTTATTGTTTAATCATACACATTTTCCCTTCCAGAGGAATCTTTCTTGCACCACATAGTGCAATACATTTTTGTGAAAACTGCCTGTAATTTCATTACAGTGTGTCATGTGACGGAGGAATTCCCATTCTGAAAATCTGCCCACATTCTGCCTCCCTTCTCAGCAACGTTAGGATGTGATGGCAGGGAGAGCGCGTGTGCATGCTCCTTACAGTGAATATCTGATTTTCCGGCAGGTTTCCAAATGTTTCTTTATGTTATAATGGTCAGTTTGTGGTGAAACATGTGGGGACATTTTCAGTAAGAAGAGCCTTGTTAGTGGAACAATTCCCACATTTCACCACAAAGTCAACCTTATAACATAAGTAAACATTGGGATAGCTACGGACATTCACTATAGTGGAGCATGCCTCGCTCCCGGCATCACGTCCCTGCGTTGCTGAGGGCAGATGGTGTAACGTCGGTAATTCCTCTGTCAGGTGACTCACTGTAATGAAATATGGGTGTTTTTCCAAGAAATACTGTATATTGCACTCTGTGGAGCAAGAAATATTCCAGTGGGAGTAATGCCCCCACATATTAGTTTATGTGCATCACCATAACTATGTAATGTGGTGACTGTCTGTAAAGCAGCAGCGCACCAATCTGTTGATAACTCTGACCTATATTTTTTAACGCTATGTTATAACTTCCTTTACTACCTTTTTTCAAGTATGAAATAATGAAAGGAGCATTCTTTTTAAATTGGTGCTGACCAGGTCTTTGTCATTGTTTTCCTATGCTTTACTCCATCACATCAAATAGTTGTTATATATCACTTCTGTTGTTAATTAACAGTTATGCATCAGGAAGTGTTTTATGACACCACGGAACAATAGTTATTGAAAAGCAGCTGCAAATAAATACAAACCTCGTCCGAACAATATTGGAAGGCATGCTCATTTTTTTCATACATAAAAAAAAGTAATCAAGTAAGTAAAGCAGACATAATTGTGAAAAGAATCGTATCATTCAAGTCATGACTCGGAGGTAACTAGTGGTGGCTGTGGCAATGTAAAGTAGCATAAAAAAGTACAGTTCAAAACTGTGAGGACATTCTTGCAATGCTGCTTTAATTGTAAAAATGTCAGTATGACATCATTAGCTCACAGCAACAATCACAGAACACACAAAAGTGGCACAGAGTCCCAGATTTTTCTGCAGACCCAAAATGCATCCTGCTTGTGTGCAGAAAATTGACAAGTGGTTACACAGCAAAATGAGACTGTTTTAGCACATACAAATTCCTCCAGAATTAATGGCGCACTCAGTCATGTGCACAAAAGTGGCACAGAGTCCCCAGATTTTTTCTGCCAGCCCAAAACGCATCCTGCTTGTGTGCAGAAAATTGAAAAGTGGTTACACAGTGAAATGAGACTGTTTCAGCACATACAAAGTCCTCCAGAATTAATGGCGCACTCAGTCAAGCGCACACAAGTAGTGCAGAATCCCCAGATTTTTTCTGCCTGCCCAAAATGCATCCTGCTTCTGTGCAGAAAATTGACAAGTGGTTATACAATGGAATGAGAATGTTTCAGCATGTACAAAGTTCCCCAGAATTAATGGCGCACTCAGTCATGCGGGCTGTGGTGGCACAGAGTCCCAGATTTTTTCTGCCAGCCCAAAATGCATCCTGCTTGTGTGCAGAAAATTGACAAGTGGTTACACAGTGGAATGAGAGTGTTTCAGCACATCCCCAGTATAAAATGATGACTGTGAGTGTCATGTTGCTGGTCCAATGTGTTCTGCGAGACGATTCCAGCAAATGCAATGTGATCATCTCAACTGGATTGAAGGGTGCCCTTTGGCTGTACACTAATAATAGCCTTGGTGAGCATATATATATATATATAGATAGATAGATATATGGTTTTATTGTGTATTTTGTAGGTGAGGAGGGGAGTTGACATGGACATGTACTCAAGGTATTGTTCTACATCACAGGTCACACAGAAACTGTTGGTGTGCACATTCCAGTGCTCAACGAGAATTAGTTGCACTGAAATTGGAAATGGATAACTCCCAAGCACATGAAGGTAAGTATTTTTTTTTGTGGGGGTTAGGGGGAATCATGTTTGCAGGTTTATCTCTAGCGGTTTCTTATTTTGTTACTTCTTCACAGATTTCATCAGCATCCTTCTGGAGTCCAGTTGTCTTAGGATGGTCATGGTCATCTAACGAAACAACTTCTGCGTGCTGCATGTGTGCCCAAACTTGGGGAAGGAGGGTGCCTGATGTTGAAGAACATTTTTGGATAAGGCCACTTTGACAGAACTACAAAGCATCTGGAAGTTTCCTAAAAAAAAGAAATGAATGACTTCTTACAACTTAATTGTTATGTGTCCCTCCCTGGTTCTCAAATCTCAATCTAAAGTCAGGTTACATTTCAAACCCACATCTTGTCAACTAACACAACCTGTGTGCAATATTTGCTGCAGTCTTTACAAAACAATGAAACGGATGAAATAAAATCTTCATACTTACCAGAATGGATTTCACATGCATATTACATCACTTCCTCTCTGTACGGTACAGCTACAGTACCATTCCCAACGAGTTTTAGCGATGGAGCCTTTTTTTTGTTACCCTGTAAAAGAAACAAAAGAAGTGTACCGTATGTGTTTTACCATTGCAGCTCTGAAAAGCTACAGAGAACAAAACATACAACTAAAGGAAGTGAAGCAGCATAACAAACATGAGTACACATACTCTCTTTATGGTTTAAATATTAAGAAGCTTTGTGTCTCTGGCTGATGGATGTGGTGGTCCGGACAGATTCAGGCCCAGTGGTGGCAGTGGCTAACATCAGTCCCAGTGGTGGTGGTCCAAGGGGCAGACAGACTCATGGTGGCAGTGGCTAACATCAGTCCCGGTGGTGGTGGTCCAAGGGCAGACAGACTCATGGTGGTGGTGGCTAACATCAGTGCCGGTGGTGGTGGTCCAAGGGGCAGACAGACTCATGGTGGCAGTGGTTAACCTGTCTTTCAGATGAGATGTTAAACCGAGGTTCCATCTGCCTGTCATGGTGATAGTCCAGGTGGATGTTAAAGATCCCATGGCACTTCTTGAAAAGAGTAGGGGAAGTTTCCCTGGTGTCCTGGCCAAATTTCCCTTATTCACTAAAAATACCACCAACAGCTTAATCTGGTTCAAGGTCAGTTGGCATTCATCTGTATCCCCCTTCCCGGGTCGTGCCTGAAAATAGGCAGAATCTGCCTAGTGCACTTACCCGGTCAACAAAAAAAACTAAAACTAAAAAAACATCAGTCCTGGTGGTGGTGGTTCGGGGGGCAGACAGACTCATGGTGGCAGTGGCTAATATCAGTCCCGGTGGTGGTGGTCTGGGGGCCAGACAGACTCATGGTGGTAGTGGCTAACATCAGTCCCAGTGGTGGTGGTCCAGGGGGCAGACAGACTCATGGTGGCAGTGGCTAACATCAATCCTGGTGGTGGTGGTCCAGGAGCAGACAGACTCATGGTGGCAGTGGCTAACATCAGTCCCAGTGGTGATGGTCCAAGGGGCAGACAGACTCATGGTGGCAGTGGTTAGCATCAGTCCCGATGGTGGTGGTTCGGGGGGGAGACAGACTCATGGTGGCAGTGGCTAACATCAGTCCCAGTGGTGATGGTCCAAGGGGCAGACAGACTCATGGTGGTAGTGGTTAGCATCAGTCCCGATGGTGGTGGTTCGGGGGGCAGACAGACTCATGGTGGCAGTGGCTAACATCAGTCCCAGTGGTGATGGTCCAAGGGGCAGACAGACTCATGGTTGCAGTGGTTAACATCAGTGCCAATGGTGGTGGTTCGGGGGGCAGACAGACTCATGGTGGCAGTGGCTAACATCAGTCCCAGTGGTGGTAGTCTTGGGGGGCACACTGCCTTTCAAAAACTTCAGTTAAAACCTGCCAACATTAACCACATCATCATCCTCATAAAGACAGCTCCCCTCACAGTCATCGATGTCTGAAATCTGACCACTGGGAAATTCTTTCTCCATTATGTCATCATCTATGTCAGTGGTGGGCTGTTTCAGGTAACCACTGCCAGTGCAACCAGGATGCTCCATTTCCACATCAGCAAGACCACCATGACTAGGCTGGGGTATGAATACCGAGGTTGCAGTCTGTGCTGGTATGTACCTCTCATTGATTTCAATGAATGTTAGCAAACCAACATTTGCAGGAGACAGGTTTGTCCAACGATCCCTGACTATTGCACCTGCTGAGCTGAATACCCTCTTAATACTTACATTGGGGGGTGGGCATTGAGGTACTTCAGTGCCACTGCAGTCAGCTCTGGCCATTCACTGACCTTTCTACTCCAGTACAAAAAGAGGATCTTCAGTTATTGTCAGATGCCTGTTTTCAGACAAATGTGACTCAACCATTCTCTCTGCCTCACTAAGTCCAATTGTTGATGCATCATCGTGTTCTCCCAAATCATTTATTTAACAAATACCCACTTGGGACAAAGCCTTCCAAAATGGGTTGATGCCAGCCACTTTGGATGACAGACCACCTGGAACTGCAGTCCCCTTCCCCTTGCAGGATATGCTTGATGGTCCTCCAGGTACACCTTCAGCTGGATTATGCTGCTGAGGTTTGCTGACCTTGGCACGTGACTTCTGTGCCCCATGAACCAAGCGCACCAGTTGACCACTGATATTTTTTATGTGTTCAGGCCCTCCCTCCAGTACTGATGCAATTCCATGTTTGTATCATGGGTCCAGCACTGTTGCTATGGCAAAGTTATCACTACGCTGAATGCTCACAAAGTGATGATTCTGACCGAATACTGTCAGCATGTGTTGCAGCAACATACTGCTACCACCGGCTCTGGCTACATCAAGGCTATGCTGTACATTCACCATTGTCTGCCTCAGAACCCACAGCAGTGGAATTGATTGGCTAATGGAGCAGACTCACCACTCAATGCCTGTGTGGCATATTCAAAAGGCCGCAAAATTGTTATTACATAGTCCATGAGGCACCACTGTTCAGTCGTCCTAGACATGGAGGCCCCGGAACCGTCACGGCTAGTGTGCATAACAAGATATTCTGAGATGGCTTTGTATTGTCCATACAACCTTTCTACCATGCATAAAGTGGAGTTCCATTGGGTGACAACTTCCAGCTTTAAGCGGTGCTGAGGCAGGCTGTTTTGTATCTGCAACTGCCGCAGTTGGTCAGGGGCCTTTCCAGATCTTGAAAAGTGAGAGCAGATATGTCGTGCAATGGTCAGCATTTCCTTTATATCAGGGTGCTGCAGAAACTCCTGAACCACACGATTTAAACAGTGGGCCATGCATGGAACATGAAAAAAAACACCATTCGTGATGCATTTCACCACATTTGATCCAATGTCACTTGCTATGAACCCAGCTCTCAGGGACAGAGGGTTTAGCCATCTGTCAATTTCAGTCAGTACCACATCCAACATGTTCTCACCAGTGTGTGAACAGGTCACACTGCGCATAGCAATCGTTGCATGCTGTCAAATTCCTGGAAGATTGCTACCGCTACAATCCACCTTACTGCATTGATTATTCACACAACCAACATCACAAAGAACCCCCAGCACCTGCGCCCAGTGTGTAGTTATACACAAATATGAACTCCCTGCTGTTTTGCCACTTGTCCACATATCCATACTTAAATGGATGAATGGAGAGGAGGAATGTTGAAGGGCATGTCTTACTGAGTCGGACACAGTGCGGAACAACTCGTTGACAGCACGGGTAGAAAGTATGTCCTGGATGGAACTTTCCATTTTGGACAGGCACGTGCAGCAAACCACCAGAACCCAGAATTTTCCACAAAGGAGAAGGGCACAAGATCAATTGTGAGCATTTCTGCTACAGCAGCATTGAGTTCACGTGACACTATGTGATTTGGGGGGGTTCTTCAGCTTATGCGCAAAAACACTCTGTAACGTGGGCTGACTTAACCGGTTTACATGGAGTGTGTTGATCACAAATGGTTGTGCTCTGTGATGCATGGCATTGGCATGGGGTGGAGTGTGGACATTTGATGAAGACGGTTGCACAGGCAATGATGAAAAACCCAGAAATGCTGTTATTTTGCCAGATTTGCCAACCGGGGTTGATGTACCACTTGCACTAGACATACTGCATTCACCACCACCACCACCACAAAAACTGCTACTCTGACCAGCACTGGACAACATTTCAAAGTCATTATGGTCCTCCACCTCATCATGCCTGTAGTAATCTTCTGCTCTTATTACCGCACTACTGCACACATTTAACTTCCTACTGGGCTTAACAGTCATGGAAGGGGATAACATGCTGGCTATGGTTGCTGGTGATGCAGGTGAATGCCTCACTGTGGTATTAGCTGCCAGCTTGTGCTGGGTCCACAGTGCCAAGTGCCTATTCTTAAGATGTGTATGCTGTCCTCCTGTGCCAAGATGGCTCCCCTTTTTACCTCGACTCACATGCACATGGCAAACCTGGCAGACTTTAACTGAATCATCATTTGCATCTTGAACAAAAAAATCCCAAACAAGGGATTGTGATGCTCTGCTTTTAACATGTCCATGATGTGGCTTATTTAAATCAGTTATTTTAAGAACTGAAGTGGGGGAAGGTAATGTGATGTTTCGGGCACTGCACACCTGGACTGCAACTGACCACCACGACTACCTATCATATTGATTACTGGGTCATCATCATCATCAACTAAAACTGGTAGGTCACAAGTTTTTATGGGGGATTCCTGCAAACAGACTCAGACACAGCCACTTTTAATTTCTTTTTCTCCGGTTCCCAACTGGGGTCAATTACATCATCATCATATTCATCAACATCACCCACATCCACATCTTCTGCTTGGATGCTGCTGGCATGTGGACTGCATGTTGCAACAACAGCAACATCATCATCATCATCATCATCATCATCACATTCATCATCAGCATCTACACCACCATCATCTGATATTTTTTCACCACACTGTGAATCACTACATCGAAAATGTGTGATGTTAAGTGCCACGGTGGACGGAATATCACATTGTATGCTATCGTTGACATGATTATCAGAATCCTCGGGTTCAGTTACTGGGATGTTACTGGGAAGTATGACATCATCTACACTGCCACACACTTGCACTGCTTCACACTCAGTATTTTTGGATACAGTACACTGGTCGGAATTAGAATTTGATGCAACAATACTAATACTACCTCCACCACCAGTAACACTAACACCACCGGCTGGGAAAACATCATCTCCTTCAGCTATGAGTGAAGCCACTGATTGGCTATAAAAAACATTGCAGGAGAAATACCTTTCCTCACATCAGCAATGCACTTCTGCATCTGCGTACTACTATCACGTCCACAGACCATCTTACTGCCAACACTGCTATGGCGAGAAACAGCTTTGCTTGCACGTCTCTTTGCAGGCATTTTGGGGGATCAACCACAAATATTATAACCAAATTCAGATTTTGATATGTTCACTCTCTGATTGGAGGGACGCTGGATGTGAAGCCAAATAAACAACTGTGGCTTCAGCAACAGATAAGACACTACTCTGAGACTGTCATGGAATTAAAACAACTTCAGTAACCAGTGGTGCTGATGAGGTCACAAAAAACAATACAATCTGGTAAAAAATACCTTTTGAATGTGGGGGTGGGGGGGACACTGAATGCAGATAGTGCTGATTTTTATTGCACTACAAGCAGCAAAACTAAGAACAGATACCACGATCGCAGTACAAAATCAGGCAGCTCCAGTGGATAGCAGGTTCACACTGCTGCGCCTGCAAATACATGCGTCTGTGGCACAATAAAAGCTGTATTATTTGATGCACGCAACACTGCACACACTCACACACAGAACAGTTTGTGTACAATGCTGAACGAGGAATGCATCACAAATGCAAAAAGTTCAGTACTATGCCATGTTACGTTTTGTAAATTTGTAATGTAAACAGCCTGAACTTATGAACTGCTGCACTACAGCCACACAACAAACAGCAAGAACATTTCTACTATTACTGACAATATTACTGTGTGTACATTAACACAGTCAGTTATATAACAAAAATATAACCAAAAAACAAAGAAATCACTGTTTCTCCAACTTATATCTACCCACACCACAGATACGCCCCTCCCCCAACGCACATGTTCACTGTATTTAACCACACACACACACTCAGTGTTGTAAATTAGCATTCAAAATCCACACAAAAACAAAAATGCTCGATGATATGAGCACAGGAGGGTTTCCTACAATCGATGAACTAAAGTTGGATCTCAAAAAAAAAAGCAAAAATGCTTTTTTGAACAGCTTTTACATGATTCCTATCACAGACAGCTATCAGAACACACTGTCTCCTACTCCTTCCTACTCATGCTACCCTGAACTGAGGTTGTGCAGATCAATATAGAGTCCATGTGACCTGAAATCCCATGAATCACTGCAAAATTCACCTTTGGAGCTCAAAAACAAGGCAAAGTGAGGCGAAGTGCACTGCCTGCAATGCACTTCACCTTAAATTTGGCAGAGTAGTTGCCTAGGGAGGCAGAGTAATGTGAAGTCATTGCTTCCTATGGACTTCACGTTTCTCATTATAATTCGAAGTACTCTGCTTTGCGTTGCAGAGCACTCCGCGAATCCGCCTTTGCTCCATGAATCACCTGGCGAAGCAGATTGAGCCCACTTCGCTAACCACTAACCACCATATGGCTGCAGGTGAAATAGCCGTAATCAAGTAAAGGGCTTACAGGCAGACTAAATCGGCCTAGCAGTCCTTATCTGCTGGCAATTTCTATGTTTCATGGGAAGAACACTGGAAGACACTTTTTATACAGTTGTGTCACAAGTTATACTGTGTCTATGTGAACCATAGGACAAAATATTACCATGTACTGTGTAAAACCAATTTTAGGATTTGTATTATAAGTTTTGGATTACTAGTATGGGCACACACCTCTTTCCTTTCATGCTTCTCAATAGCAGTAGAAGTTCTTCGCCATTTGGGTTTCGCACCAAGGCTACCTGGTGTGGCTGGCTTCTTAAAAATGGTTGGTACAGCATCGCACTTCAAACAAAGGCAAACAAGTCCAGTATTGAGACTAAACTGTTTCATAAGAATATACTCTGTCTCGTAAGAGTCTTCTATGAAGTGTGCACTACACAAATTACTGGAATCAAACACACCACGCCAATCCAAGCATGTGCGCCTCATAGCCTGATCCCACAATTTTTTAACAGCAGGATCTGTGGGCAATTATGTAGGCTGATGCCTTCCTTATGGGTATTACTGCATCCATATGCCACACATCTATTCACCATTCTTAACTTAATTATGGATACCACAGTATACTGTATGAATGTGAGTTGTTATAGCACAGACACTTATGAAAAGTATTTAGTTACACTATATCTAACTGAATGCCAAAACACACAGAAACAGACATAGAGAGTAATGGCTATTATAAACCAGATACCCTTTGTTAAAAATGTGCAGAATAAACAGTGGCAGCAATGAAATTTATAGTTACACACTGCACAGATTAATGCATTAAATGCACACAGTCACAAAATATTATTTTTAAATTTTAATTAGCTGTTGCATTTACAGAACAAATTCATGCAGAAGACACAGTTTTATGTAGTCAAAAGATCATGCCATGCCCTTGCAAATGAATGAACTGTAGTGTTCTATGTGCCACTAATATAATTAAAAAATGATCTTTGTGAAGACCATTAATTAAACTTAACAAATTGTTAAATACTGCCTCTTCACTGTATTTTGTAATAATGTACACATGACACAGAAGTCTTTGGAGGAGTCCCTATTTTTAACTCTGCAATGACAGATCTTGCAAATCCTGACAGACACTGCAGAAGTGGAAACAGTTGGAGCTCCATGACAGATAGTATACAAAATACACAAAACTGAATGGAATCATGAATTACAGTGCTCAATATTTAAACAAATAATGCTGTTGACAGAGAGAGCTACAATTAAACATGTGCCCCACAGACTGTTTATTTTGAAACAACAATCAATGCTGACACCGTAAATGCTGAAATTCGCACCTCATAACACAAGGAGTATTCAGTAGCCGGAACTAATGCTGTTTCCAAGTTATTGTCATCATGCTGTGCGCATTGCTAGAGCGAGTGGCGGCAAGTGTGGAGTCCGTGGGACTGCACGGTTCATAGGATACAAGAAAAGGTAAAAAAAAAAGATTTTATTTTGCTTTATTAGAAAAAAAGAGGCACACAGTATATTTAATAACCGCTTTATTAGTCAACTTACACCTGGCAAACACAAACTTGTCAACAGCTCTTTAAGCAATAAGGTTTTCAATCCCCTTCTAAAGGCCTGCACTGAAGGGTCCCCCTCAGTCCCCCAGGAAACATATTCCATAACAGAGGGCCAGGTGCTTCAAAAGTGCATTATTTGGAGAATTTAGCCAGGCCCGTGGGACCAATAGGAGGCCCTCCTTGGAGGAGAAATGGGGACATAAGGACTGGACAGGAAGTAGAAACTCCAACAGGTAGTTAGGACTCAACCCACGCAGGGCTTTATAACTTAGAAGACCAACCTTGAAGGTAACTTGCCACTTCACAGGCAGCCAGTGCTGATCACGCAGCACCAGGGTCATATGGCTAGACCTCGAAAGACTAGTCAGCTACCTGGAAACTGCATTCTTTACTAGCTGCAAGTGTCACAGGTTACCTCCACCAACCCTGAAATAGAACACATTGCAGTAATCAAGCCTAGATATCATGAACCCATGCACTAGAGTGGGCAAGTCTTCAGGAGGGATATGGGACTTAATCCAGTTGATATCCTTAGATAATAAAAGCCACTCTTAACCATGGCTGACACCTGAATTTCTAGTGTCAGCCATTCACCAAAGATGATCCCCAGGTTTTTCACCTTAGCAGAGGCCAACAGCCTGGATGACCCATGCCAAAACCCCATCTCTTCCATGACTACCTCTGCTCCCACCTTCTGACTTGGCCCCTTCACCAGCACCTCAGTCTTATCTAGGTTAAGCCTCAGCCAGCTAGATTTGATCCATTTCTGTATTTCAGCTAGATACAAAATTTAGCACCTTACCAGCATCTGATGTCCCAGGTGCCAGGGACAAATACAGTTAGGCATCATCTGCATAGCAGTGAAAACCCAGACTGTATTGTTAAATGATCCCTCCCGGGGTAGCATGTACATTGCAAACAACATGGGTGAGAGGACTGAACCGTGGGGCGTGCCACAAGATGGGAGCATCAGGGATGATACGAAAGTACCCATCATCACCTACTGCATCCTATCTTTAACACTGGACTCAAATTAGTAGATGACAGTGCCAGTGAGTCCAACATGCTCTGTCAGATGATCCAAAAATAACCCATAGTCTCCAGTGTCAAATGCTGAAATGAGATCAAGGAGAACATGGACTGACCAATCACCCTTGTGTCTTACCCTGAGAAGGTCATTATACACTTTGACTAATGCCATCTCAGTGCTATGTCCAGATCTGAAACCAGACTGGAGGGGCTCATAGATGTCATGGACTGAGAGGATCAAGCTGCAGCGCTGCAACCTTCTCAATAACGTTATCTAAAAAATCACAGGTTACAGACTGGGCAATAGTTGGCTAGAACATCCAGGTGCAAAGCTGGCTTCTTCAAGAAGGAGTTAAACTGGGGGCATGGCTAGCGGGCTTAGATGGCAGACGATCACTAAGAGAGATCTCCAGGACACCAAAAATAAACTGTATAAAATAGTCATCTAAATGTGATATTGAATCTGCAGAACATCGTGGGAATATTGCTTGAACCCGATGACATCCAGGAAACAAAAAATAAACAAGCAAAATTGCCTTTTCATGCTCATAATCTTCATAAAGCAACCGGATCTCCATCCCGGAGTCAGACAGACCACGAGGTGGAAAACTCAAGTGACCACCACACAGAGGGAATGGACTCCTTAACTAAATCCTTAGCTGGGGTTCCGGATACTCTGCTTGCGATACAGCAGGAGATGAAGACTGGGTTTGGTAACATAACCTCTCAATTAAATCACCTCCAATCTGTGGTGACCAGCCTTTCAGAGACAACAACAATACATGCTACTCAAATTGCCGAACTGGAGTGTCACTTAGGGGAGCTGGAGGATTCGTATGCAGGAGTCTCGGTGGAGAGAAATGGGCTCCGGTCCACAATGGCAGAATTGAAGGAGTGCCTCGAAGACCAAGAAAATTGGTCTTGCTGGTCAAATATACGTATTATAGGTCTCCCGGAGGGGACCGAAGGCCGTAATCCAAATGCGAGCATACACCACTGGGTAGTGACACTCTTAGGCCTGCTTGAGGAATACAAGGCCTTTGAAATCGAGAGGGCGCATCGCGTAGGCCCCCCAATAAAAGAAGAAGATAGACCCAGACATTATTTAATAAAATATTTGAGATACTCTGATAAAGAGAAAGTATTACAAAAGCTAAGCAGGCTGGGCATATTCAAGTTGGAAATGGCAAAGTTTATATTTACCAGGACTACGGCACAGATCTTCAGGGTCAGGGCCAGTGTTTCAACTCAGTCAAAAGCCAACTGTTTAAGCTGGGGTGGACATTTGCTCTCTTGTAGCCGGTAAAACTACAAGTCGATAGACCGGGCCAGAAACCACGCATTTTCAGCTGTCCCAGAGAAATGGCTTACAGAGGAGGAGGCCAGGGGAGAAGGGGTACTTGATGCCTGAAGGAGAAAACCTTGCAACCATTAAGAAGTAAGAGACTTAGCGGTTATCAGTTGCCTTTGCGTTTACTTATCCTTGGTGCTTTTATGTCCTCTAACTGGTACCACTAGGAGCTAAGGGCTATGGGATGTGTATCTGGATTCCTGAGGCCCATTTGTTCTAATATCTTTCCTTGCTGGTGAATTAGTTTTTGGTTTATTTTTACTCCCGACTGGGTCTGGGGACTCGGGTCTCAGCGGGAAGTTGGAAGCCTGATCTGGTATACCATTGAGGGGAGGTTGGAAACGGACACTTTGTAACTAATAAATTGGTCCTATTGACTGAGACTTGGGCCTTGCTAGTATCTGAAGCTGCTCGGATTAAGCTCAAGGATGGTATTACTGTACGCTACCATTCCTAGGGGCTCAGGTAGCAGCGGGTGACAGCGGGGAAACGTATAAGCAGGGGTTGAGGTCTGTAAGTTGATGATCTGGAACATGGATAATACATCTGCATCTAATGAAGTCATACAGAACAATCGCTCTTCAAATATGCATATGGCCACAATGTAGGGAGTTAAAAATGGCGATATCAAGCTCTTCTAGCTGTGACACGTACGACCTTTTAGAAGTAACAGGTCTTGCAGTTATAGCTATTGTTAATGTTTTTTTTTTACCAGTGGCTAAGGGAGTGTGTTTGCCACAAAAATAAAAAACACAAAGTTTATACAGTACATTTGCCTTGGTTTGCAAACTGTTTACAAATTAAGGTGTTCTAGTAATTTTTTTAAAATTGTTGACTATGCAATGCTTTAATGTTATAAAATGGTGTCCCATTGACGTATAATTAGATGGTTGTTCTATTACACTATTTCTGCCTGTTGTTTATAGTGGGAATACTGGCAGTCTTTTTTCTGCCTGGGGCGTGGGGGGAGAGACGGCTATAAAACAGTCGTAGGCAGATGGGGGGGTCTTGAGTTGTTATGCATTCTCTGGAGAGCCTGCAAGAAACTGTGGAGCAGGGGTACCAGGAATGGCTGGAAATGGGACCTGCTGCTTGCATAGCCTTGGGGTGAGACAGGATCATTGTGGAGAAGAAAGGGGGGAACTACAAGTGGGGAAGGGAAGGGTGATTCACTGGGGTTTAAAGGGGGGCAAAAAGGTACAAAGGTGCAGAGCTTGAGTGAACAAGGTGCGTTGAAAGTCTATATTTTTGACAACTATGGCTGAACAAATCAGGTGTGTATCCTGGAATGTAAACAGCCTGAAGTCAGTATAGAAAAGAAGACAGGTCATGGGGGAAATAAGGAAGAGCAAAGCGAATTTTGTCCTACTTCAGGAAACTCACTTTACATCATGGGAAGACCAAAAAACTACACATTTTATGGGGGGAGTGTGGATTTCTGCCATGTTCTCAGCGAAAGGCTTGAGGGGCCTCGATATGGATCCCTAGGGGGCTTCCAGTCCAGATTATAGAACAAAAAGTAGATCAAGCAGGGAGATATGCCCTGGCCAAACTTAACATAATAGGTAAGGGGGTATTTCTAGTGGGCTCAGGGTATGCACCAAACATGGAAAACCTGGGCTTTTTTAAGAGGCTGGCCCTTGAGACGGCATGCTTGGAGGGTACCTGGATTCTATGTGGAGATTACAACTGTGTACTAGATACTATTCTAGATAGATCGAGTAGAAATCTGATGCATAAATCTCAAAATGCCTAAGCCCTTGAAGAACTCCAGAAAGATATTAGGTTGGTGGACGCATGGAGGCATATACACCCAGGAGGGTGGGATTATAGTCTTTTTATCACCAGCCCATCAGACATATGTCAGGCTTGATAGGGTCCTGGTTTCTGGGGCCTTGATGAGTAAGGTAGAAGAGGCCTCTTATGGCCCGATTATTACATCGGATCATGCGGTTCATATGGTCATATTTAGGGGAACAGGTGTGGCTAAAGTGGCTGGGAAGTGGAAATTGGACCCGTTATTTCTGAAAGATAAGAAACATGTGCAGTGCATGATGGTCAATATTCAGGAGCATCTTCTTTTAAATAGTAGTGGTGATACCTCCCATGCCACTAGGTGGGAAACTCTCAAAGCTTATGTAAGAGGACAAACTATAGCCTATGCCTCCCATAAGTGTAAGATTGAAGCCCAAGACCTAACTTGCTTTAGGACAAAAATAGATGCATTTGAAGAGGCTCACAGGTGCAGTCCCATGTGGCCACTTTACAACATACTCCAAAAATTGAATTGAAGCTCAATATCCTATTGAGCGCCCAGTTGGAGCACTCTATCCTGCTCACTAATGCAAGGGCCTACTATGATGGGGACAGAGCCGGGAAATTTCTGGCTTGGCAGTTAAAGTGCAAAGAATCAGAGAGGAATACAGGACAAACAAGTACAGACCGAGGGACAATAGTTCAAGGGAGGGATGAAATAAGGGAGGCTTTTGGTGAATTTTATGCTCGGCTATACGCCTCTGAATTTGATCCATATCAAGCTGAATTTGATCAGTTTTTCCAGAATACCCCTCTGGCAACTATCCCAGAAGATATCAGTAAAACCTTGGACTTTCCATTATCAAAGCAAGAAATTATGACTGCCCTCAGAACCTTAAAAAGTGGTAAAGCCCCTGGCCATGATGGCCTACCAATTGACTTTTTTTAAAAGATTTCAGGCCCTGCTTATTGATCCCATGTTTGATATGATATTAGAAGGCTTGGATAAGGGAGCGTTGCCCCCTTCCACGTGGTCTGCCACGATCACAGTCTTGCCACAGCCAGGAAGAGATCCGACCAAATGTGCCTCTTATAGGCCAATTTCGCTGCTTATGGTGGACTATAAGATTATTGCCAAGGCATTAGCCACCAGATTAGAGCCTGTGCTTCCTGAAACGATACATTTGGATCAATCTGGTTTTGTTAAGGGCAGATATGGGAAACATAATATTAGACGTACCTTAAATATTATTTGTAAATGGGACAAATCTAAAAGAGCGCATGGGTCAGCAGTGGTTGCACTAGACACTGAAAAGGCATTCTACCGCGTGGAATGGGGGTACCAATTTGAAACCCTGAAAGATTTGGGATAGGCCCGATGTTTTGTTCTTGGGTGAGAGCTCTTTATGCCTGCCCATGGGCCCAGGTGTTGGTAAATGGTGCTTTAATGGCTGCATTTGACTTGGGCAGAGGAACGAGGCAGGGATGCCCACTATCACCTCTCCTATACTGTATGTACTATCTCTGGAACCGTTGGGTGAGGCCTTAAGAGCACATTCAGACATATGAGGTTTTGAGGAGGGAGGCAGACAGCATAAAGTGGCAATGTACGCTGATGACCAGCTTTTGTACTTACAACACCCAGCTCAGGACTTACCTATAGTACACGAATTAATGCGAACTTTTGGCCGATTTTCAGGCCACCGTGTTAATTGGACTAAAAGTGAACTGCTTCCAGTTGGGCTACAAAATAGAGCCCAACTGATAGCAAACTTGGGAGGTTTGCAACTAGTGACTATTATCAAATATTTAGGTAGTCAAATATCAACATCCTCTGGTCGTCTAAATGCCTTGAACTATATTCCACAGATGGTGAAACTCACAGAGGACTGTGAAAGATAGACTGTGTTACCCTTATCTATGATTGGTAGAGTAGGAGTGGTCAAAATGACCATTCTTCCAAGAATCCTTTTTCTATATCAATCCCTCCCTATTAAGGTTCCCCGAAGCACTTTCGACAACTGGATGGGTATCGGATCAATCAAGAGGTTACTTACCTCAAGCTCCAGGAAGAAGATCATGTCGAAGGTGTGCCTGTGTTGGTGAGTTGTAGAAGTAACAACTTGTGCTAGGCCCAGTGATTCCCTCAACTGGAGGAAATCCTTTAAAAAGTGGGAGAGTTCATCATCAACCCAGGCACTGATGTCACCCATGACTCCAACACCCTCTCGGAGATGAAGTCCACCCTTTCCTGCAGGAAACCCCCCTTGTGTCCGAGAGGTCAGTGCACCAAGAGGATCCTGCATTCTGCAACTCGATCTCCATGCACAGATACACATTCAAATAATGAGATTTCACCACTGGTTCCACAGAGAAGTTCAACCCGTATCTAAAGTAGATGGTGACCCAACCCCACTATCCCACTTTGGGCAGTAAACTATGGAGAATCCCGCTGGGATTGCCACTTCCAACACAGGCCCAGTGTCATCACCAAGTCAGGTCTCTGATGCAAGCCAGCTCACCCCATACTTACCTCTGGAGCTTGGCATGAAGATCTTCGGTGGACCGGGAACACGTCTGCACTCTTCAAAGCCGACCGCGAACTGAGGAAATGCCGGTAAGCTGTATAATAGAATAAATATTTTTTTTTAACTTTGTTGCATATCTCAGGCATTTTTGGGAATTTTGGGCCCAAATTTTCAACATGGGGTTTTTAGGACTCCTCCTCACGAATTCTTGCACTGTCATGGCGTTAATCGGGCCTGCAGGGTGATCTCAATGTCACTGCGTGAAATCACCTTTTGGGACCAATTAACAAAATAACACTGCCAGTGTTCATAAGGTGGGCTCTCAAAAAGTCTATGTTGAAAATTTGGTGAAAAAATTCCTAAAAATTACTGTTTCCGAGCGTGCGTTGCGTAGTTCCTACGCTCGCTTGTAAGTTCAAGAATTTTCAATATTTTTACTCCAGATTTTCAACATTACCATTTTACCATACCTCCTTTTGAGCAGTACAGCTGTCATTTTTCACATCTTACCCAAAATGTGTTTCCGCCTATGTAGCGCACAATGGCGCAGTCGGTGTGCGAAATCAATATATGGGACACATTAAGAAAATCACAGTGACACTGTTCGTGAGCAGAGTCTTAAAATAGCTATGTTGAAAATTTGGTGAAAAAATTCCTAAAATGACAATAGTTTTCTTGACGTGCATTGCAGTTCCTCTGTCTTGCCTTTCGTAAGTTCGCAAATTTTCAATATTTTCACTCCACATTTTCAACATTGCCATTTTACCACACCTCCTTATGAGCAGTACAGCTGCCATTTTTCACATCTCACCCAAAATATGTTTCTGTGCATGTAGCGCACAATGGCGCAGTCAGTGTGCGCAATCAATGTTTGGGACAGAGTAAGGAAATCACAGTGACACTGTTCATGAGCAGAGGTCTTAAAATGGCTATGTTGAAAATTTGGTGAAAAAATTCCCTTCAGCCATTCTGCAATGTTACTAATGGCGACCCTGCAGCACCCACTGGTCACCCCTCTCCTAGCTCCACCCCATTTACCACCAATCTCTGCCTCCTGTCTGTTAGTCAGTTTCTAGCCAGTTTACCACCCTTTCCCCCATGCCAGCCTACCCAGCTAGTTTATCAGCCTCCTGTGTGGGATGGTGTCAAAAGGCTTTGCTGAAATCAAGGTAAGCGTTGTCCACTGCCCCACCCTGATTCACTTCCTTTGTCACCCAGTCAAAGAAATCAACCAGATTTGTCTGACATGATATCCCCACTGTGAATCCATGTTGTCTGTGGTCCTGGGCTCCGATGGTTTCTAGATGCCCCACTATCCTTTCTTTAAGCAATGCCTCCATGATCTTCCTCACTACTGAGGTGAGGCTGAACGGCCTATTATTCTCTGCCTCCTCCCTGCTGCTGCATTTGTGTAGAGGGACCACATGTGCCCTCCTCCAATTCACTCATGTTGAATGACTCAGTGAACATGGCTGCCAGAGGTACTGCTATCTCCCTTCGCAGTTCTCTTAATATCCTTGGGCATATGACATCTGGTTCCATTGCTTTGTCCACCTTCAATTTAGTGAGCTCCTGCAGGACTCTTTTGCCTTTGAATGGACTATTGTCCACCTCTTCACCCCCTTGGCAACTGCTGTACTGCTGTGGCCCTTGCCCCTCCCACTCTTCTGTGAATACTGAGCAGAAAGACGCAGTGGATGACTTGGGAGGAAGGCATGGAACTATCACTTCCAAATACCTAAACAGCACATACAAGCAAGCAACATTCGGCATTGACAAATGCTTGTCTTCTTTCTCAATCCTGAAGACTGAGGTAAAGTATTTGTTCAGCAGATTAGCTTTCTCCTCATCTCCTTCTATCAGAGCTCTCCCTTCCCTCTTAGCCTCATAATCCTCTATTTGCTTTTCCTTTCTTCATTTACATCCCAGAAACATTTCTTGTGTTCCCTTTTGGCTTCCCTCACCATTCTCTCTTCTATATTTGCTTTAGCTCTCCTGACTATTTTCCGAGCTTCCTTTAGCTTCTCCTTGTAAACTTCATTATCCTCCATCCCCTGTGAAACTTTGTAGGCCCTGAACACATTCTTTTTTTCCCTGACTGCTGTCTTCACCTCTGCTGTAAACCATAGTGTTTTTCCCCCTCCTGCATTTGCTCACCCTCTTGATGCATTTTTCTGTCGCCCACAGAATTCCCTTCTTTATTGCTTCCCACAATTCCTCAACTCCTTCAAGGTTTTCTTTCCCTTCTAATTCCTCTTTGAAAATTTCTTTCATTTTACTAAAATCCACTTTCCTGAAGTCCAGTATCTTAGTGGTGGACCTATTCTTATCCGACCCAGTCTGAAGACTAAACCTTACCATCCTGTGGTCACTATCTCCCAGGTTTTCCCCAACCTCCACATCCTCAACACTATCCCCACTGGTCATTACCAGGTCAAGTTCGGCCTCTCCCCTGGTTGGTTCCTGACCAGCTGTTGAATAAATGCCTCCTGTACTGACACCAACAGCCCCCACTCCTTTCAGATGCTGCTGCTGGGATCCCCAAGTTCACATCAGAAGAATTTAAATCCCCTACCACTAGAATTTCTCCTTTGCCGGCGATCCTTTGTATTTCCCCAGCTAGCTCCCTATCTAACTCCTCTCCCTGATGTGGTGGTCTGTATGCCACCCCTCTCCTTACTGCCTCCCCAGTCCTCTTAGTTATCATGACCCAGAAGATCTCAGCTGACCCTGTCCTTCCCCACTTACTGTGGCTCTTATCCAGCCCCTTACGTATAGGGTCACCACCTCCCCCTTTTTCCTCCTCTCCTGTGCCTCCCATACAGACTATACCCTGGTATTTCCACTTCCCAACTGTGGTTATCACTTATCTGCCCACCACATCTCATAGTTACCACTATCAGGGCTGGGTCTTCTGCTTCCAACACTGCCTCCAGGTCCCCCATCTTATTCCACAGACTCCTAGCATTAGCCAGCAGACTCTTCCATCTATCCCCTCATCCTCCTTTCTTCTTCCTTCTGTCATTCCCTGCTCCCATTTGTTTGGGAGTGTGAGTTAGGCTAGTCCCACTAGCTACTTTCTCTAGTCCACTCCAAGCTTCGTACTCCCTCCTCCTTAGTTTAAATCATTCCACAGTGTTTTGTATATATACCCCTGCAACTTCCCCTTAGAGTCGAGCTTCCTTGTCATTTATATGTAATCTGTACCTTGCATACAGGTGTACGTCTACCCACATGTCCCCCCACTATAAAGTAAAACATTTTACTGCCCAAATCTGAACAGATAAAATGGAGATAAAGTGCACTTAAAGAAATGATATTGCACACAAAATCAATTAGCACAGAAGTAGGAGCAAGAGCTTTGACAGCCTGCCCAGTCTGGCGGCTATCTTCCAGCCCCCATTTGGACCACCTCCACTCTGTCTATGTCCCATGTCCCATAGTAAATAATTAATAAAAGTATTTGTTCCATATCTCCGCTTTTCCTTTGTCTCCCTCTCCCATCCTCCTTTTTGCAAAAGCCTCACTATTCCCCCTCTGATGTTTTGCTTCTCCTGGATATACCTGAAGAATGCATTTTTCCCTTGCTTCACCCCCATTACTAGATAGAGTTCTGTCTCAACTTTCCCACATCTGATTAAGCAATGACACTTTCGCTGGTTGTGAAGACATTTTCTTTACCTCCCCTTCATCTGAAAAAAAAAAGGTTAAAGCTGTGGTGCTCCTGAGCAATTGAAGGAAGTATTAAAACTGGTTGGCAACAGGGGCCAAAAAAGTATATAAATTCAGTGATTGTTAAATACAATACTTGTCATTGGTCACAGCAAGACTGAGAGTGTAAATTAAGACTGACTATGTGAATTATCCCATCACCCCAACTGCTCTGAGACCACAGATTTATAGTGGTAGCATGGAGTGTTGATGAACCCCCCAGTTGTGGAATTAGGCAATACGTGAAGTAGAAACATAGAAAGTGATGGCAGAAGGAGACCAATGGTCCTTTTAGTCTGCCCCAGAGTTTCTGAGATCAGCTACTGACCTCTGGATCTAGATCCCTACCCTGTTTATGACTGTTACTGACCTGTTAGTTACTACCTGAGCCCTTGCCCTATCCCAACACCACTTGAATGCTGCTATGGCCCGTGCACCCACCACCTCAGTTGGCAGGCTATTCCATGGGTCCACTACTCTTTCTACAAAGTAATACTTCCTTATATCCCTTCTGAAACTACCCCCGGAGCTTCCACTCATGCCCTCTAGTGGTTGAGCCATCTACCCTATTGAATAAATCAGAATAGGGAAATCTATTAATACCTCTCAAGAGCTTGAATGTCTCAATCATATCCCCCCCGTCTCTCTTAGTCTCCAGTGAGTACATGTTTAGTGTTTTCAGGCACTCCTCATATGAGAGTCCTTGGAGACCCTGAACCATCTTAGTTACCCTTTTCTGCATGGTCTCCAGTCTGTCTCTGTCCTTCTGAAGGTGTGGCCTCCAGAACTGAAAACAAAACTCCAGGTAAGGCTTCACCAAGGAGCTGTAGAGTGGGATGATCACCTATTTGTTGCTACTGTCATTTCCTCTTCCTGTACACTCCAACATTTTGCTTGCCTTGCTATATGCTATATTGCATTGGCTTGATTGTTTGAGGGTGTCATTGATGATGATCCCAAGGTCTCTTTCGTCCTGCAAGGTGCTGAGTTGGACCCCACTGAGCCAGTATTCCATTTTGGGATTTCCATTACCTAGATGTAACACCTTGCACTTTTTTGCATTGAACCTAAGCTGCCAGATATTGGACCATTTTTTGAGCCTTTGTAGGTCTTCCTGCAGGTCCCTAACTGCCTCCACATTATCAGCTCTACTGCCTACTTTCATGTCATCCACAAAAAGTTTGAGTTTGCCCTTAATACCTACCCCACATCACTAATACACATGTTAAACAGGACTAGGCCCAAGACTGAGCCCTTGGGCACACCACTAGTGAGACCTTTCTTATTTTATCTCACTCCGTTGACTACCATTCTCTGACTCCTATCAATAAACCACTTTCTTATCCACCTAACTATGGTCTCAGCAGTGCTAAGGTCCTCCAACTTTTTTAACAGGCAGTTGTGCAGCACTGAGTTGAAGGCTTTGCTGAAGTCAAAGTATAGGAATGTCTACTGGGTGACCTATGTCCAGTTCTTTGGTCACCTAATCGAAGAACGTAAAGAGGTTTGTCTGGCACGACCTACCCACCACACACCTGTGCCGCCTGATATCCTGCAGGCCATTCTTTTCAAGATAATCTACCAGATCCTGTTTGATTAACGTCTCCAAAAGTTTCCCCACCACAGATGTGAGGCTGATCAGTTTGTAGTTGCCAGCCTCTGCTGTATTTCCCCCCTTGTGTAAGGGGACCACAACCACTCTTAGCCAGTCGCTCAGCACAACATCTGTTTGAAGTCACCTGTTGAATAAATGTGTCAAGGGGACCACTACTTCTTCTGTTAGCTCCTTCAGCACCCTCAGGTGCAGCCCATCAGGCCCTGGAATTTTGTCTGTTTTTAGATTCAGCAGTGCCTCCCTAACTCTGTCAGTGGTAAATGATGGAGTTTCCATATGCAGTTTCCCTCTATCTGCTACTTTTATGCCACTGTCAGGCAGCGGACCCATGTTTTTCTTTGTGAACACTGAGAAAAAAATACTGTTCAGAACAGCATCCTTTTGCCCATCCTCCTCTGTGCACTTGCCTCCATCTATGAGTCTGACTACACCCCCGCCCCGCTTTCTTCCTTTTTTTCTCTGATGTAGTGAAAGAATTACTTATTTCTGGATTTGATCCACTCAGCAATCCTAAGTTCTGCCTCCGCCTTTGCAAGCCTCACAATCTTCTTTGCTTCCCTGCTCTTTTTGGTAAAATTATCCTTGCTGTCAATGCTTTGTGTCTTTTTATTGTTGTGGAAAGCTTCCCTTTTGGTTCTAATTGCTTTTCTGACCTGGTATGTGAACCATAATGGTGTTTTGTGTTTTTTCACTTTTCGTCACTGACCTGACGCAGAATTTTGTAGCCTCCACTAAGGTCTGTTGAACTAGCCCTAGGATGTCTTCCATTTCTGCTTTTTCCTGGATACTGGATAGTTTGTCCCTAATTATCAACTTCATTTTTTTGAAATTTGCTCCCCTTAAAGTCAAGACTTCCTCACAGGATTGAGATTTACATCCCCTTGGGACAGCTCACACCAAACAGAGTTGTGGTCACTATTTCCCAGTGGTTCCCCAACTTTTATAGCTCTAACCCCCTCTGAGATTGAGAGGACTACATTGAGGATGGCATCTGACCTGGTCAAAGTGTTAACCAGTTGGTTGACCAGACAGTCCTGCAAGGTATCTACCACAATTTGATTTCTCGAGGTTCTAGCAATTTGAACACCCCAGTCTGTCTAGCATGTTCAGGTCACTGACCACCACAGTTTCCCATCTTTTTACTGCATCCCTGATTTCTCCTAAGAGTGCCAAATCACTTTCCTCTGTTTGACCTGATGGTCAGTATATTACTCCTATGTAGATCTTCTTACTTGAGGTCATTCTGAGCTGTCACCATAAGGATTCTACTCCTTCCCTTTTGATAATGTCAAACGAGGTAGCTATTATTCCACTCCGAACATACAGTGCCACCCCTTCCCCTGGCCCCCTGCCTATCCTGTATGTAGGGTGTATAATTGGGTACTGAGAGGTCCCTTTTGTCATTTTCCATGGCCCAAGATTCTGTGATGGCTACCAGGTCCATTTGTGTGTCTGCCATTATTGCCTGCAGTTTGTTTATTTTGTTTCCCAGGCTTCTGGCATTGAAACACTCCCCTCTCCATGCACTGATGGGGTGGTTTTCTTACCTTCTCCTAGTTTCATCTGTTGGTTACCCATTGCTTCTTTCCCCTTGTGGCCCCTCCGTGTCCCCTTGCCTTCCCCGCTCCTGCTCCCTGCTTGTGACAGGGTGTACTTGGATTTTGGGGGAGAGTCAGCCAAGTTCCTATTCACTGTATTGAAGCTGATAGTGTTCCTAGCAACAGACTATCAGTTTTAGCAGTCTGTGGACAAATGCAGTTGTTATGAAAGACCAAAAGTAGTTCTAAGAGATTCCCATAACCTTGAAAATAGTTTTTATAAGAAATGGCATATGCATTTCTTGAGTATTTCTCAGAAATGAATGGTTGCATAGTAAAAATAAAATGTGATTTGCTTTGAAACTGCTGGCCTACTCTCATGTTCTGAAGGCTACCCCTAGGCAACCATTTCTTGCACAATATCTCTGGATTAGTAGCATCTGGTGCAGTGATCCTCACTTAATGAGAATTTGCAATGTACTATCAGTTTCAGCAGTCCGTGGACAAATGCAGTTTTTATGAAACAGGCTATCCCTAGATACCAGGAAAACATTGTTCTAGCCAAGGTACCATCAGCCGATTCTTAACTTTGATTAATTTTAGTGGATTTGCCTGTTAGTGAGGGAGCAATGATGGTCAAAAAAGGACTCTGAAGGGCCAGTCTGGGTCAATCAAATACATACTGGGCAAATTCCAGTGAAATAGCAGATGCTGAGAGCTGTCTCTTTTATTGTCCTGGCTTTCCCACTCATTATGTTTAATTATATGAATGAAGAATATCCCCCTTGTCTTTTGCTAATCTGTAAATGATGCAGACATTTTTTTTGTCCTTCAAAGAAACCAGAAAACATATTGTTAATGAAGGCTGACTCCCGCCTATCATCAGAATTTGTCAATTTCATTACACAGCTGGTCAGCTGGCAAGAATTTCCCACAGAAATCTGATTAAACCTTGATAACTCCGACTTCACAAACAGTAGTAGTTTTCTTCTCATTTCTATAGGTGCCCTTTCTTCAGGGCTCAGCCCTTTCAACACACCTGTTAATATCTGACTTGCATAACTATTGTGAAAAAAAAGCAAAAAGAGCTCAGTTGTGAGAAAACAATGAAGGCCATACAGCGGTCCTGCCCTTTGTCATCGCAGGGCATCTCGGTGTCAGACAGTACACAGAGTCCCAAGAGTACATCCTCATGTTTCTCCTGAAGGCAGGTCAAGAATGGAAGCACTGTCTGCAGTCAAAAACACTACCTGTTCCAACAGCTCTTTTGTCTCTGCTGGAATACCAATGTCATGTGAGGAGTCTTGGGTTCTGTGGATCAAATGCAACTTCTTTACTTAAAAGTTTTGTCTGGGAAAGCACTCTGAGTCAGAGCTTATTTCCAGGCATCTCCGGGGGGGGGGGGGTAGTGGTGGTAGCAAGAGGGAAAGAAAATCATGCAAAAATAGCAATAACACAAAAGGGTGTGGGTTGTGCTCTTATAAATCTTTTAATGGGTGCACTTTCACCTTGTGACTTTATCCTTTGAATGAGTAAGCAATTACAGCACACCCCACAGTCCTCAAGCATCAGCTGCCACTCCCTCCTCTTACACCGACAGCCCCAGCCTGCCTCACCCCCAACTAATGTTAGGGGCCTGGTGATCACTGAGCCCTGAAACCATCACTCCCTCCCAGGGGGAGGAGGGCAGCCTTCCATACTCTCAATCCTGTCCCTCCCCAGCCGACCTAAGGAAACCTGAGTCATGCTGAGGTGCAAGGTGTGGCACCCAGAACCTCAGCCCTCAGCACCACCATGCCAGCTCTACCTATTTTATAAATGAAATGATTACACTCAGGCTAACGCTAACAGAGGTACCCAAAGCTACAGGTATAATGGCAACACTGAATGCAATAAGTAATAAACAAAAGCAATCAATTAACAACTGGAAAAAAATAATTAAAATATGAGAGGAGGGTAGCAAAAGGAAGGAATATACATAAGGGAGGAAGGGTGCTGGGGCATTGAAAGTGCAAAATTAAATGGGGGAAGCCTAGTTGTAGAGTCAGTCAGGACAAAAAGGTCCCAACATAGGGATTTGAATGAAAGTGGAGAGGAAGAGAAGAGAAGTGAATGGATAGTGGGGTGGGGGGTTCACAGGCAGGAAGGTGGGAGGAGAAAACAGACTGCCCCCCAGAGATTTACAGTGAGGGATAGAAAAAGAGCAGCCATCAGAAGACATGAGGGAGTAGGAAGAGGTGAGGGATAGAGAAAAGAGGGATTAAAGGTATCAGGGAAGGGAGCAAAACCAAAAACAAAACACAGTGGGAGTCATGTAGCACTCCAAACCACCAGTGCTGAGAACCCAAGGTGACCCAACTGGCCAACCTGATCGTCCAACAAACAAAAATACTCTCACACTCAAAGTTGCAAAAATTATGTAAATTTAATGAATATGATTAAAAGAGAAACCACTGAGCACCAAACATCTGAAAACGACTTAGACACCCAGGCCGAGACATTTCAAAGGGTTGTGCATGGCACAACTGTGTTACCTATCACGCAACCCGCAGTGTGCCCAGGCGATATTCAAATGAATTGTACCTGGCACAAATCCTGATGCACGGAGTGCATCAGTAATGTCTGGCGCAGGTGGAAGTGTCCATGCATACTCCGCACTTCGATATTCAGCCGGGATGTCTGAGTCCATGCAGTAACAACCTACTTGAGCCACACAAAGTTGATCCAAAAAAAAAAAGGAACAATGGCTGGCCACCCACAGGTGAGCTGCCGTACTGCAGGGTGCAACATGGCAGCTGCCACCTGTGGGTGGCCACCCAAGCTCCGGCTGCACCTGGCGGCGCCCCCCCCCGTGCCTGATCACTGGCATATGTACAAAAATGACCTTCCAAACTCCCTGGTGGTCCAGTGGACTGCTGTCAGTCCAATCACGGGCTTAAGTGAAAATATAATGAATCCAATATCTCTGGTGGTCCAGTGGACCACTGTCAGCCCGATCGCGGGCATTTGTAAAATAAAAACAAATCCAATATCCCTGGTGGTCCAGTGGACTGCTGTCAGTCCGATCGCATGCTTAAGTGTTGATAAATTAAATCCAATAACCCTGGTGATCCAGAGGACCCCCCTCCCCATCCGCCCACTGAGCCCCACCACTCCACTCCCCCCTGGTCAGCGGAGGGTGGCACCTGCCTGCCTGCCCGCCCGACTGACACTGTCATGGGCTATCGCACCTTGGTCCACAGCATGAGCCAATGGGCGTGCAGCCTATGCCGTACTACACATTCCAGATCGTGAATGGATCCATTCACATATCCAAATGTGTAATACGAATATGGGCTGCGCCCATTGGCTCATGCCCGACAATGGGCATAGCAACTGATGTCAGTCGATGGTGACGAGGAAAGGCAGGTGGAGTGATGCTGCTGCCGCTGCTGACCGAGGGAAGCAAGGCAGTAGGGCTCAGTGGGTGGGTGGGAGAGTTCATGAACCACCAGGGATATTGATTTAATTTATCAACACTGAGGACACGCTCGGCTGGCAGTGGTCCATTGGACCACCAGGGATATTGGATTCATTTTATTTTTACTTAAGCCCACGATCGGGCTGACAGCAGTCCACTGGACCACCAGGGATATTGGAGTTCTTTTCCTTTACAAATGCCACGATTGGACTGTGGGGCACATTGCTGCACTGCAGGGGGCATCGGTCCCCGACGGCTGCTGCCTGGCAGGGAGCCAGGCACAAGTCGCCGGGGATCAGTGAACCTGCATGCAAATGGGGCCATAATGACATGCAAATGGCCCCATTTGCACCTTGCATACATTATGGCCCTATCTGCATGTGCACTTTTGAATATCGCGGTTGCTGTGCATAGCGCAAAGGAACTTGTGCTAGCGCATCCCCCTGCTCCACTCTGGCCACTTGCGCTGGCGCAGTGCCACTGTGCCATGTGCACTGCGGGTGGCCAGGGTGCAATATTCAACGATGCTGTGCCATGATGCAGATCCATTGAATATCGCCCAGTCAAAGCCCCTGTGCAGCCAAGTTGCACTGTGCTCAGGCTTGCGCCACAGCCTGGCGCAGTTTGAATATCCAGGCCCCAGAGTCCCAGTGTTTCCCCTTCCCCAGTGAAAGTGGCAACACAATGTAAAACATCAGTACATCATGTAGGGTGTCAGTTTTTGGCTGTTTGGTGATAGGTGGCTGTTCTTTAAATGTAATTAATAAATGTACACATTTTTTTGCAACTTTGAGTGTGAGAACCCTCTTTTTCGTTGGAAGGGAGCAAAACCAGGTTTTTGGCTAAAAAAAAGTGATGGGGAAGGAGAGATTTATGAAAAGGGAACTGTGATGAGTACAGGAAGTGCAGTTAAGGTAAAAATGGCAAAATGAGGGGAAAAAAGGGGTCCAGTTGTCAAGCCTGGCTACATTAGTCTTGAGGGCAGCACTGTAGGCCACATCTGCATAGTCAAACTCAGGACAGTCATCTTAAGGATGATCTCATGGTGGACAAGAAATGGAAGGCAGGACTAGTTTCATTACTGTGCCGTGCCCCAAACTTTTTAAGAAGCTTCTTGTAAATGTCATCAATGTGCTTAGAGAAATCAAGATTTCGATTCTGCCATACACCAAAGAACCTGAAGTTGGGGACTTCGGGGGGGCCATCAAGAGTCTTTGCAAAGGGTAAAACAGAGCAAAGTAAGTCTATTTGGTGCCAAAGATCATACAGACTTTTTTTTCACCATTAAGAGAGGGCTGATACAAGCAAACCAGTGCTGGATGTTGTTAAAATCTCACTGCAGAGACATTCAGTCTTGGAGGCTGTGGCTTCAGAAGCATAAAGTATAGAGCTATTCACACACATGTAAATGTGCAAGGAGACACAGAAAAAGGGGAGGTAATTGAGGAAAACAAACAGGACTGGGTCCAGAACTGAGCTCTAGGGGACACCTGAATGGATGGAGGATGGGTTGGGTGAGGCATTTCCTATCTGGAAACAACAAATGGTAAAGTTGGGCATCACAGTCACTGAACAGCAGACCTAATAGGATAGGTTCCAGTTAAAACTTAATTATTAAAGTTAAAAATATGGCTGGCAGTTTTTGGTAGGTTGCTGCTATGTATGTTCTTATTTTTAACTTTAATAAATATGTTTTAACTGTAACCTACCACATTAGGGCTTCTGTTCGGTGACCACAATGCCTGACTTTTACTGTTTGTAGTTTGCACTTTATGTCACTGGCTATGGTCTTTGTTTAGGTTGCTGCCTCTCCAAACTACCCTTGTTTCCTACCTGGACCAGCTGGTGATGATCAGATAAGTAGGAGCAGAATCAACTAAGCATGACGCAGGAGAGGCCAGTGCCTATGAGTTTATCAACCAGAGACATTGTTAGGGTAATAAGAGATGGTTCTATGTGAAAATGACAATTGCCAAATGGCGATCACCGTTAGGGTGAGTGTACATCCCTGAAAACAAAAACGGTGACGTACACTCACAGCAAGGAAACTTGCTCATGGTACTTATGCCAGGGGCTTTGCCCTCCACTCCCACACACCCTCACTCAAAATAACAAACTCTGAGGGGGGGTACATGTCGGGGAGGGGGAGCACCAGCAAAATAAAAAAAAAAACTAACAGCTGTGCGTAAAGCACAAAATATTGTGCTCCTCCCCAGCCCCAAACCCTGCACCCTCCACACTAGAGCCAGCCACCCTCACCACCACACCATGCAGCCAGCTTGGCAGCTTCCCCCCTCACCACCCCTCACATACCCTCCGTCCTCTTCCAGATACTGTACCTTCCATGATCTTCCGGTATCCTGCCGCTCTTCCCTTTGCCCTACCCTTCACGGTCACTAGCCTTTCAGGGTTGCTGACCTCACAAGTGCTGAGATTGAGTTGATCAGGTCTGAGTTGCTCAATTTCAGTTGCCCTTTTCATGGGATACCACAAGGGATCCCAGGTTAAAGCCCTCAAAGATTGAGAGTAGGCTATATATCTGTACATATATACATATTTTTTTATAAAAGGATTCATTTCAGCAGTTTTACTGAAGAGAGGGTCAGGCCCATATGAAAACATCTGAGGCTCACCCCCTGAGGTCCAGGACTAGTAACACCCCTGTTGTCAAGGAAGATGAAGTGAACCACAGTGTCAAACACCTTGGCAAGGTTGACTAAGATGGTGGAGGTGAACTGTACATGATCAGGACTGATTTTAGACCTAACAGCACTCCAAGCAGAAATACTTGCGGTGCCCGCTTTACAGCTCCCACAACCCACTACTCCCTTCTGCCTCACCCCACATTCAAAACGTGGTAAAACCTTTATGAATACAATGATTACAAAAACAGTTTTGGCTTTTGATATTAAAATTTTTTGCATTTCAAGCTGATCTCTTCCTACAGTTCCTAATTAGTACCTCTCTTTTGCTCTGGCACCACAAGTGGCCACTTGACTCACTTGTGCCTATTACTGCCTCCATCCCTCATCTACCCCATTCAGGACAGAATCAGTGAAATGTTAAAGGGAAGAAACAATTAAATGGGATTTGTGAAAGACACACTGTAAAGAGGAAAGAAAGGGGGTAGGAATCAAGGAAGCTGGAAAGCTGAGGGAGGGCACATTGTTTTTAACCAGTACAGGGCGAGAAAGATGGGACAGTCTTTTAAAGGGGCAGAGAAACCTCCCCCCATACAGGGGGAGACATTTTGGTGGATTTTGTAGAAGTGTAGAGGAATCAGCCAGTTAAATCCACATCCCCATGAGGCAATTGCTGCAGCTGGGAACAAATACACCCTGTCTGGGATTGTTTTACTCTGCGGTGACAAGTTTTATGTCGTCTGATGGCTCAGCGACAGCACAACACCACCAACTGGTGTTGTGCTGTTGCTCGGGATTTGGTGCAAGTGTTTTCTGTGGGGGGCTTCGATCCCCACACCCCCTATGAGGAAGGGTTCTGCCCCCTGAACCCCCCATACTATAGATTACCAACATCAGTTGGAGCTGGTTCGGGAATGGAAGCAAACACCTTCCCGGCACCAGTGTTGGGTAATGGAGACCATCACAGCAGCTGCTGACAATGTCGCTGTGATGGTCTTCGCCATGGGAGTGTCACTGCGTGGTCGGTATATGCAAAAGTAAACAGGTGCAGATGTTCTCTTCTAAATATTAACTGCTCCTATTTGGCAGTCATAAAGCCACAGTACTGCTGCTAATGGCCTGTGTGTGTTTATAGGCATTTCAATTTCTAAAAAAAAGCTATAATAGGTTTGATGGCAGGCTATATAAATATTTTTACTCTTGCCCCATCTAGTACCATGATGCTGTGCCTCAGTGGACAGCAGGTGATCTGAATTCTGAATTCTGATTGACCCAGTTCTGTAATGTAATGTTGTACCTGTTGGGACAGAGTGCTGTATAATTCATAAAATGTGTTTTATGTTCTGGTTCATATTGTGTAACAACCTTTATCTTCTAGTAATAATGACCTCAGAACAGGGTTCTTATCTTGGTATTTAGACCAGCGAACATGTTGTGGATTCTCTGGTTTAGCCTCAGGTCAGACACCAGCATGGGAAGCAGCATACACAGGTGAGAAACACCAGTGTTAAAAGTTCCTGTTGCATACGTTTTTCCTTTTATAGACTTTCATAACAGAATTCCTACATTTCTCAATGAAAGCTATTACCTGTGATCTATAGGAGATGCTGCCTTGACTGAAGTCACTTTGCACCTCATGGCTGTCAGGTAAGTAAACAAATCCTTGATTGTGCTCTACAAAATCCACCAAACCTTAGACAACCCTCTAGCTTTTTGTAAATCACTCCACATTTCCCTGATCCCTTGTCACTATCCACCCTCCCACAGAGCTTAGTGTCATCTACAAAGAGACACAGCCTGCCCCAAATACTTTCTTCAGTGTCACTTATGCATATATTGAAGAGGACCATGTCTAGGACAGATCTTTGTGGCACCCCACTTAGGACCTCCCTCTTTTCTGATTCTGGTTTTACAAGGAGCATCTCAAAGCACTGAATATGTACTCGCTGGAGACCAGAAAGGAGAGGGGAGATATGATACAGCCCTCAGGTTCCTAGAAGAATTAAATAAGGTGAACTCTGAGTAACTATTTAGCTTGAATGCTAGTTGAAGGTCACAAGGGCATGAGTGGAAACTGACTGAAGAGAGATACCGGAGGAACATGAGGAAGTATTATTTTACAGAAAGGGTGGTGGAGCCAGGCAACAGTCTACCAGTTGAAGTGGAGGGCACTAAAACAGCTGATGGTTTCAACTATGGTTGGGACAGAGTGAAGAGTATAGGTGTCACTCGGGGCAACAGAATCAGAAGGAAGACTGGGGAGGGAGGAGGTGGAGGGCTAGGACCCCGTATGGACAGTTGATCCCAGGGTTAAACAGGGAACTGGGGCAGACTGGATGGACCATTGGTCTTTTTCTGCCATCATTATCTATGTTTCTGTGTTTCTATACATATTTAAGTGGGATTTGTTCTACTGCTTGAATGAATGACTTCAGGCACATGATACAGATTTATCTCCACATCTGTGTTTTTATCTAATTAGAATGTGCTTTAATTAAGCAGTACTTGTTGGTTGTAATATATTTTCTAAAACATTGTGTGATGTGTGGTCTGTCTGTCTGTCTGTCTATCTATCTCTGCCTCTTTTCTTATGATTGCAACACCTAACCCAGAATTCTAATACCCATTTTATGAGTGGAATAACATACGTCTGATTTTTGGTCATAATAAATATAAATATATATACATGATTGCCATGACTTATGACTAACACTTATTTACTTTAAGAGTTTTATCAAAAAATACACGCTAAGCTGGCAGCAGCTTGTTTCCAGATGTGACAGAGACCAAAGCACCTCCCCTCTCAGTGAATCTTTGAAAAATTAACATTTCTTTTTGTCATAATGGACTATGTTCTTACTTTCTCTACATGGAAAAGGGTCTCTGTTAGTCTTCATATCCTAGCTCTAATGTGAAATTTGCTAAACCACCTGACACCATGGTGGAACTCCACTGTTTGGTCCTAACTATGAACTGCTAGCAGTGCTTTCTCTTACACAGAGTGCATTGCCTAAATTGACTTTTTTTTAAATAAATTGCTTCCACCTATTAAACTCACAGGCGATTAAAGAGATTATACTACAAGAGTACAACACAAGTCCCAAAAGATCGACAAATTCCAAATCTGACAAACTATACCCTTGTATAATTCACAAATTTCAAATCACATTTCTCATGAGGGGTACTATTAGTTTTGTGGCATGTAACAAAAAAAAAGTTCACTGCAGCCCCCCAAGGTAAATCCTTGAAAAGTTAACATTTTTTTCTGTCTGAACTGATTATTTTCTTACTAGGTTGTACAGAAAGTGCTAATTCTGATGGAATGGAATTCCATGGCTTTCAGAAAATGTTGTAGTATTCCATTAGTAGTAGAATTCTGACATTTTGCATGCAAAATGATTTTTGCAGGTTAATAATCCATAGTTTACATAAAGTGTGGACTTTTTTTCTGCAGCTTACAGAAAAATATTTTGTGATTTATGGGATCTGTGGAAAATTATACCATGGTTTTCTTAGAAGACTTTTCAGAATTTTCAAAAAGTATTTTGGTAGTGAAAATGCCATTCCACATCAGTTTCAATGGTGGAATTCCACATTCCACACAGCCCTATTTCTTCTTTAATCTCCATGGAATAGGGACTTAGTCTTCATAGCAGAGCTCTAATGTGAATTAAGCCAAACCACCAAACACCAAGATGAAACCCCATGGTTTGATTCTAACTATGAATGAACTTCAGTGGCTTCTTTTATATCAAGAATGAATTACCTAAATTGAAGTTTGTTTGTTTATCTGGCTGTCTGTCTGTCTATATCTTAACAGGAAGTTTATTTATGTTTTAACAGGATTGGTACTAGGTAGCAGCCTAAACAATGGTCTTCTTTAAAATAAAGTGCTTCCACCTAGGAAATTCACAGGTAATTAAAGGGGAGCATGCTACAAGAGTGCTTGGATTGGCTTGATCTACATTAGACTACAGCACTCCTAACTATACTTCTAACTCTCCTCTTATCACTTGGCCCCCTTCCTTGATTCTTCCTCCAGCTGCTGCCACCCTATGACCTTTCCTGCACCTTCCTGTGGCTTCCCATGTCCCTTTCTCCTGTGACATCCATCCCCCTCCACTCCTACTCCATTATGTATTGTTGTTTTGTTTAACGTGTTTTGCACCTTGCACTGTTTTGAACTCATTTTGTTGGGTGCTTAACCTTTTCCACTTGTCTTTTTGCTCTAACCATTGCTGCTATGACTTTCCTTTCCCCACCCTTACATTTTTCTGCCCCTCCACTGATTGGCTGCTCGCACCTCTGCTGTCACTGATGAGAGGTTTGTATATTTTGTATATAATAGATGGTTAAGACAGTCATCCACTGTTATCAGTGCCATAAAGCAGGATCTATAGTTCAGAGGTATTTGTTTTACTCAGGCAGTTTTAAATGATTTGACAACTAAAAAGAAAATGTTCAATGAAATAGATGTCAGGGTGAGCCTGTGCAGAAGGGTGAGGGCTAAAATGGGGAAAAGGGAAATATTAGGCTTCTGTGAATCTATCACTGTTTCATATGTTGTATGATACCCCTCAGACTGTATTAACCATATATTGTAAAACATACCAGACTATAAATCTTCAGGTGCATAATTCCATCTCGGGAATTTGTGGACAAAAGACACTTGTCATTTGACCTTGCAGTTTATCATGTCCTCAAAACTCCTCAAAAGAATTATACACTTGTAGTTCACAATCTTGAATCAGTATATTAATTTATATTGCATATTCTATATTGACTGTAATTTATCACATAGTTTAGTTGTACTGTTATGTACAGTCAATATTGTTATTGTTGCTCCTGTGGTATCATGTATCCTTTTTCCTTTATGGTCTTTCTCTGTCATAATTTTTATGCTTCTATAGCTTTATTGTTTGCACTCTCCTATTTTATGTATTAGCCCCACCCCCAACATACTGTATCTGGGTCACACCAGGAAATGAGCCTATGCTTGGTGAACTTTTCCCCAGTTTCCAATTTCTAAATAAATGATAAAAATTAAATAAACAAATTCTGTTTGTTTTTCTTAGTAACTTTAATTTTTGAAAAAATCTTGAATACCATGATCAGGATGGAAAATAACAGCAGACAAGCAATGGGACTCAGCCACGGTACTACATGAAAAATAAAAACAACCACAGAAACATAATGAGCACCCACAGCAAAGATAAACCACAGATATGGTGTAATAGCAAAATAAGTCACCATTTATTGAATGGTGGGGGAAAACCTGGGCACAATCATAGTCATCTGGTGTACATTGCTTGCTGCGAATGACTGATTACATCATGGTGGTCTGAAAAACACCTAACATTTTACTTGGTGTCACTAGTATGATATCCACCAATCTGGAAAGGGGTTCTGTGACCTATCCAGTGCCTGATTCTGTTTGGCAACCCAATGGATCCGTCAAGTTCTTATGGATGTTTGGCAAAGTGTAAATCTTGGGGACCACTGGGTGAGTCACTGTCAATGCCGTGTACATGGATTCTGAAAGATACCCCTTTAGAAAGCCTTAATTTAAAAGTACATCCACTTAATCTTTAAATAGGGATGTCTGATTTGAAGAAAGAGCAATATAGTATGATCTGTCTGAAAACTGGCATTCAATTTCTCTTTTGTAAATTTTAGTGTCCATGACAACAATGGTGCTGCCCTGAATTGGCAGACTTGATGACAACTGTGGGATCTCATGCCAGACTTTGTAGTGCTTAACATTCTGCATGAGAACAGTCATTATAGTACTGGTTGGCAGGTACCACTTTTAATGCCTGCAGATCTGCTTCGTATTTTTTCAAAAAGGCAGCAACCCCAAGGCTGCGAGTGGGACAGTAAGTAGGCTTTGGTCTCAGCACTGATTGTATATACTGTGTGCTGGCAGGATTATTAACATCTTCGCTAGTTGGTGAATGAATACTTTGTAACATTAATGATCTAGCCAATTTATGCAGATCAACAGTGGTCTGAAAAAAATCAAGTGTGGCTATGGGTGTCAATGACAACTCCTTGTTCAATATAGATCCCCTGCCCCAATCAGTTTTCTCACTGGGATGTTAATAACTGAGGATTTTTTGTTTGTTCCATTCAGCAGATAGATTGTCATGTAGGTCATTAGAAACACATGTACACAAGAGGTTAGATGGGCAAAAAAAGATTATTACATTAATAATTTTTCAGACTCAACCAGAAATCCAAAATCAACATGGAGGGGTATAGATTCCCTGAAAGGGAAGCAGGCTCCGACCACCCTACCTGTAACTCTGAATTATGGGATTAGAGCCCTATATAATGTTATGGACCAGGTGGTCACATTTAATACATTTTTCCTTGCTGTTGGTCAAACATTTGAAAGGGAGCCATCCAGGGCTTGCCTCACCTCATTTGAACACCAATTTCACAAAAAGCTAGATAGGTCTATTTTTTCTTTTCAAGAAAGTATAGCAGTTGAAGTGTTAAAACAACTGCAAAAACTGGATACTAGTAAAGGGGCAGGTTGTGATGGAATTTCTCCAATCTTTTATAAAATTTCATCAAACATATTGGCATGACATTTAACTTACTTATTTAACTTTTCACTTCAAAGTTCTGAATCATCATATGACTGGAAAACAGCATTTATTATCCCCATTTTTAAGGGGGTAGATTCTGCAGATCCAAACTCTTATAGATCAATTTCAATTCTGGTAACATGTGCGAAGATGTTTGTAAAACTCATATAAGCAATTGATACAATATTTCACTAAATACAATGTTATATCACACCTACAATCTGGATTTAAGAAAGGACATAACACTACTTATGTAATCTGATCTTGGGTCAGAGATTAGAGCACTGCTGGCGGAAGTGTGGCCTGGAGGTAGACAAATTGGCCCTACGTACGCACTACGATGCATCTAGGGTGCAATCAACCATAAGAAGGCAGAATTCCTGTCCAGGGAGATTGCTGCTGGGAGGAACTGACCAATTATGCTCTTTTGGACTGTGGATAGGCTTCTCCATCCTTCCTGTCTACAGCCGAAGGTAGCCTTTTCTAATGTATTGCGTGAGGAGTTTGCTTGGTTCTTATCAGACAGGGTGTCTGCCATCAGGCAGGGGTGCCACCAGTGGGCCAGAGTTTGGCCAACAGTGGTCACCATGGGTGACTGGAGAGCACTTCACCTGGTTGGGGTGAGTTTAGACTGGCGGAGGTGGCTGAGGTCACTGAGATTGCTTCCAAGCTTCGGCACACCTTTTGCGAACTGGACCCAGTGGCAACTCGTTTCTTAATGAGATGTGTTGTCTCCATTGGCCTGGTGTTTTCCTTGATTGTCTGGTGTTCCCTGTTGGAGGGGGTCTTTACCAATGTCTTGAAGGAGGCATTGGTGATACCCCTTCTAAAAAAAACATTGTTGGACCCTGAGATCAAGGCAAATTAAAATCCCATCTCCAATCTTCCATTTTTAGGTAAGATTGTGGAAAAAGTGGTGGCGCTTCAGCTTGAGAAGCATCTCGTGACCCACGATTTCTATGATCAGCTCCAGTCTGGGTTTCATGAAAGGCACAGCACAGAAACTGTGCTAATTCAGGTGCATAATGTCCTCATTAGGACTAGAGATCAAGGGGAAGGGACAATTCTTTTTCTCCTTGATCTCTCTTCAGCGTCTGACACAGTGAACCATCGAGTGTTACTTGACTGCCTAAGGGAATTTTATGGACTTGCTGGCACTGTCATCTGCTGGTTTGAGTGTTTTCTATCTAACAGGAGGCAGAGGGTAGTGATGGGGAATTTCTCCTCCTCCCCTTGCCACCTGTCATGCAGAGTTCCCCAGGGTTCAGTCTTGTCACTGATGTTGTTTGCTGTGTATATGCTGCCCCGGGAGAGCTCATCAGAAAGTATAGTGTGGGTTTTCATTGTTATGCTGATGATACCCAGCTGTATCTTTCCTTTGCCCCTGGAAAATCTTGTGCAGTGGAAGTGATAAACAGCTGCCTTGCTGAGATCAATGACTGCATGGCCTCCAGCTGGTTGTGACTGAACCCCACTAAGATGGAGGTACTGGTGGTGGAGTTGAACACAGGGTGTGATATGTTGGCCTCTGGTGCAGAGACAGTGCTTTTTCTTGGCTCTGTACCATTGAAGGTCTCCTCTAGGGTGCAGGATCTGGGCGTCATTCTTGACAGTGGATTGACACTTGAGTTTCAGGTGGTGGCCGTTGTCCTCATTAGTTTTTATCATCTGAGAAATGTCACCAGGATAAAGCCCCTAGTTCCGCTGCAGGATCTCCCCACCTTGGTGCATGCCTTCATGATGTCCAGGCTTGACTACTGCTATGCATTCTATCTAGGGGTCTCTGGGGGCCCCCTATGTCAACTGCAGCTGGTGCAGAACGTGACAGCAAGGCTGTTGACAGGACAGCCTAAGAATTGTCATATCACTCCAGTGCTGCATCACCTGCACTGGCTGCCAGTTATGTGGAGGGTCCTTTTTAAGGTAGACTTGCTCATCTTTAAGGCCCTATAAGGCCTGGGCCCTGGTTACCTGAAGAACCGCCTTACACCTGCTGTCTCAGTCCGCTCCCTCCGCTCCTTCTCTATGGGCCTCCTTGTGATTCCCAGGATGAGGTTAAAAACAGCTGGCAACAGAGCATTTAGTGTCGCCGCCCCATCCTGTGGAATTCATTCTCTCCAGCTGTTAGAGAGGCCCCTTCTGTGGAGGTATTTAAAGCCCGCCTCAGGGCCTTCTTGTATAATCAGGCCTTCTCAGACTATGTCTTATAGTCCTTGTTTATTTTAAGAACCTTATGTTTAGGTTAGCCTTAGGCTTTTTAAGTAGTAGCTGTTGTTGTTTAGGGTATTATTTATATAAAAGTTTGTTTAATTGTTGAAATATTGTATGTTTATGTTTAATAGTATGTTGTTACGTATTTATTATGATGTGAAGTATGCATTTTTAATATGTTCGGCACCCAGAGCCTCCAGGATGGGTGTCTCTTAAATAAAATTTGTCTTGCCTTGCCTAATCTTGAAAGTTGTGGACGATGTGTTGACTGCCTTCAACAGAAGCTGCAGTGTGCCATTAAACATTTTAAACCTGTCGAAGGCTTTCAACACAGTACATTACACAATGTTACTTAATTGCTTAAAAACAGCTGGGCTCGTAGAGGGCTGAGGTTCTGGTGCCTTACCTCAACCCACGCCGGTGACCTGGGTTCGGGAACAGACTTGGGATGCCAGGGGCTGGCAGGGGAAGGAGAGGATTGAGCATCCACAGGACTGCTCTCCTCTCCTGGGGTGGGTTAGGGATGGACGTCGGTCAGCAACGGCCTCTGGTGGAGACCAGAAGCACTGCATGATGCCGTCAAGGGGGTAAGCGTAACCAAAAAAACGGAAAAAAAAAGAGTCCATGCTATGCTGGATGACGGCCGCCTGGATCTCCGTGGCCATCAATGCCTGTACAACCATCCACCTCAGAAGTACCTCGGAGCTAAGACGTTGCACTGGTCTGCCTCTGCCCAGGCTGGTGCCTTCCCCCTTGGAGGAGAGGGACCCACTCAGTGAAGGGTTACATCGGGTCACCCCAAGGAGGCTGCTATCTGAGAGCAGGAGAGCGAGGGCCGGGGGGGGGACAGGATGGGTCAGAAGCATCCTTGGTAAGCCCAAAGGAGTAGCTGGCATGGTAGCATGTAGGGGCAAAAAGAAATAACACACACAAAAAAAACCAGCTTAGCTAGCCGTCAAGGCTTTGTCTCAGTTTAGTTCATACCTGGTTCAGAGACTGCAGTGTGGTAGGGTGGGTGGAGCTTGCTGAGATACTGCAATATTGAATACAGGGGAACCACATGGTTCAGTACTGGGTCCCCTGTTGGTTTTAGCATATGTGAATGATTTTCCTAGGCATTCTTCGTCTGGCACTAGCATATACCTCTATGCAGATGATACAATTATGTATTCATTGAAAGAAGATACAAACTTGGCCATAGACATACTGCAAAAAGATTTTCTTGGCTTACGGCAGGAGTTACTGGAACTAAGGCTCCTCCTGCATGAAGAGAAAACCCAGTGGATGTTGTTTGAAAGGATAAATAACAAAGGGATTATCAATAAGGATATTCACTCTACCTCTGGAGCTATTATTGGACGGGTTAATTTCTATAAATATTTGGGTTTCTCTCTTGGACAATCATTTAACTTTTGAGTTACATATCAAAGACATTTCTAACAAATTAACAGGGTTACTTGTTTTTTTTTTTTTACATGAACAAAGTTTTATTTAAATCAGCAGTACAACCGTTGTACTGCTGATATTAGTTTCAACAGTTTGTTCCCTGTGCTGTACTGAACATTTCCCTGGTGCTCTTTCCTGCTGGCAATGTACTATCACCAAGGCCACTGATTTACGGTGATTAAAACAATTAAATTCCGTTTTCAAGACTTAAGATTCCGGAATTTCACCGGTGATTCTTACTCTAATTTCCGGATTTTACCTGGATTCTGTTATCATTTTTTCAGTATGTGCATAAATAATCAGAATTAAAGAAGGCTTAATATACAGAGCATTAAATAAAGCAAACTGAAAATAGTACAGAAAGGAATTAAAAGAAAAACACACTTTTTTATAGATTTACTGATCTGATAGAAAATGCCAGATTCCATGAAATCTTCATTTTTAACGGTTTTCAGGCAGCCCTAATTCCGGAATTTTACTGGATTTTCCAGTAAAAACCGAAAAACAGTGGCCTTGACTATCACTGAGTAATTAGCTCAGTTTTCCTTTGTTTTGTTTACATTTCTGTCACCCAGCATGCTGCACTTGAACTCCCTTTGCTCCCAACTACAGATGTGTATGATTGGCAATACTACACAGGGACATCGGGACAGTTCAGCACAGGGTCCCACTGCAGTAACCAAAAGACATAATGTGACATGAAGGGGGAGCACAGCTGAAAATTAGTCAGCTGCCATATTTATTGTGGTGCCACAAAGATACAAATAAATTGCACATATCTAAAAAAAAACTAAAGATGACCGAAAAAAATATTGACTGATATGGAAACTGGAACTATGGCCGCATACTTCCAGCCAAAAAACAGAATCTCATTAAATCACTTCCTTATTAAGTAGTTCTAATTAAGTAGCACTGCTACTTTAATTTGTCAGTAAAAAAATTATTACTTACAGTACTTCTTTATTTTTACCTGTACTGGACTACGGTGATTTTATTTATGAAAATGCTACAAGTACTCTATTGGAACACTCGGTTCACTTTATAATAGTGCATTGCAGTTTATGACAGAACTGCCTTATAATTCTCATAGGTGTATTTTGTATAATGTAGCAGGTTTGACCTCTTTGATAGACCATAGAGATTTTCATTGAACACCCTTGTGTATAAGTTCATCATCCAGATTTTACCTTCATTCTTATTATGTGTATCACAATCTAAAGTTCTTCATAAATAATCTTTGAGATCAGCATCCCAGATTTCATTCCAAGTTCCAAGAAGCAGATCCAAATATGATGATAAGTTATTGGCTGTAGCAGTTCCAGAATGTGGGACAAAATACATAAGCAATTGAGAGTACAAGCATTATTACCTATGGGGCATTTTAGAGCTTCATTAGCTAGTCTATATAACAAACATTGCAACTGGGTTATGGATAAACACCAATGTTTTGACTACTTGCTGATGATTATCTTAATACTATTTTATATTTGAATGTGTAGTTGTATGATTGTACAGAATTGTATGTTATGTAGTGTTATTGTATGTCATGTAGTGTTATAGTTTTGTACCATGGTTGGACCATTTGTAAATGAGATTATTCATCTCAATCTGCTATCTAATAAACCTGAATTTAATTGATACTAACAACTGCTACACAAGGCTCTGTCATCAGACTGGATTAAGGTGTTATATTAAAGGAAAACTGCATCCTCATATCTTCTAAATGTCATTTGCCTTCATGTCAACAGACAACTCTTTTCAGGTAGCTGTTAAAGATGTATGCAACTGATTCAGTTAGTTTTCACACTTCATACTAGGCCCTGCCACTCTCCTGGGAGGGTCCATTTCATGGTTGTTGAAATCTCACTGTCTCTGAGAGCTGCATTAGCATATGAGAATGTGATGCGTAATCAGTCTTTAAACTCCCCAGTATGCCTGTCTGCTGGGGGGCGGATTTTAAGGAAATGGGAAGGATCCTTAAGGAGCATTTGGATGGGATTGGGTCAGACATGGACGCTGATAGTAGGTGGGAAATCATCAGGAGAGGGGTGCAGGATGCTACCAGCACCTGTGCAAGAGTAAGACGAAAATGCGGTAGGGCCCAAAAACCCTGTTGGTGGACCAGGGAGGTCCAGGAGGTGCGTGAGGGAAAGAAAGCAGCCTATAAGCAATTCAAGTGCTCAAGGAGTGAAAGGGATCTAAGGAGCACGAGCTGATGGCTAGAAGGGCCACTAGAGTGGTGAGGGCTGCTAAGGCAAGGAAGGAGCAGAACCTGGCCAGGGAAATTAGGAGAGGAACAAGGGTTCTTTAGATACATTGGGGAAAATGAAAGGTGAAGGGCAGATTAGCAGGATTAAATCAGGAGAGATGGGCACAAGACCGGGAGAGCAGGCTGAGGTACTAAATGAGTACTTCACCTCAGTTTTTACCAGGGAAAATGGGGTGCTGTATCATACATGGGAGGAGACAGAGATACTGAGGAGGGCTTACTGATCGGCAGGTCTGGGGAGAGGGAGGCATCACTGGCAGGTGGGGAGGACTAAGCAGGAGAAGGGGTACGGAAGTGGAAATCACAGCAGAGAGGAGGGAAGCCCTCCGCTCCCTTAAGACGGAGAAAGCACGGGACGGATAAATTACATCCCAGAGTGTTGAAGGAACTTGCAGATGTCCTGGCAAAACCCCTGGCAGAGCTTTTCACCATCTCTCTGAGGACAGGGTGGGTGCCCCAAGACTGGAAGGTGGCACATATAGTGCCTATCCACAAGGGGGATCAAGGGAGGTGGCAGGGAACTACAGGTCTGTCAGCCTGACCTCGGTGGTGGGCAAGGTGATGGAGGCATTGTCAAGGAGAGGCTGGGGGACCTGGATAAGTCAGGGTGCCTGGACAATAGACAGCATGGATTCATCCCAGGAAATCATGTCAGACAAACCTGGTGGAGTTCTATGACTGGGTGACAAGTGCCTTGGACCTGGGTAGACCAGTGGATGTCCTCTTTCTAGACTTCAGCAAGGCATTTGACTCTGTTCCTCACCTGGGCCTGTTGGATAAGCTGGGAGAAATGGGGGTGGGGAACCAGATGATCAGATGGATAGGCAATTGGCTCCAGGACCGGACCCAGAGGGTCGTAGTTGAGTGGGATAGTCTCATCCCCAAGAAGGGTCATTAGTGGGGTCCCACAGGGATCAGTCCTTGGGCCTCTTCTGTTCAATGCCTACGTATCTGACATAAGGACAGGAATCAGGAGTGAGATGAGTCTCTTTATGGATGACTCCGAAACTGGGGGCGGTGGTGGATGGGGAGGAGGGGAGGGTGGCCTACAGGGGACCCGGAGGCTCTGGAAAGATGGTCTAGAAAGTGGAAGCTGAGGTTCAATGCAGGGAAATGCAGGTACTCACCTGGGGGCAGAAACCCAGGTCAAGTGTACACCCTGGGGAAATGCTACAAGTCTCGATGGCTGAGAGGGACCTGGGGTGGTGGTGGATGTCAAGATGAACAACTCTGAGACTTGAGGAGGGCAGCAGCCAAGGCCAACAGGATGCTGGGATGCATCGCTAGAGGATCACCTCCAGAAGGAGGAAGTGATACTCCTCTGTATAACTGCTTGGTGAAGCCGCACCTGGAGTACTGCGTGCAGTTTGGAAGGCCACACTTAAAGCGGGACATTAACCTCCTGGAGAGGGTCCAGAGGAGGCAACCAAAATGATTTGGGGCTTGGGGACAGGACCTATGAGGAGAGGCTCGAAGAGCTAAATGTACACATTGGAAGAGAGAAGGGACCGGGGGACATGATAGAGGTCTTTAGGTACATGAAGTGGGTAAATAGGGAGGAACAGTCAGGGTGTTTGAAGGAAGGAGAAGGGCCACTAGAGGGCATGGCTGGAAGCTGGAGGGAAGATTCAGGGGAGAAAGGAGGAGGTGCTACTCACTGAGAGGGTGGTGGAGCCATGGAATGCACTGCCTAGGGGGCTGGTGGAGGCAGAGACAGTGGAGGGGTTCAAGAGGGGGTGGGACAGGTACAGGGGAAGGGTTCTGGAAGCAAAATCCAATGCAGCAAGAATATCCGGAACTGGGAAGGGAGAAGCCAGAGAAGGCGAGGGGGACAGCAAGGTCAGCACCCAGGTTGGGGACTGACCAAACGAGCAGACACGAAAGACCATTAGGCCTATTCTGCTGGCATTTTAGTATGTTAGTATGTTAAGTAGTTTTAAAAGAACCAAGCTGCAAGAAGGTGTGAAACACCACATTTACCTTCAGTGAGTTTTACAAGCTATCCGAGTTGTAATGCAGTTTTTTCCCCTTTAAACTCCATTTGGTTTATAAGTTTCCAGACAGTTTTTGCAGGTTATTTGTTATTTTAGCATAGAAATACATGCATAGGAGCCAGGTTTGTAAAATGTCTGGTTGGGCCCAGGGGTCAGGGGTCAAGGCCCTGCCCCCAGCCCAGGGGTCAAAGGTGAACCATCAGGTTTTAGGTGTTAAAGCACCGCCCATGATCTGGGATTGCTGGTCAACCCAGCACCACCAGGGGGCCATGGAAGCAGGGCACCTTGTATCATAATATGGGTCTCTGCATGTTTAGACCCTGTCTGGCCCCCTTGATAGGGAAAGAAATTGAAACGCTATTTAATTTTTGTTTTGTTATACAGGATTCCATTGTCCTGGGTGTAACACTTGATGTTTAGTTTGCTACTGTGTGTGAATGTTAATAAACCTTGTACTTACCATGTGGTGTGTTTTATTGTGTTGTGGTCTTCTTTCTTTCTTCCGTCCTTCCTTCCTTGTTTTTGCTGCTGGGTGGGACTTGAACAGAAGGTGGATGTGACCGAGGTGTCTTCTGGTCTTCCTTCTAATTTTGGGTGGGACTTGAACAAGGTGGATGTTAGGCACAATGAACAGTAATAATACACATCAGAACAATTTAACAGCCAAATGAAAAAAAAAATACTGAGCTAAAATCTCCTTTCCCAATAAACTGAAACAGGTAGTGTAGCCCAAAACAGGCAGATGTAGATTTTTAAGTAGATTATAATTATTTAATTACACTAGGGGATTGAATTTTCCCACTGTGGTCTGCTAAGTGAAAAAGCCTGCCTGAAGCATAACTGTAACTTCTGCTGTCTAGGTGATGTTTGTGTGTGAAGGTTGTTTCAATTCTACAGGTCCTGTACTGGTCCCAGTGGTGCAGTGCATCACTCATTCAGAGCTTATCAATAAGTTTTGTATTTATTGTTCAGAGTTACTGAATTTGGATTTTCCTTGCTTCTGAGTGCTGAAGCCACAGCCACATCATATGTACTAGCCAGCCACTCTACAGGTATGACCACTTCTGTCTGATACAATTTTTCACATGGTGCCATGACACTTGGATGTTCTTTCAGTACAACCGTAGGCTCAAACTGCTGGACTGATATTGGACATAGTAGTCATGCGAGACCATCATCTGTTTCAGTAACAGAAATGCTTTTTGCAGATTCTGAAGCTAGCTCAGAAAAGTGGAAGTGCTTGCTTCAGTACTTTATCTAGTGTCCGCATTGTATGTACCGAGATCATCTGAATGCAGCAGGTCTTTGGTTTAACATGAAAAAACAGCTGGACATGTATGAGGTGTCTTGATAAAATATGCTTTTGAAGTTATTTTGAAAATTAGCGGGACTTTGTAAATGTCAAAAGGTTTCTCACCTTTCATGTATTGAGTGCCTTTATGGTCACGGAACACTGTTCCAACAAGGAACAACTTCAAGTTGTTTATAAAGGACTGCAGGATGCATACCAATTACAAATAAAACAAGTCATCTAACCACTGCCACTGTCTTTTTAGAACAGTAAGCAGTGAGACCATGTATATCATTAGCCACCTTTGCTGGAATGTATCTGTTTCTTTTCGGTTGGAGCAGCTGTATGGTGCAGTGTCCTTGGTGTCTGGCTCATCAACTGAAGTCTTGTGGCACTGTTTCGGTGCCCATCTTGGTCTTGTGTGTGTAGTGTGGCTCATTCATCAGTCACTCTTTTTTCCTGGTTCTCTTCTTGTTCCGGAGGTCACATGCACATTTGGTTGCTTTCTTGTCAATCAGGTCAGCAAGGATCACATGCTCAATGATCATATGAAGAAGTCAACAGAAGAAGTCCACTTGGTCAATCAAGTCTGCTCATATTGCATGGTCCACAGCTTGAGCTAATATCTGTGCCCTCCCTTGCTCCCAAGTCTTCCCATCCTCCCTACCCATGGCTCTTACGCTCATCCTATGCCTGTTGTAGCCTCTTAAATCTTCCCACTATCCTCAACAAGATTTCCTATTCTTGCAGTGCATTCCAAGTGCTCACCACCCTCTCTGTGAAGAAGAACTTCCTGACCTCCCTCCTAAACCTCTCATGCTTCAGCTTAAGACTGTGCCTCCTCATGTTTTGGTTGCCAGCCACAGAGCTTAAAGAGACTCTCCTTATCAACCTTATTTATCCCTTGTAGTTGAAGGTCCCAATCATGTTTTCTCTGTCTCTCTCTCTCTGTCTCCTGACTTCCAGGGAGTACATGTTCAGTGCACAGGGAGTACATGATCATGTGCCATGTCATCGTCTGCTTATTGTGGGACTTCTTGAGGTCTTCTTCCCAGATTTATTTTCTTCCTCATCCTCCTGTTCTCCTTCATCTTTTTTTTTTTTTTTTGTAAATATAAATGCTGTGTCTGAAGTTGGGCTGATCATATACTGCTGAACTGGTCTATGTCCTTCTGAACCAACCCGTACCACCTCGGTGGGCCCCAGTTGTCAATCCCCTATAGGTGTTCTGGCCAATGTTTCTAATTCTGTGTTTTGTTTTACTTTTTTTTTTTAAGACCTCCACAGTTCCACTTCATTGTGATGGTCCTTCCTACCCTTGTCTTTAGTGTCATCCCCCAAAATATTGCATTAGATAGGAACATGCAAAATTGCCAGCAGATACAGGCCTATTGGTCTATCTAGTCTGCTTGAGTGTGTAGCACTTCAGTCTTTCAGACTGCAGCTGCCCCCTCTCCCTCCTTCCCTGCTGATTCTACCATTGTATCCTTCATTCTCACTCCTTGCTCCCTTATGGTTTGAACCCTCCATCTGGACCTGTCCCACCCCCTTTTGAAGCTGCCCACTATCCAGTGATAACACCACCTTTGGCAATATGTTACAGCCTGCCACTACCCTTTGGGTGAAAAGGTGCATCCTTATTTCCCTCCTTAATCTGCCTCCTTCCAATCTCTGACTGTGCCCCCTGGTTACCCTTCCATCTTTTAAGATGAAAATATTTCTGGTGCTTACTCTAGTCTGTTCATACCCTTCAGGTACTGGAAACAACAGAGTCTCCATTATATCCTCTGTCTCCCTTCTGTCCAGGGAATACATATTGAGGTGTCTCAGTCTCTCCTAATAAAGCTCATCTCCCAATCCCAGGATCATTTTAGTGCTGTAAAGTACAGTGATGCTTTAGGCCCCTTATTTTGCTCAGGAGACCTCTTTTAGCTTGGTATTTTGTGTTTTCATTTGGAAGCTACCTCATTATAGCTGCTTTTTTTTTTGGTCAAGAGCCACAGAAGTACCAGTATCACCTGTTGTCTGCTGGTCACTGCCCACCTACATACCCCCCTCTTGTTGCCACCTGTGACCACTGTGCATAGTTCCTCCCCCGTGGTAAGCTAACCAGGTGTTACTGGTGAACATCTTGCTGCCACCCTGTGATATGCGATTTGTACCACCATGGTACAGAATCAATCACCATTAAAGTATGTTGATAGTCATGTTACCATAGAAAACACATCCGTTGATGTGATGTTAAAAACAACATGATGATCATATGGTGTACCCAAGAACTCAAAAAGGTAATTGCAAACTTCTGGGCTGCAAGAGCAAGAGCTGTGTGACTCTAGAGAAGACGTGAGCATCACAAAACAGTAGAATGACAATGGATGAGAAAACACGGGCCTGGGACACAAACAACCAGTGTCCCCAGTGCTTCATCCTCAGAGACGAACAGGCACACTTTACAAAGTAGTAGTACTTAACTGTACTGTAACAGCTGTGACTTAGTGTCTGAATGCCATAAATTAAATGAAGAACAAGGATACTGTCATTAGCATTCAGGAACTTCAGGAGAAGTGGAGACAAACTTATAGTACAATCACAAATGGATGAGAAAACATGGGCATGGACACAAACCACCAGTGTCCCCGGTGCTTCATCCTCAGAGATGAACAGGCACACTTTACAAAGTAGTAGTACTTAACTGTACTGTAACAGCTGTGAATTAGTGTCTGAATGCCATAAATGAAACGAAGAACAAGGATACTGTCATTAGCATTCAGGAACTTCAGGAGAAGTGGAGAAAAACTTATAGTACAATCACAAATGGATAAGAAAACATGGGCATGGACACAAACAACCAGTGTCCCCAGGGTTTCACCCTCAGAGATGGACAGGCACACTTTGCAAAGTAATAGTACTTAACTGTACTGTTACAGCCCCGACTTAGTCTCCGAATGTCGTAAAGGAAACAAAAGTCAAATATACTGTTATCATTAGCATTCAGAGTAAATTTAGTTAACTGTCACAAATTACACCTCTTGACCCTGGCAGGTTCAAAATTCCTCAGTGCTGACTGGTGTTTCATGGCTAGAATATGTAATAAGACTGAGGACCTGAGCATGTCCAACTGCCAGCCCAGCCCACATAACGACCTATTGTGTCAAAGATTCAAACATCTTCTTCCTAAAGGATATTTGGAAAGAAAACATTTGTAAAGTGATATTGTTTCCTGTTGTGTATGCCATATGGACATACTCTGCAATACATGAATTATAATAATGATTTCAAGCTAGTAAAGAGAATTTCCTATATTAGAAAACTGCTGCCTGGATAAATCAATACTTTATAATAGTCCACCTGCAGTGTATATAACACTTACACTTGTCACGTGATTCTTGAAGAGCAAAAACAGTGCAGCGTTGTTCAGTTTGTATAATGAACTCATTGAGGAGACTGACAGTGTCAGTTTATTCAGTCAGTTACTTGTGAACGTGCAGCACTGCCAAGTGATTGAGTCGGTCTTGGCTCATAGTGGTTCATAGACAGCTAAATGATTGCTCAGCAGTGCATGTTGTTGCTGGAATCATATAGAACAACTTCAGCAGAGTTGCAACTTCAGACAAGATATCACTCAACTCTTCATTTTCTTTCAGAAATGCCTTTGCTTTACTCACAGAATCAAGCACACAATTTCTTGATTTTGAAATGTCACTCAGCAATGTAAATGAAGAGCTAGTCTGTCCCTGCTTATGTCATCCTTGACTACTTCAGTAACATGGTCAGTTTCCTCTTGTGGTCCCCTGACTGCTGCAGTGATATGCTTCTCCAGTTTGATTGCGGATGTGAAGCCTTCTGATGAAAAGCGACACTTGATCACAACCTTGCATGCATCGATTACCTCAAAATATTGTTGAAGATAATAATGTTTGGGGTCACTGTGGGTATTTCCAGAGCTTTCTTCATCAAGCCATCTTGGTGGTCTGTGTTTTCTCGGAAGTGAAGGCTTCTCTAAATTGAGAACTTTTGCGTGCTCCAGTGTAGTTTCCCAGAAGTGATCGTATGATGAGTCACCGCTCATCTCATTCAGCACCTCTTGCAATATCTCAACCTTTTTAAGAATGTTGGACAGTGAGAGATTTGGACTCTGAATTTTTGCATTGACTTCTTCCAAAGGACCCATCACTTTCACAATTACTTGTAATGTAAAGTAAATGGGAATAGACTGGAATTGCTTCAAGAACTCACTGCATTTTGAACCAAAGTCATTAGCACACGTTTCACTAAATTCTCCCAAGCAGTTAATCATGGCCTCATAATTGCAGAGCAAAGATCTGATACTGCTGCTCCTCAGTGTCCACCTTGTTGGGCACAATGGACGAAGAGAAGGCTGTGATTCATCTTGAAAGTCTCTAAATGTTGAAAGATGCTTCGGTGACTCCCTTATGGCATTTATGAGATCCTTCATCAGCAAAAAGCAGTCACGACATGCCTGAATATTTTGTAGTGCATCCTGTGTGGCAAGATTCAAGGAATGGGCAGTACAGTGAACAAATACTGCTCTTGGTTCTCTTTCTTTCACCTTGGCTTGCAGTCCAGTGAATTTGCCTGACATGTTACTGGCTCCATCATAACACTGACCCCAACAATCAGAAAAAGATAGGTCAAACCTCAGCAACATATCTTACAGAATTTTGAAAAGGGTTGCAGCATCAGTTGCATCAGTGTTGTAGAATCCAATAAATTTTCATGAGTTTCCCAATCTTCATTTGAAAAGTACCTTAAGGAAAAGCTTATTTGTCCCTTCTGAGATAAATACACAGTCTCATCCATCAAGATTGCATAATACTTAGAGTCCTTGATCTTCTTGACAATTCTTTGTAGTACTGAAGTTGCCATCATTTCGACAATCTCGTTAAGAACATCATGCGGTAGCCACCTGTATTTCATACGACTAAGCCATTGCCTTAATTCATCCGAATCTACATAGAAACATAGAAGTTGACAGCAGATTAGGACTGCAAGGCCCATCCAGTCTGCCCATTTCTTTATCTACCTTATGAATGTGCCTTTGGCCATTGCTCTGTCAATGGGTTATCTATTCATACTCATCTGTATTGCTCCCTTATGCCTATCCCATGCCTGTTTGAAGCCCTGCATTGTATTCATATCCACCACTTCCTGAAGTAGGCCATTCCATGCATCCACCACCCTTTCTGTGAAAAAGAACTTCCTCACATTACCCCTTAATTGGCCTCCTTCTAATCTCATGCTGTGTCTTCTTGTCCTACTATTTTTCTTATATTGAAACATGTTAGACTCTTTCACCTTGTTAATGCCCTTAAGGTGTTTGAATGTTTCAATCATATCACCTCTCTCCCTCCTTTGCTCTAGGGTATACATACTAAGCTCAGTTAATCTGTCCTCATATGTTTTCTGATGCAGTCCCTGCACCATTTTGGTTGCCCTTCTCTGGACTGCCTCAATTTGGTTAATGTCCTTGTGAAGATGTGGCCTCCAGTACTGCATGCAGTACTCCAGATGGGGCCTAACCAGTGTCTTGTAAAGAGGGATTATTACCTCCCTCTTACGACTTGTGATACCCCTACTAATACACCCCAACATCCCTCTAGCCTTACCTACTGTTTTAGTGGTCTGCTTGGATGATTTCAGGTCATCGGTGATGATGATGCCCAAGTCTCTTTCCTCCTTTGTGACTGCCAGGAACTCCCCTCCCAGCCTATAGGTGGCTTCAGGGTTTCTCTTCTCTATGTGCATGATCTTGCACTTCTTTGTATTAAACCCCAGTTGCCACTCTTCCAACCATTTTACTAGTTTATACAGATCTCTTCTCATTCTGCCCACCCCATCTGGATCATCTACTCTGTTGTAGATCTTGGTGTCATCTGCAAACAGACAAACCTTACCCTCCAGTCCACCTGCAATGTCACTGATGAAGATATTGAAAAGGACTGGCACCAGGATTGATCTCTGAGGTACCCCACTTGTGACTTGCATCTCTTCTGACAGTATACCATTTACCACCACTCTCTGTTTTCTGCCCATCAACCAGTTTGCCACCCAGTTGACCAACGTCTGACCCACCCAGAGCCTACCCAGCTAATTAATCAATCTTCTATGTGGAACAGTATCGAAAGCTTTGCTGAAGTCAAGGTAGGCAACATCAGCTGCTACCCCTTGGTCCACCACTCTGGTTACCTAGTCAAAGACATCTATGAGATTAGTTTGACAGGACCTTCCTTTTGTAAACCCATGCTGTCTTGGATCCTGTGCTCCTATGGATTCCAGGTGTTGCACTATTCTTTCCTTAAGGAGTGTCTCCATAATCTTGCCCACTACTGAGGTAAGACTGACTGGTCTATATTTCCCTGCCTCCCCCCTGCTACCACTGTTGTGGAGTGGGATCATGTGAGACCTTCTCCAGTCTTCTGGAATCTCTCTATGCTGCGTAGCTGCAACAGCTGTATCAGGTTTGAATCAGTGTCTGTATGTCCCTGTATCTCTAGTCCTTGCTTGGCAAGGTAGCGAATGCTAGTAAATATTTTGTGCAAGGCATCCTGTGCTGTTTGTATTTCTTTCTTGTAACTAGCAGACATCAATGCAGATATGTTTGTTTGAGATTGCAGGGCAGCATGCTTCATTATCTTGTGACACGCTGATTTTTCATGTGATGTGAAACCATGCAATGCATGTTTCCAATCTTCAAATCAAGATGAAATAAAAGTTGGTTCAGCTTTTGTGGAAAATGTTAACAGCTTCTTTTCTGAGCATGTCTTACAAATGGAACAAAACACTTTACATACTAACATATTAAAATGCCAGCAGAATAGGCCTAACAGTCTCTCGAGTCTGCTCGACTGACTGCTTATGATACTCCAGCCAGGTAAATTTCACTAACCAAGACTGCTGAAAATGTCTTTTTGTCTTTACCTTTGAGGCTGCATCTTCTGCATGTGTCTCTTCTGACACTTCAGTTTGCAAAGGTACTGGATTATTAGAAGTGGAGCAACCTTGCCTTTCTTTTGCAGTTTCACTTTCCTTCCGTCACACTTTTTTTTAATATGGATCTATCCATATTGTGCAGTTGGCTGTTCAATTGAAAATATAGGCTAAAAGAATTATTCAACACACACACTGACTGCAATACTGCTTGGCCTACAAATTTCTACCTGAGCTTACTATGTTGTGTTTCCATAACAGTGGCACTTGCTTTGGCATCAAGTGGGTTAAGGTTACGGACTGTGTGCCAGGAAATAAAGTATCACAGAGTCAGCATCAGCATGCCAAGATGAAGTATTCCCTAGGCAGAAGAAGGAGAGGAAGAGGAAGAAGAAGATGAAGAAGTGTGTATATAACATTTTTCATACACAATGTATCTAACACGCTTTACAAGCAATGCTAGACTGGTAGTGCAGTGATAAAAGTAAAAAATTCAAAAAAAGTTAGCATATTCCCCGGAAGTATCTTTATTCCTGGTGGGATTCTGCAGAATTAAGAAGTGAAAACATGAGCCTGATAGACTCATTAGCATGGGGACAGGAACTGTTTTGCACCTGCACAGCACTTCTCTGCCAAGAACCAGCCCTCTGTTGCCCCATCCAAGAGGGGTATCCCTGGTGGTATTGGCATGGCACCCCCAGTCTTTGACACCTCCCCTGTATAATAAGCGACATGAGTAGTATGGTGTTATCCTCCCCTCTGATCACCCCCCAAGTGCAACTACTTCCCTTCCCTGGTGTTCAGTGGTCACTATGTGGCTTGACATTGAACACACTAGCGCATGAGGGTTACACAACCAGGAAGCAGCTGCGGTGGTGAAAATAACAGCGAAGTACAGTGCCACAGCACCGGGAAAAACAAAGTAAAGTGCTTGCTCAATTATCTAACTAGCTTGTCACCAATAGCAATACCTTAGGTATTCATTCTGTATGTATTGATTTCTCACTGGATTTCTCACATCTTCTCTTAAGAAAGTAAGATATATTGCCTCACTAAAAATCTACTAAAAACATTTTTTAAATGTGTTTTTATATCATATTAGAACAACAAGCCATTATTGTATAGTGGCAAGAATGCACTCCAGGGTGTATTTGTGTGTCATGCTGGCCACTGGGATGTCATCACATCTGGGAGGGGTGTTAGAATACTCTTGGCTTGCTGCCTTGCCCAGCCTCCACAGGTGTGACCTGCTATCCATCCCAACATGACACACCCTGTCATGCATGATTGCTTAAATAACATCCCACCTCAGGTGGTTGGGCCCGAAGCCACCGGCCAAGGGCGTCCAACACCCAAGAAGGGATGTTATCCCAGCATAACACCCCACCCTGGAGGGCATTATTTCTATTATACAATGGCTTGTTTTATTTTATACAGAAAAAAAAAAATTAAAGAATTTTTTTTAGTGTTTAAAAATATTTTTTTTAAGAGAAGATGCAAACAATCATCAGGGAATATCACATGGATGCTCATCTAGTCTTTCAGCAGAGATGTTATGCCAGGATAACACCCCTGCTGTGATGGCTAACTGATCAATCAGAAGCCAGGATTCTTTCTTGCTATTGTATAATCCTGTGTAACCCATGGCTGAGGAATAGCCTTTATAAAACACGTTATAAATTTATTTTACACATGGGTCCATCCATTCATGCATAATCACAATAAGTCACTCTCTCCGAGTCCAGGGTGTGAGTTATTGGGTGATTTACCCACTTCTTTTGTGGGTATATCCCCATAACCCACACCCTGTTGTGCCTTGTTGCTTAAAGTGATTTTCCTACTTAACTGAGAGAAGCTGCCACTCACATTTTGTGGTATCTGCCCTCAGCAATACTTATTCCTTCAGCTTGGTTCTAATAATTAATTTTTTTCATGCCTTAGTATTTTCACTTGTAAGTTGAGATTTCTCTATGCAGCCAAACCGATTCTGAAAGCTCTGGTGGTGACACACCCCCACACTCAAGCACGTAATGACATGTGACCAGAGAGAGCATGGGGGTGCGCCCTATTGAAATGAATGGGGCTGGATTTCGTATTCATTTTTAAGATTAAGGATGGCCACTTACAGATTAAGGAAAGACACAGCTTGACTAATAAGGATCATGTTAGTAGAGCACCAAGCGGTGTCCTTCATTAAGCTGTTAGTGGCCATTCTTGATCATAAAAATGAATATGAAATCCAGTCCCATTCATTTTAAGACATCCAGAAAGACACAACTGCAAGTGGTCCAGGTTGAAAAGGGTGCAGGTGAAGGCTGGCAGCCTGAGAAAATATCAAGTTCACGTCAAAAGAGCCAGGCTGCACTCCTGGAGTAGAACTGAAGCTCCACAAGTCCAATGCAATTTAAAGCTTTTAACAGCAAATGCTGACAACGGTGAGTTAAGGACCTCATGCCACAGCCACATAGCCCCAGCACTTCAGGAGTGATCCTTTCATCAGGGGCCTTTCATTTCAATGGGGCATGCCCCCACGGTCCCCTGGTCACATCATCATGTCATTACAGGCTTGAGTGCAGTGGCATGTCACCAGTACCAGAGCTTTCAGAATCAGTTGGATAGCATAGAAAAATCTCAAATTCCAAGTGAAAATTCTAAGGTATGACAAAAAAATTAATTCTTTAAACCAGGCTGGAGGAATAACTATTGCTGAGGGCAGCAGATACCACAATATGTGAGTAGCTGCCCTATATCGGAAACTTTCTTTAAATATACTAAGCATGGCATGATCATAACATGTCATAAATACCGTGATTTCTTTGCCAGCACACATATACTGCCCATTAATAATAGTGGGTAACAGGCCTATTGTTCCAAAATGTGCAATATCTTTCCTCAAAGCACTACACATCTTCTATTTCAGTTCATAACAATTCCATTACATGCATTTTCAATTTACAACCTCTACAGTAAATTAAATTTAGGTACATTATGAGGATGTCATGTGATACAAACAACTAAGCTCAGCTGCTTACCTTTGAAGCAGTAGTCAAGCTGTCACAAACAAGTGAGAGGACCATAAGAGTGTGTGTGTGTGTGTGTATGTGTGTATATGTGTGTGCATGTATGTGTGCCTCAGATTTCTTTACATCCCTTTTTCCACAGACACCATACCCCCTTCTGAAAGTTGGAACCATTTACTGGCATGCATGCCTCAGTAGAGCAGACAACTTTGAAATAGTCCCTGGCCTCACTCACATCACATGTGAAGACACCCACAGAGAACTAACATTCTATGGTTTAATGTTGCATAATTAAGGTTGAAGTGATTCTTAAATGTGTCTGTTCAAGCAGAAACAATTTGACTCTTGCTTCACACTTTCCACCTTTGATTCTGCTTCAGCACTGTTCGTATTCTTGGGTCACTTCTTCTGGACCGGTCACTGCAGCCCTTGCTTAGTCAATGATAAACAAGCATTTGTCAATGCCGAATGTTTGCTTGCTGGCATTGGCATTGGTAGTGTAGGAGTTAGAGAGCTGCATAATAGGAATGGTAGTGAAGTAAGTATTGAACTGAAGCCAACCCCACCACCGCCCTGCAGAGACTGACAGGCATTGGGGTGTGCCTTTGGGTCGTCAGGCATAACGGCCATGCCATTTCACCACATCCTACCCTGCAGACACTGACAAGTGTCACAGTGTGCTTTGGGGTCTTTGGCCCTTATGCTCACCCCATTCCATCAGGAAATACGGTGAGATGGGTCCTGTTTAGGAGAGTGGGGTGAACTTTGGGGCTGAAGAGTCCAAGGCACACCTCGATGACTCTCACTGGCTGCAGGGTGTGGAATAGTATGAGTATTACAGGTGAGAATCCCAAGTCACACCCCTGATGCCTCTCAATCTCTACAGGCTGAGGCGTTATGGATGGAAACCCTAATGCCTCAGGCATTCATTGGCATTTTCACTCCAAATTTTCAACATTTTTTTTTGTGGCCCCCACCTTATGAACAGTGGCAATATCAGTTTGTTAGCAGAAAGCTGATTTCACACAGTGACTATGCCATTTGGCACCACAGGTGTGAAAACACATTTTGAACAGGATGTGAAAAATGACAGCTGTACTGTTCATGGGGAGGTGCAAAAAATGGCAATGTTGAAATTCTGCAGTGAAAATATTAAAAAAACTGGTGAAGTCACGAGTGTGCGTAGAAAATGTGCAACACACACCCATAATGCAATTAGTTTGTGGATTTTTTACAGCAGATTGTGAACACAAGGATTTTGTAACCTCCGCTCATAAACAGTGTCACTGTGATTTTTTTAATCTGTCCCGAACAGTGATTTCCCACAGCGACCACGCATTTCTGAGCTGGAAGTGCGAAAACACATTTCGGCCATGGTGTGAAAAATGACAGCTGTACTGTTCATAAGGAAGTGTGGAAAAATGCCAATGGTGAAAATCTGGACTGAAAATATTAGAAATCCATGAAGTTACGAAGGTGCGTGGAAACTGCACAATGGTCACTCGTAACACAGTCATTTTATGGACGTATTTCACCAAATTTTTAACATAACCATTTTAACACCTCTGCTCATGCACAGTGCCACTGTGATTTTCTTAATCTGTCCCGAACACTGATTTTGCACACCGACTGCGCCATTGTATGCTACATGGTCAGAAACACGTTTTGGCCAAGATGTGAAAAATGACAGCTGTACTGCTCATAAGGAGGTGTGGTGAAATGGTAATGTTGAAAATCTAGAGTGAAAATATTGAAAATTCACAAACTTATAAGCATGCGTAGGAACAGCGCAATGCATGCTCACAAAACAGTAATTTTGGGGAATTTTTTCACTAGATTTTTAACATAGCCATTTTAACACCTCTGCTCATGAACAGTGTCACTGTGATTTTCCTAATCTGTCCCAAACATTGATTTCACACACCGACTGCGCCATTGTGCGCTACATGCACGGAAACACATTTTGGGTGAGATGTGAGAAATTACAGGCTGTACTGCTCATAAAGAGGTATGGTAAAATGGCAATATTGAAAATCTGGAGTGAACATATTGAAAATTCGCAAACTTACGAGCGTGCGTAGGAACAGCACAATGCATGCTCGTGAAACAGTCATTTTTGGGAATTTTTTCACCAAATTTTCAACGTGGGTTTTTGGGGACCTACCTCATGAACTGTGACACTGTCATTTGGTAAATTGGTCCCGAAAGGTGGTTCTGTAGTGACATAAAATCACCTTTTGGGGCCAGTCATTAACGCTTTGACAGTGACAGAATTTATGAGGTGGAGTCCCAAAAACCCCATGTTGAAAATTTGGTGAAAAAATTCCCCAAAATGCCTGAGATATGCACTAAAGTTGAAAAAACCCTATTTATTACATTATACAGCTTACCGGCATTTTCTCAGTCCATGGTCGGCTTTGAATGGTGCAGACGTGTTCCCAGTCCACCGAAGATCATTGTGCCAGACTCTGGAGGTAAGTATGGGGTGAGGAGGGGGTGTGGGGATTCAGGGTGCTCAGAGGGTGGGCACAGGTGGGGGGAGATTAGGTCGGGACAGTCAGCGAGAGAAGGTTTTTTTCTTTCAGGTTTCCTTTTTTTTTTACGAAGATGACACAGGACTTGTGCCATGCTGGGGTGGGCTCTCAGCGTGGCAGCTTGAAGGCTGTTTGGGGGGGCCTGGGCCATAGAGCCAATGGGGGATTGGGCCTCCCCATCCGCCATAATCTGTTGCCACACGGTAGGCTCCCCAGTGTGGCACCCTGTAGTCTCTTGGGGGACAGTGGAGCTGATGGGGGATTGGGCACCCCCATTGGCCATACGATCTGTTGCCACACTGGGGTGGGCTCCCAGCGTGGCACCTGGAACTCTTTTGGGGGACAGCACAGCACAGCCAACTGGGGATTGACATTCCTGTCGGCTATACAGTGTGTGCATGGGGGGAAGCATTAACATGCAGTATGTGTGCATGTGTGTGTGTGGGGGGAGCGCGCATGAGCACATGATAGCTTATCGCTGCTCATTGAAGTGTAACTCTCCCTTTCTACTGTACGGCCACTGCATTTTCAACTGCTGTCATAGACAGCTGCAGCATTCATTGCAGAACTGCGGCTGTGCCTGCAAACACACTGACTGAATTGGAAGATGGCTGCCACACCTCTGAAAACTCGGATGATGGCACTTTGCATCTTGCACATGCGTGAAAGCAAATATAAAAATTCACACCATCTCTAGGCCATAACCAGTTAGCCAGGGTGGGTCACACACCTCAGTCATTTCCCCTCACACCACACTTTTTTTTTTACATAATAAGAAAAAAGCTGATTTGTGGAATGGAGGGGACAGACTATGTGAGCAGGTTGAGAGACCTGAATATGTACATCCTAGAGCACAGAAGGGAAAGGGGGGGCCATGATACAGACATTCAAGTGTCTAGGGGAATCAATAAGGATAGGGCAGAGGAGGTATTTAAACTAAGGAGGGGGAGGGACGCCAGGGGACACAGGCTAAGAATAAAGATGGGAAGATTTAGGAGGGAAATGAGGAGACACTATTTCACAGAGAGGGTGGTAGCAAAATGGAATGCACTACCAGAATGAATGGCATCATGTAAATCTGTGAACAGCTTTATAAGGGCATGGGACAGGGAACAGGGGATAGTGAGGGTGGGGGAAGTGGGAGGTGGCATTGGGATGACAAAGGGGAAGGGGTGGGGCAGCTGCAAACTAGGGGTGCTAGGCTGGCTGCACACTGGAGCAGACTTAGATAGACCGGGTGGTCTGTTTCTGCTGGCAAATTCCTGAAACTTTAGCAAGTGCTACCCCTACCAGTCTTACAATCAATGACTGGAGACTGGACAAAATCTAACCCTCCCATCTCCACCACACCTTACCTGGTTACTGCTGTCTGACTGGGCTTTTTGGGTTTAACTGGCTTAGGTGAGGGGATCAGTGCTACTGACTGATGGTTGTCTTGGGGGGAGGTTACATTACCACCTAGTGCTGGCCTGCTGCTAACTTGACTCCCTTCCACTTCGTCCCTCTCTGATGCTGGCTGGCTGCTGCTGCCTGCTGGGCTGGAGTGGCTGGCTGCCCTGGTGCACCACTCGGTGCTCACTCTACTCGATCCTGGCTGGCACACTGCTGCCCTTTATATGGGGGAAAGATACAAGATACAGTAACATTACATAAATATAATGTATAGTGGAATGCTGTTATGCATGGAATTCCATGCCTGGTATATGCTTGTTCTGCTGCACTGGTGACATCTTCTGCAGCAGAACCACTTGGGATGCTGGCACATTCTTGCTTTCCTCTATTTAATTCTATGGTAAGACAGTATTCTACAGCCTCTAGAGACTTAACAAATCCATTTCATTATGAAAAATAGAAAAAAAAACACACACATAATACATACATTTCACATAATGCTACTATACACTATAAAAAATACAGGATGATCAACTCTGTATGCACAACCTGTGTATTCTGTCACCTCAGGGTTCAGATTCCCATGGACCTCTTGAACTTTGCTCTCGAAGTCAGAGGGAATCAAAACCCCTCTGTGGCAGAACACAGTGGTTGAGCATAATTGCTCATCCAGTATTCTCTATATTAGCCTGTTTTGCTAGAAAAGGACATGGAGGTTCATCCAGTCATCTACCCGCAGCCACAGGGACAGAGACAGCAACAAATAACAAGGGCAAAAAATGAGCTGGAAAAATGGAGCCTAAGAAAAGACACAAACAGCAGCACAACGTAAAAAAGGGCAGAGAGTGAGAGAGAGGCATGCACAAGAAGAATCAAAATGGAACAGCAATGCAGGGAGCCAAGCAGTACACAAATTATGCAATATGACCAGGCATCCGAACACTAGGCACTGATTGGGTGGCTGTGCATTGCTTATGTGGGGTAAGAAGGATGAGTCTCATGGCCCCCAGTTGAACTGCAGGTTATACCTTTCTGTTCTAAAAACAGGAACATTACAAACAGCTGCCAGTTAGAAATACCTTCCTGGCCTACTTACGTAACTTTCTGAACCAATGGCAGGGGCAAGTTTTGGGGGGTCTGGGATTAATGAGGAACCAACCAGAAATGAGTAATCACTATGTTGAAAAAAATGTCTACATGGCATGGTGGCACTGGATGCCAGGGATAAAATATGATTCACTGGGGGAAGCAGGTCAGGGCCAATCATGGACCCTCACAAAAGACCAGTGAGTGATGGACCAACAAATTAAAGTCATCATTGCCAAGCAATTAGTGGTCCTAAAAAAACAAAAAGGCATGAGGCAGGTGGGTTGGTAGATGACTGAGGTGGTAGCACCCCTGACCACGGACTCTGGTCAAGGTATAGTGTCATTAGAGTGGCACTACACCATGCACAGCCAAACGTGCACAGTATGTATGTGGGTGTTCCACACAAGCAAGTCAGTGAGCGATACCCCATTTAAACATAGAAACATAGAATTTGATGGCACATAAGGACCGCTTGGCCCAACCAGTCTACCCATTTCCCTACCTAATAGATAAGCTGCAGATCCTAGTTAACCCACAGCCTACTTCCTCCTACCTCCATCCCCCAGAACTGCCTTATGACTGTCCCATGCATTCTTGAATTCCACCACTGTTTTTCACTCCACAACCTACTCAGGAAGGCTGTTCCATGCATCTACAATCCTCTCCGTGAAAACATACTTCCTCACATTACCTCTGAGCCGTCCCCCCCTCCATCTTCAAATTGTGTCCCCTTGTTCTTGCACACCTCTTTTTCTGAAAGATGCTACCCTCTTGGACTTTGTTGATTCCCTTGAGGTACTTGAAAGTTTCTATCGTGTCCTCCCTTCCTTCCCCTTCTTTCCTCGAGGGTATACATATTCAGCTCCTTAAGTCTCTCTTCATATGTCTTCTGGTACAGACCCTGCACCATTTTAGTTGCCCTCCTCTGGACTGCCTCCATCCTGTCTATGTCTTTGCGGAGACTGGGTCTCCAGAACTGCACACAGTACTTCAGACGGGGTCTCACCAGCTGTATGTACAGAGGGATAACAACTTCCTGTTTTCTACTGGCGATGCCTCTCCCTATGCATCCCAGTATACCCCCAGCCCTCCTTACTGCCCTCTCACATTGCTTGCCCACCTTTAGGTCATCTGATATGACTACCCCCAGGTCCCTTTCCATTTTAGTTCCATTTCACAGCCACTAACATCTTGTGACCATATTTGTATTGTGACTCTACACCTTCAGCTTCTAACTTACAGGTCTTTACATGCCATTTTTTGGTGGTGATGGAGTGAGAGAAAGAACAAAAGATGTGTGCACTCACCTCACCACCAGCTAAAATGTTGGAGACAGTCTCTCCTATATGGCAACACACAAAAATGAAATGGAAAGGGGAAATTGCTTAACCAGGAGAGGAACACTAAGCCAAAGCTTGTTTCTAGGTGCGACTTGGGAGCACAAGGAAGTTAAGTAACTTGATCAGGGTTATACAGTATGAAAGTGGGGCAGTGGGAGTCAAACCCAGGTCTTCAAGTTTGCAGCTAGGAGCATTAAACCACTGTACTATACTGCATCCACCAACGATTTTAAAAGCAGGAAATGTATTGCTGTGAAAAAACTGTAGGTCACAGGTGCAAATATATAAAACCTTCAAAGTTAATCCAAGGAGGTAGTATACAATACCACTGGGATGTGGATTAGGGAGTGGCCAACTGGTCTTTGTCAGGTCGGTGTCCCCCTGTTGGAGAACACTCAATCGAGCACCAGGGTGTCTGGGATCAACCAGCATGTTACAGTACAGCAAAGCCTTTGCAACTACTACCTGCTTGGATCAACTTGCAAGTTATTTTTGTATTTGCACATGGAGTTTTTGCATAGCAATAAATTTCCTTCATTTAGAACCTTGGAAAGGATTTTCCACTTTTGTGTGACATCATACAGGAGAGATCGTCTCCACTGTTTACTCTAGTGAGTGCACACATCTTTTCTTCTTTCAGTAATTGGGTTGGGGACTGGCTGCCCTGGCATTGCACTACAGGCAACCTGGAGCACAGAAGCATCACTACCCTGTTCCACTGTGATACAGTTGGGAGCCTTTTTGCCCCTCACATTTATGCCACCACTGATGTAACTCTATACTGGGCAGGTTACAACTCATTCTTCCTTGTCCCTCACCTATGTAGTGTTTGGTTCCACTTTAAATTCTGCAAGCATTTGTTCCAGTACCACCTTAAATTGTTGACACCCTGCTACCTAGGAAGGCATTACGGTATTCAGAGACCATCCCTCCTCCGGAAATGTATGCAAGGCCCCAGTGTCCTTGTGTCAGTTTTGGATTCTGTGGGTTACACACAGTGAGCGGAGCTGCAAGCCTGCATGAGTAGGTTGCCATAGCTCTGAGATTACTCGGGGGGATTGTTATTATCACAAAGAGGGCTGGGGGAAAGGTCCCCCCCCGCTGCAGAAGTCCTGCTGCTTCAGCCCTGGGCAGGTAAGAAAAATGGAGATAGTGGAGATTATTGGACCATCAATGGATCGGACACACGTACGCTATTAGAGTGGGATCAATTTACGCTACTGTCTTGAATAAGTCTTTCAGTTACTTTTAGCAGTTTGAGTTGGTGGGCTTCACCCCAACACCCCCATAAAAAACAAGGGTGTGTGGGGGCGAAGTCCCCCAACTCAAACAAACAGACACAACAAACATCAACAGTAAGCAAAAGCACATGCTGTATTCATGCAAGTTTCACGCTACTAACATAGCACTGGTCCAATAATCTCCACTATTGTCAGACAAACTACAGCCTGCAGACTAAGGTGAGAGCAAAGATCAGCTCTGCAAAGCCATACAGGGTGGCATGGGGATAAATAATAAAGTTACAGCCTGCCCCTGTACCACCACTTACCAACTAGACTCATGTAACAACAGGCTACAGGCATAACAACATACTGTAATGTAACAAACAACAGCAATTAGGTTGTCCAAGCTGGCTATGTTAGTGATGTCATTAAAGCATCATATTTTTTCATTCCACAGAATTCTGTAAGGCATTTTTTTCTAAACCACAACAGTAATCCATGGATTGCACACCTTACATAGCAGAAAATGAATCTGGACTGTGAAGACTGTACACTATAGATTATTACTTAATAGTCTTGGTTTAAAAGTAAAATATTCTGCTTTTTGGAATTTCAGACTTTCACTTTCTCATCTAATGAGCAGCCAAGGCAGTATTTTTCTACATGTACTGGTCTGTACTGGAGTAATAAATAAGGGTTAGATAAATGGGTGGTGGAAACCAAAAATCTGAAATCTCTCTCTCTTTTTCCCTACCCTGTCTAAAATGCAACTAACTACTGGAAATGGAATTCCATCCCAGCCCATACTCAAGTCAACACTAGTAACAGCCGTGTTCTGTATGCATAACCAGCCAAGCTCAGAGTCGCCCCCCCCCCGCATAAACAACTTAGTTACTGGTCCAAATTTTGCAACAAGGCAAGGGGCAAGGCCCATTCAAATGCTAGGGCAACAATCAGAAGGTGTACAGTACAAGAATTTTCCTTTTTATGCCTGTCAACAAAACCCCACCCAGACCCACCCAACCAACACCACAGCATAGAGTAGAGATTTTATAAATGATAAAAAAATTCCTTTTTCAGAGTGGAGAACTGAACCTCTGCAACATCTTCTGGATAGCTCTGCTGTGTGGCAGTAAGAGAGAGAGAGACAGGGAGAGAGAGAGAGACACACACACACAGAGAAAGTACAACAGTCCAAGTCCAGGACTACTGCTCTCTGACACCATACACAATTCAACACCAGCAGTTACCAGTCCACCATTCACCTCTTGTCTGAAGACTAGATTACTGGCTCTAACTGAGCCTCAGCCTGCCGCTGCTCTCTTCTTCTCTTCACTCCCAACTGTAACCAGCGAGTGACACTGGTGCACCGCGAGCTGCCCGTGTGACTGACTCCAAATTTGGCCAGGCAGGCCACTCACTACCCACTAGAATGATCCAAGGCAGCCCCCCTGCCTCTTAGCCAAAAAGGTTGCTGTGCTGCCTTTTGCTTTGCTGAACGGCAGCCCACCGTGTGTGACTCGCTCCCAGTCCCTACTCCTGACACGAGTGGTCCCGCTCCTCCTCCTCACTTGATTTCATCGGACGCGTTGTCTCTCTTTCACCTTGCCAGCATGCCACCTCGCCTCACAACAAGTTCAACCCGCACACGTATGGCGCTATAAATCCTCCCAGTGGCCAATCACAGGTGGCAACGCTGGCAAATTGAAAAATGCCACCAGCCGCCACCAACCAGAAGCAGACAAGCAGTCATACGATAAAGGGGGTTGTCATTTGACAAACAAACCTAAACCTTGGCACAAATTTTAAATAATGCCAGTGCACCACCACGCCAGCAAATTAAACGGGGGTAAATGGCGAATTATGTTGGTGTGGGTCACAGACAGCACCACATGGCATGTGCCGTTTGCACACAGTGAAATCAATTTAATGGGGTCAAGGGGGGAAAAAAGCAGCAGCATAGCAAAATATTGCTGGGGCTCAGCCCAGCTCAATAAATATTGATGGGGCCCATAAAACCCGGCGCCTATGGATACATGATATAAATGGTTGATCTGACATCATGTTCTTATGTGCTAATGCAGCTGTCAAGGACAATGAGATTTTAACAGCCACGAAATGGACTCTCCCAGGAGAGTGACAGTACCTAGTATGAAGTGCGAAAACTAGCTGAAGCAGTTGCATACATCTTTAACAGCTGCATGAACAGTGGTGTCTGCTGACATGGAAACAAATAAGATTTAGAAGATATGAGGGTGCAGTTTTCCTTTAACCTGTTCAACATTTGACAGTATAGCCGTCTCTTGGGCTACTAATTGTTTTGCCTTCTGCCTCTTCCACACATGTTCCCCACATCTTCCTTGGGACTGGTAATCTGGTTGTTGAAATTGAGTCCAGTATTTGCTGTGCCTTGGTGTATTGTATTGAATGGAGGTGCTTCTCTTGTGGGAGAATTCTTTAAAAAACACGAGCAAAAACTCTTGGTATCTGAGGGGCCTGTATTGTAGTGTAGGGCTGTTCTGTTCATATTTATTTATTTAAAAATTGGTAACCAGGAAAGGCACACTGAGCCAAAGCTCATTTCCAGGTGCGACCTGGGTGAAAGCCACATAGAGGGAAAACAAAACAACTGGATAAGGTGCAAAAAAACACCTGTTGTGTACAAATGAAAGGTATAGGATAGTTATACATGAATAAATATAATTGCAAGGAAATTAATACAATAATGTACAATACAGTTAGGGATATTTATAGCGAAAATATGTACAGTAGCAAAGGACATATACAATAAAGTGCATTGCTGTGCAGGGTAGTAATAGGAAAAACTCTAATTCATACATTTATAAGCTTTTGTTTGCATCAAGGCAATAGGGGGTCAGAATAGGGGGTTAGGATGCCTTGTGTAAAAAGGGAGTAACATGCTATTTGAGGAGGGAGGTAGAGCTGGGGGGTGCAGGAGGGGGACGGAGGATGGGGAATGACTTGAGCAACTGGTGGAATAAGATGTCTGGAGATATGACTTCAGGGCATTGGGAGTGGAGGAGGGGTGGATGTAACTAAGAAGCTAGTTCCACAGGTGAGGGAGACAGTAGGAGAAGGCTTCCTGACCTGAGCATGCACGAGGATGGAGAAGGGAAAATGTTCAAGCATCCCTAGATCCTGAGGATATATGAGTATGGAGAAGGGAGAATGTTCAAGCATCCCTAGATCAAAGGGAGTACATGGATGAGCTAGCCAGGGATAGTCAGGAGCTTAGGGGGGGGAGTGTCCCAAACCAGAATTTGGTGATGAAGGTGAGGCTATGGATCAGGACCCTGGCAGGTAGAGGCATTAGGGATAGGGAGGAGTACAGGAAATGATGAGTGAGGGGAAAAATCTGGTATTTTCATGCACCAGATTTTTTTTTTTTTAAATTGACTTTGTAATACCCTCATTTGCCTTTTTGTCTTGCCAGGCAAAAACTCAATTTGTAATCTGTAGCATTACTGCCCAATTTTTTCAGTTCAGCCACTTTCAGCTGCCAGTCATAATGAGTGATTTTGTCTTAGAGCATCTTTTGAAACTTTTCAATCTCTTCTGGGGATGTGCGTGACTTAAGGTTATCTTCATGTTGCTTAATTTCACATGACATCTTTTCTCACCGGTGTCACCCTCTCTAGAATCAGCTGTATAGATTTTAATGCTGATCCACTCATTAATTCATGCCACTGTTCCATCAGACAGTGCCATCCATCCCATAGGCTGTTTTTTTGAGAATACAGAGTCCACATGATACCCGCTTCACCTCTAAGTGTGCTGGTAGTATAGCCTAGAGATTAGCATAACGAGCTGTGAACGAGCTTGGTACACCCACCAAACCAAAGCTGGGTTTGATTCTCACAATCTCCACTTGCAAACTGTGTGACTCTGAGCAAGTTACTTAACCACCCAGTGCTCCCAGGTTGCTCCCAGGTTGCCGCCTGAAAACAGGCACTTGTGCCTAGTGGGCCTTATCCAGTTATCAAAGACTAAAAAAAAAAAAAAAAAAAAAAAGTAGGCTTTCAAGATCACCTTATGTCAGTACATTTGGAGATCCTTCAGGGCACATTTCTCTAATGCCATGAAAACACTTTTATTATTTTTGTTTATTTATTTAAAGTTGTTGACCAGAAGAGGTACACTGAACCAGAACTTGTTACCAGGTACGACCCGGGGGAGAGGGAGTAGGGAGGTTACATTCAAACAGTTCAACAGTTTTGTAAATAACATTTAAAGTTTAAACACAGTATTGTACAGTCAAAAGAGTATTTTATACAGGGTGGGTTAATGTGTTGAAATTGTAACATGGTAGAGTAGTTGGTGTACAAATAATGGTTTTACAGAAATGGACAAGTAAGCAATAAAATGCAGTGTACAAAAAAAGAACATCTGGTGAGTGGCGATGTCTGTAGGCTTTGTTTTAAATGTTAACATAGGATTCTTTCCCCAGCATCTCTAAATGTAAAATCACCAAAACCATTAGGTTTTGGTAGGCATGTGTTCCACTTTGTCCTGTAGCCATATTTGCATGACAGGGAAAAAGTGAAAACCAGTGAGCAAAACACGATGTTGCCTGGAAAACCTTCAAGAAATAGGGCCTCCACTATGACTGGCACTCCTACAGGTGCCTTAGAAACTCCTGCAAGTCTTTAATAACTAATGCAAAGAGATGATTTTATTGTACAGCACAAACTGATAAACTCTGCAATCCAAAATACTGCTGGGCTGAATAAATTCCCTCTTAACCGTTGCATGGTGCAGACTGATATATCAGTCCAAAATTCCTATATGTTCTACTTCTGTTGGCAGCCTAAGCATTAAAGGGAAGAACCTCCTCCCTTCCTGACTCGCTAGCAGCTAAAGACAAAATACTCTCCAACCCCTCATCAATAGCTGATGGCCTTAATAACTTTTTCACTGACCTCAGTACATACACATTCCAATTCAATCCGACCCAACGCTATCAACTCCTGCCCGTTACCCCCCTCTTCCAGGGACCACTGCCAGGACATTTCACTTCAAACTAACTACCTAGAAAAGTGGTTCGGAAGTTAGTGAGTAACCTCAAAGAATATGGCTCACCCAGTCATGAGTCACTAGAGCCTTGGTTTCTAAAATGGGGAGCCCCTGTACTGGCCTATCCAGTCAGGGATCTGATCAACAGATCCTTCACTGAGGGAACAGTCCCCACAAAATGAAAGACAGCCACAGTCAACCCCATTCACAAAGGGGGATCTACCTCATCTATAGAAAATTATAGGCCCATCTCAATCCTTTGTCATCTTGCTAAGTTACAAGAACGAATACTCTATAATCAACTATACAACTATGTAGAACAGCAACAACTTCTATCCCCATGCCAACACAGGTTCCAAAAAAATCACAGCACTCTCTCTGCTTTCATCAAGATCACCTCAGATATTCAGTGGGACTTCAATCTTGGCCTTGTAGCTCGGGCGATTTTTGTGGACCTCACAAAAGCCTTCAACTTGGTGAACCACGAACAGCTCCTTCTGTAGCTAAACTCTTTTGGAATGGATCAACACTCCCTGTCTTGGATTTGTAACTACCTGGCAAGCTGCTCCAAAAGTGTCAGATGGGCCTTCAGATCCATCTCCCTTGAAGTTCACCAGGGTTCTATCCTGGGGCCACAACTTTTCTCTTTTTTCATTAATGAACTGCTTGGTTTCTACGGAGGGGCATCCGTCCAGCTTTACACAGATGATGCCATCCTTTATAGGTCCTCTGCAGACCTCTCATGGCTTAGCCAACAATTAGATTCTGACTTCCATTAACTGGAAGCATGGTTTCTTGCAAACAGCCTGCTCTTGAATGCAAAAAAACCTGAAACTATTCTCTTCCACCCTCCCTTCCTCAAAGCAGAACTTATACCCCAACTCGCTATTATCACTCTTAACAGAGACTCCTTAGAACAGGTATACTCTTTCAAATACCTAGGTATCCTGCTTGATCCCTGCCTATTCTTTGAGGCACATGTCAACAAAAAACATCAAAACTCTAAACCAAAAACTCGGTCTGCTCTACCGGTTCCACACACTACTATCTAAGGCCTCATGCCTGAAAATAGCATCTGCCTCTCTTCTTCCCCTACTCTGCTACAGCTCCTGCTACTCCTATCACTCAAACCCACTCTTATGAGCCAACTCAAGCAACTATACCATAAGATAGGATGCTTCACAGGAGGAGCCGCCGCCTCGTCAGCATCACTGCACTATGCTGGAATCTCTGGGCTGGCTGTGATTTGAACTTAAACTCCAGTACTCCTCCCTCTGCCTGCTTTACAAACTTACCCACATCTTCCCCCCTTCAATCCTGCCTAACATTGTTGTACAAAAACCTGCAAGTCGAACTCTCCATTCTTCCTCCCTCCCACTGTTATCTGTCCCCTTGACTCACTTACATCAAGCAGAAGATCCTTCACCTACCTTGGATTTGGAACTGTCTCCCTCTGGCTATTCTCACCTGCCCTACCCTTACCAGCTTCAAACACGCACTCCACACCCACTTATATGACTTAGGTACTTGCTCTTGCCCTACCTAATCCTTGTAATCTCAGTCCTCTTCAGGTCTTCATGACAATAAACCCCAACCATACCTAGCCTACAAGAATGTGTAGTTCACCAGAGTCCCACTGTTATTGCATACCTGGCATTCCTCTGTGAGACTGAATTCTGCTAACCTATGTTGCACATGGAATTGTTTTTTTTCTCTTTTCTATATTCCTAATTGAAATTATTGAATTTTAATAAGTGTATTGTATTAGCAGTGTTTCCTTGCATTTCCCTTACCAAAAAGTGTGGATTGACACTTGCTTACTTTTACCTTTTTCTTAAGATTTAAATTCTCCTGGAGTCACGTGATGCAGTGCGCGTAGCGGCTGTGCTTTCAGCGAGCTCCGATACCCGATCCCAATGCCCATCCGGCCCATTTTATCTGCGGTTTTGAGGTTGTTTAATTGTGCAGATAAGGATCGGTGAGCTGCTAGGGACCTGGTTAAGGTGACGATGGAAGAAGAAATGAGGAAAGCGCCGCCAAGACATACCCCTCCAGCCACCCCTGAGAAGGCCGCAATGAAATCTAAGGCCTCGTTCTCTCCAGTTGCAGCAGGGCATAGGAGAGGAAGTAGGGCAGAGGATCCATTAACCCTGGCAAAATTTTTATGGAATTTCGCCATTCAAGGCAACATTAGATGATATGGCCTGTGAAATCAAATTCTTTCCACTACCATGGAGGATTTAAATCGGAAGATCTCTGATAATTTTGTAAGAATTAAGTCATTGGAGACCTGTAGGGATCAGATGGAGGCCACTATAAATGCTTTGCAACTGAAAATTAACAGGATGGACTCTAAGTTAGAGGATCTCGAAGGGAGAAGCCATCGCAACAGCATGGTGATAATTGGCTTGCCCGAGAAGGTCGAAGGTTCGGATCCTGTTAAGTTTATACAGAAATTAATCATGAAAGTAGTGGGGCCCTCGCCCTTTGGTGCTACATATATTATTGAGCATGCACACAGAGCCCCACGCCCTTACCACCTCCAGGGGACCCCAAGACCATTTATTTTTCGCTCCTGAACTATCAAGAGCGCCAGCTATTTATGGCCAAGGTCAAGGAAGATAAAGAATTATATTGGGAGGGGTGAAGCTGAGAGTGGTGCAAGATCTCCCATTTACAGTGAGGCAAAGGAGGGCTGCATTTCATGTGGTGGTTAAAAGCTGATAGCAGCCGAGGTGAAATTCCGCATGGCATACCCTGCCAGGCTCCAGGTGAAAATTCAAGACAAATGGAAATCTTTGAGTCATCAGAGTCAGGAAAGAAGCTTTACAGAAGGCCCTACCTGCTTTATTTAAGGACCCATGAACATGTGCACCACTAGGTGCTTGCAGCATTTCTTAGGGGCTACAAGTTTTTCTTTTGGGTCTATCTGGATGTCTGATAACCTGAAGGCCTGTGAAGCCTGATCAACCTGGACTTCTAGGGGATTATGGATTTAAATTCTCATCTAGGGGGTGACATTTCAGGATACAATGGTTGCATGTTACTCTGGTTTTCCTTTTATCTTGTATAATACTGTGCAAGATTATTTCCATAAGGGAGAGCGGTTTTAGGAGGGTGCTAATCTGGCAGCAATGTATATGTCTGGACTGCAACAGAGTGGGGTCGTATCCTAATTTCAATGCTTAATGTTTTTTTGGGGGGGTGTGATCGGAGGATGAGCTGAGTGTCCTGGGATCACTGGACCAAGCAGAGTATGTGTGGGGTGGGGGTTATCTGGGATTGTTGGGCTGTAGTAGTTCTTTTATGGGCTATGGGGGTGGTGGGGGAGGGTTCTATGTTTAGAGGCACTGCAGTCAGGAACTTGGTTTGTTGTTTTGGCTCATTATCATAAGGTTGCCCAACTAGAGTTAATAATACTGTTGTTATATTAGGTTGATATGGATACTTTGATTTGTACCAAGTTTCTCACTTGGAATGTGAAAGGAGCTCGACTTAGCGAAAAGCAATATAAAATTCTTAAGCACATAGAACTTACTGAGGGAGAAGTAGTGTTTTTCAAGAAACACACTTGTTGATATCTGAAGCTCATTCTATGAGGAAGCTGCAGATGGGTCAGGCCTTTGCTTCTCAGGGCACCACGCAGAGTAGAGGAGTTATGCTCCTTCTGCATAGATCTTTACCATTCAGGCCATTACAAATAATTCAGGATAAAGAGGGAGGTATGTTTTGGTGAGAGGGAAGTTATCAACATAGAAATGTTATGGGGATCTATTTATGGTCCCAACCTGGATACTCAGGACTTTTTTGTAAGTTTGCTCAAGGCTCTGTTGCCTTTTGCCCACCTTCCTGTGGTTCTGGGTGGGGATTTCAATCTGACCTTGGATCCCCTCCTGGACAGATCCAGTAAATCCCAGGCTCACTTAACCCCGGCAACTCATGCACTGTCCGAATTGCTAGATCAACTTGGGCTGGTTGATATCTGGTGGGTACTCCACCCGGACTCCAGGGAATTTACCTTTACGTCCCCTGTACATAGGACATCTTCCTGTCTGGACTATGTTTTTGTTTCTAGATCTCTTCTCAGTGGGGTCCTTAAGTCTGAGATTCTACCTGGGTCTATCTCCGATCATGCAGCCGTAATGGTAGCTATCTCAATGGCATCCTTAATGAGGAGAGGGAGCAGGTGGAAATTTAATAATCAAATTCTTAGGGTGCCCAAGATGGTTAAATTTATATCCGAGCAGATTGAGGAATTTATTCAGAATAATTCAATCAATGAGGTTCATCCAGATATTTTCTGGGGGGCCCTTAAGTCTTATTTAAGGGAAATTCTAATTGGTTTTACAGCGGGCAGGAAAAGGAAAGAAATAGAATTATGAAGGAACTTGGTTCAGATTAGGGCGCTGGAAGTGGATTCTGCCAACCAGTTCAGCAGGGATAAGGAAGAGGAGTTGATTAAGGCCAGAGATGCCTATCTCAAGTTGTTGGGAGAGCAATCAGAATTGGCATTGGTTAAGACAAAAGCTAAGTACATCGATCAGGGTGAAAAGCCTGGGAAGTTGTTGGCAAGACGTCTCTCTCAATTAGAATCCTCTAGGTTGATTGAGGGAATTGTTTCTGATGAGGATGGTCTGGTCAAAACATCTCCGGCTGAGATTGCCCATCTTTTTTGTCAATATTTTGGGAATCTTTACAGGGAAATGTCAGCGCCGCCTTCAGAGCACCAGATAAGGAGGTTCTTTGAGGGTTTTGACATGCCCGCCTCACTGAGTGTGAGAGGAGTTCTCTAGTGGCAGATATTTCCTTAGCCGAGGTGGAACTGGCTATTAAGAGCTTGGCGCTAGATAAAACCCCAGGGCCGGACGGTTTCTCATCCAACTTTTATAGGAAGTTTTCCGCCTTTTAGCCCCCGCACCTCCTCAGACTGTTCCATATATGTGCTGGAAATGAGGTGGAGAAAGTATTTTATGAAGCTTTCATTGTTTTGCTTCCCAAACCTAATAGGCCAATTACCGACTCCAGCTAGTTATAGACCCATATCGCTCTTGAATTGTGATTTAAAGATCCTGGCTAAGGTATTAGCGGACCGTATTAACAAAGTGTTGCCTAGACTCATAGGGAGTATGCAAGTTGGCTTTATGAAGGGTAGGTCATCAATTGATCATTTTAGAACTCTGGTCTATGTCTTCTCGGCCTCGAGGAGCCACCCATCCCATGGCGCTGGTCTCCTTGGACGCCGAGAAGGCTTTTGATAGGGTCTATTGGGTGTATTTATTTGAAACTATGCATAGGTTCAGTTCCTGAGGAGTTTTAGGATGGTTAAGAGCCCTTTATTCTAAGCCGTCTGCTAGGATAAGTTGTAATGGAGTTATTTCTAACTCCTTTCCATATATGCGTGGCACAAGACAAGGTTGTCCATTGTCCCTCTTTTATTCAGTTTGTACTTGGAGCCTCTGATTAGGAAGATACTTCATGATAAAGGAATAGAACCCATTGAGATAAGGATTTCCCATTAAGGTTACTGCCTATGTGGACGACCTGCTGATCTATGTATCACGATCGTTAAGTCTATCCCTATATTACTGGACGTATTTAAGGGTTTCGGTCAAATTTCCAATTATAAGATCAATCCTGATAAAACTGTGGTTTACCCTCTTAATTCCAGGTTATTTAAGAGGAAGTAATGGATCTGGGGCTTAAATGGAGCCCTAACTCCTTTAAATATCTGGGTTTAGTTTTAACCTCGTGAGGCGTGTGGCTCCGTCCAGTTAAATTTGGATCCCTTGGTTCATACCATTAAGCATGATCTTAAACGATGGGATCAATATCCCCTGTCCCTTTGGGGTAGAATTGGTATAGTGAAAATGAATATTTTTCCCAGGCTTTTTTACCCAGTTAGCAGATTGGATATATTCCTCTCCCTATCGTGGTTTAAGAACCTTCATACCATGATTGCTGATTTTATATGGAAGCATAAAAAGTCCAGAATGGCGTATTTCAAGCTGGCTGCTCCTAAAGAGTTTGGGGGATTAAGGCTACCCATTTTGGTTTATATTGGTGGGGCTGCACAATTGAGTAAATATAGTAGATGGGCTCAGTTAGATGTAGCCAACCGGAATATGCTCTGTTATGGTTGGAGATAGAAAGGGCCTATATCAGCAAGTTTGGGATTAATCCTAGGGCCTTTTCTTTATATCTCCTAAAGCTCTACCATTGGCTCTGAAAGGGTCCCCTATTGGGGTGGCGTTAGGTCCCCACCAGCTATGTAGATTTCTTAAATATAATCACTTAAGGGATAGGGAGCAGCCTGTGTGGGGAATCAGCTTCCTGATTGGTGGAGGGTGATTAAACCTGGATGGTTGGAGAATTTAAAGGACTGTTCCCTGGGGGACTTCTTTGATACTAGCGGTAGCATAATTCCAGCGCAGACTCTGATTGCGAAGTTTAATTTGTGCAATAAGGACATTTTCAAAGTGTTGCAGATTAGGCATGTTTTATTACAACAGGTGGGTCCGGACTGGGAACAAACGCCCTCTGTTGATTTTCTGGGAGGGATATGTCCCCTTGTTGGGACACAGCAGGTGATTTCCAAGTTGTATGTGGTATTGTTTCAACGGGCCTGCGCTGGAAAGGTTGCATCGTGTACTTACTGGAATGGAATGTTTCCAGACCTTTCTTTAGACTGGAAGGGTATCTGGATAGCTTGCCATAAGTATTTGAAGCATGATCAACTTAGGCTCTTACAATTTAAAGTTATACATAACATGTATTATTCACCTCAGAAATTGCAGAGCCTGGGATTGTTAGATGATTCAAAATGCTACAGGTGTGGGATGGGTTCAGGAGACCTGTTACATATATTTTGGCATTGCCCCTCTGTAGCTCCTCTATGGAATGAGATTCAACGTAAGTTGAACCCACTTCTAGGTCTGGAAGAGTTGTTTAGGCCTGAAATTTGCATACTGGGTGACATGACTGCTGTTACTGTCAAGAAAAGGAGATTTTACATTTCTTTGGTTGCTGTCTCGGTTAAGAAGCTTGTGCTTAGGCATTGGAAGGACAGGTTTTGTCCTCTTACAAGGAATGGCTAAGCGAGCCCTGGCTTTTTGTTGTTGAAAGAATGATTGCTATTATGCATAACAATCTACCTTATTTTGAAAGATCTGGGGGCTGTTTGAAATTTGTTATTCTAACTAGTTCCTAATGCTATTGTGGTTTTATTTAACTTATTGCGTGTGCCTTGGGTGGGGTGGGTGGGGGTTAGGGGGTGGTTTTTCTGGGGAGAGGGGGAGTGGGGATTTAGGGGTATTAGGGGATGTACTCAGGGAGTTTAGGTAGTGGGGTAAGGCAGAGTACTCTAACTGTTTGTGTTGGGGCATTATTAATGTATCTGTATATGTAATGTCGATGTCCTGCTATTACTCACTCTGCTGGAAAATTAATAAAGTTTAAATGAAAAAAAAAAAGATTTAAATTCTCCTTAAATTCATTTGAAATTGCATTTATTCCACATAAGTTCTAGTGGTAATTTTTTATCTTATGAGTGGCTTACTTTTGGCTGTATACGCAATGAAATATGCTAATTTTCAATCCTATTATTTTGGGCTGCAAAAAAATGCAAAAAATGCTTCTTTCGAATGGATTTATTTGCACTTATTTTTGGCTTTATTTGATGATAAATATGCACATTTTTAATCCTGTATTACTTTGGATTTTTAATAAATATAAAATAAATGTTTTTTTTGTTTTAAGCCAAAAGAACTCCAAATGGATTACGTATGGCTTATACTTGGCTGCATATGTAACAAAATATGTAAATGAGCATGTTTTGCTTATATTTGGATTTCTTTTTAGAAATATTCTATTTACACTGTAAATGCATTATCCATGGATTTAATGCATTTTCAGTATAAATAGAATCTTCCTATAAAGAAATTCAACTGTAACCAGAACCTGCTGATTTACATATTTCACTGCACATGCAGCCAATTGTAAGGCATAAATAATCCATTATGATTTCTTTTGGCAAAATACAAGCTTAGATGTATCTTTGAATGTCCCTTTTTTTGTGTAACAATACTAAACGATTTATTGTTTTTAAGAAATACCTAGCCATGTACTATATCTGCTACCACATAAAACTGTATAATTGTACTTGTTTATGAATGGACTGTAAATAACTCTGGGTTGCTCCTGAAAATGGGGCACTAGTCTCAGTGAGCCAGCCCAGTCAGCAAAATTCTATAGATCAGTCAATGAATAAATAAAGAAATAATTATGGGGACAACATCCTGTCAGCACCGTAAAACAGAACCAAAATTAGAAAATGTTTGTAAATGTGAGCAACAGTAAACACATAGATAGCAAAATACCAGCAGGTTTGAGTGGGCACATCCTGAATAATAATTCCAAATATCATAAAATCCCAACTAGCATCCCAAGTATTTCTCACTATTCATGGTACTCATACAAGGGGAATTAATTTAAAATAGACCTTGTCCTTTCCTAGGTGACAAAAGCTAGTCCCTAGGCCACACTCTCCACTTACACCACCACACCTTCCCTGTTCTGCCACACAGATAACAAAAAAAAAATTGTATACTCTTGCCATTTTTAAAAGCCCCCACCAGTCAACCCCCCCCAACCCCAGATCATCATTATTTATATATGCTAGGTCCCCTACTGAACCACAAGCCATGATTTGGGAGCAACATGTAACAAGATATCCAGGATAACCTGCCTCCCCAACCCACAGCACATTCAGCCACCAGCTCATTCAGTCCACAAGCTGAATGACAGAGTGCAACAGCATGCATGATAGGGAGGGAGGAGGCGGAGCGTGTGTAATGCATGAAGCTATGCATAAATCGATCTTCCTAGCCTTATCAACGACACTCACCACTCTGGACACTCCCTCTCACTCACTCATTGGCGCCTTCCTGCTGTATTGAGCAGCTCACTAATAGAGCAGGTGGTCACATGCCGTGGGTTGGGGGGTGGCGACTGGGTCTGAATTTCAATATAAAGCCAATTTCTGCAGTGGTTTCTAAAACCAGTAATCCACCTTTTAGAAATGTTCAGTGAAAATAATTCACCATTTAGAACATGAATTACTTCTCTGAACAGCTGCCTTAATCACACACATGCTCCAACAAACCAGATACAGGGCCTGGATTAGAAAAGGTAACAGACAAACCCTCTCAAGAGTGCACATTTCAAAAACGGGAACCAGTAAAAATAACTTTAAAGTACTGGGTGCTGTTTTGAAATCAGCACTCATGAAAGTGTTTGCCCATCACCTGTATGTTTTAGAAACAGCCTGCTCAGATCATTACACATAGTGAAACATTCTCCTTGCAGAATGCATTGGTAACCGTGCACCTAGTAAGGTTAGTGACATCATGAAGGCACTCAAGTCTCATGCTCATGATGTCACTAACCTCAGTCAGTGTAAGGTTAACAGTTCATTCAGCATGGAGTGCGGTTCTGAATTCTCTATCTGTGCCTGCAGCCATACCACCTTGGAGTCTTCTACTATAAAATGTCATAAGTAAACAAGATTGGATCTGTTTAGTGGAGACCTCCAACAAACACCAGGTAGGGAAAATGCTGAAAATAGATCTTTTCTTTGAGCCAAAAAATACACAAATCAAGTTGCTACACATTACAAAGGTGTGGGTACCTTGTTATATGCCTCTCACCTTACAGGGCAGTTAGGTCAATAAATAGGACTTACCTGCCCCTTCAGAGTCAGGGAATCCAGAGTTGGGGTGTCCTCAGTTTGGGGAATTCTGGTAGGACCTGAAAGGGAAGAACAGAGAAGGGTGAGAAGACACAACAGGTCAGAGGTCCTAGAGGAGAGATTGGGGGGATGGTAGAATTAAATTAAGATACTTATCTGATTGATATACAGTCTGGCCAGACCTGTAGAATTAAAGAGAAACAAGCATTTGTCAATGCCGAATGTTGGCTTGCTGGCATTGGCATTGGTAGTGCAGGAGTTAGACAGATGCATCATAGGAATGGCAGTGAAGTATTGAACTGATGCCAACCCACCCCCACCCTGCAGAGAGTGACAAGCATTAGGGTGTCCCTTTGGGTGTTTGGTAGTGCAGTGTGGGAAAACATGTCGGGCAGGATGTGAGAAATGACAGCTGCACAGTTCATAAGGAGGTGTAAAAAAATGCCAGTGTTGAAAATGTGGCATGTAAATATACCAAATTTGTGAAGCTACTAGGGTGTGTGGGAAATATGCAATGCACGCTTGCAACACTGCCATTTTATGGGCGTTCGGCACCAAATTTTCAACATAGGCATTTTAGCACCTCTGCTCATGTACAGTGTCATTGTTATTTCCTCAAAGTGTCCCAAGAAGTGATTTCGCACAGGGACCACGCTATTCTGTGCCGGAAGTGCGAAAACACATTTTGGGCATGATATGTCAAATGACGGCTGTACTGTTCATCAAGAGGTGTGGAAAAATGGCAATGGTGAAAATCCAGACTGAAAATATCACAAATGCACGACGGTACGAGCGTGAGTGCAATCTGCCAACGCATGCTCGTAACACAGTTATTTTATGGAGTATCATCACCAAATTTTCAACATAGGCATTTTAGGTCCTCTGCTCATGAACTGTGTCACTGTCATTTTCATAATCTGGCCCAAACACTGATTTCCCACAGCGACTGCGCTATTGTGCGCCGGAAGTGCGGAAACACATTTTGGGCAGGATGTGGAAAATGACAGCTGTACTGTTCACAAGGAGGTGTACAAAAATGACAATGCTGAAAATCCGGCAGTAAAATATTTTGAATGCGCGCAGTTACGAGCCTGCGTAGCAACTGCGCAATGCACGCTCGTAAAACAGGCATTTGTTGGATTTTTTCCACCAAATTTGGAACTTAGGCTTTTTAGAGGGCACCTCATGAACACCACCACTGTCATTTCATTAATGGGCCTCGAAGGTGATTTCATGCAGTGACTGCGAAATCACCTTTGAGGCCGATAAACACCATGACAGTGACAGAATTCATGAGGAGGGCCCCAAAACCCCATGTTGAAAATTTGGTGCAAAAATTCCAAAAAATGCCTGAGATATGCAACAAAGTTGAAAAAAAACTATCTAGCCCATTATACAGCTTACCAGCATTTCCTCAGTTCGCGGTTGGCTTTGAAGAGTGCAGACGTGTTCCCAGTCCACGACGATCGCGCGCTGGACTCCGGTGTTGAGTATGGGGTGAGGGGTGTGGGGAGGCAGGGTGCGAGTGGGTGGTGCGGGTTGTGGGGGGCAGGGAGAATTGCCGGGGAACGCTTTTTAATTTGCAGGTTTAAAAAAAAAAGACGGTGGATGTTTGCCATGCTGGGAGGGCTTCCGCATCGCAGAAGGATGGCTGGGGGTGTGGAACCGACGGGGATTGGGCACCCTCTGTCGGCCATGGCATCAGTTGCCACGCTGGGTGGGCTCCCAGCGTGGCACCCTGTACTGGGGACAGTGGAGCCGGCGGGGATTGGGCACCCGCTCCGGCCATGGCATCAGTTGCCACGCTGGGGTGGGCTCCCAGCGTGGCACCCTGTACTAGGGGGGGCAGGTAGTAAAGTGGACATAACTTCTAAACAAAGTGACGCTGCATGACAAGCTTGTCTCTGGTTGCAGTGGTACTTTGTTTAGAAGTTTTGTCCACTTTACATAATGTTGGTGTCAGCACTAGCATGCTGGCTTATTGGGGAATGAGGGACGCACCTACTGATGCGTGCCCTGCATTCACCCAACAGCAGCCGCGCCCCCAAAGCTGCACTCTCCCAATATGTTGACTGCCGCGCACGCGGCAAGCCAACATAAAAACAGATTAGTACAGAGAACATATAGTAGCAAGGGACAGAACGGGTGCAGAGGAGCAGTGGGGTCTGATGGCTTGGGTGGCTATGACCAAAAAGTTTACTAAATAAAAAAAATAAAATAAGGGGGTACAGTACAGCAATGGAGTAAAAGAAGGGGAGTTTTATATTGGAAGCTCAACAAAACCCCCTTAGTGCCCCATGTGGCCTGCTGGTGGCCAGCAGATTTAAGCAGTAGCTCTAATGGGCTAGTGAGGATGTTCCTGGGCTAGTGGTCCCTGTATTATTTAAAAAGGGAACACTTGTGATTGAGGGGTTTTGAGTTGTCCCAGGAGGCCAGAGTTGGAATAGCCCTGGTGGTGTTGTAAGCCAACTTCCTCATGGCCGGTGGAAAATTGTGTGTTTTTTTTTTTGGTTATTCTGTTAATCCTTTCCCTGGTATCTAGTGTGTGGTGGGGGGTCCTAGGCCCTGATTGTATGTAGAAGGCAGGTAGGTTGGTCAGAAAACCGCTGACCAGAAACGCTGTGGATGTTGCTATGCAGCCATCGGTTTAGCACTACTGCGTAACAGTGACAGTGCTGGCAGGCACTTTCAGCTCACAGCCCACACAGAGTTCAGGCTGTAGCCTGCTTCATGTGGGTGGTGAAGAAGATGGAGATTTTGGGGAGGGGGAGAAGCTTGTGAAAAATATGCCTTCCTCTACCGATCAGCCTCAAAGTGGCTATGTAAAGAGCCCTCAAGGGGTTGGTTAAGAGGGTCCAGAGGGTGGGCAGTCAGCAGTAGGTGGCAGGAACTGCCAGCTAAGTCACATGGTGGCAGACTGTAGGTTCCCAGAGGGGCTGGGAAGAAATGAACTGAGAAAGCAAACACACAAGATAGAGGCCATAAAGGACAAGCTGTACTGCAGCTGAAGGCCAATGCCTGTAATGGACTTAAAAGTAGCTGTGGGTGGCAGGCAGGCAGGTGGGCTCCCTCGAGGGAGCATGGAAACAGTAAGCACTGCATACAATAGAGCTACACAGCAGCTAATGCCAGAGCACCAGGAGCCAAAGAAAGGATTGGATGGATGGAGGAAAAGAACAGCATAAGGTCCAAGAGAGACATAAAATATAATGATAATAAAACTTTATTTATTAAGTGCCTTTCAAGCACCAAGGCGCTGTACAAAAACAATAAAATCAAAACCTCAGATCATAAAAGCTTGACACCAAAGATGGGTCTTAAGTTCCCGCTTGAAAATCTCCACAGTCATGCATTCCCGAAGCTGGCAAGGCAGAGAATTCCAGAGGGTCGGGGCTATAAACATAAAAGTCTGAGGCCCAGAAGATTTTAAAGTAATCCTCGGAACCTCCAACAACCCCTCGTCAGCTGAATGGAGCTGTCATACAGGGCTGTAGGGAATCAGAAGCTCTTTCAAGTAGTCGGGGCCAAGTCCATGCAGGGCTTTGAAGATCAAAAGACCTACTTTAAAGGTGATCCGTCAGTGTATTGGCAGCCAGTGCAGATCATGCAAAACAGAGGTAATATCCATCCTTCTTGATACCCCTGTCAACAATCTAGCAGCAGCGTTCTGCACTAGCTGCAAGCGGAGGATATCAATCCCAGGAAGCCCCAGGTACAGGGAGTTGCAGTAGTCAAGGCGAGAGGTGGCGAAGGCGTGGACCAATACAGGTAACTCGCCAGACAGAATGAGGTGTTTCACCCTGGCAATGTTTCTGAGGTGGTAAAATGCAGACTTAACGACTGCTGACACCTGATGATGAAGGGTCAGCCCATCATCAAGTACCACTCCCAGGTTACGCACCTGTTCAGAGGTAAGGATCTGATCCCCCCTCCAGGAATAAACCAGAAGGCTGATCAGACCTCAGCCCCTCTATCCTGTGACCTGGGTCCACTACCATAACCTCAGTCTTACCGGCATTCAACTTTAACCAGCTCGAATTCATCCAATCATGGATTTCAGCGAGGCAGCTATTAAATACCGAGAGAGCACTAACCTGGTCGGGGGTAAAATACAGGTAGAGCTGGGTATCATCAGTATAATGGTGAAACCTCAGCCCATACCATCTTACAATGTCTCCTAGGGGCAGCATATACACTGCAAACAACAAGGGGGAAAGCACCAAGCCCTGAGGAACCCCACACTGCAGAGAGAAAGGGTCAGAGGAATAAATCCCTGACACAGCTCTGCATTCTTCCAGATAGGAAAGATGTAAACCATCTGAGAACTGTACCCGACAGTCCGCAGATGAACCTCAGGTGCTTGAGCAAAACTCCATGGTCTACAGCATCAAAGGCTGAAGACAGATAAAGGAGAACTAAGATAGAACTGTTTCTCTGATCTCTCGCCATCAAGAGATCATTGAGCACCTGAACCAGAGCAGTCTTGCTACTATGCCTCTTCCGAAAACCAGATTGGAGAGGTTCGTAGATATTATGGATGGTCAAATGGTCCTCCAGTTGATTTGCCACTACCTTCTCAATAACCTTCCCAATAAAGGGAAGGTTAGAGATAGGTCTGTAGTTAGCAAGAATATCTGGGTCCAAAGAAGCTTTCTTCAAAAGGGGAGTCACCACCACTTCCTTCAGGGAGCTAGGGAACTCACCCAATTCTAGGGAGCACCAGATTTATTTGAGCCAAAAACGGGCCCACGATCTCACCACAAACCAAAATCAGGGAGGACCTGGATCTAAACTACAGCATGTAGGGCACATCCCCTGGACAATCTACATAACATCTTCGAACTTCGGCAGGTCAAAGGAACTCCAGGAGGCCCGGGGTACCGTGGCCAAATGCCGCAATAATAGTATCCCCATACAGTGTGTGTCTGGTGGATCTCTGATCTGATGTCAGCCACCTTATTTGCAAAGAATTGAGCGATCTCATCACACTCCCTTTGTGAGAAAGCTCAACGGAGCTGGGGACAGCAGAAAACAAAGAGACCCCCGACATGCTCTAAATATAAATAAGTTTATGCAACAGGGATAGACATAAATGGACTGTGATAAATCTCTTTATCTATGGAACTGTGTGTATGAATGCAAAATCTTACATTTCTACACAGTTATTGCTACTTTATCCTCCAGTAATGTACATAGTAGACTGTGTCAGACAACCCCACCCCCACTGTTTGGCACTACATACCAGTATCTCGCTTTTAGTTTTGTTGCTTGCAGTGTTCAGGTTGCCCATCCCTCACCTACACCGCCTGCCACTTAGTCATCAGTACCTCTAACTATTCTCCCGACTACCATGCGGTAGTAATCTTTTTCTGTTAACAGTTTTATTGGGGGGGATATATTTTTTTTTTGCCTTTATCATCAAAGCTTTGTTCAACTGGCTGCTCCACACTGCTCCACCTATCATACTCCTCTGCGTGCTGCACTCTGTCCTCTCCGCACCTCTTGATATACAAAATAGACACACATTTTTTTTTTTAAACAGCTTCTTTGAAAACTGGACATGTGATAATCCCTCCTTGGTTTCTCAACCTTGCTACAACTGCCACCAGAGCTCCCCCCAAACATATAGAAAACTGTCACATGTTTTACAAAACTGCATGCTCAAACCCTGCTTGTGATGATCCCTCACTCCCTCTCTCACACTTCTGCTTTGGTTTCCCGATCTCACTACAACTGCCACCAGAGGCTCCTGCCAGCACACAGAACTGTCTAGTAACAAAAATGGACACAAACATTTATTCGAAAAGCTGCCTACTTACAAACTCCACAAAGGACAGGCACTGGGGTAAGTGTTTGGGTCGTCGCCCATGACGGTCATGCCATGTCACCTCACCCTATTCTGCAGACACCAACATGTGTTGAGGTGTGCCTTAGGGTGTTTGGCTCTACAGTCACCCCATGCCATAAGGACATACGCTGAAATGGGTGCAGCAAAGGAGAATGGGGTGAAGTCTGGGTCCAAAGAGTCCAAGGTACACCTTGATGCCTGTCAGTGGCTGGGGTGTGGGGGTGGGATAGCATGAGCAGTACAGTCGGCAATCCAAAAGCACACCCTGATGCCTGTCTGTCTGTTCAGGATAGGACATTGTGATTAGAAACCCTAATGCCTCAGGCATTTGTTGATATTTATAGTACACATTTTCAACATGGCCTTTTTGTGACCCCACCTCGTGAAAGCATTTGGGACCTCTTCTCATGAAGAGTGGCAGTGTGATTTTTGTCAATGTGTCCCGAACATTGACTTTCAACAGCGACAGTGGAATTCTGCACAACATGTATGAAAACATGTGAAGAATGACAGCTGTACCATCCGTAGGGAGGTGTAAAGAGATGGCAATATTGAAAATCTGTAGTGGGAATATTAAAAATGCTTGCACTTCCAAGCATTTTATGGACTTTTCTCACCAAATTTTCAACATAGGCATTTTAGGACCTCTGCTAATGAACAGTGTCACTGTGATTTTCGTAATGTGTCCCGAATATGGATTTCCGACAGCGACTGCACTATTCTGCGTCAAAAGTGCGAAAATACATTTCAGCCAGGATGTGAAAAATGACAGCTGTACTGTTCAGAATGAGGTGCAGAAAAATGGCAATGTTGACAATCTGGATGAAAATATTGCAAATTCACGAAGTTACAGTCGTATCCAACTCATAGCGCACTCGTCAATGATCATTTCTTGGATTTTTAACCAAATTTGCAACATAGGCTTTTTGAGAGCCCACCTCATGAACACTGGCACTGTTGCTTCGTTAATCGGTCCCAAAAGGTGATTCCGCACAGTGACTGCAAAATCACCTTTTGGAAGTGAATAACGCTATGACAGTGCCTGAATTCATGAGGAGGGTCCCAAAATGCCATGTCAAAAATTTGGTGCCAAAATTCAAAAAATGGCTGAGATATGCATCAAAGTTGAAAAACCCTATTTATGCCATTATACTGCTTACTGGCATTTCCTCAGTTTGCGGTTGACTTTGAAGAGTGCAGATGTGTTCCCAGTCCACCGAAGATCGTCACACCAGACTCCGCAGGTAAGTATGGGGTGAGGGGGGTGTGGGGAGGCAGGGTGCGCAGTGGGTGGGTGCGGGTTGTGGGAGTGGCAGGGAGACTGCGAAGGACAATTTTCTTTCTTGTACAGGTTAAAAAAAAAAAACATTGTGGGACTTTTTGTGTTTATAGGGGCATGTGGCACGCTGGGGTGAGCTCCCAGCATACCAATGGAGTGTTTTGGGGGGGGCAGCTGTAGCCGATGGGGAATTAGGCACCCCTGTCAGCACAAAAAGGGGGGGTGCAAGAGCTGAGGAGGATTGGGCACCCCCTCAGCACAAATCTAGTGTTTTTTTATGAGGGGGGACATTATGCCATCGGGGAGTGGGCTCCCCCGTCGGCAACTTAAACTCAGATGGAACTGAAGCCGATGGGGATTTGGAACCCGTCAGCAAACAAAAACTATTGTGGGGGTGCATGCTGCCGGGGACTGGACACTCCCTCGCCGGTGGGGAATTAGTGTATTGTTTGTGAACATGGTGGCAAGCCGCTACCGCCATGTTCCTAAACAATATTACACTTGGCAACGTTCGCCCAACAATAACAGGTCGCTCTCATTGCAGCGGAATGGCTGACACTGCAATGACGAAGCGTGCCCCGATTGCTGCAGTGAAAATGTTACAAGTCGGTGGCACTTTTGGAAGCCAGTGTCATCAGCACACTGTGCCTCCATTAGTGCACCACTGCCAAACCCCCAAATACAATGCCTCTGTTTGCTGCCACACTACCATGCCTCCACAACCCACTTCTCTCCCTAAGCTGTCAGGTTTCTTGCGCATGCATGCAAGCAAACATAAAAGCAGTGTTACTAACCCACAGAAACACGGAATCTGTCAGCAGAAAAGAATCACTTGGCCCATCTAGTCTGCCCAGATGTTCCCTATCAAATCCTTCCCAGCAAACCCTAAATGGTCTTGTGACCCTCCCACTTCCCTGCTTATTTACAGATATCCCCCATGTCTATGCCACACATGCTTTAAGCCCCCCAGTTTTTTTTCACCTCCACCACTATTGCTGTCAGTCTGTTTCAAGTGTCTACTACCCTTTCAGTGAAGTAGTAATTCTTCACATCACTCTTACCCCCCAAAGCTTCATCACATGCCCCTTCCGATCCAGGTGGTCTTTTTCATTTGAAGGAAACCCCCGCTTGCACCTGGTTTACCCTCGTTAGGTACTTGTGGGTCTCCTTCATGTCCCCTGTTGAGCTCCTCTCTTTTAGGGTGTACATGTTGAGAACCCACAGTCTATCCTCACGGGGCTTTTGGTGCAACTCATGCGCCATTTTAGTTACTCTTTAAACTGCCTCTACTCTATGTTTTTTCTGGGTCTTACTAATGAGTGATACACCTGCAAACACCACCACCACCCAGCTGCCTTCCTCCTCCTGCTGAAGATATCGCTCCCTTGCACCCCACATCCTGCTAGTATTACCTCGCGCGCATGCGGCGCGGCTTGTCCTAGCCCTGCAACTTTAAGATCATGTAATAACCCCAAGGTTCCTTTCCTGCTTAGTGACCATCAGTACTACCCCTCAACCCTATAAAGCAGCTTCTGGAGCCCTATGTCCTAGGTGCACGATTCTGAACTTTATGGCATTGACCATCAACTGCCATGATCTTGTCCACTCCTCTAGTTTCTCCAAGAGCCATGTGCACTATCTCTCTACTCCCTTCTTAGTGTCCAGCTTACATATTTTGGTATGGTTGTCTGCAAAAAGGCATTATCTTCTCTGCCAGTTTTTCTGCAGTGTCACTTATGAAGACACTGAAGAAAACCAGTCCTAGTACTGAGCCACACTGCTCACTGATCCATCACTGCAATGGGAACCATCACCCTCTGCCACCTGTTAACCAGATTTTCCCCATAGCTGCTACTTTGTTTTTTCACCTGCATCTCTGATCGGCTCCCTTCTGCACTGCAGCACCATCACACTGGTATCTACCAGGACTTGCTCTGCCGTAGAATGGATCCAGTATGTGGAAGAGCAGCCTGGGTAGCCAGGATAGTCTCACATGTTCTTTCATCCCCTAGGATGTGAGCGGCAAGGGTGCACAAGCATGTGCATAGATGTGCATGGCGAAGCACCAGCCAACATCTTCCCACCCATGAGTTGCTTCCGACTGCACTGCTAATTTGTGGTTACTCAGTTGGCTTACAACAGCGGAGCTGGCAGTCCTCCTTCCCTGGAGGAGAGCATCTCTTAGATCACTTGATCGCTCTCCTCCCCTCCCAGTGAGCCACCAACAATGTGAGCTTGTTCTTGAACTCAGGTCATCTGTGCCTTGGGCTATAGCACTACCACTGAGCCGAAGGGCTGTCTCATTAAATCAGTTTCTATTAAATTCACCACTTTGGATCCCCCTAGGCTGCTCATTCCTTAATCACTCTCCTGAAGGGCACTATGTTGAAGGCCTTACAGTCCAGATAGCAGCACACTGCTTCAAAGCAGCTCTCTCACAAACAGCCCACTGACAAATAGAAGTGCAAAATGTCAGTTCTTTAGGATCTCCCAGATGTTGCCTGGCCATTTGCCTATCAGAATAGATTGCTTAATGTACTGCCTTATCACCTCCATTCATTGTAAATGTTGCTAGCAGCATACTTTGTACCTCTCTCTAACATCCTTGAAGTGGAACCTATGTAGAGATTCTAGCTCAATTAGTGTCTTCCAAGATTTTTCAATAAAAGAATACTATTTATGTCAATTTAAAGCAAACAAATGGTAACCTACCTGTTGGTCTGGTATGCCATGTCCGGATTTATCTGTGGTTCAAGAAGAAGTGAACCTAAAAAAAGAGCATACATCATAAAGTACTACTCAGACACAAAGTTTATTTCAAATTCATGTAGCCACAGAAAGACTACTTTTGCTGTCCTCACACACAATATACATGACAAATCTGTTCCTGTGACAGTTGGGTCAAATGGCAGAGGGGAATCAGGCTGGTGGCACCAGCAGTAAGTATGGTTGATTTTTTTTTAAATAATTTCATTCCTTGGCAGCAGAGTGCAATGACCTGGCCACGGTGTTGAGAGGCAGAGCTAGTAACATCAATGGGTTGGAGCCAGTTGCAGTAGGTCAAGCCACAATAGAGCAGTTTGGGACAGATCCCCTTCCCCTAACTTCTCAGAAGAATGACCATAGAAACATGCAAATTGATGCCAGATAAGGACCGGTGCTGTCCAGGTTCCCCACCATCCTCTGATCCCTGGCCTTGGTAAAATTAAGGCTATCCCTGGTGCCCAGTGGCCCCTCATCCTCTAATCTCCAGCCCTAGTAGAAGTAAAGATCAGGAGTTGATAGGAGGCCTGTGCCAGTCTTGGTTCCTAGCTATCCAGAGTGCCATACTCTAGAGAAAAGAGGGAGTGGGACAGGGTTGTCAGATGTGAATAAGTGGGTAGGAAGAGGGCTGTTTGGGGAGGGGCAGTGGACCAACAGGGTATACTTTAGAAAAGGGCAATAGGGGGAAGGGTGACCCAGTGGATCATCAGGATGTTATACCATGACAAGGACCAGGAGATTAGGGTAGATGGCTGCAGCCCCCCTAGCCTTTGGAAGGGTGCAGCTATGCACCAAATTAAGTGCAAGTTTTTGGCGACTGTAAACAACTTTGCTTAGGGAGTTGTTCAGTGCCACCAAAAATACTTCCCACTGCACAATTATTCAAGAGTAGACAGCCTCATTTACATAGGATCAGTGGTATTACAGCACCTTGGCTTAGAAGTGCACACAGGGCTCACAATGCCTGCAACAGGTGTACTGCAATTGTAGTCTTTTCTTTCTAGCTGTGAAAAGCTTCATCAGTTGATGGCAATAAAGAGAAAATATTGACCCTGACAGATGAACAATAACCAACAATAGTTATGACTATTGGTATTCAATAGTGTGTCCCAAGGAGACAAGATTATTCCATTATATACCCTAAAAAATTCAGGTCTGACCACCATAGCTACCATCATTTGGTGCCTGGAGGGCCAACCCCATGGTGCTGAGGGTTGAAGTACTGGTGTCACGCCTTGCACTGTGCCAGTGACCCAGGTGGGGGAAGCAGAGGAGCAAGACTGAGCCATGGCAAGGCAACTCTCTCCTACTAGAAGGGACTGGTGACTCTCTAGCCACTGGCCACCAACCGGTGGAGGATGGAAGGGGGCGCTGACCGGGAGACCCAGTGATGGTCATGGGGTGGGGTGGAGTGGAAAGGGGCTGAACTGGCATCATGGGGCATGCGTGCACCTTCACGCACATGATACCTGTGTGCTGGGTCCCTAGAGAATGGGAGAAAATAGGCACAAAACCAGAAAAACTATAAGTAAAAAAAATCTGGTGCTTGGATGAACCGCCACACCACATGGCCGTCCACCCTCCCCACCACTGGATCACCCTTCCAGGAACCAGATCAAGCTCTCCTCTCCAGCTCACAATCCTCCATGCAGCTTGAAACCCTTTCTGCCCTAGCTTTCCACAAGTTGGGCATATTCCCTGGAGCTACACCACCCTACAGCCCAGCCACTTCTCTCTCTGGTGACCAGCCTTCCTGCATCCGGACCAGCATCCAGATTTGTTTCAATTCCACTGAGCTACCAAGGTGACTACTGTGGTACCATGTGTCAGTGGTAGCACAATTGGGCACTTGCAGTGTTAATAAAATGGTTTTATTCCATGCCTTATGCTGGTGGTACCACAATGGTCATACAGCATGGTATCACAATGATCTGCTTAGGTCACTGGTGTCACAATGACCACATTTTAGGGGGAAAACCTGCCAGTGGAGGTATCCAAAAGAATAATTGAGACATCCAACAAGATCAGACATCCACACATCTTTAATGTAGGTACCATCCAACATCAGCCTATTACCGGCTGTACATTGGAAATCCCACTAAAGTTATCCAAACACCAGTCATGCCCCTAGTCTATCATACACACTGTCCACCTAGCCTCACAACATGATGCCGAAAGGTGTAGCCTTAGTGCAGTAACCCTCCTTGTTCACATGGAAAGGACAAAGTCACCCTGGGGACACACTTTCTCCCTACAAAAATGAAAACAATAAAGTAAATGGCCCCAGTTCTACCTTTTCCCCAGATGTAAGAGGAAGGTCTTCCTGGGAGTGCAGACAGTTTCTGTATGTCCTGGCACTGTCACCATGAGTTACTTCAGTGACATCTCCTTGAAACACAACTAACGCAGTAGTTCAGCTGAGACGTGACTTTCCTTTAGCATGGTATCCTCTACTTTGCTGCAGGTGGGACAAGAATTGTTAGAGATTACGACCCCATGTTCCCCCTTACACTGTTATATCCACCAACCCCATGCAGGTCATCACACCAATGGACCCTATAATGTCATGTACCCTGTCACACCTCACAATCCCATACCCCCATGAATGCTGTCCTCCCATGCCCCCATGAATACTGTCACACCTCAGAATTCCATACCCTCATGCATGTACAGGAGATGGACATTAGAGAACCCCTGGGTGGGAGTGACCAGACTACAGTGTGGTTCAGTATAGACATGGGTAAAGAGAACATCCCCGCTAAGATCGGAGCATAAGATTTCAGGAAAGCAAACCTCAAAAGAGGAGGAGAGAAGAGACTTAGGAGGACCCGGGGAGCATAGACGAGGGCATGGAGTTGGACAGAATATGGGGCACCATTAAGAAAGCAATTCAGAAGGCAACAAGCAGCTGCATAAAGATGAGGGGTGTGACTGCCATGCTGGTTTTATGGAGAAGTGGGCAGAGTAGTAAGGGATAAAAAGGCAGCCTATGAGAAATTAAACAAAAAAAACAACAACAAAAAAACAGCAACTGGGGCATGAAGAAGAGTACCAGAGGCTAGCCAAGATAGCCAGAAGGGAAGTACAGCAAACCAAAGCACAGAAGGAGCTCCAAATAGCAGAGGGAATAAAGAAATGTGAGAAGGCATTCTTTCTTAATAATAATAATAATAATAATAATAATTTTCTATAACACAATTCAATAATCAAAGCACTGTACGAAACTTATGAATAAAAAATTCATTAAAACAAATAGAATAAAACAATCCAATTTCAGAATACTTACTGAGATAATTAAGACAATTATATAGTATTCCTGAAAGCAAGGTGGAACAGATCGGTTTTTAAGACCGTTTTGAAGCTCCCCACAATCAGGCACTCATGAATCTGATGAGGTGGAGAGTTCCACAGCATTGAGGCAGCGTACATAAAAGCTCAAGACCCAGAAGTCTTTAACCGTACCCTGGAAGCAAACAACCCCTCGTCAGCTGAGCAGAGTGGGCCAGCTGGGCAGTGAGATCTACATAAAGGAAAAGATGGACAAAAAGGTTGGCATCGTCCAACTTAAAAAAGAGAGGACTGATGGGTTACAGAAGACAGTACAAAAGCAGAGGTATTAAATGAATACTTTTGCTCTGTCTTTATAAAGGAAAGGGAATGAGTAATACCACAAACTGGATAAGGGAGGGAGGGAACAGAGGGAGGGAACAGAGGGTACCCATTAGGAATCATAAGGACAGAAAGAGTGAAGGTGGGTGGAAAAATCCTTGGGTCCAGATGCAATACACCCCAGGATGCTAAAAGAGTTGGCAGAGGAGCTGGCAGCCCCACTGACAATTTCTTCAATAGGTCTCTTGATAAATGGGAATAGTACCAGTAGAATGGAGAACAGCACATGCAGTGCTACTCCACAAGAGTGGACCCAAGGAGGACCTAGGCAACTATAGACTAGTCAGCCTGACCTCAACTGTATGTAAATTTATGGAGAACATACTGAGGGAAGTGCTAGTCGGGTACTTGGAGGAGAATTGTCTGCAGGACAAGAAACAACATGGGTTTGTTGCAGGCAGATCATATCAGATAAACTTGATACATTTTTCGATGGGGTCACAAGGACAGTGGACAAATGCCAGGCAATACACCATTTACCTGAACTTTGGTAGGCCTCTGATTCTGTGCCACACAGAAGGTGGATAATGAAACTGAAGGACCTAGGGGTGGGGGAGAAACTGGCAAGATGGGTTGAAAATGGGTAAGTGGCCAAACACAGAGTGTAGTTGGGGGAGGGGGGTTCTCAAGCACTAATAAAGGGCATCAGTGTGGTCACACAAGGGTCAGTGTTGGGGCCAGTATTGTTTAGCATCTTTATTTGAGACAGTGGAGAAGGTATTCAAGGCAAGATGTGCCTGTTTGCAGATGACACCACACTCTGTGAGAGATTGGATACACAGGAGGTGATACAAGAGCTGAGGAAGGACTTAGCATGACTGGAGAGATGGTGAGGAATATGGCAGCTTGGGTTCAAAGTGAAAAAGTTAAAAGTGATGCATATTGGGGTCAAAAACCCAAGGACAGAGTACTACATAGGGAAGGTTCAAGAAGCAGCTTCTGAAAAGGACCCGGAGGTGGTAATTACTAGTGACCCGAAACATTCCGCTCAATGCTGAAAGGCTGTGATGAAGGCAAATAGGATGTGTGGATGCAATGCAAGAGGTTTCAGTAGCAGGCAGAGTGAGGTTATTTTGCCAATGTACAGGACATTGGTAAGACCACATCTAGAATACGAGCTGAAGCATTGGCATCCATACCTTAAGAAGGACATTAACATGCTGGAGGGGATCCAGAGGAGAGCAACTCAGACCATGCTTTTATCCAGCTACCACAACAAAAATAAGCACCACCCCTCTTCATCTCCAACTCATGCAGTGAGTCGCTGGAACAAGTCCACTTGTTCAAGTATCTGAGGATCATAATAGAGAATACCCTCACGACTGCACACCATGTTGACTCTCTGGTCAAGACAGTCAATACCAAGATTGGTGTCCTGTACAGGCACAGGCAATACCTCTTTCCAGAGGCCCTTCGCCTCCCAGTCCACAGCTCCATCATATCTACTATTGACTATGGACTAGTGGTCTACGAGGTGGTAATGGATACAGCGATCAAGAGAGTTCAGACTGCACTCAAAGCCTGCAGATTCATCCTGGATGCTGAGCGTGGCATGCACACCTGTACTCTGTACAAACATGGAGATTGGCTGTCATCAAGAAAGAGTCAAATTCCAGACTAGCATCCTAGGGAAGAAGGCTCTATTGGGTAAAACATTGCCTTGTGTAGGCAATTTGATCAAGGCAGCCAACTCATTACAGATCACCAGGGGGAGGACTAAAGGGGCATTGGCTATCTCCTCCCATCACACCTCACTTGGGCAACGTGCATTTGCCTACTGGGCCACCCTGTGGATGAATGAACTTCCCGGGCACCTCTTGGCCACCAATTCTCTGGTCCAATTCAAGACCTCAAACAGCACCTAATAACACTCTAAGTGCACCTGCCCCCAAGTCCAGCCACACCCGCTCTGTCTGCCCCCCAGTAAGCACTGGGCAGGCCTCAGGTACCCCCCTCTCTCCCTTCTCATGCCTTGCCTCAGCAATCTGTTGATGTCATGCTCCTTCAGCACCCGCCACCCCACCTTTCCCCTTCCCCAACTCCGAGTTCCGTGAATTTCCCTAACAGTCACTACTAATGCAAGCTGCCTGACCATGCCCCCTCACACCCCACCATTTACTCTAGCACGTCTTCTCCACTCAGCCTCCCCTCACCCCCTATTTCTGCCCATGGTGGAAAACCAGCTTCTGCTGGCCATCATGACCCTTCTTCCCCTACCCTTCACCTCCACCGCAGTATACCTCTCTCTTGTGCCTCCTTTCTTCACCCCACTGCCAGCTACCCCCGTCCCTCTGAACTACTAACAAGGTACTTTGTAGCTGTTTATTCCCTCCAACCCTCAGTAAGTGTTTTTCTTGATATTTAACTTGTACCTACGTTTTGAGTTATTCTGTAAGTTCTGAATCCAAGCTGTATCGTTCATTGTGATATAACTTCGTTTTCTCCAATTGTACTTTGTTTTGCAAGATATGATGTGGAACCTTTGTAAAAGAGCTTGCTCTCAAAGGTCTTTTCTGAATCACTAAATAAATAAAATAAAAATGTTTTACTCAAGGGGCTACCTCTGCCCATGGTGGAAAAATCAGCTTCTGCTGGCTTTCATCAACGAGAAATGCCAGACCTTCTAAACCTTGGAAGATGACCTAAATCTGGGAGGAAGGCAAAGACTTACCATCCTTAAAAATTTACTCAGGGCTGACCCCACGCATTTATGTCGGCACTGTGATGGAAAGCCCCTTAAACTGACAGATCTGTTTTAGTTCAAAACATTTCTTCCTGCAGGATTAGGAAATGCCAGGTGGCTTCCTGACCATTCCCAGAACAAGGCTAAAATCAGCTGGCGATAGAGCCTTTAGTGTTGCGGCTCCCGTTCTGTGGAATTCTTTGCCAGCTTCGGTCAGGGAAGCCCCACAGTGGATATTTTTAAGGACCACCTGAAGACTTTTCTTTTTTCCCAAGCTTTTGATATTTAGATTAGTATATACAGTAAAGACTGTGATTGTATTAGATCTATTTATTCAATCTGTATAAAATTTTGTGTTTTAAATTTTGTGCTTTTAAAATTCTGTTTAAATTTTGTACAGGGCCCAGAGCCTCTGGGATTGGGCGTCTTTTAAATAAATTTTGCCTTGCCTTGCCGAACCTGAATACACCCATATTCATTTTGTTACATTCCTGCTGAATCCAGCATTCTGATTCCTGATGTTCCACTGCAAATGCAGTAACCTGATATGTGGGTCATGGGTATAGGTAATGCAAAGGGTGCAGGAAACAGGTAAGGCACAGTTATGGCTACAACACTATAGCTTGCCTACCTAGCAGAGAAAAGAGATCTCTTACCTCGGTACTGAGGTTCCTGGGATGGGTGTCTCAGAGTGATGTCCAATCATATCTGTCAAAAAAAAAAGCCATGGGGTCACAAGGAATCCATAGTTCTTCAAGAACAAAATAGGACCAATAGGGGAAAGTTAAACATAAGCAATACTTATCAGGGTCAATATTCTCTCAGACCTGTAGAAATAAAAAGGAAAAACAAAAGGATTAGTAAGGAAAAAATAAAATTAGAAACAAAATTCCAGAGAGGTACAAGAGCTACAGGGAGAACACAAATATTACATACATGAGCCTGGTGATCCCCAGTTCAAATCCTGCCAAGGTCACTGGCTCAGGATATGACCTTGGGAATGTCACATGACCTCTCAGCCTTAAAATTGGATTAAAAGGGCTGCCCCGCTGGTACAGCAGTAGAGCTACTGCTTGTGATGCCAGTAACTCGGGTTCAGTAGCGAGCCTGGGATGCTGGCGGGGTGGCTAGGGAAGAAGGATTGCATGCCCACAGGGCCACTCTCCTGCTCTGGGGAGGGTGGGCTGTAGCCCTCACTGCTATTCAGCCACCTGGTTGACCATGGGTGGCAGTGCAGATGAAGAAGCAGTAAAGATGGGAGGGGTGGATGTTGGCTGAGGGCCTGAGCAAAGGCACATCTCAGCATGTCCTAGCCTCCTTTGCCCTCCTCAAGCAGGGACATCTGCAGGGGGCAGGGACCAGAAACACAGGAAAATACCCCATGGTCATGCCAACAGTCTAGCCTCGGTGCTGGTGACTGGGGGAGCCTGAGAAGCAGCACCAAGTGTCTAATCTCCGGAGATCTGGAGGGATGAGGGAGTTCCCTCTGCCTCACCTAGGGGATTATCCAGTGCTAAGCATGGCTATTGGAGAGGAGCACTTAATGGGGGCAGGCGTTCTTGGGTCCTCCCAACACAGCCTGCGTGGTTCACTGAGGACCCTGATGGAAGGGGGCATAAAGAATAAGTGAAAAAACAAAACGAAAAAAAACCTGTGTTAAAGCAGCAGTACTACGGAAAAAAAAACTGTGCTTTTTTTACATTTTATTCCCCGTGCCCTGCTAATCATATACCTGGTACTCTTTCTTGCCGGCATTGTACTATCGCAGAGTAATTTGCTTGGTTATTCTCTACTTTTATTTACATTTCTTCCACTAAGCATGTTGCACTGGACCCCCTCTTCTGCCAATTGCTCATGTGAATGACTTGTAGAGACATCGGGAATGATCAGCAGAGGGTCCCTCTGCTGTTGCCAAAAGACGTGATGTGATCTGTAGAAAAAGCACAGCTGAAAATTAGTCGGCCGCCATATTTATTGTAGCGTTACAACCATTCAAATAAATTGCAAAGATCTAAAAAACTAAAAATGACTGAAAAAAAACATTTACAGCTATGGAAACTGGAACTTTGGCCACATGCTTACAGCCAAAAAACAGAATTTTGATAACTCACTTCCTGATTTCATAGTACTGCTGCTTTAAAAGGGGTGTCACTGTGAACAGATCAGAGGAGTAGCCAGGACATAGCCTTAAAGTGTAGGTCTTCATTTTGATGTAATAATTTTAACATAATGGGCCTTAATTCTGCTGCACATGGATACCACCTGACCCACACAGCATATATCAACAGTTGGGCCTTCAGGGGTGGTTGGATGAAAATAACACATGCCCCAACCTCCAGCCCAGGGCAAATGAGCAAAGATACAATAATGACCCAACAGCAGATACAGTTCCAGCGAAGTTGGCAGTGCATATGGCACCCAACAATGATAGCAGTAAAAGTGGCTCAGTGTGGAGTTGGTGGTGCATGCAGCACAGCAAGTGGTGGCATTGTGCATATAAACAGCAAGCTGGAAACTGTGCAAGTGGCATTGTGTGGTGATGACAGTGTACATGTTACAGAGTTGGCAGTCCATGCAGCCATGCAGTGATGACAATACATGAGTCACTGCATGTTGTTGGCAGATCACATGGCACAGCAAGGAGTCAGCGTGGCATATGGCACTGTACAGAGATGGTGATGCATGTGACAGTGCAGTGGCGGTAGTGTGTATTGAACAGTGAGGTGGTGGCAGTGAACGTGACACAGAATGGAGGCAGTCCAGAGGAGGGCAACTAAAATGGTGTAGGGTTTGCAACAGAAGCCATATAAAGGAGAGACTAAGAGAGCTTAAAGAGCCACTGATGCCTCAAGAAGAACTTTCCAAAACGTAATAGTTGGACACAAAGCAGCCTATATATTTCTCATCGGCTGTGTATTTCTTAGCCCCGTTACTTATTACTGAGGTAATTTCCCTCAAAAACAAGATACTTGTTTCTTGAGGGTTGATTTGCTCCTATTGCTTCTTCCCAACCCAATGTCATAATACTCTGCTTGTGACATCACAGTTACCCCCATGGCAACAGACTGTGATGCAACAACTGGGCATTATGATTTCAAGTTGGGAATAATCTATAGAGGCAGATGAACTCTGAGGCATAAATATCTTATTTTTTTGTGGTCATTTCTTCAGTAATAAATGATGAAGAGGAAAAATCTATACAAGGTCTATGAATACAAACTGACTTGTGCCTAAATATTATGTTTTCCAAAGTTTTCCCAAAGGTGTCAGCTGCTCTTTAATATGTATACTCTTGAGGAAATGGGGGGCATGATAGAAACTTTCAAGTACTTCAAGGGAATCAACAAAGTCCAGGAAGGTAGCATCTTTCAGAAAAAGAGATGTGCAAGAACAAGGGGACATAATTTAAAGATATTGGGGGGATGGCTCAGGGGCAGCATAAGGAATTTTTTTTTTTTTTTTTTTAACTTTACAGAGAGAGTGGTGGATGCATGGAACTGCCTTCCTGAGGAGGTTGTGGGTCAAAAACAGTAGGGGAATTCAAGAATGCATGGGACAGCTATAAGGCAATGATAGTGGGGGGTATCTGAAGAAGGACATAGTGCTGTTGGACAGAGTCCAGAAGAGAGTGACCAGGATGATTCAGGGCATGGAGGGGAGGCCCTATGAGGAGAGATTGGAAGAGCTTGGGCTGTACACACTGGAGGAGAGGAGGGACAGAGGAGACATGATAAGGGTCTTCAAGTATGCAAAAGGAATAACGGGAGAGCGGAACCAAGGGGCTGTCGAAGCTTAGAGGGGGGGACAACTAGGGGCATGAGGGAAGGTGGAGGGGAAATTACAAGGGGAGAGTAGTAAGCATTATTTTACTGAGAGGGTGGTGGAGCCGTGGAATGCACTGCCCAGGAGGCTGGTGGAGGAGGGCACAGTGGAGGGCTTCAAGAAGGGGTGGGAGAAGTACAAGGGGAAACTAAAGTCAAAGAAGACCCTCTCAGGGGCTGTGGGTGGGGTGGGATAGCAAGCACCCACTAGGTGGCTGGCTACCAAGCAGACATGGCAGACCATTAGGCCTATTCTGCTGGCTTTTAGTATGTTAGTATGTAGAAGGAAGTAGGCAGTTGGTAAACTAGAATCTGCAGCTTATCCAATAGGTAGGGAAATGGGCAGACTGGGTGGGCCAAGCAGTCCTTATCTGCCGTCAAAGTCTATGTTTCTATGTACAATATATACATATATACACATTATATATATATATATATACACACACACACATATATATACACACATACATATATATATATATATATATATAAATAAATAATGGTGAGGGGAGTGCACATGGCACAGCACAGAGCCAACAATACTAGCCTTATCAGTTGAGGGCTGCAGAGGGGAAATAGTTACACTAATGGATGAACTGACAGACTGTTGTTTTGACTACTGGAAGCCAATATCAATCAATCAATCAAAGTCTTTTATTTAACCAGGCGATCACCGTTGAGCAAGCTCATTTTCGAAGTGGACCTGGGTTTGTCAACAAGGAGCAAGAGACAATATACATGGGATGCAACACACAAGAAAATAGTAATAATACAAATACAGTGAAATACAATAATACAGTATATACAAAGTATCAGCAGGTAGCATTGACAGTAGTATATGTTTGGAACAGAAGATACAGCTAGTTTTGGGTAGGACACAATTTTTCATAAAAGTAAAGAAATATACATATCAGGTGCACTGAACACAAATACTGTAAAACATAATATAAAAAGATATATAGTGATAAGGTATGGAGAATTTAGAGCTGGAACCAGGGTCAAAGGAATGTAGAAGGGACAGATATGAGGGTAGAAAAAAGGGAGAGGGAAGAGTCAATTATAGATGTGATCAGTCTTTTAACAGTAGTAATTAGAGTGTGCTTGGACTTATAGGAGTCACTAAGGTAGACAGGCACAGGACTCCTTATTATGATGTAGATATAGAGATTTAAAAGCTGCTAGGCTGATGGGGTGAGTTAATTTCAAAGATTTTTGCAGCTTGTTCCACAGTTGAGGGAGCACAAAGCTGATGGCTGCTCTGCCAGTGTGAGATTTTGCTTTGTAAACATGAAGGTAGATATATGAGGTGCTTCTCAGGGCATACTTCCTCCGAGTGCACAAAGGTAAACAGACAGAGATATACTGGGGCAGTTTATTTGAGATAGCTTTGTATGTCCAAACCGCAGCATTTTTTTGCCATTTGTAAGCAAGGGATGACCATCCCACTGCCGTGTACAATGCACAGTGGTGGGTTGAGTATGGAAGACCTGTGATAAATCTTATGGCTCTGTGATAAAGCGTAGTAAGGTTTGGCTAGGGTACCTGCAGGTCCCTGACTACATAGAAAGTCTGCATAATCCAATAGGGAAAGAAAGGTAGTTTAAACCAGTTTCAGTTTAGCGTCTCTTGTGAGGAGATTATTAATCCTAAAGAACAGACCAAGTCTTTGTCTAAGTTTCTTTGCCAGTTCTTCTAAGTGATCTGTGAAAGTAAGTCTATAGTCTAACCAGACCCCCAGGTACTTGAACTTTGGTACGTAGTCCAACTGCTCACCTAGAATGGTAGTGATCTGCGGGAGTGTCCCAGCAATTGCAGGATTTATTGCATTTTGAAGGGGCGAGAGGAACATTGCTTTGTTTTTTTTTTGCATTTAAGAGCAGTTTCTGGTTTATAAGCTGATGTTGCAGCAGATTAAATTAATTTTGAAGGGTTTTACAGGCTGCTTCAGGTGTGGGGCTACTAGCATAGAGTATCGTATCATCCGCGAATAGGTGTATTTGTGCTTCTTCGATGAGGTCATCTACTTTTTTTTTTTTTGCATAATCTTTTTATTAATTTCAAAAAGTATTTAAAAAAAAAATACACAACAACCACAACATGTTTAACAGACACAACAGACAGATGCATTCCATATAATATTACAGATAGAGTTATTAATAAATTAACAATACATTAATTATATTTACCCCATCCCATTTCTACCATGTGCCATTTCCTTTACATTTCCATTCCATTCTTCCCCAAATTTATCTGTGGCCATTAATTTATAGGTCTCTAATCATCCTATATTTTCCTATCCCAATCCCATCCATAATGTAATTTCCTCTTCTCCACTAAGTGATGCCACTAAGGGAGCCCATTCCCTATAAAATGATTCTCCCCGGTCCGGTGTCTGTAGGATAAGTCTACACCACTGTGCAATTGACGGTGTTACGCATGTAACCCAAGTATTTTGTATACAATGCCTCGCTAACATTAATACTACCCTCATCCACTGTGGTAGTGGCTCCCATTCTCCCTCCTCTTCTGGATCCATTCCAAATAGACCTACAATAGGTTCTACCCCTAGAGGGCAGCCTGCCATTTGACTTACTTCCCCAATGACTTCCCCCCCGAAACGTCTGTAGAACTCTACACGCCCAGAAACAGTGCATACTCTAAACAGTCCCTCTCTCTCTCTGCCACACCTACCACATAGCGGAGAAATATTTGGGTGTGCCCTTTCTACCACCACTGGGGGATAATAAAGCCTATGCACAAATTAATAAAAGGCTTCTTTGAATCTATTACACACTAGGAACCCTGTATGCCCTTCTAAAAGCTTTTGCCAATTACCCTCTGTGATGTCACCCCCTATGTCTCTTTCCCACAATATTCCTGTTTTTTGGGTATAGTTTGGGTAGTCCTGTTTCCTATTTTTGCAGCCTTTCTAACAAAACTCTTGGGGTCTTTCTTATAAGATATACCAATGACTTATCGCCCCACCATTTATGTACTGCTCTCCTCCCTATCCATTTTGACACAATGCCCTAAGCTGAAGGTATCGAAATACCTGTTGCCTCTGTAATCCAAGCCTTTGGACAATATCTTCCAACAAGCACAGGGTTCCCTGCTTAACCAAATCCCCTATACTCTGGACTTCCTTATTCTCCCATTCTTTGAAACCTCCATCCTCCAATCCCGGTAGAAAAAGAGGGTTATCTACCATAGGCAGGAGCAGGGTCTCCTCTCTACCAATCCCTCTTTTTTTCCTGAGATAATTCCAGGCCTCTAACACTGACTTTACCAATGGATTACCCCCACCCTGAGCAGAGAATGCCCTGAAGCCCCTACTATGCAAATATGCTGAGAGACGCCCCAGGCATCCCCATTGCTCTAAATCACCCAACTAGCCACAGCAGGTCTATGTACCCAATCCACAACATAACGTTGCTGTATTGATAGATAGTAATTCCCCAAATCTGGAAAATTTAGGCCCCCCCCCCACTTTTTAAAGCTTTCAGTCTCTGTGCTTTTCTCTCCATATAAATTTAGTAAATGCTTTCTCCATCTGACGAATATCCCTTCTTAGCAGACCCACCGGTATCATCTGCATGGGATATAAAATTCTTGGCAGGACGTTCATTTTTATCAGATTGATATGACCCAGCCATGAGATGGGAAGCTGCATCCAACGCCTCAGATCTGCCTCCACTTTTTTAAGTAAGGGCATATAATTTAACCCATACAATGTCCCAATTGTTCTGCCCACTGTTATACCCAGATAAGTGATAGTCTTAGACTTCACCTGTAACCCCCACCGTTCATCCTCCTTCTCCTTTTTAAGAAAGCACAGTAATTCCGATTTACTAAGGTTTATTTTATAACCAGAGAACTCCACAAAGGTATCTATTATCTCCAACAGAGGTGGCATAGAAACCTGCAGGTACCTGACAAATAAAAGCATGTCATCTGCATAAAGAGCCACTTTATGCATAGTACCCCTAGCCCCCTCCACCCCATGAAACTCAGAGCACTGATGAAGTGCTATAGCCAGTGGTTCTAACACCAATGCAAACTAGCAGAGGAGAGAGGGGGCAACCCTGTCTTGTCCCTCTTTCTAAATCCAAAGCATTCATGGGCACTCCATTAGCAAAACCCGAGCCTAGGGGCCCAATACATACCTCGTACCCACTGTACATATGACTCATCCAGACCAAACCTGCCCAACACCTCAAAGAGGTATTTCCACTCCACCCTATCAAATGCTTTTTCAACGTCCATAGAAATGATATACATCTTTTCATCTGTTCGTCCTGCTCTCCATATCACATTAAGCAGCCTTCTCATATTATGATAGGAGAATCTCCCCTTTATGAAGCTGGTCTGGTCTGGGTGAATCAGCACAGACAGGAAATCCTTGAGCCTCATGGCCAGCACCTTAGCTATAATTTTAAGATCACAATTTAAAAGTGATATTGGTCTATAAGAGGCACATTCCAACTCATCTTTGCCTGGCTTAGGTACCAGACAAATCAGGGAATCAAAGCAGGTAATGGGCAGCTGTGGGCACTCCCTTTCCTTTTCTACCTGCATCAACCCACACAACACCTCCGCTGTCTGCCCTGCCAGAGTTTTGTAGTATTCCACAGGGAATCCATCAGGACCACTTGCCTTCCCCCTCTGTAACCTCCCTATAGCTTTAATTACTTCTTCCTTCTTTATAGGCTGATTTCAGTTTTCTCTCTGGGTGGACGAGAACCTGGGGAGTTTCACCTTATCCAGAAAGTCCATAATCTCTTGTCCCTTGCCCTGGCAGCTGGCCTTATACAGTTGCTTATAATAATTCCGGAAAGTACTCCTTATCCTCTGGGGTTCTCTATGCACTACCCCCCAACCCCTTATACCTGTTATCTGGGTAGGGCATTTACCTCCATTCATAAGTCGCACTAGAAGGGACCCAGGTTTATTAGACCATTTAAACATTTGTTGTTTGCAGTAAAACCAGGATGTCATAGCCTCACTTCTGACCAAAGCATTCAATGCCTCCCTGGTAGTTGTTAATAGTTGCACCACCTCCCCCCGCTCTCCCCTGGCTGCCCTTTTTTCTAAATCTTTAAGCTTCTTCTGCAGTCCCTGCCTCTTTTCATGTTTCTCCCACCTGTGTTTAGCCGTATACATTATAACAGCACCTCCCATAAAGGCTTTGCCCACGTCCCAGTATACAGCTTTTGATACCCCAGTTACTTCATTAGTTTCCTTGTACCCTTGCCATTGATCTACCAGGTATTCCCTAAACTCCTGGTTTGAGAGCATATACAATAGGAATTTCCATCGGGAGGGTCTCTAACTACCGCATCAGACCCTCCTATGACCATAGCATGGTCCGACACATGAATAGGGCTATGGGCTATATCCACCACTCTGTTATGACAACTCCATGGCAGGAAAATGTAGTCGATCCTGGAGCATGTCGCATGAGGATTAGAGAAAAAGGTATACTCTCTAGCCCCTGGGTTCAACATCCTCCAGCTATCAACCAGATCCATACCCGCCACTCCCTCCTACCACTGACCCAGTACCCCCGTCCTCCTCCCCCTGCTTTCAGAATGGTCCAGTACCAGATTCATTGTACTATTCAGATCCCCACCCATAATTAACCCCAGGAACTGTTCTTTAGCAAGTAAATCCAGGAGTTCAAGGAAAAACCCAGGGTCACATACAGCAGGGGCATATACACTACCAAAAGTAATTAATTCCCCATTTAATTGCCCCACTATGAAAACATATCACCCATCTCGGTGATCTTTCACCACTCTTGTGATTTCCATTTGTAATTGCCTATATAAAAGAATGGCAACCCCTCTTTTGTGAGTAGAGTACAAGGTGGCAAAGCACTCGCCTACCCAGTCGCATACCAGCTTAGCATGTTCCACATCCGATAAATGGGTCTCCTGGAGCAATGCAACCTGTGACCCCTTTCTTTTAAGTGCCGCTAACAGTGTTGTGCATTTGACCGGGTTGTTAATCCCCTTCGCATTCCAGGAGACCACCGTCAGCTCCTGTGTAGTAGCCATGCTGTATCCTGTCGATCCCATCCTCCACCTCGTGCACCCAGGATTCCAGATCATAAATGTGATCTGGACTCTGCAAAGATCTGTGTCCACCATAGAATGCATCATACATAAAACAACAACAAACTATATACAGTATGTAAATGCAAACATTGTCCCCCTTTTCCCCACCCCTCTTCATTTCATCTCCAACTTGATTAAAATTGTCCCACACCCCCCGCCCTCCTTCCCTCTCCACACAGACCAAACAAGAACATATTCCACCCCTCCCCATATACCCCACCCCCTTATTGTCAACACCAATTGCTGTCCTAGCATGTGTGTCAGTAAACCCTCCATGGATAAATTGCCCTGCCTCTCCACCAACGGTCGGCTTTACCCCTTCTCAAAAAAAATGATTGAAAATTGTATATTGTAAAGAACCCTTCGACCCTCCACCTTTGGCCCATAAACACAATCTGCATAACCCAAAATAGCTTCATGTCACATAATTCAGCACTCTCCAACCCCTCTCCCCCTCACATATTCCCTTCAAGCATCCGCTATTAAACTCTCCAGAAGGCTGTATGCATCCACAAGCTTTGGAAACAGCTCGAAGAGGGAAGCAGGCCGTGCCAACAATCAATGCGCTAAGCCCCTTCCCCCCTTCCCCATCTCATCTGCCTTTCGGCTCATTATCACAGGCACCCCTCCATATAAGTCCTTGCTGAAATTCACCTCCTATTCCATATATTTAGGACCAGCAGACATGTCTCTTCTCCCCGAGACAGCCCCAAGATTATCCAGTCTACTGAGGTTGGTTCGTTGATGTTGCACTCTCTTCTGCTGGGTACCCTCAGACTCCCATTGCAGGGTGTTATTGCATCCCCCCATTCCTCAAAGTCAAAAACAATAACACACTAATATAAGAACTCTGGAGGGTGGGAAAAACATAATCAGAGCGGGAAGAAAAAAAAACAGATAACTTCAAAGGTATTAAACCGCTTTATAGGCCACAGTGTTCATCCGCAGATCGGAAAAAACAGCTCCACCATCGAGCCCAAGCCCATTTCTTTATTAACCAGTTTCTTTTGTAATTCTTTCACAAATTGTTCAGCTTTAGGGAACTCCCAAAAGGAGAATGTCGCCCCCTCATGCCGTATTTTAAGAACAGCCGGCTATATCAGGAAAGTCTCTACTTTAAGACTTCTCAGCTGAACCATTAATGGGTTAAACATCTTACACTTCTTAAGGAGTCGGAGTGAGTAATCTTGTGATTGATATAACCTGACACCCTCAAATTCCAAATATCCTTTCTCTCAGTATGCTTTTAAAATCGCTTCCCGATCTTGAAATGCATGAAATCGCATAATCACTTGCCTTGGAGGCTGACCAAGTGGGGGTCGAGGCATAACAGCTCTAACTTCAGTCGCCCATTCTTTAAGTGCAAACTCAACAATTCCGGCAGTTTGGGCACAAAATTTTAACTCATCCCCCTTTTCTGCACCCTCTGGGAGACCCCTCAGGAGCAGACTGAGGTGCCTGTGATAGTTTTCCTGATAGTCAAAAGACTCCTTCAAGTCATCCAGCTCTTTTTGCAGCAGTGCCACTTGCCCAGGAACCTCCATGGTCTCATCTTCCAGTCTGGATATTTGATCCTCCACCTCTCCGATTCTATTGCTGTGCAGCATTTGTTGCCCTAGGACTTCTTGCAATTTTGACTCAATTTTACTCTCCAACTTCAGCAATCGAGGTTCCATCACCGAAATTACTTGCCCAGTCACCTCACGGCCTAGCACACTCATCTCAACCATTGAGAGTGATATAGTACCTGTGCTTTCACTCACTGGAACGGCCACTGACTTCTTCCCAGTTCTACCAGCCAGGCGCTGACTTTTCCCTGCGTTTGGTGTCAAATACTCCTCCATAGCTCCTTCTGACATATGTTTCTACTGAACACTGCATGTAAAGTATATTTTTAAAGGGTTCTTTTATAACCTTTACCAACCGTTATAACGGAGCAGCAACCAAGCACGTCTATCCAGCTAGCTGCTCATTAGCCTACGTTGTTAATATAAATGGTGAAGAACAAGGGACCAAGAATGGAACCTTGCGGTACACCCCTCAATAGGGGTTTTGGTGGAGAAACTTCCCCTCCTGTCTTTACTTGTTGAAGTTGCCCTGAGAGGTAGTTGGAGAACCATTTAAGGGATAGGGAATCCAAACCAATGTTCTGGAGAGACGACAGAAGCAGTCTGTGATCAACGGTATCAAATGCCTTGCTAGGTCCAAAAAACTGTGCAAAGTTTTTATCTAATTCAAGCTGCCAGTCATTGTCACCTTAGCTGAAACAGAGATTGTACTGTGCACGTAACAAAACTGGATTGTAACAGGTTGAGCAATTTTTCTGATTTCAGGTACTTCGAAACTCATGACTCACTATTTTCTCCAGCATCTTTGCAGGATTGGAAGTAGGAGATTGGCCTGTAGTTATTGAGGTCACTAGGATCTCCTGACTTAAACAAAGGGACCACAACTGCATTTTTTTTTCCAAATAGGCGGTAGGTCACCCTGGGGCAAGGATAAGTTGAAGAAATAGTAATTGGGACTCTTGAGGGACATGGTAGCCAACCTTTAAGAAGTATGGGTCAATGAGGTTGGCCCCAGTACTTTTCTTAGTGTCCAGCTGAAGGAGAAGATCTTCAACTTCTTTCAGGGAGGTAGGCTGCAGAGAGAAGGATGGACTGGGGATGGGTTTTTCTTGTGTATCCAATCTAAGTTGTTGGCTGAGGATATTCACGGGAGAGGAGTCAAAGGCTATCCCTGCAGTGGCAAAATGATTATTGAGAGTATCGAGGATAGACAGTCTGTCGGAGATGACAGTATTGTTGATCAATAACTTAGTAGGTAGGGAATTTATGGTGGTGTGACCTTCAATGTCTTTGATAGTCTTCCAGAATTTGGAGGCATTTCTTGTGGAGCTCTCCAGCTCAGAGCGGTAGAAATTAGCTTTGGCTTCTCTGACCATTTTAGTGCAGAGGTTCCTCACCCTCCGGAAGAATTCCAGTCATTTATTAAATTAGTTTTCCTAGCAGTTCTCCAGAGTACATCCCTACTCCGCAAAGCATCTTTCAGGTCTTCTGTAAACCACTGACAGGATTTGTTTCTGGCACAAACTTTTACAATGGGAGTATACTTGTTGAGAGCCCCTAGCACAATTTCTGAGAAAATATCATAAGCTGTAGTCAGGGACTTGGCTAGATAGAAGTCCTGCCATCGCATGGAGTCTCTTAGGTCTGATATATACCCATGGAGATCACAGTTGCGTATGCACCTTTTAAAGGAGAATTTTAGTACAGTTGTGGATTCAAGAGTAGATCTTACACACGCGATGAAGCAATGGTCACTAATATCAGAAAAAAAGACACCAGCATGGGAGAATAAATGGAGTTTGTTAACTAAAATGATATCCAAGAGAGAACTGTTATTAGGGTTGAGCTTGTTAGGACAAGTAGATTCGTTAATTAGCTGACAACCCAAGAGAATCACAGAACATTTTAAGTGGGGTGGATGCACTGGAGAGCCAATCTAATTTGAAGTCCCCTAGTATGATACACTCTGAAGATGCTGAACCCAGGATGTTTTCGAGATGTTTTAATGACTGTAGTCCAGCTGATGGGGGTCTGTAGCATCCTATTATACATAATGAGACACCGTGGCAATTTCAATCTTTAATGACAAGCTTTTGAATTCTTTTGGGACAGAGGTTGAGTCAATTATAGAGCAGGAATTTATCCTTGATGTAAATAGCTACCCATCACCTCTGGTTTTGCCTGTCAGCTCTGAACAAAGAGTAGGAGAGGATGTTAACCGTTGTTACTGAGTGCCAGGTTGGAGCCGGACTCCGTAATCACCAGAACATCTGAAGCAGTATGACATAACTTCAGGCCTGAACAGAGTAATTTTTTTAATAGGCTACATACATTAACATGCAAGAATGTCAGCCCCTTGAGGTTTGTAGCTCTGCTGGGGATTCCATGGGTGCGAGGGCCTGGATTAAGCACAGCAATTTCCTGAGCATAGTAAAAGCAGGAACAAGTTTCCTGCAGAGTCCTAGGAGAAGTGTGGGTGGCTGGGCCTTCTTTCGGTTACGTGATTTGTCTGTGGCAGTATAGGGAGTTCTGAGGCTAGTTCCCAGTTTTCCTGATGCTGCATACAATAATACCCTGACCGAGAGAGTCAAGGGGAGTAGGTGGGAGTATGTAGAAGGTGGTGTAGCACTGTGGGCAGGCTCTAGGAGAGTTCCTGTATGCCGATGCAGATGAAGGACCAGCAGCGGACTAGGGGAAGTTAGAGCACATACAAGTTCTTCTACTTGATAGTTCATCCTGAGAAGTCAAGTTTTCCCATTACACTGTATATCCTAAGAATTCCAGTCTGATCCCCACCTCCACCACCCAGTACCCAGATCAGTCTCCTCCCAACCACAGCCAACCACTCTCCTCTCTGCTAGACTCCCCTTCCGGGCACCAGACCACCCTCCATGCAGCTGCACAACTCTTCTAGCTCCAGCCCCTCGATGAAGAAGAAGAAGAATCAGCATTTATATAGCGCTTTTCATACATAATGTATCCCAAAGTGCTTTACAAACAATGCTAGACTGGTAGTGAAGTGACAATGTGTGGTAGCGGCCATATCACATGTTAACACCCACCCACAGCCTGGACAATTGCATGAACTGGGAAAAGGAATGTTGGCCAGGACACCAGGAATGTCCCCTGCTCTTTGCAAAGAGTGCCCTGGGTTCCTTTACTTCCAACTGGACATCCACCAGGACAGCACCAGGATGGGCCGAAAGGATCTCGGTTTACTGTCTTATTCAAAAGACAGCACAACCCAGCAGCACAACACCCCTCCCAATACTACATTTGGATGCCAGTGTTTTAGGTGTAAGTACAATCCCGGTGTGGGATGAAAACCCACTACCTTCTGGTCCAGAGGCGGATGTGCTACCAACTGAGGCACACTGACAGCCTGATGATGAGCAACCTCACTGGAGTTAGAGAACCACAAAGTCTCCAGACCAGGCTCTTGCCAAGCCAGTCACCCTCCCTGCATCCAGATCAACCTCCAATCACATGGCAAACAACCACCATGTAGCTGGAGTACCCCAAACCTCCCCCTTCAACAGACAACTCTCTGCAGCTGCCCTCTCCCAAAGCCCTTGGAGCAGCATTCCCCCAGCCAACCACTCTACCTAGTACTAGACCTACCACAAGCCCCATTCCTCCCACCCAGCTGACCACCAGCTCTGCAGGAGGACCTCCCTTCCATCCCTGTACTAGCCCTCCCACCCCAAAAACCACCCTCCCTGCAGCTGGCTCACCCTTTTATGCCCTGGACCAGCCTCACTCAGCAGCAACCTTCCCTGCAGCTGGACCCCTGGGACCATCATTCCTACCAATGAAACAGCCTCCACCAGCTGAGTCCCTCCCTGGAGCTGGACACTCAGATGACCATCCTTCCCAAGAACTGGACCCACCCTCCCTCCACAGTAGAACCTCCCCTGGACCACCCTCTCGGCAACTAGACCCTCCTCCCCAGGTCACCTTTCCACAACCAGGGACCCCATACCTCTCAGTCTAGTGCAAATACAATGTAAGATACTAACACAAAAACATACAGTACTCCAAAATTCAAACTTAGCACAGCACTTTCAGTAGTCTTCAGAAGAAAAAAAAACACATACACTAATCCCAGCATTACTATTTAATGTAATGGATTTACATATGCTAAAGTTCTAATTAAATATCAAATGTAAAAGCACAACTTTCTCACATCAGTTTACAAACAGGATATGCAATCACTTATACATTCCTCCACAAGTACTGTATATAAGGAGATATTTTTATAAACAACATTCTGCAGCTTTAAAAACAGAACCAAAAACAAGCACAAGGGTTTCAGCATTTACTAATATAATAAGCACAAGCAAATGTTTTTAACTAAATACAGTATCAAATGCAAGCAAAAAGCCCCCTCCCTCTTCTATTCCACACACACACACACATATATACACACACACACACTGAAATATCTGCAGTAAATAAATCTTTCTCAATCATGCTTAATCCAGATTTGCTCAGATAAAAAGCTGTAAAGTTTTTTCACCAAATATAGTACGTTACCTGCAAACTGTTTAAAATCCATCCAGCTATCCATGCAGAAATTGTTCCAGCTCTGAGATTTCCCAACTGTTAACTGATTCAAATATGGAGACAGGACAGGAAGTCACAAGAGGAATTAAGTCACATGCATCTCTTGATGCCCCCCAATGGATTTTGGGAGTTGTAGTTTTTCTTACTGTATGACTAGATGTTTAAAGTGAAAGAAACATATTAAAAGTCTGATGCCTAACTTGTATAATTATGTGATTCTTCTTGGTAGATAAGAACCTGTGTAATATATGTGATGTTCTTTCCACATAAAAATAAGTTTAACAATAAGGCCAGTTTTACAAGATACTAATTATTACAGAAAATAAATTGGGGGGGTTGATATAGAAAGGCTGTACTGGGGAACCCACAATTTTAACCCTTTATTTACCAAGGATAGCCAAACTGAGGCATTTCATTTTTGGTGAGCTCTTACAGGGGCAGTAGGAAGCTTTTTTCAGCTCCCCTCCCCATGTGTCCATGCTTTTGATTGACTGTGATAGACTGGCAGATGTGCATTTATCTCTGCATAATGTACACTGAAGAAAAAGTATGAGTGCCAGAGTGCTCCATAACAGAAAAATATAACTGTGCTAGTTTAGGACATTGGCCTCATATACAAAAGGTAGCACCAGCACTAAAGTGGTTTGCACCAGCACTACACGTGTTTGCACTTGTGCTTGGGGTGGGGCTATATTCAAAGGCTCTGTATGGCCCCCTAAACCCAGCAGTGCCCAGGCACTGAAATAACCTCTTGTGCAAAAGAAAGGGTCACCTAATGCATATTAAAGCAATGGCAGTTTCAGAGGTTTGTGGAAGTGCTAAACAGCCCCAAAAGTGGTGCTATATTGCCACCAGAAACCAGCTCTAAATGGGGCACAAATGTTGTGCCCTCACGCCAACGGCATACAGCTGTACTGCAGCTGCCCACTTCTAGTCATCTGTTCTCTTCACTGTCAGTGCTTGAGTGGGGTCTAGTGTGTCCACTCTGATCACCCATTCCCATTAGTCTTAGTACTCCCTGGTGGTCTACTGTGTCTTCAGTCACCCATTCCCATCACCATAAATGCTCCCTAGTGGCTAGTGGTACCCTATCATCTGTCTCAACACATGCAAGGTATCAGTGGTTGCCCAGCAAACTCCCACCTGATCTGCTTGCTTACAAGCCACTTCCCAACACCCCCCACCAGGTTGGCTAGAGATCATCGCAGCCCAATACGGTGACCAGCAAAGCCCTCCATTCACCTCCACAGCCGGACACAATATGAGCTGTCAGTAAGTGTGATACAGTGTGTATACCCACTGACAGCTTATATGGCAGCTGGCTAAGTAGGTGAGAGGCGAGTTAGACTCAGGGGAGCATTGATGGTGACAAGGATGGGTGAGCAGGGTGGTGGATATCACTAGCCGGGTTCCAGTACAGTGTCAATGGTGCTAAGGGGCTGCTGAACCCCATGAAAATGAAGCCATAATGGGCATTCAAATGTCCCCTTAGCACTTTGTATGCCCAATGGGCTGATGTACATGTTGGGGCTGAGCATTGCCCTCAGGGGTCTTGACGCCATCCTGTTTTGGGCAGTGCTATTCCTCATGGGCTATATACAACACAGATCCAAGCCGGCAGGATTACTGCACTTAACCCTGCAACAATACAACCCAATATTCAGACAGATTGTGCCATGCACTAACCAACTGAATATTGCAGCTGCCAGGTTGGGCAAAAGTGCAACGGAAGCATTTGCAAGGTGCTTGCGGGTCTATTCGAATATGAGAGCCATTGTGTTTTAAAAGGACACCTTTTTTAAATGAAAACTTACCCATCCCTAAAGCTCCACTTCTTACCTTGTAATTTTCTCTCTTCATTCTTCACTCTGATAGAGCACATTTGGCATTGTTTTCTTTTTACATCGAGGGTTGGGGTATATTTTAATCACTCCATCCCCATCACCTGTCTGTCACCCACCCAGCTGCTACACTAAAAGCACTGCAATTATGCATACTAACTCCTGATCGTCAGAGAGAGGCAGGAAGATCAGAAATACTTTTTGTTATAGTCCCTGTCTTCCAGAGGCAGGCGAAACTTGGAAAACTGATACAGACAGGCTGAGAGTCGCAACAAGGGACAAAGTCATTAAAGCTAATAATAAAAATAAAAATCAAACCATGCATACAGTCTCTTCTGGTCTTCATAGCAGGCAGAGAGGACCAGAAATCGTCAACAGAAAATATCCAAAAGTTGCAATGAGGGGGAAAAAATGTTTAAAAAAAGAAGGGAAAATAAATAAAACTATACAGAGAGTGTGTCAGTCCCTCCCTGTCCTGAGAGAAGGCAGTGGGGACCTGATAACAGCAAGACACAAAATCACAGCTCCTCCTAGTAACAGATAGTGCAGGAACTATTTCATTTTTAAAATCAAACCTTTTTTGTATTTGCTATTTAAACATTTGTTTATTCTTTTTTTATTTTTTTAAAACAAAACAACATATTACCCATTTTCTAAGTATAAGATACTCCTGGGTGGGCATTATGCTGAGACAGACACACTTCCAGGGGCAGTAAGACCCTCTGTCTGCAGCACTGGGCCTCACTACACCCTGGGCAGTTGGTTGTCTCAGCATAATGTACACCCTGTCATGTCTTATCCTTTTGGTGGTGGGCCCTTTGGGATTCCTCCCTCTGAATAACTCTTTGGTGCAAACCACTGTGGCCAGTAGCATGGGCCTGAGAGTGTCAGGGGCATCATTCTGCTGAATGGCATGTCTTGTTCAGTCTCCCCACAGCACTCTATTCCTCCCTCCTACCTCTCACTCAGCAACAGACATGACAAGAATCCACACCCCCACACCAGCTGCATATCAGCTATACAAAATACATAGTAGTGCTCATTACTGCAGCCCACTGAGTAGACCATCTCTACTCACCCATGTAATGGATTGTCCATGAAGTCTATTGGCACATAGTTGTTTAATGACCATTAATGTATTTGGCACCAATGTGGCATTTGTTAATGGTAGGAAATGCTCATTGTGCCAGCCCGGTGGTGCTGAGGGTTAAGGCACTGGACATCACACCACATGCAATGCTGGGGACCCTGGTTCGGAAATGGACTCAGGTTGCTCAGGGGCTGCAGGGGGAGGAAGGATTGAGCATCCATAGACAGCTCTCCTTCATTGGTGAAGGGGGATAGTGTGGCATGCTGTGGACTGACACCCAGCAGTGGCTGGGTGTTGGCACTGGCGTGTCACCAAGGTGTGGGGAGGGCACCCATTCAGGGTGTCTGCCTGCTTCTGAGGAGGTAGGGGCAGCTGTCTCATCCATTGTACAGCTTGGGTGCCGGGGAGAAAACAGGCAGAAAACATCTGGGAGCTGACAGGGTCCATGATGAGCCAATGCCCGTGATCGAGTACGAACCCTCCCGAGGAGGACCAGAGCAACCCGTCGGCTCCACAGAGGAGCCATAAAGCACAAATAAAAACCTCAATGTTTAAAAAGTAATGTTCATTATAACCATTTAATGGGGATAAATGTTGCCATTAAACATGGATATTGATGAGACTAACTAGAAATAGTAAAACAAATATTTATCTAGCTCTTGTCATCGTTCATTTGTGTCAGTAAAGGAAAGGGTGGTCAACTACCTTGCAGACAGTGGATAGTGGGATGAAAGGCAGCATGGCTTCACAAATGGGAGGTCATGCCAGACGAACTTAATAGAATTTTTTTTTAATTTAGTATGCTTTTTCTTGCCGCCGGACACCCAGTTCCTCAGCCCAGTCATGGACCCCCCACGTTTGCTCCCAAATCAGTCGCATCTCACCAATATCCCCTGGCTTACCCCGGGCAGGGTCATGGCACCGACCCCTAAGGTGCCGCAACATTGGGATAGGTTGACGGGCCAATCTGGGAGTGATGGAAGCTGAGGGCAGGCTTCATTCGGGGTGGTCTGGGGGCATTTTTTCCCCGGTTTATGGGGTGGGGACTACACATGAGGACCAGCCCACCCCGCCCCACCAAACACTTTGGCCAGTATTTATGAGGCTGAATTCCAGCCTCCCTGTGCCGAACTCACCCCCCCCGGAGAAGGAGAAGGAGAAGGAGAACTGTCCTCGGATGCACAATCCTTCTCCCCTGGCTGGCCCTCTGACTCAACAGAATTTTTTTGTTTGGGTGAAGAAGGTGATTGACCAGGGGAGTGCTGTGGATGTGGCCTATCTGAGCTTCAGAAAGGCCTTCAACATTGTCCCTCAAAGAAGGCTGGTAAATAAACTAGAAAGCTTAGGAGTGGGACAGAAAACAACTAGGTGGGTGGAAAACTGGTTGATGCCATAAGGTGGTGGTAAATCCCATGGAGAAGGGAGTAATAAGCGGGATGCCCTGGGCCATTCCATTTCAATATGTGTGTATATATTAAGGGGCTATGTGATGGTGAGGGTTTGATATGTGTAATATCTCAATGAGTAGCAAGTGAGGCATCAAGGAGGAGCCAGGGTGATTTTCTGAGCTCACTACGCTTGAGTTGTGATGTTACACATATCAAACCCCTACATCACGTATCCGTTTTATCAATAGGGCTTCACGTTTCTTCAGTTAACTTTTAGAGTTTTGTGATATCTGTGTTTTTTTCCTGTGTCCGGTTTTCTTCCTTAGCATTTGGCTGCTAGAGTAGCTGATGTAGGGAGAGTAGTGATATTTTTTGCTGATGTATGCACAGTATATTTATCTGGTGCATTTTCTCACTGTGTACACGTCAGCTTCCTGATATCAGTTTGCGGTAAGAATATGACTGTTTACTTAGCAGCGTATCCCTAAACCCCTATTGTATAAGCCATCAATAAGACATGATGAGGTATGGGTTATGACCTGATAAGAGCACACCCAGGTGCGTTATAAGGCATGAGGCGCTTGCTGGTGCCATGCTCGGAGTCTCGGTAATGGAACATTTGAAACTCTCATGTGCCACATAGTACTGCAGAAGCAGAATTAATTGCGGTCCACAGCGAGGAGTTCAGAGATTGAATAAATGCTTTGTGTTTGCAGTCTGGAGCAGCGGGAGGGAGAACAGAAGCCTGGAGCCACTATGGAAAGAATGGGCACTGAGTAAAGAGATAAGGTGGTTGTGCTGGATTGGGAACACTGGAAGTTATTACTTTGTTGTTGCCACCACTTTCCTGCTACAGCTGTTTCATCGATGGCAGCTGAGGAGTTGTTTCAGGATGGAGGAGCAGGGTGGTGGGCACTACCGGGCCATGGTGGGGGGGTGGGAGTCCACTAGACCTTCAGGGAATTAGGTTTTTAATATTCTAATATTAGGGCACATCAGAGATATGGAAGGGTCTGCTAGACCACCCAGGAATGATTTTGTTAATATTTTTATTTATGGGTACATCAGGGGTGGGGCTGCTAGACTACCAGGGCTGTGATTAACTATCACAAAGGGGATTAGGTAGGATGGCACACATTAAGGGAGGCTCCTGAGGTAGCACAAGTGGCCAAACTCACCCAGAGAATATTGTAAGTACCCGTAGACCAGCCTGACTGATCGAAGGACATGTAGAAGATTGTCCTCTGGGAAGGTTTAGAGAATACCTAATTAGGGGATATAGCAGCTTGCAGCTTCCACATGTCCCCTAACATCTTGCCACAGCCCATTTTGTGCCACAAGGACAGCGCAAGCTCCGTCTGGTGCTCACAGTCTGCAGCTAATGCAGGCTGCATTTGAGAATCGTTCCCAATGTATCTTTTGGTGCAAAGGGCACTTTGTGCCATTTCCTCTGGCGCAAGCCCCTTGCACCATTCCAAGAGCTTTGAGAATTGGGATCACCATTTACTGAAGTTGTAAACCCGGCATCAATGCAATTTTTGTTTTATGATACTCACATTCACAGAAAATTTTACAAATTAGATTCTGTCTCCAGTTATTACTACTTCATTCAAAGGAAAATTTACCTCACGATGTATTGAGTTTTCAAGCACACTACCTTACAGAAGTGTAAGCCCTATGATCCATGAAAGATAATTTTCTATTTCTCCTGAGGGAATTGGATCACAAATCAGGCCAAGCTCAACACCAGCTGATCCTTTATACTTCCCCATCTGTCAGCAACGCCCGCATGCTCAGACATTTTATGGCATATAACCAGGGAGAGATTGGTGACGTGACCCATTGAAATCTATGTGGCTTGGTTTAAAAAAAAAAAAGTTTGTTTTTTAAGTGACAAAACCATATCTGGTAGATATGAAAGCAAACACTTAATTACTAAAGGGGCCAATTTGTTGCAGTGCCTTTCAGATGTACCATATGTTGCTTTGTCATTTAAAAAAAAAGATTTGAAACTGAGACACGTAGTGTTCAATCGGGCAGGTCACTGCACTCCTCCTGGTTGGACATCATGAAATGTCTGCCTGTTGGTGCAAACCAGGAACTAGAAGGGATCAGCTATCCACTGAGCTACCTGATTTACGATCCCTTCCAAGCTCACCTGATTTACAATCCCTTCCCAACAGGCATAATAGAACATTATTTTTCATATATTAAGACTTGCGCTGTTGTAATGGGTTATAATGGCCAAAAGCCCATAGGTACAGCTTAAAAATTCACTTTAAGAGAGCCATTATTGAGGGAGTTTGGCAGTTTCTTAGCAGCAGCAATGTTTAACGATGCACAAAAGTCCGAGTAAAGGCCATCTTCCGCGCAGCACAACAAATTTGTCAGCTTGCAATGCTAGGTTACTCTCCTAATACTACTGTTCGGAGCTGAGAACAATAGTCCTATGAGCTCTGAAAGACACTGTTACAGGACTTGAATGATACTGTTATGGGATTTCTAGTGTTATATTACAGGATTTCTTTGACATAGCTTTTTCAGTTGTATTATTTTATTTATCTATATTTTACAAATAATACTGCATTATGTTATAGGGAACTACTTGTATGGATAACTTCAAAGAGCATTTATGCTCATTGGCTTACAAGTACTGTATAAAAAAATAAAACGATAAAATATTATTTTCAGTAATAGTAATATGTAGAATAGCAATAATGCACACAACCTGTGGTTCAAATTTAGGTAAGAATACTTATCAACTGGTTGAGGACATGCTTATCCAATCCTCACAAGTTGTTACATTTTGCAGGAATTACTGCAGGGATGGTGTTAAATATGTAAATCAGCTAGATAGGCCTAAAAATGCATTTGAACTGAAAAAGGAAATCTATTTTCAAGCCGTGTTTAATCTTACTTTTTTGAAACAAGTTTAGAAGCATTTTTAAATCCTAAATCTATCGTCAGTGGTTCAGGGAAAAAATCCTTTTCAGAAAGGAAGACAAGATTAATCCGCAAAAAATCAGAAAAACAACATTAAGGCAGAAGTAAGTTGAAAGCAGTCCAAAAAATGGGTTTCTTTTTTGTAAGGGTTGTATTTTGTTAAGTTGTTATATGACTCATGAAGTTTTCCTTACTCCTCTGTACCTTCCCCAGGTTGCCCCTGAAAAAGGGACTGCATGGTCTCAGTGGGCCTACCCAGCTACCAAAATTCAAATAAATTCAAATAAATAAATAAATAAAATGACTGTGAAAACACAGCCCAACTGGATAACCATGTGTATCCACATACAGAAGTTAACTGAGAGAGACTACTATCAGTATACAAAACAAAAGTGGTAGTTTTTTTTTTACCTGACCTGGGAAACCCATGCAGCTGACAAAAACGGACTAGGAAGGACAAAAGACAGCAGACAAGTGCTGGGACTCAGATATAGTGCTACATTAAAAATAGAAACAACCACAGAAATGTAATGAGCACTCAACCACAGATATGGTGTAATAACAAAATAACTCTTTGTGTATTACATGGTGTGTAAAACCTGGACACAATCACAGTCATCTGGCAATGACAAATTACATCATGGTGGTCTGAAAAATGCCTAACATTTTGCTTGGTGTCACCCAACCTTTATCAGAGACAGCGTCACAGGATCTAAGGTGCATTTTTATAGTGTTCTATTACCATGGTGACCATACAATTGGTCTCCCATTCAATTAACATACTAACATACTAAAATGCCAGCAGAATAGGCCTAACGGTCTTTCGTGTCTGCTCATTTGGTCAGTCCCCAACCTAGGTGCTGACCTTGCTGTCCCCCTTGCCTTCTCTGGCTTCTCCCTTCCCAGTTCTGGATATTCTTGCTGCATTGGATTTTGCTTCCAGAACCCTTCCCCTGTACCTGTCCCACCCCCTCTTGAACCCCTCCACTGTCTCTGCCTCCACCAGCCCCCTAGGCAGTGCATTCCATGGCTCCACCACCCTCTCAGTGAAGTAGCACCTCCTCATTTCTCCTCTGAATCTTCCCCCCTCCAGCTTCCAGCCATGCCCTCTAGTGGCCCCTTCCTCCTTCCTTCGAAGCACCCCGACTGTTCCTCCCCTATATACCCTCTTCATGTACCTAAAGACCTCTATCATGTCCCCGCGGTCCCTTCTCCCTTCTCTCTTCCAATGTGTACATATTTAGCTCTTCGAGCCTCTCCTCATAGGTCCTGTCCCCAAGCCCCAAATCATTTCGTTGCCCTCCTGGACCCTCTCCAGGAGGTTAATGTCCCGCTTAAGTGTGGCTCCAAACTGCACGCAGTACTCAAGGTGCGGCCTCACCAAGCAGTTATACAGAGGGAGTATCATTTCCTCCTTCTGGAGGTGATCCCCAGTGATGCATCCCAGCATCCTGTTGGCCTTGGCTGCTGCCCTCCTACAAGTCTCAGAGTTGTTCATCTTGACATCCACCACCACCCCCAGGTCCCTCTCAGCCATCGAGACTTGTAGCATTTCCCCCAGGGTGTACACTTGACCTGGGTTTCTGGCCCCAGGTGGAGTACCGCATTTCCCTGCATTGAACCTCAGCTTCCACTTTCTAGACCATCTTTCCAGAGCCTCGGGTCCCCTGTAGGGCCCCTCCCCCCTCCCCATCCACCACCGCCCCAGTTTGAGTCATCTGCAAAGAGACTCATCTCACTCCTGATTCCTGTCCTTATGTCCAATAGAGGCGTTGAACAGAAGGGGCCCAAGGACTGATCCTGTGGGACCCCACTAATGACCCTCCTTGGGGATGAGACTATCCCCCAACTACGACCCTCTGGGTCCGGTCCTGGAGCCAATTGCCTATCCATCTGATCATCTGGTTCCCCACCCCCATTTCTCCCAGCTTATCCAACAGGCCCACGTGAGGAACAGAGTCAAATGCCTTGCTGAAGTCTAGAAAGAGGACATCCACTGGTCTACCCAGGTCCAAGGCACTTGTCACCCAGTCATAGAACTCCACCAGGTTTGTCTGACATGATTTCCCCGAGATGAATCCATGCTGTCTATCGTCCAGGCACCTTGACTTATCCAGGTCCCCCCTAGCCTCTCCTTGACAATGCCCTCCATCACCTTGCCCACAGGCCTGTAGTTCCCTGCCACCTCCCTTGATCCCCCCTTGTGGATAGGCACTATATGCGCCACCTTCCAGTCTTGGGGCACCCACCCTGTCCTCAGAGAGATGGTGAAAAGCTCTGCCAGGGGTTTTGCCAGGACATCTGCAAGTTCCTTCAGCACTCTGGGATGTAATTTATCCGGCCCCGGTGCTTTCTCCGTCTTAAGGGAGCTGAGGGCTTCTCTCACTCTCTCTGCTGTGATTTCCACTTCGGTGCCCCTTCTCCTGCTTAGCCCTCCCCACCTGCCAGTGATGCCTCCCCTCTCCCCAGACCTGCCGATCGGTAAGGGTCCCCCTCCTCAGTGTCTCTGTCTCCTCCCATGTATGATGCAGCACCCCATTTCCCTGAGTGAAAACTGAGGTGAGTACTCATTTAGTACCTCAGCCTGCTCCCGGGTCTTGTGCCCATCTCTCCCCTGATTTAATCCTGCTAATCTGCCCTTCACCCTTAGTTTTTCCCAATGTATCTAAAGAACCCCTTGTTCCTCTCCCATTTCCCTGGCCAGGTTCTGTCCCTTCCTTGCCTTAGCTGCCCTCACCACTCTAGTGGCCCTTCTAGCCATCAGCTCATACTCCCTCGATCCCTTTCACTCCTTGAGCACTTAGTTGCTTATAGGCTGCTTTCTTTCCCGCACCACCTCCTGGACACCCCTGGTCCTGGCAAGTTTTGGGCCCTACTGCATTTTTAGTCTTACTCTTGCACAGGTGCTGGTAGCATTCTGCACCCCTCCTGATGATTTCCCACCTACTATCAGCGTCCATGTCTGACCCAATCCCATCCAAATGCTCATAAGGATCCTTCCCATTTCCTTAAAATCCGCCCCTGAAGTCGTTACTCCGCCTTTGTGCAGCCTTCTACCCTCCTAGGTCCAGGCAGAACCAGACCATGGCATGGTCACTCCCCGCCACTGGGTCCCTTACCTCCAGGCCCCCAATCTGGTCACTGTCTGCCAGGACCACATCCAGTACCGTGCCTCCCTGGTCGGTTCCCTCACTGCTGAGTTAGGAACGTGTCTTGAAAGACACAACAACCTCTGTTCCTGGTCACAGAGGATGTCATAGTCTCCAATCTGTTCCTGGCATGTTTAAGTCCCCAACACCACCACCGTCTCCTCTGCCCTGTCTGCAGTGTCTCCTAACATCTGCCACCAGACTGTCCTCCAGCTCCTCCGCCAGGGCAGGGGTCTATACACCACTCCTATTTTTACCCTCTTGCCCCTTGTTATCAGGTGACCCAACGCCTCCACGGTTCCCTCCCACCTCTACTCCCCTTATGCCAATGCAGTTTGACTATCATTGCTACCCCTCCTCCCCTGTCCTTCCTGAACATAGTGTATCCTCCAGGTTCAGGTCCCAGTCATGTCTTGCAGTGGCCCAAGTCTCAGTGACCGCTGCCACATCCACTGCTCCCTCAGTTAGCATCACCTGGAGCTCAGGCATTTTTTGCCCAAGCTCCTGGCATTTAGCAGGACTACCTTCCACCCTTTCCCTATAGTTCCATTTCCCCTGCTCATGTTCCCATGGGGATTCTGTTTTCCCCTGGTCTGCACTTTGCCAGTTGGCCTTTTCCTGCAATCCTCCTGGTCCCCCGGGGGGTGGAGACAGAGTCCCTCCTTTATCGGCACCCCCTTGACAGCCTTTTCTCCCATCCCACCCCCCTTCACAATCTTCACAATTAAATCTTTTGGCAATAATAATAGAAAGGTTAAAAACTGACAAGCTCACAAAACAATGAACAGGAACCAACTTAATGAGATTCAAACTGCATTAAGAGATGTGGGGAATGCTGGCATAAAGAGTACATAGAGCAACAGAGCACTACTGATGTAACAGAAGACCTGAAATATTTGGGGAAAAAATATTGTTGGGGGATGCAAGTGTCAACACAACTCCACACTAGCCCAAAACAATATAATTGGACTCTACCAAACAATAAAGTGAAATAGATACCATGTTTTTTTTTCTTGAATCAGAGAGAAGTGTCAATCATTAACATGCCCACTGAATATTTAATTTCATTGTCCATAATGGTGTTGGAATCTAATATATTTATATTTAGAAATAGATTGTATAAACAAATAAGAGGTACAGCAATGGGGGCCACTATTGCCCCATCACTGTGAATCTGCTTGTGGGCATCTGGGAAGCTGTTCCAAGCCAGACACACTGCATTACATAAACCCTCCCTTCCATTCCCTAGCTGAAGAGATATTATCCTGGACATGATCCTGCTAGTATTTGACTTTGTGGACAGGGTTTACAGTGCAGCCCACAAACTCACATGAGCCAGACTGATTCCACTTATCAATTCCTTCTGTTGCTTAACCCTAAATGTGATAACCCTTACCCATCACTGCTTGCTTTATCTCAAACTTTGTCTCCCCTCCATTGAGGTTGATTGTCTCTCCCACTGCTGTTCTTTCCTTGCTAAATACTGACTTGCCAAAATGCCCTTCAACCTCTCTTCTCCTCTCTTCTTATCCCCATCTCATACTTCTATTCCTTTCAATCCCCTGCTGCTCAATCTTTCTACATCCTTATCTGCAAAAAGTCTGTATAATTACTGTAACAGTATATCTTTGAGTAAATCTCCTCTATAGAGCCACATCATTAGGACCTTAAGCTGTTGTCATCAGAACCACTCAAGAACATTTGTTAGTTGGTGTTGCCTACCTTGATGTATATCAATGCCACCTATGTAATGTGGTTGGTCTCTCATTTCTTCAGTTCCCCACTGGAGACAAACTCAGAGAATGCAGCATGGCAGCATGGAACAGGAAACCAGAATTGGGTACACAGGAGAGGTGATGGAAATTGTAGCCCGAATAGCACAGAGGAAGCGTGTACAGCATACAACAGCAGGCAAGAATTCCAGCACATTATAAAGAAAGTAAAGAATACAGAAGGGGGGAAGGTGGGAGAGGGAGTTATTGCTCTATGGAAGAGATTCATTTGAAGAGCTACTGTTCTGGTAAATAATTGAACTATCTTCTTTGAGAACATCTCATTCCATGCAGTTACACCTTTGAGATGATTCCCACTCATTACAGGAGGCACTTTGGAGGTAGGAACCATGCCATGGGTTTTATGACCCTAAAATTAATTAATGTAAGTTTTGTCTCTTTGTTTATTTTTTGTATTTTGTACTTATTTGGTGTATCTTGTATGTTGGAACTAATGATTGCTATAACAGGAGCATCCTGAAAAGGGGTAAATGACCCAATGATGTATAAATGACATATTTCCTGTATAAAAATAAACATTTTACACATACATTTTTTAAAACAGCAGATCTTGCAAAACAGCAAGGCCAATGCCTGCACATCTATAAGAGACAATATCCAGACTGTAGTTGTTCAGTGACAGTGTGGATAGAACTCCAAGTGGTGGCAAAACAAATATCAGCTGCTGAAACATTATGAAAACAAGACACAGAAGTAGTCATGGCATGTGTAGAGTGGCCAAGGACATGACCAGGAAGCTCCACTGTGTTTCTGGCAACAAAAAAAGACTACAATATGCCAACCATTTGGAAAGGCATTGTTTAGAAACAGGAGAGACCACCATCCTTGGCAAAAGAAAGAAAAGGCTGGGAGAATTTCCTGAGGTCTTTAGTATGGAACAAACAGAAACATAGATCTCTACGGATAATCCAATGAATGTAACAGAACCTCCCCTTTATTCGAAGATGAAGGGAACTACACAAGAAGGTGAATAGTCTGATTTAATGATTTAATGTTAAATCAGAAATAACTTTTGGAAGAAAACAAGGATGGGTTAATAGAGAGACCAGATCTGAGTGAAAAATAAGGTGTGGATTCTCTGCAACCAGAAGCTCATACATTCTACATGCTGAGGTGATTACAATCTGTAACAGAATCTTCCATGAAAGGAAACACATGTGACAAATAGCAGCTGGTTCAAGAGGATCCCCTGTAAGGGTCTCCAGAACTTGGTTAAGGTCCACACTTGAACCAGCTTATTGACCATGGTATGACTATGCAGGAGAACTTTAAGGAACCTACAGCTCAAGTTGAGTTACTGTCTTGTCATCAGTTAGGGCATGAAATGCCAAAAGAGAAGCTAAGTGCACCTTCACAGAGGAGTACTGTAGGCCTGATTTCAATACAGTAAAAGGTCATTTAAAATCTGTATCACTGGACATGAAAAAGGGTCCAGGGAATGAGAGGCACATCAGATACTGAAAAGTTTCCATTACTGAGTATAGGCATTTCGAGTAGATGGCTTTTGAGCCACCAGCAGAAAATCTGCAGCTGCAGGGGTTCCCCAAATGGGAGAGATCTACCTTCTCAGAAACCAGGAATGGAGTTGCAGGAATCAAAGATCTTGATGCACCAGAGAGGCCTGCTTATGGGACAGATGCTCCTCTTGAAGTGGATGCAGGATAGGTGGGTCCAACATTAGCTGCATAGAAAAGAAAACCACATTTGTCTTTGCCAGATTGGAGTCACTAGAATCAAACTGGCCCATTCTGTCCAAAGCTTGACCAAGATTCCCTGGATTAGATGGGTCAGAAGAAATGCATATAGGAAACTATTTTTGCAGGATAGGGGCAATGTGTCCCATTAAAAAAAAACCCCAGGCCCTGGAGTGAGCAAGGTTCCCTAGATGTATCCCCAAACTGGACCCCAATACGTCCAACATTAGAATGATCAGAGGTGTGGGATGGGAAGTTGGAGCCCGTGTTAGTAGGTTTGAGTGATCAAACCACAAGAGGAGGGCACAGCAGTGTGGCAATGTGACAGGGGGTAAGTTTTCAGCTTGTCACAATACTGATCCCATTTTATACAAAGCAACCATTGTATGACAGGGTTGAATAAGGCCCTGCCCCATTTGTTATAGAGAAAGAGTTTGAACGCAAGGGTCTGTTCTATCCTCTCCTTTTCTTTCTCTTCTCTGTCTGGTTGCAAACCAAATTTTATTGTAAGACCTAGCAGCTGATCACTTTGACAGTTTTGCAATTCTCCTCCTTTCGCTATCTCTCTGCCTTCACTTGCTGTTCAGTCTTTTCTTCCCCCTGCATATCTGAGGGTATAAAAATATATGTGAATCTTTATGTGGAAATGTTACCGATACTGGGATCCCTTTGTTTAAACCTGTATATAGTTATACTGTTGAAATGATTGCAAACAGTTATTTGGAACTCAAGGGGCTAACCTGAGATGCAGTTTTAAGCCCTTTGCAGAACTGTCAACAAGAGGTCCGTTCTGGGCTTCATGTACTGTTTTGCTGCACCAGTAAGGAATTAAACTGACAAGAACACTCTGTAAACTTACAAGAACATTCTGTGAGAAGCAGGCTCTCTTAATGAGTTACCAGACAAAGACTTATAAAAATAGCAGCAATGCTTTTGCTAGGGAGCCAAAGAGAGTGAGAGACTGATAGACTAAAGCTTAGAATTAGAGATATCCTCAGATGAAGGACTTTGTTTTCTGTGTTTGTACTTTTTAAATAGTTAGACTGAAAAAATTAATGTTTCATTTTGCAGTTATTGACAAAAATAAAATGCTGAGAGCTGTAAGCAATATAAAATTCTGCCCATGGAATTACCATTCTGATTCCGCAGAATTCCAATGAAGTTTCATGAAAATTCTGTGGAATATTGCAAAATTTTAAATTTTAGTTATTTTGCTATAAGTTTAAATGTACAAGTCCAAGTAACACCATATTTTAAAGAGTGTACCAAATATCAGAGATGCAGATTAAAATGGAACAGAGTTATGGGTAGCCGAACATTTAATCAAAATTTAATTTTCAGTTATTTTGAGATCATTTTAAAATGTCTTGTCCAAATTTCTCTGCAATATCAGGATTCAGAGAATCGCAATGAATATATATATGCAACATGTTTAAGTCTCAACCTTCAATAGGAACTGAGTTATAGGTAGCCAAGTATTTTGCCAAAATTTAGATTTCTGTAATTTTAGTAGAATTTTCATAGTATTCATTGAAACATTAAACAAATTGAAAGGTATACAGGATATCACTACATTTGCATATCCACATAGTTTCAGATTTCTAGCTTTAAATGGGACTGAGTTAAAACCTGCCAAACATGCTGCCAAAATTAAAATTTCGGTTAGTTCCCTATCATTTTAAAACTACATATCCAAATTTAACCAGAGTTGAAACATTTAAACTATGATACAACTTGGCCATTTCAGAAAAAAGTTCATATTTGCAACTTTAAATGGGACTGAATTAAAAGTAGTCAAAGTTTCACAACATTTAAAAAATTAATTTTGCATGAATGTAAATTACAAATTTATAAATCCCTGAAACTTTAAAACTAGAGAACGTAATACCATTAAATTTGGCAGGTTTTCAGACATTACAAGGAGACTGTGTGTACACATTTTATTAATTGCTTGCTGTGAGAATTGCAAAATAACATGTGTACTTAAAGTTAAATCTCATGAGTCTTTGTGAAAATTGTAGAATTTCATGGAAAATTCCATAAAATTGGAATTTTCTTATTTCACTCAGCCTTATCTAGGGATTCTATTTAAAGGCTAGGGGTATAAGAGATAGGTAGCCAAGGGGGTCACCAGCTTCTGGAGTTAGATACACAGTTTCACCATGTCTTGGGCAGCAGGATGAAAGAATTCTTGCTATTCCAACAGGGTATTTTGATAGCACCAGGAGTAGATGACTCAAATTTTAAGAAAGTTTGTCACTGTGAAGAACAAAGTGGCTATCAGTGGGATCAGTAGTTCTACTGAGTCAGGCTGGCTATGCCTAAAGAGAAGGGAGGGGGGATAGTCACCCAGAGAGCACTGTAGGACTGCAAAAAGCTCAGCCCAGCTTATCAAATGAAGTAGTGATATGTGCATTGTTAATGTTAAATTCCACCAAAATAAAAAATCTGGATGCTTCATCTACAGTATATGCTATCATAAATATGTGAGAAAATGTTACTAATCATTTTTTTCCTCTGCAAAATTAAAACTGCTTAACCAATTTATCCAGTTGTGTTAGACACCAGGATACACTGACTACGGATATGCATGTCAAAAGTTAACTCTATGCATGCAAAAGCAGAGAAGTTACAAACATCCACGTTTTTGATAGTTTTCACAAAGTTTTGCAACTATTTACATAGTAACGTTTTGAACCCCTGTAACTTAGAAAGCTCTTCTCTAATTCTCTCCATATTTAGATCATTCAATAAGCATTAGAAAAAGGTTATTTTTTACTAGTTTACACATGTCTAGCTCCAAAGGTGCCTGAGTTATCTGCAGATTAAATTATTTCATGAAATTTCATGAAAAAAATAAAATGACAGATTTTGAGCACATATAATTTTGAGACAATGCATCATATTGTCATGAAGTCTAGCACATTGTTAGAACACCTATCATCAAGAAACAATGCCAAATTTAAGATTCTTGACCCAATGTTCGGTTAAGGTATATGCAGATAAAAATGTCCATAAAATTATGCATAAACAATAAAATGACAACATTTGAACACCTATGATTTTGAAACTATCCATTCAATTTTCATGACATTTACACATTAGTGGATATTGACCCAAAGAGTATATATGCCAGAATTCAGAGCTCTAGCATGAATGGCGGCTGACTTATAATCAAATAACTAAATAAAAAAAAATCCATAAAATTCTGATGAAATTCAGTGACATTTTGCAGAATTTTTTGAAATTTCACTGAAATTCTGTGGATTCAGAATTTTCCCACTCTGCACAACTCTAAAAATGCAATTTGTGAATTTTGAAACTGCTCCAGTTTTTCCTGTGTTTTCTGACCTGTGCCTCGATGACACGTTGAAGGACCATTATGTGCAGACATAACAGGGAAATAGCCATGATGGCATCTGTCATCATGCTGATAAGCCAAAGTAGGCATCTGGTTGAAACAGACAAACTAAATGAAACCAAACTTACCTGAGTCATCAGCATGGTGGCATGGTCTTTTGGAAGAAAGACCTGAGCCAACATCATCTCCAACACAGCATCAATCAATTGATGGTACTTTTTTTTTTTAACCAGGAGAGACTTGTTTACAGGTGCAACCTGGGAGCACAAGGACTTGCAGGGGATAAGGACTGATTGGGATTTATCAACTATCCCAGCTGGTCAAACAGCTGGTGGGTACAAAAGTGAGTCTAAAGGATTACAGTCCTGGACAGGACTTTCAGAAGCCAGACTTTCCAGGTAAGGAGGATGTACAGTTCTCCTTCCAGAGAGCCACTGCTACCCTTGCTAAGTATCTGCTGATGGCCACAAAGCTAAGGATAAGACAAAATGCAAGTCATGAAATTGGAAGTGGCAGCCCTCCATCATAAAGAGAAGACACTGTCAATGGCACACCTTGATATGATGTTAAGCATTCAATCCCCTTGTATCAACAGGGCTGAAATGATATCATTTAAAATTTCTTGTATTTCAGGTATTTTTTCAAGCCACTTTGGCCCAGTCTGGGAAGAAAGTCCACCTATCCACTTTGGAACCAGAACATACCAGGAGTAATACCCCTTGTTGTGTTCTGAGACAGGAACAGGTTGTATTGCCTATTTGGCCAAAAAAGTCTGTACTTCATTTAGCAGGACAGATAGATGCCCTGGAGTGTAATGATAGGGAGGAGGGGGTGACACCAGAGGGGTAGACAGTAACTCCAGAGCATGACATTTCTGTATTATTTCCAGGACCAATTTGTCCATCATGATCTCCCTCCACTTTGGCAGGAAAAGGGAGTCCCTACCATCTATCAGTATCCCACAATGTTTTAGGGTGATGATGGGTGGCAGAAGGAAGCCAGAAGGTACGTGGGGTAGCAGAGAAGCCACCAGCACCCACACTGTTGAGGACCCAAAATTGAGCGCCGGGGGGCAAGGGAGGGGTTTGGTGTACATGGAGTCCCATGGCCTGGTGAACAAGCATAATCATCGGCAGGGTAGGATGACAGTCTGAGAAAAGAGTCTCAGCTTGTTCCACAGTAGGGCTGAGGGGTCACAGAAAGCAAAGTTATTTTTAAAGACTATAAGTCTCTCACAGATATGTCTGCATCATGACTAAACAATTTCTGGCCACAAAAGGGGACATGAATGACTGATAGTTGCACATCAGTTACAAAACCAATTATCCTAAGACAGAAAAAGCACCTGAGGCAAATGTCAGAGGCCACAGTATGGGTGGAAGCATCTGAAGTATCATAGGCCGAACACAGGTGATTCTTGCCAGTATCCAACCCATGGGTGACAGTCCACTGGAGCTCACTTTATTGTGGGTCCACCAGGTAATTTGTTTACCATGGAGGATGAGGACTTCCTTAAGCTGTTTTGATATGTAATAATACTGTATAAGCCTGATAGTTAGCAATGTGTAAACCCAGGAAAACAGAGTCATAAGTTCTTTTATCTGTCATGTCCAACTTCCTGGCTTCTTTATGAGGAGGAAGGGCACTCTTATTGCATGGGGCCTTAGCCCTACCATGTGCAACCATGACAACTACAGAATCAGTCTAAGGCTGTGAGAAATAAAATGACTTAGTATTAGGAGCCAGGTACTGCTTGTCTGCCTTTTGGGGAACAGCAGGCAGGGCACTTGCCTTACACAAGGCAGTCATAGAAAACATCCTCCAAAGCTGGATGTAGAGGAGGAATAATAACTTCAGGAAGCACCACTGTTCGTCGATAGCAAATCTGCTAACATCCCGTACAGCGAAGGTACAATGCTGACACATGGTATTGAGCCATCCAGAAACAAAGGGTTTTTTTGTGGTGGGCTGTGCCCCCAGCACCCCCCCAACACCCCTGCATTTATATATTATCAATTCCAGGTTGGAGTTGTTTTGGGGAAGGGGCAGAACACCAGGAGATGCTGCATTGGTGAAACCCAGACCATTATAGCGACTTTCACTCTAATGGTCTTTTTTGGGGGGGGGTACTGTTATGGTGTCAATGTGCAGTGGGTACAGAATGAACCTCTATGAATTTATAAGGTTCCTTTTGGCAGAGTCCTCCTCCTCAGCAATGAACAACAAGGATTCCTACATGCTTGGAAGGAAGCATAATCAGGAAGAGACTATAGTATATATCACAGTGTATTCACTGTAGGAAGTCAGGATAGAACTGGAAACCATGATCTCAGGCAGTGTGCAATCACCCTCTTTCTCCTCCTCATAATCCTCTTCCCTATTCAATAGGTCTGGATTACATGATTTATCCTCTTCAGGTAGAGGAGCTGGTTCCCTAGGCTGCCATGGGGAGGCTGCATTGATGGAGGCAGCATTGACAGAGGAACAATCAAGTTGATGGTAGAAGATGAACCCGAAAATCCCAGACATGTCATTGATGGCCAGATGGAATGATGACACTGTGATTGTTGGTGATAGTGATGCCAGTAACTGCCTGAATAATTCAGACACAGTGGCTGGTACTACCTGTGTGTCAAAGATACCTGAGACTTGGGTTGATGACACTGATGTCAATGATCCAGAGCCCAGTGGCAAAGATGGCAGCCTACTGTTATTAGTGGAAAAGCCAGACCCTGACATTTGTGCCACAGAGATATTTGGGGGTGGGCTGTGGATTCTGGGGCTGTAGCTTTTATCTGAGACTTAAACTTACCCTCAAGAGGAATGGTATGATGTGGAGTCTGGGAACATGAAGGAGAAGCATGTAGTTGGGATTCTTTTTCCTTAGAATGTTTGCCTTCATGTCTGCCTTTATGATAATCTTCATAAGCTGAATTAGAGAATTTTTTTTTAGACTTTGATGACCATTGTAGAGACAGCATCATAGATGGTCCAAGTGAATGATGGATTGCTAAAGTAAAGTTGATGGACCTTGCATTGAGGCTTGTTCTGAATGGGGAGTGCTCTCCATCTTTTAAAGGAAGCCTCTAAGGCCCTTTGACAGCATCTCCTCATGTAGCCTCATTAAAGTCCTGGCACATGGTAAGCATCATCACTGTATATCTCTGCCTTGCTGCAGTGACAGAAACTAAATCAAGGTTTCTTCAATGGCAGTATACAATTCTACTTCATGGCAAGCAAACAAAAAAATAACACAAAGAAAAGGCAACAGTGGGAAATGGCATTGTTTCTCAGCAGGCCCAATGAAAAGTTGAAGGCAGGAGAAAGAACTGAGGAAAGGAGGAACCACCATGTTAAACAGACGTCATCGATGTATGCTAACTTGGGTGCCCTAGGCAGTAAAGGTTTTTGAGTGGTCTTGTAGCTGACGGCTTACAGTTCCAAAGGCATGATTCTATGAATGGAGATGTCCTCAAAGATCTTCTTCTAATCCGTTTTGCTTTCCTGTCACTTTTCCAACTATCTGGAATAACCTACCACTTCCTGTTTTTCTTTTGGAACTCCCTACCTAGCACTTTGAGGGGGCTCCATTGGTGGAGGCCATCAAAAGGGTCCTGAAAACTTATTTATTACAGCAGGCATTCAGGGTGGATTAGTAACTTATATATCACCACCCCACCCCATTTCATTTTCATTTGTTAAGTTCATCGAGCATGCAAAAGCAAACAAACTTGTTGATATGAAAGTTGCTAAACAGGGGTGTGAGGGGTGCCAGCCCAATGACCAGCAGTTCTGCAGGGGCCGGTCTTGGACTGGCAAATCAGCAGGCACTGTCCTGATGACACTGTTTTGTTGAGGGGGCTGGTTTCAGGAAACATTTTAAAGGACAGAGCCGACGCTGCATGTGGCTCTGTCCTTTGCAATGCAAGCCCTTCAACTGCAGCCCCTTAGTGTGTCTCTCCCCTGGTTCAACAATTTCCCCATTCACTGCAGCACAGTGCATCTTTCATGGTGAAAGAACTTCCCTAGTCCCTGCAGCCTTTAGCGTGTCTTTTTTGGTGAAACAATTTCCCTCGTCCTTGCAGCCCCATATTGTCTTTCCTGGTTAAACAAGTTCCCCATTCCGTGCAGCCCCATAGTGTGTCTTTCCTGGTGAAACAATCTACCTTTCTGACATCAGGATGCCCGCTCCCGATGTCGGATGCGCCCCCATCCTGTATCATTAACTGACAATGGGGTGCCTAATCCCCCTGTCGGCAATGGCACATTCAACCACATGCACACTATTATGCCATGCTGGGAGCCCACCCCAGTGTTCCTAAATGTTTTAAAAAAATCCTTGTAAAATAAAAAAAATGCAGCAGAAGTCTTTTTTTAATTTTATCTGTAAAAAAGAAAATCTTCCAGCATCGCTCTCCCCAGTCCCTCCTCCCCACCCCAACCCTCCCTCTGCACACCCACCTCCCCGCACCCCTCTCACCCATACTTACCCTCCAGAGGTCGGGATCTGTGATCTTCACTGGCCTGGGATACGTCTGCACTCTTCAAAGCTGAACTAGGAAATGAGGAATAGGGTAAGCCTGTATAATGGCACTCAATGGGTGGTTTCAACTTAGGTTGATATCTAAGCCATTTTTAGGAATATTGGCCCCAAATTTTCAACATAGGGTTCTTGGGACCCCAGCTCATGAACATGTCAGTGTCATTTCATTTCTCATGCTAAAAGGTGATTTTATGGTCACTGCAAGGAATCACCTTTCAGGACTGATTACCGAAAAGACAGTGCCACTGTTCATGAGGTGGGGTCCCAAAATGCTTATGTTGCAAATTTGGTGGAAAATTTCAAAAAAATGCCTGTGTTACCAGTGTGTGTTGTGCAGTTTCTACACAGGCTCATAACTTCATTAATTTTTTATATTTTCACTCCAGATTTTCAACATTGCCATTTTTTCACATCTCCTTATAAACAGTACAGCTGTCATTCTTCGCATCCTGCCCAAAATGTGTTTTCACACATGTTGCCCAGAATGGTACAGCTGGTGTGCAAAATCAACTTTCGGGATGGAGTAACAAAATCACAGTGCTACTGTTCATGAGGGGAGGTCCCAAAAAGCCCATGTTTAAAATTTGATGAAAAAATTCCACAAAATGCCTGCATTATGAGTGTGTGTTGCACAGTTTCTATGTACGCTTGTATCTTTGCCAATTTTTTATATTTTCACTCCAGATTTTCAACATTGCCATTTTTTCACACTTCCTTATGAACAGCACAGCTGTATTTTTTTTTTATTCTGCCTGAAATGTGTTTTCGCACCTGTGACGCAGAATGGCATGGTCGCTCTGTGAAATCACCTTTCGACATGAGTTAACAAAATGACACTGGCACTCTTCATGAGGTGGAGTACCAAAAAGGTCATGTTGAAAATTGGTGACACAACTCCAAAAAATGGCCAGGTTACACCCAGTCATTCACACTTTTCTATGCACTTGTGAAACTCTGGTTATTTTCAATATTTTCACTCAAAATTTTCAATACAGCCTTTTTATCACACCACCTCATGAACAGTGCAGCTGTCATACAACTTTCTGTTGCTCATTATCAATAAAACTCTTCTTGCACTACTACACTCTTACATATTTCCTTCTCTCTATGCATGATGAACTTTCGGCATTGACAAATGCTTGTTTATTTTTATTTTACCAGGAATGGCACCATTGAGCAATCTCATTTCAAGGTGGTCCTGGATGGACACAAAAAAATACAACAAATTACAATTCATACACTGGTTACAATGTAAATAAAATTAAATACACAATACATCCAGATAAAGTCTTAGGTAGGATGACAATTGATACAGAGAATGGTAAAATATAGAGGAAAATAAAATGTAGCATGTCTACTTAGGTGTGATAATTACACATAAAGGACTGCAACCACATGGAAGTAAAATTACAAGTTGAAACTCTAGCCTGTATACTTATATACTTCGTTGTGCTGCCTGATTTTTATTTTGGAAAACCCTGATATATTTTAACAGACAGTCTGTCTACTTAGCTACTTGTCAAGGGATAGGAATTATTGTTTGGGCTGTTTCCAAGGAGACAGTATCTAGGACCGTGGAGGCTTCCTTGCACCACTCTCCTCGCTTTTAGCGAGTAGCGCTTATACACCACCTGTAGTGATATTTGGAGGAAAGGGGATGCTACATTCTTTTGTAGTCCACCACGTGAGGTGGCATACAATTTTATTATTTTATTTTTAAACATAACTTTGACCACGTTGTATTCGCTGGACAGGAAGTGACTGATTGGAACTTCCTGACTGTTAGTTGTTTTAAATTGCTTGCTAAGCGAGCGGGGCGAGCGTACGCGGGGCAGTCACGTGGATTCATGCACAGAAACACGCGCATCTTAGTGTGTGTCCCACGTGTCAAGAGTGGAAGAGGGGTAGAAGGAAATAAATCTATGATATACACTGCTGTTTGATTGTGTAAGTATTTTATTTAACATCGGTGTTTATTATTAGTTAGTTGGTTTATTCTCCTTATTCATTATGAATGACCAAATTAGGTTAGAACCCTCCCCTGTGCAAATAATAACTCCTGTTAGTCCTTCACTATTAAATCTTAAACAGACTATTATGACATTAGACAGTGATATTGGACTTAAATGCATTTCATGTAATATGTATATATTGCTTGATGCATTGCCCACTAACCCTATCTATGTTTGTATGAAATGTGTTGGAAATAGTGTTTTGAGGGAAGATATCGAAGTGTTTTACAAGCGATTAGCTGTTTTGGAATCACAGCAAGAAGCTTTGGCTTCTAAAGTTCACACCCCAGCTGAGATTGACTCTGTACTCAGTATCAGTGACCCGATTATCTCACTTGATTTAGTAAGGAATAACAAAAATTGTTCCAGTAGCCATACTGATAAACGCAAGCGTGGAAATGATAGTAATATCACTGACAATTTTGAGAGTGATGATTGGACTGAGGTTCTAGTAGGTCCCAGAGCAAAAACCAGACATAGGGCCCTGGGAAACAATTTAGTTTTAAACAACAGATTTGAACCTTTAATAAATCTTGAAAATAGTGAGAATCTCACTGATAAGCCCCCTCATTGTGTCTACGAGGAACTATCTGAGGTTTCTATTTCTGAAAACATATTGGACTCCCAAGCAAACCCTATATTATGTGGTTTGAATGAACAAAGTACACAAGCACATAATGATCCTGAAACACATTTTCCCTTGACTTCTACTCTGAGTGTCCCATCTCAGCAGATTTACCCTTCCCAGTTTCAAAGTAAAAATGGTAAGAATAAACCTAAATCAAAAACCCAAGTTTCACTGGACGATGAAATAACCTTATTCATGGACACAGAGTCCCCCAGACTGGATAAAAGGCAGTGTTTTGTACTTGGCAATTCTATCATTAAATACACAGATAAAATTGTTTGCAGGAAAGATAAACATAACATTGCCTGTTCTTCATTTAGGGGGGCTGGTATAAATATCCACAATATGTGCACTGATATTTTGTATAACTCAGGTACCAATCCACTAGTTATTTTACATGATGGTACAAATGACATTAAAAAACTGTCAATTGAAGCTATAAAGGAGGAGTTTATTAGTTTAGGAAAGACATTACAGAAATTAAATTGTGAAGTCCATTTCTCTGAAATGTTACCCGTACCAAGGGTTAATTATTATATAGAGAAGAAAATAAAATGTGTAAACGAGTGGCTGAGGAAATGGACACTTGAGGAAGGTTTCTTTTCTATACCACATTGGGAGACATTCAGTGTTAATAGATCATTATATTGTTGGGATGGGTTACATCTGAGTAAACAGGGCGCGTATAAATTAGGAAGGGTGTTTGAAAACATAATTTGTAAATCTTTAAACTAATTGATGAGGGGGACAAGGGAATTAATAATAAGTGTTTTGAAGTAGAAAAAAGTACTCAACTTAAAATCTGGGGGATTAATGCTCATAGCTTAAATCAGGTCAAATTAGTAGAATTAAAAATTTAAATTGAAGAACTTGGTGTAGACATTGTATGAGTCACTGAAACATGGTGGGATGATTCATGTGAATGGTTTAATAATATACCTGGTTTTAGGTTATTTTATAAAAACAGAAATGGGAAAAAAGGTGGTGGCGTCTGTTGTTATATTTCTGAGAATATACAGTGTCAGGAATTGGAAATATTCAATACGCTTAATAAGTTAACTGAATCTTTATGGATAGATCTAACCTTTACTCATCAACCAAAATTAAGGTTGGGAATTTGTTATCGACCTCCAAATAGCAATCAGTGTTACAATCATGAGTTAATAAATGAAATCAATAAAGTATGTAAATTGGGTGATACTATAATTATTGGTGACTTCAATGCCCCAGGTATATCTTGGGAGAGGTTAAGTGGAACAACTTTATTTGAACGTGCCTTCTTAGAAGCCCTACTTTTACAAGGTTGTGATCAACTAGTTAGGAAACCAACTAGGGGAAATGACATCCTAGATCTTGTAATAACGAACTGCAAGGAACGCACTTGTAATATAAAAACATGTGCTCATTTGGGATCTAGTGATCATAAAACCATTGAATGTACACTAAAGCTTTGTAAACCTAAGATACATGGTATAACTGATATGCTGGATTTTAAGAGAACTGATTGGTCTAAATTAATTCTTGAACTTGGTAAATTTGATTGGACATCTCTTTTTAGAGATCTTACTGTTAATCAAATGTGAACTATGTTGAAAAGTAAAATAATTGACGCAATTACATTACTTGTGCCAAAATGTAGAAAATTTAATAGTAAGGGTAGCATTCCACTTTGGTTTACTAAGCCAATAAAAATATTAATAAGTAAGAAGCGGCGAACTTTTAGGAAATTTAAATTAAATCCTATACCATTAAATAAATTAAAATATAGGACTCAACAAAGACTACTTAAAGCTTTAATTAAAAAAGGAAAAATTAAGCTAGAGCATAAATTGGCTAGTTCAAAGGATTGTAAAGCTTTTATGCTTATATAAATAAACATAGACAGTCTACTAACCAAATTAATACAATAACTGTTGATGGTAAGGCTTTGACTAATAGTACAGACATAGCTAATGCTTTCAATTCCTTTGTTTCATCAATATTTCAACAGAAAGATTTAACAACTTCAAAATTTGATTTTGATTACACAGTGGAAATAAATATAGATCAAGTTACTGTATTAAATGAACTAAATAAACTTCGTACTTCTTCATCAGCAGGACCTGACAATATCAGCCCAATTGTTTGGAAAAAAATCGCTGATATAGTAGTACAGCCTCTCACACTAGTTTTTAATAAATCCCTTAAGACTGGTGACATTCCTATTGATTGGCTAACTGCTATAGTTGTTCTGATTCATAAAAGGATAATAGGTCTTGTGTTTCCAATTATAGGCCCATTAGTTTAACAACAGTTTGTTGTAAATTATTTGAGAAAATAATTAAAAGTCAAATTGAACTTGAAATAACTTCATTGGGATTGAAGGATGTGATGCAGCATGGGTTCAAAAAGGGCCTTTCATGTAACACAAATTTGATCACTTTTTATGATTTTGTTACTAGTAAATTGGATAAAGGTATACCAGTGGACATGATTTTTTTGGATCTGGGAAAGGCTTTCGATTCTGTACCCCATGACAAACTAATTATTAAATTACAAAATTTGGGATTAAATGGTTATGTTTTGAGATGGATTAATAACTGGTTAAGTAATAGAAAACAAAAAGTAAGAATAAATTCAAGACTATCTAGTGAGGGAAATGTCACCAGTGGAGTTCCCCAGGGATCCGTGTTGGGCCCTGTGTTGTTTGGATTATACATGAGTGACATGGGGAGAGGCTCAAGTAGTAAATTAACTAAATTTGCTGATGACACAAAAATTGGAAGGGGTGTTTGTTCCCCTGTTGAATATCAACAATTATGTAAAGACCTTCATTCTATTGAATTATGAGGAATTGAAAATAATATGAAATTTAATGAGGACAAATGTTCAGTGTTGCATTTTGGTAATAGAAATCCTAAATATCAATATTTTTTAAATAATAAGGTACTTAAGGTTAATCCATGTGAAAAAGATCTAGGAGTATGGATGGATTCTAATTTTTCTTCCTCAACACATATTAAAAAACTTTTTGTTAAATATAACCGAATAATACATTCTATAAGAAGAACTTTCATATCGAGAGATAGATTAAGTATTTTGAAATTGTACAAAACCTATGTTTTGCCACATCTTGATTATGGAAGTCCAGTCTGGAGCCCTTATCTTCGAAAGGATATTAAATTGGTGGAAAAAATCCAGAGAAGAATTACTAAATCAGTTTATGGGTTAAAGAACTATGAATATAATGATAGATTAAAGATACTAAATTTGCATTCTTTGGAGACAAGAAGAACTAGAGGTGACTTGTTGTTATTATATAAAATTATAAATGACCCCTTGTTGAGAGAAAATTGTGGTTTTAAATTAATTGAGAGGGAGGTTAATCTTAGGTCACATAACATGCAAATCAAAGTCCCTAATGTATTAACAGTCAGATGACTGAATTTTTATAATGTGCGTACTGCTAGATTGTGGAATTCATTACCAAATTATATTGTAGAAACATCAACATTCGATCAATTTAAAATAAAATTGGATGATTATTTGTTGAAGTTATAATAACCCCACTATGTAGTGGGAGACAATTAAATGGGTATTTTTTTGCCTACTTTGTCTAATTTAACCAAGTTAAACCAAGTTATGCAGGCATCAATACAAAAAAAAAAACAGGCATCACAAGAAGAGCCATAAAGGGATGTAATGTAGAGGGATAAGCAGAAAACAGGTTATGGATAACAAATACATTTCTCCTGTATAAAGAAGTCCAGTAGGGGTGAAGGCCTGAAGACAGATAGTGTTAGTAAGTTTCAAGGAGTGTTGGAGATTATTCCACAAGGCAGAGAGAGCATGGCTAATCACAGATTTTCCATAGCGGGACACTACCCTAGGTACATCTAATAATATGTAAGAATGTTTCCTCAATGAATATGTGCAGGGTGTGCACTTAAAGAAGTTTGTGATATAAGGAGGGAGTTTATTCAGGATGGCTCTGTAGGACCATAATATTGCATTTTTTAACCTTCTATTGGGAAGCGAGGGCCAGCCAAGTTGAGCTTGTAGAGCACAATGGTGAGTTCTGAATGGGGTGTTAGTAACAAACCTTAGTGCTCTGTGGTAGAGTACATCCAATTTTTTTTATTTTTTATTTATTTAGTTTTTGTTGACTGGGTAAGTGCACTAGACAAATCCTGCCTATTTTCAGGCATGACTCGGGGAAGGGGATACAGATGAATGCCAACTGACTTTGAACCATGATTAAGCTGTTGGTGGTATTTTAGTGAATGGGGGGAAATTTGGCCAGTGCACCGGGGAAATCCTCCATCTCTTTTCACTAGAGGGAGCTGCGTGGCTGTAGCATTGTGATCAGAGTGAGAGAGATTTTGAAGGAGAAGGATGTTCAGGTGGCTGAGGAGCAGGTCTCCTCCTTGGTATTCCCTATTCTGGAGGCTACCATAGTGATGGATCTCTGTTAGGAAGATTTGCCTGTATTAGGTGAGGAGCATATCGATTGTTCTCATAATGAAGTACCTGGCATGGTAGATTCAGGAAATGATGTTTAAAAAAATGGAGCAAAAGGCTGTTGAAGCCCAGAAAACAGCTGATATTCGCTCTCACTTGGAATTGGCCGAAAAACAGTTTGTGGAGACCCGGAAGATTTACAGGAAGAATTGCAACTGCAGAAAGAGTCGGGTGCTTTGCTTGACTCGGTTCCTGCACCGCAGTCGTGTGCTTTGCCTGACTCAGTTCCTGCACCAGGTAACCTGGATGTGGGTACTGTGAGCTCACAGGACTCAAAGGATATATTACTGAAATCTGTGCCTTTTTCTCCTAGCCAGGAGGTAAAGCAGGTTAGTGGTTCACAGAGGTTTTCCACACCAGATGAAGATGCTTGGGATGCTGTGCAGTCAATGAAAGGGGATGTTTTGACCCCAATTGTTGGGTCTCTTGTATCAGGTTTGCCTGTTATGAGTGGGGGGGGGAATGGCCCATTCTCCCCGATTACTTTTACAATTGGTGTAATGTCGGGAGAAGTTAAGAAAGCTCAAGGTAAAATCGGAGCGAGTAGATCTCGGACTCCTCGTTCGCAGGCATCTGCTGCAGTTTGTTCCTCACCTGATAAGGGAAGACAGTCTACTGATAGTAATTCTACACCTCATTCTGTGGACTGGGTTTCATCAGCTTTAGAAGCTGCGGGGTGGGTTAAACATGATTCTGGCAAGGATTGGACATCTAATTACCCTACGGTGCATAATTCGGTTTCTGTCACTAATTCACCTCAAGATACCACCCCCCCCCCCACCGCTGAATTAGGTGATGGTTCTCTGTTGCCTCCTGGACAGGGTTCACCTATAGAACAAGATATATCTTCTCCACCTATAGTTTCTTCTACCGTTTTGGAAGAAATTAAGATATTGGAGGGTGAGGGTTTGGAAACAGATCTGCAGCCACCCCCCCCCTTGATTGCCCCTGAACAAGATATAGGGCAGGACACCTCTTCTGAGATTCTTATAGATCCAGACAATACCTTGCAGTCCCCTGCTAAGGTTTGGCATGCTAAAGTTTGGGATCATCTTTTTCCCTCCACTGAAAGTCTGCTATCTGAACCTGCTATGCGCCGCAATGCAGTTTGTTTAAAATATAGGGGTAATATTGTGAAGGCCCTGATAGGCATTTTGTGGTGTGGGTTTTACTTAAAGGCAGTATGAAATATTATGCCTATGACATATATGCTCTTATTCATGTGCCTGGGGATTCTGTGTTTAATGTAAGTTTTAAGCACCCAGAGGGTTTGGAGCGTTTTTGGAAGCAATACCAACTGTTGAAGCTTTCTCCAGTATGGAAACCTTTTTTGGCTATCCCATTGACAAAACTCCTAACTAAAAAGATTACTGTGTTGTTTCAAAATGAAGGAGTGAACGTTGCTGATATTACTTATTGGTTGCAACAGCATTGTAAGGTTAAAGAGTATCCGGAGCCTATATTGGATGATGAACAATTATGGACTGGTGGATGAAAATATCAGGTTGTACTAAACATGGAAAATGGTCTTACTAAGCATCTGCCTAATTGTTTCTTTCTTGGACGAGATCGCGAGGTTATTTTTTACCCAGGACAACCCAAGGCTTGCTTTAACTGTGGGGATGTTGGACATTTAAGTAACATTTGTGACAAACAGAAGTGTGGCCTTTGTGGGGCATTGGGTCACTTTGGGGCTCGCTGTCAGCAACCTAAGCGATGTAATTTGTGTGATGAGTGTGGTCATACTTTCTGAGACTGCTCTTGGGCTTCCCATAACAGCAGAGACTCAGCTGTTAGAGCTGAGCAGGATGCTTACGTTGCTACAGAACAAAAAGAAAAGATGCGTATGGTGGAGCTGTTGACTGCAGGGCCACAAGGTGTCCCTAAACCCAGAGAGTCACTAGGCCTCATCAGGAGGCCTCTATAGAACCTGTATCTCCACATGGAGAAGTAGTTGTACCACCGGCTACCATCCTGCCTGTGGTATCTGCTGTTTCAGACCTGGTGTGTACTTCAGATGTGCTGCTTGAAAATGGTACCTGTACCCCTCTTTCTCAATCTGAGGTGGTGACCAATGTACCTGATAGTTCTGTACCAGATGTGGAAATGGAGGTCGGAGATAATCCTATGCCTCCCCCTCCTGTTCAACATGAAGAGGTTTTTTAGAGGGTGATTAGGTCTAAACCTGGAAAACCTCCAGTTGACTGTACAGGTGACATTAAGGACTCAGAGAATCTTCCAGTATATAATTCCTATACTCTATTGTTTGATCAAGGGGGAGACGATGAGAGCATTGATTCTGATTTATCCTACATTGCTTCTTCACAAGTTGAAGTTGCACATGATGGGGGAATAGTTGAGCCACTGAAGACTTTGAAAAGGAAAAAGAAAAAGAAGTGACTATGATAATTTTTCTTATTTTGTCTTTTTTATCTATCATAATTAATTTGCCCTCTCATGGATGTTGCCATTTCTCTTCTTACTGTTAATGTTAATAGCATTAAAACAGTGGAAAAAAGGAGAGTCACCCTTGCCAGTCTTAGGGCAGGAAAAGGAAATGTCATTCTTTTACAAGATACAAGGCTTCATTCTCTGTTTGAGGTGAGAGAGGCTCAAAGGGATTGGAGATGGGGTGTTTCCTTTTGGTTGTTAGGAGAGGACACTTGTACTGGTTTGGGATTCTTATTTTCTGGTTTGGCTGTCAAAGTGCTGTAAGTTTTTGATGTGGAACCAGGGAGGGCAATGGTAATGGATGTGATTTTGAGTGATGTTACCTATAGGATAATCAATATTTATGCTCCTCAGCAGAAGGCATATAGGTCTTCTCTTTTTCAGAGATTGGAACCTTATCTTCACACCTCAAAGCTGGTGGTATGGGGTGGGGATTTTAATTGTGTTAAAAGAGTTACAAATAAAATATTCAGTGATACAAATGCTTTACTTACTATTTTGAAAAGGAATAATTTATGTGATGTTTATGACCTCTTACATAAAGTCTCTTTACATACTTTTCACAGGGGAAATTTGTCCACTAGGATAGATTTTTTGTTTGTATCTTCACGGCTTACCTGTCAGGATGTGGAGATTGCACCCTTGGAAACTTCAGATCATGTGATTGTGCAACTTCATTTGGGTGCTGTGCAGAAGTTGCCTTTAGGGAGGGGCTACTGGAAAAGGAATGTAGCTGTACTGCAAGAGTCTCTTGTACAAAATTCTATAAGGGAGTATTTGATGTTACTAGTTGATTTGGGTTTTTTATATGTTAGTCCTATAGACTGGTGGGAGGATACCAAGAGGGATCTGAAACAGCTTTATAAGACCATTACCTGTGAAAAAGCAAAAGGGAAATACCTGCAGTATTTGAATCTTAGAGCAAAGTATATGCAGCTATTGCCGCAGGCTGTAGAGCCTCATAATGATGTGACAGAGCAGTTACAGTCTGTTAAAAATAGTGGGTGGGATATTCAGAAATGTGCCAGGCAGGGGTGCAAGCAGGGCGCAGCGCAACTGGGATGCACCAGGGTGTGGACTGGGCTATATTCAACAGAGCTGCGCCATGGCTCAGCACCATTGAATATCGCAACTAGGCCTCCCACATTGCACATGGCACAGTGGCACTGCACCAGCACAAGTGGTAAAAGTGGAGCAGGGAGATGCGCCAGTGCAAGTGCAGTTGCGCTAGGCACAGGAGCCATGATATTCAGCTGTGGATATGCAAATGGGGCCATAATGCTTGCACGGCACAACTGGGGCCATTAGCATGCCATTATGGCCCCATTTGCATGCAGGTGCACTAATCTCCTGCGACTTGCGCCTGGCACCCTGCCAGGCTGCAGCTGTCGGGGACTGACACCCCCTGTACATCAGCAAAGTGCCCCAATGCCCAATCACAGGCATATGCATCTGTAAATACACTTCCAACATCCCTGGTGGTCCAGTAGACCGCTTGCAGCCTGATTGTGGGCATAAGTATGTTTAAAAACATTATAAATCATCCCTGGTGGCCCAGTGGACCACTTGCAGCCCAATCATGGGCATAAGTATATTCAAAAACATTTCACTTTATCCCTGGTGGTCCAGTGGTTACCCCTCCCCACCCACCCACTGAGCTCTGCTAACCTGCTCCCCGTCAGCGGCGGTGGCAGCTCCCACCCACAAGCCACCCGACGCTCGCCGACTAACCCGTACAGTATGGCTGTCGCCCATTGATCCACAGTGTGGGCCAATGGGCATGCAGATCGTACCGTACTACACAGTCCAGATATGTAAATGGCTCCATTTTCATATCGAACTGTAGTATGATGGTACAGTCTGCACACCCATTGGCCCACACTGTGGATCAATGGGCATACATCCATACCCACACAGTCAGTCGACAGGCGGCTGGGTGGCTTGTGGGTGGGGCTGCTGCCTGCCACTGAGCAGGAGGAGCAGGGTGGCGGGGATCAGTGGCGGGTGAGGGGGGTACCACTGACCACCAGGGATAAAGTGAAATGTTTTTCAATATACCTAAGCCCACGATCGGGCTGCAAGCGGTCCGCTGGACCACCAGGGATATTGGACGTGAACATAACTATACACATGACCGCGATCGGGAGTGGGGTGGCGCGACACCAACAGACCCTGGTCCCGGAGCTCGGGTGGCCACCCACAGCTGGTGACTGCCATGTTGTGCCCGGCAATACGGCAGCTCACCTGTAGGTGGCCAGTCCCTGTTCCTATTTCCTTCTGCTCAACTATGAACACCAGTGTATGGTGCAAGTTGGGGCTGCACCAGCATATGCGCCGCACATCCCAGGCTGAATATCGGAATGTGCGAATATGCATGGGCACGCCCCCGCACTTGCACTGCATACATTACTGGTGCACTCCGGTGCATCGGGATCTGCGTGGCTCAACATCCCCTTTTGAATATAGTGCTGGGGTGCAACCCCTTTGAATATCACACCCAGTATGTATTTGTACCTGAAGGTGTCAGAGGACAGGACAGCTCAAATACAAAAATATCAGACTAGGGGTACGAAGGATTTAGTTAATCCGTATGATTTAGGTTTACATGGGGTGCAAAGTCAGGTGATGTCTGCCCTAAAGGATGATATCGGTAACTTAGTAGTAGATCAAAGTGGGCTCATGTTGTTGGTACAACAGTATGTTCGGGCTACCTTTCAGAAAGACAAAGTAGGAAATTCAGGTAATTTTATACATTTATTAGATATTCCAAAAATTAGCTCGGTAGAGGAACTTAGTTTAATGGCTCCTATTTCTCTTTCTGAAATACAGATGGCCATATCTAAATTGTCTGCTTGAACCACTCCAGGGGTTGATGGAGTTCCTAATGATTTTTACAAATGTTTTAGTGATATTTTGTCACCATAGTTACAGATAATTTATGAGGCTGTTTGGGAAGAGCAGAGTCTGGTACCTAGTATGAAAGAGGGACATATGATTTTTTTATATAAAAAAAAGGTGATCCACATGAGCTCCGAAATTGGAGGCCTTTGAGTTTGCTGAATTCAGAATATAAAATCTTGACTAAAGTTTTGACCACTCGTTTAGCAGTTATTACACAAAAGTTAATCAATTCAGCACAAACCTGTGCAATCCCGGGTAAGGATATTGTTCAGAATCTTGCCTTCATTAGAGATTTGGTGGAACAAGGTTTATCAATGGATTTAGATGGTTATTTGCTGGCAATAGATCAAGAGACAGCTTTTGATTCTGTACGACAGGAACATATTTGGGTAGTATTACAGCATTATGGAATTCCTGATTCCTTTTTGTCTTTATTGATGACATTGTATGCTGATGTCCAGGTTACTCCTTTGGTGAATGGGTATCTGGGCATACCGATATTTTTAAGAAATGGAGTTCGACAGGGTTGTGCAATGAGCCCTTTACTTTATGTGTTTGGACTAGACCCCATCTTACACAGCATTGAACAAGCAGCTGATGTTAAAGTTATTATGAATAAGAATGGAGTTGGTTTTCAAAAGGTTTCAGCCTAAGCTGATAATGGTGTATTTACGGTAGCAGATGTAGATACTGGCACAAGGATTTTACAGATGTTAGCTGAATTTCATGAAGTTACTGGGATCAGGATTAATGTGGCTAAAAGTACAGTTTTAGTACTCGGTGCTGCATGAGTGATTGAGCGCTTCCCTATTCATATAACGAAAGGGGAGGTTAAAATTTTGGGTTTATTTTTTGGGACCAGGGAATCAGAAGGAAATAACTGGAACTCTGTTTATGATCTGGCAGATAGTAAAGTTAAGGCATGACTTTCATGGAAGATGACTAGGAAGAAGAGGGTATATTTACTTAGAGCATATATTGCTCCCATTTTTTAATATGTGTCTCATGTTTTTCCTCTTCCTTTTTCTATGCATACTAAAGTTATGGCACTTTTTTTTCTTTCTTATGGGGCAGTAGGTTGAATCCCATTAAGAGGGGGCATACATATCAGGTTTAGAGAACTGGGGGTTTGAATATGTTACATCCTTTAATTTATTTTTTTGGGAATTTTTTTTTTTAGTTCCATTCGTCCTTTAGTTTTGAACTCTGAGGGGATGGGATGCTTGTGTATGCAGTTATGGGGATCTCCTTTTCTAAAGGCTTGGGGTAAAGGAAATTGGCATCCTGAAGAAAAAGTTATTCCAAGATATTTACAGACTACCTTACGTTATATGAGGACTTGGAAAATTGAATTGAGTTGGTTTGTGAGACATGATAAGAAGCATTTTTATAAAATGATATTGGACAAATGGTATACAGAAGAACCCTTATTTCAAGTACCCAATACGATAGATACTAAGAATTTATTAGAAAGTATTGTGGAACCCCGGATTCCCTTCAAAATGCAGGATTTAGTATGGCTGTGTGGTCACCAGAAATTGAATGTACAGGGAAATCAGAAACATAAACAACTCACAGAGAGAGGCTGTGCTGAATCTCTATGTCATGGTCAACTAGAAAAGATATAGCATTTATTTTTTGAATGTGTACATGCTCAGAGTTTCTGGGCTCAATTGGCGGATTGGTGGGGTGAAGATTTATTTAAAACTATGACTTATGATATTTTGGTATTGGGACACATTCCTGCTCCATGGTGCAAATGGGTGAAGAGCTCCGTATATGTTATTTTGGCTTGTCTAAAATGGTCATTATAGCAAGCAAGATGTCAAATATCTCTACAGGGTAAAGTGATTAAGCAATGGATGTATTTTTTGCTGTTCAGGGAGAACTTGATAAGGTCTATGCTGATGAATTTCACACATTGGGACTGGTTGTAGGTTCTAGATTATGGCAGAATGTTGGATAGAGGGGATAATTTTGATGTCTGTTGACCTTTTTGTTTGAATTTAGAATTCTTTTTGTTAAAAAAAAGTAAGACAGGGTTAACGTATATTTTTTGTTTATTGTTTTGGATGAGGGTTCACTTTTTCATATATGCTTTGTGTGGGATATTGTTGTACAGGGTTATTTGGGCTATTTCTTGTCTTGATTTCATGATTCTTTTTTGTGTTATGCTCTGTTTTTGAATGTTGAATAAAAATTTCCCCTACACTTTTCGAGAAGTGCCATGGGATCTTTAACATCCTCCTGAACTACCACCAATCCAGGCAGATGGGACCTTGGTTTAACGTCTCATCCGGAAGATGGCACCTCAGGAGTGCAGCACCCCCCTCATGCTGCACTGCAGTGTCAGTATTCGGATATTAACCCAAGTGCCTGGCATGGGGCCAGAACCCACAGCCTTCTGATCTCCCAGCCTCAGAGGCGAGTGTGCTACGTGCTGAGCCACTGACACTGGCATAAATTTAATAAGGGCTGATTTAGAGCAGTGGCTGTAAATGAAATATGCATAGTTGATGAGGGGAAGAAAAGTAGTCTGGACCAGCCTCTTCTTTGTTTCATAAGTAAGAAGGAGCTTGATTCTAAAGAAGAGGTCTAGCCTGTTTTTTAGCTTCTTGGAGAGTTCCTTGATATGTACTACAAATGACAGCTGCAATCTAGTCAGAAACCCAGATATTTAAACTTGGCCATCACCTCAAGTGATTCCCTTGGAGGGTTATTAGCTGGAAGTGGGGACAGGGAGTAGAAATATTTATGGCTTGAGCATGGGGGGGAAGAAACATAACCTTTGTTTCTTTTTTTTTTGCATTTAACAACAACTTCAGTTGGATAAGATTGTGTTGGAGCTCGTTGAAATCGTGTTGCAGGTTTGCACAGGCAAGCTCAAGGGAGGGCCTGGAGACATATAAAACTGTGTCATCAGCAAAAAGACGCACATTAGCCAAACTAATGTTAGTGTTGATGATGTTTATACAAATTGCAAATAGTAAGGGCACAAGTATGGACCCCTGAGGTACTCCTCTGGGCAGAGTTCTGAGTGGGGAGAAATCACCTTGCACCTTGACTTGTTGCAGTCTCTCTGTAAGGTAACAGGAGAACCAGCGCATAGTGGTAACATCTAGACTGATATACTTTAGCTTATGTAGGAGTATGCTGTGATCCACGGTGTCAGAGGCCTTGCTCAGGTCAAGGAAGACTGCACTAACATGATGTTTAATATCAAGCGTGGATTGCTAATCATTGATGACTTTTTTCCAAAGTGGATACAGTACTGTGTTTTGGACTAAAGCCAGACTGTAAAGGGTTGAGGAGGTTGTAGGAACTGAGGTATTGTCTTAGCTGCATATTAACTAAATTTTCAAGTAATTTAGATAATATAGGTAGAAGTGATATTGGATGGTAATTGTTGAGTTACGGGGTTGCCTGACTTAAAGAGGGAGATTATATGTGCTATTTTCCAAGATGTGGGAAGGACCCCATGTGCAAGAGACAGATTGAATAGATGAGTGAAGGGCACTCTAAGGTAACATTGCCGCAGTTTGAGGAAAGTTTTGAGCAGTTGGCACCAGCACTTTTCTTGATATCTAGAGAGATTAAAAAGGTTTTCTACCTGTTTAAATGAATTAGGGTTGAAGCTAAACTCGGAATGTGGCTGGGTATTGGAGGGGACAGTTGGATGAGGGTCAGTAGGAGGGGGTGGCATATGAATGTGTTTAACTGGTGACATATCAAATACAAGCCCTGTAGTAGGGAAATGGTTATTTAGTTGCTCTAACATGTGGTACTTACTTGTGAAGGTGTCTCCATAAGAAACAATCTTGGTTTGCAGAGAGAGAAGAGCTTTGCCCTTCAATCTCCCTTAGAATTTGTCAGATATTTGTGGCATTGTTTTTGGAGGAGTCTAATGCATTTTGAAAGAACTCCACTTTGGCGGACCTTGTAAGTTTGGTACAGCAGTTCCTTACTACCCTGATTGCTGTGCAATCAGGTGTAAGCTTAGATTTCCGCGCCTTATTCCAAAGTTCATCTTTGGCCTGTAGTGCTGTTTTTAATTGTCTGGTAAACCAAGGGCAGATCTTTTTCCTTGTTTGCACCTTCAATAAAGGGTGTGTTTGTTTACCACTTCCAGAATGCTTTTTTGGAACAGAGTACAGGCCTCAGTAACTGTAGAGGCAAGGTAGAATTCTTACCATCTTATGAGACTCCGCTCGGACAGGAAGTCAGGGGATTTGTAATTGTGGAGGTTCCTTTTGTACATAAAGCTGGAGGCAGATACATGTTTTGAGGAGGCCCTCACACTTGCAATGATCCTGTGGTTGCTGATGTCATTCATGATAGATTTTTTGACATTTGTTTGTGAGGATTAGGTCAAGGAGATGGCTATTTGCCAGGTTTTTGGGGTTTGGGCATGTGTGTTCAGGAATGAGCTGCATGAGGCCTAATGCATCACGTAGATCTTTCGTGGGTTTTGAAATCGGGTTGTACAAGTCGAGATTAAAATCACCCAGGATAATTTTTTAAAGTATAAGAATCAATCAGGGTACAGAGCGGGTTGCTAGTTTGAGTCCCCTGTGGGAGGTCAATAGCAACCATAATGAGTATGGACTCATTGGGGGAAAAAGAAAGCTTTAGTGTTAAGCATTCAAGTGCTCTTGGTGCTGTGGATGAGTTGATAATAGAAGTCACGTATTTATCGAGGGCATATATTGCTACCCCCCAGTAGGCCAGTCTGTCCTGAAGACGTTATAGGACGAGATGTTTATTTCTTGATTTAGTGTGAAACTTCTTAACCAAGTCTCTGATAGTACTAATGCATCTGGCCTTGTATGGCAGACCCAAGCCTGCATTGTGTCAAACTTTTTGAGTAGACTACACACACTGATGTGCAAAATGTTTAGGCCTTTAGATGAGTTAGTTCCGAGGGTACACTGATAGGGAGCGAGGGACCAGGATTAAACTCCACATTGCTAGAACAGAGTAGCAATACAAACATTAAGTTTTTTTTACTCTGAAGGTTAACACATTAACAGATACAGGATGACACAACTTGGGGGTTAAGGAGGCAGAAGGAAGTTCGTATGGGTAGGTGCTCTGATACGGGTTGAGGGAAACATAAGCCGCAACACGGGCAAGAAGATTTGTAGGTTTGTGAGCACCAGAAATTGATGCAGAAGTGTGCTGAGTGTATAAGCTGATTTTGATATAATCAGTCCCAGACATGCATTTAATCTGAAATTGTGGGAGTGAGGTAGTCGAGAAGTCATTTGTAGCAGGCGAGTTACCAATTATCTTTTGTTTTACCAGGAGAGACACACTAAACTGAAAGCGTGTTTACAGGTGCAAACTGGGAGCACAGAAAAATTAAGTGACTTGCTCAGGGTCACACAGTATGCAAGTGGGGGCTGTGGGATTCCAACCCAGGTCTCCAGGTTTGCAGCTCAGAGCCTTAAACCACTGTGCTATATTGCCTCCTAATATTATAACTATAATTGCGCTGTAGTAAGAAATGCACTGTGGTAAGAAATGCCTAATAGTAAGAGGCAGCGTATTATAGCATACTTCATAGTTTATGGGGTCAATATTACTTGCCAATCTTTATACCAGGGGGATTCAACCAATCAGTATACATGGGTTGGAAGGAATAAGCAAGGTTTATGGTGCCATGTTGCTTGCTAATCTTTATAGCAGGGGGATTTAGTCAATCGATATACAGGGGTCTGAAGGAATAAGCAAGGGGAGACAACAAGGACCAGTAAATGTAGTGAGTTTGGGGAATACTCAACTAGAGCTGGCAAAATAAAGTAGGCTATAGGGCACCAGGTACTACCAATGCTGGAAAGTGGACATTAGATGTCTCTGATTGTAGCAGGGCACAGCAGCAACCTCTAGCAGTCCTACAGTATATCCCACAATGTAGCAAAAATTGCAGCAGTGACCCTAATAGTCATGCAACACATCCTGCTAATGGATTCTTAGGGAGATAGGAACCACATTGTCATGTATTCTTGTCATAGTCATGTAAACCAGAAGATCTGCCTATAAGCCTGCTGGAGAACTGTGCTCTGATGCTCTGTAGTGTAAATACCTGCTTCAGTGCTGAGCAGGCTCCTGAGCTCTGTTGGTTTGCTGGCAGGGGGAGGTATGAGAAAGCCACAAACTTGCTCTCACGAACCCTGTACAGGACTGCCTGTGGAGGAAGGAACACACTGCGGGCCCGATTCTACAAGGTTGGCGCAAGTAGCCGCCAAACGTGACTTATGCCAACTGCAACTGCGACATTGACCCTGTGCCCTATTCTAGAAGGAGCAGGGTCTCCGCAGTTAAATCCTGTGACTTGCGACATGAGATCAGGTACGCCGAATAGAGGGTGTACCTGGCGAGCATGTCACAAGCAGTAACCGCAGGTCATAAGTGCCCCACCATGACCAGCAAGCCATGAGGTGCCCCACAGGGTTGCCCACACCCCCAGCTCCTCTAAAGTGTACAATTAGAGCCCTGCAGGACTTCCCACACCCCCTGGCCCCCTGAAGTGTACAAATAGAGCCCCGCAGGCTACCACACCCCCAGCCCACCCAAAGTGTACAATTAGAGCCCCAGGTCTACCTATCCCCTGGCACCCCAAAGTGTACAATTAGAGGCCCCGCAAGTGTCCCAACCCCTGCCCCCTGAAGCCTCCAGTACATGCCCCATAGGGCTAGCCACCAACTCCCCTCGAGATCCACCATAGATTTGCCCTGCAGGCAGGAGTCAGCTCCCCACCCATGCCCCGGCCCAGGTCGCCCGCCGTCATGCGGTGCGTACACCCAGACAAGCCCTGGTAGCTGGTGGTCCCCCATCCCCCCACTCAGGCATGCCAGTCCAAACAACACCCACCGTTCCCAGCCGGCGACTGGCACAGTCCCACCACACCTCCATGGTCAGTCACGACTGAGTGCTGTAGGAGCTCTAATGTAAAAGATGCGGCAGAAATTAATTTCTGGCGCGTTTTTCATTAGCGCTCCTTCAGCACTCAGTCGGTGGCTGGTTGTGGGCTGTACCAGTCACTGGCTGGGGAAAGGTGGGGGTGCTGGGTGGACTAGTACGGCTGGGTGGGGAGGAGGGCTACTAGACAACCAGGCTTGTCTGGGTGTATCTGTTTGTGGCCGGGTGACTCCAGGCCGGGCACGTGTGGGGTTGATGCACCACCCTGCAGGGCAAATCTATGGTAGATTTGGGGCATTTGGTGTGCACCTCTTGGGACACTTACTGGAGATTTTGGGGCAGGGGTGGGCAGTCCTGTGGGACTGTCAGTGTGGGGGTACTGGGGTATGTACACGGGAATAGGGTGGGGGTGAGATGCCCATTGGGGCACCAACGGCGGTGGTCTGGGCATGGGGGGAGGGCACATGGACCGGGTTCTACAGGACCCTTGGAGGATATATGTAAGTTACACCAGCTAAATGCAGGTGTAACTTACGTTGCCGGTTCTCCTCCGGGGGTTCGTGTAGAATCCCGACATGGGGGACTTTGTTGCTGCCCTTCTGGAATGGTGCGCAACTGCTGCTGTAACCCCCCTAGCGCCATGTCACAGGGGGTTTATGGTGCAACTGCTGGCGTAACAGCTCTTCGACACACGTGGCCTGTGACATGTCACAGGCCACTTTGTAGAATCGCGCATGTCGCAACTGCTGGCGTAAGTTGCCACTTGCCCCATTCTACTTGGCGCAAGTGCTGTTACACCAGGCGTAACTTTTCAAGAATCGGGGCCTGTGAGTATAAGTGAAGGAATTAAGGGTCAGAGCCAAACACTAGGATGGCAGAGGTCAGGCTGGGAAAAAGAGAAGGGAGAAAAAGAAAGAGGGAGGGGAGGGAGCGAGTGATCAGAAATGGCCTTGCAGACTGAATAGACTGTAACAGGCAGCAATGGACAGCATGTGAACCACACGGAGAACATGTAGAAACTAAACAGCCTTAACGTAAATTAACACAATTAGGCAAATTAACATAGAAACATAGAATTTGATGGCAGATAAGGACCGCTTGGCCCACCCAGTCTGCCCATTTCCCTACCTACTGGATATGCTGCAGATCCTAGTTAACCAGCAGCCTACTTCTTCCTACCCCCAACCCCTAGAATGGCCTTATGACTGTCCCATGCATGCTTGAATTCCACCACTGATTTTGACTCCACAACCTCCTCCGGAAGGCCGTTCCATGCATCCACAACCCTCTCTGTGAAAAAATACTTCCTTAAATTACCTCTGAGCAGCCCCACTCTATCTTCAAATTGTGCCCTCTTGTTCTTGCACACCTCTTTTTTGAAAGATGCTACCTCTTGGACTTTGTTGATTCCCTTGAGGACTTGGACGTTTCATCATGTCCCCCTCTCCTCCTTTCCTGAGGCTATACATATTAAGCTCCTTTCATCTCTCTTCATATGTCTTCTGGTGCAGACCCTGTACCATTTTAGTTGCCCTCCTCTGGACAGCTTCCATCCTGTCTATGTCTTTGCAGAGATTGGGTCTCCAGAACTGACACAGTACTCAGATGGGGTCTCACCAGCTGTCTGTACAGAGGGATAATAACTTCCTGTTTTCTACTGGTGATGTCTCTCCCTATGCATCCCAGTATCCCCCAGCCCTCCTTGCTCCCTCACATTGCTTGCCCACCTTTAGGTCATCTGATATTACTACCTCAGGTCCCTTTCCATTTTTGTTGTTGTTAGTATCTCACCCCATTGTGTACTCTTCCCTGGGTTTTGTTTCCCAGGTGCATTACTTTGCACTTAACATTGAATCTAAGCTGCCATACATTTGACCATTCCTCTAACCTTGCCAAGTCCTTCTCATCCTTTCCACCCCACCCTGTGCATCAACTCTGTTGCAGATCTTTGTGTCATCTGCAAAGAGACATACTTTTCCTTCCAGTCCCTCTGCAATGTCGCTTATAAAGACATTGAAGAGGACCGGTTCTAATACTGAACCCTGCGGTACCCCATTAGTAACCCTCCTTTCCTCTGAGTGGACTCCATTTACTATTACTCTCTTTGTCCTATTCTCCAGCCAATTCTTTACAGGCTGTCATCTTGGGACCCACTCCAGGCTGGCTAACTTGTATATTAATCTTTTGTGTGGGACTGTGTCAAATGCCTTGCTAAAGTCTAGGTAGGCCATGTCCACAGCCCCTCCTGATCTACTACTTTGGTCACCCAGTCAAAGAAATCTATCAGATTCGTCTGGCATGACCTTCCACTGTGAATCCATGCTGCCTAGGGTCCTGTGCCCTCTGGCCTCTAGATACTCGACAATTCTTTCCTTCAGAAGTGATTCCATCATTTTCCTATCACTGAGGTTAAACTAACAGGTCTGTAGTTTTCTGCTTCTGCCTTGCTCCCACTTTTGTGAAGGGAATCACATCTGCCCTCCTCCAGTCCTCGGGTACCACCCCATCCTCCCATGATTTGTTAAAGAGGGTAGTCAGTGGTGTCACTAGTTCTACCCTTAGTTCTTTTATAATTCTGGGATGAATCCCATCAGGCCCCATTGCTTTGTCCACCTTCAGTTTTAAGAGTTCTTTCAACCCTTTCTTCTGTAAACGGGCTGATATCAACTTCTGTATCCAGAGTGTTTCTACTGTTTGTTTTAGGTACCTCCCCCTATTTGTAAATACTGAGCAAAAATATTTGTTTAGTATCTCTGCCTTTTCACAGTCTCCCTCTGCCCACCCTCCCTCCCTTTATTAAGCCTCACTATCCCTCCCATGGTCTTCCTTCGCTCCCTGATGTACCTATAAAAGGTTTTATCCCCCTTCTTAACTGAGTTGGCTATCTTTTCCTCGGTTTGGGCCTTTGCTGTTCTGACTGCCTTCCAAGCCTCCTTTTGCTTTAACTGATACAGTTCCCTGTCCTGCTCCTTCTGCGATTCCTTGTACTTCCTGAATGCTTTCTTTTTCTCTTGAACCTTCACTGCCACTTCGTTTGAGAACCATAGTGGTTTCTTACATCGTTTTGTTTTGTTTATTTGCTTCACACAATGGCTCGTTACCTCTGTGATGGCAGTTTTTATTATTCCTCATTGTTCTTCCACCCCTCCTTCCTGCCCATTTGCTAGTGCATTCCTTAGGCACTCACCCATTTTGGCAAAGTCAGCCCTCCTAAAGTCCAGTACTTTTGCCTTTGTATGGCTTGACTCTATTGCTGTGTTTGTTGTGAACCATACTGTTCGATGGTCGCTAGTTCCCAGATGGCTACCCACTTCTACATCTGTGATCCTCTCTCCATCTCCATTTGAGAGAACCAGGTCTAAGATTGCTCCCTCTCACATGGGCTCCAATACTAGTTGTCTAAGGCATGCCCCCTGTAGGGCATCTAGAATAACCCCACTCTTCGAAGTGGCTGCTGCAACTGCACTCCAGTTAACATCTGGCATATTCAGATCACCCATCAGCAATATCTCCCCTTTTTCTGCCATTCTAAGTATACTTTCTATCATTTCCTTGTCCGTTTCCTCCCCCTGAGAAGGGGGTCTGTATACAACCCCTGTGCGGATTGCGGTGCCATTGCCTGTCTCCAAATTTACCCACAGTGCTTCTTCTCCTCCCTGTTTACCCTTTTGTTCTGTTGCTTTTATTCCTTCCCTTATATAAAGAGCTACTCCTCCTCCTCTTTTACCCTCCCTGTCCCTCCTGTAGATAGTGTATCCTGGCATGTTTACATCCCAGTCATGGTTTGTGTGTACCATGTTTCTGTGACTGCCTTGATATCCAGATGTTCCTCCTCCATCAAGGCCACTAATTCAGGAAGCTTGTTACCCAGACTACGGCATTGGTACTCATTGCCCTCCATTTTTTGATGGCTTTACCTTCTGTTGCAGCATCCCCCACTGACCTTTCTACCTCGGTCTTTTTCTCATTTAGTACCCTGTTTTGTAGGGAGAGGCTGGGATTTTCCTGCTGCTTATCAGTGTCTCCCCCTTTGACTCAATTAACACAATTACAGGTCTCTGCAGGTCTAACAAATTCAGTCAGTCTAGTCCCTCAGACTCGCTATATCAGACTTAAAGTACACACAGTATGCAGTGCTCAAGCCTGCTGTAGAACTGTGGTCTGATGCCCTGTAGTGCAAATACCTGCTTCAGTGCTGAGTAGTCTCCTGTGCTCCATCAGCTTGCTGGAAGGGGGTTGGGGAGAGTCAAAAATCTGCTCTCACAAACCATGTGCTGGACGGCCTGTGGAGGAAGGGACACCCTGTGAGAATAAATGAGAGGATTAAGGGGTCAGAGCCAAATAGGACGGCAGAGGTCAGGGTGGGAAACGGGAAGGGAGAACACTCTTTCCAGGCTGGTTTCAGGAAAAAACACTCAACTACCACCTCTCTCCTATGACTCATAGACTCCATCCTTTTTTTCTTAATTTAATATGCTTTATTATTTTTCTGCAAACAACTTCAATTACAGACATCCTGGTAAAGCATGAGTAAAGAAGGACAATTCAATCCAGATATATCATTTTCTAACATACAATGATAAACCGCTGTATTGAAAAACATTAATTGAATAAGGTTGCTTGCATCCCCATCCCCCCCAGTCTCATTCCCTCCCATCCCACCCAAGTCTGCCACTAATTGTTATTTAATAATGGCTGCCTCAAAAGGAGAAAGGGGAAAAACTAAAGATAATAGAGACATAGACTCCATCCTAACCAGGATGGACAATGGCTAAATTACCTCTGCCATTTTTGTTGACCTGGCCAAGGCCTTCGACACAGTCTCTCACTCCCTTCCCTTCGACTCATTCCCAGCAGCTGGCCTATCTCACTCCTCCACAAACTGGTTGAAGGGCTACCTTATTGGCAGAACCCAATCAGTTAAGATCTTGGACGCCACTTCCCTTCCCCTCTCGATTAGCACTGGTGTTCCCCAGGGCTCTGTATTAGGGCTTCTCCTATTCTTCATCTTCTTAAATGACCTTCCCTCTGTTTGCTTCCCCTCCTCTGCTATACATATGTATGCCATTGATATATGCCTATATGAATCTGGCTCCTGTCCTGCTGAGGTTACAACCAGCTTACAACAAGGTTCAGCTCTGGTCTGCTAACCATCTACTTTTCCTCAACACCAAAAAGACTGTTTCCATGACCTTTTGCATTAGGCAGAGACTCTCTAGGCTTTCCTCCCTACTCATTTTCCACACCCTTGATAAGACTTTACTGGAGGACACATCCTCCTTCAGGTACAGTACTTAGGTGTTTGTTTGGACCAACACCTAACCTCTCTGGACATATTCACGCCATCCAGAAAAAACTACACCCCAAGCTTGGTGCCTGTTCAGAAACCGTAGTGGCATCCTTCCTATGGCTAGGCGTGAAGTTGTTCAGAAGATGATACTGCCCATTTTTGATTTCTGTGATGTAGTGTATGGTGCTGCCCCTAAGTCCTCCCTGGCCAGACTGGGCATCCTTTTCAATTCTTTCTGCCACTTTGCCCTAGATACCACCCCTTGCACCCACCACTGTGATCTTTATCTTGCCCTATCCTTCCCCTCTCTTACAAATAGGCAACTCTCCACTGTGCTAAAGTCAGCTCCAAGCACTGGTTGGGTGAGCTCCCTTCCTACCTCACCTCCTCCTTTTTAACCAACCCCCATCCTCTCATTCCCTTAGATCAACGGACTCCCACACCTTGGTAGTCCCTCACAGATCCACCCTAATTGACCAATCTGGTTACTGTCACTGTCTCCCAAAAATTTGGAATTCCCTCCCCCCTCAAATCTGTCACTCATCCTCCACCTACTCCATCAGCTCTGCCCTCAATAATTATCTTGCACCTAGCTGCTCATGCAATGTCCCTCCCTAATTACCTCCTCTGAGCCCTGATAAACCCTACCCATCTACCATCACCTTCATTTTACCCTATGCACCCACACACCCCAAATTTATAGTTCTCCTCCCCTTCCCTCAAATTGCTCCCCCTTACTGGCATCCCTTGATCTCTCACATAATGTAACAGGACCCTGAATGCTCCCAATGGTTCCATGCATCCTGATGGACTGTTGATTAGGCCCCATCCCCTCCAAAGGTGCGAATTCTCTCCCCCTCAAGGGTTCAATTCTTACTCTCTCCCTCTCCTATCTGTCTGCTGTAACTGAGACAGAGAGCAGCCACCAGCTTGCTTAAAGCAAGGAGGTGATTTAATTGAGTACACTGAATTGAATTCTTAATTTTAGGGTCTGTGTAAGTAAGTAGAAGTCAGTGTTTTGGTTCTCTCTTTTGGGGGTTGACTTTTCCTAATGTAACCTTTATTTGCCAGGGAGGAAATCTAACTGGGAAAATATTTGCAGCAATTTGTGACTAGACCTGCTACTTAAACTCTGTGAAATAGATGTCTGAAAGGAAGGAAAGCACTCACCGGGGTGGTGGGTCAGAGTTGTAGTTGATTATTTCTGGAGGGCACGGCTTAGTCCCACCCACCCTGCCCTCACCTCACCCACCCCAAGCGCATCATTTCCTTTATATCAGGGGTCCTGATGTCACTTCCTCAAAAGTGCAAAGGACATACACCTGGTTCATATCCTTAAAGGCACAGCATACTGAATTGGGGGTAAACACACTCACAAGCTTGCACACACACTTGAAAAAAAAGAAAACATCTTAAACAGAAAGGTAGACAGACAAGTGGGGAGTGGTGAAATGCACTGACTGTGGAGCGGCAGTCTTCTGGGAGACATTCTGGAGGCAGCATTGTTGCCCTATTTGTAGGCACCTCTTTTGTCTGAGGGAGGAAGTTGCCCATCTCCATGCTGACCTGGCAGGGATTCAGGAAACATACTCCCCCACCCAGGGACCACCCAGGCCACCACCACTGCCTCAGAGGTTGCCAAGAAAGATGAGTGGTTGGACCACGGTGGCTCAGGGAGGGTGAGGGTGGTGGAACAGAGGGACATCCCTCCAGTTGTGCCTCTCCACAGTTCATTCACTATTCTGGTGGAGTGTGATTCCTCTATGGAGGCATCCTCAGTGTAGACCAAGGAGGATGCTGGGAATCTCCACAAAGGAGACCCACAGGAGGGTGGCACAGGACCCCACAGGAGAAGGAAACAACTCCTGGTTGTGGACTCAGTCATTAATGGGGTAGAACTAGGGGAGGGAGGGGAGAGGGAGGTAAGGTGCCTGCCTGGTGCCATGGCTTGGAGGGACAGGAAGTGAATCCTCAGGATAGGGGAGCAGCTGCACGGGGTAGGGATCTGGATGTCATTGTTCATGTAGGGACAAATGAACTAGCTGTGAATGGCATCAGAGCACAGCAGCAGGAGTTTGCGGAGTTGGGGAGGGTCATTAGACAAGCAGCACGCATGGCAACTTTCTCAGAAGTGTTACCTGTCTATGGCATGGATGAGTCTAGGGTATTCCACACCATGGGATTCAATGACTGGTTGAAAAACTGGAGTGGGGCTCAGGTATTTGGCTTCATTGGGGACTGGGGGGTCCACCTGGAAGGATACTGGCCTATACTGGGGTGTTGGTCTGCATCTGTCCGGGAAGGGAACCAGGATCCTAGGTTATAGGTTTAAATGCTTCATTGGCAAGCATTTTAACTAGCCAAGGGGGGAGGCAGTGAAGAGAAGCAGGGAAACCCTAGCCCCCCCAACAAAACAGGATAGTTAGTGAAGTAGACACAAAGGTAGAGATGTTGATAGGGAGCAGGACAGGGGTAAATCCAGAAAAAGACAGTAAGGACAGGGAAGGGTCTAAAAGGGGTAAGGCCATCAAAAAAATGAAAGGCAATGAGTACCAATGCCCATTGTCTGGGTAACAAGCTCCCTGAACTAGTGACCTTGATGGAAGAGGGATGCCTGGATATCATGGCAGTAACAGAAACATGGTACACAGAGAACCCTGACTGAGATGTCAACATACCAGGGTACACAGTCTACAGGAGGGACAGGGAGGGTAAAATCAGAAGAGGAGTAGCTCTGTACATAAGGGAAGGAATCAAAGCAACAGAACTAAAGGGTAAACAGGGAGGGGAAGGGAGGAGGCAGTGTGGGTCACCATGGAGACAGAAAATGGCACCACAATCTGCACAGGGGTTGTTTACCAACCCCCATTTCAAGGGGAGGCAATGAAGAAGAAAATGATAGAAGGAATAATTAGAATGACAGAAAAAAGAGAGATATTGTTGACAGGGGACCTGAATATGCTAGATGTTAACTGTAGCACCTTTACTGCAGCCTCATCCAAGAGCAGGATCATTCTCGGCAGGGGGCATGCCTCAGACAGCTAGTGTTGGAACCCACTCAGGAGGGAGCAATCTTAGACCTGGTACTCTCAAATGGGGATGGAGAAAGGATCTCAGATTTAGAAGTGGGTAGCCATCTGGAAACAAGCGACCACCAAACTGTGGTTCACAATAAACACAGCTGTAGAGTCAAGCCATAGAAAAGCAAGGGTGTTGGACTTTAGGAGGAATGACTTTGACAAAATGGGAGAGTGCCTCAGAAAAGCACTAGCAAACAGATAAGAAGAAGAGGTAGAAGGACAATGGGGAAAAATCAAAACTACCATCACAGAGACAGCAAGCCTTTGTGTAAAGCAAATCAACATAACAAAATGAAGGAAAAAGCCACTATGGTTCTCAAAAGAGGTGGTAGGGAAGGTTAAGGAGAAAAGGATAGCATTCAGGAAATATAAGGAAACACAGAAGGAGCAGGACAGAGATCTATATCAGTTAAAGCAGAAGGAGGCAGGGAAGGCAGTCAGTATAGCAAAGGCCCAAATTGAGGAAAGATAGCCAACTCTGTTAAGAAGGGGATAAAACCTTTTATAGGTACATTAGGGAGTGAAGAAAGACCAAGGGAGGGATACTGAGGCTTAATAAAGGGGTGGGAATGTGGGCAGACGGTGACAGTGAGAAAGCAAGGATACTGAATGAGTACTTCTGCTCAGTATTCACAAAAGACAAGGAGGGGGAGGTACCTAAACCAAATAATAGAAACACTCTGGATAAGGGGATCGATACTGGCCCATTCACAGAAGAAAGAGTTCTGAAAGAACTCTTAAAACTGAAGGTGGACAAAGCAATGGGACCTGCCGGGATTCACCCAAGAATTCTTAAAGAACTAAGGGTAGGACTGGTGACACCACTGACTACTCTCTTTAACAAATCATGAGAGGATGGGATGGTACCTGAGGACTCTAGGAGGGAAGATGTTATTCTACTTCACAAAAGTGGGAGCAAGACAGAGGCAGGAAACTACAGACCTATCTGTTTGGCCTCAGTTGAAGGGAAAATTATGGAATCACTTCTGAAGAAAAGAATTGTTGAGTACCTACAGGCCAGCGGGGCACAGGACCCAAGGCAGCATGGATTCACAGTGGGAAGGTCATGTCAAACAAATCTAATACAAATCTTTGATTGGGTGACCAAAGTAGTAGACCAGGGAGGGGCTGTGGACATGGCCTACCTAGACTTTAGCAAGGCATTTGACACAGTCCCACACAAAAGATTGATATACAAGTTAGCTAGCCTTTGAGTGGGTCCCAAGGTTGTAGCCCAGATAAAAAGTTGGCTGGACAACAGAACACAGAGGGTAATAGTAAATGGAGCCCACTCTGAAGAAAGGGGGGTTACTAGCGGAGTACCACAGGGTTCAGTACTGGGACTGGTCCTCTTTAATGTCTTTATAAATGACATTGCAGAGGGACTGGAAGGAAAAGTATGTCTCTTTGCAGACGACACAAAGATCTGCAAAAGTGTTGATACACAAGGTGGGGTGGAGAGGATGAGAAGGGATCTGGCAAGGTTGGAGGAATGGTCAAATGTATGGCAGCTTAGATTCAATGCAAAGAAGTGCAAAGTAATGCACCTGGGAAACAAAAAAACAGGGGAAGAGTACACAATGGGGTGTGAGATACTAACAACAACAAAAATGGAAAGGGACCTGCTGGTAATCATATCAGATGACCTAAAGGTGGGCAAGCAATGTGAGAAGGCAGTAAGGAGGACTGGGGGATACTGGGATACGTAGGGAGAGGCATCACAAGTAGAAAACAAGAAGTTGTTATCCTTCTGTGCAGACAGTTGGTGAGACCCCATCTGGAGTACTGCGCCCAGTCCTGGAGACCCCATCTCTGCAAGGACAAAGACAGGATATAAACTGTCCAGAGGAGGGCAATTAAAATGGTGCAGGGTCTGCACCAGAAGACATATGAAGAGAGACTAAAGGAGGTTAATATGTATACTCTCAAGGAAAGGAGGGAGAGGGGGGACATGATAGAAACTTTCAAGTACCTCAAGGGAATAACAACAAAGTCCTAGAGGGTGGCATCTTTCAGAAAAAGAGATGTGCAAGAACAAGGAGGCACAATTTGAAGATAGAGGGGGAACAGCTCAGAGGTAATGTGAGGAAGTATTTTTTCATGGAGAGGGTTGTGAATGCATGGAACGGCCTTCCTGAGGAGGTCATGATGCCAAAAACAGTGGAGGAATTCAAGAATGCATGGGACAGACATAAGGCAATTCCGGTGGGATGTAGGAGGAAGTAGGCTGTTGGTTAACTAGGATATACAGCTTATCTATTTGGTAGGGAAATGGGTAGACTAGGTGGGCCAAGCGGCCCTTATCTGTTGTCAGATTCTATGTTTCTATGTTTCTATCACTCTTTTAATCCCTATCTACTGACCTTCCCCAACCCCCTGACAGGGTACCCCACATCCTGAAGGGTCCTCTCGTGGGTTAGGTCCTATTACCCCTCTGAGCATTTAAGTCACACTTCCTCTATCTCTTTCTCCTCCCTCCTCCCTCTTTAATCCCTACAGCCTTATCTACCTTTCTGTCTAGCCCCATAGCCTCCTTGAAGGGTTCCCCACATCCTGAAGGGGTCTGTCTGAGACACTACCTATTCCCTTCTCTCTGGTGCCCCCAGTCCCCTTGCAGGGTTCATCGCATCCTGAAGGGGTCTCCAGGGACACGACTTTCCCCTTCCCCTCCTCACCCTTTCCTCTCTTTTCCCCTTCTCTTTCACATAAGCACTTGTTTACATATTAACCCAGCACTTGTGTGCCCTCTCTACATATTCGAGGACACACAGACCGAGGAGGGCTCCGAGCCAGCAAGCTGGGCGGCCACCGCACAGCAGTAGAAGGGAACCAGGAGGCCGGGGAGAAAGCCAGAAAGGCACGGGATAGTTGCACAGCCAATCGGAAGGCGCACGCCGACTTTGCCAGCCTCTGATTGGTGCGCCTTCTCCCATTGACTTTTGCTGTATCTTTGCACCACCAAAACTGGTCGAGATTGTCTTTACTGAAAAGTTTAATTTCTCTAAAAAAGAGCTGTTTTTGCTGTTTTATTGTGTACTTCTGGGAAATGCCTACTTACCTGTTTAACTAGTAATTACAGTCTTTTGGGTCAATTTTGTTTTGGGCTAGACGCTCAGGCGCCTAACCCCCCCCATCCCAGTCTTTGTTGTGCAAATTTTACAATTTAGCACCTCTTGCAAGCCACTGCCTGCAAGTGCTATTTCTGATTGCCCTCTCCTCTGTCCCCTTCCTTCTAGCCGGCCTGCCCTCGAGGACACACAGACCGGAGGGGCTCCGAGCCGCCAGCGGGCGGGAGGCCACCGCACAGCTGAGAAGGGAACCAGGAGGCCGGGGGAGAAAGCCAGAAAGGTACAGGAAAGCCGCAAAATTTTTGCCCGCCCCCATCCCCCTTCAGGGTGTTTCTTTTATACACACCTTCCCGCCAAATCTCATCCCCGCCCATAGCTTTTCTCCTAGCCAATTCGAAGCTCATTTCTTCACATCACCTTAGTTTTTAACCCTTCCTACCCTCCACCATGCTACTGCGCCTACTACTGCTGCTTTGCCTCTCACCTTCCTTGGATCCAGAAGAGATAACTGTTGGAACCCTTACCGAGGTGCTTAGGGTGACCACTCAACACTGTCCCCCTCTACTGTCCCCAGTGGATGCCCCTAAACTCTACATACATATACTACCGCTTCTGCATACTAATCCTTGGGGAATCCCAAAAAAAGGCTCACAACCAGTTTGGAACTCCTCTATCCCCTTGCTACCATACTGGCACTACAATTACTCCCTACACCTGTCCATTAAGCTGATAATCTATGATAAAATCGATAACCATGCAGTAGGATCACACCACTATATATTGGATCCCAAGAAAGAAGAAAACTGCCTGACTGCTCACTACTCCTATCGCTTGGTGCCCTCATCGAGCTAATCTTCTTTCTGCTGGTCTGTGTTGGCACTGTGAAATCAACCCTGGCCCCACTGAAAGCTCGATCTCTCCAACTGACCTAACCTCCATAAATGGATTGAGTTTCTTCACATCAATGCCTGCAGCCTCCTAAAAGTTCTCATCAATACAGGCCTGGGTTGACACACCCTACCTGACTGTCTGGTTATATCTGAAACATGGCTCAAATCTGCAACAAAAGATAGTGAAATAAACCTTCCCAACTACCAGCTCTTCAGATCTGACCGTCTATCCAGGGGCGGTGGGGTAGCCATCTATATCAAAGCAAACATCTCTGCATCCTGCCTCAATTCTACATCACAACCAAAGGAATTCGAATGCTTGTCAATTAAAATAACCTTTCCCAACACATCATCCTTTCAACTGATTGGTTGCTATAGGCCCCCCTCTGCAGGCCTCAAACTCCTATTCCACCTAGGATCTATACTTAATCTGGGCCCTGAAGACACCATCATCTTAGGAGACATGAACTTGAATTGGCTGACTAATGCATCTGCACCCCTGGTAACCTTCTGTGACACCTATGGATTCTCTCAATTAATCAACGAACCAACAAGGATCAACCCAAAGAATATTCTCAACAGCACCTCCTGGATATTATATTGGTAAATAAACCTCATCACTATCCCTATGCAGGAGTACTATTCAGTGACATAAGTGACCACTGTCCCATAGCTGCCATTAGATCAACAATCAAGCCACCCAATCCTGCAAAATTCCTCCCACGAAGGTCAAAAAAGAACTTTAATATTTCAGGATATCTTCATGATCTGTGCCACACCACACATTGGTAAGAATTCTATCTCACAGCCTCAATAGAGACAGCTCTTCAAATCCTAAATGATATAATCACAAGTGTCCTCAATTCACATGCACCCCTCACCAGTGTCAGAACCAAACTCAAATCCTGTCGCTGGTTCTCTGCCGACCTCAAATCCGCACTGCTTGCCAGAGACAAACTCTGGAAAAGGGCAAGAAAGACAAAGGACCCAAATGACTGGCTTCAATTCAGAAAAGCCAGAAACTCCTGCACAAAACAAGTAAGAAAAGCCAAGGCAGCCTTCTACACAGCTGAACTAGATGCCTCCTATAACAACCCTTCCAGGTTCTGGGGTACCATAAAGGGCATCCTAGGTCAAACTTCTACCCTGTCTTACCACCCAAAATTCAATTAAATAGTATTGAAATCACCGACAAGCAAAATATCTTGAATGCCTTTAACGATCATTTCACTACAGCTGGCCTGGCTTTCACCTCTCCTGCAAACCTATTAAGATCATCTCTAAACCTACAATCTACTGAGGGTCAAAAGGTTGCTTCCACATTCTCATTCAAACCAATATTCTTCAAAGAAGTAGAAGACCTTCTACTCCAGCTAGATACCACCAAAGTGCAGGTGCAGACTCCCTGGACCCCTACTCTAAAAGTAGCTCTGCATGCCTTAACCGCCCCCTCACCCACCTCTTCAATCTATCACTTGCCACTGGTTCTATCCCTCAATATGGAAAACAGCTCAAGTGTTTCCATTACTTAGGCAGGTGATCCCATGGACCTCAATAATTATAGGCCCATCTCCATCTTACCAGTACTATCCAAGATGCTTGAGAAGCTGGTAAACTCTCAGTTAACTGCCTACCTTGATACTAACAATCTCCTAAACCCAGCTCAATCTGGGTTCAGATCTATGCATAGCACCATCTGCACTAGCAAAAGTCACAAATGACTGGCAGACTGCCCTAGACAAAAGAATAATACCTGTGCTGTGTTTCTGGATCTAAGCAAAGCCTTTGACACTGTGGATCATGATCTTCTAATCTCTCTCTGAACTCCATAGGCCTTGACTCACTCTCTTAAATGGTTCAGATGCTATCTCTCCGGAAGATTACAACTGGTAAAAAATGAAGGTGATCTATCTACCTCTAAACCACTCCTAAGAGGTATACCGCAAGGCTCCATCCTGGGTCCCATCCTTTTTGCCATTTACATCAACAATATTGATTCCAACCTCTCACTTTCTAATATCCACCTTTTTGCAGATGACACTGTACTATATGTGAGCAATCCCTCACCATCAAAAGCCTGTGAGCTCCTACAGTCTGAATTCTCCATCCTGCAGCACAACCTATTAGAAAAGAAATTATTACTAAATGCCAAGAAAACCAAAGCTATGTTCTTTGCCACCAAGAACTGTTCTTCCACTATCCCACCATTCACCCTCCCACAACTCTCACCATCCTTGGTGAAAATCTGAATATGTTGACAAATTCAAATACCTAGGAGTATGGATAGACAATAAACTAGACTATACTACCCACATTGAAGAGCTCCTGAAAAGCTGAGACAAAGACTTGGTCTATTCTATAGGATCAAACACTACCTGACCAAAGATTCCAAACAAAGATTAATCCTAGCATCATTCCTGTCCCTCATTGATTATGCTGACTTCTCTATGGTCATTGCTCCTCTCCCATCTAAACAAATTAGACACCCTGTATCATAGAGCTATTAGATTCATTACTGACCTTCCCTCTAGCACCCATCATTGCTCTCTCTACAATGCAGTCAGCTGGACATCCCTGCAACATAGAAGAAAAAAATGCTGCTATCTGGATCTACAAAGCTCTGACAAACAAACTCCTTCCTACATCTCAGACTGCTTCAACCGGATCACATCCAGGCCCTACACCTTGAGGATCAACAAACTGATCCTGCTGAAGATTCCTATCACCTGCACCCGGTTTGGAAGAGCTGCAGTCAGTTATTCCCTGGCACTTATCTGGAATTCTATCCAAAAGTCATTGAAAATGGATACACTGATTCCTCTTACATCCTTCAAAAAGCTGTATACCAGCCTAATCCCAGATTCATGCAATTGCTTCCACAAGGCCTAGTCCTCCCACACCCCCACCCCTCCCACACCCCCTCTCTCCTCCACCCCCCCTCTTTTAAAGCTCCTCCCTATTCTTCTATCATTCCTCTGGTCCTTTCCCCATCAAACCTCATACATATATGCCCACCCATGTACCATTATCCAAGCCTTATCCCTACTAGACTGTTTGTTTTCTCCTTTATTAGGTTTTAGGTTTACTGTCCTTTGCCTTTTATATATGTAAATATTTGTACATCTATCTCACTCATAAATGGTTGTATTTGTGCTTATTCAATATCATGTTTTTGTATACAATCTGTAACCTTTTTGTTATGACCACTCAGGTCCATCTTGTAAATGAGCTATGCTCAATGATGTTCGCCTGAATAAATAAAGATTTTGATTGATTGATTGATATTATGCGCAACACTGTTTTAACACTGTTTGTAACACCTGCCTTACAACTGTATGTTAATGTTGATCTTGTGACTTGAATGTAACTTGAACTTGACTCTTCCCCCCCACACCTCACCCCTCCCTCTCCTTCCCCCTTTTCTTTTACGTAAACACTTGTTTACTTATTAACTTAGCATGTATTATTGTGCACTCTTCTACTTATTATGAGCAACACTGTTGTACCACTGCTTGTAACACCTGCCTTATGACTGTATGTTAATATTGATCTTGTAACTTGAATGTTTACTGTCTCACTCCTATTGTACCCCTTCCCCCCAGGTTGCACCAGGAGACGAGCGACTTGTCACTCATTTAATCAAAATTTAATTTTCAGTTATTTTGAGACATTTTAAAATTTCTTATCCAAATTTCTCCACAATATCAGGATTTAGAGAATCGCATTGAATACATATATGCACCATGTTTAAGTCGCAACCTTCAGTTGGAGCGAGTTATAGGTAGCCAAGTATTTTGCCAAAATTTAGATTTCTGTAATTTTAGTATAATTTTCATAGTATTCATTGAAATATTAAACAAATGGACAGGTATACAGGTTATCACTACATTTGAACATGCACATAGTTTCAGATTTCTAGCTTTAAATGGGACTGAGTTAACGCCTGCCAAACATGCTGCCAAAATTAAAAGTTTGGTTAGCTCCTTGTCATTTTAAAACTACATATCCAAATTTAACCAGAGTTTCAACATTTAAACTACTATACAACTTGGCCATTTCTAATTAAAGTTCATATTTGCAACTTTATATGGCATTGAATTAAAAGTAGTCAAAGTTTAACAACATTTAAAAATTTAATTTTGCAAGAATGTAAACTACAAAGATAGGATATTCAAAGGAGTTGCACGTGGCGCAACAGGGTTGCACCATGCACAACCCACCAATGCACCCCAGCGTGATATTCAAAGGGGCAGGCTGCGCTGCGTAACCCCTGATGCGCCGGGATGCAGCAGTAATGTATGCGGCGCAAGTGCGGGCAGTGTGTCCATGCATATGCGGCGGCATATCCAGACATTCAGCCTGGGATGTGCGGTGCATATGCTGGCTCAAACCTGCCTTGCATCACCCAGAGGGGCGCAGTGTTCTGCCTGTCAAAACCAGGAGCAAGTCCGGGACACCCACAGGTGAGCTGCCATATTGCAAGGCATAACACGGCAGCCACCTGCTGTGGGTGGCCACCTGACCACCCAGGACATAGTCCACATGCCCCCTGCTGGGGGGCATCATGCCCTCCCCTCGCCCAATCATGGCAATAAGCTGAATAAATCCCTGGTGGTCCAGTGGACCGATCTCCTTTGCCCGATCATGGGCATGAATAAATGGAAGCCCAGGTGGTCCAGTGGACCATTTAGCACATTAGTGGATATTGACCCAAAGAGTATATATGACAAAATTCAGAGCTCTAGCATGAATGGTGACTGACTTATAAATAAATTACTACATTTAAAAAATTCCATAAAATTCTGATTAAATTCAGTAACATTTTGCAGAATTTTTTGAAATTTCACTGAAATTCTGTGGATTCAGAATTTTCCCATTCTGCACAACTCTAAACATGCAATTTGACAATTTTGAAACTGCTCCAGGTTTTCCTGTGTTTTCTGACCTGTGCCTCGATGACACGTTGAAGGACCATTATGTGCAGACATAACGGGGAAATAGCCATGATGGCATCTGTCATCATGCTGATAAGCCAAAGTAGGCATCTGGCTGAAACAGACAAACTGAATGAAACCAAACTTACCTGAGCCATCGGCATGGTGGCATGGTCTTTTGGAAGAAAGACCTGAGCCAACATCATCTCCAACATAGCATTAATGAATTGATGGTACTTTTTTTTTTTTAATCAGGAGAGACACACTAAGCTGAAAGCTTGTTTGCAAGTGCAACCTGGGAGCACAAGGACTTGCAGGTGATAAGGACTAATTGGGATTTGTTTACCAACTATCTCAGCTGGTCAAACAGGTGGTGAGTACAAAAGTGAGTCTAAAGGATTACAGTCCTGGACAGGACTTTCAGAAGCCAGACTTTCCAGGTAAGGAAGATATACAGTTCTCCTTCCAGACAGCCAAGGCTACCCTTGCTAAGTATCTGCTGATGACCACAGAGCTAAGGATAAGACAAAATGCAAGTCATGAAATTGGAAGTGGCAGCCCTCCATCATAAAGAGAAGATACTGTCAATGGCTCACCTTGATATGATGTTAAGCATTCAATCCCATTGTATCAACAGGGCTAAAATGATATAATTTAAATTTTTTGTATTTCAGGTATTTTTTCAAGCCACTTTGGCCCAGTCTAGGAAGAAAGTCCACCTATCCACTTTGGAACCAGAACATACCAGGAGTAATACCCCTTGTTGTGTTCTGAGACAGGAACAGTTAGTATTGCCTATTTGACCAAAACAGTCTGTACTTCATTTAGCAGGACAGATAGGTGCCCTGGAGTGTAATGATAGGGAGTAGGGGGTGACACCAGAGGGGTAGATAGTAACTCCAGAGCATGAAATTTCTGAATTACTTCCAGGACCAATTTGTCCATCATGATCTCCCTCCATTTTGGCAGGAAAAGGGAGTCTCTACTCCTATAAGTATCCCGCAATGTTTTAGGGTGATGGGGGTGGCAGAAGGAAGCCAGAAGGTATGTGGGGGAGCAGGGGAGCCACCAGCACCTACACTGTTGAGGATCCAAAATTGAGCACCAGGGGGCAAGGGACAGATTTGGTGTACATGGAGTCCCATGGCCTGGTGCACAAGCATAATCATGGGCAGGGTAGGAGGACAGTCTGAGAAAAGAATCTCAGCTTGTTCCACAGTAGGACTGAGGGGTCTCAGAGAGCAAAGTCATTTTTGAAGACTATAAGTCTCTCAGAGACATGTCTACATCATGGCTAAACAATTTCTGGCCGTAAAAGGGGACATGAATGACTGATAGTTGCACATCAGCTACAAAACCAATTATCCTAAGCCAGAAACAGCACCTGAGGCAAATGTCAGAGGCCACAGTATGGTTGGAAGCATCTGAAGTATCATAGGCTGAACAGAGGTGATTCTTGTCAGTATCCAACCCATGGGAGACAGTCCATTGGACCTCACTTTTTGTGGGTCCACCAGGCAATTTATTTACCATGGAGGCTAAGGACTTCCTTAAGCTGTTTTGATATGTAATAATACTGTATAAACCTGATAGTTAGCAATGTGTAAACCCAGGAAAACAGAGCCATAAGTCCTTTTATCGGTCACTTCCAACTTCCTGGCTTCCTTATTAGGAGGAAGGGTGCCCTTATTGCATGGGGCCTGAGCCCTACCATGTGCAACCATGATAACTACTGAATCAGTCTCAGGCTGTGAGAAATAAAATGACTTAGTATTAGGAGCCAGGTTCTGCTTGTCTGCTTTTTGGAGAACAGTAGGCAGGGCACTTGCTTTATACCAGGCAGTCATTGAAAACATCCCCCAAAGCTGGATGTAGAGGAGGAATAATAACTTTGGGAAGCACCACTGTTCGTCGACAGCAAATTTTCCAACATCCCATAGGGTGAAGGTACAATGTTGACACATGGTATTGAGCCATCCAGAATAAAAGTGTTTTTTGTGGGTGGCTGTGCCCCAGCACCCCCCACACCCTCACATTTATATATTATCAGCTCCAGGTTGGAGTTGTTTTGGGGAAGGGGCAGAACACCAGGAGATGCCACAATGGTGAAACCCAGACCAATATAGCGACTTTCAATGTAATGGTCTTTTTTGGGGGTTTTGCTGTTATGGTGTCAATGTGCAGTGGGTACAGAATGAACCTCTATGAATTCATAAGGTTCCTTTTGGCAGAGTCCTCCTCCTCAGCAATGAACCCCAAGGATTCCTGCATGAGTTTCATAAGTGCTTGGAAGGAAGCATAATCAGGAAGAGACTATGGTGTATATAGCAATGTGTATTCACTGTAGGAAGACAGGATAGAAATGGAAACCATGATCTCAGGCAGTTTGAGATCACCCTCTTTCTCCTCCTCATAATCCTCTTCACTGTTTAATAGGTCAGGATTACATGATTTATCCTCTTCAGGTAGAGGAGCTGGTTCCATAGGCTCCCATGGGGAGGCTGCATTGATGGAGGTAGCATTAACAGAGGAACAATCAAGTTGATGGTAGAAGATGAACCCCCAAATCCCAGACATGTCATTGATGGCCAGATGGGATGATGACACTGTGATTGTTGGTGATAGTGATGCCAGTAACTGCCTGAATAATTCAGACACAGTGGCTGGTACTACCCGTGTGTCAACGATGCCTGAGACTTGGGTTGATGACACTGATGTCAATGGTCCAGAGTCCAGTGGCAAAGGTGGCAGCCTATTGTTATTAGTGGGAAAGCCAGACCCTGACATTGGTGCCACAAAGATGTTTTAGGGGGCTACGGATTCTGGGGCTGTAGCTTTGATCTGGGACTTAGACTTACCCTCAAGAGGAATGGTATGATGTGGACTCTGGGAACATGAAGGAGAAGCATGTAGTTGGGATTCTTTCTCCTTAGAATGTTTGCCTTCATGTCTACCTTTATGCTAATGTTCATAAGCTGACTTAGAGAATTTTTCTTTAGCCTTTGATGACCACTGTAGAGACAGCATCATAGATGGTCCAAGTGAATGATGGATTGCTAAAGTAAAGTTGATGGACCTTGCATTGAGACTTGTTCTGAATGGGGAGTGCTCTCCATCTTTTAAAGAAAGCCTCTAAGGCCCTTTGACAGCATCTCCTCATGTAGCCTCATTAAAGTCCTGGCACATGGTAAGCATCATCACTATATATCTCTACCTTGCTGCAGTGACAGAAACTAAATCAAGGTTTCTTCAATGGCAGTATACAATTCTACTTCATGGCAAGCAAACAAAAAAATAACATAAAGAAAAGGCAACAGTGGGAAATGCATTGTTTCTCAGCAGGTCCAATGAAAAGTTGAAGGCAGGAGAAAGAACTGAGGAAAGGAGGAACCACCATGTTATACAGACGTCATCGATTTATGCTAACTTGGGTGCCCTAGGCAGTAATGGTTTTCAAGTGGTCCTGAAGCTGACGGTTTACAGTTCCAAAAGTATGGTTCTATGAATGGAGATGTCCTCAAAGATCTTCTGCTAATCAGTTTTGCTTTCCTGTCGCTTTTCCAACTATCTGGAATAACCTACCACTTTCTGTTTGTCTTTTGGAACTCTCTACCTAGGCCATTAAAATGGTCCTGAAAACTTATTTATTTCAGCAGGCATTCAGGGTGGATTAGTAACATATATACCCCCCATTTCATTTTCATTTGTTAAGTTCATCGAGCATGCAAGAGTGAACAAACTTGTTGATATGAGAGTTGCTAAACAGGAGTGTGAGGGGTGCCAGCCCAATGACCAGCAGTGCTGCAGAGGCCGGTCTGGGACTGGCAAATCAGCAGGCACTGTCCTGATGACACTGTTTTGTTAAGGGAGCTGGTCTTGGCAAACATTTCAAAGGACAGAGCTGATGCTGCATGTGGCTCTGTCCTTTGAAATGCGAGCCCTTCAACTGCAGTCCCTTAGTGTGTCTCTCTCCTGGTTCAACAATTTCCCCATTCACTGCAGGTCAGCACATCTTTTGTGGTGAAAGAATTTCACTGGTCCCTGCAGCCCAATAGTGTGTCTTTCCTGGTGAAACAATTTCCCCTGTCCCTGCAGCCCCATATTGTCTTTCCTGGTTAAACAAGTTCCCCATTCCCTACAGCCCCATAGTGTGTCTTTCCTGGTTAAACAATTCCCCCATCCCTGCAGCCCCATAGTGTGTCTTTCCTGGTGAAACAATTTCCCCTTTCTAACATCGGGATGCCCACTCCCGATGTCAGATGTGCCCCCACCCCATATCATTAACCGACAATGGGGTGCCTAATCCCCCTGTCAGCAATGGCACATCCCCCCACACACACACACACTATTATGGCACACTGGGAGCCCACCCCAGTGTTTCTAAATGTTTTTTTTTAAATCCTTGTAAAATAAAAAAAAAGTCCAGCAGAATTCTTTTTTTTAAATTTTACCTGTAAAAAAGAAAACCTTCCAGCATCATCTCGCTAGTCCCCTCCCCACCCCAACCCTCCCTCTGCACACTTACCTCCCCTCACCCCACTCACCCATACTTACAATCCAGAGGTCGGGAGCTGCGATCTTCACTGGCCTGGGATACATCTACACTCTTCAAAGCTGAACTAGGAAGTGAGGAATCGGATAAGCCTGTATAATGGGACTCAATAGGGGGTTATCTAAGCTATTTTTTGGAATTGTGGCCTCAAATGTTCAACATGGGGTTCTTGGGACCCCAGCTCATAAACATGCCAGTGTCATTTCATTTCTCAGTGCTAAAAGGTGATTTCATGGTCACTGCACAGAATCACCTTTCAGGACTGATTACCAAAATGACAGTGCCACTGTTCAAGAGGTGGGGTCCCAAAAAGCCTATGTTGCAAATTTGGTGGAACAATTAATAAAATGCCTATGTTACCAGTGTGTGTTGCGCAGTTTCTACGCACGCTTGTAACTTCACTAATTTTTTATATTTTCACTACAGATTTTCAACATTGCCATTTTTTCACATCTCCTTATAAACAGTACAGCTGTCATTTTTCACAACCTGCCCAAAACGTGTTTTCACACATGTTGTCCAGAATGGCACAGTTGGTGTGCAAAATCAACTTTTGGGATGGAGTAACAAAATCACAGTGCTACTGTTCATAAGGGGAGGTCCTAAAAAGGCCATGTTTAAAATTTGATAAAAAAAATTCACAAAATGCCTGCATTATGAACGTGTGTTGTGCAGTTTCTACGCACACTCGTATCTTTGCCAATTTTTAATATTTTCACTCCAGATTTTCAACATTGCCATTTTTTCACACTTCCTTATGAACAGCACAGCTGTACTTATTTTACATCCTGCCTGAAATGTGTTTTCACACCTGTGGAGCAGAATGGCGTGGTCGCTCAGGGAAATCACCTTTCAGCATGAGTGAACAAAATGACACTGGCACTCTTCATGAGGTGGAGTACCAAAAACCCATGTTGAAAATTGGGTGACACAACTCCAAAAAATGGCAAAGTTACACCCAGTCATTCACAATTTTCTATGCACTTGAGTGACTTTGGTCATTTTCAATATTTTCACTCAAAATTTTCAATATAGCCGTTTTATCATACCACCTCATGAACAGTACAGCTGCCATACAGCTTTCAGTTGCTCATTATCAATAAAACTCTTCCTGCACTACTACACTCTTACATATTTCCTTATCTCTATGCACGACGAACTTTCAGCATTGACAAATGCTTGTTCATTTTTATATTACCAGGAATGGCACCATTGAGCAATCTCATTTCAAGGTGGTCCTGGATGGACACAAAAAATACAACAAATTAAAATTCATTCACTGGTTACAATGTAAATAAAATACACAATACATCCAGATAAGGTCTTAGGTAGGATGACAATTGATACAGAGAATGGTAAAATATAGAGGAACATACAATGTAGCATGTCTACTTAGGTGTGATAATTATACATAAAGGACTGCAACCAAATGGAAGCAAAATTGCAAGTGCTATGCAGGTGTCAATACAAAAAAAAAACAGGCATCATAAGGAGATCCATAAAGGGATGTAATGTAGAGGGATAAGCAGAAAACAGGTTATGGATAGCAAATACATTTCTCCTGTATAAAGAAATCCAATAGGGGCTTGAAGGCCTGAAGACAGATAGTGTTAGTAAGTTTCAAGGAGTGTTGGAGATTATTCCACAAGGCAGGGAGAGCGTGGCTAATCACAGATTCGCCATAGCGGGACACTACCCTAGGTACATCTAATAATATGTAAGAATGTTTCCTCAATGAATATGTGCAGGGTGTGCACTTAAATAAGTTTGTGATATAAGGAGGGAGTTTATTCAGGATGGCTCTGTAGGACCATAATATGGCATTTTTTAACCTTCTATTGGGAAGCGAGAGCCAGCCAAGTTGAGCATATAGAGCACAATGGTGAGTTCTGAATGGGGTGTTAGTAACAAACCTTAGTGCTCTGTGGTAGAATACATCCAATTTAATAAGGGCTGTTTTAGAGCAGTGGTTGTTAATGAAATGTGCGTAGTTGATGAGGGGAAGAAAAGTAGTCTGGACCAGCCTCTTCTTTGCTTCATAAGTAAGAAGGTGCTTGATTCTAAAGAAGAGGTCTAGCCTGTTTTTTAGCTTCTTGGAGAGTTCCTTGATATGTACTACAAATGATAGCTGGCAAACTAGCCAGAAACCCAGATATTTAAACTTGTCCATTACCTCAAGTGATTCCCTTGGAGGGTCACTAGCTGGAAGTAGGGGCAGGGAGTGAAAGAATTTATGGCTTGAGCATGGGGGGGAAGGAACATAACCTTTGTTTTTTTGGGGGGGTTGCATTTAACAACAACTTCAGTTGAATAAGAATGTGTTGGAGCTGGTTGAAGTCATGTTGCAGGTTTGCACAGGCAAGCTCAAGGGAGGGCCTGGAGACTTATAAAACTATGTCATCAGGAAAGAGATGCACATTAGCCTTACTAATGTTAGTGTTGATGATGTTTATATAAATTGCAAATAGTAAGGGCACAAGTATGGACCCCTGAGGTACTCCTCTGGGCAGAGTTCTGAGTGGGGGAGAAATCACCTTGCACCTTGACTTGTTGCTGTCTCTCTGTATGGTAACAGGAGAATCAGCACGTAGCGGTAACATCTAGACTGATATACTTTAGCTTATGGAGCAGTATGCTGTGATCCACGGTAACAGAGGCCTTGCTCAGGTCAAGGAAGAATGCACTAACATGATGTTTAATATCAAGCGTCGATTGCTAATCATTGATGACTTTTTTTCAAAGTGGATACAGTACTGTGTTTTGGACTAAAGTCAGACTGTAAAGGGTTGAGGAGGTTGTAGGAACTGAGGTACTGCTTTAGCTGCATATTAACTAAATTTTCAAATAATTTAGATAATACAGGTAGAAGCGATATGAGACAGTAATTGTTGAGTTGCAGGGGTCACCTGCCTTAAAGAGGGGGATTATATGTGCTATTTTCCAAGATGTGGGAAGGACCCCAGGTGCAAGAGACAGATTGAATAGATGAGTGATGGGCGCTCTAAGGTAACATTGGCTTAGTTTGAGGAAAGTTTTGAGCCAGTTGGCACCAGCACTTTTCTTGATATCTAGAGAGGTTAAAAGGTCTTCTACCTGTTTAAATGAAATAGGGTTGAAGATAAACTCGGAATGTGGGTGGGTATTCGAGGGGACAGTTGGATGAGGGTTGGTAGGAGGGGGAGGCATATGAATGTGGTTAACTGTTGACATATCAGATACAAACCCTGCTGTAGGGAAATGGTTATTTAGTTGATCTAACATGTGGTACTTATTTGTGAAGGTGTCTCCATGAGAAACAATCTTGGTTTGCAGAGAGAGACAGAAGAGCTTTGCCCTTCAATCTCCCTTAGAATTTGCCAGACATTTGTGGAATTGTTTTTGGAGGAGTCTAATGCATTTTGAAAGAACTCCACTTTGGCGGACCTTTTAAGTTTAGTACAGTAGTTCCTTACTACTCTGAATGCTGTTCAATCAGGTGCAAGCTTAGATTTCCGTGCCTTATTCCAAAGTTCGTTTCTGGCCTGTAGTGCTGTTTTTAATTCTCTGGTAAACCAAGGGCAGGTCTTTTTCCTTGTTTGCATCTTCACTAAAGGGGCGTGTTTGTTTACCACTTCCAGAATGCTTTTTTGGAACAGAGTACAGGCCTCAGTAACTGTAGAGGCAAGATAGAATTCTTACCATCTTATGAGACTCCGCTCGGACAGGAAGTCAGGGAATTTATAATTGTGGAGGTTCCTTTTGTATGTAAAGCTGGAGGCAGATACCTGTTTTGAGGAGGCCCTCACACTTGCAATGATCCTGTGGTTGCTGATGTCATTCATGATAGATGTTTTGACGTTTGTTTGTGAGGTTTAGGTCAAGGAGATGGCTATTTGCCAGGTTTTTGGGGTTTGGGCATGTGTGTTCAGGAATGAGCTGCTTGAGGCCTAATGCATCACATAGATCTTTCATGAGTTTTGAAATCGGGTTGTGCAAGTCGAGATTAAAATCACCCAGGATAATTTTTTTAAAGTATAAGAATCAATCAGGGTACAGAGCTGGGGTTACAGTTTGAGTCCCCCTGTGGGGAGGTCAATAGCAACCTATAATTAGTATGGACTCACTGGGGGGAAAGAAAGCTTTAGTGTTAAGCATTCAAATGCTCTTGGTGCTGTGGATGAGTTGATAATAGAAGCCACGTATTTATCAAGGGCATATATTGCTACCCCGCAGTAGGCCAGTCTGTCCTGAAGACATTATAGGATGAGATGTTTATTTCTTGATTAAGTGTGGAACTTCTTATCCAAGTCTCTGATAGTACTAATACATCTGGCCTTGTATGGCAGACCCAAGCCTGCATTGTGTCAAACTTTTTGAGTTGACTACATACATTGATGTGCAAAATTTTAGGCCTTTAGATGAGCTAGTTCTGAGGGTGCACTGATAGGGAGAGAGGGACCAGGATTTAACTCCACATTGCTAGAACAGAGTAGCAATACAAACATGAAGTTTTTTTACTCTGAAGGTTAACACATTAACAGATACAGGATGACGCAACTTGGGGGTTAAGGAGGCAGGAGGAAGTTCATATGGGTAGGCACTCTGATACGGGTTGAGGGAAACATAAGCCACCACACGGGTAAGAAGAGTTGTAGGTTCAGAAGCACCAGATATTGATGCAGCAGTGTGCTGAGTGTATAAGCTAATGCTGATATAGTCAGTCCCAGACATGCATTTAATCTGAAATTGTGGGAGTGAGGTAGTCGAGATGTCATTTGTAGCAGTCGAGTTACCAATTATCTTTTGTTTTACCAGGAGATACACACTAAGCTGAAAGCTTGTTTACAGGTGCAAACTGGGAGCACAAGGAAGTTAAGTGACTTGCTCAGGGTCACACAGTATGCAAGTGGGGGCTGTGGGATTCAAACCCAGGTCTCCAGGTTTGCAACTCAGAGCCTTAAACCACTGTGCTATTCTGCATCTTATTATTATAATTATAATTGTGTTGTGGTAAGAAATGCGCCGTGGTAAGAAATGCCTAATAGTAAGAGGCAGCGTATTATAACATACTTCATAGTTTATGGGGTCAATATTACTTGCCAATCTTTATACCAGGGGGATTCGACCAATCGGTATACATAGGTTGGAAGGAATAAGCAAGGTTTATGGTGCTATGTTGCTTGCTAATCTTTATAGCAGGGGGATTCAGTCAATCGATATACAGGGGTCTGAAGGAGTAAGCAAGGGGAGACAACAAGGACCAGTAAATGTAGTGAGTTTGCATAATACTCAATTAGAGCTGGCAAAATAAAGTATGCTGTAGGGCACCAGATACTACCAATTCTGGAAAGTGGACATTAGATGTCTCTGATTGTAGCAGGGCACAGCAGCAACCTCTGGCAGTCTTACAGTATATTCCACAATGTAGCAAAAATTTCAGCAGTGACCCTAATAGTCATGCGATGCATCTTGCTAATGGATTCTTAGGGAGATAGGAACCACACCGTCATGTGATCTCATCATAGTCACATAAAGCAGAAGATCTGCCTATAAGGCAAATGCTCACCTGGGGGCGGGGGGGTGAGCAGCCACTGAGCTAGCAGTAGTGAATACACACAGTATGCAGTGCTCAAGCCTGCCAGAGAACTGCTCTGATGCTCCATAGTGCAAATACCTGCTTCACTGCTGAGCAGGCTCCCAGGCTCTGTTGAATTGAAGGAAGTGGAGTGGGGGACTGACACAAACCTGCTCTCATGAACCCTGTGCTGGACTGCCTGGACTGCTTGTGGAGGAAGGGACACACTGTGAGTACAAGCGAGGGGATTAAGGGGTCAGAGCCAAACACTAGGATGGCAGAGATCAGGGTGGGAAACGGAAGGGAGAATAAGAAAGAGGGAGGAGGGAGTGATTGAACAGAAATGGCTGGGCAGACTGAATAGACTGTAACAGGCAGCAATGAACAGCATGTGAACTACACGGAGAACATGTAGAAACTAAAGAGCATTAAGGTAAACTAACACCATTAGGGAAACAAACAGAACTACAGGTCTCTGCAGGTTTAACCAATTCAATCAGTCTAGTCCCTCTGACTCGCTATATCAGCCTTAAAGTACACAAAGTATGCAGTGTGCAATCCTGCTGGAGAACTGTGCTCTGATGATCTGTAGTGCAAATGCTTCCTTCAGTGCTGAGCAGACTCCTGGGCTCTGTTGGTTTGCTGGAAGGGGAGTGTGGGACAGCCACAAACCTGCTCCCATGAACCCTGAGCTGGACTGCCTGTGGAGGAAGTGACACACTGTGGGCCCGATTCTACAAGGTTGGCGCAAGTTACTGCCAAATGTGACTTGCACCAACTGCAACTGTGACACTGACCCTGTGCCCTATTCTAGAAGGGGCAGGGTCTCCGCAGCTATGTCCTGTGACTTGGGACATGAGGTCAGGTACGCCAAACAGAGGGCGTAACTGGCGAGCATATCACAAGCCGCACCCGCAGGTCGCAAGTTCCTCCCCATGACCAGCAAGCCATGAGGCACCCTGCAGGGCTGCCCACACTCCCAGCTCCCCTGAAGTGTTCAATTTGAGCCCTGCAGGGCTGCCCACATCCCCTGGCCCTTCAATGTCTACAAATAGAGCTCCACAGGGCTGCCAACACTCACAGTCCCCCAAAGTGTACAATTAGAGCCCTGCAGGGCTGACCACACACCCTGTCCCCCCGAGGTGTACAATTAGAGCCCCACAGGGATGCCCACACACCCTGGCCCCTTGAAGTGTACAAATAGAGCCCCACAGGGCTGCCCACACCCCCTGAAGCCTCCAGTACATGCCCCGTAGGGCTGGCCACACCAACTGCCCCTGAATCCACCATAGATTTGCTCTGCAGGGCGATGCAGTCAAACCCCCACCCATGCCCCGACCCCGAGTCACCCACCACAAATGTGGCATACACCCAGGCAAGCCGTGATGGTCTAGTGGCCCCCCACCCAGCCATGCCAGTCCACCCAGCACCCCCCACCTATCCCCTGCCAGCGATTGGCACAGCCCACCTCACACCTCCATGGCTTGCCACCGACTGAGTGCTGTAGGAGTGCTAATGTAAAGAAGCACTCAGAAATTAATTTTAACCACCTCCCCCATCCTCCAATTCCCTTAGATCAACTGACTCCCACACCTTGGTAGTCCCCCGCAGAGCACCCTAATTGACCAATCTGGTTACTCTCACTGCCTCCCAAAAATTTGGAATTCCCTCCCCCCTCAAATCTGTCACTCATCCTCCACCTACTCCATCAGCTCTGCCCTCAATTATTACCTTGCACCTAGCTGCTCCTGCAATGTCCCTCCCTAATTCCCTCCTCTGAGCCCCAATAAACTCTACCCCTCTACCGTCACCTTCATTTTACCCTATGCACCCACACACCCCAAATTTATAGTTCTCCTCCCATTCCCTCAAATTGCTCCCCCTTTATGGCCTCCCTTGATCTCTCACAAAATGTAAGAGGACCTTGAATGCTCCCCATGGTTCCATGCATCCTGATGGACTGTTGATTAGGCCCCATCCCCTCCAAAGGTGTGAATTCTCTCCCCCTCAAGGGTTCAATTCTCACTCTCTCACTTTCCTATCTGTCTGCTGTAGCTGAGACAGGGAGCAGCCACCAACTTCCTTAAAGCAAGGAGGTGATTTAATTGAGTACACTGAATTGAATTCTTAATTTTGTGGTCTGTGTAAGTAAGTAGAAATCAGTGTTTTGGTTCTCTGTTTTGGGGATTGACTTTTCCTAATATAACTTTTATTTGCCAGGGAGGAACTCTAACTGGGAAAATATTTGCAGTTATTTGTGACCAGACCTGTTACTTAAACTCTGTGAAATAGGTGTCTGAAAGGAAGGAATGCACTCACCGGGGTGGTGGGTCAGTGTTGAAGTTGATTGTTTCTGGAGGGCACGGGCTTAGTCCCCCCCCATCCTGCCCCTCACCTCACCTCATCTGCCCCAATCGCATCATTTCCTTTATATCAGGGGGTCTGATGTCACTTCCCCAAAAGTGCAAAGGACATACACCTGTTCATATCTTTAAGGCACAGCACACTGAATCGGGGTTAAACACACTCACAAGCTTGCACACACTTAAAAAAAAGAAAACATCTTAAAAAGGAAGGTAGACAGACAAGTGGGAAGTGGCGCAGTGCATTGACTGTGGAGCGGCAGTCTTCTGAGAGACATTCTGGAGGCTCCATTGCTGAACTATTTGCAGGCACCTCTCTTGTCTGAGGGAGGAGGTTGCCCATCTCCATGCTGACCAGGCAGATATTCAGGAAACATCCTCTCCTACCCAGGGACCACCCAGGCCACCACCACTGCCTCAGAGGTTGCCAAGAAAGTGGAGCAGTTGGACCACAGTGGGCTCAGGGAGGGTGAGGGTGGTGGAACAGAGGCACATCCCTCCAGTTGTCCCTGTCCACAATTCATTCAGCATTCTGGTGGAGCGTGGTTCCTCTGTGGAGGCACCCTCAATGGAGACCAAGGAGGATGCTGGGAATCTCCACAAAGAAGACCCACAGGAGGGTGGCACAGGACCCCACAGGAGAAGGAAACAACTCCTAGTTGTGGACTCGGTCATTAATGGGGTAGAACTGGGGGAGGGAGGGGAGAGGGAGGTAAGGTGGCTGCCTGGTGCCATGGCTTGGAGGGACAGGAAGTGAATCCCCAGGATAGGAGGAGTAGCTGCATGGGGGAGGGAGCTGGATGTCACTGCTCATGTAGGGACAAGTGAACTGGCTGGGAATGGGATCAGAGCAGTAGGAGTTTGTGGAGTTGGGGAGGGTCCTTAGACAGGTAGCATGCATGGTAACTTTCTCAGAAGTGTTACCTGTCTATGGCATGGGTGAGGCTAGGGTACTACATACCATGGGATTCAATAATTGGTTGAAAAACTGGAGTGGAGCTCAGCGATTTGGCTTCATTGGGGACTGTGGGTACACCTGGAGGGATACAGGCCTATAATGGCGTGATAGTCTGCATCTGTTAGGGAGGGGAACCAGGATCCTAGGTTATAGGTTTAAATGCTTCATTGGCAAGCATTTAAACTAGGTAAGGGGGGAGGCAGTGAAGAGAAGCAGGAAAATCCTAGCCCCCCCCCCAACAAAATAGGGTAGTTAGCGAAGTAGACACAAAGGCAGAGAAGTCGATAGGGAGCAAGACAGGGTTAAATCCAGAAAAAGACAATAAGGACAGGGATGGGTCTAAAAGGGGTAAAGCCATCAAAAAATTGAGGTCAATGAGTACCAATACCCATAGTCTGGGTAACTAGCTTCCTGAACTAATGGCCTTGATGGAAGAGGGATGCCTGGATATCATGGCAGTCACAGAAACATGGTTCACAGAGAACCATGACTGAGATGTCAACATACCATGGTACACAGTCTACAGGAGGGACAGGGAGGGTAAAATCAGAAGAGGAGTAACTCTCTACAATGGGAAAAAATCAAGGCAACAGAACTAAAGGGTAAACAGGGAAGGGAGGAGGCAGTGTGGGTCACCCTGAAGACAGGAAATGGCACCACAATCAGCACAGGGGTTGTTTACAGACCCCTGTTTCAAGGGGAGGCAATGAAGAAATAAATGATAGAAGGAATCCTTAGAATGGTAGAAAAAGGAGAGATATTTTTGATGGGGGACCTGAATATGCCAGATGTTAACTGTAGCACCTTTACTGCAGCCTCATCCAAGAGCAGGATCATTCTCGACAGGGGGAATGCCTCAGACAGCTAGTGTTGGAACCCACTCAGGAGGGAGCAATCTTAGACCTGGTACTCTCAAATGGGGATGGAGACAGGATCTCTGATTTAGAAGTGGGTAGCCATCTGGAAACAAGCGACCACCAAACTGTGGTTCACAATAAACACAGCTGTAGAGTCAAGCCATACAAATGCAAGGGTGTTGGACTTTAGGAGGACTGACTTTGGCAAAATGGGAAAGTGCCTCAGAAAAGCACTAGCAAACACATAAGAAGGAGGGGTGGAAGAACAATAGGGAAAGCTCAAAACTGCCATCACAGAGACAATAAGCCTTTGTGTAAAGCAAATCAACAAAACAAAATGAAGGAAAAAGCCACTATGGTTCTCAAAAGAGGTGTTATGGAAGGTTAAGGAGAAAAGGATAGCATTCTGGAAATATAAGGAAACACAGAAGGAGCAGGACAGATATCTATATCAGTTAAAGCAGAAGGAGACAGGGAAGGCAGTCAGTATAGCAAAGGCCCAAACTGAGGAAAACATAGCAAACTCTGTTAGAAAGGGGGATAAAACCTTTTATAGGTACATTAGGGAGTGAAGAAAGACCAAGGGAGGGATACTGAGGCTTAATAAAGGGGTGGGAATCTGGGCAGAGGCTGACAGTGAAAAGGTAGGGAGGGGGAGGTACCTAAACCAAATAATAGAAACACTCTGGATAAGGGGGTCGATACCAGTCCATTCACAGAAGAAAAGGTTCTGAAAGAACTCGTAAAACTGAAGGTGGACAAAGCAATGGGGCCTGCCGGGATTCACCCAAGAATTCTTAAAGAACTAGGGGTGGAACTGGTGACACCACTGACTACCATCTTCAACAAATCATGGGAGGATGGGATGGTACCTGAGGACTGGAGGAGGGCAAATGTTACTCTGCTTCACAAAAGTGGGAGCAAAGCAGCGTCAGGAAACTATAGACCTGCTAGTTTGACCTCAGTGGTAGGGAAAATGATGGAATCACTTCTGAAGGAAAGAATTGTTGAGTACCTACAGGCCAGTGGGGCATAGGACAGAAGACAGCATGGATTCACAGCAGGAAGATCATGTCAAACAAATCTAATACAAATCTGTGATTGGGTGACCAAAGTAGAAGACCAGTGAGGGGCTGTGGACATGACCTCCCTAGACTTTAGCAAAGCATTTGACACAGTCCCACACAAAAAATTAATATACAAGTTAGCTAGCCTTTGAGTGGATCCTAAGGTAAAGGCCCGGATAAAAAAATTGGCTGGACAACAGAACACAGAGGGTAATAGTAAATGGAGCCCACTCTGAAGAAAGGGGGTTACTAGCGGAGTACCACAGGGTTCAGTACTGGGACCGGTCCTCTTTAATGTCTTTATAAGTGACATTGCAGAGGGACTGTAAGGAAACGTATGTCTCTTTGCAGACAACACAGAGATCTGCAACAGGGTTGATACACAAGGTGGAGTGGAGAGGATGAGAAGGGATCTGGCAAGGCTGGAGGAATGGTCAAATGTATAGCAGCTTAGATTCAATGCGAAGAAGTGCAAAGTAATGCACCTGGGAAACAAAAACCCAAGGGAAGAGTACACAATGGGGTGTGAGATACTAACAACAACAAAAATGGAAAGGGACCTCCGGGTAATCATATCAGATGACCTAAAGGTGGGCAAGCAATGTGAGAAGGCAATAAGGAGGACTAGGGGGATACTGGGATACATAGGGAGAGGCATCACCGGTAGAAAACAGGAAGTTGTTATCCCTTTGTGCAGACAGTTGGTTAGACCCCATGTGGAATACTGTGTGCAGTCCTGGAGACCCCATCTCTGCAAGGACATAGACAGGATATATTCTGTCCAGAAGAGGGCAACTAAAATGGTGCAGGGTCTGCACCAGAAGATATATGAAGAGCGACTAAAGGAGCTTAATATGTATACCCTCGAGGAAAGGGGGGGGGAGACATGATAGAAACTTTCAAGTACCTCAAGGGAATCAACAAAGTCCAAGAGGGTAGCATCTTTCAGAAAAAGAGATGTGCAAGAACAAGGAGGCACAATTTGAAGATAGAGGGGGAACGGCTTGGAGGTAATGTGAGGAAGTATTTTTTCATGGAGAGGGTTGTGAATGCATGGAACGGCCTTCCTGAGGAGGTCGTGGAGTCAAAAACAGTGGGGGAATTCAAGAATGCATATGACAGACATAAGGCAATTCTAGTGGGGTGTAGTAGGAAGTAGACTGTTGGTTAACTAGGATATACAGCTTATCCATTAGGTTGGGAAATGGGTAGACCAGGTGGGCCAAGCGGCCCTTATCTGCTGTCAGATTCTATGTTTCTATGTTTCTATCACTCTTTTAATCCCTATCTACTGACCTTCCCCAATCCCCTGACAGGGTACTCCACATCCTGAAAAGTCCTCTCTTGGGTTAGGTCCTATTCCCCCTCTGAGCATTTAAGTCACACCTCCTCTATCTTTTTCTCCTCCCTCCTCCCTCTTTAATCCCTACAGCCTTATCTACCTTTCTGTCTAGCCCCATAGCCTCTTTGAAGGGTTCTCCACATCCTGAAGGGGTCTGTCTGGGACACTGCCTATTCCCTTCTCTCTGGTGCCCCCAGTCCCCTTGCAAGGTTCATCGCATCCTGAATGGGTCTCCAGGGACATGACTTTACCCTCCCCATCCTCACCCTTTCCTCTCCTTCTCCCCCTTCTCTTTCACATAAGCACTTGTTTACTTATTAACCCAGCACTTATTATTGTCCACTCTCTCTACATATTATGTGCAACACTGTTTTAACACTGTTTGTAACACCTGCCTTATAACTGTATGTTAATGTTGATCTTGTAACTTGAATGTAACTTGAACTTGACTCTTCCCCCTTCCCCACCTCGCCCCTCCCTCTCCTTTCTCCCCTTTTCTTTTACGTAAGCACTTGTTTACTTATTAACCTGGCACGTATTATTGTCCACTCTTCCACTTATTACAAGCAACACTGTTGTAACACTGCTTGTAACACCTGCCTTACAACTGTATGTTAATGTTGATCTTGTAACTTGAATGTTTAATGTCTCACTCCTATTGTACCCCTACCCCCAGGTTGCACCAGGAGACAAGCGACGAGTCACTCATTTAATCAAAATTTAATTTTCAGTTATTTTGAGATAATTTAAAAATTTATTATCCAAATTTCTCCACAATATCAGGATTTAGAGAATCGCATTGAATATGTATATGCACCATGTTTAAGTCTCAACCTTCAGTAGGAGCTGAGTTATAGGTAGCCAAGTATTTTGCCAAAATTTAGATTTCTGTAATTTTAGTATAATTTTCATAGTATTCATTGAAATATTAAACAAATGGACAGGTATACAGGTTATCACTGCATTTGTATATGCACATAGTTTCAAATTTCTAGCTTTAAATGGGACTGAGTTAATGCCTGCCAAAAATGCTGCCAAAATTAGAATTTTGGTTAGTTCCCTGTCATTTTAAAACTACATATCCAAATTTAACCAGAGTTGAAACATTTAAACTACTATACAACTTGGCCATTTCTGAAAAAAAAGTTCATATTTGCAACTTTAAATGGGATTGAATTAAAAGTAGTCAAAATTTTACAACATTTAAAAATTTAATTTTGCAAGAATGTAAACTACAAAGTTGGGATATTCAAAGGAGTTGCATATGGTGCAGCAGGGTTGCACCATGCGTAACCCACCAATATGCCCCGCGAATATTCAGAGGGCAGGTTGCATTACAAGAATTCCCTACGCCGGGCAAGACGACATCGTGCGGTGCAATGCAGGATGTGCCCATGATATGCGGCACATCCCGACATTCAGCCCGGATGTGAAGGTGTATATGCTGGGCACAAACCCAACTTGCACCCGCTGGGGCGAATGCTGTGCCTGGCAAAACCAGGAGCAAGTCCTGGCCACCCACCGGTGAGCTGTCATATTGCAATGAGCAAGATGGCAGCCACCTGCTGTGGGTGGCCGCCTGACCACCCAGGACACAGTCCACATGCCCCCTGCACAGGGGGCGTCATGCCCCCACCTTGCCCGATTGTGGCCAAAAGTCGAATAAATCCCTGGTGGTCCAGTGGACCGATACCCTTTGCCCAATCATGGGCATGTGTAAATAGAAGCCCTGGTCATCCAGTGGACTGATCCCCAATGCCCGACCATGGGCAGAATGATCTACGGACACCCTGGTGGTCCAGTGGAACCCCCTCCACACCCACCCACTGCATTCCCCACCACCTGCACCCCCAGTCAGCGTGTGGCAGCACCCCACCTGCAAACTACCGGCCACCGCCGACGACAGCGTACAGTAGGGCTGTATGCCTATTGTCCACTGCATGGGCCACGGACCACAGACCATACTGTACTACATAGTCCTGAATTGTGAATGAGCATTCATTCAGTTTCTGCTTGTGTAGTATAGTATAGTCTGCATGCCCATTGGCCACGCAGTAGTAGACCAACAGGCATACAGCCCTACTGTACACTCGTCAGTCGGGGGGGCAGGACAGCATCCGGTGGGTGCTGCCACCCACCACTGACTTGGGGGCAGGTAACGGGGACGAGTAGCGGTGAGGGGTACTACTGACCACCAGGTGTCCTTAGATCATTCTGCCCTCAATTGAGTGCTGGGGGTTTCCACTGACCACCAGGGAGTCTTAGCTTATGCTCATGATGGGGCACTGGGGATAGGTCCACTGGACCACCAGGGAGATATGTAACTCATGCCCATGATCAGGTGAAGGAGACCACCAGGGATTAGTATAACTTTTGCCCGCTATTGGGAAATGGATAGCAGTCCACTGGACCACCAGGGATTAATTTTACACATGCCCGCGCTCGGGCATACGGGAGTGGATCCCACCGAGGGGCAGCAGGGCATCGGTCCCCGACGGCTGCAGCCTGGCGGGGTGCCAGGTGCAAGTTGCCAGGGATCAGTGCACCGTAAGTAAATGGGGCCATAATGACATGCAAATGGCCCCATTTGTGCCTTGCATGCATAATGGCCTCATTTTCATGCCCACGGCTGAATATCATGGTTGATGCACCTAGTGCAACTACACTTGCACTGGCGCATCCCCCTGCTCCCCTCCTGCCACTTGCGCTGGTGCAGTGCCACTGTGCTGTGCACTGTGTGTGCCTTCAGTGCCATATTCAATGGTGCTGAGCCATGGCGCAGTACCGTTGAATATCGCATGGTCCCTGCCCTGGCTCAGCCCAGATGCACTGTGCCCAGGCTTGTGCCCCTGCCTGGTGCAGTCTGAATATCCCACCCCAAATTTATAAATCCCTGAAGCTTTAAAACTAGAGAATACATTACCATTAAATTTGGCAGGTTTTCAGACATTACAAGGAGACTATGTGTGCCAATTTTATTAATTGCTTGCTGTGAGAAATTGCAAAATAACATCTGTACTTAAAGTCAAATCTCATGAGTCTTTGTGAAAATTGTAGAATTTCAAGAAAAATTCCATAAAACTGGAATTTTCTTATTTCACTCAGCCTTATCTAGGGATTCTATTTAAAGGCCAGGGGTAGGAAGTCCAAGGGGGTCACCAGCTTCTGGAGTAAGATACAAAGTTTCACCATGTCTTAGGCAGCAGGATGAAAGAATTCTTGCTATTCTAACAGGGTAGTTTGATAGGAACAGGAGTAGATAACTCACGTTTTAAGGAAGTTTGTCACTGTGAAGAACAAAGTGAATATTAGTAGGATCAGTAGTTCTACTGAGTCAGTTTGGCTATGCCAAAAGAGAAGGGAGGAGATAGTCACCCAAAGAGCACTGTAGGACTGCAAAAAGCTCAGCCCAGCTTATCAAATGAAGTAGTGATATGTTCATTGTTAATGTTGAATTCCACAAAAAAAAATCTGGATGTTTCATCTACAGTATATGCTATCATAAATATGTGAGAAAATGTTACTAATCATTTCTTTCTTTTGCAAAATTAAAACTGCTTAACCAATTTATCCAGTTGTGTTAGACACCAGGATACATTGACTATGGATATGCATGTCAGATGTTAACTCTATGCATGCAAAAGCAGAGACGTTACAAACGTCCACGTTTTTGATAGTTTTCACAAAGTTTTGCAAATATTTACATAGTAACATTTTGAACCCCTGTAACTTTATAAGTGACATTGCAGAGGGACTGGAAGGAAAAGTATGTCTCTTTGCAGATGACACAAAGATCTACAACAGGGTTGATACACAAGGGGGGGTGGAGAGGATGAGAAGGGATCTGGCAAGGTTGGAGGAATGGTCAAATGTATGGCAGCTTAGATTCAGGGCAAAAAAGTGCAAAGTAATGCACCTGGGAAACAAAAACCTAGGGGAAGAGTACACAATGGGGAGTGAGATACTAACAACAACAAAAATGGAAAGGGACCTGCGGGTAATCATATCAGATGACCTAAAGGTGGGCAAGCAATGTGAGAAGGCAATAAGGAGGACTGGATGGATACTAGGATACATAGGGAGAGGCATCACTGGTAGAAAACAGGAAGTTGTTATCCCTCTGTGCAGACAGTTGGTGAGACCCCATCTAAAATACTGTGTGCAATCCTGGAGACCCCATCTCCGCAAGGACATAGACAGGATATAGGCTGTCCAGAGAAGGGCAACTAAAATGGTGCAGGGTCTGCACCAGAAGACATATGAAGAGAGACTAAAGGAGCTTAATATGTATACCCTCGAGGAAAGGAGGGAGAGGGGGGACATGATAGAAACTTTGAAGTATCTCAAGGGAATCAACAAAGTCCAAGAGGGTAGCATCTTTCAGAAAAAGAGATGTGCAAGAACAAGGAGGCACAATTTGAAGATAGAGGGGGAACAACTCAGAGGTAATGTGAGAAAGTATTTTTTCATGGAGAGGGTTGTGAATGCATGAAACGGCCCTCCTGTGGAGGTCATGGAGTCAAAAACAGTGTGGGAATTCAAGAATGCACAGGACAGACATAAGGCAATTCTAGTGGGGTATAGGAGCAAGTAGACTATTGGTTAACTAGGATATACAGCTTATCCATTAGGTTGGGAAATGGGTAGACCAGGTGGGCCAAGCGGCCCTTATCTGCTGTCAAATTCTATGTTTCTATCACTCTTTTAATCCCTATCTACTGACCTTCCCCAACCCCCTGTCAGGGTACCCCACATCCTGAAGGGTCCTCTCGTGGGTTAGGTCCTATTCCCCCTCCGAACATTTAAGTCACACCTCCTCTATCTCTTTCTCCTTCCTCCTCCCTCTTTAAATCCTACAGCCTTATCTCCCTTTCTGTCTAGCCCCATAGCCTCCTTGAAGGGTTCCCCACATCCTGAAGGGGTCTGTCTGGGACACTGCCTATTCCCTTCTCTCAGGTGCCCCCAGTCCCTTTACAGGTTCATCGCATCCTGAAGGGGTCTCCAGGGATATGACTTTCCCCTCCCCTTCCTCACCCTTTCCTCTCCTTTTCCCCCGTTCTCTTTCACATACGCACTTGTTTACTTATTAACCCAGCACTTATTATTGTTCACTCTCTCTACATATTATGTGCAACACTGTTTTAACACTGTTTGTAACACCTGCCTTACAACTGTATGTTAATGTTGATCTTGTAACTTGAATGTAACCTGAACTTGACTCTTCCCCCCCTTCCCCACCTCACCCCTCCCTCTCCTTCCCCCCTTTTCTTTTACGTAAACGCTTGTTTATTTATTAACCTGGCACGTATTATTGTCCACTCTTCCACTTATTATGAGCAACACTGTTGTAACACTGCTTTAACACCTGCCTTACAACTGTATGTTAATGTTGATCTTGTAACTTGAATGTTTAATGTCTCACTCCTATTGTACCCCTTCCCCCCAGGTTGCACCAGGAGACGAGCGACTTGTCACTCAGTGTGTCTTCATGGTGAAACATTTCAGAAAGAAAGAAAGAAAGAAAGAAAGAAAGAAAGAAAGAAAGAAAGAAGGAGGGGGGAGGGAGCGAGTGACCAGAAATGGGTGGGCAGACTGAATAGACTGTAACTGGCAGAAATGAACAGTGTGTGAACTACATGGAGAACATGTAGAAATGGTTCCATGTGATAATCGTGACTTTAAAATCAAGATTGTCAAATGAGCGATGGAAAATCGGCGAATGCAGCAAAAGCGACAGTACATGACGGCTCCAAAAAAGAATGGAGACTAAACAGCCTTAAGGTAAACTAACACAATTAGGCAAACAAACACAATTACAGATATCTGCAGGTCTAACAAATTAAGTCAGTCTAGTCCCTCCGACTCACTATATCATCCTTAAAGTACACACAGTATGCAGTGTTCAAGCCTGCTGGAGAACTGTGCTCTGCTGCTCCATAGTGCAAATACCTGCTTCAGTGCTGAGCAAGCTCCTGGGCTCTGTCAGCTTGCTGGAAGGGGGTGGTGGGGGGAACAGCCAAAAACCTGCTGTCATGAACCCTGTGCTGGACTGCCTGTGGAGGAAGGGACACACTGTAAGTATAAGCGAGAGGATCAAGGGGTCAAAGCCAAACAATAGGATGACAGAGGTCAGGGCAGGAAACAGGAAGGGAGAACAAGAAAGAGGGGGGAGGGAGTGAGTTGAACAGAAATGGCTGGGCAGACTGAATAGACTATAACAAGCAGCAATGAACAGCATGTGAACTACACAGAGAACATGTAGCAACTAAAGAGCCTTAAGGTAAACTAATACAATTAGGCAAACTAACACATTTACAGGTCTCTGCAGGTCTAACAAATTCAATCGGTCTAGTCCGTCTGACCAGCTCTGTCAGCCTTAAAGTATACACAGTATGCAGTGTTGAAGCCTGCTGAAGAACTGTGCTCCAATGCTCCATACTGCAGATACCTGTTTCAGTGCTGAGCAGGCTCCTGGGCTCCATTGGCTTTCTGGAATGGGGGATGTGGGAGAGCCAAAAACTCAGTCTCATGAACCCTGTGCTGGACCCCCTGCCAATGTGCTGAGCAGGCTTCTGGGCTACATCAGCTTGCTGGAATTGGGTGGGGGAGAGCCAAAAACCCACTCTCACGAACCCCGTGCTGGACTGCCTGGACTGCCTGCTTCAGTGCTGAGCAAGCTCCTGGGCTCTGTCAACTTGCTGGAATGGGGGGTGTGGGAGAGCCAAAACTCAGTCTCACAAACCCTGTGCTGGACCCCCTGCTTTTGTGCTGAGCAGGCTTCTGGGCAACATCAGCTTGCTGGAATTGGGTGGAGGAGAGCCAAAAACCCACTCTCACGAACCCCGTGCTGGACTGCCTGCTTCAGTGTTGAGCAAGCTCCTGGGCTCTGTCGACTTGCTGGAAGGGGGTGGTGGAGAACCAATAACCCGCTCTCATGAACCCTGTGCTCGGCTGCCTACCCCCAATGATCTATTTAGTGTTTAGGCTTTTATTATTGTTTTATTTTATTTTTTGCTGTTTTAGAATGTCTGAATTTTAGAACTGATTAAAGTTTGACCCTGTTTTTGTAATGGCGTCCTGAGCCTCTGGGGAAGATACCACAAATAAATGAATACTACTACCACTACTATGTTTGTTTTCTCTCTGCACTCTTAAACTGCTCCGGCCGGCACATCTCTCACAATCCTACTATTGCACCAAGTCATCTTCACTAATTATGGATGTTTTTCACTGAATCCCTTGCTGCCTCTGCACAGTGGCATAGCTACAAGGGTGCAGGGCGTGCAGTGGCACCGAGGCCCATGAGGTTTGAGGGGACCAAATCATAATTTTGATGTTTATTCAAAACTGGGGAGAGACCCAGTAACATTGCTTGCACCCAGGCACTCTGGGAATTTGCTACACTACTGCCTCTGCACACTTCTTATGTTGTTTTGTATGAATTATCACCTTTATTTTTTTATAAATTTTGAAATCTGTAAACTGAAGAACTATGGGTTTTCTCCATCCACTGTGCAATGATTTCAAAGTTACCTTTGTGATTTTCAGCAATTTGTAGCCATTAGAAAATTTAAATCTAGCCTCTCTTGAGTTTGTACTGGTGTGCTTCATGGCTTAGTTTTGCCCATTATTATTTTCAATGTACAGTAATGACCTAGCCACTCAGCTTCCTTTGTTATAAATACGTTGATATCCTGATGCACCATTATGTACTTCATGGGCAACATTCAACACTCTTTGCAGTCTGACTTGCTCAAAATCCAGCATTTTATGTATCAAAAGAGGGTGGTCCTTCATTCAAAGAAAACTCAAGGCATGATTTTTGGCTCTTTAGCCACTCTTTAGGCCCCCATAGGAAAGAGTCCCATCAACTAACTGACTGCTCTGGACAGTACCCTCTTGTCTGTGGTGCAATCCTATCAATACGCAAGAGATAAGCTAGACACCTGTCAATAAATATCTGGCAAAAATAAAAACAAGAATTGCATTTCTTTCTATAAACAGAAATTGCCTTTCTAAAGAAAATAAATACTATTGATCAACCATTTCTTTTATCACCCCCTTTCTTTGCAATTCCTCATCTGTCAGATGGTTCCCCGATAATGGCTCTTTTCCTTCTATTTCCTCATAATTACTACTGGGTTAGGCATCATACTAATGAAACTGAGGCTGAAAAACATCTACTTTATCCTTCCTTAATATCTGTAGTATCACTTATATAATATTATTATATCATACTGTTTATGATTGCAACTCTATAATTTAATACATGTAACTGGATGATATTGTAAATGAGCTTTGCCCAATGGCTTTTCAGTTCTCTCTTTTTGAAGAAATATAATGAATGAATAAATGTTGGGGTGTGTGTAAAAATGTTCATATTATGCAAATGTGATCAGAATACAGTTTGTAGTACTCCCTCTAAGCTTTCTTTTCCTTCCTGGTGCCAGTAGCAGAACAGAGCTTCACTCATACATTGATTTTCCTTTGTAAAGCTCAGCAAAGAAAGCCTGCAAAGCTATGGGCTCAGTAGAATAAAGTTGCAGATGGTGATAAGGCTGCCAAAGAAAAACCTTGTGGTCTTGAGCCACTAAACAGGTGTGGGCCCATGAGAGGCAGCCATCTGGGTTTAATGGTTGAAAGAGAAGCACCAGGCACTCTTTTAAAAAACAACAAACAAGCATAAAAATGCTGGTTCAGGCTGGAGTGACATTCCTGAGCTACTTGACAGTGTGAAACAGTTAAGCGTACCGAGGAGGTAAGATCTGTGTCACAGAATACTTTGTCTTTATGGGTAACAGTGTGCAATGTGACCAGTTTGGAAAGGCGCATCTTACTACATCAACACTGGGTCTGGGCCAGGCACTTGAGATTCACAACTTGAATGTTAGGATGGAAGTTCCAGAGGTCTTAACATTTACACTATATGCATGTTTACATCTACAGGAATGTTTACACGATACCTCATGAACAGAGTTTCAGATACACACACATGCACACACGCACGCATGTATACACACGCATGCACACACACACACACATATGCACACACTGTCTCTATTGACTTTGGACATTACTCAGTTTTCTTTAGTTGTCTATTTGCTGACAGATAAAGTATTCCAGACCATCTCTGGCATTTAGATTTAGTCTCTTTCCACATGAAGCACTGCATAAGAATGTCTACAGGAGTGTAGGGAGGAATAAAAGATTATTTCAACATTATCTTTGCAGACAAAAAACAAATTCCACACTGGGTTTCAAGAGTTTGAAATTGGTCTCATTCCAGGTATCTACTCAAACTTAAAGGGCACAGACTGCAGTAACTGTTAACAGTTATATTGTGTCTGTTATAGCCCTGATTATTTGTTCTACAGAAGAAAACTCTGTAGGAATTAAAAATGTTCTGTTGATTAAATGAAACATTTTTAAAAATCTATAGGAATCAGAAATGTCCTGCTGATTAAATGAAACATTCACTTATTAATAAGATTTCTAAGTTACTGTACAAAGGATTCACAGTAACATAAAATAATGTTTTGTGAAAGAAGGGGTACATATTGGTGATTGACTTCCTCAAAATAAGCAAACTATTCAGGTGATAATTTAGAACATGCATTACAAGAACTAGTATTTTGCTAGTGAGTAAGCTATGTTGAATCAAAACTGAGCCTTACAGGTGGAAATGGGAACTGTGTAAAATGTTTACAAACATTTACTCTGTTTTCACCCTAAATTCTCAATGAGTGGCATCATACTATATGTGCAAAGGTACATTATCACGCATACAGCTCTGCACAGTGATGCTGGTTCATGTGCCTTGCATGCCAAGAGGAAGCCTGGTTTATCTATAAAGTGAATTCCATGATCTGCAGTGGTAGGGGATACCAGTAGACTGTAATCTATGCACAGAACTGTCGTATCACCATTAGCAAAGATCATTAAACCTAAAAATAAAACATTGCTTGAGACACTGGACCTGTGGCCCCATGCCCTCTGTGGAAGGAGGTCAGGGTCAGGCAAGGACTAGCATAAATAAGTGGGGGCATTACTGGCCCATGGTACAGACATGGCAGGGGGTACATAGTCCTTTTTGGCAGGCTCTCCCCTGGCATAAGGGCTGCTCCCTCTGCTCACCAACAGCCACACATGCATGTCTCAGTGAATACCACAGGTAAAGACATTGCCTCCAATCCAACTAAATGGTCAAGATTGGGTGAGGGAGACACATAGACCCAGCAGGGAGAATGGTGAATGTCTCACAGACCTCACTAGCTCTGTTTAATTAAAAGACAGACTTAGGTATACCTGCATGCTGTGTTTAGTATTGCATAATCTTAATGAAGCAGGTCCTACATTACTATGTTCTTCTGCTTCAATAGCACTTTTAGAAGTCTGAAGATTACAGTGCTCAACCCTAATGCAAAATGTCCACTTAGGAGCAGATGAGCTGTATTGAACCTGTGGTATAGTGGAGCCACTGCAGGAAGAGACTTACACACAGTGTGTCAGTTCAGTGGCCATCTTTTATTCAATTAAGAGATAGTGGTCTTACATCACTGGACATACACAATGAAAAGCTTACTGTGCATGACAGGAACTTACATATATAATGAAGTCCAATGCCAATATTATAAACTACAATTCTAATCCACTTCCTACCATATATATATATATATATCCATGTATATACTACACTTCTCCTCCTTACACAGAAACTTGTCTAAATACTTCGACAGTAACATTTCCTAACTTCCAGGCCAAAGTAGACTGTTCAGTGCCCAGAAATAAGTTCAGGGGATTATTCTGCCCCTTGGGTAGAACTTGTCACTAAGTAACAGTACAGATAAGAGATCAGTTACACAGAGGTACAGGTTCAGTACATGACTTTAAAGGTCAAGTCTTTGTGGTGGTCTTCAGTGCCTCAGGGGATATCTGTGGGCTGGAATAACAGCTGCTGGTGGAACAGGTGCTTCATTATTATTTGGCACTGGCTCTGGTGGAACTTCAAGGGCAGGAGCAAAGTCCTCTGTGTCACTGTCCTCAGCTGGAGTGATGTCTTCTGCTGCATTTGCTGGAACCTTGGAATGCAGCAGATGATCCACATGTACATGAATAAATCACTGTCCCATGACAACTGCATAAGTCAAAGATCCACATGTTTCAATCACACCCCAGGGATCCAAGATATCTTGGGATGTCTACAGTCTCAAACCATCACCCTCTCCCCGGATGAAAAATCTGTACTGGCTTGGCTGACTTGTCCTCACTGTTTTGCTGTTGTAGTTGATGCTTTGCGACAGTGTCAACCAAGTTTGGCTTGAGCAATGACAAACTGGTATGAGGCTGATGTTTTAGGAACAGTTCCACTGGTGTTCACTCTGTGACTGTGTGAGGAGTGTTTCTGTAAGCAAACAGAAAACGAGCCAACTTCTGAGCTGTAGGTGCTTGCCATGAATCTGGTTTATTCCAAGCTTTTTTAAATGTTTGTACAGCTCTTTCAGCTGTGCCATTTGATGCTGGATGGTAAGGTGGAGTCAAAATATGTCAGATGCCATTCTACTTTAAGAACAGTTTGAAGACTTGGGAAGAAAACTGGAGACCATTGTCCTACACTAACTCCCGTGGTAGGCCATAAAAGGTGAAAAAGTTGTCTCAAAAGGTCTATAGTATTTTCAGTACTGTAGTTGTGACTTGTGTGGGCAATACTTCCAGCCATTTGGAGTGGACATCAATTATTACCAAGAAGTATTGTTTGTCCACCTCAGCATAGTCAACATGGATGCAGTCCCATGGTGTGGTAGCCCAGGACCAAGGATGCAGGGCTGCAGTAGCTGGTTGGTTGTGAACAGCCACACATGGTACACATTGGTTGACAAGATGTTGGATATCTTGATCAAGTCCCAGCCACCAAAGGTATCGTCTGGCCAATGCCTTCATTTGAGAGATTCCAGGATGACTGTCATGTAAGTCAGAAAGTAACCTCTTGTGAAACTTTGGAGACATCACAACTCGAGTTCCCTACAGAACACAGCCTTACTCTGTGGACAACTGGTCCTTCTTGTCTAAGAAAGATCAGAGGGCTGGGTCTGTCATGAAGTTAGGCCAAACATTTAGGGTGAAATCTAGGACATTAGAGAGGACAGGATCTCACAGTATCTCTGCTGAGACATCCTGTGAAGCAATGGGTAAGTCCTCGCAATGTGAAAGATGGAATACTGTCATATCATCTTCCTTTATGGTAGCATCCTTGCATGACAGTCTCGACAATGCATCTTCAATTGTGTGATCTTGAGAACACCTGTATTTGATGTCATAGTCATATGCCAACAAAATCAAGGTACATCACCACATCCTGAGTGCTGTGAGAGTAGGTATTGCAGCCTTTGGCCCCAGAATTGCCAGTAGAGGCCTGTGATCTGTTAGCAGAGTGAATTTCCATCCATACAAGTACTTATGGAACTTCTTAACACCAATAATTATGCTCAAGGCTTCTTTCTTAATCCGAGCATAGTTCCTTTCACTTGGGGACAAAGTCTGGGAAGCAAAAGTGATCGGGGTGTTTCTCTCCAGAAGTTAACACATGAGAGATGACAGCCCCCACTCCATATGGCGACACATCGCATGCCAGCCTCAGAGGTTTGGATGGGTCATAGTGCATTAACCATTTGCTGCCTAGAAGACATTTCTTGTAAGACTAGAATGCTTCCTCACACTGTGGTGACCAATTCCATTGAGCCGCTTTCTGTAGCAAGTCATGGAGTGGGTTGCAACAATGTGGACAGATGAGCTAGGAATCATCCATAGTAGTTCACGAGACCTAAGAATGATCTTAACTCTGTCACATTTGTTGGTGCAGGTGCCTTGACAATAGCATCCACCTTGCAGTCTGTTGGGCATAGGTCTTGGGCGTCAATCCGGTGACCTAGGTACTCAACAGAATTTTGCAGAAATTGACATTTGGCTAGCTTTACTCTCAGTCCATACCATTGCAGTCTGGTTAGAACTTGGTCCAGGATTGTCAGATGCTCTTCCACTGTGGGTGCTGTTACCAAGATATCATCCATAAAGCACACTACATGGTCCAGTCCATGCAGTATCTGGTCCATTGTGTTCTGGAAAATTGCTGGTGCTGTGGAAACTCCTTATGCCAAGCGATAATACGGGTAAAGTCCCTTGTGGGTGTTGATGATTAGATATGGTTTTGACTCTGGTTCCAGTTCCAATTGCTGGTATGCAAAAAATAAGTCCAACTTGCTAAAGAACTTGCTGCCTGAGAGTGTAGCGAACAAGTCTTCTGCATTGGGTAATGAGTATGGATCTTACTGTATACAGTGGTTCACTGTAACCTTGGAATCACCACACAACCTCACTGCTTTGTCTCATTTTGATACCACAATGATAGGGGCATCCCAGTCACTCCTTTCTACTCATGAGATGATACCATGGCTTTCGAGATGGTCCAGTTCCTTCTCTACTGCTTCCCTTAAAGCATACAGTACTGGTCAAGGCTTGTGGAAAATCAGAATGGCTCCCGGTTGCACTCTGATCTTTGCCTTGAAATCCCAGATTGTGCCGTAACCATCCTGGAAAATAGCACTATATTTGTCCAATACTTTCTTTAGCACATCTTGAGGTGCTTTGATCATCATATTTAAGCTGAAGATCTTTTCCCAGTTCAATTTGATCTGCATGAGCCAGTTTCTGCCTAGTAATGTAGGTCTTTCCCCTTTACCACCACCAGAGGCAGGGTCCATGTTCCTCCCTCGTAGGTGACTGGCACTTGGATTTCCCCCCAGCACAGGGATTTGCTCTCCCATGTAAATCAAGAGCTGAATATATGATGGTTGCAATGGGCACTGCTGAATTTCTCTCTGTAGCTGTTCTCTGGCACAAGAGATACTGAAGTTCCGGTGTTTAGCTGAATGCTCACCGAGTTTCCTGCTAGCTCAAGCTGGAGGTACATTTCTGTTGCTTGTGCCCGCGTTGCATAAACCGTGAACAGCAGCAGTGCCTCATCTTCTGTTTCAGTGGTTACAGTGCCATCTGTGACATAATGTGCAGTAGCAGTCCATGATTTACTTTTGCATACCTTTTATATGTGACCCACTTTTCCACAGCTGTGGCATTTCTCTTGTCGAAACTGGCATGTGGTTTGATGGTGGTTACCTCCACATCAGTAACACAATTTTGACTTTGTGGAATTTCCCTGTGGTGCTGGCTTCCTAAATGTTTAGAGTTGCTGACAAACAGGAGATAGACCGCTGTATGGTATGGAATGTCCCATTTGTTCATGGGAGTGGTTAAACTTGTGAACTCTGCTTCTTTGGGGTTCAGAATGTCCTGCCAGTGCTTGGGAGCCTTTCCCAGTGAGCTTCGTAGTGATAGCAATGTCACAATCTGTGTTGAAGTCTAGTATGTTTTCTTACAAAAGCCTTTTTCTGTAAGCTTCCTCTCTCAGACCGCAGCAAAGCGATCCTGGATGTTATCATCCAGGCACTGGCCAAACTCACAAGTGTGTGTGATGGACGCTTTATTGTGATGATGTAGTCAGCAACAGGTTTCCCTTCCTCTTGGTTGTGATAATAGAAGGTGTACCATTCAGCAATGAGAATTGGCTGGGGTTTAAAATGCTGTGCAAGTGCCTCAGTGACTTGCATATATGTCAGGGTCAGGATGTCATCTGGGGCTGTTAAATTTCATAGAAGGACATAAATCTGTGGTGGCAAGATTGCTAAGAAGACATCTTCTTGTTCATCTTCTGTTATTTTGTTTGCCTTAAGCCAGAGTTGGAAATGTTCTAGATATAAATCAAATGTTTCCTTGGATTCATCAAATTCAGGTACTCTGCAAAATTGCAGTTATTTTCCTTGTAGATGGTGCAGCAGCTGGAGTTTCCATAAAGGGAAAAAAAAGCTGTTTTTTGTTGGCTCTTTTTTTTTCTAGTGTGTGATACAGTTGCTCTGGTGTGCCACAAGATGTTGTTGAGTTGCTTTTACTGCTGTAGTTAGTCTGCAAGATGGAAAAAGGAATTTTAGGTTTCAGTGTCCTAGAGATGTTATGTGGCCTCTCGAAGCAGGGCTGGAAACTGTTTTATAGCTGTTACTACACATCAGAGTATCCAAACAGTGCACCTTTGCTCTGTTGTTTTTGTTTTATCCTTCATTAGATAAATCTGTAACCAGAGTGGTGCATCTAAGCAATTTATGGTGTTTTAAGTAGCCAGGCAGAGAGGGACCGATAAGGAAGCCCCATCAAACAGAATATAGACACAATGTAGCTGAAAAGATTTACAAAGCAGTTGAAATATTATATTTAATAATATATTTGTTATGTACTTGAGCTTTGGTACTCTGAAAAGCGCATCATAAATAAATACTAATTTGATTGTGATTTGAAATAAAAAACATGCATTAGTTTGCATGACCTTTCCTTTGCACTCATAGGAGTTCTTTTATGTGTATTCTCGTTGTCAAATGTGCAGCTGTGCTGCCGTGTAATGTAGCAACTACTGGTGAGTGAGAGTCTTAGTGAGGTAGAATTTAGATGCCGGAGTCTGTCTGGGTCACTGTGTGGTGACTATTTATTAATCTGAGCACAGTTCCTTTCACTTGGGGACAAGGTGTGGGAAGCAAAAGTGATCGGGGGTGTTCTTCTCCAGAAGTTAACACATAAGAGATGACAGCCCCCACTCCATATGATGACACATCGCATGCCAGCCTCATATGTTGGAGCCAGTGCAGGAAGAGACTTATACACAGTGTGTCAGTTTAGTTGCCATCTTTTATTCTACTCAGAGGTAGTGGTCATGCATCACTGGATTAAAACCCTGTGCCAGTTTTCACTGAAAAATGTGCTTTTAAAATACTGATTCCAATTCTGGTATATTTTCATCTTTACTTGCCTTTTAGCAAACTCAGTGGGTTTCTGACTTGCACACTGGATGAGAACCATTGTATAACTCTGTGATACCATTTATCTGTACCTTTTTGTATTGTTATATCTAGGGATGGGCGGATATCTGATCCGATAAATGGAACTGGTCGGATTTTAGACTTTATGACCCTATCCAACTTGATTCAGATACTGCTGTATAAATCAGGTTGGGTAGTGGCTGATTTTTGTTCAGTAATACTCCACTGCGACTCTTTAACACTTAGAAAAATCATTAGCGCCTGTGTGAAAGAGAGTCATTTAGGGAGCTGAAGCAGGTGATGCAGCCATTGGGGTTAGTGGCTCGGGAACATTGGGAGAAGGTGGAGGGAATCTGGGCTGCAAGATGCAGGTTTGGAGTTCGGTGATCAAATGTAAACAACTGCCTGTGCCTATGCAAATAAATAGTCACCACACAGTGACACAGACAGACCGCAGCATCTAAATTCTAGCTCACTAAGACTCTCACTCACCAGTAGTTGCTACATTACATGGCAGCACAGCTGCACATGTAGTATAAATCAATCTGTTTCACAGGATTCAAAGGTTGTTGTCCGATTGCACTCCTAGCATAGTACCTCCCTGCCCCGCTCATGCTACCATCCCTCCCACGCCGAAGTCTGGCTCAATGTCTCAATCTGAAAATCTGAAAAAATGAAACTGACAAACATGCAGGCTTAACTGATCCCTTGCTGACCATTCTGTAAAGGTAAACATAAACTGATAACAGCACTTTCTGTTTGTATTTCTGTGGATAATAGTGTCAGGGGACAACCTGGTGTTGCTACATTGTACGACGGAACATACCACTATCCGACTTGATGCAAAATCAGATCTGATTTGATAGTGGACACAAAGTATCTAGATCCAATATTCAGGAAAATTACAATATCCGCCCATCCCTAGTTATATCAATATACAGTCTTGTGATTTATTATATGCCTTATGTATTGATGTATGATATCATTGAACGGTTTGTTCCCTATCTCCCAAGCCCTAGGGCACTTCTGGAAATGAGCTGCTCCCAGCTCAGTATGTCTTTCCTGGTAAAACTTTTAAAATAAATGAAAAATAAATTATGTCCCTTTCAACTGCAGCATTTTATAGTAGAATGCAGATGCACTGTGACAGCAACAGAAGACCTTATAAAGGACATCAATTGTACCATAGAGTTCCTAAAATGAGCAACAGTGTGTAAACCAGCTAAACTCACTGAATCTACTAAAAAGCAATGGTAATAGAACAAAAACAGAATGTACACTACTATTATAATTAACAAACAGCTTCTACAGGAAAAATTGCGTACAGGTTCAATGCAGCTCACTTTTAACTGCTTTTACAACATTATCAGAAAATATAAGCATACTGATTGGCTGAGAGACCAAAAAGGGAGTGTAACTGAGACTATAATTACACTCCTGTACTTTTTTCAGACCAAGAGCCTGTGTACCACCTCTAATCACTACACTTTACAGTACCTAAAGTGACAGTCAGCCTGCCAGTTACTATATACAGTTCTGGGATTCCCTTACTATGGAAAGGGGCTACTTTATCAATCTTGCAATGAATGTACTGTTTTACTTGGATTAACACTGTGTATCATATTTTTTGCATAAAAATTATAAAGACATTTTTTATCCCCATGTTATGAATGTGATAAGACATGTCAGAGATGTGTAACTATGGGAAATAATTGCACTTTGCTCTCGGGTGTTTAAGGTCACTCACTGCAAGCACCTCGTGCATAACAACACCCTCGAGTTGTGCTATAATTCTCCCATAAATACATGCCATGATGGGTTTTATGGCATACTTAGGACACATTTCTGACTTTCTGACCATGACTGCAATAAGAAAACTTCAGGAGGACTGAGCTGGATGATTGGATGGACTCCTGGAGTATCAGATGCAATGCTGCCAAAAAGTTTGATTTTCAAAAGTTAAACTTTGGTGAAAAGTACCTGTGCCAAACGTCTGTGAGGCAAGTGGCACTTAGCAGCAAAGTTTGTGGTCATCCTGATTTTGAATGAAGGCTTCATCAAAATCAGGATGCTGTGCACCAAAGCTGCCCCATGCCACCCTTGTGGCAAATGAACCCTTGCACCAGGTCGCAAGGTTGCTTGTGTCATGGCAGGGCTGCATCATGCCCTTATTTGGCATTCTAGAAGCTCCGCCATGGTTCCAAGAGGGGGCTCAGGATTTTTTATTTATTTATTTATTTTCTAGGATTTTGGAAGACACCTTTGAGCCAAGGCTCATTTACAAAAGTTCCACGTTGGAAATATACAAGTAGGATAAAACAAGAATAAACACAATTATAAGACAGGTTACAAGTTAAACAATTCAGAACAGCCAGAGGCTTTGTCAGGTACATTAGTTAGCATATTTGCTTTCCGGTCATAAATATTCTAATTGCAAAGGAGTCAAAGGCTTGAGTAGTAAGGGCAAAGACTAGTGAATAGCCTGGAGTCAGGAGCAAAGGTTAATGGGGTAAAGGAGAGGGAAGGAGAAACATCACATAGAGAGCATTGTCAGAGAGGGATGAGGGTAGGGATGGGGGGAGTCATAAAAATACGGTTGGATGGATTGGAGGGATGGGGCAAATTAGAATGAAAAGTGAAAGGGGGAAGGAGGCGTCAATGGGGAAGGCAAGAGGGGGAGGAGGATTTAGCTTGCTTAAGAAAAGCAGTCACAGGAGGTTAGACCAGGTAGGAACTGGTCTAAAGACCCTGTGCAACTGCATTGCAGGGCAGCAAGTGAGATGGGGGACCTGAAAAATGGGGACCTGGGGCTGATGGAGCAGTGGAGGTGCCATAGGGGATGACGGGGGCACAGCTGCAATGAGAGGGAGCTGAGGAGGCACCTGATGGAGGTTCCATATGCAGTAGCACACAGCAGATCAGACCAGGTTGGGGTGTTTGCATAGCCACACCATCATGACCCCAACCCCAGGTGGCAACAGCCCTGGCACCTGCCCCACTGGACCGACAGTTCCCTATATGTGGCAGGTGGCAGTGGGTGCAGGTTGTGGGTAGAGATGGGTGAAGTCAGCAAACTTCACTCTGTAAATTAATTTGTGAATTTCACACAATTCGCGATGCGCAACTAACAAAATTTGTGCAATTCATCAGGCGCGGATCAACCACAAAGTGCAAAGTTTCACCATGAAATAAGGAATTCCGCAGGCTAAATTTTGCACTTTGTGGCAAAATTCTGCATTTCATGGCAAAAACTTCATGATCTGGAAAAAGTCAAAATTTCTCAGGCCTGGGAAAACTTTGTAAAGCTCTGCAAAGTGCAAATTATTGCCACTTCACTCAAACTTCGCCGGCAAAGGTATACTTCACCACATCTCTAGTTGTGGGGTACATGTCATTAATGGGTACATGCCTCAGGCACCACAACATTTCCCTGGTACACAGCCCACCATGTGGTGGCTGCCAGATGCCTGACTACACTGATGGTGACTGTGGGTCCAGTGGGGTAGATACCAGGGCTGCTTCCATCTGGGGTCCAGGTCATGATGGTGTGGCCATGCCAACCCCCCACCTGGTCCAATTGGCTGTGTGCTACTGCATATGGTACCTCTGCCAGGTACCTTCTCAGCTCCCTCTCACTGCCACCATGCCCCCATTGTCCCCTATGGCACCTCCACTGATCCATCAGCCTGCAGTCCCCACTTTCCATCCAGATTACCCAGTCTCACCTCTGTGGCTCATCTAGGCTTGTGCAAAGTGGAGAGGGGCTTGGCAGGACCCTCCGACAAACCCCTCAGGTGTGCCACGTGTTTGGTGCAACCCTGCAGCAGCAGCACCTCTTGAGGCTTTGGTGCAGGGATCCCCTGTTTTATAAAATAGGGTGCAGGATCCCTGACATACCTGGAGCTTGCCACAGCCCTAGATCAGCACACATTGTGTCACTCTAAGGGTTGTTAGAAAATTGAGCCTAAATACTGTACGAGGTGCTAGTACACTTAGGGAGGAAATACAAAAATAGGATTTATGTGCTCTGTGGGGCTTCTCTTCCTTTAGTGGAAGAGGCAAAGGACCTGGAAGGGAGGGTTTAGAATTCATAACAGATAAGAAACAGAAGCTTGACAAGTAGTGTGTGATTGCTGTTAAGAAGGCTGTCAGAGTGCTAGGGTGCATCAGAAGTGGGTGACCAAAAGGATAGGGTAAGTAATCTGGCCTCTTTATAAAGCCCTGCTCAGGCCCTACCTGAAATACTACATGCAGGTCTGGGCTTCTTAATACAAAAATGATACTAATGTAGTCAAGAGGCTGCAATGCAGGGCCACAGAAAGGATCTGGTGTACGAAAGGCATGAGCAACTGTATGTGGAGAGACTGAAGGCTCTTGTTCATGCTGGAGAAAAAGAGGCTGAGATGGGACATGATCTCAATTTTCTGCATATTTAAGTGTGTTAACAAGATTGAAAAGATGGACATTTTTTATATGGTGTTCTACAACAGGGCACAGGGACACACCCTCAAGCTCAGGAGTGGCATCCAAATCTCTCCTAGTATCCAATTTCCTCCTTCCTGTCTTCAACTATGGTTCACTTGTCTCCCTGCCCCAACTTTCCATCAGAAATTTCTCCAGATTTTGAAGCTTCTACCACAATGTTATCTGCTTTGCCAATGGTCTCCCTAAACTCACATACCACTGTGACCTTTATAAGCTTACTGATCAGCCCTCCCTTGAGGCATGCCTTAACTGCAAGATGGCCACCTTCTTCTTCAAACTCTCCCAAGGGCTGATTCCGAATTGCCTCACCTCTCTCTTCCAGACAGCCACCACCACCAGGACCACTAGACTGTCCTCCACTCTCTCTTTCACTGTACCTTTCTGCTGGACCACTCAAGGCCAGAAAACACTCTCCTTTGTGGGACCAAAGCTCTTCAACTCTCTCCCTCCAGAACTAAAACTCTGTCCCTCCACAAATGCCTTCAAACACAATTTCAGGAGCACAGATCACCCTTACCTACTCCTGCACCTGCTCACAGCTCTAAACTGGCTCTCCTCCTGCACTCTGTACCCTCACCCTCTGGTAATCCACCTCTGGCACTTGCCCCCCTCAGCACTTGTAATATTGTTAATTCACCTAGGCTAGATTTTAGAGTGCACTTAAATTTTGTTTCCCACTGTTATACTGCTTTATTTTTTAACACTCACTGAATGTTTAATGTCACCTTTTATATTTGTTAATTCACTCAGGCTAGTTCACAGTGCACCCTTTAGTCTCTAGTTTCCGATTTTTATTGTTTCATTGTGTTATCCCTCCCTGAGATTTAATGTTCTTTGCTATGTTTGTCTCATGATTGTTATACATAATTAGATGTTTGTGTAAACAGGCAGCAATGCTCACATGCCTTTTCAGTAAAACTAATAAAAATGAAATGAAAAAATGGTGGTGAATTGAGGGGTAAAGTTTGGAAGCAAGTTGGAAGCAAGTTAGGAAGCACTTCTTCAATCAGAGAGGTAGGATAACTGCTTCCTCCACAGCCCTCCCCTGCACCGAACACCTCAACATCTGGGGACCTTTCTCAATGACTGGACCTTCCTCCAGCTGCAAATCCACCAATTGAATGGCTTATTTTCTTCTGTGGGCTACACAATACCTGAAATAGACTCAGCACTGTTCTATCCTTGCTCTGCAAACCAACTTTGGACACAATCAGGGGCTCACAAGGGTAGCCTGCATTTTCGACAGCCCTCGCCTTGCGCTGAGTGCATCTACACTTAGGTGGCCACATCTGGTGACCCTTCTTGATGACTAGACCTTCCTCAAGCCATGAATACAACAATTAGGTGGCTTCTTCTGTTATATGGATGGTGCTACACAAAGCCCATGGAATGTAATCAGACCCATCAAACTTTTGAACCTAACTCTGCACAGCAACCTTGGAAATAGATCAGGAGGGTGCAAGGATGGCCTGTGTTTTCTACAGCCCTCCCCCTGCACTGAACACCTCTACACTTTGGCAGCTGTACTTGTGAACCCTCCTCAATGACCAGATCTTCCTCCAGCCATGAATCCACCAAATGGGTGTCTCCTTCTGTTCTGTGGGTGGGGATTCTCCATCTTGCTCAGAGCTCACTATTAGTGACCTGGAGCACTGCATCCTGGAATGCTAAGGGCTGCAGTGCCAAGGGTGTCACACTGTGAGTGTCAGCTGTGGAGTCAGATGCCAGCCAGCCATGCTGCCCCATTAGTGGGTGACATAATATGGGTGTACTGTTTTTTTATTGCACTGTAGCACACATAATCTACAACTTTGAGACCATGAAATATATGTGCTACAGTGCAATAGAAAGCCTCATCTTCTTGAAGGTAGAAGCTGCTTGGAAACAAATGGGAGCTGGGAAGGAAACACAATATTGAACTGGGAATCTACAGGAAAGCACAATCTTGCTCAAGCCTGAGGGAGGTATGCATTACTTTAAATTTTACAAGTTATTACTTTTTTTTAATCAAAAAGGGGTTTGCAATACTGCTTATGTACTTGAAGATTGGGAGTTTAAATCCAGTGGGATTGAAATACTGCATTTGTCCTCCTGTGGACAGCTGGCTTGTTGTTTGCTAGCATTTTGGTGACATTTTGCATTAAACTATTTTTGGTACAGTAAAGTATTCACTGGTGGCTGAGGATTTTTCATTGTAAGTCCTGCAGTTTTGTGGAATTCTGTATTTGACTGCTTATGTACTTGTGCAGGTTAGAGGATCTGTGTATTTGACCAAGACATGGCCTCAGGTGGTTGAAACTGGTTTGCTCTGATTGTCTTCAGAGCACAGACCATCAGGTTGTATAAGGTTGGGTCAGGGGATGCTTACATCATGCACATTGGGCAGAATAGCTTTATTTTTCTCTGATTTTAATTGGTTTTTGCTGTGTATATTTTCTGCTAAATTGTTGTGCTGGTTATCTTGCTGAAAGGAAGGAAAACATTCACTGGGGTGATGGATCAGAGCTGTAACTGATTCTTTCTGGAGAGCACAGGCTTGATCCCACCTGTCCTGCCCCTCATCCACCCCACCCCAAGGACATAATTTCCTTTATACCAGGGATCCAGAAGCAAATGATTTGATACATTTTAATGGACCAACATAGATGTAACAACAAGAACAAAGTGCTCTAGCTTACAGACCAACCAGTCCTTCTTCAGAAGCTCATGGCAGTTGTTTAGAAAATACAATACTTATAACAGCTAGATAATGCAGAGAAAAACAGAAAAAAATCCCCATTGGTTTAAAATAGTCATTAAAAAAAAACACAGAAGATGATGCCAGAGTAGTTTAACAGTACAATACTGCCTTCAGTCCGAAAGAACATCTGTACCCAATGTTCTTTCGGGACTGGAAGAGGCCAATAATACTCTGGCATCGCTCTTTCTGTGTTTTGTAGTATTGCAAACCAATGAAGATTCTGTTTTTCGTTATCTAGCTGTTATAGTATTTTAAACAACTGCCATGAAGAACTGGTGGTAACTTCAGAACGCTGATGCTGTTCCCGGCTCTGTTGATCCGATAAAACATCAAATCATTTGCTTCTGGATCTATTCTTGCAAGGACCAATACGGCAACTACTAAATCTAGACTTTTTATAGCAGGGGTTCTGACTTCACTTCCCCAAAAGGACAAAGGACACACACCTGTCATATCTTTAACAACCCAGCACACTGTGTAGGGGGTAAATGCATACACACACTTGCACACACTAACGAAAAAGAAAAGAAAAACATTTTAAACAGGAAGAGGGAGAGAGAGATATGTGGAGAGTGGTGCAATGCACTGGCTGTGGGTCGGCAGTCTTCCAGGAGACATTCTGGAGGCTGTGATGCTGCCCTATTTGCAGGCACCTCTCTGCTCTGAGGGAGGAGGTTGTCCATCTCCAGACCGACCTGGCATGGAGTAGGGAAACCTTCTCCCCCACCCAGGGACCACTAGGGGCACTGCCACCACCTCAGAGGTTGCCAAGAAAGAGGAGTGGTTGGACCATGGAGGGTTCAGGGAGGTTGAGGGTGGTGGAACAGAGGTGCATCCCTCCAGTTGTATCTCTCCACAGTTCATATGCCATGCTGGTGGAGCATGGTTCCTCTATGGAGACACTCACAGTAAAGATCAAAGAGGATGCTGGAAACCTGCACAAAAGAAACCCCCAGGAGGTTGGCACTGGTCCCCACAAGGGGAAATGAAACAGCTCCTGCTGGGGGAATCAATTGTTAGGGTGTAGAACTGGTGGAGGGAGGGGAGAGGGGAGTAAGGTGCCTACCTGGTGCCACAGCTTGGAGGAACAGGAAGTGAATCTTTAGGCTTTCAGGATCAGCTGCATGGGAGAGGGAGCTGGACATCATTGTACACCTAGGGACAAATGACCTAGCTGGGAATGAGATCAGAGCAGTGCAGGAGGTGTTTATGGAGTTAGGAAGAGGTCTTAGACAAGTAGCATGCATGGTAACCTTCTAGGAGGTGCTGCCTGTTTATGATGTAGTAGTAATGATTTTATTCATTTATAATGAACAAGGTAAAACAATCCCATTGAGTACACAAGTACACTCATTTTCAAGGGACATCTTCTAAAGTGCGTAACCTGGTTACAGTATAAGGGGAAAATTTTGCAAGACATACAAAAATACAAAAAATACAAATATACATAAACTTAATAAATACATTTTCACTTATTAAATCACATCTCACTAAACACCAATTACCCATCTATTAAACATTTATCCATTTTCCAATGCCATGCAGCATTCATGGGGTCCCTCACTTTGCTTATGATACCAGTGCCTAATCTTAGTCCAACTTATTTTACCACCGTAAGGGCTTAGATCAACAGGCAGATTATTCCAAGGTTTTGGACCCAAATAAAAGTGTTGCACACCCACTTTTTGTCCTATACTTTGGCACTTCAAACTCTATATACTGGGCTGATTGCAAACCCTTACTTGGGTGTTTAATTTTTAGATCTTTGGTAAAGTATTCAGGTAATTTATTTTCAATAGACTTACACATAATTTTAGTTATATGTTGATTTCTCCTATTATACAAATGATCCCATCCTACATTTCTATACAACTCACAATGATGTGTAAGTTTATGTGACCCGTAATATACCTGGCAATTTTATTGTATATGCTGTCTACTTTTTTTAAATCAGTTTTATTTGCCCCCCCCCAAAATATATTACATCCACATAATCAATCACTGGCACTAGCATAGTGTTAATCACATGCAGCCTTGTATTCCTTGAAAAAATATTTCTTATTCTATACAACATCCCCAATTGTTGCCCTAGCCTCCTGACCAAATTGTTTATATGAACAGACCACTTACAATTTATGTCCATCCATAACCCTAGATATTTGTACTCATTTACCATCTGTAATATAGAACCATCTCTCACTATTATGTCCAAGGTTTTTTTTTATATATGGGTTTTTACTTTTTTGCTGAAATAATATTATCTTGGTTTTGGTAGTGTTCAATACTAATTTATTCTTAATGTAATATTTCTGTATATCATCAAAAGCAAATTGTAATATGTGTGTTGTATACTATAAGAATCCATACCTGAGACCTACATAATAACATCATCAGCATACTGATGATATACTAATTTTTCTTGCTTGAATTCTAAATCATTTGTATATAGATTAAATAAAAGGGTCCACAGGATTGATCCCTGACGTACCCATTGTCCTACTTGCCTAAAGTCTGAAGAATATGTGTTTAGAAACACGTTTTGTTTCCTACCCCTTAAATAATTAGAGAACCAAGCTACAACATTATCTGAAAAACCCATATTTTTCAATTTATCAATCAGTATACCATGATTTAAAGAATCAAAAGCTTTTGACAAATCAGTCATGATTGCACCTGTTAATAATCCATTATCCACTGCAATCTGAATATCCCCTGTTACTTTTATTAATGCAGTTTGGGTACTATATCTTTCTTTGAAACCTGACTGATTACTGTGCAAATTACCCTGCTCTTTTATATATTGCTTAACCTGCTTAGCTACCATTTTTTTACAAATCTTTGCTACTACTGGTATGAAAGATATGACATGGGTGAGGCTAGGGTACGTAACACAATGGGATTCAATGAATGGTTAAAAAACTGGTGCGTAGCGCAGGGTTTTGGAGACTGGGGGTCCACCTGGAGGTATAGAGGCCTATACTGGCACAATGGTCTGCATCTGTCCCGTAGGGAACCAGGATCCTAGGTGATAGGTTTAAATGCTTCATTGGCAAGCTTTTAAACTAGCCAAGGGGGCAGGCACTGAAAACGAGTAGGAAATTCCCAGCCTCCTCCCACAAAACAGGGTTATTAGTGAGGTAAACACTAAGGTGGAGAGGTTGATAGGGTGCAAAACAGGAGTAAATGGATAAAAAGGCAAAGGCAGTTAGAACAGGGATGGGGCTAAAAGGGGTAAGGCTATCAAAAAATGGAGAGCGATGAGTTCCAATGCCCATAGTCTGGATAACAAGCTTCCTGAACTAGTGACGTTGATGGAAGAGGGACACCTGAATATTGTAGCAGTCACAGAAACAGGGTACACAGAAAATCATGACTGGGATGTCAGCATACCAGGGTACACAATCTACAGGAGGGACAGTGAGGGTAAAAGAGTAGGAGGAGGAGCTCCATACATAAGGGAAGGGATCAAAGCAATGGGACTAAAGGGTAAACAGGGAGAAGAGGAGGCACTGTGGGTCACCTTGGAGACAGGAAATGGCACCACAATCCACATGGGGGTTGTATACAGACCCCCATTTCTGGCTGAGGAAATGAACAAGGAAATGATAAAAGGCATCCTTGGAATGATAGAAAAAGGGGAGTTATTGTTGATGGGGAACCTGAATATGCCAGATATTAACTGGAGCACATTTGCTGCAGCCTCATCCAAGAGCAGGGTAATTCTCGATGCCCTACAGGGGGCATGCCTCAGACAGCTAATGTTGGAACCCACTCAGAAGGGAGCAATCTTATACCTGGTACTCTCAAATGGGGACAGAGGGAGGATCTCGAATTTAAAAGTGGGTAGCCATCTGGGAATAAGGGACCACCAAACAGTGTAGTTCACGATAAACACAACCGTAGAGTCAAGCCATAAAAAAGAAAGGGTATTGGACATTAGGAGGTCTGACTTTGGCAAAATGGGAGAGTGCCTAAGGAATGCACTAGCAAATGGACAGGAAAGAGGGGGGTAGGAACAATGGGGGAAAATCAAAACTGCTATCACAGAGGCAACAAGTCTTTGTGTGAAGTGATTAAACAAAACAAAAAAAAACACTATGGTTCTCAAAAGAGGTGGCAGGGAAGGTTCAGAGAAAAAGATAGCATTCAGGAAGTATAAGGAATCACAGAAGGAGCAGGACATAGAACTGAATCAGCTGAAGCAGAAGGAAGTGGGGACGGCAGTCAGAATAGCAAAGTCCCAAACTGAGGAAAACATAGCCAATTCAGTTAAGAATGGGGATAAAACCTTTGATAGGTACATTAGGGAGTGAAGAAAGACCAAGGGAGGGATAGTGAGGCTTAATAAAAAAGGGGAGGTGTGGTAGGCAGAGAGTGACAGTGAAAAGGCAGAGATACTGAATAAATACTTTTGCTCAGTATTCACAAAAGAAGAGGAGGAGGAGGTACCTAAAGCAAACAATAGAAGCGCTCTGGATAGGGCAGTCAATAGTCAATTCACAGAAGACTGGGTCCTGAAAGAACTCTTAAATCTCAAGGTGGACAAAGCAATGGGGCCTGACTGGATTCACCTTAGAATTCTGAAAGAACTAAGGGGAGAACAAGTGACACCACTAATTACCCTTTTCAACAAATCATGGGAGAATTGTGTGGTACCTGAGGACTGGAGGATGGTGGATGTGATTCCCTTTCACAAAAGGGGGAACAAGGCAGAGGCAGGAAACTACAGACCTGTTAGTTTGATCTCAGTGGTAGGGAGAATGATAGAATCACTTCTGAAAGAAAGAACTGTTGAGTACCTAGAGGCCAGCAGGGCACAGGACCCAAGGCAGCATGGATTCACAGTGTATAGGTCATGTCAGACAAATCTAATAGATTTCTTTGACTGGGTGACCAAAGTAGTAGACCAGGGAGGGGCTGTGGATATGGCCTACCTAGACTTTAGCAAGGCATTTGACACAGTCCCACACAAAAAAGCAACAAACAAGTTAGCCAGCATGGGAATAATAATAATAATAATAATACAGTGGATTCCACTTAAATGCATACCCGTGTTGCAGACTAAAAATGTGCATTTAAGAGGAATGTGCATTTTGACGGAACACCATTGAAAACAATGTAACCGCACTGTAAGTTAGCGATCAGAGACACTTTATTGTAATCCATATTTATTTTAAGTTAATATTTGATCTGCACAGCTAAAAAACTATTTAATTCATGAAGTAGAAAAGCATATATAAAAATAATAATAAAAAAAGGAAATAGAGTATTGCAGTTCACTGTCAGTGTCCATGTTAGCAATGCTACTGGCAGCCCAGAAAAAAAAGTAATCTTACTTTGTTTGCAGCCTTGTAGTGCTAGTTGAGTTATGCAGTGCTCAAATTCAAATAAATGGGCTAAATTGTTATTTTCCCCTGGCACGGACAAATACATTTATTCATTCTAGGAACTGGAACTGGAGGGCTTGTAACACAGACACCTCCTTCTCCGGCTTCTGTGATTTGGTCAGCATTTCTTAATCATCTATGGGACAGCTTATAATTTTGTTACATATATCTGAGTCCTGGATCATCCTGGTAGCCTCCTGGTTTTCGTCCATGTCGGGGTACATTTGGAAACAGGACAGGTGTCAGCTTCTCCTCAACAACCTCCTTTTCAGCAGTTTCTGTTGTATCAACAAAACCTGCCTTCCAAAAGAAGTTGCGTATTGTTTGAAGACAGTGTGAAGCTAGGTGTTAAATACTGTCTTCCCATGTTTCCACATCATTAAAATCACTTGTGCACTTAAACATAATTAATTATATGGGAAGAGAGCTGTTAGTGAACTAAAGATTGTGCATTAAAGTGAAATATGCACTTATTCAGTGTGCACTTGGCCGAAATTTTTAACATTGGGGAAATAGAAAAAAAAAAAATGTGCACTTATCCGATGTGCACTTAAGTGGAATGCACTGTAATAACATTTATTTATATGGTGCCTTATCTATAACCAAGGCACCTCACAATTTAAAAACAGAGCAAACATCAATAAAATTAACATTAAAATAACAATGCACCAAAAGAAAAAATAAAAAATCAATTGCTGAATGCCTGGTGCCACAAATAAGTTTTTAGAGATTGCTTGGGTCCCAGGGTGGTAGCCTGGGTAAAAAACTTGGTTGGACAACAGAACACAGCAGGTAATAGTAAATGGAGTCCACTCTGAAGAAAGGGGGGTTACTAGCGGGGTACTGCAGGGTTCAGTACTGGGACCGGTCCTCTTTAATGTCTTTATAGGTGACATTGCAGTCTGGCTGGAAGGAAAAGTATGTCTTTTTGCAGATGACACAAAGATCTGCAACAGGGTTGATACACAAGGGGGGAGGGATGAGAAGGGACTTGACAAGGTTGGAGGAATGGTCAGAAGTATGGCAACTTAGATTCAATGCAAAAAGTGCAATGTAATGCATCTGAGAAACAAAAACCCAGGGGAAAAGTACACAATGGGGGGGTGGGGATGTACTAACAACAAGAAAAATGAAAAGGAACTTGGGGGTGGTCATATCAGATGACCTAAAGGTAGGCCAGCAATGTAAGAAGGGAGTAAGGAGAGCTGGGAGGATGCTGGTATGCATAGGGAGAGGCATCACCAGTAGAAAACAGTACATTGTTATCCCTCTGTACAGACAGTTGGTGAGACCCCATCTGGAGCTCTGCATGCAGGTCTGGAGATCTGATCTCCACATGGACATAGACAGGATGGAGGCAGTCCAGAGTAGGGCAAATAAAATGGTGCAGGGTCTGCACCAGAAGCCATATAAAGAGAAACTAAAGGAGCTTAATATGTATCCCCTCGAGGAAAGGAGGAAGAGGGGCTCATGATAGAAACTTTCAAGTAGTTCAAGGGAATCAATAAAGTCCAAGAGGGGAGCACCCTTCAGAGAAAGATATGTGCAAGAATATGGGGATACAATTTGAAGATAGAGGGGAGATGGCTCAGGGGCAATGTGAGGAAATATTTTTTCAGAGAGATTTTTGTGGACACATTGAATGGCCTTCCTGAGGAGGTAGTAGGGTCAAAAACATTGGGGGAATTCAAGAATGCATGGGACAGAATAAGGCAATTCTAGTGGGGGGTAGGGGGAAGTAGGTTGTTGGTTAACTAGGATCTGCAGCTTATCCAATACTTTGGGAAATGGGCAGACTGGGTGGGCCAAGCAGTCCTTATCTGTCACCAAAGTCTTTGTTTCTATGTTTCCATGGACTCCTCCACCATTTACTGTTGGCTTATGTAACTGTTAGCGCTGCTAGCTGAGGAATGGTTGCTACATACTGAATGCATCTATATTCTAATGCCTCCCATAGTGTATAGTTGTGCATATGCATGCTCTTTTAACTGACTAAACTACCTATCTGGGGTCTTCTTTGTCAAATTCAAACAGTCATTACTCCTATGTCCTAAAATTATTAGGGCCCTGGCCTACTCCCCATCTAGGGTCTGCCTTGTTCCTAATTAGTACAGGTATCTGGTGCACTCCAAATGCTTGTTAATATGGATTATGTAATATCACTTTTTGCTCTTGCTTTATTAACACTTATTACACTTTCAGCTGAGGCCAATACCATATTGGCTACCAAACCAATTTCATTCTGTTGTGTTTGTACTGATTTCTAGGTAGGGCTACATATCTGTACTGACTTATATTTGGGTATGTTATTTCTTGAAGCCAGATACAGTATAGACACTTAGTTAAAAGTTTTATGTTTTGCCAGTACCAATATATTTAAAAATGAACTGGTTCACTCCAATTTAGCTATTATAAAATGACTCCTTGTTTTGCTACTCTTGCCTCTAGCTGATAACATTTATCTGAATCCTGGCCCTTTCTCAGGTGCGCATGATACAGATGCAGTAACCCCAAACATACTTTATCCATTGTTCATGTAAACATTAGAAGTTTAATATCAGGAATAATTTTGATCTGGTCACAGTGTCTCAGACATGTTTAACAAACAAGAATATCTGATTCAGAAATTGTAATTCTTTTTTTTAACTCAGCTTTATTCAAAGAGAAATTCCAGTTACACTTAATAACATTCAATGCTTACATTTATGTAATCAGTTGATACATGATGTACTTCTAATACAGTATAGACAAATATAATTGAAGATATCAATACAAACAGGTAGCAAAGAATATACTTCACATTAATAAATCTTCAGCTTATTTCATGCAAGAAACTAACAAGGAAATCATAAGGACTCTTCCCTATTGTTGTTTCTTTTCATTTTAAAGCAACAGAAAAAAGAAACTGATAAACCAATAAAGTTGTGCACTCTACAAAATCTTACGCCTATTGCTTTTTTCTTATGTGTGGTAGTCTCAGTCTACTAGAGGTACTCGAAGATATTATCTCTCGATAGCCTTAACAAAGTTCCACATGGAGAATCGTGTGGGTGGGTAGGGGGAACCACATACTCCAGTCCTGCCCCACCTAAAACCATCACAGGAGTATTCATCTGAAAGATCATTTTTTGTCTGTTCAGTTGGGCCTATAATTCAAGCAGCCTCCTGGGTTGGAGAACCTCCTCTGTCCTGTTGTCTCTCCTCCCACTGTAGCCAGGGCAGCACCTGTCTGGATGCCTGTCCTCCCTAAGTTGGAGTCTGGTCATTACTGTTTCCATCTCATAGACCTGCCTCATTTGTTTATGCCATTCTGTTACCTTGGGTGGTTTCTTCTTAAGCAAATGGGCCATGATACATTTCAATGCCACTTCTAGTATTATCCATGCCACTTTGCATTTACAGTTCCAAGGAAGGTGAACTGCAAACTACAAGATAAGGGAGGTGCGTCGAAAAAAGGAAAGCCAAACCTTGCACAAACCAAGTCCTGAAAATGAAGCGCACTCCACAGATTCAATGTCCACTCGCTGGCATGTTTTTCTCAATATTTATTAAATATATCCAGTACAATAACCGCCAGTGAGTGGACATTGAATCTACGGAGTGCAAGTCATTTTCAGGACCCCATTTTGCATTTAGCTGGATGCAGTTGAACCACAGTGGGAAATCCCAGTACCCAATCAGCAAAGGTACTTGGAATATCTTGTTGCAAATTCTGTTGGATATTATTTTGGACGTCTGTCCAAAATCCACCTAATCCAGGGCAGTCCCAAAAGATGTGCCAATGGGAACCTATTCCCCCACATGCTCTCAAACAATCTGCAGCATTTCAAAGGTGAAATATTTTGCCACTGTGAGTGTCCTAAAATACCTAGCAAGTACCCTCCAATAAAATTCCCACCAAGTGGGTGATGAGGTTACCCTCCATTCAGCTTTTAAGCATTTGGTCCAATCTTCATCAGAGATAGTGCAAGAGGCCTCCTCCTCCCAGGCCACTCTGATCCTATTAAGGGGTTCTACATCAGAATTGCACCGTCTCTTATACACATCCAAAATTCATTTCAATTTCCCTTTCAAAATCAGTACCCAGTATATAAAATCTTCCTAAGGGAACAAGGGTCTGTCTAATTTTGCCTTGTTATTGCCAGTATTAATAAAATGACACACGTGGAGGTACCTATGGAAATTCTGAACTCTCAATTGAACATTTTCCACTAAAATCTGGAATTGCAAACATGATCCCTGTGATATAAATTGTGAAAATTGAGCCAGGACCATCTGTTCCAAACTAGCATATCCCTTATCCAACCTCGGGGGGCAGAAAGTCAGGATGGTAACTAATGAGTGACAATGGTCCTAGTGAGGTGCCTGGTGCCAACTTGTGTTGAACCTCATGGAGAATTATTAGGGTATTATTTGACCCATTGATTCAGGATATTTTTAAAATATTCCTGTGGTGTGTTAGATAAGGCCAGTGTAAACCGAGACTGCCGTCCACACCCAGAATCTTTGATATCATACCAGTATGAGGAGCATCTCTATTTCGCACAAGTGCAGACTGCGGTCATCTGCCCGACCAGATAATAGTGCTTAAAGTGGGGCAGTGATAGCCTCCCCTTATCCATCTGGAGGGTCAGAAGTTTATAATTTATATGTGCTTTGCATCCCCACCAGATAAATTTAAGGATGCCTTTAAGCAATGGGGTCTAGTAGGAAATCGGGATTGACAGTGGTAGACTGCTAAAAAGAAAGTGAAATCTATGTAATAGATTAATTTTTACTGCCTGAATGTGCCTTGCCACTGACAGTGGGTGCAAAGCCCATCTAGCAAGGTTCTGTTGAACCTCTACCCATAATTTCTGATAGTTGATTTCAAAGAGTTTCAATGTATCAACAGAAATCTGTATGCAAAAACACTATATTTGATTGTGCTATGCCGATGCAAAAGGGCACATGTCCTTGAAACCAGCAGGACAGGTCTCGCTAAGCCTAAGAGTTTCTGGTTTTGTTAGGCTGATTTTGTAGACAGTGATCTGCCAAAACTAATCCAGAGTTTAAGAAGGCGGGGACCTAGGTTTCCAGGTTGCTTATGAAGAATGTTGAATCATCCATGTATAACATGATCTTGTGTTCAATCCCCCCACCATCACCCTTATTATTTGAGTGTCCTGGTGGACGGCCACCCCAAGGGCTCCAGGCACAATGTAAACAATATAGGGGACAGAGTGCATCCGTGTCTTGTCCCTTAGAACAAAGGAAAATTCCCTGAGTTGCTACTGTTCACTCTCACCTGTGCTTGTGTGGAAGGATAGAGATTAGAAATTACTGCTAATAATTTGGGGCCATATTTTATCTCCTCCATGTTTTTTGTAAAAATTGCCAATTCTCCCCATCAAATGCTTTTTCTGCATCGATGGAGATTGCCAATTGAAATGCCCTCTGTTCCCGTTGAGATGATACTATGTTTAATAATCTCCTGATACCATCTTGGAGGTAACACCTGGATATGAAGCCAGTCTGGTTGTGGTGCACTGCCTTCTGGATTACCCACTGGAGGCGGTCTGCCAGTACCCCTGTAAAAATTTTTAGATCAACATTTAACAATTAAATGGGGTGGTAAGAAGTGCAGTGTTCCAGATCTTTTCCCTCTTTAGGCAAGATGGACATCTGGGTATAATGCCATGAATCTGGAATTTGCCCACCCTCCATGATGTGTTCATAACATTCTAGCAGAGGGGGAAACAGGGCCTCCTGAAAGGCCTTTTAGAACTCTGAGGGCAGTTGTCTAATCTCATTGAGTTCCCCATTTTCTATTGTTTAATTTTTTCTGTGAGTTCCAAAGCAGTGAACTCCTGGTCCAGTTGGTGCCTATCCTCCTGCTGTAGTGCTGGTAGTACCAACTGAGGCAAAAAAACATCCATGTGGTCAGTTAGGTCCATCTGCTTATCCTGAGAATATAACTGGGTGTAGTATTCAGCAAATACTGAAATAATCTCCAAGGGGTCTGTCATGATGTGAACTCCATGTACTGGATCCCTAACACAGAGGACAGCTCTGCTGCTTTGTTGTTTTCTTAACACCAGTGCCAGTAGTCTACCTGCCTTATCGCCCACCACATAATATTTATATTGTGTTCAGTGAAGTTGTCCTTCAACCTGAGAGGTTAAAGATTTTTTGAGGGCTTGCTTTCTGGTCTCTCATTCCTGCCTGACTTGGGGATTACGGGTCATTTTGTGCGGGTAAATTCTGCTTCCCACAGGTCCACCTCCAACTGTTTCTGGTATGGCTGCCTCTGTTTCTTCAGCTCAGAGCAATATACTGTGATCATTCCCTTCAATACAACCTTTAGGGCATCCCACCAGTTTGATGGGGTTGTGTCTCCCTGGGGTTATGTAAAAGATAGTCTTTAACTGCACTTACCACCTTCCCTTTGAATTCCTCTGAATTTAATAAGTCCACATCAAGCCTCCAGTTGGAGTTGAGAATCGTGGGGCTCAAGGAAAGCTTTATCAGCACTACACTCCAGAACTTAAGACATACTTTCTGTTGAGAGCAGGAACATATCTATGTGAGAATAACTCCCATGCAGGCTAGAAAAAAATGTATAGTCCCAACTTGCAGGGTGTAGCAACTGCCATACTTCTGTGAGCCCAGTTTCCATTTGGAGTCTATTCACCCCCCCACTTGCCATTCGACAGTATGGTGTGGGCCATGCCTATCTCATTGAACAAATAGAACTGTATTAAAATCCCCCTCAATAATGTATGAGGAGTCAGCATCTGTGACTGTATCTAAAATAATTTAAGAAATAACTTATTGTCCTCTTCATTAAGGGCATAGATGTTTAAAGGTGTACAACTGGTGTCCCTATACTTAATTTTCAACCTTACAAACCTGCCCTCCAGTTCACGCTCTGAGTGACATACTTGAATTGGCTGTCTCTATGAATCAGTATTACCATCCCCCTTCTATAGGGATGTGCCCCCCAGGAGGCTGCATACACCTCTCCCATGCATAACCTCTGAGATTTGTTATGTTAGCCTCAGTCAGGTGTGTTTCTTGTAAACAGGCGAGGGTCACCCTGTGCCTATTAAGTTCCTGCAGGACCCTGGCCCTTTTAGTAGGTCCATTAAGACCCTTCACGTTATATGTCATCACTGAAAATTCAGCCATAGTGTACCATTTACAGACCAAAAAACAAGTTGTGGCAGCATCAGTTGTACTGTATAAAAAAGTGACCCCCCACTCACCATACAAGAACTCCCCAGCATAGGTGCACAAAGATAAAAGCAGCAAACTAACAGTGAACAAACATTGGAACAGTTCAGCTATTAACAAGCATTTGTCAATGCCGAATGTTTGCTTGCTGGTATTGACAGTGGTAGTGTAGAAGTTACAGAGCTGTGTAATAGGAATGGTAGTGAAGTATTGAACTGAAGCCAACCCCACCACCACCCTGCAGAGAGTGACAGACATTGGGGTGTGCCTTTGGGTCGTCAGGCATAACGGCCACACCATTTCATCACACCCCACCCTGCAGACACTGACAAGTGTCACGGTGTGCCTTGGGGTCTTTGGCCCTTATGCACACCTCATTCCATCAGGAAGTATGGTGAGATGGGTGCGGTATAGGAGAATGGGGTGAACTTTGGGGCTGAAGAGTCCAAGGCATACCTCGATGCCTCTCACTGGCTGCAGGGTGTGGAATGGTATGAGCATTACAGGCAAGAATACCAAGTCACATCCCTGATGCCTGTCATTCTCTACAGGGTTGGGCATTATGGTTGGAAACCCTAATACCTTAGGCATTCATTGGTATTTTCACTCCAAATTTTCAACATGGTTTTTTTGTGACCCCACCTCATGAAGAATGGCAATATCAGTTTGTTAGCCGAAAGCTGCTTATGCACAGTGACTACGGCATTTAGCACCACAGGTGCAAAAACATTCCAAACAGGATGTAAAAAATGACAGCTGTACTGTTCATGGGGAGGTGTAACAAATGGCAATGTTGCAAATCTGCAGTAGAAATATTAAAAAAACTGGTGAAGTTACGAGCATGCATAGAAACTGTGCAACGCACACCCATAATGTAATTAGTTTGGGGAATTTTTACAGCAGATTGTCAACACAGGCATTTTGGGACCTCCGATCATGAACAGTGTCACTGTGATTTTCTTTATCTGTCCTGAACAATGACTTCCCACAGTGACCACGCATCTCTGCGCTGAAAGTGTGAAAACACATTTTGGCCATGTTCTGAAAAATGACAGCTGTACTGTTCATAAGGAAGTGTGGAAAAATGCCACTGGTGAAAATCTGGACTGAAAATATTGCAAAGTCATGAACTTACGAGGGTGCGTGGAAACTGCACAATGCTCACTCATAACACAGTCATTTTATGGACTTTAGTCACCAAATTTTCAACATAGCCATTTCGGAGCTCTGCTCATGAACAGTGAGCTGTGATTTTTCTTAATCTGTCCCAAACATTGCTTTACTTCATGACTGCACCATTGTGCTACATGTGCTAAAACACATTTTGGGCAAGATGTGAAAAATGGCAGCTGTACTGTTCATAAGGAAGTGTAATAAAATGGCAATGTTGAAAATCTGGAGTGAAAATATTGAAAATTCGCAAACTTACGAGAGTGCGTAGGAACTGTGCAACGCACGCTCGAAAAACAGTCATTTTTAGGAATATTGTCATCAAATTTTCAACATAGCCATTTTAAGACTTCTGCTCATGAACAGTGTCACTGTGATTTTCTTAATGTGTCCCATACATTGATTTTGCACACCGACTGCACCATTGTGCGCTACATGGGCGGAAGCACATTTTGGGCAAGATGTGAAAAATGACAGCTATACTGCTCACACGGAGGTGTGGTAAAATGTCAATGTTGAAAATCTGGAGGAAATGTTGAAAATTCGAGAACTTACGAGCGTGCGTAAGATCTGCGCAACGCACGCTCGTAAAACAGTCATTTTTAGGAATTTTTTCACAAAATTTTCAACATAGCCATTTTAAGACCTCTGCTCATGAACAGCATCTCTGTGATTTTCTTAATTTGTCCCATACATTGATTTCGCACACCGACTGTGCCATTGTGTGCTACATGGGCGGAAACACATTTTGGGTGAGATGTGAAAAATGACAGCTGTACTACTCATAAGCAGGTGTGGTAAAATGGCAATGTTGAAAATCTGGAGTGAAAATATTGACAATTCTCGAACTTATGAGCCTGCATAGGAACTGCGCAATGCACGCTCGTAAAACAGTCATTTTTTGGAATTTTCCACCAAATTTTCAAAATAGGCTTCTTGAGAGCCCACCTTATGAACACTGGCAGTGTCATTTGTTAATCCATCCTGAAAGGTGATTTTGCACAGTGACTGCGAAATCACCCTTTGGGCCCGAATAACGCCATGACAGTGACATCATTCATGAGAAGGGGTCCCAAAAACCCCATGTTGAAAATTTGGGCAAAAATTCAAAAATGCCTGAGATATGCAGCAAAGTTGAAAAATCCTATCTATCCCATTATACAGCTTACCGGCATTTCCTCAGTTCAGGTCGGCTTTGAAGAATGCAGACGTGTTCCTGATCCATCAAGATTGTCGCGCAAGGTCCGGAGGTAAGTATGGGGTGAGGGGGGTGGGAGGCAGGGTGCGAGTGGTGGGTGCGGGTTGTGGAGGGGCAGGGAGAAGCCAGGACAGTTTTTATTTCCAGTTTTTTTTTAAATGACAATGGGATGTTTGCCACGCTGGGTGGGCTCAGTGTGGTACAAGGATGGCTGGTTGGGGCATGGAGCTGACGGGATTGGGCACTTCGTCAGCTATAGCATCAGTTGCCACACTGGGGTGGGCTTCCAGCGTGGCACCCTGTACTCTGGGGGGGGGAGGAGGAGGACAGTGGAGCCTATGGGGGATTGGGCACCCCCGTCGGCTATACGATGAGTTGCCACGCTGGAATGGGCACCCAGCGTGGCATGTGGAAGGCTTTTAGGGGGGTGTAGCACAGCCGAAAGGGGATTGGGCACCCCCAGCTGTACAGTGTGTGCGTGGGGGGGCAGCACACAGTATGCGTGCATGTGTGTGTGTGTGTGTGTAGGGGGAGCATGCATGAGCTGGCAATATCTTATCGCTGCTCACTGAAGCATAGCTCCCCCTTTCAACTGTACTCCACTCCATTTTGGAGCTGTCATAGACAGCTCCAGCAGGCATTGGAGAACTGCGGCCGTGCCTGCCAACACACTGACTGAATTGGAAGAGGGGGTGACACACCTCCGAAAACTCGGATGATGGCACTATGTTTCTTGCACATGCATGCAAGCAAACATAAAAAACCATGAACCTGTAGAAAGCTTCACCTGAATTGTGCAGAGATTAATGTAACACTGACTTCCAACTGTGCCACTTTACTCCACTCCCTATGATTCTGCCAGGAGAGTGGATGGTACAGCATCTCAAAACTGCCCCCAGCCAAGGTGCTCCATATGGCATACTTTGGCATCAGGTGGGATACCAAGTCCACCACTGACTATGTGTGAATCTCTTTTGCCCATCACCCAGGATTCCCCCTTCTCTGACCAAGGCCACTGATCAGTCCCAAGAGGAGGACACATATTCACCCCTCCCATCAGGTGGCTAAAACCAATCAGAATGGAAGTGGGTACCATAATTCCCTGCATTTGGGGGGGTAGAAGTCCATCTCATATCAAAAGAAAACACGATAAATGCCATTGGACAAGAAATAGCCAAGGTCATGGTCATTCCACTCACACCTTAAAATTTCCACCACAGGTAGGGGGTCTTCAAAAGTGCACAGGCTATCCAGTCAGGTCACTAGTCCCCCCTTCCTGCAGCACCGAGGTTCTGGCATGAATGAAACCATGACAGCTCCAATGACAGTTCACCCTACAAGTCACATCATAATAGGGCTATCCATATCAGAGCCAGTCCCTGTTCTCACACCCCAGAACAGTCCATGTGCTCAGATGCAGTGAACAGTGTATGGCAAAAATCACCACCCTCCCCTCCCATAAATCCAAAATATGAAGTCTATTGTGCATGAGTCTGTTAGTGAAATAGTAAGTCAATAAAAGGTAGCATGAAACGCAAAAGAAAAAGGAGTTACTTCCCTAGTGAGAAGGCATCAGTGGAAGGTGGTTTATCTCTTGCAGGCTGTCAAAGTAGATGATCACTTCACAGATATAATCTCGGTGTTCCTGGGGAGAAAAAAAAAATCCTTGGGCCTCTATGGCCTCAGTCATTGAGGAGAAAATCTCAAGTGTCAGTGGTACTCATGCTGGCAGTAGCTGCCTCCATCTTTTGATTTTGGTTTCTGTGTCTCACCGATTATTTCAGAGGTCCTACCTGTACCACAAGTGAGCTACCATAGAACAAAAAACATAAAAGCCTATAATAATTGACTACATAGATGGTGCCTTATGAACCAAATAAAATGCATAAAGACTTGGAAAATATTTGAGCATAGGAATGACCTCTATGGGTATGATGGATTACATCTGAATAAAAAGGGCACAACATTACTAGGGTACTCCATTTTTAATACAATAAATGACCGTACAGTTACAAAAAACTAACTCTTGAGGGACAAAGGGAAAAGGTAAAAAAAACCTCCATAAAACGTTTAGTGACACATAATAATAACACAAATAGCAAACATTACCAGAATAAATAAGGGTTGTCTTTTTTGCTTACAAATGCAAGAAGTCTCCACTCCACCAAGCTAGATGAGCTAGAAATATTATTAAACAGGGACAGTATCGACATAGCAGCAATCACAGAAACTTGGTGGGAGGATAAATCCAGTTGGAATATAAACATTTCTGGTTATAATACCATTTACAAAAATAGAACGTCCACGGGGGAGGAGGGGTAGCATTGTTTATCAAAAACAACATTAAATATAAATCAGTAAACAATTGACCCAATGAAGTAGCAACTGAAATGCTGTGGATAGAAATCATGAGGGACAAACAAGCCAAACTATTAGTAGGTCTATGCTATAGACCACCCAACACTAATACTCAGGAACACCAGGTGATACTAGATTGTATAAATAATAAAATCAATCAAGCTGACATTATATTGTTAGGAGATTTCAATCTCCCAGGAATAAATTGGAATAAGGGAACTACAAATAACAATTTTGAAAATATGTTCCTGGAAGTATGCGAATCTAATGGACTAACACAACTTATAAACATGCCAACAAGAAAAAATAATATCCTCGCCTTATTAATAACCAATATCCCCCATCAAATTCAAACTATTAAAACGCATGACCCTCTACAAAATAGTGATCACTGCATAATAACTTTTGACACTAAATTTATTCTTGAATGAAACCCAGGTAAAACAACTTATAAAAACTACAGTAAGGCAAGTTTTAATCAAATTTAGAAAGAACTTACTGCATCGAAATGGGTCAATGGGTCCATGTCACCTGAAGAGATTTGGCTTACAATAAAAAATAAAATAATTGAACTTGAAACAAAATATGTACCAGAAAAAATCAGCTACAATAACAGAGGAAAAATACAAATCTGGGCAACCTCATATATACTACACCTGTTAAGAAAAAAAAGAAGAACATATCGAGCTACAGTTAGATGTAATAATAAATACAACAATGATAACTACAGGGCAATATTAAAAAAGTGTAAAAATGCTATAAGAATGGAAAAAAATTGAATTCAGATTAGCACATATGAAGGATGGAGGCAAGAATTTTTACTCCCATATAAACAATAAAAAACAAATCACCAGAACCATTGGCCCACTTGTAGCGGGAAATCATATATTGGGATCTCCTCAGGAAATGGCAGAAAAATTGAATACACACTTTTGTTCTATTTTTAACTCAACCCTACATAATAAACAAGATATTGATTATATAAACAATGAAATAGATGATGATATCATGGGAATTAGTAGATATGAAATTAAGACAAAGCTGGAGGCAATTAACATTAAAAAATCACCAGGGCCAGAAAGGCTTCACCCACGCCTATTAAAAGAAATAGCACCCTGGCTAATCACACCATTACATAAAATATTTAATTTATCATTAACATCAGGAAAAGTACCAAATGATTGGAAAGCTGCATTGGTAACACCAATATTCAAAAAGGGAAATAAGAGTGAATTATCAAACTGCAGACGTAACAGCCTGACCAGCATATTGGGCAAAATCTTCAAAGGTATTCTAAAAACAAGAATTGAGGATGATCTACTAAAAAAAAAAAAAACTAGTAGCTCCCAATCAGCATGGCTTCAAGATTAAAAGATCGCGTCTCACCAATAACTTAGTTTTCTATGAAAATGTTAGTAGATTTCTTTATGACAAGATACCGGTGGATGTGGTTTATTTAGATCTGTGTAAAGCTTTTGACTAAGTACCACATAGAACTTTGATTAATAAAATGCACTCACTTGGAATACATTACAGACTGGTTAATTGGATCAATGAGTGGCTTAGTAACCATACACAGGTGGTGTGTATAAGGGGACACTTTTCAATTACAGGCACAGTCACTAGCGGGATACCGCAGAGGTCCATTTTGGGACCCGTGTTGTTTTCTATTTTTGTGTCTGACATGACAACCAACTTGAACAATATTGCCATCAGATTAGCAGATGACCCCAAAATTGCAGCTAAGGTTGGATCAAAAAAGGATATAGCTGATTTAACAAAAGACCTGAAAAGTTTAGAGGATTGGACAAAGATAAATGATATGAGCTACAGCGTAAACAAATGTGTAATTATGCATTTGGGGGATACAAATAAAAAAAACAGTTCAATCTTAATGCTATTCCATTGACACCAATAACAGAAGAAAAAAGACCTAGGAGTCATCATCAAATCAGATGTCATATTTAGAACTCACTGTAATCACCTTAGAAATCAAGGTAATAGGTTAATAGGATGCATTCAAAGATCCTTTGTTACCAGGAACAGGAAGTGTATTCTTCCACTGTATAGAGCATATGTACACCCTCACTTGGACTTCTGCTCCCCACTTTGGAGTCCCTATCTTAGAAGAGACATCAATGACTTGGAGGGGATTCAGCGTAGAGTTACCAAAATAATAGATAAAATGCAAAACAAAAGTTATGAGGAAAGATTACAGGAACTAGGCCTTTACTCATTAGAATTAAGAAGAACATGGGGTGATCTTTTACTGATGTTCAAAATATCTACAGAAAAAGAGCTCATGGCTCAACTTGGCCTGACCTTTAATATTAGGGAATGTAATCTGAGAAGCCACAAATTTCAGTTATCATTAACATACCCAAGGACAGACATTAGATGTTTTTCTACTCTCAGAGGATTATTCCTATATGGAATGGCCTACCCAAGTCTCTTTTAGATACAACTAACCCTGACATGTTCAAAATAAATCTTGACAAATACCTATTAAATCATGCATAAATATTTCCAGGACTCTGGAGATGTCCTTATATGTGCTGCAGCCTTCTGTACATCTACTACTCTTAGTATGAACCTTAGTATGAATCCATCCAGTTTTCTGCAGAGGTAGCGGGTTTGCTTCTATGTGTAGTTCGGTTTGTCTGGTCGCCGTCTTCTTTAATGGCTGCTTGCTCATACCCAATCCTGCTTTTGTCTTCCCTTGTGGTCCCAACTCTGGACAATCTGCCATCGTCAATTATCAAGTTCCTTAAGTTTCTGAGGATCTATGATCTCCTCCACCACAATACCCCATTGAGTCAGAAGCTTTTTAGCATCTGAGATTGTGTGAAAAGTATGTACTCCAGAATCCATGAATACTTTTAAAATGGCTGGGTACTCAATTTTCCCCTTTGCCCCATAATGCTTTGTGAATTGAGAATAGCTGTTTGCAGCAGTCCATGGTAAGGGGAGCATAGCCATGTTCAAAGAAGAGGCACTTGTCCCCAAATATTTCTTTTTTGGACCAGGCTTTGTGGAGTACATTTGCTTTTATTCTGTAATCAAGGAGTGACATTATGACCAAGCATGACCTGATTTTCAGGTCCATGGCCATAGTGGTAAGGGATTTGTGGGTTCTGATAATATTCAATTGGTAGTCTTGCTCCAGCCCCAGAATTTCTTGAAGGAAACTGTCCATGAAGGAGACCATCTATCTGTATCTGCAGTATCCTGCTTCCAGAATTACTTGACTGACAGATCTCAATCAGTCTCTAAATTCCTTTTCTTCTCCATTCATCAAAGTCACTACCAGAGTACCCCAAGAATCAGTCCTGGGACTTATTTTGTTTAGTGTTTTTGAACAATCTAGCTGATATTCTGCATATCTCTAAATCTCATACTATCATGTATGTGGATGATATTACTTTGTACAGAATGGTGTCTAATATCAGTGACATGCGCTGATATTTGCTGCCTGACTTTGAACTGGTATAAAAATGGCTATTAAAAAATGATCTTTTACTGAATGTTGGTAAAACTAAGTATATGCACTTTGGAACAAAACAAAAATTAAAGGCTTAACCCTTAACCCCCCCCCCCAACTTAATTAAAAATTTGAGTGGCACCTCTCTTGAGAGAGTGGACAGTTCCACATATGAGAGTGAGGAAAAGGATAGAGGAGTTCAATGAGTGGCTAAGGGATTGGTGCCATACCAGGGAGTATGTATTAGTATCAGACTGGGGCAGGACCTGGGGCAATAGTGACCTATACACAGGGGACAGGTTACATTTGAGCAGATAGGGGAAGGGAGTACTAAATCAGGGAATAGAGGGTTATATATCAACAAAGGTGGATTTAAACTAGGATGGGGGTAGTGAGGAGACCTGTGATAGAAAAAGGGTCAAGAAAGGGGAGCCTAGTGAGCTCATCCCCTAATTATGGGTAAGGGCAGTAGGGAAGTGGCACAGGGAGGGATAAGAGGGGAGAATAGGGATAGGGAAGGGGAGGAGACAGGCTGGAGGGTGATCTCACTGAATACAAGAAGGTTAAGGAACAGAATAGTGGAGTTGCAGTCTCTCTTGGTGGTGGAGGGGGTGGATATTGTGGCCACCATGGAAATGTGGGCTACCCAGTACCAGGACTGGGATATGATGATCCCAGGGTTCAGGTTATTCAGAAAAGACAGGGCTAAGGGAAATGGGGGGGAGTGGTGATCTATGTAATGAAGGGGATAAAGTGCATAAGAGAGGAAGGAGAGGAGGGGAGGAGTGGACAGAAGCAATGTGAATGCATTTCCAAGACACAAAGAATAGGACACTGAGGATGGGTGTGGTGTACAGGCCACTGGCTCAGGGGATTGGCCTGGACATGGAAGTAGCTGAACAAATTAGGATGGTCTGCAGGAAGGGTGGCAGAGTAGTGGTGGGGGACTTCAACCTACTTTGGGTGGAGTGTTGTACCCCATTCACCACAAGTGCAAGGGAGTGGGTCCTGCTAGAAGCATTTCAAGACAGCTTTCTGACACAGCTGGTCCAGGGGCCAACTTGGTTAGAAAGGACTCTGGACCTAGTCCTGGATAATGAGGAAGCTGTAAGGAATCTGGAATTGGAGGAACCACTGACTGGGAATGACCACTATTCGGTGTGGTTCATGCTCAACATGGGGAAGGAAACACGGGGCATGGGAACAAGGGTGATTGAGTTTAGGGGGTGGACTTTAAGAAGATGGGGGAAATTTTGGGCAGGCACCTGGTAGGAATGCAACCACACATGGATGCAGACCAGAAATGGGACATCATAAAGGAAGGGCTGGTGGAGGCAACAGAGTCTTGCACTAGGAAGAAAAGTAAGAAGGGTAGGGCAAAGAAACCCAGTTGGCTGACACAGGAGGTTATGGAAGGGGTGAGGGCCAAGAGGGCAGCATTTTGAAAGTACAGGAAATTGTGGAGGGGTGAAGATAAGGATAGGTACATGTGGAAGTCCATGGAGGTTGCCAGACTGATCAGGGTGGCCAAGGCATCAAGGGAGCAGGGACTTATGCAGGGAATCAAAAATGGAGAAAAAGACTTCTTCCGCTACATCAGAAAAAGAAGAAAGAACAAGGATCAGCTGGTGAGGATTAAGAAGGACTGGGGGTGGGTGGAGAAAGGGGTGGAGCAGGCAGAGACACTGAATGAATACTTCTGCTCTATATTCATGTATGAGAAGGGGGGGCAGATACCCCAGGCAAGGGGGATGGGTGGTCGGGAGGGAGGGAACGACAGATGTTGGGATTATAGAGAGCAGGGTACTAGATGGGTTGAGGGCATTAAGGGTGGACAAAGCACTTGGACCTGATGGCATTCACCTTAGGGTACTAAGGGAGTTGGCAGAGATCCTGGTGGGGCCACTGGTTGACCTGTTCATTACCTCCCTGGACATGGGATGTGTACCACAGGACTGGAGAATGGCCCATGTGGTGCCCATCCCAAAAGTTGCCCAAAGGATGAACCAGGAAGCTATAGGCTAGTGAGCCTCACCTCGATAGTGGGAAAGCTCATGGAGATCATACTAAAAAAAAAGGCTAGTGAGCTTCTTGGAGGAAAATGGTCTCCAGGGTGGTCAATAGCACGGATTTATAGTTGGCAGATCCTGCCAGACAAACCTTGTAGAGTACTACAACTGGGTGATGCGGGAACTGGATGAGGGCCATGCAGTGAATGTCCTGTATTTGGACTTCAGCAAGGCCCTTGATTCAGTGCTAAATGGGAGGTTGAGGGGAAAGCTGGAAAATGTGGGGGCAGGACCAAAAATGGTGAAATGGATCATAAACAGGCTAAAGGGAAGGCAGCAAAGGGTGGTGGTGGTGGAGGACCTCTCATCACTGAGACCAGTGATGAGTGGAGTACCACAGGGATCAGTACTGGGACCGGTACTGTTTGGGATTATTATTGCAGATATCTCACACAGGACCTGTTCACAGATGGTACCAAGATGGGAGCTGTGGCTGATGATGTGGAGAGGTGGAAGGGGGTTGAAGGAGGACCTGACTAAGCTGCAGGAGTGGGCAAAATTATGTCAGCTGGGGTTCAATGTTAAGAAGTGCAAGGTTCTGCATTTCAGAGCCAGGAATCAGGGGAGGGATTATCACTTGAATGGGGTATAGCTGGGGAGCTCCACAGAGGAGAAGTACCTAGAAGTGATCATTATTGGGAGCATTAACATCTCTGCTCAGTGCAGGAAGGCAACAGCTAAAGCTAACAAAATGCTGGGGTATATTGCAAGAGGGATCTCCTCCCGAATGGGGAACATTATCCTGCCTCTGTATAGGTCATTGGTCAGGCCCCACCTGGAGTACTGCATGCAGTACTGGTGCCCATTCCTGAAGAAGGATTCAGGTTGTTGGAGGGGGTGCAGTGAAGAGCCACAAAGATGAACCAGGGATTGGAGAGCAAGCTCAATGAGGACAGGCTGGGAAAGCTGAATATTATTCACTGGAGGAGAGGAGGGATCGGGGGATATGATCGGGACCTTTAAGTATCTGAAGGGGATAAACAAAACCAACACAGAAGGGATTTTTCAGATGAGAAAGGGGAAGGACATGAGAGGGCATGGACTGAGATTGGAGGGGGGAAGATTCAAGAGGGAGATGAGGAGACATTTTTTCAAGGAAAGAGTGGTGGATAAATGGAACACCTTACCAGATGAGATAGTGTCCTGTAAGACGGTGGGCACTTTCAAGAGGGGTTGGGACAGGGTAAAGGGAAGGGATACTGGGAAGGGGGGCAGGAGGGGCAGCTGCGAGATTAGGGGCTAGCGGCACACTCTAGCAGACTCGATAGACTATGAGGCCCGTTTCTGCTGGCAATTTCGTATGTTCGGATGTTGCTATAGACCAGACTCTGCATTTTAAAGAATGTATCTCCACACTGCTTAAGTCAGTACATGCTCACCTTGATCAGCTTTTTAAGTTAAAAAACCTGTTTGTCCTTTCATTATAAGGTAGTCTTGGCTCAGTCCCTACTCCTGTTATTAATAGACTACAGGTTTCCAGTCTATGTCAATGTTAATGTCACTAAATTGCAAAGAGTTAAAATTCTATACAATTCCATATGGAGATTTGCTGCCTCCAGCCTTAGATTTTATCATCACTGCACTCTATACAAACACATTGGCTGGCCTTCTTTTGACTCACTCATTACTTATTTTACTGTCAGCATCAGTTTTAGTTATTTCCTAAAAGGCTTGATTAGAATTTTTCTTTATGGCTGATGCATGCCCGGACACTGGCTTCCTGAGTACTAGAACTCCTCATACTCATTTGAAACAAAAACACTCTTCCATTCCTCCCTGGGCCAATGTTGTGTTATTTATAAAACCATTACATTCTGGACTAATTTACTTGCTTCATTATACTCTATTGATTTGCAGAATATGTTTAAAATGGTGTTAAAAAATATTGTTTGGACTTGTCATTGTGCAAGTATAATGTCACCTTATTACTGCGTACATGGACGTATTGCATGTTTATACTGTATTGTATATTTATTCTGCATTGTTGCTTTTCTTTACAGCTTCATGTCCCCCTTGACAATGGGCATCGAATGCTCTTGAGTCTTACCCAGGTAATGAATTACAAATAAAATAAACGTTTTGAACCTATGAAACTGCCTTCTAGTGGGGACAACAGTGAAGACAGTACTAACCTTCAGGGTGCACCTGGATAAATTTCTGTTTAGTAAGAGAATAACAGGAGACCCTGGGAAAGAGAGTTGGTAGGGTACCCCTCTAAATTAGCATGTTTGAGCAACGTATTTATTCATAACTGCTTATGAAGCAGGGAGTAGACATGATGGAACTAGAGTTCCTCCAGCTCTGTTGTTGACCTTACCTGTTTTTATGCAAGGCTCCCAGAGCCCCAGGGATTGGGCACCATATAAATAAAATTGCCTTGCCTCTAAATTGCTATGTTACTATGAGAAGATAATGCACCGCTCATCCCAGGTGTGGTGCTTCAACCCATGCAGGCAAACTGCCTATGGCACAAGTTCCCCTCAAACTGGAGCGGAGGTGGGGGGTATTCATTTAGTTGACAAAAAGCCCATGGTCTCTGCATATAAAGAAAGCAGACGTGACAGGCAGCAAATGCAAAACCTCTGCATAGCAGTCAAGCTGTATCAGGAGAGAAGGAGAATGAAATCCCCAGGTTGTCCTTTGTTATGTATTTTTAATGTTTTCACTCTAAATATTTACAGTACCAGTAGGCAGTCCACCTGAGTGATTAGAACATGGAGCTGTAAACATGGAGACACAGATATGAATCCTCCCCACACCACTTACTCAGTGTGTGGCCTTGAAAAAGTCCTTATACATGTCTGTGCTCATTCTTTATGGTATTTCTCTGTCTTTAAACCTCTTCCTTCTACACTTCACAATTCTGTGTGCTATTAATAGCTGAGACAACTGTTTACAGCTTTTAAAGTGCTTTGGGATGCAGTGTGTATGAAAGGCACAATATCAGATTGTATTCCTTCCTTTCCTTCCTGCATTCAGCAAACTGTGGGTTGAGACTCCATGGTTTGAATCCATCTGACCACACAACAACAATCTGAACTGAGTTCTTATTCCACCCCCCATCTCAAAGGAACTGTACCCTTAAATGTTGAGGCTGATCAATTCTTTTTGAACCATTTATTTCAGTTTTAGTAATGTAGCCTCAGAAGTGAATCTCAAATTAATGGATAAACAAAGATTCAAGCTCCTCAAACTTTGGGTATTCAGCTGTTTTTCTTAATTTACTTTTTATCCTCACTCGCCATCAATCTCCTCCAGTTCCTCCTTAGCTAAGATGTGACTTCTTGTGTGACAACTTCATAGGGTTCACCACAAGCTGCAGTATAAGCACCAGCACAGGAGCACCCCACAGGGAAAAAAACAACTCCTTCCCCCCTGCGGTGAGATCCAGGGCTCAGTGGGGCATGCCCCAGGTTTACTCATGTTCACTCATATTCACACTTGTCAATGGTCAGAGCTGGGCCATTCCTGTGTCTGCTGTTGTGCTGAGCCTGTTGGGACAGATGCCCAACATGATACACACAGGTGTGAGCTTTTTCTTCTCAATTTTTATGATGTCAGAAACCACCCCAGAAGTCTGCTGCTGCTTTCTAGCTCACACCTAGCTTTGGTTGGGATGAGGATGGGGTGGGTCAGGATGTTGTGTGGTCATCCTTGAGGTAGATACTACTCCACATCCACCACAGCAGACTCCATGAGAAATCATCCTCCCTTCCCCAGGGGCCTGAAACTGCTAGCTCCATAGCACACCATAAGTTCCACTGGCCCAGTACAGTGTGAATATCAGGACAAGAACAGAAGTTGTCCAAATGGTAGTGTGTTGCAATCAACTGGGCTGTTGAACTGTTTCTCAACAGAAACAAACTCTGCTGCCAGAGATTAAAACAGTTTGAAAGTATGCAAACCTCCTACGCTAGTCAAATGATTCAACTTTCAAGATTTGAGCTGAAGTTGCAAAACAGTATAACCCTTATGAATAACTGACAGGTTTAATCAAATCTGAATTGAACAGATTCAAACCAGTTCTGAGTTTGACCCAAACTTCTCAGAATTGCAGACTGTCAGATATTTGTATATACAGTAGCAGTATAGATTGTTCTACCTTTTTTGCTCTTTTATCACTTAATAAAGGTCATCTACATTTTATAAGAAAATAAAATTGGCCCGGCCTGCCTGCACAGTGGTTGGATTTCCACTTGCGTGCTGGCGACCGAGGTCCGAGAGCGGACCCGGAGTCGCGAGAAACCAGCCAGGGAAGAAGGATTGTGTATTCTATGGACAGCTCTCCTTCTCCAGGGGAGGTGGGGAAGTGTCCGGTGCATGACAGACCCCTAGTGGAGGCCAGGGGTCCCACAACACTGGCGCTCACACTCAATGGAGGCGGGGCGGATGCTGGACGTCATTGCACGTCCCCGCCTCAGAGGAAAATCTAAAGAAAATGGAGGGCAGAGCCTCTGTCTACATGAAGCCCTCCCCGGGGCTTCAAGTAGCCACTGCCACCGCACTCCCAACCAGATACCAGTTCCACAGCACTGGAATTAGGGGAACCGACACCTTGGCCCCACCCTCCCGGGGGGCAAGCCGGTGGTAACCGGGAGTTGTGGCACTTGGCGGTTGGTGGAAGTCTCGGGGGCCAGGGCAGAGACAGGATGGAGGCCTCCCAGGAAAAAAATGAAATGAAGAATTATAGCCCAGTCCTCAAAGATGTCAAGCACATTGGCTGCATGCCCTAGGACTCAGCCACATATGGCTGAATCCAAGGAAATAAAGGGGAACTCAATTGCTTTTGCTGCCCTCCGTGTCTTTGTAATGGGGCCCCAACCCTATTGTGGAGTGAGTTCTAAATCTAAAATTTGCACATACAGTATCAGATGAGGCTTTGCCTTTCACATGTCACATATAGAAATGAATCACTGTTACTTTTTTATGTTGGCTTGCGTATACATGCAAGCAACATCTTGTCTTAGTAGCACTTTCAGAGGTTTGTGGCAAATGCAGGGGATGCTTTAGCCAGTGTGTCCCTCAGCCGCCAACCAGTGAGCATGCTGCTGATGACAGCAGTTTCTGAGAGAGCCATGAAGTTGAAAAAAAGATCTGCCACTGCAATCAGAAACAGGCTTGTCATTGCAGTGGCAGTTGACATGCCTCTATTACGTACCTTTCCTGATGAAACATTTCAATAAATATGGCGGCTCCTGCCGTCTGCCACACAATCCCCACAAAGCTGACATCAGGGGTGCCCAATCCCCATGTCAGCATGCCCCCCCCCCACATTATGTGGCACACCTAACATGGTGGCTCCTGCCACCTGCCTCACACTCCCAAAAAGCTGACATCAGGGTGCCCAATCCCTGTGTCGGCATCCCCCCTCTTAGTGTGTCTTTCCTGGTTAAACAGTTTCCCCTTTCCGACACTGGGATGCCCACTCCCAGTATCGGATGCACCACCCTAACCCATCTATACAGCTTGCCAACATCGGGGTGCCCAATCCTCATGTTGGCATCCCCCTGAATTGTGGCACACTGGGAGCCTTCCCAGGTGTGCCTATTTTTTTTTTGTGTTACCTCTGTAAATAAAGAAAACCTTCCCTCGAGGTACTTATTTTCCCTCTGCGAACAAGAAAACAGTCCACCATTGTTTCCCTCGTCCCCCAACCCCATCCACACCCTTCTTCTGTGCACCCACCTCCTCACCCCCATCTCACCCATACTTACCCTCCAGAGGTTGGGAGCCACAATCTTCTCTGAAGCAGAACACGTCTGCACTCTTCAAAGATGAACTGTGAACTGAAGAAATGACGGTAAGCTTCATAATGGGTGGTTTCAACTTAGGTTCATAACTCAGCCATTTTTAGGAATTTTGGCCCCAAATTTTCAACTTGAGGTTCTTGGGACCCCACCTCATGAACATGTCACTGTTATTTAGTTTCTTGGTCCCAAAAGGTGATTTTGCAGTTGCTGCATGGAATCACCTTTTGGGACCGAGGAAGCAACAGTGCACTGTTCATGAGAGGAGGTCCCAAGAAGCCCATGTTGTAAATTTGGTGAAAAAATTCCCAAAAATGACTGCATTATGAACGTGCATTGTGCAGTTTCTATGCACACTTGTAACTTCACCAATTTTTTATATTTTCTCTCCAGATTTTCAAAATTGCTATTTTTTCACACCTCCTTATGAACACGTATAGCTGTCATTTTTCACATCCTTCCTGAAACATGTTTTCACACCTGTGGCACAGAATGGCATAGTCACAGTGGGAAATCAACTTTCGGGACAGATTAACAAAATCATAGTGTCACTGTTGATCAAGAGAGGTTCAAAAATGCCCACATTGAAAATCTGGTGAAAAAGTTCCAAGAAATGATTGCGTTATAGGCATGCATTGTGCAGTTTCTGTGCACCTTCATAACTTCTCCAATTTTTCATAATTTTACTCCAGATTCTCAACATTGCCATTTTTTCACATCACCTCATGAAATGTACAGCTGTCATATTTCACATCCTGTCAGAAATGTGTTTTCACACCTGTGGCAGAAAATGGTGCAGTCGCTGTGGAAAACCACCTTGTAGGATTGAGTAACTAAATGACAGTGCCACTGTTCATGAGGTGGGGTCACATAAAGCCCATTTTGAAAGTCTGGAATGAAAATACCAACAAACGGCCTGGGGGTGTTAGGGTTTCCAACCATAACACTCTTCTCTGTTGAGACTGAAAGGCATCGGGATGTGACGGAATCATTGACCATAATGCTTACGCCATTCCACCCCCACCCTGCAGCCAGTGACAGACATCGAGGTGTGCCTTGGGGTTTTTGGCCCCAATGTGCATCCCATTCTTCTATACTGCACCCATCTCAGTGTATTTCCTTATGGAACGGGGTGAGTATAAGGCCCAAAAGCCCCAAGGCACACCGCAACACCTGTCAGTGTCTGCAGGGTAGGGTAAGATGAAATGGCATGAGCATTATTGCTGATGACCCAAAGCCACACACCCAATGCCTGTCAGTCTCTGCAGGATGGGGGTGGGGTTGGAGTCAGTTCAATACTTCACTGCCACTCCTATTATACAGCTCTCTAACTCCTGCACTGTCAATGCCAATGCCAGCAAGCCAACATTTGACATTGACAAATGCTTGTTTTGTTAGCTGAAGAAGCTGCTTTCCCTAATAAAATAGTAATGGTCTGAATTAGTAAGTGTGTTTTAAAATTACAAAATAATTGCTGGAAAAGGAACATTTTGATTGACTCGATTATGCTAGCATCTGGAATCCGTTATGTACAACAAAACAAGTAATCACTAACTAACAAGAGAGTGTGCATTCAGCTAGTATATGTGCACCCTTGGTGAAGGGGCATGAGGCAATGTTGAGTCCCTTGAGTTCTCAGGCGATGGGTTAATTTAGCTTATGAATTTGGGTCTGCCCAATGTGGGCTCCTCATTGGTCAAAACCTGATAACTTGGAGTTGTGTCAACAGGTAATAAAGCATTGCCAGGGGGAATGCTAACAAAAAACAGTAACCCTGCAGGTCAAAAGTTCATTATGAAAATCACATGCAACCATATGCCAAATCCCCTCACCTGATGCCCCAAAAGAAAAATGTGATCTCACATATTCAAAATGTAAGCAGCAGCAAGACACAGTAAAATTAATTGCAAAAAACTTTGTTAATGCATCAGTTAGGGTTGTTACTAAAGCAACAAAAGCAGGGAAATGGGATGTTAGGGTTTCCAACCCTAATACCCACCCCCACCCTGCAGACACTGTGCCTTGGGGTCATCAGCCCAAACGATCACCCCATTCCATAAGTAAATAACCTGAGATGGGTACAGTATAGCAGAATGGGGTGAGCATTAGGGCCAATGATCCCAAGGCACACCCTTGATGCCTGTGAGTGTCTGCAAGGTGGGGGTGGGGTGTTAGGGTTAGAAACCCTAGCACCCCATTTCCCTGCTTTTGTTGCTTTAGTAACAACCCTAAATGATGCATTAACAAAGTTTTTTTGCAATGAGTTGCCTTACTTTTTCAGACAGTATGATCATATCCTTACTGTATGTATGTAGCCATGAAAACTTTGTCATTTTTCTCATTTTGACCCCAAATTTTAAACATAGTCTTCTTATCTCCCCACCTCATAAACACCATAGGTGAAAATGTCTTAATCTGTGGCAAAATGCCATTCTTCAGCAGAATTGCAGAAACTCATTTCAGGCAGGGTGTGAGAAATAGCAGCTGTACTGTTCATGAGGTGACATGAAAAAATTGCTATGTTGAAAATTTGGAGTGAAAATATTAAAAATTACCAAAGTTACGCACTGCATAGAAAAACTTCAATGACTGCACATAACTCAGGCATTTCTGGGTATTTTTGCATCAAATTTTCAACATGGGCTTTGGGACCCCACATCATGGACACTGGCACTGTCATTCCAATACTCAGTCCCAAAAGGTGATTTCACACAGCAACCTCAAAATCACTTTTTGGGTCTGATTAACAACACAACACTGACAGCGTTCATCAGGTGGGGTCCCAAAAAGCCCATCTTGAAATTCTAGTGTACAAACACCTAAAAATGGCTGAGATATCAACATAAGTTCAAAATGCCATTGATATCCATTATACGGCACTTACCTTGAATCTTCAGTTCGTGGTTTGGCTTTGAAGAATGCAGACATGTCCTGGTCCACAGAAGATGATAGCCAACAGTCTCCAGTGGTAAGTATAGGGCAAGCAGGTATGTGTGGGGTGGTGGGTTACTCAGTAGGAAGGCTGGGATTGGGGAGGGTGGACAGGGATATGATGAGGGACTAAGTTGTTTTTTCAGCATTTGTTTTTTAAAAAGACATCGGGAACTGTTTTTATGTTTTCAGGGACTCTTTGTAAATATTTTGGAACACTGGAGGTGGGCTCCCCAGTGTCCCACAGTACTGAAGAGGGGGGTAGGACAGAACTGGGGACACTGGAAGTGGGCTCCCCAGTGTCCCACACTGGCGGGGGTGGCTTACAGTGCTGATAGGGGGACTGGGAATCCTGTGTTGCAAATATAGAAAAGTTTTGGGACACTGGGAGTGGATCCCCAGTGTCCCAAAGTGCTGGGGGGGGGGCTTACTTTGCTGATAGGGGGATTGGGTGCCCCACTGTTGGCAAATAAAAAAATAAATAAAGCAAGGTAATGGGAGGATTAGGAGGTGCCTGGAGACGGGGGGCAACATAATAGGGGGACTAGACACCAGCGATACCAGGGATATGGGAAAATAATGAGTGGCAGGGGATACCACTAGACAACCAGACTCCCTGTGACAGTATGAACCCTGCCTGCAGAAACAAGCTACTTCCCTGGGGAAACAAGCTACCTCCCCACAAAAACAAGTCTGTTTTCGCATAGCACATCTATTCTGTTGCCAAAATAAAAAATGTAATAACTTTTGAATGAATAATATTTTTCACCAAACCTTCAAAAGACACATCTGTGAGGCAAAAGCTTTCAACCCTGAAAATTTCAGACCACAACCAAAAGCTGTTTCCAAGAAATGACTGCTGAAAGAAACTGAAAAAAAACTATTGAAAATAAAGCAGTGCAATTTTGTGTTTTTCACCACTCTGTATCTCAAAAACCACAAATGGGATTCACACAAAATTTGGCACATCAAAAGACTTCCCCTAGCCACAAAGCATGCCAAATTTTGTCAACTCCATTGAACTGTTGCAAAGTTATTAACATGGAAAGTGTGAGGTTTAACATTAAACTGCATGGCCAACCCTAATTAAACTGGCACTACCACATCAGTATAGTACAGCTACATTTCCGTACAAGACACAGTTATGCCATACCCACACCTAGTAACAAATTGAAACTAAACTTTCCAACACATCTAGTCCCAAAAAATACAGATTTCTCAAACTAGTACACAGCGACAGTATAATCCATACAAATCAGACAAAACAAACTAAAGCTTTTCATCACATAAACTAACATAATACTAAAATATACCAGCTGCAGTTGCACTGCTCCTTCCAGTATGGACAGGGCAGATAGTAACCTGACAAAAGTAAGTTTGGCTTAATTATTACTCATTATACAATGGCAAGAAAGAATCATGGGCTCTGATTGGTCAGTGTGAGGCTGGACCCATGATAGTATCCTCACATACCATCATGGATACAGTACCAGCACACACGTGACTGTTATACATGAAGAAAGCATGTTGAAAATAACTACACCCCTGTTTCAAGCATTACATTCCCTGACCACTTATACTGTCACATTTGTACCATAATTGTTGGTACCAGAAATACCCTCCATCACCATATTTTCTCCCCCTGACAGGAATTCAAATCAGAAGACTTAAAATAAAACAGAAATAAAATCATAATTGGCTGCAACTTTCTCCTCTGTAGAAAGCGCAATTGTTCTGTTGCATGTGCACAACACCATTGCTCCAACGTCTTGCCGGCCACGCTGCCCTGTCTAGCCCCAACATCATTTATTTAAAAATCAGAAAGTCAGTAAAATTAAAAGAAAGTTGTAACTATAATTGGCTTTATATCCACTAGCCACTACGATCATTCTGGTGTGTGTCCTCAACACAGTGCTATCGGCTCCACCCACTGATTGGCTTGCCAGCCCTGTTCCTTAGCATTAATACCAGATGATGATACTCTCCATCTTTGACTACTGCGACATAGTCTATGGTGCTGCTTCCAAATCTTCCCTGACCAAGTTGGACACTCTCTCTAACTCCTTCTGCCACTTTGCTATCGACTCCCCTTCCCGCTCCCACCACTGTGAACTCTATTGCTTTCTAACCTTCCTTCCACTATCTCACAGATGCATCTCTCACTGTGCCAAACTAATCTTCAAATTCTGGTTTGGTGGGCTCCCCTTCTATCTCTCATCCTCTCTGTCCACTCCTCCTCCCCCCCCCCACCCGCTCTCTCAGATCAAATGATGCCCACACCTTGACGGTCCCTCACCACTCCACCCTCATTGGTCAGACTGGTTTCGTCCATTTCCCTATAATCTGGAAATCCCCCCCACTGAAATATGACACTTCTCCTCCAACTACTCCCTTACCTCTGCCCTACACAATTACCTTTCCCTCAGCTGTTCCTGCTTTAACCCACTTTAATACCTGTCCCCAGTTTCTGCCTTCCTACCATGACCCCCCCCCCGGCAGGGTTCTCAACATCCTGAAGGGGGAAATCGGGAAATGACTACCCCTTGTCCTCATATTCAGTTTTTGCCTCTCTTCCCCCTCTCTTCTACACCTGCACTTCTGGGTCACCAGTGTGCACAACCTAACCCCATCCTTTTTACTCCAACAGCACTTGCGTACTACCTCAAGCCTGCTCCTGGTACACTCATGCACTATAAATGGTTCTATAGGTTTTGTATGTTCATATGTTCTTTTGTATGATTTTGGACATGTATTGTAATTTACCCAATGTTCCTCTACTGTTTATTGTACAATACATTGTGTTTCAACTGTTGCACAATCTTACAATGTTGTATTGTTTGTACTACCCACATACTATTGTAACTGATCATCCTTCACAACCCTATGTAACCCCTCCCCCCAGGTCACACTGTGAGATGAGCAACTTGTTGTTCAGTGTGCCCTCCTAGTGAAACATTTCAATAAATAAATATCAGTTACAGCTCAGATCTTAACAAAAATAATGACTTACAGTACATGAGGAGACTTGCAGGGGCCAGCATTAAGTCACTGACAGTGTGAGAGACACACAGCTTTGTGGGGTGCAAACAAGAGCTGTGGGAAACAGAAGGCATTATGAAAGGCATTATGTACTGGCAGCACCATCTAGTGGACAAAGCAGAAACTATGAACTTTAAAAAAAAATGTACCTACACACAGGAAAATTAAGTAAAAACATACGTTAACCATTTTTTAAATTTTTTTTATTTCTTCTGATGAGCCATTTCATAATAGGAATAATACACTCCAGGGTGTATGTCGTGCTGAGATCATGTCAGTTTTTGGGTGTTGGATGTACTCAGCCGGCAGCCTCATGCCCAACCACCTGAGACATGATGTTATCCCAACACGACACATACCCTGTCATGCATTATTCCTTTATTATCCTACTTATTATTGATTTATTTAAAGAACTGGCCTTCCTTTAGTGTTTACTCATTTTTAAACTGTAACTGTCCTAGCTATGAAACACACTGCAAAAGTCATAGAAACACATCAAATTCATTTTACACTACAAAACCATGGTACTGTATAAGTGTAACAAACACTAGTGAAGATTTGTTCTGACCTCAAATAACTCTTTCTAATCCAGTCATTTTGTTTTCAAGGTGTGTGCCCTGATCCAACCAACAGAAGTAAATGGTTTGTTTTTAAAGCTTTTCTTTTCATAAAACCACATACAGTCATAAAAGCACACAATTCACCATAGGCCATCAATTGTAGAATTAACAAAGATTAGCCTTTTCCTTAAAGAATAGCCAACCTAATTACCCCTGAGGTTTTTGCGAAACTGTGAATGTAGCATTTATTAGTGCTCACTGGCTAAAATAAGCGCTTGAGTTAAAGTGACTATAAATAAGGGTTTCAGACTCTGGCAAACAAACACATAGCACTGTAGGTTACAGGATTACCTACATAATGATGTGCTCTGTTTGCCTTAAAATGCGTGTAATCATCGCCAATATGCTTTAAACGTTTCCATGAGATATAAACAAAAAAGCAATTCTTCTTCTTCAAACATTGCACTTCAGTAACTGCCTAAAATGGCCACTACGTGCTTATGCACTGATGTCAGTTGAGCCAGAGTGCTCTGTAGTGATAATACAGTCTACATGGGGACCTTAGTAATAAACTATTGAAGAAGATTAGCAAAGCACTTCTCTTCCAAATCCTTTACTGTGCAGGTGTGAATTTTCACATCAGCACAGTACAGGATTTGGAAGAGAAGTGCTTTGTTAATTTTATTTCAATACTTCATTACTAAGGTCCCCATGCAGTCTGTATTATCACTATGGAGCACTTTTGCTCAACAGACATCATTGCTTACGCACGTAGTGGCCATTTTAGGCAGCTACTGAAGTGCAATGTTTGAAGAAGAAGCATTGCTTTGTTTACATCTCACAGAAATATTTAAAGCATAGTGATGATGGATTAACACACATTTTAAGGCAAATGGAGCACATCATTATGTAGGTAAGCCTGTAACCTACATTGCTGTGTTTGTTTGCCAGAGTCTGAAACTTTTATTTATAATCCCTTTAAAACAGTAAACCAGACCTTTCTGAATTAATGGTCATGGACAACTCACTGTCATATGGGACAGGATGTATTGTAGGAAAAAGAAAGGCAATGCAACATACAGACATGGAGATCCTCAGGGGCCATAAAACAAGCAGGCAAATTCAGAAAAAAATCCTAATAGCAAACAAAGGAAAGAATGCACTAGGACTACACATAAAATGTCTCTTTAGGCAGATTTAGGTTTATAACCTATATGAAAACTGCACAGTGCATTGGGATGTAGTAATACTCAGTCATGTGACTAGGTACCTTGAATCACAGTACCGGATTTTTCTCACCCGTTTTATAATTTGAATTTCAACTATGAAACTTCAGTTTAAAAATGACAATCAATTCTCTCCAGGGGTTTGAGTATCTGAATTAATCTAACATGGATCATAAGGCATTTGGCTTCTCCTCATGTCTTATGATGTTCTCTAGGGTTAAAATAATTCAGTTACTCAAGGTCAGGTCATGCCCTAGTGCTGAACCACAAAGGTGGATGAGCTACACACAAGTTCAGCATAAACTGTGCACAAAGCCATGTGCTATGTGACAACTGCATACATCACCATATCCAGAAAGGTGGTGGGATGGCTCAACCAGTGCATAGGGTGATGCCAACTGGCATCAATCGAGAAGGAACTGTATACACAAAGAATTCTACACAACCATAGAATGCACCTTGACCCCACCATATAAGGAGGTTGAACAGCTTGACTATACCTAACACAGATATGTCAAATGTGAATCAGGTAGCAGTAATTGCAGAGGTGGGAACTGCCATACAGCTGTCTCTGGAATATTTGGAACCTGTGGATCTGGCAGCTACACAATCTTCCATGGACCTAAAGCAAGGGGTAGATGGTACAACAGTGCCATTGTGCATGGCAAACCACAAAGAGACAGCATCACACTGATGGGCACAACACTTGTATGTTCAAATGCACCATTACAAACAGTGGACAGAGCACATCAGCATATGCAAACATGCTCCACCCTCCAAAATAATGGATCTAGGTTTAAAGGTGAAAGTGTTGGGGTTGGAAGGTGGGGGGCAAACCATAGCACAATTATTTTGTGACTGTTGTGGTGGTGGTTGAGGGGGTGGATTCAAATTATGCTGTCGGCTCCTGGCATAGTGCAGGGAGATAGCATTTTGGAGCCCCTTATTTCTTTAGTGTCTGAGACGACAGGGAAGGGGGATGTGGGGGATACTACTGGAATGGAAAGGGTGTTTCCAGAAAACTAGTATGAGCCATGTGGGGAGGAATAGAGTTTTTATTTTTTTAAATTATATTAATTCCTAAATACTAAATACATGATAAGTTAAAGTATTCATTATTCAGTCCTGAATATTTGGAACCCTACTATTCATGGTATTTCAGAGTTAATATTTAGGGTGTGAACACCCCTGATTAAGTAATAACAATGCAAAGTGCCTTCTTGTGGTAAAAGTTGAGATAGCAGCTTGGAAAAAAAAGAGTCTTCACTAATAACAGGACATTTCCTTCTAGCTGAATGGTTAGCGCTGCAGCCATGAAGACCAGAGATGGACAAACCGATCCCTAGGTTCAGCATCTAGTCTTTCAAGCCTGTAAGTCAGTTTACTGAAGATATCCCAGAACAAGCTCAGGAGAGGACATAACAGCCATGCACTGCACTGGACTGTGCTACTGTTGGGCTGAAAGATGGTTCACATGAAGAAAAAGACAAAGCCAATGCCACTGCTACCCACATTGTTCATCCCAGAGAGTGATACCCACCAGTGTGGGCAATGTTTACACATCTTGGGGGGCTACTGGAAAGTTGGTGACCCTCTCATGGTAAGTCAATATGGAGATCATCCATTGGAATATGCATGTCTGTGGTGCTTCAATGACTGTCACCTATTCATGCCTTTACAGGGAAGCATCTGACACATGAGAGTACTGGTCCTCAGATGGGGATGACCATCGAGAATGCAAGACAGGGAGGCTGATAAAGACAGGAAGAGGAGGAGGAGGGGGGGTTGAAGAGCAGGAGGTGGAAGAAAGAGAAGCAGAAGGAGAATGACAATGATGAGCCCTTCTGGCATGGTGTTAGCATAGAGGACCGCTAAGAAGGACAATGAGAAGCTGCACAGTTGGGCAGTTTTAAGGACTGGGCCAGGCCCTTTGGTGATAGCTGACAGGGTACTGTGGCCCAAAACTAAAAGGACTGAATATGTATATATCTGTGTGTCTGTGTAGTGTTTGGGGGACGGGTCACCTCTGGCACAAACATTGCTGGTTTTGTTTTTTTAGATAAATGTTTTATTAGAAGAACTAATATATCCATCAGTAAACAATAAAACAATCCCACAACAAAGATATAAAACAGTTATATAGTAATATAATATAATGCAAAGTGTAAAACATTGCTGTTTTTGAAACTGTGTCAGCTCATACTGTTTGTGACATTGGGCCAATGACATGCCCATATTAAAATATATTTTTTGAGTGACTTCAAATGCACATGTCCACATTTGTATGGCAGATCACCAGGCATATTTCAGTGTGTTGTGTGCCATTGTGTGAACATGTGATGCATGGACATTTGGGGATGGGCAGCAGTTTTGTACATGTGGTATGAGTGGTGTACTAGTGTTCATGGGGTTCAGTATGGTGTCAGAGACCCTATGTGTGTCAGTTCCTTGTTCCTGAGTATGCACATCACTTTACAAGCTGGCAGATAGCTCCTTGTTAATGACTTATTGAGGGACATATTTATTCACTGGTAAAAGGATGTAGAATCACTACTATAGCTACTGGACTGGTGTATTTTTGAGGCTGTAGATCCACCCCTGAAAATATCTTCCTAGTACTGTGGGTCAGTTTTCATACTTGTGAATCATGGTTATGCCAGTCAATGTCCCCCTGACAGTATTCTGCATGTAAGATGTATGTATGAGTGCGCAGAGCACTTCTACATCATCCTTATTGTGCTCTGTGTCTATGAGTATGGCTGTCTTCTGAAATTTTGGTGTAGAAGTGCCTATGCACTTTTGCTATGCAGCTGCAAAGCCTTCCTGTTACTTTTTTGGATAGGACTCTTAATGTTTAATTATCTCTTGGAGTTACTGGCATTATGCTGTGTGTCTCTGTTTTATTATGGGTATAAGAATTTCAGCCTAAGATCTTCCAAAGGGTGCAATAAAGTTAAAATTAAATTGGAACTGAAGTGTATGAATAAATCAAGTAACATGATATGCCAACAGGTATTACATGACCATGCTGTGGTTTCATAGCACAGCATGGCTTTAATTTTGTTTGCCTACCGCTTTTCATGTCATTTCATTTTTATGTTGCTTGCACGCATGTGCAAGAAACATAATGCCATCATCGGAGATTTCGGAGGTGTGTCACCTCCTCCTCCAATTCAGTCAGAGCTGGCAGGCGCGTGCCTCAGCTATCGCATTTTGAGCTGTCTATGACACGCCTCCAAAATGCAGTGGCATACAGTTGAAAGGGGGGCTACGCTTCAGTGAGCAGAGATAAGAAGCGTAAGCTTCCCTCCCACACGCAGCCGGGCACGCCTCACTCTGTGTAGCCGACGGGTGCCCAACCCCGCCGGCTGAGCTGCTTCTCTCCCCGGTTGTAGGTGCCATGCTGGGAGCCCACCCCAGCGTGGCAATCAGTCCTTTGGCTGACGGGGTGCTCAATCCTCGCTGGCTGAACGCCTCAACGCTTCTGTGCCATGCTGGGAGCCCACCCCAGCATGGCAAACAGTCCCACAACGCCTTTTTTAAATTTTTACCTGAAAACGAAAACGGTCCCGCAGCTGCCTCCCGACCACCTCCCACAACCCGCGACTCACCCACTGTGCACCCAGCCTCCCACGCCCTCACCCCATACTTACCTACGGACCGGGCGCGACGATCTTCGTGGACCGGGAACACGCTCTGCACTCTTCAAAGCCGACTGCCAACTGAGAAAATGCCGGTAAGCTGTATAATGGGCTAGATGGGGGGTTTTTCATATCGGTATTTTTGATGCATTCACTAACATGGCTTTAGACTCTTCATGACGATAAACATTGCCTATGAGAAGACCAGTTCACATGGTGATTTTTGCAGTGACTGTGCAGTGACTGTGAAATCACACTTCAGGCCTGAATACCACCATGACAGTGACATCATCCATGAGAAGGCATCCCAAAAACCCCATGTTGAAAATTTGGTGCCAAAATTCCAAAAAATGACTGTTTTACGAGCGTGCGTTGCGCAGTTCCTACGCAGGCTCGTAAGTTCGCGAAATTTCAATATTTTCACTCCAGATTTTCAACATTGCCATTTTACCACACCTTCTCATGAGTAGTATAACTGTCATTTTTCACATCTCACCCAAAATGTGTTTCCCCCATGTAGCGCAAATGGATGAATCGGTGCTGCAAATCAATGTATGGGACAAATTAAGAAAATCACAGTGACACTGTTCATGAGCAGAGGTCTTAAAATGGCTATGTTGAAAATTTGGTGAAAAATTCTAAAATGACTGTTTTACGAGTATGCGTTGCGCAGTTCCTACGCAGGCTCGTAAGTTCACGAATTTTCAATATTTTCACTCCAGATTTTCAACATTGCCATTTTACCACACCTCTTATGAGCAGTACAGCTGTCATTTTTCACATCCTGCCCAAAACGTGTTTCTGCCCATGTACTGCACAATGGCGCAGTCGGTGTGCAAAATCAATGTATGGGACACATTAAGAAAATCACAGTGACACTGTTCATGAGCAGAGGTCTTAAAATGGCTATGTTGAAAATTTGGTGAAAAATTCCTAAAATGACTGTTTTTTGGCGCAAGGCTATAGTTCCCACGCGACGTCAGAAGTTCGCAAATTTTCAATATTTGCACTCCAATGACTTCCAAATACCTAAACAGCACATAGAAGCAAGCAACATTTGGCATTGACAAATGCTTGTTATTTATTATACTGGAAAGACATTGTTAGCAACACTGCCTGTTTTCACATGTGTCCAGTTTTTCCAGAAAAAAAACAAGCAACAGTAAACAATAAACATAAAATACCAGGACAGAATTCTAATTACAAACACGGTGAGATTGTAAGTGTAACAAATTTTGCAATAAATGCTTAAAATGTGAAATGGTTTTATAGAAGATTGTTGAAGAAGATAAGTTGTTATACAAGGTTGTAGCTCTGTAGGGTAAATATCTATGGCCAAGTGCAGTGTTGCTAAATAGAACTTTGAAGGACCACTGGTCATTTGTAGCCATATACCATTACCTTACTGTGCAGTATTATTTTATTCATTCTCTAGTCACTGTCTCTTTCAAAGCACTTTTGTGTGATATTTCAGTATAAAGAAATTAGAGACGTACCTGGCATTCAAACCACAATGATTGTATTTCTGTTTAGGTTCTGCTCAGTGGGACAGTAAAGGTACTAGCAACTGCAGTGGCAGAGATGTTCAAGTATTGCTCAACAGGAGGAGAGCAAGCCACAACTGTACAGTGGTGGCTCCATCTGCTATTGGTTACCGGTGCATGGAGGTGCACAATAGCTGGCAGCCTGAGCACATATATATTGTTCTATGAGTAGCTCTGTACCACAGGGGGATACCAGCCAAAACAAGGTAAATTGTCATCAGGGCACATGTTAGTGGCTTAGTAGGCTAAGTTTGGGAGTTGGTGTAATTTGTACAATAAATGTTTTTTTTTATAACTTTTTTTGTGCTACTTTTTGTTTCTGCCCACATGCTCTGATGTGCCCTGGTGTAGAGTCACTGCTGCAAATGTGAATTATTAAAATGAAAGCCCCAGTTACTGGCATACAAACTAAAGGTGTTGAGATTAGGTGGCCAACAAAATGCATTTTTTTGGCCTGAATAAAAACACGTTAAGTTTTTATTTCTGGTTTTATAAGGACTATTCTTCAGAGAATTGTTTTTCAATAATAAAAATAAGTGCAACTGTTGTTTAATAATTTGCAAAGCTATTTGATAATTAGAGGACATTTTATAAGCACAATACCACACTGTAAGGTGTGTAGCATGCTAAACTGCCAAACATAATGAATATTTAATGGAACTTGGCTTCACCTTGTGCCCCAGAAAACACACAAGGAATGCAATTACTTAACTTGTCACGTAACCTCTCATTTCGTACTATTTACTTGTGTATTTACATAAATGCAGAGAGTTGTATTGCTGATATAGACCCATTACTCTATCCAGTTTGCCAGTTTCCTACGCAACTCTGTCTGACCTGATGTAGGAATGGAGTTACAGGTCCTCTTGCCCTTCCAGCGCCCCAGGCCCCCCACTCCATAGGTTGTCCATCTTCTCCCACTATCTTAGGCTTTGCTATCCATATGTATTTGTCCCATCCACATTTGACACTGGTAACTGAATTGGCTTTTACCACTGACTTTGTTAGATTATTCCAGACACCACTATCACATCCTTCAAAAAGTATTTCCTGACACCACTATAACATTCTTCAAACAGTACTTCCAGACTTCACTATCACATCCTTCAAAGAGTACTTCCTGAGGTGGAGATTCCAGCACTAGGCACAGTACTCCGGGTGTGGTCTCACCATAGACATATCTATAATATGGGCCTATTCAATTGTTATAAAATATTCCATGTTGTATTTTTTTCTTTATTTTTCCCTTAATCCCCTCCCCCCAAGTGTGGGCCACAAATGAAGCCTCCCAGTCTGGTATACTGAAATCTGGAATCTGGCTGTGACCAAACTTCTGACAGGCAGTCAGCTAGGATGACCACTTGCTTAGTCTCCCATCTTCATTTTCAGTACTTTTCATCATTCAAAATGGCAACATATATGTGACAAGATAAATGGGTCTTTTTATGTTGGTAGTGTGTATGCGCAAACCAATGTATTGTTGCAATATGGGATTTGAGGGTGTGTCTCTGCCAAGCCCATTGCAGTACACAAAACCAGGGGCTTGCAATGGGCTCAGCAGTTGGCACCAATGACCACTCGGTGTGGTCCTGACACAATTCTCTGCTAGGTAGGCTGAATGGTCATGCACTTCAAAGGACTGAAGACGCTCCAATCAGAGAGGACTGTGGTCCTTTTGATTTGCATGAAGCCCACATCAGCAGACAGCTGGGCATGCATAGCAATTGGTGAGCCAGAGGTGGTGGTGGCAATGGGAGCATGCCCCCGTAACAACATCCTTGCTCCTCTGCCCCACAAAAGTCTTCAACAGTAGTCATGGTGCAACTTTCTCTCCCTGTCCTCTGCCCCCCCACCCCAAAAGCTTTAACATTAGCCACGGTGTGTCTTTCTTTTAAAGTCAACATTGGGATGCCCAGTCCCTGTGTTGGCAATACAAACCCCCCTGTGCTGCCACTAAGGGACACTGGGGTGCCCACTTCCCAGTGTCCCACTTATTTAAGCCTGCCCATTTCCATCTGGGACCCTTGGGAGCCTACTCCCAGTGTCCCAATATCTGTACCCCCCAATAGTCCAGGACACTGGAGAACCCACTCCCAGTGTCCCCATATCTGTATATCCCCAATGGCCCAGGACACTAGGGAGCCCTCTCCCAGTGTCCCCATATCTGTAACCCCACAATAGTCCAGGAAACTGAGGAGCCCACTCCCAGTGTCCCTATATCTATATCCCCCCCATTAGTCTGGGACACTGGGGAGCCCACTCCCAGTGTCCCCAAAAGTCATTAACAAATGTACCTGTCATAAAAAAGAAAACTGTCCCCCGACGTCTCTTTTTTTACCTAAAAAATGAAAATGGTCCCTCGTCGCCTCTTTATCCCCCTCCCCTCATCTCGACCCTCCTTCTGTGAACCCACTTCCCTGCACCCCCCTCATCCCATACTTACCTCCAGAGGTCAGTGGAGTATCATCTTCTGTGGAGCAGGGCACATCTGCACTCTTCAAAGTCAAACTGCAACTGAAGAATCAAGGTAAGCAGCATATAATGGCTGCCAATGATGTTTTGAACTTATGTTGATATCTCAGACATTTATTTTAATTTTTACACCAAATTTTCAACATAGCCTTTTTGGGACCCCACCTCACGAACACTGTCACTGTCATTTTGTTGATGGGTCCCAAAAGGTGATTTCATGGTCACTGCATGGAATCACCTTTTGGGACTGTTTTATGAAATGATAGTGCCAGTGTACATGAGGTGGGGTCCCAAAAAGCCCATGTTGAAAATTTTGTGCAAAAATACCAAAAAGTGCCCGAGTTATGTGCGGAAATTGAAATTTTGCTAGGCACATGCATAACTTTGGTAATTGTTATTATTTTCATTCCAAATTTTCAATATAGCCATTTTTTCACACCACCTCAAGAACAGTACAGCTGTCATTCCTCACATCCTGCCCAAAATGTGTTTACACAGCAGTTGCATGGAATGGTGTGTTTGCTGCACAAAATCACCTTTTGGGACTAGTAACAAAATGACTGTGCTAGTATTCAAGAGGTGGGGTCCCAAAAAGGCCATAATGGTAATTTGGTGCAAAAATACCTAAAAATGGCTGCTGTATGAGCGTGCCTTCCACAGTTTCTACGCAGGCGCATAACTTTGCCAATTTTTAATATTTTCACTCTGGCCCAGATATTCAAAAGGGTTGCATATGGTGCAGCACAAGCCACTGATGCGCTCTGGTGTGATATTTAAAAGGGAAAAGTGCACCGAACAAATCCCGATGCACCAGGGTGCATCAGTAATGTATGCAGGCCCAGGTTGGGGGGGGCATGCCCATGAATAAACTGCACAGCCCGATATTCAGCCAGGGCTGTGCAGAGTTATGCAGGTGCAACCCCTACCTGTGCCTGCACAAAGTTACACTGAAAAAAAAAGGAACAAGTCAAGGGCCACCCACAGGTGAGCTGCCACATTGCAGGGTGCAACACAGCAGTTGCCACCTGTGGGTGGCCCTCGACTTGTTCCTGCCACACCTGGCGTCGCCCCCCCATGCCCTGATCATGGGCATCAGTATCCCCCAAGTCCAATATCCCTGGTGGTCCAGTGGATTATTAGCTCGATCGAGGGCATAATCACTTCTAGTAGCTTGACCGTAAGCATAACTGTAACTCCCCCCATTAGCCTGATCGCTGGGCATCAGTATCCCCCAAAGTCAAATATCCCTTTGGTCCAGTGGACCGACGGGAACCCGATCGTGACGGTATTTCTCACCCCCAAGCCCGACATCCCTGGTGATCTAGTGGACCCCACCCCACCCGCCTTATGGAGCCCACCACCCTGCCCCTCCCATCAGCCGGCGGGTGGCAGCACCCACCTGCCTGCTGCCCCGCCGCTGCTGACAGCTTGGTTTGGCTGCATCCCCACTGGTTCAGAAAGATGAGCTATCGATATGAAAGTTTGATATTGTAATTAAGTCAGTCCAGATATGAATGAATTCATTCACATATCTGGACCGACTAGTACGGGTATGGGCTGCAATCCATTGGAATTATTCATATCTGGACTGATTAGAAGGGCTGCATGCCCATTTACTCATGCTCTGAACCAATGGGCATGCAGCCATACCAAGCTGTCAGTCGGGCGGGCAGCAGGACGGCAGGCTGGTGGGGTGCGCCCGCTGGCTGATGGGGCAGGAGTGGTGGGGCTTCATGGGCTGGTGGGGTGGGGATCCACTAGATCACCAGGGATGTCGGACTTGGGGGTGAGGAATGCAGCCTGCGATTGGGTCTGTCGTCCACTGGACCACCAGGGATATTGGACTTTGGGGATACTGATGCCCACAATCTGGCTAATGGAGAGGGGGGAGTTACAGTTATGTCCACGATTGGGCTAATGGAGGGGGGGAGTTAGAGTTATGCCCGCGATTGGGCTAATGGAGGGGAGGAAGTTACAGTTATGCCTGCGATCGGGCTACTGGGGGGGAGTACAGTTATGCCCGTGATCAGGCTACTGGGGAGGGAAGTTACAGTTATGCCCACGATCGGGCTACTAGGGGGAGTACAGTTATGCCCGCGATCGGGCTACTGAGGGAGAGTTACAGTTATGCCTGCGATGGGGCTAATCATGGTCCATTGGACCACCAGGGATTGGAGACATTCATTGTCCCTTATGGGACGTCCCACGATCGAGCTACAGGGGGCATCGGTCCCTGACGGCTGCTGCCTGGCAGGGTGCCAGGCACAAGGCATCGGGGATCGGTGCACCTGCATGCTAATGGCATGCAAATGGGGTGTAATAGGATGCAAATGGCCCCCGTGCGCCTTGCATACATTATGGTCCCATTTGCATGTCACCCTTGGAATATCGCAGGTGCTGTGCGTGGCACAATGGAACTTGCGCCACCACATCTCAATGCTCCACTCTGACCACTTGCGCTGGTGCAGTTCCACTGCGCCATGCACAGTGGGGGTGGCCAGGGGGCGATATTCAAAGCAGTTGCGCCATAGAGCAACTCCATTGAATATCACCCTGGTCACACCCCTCTGCAACTATTTTGAGCAGCGCACTGGCTTGCACCACAAACTGGCGCAGTTTGAATATCTGAGCATCTGTATTTTCAATATACACTTTTATCACACCATCTCATGAACAGTACAGCTGTCATTTTTCACATCCTGAGTGAAATGTGTTTTTGCACCTCTGGCGCAGAATTGCACAGTCACTGTGTGAAATCACCTTTTCAGAACTGATCAAGGAAATAACACTGCCAGTGTTCATGAGGTGGGGTACCAAAAAGCCCATGTTGAAAATTTGGTGGAAAGATTCCTTAAAATGCCCAAGTTACACAGGTTCATTAACATTTTCCTACACATGCATGCAACTTTGTGCCATCCTTCCCCATACCCTCCGTTCCCCATCCCGGCATCCAATTAAACCCTGCCGCTCCCTCCCTCTGCATGCTGTCCACCCTGCACCCTCCGTTCCCCATCCCAGCATACAGTTAAACCCTCCCACTCCCTACCTCTGTGTGCTGTCCACCCCACATCCTCCATTCCCCATCTGAGCATCCAGTAACACTATCCCGTCCCTCTCTCTGTGTGCTGTTCACCATGCACCCTCTGTTACCCATCCCCCTCTAACATAATACACCCCGCTACATGTACCATACAAGGAGACATTCAGCATTGACAAATGCTTGTTTGATGAAGTGAGCTGGAAAGTCTGAAGAGTTTTGATCTAGACAAAAGTGAGGAACTGCTTTTTATTTTTAAATGTTTTGAATCTGTAGCAATTGCATAAAAGGTAGGAAAAATAACATTGGTGTGGGCCAGTGTTTTTAGACTTGCTCGTAACATTTAAATGCTGACTTCAAAATATGACTGGTTTCTGGGAGTTTCCCTGCTGCTGTTTCAGTTGTGCAAGAAAAAAAGGTGTATTACCTAAACCTGCCTTAGGCAGAACCTCAATATCTGTAAATGGAAATGCTGGTTAAAACAAACTTCTGGGTCCAGATATTCAAACTGTGCCCAAAAAGTGTGCAATAGCAGGAGCAAGCACAACTCTATTGCGCCCATGCACAAGAGACACGATATTCAAAAACGGAGCAGGCCAAATTGCGCCTACAGCTGATGACCGAATATCGCACCACCTGCACCATAGTGCAACTAGGGATGCTCAGCTGAGCAGTCCAGGGGCACCATAGCACAACCAGGGAGCCCTCCAGCTGCAAAGCAATGTAACTGCACAATCAGGGAGGTAGGGGCCCACCACCCATGCCACAGATGGGCACAGGAACACACAGCAGAATAGACACCATCCCCCCCACACCCCAAGCACAGCACAACTGGGGGAGGGCTGGAATAACCACTGGCCCATGGAGACAAGCAACCAACACACAGCTTGGCCATGGTGCCCCATCACACCTACCGGCAAGCTGTGACTGGCACACAAGGAGGGCAGACCACTCCGTGCCACACCATCCCCCCAGTGCAGAGCACACCCTGCACCGTGACCCCCAGACACCCCCCCACTGCAGGAAACCCCATGCATGCCACCACCCCCACTGTGTCAATGCAACCCTGTGCACCACAGAACCATGCAAGCCAGCCCCACCATGAGCACCCATCAGCGGGTTGCAGCACACAGCAATGTAACAATGGCAGACACAGTGCCACCATGCACAGTCACCCCGAGGTACTGCTGAGAGACCGACCATGCGTTGGCACAAGAGGTACCCCACATAGGATGAGTGTGCCCTTGACACCACCACCAGTGGTACAGCACATGGACACCATTCCAGTGACACACCCCGACCCATCACTGGCCACAATAGCCAGCACAGACACCCACAGTGGTGCGTGGAAGCATGCACCACACTGGATGCCACACAGGGTATGGACAGACACCCACCCATACCCAAGGGCACAACAACACAGGGACACAGTGGTGGGGCAACCAAGCCCCCATTGTGGGCCCATGTAAGCCATGTACACACAACCTGCAGTCCACCATGGCACTGGAGTGCCAGCCACCCTGTGCAGGCACTGTGGACCCATACACCACCAGTAGTCACCCGGGAGCACAAGCCACAGACAGTGGGGCACATCCCCTGCAACACACACAAGCCACAGCAAGGAGGTGGGACAATGACCATGTTGCCCACAGTGCCACCCGAGTCAGGTATGCACCACACCAGTGATGGGGCAACCCAGCAAAGTGACGGGTACAGTGTCCACCCTGCAGGGAATGCCACCACTGACATGCCAGCGGACCGTGCAGGTCACAGACAGGCATGTGTGTTGGCTGCACAGGCCATGGACGGGTCGATGGGTGCACCATGGAGACAGAGCACGTGCCATGGATCACTGCACACAGTCATCCAGTGCACAGGGAACAAACACAAACAACACAGACACTGACTGATATCTACTCCCACACCATAGTCACCTACACACAGACACGCATACATACCCATGACTGCACCACCCCTGATGCCATGCACACCACTGCAGCTGAGCACCTATAGCCCACTGCAAATCAGAGACCACCACAGTATTCATATCAAATTCAAATGTATTGTAAATATAAAAGGAACCATGTACAACAATAAAACTATATACAAGCTTGGGGTGGGGACACAAACAAGGTGGGGTGGGTAGGGGGAAGGGGTGGACAAATGGGATGGGATAGGAGGGGTGTGAGGGTGGGTCCAGAGGGGTAGGGGAAGTGAGGGACCAAAGGACTGTAATCTTGACCGCCATTCCTGGCTCTGGGACCTTCTGCCTCTGTGCCTCCGCAGCACCCCCGTTGTGTCAAGCCTCCTCAATATGTCTAGGGACTCGCGGGCCAGATGAAGGAGCTCTTGTAAGGCGTCCCAAATTTCCCTGAGATGGCGCATACCTAGGACAAGGGAGCACAGTCAATAGGTGTGAATGCACAACCCCATACAGCCCACCCACTGTGCATGGCATACAGCCATGGGACATACCACTGTGATGGTGTGTGACCACCCGCAGTGATCACGTCCACAGGACCTGCCCACCCAGGTGCATACAGCCATGTGGAACGCTGCACACACCCACTGGCCAAGTCACGCACAGCACCACTGTGGCCGTTTAGTGACATGGCTATGTGGTGCAAAGGCAGTGGCACAGCCATGCATCTGGTGCATGCATGGACCACCAGTGACGCACACCCAGACATGCATTGCCACTGGACAGTGTTGACTGTAACAAGTGGCGTGCATGGCAGTGATGTTGATGAATGGTGGCCATGCCCCGCTGCCCACCCTGTCACACAGCATGCAATACTAATCATGGATGTATGGCACTCACCCTCATCGAGCCGGTCAGGTGGGCGTTGATGGCCCTCGGCCCGCCTGGCTGCGTAGTCCTCCCCCCTCCGCCACTCTGCCCGCAATCTGCGGAGTTCATCCAGGCCTGTGGGGAAAAAAAGGAGAGAAGAACATCAGTACATTCCCAAAGCAAAGTCCCCCTGCCCCAAGGTGTGTGCCCTCCCACCCAGCCAGACCCACCCACCCCACACCCTGTGAACACCGCCATGGCCAACCCCGTACGGTCCCTCCCCTATGTGCTGGACACATACAACACTGTGACTCATATGGATGATAAAAGTGTGTTGACAGAACCCCTACCTGGACGTGGCACCATGCCCCTCCTGGCACGTGCCTGCAGGAGGGCCAGTAGCTCCGGCCCCTTCCTGCGCAGGTCATCATAGCGGTGCCTGCACTGCTCAGCAGTATGCCCCCATCCTGTGGCCTCTTCCAGGGCAGTGGCCACCTCCTGCCACACCTGGGTCCTGGCCCTGTCCAGGGGGGCCTCCCTGAAGAGAGGCCCATGGTGTAGCTCAACAATGGCCACCAAATTGGCCCGCTCAATAGCCGTCCACTGTGCTGCCCGTCTGCACGCCATTCTAGCAGCTATAGTAGGCAATATGGTGCTCTGCAGCGTGGCTCCCCACGTGCAAATGCTTCGCAGTGCAGCGCTGCCATTCCCTATCATGCTGTTACCGAACAGCATGATAGAGGTGCACCTATGCCTGACACATGGCGCCAAGGGGGCAAAAGTCAGGCACAGGGTCAAGGGTCTCTGGCGCAAGGCCACACACAGTGCCATCAGATGACAATGCATGTAGCACGATTGGCTGCCTGTGTGCCAGCGCCATAGTGGACTACCGGGCAGTTGGGCCATTGCACCTATGATGGCCCATTGCCACAGCGCCATGTAGTGATCATCTTTATAGCACCACTGGCACAATGGTGGCCATGCCTTGCATTGCCTACTGTGCACAGCACATCATCAGTGTGGCAGACGCCTGCGTCAGCAACCCGGGCATGTGAAGTGAGGTGTACTCACGATGTCACAGGACTGCGCCATTGGCTCAGCATGTTTAACACAATTGCGCAAAGCGCAACAGTGTGATATTCAGCCGTCAAATGCAAATCATCTAATCAGCCATTCAATGGCACAGCACTGCAATTTGCATCTACTTAAAGTTGCTCCTCACCTCATTTGCATGGATTGCGCTATAAAGGTGCGACAATGTGCTGCAGTGGCCATAGTCAGTTACTGCAGTTTATTGGTGAGTTGCATGCTGTTTGGGATTGTGGACTGTGGATTCAGGGACATGCATGGGACTGCACAGTCACAAGTAACAACTGCCATTCTTACAGGCTACATAATGGCCAAGCACGTTGTTGGAGAGGAGGAAAACAGTGGTGGGAGGAGGAGGAGGCCGAATTTTACAAAGGCTGAAACCGAGGCCCTGTTCGAGGCCTACCTGGATCAGGAGCCACTGCTCAGTGGATGGTGGGGAACCCCTCAGGCCCGTGCTGCTGCATGGGAGGAGACAGCACATGCCATGAACCTGCATGGCAGCCACCAGCGCTCCGTGCAGGAGTGTAAGAAGAAGATGGGCACGGACAAGAGGAGGGTAAAGGAGAAGGTGGCTGCCATCAGGGCAGCATGTGCTGCAACAGGTGGGGGACAGCCGGAGGTGGTACAGCTCACCCCAGTGGAGGACAGGCTTGCTGGAAGCATGCAGCGAAGTGCCATTGAGGGTGTTCTGGGTGGTGGCTTCCAGACGGGTGGTGACCCATCACTGCATGGTAAGTCATGGTCTGTCTATGGGGAGGGCAGGGTAGGTCACACGCAGGCACGTGATTCGCTTTCCTTACAGATCCTGAGCATCTGCATGGTCAGCGGTGGTGGGCCTGTCCATCATGACAGTCAGATGGAGTCGGAGGTGGGACCATCCACCTCCACAGGTATATGTGGATCATTGCGACAGTGGGGCTGCCTGGCTGTCCACATTGATGTCGTTGAGACAGGTGTGGAGGAAGCTCTGCCTGCATCCCAGCGTGCCGGTGTCCACGGATGCCAGCACGCTGTGGTTGTGGCTGGGGCAGAGTCCGGCACCAGTGATGATGACACGACCGTCATGGGCAGTGACACGTGTGCGCCACAGGATGGACACACAGCAGGGCAATTCATGCCCATGGCTGTGAGTGGTGCTGCCGTGGAGGCCTGTGTGTCAGCACAGTCCCAGGCTGTGCCTGTCAGCACCAGTGGGGCAACACTGGTGTTTGTTCAGGACAGTGGGACTGTTGCGGCCACTGCGGCGGCACCACTGAGCCCTGGGGTGCGGCAGCCGGAGGGACAGCGTCAGCAGTATCCCACTGGGCTTGGGGTACAGAGTTCAGTGGTGGCATCTGTGCACTGCCTGTGGACATGCCCAGACATGTTCCTGGTGCACAGCACCCACCCTCAGGGGGTGCTGAATATCAGGGCCTTGCACACACTGAGGGACAGGATGCCAAGGAGGCTGATGACCTCTTGGATGAGCACACCCGCCTACTGCGAGCATCAGTCCAGCAGCAGATGCGGCTTGTGATGTCCGTGGATGCACTGCGTGTGGCTCTGGAGTGGGCAGAGGAGCGTCACAACAGGGACACCGAACAGATCCTGGCACGGATGGACCATTTGCGGGAGGATGTGACCGCTGCCATTGACAGGCATGCACAGGTGTTCATTGCTGTCATGGCCACAATGGGCACACAGTCAGGTGCCCATGCATCGCGGACACCACACAGTGCACTATCCACCCCCCGTTCCCAACATCGCAGCGACTCCCACCCTGTCAACACCAGGTTCTGCTGTGGGCATCCCGAGCACTCCTGGTGCAGGCATGTTCGGTGTGCTGCAGACCCCTGCGCGGGCACAGTCGTGTTCATGCAGTGGAACCCCTGTGGGACCATCGGTGCCTCCCCATGAGGCCAGTGGTCAGCCTGCCAGTGCTGGTGGGTCTCGGCGGGGCCGCCCACGCATCCGTGGCACTGTGTCATGGGACTGACCTGTCTCCCAGCGCGGCTACTGTCTGGTGCTGCCCTGTGTGCATTGTGTGTGTCAGTGAGCAGTGCACAGGTGGTTACCTGGCCCTGCAGGCAGACACACACTCCACCTGCACACCCTCCCGGCTGCTGTCCACAGTTGCGTGTGCATGATGATGCCTGCATTGCGCTGTACACCAATGTGCAATGGTGCTCAGCATCTGACACATGCACATGGACAGGCAGTGGGCGTGGTGGCCTGTGGACATGTGTGTTGCTAGGGTGTGCATTCTGGGTCAGTGTGCCTTCTGCCCTCTGTGCATGTTTGTTGCATTGTGTGTGTGCGTATGTGTGAGTCCTTCGGCGTTGCATGTTAATTCTCACCCATTCCTAGCTGTGTGTGTGCCTCTGTGCCCTGCCACGTCCCTTGATGGCATGCACCCCCGGTGTGTGTCCATGCATGTTTGTGGGTTGTGCCTTGGCCACTGGTAGTTGCACATGGCCCCATGACTTACCTGGGTTGGCTGAAGTGCTCCTCCGTGATAGTGTCCCGCTACAGCTGTTCCAACCGGAGCAGTCGGGGGTCCTGTCGGCCAAGGGGGGGCTGCCCATCGCCATCATCACTGACGTCCCCATCGTCCCCATTGCTGTCCCCCTCTTCAACCTGCATGGCTATCCCACATTCATTGGCCATGTTGTGCAGGATGAAACAGGCCAGGAATTTCCCACAGGCCTTTGAGGGGCTGTATTGTAGGGCACTGCCGGAGGTGTCCAGGCAACGGAAACGTGCCTTCAGCATCTGGAACACCCACTCAATGACATTACATGTGGTGGCATGTGCCTTATTGTAGTGTTGCTGCATTGGGGTAGTGGGCCACCAGTAGGGTGTGAGCAGCCAAGGACAGAGTGGGTATCCACTGTCACCTGTGTGTAGAGGGTGGAGGTTAGTTTGGTGATCAGCATCACCCTGCCCCAGGCCATGTAGGCCACTACCCATGCCACCTCTGGCCATGCCCCCCCAGGCCCTATGATTGTCCATGTGGTTTGCATACTCACCCACTAGGTGTCCAGTGGGGATGTCTCCACTTGAATCTGTGGCACAGTGCCGACTGGTGCCAGATGTAAGAATCGGTGGTCCTCAGGGTGCGTGGGACAGACATTGATGATGTGCCCCTGGCACGCACACCACCTGGCAGTTGATGCTGGCATAGCCCTTGCGATTTATATATGCAGCCCCCTCGGGGCCAGGTGGTGTGTGTATGGCCACATGGGTGCGGTCTGTTGCCCCAAGCATGCCAGGCATACATGCTACCCTGTGGAACTCCTGTTTGTTTGCTGTGCGCTTCACCGCTGTGCTGGGGAAATGGATGTACTCCTCAGCATGTGGCAGCAGTGCGCTGTGGAATTGGGTGAGGTGGCGTGATGTGGCTGACTGGGTTATGCCTGTGGTGTCCCCAGTTGGTCTCTGGAAGGTACCTGTGGTGAGCAAGCACATGCAGGCTGTTACTTTGGTCTCCACTGACAGGGCATGGCTCTGTCATGTGGGTGCCTGCATCACATCACTGCACAGCTCCCAGAGCCGCCTCAGAATTGCCCTGTTCAGGTGGTACTGGCCCACAATCTCAGTATCAGTGTACAGCTCAAAGCTGGTGCGGGCTCAGTACTGCCTGTTGGGGGCATACTGCCGACAGGCCCTTCCACTGCCATGCCCCCCCTGCTGCCCACCTTCTCACCCCCCTCATTATGGCCTCCATGTGGAAGGTGGCACTGGCCGTGTCCCTGGCTTGTGTTCACCCCCCCAGGCAGCTGTTACTGTATTCTCCCTGCTGTCCTGGCTGCTACCTCCCCTGCACCAGGTACACCTTCCTGTGCTGGCCTTTGTGCTGTGTGGCTCCCCACACCTTCCCTGTGCCTGGCTGTTCAGAGTGACCTTTCCCTGGCCTGCCCTGTTTGTGCCTCCTGCCCTGTCTATCTGCCTCTGCCTCTGACACATGTGGCTTCCCTGTAGTGTTCTTGCGCCTCTTCCTTGCTCCTTTTATTTTGGCTCATTTCCGCTATGGCGCAACTTCCGCTTGCTCCATTATTGAGCATTGCGCAAGTCTTTGAATATCACACTGAGCCATTTATGCATGGTTCCTCCCCCTTCGGTTGTGCATGCCTTCATTATCATTGCGCTGTTGCTCAGCATGATTTCGGGGGTGCAACTGCCTCCTGATGAATATCTCAGAATGGCGCAATTTCGGACTTGTGCAGGCGCAACCCTATTGCGCATGGCTCAACTCTTTTGAATATCTGGGCCCTGGAGTTCATCTTTGGAAATAGTTACAGTAACCCAGAAATGCAGAGCTGATCTCCATGAGGTGCATATTGATTGGCAGGTTGAAGGGGTTTGAAGGCACTTAAAGGTGTGTAATGTTATTTGTTTACAGTGCATGTACATTTAGTCACAATCTATACTCAGAGACTTTCTGAAAAACAAGTCTGCTGGTTTTTAACAAGTAACCAATGTTTGGCATTGACAAATGCTTGTTATTTTATTGCTATTGCAACAAACGTGTTTGCACAGAAAAGTAAGCAAAGCAATTTAAAAAAATGTGTCACTTTTTTTTTTATACAGATTTTTACTCTTACTGGCAAGCTTTTCAAGTCCTGTCCCCTTCCCCAACTGGCACCCACCTCTCCTGGACTTACCTTAGAACTTGTTCCCTCATGGATTGTCCCCTGTGGAGGGGCTGGAGAGGGGAGGGCTATCCCTCCACTACATGCATCTAGTTTGGCTCCAGCCATCCAGGTAGTAGTGCGGATATGGGGAGTGCAGGGATTCATCCTGACATAGGATCCTTATATCTGAGAATTGGTATGTTTACAAAATCACATGTATGCTTAACCAAACAAACAAATATAAAAAGCTGGCAAAAGATTCTGCTAGCAGCTTTTTATTGGAACTATTGGATTTTGCTTATTTGGTAGAATGGAGAGGCTGGATTACTGCTAAGGAGGCAAAATTCATTAAAGTTGATTTCCCTGTGATGCCTACACTATATAAGCTACCTAAATTATATAAGAACAAAGCAGATCCACCTTTAAGACCCATAATCTCAGACATTAACTGTATATCTTACAACTTATGTAGAGTAGTTTATTATTATTTATAGCTCTGGTATTTACTTTGCTCTCTTATCTAAGAAATAGCATGCACATTCTTTCTAGAGTTGAGAACTTTGTTTGGAAGGTTAGCTACTCATGGATCGCTATAAACGTAAGCAGCCTTTACACTAGTATACTGCACAATCTAGGTCTTGGTGCTGTTAGTCATTACATCAATACAGATGCACAGCTACAGTACATGAAAAAAGTGAATTTTTCATTTCTGCCCCTGAATTTATATTGTATAAAAAAATGTTCACTTTCAATAAAGACGTTTATGTTCAAATATGTGGGACAGTGATGGGGGCAACAGTTGCCCCAACACACATGAATATTTACATGGGATTTTGGGAGAACTATATCTATTCTAGTGAATACTATGATAATATAATTTATTGAGGACGCTTTATTGATGACATTTTGTGTATATGGGAGGGGAGTGTTCAGAAGAGGCAGGAGATTTTGTAATATATTAATTGCAAGAACATAAATTTGAACTTGACAAGTGAAAGCAGTGATGTCAATGTTAATTTCCTGGACCTCTTTCTGCATTTCACTAGGTACATGGGATACAACTGATGAGTTATAGAAAGCCCACTGCAAAATGGCGACTGCATTATCGCGACGGCTAAATAGTGACTTTTTTTCAGTGACTACAACATGAGCTACTAGCTCATTTTAGTGAATGGACACAAACAGCGACTGACAGTGAGCTTGCACTTAACAAATAGCGACCGAATGAAAAAATGCGCTCTTTTCTCAGGTACTAGGTATAAAGGCAATGGATTTCTGGACACATGATTCTCTCAAAACAACAGCATGAAATCAATGCAGCATGAAGGCTCATAGGCATGTCATAATAGTGACCCGAAAAGAACAAAAAAAATTCCGCCAATCAGATACAGAAAACCAGAAAATAATGTAAGTGGCTTTCCCTCTGGCTCCAGACAAACTCCACGTCCATGCTGACCTCCATTCCAAAATTGTGTCATGTCATGTCAAAGGGAGCAGGTATCTTTAAGTGCTAGGCAACTGCATTGTGGGAACAAAGTAAAACAGGAAGTTACACGCAATGAAAAGAGCTACCAGAAGAGCTACCAACAACACACAAAGTTGTAAGTAACATCTAATTCCATTGTATACCAAGCACTGTTTTTACAGGGTAGTTATTAATGTAAGGTGTTATAGTTTACGAGCACTAATATTGTGGTCACTGAAAAGGAGACACTAAAATTGAAGTAGCGATTTTATAATCGCTTTTTTAACATGGAACCCAGACAATGCACTCCTATATTATGGCAGCCATCATCCCCAAAAGCAAAGAGATACAATACCTGATGGGCAATATTTGTGAATAAAAAGACATTGTTCAGATGGGGCTACTTTTGAAATACAAGCCCAAGAACTTCTGAAACTTTTCTGAGCCATGGTTTTGATGTCAAAGTTCTAACTTCAGTATTGGACAAGGTACAAAATCAAGATAGAAGTTCTCTTTTGCAGCCAAAAGTTGGGGAAGAATTTAGAAATAGTGATAATGAGGTGAGACTGATCACCTTTTCAACAGAATTCATCCTATAGTGGGCAAGGTGGGTGCTTTAGTACACACATTGTGGCCAATACTACAAGCTGATAATGTATTTAAAAATCATATTCAGACAGCTTCTAGAATCACCTTTAGGAAAAGGAAAAGTTTAGGTGACATCCTGACCTCTAGTCATTTTGAAAGAAGTAAAAAAGTCTGAAGTCAGCAAATCTCCAGAAGTTGGCTACCCACCCCCCCCATGGGTTTCTTTGCATGTAAAAACTGCATTTCCTGTAAACATGCTGTGGAAGGGAAAATCTTCCATGAAGGGGATTATAGGATTGCTATTAGGCATCTAATAATTTGCAGTACTTGTTTTGTAGTATATGCATCATGGTGCCCATGCAACAAATATTATATTGGGAAAACTGTCAGACCCCTATAAAAACAAATGCAAGAACACGTTAGGGCAGTATTGAATCAAGATGACAGAAATGCCTTGGTGATGCATTTTAGAAAGCTTCATAATTCCAATATCAGCCTATTAAATGTTTCAGGTCTTGAGTATGTGCCACCTTTAGTTAGAGGAGGGGACCATAAAGAGCACTTACTGCAAAAAGAAACTAGATGGATTGCAGTTTTAAATACATTTGCACTCAGTGAACTAAATGAGGATATCAATTTTAAACCACACTTATAGGGAGAAAAAATATCAATGCCTTATTTATTGTATATCACACTTTGTTCTCTCTGTACATTTCATAGTGGAGCACCTTTTCATTCCATTTAATAGTATAAATGAAACAAAATAATTAATTTGCCTATTTATCTAGTCCTCTGTGCCTGACTGGGCTAGTGGAAGCCCTTATGTGTTTCAAAATGTTGAATTGGTCTAAGAATAATTTAAGCATATTAAATTCCACCTTCCCCTTTAAATGACTTAAAAACAGTAAAATATAGTTTAATAAACACAGTTTAAAAAAGTACAAAATGGCTATTTAAAATGGTAAAATAATCATTTAAAATTCATTCACTTGATTGGAGGTATATGTATATATATACTGTATATATATATATATATATATATATATATATATATATATATATATTGGTACGTAGTGCTACCATAGTTAGGGTTGAGGAGCCATTTACATGTTAAACCCCAAATTTTGCACCTTAATAACTTTGCAACCGTTTGATGGATTTGCCTGAAATGTGGAATACATGATCAAGACCCATCTGCCTTGGGATCTGCCAAGTTTCATACTAGTCAGATACACGACTGCGGAGTTATTAAGCATGATCTGTGTCTGCTTTTATGCTTTTTCTGGAATTCTACGGTCACGCCTACAGGTTGCATGGTTTGCGCAACCGGTCCAAAATCTTCAGGGAACATGCGGCCAGGGTCCCTGATGTGCCTTTTGAAGATTTCATGAAAAAATATTAAACGGTTCAAAAGTTATTCAAAAAGCAATTTCCCATTTTAAGTCAATGGGAAAGTTAAAAAGTTCGACAGTGTCGCAAATGCACTTTTTACTGTTGCAAATGGCCCTTTTACTGTCGCAAATCTGCCATTTTGTTTTCAGTTAGTGATCAGAAAAATACTTGGCATTTAAAATTGGGACCCTTTAGCAACCTAATTCTTTTTGTATTCACCTAGTCAGGCCCTGAGGATGCTAGCCACTCCAGAAATATGTTTTTCAAATTTCTGGAAAAAGTACTTTCGCAAAGTACTGTCGCACTTGCGACACTGTCGAATTCATTTGCGACAGCTTTCACAAATTGCGACAGTACTTTTCTAGGCTGTGGAAAATGACAGCAACTCTTTGGCACCCTGCTGCAAAAGAACGGTTTGGTGCTTTGGCTTGAAATTTGGAGGGAACGCAGCTGACATCTCACAGATGTGCCTTTCAGTGTTTAGTTAAAAAAATATTACACAGCAGCGAAGCTACAGCACTCCAAAGTTGACACTTTTTCCCATAGGATAACATTATGGCACCCGACGCATTGCAGCAATCCTTTGGCACCCTGCTGCAAAATAATGGCTTGGTCTTTTGGGCTGAAATTTGGAGGGAAGACAGCCAACATCCCACAGATGTGTCTTTTAGTAGTGGTGAAAATATATTGCAGGGAGCCAAAGTTATGGCACTCCGAACTTCTCTTTCTTTCCCATAGGATAACATTACGGCGTTCACCGCGCCTTTCAGGGCCCGTATCTCGGAAATGGTGCGAGATACGGACTTTTCATCAGAAAAATGCTTAGCCCCCTAAAAGGGGCTAAGTACAGAACTAGTCAGGAAAGTCATAAATCATATGACTTTTAAATTTTTTTCCTACATCGTACGGTTCCTGAGATATAAGCAGTTTAGTGTTCCAACTCCTCATGTTCTGCTCCGAGACCCATTATTATGCATACATTCTTTGTACTCACTGTCTTTGCTATGCAGATTTGGGGAAACCAGCCTGTGTGCTTACATTACTGTTACTGTTGCCCTTTCCGCTATGCGTTTCATTACCATTTCACTTACCATTCACGCCTATGCCACCATATGCTATCATTTATGCTTTCCATTTGCGCTATGCTTCCGTTATTTTTGCCACTTGTGTCTACAGTACTGTTTCTCTTTCTGTTTTGCTTTCGTCACCATGCCCATTGCCATTTCTGTTTGCGGGCACCATGTTACTATGTGACAAGACATCACGGCGGACTGTTCCCGTCTACGCCACCATGTGCATTACCCTTTCTGTTCTCATTCACGCTTGCATTACCATGTGCACCACTGTTAGTGCTTCTGTTTGCATTGCTGTTCCTGTTACTATGTCACAAGACATCACGTGGCGGGAGCACGGGGCCTGGACCGCTGCTGCATTACATTCACTATTTCTCGTTATCATTCTCAAAAAGAAGGGAAATTAGAGGCAAAAACCTCCATTTAATGCATCAGTTAGAGTTGTTACACAGCGACAAAAGTGAGGAAATTCGGTGTTAGGGTTGAAACCCCTTGGACCCCTAGCCCACCCCAACCCGGCATTGGGGTGCTCATTTGGGTGTTCGGTCCCAACTCTCACCCCATTTCTCCCACACTGCTTCTTTGCCAATATATGACGGGTGAGAGTTAGGCCACGATCTCAATGCTAATTCCCAATGCCAGTTGGGGTGGGCTGGGGTTAAAGGGGTTTTCAACCTCAACACCGAATTCTCACTTTTGTTGCTGTGTAATAACCCTAACTGATGCATTAAACTGAGTTTTTGCTTCTATATATATATGAGTTACACATCATGTTACAGTTTTTAATGCTATTAATCTGGATTCAGAACAATACCATAATATACAAGCTGAATGTTTTGTTATTTTTTCCAAAAAGCTTAAAGACTTGAATGATGCTTATCCTAACTTTATTGTTAATACATTGTGATTGTTAAGATTGCATTATAAATGTATGCTTGCTGTTATACACCTAAAGCACCCCCCTGAGGAAGACCCTCATGGTCAAAGTGCCGGGGTCACTTGTTTGTTTGTCCTCTGCATTTCAGTAATAAACTTACCGTTTTGAATGGAGCATTGATTCAACTTGAGTGCCACTTCTTTTCAATGTTCTAATAATATTGGATAAGTTTCTTAGTGTGTACCAGTGCAGAAATCTGAGGCATCCCATTTTTCTACAATTTCAGCTCAGCTAGGATGCCAGCTTTCACAGTCTCCCATCTTCATTTCCAGTACTTTTTGTCATTCAAAATGGCAACATATATGTGACAAGATAAATGGGTCTTTTTATTTTACTACCATTACAACAAACGTGTTTGCACTGAAACATAAGCAAAGCAATTTAAAAATGTGTAGCTTTTTTCCTTTTTATATAGCTTTTTACTCTTACTAGCAAGCTTTTCAGCTCCTGTCCCCCCTTAGTTGGCACCCACCTCCACTGGACCTACCTTGGAACTTGTTCCCTCATGGATTGTCCCCTGTGGTGGGGCCGGAGAGGGGAGGGCTATCCCCCCAGTACATGCATCTAGTTCAGCTCTGGGTGTCCAGGTGGTAGTGTGGATCTGGGGAGGAGTGTAGTGATTCATCCTGCCATAAGATCCTTTTTCAATTTTTTCCCCAAGTCCTTGCTGCAGCTTGCATATCAGAACATCTGCATGGAGGTGCACACACCCTGCAGATCCCCAGCCCCATCCCTGAGCTGCTCATTTCCTGCACTGCCACTGGTGGGAGAGGAGAGCTGTCGTTGTGATACTCAATCCTTTCCAACCCCACTGATGCCCAGGATCCTGTGCCTGTTTATTTTTTTATTTTCCATTTAAAGTTTATTAAAGTTATTTTTTCCTTCACACAAAAGGCAGATATACATGTATATGCTACTAGATACATAAGACATCATATCCCTATGAATCTACCCCTTCCTCTCCTTACCACCCCTTCCTCCCCTCCCCCTTTTCCCATCCCTCCCCTTCCCAATAGAGCAACAACATTTTCATTACCAGTACATCTTAAGCATGTTAAAATCATTAGTTCACAGATTAAGCCAATATGAACCATATGAACAGTTTATACCTTATAAGGAGTGTAGGGTATATAGGGGAGGTCCCAAATATTTTTAAACTTTCCAATTTTATTATTCAGGTTAGCAATAGCTTTTTCAGTCCGCAGATTTGCCAAGAGTTCAGTCAACCATTCACTATAGGGAATCTCCTGCTGATCAATCCAATGTCTTAATATGAGTTTTTTGACTGACATGGCTATAAGAGTCATGTAGTATTTATGATTACGGACTCTAATTCCTGACAGATCACTCAAGAGACACATTTCAGGGGTAAACAGGTCCTTAAGTCCCAATAGGGGGTCAGATAACTGTTTGATAGTAGTCCATAGTGAAGACACTTTGGGACATGACCAGAATAGATGGTATAATGTCCCTTCATCCTGTAGGCATCTAGCACATAATGGGGAGGGTTTTAAACCCAATTTGGCTAATTTATGCAGTGAGTAGCATGCATTGTGCAGGATGTACATTTGCATTAGCCTTAATCTATCTTGTATCATAAATTTGTGGCAGTTATGCCAAAGTATCAGCCATTCTATAACATGATTTGGGAATAAGGATTCCCAGAGTTGGGTAGGCCCGAAACAGTTAGGGAATTTCCAGTTGTATATTATACTATAAATCCTTGAGACTGCCTTGGGGCAACCACTTAACTGCGACAATTCTTTACAAAAGGGGATGCAATTAGTTAACTGGGAATTTTGACCAAAGGTTTGTATTAATAAGTGCCATAATTGAATGAGTCTAAAAGTGTATTTGTGTGAGATCCCAAAATTAGCCATAAGTTCTGTGACCGGAAACCATAAATCTCTATCATTGATAAAGTTAGTGATTTGCTTATTTTATAAACCAGGTATCCAGTTTAGAGGAATTGGTTTTCCATCTATTTTGAGTTGAAGGTTCCCTAGTATTGGTTAATTAGTATCCTTACCATGGTCATATTTAAGATAATGGCAAATCTGAGTATGACTCTTCAAGGAAATTGCAATTGTAGATTTTTTAAGCTTTAGAGGAAGGAGACTCTCTCTTATATATAATAATTCCTCAGGGTCCAAGCTGCATGAATGTATAAGGGTTAGCTCAATTTTGAGCCAGGCCGGGGCAGAGTACTGGTTTTCTTTAGAGAGTCATCTTAAATATTTGTTAATGTGACTGGCCCAGAAGTAGATCGCTATGTGGGGGAGACAAAACACCCCTCTAAGTTTGGGAGCAGTCAGTTTAAAATAGGCTATCCTAGGGGGGTTGTTGTGCCATATAAATTTAGTGAACAAGGATTGTATTTTATTGAACCAAGATAGTGGGAGTCAAATGTTAAGCATTGAAAGGGGATAAAAAAGCCACAGGAAAACATTCATTTTAAGTAAATTTATTCTACCCCACAAAGAAATCAGGAGTGATGTCCATCGATTTAGATCTTGAGAAATTGTGTGGACCAGGGATTCTAGGTTTAATTTGATGATTTGCCCAGATTGTCTAGTTAGTGCGACAGCTAAGTATCTTAAGGAATCGTGCTTCCAACTGAGTCCTAAAGCCAGAATCTTGGCCTTAAATACTTTATGATTAGGTAGGAAAACTATTCTTTTGCTTACATTTAGTTTATAATTAGAGACTCTACTAAAGACATCAATAATTTCTATCATGGGGGTATGGATAAACCTGGATTGGAATGTTGGAGAAAAAGGTTTTCTGCATAAGCAGATACTTTCACTTCTCAAGAGTGAATTGGGATCCCTTGAATAGCCTGGCAGTTTTGCAATTTATGAATTAAAGGTTCCAAGTAGATGTTAAATAGTAATGGGGATAAGGGACATCCTTGACTGGTTCCAGACTGTAGTGTGAAGACCTCAGAGGTCACTCCATTACCTGAAATACATGCAGTTGGGGATTGATATAGGGGCCTGATCCACCCTATAAAGTCTAATGGGAAACCAAATGCTTCCAAAGTTTGAAACAAGTATTGCCAATTTACCCTGTCAAAAGCCTTTTTGGCATCCAGGAAGACCAGAACAGCTGGATAGGGTGCATCCCTGCACACCGAGAAGACATGTGACAGGGTTCATAAATGGTCAGAAGAAGATCTTTCCTTCATAAATCCGACTTGTTCAGGTCCGATCAGAGTAGCCAAAACCGTGCTTAGATGATTGGCCAATAATTTGGTTAATATTTTAACATCCTGATTCATTAATGAAATGGGTCTGTAGTTTGTTACAATTTCAGGTGCTTTGTCGGGTTTCAGGATCAGGACTATCAATGCTTCAAATAGTGTAGGATCTACATCTACTCCAGAGAGGATTTGTTGATATAAGAGAAGAAGCATTGGGATTAACTGAGTTTTAAATTTCTTATAGAAGTTAGCAGAATAGCCATCCACCCCTGGAGTCTTATTCACCGGTAAGTTTCCAATAACTTTGGAAATTTCACTACTTGTTATATGGGTTAAAAGTCTATTCTGCTGTTCCTCTGTAAGTTGGGGTTAGTTTGCCTCTAACAGATAGTTACGTACTATCTGTTTGAGTGGGGGAGTTTGCATAGGGCCATATAAATCCTTATAGTATCTAGTAAATTTCTTTATAATATCTTCTGGGTGAGTTTTTAAGGAACCATCTACTAGTGAAGTTGTCGAGGCTATGTAACAAGAAGACTTCATTTGTTTAACCCTGTGTGTCAGGAGGCGACCTGCTTTTTCCCCTTGGTCAGTATATGACACCTGGGCTTTCAATATAGCATAATCAGCTTTCTCTCTAAACATTTCTAAGTAAGCAGCTCTCAATTTGGTTAGTTCTTGTCTGACAGACTCCAAGGACTGGGGGGATAAATCCCTTTCTATGAACCTTATCTGGGATAATAATTGGGACATATGTAAGGTGGAGACCTTTATCTTTTGGGTGGCTAGACGAATAAGAATACCCCTAAGATATGCTTTAAAAGCACAACAGAGCATATCTGGTCTCCCCAAGGGGTCAAAGTTATACTCATAAAAACTTTCAATATGCTCTTGTATGTCCTTAGTCGAGTCAGGATCTTTTAACAATAAATCATTCAGTTTCCATCTGGAACCTCTTTTGGGTAATGATATTAGTGATATCTGGCAAGAAACTATGGAGTGATTCGAGGGGGGACCAGGTAATATCGATGTTTCAAAGATCCCTTGTATAAGAGAATGAGATTGGAGAATGTAATTTATTCTGGACGAGGAATGATGAACTGGGGAAATATATGTATACCCCATCTCTAGAGGATGTAATACCCTCCAGATGTCACACACTACAATCTGATCCATTAGTTCCCTGAGTGCTCTTTGAGCAGGTGACAGACCCTTTCTCTGTTGACCTGATCTGTCTACCATTGGTTCATAGACCAGGTTAAAGTCTCCCCCGATAATCATAGGTATAGAAATGTATGGTAATGATACCTGGGTAAGCTGAGTAAAAAATCCTGCTGCATCCTGATTAGGCCCATATATACTGCCCAACAGTATCTCTTTATTTAAAAGTAAACCTTGGACCAGTAAATATCTACCCTGTGGGTTTTAACCACATTAGTCATAATAAACGGTACCCTCCTATGTATGAGGATCATCACCCCACAACTATTAGTCGTACCTCCGGCCACGAAGAACTGACCAAATTGTCGCCTTCGAAGCTGAGATGCCTCTGAGTCTAACAAATGTGATTCTTGAATATAAACAATATCTATATTTAGTAATTTCAGATGTTTTAATATCTTTTTTTTGTTGTTGTTGTTTAACCAGGAGTAGCACACTAAGCTGAAAGCTTTTTTACAGGAGTGACCTGGGAGCACGGGGAAGTTAAGTGACTTGCTCAGAGTCACACAGTATGCAAGTGGAATCTGGTATCTGGTATTGTTTAGATTTTTTCCTCATCCCTTTCATATTCTAAGTGGCAATTCATATGGAGTTAGCCATTTTCCCCAACTAAGAAGCCTGTTAAAGCGAGGCTACTACCGGTCATTATAATCCCTCCATGCCAATGCTGCAATAAACTTTTTTTTGTTGTGCTCATACTGGATCTTCCCCTCCCCCCTCCCTTCCCCCATTCTGGTTTCGTATTATGTTATATTTAAACATTACTTTTAATCCTAGCTCTAGTCCCCTTAAATCCCCCCTTACTGTATATACACTACTATACAGCCTGTCCTATGTGTTCCCCTCTTCTCCATCTCTCTATCTCCCAGCCCCATAACAAGACAAAATAATAGGTAGTATGGAGTAGGACCGTATGCCACTGCAGATCTAACCAATTACTATTAATTATAAAGTAGAAACTTTGATTAACTGTGATTGTTAGGATACCCTAGCTTATTATCAAATAAATGGTTGGGATCAAAAACTCAAGATTAGTAATTATTACTAATCTCTAGACCACTTCTGTCCTGGGTGGTTATGTGCAGAAAAATTGTAGATACTTAGTCTACTTGACTTAAAATAACATCGGTTACATATGGTCCCGGAAGATAAAGGAGTTTCTCTTATCCTAAATTGTCCAAAGTCCTTTTAAGCAATGCAATACAAAACACATTTGAGAAGTCTCTGGATCCATAGTGCCAAAACTTTGGCAAAGAGCACCCTCTCACGGTACAATATCGCCAGTACCATTCCTTCTTATAAGACAAACAAAACCACACAAACGTAACTTTGTGATTGGCTCTTATATGTCAGAGCATACCTCCTAGGCTTTCAAACATAGTAAAGTAAATAAAAAGAGTCAGGTACTTGCTTTGCACCCTAAATTCCACACTGATTCAGTTTGGTTATTGCAATCATCATGGAATGGCAAGTTCAATTTTAACAGCCTAATGAAGCCTGTGAATCACCTGACAAAAATGACTTCCTGGCATATCAAACCTTACTATGCCCTTGTTTCTTACTTCCAAGGAAAGGTGTCCCCAACAGGAAATCCTCATACTGCTAAAGCCCCTACTACTCCATTCAGCAGGCATGGAACAGATCCGGCAAGGCCTTCTGCTGGGCCGATTGTGCAGGTTCCACTTCCTCAAATGTGGCCCATGCTCCAGATATCAAAACCTGCAAATGTGCAGGATAGCCCATCCGAAATGTTATTTCTGTGGCTATGAGCTTTGTTACTGTGGGATGGAATTGTGTTCTGCATTGCCTTACAGTTGCTGGCAAGTCTTGAGTTATACTGATTATTTTCCCCTCCCAGAGCACCTCCTGTAATTCTTTTATCTTCCCCAAAAAGAGTTGTTTTTCCTGGTAATTCAAAAATTTGAATATTATTGGTCAGAGACATGAAACAGGTGCTGACATCGGTCTCAGGGCTCTGTGGGCCCTCTCTATAGTGTAGGAAGTTCCAAAAGGAGAAGGGCCTGCCAATTTCTGAATAAGCTTTTGGATGAATAGAATCACATTATTACCTTCTTCTTTTTCTGGTATCCTTATTATCACCACATTATTTCTGAGACTCCTCCCCTCTAAATCCTCAATTTTTTGTTCTAATTTCTTAATTCTGTGTCGGTTTTCAACAGTTTCAATATCCGCTGGGTCCACTCTTTTCTCTAAGAAGATAAGATGAGACTCACTGTCCGCCATCCTGGTAGAGAGATCTTCAAGTAAAGACACCATCTGTTTCATTTCTGTAACTACCGAACTCAAGTCCTCTCGAAACGGTTTGAGCTCTTGTAGAAATTGCTCCAAGGTGAGGGGGGTTGCTTCGGGAGCCAGATAAGAGGAGACTCCTACAGTATTCTGCTTGCTGCCACCAGTCGGCTGTGCTTTGGATCGCTTCCTGGTTTTCTCCAGAGAGACTGGGGGGGTGTGCCTCGATAATGCAAGATGCATTTCAGCATCCATACTGAGCAATTTTGTTCTCAGGAGGTTCAGCGATTGCTTAGCTTCAGAAAAAGGACTTAAAACTTCATCAGGATATTAAAATGAGCAATAAATAGAGCTGTGCAATGGGAGTAGGACTAAGAAGCTGCTACACAGTCTGCTGCATCGTGTGGTCTCCCCTCCTGTGCTTGTTCCTGAACATGGGTCACTGGCATGGCAGGAGTTAAGGCATTATATGCCTCAGTCTTCCATGCCACATGAGCAGCTAAAAATGTGTAGATTTAAAAAATAAACTAGCAGCCTGTCATCACACTAAACTCCAGGGGTGGCAAATTCAGGGGTAATGTTAGAAGGTAGTTCTTCTTCACAAAGGTGGTTATCCTATGGAACAGACTGCCAGCAGAGGCGTTGGAATTAAATACAGGACAGGCCTTTAGATTTAGCCTGGACAAATTTCTGCTTACCAGGGGAATCACCAGGTACCCAGAGTAGCAGAGTGGATGGGTAAGCCCTATAAATTGGTATGTGTTTGCAAATCATGTTTATTTCATACCTGCTTGTGAAGCAGGGGCATGATGGATCTACAGCAGCTTGCTAGATATTGCTGCTGTGAAACTTTGTGTTGGTGAGTGCAGAGGCTTGCTGGAAATTGCTGCTGGGTAACTGTGTTGTGGTCTGGGGACTTGCTGGAAATTGCTGCTGGGTAACTGTGTTGTGGTCTTGGGGCTTGCTGGAAATTGCTGCTGGGTAACTGTGTTGTGGTCTGGAGGCTTGCTGGAAATTGCTGTTGGGAATCTTTGTGTTGGTGAGTGCGGAGGTTTGCTGATAATTGTTGCTGGGAAACATTGTGTTTGTGGGTGTAGGAGCTTGCTGGAAATTACTGCTGGGTAATTGCATTTGTGGGTGCAGGAGCTTGCTGGCAGGTTGTTGCTGGGTAACTGTGTTGTGGTTGTGGGGGCTTGCTGGTAGTGGTTGCTGGCTAACTGTGTTCTGGGTGTGGGGGCTTGCTGGTAATTGTTTTTGAGAAACATTGTGTTTTTGGTTATAGGGGCTTACTAGAAATTATTTGGGTAATACTGTGTAGTGGATGTGGGGGCTTTCTGGTAATTAGCTCTAGGTAGGATTGAGCTCAAGCATGTGGGGCTTGCTGTAAATTGTTTCTGAATGATATTGTGGGACAAGAGGACAGGAAGGTCAGCAACAGCAGGGATTGAGGATGTGGGGAGTGGTGCAGTGCAGTGGTTGTGGGGTGGCAGTCTTCAGGGAGACCTTCTGGAGACTGTGGTGCTGCCCCATCTGCATGCACCTCTCTGGATTGGTCAGGAGGGTCTCTAGACTGGAGGCAGCATTGACTACAAGCCAGGAAGAGGTCACAAAACTTGTAACTGCATTGACTAGTAGTCGGGCGACCTCTTCTACCACCTAGGAACCACTAAGTCCAACACCATTACCTCAGGAGTTGCTAGCTAGGAGGAATGGCTGGACTACAGTGGGCTCAAAAAGGAAAAAGGTGGTGGGATCTGTCAGGTTGTGGTGGTGCAGTTGCAGATATGTTCTTCAGCTACAACCTCTTGCACTGCATAATTCCTATGCTACTCTGTTGAAGCAGGACTGCCAAGAGGCACCGATGGAAGTGGTTGAGGAGGATGTGGGGGGCCCTCCCAGGAGGATGTCCCAAGGTGGGTGAACAAGGACCCCAGAGAAGGAGGAAGCAACTTCTGCTCGAGGGGCTCAATCATTAGGTGGACAGAGCTGGGAGAAGGAAAGTGGGCAGAAAGGGAGGTCAGGCGCCTACCTAGTGCCATGGCATAGAAGGATAGGAAGTGTATCCTTCAGATCGCAAGGACAGCAGGGGGTAGCTAGATATAACTGTCCACCTGGGGATGAATAATCTGGCTAGGAATAGGGCAAGAACAGTACTGGGAGAGTTTAGGGAGCTGGGAAGAAGTCTTAGGCAGATAGCACACTTTGTACCTTTTGCAGAGGTACTGCCTATCTATGACAGGGAGAAGGTGAGGGAGCTCTACACCAACACCTTCAACTCATGGTTGAAGGAATGGTGCAGAGTAGAGGGGGTACAATTATGTTGGGGACTGGGGGGCCCACCAGGGAGGATAAAAGCCTATATGGGGTGATGACCTGCATCCATCCAGGAGGGGAACCACAGTTCTCAGGGATGATTTAAACATTACTTTGATAAGCATTTAAACTAGCCAATGGACAGAGGCAGTAGCAGAAGGGGGGAAATAGCCATCCCCCCACAGGTTGATGTAGTACATAGGGAAATCCCGAGAGGCAAAAGTCCCACCATGGAGCAAGCAAGTCAAGGAAGTAGGAAATTAGCAAAAGGAGAAGGGGTCAGAATAGTAGGAGGGGAAAGGGAACACAGAAAGAAAAAGAGGGAAGCAACAAGCAGAGAGCTAACAAAATCTGAAAGGCCATGTGTGCATTTGCTAGAAGGCTGGAGAATAAGATCTCAGACCTAGAGACCATCATGGCCAAAGCTGACCTGGATATGGTGGCCATTACTGAGTCATTGTGCATGAACAACCATGACTGGGATGTGGTCATACCAGGCTACACAATGTTCTGGAGGGACAAAGTAGGAAGGAAAGACAAGGTAGGAAGGAAAGGAGGGGGAGTGGTGCTTTATGTGAAAGAAAGCATAAAAGCAATAGAAATACAGGGAATTCAAGGGAGGGCAGAGGTACTGTGGGTAATCCTCGAGTTGGGAAATGGAGCCACTATTCAGACAGGTGTGATCTACAGACCTCCAGTACAGGGGGAGGACATAGATAGGGAAATGTTAGAGGAAATTATCAAAATAGCTTAAAAGGGGGGAGGTGTTGCTGGTGGGGGACTTCAATCTGCTGGGTGCAGATTGGAACCCTCCTGTGGCAGCTTCGGCTAGGAACAGGGAAATCCTGGACTCCCTGCAGGAAGTGTTCCTCAGGCAATTAGTCAGTGAACCCACTCATGATGGGCAATACTACACCTAGTGCTTACAAACAGAGACAGTGTTGTGGATGTCAAGGTGGGAAGCTGTCTTGGGGCCAGTGATCATTGTATAGTGTGGTTCAACATAAGAACTGCTGTAGAATCCAACCACACAGTGCTGAGGGTTCTGGACATCAAAAGGGCTGGTTTTATAAAGATGGGGGAGTGCCTCAGAGATTATCTGGCAGGGGGAGAGGACCTAGAGGGGGTGGAGGAAAAGTGGCCATACTAAAAGAGGGCATAGTGAAAGCAACAAACCTCTGTGTCAAGCAGGTAACCAAAAGTAAAAGAAGGAGGAGAATGCTATGTTTCTCAAAAAATGTAGCACAAAAGGAAATGGCTGAAAAAAAAATAGCACTCAGAAGGTATGAGGGGAATGGACCCAGAGGGAAGAGGATAGAGAAGTGTATCTGGTAAATCAACAGGAGGCAGGCAAAATAGCAAGAAGGCCAAAGGGGCAAACTGAGGAAAGAACAGCTCAGGGAGTAACAAAAGGGGACAAGACATTTTTTAGGTATGTTAGCGAGAAAAGGAAGACCAAGGCAGGGGTTGTAAGGCTAAGACGAGAGAGGCATGACTGTGCAGAGGGGAATCAGGAAAAGGCAAACATCTTGAACAAATTCTTCTGCTCAGTATTCATGATAGAAGGGGAGAGGGAAGGACCTTGAAAAGGCACCAAGAGCTTTGAGGGGGAGGGAAGTGGACACCAGTCTGTTTACTGAGGAGAAAGCCCATTAAGCATTAACTAATCAGAAGGTGGACAAAGCTATGAGGCCAGACGGGGTTCATCCAAGGGTGCTGTGAGAGCTCAGGGAGATACTGGCTGCACCTCCAACAGACCTATTTAACAGATCACTGGAGACAGGTGTGGTTCTGGGAGACTGAAGAAGGGTAGAGGTAATCCTTCTTCACAAAAGTGGTAGCAGGGAGGAGATTATAGGCCTGTTAGCCTGACATCAGTGGTAGGAAGCTAATGGAAACACTACTAAAGGAAAGGATTGCAGAACACCTTGAATCCAATGGATTACAGGATCCAAGGCAGCATGGGTGCACAGAGGGAAGGTCATGCCAAACAAATCTGATAGATTTCTTTGACTGGGTGACCAAGAAGTTGGATCTCGGAGGGGCGGTAGACATGGCCTACCTGGATTTCAGCAAGGCTTCCGACACAGTTCTCCATATATGATTGGTAAGCAAGACAGAGAGCTTGAGGGTGGGTAATAAGGTGGTAACCTGGGAAAAAAATGGCTAGTGGACAGGACACAAAGGGTAGTGGTGAACAGAGTTCACACCAAGGAAGGAAGAGTGACCAGCAGGGTACCTCAGGGATCAGTGCTGGCACCGGTCCTCTTCAATATCTTTATAAGTGACATTACAGAGGAACTGGAAGGAACGGTCTGCCTCTTTGATTTTTCAGAGAAAAAGGTGCTGTAGAACCAGGGGGCATGATATGAAGCTGGAGGGTGGTAAATTCAGAATGGATATGAGGAAGTACTTCTTCACATAAAGGGTGGTAGATCACTGGAACAGCATTCCAGCAAAGGTAGTGGGGGTGAAATAGTGGCAGGGTCCAAAACTGCTTGGGACAGGCACAAGGGCACAAGGGAATTGTAGGGATAAGGAAAGGAGTGAAACAGTTGGCACTGTAGATCAAGTGTGATCTACAGCAAAAAAAAAACAAGAAGAAGACAATATGGGCAGATTGTGTGAGCCAAACAACCCTTATCTGCTGTTTCAGTCTATATTTCTATGTTTCTAGAGTCCGTTCTGACCTTAAATTACTATTTACTATGTTATATTATGTGTTAAACTCCAATTATTCAATACCTCACACACAGGTGTGTTGTGAGGCATGACTGGGTGTGTTGAGAGGCACAAGACAACAGCTGCGTGCCTTCATCTACCTGAGAAGTGATGTGTATATATGGCACATGTAAAAACAGTGCACCAAACACAGCGTGCAGCAACATAGCGACAGTACATAATGCCGACCGCAAGAGAAATGCCGCACGCCTGAACAGCCTTATTGTTTTTGAGGGGGGAATCGGCCCCTACACCCCCCGACTATTTATAATCAACTCTGAGGGTGTGTGGACACGGGGCAAAACAAAAATGCACCATGGCACTTAGCCATCAGCACACTGACGGGAACCGCAAAAGCAATTCCACACCAGGGATTCAAACCCTGGTCCTGCCCTGCTGCCCACTGTACAGTTAGGTGCTCTAGCCACTCCACCATGGGAGCGGCTTGACTGAGCTCCCAACCAGCAGTCATTACATATACTTCCCCTTTCTGTGCAGAGTGATAGGGTAGCGATACTTGCATATTGTTCCTATACCCCTATCACTCTGAAGCACTACACACTTACAGACCATTCAGTTCTTCCTTCGTGGTTCAGTCCATGCTATAATCACCCAGTACCAATATACTGTATATGTAATAGATAACCCACTCTTAGATGTGCGGTTGCGCTCTGATATACACACGCCTTGGTGTGCATTAGCCTCCCAAAGAGTTCATATATCAGAGCACGACTGCACACCATAGAGTGGGTTATCTATCTTATAAAATGGCAAAATTGTTTTTTAAGGGGGTAAAAGTGCAGGTGTGCCATTGCGCTCTGATATATGCATGGTCATGTGATAGAATCCAACAAATCAGCAGACATATTACACCTAAAAGTACCTCTAATCTAAAGCCTGCCATTTGTGGCTATCAGAGATTTTGAGATGTACAGTAACTACTTTCACCCACTTCCAGGTCATTTTTGAAAATGTTGAACAGTTGTGGGCCTCACAAAAGACTCTGCAAGACTCCACTGAACTTACTCAGCATACTTGTACTTCAGTCCTCATTTTTAATGATTTTTATAGAGAGGTTTAATTAATAAAGTAAATAACAATAAAAATGCATGTAATAGCCACAGTCCTGGCTTTGTTTGTACGTAATGGAAATTAGAGCAACTTGGAAAATGATCAAGACAAGTGTAACGAGAATATAACCACTTAAGCTGGTTTGGTGGTGGGTAAAAAGCTGGGGAGACCAGGCAGAAACAGGGCACATATAATATGATCAAAAGTCATCCTCCAAAAGAAAAACAATCTGTATCATAAAAAGCCACCATGAAGAGTTGCTTCTATTCATTACATGGAAAAAATGCAACATCATCATCATCTATTTTCCAATATTTTAAAATAAGTTGTTTGACTGCTATTATACATGCTTTTTACAATTTTGACCTCACATTTGGATAGCAGACTTCTGTTTGAATTTTCCAGGATAATTGAACCTACATCTTGACATACCTTAATATCGGATATATTACTAATAATCTTAAAAGACTCAGCCCACCATTTATTAATTAACCTGCAAGACTACATAACGTGTATGATGTCTACATTTTCCATTTGGCAGTGACAACATCTTGAATTGCCTTCAAGACTAGCTTTATGTAATACCAATGGAGTATAGTAGGCTCTATTAATTGTATAAATTATATAAATTGTATTGATCGATTCCTGGAAGTGTTACACTTGTTAATTATGGACACAATTTGGTTTCGATGGATCTCTGATATCATATAGTTCAAATCTTTAGACCATTTCTCTTTTGCTTTCCAGTTATGCATATTTTGAGTCAAGAAAAGTTTTAACATTAAATGTTTAGTAGGGTCTGTAGTGACACAGTAGGTAGGATATTTTTGGGCCCAGGTTGGTCTCTGGGTAGCCTTCCTGGGCTATACCATGCGCTTGCTGTCTTGCTGTACACAATAAAAGTTGATATTGCTTTATAGACTTGAGAGTCTGAATCAGCTTTTTGTTGCATTGAGTGCTGGTCTTTTCTCTCTGAACTTTGTGAAGTACAGGACCTACAGCACTGTCCCAGAGGGAGTGACCTTTTATGCTGTACAGGATATTTTTGGGGCAGACTAGATGGGCCAAGGGGTCCTTTTTTGCTGGCAACAACTTCTATGTTTAAATAAACCTTTCCATTTTCTGACTTTAAGTCAACCCAGATCCCCCTCCAATCTCTCACTGTTACAATAATTTGGAACCCTTTCCCATCTCGTATATTCTTTCAGATATATGTTATGTAACCGAAGTCTGAGTTTGAAACCTTAGATTTTTCTTTACAGGATTCCAGTTCATCAAATTCCTGCCTTTTTTTAAATCTGTCGAATTGAACATATCTCTCTGTTTCCATGTATGAAAAAATGGATTTACCACAAATTCTTGTATTAGGATTATTATGTAGTTTATTAGATTTGAAAAACTTTGTTTTAACTTTAATTCTGGAGAGGTACTGTATGATTTGACTAGTAAAGTAAAGTTTGTGATTATTTCACTTTTACTTTTTTTGAAAGTCTGTAGGAGCACACCATAACATATCTAATGAAATATTCATATCTGAATTAATATTTATCAATGTGTTTTCTAAAGAAAAATTTGTTTGTCAACCACCAGCCTTTAGTAAAGCATATTTAACAATATACGTTTGATGGTTGTTTTTGGGATCAGAACAAGAAAAATCCACTTGTTCTGTAGGGGAAACAACGTTTCTGCCAAGTTATCCTTGTTTTTTTGAAATTCCATATAAAGGCATTAAATAATCTAGTTATTCTATGGTGCCACTATGCAGGAATATCCACCAATGCAACTTTTATTACGTATGAAATTTGAGGAATGGTGACCATTTTCAAAACCTGAATTTTGTATGAGTGACAAAGACAATATGGACCAATCCAAAATGTTGTCTTTCATGTTTTCAATGAAAGGAAGAAACATTGTATAAACTATGTAATGATTTGGTCGGTTTTACCCCCAAATAGTCCATAAAATCTATTGTAGCTTCAAATATAACATGCATTTCTTGCTCAGATGGCACATTGAAAATCAACATTTTAGACAAAGCTATGTTTACTTATAAGACTGCTGAAAAATGGGAAATAACAGCCTTAAGTTCTAGTAGACTTCTGTTAGGATGTTCTGAATGCCAAAGCACATCACAGTGTAAGCTTGGAGTTTGGCTGTGCTGTTGTGATAAGTAACTCCTTTCATTTCAGGATCTTGTCTTATTTCTATCCTCAAAACTTCTAAAGCCAAAATGAATAGTGTGAGAGATATGAAACAGTCCCATCTGACTCACCTAGAAAGCGCAGACCCTTCTGTATAGTTATTACAGTATTAATTTTTAACTTTGAAATAGAGGAATCATACAAGGCCTTGATCCAATGTATGAAATGGTTTAGAAAACCCCAGTTTTCTAATACTTGAAAAAGACAGTGTCACTCCACCATGCTGAAAGCCTGGTGTGAAGGCTTTAAATGATTGTTTCTCTCTTAGTTTTTTGAATAAGCTCAATAATGTATTGAACCTTACTTATAGGATCTTGGATTTCTCTAGATGGAATAAACCCATTTTGATCAGAATGAATAGTTTTGTTTAGGTGAGGAAGTATTCTGTTATTCAAAATTTTCACAAACATTTTTGATTTGTTTTTTAAAATTGTGATTGGTATATAGTTTTGAACATTCTTGGTGTCCTTCCATGCTTTGGTATTAAGGTAATGAAAGTGCATTTGAAATAATTTGTTGTTTTGTTATGTGTTTGAATTGACTGAAATAATATTAATAATAGAAGGCCATAATGTCCAGAAAGGCAAAATAAAATGCAATGGTAAAGCCATCCACATTGGGACTTTTACCTTTTGGCACTGATTTAATGTTTTTTGTTATTTCTTCCACAGTTATGAGATTCTGTAGATGGGAGGTTTCTTGTGAAAGCAATTAATGAGATTGTGGAAGAGATCAACAATAATTTAATTGCGATGCAGAGGGCTTCCCTTGGGATTTATATAGATTTCGGTCAAAATCTGGAAAGCATCTGGATATTCCCTGATTTTCTGTACACAGTTTACCATCCTTATCATGAATTCCTATAAATTCTGCTTCTGACTAGCAACTCTTAAACATCTTGCCAAAAATGTACATGATATTTTACCAGTTATGTTCCAATTCTTTTTTTTTTGTTTGTTTTAAACAATGATTTTTGATACCATATAATTCTGTGTTATTAATTCATTTTGCCATATCATTATATTCTTCTTTTGGAACCATCCCCATTTTTAATCTTCCTGTCAAGAGTTTTTAACTTATGCTCAATTTCTGAAATGTTCTCCTTTCTTCTTTTGTTCCTCCATGATTCTTCCAAGATCACCACCTCTCATAGAGTCACCTTGAAGGCGTCCCAAACTTGAATTATATTATTGTCATCCACTTTATTGTATGGGAAAAGTCAGACAGTGCCTTTTTTTTATCTTAATCTTAAAATTAGCATCTTTAAGCAAATGATTGTTAAATCTCCAGATCTGTCCTGTATTACTGGATATATCTGTTAAACATAAGAATGTTATTGGATTGTGATCTGATAACAAGCAATAATCAGTTTAAGATTATTGACAAGAACAATCTACCAAAAGGGGCCTGGGTATTAAAACATACAGTAATCTAACCTGGAACTTGAATTATGATGGAAGGAAGAAAAACAGTATTGTTTTTTGTTACCATGAGATGATCTCCGCAGACCTCCACATATCCACTAAAGAATTATGGTTAGAAAAATTCCAGAAATATGTGACTTAAGCTTATCCAATCACTTGCAGGGGATGGGGGGGGTAGATTTATCCAGACCCATATCCAGTAGACAGTTCATGTCCCCACCAATTACTATAAGCTCACATTCTCAAAGTCATAGTATCATGTTGACAGAAGAGAAAAAAGACTGAAATTGCTTAAATGGAGTGTAAATGGAACAATAACACAAGTAAGGCTGCCGAATTGCATCTTCACAAAGACCATCCTTCCCTCCTCATCAGCAAAGAAGTCTAAACTCTTACCAGAAAAAAAATCTTACTAATAAAGCAACACTTTTGCTATTACCTTTAGGAGATTGGGAAAAATATATCTCATAAATATTGCCATTTTTCAGTTTTGTTGATTCTTTGATACTGAGGTAAGTTTCCTGAAGTGCAGTTATATAGGAGGCAGTATAGGGCAGTGATTTAGGGCACTGAGCTGCAAACCTGGAGACCTGGGTGTGAATCCCACAGCCCCCACTTGCATACTGTTTGACCCTGAGCAAGTCATTTAAGTTCCTTATGCTCCCAGGTCACACCTGGAAACAAACGTCAGCTTAGTGTGCCTTTCCTGATTAAACAATTACCCCTTCCCTTCCCTTTAACTACTCTTTTATTACTTATTGTTTTAAGCAACTTATACCTCTTAGTAGGATTATTTATTCCATTTACATTCCATGTCATACAGTAAGTGTAGTATGCATCTAGTATTTATTGACAAACTGACACATAGATAACACTCTTTTAGTACTGCATTATATACTGACTTGTCACTAAACCTCTAGTTTTTGCCTTATATCCAAATACCATATAAACCAATCCCCCAAAAACACCCCAAGCCCCAGGAGATGCAATGGAGGAAGTCCAGCATCAAAACCTCCAATACTTGGCAGACTGGCATACATGGAAGTTATTGCACTAAAACCCATGTGTATATTTAACTCTAACAATTAGTCACAAAGAACATCAACTGTGTCCCCCTTTTAGGTATCCTAAAGGAGAAAGTTTTAGTATCAACTTACCCATAACCAATGCATATAAACTACGACAAAGAACAGCGTTTGATAAAGGACACTCCATCCAAAACATGTCAGGCTGGAGCCTGTGTATGTCTGAATAAATTTTGTCTTAAATCCAAAGTACCTGTGGAGTCCCTGCTTGCAGGTTAGTGTGTGCAGGAAACATTTTTCTTTTTCATCATATCCTCATTGCAATTGTATATTAGGATCTGACCATTCAGAAATACCTTTAATCTTACAGGAAAAATTACAATTGATGTAAATTTCTCAGACCAGAGATTTTGTTGAGTTTGGCCCAGATATTCAGACTGCACCGTGCAGTAGTGCAAGCATGGGTGCAGTGCAACTGGGATATGCCGGGGCCAGGACCAGGTGATATTCAAGGATGATGTGCCATGGCACAGCACCATTGAATATGGCATGGACAGTGCACCTACTGTGCACGGTGCAGTGGCACTACACTGGTGCAAGCCACAGATAGGGAGCAAGTGGATGTGCCAGAGCAAATGTAGTGGTGCAGGGCGCATCACCTGCAATATTCAGCAGGGGGCATGCAAATGAGGCCATAATACATGCAAGTCACAAATGGAGCCATTTGCATGTCATTATGGCCCCATTTGTATGACTTGCACAGGGCTGCCAAGCAAAGTGTGCCTGGTACCCTGCACAGCATGATGTGTACACAGTGGGGGCTCCGGGGCATCCCCTACCCCGTAGCCATGATCGCAGTAAATCTCTGTAATGTAATTCCCTGGTAGTCTAGTGGTACCCCCCTTCCTCCCGATTCCCCAATCGCGGTAACTGTAGCTAGTGGTACCCCCCCCACCACCGGATTCCCTGATCATGGCAACAGTAGAATAATTAATTCCCTGGTTGTCTAGTGGTACCCCTCCAACCGTTGCTGTGATCGCTGTAAATCTCCTGTACAATACATCCCTGGTGATTCAGAGACTACCCCACCCACACAGAACCCCTTGCCCACCTCGCTCCCACCATCATCAGCGGATGGCTGCAACCCACCTGCATACCTCCCAGTCACTCACTGAATGATAGGTACAAAATGGGCGTAAGCCCATTGGTCCACAGTGAGGACTAATGGGCTTGAAGTGCATACTGTACTAGATAGGCCCAAATATGTGAATGAAGTCATTCACATATGTGGGACTGTCTAGTACAGTATGCCCTGCAAGCCCATTGGTCCACACTGTGGACCAATGGTCTACAGCCCATACTGTACCTGTCATTCGGCGGGTGGCTGGGCAGTATGGAGCTGGTTGCACCTGCCCACCCCATGAGATGGAAGGAGCGGGGGGCATGGGGTTCTGTGTGGATGGAGGGGTGGGAGGTGCCACTGGATCACCAGGGATGTATTGTACAGAGATTTACCATGATCACAGCAACAGGTGGGGGGGGGGGCTGTACCACTAGACCACCAGGGAATTAATTATTCTACTGTTACCACGATCAGAGAATTGGGAAGGAGGGGGTACCACTAGACTACCAGGAAATGAATTCTGCTACAGTTACTGTGATCAGGGACTCAGGAGGGGTGGTTCCACTAGGCTACCAGGGAGCCATGAGTGCTTGTGGATGGTGTTCTGGGTGGGTGGGTGGCCAACCACGGCTGGTGGCTGCTGTGTTGCACCCTGCAATACAGCAGCCCACCTGTGGGTGGCCAGTATTTGTTCCCACTTTTCACAGGCTCAACTTTGAACCCCCCTATGTGGTGCAATGCAGGTTTGCACCAGCATATGTGCTACATATCCCGGACTGAATATCGGGATGTGCAGCATATGCATGAGCGCACCAACTGCATCTGCGCTGCATACACTTACATTGTGCCCTGGCGCATTGGGATTTGCTCTGCGCCTGGCAGCCTTTCCAATATTCCACCAGGACACAATGCAGGGTTGCGCCGGTGCAACTCTGTTATGTCATGCGCAACCCCTTTGAATATCTGGGCCTATGAGAATACTGTTTTCTATGGTTCCACAGTTCTTGTGAGTAATCCTGCCTTATATTTATTTCTTGCTTATAAAAGATAAAACTTTTGAGATATGGCTTATATAATTCTCCATTTGTCCTCAGTATGCATTAACTTTACAATCAGAGGAAGTGACTCTTCCTAGTACTCCATTTTTTGAGGGGAACTGAGGCAATGCACTCTGTCAATCTCAGGTGTTTCAAAGCTGGAATCTAACAGCTCAGAAAGCAGACTGGAAATTATGGTTTTTCACGACAGTATTTCTTCTATTTGGTCAAGACGACAAACATTCTCAAGTTCTTTATCTTGGTTCTGTTCTCTAGATCATCCTGTTTAAAAGACATTTGCTGTAATTGAGTTTGAAGTTTTTTAACTTCCTCCAATACTGGATACATTTTGTCTTTAAGATCAGTTTGCCTCCTTTCCAAAGCTGTTATATTTTTTTAAAACTTCTTCCATTTTATGTTCCAAAGTATCAACCCCTTTCTTGATCTTTTGAACTTCAAATGGAATATCTTGTAGCCTTTCCACATCTTATTTGAGGGTAGATAAATTGGACAAAATCTGCCTTGCATACTGTAGCTTGGTGGATTTTCTTCCCTAGTTTTCTTGCAGTCATTTTGCCCCTCTCCATCCTGCATCTTTTTTGTGTTAATTCAGGTTGGGGGGGATAAAAATAGACATCAGTTTACAGCCCTTCTGTTTATAGATCCAGAAATTTGTGATTCCATTTAGACAGCCAGACAAAAGAATGATATACTGTGTGAGGGAGTTTAATGGCAAGAGTGCAAATCAGACAGCAGACAGTAGCTCTTTTCAATGCTAGTTAGGTTTTGTAAAAGGTAATTCAATAAAGGCTTATTTCTGGCATTATTCAGTTTAAGTATCCGTCACAATGAGAAAATCTTTTATAATAGTTAAATAGAGAAAAGATGTGTTACCATAATTGACCAGATGTTATCTGCTGTATGCATGTACTTCTCCAAATTTCTTTGGTGTGAAAAATCAGGACCTGTTAGTTATCTTCTGAAATAGTGTAGTTCTTTCACAAATGTAGAAGACTCCATTTTATTTCTTTATCTTGGCATTCAGTTTTGAAGCTCTAGACCATAGGACATACTGGGACTCATCAGACACTATGTTGCATCCCTCCTCATACTGAACGGCAGCCACTCCAATACAATACTCAAAAAACCCCTGGTTAGAGGCAAGTTCAACAAGTGCAGCATGATGCCAACTGGAGAAAGTAAAACCCCCATCACTGAGAGATATCAGGCAAAATATAGCATGCATGTTGTGTTCCACATTAAATACTGATTCTTTTGGAACTGCCAACATGATTTAAACAAAGCATTACTAGACTAAAAGGAAAAAAAAAAGCTTGCAGGTGCTCAAAACATTATCCCTGGATTTGTGCAACAGCTCATAGCCACCTAGTCTCTGTGCATGTCCAGTGTAAACTTCCACCATGCCCAACCCCTTAAACTGTGCCAGTGCTTCAGTCCTCTTTAGCTGTAAATAAGGTAAATACAAAACCCCAAAGGAAATGAAATTTTGCATCTTAGTTGGGTATTTAATCCAAGAAACAGAAAAATGAAAAACAGCATTCTGAATACTTAATGTATGCAGTAATGCATAACAGAGGTGTGTGTTGTGCTGGGATAATGCCATATATTGGGTGGTTGGACAAGAACCCACAGGTGGAGTGCAGCCAACACTCATGAAGTGATATTATCCCCATGACACACACTCTGGATTGCATTATTGGTATTATAAATTGGTCTGTTTTTATGCAGTATAAAAAAAATCATTTAAAAAATGTTTTAGTTTATTTTTTTTTACTGTGGAAGTATGTGGAGAAGACAGAGACAATTGCCAATCAAGAACTTCATATAGTAAGATTGTGCTGGGATAACATTACTGCTGAAGGTGGCCACTGACCAATCAGGATGTCAATTATGGAAATTAACTAGAGCTACATAAACTAGGTTTCAAGTCTCTTTACTGCAGGTCCTGTAATATTACAGCTTTCAGTGCTGAGAAAAGTGCATCACCTCTTGAAGAGAACTCTTTCATTACCTTTTTAAAATACGGTGCTTTCTAAACAAGCATGTGACCAAAAGTCTGTGATTGCTCATTGAGCAGTGCGGCCTTGATCATTAGTGCCAGCACTTTGGTTGTGGAGGATTAAGAAGTTTATAGAACTGTTCTGTTTTATTGAAAGGCTTTTGAAACAAAGCAACCCTAGACACAGGCCTGCATTGATTTATGCCTGTGAAGGTAATGGCACTAGTCTAACAACTGAATCTGTAAAGTTTCTCATTTTCAGAGTCATTACAGAGGTTGCAATGGTCCTATTTCATGTTTTAAAATGTCTGTGATCATTTCTTGCACCTCTTATCACTCAGATAACTCCTATTAGCCTGCTGTTTATAACAGTCCCTGCTGCATTCTCAAGTGAAATAAGCTGACATAATGAGTGTAGCACAATTACCACCAAGGCTTTTGACTGTCTGCTTACTAAGACAATGCCAGCAGGGAGAAAGGGCAACTCTGGTTTTTCTATAGCTTTCTTGAATTTTTCATTTAATCTGCTATATGTATTGTAAATAACTGTGTGTTATATGTTTAATTTCAGACTTCATCGCTGCCTGGATGAAGCCTGCACCTGCCACCCAAATTATTAAATTGGCTTCCTCCCTTCCAGGGTGAAGCTTACTCTATTACCACATAAATTGACAAAGTGTGGGGCAAAAACTGCTTACTGGCACTCTGATAATGTTGCTGCTAATCCTATCACTCCTTCCTCTCCTATTTTCCTTGCCTCCCTTCCCCTACTACTTACCCTTGCCTTCCCCCTCCATACAGTTCTCCCATCTCCCACCCTCCATTCTTCCAGCCTCCCCACCATATCCCAGTCTTCTTGGCACCCTGGGTGCAGTCTCCTCCCTTCACCTTGGCTTCACATTAAAGCTGTCAAGTGCCTTCTTCCCTCTTACACTTCTCATCCTCCACACACTACCCCTCCCCCTCCTCTCCCCATAAGTGGCTTATAGGCTGTCTTGTGTTCCTTGCCTCCTTGTTGCATTTAGTAGTAGATGTCATTGATTTCAATCTGGTCCTGCCCATTAATCTCCCTCTCATCTCTCCAAAAGACTGAGAGTGACCCATATCAACATCTGAAGCCTCCTACCAAAGACGGATCAGCTGCAACCACTCATGGTTGCTCTCAAGTCTGAGGTGCTGGTGTTCTTGGAATCTTGGCTATACCCAAAGATTCCTGATACTGTAGTTGCCACCCCTGGGTACACAGTTATCTGTCAGGAACATGCTAACAGGGGGTTGGAGTAGCAGTCTACCTCTTTTCTAACATCCAGTTCAAATCTGAACCCTCTGTCACCTCCTCCTCCTCTGCCCATGAGTTGCTCTTCCTCATGCTCTCTCTCCCCCCTTTTCTTTTGCTATATTTGTGGCTAGTGACTGCAGCTGCTTAGACACCTTCAGTCACTAAGCTCCTCTTCACTTTCTCCACCCATTCCTTCTCTGGTGTGCTGCTTAACCTCTATGATTTTAACCTCAGTTTGCTATCCCCCACCATAAATGAATTGTGTCAACACATCTCATCAACTTACCCAGCTGATCACTAACCCAACCTGGCACAGTCATAGATCCCTCAATCACTCTCTTCTTGACTGGGTTCTCACCTCCCATACCCACCATATCATGGATACTGGTACCATCCCTGACACACACATTCATCACCATATCATCTATGGCATTTACAAGATTCATTATTCCAAAGGCCCCCGATTCATTCAGATTTAATCCTTCAGATCGTTTGGCTTATCCTCCCTGTATGCCAACCTGGGGGCTACCAATTGGTCACCCATCTCTACAGCCAGCAACATAAATACTGCCCTCTATTATTTCAGCACCAAATTTATATCTGCCCAAGATCTCCATGCCCCTCTTAGAAAAACCAGGGTCTAAGATTCCAACCTCCCATGGACCTCAGCTGAGCTGCTGACCTGCATCTGTGCATGTGACCTTGCCTGGTGGACCCACAAGTTCTATGGCTCCCCTACAGATCTAATCAAGTACCAGACCTTTCATAATACCTATACCAGAGCTACCAGGCTTGCCAAATTTGAATACTGACCACAGTCATCCCCCTTCTCAAAAGGTGTGACTCCACATCTGGCACCTACCACTCTATCTCCCTGGTCCCCACTCTGGCTAAGATCCAAGAACACTTTGTTCTATCTCAGCGCTCCCCATTCCTTGATTCATCTCTCCTTCTTCACCCCCAATCTGTCTTCCAGAAGTCCCATTCCACATGCACCTCCCTGCTCTGGCTTACTGACTCCATCCTATTTGCCATTGATCAAGACTTGATCACCGCCTCCATTTTTATTGATTTGGAAAAAACCTAAACTTTGATACTATCACCCATCCTTCCTCCTGGACAAGCTCAAAGCTGTGGGGCTCTCTGATACCTCAGTTGGTTGGTTCTTCTCCTACCTTGATGACAGGTCTCAAGCTGTCCGAATTGGTGAATCTCTATCCCCCCCCCATCATCTCAGGCATTCCCCAAGGGTCTGTCCTTGGCCCAAGTCTCTTCTCCATCTTCCTGAATGACTTCCTCACTGCTTGCTCCTCTGCATCCATCCATATGTATGCAGATGGCACAATACACTCTGCCTCCAGTACCTCTACCTCTGACCTCATGGCAAGGCTCCAGCTGGACTTTACTAACATGCAGCACTGGTTCCTGGAAAATCAGCTGTCCATCAATGCCAAGAAAATGGCCTCTATGACCTTTGGCACTAGGCAGAAGCTCAACATGCTCATCATCCTTCCATACCCTTGATGGTGCAGCAGTTGAGAATGTCCCCTCATTCAAGTACCTCAGGGTCTGGCTGGGCTCACACCTCAATTTCTCAGAGCTGCACCACAAATCTGGTGTGCATTACAGGAATTAAGAGTGTATACCACTTCCTGCGTGTCAAGAGATCATCTCAAAGGTAATACTTCCCATCTTCGACTATGATGACATAGCTTACAGTGCTGTTCTTAAGTTCACCCGCTTTCACTCCTTTTACTGCTTTGCTCTGGACTGTCCTGCCCATGCCCACCACTGCTCCCTGTACTCCTCTCTCCTTCCCCTCTCTTGAGGCCAGACACCTCACCTGTTGTGATGCCTTCACTGTAAATACTGTCTTGGCCCCCTCCCCTCCTACTTTGCTACCCTCCTCTCTTCCACCCATCCACTTCTTAATCCCTTCACAACACTGGCTATCATTCTCTCGTATTCACCTCAAGGAAATCCAGTGTTGGTTAAGCTGTCTTCTTCTTTTGTTTTCCCAAACTATGGAGTTCTTTCCTGCTTACCATTTGATCTGCCTCTACCCACCATTCATTTTCCTCCTTCCTCCATTACTTCACTACTCCCTCCAGCAGTTACCTCTGATACTGGTCCCTGGGCTACTGCCTACCACCATCCTTCCTCCTCTCACCATTCACAACACACCTACACTAGTGTTGTTCCCTCTTCACCCTCTCCAGTTGACAACCTTTGCTCCCACCCTGAACTTGGTGTTGCCTCTGTACATTGAAAATGTTGTTATTGTCCAGTACTTTACTGTATTGCAATTGAAAATGCAGTTATACTCCAGCATTTTATTGTATTGTTATGTATTTTACTTTTAGCAATCCTTGTCTTTGCACAATTATTATTTATGATACTTATTCACCTATAATTGTATTATTGCTATTATTGTATTGTTCTTAGTGTTCCTCATTGTCCTTCCTTCCTCCCTCCTCCCACCGGACGCATCTGGAAATGAGCCTTTACCAGCTCTGTATGTCTGTCCTGGTGAAATGTTTGAAATAGATAAATAAATGTGCCCCAGCTTACTAGAAGTGTGATGAATTAGTGGGTGGGGGGGGCAGTTACATTGTACATACTATAAATCTGTTGTTAAATATCATTATTAAACTCTGGCCTGGATATTCAAAAGGGTTGCACATGGCGCAACAGTGTTGCACCATGCGCAACCTACTGATGCACCCCGGCATGATATTCAAACAGGGATTGTGCCTGGCACAAATCCCGATGCACCGGACTGCATCAGTAATGTATGCAGCGCAGGTGGGGGGGGGCGTGCCCATGCATGCTACGCACATCCCAATATTCAGCCCGGGATGTGCTGAGTCCCATGCATGCGCCAACTACTTGTGCTGCACACAGGTGAGCCCCAAAAGGAACAACTTCTGGCCACCCACAGGTGAGCTGCCATATTGCAGGGTGCAACATGGCAGCGCAACTGTGGTGTACCAGCTTTCCGGCTGCACCTTCATGTTGGGCGCCCCCCATGCCTGATTGCGGGCATCTGTGTAAATCAGAATTCATGTCCTATATCCCTGATGATCAGTGGACTGCTGTAGAGTCCAATGCGTGGGCTTAAGTATAATAAAATGCACATCCTATATCCCTGGTGGTCAGTGAACCACTGTAGTCTGATCAGCGGGCATTTGTATTAAAAAATAAAATCCAATATCCCTGGTGGTCCAGCAGTACCCCTCCCCACCACCCACTAAGCCCCACTGCCCTTCCCCGGTCAGCAGCTGGTGGCAGCACCTACCTGCCTACCGCCTCACAGCCTGCTGACTGACACTGTAGGGGCTGTACACCCATTTGCTCACACTGTGGACTAATGGGTGCAGCCCTACCTGTGGTGTCAGCCGCGCGGCAGGTGGCAGGCGGTGAGTTGCTGCCACCCACCACTGACCAGGGAGCGGGGTGGTGGGGCCCAGTGGGTGGGTGGGGAGGGGGGTACCGCTGGACCACCAGGATATTAGACTTTATTTTTTAATACAAATGCCCATGATTGGGCTGCGAGCAGTCCACTGGACCACCAGGGATATAGGATGTGCATTTTATTATACTTAAGCCCACGACTGGGTTGACAGCAGTTCACTGGACCACCAGGGATATAGGATGTGAATATTTGTATACTTAAGCCCATGATCGGGCTGTGAGTGGTCCACTGGACCACCACAGATATAGGACGTGCATTTTATTATACTTAAGCCCGTGATCAGGCTGACAGCAGTCCGCTGGACCACCAGGGATATAGGACATGAATATTTGTATACTTAAGCCCGCGATTGGGCTGCGAGCAGTCCACTGGACCACCAGGGTTATAGGAAGTGCTTTATTTTATACTTAAACCCGTGATCGGGTGTGTAGTGGTCCACTGGACTACCAGGGATATGGGACATTATTTAAATCTACATATGCCCGTGATCAGGCAGAGGGGCACATTGCTACGCTGTGCAGGGGGCATCAGACCCTGATGGCTGCTGCCTGGCAGAGTGCACGTCACCATGGATTGGTGCACCTGCATGCAAATGGGACCATAATGACATGCAAATGGCCCCATTTGTGTCTTGCATACATTATGGCCTCATTTGCATGTGCACTTTTGAATATCGTGGTTGTGGCTGTGACAGCTAGGGAACTTGTAAGCACAAGATCTCTGCTCCACTCTGGCTACTTGTGCTGGCACAGTGCCACTTCACCATGTGCACTGTGGGTGGCCAGGGTGTGATATTCAATGATGCTGTGCCATGGTGCAGCTCCATTGAATATCGCCCAGTCAACGCCCCTGCATAGCCAAGTTGCGCTGTGCCCAGGCTTGTGCCACAGCCTGGTGCAGTCTGAATACCTGGGCCTCTATGTACATCTCAGTAGCAGTGACTGAACTTGATCCCAGTATTTTGTTTCTCACAGCTGCACTTTAAACAGTGAAGAGGAATGCAGTGTAACACCTCACACATTTCCTCCTTGTTTCTTGAAGGGGTGCCATCTCACTTGATTGGCTTACAGCTGCTGCTGAATGCTCAAAGAAGTTTGCGGAACTGATCATCAAGGAGGACATAAGTAAGCACAAAAATTGTCGGATGAACTAGATAACGTAAGGACTGAGGTACTGAACTTCAAAGACACTGTTAATTTTAAGGAACTTGATGCACAACTTAAAGTTAAATTAGCTAAATATGAAAATGAACTAATTGCAAGAAAACAAAAGACAATATCTAGAGAGCAGCAGGATTACAATATGAACTGCATTACTTTATGGAGTAGAAAGTGCAGTAAGAGTTGGTACTAGGTCACTATAGGACGGACAAAACCATGCATGAAGAATTGCATTGTCTTAAGCACATAAGGACATAAGGAAACACAGTGACAGGGGTTTTGGAGCGATACAAAAATATCACCACCCCTGTCACTGTCAAACAGAAGACGGAAGTGGGGAAAAGGGATTTGAGCACTGCTGGTCGAGTGCTCAGTTAAGCCACTGCCATGGTGGAGTGGCCAAGGCACTCGACCCAGCAGTTCATGAGAGGAGAGGAGAGATCAGGGTTTGAAACCCTGCTTGTGGGAATTTTTATTTTGATTCTCATCTGTGCAGCCAAGACTAAGAGCCACAGTCAGAATTTTAATGTGCCCCTCTGTCCACACTCCCTTGGAGTTGATTATAATTATTCTGGGGGTGTGGGAGGTGAAGCCTCCCACGTCGAGGTGCGGGGGCGAAGGCCCAGCAATAATGAAAAAAAATATCAGGTGTGTGGTTTTGTCATGCAATCAGCATTATGTACCACCACTGTGTTGCCACACGTTGTTTTCTGTGCATGGTGTTTCCTTGCACGGTTTCATCCATGACGTTATGATCCTGAACCCAAGAGTTGGGAGTGAAGCAGATCACGTTAGGTTCCAGTCATATACTAATGATCTGTAATCAAAATCAATGTACAAATGAAGGTGACATTTTTTTAGAAAAAGAACATCAAGCAGACACAAGAAAAAAACAAGGAGGGGTCAGAGGGGTAGGAACAGAATACACAGCACAAACAATAAGGGTTCTGATGGAAAAGAACCTGAAGAAGAAAAGTTACAAATAATCAATCTTTCCAATATTGAACTTATGCAGATACAAATCACATTACTAAGGAAAAGGTTATCCTTTATCCCCACCTCTCAGTTAAACCAATTTCAGGTGCAAGTTGATCTTTTCAAATTTTGTGGGACAATTAAGCTGAAGTTCTTTTTGAGTCAGAATTAAAGTGATTTGCAGCATACAATGGGTCTCACTGATACAGTAAGTTGCCCCCATCCTTCCCTAGAAGATTTAGATTTGTTATTGGCTTACCAGTAACTAAAATGAAGTTAATTTGGATCGTTAAATGAAGGACAGACTTTTAATTTGTTGGATGAATTTAGCTTGGAACATTTTGCAAGACTTTTGGGCACTTAATACATCCAAGATGAAGTTCACTGTGAGTATTACATCTGTACAGAAAGAAAGAGACTATTCAAGCTTGTGTCTACCTTTTGCCCAAGTGTATTCCACCTTGCAGTTTCCACTTATGAGACGCTTGTTACCAAAGAAGTTGAAGAGACACTTAAAACAACATATACATGCTCAGGTAACAACTCAATGACTGTAGAAAAATTAGCTCTTAAAGAACTATGCAATAACAATGGGATGATAATAAAACCCTTTGATATGGGAGGCAATGTAGTTGTGATGGACAGAGAACATTGTATTAATATTGCGATGCCATTATTGAATAATGTACATAACTGCAAAAAACTTCCAGGTAACCCATTACAAAGCTATACAAAAAGAAATACACTGCTTATTGCTGGATGCAGTTGCACAAGGGGTCATAATGAAAAAGGAATTTGAGTTTATTTTGGAAGAGTACCCTATAATACCATGTCTATACATTCTACCCAAAATTCATAAAAATAAGACCAACCTCCCAGGTAAACCAGTCATATCAGGAGTTAATTCTCTTTCACAAAATTTAGGTTGATTTATTGATTATTTTTTGCAGAGGTGTGTATCCATGCTACCATCACACATTAGAGACTCATTGGATATTTTTGAGAAATTCAGGTTTTTGAAGTGGGAAAATCATGCCACATGGCTCACAATCAATGTAGAAGCTCTTTATATGTTGATAGAACACGATTTGGGAATAGAAGCATGTAGGTATTTTCTAGAAAAATATCCCAGACAGAATGAAATACCTGTTGAATTCATTTTAAAATCTTTGAGATTAATCCTGACACATAACTCGTTAGAATTTAATGGGTCCGATTATCTTCAGGTCTGAAGCACTGCGATGTGGGACTCTATGGCCCCCTCCTATGCAAATTTGTTTCTAGGACAGTGGAAGGAAAAATTTATTTTTTCTGATTGCAACCTATTTAAGTCCTGCATTCACAAATGGTATTGTTATATTGATGACATCATTTCCGTCTGGACAGGGGACAACCAAGAAATTGAGAATGTCATGTCATGGCTCAATACTAATAATCTGAATTTACATTTCACCCACACCACAAATCCTGACAGTATTAATTTTCTGGACTTGACATTTTTCCAAACCCACCAGTGAAAATTCATTTATTGAATCCAAATGTTACAGAAAAAAGATGGCTATGAATTCTGTACTATTAGCCAAAAGTGTTCACTCCCAGAAACTAACAAATACAATACCCTATAGCCATTTTTTAAGGCTTAGGAAGAATTGTTCTAAAGATAAAACATTTATCTGTCAGGTGGAGAAATTGAAAATAGATTTCTGGAGAAGGGACGTTGCTTGGAATTACTACCTGAATCAATGGACGGAGCTCAAGACAAAGTCTCCATACTATCGAGATTTCACAAGGAGTCTAATACAAAAAAAGAACCTATTACTTTTGTCACTGAATTTAACAGTTGGTCAGGAAGGGTGGGCAATATTATCCATAATAACTGGCACATATTACTGAGCGACCCCCGACTAGTGGATTCTTTTGGACCTAAGCCACGAATCAGTTTTAGTAGGGTAGCAAACTTGCAAGACAAGCTTGTACACAGTAGACTTCCCTCTGATCCTGAACTGAATACACAACAATATTGGTTTCCCAAGTGACCAGAGGGGATGCACAACTGTAAAAAATATAATATTTGTGAATACTGTGTATCAGGGAAAAGTTTCACAAATTCAAAGGATTTAAAGGAAAAAATTTAAATCCGTGATTTTATTATCTGTGATACCCCCTTTGTGATTAATGTGTTATGGTGTGCCTGTAATATTCTGTATATTGGATGCACTGTAAGTAGCTTGAAAACACGCATTCAAGAACACATTAGGTCCACTGTTAACCAATGCACAGATGAACCTGTTGGACTACATTTTTTGAATTTTTATAACTCAGATCCCAAGTGCCTCAAATATATAGGTATTGAACATGTGCCAACCCCCCAGATTTGGAGGAGATAGAACAAATTTATTGCTGCAGAAAGTCAATAGATTTTTAAGTTACACAGCATGAAACCTATAGGTCTTAAAGATTATTGGGACCTGGAACCTTTATTAAAAAGGAAGAAATAATTATTTCCCTGCTTTACACTTCCAGCAGTGTTTGCTTGTATGCTTATGTGTTTAAAGAGCCCATAGATATGTTTAAGAAGTAATCAGAATCCTTTGGGGCTTCTGGGAATGTTTATTTGTATTTAGTTTAATCTAGATTACTCAATTTTTTGTTGTATTAATTAACCTCTCTGTTACTTCTCTATTGTTAAAGGTCTTCTCTGCACCTCTATGGTTAACTGCAATTGTGGATACCCATATGATTAAAGAAGCCATGAAATTTGGCTGATCTCAGACAGCGGTGTTTCCCTTTGATAGTTCACTGGTTCAACAATGAAGAATTGTCTCAATAATGTACAAAGTTTGAGCCTGAACTCAATGAATGTAACTAACAAATGATTTATTAAATGCATAATGTATTCTATACTAAGTTTGTAATGTAATAATCACCTTATAGTTGTTTTTTGCTTTTCATTGCACTTTTTGATTAACTTAAGCAGATCAATATGAATGACAGTTTTCACCTGTAACTTGTTTTGGTTAGGGGGATTATATAAGTGTGATGAAGATGTTTTAGCCACACCACCTGAGGAAGGTTTTTTGCCGAAGCACTGGGATAGTAGGCACCTGCCTGTGTTTGTATATGCCACAATAAATCATTTATTGTGCAATATTTTGGATGTCCAGTGGCTACTTTGCTTTAGGAGTGCTGTCTTGTTTGGGAATGTTTTGCTAAGTGCTGGCTGCCCTTTATAGCACCCTCCTCACAGTGCAGTTCATGATATGCTACGACTGAAACTTTTCACTTGATATCAGGTTTATTTAGTAAAACTGCAGTGAACTCTGACTTAAAGGGCTGGCCCATTGCCACAGCGGTAGCGCTACGGCTACCGCTCATGACACCAGCAGCCTGGTTTCAGGAATGGACTCAGGTAGTTGTGGCCAGAAGGGAACAAGGAGGACTGAGCATCCCAAGAGCTGCTCTCCTACTCCGGGAGAGGGAGGGCCATCATCCCCCACTGTTATACCACCACCTGAGCTACCATGGGTGGAAGTGCAGCAAGGAGGTGCCATAAGAAAAGGAAGACATTGGCTAGGCTCTGGAGCAGATTGGACATGCCTCCATGTGCCTATGCTCCCTTGAGATCCTTGCAGGCTGATGTCAGGGGGGATATGGAAAAAATGGAAAATGGCCCCACAGCCAGGCCAGATGAGTCCCTCATTGCCTTAGCAATGACCTGACCCAGGACCTGTGGACACCAATCTGACATGGCTTGCTTTAGGAGGGAGATGATCAGGCTTCCTCCTTCGCTATCCTGGGGGTAAACCAAGGCAATATGGGGTGTGGACTACCAGTACCTAGGACTGGAAAGAGCTGTAGAATGCCTTAGTGGACCAGTAAGGGAAGGCCGGCTATGGTGATGTACGGGGGCTTAAACAGAAAGTTAAAAACAAAGAACACTGACCTAAGGAACTCTTCAAAGAGAATATTTGGAATGAATTTATCCTGTAGAAAGTTTGCTCTTTCTACTTAGTCACCACCCCCCACCCAAAGTATTTTTCCCTAATGTGGTAATACTCACAGAATCACCTGCCTCAGTGTCAAATTACACTTTTGAGCTACGTTACAGAGGTGCTGCCCATGGCTCTAGTAGCATGTGCAATTTTGATAACTGTGTGTTATGCCTTGCCCCTTTTGATCTTTGCCACTGCATCATGATTATGAAATGTATTGGTACGGTAAGTAGTTTCCAGCAGAACTGCACAGAGCTTTTTCTGCAAGTGAAGTCTTACAAAATGTCAATATTTTGCAAAGAGTCATTAGAACGCTTACAAACTTGCACATATCACAAGCACCTTTTTCTGTGCAGGGAAAAAAAAGTCCTCTTGTGATATTTTTCACTCTACTCACAGGGAAAATTTTTTTAAGGGGAAAAAACATCATAGAGCTAGAAAAATAATTCATGTTCAATAGGCCTATGCAACCAGAGTATTGTTATGCTTCTGCAACTGTGATAACTGTTTGGCCATTTGCACTCTCAATTCCATGGGGAATTACCACCAGGTAGGGGTACTGAAGGCAAGGAACTCTCAAAGAGGGTTCCACCCCTAAAGGTGCCATTGGAAAGATTCCCTTGGCTAAAGGTACCTTAGGAAGGAGCCCCACCCTGGAGGAGAAAGGCATGCCACTGGAGATAAAGGGGAGGATAGTGGGGCTAACAAAAGATGCTTCATAGGGAGGCCGGGAGGAACTGCTTATATAGGTCAGAAGGGGGTTTGGCTAGTTGCTCACCCCACTGAACTACAAGCATAGCCTTCCAATTCAATGGGCCTATGCAAGCAGAGTATTGTTATGCTTGTGAAACTGTGATAGCTGTTGGGCTGTTAACACTCTTAATTACCACCCTGTAGGGGTACTGAAGGCAAGGAACTCTCAAAGAGGGTTCCACCCCAGAGGAGCCATGTAAAAGATTCCCTTGGCTAAAGGTACCTTAGGGAGGAGCCCCAAAATGAGTATTTAGTAGAGAACATTGACGACAAGGTTGAGAAGCAGATTGACAGCAATGAAACAGCTGAAGAATGACAAATAAGATGCATATTTGTCAGGATTGCACTGATTAAAATTGAATGCACTGATGACATAAGGGCTTTCTAAGTAGAGAGGGAATGGCCAGTAGGGCCACTGTCCATCTTCATCCAGCAGTGGAACCAACCTAAGAAAACTAGGGAATATGCTATTAACAACTAACTACATGTTATGACCTTTGGCACGTAGGAGAGGAAAAACACCCTTTTAAAGGAGGAAACCTCTGACAATCCAATTCCTAGGTTGCTTTCCCTCTAGGCATTAGGGTATTCTGGTTAGTGACAGGTTTGCTGCTTCAATTTAGAAGGCCAGTCCAGGGGGTGGAAAATATTCCAATTTGGGGGACAATTCTCACTGTATCCCTCTAACAGGAACACCTTGCAGGGTTGCAAGATACCTCTGCAATGTGGGATACATACTGTACACGATGTGGTACCACCTTCAAGGCGAGAGGAGAACAGTGATGACTACTGAGGAACTCAGTTGACCTACTGATCTAAGAACAAACTGAGTGATCCAGAGGCAGTCATAGGGAGAATAGCTGAAAAGGTGCCTCCAAACCCACTTGGCTAGCTAAAGGGGCCCCAGACAGATAAGGGCCTTGCCCCTCACAGCTGAAGTCTTAAATTCTACATCAAGAGGTGCTGTCAATCAGTTAGATGACTGAAGTGCCACCATGAGTGAGGACATTTCCACTATGGGCCAAGTGAGAAGGACACTGCCCTGAGTTTCACATGCTCAAAATGTGGACTTCATGGGTGCAGAGCAAGACCATCAGCTGCAGGGCAAGCCCTGAGCCAGAAAAGCTAATGGCCATGGTTGGCATGCCTCTGATTTATGAGTGAGAGCATGAACCAACTTCAATGTGCCAGATAGAAGGCTGGGAGAAGCTGGCAGCTGTAGATTAGGTAACAAGTTATTGATGAGGAGGCTGGATGAAGCCAACAGCTGTAGATTAGGTAGCAGGTTAGAGATGAGGAGGCTGGGCAAAGCCAGAAGCCTGTAAGAAGTAGGAGGCTACTGTGCAAGCCATTTGACAGTAATAGCAACCTGTGGAAAGCAAGCCAGTCAATTCCGCTAAGGAAGCCAAATTAATGGTGACATAGGAAATAGGTGTTTAGGTAATGAGAGGCTGTGATGGCAATGATGGAATCAGTAAGGTTTAGCATAAATGAATCAATGAGTTAAGCAGATGATTGCTATGGTTTCAGCATGAATAGTAAACTGATATGATAAATGCCATTAAGGCAGAGTTAGGCTATTCCAGTGAGGAACATTTGCAAGGCAGTATTTGCATTACAGTAATAAAATGCCATGAATATCTTGAAAGCCATGTAGGCTGTGAGGTAAATGTATTTATGCATGGATAACTGAAAAAACCATGCAGGCAAAGGAACAGGGCAAATCATATAGCTGACATAAAAGCATGTTCACACTACTTGGAGCCACAATGCCCCGCTGTGACATCACAGCCCCCGCCATGAGAATAACAGAGAAGCCAAAAGCTAAGCACTATGAGACCAAACAGCAACTGTAAAGTTGGTAGGGTAGGACCCCCCACCAAAAATAGAGGCACTTTTACAGGCAAGGTCTTAGTTAAGGACAGAGCCATATGTGAACAGTTGAAGCAAAATAAGAACTGAATGGTTCAGAATAATTAAATTCAGAAATGTACTGCTAAAATGCTTGCAGCTGTAAGCTGTGTCAAAATAGTGATACAACAATATGAATATACTAGTGCAGTGCAAAATTGAAAGTTTGAGTAATAGCTGCCTGACTGAGCAAACACTGAATGAACTGAGCAGAGCTGACTGAATGAATTGAGCAGAGTAACTGAGAAACAACCTAGCACAGCAGGGAGTGCTAAGTAACAACATAGCACAGTAGGGAGTGGCAGCTAGCTGGGAGCAGAATGGAGCCTGGACCAGGTGCAAACATTCAAGATAGAAAAGCAAGGAGACAGCAGAGGCAGGAAAAAAAACAGCAGTTTGAGTTGAAGCACACCGATAACAAATGCAGGTAAACTGAGGACTGCTAAGTAGAAAATAAATGGGACACTAGAAAAACTGGAAAGGCCCAAAAGAAACAAACAAAAGTAAACAGCACAGGAGATGGAGGGAACAGAAACAAACAGCTGAGAGGGAAGCACAGACAGATTGTAGCCAGAGGAAAATACTGGCCTACAACAGGAGAAGCACAACCAGGCAGAAAGCCCAGCACAAACCAGCAGAAATCCAAGCATGAGGGAAGGCAGGAGATAAATGTAGCAGAATGGGGGGGGGGCCAAGCCCAGGGAGAGGTCAGGCAGAGCCTCTGGCCACAAAGACAAAATGCTTCAGAGGGAAGCTGGGAGGAACTGCTTATGCAGCTCAGGAAGGGGGCCTGGTGGGTTGCCCACCCCATTGAACTACAGGCATAGCCTTTCAATTGTGGGAAAATGTTCCTGTGAGACTGTGTTCATTTAGGGTATACTGGGAAAAAATCAGGTGGTGTCACTATAGAATACAGTTATTTATTTCAAAGATTTCAACAGGAAAGGCATACTGAGCTGATAACAGCTCATTTCCAGATGTGTCCTAGAACATATATACTGTATTTCACTAAGGAGCAGTAGCAGAAAAGGCCTACATATTCACTCAGGATATACTGGGATACTGAAAACCATCTCTGAAAGCGCTATGCTGATGCACATTCTGGTAGAATATATCTTTCACTAATGCCAACAATGTAAAAGACCTGTATGTTCAGTGAGGAAGCTTTGGGAGACTGAAACCAATTTTGAAAGCACTCTGCAGATGCATACCCTAATGCTGCCAATATAGAGTATAAAGATTCTGGCCAGGTACTCTGTGATTTACAGCCCAAGGAAGGATCACAGAGGTGGGGAACTGGCCATTTGTTTCAAAGCCAGCAGGAACATCTCAGTGCTACTGGTGGGTTCCACCAGGTCTTTTGAGAGAGAGTGTGGCTGTGTGGGGGAGGAGGGGTCCTTGCGCAGGTTGCAGGATCCATCTCATTTACCATCCACCTGGAGTGGAGAGGGAATTCCTGCAAGAGGTTGGAGACTTCGTTGCTGGCCTGGCATTGGAATTCCCTCAGATGGATAATTCTGGAGGATTTCAATGCCTGGGTCAATGATGAACTCTCATCATTTGGACATGAACTCCTCCAATGTATGGAAGCTCTTGGCCTGTCACAGGCTATTTACTCAGTGACCCACTTGCATGGGCACACGTTGGACCTGGTGTTCACACTGGGTCTTGAGATTGGTGACCTCATGATTGATCCAGTGGTTTGGTTGGATCATAGCAATGTGAGGTTTTCATTTGGGGTCCCCCATGAGGGTCCTTCCTCTTTGGAGATGGTCTGGTATCACTCTTTATGGAGATTGTCCCCAACAGGACTGTGAGCGGTGTTAGACCTATTGAGTGTGGAAACTGCATGCAGGGTGGGTGTGGACTAGACGGTGGCATCCTACAATAGGGCTGTCACTGCCACCTTTGAATCTATTGCACCTGTCTGTGTATGGCTCTTATCCACTCACCGGAGACCCCCATGGTTTAATAGGGAGCTTGGGGAGTTGAAGGTTAAGGGTTGGGGGTTGGAGCATAGCTTGAGTAGGTCCAGGTTGATGGAGGACAAATTGACTTTGAGGTCATATTATTCTGACTATCAAAGGGCAATCTTCCAAAAAAGGCAAATTTTCTGTCTAGGGAGATTGCTGCAGCAAGGAACAGACTGGCTCAGTTCTTCTGCCCATTAGACGGGTTGTTGCACCCGGCCTGTCTTCATCAGGGGGGAGCTAGTTCAAGCACTAGGTGTGATGACTTCACTCTGTTCTTTGCTGAAAAAGTGTCCTCTATCAGAACCTATATTTCCTCCAGGGTTGCTCAAAGGGCTTTTGGGGTGAAATTAATGGTGTGGAGGGGCAACCCTCTTCTCTGGAGTAAGTTTGACCAGCTTGGAGTTGATGAGGTGAATGAGATAGTCTCAAAGTTACAATCAACCTGCTGTGATCAAAACTCAGGTCCAACCCGACTTTTGATCGGTTGTATTGGCCTGGTTGGACCTTCGGCTACTGAGATCGCTCTGTGTTCCTTGATAAGTGGGGTCTTCCATGTGGTCTTTAAAGAGGCCACAGTGAGACCCCTGTTGAAGAAACTCTCCCTCAACACGGACTGTCTCACCAACTACAGACCGGTCTCAAACCTCCCATTTTTAGGGAAGGTTTTAGAGAAAATGGTGATTGGTCAGCTTGAGGCCCATCTTACCTCCTCTATCATTTTTGAGTCTTTCCAGTCCTGATTTAGGCCTGGATATACCACGGAGACTGCCCTGGTGAGGGTGATGAACAATCTCCTTATGGCGAGAGATAGGGAAGAGTGAACTATTCTTGTTCTCCTTGATCTCTCTGCAGTGTTTGACACCGTGGACCATAGGTGTTATTGGACCAACTGTGAAACTGGTGTGGACTAACTGTCAATGTCATAACCTGATTTAGGTCCTACATCAGGGGCAGACTACAAAGAGTGGTGATGCGGTTGTCCTCGCCTAGCTCGTTGCCTTTGTGTTGTGGAGACCAGCAAAGTTTGGTCTTGTCACCTCTTTTGTTCACAGTGTACATGCTGCCTTTAGGAGATGTTATCAGATGGTACAGGTTGGGTTTTCATTGCTATACCAATGACACCCAGCTATATCTGTCCTGCATGCCTGGTAGCCAGATGGTGGTCTCTGTGTTTAACACCTGCCTGGCCGAGATCCAGGACTGGATGACCCAGAACTGGCTAAGACTCAGTCCAGACAAGACGGAGGTATTGGTGGTGGAACTTGGTCATCAACATGGTGGAGAATTGGTGGGGCCTGACCTTGATCTTAGATTGGGAGGTCTACCCCTGACCTCTTCCACACTGGTTAAGGATCTAGGTGTGGTGCTTGACAACAGTCTGACACTTCATGCTTAGGTGTTGGCTGTCATCCAAAGTGGTTTCTACCATCTAAGGAGCATCGCCTGGATCCATTCCCTGATACCAGCTGATGATCTTGTCACCCTGATACATGCTTTTGTCATGTCGAGTTTGAACTACTGCAGTGCCTTGTACCTGAGGCTTTTGGGAGGCAACCTCTGCCATCTGCAATTGGTGCAGAATGCAGCGGCCAGGCTATTGACAGGTGCACCAAGATTTTATCATATTACGCCAGTTCTCCGTGGGCTATACTGGCTGCTGATAAGGTGGAGGATTGCCGTCAAGGTTGGATTACTGACCTACAAAGTCCTACACAACTAGGGACTGGACAATCTGCAAGACCTCCTGGTTCCTCACTGCCCAGCTCACCTTCTTCACTCCTCTGAGGGAGGCCTCTAGGTGGTCCCCAGGGTTAGGTTGCGGCTTTCGGGAGATTGTGCTCCCTCTATGGCTGCTCCAACCCTGTGAAATTCACACCAGGACATCAGAGAGAGGCCCCCCTCAGTGGAAGCCTCTAAGAGGGGGCTCAAGATGTTTCTGTTCAATCAAGCATTTGAGCTGACATAATAAGAAGATGCTGAGGTGTGTTTTTGCTGACTCTTATGTCATGCTATTTACTGTATATATGCTGCAATTTTAATTATGTATAAGCTCTGTAATGTGTAGTTTATTGAATGTTTTTATTGTTATATCTGTTTTATATATTGTACAGTGCTCTGGGCCTCTGGGAAAGGGTGCTTTATAAATAAAGTATCTGTCTGTCTGCCTGTCTGTCTGTCTATCTGTCTGTCTATCTATCTATCTACCTATCTATCTATCTATCTATCTATCTATCTATCTATCTATCTAAATTTCACTGAGGTACAATAGTAGAAAAGGCCATATGCTCACTCATGAAATACTGGGAGACTGAAAACTGTTTTTAAAAGTACTGCACAGTGTTTAGTCAAATACAGCACCATATACCCCTACAGAGAACTCACAGACAAAGTAGGTATGCAATATACATCCATAGAACAGAATACTCTGTCAGTCAGGAGCGGAGCTTGGCATGCCAAGTGCAGTTTAAACAATTGTGTCAAACAAATTTGTAATTTATTTTGTTTACATTTTTTTTCAAATGTCATTAAAAAAGCAAACTATAAAGCAGCCTGCAGAGTCTGACGTTTACCATACAAAGCTAGTAATGCCAATAGACTATCACATAGCAGCAGGCAGCAGCTTCTTTCAAATCCCCAAAACTAAAAAGAAAAAATACATAAAAAAACTGCAAAATCCTGCTCAAAAGAAAGTCCTCCCAGTTTTTAAGTGCTAGTCACTGTTGCATTGTGCAGTTTTCATATTTTTTAATGACATTCTAATATCCTAAATAGCTAAGTGCAGTATAGAGACACATCCAATCTATGTTAAATCTGACCAGGCACTAGGAGCAACATGTTTAAGTCACAAATTATTGTACTGCATGACTCCTCCTCTTTCAATTAACTTTGAACCCCCTCCTCAATTTCCTGCTAGAAAAAAGGAAAACAAATTCAGTGAGAGACTATTTCCCATGTTGTGGGAGTTTTTAGTTTTATGGACTTTTTCGCAGATTTTTCTGGACTTATCTTTATCTTGTAAAAAATCAGCGAACTGGGTAAAAATAGATACCAGAGACACATGGACAAAGGTAAAATTGAACAGAAAAACTTGGGTAAATACAAGGTAAAAAAAAGGTGCAGTACAGGTGGTACATGTGCAACAGTGAGATCAAATACAGTACTACAATAGAAAATGAAAAGTGGAAGTAAACTCTACAGGTCTCTAAGTATGAAAAGCCCATGAAAAGCACTTTCATAAGAGGCAATGAGCTTTTTAAACAATGTCATAAAAGTAAAGCATCTTGTTTGATGTTTATGGGCCTATGACAGAGGTGGAGTAAAGGGGCCCAATTTTTGAAGCTTCCCTGAATGGCACAGGGGGCTTACACCACAAGGAAAGATGTAAGGTGTGGCTTGAGCCAAAAGATGCACAGGGAGCAATTCACAGATGTGGCCTGTAGCAATCACAGGCTGCATGCGCCAAAGGGGGCATTTTTGTGGCACATGCAGATTTCTATATCCCCTAATCTGGGATTCTCAAAACCCTCCCAGAGGGCAAATTTCTAAGTACCATTAGACTAGCCAGGGCTGGTCTAAAAGTACTTAGAAGTGTGTCCTCTGGGAGGGTTTCGTAATTTGCACCAATGTGCCACAGTACCACCCCAGTCCCGATCCCCTTTTGTTAAAATAATCACACCCCTGGTGGTCTAGTGGACTACCCCCCAGCCCCAATCCCCTTCTCTTTATCTAATAAAATATCTTTCCCTGGTGGTCTAGCGGACCCCACTCCCTATCCGTGATCTGCCTATATAATATAATGATAAATTTCCCTGGTAGTCTAGTGGACCCCTACCCTGGCAGGCAGGGCTCCACCATTCTGCTCCCTTCACTCCATCCCAAGCTGGAGACTGGCAGAGCCCTCTACTCTCCACCATGGCCAGCCATTGACTGAGCTGTCAAGGAGATAGTACTGTATACAGCATGCACTCATTGTTTGATAGCTTGCTGTCAATCAATGAGCGCATACTGTATACAGTGCACGCTTCTTGACAGCTCAGTTGGCAGCCAGCCATGGTGGAGAGCAGATGGCTATGCCGGTTGCTTGGCTCAAGGATGGGACCAGTTGAGTGGGGTGATGGGGGCACTGCCTACTGGGGTGGGATCAACTAGATCACAATGGAAATATATCCTTGTATTATATGGGTAGATAAGGGATAGACAGGGGGTCCACTAGATGACTAGGGAAAGGTATTTTATTATATGGGCAGATTGGGGCTAGTGGGGTTCGCTAGATCACCAGGTATGTGATTCTTTTAAGAAAAAGGGTATCAGGGCTGGGGGGGGTTCTGCTAGACCTCCAGGGATGTGATTCTTATGATAAAAAGGGGATCTGGCTGGGAGGACCACTAGCCACAAGGGATGTCGTAGAGTGGCACACAGCTGCCCTGTAGCTTGCGGTACACCCCTCCAGATGTGCTGTCTGTTTGGCACACGACCACAGTTGCCACAAGTTTCAGGACTTTGTAGCTGGGACTTTACCTGATAGCGAACTGTGCACAGGATCTCCGGCACACTAGCAGTCAGTGCAAGCTGTCATTGGTGCAGCTTGCGCTGATTTTTGAGACTCGAGCCCAAGGTGCGTAATCTACTCCAGAAGCAAACAAGATGGATTCTTACCTTGGATTCTAGTGCTGCATGGACTTAATGATAACCACTGGTTTCATACTCTTTCTCTGATCAAAATAGAAGGAGTTGGATACATGGTAAATAACTTGAATAATGTGTACAGTTGAGGCTTAATAATGAGAAGTTAGGATATACCTTTGAAGTTCCATGGATTTGGACTTACTGTATATTATAAGAATTCTTTGTTTCTGTGTTTTGTTTTACATGACCTTTATTTTCTATTTTGTTATATTTTTATTTTTGCTGTTTCCTTTGTTATACTATGTATTTTAGGAATATCTGGAAAGTATCTATTGATCAAAGAGGTTCTGCAAATAATCTTGTTATGAATCACTCTGTTATAAGTTCATCGGTGCCTGAGACATTTTACAAAAAGTTGTTTTTTTCTATTCAACTTGAAAAAAACTATATATGTAAACAATATTTGCTCAAAACAAATGTCTGTTTGCTTTGTATTTTATATTTGTATCCTTGACCACAGCCTTTGATCTTTTTCTTCCACTCCACTGAGATTTGTTATCCTTTGTTTCCTTAATTATTCTGCATGACACAGGCTTTAAGGTTGAAGTACACAAAGAGGCATTTGTATATACAGTAAGAAAAATTTTTAATTTGCAATCAGAAGCTTTGGACATAAATACATAGGTTTAATATTGTAATAGCGTGTTATTCCATCTAGACATGAAAATAATAATATATTATTGTCTGGATACTTTAATATTCAGTATATGACACTATCTGATTAGATTTTGTAAACAAAAAAAAAACAAAGTAAAGCAAAACTGAAAAAAGGAGCTAGCCACTGCTGGAGAGGACCCATGGAGTACGTGCAGGCAGTTTGCTTCAGCTTGCTGTTTCAAGCCCAGTCAGGTGCTCAGCCCCTGTCTCCCCCCAGCTGCCCCAGGACTTGCTGTTCCAAGCCAGATGGGAACTTAGAGACCCAGCAGGGTCACATGGTTGCTGCTGTCAAATTGACTGCGACTCAAATCTTGCAGACAGTTCAAACTTTGATTCTAATCTGATCCTTCTGACAGTCATGCCACTTCAGGACCCAGTCAATGCCAGAGAACCACTGCTGAGGAGTGTGGGCATGCCCTTTTAGCCCACACTCTTCCACTGACCACCCCAGCATTTGCTATGCCGTGCAATTCAGGTGCTCAGAGAACCATGATGGTCATGTTGCCAATCAGGCTGTAGCATGGATTGCAACATACAATTCAAAATGCGGTTCTGCCCATCCCAGCAGTCATGTCACTTCAGAACCCAATCATCACTTTAGAAGCACCACTGAGGGGTGCAGTCGTGCCATTTCAGTACCCCATCCTCAACAAACCACTTCAAGATTTGCTGTTCAGTGTCAGTGAAGAACTCAGAGAACCAGTAGGGTCATGTGGTTGCTGCAGTCAATCAGGCTGAAGCATGGATTTTGGCATACAGTTCATTCTTTGATTCTGCCCCTTGCAGCAGTCAAGCCACTTCAGAACCCTGCTGCTGCAGACAAGTACCACAAAACAGTGCAGCCTCGGGGTGTGTGAATACCTTATTATAGATATTCAGCTGTGTATTCATATTCAGGGCCACAAGTATTTGTTATTGGTGCTTCATTATTTGGCCACTGGAACAGTGTTTGAGACTTCCCAATATCCTGGGACTTCCTGTCCAATCAGAGGTCACTTTGGAAACTTACTGAATGCAGCCCATATGACCCAGCACTTGCAAAAGCTACAGGCAAGAGAGATAGATGTTTGAGCTGCTGTGAAAGAGCAAAATCTACTTCCATCTGATTGTTAAAATTAGCTAAAAAAACAAATCTTGACAGTTTTTTTCCCTTTCTAAATCTAGAGTTTGGAGAGTTGACTGTTTTACATTTGTACTGTGAAAATGAGTCTTTTTATTAGGAGAAATGCTAGAAGGGTTTTTTGTCCCTAAAAGTTGAATTTTACAGTTTTGTTGTGTGTTCTTTCCTCTTCAAATAATCCATTACAGGTGCACATAAAAATACACAGGCATGGGTTAAAGGTGTGTGTGTTGGGGGGTTGGAGGCACCGGGTTTCCCTAGACGGGGAGGAGATTGCACACCTAATGAAGCATACTTAAATTGGGGGTTTAAGAGCATACAAAAATGTGGGCACAATTATTGAAATTGGTCCTGTACCTTCTAGAAGCCTAGGGGGAGTTTGGAAGACACATGGGGGAACCAAGACTAATACATTTCTGGCACAAGTGCATTTGAACGCAGTATTGTTACCTGGACTAGAAGACCCAGTTTTTCTGATGTGGGAGAAGACAAGAGTGAGGTGTTTGGAAGACCTGTTCATGTCACAGGAATTTAAGGAACTCCAACAACTAACAGAGGAGTTGTTCCTACCGCCCCAGCATAGTTACACATACTTCCAGGTTAGGGCTTGGGTTCAATGATCAGGAAGGATGAACCAGCTGGATGCACAGACACATGGTACAGAGAGTTGCATACCACAGGCCAGATATGACCACAAGGGGGCACTAGCTAGGGCAGGATGGTTGAAAGATAAAGGGCCGTACCTCTCACTGAAAGTCAAACATTTATGCAAAAGGGACCCGAGGTGTCCCATTCCAGGGAAGGCATGGGCCGATTTGTGTGAGTCACAGATGGGTATGCACTCTCTATAAGGAGGCACAGTATATGTTCTTGCACAGGCTTTGCATGCCACCACAGACAGAAACATAGAAGCATAGAATGTGCCAGCAAAAAAGGACCACTTGGCCCATCCAATCTGCCCAAATGGAGGTAGTAAGCAAATTCAGTGTGGGGATCTCACCAATTTGTAGCAGGTACAACAAACAGAGAGGTACTTACTTATATTATTTCTGGGCATGTGATGAACATAAACCCTTCTGGAAGGAGGTAGCACAGCATATCAGCCATATCTTGAAAATGCATGTAAGTCCCCCTTCCTGAGTCTAGGGGTATCCAGATGGTAAATGTCCTGGGGAGGGGGGCACTATACATCCACAAAAACACAATCCAGAAATAATAACAGGAAAACAGTACCTGGATTCCCACGAGTGGTGTAGGTGGTGGATTAGCTTCATCAGGGGGTGCCCCTGGAATGCCAAACGCTGCAGGGATGGTGAACTGGTGAGATGACAGAGTCTTTCACCTGCCTGGTATTGCCAACTTCACCTACAGGTCTTTGTAGACAGTCTTCACCAGGCAGGCCTCTTGAAGTCCTCCTCAATGGTGCGATGGTTCTCATGGATCACACCCTGGAACACACTGGTGGCTGGTTGTGGAGACAAACTTCTTTTAACAGCAAAACAGTTTCTCCAACAAGCAAGGTAAATACCAGAACTGCAGAAACAGGGGATCCCATTTAATGAACAGTTGATAAAAAAAGGAACAGTCACTCCATGGAGTGTGGGGGCAACAGGCACAGTGGAGGCACCTCACAGGCATGCACCTGACATTGGTTCTGCAACAATCTCTCTTGCAAACAGACCGACTTACAGCCTACATACATTCCCTTGAGCTGAAAAGGCCACACTCCTGACAGTAGCATTCAATGTGGACCAAAATAGGCCTTACCCAGGAGCACTTCAAACTCAGCAGCACTCTCATTTCATATTCCTTTGCTTTCCTCTTTCTTCAGCCAGGCACATGCCCCCTTTTCCATTCTCTGAGTCTCAGCAAAACATAAACTGAGGTAGCAATTGTGACAACATGAGATGTTTCCACTGTCCCCATTCCACCTCCTACTTTGCCTTTCCTTAACCAGGTACACCAGGAATTACCTTAAAATGTTGGGAGCTGTTTTTAAAATAGTGAGCAAATTCTCTTACTGAGGAGGGCCTCACACTTCCTCAACATTGTTGCTTTTAGCATGAAAATGAACCACCAAAGACCTTCTGGATACCCAATTGCTGATGTCACATGACAACCTGTTCTTCCCAAGGAATTCTGAATATTTCTGGACCTACAGAGACCCTGGGTACAATCTGCTCATGCAGCAATTCCAATTTCTGAACTGCTTTCACCCAGGGGATTGCTTACTGTGCCACACAGTGAACTCAGACAGCCTGCCACCCCGCCAGGGTCCCAGTCAACTATTCCCCATAAGGATCCTTTCCTGCTTCCACAGGCTGCACTCCATGAGAGTCCCAAGCACTGTAGTGGCCACCAGCCAGAGGAAAAAAGGGGTTGACTGCCACTACTATGCCCTACAACAATCCAGGCTGCCACCTCTGGACTGCACCCCAGGCCCCCATCTGCCATAGCAGGCCTGCCCACAGAAACACTACTAGCTCAATAGGGTGCACTTTCCCATGGGTGAGATTTCTAAGAAAACAGGGACCCCATCGGTGCTTACCCTACCATGGTGCCAGAGACCACATGGCGGGCCTCCAATCTTCAGCTTTCCATGGGCTCTGGCTCCCAACAGTACTGACAGGACCCAGGCTGATGCTCCACTGCTCCCCATCTCTAATGGCTGAACCGTCGCACTTCTCCGTATGTGGGTCTTTGAGGGAGGAGGTCTGGGGTGGCAAGTGGCTCACCTCAGCCCCGTCATGGCCCTCTGGCCAAATATGTGAGCCCAAACCCCAAAATCCTTTCTCTTCTTCTTGAAGCCCCAGTAAAAAGAAATCTCTCTCAACTCTAATCTCTCTCTCCTGTTATTATCCTTTAGGATGGGCCCCATCTGGTGTTAGCAGGCAGGCCCACATTCCAGACTTACCAGCACCACTAGCTCTTCCTGCCTAGCTACACCTAGCAACCAAAGTTAACTAGTAAGCTTCCAGAGGGTACTTAAATGCAAGTTACAGATGAACCTTAATCAATGCTGCTTGGGGTGGAATAAAAAAGAGAATGAGGAGTGGGAGTTGTAACCCAGAATCTGCCAACTCATGCTATTAATGGCCAGAAAATGTATCCAGAGCACCTTGATCTCCTATGTAAAGCCCATACTGCAGATGTGGAAGGAACTCCTGCTTAAGATCTTACCATTAGAGTATCTGATGTATGAACTAAAGGTCTGGTTAGGCAAATTTGAATACCAGTTTGGCTGGTATATTGCCACATGATCACTAATAGAGATGGAAATGATCAGGGTAGGTGGATAGGAGAATACAGATGTAATGGTAAGTGCAAAATGCACTCAGACTGCACTATAATGTAAATATAGAGTATATGAAATGAGAAAATAATTTTAATGAATTAAGATGTGTCTCCTGTTCTATTGTCTGTTTTGTTTAGTGTTGGTTTTATGTTGAATGCATATGAAATGTATTACTGCACTAAATTTACTGCAGTCTAAAACATGCATTGCATACCAGATGAAATGCCATTTACCCTTGTTAATTGTTGATGTTCTAGGATGATATGTGGAAAATTCTTAATAAACGGAAGCAAATGGTTTGATACCTTTTATTGGACCACCATAGATGGTACAAAAAGAACAATGTGCCTAAGCTTTCAGACCAACCAAGTCCTTCTTCAGAAGCTTATGACAGTTATTTATAAAAATACATACTATATGCACCCAGATCATACATAAAAAACCCAGAAAGAATTCTCATTGGTTTAAAATACTAATTTAAACCATAACTACAGTTTACATCAGAGGAATCACATTTCACCAGCTTGTTCTTAGCTTAGGAGCCATTCAAGGTCAAATATCCCAGAACAAGAAAAAACTCTTCAAGCAGAAAGCTGCACTAACATACATTCTGAATGTCTCAGTCTGTTAGTGAATACAGTCTAATGAAAAACAAGAACTTCAGATTCAACACTCAATTAAGTACATGTTAACATGTGATACTGTATGTTAAAAACAAGCAAAAAATATATAACAGAAATTTTCTATAGCTAGCATTAGGAGAGTGTAAAGTAAAGTTTACTAGTGTGAGCAATTGTTTCACATATCTATACATTATACAATCTATCTAGAGACATTTTACCAACTATACATTCAACCAGTTACTATATTACATAAACCTTAAGACCTTCAGTGCTGTTACAGGATATTATACAAAATAAAATCAATTGTCAGTATAAGAGTAAAGGTAAAAAACAACCTGTCAAGGACCCCCAAGTGAATGAGATCATGCATCCTAATAGGTTCAGAATTCAAAAAAGTGACAGTATATAATCAAACTACTATATGTACAGTAAAAGTCTAAGGTATCTGAATAAAAATCCAATGGAATAACTCCCCCCCCCGAGAAGATAACTGGTTAGAAGAAAGTAATTATTCACTATATACGTGAACTAAGAGTCCTACCACACTGCAACACCATTATGTCATATACCTGAATATAAGCCTACCTTAATATAACCACCACCTCCCCATCATGCCCATCACAGCCACATAACGTCCCCCACCCACACAAAAAAGAAAGAAGAAAAAAAAACACTGTACCCCTTCCCACACATACACACACACACACACACACACACACACACACACAGTCATTTGGTGAGAAACCAATATGTTGATAACCAATTAAAAGGGACTCTATAAAAATTAAAACACAAACCAAAGACATGCTGAAGTCCTATTATATGTCCATCCTTTGAAATAAAGGTCTGTGGACGTTTATGTGGAATAATGTGACATAAACCCCAAATCAATGTTCATGCCATCTTCCACCATATTGAGAAGTGAAATAACCCTAATCTCAGAAGCCCATCTCTGATGTGTACTGTTGAAATGTCCTTTTAAAACCATTATTGACATATCTGAGATTGAGTGGTCATTCTGAGAGAAGTGTTTCCCCACTGGTTTTTCAGTCATCTTCAAATTAATACTATGTCTGTGCCAATTCCTTCTAGTGCAGAGTGCTTGCTTTGTCTCCCCCACATAACTTGTGTGAGGACATTTCTTGCATTGAATGAAATAAACAACATTCCTTGATGTACATGTATAAGTCCCCTGTATCGTGAATTGTCTGGTTTGTGATGTAACCACACAATCCTCCGAAGTGGAAATGAATGCACAAGTCTTACATCTTAGTTGTTTACAGGGTTGTGTATCATTTAGTGTCATGGTATTCTGTTCCGGTCCTAGTTTACTCCTATTAAGCAGGTTGGCTAAATTAGGTGGTTGTTTAAAAGATAGTAGTGGTAGTTCTTAAAAAATACAATTTAGGGCCTCATCCTCACTAAATTTTGGGTGGAGGTCCTTAATAATCTTATGTAGAAGTTCAAGGTCAGGGTGATACATGACTACCAAGGGTATTCTGTTGGTAGTGGTCCTTTCCTTATACTGAAGTAATTGTTCTCTTGGTACCTGTGTTGCACGTTCTACTGCTTTGTCAATTTCTCTGAAAAAGTGTCCCTGCTCAATAAAGGTGTTTTTCAACATAGCCAAATGTGTATCTTTGTCTTCCTCATTTGAACAGATATGATCATACCGAAGTGCTTCACAGTACATGACAGATTTTTTGTGTGTGGCTCGGGTGATTACTATTCCTGTGTAAGTATCTCTGTCTGTCTGTTGGCTTCCTGTAAATACACTCATGTAAGGTTCCATCCTTAATGGTGACAGTGGTGTCTAGAAAATGAACACTGGTGGCAGAATATTCCAGGGAAAGCTTTATAGTTGGGTGGAGGTTATTAAGTTCCTGATGAAAATCCTTAAGTGTGTCAGTGCCCTCTGTCCAAATTATAAAGAAATCATCAATGTAATGGAAATAAGTGAGTGGTTTGTGGGGACAGTGCCTTAAAAAGTCCTCCTCCAAATTCAACATGAAGAGATTAGCATACTGTGGAGCCATCCTGGTGCCCATTGCTGTTCCCATAGTTTGTACATAATGTTTACCACTGAAGCTGAAGTTATGTGTCAGAATGAATTCAGCAAGTTTCCCCACCACTTCAGGGTCAATGTTTTGGTCCAATCCTTTCTCATGTAGGTATTTAAGGCAGGCTGAAATACCATTTGTGTGCAGAATATTAGTGTAGAGGGATGTTACACCCCATTGTGGCTACAATTGTATTAGGTGGCAAGTCCTTACTGTATAACCAGAAAGTTTACACAGGAAGTGTGTAGTGTCCTGGATGTAACTATCCCTTTCTATAACCAGTGGTTTTAAAATGGTTTCTATAAGCCCTGAGATCCCCTCAGTCAGGGTACCATTGCCAGAGACTATGGGTCTTCCCAGAGTGCCAGGTTTATGTATTTTAGGCAGCATGTAGAATGTCTCTGGCTTGGGTTCAACAGGGATGAGGTCATTTAGTTTGTCTTGGACATGGTTTGGAAATAATCTAATTATGTCCTGTAGTTCTCTTTTATGGTTTGTAGTGGGGTCACTTTCCAGTTCTCTGTAGCAGGTATGGTCAGTTAGCTGTCTGTTGGCTTCATTAGTGTAATCCTCTCAGTTTAATATCACCACTGCAGAGTTGGTCCAATAAAAGGTATCAAACCATTTGCTTCTGAATTTGTTCTTACAAGGACCAATACGGCAACTAAACTAAATCTGTTAATAAACAGAATACATTTAAAACACAGAACAATTGTGTACTCTTTCCTATTATATGTCAAGAGTTTAGAAATAAATAAAATTGACTGTTTCTTGTCAGACTTTAGTGCGATACACTCAGCAGCTTAATGCAGTGTTTTTTTCTATAGAGCTTTTTTCTTCCTGCCTCAGTGACATCTGGCAGCATCCCACTGACCAGCTCCATCACTGACCTTGTTCTCAAAGCCTTACAGGTTATCCGTGAGAGTTCTCCACACCAGAACCACAATACCGTGGGTGACCATTGGCCAGCCACATTGGTCATGTGAGAGCCTGTGGGGGGGTGCCTATTTTGCTCCAAAGTCCTCTAGTTTTCTCCCCATGGTGCGGTATACAAGGGTGGTCAGCTTTCTGCCAGCTGGGGAGGGATTAGGAGAAATGGACAAAAGTGGGCTGGCAGCTGCACCAGTAAGGTGATGGTCTGATTATGCAGTACAGTAGTAACAATTTACATACTTTGTGACCCTGAGAAAATCAAGTTACTAAACCTTCCTGTGATCATGGGACAGACCTAAAACTAGTTTTAGCTTAGTGTGCCTTTCCTGGTCAAAATGTGTAAAATAAATTTAAAAAGGGCAGACTGCTTGGATTCTTGAGTTCTCTCTCCCAGATTCTTGAGTTCTCTCTCCCAGATTCTTGAGTTCTGTTTCTTGGTTCCCTTGCAGTGTGTTGTTTGGATTTCTTTCTGATTCATTATGCTGCAGTTTTATGGTTTGCCTTCTCAATGATGTTGAGCTACACATCAATCTGGGCTGGAACTACACAGCAACAGGATCTGTCATCACCTATGTGATCAGTAGTTGTAAGAATAAAAGACAGAAGAACACACATGTTTAATAAACTGACAGGCAAGCTATACAGTTAAAGTAAACTTTCACCTGCAGCTCCACCCCCTCTTCCCCCAGTAAAACAAACCCCACTGGACACTTATATTTGCTGTTAAGAAAGATACAGTGTGTGTTAAGCCTTTCCCACCTATGGTATCCACCTCCAAAAAATCCCTACAAATAATGCTTACCTTTGCTGGGTAGGACACAATGTGGTATTTGAAGATCCTCAATGAACTGTGCCTGGACATCTGTAGGATAAAAGTAGCAGCACAGTAGTGGTGGTCTAGTGACACTCATCATTGGTCATATCAGTGGTGATGGATTGTAGCGGGACTCACAGGGTAAATCAAATGCAGTCACAATTATAGGTAACAAAAGTTTGTGTGTAGCAATACGATTCAAGCTACTCTAGTTCTGAAAAAGGCTGCCATGACTCATACCACATCCTCGGACTATGACTGCAACTTGAACTTTCAGATTTGCTGCTTTGCTTTCCATTGTCCAGACCCTGAAGACTGCTTTTTGTTTTTCACGTTATTTAACATTGGGGCATGTACTAATAATAGTACACAAAATGTGCACAATAAATGACAATGTTAAGTGTGACAGGCCAGGCTGGCCTATGTGAAAAAGGCGTTTTATGTACCAATAATATAATAATTGGTATTTGTGATGGTTAAGCACCAGTATGGGCAATGCTATACACTTTGCCCCAAATCAAATAGATCCTCTGTTTCTACCAGAATGGCCTATCATCCTAGGCATTGGGTCATTGACAGAGCCACTTGCAAAATATGTGGACACCCACATCTAGGGCTTAGCCTATACATTTGGCTCCTATTTAAAAGATATGGACAATGTATTAAAACTTGTATAAACCATACATGTGGAAAAAGTGGTATTTGGTAATAATGGACATAACAAGTCTATGTATAAATATCCCAGGTTCACCCAGTATGGTCTGACATGAAAAATGTCACTGCACATTAGGGCACCAGCAAAATGCCCACCACGATCGTGGTGCCAGCATTGTGCTGCCTGACTCTGAGTGCACGGAATGCACCGGGGCATGTCTATGGTCTTTGAAGGGGCTGTGCCCCATGCATCCTCCATGTGAAGGGCTTCACCACTGACACCCCCTGAAAGTTATTATAATCACCTCCACGGTGGAGGTTTATTGGGAATGGGGTGCAACACTCATGCAGCGCTCTCCCTGCAGGGTGCGCCAACAAACAGTTTGCCACTGTGACAGGCAAACTGGTTGTGGCACTCTCATCACGTCACCCTCACTGCATCGACCCGATGACATGGTACCAGTATCCCACAAGATGAGGGGCTTGGGGCCTTGATGATATGTCTAAAAAAGTCTGATTTATATAATGCAGCACACATTATGATGTTAACTGAAATAGTACTGATTATGAATGCTTTTTATTTTCTAGGAAGTTAGCATCACCAAATCAAAGGAACAATGACTGGGGTGGTGTTTGCCCCCAACTATGTGAACTTTTATCTAGGTACATGGGGGGATATGTACATTTGCAACAGAGAAATGAATCCATTCTTTGAGTCCATACAGTTATACTGTCATTATGTTGACAATATCATTGTGCTATGTAGTGGTACAGAAAATTAATTGTGGTTGTCCATTTCATACTTTGAAGCCTCAAACCCAAATTTAAAGTTCAGAATAAAAGCTAACCTAGACAGAATTGCACTGACCTATTTAGAAAACGGACTTACTGCAGTTCTATCCTGGAATTTACAAACTGACATCTGGGACATGTTGTAGAGAACATTTCTCCCAGTCTGTTCTATAGCATGAATTGCAGTGACGTGGGTGATTTTTCAGAAATTGACAGCTGAGATGAAATGGAGTTTCAGGAAAGGGGGTACAAGGGAGTTGTATTCAGAGTGCCATAGCCAAGTCAAATTATATGGAACAAGAAGTGTTAGTGAATGGGCAGCGAGGTGATAATCCTACTTTGGATATTCCATTTTTAATTGCTAATTTTAGGAAGTGTTCTATGTTTTAAAATTGTTTCTATCTGACTTTGCAACTGCTTTATGCCTAGTCAGCCAATGTAATTTGTTGCCAATACTTTTCTGATTTTCCTGCCCTCTGCTGCTACTGTCTAATCTTTACTCTCCACCCTACCCCCAACCTGTTCTCCTTTGGCTCTCAAGCCACACTACCTGCCTGCATACTCTGCCTCCTAACCTCGGTGCTGCGCCACCTCTACCCCGACTTCTCACCTGGGCCTGCTATCCAAAACTGTGTTTTCACTCCCTCTTCCAAATTGCCAGCTAAACTCCTGCCCACTCTTTTGTCCCTAAACTGCTCTGTCTGCACCCCACCCACCTGTTTGAGTTCTGCAACCAGCCTCCCCCACCCTCTAATTTAGCTTTGTATTTAGGTTTTTGATTTTTCCCTGTTTTCCCCTTACAGCTCTTGGCCCCTGACTGGGTGCACCGGAATTTGAGCGGCATGACTCGGCCTCTTCTAATGGCCGCTGCCCATGCCACCGCTTATGCCATCAAGCCCTGAAACTTTAGCTGCCGAAAGCAGCTCCAGGTACTGTTTCTCCTTCAAACAACTGCCGCTACTCTGTTTCCTCAGGTGCTTTCTCCAACCGCACCCATATTGGCTCCTTCCCTGGGAACTCTGCCCTGATTGGATCACTGGCTGCTTTCAGTTCTGCCTGATTGGACTTCCCAACTGCACCAGCTCTGTGGTTACAAGCCCAGCTTTTCATCTCTCTGCTGCTACCCTTAAGTTAGCACTTCCTGCGCTTAGTACCTACTTGCATTTTCTCCCACCTGCCCTTCCCCGGCCCCCACAACTTTAAATACAGTTTGTTCCTGCCCTCTTTTAAATAATGCTTCCTGATTGGCCACAGTCTATCTGCCAAGTCTTAAAGGAGCACACAGATCATCGACAAGGACCAAACCAAAATATTATTCACTTCAGGGGTTAGGTTGTTGAAATTTTCTGCAGCGTTCATCATTTTAATTGTGACTCTGTTGCTGAAATTGTGGACTTCACTCTTCCTATGCCTTCTGGCTGACCTTCTGCCTTGTTCCCTAGCCCCATGCATAGGCACATTCCCAGTGGTAAAAAATGCTCTTCCTTGCAGAAACCAGTCCTCCACCTTAATACTTCTGTCAACAGCACTAGACCACCCTATTCAGTCACCTTGGTGAACTGAGACTACAACATTGTTGCCTAACGGTGTTCTGTCCTAAGCACACCACCTATGCCCTACCTATCTATGCTTACATACCAGGCCAGGGTGCTACTTCATGCAACCCTGGGTGCTCTTGGTGCATGCTTTAGCTACCCCGAGCCTTGCCCATTACCCTACCGTAAACATGCATGGTGCTACAGACTGATGCTGAGTGCACTTAAAAGGATTCTAGTTCTGCTACTGCTCTGCTCAGGTAGTGTCAAGTTAAATTCAGGTCCCCTACTACCAATCTCTGCTCCCCGGGACCTAGCAAACCTCAAGTGGCTAAGCATCCTCCACATAAATGTATGCAATCTCTTGAAAAAAAAAATTAGATGCTATCCAGACCTGTATCACTCATACCAAGCCAGATGTTCTATTGGTCTCAGAGTCCTGGCTCAAACTCTCCACTCTGGACCTTGAGGTGAACATTCCATTCTACAATATATTCTGAATGGATATACTGGCCAGAGGAGGTGGGGTTGCCATCTACATTCGGGATAGATTCACTGTTTCTATCTCTGACTCCACATTTGTCCTGAAGGAATTTGAAAGTCTAATGATCAAAGTTCAACTCTCCTCTTCCTTGTCCCTGTACATCATAGGATGTTATAGGCATTCCTCCATGGGCCTATAACTGCTGAGCTTCCTAACCTGCTCCTTGAGTATAATGCATTCTGAAGTCATCATTCTGGGTGACCACAACCTGGACTTGCTTTCAGACCACTCTAAGCCTCTATAAAACCTCTGTGACACTTTTGGGTTTGTCCAAATCATCACAGAAGTAACCCATCCGAACAAAAAAAAAAATCCCAACAAAAGTTCCATGTTTGAAATTATACTAGTAAACAAACCTTACCTATTTTCCAACTCAGGCATCTTTTTCACAGATTTTAGTGATCATTGCACCATTGCTTGCATAAGGTCTGCACCCAAACCAATCTCTATGTCCTGGCTCATCTTTAAAAGATGCTTACATAACTTCAATCCCCTGGCCTTCCTCATGGACTTGCAGAACTCCTTGTACTGGCAGGACTTCTACCTAGCCAAGATGGTTGAGGCAGCATATGAGACATTCCAAAATATTGTCAATGGAGCACTAGATAAGCATGCTCTCCTGGTCAAAATCCACACCAAGAAGATATTATTTCCTTGGTTCACGGCCAAATTGAAGTCCACCCTACTCAGTAGGGACAAACTTTGGAAAAAGGTGTGGAAATTAAAGCTTCCTTCTGACTGGACTGCCTTCAGGGCAGCCAGAAATCTCTGCATGAAGATTACCAGGATTGAAAAGGCTAACTATTATCGTATAACACTGGACTCCTCCATCACATGCCTTCCAAGCCCTGGAAAACCCATAAAGATATTGAAGGGCATGCATCCTCTAGTTCCCTCCCCACAAAAATATTGCATGATGGCTCCTCCATCACTGACAAAGCTGGGATCCTAGACCTCCTAAACAACTACTTTGCCACTGCAGGGATGGCATTCAACTAATCACTGGCCAACAACTTCCAAACCCAGCTTGCAACCCAGGCCCCAACTAACCCTGCCCTATTCATCATGCTCCAGCCATAAGTTTCTCCTTTCAGCCTGTTACACTCAAAGAAGTGGAAAACCTGTGTCTACAGTTGGATACGAGAAAAGACACGGGAGCACATCTCCTTGGATTGTACTTTTTAAAGCTCAGCCATAGAATCTTGACAGTACCAATCACACATCTCTTCAATGTGTCCCTTGGTTTGGGTGAACTCCCGTCAATCTGGAAGACTGCTCAAGTTATACCACTTTTCAAATTAGGAGATCCAAGTGGCCTCAATAATTGCAGGCTGATTTCCTTACTTCCCATCCTCTCTAAACTGTTGGACAACATAGTCAATACTCAACTCAGGAACTACCTTGACACTTTCAACCTGCTTAATCCAGTACAATCAGGCTTCAGGCCTCACCACAGTACTATTTCAGCACTTACAAACATAGTGAATGACTGGCAGAGAGCCCTTGATGTAAAGAAGCACGTGTGTGCAGTCTTTCTTGATTTAAGTAAGGCATCTGATACCATGGCCAATGACCAGCTTTTGTTTACCCTTCACAATATCAGACTGGACACACTATCCATGAAATGGTTCTCTTGTTACCTGGCCAATTGAATGCAGCAAGTCAAAGCAGTGGAAGATCTTTCTTCACTGAACCCGATCAGCAGATGAGTGCCGCGGGGCTCCATTTTGGGACCACTGCTATTCACACTACACATTAACAATATTGACCATGGAATAAAATCATCCAACAGCCACCTATTCACTGATGACACAGTCCTCTACATTGCCAGACCTACCCCTGAAAGTGACTGCATGGACCTTCAATTAGATTTCAGTCTACTACAATGAAACCTCTTAACAAAAAACTATTCCTAAATACCAAAAAAACTAAGGCCATGCTCTTGTCACCACTCACTATGGTCTCAAATTCCTCCATGTCTGGCTCGATGCCACCTATCAACACATTACTGGGTGAATCACAAGATTATGCAAGAAAATTCAAATATCTAGGGGTGTGGATTGGCAACAGACTCTCCTTCATTGAGCATGTAGAAGAACTCTCAAAAAACTGAAGCAAAGGTTTGGCCTATTTTATAGAATTAAACATTTGCTTACCCAAGAGGCTAGGAAGAGGCTGGTACAAACCACCTTCCTAGCACTCTTGGATTATGTTGACTTCCTCTATGGTCAAGTTCCAGGGTCAGTCCTAACAAAACTTGATATCCTGTACAACAGAGCCCTACAAGTCATCTCTGATGCTGCCTACACCATGCATCATTGTGTACTTTATTCCCTGGTGGGTTGGTCATTCCTTATGTCCAGGAGACAAAGGAAGACTATGCTTTGGACCTACAGAGCAATTATCAAGAAGCTTCCCCTTTATATCTCTGATTGCCTGCCCTTCTGTACCTTAAGTAATTATGCCCTGAGAAGTTATTCTTACATCTCATTATCTGTATCAAAGGTCAAATCCCATTTTGGTAGAGCTTCCTTCAGCTACGTGCTACCCCAGTTATGGAATAAAATTCAAAAAACCTTACACCTGTCTAGACCAATTAATCTTGTGGAGTTCAAAATGTTTTATGCAGGATCCTTTACTGAGCCCTGTAAGTATTTTTCCTGATGTCAGTAGGACTGAAACCATTACAGTAATAATATTGGCACTCACCTCTCTTTCTATGCACCTCCATACATTTCAGTCCTATTTCCCAGCAGGTTGTCCTCAATACTTGCCAACATTGTTTATATTAAGTAATTGTTGTTTTTATATGAGAGCCTAGTGTATATCTTTTCTATAATTTGGTGTCTTCCAAATTGTTTTAACACCCAGTGCTTTGACCTTACCCAGGCTGTCCATGTTATACTGTTGTACTGACAATGTGTTCCTGTTATTCTGTTGTATTGCTTATGTGTATTCACCCAGGCCCATTTTGCAAATGAGCTTGCTCAATGGTGTTCCACCTGGTAAATATTGATTGACTGATTGATTGCAGAACTGATATCAGGTGGCTGTTACATCAGGCAGTGTTGAGAATGGAAATAATATTGTTCAAGGAATGGCAAGTATTAGGCATTAAATCAAAATGAAAACACATGTCTTAACTTTGTAGCTACATTTACATTTCAGTTGTCCCAGATAGAACAAACTCTGGACAGAACCCACGTGGCTGCAGCTGAGCTCACGACAAAACAGTCTGCCATGCCCAAGAAGGCTGTGGTGCAGTTGCGCATATGCAACTACTCATGCATGAGCAGAAAACATCAGTGGTCATCTTGTGCATGGCAGCTGAAATAATGCACCCTCTGAGGGTTGGGGAGTGAGCCAGCTGTTTTGGAGTTGCAGAATGATCATTCCACAACTCCAAAATGAAAGCATACCATGGTGTCAATCCAGTAGCTTGTTTTTAGAGCTACCGTAAGATGGCTCCAGGCTCCACCCACTGCAGCCATAAAGAGTGGGTCAGAAGCACTGACATGTCCTTTAGATGGATTCAAAACTCCTAGAGTGCATTTGACAATGCCCTAGGTTCATGCATAGACGAGGTCCAAATTTGCATGGCAAGTTTGTCTACAGTTATTAAGAAACAGTAACCGATAACAATCTTAGATCAGATTGGATGCCCTGGTCTCCAAGTGGTAATGCATGTAGACACTGCAAATTCTGTAAATGTATGATATGGGGCAATACTTATTGAGATAGTACATTACTGATGAAATTTTCCACACTAGGAATTAATTAATTGATAGCTCAGAGAATATTGTTTATCTGGTGATGTGCATTTGTGGTAGATTATTCATTGGAAAAACGTAGAAAGTTTGAAATGTATAAAATGCATATTGATGAACACCTTGAATATGTTGCTGATAGGGCTTGTTTAGAGGAGTGTTTTTACTACTGTCATAATTTTGATATTGTTTAGGGGAGTATTTTTACTACTGTCATCATTTTGATATTTGTTTCTCGCTTGCAACTATTTCATCACACAAATGAAAAAGGCCACCTGCTTTTATAGCACTTTTTGCATCCATTCATTTTATTTTCAAGGCGGGCCCAAGGGAAAGGCCTAATTAATATTTTTTATAAAGCATCATTTTGATCACCTTGCAGGGATCCCCAACCCACTAGGAAACCAACATGGCGCTGTCAAAATGTTTTGGTTTTATGGCCACCATGATGGGCTAGGATCAGAAGCAGAGTTGGGCACCATGCCAGGGGATGGACCTGACTGAAAAAAAAACCCTCCCTGCTGTCTCAATCACAGATCATAGAACCTGTACAGGGTATATCCCATTTTCTGGCTGATTACAGGACAGAGTATATCCCTGCCTAATATTTTCAAAGGTGCAGGGGAAGACCCACTAGCAGTAATTCATGTGGGTATTAATGATATCATGCAGAAAACTTTACCTGAAATGCCGAAGGACTATAATAAGCTAGTGCAAAAATTGGTGAATAGAGGATGTGAGATAATGATTTCTGAATTATTACGAGAATCTAGGGCATCTGTGTATAAAAAAAGAGAATTGCTTTAATAAATGAATGGCTATGTAGATGGACAGGGGCAAGTGGCTATAAATTTATAAAGCATTGGGGGACATTTGAAAACAATGACAAACTGTATAGTAAGGATAGGTTGCATCTTAACCATAGGGGTAGTAGAATATTGGGGAATAGACTGAGAAATGAGATATAAATTTGTTTAAACTGAAGGAGAGGGGGGCGACCAAGGAATTTAAAGAAAATATACTTCTAGGTAAAAAAAAATATATATATATGTTAACCAGTAAGGTAATGATTTTTAATGTGAGAAGTTTAAACAAAATTGGTATGGCTGAGTTGGAAATGATAATGAGGAGGGATAAACTTGATATTGTTGGGGTAGTTGAAACCTGGTGGTCAGATGAAACCCAGTGGTATCAACAGATAACCTGGATATAGATTAATATATAAAAATAGAGATGGGAGAAGGGGTGGGGGTGGCTTTATTCATTAGGGATGAATTAGAAGTTAGGGTTATAGATGTCAATTATAATGTGGGGAGTATTGAAATTGTTAGTGTTGACCTGTTGGGTATTAGAAGGAGGAAATGTAGTTTCTCCATTTTTTATAGACCACCAGATACAAAAATGGAGGATACTGAAGTATTCCTTGAATATGTCACTAGCCTGGCTGAAGGCACTGATTTAGTGCTTATAGGGGATTTAAATATGCCAAACATTAGATGGAGTGAATATATCAGTCAATCAATCAATCACTTTATTTAACCAGGCATAAACACCATTGAGCAAGCTCATTTTCAAGGTGGTCCTGGGCATTAATACAATACAGTACACTTCATAAGATTACAATTACTGTGGAAAATGGTGCAAAAAAAAAAAAAAGGAAAAACATTGTGAAGGTGCCGGTCAATATGGGCCTATACATACCGGTCAACATAATTAACATGCAAAGGTACATAATGATAAGCTTTACTGAAATGAGAAAAGACAACAATCCCATATAGTCTCTGCTATGTAACAGCTCAGACCAAAATGACAAAAAAATAAGGAGGTATTAAGGAATAGGGTAGAAACTGGGGTGAAAGAGTAGGCAGCCAAAAGGGAGGCCATAATAGGTAAAAGGTAGAGAATAGGAAGGGCCATCTTGGATTAAGGGAACTAGGCTTGTAAGTCCTAGATTTCTGTTGTTAGGAAATGGGGTGGATGAGATACTTAGGCGTAGGATTTGAGAGTGGCACCGGGCTTAGGGGTCATCGGCATCTAAAACAGTTGCATGATTCCTTCAGATAATCCATTAATAGAGCTTTGAATGTGAAAATGCTTGGAAGTGAGGATAATTTTAATGAGTCTTGCATAGTGTTCCAGAGTGATGGAAGTGAGAAATTGATTGCTGCTGAGCCAAGGGTAGTTTTCACTCTAGGAATCTGGAAGCAGGTTAAGGAGAAGCGTCTCAGGCCATAGGAACTTTTAGCCCATTTGAAGATGTTCGAGATGTATGCAGGGAGGTTATCAGATAATGCTCTAAAAAACCAGAGGAGAGCATTCCTTTTTCTTCTAGTTGAGAGTGAGGTCCATCCCAAAACCTGGTATAGGCGACAGTGATGTGTACTACAGGGTAGATTTAAGATAAATCTTAAAGCCGGTGGTAAAGGTGTCCAGTTTGTTTAGCATCATTGATGGGCAATGACTGTAAAGGAAGTCAGCGTAGTCAGTATAGGTAGGAATGTAGTTTGTACTAGTCTCATTCTGGCTTCGACGAGTAGGTGTTTAATGCGATAGAATAAACCTAATCGCTGTCTTACTTTTTTCGAGGTTTCATTCAAGTGACACAGGAAGTTGAGCTTGTTATCCAGCCAGAACCCTAGGTATTTAAAGGTATCAACTACTTCAAGGGGTTCATCTAAGAGTGTTCAGATCTGTGTGATATGTGGACATCCGGAAGTAGACTTTGGTGAGAGAATCATTGCTTTAGTCTTTTTGGCGATGAGGAGGAGCATATGAGTGAGAAGGTTGTATTGGAGGGTGATGAAGTCTTTCTGTAAGTACTCATGGGCCAGATCAAGGATGAATTTGTGGTATAGAGTACAGTATCATCTGTGAATAAGTGCACACTTGCTGTGGCCAGCTGCAAGTCCAGATTATTGATGTATATTGCAAAGAGGATAGGGCTCAGGATGGAACCTTGTGGGACTCCTTGTAACAAGGATTTTGTGGGGATAGATCTCCCATGGCTTCGACTTGTTGTAACCTATTGGTTAGGTAGCTGGTGAACCATTTAATGGGAGAACTATCAAGTCCGATGTTACTCAGTGCTGTAAGCATGATGGTATGATCCACAGTATCAAAGGTCTTACTTAGATCAAGGAAGAGGGCAAATACATGCTTCTTAGAGTCCAAGGCCATTTGACAGTCTGTAGTTACTTTGGCAAGAGCCGATACTGTACTGTGTTTGGCTCTGAAGCCAGACTGAGCCGGGTTTAGCAACTTTTGTGAATCCAAATGTTCTCTAAGTTGGATGTTGACAATTTTTTCAAGTAATTTAGAGAGACGGATAGTATAGAAATAGGCGGTAATGATTCAGATCACTCAGATCCCAGTCTTGAATAATAGTAGGATGTGGGCAGTTTCCACAAGACAGGTAGCTAACCTTGAATCAGAGAGGTGTTGAATAAGTGTGTAATGAGCGGTCAGATAGGTATGGCCAAGTTTTAGGAAGTAAGGTTCAATATTATCTGCACCGCACTCTTTTGTATCAGAGAAAGGAGGTCCTCCACTTGTGAACAGCAATTGTGAGAAGCTGAAGGGGTATGGAAGGAAATAGCTTAGAGTGTAGAGTACAGGAATACCTAATGGCGATAGGTATGAAACAATGTATACAGAAAGCACAAGAGGGGAAAATATATTAGATGTTACCTTAACAAATATCCCAGATGTAATTAAGCAAATTAGGATTCAGCCACAACTGGGGACAAGTGATCACAATTCAATACAGTTTAAAATGCTTTGGAAAGCCAATATAGTGAAGGGAAAAACTGAGCAGTTTTTATACAATAGAGAAGACTATACAGCTATAAGAGATAAACTGAGTAGTATCAATTGGGAAGTTAGAATGAAAGATCTTAGCATGGAAAAGTCTTGGGAACTGTTCTTAGGCATAATGAATGAAGTAATAGGGAAATATATACCTAGGAGGAGTGTATATAATCATAAAGGCAAAAAAAAACACTGTGGCTTACAAAAACTATAATTAGATTATGCAAAAAAAAAGAAAGTGTTGTTCCAAAGAATGACAAAACAAAGTTCATCAGCATCTAAAAATAAGTATAAGATTATATTGAAGCAATTGAAGAAGGAAATAAAAAATGCAAAGAAAAATTTGGAATTTCGATTGGCGATGGACAAGAACAATAGCAAAAGTTTCTTTGCATATATAAATGGTAAAAGGAGAGGAAATAGTATGGTCAGTCCATTAAATATCGAGGGGGTTATGACTTCTAAACCAAATGAGATTTTGGATGAATTTAGTAGATGCTTTGGAGCATTATATATAAAACATGATGGAGTTGTAGAGATGGAGCATTTGGGAAAGAGTATACTTGCTCCCAGGAAAGTAATAATGGAAGAAAAAGTTGGAAGTAGGATTAGGAGACTAATGGTAGAAAAGGCGGCAGACCCCAACGGGATACATCCCTATTTTCTGAAGGAATTGGAGGATATATTACCACCAGTTATAACTAGACTGGGACAAAAATCACTGGCAGAGGGGGTGGTGCCAGAGATGTGGAAATTGGTGTATGTAGTGCCTATTCACAAGAAGGGTAATAGGAGTGAGGTGGCAAATTATGAACCGGTGAGCCTGACCTCCATTATAGGGAAGATCATTGAAAGTATCCTGAGTGAAACTATTATGGAATAAATGAGAGGTAAAAATCTAGTGGATAGAAATCAACATGGATTTGTGGTAAATAGATCATGTGAAACAAATTTGGTGGTCTTTTATGAATTTATTAGTAAGTTTATTGATGAGGGAATGTAGATATGATAATGCTTGATTTTAGTAGAGCCTTTGACACTGTTCCACAGTGTAAAATTATTGAAAAGCTTATTGGGGTAGGGTTAGATTCAACCATAGTAAGATGGGCTGAACAGTGGCTGGCAAATAGGTTTCAGAGGGTGAGACTATATGGCCATGTGTCTGATCCACTATAGGTGGTGAGTGGTGTGCTCCAGGGTTCAGTGCTTGGACTATTGTTGTTCAGCATATTTATTAGTGATTTCAAGATATCTAGTGAAAATAAGCTAGTAAAATTTGCTGATGATGTTAAGGTAGGGGATGTAGTGGATATTTTTGATGATAGATTGATATTTGGACAGGATTTGATTTATATAAAGGAATGGGCAAATAAAAATGGGATGACCTTTAATAGGGAGAAATGTATTATAATGCATTTTGGGATGCATAATGTTCAGCAGTCTTATAATATACAGGGCCTACAATTAAAGGTATCAGTATGTGAAAAAGATCTAGGAGTATATGTACAAAATGATCTTAAAAGTGGTGCCCAAAGTAAAAGAGTATCAAATAAAGCCATGCAGTTGGTAAACTGCATCAGATGGGGTTTCCAATCAAGCAGTGGGGAGGTTTTGTTGCCTTTGTATAGGACAATGGTTAGGTCCATCTTGGATTATTGTTCTACAGTGTTTTGTCCCTTCCTTAGTAAGGATATTAGGGTAATGGAGAGGCCTCAAAGAACCTTTAGGAGAATGATTGCTGGAGGTTGGGATAGGTCACATGAGGGGAGATTGGAGAAATTGGGTTTGTGGACATTGGTGAATAGAAGAGTGAGAGGCAACTTATTGTTACTGTATAAAATTCTGGGGGATGAGGATCTTAAACTGGAGTTGGGTTTAGAGTCAGTGATACAGTCATATTACCTAAGGGTACATAATAAACAATTGAGGGAGGAAACGGTAAAAACTGAGTTGAGAATAAATGGTTTTAAATGTAGGGCAGTTAGAATGTGGAATAGACTGCTGAAGGATGTGGTGGATACTGATAGTGTGAGTACTTTAAAAAAAAGATTGGATAAGTTCCTTATAGAACTAGGTGACTTAGGTCATTGTCACCGAATTGTGGGGGAAGTCTCTTTGGGCTTGGCCTTTTTGACTTCCTTAAACCTCCAGTATGAACTCCAGTATGAACCCTGTCTGATTACAGGGTATGGAGGGGAGAAATAACAGATTAAAAAGAAAAACAATTGCTTTGGTTAAAATGAAGAGAAAGAGCCAACATTATAGCACTGCAGTACAGTCAGTACTACCAACTACTACAGCAAACAAAGTTTCCAAATGGACCTTGGTCACTTGTGGGCCAGCCAGGGGAGGGAGGATTGAGCATCCTATGGATGGTTCTCCTTGCAAGAAGTGGGGGTACAGACTGTGGCCCCCTGTGAGATTACTGCACCCAAAGCATAAGCTGTATGGCAACATAGTGGATCTGTGGAAAAGAGCATGAAATAAAAGGATTTTACAACAGAGCAACTTACACTGCTACTTGAAGTATGGTGAGACAATATAAATACAGTATATACTGTACCTCTTGGTTTCAGTTGGCTGCTTACTAGTGGTATGTGAAGCTGGCTAAATTCTCACTGCAGATTAATTAGTGAATTTGCACAATTCAGTAAGTTAATTTACCTTTTGAAGTTCCTATTCGTGGTATAGGGCTAACTTAATGAATGGTGAATTTGGTAACTTCGCCAGTGAAGTGGAACCCATAGACAAAGTTCACTATGTACCATGGGATTGGAGGTCACATGGTATTGAAATGAGCTGTATGCAATATAAACCGCTAGAGTAAACTAATTGTATCGCAATAATCTTAATTTCCATGTGTCCATGTGTCCACCAATAGATATGTGGATGTATGCCCTGCTTCTACCTTGTAAACTAGCACCAAAATGGATGTAGGGCTTTGAAAACCCAGCCCAGGAAATGTAGTTAATTTGGTGTGATGTGGGGTGGGGTGTGGTGTAGTGTAGTGTAGGGTGGGTGTGTGCATGTGTGTGTGTCCACTTCAAAAAGACCCTTAGCTCTAATTCTGAAAGTTATTAAAGGTTTTGAAAGTGTAAATGCTTCACTGGTCCCAAATTTTGGAAGTCAGTGTCACGAATCCACTCCTTGGGGTCAGGTCCAATGAGCTCACAGTGCCCACCTTAAGTGCAGTCTGTGATGGCGGTGGGACAGGACTACCCTCCTTATGTCTTTTAAGACTGCTTGCCAAGGTCACAACTGCATCTCTGCCATGAGGACCGAGGGTGTCCCACTAAACTCTGGATAAGGGCACAATACCAGTCTCAAATCTTGTGGCCAAATATGAACTCTTCCTTGGCTATTACACAAAGGAGGAAGACCCAGACGTCACACACTCTTCAGGTGTAGCAGTGTAAAACCTGATTTGACATTCTCCCTACAGGACATGCAACAGCCTGGTTCAAAATCTATGCAGACTTTGGTGTTCTCCCTATCCTTCTAGATGTCCCTTACAGACCCTTTTTAATTTGGTTGCTATTAGTGACCCCTGTAAGCAATTACCAGTTGTCACAGATTATTAATACTATTTCACAATTCACACACATATATAGAAATCTCATACAGGCAGAATTTCTTTAGAAAAACAAATGTTTTTACTAAAATACTTAAATACAGTTATAACTAAAAAGAGAAAATACTAATTTGAGTTACAGTATGCAGAAACAAAATGGGAAAAATATATGCAGAAAATGCACGGGAGCTGTTAGGCAAGTCTACCTTATAATTGCAGTGGATTGAAGTCCAGAAAAAGTAGTTGAAAGTTCTCAGTTTCTTTAGTCCTTGGCAGCCACACTAGGTTTTAGCAGTTAGGCTTCCTGTGTGTGTCAGGTGGAATCCAGATGAGAAAGTGTCTTAAAGTGCCCTGATTTGGGGCTATTTATACCTCTGGTTTCAGTCCTTGAAATAGTGAATGAAAATCTCAGACTTTTATGAGAGTAGATGGCACTGTTGTGCTTCCCAACACAATTGTCCTGGCTCAATAATTAACCAGTAACATGACTGTCAAAGTTAAAGCTTTGATGTCTCACTATACACCCTATAAGCTAATTCACAGTGCCCTGTTAGAATTTCACAAAGGTTTGCCAGAAGGATGTTTTTTTTCCTGTTATCTTATAAAATGAAGCATATTACATAGAAACACAGATTTTGATGACAGATAAGGACCGCTTGGCCCACCCAGTCTGACCATTTCACTACCTATTGGATAAACTGCAGATCCTTGTTAACCAACAGCCTACTTCCTCCTACCTCCCATTATAATTGCCTTACATCTGTCCCATGCATTCTTGAATTCCTCCATTGTTTTTGACCCCATGACCTCCTCAGGAAGGCCATTCCATGCGTCTTCCATGAAAAAATACTTCCTCACGTTGTCAATGAGCCGTCCCCCCATCTTTAAATTGTGCCCCCTTGCTATCACACATCTCTTTTTCTGAAAGATGCTACCCTCTTGGACTTTATTGATTCCCTTGAGGTACTTAAAGTTTCTGTCATGTCCCCCCTCTCCCTCTTTTCCTTGAGGGTATATATATTAAACTTTAGTCTCTCTTCATATGGTTTCTGGTGCATTGCCTTCTACATCCTATCCTCACTGCCGTTTACTACTATCTTTTCATCCTCCCTACTATCCACCTATGAAGCCCTAATTGTAAAAATTACATTGCCCTACTCCTCCTCATCTTCATTGCTGGAATCTATTGCCACCTGGGCACCAAGCCCTCTGCTACCTTGGACCTCATTACATCCATAACATTCCTCTCACTCAAAGGCAAACTATATTTACTAGGTGATGTAAACCTTAACTGGTTATCACCGTTTACCTCCAAGATGAGAAACAACATCTCTGCCCTCAATCTTTCACAACTCATCCAAGAACCCACCTGTCTAAATCACAGAACCTCAAATCACTTTCTCTTGGACTGTGCTCTCACCTCCCACCCTCACAGAATCATCAAGTCAGACATCCTCCCAGATGCTCTTAGCAACCACCATCCAATATTCATGATAAGAAAGGTCCATAGACCAGCTCTGCCACACAAAACCCTACTGCTCCGCTCTTTTGGTTCCCTTAACTTAAACCCATCCTCACTAAACTAACCAACCCTGACTGGTCCCCAATAGTTTCTGCCTCAAATGTTGACCAAGCCCTTGATTACTTCAAAGCTAAATTTCGAGCAACCTGGAATTCCTATGCCCCTCTCAAACAAACAAGAATTTGAGGCAATCACCATCCTTGAATCACCCCCGAGTTAATGATCTGCTTCAGGGAGCCTGATAAACCTTGGCAAAAACATAAGGCCACTCATCTCCCATCCGATCTAACCCTATACAGCAGGTAAAGAAATCCCTATACAAAGGCTACCAGATTAGCTAAGTCTGAATATTTCCAATCCTCCTTCCCACAAAATATCAACTCCCCATCAAAATTCTGGAAAGTGGTTCATTCTCTTTTCTCCCTCCTTCTCATCCCCCCGAAAGCTGAGCATAAACAACTCCCCAGTGTTTGATCCTTAACTAGTGCCTCAAGAGTTTAATGCCTACTACACCTCCTGTGCCTCAACTCTGCTAAAGTCTCTTCCCCAACCCCTCTTCCCTGCTCCCTCCCTCCCCTCTCCCTCAATCCTCCTGCACTTCCCCCTTCTTCTCTTTCTCTCCTGTCTCTTCAGTGGAGACCCTAACCACCCAGCTGTCTCTCAACCCTTCCAAAGGCTCCTCACTGGATGATCTAAACCCAAAACTCCTTTACCTCTTTTCCTCTGCTATCACCTACCCACTCTCCCTGCTTCTAAACCTCTCCTTTAAGACCTCCTTCATCCCCTCACCTTGGAAACATGCAGAGGTCCTCCACCTCCCTAAGGCGGAGACCCCTCCTCCGCTGCAAACTATCAGCCTATCTCCCTCCTCCCCACCCTTGCCATGCTTCAAGAACACTTGGCTCTCCCTCAGCTAGCCTCCTTTCTAGCTGACTCCTTTTTCACTCTATTCCAGTCTGGTTTTCGGAAGAACCACTCCACCACCTCCTCCCTCCTAAGGCTCACTGACTCCATACTCTCCGGGATGGATAACGGCCCCAATACCTCTGCTATCTTTGTCAACCTTGCCAAGGCCCTCAACACAGTCTCTCATACCCTTCTCCTTGCCTCCTTCATGGCTGTTGCACTGTCTGATTCTGCTCATGACTGGTTTAGAGTCTACCTCTCAGGTAGAATGCAATCCATCAAGATCCTTGATAAAATCCCACTCCCATCTCTATTGGAGTCCCACAGGGCTCCGTACTAGGCTCTATTCTCTTCTCCATCTTCTTCAATGACCTCCCCGAAGCCTGCTCCCCTTCATCCTCTACCCATATGTATGAAGACAACACAGTCCAGTATCCCTCTGGAAATTTCCCTATAGATGTATCAACCATCCTTTAGCAAGACTTCCACCAGGTTCAGCTATGGTTTGCTTCACATCAGCTATTCCTAAATGCCAAAAAGACTGTCTCAGTGACCTTCGGCATAAGGCAGAGACTCTCAAGACTTCACTCCCTTCCATCTTTCCATACCATTGATGGGACAATCCTTGAGGATACCTCCTCTTTCAGATACCTGGGGGTCTGGCTGAACCCACATCTCTGCTTCTCTGGACACATTGACGTCATTCTGAAAAAACCTGTGCCCCAAGCTTGGATCCCTATTTAGAAACCATAGCTGCATCCCTTCCATGGTACAACTTGAATTAGTCCAGAAGATGATCCTTCCTATTATTGACTACTGCAAGGTAGTCTATGGTGCCACTCCCAAATCCTTCTTGACCAGACTGGACTCTCTCTTTAACTCCTTCTGTTGCTTTGCCCTTGATGCTCCTCCCCGTACCCATCACTGTGACCTATACCATGCTTTGTTCTTTCCCCCTTTGGCTAACAGATGTCTCACTCTCTATGCCAAACATACTTCTAAATTCTGGCTAGGGGAACTTCCTCCTACCTTCTATCCTCCCTCTCCCTTCCCCCTCCTCTCTAAAACTCATTCAGATCTTCTGATACTCGTGCTCTGCAGACCTCCCATCGCACTACCCTTATTGGTCAATCAGGTTTTTTCCATCGCTTCCCTAAAATCTGGAACTCCACCTCCAAATTCTTCATTCCTCCTCCTTCCATTCCCTATCCTCTGCCAAAAACAACTTTCTTGCTGTCAACTGGTTCTGCTTCAGCCCTCCTTAATCAAATGCTCTACCTTCTAAATTTACCCCTCCCTGCCTACTCTGACAATCACTACCTTATCTTCCCCTTTCTTCCTACTACCTCCCCCATTCTCTTTTCCACACGTCCTTTCTCCCTCTGTGACTACCAAGCTTCTGTCTCCTACTCTCACTTCCTTCTTCCTTGTGCCTACAGAGCGTCAGCCCCTGGCAGCGTTCACTACACCCTGGAGGGGCTAGCTTTTTAGGCCATTTCCCCCTGTCCCCCAAATGTCCCTCTAACTCCCGTCTACTTAGCACTTAGATAGGTGCCAGCTACTTATACCCGAACTCCAGCATTTTCAGTCTTGTCTGGTTAGTGTTTATTACTGTGTACAGATAAAAACTCTGAGCCATGTTAAATATTTAAATTATGTTAATCACCTTTCAAATGCATAAAACATATACCATTTTTAACTGCTTATGTTATGCTGTTACACATTGCTGTCTAAATGTTTTTGTATGTTGTTACTGCCACATCCTATTGTACCCCTCCCCCCAGGTTGCACCGGGAGACAAGCAACTTGTTGCTCAGTGTGCCTTCCTGGTGAAACATTTCAATAAATAAATCAACCATTTTTGTTGCCCTCCTCTGGACTGCCTCCATCCTGTCTATGTCCTTGTGGATATGGGGTCTTCAGAACTGAACAAAGTACTCCAGATGGGGTCTCACCAACTGTCTGTACAGAGGGATGACAACTTCTTGTTTTCTACTGGTGATTCCTCTCCCTATGCATGCCAGTATCCCCTAGCCCTCCTTACTGCCTTCTCACATTGTCTGCCCACCTTTAGGTCATCTGATATGACTACCCCAGGTCCCATTCCATTTTTGTTATTGTTAATACCTCCCCCCAATGATGTACTCTTCCTATGGGTTTTTGTTTCCCAGGCACATTACTTTTCACTTCTTTGTATTGAATCTAAGCTGACATACTTTTGACCATTCCTCCAACCTTGCCAAGCCCCTTCTCATCCTTTCCATCTCCCCCTTGTGTATCAACCCTGTTGCAGATCTCTGTGTCATCTGCAAAGAGGCAAACTTTTCCTTCCAGTCCCTCTGCAATGTCACTTAAAAAGACATTAAAGAGGACTGACCCCAGTACTGAATCCTGCAGTGCCCCTCTAGTAACCCCTCTGTCCTCAGAGTGGACTCTGTTTACTATTACCCTCTGCATTCTGTTGTCCAGCAATTTTTTTTTTACCCAGGCTATCACCCTGGGACCCACTCCCAGGCTGGCTGACGTGTTTATTAATCTTTTGTGTGGGACTGTGTCAAATGTCTTGCTGAAGTCTAGGTAGGCCATATCCACAGCCTCTCCTTGGTCTGCTACTTTGGTCACCCAGTCAAAGAAATCTATTAGATTCATCTGACATGACCTTCCCACTGTAAAGCCATGCTGCCTTTAGTACTGTGCCCCACTGGCCTCTAGGTACTCAACAATTCTTTTTTTGAGAAGTGTTTCCTTCATTTTCCCTACCACTGAGGTCAAACCAGCTGGTCTGTATTTTTCTGCCTCTGCCTTGCTTCCACTTTTGTGAAGGGGAATCACATCTGCCTTTCTCCAGTCCTTAGGTACCACACCATCCTCCCATGATTTGTTAAAAAGGGTAGTCAGTGGTGTCACTAGTTCTCCCTTTAGTTCTTTTAGAATTCTGGGGTGAATCCTGTCAGGCCCCATTGCCTTGAACACCTTGAGTTTTAGGAGTTCCTTCAGGATCCTTTCTTTGGTTAATAGACTGGTTTCAACCCCCCTATCCAGAGTGTTTCTATTGTTTGGTTTAGGTCCATCCCCCCTTCGCTTCTTTTGTGACTACTGAACAAAAGTATTCATTCAGTATCTCTGCCTTTTCACTATTACCCTCTTCCCATGCCCCCTCCCCTTTATTAAGCCTCACTAGCCCTCCCTTGGTCTTTTGTCACTCCCTAATGTACCTATAAAATATTTTATCCCCCCTTCTTAACTGTGTTGGCTATCTTTTCCTTGGTTTGGGCCTTTGCTATTCTGACTGCCTTCCCCGCTTCCTTCTGCTTTAACTGATACAGTTCTCTGTCCTGCTCCTTCTGTAATTCCTTATACTTCCTGAATGCTATGTTATTCTCCTTAACCTTCCCCGCCACATCTTTTGAGAACCATAGTGGTTTTGTTCATCACTTTGTTTTGTTTATTTGCTTCACACAAAGGCTTGTTCCTTCTGTGATGCCAGTTTTGATTTTTCCACATTGTTCCTCCATCCTTTCTTCCTGCCCTTTTGCTAGTGCATTCCTTAGGCACTCTCCCATTCTGCCAAAGTCAGCCTTCCGAAAGTCCAATACCCTTGCCTTTGTGTGGCTTGACTCTATGGCTGTGTTCATCATGAACCACACTGTCTGTTGGTGGCTTGTTCCCAGATGGCTACCCACTTCTAAATCCAAAATCTTCTCACCATCTCTATTTGAGAGTACCAGGTCTAAGACTGCTCCCTCCTGAGTGGGTTCCAACACTAGCTGCCTGAGGCATGCCCCCTGTAGGGCATTGAGAATGACTCTGCTCTTGCATGTGGCTGCAGCAAATGTGTTCCAGGTAACATCTGCCATATTCAGGTCCTCCATTGACAATATCTCCCCTTTTTCTGCCATTCTAAGGATGCCTCCTATCATTTCCTTGTCCATTTCCTCCCCTGAGGTGGTGGTCTGTATACAACCCCCGTGTGGATTGTTGTGCCATTTCCTATCTCCAAGGTGACCCACAGTCACAGTTTCCTTGGATCAAAGCATCCTGCTCCTGAGTGCATGGTTTTATGGCGTACAAATGGATTTTGGCATATCTGTGTTAAAAAACCTGGGAATGCAATTTCAGTTCCTGGCAAGCAGCTGCCTTGCATGTCAAAGGAAGGTAAAACCTTTTTTTGAAAACAAATCTAGTCTTTTCCCTAGGTGCCTTTGTGCTGACACTGGCACATCTTGGCATGTACATATATTTACGCAAAATATAATCTAAATATATATATATATATATGTATACATACAAAATAATTATATCTACAATAAGGACCGGCATCCGGGCAACTCACCACACCCCTCCCTCCTAGACTGAATTTGTGTGAATCCATCCTTATGCATAATATGATTTTCACAAATTCTGCTCACTGCTCTAACTGGTGAGCTAGCCCATATGCTTTGGTATTGGCCGATCCAGCCCTGTGGGTAATGGTCATATCATAGCCATGTAAGGAAATACTCCACCTTAAGAGACGACCATTCATTTACTCCATCTGTGTCAGCCACACTGGGGGTTATGATCAGTCTGTACCTTGAAATGCTTCCCATAGAGGTATGGCTCTAATTCCTTCAGGGCCCATACCTGCACAAGGCATACCTTTTCAACTGTGGAATGTGCCTGCTCCCAGGGAAGCAACTTTTTGCTAAGGTACACTATTGGGTGATCTTTTCCCTGATTAAAGGTCTGACTGAGGACTGCTCCAATCCCCACATCTGTGGCATCTGTCTGAACTACAAATGGCTTATGGTAATCTCAACTGGCCAACCCAGGAGCACTGCACAGTGCATCCTTTAGCCATGTGAAGGCTCGTTCATGGGCTGGCTTCCCTTTTACATTTTTGGGCATTCTTTTCTTTAGCAGGCCAGAGAGGGGAGCTGCCGGGGTACTGTAACTTGGTACATACTTTTAATAGTACCCGGTGGTCCCAAAGAAACTCTGAACCTGCTTCTGGGTGTCAGGCCTTCACTATGACTCTATCACCTCAATCTTGGCTTGATTGGGATTGAGCTGCCCCCATCCTACTACATGTCCTAGGTATGCCACCTCTACCATGGCCACCTGGCTCTTGTCAACCATGCCCTCTGTATCCTGTCCAGCACTTCCTTCAGGTGGGACAGGTGTTCCTTCCAAGTGGCACTGAAGATGGCAATATCATCCAGATATGCCACTGCATACAATTCAGTACCATGTAATGCGTGGTTGACCAACCTTTGAAAGGTGGCAGGGGCGTTCTTCATTCCAAAAGGCATTACCTTAAACTTGAATAATCCTGTTGGAGTGATGAAGGCCGATCTCCCCCTAGCTCTGGCAGTTAACGCCACCTGCCAATACCTTTTTGTCAAGTCAATTGTGGTAAAGAATGTCACCCCTCTCAACTTGTCTAGTAGTTCATCCATCCATGGGATTGGGTGGGCATCAGACTTTGTGACTGTGTTGAGTCTATGATAGTCCACACAAAAGTGAGTAGAGCCATCCGGCCTGGGAACAAGGACTATAGGTGAGGCCCAGGGGTTGTGGGATTTCTGGATTACCCCTAAATCCAGCATTTCCTCCACCTCCCTCATAATCTCCTTTAGGATGGCCTCAAACACCTGGTAGGCTGTCTTCCATATGAGTGATTGCATCCGCATGTCTACATTGTGTGTCACTAAAGAGGTTAGTCCTGACTTGGCTTTAAACAAAGGGGCAAGGTCCACTAAAATCTCTCTCACTTTCTGGGTCTGTTCCAGCGTCAACTGGGGTGACAGTTTGATTGTTGCCACAGAGGACTCCTGCTTACTTTCCTCCAGGAAGTCCAGTAGGGGATCTTCTTCATCCATCCCCTCCCCAGGACTACACACTGTAAATACCATGTCTGCCCTATTTGCATATGCCTTCATCATGCTGACATGGTACATTCTATGGGTATTTCTCCTGTCAGACAGTTCCACAATATAGTTCACCTCATTAGACTGTCAGACTACCTTGTATGGTCCTGCCCACTTGGCCTGCAGCTTGTCCTCCTGGACCAGAATTAGGACCATGACTTCCTAACCTACACTGTATAAGCGAGCTCTGGCTTTGCGGCCTTACCAGACCTTTTGCTTCTGCTCTGGGCTGCTCCCATAAGCTCTTTCAGCTTTTCCATAAACTTCAGGACATACTCTATATGGGAGTTCCATAGGTGGTTTGCTTTCCTTCCCAATCTTCCTGGATCAAGTCTAGGGGCCCACGCACCCTACGTCCATATAAGAGTTCAAAGGGGGAAAAATTTTAGGGCACCATTAAATCTTTCCACCCGCCCATTGGCTCGTAGATGATAAGGTGTTGTGCATCTCTGCACCACCCCACACTTTTCCCACAAACACTTCTTCAGGTCCAACATGAAGGTACCCCCTAGATCAGTGAGAATCTCATGTGGAAATCCAACAAGGGGGAAAATCCCTTCCAAGGCGTCTGTCACTTTGTCTGTCCTAAGTGAGATGAGGGCAACTGCTTCTGGGTATTGGGTGGCATAATCTACCACTGCCAAGATAAACCTTTTTCCAGAGGAGCTGGGGGTACTCAAATGTCCCACAATATCCATTCCTACCCTCTGGAATGGCTCCTCCACAATGGGCAAGGGAATTAGGGTAGCTTTGGTTTTACTACCTGTCTTCCTTATTTGTTGGCACCAGTGACAAGACCTGCAATATTCCTTCACTTGCTGGGTGAAGTCAGGCCGATAGAAATTCTGGGCCAATCACTGCATGGTGCATGTGATTCCCAAATGTCCTGATATGGAGATATCATGAGCAATCCTGAGCAACTGCTCATGGTACCCCTAGGGAATGACAAGCTGCCTGCCCATCACCCCTCCCTCTGTCCTTATGTCCTGTGTATACAACAGTCCATTGTCCCAATATACTCTATGTCTCACGTCACCTCCCTGTGTCCCATCAGATTCTGCACAAGCCCTCAGCCTATCCAAACTAGGATCAGTCCTCTGAGCAGCTGCAAATTCTTCACATTTACCCAAGACATGAGACATGTCCCCTTCAGTTCCTAAACTGGAGTCCATAGCTCTAGCATCAGGGCATTCAGGGTCACTGCCATCCCTAACCATCTGAACATTGGTTACCCCTCCCTGCTCAGAGTAACCTTCTGTAGCTGTTTTGTGAACTTCTATGTGGGGAAGTCCTACCTTCCTTTCAGTTCTCTCCATGTGAGGAGAAATAGTCTGGGAAACCAGCCTCACATTGTTTTCCACAGGGGCGTCTATGGGGTCCAGGGAACCACAATCGGCCTTTGCCACCTGACTGTGGATAAATGTACACACCACCCCCTTCTGGAGATTGTTCCCTATAATTACATCCAGGATGAGGCTGTCTGCCACTACCACCTTTTGCACCCTCTCTCCTGTCTCACCCCAGTCCAAGAGAATACTACCCAGTGGCAGAGTTTTTTCCCCCCAGTGAATTCCCTTACTGTTATGAACTGATTAGGTATAAGCTGCTCGGTCTCAACCAAATTCCCTTTTACTAAGGTAGAGATGTCCCCGTGTCCCTTAACCCATGGGTGTGTACCCCATTTACAGTGACTGGGTGTATGTGCTTCCTCATGTTTATAGACATGCTTTGAGTTATACACAGTGCACCCAACTCTGTTCGAGCACCACTTTGTCCACTCTGTTCCTTTTTAGGACACTGTCTAGCAGGATGCCCTGGCTGTTTGCAAAACCAATAATCATCATTTCTTTTATCCAATAAATCCTTTTTTGTAACCTGGGGCTTCCCCATTTCTGTGGAGGCAGTGAGGGTTTTAACTACCCTGAAGGTGCTATTTTCCCTCCTGCACTACCACACTCACCCCACTCCTTTTCAGAGCAGGTCTGCTCCTGGCATAGTGATCTGAGAGCTCAGCAGCCTGCTGCACTGCTTTGGGGTCTCAGTCCTCTAGCCAAGTTTTCAACTCTGCTGAGCAAGCCCAAAAGAATTGCTCTAGCAACATAACCCCCTCAATGTTTTCCACAGAATTTGCTTCTACTCCCTCTCACCAATGTTTCAAAAACTGACATTGCTTTGTGGCAAGTTCCTTATAGCCCATGTCAGGGCTTCTCCTGAGCTTATGGAACTTAACCCTATATGCTTCAGGAGTTAGGTCACAGTTTTTAAGCAAGGCAGCTTTAAATTTCTCATAATTACTACTGTACTGATTGTCCATTTGGCCTAATGCCTCATACCCTTTTCCAGTAAGTAGCCAAGATAGCTGGAAGCTCCAGGACTCCCTGGATATTCTGGCCTGAATACAGACCTTTTCAAATTAATTCAAAAAAGCATCCATATCTTCCCCCTTTTAAAATTCAGCTATTAATTTAGAATTGAACTTGTACCCTAGTTCTGGAGTTACAGGTTCACTGACACTTACCTCCTCCGGTGCTGATCATTAGATTTTCAGCTTCTCCAGTTCAGACTCCCTCTGATGCTGGTTTTCTTCTCTCTCTTGCTTCCTCTCTCTGAACCTGTTTTTCCTTTTCATTGGCCTCCCTCAGACACTGGTTTTCTTTTTTCTGCACCTCCAGCTTGAACTTCCTCTGCTCAAATTCCCTCTGCTGCTGGGCTTCAAATCTTTTCTGCTTTAATTCCAGCTTCAATCTCCTCAACTACAGCTGCAGCCTTAATTCTTCTGGCTCCAGCTTTGTGGTGACTCTCCCCTGGGGCTGGGGCTCCGGGTTCCCTCTGGTCTCACTGTCCTCCTCCCTGTTACTGGACTCTGTGATGTCCCTTGGCACCCCAACACCCATGGTCTGGTTCATTTCAGTCACTGGCTATCACTTGAGGTCCTGGGCAGTTGCCTGTTCATTGGCTGCCACAAGATCTTCCACGAGGTGCTTTTTGTTTTTGCCCTAGCACTGGACCCCACTTTCCTAACACAACTGCTTTATGTAGTCTGCAGTGTATTCACTGTAGATGGAAGCTATCTTCTTCCCTAACTACCTCTACACTAGCTTTCACCCAAGAAAAAAAATAAAACATGCAGGGAGCGTTATACAGTAACCAAATTATGTATTTTTTTAAACCTATGCCTTGATTGTGTGTGGACTGTTTACAGTTTATTAATCTGATACACTGGGCTTGAATCCAACTGCTATGCCTGTGCCACCTACCAAATTTCTTGGATACCAATTCTGCATACCAGATCTGTGTTGAACCCATTCCTGGGGGGTCAGGCCCACTGAGCTCACAGTGCCCACCCCAAGTACAATTCATGATGGGGGAAGGTCTACCCTCCTCATGTCTTTTTAGACTGCTAGCCGAGGTCACGACTGCACTTCTGCCATGAGGACTGAGGGTGTCCCTCTAAACTCTGAATAAGGGCACAATACCAGTCTGGAGTATTGTGGCCAAAAATGAACTCTTCCTTGACTATTACACAAAGGAGGAAGACTCAGGCATTACATTCTCTTTGGGAGTAGCAGTGTAAAACCTGATTTGGCCTTCTCCCTACAGGACATGCAGCGGCTTGGTTCAAAATCTATGCAGACTCTGGTATTCTCCCTATCCTTCCAGATGTCCCTTACAGACCCTTTTCAGTTTGGTTGCTAGTGTTGACCCCTGTAAGCAATTAACAGTTGTCACAGATGATTAATACTATTTCACAATTCACACACAAATATAGAAATCTCACACAGGCAGAATTTCTTTAGTAAAATAAATGTTTTAACTAAAATACTTAAATAAATACAGTTACAACTAAAAAGAAAATGTACTAATTTGAGTCACAAGTATGCAGAAACAGAATGGGAAAAATATATGCAGAAAAATGCACTAGAGCTGTTATCTAAGTCTACCTTATAATTGCAGTTGATTGAAGTCCAGAAAAAGTAAATGAAAGTTCTCAGTTTCTTTAGTCCTTGGCAGCCACACTGGATTTCAGCAGCTAGGCTTCTTGTGTGTGTCAGGTGGAGTCCAGATGAAAAAGTGTCTCAAAATGCCCTGATTTGTGGGTATTTATACCTCTGGTTTTAGTCCTTGAAATAGTGAGTGAAAATACCACAAGTCTAGGCCAGTACATGGCACTGTTGCACTTCCCAACACATGTTCTGGCTCAATAATTAATCCGTAACATGACTGTCAAAGTTAACACTTTGATGTCTCAGTATACACCCTATAAGTTAATTCACAGTGTCCTGTTAGAATTTCACACAGGTTTGCCAGAAGGATGTTTTTTTCTGTTACCTCATAAAACAAAGCATATTATAACAGCTTCCTTGGATCAAAGCATTATGCTCCTGAGTGCATGGTTTTATGACATACAAATGGATTTTGGCATACCTCTGTTACAAAACCTGGGAATGCAATTTCAGTTCCTAGCAAGCAGCTGCCTTGCATGTCAAAGGAAGGTCAAACCTTTAAAAAAAATCTAGTCTTTTCCCTAGGTGCCTTTGTGCTGACACTGGCATGTCTTGGCATGTACATATACACAGAATTTCATTAAAAAAGAATATATATATATATATATATATATATATATACATACACATACACAATAAAATTATATCTACAAATAAGGACTGGCAGCTGGGCAGCTCACCACAGTCAGTATTCTAAAAGTGATAATTTTTGGATGTGAATATGAAATATTGTTGGTAAAATGCCCCTCTTAAGTTAAACCATTGTCTAGTTCTATGCCTATAAAACTGAATGTAATCTGTTCTTTTCACTTTTTTGAACTCAAATACTCAAGTCCCCTGCCCCCCCCACCACACCTTTTCATTTGTAAGGGTTTTTCCTTTTTTGTTCACCCAGCACTGTTCAACATTAAAAATGTTGCGGTACATTAGGGAAACAGCACAATGCCAGCTGTGATCGTAGTGCCAATCATTGTGCTGTCAAACCCAGAGTGTGTGGAACCCACTGGGGCATGTCTGTAGTCTTCACCCCTGTGCCCCCCAAAAGTTATTATAATTACCTCCATGGCCAAGGTTTATCGAGGAGGTGGTGCAATACCCATATGGCGCTCTCCATGTAGAGCACTCTGACAACCTGTTGTCAGCCCTAATGCTCATCCCATTCTCATATACTGTACCCATCTCAGCTTACTTACATATGGAATGGGGTGACCTTTAGGGTTAACAACCCCATGGCATACCCTACATCTGTGTCTGCCTGCAGGGTGGAGGTGGGATGTTAGGGTTAGGGTGGGGTGGGGTGGGGTTGTTAGGTTGGAAATCCTAAAACCACTTTCCACTAGTTTTGTCATCAGAACCCTAACTAGTGTATTAACAAATTGTTTTTGTCAATAATTTCTATTATGCTCACTGTATAAATGTGGATGACAATGCAAAGGATGGGAACACTATAGTGCTAAGTGTGTCCCCCCCTTCATTCACACCATGTGTGACAAGACAGGAATTATTTTGTTCATTTCTATTGATTTTCAGGGTCCTAGGATGCTGCTCTGGTCCACCCCTCTCTGTCCTACGTTTCTTACCACAAGGTGATCAGTGCATCACTGTTTATAACAGTATTTTGGTGTCTTTGCATAACATGTGCCTATGCCTGATATACTTTGCTATTATTTTTTTTATCATAGAAGAATTTTGTTGGTTTTGTGACATATCCATATATGCAAGAGAACAACATCACAATAATGAGAAGTATAGCCAGTACAGAGTAATATCTGTCATATAAGCAATAATCCTCAAGATACAAGCTCGAAGGTAGGCCATATCACCCAGTTATATAGCATTATGGAAAGGAAAGCAAGGCACTAAGATGAGCCGAGCAATAGAAACACAGTGTCCCAATGGTTCAAGTGGGAGGGTTACTGTAGGGGAAGGAAACTTTACACATGGGAGGCTGCAGGTAGGGTTCCCATTTGGCTAAGTATCTGTCCAGTTGGCCTTGATGGACATAAGAGAGGCATCCCAGTGATGCCAGGTGAGCAAGGGCCACATGCCAACTCTTCAGAGAGGGTAACAATACTTGGTGCCAGTGCATTAAAAGTAAAGGCTTAGCTTCCATAAAGGCCATCATCATCCAATTTCATAGGGGGCTACATAGAGTGCTGAGCGGGGTCACATCCCCGAGCAAGAGCTCTGCATCTGCAGTTGTGATCACAGATCCCAGCACTCGGGAGTAATCAGAAGTGACTGCTGACCAAAAGAGCAAGACCAGTGGGCAAGTCCATAGGATGTGCAACAGGCTCACCTCAGGCTGACCACATCTCCAGCAGTCCGAGTGAGTCAAGATGCCATGACGGCAAAGGACTGCTGGGGTACGGTACCAATAGAGGAGGATCTTAAGTTGGATAAATCAGCTTTTTGTGTCCTTATAGTGAGTGTGTGTGTGGCCCACAGATATTGGGACCAGATGGCATCTGGGATATCGCATCAGAGGGCTTTGGCTCACTTAATCTTACACTGGGTGGAGGGGTGCAGCTGTGTATCTCGCAAAGCACGTTAAAAATTTCCCTATGAGACCTTTCAGACTAGGAGACATATGGAGCCATCCCACCCACTCCCACTTTGTGTCTACACAAAGCTGGGTTGAATGACTCTGCAGGGCACTGCGCAATTGGAGATACCTCCAAAAGTCTGATGAGGGGAGGCAATATTTGTCTTGCAGCTGGTCATAGGAGAGCAAGACATTGGAGCCTACTATACAAACATCCTGCACTGTGGAAATCCCTCTCCATTTCCAAGAGGGCCAGTTGATAACAGCGCCCCCAACTGATATGACAGGGTTGTGCCACAGAGGAGCATAGCAAAATGGGGGGGGCCCAGACCAACCGGGAGGGTGAGATAAAGACATAATGGTGTGCCACGCCTGACGTGTGGCCAACATGGGAGGAGAAAGGTTATATGAAACTTTAACCTGTGGGTTAAGCAATGCCATCAGTGGGTCATGTTGGAACAAACCAGACTCCACCTGGATCCAGGGTAGATCCTGAGAAACCCCTGGTACAAATCAGCGGATGGCCGCAGCAGCGAGGCCAGCTAAGTGATAGCTCTTTAGCCAGGGGACCCCTAACCCTCCATGAGTCCAATGTGCCCAGATTTTCTGTTTACTGCAGCATGGGGATTGACCGTCCCAAAGAAACCGGAACAGAAGGCGGTCTATAGATGCAAAAAGTTTTGGTGAAAGGGAGATTGGTAAGTTGTTCAGAAGATATAGAACTTTAGGGAGGAGCAACATGCGCACTGCTGCAGCTCTACCCGGTAGGGACAACTGTAGTTTGCACCACCACTCTACAGAGAGTTGGGCCAACAACGGTGAGAAATTGGAGGACTCCAGGTCAGACCACTGATTAGGAATAATGATACCTAGGTAGGAAAAGACCCCTGTCCGCCCAGGCGAGTTCTGTTCCAGCAAGGCAATCTTTGGGACATTGAAGGTTCAGAGGAGCCAGAATAGTTTTTTTTCTGGTTTGCATGTAAGCCCGAAAGGAGGGCAGATTCCTGTAAAATGGCTAGGACAGCTGGGAGTGCTCGATGGGGCTGAGATATGGCAAGTAAAAGATCATAGGCATAAGCTGCTACTAAGTCAGAGGTGCTACTAACCTCAATGCCTGAGATGGATGGTGAGGCTAAAAAAGCCTGGATAAGGGGGTCTAGGGCTATCAAAAAAAGGAGGGGTGATAGGGGAAAACCTTGCCATATCCCTCTTTACAGTGGTAAGGGAGCAAAAATGGTGGTGTTAGTTAGAATGTGGGCCACTGGTGAGCTAAACAAGGTATGGACCATTGATAGAAGCTCAGGCCAAAGCCATAATTCTGAAGTACTGCGAGTAGATAGTTCCAATCTATTGAGTCGAAGGCCTAGGCAAAATCAACAGCAAGGGCTGCCATAGGAACTGTAGACTGGGATGCTGCCCTTTTGAGGTTGAACATTTCTGGTATTATCAAGGCCTGATCTCCCCTTCATAAAGCCCACCAGAGCCGGGTGAATGATGGAGGGCAGAACATCGAGCAAATGGGTGGCCAGGATTTTAGCAAGTATTTTCATGTCAATTGGTAATAGAGAAATGGGGCAAAAGTTCACACAGTTCAAGGGGTCATTGGATTTTTTAGGGAGAAGGGTGATAAGGGCCTCTCTCATTGTGGGCGGGAGCAGTTGCATCAAGTGTGCCTCCTGGAGCACCTTAAGTAGGGGTCCCATGATTACTGGTCCCAACGCCTGATAGAGTTCAATGGTCATAATGTCTGGGCCTGGAGCTTTCCCAGGTGCCATTTGGGAGAGGGCTTATCTCATGTCCACTTCCTCCAGCGGGGCATCTAGCTGATACACCTGGTCTTGGGTAAGGATCGGTCCCTCATAGTTTTGGCTAAACTGGGCCAGTCTTTTCTGTATCTGGTGTAAAGAGAGAGGAGAATGGAATTCATACAGGGAGGCATAAAAGGATTGCATGGTAGAATTTATATCCTGTGGGGTATGAACCATGTTACCTGAGGTGTCCAGAAGGGCATGGATGTGGGACGAAGCTTGTTGCTTACGTAATCTAAATGCTAACAGTCAGCCACTTTTCTCCCCCCATCCCAATATGCTTGCTTCATCCTAAGGAGTAGTCGCTCCTCTTTTTGATTTAAGATAGTACTGATTTGATATTTCAACCCCACTATTTGGCGTATAAGGGAGGAATTCCTGCTCGAGGAACTGCTAGATTGGATCTTACTTTCCAGACCAGCAAGGTCAGTTTGAAGTGCGATTAAGGTTGCCCTACGGGCCCTGTTCTTTGCCGTGGTGAAGGCAATTATTTGCTCTCTAAGGACCACTTTAAAAGCCTCCCAGACTGTACCTGGGGTTACTTCCCTAGTCAAGTTAAAGGCAAAGTAGTCATGGGCTACCTGAGAGATCATGCTGTGGAACTCCGGGTCCTTCAGAAGGAGAGGGTTACATCTCCAACAGGTACCCTTTGGTCACTGGCCATTGGGGGAGTGTGTAGTAAGAACTGGGGCATGGCCAAATATCATAATACTGCCTATTTTGTTGCTGGATAAGTGCTGAGCTGCAGCCACGTTAGCCAGCCAGAAGTCAATATGGCTATGCGTGGTATGGGCATGCGAGTAAAAGGTGTAGTCCCAACCAGTTGGGTGGTCTCTTCACCAGATATCTGCCAGCCCCAACTCCTCTTCCAAACCCTTGAGGGTGGCATAGGCTTTGGGGTGAGACTGCGGGAGAGGTTTGGACTTATCCAAAAAAGAGTCTAGGACCATATTGAAATCCCCACCAACCAGGATAGGAATATCGGATCCACCGCCGGCTAATTAGGCAATGGTCTGGCTAACAACTGGGAAAAAATCAACATGATTCTCGTTAGGGGTGTAGAGGTTAAGGTTAATAAGTGGCCCTGCTGGAGAGGGTAGTCTAACCACTACCCATCTGCCACAGGTGTCTCTATGGGTGTCATCCATTTTCCAAGGAGACGACCTGCATATCAAAATGATTACCCCTTTAGTTTTGTTCAGAGCTGAACTAGCATACACCTTGCCCACCCAGGACTTTTTCAACCAGGGGGCGGCTCTGCTCAGGAGATGCATTTCTTGAAGGAGGGCGATATCTACATGCAGAGAGCAGAGGTAGTGAAGCACCTTAGTGCGTTTAATAGGGTGATTAAGGCCCTTAACATTCCAAGAAACCAACGTAGTATCTGAGGGGGATTGAGGTACCAGTGGGGCCATGCCTGCAAACAATAGAAATTCAGAGAGAAAATCTACTTACTCAGGTCACCAAGCTTAGGATACTAGATCAGCAATACCAATACAAGTAAGTGAAGGTTCCACCCACCAGGGATGTAGGAGACCTCTGATGAACCATTGGCACTAACCTTTATGCAGAGAGAGTTGCAGATAATACACTGATACTGGAATGGAACTAGAGAGAGAACAGAACACAATAATAAATATTAACTCTTTCAACACCAACCAAACAGTTAATATGACCTACTGTTGTAAACACAACTGAGAAATTGCATTCAGAGAACAATGTGTACAGGCATAAGTATGCTGATGGATTCTGGGGCAAGAGAGAAAGAAAATGTTGGTCAGCTAACACTTTCAGCTACGCTAGCCAAGGAACTTATGTAGGGGGAGGTGGATGAAACCCAATAAAAGGCATGCCCCCTATCAAAGCATCGACCAAGTGGTCAGGCACTGGGACATCCTGAGTTGGGGGTAGGGAGGGAGGTGGACAGGGGGAAAGCTAAGGGAGTTTGCGGAGTAGGTAGGGGGAGAGGGGAAGGGAGGGTAGGGAAAAGGGAGCAGAGAGGCAGTCTCTCTAGCAGAATACATCAGCGGTGCTAGGGGGCCAACCAATAACCCCACTGAAGAGCTTATCAAGCTAGGTAGGCATAACAAAGAAGGGGGGGTTAAGCCCCAAATTCCAATGTTGTAAACAGCTGCAGGCTAAACCACATATAACAGCTAGTTTGATAGCCCTAGGCACCAGCAGTTGCCCAGAAGGGGCATAGTGGAAGGAACAGGGGAGAAACCAGCACCCCAGTCTGAGTCCCTCGCATGCACATAGAGGTGGCAGGCCCCCGACTTAAGGCTCTCACGGGGGAAGAATGCCAAAAAATCAGCTCCAGTGCAACAGCGGTTGGGGGAAGACTGGGTCAATGCTGTAAAGCCTTTTTATGGTGACTGTAGTAGAGCCTATAATGTTTTTTCGCTAAAGCAGCTATAGAACTTGAACTTGAACTTGAACTTGAGTGCCTAAACAAATGTTAAGCACTGATTATTTGACACGTTATTTGTTAAATTGGCTTTTCATTAATGTGGTATGGCACTCAAAACACTGAAACTTTGGAACTTAAGCGAGTTTAGGATATGGTTATAGTGGAAGATGTGGAGAAGGAAGCCGGTAGGAGCCCCGGCCCAGTTGAGATGATTGCAGAGAGAGAGAGAGAGTGAGAGAGAGACAGTGGAAGCTGATGAATTCAGAGCTCAAGCAGGGTTTGCCCTTATTGTGCTGGCTTTTTCTTTTTAAAAGGTATGTTATCATTGCTTGGGATAGGGGTCCTGGGATCTAATTTCATGTCCTGAGTTTACTGTGTTCAGTGGAGCAGTCTTTCTTTGTTCTATTCCCCAGATAAATATGAACATTTTTACTGAAGGCTCAAATAATGAAGACAATTGTGACAGAAGCCCAAGAGATGTGCATATGGAGCCCCGTCAGAGTGAGGGTAAACCAAAGACTTCTAGAGGATGAAGTGTTGGTGAAAGAGCCACCTGAACAGTTATTGCACTCCTAGCTAAGGAGCATGAAATAATGCAAGCAAAGTACAAGTATTGTACTGCTTGCTATCAAAAAGAATAGAATATTGATAGTTGTGTGCCCTGGAAAACAGTCTAAGGAAATATCTATCTCATGGTAAAAGAATGTTCAGTTTTTTTGTGGTCCATGCACATATGGAACATTTGTTGTGACTGTGATGGCCTGAATTTTGAAATAGGGAAATATGTTTGCCAACTGATTCTCCTTGGACAAACTATTACTAGGTTTACAAAGGAACAGATATCGCTTCAGAGCTGGTCTAATTTCTGAGTTTTCCATCCTTGTGACCTGTCCGTGTCCCTCCCATTAGCCTCCCTTGTGCCCTCCCCTCCTTAGTTATTTTTGTCCCCTTACCACCCCCTCATGACCCTTGAGACCCCTTCCACCTCTACCCTCCCCTTGCCCAACCTCTATATACCATACTGGGCATACATAGTCTCCTCTGTAGTAACTGATATGTAATAACTTGTAATCACTTGTTTGTATAGTATATCTCTTGTATTTACTGGCAGTCATTTGTAATTATCTCCTATAGAAGAATATGTGGGTATGCTGTATTGTCTTCCTTGTGGCTTGATTTGTATTATTCATGCTTACATTATTTGTACTATTCTGTCTGTTGTATTCTTGCCTGTAAAACTTCGATTTTGTGAATCATTTCTGACTTACCCAGGTCCACCTTGCAAATGAGTATGTCTCAATGGTGTTTTGCTTGGTAAAATAAAGATGATTGATTTATAGTTGAAGACTTGCTTAAGGGACTGTTGTCCTCTCTTGTTTTTGGGACATAATTTTTCATAAGGACTTTCTTGATGACCCTGTTTATTGGCGTACATACATTTTGGGTGTCATTCCTTACTCTGACTGGCATAAGTTTGTTTTTAGGCAGCTTTTAGTTCTGTATTGTAGCTTCATATGCATGTTTTCTAGATTTTTCTATGCCCTTCTATGTTAGTGGAATGTAACTTTCTGGGGGTAATGCTGTTTCAATGACTTTACGTTGGTTGTCTCCTTCAGGCCAGGCATAAATTAATTTTATTGGAGTACTGGTCTGAACTTGGTCAGATATCATTTATAGATTTTGCCTTTGCGTGATTCACTGTTTTCCACTCTCAAAATGGCACCTTTCATTTTTCTCTCAATGATGTCAGAAAGGGCAACTAGTTAGTAGTTCTGCAGCTGATGTTTGAATGCATTTGCTGACTACTGTTATTAATTTTGAGTTAGTATGTGCCTCTATCCCCAATTGAGCTCATCTTGAGGGTCAGGATTTAATTGCTATGACTGTTAGCCTGTTACCATTTTTATGTAATACATCAGTTTGCTACATGCTGTTTAATGTGGTGATAGCCCCCTGACAGCAGTCCTTGGTGACCCCCCACTTAGTATGTGATACTTTAGAACACCTTATCACCTGCTATTTTGTGAGTACTACTCCTTGTGTTTATTTAGCTTTCTTTCAGAATAATTTACTATGGTTGGGGGTCCACATTTGCAGGGTCTTTGTTTTTGTTATAAACTCAAGTTCTGGGGGTTTCTTTCTGATTGTTTTTACTGTAGGTGAGGTGAGCGGTTATCCAAGGAGCGTCTCTCTTTTTTTTAATTCCTTTTTTAAGTTGGTTTGATTATACCCCCTTTGTTTTTTTCTATCAGTGGTCTCCTCTGATTTTATAATTACTGTCATGTGGGTGCCTCGGTGGTTTAGCCATACAGCTGGTTTATTCAGTGGAACATTAGGGCTTGCAGACTACTCTTTGTTTTTTGAGCATTCCCTGGGCTATGAATGGGTATTCCCTGCTTTGTAGCCTTTGTCTTTATTTTGTGAGCCCTCCCCCCTTTCCCTACACGTTTTTCCAGGTGGGTTATTGGGGGAAGGGTGTAAATTACCCTATATGTATCCAGCTCAACAGTTTCTGTGGTTATTTTCTTTGTTGTTTGTTGTGACCACTTTTTTAGTGAGCAACTGCCCCATTTCCTTTTTCAGTTTTAAGGCTGCACTCTTGTTTTCTCTCTGGCTCATTGCTGCTGTCCCCTTTAGAGCACAAGAATATTTGTCCTTTCACTGTCTGTCCCAATTTCTAGAATGCTTTTCCTAATGCACCATTCACCTTTGCCTTCATATTATCCTGTTAGCAATTCATTGTTATATATTTTGAATCCCTTTTAACTGTTATTTGAAGATGTTTTGGCAGGAGGCTTTCCGGGAAGGGATCACTTTCTATTGTTCATGTTGTGTGAGAGGGCTACTGAGAGCTCATCACCCTTCAGGCTGGCATGAACCAGAAGGGAAGAAGTGGGTGTTTTTTGCCTGGGACTGTTCTCTTTTATCATAGTGTTTTTATGATACTTGTTGTTACTGTATTTTTTACTTGGTGTTTTTCATTATTGGGAAGGGTTAGGTGGACATGGAGATTTGTTCTGCCACCTTTTTTGTTGATCACCTACTTTCTTGCTTTATTTCTTTTATTTACCATGTCTGATACATGAAAGTTTGTAACATGGAACATTAAGGGTGGGCAGTCCAAATCAAAGTGTCATTGTATTCTTAAGCATTTAAAAAAAAACAACACATGCATTTTGTTTTTCTCCAAGAGACACGCCTTCCAGCACAGCAAGTTCATCATTTTAGAAGGGAATAGTTTGGGTAAGCTTATAGATCAGAGAACAGTGCTGATCAGTGAGAGTAATCATACTCATAGAAAAGCAGGTCCCTTTTGCATTTTTGACAGAGGCTGGTGACCCAGAGGGGAGATATATCTTTGTGCATGACTGGTTAAGTCATTCTGAAGTTCTTCTGGAATCCATCTATGGTCCAGACTTGGGGAATCTTTCATTTTTTCTGACATTAGCTACTGCTTTTACTCTATTTGCCCATCTGCCCTTAAAACTCGGTGGGGACTGGAATTTGGTTTTTTGTAATGATTTGTACAGGACCTATAAAACTACTGCCAGGCTGTCTCCTGCCCAACAGACTCTGAGAGAATTTGTTGACCACCTGGGACTTATAGACCCCTAGAAGGTACTGCATCCAACTGATCTTAATTATACATTCTACTCTGCACCTCACAATTCTTCCTCTTACTTAGACTATTTTTTTATTAGCCAACATTTATTGTCTACTCTATACTGTAGTCAAATTTATCTCTGATCATTAGAAGTGGGCAAAGTTGCCAAGCTTCGCTACAGGGAGTATTTCATGTGTTAATAATGAATTTGCATAGTGCTCCACAATACGAAGCATAGCACTCTGCCTTTGAATTTATCTCAAAGCGCCATTGATCGCAGTGGACTTTGCACTTCTTCACTTTTCACTTTGTTTTTCCTCTCAAATTTAACGTGAAGTGCCATTGATTTCAGTGTACTTCACTTTGCTTTACCTGTTTATTGCTCTTTAAGGTGAATTTTGCAGTGATTCATGGGATGGCAGGTCACATAGGCTCTAGATTGTCTTGCACAGCTTCAGTTCTGGGTAGTGTGTGTGTAGTGGAAAGCTGGAGACAGTTTGCTCTCAGGGTTCTGAGAATCAAACCATCAAAAAAGCTTTAAAAAAATCATTTTTGATCAAATTATTTTGATCAAAATTTAGTACATCAATTGTAGGAAACCCTCTAGTGCTTATATCATTGAGTGTTAATTGTTTTTGTGTGCAGTCTGAATGTTAATTTAGAACATTCAGTCTGTGTACCGACAGACACTGTTGAAGTGTGCTTCGGGGGAAGGTTGTATCTGTGGTGGAGGGAGATTCATAGTGAGAAAGGCAGCCTTTCTAACTGTTGGGTAGTAGTGTGTTAGTATTTGTGTGTTCATGTACACACAGTAATACTTGTATGAATTTTTGATAATTTTTTGCTGTTGTGGTGTAGTGCATATTTTCAGTTGGTTTAAAAGATTTGGCTATATAGTATACTGAACTGTTAAATTTTCTGCTCATTACCTGTAGTAGTGTGTGAGTGTATGTGCATGCCATCAAGTCAGACACATTTTATTGTGCCAGTGCCACACAGTAATCGCAGCACTCTGAATTGATTATCTGTCTGCTGTATTTTTTACTGCTTCCTTCTATCTAGCTAGTGGACTACTACTGCACAGCCACCCCAACCTGCAAAAGGTATAATTTATTTTTCCGGATTTGGATTTGTGTGACCACTGGTTAAGGTTTTTGAGCCTGTGCGGCTGCATCTCTTTATAGTGTGCAATCTCTGTCTGTGTGTTTGCATCTGTTTGGGGCCCAGTCTTCATTTGTAAGCCACAGTTGCTGTTTTTTGGCTTCCCATCCACCCCAGAGTTCAGAAATCTCAATTTGTTGTGAATTTTCTCTGTAATCCCAAAAAATGCCTACAAAGAGATGAGCATGCAAAGATGCTTGAGGCCATGGCACTGCTGCCAGTGGCAAGAGTGGCTGTGGGCATGGTAGTATACAGCAGAAGTGCATAGTTGATGCCAGTAAAGGAATTTCTCTGACTATGTTTTTCACAGTGCAGTCAGTAGCTTCAACCATGGCTGGAGATGCTGTTGTCCCCACTGGTGGTAGTGAAGTTGCTGATGGCATGAGTATTGCCCCAAGTACAACCCGTGACAACAAGTTAACCAATTTTCAAAATATTGTGGAGTCTAAAGCCATGACCATGAGTCAGAGTGTCATAGATGTCATACTCTCCAATGTTCCCACCTCCATCCCCACATTGGGTAAACATGATTCTGATGCTGACAATGACTCGTTGCAATCTCATGTTTCCAGCGCTGTTGATGAGGTCATGCCTGTACCATCCAAGCCTTCAAATGTTGGATAAAAAATATAGTATGATCATAATAAGCAGTTGTTGGTACATGTTCTCCACAGGACAGCATCCAAGCTGAAATTATGGATGTGGATGAGGAATATGATGATGATTTCAGTGACACCAGCTGGGAACCGGAGAAAAAGAGATTAAAGGTGGCTGTCTGTAAACAGTCTCAGACTGTCAGTGTTAAATCACCCCCTCTTCACAGCTGTGATGTGACGGTTTCTGTTGATGATGATGACCCAGTAGCAGTCATCATAGATAGTGATAGGCAGGTAAAGCCCAAGTGTGGCCAGCAACAGAAATCATGTAGTACATCCCCCATGTCATTGTCTAAAAAACTGGACTCCAATATGCAGCATTATGGACCTGTGAAAACTAAAAGTAGGGGATCAAAATCCCTCATTTGGGATTTATTTTATACAAGATCCAAGTGATGAAGCAGTGTCAATCTGCCAGCTTTGCCAAGAGCATGTCAGATGTGATAAAAGGGTAGTAATCTGGGCACCGGGGGCCAGCATACACATTTGAAGAACAGACACATGGCACTGTGGACTCAGCACTAGAGGGGTGCTAGTGCCATAGTGGGGCGTTCACCCTCATCCACCTTATGAAGCATGGTAACCCCATCCATGACTGTAAGTAGCCCAAGTAGCCAAGTCTTTAGTAGTGGTGAAATAACAGCTGAGGATTACTGCAAGCATGAGGAGGATGATGATTTTGAATTGTTGTCAAGTGGTGGTCAGAGTAGCAGCAGTGGTGGTGGTCTATGCAATAGTATTTCGAGTCCAACATCAACCCCTGTGCTTAAAATGGGGAAAATAACATTGTTCATGAACTTGTCAGTGTCACCTGTGCACCCCTCTTCATCACATGGCAAAAACACCCCATCCATGGCTGTTCGCAGAGCAGAGCCATTTGGCACATCACATGCAAAATGGGTAGCAACTCAACCAACGTTGCAGAGTTTTTTTGCCAGGAACATGAAATACTCACCCAGTCATGCAGTGTCATGTGAACTGAATGCTGCTGTAGTGGAAATGCTGGCAATTGACCTTTGCCCTTCTCCTTTGTGGAGAATTCCAGATTCCAGCGTTTTGCGGCACGCGCCTTTCCCAAATGGAAAGTCCCATCCAGGACATACTTCTCCACCCATGCTGTCCCAGAGTTATACCAGATTGTGACATAGTCTGTAAGACATGCCCTTCAACATTTCTCTTCACCATTTATCCACTTAAGCATGGACATGTGGAGAAGTGGCAAAATGGCAGGTAATTCATATTTGTGTATTACTGCACATTGGGTGCAGGTACCAGAGGCTGCCTGTGCTGGCAGTATTGGAAATCAGTGTAGTAAGGCAGACTGTCATGGCAGCAACCTTCTGGGACTTCAACAACATGCAACACTTGCAATGTGCAGTGTGGCCAGTTCCCACACTGGTGAAAACATGCTTGACTTGCTACTGACCAAAACTGATGAGTAGCTGAACCCCCTGTCCCTCAAAGCTGGCTTTATAGCCAGTGACAATTGCTCAAAGGTAGTGAAATGTATCATCGATGGTGGCTTTATTTGGGTTCCATGCATGGCCCACTGTTTAAATATTGTGGTCCAGGAGTTTCTGCAACACCGTGACATCAAGGAAATATTGACAGTTGCACGCCACATCTGTGAACACTTTTCATGCTATGGAAAGACCCATGACCAACTTCGGCAGCTGCAGATTCAAAACATCCTCCCTTAGCACTGCCTCAAGCTGGAAGTTGTCACGCCCTGGAACACAACTCTTTACATGGCAGAGAGGTTGTATGAACAGTACAAAGCCATCTTGGAATACCTAGTCATGCACTATCAGTGACACTTCCCGGGCTTCAATGTCTATGACAGCAGAACAGTGGCGCCTCCATGGACTTTGTGATATCAATTTTGAGGCTATATGAACATGTCGCACAGGCAGTGAGTGGTGACACTGCCTCCATAAGCCAAGCCATTCCACTGCTGCAGGTGCTGAGTCAGACTTTGTTGAACCTGTAGCATAACCTTGATGTGTCTGGAGATTGTTCAAGCAGTGCGTTACTTAAATACATGCTGCCAGTATTCAACTGCAATCACCACATTGCAAGTATTCTGCAAAGTGCTGAATTCAGAATAGCAACAATGCTGGCCCATGATACAAACATGGAATTGCATCCTTACTGGAGGGAGGGCCTGAACAGGATAACAATCTCAGTGGACAACTGGTGCAATTGGTTCATGGGGCAGAGAAGTCACGTGCTACATTTAGCAAACCACAGCATAACAAGGCTGAAGGTCACTGTGGACTAGTAAGTACATCCAGTAAGGCGACTGCTGTTCCAGGCGGAGTGTCAGCAAAATCAGTTGCTATTAACCCACTTTGGGGTGCCTTGTCCCAAGCAGGAATCTGTGACATTGATGAATCCAGTGAATAGAAGGATGAGTCAACAACAGGACTGCATGCAGCACAGAGAATGGTTGACTCATATTTGGAAGAAAACAGACATTTGTCAGTAATTGACAATGCTCTACTGTGCTGGAGTGGAAAGGTGAGTGAAATTTCAGAGCTGATTTCAGTGGCACTGAAGTACCTGATCAGCCCACCCTCCAGTGTAAGTGTGGAGAGGGTATTCAGTTTTGCAGGGGCTATAGTTCATGACAGTCATACCAACCACTCGCTGACAAATGTCAGCATGCTGACATTCATAAAAATGAATGAAGATCACATATCAACTCGAACTACCACATCTGTGTTTGTACCCCTTCACGAGGATTGTTGTTCTGATGATGGGGGAGAAGCAGACCATCCTGGTGGCAGCATGAAACAGTCTACCATTGAGGTTGATGATGCAATCATGGACAAACAATTCTCTAGTGGGCACAATTCCAACCTTGATGACTGCGAAGGCAGCTTCCTGTTTGATGATGATGAGGTAGATGTTGCTGGTATTTATGTTAATGGGTTGAAAGGCTGTCACATTATATTAATGGTACATGTTTTGTTTTTCAGAAAATAAAACCAATGTTCTTGACTCAGTCTCATTCCATAATTCAGATTGGCACAAATAATGATCCATCACAATCATTCTATTTTACCTTCCCCTTGGTATATTTTCTGATTACACTTAAAGAACAGGTACCCACTGTCAGGTACCCAGCTCCCCTCACACATATATCATAGCCGACCTGCTCCACTATTGAAAGGTATTAAAAATTCCATGCACTTCCCTCCATCTAAAAAGTTACAGCATCCCGAATGTGCACCCCCATAAAACAGAGCTGTGCCTGACATGCCCCCCCAGGGAGGTACCCCTAGCCCCCTTTTGTGATGTCAGAAAATGAAAGCTGTGTGTATGCTCCATGGACCTGTATTGATGCCCTTGTTCAATGACTTTTAGTACTATTTAGAGTTGCCACTTGGAAAAATGAAAGCAAACACTCCAGTAAACAGGGACTGTTACTCCAGCGGCTGCTTTGATTTTTCTACATGGCACCTCTAAATAGTACTAAAAGCCATAGAAATATCACATACATACATGTTAATGGAATGCACACTGAGTATTCATTTTCTGACATCACAAAAGGGAGCTGGGGGTACCTGCCTGGGGGGGGGTTATCAGACATGGCTCTGTTTTTATGGGGGTACAAATTCAGGGTGCTATAACTTTTAACTGGAGGGAAACGTGTGGAATTTTTAATACCCCTCAACAGTGGAGCAGATCCACTATTATATATGTTTGAGGGGGGCTGGGTACCTGACAGTGGGTGCCTGCTCTTTAATTGAATGTGTGCTGTCATTAGCAAACACAGCCAGCATCTTAAACACAACTGTCCATTTGTAGTAGGTGGTAGCCACTTAAATCCTTCCATTTAAAGATATCTTCCTCCTGAGTGACACTGAAAGACTGTAACACACCATATCCAGCCACCTGGCCATCTGTCTGATGGTAAGCAAGAATGTGTTCCTGTGCCCATGACCAGAAGTAACCCGCAGCCAGCCAAAGCCACCAGTCTGTATGACAGTGAAAGGGAATATGTTCCTGTGCCCATGCCCTGCCAGATGGAGCCCGCCACAGCCACCATGCTTCTTATTATCAGTAGTTTACAGTGAGTATGTACTAATTTGTCATACTATGTAATTTCCTTGAGCTGTGCGAATGCTTCCTGTACCAGTTTAGAGATACACTTGAGAAACATATACAGTCAACTTTTTTAATTTTTTCACGGGTTTCCAGTTTCAAACAGTGTAACAGGACCACAGGACTGGAGTACTGCAGTACTGTCTACAACCACCTATATGATATCAGTTTCAGGTAAGTATATCAATCTTATTTCATCACTTGTTTTAGGTATTTCATTTTTTTAAGCCAGTTTAAATCATACAAAGTAGGTGACATGTATGGCAGATAATATATTTTTCATGCACATCAGTTACTGGCTTACTTCAGCAGGCCATGGGGTTGAACAAAGTTTTATCTGGGTCATGACAAGACATCCTGTAAGGTAACTTAAGTTAAGACAGTGAGCCAGTGCGTGTCACATGTACTAAACTTGTTAGTTGGTCTTGGTGTGGCTTACTAATAGCTTGGTATCTGTTAAGCTGGGTATAGCAGACAGTGACAGCCACATTTAGTTAGAACAGAATGTGATACTGCAATGAAAAGTACAAATTATTTCTTCTTTGTCTGTTTGCTTTTGTCGCTGTGGAACAACCCTAACTGATGCATTAAATGGAGTTTTTTGCCATGAATTTCCCTTCTTTTTGAGAATGTGCACTATAAATAGTGAAGTAATGGCAATGCAAACGCAAGCTCGAACGCTAACGCACATGGTGAAGCAAATGTAAAGGATAACACAAACCGTAATAGAAACGCAAGCACAAACATTAATGAAAACAGAAATGCAAATGCAAGAATGTATGGAAATGCAAACCATAACACGCACAGTCACGATAATGCAATTGAAAATGCAGACACTTATGATAACAGCAACGATAATGCCAAAGGAAACACAAACAGAAAAGTAAATGCAAACGGAAGCCTTTTACACAAATGCAAATGGAAATGCACACGGTGATGCAAAAGGAAACGCAAACAAAAACAGTAATGGAAATGCAAATGTTAACAGTAATGCAAATGCAAGCGCAAATGAAAAAGCAAAGGTTAATGCACACGGTGGCGTAGACGGGAACGCTAACGCAAACAATAATGGAAACGCAAATGGAAATGCTAACTGTCACAGTATCAAAAATGCACAGCCTTTTCTCCCCCAAAAGCTGCATAGAGAAATACAGTGAATACAAAGAATGTATGCATAATAATGGGCCTTGGAGCAGAAAATGAACACTTGAACACTAAATTGCTTATATCTCAGGAACCGTACGACGTAGAAAAAAAATTAATATTTCATTAAATTTATGACTTTCCTGGCTAGTTTTGTGCTTAGCCCCTTAGTGGGGTGCTAAGCAATTTTCTGACGAAAAGTCCATATCTCGAAGCGTTTCCGAGATACAGGCCCCGAAAGGCACGACGGATGCTGTAATGTTATCCTATGGGAAAAATCGTCAACTTCAGAGTACCATAACTTTCCAGTAATATTTTGTCACTAAACCAACAAAAGGTGTGAGATCGTGGCTGCCTTCCCTCAAAATTTCAGCCCAAAAGACCAAACCTTTCTTTTGCAGCAGGGTGGCAAAGATTTCATACTCTTTTGGGCACAGTGTCGCAAAGTAGTGTGGCAAATCATGACACTTTTGCAAATAAAATCACGAAAGTGTTGCAATGTGACACTACTTTGCGACACTACAGTTTACAAAAATTTTAAAAACATATTTCTGGAGTGTTTAACCTCCCCCAAAAAGACATGGCTAGCATCCTAATGGCTTGATTAGGTGAACACAAAAATAATTGTGTCCCTAGAGGGTACCAATTTTAAATGCCAAGCATTTCTGTGACCAGCAACTGAAAACAAAATGGCAGATTTGTGACACTACAAGGGTGATTTGCTACACTAAAAACTGCATTTGCGACACTGTTGAACTTTTTGTTAACTTTTCCCATTGACTATAATGGGAAATTTGTTTTTTGAATAGCTTTTGAACTGTTTAATATTTTTTCACGAAATCTTTGAAAGGCACATCGGGGACCCTGGCCACTTGCTCCCTAAAGTTTTCAGACTGGAAGCGTAAACCGTGCTACCTGTAGGCACGAGCAAAGAATGTGCAAAAAAGCATAAATACGACTTTCTATTGCTTTTTTGTAGCTCTGCAACCATATATTCGACTATTACAAAACATGTCAGATCCAGATATCTATGGTACCGCTCTGTGCACGCCAAATTTCAGGCATATCCATCATACGGTGGCAAAGTTATTAAGCTGCAAAATTTCACACTTTAACCTTAAATGGGGTACTCAACCCTAATTACGTGTGTGTGTGTGTGTGTGTGTGTGTATATATATATATTAGAGGAAAAAAAACTCAGTTTAATGCATCAGTTAGGGTTGTTCCACAGTGACAAAGGTGAGAAAATTCAATGCTGGGGTTGAAAACCCCCCTTGGACCCACCCCACCCCGCCCCCACAGCCGGCATCGGGGTGTGTGTTGGGGTCATCGGTCCTAACTCTCACCCCATCACATGTGTAGAGAAGCTGAGGTGGTAAAGTATAGGAGAATGGGGTGAGAGTTAGGACCAGTGACCCCAATGTACACCCAGATGCCAGCTGGGGGGGTAGGGGTGGGTCCAAGGGGGGGTTTCAACCCTAATATCGAATTTCCTAACTTTTGTCACTGTGGAACAACCCTAACTGATCCATTAAACAGAGTTTTTTGCCTCTAATTTCCCTTTTTTTGAGAATGAGGAGTATAAATAGCGAATGGAATGCTTCCACCACGTGAGTTTTTGTGACTTAGAAATGGTAACAGCAATGCAAACGGAAGCAGTAATGGTTATGCACATGGTAATGCAAACATAAATTGTAAAGCAAGCGTTAATAGAAACACAGGTGCAAAGTGACGCCAAAGGGAACAGTGACGCAAATGGAGACGCACGTGCATTTGGAAATGCAACTGGTAATGCGCACGGTCATAAAACTGCTATTGTAAATGCAAATGATAACTGTAACAGCAACAGTAACAGGAAAGGAAACAGAAATGCAAATGCAAGCACATACGGAAACGCAAACCGTAATGTGCATGGTGATGGTACCGCAATTGTAAATGCAAATGGTAACGGTAACAGCAACAATAACACCAAAGAAAACAGCAACACAAATGCCAACAGAAATGCAATGGGTAATGCACACGGTGGCATACACGGGAATGCTATCGCAAACTGGCACAGAAACATAAGTGTAAAGCCTACGTGTAACAGTAAATGGAGAGCACACCTTATTTTTCCCCAAAAGCTCCACTGAGAAAGAAAGTGAAAGCAAAGAATGTATGCATAATAATGGGCCTCAGATCAGAAAATGAGCAGTTGCAATACTAAAATGCTAATATCTCAGTAACTGTATGACATAGAAAAAAAATTAAACACATCATTCATGAGTTTCCTGGCTAGGTTTCCTGAGCTGTAGCCCATGGGAATCGCATAAATCAGAGATGAAAATTCCGTAGCCGCACCGTTTCGAGATATGAGCCCGAAAGAAAGCGCGTGGGCGCCACCTTGTTAGTCCATGGAAAAAAAAGTCAACTTCAGAGTATCATAACTTTGCATCCCTACAATATTTTGTCACTAAACTACCAAAAGTTACATCTATGAGATGTTGGCTGCCTTCCCTTCAAATTTCAGCCCAAAAGATCAAACTGTTGTTTTGCAGCAGGGTGGCAAAGAATTCCTGTCATTTTGGCCATAGTCTAGAAAAGTAGTGTCATGATTTGCGACACCTTTCACAAAAATTTGCAAAAGTGTCTCAAGTGCAACACTACTTTGCGACACCACTTTTTCCAGAAATTTGAAAAACATATTTCTGGGTTGTTTAACCCAAAAATAAAGACATGGCTAGCATTCTCAGGGCTCTAATAGGGAAACACAAAAATAATTGCATCCCTAGATGGTCCCAGTTTTGAATGCCAAGCATTTCTGTGAGCAGTAACTGAAAACAAAATGGCGGATTTGCGACACTACTAGGGCCATTTGCGACACTAAAAACTGCATTTGCGAAAGTGTTGAACTTTTTGTTAACTTTTCCTATTGCCTTATAATGGGAACTTGTTTTTTGAATAACTTTTGACCTGTTCAATATTTTTTCACAAAATCTTCAAAAGGCACATCGGGGACCTCAGCCACATGTTTCCTGAAGTTTTCGGACCGGTCGCACGAACCATGTGATCTGTAGGCATGAGCAAATAATGTGCACAAAAACATAATTGCACGCATGGATGTTGCTTAATAACTCCGCAGCCGGATAGCCGACCAGTACAAATGCTACCACATCCCAAGATCTATGGTTACGCCCCATGCCTGCCAAATTTCAGGCAAATCCATTGAACGGTGGCAAAGTTATTAAGGTGCAAAATTTCACCATTTAACCTTAAAAGGGCAACTCAACCCTTACTGTGGTAGCAGTACCGTGCTACCATTTATATATATATATATATATATATATATATATATATATATATATATATATATATATATACACACACACACACATATACACATACATACTGTATATATATATATAAATATATAGATATATATCATGTTACAGCCAGTACAGCAGACTTTCGATCTGCCATAGCATTATCACATCATTGTTCACACAATGGTCATCTGTGGCTATCATCATTCGGCAAGACACTGTGCATCAGCCCAGTCAGTGCAGGCAGCAGAAGATAGAAGTACAGGAGCAGCAGCAGGTGCCATAGTTGTTGTGGGAGTGGGTGCACACATAAAGCAGTACACCAGGAAATGATTGAGACTTTTCAGCACATTTCATCATGTTATTTTCTTTTGATTTGAAGTCTGGCATTTTCGGAACACTTTGACAGCAGCCATTTTGGGGAGCACACTTATGCAGAGTGGGTGCATGCATAAAGCAGTGCATCAGGGAAATAATTGAGACTTTTCAGCACATTTCATCATGTTATTTCTCTTTATCTGGAGTCTGGCATTTTTGGGACACTTTGACAGCAGCCATTGGAGTCTGGCATTTTTGGGACACTTTGACAGCAGCCATTTTTGGGGGCACACTTATGCAGAGTGGGTGCATGCATAAAGCAGTGTGCCAGGAAATAATTGAAACTTTTCAGCACATTTTAACATGTTATTTCTTTTGATCTGGAGTCTGGCATTTTTGGGACAGTTTGACAGCAGCCAGACCTTAGCTGGAGTACAGTATGCATTTCTGGACAGCATATCTCTGCAAAGACATAGACAGAATGGAGTCTGTACAAAGGAGGGCAACTAAAATGTTGCAGGGTCTGCACCATAAGCCAGATGAAGACAGACTAAAGGAGTTTAATATGTATAACCACAAGGAAAGGTGGGGGGCATGATAGAAACTATCAAGTACCAAAAGGGGATCAACAATTTACAACAAGGTAGCATCTTTCAGAAAAAGAGATGAGCACAAACAAGCGGGAAAAATGTGAAGATAGAGGGGGGACAGATCAGGGGCAATGTCAGGAACTATTTTTTTTACAGAGAGTGTGGTGGGTGCAAGGACGAGCAAAAACTAATAATCAGTGTTGTGGTGTGAGAGCAGCAGTTGAAACATGGCCATAATTTGGAGTTGGTGCACCTCCTTGTCCTCCAACTGTTGCTCCATGTTGTCAGTCTGGTGGTTCACATGGTCCAACTCATTCCACATCAGGCCCAAATTTGCATGTGTGGCAGATATTTGTGCATGGTTACCACCATCACCTGCAAGTTTTGGAGAAGCCAGTTGCTCCATGGTCCATCCCTGCTTGACATCACATGCAGGTGGAGGCCATGCTGCCACCTGTTGCCCAGCAGGACCAGCAGGCACATTCCTGCCCTGTCCAGCAAGCTTGGCATGCCACTCTGCATGGTGGTGGTTGTATAGGTGGGTGCACTGACCACCTGTGCCCTGATGACTTCACTTGGGGCCATAGCGCACCACCACTCCTCACAGATTGCACTTCACTACACTGGTGTCAGCAGGCTGTGTAGTGAAGAACTTCCACACTAATGAGCTGCAGGGTGGACCGGGCACAGGCAGGGGGGCCCCCAGATGTTATTGGCAGCTGCTGTTGGTGCTCAATTGGGGCCAAGGGTGGGGAAACCTGCTGCTGCTGCAGCTGCAATAGCTGCAACTCCTCCCTCACGTCCTGCTGAGTAGCTGGTGCAGGGGTCATGGCAGGTGGTGGCACTGGTGGGGGGGCACTGGTAGATGCCATTGGAGGTGGTGCTTCCTTGGCACCACTACCTCCTGCTTCAGGGAGGTGACCACTAGCCCGGAAGTTGCTCCAGTTCAGATGTGGGGTGCCATCACGCATGCGTACACCTACACGATCTCTGCTCTGTGGACAAAAACCATCTCTCTCCATTCTTGTCTGTCTGTCTGTCTGTCTCTCTCTCTCTCTTTCTCACACACATACACACAAAAATAAATTAACAATGAACAAATGTTAGGCTGAAATAGGTGCACAACCACAACTCAAGACAGCAAATAGGCTATGGAACCACAAAAAAATCAGCTAATTATGAAACAAATTCAAAAGGTTTATAAGATTTTTTGCTGTCTCTCTCTCTCTCTCTCTTGAGTCTCCTCTCAAACACAGCTCTTCCTCCCACACTAGGCAAGGTGAAAATGAAAGTCTTTCACTGTCTTGCATGATTAACTTCCTGCCTGAAGCATGTGACCTGCAGACTAGGAGCTATGTGATCTGTGGGCTGTTTCAATGCTCACTCACTTCACCTTTAAAAGAAAAATAAAGCGGAGTGAAGTGGAGTAAGTAACGCAGTCATTATGAGGTGAAGTGGGTGAAGTAGTGCATTTTAATGGCTGCTTCGCATAGCTACAAAGCGAGATGGAGTGGGCTACTCCGCCTCTACTTTGCTAGCAGAGTTAAACTTCGCTGTATCTCTACTAATCATGCCCCCGTTATAATTTCTTTGAATGTGCTTATTAACCCTTGCTGTGCAGTGGACTGATATATTAGTACAGAATTCCTATACATTCTAATTCTGTTGGCAGCCTAAGGGTTAAAAGTGATAAAGACCATACTTGGTCATTAAATACCCAACTCCTGCAGAACCCAGATTTAATTGACAGACTATGGACATTTATTCAGCAATCGATAAAATAGAATTTACCCTCTGTTTCTGCTTTTGATGTTCACTGGGGTTCTTTAAAATGCATCTGGAGGGATGAACTTATACATTTGGCCTAAATTTGGAAAAAAAATCTCAGGAGAGCCATGTCAATAACCTTACATGATATTTGAAGCCTGGAAAAACATCTCACCCCATTTCCCCCGAAATCGGATAGACTCAGTCTTTCTCAACTTAAGGCACAATATTCCGCTATTTTACTTGAAAAGGCTGAAAGAACAATCACTAAGGCAACAACTACTTACATAGGTCAGGAAGAAAAGGCAAGTAAATTGCTAGCTCTCCATCTCAGGGATTGGATCACATCTCTACAAGATCCCTTTTTGTCTGGTTTGACCTCAAATCCCCACAAAATAGCAGATATTTTTCGGACTTATTTTTCCTCCTTATATAATGAACCAATATTGTCCCAGAACAATGACGAAGCAATTGTTAGCTTTTTGGCTGGTGTCATGCTACCTCAACTTTCAGAAGCCCAGCAGGATCTGTTATCGGCACCTATCAGGGAGGATGAGGTGAAAGCAGCCATTTCTTCTGTCACCTTAGGTAAAGCCCTGGGTCTGGATGGTTTTCTAGCCAATTTCTATAAAATATGTGCAGATGATTTAGCCCCTCTTCTATCCCACTTTTTAGATTATTTACATAATCATAACCAGCAAGATTCCTCCCATTTGAAAGCCGGAATTGTTTTGCTACCCAAACTTGGGAAGGACGCTACTCAGCCGGACATCTATAGACCAATATCCCTTATTAATGTTGTTATTAAAATTTTGGTAAAAGTCTTGGCTGCCTGGCTGGGAAAAGTTTGGACCAGATTAGTTGGACCAGAACAGATTGGTTTTATGGTGGGTAGGCTTGCCAGTGACCATTTTAAAAGGCTCTACCACCTAATTTCTGCATCCAGGGAGGAAGGTTCTGACGCTGTTCTTGTCTCCATGGATGCAGAAAAAGCTTTTGATAGAGTTTTGTGGTCCTACTTTTTTCTGTTTTACCTCTTTATGATATTCCTGCCCCTACACTAGCTGGATATGTATTTTATATAATTCTCCTACTGCAAAAATGTTTTGCAGCAGTGTGCTTTCTGATCCTTTTCCCCGTACCTGTGAAACTCGTGAGGGTTGCCCCCTCTCCCCTTCTTTGTTCGATTTATATACTGAACAATTTGCTCATAAAATTACTTCATCTCCTAATATTTTGGGCATCAAGTTGGGAGGGTGGGAATGAAAAATGTCCATGTTCGCAGATGATATTTGGTTACACTTTACTGATCTTTGATCTCTATACCTGTGGTCCTCCACACAAGTCACACTTTTGGCACCTTTTCAGGCTACAAATTAAACTTAGATCAAACAGTGGTTTATCCACTTCACCCCCGTCTTTCTAATCAGGAGAGTCTTGACTTAGGCCTTCAGTGGGCTATTCACTGTCTCACATATCTAAGTATCAACATTACCAAAGGCTTTAGTTTATTGAAGACCCTTACTCTTGACCCTCTCCTACAACAGATCACCCAGGATCTTTGACATTGGAAGTCTTTACCTTTAATGCTGTGGGGGAGAGTCAACATTAATAAAATAAAAATATTACCTCATTTAATCTATCCTCTTTGTATTACATATAATTCTTTCTATTTCTTGGTTTCAAAAATTGCATGCAATTCTGTTACAAATTTTATGGTTGGATAAACCTACTAGGAGACCATATGGTAAGTTGGTTATTCACAAAAATTCAGGTAGCCTGTCCATTCCATCATTGTCAGAGATATTATTTTGCTTTCCATGCAGCAAAATATTTTTAGTGGGGCTTTTTGGTTGAGTAACAAGTTGTGGACAAATATACTCCTTCTTAGTTGCAAATAGAAAAACAGCTATGCATCCTCTATAAGCTTTGTCTCCCCTCCTTACTTTATATACCCTCTTCAAAACTACCTTCAGGGCACACCCATTGATTGGTCTATCTAATCTCATTATCAGCTTTGTCAACACCTAAAACTGTCTTATACCACTGATATTTCCCAATCTCTGTTTGCTAATCCCAACCTTCGCATCACTGATAAACCATTAATCCTTCTACACTGGCGGGAGCTTTCTGTCAAATGTTTAGTGGACCTTTTGTCTGACAATAACTTTTTCTCCTTCAATGCCTTTCATTATAAATTTGGTATATCCCTTAACTCTGTTTTTAAATATCATCAATTAAAAAATTGTGTATTTGCTGGTGTAGTGGCATAGATGGCTGAGGCGCTGGATGCCTTACCTCTCACCACACCGGTGGCTCATGTTAGGGAATGAGCACAGGATGCTGGGGGTCAGTGAGGCTGAGTGAGGATTGAACAGCTGCAGGCAGCTCTCCTTACTCGAGTAGGGGAGGTTGTCTTTTCTGGCCTTTGACTGCCACCACTTGGAGGTGTGATGGTGGTGCAGGCAGGGCTGGAGTTTGGCACTCGCCAGAGGTGAACAGAGCAGAGTTTTTCCAGGCCAAGGCATGTGTGCATGCCTCCACACACACGTTGACCTTGTCTGGGGGCTCTAGGGAAGCAGGGGAGGAAATGAGGAAAAATCATGGGCAGCAGCTGGATGAAGCCCCCCACATCGGCTCTGGTGGTTCTGCCAGGCAGTAGAGGAGGTGCCTGAATGACTGCGGATGTCCGGTGTCAGATGACGACACAAGCCGCTGCCTGCTGCAGAGTATAAACAATGGATGGGAAAAAAGAAGAAGAAAAAAAAAGAAAAAAATGATGTACTTCATTTATTAGGTCATCCTCCCTGGGTCAAGGAAGCTGGGACATTCCTTGAAACTCTGTCAACCATGGCTCAACAGTCACACCCCAATTCAAAGCTCTATAAAGCTTTAAACCATTGTTTTTGGGACAGGACCTCTCCCATTGCATTTTGCTGGGCAAACAACTTAGGTATTGAAAAAACAGATTTCTATTAGTCTAAAATTTGGTCTGATGTCTATAAATATATAAAACAAAATGGGTTATGTCTCATGCAGTTTAGTATTCTCCATCATTTATACAACTCTCCTATGCATTTATACAGAATGGGAAAAGCACCTTCTTTAGCTTGCCCTAGATGCAATTGTGAAAAAGGTACTTTGTACCACCTCATTTGGCAATGTTACAGAATATGTTTGTTCTGGGACTCTATTCAGAATGGTTTAGACCCCCTTCTAGGTTTGAATGAGTGTTTTACCCCTGAAATTTGTATTTTAGGGGACTATGGACCACCCTTAAGGGGATCTAGGAAAGAGTATATGGCTTTGATTTCTGCAGTGACCAAGTTACTAATTCATCACCACTGGAAAAATGCATCCCTTCCCACCAGACTGGAATGGGTCCAGGAAATGTTACTTGCTTTGAATGCAGAAAGATCTATTGCTTATTTATTTCATACTTTGCCACTATACAAATCATGCTGGGAGAGTTTTCACTCCTTACTACTTAAGAATCAGTAGTCATAATTGGGATATTGGTGCCAGGTTTCCTTTTTCCTGTCCACTTCAGCTTCCTTGGCTCTGCTACTTTGGCTGCCCATTATATCTATGTCATCCCACTCTTTTTCTCTTACTTTTGTATTTTATAGGTATATTGACCTTTCTCTAGTTGATATTCATATAGTGAGGTACAATGGCTTCCACTTATATGCAATTCGCTTATAAGCAATTTTCATTTAAAAGCACACTTTTTCAGTTTCCCCCTTTTTTTGTATTAAATCCAATGTTAAAAATTTTGTTTTAAAGCAATCCTGTTCCGTGCAAAATTTTAATTAAGTGCAATATTTCTGAGATGCACTTGCTATTAAATGTGTGAATTGTGTTCCGGATTAGTACAATTAATTCACGAGGTGCTAATGGGTGCTGGCAACTTGTATAAAAGATCGATTAGCAAGAACCTTAGCACCTTGCTAATTTCACTGTGCTGGCCTACCTGAACTGTTCTTTCCTTGTTTCCACCCCGTAGGCATTCCCTTTCTTAAGAGCAGAGTCTTCTGCTCTCTTGCTCTGCCCTATGGGAGTTTCTCTGGCTTGGGGTCCTGCCCACCCCTGCACAGTCTGGTGCTTTAATTAACAAAACTAAGGTCCTGGCGGTCAGCACCTGCCCTTTGGTGCTGTCACCATCTCAGCACCCTGACCCAGGGTAAAGGTGTTGTAGGAGGTGGGTTTGGTGGGTGCTTGCACAATCGCTGCATAAGGGAGGTGTGACAGGTGGTCCCAGGATAGGACTTGGCTGTTCTGCTCAACGCTGTTGGTTACTCTGCCATTTCCCTGTTCTCCACCACTCCTCTCTCTCTTCCTTCTTCTCACCACCACAATTCTGTTTCGCTTCCAATGAGGGACTGGAGATACTGTTTTCTTTAATTAAAAACAAATTGGGGCAGACAGAGCCCTCACTGCTGCTGACCAATTCTGGCTCCTGGACTTGCCAGAGTGCTGTCATACCTCGATCTCAGGGAACCACCAACCTGGACTACATTCATATCTACAGCATGACCAGAGACATACCAGCAGAACCAACAGACCTGGCTTCAACCAACCAGGACACCCAAACCTTGGGTCACCGTTATTCACTCTGTAATGTACTATCTCATCCCCAGCTCAGTCAGAAGCTGCACACACATGCGGGAGGTTAACAAGGGCAAGCTACAGAAGGTTGGAATGGGCAATTTCGGCTATATGAAAATTCTGCTTATATGCACATTTTGCTGTTGCAAAATGGATGTGTATATAAGCAGAATCCACTGTATTACTTCAATCTGCAGTCTGCCTGGGGGTTTTACTTTTCAGGGAGGGGTGGTTTTAATAGTTATGCATTTAAGCTTTGGTATTGTTGGTGGCTATTCTTTTTATATAGTTGTCTTATCTCTATTGTTTACAACGTGTGGTTCTTTTTATTTTCTTTTGTTATTTTTGTTGTAACTTGTTGCCTGTTGGCTGGTTGTTGTTGTATTTTAATTTTTGTAAAATTCAATAAAGTTTACTGAATTGTTAAAAAAATGACAATTTTGTAAACTGATATGACTTCAGAAATGTTGCACAATAGTAAAGAAAGCTGCAGGCTAATAAAATAAGCATCTTTTTTGAAATGTATGAAAATTATTTGTTTTTATGCTGTTACGTTGTTACAGCAGGATCGAGATTATGAGGCTCCTATGTTTTGTTAAATTAAACAATTCCTGATTAATCTTTGGCAGTGTTGTTTTCCTTATTTGTTTATTATATTTTTTGACTATGATTATTGTTGTTTGGTAGCAATTATTTGTCCTAGTGAAAAGTACATATAATTATTTGGTACTGGTTTGGGCATTGTTTTGAACACAAAATGTGTCATACTTTTGGGGTCACTACACTGTGATCAACTCCTTCTTCTAACAGCCTTAAAGTAAAGGTGTAAGATATACCTTTGGGCTTCACAACCTGCTGCCCTGGGGCACCAATAGTCACTGTGTGTTAAAAATTACAACTTGTAATGCACTTCTGTAAGGAAAGGAAGGGATCATAATGCTGACTGAACTGCCAGCCAGCTGATCCCTTTCTACATCCTGGTCCACCTGCTCCGCTCCCATGCTTTCACATATTGTGACGTCTAACCAGGGAGAGCATGAAGATGTGCCCCATACAAGTCTACGGGGTTCATTTTCAGAATGATTTTACAGAACTTTTTACAACCTTTTGAGAAAAATGAAATCCACCACTCAACAAATAGGGACCCTATTAGTTGAGCAATGGCTTTCATTTTTCTCAAAAGGTTGCATAAACTTTTGTTAAATCGTTCTCAAAATGAGCCCCATAGACTCTGATGGGGTGCATTCCTGTGCTGTCCCTGGTTAAATGTCACAATATGTGAAAGTGTGTGGGTGGAGCAGGTGGACTAGGAAGTGGAAAGGGATTGGCTGGCTGACAGTTTGGCCAGCACTATGATCCCTTCCTTTCCTTACAGGAGTGTATTAAAATTTAAAAGTTTAACATACAGGGATTATCACCACCCCTCGGTAGCAGACTATGAAGCCCAAAACTGTTTTAGAAAATATCACACCTTTACTTTAACATTCTGTAATGAATATATGTACAGTATATATATATTTTTTATATATTTAAAAATTGGTAAACTGGAAAAGGCACACTGACATGAGGCTCGTTTCCAAGTATGACTCAGGAAAGAGGGGATGGGAGTACAGAAAGAATAAAATTATAAAACATCAGGGTGCAGTTACATAGACAACATTACAGGTGCAAGAGTAATGTGTTGAACCAGCAGGTAAACAGCAGCATGGTTCATTGCAATGATATGTGGACAAGTGTGCAAGAACACAATCAAGTGTGCAGTGCCTGTTGAGGATGGTGACAGGTTTACAGGGCCCAAAATCAGACCATGGGCATAGTCACAATTAACCTAAATGAATATGGGGCCTTAAACAGGAGGGGAGTTAGAAGAGAGGGGGAAGAAGGGCAAAGAACAGGGTTGACAGGGGCAGGTTGGAGCAGCACAGTGCCTTAGCTGGCATCTAAGGGTTGGGAGGGAAGAGAGAGGTGGAGGAGAGAAGGGAGCAGGTTCTCGGGGGAGGTTCCGGGGGGGGAAGGTGGTAGTTGAAGGCAGCTTGCCTAGCAGAGGAGTGAGAGTGGGGAATGGAGAAGGTATGGGAATACCTGAAGCACAGAGAGTAAGAAGAAGAACAATGGACAGGGGAGAGGAGTGAGGAAAGATATGAGGGAAGGGGATCTAAACCAGTATTTACCAATGAAGGATGCACAGTGGGACTGGCAATGTGAAGGTAGTGGGAAGATGGAGTGGGAGGAATAGAAGGAGTAGTGGTGAGTACAGAGGGGAGAGTTGGTAGCAAAATGACAAAAGACATTGCAGAGGGTATCCAGTCAGGGAAGGGAAGAGGAATGGGTGTTGCCATAGATCACACCCACATAGTTGAATACCAGAAGAACCATTTTTGGTGACCAGCTCACTGCAGACCTGGAGGGAAAGGCAGTCATTGTTGTGATACAGGGAAGTGAGTTTAGGGCAAAGTTTGGTATGGATAGTGTTGATGTGGGCAGAGATGTTGAGCTTACTATCAAACCAGACACCAAGGTACTTGAAGGCTCCACAGTAACTTTAGGTCATGTGACAGCTGGTTCTCAAACAACAAATTGACCCTCAGTTACACAAAAAAAATTATCTTCTCTAGCCTCCCACAGATGGGGAAAGTTCCACCTTTTATCATCCAAAATGGCCAAGGTCAAAATCTTAAACAGGTAGAGACCTTCAAATTCTATAGAGTAACTCTGAATGACACCTTATCTTTTGCACCACATGTTGACAACCTGGTGGCTACAGTTAACAGAAGACTGGGTGCTTTATACCATAACAGGAACAATCTCACTAGGGATGCTAGACAACTTATTGTAGCCAGCCCAGTTCTGTCACTTACAGATTATGGGCTCCCATCTATGCTGCTGCCTGTGACACAGTGCTAAACAGAGTAAAGCTGATCTGTAATAAGGCATTCCATTTTGTACTTGGTGCCAATAACCACACTCATAGTTGCACCTTTTACACACTCACTAACTGGCTACCTTTACCCAGCAGAATAAGGCTCCAGACCTGTTTGATAGCCAAAAAAGGAATCTTGGGCCTAACACCCTCTGCTTTAACATAGTGCTTCTGTACTGTCTCCAACCAGTACAACACCAGAAATATGGCCAGGAATGCTGTTAAGCCTCCTGTTTGGTGTACTCAACTGGGAAGGCAATCATTTGCTATCAGGGCTGCTAATTGATTAAATGACTTGACTAATACCCTGCTTAATCTTCACAATTTTAATAAGTGTAAAAGATCATTGTGATCTGCCTTTGCAGTCCTTTGCAATCGTAACTGTTAAACAGTTATATTTTGTTTCTCATTGCACATAACCTGTGACTTTTTATGCTGCAGTCTGTATTAATTTTTTCAAAATGTATGTAATTGTTCTGATTTAAATGCTTGGAACCTTTGTAAATGAACACTTGTGCTCAAAGTTTATCTCCAAGTTTTCAATAAGTGAATGAATGCATGAATAAATAAATAAATAAACAAAAGTAAAGGCAGAGACTAAATCTGATGGGTGCCATCCAGCATGGAGAAGACAGGTGAGGGTGAGAGCCTGGACAGTTTCTGGCTGCAGTCAAAGGTCATGGACACTGTCTTCTTGGATTGATCCTGAGTTGGCTGGTGTGGAACCAGTGCAGTATGCTGTGGAAGTCATGCTGGAGTGGACCTTCCACAGCCAAAGCCGATGGGCCAGAGGTGTAAATGACTGCGTCATCTGCATACATATGGATATGCAAAGAGAAACAAGGAGAGGGAAAACAGAGGGAAGGTCATTTAGGAAAACTGAGAATAGGATAGGACTCAGGATGGAGCCCTGTGGGAACCCTGTTAGGATGGGGAGGGGACAGGATGCCTCCTATAGTAAAGGAATACGAAGGACGAACTCCACACTAAAAAAGTTTATAAATCCAAAAATTTATATTTTTCGTGTTTCATACACTTTGTGCCCCATGAAGTGTACGAAACATGAAAAATTAAAATTGCTGGATTTATAAACTTTTTGAGTATGGAGTTCATCCTTCATATTCCTTTACTACATGATATGTGTTAGTTGCACAAAGGATGACCCAATACTAGGAACATTCTTTGAAGCTCATATAGAGCAAGGGCAACCTGAACAAACAATCTGTTAAATAGACAAGATGCCTCCTACCTGTACTGACTGTTGATGGCTCATGAAGTATGAATGGAACCAATGAATACAGCTGCAGTGATATGTCCCTGATCCATCCAAGTGAGAGAGAATCAGTTACTCACAGCAAGGAGGAGATGGGGAGTAGGGCTTCCTAGAACCAGACTGGAAGGAGGAAAGGAAATTTGAGGAAGTCAGAAAGCCTAAAGTAGACGATGGTCTCTTGAAGCTTTGCAAGAGAAGGGAGGAGTGAAATCAGCTGGGTGTTGCCAGAGGAAGAGGGGTCATCATACAGTGGTCACTGAAGGTGTCCGGAAGAATGCCTGCTGCATTGATACAATGGGGTTAGGAAGAGAGCACCCAGTCCAGGAGAGATTGATTAGGGGAGTGAGGACTGAGCTGGGTGGGTTCAGTGATTATTTAAGAAAGTCCTAAACAACTTTTTTTACAACCCTTCCCACACTACCCAAGGGTAACCAAAATTCCTCAAATGGAATTAATGGGAGTAGCACTATAGAAGAACAGTATGTAAATGGAGGTCCTTTATTTAGGTTTAAAATTCTTAAATATAAAGATATTTGGAAACATCTAAAATCATTAAACACATCTAAATCTGGGAGCTTGGATGGCCTTGAGGCCAGACTGCCGAGTGAAGTAGCAAACATGGTAGCTTTACCCTTAACACGTCTTTTCAATTGGAGCCTGTATTGAAGTACATTTCCAGAATCTTGGAAAAGGGCAAAATAATTCCAGTGTTTAAGGGTGGGGACTCCCAACAGGCTAATAACTATAGAACAATAGCCCTGTTGTCTATTGCCTCAATGATATTTGAAAATATTACACAAACAGGTATATACCTATTTGTATACAAACAGCCTCCTAACCCCTCAGCAGTCTGGTTTCAGGCCCCTGCATTCCATGCATACAGCCCTGGTAGATTTCACAGACATTGTCTCTTACACACTAGAAAATAAATAACGTGTGGGGGTGGTGTTTGTGGATCTATCTAAGGCATTCAATACTGTAAACTACCCTTTAATGTTTCATAAATTGGAGTCAATGTGATTTAGCCCAGAGGTGATTCAATGGTTTTGATCCTACCTTTATGGACATCATTAGGTAGTGATTACCCAATGAGTAGTGTCAGATGTGATGGAAGTGAACAGGGGTGTGCCTCAAGGCTCCATTATGGGACCACTCCTGTTTATCATATTTATTATTGACTTACCTAAGAATTTCACAGAATGTGAAGCTAAATTGTATGCAGATGACACAGTTCTATGTCTTGTGATGGATTGTATTAGTATGACAACACTTCAACAGGAATTTAACAAACTTGAGAAATGGTTAGAAGAAAACAAATTAGTATTAAATATACAGAAAACAAACTTGATGGTATTCAGATCTAAAGTTAGTAGTGGATCTAGTGCCTTATTTCCAGAAATAGTAATAAAATCTAAAAAAGGTCTTGAATTAACCCAGGTTACCTCCTATAAATACCTGGGACTGTGAGTTGATGCTGAGTTAAACTTTGACACATTGATTACATATGTGCTAAAGTTTTCCAAAAGTTAGGGGCACTACACAGACACAAAAGTTGTATGACTCATGAAACAGAATGAAAACTAGTAAACACAGTAGTAATCCCTTCAGTTGACTATGGTAGCATTGTATATTGATCTACAAACAAGTACAATTTAAAAAAGTTAGATAGACTTCAATATCAATTGACAAGATTTGTACTGGACCTCACTGACCCATACATCACACACCATCGCTGTTCTATGCTCTTACAATTAAATGGACATCTTTAGAAGTAAGAAGAGACAGATCACTAAGTAACTTTCTATACAAATGTATGAAAGGACTAGTACCTGAATACCTTGCAGCTAAAATGCTACTCAACTCATCAGATTACTCTTTACATGAGATTAAGGGACAAGGCTTCAAAGTTCCTCATGTAAAAATAAAATATGGTTGAATGTACTTTGACTATATTGCTACTGCAAGCTGGAATTCTATACCACCCAGAATGTGTAACTTGCCTACATATTCATCTTGTAAGACAGCCATGCTAGAAATGTATTCTTTAAAGTGTCAGTGTTACTAATAGGTTTATATTGTAAGTTTGTGATTGCATTGTATTGTATTGTATTGCATTGTATTGTATTGTATTGTATTTGGAGATATGTTATTTTTGGATGTAACACTTTGTGTATGAACTTGTATACAGAATGGCCCTGAAAATAGGCTTGCCTAATTCTTTATCCTGTTAAAATATAAAATAAACTTGAAACTTGAAAGGCTTAGGGACTCAATCCTGTAAAGGGTGGATCTGGAGACAGGGGAGAGCCAATTTATGTTGTAGTCCCCATGGAGGAATAACTAGAAGTGGTATGGGAAATGCAGGATGCGAAGGAGTTGACCAAGTAGTGGGGAGAGATTTTAGGAGAGGCATAGAAAACACCAACAAATATGAGGTGAGTGGAAGACAGAGATAGCTTGGCTAAGGAACTCATGAAAGTAAGGTACTGAATCTCTGAAAGTGATGGAGCAGGATAGGTTCTGATAGACATACAAGGCAACACCACCACCACCACCACCAGTACCATGCGTACCATGGTCATGCTGAAAGAGGTGGTAATCAGGGAAAATCAAGCTGGAGTCAGGCACCCTACAGGACAGCCAAGATTCAAAGAGACACAAGAGCCAAGAGAGTGCTGAGAGATCCAGATTTTACAGGGGTAGAGCTTAGGGAGGAGGTTCATAGCATTTAGGTGGAAAATGCTGAGGCCTTTAGGGAGAGAAGGGGGGGAGAGGAGGGAGATAGTGGACATGGGTTAGTTAAATGTTACCAGCAAGGAGGAGAATAATGAAGATGAGAAGGAGAATGGAATTGGACTTCCAACCCCTTGAACAAGGGGGAGACAGAGGGAGAGAGGAAGGGAGGAGAAGACACAGTGGAGAAATTCAAGGTTTAGGGAGGTGATGTGGAGCAGGCTAGGGTAGATGGTGAGAGTACATAGTGGGAAGTGACGGAGGAGAGGGAGAGTGTAGGGGTAATTTGGGGCAGGGGAGGAGAACTGAGGAAGAAAGGACAGGGGAAGAAAGGGGAAGGAATGGGAGGAGGATGGGGAGGGAGAGGATGATGTGGGAATAGGGATAGGAGGAAGAGAAAAGTGAAACAGACAGGAAGAGTAAGGAACAATGCTAGGTATAATTAGAGGTAGGTGACTTTTCCTTGGTAGATCAACAGACAAAACTGTGACAGTGAAACAAATGTAACAGGTAAGCAACTTGGTAGGGCTATAAACAAATAGTATAAATAAAATGACAGTAACCCATGAAGTAACTCTTGAAGTAATGACTAGAACATGCTTGATAAGCATATTTATGGCTATTGTGGCAGCAGTAGCAGGAGCAAATAAAGTAGGCAGAAATGTATATAAGCTACAGGTACTAGAAGCACAAGTTCAAGGTGACTCAGGTAGGGAGTGAGCAAATAATTAGCTTTTCAGCCTAAAAACATATAGTCCCAAGAATTAGGTACCAAAAGCAAAAGTCCAAAGTGACCCAGATAGGGTGTGAGCAGTAATTAGTCTTTCAGCCTAAAAACAAATAGTCACAAGAGTCCAGTACCAAAAGCAGAAGTTCAAGATGACCCAGATGGGAAGAAAGCAGTAACTAGCATTTCATCATAAGGGTGAACAGGTTGCATTGCAGAATGTGAAGTTGTCCACAGATAGGAAAGGCAATCAATATGTACTGTGCTGGAGCAGTGTGCGCTGCTGACAGCAGACACTGGGCTGATGCCAGTTGATGTCCTTATCACTTATCTTTTGTGCAAAGGGCTGCTTGAGCTAGAGTTTCTGAAGAGAGTGAAAGACCAGCCCTGTAAGCTCAGGGCTTCAAATGATTGGCTGGCACTCGTGGAGGGGGCTGGCCATCTCTTGAGGGTCCCATTGCTTGTTCTCAGGCTCAGGTGGCAGTCGTGGAGGAGAGGGTAGCCTGTTGTTGCTGAGGCTACCCTGTCAATCCAGCAGGGATCCGATTTGATAAAGAACAAGCCATGCCATAAGAGAGAGTGATAGGGTCGAATAAGGCCCTGTCTCATTTGTTATGCAGAAAGAATTAAACACAAGGATCTGTTCTGTCCTTTCCTTTTCTGTCTGGTTGCACAACTAAATGTTCTCCTGAGACCTTGGGAACTGACCACTGAGATGGTCTCACGATTCTCTGCCTCTCTCTATCTCTCGGCCTTCTTTCTGTCTTTCTTTGCATATCTACAGTTCTAAAAAATATATGTGAATCTTTATGTGAAACTGGGATCCTTCTATTTGAAACTGTATATACTTTTTCTGTTGAAATGATTGCAAAAAGTTATTTGGAATTTAGGGGGTTAACCTGAGATGCAGTTTGCACTCCTTTCAAGCTTGTTTGCAAACTTTTTGCAAAGTTGTCAACAAGTGGTCAGTTCTGGGTCACTATGTTCTATTTGTTGTACCTGCAAAGAAACTGACAGGAACATTTTGTTGGAAACAGACTATCTCCTTAACGAGCTCAGGTTGAAGAGGTTAATTACCTGGCAAAGACTAGTTACAAAAAGAGCAGCAATATGTTTGGCTGGAGAGACTGACACTTTGAATTAGAGATTCCATCAGATGAAGGACTTTGTTTTTTGTTTGTTCTGCCTTTGTAAATAGCTATCCTAAACAATTTCAATTTTTTTTATTTTACTGTTATTTGAAATAATAAAACACTACTTGTGAATTTTATAACTGCTCCTGGTTTTCCTATGCTTCCTAACCTATGCCTCGATGTCAGATGGTGGTAGCAGTTGAATTTACGACATGCATACTCTAAGCCAGGAGTTTTGTGCATGAGTAATAGATCTGGTACCAGGGAAGCATAGAAGAAAGGCATGGATCCTGTAATAGCATGACCAGGAGTGATTACCAGAATGGCAGCCAAACTAGAAGCAGATATGAAAGTCCAAACTGAGACTGTACAGCCAGAACCAGTGATGGAAGAAGAACAACAAGCATGGACAGAACCTGGAAGCATGTCTGCCCTCTTCATATGGTGAGCTGTACAACAAACAGCAGGTCTGCCAAGGGTGACCAGACAAGAATCCAGCAGAGGTGCATCAAGAACAGGCATGACCACCAAACAGATGGCTGGCAGTAGTGCACCTAACAGAGATACTATGCAGTGGCCAAAATATAACTTTTGGGCAATGAAGGAAATGAAGCAGATGGTGAAAACTTTAACAGAACTGGTGAACTGGCTTATAGAATGATCAATGGAGACTGAGCAGAGAGACCCAGGGGTCTGAATAATCCACCAGCTGCAGCACTATGAGTCCACCTGAAAAAGCAAGCCTCTGAACAAGCTGGACAAGGTTGAGAGGCTAGGAGAGGCCCCATCTGTTGTAGACAAAGGCCAAATAGAATCCAGTCAAAGCACTGAGCAAAAAGGGTTGATCACATAATAGTAACAGGGAATACTCACCCTATCAGACAAAAGACAAACTGATTACCAGAGCGGTTAAGAGCAGACATGGTTAAGGATATTCAAAAAATTGAAAGAACTAGGTAGCTTAAAATAGTCATGAAGTGCTTGGTCATCACCAATGGTGATTGTAAATGGAAAAGAAGGCGGTGTAAGAATCTGCCTTGATTTTAGGAAACTTAATCAAGTGTCAGAATTTAACAGTTATCCTATGCCCAGGATAGATGAATTGGTAGACAGATAGGGGAGTGCCAAGTACATCAGTACCCTTGATCTCATCAAGGGTTACTGGTAAATCCCCCTAACTAAAGAATCCAGAGACAAAACTGCATTTACCACTTCTATTGAATTATATCAGTTCACCACCATGCCATTTGGTTTACATGGTGCACCCGCTATATTCCAGCAGTACATGGATGTAATTTTATCCCTTCACACTGGTTATTGTGCTGTGTACCTGGATGATGTCATGGTGTACAGTCCAGACTGGAAAAGCCACCTGGAATACCTATGAGCAGTTATCCAATCTATTAAAAAGGCAGGTCTGACAATTAATCCTATCAAATTATTTTATTTTATTTATTTATTTATTATCACAATTGGACTTACACGTGTGCATTGGGCATGCAGGAAACCAGATATTTGGGCTATGTTTTGGGAAATGAAGAAGTAAAGCCAGAGATTTCTAAGATAGGAGCTTTGACTAACAGTCCTATCAGTAAAATGAAGAAACATGTAAGAGCATTTTTAGGGCTGGCTGGTTATTATTGGAGATTTTATTCCCAACTTTGCCCAGCTAGCTACTCACCTCACCGAACTCATGAAGAAACAGTTCCCAAATAATGTGAAATGGACCCCAGAGTGTGATGAGACTTTTCAAGCCATTGAGGCTGCATTATGTTCATCCCCTGTTTTAAGAAGCCCAGACTTTGAGAAACAATTTTTAGTACAGACAGATGCATCAGAGGTAGGTCTAGGTGCAGTCCTAAGTCAAAATACAGATGGGAAAGAACATTCTATTCTGTATATTAATAGAAAGTTGCATGACAGAGAGAAAAGGCACTCCACCATTAAAAAGGAATACCTTGTGGCAAAGTGAGCCATGGAGTCTCTTAAGTTTTATTTGCTAGGAGCTGACTTTGTATTTATAACAGATCACAACCCTCTCTGTTGGCTTAACCAAATGAAGGATAAAAATTCCAGAATCACATGGTGGTACCTGGCACTACAGCCGTTTAAGTTTAAAGTGATGCACAAATCTGGGAAAGAGAATGTCAATGCTGTTATTCTGTTAAGATATGGATCAGGAATTGAGAATTCTGAAGGTTGAAAAAACAAAATGTGTGAGTTTAAACTTCTCTGTTTGCTATACTGCAAGTGCACTGAACTGTAAAGGTTATAAGCCAATGTTAGAAGAGAATTACCAAAAGTTATGTAAACCTGTTTTTGTAAAACAGGTTCCCTATTAAAGAGGTGGGTATGTGACAGGATTGAATAAGGCCATGTTCCATTTGTTATGTAGAAAAAGTTAAATGCAGGGATCTGTTCAATCCTCTCCTTTTCTGTCTCTTGTCTATCTAGTTGTGCAAACATATGTTCTTGTGAGACCTAGGAACAGATCACTCTGACAGTCTCGCGATTCTCTGCCTCTCGCTATCTATCTGCCTTCTTTCTGTTTTTTCTTCCCCCTTGTGTATCTGCAGTTCTAAAAATATATGTGAATCTTTTTGTGAAACTGGGATCCCTCTGTTTGAAACTTTATATAGTTGTACTGTTGAAATGATTGCAAAAGGCTATTTGGAATTCAGGGGGTTAACCTGAGATGCAGTTTGAGCTCCTCTCAAGCTTGTTTGCAAACTTTTGCAGAGTTGTCAACACAACGTCAGTTCTGGGTCACCATATTCTAGTTGTTGCACTCAGCAAATAAACTGACAAGAACATTTTGTTGGAAACAGGATATCTCCTTAATGAGCCGAGGATGAAGAAACATAGAAACATAGAATCTGACGGCAGATAAGGACCGGTTGGCCCACTCAGTCTGCCCATTTCTCTACCTAATGGATAAGCTGCAGATCCTAGTAAACCAGCAGCCTACTTCTTTCTACCCCCACCCCATAGAATTGCCTTATGACTGTCCCATGCATTCTTGAATTCCACCACTGTTTTTGACTCCACAACCTCCTCTGGAAGGCCATTTCATGCATCCACAACCCTCTCTGTGAAAAAATACTTCCTTACATTACCTCTAAGCCACCCCCTCGATCTTCAAATTGTGCCCCCTTGTTCCTGCACACCTCTTTTTTTGAAAGATGCTACCCTCTTGGACTTTGTTGATTCCCCTGAGTTATTGAAAGTTTCTATCATGTCCCCCTTCTCCCTCCTTTCCTCGAGGCTATACATATTAAGCTCCTTTAGTATCTCTTCATATGCCTTCCTGTGCAGACAGCCTCCATCCTGTCTATGTCCTTGCAGAGATTGGGTCTCCAGAACTGCACGCAGTACTCCAGATGGGGTCTCACCAGCTGTCTGTACAGAGGGATAACAACTTCCTGTTTTCTACTGGTGATGCCTCTCTCTGCATCCCAGTATCCCCAGCCCTCCTACTGCCCTCTCACATTGCTTGCGTTCACCTTTAAGTCACCTGATATGACTACCCCAGGTCCCTTCCATTTTTGTTGTTAGTATCTCACCCCCATTGTGTACTCTTCCCTGGGTTTTTGTTTTCCAGGTGCATTACTTTGCACTTCTTTGCATTGAATCTAAGCTGCCATACATTTGACCATTCCTCTAACCTTGCCAAGTCCCTTATCATCCTTTCCACCTCACCTTGTGCATCAACTCTGTTGCAGATCTTTGTGTCATCTGCAAAGAGACACACTTTTCCTTCCAGTCCCTTGCAATGTCGCTTATAAAGACATTGAAGAGGACCGGTCCTAATACTGAACCCTGCAGTACCCCACTAGTAACCCCCCTATCTTCAGAGTGGACTCCATTTACTATTACCCTCCATGTCCTATTCTCCAGCCAATTCTTTACACAGGCTATCATCTTGGGACCCACTCCCAGGCTGACTAACTTGTATATTAATCTTTTGTGTGGGACTGTGTCAAATGCCTTGCTAAAGTCTAGGTAGGCCATGACCACAGTCCTTCCCTGATCTACTACTTTGGTCACCCAGTCAAAGAAAACTATTAGATTCATCTGGTATGACCTTCCCATTGTGAATCCATGCTGCCTTGGGTCCTGTGCTCCACTGGCCTCTAGGTACTCAACAATTCTTTCCTTCAGAAGTGATTCCATCATTTTCCCTATCACTGAGGTTAAACTAACAGGTCTGTAGTTTCCTGCTTCTGCCCTGCTCCCACTTTTGCAAAGGGGAATCACAGCTGCCCTCCTCCAGTCCTCAGGTACCACCCCATCCTCCCATGATTTGTTAAAGAGTGTAGTCAGTGGTGTCACTAGTTCTACCTTTAGTTCTTTAGAATTCTGTGATGAATCCCATCAGGCTCCATTGCTTTGTCCACCTTCAGTTTTAAGAGTTCTTTCAGAACCCTTTCTTCTGTAAATGGGCTGGTATCAACTTCTGTATCCAGAGTGTTTCTATTTTTTGTTTTAGGTACCTCCCCCTCTTCATTTGTAAATACTGAGCAAAAATATTTGTTTAGTATCTCTGCCTTTTCACAGTCACCCTCTGCCCACTCCCATCCCCTTTATTAAGCCTCACTATCCCTCCCTTGGTCTTCCTTCACTCCCTGATGTACCTAAAAAAGGTTTTATCCCCCTTCTTAACTGAGTTGGCTATCTTTTCCTTGGTTCAGGCCTTTGCTTTTCTGACTGCCTTCCCAGCTTCCTTTTGGTTTAACTGATACAATTCTGTGTCCTGCTCCTTCTGTGATTCCTTGTACTTCCTGAATACTTTCTTTTTCTCTTGAACCTTCACTGCCACCTCCTTTGAGAACCATAGTGGTTTCTTACATTGTTTTGTTTTGTTTATTTGCTTCACACAAAGGCTTGCCACCTCTGTGATGGCAGTTTTTATTATTCTCCATTGTTCTTCCACCCCTCCTTCCTGCCCATTTTTTGATTACCTGGCAAAGACTTGTTATAAAAAGAACAGCAATATTTTTGTCTGGAGAGACTAAAACTAAGAATTACAGATTCCATTAGATGAAGGACTTTGTTTTTTTTTTGTTTGTTCTGCCTTTGTAAATAGCTATCCTGAACAATTTCATTTTTTTATTTTACTGTTATTTGAAATAAAAGAACACTACTTGTGAATTTTGTAACTGTTCCTGGTTTTCCTATGCTTCCTGACCTATGCCTCGACGACAGCGGGCAGCATGTACTAGGGAGAGAAACTTCAGATGTTAGTGTAGACTGTATAGAGCAATGATAAGAGACAGTAGTGATTACAATATCTGGAATTATAAGATATCACTAAAAAAATGTAAATATAAAATTAGAATGGAGAAAAAAAAATGAAACAAAGCTTGCATACATTAAGGATGATGGAAAAAGGTTTTATTCCTACATAAATAATAAAAAAAATCAAATTCCAGAAATATAGGTCCACTGGTGATAGATAATAGTGAAATATCACTTCAAGATAGTACAGACGAATTTAACAAATACTTTTGTTCAGTTTTCAATACTAAAACATATCCATCAATAGTCAATATAATTCCAAAAGATACTATAAATGAGATAACTAAAAAAGAGATTATGGATAACCTAAACAAACTAAACATAAACAAATCACCTGGTCCAGATAGGATACATCCTAGGTTACTGAGGGAAATTAAAGAATGGATAATTAACCCACTACATAAACTTTTTAACATGTCATTAAATACAGGGCATGTCCCAGTGGACTGGGAAACAGCAATTGTCACATCTATTTTTAAAAAGGGAAATTGATCACAAATTTCAAACTATAGACCTATTAGTTTAACAAGTATAGTAGGTAAAATGTTTGAAACAATATTAAAAACTAGGATTGAAAGTTACCTACAAGTAAAAGGATTAGAAGACAAGTCCCAACATGGTTTTTGAAAAAACAGATCCTGTCTAACAAGTAACATGTTTTTTTATGAGCACATAAGTAAATGTATAGAAGATAACAAAGCTATAGACATAATTTATCTTGACCTATGTAAGGCATTTGATAAAGTTCCACACGGACTCCTAATAGAAAAAATGGATAAACTTGGTATTGACAATCAGATCACAAAATGAGTAGCAGATTGGCTAAAAAATCGTACTCAATGTGTTCGTATAAGAGGTCATGTATCAGGCATGAGATTGGTGATGAATGGGGTGCCTCAGGGATCGGTTTTGGGACCGATTCTATTTAACATATTTATATCAGATATGACATCAAATTTAAACAGTGTAGACATAAAATTTGCTGACGATACTAAAATAACAGCCCAGGTTGATGCTAAGGAAGATTAGCAAGAATTTGTAAATGATCTAAAAAAAATAGAATTATGGGCCGAAAAAAACTAAATGACATTCAGTAATGAGAAATGCGTTGTTATGCATTTCGGAAAAAATAACTTACATTATAATTACACATTAAAAGGACAAATAATAAAATTTGTAAATCAACAAAAATACTTAGGTGTTATAATAGACCCAGATCTAACATTCCATGCACATTACAACAACATCATTAACAAAACAAATAGGCTAACAGGTTGCATAAAAAGAAGCTTTACGTTCAGAAATAGAAAATGCATTATTCCACTCTATAGGGCCTATGTGAGGCCTCATTTAGATTACTGCTCCCCCTTGTGGAATCCATACTTGAGGAAGGATATAACTAGAATGGAAGGGGTGCAGCGGAGGGTTACCAAAATGGTGGAAGACATATCAACTATGAGTTATGAACAAAGATTGGATGAACTAAAGATGTATTCCTTGGAGCAGAGAAGAAAAAGAGGAGATCTACTTTTTATGCATAACTTATGTAGGGAGGAAGAGTTACTAACACTACTAAATCTATCTTATAACAAACATAATTGTAATTTAAGAAGTCACAGATATCAATTATCTCTAACATACCCAAAAAATAATAAAAGGAGATCCTTTTTTACCCAGAGAATAACAACCTTGTGGAACTCATTACCAAATTCTTTGTTAGATAATAGAGATCACAAAATCTTTAAACATAAACTTGATTCAATCCTGTTAAAATAAACATGGAAATTACCAGCCTGGCTGGAGACATACCATAATGGGCCTAGGCTCTCTGTATGTCTATACCTCCTAGTATAACTCCTAGTATAGTGGGCTTTTTCAAGCCCAAATCTGTAAACTCAGGGCTCTTGAAAATTGACTAGTTTGTGGAGGGGTTTGGCTATCTCTTGAGGGTCCCTTTGCTCATTCCAATGCTTAGGTTGAGTTCCACATGCACAGCACTCAAAAAAAGGACGTGTACTGGCCTGCCCGTCAGCGCAGTGGTTGGATTTCTGACTGCAATGCGGGCAACCCGGTTCGGAAGTGAGCCTGGGTCATCGGAGGGCCGGCCAGGGGGAGAAGGCTGTAGCATCCCACAACAGCTCACCTTTCTGGGGAGGGTGGGGATGCAGCTGGCATCTGCTGACCCCTGGCAGAGGCTAGGAGTTTAGCAGGACATCAGCACCTTAAGTGCTGGGCTGGTCTTAGATGGAGGTCTGGGGCTATGTGGGCACCAAAGGCTTCAGGAGCACAGGGTATGACACTGCAGATGTCAGCATCTGTGCCATGATGTCAGGGACTCACGACATCTCAGAAATGGGGAAAATTCCTGCCAGCCCCAGGGAGACAGAGTTCTGAGGAGCTAGCCCACAGATATGCATCCAATTGCCTGGCCGCCTGGGACCAAAGAAGTCCAGATTGTAGTGACCCATCCCATCCCCACCCAGGGGTAAACTGAGGCCCCATGGGGGACCAGCGACATACCAGGTAAGGTGGCTTGCACTGGCCAGACTCCATGGTACTCCCGAGGATGCGGGGCTGGTGGGGTACAGGAGGGGACAAAAAGAGATTTAAAAAAAAAATAAAAAAAGAAGTATGCTCAAATGCAGTTTACAGCTAAAGCCATTTAATTTTGAGCAGTGGTACACAGCCCTACCCCAGCACTTCAGTAGTTTTCTCATCGGGGGTGTCAATGCTTAGATTGCAATTATGGAGGAGGGGGTAGCCTGTTGTTGGTGAAGCTACCCTCTCAACATGGCAGTGGTCTGATCAGATGAAGAACAAACCACGCCATGAGTGGACAGCTTGCAGCAGGGAGAAAAATTTAGAAATTTGCAGACTTCCTCAAACCCCGCTCTGTAAGTTTGTAGCTCCTGAAGATTCATTGGCACTCATGAAGGGGGTTGGCCATTTCTTGAGGGTCCTGGTGTGAGTTCCCAGGCTCTGGTGGTGATCGTGCAGGAGGGGGTAGCCTGTTGTTGCTGGGACAACCCTCTGAACATTGTATGGTTCCGATCTGATGAAGAACAAGCCACGCTATGAGCAGGTGGTGTGAAGCAGGGAGAGAAAGTTCAGAAATTAGCAGACTTCCTCAAGCCCTTCCCTGTAATCACAGGACTACTAATGATTGGCTGGCACTTGTGGAGGGGGTTGGCCATCTCTTGAGGGTCCTGTTGCTCATTCCAGGCTCAGATGGTTACCTTGGAGGAAGGTATAGCCTTTTGTTGTTAAGGCTACCCTGTCAGTATGGCAGGGGTCTGATCTGAGGAAGAACAAGCCACACTATGAGTGGGCAGTGGGCATCATGGAGAGAAAGTACAGAAGTCTGCAGGTTTCCTCAAGCCCTGTCCTGTGAACTCAGGGCTCCTGACAGAAATATTTATATGGATAGCACAGATTAAATATTTCTTCTTTGAAACTATGGAGCATTTTAAAACTTAATGCACTGTTGTTTGTACTGCACTGTCACTTTAAGAGTGTTCTTTATCAGCCTATTACTATGCCTGTGCCTCATCCTCCTGATGACATACTAAAGTGTACAAAACCAGACGAGGTTTCTAGCATTTGAGCCTGCTTTAGCCTGCTCTTTTTTAGATTGGTGTTTTGTATTTAATAAATGTTTCCCTACACCATTCTGGCTGAGGTAGTGCGAGCGTTTCCTAGTGGTTTTTGTATGTTACTTCACGAACTTGCACCTTCATTGGTGTTGAGCTGTAATTGTTTTTGTTCTAATTGGCATGCCTTTTTACATGCTCACAGCTAGTCAGATTTTAAAAGCAAGGGGTGTAGTGGCATACCTGATTTGGAATCTTAATTGTAGGACTACAGAACACCAGAATGCCAAATATTATATCGGATTCCACCCTTGTATTTTTTCCCGCATTACCGTTGTGTTTTTTTCTGTAACTAGTACCACCAAACAACAGACATAGTGAAATTAAGTGGCAGAGACAGATGGAGATGCAAAATACTACTTTCAACACAGAGCACCGGTGTGGGTTACTTTAAAATGGACATGAGTCGCTGTACTTAACAAGTGAATACTTGCCCTCAGTTTACTAGTGGAACGCTTCAATTGTCTGTGTAAATGAAAAGGGCCAGAAGGAGCTGTCTTCAGTGGCACTAACCGAGTTTGGCTACTGCAAGCAATGGGACCAGGACAAGGAAAAGGACCCAGTTTTTGCTGAGGTAACTGGGCTACATTTGGTGCTAGGTCCATGAACAACAGCTAAATACTAATTAAAGACCAAATATGATACTGGAATACATGATATTCTCCTGGAACAGAGAGTCTATTGAATGGTAAGCAAACAATTACCATCTTTCTAATTTATGCGCTTGAGGAGAATTGTACTGGATTGTGGCTGCCTAAACTTCTTAGTGTGGTTTACTATACATGGGTCCAAGAGTGGTTGATAACTTTGTCAGACTGAAGAAAAGAAAAGATAGAAGAAGAAAGATATAAAATATTATTTCTGATCTTGAAATCTGTCTTTGCCAAATTTTTTATAGACAGTGACTGTTGATGTGGGACTTTTGTGAAAGCGAGCCTTCCATTGATTCATAAGGAATTACTTTATATTGGGGACACCACACTTACAACAATATTATGTAAGAGTTAATAGCTATTATGTGAGCAGTGTCAGTGGCTCAGTAGGTAGCACACTCGCCTCTGAGACTGGTAGATCAGAGGGCTGTGGGTTCAGTTCCCATATCTTGCACTTGGGTTAATATCCCAATACTGACACTGTAGTGCAGCATGAGAGGGGTGCTGCACTTCTGAGGTGCCGTCTTTCAGATGAGACGTTAAACCGAGGTCCCATCTGCCTGGATTGGTGGTAGTTCAGGTGGAGGTTTAAAGATCACATGGCACTTATCGAAAAGAGTAGGGGAAGTTTTATTGAACAAAAAACACAACATCACATAAAGAACATTTCATCATCATAACAATTGAAATGAACAAGGGAAAAACAAATTGAAACAAAACTAGAAACATATAGCAAAAAACAAACAATAGTTCTTTAGTATTATAAATCTGGAAAAGACTTCCAGAAAGTAGAAACTTTGGTGCTTAAACAATTTTTCACATCTCTTATTTTTAGTGCATTTAACTCAGATTCAACATAAGAAACAATTATTGAATAAGCTGTATGATGTTGTTGTAAAACAAAATGACAACGTGCTTGCCACAAAAAGTATTGTAGAAGGGCAAAGAAAAAACATTTAAAGTACTCCTATGATATTTGCCCCATACCCCTGAATAATCACCTAACACAAGAGTACCATAGGTTAGAGACCTTAAATGAGGCATACACCAATGTAAAGCTGCAAATTCCCAAAAGGTTTTACTATCAGTACAATCTATAAAAAAATTATTTTGACTTTCTTCCATGTTAATACATCCAGGTCTCAAACAATACCTATCACTCACAGGTTTATATTTCAAATTTCCTCTAACCCCCAACCTCCCATGTGCTGAAAGCCAAACAACATCCCAAATCTTAGCCAGAATTCTAAAATCCGTCAGTTTGTAAAGAGCATATTTCATAGTTAGTGGGGTACATGCAGGAAATATAAGAATAACTTTCTGCAGATCGTATACAATAAATTCATAAAAGGATTTTCTATTTAAGGAGCATAATTTTTGTAAGGGAATTTTCCATTGAAACAATTTTTTAAAAGTGGAAAGACCGTATTTTGGAAGGTCATCTGAAACTAAAATTTTGGGAGGAATAATGACCATTTAAAAATACTTATGCCATATTGACTCACTCCAAAATTGCCACGGTAAACAAGCTTCATGCCAAATAAAAGGGAAGGAGGAAAACAAAAGATGGAATGTAAAAAATAACTGGATTAATCATCTGTAGTCCGCCATTTCTTCTTTTAAGATAGGTAAAATCCTTTACTGGATTAAGTCTATTTCCCAGAGCAGCTGAAAAAGATACTATACAGTCTAGTTTCAGAGACTATCGGTGGAGGAAAAAGATGACTAATATAAATAAAAACTGGTAGTAGAAATTTTTTTATAATCAGAACCCTTTTTTGTTTTCCAAACTTCCAGTTTTTCCATTGATTTACTTTTATTTCCCCAATTGATAGCTGCTTTTCACAATTATAAAGCGCCATATCTTCTGACCCAAACCATATTCCTAATATTTTCTGAGGCGAATGTGATAAAGAAATATTAAAACAATTAGATAAATCAGGAACGATTTGACCTAACTGTAATACAAAACTCTTATGTATATTGAGAGAGCTCCTGAAAACTGACCAAAAAGTAAAAACTCTAGGGCTTTTGTAATGAAACTGTATCTGCTAATAAAAGTGTCACATCATCTGCAAAGGCTGTAACCTTAATTTTATCTAAATGAGGATAGGGGAATGCAATTATTGTGTCATCCAAGATGATGTGTCTAATAACAGGATCCAAAACAAAAGTGTATAAGAGGGGACTTAGAGGACAACCTTGTCTGACACCCTCTACTAATTTTAACTTCCGTGCAATACAGCCATTCACAAGAGGAATAGTAACTGCCTGGCTATACAATTTGGATATCCATTGCAAAAAAATGTGAGGAATCCCATAATGTAATAGAATAAAATAAAGGTAAGAGTGACTCACTGCATCAAAGGCTTTGGTTTGATCTAATGCTGCCACTAATTCAGATGTCTGAAACCGCACCCTATTAGCAAAAAGCTCTCTAATTAAGAAAAGATTGTGTTGAATTTTTCCTTTTGAAATGGCACATGTCTGTGTAGGATGTATTAGGATCTCAACAACTTTCCCCCAAAAAATATTTAAGATTTTAGAGAATATCTTGTAATCACTATTCAAAAGACTGATTGGTCGCCAATTAGATAAGAGAGTTTTATCACCTTTCTTGTAAAGAAATTTCATTTGTGAGATAGAAAAATCTTTACAAGATTTATCTGAGAACAAAATGGAATTGAATACCAAGGGCAAAAAGAATCCCATATATTGTATACAAGTTTCATAAAATTCATTTGGGATACCATCTATCCCTGGAGAAGACCCATTTTTCAGTTGTTTAATTACATCAATCACTTCCTGAGAAGAAATAGGAGTTGTTAGAAGCTGTAACAAACTTTCAGGAACCCTGGGTAATGTATCGAAATCCTGTTTTGGAAAGGTATCCGTAGATAATGTTATCGGACATGAAAAATAGTCTTGAATATAGTGCTGTACAAAATCTAACATATCTAGATCCTTCGAGATCACATCATTATTTGAATTAAGCAAACCCGACATTAAAGTATCAGCTAGACGGGTTTTACAGGCCTGATAAGGATCAGACATGGGGCAGTTTTTTGTGCCAAATCTAAATTCAAGATCTAACGATTTAGCCCTATCATACTGGAATAGCCTCATCTGATTTTTTATTTCTTTAATTTGGGCAGCATATAGAAAACGGTCTTTAGGAGGAAAAGACATCAATTTATACAATTGATTTCCGTGAAGTAAATATTGCCTATAATCAGTATTTGCTTTATTTGTACCCCAATCTTGAAATAGTTTTTTTATTTCATGTTTGGTCTGTAACCACCACTCATAAGGAGATGGAAATAGGTCAAGAGTAGAAAATTTTGCTGCAAAAAACAATTCTAAGTTAGAAAAATAAACTAGATTGGTTAAAAAGGAGGTATTCAACCTCCACCTTTGTATTACTGAATATAATTTCGTGGCAAATTCTGTAAAGAAAGAGTGCAAAACAAAATAAGGTGGTCTGAAAATTCTGAGGTTAATCGAACAAGACATAGAATGTAAATAATGCTAAATAAAAACATATCAATGCGAGTAGCATAAGTATGTCGACGGTAAGTTTCACCAGCTTTTGGATACATACTTCTATACACATCTTGAAAGCCTGTATCTTTAATAATATTATAAAGGGCATTAGTGTCACAATATATCTTTTTACCAGAGGTGTTGTGAAATTTTATATCCAGGGAACAATTAAAATCCCCTCCCCAAACTATGTGCCTTCTGGTAAATAGAAAAGGTTTAATGTCTTCAAATGATTCAATATGACCAATTTTAGTCTGAGGGCCATATATATTAATGAAACGAAAATAATAATCACCCAGAGAACAATCTAAAATTAAAATCCTACCTGGTTTTAAATCAATGACTTTGGAAATTTTAAAAGCCGAATTTCCAAATAGTATGCCAAGACCATCTGCCGCTTCTGATCCGAAGGTCCAAAAGGATGGCCCCCAAATCCATTTTTTCTTTAGTTGATTAATCTCATAAAGTGAAGAAAGTCTAGTTTATTGTAAAAAAAGTACGTCTAATTTCAAAGAACCCAAATACAGAAAAATAGACAACTGTCTGAAAAGTTTTTAAGCTACATACATTGTAGGAAGCTAACCTTATAGAAGTCATGGGTTCATTCAAATGCTATTTTTTTGGCTCACTTTTCTTTTCTTTCCTTTTTTTCCTTTCTTATCTTTTGCTAACTCAGTGGACTTACTATCTTCATCATCTGTTACTATTTCTGAGATGTGGGATGTTTCAGATTCCAGATCTGAATCCTTTATCTCTTCCTGTAAGGGAGAAAAATTTCTCAGTGGGAAGTGGGTTAACCGGGATTTGTTTTAGTGAAGTCTGGTAAAACGCCTATTTTCACTGTCTCAAAAGGGGTGGTATTGTTAAACCAGAATTTTGTTTACTAACCACTAAAGGCTGAGAAGTAGACTTCTACTGGGGCCGGTGTTCTTCAGAGGCAGCCAAATCAGCTTTAGTTCTACTGGAGTTCAAAGATTTATGTAAAGTTGGAGGAGCAGAAATAATGGGGAATTTGAAGAAAGAGGCTCACCGAGTTTTATTTTTTGATTGGGCTTTACGCAACAGCCCATCATGGTCTAAACCTTCGAACAATTCATGCTCTAGCCCAGGGCATTGATGAAACGATGCCCTTTTCATCACATAAATTACATTGGAAAATATTTGTGCACATGTCAATCGAATGGCCAAACCCACCACATAAAGGGCATTTCAAAGCGTCACATACACTGCTAATATCTTCGGTCCCCACATTTGTAGCAAGCCTCGCTGTCCCCATAAAAACAAACTCCCCTATCTTTACCTAGAAAAAAACTATTTGGTAAGTGCACAATCTCTGAGTTAACTTGCAAAAGTTTAACTTTAAATTTCCAACCTCCTGTCCAAATTCCCTCTATAACAAGTAGAGCTTCAGGAGGGCCCAAAATCTCACATTTCGATTGAAGCCAGTGATAAATGTCACTAACATGAACTCCTTCATTCCGAAACATTATCGTAACAAATCGAACCAGAGGTCTAGTAAGTGGTATGGCAAAAAAAGGTGACCATAGGGGCGTATTTTTTTGTAAAGAATATTTCTCCCAAAATCTTTCCATATGAGCATTCGTTTGAAAACTAATATCAAAGGAGTCTTCTCTGGAAATATGAATTAATGCATAAATATCTTTAGCACAAAACCCCATAGATGTTTTCAACAATTGTTTAAAAATATAATATCTATCAGGATGGTCTTGGAGGCCACCTTTATATCTTAACCTCACTGCATTACGACGTGGTGCTTGTTCCAATTTGTTTTTAAACAGGTCAGACATCGTAGGCTTTGTACCTTGCCCCTGAAAATCAGTGTCAGTACCAGAATGAAAATGCAAACTAGCAGTAGTCGTCTTATTATTAGAACAAGCTGCTGCAGAGGTACTTGGCTTAGCAAAAGCCAAAATACTCTCCCCACCCTCCCCTTTGTTGCCTGTAAATAAGGATTTGTTGTGCATAGATTCAGTACCTGAGCTCAGTAACTGTTTATCGGTGGCATGCATGGTTGAAGACGGCGAAGCAGTCCATGATAAATCCGGAATCCATTTTCCTGACTCGGATCATTTCCATCCTGCTTCCGACAAGGCCACATCTTCAGACCAGTCCTGGATACAGTCGTTGTGGCCTTCACCTGGTAAACCGAACTGCCATCGCATCACTTGTGACGTGCGAAGTCCGACACTGAACTCAGTCCTCCCGAAAGCAGATTCCTGAAAACCCAGTTCCTTTAGCTGGTCCAAGTTCGTGTTGCACTCCGGAAGAACGCTATCCAACGGCGTTGAAAGAGGCTCAGATTTAGAAGGTGACTCAATACTTTGAACTGTGTCTGTAGTAAACGCTGAAATATTTCCAGCCGAAACCGGAATGTTAACTGTAGCCTCCGGTGCTGTTTCCAGCTTAAAACTGCTATTCTGCCCATTGCAATCACCTTCCAAATTAACAAATTGCATGTTATCAGATACCGTGCTATCTCCAACCTCCATCTCCTCTCGATGTTCAGAGTCATCTGCCATACTGCTGTGTGACGTCAGAAAGAACCCCACCAGCCACTGACCAGCAGCCAGTAGGGGAATTTCCCCAGTGTCCTGGCCAAATTTTCCTCATTCACTAAAATACCACCAGCGGCTTAATCTGGTTCAAGGTCAGTTGGTATTCATCTGTAACCCCCTCCCCCGGGTCGTGCCTGAAAATAGGCAGGATTTGTCTAGGGCACTTACCCAGTCAACAAAAAATAAATAAATAAATAAATGTCCAGAGGGGGGTCTCATGCACATATTGGAGAGGCTAGTAGCTCATTTGCTGAAAGTGTATTTGTTACCGAAGAGGAAGAGGAGTTATTTATAGATACAGACCCTAAACCAGAAGGAGCAACTGGTGCAACTGGTGCACAAGGTAAAACAAGTGAACCAGGACAAGAAGCAGATATTAAAGACACATTTATAGAACTGGAGAGTGCCATTTTGAGGGTCTGAAGGCACTATTGGAGCAAAAGTTACCCTTGAGGCCTACCTCTACGTGGGACGCCCCCACGTGGCCTTCGAGTGGTTAATAAACCTGACTATGGTTGAGATAGACAGCAATTTATATCGCATTGGGAGCATTCATTGAAAATTGGTACAGATGCTCTAATTAATAGTGTCATCAGGGACTACGATGCCCAGAGGCACCAAGTGACAACAGATATTAATGTAAAAGAAACAAAGGTATTACAGTTTAAAGATCATTCTGAATTTATTACATTTCCATCTATAGCCTCGGCAGCAATTCCTTGGACCCCAGCATTCTCCGGCTGGTGCTGGATGAAGTCCTTGACCCACTCACCAGCTTACTCAACCGATCTCTCTCTGCCTGGGGCCATTCCCCACTGCATGGAAAACAGCCACAGTCACACCCATCCATAAAGGGGGTGACAGGTCCTCCACCGGGATCTACCGACCTATCTCCATCCTTTCTCCCCTCTCCAAAGCCCTGGAAAAAATCATGTCAATACAAATTACAGAATATCTTACTAAACATAATGTCCTATGCCCAGAGCAGCACGGCTTCCATGCTGGTCACAGTACCGACACTGCGCTAGTTGAGTTCTCCAATTTCCTACACTACTCCCTGGATGCTAGCTCACTAGCTGGTGCAGTGTTCATTGACCTCTCAAAGGCCTTCAACACTGTCTCCCATCCCCTTCTGCTGAATGCCCTAGGCCACACTGGTTTCTCCACTGGCCCTCTCGCCTGGTGCGCAAGCTATCTATCCGCTCACTCCCAATATGTAAAAATCAATGGAACACTCTCCAGAACCTGACCCATCCACTCAGGGGTATCTCAGGGCTCCATCCTGGGGCCCCTACTCTTCTCTGTCTATCTAAACAGCCTGCCTAATGCCTGTTCTGGCAATATTCTTATGCATGCCGACGATGCTGTCATTTTTGCCACCCACCGCAATCCCATCTCACTACAGGACACTCTGCAAAAATCCTACGATGATGCTGAGGCATGGTTTAAAGAGCACAGACTAGTCATTAATCTTAAAAAAAAAAACCTATGTTTTTCGCCCACTCCCAAAACAAAGCCCGCAACTTCCCACTCCATATCCTCCCTAGTACCAATCAACTGCTTGAGCAAGTCAGCTCCTACAAATACCTTGGGGTCACTTTTGACTCAGCCCTCACCTACCACACCCACATTGATGCCCTTGCCTCCGCCACCAACACACGGCTTGGCATCCTCTACCACCATAAAAACTGCCTCCCACCTGACGCTCTCCAACTAGCAGTTACATCTTCAGTGCTGACACTCATTGACTATGGCCTGCCAGTATATGGTGCGGTTGACACCACCGCCCTCAACAAAATTTGACTCACCCTAAATAAGGCCTGCAGACTGATTACTGGTGCCCCCAGGCTCACACATACTTGTCTTCTCTATGATGAAGCAAAATTACTAAACCTTGATGAAAGACTACGCTATCAAATCTGCCTCCACACAAAGAAAACCCTACTCGGGCTGTCCCCCCCCCCGGGGTGACAGCCTCCATTCACCATTCCCAGCCCTCGATCCCAACCCGAACCTCTAGCAAGTCCAGTCTTCTGGTCCCCGGATCCAGGACCACCCATGGACAGAGATCCTTCTGCTACAGAGGCCCATCTTGGTTTAACTCTCTCCCTGCATCCATCTCCAAAGCCCCCACAATCTCCACCTTCAAAAATGCCCTTTGGAGCCAACTGTTTAGCACTCGCAGCTGTGCCTGTCTGTAAACAGCGCCTTGATCTAAACACACTTGACAATGCCACTTAGGCAGCACTCAAACTCACCCTCCCCAACTCTTCCCACCATAGCCTAATGTCTCTGCTATCACCAGCATGTTATCAGCTGTATCATTGTAATATCTACCAAATTGTTTAAAATGTCCACAACTACTCTATGTAACCCTAAGTATGTAACACTTATGCTGTAACCAAATATTTATTGTCTTTCTATGTATGTATGTAACACTTTGCTGTAACCAAAATTTACTGTCTGTTTGTCCTCAATGTGACGAGGTACCTTTGGAAATGAGCCTCTGGCTCAAAGGTTGTAAACCGATGTACAAATAAATAAATAAATAAAAAAATAAACATTTGAAAAGAAATTGAAAGACACTATCCAGAAGAAGGAAAATAAAATCAAAAAGATTAAATTGACCAAGTGGGAGTGAGATGAAATGAACTATCAGAACAATCGGGTTTGGGATTGGAATAAGAAATGTAGAACATATAGTGGGGGCCGAAGAAAGTCTAGTAATACTAGTCAAATACCTCAGCACTAATCAATATTGAAAAATAAAAGTCATTCTCCCAAGTACAACACTTCCAATATTGAGTCAGAGGCCGAGGATCCTTTTTTACAGCAAGGTCACCAGTAACTGGACCTATGGAGATCGGTACGATTTCAAGAACAGGACCAATACCCAGTGAGGGGGCGGGACCAAACCAGCAGGAACACCCACATACCACAAGGACACGTTGCAGAGGCTGTAAACAAAGAGGTTGTAAACTCAGTGGTTGTCCTCTTATCTGAAGGGTAGATCTCAGTTGGTGTCTTTAGGGTCATGGGTCTCAGGATTACACCCTGCTGGATCGGGGATCCCTTAGGGCTCAATTTTGGGTTCTTTATTATTTAATATTTATGCTAATGGAGTTCAATTTTGTAACTCATCAGTTAATTATCACTTATATGCTGATGACATGGTGATTTATATTGCTGGCAGAGATAACACTGCTGTACAGGATGGCCTGCAGATAGCATGTGATGAACTGCAGACCTTTCTAGACAGTACTAAACTGGTGTTAAATGCAAAGAAAACTCAGACTATGTTATTTAATAGAATAGGATTAGATGTTGGGATTCTAGGATTGGACCTGATTGTGTGCGAGAGCCTCCCAATCCAGCAGGTCCAGGTGTATAAATACACCTGGGACCATGGCTGGATGCTTCCCTGAGTTGGACCACTCATATAAACAATTTGGACGCAAATATAGGGAAAAGGTTAGGTGCCTTTATAGGGTAAAAGACTGTATGAGGCAAAGAAGCAGGTACTGGATTATATGATCCTTCACCTGTATAATTATGGTGATATTTTATTCTCTACAGGATCTAAAAAAGATCTGTATAAGTTGGACGTTTACATTCGTAGGTTGGCCCACTTTATATTAGGAGCCCCCCGTTTAACACATAAATGTCTGTTATATAGACAACCCCGGTGGAAGCATTTACATGATAGTGTAGTGAATACCTTTTGGCTTTTGTCCAAAAAGAGCTGTTGGGCAAATTACCCAACTATATCACAGAAAAAATGGTTCCTAGGGTTAAAATTGATTTTTTAAGATCTGCAGGCACCTTGGATTTTGTTATACCCAGTTAGAAAATGGGTAGAGTGGATACTTTATCCTGATTGGGTGAAACTGGCTCCAACCTGGGCATTTATTTTTCAATAGATGCCCAGTAAACAACAAGTGCCAGTCCAAGTGGCACCTCACTGAGCAACATTCCATACTGGTGCCCAGCCTGCTTTTTAATTGGCTAAATGCCCCGAAGAAAAATTCATAATGCCTGTCATCTTTTTCTCTCGTTTAGCGAAAGGTACTGGTCTCCCATAGCCAAACCAAACAGAATGTACTTGCAGCCACTCCTAATCTAAAAAACAAATTAAAAAAAAACACTCCAGTAATCCTGCAGTTGGAAGAGTCACTCAACGGCATCACTCTCCCAACCGCAATGTCACACACCCTGAAAGCCGTCTCCCAACTCCGATCTTGCACTACCGTGCTACCGCAAACAGACATTAATCACTCAGCAGAACTCCCTCACAATTAGTCAGAAACAAAAAAGCACCTACCTCACTATTTAAATAAATCCACAAGAAATCTCTTCTTTCCTTTTACATCGACCGCAAATGGTGCTTTTTATACTTCCTCCTACATTGCGGTCAAAGGTCACAGAGCGCACAGAGGGAACTTCAGACAAAAAAATGAAACAAACACCAAAAAAGGAAAATAAACTTGCCAGTCAGTCCTATGAAGACTTTACTGCCTTTCTCCTTAGCAATCAGTGTCTGTGTGTGTGACTCTCTCTTGCTGGATGGGGGATGCAATGGGGGGTTGTCAATCCACCAGAATACTGCAGGGAGGAGTAACAGCACCAGGAACAGCGAATGGACTACTTTATAAATACATGTATCTCAAATACTTCTATAAATTTTTTTCACAGGCATTTACTGTATTATTTTACAACTTCATTAAAATGTATGCAGATAGCCATTTTCTGAGCACAATAATACCCTCCAGGATGGGCATTATTGGGAAATACCGGACCTTCCAGGGGCTATAAGGCCCTCTGCCTGCTGCGTCGGGCCTCATTACATCCCTGGGTGGTCTGGTATTTCCCAATAATGCCCACCCTGGAGGGTAGGCATTATTGCTTACATATAATATGGAAATAGGGAGATTATCAGTATTTGTTAGAGGACCACAATTGTGGAATGACTTGCCTAAAATATTAAGAATTGTGGGAAATAATATAAAGTGGGGGACATAAAACTCTGGTTAGGGGTATTTAATGAAAACACTAGGCACTGCTGCACCCCTCATTGAATAAATGTTTAAATGTTTATTGCACTTGATCATTGTACTTGAAAAGCAATAGAGCTTAAGATATAAGAATAGGTAGGGTAGTGCTACTCAGGCTCAGTTTTTTTTCCTTTTAACAGAACATTATATTTATTCTATATTTTTGTCTTTGTATTGTGAATTTATTGTCAATTGTTAAGTTATATGGACCTCACTGTAAATGAGCAACTGCTCAAGTGAATGTATTCAATTCACAAAGAGATTTATGAATAAACATTTTACTACTACTACTACAAAGGGGCTGGGAAGGAGAGGCAGACCTTGAGTGCAGAAGATAGTATAGTGATTAATATCTCTCATCAGGACCGTAATGAAGCTCAGCTGAGAATATTACAAAAGGGGCTGTCATTTATACCGACTTTGGACACAAGGGAATTTGATTTACTGTATATATTGACCTGCATAGCTTTACAAGAAACAAATTTAAAAGCATTTTTTAAGAAGAACACTATGGGTCGGGATACAAGTATGGGACTGTTACAAAGATGACAAATACCGCACAGGAATCTGCTGAAATAGGGAGTGAGGAGGTAAGCAAATTCAAACTGCAGTTGTCTTTTATGCTTCCATATAATGAATCAGTCAGGATATTTGAACAGAGATGTGAGAAGTAATTTAGAGACCTATTACACAATAGTGGCAGACCTGATTTTGTTAACATTACCACTGCTGAGGCAGAAGCTCTTAAAAGTTTAGAAAATAACATGGACCTGACTATAAAACCAGCCGATAAGGGCCGGACTGTGGTAGTTATGTCTACTGCTAAATATAATAAGGATATCTATTGCCAATTGAGTTATATTGAATTCTACCAACCACTGTCCACTGACCCCACAGCTAGGTTCAAGTTGGTTATTAATGCATTTCTATTTGAGTCTGAATGTGAGGGTTTAATCACACATGAGGAAGCCTTATTTTTGACTGTGGAATATCCTGTAAGGGCCACCATATATATTCTTCTGAAGGTACACAAAGATCTGCATGATCCCCCAGGAAGCCCAATAGTGGCTGGTGTAGGGTCACTGGTGGAATCATTATCTAGGTATGTGGATGCCCACATTAAGCAATATGTAACAGCATTACCATCATACATACGTGATACAGCACATATATTGGGTGTCCTGGGGGATATACAGATTGAAATGTCCTGGTATTTGATATCCATGGACATTACCTCCCTTTATACGAACATTCCCCATGAAGGAGGGTTGGAAGCCCTGAGGTACTGGTTCAGTCTAGACTGAAACATCAGCAGTGGTAGGAAAGACTTTTTGGTACAGTGCGCTGAGCATGTTCTTACCAAAAACTACTTTTTATTTCAAGAAAAGTTCTACCTACACCTCAAGGGTATGGCTATGGGAGCAACATTGCTCCCAATTATGCAAACTTGTGCCTGGGCCAATGGGAGAAAATGACAGTCTATGGCCCATAGAGCAATCCTTATCTTGATAGGATTGATATCTGGTGTCGCTTTACAGATGACAACTTTATGGAGTGGTGTGGCACGCTGGATGAGTTGGATGATTTTATAAAATATCTGGAGAAAAGTAATCCAAACTTGAAATTTTCAGTGTAATGTGATTCCTGTATGGTCTCATTCCTGGATTTGCAGATATAAAAAAAAAAACAGATATTACACAAAGGATGAATTTATTCAGAAGGCGACCAACGAAACTCATTGCTACTAACATCCAGCTGCCACCCATGCCATATGACTTCTAACATCCCAAAGGCCCAACTACTAAGAGTATGTAGAAAGTGTAGTGGAGAGGATGACTACATAAAGAATAGTATGGTAATGTGTAACAGATTCAGAAATAGATCGTATTTTGACAGTGTAGTGACTAGTACCCAGTTTATACCCAAGATCCCTAACAATGGTCTTACCAGGATTGATTTTGTCACTACTTATACAAGACATTCGGGTGACATACAAAAAATAATCAATCAGAATTTTGTTTTACTTTTTTTTTTCAATTGTTTAACCAGGAGAGACACACTAAGCTGAAAGCTTGTTTACAGGTGCAACCTGGGACCACAGGGAAATTAAGTGACTTGCTCAGGGTCACACAGTATGCAAGTGGGGGCTGTGGGATACAAACCCAGGTCTCCAGATTTGCAGCTCAGAGCCTTAAACCACTCTGCTATACAGCCTCATACTAGAGGGGGAACCACTGCTGGAGGATGTCACAGGGAGTAAGCCAAGGATGGTATACAAAAGGGGCCCCAATATCAAAGATAGGCTGGTCCCCAGTTTCCAAAGGAGAACTACCTTGCTTCCCTTTAGACCCCCAGCCCCCCTCCCCCATGGTATTCATACATGTGGTAAATGCAAGTTCTGCAACTCTGTTTTGAAATGTTCAACTTTCACCAGTTGCAACTGTGATAGGGATTTCCAGATAAAGGATTTTATCAGTTGCACCACTGGCAATGTTGCCTACCTGGCAACTTGCCAGTTTAGGGCCTTTTATGTGGGTAAAACCACAAGGGCATTGAAGGTAAGAATTGGGGAGCACTTTGGGGAGCACTTGAGGTCGGAGAGTAACAATGATGCAAGGAGTGCCCTTGCTAATCATTGTAGGATGACAAGGTGTAGCACCCCAGTGGTTGCTACACAAGGAGCAGGAAGAACAGCAGGGAGAGAAAGGGTTAACCCTCCACCCACCCTACACACAGTCAGCCAGCCTTGCTGTCCGAGCTGGCTGGCTGACCACTTCCTGTCCTGGTCCCCTTCTCCCCCCTTCCCCCTCCTGCACTTTCCTGGGCTTCGCCCTTTGTTCTGGCCAGGTCAGAGCTTCGGCCAACACCTAAAGGGGCCATAAAACAGCCCAAGGGGGTGACCTGGGCCCCAGGGACCCAATCACTTGGCCAGAAGCAAAGTCTACCACCAGGCTAGAAAAGGGTCTCCCCTGCTAGCCGGAGGGCAGTTCTGGACTGAGTGGCTCACAGAGTGGAGAGCACAGGAGTATGGATGCCTGGAAGCTTACCTGTAGCTCAGGTCTGTAGCTCCCTGGTGGTTGCTCCTCTGTAGCCAGGGGTCCTGGGGTCTTCAGCAGCAGCAGCAGCCATTTCTGGTCTCTGCAGTAGGTCCAGGGGTCCTCCGGACAGCCAGCAGCAGAAGGATGAGTCTTCTGGGTTGAGATTCATGGGAGTCCTCCCTTCTCATTGTGTGTGCAGAGGGTTACTGTAGGCTGTAATGCCTGGCAAGGGTAGTGAAGGCCTCTTTGTCCCTACTCCTGTACGAGAGGAGTTCATTTTGCCCCTTGGCTTTCCCCTTCTTTGTTTTTGTAGTGGTTGCCTTTCTTTGTCCTGGGTGCTAGGTCACCCCTGACTCCCCAACCCAGCATTAGTGCCAGCTGTATGCTGGATGGTGGTCGCACCAGGTATAGGCTGTGTTGGGCTCTTAATGGCATCCCCTCCTTGTGGCCTTTTCCCGGTTCCCTGTCTCCATGGTCTGTTTTTTTTTTTTTTGTTGAATTCCTCGGTCACTTCCCTGAGCCTGGCCACCTCCCCGCCCTACTGGAGCTCACCACTGACCGTGGTAAAGCCGATCAACTTTCCCCCACATTGTTGCCTTCCCTCCCACCACCAGCGAGTGTGGCCTGAGTTCCCCATGGCATTTGCTGACTCGCGCTGTGCACTGTGTCTGGGGAAGAGGAGGGGCTGGTTTTCAAGGCATACCACAGAGTGCAGCAGCATTTTGTGTCCTGGAGGAAGCTAGTGCTTGAACACATAGGGTTCTGCCCTGCTGCCCGCAACCAAAGAAGGAAGCCCCGTGGGAGACCGGGACCACCTGGCCTGATCCACATCACCACCAACGCTTCGTCCAGGAGGTAGGTGGGCAGCATGCCCACAATTATGCTACTCAGCCACAGGGGCTAACGAAAGGGGTGGGGCAGGAAAGTAAGTGGGCTGCAAACCCAGAATAATCATTTCTAGCACCTGGGGTGTTGAAAGAAAGAAAAACAGAGGAACCAGAGGGCAAGACAGGGAGGATTAAGTGGGCAAACACCCACAGAAAATAGTAAGGGGCACCACGTGGCATTAGCCCCAGAGGATTTATTTATTTATTTTGTTTTTGTAGTCCGGGTAAGTGCACTAGACAAATTCTGCTTATTTTCAGGCACAACCCGAAGGAGGGGAATACAGATGAATGCCAACTGACCTTGAACCAGGTTACGCAGCTGGTGGTATTTTAGTGAATGGGGGGAAATTTGGTCAGGGCACCTGGGAATTCCCCTACTCTTTTTGAGAAGTGCCATTGGGTCTTTAACATCCACCTGAACTACCACCAGAACAGGCAGATGGGACCTCGGTTTAACGTCTCATCTGAAAGATGGCACCTCAGGAGTGCAGCACCCCCCTCATGCTGCAATGCAGTGTCAGTATTGGGATATTAACCCAAGTGCCTAATGTGGGACTAGAACCCATAGCCTTCTGATCTCCCTTGATCCTGATCTTCTGATCTGGATGGGGGGGGTGCTGTGGGTTTTACACCCAGATCTCTAGGCTGGCCGCTCAGGGCCTTACAGAGACACACTAAGCTAAAGCTTGCGTAGCGGTGTGACCTGGGAGCACAGGGCAGCTGGGTGGATTGCTCAGGGTGATTCAGTGCACTGTGGGGATTTGAACTTGGATATCAGGCCAGCAAATCTCTGCAGTAGGTCCAGGGGTCCTCTGGACAGCCAGCAGCCAAAGGGTGAGTCTAGTGGGGTTGAGATCCGTGGGGGTCCTCCCTTCTCATTGTGTGTGCAGAGGGTTACTGCAGGCTGTAGTGCATGGCAAGGGTAGTGAAGGCCTCTTTGTCCCTACTCCTGTGTGAGAGGAGTCTGTTTTGCCCCTAGGCCTTTCCCTTCTTTGTTTTTGTAGTGGTTGCCTTTATTTGTCCTGGGTGCTCGGTCGTCCCTGACCACACGACCCGGCATTAGAGCTGGCTGTATGCTGGCTGGTCGTCACACCAAGTATAGGCTGTGTTGGGCTCTTGCTGTCATCCCCTTCCTGTGGCCTTTCCCGGTTTCCTCTCTCGATGGTCTGTTTGTTTTTTTTGGGGGGGTTTTATTATTGAATTCCTCGGTCTCTTCCCTGAGCCTGGCCGCCTCCCTGCCCTACTGGAGCTCACCACCGACTGTGGTACAGCCAATCAACTTTCCCCCGGATTGTTGCCTTCCATCCCACCGAGCACGAGTGTGGCCTGAGCTCCCCACAGCATTTGCCAACTTGCGCTCTGCGCTATGTCTGAGGGAGACATGGGGCTGGTTTGCAAGGCATACCACAGAGTGCGGTAGTGTTTTGTGTCTGGGTGGAAGCAAGTGCTCGAACACATAGGGTTCTACCCTGCTGCCTGCAACCAAAGAAGGAAGCATGAGGGAGACTGGGACCACCTGGCCTGACCCACAACACCACCAATGCTTTATCCAGGAGGTAGGTGGGTGGCATGCCCAAAATGATGGTACTTAGCCACAGGGTCTAATGAAAGGGGTGGGGCAGAAAAATAAGTGGACTGCAAGCCCAAAATAATCATTTTTAGCACCAGGGGTGCTGAAAGAAAGAAAAACAGAGGAACCAGAGGGCAAGATAGGGAGGAGTAAGTGGGAAAAGCACCCACAGAAAATAGTAAGGGGCACCGCGTGGCATGAGCCCCAGAGGATGGAAGGGCTGTGGGTTTTACACCCAGGTCTCAATGCTGACCGATCAGGGCCTTACAGGGACATACTGAGCTAAAGCTTGTGTAGCAGTGTGACCTGGGAGCACAGGACAGCTGGGTGGCTTGCTCAGGGTGACCCAGTGCACAGGTGGGGCTGTGGGGATTTGAACCCAGATCTCCAGGCCAGCAAACCAGAGCCTAGAACCACTGTGCTACCCAGCCTCCCGGACTGGAGGGGGGGGGGAATACTGCTGTGGACAATACATCCCGGCCGAGATCGCAGAGGTGGGGCCAGGAGTAAAAAGGGGGGGTATCCATTGTTGTGCATGAACAGCAGGGCTAGGTTCAAGCCCTGGACCAATAGGACTGCTTGCTGAAGTGGGGGTACCTGAGGCCTGTGGAGACTGCCCGGCCCATGCTGTGCTGCCGTTTACCCTGACCCAGCCCAGAAGTACACCCATTCTCTAGTACAAAAATGTATTTCTTGTGTATTTGCTGTGGTTAATGTCTGCACGGGTTGCACCCCAGGACATTAGTGAACCCAGCTAACTGAAATGATCGCAGCGGGGTCTAATCAAGGACTGCAGCAGGGCCTAAACTGCCTGCCCTGCACCCACCAAAGTCACCTACCCGCATTGGGGCTGAACCTGCCTGTCATGCATCCTGGCCAGTTGGTGCTTGAACTGTCCCTGAAGAGGCTTGAACTGCTTGCTCCCTCTCTGACTGCATTGAGCCAGATCAGTCTCTCTCTCTCTCTCTCCACCCCCAGTCTGAGCTGTTGCCATGGGGAAGTGGATGGACTGCCCAACAGTGGGAGTCCCATCATCCAGTTAAACTGCCCTAAGAAGACTACAGTTGTCTGTACCCCTGAGGTCAGGGGTCGCCTGCCTTTTGCCCAAGCATCCAGTGCCTTCCGTCCAGCCTTCCAGCAACCCTCAAAGATGACCAAGGCCTGCACTAGCTAGCATAGCAGTAGTCAGTACCCCACCCTCAGTCTCATCAGCTTAGAAGACAACCCGGCTCACGGTAGTGAGGTGCCCTCCAAAGTATGCGAGTAGGAAATTGTCTCTGCTTTTTGTTTTGCTCTTAAGGTGGCTAGCCCTTCTCCAGTTGGTGGCACCGTGTCAAGAGCCTACCAGAGGACCCGCCATCTGAAGACATCGCCTCGACGATCATCCATCCTTTTTTCACATGCATCTCCAGATCCGGACCAGCCTGCATCCTCTTCATCTTCTTCATCTTCATCCCCAGCTTGTTTTCTACAGCCTTTCTGCTGGCCAATGAGACCAATTGGTCACTCAGGTACTGTGCTCCATTCTTCAAAGCTAGCTAGCCACCACCTGCACTGCACCAGAAAGACTGCTCCTTCTATGGGACTGTCGGACTGTAATTGGGGTGCCCTTTCTAAAGTATCCTTGGCCAGGGTGGTTAGGTCTTGATAAAGTATTATTATTGACATCTCCAGATATAGGGCACTAGGTGGCCCTGTTAGAGGTATTTCACACATTGGTAACAAATTTATGGTTGTTTATTTTTGTAGCTACCGTTGTTAGATCTGTGTTAATGTCTCTTACTGCTAAACACTGCTTTGGTCATGAGAATCATCTAACCCATTACTTTCCAGTGGAACCAGTGGCTGCTCCTAATAAAAGCTATCTGTTTGCATCTGGAACCATTGTGCCTGCCTCTCCTTGACCAGAAGAGATGAACCACCCACCTGAGTTTGGTCACCACAAAGGCATTCAGATATAGACCATGTCTTCAAATTCTGTGGCCTGGAGGTGGTGCGTGTGGGCCCCAAAGGGGGTGATATTGATGAACTCCTGAGAGTTAGGGGGTCTTGTTAAATATATACCCTTGGGGCCCTTACACCACCAGGTTTAAACGACCGCATTAACCTCCTATCCTGCATTAAAAGAAGACATAACCGGATTGTATTGATCTCAGTTTATATATGCCCTTATCCAGTTCTGTGTTTAGTGTGCCAATTGTCTGTTATTGAATGTTTATGGTTGTTATATCTGTATTTATTCTTTCCTCTCCAGACTTTATATTGAGTTTTCCATCAATTTTTCTCTCCAATTGGGCATCTATGAAGGAACTCTGGAGTTGGTATATAAATGTAACTGACAGTACCTCTGTTTAATATGATTACAAAATTATGATGGCCTGTTAAACCCCTTAGGTTTCATACAATGGCTTTATGTTTTAGGTATTCCTGATAGAAATATTTATAAGGATAGCACAGATTAAGTATTTCTTCTTTGGCACTATTCAGTATTTTAAAACTTAATGCACTGTTGTTTATACTGCACTGTCACTTTAAGAGTATTCTTTATAAGCCTGTTGCTATGCCTGTACCTCATCCTCCTGATGACATACTAGAGTGTACAAAACCGGTCTAGGTTTCCAGCTTGTAGCCTGCTCTTTTTTAGAATGGCATTTTGTATTTAACAAATGTTTCTCTACACCTTTCTGGCTGATGTAGTGCAGCTCGTTGCGGTTTTTATATAAAAAAAGTCCAGAATATTTTTCCACTAAGTGGAACTACTATCTGAATAATCCTCCCTGCCCAGCCCCCCAAGGTTTCTCATTGTTTCACTGCTGTGTTCTGCATACTGTGATCTGTGATATCAGTCCCACCCCCCCACACAGCCATTCGCCTGCCCGATAAAGCAGACTGTATTTCATGTTTCTTTTTTTTGTTTTTTGTTAGTTTAAATTATCTCTGTTTCTGTGCTGACCTAGCTATTCTGCGACTGTACAGCATGGCTTTAAAGTGTGCCTGTGCTGACATGATGTCAGTGCTCAGGAGGAGCTAGAAAAGCCACTTGTCAGAACTTCAGTTTCTCTTTACTTACAGTTTCACTGGTGAGCACAGAAGGAGCAGGGCGGGGATGCAGGATGTGTTGCAGTAGTTAGGAGTCAAGAGTTGTTGTCTCGCGACTGGCGGTTACAGTCTGCGCGGTTCATTGAAGCTGCTCAGTACAGGGAAAAACAACTGGCATGAGGCTTTAATATTTTTTATGCTGAAACATGATATTTGTCATGACTGGTGGAGCAAGGGACAGAATAGATGTTTTGGAGAGGGTGAAACTGTGATGGCTTAGGTATCAGGTACTGTTTGGGTTCTGTGTGGAGATTAAGTAGGGCGTGACTCTTGATACGGTGATGCAGTCTTTTTTAGGCCTGCCCTAGATACAGTGATGTTATTGCCAGAAAACATCACTATCACTAGGGCAGTCTGACTAATCAGAAAACACAAATTATTCATGCTATTGTATAGTATTTATCATGATGACTGTAAATGTTACTTCATGAGTTAGGGCAAGTAGCGAGTGATAATTTTTTTTTAAACGTTTGCTAACATGGCTGCCAGAGTGCTGTTGCAAGGTTGTTGCACTATAAATGCACAGCAGCAGGTGGCTCCTGACCAATCAGGATGCAGGATTTCCTTTCCTCATTTTACAAAATTCATTTAAAATCTGGAAATAGAACACAAAGAGTGATGAGACTTACAGACAATTTAAAATGAGGCAAAACACTAATAAAAGCATTAACAATAGCATGGTATACTGTACTCTTGGTATTGTTCACTCTCTTTTTATTATCGTGTTCTTCACAGTAATGAAGAAAGCATGAACAATGCCGGGCTGCAAAAATTAACACTATGCTGCAATACAGGCGCAAACGCTGGAGCGGCACAAACGCTGGAGGAGGCAACTAACACAAACATGACACCCAACATCACACCCATGCTACATAACTACAGAAACCACGATGAATCATTAAAAATGTTACACTTTATTTCCTTCTTTTTTTTTTAAAACATTTGTGGAAAAAAAATAAGTATAGTGACAATAAGTAAATAAAGAGACAGTAGCAAACATCAGTTGTCGAGAGCTGAAACTGAATGAAACAGCCACAATTCTTATTCATTCTTCAAGTCAGAAGTGCTCTATAATGAAACAGAAAAGAAAAGAAAAAAATCACTGTAGTAACAGCTGGAAACAACTAAAAAATGACTGCTACTGCTATATCAGTTTTGCACTCAGTAATTCTGGCATCCAAACATCACTTGTGTGCTCCAGGAATCCCGGCCTCCATGAATCCCCTGACACAGTCTTCTCTTCTCAATTTCAGTTTATTGAAACTGCTTTCCAGCCAAATAGCATGTTTCTCCTTTAAAATAGACATTTTTAAACCAATTTTTACTCTTTTGGATCCATCGGAGAGCTGGTCCGATATTAGTCCTGCATACCAGGACATGAAGCACTGCTTCATATCATCTTTAAAGAGTTTGTTTAGTGAGATGTCCAGGGGCTGCATTAGGTCAGTGCAGGATGCCGACACAAAAACAGGAATAAATCCTGCCTCCTCTAACTGCTCGAGTACTGCAGTAGTTGTACAGGCCCCGAAAAGGTCCATAATGAGCAGACCTTTCTGTTCACTTGGCAGCCCCAGAGCACGCTTCATGGCAGACAGATATGGTACTAGCACAGCTTCTATGTAGTGTTGGGTTGTCAATTCGTTAGCCCAATGATTGGGCAAGTGTGTGTGATGCACCAGTCATGTGGAAATTTATGGACTGGGTGACAAGCAGGAGTTTTTCAACCAGAGATAACTTGAGATGGCAACAAATCACCTGCAAGCATGCACCCAAGTACCAGGGACACCTGTCTTTTGTCTTCAAGTCCTGCCAGTGCCACTTGTCTTGAGCCTGTGGCCACCATTGTCCACTGGGACACCAGGACAAGATTTACCCTAGTTCCATCGATGCTAAACACCAGTTCAGGGAGAATCAACTCCTGAGCCACTGCTTTTGATATTCTAGCCAAAAAACCCTCCTTCAGTTGGATAAAACCTAGTGGGGTTTTGCAGGCAGCTTTGGTGCCCTTTCAGCGGCTGTACCCCATCCTGTTCAAGAACCCCGAGGCCCATTTGGTGGTGATGTTAACACTGCCACCATTTTCAATGAGCATCTGCGGGCTGTTTGATTTAATAGTTCCAAGGGCTACAGCATGCACCACCCGTGCATTCACCATGGCACCCTCTGCTCTGAGGCTTGTAATGATATAGCTTAGCTTCTCCTCCACCTCCTCAATCAGCAGGGTAGGTCTGCCATAGGGTTTTGTTGGCATACTGGGTTTTAAATCTGTGGGGTCAGGCGTCAGCTGTAATCTGTCTTTATAGTCCGTTTTGAACTTGTGGACTGTTGATTCATTAATGTTGTAGCCTTACTTGCTGGTGTAGCATCAGACCACAGACATCACCCCATTTTCTAAAGCATATCATATGGTTTTAAATTGGACCTCATCAGTGTAGGATGTGTAGGTAGATGGACGGCTCTTTTTGTGCTGTGGGGGAAGGCAAACACTTAGCTCTGATACAACAGCACTGGTGGTGTCCATGTCCAGGCAAGTTCTTGTTGCCAGCTGCTCTGAGGAGACATCAATCAGATCGAGGGGCTATTCTCTATCTTTTTAGCTTGGCTAGTGCTGATCCAGCAGAGGATGGACATGATGAACAGAGAACAGAGCAGAGCTGAAAAGAAAAGCCACAAGATGAGGTACACAGTAGCAGTAGCTACAGTCAAGACTGGCTTTAGTTAAGTGGCAGTTTCTCTAATTACTGGTATTAAGCACACCAATTACAGTATCCAACAGCAGCTGATGTGATTAACTACAGCGATTAACAGCAGCCAATAGTAAAACAAAGAGCATCCTGCGTGGCTGCTGTTATCACCTAGTTCTCACGGTGATGTGTGATTAGCACCTCTGGTGGGCTAGTGCAAACAAAGAACCTCTCCAATAATTTATAACAAGTAAGAATATTGGAGTTATTTGAAAAAATGTTGGGCTTTACAGCAGCGGGGGGGGGGGGAGAGCACTGGTATCTTAACTATATGCTTTTATTTGGTCAGTCACCAGGTAGAGCCAGGGTTTGACATGTTTTTAGGGTTCTAGTTTGGTTCAGGTTCAGCAGGGTATAGTTTGAATTCGTTTCAGTTTGATTTGATAAGTAGAAGTTTGGGTTCGAGTTCAGTTCGGATCAAGGATTTTTTTTGTAATTTATCAGTTCAAGTTCTAATGAATTCACTCTACTGGCTCCATGTGGGTTCTCCTCATCTCACATGGTGTGGGTTCAGGCTTGGTTCAGGTTCATCTGTTTTTTTATATAGGGTTCAAGTTTGGTTGGGATCAGGCTAAAATCGAATAGTTCGGGTTCGGTTCGGGTTTGGTTCTCGGATAAACCCTGGCTTTAACACCAGGTGCCTCCTTACAAATTTTATTAAGATGCATTGTAAATGCAGGGGTTGAGCTTGCCAAACCCTTTATACTGACAGGAAGATTCAGAAAACAAATGGGGAAAGGCCATATTTTATGGTGATGCTTGAAGAAATTTATAACAGCGTGATCAAGTAAACTGCATCAGCTAAATGGAACCAAACTAATGATTTAATAAACATATCCTACTCACTGGCCCAGTGGCTCAGTGATATAGCTATGGCCTGCAAATCCAGCAACCCAGGTACAGGAGTGGACCTTGGTCACATGGAGGTTGGCTGGAGGGTGAGAGGATTAAGCATCCCAGGAACTGCTCTCCTCTCCCAAGGAGGAGGAGGAGGAGGTCTGACTGCTCTGCTCTTCAATTTTCACCTAGCAGAGGATGGGTGGCAGGGTAGCGGAGTGGCATGAGGGAAGGGCTTCTGGCAGATGTGGATTAAGTATATGCTTCCACACATACTTGTGCCTGCGTCACTTCATGCTTGGCAGCTGAGGAGAAATGGGAAGGAACAACCAGCTGTCTGAGCAGGATGACAGCTCAGTCTGTTGCAGGCCCCATATCCACTGACTAGGCTCCTCCTCCAGAGCAGTATCTTGATTGTGCTCCAGAGGGGCCTGGCCAGCCCTGAGGTCCCCAACATGAGTGTGAATTCATGGGGGATCCCAGAGATAGGCTAAGTCCTCATAATTGTGGATTGAAGGAACTGGGCAGACCAAAGCCTTAAAAAAGGCCTGTTAGTGTGGTAGGAGAGAAAAATTATTATTGAAAAGAAATAAATATGTCTTAGTAACAGAATATATTTCAGTAATATACAGTAGCTACAATTTGTATCTAGTTTGAAGAACTGTTTGAAAACAAATTTAAAAAGATACGCTAGGTAGATGTCTTTTTACAGTAAGGTCATTGAATAAGAGATATCATGAACTAAAACAACAGAGGCTAACTAGAAATAAAATGAATCAAGAGTCATATCTTTCAATGTGATCATCACATTCAAGGCAGCACCTGCAATACCCTTTCAAATGATCTAAATTCCTGTAATGCTCATAAGTGGACCCATCTTAAAATGAGGCTAAACCGACAACTGAAATATTTTACAGTTTTACAATCTATACCACAAGTAGTTTAAATGATGGAACTACCAAAGTGATAAATACAATGTTTATATTTTAATAAAGATGTAATCCATGATATATTCTTTCACAGGATGGAAAATACAATGAATCCTATTATTATCATAATTATAAACCAGACCATAAACACCAATCTACCAATCCACCAATTATCTACCACAGACACTGAAAACCATATTCAGAGCCTGGATGATCATGGATACCACCTGAAATAATTTTCAATTTATTTGATCAACATCCTGTGTCTTTCATCTGCCAAACTGAAAATGGATTTAGCTTCCCCTTTTAGATTCAATCGATTGTGAGTTGTTCCAGGCCTTTGTGGACATTCATCAGCCATGGGCGATCTTGTCTATAAATCATAGACAAATTATGGATGGAGTTGTCATGGCAAAAGATCAGTAACTGAGCAATGATGGCCACTCATAAGTTATGGTCCTGCCAACTCATTCATGAAAATAAATGGTATATTCTGAGTCAGACTATTTTGCATCCTCTATCAGAAAGAAAGAAAGAAAGAAAGAAAGAAAGAAAGAAAGAAAGAAAGAAAGAAAGAAAGAAAGTTAGTTAGCTTATCTAGAGGTTAGGCAAGTTACAATTGCCATAATCAACTTAAGAACCAATCAGAGAGCAGCTTTCGCAATGCTGAGAACATCACAATAAACGTGCTGCTCTGAAGCAAGCTGACAAACTCAAAGACAAATAGTTATATTTCTCACAAACAGCTGGTTCAAAAGGTATAGCTGTTACAATAATGTCGTATAAATCAAAAACACAATGGCTCAACTTGCTGTACACAATTTATCTCCAGTTGTGAGGGGGCAGGACTTTCACAACTCACTTGTGGCTTTGTCACTCAGTTATGGTCTTGTTCTTTCACACATATGAACATACAAACATATGAGCATACAATGTATCCAGCAGAAGAAGGTCATTTTGGCCTATCTGGTCTGCTTGATTGAGCAGCCCCTCATCCAAGTGTTATAGAAGGCCCCATGCTCCTACCCTGCCAGCCTTGACCCTCCCCTTCATCCTGTCTCACCCTTTCTTGAACCCCCCCACCTTCTGACTGATTACCTCAGATGGGTGCTCATTCCACCCTGACACTACCTGCTCTGTAAAGAAATGTTGCCTGACTTCCTTCTTGAACCATCCCCCACCAGTTTGTAACAGTGCCCTCTTGTGGCAGTGTTTTCACTAAGATAGAAAACAGTCCCTGAAAACCACCATGCTTATATCTTTCAGATACTTAAAGGTTTTAACCATGTCCCCTCTCTTCCTCCTCTCCTTGAGTGAGCACAAATTCAATTCTCTCAGGCTGTCCTCATATGCCCTATCCTGCCATATCTGAACCATCCTTGTCATCAGTGGCTCAGTAGGTAGCACACTCACCTCTGAGGCTGGGAGATCAGAGGGCTGTGGGTTCAGTTTCCACATCTGACACTTGGGTTAATATCGCAATACTGACACTGTAGTGCAGCATGATAGGGGTGCCGCACTTCTGAGGTGTCGTCTTTCAGATGAGAAGTTAAACCGAGGTTACAATTGCCTGGATTGGTGGTAGTTCAGGTGGATGTTAAAGATCCCATGGCACTTATCAAAAAAGAGTAGGGGAATTTTTATTCAGAACTTAAAAGAATATATAAACAAAACAGTATTACGTCATACAAAATCATGGAAAAGGAGAAAACATAAACACAAAAAAATATTACTGCATACTTGAAGCCCAAAACCAGAAAAAAATTGAAAGCAGACCCCCTACCCCTCCCTACTAAAAGAGTAGGGGAAGTTGATGTTATCATAACTGCCAACAACAAATAATAAAACAGTATTGTCTTCACACAAAATATACAAATCATAATATAAAAGAACTCAAAGAAAGTTACATCCATATACAGTCAGGTGTTCTTTCAGCTAAATTTCACACCAAAAAACTGTAAGTAAAAACTAAGAAAACCCCTCCCTCCCCCCACAAAAAGAGTGGAGAATTCATAGGCATAACCTAAAAATCAGATAAAACTAAGCAGTATGTCATCATACAAAATTATGAAAAAGAGAAAACATAAACGCAAAAGTATTACTGCATAAGTTAAGCCCAAACCAGAAATTAAAGACCGAGAAACAGTCCCCACCCCCCCTATTAACAAAATATGACAATTTGTCCAGAACTAAAAAAAAACATATAAATGGATTAGCAGAATGGCAGCCAAAAAACAGGAAAGAAACTAAACCATACTACCTCATAAAGTTCACACCTAACCATACCATAACCCCAGTTGACATACCCCTCCCCTATCACAGGAAAGGGTGGAACCCCCCCCCCCAAAATTCTTAAACCTTTAGTATTTAGAGACATACATTGCAAACGTGATATCCAAAGCATAAAACAGGACCGCCCCCATATAGGCGTAGGGTTCTTGTATTAAACTCTATGTCCCTTGAAAGCAGCAAAATACTAATGTTAACCTGTATCCAACCAATCAATATTTGTCCACCACTTTTTATATAACCTTGGTGAAACTGTAAGCTGTTCATTCAGGTTAAACACTTTGAAATACTTATGAATGATCCAAAAAAGTTGTTCATGGGTAACATATTGTTGTCTCAATGACCACTGGCACCTACTCTGCTAAATATGATATTTTAACAATGTAAGGATTAAATATAAAGTCCCTGCATTGTATAAAGCTGCCATTCTGAAGGTAGAGTCCCCAAGAACAAAATATCTGAAGTCAGTTTATGAAAGGGGGAGTGGACCCAATATTTACCAACCTGACCCCAGAATGGTAATATAAAAGGACAGTCAAAAAACAAATGACCCATTGTTTTCAACTGTTGACTACACACATTTTGTCTTGGGCAGATTCTCTTCCTCACATCCTTGTGTTTCAGATTATTCTTTATGCTTAATTTACCATGAGTGCTGAACCACAGGACATCCCACATAAAAGCAGGTGTCCAAGATTGGTTCAGCATTTGCATTGTTTGTTTAACTTCTATGTCTGTATGAATTCCAAAATGAGGTGTCTCCCCAAAAAAGTTTTGTACCAAGAAATTATACTGTTCTCTCCATGACAGGGAAAAACATGCAAATTTAGTTAAACCCCATAATTTCAGTTTTCCGAAGCAATCTTGTAGATGAACTGGCAAGGCTACTATGGACTTTTGTCTAGGAATTCCTTTAAGAAGTTCCCAAGAGTCCAACCATGGCTCTACAGGGTCCAAATCCTAAGGGGCCCAAAACCTCACTCTCTTTTGTAATAGAGGTTGTATGTTCATATGAAAAAATATACTAAAGAAAAATAATACCGGGTTTATCATCCCCAGGCCTCCTTCTATAAGAGGCAAATAAAGCACTCCTCTCTTAATAGGGTTAAGGTGACTGCCCAAAATTCCTTGAAAGAGAACACTATAGACTCTTGATTCTAAATGTTTGGGTAACATAGACTGCACTGAGATGTAAAAACATACCTAATAAAAATGTGTTTAACATGAACACCCTCTTGTTTTTTTTGAGAGAGAAACCATCTGTCCCAATTTGTCACTTTTCTCTGAGCTTCTAAAAGTAGAATATCCCAGTTCACAAAACTCATATCTTCGTGTCTAAAAATATATCCCCAAAATTTTGCAATGGGAAAAAGTAATAGGTATACCTAATAAAGAATGATGTTGTGTAGATACTGATCCTATGGGTAAGCACTTACTTTTGTCGAGATTTATTCTAGACCCCATTTCCTGGGTGAAGTTGTACAGCAACATTCCCAACACTCCACCAGAGGGAAAATCTGCCAAAGTAAAACACAAATCATCGGCATATGCGATATATTTAATCTCTTTATCTTCACTAGACACAGTAACCCCTTGAATAGAACTCTCAAACATCACTTTTTTGCAAGAACGGTTCCAAAGCCAAGATGTATAACATAGGGCTCAAAGGACAACCCTGTCTAACCCCCTCTCTTTACTACGCAACTAGAGCCTAACCATCCATTTATGTATGGAAATATGGAAGCAGTATCATAACACATTTTAATCCAATCAATAAAAGGTGTCAGAAATTTAAATTTCTGAAGACATTCCCATACATAACTATGTGCCACCCTATCAAACGCCTTCACCTGATCCAAATTAACCAAAACAAAAAAAAAAATTTCTGAGATCTTCCCCTTTTCCATAATCTCCTGCAACAGGATCAAACCATCCATGATGTCTCCCAGGAAAAGAACAAATCTGTGTTGGTAAAACAATGTCTGGAAGGACCAAACCCATTCTGATACTAAGCAGTTTGGTGAGTATTTTGAAATCTGTATTTAACAGGGAAATAGGCCACCAGTTCTGTAAAGCATCTCTGTCTCCACTTTTATACAATAATATTAGTAAGCCGATGTTCATATTGTCTGGAACATGTTTACTAGTGAGGCATTCATTATAAACCTGTACTAATTCTGTCCCTAGGTGGTGACCCAAATGCGAATAAATTTCATTCGGTAATCCATCTTCCCCGGGGCTTTCTCTGTGGGAAGATTTGCTATTGCATTTGCTAATTCCTGACTAGAAATAGGTGCCAATAATGAAAGAAAATAATGTTCCAGGACCAGTGGTAGACTTATGTCTTTCAGCCAGTCATCTAGCAGCATGTCCTGTACTTCTGGATCCTCTTGAAACGTGGCAGAAACAAATCCCTCTATTTCTTGCAAAATATCTTTATTATTAGTTAAAAAAGTTCCATCATCCCTTTTAATTTGTTTTATCTCTTTTTGGGTTCTTCAAGCATTACAGCTATCAAAAGGGTTAGTAAAAGCCTTTTTCCCCTGCATCCCGAATCTTTGTTCCCTCTCCAACGATTTCATTCTATAATATTGGAGTTGGGCCAGTTCTGCTTTAAGGGTTGCTATTTGATCCTGGCAACATTTATTACCCTTTAGTTGTATTGACTGAAGTTGACTAAGGTGTTCCCTCAAGACCTTATACCTATCATTATGTCATGCCCCCATTAACTTCCCCATTTTTTGAAAATACTCCCTAATATATTTTTTACTATCTTCCCACCAAGAAACACAAGAATCATATAAAAAGAAAACCAATCTCCTTGCTGCTAAGATGGAAAGAAACTCCTCCAGAATCTCTGGGTTATCAAGCAATGAAAGATTTAACCTCCAAGTAACCTGGACCTTTCGTAGTTTCCTGGAAGCTAGAAACAGTCATTACCAGCAACCCGTGATCCGAAGTGGCTACAATGTGGACTTTTTGATGCTTAAAAATCAGGGTTGGAGTGATGAAAAAATAATAAATTCTTATAGCCTTTTTACCCTGAAAGAAAGTCCTGGAATTATTCAGTGGCTCACTACCAAAGACACCCTGAAGCCCTGTGTGTTGCAATAGGGTATTCAGAAAACCCATATCACAAAACACCTTCTTTGCTTTACCAGTTTTATCAGAGGAAAACCTACTGATATTAAAATTGCCTACAAAGACCACATTCTTGCTGGTATATAAAAAGGACCTAATCAGTTTTAACAATTCAATACATGATGCTTTACTTTGTGGGGCGTATATATTAAGAAGCCAGAAATCCACTCCCTCCACCTGAATATCCAACATCATTGCCCTACCTGGAAAAAGATTGACAAAATGTATATTGGTAAAATCTGAAAATGAAAAACAAATTCCCACACCACAACAAAAATCCCCCTCCAGAACCAAAAACAGGGGTCCCATACCCACGCAGCTGAAACTATTTTGAAATCCTGCACATCATACAACGTGGTATCCTAGAAAAAAACAATATCAGTTTTACCATCTGAAAATAATGAAACAGTGGCTAAACGTTTCCGTTTTGAATGAATACTGTTAACATTAAGACTAGCAAAAGTCAGATCATACGACCTCGAGGCTGAAAGCAAAGTAATAGGTGATTAGGTTTTTTTTCTAACACTCTTCCTTAAACCTATCCTGGTACCCATACATTTCTTTTTGGAAGTCTTCACAGGATCCTCATGAGAGTCTAGATTAGAGATGCAGCGAATTTAAAATTTGCTGGTGAAATGCACGCGAAGTGCTATGCAGCAACATACTGCTACCACCATCTCCGGCAACATCAAGGCTATGCTGTACATTCACCAATGTCTGCCTCAGCACCTGTAGCAGTGGAATTAATTGGCTAATGGAGGTAGACTCGCCACTCACTGCCTGTGTGGCATGTTCAAAAGGCTGCAAAATTGTTATTACAGAGTCCATGAGGTGCCACTGTTCAGTCGTGATAGACATGGAGGCCATAGAACTGTCATGGCTAGTGTGCATAACAAGATATTCTGTGATGGCTTTGTATTGTTCATACAACCTCTCTGCCAAGTATAACATGGAGTTCCATTGGGTGACAACTTCCAGCTTCAAGCGGTGCTGAGGCAGGCTGTTTTGTATCTGCAACTGCCGCAACTGGTCACGGGCCTTTCCAGATCTTGAAAAGTGAGATCAGATACATCATGCAGCTGTCAGCATTTCCTTTATGTCAGGGTTCTGCAGAAACTCCTGAACCACAAGATTTAAACAGTGGGCCATGCATGGAAAATGAAAAAAAACACCATTCGTGATGCATTTCACCACATTTGACCCATTGTCACTTGCTATGAACCCAGCTCTCAGGGACAGAGGGTTTAGCCATCTGTCAATTTCAGTCAGTACCATGTCCAACATGTTCTCACCAGTGTGTGAACAGGTCACACCGCGCATAGCAACTGTTGCATGCTGGTGAATTCCAGGAAGATTGCTACCATGACAATCCACCTTCCTGCACTGATTATTCACACTACTAGCATCATAAACAACCCCCGGCACCTGCGCCCAGTGTGCAGTTATACACAGATATGAACTCCTGCTGTTTTGCCACTTGTCCACATATCCATACTTAAATGGATGAATGGAGAGAGGAATGTTGAAGGGCATGTCTTACTGAGTCTGAGACAGTGTGGAACAACTCGGGAACAGCACGGGTAGAAAAGTATGTCCTGGATGGGACTTTCCATTTTGGACAGGCATGGGCAGCAAACCGCCGGAACCCAGAATTCTCCACAAAGGAGAGGAGCAAAAGATTGATTGCCAGCATTTCCGCTACAGCAGCATCAAGTTTACGTGACACTGTATAATTGGGGAGGTACTTCAGCTTATGCGCTAAAACACTCTGTAACGTGGGCTGACTTAAACGTTTTACAGGGGGTGTGTTGTTGGTCACAAATGGTTGTGCTCTGTGATGAATGGCATTGGCAGGTGGTGGAGTGTGGACATTTGATGAAGACGGTTGCACAGGTGATGATGACAAACCCAGAAATGATGTTATTTTTCCAGATTTGCCAACTGGGGTTGATGTACCACTTGCGCTAGACATACTGCATTCACCACCACCACCACCACCACCACCACAAAAACTGCTACTCTCACCAGCACTGGACAACATTTCAAAGTCATTATGGTCCTCCACCGCATCATGCCTGTAGTAATCCTCTGCTCTTATTACCACACTACTGCACACGTTTAATTTCCTACTGGGCTTAACAGTCATGGAAGGGGATAACATGCTGGCTATGGTTGTCGCCGGTGATACGGGTGAACACCCAAGTCTGGTATTAGCTGCCAGCTTGTGCTGGGTCCACAGAGCCAAGTGCCTATTCTTAAGATGCGTATGCTGTCCTCCTGTCCCAAGACGGCTCCCCTTTTTACCTTGACTCACACGCACATGGAAAACCTGGCAGATTGCAACTGAATCATCATTTGCAACTTGAACAAAAAAATCCCAAACAAGGGACTGTGATGCTCTGCTTTTAACATGTCCATGATGATGTAGCTTATTTAAGTCTGTTATTTTAAGCAGTGAAGTGGGGGGGGCACGTGATGTTTCTGGCACTACACACCTGGACTGCAACTGACCACCACGACTACCTATCATATTGAGTACTGGGTCATCATCATCATCATCATCATCATCCACTAAAACCAGTAAATCACAAGTTTTTACGGGGGGATTCCTGCAAACAGATTCAGAAATTTCAGACACAGCCACTTTTAATTTCTTTTTCTCTGGTTCCCAACTGGAGTCAATTAAATCATCATCATATTCATCAGTGTCACTGACACACACATCCACATCTTCTGCTTGGATGCTAACATGTGGACTGCATGTTGCAGCAACAGCAACATCAGCGTCATCAGCATCATCACATTCATCATCAGCATCTACATCACCATCACCTGATATTTTTTCACCACACTGTGAATCACTGCATGGAAAATGCGTGACGTTAAGTGCCACGGTGGATGGAATATCACATTGTATGCTATCGTTGACATGATCATCAGAATCAGGTTCAGTTAATGGGATGTTACTGGGAAGTATGACATCGTCTACACTGTCACTCACTTGCACTGCTTCACACGATACGGTACACTGGTCGGAATTAGAACTTGATGCAACAATGCTAATACTACCTCCACCACGACTAACACCAGTAACACTAACACCACCGACTGGGAAAACATCATCTCCTCCAACTATCAGTGAAGCTACTGATTGGGCTGTAAAAAAACATTGCAGGAGAAATACCTTTCCTCACATCAGCAATGCACTTCTCCGTCCGCGTACTACTACCACGCCCACAGACCCTCTTACTGCCAACATTGCCATGGCCAGAAACAGCTTTACTTGCACGTCTCTTTGCAGGCATTTTGGGGGATCAACCACAAATGTTATTACCAAATTCAGATTTTGATATGTTCACTTTCTGACTGGAGGGTCGCTACTCGCTACTATCACTAGCTGGATGTGAAGCAAAATAAACAACTGTGGCTTCAGCAACAGATAAGGGACTACTGTGTTGTAACACTGTCATGGAATTAAAACAACTTCAGTAACCAGTGGTGCTGATGGGGTCAAAAAAACAATCCAGTCTGGTAAAAAATAACTTTTCAACGTGGGGGGGCACTGAATACAGACAGTGCTGATTTTTACGGCACTACAAGCAGCAACACTAAGAACAGAGAACACGATCACAGTACAAAATCAGGCAGCTGCAGTGGATAGCAGGTTCACACTGCTGCGTTTAGTTGCACTTACACTAATCTGTGTCACAAATTTTAAAAGGTGTATTATATTTGATGCACGCAACACTGCACACACAACACAGAACATTTGGTGTACAATACTGAACGAGGAATGCGATGCAAATGCAAAGGTTCAGTGTACTCAGTGCCACGTAATGTAAATTTGCAATTTAAACAACCTGACATTATGAAATGCTGCACCACATTCACACAGCAAGCAGCAAGAAAATTTGTACTATCACTGATAATTTTACTGTGTGTACAGTAACACAGGCAGTTATATAACAAAAATATTACCAAAACACAAAGAAATCACTAGTTCTCCAACTTAAATCTACCTACACACAGATATACCCCTTCCCCACACAGCACACTTCACTGTCTTTCACCACACACACTCAATGTTGTAAATTTACATTCAAAATCCACACACAAACAAAAACACTCGATGATGTGAGCACAGGAGGGTTTCCTACAATCGATGAACTATAGTTGGATCCCAAAAAAAAAGCAAAAATGCTTTTTGAACAGCTTTTAAAAGATTCCTACAGACAGCTATTAGAGCACACTGTCTCTTACTCCTTCCTACTCATACTACCTCGAACTGAGGCTGCGCAGATCAATATAAAACCCATGTGACCTGAACTTCCATGAATCACTGCAAAATCCTACTTCGGAGCTCAAAAACAAGGTGAAGTGAGGCGAAGTGAACTGCCACCAATGTACTTCGCCTTAAAAATTGAAAGAGAAGTGACCAGTGGAAGTGGATTAATGTGAAGTGGCTGTTTTTCAATGCACTTCGCGTTCCTCATTATAACGCGAAGTACTCCGCTTCGCATTGTGGAGCACTCCACAGATCCGCCTTTGCTCCGCGAATCACTTCACAGAGTGGATTGAGCCCACTTCGCCCACCACTAGTCTAGATCTGACAATACATGCTTCTGTGAGGATATACAAGAGGTAGCGTCAGAATCCATCTCTTCTTCCATCTGTAATACTTCAAAAGGACTGTACAAAGAAATATCATCCTAAGTATCTGCTGGGGTAGTTGTTGTAGATTTCTTCCCTTTATGAGGGAGGGTTTGGAAATCCTTAGGAGGGACAAGTGAAGGAGGCATGGAGGTGTGAGCCTCGGACATTACTGGAGGGACTTTGTGTACTCCCATGGTGGGCCCTTCTTCTGTTACAACAGCTGATTCTAAGTGACTTGTTTCTGCAACCAGTACACATCCAGAAGCTATTGAAGGCCCATTTTTAGCTGCCTCCGCGTACATGCGTCCCACAGAAGAGAAGCTTCTGGGGTGGGGTTCAGGTGGGACTCGAGTGGAAGACCTAGGGGTCACCAATCTAGCAGCTTTAGCCAAGTAATAGTCTTGTATCCCAAAATCAGCATCATCCATGTTGTGAGATGCCTTTGGACAATCAGTAAACATATGTCCTTCAGCCTGACACAGAGAACATTTCGGGGGTTTGTCACAGTGAAAACCAGAGTGACCTGGTTCTCCACAATAAGAACACAAAGAAACTGTACAAGATGTGCTAATATGTCTAGCAGATCCACAACAGAAGCAGCTACGGGGTTGCCCCGGATAGAAAATGAAACCCTTGTCTCTTCCAATAAAAAGACAATTCGGTAAATGTTTGAAATCCATTCCTTCTTCACCCTCCAACCTCCATTCCAGAAACCCTCATTGTCCAAAATGGGATCCGGGGCACCCAGTACTTCACATTGTTGTTCCAACCAAAATAGGACATCTACAATGTTTACCTCTTCACTTTGAAAAAGAACAGTAATGACCCAAAATTCTTGCTTAGTGAGGGGGGTGACCTAGAAGGGGGTCCATAAAGGGTTTGTTTTTAATAAAGCATACTTAGCCCAAAACCATTCTAACAAATCTGCTGTCCAGAAGCTTATATCGAAGGTATGCTCCCCAGAAATATGAATAAAAGCATAAATATCAATGGGGGTGAACCCCAGGGATTGTTTTATTAAGACCTGCCCCACATATTGCCTGTCTCGGGGATCATTCAACCCTGTCAAATATCATAATCGGATGGCATGTCTCCTTTTAGCTAGGTCGATTTGTTTCCTTATCTGTCCTGAAAACATTTGTCTGGGCCTTGGGGGGGAACCTGAGGAGGAACATCCCTTTCTTGGAAACCTACACCCTCCTGTCCTAGCTCAGAGTCCCCCTGCTGAGCATCAAAAAAAAGTTCCATCTGCGATCCAAAAGGTGAAAAATTCACCTTACCCTCATCTTCTCCGGGTAACGATCCCTGTACCAGAGGAACCATAACATCAGAAATATCCAGAATACCTTTTTGAAAGTGGGGTGGCAACTGTACCAGATCCTGAGTTGAAGTGTAGAATGAAACCGGCCCAGGCAATGCAGGCTGCTCTCCTACGGGCACACCGGGTGCTTCGTTATGTGACTCCGTGTTCTGATCTGAGATCTATTCCCCTGTAGGTGCTCTAATCCAGCCCGCATTCTCTAGCACAGCTTCCGGTGACTATTGTGGCTGGGCAACATCCTGAAACACTGGCTACATATCTGCTGATGCTTCCTGTATAATCCCTGGCCTGGAATCCTCCATCGGGCATCCGGAAACAAAAACCTTAGCAGAGGGCGACACAGACTGACATGGTGAAGTATCTAGATTTTGTTTTCATTTCCCTTGTTCATCCTGGCCACCAGTCTCTGAAGACAATAGAAGCTCCACAGTCCAGAGATCTGATTGCAAAATATCCTTCTTCTCCTCCAAAGACAGCATGTATTCCTGCTCAGGAACCGAGCCTCCAACCTGGACATCACAGTCAGTAACAAATGATCGCTCTGTTGTGGCTGCTATTTTAGTGTCCCCAGTGTCCAGCACTCGCAGCACATCTCCTTTCTCCTCAGTCACTTGACTCACTCTGGGCTTCTCCATCTCCCACACTGAGCTCAGCAGCACTGCCTAATTGAAGAGTAGAATTTCCCTGGTGTCCTGGCCAGATTTCCCCATTCACAAAAATTACCAACAGCTTAATCTGGTTCAATTTCAGTTGCTTACCATCTGTATCCCCCGGTCATCCCTGAAAAGGGACTTTAGGCCCAGTGGGCTTACTGGGTCAACAAAATTCAACAAAACAAAACAAACCCTCCTTTGAACTGCCTCAAACTGGTTGATATCCTTCTTCAGATAGCGACTCCAGTATTATATGCCATACTCCAGCTGTGGCTGCACCAAAGACCTCTACAGCAGCAGGATAACCTCCACCCTTTTGCTCGTGAACCTTCTAGCCATGCAGCCCAACATTCTATTAGCTTTGGCTGCTTCCTTTTTACACTGCATAGCTTGCTGGTAATGGTTATTCCCAAGTCCTTTTCTCCTCTGATACAGTGAACCTGCCCCCCCCCCCCACACACAACTGCACTCAGCTCTTAGGTTCTTTTCTCTTATGTGCATGGCCTTACTCTTCTGGGCATTTACCCTTAGCTGTCATGTGCAAGACCATGTCTCCAGCTTTGCAAGGTCTTCTTTTTCGGACTTGTTCCCCTTCTTCTGTGTTCAACCTCCCCACAGAGCATACCATCATCCACAAAGAGGCAGATTTTGCCTTTACTGTTGTTCACAATTCCATTAATGAATACACTGAACACAAATGGACTAAGCACTGACCCCTGCATGACCTCACTGGTAACTGCCCTGTACTTGAGACCCCCCACCACCACCCTTTGGGTCCTACCACTAAGGCAATTTACCACCCACCTTTTTAATTTGCTTCCTGCCCCTAGATCCTCCGAGTTCCTGATTGCCCTCTTTTGGGCACCGAGTCAAAGGCCTCGCTAAAATCCAAGTACAGCATGTCAACAGCCTCGCCCTTGTCTGCTGCCTTCATTACCCAGCCAATGAACTTGATCAACTTGGTCTGACAGGATCTCCCTGACATGAACTCATGTTGTCTCTCATCCTGGTTCCTGTTTTCTTGGAGATATATTGCATGTTTTTGATGTGTACCCCTTAAGACTACCCTTAATGTTTTGTATTGTTTAAAAAGAAAGTATTTTTTGCATTTTATTGCATTTATTGTGTATCTGTTCATTAGAATATCTCCTCCTAGATACAGGTATGGTGGATAGAAATAAATAACACCTTACATAATTTACCTATTCTTCTGGTATGGGGGGATTACAGTAAGTAAGTGACTGGTAATCAATTAATCTGATCAGTTGTTTATAAGAACTAGCCTAAATCACCTCTGAAAGGGTACTATGTTTATTGTTTAGTGTTGTCTGTCACACCAGATAAGATTGACACTGCAGTAGGATACAACTAAGGTATGACAGCTCCTTTGCTGCTTGTTTTTATTAAATTTACATGATAAAAGTTGTTTTACAGCCCTGTCATTATATTTCTGCATGTTGTGTGCCATGCTTATTTTGATAATTGTGCAGGTGCAGATGAGAAAAGACAAGACAAGCGGTGTACTCTGGCCAACCCCTTTCCTCTTCTACAGCTGGGGAGGCGGGGAAGTTGTAATGTTGCTCTTAGAATTTCACTCAGCTGTATTACTATTCAGTTGCAATGGTTCAGAGCCATCTGTTTACATCTTCTCTTCATGCTTCTGGCCTTTTAAAAAAGAATAGACTGAAACTAAGTTTGTGGTATAATGTCTGAATTTACTTAAACATGTATACTTTGCCCGTGAATCAGGTAGTGTTTTAGAGTAAGACTAATTTTGTGCATATCCATTGTCATAAAGAAAATTAATCAGTAAGTGGTAGTAATACAGTAACACAGTAATTTAAGTTCAGAAGGGACTCCATGTCCATCATGTTTGCACACCCTCAGGGATGAAAACATATGCTGTGCAATCATGAACCAATTTGTAGGGATTCCCTATTAACTCTACTACCCAGGGCAACAAGTGATTCCCATGGTAAACAGAAATTTGTCCAGGCTTACTTTCAAGGTGTGCACTGTCTTGTCCACTGTCTCCACTGGTAGGCTGTTACATAGGATTGCTACCCAGGAGGGGAAAAAAGTGCCTCCTAATGTTGCCCCTAAATTTACCAGTACTCATCTTCACGGCACTTCCTCACGTCATCCTGCTGGATACCAGGTCAAACTGCTCTGGATGTTTGATTCTGACTATCATTGAGTGTGCAAAACACTGAGATCATATCCCCTCTCAGCCTCCTTTTCTGTAGAGCATGTTAAGAGCCTTTGGCTTCTCCTCATACCTTTTGTCCCCAAAACCATTGATCATTTTGGTGGCTCTACATTGCACCCTCATGGCTGCCTTAACACCCCTTTTGTATTGCGGAAACCAGAACATAACACCATACTCGAGGTGGGTCCTGACCAGGCTCTGCCATGACCCTGGGATGTATTCTGTCTTTCCCTTGAGATTTATCTGGCTTGATCTTTGCCAGGAAGTCTGCTGCCAGGGCAGGTACCTGTATGATTTCCAATGGCTGCTTTGTCGTTATCCCTGATTTTATGGGCCCTTCCAATGAGACTTCTCCCCCACCAGGGACCCTTTAGTAAACACTGAAGGCAAGTGTTTGCTGAGCATGTCAGCCATTCATTCTAACTCTCACTATTTCCTCTAGCCTCACCCCTGTTTTCAAGATACCAAACCCTTCCATCACCTTAGAATCATTTAGAATTTGAGGAGAAAAAGGAGGCCGAGGTCCATGTGTAGCTCCTTAGGACATAGTGTAGTAGTTCAAGCTTTCCCCATTTGCTATATACTTATCAAGATTATTTTTGAATGATTATTTTTACTAATAATAGTTTATTCGAGGAATCTATTCCAGAGGTTTGCTGATCTTACAATATAAAAGAATTTTCTTTTATTTCATTTATGTTTGTTCTATTTAACTTGTAGTGGGTGGCCCCTAACAGTTATGTTATAGAAGGCGCCTTTGATGTTGTCTGCAGCTCCTGCTGCTTTCCTGCCTTCTAGCCCTTTATTGGCTGACTTAATTCTAATTTAGCAGTTCCCTCAGTGGTGTTCTATACTCCTATTTGGCCTGGAAGCTACTTGTCTCTTTCCAGTTTTCATAGACTTTCTTTTTTGTTCAGAAGTCATTACCTTAGATCTATGCTGAGTCAGGGACAACATTTTGGACCTTTTACTGAAATATCAACTTTGGTGAAACCAGATCCTCTGAATATGTTCCGCACATTTTCACCATGTTTTACAAAACCTTGTGGCTGAATTGTGGAATGATATACATGAACTGTGGAATTTTCATAAATCCCCAATACATGTAATCATTCTGCATTTCTATATATAGCAGAGTGATCTGTACTGCTGAATTCCATTCTTCAGTTTAATACATCAGTCTTCAATACATGCATTCATTCCACTGTTCTAAGTCAGAAATTCACAAAAGATTCCAAAGGCCTTTAAAATGATCAAAAGTATGGGGGCACAAACTATGAGGAGAGGCTGGATGCCCTTATCATGTGTAACCCGCAGAGAAGGAGGTTGAGAAAAGACTTGATCACTGTTTTCTATATGCTCAAGGGTATCAACAAGATTGGAGCAGACAGATATGTCTGATCTGGTGTACTCCAGCAAGACATGAAGACATGTCATAAAGTTCTGAGGTGGTAAATTCAGGAGTAATGTTAGAAGGCACTTCTCTCCCAGAGGGTTATGAACCTTTGCCTGCCAGCAGAGTCAAGAAGATAGTACAGGCCTAACATGTAAGACTGGAAACATTTATATATATTAAAGGAATCATATGATATCATAGATAGTAGAGTGGTTAGGATTATTCCTATAAAATCCTAAAAAGTGTAATTAAGGGCTTGGTTTCTTCAACCCTGACAAAGCTGGATGATGAGCAACAGGTTTTAAGAAGGGCCGTAGTTGCTTGACCAATTTGTTGTATTTCTATGAAGACGTTAGTCTACAGCTCGACAACAGATACTCCTATGATGTGATTTATATAGATTTTAGTAAGGATTTTGATCTCCTTCCTCATTGGGCACTGTTACAGAAACTATATTCATTCAATATCAACCTTAGCATAGAGAGATGGATAGCTAACTGGTTGACAAACAGAACACAGCGAGTTTTGATAAACAGGCAGCTTTCAAAAATGGGTTCTGTCACTAGTGGGGTTCCACAGGGCTCCATTTTGGGCCCCTGCTTATTCCAGATTTTTATAGCTGACATAACTAATAGCTGCTGTTCCAACACCATTAAATATGCAGATGACATTAAAATTGGTGGACTATGTTCCAACTTCAGCAAATAGCATCCATTCAGAATGAGCTTGATCATATCTCTAACTGGATCAATACATGGGGGATGAAATTAAATCATAACAAGTGCAGGGTTGTGCATCTAGGTACTAATAATACCAATCATGCATATATACTAGATGATAGGGTGTTGACCAGCACTAGTACAGAAAAAGATTTAGGGGCTTTAGCATCAGATGATTTTCTTCCCCATTCACAGATCAATGGAATTATTCTTAAGGCTAATAGGATTATTTGGTCAATTAAGAGAAATATCAAATCTAGGAATAGAAAAGTACTAATGCCCCTATACCGAGCCTACACCTGCCCACATTTGGATTTCTCCTCTCAATTATGGTGCCCCTTTAGGAAACATGATATTATGCAGTTTGAAAAAGTATAAAGACAATATACTAAACCAGTTAGAGGTCTGCACGATGTCACTTATGGAAACTGACTTATTTCCCTGAACCTAATGTCCCTTTCAACCCGACATCTAAGAGGGGACCTCATTCTCATGTATGACATTATGCAAGATGCTTTCTTGCTGACTACTCTGGGTTTAGAGTTCAGAGATAATGTCTATCATATTAGAGGTCATCCACTACAGTTACAATATAGAAGATTTAACTTAATGCCAAGAAATTTTTTTTATACCTTACATACCATCAAACCATGGAATGCATTACCACTAGAGGTGATTACTAGCAATTCCAAATCAGTTTTTAAGTCCAAACTGGACAAATTGATCCTTTCTGGCATTATAATTTGTTATTATTAACTCACAGGAGCAATTATGGGCTTCACAGCTCCCTAGCTCCTGACCAATCTTGGTATAAATTTCTATATGTTTGTGCAGTGTAGCCTGCCTTTGCAATCCGGGGGACCTCTTTGACTGGTGTTTTCAAGCAGAGGCTAAAGGCCCACCTCTTCAGTTTGGCCTTCACAGAGTAACCCGCACTACTATAGTGAATTTTATTAATTGAATTCTGATTTTTATTTATTTGTTATTTCTGGATTTTAAATAACTCTTTTATTTTGTAATATCTCTTTAGGTGCCCAAAGACTCTGGGATTGGGTGCCATAAAAATAAAATTTGCCTTGCATTGCCTCCATGTGGAGCCTACCATTTTTGTACTCATTGGTCCTCAGCAACTGCCTCTGGTCAGCCAAGATGATCCTCCATACCACCTAGTCCTCTAGAATCCAAAAAAACTGCCACAGGGGGTCTAACAAGGCATCTGCAGCAACTGATAGGAGTCCATGGTGGGAGTCATACCTGTGGATCCTATGATCTTCAAGACCACTGCTGCTCAAAAGAATCCTGTAATTCTGATTCCAGATTGGACACTGGAGGTTGGGACCAGGTGTAGGAGTACTATCTGGCATGGCTTAGAAGTCTACAGACCCAAGGAACTTGAAACAGGCACAAGAGGAAGGATCTCAGCGCCGGAGCTCCAGAGAGAAACTGCACTTGCACAACAGGGAGGAGAAAATGAGTACTAGCAGCTTAGCTGCCAACTCTGCATTTCATTCCCTGACTGGAGAGTGGGTGGTGTGCCTGTGGCATGGATTGCAGTCCCAGCCTCAGGACACGAAACATGGTTGGGACAGAGGAAAGTAATGTCCCAAAGGGCATTTGTGAAGCAGCCTGAGCTGCACCAATGTTTAAGGACCAGATGTAAATAAACATGACTGTGACATGTTGCAGCAAGCTCTTTGCCTAACTGCTGGGACAGGGTCAACGTTCACAGGACTTTGCCCATGTAATGAAGCAGAACGATCCCAAGCTAAGGCTTGCAAAGGATCCTGCATGCAGCTATCTCAGGTGCTAGATGTATGGTGTACCTGGAAACTGCAGCAATCAGAGCCCAGCATTGGAAAGCTATAAGAGGGCTTTGCAGCTGAAAACCTGGCTCAGACTTGTTCAGCCAGCACGTGCTGTTGGCAGTGACTGGAATTCACAGGAGAAATATTGCAGTGCCAGGGCTCAGGTGAAAGACCTATGAGCTGTTACTATATAATAAGCTTCCTACCAATGTCATACATTGTAGCAAAATAACTGTTTTGGTTACCCTTGAAAATGGGCATTAATACATTTGGGTCTTTCCCTGGTTAACATATTTTAAATAAATAAAAATAAAACTGTTTTTAATGATAGCATAATGAAATTATTGTTTGAACGAACTGTCTGTACATGTAATGACTAATTTGTCTTTATTTTTCTGGTCATAACTGTAATGTCTTATTTGTTATATGTAACTGATCACATGTGAAAACGGGTGTTTTGCTCTTCTGCATAACAGTTTTAAAAAAAAAATGAAATTGCTATATAAAACAGCTTCTTCACATTAGTCTTCATCTAATCCCTTTGTTTATTCCTGTCTTATAGCATTACAGCCAGGTGCCACAGGAACTATTCTGATTTTACAAGCTTAGTGTTATGAATTCAAGGCAGGGAAGGGAACAGTAACAAATAGCGTTGTTTTATGCTGTTGCCTAGGGGAATAAATATGGAATGTTCTGAAATTAATTTGTTTAAATGTTATGAGTTATGAGTCCTGCCAAAGCCAAATGCTTTAGAAACATAGAATTTGTTGGCAGGTAAGAAACGCTTGGCACACCTAATCTGTCCATTTTTCTCTTACCTACACTGTCATTGAAGACCCTAAATGATATTTGGCTAACTCTGCTACCCCTGCTTCCCTACCAAGATTCCCTTTTTCTATCCCATGCATGCTTGAAACCCACCACTGTTTTCACCCCCCCCCCCCACCTCTGCTGGAATATTCTTCTAGGCATTCACCACTCTTTCAGTGAAGTGCTTCCTCACATCCCTTCTAAATTCCCCCTCTTCCAGCTCTATTACATGCCTCCTTGTTTTTGTATGCCTTCTCTGAAAATACTCCCCTCCTGTATCTTATTTACCCCTGTGAGATATTTATGGGTCTCTATCATGACCCCCTTCCTCCTTTCTTCCAGGGTGTACTGTACATATTGAGTTCCTTCAATCTCTTCTCATGAGGTTTCTGATGTAGCCCCTGCGCCATTTTAATTGCCTTCCTCTGAACAACCTCTATCCTGTAGGATCTATGACAGTACGGTGACAAAATTTATGTCGACCAACGTTACAGCAAAACCTTTATGTCAACCACATTTGCGGTCGGCATTAAGGTGGTCACTGATTTACATGTTTTCTTCAGGGGGCCTTGCCACCCAAACCCCTCCATGCGGGGGCCGTACCTCCTGCACCGCCCATATTAAAATAATCAACTCTGAGTCAGAGCTGATTAGGGGAGGGGGCGCAAGACCCCCAGAAAACAGTGCCGGGGTCCAGCACCGACACTACAGTGACCTGGCACTGTTGACGCTGTAGTATTGGCCACTGTCGACTTGTCACTGTGAGGCGTGTATACCTTTCCTGTATATGTCCTTCCTGAAATGTGACCTCCAGAACTGGATACAGTACTTAGGTGGGGTTCAACCAATGATCTATACAGTGATAACACCACTTCTCTCTTTCTGTTGGTGACACCCTTCTCTATTCACCCTAGCATCTCGTTGACCCTTCCTACTGCCTTGTTGCACTGCCTGCCACCTTGAGATCATCTGATATTATTACTTCAGTGACCCTTTCCTTTTTTTGTGACTATCAATACATGTTCTCCAGTTTTATACTGTGCCTCAGGGTTTCTGTGCCTTATTGCAGATTTTGGTGTCATCCGCAAACAGACATACCTTCCCTTCCAACTCTTCTACAATGCCACTTATAAAGACACTGAAGAGGACTGGTCCCAGTACTGAGTCCTGAGGTACCCAGCTTGTTAATCTCCCCTCTCCTGTGTGAATACCATTTACCACTATCCTCTGTGGCCTATCCATCAACCAATTTTTACTCAGTTTACCACCTTAGGACCTGCCCCCATACTGTCCCCTTTACTTATGAGCCTCCCATGTGGTACAGTGTCAAAGGCCTTGCTGAACTCTAAGCAGACCATGTCCACCACCCTACCTTGATCTATTTCCTTGGTCACCCAGTTGAAGAAAACGATCTGGTTCATCTGACATGACCTACCCCCCCGTGAATCTGTGCTGCTTCAGATCTTGAAACCTGCTGGATTCAAGATACTCCACAAGCTTTTCCTTTAAAAGCATCTCCATTAACATCCCTTCCACTGATGTCAGACTGATCAGTCTATAGCTGTCAGCCTTCTCTCTGCTGCCGCTTTTATGAAGAGGGACTGCATCTGCCCTCCTCCAGTCCTCTTGAACCACTCCTGTTTCCAGTGAGTTATTGAACAGGGCAGTCAGAGGTGCAGCCAGTATCTCCCTGAGCTCCTTCAGCATCCTTGTGTGTGCCTCGTCCTGCCCCATAGCTTTGTTTACTTTCAGATTCACAAGTCCTTTCAGGATTCTCTCCTCTGTGAATGAACTTGTGTCTAAAATAGCAGGACAAGAGGGCATAGCATGAGATTAGAGAGAGGCCAATTAAGGGGTAATGTAAGGAAGTTCTTTTTCACAGAAAGGGTGGTGGATGCATGGTATGGCCTACCTCAGGAAGTGGTGGATAGGAATACAGTGCAGGGCTTCAAACAGGCATGGGATAGGCATAAGGGAGCAATACAGATGAGTATGAATAGATAGGCCATTGACAGAGCAAAGGCCTATGGCACATTCATAATGTAGAAAAAGAAATGGGCAGACTGGATGGGCCTTGCGGTCCTTATCTGCCGTCAACTTCTATATTTCTATGTTTCTATGTAATTCTCTCCCCACAGTGTTCATGCTGCTTTTATGTTGTCCTTCCCCCCCTTCCACTGTGAAGAGTGAACAGAAATATCTGTTCATGATATCTGCTTTTTCCTAATCCTCCTGTGCACAGTACCCCTCTTCATTTCTTAACCTCATAACCCCTCCCCTTGTCTTTCTCTTCTCTCTCATATACCTAAAAAAGGCCTTGTCCCCCTTAGTTACCCCTTTAGCTATTCTTTCCTCAGTTTGCATCTTAACATCCCTCACCACTTTCCCTACTTCCCTCTGCTTCTTTTGGTACACCTCCCTATCCTCTCCATCTGTGTCTTTTTTGTACCTCCTTAATGCTACCCATTAAGCCTTAACCTTTGCACCCACTTCCCTTGAGAACCTTAGTGGTCTCTTTTGTTTCTCATGTGTTTTGCTCACTTACTTTGTGCATAGGTTTGTTGCCTTCATTATGCTATCCCTGCATTTAGCCCTCTGTTCCACCACCCTACCCAGGATATCCCCTCCCCACCGACCTTGGCTAGGCTGTCTAGATGTGGCTGTGGCTGAAAAGCTCCATTCTACACCTGGCAGATTGAAGTCCCCCACCAGCAGCCCCTCCCCTTTTACTGCTATTGTGCTGGTTGCTTCCCCCAGTGCCTTATCCAGTTCCTTCCCCATGTTGGCAGTGCTCCCAGATAGGCCAAAGCATTTTCCTGTAGCAGACCCTCATTTTTCCTGTATTTTCCCTGTAAAACCTTGATGAAATCCCTGTAGGTTTTCCTGTATGCCCCAGCCAATTTATTATTGCTATTGGCATCACTAGGATGGTAAAAATCACTACAACACATTCTGTCTGTTTTAAGGGACGTGGGTCCAGCAGTTCAGGTGGGAATTGGTGGATCAGAATGCACAACTAGAATCATTAAGGGCTTACTCCAGTTACAGACCAATTCACCTCTAACAGTAACAGCATTTTTAAGTATGTGGAATGTGAAATTGTGCCAGTAGCATGATGCAGGTTAAAAAAGTCTCTAAAGTGTCTCAAATGCTCCAGCCACCTTTGTCTGGGTCAGTATTAAAGCAGATATAATATATATATATATATATATATATATATATACATATACACACACACACACACACACACACACACACACATATATATACATATACACACACACACATATACACACACACACACACACACATATATATATATATATGACATGACAATGAGCAAAACCTGTTACACTTTAAAAATTAATATCTGCATTCTGGCAAAAGCTCTGCAGCCTACACATCCTAGTACTGACTTATTCCTCCCTAGCACAACAATACCTGCATTCTGGCAAAAGCAGCAGAAACAGAATAACTGTCTGTTAGGCTACGAGACTGAAGTGCACCGGACTGGACATCAGATCAATTTATTACCAGTTTTACCTACCTCAAAAGAGTTGGTGTGTAATGTTCAGACTGCTACCACTGTTCCCACGACTCACTGGCAAACCTCTACTGCTCTCCTGACGCTGCGGCTGGAAACAGAACCAGTTGGTCCCGCTGACTCTCCGGATACACTGGCAGTGAATTTCCTCGCTTGCTTGCCGCACTCTAGTCTCACAAAAACGCCGATTTGTCGGATGATACCGTTCTACGATCATGCCCCCCTCTCTCTCTCTCTCTCTCAGACTCCGCCTCGGCATTGCTCGCTGCTCTAAGCTCCAAATTAAACTTCCCGTGGTTACCTCCGGCACAATCTGGATTTTTATAGTAGGGGGCTCAGTGACTAGCCTATCAGGGCACCGTCTTGGCAGTCCAAGCCATAAGGGGCATCGCGTGGCTCTACCATGTCTAGCATATCAGGGATGCCTCCCAGCACATGATCACACAACTCCCAGGGTCAAAGGCGCATATGATCACAGTGTGCGAGGTTGGGAGGCACCAATCAGTTTACTCGCCTTCAGTGAGAGTCTCGACCACCATCTTTCGTATGCCTGTTCTCCCCGTAGCACCGGCAACAACCCCGTAGATTGAGAAAAATACTGATTTCCTCCCCGTAGCCCATTTTCCGATATAAATCCCCGCAAAATATGGGAATCCCCATAGATATGGGAGCACTGTGTTGGAGGTCTGTATATCACCTAAGTACAAACAGTGGCTCTGGTTCCTGTCTCCTGGGTGACCCACAGTAACTCCAACTCCTCTTTTCCCCCTGGCTTCCTTGTATTTCTGTCACTTTGATACCCTCCCTTACGTACATCACAACCCCTTCTCCTTTCCTCCCCTTCCTGAACTGAGTGTAGCCTGGTCTTGTCTTGTCTCAGTCATAGCTGCCTGTGCATCATGACTCAATAATGGTGACAATATCCAGTCTGCCTCAGCCATGATGGCCTCTTGGTCTGGAATTTTTTCCAAGTCTCCTTGCATTTGCACATATGACCTTTCAGACTTTTCTCCCACTCTGCCTGCCCTTCCTCCCCTTGTGCGCCACCTCCTTTTACCTTCTCTTTTTGCAACTTTTGTTCCCATCCCCTTTGTCCTCTATTTCACTGCTCTTCCAATTATCCTGCTCCCCTAGGGATACTCGTCCCTTCAGGTCCTCACTTCCTACTGCTTTAGTCTGTGGGGGGGAACAGTTTATTCCTACCTTTTACCTTCCCCCATGCCCTCAGCTAGTTTAAATGTGCATCAAAGTAACATTTGAACCATGCACTGAGGACTGTGGTTCCCCTCCCATACAGATGCAGGTCATCACCTCTGTATAAACCCATGTCCTTCCAGTTTGGCCCCGAGTCCCCAATTTAGCCAAATCCCACTTATTTGCACCATTCCTTCCACCTCAAGTTGAAGCTCCTGTTGAGGAGTATCTATCCTCCACCCGGTCATAGTTTTTTTTTCTTTGTTTGCAGAAAAAGAATGGGAAACATCACTCTGACTATGTTGGTGAAGTATATAAACTTAATCAATAATCTAGTGTAGACTGGTAAATTATTGCTGAGGATGTATTTTAATATTTGGGTAGTAGTTCTGAAAATTCACTTAAAATTATGAAATATGGCATGAGAAAAGCACAAAGGTAAATTAAAACACTGAATACAGAAACTATGTGAAAAGTATTAAAATATTACAATCTGAATACAAGTATGAATACCTGTTTGTTTTAAAGTGATATTTCATGGACCAAATTGAAATTGACAGGTGAGCATCATTACTGTTTCCAGTTTTGACTGAGGAGAGCTCTGAATACATTTTGACACCTGGAGCCAGATATTCAAAAGTGCCCACTGGAGCAGTCTTTGTGCTGCACTGCCATTTCCATCTGCACCTGGCCCCCTGACTGCTATATTCAGAGGCACTGCACCAGTGCTATACTGGCTGAATATAAGGCGCACAGCATGTAGCGCAAATGTATGTAGTGCACAGCACAATCCACTGGTGCTGCACTGCACTTAGCACAAATGACAGCGTGGTTTGCAAAGGGGGCACACAGAGGTGCAGCCCTGTTCAGGGCACCATGTACAAAGATGCACACCAGGGTGGCTGGGGTGGGCAGAGAGGGCACCAAGGATAAACATACAACACTGCCGCTTCAGCATCAAAAATAACTTTATTAATATCAAATGGCAGGAGGCCAGCAAAACAAAGAGTAAAGGGAACGGTAAACGGGGGTGGGGCAACAAGATAGGGTAGGGTGAGTCCATTAGGGGGCATCACAGAATGAGTGGCTGTGCTCAAGGCTGCCTTATGATGCTGGTGGGGGTTAGAGTGGTGCAGGAGACACTTCGAGGTCCAAGAGTTGGGCCACCATTGCTGTCGCCTGGTCTGCCCAATTATCTCCCCTAACCAGCATAAGATTAGGTGTTGCTGCCTCACCAGTCATCTGAGGAGGTTGTCCTGACCCTTCAACATCTCAGGCTGCCTATGCTGGTCAGGTATCCACCCTACACCTATGGACAAAAAGAAAAATAAATCAGCCAGCTGTATGCAGAGGATGGGGATGCAAGTCCTGCCCATTTTATGCTGCCACTGTAAATCTAGTCAACACATGTGACACAATGCAACTCGAGGAGAATGGGTGACTGACACTCTCAGTGGACCGGATGTGGTGCACCATGAACAGCACTGTGGAACCCTACACTGGAAGGATGCATGGCCATGGCCACACCATGCAGCACATGTGGTCACCCAGCTTTTTTTTTTTTGTATTTTGTGTTTGTTGATTTTCTGTATAATCGTACATTATACAGATTTAGGAAATGGGCTTTATATTTCCTGGCATCTGATTGGCTGGTACCCTGGCTGGGGGGTACATTAACTCTCAATAGATGCCCAGGAAATAAAAAGTACCAGCCCCAGTCCCCCTTCACCCACTCAAGTATCCCTGTGCCCACCCTGTTTCATCATTGGCCAAAAAACACACCAGTGAATTTGAAATCCCTGCCATTTTTTATCTCGCTTAGCGAGAGATACTGCCCCCCAACATCACTCTTGAATTCAGTGGCATGTGCCACACAAACCCACACACCAACCTTAGCTGGGATCACTTCACTTCACATTACGCCACACAAAAGAAAAAGTAGCCATTCATTTTAAAACAAAAAGCAAGCCATCATGCTGATCGGCTTCACGCACATGTGGTGGGCACTGCGTCTAAACTGCAGCTCGCACCTCTCCATAACAAAAATTACTGCCGCTTGTCACACAGTTCGTACCCCATAGAAAGACATAAAAACATAGAAAAAGCCTGCAAGGTAAAACCCAGCAGTACTGTATACTGCCAATGATGACCACCAAACACACCTGTAACTCTCCCCGCCGCCACACTGTACTTCCGTATCTCAAACTGACCACAGTCCCATATGATGATAACAGCTTCATTTCCTATTTAAAAAAAAATTGGGGCTTCAAACTGACAAATGCCCTTTTCAGCTCTAATAGCAGTTGCCTGGGTGATTTGGAGAGCAGGGAAACGACAACACAAAGCTGTCCAATCTCAAAAATTATTTTATTCAGGGAATTGGTGCTGTACTTCTTGCTGCACCTCAAACTTTCCGCATTCCCAAGTCACTGGTCCCTGATTGCCATAGTGACCACAACAGCTTCGCTTCCGATTTAAAAAAAAATAACAAAAAACATTTCAGAGCTAACTAATGGTGATTGCCTCGGTGACTGGGAGAGCAGCAGTGATTTTTTCTCTTTTGTCGGATTCGGTAACGGGCGAGTAGGGTTGAACTGGATAATCCCAAGTGACCCCTCAGTGTCAGAAAACTAAACCGCAGTGCCCTCTACTGGCAAGTGCAGCATTAATGCTGTAGTAGAGGGACTACTTTACAACAACCTTTATTTTCATACTTTTTTTGGCTTTATTAAAATAGTTTTGTATCTTTTATTTAAAATCAGTAAAAATGTTATTTATGGCCCATTTTCTAAGTGAATAATACCCTCCAGGGTGGGCGGTATGGGCAATAGTGGACCTTCCAGGAGCTATAAGGCCCAACGCCACTGGGACGTCCGGTATTGCCCAGTACCACCCACCCTGTTGGGTATTATTGCTTACACATTGTTCATACAGGAAACAAAAGGAAAAAACAGCTAACTTGGCTTTACACATTTGTTATGGAGTACATACATATCCTTAACCCTGTAATCTGTTACAGAAGGAGTTGGGGAGAGTTCGTAATCTTAAAACCACAAAGATCAGGTCCCGAAAGTCTGAATAGTTGCCAGCCTCTTCAAAGGCAAAAGGTGCATCCTTTAGGTAGAACAATAGGGAGAAAGACACAATCCTCAGATTGCCATTTAAACCTGGTTACTATTAGGGAGAAGAAACAAACAGTAGGCAAACTTTCTCAACAACCCCACTTCACCTCTCATATGCCACAACCCATGAGTAATAATAGTAATATAAAATTCAAACTTTAAACTCTGGTATATATTATCATGTAAATGAGCAGTGACCTAGAAGGAGAAAAAAAAATGTAGCAATTATTGCAAGTTGAAGATGCATTGCTACTAAAGACTGAGAGGTGGCAGGATTAATGGGCCCACCCGCGAGGAAAAAAAGTAACCCAACATTCTTCTTCTGGTTTCAAATTAAATTTATATAATCAATACAGTGATCCTACTAACAACCACCATTTTGCAACATGCCCCACTGCTTCATTCATTCAGTCCAGTGTAGACAGTCTATTCTTAGTGATTTAATCAGTCCCCAGAATCTGAGTCCGAATGAGTAGACTCCGGAGCAGGCATGCGACTGTTGAACTCCTCCTCGATCTTCTCTAGCCAGCGTCCTGTATCCTGCGGGTGGCTCAATTGCCACATTTTCCCCTAGTAGATTATTCTAAGATGAGCAGGCAGTAAAAAGGAGTGAATGATTCCTAATACCCTTAAGCGCTGTCTCACTGCATCAAATGCCTTCTGACGAGCTCGAGTTTGGAAGGATAGGTCAGAGAACAGTTTAATATCTGATTCAGCAATTTGCAATGGGTAAACTGCTTGAAATGCAGAAATCACAGCATCCCTGATTTCCGATCCAGTAGATCTGATTAAAACAGTGCACGGTTGGTTCGGTGTTGCAGATCACATTCTTGGGTTAATCCGGTAAGCAGCCCAGTTAAAACCATCTGGAAGGGACAGATTTTCTTGGAGCCAATGTTGCAAAAAAAGCAGTAATGCAATCCTTAAATCCCTTCAGGTAGCCCAATAATTCTGATGTTGCCAGTGCGAATGTCATTTTCAATTGTCTCCATACGGGATCAAAGTTGCTCACTTTCTTTTGTGAGCACTGCAACAGTCGTCAAGGTAGAGATGGACCGTATTTCAGCCTCTGCTACAGTCCTCATTAGTTTTTGTAGGGCTACATTGTGGGATTCCAGTTTCTGCAATGTCCTCTCTATCTTGGCGTCCATCGCCTTCATTGATTCGAGGATAGCATTCCAGGGTGGGTCCATTGAACCCTGAGCACCAGTGCTACTGTGATTCGCTGGTTCAGAGGCCTTGCTGGAGTTCGGCAGTTGGTGTTCTCTTGCCGGTCCCTGTAGCTGCCCTTACTGACATCCCATTTTCTCCAATTTTAGATCGATCTGCTCCAGAAGAGAAATTATTGAGTTCTGGTATTGTTTTTAAATTTTTTAAAGTTTGATTAGATTTTTAATAGAATGTAGCACCATGAGGTGAGGAGCTGTTGGAAAGCACAACCAGCCTAGAAAATGGCTCTCTAGTGCCCCCCCATGTGGTAACCCAGCTTTGACATACACACACCATCAGTGGGCATGACAGAGGTATGCCAGCAGCACAGGAAATGGCAGCACCATGTCAGGGTCTATGGAGCTGTGTCCTGGCCTAGGGCCATGGAGGGATGTCCACACATCCCACAGCCACTGACCAGGCATCCTGTGTCCTGGCAAACCCTGGTGTCCCAGATACAGATATCCATGATCCTCCCTGGGTCTTAGCTGGGACTGGGCAGAGACACACAGGCATGGGGCACATAACACAGCTGAACAAGGGTGAGAATGGCAGGTTGCACTGTGTGCAGCTGTGTGCAGCTGTGTGGTGCATGATACCACCACAGTGGTGTACGTGGAAGGACGTAACATACACCATGCACCTGTCAGCACAACACTGGTGTGCAATGTGCTGCATCTGTATGTGGCTGACATCTTTATTGTCCCCAGAGCAGCCAATGTAGAGTATTGCCAGAGTGGATGTGGCCACTGGGATACCCAGACATGTCCATGTGGGCCCTCTGGTAGTTACGTGGCAATACTAGATACCCTAACAGTCACCACATGTAGCAGCCGCACCTTACCTGACCAAGGCTGATCGGTCACTGTAGCCTCTAACAGTGCAAGTACAGTACCATGGTAACCCAGTGATGCTGCCCACATGTAAGACCATGTTTTCCCATGGCTGGCCCCATTGACTGGCCTATGAGACACTGCTCAAGTGTGCCCTTCCTAGCCTACCTCAATATTGGGTATGTCCACAACTACAGGGCCTATACAGGACACTGATCCTAAAGCCCTGCCATGGCCGATGTGTGGCCATTGGCCCCATATTCATTGAGGTCACCATAACTAAGTCAACACTTTTTCCCTTGATCTCCATCACTGGTGTGGCATGGTTCATGTATGTATGGTCCCTGACATGCACCACCCACATGCGGACCCACTGTCCACCACCCCATGCCAGTACCATGGCCCACCAGAATGCTGTTGGGGCATACCACACACCACCACATGTGGCACTGGATAATCTGGCAGCACAGGGGGACAACCATGGTGAGTGTCCAGGTCACAAGGCTGGACATGGCAGTGTACTGACCAAACATGGACAGATGCCTGCCACCACTACAATCTGTGTCTACTGTCCTGGGAACAAGAAGGTAGTGGTCTACCATCAGTGAGGTGGCCCCACCATAGCTAGTGTGCACTGTCACCATCCCCTGTGGCTGCCGTCTAGTGGCACATTGTATTTCCATCAGTCTAATGTGGACTATGGCACAGTATGGAACAGAGACATGGTCAGCATTCCTGTAGCATGGATGTGCATCACAATGCAGTGCGCACATGTTGCGGCACAGTAGAACCAGTCACCCGATGTCCCTGTGCATGATGTGTGTTCACTACCCAAATCCCTGAGGTGATACCCCACAGGGTCACTCCAGGCATGATGACCAATGCAGAGACAGATGTGCCAGACACGGGCACAGGTGATATAATGTTCATGTATGGCAGATAGGGCACACTGTGTCACACCAAGCATGGAAGGGGCACAGCCCCCCTGCCGAGGTGGTCATCTGTCATGGAGCTGGCATGAAACATTGAACATGGCTAGTACATACCCCCACACTCCTGATGGTGGTACCCTATACCCACATCCCCCCAAGCTGTGGCACATCATGGACACCAGTTATGGGCACCCATTGTACCATGCCCCACTGAGGCTTGACCATAGGCACCTGTGGCTGCATGCTCAGGGCACTGCCATCTCCTGGTCCACTGGCTCTCATGCCACAATGCACATGGTGTGGTGTCCAAATCCACCGGACATCCCATGTGGCGGTGACACGGCAAAAACCTCCATAGTCCCATATAGCCAAAGGTACACCATGGAGGCCTAAGCTGAACATCCATGACAGCTATAGGGCCATGGCCACCACCACCACACAACCTGTGTACACATGTAACCTCAGGTGCTGTGCATATGACAGCCAGCTTACTGGTTTGCCACTGCTCTGCGGCACTGCCTTGGGCCCCTTCACGGTTTGCTGACTCCTTCCAGGACAATCTCCTGCACCACTGGGCCTGTAACTGCTCCTCCTGTCCCTTTGCAGGCTGGGTGGTGAGATCTTTAGGTGAATACAAGAGAGGTGTGATTAGTCCCTTGCAGTGGTACACAGTGCCCCATCCAGTAGACACCACCCAACATAACCGTGCATCCACCTGTACCATGGCCCAACCACAACACATGACATCCATGGTAGGATAGGGTGGGCGGTTCTGTAAGGTACCTGTGGTGCCACCAGTGGTATCACACACAGGTGAATCCATCATGTGCACCTACATTATGGACCACCCCCCTGTGGGGGTGGGGACAACCACAGTGCAAGCCACCCTATGTACTATCCACAGCCTGCCGGCAACAGTACCATTGAGGAAATAAGAGGGCCCCAGGCATTGTGCAGGCATTAACTGTGTAGGTATGCATGGTGCTGCAGGCGACACACCACAGTGCATACCGGCATAACTGCCAGGGACCCAGGATGCTGTGGTGTGTGCCCACACAGTGTTCTGTACATGGCCTGTCCCTGTGCACACATGCTTCACCCCATGCATTACCCACCTCATGCAGCCCTGTGGCCATGGGGCATGCTGCATAGCCCATGTATGACATAGCTAGGGGACTGCGACAGATCCTGCTGAGAACAACACCCTGGACAGTCATATGTACGATGCATGTGTGCATCCTCATAGCTGAACATGGCAACAGACAGTGACATTCCAGGGCCCAGTAGGAAGCCCCTGTCCCTTCCAGCAGAACATGCCACAATATAGACAACCATCATGCCTGTGACCCTGCCACCATGACCATGTCAGCCTGCAGTGTGCAGGAATGGACAGTGCCCATCAGGCATCTATTTGAGGGTCTGGTCATGCACAGGACAGACGGGCTGCCCGTGGGTCAGGGAGGCCATAAAGCAGTGTATATCTGGTGGGCTATGCTGCAGGACATGTCCCAGTGTACACAGGGTAACGCCAGGAGTGCACGGGGGTGTGCACAGTGTCCAGCGGCGGAGCTGCACTAACTCAGTGTAACATTCCACAGGCCTGCACACATTCCTGCACACACACACCAGCCTGGCACCCAGCTGAACCAACTTGGCCTGGGCATGGTGCCACTGGCATCGATCACCCACACTTCATGCAGCCTGTGCAGCGCCCTCTGCTGCAGGTTGCTGAAGCACTGTTGGCATTGGTTCCTGGGGTGGGAGATCCCCATTCTGTGGGTCAGGCAATGGCCCACCAAGGTCCAGATCTCACACCAGGATCTGACTGTCCCTGACACCTCTCCCAGCAGCTCCTCCTCCTCCTCCTTGACCACCACAAGGTCCACAAGGTTCATCACCTTAAATGACAACCACCTATGGTCATGCTGCAGTACAACCTGGCATCACTGACCATTCATGTCTGTTGCCTCCTATCTCCTATACAGGCCAGTGCCATACTGCTTCCTGTTGTTGGGCCTGTGCCATGTGTGCCACTGTGCAACATGAACATCTTGGGGCAGAGGCAGAGCCAGTGGCATGCGGTCGACAGCAGTCGACATGTGCGCAGTACATGCATGCACACATAGTGCATGGGCCACATTGAGCACTATTACACACTTTCACAGGGTTGCTGTGCACATGGCTGTGCAGCCCAATGACATCATAGGCAGGACACATCGTTATGCCTGCACAATGACCATAGGGCATGCAACCGATGCTCTGTTCAAATATGTGCCACATACGCTTGCATACTGGTAGCTGTCATTACCATACCCTGCACACCAGAAGTCACCTGATGCATGCAAGATGGCTACAGACAGCTTGGCCGGCATGATGGTCAGTACGGGTCCTTGGATATTAAGTAACTTGTGAAACAGGTACAGAAAAACTCTACATTAATGCTAACAGCCCTAATCAGGTGCTTTTGCAGCAACTGCTGCCATTTGTGTACTATCTGGAGTTCCCTTTAATTACAATAGTTCAGAAAGTTGGCTACTTATAACATGGTCTCCTCTAAAACTAGAGACTTGAAACATGACATAAATGTCCATGTGGTAAAGTAATTTAAACTTCACTGGCTGCCAGTGAAGTGGCGTATCTTCTTTAAAGTGGGTCTGTTGACTTACAAGAGCCTACATATGCTGGGCCCGGGCTACCTGTTAGAGCTCCTGCACCCTCATGCTTCTGTGCGTCTGGTCTACTCTGCCAAGGATGGCCTCCTGGTAGTCGCAAAGGTGAAACTAAAATCACTGGATCTATGTGATAATGGTGAAAGCCTAAAGGCGATCGCCATTATCGAGAAGTCAAGAGTGACAAAAATTCATTTCGGCACTCTGACACCTCAGTGCACAGTTAAAGGGCACCGGGCGCTGAGTTTTTAAATATTTTATGTGAGGGCTAAACCCCCCGTGCCTCCTCACACCCCTCTACTTAAGGATTCTCAACTCCAGGGGGGTGCATGTTGGGGGAAGGAGACATTAAAAAAAAAGGTTCAGGCCGGGCGCAACAAAAACGCACCAGCACCTGGACCAGAACACAGTACCCTGCCAACCAATGCTGCAAACCCACCCACCATGCCACAGGGTCAGCTCGACAACCCACCATGGCACCACCCCTCACATACCCTCCTGCCCCTCGCTGTGCGTGCCTGCTTCCTCCCCGTGTGTGTACATATAGCGACATCCTGTGTCTATATTCGCTCACCCCCCCATCCGGCCACCCTACCCTACCATAGCCATCCCTGAAATGCGCTGGGGAGTGGGTAGCCGTTATTGTTGGTGCCCATTCCCCAGTGCTAATATCATGGGATGCCAAATCATCTGAGAACCGGGCATTTGAGGTGGCAGCTCCGGTCCTCTGGAATTCATTGCATAGTACTCTAAGGGAGACCCCCTCGGTAGAGGCCTTTAAATGGGGTCTGAAAACGTTTCTATTTATGTAAGCATTTGGGGTACAGCTAAATCGGATTAGCTATATGTATTTATTTTGTGATTATTTTATCTGCAGTTATTTACTGGGTAGAGTCTAGGTATTTATGTATCTTGTGTATTTCATGTTAATTTTGTAATGGTGCATTGATCCTCTGAGGAAGGGCACCATAAACAAATAAAGGCTACTACTACTACTGTACTACTTGAATCTTTAAAGTTTGGTGACATTTGTATATTTTGTTTTAAAATTACATGGAAGTAACTGACAATTTCAAGATGACAAAATGTTTGGCAGCCTATACCTCAGCCCCTTTAAAGCATGAGGGCCCACATTTTCAAAGGAGATGCGTGGCACATCCCAGAAACTGCGCAGAACTGTGATATTCGAAAGGGAGAGATGCGTTTTGCATTTCTGAATGTGTGATTATGCAGATACAATGTATGCAGTGCAAAAAAGGGGCCATGTACATGAATATGCCACACATCCATATATTCAGGGAAAAATGTGTGGCGAATCTGCTGCAAATCACAAAAATGCTCCACACAAAGTTAAGCATGTCAGGGGATGGCCTAAATAGGCCAGTCACCAACAGGCAGGCTGCAGAACTGCAGACAGGTGACCCTGAGACAGCCCTCGGATGTGCACCAGGATGTGCTCCAGGCACCCATACACAGCAGTCATGCCAGGACACACAGACCCAAAGACACAGGTGCCGGCACACCATGGGCCCCTCCCAGAGAGCCATCCCCCACACCACTTCCAGGAAGTGGACACCCAGCTGCCACATGCCTGTGCTTTTGGGTGCCCCCCAGGCATATGAGTGGAGCAGATGGCCACATTGCAGCACATGTACCAGGGGCCATGGCCTGCACACATGTGGCCTGCAGGGCACCACCCGGTGGTGGCTGGCACCCAGGTTGATGTCTGGGGCAATGGTGCCCAGGTACCCTGATGGTACTAGTGGCAGCATGGCATGGGCCAGGGACTGACCTGTGGCATCCACCCACAGTGGTACACCATAGGTGCACACAGGTGAGACCCACCCACTCAGTTACCTGGCCACCCTCTGCACACTGTCAGTCCTTGCAGTTTTCACTGTGTTCCTATCATACGGGGGGGGCATTGCAGGTGACTGTATGCTGCATATGGAGCTGGTGTATCACATGCATGTGGTATACCGATCAGACTGTGTCACCCTGTGACGTCCCCTGTTGCTTGTCCAGGTGGGTCCCCTGTACCTCAGTCTGACCCTGTACATGGCTATGGGTAATAGCACAATACCTAGGCCAATGCAGTCCACCCACTCACACACAAACATTCCTTCACACCTACCTGCTAGGCTGCAGTACCTCCTGTTCACCTTTGTGGAGTAGTGGGGCAAACCTGCAAAGCTGAAAACTGCACATGCCTTGGGTATGCAAATGGCCGAAATACATTCTAGTAATGAACTGTGCGTGTGGGAAACTGTCTCGGAATGTGCATAAGGTCATTTGCATATCCTGGCTGAATATTGCAATTTTGTGCACCGCACAAGTGGCTTTCCATCGCGCATTTTCCTATGCTCCACACAGGTCCCAGGTCACCTGCCATGCCGCGCATCTCCCACTACATGATCACTCATGTTCAGGATATTCAGCCGGACATGCGGGATCGCATCTTGTGGCACAAGTTTTGAATATACCATTATCTTGTGCTTATGCATCTCAGCTGCACGGTGCAGGCAATTGTGCGAAGCAGTCTGGGGCTTTTGAATATGGGGCCCCCATTTAAAACTTGGTACACATACCCATCTGGGAAAGTTAATCAAACTGTACAAATGTGAAGAAAGTTTGATAAGTAATTTTAAAACTAGATGGAAATACTGTAACTGAAATTAAGTTTTGTTGAGTTTGGCCACCTATAACTCTGCCTTCTTTAAAGTTAAAGATTTAGGGGGACATATTCAGAGCCGGACAGTTGCATGCGCATAACAGTGCATCATGCAGAACAGATGCACCGTACGGCTCTTGCCATATTCACTCAGAATGCATGATTGGCACAGATCGCACAATCTGTGTGAATATGGGACCCTGGATGCATGGCACAAAGCAGTCAGCCACCATTTGTGGGCAGTACATCGATGTGTCGGGGCTGAAGACTGCCAATGGGGGATATATGGCACACACCTGGATGTGCCATATCCCCCATGGGCAGTATTCAGCATGATTATGCTAATGAGTTCATTGGGCATACTCATTACCATGGCTGCACCCGATGGAATGCACCAGGCCACCCCCTCCCAGCACTGATGGCTGTACAGAGCACACCAGCCCCCATTCAAAAGTAGAGCCCCCTTCCCTCCTCCTGCTTAACCACAGTACTGAAATAAACCCAACCTGCCCCACGTGTACATAGAGTAGGGTCCCACCTCCCAGCTCTGACCCCCGATCAAACCAGAATCAGACTCCAAACCCATTTTCCATAATGAAGTGGTACCCCCCAAACCAGCCCTAATCCCCGTTTGAACTGAACTCGTGCCCCCAACCCAGCCCCGTTCCCCAATCATAATAAAACTGTAACCCCCTTCCAGCCCTGATACCGATGTCTTGAATAGAATACAGAACCCCTCAGTATTTCCATAGTGTAGCAGCACCCCCACTCCCCCACCCCATCAGGACTGGAACCCCAATGAGCATGTACTACGTACAGTATACTGCATTAACAGTTCAGTCAGTGGCTGGCCGTGGTGGTGAGCAGAGGGCTGAGCCAGTCACCGGGTCCAGTTGGGGTGGTCAGGGCTGGGAGAGAGGGACCCTACTCTATGGACACGTAAGGTGGGTTATGTTTATTTTGGTACTGTCATCAGGCAGGCGGGGGGGTCTGCAACTGGCTGGCTCTGAACAGAGATTCCTGTTTGGGTAATGCCAGTAGAAATATTAATAAATGACTACAATTTTTTTTGATGGCCTGTCTTCCACTACAGACTAAGAGTTTGCATTTTAATTATATGTTCTACTCACAATTTAAACTCTATTGAAAAAAAAAAAAGAGTTAGGGATCGTCATAAGCCAGACAATGGGCTGCCTGCTTCTTAGCTGCACCCCCGCAACACACACACACACACACACACACACACACACACACACACACACACACCCCAGAAGGGAAAAACTGCTAAGGGATAACTATTAGCAACCTTTACACTGCTGAACCAGTGTTCATACTGTAGAATCTTGTCCTGGTATTGTGGGGATATCTTATCATGCAAGTATCTTGAGGTCCTACAAGTAACAGTCAATGGATTTGGACTGGAAACCATCAGTCACTGCAGATGTAATCTGATTGGTGGTGATAAAAAGGGAAAAACACAACTGAGAGATCCATGAAATGGAAGTAGGGGTGAGGAGACTCAGGGTATACATGGATGCCAGCTGTTACTTTCCTGAAGGGCTAATAAAAGACATAAATAACATCTGTATATACAGTATGTTGCAAATGGATCCCTTCTGTGTATACAGTGCATTGATGTGGACAAAACAGTTAATTACTTAAAACAATTTGTTATCCTTCCCCCGTTTTCTTATTAGCTACTTCCCAGCTAGATGTAACTGACTTTACAAACTTGTAGTCACCCGTTTGACCAGAAGAGTTTGCTGAAATGCGATGGGATGTTTGTGGCTTGAGGCGTATTTGAAGAAGAACAGACCACTAATAAATTGCACAACCATTATGCTTTATGCATACTTGTTCTAATAGGTGTCACAGATTCCTGCCTCCTAATAAGGAAAGGAAATACAAAAACACATAAATTCTCCCAGGGGAATGAGACAGCCTAAAGCCTCATTCGACAGCTGCTAACGTTACCATGATCACCAAGAACATAACAAGCCTAAAAATGATACATTGTGAAAGATTTTGGCAAGATTGCCTTGGCCAAGGAATATATATTTTCCACGAACTGGTTTATAAAAGAGCAACACTCCTCCGGTGTGTCACAAAACTAAAAAAGAAGTGCAATCAATGTTGGCATTTCTGGCAGGACTAGAAGTTAAATGTCTGTCTTATACAAAGATAACATCTCAACATCTTGCAATTAACTTTTTTTATCAGTCATTTTTTTTTTATATTCTCCCACTTTTGAGTCTTAATAAATACAGACTGGGCACCAGGCCTAATAATCTGCAAAGAAGGACAATGGAGGGGAATATGAATGCATGCGCACTCTCATTTTCAACAGTTCTATGTTATGTCATGGAATATGCTAGCGAGGTCACTTTGACTTCTTTAAAATATTAATGCTAAGTGATACTAAGAAGAACATGCTGTAGCTGATTGTGTAAAAGTATACTTTACCTAACTTTATCACCATAAAAAATACACTTTTTACACAGTACTTACAGGACTAACTGTAAACTATTGTATGCTACACTTGCTGCTGCTCTTGTGTTTGTTCTTGTCCCTTGGCATCCTTTGTAAGATAAGATATTTATCCACATAAGGCTATTGTGGTGCAGAAAAACTATATAAATAAGTAAATAAAATAGACTACAGTCACCTGAAGGCCCAGCGGCAGAGTGAGATGGCTTCAGAAGCTGACTCCGGAATAGTGCTGGGCAAAATTTAAAGTACTCTGGCAAAATTATGTGAATTTGCTGATTTTGCTTTGGTGCGATTTTCACGAAAATGTGCCAAATCTGGCATTAATTTAACAGAAGCAGCTTGTGAAAATGCACCATTTTATTTGAGACTACACTTTATTTAAAATCTGAAATTCTGTAATTTGAAAAAAATGTGATTTTTCAAAAAGAATTTTCTAGAAAAGGTGTTATTTCAATGATTTTTGAAAATGCGCCTTTTTTATGAAAATACATGACACATTTCTATCAGTATGCTGGAAGTAGATTTAGTGAGAGTGGGAGATTTCTACAGGTGTAGAAGATCAGGAAAGACAGACTTCATGTGATAGTCTAACCCCCCTGTATGGGGGATTACCTGTGAGTCCCTTTGGGGCTGTTATTTCCCTGCTTTTCCCCCAGTTTTTCCCTGTAGTTTCCCCAGTCCTGGCTGTTTCCCCTGGTTGGCCCCACAGTGTCCTGATCCTCCTGCCAGCACCCGCATAATTTTTTGAGAGGGCAGGGCCGAGGGAGCTATAGTGTTGAGCTGCCACCCGTATCTTGCACTTCAGTGCTGGGCAACGCTCCACGCATGTCCAGAAGTGCATTTTGTTGTGCCATTCTGTGGCCATTTTGGCTGTCTCTCTGGTGGCCCCGGTCCCTTTGCAAATTCAAATGGAGACCGAAGACCTTAGTTAAGCCAGAGAGGCAGCAGGAGAAGAGAGAAAAGAGTTTCTGTGAGCGCCAATAGCGCTCGAAATATGGGAAGCCGTCTCATTAATATTCATGAGGTGGCATAAATATTATGAATGGGAGCCTGTCTAGCACTGTGGCATAGTGTAATAGCACTAGCGACAGGTGAGAGAACAATAATATTTTCTAAATGATTAAGGGGGCTAAATAAGAATAGGGATGACTACCTATTGGAAGGAAATTAAGTAAATAAAGATGTTTACTGTGATAGCAGCAGGGTAGGAAAGTTGGGGCATATATGGTTTGTAATGGGATTGTGCACAGGCTGCCTAGGGGCTATACAGAATGGCAGCAGTGACTGGGCTAGGGTTGAACAAATGTATAAAGATGAGCAGTCATTTTTCATGGCACAGATCCTGCAATAAGTCTGTGGGGAAACGATTAAATAAAAATAAGTGGTTTGGTTGTAAGAACAAGTAAAACTTGGGACACTGAGTAATCTGTGCTGGGACTGTTTATCCAGCATCCGTGAAGGCAACCAGGTGACTCCAGCCAACCAATCAAAGAGTCAGAACTTGGCAAGAGGATTCTGGAGCTTCTGCAAAGACTCTTGGGGAAAATACCAGGGAATATTCTGGTGCCATTTTAAGCAGCCAATGAGGCATCGAGGGAGCCTTATACATATTAATTTTCTTTAAGGACAGCGGCTCCAGCCAACGGGGAGTTGCCAAGGGCTTCCAAAAAGTTCAGAACTTAGAGATTCAGGATAAGTTCGGAGGAGCCCCTCCACATGGAGGGGGGGGGCTCCAGCCCCTATAAAGAGAATGGGGCCACAAGGCTGGGAGAGAGCCTGTCTGGGGGCTGCCAGCAATCTGTCCCCCAGATCTAGTTGTGCCTTTCCCCATCCAGAGAAAAGAAAGGATTGTGCAGGCAGTTCTGCAGTGAAACAGAGCCACAGGATTCTGTTGCTGTGGTAGGAAGCTGCATCACAGTGGTGAAGAAATGAGAAAGGGATGTTTTTGAAAATGGAAAAGAGGATTAGAGAAATAGACTGATCCTGTAGAGGACTAAGCCTCCTCGGTATTCAACTGTACCTAAATGGTGAAACAGAGGTGAGCTGAGATGTGTGATGAGAGAGCTGTAAAATACAATTGTGAAAAGGGAAAAGGTTCTGTCTACCCTGCAAAGTCAAAGCGTCTAAAGAGATGAGGGGAAAACAGGTGTTCTGAGGACTGATTGTAGCATTAAGAAATGGCTGCTAGAAACTGGATGGGAATCCAGATGCTGAGAAATTGGAGAGAGAGCCTCTTCTGTAATTATACTGCACCTGCACCTGCATGGTGAGAAAAGAGACCTTTTTGATATATTGCTGAGAAAGATTTTCTGGAATTGGTGTGAGCCAGAGCAAAAGTGATGTTACGTTGAAGTTGAAAGACTGTGAAAACAGAAGGATGAGCTGGTTTTATCTGGGTGGGTACCTGCTGTCTGCTCCTAGATGCAGCTAAGGAAAGAGGCTGTTGTGTGTAGTTTAGACCCTGCACCCCCCTCGGAGTCGGGAAGACATGGAAGAAACAGAAACTGCTTTGGTTACACACCGTAGCTGGTTTCAATTGAAGATGAACGATGACTTAAAGCTTCCATCCTGAATCCAGGACCAGGTGGAGAACTAGCTAACCCCCATCTAGTGGGGCTTGCTGGCTGCGGGGGATCATGGGTTTATTCCTGAGTGCTAGGGCATTCTGACCTGTGGAGGAGCCAGGCCATGGGGCCACTCCTAGGTCTGGGTCCTTTGTGGCTGGCAGGCTTTGCCATGTGCTCTACAACCTGCCTCAATAGGACGAAGGGGACAAGCTGCAAGATCTCCAAACAAGTTGAAGATCCAAGCTGCAGTTTCCCTGCCCCCACAAGTTCAAGCATCAAGCCCAATTCTCTATTTGTTGTTTCCACCAATCGCAGGGTTTCAGTCATCTGTGCCACCAAAGGACTGATTCTGCAGAACCGTTAGTACACGCAGGAAGTGCCCTGCACCTGGGGATGTATATAGTTTAACGGTGTTCCACTTTAACTATGTGTTCACTGGCATAGAAAGCCAGCATACTAATCTGAGAAAAATTAAAAAATGTATTTTAATTCATCAAGCTCGCCAACACCGGCTGACCAACTGCACCTCAGGCCTGCAACTAACATCTGGGTACCCAAGGACAGAATTTGGGCGTCGTTATGGACTGGTACCATTGGGTCTGGGTATTGGGAATATCTGCAGCAGTCAGACAGCTAGGAACCCATGCCCCTTAACCTGGCTAGTGGCCATCCAGACAAAGGTAGTGGCCCTCTCTAGGACGACACCAGAGAGGGGCAACAATAGATAGATAGATAGATAGATAGATAGATAGATAGAGAGAGATAGAGATAGATAAAATTAGATAGACAGACAGACAGACAGATAGAGTAGATATAGAACCAGTGAAGTTCCTGAAGGTGGTAAGTTACCCTTTCTCTTGTGCAAGTCACTGAACATCCCATTCCATTCTGATGTTGCAGATGTGGCTCTGTGGCTCTGTGTTATACGATACCAGTAACCCAGGTTCTGGAGTGAGCCTGGGTCACTGAAGGACCAAAGGGGGAGGTTGGTGTGAGTGTCCCAGTAGACACTTGTTTCACCAGTGGTGGGAAGGTGCCTGGTCTCTTCTTAAATAATTTATTTATTTATTCAAGCGTTTAACCAGGAAGGCATACTGAGCATGCTAAATGCTCGATTCCAGATGCGTCCTGGGGGAGGGGGAACATAGACAACAGTTGAACAGCATATATACAGGTGAAAATACATAGTGTGAATTCTCTAATATTTGGTCTCAGTGTCTAGGTATAGAGGTCAGAAAAACAGCAGAATATACAATAGCTTGACAGCATAGTGCAGACAATGTGAGATGGGAGAAGAGTAGTTATAGTCATAGATTAGTTGCAGTACTAAGTGTAGACAAAATACTATCATTTCACACAGAGTGCAGATCTGCCTAGTCACATGTGCAGGTAGGGGCAAAGTGAGCTTGGAGCAAGGAGTTCAGGTGCCGAGGGGAGGAGAAGTGACGAATGTTTACTGGGAGGGAGTTCCACAATATTGGCATGTGGTAGCTGAATGCAGCCTGCCCGGCAGTAGTGGACCTATGTGGGACAGCGAGGGAATGAGAGTCCAAGTTCCAGAGGGAGTAAGCTAGGGTGCGGGGATTTGCCAGGGCAGCGGTGAGGTAGGAGGGGAGATGCTGGGACCAAACTTGGCAGGGATTTTTGCACAGTGGGATTGTCTGCGATTATGTAGAGAGGGGAGGTTCATAGATTGTTAAAAGGCAAAATGGTGTGTGGAGTAGGGACAGTTCAGTGCAAAGTGGCAGAAGGAATGGAAAAGAGGGTCCAGCCTGACTGAGGTCAACATAGGGCCGGCACTGTAGACTACATCCCCGTAGTCGAAGATGGGGAGAATCATTTTCTGCACAATGGCCCTCCGAGCAGGTGCAGGGATGCAGTCACGATTCCAGCAAAGTACACCAAGCCTGGGGTGTAGCTTCTTGAGTAAGGAGTCGATGTGTGCAGAAAACTTTTGGCGCTGGTCCAGCCATACTCCAAGGTATCTGAAGGAGGTACAGGCTTCCAGTGGTGTCCCTTCCAGGGTGTGGAATGTGATTGGAGAGGGGAGCCTGGAAAGTCTCTGCCTAGTGCCAAAGGTTAGAGAGGCCATTTTCTTGGCATTGAGAAGTAGATGATTTGAGTGAAGCCATTGCTGGACTGAGATAAAATCTTGCTGCAGTCGGGTCGTGACCTCTGAGAACGAGGGGCCAGATGTATACAGCACAGGGTCATCTGCATACATATGGATTGAGGTGTGTGGGCAAGCAGAGGGCAGGTCATTCAGGAAGATAGAGAACAGGAGTGGGCCTAGAACAGAACCTTGCGGTACTCCTGAGGTGTCCGGGAGAGGTGCTGAAGTGGAGGAACTGATACGGGCGGATTGGGACCTGCCAGCAAGGTATGATTGGAACCAGGAGGTGGCCCTACTGGATAAACCAGCGTTGGTGAGTTTGGCTAGGAGTAGGGAGTGGGTGACTGAGTTGAATGCCTTGGCCTGGTCGATGAAGATGGCTGTTGTGATGTGGCCAGCATCCATCCCAGTAAGGATGGAGTCAGTCAGCCTGAGAAGGGAGGTAGTGGTGGAGTGGGATTTCCTAAAGCCAGACTGGTAGGGGGAGAAAAAAGAAGAGGAGTCCAGAAAGGGAGATAGGTGAGATAGTACCAGGCATTCCTGTAATTTTGCAAGGATTGGTAGGAGGGAGATGGGCCAGTAGTTGTTTGGGTTTGAGGGATCTCCACCCTTTGGAAGTGGAATTATGGTGGCATGTTTCCATTCAGAGGGGATTTCAGCAAGGGAGAAGGAGAGGTTGAAAAGGGAGGCCAGGGGTTTGGCTATGGCTGGGGCTGAAAGGTGGAGCATTTTGGAGTCCAGCCCAGTGGGGCATTTACCCTTACTTGGATTAAGGGCAACCAGTGCATTATATACCTCTTCTGGGGTGACCTGTAGGAAAGAGAAAGACTGAGCTGGGGGGGTGTCACTAGCTGGAGGTAAGGTGGGTTGGTGAAGTGGATATGGAGGTGATGGCAGGGGAGTAGCGTGGCTGTTTGTGAAATGAGAGTTAAACAGAGTGGCCACTGCTGGAGGGTCAGAGATAGTGAGCCCTTCTATCTGCAGGGACGGAGTGAGTGGGGGGCTGCGACGGGGGGCCGATGAGTGACTTGACCACATTCCAGAATTTGGTTGGGAGATGGGATGTGGCGTTGAATGCGCTTTTGAAATAGTTAGCTTTTGCTTGGTGGATTTTCCTAGTACTAGCATTGCGAAGCTCACGGTAATACTGGAGGGCAGATGGACAGCTGAACATCTTAAAGGTTTTCCAGGCCTTGTCTCTGGCTCTAAGGAGGGCTAGGATATTTGGCGTGATCCATGGGAGGTGGGTATCTCTGACCCTGGTTCTTCGGAGTGAGGCGTAGCGGTCCCAGATGGCGGTGAAGTTGGATTCAAAAGCCAGCAGGGCCGCATCTGTAGTAGTGGACTGACTAATGCGCAACCAGTCAGATTTGTCTAACTCATTTAGTAATGAGTGGAGGTCCAGGGATTTGAAGGATCTGGTCAGGATGATTCGTGGAGGAGGAACTTTTGATCTGAAGACTTTGCGTACCGAGTAGATTCCATGATGGTCACTAAGGGCATCCGGAATAAGGCCCGAGGCTAGGATCCTGTGGGGGTGCGAGGTGAGGGACCAATCTAGAAGGGTGTGATTCTGTGTTTTGTGGTTTAAACATGTGGCCTCAGAGATTAGTTGGTTTAGAGTTAGGGCTGTCACCTTATCCCGCAGGTTGGAATAAACCCCAGCAAGCCAGTTCTGGTTGAAATCCCCGAGTATGTGGAGCTCACTTCCCACTGCAATGGAGTTTAGTGAACCCAGGTGATCCAATAGTGTAGGTGTGCTGGTATCAGGAGCACAATAGGTACCTGCTATGAAGATTGGAATTGAATGGGGGATGTAAAGCTTGACCATTAGGGCATCAATGGACTCAGAGGGCTGGGACAGGGTAACCAGGGAGAACTGGATGGCAGAGGCAATGTACATGGCTATGCCTCCCCCTTTCTGCCGATCCGGTCATGCCAGATGAGTGTATAGCCGGGTAGAGCAAATTCATTGTCAGGGTTGTGTGGCTTTAGCCAAATTTTGGAGATAATCAGGATATCTAGGCTAAGGGTCATAGCGAGCGGTTGGAGTAGGCTCATTTTACATAGCAGGCTACATATATTTAGGTGAACTAGTTTAAGGCCTGAGGGGAGTTGGGGTGGAACAGAAGGGTTTGGGGTGTGGTAGAGGGTAGGTCCGGGGTTTGGGTCAATGTCCTCTGCAAGGAGTAGTAGTAGAGTGATCAGGAATTTGGTATTTTGGGCGACCCAGTGAAACTTTCTGGGGGTGGTATGAGGCTTGGTTGTAAAAGCTGTTGACCGCCAATCATGGGGCAGGAGGGCTAAGTGGCTAGCTTGGAAGGTGGATGGGAGGACACCAGGGTCGATTGACAGTGTATGTAGGTGGCATCCAGGGTGTGAGACAACTGTGGTAGCAGAGCTAACATAGTTTAGTGGAAGCCTGATGCATAGGGCTTGGCAGATCAGAAAGGTAGGGAAGCTAGTTGGTGGGAGGGACACCCAGGGGGTGAGGCTAAAGAAAGTTATTAGAACCAGAGGCAACATCTTGGAGAATGCTGCAGTGTGAGGGTTAGAAATACCTTTTTTTCCTACTAGTAGGCTGAATCCCTAGTGTAGAGACCTCTAGTGGTTGCTCACCTGAATGAGCACAAATGGCAGTTCAAATGGGGCCAGCAGATCAACGGAGGGGGGGAGCTTAAGAGAATGATAATCTAACTCCTGGGAGTGCTTTTTGCTATTAAAAATAATTATTTCAGCAGAAAAGTGTTAGACGTGTACCTTTTGAATGTTTTTCTCATTGAGACAGATTTTTAATAAAATAGTTCATCTATCAACTGTTAAAAAGCATGTGACACATTCAGGAGAACTTTAACAAAACATAATATTTAGGCACTATCCAGCTTGTATTTCCCATTAGTTCTGTATTCCCCCTCTCCATTATTTAGTAGTGAGGTCATTTGCATAAAAACAGGATCTTTGCTCCTGAAGAGTTTGTCTATTTCTGCTGCTTTCTCTCTACCTGATGTCATAGAGCACTGCTTGTGACTTCACAGTTACTCTCATGGCAACAGACTGTGATGTTACAACAGAGGATTATGACTTGAAGTAGGGAGTAAGTTATGGAGGCAGATGAACTCAAAATTAACTCTAAGGGACAGCAATCATATATTCATTTACATTTCTTTAGTAATAAATTATGGGGAGGAAAAATATCTAAAATATAAATGAAATGCAAGCAGACTTGTACCTATCGTCATGTTTTTTAAAGTTTTCTTTGAGGTGGGAGTCACGTGATGAGGGGCGCGGAGTAGCTGTGTTTCTTGGAGCTCCGCTCGCTACCCGCCCGATTATACAGCTAATTTCCTCACCCAAGGCAAATCGCGGGAGTCATCGGAGTGTGGAGTGTTGGGGAAGGCAGGAGGACGGAAGCCTATGGAGGTGGAAATGAAACCTCCCCCCCGAAGCACACCCCGCCGGCAACGCCGGAAAAAGCAGCTAAAAAATCGAAGGCCTCAGCCATGGCGTCATCGCAAGGAACTGACAGTGCAGCAATATCGTCGGAGGAGCCGCTTACCTTATCTCACTTCCTGGACGAAATCGCCCCACTAAAAGAAGCAATGCTGGGGGTGGCAAGTGAAATCAAGAGTATCAAGGAGTCGATTATGACCTCTCCCCGCAAGGCATCAGATAATGAAGTGCGACTAAGTCCCTGGAGGGCTCCAGGGACAAGGCTGGATGTGGCGCATTGTTAAAACTTCGCAGAGGATCAAAAGCTAGAAAATAAGGTGGAGGATTTGGAAGGTCGGAGCCGACGCAACAACGCTAGGTTTATTGGTTTACCAGAGAAGGTAGAGGGGAGATCCTGTTAAGTTTGCCCAGAAGATCACGGAATAAATTGTGGGGCCTTCACCTTTTGGGCCCAAGTTCACAGTCGAGAGAGCTCACAGGGCACTGCGGCCTTTACCACAGCCCGATCGACCACCAAGACCATTTATAGTGAAGTTCCTTAATTATCAAGAAAGGCAATTGCTTGTGGACAAAGTGAAGGAAGAGAAGGAGGTTTATTGGGAGGGGACGCGGATCAGGATAGTACAGGATCTTCCACTCTTGGTCCATCAGAGAAGGGTGGAATTTCACCTGTTGGTGAAGAGACTGATAGCTGCTGAAATTAAGTTCAGAATGGGGTATCCTGCAAGGTTACAGGTCCCGATTGGCAACGAATGGAAAACCTTTGAATCTTTGGACTCTGCATCCATGGCACTTCGGGAAGCTTTTCCTGCATTATTTAAGGAGCCGTGATTTGGGTCAAGAGTGGCTTATTATCCCATTTGGCCATTTTCCAGAGAAAGAGGAAGGTATATTAAATAAATGAACAATGTTACATAATATAGTGTGAGACGTTGTTCGGCATGGGACTGGCTAAATTGCTTTAGTCTATAAATGGGCTGGGGTGCAGAATGAAGATGACTGATTATTCCCCGGGCACCTCTTTGTGGGCAATAATATGGCCCGGACTCTGTGAAACCAATGGTTGGATGGGGCCTATGGGACTATTACTGACTGATTACATATATAATCTGGGGTTCATGTTGGGAGTGTTCTCCCACCAAACCCCTCGGCCTTATGGCTTCAATTACTTTATTTGTTCAGATGGTTTCATTTGGTTTTAGTAGATAATGGGGTGCGATATATTGTTATGGGGAGGGGGTAAAATGACTTTGGTATTATGAGAATTTTAATAGTCCATGCTCTGAATAAGTTTTCAGGGGAGCAGTTACTTTTAGGAATGGGACTACAAGATCAATATTTGGCAGAGGTGATGTCCGGTATATGTACTAGGGTGAGTGCCTACTTGGGAGGTGGGTGCTGGAGCGGAGCACCTGGGAATGGGCTGAGCTTCCTGACATCACGGGCCATAGTGCAGCGCTTGGGGGAGGGATGGATGGAAGTAGGGGTGGAGAAGGGGAAAAGGGGAAGGCTATGGGGGAAAGGGTGGATTGTTAATTAGGGGTAAAGGTGGGTGGGGGCACAAGGCAGTCTTATGGTTTCTGGGCAGTTGGGCATGGAAAACGATATATCAACTATGTTTTCACTAGGTATGATGGGACCTGACATGGACATCAAATTTGGCACTTGGAATGTTAAAGGGAGTGCGTCATAAGTTGAAACAATATAAAATCTTGAAGCATATCGAGCTATGAGGATAAAGGTGGCTTTCCTTCAGGAAACACACCTATTGCAGGAAGAGGGAAGAATATGAGAAGAATGCAGATTGGGAAATATTGTCTTCTCAGGGTACAACTAATAGTAGAGGGTAATGATTTTAGTACATAGACAAGTACCCTTCTGTCCCACTAAAGTGGTGCAGGATAGAAAAGGTAGATTTGTTTTAGTTAAGGTAAGCTCTACAGTCTGGAAATTCTGTTGGGATCTGTGTATGGCCCAAACTCAGATAGTCAGGATTTTCTAGCAGTATTGCAAAAGGCACTACTACCATTTGCACATCTCCCTATCATAATAGGAGGTGATTTCAATCTGGTTTTGGATCCCATGCTAGACAGGTCCAATTGCAATCATTTAGCCTTTACTCCGGCCATTTTGGCCTTTAATGATTTGCTAACTCGTTTAGGCCTGGCTGATGCTTGGAGGGTGCTCCACCCTAAAACAAGGGAATACACTTTCCTTTCTCAGGTCCATGGCTCAAGATCCCGTATTGATTATATGTTAGTTTCCTGGGGGTTGCTTAAAGGGTTGGTAGGGGTTGAAATTGTGGTAGCACCCCTCTCTGACCACTCTATGGTGGAAATGGTGGTTGCCTTTCCTTCTACTACCCGAAGGGGTGGTAGGTGGAAGGTAAACAACCAATTGTTGAGGAGCCCAAAGTTGGTCAAGGATTTGTCCTCGAAGATAGAAGAATTTATATCGACCAATACAAGGGAGGAGGTAAGGCCTGATATCCTCTGGGCGACTTTTAAGGCATATATTAGAGGGTTGCTGATTAGTCAGGCGTCTAGAAGAAAGAAAGAGACCAATTCTACAATTTTGGACTTGCTGAACCAAATTAAGGTCCTACAAGATGCCCTGGCTGTCAACCCCCGAGAAGAGACAGAAGCTAAGTTAATCCAAGTTAAAAATACTGATCTTAAATTGTTGGGTGACCAGGCAGAGTTGGCAATCATTAAAACAAAAGCCAATTACATTGATCAGGGTGACAAGCCTGGAAGGTTTTTGGCTAGAAGGCTGGCTCAAATGGAAGCTTCGTCTGGTAGAGGGATTATGGTCGGAGCAGGACAGGTCCATCAAGACAAGCCCGATGACATAATTCAGATTTTAGAAGTTATTATGAAGATCTTTATGGTCCTATGAATGCTCCCCAGTCCGAAAAATTTCCTCCTACCTGAGGGAGTATCCCTACAAAGCTAGGGAGAATAGAGCAGGAGACCCTGATTGTGCCCATTACTTACGGGAAATAGAGATGGTAATCAAGAACTTGCCAAATGATAAGACACCTGGCCCTGATGGTTTTCACCAAATTTCTACAAAGTTTTCCCTCTTTAATCCCCATGCTAGCTAAACTATTTCAATATATTTCTCTCGAGCAGTGCGGATAAATATATCTTTGAGGCTCTTATCGTGGTGTTGCTTAAGCCAAATAGGCCTCCAGAGAAGCCTGATAGTTACAGGCCCATCTCCATTTTAAATTACGATATAAAAATCCTAGCCAAGATACTTGACAGGATGAGAAAGAAGTAGTGCCAGGGCTGGTAGGGGCAGAGCAAGTTGGTTTCATGCAAGGCAGATCATCAGCAGATCATTTTAGGACTCTTGCGCATGTCTTCTCGGCGTCCGAGGGGTCAGTAATACCTTGGGTGTTGGTCTCCTTGGACGCCGAGAAGGCATTTGATAGGGTGCATTGGGGTTTTTATTCCAGGTATTGAGTGCATTTGGTTTTCCAGAAATTTTTATTGACTGGATTAGGGCCTTTTATACCGACCTGATGGCCAGAATTGTTTGCAATGGGGTTATATCTTCACCTTTTGATTACAGGTTGGCACAAGGCAGGGATGCCCCTTATCTCCCCTCCTTTTTAATTTATATCTCGAACCGCTAATTAGGCGTATAATCCTGTCAAAGGAGATTAAGGGTATCCAAATTAGGGAACATACCATTAAAGTGACAACATTTGCTGATGATCTGCTGATTTATATTGCCAAGCCAGTATCTTCGATCCCTGCACTATTAGAGATCATTAGGGAGTTTAGCAGGTTAGCCAATTACAAATTGAATCAAGGCAAAACTGTGGTGTATCCCCTAAATAATAGGGTCCTTAAGTCGGATGTGACTAAATTTGATTTGGAGTGGAGCCCTAAATCTCTGAAATATTTAGGCCTCGCCTTAACAACTAATCTCGAAAGATTTCGTAGCCTCAATTTAGACAACCTGGTATGTACCGTAGAATTAGATCTGAAAAGGTGGGCCCATCGACCCCTTTCCCTGTGGGGCAGAATAAATGTGGTAAAGATGAATGTATTCCCTAGGTTATTTTATCCACTGTGCAATCTTAACATTTGGATTCCGCTAGCATGGTTCAGGAAGTTACATGGGCTCTTGGCCGATTTCATTTGGAATTACAAGAGGGCCCGGATGGCCTATATTAAATTGGTGGCTCCAAGAACCCAGGGTGGCCTGAGGTTGCCTCAGTTTGAGTTGTATTTTTGGGCGGCACACATGAACAGATATGGTAGATGGATGTTCTCATCTGTACATGGCTCTGTGGGGGACTACCTTACACTCTGGGTAAATCTGGAAGTCAGTTTGATTAAAGCTTTGGGATATAATCCGGAAGCCTTATTATATAATAACCTAAAATCTGTACCTCAACTTAAAAATACACCCATCGGGGTGTCCCTTAGGGTTCATGATCAATTGTGTAATTTTCTGGGTTACAAATACACTTTGGATGGCTCCCAGCCAATCATAGGCAACCCACAATGGCGCATTGCTAACCGTATGATTACGTCCAGCTGGTTGCCTGAGCTGGGTGAGTGTAGATGGGCAGATCTTCTTAATGAGGAGGGTAAACCGCATACAGTAACTAAGATAATGCATGAGTTTAAATTGTCAGGCAGGGTAATATTCAAAATATATCAACTAAGACACCTCCTGGTGCAAAAAATTGGGGCAAATGATCTGGCTGTGTCTCGTGGAGACCTATGGTCGGAACTCAAGCCAATCATAGGATCCCCACATGCAATCTCAAAGATATACAAAGTGTTGTTTCGGGCAGGTTGTTAAGGATAATATAGTTCCTGCTTCATATTAGGCCAAGGCCTTCCCTGATGGTACATTCGACTGGGCCAGGATCTGGGGGGATTGTTATAAATATTTGCGGTAGGATTGTCTTAGATTAACCCAATTCAAGATTTTACATAATATCTATTATACGTCCCAGAAATTAGTGGACCTGAAGATATTGCAGGAGTCCAAATGCTGCAGATATGGATCAAGGGAAGCTGATCTGTTGCATATCTTCTGGAATTGCCCAAATGTTGCTCCTTTGTGGAAAGATATAAAGAGCAGAGCGGATCCTCTGTTGGGAATAGGGGAACTGTTCACACCTGAGGTTTGCATATTGGGGGACCTGTCCTGCTCCCCGGGTTAGGTTGAGGAAGTATCATATAACCATGATCTCTATCACTGTAAAGAGATTAGTTCTCAGACATTGGAAAGACTCAACTAGAATTGGATATATAGAATGGTTGAGAGAGTTGTTAATGAATCTCAGGATTGAAAGGACAATAGCAATACTGCAGAACAGATTGCCTCTTTATGACAAGATTTGGTCCCGGCTAGAAGTGGCCTATGCTTAGTGTTCTGATGTTGGTATCCATGTCATTTAGTTTTCTCATGGACTGCCTTGTGGGGGGGGGTTGGAGGGTGGCCTTTTCTTTTGGGGGCCAGGGTGTGTAAAGTAGATATGAGTGTTCAAGGGTCTGCAATTGAAATTGACTGCATAGCAATTTGGAGGCCGGGTAGTATAAACCCTGAGCCTTATACTGGTATCACAGATGTATTATTACTTTGTACCTTTTTATTTTAAGGGGGTGTTGTGGGAGGGTGGGAGGTTTGGGGGGTCAGAGCTTGCTGGACTATGTTCGGTCATATGTATGCTTGTTTTGGGAAATATCCTGTAAGCCTCTGTACCTCCATTGTGGGTAAATGCCAATAAAAAGTTAATGGCAAAAAAAAAAAGTTTTCTTTGAGGTGTCAGTAGTTCTTTAAATAATGTTTGTTTGGCACCAGAATGCATCATTCCAGTTATTCAGTAAGCAATAAGACATGACAGGGTGTGCATTATGGTGAAATAATCATATGCTTCAGATGCATTGTTAGGCACGAGGAGTAGCTGAGTGCCATTAAATGCATCTGAGAAGTGCCATTATTTCAACATAATGGCACACCCTGGAGTGGCTTATTGCTCTCATAAAATGGCATTTAAACATTTGACGTAAAATGAATGAAAATAAAAAGAAAGGATTTTGAAAAGAAAAAAATGGAGCTTTAATTGAAATATGCTTCCATTTTAACTCTTAATACAAAAAATAGTTCCTATTCTGGTAACTGGGAGATTAGCTAAAAACAATAAAACATAATGAAAATCATGTGTGCCATACATTTTTCTAAGAAAAAGAGCATGTCACCTTGCATTTCAAATCAGTACAAGTATTGTACTTTAATGGAAATATGTTCAAAACTTTAAACCTGCCAGGTTGCTTTTTTCTTGTGGGGGGGGGCATAGATGTTACCCTAAAACACCCATATATGATTCAAATATATGTGCTTTTATAAACCGCAGGAATCTATCTGAGCAGTTTGGGTCTGCCTCTGCCTATGTAACTGATTTGCTCACCTTCTGTCTTTCTTTATAAAGTATTATTGCTTCCTTTCTTCATCCAGTTTTTTCCTCTGTCTTTACCCACATTCAACACATGGAATATTAACCATGGAACATGAGGATTCAAAATTCTGCTCAATTACACTGGCAGGATGTTCCTCTCCCAACATACTGCACACACACACACACGCGTGCACACACACACACACACACACACACACACACACACACACACACCAACAACAAAGACCTCATGCGGATCCAGAGACTCAATCATATCTCAGTCAGGGCAAACAGAAAAGATTTGCCTGATAAGCAGGTTAAGATAGAAGGAGGAGTTTTCATTGTTAGTACAGTAACACTTGTAGTGAAAATAATGAATAATATAATATTTATAATTTGTTTATATGTGTAAGGAGCTCAGGATAATCTGGGAAACAACATTTAATTAATTTGTTTTGTTTTTTTATTTAAGGTAGTTTTATTTTTAGGGCCCAGTTGAAGGCTTTTACTGTGTTAAGATAGCAACCATGTTTGTGATGGAAGATCAGTTCTGGTAGTAGGGGACTGATTTTCTCATTGTGTGATTTGGATGCTAACAAACCCAGTCAGGTTTAGGACCAAGATGGCTGTGCATTATGCTTTAATAATGCACGGCCACCTGACTTGTTTTATCTAATTAAACTTTTTTTTATTTTTAGACCTATTTTATAAGCAAAGAGAAAGAATGGAATACTGACAGAGGAATTCAAACACCATGATAATTAGGCTGTACAAGACAGTGTAGCAGAGATTACAGCATTTTTAACAAGTTTCATTATGGTGTCCTCTGTGAAGAATAGTACAACAGTGAAAATGTAACTAACAGTGTTTGATAATTTTTTTCTCCTCACTGTTCCTGTGGAAAGGGATCATATTTTTCCTGAGTAGCTTTCAAGTAGATTCCTTCCCTTCCTTGTACTCACCCCGTCCCATCCTGACATATGCTGTGACACATTCATGGTTAAGTGCTCAGCTGCACTCCTCATCATAGTCAAGGTGAAGTCTCAATGCAGATCTTGTAATTAGTTAACTGAGGGTAATTAAGAACAGCCTGTGCTTATCAAGTGACTTGCTAATCAATGGCTGTCCTCAATTATCTTCCAGTTACTAATTAACACACATAAATCTGCATCTAAAACTTGAGCCATCAACTATAGTGGAGCACATGGTCCCACACCCCACCATGCATATGTCACAGCATAGCTCAGTGCAGGGCCAGAACAGGCAGCAGGAAGGGATCAGCTGGATGGTCCATCAGGGCAAAAATAGGATCCCTTCCTATACAAACAGGAGGAAGGAAAACATTATCAAACCCTGCCAGCTACGTTTTTGCCTCTGTAAGCTTCCCCAGAGAGGAAGTTTTTATTATAAATATAAAAACGTTTAAATTGCTGCACTGTCAGACTGTTGGAATGCTGAAAGCTAATCAGAATGTAGAATATCTGAGACTATTTGTATAATCTAAAGAAATGTATTTATATTCTGGTAATGAGAGAGACAGAAAGAGAGAGAGAGAGAGAGAGAGAGTGGTGGTGGTGGTGGTGGTTCAAAGAGATCCACCCAAGATGTGTCTGCTGCTATTTGCAAAGTAGAAATACAGACAGACCTGTTAGACCGTCTGTTAGATGGCCTAAGAGCAACCAGAATTTGCATCAAAAAATGGGCACAGTTGCACTTGGTTCAAATTTGGATGCAATTGTACCTTTTTTGCTGCAATTTGTGACAGATGCAACTTCTGAAAATAGCCGCAGGGCTGCCTCGGCACAAGAAAATGGATGCAGATGCACCATGGATTTGTGTCTACGCCAACATTTTTGAAAATATATTTTTGGTGTAATTATTACAATTTTTCTTTCTCTCTCTCTCTCTCCCCCCCTCCCTGTAGGAGATGGGGAGCAACAGGGACCTTCAAGTGGTCTGCCCAGAAGCCCTCCACAATCAAAAAAAGTAAATAAATAAATAGACGCCAAATCATGACTGAGCAGAGTGAGGCAAAGGTCTTAGTAGAAATGGAAAAACACTGGAAGGCCAAGATCCTGAAAAGAGAAGAAGGGCAAACAAAAACAATGAAAGTTCCCCAAAAATAAGGAGGGAGTCAAAAAAAGAATGATGGAGCAGAAAAAAGGAAAGATGGAAAGAAAGAAAAAACAAAACAGCCATTGAAAAGGCCAGTGGTGGTGTCATAACCCTTGACCACTGACACAAGGGCACCACAGCAGAAAATAGGAGGTGACGTGGGGAGGAAGGGCAACATTCTTCCTGGGACAAAGCTGAATGGCCCTCCCAACCAGTCCAAGCACAGGATCCATTGCCATCACAATGTAACAACAAGGTCACCATGCACTCCAGAGCCAGGAGATATATTTTTTTATATGAAAGAAAATATAGTCCTGCACCCAAACTTTTGCTGTGCCTTAACTCATTCTATCTGGTGCCACCACACTGGGTCAGATTAAGCAATGGGTGGTTCAGACGCCATATGGTGCTAATGGTAAGAATGTTTTTTTTCTTGCATTCTGTACTATTACATATTGCTGGAATAAACTGAAAATTTATTTTCACTAAGACTGACTACTGGGATTTTTGCCCTTTTCACTGGAGAAAATATATCTCCTGGCTCTGGAGTGCATAGTCACCTTGTTGTTACATTGTACTGTTGGGCCTATAGCCCTCACCCGTACCCTGACTGGCTCTTTAGCACAGCACAATCTGTTTCTCCATTGCCATCACAACCTACTCTTGAGCAGCCCCTTGACCCAGTTGTCATTGCATTGCAGTGGGACATTGTAGATTTGTGGCAAGGCATGGCACATGTGGAGGGACACTGAAGGCCATCCATGCCAGGTTGCAGGCTCAGGTACAGTAAGTTAATATTAGGTCACTGAGGCATTTGCGGTGTGTGCTGTGTTTCCAGCGTGTGTCAGGCTGTGAAGTGAACAGCTTGACATCTCCAAAACACCCTGTTACAAGAAAAGCTCAGTGCTAAATGCAACAAGTTCAGTACAAAACAAGCATTTGTCAATGCTGAATGTTTGCTTGCTGGTATTGGCAGTGGTAGTGCAAGAGTTAGAGAGATGCATATTAGGAATGGCAGTGAAGTACTGAAGTAACACCAACCCCACCCACCCTGCAGAGACTGACAGGCATTGGGGGTGTGCCTTTGGGTTGTCGGCCATAACACTCATGCCATTCCACCTCACCCACCCTGCAGACACGGACAGGTATCACAGTGTGCCTTGAGGTTGTCGGCCCTTACACTCACACCATTCCATAAAATAAGCTGAGATGAGTGCAGGCATAGGATAATGGGGTTAGCGTTAGTGCCGAAGACCCCAGGCGCACCTCGTGCCTGTCGGTGGCTGCAGGTGGCTGAAAGGCAGGGGTGGAATGATGTGAGCATTACGGGCCGACGACCTCAAGTCACCCCCCCGACGCCTGTCAGTCTGTACAGGGTGGGCGTTATGGTTGGAAACCCTAACACCCCGGATGTTTGTTGGTATGTTTGCTCCAAATTTTCAACATGGGCTTTTTGGGACCCCACCTCATGAACAGTGGCAGTATCATTTCATTACTCAGTCCTCAAAGGTGATTTCACACAGTGAGTGTGCCATTCAGTGCCACAGGTGCGAAAATACATTTTGGGCAGGATGTGAAAAATGACAACTGTACTGTTCATGAGGAGGTATGAAGAAATGGCAATGTTGAAAATCTGGAGTAAAAATATGAAAAAGTGGCAAGTTACGGTGTGCGTAGAAACTGTGCAGCAGCACACACTAAATAACAGTCATTTTGGAATTTTTTACAGTTAAACTTTTTATTAATTTTCATAAGATATACAGACAAACCTCTTACAGTACAGTACAATGTGGAGGATTTTTTAAAGAAATTGAGCAGCATATAATAAGAACATTGCTGCAATAATACAAGGAGCTTTGGTTTAAAATATAGTAAACAATACAGGTCATGTAATTAGCATATACTTGATATCTGTAGTGAACTTAAGTTGATAGTATGATTAGATATGCTTATATTAAAATGTTACATAATTATGTATGATGCTGCAAAAGGGAAAAAAGTACATTCGTAAAAGGATTGTGGAGTAATAAAGAATGATTGAGAACAGAGTATAGGAAAGAAAAGATATATAAGAAAGTTAAGAAGAGAGAGAGAGAGGGAAACTATACAAAAAGGGGAAAAGCGAGACTACAATAATGTATCAGTAAAAAGGAAAATCCATATATATTAAGTCCATACATTGGTGTTGGAAGATTTAGTTGATTCCAAAAAATTAAAAAAGCCCTGCCAACAATTGTTATATAACATGAGTCGGTTAGACAAGATATATGTCATACGGTCCAGAGAGGCATATTGCAATAGTTGGTTAATGATACCGAGGTAGGGATATGTTGGACTCCAATGCATGAGGATTAAGCGCTTAACTTGAAGGAAGAGTATATTTAACCATCTGCTCTGCAATATGAAATTTTATAAGAACGGTGATTAAAAATACCAAGAATGCAATGTTTAGGGTCCAGTGTAAAAGGTTGACCTACCACTTTCATTGCAAATATGTGAGTACAGTGCCAAATCTTTTGTATGAGGGGACAGTGCCATAAGATATGCAATAAATCCCCATTGGGGGAATAAACCCATTTTTTGTAATACAACAGGAGTTCTGTACCACAAATGAAGGAGCTTGGTTTGAATGAGGGAACTGCGTTTATCATTAAAAGATTTGTGACAGGAGAGCCAACATCTGGACCATTGTGCATTGGTGTTTTGGAATGTTTTCACCAAATTTTCAACATGGCCTTTTTGGGACCTCCTCTCATGAACAGTGGCACCGTGATTTCATTACTCTGTCCCGAAAGTTGATTTAGCACAGTGACCGTGCCATTCTGTGCCACAGGTGCAAAAACACATTTCAGGAAGGATGCAAAATATGACAGCTGTACTGCTCATAAGGGGATGTGAAAAAAATTGTAATGTTGAAAATTTGAGGAAAATATTGTAATTGATGATGTTACTATAGCATGTGTAGAAACTGCACAATGAATACTCGTAACACAGTCATTTTTTTTTTAGGTTTTTCACCAAATTTGCAACAAGATATTTTTGTGACCCCTCCTCATGAACAGTGGCACTGTTGTTTCGTTAATTGATCCCGAAAGGTGATTCCGTCCGGTGACTGCAAAATCAACTTTTGGGACTGAGAAATGAAATGACAGTGCCAGCGTTCATGAGGTGGTGTCCCAAGAATGCCATGTTGAAAATTTGGGACCAAAACTCCAAAACCTGGCTGAGATATCAACCTAAGTTGAAAACCCCCCATTGACTGCCATTATAGGGCTTACTGTCATTTCTTCAGTTCACGGTTGGTCTTTGAAGAGTGCAGACATGTTCCCGGTCCAGAGAAGATAGCTGCTCCCAACCTCCAGAGGTAAGTATGGGTGAGGGGAGGGGAGATGGGGTACAGAGGAGGGTGCGGGTTGGGGAGGGGCCAGCGGAATGACAAGGGCCATTTTTATATTTTTTTTCAGGTTTTAAAAAAATGACATTGTGGGACTGTTTTCTTTTTTACAGGTGAAATATTAACAAAACAGATTTCAGTACACTGGTGTGGGCTCCCAGTGTACCAGAGTACTGGAGGGGGATCAATGCCGACTCGGGGATTGGGCACCCTGAGGTCAGCTGAGAACATAGGAGCATGGGGGGTGACACATCTGACACTGGGAGTGGGCATCTCAGTGTCGGAACCATCAAAGAAGTATTTTTTGGCACACTGGAGTGGGCTCCCAGTGTGCTACATTAATGGGAAAGGGGGATACATGCTGACACGAGGATTGAGCACCCTGATGTCAGCAGGGGACAGAGATTGGAGTGTGTGGGGTGGGCAGCAGCCGTGGGAGGGAGTCAACATTGAAATTTGTTGTCCTGCTGTGTGCCTGGTTGGGAGGGAGGGGGGACTGCAGCTGCAATGATGAAACTGCCCCTGACTGCAACTGCAGATTTCTTTCAAGTGCGGCACTCGCTCTGAAACTGCCATCATCGGCAGCTTCAGCGTTCATTGGTGGCCGAGAGTTGTGCTCATTAAAGCATCCACTGCATTGGCCACAACACTGCCACACCTTTGCAATGCTCTACTATCTCAATATGTTTCTTTTGCGCTGTGCATGCAATCAAATATAAAATGAATTGACCCTGGTACCTGCTGGCCCCCCTTCCCCTGTTCCAGTACCTATGATCTCACTCCAGTGTGTTTTCACTCTGGTATATGGGTGGCCACTATAGGACAACAGGGGCCAACAAGAGGTTACACTGTTGGTTATGATTCAGAAGGGCTAAAAACTGTATTCCCAGCACTGCATGTGTACCACGTAACCACACATGATACAGGACCTCTCTTTAACAGTTTGTGGAGTGTATTTCCAGTGGCTGATCAAGTCCAAAAAGAAATGTCACAATTTTCATTTAAAATAAAAATAATATAGCTGGCCCAGTGGCATGGAGATCTGAGGTACTGGGTGCCTCACCTCCTGCCATTCCAGCGACCTGGCTTCAAAATTGGACACAGGTCACGTGGGGGCTGGCCACTGAGGGAGGATTGAGCATCCCATGTATAGATCTACTTCTTTGTGGAGGCAACACAAGATGTCTTGCTAGGTGACTGCCACCTAGTGATCCCTGGTGGCAGTGCAGTGGGATGTCAGGAAGGTGTCCAGCACATTGGGATGCTGGGGGCCTGCTTTGCAGAGTGAGAACAATGCATCATTGCACTGGATGTATGCCCAAGGAGAAAATGTGAAAAAATAAAACAGCCACAGGATGAAGTCTGACCCCTTCCCGCTGGCTCTGCACTGGCGACCAGGCAACTCCAAGGAGACCTTCTGACAAGAGTGAGGAAGGAGCGAGGAAAGCCCCCCGAGACGTCAGATGATGGAGTTGGGAGGGGTCATCAGTCAGATGTGGGTGGCTGGGCAGTCAAAGGCGAACAAGCAGAGGAGAAAAGAAAAATAACAGCAGGAAGAGAAACAGTTTTACAGGGTTCAACAAAATGCTGTGCATGTTTTCGTACTAGCTAACAAACATTTCTAGGACTGCTAAAGGTGGCACAACCAAGACACAACGCATTTTAGTGCTGCAGAATTATTATATAGCTGTGCAAGCTTACAGCATTGCAAGGCAAGATGTTGGAGCCCCTGATCAATATGGCATTTGTAGGAAGTCACAAAAAAGAAAATTATTTCTTTCTTAAGGTGTTTTGAAATATGAAAATTCATCCTTTGTAAATAAACACTATAAACAACAGTGATCGAAACAATAACATAAAAAAATAGCCAGCCCTGCCTTACAGATTTCAAAAGGAAAAAATATAATTTGGCTTTCTCTGACAGAGGACTGAAAAAGATCTGCGTGTCTGACTGCTTTGACAGCTCTCTCTTGAATGCATAGAGATAGCTGACTGTCACTGGAGCCAGCTCAGCAAAAAATACAAAGGATTCATGGGAAACAGCTCCCTCCCCCTCTAAAAATATGCTTTTCATTGAGATTATGCTTGTTTTATATAGATATATTGCACATTTTTGAAAGTGTGCATTTTTTAGAAATTTTTTTATGAAAATTGTGCAGTTTCATTTAAATTGTACCAAAGCCTGCATGGTTAGCACAAAATGGCTCCAATATCACAAGTTTATACTAGGTGAGTCATGTGACCTCTAGCATCATTCAATTTTCGCAAACAGAATGAAAATGTGTATTATTTCATTAAACAAATGTGATGCTATGTAAATGTCAGGCTGTTAAATATAGTCATTTCAAGAAATTTCACAAAAATTCACTAAAATGGTGCATTTTCACGAAAAGTGCACAGAATGGATTTCCACCGTTTCACCCACCACTACTCAGGAACTGGCAGTCGGGCACCTTATCCTGAGAGGATGGCTGCCTATGGCAGTACATCCCGGCCTGGAGAGGGTTAACGGATATTCTTCTTCCTCTGTGACCCTTGGTGGTGGATGAGGAACAGTACATAGAGTGTGCAAGAAAAACTTCCAGGTCTCTAAGGGTCATAATTATGAAAAAGATGGATGGGCGACAACTGTGCAAGTCTTTTTTCTTTCATAGTGTGGAATTTGCTTTTTTATTATTATCCAGTTTTTCAAGAATAAGTCAAAATGCAAGCACAAAACATGAAGATACTGTAGGAAATGGAGGGACAAAGAAACTAAGGGTCATACTGCCTTCTTGAAGTGATGAAAAGGGGAAATAAACATGAAGTGAGGGCCATGCTTAGAGACCCTGTGAGATCCACTTCAAATCCTTCAAAACATTTTTGCTGGGTCTATGATCCTGCAAGACCCAGCCCACTTAATGACCTGATGAGGAGCTTGTTTCTTCATCAGAGCATTGCTGCATGAGCATGAGTCAGTTGGTGGATCTGTGCCCCATAATGGAGTGGAGCCGTAGAGAGTGGGTCAGTGGTCATGGGGTAAAATGGTGAGAAAACCTGCTTTCCCTCTTGATGGCAAGTGCTGGCACTCTCAAAGCCTGCATCATGTGCCCCCCCCGACATCCAAAGTAAGTGTTTGGGGAATGGGTATGTATAGATACGACTGGAAGATCACCTGACATTCAGGCCAAGCTCTGGGAGCACTGGCAAGTGAGAGAAAAAGCTTGATTTAAAAAAATGAATAAATAAGATCGGAAACTTTTTTCTGCAATAAAATCTGCTAACATGTTAATGCTTGCATTACAGTCTGAATGGTTTCCTATATCGCAATTGATCACCATTGAATAGGACACATTCTATTATAGTCAGGTAAGCTTTAGCAAAAACAAAACAAAAAAAACCCTGAAAAAGTAAAAGTCTGCATGATGAAGGAAGGAAGGTCAAAGGTCAGGCTCCAACCTAGTTTGTCATTATAACGACAGACTGGTCCTGCCCTGTCAAAACTCTGACAGCTTAAAAGATGTTTTAAAATGTTAGAAAGGAAAGAGCTTAGAGTCAATTGCAGCTGCAGGTTTGCCAAACAGGTATTACAATAAAAGAGAATATGTCTCCCCCATAGTTAGCCGAGGCAGAACAGCCGTGCAAGTAATTATAGCATTACTATGAAGGAGCTGTTTTCAGACCCTGACTAAATTATAGATACTACTCAACTTTAACCTTGAAATGAACTAAGAAAAAAAGTGCATCTCTTGTGCTTGAATTAGGTTTTGATTTACAATTACTTCCTGATGGATTACCTGAAAGTGACCTTCAGGCAAACTGTGATTAATTTGACCAAAGACATCTGGGGGCCCATCTGGGGTCTGAAATTATGACCTTGGCATTGTTGACTGAAACCAGACACTGCTTGAGGTGCATTACTGAGAAACACCAGCATGCAGGCTTTTGTTTAGGGATCTTACCAGATTTTAAGATGAGCAGAGCAGTGGAAATAGCTCCTGGGAAATATGAGGGAAGAAAAAAAGTATTGCAGTTTAAGTTCAGCATGCTGTTAAGAAAAGCAGCATCTTGGATTAATAAAGTCACAAAAGCAATTAATTCCCTAATGAATTACAAATGTTGGAGACGGGTTTAGATTTCACTTAAAAGATTTATAGAGCTAAATATGAAAGTATGACTTTGGAAAGCCATGTGCTCATAATTAGCTCATATTTTACCCCTGGATACTGTAAAATCACAACATGCTGTCAGAGCCCATTTTCTGATCCTTTTATCAGTGTGGCATAAAGGCCTCCATTAAATGGCGGCCAGATTTACAGGTGCTAAGCCTGCCTCTTTATCAATGGGAAACAGGGTACTTTTTGTTCTTTGGTTTTGTCAGTTAATCATTAAAACCCCAAAGTGTTGGCAGCCAGTTTTACCAAAAAGTGACAGTTTGTTTAATTCGAATGGAAGCAGGCACAATTAAAAAAAAAAAGGCATCAATGAAATAAAATACAGGCTGCAATACAGTAAGGTGTTTTTCCAGCACAATGGAAATAGAACACGTAATGTTAATCACAGGCTGGCAAAACTAGTTTCTGCTTGCTTTTATTAAGTCATCCCAGATCTAATAGGAGCACTATTATTATGAATCTAATATAGCCAGGAACTTGTTATAGTGCTGTTGTAAAGTAGAGATCACTTTACCCCCTTGCATGTCAGAGAAGAGCTATTACTGTACTTGATTGCACCAGCAAATGCAATGCATTTCCTTTCTTTGAATGATGGTTTTCTAGTTTATGTTTTAGCCCATAAAATGAATTAGAACTACATATTCTGATAATATTTCCAACTGGCAAGTCATGGTGAAACTCTCTATGCAACGATTCAATATAGTCATACTGTCACAAAACCACTCAGCCAGTCAGACCCTGTGCTCCTACAGTGCCAACTTCCAAGCGCAGTCTTGTGAACAGGAAACAGAAACAGGGTAACCCTCCTGTCTGTTTTGTGGGTTCGAATCAACCTTTGGTCTCAAGTCTTGGTGGGATTCAAACTGTGAACCTCTTGTTAGCATACCCAATGTACAGGCTGAGATAATTCTGCTCTTCGGGGGATGCCAGATATCTTCCAACTAGGGCACCTATCCAAGTACAAAATGAACCCTTAAAAACTCTATGGAAGACCATAGGAAAACTTCTTACCTTTTCCCAGTTTGGTATTACCATTAAGCTTTTACACAGTGTCAGCTTTAACCATATATGCTTCACTTGTCAAAAAAAATAATTTCAAAGGCACACCAAGTAGTCTCTAAAGCAGAGGTTTACCTAAAAATAGATAAAAAAAATGTAAAATGTAAATGCAGAACAGTATATCACAAAACCATACAGTCGCTTAAAATAATAAGGTTTTAAAAGTGCCATTTCCTACAAAAGCATACACTTAGATTTGTCTAAGGTATTTCTCCTAACAGTGCTGACAGACAGATGTTGCTGTCATCAAGAGAGTCCAAACATGTGTGTGTTAGTGGAAAAAAGAATACTGTTTTAAAACTGTCTTTGCCAGCCTCTTTGAATGAGGTCACCTAGCTCCTCCCTGTCAGAATATAGCAAATTATACACCCAGGATGTCTTATCAATCAGGATATAAATTAATTAAGTGACATTTCAGCAAAATTCATTTCACAAATTTTGACACTCTTTAAATAACATCCCCTCTTTGATCTCAAATAGCTCTTCTTCCCAGGACACATCAAAGAATATTTTATGACTTTGCATTAAAGCGTCATAACCATCGCTCTTCCTCTAAATGTTATAAAAGTTTATGATTTCTCATCTTAGAAGCTGGCAAGCTACAATTAAGCTAGATAAACAGGAGATCCTAATTTAGGTCTCTTCTAGCCTGTAATTATCTCCTGGCTTTTAGGATAACAGCTTGTAGTTGAACCCTGGGGGGTTGTCATCCCAGGCCCAGGATTCATCATGACAGACAATCACACTACATTTTTATATTACAAAAAATCATACAGTGATCAGAACCAGCTGTCCAAGCATCACAATCCTCTCTACCTAGACTGAATTTGGGAGCTCTATCCCCTGCATTGGATAAGCTTCCCAAATCAGTTCACTCCTAATAGACGTGAGACAGCCCATCTGAGTTCTGATTTTTCTTTCCAGCCCTATGCAATATTGTCATATCATACCCTTGCAAAGCAAGACTCCACCTTAGCACTCTACCATTCGTCTTTCCCATTTGCATCAGCCAGACCAGGGGGTTGTGGTCAGTCTGTACCAAAAATGATGCCAGACAAGTATGGCTCTAACTTCTTTGGGGCCCACACTATGGCAAGACACTCCATTTCCACTGTGGAGTATGCCTGCTCCTTGGGGAGTAACATTTTACTCAGGTATGCTATTGGGTGATCTCTCCCTTGGCAGGATGTCTGACTCAGTACTGCCCCAATACCCAAGTCTGAGGCGTCAGTCTAAACTATAAAGGGTCTGCTATAGTCAGGACTTGTCAAACCAGGAGCACTGCACAGTGCCTCCTTCACTCTTTTAAAGGCTTCTTCACAGGCTGGTCCTCAGGTAATTTTCTTCGTCATCCTTTTCTTTACCAGGTCAGATAGGGAAGCAGCCAAGGCACTGTAATTGGGTACACAGTTCCTGTAGTACCCTGCTGTTCCTAGGAAACTCCTGACCTGCTTCTGTGTTTCTGGTCTGGGCCATGCCTGGATTACCTCTATTTTTATTCAGTTAGGACAGAGCTGTCCCCAGCCTACCACATGCCCGAGGTATGCCACTTCTTCCATGGCCACCTGGCACTTCCCGGCTTTGACAGTGAGCCTGGCCCTCAGTATCCTGCCCAGCACTTCCCTAAGGTGGTACAGGTGTTCCTCCCAGCTGGCACTAAAGATGGAAATGTCATCCAGGTATGCCACGGCGTACTTCTCAGCACCACTTAACACCTGGTTCACCAACCTTTGGATAGTGGCCGGGGCATTCTTCATCCCGAAAGGCATTACTTTAAATTCAAATAAGCCTATCGGAGTGATGAAGGCTGACCACTCCCTAGCTCTGTCTGTTAACTCTACCTGCCAATACCCCTTGGTCAGGTCAATCATCATAAGGTAGGTCACCCCTCCCAACTTGTCCAGGAGTTCACACATCCAGGGCATCGGGTGGGCATCTGACTTTGTGACTGCATTCAGTCCACGATAGTCCACACAGAAATGTGTAGAGCTATCTGGCTTAGGCACAAGAACTATGGGTGAGACCCAGGGGCTGTGGGATCTCTGGATTACCCCTAAATCCAGCATCTCCTCCACTTCCCTCCTAATGTCCTTTTGAACAGCCTCTGACACCCGATATGCTGTCCGCTGTATGGCCGTCTGTGTCCCTGTCTCCACATTGTGCATTGCTAAGGGGTTAGTCCAGGCTTGGCACTAAACAATGGGGCAAAGTCTGCTAAAACCTCCCTTACTTTCTGGATCTGGTTCGGGGCAAGCTGGGGAGACAATTTTACTGCCTCCACAGAGGACTCCCACTTGCTTTCTTCCAGCAAGTCCAGAAGGGGGTCTCCTTCATCCATCCCCTCCCCAGGACTACATTCTGCAAACACTATGTCAGCCCTATTTGCATATGGCTTCATCATGTTGACATGGTACATGCTTTCTGTCTGTCTTCAGTCAGGTAACTTTACAATATAGTTCATGTCATTTACCTTCCTAACTACTTTGTACGGTCCTGCCCACTCAGCCTGCAGCTTGTGTTTCTGGACCAGAATAAGGACCATGACTTCCTGACCCACCATGTACAAGCAAGCTCTGGCTCTGCGGTCATACCACATTTTTTGTTTCTGTTGGGCAGCTGCCAGGTTGCTCTGGGCTGTCCCCATAAGCTCCTTCAGCCTTTCTCTAAACTTAAGGATGTAATCCACTATGGGAGTTCCCTGGGTGGCGTGCTTGCCGTCCCAGTCCTTCCAGATCAAGTCTAGGGGCCCATGTACCCGGCATCCATATAAGAGTTCAAAGGGAGAAAATCCTGTCAACTCTTGGGGTACCTCCCTGTTTGCAAACAACAGGTGGGGAAGGTATTTCTCCCAGTCCCTCCCATGCTGTTCAGCAAACGGCCAGAGCACTGACTTCAGGGTACCATTGAATCCTTCCACAAGCCCATTGGCTTGTGGGTGATAAGGTGTTGTGCATCTCTGCACCACCCCACACCTCTCCCATAAACATTTCATCAGGTCCAACATGAAGGAACCCCCTCGATCATTAATAATCTCCTGTGGAAACCCAACACAGGAGAAAATCTCAAGTAAGGCATCTGTCACTTTGTTCTCAGTGAGGATAGGGTGACTGCCTCTGGGTACTGGGTGGCATAATCCTCCACAGTCAGGACGAATCTCTTCCCTGAGGAGCTGGGGGTATTTAAAGTCCCCATAATATCCATTCCCACCCTCTGGAATGGCTCCTCCACTAAGGGCAATGGAATCAGGGCAGCTTGGGTTTTCTTGCCCGCCTTCCCTACTTTTTGGCACCGGTGACAAGACCTGCAATACTCCTTCACCTGTTGGGTGAAGTTTGGTAATAAAATTCTGGGCCAACCGCTGTGTAGTGCCTGATTCCCAGATGACCAGATAAGGGAATATCATGTGCAATCTTGAGCAACTGCTCATGATACCCCTGAGGAACAACAAGCTGCCTGCCTAGCACCCCTCCCTCTGTCTGCACAGCCTGAGTATACATCAGTCCATTTTCCCAATACACCTTATGTCCGCCATCACCTCCCTGTGCCCCGTCAGAGTCTGTCCAAGCCCTCAGCTTCTCCAGACTAGGGTCTCTTCTCTGAGCAGCTGCAAACCTCTCACACATTCCCAAGGCATGGGACAGGTCCCCTTCAGTCACTAAACTAGGGTCATTAGCACTAGCATCAGGGCACTCAGGATCACTGTCTATCCCTACCCTCTGACAATGGGTCACCCCTCCCTCCCTCTTCAGAGTAACCCTCCGTAGCTGTGTGGTTAATGGCTACTGGGGAAATTTCTACCCCCTTTTCATTATTCTCCCCATCTGGATACACAGGCTGGGGAACAAGACTCTCAGTGCTTTCCACAATGGCTTCTGTGGGGTTCAGGGAACTACAATTTTCCCTTGCCGCTTGGCTATGGGTAACTGCACACACCCTCTCCTATTTGAGATTGTTGCCCAGGATCATATCCACTGCTAAGGTTTGGGCTACAGCCAACTGTTGCACAGTTCCCCCTGTTTCACCCCAGTCTAGGAGAACACTAGCAAGGGGCAATGTTTTCTCTTCACCGGTAGAGTCCTGTACAGTAACGTATTTATTGGGTATAAGCTGACCCGGCTCTACTAGATCCCCTTTTACCAATGTCAGGGATGCTCCTGTGTCCCTTAACCTTTGCGTCTGTACACCATTTACCAAGACTGGGTGCATGTGTTCCCTCATATTCACAGGCATGCTTCCAGGGGCACACAAACAACCCACTTGTTTCCTAGCCCCCTGTTGTGTATTGCTCACCTTTTTGGGACACTGTCTGGCAATATGCCCAGTTTCTTTACACAACCAACATTCATTTCTTTTCTCAGAGAAATCTTTTCTCTGAAACCTGGAGCTAACTGGTTTTGGTGGAGGCAGTGAGGGTTTTAGCTGCCCTGAATGTGCGCTTTTCCCTTTCTGCACTGTCGCACCCACCCCATTCGCTCTCAGAGCAGGTCTGCTTTTGGCATAGCGGTCCGAGAGTTCAGCAGCCTCTTGCACTGTTTTGGGATCTCGGTCCTCCAGCCAGGTTTTCAGCTCTGCTGGGCATGCCCAGAAAAACTGTTCTAACAAAATCACATTTTGAATTTTATCAACGGAGTTTGCTTCAATTCCTTCCCACCAATGTTTTAAAAACTGACGTTGTTTCGTGGCTAGCTCCTTGTAGCTCATGTCAGGGCTTCTCCTAAGCTTATGGAATTTAGCTCTGTATGATTCAGCTGTTAATTCAAATTTCTTTAACAGTGCAGCTTTAAGTTTGCTGTAATCATCACTGTCCTCATTGTCCATTTGACCCAATACAGCCCGAGCTTTCCCAGTAAGTAGCGGGGATATCTGGAAGCTCCAGGACTCCTAGGAATTTTAGCCTGAATACACACTTTTTCAAAAGAATTGTAAAAGGCACCCATATCCTCCCCCTCTTTAAATTTGGCTATCAATTTGGAATTCAATTTGTAACCCAGTCCTGTAGCCCCAGTTAAACCCAAGCCACTTACCTGCTCTGGTGCTGGTGGTTGGAGTCGTAGCATCTCCAGTTCATGTTGCCTCTGGTGCTCACACTCCTCACGGTCCACCTCCCGCTGTTCCTGCTCTGTCTCTCGGCATTCTCACTCTGCCTCTCAGCGTTCTTGCTCTGCCTCTCGGCATTCTTACTCCCACTTAGCCTCTGCAGCTCGCTGGTGCTCATGCTCCTTATGGTCTGCCTCTGCTGTTCATGGTCCCTCTCCCTCTGGAACTCCAGCTTCATTCTGCACAACTCAATTTGCAGCCTGAGTTCTTCTGGATTCAGGATACTGGTGACCTTCCCCTTCTGCTGTAGCCCTTCACTGGCACTGGCTCTGTTGCCCTCCTCATCGGATCTGGACAATGCACTAGCTGCTAGCCCTTCCACACTCAAGGTTCAGTCCTTTTCAGTCACTGCCTGTGACTCGATGCTCTAGGTATCTGCTACCATCAGGGCATCCTCAAGGTTCTGTTTGGTGGCTTTCACCTTGAACTGGACTCCTCTGTCCCCACACAACTGCTTTAAGTAGTCTACAGTGTGCCTGCTGTAGTTGGAAGCCATCTTCTTCCCTAACTACAGCTACTCTGACTTGCACTTTAGAAAAAAAATAAAATGGGTAGGAACTTGACTGTACGTCAAGTGATATAGTTCTGTCTCCTTTTTAAAAATAAATCACTGCCTTTTTCTTTCTTTGCAAGTGAGCTGACGGTCTCAAGCTGACACACTGAACAATAAAAGCTTGTAATACCAAAATTATTGCACCGCTGCCAACCAATCTGTCACAAACCCACTCAGCCGGTCAGGCCCTCTGCTCCCACAGTGCCAACCTTGAGCACAGTCTTGTGAACAGGAAACAGAAATAGGGTAACCATCCTGTCTGTTTTGTAGGTTCAAATCAACCTTTGGTCTCAAGTCTTGGAGGGATTCAAACTGTGAACCTATTGTTAGCATACCCAACGTACAGGCTCAGATAATTCTGCTCTTCTGGGGATGCCAGATATCTTTTGCCTGGGGCACCTAACCAGATAAAAAGTGAACCCTTAAAACCTCTATGGAAGACCATAGGAAGACGTCTTACCTTTTCCCAGTTTGGTATCACCATTAAGCTTTTACACAGTGTCATCTTTAACCACATATGCTTCACTTGTCAAGAAAAAGATTTTCAAAGGCACACCAAGTAGTCTCTAAAGTAGAGGTTTACTTAAAAATAGACAAAAAAATTTAATATGTAAATACAGAACAGTATATCACAAAACATAGAAACATAGAATTTGATGGCAGATAAGGACCGCTTGGCCCACCTCGTCTGCCCATTTCCCTACCTAATGGATAAGCTGCAGATCCTAGTTAACCAACAGCCTACTTCCTCCTACCCACCACTAGAGTTGCCTTATGTCTGTCCCATGCATTTTTGAATTCCCCCACTGTTTTTAACTCTACAACCTCCTCAGGAAGACTGTTCCATGTATCCACAACCCTCTCTGTGAAGAAATACTTCCACACATTACCTCTGAGCTGTCCCCCCTCTAACTTCAAATTGTGCCCCTTTGTTTTTGCGCATCTCTTTTTCTGAAAGATGCTACCCTCTTGGACTTTATTGATTCCCTTGAGGTATTTGAAAGTTTCTATCATGTCCCCCTCTCCCTCCTTTCCTCAAGGCTATACATCTTTAGTTCCTTTAGTCTTTCTTCATATGTCTTCTGATGCAGACCCTGCATCATTCTGGATTGCCCTCCTCTGGACAGCATCCACCCTGTCTATGTCTTTGTGGAGATGGGGTCTCCAGAACTTCAAAGTACTCCAGATGTGGTCTTACCAACTGTCTGTACAGAAGCCAACAACTTCCTATTTTTACTGGTGATGCTCTCCCTATACATCCCAGTATCACCCCAGCCCTCCTTACTGCCTTCTCAAATTGCTGGCCCACCTTTAGATCATCTGATATGACGCCCCAGGTGCTTCTCCATTTTGTTGTTGTCAGTATCTCACCCCCCATTGTGTACTCTTCCCCTGGGTTTTTGTTTCCCAGGTGCATTACTTTGCACTTATTTGCATTGAATCTAAGCTGCCATACATTTGACCATTCCTCCAACCTTGCCAAGTCCCTTTTCATCCTTTCCACCCCACCTTATGTATCAACTCTGTTGCAGATATTTGTGTAATCTGCAAAGAGACATACTTTCCCTTCCAGTTCCTCTTATAAAGACATTAAAAAGAACCGGCCCCAGTACTGAACCCTGCGGTACCCCACTAGTAACCCTCCTTTATTCACTGTGGACTCCATTTACTATTACCCTCTGTGTCCTGTTGTCCAGCCAGTGTTTTACCCAGGCTACCACCCTGGGACCCACTCCCAGGCTGGCTAATTTGTTTATTAATCTTTTGTGTGGGACTTTGTCAAGTGCCTTGCTAAAGTCTATGTAGGCCATGTCCACAGCCCCTCTCTGGTCTACTGCTTTGGTCACCCAGTCAAAGAAATCAATTAGATTTGTCTGACATGACCTTCCCACTGTGAATCCATCATGCCTTGGGTCCTGTGCCCCCACTGGCCTCTAGGTACTCAACAGTTCTTTTCTTCAGAAGTGATTCCATCATTTTCTCTACCACTGAGGTCAATCTGACAGGTCTGTAGTTTCCTGCCTCTGTCTTGCTCCCACTTTTGTTAGTAGACGTTTGGGTGCACTTTATAGAATTAGAAATTGTATGGATGTCAATGTAAGGAAACAAGTAGCCACGGCTACATTGATTCCTTTGTTGGACTACGGGGATATTATTTATATAGGGGCAACTTTGACCCAGTTAGCTAAAATAGACGTTCTTTTTAATAAAATAGCTAGGTTTATTTTGGACGTGCCTAAGAGAGCCCATAGAAGAGAGTTATATCAGTCTTTGAATTGGATGAGCCCTCACGATAGAAGGATATTTCATGTCTTGACATATATGGTCAATTCAGTTAGGGGTGAAGTACCGGAATATATCACTGATGAATTTCAGGTCAGGATAATCAGGGGAGGGTTATGCTCTGCTGAGGGTATGGAATATGTTTCACCCAGAAGAAGGACGGATTTGGGCAGAGAACATTTTTTTTCTATTTGGGTCTCAATATATGGAATTTATTGCCAACCCACCTGAGGCCAATTGGCTCTAGTCCTAATTTAGAAGAAATAAAAAGTTGGTTTAAATCTGAAGCTGATAAAAGGCTAAATGTTGAGTAATTATGTATATTATGCTCCAAAATATGTTATATAGTTGCACTTTATAAATGGGAAATGTGTGATGCACATGTTGTTTATTTGTATGGATGTTAGTATTACTGTAAATTATTTATTGTGGTGTTATTTTAAGTATTATTGTTTATTTTGTAACGTATATTTTTTATAATGTTGTTAATATGAATGTATGCATTAAGGACCTCACTGGAAATGAGCTTGTCTCAGTTGAGCTTCCTATTCTTTTGCTTGTCAATTGAATATAATTTTTTACTACTACTACTACTACTTTTGTGAAGGGGAATCACATCCACCCTCCTCCAGTCCTCAGGTACCACACCATCCTCCCATGATTTATTACAAAGGGTAGTCAGTGGTGTTACTAGTTCTTCCCTTAGTTCTTTTAGAATTCTGGGGTGAATCCCATCAGGCTCCATTGCTTTTTCCACCTTCAGTTTTAAGAGTTCTTTGAGAACCCTTTGTTCTGTGAAAGGACTAATATCAACCCCCCTATCCAGAGTGCTTCTATTGACTGGATTAGGTATTTCCCCCTGCTTTTCCATTGTGATTACTGAGCAGAAGTATTCATTCAGTATCCCTGCTTTTTCACTGTCGATCTCTGCTCAACCACCTTCCTCTTTATTCAACCTCAGTATCCCTGCCTTAGTCTTTCTTTGCTCCCTAATGTACCTATGAAAGGTTTTATCCCCCTTCTTAACCAAATTGTCTATCTTGTCCTCTATTTTGGCCTTTGCTATTCTGACTGCCATACCCACTTCCTTCTGCTTTAACTGGTACAGTTCTCTGTCCTTTTCCTTCTGTGTTTCCTTATACTTCCTGAATGCTATCTTTTTCTCCCTTACCTTCCCCACCACATACAACCATACAACCATACAATCACTTAAAATAATAAGGTTTTAAAAGTGCCATTTCCTACCAAAACATACACTTAAATTTGTCTATCTAAGGCATTTCTTCTAACAGTATTGATAGACAGATGTTGTTGTCAGGAGAGTCCAAACAAGTGTGTGTTAGTGGAAAAAAGAATACTGTTTTAAAACTGGCTTTGCCAACCTCTTTGCATGAGGTCACCTAGCTCCTCCCTGTCAGAATATAAAAATTATACACCCAGGATGTCTTGTCAATCAGGATGTAAATTAGTTAAGTGACATTTCAGCAAAACTCATTTCACAAATTATGACACTCTTTAATTAACACCCCCTCTTTGATCTCAAGTAGCTCTTCTTCCCAGGACATATCAAAGAATATTTTATGACTTCGCACTAAAGCCTCATAACCTGCTCTCTTCCTCTAAACATTATAAACGTTTATGATTTCCCATCCTAGCAGCTGGCAAGCTACAATTAAGCTAGATAAACAGGAGATCCTAATTTAGGTCTCGTCTAGCCTGTAATTATCTCCTGGCTTTTAAGATAACAGCTTGTAATTGAACCCAGGGGGGTTGTCATCCCAGGCCCAGGATTCCTCATGACAGACAATCACACTACATTTTTATATTACAAAAAATCATATAGTGATCAGAACCAGCAGTCCAAGCATCACACTGACTTGTTTCCAGGTGCATGCTGGGGCAGACTAACAGAGGTGTAAAAGTGAAACAACAGGGGACAGGTATACATCAACAATGGTAGGAGGAACGGTTAACTACACAGTATGTGATACAATAAAAATGCAGAATGCATCAAAAAAGTATACTGTACAACAGAGGTGACAGCAAACTGGTACAAACAGAAAATTATAAAAAAAAAATACAACAGTTAGTAGGCACTTACAATCATGATTGCAAAATACAGTATTAAAATACAAGATTAAGATGATAAAGAACCGGAGGTGCATATAATAAGTAATTATTTTAATGACATATATTCTTTTATCTAATTCTGGGAAATATAGTAATTTTCAATCCCATCCCATTCAAATTTAAACCTTTCATCAAACAATCCCAAAGCATAATATAGAAACTGATTATGCCAGCAGAAAAGGTCTGGTTGCCCATGTAGTCTTCCTTGATTTTCTTTGCCGCGTCTGACACCTCTGACCTTTTTTTGGTCACTGGCATCACCCCTATATCCCTGTCTTCTGACTAATTTTTCCTAGTACCCATCCCATGGATGCTTGAAGCTTCCTACATTCTTATCCCCCACTACTGCTGGTGGGCTTTTCCAGTTGTCCATGACTCTCTCTGTGAGTATTTCCTCACATCACTTTTAAACTATCCCCCAGCTTCATTACATGCCCCTATGTCTTGTTGCGTTTCTCTCACTCTCTGAAAGAGACAGCCCACTTGTACCTTGTTCACTCCTTCTGAGGTACTTATATGTCCCAGTCATGTTCCTTCTGGCTCCCTTCTCTTCCATGGAGTACTGTACATGTTGCAGTCCTACAGCCTTTCCTCATATGGCTTCTCATGCAGTTCCCACACCATTTTGGTGGCCTTCCTTTGTACTGCTTCGACTCTGTCTATGTCTTTTCAGGGGTGTAGGCTTCAGAACTGGACACAGTACTCCAGGTGGGGGCTTACTATTGAGTGATACAATGGAAACACGACCTCTCTCTTTCTGCTAGAAATATCCATGCCTATTTATTCATTCATTTCAAAAGTTTCACCAGGAAAGACATACTGAACTGAGTACAGCTAGTTTCCAGATGCATTCTTGGGGAGAAGGGGAAGTGGAGGCAAACAGGTAACCAAAAAACAGTTAAACAAGTGGTACAGGTACACAATGAGTGAACATTACAAAAAACAATAACAATTAGGCCTACAACAGTGATTAAACAAGCTAAGCATGGTAGCAGCAGAGGATACAAGACAACTCATGTTTTTTTCCTTTTACTTGTCCTTCACTTCAGCCTCTGGGGTACCTCAACCTTCCCCGGTGTTCAGCTGGGTCCTGGCATATCGGGATACTGGCATCATGGTGCTCGACACCAGTGAGTTTTTCTTGGTTTTTCTCCCCCTTTTTATGTATGGTTCCAAACTCTGGCATGAAGGACACTTGTCTAGCATACTGTGGTCAAGCATCTAACAGCACTTTCCCCTTCCCTCCCCTCCCCTAACTTGTGAGAGCAGTTTTCACCCAGCCACCCATGCTTCCACAGGTGGTAGGACAATGGGCACTGATGCAACTGGAAGTGTCCCTCCCCTCCAGAGGAGGAGAGTTCTATCCTCCTCTACCCAGCCAACCCCCAATGACTCAGGCTTGTTTCTGAACCTGGATTGCCAGCACGGGACAAGGTGTGGCATCCAGTGCCTCAACCCTCAGCATCACCAGTAAGACAACTTGTGTTTAAAGTGCATTGCACCATTTGTACTAGAAAGTGTGATGATGCAATAATTAGCAGATAGAAAGAATCAAGGATGAGGGATGAGGGGAAGCAGGTGAAAAAAAGGGAGAGTGGTGGTGAGTAAACAGGTAGGGTAGGGGAGAAAAAGGAAGGGGAGGCAAGGCATGAGGTGGATGCGGAGGGGAGTAGGTGGGTAGAGCAGATAGGGTGGGGATCAGATGCAGTTATAGGAGGGAGAGGTGAAGTCAAGCAGATGAGAAGATAGAGAGTGAAGGGAGGGGGAAGAATAGATGGGTAAGGGGAAAGAGTTCCAGAGTTTAGGGAAGCAGCAGAAGGATGAAGCCTGGCTTGCTGAGGATGTCCTGGGGGGGAGAGCAAGGCAGCAAAAGTTAGAGCTGCAAAGGGTGTAAGAGATGAGGGGGTGGAAAGAGTAAAAAGATGAGATAAGATGGGAGAGAGCCAAGCCAGTACTTAGCTATAAAGGAGGAGCAGTGGGCTAGACATCTGGTGTCAAGGGAAGTGTAACGAGAGCAGTGGTGGGAGTAGCATGGACAGTCCACAATGAAACAGCAGAAAGAGTGAACAAGGATGTTCACTCTGGATAGGGTGGATTTGGGAGCAGCACTTTAGACTATGTCACCATAATCAAATATAGGGAGAATCATTTTCTGAACATTGGCTCTGTGGGCCTGTAAAAGGATTCAGCCATGGTTTCTGTACAGTGCACCTTGTATGCGGTGCAATTTTTGTGGATGGCATCCACATTGTCAGAAAAGACAAAGTGTCTGTCAAGCCAGACCCCGAGGTAGTTGCAAGAGGGCACATCCTCAGTAGTGGAGCTATCCAGAGTGCAGGAGGAGGGGACAGCAGTAAGCCTAGAAAGCTTTTGCCTGTTGCCAAAGATCATGGAGACTGTTTTCTTGGTGTTTAGGGATGAATGTTGTTGATGTTTAGCAGAAGTCTGGTCATCAGATCAGTGGGGGAGGGTCCAGAGGCAAATAGGACTGTATCATTAGCAAACATGTGAATGGGCACTGAGGTGCAGGCAGTAGGGAAGTAATTTAGGAAGACCAAAAAGAGTATAGGTCTGAGGATGGAACTTTAGGGGACACCGATGCAGACTGGGGGGATTGGGAGGTGACTATTCTAACTGACTGAGTCCTACTCTCAAGGTAGGAGTGGGATCAAGTAGTGGCAGAGATAGAAAGCCCTGCTGCTGCAAGCTTGGTGAACAGAAGAAGATGGACTACAGTGTTGAAGGCCTTAGCCAGGTCTACAAAGATGGCTGAAGTGATTTAGCCCTGATCCATGCCTGACAGAATGGAGTCAGTAAGCCAGAGGAGGGAGGAAGAGGTGGAGTGGGATTTACAGAACACAGACTGGAAAAGGATGAAGAAGGGGGTAGAGTCATGGAAGGGGGATCCCTGAGATAGCACCAAATGCTCTTGTAGTTTGGTAAGGGTGGGGAGTAGGAAGATAGGGTGATAGTTGCCCGGACTGGAGGAGTCACCACCTTTGAGGAGCGATATGGCTGTGGCATGTTTCTAGGTTTCGGAGACAGAGGCAAGGGCAAATGAGAGCTTTGGAAGGGACAAGATTGGTAAGCTTCACAGCATCCTACTATCCTTTCCAACTGCCTTGTCATGCAGAGAAACTACCTTGAGGTCATCAGATATGATGATCCCAAGCTCCCTTTCTTGCTTGAAGACCACATTCCTGGTAGGACAAAGGCAGAGTAGAGGCAATCCAGAGGAGGGCAATTAAAATGATGCATGGTCTGTAACAAAAGCCCTATGAGTAGAGACTAAAGGACCACAATATGTACACCCTGGAGAAATGGAAGGAGAGGGGGGATATTATAGAGACTTTCAAATACCTCACAGGTATAAATAAGGTTCAAAAGGGAAGGATTTTTAATAAAATAAAGATGCGCTAAAACAAGGGGACATGCTATGAAGCTGGAAGGGGGGTAGACTCAGGGGAGATGTGAGGAAGTACTTCTTCACAAAAAGAGTGGTGGGTGCCTGGAACAGTCTCCCAGTGGAAGTGGTGGGGGCAAAAATGATAATGGGATTCAAGAATGCATGGGATAGGCATAATGGAATCTTAAAGACAAGAGGGGAGTGTAAGCCAGAGTTCAAGTAGTGTCTCAGGTGACACTATAGGCAGAGAATTTAGGGCAGACTAGGTGGGCCAAGTGGTCCTTATCTGCCAACAACTTCTACGTTTCTGTGTTTCTATGCAAGTTAAGAACGTAAAATAATATTAATTATGGGTAAGCCATGTGGTAAATCAGAATTGCTAGGACCACTCTGTGGTGCTTTTATTAACTATAACAGAGATCTTTCAAAAGTGAGTCAGGGTCTAATAAAGCTAGGAAGAGATATAATATATACATTTTTTTGAGGGGGGAATCCAATTATAAAAGATTCCAATGCTTTAGCGAGTCCAACATTACATAAAGTGTAAAACACAGGAGTATGAAAGACCTGCAATTCCTGAGATATTCAAGACTGGATTTTTTTTTTTATGGTCAAGATTTAACAATATGTGTCCTATAATGAACATATAGATACAATGACAGTAGTTTATCAGACCATGCAATGATGACATTTAATTGCTGTTCAAGAAAGAGTAGACTGAGAAGCCAAACAAAAAGCTTTGACAATGTATAAATGGAAGTCCCAGACTTTGTAGAGAAAAATTAGAAAGCAGTCCTAGAATGTTGGCGTTTTAATGTGGACAGCACCTGACTCTAGCTTTCTCTCCCCATCCAGCATTAGCCTTGCTGAAATTACTTGCTTTGCTACATTAGTAGCTTTAAAACTGTTGTCATTTCGGTGTTGTATGTTACCTTGTTTGATTTTTATATACCACTTACTGATTTTGTTTATCTCAACTGTTTATATGATGTATTTTCCTTTTTTTTTTCTCCCTTCCATAGGTCACACATGGAAATGAGCGTCTGCTCAGTGCACCTTTCCCAGTTACTAATTTTCAAATAAATAAAATAAATAAATAAAAGAAGACTCTTTTTTTTTTTTTTGTAATTAACAATTTTTATTGCTTTTTACCACTATAATAAGGCAACATCAACATAGACATTGACGTGTATCACTGAACATGCGAATTCTCTTTGTCAACAACAATAATTCAGAAAGCCTGGCACATTCTGTTGCTATACCGCCAAAGGAAAACAAAAAAAAAAAAAAAAAAAAGGAAGTGCCCCACCCACCCCTCCTTTCCTCCTGTCCCTAAATTATATCATCAAATCAAGGAAAATGAAGGAGAAGAGATTTGGCTTCAAAATCAGTACTATTTAGTTCTACTGCTTCCAGGTCATCAGAAAATGTTCCAGAGAGCCCCAGAGAAAAGCGTAATGATCACGCTTATCCCTCAAGCTATGTGCTTTTCCAGTTGCAATGCTAAAATGCATTCCCTATGCCACTCCACAAGAGTTGGAACCTTATCAGACGCCCAATGTCTCAGTATTAACAACTTCATAACAGCTGAAACCAAAGAGACACGTGCCTTCCAAGCTCTAGGAATAGAAGTGGGGAAAGCGAGGAGCAAACAAAATTCAGGAATGTCCATTTTTACTGAGCCAAGGATAGGGTCTAACGTAGTACTCAAAGTCCTCCAGAGATTGCGGGGCTCCGGGCATGTCCATAATAAATGATATAGAGTTCCCTCTTCTTTTTTGCACTTCCAGCAATAAGGTGAACTGAGCACTCCCCTTCTAAACAGGTGGGTAGGGGTTAGGTATAAATGATGGATAATATTGAAATGTATCAGCCTAAGCCTATCTTGTTTAATAAATCTGTACGTGCTCAACCAGAGTGTTTTCCAAAACTCCGGGGAGTCACTTATGTTCAAGGTTTTTACCCAATAATAGCCTACACCAGAGGGGAGCCTGTGATCCCATTCTTGGAGGAACTTGTATACCTTGGAGACTGCATGTGGTTGCTTTGCTGCATTCAGCAGGGCTTTGACATCAATTTGCCCTTGATCAATCAAGAAACCCGAGAATACCTGATTTAAAACTCTGCTAAGCTGCAGCCACTTGAAAAAATCTGCATCTGTGAGACCAAACTCTTTTCAACACCCCATATGAACATGGCTGTCCTGCCCCAAAAGTTAGCTATAGAAAGATTACTTATTTGGGGCCAAAAAGCTTTAGGTATAGGAGTGCCCGCAATTTTAATTTGGAGATTATCCATAATAGGTTGGGCGCTCGATAGCCACCAACGTACACCCAAATACCATTGTAACTGGTGGTATGCCCTGATTGACCACCCTAAAGGATTATTCTTAAGGGATCTGGGTATAGAGGTCAGAGGAGTAAACAATAAAGCATATAAAGAGCTTTTAACCATTTTCGACAAATCCCGTTCGATATCAAGCCAAAGGGGTGAATATCCTACCTGTTTCCATTCCTTGGACCATAAGGCCAACTTACACATATGTTGAGCAAGATAATATTTAAATAGGGAAGGGGCGGATAAACCGCCTTTGTGTTTGGGAGCCGATAGATTCAGGTATGATCTATGCGATGTTTTGCCTTGCCACAAGAAGGAGTTAAAAAGCTTCTGTATTTTGGCAAACCATTCCCTTGAGAGATAAAATCCTAGCATATCTAATGGATAAAGTATCCTAGGGAGAGCCACCATTTTTAGAAGATTAAGTCTGCCCCACAATGATAAGGAAATTGAACTCCATCTCTTGAGATCATCTAATCTCTTGAATTAAAGCTGTTAAATTCTCTTTGACCATAACAGCAAAATTTGTGCTAGTATTAATACCTAAAAAGTTATAAATTTGGTTTCCCAGCCCAGATCTAGACCCTGTGGACTGTTTTCCTAGTGTGACAATTTAAGGGAAAAAGTTTTGTTTTCGTATAATTCAACTTATAAGACGAGACCTTAGAAAACTCTTAATGTCTTCTAAAATTGGTGGTAACGAAGTTGCTGGATTCTCAATGTGCAATAACACATCATCGGCATATGCCGAACATATATATCTAGATTTGCCAATTTTTATGCCCTTAATGAATGGGTTCTTCATCAACCTCTGGAGCAAAGGATCTAGATACAAATTAAATAATAAAGGGGACAAAGGACAGCCCTGTCTAGTGCCTCTCTCTAATTTGAAAACCGGAGATAAAATCCCATTGCATTTCACCCTCGTCGACGGAAAAGAGTATAACATTTTAATCCAACTTATAAAATTATGAGGATACCAAAAAGTGAAAGGGTAGCAAACAGAAAAGGCCAAGATACTCATCGAACGCTTTTTGCGTCAAGTGATAGAAGCGCTGAAGGAATTTTGGATTCTTTGGCCTGGCCAATGAGATACATTACTTTTCTCATGTGATCATGGGAAAGTCTCCTTCATGAAACCCACTTGCTCCCTACAAATTAGGCGATCCATAACTTTTGATAGTCTATTAGCAAGAATTTTGCCAATATTTTAATGTCGGTATTAAGGAGGGAAATGGCGATAACTATCTAAACTAGAAGGATCCTTCCCGGGTTTTAAAATCAGGGATATCGTGGCTTCTAAGAAGCCTGGATCCGAGATGCCACAATTGGACCAGTGCTTAAACGTATCCAACAGAATTGGGGAGATATCAGGGAGAAAGGTTTTATAAAAATTGCTCGAAAATCCATCAGGGCCTGGAGATTTATCAGGAGGCAACTGTTGAATGACCTGATGGATCTCCGAAATCGTAATTGGTGTACTCAGACCTTCAGCCTCGAGCTTCCGATAACATTGGCAGATTAAGTCGCACTAAGAATGCAGCAATTTCCGAGTCCGAGGGCCTAGAATCTGGTTCCTGGGCATATATTTTTGAAATATTCCCGAATATTTTTGGTATTTCTCTCAGGTCTCTGTACATATCTGATCCTCCTGACCGACCTGTACACCCACAATATGTTGGGATGAATCCAACTGTTTTACCCTTAATGCAAGTAGTTTACTAGCCTTTTCTCCTATATCCAAATATTGAAGTCTTGCTCGAGAAAGAGCTAGTTCTGCTTGCTGGAATACTATTTCCGAGTACTGAGCCTGCAGTTTATGTAATTTAACCCACTCAGAATCAGGTGAGCACCGAGATAAACCAAATTCCATCCCTTTAATTGAGGATAAAATGGCACTTAACCTATCTCTTTGCTCACGCTTCTTCCTCGACGCTAACTTAATTAATTCACCTCTTAATGAACATTTTAAAGCTGCCCATATCAAATCTGTCTGCACCCCAGACCCTTTATTCTCTGCCAAAAAGTGAACTATACAGTCTTTCATGACCCTTAATGACGAATCCTCTTTTAAAAGCTGAGAATTTAGCCTCCATTGTGCTGACCTACGAATCTCTGGGTAGGGCCTGTAAATTATACTGACCGGGGCATGATCAGAAATTATTGATATATTGGAAACTGCAGAAGAACTAACTAAGATATAGTCAATTCTCGAATATGACTTATGTACCGGAGAATAAAAGGAGTATTGTCTCATATCTGGATTAAATATATGCCAGATATCGACTAAGGCTGATTTATAAATGAAATCTTTTATGGCCCTTTGCGCTGCAGATAGGCCCCTGCGTCTGTCATGAGACCTATCCAGGTCATTTTGGAGTACCAAGTTCCAATCTCCTCCAAGAATGGTAACCTTTTGACTATCTTGGCCCATTTTGCCAAAAAGATTTACGAAAAAAGATGGTGAATCACTATTAGGACCATAGATTGAACCCAAGATCACTGACTGGGATGCTAAAAAGGCATGAACAAAAACATAATGACCCTCCGGATCCCAACATTCATGCACTAATTTAAAAGCGACCCCTCTAGCAATTAAAATGGCAACCCCAGCTCTTTTAGTTGAAGATCCAGCACCAAACACCTGGGCTACCCACATTCTCCTAAAATGATGAAGATCCGTTCTTTTTAAATGGGTCTCCTGTAGAAACACAACTTGCGCCCCCAAGTGGGTAAGGTGCTTTAGCACCACCTGCCTCTTGACCCTATCCTTGGCTCCTTTGATATTCCAGCTGACAAGTTTATAAGGCAAGAACATGATGACTACCAAAATTATAATGAGGATTAATGTAATCCAATATGGGATATAGCCATGTAACATTTTGACTGAAAATTACATACTCCCAGAAGACTAAGAAAAGCCCATCTCTTTCTGAACCTAGAGACTTGAAAATCCCCCCTCTCCTCCCATCCATCCACCCAACGATAATATCCCCATCCCCCTTCAAAAATACCTCCCAACATTTCCCCCTCCCCCCTTGAGACACAAACCCCCAGTTCCTTAGAACTGCACTCCCATTACAAACCTGCCACATGATAAAGATCCAAGCAACCCAAAGCTTATCACCCTCACCTCCTCAACCGAACCCCCACCCATAATTAACATAATTTTACGTAAATCCAGTCTTAATATAAGAACTTCCTGAACCCAGTTGAACATTCTCTGAGATAACAGTGTATAAAAAAAAAAGGGGGAGGGAAGAAGATAAGCCCCCATCCCTTATATATTTTGATCTATATAATATTTATCTTATTCTCAGAAAAATCAACATAATCCAGTCCGGATATAACTTCATGGGTCCATCAGTTACTTCTTGAGAAATGTCCAGCAAAAAAAAAAAAAAAATTGGATTCAGAAGATTATGTCCAAACTGCTCAAAATATTAACAGCAACATTAGTTGACGAGCAAGATAAGTATTCACTTAACAGGATCCAGTAGCCACAGCTATAAGCCCAATAGTCTTCATTTAAAAAGATCTGGTAACAACTGCTGCAACTCTTGTAACGCCTGCTGATGTGAGTCAAAGGATAACCATTTGCCGCCATGAGAAACCATTAAAACTGCAGGATATTTCACTTTGAATGGCTTGGATGCAGCAATAAGTTTGGAGACAATAGGATGTAACTCTTGTCTTCTGACCCTCACGGAGTGTGGAAGATCCTGAATGATTCGAATATGCTTTCCTTCCCACAAAAGCTCCTTCATACCTCTGACCTTTTCCAACACATGCTGTTTGTCTATAAAGTTGAGAAATTTCAGGATTAAAGGCCTGGGGGGTTGCCCTTGTGCAGGGGGAGGACGCAAAGCTCGATGCGCTCTTTCTATAATATATTCACCCCCTCCAGGAGGAGAACCAGCAACCTTAAGGCAGAATCTTTGCATGAACGTGATTGGGGCAGTCCCTTCCTCTTTCTTTGGAATACCTATGACCACTAAGTTATTTCTTCTACTGCGACCCTCCAAGTCCTCCAACTTTTCTTCAAGTTTTTTAATTCGTCTTTTAGTCAGAACCAACTCAGAATCAGCCCCAGCCTGCCTTGTTTCCAGGGAAGTCACTTTAGCCTCTGTGTCTCCAAGCCTTCTTGTGATCGAATCCACGGATTTTTTAATGTCATGCATATCCTCAGCCAACGCTTTCATCGAGGATTGAAGCGGCTGCATAATCTCCAAGAATTTCGATTCTGTGAGAGGGACGTCCACAATGGGGAGCTGAGAGAGGCTTGTGGCCTGTTGTTTAGCTCGTTTCACGGCCTGCTGCTTTTCGGGCGTCCTAGGGGGCGAGTGTTTCTGCCGCGGCTTTCTAACAAAGACCTCCATCTCTGCTTAGGTCAACAAGTGCAGCAATGGTCAGAAACCTCACTCGTTTACGCCAGGAAGTTCTTTATGTCCAAAACGTGAGTGAAATTGCCAAAAATCAACAGTAGTGGGCAGAGCTCCGGGAGAGTGCGACCGACGCTCAGGCTGCCATCACGTGACCCCTAAAAGAAGACTCTTTAATAGCAAAATAATTCTTATCTTATTATAAGACAATCTATCAAAAATGAAATTCAGAAGGAATGGAAGAAATAGACTCACATTTAGATTTGATACATTTTAAACAAATGGAGATATCTAGTTAAATCTTTTTTCAGCTTTTCTCAGCAAGAAGTTAGTTGTGCTATTAAAGATGTGCACTCTGCTGATTTTTTTTTTTAATTATTTGAAAAAAGAAGATTAATCCCTGGCTGACTAAATTGGCTATTGGGCTAAAACAATGTGACTCAACCAATACCATTTCAGGTGTAATATTGCTGGCAAAAGAAAATACAAATCAGACAGTAACAGAGAATTTTAGGTCAGTGGCCTTAATTAACACTGCTTATAAAACAATAAAACAATAGCCAAATTTATAGTAAATTCAACAGAAAAACAGCTAGGAAAAATACAACATCCTAATCAATGGGGATCAGTAAAGGACCATACACTTTTTTAAGGCTTAATAAATGTGCAAACAGTCATAGAAATAAAGTAAATAATGACAAGATGCACCCAAATCCTTTGATCTGTTGGTGTAGCCATTTATATTAAAGTGCATAAATGAATGGGGGTTTCCAGAAAATATTATCACTTCACTTAAACAACTGTGCAATAGTTTGATGGTCTCTTTTATCTGTTTATTTAGCTTTCGCTAACCGGGTAAGCACAGCAGACAAGACATGCCTATTTTCAGGAGCAACCCGGGAGATTACAAGATACAATTACAGATAGGATAACAGCATGACAAAGAAGTGTAGTACAGGCATTGAACAGTGCAAACAATAAACAAGAGACATATGCAATAGTGGTAAAGTCAAGCAAGCAGTAAAGGGTTATATACATATCATGAAAGGATACAAGAGCATTAGGGTACAATACATGAAATTCAGAAGATTTATTAAAGGGGAATGAAACATTGCAAGGGTCACTCACATTGTGAAAGCCCATGAAAAGATCTTTCAAATGAGGTATTGGGTTTACCTGTAGGGGACAGGAGTCTTGAGATATGACTAGCTAAATAATGTGTAAATCAAATCAAAGCAACAGCCATTTCATGTAGTCTTAAAAACAGGAAGTGATGTCACTGAGTGGCAAGCTGTATGTTGTTAATTACAGCTTGCCCCTTAGTGACATCACTTTCTGTTTTAAGATTACATGAAATGGTTGCTGCCTTGTTTTGATTTACAGATGATTTAAATATGCATATCTCAGGACTTTTAACCCCTACAACAAAACCCAATACCTTTTTCAATATAACTTTCCATGGGCTTTCACAATTTCAGCAATCCTGCAATGTTTACTTTCCCATCCAGGCTTTACAAGGTATGACAGTGATGTACCCTGTCTCCAATACTTTATGTTCTTTCACTAGCACCCTTACTAGCAAGAATAAGAAATATTACAGGCATAAAAGGAATGTAGTTATTTGGAAAGCAGTATAGCGCAGTGGTTTAAGGCTCTGAGCTGCAAATCTCAAGACCTGGGTTTGAATCCCACAGCCCCCACTTGCATACTGTGTGACCCTGAGCAAGTCACTTAACTTCCCTGTGCTCCCAGGTTGCACCTGTAAACAAGCTTTCAGCTTAGTGTGTCTCACCTGGTTAAATAATTGGGAAAAAAATATATATATATAAATGTAACTTGTTTGTAGATGATGTGTTGGTACTTTTAAGTAACCCTATAATTTCCTGTCAATCTCTTATGACTGAGGTGGAGATATATTCTCACCTCTCTGGGTATAAATTAAACTTATCTAAAACAACCCTACCAGCCCTACTAATTAGTAAAACCTCTGAAAATACAAAAATGAATGTAAATGGTAAAAAATCTGAGGATATGATTAAATACCCAGAAAGTTAGTTAACGAATAACATATCACAAACTGTTAGTGTTAAATATAAATAATGCTTTTGAGAAGCTAATAAACCACATGGAGAGATTGAACAATATCTTTGTCTCATTATGGAGTTGCTTAGAGACTTTAAAAATGCTTTTAATGCCTTACGTTACACAGTATGATACAAGCAATGCATGGAACAATAGTTCCATTTGTTTTTTTTCAAGCTGAAAAGAGTTTTTTTGTCAAATGTTTATAGTGAGGTGAATGTCCGAGAATTGTTTGGAATAAATTTATTAGTAGTCAGCAAAATGCAGTTTTTTGGTTGCCCATATCAAAATTACTATCTTATGGCAAGCAAAGTGTAAGTGAAGACAGCTTATTAGTAGACATTATTTATTTATTTAGTTTTTGCTGACCAGGTAAGTGCACTAGACAAGTCCTGCCTGTTTTCAGGCACAACCCGGGGGAGGGGGATACAGATGAATGCCAACTGACCTTGAACCAGATTAAGCTGTTGGTATTTTTCGTGAATGGAGGAAATTTGGCCATTGCACCGGGGAAATTCCCCTGCTCTTTTTCAAGAAGTGCCATGGGATCTTTAACATCCACCTGAACTACCACCAGAACAGGCAGATGGGACCTCAGTTTAATGTCTCTTCTGAAAGACAGCACCTCAGGAGTGCAGCACCCCCCCTCATGCTGCACTACAGTGCCAGTATTGGGATATTAACCCAAGTGCCTGGTGTGGGGATAGAACCCACAGCCTACTGATCTCCCAGCCTCAGAGGTGAGTGTGCTACCTGCTGAGCCACTGACACTACAAATTACCATATGATAAACAGACACATCATTTGGGCAAATTTATACATTCAGTAGAAGATATATTAGAAAAACACCATTTTTTTAATAAAGGATATACTGATAGGAGAAAAAATGAATGAAAGCTCTAAGATGCCTCTCTTTATTGAAACATCACTTTGTAGCACGTTTATTGGGATTAAAGAAAGATAAAGCTACAGTACCTAAACATTATAGTGTGTGTGATTTGTAGCTTTGGGCATAAAGTTTAGGCACAGGTTTTGGGTAAATTTATAACCACTTTTAAGATGCCGTAACAGTCACTTGGGTGTCAGTGTGCATAAATGTCTTTGGAAGCAACCCATAATCTGAACACTACCTCAGTATCAGACAACCCTTCTGACTATGTGTAAACCATTTATTAATGGCAGCAGGTGCAACCAACTCTTTTCTACTAGAAGATGATGTTGTGGCAAGTGGTACTATTACAGGAGAAGCACAAACCCTACATGAAGCTTTTAGAAATTTACAAAGGCTTACACATCAAGCTTGTGGGTTGTTTTGGAACCAAAGTAGCCTTGAAGCCTGTCTACAGGTATCTAGAATACACAGAGGTTGGAGAATTTTAAAGAGCCCTTCCTATGGTCAAGATGAAGCTGAGTTTATGAGGCAATGGGAGTTGATACTAATTGAGGCAAGCAAGTTAATTAATTTGATCATCGAGCATAGCAAAGAAAAAAAAGCAAAATAGAAAATTAAAGATAGATTTTAACTTTTGTCACCCATGGTGATTTTGAAATGTACAATCAGAATTTAAAAGAATCAATCACAAAATTGGATAATGAACTCAAAAAATCAAACGAAACTAAATTTGTCCATGACAAAGAGAACTATGAAAATAACAAAGTATTTACTTGTAAAAAGGACAGGAGAATGGGCATTGTCAAGAGAAATAAGCAAGTCTCCTTTAATTTGAGCACAGATGACGAGTGGGTCAGAGCTAGAAGATGATCAGGAGCCTTTATTAGAAGAAACCAGGCTACTGGCAGACCCACTCTTTCAGCCCCGCCACAGCACCAAACCCAACAGATATCAAGGGGAGTTCAGTGAATTTCAAGAAGGAGGATGCAGAGGGGGAAGAGGTGGAGGTCAAGGTACACACAGAGGTCAGTGAGGGACTCAACAACAGAACAAACATCCACAACAGAATCTGCTGCAGCAGCACTCATAGGGGAACAGGAGGAGATGAGAGAGGAATCTGTGATTTCATCTAAGGTGATTCATTTTTCTAATCATATTCTGATCATAGTGGAAAAGTCCAAATAAAGGACTTAAGTTTGCACCAAAAGTACCTGTAAATAGATTTTAAATGATATTAGATCTGTATGTGGCTTTCTGTAATTTGAGTTTAAGCTCCTTTTTTAACAAGACAGAAATGAACAACTCAAATGACAACACAGAAACTACTACCCCACATCAGTACCTTGACCGATATCGTTTTCAGAAAACATCTGTATTTTGCCGCCCATCCCCACACACACACACAGTCCAGCTATTATTACATTCTAGGATTTAGTAGAGAAAGAATTGTTGGAATTATTTGACAATCTGCCAAATCTTAACTATCAAAATGTGACTCTAACTGACAGAGAAGCTTTGAATACTTTACAAAAGGGTAGCAACTTAATAACTAAAATCAACGATAAAGGCAGAAATGTTGTGCTGATGAACAGAAATGATTATACAGAGGAAGTATACTGGCAGTTGAACAACAGAGACTTTTATCTTAAATTAACTGAGGATCCAGCAGGGTTTTCAAGTTTACTATTGATGAAGCAATTAAGGATGCATTTTAGAAGGAATAAATTGATATGAAAAATAAAGACATTTTGACACTTGATTTTCTGATTGTAGTGACTTTATAAATCACCTCAAATCCATAAGTCTGTGGTAAAGCCACATGGTCACCCAGTCATAAGTGGAACTGGTTCTCTTACAGAACCCTTATGTGATATATACTGTAGATTCATTTTTGAGACCATTTGTTACTGCTTTGCTAGCTTAACTGAGAGACACAAAAGGTGTGCTAGAACAGATGGGGGATGTTGTGGTGGACTGAGACTCTTATCTGATTAAGAAACATAGAAAAACAGAAATTATTGACAGATAAGGACCGCTAGGCCCATCCAGTCTGCCATAATTCCTACCCTTGTTTGGGCCTCTGACCCTACTTGATCAACTGCTTTCTCTTCTCCTTTCCACTTCTAGGGTTCCCTTATGCCTGTCCCATGCATGTTTAAATCCCTGCACTGTGCCTGCTTCCACCAACTCCTGTGGCAGGCTATTCCAGCATCTGTCACTCTTTCCATGAAGAAAGACTTCCTTACATTTCCCCTTATCCTGCCATCTTCCAATTTCATATCATGCCCCCTCATTCTTGTACTCCTCCTATGTAGGAAAATCTCACCCACCTGCACCTTGTTTATGCCTTTAAGGTACTTGAAGGTTTCTATCATGTCTCCCCGCTCCCTCTTCTCCTCAAGCGAGTACATATTGAGGTCCTTTAATCTCTCCTCATATGCTTTCTGGTGCAAGCCCTGTACCATCTTTGTCTCCCTTCTCTGGACTGCCTTCACCCTGTCAATGTCCTTACAAAGATGCAGGCTCCAGAACTGTACACAGTACTCTAGGTGAGGTCTCACTAGTGTTTTATACAAAGGAATCACCACCTCCCTCCTTCTGCTAGTGATACCTCTGCCTATGTACCCCAGCATGCCACTGGCCCTCCCCGCAGTCTTTGTACTCTGTTTAGACACCTTTAGGTTGCCTGAAATAATAACTCCCAGATCTCTTTCTTCCTTGATGACCATCGGCAACTACCCCCCCATTCTGTAACTCTCTCCAGAGTTCCCTCATCCCAGGTGCATTATTCTGCACTTCTTTCAATTGAACCTCATCTGCCACACCTCAGATCACTCTTCAAGCTTCCAAAGTTCCCTCCTCATTTTCTCCACCCCATCTGGAGTATCAACCCTGTTGCAGATCTTGGTGTCATCTGTAAAAAGACAGGCCTTTCCCTCCAGCCCTTCTGCTATGTCACTGATGAAGACATTAAACATGACTGGCCCAAAGACTGATGCCTGAGGCACTCTACTAGTCACCCCCTCTCCCTGGACTGGATTCTTATTTACTACCACCCTCTGCCTCCTGTCCATTAACCAGTTTCTAACCTAGTTTACCATCTTGTGGCCCATGTCCAGACTACCCATCTTGCTAACCAGCCTTTTATGTGGGACAGTGTCAAAGGCCTTGCCAAAATTGAGGTAAGCGATGTCCACCGCTTCCCCCTGATTTACCTCCTTCATAACCCAGTCAAAAAAATCTATCAGATTCATTTGACACGACCTTCCTGCTGTGAATCCATGTTGCCTTGGATCTTGGGCACCATTGGTTTCCAAGTGTCCCATTATTCTTTCTCTAAGCAGTGCCTCAATGATATTAACCACTACTGAGGTGAGGCTGACTGGCCTATAATTCCCTGCCTACTCCCTGCCACCACATTTGTGAAGAGGAACTATGTGTCCCCTCCTTCAGTTTTTTGGAACCACTCCTATGCTGAGCAACTCAGTGAACATGGTTGCAAGATGCACTGCTAGCTCCCTACCCAGCTCCCTTATTATCCTTGGGTGTATGCCATAAGGCTCCATTGCCTTGTCCACCTTCAGTTTTATGACATCCTCCAGGACTGTCTCCCCAGTAAATGGACTGGTGTTCACCCCCCCTTCATATCTGTTACCCAACTGTGGTCCTTGACCCTCCCCCTCTTCAGTAAATACTGAACAGAAGTATTTATTCAGTATTTCTGCCTTCTCCAGGTCTCCCTCCTTACACTCCCCTTCCTCCCCTCTGAGTCTTACAACCCCTCAGCTTTCCTTCTTTTGATGATGTACCTATATAGTCTAATTTCTTCACTGTCTGCACTAACCTTTTCTCAGTCCATGCCTTTGTGCTTCTAACAACCTTCCCTGCTGGTTACTATAGATATACAGTTTCTGTACACTAACATTACCACAAAGAAGCTTTAAATGTGATTGCCTTCTATTTAAAACAAAGATCTTTTGATTTAAATCCACCAGCAGAGTTTTTACTTATACTTACTAATTTGTGCTGAAAAACAGTGTTGTTTTATACAGTAATTAATTTTTCCATCAACTGAAGGGAACAACCATGGGGGCGACTCTAGCACCCTCTTTAGCTAACATTCACATGGGTGCCTGAGAACAGGAAAAAATATTTGACCTAGCCATAAATCCTTTTTCTGACAGGCTACATATTTGGCATCACTATGTACTTGACGGGGTGGGAGTGTGGCGTGGGGATATTTTGGTGTTAGAGGATTTTGTACAATATTTACAACAAGCAAATTCCCACCTTAAATTCACTTACACAGCAGGTAAAGAATCTGTCATTTTTATACACGTTGTTTCAATTAAGGCTCAAGAGGGAGGGATTACCACTGATATTTTTTTGAAAAGAGACAGGTAGGAATACTTTGCTCATGGCCTCCAGCAGTCACCCACACCACACTGTCCGAAATATACCAAAAGGGAACTTTTTACATGCTAGACAGAACTGTGGCATGAGTGAAAGTTATGAAAGAGCAACCAGAGACCTGGAACATAGATTCCAGGAAAGAGGGTATAGTTGGGAAACTATCTGCCACCAGACATGTGATTTGATACACAGACAAGAAAGGGAATATTTAATTATATATATATATATATATACAGTATAGGGAAGCTGGGAGCCAAGGAACAGTGGGCTAAAATAAAAGAGGGCACAGAAAAAGCTACAAATCTCTGTGTCAGGCAGGTTAGCTTGGGCAAGAGACACAAGAACTAGCCAGAGCCAATATGGCTGTAAAATGATGTTATTGGTGGTAATGAAAAATGTGCAAGAAAGACAGTATCATAACAAACACATACCATATGTGTTTTTTGAGCAGCTCAAGCATTTGGACAGTAACTAAAAGCTTACATCCATGAAACTCTTGCTTCTCTATCCAGATTGTATCCCTGCTTCACAAACTAGTGCTAGTATAAAGTGATGAAATTTTCATCAGATGACTGATTTGCACATTCCAACCTCTTTTTCCCCTTTTTTATATATGTATAGGAGGGAGGGAGGGAGGGTCATCCTTCCCCTCCCCGGTGCAGTAATCCAAATTGGCTCAGGACCTGAGGACACCTCAGGATGGAAGTATGGTAGGAGCATCATGAAGCCTACTTCTGCTTCCAGTTTTCCATTTTCTGTCTCCATCCCTGCACTGGGGCATGCAGGCCAGATGTGCATATGTATGTGGAGACGTGCGCACATCCACGGAATCCCACAGTTCCCTCCTTTCCCTGCCATCTTCAGACCTGCATTACCACCACACCTCCACCTGGTGGCAGTCATTCAGCGGGAGAGGCAGTCCTCCCTCACTGGGAAAGGAGAGCAGTCCAGTGGATACTCATTCCTTTCCCGCCCTGGCCAACCCCCGGCACCCCAGGCTTGTTCCTGACACAGGCTCACTGGTGTGACAAGAGGTAAGGCATTCAGTGTTTCAGACCTGTACACCACTGAGCCAGCTACTAATGTCATTTCTTTGCCAAACTGTGATTTAAATACATCAAAAATTACAAGCACATAAGCAATTGCAATGGACTAGATAGGCTGGGCAGTGAATATAATTAATCATGTTTTACTTTTTCTTTTTACATGTTCCTCTCTGTTCCCTACCACTACAGTGTGTAAGGTTGTGTGTTAATCTGAGCTGTATTATTCATAACCTCACAGTGGGAGGTCATGGAGATCAGAGGGGGACTGGTATGGTCATGTGTTTTAGAAAAAAAAATTCTCCCTTGATAGAATTACTCTCCTGGAAATTAAACAACCCCAGTTACACTATACACTTTACATCTGTACTGATATTAACTACCAAATGATGTATTTACAAAAAGAGAGCAATAAACAACTATATCACACATTTCCATTCCGAGTCATGCATGTACACTCATTCCATGACAGAATGTTCTATAATTCTTTTAAAAATATTTTCTAAATCCATTTCAGTGAACTTCACTACAGGGCAATGTGACTCCACTGGCTACCGTAAACTATGATAATAAGAGTGCAAAACTTCTCCTTTAAGAATTGCACTAACAGTGTCCACAGAACCCAATAAAAAGGGGGGAGGGATGATGCAACAGGGACATGGAGTCAAATTACTAATATATTGGGTACTGCAGTTTTGTGAAAATATTTCAAAAGAGATGGTGCTAACAAATGTGTGAACAGTGGCCCTGTTAGTGCAGTTCTTAAAGGAACATTTTTGTGCTCTTTATTCTTTAATAAAAAGGGACCACTACGGTCTCAGTGGGCCTACCTGGTCACCAAAATTTAAATAATAAAATAAAAAAATTAATGGTTGCCAATGCTGGCACCTTTCTCTTTAGTGTTCACTGAAATGGATTTAGAAAACAGTTTTTAAACAATTATGGAACATTCTGTCATGGGGTAGGTGTAAATGCATGGCACAGAATGGAAATGTGCGATATACTGTAGTTGTTTCTCGTACTACTTTTGTAAATATCTCATTTTGTATCTCACAGTGGGAGGTCACGGAGGCCAGAGGGGGACTGGTATGCTCATCTATTTTAGAAAAAAACTTCTCATTTGATAGAATTATCATTCTGGAATTTAAGCAACCCCAGTTACACTATGTACTTTATATCTGTACTGATATTAACTGCCAAATGAGATATTTGCCAAAGTATCTCAAGAAAAAAACTTTATCACACATTTTCATTCCGTGCCATGCATGTACATTCACCCCATGACAGAATGTTCTATAATTCTTTAAAATATATTGTCTAAATCCATATCAGTGAACTTCACTAAGGCGCAATGTGACTGCACTGGCTACAGTAAACTAATGTGAGTGCAAATGTTCTCCTTTAAGAACTGCACTAACAGGGTCCACAGAACCCAATAAAAAGGGGGGGGGACAATGCAACAGTGGCATGGAGTCAAATTATTAATATATTGGGTACTGTGGTTTTGTAAAAATAGTTCAAAAAAGAAGGTACTAACAAAGTGTGGCTAGTGACCCTGTTAGTGCAGTTCTTGAAGGAAAATGCTTCTTCTCTTTATTTGTTAATGGTTGCCAGTGCTGTCACCTTGCCCCTTAGTGTTCACTGAAATGGATTTAGAAAACAGATTATAAACAAATATAGAACATTTTGTCGTGGGGCGAGTTTTAATGCATGGCACAGAACTGAAATGTGCAATATATTGAAGTTGTTTCTCGCACTACTTTTGTAAATATCTCATTTTGTGGTTGATATTCACATAGATATAAGCTGTATAGTATAATTGTGGTTACTTAAATTGCAGGATGGTAATTCTACCAAGTAAATTTTCTTTAAAAAACACATGAACGTATCAGTCCCCCTCTGATCTCTGTGACCTCCCATGAGGAGACTGTGAGGCTGTGAATTATGCAGCTCAAATTACCACGCAGCACTACAAGCTGTAGTGGTAGAGACCAGAAAGCATGATAAATGTAAAAAGAAAAAGTAAAACATGATTAATTTTATTCACTGCCCATCGTATCTAGTCCATTGCAATTGCTTATGTGTTCTTGATTGTTGATGTAGTAGAGTAGAAGTAGAAGTAGAGTGTATTTATTTTGGGCACCCTTCCCGGTAGGCACAGAGTGCCCTTACAGCAGAATACACAGATACTGGTATACAAAAATAGCAATAAGGGACAGTCAACACACAATACATAAAAATCTACACAAACCCTTTAAAAATCTAAAAACAGACTGATTCCCAAGCTGTCAGATGGTCCCAAAACAAATTCCTCAGGTCACAAAGGCCTGCTCAAACAGTAAGGCCTTTAGATGTTTTTTAAAGAACTCTATGGATGGTACCTCCTGGAGGTATGCTGGTAAAGAATTCCAGAGGACCGGGGCTGCCACTTCAAATACCCAGTCCCTGGAAGATTTTAACCGAGCCCTGGAGACCTCAAGGAGGGCCTCTCCAACCGATCTGTGGGAGCGAGACAGGGTGTAGGGATGCGGGAGTTCCTTCAGGTAGCCCAGACCCAGCTCACATAGGGCATTGTAGGTCAAACTACCTACTTTAAAGGTGATGCACCAGTGCACTGGCAGCCAATGCCATTTGTGCAGCACTGGTGTAATGTGACTGAACCTCAAGTGTGCAGTCAACAGCTGAACAGCTGTGTTCTGCAGAAGTTGCAGGCACTGCATTGCACCTCCTCTGACCCCAAGGTAGAGTGTGTTATAGTAGTCAAGCCTCGAAGTGATGAAAGCATGTACCAGAATGGCCAGGTCATCAGGGGGAATAATGGACTTAATTCAGATGATGTTTCAAAGATGGTAAAACCTGGTCCAGACAACAGATGACACCTGAGCATCAAATGTCAGCTCATTGTCCAGAACACTGCCCAAATTCTTCACCTATAGGGTGGCCTCCAGTTTGGTCAGGCCAATTAAAAGCCCCAACCTACTCCCAGAGGCCTCCATTCCTCTCCTTTGACCCAGCTCAACTACCAGCACCTCAGTCTTCCCCTGGTAAAGTCTCAGGCAGTTCGACAACATCTAGGCCTGGATCTCTGCAAAGCACTCATTTAGTACGTTAAATGCATCAGATCTCCCAGGTGCAAAGGAGAGGTAGAGCAGAGTATCATCAGCATAGCAATGAAAACTCAGCTTATACCATGTTATAATCTCACCCGGGGCAGCATGTACACTGCAAACAACATGGGGGAGAGGACAGAACCTTGGAGAACTCCACAGGGCAGGCCCATTGGGTCTGAGGAATAATTACCCAGTACTACCCTATGAGACCTGCCCTGTAGAAAGGACTCAAACCAGCTGACAACCTTGCCAGTGAGTCCTACATACTCCCTCAGCCTTCAATTAAATTATAGTTCAGTAAAGAAATAAGATTAGTGACATGACTGGGGAATCCAATCCCAGAATAAATATATAGACTGAGGTTATGATGTAAGGGCAAAATATATATATATATATATATATATATATATATATATAGGGAAAAGAGGTTGGAATGTGTACATCAGTCACTTGACAAAAATCTAATTTCTTACAATACCACTAGGAGAACAGGCAGACAGAACTGGAATGTAAAGGAATGCCAGACTATGTCAGTCCATGGTAGCAAAACAAGGCTAAAACACAATGGGGTGTGTGTGTGTGTGTGTGTGTGTGTGTAATTTAACACCTAGGAGGAAACAACATGGCAGTGATTGATTGAGCACAGCACTGTTAACCCTTACTGCCTAGAGGCAGAACTGTAATATTATGTAAAGTAATTCTCGACTAATGACTGATATGTTACTCTGGCAAAGTAGGAGAGGTGTTGCAACTGCAAAGGAAATGCACGTTGTTTTTTCTTGTTCTTTGGGAAGGGACTTTGTTATCTGGTGTAATTATCTTGCATAGGAGACTGTGCTGCAAGTCCAACATGTTCTTCAGTGGGAAAGAATGCTCTGAAGTAATGCTGAGTCCCTTTTTGAAGCAAGATGTCTGCAGAGCCATGCCCATTGCAGCCATAAAAAGAGACCACTATGGTTCTCTAAAGGGGTAGCAGAAAAAGTAAGAGCAAAAAAAAAATGGCATTTAGAAGGTACAAACAAAAACAGATGAAGGAGGATAAGGAGAGTTACCAGAAGAAACAAAGGAAAGTAAGGAAGGCAGTTAGGAATGCAAAAGCACAAACAAAGGAAAATATTGCCAAATCAGTGAAAAAAGTGGATACAATTTTTTTTGGATACATAAGCGAAAAGAGAAAGACTAAGGGAGGGATAGTAAGGCTGAAAGGGGAAGTAGGGGGTTTTGTGATACAGACCACCAAAAAACTGACATATTGAACAAATATGTCTGTTCAGCATTTACAAAGGAAGGGGTAGGTAACGGGCCAATGACAGAGGACAAGAGCATTAAGGGAAAGGAGGTAGTCACTGTCCTTTTATAGAGGAAAGAGTCTTTAAGGAACTAAAATGGTTAAAAATAGACAAGGCAATGGGACCAGACATGGTGCACTCCAGGATACCGAGGGAACTCAAGGAAGAGCTGACTGCACTTCTGACAGCCCTGTTCAATGTGTCATTAGAAACAGGGGAGGTACAAGGGGACTGGAGAAGGGCAGATGTAGTCCCACTCCGCTAAAGTGGAAATAGGGAGGAGGCAGGAAATTACAGGCCAGTCAGCCTGATGTAGGTGGTGGGCAAGGTATTGGAATCACTACTGAAGAAAAGGATTGGGGAATACCTCGTTATCAGTGGTCTAAAGATCCAAGGCAACATGGTTTCACGGGGGGGAGTTCTTACCAGACGAGCCTGATCAAATTCTTTGACTGGGTAATCAAGGAAGTGGATCAGGGAGGAGCAGTGGATGTGGCCTACCCGGATTTCAGCAAGGCCTTCAACATGACCCCACATAAAAGACTGGCAAGCAAGCTTGGGAGTTGAGGAGTAGGTCCTAAAGTAGTACAATGGGTATAGAGCTGGTTAAGCAATAGGATTCAGAGATGGTGATAAATGGCATCCAATCTAGAGTAGGCAACATGACCAGTGGGGTGCCACAAGGGTCCGTACTGGGCCCCGACCCTCTTCAATGTCTTTATTAGTGATATTACAGAAGGACTGGAAGGGAAAGTATGTCTGTTCATAGATGACACAAAACTCTTCAACAAAGTGGACACACTGGGGGGTGGAAAGAATGAGGGATGATCTAAAATAGCTGGAAGAATGGTCACGGGTTTGGCAGCTGGGTTTCAATGCAAAAAGTGGAAAATCATGCACTTGGAGCACAGAAACCCAGGGGCAACATACCAACTGGGAAGAGAGGTATTAGCAGTCACAAAGCAGGAAAGGGACCTGAAGGTAATCATTTCTGATGACCTGAAAGTAGCTAAGCAGTGTTACAAAGCAGTGGGAAAGGCTGGAGAGATACTGGGATGCATAAGCACAGGAATCACCAGCAGAAAGAAAAAGGTAATAATACCCCTGAACAGATCACTGGTGAGACCACACCTCGAGTACTGTGTCCAGTTCTGGAGACCCCATGTCTGAAGGACATGGATAGGGTTGAGGCAGTACAAAGGATGGCAACCAAAATGGTTCAGGGCCTGCATCAGTCTGGGTGTTGGACACATGGAACAGCCTCCCAGTGGAGATGGTGGGTGTTATAATGGTTACAGAATTCAAGAATTCAAGGATGCATGGTATAGGCACAAATGTATCTAAGCAGTAAGGTGGGGGGGGGGTTAGAACCGAAAACAGAGTAGGGTCTGCGGTGACACTGTAGGTAGGGAAAATAGGGCAGAATAGGTGGGCCAAGAGGTCCTTATCTGCCGACAACTTCTGTGTTTCTATGTTTCTAAAAAAAACTTTGACACCTTTAAAGTGGTGATTTGGGCTTACAGGTGACTTCTAGAAGCCCCCCCCTAGGATGGCATATTGAAGGCTCCAACAATAAAAGATGCCCTTGTTCATAGTCACTATCAGGAGAGACCTGTCACCTCATATGGTTAGGATGAAATTGTAAGGGATACTATCCATGTAAGCGATGTATTTATTGTAGATATGTTAAACAGGGTTGTTCCTTTAAGATCTGCACAATGGCAGAGATTTTAAAAATAAGACAACGTATTACTTGTGATACTTCAAGGGTAATATACTGTATCTGACAGAATGCACTTGTGGATCATTTTATGTTGACAAATAATGAGAAGTTTTAAAACACGCATTGAAGAGCATTGTCGGGCCATAGAAAGGAAAGACATAACTTATGCTACACCAGCCCATATTAAGGAAGTTGCAAACAAATCAGAACATGCCTTCTCCTTTATGGCTATTGGCTAAGTTTGCCCCAAACCAAGAGGTAAGGAGTTCAATAATTTAGTGGTGAAGTGGAAGGGTTTTTTTTTTTATTATTAACTTAGAGGCTAATAGAGTACCCAGTTTAAATGTGGTTTTTGAGCTGAAACCTTACCTGAAATAAGATTTTCCTGATGTGTGGCTGTCCTCTGATTTATGATTTTTAGGTATTGGAGAAAGAATGACTCTTCAGGGACTATTAGCTTTTTATACACAGTTCATATTGTTTTATATGTGCACATACAGGAGCTGTATGTATTTTAAATTCTCATTAGTGATGGAACCTACATATTTAAATTGAAAATATATGGTTACTAAGGATTCTGATCACTAAGGCCCCATATTCAAAGCAGATGTACTGCGCAAATGGCAGATGTGCTGTACACAGCGTGATATTAAGAAGACCGGAGTGTGTCACACAAACAGGGATGCGCAGTTGCACACCACAAATGGATATGGCGCAGATGATGGGGCATATTTTTATTTATTTTGTTTTTGTTTACTGGCTGGGTGCACTAGCCACAAAATGACTATATTCAGGCATGACCCGGGAAGAGTTACAACAATCAGAGTAAGGCAGCAAACCATCTAAACAGAGTTATAGGACATGTACAAGGGTTATCAGTAGATACATGCATAAATACAAAACTCGCAGTCACATTTATAACAAAGAGAAACATTTGCATGACAAAAATGAAGCTTCCAGCTTTTACAGATTACAGTAGGCATGGTATGAAATAGGAGGCTAAATAGCAACAGAGAAATTATGGGGAAAAACAAGTAGTATAGCAACCAGACCAGGGAAGGACCAGGATAACCAGAACAAGGTACATACACTGGATGCTAAGAAATATGGGGCAGAGGATCTATATGTGATCTACATGAATATGTCGTGCAACCTCATATTGAACTGGACTGTGCAAACGGTGCACTGCACAACACATGTGCACGATCGCCAAAGTTAGGTTTACAGAATGCAGCCCTAACTCAGCAAGCCACCCAGAGTCAGGCAGAAGAACTGCACTGGGAGAGGGGGAGACAGTGTGTGGGAGAACGAGAGTGAGATAGAGCCAGAGAGTGGGGAGGGAAGGGGTGAGTCACACACACACACACACACACACTCACACACACCAACTGTAGGCAACAGACACATGGCACACCAATCAGTGAATCAATCCTTTATTTATATAGCACCTTTCAAAACCAAGACGCTGCACAATTAAAATACAATGTACAGCATAAAAATGTATTCTAAAATAATAAATATATCAATAAATTAAATTTTGTCTGGAGAGGCTAGATTGAACAAATATGTTTTTAAGTCAATTTTGAGTCTATCGATGGTCAGACACTCTCTTAATTGACAAGGTAAAGATTTCACAGGTAGGTGCCACAAAAGAAAAAGCATGGGCACCAGATGTTATTAAACGAACCCTGGGAATCTCTAGCAATCCCTTGTCAGTGGATTGGAGAGGACAGAGGGGGGCAGTAGGGAGTCAGGAGATCTTGCAGGTAGCTGGGTCCCTGTTCATGTAGGGCTTTAAAGGTTAGGAAGCCAACCTTAAAGGTGATCTGCCACTGAACAGGAAGCCAGTGCAGTTCGTGCAGCACAGGCGTAATGTGACTGGCCCTCGATGTCCCAGTCAGAAGCCTGGCCAAAGCATTCTGCACTAACTGCAGGTGGTGGATATCAACCCCTGGATGCCCTAGGTAGAGGGCATTGCAGTAGTCAAGGTGGGTGGTGACAAAGGCGTGGACCAATGTTGGAAGGTCATCTGGAGGAACCAGGTGTTTCACCCAGGTGATATTCCTCAGATGGTAAAATGAGGATTTAACCACGGCTGATACCTGAGATTTCAGGGTCAAATCATCATCAAAAATAACGTCCAGGTTATGCACCCGGTCTGAGGTAGTGAGCTGAACACCATCAAGCCATAGGTCTGACACCTGTCTAGCCCCCAAACCCGCCCCTGGATGACCTGGCCTCAGTACCAACACTTCAGTCTTGTCCAGATTCAGTCTCAGCCAGCTGGTGCTCATCCAGTCCCTGATCTCGGCGAGACAGTTGTTTAGCACAGAGACTCCATCAACCTGTCCTGGCAGAAAGGACAGATACAGTTGAGTATAATCTGCATAGCAGTGAAAACTCAAACTGTATCACCTAATGATATCTCCCAATGGCAGCATATGCACTGAGAACAATATGGGTGCCAGTATGGAGCCCTGTGGCACACCACAGGACAAGGGGAGAGCACCAGAGGAATAAATTCCAGTGACCACCCTCTAAGAACTGTCCACGAGGAAGGATCAAAACCATTTAAGGACTCTACCTGACAGCATCAGGTGTGTGGAATGGCTGCGGTCATGGCAGACGTGAGGAGACGGGGGAACAACACGCAGGCCAATGGAGGGCCAGTAGGCGATATGCCTGGCTGAGATGATACCATCCCTGCATCACTTACAAACAGCTGACAGACACAGTGATTGAGGTGTGGTAATGTGCAGGGCTTCAAACAGGCATGGGATAGGCATAAGGGAGCAATACAAATGACTATGAATAGATAGGTCACTGACAGAGCAAAGGCCGATGGCACATTTATAAGGTAGAAAAAAAAATGGGCAGACTGGATGGGCCTTGCGGTCCTTATCTGCCGTCAACTTCTATGTTTCTATGTTTCTATGTCTCAACATGGCATCTCTGGTACAGCTCTGGGAACTGCACCATGGTGAGCTGCAGGCACCCACACATAGACGCCATGCCATGGTGGTGGTGACAAAGGTCACTGCAGCCATGTGCCAGCTCGCCATGGGTACCTGGTGGTGAAAGCAAGGTGTAAAGTAACAGGAAGGGATTCCACTCAATAAACTGCCAGATGGTGTGCAATCCCACAGGGAAAATCACCTGTGTGTATGCCAACCACCCTGGGAGTGCACATGACACCTACAGTTGGCACCAGTCTGACCTGTGCCACCGGTTTGTGTCCGGGGACTTGCCCGGGGGTCAACCCATGGGCGAGTGCAGTGCAAAAGCAGCACAGGTGTACACAGTGTACAAAGGGTGCAGCCCTGGGGGATGTACAAGGGGCACAACAAGCTGACAGGAAGCAGGGCGTGCAGACATGCAACTTTTTTGTTGTTTTTTTTACCAGGAAAGACACACTAAGCTGAAGCTTGTTTACAGGTGCAACCTGGGAGCACAAGAAAGTTAAGTGACTTGCTCAGGGTCACACAGTATGCAAGCGGGGGCTGTGGGATTCAAACCCAGGTCTCCAGGTTTGCAGCTCAGAGCCTTAAACCACTGCGTTATACTGCCTCCTGAAGTGTGGGTGGGGTGGTGTGAAACATGGACAGTGTGACAGGAGGCCAAAGGCAGGGGGCACAATGACAGCAACTGGCCAATGAACACCTGTGGCAGGGAACCACACAAGTATGGTGTGCGGCACACACAGATAGGGGTTTGTCCCTAGTGAGGATAGGTCACCTCCACCTGCCAGACAACATCACTGGTGCTTTGGGGACACAGTAACAGGCTACTGCCCTGTCAGCTGGGCTTTGTTCAGTATGTGGCAGCCACAGCCAGGGGTAATGGTCAGATGTCTCCCAGGTACATCAGCATGGAGAGACACTGACCGCATTGCTAAAATTGTTCACAAAGCAGGCGAAAACATTGATGTCCTAGTACACATAGGGACTAATGATCTCGCCAGCCGGTAAGTTGTGGAGACCAAGGAACACCTGACCAGGCTGGGTGACAAACTATCATCTATTTCATCCGGCATCTCCTTCTCTGAGATCCTGCCAGTTCAGGAGAGGGGAGCAGATGGACGGAAGGTCAGAGAAGGGAGATAGGGAGCTAAACACGTGGCTCAATGGCTGGTGCCAGGAAAAGGACACAGATTTGTAGGGAACTGGCAACAGTTCTGGGAGCGAAAGTTCTTTAAATTTGATGGACTGCATCTGACTAAGGAGGGAGTCAGTGCATTGGGGCAGAAGTTTGACATCTTTGCAGAATATTTAAACTAGCAAATGGGGAGAGGGGTGCAGCACCCCATATGTCGAATGGGAAGAACACCCTCCCCCTCAGCTAGTGGTCAAACAGGGATTCAGCATGTTTGCAGTTCATTTGCATCACCAGGTAAGAAAAAAGGTTTGTCTCCCCATACAATGCACAGGGGTAATGCCAAACCTCACCCAACAACTAACACACCAAAATCTGGCCAATGGAAAATCATGTACACAAATGCTCACAGCCTGGGAAATAAGATCCCAGACCTGCAGGCAATAATGTCAGAGGCTAAACTGGACATAGTAGCAATTAGTGAGACGTGGTTTACTGGTAACCACACTTGGGAGACTTCAGTACCTGGCTATGTATTGTTCAGAGGAGACCAAGGTGCAAAAAGGTGGGGAGGAGTGGCCCTGTATGTCAATGAAAATATCAAAGCTACAGAAATTCAGAATACACATAAGGAGCCAGAAGAACTGTGGGTCACCCTTGAAACAGGAAATGGGACAGCCATAAGAACTGGGGCCCCCAGACCAGGGGGAGGACATAGACACATTACTGTTAGAAGATATACAAAACATGACAGCTAAAGGGGAGCTTCTGATAATGGGAGACTTCAACATGCCGGATACAGATTGGCCAATCCCAGCAGGAACATCTGCCAGAACTAGACACATAGTGGATTTCCTGTAGGGGAAGGGCCTCAAACAATTGGTACAGCAACCCACAAGAGACAGGGCTATCCTAGATCTAGTACTGACTAACAAGGAAGGGATCACAGATCTCCAGGTAGAAGGTCACCTGGGGGCCAGTGACCATCACATGGTATGGTTCAATTTGGCTACTACATCTAAATCATCCCATTCAAGGCAAAATATGGGACTTCAGAGGAGCTGACTTTGATAAGATGGCCAACAGAGTTAAGCTAGCCCTGGCAAAAGAAACACAGGTGAGGGTACAGGCAAAGTGGGCAATCATTAAGGATGCAATACTTGAAGCAACATCCCATTGTGTTAGACAGAAAAGGAAGTGCAAAAGAAGAAGGAAACCACTTTGGTTCTCAAATACAGTAGCGGAAAAGGTCAGAGCCAAAAGGCTGACCTTCAGGAAATATAAGGGAACACAGCGGATGAAGATAGGGAGGCATACCAAACTGCCCTAAGGGAAGCAGGGAAGGCAGTAAAGCAGGCAAAGTCCCAAACTGAGAAACACTAGCACAAACAGTAAAGAAGGTGACAAGACTTTCTATAGATACATTAGTGAAAGGAGAAAGTCCAGAGGTGTGCTAAGCTAATGGAGAAAAGGGAGCATGTGAGGAGGAGGACCTTGTAAAGGCATCTATCCTAAATAGATACTTTTGCGATTATTTACTGAAGAGAAGGTAGGCAGGGCCCACAGCTCAGCATCATGGACACAGGGGGAGAGAGGTGAGCACTACTCCCTTCACAAAAGAAAGGGTCCTACAAGAGCTCACTAAGGTCAGGGTGGATAAGGCAATGGGACCTGATGGCATACATCCCAGGGTACTTAAGGAGCTAAAGGTGGAACTAGCAGAGCCATTAGCAGAACTGTTTAGTGAGTCTCTGAGTACAGGAGAGGTCCCAGAAGACTGGAGAAGGGCTCATGTGATCCCGCTCCACAAGAGTGGTAGCAGGGAGGAGGTGGGGAACTACAGACCAGTCAGTCTTACTTCAGTAGTGGGCAAGATTATGGAGGCACTCCATAAGGAAAGGATAGTGCAACACCTGGAATCCATAGGGCCACAGGATCCAAGACAGCATGGGTTTACAAAAGGAAGGTCCTGTCAAACTAATCTCATAGATTTCTTTGACTGGGTAACCAGAGTGGTGGACCAAGGGGGAGCAGTTGATGTCGCCTACCTTGACTTCAGCAAAGCTTTTGACACTGCTCCACATAGAAAATTGATAAATAAGCTGGGTAGGCTCAGGGTGGGTCAGAAGTTGGTCAACGGGGTGGCAAACTGGTTGACGGGCAGAAAACAGAGAGTGGTGGTAAATGGTATACAGTCAGAAGAGATGCAAGTCACAAGTGGGGTACCTCAGGGATCAGTCCTGGGGCCAGTCCTCTTCAACATCTTTATTAGTGACCTTGCAGATGGACTAGAGGGTAAGGCTTGTCTGTTTGCAGATGACACCAAGATCTGCAACAGAGTAGATGATCCAGATGGGGTAGGCAGAATGAGAGGAGATCTGGATAAACTAGCAAAATGGTCAGAAGAGTGGCAACTGGGATTTAATGCAAAGAAGTGCAAAATCATGCACATAGGGAAGAGAAACCCTGAAGCCACCTATAGGCTGGGAGGGGAGTTGCTAGCAGTCACAAAGGAAGAAAGAGACTTGGGCATCATCATCACTGATGACCTGAAATCATCCAAGCAGAAATCTAAAGCAGTAGGTAAGGCTAGGGGAGTGTTAGGGTGTATTAGTAGGGGTATCACAAGTCGTAAGAGGGAGGTAATAATCCCTCTTTGCAAGACACTGGTTAGGCCCCATCTGGAGTACTGCGTGCAGTATTGGAAGCCACACTTCACAAAGACATTAACCAAATTGAGGCAGTCCAGAGAGGGCAACAAAATGGTGCAGGGACTGCATCAGAAGACATATGAGGACAGATTAACAGAACTCAATATGTATACCCTTGAGCAAAGGAGGAGAGAGGTGTTATGATCGAGGCATTCAAACACCTTAAGGGCATTAACAAGGTGAAAGAGTCTAACATATTTAAATATAAGAAACATAGCAGGACAAGAGGGCACAGCATGAGATTAGAGGGGCCGATTAAGGGGAATGAGGAAATTCTTTTTCACAGAAAGGGTGGTGGATGCATGGAATGGCTTACCACAAGAAGTGGTGGCTATGAATACAGTGCAGGGCTTCAAATAGGCATGAGATAGGCATAAGGGAGCAATACAAATGACTATGAATAGATAGTCTACTGACAGAGCAAAGGCCGATGGCACATTTATAAAGTAGAAAAAGAAATGGGCAGACTGGATGGGCCTTGCAGTCCTTATCTGCCATCAACTTCTGTGTTTCTATGTAAAGCATGCAGTGTGAGACACACAAACAATGGGAGAAAGGCCTACCTTATGGGTTACAGTTCCTTATGTACACCACCTCGTCTCGGTGGTGCATCCCTGCCCATCTACTATTCCACATGCAAATGGAGTAAATAGCCTTAGGTAATGGGATGCAAATATCCAGCATAGGCACAGACTGTGTAATGAGGCCATTTTCATAAGTTGGCTGAATACTGCAGTGGTCAGTGCCATGCAAACCATGACCCATTGCCCATCACATCTTACCTTGTTGCTCTGTGCGTGTTGCTTTGCACGATCATGCATCCATGCAATATTCAGCTGTTTTTATGCAATCACATGTCCATGCACCCCTTCTGAATATAGCATTGTTTTCAGCTTTGCATGTACTTGTGCCACGCATCTCTATGCCCAGCGCATCTGTCTAGCTTTGAATATGTCCCCCTAACTCTATGACCTCATACTACTGTTTAATTTTGAACTCAATGCTAATTAATTTCTAAAGGCATAAGATGGTTATATTTTAGACTGTATGTCTGTATTGTATGTTTTTATTTTAATACTTCTTCACTTGCACTTATGCACATTTGATTGGCCTGTTTTAATGAGGTTTACTGTGACACCATAATAATGTCACATTATTGGGACCTAGTTAAGAGATATGATTTTGTGTGTTACTCTGCCTTTGAGAAAGTATTGTAAAATCCAAACTGCATCAGGTGATAGTGGACATCTGTGTACATTGTGTTGGCACTTAATAAAATATGGCACAGTAAGTATTCTCATTGATTCAGTCTGAGCGTCATTTTCAATGGGGGTGAGTGCCCAATTTCTTCAAGTTGTGTAGAAAATGATAGTATTTGGCTTGACCGCCAAAGGAATGGCAGCATAATTCTTGGGCTTCTCCTCGCTGAGAAAGAACCGTGGCGGGTCGGTCCAATCCCGGGATGTAAATTTGTTTTTGTTGCTGAATACCTGTTAGGGGAACTGCCCTTAATCGGTCGGTGTGCTTTTCCTGACTGAATTGTACTGTAAAACTGCTAAAATTCACCGGCGATCCGGGAGAGGTGCAGCTCAACTAGGCCAAAGAAATTGTAGGCCTGAGCCTCGAGACTTACGGTGCACCTGCCCCATACAACCTATAGATGGAGTTCATATCGGCATCCATGCCAGCTCAATCAACCCCGAAGAAGATGGCGACTGAGGTCCCTTTACCCTTAATCTCCCCAATACCAGATACAAATGTGCAAATGCCATCGGCGACTGAATCACTAACGTATATCACCTGAATGCTGGAGGCGGTTTTGTTGCGAGTTGATACCATCAATACTATGCTTACAAACACTACTGCAAAGGTACATGTAATGCAGGACCGTTTAAATGTTGCAGAGTAAAAGGTGGAAACTTTGGAACTACAGCAAGCTAAACTAACACAGAGAATATGAATGCAAGACTTACGATTGGAAACACTACTTGCCAGAGTGGAGGACCAGGAAAATAGGGGGAGACGTAATAACCTCCGAATTATCGGAGTCCCTGAGGGCTCTGAGGGAACCTCTATGGAAAATTTTCTCAATGAGTCACTCCCTAAGATGCTAGTGGAGCGCTGGAGAGGCCCAGTTGAAATTGAAAGGGCGCATCGGATCGTTGGAAGGAAAGAGAAACAGCAACTAGCCCCAAGGCCAATCGTGGCATATTTTCTGAGATACTCTACAAAAGAATGCATCCTAAGTGCTGCTCGGGACCTGGGTGAAATTAGATGGCAAGGGGTGCTGATTTCAATACACAGAGACTTTGCCCAGGAAGCGGTGAACAAGCGCAGGGCTTTTGGCCCGATTAAGAAGGTACTGTCAGCCCATAATTTTCAGTATAGATTTAAGGGCCTTACCAGACTGTTGGTGTCTAAAGAGGGGTGAGAATTTCTGGGAGAGGCTCCTGAGAAGGTTGAAAGATGGGCCTCTAAGTATTGGCCCAATTTCCCCCTTCAAACTTCATCTCCCAGAATGCTATGAGAACCCTCAGACTCCAGGGCTAGGAACGGAAATCACCAACCATGGAATCCTGAGGACAGAAGTGCAAAGGGACCAGGTCCTTGGACTGATGAGCCCCCCAGGGAGAGATCTACCTCTGCGAACACCAGGTCCACACCTGCAGCAGCTGCTGATTCAAACTTGCCTGTTCTCCCCCCCAGAAATACCAGCCTGATTCGAAGACAGTGACAGCGCTCTAGGAGTGGCCAACAGCTTTCCCTAGATCTGCAGAAAACAGCCCCACCAGCGAAAAGGCCTAGAGATGAGCCTTTAGAGCCCTGCTCCGATTGTCTTGCAGATGAACCTGAGTCCTCCCTGCCTAATCAAGGAAACTGAATAGACTGGGCTGATATCCTAGAATCTTCTCTGTTGGAGGTGGTCGACATCTCTAATCAGCTTAAACCAGGGATTAAATTGAATGCAGCAGGGGTAGCTTTTGAAGAAGTCCCAGCCTCTGGAGAGTGATCTCAGCTAAATAACGGCTTGGGATGGTGAATTTTCTAACTGAACATTGACTGTATGGACTGTAGATTATAATATACTCCTGCATGATGTAGCAATTGTTGGGTTTAAGAGAAACATAGAAATATGACAAAGTTTCCCCTCTCTGTGATGGGTGAAACTCCTTGAAGAATAGTATCCAGACAAAGAAAGACCCCCTCAGCCCCCTTCATTCCCCCAGTACCACCTTCTAAGTCAGATATCTGGAAGTACAAATAAGGTTAGAGTTCCTGAAATGTCAGTGCTTTGGATGTATAACATAAGCTGCACTGTATGGGCAAATGCTATGGGGGCATGGCCCTTATGTTTCGATTAGGGTAGTTTCCTACCACTCCCTTACCTTCCCTTTTCTTTTTGTAAGTAATACCCCCCTTTCTGTCCCCTACCATACTTGGTTTAGGCCCTCCCCCCTGGGATTATACTTTCTCCTGGGAATGTTCCTCAGCTGAGGATGGATAAACCCAGTTGAGTTGTGACTCACATCGATAACCCCTGGGCGCAGACATAAGCAGAGCTGAGGATACAACTTTTGTTTATCCTCTTCCTCGAAACGTCTGTAGTAGTTAGCAGTTAACTGCTGGTTGAATATAGTATAGAGTACTTAAGCCAGTGTAGCACAGGCTTTCTGTCCTTACTATTGTAGTACTTAGTTCTAGTTAGGTTAGATATTACTGTTCACATATACACTTCCTGTGGCTATCATTGTCAAGTAATAATCTCTCTTGTGTGATAGGGCATAGCACTCTCTAGCTTTTGGATAAGATACAGTTCATTTCTCAGGTAGTAGATCTCAAGCAGGGTACTAAAGGTCCACTCTTTTAGAATAGCTCGGAGAATGTCCAGAGGTTCCCGATATATTATTAAGATGCCTTCAGCTATTGTACGGGGTCTACGTCTCGTGTCATGGAATGTAAAAGGTTTGAACCACCCTATTAAATGAACCAAAGTACTGCATTATTTGTGCTCCATGCACACAGACATAGCTCTTTTGCAGGAGACACATCTCCTTAATAAATCCACTCCTTGGCTCAAGAAATTGTGGGTTGGAACTGTGTTTGCTAGTTCAGCATCTACTAAAACAAGAGGAGTAGCTGTCTTAATTCGGAAAGCAAACAACTGGGTAATGGAGGAGTCCTGTGCTGATAAGCAGGGGAGATGGGTAATAGTTAAACTGAAGTCTGGCCTGGACAGATTGATAGTGTGTAACCTGTATGCTCCAAATGTGGACCAAGCAGAGTTTTTTCCAAATTTGAGCCAAGCTATTGCTGGAATAACACAGTCTGACTCTACTATTCCTTTGATAATAGGAGGGGATTTTAACGTAGTACCAGATATATTCCTGGATAAATTCCGGCCCACCCCCCAGACCCATACGAAGGCATACGCTGCTCTGCAAGAAATGATAGCAGAATGGGGCTTAGTGGATGTCTGGAGGTGTGATTATCCCTCAGGCCATGACTACACGTATTACTCCTCCCCACATGATGCCTATAGTCATATTGACTATTGGTTAGCTAATCAGCCAGCCTCGAGTGTCATCTCGAATAATGACATAGGCAACATAATTATATCAGACCATGCGCCAGTGTCGCTTACTTACACCACCCTTGAAAGTCGTAATACAGGTACAAGATGGAGATGTAACCCCTTGTTAGTCAGTGACCCTGAATTTCAGCAAAAAATGCGGGAAGCAGCTCGGGAATATTTTACTTTCAATAAGGCCGGGGAAGTCTCGGCGAGTATGATCTGGGAGGCATTTAAAGCCACTCTGAGAGGGAATATCATTGCCTTTGCTGCAAATCAGAACAGAACCTGGAAAAAAGAGATAGAGCTACTGCAATCAGAACTCACTGACCTAGAGGGCCATTTTAAAGCCTCCCAGACCACTGCCACGGCTTCTAGGGACCCCTCATTGCAGAGGCGTATAGTGGGACTCAAATATCGAATAAACTCACTGCTATAGAATAAGGCCGAATGGACCTGGTTTAGGACTAAACACCATTATTGGGAGGAGGAGGGAGGTGATAAGGGGGGGGTGCTCCTTGTCTACCAGTTGAGGAAGCAGCAAGCATCCTCAAAGATTCATGCCCTCCAAACTCCCACAGGCTCAGTGGTTAGTGACTCGAAGGACATTAATGAGACCATGAAAAATTACTATCAGACAATATACCAATCCAAATCCATAGATACGAGGGAACAGCTTTCACATTAGCTACATCAGTTTTGTCAGGGGTTTACAATGCCATTATTAACTCGAGAGCAAACTGACCTTTTAGTTCATTCTATATCAGAGACTGAAGTGCGGCAAGCCTTATCTCACATGGCTAAAGGGAAGGCCCCTGGACCAGACGGAATGACCATTGAACTATATCAAACCCTGGACTAGGAAATTGTGAACCCCTTGTTGCTTGCTCTGCAATGTGTCCACTCTTCAGGCTCTCTCCCCACCACAATGAATGAGGCTTTAATTACGGTCATACCTAAAAAATCTGACGATCGCCTGAATTGCTCTAATTTTCACCCCACATCATTACTGCCAGTGGACACAAAGATCCTGGCTAAAATATTGGCTACTAGATTGCAGAACATCCTTGACTCAGTCATTCATCCATCCCAAATTGGCTTTATGCCTGGAAAGGTAGGCTCAGACAACACGAGATTGCTACTGAATCTAAAGTGGGTGGCAAGCAGAGCTAAAATTCCTATGGCTGCCTTAGCCGTTGATTTCGCAAAGGCCTTCTATTCCATAGAGTGGAATTACCTTCATGAGGTCCTTCGTATATATGGATTTGGCCCCCAATTCTGCTTGTGGGTCTCGACTCTTTACAATTCCCCAAAGGCTAAGATCCTTACCAACTCCACCATCTCATCCTCTTTTCCACTATATAGGGGCACACGTCAAGGCTGTGCCCTACCCCCCCTGCTTTTTCTAATTGCCCTGGACCCCCTAATCCGTGCTCTTGACAATATGGAATGGCTCTCAGGCATACCGGCACATGGCAAATCATATACTGTGGCTGCCTATGCGGATGACTTGCTACTTACTCTATCTCGCCCCCAAGAGCCACTACCAATAGCCCTCTCAGTTCTTAATAGTTTTGCGGAACTATCAGGTCTACAGGTTAACCAACAGAAGACTGTACTTGCTCCACTGAACCCACTCTGCCTACCAGAATGCCTTCATGGCACAGAATTAAAATGGGCTCTGCAAGTTTTTTTCCTATCTGGGAATCTACATACCTTCTAACTGGGAAAATTTTGAATCATCTAACTTTCCCCTCTGTTAAAACAATTAAGTGTAGAACTGGAGAGATGAAAAAAACTACATTTATCTTTGATGCGTAGAGTGGCTTCTGTGCGCATGCTACTACTTCCGAGGGTGCTGTACTTATTCAATAATCTTCCAATAAGACTGTCTCCCAAACTCTTTGCTTCCCTTGAAAGGATGGTCTCCTCTCTAATATGGGAGAAAAAGGCACATAGATGGGGGAAAAACATGTTTAGGGCACACTGGACTAAGGGAGGTCTTGGAGCCCCTTGGTTTTTAAATTATCATTTAGCATGCACTGCAGCACAACTAACAAAATGGTTTGTACCGCTCAATACATCTTGGCCAGTGTGGGTTGGTCTTGAAAGAGAGATGGCAGGCCCTACTCCACTTAGGTCCTCGTTGAGCTCTAGTGGCTCTACAGGAAAGGGCCTCTCCCTGGTCATATGTCACTCCTGATACGCCTGGCGTCACATTATGATTCTGTCCAATACCCCCAAGAATGCATGGGCCCCACCCCTGGCTTATGCAGAGCTGTGGTGCAACACCTTCATAACATTAGAGGGGCAACCCCTTAATTGGTGTACTTTGGAGAAGAAAGGCATTCGCTATGTGAGAGATCTTATGATGGCTGGTTTGAATACACTATTATCCTTTGCTCAGCTGAAGAATAAATTTAGTCTTTCAAATACCGACTTTTGGCGGTACCTTAAAATACGTAGCCTTATCTATGCCCTTTATGCCCAAGTACAACCAGATAGTAAATGGAAGTGGCTATCCACTCTACATAAAGAAACATCCTCATGGGGTTGCATAGGCAAATTCTACGCTGTAGGTAGAGACTCCTTAACAGACCCCACTGAACATTGCAGAATCCGATGGGAGTCCGAGATGGGTGTAACAATACCGAACGACACATGGACCAGGTGTCTTCAAAATGTGCAGAGGTTGTATAAAGATGCTAAGATTCAATTAATACAGTTAAAAATCTTGTTGGGCTGGTATAGAACCCTGGCCGTTCTGTGTTCAGCAAGACTATTGCCACATTCCAATTGCTGGAGATGCCAACAACCCGGAGCCCACCTTTTTCATAGAATGTGGGAATGCCCACAACTCTCTACTTTCTGGGATGCAGTTAGGTGAGATTGCTGCTTGGTTTTAGGTATAAGGAAGCTCCAGCTAGATCCTAAACTATTGTTGGGAGACATGTCTAGCCTCCCTACACCCCCAAAGGCCCTATGTGAGTGGGTCATGGTGGTCCTATTAGAGGCCAAATGGCTCCTCCTAATGCAATGGAGACAAGCTAACAGTCCAAGCATAAGACAATGGCATGCAACCACAGCTAAACTGGCACTGTTCAAAAGGCTGACCTATGCTCATCGAGGTCAACTGGCTCATTTCCATAGTAAGTGGGATTCTTATTTCAACTCACCACTATGTAAAACTCCCCCCCCCCCGTGGAATTCTTCCTCTACTAGCTATTAGACGGGCCATGCTAGATGCCCCAGCTGTCTAGGAATAAATAAGTAGCTACAGTTAAGAAAGATAGGCTATATTTATGTGGATGTATGTGCAAGGATCATTGGAGTTTAGCCTTTGGTAATGTACTGTATACTGTAAGACTATGGACCCTAAAGATTTCGCTACATGTATGAGAGAAATGAACATGGAAGTGTATTGTAATGTTGAAAATCCTAATAAAATCTATGATAAAAAAATGATAGTATTTGCCACAATGGTGACCAAAAGAGAAATATTGCAACAATGGAATGTGCCCTCCATGACTCCTTTTAGTGAATATAAATGGGTTTGCACATATAAGGAATCATTAATTTATGAAAAGTTGTTCGATCATGTAAATGACATAGAAGAAATACGTGACAAAGTGGAATGAATTTCCAAATTGTCTGTCTCCTATTTAGAAACTAAAAAAAGATTTAGCTCATAGAGCAGTAGGTGTTTAGTAAATATATACAAAAAGAGTAAATGTAATTATTTTTTGTGTAACAAATGCTGTGAAAAAATACATTTTTGGCCCGATATTCAAACCTGCACCTGGGAATGGCGCAAATGGGTGCTCAGCGCAACTGAGGTGCACTGGAGCTACAAAGGGAGATATTCAAAAGAGATGTGCCATGGTGCATCCCTTCTGAATATAGTACATAATGTGAGCTGCACAAATTCAATGCGCTGGCGCAGTCCCCAGACAGGTCTGAATACCAGGAATACGCTGTGTGCAATTCCTGATGTTCAGACACTGACGTGCAAATGGGGCCATAATGGATGCAAGGCACAAATGGTGCTATTTGCATGTCATTAGGGCCCCATTTGCATGAGTTGTGCAGGGCTGGCCAGTAAAATGCACTTGGCACCCTGCACAGCATGCAGCAGTACCCCCCCATCCTGACCCTCCAAACACTGTAAACGATAACAGCATCCACCCTAGTAGTCCTGTGGTTCCCCCTCCCCATCCCAACCCTCCAATCACTGTAAATACAGACCAGGAATGTCCCTGGTAGTCTAGTGTTCCCCCCCGCCTGTACCGCTGATTGTTCATAAGTCCAAGTCCTAATGCCCTGGTAGTCTAGTAGTACCACCACCCCACCAGTAACCCCGATTGCCTGTTCTGATAACTGAGGCAATGCCCTGGTGGCCCAGTGCTACCCCCTTCCCATCCCAACCCACCGATCGCCGAACTATATGTTGTACAGAACCCTGGTGGTCTAGTGGAACCACCCCACCCCTCCCATAGCAGCAATCACTGTGATACCTGTCAACTGAATATCTATGGTGGTCCAGTGGTGATCCCCCACCCACACAGGACCACCCCACCCAGCTCCCCCTCATCATAGACAGACAACATATCCACCCTCATACCACCGCTGCTGACCACCGAATAACAGCTTACAGTAGTTGCTGCAAGCACATTGGTCCACACTGTGGACCATTGGGCTCATAGTGCATACTGTACCAATACACAACTTTGTGAATGAAGTCATTCATTCACAAGTTGTCACGATAGTACAGTATGCTAACCAGTGGTCCACAGTGTGAACAACCTCAAGCTTGCAGCAGCTACTGTAACTGCGTCATTCGGCAGGCAAATGCAGTAGTATGAGGGTGGGTATGCTGCCCACTGATGACGGGGGAGCTGGGTGGGCTGGGGTCCTGTTGGTGGGGGTGGGACCACCATGGATATTCAGTTGACAGGTATCACGCCAATCATTGCTATGGGAGGGGTGGGGTTCCACTAGACCACCAGGGCTCTGTACAACATATAGTTCAGCAATCGGTGGGTTGGGATGGGAGGAGGGTACCACTGGGCCACCAGGGCATTGCCTCAGTTATCATTATGGGTGATCGTGGTTACTGGTGGGGTGGGGGGGTTCCACTAGACTACCAGGGCATTACATCCCAGACTTATGAGTGCTCAGTGATATGGGCAGGGGGTGATCACTGGACTACCTTTGTATGTGCTTGTGCACAGTGTTGGGGGGTTGCCACCCACGGCAGGTGGCTGATGTGTTGTGCACTGCAATACAGCTGGCTGCCGGTGGGTGGACTGCACTTGAACTATCTTTTATGGGTTCAACTGTGAGCCACTGTATGCAGTGCATCTCAGGGCTGTGCCAGCATATGAGCCACACATCCCAGGCTGAATATCGGGATGTGCTGCATATGCATGGGAACACCCTCTTGATTTGTGCTGCATACATTATCTTTGCACCCTGGCGCATTGGGAAGTGCACTGCACAATTCCCACATTTGAATATTGCCTGGGGGCACAGTTCTGGGGTTGCACTGGCGCAACTCAGTTGCGCAAGGCACAACCCCTTTGAATATCTAGCCCTATATCTTTAAAGCGCTTTACAGGAGGAGGTGAGTTATATTATTATTTTATTAAAAGTATTAGGAAAAGATAAAAATGTCATGTTATATAATGTGCATATATGACTGGATTTTTGTATTTATTTTTTATAATGTTGATTTGGAACTAAGCTGTACCTATGAGGCAAATCGAATAATAATTAAATATTAAAAAACACACAGAATTAGTTGCCGTATTGGTCCTCATAAGAACAGATCCAGAAACAAATGATATGATACATTTTATTGGACCAGCATAGATGCAACAAAATAAAACAGTGCCTAAGCTTTCAGATCAACCAAGTCCTTTCACAGAAGCTTATGCCAGTTGTTTGGAAAATCACATTCTATTAACACCTAGATCATACATAAAAAAACAGAAAGAATTCTCATTGGGTTAAAATACTCTTTTTAAACCATAACTGAGGTTTCAATGCAAGGAACCGTTTTAAGTTAGCTGGCTGCTGTGAAGCACTCCAAGGTTAATTGTCGATGGAGGCAGATAAGAGGAATCCTTCGAGAGGCCAGTTTCACTAACTTACATTATGAATGAGTGATTGTGTTATGTGAATACACTCTTAATTAAATGCAAGCCCTTTAGATTTAAAACCCACTTAAGTACATGTTAAAAATGTGATAGCATTCCATGTTAAAAACTATAAAACAGAAATGTTCTATCTGTGGCAATAGGTGGGTATAAAGAAAAGTTTCCCTAGAGTGAACAAAGTGTTTCACAGATTCATACACTAATAAACCTATCTGGAGACTATTTACCAACGATATACTGAACCAGATAATATATGCCATAAACATTAAAACATTCAGTGCTATAACAAGATATTTAACAAGATTTATCAATTTTCAGAATTAGTGCCCAATAAAAAAAAAAATACCAAGGCCCCCTAGTAAATGAGATCATGCATCCTAGTATGTTTAGAGTTCAATAATGTGTCTGTAAATAATCAATGTACTATATGTACAGTAACAGTCTTAGGAATCTGAATCACAAACTAAAGGAATTAAACCCTCTTACCCCCACCTCCCCACCTCTCATGTAACATCATTATAAGGATAACTAGTTGTAAGGAAGTATAAATTCACTATGTACAAGAACCAAGAGTCCTAACACACTGTAACATCATAATAGCATGCACCTGAATATAAGCCTTACCTCATAAAACCACAACCCCACTCACACACACACAACCCCCCCCAAACCAACACACTATTCCCCTACCCCCCACCCAAATAGTTTATGGTGAGAAACCAACATATTGATAACCAGTTAAAAGGGACCCTATACCCACACAATAATAAAGCAAAAAACAAAAACACACAGATGTCCCATTATATGTCCATCCTTTGTACTTAAGGTGTGTGCAAATTCAAGTGGGGTAATGTGTCATATAACCCAAATCAATACTCATGCCATCTTCTACCATATTGAGAAGTAAAATAAGCCTGACCTCAAAAGCCCATTTCTGTTGTGTATTTTTAAAATGTCCTTTTAAGACCATTACTGACATATCTGAGATGGAGTGATCAGTCTGAGAGTCTGTTTTGTAAAGTAACTACACAATCCGAAGTGGAAATTTTTTTTGAAGTCCTACATCTGGGGTGATTGCAGGGTCGAGTGCCATTTAGTGTCATGGTATTCTGTTCTGGTGCAAGTTTACTCCTAACAATCAGGTTCGCTAAATTAGTTGGTAGATTATAAGATAGTAGTGGTAGTTCTTGAAAAATACAATTTAGGGTCTCATCCTCACTAAATATTGGGTGGAGGATCGTGATGTTACTTCACAAAACAGACAATTCAGGATACATGGGGATTATACATGTGCATCACGGAATGTTGTTTATTTCATTCAATGCAAGAGATGTCAACAAACAGGATATGTGGGAGAGACAGGGCAACCTCTCTGCACTAGAATGAACTTGCACAGAGATACTATTAATATGAAGATGACTGAAAAGCCACTCCATCTCAGATATGCTGGTAATGGTCTTAAAAGGACATTTCAAAAACACTCAAAAGAGATGGGCTTTTAAGGCAAGGCTCATTTTACTTTTCAATATGGTAGAAGATGGAATGAATGTTGATTTGGGTTTTATGACACACTACCCTACTTGAACATACACATAGCTTAAATACAAAGGATGGAAATATAATTGGACTTCTGTGTGTTTTTGGTTTTTGTTTTAATATTGGAGAAGTAGCATGGGAGAAAGCTGAAGCAGAATTTAGAAAGGAAGGTGGCACAATGGGAATGGAGTACCTAATGAGGGGAAGGATAGGTTATCATTGAGGGACCAGTAGTAAGTGTGGGGAGGGCAATTTAAGGCAAAATGACAGACTGAATGGAAAAGGGGATCTATCATTTTTCAGGTGATATTTGGGGCAGCATTGTAAACCATGCCCAGGTGACCAAAGACTAGGAGGATCATTTTGAGCGTGACCTCATGGCAGGCTGAAAAGGAATTTGTTGTGATCCAGTGCACCAAGTTTGAGGAGGAGTATTTTGTGAATGTATCAATCCAGCCTAACACCAGTGGGGAGTTTTGGAGCTTGGTGGGTCTCTGTCTGATATCAAAGGTCAATAAGACAATTTTTGTAGCAAATCAAGATGGTTGGAATGAATCAAGTCTTGGATATTGTCAAAATCACCACCCATTGAATCCCTGCCATCCTACATTAAAGATACTAACCATGCTCTCCCAATTATTTGACAGGTTCAAATTAAATGGCTCCCACTGGCTCATCTTCACTATGGACATCAAATCTCTTTACACAGTGATCACCCACAATGATGGCCTGGCAGCTTTGCTGCATAGTTTGAATAAGTGGGAAGTCCAGCTGCCACCCCCACCCCCCCCCACACACACACACACACGCTAACATGGCTGGCAGAACTTGTTCTAAAATTTAATGCTTTTCCTTTTAATAACAGTTTTTTTTAGCAGATCAGTGGAGTTGTCATGGATACCAAGATGGGTCCCAGTTTTACCAATCTGTTTGTTGGCTGCATGGAGGAACAGTTTTTTCTTTCCTTCACAGGGACTGTGCCTGAACTCTATAAACGCTACATAGCCGACTGTGGGGGCAGCTCCTGCTCTATGGAGACCCTCCCAATTCTTTTTGGACAAGGTTAACATGGCCCATCCTTCCCTTCAGTACACTGTCAAAGTATCCTCCTCTACACTGCCCTTTCTGGATATCAAACTGTTGGTGCAGAACACTGGTCTGAAGATGTCAGTTTATTACAAACCCACTGACTCACAGTTTCCTCCTCCACAGTTCCTTTCATCCTAAACATGTTAAGAATGGTCTGCCATATTCTCATATCTTTAGATTTCGCAGGTTATGCAGTGGAGATGATTTTGTTGAGCAGGCCCAAATAATGCTTAGTTTTTTTAATAACGGGGGATACCCTAAAGACACAGTGGACAGAGCACTCTCCCGGATCAGTTACATGCCCAGGAACCTTGAGCCCTGTAGGAAGGATACTGTCATGCAACAACAACAATGAATTCCACTACTGCTTCCCTTCCATCACAGTACACCTTTTCTTCACATGATCATCGCTAATGACTTTCTGATTTTGCAAACTGACTCTAATATCTGTGCTTCCTTTACAGAACCACCTATTGCATCCTACTGCCTACCATCCAACCTGCAGAATCTCCTAGTAAGAAGCAGCCTACATACTCCTAACAATTCCTACCAGGTACCACACCTTGCAACAAATCTTGCTGCTACACCTGAAAATGTATTTCAAGTGAGACTGAAATTTGGGGTCCCACAGGTGTTTTTCACATCACCAAGCAGTTCTTGTGCACCTCCAGTATTGTGATATATTGTATGCTTTGCAGGAAGTCTGTAGCTATTTACATCAGAGAAACTGGTAGATACCTGGCTGACCAATTCAGGGAACATTACAGGGCAGTCAGGAATGGAGACACTGATAAACCCATTGTTTCCCACTTTATCTCGAGGGACCACAGTGTCAGTGATCTTTGTTTGTGTTCTTCAGTAGGGTTTCCTGGATGATGACCAAAGGAAAACATGGAAACCAAGCTGATCATCTGCCTTGGCTCCCAGCAGCCCTCCAGTTTAAATGATAGACTTATTTTCTACAAACATTTTTCAGCCACCTCTTGTTTTCACCTACAGTCTGTTTGTATCTGTACACATCTATTTTCATTTTCCCCAGATGTCTCCATCTCAGTCTCCTTCCCCTACATTTGTCATCTTTCAGTCTCTTACTAGGCCCTGTTAATTAGTCCCCACCTGGGGACTTCTCTAGCTCATTCACTGCTATTATGCCTTGTCATTCCCATCATCACCTTTTTTGTTTTCCATTTTCTCATTTTACCTTTCCATTTATCACTTCTTCTACCAGATCCTCCCCCTTTTCGTTCCCCACATACCCTTATTTTCCCTCCCTTCTACACTAACTTTGATTATTTCTCTTTTAGATATTTCCTGAAGAAGACCCAAGGTCGAAATGTTGATTGTAACTCTATTTTCTATTTTCAGTGTGCATTTAATATTACCATTTAATTTTCTTTACAAACATGAGAGACACCACGCAAGCCTTCCACATGCACAAAATGCTTGAAGGCTGGGCATGTTAAGACCTGAGTTGGTCAGGCACCTGACGTTTGATTGGCATGACTTTGCTGGTCATCTTAGTGTACATTTTATCCAGGGTTTGCTCATTAACTTCAGAGGCGGGTTTATTTCAGATAGCCTTTTAGGTGGCTTTTTGTGGTGCATTCGGGGTGTCAGAGCTAGTTCAGCCAAACAAATCTTTCAAAGTGCCACTGACACTTGGAGAAGAAGACACTGCAGTAACCACTGAGGACAACTTTGCTCCTTCATTTGTTTGCAAAGAAGAAAGATGGACAAAATGGCACAGAGCTGCTGGTGCAGGCAGCAGTCCCCTCGGGGAGGGGGGTCAATTGGACATCCAGGGTTGGGTTGGCACTACCTCCAGCAATTTAGTATAGGTGGCAGGCATTTTTTTGTCATGACGATGGGGCTACCTTAACAGTTTTTCACTTTCGACATGTGCTGCACAAGGTCATGTGGGCTCTGAAGGTCAGCTTGCAAGAGTACAACACCCATTCCTTTAAAACAGATGCTACCTCACACACTAGGATAGAAGACTGCACAGATATGCAGATTCAGTTGCTGGGGTGCTGGAAGTCCCAAGCATTTGAGAGTCATGTGTGACCACAGTTACTTTAACTTTCTGTTTTGTTTTTCGGCAGGTCATGACTCCTGAGAAAATTAGTATGGATCTGTGGCCACTCCTTTGCAAACTGGGTGGTGGTGAGAGCAAGGCAGTTCTGAGGGGGCAAGAATCTCTTCATGAATCCATTGTGTATACAGGTTCACTGGATGGGCCTGCGGGGGATGAAGTGGGGAGGCTTGTTCCCATGGATCATGGCTAAAGCTCGAAGCCACAGCCTCCTAGATACATTGATCATTCATCTGGGAGGAAATTATTTGGGTGTGGTAGAACTTCTGGAACTGTTGTGAATGATGGAAGAGGACTGAAATGTTTTTGCATCAAAAATGGCCAAACATGCAGATTAGGTAGTCACATGTGATACAAAGGCAGGAATGGCACCAAGCTCATAATCCCAGTGCAACTGAAAGGGTGTACAGATTGACAAATATGGCCATGACAGGTTTTATGGACTCCATTTGCGGACTTGTGTTGCAGCATGACGGTATAATTGCAAAAGTGCCACAATTTGGGATGCAATATAGCACAGTGGTTTAAGGCTCTGAGCTGCAAACCTGGAGACCTGGGTTTGAATCCCACAGCCCCCCACTTGCATACTGTGTGATCCTGAGCAAGTCACCTAACTTCCTTGTGCTCCCAGGTCGCACCTGTAAACAAGCTTCAGCTTAGTGTGTCTCTCCTGGTTAAAAAATAAAAATTATGTAAAGGTGGATTGAATGTATCAGATTTAGGCAATGACAGGTTCTTAACTGACCTACGATGTGTTTTGGAGGAAACCATGGCATAATGTGCTTGGTGGGGGGATAAGCATCAGAAGCATCTGGAGACCCAATCTCCACAAGGATATAGACAAGATGGAAGCTGTCCAGAGGAGGGCAACTAAAATGGTGCAGGGACTGCACCGGAAGACATATAAAGAGAGACTAAAGGAGCTTAATATGTATAGCCTCGAGGAAAGGAGGGAGAGGGGGGACATGATAGAAACTTTCAAGTACCTCAAGGGAATCAACAAAGTCCAAAAGGGTAGTATCATTCAGAAAAAGAAATGTGCAAGAACAAGGGGGCACAATTTGAAGATAGAGGAGGGACGGCTCAGAGGTAATGTAAGGAAGTATTTTTTCACAGAAAGGGTTGTGCATGCATGGAATGGCCTTCCGGAGGAGGTTGTGGAGTCAAAAACAGTGGTTTAATTCAAGCATGCATGGGACAGTCATAAGGCAATTCTAGGGGGTGGGGGTAGAAAGAAGTAGGCTGCTGGTTAACTAGGATCTGCAGCTTATCCATTAGGTAGGAAAATGGGCAGACTGGGTGGGCCAAGCGGTCCTTATCTGCCGTCAAATTCTATGTTTCTATGTTTCTATGTAAGGTGTTTATCCAGTGGTCGAGTAGCAAAGCAATGCACATTGTGTGGTGGCATGGTACTGTAGTTTCACAGGCTAGTATAGAGGGGAACAGGGAATTTCCCATTTCTGCAGGTGGATTGCCCTGAGGCTAGAGAGAGGTGAGGACTTGGTGGCTGGTTATCTTGAAAGGGCCAGTTTCTAGTCAGAAGGATAACCCTTGGGCACCAGCCCACAGTTGGTGGCACCTTCTGACAGGGGAGTGGACCTTGGTGACTGGCCCGTGTAGAGCCACCCCTCATACTTCAAAGGTGGGGAATCCCTTGTGAGGTTGTACCCAGTGTGTTGGCCCATCTCAGAAGGGGAGGGAAGGTCGGTTATAAATATGTAATTGATATGGTTATTGAAATGACTTGCTATGACTACCTTGCTACAAATATCACACCTGATTGATTGGTATGTTGCATTCTTCATCAGTTCTGTCTTGTTTGTTCTGGGGAATGAATGGGTTGTAACCTATAAGACAAGTGACATATATCTGAAAACTTATTGGCATACTATGCTCCCATGGGAGATTTTGTCAAAAACAAGTACTGCCAAAGTGGACATGTAACTACAAAAAAACCCTTGTACCACATAGAATCTTTAAGTTTGAACAGCCGCCATTTTTCCCCCAACAGCCAAGTCTAGCTGAACCTATCCCCAAACTCTTCAATGATCTGCCTAATACTCCATTACTGCCACTGTCTAGTTTTATTTTTGTGTTATTTTAACCACACACCACCTTCACACTGCATGTGAATACTCCCAGACAATCACAAATCTGTTCAATACTTCTTGTTCACTCCCTGTTCACTCCCTCACTTACTTGCTACTTTCTCACTCTTCACCACCACTTGAACAGCAAAAATGGATCAAAGCTTACCTAAGCTGTGTTTACACGGCAGCAGTGCTGTGTCATGGGCACTGCTCCCTTCCCAATACGCTGGCTCTGTTCCCACTCACACAGTCCGCCCTTGCAGCGCTGCAGGTCACACTGAGGAGGGGCTGTGAATTCACCATTTTGTATGAAAAAATAGCCTTTGTAGTGGAGCGAGCTCAGCAAAGCGTTTATACTACAATTTAATGCGCTCGCTCTACTACTAATCCCACAACTGAGCCGGATCAAAAAAATAATCCTACTGGCACATAGGGCACTCCTGCAGTGTTTACACTACCAACTTTGCAGTGTATCAACCGGTGCACATGGGTTGATGCGCTGCAAAGTCGGCATTGTAAACAGGACTTTAGTGTGCATCTATTAATCTATGTGCTGTCCTGAGAAGCCTGACCCAATCAGAACCTGCACTTTCAGTTTTCTGCTTTGAACTGTAACAGTGATGTTGACATTACTGCACATCCTTGATCCACGCATTACTACTCTCTCTTGCACGCTTCCTCAAAAACACACAAAAAAACTGAAGCTGAAAACAAGCTGCACCACCAGCCTGATGCTCAAAAGCTTGCTTGCTTGCACCTGGCTCTCTCTCTTACACGATAATGCTGATATGCTTCCCCGTGCTGCCCTCAGGCCCACCTCTCATCAGCATGCCAGTTCCCCTCTCTCTCAATCAGCCCAAGGCTCATACTCCTGCTGAAACAGACAACTGAAACATATATCAAAATTAAAAAAAATAAAACTAACTGACAACTGCCTCAGCTGCAGGCTCCATGCTCTGATAATTTATATTGGTGTTCTGGCTTGATTTGTTTTTTGAAATGCATTTGTGCTCCTTCCATTTGTGTTTTTATTGTTTGTTGCTATTGAAGTGAGCACCCACATATTTCGAGCACTCCCGCAGTTGTGCTTTTTGCTCATTGAACTCTAGCAGCCTCTTGAAGCTTTGTATATGTGTTTGTGTGGTGGGTGGGTGGGTGGGGATGAGTTATGAACTACAAACATGCACTCAGGAAGAATCAAGGAGAACAGCAGCTATGGTGGACAAAGCAAGACAAATGTCTTTGATTAAAAAAATAAATACAAAAGGCAGAGGGACTATTTTATGTAAAATTAGCACAAGTATTTAACTGTTTTATTTCTTAAACCTATTAATTTGAATTTTTAAATGATTATGCAATACACAGCCTCATTTTACAAGTGCAATAAGACACTCCAGGGATGTGCAATAGACAGTGTTAATTCACGGCCAGGGACTGAAGGCACTAAGCTTATGGCTTCATACCTTACTATGCCACTGGCTGTGCATTAGACCGGTCTACTGCACATCCTGTCATGTCTTACTGCTTACATGTGAACTGAGACTGCAGAGGAGCTTGCAGATCCCTTGGCTGGTCTGTTCAGCAGGTCTCTGGAGTCAGGCATGGTACCTCAGGGCTGGAGAATGGCACATGTAGTGCCCCTCCATAAGAGCTGTTCCAAGGATGTCCTGGGGAACTGCAGACAGGTCAATCTGACATCAATCGTGTGCAAGCTCATGGAGAACATACTTAGGGAAAGGTTAGTAGAGTATCTGGAAGAGAATGGCCTCCAGTATGAGTAGCAATACAGGCTCATGGGATGGATATCGTGTCAAACAAATCTGCCACTTTAGTAGGAACCAGGAAGCAGAACACAACAGAAGCCGAACATTCAAATGCCATTATACAACGAACTTCAACAGAGTGTATCAGGAATGGTGGTGAAAACTTAAGAAAATAAACCAAAAGATATAGGATATCAGTTTCCAAAAAGCACAAGCAAACATTCTGAAGTGATACAAGAAGGAAAACTAGGCATGTGGCAGCCATAGAGGCAAAAGTCCAGATGATAAATACCCCAGAAGAAGCCAAATACGGAGAAATGCTGAGGCCATGTTATCTGAATAAAAGAGGGGAAAAAAAAGAACCTGAAAGAATAACTTTTGTGTTGGGCTATTTTTAGCCAGAGTGGTTGCACAAACATTTCCTCTGGAACTTCTACCACTGCCGACCAAGCTACACCCCATACTGTACTAAGAACATTTATGATTACCCTCAGACCCTTTGCATTTTAAACAAATATGACTGACTTCTTTGACTGGGTCACTGAAACAGTGGACATGGGCCCAAAATGAATGACTTCTACCTGGACTTCAGCAAGACCTTTGACTCTGTACCCCAGAGGAGGTTGATCAGTAAGTTGGCAGGTCTGGTATAGAGATGCAGCAAAGTAAAATTCTGCCCTCGAAGTGTACACAAAGTGGCCACTTCGCCTTAGTATTCCACTGCACGAAGTGCCCATTTTAAACCCTCACTTCCCCACTTTGCATTGTAATTATGACTTTGCGTTGTGCACTCTGACTTATTCCGCTTTAAGGTGGAGTGTGAATTCACAGGCAGCCCACATACATCACATGGCTTACACAGTGTAGGTCATATGCTTCAAGCAGGCAAGCAGGAGATTATGGGCAAGAACACTCTTCAACACCGGCTGACTTACACATTTTGCACGGGGTGTGACAAATGGCTCTGCGAATGGCTGGAGGTGGGGTGTGGATGTGTAATGAAGAGGGGTACACTGGTGACAAGTCCACAAATGAAGTAATTTTCCCCATTTTATGTACAGGGGTTGATGTACCACCTGCACTAGACATACTGCATTGACCACCACCACCATCACTGCTACACTCACCGCCAATGGACAAGATTACTAAATCATTATGCTCTTCCACCTCATCATGCCTGTAGTAATCCTCTGGTGTTATTTCATCACTACTACAGACATTCCTACTTGGTCTTACACTCCTGAAAGGGGATAACATGCTCAGTAAGGTTGATGACAAGGGTGAACACCCCACTATGGCATTAGCTGCCATCTGGCGCCGGGTCCACAGTGCCATGTGCCTGTTCTTAAGATGTGTACGCTGGCCCCTCATGTCCAGATGACTCTCCTATTTACCTCGACTAACACACACATGGCAAAGCTGGCAGATTGCAACTGACTCATCATTTGCATCTTGGTCAAAAAAGTCCCAAACAAGGGATTGTGATCCACTACTTTTAACATGTTCCTGATGCTGCTTATTGGACTCCGTTTTTTTAACCCCTGAAATGGTGGCTGTGCTACATGATTTCTCAGGCTGGGCACACCTGGACTCCAACTGACCACCATGACTACCTATGATTATTACTGGGTCATCATCATTATCATCAACAGGAACCACTAAATCATAACTTTTTTGAGGAGGGGGTGATTTAAAGCCAACAGACCCAGACACAGCCACCTTGACTTTCTTTTTCTCTGGTTCCCAACGGGGGCCACTGACCTCATTATCATATTCATCAGCATCATCCACATCCACATTTTCAGCTTGAATGCTGTCATGTGGAGAACATATTCCAACCACAGTATCACCATCATCCAATATTTTTGCACCACACTTTGATTCATTGGATGGCAAAGGCATGACCTCAACAGCGCTGGAAGAAATGTGACATTGTGAGTTATCATTGCCGATCAGAATCATCAGCTGCCTGTGAATTCTCACTCCACCTTCAAGCACCAGCAGCAGGCATCCACTTGGATCCCAGTTTAGCTGGATGGACTACTGCCACCATTTCCATGATTGCCCCATCAAGGAACGTGCCTGCCTCCGTGGCAAGAAGGACCCTGCTGCCACCTGCTCTCAAGCACCAGCAGTAGGCATCCAATTGGATCCCAATTTAGTCAGATGGGCTAGCGCCACCATTTCCGTGGTCACCCCATCAAGAAACATGCCTGCCTCCATAGTGAGAAGAAGCCTACCACCACCCGCCCTCGAGCACCAGCAGCAGGCATCCACTTGGATCCCAATTTAGCTGGATGGGCTAGCACCACCATTTTCATGGTCGCCCCATCAAGAAACATTCCCACCTCCATGGTGAGAAGGAGTCTGCCACCACCCGCCCTCGAACACCAGCAGCAGGCATCCACTTGGATCCCAATTTAGCCAGACAGGCTAGCGCCACCATTTCTGTGGTCACCCCAGCAAGGAATGTGCCCACCTCCATGGCAAGAAGGAGCCTGCCATCACCCACCCTTGAGCACCAGCAGCAGGTAACAGCACAGACCAGCCCAGACCAGCTGCTCTCTCTGCCTTGAATTTTCAGACTGTCAAACGACCGGCACTGTTCCAGGAACCTGGTCTCATTGGCTGCTGCAGTCACTAGAGCTCCTCGATTGGCCCTTTCCTACCTGGTACTTCCAGCAACTTAAATTGGACTTTTTAAATAAAATTCCAGCATTTTGATCTAGTTAATTTATTATTAACTGTACTATTACTGCTGTCAGCAGTCTCTACTAGCAGTATTTGCTACTCACTAATTTGATTTGGCTCCACCAGTAGCTGCTCTTATTCGAGCCCTTCCTGTTGCTTATTTGCACTGCCTAAGAGACCTGCTTGCTTAGCTATGTCCTCAGCTGCTTAGGGTTTAAGGATTTCTTCTTGTTCTCACTGTGCTGATTCATGCTTCAAATTAATTACAAATTCTAACTGTATATGCTGCAACAGGGGACCCTACTTGTGTTAATTTACAAGGTGCCACTGTGCTAGCCTCCTGTGAGAGTTTTACCAACCCCAACTTGTCCTAAAATCTTGTTCTTTTTTCCTTTTTTTTGTTTATTGAAATTTCTGTCCTTGCCCCCCGCAGATCCTGCTGGCATCTGCTGGAGGTGTGTGGTCGCCCCCCCCCCCCATTTACTTGTAAGTGTTGTGCACAGCACCTCTTGGAATTGCTAATTTTGCTGACCCTCCCGCAGCTCTTTGGAGGATATCTAATTGCCCTGCCTGTCCCTTTTCCTCAGGCATCCACTTGGATCCCCATCAAGGAACGTGCCCACCTCCATGGCGAGAAGGAGCCTGCCGCCATCCACCCTCAAGCACCAGCAGCAGGTAACAACATGGACCAGCCCAGACTCGCAGCTCTCTCTGCCTTGAATTTTCAGACTGTCAAAAGACCAGAGTCATTCCAGGAACATGCTCTCATTGGCTGCTGCAGTCACTAGAGCTCCTCAATTGGCCCTTTCCTGCCCAGTACTTCCAGCAACTTAAATCAGACTTTTTAAATTGAATTCCAGCATTCTAATCTAGTTAATATATTATTAACTGTACTACTACTGCTGCTGTCAGCAGTCTCCACTAGCAGCATTTGCTACTCGCTTTTTTGTCCTCCCACCTACCCCTCCCCACTACCCACCCTCCCTCCACTGATTAAATACTCTCTAACCTCCCCCCACTGACCTCCTACCATTGGCTTCTGCCTATCCATGCCTTTTCTTTCAGCTACAGTTCCTTTTCCTCCAGTGCCAGTCATTTCCCCTCCTCCAGGACCTCTTTCTGACATTAGCCCTTATCTACTGTGTGTGCTATAGCTTCCTGATCACACACCTTTCTCAGCCCTAGCTCCCCACCCACCCAACACTTTCTCCCACCTCTCAATTTTCCCATTTTCGGTCATTCTTTTTAGTAATCCACACCCCTACGTTTTCCTTTGACACCACTCTCCTGCAATATGCATCTGCTACTGCTCACAATGCTGGCAGTCTCTCTACCTTCTTTTCTGGCACTGTCTGATTTTTGCACTACTGTGCTTGCCCACGACCAGGAGCACCTTGCCTTCTTATCTATCACCCACTCCCTCCTACCACATCCCTACCCACTTACATCATGGAATACATCCTCTCTTGGACCTACATCACTCTTCTTTCTCACCAATCTAGAACGCCACCTTCTTGGCCACCACCTGAGCTCCCTCTCCTGGTCTCCATCAGTCCCCTCCCACTCTTATTTACTACTACAGTCCCTCCTCCTTACTGGTGATGTCAAGTGTAACCCTGGCCCACGAAATTCCCACATTACCCCTTGCTCAAGCATCTGGACAGATGCCCTGGTCTAAAAATTGTACACATCAACATTTGTAGCCTACTCTCCAAGTTCCCTGAGCTGGAGGCATGGTTCGCTCTACACAAGCCTCACATGCTGGGACTTACTGTAACCTGGCTAAAGCCATACCACACTACCAACAACTATCAATTACCTGGCTATTCCCCATTACGTCTCAATAGGCCGGGCAAGAAAAAAGGAGGTGGTGTCACTCTGTTTATCAGAGAACTCCTCATAGCCAATATTGTCCTCTGCTCTGACCCCACCTCATCAAGTGAATGTTTCCTCTCAGAAATGACCCTGGGATCATGTAAAAAAATATATATATTGGCTGCTGCTACAATCCCCCCACCACTGGAACTGCAGGTCTAAACAGATTCCTCTTGGGTCTGAGCTCCTTATTCCCACATAGGGACTCCATCCTCCTCTGGTATTTTAATTTAAACTAGCTGAGCAGCCACCGATCTGACTACATTTCACAGCTAAAACTACACAACCTGGTCCAGACTGTCATGCTTCCCACCAGACTCAACTTACGCACAACCACTCAGACACTCCTGGACTGGATTCTCACAAACAGGGAAGACCATGTACTGATGTACTGCATGCAGGCACCATGGCTGACTCTATTAGCGACCACTCCTCGACATATCTCCTCTGGTCATCCAAACTCAAGCTCCCACCTCCCAAATACCTATCCTTCTGAAACTTCTGAAACCCCTGCACCACCAGTCTCCTTGAGGAGACCAGACCTATGGACAGATCCGCTCTCTACTCGCTTGATAAGGTGACCCCAGCAGTGACCTTTTTCACACAGACTCTACAGGACAGGTTTTTTCCTGTTACCACTAGATGAGTCAGAGGTGGCTGCTCACGCTGGGTCACCAAAGATCTCCTTACTCTCATGAAGGAAAGGGATCATGCTTGGTCCACTTACAAAGCATCCCCCTCTCCTGTCCACTGGGATGCCTACAGGCATCGGAGAAACCAATGCAAGCATCTTGATAAATCCCTTAAACAGACTCACTTCTGCAACCTACAAAAGGTTAATCTTGGTGACCCCAAGAAATTCTGGGAATCAACTGTCTCTCTTCTAAATCACCAGTCCAATAAGGCCACCCTGCACCTGAGCTACTGTGATGGCCTGGTTACTGACCCCCTTGAAGTGGCCAGTGTATTCAACAGCAAATTCACTGACCGGTCTATGTACTGCAACAAATTCCCAAAGAGTAAACCTAGCAGCTCGGTCCCATATCAAAACCCACCATCTTCCTCTGCCTGCCCTACCTCCCACACTCAAATCCCCTCCTTCTACTTCAAGGTCTTTCTTGTGCTGACACCACCAAGCTCCTCAAAAGCCTCCTGAATCATGGCTCCCCTGGAGCCGATGGCCTCTCACCTGTCTTCCTCAGGTTGATCTCGCCAGCCATCACTGAACCACTCACCTTCATCTTTAACCTAGCTCTTTCCACCTCCTCCATGCCCAACCCCTGGAAGATTGCTAAGGTGATCCCCATTTTCAAAGCTGGTGACCCACAATCCACCGACAGCTATCAACCGATCTCCATTCTCCCTCATCTAAGTAAATTGCTAGAGAAAGTCATCCACAATCAGCTTGCTGAACACATAGGCAAATACAACCTCCTGTGTAGCCAACAGCATGGTTTCCGCAAGAACCATTCCACCACCACTGCCCTAGCACTTCTGACTGACCACATCCTCATGAATATGAATATTGGTAATACCACCGGTGCAGTTTTCACTGACCTCTCCAATGCCTTCGACATGGTGAACCATGCCCTCCTCCTCTCCAAGTTAACTTACCTGGGCTGTTCCTGGGAGGTAACAAACTGGCTCCATAGCTATATCACCAGCCACTCCCAATTTGTCTGTATCAGCCAGGCTTGCTCTCGTACCCAGCCTGTCTCCATAGGGGTCCCTCAGGGCTCCATTCTAGGCCCCCCTCCTATTCTCCTTATTTATTAACTCACTTCCTTCCGACAGTCTCAGCTGTCACTCCCTCTTCTACACCAATGACCTCGTACTCTTCTACAGTGACAAATCCACCACCACCATCTCCTAGGCCCTCACTCAAAACTACACCATGGCACACAGCTGGTATACAAACAGTCTCCTCCTGGTAAATGCTAAAAAAACAAAATACATGTTGTTCGGATCAAAACCCTTCCTTGCCAAATCCAGAACTCACTGCCCAATAAACATTGTCTCCCCGATGGCCTTGTTCTAGAGGATGTCAACACATTAAAATATCTTGGAGTCCTACCAGACCCTTCCCTCACCTTCTCCAATCACATCAACTCCCTTGTTCATCATGTTCATTAGAAATTAGAAGCAGCCTATAGATTCTGACAATATCTCACCCCTGAGGCTAGACTAGCCATTGTCCAGGGAAATCTACTCCCAATCCTAGACTATTGTTCCCCCATCTACGCCAGGACATCTGCTACTGCTATGGCCAAGCTGAACACTGCCTACAGTGCCTGCCGATTTGCCCTACTGGCCCCTTTTTTGACTCACCACTGTGTTCTCTATGATTCCTTGGATGGCTTCCGCTGCAAGGCTGCTTCAACCTCGCCCTCAGCTGCCTGGTGGATACTGTCATCCTCACTGGTCAGGTATCCCCCCTTGTGGCTCTCCTCAAGACCCGAACTATCCACTGCTGACTGCGCTCTAACAGCACCCCAACTGTTCCCAGGGTATCCACAAATATGGGCAGCAAAGCATTGTCGGCAGCAGCCCCTTCTCTGTGGAATAGACTACCTACTGATCTCCGCTCCACCGACACACACAGTGGGTTTAAATCCTGCCTCAAACGTTGGCTCCTGGCATATTGCTCCTGCAACTATTTCCCTGGGTAGGCCACCTTGCCTGACTGCTCACTCTCATCCTGAATCTCCACCCCTGCAGTTTTTTCCATTTCTTCCACTGACTACAGTATTATATCTGACTGCATGCTTTGCCTCCTGTGTTACCAGCTTTATGTATCTATGTATATATTATGCATATGTATTACTTGACTCATGTATTTCACTACCTGTATCTTGTGTGCTGTTACTATATATGTACTGTACTATTTAACCCTGTGCCATTGTAAGTGGCCCAGGTTGTGCCTGAAAATGGTCCCTGGGATCAATGCACCTACCTGGTTATCAAAGTCATAAATAAATAAGTAAAATATTCAACTACCATGGGGATGTCAATGGGGAGTATGACATCATCTACACTGTCAGTCACAGCTTTAGACTCAACTATAGTTTTGAAATGGTTAACTGGTCAGAAGTGGAACTTGAGACAGCAATACTCATGCCAGCAAAAACTGCACTACCACCACCCGCTGGGACAACATCATCTCCTCCAACTATGAGAGAAGCTAAAGATTGCTCTGTAAAAAACATTGATGGAGAAATCCCTTTACTGACATCAGCTATACATTTCTGCATACTTCCACACCCACGAACAATCTTGCCACTAGCGGCAGTGCCATGGCCAGAAACAGCATTGCTTGCACGCCTCTTTGCAGGCATTTTGGGGGATCACCAAGAAAATTCTAAACAAATTTAGATTTCTGAACTTTCAGTCTGGGCCAGTGGATGTGAAGCCAAAAAAAAAAAACAACAACTGTGGCTTGCAGATAGAGATTGTGCACTAAACAGATGAAAAACACAGACAGATTAAGATTGCACTGTGCAATCAAGAAGAGATACAGATGCAAAGTCACAACAACACCTTAACCAGTGCTCACAAATCACAATCCAATCTGGAAAAGAATACCTTTTGCCAGTTGTGGGGAGGGGGGCAGTGCACTGCAGTAACAGTCCAAAACCAAGATACCACAAAGCAGTACAAAATCATGCAGGTGCAGTGGCTAGCAGGTTCACACTGCTGCAATTACTGTGTGGCACAATAAAATGTGTCTGAATTGATGGCACATGTTGCATGCACACTCACACATACACACCACAAGTAATGCGTAGCGAATTGGAAACTTCAGTAATATAACCAAATCTTTTAAACAAACTGAAATCATGCACTACTACACCACAACAATCAGCAAAAAATGGTCAAGAATTACTGAAAATATTACTGTGTGTACATTAACAGTTATACAAGAAAAAAATACTAAAACAGAAAAACTGCCTTTTTCTCCCAGTTTTAACCTACCTCCACCACAGATACACCCCTTCCCCAAAACACATTTCAATTGCCCGTCAGTACACAGACTGGATGTTCTAAATTAACATTCAAAATCCACACACAAACAATAAACAGTCAATGATATGAGCACAGAAGGGTTTCCTGCAATTGATGTACTAAATGTTGAGCAAAAAAAAAAACTCAAAAACCTTTTTAACAGCTTTTAGAGAATTTGAATTGTAGAGCTCTGAGAGGAAACTGTCTCCTTCTACCACTACACACACACACTACGCAGAACTGAGGCTGTGCAGAACAATCTAGAGCCCATGTGACCTGCAATCCCATGAATCACTGCAAAATTCACCTTGGAGCTCAATAACAAGGCGAAGTGATGCAAAGTACACTGATTTCTATGTACTTCGCATTAAAATTGGTGGAGAAGAGGTTGGGGGAATGCGGAGTATTGTGAAGTCATTGTTATCAATGGACTTCGCATTCCTCATTATGATGCGAAATACTCCACTTTACGTTGCAGATTATTTCACGGATTCCACATTACTCCATGAACTGCTTCGCAGAGCAAATTTTGGCCACTTCGTCCACCTCTAGTCTGGTACCCAGTCAACTTAGTATGGGAATAATTGCACTGCAAAAACTGCACCCTTAAAATAGCATTGGGAAAAACAGCAAATGGGATGAAAGAGCATCGGGATGTTATCATGTCCCCCTTCCCTCGGCTCTCACCCTCCCAGGGGTAGTACTAGGAAATCCTGCCCCCCTCCGACTGTCATCCTCCCGGGTTTAATAATAGTAAATCCCCCTATGACTTTCTCTCCCTCTGAGTTGCATCCCATCCAGAGTTTGTTATAGTAAATCCCCTCCATGATCCGACCCCCCGAGTTCCATCCTCCCCAGACAAGAGGTCCTCCATTTGTGCTGTATTGCCAATGGGTGTTTTTTGCTGTTGATGTTTTGCCTGCATGCAATTGACTGTGCATTTTTGGTGTCATGATATTGCCTGGACCCGGCAGGTCAAGGGATTGATGAAAAACTTACTGGGTAGGCAAAACACTGACTGAGGGACAGGACCCAGAGCATGGTGATAGAAGGTGAGCTCTCCAGCACCAGGTAGGTCACCAGTAGAGTCCCGCAGGACTCAGTGCTTGGACCAGTGCTTTTCATTGTCTTCATCAATTGATATAGGGGATGGCATTAAGGGCAAAATTTGCCTTTTCATATATGACACGAAGCTCTGTGTGAGGGTGGACATGACAGAAGGGGTATAAGACCTAAGGGAAGATCTGGAAAAGCTAGAGAGGTGGTCTGGGATTTTTTAACTTGTCTTCAATGCAAAGAAATGCAAGGTTATGCACATTGGAGCCAAGAACCCAAGGACTAAGTACAACCTAAGTGGATTCAGGTATCTGCATTCGAGAAGAAGGATGGGGGGGGTGATGATCACTAGTGACCTGAAGCACACCACACAATGTAAGAAGGCAGCAGCAAAGGCAAATAAAATGTTGGGCTGCTGGATAATGGACACCTTGTTCCCCCAAGCCATGTAACTATTCACAGTCTCCTCCAATCCCCCTAGCCCCCACTCCTTGGTCAAGGTAGCAGGACCTATCTCCACTTCTCTGCACCCCCTTGAGGAGCGGACTCTCCGGAAGGATTGCCCTTGGAATACTGAGAATGTGGACCAAAGTGAGGATGGTATGGATAGCAATGGGGATGGTCAGGTGGTTGGGGGGGGTTAACACTGTGCAGCCTGAGGATTGGCTGGCTGGAAGGGCAGGGAGGAGCAGAAAAAAGATAAACAAAAAATTTGCCATAGCCAGTTCAACTCTTCTCATGGTTTCATTTTTGGAAACAGCAGCGGGTTTACTCAGAGCAGCTGCACAACTTGTAAGCATTTCTCACCCAATGGCCCAATAGACAAATTACTTATTTAACTGTCAAATGGCTCTCTGTTTCACTAACTACTGCAGACAGTCTGGCTGGCAATGTCAAATCAATAAAGAAAAGTTGGAGCACACAGTGATCCTATAGAATAATGCCTTATACAGACGTAATGTTGAAGACTGTATTTTGGACACAGTAGGAGGTTTGCTCAGAGCAGCTGTGCCTGTCTTACCTGACTCAAGCTAAATCCTTTTGAATAGTTTTCTCTGTTTAGGGCAGTCAAAAACAAAGTCTTTCACATTTTGTTGTAGACAGGGTAGGGCAATAGGGTAGTAGAATGATTAGTGTAGGAGCTAACCGACCCTAACCAACTACCCATTTTGCATTAGGGTAATTTAGGGTAGTTTGGAGGTACCCATAGGTAGTGTTTAGGGTAGGGTATTTTACTACCTGCCCATGCCTTCCTCATGGAAGCAGGGAACTGTGGCAAAACCATGTGTAGGGCTAGTAGGATGCTGGTTACACAGGGATGGGTATATTCAGTAGGAGGAAGGAGGTGGTGTTGCGACTATATCACAAGCTGGCCAGACCCCACCTGTTCCAGTTTTGGAAGTTGCACCTCAGAAAGGGCATAGACAGGGTAGAAGCAGTCCAGAGGAGGGCAACTAAAATGATTCTTGGGTTGCATGAGAAGCCCTATGAGGAGAGACTCTGAGATCTCAACATGTACACCCTGGAATATATGAGAAGAGAGTAAGAGGTGGCATGATAGATACCTACAGGTACCTGATGGGGTGAACAGGATACAAGAGGGAAGCCTCTTTGAAATGAGAAGGAGCACCAGGACAAGGGGACATGCAATATTTTTATTTACATTCAATTTTAATGTGCTAATTTTATTATCTGTTTCATGTTATTTATTGTTGTATGGGTTTCCTATCCACTTGCACAATGCCCAGAACCTTCGGGACTGGGCACCCAACTAAATAAACCTTTACTTACTTACAATGAAGCTGGAAGGGGGAAGTTTAGGAGATATGCATGTGAGGATATATTTCTTCCCTGAAATGGTAGTGGAAGTCTGGAACAGACTGCGAGCAGAAGTGATGGGGATGAAAACAATGGGGGGGCTTCAAGCATGCACTGGCTAAGTAGTGTTCTATTAGAAAACAGGCAGGGAAAAGGGATGGTTGCCAGAAAACTGTTAGGGTCTGCAGAGATAGATTAGGCAGGGGACATCTAAGGAGACTGGGTGGGCCAAGCAGTACTTTTCCACCAACCAATTCTATATTTCTATGCAAGCAAGTTAGGAGACAAGTGAAGTTTTGTGCAGGTATGACTCTACTTTTTAAAAATGAAGGAGATTATAACTGGCTTTGTGCAGTGCCCTTCCAGGTAGAAATCTGAACTGTGCTTTGACATTTAATTTGGTGGAATTCACAGGGTGGTGCATGGGTGTGGGTGTGAAGTTAGGCTTCAAAAAACCCTAACATCAGATTTCTTTACTATCGGTGCACTAAAACCCCTAACTTGTGCATTTATGAATTTCTTTGTAATGACACTGATTGATTGAATGATTGATTGCAAAAAACTACTTTAACGCAGACATTAGGATCAAAGAACACAAAACACACAAAGTAAGGAAATGAAAACATTAGGATTTGGAGTCTCAGGAGTATTGACGAATCCAATATGTGGTGTTCCTTGGGGTTCTCAGCCATAATGCCCAACCCCAAACAGAATATTGGAGATATTGATGAATCACCTAACAGGTGAAAGCCAACACTTTCTTGATACTTGGGATTACACTGTTACAGCTTACCATCCTAGCAGAGAGAATAAATAAGATCTCTTTTACGTAGGTCCTGCATACCTATAAAATAAGAATAGCAATGAGGTCACAAAGGATCTGCAGCTCTTTAGAAACTTGCTAAAACAAGGTAGGGTAAATATAAACTATTTTATCTGATACATGTGGTCAGTGTCCTGTCACAGTGTGGTCTGTGTCCTGTCACAGCGTCATTGGTGCCCCATCAGGCCTGTAGACATCATTTGGAAAGTGGTTAGTATGTAATAAAAATACCACAAAATAGTACATCTTTTTGTAACAAAAAGTAGATTGGATGGAAGGGGGTATACTGGTACCACACTACTAACATGGCTTTGGAAACAAACTCAGGTCACTTGGGTGGGGGGCAACATGGGGGAGGATTGATCATCCCTGGGACCGCTGTCCTTTCCCTGGGCCCAGAACGGTGGCCAAGTTTCTCTGCTTATCAAATGCCACCAGTCAAGGCCAGGTGGTGATGCAGCTTGAGTGGCTCACAATGGTTGTCTGATATACAGCATTTCAGGTTTAATATCTAGACAGTTTGTTAGTTATAAGTGAGCAAAACATTCTTAAACCCAAAATGTAACCATTTTTGCCCTTCTAAACCTTTGCACCACTGACCCAATCAGAACAAAATTTACAGAATCCAGAGAATCTGGCAGTGTAGCCTAGAGGTTAGAGTAACAAAATGTGAATGAGTTTGGTATATCCAACAGGCCTGAGTTTGATTCCCACAACCTCCGCGCGTCCATACTATATGACTCTGGGCAAGTCATGTATCCTCCCTAGTGCTACTGGGCTGCCTCTGAAAACAGGAACTTGTGCCTAGTGGGCCTTACCCAGTTACCAGTGAATAAAAAAAAACCTCTGTTTCTGCCAAATTTTAAGAAAGTTGTTCAAACGGGAGCCAAATTATTTAAGGTACAAAAAATTAGGGTTCAGCATAAAAATACTTACTTAACCACTTAACCCTAATATACAGTCACTACTGGACTGGTATTTTATATAAAGATTGATAGACAGACAAATACAGTGGGGAGAGAGGGAGAAAGAGGGGGAGGGAGACAGAGGGAAAGAGAGAGAGGGAGGGGGAAGAGGGAGCGAGAGAGGGAGAGAGAGGGGAGAGAGGGAGAGAGGGAGGGGGGAGAGATAGATAAAGGGTCATTTCACAATAGTGATAAGATCCTCCAAGGTGTGCATTTCTATTAGGGTGTTAGAGTCAGAGAGTGTTTGGTGTAAGGGACAGGCTTACCACTAGGTTTTAGGTTTGCTGTCCTTCATCCATTCTGCCGGATGACTAGCAAAAATCTTAGCATTCAAACTCAGAGCATCTGAATGAGTGACAGATGCAGGACAATACAAGTGTGTTCTGCAAATATTCCATTAAAACACACTGTCATTCTTTTCTGTTAAAATGTTATTTATCCAGGAAAGAACCCCCTAGAGTATTCATCCCATGTCAAGGGGGTCCTGATCTCTTTGTTGTGGGAGTGAATTGAGGCCAAAAGTGAATGGACATAACTTGAAATGAGTTGGCAGGCCTGCTGCTGTAGAACGTCAGTACTCCAATTAACCATACACTGATGTTAATCCTCAGTCTGTATCAGCATTTTTTTCATTAAGTATTGCTACATTTTAGAGAGTTTTAAATAACAAAACTAGCAAGCTAGCTTTAGTTTTTGGGAAGGTGCAGTGAGTTTGGAGTACTATACTGGATAAATAAGTTATGGACAACTGAAAATATCATAATAGCGCACTTTCTCATTTAAACTGCACTAAAGGAGCCTTCTGTGTTTTTTTACAGAACTATATTAAGTCTTCTAAATACACTGGCACAATAATGTAAAAGTTCAGGATATGCTGCTGTAGGATAATTTATGCATGCACATAGAGAAGACTTCAGTCTTCCTGTAGTGTCCCAGTAGAATAGTGTGCTGGATATTAAAGTTTCCTGAAAGGTCTGCACTGCATAGCTAATCGAATACTAAATCTTTTCTGGGTTCAGCACACTTAATTACTAAATTGAAACAAAATGCACAACAGGAATGGCATTTTCATGCCAGGAACTTTGCACTGATAAGGGTAGGTTTAAAGATAAACTAACCCCTTTCAAGGTCTAATTGAGGCTCTATATCAAATGCATTATCTCAGAACTCTAGACTTCCAGGATGCATAATTTGTTTTCTGATACTGTTATTTTTAGCATCTATGCTTTTAAAGTTCCTTTTAACCCGTTGCCTTGCTATGCAACTTCCTATATGAAGTTAGTGCAGCTATGGAGTACAGTTGAAATAGTTTGTAGAATGCAACATAAAGTTGTCATCCAGTAGTCTTCAGATCTGGTCACTGCAGTGCAGAAAGGACACTGAAGAGATCTATGGGTATGCTCTCAAACAGAGGGGGAAGCATAATAAGGGCACATAATAAAAAGCATTACTTTGCATAGTGGGTGGCTAGCATATTGAATAGCCTATTTAGTGAGGCTATGGAAGCTAGCAACTGTTCAATAACAAGGTATCATGACATCAGACTGGAGGGGGTAGACTCAGGGGTAAGTGGAGGAAGTATTTGTTTCACAGAAAGGGTGGTGGATGCATGGAAGAGCTTCCCAGCAGAGGTGGTGGGGGCAAAATTGATAGGGGAATTTAAGAATGCATGGGATAGGCATATGGGAATCCTAGAAATAGGAAAGAGAGGGTAAGGCCATAGCTCATGTAGGGTCTACGGTTCTGCAGAAGGTAGGAAAAATGGGCAGACTGGGTAGGCCAAGTGGTCCTTGTCTGCCATTAGTTTCTATGTTTCTAGCACTGTTAAGGCTTCCATAAAATGAGTGGATAACATTTAGAATAGTCTACCTAGTGCGGTTATGGCAGCGAGCACTGTTGATGCTTTCAAAGCAGATTTAGACAGATTTTTGAGGAAGTATGACATTGTGTTATATAGCATAGGCAGAGGTATCATTCTGGCTGTAAAGCTCGGATGTGCATCCATACTCACATTGAGTATAGCCAATGTGATGTGGCAGTAGGGGAGACAAGATGGATCCTAGGTCCCTTCGGTTATCACACAATATTTTGTTACCCTGTACAGTATCAAATGAGAGGCACAGAGGCCCCTGAGTAGATACATAATGGAGTGGGAATACGCACATACAAACTTATGAATTCTGAAAATAAATAAGGGCCATGTGATCTACTGGGTTTATTCATCTGCCAGCTCAGAAGATGTATCCAAACATTCTACATTCAGTCATGCGCTTGTACAGGCCAGTAATTAATGCCAGCACCAACCCAGCCTCTAGACTATGGAATCTGGTAATCTAGTCCACAGTCTGATAACCTTTTGAGAAAAGTGATGATGTTTTCTCATGCCCTTCTCAGCAACCCATATGGTTTGGGTTCCAACTATTTAAAAGATCTCTTTTCTTATGGCACACTCCTAGATGCTTGCTCTACTCCACTGTGTGGATGCTGTTGGCTGCCCTGACATCTCGGTTGAAGCAGTCTGGGGAAAGGTCTTTCTCGCTGCTGGCTCCAGCTATTTGTTGCTCCCTTCCTCTGCATTTCAGGAGTTCCCCCTCAATGAAGGCAATTAAGAAGATACTGAAATTTTTATTTTTTTAATTCAAGCTTTCATCACTGTTTAATCAAATTTTATTTTTGTGTTGTATTCATCATTATGATTTGTTCTATATTTACTCCATTTTCCCTGGTCTATGTTTTTATTTTGTTCACTGCCCTGAACCTTTGGGATGGGGCACTATAAAATTGCCTTAACTTACCTTGAATGTACCACAAATAAGCTTTGGAGTGTTCTTTTTAGTGTGCTTATCCTGCATGGAACCAATCAAGTCTTCAATTTCAAATCTGATCATCCCTTATAGCATAATAATACCCGACAGGAAGTGGCAAGTGTATTGCAACATTGGACCCGCCCAGGGCATAATGCCCAATGTCACAGGCAGAGGGCCTTATAGCCCCTGGAAGGTCTGGTATTGCCCAATACTGCCCACCCTGGAGGGTATTATTGCACTTAGAAAATAGGCAACTATATAATAGATATTTGAAAAAAAATAATTTCATGTTAACAGTTTAAAAGTCTTAAATATTTTATTCATTTTTGTAAAAAAATAGTTCCTCCACCTGCATTACAAGGCTCCTGGTTCCACTTGGAGCATCTGAATGTTTGGAGTTGGTTGTCATGGTTACCCCGACCCCTGCCCAACACACACACACACACACACACTTTGTAATTGGCAAAACGTTTTGCTTTTTATTTAGTCAGTAATAAACTGGGGTACTCAATAGAATCTTATTTTGAAACTTCAGCTATGGGTCCGAGGAGTGGTGGCAGCAATTTCAGGAGCTGAGCGGAATAGTCTTTCCCTCCTGCATTTTTTTTTTGTTCTTGCAGCACACTCCGATGAGCTCTCTGTTTGGGGTACACAATAGGGATCAGGCCGAGGAGCGGTGGCAGCTGTTTCAGGAGCCGAGCGGGCTACTCTTTCATTCCCTGCATTTGCTTTTTTCTTGCCTGCACTCTGATGAGCAGCTTCTGTCTATTGCACATCATGATCGCAAAGCAGGAAGTTTCGGTTCACTCCTGAAGGAGGTGGCAGAGACTGAGGTGACTAGTTTAATTTTGGCTATTTGATGGGGGATATTCCTTTTACCAAGAAGAGGCTCAAGCTGGGGATTCAAGGGACAGAATGTCGATCTAATGAAGCGCCGTGCCAGTGGTGAGTGCAAGGACGTGGGGAAATCGTGAGACATTTAATGGAAGTTGTCGGGCTTTACTTTATTAGCACAGAGTCTGTTGAGAGCTGCGTCATTTTGAAAAGCCAATCTGATGGCTTTGACAGTTGGTAAAATCAGTTTTTAAGTTACAAACAATATAAACGTGACATTTAGGATAGTTAGCAACAAGTGGGGACTCTTAGTGTAGTACAGGACTGTGGTTGGGAGGGAAGTGTGTGCGTGCTGTGAGAGACCGGGAACTGACACAACCTCGGTGTGGGAGATAGAAACAGGGAGAGTTGATGGACCATCGGGAACGAACAAACAACAGTAAAAAAAAGATAAACAGCTACTGGACAATGGTTGGGAGGGTTGCGTGACTGTAGTGGACAGGGAAAATCTGAAGCAGCAGCATTTTTGGGAGCGAGGGGGCAGCTGGCTCGTGAAGCTAAAGCACGGTCTGCTCTGTGACAGTTATCTGCCACACTCGCTCAAGGAAAAAAAAAATCTGCTACTGGTACATGAGGTGGCACGCTGTGTGGTTCAGTGCTCAAGAGCTCTGCTGGGACAGTTGGAGGTGGGAGGTATATGTGTGTATACGTAGCCGTTTTCTTTCTTTTTTTTTATAGTTCTCATCTCGGGAGGGAGGTGTCACCATTATGGTAGAAAATACTCAAGTCATGTATGTTTCCTATTGGTTTAAGTTTGTTTTTGTGTGGACAGCCATTGCGTTTTCTTTATTTTATACCTTTTTGCTATGTTTTTTTTTTCACTTTGTGATGGGTCAGCTGCTCAGTCACCTGCTAAGCGACACATACAAATGGCTGACACTTGGAATTCAGCTAAGGGGTTTTATCCAATTGGAGAGCATGCTGGGCACAAACATACTGGTGATGGGGCAGACTAGGCTGGCACTTTTAATAGGTGGGCGTCTATTGCCTGATAGATGCCCAGCTAGAAAAGTGTCTGAGCCAATCAGATGATTAAAATCACTTTACACATTTTCTAACATAACTTTGTAAACTGTTATTATATCTCTACAGTCTTCCTTGTTTAAGGAGCTACTGTAGGAGGCATGCCATCCTTTTCTTCACCAAGGAAAATGGCCCACTGCCCAGTACAACCAAAACGAAAAATGAATTTCCATCAATCTCATCATTCCCATGGCATCAGTTTCCAAGATTCTAAATTAAATTGCATTGCCAAGGGTTTGCAGCACCTGCGTGGCTACATTGCAATTACACTATGTACAGTAGCAGTTTTATGTAAGCTATCACTTCTCATTATGCACTAATTGAAATGCTCTACTAAATGTTGAAATCAATTTCCTCATGGAGGTTTTTTTTCCTTATCATATATTTCATTCCTAATAATGCAGTGTTTTTCTTTCCAGCCTTCCTATGTGGACTTATACTTTAATAAAGCAATATTTTCTTCCCAGTTTTTAAGATGTATTAGCTTTGAGATGAACTAAATATTTTGGTCACACTTGGAACAAGAAACATAAAATAAGCTAAAAGACTGTTTTTAGTCAAATGATGCATGTTTTGTATTAAAAAATAGGGACTGCTTAACCTAGTGGGTATGTTTTTTTTTTCCTGGAATGAAACAACATATAGCACGACTGAATTTTAATTAACTAAATTATCAGTTTACTGCTGACCTGTAGGGCTGCCCAAACCTGAACAAAAATGTCATTCAGTTACATATCATTGATCACTTCTAAAAAGTTTAAATGAGCATTTGAAAGGTTTTCTATGAGTAGCAACACCTTTAGTTTCCTATGTTAGGAAAGAATTTACTACTGACCCATTTTAACTTCAGAATAAACATCAGTGAAAGTTGTCAGATAGGGTACCGAATCATTTCTCAGAACTCAAGAACATGTGGTTCTCTTTTTTTCTACAGCCACAGTCCTTTGCAAGTATTTTTTGTTTTGTTTACAGTACCTTTCTGTAGAAGGATGAAAATTAAGCAATCACACATGACAGGGTGTCTGTTATTGAGCGATAAACATCATGCCTCTGTTGTGTTTTGAGGCACAAGGCATTGCTAAATGCCTTCAGCCACATAAGAAGTGCCATTATTCCACAGCAGTGCACACCCAGAAGTATCGTATGGCATTTATTAAATGGGTTTAAAAGTATCAATAAGTAAAGAAAATGAGGTTAATAATTATTGTTATCATATGTTTACAGTGTATTCTTACAGCACTGAGATAGTCCCTCGTACCATTCTGTGATGAGAATTCAACCAGAATATAGGATGCAATGGGATACAAGAACTCAAAATTCTGATCAATTCAACTGGTGGAATTTTCAACCCACAGACACAAAGAAACACACAACAGAAATCTTCATTTGGAGTCATGGCTTCAATTTTATCTCTGGCAGGGTAAGCACCAAAGATTTCTGACCTTCACATCTCCATCACCTGTAAAGCTGTACATTCCAAGACTGGACTACCCTACAGAACCATACATGCTCTCACACCCCCTTCCCACATCACCATAGCCCACAGCATACTTCTTCCAGCCCTTACTTATGGCTCTGTTACATATGTCGGTGCATCTAAAATTAGCTTACACAAATGGAACACCACTTATAATAACATATGCCATTTTGGGCTGACTTCACATCATCGTACCCATCACTGCAATCTTTACAGCAGCCTTCATTGGCTGACACCTATGGCTCACGGTCTCTACTCACTTGGTGTCCTGACTGATAATATCTCTTGATCTGGTGGTCTCCCCACTCTAGCTCAGTTGGTAATTCCTCAAAGCCCCCACTATGCCCTCCGTTCCTGAGATAAGATGTTTTTCCAAATACCTAGAATTAAAACAACCATAGGGGCTCAAGCCTTCTCACACCTTGTTCCTGTACACCGAAACTCCTTACCTAGAAATATCCATCTCACCTCTGTTTACACCAGATTTAAGTGCCAGCTAAGAAATTACCTGCTGCAGTCAGATCTCTGCTTCTGCTTCCTTTCCCCTTGAACTCTACTGATACCCAACCCCCATGCTGGACATGCTCTGGGCCTTAGCCCTACTCCTTGCACTTACTGTCTTAAATCAGCTCTTACCTAACATATCCCCACAGTTTTATTTATACTTTCTCCCTCTCTCTACTGCAAACTAAACTTTCTCCATCTACCAGGGGTCATATTAGCAAACTGCGCTGCACTTGATTGTAATACGTTTAGCCTATTGTACTGCCATTTTATGCTGATTTTGTATTACCTCATTGTTTATTGTACTTTATTGTTGTTTAATACTCATCCCCAAGACATTTGTACAGTACTGGTGTTGTTTGCTAACTATGATGTTATTTATTTATTTCCCTTTGAATTGTTCATTGATTTTGAATTTAATGTACAGGTACTTCTACTACTCTGTATTTGACCATATTTGTAATTGTTTGTACTCTCCCAGGATGTGCCTGAAAATATGCATTTTCTATGTCTAGCGCACCTACCCAGTTATCAAAAATAAGCAAATAACTACATAAATATATTTCCCAAGTTGGTAAGGAAACAAGTGGGATTTCTCAAGGTCATCAAAGAAACACCACAAATTAAAACTGTGACTAGTATGTCATGGCGTCTGGTACAGAGAAAGAAAGAACAGGTACAGAGGGAGCTAAGAATCTGAGGCAGCTAATGGTCATGGGGTATTTCAGAGTTTAGATTTGTAGATGGCACAGTGTGTACAAAGGATAAAAAGAACAGAATGGTGAGTTGCTTCTAAGGACGGAGTACCTACAGAGGTTAGCAGACAGAATTCTCAAGTCCACTGGAGAGGAACCTGTACTGGTTGTACATGTGGGTTCAAATAATATAGGTATGGGAGTCGATAATGACATTATGCAGGACTTTTAGGAATTTGGGGAGGACCTTAAGATTAGAGATGCAGCGAATTTAAATTTTGCCATCAGTACCAGCAGTGGGCGCCACGTACCACTCACAATTGAAACAATGGAGAAAAAAATATCACTTTGCCTTGTCATTATTACTTCACGTTAAGGTGGAATGCTAATGCAAAGTAAAGCAAAGTCATAGATTTAAATGGACTTACGCATTAGTCATTATGATTCTAAGTGATCCACTTCGCATTCCAGATTTGGCAGCGCCCCCCCACACACATCACATGGCTTACAGTACTGTAAGTCACATGCTTTAGCCAGGCAGGCAGGAAGGAAGTGCCTTGCTAAGGAGATTTTTTTCACTTTCTCCTGTGCAGAGGGAGAGAGAGTGTGTGTGTGTGTGTGTGTGTGTGTGTGTGAGAGACAGTCTGAGACTCAGAGATCAGAGGAGATTTAGTGTTTGAATTTGGACCCAACAGCTTTTTTAAAAGCTACATTTTTTGGTCTTTTGTGTACTCTTTGTTACTTAATTTGTTCTTTCTGCAAATTTATTTTTTCTTACCTTTATAAGTTGTTGTTTGTCTGTGTCTGTGCGACTGTGTGTGTGTGTGCCTGTGTTGTGTGACAATGTGAGTGTTTTGTGTTGAGTCGACTCATCATTGCTGGGATGGAGGGAGGGCAGTAGCAGAGATGTACCAGGGTGAGGGAATGTCTGGGGTGGGGGCAGTTCTGGGAGAGCATGGCAGGCATCACATGAGAGGAGTGCGCATGTGTGGATGGCATGGCCACCAGTTCCTGTTGGACTGAATCAAAATCTTGAGTCATAACCCCCCCAGTAGCAGGACCAGCACCTCATCCTGAGGCAGTTGGACCAGCACCACTACCACCACCACCACATCCAGCACCAGCTCCAGCACCAGGTCATCTGGAGCAGGATGTGCCTGTGCCCCCGGGCCCAGGTGTGGATCCCCTTGAGCACCATGACCAGCCAGTTGCCAGTGCATCTGACCCTCCCCTGCATGTGACTGATCCTCCAAGCACCTCCATTGTTTGGGGAGTTTTTTGATTGTGTTGGAGGGACAGCAGTGTGGTCAGGTGCCATATATGTCAGGCGGAAGTGCGCCGTGGCCCCCGGGGGACTCACCTGGACACTGGAGGCCAGCTTACCCATATTCTCACCTGTAAACAAGCTTTCAGGTTAGTGTGTCTCACCTGGCTAAACAATTGGAAAAAAATTGCTCAACCACCACCAGTTGGAGTGGCAGGCTGCCACAGAATGGGCCAGACCTGCACCTGCTGGCCCTTCTGTGGCAGAGGGTGCAGCTGTGCATGGCTCTAAGAAGAGGAGGGCCACAGCAGCACCTGCTGCTCCACCAGCACCACCCCCTTGCCACCACAACCACTACCATTAGTAGATGAGCCTGTAGTGCCTGTGTACCCCAGAGAACTGCCTGTAACTCAGGCTGACCTGGAAGTTCTCTGGAGTGCTGTAGAGGAGAACAATGAGAGGATGAGTGTTGTCCAGCAGTGGTTGGATCGCATAGAAGGACAATAAATTACAGATTATGTCCATGCTCGAACTGCCGCTGGACCACCAGGGATCCCACATTAGTTTTTTTTTCTCACACCATGCATCCCCCAATACCATCCCTGCTGTGTTATAAAATGTATTCCTCCACCATCCCTGACCCCTGTATGTAACTATGCCCTTTTTTGTTGTCTTCTGTATGTGTGACACTTTGTATCCTGCCCCCTTCTTTCTGTTAACAGTGTGTGTGTGTGTGTGTGTGTGTGTGTGTGTGTGTGTACGCTGTTCTGGTGCCTCAGTAATGTTTACTTTCTGTTGTGGAGTGTTTGTGGAAAAGAAGGACTGAGCAGTGCAAGTATACTGTGCTAAACTGCATGTGTGCTGTGCAGTCAGTGTTCTTTCCTGTGTGTGTATGTACTGCAGACACTGTCCAGCTTCTTGCAAACATATATATGCTGATTGCTGACTTGTTGCTGTGTTTATGGTATAAAGAATAAAGATAAGAATATATCACATATCATTTATTTGTTAGGAGATCACAGCAACAAAAAATCCTGCTTTTCAACAAACCATATCCAACAGGCATGAAGTATTGCTGATGCACCCAAAATATTTCACAGTGTACAGACATTATAAAGTCAGAAAATATATAAGGTGCAGTTCACTGCCACCACACTTGCTACCACATTTCTTCTTTTCATTATTTGTTCTGGAATAAGTGATGTTTTTATAGTTTAGGCTGGCAGTGTCAGTTTTGCAGCAAGTTGATGTACACCATAACATGACATGGCACCAATGGTAGCACAGTGTAGTGGCATTGGACTGCAGGACCTGTTATATATTCCAACTTGAAAATGTCTGTACACCATAAAATATTTTGGGTGCCTCAGCAATATTTTATGTCTATTTAGTATGGTTTGTTGAAAAGCATGATTTTTTTGTGCTATTATCTCTGCAAAGTCATATGTGCACTGTATGAGTGAGTGACTGAGGTGCACACTGGCCCAAGATCTCAGAAAATATATCATATCACTTTGCTGCTGTTGATGGTACAAATAAAATATACATTATATATTCTTATCTTTATTCTTTATACCATAAACACTGCAACAATCAATATATATATATATATATATATATATATATATTCTATACAAAAAACTTCATTAATGCATCAGTTAGGGTTATTCTACAATGAAAAAAAAATGAGAAATTTGGCATTAGGGTTTCCCACCCTTGCACCCCACCCCACCCTGGCCTCACCAACAGGCATCATGTGCTGTGCGTTAGGGTCATCGGCCCTAACTCTCACCCCATCCCATATGTAAACAAGCTGAGGTGTTGCAGTGTAGGAGAATGGGGCGAGAGTTACAGGTGACAACCCCAATGCACAGCCTGATACCTGTTGGTGAGGCCAGGGTGGGGTGCAAGGAGTGGGAACCCTAATGTTGAATTTTGTCATTTTTTTCACTGTAGAATAACCCTAACTGATGCATTAATGAAGATTTTTGCATAGAATTTCCTTACATTTTAAGAAAGAATAAAAAGTAGAAAGTTGCGCAAGTTGGTGGGAGCACGGGGGCCCTTTGGGCCCCATGCTCCCACCAACTTGTAAGTGTTGAGCCACATTACACAGCTGATGACTAAAAAGTACAGTGACAACAGCACAACCAGTCACTAAACAAATATGAATGTAGAAGAACAATAGAAAACGCTGTCCGCAAAACATTAAGTGTGTCATGCAATCTCTCTGCAAAAAATAAATTGTCCAGGATGTAAACATTGCAATTCACATCTACAGGACATCCCATCAACACTCTCCAAATTTCAAGTGAAAAGACCAAACCGTCTCTGAGATATAACATGTCACAGTTTGAAATTTTCATTCATCAGACTGGCACAGTTCCACACCTGTTGACATTTAACACGCACAACTGGAAACTACATCCATGACACTAAGGCTAGGTATCCTGTAAATTTCAAGGCACCACCACAAGCAAAACACTGTCCACAGAACGTAAACTGCGCCATGCCATATGTCCAGTAAATAATTTTTTCCCGACACGTAATCACTGTAATTTACATGCACAGGACATGCCGTAAACACCCTCCAAATTTCAAGTAAAAAGACCAAACCATTTCCAAAATATTCAGTCTTAAAGTTTAGTAAAATTTCCCTATCTATTCCATTATAAAAAATCTGGCCATCTTGTCCTGCCCTCACCATCAAAGATGGCAATCAAAGAATCTCACGATCAAAGAATTTGCAGGCTCGCGATCAAAGAATTTGCAGGTTCATGAACAAAGAATAAAAACTTTGGTAATTTAAAAAATTGAAAGAATTGCAGTAAACCACCACCATGATTTGACAGAACGAAGCCCCCTGAGCAAAACCCACCCTCATTTGACTTCCTAGGGCACCCCTGGGCTGAGAAAATAGCTGATTTAATCTGGCCATCTTGTCCTACCCTCACGATGCATGATCGCAATCAAAGAATCTCACGATCAAAGAATTTGCCGGCTCGTGATCAAAGAATTTGCAGGGTCATGACCAAAGAATAAAAACTTGTGTAATTTACAAAATTCAAAGAATTCCAGAAAACCACCGCCATGGTTCGTCAGAACGAAGCCCCCTGAGTAAAGCCCACCCTCATTTGTTTTCCTAGGACACCCCTGAGTTGAGAAAATAGATTTTTTTATCTAGTCATCTTGTCCCTCACTCGCGATGCACGATTGCGATCAAAGAATCTCACGATCAAAGAATTTGCAGGCTCGCAATCAAAGAAATTGCTCGCTCGCGAACAAAGAGTGAGAGACGAGATGGCCAGATTTCAAAATAGATTTTTGTGGCTCAGGGGTGCCCTAGAAAGTTATGTAAGGGTGAATTTTGCTCAGGAGGCTTCGTTCTGTCACATCTGAATAAAAAAACATAACTTTTCTATATCCCTAGTAGTCTAGCGGCCTCCTCCATCATGATAATGTACATAATGATCCCTGTATCCCTGGTAGTCTAGTGGCCCCCCCCAATGAGTATTTTATTAATCTTTTTTTATCCCTGGTAGTCTAGTGCCCCCCATGTGTATTTATTTATATTTCTCTTTCATATCCCTGGAAGTCTAGTGCCCCCCCCAATCTGGTTATTATTATTATTATTCATATCCCTGGTAGTCTAGGCACACAATGACATTCCCTCTCACATCTTTCTGCATCTGGTGGTGGCAGTGGCTAACAGCGGTTTTATGGTGGTGGCTGGTCCAGGGAGGCACACAAAGCCATTCCCCCTGGTGGCAGTGGCTAACAGTGGTTTTATGGTGGTAGTCCAGGGGAGCACACAATGAAATTCCCTATGGTGGCACTGGCTAACAGCAGTTTTATGGTGGTGGTCCAGGGACCAGGATATATTGTGCTCTGTGTTACAAATGTGACATGACACATGGAATTTGAGTCACTCTGAATGGGACACTGATTTAACTTTATGAAAAAGAAAACACTTATCATACAACAATGTGACAGCCTTTTAACCACTTAACTTAAAACCTGCCAACATTAACCTCATCATCATCCTCATAAAGAAAGCCTCCCCCGCAGTCATCTATGTCTGAATTCTGCCCACTGGGAAATTCTTTCTCCACTGTGTCATCATCTACATTAGTGGTAGGCCATTTCATGCTGCCAGTGCCACCAGGATGGTCCATTTCTACAACATCAGCAAAACCATGACTATTCCGGGGTATGAATACTGAGGTTGCAGTCTGATCTGGTATGTGCCTCTCATTCATTTTTATGAGTGTCAGCAAACTGACATTTGCAGGAGAGAGGTTTGTACAATAATCCCAAACTATTGCACCTGCTGAGCTGAATACCCTCTCTACGCTTACACTGGAGGGTGGGCATGTCAGGTACTTCAGTGCCACTGCAGTCAGCTCTGGCCATTCACTTACCGTTCCACTCCAGTATAAAAGAGGATCATCAGTTATTGACAGATGCCTGTTTTCAGACAAATATGACTCAACCATTTGCTGTGCTGCACTAAGTCCAGTGGTTGATGCATCATCCTGTTCTCCGGAATCATTTATGTTGCAAATCCCCCCTTGGGACAAAGCCTCCCAAAGTGGGTTAACACCAACCAGTTTTGATGACAGACCACCTGGAACTGCAGTCCCCTTCCCCTTACAGGATATGCTTGATACTACTCCAGGTTGACCTTCAGGCTGATTATGTTGCAGAGGTTTGCTGACCTTGCCACGTTACTTCTGTGCCCCATAAACCAAGCACACCAGTTGCCCACTGACATTTTTTACCTGTTCAGGTCTGCCCTCCAGTAGTGACGCAATTCCACGTTTGTATCGTGGGTCCAGCTTTGTTGCTATTGCAAAGTTGTCACTATTCTGAATGCTCAAGATGTGACGATTCTGGTCAAATGCTGTCAGCATGTGTTTCAGCAACACACTGCTAGCACTGTCTCCAGCAACATCAAGGCTATGCTGTACATTCACCAATGTCTGCCTCAGCACAGGCAGCAGTGGAATTGATTGGCTAGTGGAGGCAGACTCACCACTCACTGCCTGTGTGGCATGTTCAAAAGGCTTCAAAATTATTATTGCAGAGTCCACGAGGTGCCACTGTTTAGTCGTCATAGACATGGAGGCCCCGGAACTGTCACAGCTAGTGTGCATGACAAGATATTCTGAGATGGCTTTGTATTGTTCATGCAACCTCTCTGCCATGTATAAAGTGGAGTTCCACTGGGTGACAACTTCCAGCTTCAAGCGGTGCTGCGGGAGGCTGTTTCGGATCTGCAACTGCCAAAGCTGATCACGGGCCTTTGCAGAGCGTGAAAAGTGAGAACAGATATGGCGTGCAACTTTCAGCATTTCCTTTATATCAGGGTGCTGCAGAAACTCCTGCACCACAAGATTTAAACAGTGGACTATGCATGGAACCCAAACAAAGCCACCATTCATGATGCATTTAACCACATTTGACCCATTGTCACTTGCTATGAACCCAGCTCTCAATGACAGGGGGTTCAGCCACTTGTCAATTTCAGTTAGTACCAAGTCCAGCATGTTTTCACCAGTGTGTGAACAGGTCACATTTCACATAGCAATTATTGCATGCTGTCGAATTCCTGGAAGATTTCTACCATGACACTCCACCTTACTACACTGATAATTCACACTACCAACAGCACAAAGAACACCCAGCACCTGCGCCCAATGTGCAGTTATACACAGATATGAACTCCCCACTGTTTTGCCGCTTGTCCACATATCCATACTTAAATGGATGAATGGAGAAGAGGAATGTTGAAGAGCATGTCTTACAGAGTCAGACACATTACAGTACAACTCAGGGACAGCAAGGGTGGGAAAGTCTGTCCTGGATGGGACTTTCCATTTTGAACAGGCATGTGCTGCAAACCGCTGGAACCCAGAATTCTCCACAACAGAGAAGGGCAAAAGATCAGTTGCCAGCATTTCAGCTACAGCAGCATTAAGTTCACGTGACACTGTATGATTGGGTGGGTACTTCAGCTTATTGGCGAAAACACTCAGTAACATGGGCTGATTTAAACGTTTTACATGCAGTGTGATGACAAATGGTTCTGCTCTGTGAATGGAAGGTGGTGGAGTGTGGACGTGTGATGAAAACTGTTGCACAGGTGATGAAAAATCCACAAATTAAGTTATTTTCACAGATTTATGAACAGGGGTTGATGTAGCACTTGCACTACTAGACATACTGCATTGACCACCACCACCACCACCACCAAAACTGCTACTCTCACAACCACAGGACAAGACTTCAAAATCATTATGCTCCTCCACCTCATCATGCCTGTGTAATCCTCTGCTGTTAATTCATCGCTACTGCACACGTTCCTACCATACCTCTCAACTGTACCACATTACGAGGAACGTTCCTCATTTTATTTCATAAAAGTTCCCTGTTCCACATTGTGAGGACTTGTTCCACATTCAGTATTAGCATTTTAAAGCAAAAATCTATGGTAAATGATGCAAAAAATATATTATTCAATTAATAACAGACTTTCTGAACATAAATGCAAACATGTTAACAGTGTTCTGAGCCTCCTAGGTAAAGATGTGATTAAGTGTTCCACATTTTGCTCATTTGTTCCACATTTTGAGAGGCAATGTTCCACATTTGGGGGACAAAAGGTTGAGAGGTATGGTTCCTACTTGATCTTACAGTCATGGAAAGGGATAAAATGCTCATTATGGTTGATGACGAGGGTGAACGACACACTGTGGTATTAGCTGCCATCTTGTGCTGGGTCCACAGCGCCATGTGCCTGTTCTTAAGATGTATATGCTGTCTCCCTGTGCCCAGATGGCTCCCCCTTTTACCTCGACTCACAAGCACCTGGCAAACCTGACAGACTGCAAATGACTCATCCTTTGCATGTTGCATAAAAAAATCCCAAACAAGAGATTGTGATCCCCTACTTTTAACATGTCCCTGATGCTGCTTATTGAACTCCCTTTTTTAAGCCCTGAAAAGGGGAGTGTGCTACATGATTTTTCAGGCAGGACACACTTGGACTGCAACTGACAACCACAACTAACTATCATTATTACTGGGTTATCATCATCATCAACTAAAACTGATAAATCACAGCCTTTTACGGTGGTGGGGGGTGGGGTTAATGCAAACAGACCCAGACACAGCCACCTTGAATTTCTTTTTGTCCAGTTCCCAACAGGGGTCACTGACATCATCATCATCATCATCATTATCAACATCATCCACATCCACATCTTCTGCTTGGATGCTGACATGTGGACTGAATGTTGCAACCACTGCAACATCAGCATCATCAGAGTCATCATCAACACCACCATCACCTGATATTTTTTCACCACACTGTGAATCATTGCATGGCAAATGCATGCCCTGAACCGCAGTGGAAGAAATGTGACATTGTGTGTTATCGTTGCCATGATGATCAAAATCCTCATGTTCAGTTACCAATGGGATGTTACTGGGGAGTATGACATCATCTACAGTGTCACTCACTGCTTTACACTCAGCTATATTTTTGGACACGGTCAACTGGTCAGAAGTGGAACTTGAGGCAGCAGTACTCATACCACCAGCAACTGCACTAACACCACCAGCTGGGACAACATCCTCTCCTCCAACTATGAGTGAAGCTACCAATTGCACTGTAAAATACATTGAAGGAGGAATACCTTTCCTCACATCAGCAATGCAGTTCTGCATACTACCATGCCCACAGACAATCTTACCACTGGCAGTGGTGCCATGGCGAGAAACAGCTTTGCTTGCACGTCTCTTTGCAGGCATTTTGGGGGATCAACAAGAAAATTCTAAACAAATTTAGATTTTGGAACGTTCACTCTGGGTCGCTGGATGTGAAGCCAAAAAAAACAACCGTGGCTTAAAAAAGAGATACAGACACAAAGTCACAACAAGTTCAACAACACCTTAACTAACCAGTGGTGCTCAAGTCACAATCCAAGCTGGAAAAGAATACCTTTTGCTGGCTGGGGGGGGGAGCACTGTGACTACAGATTACAGTAACAGTACAAAACCAAGATACCACAAAGCAATACAAAATCACGCAAGTGCAGTGGATAGCAGGTGCATACTGCTGCAATTACACTGTGGCACAATAAAAGGTGTATTATTTCATGTCACGCATCACACACATACACACACACACACACACACACACACACGCACACACACTTTGTCTACAAGTAATGTGTAGCAAATTGAAAACTTCAGTAATATAACACATATTTTAAACAAACTGAAATTATGCACTCCTGCACCAGGTCCACAACACAATCAGCAAAAAAATGTCAACAATTACTGAAAATATTACTGTGTGTACATTAACACAGTTATACAAGAAAAATATAACCAGAAAACAAAGAACTCACTATTTCTCCAACTTATAATCCGCCTACACCACAGGTACACCGTTCCCTCAAAACACACTTCCACTGTCTGTCAGTACACAGACTGAATGTTGTACATTAACATTCAAAATGCACACACAAATAATAAACACTCGATGATATGAGCACAGGAGGGTTTCCTACAATCGATGCACTAAAGTTTGAGCAAAAAAAAATTACTCAAAAAGGCTTTTTTAACAGCTTTTAGAGGGTTTGAATCACAGAGAGCTCTCAGAGCAAACTGTCTCCTACAGCTACCTATACACACTACCCAGAACTGAGGCTGTGCAGAACAATCTAGAGCCCATGTGACTTGCAATTGCATGAATCATTGCAAAATTCACTTTGGAGCTCAATAATAAAGTGAAGTGATGCAAAGTACATTGATTTCAATGTACTTTGCCTTAAAATTGGAGTAGTGGTTTGTGGAAGGCGGAATAATGCAAAGTCACTGCTTTCAATAGACTTCACATTCCTCATTATGATGCAAAGTACTCCACTTCGCATTGCGGAGTACTTCACGGATTCTGCATTACTCCACTTCATGCCCCACTATTTAAGATTAGGGTGTACAAGGTAATCATCTCAGAAATCCTGCCTGTGTGAAAGGCTGGTCCAGGGAGGCATGAATGCATGGGTGCATAATTAAACCAGGGATGAATGATTTGTCTTTCTGCAGAAGTGGGACAGATCCTGGCATAAAAAGGACCTTTTTAGGAGTGAAGGATTGCATCTGAACAGGAAGGAAGCATGGGTTGGGGAAAAGGATTAATAGGATTGCACAGGATCATTTAAACTGAATAGGGAGAGTGGTTAAATGGCAACAGAGGGAAACCTATCAAATCAAACTAATCAAACTGATAGAGACCAAATAATATTGAACACTTAGTAAACTGTAGAAAAAAATGGGAAAAGCAAGACAAAAAAGGGTTGGCAAGATAATAAAAAATGGAAATGTATACTAATTAATGCTAGACACCACCCTAAACAACAAAATAGGACAATACGAATAATTAGTACTAATGGAGAACTCAGATATAATAGCAATAACAGAGACATTGTGTGTGGAAGGAGATATATGATAGAAGAATCTAGAGGGGTATAAGAGCTTCAGAAGAGACAGAAAAGACAATTGTAGAAGAGGTGTGGCAATCTATACATACTAGACCATAAAAGCAGGAGAGAAAGTAGACATAAAGGAAGCAAACACAGAAATATAATCTACATGGGTATGGGCAGAAGGCAATATTGGGAAGGTTGTCCTGATAGGAATGTTCTACAGGTCACCAGACTGTAATCACAAGGAGGACTAGGCCATAAACTGTGAATATGAAAAAGCGATGTAGGAAAGAGATGTTCTATTACTGGGGGACTTTAATCATTGAGAAATAGACTGATATGCTGGGATAGTCAGCTGCACAGCAACGGTTTGTTGAGTATGTGACTGACTGCAGTTTGTATCAATATGCAAATCAGGAAAGCAGAGAAGTGGCAGTTCTGGACCTGGTCCTGAGTAACACAGGAAATTATATAATTTGGTGTCAAACAATGGAGGCACTAGCAGAAAGTTATCATAACGTGGTTATATTTAAAATATAAAAGAAACTGATTGTAGAAAATGGGCAGCCACTGTACTATAGTTAAAAAGCTGGCAGATATAGTAATATGAGAGGAGACTCAAGGATTGAGTCTCCTTTCATATTGCTAAGGAAACAGGGGGGCAGATACCCCATGGGAAGGGTGAAGTGGGCAGGGGGTGGGGCCGACTGATATGAAAATTACAGAGGACAGGGTGCTGGAGGGACTAATGGCACTGAGGGTGGACAAGGTGCCGGGGCCAGATGGCATTCACCCTAGGGTACTTAGGGAGCTAGCAGAAATTCTGGCAGGACCACTGGCAGACCTGTTCAAAACATCACTGGACATAGGATGTGTGCCCCAAGACTGGAGGATGGCCCATGTGGTGCCCATTCATGAAAGTGGCCCGAAAGATGATCCAGGCAACTACAGACTGGTAAGTCTCACTTCAATCATGGGGAAACTCTTGGAGTCAATCTTAAAAAGAGAGGCTGGTGACCTTTCTGGAAGACAATTGGCTCCAAGATAGGCATCAGCATGGTTTTGTATCGGGCAGATCCTGCCAGACAAACCTGGTTGAGTAGTATGATTGGGTTACCAGGGAAATGGACAGGGGCCATGTAATGGATATCCTATATCTGGACTTCAGCAAGGCCTTTGACTCGGTGCCACATGGGAGGCTGGGGGGGGGGAATTGGAATATATTCAGGTGGGGACAAAAATGGTCAACTGGATCACCAACTGGCTGAGCGGTAGACAACAAAGGGTGGTGGTGGTGGTGGGAACTCTCATCACCAAGGGACGTTACGAGTGGGCTGCCAGAGGGTTCAGTACTGGGACCGATGCTGTTCGAGATATTCATAGCTAGTATCACAAATGGGATCCGGAGTAGCATCAGTCTGTTTGCAGATGATACTAAGATTGGTGCAGTGGTAGATGACATAGAGGGGTGGAGGGGGCTGCAGGAAGACCTGACCAAACTACAGGAATGGTCAGAGACATGGCAATTGGGTATCAGTGTCATGAAGTACAAGGTACTGTACTTTGGAGCAAGGAACCAGGGGAGGAAATATCAGTTGGGAGGGGAGCAGTTGAAAAGCACAGTGGAGGAAAAGGATCTTGGAGTACTAATAACAGGGAATATGATCCACTCAGCTTAGTGCAGGAAGGTGGCTGCAAAGGCAAACAAGATGCTGGGGTGCATAGTGAGGGGAATCTCCTCCAGGCACAGAGAAGTGATCCTACCCCAGTACAGGTCACTGGTCAGGCTGCACCTGGAATACTGTGTGCAGTACTGGCAGCCATTCCTGAACAGGGACATCAGATTGCTGGATGGAGTGTAGCCTAGGGCAAAGAAGATGATACAGGGACTTGAGGGAAAATCTTATGAGGAGAGGCTGGGAGAGCTGCAGATGTATTCCATGGAAGAGAAGAGGGATGGGGTATATGATTGAAACCCTTAAGTACCTAAAGGATATTAACAGGATTAATACAGAAAGGATTATTCAGATCGTAAGGGGAAGGGACACAAGAGGGCATCAGCTGAGACTGGAAGGGGGGAACCAGAAGACACTTTTTCATGGAAAGGATGGTAGATAAGTGGAACACTCTGCCCGAGGAGGTGGTATCATGTCGAATGGTGGGAGGAGTTAAGAGAGGTGGGACAGAGTGGGGGTGTTGATGAGGAGTGGAGGAGGGAAGGGTGGGGCAGCTGCAAGCTGAGGGGCTAGCTGCACAATTGAGCAGACTCGATAGACCGTGAGTCCTGTTTCTGCTGGCATTTCATATGTTCAAATAATTGGAAATGGAATAGAGAGGTGATGGTGAAAAATGTAAATGAACAATTGTGTATGCTAAAGCCACCAAGAAAGGCATTTACCAAAAGACTAAATACACTGAGCAAGGCCCCTGGAATTCTGCGGTTCTGCGGTTGTGGAATTTGCCGCAGAATCTGCATCCTGCCGCAGAATATATATAGTGCTGCAGAATTCATTGTTTTTGGTGAATTTTCATATAAATATACTGTTTTTCCATAGTGTCAGGCTTTCTTTCACACCTCGTTTATCCTGAAGCCCCTCCTCTATGCTCAGCATCTGATGTAATCGATGACATCACATCATATTTAGCCAATTACAGGACTGCATTCTGCCAGAGAAATTAATAAATCATGCTGCAGAAATCAGAAAATTCTGCCGCAGAACACCAGGGGCCCTGACACTGAGAAAGGACTGAAACCTCTGTGGTTAATGAATGCAGTGCAGAAGAGAATAAGAGCCCAAAGAAAAGCTTACAGGTATGTTAAATCAGAAGGTAAAATGGAGGCTAAGTAGAAGAAAAAACTGCACTCCTGAGATAAAATGAAGTAACTGTGCTAGCTAGCACACATCCGTTGCTTTATTTTAATTAAATGTAATTCATTTAAATTAAAATAAAGTACCCACTGTGTGCTAGCTAGCACAACTACTGTCATTTTACCTCCAGAGTGCAGTTTTTTTCTTCCAGTGAGTGTATCGGGGCTGGCTGCCTCATACTGCACCGGCATGGTTTGGAGGACGCTCTAATTCCGATTTTCACATTTACAAGGGAAGCTGAGGACAAGTATAGGGAGAAAGTTAATAGGTGCAAGAGATTAATAAAGAAAGAAAAATAGGTTAGGAACGCAGTTGGCAACAGGAAATAGCAGAAATCTGAAAGAGTTTTACAAGTACAAGAATGGTAGAAGAAAATTAACAATACAGTAGGGCCACTGAGAGTAGAAGTGAAAATACTATAACTATGGACCGAAGCAGAAGAACCAAATAGACACTTCTGTTTAATATTTAAGTAAAAAGAACTTTGAGGAGCAATACAAAGCTGAGGCAGGAACAGGGAAATTAGAACTGCAGTGGTATATTTAAAAGAAAGAAGGTTTTGTTTGTTGAATTTTGTTGACCTGGTAAGCCCACTGGGCCTAGAAGTCCTTTTTCAGGGGTGACTGGGGGATACAGATGGTGAGTAACTGAAATTGAACCAGATTAAGCTGTTGGTGGTATTTTTAGTGAATAAGGGAAATCTGGCCAGGAAACCAGGGAAATTCCTTTGCTCTTTTCGATCAGTGCCATGGGATCTTTAACATCCAGCTGAACTACCACCAATCCAGGCAGATGGGACCTCGGGCTTAACATCTCATCCGAAAGATGGCACCTCAGAAGTGCAGCACCCCTCTCATGTTGCACTACAGTGTCAGCATTGGGATATTAGCCCAAGTGCCAGATGTGAGAACTGAACCCACAGCCTTTTGATCTCCCGGCCTCAGAGGTGAGCGTGCTACCTACTGAGCACTGTTTTAGAGAAATTAATGTGCTTAAAGGCAGACAAAACAGCAGGACCAAATGAGGTCCATCTTTGGGTCCCTAAGGAGTTGGCCAAGTGTCCTTAAGGAGGGAGGCCACAGTGATACCTTTATTCAAAAGGGGGGATAAAGGTAATCAATAAGCAATCAAATTACAGACCACTTGGTCTAATGGCAATCCTGTGTAACATTTTGGGGCATTTTCCAAAGGAGAAAATCGAGAAAGAGCTATAGTAAAAGAAGTAGGGTTTATGGACAAATCATAGCATGACTTCACAAACGTGACATCATGTGTGACCAATTTATTACCATGGAAGGCCAGGATAGCCCTCAACTCCTGCAACAAGAACAATTAACTTCAGGGGGGATCTTATTCTACAAAGCCAACACACAGTAAATCCACAAGCATAATAAATGGTCCCACTCACTGGAGGGATTTATTTGACATTTTATTCAAATCTATTCATCCACAGAAATAGGCTGTATTAATCATGCCAACATTTCATGACCACTAAACACTCCATCACGGCAGCCAATAGTATAAAAATTAGATCACTTTCACCCCCCCCCCGTAGTTCATTAGTACCATAGAACCAGGTACATTCCAAATTAAAACAATATCTTTATCATTCATAACGTATGTGTCAGAATTCTGTTTCCAGTATACATATTTTTTTACATATAAATAAACTCACATTTCTATCTTTTAAATTTCAGCTTTTAACTCATATTAAAATTAAAATGCAATCTCTGACACTAATGGAACAACTTAACAATCTCTGACCTTTTCTGTAACACTCAGTGCCTTCCTCTTTAAACTTTGCTTTCCTAAATGCCAGTCTATCTGGAAAAAAGCATAAATATCCTTGTAGATTCATGTACAAATCTATACTTCATATAGACTTTCTTATAAGTTCCAGTCTTCTTGAACTGCTATCATTTAAGTACACACTGACCCAGATATTCAAACTGCGCCCAAAAAGTGCACAACAGCAGGAGCAAGCGCAAGTCCACTGCGCCCATGCGCAAGAAGCGCAATATTCAAAAACTGCGCAGGCCAAGATGCGCCTACAGCACACAACTGAATATCGCACCACCTGCGCCATAGCACAACTAGGGAGGTGAAGCTGAGCATATCCGATGCGCCATAGCGCAACAAGGGATGTTCAGCTGAGCAGTCCAGATGTGCCATAGCGCAACCAGGGATGCCCGCAGCAGCAGTGCAGCAATGCAACAGCACAACCAGGGATGCAGGGGCCCACCACCCATGCCACAGATGGGCAGAGGAACACACAGCAGAACAGACATCGTCCCCCACACCCCATGCACTGCATAACTGGGGGAGAGCTGGAATAACCACCAGCCCATGGATACTAACAACCAACCCACAGCCAGGCCATGGTGCCCCAGCACACCCCCTAGCAAGCTGTGACCAGCACACAAGGAGGGCTGACCACCCCGGACCACACCATCCCACCAATCCAGACCACACCCTGCACCATGATCCCCATACACCCTGCCCAGGAGTAGCACCCAACAGTGCAGGACACCCCATGCATGCCACCACCCCCACTGTGACAATGCAACCCTGTGCACCATGGAGCCATGCAAGGCAGCCCCACCATGGGCACTCATCAGCGGGCGGCAGGAGACAGTGATGCAACAGATGCATACACAGTGCTGCCCTGCATGTCCCGCTGAGGTACAGCTGAGAAACAGACCATGCGTCAGCACACGAGGTACCCCACATGCGACAGGGCATGCCCCGGACCCCACCTCCAGCGGTACAGCACCCTGCACACCCTCCCAAGGACACATCCCGTCCCAGCACTGGCCACAACAACCAGCACAGACATGCACAGTGTAGCATGTAGGCATGCACCACACAGGATGCAACACAGTGCATGGACAAACACCCACCCATACACAAGGGCACAGCAACACAGGGACACAGTAGCGGGTCAACCAAGCCACTGGCATGTGGCCACAGCTGACGTGTACACACGGCCAGCACCCTTACATTGCACAGGTGTGACAGCCACCCTGCGCAGGCACCATGAAGCTGTATGCCACCAGCATGCTGCTGGAGCACAAGTGACAGACACTGGAGCACATCCCCTGCAACAGACACAAGTGACAGCATGGATGGTGGACAACAACAACGGAAGCCACAGTGCCACTGGAGGCAGATGTGCACCATACTGGTGATGGTGGTCAACCTGGCATTGTGCCGGGTACAGTTGTTATCCAGCATAGACAGACACCACTGACACGCCAGCAGACCATGCATATCACAGACATGCAAGGGTGTCAGCTGCACAGGCCATGGATGGTCTGACAGGGGTGCCATGCACACAGTGCAGTCCCTGTGGACCACTGCACACAGGCATGCAGTGCACAGAGTACAACACACAAACCACAGACAGTGACTGATCCCCCTGTCCACACCATAGGTGGTTCACCTCTGCACACACACACACACACACACACACACACACACACACGTGCCCATGCGTGCACTACCCCTGACACCACGCACACCACTGCAGCTGAGCACCTGTAGCTGTTGCAAATCAGAGACCACCACAGTTGTTATAACAAAATGTATATATTAAAACTATGTACAGTAAAGCTATATACAAAACTATATACAATAGTGAGGGAAGACCACATAACAGGTGGGGGCCGGTAAGGGGCAGGGGTGAACATATGGGAGAGGGAAGAAGGGGTGTGAGGGTAGGACAAAGGGGGGAAGGTGGTATTTGGGGCATGGGGATGTCACTGGCTGCCCCTGTCCTCTTCCTCCTGGCGCCGATGTGATCTCCGCCTCCTCCTCACCCCATGGCGGTGGATGTGCCTCAGGAGCTCCAAAGTCTCCCTCCCGACCCGCAGCAGCTCCTGGATGTCCCACTGGATCTGCCGGAGAGTCCCGCCACCTAGGACGAGGGAGCAGAGTCAATAGGTGTGACTGTCCATCCCCCTGCAGCCCACCCATTGTGCATGGCATACAGCCATGTGACACGCCCCTGTGATGGTGTCCGACCACCCACAGTGACCGTGTCCACAAGACCTGCCCACCCAGGCAGCCACAGCCATGTGGACCACTGCACAGACCCACCGCCCATGTTTTGCACAGCACCACCATAGCCATACAGTGACTTGGCTATGCGGTGTGAAGTCAGTGCTACAGCCATGTGCCCAGTGCACGCATGGACCACCATTGATGCACTCCCAGACATGCAGTGCCACTGGACAGTGCTGACTGTAACAAGTTGCGTGCATGGCAGTGGTGTTACTGGATGGTGGCCATGCCCAACTGCCCGCCCAGTTATACAGCATGCAATAGTAATCATGGATGTAAGGCACTCTCCATCAGTACGCTGGTCCACGCGCCGCGGACCACCTTCATCCCTCCTGTCCCTCTCCTCCAACATGCGGCACCTCCCCTCGCAGTTGTGCCTACGTTCTTCTGGCCCTAAGGTGCAAACATGGAGAGAGGAACATCAGTACAATCCAGTAGCAATGTCCCTCATCCCCATGTGTGCAATCCCACAGCCAGACCCATCCACCCCACACCCCGATACCACCACCACAGCCAACACCGGACGGCCCCCCCCATGTGCCGGACACATGCAACCGTGATACCCGTATGGACGATAAAAGTGTATGGATGTTGCACCCACCTGGCCATGGCACCATGCCCCTCCTGGCATGTGCCCGCAGGCGGGCCAGCAGGTCTGGGTCCCTGCGCCGCAGTTCCCCATAACGGTGGCGGCACTGCTCCGCCATCTGCCCCATACTGGTGGCCTCCTCCAGCGTGTCGGCCACCTCCTGCCATACTTCACTCCTGGCCCTGTCCAGGGGTTCCTCCCCAAACAAAGCCCCAACATGTGGCTCGACTATGGCTACAAGGTTTGCCAGCTTGATCTGGCTGCACTGCACAGCACGCCTCTGCGCCATCTCTGCTGCTCAGTTCAATCAAAATGGCACTCTGCAGCACGGTCCTGCCATGTGCAGATGCTGCATGGTACAGCGCTGCCATTCCCTATCACGCTGTCACCGAACAGCACGATAGTGGTGCACCCATGCCTGATGCATGGTGCGTAGGGGGCAAAGGTCGGGCACAGGGTCAAGGGTCTCTGGCACATGGACAGCCACAGCATGATTGGAACCCAATGCGTGTAGCACGATCCTGTAGCGGCCTATGTACCACCTCCTGTAACGGCCTACCGCGCTGTTGCCCCAGTGCGCCTACGACGCCCCAGTGCCACAGCGCCATATAGGTAAACAGCACCGTAGCACCACTGGCACAATGGGGGCCGAGCCCTGCATTGCCTCCCACACACAGCACATCAGCAGCGTGGCAGGCACCTGCGTCATCAACCCAGGCATGTGCAGTTAGGTGTGTACTGCACATGTCACAGAACTGCGCCCTTGGCTCAGCACATTCAACACAATTGCGCAAAGCACAACAGCGCGATATTCAGCTGGCATATGCAAATCAGCTAATCAGCCATTCAATGGCGCAGTCACTGCATTTGCATCCACTTAAAGATGCGCCTCACCTCATTTGCATGGGTTGCGCTATAAAAGTGCGACAGTGGGCTGCACTGGCCATAGTCAGTTACTGCAGTCTATTGCGGTGAGTTGCATGCTGTTTGGGAGTGTGGACTGTGGTGTTTGGGACATGCATGGGACTGCACAGTCACAGGTAACACCTGTCATTCTCACAGGATGAATCATGACCGAGCGTGTGGTGGAGGAAGAGGAAGAGGAACAGAGTCATGGGAGGAAGAGAAGGCCGAATCTCACTAAGGCCGAGACAGATGCCCTGTTCAAGGCCTACCTAGACCAGGAGCCACTTCTCAGTGGATGCCAGGGAACACCACAGGCCCGTGCTGCTCCATGGGAGGAGATGGCGTGTGCTGTAAACCTGCATGGCAGCCACCAGTGCTCTGTGCAGGAGTGCAAAAAGAAGATGGGCACAGACAGGAGGAGGATTAAAGAGAAGGTGGCTGCCATCAGGGCAGCATGGTCTGCGACATATGGGGGACAGCCGGAGGTGCTACGCCTGACCCCACAGGAAGAGCGGGTTGCTGGCAGCATGCAGCGTTGTGCCATTGAGGATGCTCTGGGTGGTGGATTCCAGATGGGTGGTAGCCCGTCACTGTATGGTAGGTCATGGTCTGTCTATTGGGGGGGCAGGGTAGGTCACATGCAGTAACACTACTTTTTTTCCCTTACAGCTCCTGAGTGTCTGCATGGGTCAGCGGTGGTGGGCTTCTCCACTGAGGCCAGTCACATGGAGATGGAGGAGGGCCCATCCACCTCCACAGGAATACAGGGGTCAGGGTGACAGTGGGCCCGCCTGGACATCTGGACTGATGTTGGTGGAGCAGGTGCGGAGGAGGCCCTGCCTGTGTCTCAGCATGCCAGCGTCCATGGATGCCAGCATGCTGAGACTCGGGCTGGTGCCGGATCCGTCACCGATGATGATGGAGCTAACATCATGGGCAGTGACACATGTGTGCCACAGGATGGCCATACAGCAGGTGACATTGTGGCCTTGGCTGTGGGTGGTGCCACTGTGGAGGCCTGCGTGTCATCACAGTCCCAGCCTGTGCCTGTCAGCACCAGTGGGGCAGCACTGGTGTGTGTCCAGGACAGTGGGACTGTGGCAGCACCATTGAACCCTGGGGAGCGGCAGCCGGAGGGGCAGCATCAGCAGTCGGCCAATGGCCATGGCGGTACAGTGTTAGGGGGCGGCTTCGGTGCACTGCCTGTGGACATGCCCAGGCCTGCTCCTGGTGTGCAGCACCCACCCTCGAGGGGTGATAAGCATCAGGGCCGCGAACACCCTGAGGGACAGCATGCCGATCAGGCAGATGACCTCTTGGATGAGCATACCCGCATACTGCAAGCATCAGTCAATCAGCAGATGCAGCTTGTGACAGCGGTGGATGCACTGAGTGTGGCTCTGCGCCAGGCAGAGGAGCGTCGCAGCAGAGACACCACTCTGCTTCTGGCAGGGATGGACTAGTTGCAGGAGGATGTGACTGCTGCCATTGACAGGCAGACACAGGCATTCACTGCTGTCCATGGCCACAATGGGCACCTGATTGTTGCCCATAGGTCGCAGACCCTCACAGAGTGCAATGTCCACCTCCGTTGCGGCATCATCGCGCGACACCATCCTTGTCGACACGGGTTCAGCTGTGGGCATCCCGAGCACCTGGGCGCAGGCATGTTTGGTGTGCTGCAGACCCCTGCACGAGAACGGTCGCGTTCACGCAGTGGAACCCCTTGGGGACTGTCGGTGCCACCCCATGAGGCCAGTGGTCAGCCTGTCACTGCTGGCGGGTCTTGGCAGGGCCGCCTACGCATCCGTGGTGGCCGTGGCACTGTTGCGCATGACAGACCTGTCTCCCAGCATGGCTACTGTCTGATGCTGCCCTGTGTGCATTGTGTCATTCAGCGGGCAATGCATGGGTGGGTACCCAATACTGCACACACACACACAGTCCATCTGCACACTCTCCCGGCTGCTGTCCGCAGTTGCGTGTGCATGATGATGCCAGCATTGCGCTGTATGCCACTGTGCAATGGTGCCCAGCATCTGACACATGCACAATGACAGGCAGTGGGCGTGGTGGTCTGTGGACATGAGTGTGGCTAGGGGTGGCGGTCTGGGTCGGCATGCCTCCTACCCTTTGTGCATGTCTGGTGAGGTGTGTGTGTATGACCACATGCCGTGTTAGGCCTCGCCCATCCCTGGCGGTGTGTGCGGTTCCATGCCCGGCCACTTCCCTTGATGGCATGCACCCCTGGTGTGTGTCCATGCATGTTTGTGGGTTGTGCCTTTGCCACTGGTGGTTGCACATGGCCCCGTGACTTACCTGGGTTGGCTGAAGTGCTCCTCTGTGATGGTGTCCCGGTGCAGCTTTGCCAGCCGGAGCAGTCGGGGGTTCCGTCGCCCAAGGGGGGGCTGCCCATCACCATTTTCACCTGCGTCCTCATCATCCCCATCGCTGTCCCCCTCTTCGACCTGTACGGCTATCCCACATTCGTTGGCCATGTTGTGCAGGATGCAACAGGCCAGGAATAGCCCCCAGGCCTTTGAGGGGTTGTACTGTAGGGCACCGCTGAAGGTGTCCAGGCAACGGAAACGTGCCTTCAGCATACCGAACACCCGCTCGATGATGTTACATGTGGTGGCATGTGCCTCATTGTAGTGTTGCTGCGATGGGGTCACGGGCCACCTGTATGGTGTGAGCAGCATGGGACAGAGTGGGTATCCACTGTCACCTGTGTATAGAGGGTGGAGGTTAGTTTGGTGATCAGCATCACCCTGCCCCGGGCCATGTAGGCCACTACCTATGTCACCTCTGACCATGCCCCTCCCAAGATCTATGTTTGTCCATGTGGTTTGCATGCTGACCCACTAAGTGGCCAGTGGGGATGTCCCCACTCTCGAATCTGTGGCACAGTGCCGACTGGTGCCAGATGAAGGCATCGTGTGTTCCCCCAGGGTGCGTGGCACAGACATTGATTATGTGCCCCCTGGCATCGCACACCACCTGGCAGTTGATGCTAGCATAGCCCTTCTGATTAATATATGCGGCCCCCTTGGGGCCAGGTGGTGTGCGGATGGCCACATGGGTGCAGTCTATTGCCCTTAGCATGCCAGGCATACATGCTACCCTGTGGAACTCCTGTATGTTTGCTGTGCGTTCCGCCGGTGTGCTGGGGAAATGGATGTACTCCGCAGCATGTGGCAGCAGTGCACTGAGGAATTGGGTGAGGTGGCGTGACGCGGCCAACTGGGTTATGCCTGTGGTGTCCTCTATTGGTCTCTGGAAGGCACCCGTGGTGAGCAAGCACATGCAAGCTGTCACTTTAGTCTCCAATGACAGAGCATGGCTCCGTCGTGTGGGTGCCTGCATCACATCACTGCACAGCTCACAGAGCCGCCTCAAATTACCCGATTCGGCGGTACCGCCCTAATCTCGGTATCACTGTACAACTCAAGCTGATGCGGCTCGTACTGCCTGTTGGGGGCTACCAACGACAGGCCTTCCGCGGCCGTGCCCCCTGCTGCCACCTTCTCACCCCCTCATTACTGCCTCCATCTGGATGGTGGCACTGGCCATGTCCCTGGCTTGTGTTCACCCCCCCCGGCAGCTGTTTCTGTGTTCCCCCCGCTGTCCTGGCTGCTACTTCCCCTGCACCGGGAACACCGTCCTGTGGTGGCCTCTGTGATGTGTGGCACTTCCCCCTTCTGCACTGGCTGTGGCTCCCCACACCTTCCCTGTGCCTCTCTGTTCAGGGTGCCCTTTCTCTGGCCTGCCCTGTGTGTCCCTCCTGCCCAGTTTGAGTTGCTATAGTTCAGCCTCATGTGTCTTCCCTGTAATGTTCTTGCACCTCTCCCTTGTTCCTTTTAATTTTGGCTGATTTCTGCTATCACGCAACTTCCGTCTGCTCCCCTATTGCGCATGGCGCATGTTGTTGAATATCGCACTGCGTCATTTATGCATGGTTCCTCCCCCTTCAGTTGCACATACATTCATTATCATTGCACTCTTGCTCAGCGTGATTTGGGGGTGCATCTGCCTCCTGCTGAATATTGCAGAATAGCGCATTTTCGGACTTCCACTGGAGCAACCCTATTGCGCATGGCACAACCCTTTTGAATATCTGGGCCACTGTCTCCAAAAATAAAGAGCAGTATTGTTTACTTTTTGTAGACTTTTCATCTCATTTCATAATAAAACCAATTCTTAAAGAGCTGCTGATGCCTCAAAGAAAACTTTGAAAAACATAATATTTAGGTACCATTCAGCTTACATTCCAAATATATTCTATAGATTTCTCCTCCCCATCTTTCATTACTGAGGAACTGTGCATGAATACATCGCCTTTATCTGTTAAGTGTCCATCTGCCTCTATAGCTTACCCCCTACTTCATGTCATAATCCTGTGCTGTGACATCACAGTGTGTTGCCCTGAGAGTAACTGTGATGTCACAAGCAGTGCATTATGACATTGGTGTGGAGAAAGTAGCAGGAATAGATGAACTCTTCAAGAGCAAAGATCCTGTTTTCATGCAGATGGCCTCAGTAATAAATAATGGGGAGGAAAATGAACAAATGTGAAATATACATTGAACTCTGTCTAAATATTATGTTTTGTTTAAGTTATCCTGAAGGTATCAGTTGCCCTTTAATTATTAGTCATCTCTTTTCATTTGTACGTACAATTGCACTAGGTATCCCTTTACTCTTGTCCTCACTTTCAGCTTTAATTTCATGAACAGTCTTGTTAATTTAAAACAGTATGGGCCAGATATTCAAAACTCTGCCCAGGGGCTAAATTAGTACTGCCCGGGGTGCTAAATTTGCCCAGACCCAATGGCCCACTATATTCAAAAAGGATAGCTCTGGCACTAAACCTGCTGAATATAGCATTCTAAGGAATCTGGGCAAACTGGGCTGGGAGTGCAGTGGAAACATAGCCCAGGAATAAGACAGCTCTGAATATAGCAACCAGGAAGTGCAAACCACAACAGCATCCCAATTCACAGGGACATGAAGGAAGGCAGAGGTGAACTATGTGGCCAATGTGTGTGCCAGCAAAGGAGTGGAGTCAATAAAACTGCAAGCAGCAGCGCATGTGAAATTACAGTGTACAAAAATGTACAATATTTCAGAAACATTTGTGCGGCGCAAGCCCTTTTGCATAGGTTTAGCATGGAGCTAAGCTGTTTGCCTGGTGCAATCACATTTGCTTGGGGCAAAACTTTGCTATATCCAAAAGTGACATGCAAACCTACTTAGGTAGTCTGTGGTCAAACATCCAGATTAACATCCCATTATGATCTGATTTGCATGCAGTTTTCCCAGTGCTATTGCAGGGTCCCCCAGCTCCACCTGTAGGTCAGTCTGGAAGTGCAGGTGCTGGCTAGGTCTGCCAACAGCTCTACCTGTAGGTCAGTCTGGGAGTGCATGGTGGTAGCTGCAGGCTACACAGTACAGCACAGAATATTGTGCCCCAGGGGACTACACTGCACAGGCACAGGTGGTGGTGCTGCATGCAATCGTCAGACTGTAGTTCATGCTACAGTGCACAGCAGACACTGCAGTGGCAAGGGGACCAGTAATGTGAGGGACACAGCAATACCTATGGTGTGTAGGGCAGTGATGACCACTGCACTGTATACAGTGACGGGCCCATTTTGCAGGTGTTTACTGACAGTGGACATTACTGTTATGCTGTTGTGTGACCCACAGACACTGCACCACTGGCATGGGATGCTTACAGTGACATATACACAGCTGGCTGTGTGTACTGTGGTGTCTGTATAGATGTGCAGTATGTGGCTGGGGGACACATACCATCAGACAGGCACACTGGTGTTGGGGTATTCCCAACACTGGCCCATGTGTACTGCGTGGCTTGTCCCAGCCTTGTGGCCACACCGAGTCTGTGGTGCGGCCTGGCCACTTGTACACCCTCCCCTCAACACCCTCCATGCCCACAGTGCTGCATGTGTGTGCTGGCATCTGTGGGTGTCCACCAAAGGGTGGTCTACAGGTATGTGCTATATGGCTACACTGCCATGGTGTCCACTGGGAGCCAGATCACCACTTACTATAAGTCCAATGTGAGGAACTGCAATACACCTCTCACTCACTACCATGCAGTGGGTGCAGTCAAAAAGGGGCATCCAGACCAAAACAGAACCAAAAATCCAAAGCAGACTGCACTCTAATGACTGAAATCCACACAAGCACAAACTCAGAAAATAAATTAATGCATTTATTGCAAATACACGGCAGTGCTCAAAGCAACCACGCTACCACTTGCCCCAGCACTTTGGGATACAACCCTTCATCAGGAGGCCACTTACTGCCTGACATGGGTTGGACTGGTGGCAGATGATGGCAGAATAGGGATGCCATCAGTGAGCAGCATGTTTCCTCTATGTCTGGCTTATTTCTATGTGTCATACTTACTGGGTAGGGTTGCACAAAGCCGCGCAAATGTCACGCAAAGCCACAAAGTCGCACAAAACTGGTTTGCCCAAAGTTAAGACTTCCTTTTTCTGGGCAGTAATTTGCACCACGCAAAGTGTTGCGCTAAGTTGCGCACAAACACTTTGTGCAGCGCTATTCACTGAATATAGCATTGCACCTGTATTCATGTACACACCCTCAGTTTGCCCCTTGCATACATTATATTTTTGCCCAGCACTAATGCAGTTTGCATGCGCTATTTGATCTTTTGAATATAGTGGACCCACGCAAACCCGGCGCTAACCCTGGACAAATGGTTTGCACTCAGCGCAAAGTTTTGAACATCTGGCCCTATATATTCTAATACTTGGGTAAATGTTACACCAGTTAACATTTTCATGCCACACCTGAGGATATAACAATCAGTGCAACTGCTTACTTTAGTTTAGTGAAGCAGCTGAAGCAGCAACTTGATGACACCTATTGCCTCTGTCACTGTGGGGCATCAGAAAATCACGGACCACCTCATACCATCCCCCAAGATAACCCTCAACCTGAACTATTTAACCAGACTTTATTACATATGTTGGGCACCTTGGACCCCCGAGATAAATGTACCTGGAGCCAGCGGGTAAGCACACTGGTCCATGCTTACAATTGCACCCGCAACGATGCTACGGGGTTCTCTCCATACCAGCTTATGTTTGGGAGGGAAGCCCATCTGCCAGTGGATCTGTGTTTTGGGGTGTCCACCGATGGTCTTGGAGTAGTAGACTGCTTGCAATACATGAAGAAGCTGAAGCAGCAACTCAACGATGCCTATTGCCTCGCCACTGAGATGGCCACTAAGAGAAACCAGGCCAACAAAGAACAATAAGATAAAAAGGTGTGAGTCCAGGATCTTGAGGCAGGGGGATCAAGTACTGTTGCAAAGTCTGGGCATCCCAGGGAAGCACAAGATTGCAGACCAGTGGGGAAGCACTCCATACACTGTATGGGAAAAGTTGGAATGCTTCCTTCCCAGTATATAAGATTTGGCCTAAAGGAGAAACTCGAGGCCATAAAGTCATTCACAGAAATCATCTGCTGCCCATCGGCGACCAAATTACAGATGAACCAGAAGACATACGAAGAAAGACTAAAGGAGCTTAATATGTATACCCTTGAGGAAAGAAGGGAGAGAGGGGACATGATAGAAACTTTCAAGTACCTCAAGGGAATCAACAAAGTCCAAAAGGGTAGTATCTTTCAGAAAAAGAAATGTGCAAGAACAAGGGAGCACAATTTGAAGATAGAGGGGATGGCTCAGAGGTAATGTGAGGAAGTATTTTTTCATGGAGAGGGTTGTGGATGCATGGAACAGCCTCCCTGAGGAGGTCGTGGAGTCAAGAACAGTGGGGGAATTCAAGAATGCATGGGACAGGCATAAGGCAATTCTAGTGGGGGGGTAGGAGGAAGTAGGCTGTTGGTTAACTAGGATCTGCAGCTTATCCATTAAGTAAGGAAATGGGCAGACTAGGTGGGCCAAGCGGTCCTTAGCTACCATCAAATTCTATGTTTCTGTGTTCTATGTTTCTATGTAGTTTCCTCATTCCTAGTTTTCAAACAGCTCTTTCCTCTTTGCTTTAATTTTTCTTATGGTTTATTCTTTCTGGCTGGCAAAAGCAAATCTCTTATTAGTCTTTAACTAGTATCTTAGTCCCAAAACAAACTAAAACCCTAAGTGCTTATCTTAACGAAATTGTCTCCTTGTTCTATAGTAAGGGTGGGAGGGTGCCATTTACTTCCTCCTTTTATATCGGGCTGTTACCTTGGCAACCAGGTTTTGGCGCGCGAAACTAAGTGCATTTGCCAAATTAGGTCATTAGCTTGCACAGCCATGTAATGCATTTTTCTGATTTGGTAATTAACTGTTTTGTAACATTTACTGTGGTTTTTTTTTTTTTACTTGTTGTTTGTCCTCCCCCTACCCGCAGCGCTCCCTCTCTTCGGGAGACACCTATGGCCTTTTAGTCTCCGCTCTCCTACCTGGAGCCCTGATGCAGTCCATCCCCCATGTAGCCGTGGCTATATCCCCCAGGCAGGCACGGGGCCGGGCCACCCCCAAAGTCCTTCTTGTTTTTCGTCGGGATGCAGGTACCGGGTCAGGCAGGGGCATTGGAGATCGGGGCCTGGTGCTCCATCTACCAGGAGTGCTGCAGGGTATTTTCTGTTTTTTCTGTGGGCGTGGTACATGCCCCGACATCAAGGTATCGCTGCTAATGTCACCCACTCCCATTCCGCTTGTGAGCTTGTTATGCCTCCAGCTTCTACCAGAGGCCAGACAGACGCTGAGTGTGTGTCCCCCTCCCTCCCAGAAAAGGAGAGTTGTCCCACGGATGCTCAATCCTTTCCCTCCCCTGCTGACCCCTGATGGCCCAGGCTCATTCCCAAACCCGGGTTGCCGGCATGGAGCAAGATGTGGCGTCCAGCACCTCAACCCTCAGTGCCACCGGGCCATTTACTGTGTTTTGACTGCACACTCAGTTTCTCTCACAGTCTGGTCTAGTTTTGGTCAAATACAGTACTTCCATGCCTCCTCTGGTGTCAGAATGCAAAAAAAAAAAATCTCTGATTATTACTTGTCAGATTCAAATCAGAATTAGACATAGATGGCAGGAGATAAAAAGGTACCCTGTATTTTCCAAGGTCTCCAAAAACAGTTCTTAAAATTTGTAGCAATCTCCCCATGATCAATAATGGACCACCCATCAACCTCCAAAGCTATCGGTACAGGCCTTTTAGTCCTCCCCATGAGCTGATTTTGAGTCTAACAAAAATCAAAAAAGGCATGTCCTTCAGCTACTGTAGTTCTATTGATGCTTCAATAAAATATCAGAGTTTCTAGCTGGGGTCTGTAACATGGACATCTCAAAGCAGTTCCACTAGAAGGAAACACCAAAGAGAGGCTAAAATCTTTTTAGTAGATATGCATTTTATGCTGGGCCGGTAATGAAGAGGGCTGAGGCACCATGTGTGTCTTACCTTTTCCCATGCCAGCGATCCAGGTGTGGCAAGGGACTCGGGTTTCCAGGGGCCAGCTGGGGCAGGAGAGGATTGAGCATCCAATGGGCTGCTCTTATATCCTGGGGGAAGGGGCTGCTGACTCTGCTGTGTGACTGCCACCAGATGGAGGCCTGGTATTATGAGGTATCCCATCAATGGGGTGACAGAATGAGGGTGATGTGATCAGGGCACTGCAACCAGTTCGCCTGTCACAGTGGTGTACTGGTTGTTGGAGAGCCCTGCAGGGAGAGTGCCACATGGGTGTTGCGCCCACTCCCCAAGAAACCTCTGCCATGGAGGTGATCATAATACCTTTTGATGGTGCAGGGTTGACTCCCCTCTCAAAGACCACAGATGTGCCCAGGTGTGTTCCATGCACTTGGAGTCAGATGGCAGTATGCCTGGCACTGCAATTGCAGTCAACCTTATGCTGTCCCCTAATGACGGATGGTTGCCCTTCTGCTTCTCGCACCAAAGTGGGTAAACTGTAGTAGGATGGCCAAGAGCGGCATACGTGGGTGGGAGCTGTGGGACATCTGCAGAGCATGGGTACCTCCACAAGCATGCTCTGATGTGTTTGTCCCAGTGTTGGAGAGGGGATGAAAACAGAAAAATGGGAGGATGTTCTAAATGAAGTCCTGCTTATCACCCTGTAGCTCACTGAGGACTGTAACCTCTGTATTGTACATCTGCGGGACAGGATGGCCCTCCCCCTCCTAGCTCCACCATAGGGAAAATCCACAAGGGTTTGTTACCAGGAACCCGCTGATGGTGGCATAGCTGGCTGCAGGAAATGGGAACAGGGCTGAAGAGACACCCATCTGACCAGAGGCAGAAACACTTCTATGACAAAAAGATATTAATTTTATTTGGAGTCGCTACTCCATTGCAGGCCATAAAGACTTCTCCCAACATTTCACCACAATCACACTAACAGTGGGTGTTCAAAAACAGAGAATACCGAGGAAAACCTCATTTGAACCATATTAGAAAAGTGTTTTTTTATTATTTCAAATGTGAAAAAAGTACTAAAGCAGACTCAAAATGGGGAAATGATGGTATCATATAAGTCAGAAGATGAGGGGGAAATTTAAAATAGAATGAAACAATACAGGTCAGAATTTTCACCACTATTGTGCACTGCTGCATGTATGCAGTCTCATAGTGTCCCCTCATGTAGACCAATTGCAGTGGAATCTCCCACTCTCTTGCTTTGAACCAGAGGTTCACCTACATATAAATCGGATATGAACTAGTGATCCACATGAGCTGTGTATTTGAAGCAAACTACATTTATATTGCTAAATGTATAAAATGAAACATGGATAAGGTTCCTTAGGTTGAACCAGCCATTGAATATATTTTTTGCTATTTTGTTTACCTGTAGGACCGGATTTCACATATAACAATGTTCTCCCATACACTGTAACATATTTTAATTAAGCAATAATGCATGACAGGGCATGTGTTGCTGTGGGATTTACACACGCCGTGTGTGGTATGTCACGAGGCACAGCCAAGTGACTTTAACCACACAAGAAGTGTGTAAATCCCACTACTACACACACCCTGAAGTGCATTATTGTGATTATAAAATTAATCTGTTATTAAAAAGTAAAAAAAAAAAAAAAAGGAATTAGGTTCAAAGAAAGTAAACATTTGATCAGTGGGATGTTTACTGGTTGTCTGCTGCAGGATTTACACATGGTCATGTAACATGTTTTGACCAATGAGGCTACAGAATTTTCAAGACCCATTTTATAATATAACTCTACTCCTTAATCTGACACGCACAAGTCCCCAAAACCATTAGATTTAAAAACTTCCCCCGACCCCTGATACTATGAAATGGGGCAAGCAGCAGCACAACCAGTGGGAAGATGGGGAATGAACAGTCTGCATCATTAATGGTATAAGACAGACTGATTGGTCTGTCTAGCTGCCTAGCATCATCAATGGTGCATATTGCTCTGCCCCCTTCCTTCCAGGTGTGAGCCTGCTCACTCCATTCCATAGTACTATTTGAATGAAGTAGGCGCACTACAGAAGAAGGGTGACTGAGTTAGCTGGGATTTGAAAATGTCCGCCCAAAACTCAAGGATGGGGGTCAGGGGCATTTAAATTTAATAATCTTGGGGACTGAGAAAAGTCAGGTTAGGTAAGGGGGCAATATTAAAAGATAATGTCTGCTCCTAGCACAGTGCCTGAAACCAGGAATTCTTTAATATTAAAAATATTGTCTGGGAAATAGGGAGGGTTGAAGTGTAGGAAGTGACTGGGGTAGGAATAGAGGGATGTAGAAGAAAGTCACATACCCTATCTGTGGCCTGCTAGTGTCCCATACCAAAGAACCAAAGTGTGTTCGGACCACTTATTGAAGCCAAACTGAAGCCAGGAGGGTGAAAATGAAACTAAGCTGAACATTCCCATGGCCAACTTCTCTTACCCTTAGCCGGGTGGCAGTGTTACAGCAGTGAACAAGCATCTACCTTCCCAAAGAAAAACATCCTCTGGGATGATCAAGCCTCCTCCTCCTCTTCCTCTTCCTCCTCCTCCTCCCCCTTGATAGCCACCAGATGTATTGGATTCAATCCCAAATGCTGGTTGCCAGGATCAAAAGTTACTTTGCTGATGGGATGACCCTAGTAAACAATTAGCATTTAATAATAAATAATAATAATAAAGCTTTATTTTTATGGTGTCTTTCAAATACCATGGCGCCGCACAGCTTTTAAAATAGATCACACAGCTCAGTGTCGTAACAATATAAAACATCAAAGAAACAAATAATGTGATCGAATGAAAACCTAACTGCCAAAAGCTGGCATCCACAGACAAGTTTTCGAATCCTGTTTAAATCCCTCCATGATCACGCACTCCGTAACCGACGGGGTAGAGAATTCCAGAGGGTAGGGGCCGCAAACATAAATGCCTGGGCCCCTGAAGATTTTAAACATACCCTTGGGATCTCTAGCAACCCCTCATCAGCTGAGCGGAATGATTGCCCAGGGAGGTAGGCAGGTAACCAGGATCTCTTTCAAGTAGTCCAGGCCCAGACCGTGTAGGGCTTTGAAAGTCAGAAGACCGACTTTAAAGGTGATCCGCCACTGCACAGGCAGCCAGTGCAGTCCGTGCAGCACCGGCAATATATGACTGGACTGCGAGGTTCCTGTCAAAAGCCAGGCCGCAGCGTTCTGCACCAGCTGCAGGCAGTAGATTTCCACCCCAGGTAGCCCTAGGTAAAGCGAATTGCAATAGTCCAAGTGCAAGGACACAAAGGCATGGACCAGCGTAGGAAGATCGCCGGATGGAACAAGGTGCTTAATCCTGGAGATATTCCTCAGATGATAAAAGGAGGATTTGACGATGGCAACACCTGCAAATGCAGAGTAAGCCCTGCATCAAAAATTACCCCCAGGTTCCGCACCTGTTCAGTGGTCGGGAGTGATACACCCCCAAGGTATAACCCCAAGGGCAAACCAACTCCCAGACCCGGCGTGCTGGATCCACAACCAGCACCTCTGTCTTATCCGAGTTCAACTTCAGCCAACTTGAGTCCATCCATTCCTGGATTTCTGTGAGGCAGTTGTTAAAGACTGAGAGAGCTCCATCCTGATCAGGTGCAGAAGAAAGGTAGAGCTGGGTATCATCAGCATAACAGTGAAACCTCAGCCCATACTTTCCTACAATGTCTCCGAGGGGCAGCATATGCACTGCAAATGACATGGGGGACAATACTGAACCCTGAGGGACCCCACAAGACAGAGGAACTGAGTCTGAGGAATAAACCCCAGATACCACTGTCTGTGTTCTCCCGGTGAGGTAAGATGTAAACCACCTGAGGACTACACCAGATAATCCGCAGATGAACCTCAGTCGGTTGAGCAGTACCCCATGGTTGACAGTGTCAAATGCTGATGAGAGATCCAGGAGAACCAAGATGGAATGGCTCTTCTGATCTCTAACCATCAGGAGATCATTGAGCACCAGAACCAGCACTGTCTCAGTACTATGCCTCTTTCGAAAACTGGACTGGAAGGGTTCATAGATGTCATGGTGGATGGTCAAATGGTTCTCCAGCTGTATGACAACTACTTTCTCAATCATCTTCCCTAGAAAGGGAAGGTTTGAGATCAGTCTGTAGTTGGCATGGCAGTCAGGGTCCAAAGAAGCTTTTTTTCAAGAGAGGTGTTACCACCACCTCCTTCAGAGAGCTAAAAAACTCAACTGTTTCCAAGGAGCACCTGACTATCCGTGTAAGGACAGGACCGATGATATCAATACAACCCAAAATCAGGGAAGTCGGTCCAGGATCCATACTACAGCATGTAGGGTGCATACCCCAGACAATCCACATGACATTCATGAACTCCGGTCAGTCGAAGGTACTCCAGGATAGCTGAGGAGAAGCAGCCACATGCTGGTCCACAGCAATAGCCATAGAGTGTGCTGGATGGAGTGCCGCCCTGATGTCGGCCACCTTATTAGCAAAGAATCAAGCAAGATCATCACACTCAGCTTGCAAAAATGCTTTTTGGACTTTTAGGCAGGCTGGATTGCACAGTCTATCCACAGTGCGAAAAAGCTGAGCTGGTCGATTCTGAGCAACAGCAATCTCTCTGGACAGGAATTCTGCCTTCTTATGGGAGATTGCAGATTGATAGGCTTGATAATGCTCTATCAATTTAAGGTGGTCGGCATCAAGGGAGGATCTCTGCCAGCAATGCTCTAACCTTTGTCCTAGTCGCCTCATCTCCCTCAAGGTCCCATCAAACCAAGGAGACTGAGGGCGAAGGGAGAGAGGATGAACACAGACCGGAGCAACAACATCCAGGGCCACTGATATAGCTGTATTATAAGCTACCACGAGGGCCTCTGGGTTGCTGTTTGCTACTGGAAGTGATGATAGGTCAAGCACCACTGCTAGGCCTTCAGAGCTGATATCCCATAAAGGGTGGTACCTGACCATCTCCACAGGGGTAGGCCTATGAAGGGGGTGCTAAAACTAAACCCCACGGTGTAGAGGTTGGACCATCCAACTGGTTCCACCCCCATGTCAGAGGCTCGATCCCCAGGAGGAAGACTAAATCCAGAGAGTGACCATATTTATAGGTAGCAGTGGTAACTACCTATGTAAGGCCCAGAGATGACATTAACTGGAGGAAGAGTTGTCCAAACAGCGAGAGTTCGTCACCGACCCAGGCGTTGAATTCACCCAAAACCATCAGTCTGGGTGACTCAAACGCCATGTCAATGACAAAGTCTGCCACTTCCTGAAGGAAATGCTTCTCATCTCCTGGTGGACGGTAGATGAGGGCGATTCTACAACCTACACCTGCTACCATGGTACACTCAAATGATTCAGTCTCCTATACTGGTACACTCGCAAGGTTAAGTTTGGTCTTAAAACAGACCACCACCCCCACCCTCCGCGATCCAATCTCGGGCGGTGAATTACCGAGTACCCGGCTGGAGTTAAAGCCTCCAAAATGGGGCCAGAATTCTCATCCAGCCAGGTCTCAGTGATGCAAGCCAGGTCCACTGTTCCTACAAGATCTGCAATAATTGCAGTCTTATTTTTAATGGACCTGGCATTGCATAACACCACCCAAGTTGGATGAACCTCCAGAGACGCCCGAACCACGAGCCCACCAACGTTGGTGGTGCCCTTGGGTATGGAAACCAAGCATGGCAAACCACGTTCTTGGTTCCATTTCACCCCAGGGCATCTCCTGGATCTTGTAACCCCAGTGTGATGACCCTGCTCATTCACCATCCACTGTTCGTGCCCCCCCAGTCCCCCTCCTCCCCTTGTGAGCAATACCCAGTGCCTTACAGTGCTGGTATGTTGTAACCTGCAATGGGGGAAGGAAAAATGGGTGGAGAGTGCGGAGAGCGGAGGGTGAATAGCGCACAACCATGGGGGCAGGACTCTAACACATTCTGGCAATACTTTATCAAACAATTCTAACCAAAACAAAAATAAAACAAAATAATCCCAAACCACTAAAATTACTTAAAAAATGAAAACCACCCCACCCACAAAATAAATTAAGAAAAGCCCCAAAATAACCCTCAAATAAATACTATAGAAATCCCCCTAATTCAGGATGAAGACACCAAATAAATGAGGAGATAAATTCAGTCATTAATCCAACTGCAAATCTGCTATACAGAGGCTCTCACCCCCAGCAAGCAGATAATTAAAATGTCCAATGAAAAACAACAGACTCTCACTCTGGCAGTCCTTCAGTCAACAGTATTTTGTGCAACAATACTTAGAGGGAACTCTCTCACAAAGTCAAAATCCAGAAGCTGAGATAAGGCAAGCAAACCACCGATACTCAGGAGCAGTTCTTCATATATAGTCCAGACAAGTAGAAGTGCGATAAAGACCCAATCCACAAAAGGTTATCCAAAATAAAGTCTTACCAAGTGGACCAGGCAGGGCAGGGCAGCCCTGCCAGGATAATCGGGACCCCAAAAGGAACCCACCAGCTCCAACTGGGGAACACCTTATGGGACCGAGGCCCAGCAACTCTCCAGCCACAGTACCCCGGGCCCCACTAGGGAGGCAACCGAACCCACACCCAACCACCTGGCTAGCTTCCTGGAAACAACCACTTCCACGACCACAGTCAAGTAAGAACAGCTGCAATATAATGGCGCAAAACTAAAGCTCGCTAGTAAGGGGCAGAGCTGAAGTGGTCCTCTGATGACTCAGGGAATAATCCTCCAAACCCCCTTTACTGCTGAAGCCCATGCCCTCCAGCAAAGGCTCCAGCAGCAAAACCCCAAGCACCCAAGGCCACAAACCACCCCCCCACACACCAACAGCTCCAGCACCAAAGACCTCGACCGATGCAAAAGTCTGAGGATTCCAACACGTTTTTATAATAAGAAGCAGTGGTAAAACTTTCAGCACTCACGACCTCCAACAGTTCTTAATCCCAGGTGATGGAAGTTCACTCTCCCATATGTAGATTTCACTCCAGAACGTCAGGCTCCACAACTTCCTCCAATGACTGTAACGTACCAGCTACCATTAATGATCGGCGTTTGCTTGCAGCAGAAAAAACACAGTAGGCTAAAAAAGAGCCCCTCTGCTCTACCAACGGCCCGGAAAACCTGCCTCGACTTATGGAACTCGCTGTAGGCAGCAAACAGAAGCATTCACTATGGCATAGGAGTGCTTCCAAGCAAAACAGAGTTAAAAATCAATGGGCCCTAAGTACTAAATGTTGGACAGACCGAACAAATGCAGCCTACCACACTGCAAAACAGCCATTAATTTCTGAGATCCCAGCTATCGGAAATTTGAGAATGTCAACCCGAAAAGAACGCATTACACCCTAATCTTCCTCACTTCTTCAACCCTAGCTATTTAAAACAACAATAACAAACTAAAATACAAATAAAAAGACAACTCAGAGCTAATAAATAGTCTGGCACACAGCTGCCGCCATCTGTAGTTTCTCTGTACCTTACCATGTTTATTGCGTAGCACATAGTTACATGATTAACTGTATATATTTTGACTTGTGAAAGATTTGCTTGCAATTGTGGCAATGCTTACTCCCATTACACATGCCATAACTGCTCCCCAAGTCACAACTGAAAACAAAATGTAACATATCAACATTATTTACATCAATTAAATACTTTTCAATAAATAAATTAATAAAACTGAAATAGCATGGAAAAGGAATGCTATGGCCCTATGCATGAAGGAGCTCACTACATGTCAATAAACATTCTTATCAAGCTGTGTAGCTCACACTGGGAAACAGTCCCAGTAGTGCATATTGGGTTTTGCATTTCATGTCCTTCTGCAACCTCTTTCTTCAAGTGTGTAGCAGCGAAGTGGATAAAAGATCAGTCTGAGATGAGGTGGATCTTATGTTCAGCAGCAGCAGCAGCAAGAGATCATCGTATGCAGCAGTCTGTGGCCAGGACTGCCACATCCCCTGTGTGCTGCAGCATTTTTTTAATAAATAAATAAAAAGTAATAATTACAGTCAGCCAAGGGGCTTCTAGCCCTTCATGTCCAGGAGTGGGGATGGATATCTTGGAAGTTACATGAGAGCTACATGGGCAAAAAATAAAACTGACCCAGTGGCCATGCAGTGGTTATGGCTGCTTATTCCTGGCATAGTGGAGCACCCTGGTACATTCTCCAAGCAGCACTTACCATGCTACATTCAAAAGTCTCCAGGGTGCCAAATGTGGCCATACCTCCACCCACCTGACTGTCCACACAAGTGTACAGGATCCAGTATGCTCAGGAGTTAATGGGCACTATGCACTATTGGGCAGAAAGTATGTGCCAAAGGCACATACCCTGCCTATGTAGCTCATGCCAGTGAACAGGTGCGCACATGCCAGTATGCACAACCAGCAGCCAACTGTCCGTGGCTCCACCTCCCCCAGCGCTCAGGACTCTGCAGGGTGGCCAGGGACGGAGTTGCAGTCCCAGGCAGGCATCCAATCACATGCCCATCCTGGGCCAGAAGTGGATCCCTTGCACAGTGAAGTGCTGGTCCGGGTGTGTGAATAGCCCTCTCAAGCACCCGGACCTGCGCAGCCATGCCCCACTGGCCAGAGGACCCTCTTACCAAGTTCCCAATACACAGCAGCAACCCACCACACCACCAAACCACCTCCAACACAGGGTGGCCCTGGCACCCTGCAAGTACAGCCCCTCCCAACACATGTCTGCCCTGTCCCTATAGTGCCAGAGCAGCCACCCCCTTACTGGCAGCGACCATGTCATGATGTGATGATTCATGCTCCCCCTTCCCACCCACGGCAGCCCCTCCCCACATGGCAGTGCACATGGCACCCTCCCACAGTGGTGCCCCATCCCGATGCATTTGCCCCATCCCCCCATGAGCCCCTATGGGTGTGCCCTGCCCGATACAGCACTGCCCAATCCCCACTGACCTCAAATGCCAGTGCATCTGCCCCACACTGGTGGCCAATAAACCCACCCCCGCACCCCCACGGCACCAACATCAACACCCTCGGCTTCCATACAGTCCCATCGGTGCCGCGGCTCGAGACAGCCAGTGGCACAGCTCGCATCCTCCGCCACCAGCCATCCAAGTGATGCTGGGAATGCCACCTATTCATAGGGGCATGATCTCAGCATCACTTGAATGGCCCGCCGCTGAAGAGGTGTGCTGACCTCTTTGTGCCGCTATCCATCCTGAGCCGTGGCACCATCTGGAAGGTACCTGGACTGTAAGGGTAGGTGTTCAATGGTGCTGTGGGGGACACTGGCCACCATAAATGCCATTGGGTTGGGGTTAGGGCTGCCCATGCACCACTGTGTGTGTGGGGGGACAGCATGTCCAACAGGGGGCCAGGGTGGGCATATGTGTGTGTGTAGGGGGGTTATGCCTGGCACTACAGGGTTGGGGCTGTTCCATTGTAGAGGGGTGGAAATGCTGGAATGGGACCCGGCTCTACATTGTCTGTGTGGTCATCCCTTCAGATGCTCCAGCCCTCACCAGCAGCCTAGTGGGCTGGGGCATCACAGGGGTTGGATTCCTTGTTCCACCGTGACCAGCAGGCCATGTCCACAGGGGTACACAGTGAGTTACAGCAGGGTCCTGGCTGGCATAACCTGCTCCGGGATGTGCCCCCCTGCGGATGACACTACTGCGCCTTAGTGCATGGCATGTAGTGCAGGCCTGCCCCTGGCGTGCCCCCTGCCCATCCCCAGTGCATTGCTGTCTGTGCGGCCAGGGCATTGGGTGTGTAGCTGACTTGCACCTGGTTAGTGCATGCCATGCGGGGTCCACAGGACCCTGCTCTGCTGAATTCCCACATATCGATGCCAATGTGCCTGGTTTGTGTGGCACGTTGGCATCGTGCATAGGGCCCAACATCTTTACTCAGCTGTGGGACCTGGTTTGTGAATCCCCAGACATCCCTAAGCATCCAGGATCTGACTTACTCAGTTGCACATGTAACATATTACAGCATGTAGGGCCAGGAAGGGTTTGTGGATATGGCCCTTTCTCCTTTGAACTGAATGTACTCCTGCTACCGCTGTCTACTTGAGGTGTTATAATTCTTTGTTCATGATAACACGGTCTGTTACTCTGGAAATGTGAAGTCACACAAGCAGAGGATTATGAATGACACAACAGATAAGAAGCAATAATAGATGACATCTGATGCATAAATACCATTTTCTTAAACACATCCTTAAGAGTGGACACTGTAAACACAGAATAAGGGCTCTAGTTATTTGAGCAGTGGATTTGATCTGAAACACCCCCTAAAATATTAAGAACTGTAAGTAAAGCATGATCCCATAATATTAAATTCTATAAAGTACCCTCTCACACTTGAAACTTAGAAAACAAACAGAGTGCTGTGTAAGTGTACAGGCTGCAGACCAAACAGAAGAGTAATATCAAATGGCCGCTGAAAGAAATAGAGAATATAGTTAGAAAATATCTATGCAGAGAAAGACAAGCAAACACTTCAAAATGAAATATCACTAAGGCCCCGATATTCAGTGTTAGTTGTGTGCACCACGTACCCGTTAGCACTGTGCATGAGATAGCACACGGCTGGCAAGGGGGGCAAAACTGGGCTCTGACCGGAGCATGCTGTCTGAATATGGAGCTGTGTCTGCTCAGTACGTAGTGACTATGTGCTGTGCTGACACAGCCCCCTAAAAGAATATGGTCCAGAGGAGAGAAAGGAGATACAGCATCACGAATGGGACAGTGCCATGTCTTCTGCAAGATGGCATGCAAATAAGCCCATAGGGCATGCAAGGTGCACTGAGGGGCCATTTGGTAGAAACAGAAACTGCACTCTGGAGCAGTAAAAAAAGGAAAAACAGAGGCAAACTGCCAAATGCAGTAATGTTTTAATGCAAAGATAGTCAAACGAAGAGACTGCCCTGGCACATCATCTTCATCAGGGGTTGTGGCTCTTGTTACAACACTCAGCTTTTAAGTCCCCTTCTTAACATAAAAACATAGAAATTGTCAGAAGATAAGTACTGTCTGGCCCATCTAGTCTGCCCATAAGCCCTTGTACCGGGTTACTGTTTCCAACCCACCCCTGCTGTACCTCTATGGTTCCCCTATGCCTGTCCCAAGCATGCTTGAATCCATCCACAGTGCTTGCTCCCACCACCTCCTGAGGCAGACCATTCCATGCATCCACCATCCTCTCTGTGAAGAACTTCCTCACATTCCCCCTTAACCTCCCACCTTCCAATTTCATGTCATGCTCCCTCGTTCTTGTGCTCTTCCTGTATTGGAAAATGTCTCCCCGTGCACCTTGTTTATACCCTTGAGGTACCTGAATATGTCTATCATGTCCCCTCTTTCCCTTCTCTCTTCAAGCGAGCACATATTGAGGTCCCTTAATATCTCCTCATAAGTCTTGTGTTGCAAGCCCTGTACCATCTTAGTCACCCTTCTCTGGACCATCTCCAGCCTGTTAATATCCTTATGAAGGTGCAGCCTCCAGAACTGCACACAGTACTCCATGTGAGGCCTGACCATGGTTTTATATAATGGCATCACTACCTCCCTCCTTCTGCTGGTGATACCCTAACCTATGCACCCCAGCATGCCACTGGCCCTCCCAGCTGCCTTAGCACTCTGCTTTGACATTTTCAGGTCATCTGAAATAAGAACTTCTAGGTCCCTTTCCTCCTTTTTGACTGTCAGCAACCCCCAAATCCTGTAGCTTTCCCCAGGGTCTCTTAATGTCAGATCTCATAGTTTACAAAATACACAGTAAGAAAGTGTGAATCTCAGTGAAGTAGGGTGTCGGGGTGGAAAAGATATTCAATACTAGGGGACATAGAACACAGTCTTACACAGAATATACCATGACATCCAGATTTTTTTTTTGCATATTTGTGAATCAGTTATTATAGTTCAAACAATACAAATATTTCTGCTATATGAGAAGGCGCTCTATAAGCTGATTAAATAGGTAAGCACAGTATCAGTTAGCAATGAATCATTTTGCAATAAAGGAATAATGCACTGTAGGGTGTGTGTCGTGCTGAGATAACAACATGCCGTGCGTGGTTGGACATGAGGCTGCAGGCTGAGTGCGGCCAAATCACCCAAGAAGTGACGTTATCCCAGCACGACACACACCTTGGAGTGCATTATTCCTATTATACAATGGCTCATTTGTAAAACAAACAAAAAAAGGTAGAAAAATACTTTCAAAGTTGATTTTTTTGTAATTTTTGGAATGGGTAGGATTACTTATTAAACAAACAGTGCAGATTTCTTGTTTCAGCCAATAGGTGGAGATGCTTTGTTTTTGGTGAGGCTCTGCAGTACAGATTGCAGTCTTTGTCAGTGTTGCCAGTCTTTGTAAATTAGCCTTATTCCAATATTCCCTCAGGGTTTATTAAACGATTTTGTGCTTTTGATGTTTGTTTTTTTGCATGTGTTAAACTAAGTCGATATGGATGCTTCTACTCTTTATGAATTAGACTGCTGCCCCCCCCGGCACCGTTACATCTGCCCATCTGCTGCGGAGAAGATGATAAAATGAGGTACAGAGACGTTTGAGATGGTTTTGAATTGTTTTAAGTGGTAGTTTTTTGTTTAAAAAAGAAAAGTAAGACAGTGACTTCAGGAACGAGCAAGCGTGTGAGAGCTGCATTGTGAATGTTTGGAGACATGGTTGCTGTTGCTCGCTCGCTCTGCGTGCTCACTCCATGAATGCACTCTACATATGTGTTGTTTAAAAATAACGAGGAACCTTTAGCTTTTTTGTTTAGACATCAGATGGTTGTGGGTGGGTGTTACATTAGGAGGCGACTTTTTGTTCAAGCATGATAAGAAAGAAAATGACTTCCAGAGGGAGCCAGTGAGAGCCCTGCAGTGACTGTTTCAAGACGCATTCACTCTGTCTGTTGCTCACTGAGCGCATTCACTCCATGAATATGTTTCACTGATTTGTTTTTTTGTTTTCATGAAAAGAGGAATATTTGCAGATTTCCTTTAATGTCAGAGGCTTGTTGGTGGGTGTTATTTTGGCTGGCTTCTGTCCCATGGTTTGTTTGTTCTGGGACAGCGGGCATGGTGTGAAGCCATTCGGGAATGCTGCTTTCACTTTGGTTCATAGTGGGTTCATATTGATTTTTTTTAAACATTTGATGTGGTCATTTGTTTGCTGGTACTAGATCCGTGATGTTATGGTGGGATAACATCACGGGTCCAGTCCTAGATAGACCGATGAGATGGCAGCATTCTTTCTTGCCATTGCATAATGTATAATTTAAATCATTAGAATAGTAATACATTTTGTCAGATCCTGCTAGTATTCTGGATCTACTGGAGCAACTTAATGTTATAAAAAATAAGAGGATACAGTCCATTTTAGATACATATATGGAAAGAAATAGAAAATGTAGGGCAATTATCACATAGATAGTATGCTCATTAATGTATCAGTAAGTTATGCTTTCAAAAATGGCAAAAAGTGCACTTCCTTATTCAGTGCACATGGTTGTACAGTACTGTGTTAAGAGAAATCATTCATATGGTCTCCTGTTTCAACAGTCTGTTCAATCCGCCCCCCCCCCCCAGAGGTGGGACATGTTCCAGACCCATGAATGAGATAAGATCTGGGTCTGAACTGTGGGCTATTCACAAGTGTGCACCCAGGGCATTTTTTTAAATTTCATTTTCGTTAGCAGCTGCATGCAAATTTTGGGCATGATAGCACATTGCACAATGCTACAGCACATAACTGTGTGGAGACATTGTGCAGAAGTGTGTCAGCCTCCACCACCCAACTGCCATTCAGGCATTGTTGAACTAGCAGGGATCCATTCTCTGATGCCCAGTTGCACCCACCCCCTTATTACTGATCTGCCCCTTCAGTTTAGTGAATTCCTCAATCCTTGGTTCTAATGGTCCCCTAATCACACAATTACTGATCCATCTCTCCGGTTTAGTGAATTCCTCAATCCTTAGTTCTAGTGGCCATACTGATCACTGATCTGATACACCTCATCCCTCGATACATCTGACCCCTCTCTGTTCCACCCACTTAGGACCATCCACCCCCGCCAGTGTCCCCACTCACCTCAGTAGTCAGAAAGAATATGGAGATGAAAACGATCACAGCCACTCCACTCACAACCTCAGCCAGCCCCAACATAACAGGAATAATGAGGAAGGCAAACTGGGGAAGCACACAACACAGTCTTCAAAGGTGCCTCCAATCTGAAATAACTTGGTGAAAGGAGTAAAGGACTGGGGAAAACACCAGAATTAGAGTGGAAAAAGTGTTTATATTTATTGAAACAAATGCATGACACAAACCAAGAGGTGTCAGCTCGGTTTGTGCAATGCATTTGTTTCAATAACTATAAAAACATTTTCCACTCTAAGTCTGGTGTGTGCCCAGTCCTCTGCTCTTTTCACCATCTGACAGGGAAACAGCATGCGCCTACTGTAAAAACAGCTTATGCTGGCTGGCTGTCAATCAGATGGTGGCTGGCTGAAGTGACAAGTAAAGCGGCAGTGCTGGTTGCCATCTCTGTATTCTTTCTGACTACTGAGGTGAGTGAGGGCCATGATGAGGGGTAGGGGTGGAGGGTCCTGAGTGGATGGGACAGGGAGGGGTCAAACTGCTGATCAGGGGTTGGGAGGATTGTATCAGCGATCTGGGGGTAGGGGCCATGAGAGTCAGGGACTGAGGAATTCACTCTATTGGAGAGGTGAATCAGTGATCAGAGGGTGGGGAATCACTAGAGCCAGAGACTGAGAAATTCATTGAATGGGAGAGGCAGATCCATGATTGGAGGTGAGGGATCACTAGAATCAGAGACTGAGGAATGAACTAAACTGGAGGGGTAGATCGGTGATAGGGGGCAGGGGACCACTAGAACTAAGGACTGAAGAATGAACTATATCGCAGGGTCAGATTGGTGATCAGTGAGGAAAACCACTAGAGTCAGGGACTGAGGAATGAACTACATTGCAGAGGAAGACTGGTGATCAATGTATAGCCTCCCTTCCCAATTGTCTAGGGGACAGGTGTTCCGAGGAAGGGGGGCCCAGAATCTAGAATCTCACCACACATTTCTCTGAACAAAAACAGTACAGGAAATGTTTTTTCCTACCTTGAGATGTCTTCTAGCTCACCGTCTCTGTGCCCCAAAATGACGTTTCTTTTCCCCAGCAGCTGGACCAGCCAGCAGAACCCCGAGCAATTCATCTTTGGACTTCTTACATTCCACCCACCAGTCCCGGAGCAAGAGGGTGCAGGATAAAACTGGAATGCTTCAAGACTCCAAGGGGGTACCACAGAACCATTAAAAACTAAAGGACTGGTTATTTCATTTAAATCCTTTATTAAAATGAATCACTCTGGACTCCGGTTTCTCCCAAAAGCAAATCAGGTTTATTGTCCTGAACTCCTAAAGATTGCAGGAGTATAGGGTCCCAATTTCTTAGAAACTTTAAAATTTCACACAGCTCCATGGGACTAACTTTTTTTACACAGAACCATTTCAAGAGGAAAAAGTGTAGGCTTTCTTAGGCTTAGATTTTCCATCTAAACAGAGCCAGCAGCAAATCTTTTACTCAAAATAGAGATTACACTGCAAATGATTCCCGAAGCATGAAACTCCCTATAGACCACTTGCACTGGTAAGTACCTGAACTTTGATACTGTCCCACTTTACACTGAGCTTCACTCAAAGAAGGGCTCTTCCCCAAATGTTCACTTCTTTTTCCCAAAATCGCTACCAGAGGAGTGATATGCTCCTCTGATGCCACCAAGCTATTTCATTCTCGAGGTGAAAACTCAGAGCCTGCTAATTCCATGGCTGCCTCTTCACAAAACATGGCTCTCTTTCTTAACTTAGACCTTGTCCAGGACTGGCCTGGTCCCTCTGGCTTTTCTCTCTCTCTCTCTCTCTCTCTCTCTCTCTCGCTGTCTAACCATGGCTTCCGAACTCTATGGTGCTGAACCTCCCATGCAGTCACTGTGGCTCCATCACTTAACTGTGTTTCTGACCGAGCCGAGTCATGGCCTAAACGGCCTTCAAGGGGAAACATGGGAATCTAACCCAAAGCCTGAAGGCCCACCCTGGGGCTCTAACCCAAGGCCTCTGGACCTGCCCTTCCACGCAGGCCCTATATGAATAAAGGCCCCCACCCTCTCCCAAACTGCTAGCCCACAAGCCACCCTACCACGCAGGGAACAGAATCAGGGAATTCTGCCACAGCCCCCTCAACCCCCTGCACAGGCCCTGCCACAACCTCTACAGCCTCGATGGCTTGAGAAAACCACTTCTGAAACCAGGCCCAGTGCCCCCGGTGTCCTTTACTACCTACCCTCCAAATGCTCCCTGGATGATCTAACCACCCAGTCCCAAGGGACCCAGGACCCAAATGACCGCAAACTGTATTGCTGCACACCTCCCTTGGATGCTTCACCCAGGGACCTGGCACATCATCACTGAAGCTGCCAACCTGCCTAAGAGAAAGGGGGGAACCCCCTTCTAACTGCCCTGCTGCAGTACCCGCAGATCTATCTCCCAACTCTCTCTCTCTCTCTCTCTCTATATACATATACATATATATATATATATATATATATATGTCCCTAATCTGTTCCCTCCAAGTGGTGGCAAACAGAAATTACACCCCTCAGAGCACCAAAACCCCCCTAAACATTGGGAGGAGGGTGGTCCCTAAAGATGAGCAATAAGCCCTCCCGTGAGGGTGGGCTTACACTGTCCCACCACCCAGGAAACCATTCCACCCTGGGAATGGAGGCTGAGGGCCAAGCAGGTCCCCAACCAACAAACCAAGTATACATATTCCCTAACCTGCTAGAGGAGGTACCTACCAAAACTGACCCAAAGTGAACCCTCTGACACCACTATACCCTATCAATTAATACCCTTCCTTACCTGTGCCAAGAGGTCCTAAAACTTTAAAACTACAAAAATTGACAGAATTGAAAACAGTTTTAAACATTGCAAACATTTATTGATTCAGTATTTATGCACACATTGAGGCAGATTTAGTCACAGCTTCCCCTAATCCCCTTATACCACCCACCAAGTTGCAGAGAAAACTTTTACACTGTAAACATTATTAATTTCTCAATCTCCACTCTCACAAACACTCTCACACTTATGCACACACACATACACTCATTCAAAGCAGAGGCTAAATACCTCAGCCTTAATTAGTAGAAATAAGTTAAATGCAAATTTTTTTTTAAATCTAGGATCAGTTACTCGTGCTTGCTTTAAAGTCATTGAATTTAAAAGATAACCTGAAGTACATTACAGTCTTAAGACATACTCCTACTCCAATAAGCAGTCTACCTGGTACAGTCCATAAATCTCTCTGGGGGCTTAAATGGCAGGACCTTCACCTTGTGGGAAGTAGAAATCAGGATCTGGCTTCATTGTAAGGTCTCCAAATGTCTTTGGCAATAATGTAATATTTCATCTGACATCCTGCCAAGTCCTGCACTAGGGCAAAGTTCTTAAACAAAGTTAACCCACACCAAGGGGCAGTATGAAAAAAATACTCACCTTAGTAATTATGTTTCTTCTAATGGAGTCTTGCTGTATTCTGACTATTGCTGTTAGCCCCAGCACTCAAACTGCCCCGGAGAGTAGAGGGTTAATTTATACGCAGAGCATAGAACGTTGAGCGTCAGCTCAGGTCAGACCTCTGTCTGCTGCACTTTGAAGCACAACTGTCAGATTCCTATGAGCTAATACTAACTACTATATGGAACTTGTAAAATTTTTACTAGCCAAATGGCAACCAAATATTTTGGATCCCCAAAAGACTCAATTCAAGAAATCAAAAATCAAAAACCAGGTAGTGAACAACTTAAGACTGTTAAATTAATAATATAACCCACTCCCCTTCTCTAAAAGGAGGGAGTACCCAAATACACCCCTGGGGTGCAACACTGCACCTGCCAGCCCACTTCCCAAAAACAGGTTCTGAGAGGGAGGTAGGGAGGTCAGAATACAGCAAGACTCCATTAGAAGAAACATAATTACTAAGGTGAATATTTTTTCTTCAAACAACATGAAGTCTTGCTGTATTCTGACTATTGCAGACTACCAAGCAGTACCTCCATGGAGGAGGGAATTGAACCTACCTTGGGAATAGGCTCTGTAGTACTGCTGTACCAAACCGAGCATCACTCCTAGCCTGGATGTCCAGGGAGTGATGCTTGGTAAATGTATGGACTGTTTTCCAGGTGGCTCCTTTACATATCTCTAGCAAAGGAATATCCTTGGCTGCAGCCAGGAAAGCCACTGTACCTCTAGTCGAATGAGCCCTCAGGCCAGAGGGAGATATTTTGCCTAGCCTATCATAGCAGAATTGAATACAAGAGACAATCCACCTGGCAATATTTCTCTTAGTGACAGGTTTGCCCTTACCCACTTCCTCATAAGTGAGAAACAACTGAAGGGAGTCAAACCTGCGAGCCTTAGTATGCTCAATGTAGTAACTAAGGGCTCTTTTAACATCCAAATTGTGTAAACTTCTTTCTCCTGAAGAAGAATGATCAGTGAAGAACACAGGGAGAGACATAGATTGGTTTAGATGAAAATCTGAAACCACTTTAGGTAAAAACCTTCTATTAGTTCTAAGGATCACCTTATCTCTATGGAATGAGATACAATCGGACTCCACTGTCAGAGCTTGCAATTCACTGATATACCTGGCAGAGGTAATAGCTACCAGGAACACAGTTTTCTAAGTCAAGTACTTAAGCTCTGCTGAAGACAAAGGCTCAAAAGGGGGTTGCATAATGCTGAGCACTGCAAACATTAGGATCCCAAGCAGGGACAGGATCCCTAAAGGGGGGATTGGTATGAAGCAATCCCTTGAAAAATTTACAGAATACAGGGTGAGATGACATTGAAGAAGGCTTTCCCACTGACAGAAAAGCAGAAACAACTGACAAATGTACTTTGAGAGTAGCTGGTCTGAGGCCTAGGCCATTAAGATGAACCATGTAATGCAGAACTGTAGACAATTCAGCAGTGTATGGGGATATACAGTATGCTTCTTGGAACACCAAATGCTGAATCTTTTCCATTTGGAGTTGTAAGTTTTTCTGGTGGCAGGCTTTCGAGAGTCTTTGAGGTTATCCAGAATTCCCTTGGGACACATGCAAATCTGCATACTCTAACTCTTCAAGAGCCATGCCTTGAGATTGAGAGACTGAAGATTGGGATACCAAATCCTCCACTGAGAGGAGGTTAACAGGTTGTAATTCCTGGGAAGAGACAGTGGAAGATGGTCTGCTAGGGACAACAACATGGGGTACCAAGGCTGCCTGGCCCAGTCTGGAGCAATCAGAATCACCTTGCAAGGTTGTGACCTTACCTTGACCAGAACCTTGAACAGTAGAGGGAAGGGAGGGAAGGCATATAGAAATTTCCTTTCCCAGTTCAAAATCAGAGCATCCAGAGGGACTGAGCCCAAGACTGGGGGTCTGCAACAAAATAGAGGAAGTTGTTGATTGTCTGGGGCTGCAAAGAGATCTATCTCTGGAGCGCCCCACCTTAAAAAAAATCACTTTCAACACCAGAGGGTCCAGGGACCATTCATGATGGCCCTGGGAGATCCTGCTCAATGCATCTGCTAGCACAGTGTCCTTCCCTGGAAGGTGGACTGCTATCATAGAGGTCTGCAGAGAATAAACTAGGGACCACAGTTGCATGGCTTCTGTGCACAAGGCCATGCACCGAGTGCCTCCCTGCTTGTTGATATACCACATGGTAGTAGTGTTGTCTGTCCTGACCTGAACCACCTTGTTCTGCACTGACTGAGAGACAGTTGCAGGGCCAGAAAGACCACCCTGAGTTCCAAGAGATTGATATGAAGAAGGGATTCCTGAGGGGACCACAGTCCCTGGGCTGTGAAAGCCCCCAGATGGGCTCCCCACTCCAATGGAGAAGCACCTTTGGTTAGGACCACAAAGTGAGACTGAGTGATGAATGATACTCCTTGCCTGAGGTTGCCCTGTTTCTGTCTCCATTGGAGAGCCTGGATCAGAGTCTGGGTCACTGGAACTGGTTTGGTTAGAGAATCTTTCTTCTGAGACCAAAAGGCCCTCAGGTGAAACTGAATGTCCCTCATCTGAAATCTGGCCCCTTGGACCACTGCTGTAGAAGCTGCCATGTGGCCCAGAAGTTGAAGGAAGTGCCTTGCTGGCTGAGATACCAGAAGGTGGAATGAAGAAGCCAGCTCTACAATAACCCTTGCCCTTTCCAGGGGAAGAAAAGCTCTTGCTTTGAGTGTATCCAACTGTGCCCCAATGAAGGTGATGAGCTGTACAGGCTCGAGAACTGACTTGGGAAGATTGAGAAGGAATCCTAGGGAAGTGAGCACTTGTTGAGTCACTTGAAGGTCTGATTTGACTTGGGCTGGGGACTGACCCACAATGAGCCAGTCATCCAGGTATGGAAATATGGAAATATTTTTCCTTCTTAAAAAGGCCACTACTACTGCTAGGCATTTTGTGAATACCCTTGGAGCTGATGTCAGGCCAAAGGGCACAGCTTTGAATTGATAATGGCCGGAAGGCAATTCAAACCTGAGGTACTTTCTGTGGGAGCACCTAATGAGAATGTGAAAGTAGGCATCTTTTAAGTCCAGGGAGGCTAGCCAGTCCCCTGGCCTTAGAGAGGGAAGCATTATTCACAGAGTCACCATTCTGAATTTTGGTTTTAAAAGATGTTTGTTCAGGTATCTTAAGTCTAGGATGGGTCGCCACTCCCCTGTCTTTTTTGGGGTAAGGAAGTGCCTGGAGTACAGACCTTTACCCCCGTGTAATGTAGGAACTCTCTCTACAACCTTTAAAGCCAGTAGAGATGAAACCTCTGCCTCTAGGGCAACGGCTTCAGAGCTGCTCGCAGGTGGAAAAGATCTGGCCCTCAGCTTTGGAAATTTCTTGAAGCTGAGAACCAGCCCCTGGCTTACCACCTCCAGGACCCACTTGTCTGAGGTAACAGACATCCAGTCCTGGATGATGTAAGCCAGCCTGCCTCCTACAGGAATGGGGGAGCCAATCCGGGCTGACACATCAGGGTGTCTGCTTGGCAGGAGCCTTAGGTTGAGGGATGAATGCAGCCCTGCTCATCCCCCTTCTGCCTCTCCCTCTGAAGAACCCCCTCTGAGGAAAGGGAGAAGAGGCCTGTGCTTGGTAGAAAGGCCTATGAAAAGGTCTGCCCCTGCTCCGAGACTGCTGCCTTTGAGGAGTTGCCTGCCTTTCCTTGGCCTGTGCACTCCTATAGGTGGTCCTATACTCATCCATATTGTTCATGCAATTCTCTGTCTGCTCCCCAGACAGAGAATTACCCACCACAGGGAAATCCATGGCCTTAGCCTGGGTGTCCTGTGAGAGACTAGAACATCTGAGCCAAGCCATTCTCCGAAGAGCCAGAGATGTAGCCATGACTCTAGATAACACATCATTGGAGTCCACAGCAGCATGGAACTGTAACTTAGATGCCTCAGTTCCATCAGCAGCCACCCCCTCCAGCTCCAAGGCTAGCTGGGGGAGGCCTGCTTAGCCAGTGCCAGTACAGTGTCCCACCTGGACTTCTGGTACCTGGCTGCATAGGCCATATAATTAGCCTGCCTGAGTCCCAAGGCGGATGCCATGTACTGTTTCTTTGCCATTGCATCCAGCTTCCTAGAATCTTTATCTGGGGGGTGTGAAGCCAAGGGTATATAAGCCTTATCACAGGCTGCAGCCTGCACAACCCCAACATGGTTGCATTGTTGATACAAGTACTATGTACCTGAACCTGATAAGGTGTACCTTTTGTCCATACTTCTGTCTGCAGGAGGTACAGAATTTGGAGTTTTTAAAATCTTTTGTGTCTGTTTCCCAAAATACTTATGAAGGGGAACAGACAGTCTCATGGAATTTGGGATGTCCATCATCTCCACATAATCAGATTCCTCTTGTTCCTCTACAGCTTCTTCCAGAGGGAGCCGGAGGGTTTCTGCCACTTTCCTGTAAAACATATAGTGGGAAGGGGACTCAGAAAGCCTAGGAGGAGAAACACCAGAAGGCCAGTCTGGGGAGATGTCCGGTTCAATGGGCTCAACCAGACCTCCCACACCATTGTTATCATCATCATCATCATCATAATCTTCATCCCCCTCCAAATTCGGTTCATAGAAATCTTCAGGGTCATAATCTTGAACCGGAGGAACCAACCAAACCAAGCGCCTGCCAGAAGACACCGGATCAGACGGAAATGGACGAAGCAATTCTACAATCCTTATCACATTGGCAATCTCTTCAATGGTTGGAAAATGGGTCTCTGGATCTGAACCGGCTGATTTTTCTTTTCTTTTTCCTTTTGTAGGAACCAATCCCTCAGGATCGGCTCTCCTCTTGCCCGAAGAAGTATTGCCCTGGTCAGAGGGCACTCCCTCAGGTTCGGTCAGAACCAAACCGGGCTGGCCATCCGGGTCAGCGGACTTCATGGCCTAATTATCCCTGAGCCTACCTAATCTTTTTTCCAGGGTAGACTTAGGGACATTTTTACAGATTTGGCAATCTGAATCGAGGTGGTCAAACCCCAGACAATAAACACAGGTGGTGTGGGGGGATCAGCCTTAACAAAGACCTCCCCACACACACTGCAGTGTTGAAACCCAGTGGGCCCAGTTTTTCTTTTGGGTTTCTCAGACATAGCCATCCTAACCACAAATTTACCCTTTTTATGACAAATAACCAGGCAAGACACCCTTATAGGTTTCTAACCGTGTCACGGGTACTGGAAAAAAACACAAGAAAATGCAGTTTTTTTTAAACTGATAAGGACCAGTAAGCACACTCTGAGTTTAAAAACCAAAACAGAATATATAAATCACTAAATCGCCAGGTCAGCTGAACCAGACAAAAAATAAATTTTTACAATTTCCACAAGTTTACTATATCTAGTTCACTACCTAGTACTTACTGTACCACAGACAGAGATCTGAACCGAAAGTTGTGAAAAATAATCGGTAAAACCGAGGACTTCAACCGACTTTCAAACCGTGAGCAAAGGAGAAATCTCCAGAGCGGCCGTTCAGTTAGGCGGAATAAAGAATCTGACAGTTGCACTTCAAAGTACAGCAAACATAGGTTTGAACCGAGCTCGAGCTCAACATTCTATGCTCTGCATAGAAATTAACCCTCTACTCTCTGGGGCCACTTGAGTGCTGGGGCTAACTGCAATAGTCAGAATACAGCAAGACTTCATGTTGTTTGAAGGTACATAGCCCATGTCTTTTGAAATAGATCTTGAGATGGATGTCCACCATGTCCATGTCTGGACTGCAACTTCTTTAACTGTTCCTTATATACCCATTCTTCTCTCATCTCCTCGGTCACATTCCACATTCTTTCTGACACATAGGGGTAGTCTATTGATGGATATTCAATGTGGATCCTCCTCCTGATCCACCTTTCTTCCTGGGACCATTCTGGTATCTCTCTCATGCTGGTCCCTCTTGCCAGTCCTGGCTCCAACCAAGGTCCATTCCTGTAGACAACATTAAGAGGGTCACTTCTAATCAAACCATCCATCCAGGTCCTTAGGGCTTTTGCATGGATTGGCAAATGTGGGGTGGTTCTGTCGGCCAGGGTGACTACAGGTCAATGAAAAGGCCTGAGAATGCTTTGCTGAATTTCGTAATCAGTGAATTGTAATCTTTTATAGAGCAGCTTCTCCTCATCAGACTCAGTTTCTGCAGGTATTTCTTCTCTTTCAACAGACAATCCAGCCACTCCCAGCTTGTTGGATGGATGGGTCTTCACAGAGGCAGATCCTTCTGATTTCACAGAAGGGACCAGTGGGATGTCACTGGACAGGAATGTTGACAGGGACCCCCTGGGCCTTGGAGGGGGTCACCCTTTGAACTTCTAAGGCTCCTGCCCCTCTCTCTGCCATAGGGACAGTGGGAAGACAGCGGTGAAGAGCTGGACAAGCATCAGTGCTCCTCGCCACCCCTTTCTTTACCTTCTCTTCTACTGCCTCCACCATCACATCAGTGGAAGGATCTCTTGGCTTTCTTCCCTCATCTACTCAGTCCTGCAAGGTAAGCTCCCCACTCTCCCCCCACCATGTCCACCTTTGGCCAGCTGTAGTTATATAGCCTCCCATGGTCATGTGACTAAGTCCCCGGTTTGTCATTTGCTCGATATATAGAGCAACAACTAGAGGGTGCATGATACAAACAGTGCATGTATTGCATGGAGCTAGGCTTTTCTTCGCAGCAACTTCATCTACATTGTATTGCTGTCTGCCTATGTTTTGTTGAACCATCTACACCCAGCAGAAGGGAAAGTAAACTCTGTAGCTAGATTTAAAATGTACACGTAAATATAAATAAAACCAGCCACAAAGACAAAACAAAACTTAACTTCATCCACTGGGAACTGCTCTATTTTCCCCACACCATGAGACCATGGCTCTCCTGATGCTTACAGTTCTATTAATAACTCTTACCCTTCCCTTTGTGGGCCAATGGCTTAACCCCATCCCTCTAAATGCTCAGGGGCATATTTGTACTCCTACGCCCACATTGTTGGCACAACATGGTACCCTATTGCTTAATGGTTGCTGTCTGTCACTAACACTCTTGGATCCCAGTATTAATCTGTTCCAGACCAGTACTGGCTGCCTAGTACTTGGACAGCTTAGCTTCCCTCTTCATTTGAGTGGGCGGCACACTCATACTATCGTTTTATTCGCGGAGGGGTAAAAAAATGCTCCTGATCTATGCTGCTAAAAAGGCATTTCTATTGTTGCTATTACTTTCTGGGGATGTGTACCCCAACCCAGGGCTGTTCAATACCTGGCCCAAAACAGAAAATAAGGAAGGTGGCTTAAAGATTGCCACTATGAACATTGGAAGCTTGCTACCCAGACTATCTCAGTTCCAGGCATGGATGCATATGCACTGCCCTGACATCATCTGTCTTACTGAAACATGGCTTACTGCCAAAACTAAGGATAACACAATAGTGCTAAATGGTTACAAAGCCTTCAGATTAGACAGAGCAGGTAAAGGGGTTGGGGCTGCCTGATTTATGTTGGGGAATCCTTGCAAGGAACTGTTCTTCCCATAGTGCTTCACCTCGGGTGACCATGAACTACTTGCTATCAAACTGCTCTGCTACAACAACAAGTCTCTTACTATAGCCTCTGTTTTTCTACCACCTGGGAAGGCTAAAGTGGGGCTTGGCATAGCATTGGCAGCTCTCTCTAAGATCGACAGGAACTCTGAAATTATTGTCACTGGGGAGTTCAACATAAATTGGTTCAGCAAAGAGTCGGACCCTATGAAGGGCCTCATTGCCAATGTGTACCTCACACAAATGGTAGCCGAACCAACCAGACTGAACTATAAAAGTGGTAACTGTACTCTATTAGACTGGATCCTCACCAGCTGCCCCACATGGATCACCAACATTTCAGTACTCCCAGAATCCTTAAGGGACCACTCTCAGATTATTTGCACATGGTCGAACAAATATAAAAAAGCCCCTCCCACCTGCATAGAAAGTAAAATCTTCAAGAAGGGTCAGATAAGTGCATTTAAAGCAGCCCTATTACAGATTGACTGGACCGCTCTTGATGAGCTGCAGGACACAGACCTTGCACTGAAATACTTCACCAAAAAATTTAACTCAATATGTGACACATTTGCCCCTCTCAGGAAAAGAAAAATCAGGGGTTCTAAGAACGGATGGATTACTAAGGACCTCCTAGATCAGATGAGGGACAGACACTCTGTGGTACAGGGCAAGGCTCTCAGGTAATCAAGCTGATTACCAAAGATACAGAGAAGCCAGGCATAGGTGCACTAACCTTATCAGGACTGCCAAAGCTAATTTTTATAAGCAATAGATTGACAGGAAATGGGGAGATGGCAAAATATTCTGGGAGAACATAAAGGATCTCCTAGGAAAAGAGGATAGAAAGCACCCCACAATGCTTACCCTAAATGGCAACTCCTCCACTGACCCTCACACCATCGCTAAATCCTTCAATGCAGTCTTCTCTGATCTGAGCTCTGTACTCCCCCAAGCTACCTTCAGGCCAATGAACTCCTCCTGAATACACCTAGTTCTGCCCCTAAACTGCCTAACTTCTATTTTAAGTGTGTCACTGTTAAGGATGCCAGGACATATGTAAAAAGGTCCTAGGGAAAACAAGGCTGGGCAGTGACAGAATTGACATGAAAGTTGGTTGCCATTGCTCTGGATTAAGTCATAGTCCCCATTTCAAAAATGTTTAACAAATCCCTGGCTTTGGTTAAATTCCCTTCTGCATGGAAGCTGGCACTGGTGTCCCCGGTACATAAAAGTAGTGACCGGTCGTGCACTGCCAATTATAGGACCATCTCAATACTCTCCCCTCTCTCTAAGGCATTGGAGAGGATTGTTGCAGACCAGATCACAGAATACCTCCAGAAATATAATCTCCAATGCCCCCAACGGCATGGCTGCTGCAAGAATCATAGCACTAATACTGCCCTGGTTGACTTCTCTGATTATGTCTATAAAGCAATGGACAGTGGTAATCTTGTGATATTTATATTCATAGATCTCACCAAGCCCTTTGACACTGTTAACCACTCCATCCTGCTAGAGCAATTGCTAGCACTGGGGTTGGCCATCAGCCCTGTCAAGTGGTTTCAGAACTACCTGTCTTTCAGGTCACAGAGCGTTAAAATAGGAACAGTTATTTCCAGCACTAGACTAGTCTGTCCCGGTGTCCCTCAAGGGTCCATACTGGGGCTTATCCTATTTAATTTATTCCTGAATGCTCTTCCAGCTGCCTGTAAGAGCAAAATAAAATTGTACGCAGACGATGCGGTTATCCTTAATAACAACTCACAAATCAACACTCTACGAAGTGAACTACAAACTACCTTTCACCAACTCAAAGACTGGTTCAGTTCTCAAAAACTATTGCTCAGTTACAAGAAAACTAAGACCATGCTTATCTCAAGTCATCAGCACACAAAAAAAACACCCATCACTACATATGACCAACAATAAGGCAGTACCTCTTGAACAAATGCACTCATTCAAGTACCTCAGGGTCCTGATTGACGATACTCTCTCCTTTGTGCTGCACATAGACCTAATGGTAAAGGTGATAAACACCAAACTAGGGGTCCTATACAGACACAGGCATTATCTTACACCTAATGTCCTCCACCTCGCTGTGTCCAGCTCTATTTTGTCTATTATTGATTATAGGCTGGTTGTTTATGGGGCAACTTCGGGCACTGCAAGCAGGCGTGTAGTCACAGTCTTCAATAAGGCATGTAGACAAACACTAGGAGCAGATAACCTCACGCATTCCTGTACTCTGTGTGAACAAACCAAATGGCTTAACCTGAATAACAGGATAAAGTATCAGATATGCCTCCTTGGAAAAAAAGCATCGCTAGGCCTAACACCATACTGCATTGTGGATACACTACAAGTTACCCAATGCAACTACGATACCAAGGGAAAGACTAGATGCCAGCTTAGTGTTCGTTTCAGAAGAACCACTCTTGGCCAACGCTTCTTCACCTACAGAGCCCCTCTTTGGCTGAGTGAGATCCCTGCTGAAACACACAACATAGCAAACGTCTCCTCATTTAAACTAGAATTGAAACACCTTGCATCTTTGGGAAACTGTGCTTGTAGGAAGGTGACTTGACCTTCTCACTTGCCAGTTCTGCTTGACTCTCACTGATGCACCTCTGTCCACTGGTAGACACCTCCTCTCGCCCCATGACAACATATTCTTATATGGCATTCCCGGTATCCTTCCTACTGCCCCCCCCTTCACCTTGTGAACAATATCTACCAGTTCTCTCCTCCTTTTATAATCCAGCACTTAAACCCTCATCTGTCCTCCCTATCCCTCTTAATATTGATAAAGGTTTCTTGACAATGCCTATTTTATAGGCTGCTCTATGACAACTGCCATATTGTAACACTAACTCCTGGGAGATTATTGTAACTACTGTACCTCCTCTGTAGTGACTGTTTTGTCACTGTCATTAGCTGTGTATGGTGTACTCTGTTCATGTTCTATGATGGTGAACCTTTGTAAATGAGCATCGTGCTCAAAGGTTGTTTCCAAACCATGTAATAAAATAAAAATAAATAAGCTTTTCATGGGCTCCAGCCTCAGCACTTGCCTGAGACCAAATGGATGGCGGTCCCCTCGAAGCACTAGAGGGATATCCCAAATGAAAACAGTCGGGCATGATTGAAAATTCCTCCAGGGGCAGAGCTTGAGCAAATCTAGCTAATTACACCTTCTTCCCGAAATTCATAATGAATACACCTCTCATCTGCTTGGCCTCTTCCTCCTGAGTTCCATAACCAAGTCAGGAGTGAAGCAGGAACCATAGCAAATGGTTCCTCTGGGGGAGTCACTTCTTCAGATTTTAAGACTCTGCTAGCCATCTTATAACTCTGATTCATCAGATCGCCTCCCAACCTCTTTCGCTTTAGTTCTCCGGCAGAGTAGAGCAACAAAAGTATTCTTTTTCAGAACAGGCCTCTACTTCTCTAACTCCAACTAGAAGTTTTAGCAACCACCACGCTCTCTGAACGTCTCCACAAAATGACGCTGGGCTCACAGTCCTTCTTCCTCTCAAGTCACCACCAGTCAATCAGTGAGGCTAGAATTGTATACGTGACTCACCAGTCATGCATGAGTACCACACCAGAGAGAGGGTTGAGGCCTAGCCATCCGAATAGGCCTAGCCCATACCACCACCCTTTTTAGAACTGCATCACATGGCCTTAGCCTAAGATGATGGTTCCACCAGCTCCTGCCACTCTGACAATGGGGCAAAATTCCTCCTGCTGGGGTGAGAGATATCCCCCGACAAGTCCTCACAATCTGTAGCCCCCCCTTCCCAATTGTCTAGGGGCCAGGTGTTTTCCAAAGAAGGGGGGGCCAGATTCTAGAATCTCAACAAATATTTCTCTGAACAATGACAGTACGGGAAGTGTTTTTTTTCTACCTTGAGACATCTTCTAGCTCACCATCTCCATGCCCCAAAATTACACTTATTTTCCCCAGCAGCTGGACTAGTGAGTAGACCCTGAGCAATTCATCTTCGGACTTCTTGCATTCCACCCACCGGTCCCAGAGCAAGAGGGCACAGAATAAAACTGGAATGCTTCAGGACCACAAAGGGGGAGGGGGACCATGGAACCCTAAAAGCTAAAGGACTGGTTATTTCATTTAAATCCTTCATTAAAATTAATCACCCTGGTTTCTCCCAAAAACAAATGAGGTTTATTCTCCTGAACTCCTAAAGATTGCAGGACTACAGGGTCCCAATTTCTTAGAAACTTTAAAATGTCACACAGCTCCATGGGGCTAACTTTTTTTACACAGAACCATTTCATGATGAGAGTGTGTGGGCTTTCTTAGGCTTGGATTTTCCATCAAAACAGAACCAGCAGCAAATCTTTTACTCAGGACAGAGATTACACTGCAAACAATTCTCGAAGCATGAAGTTCTCTATAGACCACTGGCACTGGTAAGTACCTGAACTTTGATACTGTCCCACTTTACACTGAACTTCACTCAAAGAAGGGTTCTTCCTCAAACGTTCACATAATTTACCCAAAATCTCTACCAGGGGAGCGATATGCTCTCTGGCGCCACCGAGCTATTTCATTCTTGAGGTGAAAACTCACAGCCTGCTAATTCCACAGCTGCCTCTTTACAAAACATGTCTCTCTTTCTTAACATAGTCATTGTCCTGGACCGGCCTGGTCCCTCTGGCTTTTTCCTCTCTCTCTCTTTCTCTCTCTCTCTCTCTCTTTCTAACTGTGGCTTCCAAACTCTCTATGTAGCTGAACCTCCCTAGCAGTCACAGTAGCTCCATCACTTAACTGTTTCTCTGGCTGAGCTGAGCCACAGCCAAAAGGCCTTTGGGGGAAACATAGGACTGTAACTTAAAGCCTGAAGGCCCACCCTGGGCTCTAACCCAAGGCCTCTGGACCTGCCTCTCCACGCAGGCCCCATACATGTAAAGGCCGCCACCCACTCCCAAACTGCTAGCACATGAGTCACCCTGCCATGCAGGAATGGAATCAGGGAACACTGCCACCACCCCCTCAACCCCCAGCAGAGGCCCTGCCACAACCACTACAGCCCTGATGACTCAAGAAAACCACTCCTGAAATGGGGTACAACGCCCCCGGGGTCATTCACCACCTGCCTCCAAATGCCTCCTGGATACTCTAATCATCCAGGCCCAAGGGACCCAGGACCCAAACAACTGCAAATTGCCTTGCTGCACACCTCACTTGGATGCCCCACCCAGGGACCTGATGCATTGCTGCTGAAGCTGCTGACCTGCCTAAGAGAAGGGGGGGACCTCCTTCTAACTGCCCTGCTGCAGTACATTTCTTCTCCCAACTATCTCTCATTCTATGTATATGTATAAATATATCTATATCTATATATATATATATATATATATATATATATATAGACAAAGAACCTCTGTGTCAAACACTGAGGCAAGGGTTACCCTAAAGGGCATTTGGCTGGGAAGCCAAGTTTCAAGAAAATACATAATCACACATGCCCACACAATGCAAAGCATCATGGGCTGCATATACAAATCACCACAGAATGTTATGCTGGTTCAACTTTAAGCAGAATTGCATATAAATATATATATATATATATATATATATATATATATATATATATATATATATATATATCCATCCCTAATCTGCTGCCCCCAAGTGGTGGCAAGCAGACATTACACCCCCCAAGCACCAGAACTCCCTAAACACTGGGGAGGAGGGGATCCCTTAAGGTGAGCAATAAGCCCTCCCATAAGGGTGGGCTTTCCAATAGGGAAGACCACTATAGTCAGGGATTGACAAATAAACTATACTGGAGAGGTGGATTGGTGATGAGGGGCGGGGACCACAACAGACAGGGATTGTGGAATTAACTATATTACAGAGGCAGATTGGTGATTGGTGGGGGGAGAACCACTAGAGCCAGGGACTGAGGAATAAACTATACTGTAGATGAGGATCCATGACTGGGAGTTGGGGACCACTAGAGTCAGGGATTGAAGAATGAGCTATACTGGAGAGGCAGATCAGAGATTAGGGTTGGGGACCATTATAGCCAGGGTTTGAGGAATTCACTATACTGGAGTAGAGTTGCAGCGAATTTAAATTCCACCGGCGAAGTGAACGCGAAGTGGGCACTTCACATTGCCACTCCATATGCGGAGTGGGCAATAAAGTGCTCACTCCACCTTGTCATTACCACTTCGCGTTAAGGCAGAATGGCAACGAGAAGTAAGGCAAAGTCATTGTTTTTAATGGACTTCGTGCTCCTCATTATGATTCTAAGTAATCCAGTTGGTGTTTCAGATTTGGCAGCCACCCCACACATCACATGGTTTACAGTACTGTAAGCCACGTGCTCTTTAGCTAGGCAGGAAGGAAGTGAGTCATACAAGCAGAAACTTTTACTTTCTTTTGTGCAGATGGAGAGAGAGGAGTGTGTTTTGTGACTGCTGATACTTTGAGATCAGAGCGAGGAGGAGATTTAAACTTTTATTTAGACCAAACAGCTTTTTTAAAAGCTAAATTTTTTTGTCCTTTCTGTACTCTTTTTTACTTAATTTGTTGTTTCTGTAAATTTTATTTTTCTTACCTTTATAAGTAGTTTGTTGTTTGCCCCCCCCAAAGCAGGACCAGCACCACCTCCTGTCCTGTCTCTGTGGCAACTGAACCACCACTACCACCACCAAGTCCAGCACCAGGTCCTCTGGAGCAGGATGTGCCTGTTCCCCTGGGCCTAGGTGTGGATCCCATCCCTGTTCAGCACCGTGACCAGTTGGCTGCCAGTTCATCTGACCCTCCCCTGCCTGTGCCTGGTTCTCCCCGCACCTCCATTGTTTGGCAGTTTTTTGACTGTTTAGGGAGGGACAGCAGTGTGGTCAGGTACTGCCTATGTGAGGTGGGGGTGCACCGTGGCCCCTGGGGGACTCACTTGGGGACTGGGGTCCAGTACACGCATATGCTCAATCACTAGTTGGAGTGGTGAGCTGCCACAGAATGGACCATGCCTACACCTGCTGGCCATTCTGTGACAGAGGGTACAGCTGTGCATGGTGAAGAGAAGAGGAGGGCCACAGCAGTACCTGCTGCTCCACCAGGATCACATCAGTTGCAAATTATGTCCATGCTGGAACTGCTGCTGGATCACCATGGGATCCCACATTAGTTTTTTTTTCCTCACACCATGTGCCCCCCCACACCTTCCTTGCTGTGTTATAAAATGTATTCCTCCGCCATCCCCAACCCTTGTATGAATTATGCCCTTTTTTGTTGTCTTCCGTATGCATGACACTTTGTATTCTGAGCAGTGCAAGTATACTGTGCTAAACTGCCATGTGTGCAGTCAGTCTTCTTTCCAGTCTCTGTATGTACTGCATACACTGTCCAAATCCCTGAATTAAAAACATTTATTAATGAGTACAATGGTGGGATAGTGAAGCCTTGAGAGATGCTACAAAACAGGCTTAAAATACATCCAAGTAACTATTAAAAAAAATTAATGTTGTGATTCGTGACGTGATTGTAACTCGTGATTTGTGACTGCATTTGCGACTGTGATGATGAAGAAACGTGAATGCCTATGGCTGTACTTCCCCGGGCCCCAATGAGGTGTGGCACAAAACTCCCCAACTTAAAAACACTCATTAATGAGTACAATGGTGGGGTGGTGAAGCAAGGAGAGATACTACAAAACAGGCTTACAATACATCTAAGTAACTATTAAAAAAGATTAATGTTGTGATTCGTGTCGTGATCATAAATCGTGATTTGTAACTGTATTTGTGACCGTGATGATGAAGATCATGATTTGTATCACGAGTAACTCGTGATGATGGTCCTGACTTAAAAACGCATATTAATGAGTACAATGTTCATGCAGAATTATGCACCACACCTGTCCAGTAATCTGAAGGGAAGCCAAAGAAACAACTGTGACTTAAGTTAGAGATGGAGATTGAACCCTAAAGAGATGCAAATGCACAGACAGATTAAAATTGCGCTGCGCACTGAAGAGATGCAGATGCAAAGGAACAACAACTAACCAGTGCTCACCATCAGAAATTCAAATTTGGAAAAGAATTCCTTTGCCGGTTGGGGCGGGCCGTGGGGGGGGGGGAGGCAGTGTACTGCACTGCTGCAGTAACAGTCACTAGTACTAGTAAAGATACCACAAAGAAGTACAAAAATTACACAGCTGCAGTGGATAGCAGGTTCACATTGCTGAAATTATGTGGCACAAAAAAAGGTGTCTGATTTGATGACACGCGTCACACACATACTCACACCCACACTAAGTAATGCATAGCAAATTTAAAATTTCAGTAATATAGCCACATATTTTAAACAAACTAAAAATATGCACTGCTACACCACAACAATCAGCAAAAGAATTGCAAGAATTATTGAAAATATTACTGTGTGTACATTAACACAGTTATAAAAGAAAAATATCACCAAAACAGAAAGCACTGTCTTTTTCTTCAAGTTAACCTACCTACACCACAGGTACGCCCCTCCCCCAAAGCACACTTCCACTGTCTCTCAGTACACAGACTGAATATTGTACATTAACATTCAAAATCCACACACAAACAATAAACACTAAATGATATTAGCACAGGAGGGTTTCCTATAATCGATGAACTAAAGTTTCAGCAAAACAAATGACCCCAAAAGGCTTTTTTAACAGTTTTTAGAAGGTTTAAATCGCAGAGCTCTCAGAGCAGATTGTCTCCTACAGCTTCATACACACACTACCCCAAACTGAGGCTGTGCAGAACAATCTAGAGCCCATGTGACCTGAAATCCCATGAATCACTGCAAAATGTGCCTTTGGAGCTTAAAAACAAGGCGAAGTAAGGCGGAGTACATTGTTTTCAATGTACTTCATCTTAAGAATTGGTGGAGTAGTGGTTTGGGAAGGTGGAGTAGCGCGAAGTCATTGTTTTCAATGGACTTTGCGTTACCTATTAATAACGCGAAGTACTCCGCTTCACATTGCGGAGCACTCCGTGAATTCGCCTTCACTCCACAGATCATTTCCCGGAGCGAATTGGGGCCACTTTGTCCACCACTATACCGGAGTGGCAGATCAGCAGGCAAGGGTGGTGGTGGATGACTTGAGTCAAGGAATGAAAGGGTAGTGTGCATTGTGGGGGGGATGCTGGCAGGAACTTGGAGCTCATGCCATCAATCCGCTATCCAGCACCGGACCAGTGGGGTGTGTGGGTGTTGGTGTACCACTATATGAAATAATAATGAGTAGGGTTTTAAATGCATTAAGCACTGCTGTGATGGAAGATATTTGGTGTTGTCAAAATCATTGAATATACCACTGTGCCCTGTATACAAGGGAGATCTCTCATTTGCATGGTCGCAGTAGTATATTCCGTGTGGTCATACTATCAGATAAGTGCTATACACTGGGGGCCTTTGAATATTGCCCCGTCCCATCTGATTGCACTATTCCCAGTTAGAGAAGCTCCAGCATGGGGAATGCCATGCTAACCATTTGAATATGGGGACTGACTGTATGTCTAAGAGTAAGATCAGGCTGTTTCTATTTGAAATGGCAGGAATTGAGCTGTTGGCTCAATGTAGCTCAAATACAGTCCCTTTCTTTCAGAAAATACTGGCAGCAAACATTTTAATTATTGGGCCAAAGGATCCTTTAGAGGTAAAGTTCATACTGTGCATCTTGAGTTTCTGTTTTTTTCTGTGTTGAACATGGCTGGAGCTCTTTAAGTGTGAGTGTATGTCTTAGAACAACTGGCTGCAATCATTTCTCTCACCACCAAACATGTTTGTCTTACCAATGCTACATAAAAACTCTGCTACCGCTGCTGCTAATTGCCCACCTCACCTGCAAGTTAACATTTCTTTAAGCATTTGAGCAGCTATGACGCAACAGGCTGCTAATGACAGCAGTGGTGTAATTTACCATGAACTGGTGAGGCAGAGGGCTGTGGCCATGAGAATAATCACAATTGTCAGTAGTCTTATGAAAAAGTCACTTGTTTTTCATAATTTCTTTTTCTGCCCCCTTCTGTACTGCCCCAGAACTCCCTCCGGCTCTCCAAAGCCCAACACTGCTCCTGATCCTACCTGAACTCCTTAAGGTGCCATCTTCCATGGACCCTCAGCATGTCATTTGGGTGGGAATGGCTGGAGGGGACATACCCCTGAATTATTCTTGTTTCATTAGAAGACACCTCATCTTTCCACCTGTGATGCTGACAGCCTGGGCTCAAATGCAAGCTGGGCAGTCAGAGGCTGGCTGGGGGAGGAGGCTTGAGCATCTGATGGACTGCTCTCCTCCTCCTCCTGGGGGGAGAGGAGGGTAGCACTCAGTGCTTGACTGACCCCTCTTGGAGGCCACTGGTGTTGCAGCCAAAGCTTTTAGCTTCTGGGAGGTGTGTCAGACGTTAGCACATTGTGCCTCTACATCACTGCATACCACATCTCCCAATAATGGGGGAAAAAATGGCTGAGGCACAGAGGATGTCCACCTCCCCCACAGAACCTCACACAGCTGACCAAGGCACTCTGTCACCAGACCACCACATGGCACCAATTAAGGAGTAGCGAAGTGGGGCTCTCCAATGGCCCCACTGTGGGGGCAATCCACAGTGCACTCCAGTGAGGCAGCAGTCCCAGGGGATGGGGTGAGGTGGCATGTGGTGGCAGGGATGGCAGACCGATTGGAAGCCAGCCCCCCCCCCAAAAAAGGAGACCTTTCATCTTGGTCAGGTAGAAGGATGCAGTGGTGCTGGGGGGGGGCACTCATTGTCAGGTGCAGGGCACTGTGTTTTTTCTTGTTTTTTGTGCTTACCTTCTAGGAGCCACATATGCAAAGGCTGCAAGGATGCATGCGTGCAAGTGTAATCTCATCTGTAACCATATCGGTTCCAGTCCCTAGTCATGCTGCTCCCTACTGTCCCCTGAATCTAGGGGGCAGTATGGCAGTGGCAGATCGGACCCTCCCCAAGGAAGAAGACCATCTCTGAGACATTCTATCCTTCCCACTCTGTCCAGTCCTTGATGGCCTGGGCTCATTCCTGAAACTGGGTTGCCGGCGTTGCAAGCAATAGCTCTACTGCTGCAGGGCTGCGCTGTCCCAGATAAATAATTTTACAAACATGTTAAACCAGTCACGACAACTGAGTGGTGATGGGTGTGTGTGTGATCGCTAATTTAAAAAATCTGATCAACAAATCGGAGGGCCGGGACTATTTTTTATGATGGAATAATTGCAAATCTAAAAAAACATTGCTTCTTTATACTGATACAGTTTGTTTTATTTCTTAACTGGGGCCCATTGTATAAGTGGAATAAGACACTTCTAGATGTATGATTATGCCCAGTAGTCATACTTCTTGGGTGCTTTCAATCAAAAGGCACTCGGCTATGTGTAGGGCTTAATGCACCTGAAGCATCTGAATATTGGCCCATCATTACACACCATATCATGTCATGTCTTTAAGCAATATACCACAACAGGGTGTGGGTTATGCTAGGATTTACAGTGCACGGTGTGTTGCTTAGTCACGAGGCTGTGGGCCAAGTGAGCAAAACACACCAGGCGAGGTAAATCCTAGCATTGCCCACACCCTGGAGTGGTATATTGTGATTATACAATGTTCCCCCTTTTTTCTGTGTTTATAATAGGACAAAAACATATTTTTGATTTCATATTTAAGCTTCTTTTGTGGGATTTCTTTCTCCATGAGAAAAAATAGTCCTGGGTTGCTAGGGTGTTAATGTACTGCACGTGTGCAGGAGACCAAACTCTTCCATGCAGCCTACACTACTGTTGCAATGTACTATAGCCCTTTCCCAGGCTGTCTTGTGCTTTGGTGCCTTGGAAACAATGTCAGCATTTCTTTTTTTGTTGCATTTTTTTTTTCTGCCATAAGCCTCATTTGTCACTGGAGTTGGACGGATTCGGCAGATTTCAAATGTGGGGCCGCCAGTGGAGGATGCTACCTATAAGAGAATGTGGCTACTTATAAGAGAATGTGGAACTGCGAAGGACACAACAACAACAACAAGAAAAAAAGCAGTTAATAGGGTATTGTGTGTGTGTTGAATGATTTTGTTTTACATTTCTCACAGAGGTTACAGGCACTGTTAAGAGGCGACTCAGAATTGTGCTTTTTGCAGTGGCCCTGAGCTACACGCTTTGATGTTTGGGGATGTGGCACAGCGAGAAGTATGAGTTCTGTATGACAGGGGGCTGGCATGCTCTGAGTGATTCGAAGGAGATTTGCTGAGTCAGCTCACAGACAGCTGGCACCTCTTCCTGTTGGTACTGTGGAGGATTTACAATGGGGAAGAGGTGCCAACTGACCAATCAGAGAGCAACATTCTTGAAGCCCATTGTGCAATATTGCTTACAGTACATCATGACTGTATAATAACAGGTCATGTCTTGGTAAAGGGAACAGTATGTACGACAGCTAACCACAGATGGATGCATAGTATCTGAGGACCATGTATGCCCTTTGATGATTTTTTTTTCGATCAGTAATTTATCCTCCTACTGCTGACCTGGCCCCGGTCAGGACCAGTCCTCCCTGCCCCATCACCTAGTTTCTCTAGTGCTTACCTGTGGTGCTTGTCATTCTCTGTCAGATGATGTTGGAAGAGCACAGTCACCAATGTGGTGCCTGCAAGGGACCAGGCCGCCATCCTGCCATCACATAGATTTTCCTCAGAGATGTTCTCTTTGTGCCCATGGCACATGCAGTGATGCACTGTGTACACTCCATCTCCATGGAGAAGCCCCCCCAGGACCAAGTGGGTGGGGCACCTTCACTTACATCAGACTGAGCTGTCGCCGGAAACCTCTAGGGGCAGCCACCATGTGAGACATATTCCCTTTCTCCAAGGGAGGAGACCCACCCAAGGGATGCTCAATCCTCCCCCCCCAAGCTGACCCCCAAGCAACCCACAAACCTGGGTCGACAATGTGGCAGGTGAGGCACCCAGCATCTCAGCTCTCCACACCACTGGGCTGGCCCTTGATGATTTTTTTTTTATTTTTGCAACTAGAGGAAGTTAACCAAGGCAGTTTATCCAAATTAGGATTTCCAATCCATCTGATATCACTTTGCCCAAAGGAGCAGATACTGTTATCAGATTGTTATTGTTGTTTTTTACCCATCTAGTTAGCACCCAGTCTAAAACAGTAGTGCATAGTCTATGTATAACTATGTACTACCTGTTTGTTTTTGCATATCAGCGTGGAACCTTTGTAAAAGAGTTTATTGCTCAAAGGTATTGTAATCCAAGACCATAATTAATAAATAAATAAATAAAAATAACCAAAGCACATAGTTCATAATTACTATGCATCCTGCATGGATTTGCGTTGTTTAGAAGTTAAGAATTTCTTTCTTGCCATAAAACAAGACAGAGGCAGGGAAAGGTAATGAGATTACTGTTAACACAGTACCAAGAATTTACGTGACAAAAATGAAAAGACAACAGTATAACGTATAAATATAAAACATACTGAAAGCCAGATTGTTTTTGACATGTTTGTATGACAACCCCCCCCAACACTAACAGCACTATGCATAAGTTAAAGGTTCTGTACAAACTTCCATTACTAAAACTCAGCGTCTATCTTAACTGTACTGTACTTGAAATGTACATAAAACTTAAACCAAAGAACAGGCATCAATACCCAAAACAGGTGATAGACTCAAGTGCAGACTGACCAGCAGAATACTCCCATGTTATACATTTCAAGGATATGACCTTCAGAGCATGCCTTTTATTTTCATTGCAGTGTGTGTGTATGTGTGTGTGCAAGCTCAAAATCTGGATAAAATTTGATGTCAACCAGGTTGGAGTGCTGCTATTTCCTCTGCATGTGTTTCTGCAAACTGTGGGAGGATAGGTTCATTATTTTTCAGGAGGAGGGAGGGAGGAGGGAGATGCAATTATGGGGCCTAAGTAGGTGACCGATAAAAATCTTATTCCTCAAGACAGCATAGAGAGTGGCTTGTGCTGGAGAACAGCTACACAGACATAGCCTAAATTTCTAAAAGAGTTTTAACAGCCTACCCTGTTTGTTTATTTAGAAAGAAACCAATGTGTCATCTGGTTATTTCAGCAGACCTTATGAAGTCAGCATTGGTCTAATTATGTTGCGTTTCAGACAGACAGCTTGGTTTGATCTGAAGTGGTTTCAAATTGTAACTACATTATTATGAAAGTGTCAGACTTGGGGAGTTCACCATGGCTTTGCCTTTTTTCCAGCCCAGTTCTGACATCTCAACACTATATTATATATGTATATATCCAACAGCCATAATGAAGGAATACTTAAGCATGATTGATTAAATTTAATAAAGAAAAGCCCAACTGTTTCAGCTATAGGTTTTTTTCCCCAGCTAAAATATGAACAGAGTTTTTAAACAACTTGCCTGAGTCTTGTATGTGTGCTTTCTTTGGCCTAATCTGTCTAATTGAGATCTGGCCTTTGGCTCACTGCCAGAGTTAACCTAGTATAAGCGGCAGCAGATTGATTTACCAATGGCTGTATGCTGTGAAAGAGGCTTTTTTTCAAATTTAGCATACATGCTGGCCTGAAGGCAATTAAATAAAACCCCATAGAATTTACCCCCTTCCCCACAGCTATATCGCATTTCTATTAGTGGTTGCTTCTTTATTAGTGCATACATGTGTTATTTGCCTGCAAGAATTCATCTGAAAACCCCTAAGGCCTGCATAGATACCCACTTACAATGTGTGCTGGAGCTACATGTGTTATAACAGCTGCTGTTTCACAATTAAATGAGTAAACATTATGTCCAGGGGTTAAAGTGGAATGGAAGAACACCCGCTTATGGTTGCTGTCAGCGGGTTGAATTCACAAAACATTGTTTTGTTTTTGCAGTTGTCTCAAACCCACACTGTTTTTGCAGGCTCTGGCTTGCAGAGCTGGAACAGTAATGCTATACCCAAACATTGTTGCATACAGCAGCACAGAAACAAGTTGGTGCTGGAGGCTTTTTTCTTTTTTGCTTGCCATAAACTGCAGTGGCATCTGCAAATATTGTTGCAGTTACTTAAAAGTTTTTTTTTTTAATCAGAAAAGACTGGTTATCTTAAAACAGTTAATGAGATATTAACAGTGACCAACCTCCACATTATTGAAAATTTAACATATTGAAGATTAGCAGCCTCCCTCTTTATACTCATTATTATCTCTACATTCTAAAATAGCATCAGTGTTGTCCCCAAAGATGGCAGAGATATAAAACACTAAAACATTAATAATACTCCTCCAACTGACCTACAATCTGTAATTTTCCTTGAATAATTATGTTGAGAAGAACTTCTTTATGGAAAGTAACTAAGGCTGAGTGTTGCAAATACCGTATTCTAGTGCTGTGAGAACCCGCCAAGGTTTTAATCAGACTTCAAACCAGTCAAAGTTCATCATAGTCCAAATAAGGTCAAAATGGTTTGCCTTGGCTGGACTATAGAATATTATTGGTTTGTGGTGAAGACTGAACTAGTAAAGTATTTCCTTTCTTCCAGTGTCTTCCAGCATAAGTAGTGGGGGCAAAACCAATGATGGGGTAAAAAATGCCTGGGATAGGCACAAGGGAATCATAGGGGTAAGGAATGGAGGGGAAGAGATGGCACCGTAGATTAGCTTCAGATCTGCATCTAAAATATGAAGAATAAACTGGGCAAACTAGGTGAACCCAGCTGCCCTTATCTGCTGTCACATTTTATGTTTCTATGTTTCTTTATACCATTCTACATCAAGCACACACAGTAGCAAAATGGTGCAATGTACCAAAATGCATGTCTGTTCTGACAAAACTTCTGAACATGGCTTCACGGTCAGCCAAGGATGGACAATGTGCTGGGATAGAAGAACTGCCACAGAAAAATTCAAATTTTTATATAATGCTTATATAGCCCAAAACAGAAAGAAGAGGACTCACAACAATGGTGCAATAGCCCATAGTGAAAGCTACTAGTTTCAAAAATGATATCTGTTTATCACTGACCAACCTGGACTATGCTTCAAGCTACTCGTAGGATAGCCAATGTGCTGAGAGAAATTTTGAACACAGAGTACATGGTCAAATTTGCAAAAACATTAACATTCTTGTACAACTTCAAGTTTCAAGTTTTAGTCAAGCAGAGTAACCATGATGAGCAAATTGTTATTGACAAAGCTATCCTGTGTACAGTAATCTGACAGCTCCAGAAATCAATTTTGTTCGGCAAAAGAAAAAAAAAGTAAACATATATAAATTCATAAAAGGAATACACTTGAAATAAAATTAGTAGAGTAGCTTCTGCTATGTATTGGTCCAAGAGCTTTTTCTGTAGATCCAAAGGGGATACTATCGACTACTGAGATAGTGTCAAGGATGAAACAAGCCACATAAAGAGATATTTTCCCTGACAGTCCCAGAATAATTTGGCAATGTAAAGACAGTGATGTGCTAAATAATGAAAAAAAAATCTACATTTAAGCAAGGCAAATGAAAAAAGAAAGATAAACAACTGACTTCATCTGTAGGAAATAAACCCCCCGAGGAAAGGGCCAATTGCTAATTCTTCGACCTGATCCACCAAGGGCACAGAGACAATGAGAATGGACAGACCATGGTGTTGGGACCCCTATCCTCTGATGATAGGATGGCAAGCTAGAACAATTACAGGGTCTCTACAGGGCAGCAAAAGGTAGAAAGGAACCAATGCCTGCTTTGACAGAGCACATAAATGCTGCTCCAGGCATGCTGGCATTCTTGCCAATGTCAGTAGCAGATCTAGGGCTTTACTATTGGGGGTGCAGGGGTTTGGACTTGGGGAGGGAGGTATTTGGTATGCAATTTTTAACAGGCTTTAAATCCTTTCTTTAATCTGCAATTACCTTTGTTATTACATTTTTAATAAAAAATACATATCATGCAGTTGTTGGTATGGTAAGGGAACCAGCCACTAGGGATGGGGAGGATGTCAGCAAATAAGCTACTATAAGTGTCCCATGGGTGTGGATGCCCCCTCTGCTCCCCTGTAGGTCTGCCACTGATATCCACAAAGGCAATAACCTTCTAGAAGGGAAAAACCTGTACTCAGGTAAATGTTACTTTCCAGTTCCATTTTTTTCCCCTCCAGTTTTGATGGTAAGCTTGATGCCTTAATACAGTGCATTACAAATCTGGAGGATGACTTGGAAGTAGTTAAACACTTACAAGGAGATTTTAACACTCTGAAAAAAGACATTGAAGAGATGGGGAAAAAAGACAAATGAATTTCAAAAGAATCTCCAACCTCAGAGGTACTTGCACAAACTAACACCAAGGGTATAACTGTCTTTCCAAGAAAAATGAGATACTGAAAAATATTTGAAGTATTAAAAACCTATGACTAGTTGCACTAATTGACTTGTGAGAAAAGCCAAATGAACTACTTGTTTCTGCTTTAGAACTACCAATCGAATATCTGCCATTTGCTTCCAAAGCTTTCAGGATCCCTCCTAGTTGACAGGAAATATCCCAAAATGCAAACAATACTAGTGCTTCTTTGAACCCTGCTCAGCAACGCAAAACAGAAAACCAACAAATGAACAATCACTCTGCAGCAATAGCAATGGCGTTTGCCATTGTCACTGACAGGGACATAGTTATTCAAAAAGCAAGGAAAATGGGTACATCATTTTTTCAAAGAAAATAAATTTCACTTATTTTCTGATATTAGCAGAATTACATAAAAACATGGGATATGCTTCCTGGCATATAAAGAAGGTGACCAAGAAATTGGGGGCAACATTTTCTTTACCCTTCCTGGTGAAGTGTATTATTTGCACAGGGAAAGAATATGTTCTGTGACTCTGAGCAACTTATGGAATTTGTATCAGCACACAAATTTGAACTTGAAGATCAGAAGGGTAAATAAACTAACACATTGGACTTCATGTAGCTGTAGGGAATGCTGAGGAAATGCCTTTTTTTGGAAGAGTAACCATCTTTTATAAAGAGAAATGGTTAATTCTTGGTTTATAAAAAAAACACTATGTTTAGTGTTCACTGACACTGAAATTTCTTCAAGAGTGCTTTACTTACAAATACTTGTCTTTTTTAATTAAAACCTCTTAAAGGAACACTGTCAACCCATTTTGCATCATATTATTTCTAGTTAAAAGTGCACATGTTATGATTGCTTGCCTTCTTGATTGCTTACCTTCTCTAAAATTCATTAATGTTGCTGTTTGTTTTGTCTGTCTCCTTGTTTAGTAGCACTGAAATGCATGCTAATGTATATTTATAAACAACTTTGTTTTGTTTCAAATACTGAATCTAGTCTTCTTGAATACTTTCTAAATATTAGAAGCACCCCCAAACAGTGCAGTCACTCATGAGGCAGTAGCCATGTAAACTCCCACTGCATCATGCGTGGCTAGACAGTATCGGGGTGTTGCTAAGTTCAGGAAAGATACAGTGGAGGCTGGTCAAGGAATGTAAACAAACCTGTTTTTGTGTGGTAACACCAGTATGGTGGGCAGTCTGTTTTTCACTTTTTAAAATAAAAAAGGATCAGAATCAAACTACTAGCTACATCAGCAATCTTTACAGAATATTACCAGTCATAAAATGTGTGACACCTTGAGGGCTAAAGGGATTGACAGTGTCCCTTTAACATGTGGTGCTCACATCTTTACTTTATTATACAATTAAATATTAACATATGTATTTTAGGTTAACGTACTTTTATTGGATACTCTATTTAATACGAAGGACCCACCTACATCATATGCACATTTTGATTCTAAACATAACAAAATGAAATGTATTAATATGTTTACTTCCAAACCATGATTAATTATGTCTTAACACTGTTTAACCAGGAGTAGCACACTAAGCCGAAGCCTGTTTCCAGATGCGACCTAGGAGCACAAGGAAGTTAAGTGACTTGCTCAGGATCGCATAGTATGCACCTAGGTGGCTGTGGGATTCAAACCCAGGTCTCCAGATCTGAAGTTCAGAGCCTTAACCCACTGTGCTATATTGCCTCCCACTGAGCTATACTGCTCCTGCTTTTATGTCCTATGATCTGTTTTTATACTAATAACAGGCTTCTTTTTATGAAAGAGATAGTATCAGGGAGAATGGGATGGAATTCAGGTTAAAGGGTCAGTAAATGAAAAAGCCTGGCTGGCTACCCAATTTATCACAGGACGCTGGCACTGAGTATTCTACAGCTGATACTCATCTAAGTCCATGCCTAATTGGTTTAAGACCAACTAGGTCCAATATACAGTACATTACGGAAAATTATACTTAGTTTCTTTAATCATAAAAGATAGCAGGCAAGATTTTCCAAACAGTTTGTCATGGATCTGCTAAGTCTATCACCAAAGCAGCTTTCTGGTTGCACTATTTGGCCATCCATTAACAGATCTAACAGTGTTAGCTGGCTGGATGCAGTTGCATCTGAAATGCTGGCACTTTTGTAAAAGTAATGATGCATGCATCATTATCTTGACACAAGCTGCTGAAAAGCACAGCAAATGTTGCAAATTATCCATAGCATTTCACAATAACTTGGGGTGGCACTGATGGAGCTTTCCTGATGCAGATTTGGCCAGATCTTGCATCTGCATTGGCACCTCTAAAAGCCCAATATTATTCCCTATAGTTTCAGGTTGGTTCCTATGGCTAGAAAGTTAGCCCAAATTCATTTGTAAGGTACAATGTTGAAAATGCATGGGGCATGAAAGCATAAGCCTAGTCAGTCCATTGAAAATAAGATTTAGTTAGGTAGCAAACAAAACATGCATCACTATTGTAAATAAAATCTCTGTAATCTATTGAGGTAAAGATATGTCTGGACCAACTGTGGTACATTTTCAGGGCAAACACAGTCCCTGTGTTTATGAAAAAAGCCCATATTTCAGATAATTATGTGGAACAAATCCTCAATATGAATGTCCCAAAATAAAGTGAGGCAGGAGAAGAAGAAGAAGACAAATTAGCATTCACTGTATATAGCATGTTTTGTACACATTGTATCCAAAATGCTTTACAAGCAATGACACCCCAGTAATAAAGTGACTGTAAATGTGTAGTGGCAGCCATTTTGCACATCAACACCCAAACACTGCCTTGGACAACTATACAAACTGATTTAATGGGAGGAGGCAGATTGGCCAGGACACCGGGGATCTTCCCCATTCTACCTGTGGGGCAGATGCTGTCAGGCAAGCCATGATGGTGGTGCCTGATGGTGAGTAAGGTGGTGAAAGCAAGGTGTTGGCAGAGTAGCTGTCCTTCGTGCAAACCACAAATGTAGCCTGCGCTCATTGGAAAGTTGTCTGCAATGCATCTGGAGGAGTGAGCCTCCACGTAGTACCTTGACAACAGAAACACTATTGAATGCACTCATGGAAACACAAACTTAAAGAGCTCCTGACACAGTTGAGACAACTTTGAAAAAGTGGCATATTGAGACATAAATGTAGCTTATATTTCATTTTTTATACTGTAATTCTCACCCTTATTTTCTTATTACTAAGAGTATTTGCATGGAAACAGTACCTCTACCCTTTCAGCTCTGCCTGCTTGCCTATACCTGACATCACAATTATGTTTATGACATCACAATCTATTGCTGTGGAGATACTTATGATGTCATAAAAAGGGGATTGTGATGTCAGGTGTAGGAAAGCAAGCAGAGAAGATAAAGTCTAGGGGATAGGGATCTTGTTGTCATACAGCTATTTCAGTAATAAAGAAAATTGGGAACTAATTACTGAAAATATATGTGAAGTAATCAAGAAAATGGGATGGTGTTGAATATAAATCTTACTTTTTTCTTAAGGTTTCCAAATGCTGTCAGGGTTTTTTTAAGGAACTCATAGTTAGACAAAAATATATGCTTTCAATGTATAGCACGTAGCAGTAGTTACACAGATAATCAAAGCTGTGCTTACTACAGGCTAGGCACCCTGGTGCTTCACTCATTGGAGCTTCATTAGGGCCTGACAAAGCTCCAGTGCGTGAAGCACCACTGCACCTAGCAAGTAGTAAGCACAGCTTTGCCTGTCTGTGTATTTATTGCAACTTTCTATTCACTGAAAGTATATTGTTTTGCATCTTTCCGTGTGTACCTTTGTTTCTCCACAAATGCACCTGATCGTGTTTCTGTTGAGCAGACGTCCATCCTGCAGCAATCTCTGAGGAGGTTACTGTTACAGTTACTTATGTTGAAATGGAAGAAGTGGCAGTTCCTACCAGTTCAGTTTCACTTTAACATTTCAGCTAAAATCTTTTAAGACAATTATTACAAAAAAGAAAAATATAAATTCAGTATGCGCATATAAAATATATAGTAAATGAATCATAAATAAATAATTATTACAGTACTAACAGCATGGTCACATAAATTATCAATTATTTTTTTTTTAAATTCAATTTACTTTATTAGCATATTGATATTACATGAAAAGTGCCACTCTATTCAGTCTAACAGTTACAAGTCAGACAAGTCATTATCAAGCATACATGCTAATAGCAACTGGCTCGTTGAAGTAAGAATCAAAACAGGTAACATGACACATTAACCAAGTAATCTAATAAGAAAAAAATAAACTTACCCACCGCTCATTCCATCCAAACCACCCCATACCCCAGCAGCATCTACAGTCACATTGAAACATTTTACAAGCACTCATTCGGAAGGAGAACGCAAGGGCACTAAAAATACATCTAATAGCAGGACATTACCAGCAGCCAAGGAGGTTAAGCTTGCCAACTGGCTAGGACTGCATCCAGCAGGCCCCCATTTGGAGCCATATGATTGGATCCTGTTGTTCATTCTGGCTATGTGTTGCTCTAGTTGTAACGCCATTATAATTTCCTTATGCCATTCTAGGATTGATGGAGCGGAGGCATCCTTCCAATGTCTAAGGATAACCGCCTTGGCCGTGGCTGATATAATAGTCATGTATAATCTCTTTTGCCTGATCTCGCCTCTGGGGAAGCTGTTTAACAGACAGATTTCCGGTGTGAAGAAGAGCTCTAGGTCTAATATTGATGGTAGTGAGGCGCAAATTGCCCTCCAGAAGGGATGTATCACCGCACACTCCCACAAAACATGGTACAGATCCCCCTTCTTTAGTTAAACACCTGTTACAATTAGGTGATGATAACTTGCCCATCTTGTGGAGCCTAGCTGGAGTATAGTACAGGTTATGCATAATGTTAAATATAAATTATCAATTAATGCAACTAAAGAAGACATCACTATTGTACACCACTATCCATAACTAAACAGATTTCTTTGTACAATAAATCTTTATGGGACCTTATAAGAATGAACTATTCACATCTCTCACCCTGCTAGGAACCCAGTTGAAGATGCCGAGGTGCAAGAACTGATAGGTGAGGGAGTGGCTGTCACCCCTGCACTTTTTTTAGCCCAATGAGAAAGCCATTTCAGTTGCTGCAGACAGTGAATGTAAAGAAAAAGAAACTAAAAAAGCAAGCAAGACTCACAAGTGCATCTTTCAATCTCTGCACTGCCTCACCCTGCTACACAAAACAAAAAAGCTCCCTTGCTGCCTCTGGAAGTGTTAAGTGCCTGCTATTAAGTAGCTCCCAACACTAACGATTTCTTGGGAGAAAAGTCATTAACATAATGACTCTACTTCTGACTCTTTCCTGTGAAATAAGCAGCCCTTTTCTTCTTTGCTTTTGGGGACTTGTCACTTGTAGCTGTTTGAAGAAGTGTCCTATGCTTGTGTCTCCACATCTGCTGCAAACAGTGGGGAACATGAGAAACCAGGCTAGTAAGGAAGGTACAAAAGCGAGACCAGTGACCATGCAAAGCCCATTTCTCCTTGCTAACATGAATTTTGTTTGGTTGCTGATGTACCCCCTCATAGCTGTAAGCCATGCTATTTTCTTGATCAGACTTTGCTTCAGTCTGTTGCATGGACTGTTGCCTTGCTGCATACCCACTGGACCGCCAGCTTGCCTATTCTTATTAGACTTCAAATTCATTTAAAATTACATTCCAGTTGGAATCAGAAACACGAAGAAAAGATTGTTCATGCTTCACTTGCTGGCTGCTACTGCTCAAGGTAAGTAAAATTCAGCTAGGCTTCACATTGCTCTTTCTTCAGGGGGGAAGATGGCCAGCCCAATTCAAACTTTTAAAAGTGCTACAAAAGGTCAAAACTTAAGCAAAGGCAGAAAAAAAATGCACTATTACTGCAGCAGGCTGATTTTTCTGGCTGGGTGAACTCTTTCTTCTCTGACTTTTGACATGGCATGCATGGGCTTTAACCCTGCCAGTGTGCAGAGTCACTCATTTCAGCTGGGGGATTCTTGTTGTCTCCAGACTGCCATGTGCCATGGCGGGACTCAATACAACTTACACTAGCCAATAATTCTCCACCCTACTCTGCCAAGTTGAGGGGCTATAACGGACTTGCATGCTGCAGATTTGAACTGCAGAATATTCATTTTCATATCAGTTGCTGTTTAGCATAAATATTGCTTTTTCTGTCCTTTACAGGGTGGAGGAGGATGGGGACTTGATTTACATTTTATCCAGTGGGGTGAATAGGATGTATGATAGCCTTCCTTGTGATCTATTAGTAGGATCACCCCCCCTTTCCTGTGTAAATGTTATTTTGGAGGTTTTCTATAATCAGAACAACCATGCTGTTCCCCCACTTAGACCCACCTTCCTCACCTGATTATGTTTGTGCTATGCTGCAGCACTGCATTAAGTATGAGAAGTTTCTCATTCCTTCTTTCATTATGCAAAATGGACACTCACATATGTAAGCCTCAAATTAGGTTTTAATTTATCTTCAGTACGTGGTTGCATCATAAGGTATGCTTGGATATGTGGAATGTCTTAATTTCAATACTCACTAGAGAGCCATGGCACTGATCAGGAGTTGCTATTCCTTATGTTGCAGATGCAGGGATTAAACTGGAAATGTTTGTAGCAAGATAGACCTAGTACCACTTTATTTAATGTTCCTATTTCCTGGGTTATGAGGCATGCCAGAGTTAAGACACTGTCCCTTTAAAAGGCCATGGAGAAGTTGAACAAATAAAAAGAGTTACTGTTAAACCAGTTTCGGCCTGGCATTCATCTAGATAGGGACTAGACAGGTTTATGTATCCTAAGAGTCATATCCCCTGGATTGAATGGGTCTTATCCCTTATATCAAAATGGACACATAGACATTCCACTGGCAAAAGGCCTCCAGTGGGAGGTCAGAGGTCAGCAGCAAATGGCCCCAGTGAGAGGTCAGCCTAAGACAGAAAAAGGTTATGCATAAACCATATGTTAGGGGTGTTAGACATGGAACCACAGTGACACCTATAGGATGAAGTGAACTGTTGCACCCCAAGGGAGGGGCTGAATATGACCTCACATTTTGTATAACTGTTGAGTTTTTCTCTGAATCATGGCACTTTTGGTGTAGGCTTCTCCTGGGAGGGAACTGGCATGTTCTTGGAACTCTGAGAGGGAAAAGAGCTTGCCACTATATATATTATTTTTCTTTTAAAAGCATATGAAAAAGATTTGACAGATCCCTGTGAAAGACTGCTGTAGGTATGAAAATGGACTTTTCATCTTGAAAACAGAACTTCTGATTTTTAAGTCAGAAATCTGAGAAACAAAAACTTATCACTAAGAAAACACCTGGATTGTCTAGAAAGATCTCCAAAGAACTGACTTTGATCACAAACTTGCTACTATCTGTTGCTTACTGAGGTTTCATCAACAAGAGAGAGAATTTTCCTCTCAAAAGGACACTTGATATTTTCTGGACTCTAAGCACCAACTCAAGGTATAGTTTAGAAATAACAGTGTATAGTGTTTTCTGTATAACCATCCAATAGTTATTTTTTGTATTCTCTGCATTTCAGAATCTTCCAAATTGTAGAATTTACTGTGTTGCTTTTTCTTTTAAGTAAGCTTTTATAATTTTCTTATCAACTCTGCCTGAGGTCTGGTTGTGTGATCTAACATTTTAAATGGAGGGTTTTTTGTAAGGACTGTTTGCCTTGTTAACAAAGATAGTATCCATTTGGCTATCCTACAAACCATATTAGCACAGAGACTGCCAGCTGGGAGCTGGGAGGGTAATTCTAATCAGAGAATGTAGTACAGAGTCAGGAGGACTCGAGACTACATTTCCATCCTCCCACTGAGAAAAGGAAGCTTGATGATACTTCCCAAATGCTAAAACTGCTCACGAGTTCCAAAAAAAGGGGGGACATCCCTGCAAACAGGAGGTCCTGCCATGCCCATGGGGCTGGGCTCATGACAGATTTGGTGCCAGCTACTGGGATTTTGAACAGTCTTACAAAACCATCACACAACAAAAGGCAGAATGTGGAAAGGGGGAAAAATAAATTTGCTTGCAGACAATAAGACCCTATCCTGTTTAAAAAATTTTTTTGAGCAGAGTAGTGTAGTATAGAAAAAAATGTCTTCCCAGTATAGCACTATACATCTGGAACAGCTGAGGAAGATCTGTGTAGAAAAGGGCATTCCCAGTGAAAACAAAAATAAAAAGCAACTCACAGAGTCCCTTATGGCAGCTGAGACTGAGGAAGCCCCATTGTGCTTGAAGTCACAGGTGGTGACTCTGGATGCCCAGAACCAAGGGGAGCAGGAGTCATCCACAGACAAGGAGCTGGAGTTGAGGAATCTGTGAATACAGGAGAGACAGCTTGAGCGGGAACAAAAAAGGTTTGTGATAGAACTACAGGAAAGGCAGTGCCAGAGAGAGGTGGAGGAAAAGTAGTGCCAAAGAGATGGACAGCAATTCCAGAAGGAGTTTGAGCTGAAGTTCCAACAGACAGCAGCCCCAATGACACCCGAGCTGGTAAGTGGTGGAGGTGGGTCTAAAACTCCAGGGCTGAGGTACAAATTAAATTCAAAATCGATGGCTGAGTTTAAAGAGGGGGAAGATATTGACATGTTTTTGAATTCATTCGAGAAGTTCTGTATCCAGACAAATCTACCCAAAGAGACCTGAAGCTTTCAACTATCTTCACTTCTTACTGGAAAGGGGAGGGAGACACTGGGGCAGATGGACAATGTTGACAGCAAAGATTTTGATAAGTTGAAAACTGCATTACTAAAAAAATGTGATCTGAACCTTGATGCACACAAAGCAAAATTCTGGAAACTAGGTAAGGGGCCAGAAATGAGCTTTTGAGGAAATAGCCATTAAACCGCATCAATATTTAAAACGTTGGTGGGAGGGGGTGAAAGCAAATTCTGTTGAAGCTATTGAAGAGGTGGTATTACTTGAACAGTTTTATTGGATTTGTTTACCTGATCTAAAGCTTTGGCTGAAGGACTGAGATCCTAAGACTGCCAAACAGCCTGCAGAGATGGCAGATCGCTATGCTCGAAGCAGACCTGCTCTCAAGGGAAATGGGGGAGCAGGAAATTCAGGGGCAAAAGGAAAAAGTGGGCATTTTGGAAAACCAAATCCATGGTGCCTCTGCAGAAAGAAGTGAACCACCTGGTGCCCAAAAGAGAGTTTGGGGACAAGAAAAATGATGAATGCTGGTATTGTAAAAAGCCAGGCCATATTTCTAGGCTGTGTCTTAGGAAGGCCCAAAATGTAAAAGGGTCTGTACAAACTGAGCCATTTGCAAACTGTGGATGTGATCCCTAAAAATATGAGGGCACACATTCACCCAGTTATGGTAAATGGGGTACAGACTAGAGGACTAAGGGATACAGGAGCATCTCTTACCCTGGTAAAAGGGGATTTGGTAGGGACTGAACAAATACTGCCAAATCAGTTTGTTTCTGTAAGGGATTACACAGGGGAAAAGAAAACCTACCCATTAGCCAGTGTTGCCCTGGATTGAAGAGATGCAGGTGAAGGGGTAAGGAAGGTGGCTGTAACTGAAAAACTCATTATGGATGTTATAGTGGGGAATGATGTTCCACACGGGATGGTTTGTGTTGTGACCTGAAGCCAAAAGAATAGGGGCTCCTGTGATCTTCAGGACCCCACAGAAATTCAGACAGGAGAGGTTGGGAGACAGGACTGCCAGCCTGTGGCTCTTATAAAAGAGAGTGATAACAGGGGGATGGAACTTCCCTTAGTGGCAGTTAACCCAACTGCTACTGGAGTTTGCTGTTCTGGAGAAAGGGTGACATGTAGCCTGGGGTAGGGGGAAGGTTATGATACTGAGTCCCCTACTGCCATAGCTGTGGACCTCAGCCTGGGAACTGATGGAATATACCCCATGCTCTGAGTAAATGGGAAGACTTAGCAGCAGCACAACGGACAGACTCTAGCTTAGAGAAGCTGAGGCCTGTGCCGAGTCTGATGGGACACGGGGGGGTGACAGAAAACATCGGGTGTATTGGGACAATGGACTGTTATACACACAGGACATCAGGACAGAGGGAGGGTGATCAGTAGGAAGCTTGTAGTTCCCCAGAGGTATCGTGAGTTACTGCTCAAGGTGGCTCATGATATTCCCATGTCCTGACATTTGGGCATTGCTCATACTACGCAGCACTTAGCCCACAATTTCTATTGGCCCAATACTGCCAAGCAGGTGAAGGGATACTGCAAATCCTGTCACTGGTGTCAGGAAATAGAGAAGGCCAGGAGCAAAGTCAAGGCTGCTCTGATTTCCTTACCAATTGTGGAGGAGCCATATCAGAAGGTTGGAATGGATATTGTGGGTCCTTTGAATACCTCAAGTTTCTTGAGGAAAAAGTATATATTGACAGTCTTTGATTATGCTACCTGCTATCCTGAAGCCATCACACTGTACTCCCTTAAGGCAGACAAGGTGGCAGCTGCTTTCTTGGGGATTTTCTCCCATGTTGGATTTCCTCAGGAAGTTATCTCTGATCAACAGGACACCTTTATGTCTGGCCTAATGAACTGTTTGAGGGAAAAGTGCGGTGTCATACAGAGGTGTACCAATGCCTTACCACCCAGAAGCCAATGGTCTTATAGAAAGATTTAATGGGACCCTAAAAGCTATGCTTATGGCATTTGCAGAACAGCATGGGCAGGACAGGGAGAATTACCTGCCCCACACGCTGATTGCCTACTGGCAAGTGCCACAAGAGTCGACCGGGTTTTCACCCTTAGAGCTCTTGAATGGACACAGGGTGAGGGGATTTAATATGAGAAGACTGGGAAGGTAAGCATGCCACCCAGGGTACTCCCATAGTTGAGTATGTGTTAAAATTCAGGGAGACATTAAAGGAGCTTATGGACATGGCCCAGAGCAACCTGGCAGCAGCCCAGCAAAAACAAAAGACCTGTTACAATCATGGAGCCAGAGCTCACTCGTACGGGGTAGGACAGGAGGTAATGGTTCTGATCCCAGTCCGGAAGGGAAAGCTGCAAGGTGAGTGGGCCATACAAGGTAGTCCAGCAGGTAAATGATGTTAATTACATTGCAGAGGTACTTGACTGAAAACACACTCACAGGATGTATCATGTAAGCATGATGAAGCCATATTTTAGTAGGGCTGACATGGTACTTACAGTTTGCAGTGCTGGGGAGGAGCTAGGCGAGGAAGAGCCCCTTCTCAACTTGTTAGCCAAGAGTAAGCAGGTGTCATCTGTGGAGACCATCATGCTGTCACCCCAGTTGACACCTGGACAGGCCCAAGAATTGAGGACTGTTTTTCAGGAATTTGCCCCTTTATTTAAGCCAAAGCCTGAACAGACACCACTAGTGGTACATGATGTAGACACAGGGACCCAAGCACCCATACACAGGACAGCTTACCAGGTGTCAGAGACAGTCCTCAAGGACATTAGGAGGGAGGTGTGGGAGATGCTGGATCTGGGGGTGATTCAGAAATCCCACAGCCCCTGGGCATCACCTGTAGTCCTTGTACAAAAACTGGATGGGACTACACAGTTCTGCATAAATTATTGTGGGCTTAACACCATCACAAAATCTGATGCCCACTCAATTCGATGCACAGATGAATTGCTGGATAAAGTGGAGGGAGGGTGACAGACTTAACTGCAGAAGACCTGACAAAGGGGTACTGGCAGGTGGAACTGACTGACAGGGCTAGGGAAATATCAGCATTCATCACCCAAATCAGCCTGTTTGAGTTCCGGGTCATGCCCTTTGGGATCAAAAATGCCCCTGCTACATTCCAACAGTTATTATATCAGGTGGTACAGGATATGGAGGACTTTGCAGTCACCTACCTGGATGATATTACTATTTTTAACCATAGCTGGGAGGAACACCTGACACATCTGAGAAAGGTGTTTGGCCGAATACTGGCTGCAGGTCTAACTATTAAGGCAGAAAAGTGTCAAGTGGCCAAGGCTGAGGTCACTTATTTGGGACATGTGGTGGGCCAGGCCAACTCCACCCAATCAAAGTGAAAATAGAGGCAATTGCGGCATGGCCCATGCTTGAAACCCAGAGACAAGTCAGGAGCTTTCTTGGGACAGCCAGGTATTATAAGAAATGTATACCTAACCACAGCTCCCTGGCAGCTCCTTTATCTGGGTTGTTGGCAAAGAAAAAGTCTAGGAGGGTAAAATGGGACACAGCCTGTGAGTGAGCCTTCACACAACTGAAAACCTTGCTGTGTAGGGCTCCAGTGCTGGTCAGCCCAGACTACAACAGGCCACTTGTGGTGCAAATGGATGCCTCAGATGTGAGAATAGGGGCAGTCCTCCCCTCAAGTATCCAATCAGGGGAGAGAGCACCCCATTGTATACTTAAGCAAGAAGCTGCTTCCACGTGAACAAGTTTATTCAACAGTAGAAAAAGAATGCCTCACCTTAGTTTGGGCATTGAAGAAACTGGAATCATATGTTTATGAGAGGCATTTTAAGGTCTGGGGCCAAATGGGAAAAATGAATGGGAAACTCCTGAGATGGAGTATCACCTCACAGGATTGTGCCATGGAGATTACCCATAGGCCTGGGTCTAAGAATGGGAACACAGATAGCCTATCTCACATACTGGATCAATAACAGAACTGGGAAAATGCTGCCATCAATAGGGGTGCATTCTCCCAGGTTCTATTTTAGGAGGTAGGGATGTGGCTAGATAGGCCTACTACCTCTTTATGTAATGTTCCTATTTCCTGGGTTGTGAGACACTCCAGAGTTAAGACACTGTCCCATTAAAAGGCCAAAGAAAATTTGAACAAATAAAAAGAATTGCTGTTAAACCAGTTTGGACCTGGCATTCATCTAGATGGGGACCAGACAGGTTTATGTATCCCAAGATCATGTCCCTTGGATCGAATGGACAGCTAGGTTCATATCCCTTATATCAAAATGGACACAGGCAAAAGGCCCCAAATTGGGAGGTCAGAGGTCAGCAGCAAATGGCCCCAGTGTGAGGTCAGCCTAAGACAGAAAAAGGTTATGCATAAACCATATGTTAGGGGTGTTAGACGTGGAACCACAGTGACACCAGTAGGATGAGGTGAACTGTTGCACCCCAAAGGGGGGGCTGGCTGAATATGACTTCACATTTTATACAACTGTAGAGTTTTTACTCTGAATCAGGGCATTTTTGGTGCAGGCTTCTCCTGGGAGGGAACTGGCATGTCCTTGGAACTCTCAGAGAGAAATAAGCTTGCACTGTATATGTTTTTTTTTTCTTTTAAAAGCATATGAAAAAGATTTGGCAGATCCCTGTGAAAGACTGCTGTAGGCATGAAAAAGGACTTTTCATCCTGAAAACAGAACTTCTGATTTTTAAGTCAGAAATCTGAGAAACAAAGACTTATCACCAACAAAACACCTGGATTGTCTAAAAGGATCTTCAGAGAACTGACTTTTATCACAAACTTGCTACAATCTGTTGCTTACTGAACTTTCATCAACAAGAGAGAATTTTCCTCTCAAAAGAACACCTGATATTTTCTGGACTCTAAGCACCAATTCAAGTTATAGTTTTGAAATAACTGTGTATAGTGTTTTCTGTATAACTATCCAATAGTTTTTTTTCATATTGTCTGGATTTCAATATCTTCCAAATTGTAGAATTTACTGTGTTGCTTTTTGTTTTTCTTGTAAATAAACTTTTATAATTTTCTTATCAACTCTGCCTGGGGTCTGGTTGTGTGATCTAACATTTTAAATGGAGGGGTTTTTGTATGGTCTGTATGCCTTGTTAACAAAAATAGTATCCACTCGGCTATCAACCATATTAGCACAGAGGTTGCCAGCTGCCAGCTGGGAGAGATATTCTAACCAGAGAATGTAGTACAGAGTCAGGGGAACTCGAGACTGTATTTCCACCTTCCCACTGAGAAAAGGAAGGTTGGTGATGCTTTCCGAACCCTACAACTGCTCAAGACTTCCAAAAAAAGGGGGGACATCGCTGAAAACAGGAGGTCCTGCCGTGCCCATAGGGCTGGGCTCATGACAATGTTAAGGTGGGCGAACTCTCACATCTAGATTTCTCGGTGGTGGAACTGTTATTTATAGGTGGTAGAATTCTCCTATAGAAATAAACTGAGAAAGATGACAGGTGGTGGAACTGTCATACAATTTTTTAAGAGGTAGTGGAACTGAGTTCCTGTGGGCCCCTGCCCAATTTAACCCCTGTGAAGATGAATTCCCCAAATTTTGGGTGTTTCTTATTAGCAGATTCATAATTTTGCAGATCCTGTCTGCTCCCTTTATTTTGTTTAATATATATTTTCCCTAATTCTGCAGGACTTCCCTTACCTTGCATGAATATCCATAGGGAGCATAGGGAAAGGCATCACCAGTAGAAAACAGGAAGTTATTATCCCTCTGTACAGACAGTTGGTGAGACCCCATCTGGAGTACTGCGTGCAGTTCTGGAGACCCAATCTCCGCAAAGACATAGACAGGATGGAGGCTGTCCAGAGGAGGGCAACTAAAATGGTGCAGGGTCTGCACAAGACATATGAAGAGAGACTTAAGAAGCTGAATATGTATAGCCTCGAGGAAAGGAGGAGGGGGTTCATGATAGAAACTTTCAAGTACCTCAAGGGAATCAACAAAGTCAAGAGGGTAGCATCTTTCAAAAAAGGTGTGCAAGAACAAGGGGCACAATTTGAAGATAGAAGGGGAGGCTCAGAGGTAATTTAAGGAATATTTTTCACAGAGAGGGTTGTGGATGCATGGAGCGGCCTTCCAGAGGAGGTTGTGGAGTCAAAAACAGTGGTGGAATTCAAGCATGCATGGGACAGTCATAAGGCAATTCTAGGGGGTGGGGTAGGAAGAAGTAGGCTGCTGGTTAACTAGGATCTGCAGCTTATCCATTAGGTAGGGAAATGGGCAGACTGGGTGGGCCAAGCGGTCCTTATCTGCCGTCAAAATCTATGTTTCTATGTTCTATGTTTCTCCTCTCATACTGCTTGCATCCCAACTTTACATATGTATTTTACTCACAATTTTGTGGGTCTTCTCTCTCTCTCTCTCTCTTTAAACACACTGTATATCTCCCATCGTGATGCAGGTCTACCCACTGCCCTCCTTATGCTACTTGTCTGTATGAATCTATCTGTCTGTCTATCTATCTATGAAAAGTCCTTTTTCATACCTACATCAGTCTTTCACAGGAATCTGTACAACCTTTTTCATATTGCCTTGAGGTTGTTTTTAGTGATATGTGCTTGGAAGGAATAAAGATGGTCAGGCGCTACTCCCCCACCAGGCTCAGGGAAATGCACCCCTCCCCTTTGAGCATCCCCCATTGTTAGCAGATATCTATGCAAGGTGTCAAGCCTTGGGGATAGCTAGGCAAAGGAGAAGGGGTAGAACTGGGCCTGGTGGGGGAGGGGAAAGGGGTGGGCAGATTGGGGTTGTGGGGACCAGGAGGCACCTTGGGGCAAAATGGAGACAGGACAGAGGTATCTCTTGTCTTGTTTCCATACCCAAGGGCTCCATAATTGATGGGCAGGAGCTGAGCTCTTTCTCAATAGCCCATCCTACTCAGGCAGTGTTATGCAATGCCAGATCCATTAAAAACAAGACAGCTATTGTAGCTGATCTTGTTGAAATGGTGGATTTGGCTTGCATCACCGAGACCTGGCTGGATGAGAATGCAGGCCCTATATTGGCCTCAGCAGTTCCGGATGGGTACTCGGTGATACACTGCCTGAGGTTGGATCGTAGAGGCGGGGGTGTTGCCATTATGTTTAAGATGGAAATGGGCCTTGTGGATGTGCCAGTGGGGTCCACCAGATCCTTTGAGTGTATCCTGGGTAAGGGTGTAGGCTGTGGGATACTTCTTATCTACAGTCCACCCAGTGATGGTGGAGAATTCCTGCAGGAGATAGCGGACTTCATCGTTGACCTGACACTGAAGTCTCCCAGATGGTTAATTCTAGGTGACTTCAATGCCTGGGTTGATGATGAGCTCTTGCAATTTGGTCAGAATCTCCTCCAGCTAATGACTAAGCTGGGCCTTACACAGGTTGTTACCTCCTCAACCCATATAGGGGTCACTCATTGGACCTGGTGTTCCACCTGGGATTGAGGATAACTGACTTGGGGGTGGAACCAGTTAGTTGGTCTGACCATCACACCATAGGGTTCAGTTTTGTGGCCCCCCTGAATGGATCTGCCCCTACGGAGATGGTCCGGTACCGCCCTTTAAGGGATGTTACCCCAGAAGGTCTGATGGTGGTGCTGGATCTATCAGGTTTGCCAAGTGAATGCATGAGTCAAGGGGATCTTGTACTGGCCTATAATAGATCAGTGGGAGAGGCCCTGGACAAGATTGCTCCAGTTCGTGTTCGACCGCTCTCTCGTCACCCAAGGACTCTGTAGTTTGATGGTTCCTTGAAGGAGTCGAGGAGAGTTGGTCGAAGGCTAGGGACAGCATGGCAGAAGTCTAGCCTGGATGCCGACAGGCTTAGATTGATACATTATTATAAAGGCTATGAATCAGAAATCACCCATAAGAAGGCAGAATTCCTGTCCAGGGAGATTTTTGGCGCAAGGAATTGACTGGCTCAGCTCTTGCAGACTGTGGACAGACTGTACAATCCAGTCTGTCTCCAGCTCAGCAGGGCCTTTTCTCAAGCAAAATGTGAGGAGTTTGCTCAATTCTTTGCAGATCAGGTTGCTGGCATGTGGGCTAGTATCCACACTGCTGTCACTATGAGGGATTTTGGGGGTCGGCAGTAGGTGATGAGCACCTAGTCTGACTGGGCAGACATTAGCAGGCCGGAATTCATGGACATTGTGCATATCGTCAAAATGTTTTATCCAACCAGTTGTAGTTTGAATCCGGGCCCTACACCCCTATTAGTGGGTTGCGTGAATGTTATCTGCCTGATCCTAGCTGAAATTGTTTGGGGGTCCTTGGAGAGGGATGCCTTTCCAGATCCCCTTAAGGAGGCAGTCATATGACCACTCCTTAAAAACTTCCCTTGGGCCCAGACGTGGTAGCTAACTACAGACCTGTCTCTAACCTTCCTTTCATTGGGAAGGTTATTGAGAAGGTGGTTGCGACGCAATTGGATGATCACCTTGTGACCCACAATGTCTACGATGTTCTCCAGTCCAGATTTTGGAAGAGACACAGTACTGAGATTGCACTTTTTTGGGTATTGTATGACCTCCTCATAGTGAGGGTTCGAAAGGCACATACTATCTTGGTCCTCCTTGATCTCTCTGCAGCATTTGACACTGTGGGCCATGAGGTGCTTTTGTAGTGTCTTCGGTGTCTCTGTGGACTGTCTGGGACAGTCCTAGAGTGGTTTAAATCTTTCCTCACAGGCAGGTTTCAGAGGGTAGTCACTGGAATGTATTCCTCTGACTTCTTTCCTCTGTCCTGTGGGGTCCTGCAGGGCTCCATATTGGCATCCATGTTGTTCGCAGTGTATATGCTGCCATTAGGAGATGTCATTAGGTGATACAGTTAGAGTTTTCACTGCTATGCAGATGATACTCAACTGTCCTGGCTGACTCTATAACGGACTACTCGCCCACGATCTGCCACTGGCGCTCCTGCCCACCACCTGCTCCTCGATCCCACCTGGTCACCTTCACTAACTTTGCAAAACTGGATCTAGAAGCCTTTCTCCTCGACATTGCCAACACGGACTGGTCTGAAATTTTCCTTGCAACAAGTGCTGAGGTTGCCCTAGACGAGTTTCTTACCAGGTTTGGTGAAGTTCAAAAGTGGCATGTACCGAAAACAAAGAGGAGGGTCAGAGGTCAACAAACGCAATGGCTAGATAAAGAACTACTCCACAAACTCAAAGCCTGGGACAAGCTCTGGAAACAATACAAGACTACTGGCCTACCCAGGGATCATCTTATCTACAAACAGCACAGAAGTGTCTGCAAAAAACAAATCAGGCTTGCAAAAAGCAAGTACTGCCAGAATCTCTTAACCAGCTCCTCAAATGATCCACACAAATTCTGGAGTCACATCAAAACCTTCCTTGGCACCCCGCAATCTGTCACCCCCTCAGAAATGATACTTCACGGTATCCACTGCAATGACTCCCTTACCATAGCCAACGCCTTCAATCAACAGTTCTCCGACCTAACTCCCTATACGTCCACCCTAAATGGTGCACCTGCTGCCCCTCAGCCACTCTCTACAAAAGGGAAAACTGATGCATTAACAAGTGACCCTCAACAAGCAGCAACAAAAACTTATTATTTCAAGGCTGTGACTAGAAATCAAGTTCTTAAACTCTAAATGCCATATCTGATAACACCAGCCCTGGCTTGGATACACTGGAACCCCGACTACTGAAAGCTGCTGCCCATCTCATCTCATATCCATTAGCCAGGATTTTCACACTGTCCTCTCCACAGGCACAGTCCAGAGATATGGAAGGCCACTAAATTACCCCATTTTCAAAAAGGAACAAAAGCGAAATATCGAACTACAGACCCATTGCCATTCTCTGGTCCTCAGTAAAATTCCAGAAAATAGTAGCCACCCAGGCCATCGAATTCCTCGACTCCTCAAACTCACTCTGTGAAGCACAACATGGTTTTCAGGAAACATCACAGTACCACAACAGCGTTAGCGAGTTTACCTCTGATACTCTTACAAATATGGACGAAGGTCATCTGACGGGGGCTGTGTTCATTGACCTCACCAAGGCTTTTCGACCTTGTGGATCACCCCCTTCTGCTAACTACCCTTAAAAACCTTGGCTTCTCATCCCCTGTAACAAACTAGTTCAGTAGCTACCTAACAAACAGGACACAAGCAGTGAAACTCAACTCTGCTATCTCTGACAGTGCCACAATCAACATTGGAGTATCGCAGGGCTCAATACTAGGCCCTCTCCTTTTTTCACTGTTCATAAATAGTCTTCCCAGCAGTATAACATCTGGTGCCTCACTAATCTATGCTGATGACCTGGTTATCTATGCGCGTTCAGGCTGTATTAACCATCTCAATGCCACTTAGCCATCTCTCTGCCTTCCATTCGGCTCAACACTGGCTAAATGCTCATCGCCTCATACTTAATGCTAGCAAAACAAAAGCCATGCTACTGGGAACAACCCATAAACTTAGATCCTGCTCATCTCCCTTGAATATACTTGACCTAAATGGAACCCCTCTCGAGACTGTAAGTACGTTCAGCTATCTGGGCATACTGCTAGACCAGACCCTTGACCTGAACCAGTACATCCAAGAAACCTACAAAGCAGTTAATTGCAAACTGGGGCTGTCTACAGAACTAACTACATGCTCACACCCACTGCCAAGCTGGCCATTGCCAGGGAATCCTCCTGCCAACTCTATCCTACTCGCCACATCCTAACCATGCCAAACAAAACTGCACTTCAAAGTGGGATACCACCTACAACAATGTTTGCCGATAGCCATCAAAGGCCCCGCCTTAAACATCACTGCCAACTTTATAAGGACCTAGGCTGGCTTTCCCCCTCCTCCACTAGACAGTACTACCTCTGCTGCCTCTCAGACTCCATAATCAGAGTGTTTAGACCTGCTACACTATCTGAGCTGCTCCAGCCTGCTATCCCCCCACGTGAGCTGAGATCGTCTGATAAGTCTTTCCTAAAAGTTCCCCTCTGCCATACTTTCCAAGGGCGCTGGTGCATTTGGGCATGCTGCCCCCCAAGCATGGAACTCACTACCTATTGACCTAAGACGAGCTTCCTCACACCTTGCTTTCAAGCGAAGACTACGGAATCACCTTACTTCTATGGACCAATGTGCCTGTTTTGATCCTACCTAAATCATTTTCTTCATGTTACCTCTCCCTCCCCCTATCTACATGCCCATTCGTCTACCTACATCCTACTTGATGCCTTGCATACTGGTTATTTGGACTGCTTGCACTTTCTTTTATGATCACAAAGAAACTTATATGACTCTACTGTCTGGTGTATTATATATGCCTCTATCACTCTACCTTTCTTAACCTTGTGTTATGACAACTGCCGTTTTTACTTACTGTGTTATGTATTACAAATGTCTTCAGTCACCTTATTGTTACAATCATTGTGTGTAACAATTGCCAATTACCTTATGATTGTGGTACCTGCTTTCCCATCCTGCTGTTTGCACTTATCTTTTGACGTATGTATTGAAAACATCCTGCTGTTTTGCACTAATCTTTTGACATATGCATTTATTGAAAACTGGTACTGGTTTCTCCTCATCTTCTTCCCTCCCCCCCCCCGCACACCGACTACCCTAGTATTTCTTGCCGGCTATCAGTTCCGCAGCACTGAGTGCTACTACCTCGCACTTTTCTCACTAAAAGCCGTTGTCGGCCGTAACTCTCTAGTGACCCGGAGTCCCCTACTTTTCCCTGCCGACTTACAGTTCCATAAGCCGGACACCGACTGCAGCATTCTACTGCTAATGCCTATCTTCCTGCTTCCCTGATCCCTTCCTTGATGCCGGTTTTCAGCCTTCCCCCCTATATCGACCTCCTCGTGGGTCACTGCGCTCGTGAGCAAACCTGTCTAGCTCTGGAAACCCCTCGCTCATCCAGAATGCCAACCCTGCCCAGCTTGGGCTCCCTCCAGCCAGGCCCCTGCCTTTCATTCTGATCCAAGGTTCCCGTGAGTGCGATTGCTGTTCCATGTTTCCCGCATCAGCCGTGCTCACGCCTGCTCCTGCGGTTCTCCAGCACAACTCTATGTACCCTACCCTTCCTGTCTCCAGCCCCTGTAGTCTATACACTTTCCTTCCTACCCATCGCCGGCCAGCCTACCCCTGGCCGCCCCCCCCACCTGAGCCTCTCATACCGGGAATCGGTTCCATGAGCCCAGTTATAGACTCTTGCCTCCTGCCGCAAAAGCCGTAATCCTTTTTCGCTGTCCCACCCTACACTCTCCTAAGATTCTTGGCCAAAACAGTTGGCAGAGTTCTCTTACCTTGGTTCCAGCCCCGCCACCTTCCAACTACCTTGAGCTGTGCACTCACCCTTCCCTGCCCACATCCCCCCCATCAGTTTCCCCAAATCTAATCCAAAATCTGTCATTCCTCCAGTACCCTCGGCTTACTTATAAAAAATTATATGCTTGTATCCATGTACCTGTACTTGTACTGTATAAACTGCACCATTCTACTTGTATTGTAATTGTACCTCCCGGGTCGTGCCTGAAAATAGTCACTTGCTGGCTAGTGCGCCTACCCGGTTAACAAAAACTAAATAAAATAAATAAAAGTATCTGTCCTTTCTACCTGAACAGAGGGGATGCAGCCTCTTTATTTAACAAGTGTCTCACCTAGATGAATGACTGAATGAGCACCAGCTGGCTGAGACTGAATCTGGACAAGACTGAGGTGATGATCGTGGATCCTTGTTGTCCTTGGGCTGGTTCTGGGGCTCGGCACGTGTCAGGCATATGGTTCGATGGTGTCCAGCTCATGACCTCCGACTGAGTGCGTAACTTGGGTGTTGTTTTTGATGTTGGTTTGACCCTGAAATCTCAGGTGTGTGCCATTGTCAAATCCTCTTTTTATCATTTGAGGAACATCACCCGGGTGAAACACCTGTTTCCTCCGGATGACCTTCCAACATTGGTCCACGCCTTCATCACCTTGCGCCTTGACTATTGCAATACCCTCTACCTAGGGCTTCCTGGGGTTGATATCCATTGCTTGTAGCTAGTGCAGAACGCAGCATCCAGGCTTCTGACTGGGACCTCTAGGTCCAGTCTTATCATACCTGTGATGCGTGGACTGCACTGGCTGCCTGTCCAGTGGCAGATCACCTTTAAGATCAGTCTTTTGACCTTTAAAGCCCTACATGAACTGGGACCTCGCTATCTGCAAGAACTCCTGACTCCCTACTACCCTCTCCATCCTCTCCAATCTGCTGACGAGGGATTGCTAGAGGTTCCCAGGGTACGTTTGAAGACACCTGGGGCACGTGCTTTTTTGTTTGCAGCCCCTACCCTGTGGAACTCTCTATGTCATCGGTTGAGAGAATGCCTGACCCTCGAGAGGTTTAAATTAGAGCTTAAAACCTATCTATTTCAAAAAGCGTTCCCAGATGATTTTAATTAATTTATAGTTTTTATATTTGTATTTACCAATGTTTTATTGCTGTCTATGAAATGCCTTGGTTTTAAGAAAGGTGTTATAAAAATAAAGATTACCTCACCTCATCTATCTATCTATCTATCTATCTATCTATCTATCTATCTATCTATCTATCTATCTATCTATCTATCTATCTATCTATCGTCACTTCATTCTGGGGCTATGGCCTCTATCTAACACTTGATTTTGTTGTAGTTTGGTTGCCCTTAATATATTCTTGTAAATGATTCCCATTTGTAGTTGTGGTTGAGGCACTTTATAATTGTTCTGCTAAACAAAAAATAAATTTTGAAATCACTGTTTTCAAGCAGACTTTGGAGCACACCTAAATTCAAATAGTTATTTGTGATTGCAAACAGGATGTACAATTTTCATTTATCACACTGTAGTACATTTAGATCAGCTATAGAAGTTGATTACTGTCTGTACTCTTCTGCCTTGGATTTCTCTGCAGACTTCGTATTTGGGACAATGCAATCATTGTTTGTGGTCTTCTGCCTGTTTTTACTCAACTTACTTAGACAACTCAGTGTTCCAGAGCTGAATAGGCTCTGAGGGTGTACACATTCAGTTCAGCCTGCAGCTGAGCAGGAGTTGCAGTTACTGTAAAATGCGGCAGAAATGTACAAGGAAAAATGCACCTTTTTCTTATTAAATTAGTCTGTGGTACCAGCAGTACTGTGATAAGTGAATACTGGCAAACTGTAGATAGTGATATCTGCACAGACAGACTGCATTACCAGAAGCATGATTCTTCACTGTTGTATATGGCCAAAAAGGACAAAAAACAAAATTGATCTCTACTCCTGTGATGGGCCTTTTTTCTCTCCTTTTCCTGTGTCTAAAATGGTGCTCTTTTAGATACTTTGCATTTCTACAGGGAGGGGAGCTTTGATGTTGCTTTCAAGTTTTACTCCAGAACATGCTTCAAGTTTTAACTTCTAAACATAGAAACATAGAACTTGATGGCAGATAATGACCGCCTGGCCCATCTAGTATGTCCATTTCCCCTACCTACTGTATAAGCTCCAGATCCCATTTGATCTATGGCCTACCTTCTCCTTCCCTCCAGTAGTTTTTCCTTTTGTCTGTCCCACTCATTCTTGAATTTGGCAAGTGTTTTTACCCCCCCCCCCAACCTCCTCCGGGAGGATGTTCCATGCATCCACCACCCTTTCTGTGAAAAAAAAAATTCCTCACATTGCCCCTGAGTCTTTCCCCCTTCAGCCTCATATTGTGACCCCTTGTTCTTGCACATCTCCATTTCTGGAAGATACTGCCCTCTTGAACTCTGTCGATCCCCTTGAGATATTTGAATATCTCTAGCATATCCCCCCCCCAATCCTGTCCTCCAGAGTATACATATAAAGTTATCTCAATCTCTCCTCATATGGTTTCTGGTGTAGCCCCTTGCACCATTTGTACTACCCTTCTCTGGACTGCCTCCACCCAGTCATTGTCCTATCAGAGATGAGGGCTCCAGAACTGCACACAATACTCTAGATGAGGCCTCATCAACTACCTATACAGAGGAATCACCACCCCCTGTTTTCTACTGGTGAGACCTCTCCCTATGCACTCTAGCATTTCACTGGATTTCCACACTGCCTTCTCACATTGTTTGACTACTTTTAGATCATCTGTTATGATTACCCTCAGATCTCTTTCCATTTTGGTTGTTGTTTCTACTCCCCCCACCATTGTGTATTCCTCCCCTTGATTTTTGTTCCCCAAGTGCATGATTTTGCTCTTCTTGGCATTGAATCTGAGCTGCCACACTCTTTACCACTCCTCCAACTTGCCTAAGCCTCTCCTTATTTGCTACAACCCCCATGGACTGTCAACCCTATTGCAGATCTTGGTTTCATTTGCCAAGAGGCATACTTTTCCTTCAAGTCCATCTGCAATGTCACTTATAAAGACATTAAAGAGGACCAGCCCCAGCAGTGAGCCCTGTGGCACCCCACTGGTTACCCTCCTTTCTTCAAAGCAAGGCAAGCCAAGGCAATTTTACTTATAGGGCGCCCATTCCCAGAGGCTCTGGGTGCCTAACAAAACATCAATAAAATAGAACAAACCATTAAAATACAATAAAGAAAACCTTACAGAAATAGTAAAATACACTTTAAAACACAGCAGCTTAAAAACCAAAAGTATCAGGTTTGCCAACTGTATGGACTGCAAAGACCAGGCTAAAAGAGGTGGGCCTCCTGGACTCTAAGTGGAAGTGAGTTCCACAGTGTCAGCCCAGTGACGCTAAAGGCGTGGTCTCCAGATGTCCTAAGCCAAACCCTGGGAATGTCCAGGAGGCCCCTCAAAGAGGAGAGGAGAGGAGGGACTGAGTAGAGGTAGCCGATGTCAGGAGTTCTGACAGGTAACCAGCACCTAGTCCATATAGGGCCTTATAGGCAAGAATACCACCTTGAAAAGGATCCTCCACCTGACAGACAGCCAGTACAGTGCATACAGAACAGGGGTCACATGACTGGACCTTGAAAGGGCCATCAGCAACTGGGCTGCTGTGTTCTGAACCAGCTGCAGTCTACAAAGAGTCCCTCCCATTAGCCTGAAGTAGAGACAGTTACAGTAGTCGAGCCAAGAGGTAACAAAGGCATGCACCAGCGTCCGCAGATCCTCGGGCAGAATGAGGGTCTTGATCCTGGTGATGTTCCGAAGTGGTAAAAACCACTTTTAACTACAGATGACACCTGTTCTTCAAAGGTCAATCTGCTTTCCAGGATCACCCCCAGATTTTGCATCCTCAGGGAAGCCACCAATGAAGTAGGATCAAGGACAAGACCTGTTTATGCCCCAGGTGGCAACCCATCACTCCCATGACCAGGCTTGATCACTAGTACCTTTGTCTTGGGCGGGTTAAGTTTCAACCAGCTGGAAGCCATCCAGTTAGTGATTTTAGCTAAACAGTTATTAAGCACATTGACAGCTCCTGATGTTCTGGGGGCAGAAGACAAATACAGCTGGGCATCATCTGCATAGCAGTGAAACTCCACACTGTATTGTCAAATGATCTCACCAGGGGCAGCATGTATACTGTGTACAGCACCCACACCAAGATCGAACCCTGTGGTACTCCACAGGACAGAGGCATTGGAGAGGAGGAGAAATTCCTCATCACCAACCACTGCACCCTGTCTGAGAGATAGGATTCAAACCATCTGATGTCAATACCAGCGAGTCTGCAAAACTCACAGAGTTGATCAAGAAGCATGAAGTGCTCCACAGTGTCAAAAGCTATAGAGAGATTGAGAAGCACAAAAACTGACCTGTCTCCCCTATCTCTAGCCATGAGCAGATCATTATGCACCCTCACTAGAGCTGTTTCCGTGCTATGTCTGCCCCGAAAACCGATTGAAATGGCTCATAGATGTCAAAGGACACCAGGCAATCCTCGAGCTGCTGTGACACTAATTTCTCAACAACCTTGCTCAAAAAGGGCAGGTTGGAGATGGGACAGTAATTCACTAGGATGTCTGGGTCAAGGGAAGGTTTCTTAAGGAGCGGTCTCACCAGAGCTTCTTTCAAAGCCACTGGGAATACCCCCTCTGCCATTGAACACCTGGCAATCCCAGCGCACACCAGGCCAACAGCCTCGACACATCCCATTAAGAAATGTGTCAGGGCCAGGTCCAGTTCACAATAAGTGTGTTTCAGCTCTAAGATCACCTTAGTCACTTCAGACACCTCCACTGGCCTAAACTCCTCCCAGACAGATAGAGTGCCTCTGGACCTCTCAGCTCAGCCACTGTGAAGCATTTGCCTTCCTGGCGGAATCCTCGACCGGATAGCTGACACTGTCAGAAAAAAAACAGAGAAAGCTCTTCACATAAAGTGGGTGAAAAAGCCTTCTTCAGTTGTAGCCAGGCCAGATGAAGAAGCCTGTCTACAGTTCAAAACAGCTGAGATGGTGTGTTTCTCTCCACAGCAATTTCCCTGGACAGATTGAACTCCATTTAACACCACCTTCTGAATCCTGTTGCTAAGCCAGTTTCTGACCCAGTTTACCACCTTGGTACCTACTCACAGATTGACCAACTTGTTTACTAACCTCTTGTGTGGGACTGTGTCAAATGTCTTGCTAAAATCTAGATAGAACATGTCCAGCACCCCTCCCTGATCTACTACCCTTGTCACCCAGTCAAAGAAATCTATCAGATTTGTTTGACACGACCTTCCTGTTGTGAATCCATGTTGCCTTGGGCCCTGTGCCCCACACACTTCTAAATATTCTACAATCCTTTCCTTTAACAGTTATTCCATTATCTTTCCCACCACTGAGGTCAAACTGACCAGTCCCACTCTTGTGGAGAGAGAGATATTTTGCATATTTTTTTGTGTTTATAAAGTGAAAAAATATTTATTTGAATAGAAAAAGGTTTTATTTTTATTTTAACCAATGAAATTTTTCAATTTGGCTAAATTTTTATACCTCATTAGATAAATTTAAAGAGCAACTGACGTCCTCGTGGCAGGCAGCTTCTGACAAGAAGCTGCCTGCTTGAGGACCTAATAGAGCTTGTACTGAAATTTTGTTATAAAAGGATAGTACGTTATTTTACTTACTAGCTCATTGGCAATACTTCCGACTTCAGCCATGCCACCGACTGCACACTGCAACCATGCCCCTAAAATCTGCTTTATGATGACGGGCAGGGGTCATTCTGCCGAAAGCAAAAACTGCATTGCATTGAAAGGGCATGCCCTGCAACATCGCCAGGTAAAACACCAACCTGACACAAACAGCACGCACCCTTTAAAACAATGGGCTTCTTTCTGTTTTTGAGGGGGACTTGGCCCCCTCACCCCTCATTGTTGGGGGCTTTGCCCCTCAGACCCTCTGAAACTATTATAACAAACTCCTGGGGAGGGCGGTGTGGACTTCGGGGATGGGGAGTAACTTGAGAGGGGGGGAAAAGTTTTTTTTTTTTAAAAATAAATAAAAGCCGCAAAAAGTTACAGCACAGGGAGACCTGGTAGGAACCGAACCACGGTCCCAGGTCTCCATTTCCGCTATGTGTTGGTGCCTTAGCCACTCCACCATGGGGAGCGGCTCAACCAGCACCCCAGCACACAGCAAACTGATACTTCTACGTTTTTAGTGTACAGTGACCAGTGTAGCGGTAATTCCCTACTGCTGTTCTACCCCACCGCTGTAATTCCAGGCTCGCTATACATGGTGCGGTTAATACCATGCTGTCTTTTTTTGCACAATATTGACCTGGTACCATGATGAAGTGAACTAGGCAAGGGGGGCTGCACTTGTACTATTAGGTGCCTAATGAGATCTAGGCAGTGACTGCCTTTATACATGTTTATTTACATTATAGGCAAATTTACATGTTAAGAGGTATGAGTACTACCCCTTTAACTTGTGAAGTTGCCAAAAAATGTAAATAAAGGCCATTGCTGCACCAAATCCCCTTAGGCACCTATTAGTAGCAGTCCATTCCCCAGTTCACATCATCATAAAGCGTATTTTAGAAGTGGGGTTGCAGTGTGCAGTCAGCACCTTGGCAGAAGTCTGAAGTATTGCCAATTAGTAAGTAAAATAACCTATTAATTCCTTTATTAAAAAAATCGCTATGGGGCTTTTAGGTCACATTTTTCTTTGTCGAGATCTGCAAGCACTGTGCTGTCTAAGTACTCTGGTGCCCCAATTTCTGCAGATTCAGGCACTCCAGGTCATGCCAGTGTATATTGCTTGGTGCTTGCAAGGTACAGAACCAGTGTGTATGGGAACTTATTAGTATGGTGCTTGTTTATAGTGGCAGGTAGTAGCAAGGAATCTGTATTGTAGGTCTGAGCATGGTGCTGATGTGTGTAGGTAGGTGCTATAATACTACCACTGGCTGAGGGCATTGCGATGAAGTGCATTGTTGCCTGTAGACATGGCATTTGTGTAGATAAGATCATAGTGTCATTGTACCTGGATGGATGTGAGCATTGTGCATGTGTGTTTGGATAGGTGTGCATACATATTGCACCTGTTTACACTGGATATGGACATGGTGCATGTTTAGGTGAATGATGTATTTTGGTGGGTGTGGCTGTGGTACATATGTGTTTGGGGACAGTAAAGGAAGCTGGCATTTTCCATTACTTGACATACTATAAAACATTGGTGATTAGTGGCACTTCTGGCTTGTTGTTTGGGGGAGTTGAACCACTGTGAGTAGTATAGGGAGTGTTAGTAAAAAGCAGTACCATTATATTTAAGTCCTCCCTGTGGGCACAGTTTATAAAACCTGAGAATGCATATGGTCCTCATATTAAAAAAATTGTAACCATTGGGCAGGTGAAACAGCAAAAATAGGCAAACATAACAACATTAAAAGAAAAAGACCAGTCTTGTTTGTGTCAGGCAAATCATGTATTATACATTTTATAGGACTAACATATTTCTAGTACAACAGTGGTATAGCACACAAGCATGTTGAGGCACACTGACTCAAAATCTAATGCCCAGTCAAAGCAGCTCAGATGGGCAGAAAAAAGAAACTGCAAGATATTAAAAAAACTAGGCTATCATTACACTGACTGCACTTGCACACCCAACGTTTTGCGCAAAGGATAGGGGATTTCGGGGGATGTCACTGCCGAGCTCATTACAGTTTACAAAAGCAAGGGCTTGGCAGTCTACACCAATGATGTTGGGCTGTGGTCCTGACATCACTCTCTGCTTGATGGGCTAAAACTTTGTATATTTCAAAGACCGAAGCCACTCCAATCAGAGAGGGCTTTGGTCCATTGATCTGCATGAAGCCATCAGCAAACAGCTGAGCGACTTTCAAAGGAGCCTGTCAGTCTTTAGTCTTGTTAAAAAAAAAAAAACACACATCCATCAATGTCTGTTTCTGCCCCCCCCCACCTGACCCTCCCTCTCAGCATCCACCACCCCACACCCTCCTCCCAAACATAACACTGATGCTTGGGTGCCGAATTCCCTCAGTGTCACCATAGTTTTTTCCTTTTTTAATTTAATATATCTATTACCTGTAACAAAGAAAACTATCCCTTGATGTCTGAAGTTGGCGCACCTGTGTACATATACGGTAAAATGCCCAGGTTATGATTGAACATTATACAACTTCAATAATTTTCAATATTTTGACTCCAGCCTTTCAACATAGCCATTTTTCCACACCACTTCATAAATGTGACATATGTCATTTTTAAAATCCTGGACAAAATGTGTTTTTGCACTTCTGGTGTGAAATTACATTTTGGCCAATATACTATTAATGATACATGTCACGTTTATAAGGTGAATATTAAAACACGTATCTTCAAAATATGGGGTCAGAATTACAAAAAACAAACTGCCTAACAAGCAGCCAACATTTGACATTGACAAATGCTTGTTTGGTTTTTGCAATTGTGCTTCATTGCTAGCTAACTTTACAATGTTTGTTCATGCAGCAGTGCCTTGTTGGAAGATGATAACCAGACATAATTTCAATAAATTTCATACACTTAATTCATTCTCACAGCATGCACTCTGCATGACCTTGCATTTGAAAAATGCCAAGGTCTGAGAGATGAGAAGACAGATGGAGAAAGAACAATCTGTTATTGCTCTCATGATGACAAGAAAACTAAATTATTGGTTTGCAAGTGCCTGGATACCAACAGTGTCAGAGCTAGGAAGTGCCATATCTGCTGAGTACAATACTACTCACACTGCCGCAAGCACTGCAACTGTCAGTTGCACCAGTACAGTAAGCAACAAACTCTGGTCAGAGCTGAAATGGCTGTGGAGAGCTTTCACGATGATTTTACCCATTATTTCCAATGAATTTGTGCAATGCAGATCTGCTTAGACAGTTTCAATGTGGTCTCCCTTTTATACATTTTAACAATGTGTTTTCCTACAATATGCCTGCTGATTGCTATATGTTTAGCCTGGATAATTCACAGAAGACATGGCATCTTATTTTCAGCGGAGCTCTACAGCTACGCAATATAATGCTGCATTGTGTAAAATCAAAACACACAATATTTTACATCTGGACTAAGTTACCCTGAATAAATACATTATAAAAATTGTAAAATTAAGACCCCAGTGAAAACAAGATATTGCATCTAATCTGGGATTTCCTGTGTAAATTCAATGCAAAAATGTGTAAATAAAGATCCCTATGACAATGAGATATAGCATCCCGCTGCGCGCTGTCCAGGATACAAAATATAGGATAAGAATTATTTAAAGGAAATCTACTGTAAACAGATCTCCACTGTATTCACTGACATAAAGAGTTTTTTCATTGTTTTACAACATATTACATTGCAGTACTTATTTTGAATGTTGTGGCCATGAGGATGGTGTGTACAGTGTGTGTGTGTGTTTGTGTGTGTGGACGTGTTTGCTGTAGCTCAATATATTTCTCCCCAAAAAGCATAGTAAAAGTGCCTGTTGATTGTTATATATTTAACCCGGATAGTTCACAGAAGACCTGGCATATGTCTGAGATAGTTCTTATCAGATAGTGTCTTAAGAGGTTAGAAAAACAGTGTAAATCTATTTTGGAGAGTCCTTGCTGAAAAGGATGACATTTATGAGGTATGAATCCTTCTTGAAAGAGAATACCTACCCAACTGAAGCTAGTAGTAAGACAATGTTTAAATGCTAAGTATTTAAATGTGTAAGTTGTTGCATTTTGAAGTGCGTAAATAAATCTTCAGTTTGGTAGGCAACCAATATTTAACAAGCAGTTTCAGTTTCCTAATGTCCATCTGATAAGCAGCTTGGAGTTATGTCTCCAACATTCTAAACAGAAAGAAGGGAGTATTTTATTTCAATTGGCATAGTGATTTGTAGATGTGAAAGGATACATTGAAAACTCCAAAAATGTGTTCCACAATCCTCCATGTTTCCAGCTACAGACAGCAAGATGCCTGTAGGCTCTGCCCACAGCCATAAAAATGTAACCTTGAATACACTTTTGCTGCCAATGGCTTTTACAGAGTCTGATGCAGCCACGGTTGTTCCAAATATTGCATTACTGCTGGAACTGACATGTTCCTTGGCTGACATGGATTGTCCTGCAGCTGCTAATCCAGTGCCCCTGGAGGGTAAGACCTGCTCTGATACAGAAAATAGAGCTGCAGAGCTATTTCCCATGCACAAGCTAGTGGTGGCAACATCATGAATGTCTCTGAGAATACTCAGGTCACTGTAGTTGAAATTCCTTCCATCCATTCTTCCTTCCTTCCTACGAACATAGAGACAAAGTAAGAAAGACTGCTATGATTTTAATACAAAATATAATTTCTGTACAATATGAATAATGCTTTTCAGCAATATAAAATGTATGTAAAACTTGAATACAAATTTGGATGGTGTATGCTCATTGCTCACTGTTATGTTATCAAGTATTCTTGACTCAATGTTTTGTTCAATCAACATTTTTATTAGTTTTGTTCTTATCTAAATACTTTCACTTTGATTTCCAGATAAACAAGCAAGTCAGAAGACTGGTCCACTTGTCTTTGTGTTTAATCTGAATAACTTCATTTTCTGAAGAGTGCTATAAATCCTATGCTAAACACACCTCAATACAGAGATCATCAGGCTATAAAGACCTCTTTTTCCTCATTCACTACAAATATGTTTCATGTAAATTCACCTCTAGACAAAAGACCCCTTCTCCATAAAGACTACTTTCTTCTCAGACCTGAATGTGTTCTTTGCACTGAAGGTGTTGATCTGTATTTCATTTCTGCTGCATTTTGTTTCAGCCTCATGAGAATTCCTGGTCATACCAGATTATTCAACTTGTGTTAGAAATAACAGATTTTGTCTGCATCTGTTTACCAAACCAATGCTGAAAATCTGATGCAAGCAATCAGATGGAACTTCATATTTCAGCCTTTGTTTAATGTCTAGAAGATATTATTTTTAACAAGATCAGAAATCAGTTACATGTATTATTGTTCCTGAATCATGTTGTCCATACTCATAGATAACTTTTAGAAGTCTTCCATATGCTGCAAACTCCAAAATTGCTAATAAACAGTTGGGTGCTAGACAGTCTGCAATAGAAAACAAGCATTTGTCAATGCCGAATGTTGATTGCGTTGGTGTGTTAAGTTCGCTCACTGCCCCCTGTCACTCACTCAGTCTGTTTCTCCCAGTGCTGCAGGCTGCTCTTTTGTACTGGGCTCCTGCCTGCACTGGCACCTTGTTCTGCACTAAGAAATCCACAGCTGTCCTGACAGAGCTCCGTTGAGGTGGCTCACTCCCCCTCTCTCACTCGCTCATTCTGTTTCTCCTGGCGCTGCAGGCTGCCCTTTTGTACTGGGCTCCTGCCTCTGTTGGTGGCTTTTTCTGCTCACAAAGAAATCTGCAGCAGTCCTGACACAGGTCTGTTGAGCCTGCTGACTCCCCCTCTCTCACTCACTCATTCCATTTCTGCTGGCGCTGCAGGCTGGCCTTTTGTACTGGACTCCTGCCTGCATTGCCGCCTTTTTCTGCCAACAAAGAAATCTGCAGCAGTCATTATAGAGCTCCATTGAGCTCGCTCACTCCCCCTCTCTCACTCGCTCATTGTGTTTCTCCAGGTGCTGCAGGCTGCCCTTTTGTACTGGGCTCCTGCCTGGGTTTGCACCTTTTTCTGCCCACAAAGAAATCTGCAGCAGTCCCGACAAAGCTCTGTTGAGCTCGCTCACTCCCCTTCTCTCACTCGCTCATTCTGTTTCTGCTGGTGCTGAAGGCTTCCCTTTTCTATTGGGCTCCTGCCTGAATTGCTGCCTTCTTCTTCCCACAAAGAAATTTGCAGCAGTTACAATAGAGCTCCGTTGAGCTCACTCACTCCCCTCTCTCACTCGCTCATTCTGGTTTCTCCGCCAATGCAGGCTGCCCTTTTGTACTGGGCTCCTGCCTGCATTGGCAGCTTATTCTGGCCAGAAAGAAATCTGAAGCAGTTCTGACACAGCTCCACTGAGCTCTCTCACTCACTCATTCCATTTCAGCCAGCGCTGCAAGCTGGCCTTTTGTACTGGGCTCCTGCCTGCATTGCTGCATTTTCTGCCCACAAAGAAATCCTCAGCAGTCACAATAGAGCTCTGTTGAGCTCACTCACTACTGCTCTGTCACTCACTCATTCTGTTTCTTTTGGCGCTACAGGCTGCACTTGTGTATGGGGCTCCTGGCTACGTTGGCACCTTCATCTGTCTAGAAAGAAATCCGCAGCTGTCCCAACAGAGCTCCGTTGAGGTCGCTCAGTCTCCCTCTCTCATGCACTCATTCTGTTTGTCCTGGCACTGCAAGTGACCCTTTTGTACGGAGCTCCTGCCTGCATTGGCACCTCTTTTTGCCCACAAAGAAATCCGCAGCAGTCCTGCTAGAGCTCCGTTGAGCTCACTCAGTCCCTCTGTCTCACTCGCTCATACTGTTTCTCCCACCGCTGCAGGCTGGCCTTTTGTACTGGGCCTCTGCCTGCATTGACGCCTTTTTCTGCCCACAAAGAAATCCACAGCAGTCCTGACAGCGCTCCGGTGAGTTCGTTCACTCCCCCTCCATCACTCACTCTCTCTTGTTCTGTTCCTCCCAGTGCTGCAGGCTGCCCTTTTGTACTGGGCTCTTGCGTTGAGCCCTTTTTCTGCCCACAAACAAATCCACAGCAGTCCTGAGAGAGCTCAGAAGAGCTCAGTCACTCCCCCCTCTCACTCATTCGATCTTAATCTGTCCCAAACAGTGATTTCCCACAGCAACTATGCTGTTCTCCGGCAGGAGTGCAAAAACATATTGTAGCCTGGATGTGCAAAATGGCAGCTGTACTGTTCATAAGGAGGTGTGGAAAAATGCCACTGTTGAAAATGTGGGGTGAAAATATTACAAAATTGTGAAGTTACAAGGGTGTGTGGAAACAGTTCAATGCACGCTTGTAACACATTCATGTGTTGGAGTTTCATCACCAGATTTTTAACATAGGCATTTTAGGACCTCTGCTCATGAACAGTGCCACTGTCATTTTCTTAATCTGTCCCAAACAGTGATTTCCCACAGCAACCGCGTTATTCTGCGCTGGAGCTGTGAAAACACATTTCAGTCAGGATGTGAAAAATGACAGCTGTACTGCTCACAAGGAGGTGTGAAAAAATGCCACTGTTGAAAATCTGGAGTGACAATATTACAAATTTGCGAAGTTACAAGGGTGCGTGGAAAGTGTGCAATGCACACTTGTAACCCAGTCATTCGATGGGCTATCATCACCAAATTTTCAACACAGGCATTTTAGGACCTCTGATCATGAACAGTATCACTGCCATTTTCTTAATCTGTCCCAGACAGTGATTTCCCACAGCAACCGCTCTATTCTGCACTGGAAGTGCGAAAACACATTTCAGTCAGGATGGGAAAAATGACAGCTGTACTGTTCATAAGTAGGTGTGGGAAAATGGCAATGTTGGAAATCTGAAGTGAAAATATTATAATTTTGTGAAGTCATGAGCGTGCATGCAAACTGCGCAACACAGTCATTTAATGGAGTATTGTTACCAAATTTTCAACATAGGCATTTTAGGACCTCTACTCATTAACAGTGTCACCGTCATATTCTTAATCTGTCCTGATAACTGATTTCTGTGCTGGAAGTGCATAAACACATTTCCATCAGGATGTGAACAATGACACCTGTACTGTTCACACGGAGATATGACAAAATGCCAATGTTGAAAATCTGGCATGAAAATATTGTAAATTCAAGAAGTTACGAGTGTGCATAGCAACTTCGCAGTGCATGCTTGTAAAACAGTCATTTTTTGGATTTTTTCCACCAAATTTGCAGCATAGGCGCCCACCTCATGAACAGTGGCACTGTCATTTTGTTAATCGGCCCTGGAAGGTGATTCTGCACAGTGACCATGAAATCACTTTCAGGGCTGATTAATGCCATGACAGTTCAAGAATTCAAGAGGAGGGGTCCCAAAAACCCCATGCTGAAAATTTGGTGCCAAAATTCCAAAAAATGACTGAGATATGCATTAAAGCTGGAAAAACCCCTATTTATTCCATTATATAGCTTACCGGCATTTCCTCAGTTCACGGTCGGCTTTGAAGAATACAGACATGTTCCTGGTCCACCAAAGATTGTCTTGCCAAGCTCCAGAGGTAAGTATGGGGTGGGGGGTGTGGGGAGGCAGGGTGCACAGTGAGTGGGTGTGGGATGTGGCAGAAGGGCCAGGGAGACCACTGTGGGACCAGTTCCTTTTTTAAGGTTAAAAAAAAAGTCGTGGGACCATTTTTTACATTACAGGGCAATGTGGCATGCTGGGGTGGGCTCCCAGTGTGCCAAAGGACTCTTTCTTGAGGGGGGCAGCAGTAGCCAATGGGGGATTGGGCACCCCCATCAGCACACAACAAAAAAAGGGGGCTTAGATTATGCTGACGAGGATTGGGCACCCCGTTGGCAGACAATAAAAGTGGGGAGAGGGTTGGTTACAGAATGCCAATGGGGAGTGGGCTCCCCCGTCGGCAAAATCAACATTGGGGCACTGAAGCCAATGGAGATTGGGGCCCCCGTTGGCACATAAACAGGGTGGGGGGGTTATATTGTTTGTGAACATGGTGGCAAGCTGCCGCCCTGTTCATAAACATTATCAGGGTTTGGAAGTTCCGCCCTGCAATGACGGGTCACTCCCTCATTGCAGCAGATGGCTGATGCTGCAATGTCGAGGCGGCTTCTGATTGCAGCAGCGAAGTTGTCACAAGTTAGTGGCAAGGTTACAAACTACTGTCACCACCTGCGTGCAACTGCATTGGGGGAAGCGGGACAAGCCTTTGCAGGCTGTGGGGGCATTGGCCACAACAGTGCCATGCCTTCACAACCTGCTTCTGAGCAAGCTGTCCCAATATGTTTCTTGCGCTGTGTGCAATCAACATAAAAAGTGTGTGTGTACATCTCTCTCTCTCTCCCTCTCTCTCTCTCTCTATATATATATATATATCTATACCTATCTATATATACATATACAGTATATATATATATATATATATATATATATTTATGCAACAGGTGTGAACAATAAATGCATGCCATAAATAATGTGCATTGTAGCTACTGTGTAAATAAAACTGTTTATATGCAAAGTAAGCATGTCATCACTCATTTGTGTACATAGTTACTATGTCATCACTCATTTATGTACATCGTTACCATGTCATCACTTATTTACGTACATAGTTGCTATGTCATCAATCATTTATATACACAGTTGCTAAGTCATCAGTCAATTTAGAATGTTCAGCCTCAGTAGCAGTACTGATCATATTCAAATGCAAATAACGTTAAAACAAAAAATAATAGAATTTCACTGTGAGCACATTAGTTGTCCAGCACAAACATATCTACAAAATGAGTGGTGTTTCATTTATAGATACCTTTTAGTTTTTGTAGAATTAGCAAATAATAGTAGTAAGTTATTTTTGCACTTTTTCAACAAATAAATACAAATAACTTTAAAATGAAAACTGATAGCATTGTACATTGAGCACAAAAGTTGTTCAGCACAAAATTATCTACAAAATGAGAGGTGTTTCATACATAGATGCATTTTATATTTTTTATAATCAGCAAAAATCACAGAAAATTGTTTTATTCACTTTTTCTGACAAACAAATCCCCCAAAAATGTAAAAACAAAAGAATTGTGCATCAAACTTTTTCGTTATGTACTGTCCATAATGTAAAGTTGGACGATCCATAGCAACTTCTTAGAAACCACTATGCTAAGCCAAGCTACCCTGGGAAAACTACAGAAAGTCCATGTATGTTAACATGAAAAACTAAATAAACAATTTAAAACAAAACTCCTTACACAATCCTAAAGAATCCCTATTGCATAAATGAAATGCACAACAGAGACCTTGTGGAATACATGATTTATTTTCACTTGAGCTGTTTGACCTAGGGCACAGCACTCATGGCTTATGCCACTCATGAAATTAACCAAGGTCAAACAGCTTTTGTGAAAATAAATCATGTATTGCACAGGTCCCTGTTACATATCATATATATATGTATATATATATATATTATATATATATATATATACAGTATATATATATATATATATATATATATATATACACACACACACACACACAAACGTAGGTGAAACGTCAGAGAGATTACTGGTGTCCTTCAGGCCCTCAGGGTCTTTGTGAAATGATGTGGAAATTGAAACAAATGAAGGACATTATCCTTTCTGCACTGCAGTTCTGGACTCTTCATTTTTTTACCACCACTAATTCAACATACTGGTGAGTGTCATGACTGCGTCCTTCTAGTAATAGCTACAGTTGTCACAGAGCACCACACTCTGCTCTGGTGTGGCTCTCTTTCTTCATTGATTTAGTAGCTACTGTATCCGACTGGGCACTCACAGCAAGTGAAAATCAGCAGAGTCATCTCTGAGGCCAGAACAGTCACAGTTGGAGTCCCACAGAGCTCCATACTGGGCTCCCCTCTGTTAAGCCTCTTTGTGAACAACCTTCCAGATGCTTACCCAACATCCAAAGTTCTGCTCTATGCAGACAATACTGGACTATTTTCCTGGGACTCCTACTAGGAAGCACTCACCAGGAACCTGCAGAACAACTTCAACCAACTACAGGGCTGGTTTAAAAATAATCTGCTAGTGCTCAACAGCAAAAAAACAAAGATGGTACTCTTCACAGGGTGGCAAAAGAAGAGCATAACAATACCCTTCACTATAGCAAACAGCTCAGGCACTGCCCTAGAGCAGGTGAACTCCTTCAGATTCTTAGGGGTCATGATTGATGTCTCTTTCATTCGAGGAACACATTGAAAATATTACCACTGGTGCCAACAGGAAACTAGGGACCCTATATAGACTACAGTTCTGCCTTACACTGGAGGCAAGACTCATGGCTGTCAGTGGTACAATCTTACTAGTTCTTGACCATGGTAATGTGGTTTACCGCGTGACCTTGGACGCCACCCTTCATCGAGTCCAGATGACTCATAGAGGATAGAGAAGGTTCAGAGGAGGTCAACAAAGATGGTAAATGGATTGCATCACAGGTCCTATGAGGACAGGATGAAAGACTTGAATATGTACTCCCTGGAGAAGAGGAGGGAGACAGGGGATATGATAGAGATGTACAAGTATCTTACAGGGAGGAACTGAGCACAGAAATACAGTATTTTTCAGCAAAAACGGTGTTCCAGGACTAGAGGGCATGGGATGAAGTTGGAGGGAGGGCGATTCACAGGAAACATGAGGAAGAATTTCTTCACAGAAAGGGTGGTGGACAAGTGGAACACCCTGCCAGAGGAAATGGTGGGGGCCGAAACAATCTCGGAATTTAAGAATGCATAGGATAGACATATGGAAATTCTGGAGGTCAGGGGTAAGAGGAAACAGAGTTCTAGGAAAACATAAAGTGAACTTACAAGCTGAAATGGGAAGACGGGGTGGGCCATAGGCCCTTATCTGCTGACAGTGTCCATGTATCTATGACTCTCAACAAAGTGTGCAGATTTGTGCTAGATGCCAATCGTCTCCTGCATATATGCACTCACTACTCAAGGAACAAATGGCTTCCTCTGCATGACAGAATCAAAATCCAGACCTGCCTGATGGGGAAGAAGGCTCTACTAGGGCTCAAACATCCTTCCATACTGGCACTATTCCAGCCTGTCCCCTCCCTGCATGCCATGAGGAGTGTATCAAAATGTATCTTGACAGTGCCTTTCAGGAAAACAACTCTAGGTAGATGAATCTTTGCAGTTAGGGCACCCCACCTAAATGAACTTCCCTTAGCCACCACAAGTCTTCCACGCCTTGGCCTCTTCAAAGCTGCACTCAGGAAATCCCTCACACCACCAGAACACTGCAACTGCCAAAATTAACCACCACCTAGTGTCCTCATAAATTTTGACATGACTCCCCCACTGAGCCACCAAGACCCAGTGCCAGTGTCCCCACAAATCATGACATGACTGCACCCAGCCTCCGAAGCCCATTGCTGCCCACCCTAGTGGTGTTGACTGCTTAGTTCTCTGTCAACTAATTGCCCCCAGATACCCCCTTCCCTCTACCCTTCCCCACCAGCTGTCAGTGCACCAGTCATATCTGCTGCTCTTCTATGTAGTAAATAGTATGCAGGAGGAAACTGCTCTGTATTTACCTGTTTGTCTACTGACAATGCTTTATTGCTGCTACTGATGAGACTCACCAGATATGTCTGTGGATGCTCATAATAATTGCGAAGTACTCATGTTTGCTAAATTAATTTGTCTACTGATTGTATTGGCATGTTGCTCTACACAAAGTAAATACATCTGCATATTTTAATGCCTTCATTTTGCAGACAATGCTTGTTAGCTGCTACTGTCTTCCCCTCTCCTGTATATTTTACTTGTTGTCTCCCCTATCAACTTGTCTGATGAGCAACCTTTGTAAATGAGCTGTTAGCTCAAAGGTGTAATTACAATATGTTAGTAAATAAAAAAAAAATACAATTAAAATAGAAACTGTTTTTACTGAATTAAAAAAAGCCCAAAAATTCATTTTTGTTTATGGTTCTTTTGTTAAATGCTCAGAAACAGAAAAAAAAACAAACAAAAAAGCACATGGCCGGTCTGCTTCTGTTCTGATGGGGAGGCACTTGCCCTGCTCGACTGTGATGGGAGGGTGAGTGGTTTCCTGCAGGGTCATTGCAAATGGAAACTGCTGCAAATTGGCAATGTCCTGGAGGGTATAGAGGAACTGGTGTTTCAGAGACCCTCCTCCTCTTCACTAATGGCTGGAGGGAACACTGTCAGAGGATCCAGGTGCTGTGAGGATGCATGTTGATGCACACATTGAAAGCCTGGTCTTCCCGCTGCTGCAGTAGTTGGTTTGTCAGCTGCATTTCTTCCAGCATCTGCTGCAGCAAGCCTAGTGTGCTCTCAGCAGCAGCAAAGTGGTCATGGAAGGTTCCTTTAGCTCCAAAATATTTCTATTAAGGACCACGTTGCTGCTGTTGGGCACACACAATGCTTCATACGTTCTACACTCAAGTCCCTGATGGAGGTGCATATTGGCTTCTATTTTTTCTTGAGCACCATACACCACTGTGAGGGACTCAGCGAGAAAGCTGACTTGCTGCATCAGATGCTGGAGTTCATGCTTATGGTTGAATGGCGTTGTTTGATGTTCTGAAGAAGAAAGGAACAAGAAAAAAATGTAACAAATAAAGTGTTAGTTTGTACATATGTGTAACTGCTATTTCTTCCTGTCAGTAGATGGACTGAGCTGTGAATAGAAAACAGTATTATTCAAGTCACATACCAGGCTACACAGTAACCAGCCATAAGCATATTACAAGTACAGTCAGTTACAGACAGTTATAAGAAGCAGCAGAACATTCAGTGAACATTATGAGACATGCTATAAATTAAATCATTACTTAACAGTGCATATTCCAACCACCAGCAGTATGCAATGTGTAAAGATTTTAAAGATCATGTGCAAAGGTTTTTGCATATTGTTACTAAAGCTAGAATTCAAGTTCCTGTGTCATGATTAGTTTCCTGAAAATTTCTTGCTGTTTGGATTTGTGGTTTTCTTCAAATCAGCATTTGTTAACTTGCTCTACAGTGGCTGAAAACAGTGGAGTTATTTCTGTTTCTCTCAGTCAGACTTGGGGAGTCATGACATCATCTTGGATTACTGTAGCTTGCTGTTTCAAATTCCCACTCACAGCAGACTGTAGAGTTAATGGTTTGCTCTCCAGATTTCTTACAAACTCAGTCTGTGGTTTGTGTTTAGATAGATTAGCTTAAAATCTATCATTCTCTTCTAATAAAAAGTTGATCATATGAGTGTCAATGCTGAATTGAAGTAGTGGAAATTTTTCTCTTTGAGAGATCAGCTTGTCTATCACAGCTCTCAGTTCTTTTTCACCAAAACTATGATTTTTTCTAACTATATAACACAATTGTTTAATGAATATAAACTAAATCTAAATTTTGTTCATTCATAGAAATAGTTTGGCTTTGATGTGGTCTTCATAAATACATTCATGTAAGAACATTTTTTTTCATGTCAGATTGACAAACAGGTGCCTGTCACACCCTACTATTTCAAACGCATACTGTGAGAACTCTAAAATTTCAGATCTTTGGTGATTTCTGTGGGAAAATACATCATGTATGTTTTTAAATAGAAACACTATATGGCATCCTAATGCACTGTGTCTCCTCCCCATAGTTGAGGCAGCTGCACTCTGTTGCCACTTGTCCCCTGCCTCACCAGCCTACTGCTTTCTGCTCCACACTCAAGGTTGCTGTACCCTTCTGCCCACTGTATTCTCCCACACAGTCGGGGATTGTGCACCCTACTGCCTCCAGCCCCTGTCTAAAGATTCAGGGCTGCTGCACCCTGTTGCCCCCTGCCCAAACAGTTGGGGTTGTTCCACCGTGCTGCTCTGCCCCCCCCACAGTCAGGGATACTGCACCTGTTGCCCCCAGTTCTTGTCTCCACAGTCAGGGATGCTGTGCTCTGTGAAGCCCTAAAGTCCTATTTCTCCTGCCTCCACAGTTGGGGATGCTGCACCATGCTGCCCTAGGCCACCTGAGGTGCGGCTTTTGCTGCACCCTGCTACCCACTTCCATTGCCCCAAATGGGCAGGGCTGCTGTACCACACACACCCTGTCTTACAGTCAGGGCTGCTGCACTCTCTCTCTCTCCCATGCACCTGTTCAAACGCTGCCATTACTGCTTGCTGCACAGGTAGCAGCTCCTTTGGGGACACAGTGTGTCATGGGGCAGGGCTGAACACCACCTCCACAGCGCTCTTCCTGTCTATACATCAGGGGACATTGACTCTCCCTTGATTGCTTTCGCTGTCTCTCCGCCACTACACCATCTAACGTTCTCCCACTGTACCTTTATTAAATAAACTACAAAATACACACTGTGTCCATGGTGTGACGAACTAGTAGGGGACAGGCATACAGCTTCTACTACTGTTGCTGCACAGGTAGCAGCTCTCTAATGGATACTGTGTGTCTGGGTGGGGGTGGGGTGGGGACCAAGACAGCACCTACACAGCGTTCTCTGATGCCCTCACACTGGCACTCTTAGCCAGCCTCCTACAGACTGACACCACCAAATGCACCAAAGGTAACAGAATACAACATTGTGCAGAGAGACGGAGGGGGAGAGAGGTGCAGCAAAACAGAGGGTGCGGGGGGGGGTGCCATTCAACATGCTGTCACACTGAAGCACTCAGGGTGTATAATCTACTACAGCTCCATTAACATTTATATGATGGCTTCTGTTCTGCTCCTACATGAATATTAGCTCAGTACACACCGACTTTGCAGTAACTGTCCTGGGTCTTTCTGCAGCTCATGTCTTGCTCATTCACCACAGGATGGCTGTATGGGGGGCATCACTCAAGACACACACACACACACACACTCCATCTCCACATCTGCCTTCCACTGTGAGTGCCTGTGACTGTCACCCATGCCCTCTGCTTGCTTTCAGTCTCTCATATGCCATTCGCAAAAAAAACATTTCCCTGTCATCACTGATCCCAACCTGAACATGTCACACATACGACTGCTGTACTGTCCCTGTCACTCTTTCTATCACTGGCTATCTCTCACTGCACAGCTCACTGTGATGCCAAAAAAATGGAGCAAAGACACTCAGGAACAAATGTAGCAGAACTACTTCACCACATGAGACACATTGTGTCTCGCACTGTCTCTCCATCCCTATGGCACTTACAGTGCTGGGTTCACTGTGCTTATTGTCTGGGCTGCATACTTAAACAAAGGGTTTGGCATGCAAGAGAAATGACTGCCATTCTATATTCCTTTCTGCCGGACGTGAGTCCAGATGGCACTTCACTCAGTTGCTCCACAAAACCGTGCATTGAAGAGGGGTTTTAATGCACAGCAATGCAGAGCAACTCCACCAATAGGGTTTCATGTTTCTGCCAACCCATGTTATAAACATTCATATTTTTGAAAATCATTCAGATTAACAAGTTCAAGGCAGCAAGCTGCATACAGAGACAGGAGGTATAAACACAAAGTGATAGAGCTGGCTTACTAACTGGTAAACGAGAAACATTTGTGAGTGTGACATTTGGTAATAATTGAGAAGCAATGCTGTCACATTTCTAGTTACAGCACAGCACAAAGCAAGTTGGAAGACTCAGAAGGCAGTTTTATACCATTAACCTTATTGCTGACACCTACTAACCAATAAGGTAATACAATGCTTTTATATCCATTTTAGAACAGCAGTCAAGCAGAAGCAGTGAGCAGGTATATATGTGGAAGGAAAAATAGCAAAAGAAAAATATTTACAATATTTCCACATGAATAGCTCGTTAAGCACATTATCACCTGTTTTTAACACAGCTATGCACAATGATTATTCAGATCCCTCTTCTCTGTAATGAGAGCACCATGATAACTCTTTTTCGTCATGTGGCATATTGTAAAGAATAGTTGCAGCAAGTGTTATTAAATGACCATATAAATTGATGCTTCTTTCTTGGCATGATGAAGTACGAACTGCAGTACAAGGAAAACTTGTTGATCTGTACTGGTTTTGTCAGTACTGCAGGATAAGCACATTTGTTACAGTGCTTAGTTAAGGAGTCTTCTCCATATAGTGTCTCTTTTTCTCTCTCTCTCTCTCTCTCTCTCTCTCTTTCTCTCCATATATAATCAAGTATTGGTAACTATACAGAACAAGACTGTGTTTCCAACAAGAGGTTTCCATGAGGACAGAGTGACCTCATCACCAATGGTACATACTTCAGTGTTGTCATGGCAACTGTACTTGGTAATACAGCCTTGGAGTGCATGGTTGCTCATACCTTATTCTGTATAATGTACTGGCAAGCACCACACAGAAAACCACAACTGTTTTGTTTTACTGTGAAGCATCAGAAAAATAATGCTATATGTATTACGTTTTTAGTTTCTCTCCATTTCATCACAGTTTCTTTGCAGCTGCTGGTAACCCCTCACCACACATAAGCAGGGCAGTTACCTTGATTCAGACACTTTACTTTGAGTTGCCTCATTGTTGTGCCCCTGGCCCATGATTACAGTTCTGCAGTTATCAATATCTGTCTAATACTACAATGGCAGTATTCAGTCCCCTTGCTAATTGTCAGCTGTGTATCCCATTTTTTTTGTTCAGGTCTCATTTGTGTGCCAATCTGTTTGTCTGATTATTGGTCATTGATTGGTGGAAAGAGATGCTTCTTAACCCTCACAGGAAATACAGCACATTTATAAGTGATTAATTTACCTCATTGTTATGTTTTTTTAAAAATGCTGCTACACTGTTTTTAAGTGTGTTTTTTTTTATGTTTATTCAACAGTTGGCACTGGTGGTTGAAAAAATAAGAAAACAGCTGATCAATCAGTCTTTTGTGTTGTGATGGAAGAGCTGCAGCACAATGAACACTTGTCATGATGTAGTTATAGCAGTACTGCAGTGCAATGACATTTTTGAGTATCTTGATCTACATAAGCAATGAATGTTCCCCATGCATTATCTCATAATACAGTGGCTTACCTGGATTGCTGGACCACATAGATCCCCTCCTCCTCCAATAAAAGAAGAAAACAAAAAGAAAAACACAAAGTGGAACAACAAAATAATTAAATATAAATAAAGCTGTGCAACAATTATTGTTTAACTTACGATTCCAAGCACAAAATAAGCATTGCAGAGAAGGGCCAGATTACCAGATAGACCTGGCTGAGTCTCATCTTCTGGGTCATGGGGCTCAGATGAGCCATCAGAGGCTAGTGGTGAACTCTACTGACCACCGGAGGAAGCAATTGATGTTTGTTGGCCTCCCTCCCTCCCTCCTTGGCCGACTCTGTGGCACCCCTGGTGCCTTCATAATCTGCATTATCATCTTTAATAAATAAGTACATAAAAATAGACTTCAGTAACATGATAATGTATTGCAACTATATTATTGGCAGTTATACCATGGACAAGTCATGACACCATGAATGTGGTTTTCTGATTGGCTGGCTAGCATCTTTTAGCCATGGTAAATCCTACGATATACCCATGGCAAAGGTGCCAGTAGCCATATCTCTGTTATTATTCTGCCTTCCAGATGAGAAAAGTTACAATCCTCCATCTTGAACTGCCGACAGACCGCAGTCTCACCAGCAAACCACGAAAAGCAAAGCGCAAAACTTAGTAAAAAAAAAAAACACTGTGCCAAATGAAATCAGGGATGAAAAACAGCGTTTGTTCACTATTACCCCACAACCTCACATTTTTTTTTTACTCAGCTTGGCTCCATTGCCACGTTCCCGGACCATTCACTAGTTCACATGTACTCCTTCTCTGGTACAATCCCACTGTCTCTGTCCTGTACAGTCCAGATCTCGCTGACTGAATCCCAATTGTGATTAAAAAAAAACACACAAAGAAGAAAAATTCATTTAATTTCATCTCGACAATGGAAACTTCACCCCGGAAGTTGAATTACAGCAACTCGTAATGGCTCTCCCAGCACCACACACAGTGTTCTTTAAGGTCAACCAGACAAAAAAAGCAAGTTAATCCCCCCACAAACTGCAGCCCTCTCTGTAAATGAAAAAAAAAAGGCCTGCATTACAATACATAGCACAACTTTCACCACCATGGCAACAGCCCTAGCAACAAAGGACAGCCATAGCAACCAAGGACTTTTTTTCCAGTGGAGCAACAAATCATATAAAAATCAAGTCACATTAAAAAGTTTTTCCTTTTTTTTCTTGTATCCCCCAAATAGGCAACCATTGCATAATCGCAATAAATCACATGAGGGTGTGGGTTATGGGGAGATTTACCATGGTTGGTGAGGATTTGACCACTCAGCTGCGCCTCATGGCCAAACCATGCCAGCCATGGTAAATCCCTCCACATAACCCACACCCTCTCATAGTTTATTGCTTAATTAACATACTTCTGTGTAATATTATATACCATACTATACTATACTGTTCCCCTGAACAGTGCTACAGTACCTTGCCTATAACATTTTTAGTATATTCCTTTCAGTTTTAATACTTTGTAAACAGGTTGTACACTACTAGGTATTACTTATTGTCTCAATATAGCACTAGTACGGTAATCACATGTTGCTGCAAGATTCTTTGAGGCACATAACTTTTTTTTGTCATGTGCACACTTTTTTGTGTCTTGTTCACTGGGGGATGGGAAGAACAATACAAATAAGGAAAGCATTTCAATAAACGTAAGTTTATTAAAGGAATAATGCCTGACAGGGTGGGTGTTATGCTGGGATAACATCCACCTTTGGTGGTTGGGCCCGAGGCCACTGGCCGAGGGCGTCCAACACCCGAGAAGGGATGTTATCCCAGCATAACACCCACCCTGGAGGGCATTATTCCTATTATACAATGGCTTGTTGTCTTGTAATAAAAAATAATTTTAAAGAATGTATTTGTTAGTGTGAAAAAATATTTTTGTTTCTTAAGAGGAGATGCAAAGAAAGAGATCTGCCATAGCTGCCATAAGCTCATCTGCCATAATGATGACAGTAGAGCTGTGAACGGCAGGGATGTTATGCCAGGATAACATCCTTGCTGTGATGGCCAACTGACCAATCAGAAGTCAGGATTATTTCTTGCCATTGCATAATTGATGTTAACTGTAAAGAGTAATTAGTATGATAAATCCTGACAACATTGTTAGTCACTCAGAACTGTTGACTTCTAAACATCGCAAGTAGTCTTATAAGCATAATAGGGTGTCTCATAATCATAGTTTTGAAATTCAGAAGTTGTATGTTCAGTTAACACAGTGCATTTCCACTCACAGGGTGTCCTATTACTTTACACGAAGCAAAACATTTGATTTTAGACTTCAAGTTCTAGTTCTTTAAAACAGCAATCATCTATATGATTTATAGTCTGTAAACATGTACAGTTACTACATGTCTTAATGGTAGTAAGACTTTCTTCCAAAGTACTTTGTGTTCCATAGAAACACAGACATAGAAACATAGACTTTGACGGCAGATAAGGACCGCTTGGCCCATCTAGTCTGCCCATTTCCCTACCTACAGGATAGGCCGCAGATCCTAGTTAACCAATAGCCTATTTCTTCCTACCCCCCACAAGAATAGCCTTATGTCTGTCCCATGCATTCTTGAATTCTCCCACCTTTTTAGACCCCACAACCTCCTCAGGAAGGCTGTTCCATGCATCCACTACCCTCTCTGTGAAATAATACTTCCTCACATTGCCCCTGAACTGCCCCCTCTATCTTTAAATTGAGTCCCCTTGTTCTTGCATGTCATTTTTTCTGAAAGTACCAGTACTGTTTTCCTCTTCTTCATAATCCTGTCACCTGCTGCTTTCCTTAACTTCACAGCTCTGTCACCCAAAGAACTCAATAACTCAAGAATACAGTCTCATAAGCATAGGAAACATAGGAAGTATACATAGAAACATACGACAGTCGCAATTCATGTTAAGTGTGATTGTGTAATTGTACTATACCATCTTCTTTGATAATGATTACGTCATCCTCCGAAACATTTGGATCCTCCTCCGGATCCTTCCCTGCCAGTTCTTCTAGGACTGGTTCCAGATGTGCCTTTCCCTTTGGTGTGGCAGGGAAGCCAGGAAAAACTGTAATGAGAAAGAAGAAATAAAGAAAACTTATAAGGCATGCATCATACTATGCTACACATTCATTTATCTTGTACTGCCAACAAGCAGCATGGCAATTCAATATGTATTAACAAATAACTTATTCACTGATAGCAAATATATTGCCTAAAAATGGACTTGGATGGATATTTACAGTGCAAGACGATGTATGGAGAGCAATACAGACAGAATTGTGACTTCTTTTCTTTCTATGGAAAATATTTAACCTTCTGCTTGATATAAATGTATTTCAGGAATGCACTACTGAGATATATTACTACTGTGTGACATATGTCACACGTCTACTTTTTTCATGGTATCAAACTACAATGTGTTTCTGTGGAAAACTGCCTATATACAAGAAGTGATGGAAGACATCAGTTGAGACCATCAACAAGCCTGATTTGTATGCCATTCCTGCTCATCACCACCCTTTTTAGTCATGTGCTATAATGGCCCCTACATATGCTGCACTTCACTAGAAGGGAATAAACTGTCTAGCAATCACAATCAGTACAAATTATAATTATCTTTAGTAATGTTACTTACTTCAGTGGTGTCTGTCATGAAGTTCTGGCTTCCCTGTCACTTCCCACATGGCTAGGGCGTGCTGAAACCAGCCCTTACCCATCTCCCATGCATTGTCAGCCTTCTTGATTTTATAGAAATACTGTTGCAGCAGTTTCCATTTGCGACAGCTGGAGTCGGGGTCTTTCATGAAACCCTTCTTCTGTAGGAAGCCACTCACTTTGGCCCACATCTTCTTGAGAGGCGGATTAGTCTCCCTTGTTACAATCAGGGCCCAGCCATGCTTCTTCAGCCCTTTGACCAGGGCAAGCATCTCCTCATCTTTCCATATCTTTGCCATGCTCTCTGGAAAATAGAAAGAGAAAGAGGAAAAATAATGCTATGATACACTTCTATATTCATGACCTGACTGCATACAGCATTACCAAAAAGGGTTGTAGTTATGAAATGACAAGAAACAATCTAGAAATGTTATTGTGCTACAGACATCACCTCACTGTGGCTTGAATCTCCATCAAGGCAGAGGGATGTACAAACTCAGATTTTATGTCCCAAGCTCAAAATTACTTACTGCTTTGATACGGTATAACTAAAGACCATATACATGGTGTGCATAATAGTAATTGTATGCACTCCCTAGTGGTGCTAGGACACTGCAGCTTTCATATCTTGCATTACTACAGCCATGTCTCATGCATAATAATTGTATCACTGCCACCATGTTGTGTCATAGAAACATAGAATTTGATGGCAGATAAGGACTGCTTGGCCCACCTAGTCTGCCCAATTCTCTACCTGATGGATAAACTGCAGATTCTAGTTAATCAGCTTATTTCCTCCTACCCCCCATTAGAATTGCCTTATGTCTGTCCCATGCATTCTTGAATTCTCCCACTGTTCCTGACTCCACAACCTCCTCAGGAAGGCTGTTCCATGCATTCATAACCCCCTGTGAAAAAGTACTTTCTAAGATTATCCCTGATTATACAATGGCAAGAAAGAATCCTGGCTACTGATTGGTCAGTTGGCTGTCATAGCAGGGATGTTATCCTGGCATAACATCCCTGCTGATTGTTTGTAGGATATGGAGCATGCTGATGCTGAGATTTTTTTTTCTCTTGAGAAACAAAACTATTTTTACACACTAACAAAAACATTCTTTAAAATTATTTTTTTAACTATAAAACAATAAGCCATTGTATAATAGGAATAATGCCTCCAGGGTGGGTGTTATGCTGGGATAACATCCCTCTCGGCGTGATCGCCTCGGCCGTGGCCTCGGCCCAACCACCCGAGGGTGGGATGTTATCCCAGCATAACACCCACCCTGTCAGGCATTATTCCTTTAGCTGTCCCCCCCTCTATTTTCAAATTGTGCCACCTTGTTCTTGCACATCTCTTCTTCAGCAAGATGCTACCCTCTTGTACTTAGTTAATTCCCTTGAGATACTTAAAGGTTTCTATCATGTCCCCACTCTCCCTCCTTTTCTCAAGGGTATACATATTAAGCTGCTTTAGTGTCTCCTTGTATGTCTTCTGGTGCAGACCCTGCACCATTTTGGTTGCCCTCCTCTGAACAGCCTCCACTCTGTGTATGTCTTTGCAGAGATGGGGGTCTCCAGAATTACATGCAGTACTCCAGATGGGGTCTCACCAACTGTCTGTACAGAGGGATAACATCTTCCTGTTTTCTACTATTGATGCCTCTCCCTATGCATCATAGCATCCCCCCAGCCCTCCTTAATGCCATCTCACATTGCTTGCCCACCTTTAGGTCATCTGATATAATTACTGCTAGATCTCTTTTGATTTTTTTTTGTTATTATCTCACCCCCTATTGTGTACTCTTCCCTGGGTTTTTGTTTCCTAGATGCTTTACCTTCCACTTCCTTGCATTGACTCTGAGCTGCCATATATTTGACCATTCCTCCAACCTTGCCAAGTCCCTTTTCATCCTTTCCACCCCACCTTGTGTATCAACCCTGTTGCAGATCTTTGTGTCATCTGCAAAGAGACAAACTTTTCCTTCCAGGTGCTCTCTAATGTCAATTATAAAGACATTAAAGAGGACTGGTCCCAGTACCGAACCCTGTGGTACCCTGCTAGTTACCCTCCTTTCTTCACTGTCCACTCTGTTTACTATTACCCTTTGTGTCCTGTTGTCCAGCCAGTTTTTTATCCAGGCTACAACCTTGGGACCCACTCCAAGGCTGGCTAACTTGTATATTAATCTTTTATGTGAGACTGTGTCAAATGCCTTTCTAAAATCTAGGTAGGCCATATCCACAGCCCCTCCCTGGTCTACTACTTTGGTTACCCAGTCAAAGAAATCTGTTAGGTTCATCTGACATGACTTTCCTGCTGTAAAACCATGCTGCCTTGGGTCCTGTGCCCCATTGGCCTCTAGGTACCCAACAATTCTTTCCTTCAGAAGTGACGCCATAATTTCCCCTACCACTGAGGTCAAACTAACTGGTCTGTAGTTTCCTGCCTCTGCCCTGCTTCCACTTTTGTGAAGTGGAATCACATCTGCCCTCCTCCAGTCCTCAGGTATCACCCCATCCTCCCATGATTTGTTAAAGAGAGTAGTCAGTGGCATTACTAGTTCTACCCTTAGTTCTTTTAGAATTCTGGGGTGAATCCCATCAGGCCCCATTGCTTTGTCCACCCTCAGTTTTAAGAGTTCTTTCAAAACCTTTTCTTCTGTGAATGGACTGGTATTGACCCCCCTATTCAGAGTGTTTCTCTTGTTTGGTTTAGGTATCTCGCCCTCCTCTTCCGTTCTGAATACTGAGCAGCAATATTAATTCAGTATCCCTGCTTTTTCACTGTCACCCTCTGCCCACATTCTCTCCCCTTTATTAGGTCTCTGTATCCCTCCCTTGGTCTTTCTTTGCTCCCTAATGTGCATATAAAAGGTTTCATCCCCCTTCTTAACAAAGTTGGCTGTATTTTCCTCAGTTTGTGCCTTTGCTATTCTGACTGCCTTTCCTGCCTCCTTCTGCTTTAACTGATAAAATTCTCTGCCCTGCTTGTTCTGTGTTTCCTTATATTTCCTGAATGCTATCCTTTTCTCCTTAACCTTCCCATCCTCCTCTTTTGAGAACCATAGTGTTTTTTTCCTTTATTTTGTTTTGTTGATTTGCTTCACACAAAGGCTTGTTGCCTCTGTGATGGCTGTTTTGATTAATCCCCATTGTTCTCCACCCCTTCTTCTTGCCTGTTTGCTAGTGCTTTTCTAAGGCACTCTCTCATTTTTACAAAGTCAGCCCTCCTAAAGTCCAATACTCTTGTTTTTGTATGGCTCGACTATATGGCTGTGTTTATTGTAAACCACACTGTTTGGTGGCCACTTGTTCCCAGGTGGCTACCCACTTCTAAATCTGAGATCCTTTCTCCTTCCCCATTTGAGAGTACCAGGTCTAAGATTGTTCTCTCCTGAGTGGGTTCCAAAACCAGCTGTCTGAGGCATTCCCCCTGTGTCTTATTGCTAATTTTGTTCACAGACCTTTAGGTAGTGATCATTTATTTGTGCATCATGCTTTTTTATTTACCTATTTTTTGACCTAGGTAAATGTGGCTCTGAAAAGAGCCACTGTGTGGTAGCACCAGGATACTCCAACTGTGTGTATATTCATCATAAAAACACATCACAACACACTTTGGATCTCATGTTGGGGGTCTCCCAGGAAAATAACATTTTCAGTGTCGAAGAAATGCACACCATCTTTCAGAAAGAGCAAATCATTATAATATTAAATTTGGGGGTGAGTAATGGTGTGCATACCCAGATCACTCAGAAAAAAAGAGACAGTATCTGAATGTTGACCTTTCTGTTAGATCTTACAATTCCTGGCCTTTCCAGATCATGTATTCTGTAATATCTGAATACAGAATCTTACAGTTAGGCAACATTCCATGCAGCACAGCCAAATCTGATTTAGCTAACTCTCTTAAACCCACTCCATTTTCATAACCCAAATTGATACAACATAGATGAGCAGTATGTCTGGCTTGGCGTGACTGTTCAAAAGTCTACATATGGTTGGCATGAGTTGCTCCTATCTAATGCTCCTCTTACCAAAATCAATGAACATCACAGTTTTCCAGTTGCAACTCATTCCTAAAATGACTTCTAGCAAACTGTGCACCCCTTTGCACAAGTGAAATGCCTACAATCAAAGCTCTAGTAATGAAGTCTGCTATTCTAAATCTCTTCAAAGGCACTGAAAATAACAGCAATCCTAAATGTGCGTGTCTCTCACAGCAGTCTCCACCAACTGACAGTTAAGTTTCAGTTTAATAGTTCTAGGTTGTCAAGCAAACTAAACAAAATAACTGTTTACCTCTCTCTTGGCATTTCATTGGTAAACATTGCTAAACTGTTTACCAATCAGGTTACAAGTTTAACAGTGAGGCTAATGTATTATCCTGATTTCTTTGTGATTTGTACAGGTTTACCTGTGGTTGAATGTCATTGGTGAAATGACAGAAAACTGAGATATTTTTTGAGAAGGAAAACATTCATAAATCAGTTAATCAATCAAGTTTATTTGTTAACCAGGTAAGTATACTAGACCAGAGGTCTGTTTACAGGCATGACCCAGGTGTTTATAGAAGCACAACCTATCTACAAATGATTTACAAAAATGCCTGTGCATTCACAATCATAAATTAGAACAGTGTTGCATAAGATTCAAGTTAAAAAAGCAGACATTTGTCAGCACTGTACAAACAATATGTTTACATAAAAACTGTACAATCAATAACTTTTACATGAAAAGCTATTTGCATAGGGGTGTGAGTGACAAATGACCTAGCAGCTTTTGTCTAAAAACTTGGGTGGATGGAGCTATTCTGATCTTCTTTGACAACTCATTCCATTTTTGTCACTGCATAATAGGAAAAGGCTTTTTGACCCATGGCTGTTTTGCATAATAGCAGTTCTAGCCAGGCCTGATCAGCTGATCTTGTGCCGCTGTTTGCTTTGTTGGCAATTAACAAGTCTGATAGGGGGTTTCTGTCACCCAGTTTTATATTTTATATGAGTTGAATTAACTGAAAAGTATCTTTCTGTCTTAGTGGTACCCATTTAATATTTTCATATAATTTACAGTGATGCGCTCTTTATGGACTATCAGTGACAAAGCACAGATCGCATTATAGAGAACTTCATGTTTGTTTATAATCCCAACAGAGGCTTACCTCCAAACTACACTTCCATACTCTGAAGTGGAAAGTAAACAGTTTCTAGCAATTGCAGTTTTTGTTTTAGTAGTGAGTGCATTTTTAATCTATACAGAAAACCTATTTTTCTATGTAAAATATCTGTTACATTTGCCATATGCCTGTCAAAGTTTAAGCTTGTGTCCAGCATGACTCCCAGGTATTTGAAGTGCTCCACTTGCTCAAGTGCTGTTTAGTCTGACATTCTTATGCAGAAATGTGTTATTGCCTTTGAATATCTTTGAGGTGTACAATAAAACATGGTTTTTGTCTTTTTTCTTGTTTAGCAAAAGTCTGTTTGATTCTAACCAGTCCTGCAGTTTTAGAAACTCCAGTGATAAGTTTTCATTTAGTGATGTTATATTTGGGTCAGCCCTATAAATTACTGTGTCATCTGCGTACAGAATTATATTTGAGTTTAGGCATATATTTGGCATATCATTAACAAAGATGGTAAAGAGTAGAGGTCCTAGTATTGAACCTTGTGGAACATCATATTTTACTGGACATGGAGAAGACAGATGACCTTTGAACTCCTTTAAGTTTAACACTTCAATTTCAAATTTTTCTGGGGCTTGTTGTTTGTTGTTAATGTTGGGGGGAGACACTGAAACAAATCCTGGACCTGAAAATGTAAAAATGAAAATTTTACATGATAATGCATGTAGTATTGGGACAAAACATTATACCTTGGGTACTTTATTGGTTAATAATGATCCATGTGTTTTAGGTTTAAGTGAAACATGGCTCTCTAAGAAACACCATGATGATGAATTTGGTACCCAAAACTATCAAGTATGGAGGGCAGATAGAAAATCTAGAGGGGGAGGGGTAATGCTTTTCATAAAACAAGCCTTGGATCATTCAGAAATTTTGTTACAAGGTATTGAAAAGAATATAGAATTTTTAGTAGTATATTTAGGGCAGTCAGAGTTGGTTGTTTCAATTGTTTACTCACCTCCAAAAGCAAATATATCAGATTTAGAATTAATATTAATAAAAATAACAGATATGGTGGGAAGTAGGCCTCTAATTTTGATGGGTGATTTAAATTGTGATTTGAAGAATACAAGGGGGAGACACTTAAAAGATACAGTTACTACTTTAGGGTTAAAACAGTTTATTAAAAGCCCTACTAGATATACATCTAATATAACAAATGGATCCATTTTAGACCTAATCTTGGTCTCCACTCAAATTGAAATTGAAGCTTCGGGTATTTTACCTCCATGTCTTGGAGATCATAATCCGGTCTGGGTTACTATGCCATGGTCCCAGTTTCAGCAAAATTTGGTCTATGAAAGCCAAAATTGGTCTAGAGACTTTAGAAAGTTTTTAGAGTCTCGATTTTTGGACAGTATAAGTAAAGTGAACTGGGATCGTTGCAGACTAATTCCAGATATTGATACTGCGGTAGAATATTTTACCCAGACTTTTGGAGAAATCTGTGATTTGCATGCACCAAAAATTAAAACAAAAACAAAATATTTCAAACTACCATGGATTAATGATAGATTATTAAAGCAAATTCAAATCAAAAATAGAATTTGGAAAAAGGCATTGAAATCTAAATTGGAAGAGGGCTGGATTCTTTTTAAGGTCACCAGAAATAAGTGTAAAATGTTAGTTAAAATTTCTAAGATCTCTTATTACAAAAATAAAATTGATATGAGTACTGACCTGAGACACTTTTGGAGAGTGGTTAAGCAATTGACCAAACCAGGTAGTAATTCCTCAGAGGAAATAATTAGGTTAAAACATGGTGATATTTTTATTGAAAATCTGAAGGACATTTCTAATGTATTAAATAATTTTTTTGTTGATCTTCCTAATTGTAAAATTTCCTATAAGCAAGATTTGGAACAAACTAAAACAAAATCTTCATATAATGGACTCCCCCTGTTTCGATTTTAAATTTTGACTGTCACTAGTGTTTACAAAGTATTACAAAAAATAAATATTCATAAAACCTTTGGAAATGATGGCTTTAAGGGCAAGTTCTTGAAATTAGCAGCCTTTAATATATTCACATCATCACAATCATCACATATATATTTAATTGAAGTCTTCAAATTGGTTATTTTCCTTTATCTTGGAAAGAAAGTAGAGTGAAACCAATTTATAAAGTGGGAGATGTGGTAGAAGTAAATAATTATAGGCCTATAGCCTTATTACCTCTTTTATCAAAAAGCTTGGAGAAACTTATTTCCGTACAGGTTATGGACTATTTGGACAAATATAGTCTGTTAACATCAAAACAATCTGGTTTTCGAAAAAATTATTCCACTACAACAGCTCTTTTGGAATTTAGTGACCTGTTAAACAGGTCTTTAGGAAATAACATGGAGACAGCGGTAATTTTTCTAGATCTTTTGAAGGCTTTTGACCTGGTGGACCACCCCTTATTGATCAAGAGATTGCAAGAGATAGGAATCAGAGATGGCCCTTTAAATTGGTTAAAATCATATTTGGGTAATCAATCTCAGAGGGTGGAGGTACAGGGTTGCTTATCAGAGAGTAGAAGTGTTAACAGAGGTGTTCCACAGGGATTGATCCTGGGACCTCTTATGTTTCTTATATTTATAAATAATCTTCCACTGGTGGCTGAGCATACAGAGATTCAGTTATATGCAGATGATACGGTAATTATTGCATCTGGTAAAACAGAAGATATATTGCAATCAAATCTGCAATCTGATTTCTCAAAGATCGAGGGGTGGTTCACCAGGTCAAAATTGATCATGAATACAAAGAAAACAAAATGTATGAAGTTTCCATTAAAAAAAAGTAGTGATATAATTCAGAAACTTTATATTCACACTGAAAATTTGACTAAATTAGAACATGTTAAGGATTATAGTTATTTGGGAATGATATTTGATGAGCAAATGTCCTTTTCTTGTCATACTACAGAGTTGGTAAAAAAAGTTAATAAAAGGGTGGGGGCTTTAAGGAGAAGTACAGAATGTTTGACAATAACAGACAGGAAAAAGTTGGCCGATCAGTTAATTATTCCAGTGTTAAGATATTGTGAATTGATATATAGGAAAACTAATAAAACACTTTTGGCCAAGTTGGATAAAACTTATTTTCGTGTGGCCAGATATGTTTTAAAGGGGGATTATCATACTCATCATTGTTTATTGCTGAACAAAGTGAATTGGCTGCCTTTGGATACAGATTATTTATGTCACTGGTTAACTTTAATTCATAAAATGAAACATCTTTGTTTAAATCATCCAATTTCATTACTGCTGTTTCCAGTGAAACAATATTCTAAAATGTTATTAACTAGATCAGTTAATTTAAATAAGATTATTGTAGAATAATCACAAAGCAAATATGGGGATAGGACTTTAATTTATCAAGCTGCCAGTTTTTGGAATCTTCTTCCTGTAGATGTAAGGGAAATTACAAATCATTCTACATTTGTTCATGCCATAAAGGAATTAAATATCCATGTTTGTGAGTGTTGATTATGTACTGTAGAAATAGATAAGATTTCTTCCTTTGTTTAATGACAAAGGAAGTATTTTTTATATTTTTTGTATTTTGTTATTTTGGTATTATTTATATTGATGTGTATTTCTATGTCTTAATATGGAATTTTATTGTATGTACTTAGATAGGGATTGCACAGGTCTGTCTTGTAAACTGGACTTTTTGTCCAAATGACATGTATTACCTGTATAAAAATTAAATGTTACCTACCTACCTACCTTTAAGCCTCACAAGCTGTTTGTGATCAGTCATACAATTGCTGAATCATTTTTTTTTGCTGATTCTCCAACTCTATGCTGTCCAGCTTGGCCACCAGAAAGGAGTGGTCCATCAGGTTGAATGCCCTTGTCAGGTCCATGAAGACCACATCCATCAGGTAAGCCCTCTCCATATTCATGTACCAGTCATTTGTGAACCTGACCAGGGCAGTTAATGTCCCACGTTCCCTCCAGAAGCCACACTGGGACTCAAAGAGCAGCTGCTGCTTGTCTAAATACTGCATTAGTGTGAGTGAACTAGATTCTCTTGTATTTTATTTATGCAAGATAACCGATATATAGGCTTGTAATTGTATGAAACCTCGGATCCACCACCCTTGTATAATGAAATAACATAGGTCACTTTCCATTGTTCTGAGACTTTGCCCAACATAAAGGACAGATTTATTATTTTCATTCTGGATGAGCAAGTTCATTTGCCCCTAGCTTTATAAATTTCACTTCAATCCCATCCACCCCAGGTCCTTTCATCAAATCAAGGGATGTCAGGCATTTGAATAATTCATTTCTAGTGACAACATTTAGGTAGAACTTACCTCTGTTTATTTCCTGACTTGATCCCCTTTTTTACTATGTGGTTTCAATTAATTCACATAATTATCTACTGTAGGTATATAAAATGATTGATTGAAACTGTCAGCAATACCCTTTTTGTCAACCAGTTCCTTTCCCCCATTAACTATTCTATTGACTTGTGTTTGTGTTCTTGGGTTTATCAAAGATCATGTGCAAAGGTTTCTGCATATTGTTACAGGGATTTAACTCCAAAAATTGATTAGCGTTTTGCTCATAAAAGTGCTAAAACATTGTGAAAATGCATAGCACTTGCCTCACTGTGTTTAACAAACATAACACTTTTAGAAAACATATATAAATACTTTCTGTACAGTTAGCATTGTCCCAATAAAAAAACTGCTAATCAATTATTTAAAACCCTGTGTTAATAAAGCTTAAATTCAAGTACCTGTGTCATGTTAATGTTTCCTGACAATTTCATGCTGTTTGGTTTTGTGGTTTTCTTTAAATCAGCATTTGTTAACTTGCTCTACAGTGGCTGAAAACAGTGGGGTTATTTCTGTTTCACTCAGTCAGGCTTGGAGAGTGATGACATAATCTTGGAGTACTACAGCTTGCTGCTTCAGATTCCCAATCACAGCAGGCTATTGAGGTAATGGTTTGCTCTCCAGGTTTCTTACAAACTCAGTCTGTGGTTTGTCTTTAGATTGATTAGCTTAAATTCTATCATTCTCTTCTTTTAAAAGTTGATCATTTGAGTTTCAGTGCTAAATTGAAGTAGTGGAAATCTTTCTCTGTGAGAGATCATATTTTCTGTATCACAACTCTGTTCTTTCTTATCAAAATTCTGATTTTTTACTTACTATATAACACAGGGCTGTTTGATGAATATAAAATAAATCAAAATTTTGTTTATGCATAGAAATAGTTTGTCCTTGATGTAACCTTCATAAATACATTCATGTAAAAACATTTTTTCGTGTCAGATTGACAAACAGGTGCCTTTCACACTCTACTATTTCAAGCATATGTACTGTCTGAACTCACAAATGTCAGTTATTCACTGGTTTCTGTATGAAAATACATCATGTAAGATAATAATTAATGACCACGAATTAACCCAGATATTTAACAACTACATCTACACAGTAATTAATAAAAAAGAGTCAGACTGATGGAATAATGGCCACTACAAAAACTGAACCAATAATATTTTCTGAGGAAGAAGTAATAGCTTCCACTAGATCCCTTAAACTTAATACCTCTGTAGGACCAGATAACATTAGCCCAAAATTGCTATTAGAAACTATACAGGCATTCTCAGAACCCCTGACTATTCTGTTCAACAAAGCTATAGATAGTGGTGCTATACCAGAAAACTGGAAAACATCAGTTGTTATCCCAATTTATAAAAAGGGACCAAAACACCAAGTAGATGACTATAGACCTATCAGTCTCACTTTGATTTGCTGTAAGGTTATGGAAAGATTTATCAAATGCAAAATAGAAACTGAAATAACAAATCTGGGAATAGCTGACACATTTCAACATGGCTTTACCCCATTGAGATCCTGTACAGCAAGCCTTATTACATCCTATAACTCAAGTCAGTAACAGTATAGACAATAACAAACCAGTAGGCATTACATTGCTTGATTTCTGGAAAGCGTTTGATAAAGTACCACATACAGAACTAATCAAGAAACTAACACAATTAGGAATAAACATTCAAATTGTAGTGTGGGTGAATAATTGGCTAGAGTCTAGAACTCAGAAAGTAAGGGTCGGGGATAGTCTTTCCAACCCAGGGAACATCACTAGTAAGGTCCAGCAGTGGTCCATCTTGGGACCCACACTATTCAATATCTTTATCAGAGATATAAACACCAACATCAAAAACTCTAAGGTAACATTTGCTAATGACTCCAAATTGGGTGGAGAAGTGGACGCCATAGACAAGTACTACACATTATGTAGTGACTTGAAGGAAGTTGAGAAATGGTGTATACATAATAAAATGCAACTCAATCAGGATAAATGCGTAGTAATGCACTTCAGAAAAAATAATCCTGAATACCTATACCAATTTAACAACCATGTATTAAAAACATCACTAAAAGAAAAAGACCTGAGAATCATGATGAATAACAGCCTTACATCAAGGCATCATTGCAAGAGAGTAGTCCAGATAGCAAACTCTATACTTAACAGAGTAAAGTGCACCTTCATTAACAGAAGCCAATCCCTTATTATTCCACTGTACCGAACATACATCAGGTCATACTTGGACATTGATTCACCATTCTGGAGTCCACAGGACATTATAGACAAAAAAATACTTAAGTCAGTGCAGAGAAGAGCAACTAAATTGGTCCCCATTTGAGGAATCTGCCCTATGAAACTAGATTGCAAAAGACAGGATTGGTTAGCCTGGAGGATAAAAGGTCAAGGGGAGACCTGCTGCAGCTCAACAGAAAACTTAACAATGGGGACCTGGCTGAGCAATGTGGTTTTACATTTAAGAACAGAAATGCCAACCTTAGAAGCCATGATAGTCAACTGTATATTCAAAAGGCAAACACTTATAAAAGGGATAATTTCTTTATCATCAGGGCTGCCAAAGCTTGAAATAGGCTCCCTTATGATGTGGTACATGTGAGGAAGCACAGTGACTTCAAAAAGAGGTTAGACAAACACCTAAAATGGGTCATACCAAACTCCAACTGAGACACCCACTAGGAGTGGGAGACACTCATGATGGGCTTATGCCTTCTTGTTTCTTATTGCACCAAGTAATGCTGAGTAATACTGAGTACAGTATGTGTATAAATAGAAACACTATATGGCATCCTGGTGCACCATGTCTCTTCCCCACAGTTGAAGCAGCTGAACACTGCTGCCACTTGTTCCCTTCCCCACAAGCCACCTGTTTTCTGCTATACATACAAGGCTGCTGCACCTTGCTGTCCACTGTCTTCTCCCACACAGTTTGGGATTATGCACCCTGCTGTCTCCATCCTCTGCCTAAAGATTCAGGGTTGTTGCCCCCTGCCCAAACAGTTAGGGTTGCTGAATCCTGCTGCCCTCTCTCCCCCCCACCCCACAGTCAGGGAGGCGGCGCCTGTTGTGCCTTGTTCCAACTGTCAGGGCTGCTGTGCTCTGCTAAGCCCTTGAGTCCCTGGTCCCCCAGCCTCCACAGTTGGGGCAGCTGCACCATGCTACCCTCAATCATCAGAGGTGGAGTTTTTGCTGCATCCTACTACTCACTTCCATTGCCCCAAATAAGCAGGGTTGCTGCACCATGCACACCCTGTCTAACAGTCAGGGCTGCTGTACCCTGATGCCCCACTGTGTCCATCCACACAGCTGAGGCTTCTGCACCATGCTGTCCTCTGTCCCCTGTCACCACAGCCAGGGCTGCTGCACCTGCTGCTGTCTAGACAGTTGGGGTTGCTGTGGCCTGCTGTTCCCTAGAGCTCCATGCCTCTGCAGTTAGGGCTGCTGCACCATGCTGCCATTTGCCACAAGAGTCAGGGCATTTGCTGCACCCTGTTGCATGCCTCCAGTGGCCCTGCCCATCTGGGGCAATGGAAGTTAGTAACAGGGTGCAGCAAAAGCCCCTCCTCAGGTGACCTAGGGTAACATGATGCAGCAGCCCCAACGGTGGAGGCAGGAGACCTGGGAATCATCTAGGGCTTAGCAGAGCACAGCAGTCCTGACTGTGGAGACAGGAACAGGGTGCAGTGTCCCTGACTGTGGGGGTGGGGGGGAGAGGGCATCAGGGTGCAGTAACCCCAACTGTTCGGGCAGGGGGCAGCAGGGTACAGTAACTGTGAATCTTTAGGCAGGGGATTGAGACAGCAGGGTGCATAATCCCCAACTACGTGGGAGAAGACAGTGGGCAGCAGAATGCAGCAGTCTTGAATGTGGAGCAGAAGGCAGGTGGCTTATGAGACAGGAGACAGGTGGCAGCAGAGTTCAGCTGCTTCAACTGTGGGGAAGAGACATGGTGCATCAGGATGCCATATAGTGTTTCTATTTATACACATACTTGATGTATTTTCACACAGGAAACACCAAAGAACTGAAATCTGTGAGTTCAGACAGTACATGTGCTTGAAATAATAGAGTGTGACAGGCACCTGTTTGTCAATCTGACATGAAAAAAGTTCTTACATTAGTGTATTTATGAAAGCTACATCAAGGCCAAACTATTTCTATGAATGAGCAGAATTTAGATTTATTTTAGATTCATTAAACATTCCTGTGTTGTATAGTTAGAACAAATCAGAGTTTTGAAGAGAAAGAACTAAGAGCTGTGATACAGAGAAGCTGATCTCTCACAGAGAAAGATTTCCACTACTTCAATTCAGCATTTAAACTCAAATGAATAACTTTTTATTAGAAAAGAATGAGTGAGTTTAATCTGTATAAACACAAACCACTGATTGAGTTTGTAGGAAATTTTGAGAGCAAACCATTAACTCTACAGCCTGCTGTGACTGGGTATCTGAAGCTACAAGCCACAGTACTACAAGATGATGTCATAGCTCTGTATGCCTGACTGAGACAGATAGAAATAACTTCACTTTTTTCAGCCACTGTGGAGCAAGTTAACAAATGTTGATTTGAAGAAAAACACAAAACCAAACAGCATGAAATTTTCAGGAAACTCTAATCATGACACGGGGACTTGAATTCAAGCTTTATTAACAATATGCAAAAACCTTTGCACATGATCTTTAATTTATTTACTGATTTCCAAAACATCCTTCCATCAGAGAATTTTTGTTTATTGGTTTTTATAGCACTTTTTCATTTGCTTTATTATTCTCTATCTCTCTCTCTCTCTCTTACATGTATTCTTCAAATTTCTGTATTGTTGCCATGTGCTAATATTGTCATTTTCTTTGTAAATTTTCTAGAGATAATCTATCTCTTCTATTAAGGTTATAACCTCTGAGCTTATTCATTGATTTGTTTTTCCGCTAATTCTCCTTGTTGTGAAAGGAGTCAAGTTATCCAAAACCGGATTTAGTGTTTTTTGGAAATATTCAAAAGCCTCACTTACATCTTTCATTGCATTTAGTTGGGACCAATTTGTTATAGATAGTTCCATTTTAAACAGACTTTCAAAGTGGTTGCACACTTTTCTGAATTCTATTAACCTTGGTCGTATTTTGGGCCTTTTGTTGCTCCAGATATAAAACACAGGTGCATGGTAACTCACACTACCTGGTAAAGTATCACTGATAGAAATATTTGTTTTGTTATTGGTCAAAACCCAGTCAATCAGACTACCCTTGTTTGTCTTGTTATTCTGTCTAGTTTCAGTTATAACCTGATCTAGGTGTACCTTTAACAAAGCCCTTTTATACTTCTTATTTTGCAGCCCTAATCATTTTAGATTTACATCACCTAAAATTAAGACTTCACCACATCCCCGCTTTGCAATTATTTCAACTAACTCTTCTAACCCTCTTATGCCATTTTTGGGGGATTATAAAATCCTCCCAGGGATATCTGTTTAGTGTTTCCTAGTTTCATTTTAAACATAAGTAGCTGGGGTTTCTGTTTTTACTTTTTCTACCTCTAATACTTCTACTTGGTTGAGTATATAAATCAAAATCAAACCCCTAATCTTATTGGGTCTGTCAGGTTTAAATGTTTTGTATCCAGGCAGATAGATTTCTTGATCCCTAATTTTCTCAGTTTGCCAGGATTAACTAATTATCATTATATCCAGTGCATATTTAATTATCCAGGCTTCAAATGCACTCCACTTTGCTTTCAGGCTACTAATATTCATGTGGGCTTCTCTCTGACCTGGATAGTTTAGTCAGTCTTTTTTTTTTGATCGAATGGAAATTTACAAGAAGGCCTTGGATTTCACTCAATATCCCCTGCTAGCAGTAACCTTGCAATTAAAGCCAAGTGTGGAGTTGGCAGGATTGCTTTTCTATTTAGATAGTGCTCTAGTCTTACTACATTCCTGGAATTTAGAAGATAAATGTATTCTCAGCTGAATCATTATTTTGTATGCATTTGCCTCCATGATCCATCCCATACAATTTACTTCCATGATTTATGTTGCCATTCTGTATTTAAAAGTCTGCTGTGCAGACACTTAATATATACTAAATATTGGGTAATATTTAACTGGAAATGTTGTTATGGTGTATGATTGGCCAGTGCAAGCCCTATATGTTGTGCCGTACAGATCCCCCCCCTTTTTTTTGCTTGACATCCTTGGTGATAAGACTGTGATATAAACTGAAACAGTTTCCTATGGTACTTCATGCAATGTATTAACATTGTCCAGTAATATGAAAGATTGGTAGCATAATTATCTTGCCTTAATATTCTGTAACATTTAGCAGAGTTTAGCAAAAAGAATGAGCTATGTGGTATAAATTGAAGCTGCATTTCTTTGTAGATAATATGACATTATTTCCATACTTTTATGGACTTCTGGTGATTCTGCCATTCAAACAACTTGAGTTCTGCTGTTTTCTAAGTCAGGAAAACATTTTTTGAAGTTCTACAATGTTTGAAAAAATAGTTTCCTGACTCGGTATTCTTGTTTTATGAACTTATTTTGTTTCATGATCTTCTTTTGTGTGTCTCTCATTAAAAAAAAAAAGAATATCCAGAACAAAAAAATTATAGGCATGGATGGCTTATATATTCAAAAGTAAGCAAATTGCAAGTCAAATATAGGACCTGCAGTTCTGAAAGTGACATATTCCATGACACTGGCACCTGATGTATTTGGATTATGCTTTATTTCTTTTTAAATATAACTTTAAAGTACTTAAAATTTTTGAAATATGTGAGCAGTACTTGATATTAATCTTCACTGTGTCTCTCAGTAAGATGGCAGACTTCATGTGGTGTTTTGACTGCAGAACTGCATTTCATGTCCTGTTTTTAAAACAAGCTTCTTTCATGAAAGAAAAATTACAGGCTCATGAAACAAGAACTTGGCTCACAAAAGAAGAATTCCCTTTTCCTATTAAAATGATGGGAAATGGCACAACAACAATAAAAATATTTTTTCCATGCAGATTGTTGTAATCTTTATGATGGGAAATGTTTTATTATGTGTATTCACTGTATTTGACATTGTTGAATGCTTCTGTTTGATTTACCTTGATTTAACTATAATTAAACAGTTTCTTTTATGTTCTTAAAAAAATTCAATATTTTTTTAACCCAAAAAATAAAGTTAGAAAACATTGTAGTTATTTCCTTTTTTTTCTTTTCACAGATACTGAACTAGATTAGAGTACTGCTACTGCAATTTTTGTTACAAGGAAATACCTACAAGAGAATGTGCTTGTACTTTGAACAGACAGAAACGGTACTTTGCTAGACATGGCCTGCCTTACAAAGCCTGATGGTTCAGTATCACATACTACTTCACAGGCAACACGTGTTGTCTGTGACTTTCCACAAGTAAAGAAAAGAAAGAAACATGGCAGATATAGCTGCAAAGCCCATACTCTGTCACAGAAAGAACACTGTCTAATAGGAAAACTGATAGACTAAACCCAAAGGGAAAATTTCATAGTACCAGCCAGCAAATAAAAAGGAAGAAAAAAACATAAAAATGCCTGTGCAGCTAGCATCCATCATAGCAGAGCTATTTTAAGGTGTTGTCTGCAAAAGCAAAGCTAGAGCACATCATATCTGCAATAATGAGACATAAAGGTAAGAAAATTAAGAGAACAATAGAGATTTTGAAATTACATCTCAGAGTAAAACAATGTGTAAATATGGCTGTAAGCTTCTGATCACATCTGCAGTCACAGATGATGTCTCAAACAGATGAATTAAAGAAAACATTTTCAAGATTAAAATGAAGTTGCATGAGTTCCTAGATTTGAACAGAAAGAAATTTAGCCTCATCCGTGATGGGTTTTATCTGCACAGTGAGCAGAGAGAGGCATATTTTTGGGAGGACACATACCATCCACTGAGTAAGCAAGTAGCTGCCTGGGTTGATGAAACTGGAAAAACACATAGGCCCATGATATTCAGAAGAGTTGTGTCATGTGCAACAGGGATAAGCCAGCGCAAGTACGGAAATGTGCCATTGTGAGATATTCAGCAGGAGGTGGCTGTGCAGTGCAATAAGCAATGCACCAGAGCACAATAGTAATGAATGCATGCACAACCGTAGGGGATGGAACCATGAATAAAATGTGCAGTGCGATATTCAACAGCATGCGCTCTGCACAATAGGAGAGCTAGCGGAAGTTGTGCAACAGCGGAAATGGTCCAAAATAAAAAGGAGCAAGAGAGGGGTGCAAGAACGCAAAAGGGAAACCACAGGTGGGAGCGTGGTGACAGACAGCCAGGGAGGTACAGAAGGTAGCAGTGTGCAGGACTGGGCAGGAGCAGGACAGGGCCCACCAGAACTGAGCCATAGACAGGGTAGGAGTGGGGAGCCTGTGCCACTGTGCAGCAAAGGCTATGGAGTGCCACAGTGGACTGAGGGCAGTGGCAGGAGGCAGGACAGCCACAGCCATAGGCTGGAGGTGTATCTGGTGCAGGGGGAGCATCTGGAACAGACAGCGGGGGGAACTGGACAACAGCTGCCGGGGGGAACACCAGCCAGGGACATGGCCAGCGCCACCTTCCAGATGAAGGCGGTAATGAGGAGTGTGAGAAGGCAGGCAGCAGAGGGGGGCAGCCATGGAAGGGACCGTCGGTGGTACACCCAGAACAGGCAGTACCAAGCCTGCACCAGCTTTGAACACTACTCTGACACAGAGATTGTGGGCTGGTACCGCCTGAACCGGGTGATCCTGAGGCAGCCCTGTGAGCTGTGCAGTGATGAGCTGCAGGCACCCACACGACAGAGCCATGCTCTGTCAGTGGAGATGAAGGTGATAGCCATTATGTGCCTGCTCACCACAGGCACCTTCCTGAGACCAACAGGGACACAACAGGCATAACCCAGTCAGCCGCGTCATGCCTACTCACACAATTCCTCAGCACACTGCTGCCACATGTTGCAGAGTACATCTGTTTCCCCAGTACACAGGCGGAGCACACAGCACACATACGGGAGTTCCACAGGGTAGCACGGTTGCCTGGCATGCTCAGGGTAATTGACTGCACCCATGTGGCCATCCGCATGCCACCTGGCCCAGAGGGAGTGGCATACATCAATTGCAAGGAGTACGCAAGCATAAACTGCCAGGTGGTGTGCGATGCCAGGGGGTGCATTACCAATGTCTGTGCCACTCACCATGGAGGAGCACACAATGCCTTCATCTGGCACCAGTCTGCACTGTGCCACAGGTTTGAGAGTGGGGACATCCCCACTGGCCATCTAGTGGGTGAGTATGCATATCACGCAGGACGACTTGAGCAGACGTGAGGGGGGTACATAGTCAGAGGTGCCATGAGTACTGACCTTGTTGGCCCATGGCATAATGAAGCAGACCACCATACTAATGTCCACCCTCTACACACAGGTGACAGTGGTTACCCACTATGTCCCTGGCTGCACACACCATGCCGGCACCCCACGACCCCATCACAGCTACGGTACAATGAGGCACATGCCACAACATGGAATGTCATCGAGTGGGTGTTCGGGATGCTGAAGTCACAGTTCCAGTGCCTGGACACATCTGGCGGTGCCCTACAGTACAGCCTCTTGAAGGCCTGTCAGCTATTCCTGGCCTGCTGTATCCTGCACAACATGGCCACCAACTGTAGGATAGCCGTAGAGGTCAAAGAGGGGGACAGTGGTGGGGACAATGTGGACACCGGTCCAGCCAGTGTTGGGCAGCCACCCACTGGGTGAAGAGACCTCCGCCTTATCCGGATGTCACAGCTGCACCGGGACACCATTACAGAAGAGCACTTTGGTCAACACAGGTAGGTCACGGGGCCATGCGCAACTACCAATGGCAAGGGCACAGCCCACAGACAGGCAGGACAGAACACCAGAGGCAGATGGCAGTAAGAAATGGGTCTGAGTGTGGCACCACACAGAACGTCAGGGATGGGCAGGGCCGAACACGACACGTGCACACAAGCACACACACCACAAGATATGCACAAGGGGTAGACAGCACGCCAACCCCAATTGCCACCCCAACCCCCACACAGGTCCACACACGACCATGCCCAGTGGCCATCACTGTGCATGCCTCAGACGCTGGCCACCATTGCACACTGGTGGACAGCACAATGCAGGCATCATCATGCACACACCACAGTGGCCAGCAGCCGGGATGGTGTGCACAGGGACCATGTGTGTGCAGGGCTGGGTACCCCACCTTTGCATTGCATGATGCACACCACACTGCACATAGGACAGTGACAGACACTGGCCATGATGGGAGACAGGTCAGTCATGCGGCACAGTACCACTGTCACCATGGATGCATGGGCAGCCCTGCTGAGACCTGCCAGCTGTGCCAGGCTGACCATTGGCCTCATGGGGTGGCACCGGCGGTCCCCCGGGGTGATGCTGCATGAACATGACCATGTTCACGCAGGGGTCTGCAGCCCACCGAACATGCCCGCATCAGGCGTGCTCGGTATGCCCACAGCCGAACTCGGTGTCGACATAGCAGGTGTTGCATGGCACCGGGAATGGGGGGGTGGATGTGACACTGCGCGGTGTCTGCAGAGGATGGGCACTGAATTGGGTGCCCAATGTGGCCATGACAGCTGTCTGTGCATTGGTCTGCCTGTCAATGGCAGTGGTCACATCCGCCCACTGCTGGGCCATCTCTGCCAGGAGCAGACCGTGGTCTCTGTTGCATCGCTCCTCTGCCTGGCACAGAACCGCACTGAGTGCATCCACCACCGTCATGAGCCGCATCTTCTGATCTACTGAAGCCTGGAGTAGATGGCTGTGCTCATCAAAGAGGTCATCCGCCGGTCCAGCTTGCTGTCCCTCGTGGTGTTCCTGGCCCTGCTGGCCAGCACTCCTTGACAATGGGTGCTGCACACCAGAGCCATACTGGGGCATGTCCACACATGGTGCACTGCCACCGCCCCCGACACTGTCCCCCCATTGCCATTGGCTGACTGCTGGCACTGCCCTTCTGGCTGCTGATCACCAGGGCTCACCGGTGCCACCACAGTGGCCGCAACAGCCCCACCACCTTGGATGCACACCAGTGCTGCCCCACTGGGGCATACAGGCACAGGCTGGGACTGTGTTGTTACGCAGGCCTCCACAGTGGCACCACCCATGGCAACGCCCATGCCATTGCCTGCTGTGGGACCATCCTGTGTCCTACACGTATCACTGTCTGAGACGTGTGGTCCATCATCATCGGTGCTGGATCTAGCACCAATCCATGTCCAAGCATGCTGGAGACCATGGGCACTGTCATGCTGGGACACAGACAGGACCTCGTCCACACCCACACCACCCTCATCAGTCCAGACAGATGTGCAGGTATGCATTAGTCCGGTCCCTCAGACACCTGTGGAGGTGGCTGGGTGATCCTCCATGTCCAGGGCATCCCCTTCAGTGGACACACCCACCACTGCTGACCCATGTAGATGCTCAGGAGCTGTAAGGGAACACATTAGCATTAGTGGCTCTGCCCTGCCCTGTGGCATTCCCTCCACCACCCACACAGTGACAGCACAGGACCTACCATGCAGTGATGGGCTGCCACCCATCTGGAAGCCACCACCAGGAATGCCCTCATTGGCACAATGCTGCATGCTGCCAGCCACCCACTCCTCCTCCTCTGGTGTCAGGCATGGCACATCTGGCTGGCCCCCACCGGTGGCAGCACGTGCAGCCCTGGCACCATGCCATGGCCAGGTAGGTGTTCCATCCATACACTGGTAGCGTCTGTCTGTCCGGGTATCACGGTGTGCATGGATCCACCCCGCAGTGGGATGGGGGCTGTCTAGTGGGGGTGGTGGTGGTGATGGTGGGGGTGCATCATGGCTGGGCTGTGCAGGCACACACACACCAGGGGGGCTTTGCTACTGGTTTGTGCTGATGTTTCCCTTCCCATGTTTGCACCCTAGGCCCGGAGGAGTGCCGTAGGGCAAGGCAGGCCCATGTACAGGAGGAGCAGGACCAAGTTGGTGCACTGCCGATGCAGCAGGGACACCGTGGAGGGACCATGGGCCAGCAGCACCCTGTTGCTCTGGATGCAGGTGAGTGCTGTGTTTCCCCTTACATCTGTGCATGCTGGGTTGCAGGGGTGGTGACGGGGCATGGCCACCAGCACTTGGCCCCACTGCCATGTACACCACATGGTGCACTCAGCACTGTCCTGTGGCACTGCATGTGTGGGTGGGTGTCGCAGGTGGTCCGTGTGTGCACTGGGTACATGGCTGTGCCGCTGCCTTCACTCCGCATAGCCATGTCACTGTACAGCCACAGTGGTGCTGTGCAGGACATGGGTGGTGGTTGTGTGCAGCATTCCACATGGCTGTGGGTGCCTGAGTAGGTGGGTCATGTGGGCGCGGTCACTGTGGGTGATCACATGCCATCACAGAGGTGTGGCCCATGGTTGTATGCTGTACACAATGGGTGGGCTGCAGGGGTCTGGCCAGTCATGCGTGATGACTCTGCTCCCTTGTCCTAGGTGGACAACACTGGACTGCACTCGAGCGGAGTGTCCAGGAGCTGCTGCAGCTGGCGAGGGCCACCCTTGGGCTGCTCCAGAGGATGGAACAGGGTGGAAGATGGCGTCACCAGCAGAGACACAGAGATTGAAGTGGGGAAAGGGGTCAATGTTAGGCCCACTATGCCCCTGATATGCATTCCCCCCTTGACTAACCCTCACACCCCTTCATCCCACTCCCAGCTGTTCACCCTTGCCCCATGCCCACCCCCACCTGGTATGTGGCCCTTCCCCCCCACATTGTAAATAGTGTTATTTCTGTTTTGTATATTGTTCACATCTATAATACACACTTACTTGTTATGACAACTGTGGTGGTCTCTGATTTGCAGCAGGATTATGGTGCTTGGCTGCAGTGGAGCGCATGGCATCAGGGTGGTGCAGGTCTGGGCATGTGTGTGTCTGGCAGGGACCCGCCTGTGGTGTGGGTGGAGGACTTGGACCCTGTCTGTGGCATGTGTGTTGTTCCCTGTGTACTGGATGTCTGTGTGCAGTGGTCCCTGGTGCATGAACTTTGTCCCTGGCACCCCTGTCAGTATGCCCATGGCCCATGCAGCTGGCACCCTTGCATGTCTGTGGTATGCACAGTCTGCTGGCATGTCATTGGTGGCTGTCCATGCTGGCCACCCTCTGGCCACAGCACAATGGTGGCTTGCCTCCTGTCACCAGTATGGTGCACATCTGCCTTGGGTGGCACTGTGGTCTATGCTGCTGTTGTCCGTCCTCCATGCTGTCACTGGTGTCTGTTGTGGGGTCTGTGTTCTGATGTCTGTCACTTGTGCTCAGGCTGCATGCTGGTGGTGGATGGCTTCATGGTGCACATGCAGGATGGCTGGTACACCTATGCCATGGTGGGGTGCAGGCCATGGGTACACAGCATCAGTGGTCGCATGCCAGTGGAATATGTTGCCCCACTATTGTGCCCCTGTGTTGGGGTGCCCTTGCATCTGGGTGGGTGTTTGTCCATGGCCTGTGTTGCATCCTGTGTGGCACATGCCTCCATGCACCACTTTGGACATCTGTGCTGGCTGTAGGGGCCAGTGCCAGGACAGGGTGGGTGCTTGGGTGGGTGTGCAGGGTGCTGTCCTGCTGGTGGTGGGGTCCAGGGCAGACCTTGTCACATGTGGGGTCCCTTGGGTACCGATGCAATGTTGACCTCTCTGCTGTGCCATGGGGGGGCTGTGCAGGGTGGCACTGTGTCTGCAGTTGTTGCATAGGTGGCTGGTGCTGCCCACTGTAGGGTGCTCACAGTGGGGCTGCCATGCATGGCTCCATGGTGCACAGGGTTGCATTGTCACAGCGGGGGTGGTGGCATGCATTCGGTGCCATGCACTGTTGGGTGCTGCTCCTGGGCAGGGTGTCTGGGGATCGCTGTGCATGGTGTGCTCTGCATTGGTCATATAGGGTGGCACTGGGTGGCTGGATCTCCTTGTGTTGCGGTCACTGCTTGCCATGGGGTGTGCTGGGGCACCGTGCCCCAGCTGTGGATTCAGTGCTGGTGTTCATGGGCTGGTGGTTCATCCAGCTCACCACAGGTTGTGCATTTCATGGAGCATGGGGGGGTGCTGTCTGTTCTGCTGCATGCTCCTCTGCCCATGGCTTCCATGGGTGGTGTCCCTGCACATTCCTGGCTGTGCTACTTCGCTACTACCCTGCTCCACTGCGCATCCCTGGTTGTGCCATGGTGCAGTTGGTGCGATATTCAGTTGTGTTGCACAAGCGCACCTTGGCCTGCGCTGTGTTTGAATATCGTGCGTGTTGTGTATGGGCACACTGGACTTGTGCTTGCTCTTCCTATTGCGCTACTTTGTGGCGCAGTCTGAATATCCAGGCCATAGTGTTTTGCCATTGGTTGAACAGCATGATTTGCATGAGATGGAGGAACAGAATGACTTCTTCAGCAGAGCAAAACAAGACACAGTGCCTGATGTGGACATGTGATGACATGTGTAACATTAGAGAAAAGTCTTTTGATGAGGTAAAGTACTTCATTAATCTTCTCATCATCACAAAGTTTAACAAAAAGTATAAACTCATATAAAACATAGACAAATGCCCATTAGATCTCACAGTGGTTTGATGGATCACTCGCTGGCATGTTTGCCACTGGGGTATGTGGCAGTGTATTGCACCACATGGGCATGATCACTGTCCATAATACAGGAATACACAGCTCTGTGGCCAAAACGTACCGGATCAGGAATGCTGTCACTAAATTTGCACACCTAGATATTTTATTAACAGAAGGTGACATAGACAGTGCCCTAGTTTTCATTGGACAATTTTAAAAAAATGCACCTTGTGATTAAATCTCAATGCGGGACACAGAGTAGATCTCTGGCTGTATTACAGTAACAGAAATACAGTTAAATGACAAATTTGGGAATGAGACAGCCACCTTTAAGCTGGCAAAGAGAGACAAATTTAAATGCGTGTCATGCAACCACCTACTTTACAGTTCACAAGCAGTACCCAAAGACTGGAGGATAGCAGATGTAGTCCCCTTATACAAAAGTGGGAACAAAGAGGAAGTGGGGAACTACAGACCAGTCAGCCTCACCTCGGTAGTGGGGAAGATCATGGAAGCACTACTGAAGGAGAGATTGGTGGAACATCTGGTTGTCAATGGACTACAAGACCCAAGGCAGCATGGTTTCACCAGGGGAAAGTCATGTCAGACCAACCTCATTGAATTTTTTGACTGGGTGACTATGGAGGTGGATCAGGGGAGGACAGTGGACACGGCCTATCTGGACTTCAGCAAGGCCTTTGACACTGTGCCACATAGAAGACTATTGCACAAACTGGGGAATATGGGTGTGGGCAGGACAGTAGTGTGGTGGGTAGGTAACTGGCTGGGCAGCAGGACACAGAGGGTGGTGGTAAATGGCTGTCACTCCACAGAGGGAAGAGTGACCAGTGGGGTACCACAGGGATCAGTGCTGGGACCGGTACTATTCAATATCTTCATCAGTGACATTGCACAGGACCTAGAAGGCAGAATTTCACTGTTCAGCTGATGACACAAAGCTCTGTAACAGAGTAGACACACCAGAGGGTGTAGACAGAATGAGAAGGACCTGCAGAAACTTGAAGAATGGTCAGGGTTTGGCAGTTGAAATTCAATGCAAGGAAGTGCAAGATAATGCATATGGGGTACAAAACCCTGGCACAATATATCAGTTGGGGTGAGGATATAGCATGCACCAAGCAGGAAAGGAATCTTAGAGTTATCATCTCTGATGACCTCAAGGCAGGGAACAGTGTGACAAGGCAGCAGGTAAGAATAGGATGCTGGGATGCATAGGCAGGGCATCACCAGCAGGAAAAGGGAGGTCATAATTCCACTATACAAGACACTAGCGAGGCCGCACCTGGAGTACACTGTGCAGTTCTGGAGACCTTACCTATGTAAGGACATAGACAGGGTAGAGAAGGTTCAGAGGAGGGCAACAAAGATGGTGCATGGATTGCATCACAAGTCCTATGAGGACAGGTTGAAGGCACTGAACATGTACTCCCTGGAGGAAAGGAGGGGAGAGGGATATGATAGAGACATACAAGTATCTTACAGGGAGGAACAGGGTGCAGGAATGCACTATTTTTAAGCGTAAAAGATGTTCTAGGACTAGAGGTCATGGGATGAAGTTGGAGGGAGGACGATTCAGAGGAAACGTGAGGAAGAATTTCTTCACAGAACGGGTGGTGGACAAGTGGAACACCCTGCCAGAGGAAGTGGTGGGGGCTGAAACAATCACAGGATTTAAGAATGCATGGGATAGACATAAAGGAATTCTGGAGGTCAGGGGTAAGGGGCAACAGACTTCCTGGAAAACATAAACTGAACTTACAAACTTAAATGGGCAGACTGGGTGGGCCATAGGCCCTTATCTGCCGACACTGTCTATGTATCTATGTATCTGTTGAAAACTGCAAAGTGGAATCAGATGTGGGGACATTTGGTTGCATATTTACTACTTAAGAGTGAGTTTACATTAGGTGAAACAGTGTACATGTTCTTGTAATGTTTCAGAAAAATGTACACAAATAAGATCAGGATGTATCACAGTTATGCTCTTCCAAAGGTGATGAATCAGAATGTGATACCGATGAGGTAGAGGATGTCACCTGGGTTCCCCGTTCCAAAAAGAAAAAAACACATACAGCAAGCACCACCACTAGTCACAGCCAGTACTGAAATAAAATCAGTGATCATGGTAGCTCTTCTGGGGGCAGCCACAGCATGCATGAATCAGGGTCAGAACAAAAAGTCACCAAAATTGCTGGAGTTCCTGGCATGATGACAAAATGTTCCACCTCAGTTGTGTGGAGCTATTTTCATATAAGTCTCAAATATTAATGTTTTGCTGTCTTCACCTTTTGTCATCCGGAAGTTGGGGGGGGGGAGTGATGAGCTAGTCTGGGACAACATCACTAAACTGGCACTTGCAAAGAGCACATCAAACCATTTGGCTGGGCAGCAATCCCGAGCAAGGGAAAAATATCTGTGATGAAAATAATCCTACAGACAATAGTGATAGTGAAGAGACCAAGAGACAGGGCAGAAAAAACACATGTTCGACTTCAGTAACAAAAATATTTGTACAAGCTACAGTGTCACCACAGCAATCCCGTGGTTTTTGACCCCCTGCATAAAAAAACAGCATGTCATTACTATGGTGCTTGAACAAAAAACTGCCTACAGTAGATCACATCAAGTCACATTAAAAATGAATCAGTTAATTGCTGAATTTATTGCCAAGGACCTGCAACCAGTTTCCGTGGTGGAGAATGATGGTTTTAGTGTCCTTTTAAAATATTTTGACTGGCAGTATAGCCCAAAGGTTAGAGCAACATCCTGTGAATGAGCTTACTATATCTAGCTGAGCTGGGTTTGATTCTCACAACCTCCACTTGCATACTTTGTGGCTCTGAGCAAGTCACTTAACCAGACCAAAGCTCCCAGGTCACCCCTGAAAACAGGCACTTGTGCCTAGTGGGCCTTACTCTGTTAACAAAAAACAAAAAAAAAATACAATTTTGCTCCATGTTACAACATACCAAGCCATAAATATTTTGCAACTGTGGCTGTTCCCAAAATGTACGAATGTATGCAAAGCAAAATAAAATTGGCTCTTTAAGAGAGTGAATGTGGTTCTGTGCACCTGACCAATGACATGTGGACAATTTCTCAAACCACTGATTATATGTGAATAAGTGCACATTGGGTGCCATGATCATCTTCAAACACCCCCACAAGCAGCAGAGTACAGGAGGGAAGATAAATAACGGCAGCTCTTTGTGTTAGCATGTTTGGTAAGCATCACACCACTGACAATATTTTGGAAGAGTTGTGTAACATTTCTGGGTGGTTAGAGCCCCTGGGACTCAATACTGAATTTGTGGTTTCAGACAATGGCGCCAATATTGTTAGTGCATTGAAACATGTTGTTTTTACTCACATTCTGTGCTTTGCACAGTCATTAAATCTGTTAGTACGAGCTTTCCTTTCCAGTGACAATGGTATAGTAACACTAGTGGGAGCTGCAAAGGAAATCTGTGGCTGTTTTAGACACTCTGTAAAATCACATGGCATCTTGGCTGACCACCAGAAAAAAAAAACACCTTGCCAATACAGCAACTAAAACAAGATGTTCCAACAACGTGGAACTCAACATTTTACATGTGTGAGAGACTTCTCACACAAAAGAAGGCAGTCCATGAATATACCATGGAGCACAATGTGGCAGATAGTGATGTGCTGAATTAATTCCAGTGGGGCCTCATGGAGCATCTTACATTGCTCTTCACTCCCTTTGAGGAAGCAATTTGACAGAGTAGCAAAGAGAATGCTACTCTAAGCCAGGTTTCTCCCATCATAAATTTATTGAACAAAGAACTCAGGAGACTGCATAGAGGTTTTGACCAAAAAGGTGACAAATCTGGTATATCCCTTACCGACTGATACAGCAACTCCAGAATTGCAGAAGACATCACAATATCACGACAGACAAAAATGTTCTTCTTTCCGCTCTTCTTGATCCTCAGTTTAAGTTACAACAGCTGCCGCCTTCGGATCTCAATGACTCTTATCTCGAATACAAAAACCTGCTGATTTCAGCAATTGCAGAGCAGAAGGAAAGAACTGTGTTTTACAATACATGTGAATCATGTGATGTGGATGCTGCATCTGCTGATGCAACATATATACATGTATTGCTGTAGACAACAATAATTTCCACTTCATGCCACCATGTACTCCTTCATCAACATTAGGTTGTCCTGCACAAAGTCCTTTTTCATGGTCCTTGAACAAGACATGTCATTCTGAAAAGCACACAGATGATGACTTTTGCACTTTTTAGTCAAAACTCATGGAGACTGATAATTCAGATGTGTCTGTCATGGAGCCACCTTCTTTGTCTTTGTCTAATATTGTAGATGCCTTTTCATGAGATCCACTCATTAATATTACTGATGACCCTTTTGAGTACTGGCTGGAAAAGAAAAACATCTGTCCTGCACTATCTGCCGTTGCAATTAAGCATCTTAGATGCCCTCCCACTAGTGTTTACTGTGAGCATATATTGAGCACAGCTAGAACTGTTGTCTCTGATGGCTGCACAAGGCTTAGTCCTGAAAATGCATGGCACTTTACCTTCCTAAAAGTCAGTCTCAACAAATTTTCTTACCAGTTCAGTGAACAGTGGCAGGAACATAAAAGCAATGATGACGAACAGCTGCAACAAGTATCTCCTAATAAGGGTGCTCCCTTGATGGTGTTTGAAGAAGATGGTGATGATATTATTTAATTTAATTATTTATTTATTTGAATTTAGAGGACAAAGGTCAGCAACCATAACAGAAAGATAAAGTAAAAAAAATCCTTCTTGTGCGGTCACGGTGTATATTACATCATATGTATTGTTGTATGTGTTTTTCAGCTTGGGAGCCCAAATGGAGTGTAATTTATTTATTCAGCAAGTTAAAAATACAGGCAGTGAATTGCTGGTCCCATCAGTCATAACATTTTTCCACAGCTGCGGGGATTTCTATGGAAAAGCCACCCACAAGCTGCCACTTTTGAGAATACTGTAGTTGCAGGAGACACTGCATCTCTGCAAGTGGCAACCCACTTACACAGAGTTTTCCCCCAGCTCTGGGATTTTCAAGAATTTTGTTAATCCAGCCCCCTATTTCCTGTGAATGTTATGTGGTGGCTGACACACAGGATTGGCAAGAACAACAGTCAATTTATTTTTATTGCTGTTGGCTGCTTGCTTACCTTAAACAACATGAAAATACAGACACAAATTGTTTTTTTTTTAATGTTAAATTTCATTTTTTTTAACAAAGGGATCTAAGCCAGTCCGTTGGCACAGCGGTTGGATTTCCACTTGCGATGCCGGTGACCTGGTTTCAGGAATGGATCCAGGTCATCAGAGGGCTGGCCAGGTGGAGAAGGATTGAGTGTCCCTGGACTGCTCTCCTTCTCCAGAGGAGAGGGTGGTGTGTGCTCGGTGCAAAAGTGATTCCCGGTAGAGGCTGGGCACATCAAACAGCACCAACACCTAGAGAACTGAAGGGTGGGGCAGACACAGGTCATCATAGCATGTCTCTGCCCCTGCTTACAGGGGAAAGAAATCTCTGCAATGGCTGTCTCTGTGAAGCCCTGCCCCAGGGCTTTGATTAGCCTCCCAGCCAGCTCTCCCAACCAGAATCAGTACTTGTGGCACTGACAGGAGAGAATGGTGCCGTGACCCCACCCCCTGGGGGGGATGCTAGGGGTGCCAGGGAGAGCACCAGCATCACAGGAGGTGGGAGTACGAGGGGGGTCTGTGACCACGGCAGATGTTGATGGCTGGAATGCAGCAAAAAATACAATAAAGAGAAAAAAAAGGGATCTAAAAGAATAATACTGATGCATTTCTCATACTCAAATAGATTAAAAATAGGTTTACAATTCATCAGAGAATATCAGAACCTTTTGGAAATAGAATCAGAATCAGAACCTTGTCACAGCCGACCCGCCCATCCCTAGTTGTTATTCTTACACTTATGCACTTTGTGTGTTCTAAAGAAATGATTGAGTTCAAGGACTCTTTTGCATGCTCAGCCTTCCATTGTTTTGCAAATGTATATTTTGCCCTGGGTGCAGGGTCAGCTGCACCAAGAGATAACAAGTAGCATGTCCTCCTTTTTGATAAACAGTATCACAGCTAATCTAATCTATATAATCCTTCCAAATACAGTTCAACCCCATTTATCCAAACAGCATGGGGGACATAAAATATGTTCAGATAAACGGGGGGTCGGATAAAAGAGAGACAAACTGAATACAGAGACACAGCATAAAATATATCTTTATTAATTATTAATACACGTAACACTATGTAAAAAGAAAAGCACCAAACAAGTTAAAAAATGCATTTACAAAGGCGGACTACAGTGCAGAAGCTAATCAGAAGCTAATCATGAAAAACTATTCCTACAATGCTTTTTGTTTTCTATTGCCACACTGTTTTTGTGCAGCTCTTTGCTTCATGCTATGGAACTGCATTAGTTGCACTGGATCACAGTCTGGTTGTGATTCAATGTACAGCATACATTTGTCTAGCATTTTTACTGCCTCACCATGCAATGGTACCATTGCAGGGGGTGCAGTGTCATCCTCTTCGTCATCGGACTCAATTGCTGACTCCTCGGGCTGAGTTACCCATTGCAACAATGGTATTTTCAGACAGCAACTCGTGGCCCTGAGTGTTGGCATCACAGGTTACCCACTCATGTATTTCTTGCTCTATGGGATAGCCAGGTAGGGAGGATGCGGGGGATATCAGCTCCACCAGACAATCATCTGGTTTTGAGAGACTGTTGTTTACAGTGGGGGGTGGATTTGATCTTGATTACGAGAAGTTTTGATTCCCGACTTAATCCAAGATTTTTGTATGCTCTCTGCCAGTATCTGATTCCAAGCTTCTGAGGCCATGTATATGACATCTTTCAAGTTGATGGACTTAAGAATGCTGCTTAATAGTGTGTCCTCATTGTCTTCAGCTAAGACATGCTTTCTCCTTAAGCAAAGGACTAGAAATAGGTGTTACCTTCTCTTGTTCTTGGCAAAACCACAGATAAATGGCAGCATTATTCTGGTCATCATTACAAGTCGGCATGTTTTTTCTTTCACAGAAACCAGCAGCTGTTTCCATTTTCATTGCAAAATCCCACAACTTTTCTTTAGCTGATTTAATGTCACTTATGACTGATTTTCCAACACCAGATTCACCGGCCAGCACAACGGTTCTTTCACCATTCTCCAATCTGTCTAGAATTCTTAGCTTCTCAGACAGGGTAAGCAGAAGTCTCTTCAATTTGGTTGTCATGATAGCCCTGCCACCGCTGCCAAAACTCACTTTTTAATCACCTGTTTCACTCGTTGCTCATCTATCTAAACGGGAGTTAATCAAGACTTAATTAATTGACAATAAATGAGTGATTGACATTGCCCACAAAACATCAGGTATTAAGATTTAAGATTTAGTGCGGGGGGCATCAGATGAGGTCATTAGACAGGGAAGATTGGATAAGATGAGGTCAGATAAACAGGGTTGGGCTGTACTGGGAAACAATAAGGCAAAATGTGATTAACAAGACTACACTTCACCTGAGGTTAAAATAGTCAGACCTCATTTGATATAAGGGGAATGTGACTGGACTCATGGGTCCAGATATCTGGGGAATGCCAGCTACACAGATGGTTAAGTGTGGGCACAGAACACAGACCTGAGGGAACCAGAGTGGAGGTCTATGACAAGCCAATGAGATGGGGCATTGACAGGGTTTCAGACATGGTCTGGGACATATTGTGTCAGCATACGGGATCTGTATGAAGTGTGCAAGTACCAGCCAGAATGGAAAACCTGGACATGCACTATGTTAAGGCAGAAGGGAGAGGGGAGACATGATTGAAACCTAGAAGTTCATAAAGGGTATCAACAGGGAAGATTGCAGGAATCTATTCATGAGAAATGAGAACACAGTAACCAGGGAACATGGATGGGTGGTGGTGGGGAGGGTAGATTCAAAAGGATAGTTGGAAGTACTTTTTCACGGAGAGGGTGGTGGACATCTGGAATAGCTTACCAAAGCTAATGACAGAAGCCAAGTAGGTGACCAGATTCAAACAGGGATGAGCTAGGCAAATGGGGATAGTAAGGCCTAAGGGAGGAGTGTAGGATGAACAGCCAGGGGAGGTGGACACGGGGGCACCGGAAGTGCAAGAAGTCTAGTAAATCCATTCTGACTTCTGGTAGAGAACATAACATGGTAGTAAATGGGCAGACTGGTCAGATTAATACATCTCCGCATACCTTTAGAATCTAGGTATCTATATCGGCCAGCAGCAAGCATGCATTTGGGTGGTTACTTGAAAGATGCTTGTGCAGAGTACACAGTCACCTAAAGCAAATTGTCAGAGATTGCACAAAATACCTAGCCAGTTACAATACAAGGTGCACAAGAAAATATTTTCTTTTGTTCCTTTTACCTTTATGTTGGGTGCAGTAAGTTGCCAGTTTAGTGTAAGTAAAAATGCCAGTAGATTACACAAAAGTAAAACTGGAGCAGCTGTGGGACCTAAGCAGTAACACAGACATTATCAATGAGGAATTAATTAAGAAACAACTCATAGAGGCCTTAGTCAGAAAAGATCAGGAAGAGAAAAGAGGTCTCTGACCACAAGCAGTGATCAGAGGTAGGTCACCTCAATCATCAGATTATGTCCATGAGAAGGAAGAGCTGTGCGAGGATAAGTAGCCAGATGAGTCAGAGCTGTGCGATCCACTACAGCAGCAGAAGCAGAGACAGAAGCAGCTATAGCCAGAGGAGCATTAGCCACAGAGGCAGCCTCAGCAGCAACTTCAGCCACAGCAGCAGCAAGAAAGACTGAAAGCAGCTACTTTGGTTCAAACAGCTGATCCTGAACTGGAAAAGATAAGGATGCCATTCAAGCTGGAAAAGATGCAGAAAGTGGGAGAACTTCAGCTGGAAAAAAATGCAGATGGATAAAGCTAAAAAAGAAGCCCAGTGCAAACATGAACTGGGAGTGATTACATCAGCAGGCATTCAAAGCAGTAAACAGGGATGAGAATGCATGGTTAGCACATGGTCCCAAATCAAATTCTAAAATGTATCTTCACTTTAAAGAAGGCAATTATCAGATTCATTCCTCCAGATTTTTAAAAATAATTTAGGCAATCCAAATGGGAGAGGGGAACAGGGGCCCCCTGACGAAGCCTTGCTCAGAAGGCATTTTGTAGGGGTGTTTGGCCATTTGTAAATGCAGAGTTCCTGAATTAAAATCTTAAATTCCACTGATAGTGTGTGCACATTCTTGCTTTTTTTCCTGCCTTGTCTTTATTAATGGTTGCACTTTCAGAGGAGGTTGGTGTGCATGGCTCTTTTTTTAAGTGCAGGGGTGACAGTGTGCGCAGTAATCTGAGCAAGACCATAAGATGGAAGTAGGACAATGCTGACAACATGGAGAAAGGTGTGGCAAGCTGTTAGGGACATAATTCATAATCTCTGGCTGTATAGTAAAACACATACACTATATGGTGAAATACATGCATCATATAGTGAAATATATACATTGTATAGTGAAATACATACACAATGTAGTGAACCACATACAGTATCTACTGAAATATATACATCATATAGTGAAATACATATACTGTATACTGAAATACATATATAGTGAAACACATAAGCTATATAGTGAAATGCTTACATGTTATAGTGAAATACATACACTATCTACTGAAAATCCACATACACTATATACTGAAACAAATGTACTATGTACTGAAACATATACACTGCCTATTGAGATACATACACCACAGACTGAAACATCCACATAAACTACTGAAACAAATACTCTATAGATTGTAACACATACACCATATGTTGAAAAAATCTGCATACACTATACACTGAAACAAATATACTGTATATTGAAATACATACACTATCTGTTGAAATGCATACACTACACACTGAAAAAAGCGCATACACTATATATTGAAACATCTACACTTTATATTGAAATACATACACTATTGAAATAAATACACTGTACTGAAAAATATGCATACACTATATACTGAAACAAATACACTACATGGTGAAACACATACACTATGTATTGAAACACATACATTGTAGATTGAAAAATTCACATACACTATATACTGAAAGAAATAAACTATATACTGAAATGGACTATGTTCTGAAACTACCCATCCCCCTGCCCCTTCCCCTTGAATGGCCTGCAGCTGAACTTCTTGCCTGTTGCATTCAGTTAGCTGCTAGCTTGATGAGAGGCAGAGCAGGTAAACAAAACAGGGCTATCTCTTATTTTACTTCTTTATGGGGTTTTACATCTTGTTTTGCTTACACCTTTAATCAAATTTCAGAACATTGTGATGTGAAAAGAAACTTTTAAAACTAATTTAAAATGCTCTAGTTTATTCTTTTAAATAAGTGCTGCCTTCATTTACTGTTAGACAATGCATTTGTATAGGAAGCTAATACAGGATATTCCTAACATACCTGTATACATAGGGGGCTGCATGCATTTTTCCAAGTTAAATTGTTGATTGGTTTTATGTGTAAATAATTACTATGTTAGTCCAGCAACTTATCTGAGCTGAATGCTTGGGAAGCACTTAAGAAGCTATGGAAGTGTAAGCCAAAATCGTTGCTAGTTTGTACTCTATGGACTATGTAGTAGTAGTAGTAATGATTTTATTCATTATAATGAACAAGGTAAAACAATCCCATTGAGTACACAAATACACTCATTTTCAAGGGACACCTTCAACAAGATACATAACCTGGTTACAATATAGGAGAAAATACACAAACATACAAAAATACAAAATACAAATATACATATACACAATAAATACATACATTTCAGATACATAAATTACATCGATAACAAAACTTAATACATAAACATTCATCCATTTTCCAATATCGCACAACATTCATGCAACTTCTCACCTTGCCTATGATACCAGGATCTAATATTCATCCAACTTACTTTAACTCCATATCTTCTCAAGTCAGGAGGCAGGTTATTCCAAATTTTTGGACCCACATAAAACAACGTTGCACACCCATTCCTCGTCCTAAACTTTGATATTTCAAACTCTATATGTTGGACTGATCTCAATCCCCTACTTGGATGTTTAATTTTCAGATTTTTAGCAATATATTCAGGTAATTTATTATCAAGAAACCTACACATAATTTTAGTTATATGCTGGTTTCTTCTAATATACAAGTGATCCCATCCTATATTTCTATATAGCTCACAATGATGTGTAAGTCTATGTAACCCTGTAATGTACCTAGCCATCTTATTATATAAAACGTCTAATTTTTTCAAATCAACTTTATTTGCACCCCCATAAATTGTATCCGCATAATCAATCACTGGCACTAACATTGTATTAATTACATGAAGCCTTGTATTCCTAGAAAAATTACTTCTTATTCTATACAACATCCCCAATTGTTGCCCTAGTCTCCTGACTAAATTATTTATATGAACAGACCACTTGCAATGTACATCCAACCATAACCCTAGATATTTATACTCATCAGCTATCTGTAAGATGGAACCATCTCTCACTGTTATTTCCAATGATTTTGTCTACAAATGTTTACTTTTTTGTCGAAATAACATTACCTTAGTTTTAGTAGTATTCAACACTAATTTATTCATAACATAATATTCCTGTATGTCATCAAAGGCTGATTGTAATGTACATTGCACACTGTGAATGTCCTTATCTGAGACATACATAATAACATCATCAGCATACTGGTGATATTCTAATTTATCTTGCTTGAAATCTAAATCACTAGTGTATAAATTAAATAATAGGGGCCCCAGGATTGTTCCCTGAGGTACCCCTTGTTTTATTTGCCTAAAGTCTGAAGTATATGAATTTAGAAACACTTTTTGTTTTCTACCTCTCAAATAATTGGAAAACCAGGCTACCACTTTATCTGAAAACCCCATATTTAACAATTTGTCAATCAATATTTCATGATTTAATGAGTCAAAGGCTTTTGACAAATCAATCATGATTGCCCCTGTTAACAATCCATTGTCCATAGCTATCTGAATACCCCCCGTTACTTTTATTAATGCAGTCTGAGTATTGTATCCTTCTCTGAAGCCTGACTGATTTCTATGTAAAATATTCTGTTCTTTTATATATTGCTTAACCTGCTTGGCCACCATTTTTTCAAAAATCTTTGCTACTACTGGTATCAAAGATATTGGACGATAATTACTAATCTCTTGCTTTAATACAGATTTAAAAATTGGAATTACTTTTGCACATTTCCATTCATCTGGTACTTCCGCTGAATACAAAGACAACTCAAAAATCTGTGTCAACGGATAGGCAACAACCGGGGCTGCAAATTTTAACAATTTACTGCTGATCTAATCTAATTCAGTAGCCTTTCTTTCATTAATATGCAACAGTTCTAATAAGACTTCACTTACATTTATATGACCAAAATCAAATAATCGATCTGGCTTCCTTTTAATATTGATGAACTTTTGACTCCCAAAAATAGCACCATCTATACCCTCCTTTTCAACCCCCATATTTACAAAAAGGTCATTAAAACAATCAGCCACCTCTGAACATTGTTCAATTTCTCTACCTTTAATTTTAAAAGTTTGTGGGTAATCATTTTTTCCCAGATTTTGTAATTTATGGATTAATTTCCAAAATTTACCTGGGTGTGAAAACTGGGTATCCTTTAACACATATTTATAATAATCTGCCTTTGCCTTTCTAACATCCTTAATATATTTATTTCTTAAGGCTCTATAACCATCCCAATCCATCTGTTTCTTTGATTTCTTTGCCTTTTGCCACTGAATATTTCTCTTTTTACGTAAATTGTGCAAATTCCCATTATACCAAATAGCATTTTTTATCCACGATAAACTTTTCTCACAGGTGCATGCTGATTACAAATATTTTCAAATTCTTCCCGAAAATACTGCCATGCTTCATTTATAGTGGGAATTAAAGCTATTCTCTCCCAATTTACTTTTTCCAAATCCAGCATAAATGCAGTACACTCAAATTGTCTAAATGTCCTTTTGGAAACCCAATATCCAGTTTTAATACCCTTCTCTTTGGCCCTCACACACACCACCCCCTGATGATCACTAAACATATCTAATAAAGCACTACTCATTTTGTATTTTTCCTCTCTCGTAGTAAAGAGTAAATCCAAAGTAGAAGAAATCTCACTATCTTTACTATTAATTCTAGTTGCCCCATTAATTAACTGATTTAATCCACACTATAAGATTATGTTTTGATTACGTCTTTATTTTAATGTTTTGTTTAATAAATGTTTCTTCCTTAAGAAACAATTTTTGCTGTAATCCTTCAGTATTCAGTTCTCATCAGCAGTTTAGCTGGCATATGCATATAATCTGCATCATTTTACTAAATAACTTTACTGTGATGCCTCACTGGAGGCATGCACAGTCTGTTTTGGGGTTTGAGCTTTTCAAACTGTGATTTATTTCTTTTTTTTCCCATAGAGATTTTTATCTCTTTAGTCACCCTACTACCCCTTTGCCCACTGACATCTCCAGCCCAATCACTTACCATCCACAGGACATACTTGCTCTGAGATTCCCCCCCCCACACACACACATCTCCTGTGTTGGGGCCAAGAGGGGAGGGCCAGGACCACTGACAATGAGACACATATTAAGACAGGAGCAGAGCCTGGTTAGCACTGCAGAATCTACATCAGGTTGTTGGATCATTGTGCCATTGGGGGGTTTATACCTTTGGTTTCATCCCCTGGCAGCCAAGCATGCAATGATGCAATTGCATATAAAGACATATGCTTGCTCCGTGCCTGCGTGAGCCCTCCCACTTGTGCAACTCCACTGCCCTGCCAGCCCTCTTCAGCTAGGTGGATGTTGAAGAGTGGGGTGGTCAGACTTCCCCTCATTGAAAAGAGAGCATTCCCCGATATTCTCAATCATATCTCCTCCCAGCTAACCTCTGTGCAACCCAGGTCCACCCCCAAAACTGGGCCACTGGCATGGGAGGCAGTGCAATCACCACCAAGCTGCTAGGCCATCCCACCAGACTGTGTTTTTATAAGTAAATAGAGACAGCATATAGGTAAAAGAAGAAAAAAACTGTATTTTAACTAGTCTGTTATAAATGTTTTAAGTCACATCACAATGTTTTGAAATCGGATAAAGGTTTTGCAAGCAAAATATGATAAAACAATACATAAACAGATAGATAAGATAACCCTTTTATGTTTACCTTCTGCATCTTCAGAGGCATCAGCCAGGATTTTTAGTCAATTAGGGCCCCATTTTCAGAAGGTTAGCATGCAGAGCTAAACATTACAAAGTGGGAACAGCATGGTTGGATTGGTGTCATATTCAGCATCTCCTGATGCTACCCTGATCATGTGCATGTGCATATATACTACTACGGCCATGCAAATGAGTAATCCTCTCCTGCATACAGAGCACAGTGCTGTATAAAAGGTTTCCTTAGTGACCATAAGTACCTCCTCCTACATTTTATACTCAGCCTCTAGTTGTCTAGTCCCTAGATGCTTGATTTTGCACTTTTTGGCTTTGAACCAGTGCTGCCATGTCCCATAGCACTCTTTAAGTTTTCTAAGGTCCCCACTCATTCTCTCCTTCTGCACCTATCAACGCTATTACAGATTGTGGTGTCATCTGCAAAAAGGCACATCTTCTGTTCCATTTCTTCTTTTATGCCACTTGTAAAGACACTGAAGAGGATGTGTCCCATTACTGAGCCCTCTGGCACCCTACTGGTCACTCTCTCTCCTCACTGGAGTGAGTGCCATTTACCACCACCTTCTGTGGCTGTGCGCTATCTCAGGTGCAGCACTTTGGAGTGCACAACACTAATCTGAAAATTGGGGCCCACACACCACTGTAACAGAATTAGCACAGTATTGTGATAAGCATAGCTGGTACTATTTTAAAAAGCATTCTTCTGTGCAGTGCTAACCGGTTAATGAGACACTATATATATATTTTTTTGAAGAGGATTACTAACTGTAACCAGGTGCTCATACAACTGGGGGTTACTCTAATTCATATAAGGTGTACAGGTATATTAAATGCTTTCTTGAAGTGCTAACACACTGCGTGGTTGGTGCTAGTTAATGATTCTGGGAATCGTGTTTTAACTGCACACACACAGCCTGCCAGCAACCCCCCCCACACACATACACACACTGTCAGTTCTAGACACAATAAGAAAATAATTATTTGGTAGTCTGGTAGTCCCCTACTTACCTAATCCAGGTAGAGCTAGAACATTTATTTCTCATTCCTGCTGCTGTTATACTACACATATTTCTCAGCCTGTCTGGTCCTGGGAAAAACAAGTTTCAGCGTTAGCGACTGGCTGGAAAATAACTAAACATGCTAAATTTTTTGTTAGTCCATCAGAAGGAAGATGCTGCTAAAGAGTAGAACTTCAGTGAAGACTCTTGGGGGAAAAATACTGGGGACAGTCTGTGCGCCCTTTTCAGCAATCAGTGAGGTGGCACGGGAACGTTATACATGTTAATTTTGGTTGACAGTTGCTCCTGCCAATGGGGAGCTGCCAGAAAGCTCCCAAGGAAGAAGAACTTTGGTTTCAAAGTTCAGTTTGGTGGGAGCCCCTCCACAGGGAGGGGGTCTCCAGCCCCTAGGGATAAGGTGGGGCTGTGGGGCTGTGAGAGGGGCTGCCATCCATCTATCCCCCAGAGCTGGTTGTACCTTTCCCCATCTAGAGAGAGAGAAAAGAGAGGATTTTGCGGGCAGCTCTGCAGAGAGGGAGATCTGCAGTATTTTGTTAATGCCAGAGAAGTTGCACCACAGCGATGAAATTGTTCAGAGTAGAGGTTAAATGGATTGAAAAAAAGGATTAAGAAAATGGATTTGTGTCAAGAGGATGGGGAGAAAGCCTCTTCGGTTTCATCTGTGCCACATTTGTGAGACACGGATGATCAAAGATTTTTGATGAGAGAAGTAAGAAAATGTGTAAAAGGTTCTGTCTGACCCTGGCAATGACAAGGCGTCAACAGGAAAAGGGAAAGACAAGGTTAAATGACTGTTTTTTGGCAGAAAAAAATGGATTGTAGAAAATGGACATGAAAACTGGATTTGAACCCAGGTTTTAAGAAGCTGACAAGAGAGGCTCTTCTGTCTGGAGTTGACTAGCACCTGCATGGTGAGAAATGGGACTTTTTTGATGTATTTTTGAAAAAGAGTTACTGAACTTGTGTGTGAGCCAGTGCACAAGAGTGGCCACTGTGTTGGAGTTGAAAGACTGTGGGGGCAGGAGGAGGAGCAGATGCTGTCTGGGTGGGTGCCTGCTGTTCTCTCCTGAGATGCAGCAAGATGGGAAATTGTTGTGTTAAATCCCTGGAATTTCAGACTCTGCACAGTGCCCCCAGAGCCTGATATTCGAGAAGGTACCTGAGACTGCTTGACTACACAGAGTAGCAGGTAACTGAGGAAAGAATGGAAATTATCTGAAGAATCAATCCTAAATGTGCCTGGTGGGGAGCTCGCTGACCCCTATCAAGTGGGGCTGCTGGCGGCAAGTAATTGTGGGTTTTTGCCCAGGTGCTGGGGTGCTCTGACCTGTGGGGGAGCCAGACCATGGGAACACTCCCATGTCTGGGTCCCTTGTGGCTGGTGGGTCTTGTGTGATGCCCTGCAGTGGGCCTCTGTGGGCCTGAGGGGAGACAGGGCTGCAAGACCTTGGGTTGCACTGAAGATCCAAGCTGCAGCTTCCACACCTTCAAGTGTTAAGCATCAGTCCTGATTCTGCATCTACTGATCCATCCTCCCCAGGACTTCAGTCATGTGTGCCATCCTAGGACTAATACAGCAGAGCTGTAAGATATATACATTATGGTAGCACAGTAGTGCTACCATAGTTAGGGTTGAGGAGCCATTTCTATGTTAAACCCCAAAACTTTGCACCTTAATAACTTTGCAACCGTTTGATGGATTTGCCTGAAATTTGGAATTTATGATCAAGAACCATAGGCCTTGGGATCTGCCAAGTTTCGTACTGTACTGGTCGGATATACAGCTGCGGAGTTATTAAGTGTGATCTGTGCGCACATTTATGCTTTTCTGGAATTCTGTGGTCGCACCTACAGGTCGTATGGTTTGCGTGACCAGCCCAAAATCTTCAGGGAACGTGCAGCCGGGGTTCCCAATGTGCCTTTCGAAGATTCCGTGAAAAAATATTAAACGGTTCAAAAGTTATTCAAAAAACAGTTTCCCATTATAAGTCAATGGGAAAGTTAACAAAAGTTCAACACTTTCGCAGAATGCATTTTTACTTTCACAAATGGGCCTGTTACTTTGCAATCGGCCATTTTGTTTTCGTTGGTGATCAGAAAATGGTTGGTATTTAAATTTGGGACCTCTAGCAACCTAATTTTTTTGTATTCACCTAGTCGGGCCCTGAGGATGCTTGTATGTCTTTACTTTGTGGTAAAACACCCAAAAATATGTTTTTCAAATTTCTGAAAGTATTTAACAAATTACTTACGTTCACGAAGTGTCGCATATTTTTATGGAAAGCTTTCAGAAATTACGACAGTAATTTTCTAGTCTGTGGAAATGACAGCAATTTTGGCACTGCACTGCAAAATAACCGCTGGGAGTTTGGGGCTGAAATTTGAGGAAACGCAGCTGACATCTCACAGATGTGCCTTTCAGTGTTGTATTGAAAAATATTACACGCGGCAAAGTTATGGCACTCCAAAGTTGACAGTTTTTCCCATAGGATAACATTACAGCTCCTGATGATTAGAGAAATCCTTTGGATTCCTGCTGTAAAATAACGGTTTGGTCTTTTTTCCTGAAATTTGGAGGGAAGACAGCCAACAGTACACAGATGTGCCTTTCAGTAGTTTGGTGAAAAAATATCACATGGCGGAAAAGTTACGGCACTCCAAAATTGACGGTTTTTCCCATAGGATAACATTACGGCGCTCGACATTTAACAGAAATTATTTGGAGCCCTGCTGCAAAATAACGGTTTGGTCTTTTTTCCTGAAATTTGGAGGGAAGACAGCCAACAGCCCACAGATGTGCTTTTCAGTAGTTTGGTGAAAACATTACAGGAGGCAAAAGTTATGATGTTCAACTTTTCTTTTTTCCCATAGGATAACATTACGGCATTCACTGCGCTTTCAGGGCCCGTATCTTGGAAACGTGTGAGATATGGACTTTCTTCAGAAAATTTTTAGCCCTCAATGGGGCTAAGATTTAAATTAGCCAGACAGTTGTAAATAATATGACTTTAAATTTTTTTCTACGTCAGACGTGTTCCTGGAGATATAATGTATTTAGTATTCCAAGATCTCATTTTCTTCGATACTCATTATTTTGCATACATTATTTGTGTACTCACTGTCTTTCTCAATGCAGGTTTGGGGAAAACCAGCTGTGCGCTTACATTACTGTTACTGTTGACCTTCCGCTATGGATCCGCACTGCTTCACTTACCATTGACGCCTGCGCCACCATGTGCGTATCCTCATGCTTTCATTTGCGCTATGCTTTGTTATTTTTGCCATTTCTGTCTACAGTACTGTTTATCTTACTGTTTCACTTTACATCACCATGCCCATTGACATTTCTGTTTGCAGGCACCATGTTACTATGTGACAACACATCACTGGCAGACCATTCTGCCTATGCCACCATGTGCGCATCTTTCTGTTCTCATTCGTGCTTGTGTTACCATGTGCGCCACTGTTAGCATTTCTGTTTCATGCTTGTTGTCCCTGTTAGTATGCCACAACACATCATGTGGCGGGAGCGGCCCTTCCCCGCTGCATTACATTCACTATTTCTCATTATCATTCTCAAAAGAGGAATAAAATCAACACGTGTTACGTAGTTACATTGACAGGACTGTTAGGGTTGAACCCTGACACCCTGCCCACCCCCAACCGCATTAAGCGCATTGGGATCATGGGTCCCAACTCTCACCCCATTCTCCTATACTTCTGCTGCTTTACACATGTCATGGGGTAAGATTTAGGCTGATGATCCCATGCGCACCCAATGTCGGTTGGGGGTGGGCGGGGTGTCCAAGGGGGTTTTCAACCCTAACAGCGAATTTCTCACTTTTGTCACTGTGGAACAACCCTAACTAATGCATTAAACGGAGTTTTTGCCTCTAATATATAATAGATAGATAGATAGATAGATAGATAGATAGATAGATTAGGGTAAAACTCTATTTATCGCAGTAGTTAGTTAGCCTCATCAGCGACAGTGAGACTGTTAGGGGTTGAAACTCCTCATTTGGATATTCCCACCCACCCTCAACTGAGACAGGCATTGGGATCGCCAGCCCTAACTCTCACCCCATGACATGAGTAAAAGCAGAAGTATAGGAGAATGGGTGAGAGTTAGGACCCACGATCCCAATGCACACCCCAATGCTGGTTGGGGGTGGGCGGGGTCCAAGGGGGTTTTCAACCCTAACAGCTAATTTCTCACTTTTGTCGCTGTGGAACAACCCTAACTAATGCATTAAACGGAGTTTTTTGCCTCTAATATATATATATATATATATATATGTATATATATATATATATATATATATAGATGGTATATATATGGGGGGTTGTTTGGTTCAGGTGGGTGTGCCAGCGCTAGCCAACCAGCTGCACCTCAGGTCTGCTGCTTGGTATTTAGGTATTCGGGGACCAAATTCAGGGTGTCTTTTTTGAACTGATACCAGTGGGTTTGGGTTTGATAATACCTGTAGCAGTTAGATAGTCAGGTAGTTTGGTGGCTGCATTGTCAAAAGGTGATTTGGGTTCAAATCAATAGGGTGAATGCTGTTTGGGAAATGTTTTTTTCTCTTTTTACCAACTCTTTTTCCTCTGATCACCGGAGATGTGTCCTCTGGCAGGCGTTATCCCCAGTTCTCTCCCACCCAACCTGCCCCCACGCCCACACTCTGGGTCCCCTCCCGAGGCTTCGCTAATGCCTACCTCCACCTTGTGAGAGACCTCCCTGGCTTATCCATAGATCAGGACTGCCACTCCTTCTGGCACCCAAGACATCCAGTATCATCCAGGCAGAGGAGGCACGCAGAGGATTGGGACCCAGGTGGGTGGAGTCTGGCAGTGGGCATAAGGCCAAGGTGCACTGTCACCAACCACAACTCTGGGGTGTTTCCTTGTTCATTCAACAGAGTTACAATGGTTTCAAAAAGCCCTAAGGCAAATATTCAAGCTTTTTTGTGAGTGTTAGACAGGTTATCAACTTGCTAATCCCAATTTGCACCTCTAAAGCAGGATAATACTGCACATGGTCATATGATTGCTTGGTTACCAAGTCACTAGCCCATTTGTAAGTGGCCCTAATCCATCCTTGTGCACCTGTGTAAAGCAGCTGACAGCACCTTGCACATAGGCACATCGACACGCTGGGAGGGTTTGGGAGGTGTAGCTATCCATTAGTGCAGCACTAGTTACTGGTTCCCCAAACCAGGTGTTATGGACTGTGCATTCCTATACTCCCAACACCTGGCCATGTCAGGCTACCACTAGCCCTGGTCCCGCCACTGGTACATGGCATAACTGTCTCGGTGTCCAGTGCCCCCCCCCAAATTGCATGCTCATGTAATAAAACATCTGTCCCATGTGTCCAGCAGACAGAAGACCCCCCACCACTAATCAACTGGGCCCCAATCAGACACTTGATGAGATGAATTATTCCTTGGTACCATTTGCCTGATATCCAGATCAGGGTTCCTCACGTATCCCAATTAGTAGTCTGGCAAGAGCTGTAATTCTTCCATACCAGATCCTCGGTGTTGAGTGATTCCCCTACCCCATAAGTATAATATCTACCCCCCGACCAGCCCACCCAGTACCACTACATCTGCCCCCACTTGCCCCCAATCTATGGTGTACGGTGACCAGCACAGACCCTCCACTCACATCCAAAGCAGCCACCAACTGAATGATAGTTCACAATCAGATGCCTACTGTAGTAAAAGCTGTTTCTATAGTAGGTGTGCAATCACAAACATAGAAACACTGAACTTGTCATCAGAAAAGGACCACTTAGCCTACCTAGTCTGCCTAGATGTTTCCTGCCTCATCTTCCTCCTCACATGCTGTCTGATCTCCATTGACCCTCCCACCTCTTCTCTAATATACTGCTATGTCTATGCCACACACGCTTGAAGCTCCCTACTGTTTTAGCCTCCTCCACATCAGTTGGTAATCTGTTCCAGGCATCTACCAATATTTTCTCACATCTCTCTCTCTCTTGACACCCCCCCCAGTTTCATTGCATTCCCCCTTGTCCTGGTGCTCTTTCACATTTGAAAGTGACTCCCTGGACCCTGTTCACTCCTGTAAGATACTTGTAGGCCTGTATCATGTCACTTTTCCTTTCCTTCTTCTAGGGTGTACATGCTGAGATCCTCTGTCTCCTCTTAGGACTTCTCATGTAAACCCTGCACCATTTTAGTTGCCCTCCTGTGGACTTCCTCCACCCTGTCTATGTTCTTTCTGAGGTTTATTCTCCAAAATTGCATCGACCCAGGTGGGTCTGACAACACCACCTCCATCCTCCTGATGGAGATACTCCTCCTGCACACCCAGCATCCCACCAGCCCTACTCAGTGCTTTGCAATAGTGCCACCTTAGGTCCTCAGACATAAAACCCCAAGATCACTTTCTTGTTTATTGACTGTCAATAACCCCCCCCCATTCTATACTCAGCTCTTGGGTTCCTATGCCCTAGGTGCATGATTTTGCACTTTTTGGCATTGAATACAACTGCCATGCTTTTTACCACACCTGAAAATTCACAAGATCCCTGATCATTCTCTTCACCACTCCTGGGTGTCCACCTCATTGCAAATGTTGATATAATCCAAAAAGGCATATCTTCCCTTCAGTTCTTCTGCAGTGTCCTCTACATTCAAACAGATTGGTCCCAGTACTGAGCCCTGTGGTACCCCACTGGTCACTTTCCCATCATTAGAGTGAGTGCCGTTAACCACCACCCTCTGTTTCTTATCCATTAACTAGCTACTGTACTAGTTGGAAGTCTACAGTCTGTAGTTCAAGGGGGGCAGTGCAACAGGACACATTCCCATTCAGCCCATTTAAGAGCTGCTCTCCTCACTCCACACACAAGTATTTTTTCCTTACTCCTCCATCCACCCCTCCTCCTCCAGCGGCATGCCTCTCTTTCCCATGGGTTTCTTCCTAAGGTACAATTAGCCAAGGGAATCACTCCTGCAGCACCTCAAGGGGTGAAACCCTCCTCTAGGGTTCCTTCCATTCATACCCATGCAGGGTGGTATATCCCATCGATAGAGAGGCAAACAGCCAAAGAGTATCTATGTTACACAAGCACAGAACCAGTTGCATAGGCACACTGAACCCAATTAACCATTTTGGATCCCACCTCTAGGCCATTCAGTTTCTTTATCAGCCTCCTGTGTGGCACAGTGTTGAAGGCCTAGCTAAACTCCGGATCAATCATGTCCACTGCACTCCCCTTATCTATTTCCCTGGTCATCCAGTCAAATAAATCTACCAGATTCATTTGGCATGACCTTTCCCCTGTGAATCTGTGCTGCCTGTGGTCTTGCAGCCTACTGAATTCAAGATACTCTAACAGTCTTTCTTTTAGTATTGATTCCATTAATTTCCCTATGACTCAAGTAAGACAGACCAGGCTATATTTGCTAGCCTGCTGCCTACTGATGCTCTTACAAAATGGAACTATGTCTGCTCTCGTCTAGTCCTCTGGAACCACTCCTGTTTCCAGTAAATTGCTGAATAAGGCCATGAGTAGTACAGCAATCACCTCCCTGCCTAATTCCCTTAATACCCTTGGGTGTATCCATCTGTTCCAATGGCCTTGTCCACCCTAAAATTTGAAGTCCCTTCAATAATACTCTTTCCTTTGAAAATGGACTTGTGTCCACTTCCCTCTACAGTGTTCATGCTGCTGCTTGGCGAACTGTCCCTGTTTCTCTCCACTGTGAAAACAGTAGAAGTACCTGTTCAGGATGTATACTTTTTTCTAATCCCCTCTGTGCAGTCTCTCTTTGTCATCCTCCTTATCCTCAGATTCCCTTCCCTTGCCGCCTTCTCCTTGCTTATGTACCTGAAGAAAGTCTGGTCTTCTTTTGACACCCTTTGGCTGTGCTTTCTTCTGTCTGAGTCATTGATCCCTTCATTACATTACCTGCTTCCCTCTGTTTTACCTGATACACCTCTCTATCCTCATTCTTCTCTGTTTCTTCATACCTCCTGAATGCCACCCTTTTACAAGCTTCTAAAGAAGGCTATTCAGATGTATCTCCCCATGTTAGTGAAGTCTGCCTTCTTGAAATCCAAAATGTTTGCCCTAGTGTGACTGGACTGGGTCCTGGGTTCCATGCTAAACTACACTATGGGGTGGTTGCCGGATCCCAGTTGCCCCTCCACACAGTTATCTGTGTTTTGTCCCCATTGGTCAGTATCAAGTCAAGAATGGCCTTTTATCTGGATCAAGCACAACCTGCCTTAGATCTGCCCCCTGTAGGGAATCTAGGATGCTTCTGCTTCTGGCTGAAACAGCTGTCTGGGTGGACCAATCCATGTCTGGCATACTGAAATCCCCTGCAGCAGAGCTTCACCTTTTGCTGCCATATTGTGTATTCCATCCGCAAGCTCCCTGTCTACTTCTTTCCCCCTGTGACGAAGACCTGAAGATCACCCCCATTCATATTGCTGAGCCTTTGCCAGGTTCAAGGATGACTCACAGTGCCTCAACCTCCCCCTGTCTACACTGAACCTCTGTCACCTTTATAGTCTCTCTGATGTACAGGGCCACACTCCCTCCTTTTTTACCCTCCATCCCTCCTGAACAGAGCATAACCTGGTACATCAATGTCCCATAATTAACAGTGTACAATGTCTCAATTATTGCTACTATGGCCAGGTCTGCCTCTACTATCAATGCCTCCAGGTCTGGGATTTTATTTCCCAGGCTGCGGGCATTTGTTACTATGCCTTCCATGTTTTGCATCCTATCCCCCTCCTCTTGCTGCTGCTCTCCTGCTTCCTTCCCCCTCTCCATCTCTGCTTCATCCCCCCTCCCCAGTTGTCTTTTTTTGTGGCCTTGAATTCACTGCTTCCCACTCTCCTTCTGCTCTAAGTGTCCCAGACTTCAACTAATTTTCCTGCATGTGCCTGGGGGAGGCGATACTAAGTCGCCTGACCTTACTGACTCCCCCTCCTTCACCAGGCCATTTTAAATGCTTGTCACTGAAGCATTCACACTTCTTACTCTGTTCACCTTCCCTGACAGATGCAGGCCATTATCTTTATATAGGCTTGCATTCATCCAGGTGGGGCCCCAGTACCTCATGAAGCCATAACCCTCCCTTCCATGCCATTCTTTCAACCAGGAGTTGAATTACTGGATGTGGAGTACCCTAGCCTTTCCCCTGCCATGGACAGGTGGCACCTCCGAGAAGGAGATGGAGTTTTTTTTTTTACCAGGAGAGACACACTAAGCTGAAGCTTGTTTACAGGTGTGACCTGGGAGCACAAGGAAGTTAAGTGACATGCTCAGGGTCACACAGTATGCAAGTGGGGGCTGTGGGATTTAAACCCAGGTCTCCAGGTTTGCAGCTCAGAGCCTTAAACCACTGCACTACACTGCCTCCTTGAAGTGTTCTACTTGCTTTAGACTCCCTCCAACTTCCTGAAATCCTTTTGGATTCTAGCTACTTCCACTTTGTCTCAAGCCAAGTCATTCATCCCCAAATGGATGATAACATCCAGTTCCTCCCTCCTTGCCATTACCCTTGTGATCCTAATGATCTACTTTTCATCCCACCATCCAGTGCCTTCCGAAATGCACTTTACCTCCCTGCCCTTCCTGCTGGGTTCCCTTAACTTCACTCCTTGGGCAACTGAGTCCCCCATCAGGAGAAGCTCCCTTCTCCTCTGGGGTTTTCTTTCCCCCTTTCATGGTCCTGCAACCCTGAGGATCTGTCCATCCACCTTGGTCTCAGCTGTGGGTACCATTGTGGGGCTATCCCATGCCTCTAAAACAGTGTAGGAACTGCTTAACCAGACACCTTCATGGCAACTTCCCTACAGTTCAAAAATGTTATAAAAAAGTAAGATATAATCCAAAGTCCATCAAAACTCATATATTTATTAAACTCTTTTTCTTCACATCCATATACATGAGGCAACAGTTTCGTGGCTTAACGTCACTTCCTTAGGCCAATCCTATATGAACACTGTTGACACCTAATTTTCACTCATTTGAACTCCACTGATCTGGAAGTCCTGATATATTACTCTCAAAACGAGCACCATGCAGCCCTGTTCCTATTACCATCTGGTCACACTCTAAAGTGGGTCAGTTCACTTCTCAAAATTTTCATCCACTTAATAGTAATCTTGCTAGGAAAACCACATCTAATGTATCTTTGGCAATTGTTCTCATGATTTGAAAGCGGCTGCTGTTGTCTGTTCTTACATGGAGCTCAATTGCTCATTGCTTTCATTAAACCATGTTCTGAGATAGAACTTAGTCTCTTTGCATCTTTTTCAACTTACTTGCTCCACGCAGTGCCCCTCATCTCAGGCAAAAGACTGCAGTACCATAATGGTCCTTTTTATGTTGTCTTGTGCACACAGCGCAGACAACGTATAGTGGTGGCAGGTTTTGGAGATGTGGTTGTGTTGTGGCCAATGGCGTCACTGCTTTTTCGGGCTGGGCTCTGTGGCACAAATGAAACAGCATGCTCTCTATGACAGCACTGCAAAAGCATGCCACCAACTTGAAACAATTTTTCCGCTGCAGTGAGGGTGCTCCCTGTCATTGCAGGGCATGCCTTGCCTGGTGTAACATTTCAATGAACATGGTTGCGACTGTTGCCGTCCACCTCTCATAATCCCCAGCAACCCTCCTGTTGGCATAGTTAACTCCTCAAGAATGTGTGACACACTGGGAGCCCACCCCGATGTACCTACATATTCAAAAGCTGATTGCATCAGCATTTTCCTGCCCCTGCCCACCACGCAGTGTGGCTAACATCACACCACACAATCATGGGTCACACTTGGAACCCATCCCAGTTGCCCAACATTTTCCTTACACCTGTAAAAAAAAAAGGAAAAGGTCCTCGGTGTTCTTTCTTTTATTTTTATTATAACCTGAAACAAAGAAAATGGTCCTTTGCCTTCGGGTCCCCTTCCCCAACCTGCACCCACCTTCTGTACACCCCACCTCCCCACTCCCACCCCATAATTACCTCCAGAGTCCAGCGCTGAGATCTTCAGTGGAGCGGGAACATGTCTGCACTCTTCAAAGTCGACCACGAACTGAAGAAATGCTGGCAAGCTGTATAATGGCATCAATGGCGGGGGGGTGCTCAACTTAGGTGGATATCTCAACCGTTCTTGTGACTTGTGGCTCCAAATTTTCAACATGGGGTTCTTGGGACCCCACCTCATGAACTCAGTCACTGTCATTTTATTATTTGATCCTGAAAGGTGATTTCACAGTCACTTGCAGAATCACCTTTTGGGGCCGAGTAATGAAATGACAGTGTCACTGTTCATAAGATGGGTTCCCAAAATGCCTATGTTGAAAATTTGGAGGACAAATTCCTCAAAATAACTGTGTTACAAGCATGCATGGTGCAGTTTTCATGCACACTCGTAACTTTGAGAACTTTTAATATTTTCACTCCAGATTTTTCCAATATTGCCATTTCTTCACACATCCTTATTAACAGTAGAGCTGTCATTTTTCATGTCCTACCCAAAATGTGTTTACACACATCTGGTGCAGAATGCCACAGTTTCCATGGGAAATCAACGTTCAGGACATATTAACAAAGTCCCAGTGCAACTGTTCATGAGCAGAGATCCCAAATGCCTTTATGAGGTGGGGTCACAAAAAGCCAATGTTGAAAATTTGGAGTGCAAATACCAACAAACACCTGGGGCATTAAGGTTTCTAACCATAATATTCCACCCTGTACAGACAGACCAGTATCAAGGTGATGACTTTGGATTGTTGGCTGTAGTGGTAACACCATTCCACCCCACCCCCACCCTGCTGCCAGTGATAGGCAGCAAGGTGTGCCTTGGACTTTTCAGCCTCAAAGTTCATCCCATTCTCCTATACTGCACCCACCTCAATGTATTTCCTTATGAATGGGGTGAGCATAAGGCTCGATGGCCCCAAGGCACAATGCAACACTTGTCAGAGTCTGCAGGGTAGGATGAGGTAAAATGGCATGAGCGTTATTGTCGACTATCCAAAGGCACACCTCAATGCCTGTCAGTCTCTACAGGGTGGTGTGGGGTTGGCATTGTTTCCATACCTCACTGCCGTTCCTATTATGCATCTCTCTATAACTCCTGCACTACAAATGCCAATGCCAGCAATACAACATTCAGCATTGACAAACGCTCACTTCCTTCATGCAGATGCTGGTTGCCTTCCCAAGCCTTTACTTAATTTTCTCCACTGTTCCTCTACCCCTCTCTGACAATCCTCCCCTGCTAGGCTGCTTCTGAAGAAGTCTCCGATTTCTTTAAAATCCAACCTACTAAAGTCCAGGACTATCATCTTTTTGTGGCTTGCCTCTGCACCCATCATAATATTGAACCACACTGTACAGTCATCACTGGTTCCCATTGGATAGCCCACTATGGCATGACTAGGCACTATCACACCCTCCAGTAGGACAGGGATTCAGAGGAACAAAGGGAGAAAGCATGTCCCAAATAGGATAGCACCTTTACCCCATGAATCATTTTCAACTCTCAGCATGCTAAGTCCATAGGGCAGAAAAGGTGCTAGTGGGACATTTGCTGACCCATATGGACTAACTAACATTTCCTCACAATGCCTCTGTGCTTGACTGCATGGAGAAATTATACAGAGCAGTGCCAGCCCCCACCTCCTCATCACAATTCAGATGCCTCTGATATTATAATAAAATGATCCCTTGCATCTAGAATTTCCCCCACCCCCAATCACCATTCAGATGTGCCTGATTAGTATATTTAGAGGATCTCTGGCATCTAGATCACCCTGATTGCAAGTGTGAACCCCCTCCCAATTCCACCCATTAAGGTCCTTCCACCCCCTCTTCCCATGGTGGCTCATAAATTACCCCAGCTGCCAGTCCCTCCCACTGTGACAGTGACAGGTCCAGCCCCTCTGCTTCACCACCTCGGCTAGCCACTTTCTGAGTGTCACTAAGTGAGCACACACTTACTATAGAAACAGATGTTCTACAGTAGGTGCGCACTCACTCCCTTTCACTCAGACAGTGATCAGCCAAGGTAATGAGCTAAGATGCTGTACCGATCACAGTCACAGGGAAGTGGCTACAATCTTGGGTAAATGTGGGGCCAATGGGGAAGGAGTGGAGGGACCTGGCTGGATGGCTTTGGGAGGGGTCTCAGATTTGCAACTGGCAGGTAGGGCTGCTAGATGTCAGGGATCATGACAAAATAGAAACACAGAAACATAGATGATTATAGAAAGAAAAATGTTACATCCTGTCTGCCCCTATTGCCCATATTAAACCTCAGAACCTACTGTCCATACAGGTTACTAGCCTTCACTATCCACTCCCTTGTTCCCCTCCCTACTTCTATCAGCCTGAGTAACCATTATACCCTTCACTTTGTCACAGCCATGCTTGAAACCATTTATGGTTTTGGTGCCTGCCATCTCAGTTGGCAGACTATTCCACATTTCCACCACCATTTCTGGAAACTAAAATTTTCCAATATCCCTCTCGAACCCCCCCCCCATCAGTTTCTACTTGTACCTCCATGCTCTTGAACTGTTACTCATACTAAGCAGTTCTCCATTACATTGTTTAGTCCTTACAGGAACTTGAAGATCTCTATCATATCATTCCTCTCTTGTCTGGTCTCGAGTGAAGACATGTTCAGTGCCTTGAGCAGATCCTCATATGATCTGTCCTGTCAGCTCTGAATCATCCTGATCACCCTTTGTCCTTATCTTTCCTGAGGTGTGGTCTTCAGAAGTTCAGAACTCTGAACAGTATACCAAGTGCAGCCTTACCAATGATCAATAAGGAGGCAATAAACCTCTTTTCTTCAACTATCAGCACCCCTTCTGGCACATCCTGGTATCCTATTTGCCTTACTAGATGCCTCACTGTACTAGCTTGATTGTTTAAGGCAGTCACTAATGATAAATATTAGGTCCCTTTCCTCAGCTGTAGTGCTCAGCTCTACCCCTCCTATCCAGTACTCTGTCCTGGGGTTCTTGTCCCCTAAGTGAATCACCTTGCACTTTTTGGCATTTAATTTCAACTGCCAAACCTTAGGCCACCTCTCTAATCTTTACATGCCAGTCTACAGTTTCCTACTTCCCCATCACTATCTACCCTCCCATGAGCTTGGTGTCATCTTCAAAGAGAAACAAACCCAGATTCATTCTCAAATGTTATTAATGAGCATATTGAAGAGAGCAAGAGTCAGGATGGATTCCTGTGGCATTCCAGTCATGACCTCCCTCTCTTCTGATTTGACACCATAATCACAATCCTCTGCTGTCTCTCATTCAACTAAAGCTCCCTCACCCCCACCAAAACATTGCTTATATTTTCCTTCAAATCCTTTGACTTCACCACCTTGCACCATGACCTAAGCCACTCTGAGTGGTCCCCTGTCTCATTGGTCTGCTCCGCTGACTCCATGCTAACATATTTTAAAACAAAATTCCTTGACATATGAGACTGCCATGCCACCCCAAAGCAGGACATGAGAAAAGGTACCCCACCTCCCCTAGATCATGGCTGAGCTCATAGCTTACTTGCAAGTGCATGATTTGGCCTGGTCAGAAAATAAATGTAACCCATCCCCTATGGCTTCCAGAGGTATCATCACCTCTGTAGCACCTGTACCACAGCAATAAGCTTGCCAAAGGTGAGTATTTTACATCTAACTTCAGTATCAACATTGGTTACCTGTCTAAATTTTGGAAGTCTCTCACAATCTCTTCTCCCCTCCCACTCCTTTGCCTGACATCAGAGTCAGTGAGACCCCTATCTCTAACCTCTCCATCACCATAGAGAAGTAATTCCTTTTCATCACCTGCACCTCCTTTCTTCTCCCTCTCCCCTTCCTCACCTCCCTCTCACCCCTGCCAGCCTGCATAATTGTCATCTCCTTCCTTCCCCTATTGTTTTTTTTTCTCTCCAGTAACTCCATCCTTTATCACCACACACTTCCCACCCTTAATCCTTCCAAGAGCAGGAGCCCAGATGGCAGGGATAGCAAGCTCCTCCATCTGACTGCTTCTGCAATCTCCTCCCCATTGGATGACCTCCCTAACCTCTCTTTCTGGTGTTCCTCCATCCCTGCTGACTGGAAGACTGCCACTGTTACTCCTCCTCCAAAAGGTGGTGACCCATCAGGTATGAACAGCTACTGACTCATTTCTCTCCTCCCTCCAAAATACAGGAACAAATTATCTTGCCACAACTCTCTCCCTTTCTGGACTCCTCTTCCTTCTTCACCCAATACATGTCTGGCTTCCACAAAAATCACTCCACCATCATCTTCCTGCTCAGGCTCACCAAATCCAACCATAATGGTATGGATCACAGCCTGTTCACCTCTGCTATCTTTGTTGATCTAGCCAAAGCATTCAACCTTGTCTACCACCCCAATTATTAGCCAAAATCCAGGCTGCAGGCCTCTCTGATGTAGCCATCAGCTATTCCACTCCTACCACAGGGGTAGGTCCCAAGCAGTCAACATTGGTGACCCCCTCTCCTCCCTGCCTGTATCCACTTGGGTCCCACAAGGATCTGTGTTAAGCCCACTACTTTTCTCCTTCTCTCAATTTTCCTTAATGATATCCCCTCCATATGCTTGTCTGCATCCATTCACATGTACATGGATGACATGGTCCTCTTCACAGCAGGCCGAAAGACTCCATCTGGACTTTGATCAAGGTCAGCCCTGACTATACACAAATCAGCTTTTTCTCAAAGCCAAGAAGGCTGTCTCCATGTCCTTTGGCTCAAGGCACAGACTCTTTAGGCTCCCTCCCCTTCCTACTTTACATATCCTGGATGGCTCCCCTGTGGAGGATATTACCACCTTTAGTTATCTTGGTATCTGGCTAGACCAGCACCTAAACATTTCTGAACAAGTGGATGCTATAGACAAAAAGCTGCACCCCAATTTGGTGCACTTTACAGGAACTGTGACTGTATCCCACCTCCAGCATACCATGCTATTATCCAGAGAATGATCCTCCAAATCTCTGACTATGGTGATGTGGTCTACAGCATAGCCCCGGTCACTACCCTTGCCAGACTGGGCACAATATTCAACCATTTCTGCCATTACACTCTCAATTATCCTTCTTGGACTCATCACTGTTCTATATATAAATCTCTCTCCTTTTCTTTTCTTGTGGACAGACACCATGCCCACTGTGCCAGCTTTGTGGACAAATCTGGTTTGTTTCCCTACCGTCCTATCTCTCCAATGTCCCCCCACAGCCATACCATCAGAAGCTGAAATATTTAAACCCTAGCAGTCCCTTCAGTTTCCACAACCATCGGCAAAGCCACGTTCAGTCACCGCTTCCCTAAAATTTGGAACTCCCTCGCCCCAGCCATTCACCAATCTCCCTCCCATGGATTCTTTCAAACCACTTCAGAGGTCTCACCTCTCCCTCCTGCACTTGCTCTAGTTTTCCCTCTTGCTCTCTTATGACTTGTTTCCAGTTTAGGTACAGCTATAATTTAGCACTTATGCTTCCATTCTAGGCATTATGCACAAATGTTTATAGCTAGCGTTGATTTAAACTGCTCTGTATTTGATCACCAGCATATGTTTGTAGCTCCTGACTGCGTTGTATATGCATTGTCGATTGTTTGTCACTCAAGTTTTTGTGTCTTGCATGTATTATTCCCAATGTAATTTGTGGTTGTGGACCACTCTGCTCCATGTATGTTATGTGTTTTGAACTTTTGTGTTACCTAAGCCCCACTTGTACAAGTTCCCCTTCCCCAGGATGCATCTAGAAATGAGCTCCCAGCTTAGTATGCCTGGGTGGAGGGCACTAGACACCAAAGATCATTTTACTATAATAACTGAGCCATTTAAACTGTGATCAGGGGGGTGTAGAACCTTTACATGCCAAGGATCATTTTGGTATACTACTTGAGAGAATCATAATGGTGACCAGAGGTAGGGTGACAATATGCACCACTGTGTGCTCAAATGAGGGCAGGATTTTTGGAAGCAGTGAACAGTATTGCAATTTCAGTTGTTAAGCACTTTCAAAACCTTCTATATAGCGCTGTGCTCTGTATGCAGGAGGGGATCCCTCATTTGCAAGACTTTAGTAGAACATATGCACATGCACATGATCAGGTTAGTATCAAATATATGGTACCTGTTCAACCATGCTTTTCTCCCACACGGCACAGTGCTTAGATGTTTAACACTCTGCTAACCTTCTGAAAATGGGACCCTAATTGACTAAAAATCCCCCTGCCAATGCCTCTTAAGATGCAGAAAGTAAACAAAAATGGATTATCTTATTCTGTATCTTTATGTATTATTTTATGTTATTTTCCTTGGAAAACCTTTATTCATTTTCAAAACATTGTGATGTGTCTTAAATATTTATAACAACTGTAGGTAAAATATAATTTCTTCTTTCATCCGAGTGCTGTTTTTATTTACTTATAAAAATGCAGTCTGGTTTAATGGTTTAGTTTAGGCTTAGTGGCTTGGTGGTAACTGTACTGCCTCCCATGCCAGTGGCCCGGTTTCAGGGGGGGACCTGGGTCAAACAGGAGTTAGCTGACAGGAGAGATGACTGAGCATCTCTGGGACTGCTCTCCTCTCAGGAGTTTGAGAATCTCAGACTCAATAACAGTCATACCATATAAACAGCATAATTATGCACTATGAGGCTAGACCAGGGCAGATTTACTAGTGGAGACCAAGTGCCTGGCAAAGCTCTGTTCACCTTGCAATGCTCTGCAGATATGTAATGGGGAGGTTAGGAGCTGTGAGAGCCACCAGTGAGGTATCACAGTGAAGTTATTCAGAACAGAAAGTGCAAATTATGCATATGCCAGCTGAGCTCCTGATGAGAATTGGGCCCTGAGTGATTGCTGCAATATATATATATATATATTTCCTTAACCAAGAACCTTTATTAAACAAAACATTCAAATAAAAACAAAAACTAAATCAAAACTAACTCAGTAGAGTACTAACTACGAAAGCATTTGACTTAAACTTTCACAGCTCCTGCAGCACACTTCCCAAACATTCAGCTCAGATAAGTTGCTTGACCAATACAGTAATTAATTACACATAAATCTAATCACAACTTTAACTTAGAAAAATGCATGCAGTTCCCTGTGTTTATATGGTATGAGAGAGGTATATTAGGACTATCCTAAGTATTAGCTTCCTACACAAAAGTGTCAAACAGTAAATGAAGGCAGCACTTATTTAAAAGAATAAACTAGAGCATTTTAAATTAGTTCTAAAAGTTTCTTGTCACATCACAATGTTCTGAAATTTGATTCAAGGTGTGCAAGCAAAACAAGATGTAAAACCCCATAAAGAAGTAAAATAAGAGATAGCCCTGTTTCGTTTACCTGCTCTGCAGTTTTAAACATCCTCTCATCAAGCTAGCAGCTAACTGAATGCAACAGGCAAGGAGTTCCGCTGCAGGCCATTCAGTGGGGAGGGGCAGGGGAATGGGTAGTTTCAGAACATAGTCCATTTCAGTATATAGTTTATTTGTTTCAGTATATAGTGTATGTAGATTTTTCAGTGCACAGTGTATTTCAAAAGATAGTGTATGTATTTCAATATAAAATGTAGATGTTTCAATATATAGTGCATTTGTTTATTTTATTTATTTATTTATTAACGAGATTTACCAGATAAGCATACTGAGCGTACAACTACTCGTTTCCAGATGTGACCTGGGGTTACAAAGCATAAAGTGCTAGAATTACATTTGGTACATTAGGCAATGTTGACGAGGAACAGATGCATAGAAGTACATACATCAGGTACAACAGGCACAAAAAGGGTGAGACAACAGGTCCAGAGATGTTACAGGCAGGACTTATGCATACATATTAGTTACAAGTTTAACGCCAAGTGTGTAATAACAACCAGGTCTGTGTCCATAGACATGTCTTACAGAGACCATGGAGAAAGAGGACAAAAGAGGCAGGGGCATTAAGAGTAATGCAATTATTTGCCTAGGGCCCCCGTTAAGTCACATTTGGATGCTTCAGTTTAATAGATCTGTCCTGCAGGTTACAGTTACAAGTGTCTGAGAAGTGGGCATGAAGAAGAGTGGTCAAAGACCTATGGGTGGTGGTGGACTGCATGATTACTGCTGGGAGGTTATTCCAGAGTGCGGGCAGTCTGTATTTGAAGGCCGATTGGCCCTTAGAGGTGCGCATGAAAGGGATTTGTAATAGTTTCGAGTCAGAGCCCCGTAAAGAGTAGGCCGGGGAGGGTTGGGTTGATATAGCAGAACTGAGATAGGAGGGGAGGGAGTTTGACCAGTGCTTAGCTACTAGATTAGCGCCGTGGAGCTGTCACCTGGATTGCAGCAAGGAGAGACCTAGGGCGGCATATAGGTGACAGTGATGGGTGGTGGGGGGGCATTCTAGGATAAAGCTACAGAAGGAGTGGAAAAGGGGGTCCAGGTTGGCTAGGTTGAGGAGAGGCTGCTTAGACAACGTCACCATAGTCGAAGATTGGGAGTATCATTTTGTAAACTAGCTCTCTCCTGACTGGGGTGGTTAGACACCCTTTGTTACGGTAAAGGCCTCCAAGTTTCGGGTGCAGTTTTTTCTAGAGGGAGTCTATGTGGACAGAGAAGTCCAAGTGATAATCCAGTCATACCCCCAGGTACCTAAAGGCGGTGCAGGATTCCAGGGTGGTTCCATCAAGCATTTGAAAAGTGGGTAGAGCTGCTAGCCTGGAGATTCTGGGCTGTGTGCCGAAAGTTATGGATACGTTTTTTTTTCACATTGAGGACGAGTTGGTTGGAGCTAAGCCAAGTTTGGACAGCATTGAAATCCTGCTTAAGGGTAGAGTTTAGAGACTCTTTTGATGGGCCGGAGGCGTACAGGACGGTGTCGTCCGCGTACATTTGGATTGCTGAGTTTGGGCAGGATAGTGGGAGTTCATTTAGGAATATGGAAAAGAGAAGGGGACCCAGGATGGAGCCCTGGGGGAACCCCATGGTGACTGGGAGAGAGGAGGATATTTGGGTGCCAATTCTGACTGATTGCTTCCTCCCGGAGAGGTAGTCTTGAAACCACATGGAGGCTAGATCAGATAGGCCAGCATCTTGCAGTTTTGCTATGAGCTTAGTGTGGGAAACGGTATCGAAAGCTTTGGCCAGGTCAATGAATATGGCTGATGTGATGTGCCCTTTATCTATAGATGAGGCGATATCGTTGGTAAGTCTGAGGAGCGCAGTTATGGTGGAGTGTGATTTCCAAAAGCCAGATTGAAAGGGGGTGAAAAAGGAGGAGGTATCATGGAATTGCGTTCGTTTTGCTAGGGCTATTTTTTCCTGCAGCTTAGCCAGGGTGGGGAGGAGTGAGATACGGAGGTAGTTCCAGGGCTCGGCTGGGTTGCCCCCCTTTGGCAGTGGTATAACTATAACCTCCTTCCAGGATGTTGGAATTTGTGCAGAGGAGAAGGAGCGGTTTAGGAGATCAGCAAGGGGAGCTGTGAAGGCAAGGGCAGATAGGTATAGGAGTTTTGCGTCCAGGCCGAGTGGGCATTTTCCCTTATTGGGGTCTAGGGAATTTAGGGCAGCTAGCACTTCAGGCGGGGAGACCGGTTTGAAGGAGAAATAGGTGGATGGGGGGGATGCAGGCGGTGCATGTGGGGTACTGGCTCAGGTGAGAGGCTAGCTGTATTTGGCAGTAGCGATTTAGCGCAGTTGGTATAAAAGTGATTAAAAGTTGAGGCAACTGCACTTGATTCGGATACGCTTCTGCCCTGGATGGTAAGGGTAGGGGTAGGTGGCTGTGTAGAGGGGGTTAGCAGGGTTTTAATTGATTTCTAGAAGTTGGAAGGGTGGTTGAGATTGGATGAGAGGGCCTCGCGGAAGAAATTCTTTTTAGCCTGTCTTATGGCATTGGTGCAATTGTTACGGAGGGTGCGGTACTGTTGCCAAGAAGCCTCGGAGCCTGTTTTCCTATATATTTTCCATGTCTGGTCCCAAGCACGGCATCTGGAGATAATATCTGCTGAGACCCAGGGGAGATGGGTTTCCCTTACCCTTTTATTTCTCAGAGGGGCGTGATAGTCTCACACCGCTAGAAATTGCTGTCTGAACATATCAAAAGCTTGATCTATGGTGGGTGCCAGCTTGATGAATGACCAGTCAGCAGAGGCGAGATCATTTAGCAGGTTGGGGAGGCAGAGGGACTTGTACGACCACGAGCTGATTGACCTGGGTGGGAGGCTATTAGTGGGTCTGTGCACCTTTCTGATTACATAGATTGGGTGGTGGTCACTCATTGAATCTGGTAGTAAGCCAGCTTTGGAGACCCTGTGTGGGTGGGTTGTAAGAGCCCAATCCAGGAGAGAGTGGTTTTGGGATTTAGTGTTGAGGCGGGTGGGTTCCTCAATCTGTTGCGAGAAGTTTAGGGCTTTTACCCTGCTGCAGAGTTTTGAGCAGCCTTTATCTAACTAGTTGTAGTTAAAATCGCCAAGGATGTAGAGCTCTCCATTAGCGGCTAGGTTTTTGTAGTTGGCCAGGAGGTCTATGATGGTATTAGCTGGGGCTGCAGGGGCACAGTATATCCCTGACACATACACGGGGGTGCTATGAGGCAGGACGAGTTTGATCATCCTGGATTCAATAAGTGGGGAGGGGCATGGGAACTGGACAAGGGTGAATTGTAGCACATTGGATACAAACATGGCAATGCCCCCACCTTTCTTTTTGCCTGTTCTGTCATGTCGTAAGACTGTGTAGCCGGGCATGGATACTTCTGAGTCTTTGTGCTATGGTTTTAGCCATGTTTCGACACAACACAGATGTCAGGTTTGAGTGTATGTGTAGTGACTTGCAGCTCCGGGACTTTATTCAATAAGCTGCGAATATTGAAATGGATTAGGCTGAGCCCCTTTGGCAGTTTTAGATGGGCAGGATTGGTCTGCGGTCCAGGGTTGGTTTCAACATCACCTGCCAGTAGGAGCATTAGGGCGAGGTATTGAAGGGTGGTAGTCCATCTATTTTTTGATTTGTATTTGGGATAGGAACTCCACGGGGAAGTGGAAGAGGTAGCCTTAGCTAGTCTGCTTAGGGCATCTAGCCCCGGGTCGAAGGATGGCGGGGAGATGGAGGGGCATATGACCCATGCAGGATGAGGTATATGCTCAGAGCGCACTTGGAGAGTATAGCGGGGGTGTGGGGGGGTCGAGACGGAGCTGAATTTTAAGAGGAGCGGGTCATTGTGGGGCTTTGTGGTTGGTGGGAGCAACGCAAGTGGAGCTGCCATGGTTAAGAAGGCCAAGGTAAGCAGGAGCATGATTTTTTCTTTTTATTATTTACTCACAGTAGCTGGCTGAGGAAAATGATAGCGTCCACTACTGGTGAGATCTGATAATCTGCAGACCTGAAAGTGGGCTGATAGGTTTTAGAGAGTCACCTGACCGCACAGCTTCCTATAAATTGGAGTGTCGACCAAGGGTGGTGGTGGGGGTGGTGGGGAGCGGGCGTGCAGCGCCGGCCGGGCCAGACCTCTGCAGCACAGCTCCACGAGACTCAGTGCAGGGCCGCGGCTTTCTCTGTATGGCTCCAGGTAGGACAAAAGGCCTCTTATTACCTGACGAGTTGTTAGAAGAAGTTCAAATTTGGGGGGGTTCCTTCCCCTTGCTGCTTGCAGGGAGGGTTTCTTTGTCCCTCACAACCTCCTGTGGATGTTGGCTGGGGAGGGCGGCAGTCCCCTGCCCTCACGGACCCTCTCTGTGTGGAAAAAAATGGACAGGTATGAGTTTTTATACAGTGCAGGGATGTAACTTGATATCAGGCAACTGGAGTTAAAACAGTGACCAGTAGCGCACTACGCCTAGAGCTGGTCCTGGAATTCAGTTCCCAGTTACTTATGCCCCCACAAGATTGGAATTAAATTTATTGTGAGTTTCCTTTCCCTTACAGGTTTTCGTTTATGTGTATGTCTCCTTACCCTTTGTAGTTTATTTAAATTGCTAAGATTATGGCTGCGAGCAAGCAGTATGGGAAGCCCGAAAGAGGAATCCCATTTACTAACTACCCCGGGGACTGGCATAACTATCTGAGAGGCTCAGGGCCAAGGTAGAGGGTCTCCTTAGTTAGTCTGAGCCCGAGCTACTGCGAGCAAGCCTGGAGGAGGTGGGCAAGTCATGTAGGTAAAATGGCTGCTGCTGCAGGCCTTTACGAGGCCCTGGTGCTTGCCGCTGGAGCGGAGCAGGGAGAAGAGAAGCCAGATTACTAATATAAGCAATGCAGCAAGATAGTGCACTTGAGGTACCTCTACGGTGTATAACAATTGCAGGTGAGGTTAATATTGTAACCGATTATTCTTTTTTTTTTTTAAATGCAGTATTGAGCAAATAACATAGAGCAGCTTTAAGCAGGTTAGCCTACACGATAAGTATAACAGGCGTGGACTCGTCTCGGCACAAAAGCCAGTCTGCTAAAAGGTAAACAGCTTAAACATTGAAAATACAGGAATGACCATCTATATTACCAAAAACTCTCATATAACAGCATTGCAGGCAGCCTGCTTGTTAAGGTAACTGCTAGGATCGTATAATATACAGGCTTATCTTTCTGGGTTACAAGCAAACACTCATGCACAGCATGGAAGCCGGCCTGCTACTTAAGGAGTCTGGTCAATTAGATACTTAAAGTCAGTGTTCGAGGTGAAAAAGCAGCATGAAAAAAACAGTCTCCACATGTCTGCCGACCAGACCTCTGCAGCACAGCTCCACGAGACTCAGTGCAGGGCCGCAGCTTTCTTTGTATGGCTCCAGGTAGGACAAAAGGCCTCTTATTACCTGACGAGTTGTTAGAAGTTCGAATTTGGGGGGGGGGTCCTTCCCCTTGAGACTTGCAGGGAGGGTTTCTTTGTCCCTCACGACCTCCTGTGGATGTTGGCAGGGGAGGGCGGCAGTCCCCTGCCCTCATGGACCCTCTCTTTCACTATATAGTGTATGTGCTTTTTTCAGTGTGTAGGGTATGCATTTCAATAGATGGTATATGTATTTCCATATATAGTGTATTTGTTTCAGTATATAGTGTATGCAGATTTTTCATGGCATGGTGTATTTATTTCAATATATAGTGTATGTATTTCAATATAAAGTGTACTGTAGATGTTTCAATATATTATGTATTTGTTTCAGTATATAGTATATGTGCTTTTTTTCAGTGTGTAGTGTATGCATTTCAATAGACAGTGTATGTATTTCAATATACAATGTAAGCATTTCACTATATAGCATATGTGTTTCACTATATAATATATGTATTTCAGTATACAGTATATGTATTTCACTATATGATGTATATATTTCAGTAGATACTGTATGTGGTTCACTACATCGTGTATGTATTTCACTATATAATGTATATATTTCACTATATGATGTATGTATTTCACCATATAGTGTATGTGTTTTACTATACAGCCAGAGATTATGAATTATGTCCCTAACGGCTTGCCATAGAAAGAGGCTGCAGAAATTATGTCAATTTGCCCTGAGCTGGTTGAGTCACACTCTTACTCTAAAGCAAGCTGGAGGATGGACATTTCTTATACTTTAGTCTCAGCAGCAGACATCTGCTTAGAGGAAACTCTAACATAGGATACTGTTCCTCCAGGATTAATAAACAGTACAGAGTTTAAACAAGCCTTAAGTGGAGATGTTTCCTTGTGGGAGTTAGGAACATAGGCAGCCAATGCTGACCTGATCCTTAGGAAGGAGGCAGAGTGGAGTATACTAGGAGGATGGCTTACTCTACAAGGAGTGGGTACTTCACAGAGGTGCAGATAACTGGCATGTGTGCAGACAGTTGGTACTTTCTAGGGAATATATGAGGCAGCTGCTAAGCACTACATATGGCATTCCTCTTGCAGGACACATGGAGATGAGATGGATCAGGCTAGGATGAACACAAAACTTCTATTGACCCTGCCATTATAAGCATGTGGTAGAAGACTGTCACACTTGAAACAACTGTCCCAAGAGTGGAAAGACAGGGGAACAAGAACAAAGCAGCTTTAATTTCCTTGTCTACCATAAAGCTATCCTTTTGACTGGGAGCGGTACAGTAGATATTGAATGACCCTTAGATTTTGTGCAGGATGAGTGGGAGGGCAAACTTACCACTTGAGTGAAATCAGTGGTCGATTATGTCCCAGACATCAAAGTAAGGGGAATTCATGGGCTTAGCATAGGATAATGTGGATTCAGCACAACAGATGCAGAAAAACTTTTACAACTGTACAGCCAAAGATAAGGTTGGACAAAAGGTGGGGGAGACCCTCCCTGTCCAACAGATTAAGTTGCAGACAACAGGGGAAAGGCAATCTGTATTGGCAGACAGGTGGACAACGTAAACCCTATTGTGGAATTAACTAAAATGAGGCTGAAATGTGGGGTTTATGACACTGACGTGATAAAACTTTATTATGACAGGGGAGAGATGGTCATGATGTTTTGCAGTCAAGAAGATGAGGGTGGGGAGGAGACACTTGTAGACATATTGGGATAGACTATAGACTTGTGATGGATGGAATGTGGATCCTAAGTATCACTACAGCATCAGGGCAGGAGAGGAGCTGGATGTCATTGTCCACCTGGGGACCAATGACTTGGATAGGGATGGGACTCGGATTGTGCAGGAAGATTTTAGGGAGCTGGGAAGGCATCTTAGGCAGGTAGCACACTCAGTGGCTTTTGCTGTGGTACTGCCTGTCTACAACAAGAGAAGGACAGGGTTCTCTGTTCCTGGAGCTTCAACTTGTGGTTAAGGGAATGGTGTAGAGAAGAGGGGATCAGCTGCATTGGGGACCAGGACCAACTTGGAGAGATACAGGCCTATTCAGGAGTGATGGCCTGCATCTGTCTGGAAAGGGAACTGCAACCCTCAGAGGATGGCCTAAACATTACGTTGATGAATATTTAAACTAGCTGAGGGGGGCAGGGGGATCCACTTCTCCCCCTTACTCCCAGCCCTTAGATACCAGTTAAGGCACCTAGTTGTTTGCTCCTGTTCCTGTAAACCACCCTCAGGCAGCTAGTCAGGGAGCCCACTCATGATGGAGCAATACTGGACCTGGTGCTCACTAACAGGGACAGTATAGCAGATGTCAAGGTGGGAGGCCACCTGTGAACCAGTGATTACCATGCAGTGTGGTTCAACATTAAGGACAATGGTGGAAGTGAACCACACAAGGTCTATGTTTCTGGACTTCAGGAGGGCAGATTTTTAAAAAAATGGGTTAATGCCTCAGAGATTATCTAGCAGGGGGGATGACCTGGGTGAGGTGGAGAAATACTGGGCTAAATTTGAGGAAGGCATAATGAAGGCAACGAACCTCTGTGCAGAGAAAGTGAGCAAAAGCAAGAAAAAAGAGGCCGCTATGGTTCTCAAAGAAAGTGACTGAAAAGGTTAAGGTGAAAGGGTAGCATTCAGGAAGTATAAAGAGATGCAGAGGGAATAGGACAGGGAGGTGAATCAGGAAAAGCAGAGGGAGGCAGGGAAAGTGGTGAGGAGCACAAAGGTGCAAACTGAGGAAAGAACTGTCCAGGGGGTTACTAAAGGGGACAAGACATATTTAGGTACATGAGCAAAAAGAAGACTAGGGGCAGGATTTTCGAATGGTGGAGCAGGGCTTGCATCCCGCCTGTGCCACGGGACTTAAACTTCAGCAGTGCGCCGAACCCCTGTGCTGCAACTGTGCTGGATTTTCCAATATCTGGTGTAGCTGCAACAGTTTCCCTGCTTTCTGGCAACTTGTGTCACATATGTGGCACAAGCACTGATACTTCCCCCCGGGAGTGGTGCATGCTAGACCACAAAACTGTGGTATAAGGAGTGGTACTGGGCACAAGGGATAGAAAATCCCAAATGCCGGCCGATGAATACCACAAGCCCCATACACCATACGTTCAGTGCACTGTGGGGCTTTTGGCAGTACTGGATATTCGAAAATATGGCCCTAGGAGAGGGACAATGAGGTTAAGATGGGCAGGGGGGACTGTTTGGAGGAGCATCAAGAAAAAGGAGATATCCTGAACAAATACTTTTGTTCAGTCTTTTCAGTGAAAGGGGAAGGGGATGGGCCACATAAAAAGAGAAGGAGCACTGAGTGGAAGGAGGTAGAGACAACTCCTTTTACAGAGGAGAGAGTCCTGAAGGCATGCACAAATCTGAAAGTGGTCAAAGTTATGATACCAGACAGGGTACACCCAAGGATATTAAAAGAGGTCAGAAGGTACTGTCTGCACCTCTGACAGCCCTATTCAACAACTCTCTGGAAGCAGGAGTGATTCCAAAGTATGGCAGGAGGGCAGTTGTAGTGCCACTTCATAAAAGTGGTACGAGGGAGAATGCTGGCAACTAAAGGCCAGTCAGCCTGACATTGGTGATGGAGAAGTTAAAGAAATTGCTGCTAAAGGAAAGGATGGTGGAGTATCTTGAATCCAGTGGGTTACAAGACCTGAGGTAGTATGGATTCACAGAGGAAGGACATGTCAGGCAAATCTTATAGATTTCATTGACTAGGTAACCAGAGAAGTAGATTTGGGTGGGGTGGTGAATGTGGCCTCAGGGACTGATTTACCATAACACCAACTATGTCCATGCGTAGGGCCCTTGTTTTTTTTTTTTGTTTGGGGGGGGGGACAAGGCTGCTTCAAGTTCCTTTTTTTTGTTTTCTTTTTTTTGCCTGATGTGAGGACTCACTAAGGGGGTGCAGTCAGGGGATCGGGTCATCATCTGGCGTGGGTTGTGAGTGCATGTCCGCCAGCACCAAGCAGGCAAGAAAAAAAAAGAATACACTCTTTTTGTCTTTTTAGCCTTAATCCAGCCATGCCAGTGCCACTGAACAGTGTGCCCTTCCTCACTCTTCAACACACTTTGGGTGTGATGTCTACACATGAAGAACCATGCATGTGCACATGCGCCCAGCAGTACCTGGCAGACTCAATTTTGGCACCAGCTGCCATTTACTTACTTTGCAGCCTGGCGACTCAATCAGATTTACAGTGGAGAGACTGGATGGAGAACGGGAGTCGGGAGAAGGAAGGAAGGACTCACTCAGTTCAGACAGAGAACTGAAAACTAAAAACAAAACAGCAGCAGCTGCTAGAGAATTTTATTTTTGGTGTAACCCAGGCCCCTAACAGCGAGAGGCTCCCCTCGAGTAGAACCATCAGTGATGCCACACCGCCAGATGATGGCTCTTCTTGGAGACTCTGCCCCTGTGTGTTTGAGGACTGGGACTCTTGGAGTGGGACGGCCAGGGCCCGGAGACTCAGTCAGGAGCCACTACAGCCTAGAGGAGTAAGTAAATTCAATGCTGCGCAGGTCAAAGATAGCATCCACAAAGTCTGGAAACTTATGTAGTTCCTCTGAGTACTGGACAGTAGTTGTAATGGATGTGTGCATTTATTAATTTTGTTGTGTTGAAGATTTGAAGTGCACTGGTCATAGTTTTCCTTTGAGGATTTGATTATCAGCTGGCTTGGCTAACTGAGTCCTGACAATGCCTGGCAGAGTTTTGCATGTTAGTATCTTGATAAGCTAGATTGACAGTCTATGTCTAAGGTCTGATTCCTAATCTGGATGGGAAGGAGGACAAATTCTTATCACAACTTGCAAGCTGTTGTGGGCATTTAATTCTGACCAACAGTGCTCCAATAGCTGTTACTCTTTTAATGACTGGAGCTTTCAAGTAAACGGGAGTTTGACATTCGTGTCAGATAAAATACTGCCTATACAGTACACCCATTTTGGCAAAGTAAATTGTATTCAGAAGGGTTCAGAGCTTCAAAATGTTTTAAGGGGCATTTTCCTGTTTATAAGGATTGTCTGCTTTAAAGCGACAGCCCTGGTTATCCTAGACTGACAGGCAGACAGTGAGATAGATTTATTAGATTTATAATATGGTGGTTTCACACATACAGACAGACAGATTTAAAGCAGCAGTACTGGTTAACAAAAATGTAAACAATTTATCTGGCAGTTATGACAAGACAAAACACCAATATATCTGATTCTACAGAGATGAAGTACTTCCTCACATCCCTCCTAATCCTCCTCCCTCTAGCTTTTTTTTTTTTTTGGAAGGAGCGACCTGGGAGCACAGGGGAGGTTAAGTGACTTGCTCAGGGTCACACAGTATGCAACTGCAAGTGTAGGACTCTAACCCAGTCTATCAAGCTGATTTACAGCCCATTACTTTAACTTCTATGTTGTACTACCATCCCTGCTTTATCACATACCCCCTGGTTCAGGCTAGAACCCACAACCTTTTGATCTTTTGGACTCAGAGGCAAGCATGCTGGGGGCATTCTGGTTTTGTTGGGACATACTGGTGACGAGCTAGTGGTTCTGCTGGGATGGTCAAAGATTTTTCTAAATTGTGTTCTTGGTTCTGCTGGGATTTGCTATTGTTTCTTTTTTCAGGGTATTAGAGCTGAAACAACTGATTCTTTTAAAATTCACCCAACTGCTCAAACTTTGGGGATTCAATTCTTTCCTAGACTGAATCAGTGTCAGTGGCTGAGTTGGTAGCATGCTCACCTCTGGGTCCAGAAGAGTATAGGGTCTAGCCTGCCACAAGGTACTTGGGGTAATACCCATATCTGACAATGTAGTGCAGTACGAGGGGGTGCTACACTGGTGAGGTTCCATCCATCAGACAAGATATTAAACCAAGATCCTTTCTGCCCATCTTTGGTCACTGTCAGGTGGATTTAAAAGATCTCTTGGCACTTACCGAAGAAGAGTAGGGGAAGTTTACCCAGTTCTGGGCCCCAGTGTGATAGCAAACATTCCCCTGTTAATGAAACAGGTACATGTAACCCAACCCCAGGACACATCTGGAATCAAGCTATCACAGCTTAGTTTGCCAGTTAGTGTGCCTTTCCTGGTCAAAAATTACAAATAAAAATAAATCAGAATAATGTGGATGGACAGTTAGCAATGATTAGCAATCAAAGATATGTATTTTGAAAATAAATCACTAGGCAACAAAACCATGCTTGAAAGTGACAACTGATTTGTGGCTGTGACAGTTTAAAGCTCAATGTTTGTCACCATGTCATTTTTTCAGCAATAGCAGCTGACTCATGTCTACAACACCTGCAATAATAGTGTATTAGGTAATGACAAGTGGTTTCTCACTTTTATGCTAAAAGGGGTGGTTCAAGTGTCTCCTTGTTTTCGTAATTATAGGGGGGTGAAAAATTGTTACAAGAAAAGGGGTATTTCCAAAAAGCTCAGTCGTGCATGGGTGCCACTTTTCATACAGAGTGTCAACATCAGGCCTGGGCTGATGTGGTGCTTCTCTGCTCAACACTTACTGCTGGCTGCTGCAAACAATTCTCTTAGTTATAATAATTTTTCTGTGCAGACTGAAGTGAGAGAAAGTCAAGTGCAACTGAAGTGTTGAAGGCAGGTTTTGGGCGGTTGCAGATGGCCCAGGAGGGGATGCTGCAGATGACCATGGGGCAGTGCAGATGGCCAGGGGGACCGATGGCTGGAGGGGCATGGATGGCTGGAGGGGTGCATGGCCATGGGAGAGGGAGACGCCTGGGAGGGTAGGTTGGGGGGGCCTTGGTTACTGTTGTATATAGGGCCCACAGCAGGCTAAATCAAGCCCTATGTGGCCTACTTAAATTTCAGTATGGCTTTCCACACTGTTCCCCATAGGAAACTCATAAGGAAACTGGGCAGCTTAAGGGTGGGTTCTAAGGTGGCAAACTAAGTAATAAATTGGTTAAGGGATCAGTAACAGAGGGAGCTGGTAAATGGAGTTCATTCCAGGGAATGGACAGTGAACAGTGGGGTGCCTCGGGACTCAGTACTAGGATCAGTCCTCATTAATGTCTTTATAAGTGTAACCCCCAGGGGGCACTATCCTAAGGGCTACTACCCCTGTCTGCTCCGACTGTAACAGGGTGAGGGGCCTAGATCCGTTGGCAGGTGCCTCCACCCCGAGGTCGGGGTTAGAACAGTCGAGGTTGACTTGGTCACAGCCCTCTGGGTTGCTGCAGCCCCTTTTTCTTCCCACTAGTGGCCCACACAGTTCAATTACAGTGTCCTTACCATATACACTTACCCCCCATCTCAAACCAATCAGCTCATTCCGGGGACCCCCTGCAAAGTAAGGTGCAGTTACACAATATTCACTGTGCAGTAATTCACCATTAATACACAAACTAGCTAGTGTGCCTTTGCAAAACAAGCAATCTGATTTATTTAAGGGGAGATAACAAGGACCGGGGGAATCAGGTTGATTAGCTTACCACTACAATATATGAGAATCTACCTAGGGCTCTGTGCACAGGCCTAACCTATAAGTTACTGTCTATGGGTAGGGCAGTAATTTTATCACGGTGTTCACAGGCTTCACAGATACGTGAAATAGTTTACTTGCTGTGAAAAGATCAGCTGTTAGCATGCGGTGCTGAATTATACCATTTTATCGTGCGATGCTATCTTAAAAACCTTTTTTTTTTACTTTTTAACTGGTCTGTCTTAGTGAACACAGTGGCTTGTCATGATTCATGAGGTTTAATTAGGTTTAATTAGTAGCTGAATTGGCAAGGGTAGTACAGATTTGCACGAGTAACACTTTTGAATCAATTATTTAATTGCCTTATTCATTAGATCAATTAACAAACACTTTAAAACAGTTGGTAACTCACAGCTCATTTATACGACGTAGTTTCTTCTCCAGCTAACAAAGAAAGCATGTCTGTTAAAACGAATGGGTCGCCCGCATCTAAAACGGGTAATGTTTATGCTCTGCAACGGTGCCGACAGTAGGAATCAGGTACTTTCCATGTATCTGGTGATGTTTTAGTCTGCAAAAAAAAGGCAACCTGCGATCATCATCTAGACGCAGCTTCACATTTATCCAAGAAGAGAAAAAATTGAGTTCTCCTGTTCCTCTGCCAAAGATAAGCAAGTTACAGTTACCGAGCTGTTCTCTGTTAAATCTGTGCAACAGGAGAGTAAAAAAATCACTCTATTCAATTTGGTTGAAGCCTTTCCTGCTGCAAACATCCCCCTACATGTGCTGGATAACCCCACTCTTCACTCTTTCCTAGAAGAGAACCTTAAATCCATCGGTGTACTTACAACATCACAGTGGCTGAGAAGCGAGTATCTACCTAAGGTATTTAACTACCACTTGAGAGAAGTAAAAAACAAAATACAGAATGCTTTTTCAGTCTCACTTGTCTGTGACGAGACAACTGATGTCCAGGACAGATATATTTTAAATATAGTTGCAGTACCATCCATAGATAGCATTCATGCCAGTGAAATAAATACTGTGCTGGAGCCAATTCTGCTAGACTGTGTCATTTTAGAAGCAACAAATTTTAAGACAGTGTCACAAGCAGTGCTTAAATGTTTACAAGACTTGGACATCCCTTACACAAAGGTTTATTCATTCATTACTGACAATGCTATGTCTATGAAGAAGTGTTGGAAACAAAGTTTACAGCATGTATTGCTGAACGCTGTTCATGTAACTTGCTCCGCTCATTTACTGAACCTTTTGGGTGACATATGGAGGAGAAACTATCCCGGTATAAATGAGATCGTAGTAGCAATTAAAAAGTCATTCACTGCTTGCCCAGTGAGAAAAGCTAGATTTAAGCAATTTCTCAGTGGTAGCGGACTACCCACAGCACTGCCTCCTACTCCTGTAATTACAAGATGGAACACTTGGTTCTACGCAGTGTTTTACCACCAAGAACATCTGGAACGGTACAAAGAGTTTTTTCAAAATGAGAGTGCTGCCTGTGATGAAGTAATTAAATTGGCAACCACAGACTCAATTGTGGCTGACTTGAGTCAAGTTGCTTGTAATGCCCCCATCCAAATGCTGGAGAAATATGAGGAGATGAGATTAATTAAGGCACACCTTGTTTTCGATGATCTGACTGACTTTGCTTGTTATTTACAACTAAAATCCGAAGACACACAGCACCCAGCCACTAAAAGAGCCCTGTCAGAATGCTCACTTAAAATTAAAGATTACATGACAGGACATGGCAGATTTAACCAGTCGGCATCACAGTTCTTTCAAGCTACAAGAGTTTTCAACCCAATGAGGCTGGCTACTTTGGCGATATCGGAGGAGGAGATCTGCAGTGGTATTCCTGCATTTGAGGAGAACATCAGAACACAGTCTGAACTGAGAATTTACGTAGCCAAAATTCAGGCACAGAAACTCAAAATGAATGACCGCACTGTTGAGCAGTTCTGGGGTGACTGTCAAGAACGTTTCCCATTCCTCGCAACAATTGCACTTAGCTGTCTTAGCGTTCCTGTACATAGTGCTAGTGTAAAAGAATCTTTTCATGTATACAGCACTGCTAAGCAACAATCGACTCTGCATCAAGCCAGAGAATTTAAAAGTATACTCAATGTTGCAACAAAATCAGTTTAAATAAACTGCACAGCATTTATGTTTTTAACTGAATAATGTTTGTCAAATATTATTTATGTATTAAAACTTATTTTTGAAGCATAATCTTACTCTTATGCAGTGTTCATGTTCATTTCCGTGAAATCACCTGTTTTTGCTCATTTCTTTACCGTGAAAAACCGGAAAATTTGCCATGAAATAATTACTGCCCTGTCTATGGGTACCCAAGCCCTAAAGGCTAGTTCCTAGATGCAGCTGGTTGGGACCCTGACACAAATGAGCATTTAATTCCTACGAAGATTAGATGGAGCCAGCAGGCCCAGATAGTGTCACCAGTACAGAACCCAAACCGTCTTGCCCTTACTAGGACTCTTGGCCAGGGAGCTACCCTGATTTAGTACTTACAACTCCAGCAGACGGAGCACTCTTTCACCTCTCTCAGGACCAAGCCTGTACTTCAAGCACTTCTCAACACATTTATATGCAAGGCAGAGGGGTACCATACCAGGCAGCTGCTGTCCTTCTTGATCACCTGCCCGACATACACTGGGCCCAACCGACGCAGCTTCACTGTTCCTGACAGACCGATCGTGATTCAAGCAGATTCTCCAGTCTTCTACAGGGTGAGCCTGGTAAGTAGCCATGCTCCTGCATGGTCTCCTCTGACCGCTTTCCAGTGGATTTAGTCCGAAATTGCTGGCATTTACAAATGCCCAACGCTGGCCTTACACACACTTCCCATGCAACCGCTCAAATGGCACAGGAGCCCCAAGCTCCTTTCTCACTCACAGCCACAATGCCTCTGCCCTTTGGACAGTATGGGGCAAGACTCTCTCTTCAGGCACCACCCGATCCCATTGGTTGACTGCTGGAACCAGCCACTAAGTTCGCCCCTCATTGGTGCAAAAAGGCGCCATGGTCCAGAACTTCACTTCCCAGAACCTCTAACTGTATCCCCATTGGTCAGCAGGCTCCATTGAGAGTCCCGATCCTGGTTGCTCGAAAGTTACTCCATTTTAGATACCCCCTGCCCCCATTGGACCCTTCAGCCAGTCCTGGTCCAAAATGGAGGGACACAGCACACAAAATCCAGCTGCAAGAAAGGCAGGTTAAACAGCTTACATTCCCCAAAACACATCTAAAGGTATGGGGCAAACAATTACTCCTTCTGGAAAGTGCTCACTCTGCCCCTTTGGCGATGGCTGAAACTGGAGCAATTAGTCAGCAGCTCGAGTGGAACTTGAGTGGGAGAACACACAACCCCCCACATAAACAGTGACTATGTCTGCAAGCAGACAGCTCTTAAAGAGACAGTACGGGGATGCTCTACAAGCACTCACAGGGCTATTTAAATGGCTTGAAGCGCCGAACACCGACCACCAGAGGGATGCTTATACAGCTCCTAGATGGCTGTTGGAAACCCCCATTTGTAGGGGGGTTACATAAGTGACATTGCAGATAAGCTGGAAGGGAAGTCATGCCTCTTTGTGAAGAGCACCAAAATCTGCAATAGGATGGATACTTCAGATGTGGTGGAAAGAATGTGAAGCGACCTGAGAAAACTCGAGGACTAGTCAAGGGTATGGCAGCTGGGTTTCAATGTGAAAAAGTGTACTATCATTCATTTAGGGCACAGAAACCAGAGACAGAGTGAAAAATGGGAGAAGAGGTATTGAAGGGAACCGAACAGGAAAAGGACCTGGGTGTAATCATATCTGATTACCTCAAGGTGGTGAGACAGTGGAACACGGCAGTTGGTAGAGCCAGTGGGATGTTGGGGAGCATAGAGAAGGGTATCACCAGCAGAAAGAGGGAAGTGGTGTTGCCACTGTACAAATCAATGGTAAGACTGCACCTGGAGTACTGTGTCCAGTTCTGGAGACCACATCTCAGGAAAGACATAGACAGAGTGGAGGCTGTCCAGAGAACAGCAACTAAAATGGTGCAGGGGCTGCATCAGAAGCAATATGAGGAGAGACTGAAGGACCTCAATATGTATACCCTGGAAGAGAGGATGGAGAGGGAGACATGATAGAGACCTATAAATGCCTCATGGGGGTAAATAAGGTACTGGAGGGGAGTATTTTTCAAAGTAAAGATGCACAAGAACATGGGAACATGCAATGAATATGGAAGGGATAAATTAATGAGAGATGTGAGGAAGTACTTCTTCACAGAAAGAATGGTGGATGCCTGGAGCAGTCTTCTAGTGAAGATGGTGGGGGTGAAAATAGTGGTGGAATTCAAGAATGTATAGGATAGACATAAGGGAAATTTAGTGGGAAGCAAGTGGGGGGGCATGAGCTGGAGATCAAGTAGGGTCTGTGGTGACAGTATAGGCAGGGAAAAAAATTGGCAGACTCGATAGGCCAAACAGTCCTTATCTGCCATCAAATTCTATGTTTCTAAATTCAAATTCTGTTTGAGGATAGCCAGTAGAGGGGGATCCAGAGGGTGTAGGTGGAGAAAGAGTGAGGGGGTTAGTATTGGGGGTGGAGGGGTAGAGGCAAAAGGGAGTAAGGAGAGAGGCAAACACGTTAGAGGGGAAGGAGGCTCAGACTCTAGGTGGAAGGTGGTGTCCCTGAATGCATGGAAACAAGATGGATGACCTGCAGGTGTTGTTTATTTATTTATTTTTTTTCTGCAAAATATTTTTATTGCTAGGTCAACAGGACATTACATGGTGTTATATCACACAAAATTAACAGGGCATTACAACATTTGCCCTACAGATTATGGATATAAACATAAAAGTCACTTAATTAGGTAAACTCTAATACTGTGGTTCTGCATGGATGGTTGGGATAGGAGTATCATGGCTTTCAATTGGTGCATCTTAAGTCATAAGAGGTTTACTGGTGTTATTTTACCCTTGCCATATCTTACATTGGCACCTCTGATCCCATACCATGAGCTGTAGGGTTTCTAAGAGAATAAGCCATCTTCTAATGCCTGGTCTAATTTGCTCCAGATAAGGGCAAATTTGTGACCATTGTTAGTAATTGTACTTTAAGCCCTCTTGATCCGAAGACAGCTCAGCAGGTTATTTTCCCACTGCTGGATTGTAGGTGAGTTCTCTGAAATCCAGCACTGAGCTAGTGTGATACGGGCATTCACCAGGGCAAGAGACCACAATGGCAGATCCCTGCCTAACACACCTCTATCGGGGTCTGCTCCCAAATGTAACTCCAACAGGATCTTGGAGGAGTCTTCCCAGCACCATTGTCATCTTTTTGTGCAAGGCATGCCAAAAGGTCAGGATTTTGGGGGCACACCAAGGTCATGTGTAGGTAAGTGCCCTCCTCTGCCTGGCATTTAGGGCACAGGCTTGATTTAGTGGAGTCCAAAACATGCCTCTTAACAGGGGTTATATATGGCCTGTGCATGACATTGAACTGGGTTTGGCAGAGTCTATTACTCTTGGAACATTCATTAAAATGTTGTATTACTCCCTTCCAGATTTCTGGGGGCAGATGAGTCCCCATGTCCTTCTCCCATGCCCTCTGTATACACAGGATGGGGTCACCCCCCCCAGCAATGTGCCATAGTATACAGACAATGACCCTGAATTTGGTTGGGGTCTAAACATTTTTTCAATGTGAGGGTCCTGTTCTAAATTCCTGGGACAGCCTTGTAGCAGACCCTGCAGTCTATGTTGAATCTGCAAGTGTATGAACAGACCACCTTTCAGGATGTCCCATCCGGCTTGGATCTCCGCAAATGTGAGATATTGGCTCCCTTCATATAGTTGTAATATCTGTTTTAGGCCTGCCTTCTGCCATCTTCACAGACCTCCATGAAGGAAAACATTATAGCGTGGTGTTGTTTATAGGGTGGCCCATATGGATGCATATAGGGAGGTTCCACCCAGAACTCAGGAGTGTTCATGTACAGCTCTCCAGGCCCTCATCAGGGGTCTGGTGAATGGGTTAGGATATGCTTTCTTGGTGACCAGGGGTTTAATTGTTCCTGTCAGAATGTCTCTGTGGAGATTTCCCCATGCATCCCCTTCCTCAATACCCATCCATACTGGAGGGACTGTGTCCATGCCCATGGTCCAGAATGGCAGCTGGGATGCCCAGTAGTAGTAATTAAAATTGGGCAGTCCTATTCCCACTTGTTCATAGGTAGTTGAAGGGTTCTTCTACTAATTCTTTCATTATTCCTGTGCCACATGAATTTGTACAAGATACTATTCAGTTTTGTAAAGAACGTGTCCAGAATATTTATTTATTTATTTAAAGGTTTTACCAGGAAGGCATGCTGAGCAGACTACTGTTTGATTCCAGATGAGCACTGGGGGTAGGGAGAAAGGAAATACATACATTTTAGACATGTTCAGACAACTTTTCATTTTAGACATGTTCAGACAACTTTACAAAACAGTCATACAGTGCTGCACTGCAGGCAGTTGTACAAGTCACGTGACAGTAAAATATAGTAACAGATTACAGTGCTAAGGCATATGACAATGACATAACGTAACAATCACATAGTATAACTACAACCAATTTCTGTAAATCCTGTTTTCAGGATCAAAAGCAAACATGGATGCATGAGCAGATGGGAAAAAAATGTTTTTTGAGAAGGGAGTTAAGCTGCAGACTTGGGGAGGCATGCCGGATACCCGGGGGGAGTGAGTTCCAAAGTTTAGACATGTGATGAGTGAATGCTGACTGGCCTGCCGAGGTTGACATGAAAGGAATGGACTGTAGACGCGAGTCGTTTCTCCTGAGTGTGTAACCCTGGAAAGTAAGGGCAGAGAGGGCAGAGGCGAGATAATGAGGGAGGGACTGCGTCCAATATTTGGCCGTGATACTGGCACAGTGGGAGTAACACCGGTCCTCCAATGAAGGGAGGTGTAGGTTTCTGTGCAAGATATAGTGATGAGTAGTTGGAGGACAGTCAAGAGCAAACAGAAGGAGTGGAAGAGGAGATCCAGTATGGCTAGGGTGGACTTAGGGGTGGCACTGTAGACTATGTTTCCTTAGTCGAAAATGGGAAGAATTATCTTCTGCACAATTGCACGGTGAGCCAGTGGTGGGATGCATCCATGATTGCAGTATAATAAGCCCAGCTTTGGGTAACATTTTTTGTGGATGGCATCAATATGTGCGGAGAAGTCTAGGTGCTGGTCAAGCCAGACCCCGAAATATCTGCAGTTGGTGCAAGTCTTAAGAGTAGTCCCATCCAGGGTGTGGAAGGAGGGGGAGGAGGGGAGCCTTTAAAGTCTCTGCCTTGTGCCGAAGGTCATGGAGACAGTTTTCTTGGCATTGAGAAATGGCTGATTTGAGCAGAACCACAACTGAACTCCACTGAAGTCCAGCTGGAGTCTGGTCCCCACATCAGTGGTTGAGGGGCCAGATGTGTACAGTACCATATAATCTGCATTCATGAGAATGGATGTGTGGGGGCAGACAAAGGGCAGGTCGTTTAGGAAGATGGAGAACAAGAGCGGTCCAAGGACTGAGCCTTGGGGTGCACCCGAGCTAACAGGGAGGGATGCAGAAGTGGAATTGCCAATTTTGATGGACTGGGCTTGGTCTGACAGGTAGGAGTGAAACCAGCTGATGGCCCCACTTGAGAGCCCTGCTAGAGAGAGAGCTTTGATAGAAGAATGGAGTGGGAGATGATGTTGAAGGCTTTAGCCAGATCAACAAAAATGACTGAGGTGATGTGACCTCTGTCCATGCCAGTGAGGATGGAATTGGTGAGCTTTAGGAGAGATGTGGTGGTGGAGTGGGATTTCCTAAACCCAGAATGGTAGGGAGTGAAAAAAGAAGATGAATCAAGATAGGAGGAGAGTTGTGAGAGGACTAGGTGCTCTTGGGTTTTAGCCAGAAAAGGTAGAAGGGAAATCGGGTGGTAATTCCCTGGAGCAGAGGGGTCACTGCCTTTAGATAGAGGGATGATTGTGGCATGCTTCCACTTGGTTGGGATGGCAGCTAGAGAGAATGAGGGATTATAGAGTGAAGCCAGGGTGACGGTGATGGCTGGAGCTGACAAGTAGAGCAGTTTGGAGTCCAGGCCAGTGGGGCATTTGCCCTTGGAGGGCTTAAGGGTGAATAGGGCTTTGTAGACTTCATCCAAGGACGTCTGGCAGAAAGCAAAAGAGGGTCCAGCAGTGGGAGCTTGGTGGTGGTGGAGGGGAGGGTGTGGTGGGGGTATGTGGTCCGGATTGAGGGAGGCCAAAAGTGACGAGGTACATTCAGTAAAAAAGGCATTGAAATGGGAGGCTACTTTGAGTGAATCTGTGATCGTGGAGCTACCTATGTTTAGAGCATGGGTGGGTGGCTGTGAGGGAAGGGAGAAAAGTCATTTAAGCACCTTCCAAAAGTTTGCTGGCTGGCTTAAGTTTGTGTTGAAGGTGTCTCTGAAATAGATAGTTTTTACCCTATGGATATGTCTAGTGCAGGCATTTTACATTGCACGATACTTTTGCTGGTGCACAGGAGAGCTGGAGACCTTGAAAGCCTTCCAAGCCTGGTCCCTGTCCCTGAGGAGGGCCATGATGTCTGCAGATATCCATGACAGGTGGGCACCCCTCACCCGTACTTGTCTGAGAGGAGCATGTGAGTTCCACACGGTGATGAACCTTTCCAGAGTCAATCGTGGTAGCCCTGGGGATGTGAGACCAATCCGTTTTTAACAGGTCATTTAGGAGAGTTGTAAGGTTCAAGGACTTAAAGGATCTTATGAGGATGGTTCGGGGGGGGGTGATTTAGGTCAATGGATTTTCCTAACTGAGTAGGTCATGTGATGGTCACTTAAGAAGTCTGGTAACAGTCCTGAGGCGAGTATCCGGTGTGGGTGCGAGCTAAGGGACCAGTCCAGGAGAGAGTGGTTCGGTGAGATGTGGTTGTGATGTGTGGGCTTGGTGATAAGTTGAGACAGGTTTAACGGTACCACCTGGTTGTGCAGCTTGGGGCTACTGCCTGAGAGTCAGTTTTGGTTGAAGTCACCTAGGATATTTAACTCGTCCCCAGAGGCCAGTGTTGTAAGGATGTTCAGGTGTTCTGAAATGGAGGGAGTAGTCGAGTCAGGAGAACAGTTGGAACCAGCAATAAAAATGGGGCTGTTGTGGGCAAGGAAGAGTTTAATTAATAATTCTTCGATGGTGTGCTTGGGTCTGGGCAGTATGACCGGTGTAAACTGAAGGGAATAGTCGATATACATGGCAATGTCACCACCTCTTTTGGTGCCACGGTGGTCGTGGTGGATAAGAGAGTAGCCAGGAATTGCAAACTTAGCATCCTGATTGTATGGTTTCAGCCAGGCCTCAGAAATAATTAATATGTCAGGTCTTAGGGAGAGAACTATTGGTTGCAACAGGCTATGTTTGTTTACAATGCTGCAGATATTTAGGTGCGTGAGTCTTAGGCCACAGGGCAGTTGGGGGGGGTGGCAAAGTTTGGACATGGGGGATGGGAGATTGGACCGGGGTTAGGTTCGACATCCCAGATAACTGGAGTAGCAGGGTTATCAGAACTTTGGATTTAGGCAAGACCCATAGAAGCTTGGGAAAGAATGTGGTGGCTGGGCAGGGTCCACTGAGGCTACCTGGGTGTGGAAATTCAAGGCGACTAACCCGGCATGAAAGAAGGGTGGAAGGACAGAGGAACCAGCCAACAAATTGAGCAGTATAGTGTCAGAAATATGGAAGGGGATCGGCTGGAAAGGGTATAGGCACTGGGGGTTGATGGTCATTTTAATGGTGGCTGCTCGCTCCAAGACAGTGAGGGGTAAATCCATCCATCATTCACATTCTGACCCTATTTTAGCCAATGAGGTTTCAAAGTTTAGAGTATATAGCTTGCCCACATCAGCAGTGATGTGAACACCCAGATATTTTACTTTTGATACTACCTGCACTCCCAAATCATTGGCCTCCATGGCTTGTTGGTTTTCCCTCCTACTGGCAATAACTACTTTTGGACCAGTTAATTTTATGCCCAGATGGGGAGGCATATTCTTTAAGGAGTGAGAGGATACATGGAAGACTCTCGCCCGGACTTTGCAAATATAACAGTAAATCGTCAGCAAAGAGAGCCATCTTATGCTCTTCCCTCACACCGTACCCCACCACTCCCGGGTGTTTATGGACTGCAGCTGCTAATGGTTCCAAAGCAATGACATAAAAGAGCGGGCACAAAGTGCACCCCTGCCTGGTATCTCTTTGTAGCATGAAAGGTGGGGATAGGGCACCATTTGTGAGAACCTGAGACGCTGGACTGGAGTATAGAGTTCTTACCATAGTTAGCAATGTTGGGCCCACACCAAATGTCTCAAATGCTTTAAACATGTAGTTCCATTTAACACGGTCAAATGCCTTTTTGGCATCTAGGGCTAAGGCCGTTGCACCGTGAAACCTAGTTGTTGCCCAATGATAGATGATGTTTAAACTTTTCCTTATGTTATGTTTGCCCTGCCTACCCTGAACAAATCCAGTTTGGTCTGGGTGGATAATTTTTGGCAACACTGGTTCCAATTTCGCTGCTATGGTTCTAGCCAGAATTTTATAGTCTGAAGTAAGCAGAGATATTGGGCGATAAGATGAGCACAGTGCAGGGTCCTTGCCTGGCTTAGACAGAACCATGATGGTGGCAGCCCTCATGGAATGTGGGAGTTTACCTTCCTTTATAATCTCCCTATACATGTCAAAGAGAGGGTCTATAAGCTCAGACTGGAAAATTTTATAAAAGTCTATTGGTAGCCCATCTGGGCCTAGTGCCTTGTCTCCTTTCAGTTTCTTAATTGCATCTTATACCTCATTATCATCTGTAAGGGGTTTGCCAGTTCTCCCACAACCTCTTTCTCCACGGGGACTACTGATGCCTTCTGAAAGAAGGCCTGCATTTATTGTGAAGATGGTGTTATTTCAGAATTATAGATGTTCTTGTAGAAGTCTGCTAAGGCAAGGCCTATAGCCTGCTGATCAGTGACCAAGGGCCCCTGCGTACTATGTATACTTTTAATGGTATTTTCTCCCTCCCTGCATTTCAGCTGCCATGCTAGGAGTTTACCATCCCTGTCTTCATCAAAGTATGGACCAACCCTCCCTAAGAGGAGACTGCATTTAAGTAAAGAGGTGGCTGTTGAATTATACCTCCATTTAGCTCGCTGCAGCCTTTGATACAATCCTGGGTGTGAGTTCTCCATGTGTGTCTTTTCTGTCTTCAGTACTTTCCCCTCCAGCTCTTTTAGGTCTATCTCTTCTGTGCGCTTCTTAAAGGCTGCATATGAGATAGTCTGCCTCCGATGTATGCCATCATTGCGTCCCATCTCACCCTGTAGGATGTCTCCCCTGGCTTATTGTTATCCCAGAACTCCCTCAGAGAATCACGGATAGTCTCTAGGTAACCTCTGCCTTTAAGGAGGACTGGGTCAAGCTGCCAAGGTCTTTGAGCATTCTCCGTTGCTTTCCAGTTAAACCTGGAAGTCAATGGAGCATGATCAGACACCAGTATTGCCCCATAGCTTGCCTTCTCCATTTTTAGAGCAATGCCTGAGGAGACCAGGAGGTGGTCAAGTCACTCATAGGAGTGGTAGGCACGGTAGAAAAAACTATACTCTCTGCCTGTCCAGTTCTGGTGTCTTCATATATCAACCAGAGAACATGTTCTCACAATCTCCTCGAGACCATGAGCATTTCTGGTAAGGGACTCGGAGGCATTGTTAGACCTGTCCAGCACTGTATCCTCAATACAATTGAAATCTCCCCCCAGTATCCAAGACCCTCTGAAGGGGGCCATGTCCAGTAAGAGCTTATGATAAACATTGGGGTCCTCGATGTTAGGTCCATATATGGAGCCTATGGCTAATAGATTCCCATTTCCCAGCTGAATCTGTGCCGGGGCGTATCTACCTGCAGGATCCAAATAAGAGGTGAGTATAGTATCTTGGAATCCTCTGGGCAGTCAGATAGATACTCCCCTTGCCCTTGGGGAGTGAGTGACAGATACCCAAGTGCACCCCATGACAAATTCAACTTCTCTGCTTCCCCGGCTGACATATGCGTCTCTTGCAGTAGGGCTATTTGAGTATCCAGCTTCCTTAACCTATTCAGTATTCGCTTTCATTTCACCACGATTTTTAGACCATTCACATTCCATGTAATTACATTTATTTCCTCATCCATGAGAATGTGCATTCCCAAAGAACCATCTCATCACCTCTTCAATCCTGCCTTGTCCCCTTCCTCTGCCATAAAAATCTGTCTTAATTATTAACTCTTGTGTATCCATTGTTGAACAAAAAACTCTTTTAACATGAACCATTTTAAACGTACTTCCCATATTTCCCCCTTTCTTCTGCTTCCCCCTTCCCTGTTGCCACCCCTCCCCCCCATACACCTCCCCCTTTAAAATACCCAACACAATGATAAAACTGACAAGTAACATATTTCGATTTGAACCCCCCATTCCCTACTGTTAGTGATGGCATTGTAGAATGCACACTGGGCTTGGTTACATCTTACTTTAACTAAGCTTGGTAGGCATTTGTAATTGGTCAATAAGACAGCTGAAAAGTGGGAGTAAAGACTCCCAGCCCCCTCAGTTTCCCAATTTAATTCTTGTATCTCCCTCAGGTTCTCCTCTCCTCAAACACCCCCCTCCTTCCCAAGCCCCCTGACACTTGACCTCAGGAAGTCCAGATGAAACACACCCCCCACCCCCAACCTGCCAGGCTTGCAGCAGGTACCAAATTATTACACATTATATTTTAGCATATATAGTTCAATGAAATTGTTCAGAGAAGTGCACAGCCAGCACTGTGGTTGTTCTGGTACCAGTCATCACTGGCAGTCATATGAGCCCCTCAGTCATCTCACCCCACCCCCACCCCTTGCCGTTGGCACCTGTGTCCCTTGACACAGTCGGGGTTGGGTGGTGGGAAAAAAGAATGGGGGGGAACAACTTAATTGCAGTGCAATGAAGAGATACACAGCAGCCTGTTTCTGGACAGATAAGTACATGCAGCTCATGGTTCTTCAGACTACCTCACAGAGCATTCACCTTTCATCGCACAGCTAACATTGATAATCCATGTTCAGGGCTATTTTCTCCATGAGGTGTCCTCCATTCTATCACACTGATGTCCCATATGATAATCCAAGTTGTACAGAACACTAAGTTTTTACTCTCACAGTGTGCTGCCTAAAGAAAGAAGATGCACAAGCTATGAGCTCCGTATTGAGTGAGAGGTTAGCTATGTGGCCATGATGGTGTAGCTGTCTTGCTGGATGGCTTGATGGCTTGATTCCTCTTTCACCCTCTCCCTTGAGTGAGCTTGTGCATGATTGGGTTTAATATCTTTACTGCCGAAATGTCATGCGGCTTCTCCTTTCCTTTAAAACTGATGTGCACCCCATTAAACAATTCATCAAGAGAACCTGATGATTTATGTAAATTATGACTTACTGTGCCATTCTGCCTGCAGGAGGAGAAGAGAATCAGGTGGCCTTGTAGAGATGAGTGTGTGAGGGCCCATCTTCTGAGGGAGAAATTGACAAAATTGATCAGTTACCTCTGATAGCTGTCAAGGAGTACTGCTGTCTCCTCAGATCGGATAAACTTCTCTGCTTCCATTAGCAAGTCAAAGAAGCATGGTGGTTTCCCAGGCCTAGTGATTTGCAGTCAGGAGGGACAAAGATGAGCAAACTCCCACCCTGCCTGGTATAGAGCTGACTTTACGTTGTTGAACTTCTGGTGGCAAGTCTGGAGCTCTCGGCTGTAGTTCTGCACCAGGAATACCTTCCCCTCCTTCCTTCAGCTTGATGGGCCCCTGTGAGTAAGCTGCTCTCAAGATGCATTCTTTGTCCAGATATCTCAAGTACTTAATGAAGAAGTGCTGGGGTCTTTCTCCCAGTTGTGGCCTCAGCCCAGTTCTGTGCACCCCTCTCCACCTCCCAATCCGTGGCTTGGTCTCCCAGTTTTAGGTGTTGCACCAGCCAGCTGTGTATTTCTTTGCCTGGGTCTTATCTCTCCAGTCCCTCTCCAGTCTCTCTGGTAAACCAATAATTCTTAAAATGGAACAGTGGGATCAATTGTTCAGGTCATTCACCTTTTTGTTGCACTTCCAACAGTTGTCTTTTGTCATCTTGGTCCCTAACCAATTGTGCCAGGATGTTCTCCAACTCTCCTATGTGCCATTCCGCCTCTTCTACCCGCACAGTGTGAAAAGCTGAGGTTTCTGACAGCCCCATTACTACAGCTTGCAAGTGGGTAATTTGGGCTGTAATATTTTGGAAGCCAGCATTCATTTCATGTTGTATTTTGTAGAGCGTCGCCGGCACTCCAGACATTGATCTTTTGAACTCAGACTTCCTGTCCACTGGTGCTGTCATACACTTGACTTCAATGCAAAGAAATGCAAGGCTATGCAAATTAGAGCTAAGAACTCAAGGACTTAGTAAAGAGTGGGTGGGGTCCAGGTATCTGCATCCAAGGAGGAGAAGGACCTGGAGTGATGATGATCACTAGTGATCTGAAGCATTCATGCAATGTAGGAAAGTGGCAGCAAATTCAAATAAAATGCTGGGCTGCATTGCCAGAGGGATCAGCAGTAGGCAGGAAGAGGTAATACTGTCCTTATACAGGTAACCGTTGAGGCCACATCTTGAGTACAGTGTACAGTACTGGTGCCCATACCTTAAAAAGGACATGACCTACTGGAGACAGTTTAAAGGAGGGGAACCAAGATGATCATGGGCCAGTAGGGTAAAATATATGAGAAGCAGTTGGGGGCCCTAAGCATGTACTCTCTATAAGAGAGGAGAGGAGAGGAGAGAGAGAGAGACAGAGAGAGAAAGAGAGAGGGGCATGACTAAGACCTTCACATATTTAAAAGAAATAAATTGGGTGGACAGGGAGGAGCTCTTCTAGCTCAGTGGGTACCAAAAAACAAGGTGCCACAGTGTCATGTTGTGGGGGTTGGGAGAGGGGCTAAGAGGCACTTCTGCACAGAGAGGGTGGTGCTGGGTTGGAATGGACTTCCTGAAGAGGTGGTTTCACTGAAAATGGTAAGCAGGAGTCATATGATGCCCTGGTCTGTGTAGCAGCATGGACGATCTGCTCCTGCTCCTTCTCCCAATAAATTGTAATTAAATACAATTATCTGCATTTTTTTCTGACATCTGCTTTTCTGCAATCCCCTGTTTTCCTGCTAGATGCTAGCATGAGTTTTGGGCTCGTCAGCATGGAAGTTGAAATGCGTCAAGCACTGCTGAAGCATACCCCCAACCCCAGCTACCCTGGACAAATCTGCCAAACGAGCTAAGGCCCAGGGGCCAGGTTTGGGTGGGGCTATAACTTCCACTCTGGCAACTATACCTCTGATGGAGGAATGATTCTTGTCTGAATTTGCTCCCTTCAAAGAAGCCCTCCAGGATTTAACACATGAGCTCAAATCTTTGCTGAAGGACATCAGTGATCTCGGTCATTTGGTGGGAGATACGGAGGCAAGAACTCACTCCCTGGAAAAATGAAGAGAAAGACTTGATCCAGACTACAATGCCCTCAAGCAGAAAACTACCTGATTGGAGGCCAAATTGGAGGACTTAGAGGGCCATAACCGAAGAAACATTGTATTGATTTCCAGGTTGCCTGAATTGTGTGAAGGCTGCAACCCAGTCCTCTTCACACAAAAGTTCTGTGCTAAAATTGCCAGTCCATCACCAAATGGGCCATCCTATGTAATACAAAGGCCCCATCGCTCACTTCATCCTATGCCCCCTGAGGGATCCCAATCAAGACCATTTATTTCTAAATACCTGAATTACCTGGACAAACAACACTTACTTAAACAAGTTTGGGAGCTCTGTGAAGTGCTGTGTGAGGGAGCAAAACTTCGAGTAATACAGTATTTGCCCAGCACCGTACAGAAGAGGCATACTGTATCCCACCTGACAGTAACAAATGTAATTGCAGAAGGGATACATTTTTGAGTATTATATCCAGCATGCTTGCAGGTATTAGCTCATAGAGCCTGGAAATCTTTTGACACAGCATTAGAACATTAGAACTGAAAGAAATCTTCCCCAAGTTGTTCAAGGACTGCTGAATTGGGTCCTGCTTTCCTGTGTGTGAGAGTTTTTACCCAGTCTATCCTGCTAGTCGGAATCTTTACTAGAACTGAGTTTTACTGTGGTGACATTATATGAGTGATACTATCTTTCATCGAAGGACTAAAAGAGAAATCATGCCCAATATATTTTTAAGGACTGCTTCTCTTCAATTCTGTTATATTGCTTTCTTAATAGAGATCAGACTGGGCTATGTGCTTAATGTCCCATGTATCATATAACACACTGCTGGTTATGATAACATTTATGCTGGTCTTTAGATACTCTCACTTGTATGCATGTTATATCACATGTGGATATTTCCTACCTTTTTGGCAGCTCTGGATTAACATCGGCTACAGCTTCTAGAACACTCCATCTGATCCTTCACCTCATTACACGAGCCTAGATACTGCTTCTACTCTGCCGTCAGATTCAGATTAGGGCTGGGAGAACTCACTGAAGTTCTGCCCTTACTAAATAAGAACTGGAACAGGGTGAAGTTCTGATTTGTTCTGATTAGTTCTAATTTATTGACAAATATTTGAAAAAATGCAAAATAAATTTATAAAAGTGGCCAAAGTCAGTCACATTTGACACAGAGGCCCAAAGGAAATAATTTAGTGGATTATTTGTATAAAAATTAATGTAAAACTGCTAAATTAAAAAGCACTCACTCACTACTAGCCCCTTCATGGCTGGCCTGTAATGGTGGCTTATCCTGCTCGGGTCCATGACATGAGTGTGGAGAGAGAGAGAGAGAGAGAGAGAGAGAGAGAGAGAGAGAGAGAGAGAGAGAGAGAGAGAGAGAGAGAGAGACAGAGAGAGAGAGAGAGAGAGAGAGAGAGAGAGAGAGAGAGAGAGAGATGCAAATACCCACTGTGTAGCATTAGTATGCTAACCTGTAAAAACTAAGATCCTCTAACATGATGTCATTCTGATGACTACCACCCATACCCACAGGCTGGGAACAAATTTACTGTCATGATTTGTGACTGTACACAGCACACCGACAGCACAGCAGTCCACCACCACTTCCTTCCAAGTTTACCTGACTGACTCCTACAGTACAGTTACTGTTAAGTGACCAAATTCAGCAACTGTTTAGTGTGTCTCAGAATTTGAATTGAAGATGCAGACATATCTGGTCCATAGCTGCACACAGCACAGTCCCACACTGGGGTTGGTTAAAGCTTATACATAAAGTAACATGGTTAAAGCTTATACATAAAGTAACATGGTTAATGCTTATACATAATGTAACATGATATACTATAAAATTAATGATAATAAGGAGGAATAATGGGGAATGAGTGATGATGATGATGATGATGACAAGTGTGTAGTTGTTATTTATTTGTGGTGTAGTGTAAACAGCTTGCTACGAGTCACAAAGTCAGATTTTATCCTCTGGGCCACCCACAGCCAGATGCACAGGTGCATCAACTTGTATGTGTCACAAACACACTCAGCAGGTCAGGCCCTCTGCTCCCACAGTGCCAACAACAGAGTGCAATAGTGTGAACAGGTAACAGACAGGGTAACCCTCCTGTCTACTTTTGGGTCAGAATCACCTTTAGTCTCAAGTTCTAGGGGGATTCAAACTGTGAACCTTATGCTAGCATACCCAATGAACAGGCTCAGATATGTACTCTCTTCGGAGATTGCGGTACAATCTTTCGCCGGGTTATCCAGCCAGGCTTCCAAAATGAACCCTTTTAACTATATAAGAGACCTTAGGTATGTGCTTACCTTTTCCCAGTTTAGTAACACCATCAAGCCCTTCAAACAGCTGTCAGACTTAACCACGTATACATCACATGCAAAAAGAACTTGGAAGACACACCCAGGCAGTATCTTAAGAAAATGTACTTTACTAAAAGATGATAAAAATATGAAAAATGTAAACACAGAACAATATATCAGAGCCACAATCACATAAAAGAACAAGGGAAAATTACAAAGCAAAACTCCTACCACAATACAGTTAGATTTTTGTTATCTAAGGTATTACCTCTGGAAGTGCATTTTAAAGTTAGATCAGAGAGCTCTCTCTCTCTCTCTCTCATCTAGAATCCCAAGATGATATGACAACATTTCAGACACAAGTATCAGTTTAAACTCTGAGTCTCCACACCCCTTCTGTGAGACATCTAGCTCCTCCTTTTAGAATATAAAATTGCAAAAAATGATTTCCTATCAGGAGGTATTTTAAATAAGGTGCCATCAGAAGAAAAAATACATGTCCTATATATAACTCCTTAATTACACCTGTTTCTTTTGAACTTAGCAATCCCACACTGGCACCAAAGTGTTAAAAAAACAGGAATCAGCCTAATGATGTCCTGTTTCTGAAGTCATAAAGTCACATTTGATTTCCACTTCAAAAAGCCTAAGTATGTCATAAAAAGGTAATAAAATGCCATTCTGAAGGAAGTCAGTTATTTAAATGGTTCCTGGTCAGTTTACATATCCTGTAGCTTCACTGAAACCTGTGTGGGGGTTGGGGGGCACCCATGGAAGCACAGGCTGTCTTATGTGAGACAATCATATACTATATTTTTATATTACAAATATCATACAATAATCATAACCAACTGGCCATGCATCATAGTATGTTGTTAGTCCAAATAGTATTTTTTTTAATACATGAAATCGTGAATAAACGTTAACAAGTGATCGCAATTGGATGGCACAAGTCAAAGATTTATTTTGCCAGCCTGCTGCCCTTGCCCTGTACCAACAGCCACACTGAAGTCAGGAAAAAAAATTGTTTGGGATTTATGAGACTGTTACATTTTTTGTGGGCCCCCCTGCAGTCTCTCTCTCTCTCTCTCCCCCCCCGGATGGCACAAGTCAAAGAGTTATTTAGCCAGCCGGCTGCCCTTGCCCTGTACACACAGCCACACTGAAGCCAGGGAAAAAAAATTCTTTGGGATTTTCTCTAACTGTAAAATTTCTCTTGGGCCCCAAGTAATCTCTCCCTCTCTCCACTGGATCTGGAATGGCATAAGTCAAATATTTCGCCAGCCTGCCCTTGCTCATGTACACAGCTACACTGTCTGAGGCCAAGAAAAGAAAAAAACTTTCATTTGGGATTTTCTGTAACTGTAAAATGTCTCTTGGGCCCCAGTAGTCTCTCCTCTGGATCTGGAATGGTGCAAGTCAAAGATTTTGCCAGCCTGCCCTTGTTCATGTATGCACAGCTACACTGTCTGAGGCCAAGAAAAGAAACAAAAATTTCATTTGGGATTTTCCGTAACTGTAAAATTTCTCTTGGGCCTCCAGTAGTTTCTCCCTCTCTTCCCTGGATCTTCTGCAATGGCAAAAGTCAAATATTTTGCCAGCCTGCCCTTGCTCATGTACATAGTCACACTGCCTGCCTTTTGCCACCCTCCCCAGGCAGCCACTCAGGCCACCACCATCTCCACAGTTTCTCTGGATTCCTCCTTTCTCCAGTCCTGACCCGTCACCCACCCCCAATGATCAGTTCCCTCCCCCTTGCCCCAGTAAGTCTCCTTTCTCTCTCTCCTAGGTTCTCTTCCTTCCCCCCCAAAAATGTATATATGTATTTTTTTATATTTTTGTCTTTTTTTCCTTTTGTCAACTTCCTCTGGCGCTCTCTGCTGCAGTGAGTGAGCGAGGTGCTCCTCCGACCATCCTCCTCTTGTCTAGCCTGTGTTGCACACTCAACATAGTTATATACCATGAGTGCGTCACATGACTGTCTGTTGCCTGATTGGATGTTGCCAGCTGCCTGTATGTGGAGTGAGCATGCCGACGGCATCCGCATGGCAACAATATACAAAATGGCACAAATGACACTTCAACAGACCCAGAACTGGTCTTATGTGATGAAGTCTGTATTTATTTGGGTCTGTGGATTTAGGGTTCGATCCAGAGGTCCGGATCTCCCACAGAATAGTCCACCCAGCCCTAATTCACAGTCTGTTTAACATGCCAAAGATCATTGACTTCTAATATATCTTTATTGGTTTTGCAGACTTCACCGATCATTATCTGTAACCTGCACTAAAAACAGACTTTGACTTTGACAGCAGATAAGGACAACTTGGCTCACCCAGTCTGCCCCTTTCCCTACCTATTGGATAAGTTACAGATCCCAGTTAACGAACAGCCTACTTCCTCCTACCCCCCCACTATAATTGCCTTATGTCTGTCTCATGCATTCTTGAATTCCCCTGCTGTTTTTGACCACACAACCTCCTCAGTAAGGCTGTTCCATGCATCCACCACCATCTCCATGAAAAAATACTTCATCACGTTGCCCCTGAACCATCCCCCCCCTCTATCTTCAAATTGTGCCCCCTTGTTCTTGCACATCTCATTTTCTGAAAGATGCTAGCCTCTTGGACTTTGTTGATTCCCTTGAGGTACTTGAAAGTTTATATCATGTCTTCCCTCTCCCTCCTTTCCTTGAGGGTATACTGTATGTGTTAAGCTCCTTTAGTCTCTCTCTTCATATGGTTTCTGGTGCAGACCCTGCACCATTTTAGTTGGCCTCTTCTCGACTGCCTCCATCATTTCTATGTCCTTGCGGAGATGGGGTCTCCAGAACTGCATGCAGTACTCCAGATGGGGTCTCACCAACTGCCTGTACAGAGGGATGACAACTTCCTGTTTTTTACACGTGATGTCTCTCCCTATGCATCTCAGTATCCCACCAGCCCTCCTTACTGCCATCTCACATTGCCTGCTTACCTTTAGGTCATCTGATATAACTACCACCATGTCCCTTTCTATTTTTGTTGTTGTTAGTACCTTCCCTGTCCCCCATTGTGTACTCTTCCCCTGGATGATTGTTTCCCTTGTGCCTTACATTGCACATCTTTGCGTTGGATCTAAGCTGCCATGCTTTTGACCATTCCTCCAACCTTGCCAAGTCCCTTCTCATCCTTTCCACTCCCCCTTGTGTATCAACCCTGTTGCAGCTGTTTGTGTCATCTGTAAATTATGGTGTATAAAAATGGGCTCGCTCTGACTAATTTCCTTTTCCGGGGATCGCAGGTCCCATTTGCTGCAAGGAGTTCTCTGTTCTAAATCCTGATCCTGAAAGTGCCCAACTGAGTTACACTTCTGTTCCGGGACTTCTATTGTTTCATTTACTGCTTTTGACAATTCTTAACATGTTGCTTTATGTTTAAGGATATGAACATCAGGATGATAAGCTCTTGTTATCGGTAATACTGCTACTGCAGGGACATGTGCAAATTTTATTTTTAATTATGCCTCAATGATATGGACACTGGAAATCTACAAACATCCTTTTATAGTGTGTTATATATTTGCTAGTATGCCTTCTCTTAAGATGGTTAAACTGCTTATTTCTCAATTTAAAGCTGATCTCTCCAGCCTTATTGTCAATTTAAATGTTCTGTTTTTGGTGAATGATAACTTGCTACCCTAAAAGCACAGTTCGTTATATCTATAGTGTGTCTGTCATGCAGTTATTAGTTCAGATATACTATAGTGTTGTTACACTGATTCTGATGTTCGTTTTCTTGATTCCTGGGTAGGAGGGATGGGGTGGGTGGGTGGGTTGGGAAGGCAATTTCTGCAAGGTGCTTGGGGATCATCACACAGCAAGTGATTGTGTGGGAGAGATTAGGAAGTGGGGGCATTGTTTGTCTTTTAAGGTTTTTTTCTCTCTGGGGTTATTTACCTGTTTACGTTGTATACTGTTGCCCCAGTTGATTCAGGGTTGTGTCATGGTTTAATATATTGTTTGGTGCCTATAACTGTGGTATCTATCTGTTCTGATTTTAACCAGAAAACAGTTTTTAAGCTAAGGGGGATGAAGGTGGGGGACAGTGTTGTGGAGTTTGATATTTTGTTCTATCACCACAGCTCCAGTTATATGTTGTCCTGTTTTTGTAGAGCTACACTAGTTAAGCTGCAAAATAGATTGGGGGAGGGATTACCAGGGTATACTCATCAAAACTGGGGACTGGGGGGCTGGGGGTTGGGAGTGCTCCAGAGTTGGTTCTTTTCTGGGTTTACTTTTATTTGTAAATTTGTACTTTGGGAAGGCAAAATAAGGCATGATATTAATGTTTAATGGAAACGTGAGGGGGCATTACTTCACTGAGAAGGTAGTGGCAACTTGGAACAGTCTACCAGAGGAGGTGGTGGAGGCCAAAACAGTGGAGGGATTCAAGAGGGCATGGAACAAACACAAGGGGTTGTCTAGAGAATGGAGGGTGGAATCTATGGGAGAGGGGAGCAAGTAAAGAGGGAGGAAATGGGCAGACTTGATGGGCCAAGAAGGTTCTTTTCTGTTGACATATATCTATCAATCTATGATTCTATTAACTGTTTAGGAACTGATGTTGCAAGGATACTGCTTCTGTTTGTGGAATGTTAAAGCTGCCCAATCCCCAATTAAATGGTCTAAGATTTTGATTCATTTTAATAGGTTACAAACTAATATTGCTTTCCTCCAGGAAACTCACCTGCCCACATCTCAGCTTTCCTTATTTCATAGGTCCTAGGTGGGACAGGTTTTTGGTGTAGGACTAGATACCCATAAGAGGGGGATAGCTGTGTTGGTGGCACGTTGGGTTCCTTTTCAATTATTACAAGAGGTGGTTGATACTCAGTGAAGTTATATCCTGTTCAGAATCCTATTAGGACATAAGGAGGTAGCTCTAGGTGCTATTTATAGTTCTACAATAGAATACCTCAACTTTTTTGTGAATATAATAAATTTATTGCTGCCCTGGGTGTCCCTTCCTGTCTTATTTTCTTAATGGCAGTTCTTCTCTCCAAGGGTGGTTGTCACTTCCCCCATAGTTCTGCTGCCACTGGGTGGAGGTCAGGGTGTGGTGTAGGCAGGAGGGGGAGACAATCCGGAAGGGCATCTCAGAGTGTGCGTGTGCCTCCACACAAACACATGCGCACCTGAGAAGGGGCAGGGCAAAAAAACAGGAGAAAAAGCACTAAAAATGTAAATTAAAAAAAAAAGGAAACTTTATACTGCTCCTCAGGTAAAAGGAATATCAGTGGGACCACAACAATATAAGCTGTCAGTTTACACAGATGATATTTTATTTCATTTAATTTATCCTAATACATCCCTGCCTGCTGCTCTGAGATAATTGACCAATTTGGGGTACTCACTAATTATAAACTAAACCTAGATATTGTCCCAGAGTTGCTTTACTTTGGACCACCATTAAACAAAGAGCTGATCCACTGTTGGGGCTCGCAGATTTGTTAACACCGGAAGTATGTCTTTTGGGGGATTTTTCTGGTATTTCTATACGGTGTAGGAAATATTATATGGCATTAATTTCCATGTCTGTTAAAAAGGTGGTCCTTAGACATTGGAAAGATTCTGACAATTTGTCCTACCTTGAATGGCTTCAGGAGCTTCTGGCTAATCTCAGAATGGAGAGAACCATCACAAGCCTTTCTAATAAACTTAACAGGTTTAATAGGATATGGGGCTCTTTTCAAACCCTGTACTCTTTACAAGCTTGAAATGTACGCTCATTGCAATGCATGATGTGGTTTGGTTGGTATGATGCTGTGCTTGGGCTTGGGGATATGTGAGGGGAGGGGGTGGGCAGGAGAGGACGAATCAGTATAATTTTGTATAGCAATTACAGCTTCCTTATATCAGATGCCTTGTGGATTCGTTCTCTGTATTGTAAACTCTAATAAAAGTTGAATGGGAAAAAAAAAAAAACTAAACATAGATAAGACAGAGATTATGCCCTTAAATGGCCTGACTAATATGGCAGGTTTCGAAAAACTAGGATTGGTATGAAGAAAAGATAAACTTAAATATTTGGGTATACAAATTAGTACTTCTCTCAATAACATGAAGTATCACAACTTAGTTCCTTTACTTGATCAGATCAAACATGAATTGAATCACTGGGCTCTCTTACCTATCTCCTTTTGGGAATGAGTGCATATAATAAAGATGAATGTATTACCGAGGATCTTATATCCACTTTTTATGCTTAGAGTAGTTGTTTCCCAGTCTTGATTTAACAGTCTACACTGAATATTATCCACTTTTCCATGGCAAGGTAAACCACCCAGAAGAGCCTTCAGTAAGCTAACAGCACCAAAAAGAGAAGGGGACCTCCGTATTCCCAATTTTTATTTATACTGTTTGGCAATCCATGGTACTCGTTACCTCCAGTGGTACAGAAACCCTTTAGAAGATACTGTATCAGCCTATATACCTCAATGGCATGATACAGAATGATATTATTGTGACCACTTACAAATAAATATTAAGTCACTGCTTCGTATTTCCCATAGTCAGCTCCCTCAAATAATGCATGATACCCCAATTGTTACATCACTCCGTGTGCATAAACAACTTTGCACCCTTCTTCGACATGACCCAAAGAAGGATGTTTCTCAGCCTTTGCTAGGGATCCCAAACTTCAAGATTGCAGCTCAACCTCTCAGCCACGATTTCTGGTCCTATCCAGACGTCAGCTTGGTGGAACATCTTCTTAAAGATGGTAATATGATGAAAGTTCAGGAAGCTCAACAGATATTTCACATTTCTTCCAGGCACTGCTTTATTTTTTTTCCACATCTCACACTTACTGTTCAGCTATTTCAGTCAGGGACCATGGTCTAATGCTTATGGCTTGACAATACTTGGTTTAGCCCCTAAGGCCTTCGCATCTCATGCTATTTCTTCTCTTTATAATCACCTTTATGAATTGTTCCCCTCTAAGGTGACATGTACTGCTCCATACTGGGACAGATCTCTGCTTTCTTCTGGAAAACTGTATGATTGGCCTTGTTTATGGGTCAGTCTGTATAAATGTACTATATTAAATGGGACAGATATTGTCACATGTAATTCCAAATATTTCATAACCTCTATTATACATATGAATGTCTCCTGACATCCTATGTATATCTGAATCCTGGCTAAAACCTGCTATCAAACAGCACGAGGTGTCCCTTCAAGGCTACGGCATCTTTAGACATGATATGATAGGCTAAAGGAGCAGAGGGGTAATGATCTACAATAGGACAGGCCTCAATGTCACTGTCCTCCCCACTCCGATCTCCTCACCACCTCTTGTTGAATCCATTTATGTCACCCTTACACTTGGAAACATTAAAAAAATCATCATAGGGTGTATCTATATGCCCCCCAACCATGCCACTGCTGGCCTGCCTCCTCTCCTTTAATCCTTAGGCAGCCTCCCAAAGCATGACCTCATCCTATATGGGGATTTTAACATTGACTGGCTGCACCCCAATATTGGTAATGTCTGTGCTTCACTTGCTGATAGCAGCCTCACTCAGTTAATCCATGATCATACACGAGTCAATTCAAAATCGAGCAATCATACCCTGATAGACTGGATAGTCACCAACTGCCCACTTAAAATCAGATCTACTGGCATACTCTCTGACTGCATAAGTGATCACTCTCCCACTTTCTGTGTGTGGAGAAACAGCTATGCCAATCCTCCTCCCAAGATTTCCCTGGTCCACGATATGACTAAGTTTGACGCAAACAGGTTCCTATCATCCATTAACTCTACAGACTGGGGCCCCATTAACACACTTCCTGACATAAACCTAGCCCTGGACTTCCTAATCTCCTCTCTGACCAAAATAATTAACCAGCACACCCCCCAGAAGAAATGCAGATCTAAGGGTGTCAAAGCCCTGTGGTTCTCCAGGGATATCAAATCTCTAATGGCCCTCTGGGACAAAGCATGGAAAATGTACAAACAAAGTGGACTCCACTTGGACTGGTTCATCTACCGACAGCTCAGGAATCAGTGTAAAAGCTCTGTACAAAAAGGCTAAGAGATACCATCTCAAATCTCTTCAAACAGAGCATCTAAATAACCCAAAGGAATTCTGGAGACAAGTTAATGCCTTAGTAAAAGGAAAGACTGTAGAACACCCAAGCTGTATTACTGTCAGTGGCACCACCCTCGATGACCCACTCTCCATAGCCACTGGATTTAACTATTTCTTCACTGACCTCCAAAAATGCACCTCTATCTTTCACAATGCTCCCTCTCTTCCTACAACTACCCTGACCAATCTAGGGGGTCATCCTGAATTCCATTTGAAGCTAGCCACACTCAAAGAGGTGCAGCAACTTCTCTCTAATCTAAAACCTGAGGGCTCCCCTGGATACGACTCGCTGGAACCAAAATTTCTTAAGCTGGGTGCCTCTGCCCTAGCTCACCCCATCTGCAACTTGTTCAACCAGTCCTTCTTCTCTAATACTGTGCCAGATAAGTGGAAGGTGGCAGTAGTAGTCCCGGTCCACAAAGGAGGACCAAACTCCATCATAGAAAACTTTCCACCTATATCCCTACTTTCTCACCTGGCAAAAATCCAAGAACGTTTAGTTTATAATCATCTCCAATCCTACCTTGATTCCCACAAGCTGCTATCACCCTGCCAGCATGGCTTTAGAAAGAAGCACAGTACCCTCACTGCACTCATAAAAGTAACATCTGACATTTTCCACACTATGGATAAGGGCCAGGCCACTGGAGCCATATTCGTGGATCTCACAAAGGCATTTGACCTCGTGAACCATGGGCTGCTGCTCCACCAGCTACATCTCACTGGTCTGGACTACAATGTGTTGCACTGGATGAAGAACTATCTATCTGATCAATCCCAGAAAGTTAAGTGGGATGGCTCCCAGTCAGAACAAAAACCAGTTTCCTATGGTGTCCCATAAGGATCAATCCTGGGCCCCATGTTATTTTCGCTCTTTACCAATGACCTCCCCAACTTCTGAGGGGGTGCCACAGTTCACCTATTTGCAGATGATGCCATCATCTACCACTCCTCTCCAGATATTGACCAAATAAATCAGAACCTTGCCTCTGACTTAGCTTCCCTGGAAGCATGGTTCCAATGGAATCATCTTGTTCTCAACTCTAAAAAAATAAAATGCATGGTCTTCACCCATCGGCCTGCAAAAAAGCCTAACCCACTCATCCTTAGTATTTATACTAACAAGGGTGACCTGTTAGAGGTAGTTCACTCCTTCAAATACCTGTGAGTTACATTGGACCCTGCCCTATCGTTCAACTCCCATGTCTCTAGCACTATCAAAAATCTCAATCCGAAACTAGGACTCCTATATCGAGTGCACCCTCACCTCACACTTGCCTCTTGCCAAAAAATTGCTTCTGCATCCCTCCTTCCCCTACTATCATATGCTGCAGACCTCCTCCTCCTCTTCACTAACTCCTCCTCCTCCATGTCCCTCCTCTCTCAAGCATACCACAGGGTAGGTCATTTTGCCCTGGGGGCACCTACCTGTTCTCACCACTGTGATGTTCTCGCCTTGCTGGGGTGGCCCTCCTATGGGGCAAAACTGAGGTACTCCACCTTGAGCCTCATATTCAAGCTTGTTCACAAATTCACCCTTTCCTGCCTCAGGGAACTTATCCACCTTAAACCAGCACCACGCACACTTCACTCTACCTCTCTCCCCCTTCTCATTGTCCCCAAAATACATCTTGCTGTATCCAGACTCTCCTTTTCATATGCCACTCTAACTGACTGGAACTCACTCCCTCCCTCCCTGCCTCCCTCCATTCTCTCCTGTTCTTCCCTCTCACAATTTCAGTCCCAACTGTCTGCCTTTCTGTCTTCCTCTGCTACTTGCTCCTGCTTTGGCTGAAGCGTGCCTACCCAGAAACTCCTTCACCACTAATGTGTGTAGAACTTTCTGGTCCTAGCCTCTCCCTTGTGTATTATTAGTATGTTTACTATGAAGTATTGTACTATAACTGCCCTGTATATAGTCCTTCAGACATTCAGTTCATGCACCGCTTGTCAAATCTGTTGTCAATTGCTTGTGTACTTGCAAACATTGTGTCTTGACATGTACTCTGCCTAATGCCATCCGTGTACCATGAGAACTGGATTGCTTGTTGCTCTTGCACCTTCATGGTTGATTCTCGACCCCGGGTCGACCCTGAAAACGGGACTGTAATTGTCTCAGTGGACTTACCCGGTTACCAAAACTCAAATAAATAAATAAATTATAACCCTGCCAAATTGCATAGAGTAGGCAAGCTGTTGAATGACAATTGTACATGGTGTGGTAAGGTACAGGGCACATTGCTGCATATCATATGGGACCGTGAAAAAGTGGTAACCTTATACTCCATTTGCCAGCATCTGTATGCCCTTTGGGGTTGGATTCTGTGTTTTCTCCTGAAGTGTGTTTATTAGGACCCTTTGAGGGAAATTTAATTGGAAATCAATGTTACCGTATGGCTTTGATCTCAGCCTGTGAAAAAATAGTCATTCTATGGCATTGGTGTGATCAACCTATTCCGACTTATCTGGAATGGTATAAAGAGATACTGTTTGCATTGCAGGCAGGAAAAAATGATTGCTAGTATATTAAATTGTTTATCAGGGACTGGAAGGAAAAGTATGCCTCTTTGCAGATGACACAAAAATCTGCAACAGAGTTGATACACAAGAGGGGTGGAAAGGATGAAAAGGGACTTGGCAAGGTTGGAGGAATGGTCAAATGTATGGCAGCTGAGATTCAATGCAAAGAAGTGTAAAGTAATGCACCTGGGAAATAAACCCCCAGGGGAAGAGTACACAATGGGGGGGGGGGAGTACTATCAACTTCCAAAATGGAAAAGGACCTGGGGTAGTCATATCAGATGACCTAAAAGTAGGCAAGCAATGTGAGAAGGCAGTAAGGAGGGCTGGGGTGACACTGGGATGCATAAGGAGAGGCACCACCAGTAGAAAACAAGAAGTCATTATCCCTCTGTACAGACAGTTAATGAGAACCCATCTGGAGTATTGTGTGCAGTTCTTAAGACCCCATCTCTGCAAGGACATAGACATGATGGAGGCAGTCCAGAGAGGGCAACCAAAATAGTGCAGGGTTTGCACCAGAAACCATAGAAAGAGAGGCTAAAGGAGCTTAATATGTATACCGGCAAAGAAAGGAGGGAGAGGGGGGTCACAAAAGAAACTTTCAAGTACCTCAAGGGAATCAACAAAGTCCAAGAGGGTAGTATATTTCAGAAAAAGTGATGTGCAAGAACAAGGGGCACAATTTGAAGATGGGGGAATAGCTTAGGGATGACGTGAGGAAGTATTTTTTCACAGAGAGGGTCATACCTCTCAAGAGTCCCTGATTTTGCCTCAAAATTTTACTTTGTCTCTCCTAAAATTTGTGTTTTTGTGGCTAAACAGTGGGGACTATAAGCACAAAATAATGCCAGTCATTAAAGTTACAGACTTGTTCTTCTTTTGAAAATGCATTTTGCACTAAGCCCCATATTCTGGCAGCTTTCTGGGTGGATATCACTAATTTTGAATATGTGTCCCTGATTTTGGTCCTTTGTCCCTGATTATTTTAAGCTTTGTCCCTGATTTATAAGGCAGGAGGTTGAGAGGTATGGAGAGGGTGATGGACGCATGGAACGACCTTCCTGAGGAAGTTGAGGGGTCAAAAACAGTGGGGGGATTCAAGAATGCATGGGACAGACATAAGGCAATTCTGGTGGAGGGGTAGGAAGAAGTAGGCTGTTGGTTAACTAGGATCTGCAGCTTATCAAATAAGTAGGGAAATGGGCAGACTGGGTGGGACAAGCAGTCCTTATCTGTCATCAAAGTCTATGTTTCTGTGTTTCTAACTTATAGGAAAATATGGGAACTTTTATATGTATTATTCCCTATTTAAGAGACATGAACCTTTCCATTTCTCCCCAAGGGGGTAGTTGCACTTGTCTGGTATGGAGTCCCTATAGCGCGTCATCCCTGTTTTTGTACTTTCATCATTCTTGTCTTTGGTTTATATCTCTCTTAATGTATGATCTTTTGCTATTTCATATACAGCTTAAGAATGGGAAGTTCCTTCTCCGGAGTGCTCAGGTGGGATGTGGGGGGATAGAATAATCAGCTTGATATTACTTTCATAACATGATGGTGTTGTGGGGAGATGTCTGTTGTTGTGTCTATTTCTTGGATTACATCTGTCTTTTGTAACTTGAAACATTTTAAATAAAGTATATTCAATTAAAAAAAGAAAATGGTAAGCAACTTCAAGAGAGGTTGGGACAGAGTTAAGGGGAAAATAAGAGTCAAGGGTGGGGGGTGGATGGAGAGGAGAGACTGATTGGGGAGTGGGCAGGGTCATTAGCTGATATTGAGGACCCTGCAATATAAGCAGACTCAATAAATGTTATGACCTTGTTCTCCTGGCTTCATCGTATGTTCGTAGGAGAGAAGCGGGGAAACATCAATGGACTATGTCAGACTGTTAGAGCAGTTGAAGCCTTAATCACAGGTGGCACAAATGATGGGAGTACTGCATTATATTAGCACCTTACTTACAGCAAGACTGTGGTGTACCCTGCATGCAGAACCCCAGTTGGACACAGGAACTCAAGCACCAGTGAAGCTGCATGCCTATAGCATCCTTGTGAGTGTCAAACACCATGTGAGAGAGACACTCAGAAGACTGCAAGATGCAAAGCTGAGAGACCAAGCAGCGAAGTGTCAGGTGGGCATTGCACTAGTACTACATCTAGAACACTGAGTGGGGGAGGACATACCTGGACTGAGCCTGCAAAGGTGGAGGCTATACAGGAATGGCCCACACACATGACCAAGAAACAAGAACAAACAGTTTTGGAGACTGCAGGGTACTACAGGAGATCTGTTGCTATTCTAGGATCATTGCAGCTCCCCTCATTGATCTAACCAAAAAAGAGAATGCCTAAAAAGGTACACAAGACAGAATGCTGTGAAAAAGGCTTCTGTCAGCTGAAGCAAGATGTGCTTTGCAATGGGCTAGCCAGGCTGATACTTGACTGCCGTTAAAACACTCACTATTGAAAATTCTACAGTGCATTAAGCTGACTGTTCCTGGGTCACCCCCACCCTGGCAGGTAGTGCCCACCACCCCACTTCCCCGATCCTGAAACTGATCCAATGACTGGCACAGCCCACCACTCCCCACCAAGGCCAGCCACTGACTGAGCTCTCAGTGAGCATGTACTGTACACTGTATGTGCTCAGTGATTGACAGCCCGCTGAGCTGTAAATCAATAGGTGCATACTGAGTATAGTACATGCTCACTGAGAGCTCAGTTGGCGGCTGGCCATGGCAGTGAGCAGTGGGCCGTGACAGTTGCTTGAATTGTTTTGGGATGGGGTGGGGAGGTGGGCGTTACCTACTGGGGTGTGGGTCCTTTAGACCACCAGGGAAGGGGTTTTCTATTATTTACATATACGGGCAACATCAGAGATCAGGGAGGGCAATCAGCTAGACCAACAGGGAATTACAAAAAATCTATTTATTGGGGAAGGGGTCTGCAAGACCATCATGGAATTATAAGACATCTATTTATTGGGGAAATTGGAGATCGGGGAGGGGGTGTGCCAGACTACCAGGTAAGTTAATTATTACATATCAGGGTGTCGGGGCTGGGGAATGGGGGACCATGGCACATTGCCACAGGTTGCTGAACTCTGCCAGAGGGCAGATTTCAAAGCACCCTTAGACTAGCCCTGGCTGATCTAATGGTACTTAGAAATTTGCCATCTGGCACACTTTTTTTTAACATTCAAAAGTGCTTTAATATAGAAAAGCAACAAAATACGTATTAAAAAAAGGTGTAAAATGGCAAAAGGACCATAACATGGGAGGAGGGGGTGAAAAAAAGAGATTGAAGGTGGGTGGGAGGGAATTAAACAGGGAAGGAGCCTGCATCTAGTCCTCTGCCACTGGTCTGTGGAAGTGCACAAGCTCTTCAAGAAGCTCCACCATGTGCCTTGCCAGTGTTTCCATGGTGACTTGTCAGTCCAACATCATTCGCTGCTGTTGCACTATCCTGCGGAGCAGTTCTTTGCGGCTTTCTATCTGCTCTGGTTGTTGTGCCCCCGCTTGCATATGAAGTTCACCACAGTCCTCTGTGTCATCCCTAATGTCCTGGGATGATGGCCCATGCTATGGTTCCCTTGCTGGCATTCCCCGGTTGCCAGCCCTTGATATAGTCCTCTGGTGGAGGGATCTTGCTCTACAACTCGAACATTAATTTCACAGAAAGTGAAATCAACGTCAGGAGCATTCTTCACCTCACAAGAGTAGGTGCCATTGTCCCCAAACTGTATGTCTGTAATGGTGATCAACACAACAAATCATCAACAGAAAGCAGTATAGTGCAGTGGTTAAGGCTCTCAGCTGCAAACCTGGAGACCTGGGTTTGAATCCCACAGCCCCCCCTTGCATGCTGTGTGACCCTGAGCAAGTCACTTAACTTTCTTGTGCTCCCAGGTCACACCTGTAAACAAGCTTTCAGCTTAGTGTGTCTCTCCTGGTAACAAAAACATATCTTTCTTATTGATGTCTCCAGCCCAGCTGACTGTCTTTGACCTGTGAGACTGGGCCAGGATAACATTTTCCTCCATAGTAATAGAACAGCATCTGGGGCCTTCCACCAGAGAGTGGGCTGTACTTCCAGTCCACTGCAGTACCACTGCTGACCAGCTCATTCGATATAAATGTACATGAAAGTTTTGCCACTGTTCCATTCACAAAAAACAACTCAGCTGGGGTGTACGTTGTAACAGCAGTAATCCTCATTACTATGGTCAATAATGCCAGGACTCCTGCTGAGAGCCTGCCAGGAAGGACACAGACCTCCTCCCCCATCTTGACTTCTATCTCCTGTCTTACCCTTTGGCACAGTTTTTAGAATCCCGATTTAGGGGACTTGGCAGACTGTGGCTGCCGCAAGCCCCTTGCACCATGTGACAGCCCATTTGTGGCACACAGATGGCACAAGCCCCTTTTGGTGCATGCAGCCTGTGGTTGATGCAGGCTGCATTTGAGAATCCCTCGTGGTGCATCTTTTGGTGCAAGGAGTACTTTGCGCCATTCCTTGTGGTGCAAGCCCCTTGCACTGAGATGGGAGTTTTGAGAATCGGGCCCACAGTCTGTAACATGGCTAATGAACATTTATTCCTGTTTCCTAACTGAAGGTGTAACTGGTCAACTAGTCTTGCATATTTCAACATTGGGTTTTCATGGCAGTGGCATACCGAAGAAGACAATAGCGGTGACAAATCCTTTTAATTATATGTTCTGCCTCCTAATATATAAAGGGATACTGTCATTGAAACCATATTTTTCCAGCTAAAAAAACCCAGCACATTTTATGATTGCTTACATGCAATAAAATCTGATGTGGTTGCTGGTTGTTTTTTAATCTGCATCTTTTCTCGTACTGAAACAGAAAAATATGCTATTTTTGTAATGATGGCATTGTACCCAAACACCGAAGAGCATAGAGTATATAACAAAAACTAGAGTGGTCATTATGAGGCTCCTCCTGTCATTTGCATAATAGGCCCATATATATTGCATAGACCACTTGCAAAAGCCCCTGTTTTCCCACATAATGTCCCCTCTAGTTTTCATTAAATATGATCTCTGTGACCCATAAGTTTGTTGTACTCTTCTTTCTGCCTCCTTCCTGAACTTTAGAAACACCTGCACAGAGTCTCAGAGTCTAGCAACTCATGATGAAGATGTCTCCTCCCCTCTGCCGCTTGAGTAGACAGATTGATAAGTGTGTTCCCAAGATTTCAGACAGGAGGTAAAGGTAGCTGATAAAGGACAGTAAACAAACTGGTTTTAAGAGGCAACACCAATATGGTAGACAATTTTTCATTTTTATTTACAAAATTGAGGTAGATTTTAATAAGAACATAAGAATGTGATAGCAGAGGGGGATCGTATGATCCATCTAGTCTGCCCATGACTTTTGTCTACACCCCCCCACACACCTAGTAACTTTTTTGTTTTGGGATACCACAGTGCCTGTCCCAGGATAATTTGAATTCTTTAACTGTTTTTGCATCTACCACCTCCTGTGGCAGTCTGTTCCAGGGTTCTACAACCCTCTCAGTGAATAAGAACTTCTTGACATTGCTCCTGACCCTCCCTCCCACCAGTCATCTGTTATGCCCTCTAGTCCGAGCCCCAGTGATCTCATGGAAGAGGCTCTGATCCTGCATTGAGTTGATCCCATTGAGGTATTTGAAGGTTTCTATCATGTCTCTACTATCTCTCCTTAGTTTCAGGTAATACAGATTTAGTTGTCTAAGTCTTATCTTGTAGGATTCATTGTGGAGGTCTTGAACTGTCTTTGTGGCTCTTCTCTGCACAGACTCTTAGAGTCAGAATCAGCCTACAACATTAACAAATTCTCACAGAATGTGTTTTTCAAACAAGGGACACTTTCAGACCTATGGAGCATTGACAGCATCCTTTAAAATGCATGTCTGTAACCATGATTTAAGAAGTATTGAGACTTCATTGATAACTATAAATTATAGGTCCATGAAGCATCTCAGCAAATCTTTTGTTAGCCCAGGAGACACTCTTATTGTGTGAAGAGTGTCTGTCATACTGACCTTATGGTTGACGAATAGAGTGTTCAAGCAGACAATACTGCTAGTTTCAAAAAGTAAAGTTTTATTTAAAAAACAACAATGAAAAAAACCTTCATGGATCAATAATGTGAGAATACATATACTAACATACTAACATACTAAAATGCCAGCAGAATAGGCCTAATGGTCTTTCGTGTCTGCTCGTTTGGTCGGCCCCCACCCTGGGTGCTGACCTTGCTGCACCCCCCCCCCTTCTCTGGCTTCTCCCTTCCCAGTTCTAGATATTCTTACTGCATTGGATTTTGCTTCCAGAACCCTTCCCCTTGTACCTGTATGAGTGAGTCACTCTTCCCAGTGCCAGTGGTGTCACTTGCAGCCTTCATGTGTCAGAGCAGCTTAGCTTTGATTCACTGATGTCACAAATGATGAGCACATGCTAGATCATTCTAATGGTAAGAGTGCCTCTATGCAGTGTATTAACACATAAAATATTTATCAGCCTGCAGAGCCACATGCAGAACATGTGTCAATGTTGTTTCTGAGTGTTCCTTAAGCTTCTTAACAGTGCTGCTTTTATTCTTTTTAACTTCCTTTCTCTCTTCCTTCTAACAACTGAATCTAGTTGAAAAGCTCTCAAACTCAAAATAACAATAAAATAGAAATTACAGAATAATTATTTGGTAGTAGTCTTCCGCATTTTTTATTTTTTTTCTGTGTGAAAGTTAAGTGCTCATAAAGGTGCGAGATTGACAGCCCTGGAAACCGAAGCCTTCTGTTTAACCACATGACAAGTACAGCACTCTTCCATTCCTTCTGCCATTTTGCCATGGACTGTACACCCATGACTCATCACTGCATCCTTTACAAGTCATTAGACCTGCCGTCTCTACAGGAACGGAGACATGCCCACTGTGCCAGGGTTACAGCAAAATTCTGGACACAGTCTCTCCCCTCCTACTTCGAGTCCACCCTCTCAGTCCCGGCCCCCTCTGCATACGTGCTCAGGAACACCGATGCCAGGCTTCTTCATGTCCCATGTATGTCCACAAATAAAGGTCAAGCTGCCATCACCTTCCTAAATTATGGAATTCCTTGCTGGCAGACATTCGGCACCTAGACAACACCCAGTGTCTCAACTATCTCCTCAAGGCGCATTTCTCCTACACCTGCTTATGCACCTAGCTCCCTTGAGGAGCCGAGTGCCCTCTTTTAATAAAAACAAATACCTCCATTACAACGTTCCCTCACTATGTGTAGTGCCCCGGCTCAAATACTAACCATGCACAGACCTCTCCCTCAGCTGAGTACTTGGTAATATGGTTCCCTGCTGCACTCTCACATCTTGTTGGTAGTGTACACAGACCCTGCCCTCAGCAGAGTACTTGTTATGGTCCTCTGCAGCTCAGCTCATCTAGCTGCCTACATCCTTCTGCAATTTATGGTGCTCTCATTATGCACCTCCATAATGTATTTTATGGGCCTAATGTATGTAAGGCACTTAATTTCTTGTAAGAGTTGAAGTGCTCATCTCCTGCTTATCACTCTGCTCTCCCATTTACCATGTAACCTTTTGGGATATTGGCTCTGTAGCCTTTTGTATTATACTGTAGTTGCCTCTGTTTATTGTTATTGTATTGTCAGTTGGATGTCAAGAAAAGTGATGGAGCCAATTTATTCGACCCCTACTACCTGAAAATTGGTTACCAGGTCCTCGCTGTTCCCCTAACTCAACTCTTTAATCTTTTACTCTCCCAGGTTGTCTTGCCAACATTACGGAAGACAGCTCATGTCATCCCCCTGTTTAAATCTGGAGATCCTGCAGACCTTAATAATTACAGACCCATTTCCTTACTTCCGATTTTATCCAAACTCCTGGAAAAGATCACTAGTAACCAGCTCAAAAAATATATAGAATCTGAAAATCTAATTAACCCTTTACAATCTGGTTTTGGGTACGACATAGCACTGTCACTGCTCTAGCTAAAGTGACCAATGACTGGCTACATGGACTGGATGTTAAAAACTTCATATGTGCAGTATTTTTGGACCTAAGCAAGGCCTTTGATACTGTAGACCACAATCTGATGCTTACTTCACTCAGGAACAATGGCCTGGACCAACACTCCCAAAAGTGGTTCTCTAATTACCTTACAGGCCGGTACCAGCAGGTCAAGGCTGAAGGGGAATTTTCTCTCCTAAAACTTCTATTAAGAGGAGTTCCCCAGGGCTCCATATTGGATCCTCTACTATTCACAATTTATATTACTAGAAATTAATGACAACATCAAAGCTGCCAACATTCACCTCTTTGCTGACAACACGGTGCTCTACTCTGAAGGACCCTTTCCTACTGCCGCATGTGATGATCTGCAGCATGATTTTAACCTGCTGCAATTACAACTGTTAAACCAGAAACTATTACTAAATGCAAAAAAACCCAAAGCAATGCTATTGTCACCTCACGCATATGATGCCACATCTATAACATCCCCTCAGATCACTACACTACTGGGAGAACCCTTGGAATACATGCCTAAGTTCAAATACCTGGGTGTCTAGATTGATCAAAGGCTGTCCTTTAATGACCACATAGAACAGCTGTTCAAAAAAGCTCAGGCAGAGACTAGGTCTTTTTTACAGAATTAACCAGTTCCTGACAAGAGAGGCCAAGATGAGACTGGTTCAGTCCACTTTTATTTCCCTTCTTGACTACGCTGACTTCTTGTACTGTCAGGGCCCAACTGCTACACTCTCAAAGCTAGATACCTTTTACCACAGAGGTCTAAGATTTATTACTGGTCTCCCCTACTCGACCCATCATTGTTCTTTATATACAGTGGTGGGATGGTCATCTCTTAAGTACAGTTGGCAGAGAAATGCAGCCATTTGGATGTTCAGAGCCATTTTCAGCAGGCTGCCTCAATATATTTCAGATTGCTTGCCATTACGTACAGTAGGCAAGTACTCATTAAGAAGCACCTCCTATATTTCGTTATTTGTACCCAAGGTGAGAGCTCGCTTCAGTAGGACTTCAATAAGTTATATGCTCCCTCTACTATGGAATATGATACAAAAATCCTTGAAACTGGTCCACCCTCTGTCTGTGGCTGCTTTCTAAACAAGCTATGCTTTCTTCTTCAATGAATCCTGTAATTGTTATCATGGAACCTGTAATCCTGTTCCTGCTATGGTTAACTGGAGTCAAAATTGCTGGTTATATGCCTTTCTACCTTTCGCTCCCACATCTCTAGCACTTACCAGTATTCTCTATCCACTCAGTGATTGATCTCTTTCCAAACTTGGCTTATGTGCTTAGCACCGAATCTCTCTCCAAGACCATGGTACTACCTGACCCCTCACCCCCTGGTTACCTATCAGATATATGCTCCGGAAACCTGCTCTTCTGAACCAGCACTTTAGGCTTTTCAACTTTCTCTCCCCTCAGTTACCCCTTCCTAGTTCGTGCTCTAAAAAACTGCCCTAGTGCCCCAGAATTGTTTCTAGGCTTCTATACCTCCTCACTTCTGGCACTTCCTCTCCATTCCTTTTTCTGCCCTATTTTTCCCCCACCAGTCACCATCCAATCTTCTGGTGTTGTACCATCTTCCCTCCACCCTCCTCTGTTAGCTTTAGGTTTGTATACTTATACTTGAGCACAGTTATCTCAAGCAGCACATTGACTCTGAAATGTCTATACACCGTAAATATTGTGTCTAGTCCTGCTGTGTGCATCATCTAGTCTAGCATTGACCAATGTAATGTTTATACACTGTAAATATTATGTCTAGTCCTGCTGAATGTATCATTTAGTCTAGCATTGACCAATGAAATGTTTATATGCTGTAAATATCTTGTCTAGTCCTGCTGATTGTATCACTTTGTCTCTGGAATCCTATGCTATTTTACTCTTTGCTTTTATACAATGTAACTTATGACTATATGTTCTGCCTAGGTTCATCTTGAAAATGAGCATTGCTCAATGATGTTTGCCTGGTAAAATAAAGATTTTGATTGATTGATATTTCCTTCTTCCCCTCCCTTAGGACACGTCTGGAATTGACTGGCTCTCTGCTCAGTATGCCTTCCTGGTAAAACTCTTGAATAAATAAATAAATAAATAAATAAATAAATAAATAAATAAATAAATAAATAAGCACAGTTGATCACAGTGCAAGCTTTCCCACACTGCCCTACCAATGTGCCTCAATATCTTCATGAAGGGACCCCCATGTAAGCGAGAGGGTAGTTGTGACTCATACCCCTTTTAATCCTTGGCCTGTCATGTGAGACTGCCAACAAGGGTGCCAATTAGTTCCAGTTTTGTTGAAGGCTTTGCGGTGGGGTCACCTGCCTACTGGGATCTGGACTGAGTCCACCATTAAACAGCTCTCAGGTGATAATGGATTTCAGCCAGAGCTGACCTGGGCTGGATTTGAACCAGTGAACTAGTTGTGAAAGACTTCTCACCCCTCTGCCAATCCACAAAACCATCTAGTTCCCTAACTTACCACATTTTTAAATGATACATTATTCCAGATGCATATGCTGTTACAAGCAACAACTGCTGGAAACAACTGCTTTAAAGGAACATTCTCATTTCTCTATTTATGTAGTTGCTGCCTTCTTTCCCTGTGATGCAGGTATCCAGGAAGTTTTACAATTGTCTGATGCCAGGAAATATTTTGAAAAATAAGACTAAAGTGCCCCATTTATGTCTCCTTGAGGGCTGTATTTTAGCTTACTTTAGTTTTTATTGCACAAAACATCCTTTAGGAAAGAACCTAGTTTCAAAATATCTAGAATCCTACAGACATACATACCTACAAAAAGTTAAATATGAATACACAGTGCAATAATTACAGGGATAATACATACAAAGCAGTATAAGGAAAACATTGTCAGGATTCATCAGACTCTAGAAACAGTTACAAATGTTTGAAGCAGTAAATACTGTACATCCAGTAATAGATGTTTAATGGAGGAGACTGAGTCATGCCCCTTTAAGTCTGATGACACATTCCAGGATCTGGCAAATCTAAAGGAGAAGGAGTTCTGACCTAGCAATGATTTTCTATGTGCTACTAAGAAAGAATTACCTCTAGTGGAGAATTTATCATCAGTGAACCTAAAAATAGACTGCAGCTCCAGGGAAAGAAGCCCAAGTAACACTTTTTCTCCCATAACCGTGGTGTGGAATTGATACTGTAAGTTAAAATTTAGCCATTCCATGGCATTGTATAAGACACAGGTGTGAGTGTCAACCTTGGGGTCCAGTGAAAAATGTCAGGCCCTGTTCAAAAGGCTTTTATTCCAGGAGAGCATACTATCACTCGCTGAACCATGGACTGTGATACCATAATCAATAATGCTAAGGATAAAACATTGAACCAGGATTTTTTTTTTTTTAATTTCAGGAAGGAAATTTCACCTGTTCTTGTACATAGAACCAATTCAAGTGTTAATGACCTCAGATAAAAGGTCTATATGATCAGAGAATGACCGTGTACTGTCAAGGAATATCTCAAGATATTTAAATGTATTCACCTGCTTAGGTGTATCACCAGTGGAGACACACGTGTTTAGTGCAAGAGAGAAATCCAGCTTACTACATCTTCCAAACAGTGTACTCATGGTTTTCATTAATAGATAGGATAGTTTTTGAGAACCAGGTCTGAATTAAGTTAATGTCTAGTTGTAGACTTAGTCAGAGATGTTCAGGGTTTTTATCACTTGCGAAGATTACAGCATTATCAGTGCATAGAATAATATTTGTTGACTGGCAGACAGATGGAAGTTGGTTAAGGAACACACTAAACTGCAGGGGGCCAAGTATGGATCCCTGGAGTACACCTACAGAAACTTTCCTGTCATCAGATAATGTACCCATACATTTTACAGTCTGAGTTCTACAAGACAGAGAATAATCATTAAACCAGCCCACTGTATCCATTGATAGGCCCAGTGATAGTAATTGTGTTTCATAGTAAGGCATGATCAACTAGGCTGAAGACTTAGCTAGAGCTATATATATATATTGAGCCTGACAGCTCCCCTCTGTCCAGGGCACCATGCAGGAATTCCATGAACTCAAGCACAGCAGTATTAGTGCCAGCATTTTTTATTGAATCCATGCTCTTCCTTAACCTGAAGCTCTATTTTTTTTATATTTTGAGGAATTCCATAAGCTGGTCATTCACGATCTGCTCTAGTGTCTTGGTAGGGGGGAGGAGTGGATAGAGAAAATGGTAATATTTTGTAGGGACATTAGTATCACCACCTTAAAAACTGGAACTATATATGCCTTCTTCTATACATATGGAATGTCACCAGTTCTTAAGTACAGTTTAAATGAATTGTGTAAGTAATTTCAGTAAGGCCAAGTTTCAGAAGTTACATATTAATTTTGACAATACCCAATCTGGACTTAATTTCAAGTTTGGTCAGGTAGTCTTGGACTTCTGACCAGGTAAACTACTTAAAATAGAATTCAGATAGGATGTTCTCAGAGGGCATGTTCCCAGGTAGAACAAAGTTCTTAGCTGGATCAGGTATGTAGGCAGATAGATCATTAAAGTTTTTATTAAATACACTGGCAATATTTTTATCTCCACTAATAGCAGACTCATCTTGCATGATAGTGCAAGGTAACATTTTCTTAGAGTTCCCCATGATCCCCTTGATATTGTCCAATAGTCTTTTGGGGTGGTTTAGTAGTTTGTTTGTTTGTTTGTTTGTTTGTTTTTTTCTGAGATTCATAGAAGCCAGCATTTGCAACCTTTATTTGAACTTTTATGGAGTTCCTCAGCTCTTCATATTTTTTAGGTATTTTTGTTGGCCGAGATCTTTGTAGAGATTCCAAAGTCTGTCTCTCTCATGAATCTTACTCCTAATAGCAAGGGTGAACCATTCCTGTGAATTTCCCCTTCTTAAATATATGCCTAAAAGGAGCACCAATGTCACATACTCTGTTGAACTCCTGAATAAAGTAGTCAAAGGCCAAGTTGATGTCCTGAATTTTCATTAGAAAATGACAATGATGCAGGAAGAATATATGTTTGCTAGTTTTAGTAGATTCATTTTTACAGAGCTTGCCAGACCATCTGCAAGTGGCAGCATATTTTCCTATGGTTCTGCTTTGATTTACTTATGGTTGTGCATGTTACCCACAATTCTGTAGCCCAGATGAAGTGGCAGTGCTACTGGATTGAACTGAAGAGTAAACACAGGCAAGGTTCCCCAAATAATCAGGAAGATCAGGTTTAGTAAAGCAATCATCCCGTCAAAAGAAGTAAGAAAACATTTTGGACATTAATAACATAAAGAAATAGCAGTCACTCTGTAATTTAAAACACTTTGCCCTCAATAAAATATTCTGGCACATACTGAGAAAAGTTGCTGTCAGCCACTGAAAATGAAAAGCAGGATTGCACTGAAACATCATCAGGATCCAAAATTCTCTATGAGTCACGTCATAACTATTGTGGTGGTGGGGATCTCTTTTTTTCAAATGGTGATAAACCAGAGGAACACTTCATCTTTTGCATATAAAACCCAGCAAAATTAGGAGGGTACAAGAATATCATTTATTTATGAGTGTTACAGGTGGAAAATCTTTGATGAGAAAACGTGCCCCTTTCTTTAAACAGGTGACGTTATGGCTACAACCTGTTTTCTAGTCTATTTGTATATTCTTTAAACATTGAGTAAGCGTATAGCAGCAGAATATAATTTTACTTTCATGAAGCACTTTTCATGCTTGCAGTACTGTATCTCAAAACTTCAAAATGTTTATAAAGCAGTGAATTTGATACTAGCAGTGCACTGCAGACAAACGTACTGAGTAATTATGTTTGAACTGGTTTTAGTCTCAAAAAAAAGATGTAGTGCAAGCTAATATGCACTACGAAATCAAGATGTCAGTCAAGTCAGACCCTGAGGTACTTAAAGCAGGAAACATCTTCTGTCTTAGTACCATCAAGGGTATTAAATAATGAGACAGAAGTAAGTGTGGCAAGCCTCTGATGGGTGCCAAATGTCAAGGAGACTGTTTTTTTTTTTTGGCATTGAGAGACAAATGGATAGACTTGAACAAGAGCTGAATGTTGTCAAAATCCAACTGCAGCTGGGATATTATACATTACTCAAGTTAGCTAGAGAGATTTCTGATATGTTTTAGGTATGTTTTACACTTTTGAAAGTTTCTATACCTGTCCTTTCCCAAACTCTAAAGTGGATCACTCTGCCCCTAATGCTCCTGCATGAGAGACCACTGTACACAGAATAAGAGGTACAGTGTCTGTGTGTGCTAATTGGCTGAAATTACTTAAGTGATTCATAATTAATGTTTATAAAATGGGAAGGGAAAATCCTGCATCCTGCCTGGTTGTTACCTGTGCATTATATCTGTCTAATACACAGGTAAAAACAAATACTCCAAAGTCAGGACACAGTACCAAATAAATTAATGAGCCACATAGAATGTTCATTTTTGAAACACTGCCATTTTTTTTCTCTTAGCAAGGGCAACAGCACAACTAATAAGCATACCTAAATTCAATTTATAAAAAACAACTAACGGTAAAACAACCAGAACACTTTTGCAGTGTATTCAGTTACTTTAGACCGTTTGTTCAATAAAGTACAGTAACTGCATTCCCCTCTCTGTCCTCTTGCTAAAGCCCAGCACTTGCTTGCTTGCTCGCTTCCAGTACTTAGTCCCTCACACACTCAGTAAAGCCTGCAACAACTTGCTCGCTCTTCTCTCAGCATTGAAGTCTCTGCATCTAGCGCTTAATTAAAAATTAAACTAGCCAAATTGCATCTTTTTATATGTACCAGAATTTAAAAAACCTGCCATATCAACCAATGCAAAAACTAGCATCAATGCTTGCTCTCTTCCCGCTCGTAGTGCCAGCTCCATGGCTCCCACTGTCTTGAGATGCCACGTCTTGTAAACTGCAAAAGTTTAAAAAAAATACAGTTCCAGTCGCACTCACAGAACCCATCTAAATTGCCAGTCCCTCGGCCAAGTGCTTCAGCTTTCTATCAGAAACTGCCTGCTCTCTTTCTGCCATGAATTCCCCAGCCAGCAGTAATCTAAAAAAAAGTCTTCTTTCTTGCTGTGTGGTTTTTTTTTTTTTTTACTGCTTACCGATCCTGCGTTAGTCATCTTGTGGTCACTCATTTCCTTTTAGCTGCCCACTATCTGCTCAATACCTGCTCGCACACACTGTTTTGGCTCTCAAAGGAAGTTAGTTATTTTAGCCCTGTTTTCCTCTCTTAAGTGTTTACCCTGCCCCGTTGCCAAACGCTCCACTGCTCATCTTCTCTTTGACCAGGCAGGACACAAAGAAACTGTCTTTTTCATATGGAAGTCAGTCTGTGTGTTGGGGGGCAACCACTATAAAAAAACTACTGCTACAGAGGCACTAAAACAACAAAAATCCTGAAGTAAAAAAAGAAATGCATATTGGTCATACAGGCGGAGGAACTATTTTAGGTCAAAATACATCAAACAATTAACCTTTTTAGTATTTAAGCCATGCAATTGTATTTGTCACTTGCATTTAAAATACAGAATCCCAATTTATAAGCACAATAAGACACGCTGGGGTTGTGCCTTATTACGCCCCTGGCCGTGCATTAGAAATGTCTAATGCAGACCCCGTCGTGTCTTATTGCTTACATATTACACTATCTGTTTCTAAAACAACTGACTTTCCCCAAATGAGCTCACATTTGCTGTTTGTGACATCATATCCTGCTGTCATGATAAGAACAATGATAACACATGCATTATGAGGTCAGAAAGTTAACATTTTTTGTATACATTACATACAGACTTCATGGATAAGTTGACACAACCAATAGCAGAGGCAGGAAAAGGTGGGTGACATCAGAAAAAATGTCCCCTAGCAAATTATAACAGAAGCATTTTGTGTGTTTATCAACATACATACTGAAGTAGATTCCTGCTCTTTTTGAGACAGAGAGTACCTCTTAGTAAGGGATCCAGAGCCACAAAATCCCTCAAAAATTGGTCGGACCTGACACCTCTTGCTATAATTTGCAGGCCCCATTTTTGGAAAGTAGAGACCACCCAGTACCATAATCAAGAGGGCTGCTCTGTCATAACTCTTGTGCAAGTTGTAAAATACACTGAAATAAGTATGACATGAATGAAAAATATTAGAAAATCTGGAAAAGTGGACATTTTACCAAATATGATCTGGAACCTTCAATATTGCTCATATCAATGTACAATTTGTACCAGTTATACACATTGAGGCTATTCATATAAAACAAGTATCATTGTCATCATGTCTTTACAGTACAGACCAGTATATGCAATTATTGTAAGAATATATTCTGCTCTCAAATGGGAACAGTGAGATGATATCAGATCTAGAAGTGGGTAGCCATTTGGGAACAAGTGACCACCAAACAGTGTGGTTCATGATAAATTGAGCTATAGAGTCAAGCCATACAAAAGTGAAGATTCTGGACTTCAGGAGGGCTGACTTTGGCAAGATGGGAGAGCACCTTAGAAAAGCACTAGCAAACAGGCTAGAAGGAGGGGTGGAGCAACAATGGGAAAATATAAAAACTGCCATCACAGAGGCAACAAGCCTTTGTGTGAAGCAAATAAACAAATCAAAATGAAAGAAAAAGCCACTATGGTTCTCAAAAGAGGTGGCAGTGAAGGTTAGGGAGAAAAAGATAGCATTTAGGAAGTATAAGAAAACACAGAAGGAGCAGGACAGATAACTGTACCAGTTAAGGCAGAAGGAAGCAGGGAGGGTAGTCAGAATAGCAAAGGCACAAATGAGGAAAAGATAGCCAACTTGGTTAAGAAGGGGGATAAAACCTTTTATAGGTATATCAGGTAGTGTAGAAAGACAAGGGGAGGGATAGTGAGGCTGAATACAATGGATGGTGGGTGGGCAGAGAGTGACAGTAAAAAAGCAGGGATACTGAATGAATACTTCTGTTCAGTATTCAAAAAAGAGGAAGTGGGGGAGGTGCCTAATCAAACTAACAGAAGCACTCTGGAGAGGGGGGTTGATCCCAGTCCTTTCACAGAAGAAAGAGTTCTGAAAGAACTCCTAAAACTGAAGGTGGACAAAGCAATGGGGCCAGATGGAATTCACCCGAGAATTCTAAAAGAATTAAGCAGAGAACTAGTGACACCACTGACTACCCTTTTTAACAAATCATGGGAGGATGGTGTGGTATCTGAGGACTGGAAGAAGGCTGATGTGATTCCCCTTCACAAAAGTGGGACCAAGACAGAGGCAGGAAACTACAGACCTGTCAGTTTGACCTCTGTGGTAGGGAAAGTGATGGAATCACTTCTGAAGGAAAGAATTGTTGAGTACCTAGAGGCCAGTGAGGCACAGGACCCAAGGCAGTATGGGTTCACAGCAGGAAGGTCATGTCAGATGAATTTAATTGATTTCTTTGACTGGGTGACCAAAGTAGTAGACCAGGGAGGGGCTGTGGACATAGCCTACCTAGACTTTAGCAAGGCATTTGACACAGTCCCACACAAAAGATTAGCAGTCAAATTAACCAGCCTGGGAGTGGGTGCCAGAGTGGTAGCCTGGGTAAAACATTGGCTGAACAACAGGACACAGAAGGTAATTGTAAATGGAGTCCACTCTGAAGAAAGAGGGGTTGCTAGTGGGGTACCGCAGAGTTCAGTACTGGGTCCAGTCCTTTTTAATGTCTTTATAAGTGACATTGCAGAGGGACTGGAAGGAAAAGTATGCCTCTTTGCAGATGACACAAAGATCTGCAACAGGGTTGATACACAGGGAGGCGTGGAAAGGATGAGAAGGGACTTGACAAGGTTGGAGGAATAGTCAGAAGTATGGCAGCTTGGATTCAATTCAAAGAAGTGCAAAGTAATGCACATGGGAAACAAAAACCCATGGGAAGATTACACAATGGGAGGGAGGTAGTAACAACAACAACAATGGAAAGGGACCTGGGGGTAATCATATCAGACGACCATAAGGTTGGCAAGCAATGTGAGAAGGCGGTAAGGAGGGCTGGGGGGATACTGGGATGTATAGAAAGAGGCATCACCAGCAGAAAACAGGAAGTTGTTATCCCCCTGTACGGACAGTTGGTGATACCCCATCTGGAGTACTGCGTCCAGTTCTGGAGACCCCATCTCTACAAGGACATAGACAGGATGGAGGCAGTTCAGAGGAGGGCAACTAAAATGGTGCAGGCTCTGCAAGATAAGCCATATGAGGAGAGACTAAAGGACCTTAATATGTATACCCTTGAGGAAAGGAGGGAGAGGGGGGACATGACAGAAATGTTTAAGTACCTTAGTGGAATCAACAAAGTCCAAGAGGGTAACATCCTTCAGAAAAAGAGATGTGCAAGAACAAGGGGACACAATTTGAAGATAGAGGGGGGACAGCTCAGGGGCAATGTGAGGAAGTATTTTTTCACAGAGAGGGTGGTGGATGCATGGAACAGCCTTCCTGAGGAGGTTGCGGGGTCTAAAACTGTGGGAGAATTCAAGAATGCATGAGACAGACATAAGGCAATTTTTGTGGGGGGGGTAGGAAGAAATAGGCTGCTGGTTAAATAGGATCTGCAGCTTATCCTCTTGGTAGGTAAACGTGCAGACTAGGTGGGCCAAGCAGTCCTTATCTGCTGTCAAAGTCTATGTTTCTATGAAAATATTTCCAAAATTGCAGAAGTTTGAATAGATTTCATGGTGTTTCCTCTGACAAAGTAATCATGCCATTATCCACCTAGATACTAATGACCTGGCACACGGGGAGCCTAAGGAAGTTCAAGAAGTGTTTACAAAATTGGGGAGGGGTCTCAAGCAAGTAGCTACTCCTGTCACCTTCTCGAAAGTACTACCTGTAAGAGGCATGGGAAAGCGTAGGGGCGCATGCACCAGGAACTTTAACTCATGGTTGAAGAACTGGTGCTGCGAGGAAGAGTTTGGATTCATTGGTGACTGGGGACCCACCTGGAGGGATGGGGGCTTGTTCAAGCCTGATGGCCTACATCCGTCCTGGAGGGAAATCCAAGCCTTCAATGATAAGTTTAAATGCTACATGGACAAGCATTTAAACTAGACAAGGGGGGTGGCAGGCCAGCAAGGAGGGTACCTAATTGCCCACCACCCACAGCTAGCAGTGGAACCAGTGAACCGGAGGAGTAGCTATCTCTACAAAGCAGTGTACAAAAGAAGGAGATAAGCACCCAAAGTTTGGATAGGCAGAAAGGGGGCAAAATTCAACAGAAGGGCAGACAGCAGGGAGAACTAGGGATAAAGAACAACCTGGGAGGAGGCTGGAGTAGAACAGCTAAGCAGTCCAGGGAGTTCACATCATGGAAAGCCATGTTTGCCAATACCAGGAGCCTTAGCAACAAGATGGAGGATCTGGAGTCTGCCATGCTGCAGTCAGATCTGGACATTGTGGCCATCACAGAGACCTGGTATAATGATAACCATGACTGGGAGATGGCCACACCCTGCTATAACATATTCAGAAGAGACAGGGCAGGCAGGAAGGGAGGAAGAGTGGCACTTTATGTGAAATATTGCATAAAGGCCACAGAGATCCAGGAGGAACAAAATGGGGGAGAGATACTGTGACTTAAGCTGGAAAGGAAAATGGGGTTAGCCATCCACACAGTGATGGTCTATAGACCACCAGCCCAGGAGGAAGAAACAGATAGGGAGCTGATGCTAGCCATTCAAAGGATGGCAGACAAGGGTGAGGTGGTGCTGGTTGGAGACTTCAATATTCCAGACATGGACTGGAGCCTCCGAGCAGCAGCATCAACCAGGCACATTTATCCTGGACTCCCTTCAAGGTGTCTTCCTCAAGCAACTGGTCATGGAACCAACTCATCAGAAGGCAATACTGGACCTAGTGCTCATAAACGGGGACAGTGTGATGGGGGTAACAGTGGGGGAGCACCTGGGGAACACTGACCACCAGTCACTGTGGTTTGAAATCACAGAAGGAGCAGAACCAAACCACACAAACATGTATCCTGGATTTTAGGAGGGCAGACTTTGGGAAAATGGGGATATGCTTGAAAGAGGCATTAATGGGAATGAGGAGGGAATCAGGGGTTGAGGAACAGTGGGCAATATTTAAAATGGGGATTACAAGAGCAACATAATTATGCATTAAGCAGGTTAGCAAGGGGAAAAGGAAGTGGAAGCCATTATGGTTTTCCAAGGAGTTAGAGGAGAAAGTGAAAGCCAAAAAAGATTGCATTCAGGCAATACAAAAAGATGCAGGCAGAAGGAGAGAGGGAGAAGTATCAGGAGAAGCAAAGGCAGGCAGGGAGATCAGAAAAGGAAGGCAAAGCTCAGACAGAAGAGCGCATTGCAAAATCAGCGAGTAGAGGGAAAAAAATCTTTTATAGGTACATAAGTGAAAAAAGAAAGGCAGAGGGAGGGATAGTGAGACTGAAGGGGGAGGATGGGGGCCGCGTGAAGGATGACAACAGTAAAGCTGACATACTGAACAGATATTTCTGCTCAGTCTTTACTGAGGAAGAGGAGGGTAATGGGTCTGAAGGGAGTACAAGGGGTTGGAATGGCGCAAAAATGGACAGAAGTCCCTTTATATGGCAAAGGGTCCTAAAGGAACTGGAAAGAATAAGAGTCGATAAAGCAATGGGGCTAGATGGTGTGCACCCCAGGGTCCTAAAGGAACTCAGAGAGGTGGTGGCTGAACTTCTGGCAATCCTGTTTAGCCAATCACTGGAAACAGGGGAGGTACCCAAAGACTGGAGGACAGCAGATGTAGTCCCCTAATACAAAAGTGGGAACAAAGAGGAAGCGGGGAACTACAGACCAGTCAGCCTGACCTCAGTAGAGGGGAAGATCATGGAAGCACTACTGAAGGAGAGATTGGTGGAGCATCTGGTTGCCAAAGGATTACAGGACCCAAGGCAGCATGGTTTCACCCGGGGGGGAGGTCATGCCAGACCAACCTAATTGAATATTTCAACTGGGTGACAAGGGAGGTGGATCAGGGGAAGGCAGTGGACATGGCCTATCTGGACTTCAGCAAGACCATTGACACTGTGCCACATAGAAGGCTATTAAACAAACTGGGGAATATGGGATTGGGCAGGACAGTAGTGCGGTGGGTAGGTAATTGGCTGGGTGGCAGAACACAGAAGGTGGTGGTAAATGGCTGTCACTCCACAGATGGAAGAGTGACCAGAGGGGTACCACAGAGATCAGTGCTGGGACCGGTCCTATTCAACGTCTTCGCCAGTGACATTGCGCAGGACCTAGAAGGCAGAATTTCCCTGTTTGCTGATAACATGATGCTCTGTAACAGAGAGGACACAAAAGAGGGTGTAGACAGAAGGAGGAGGACCCTGCAGAAGCTTGAAGAATGGTCAAGAGTTTGGCAGTTAAAATTCAATGCAAAGAAGTGCAAGATAATGCATATGGGGCACAAATGCCCTGGAACAACATATCAGTTCAGGGTGAGGATATAGCATGTACCAAGCAGGAAAGGATCCTTGGGGTTATCATCTCTGATGACCTCAAGGTAGGGCAACAGTGCGACAAGGCAGCAGGTAAAGCAAATAGAATGCTGGGATGCATAGGCAGGGGCATCATCAGCAGGAAAAGGGAGGTCATAATTCCTCTATACAAGACACTAGTGAGGCCCCACATGGAGTACAGTGTACAGTTCTGGTGACCTTATCTATGAAAGGGCATAGACAGGGTAGAGAAGATTCAGACGAGGGCAACAAATATGGTACAGGGATTGCATCACAAGTACTATGAGAACAGGCTGAAGGACTTGAATATGTGCTCCCTGGAGGAGAGGAGGGAGAGAGGGGATATGATAGAGGCATACAAATACCTTACAAGGAGGAACAGGGTGCAGGAATACACTATTTTCCAGAGAAAAAGATCTTCCAGGATTAGAGGGCATGGGATGAAGTTGGAGGGAGGGCAATTCATGTGAGGAAGAATTTCTTCACAGAAAGGGTGGTGGATAAGTGGAACACCCTGTCAGAGGAAGTGGTGAGGGCTGAAACAATCATTGGATTGAAGAATGCATGGGATAGTCATAAGAGAATTCTGGAGGTCAGGGGTAAGGGGCAACAGATTTCTAGAAAAACATAAAGTGTACTTACAAGCTCAAATGGGCAGACTGGGTGGGCCATAGGCCCGTGTCTGCCAATAGAGTCTGTGTATCTATGGATCTATATTATATAATACCATATTTCTATCTTCTACAATGTTTTTGCTTTCACATAAAAGACACCTGACTTAAATATCATGATTTATGATTGAGATATTCCATTGTATGTACCCATACCCCCAAATGGACACGATCACCATCTACCCAGCATTTGACAGTTTTGGCCATATATGTATTTCTATGGTTTGAAATACTATATAAGAGTTTTATGATATTGGTAATCTGCCTATTTTGGGAGTGCTCTTAAAGTAATCAATTTGATGCTTTGAGAGAAGTATTTTTAAAGTGTCATTTTGTATTTTGTATAGGGTTTTTATGATATTAGTAATCTGCCTATTTAGGGAATGCTCTTAATCTAATCAATCTGATGCTTTGTGCCAAATATTTATAATGTGTATTGTTGTATTTCAGATTTATGACTAATCAACCATGGAGCCAGCATTCCAAGTTGGCACTAAAAGGCTGTGATCAAGTACAAATTACTCCCGCTGCTTTATTTTTCAGCAAGCTGCAAAACATGGTTCTTTACAAAGTCTAATCCAACACTCTGTAAGCAGCCACCCCACAGCAGGGTGTTCTCCAGGAACAACACAATATTTCATTCTCTGTATCCAGCACTACCCAACACCACACAAGGCTTCAGACACATAGTTAATATCTTAAACAAATGCAGTTTAATAATACAGCAGTCAAAAACAAATGGTGCAAACCTCAATAATGATGATAGCACAGACTGGGAGACATAGGCAGTGCCACACTGACTTCTATTGGTTTTGCAGTAGTCTCTTCAGTAAGTGTCCCTCAGGTGAAAAGGTGGTCAATTTAAAGCAAAATCTTAAAGTGGTAGTGTAGAATTTTGATAGATCACGAAATACCTAAACATAAAGATGTGATGTTAAATCACTTAAAAATAGAATCACACCAGCCCCATATATCTTGCAACAATGAAACATTGTTGCACTTAGAATCCTATAATAATGTGACAAAAAATTGATAACAATAAAAATGAAAATTCAAAAAAAAAAAGATCTTGATAAAAGGGACTTACAGCTCTCAAAAAATCAAACACTGGGGTACCTGAGTCCGAATATCCAGGTGATGTATATAAACATACCTTGAACTATTAAGTCTAAAAAATACAGACAGAAAATGGATATTATCACAGGACTCAATGCATGAAGGCAAATAAACTTGGCCCAACTTGGGGTCACAAATTAATATTCATTCTTTTCTGAATTATAACTATTGACTCTTTACAAAGACTGACAGAACTTGGATATCTCACCTTTTTGTTTGCAATTCATGACCTTGATGATGATGTCACTTTCCAACTGGAAAAGGACATGTTATGTAAAGATGAATTCCTAGCAAAGACCCCAGTAATGCATGCAAGGCAAGGCAAAATTTATTTAAAAATGCTCAATCCCAGAGGCTCTGGGTGCTGTACAATAAATAAACACATCTTCAAGAAAATAACGCACAGATGCATAAAAAATTTAAAAAAATACAGAATAATAGCACATTATATAAGAATTATACACAATGCAAGTTGTTGCAACGCATACACCATCAGAAAATCTGTTGAACAAAAATGCTGCAGGTTCAGAACAGGACAGTGAGCAACCAGGTCCATCTCATGTGGTCACGTGATCTTCAATCAATGGCCTATTTGATCACAAGATTAAATCTTTTGCGTGTGAACAGGAGTGGGATAAGAGGGGGATGAGGAAATTGTTGATGATTGCAACTGTTGATTGTCAAAAATCAGTGTGGCAAAAAGCCAAAGAACTCAATGACAGTACCATGTTACATAAGTTGCAAGGGCTTGGGAATGAATACCTACTGTAGATCTGATAGCATATGATTTTTTTGATACCATAGATCATGTCTTAATAACTATATAAATAGAAGAACAGTCATGAAGAGCGATGGTAGCTATGATGCAGGGTTCTGGTAGCTAATTTCTCAAATTGATAGGCCAATGTTTGACAATGGAAGTGTCTTCAGTATTACTAAACTTAGTGACAGATATCACCAGTGGTTAGAATATCATGGTGTAGATGATGCAGCATCCTACAGGTCAGCAAGTCTGAAAACACACCTGCTGACATACATGGCTATAGGGTAACCATAGGTCATCAGAAAGGTACATCAAATCTCTTGTGTTCAGCACAGTTGAATGTTAGACAGTTGCTTTCTGAAGTCGCCATGTTAAAGCAAACTATGGAAGAATCAAAATATACAGAAGAAAGTAAAGATGAACTTGATGATATTCAGGTTCAAATGGATGCAAATATGTGCAGTTACAATGCAGCAAAATTAATAGGGTCTGAACTGAAAGAGTTTGGCAGAGAAGAATGTCAAAGGATTACATCAGCAAAAGGGTGCACATTACAAGACCAAGATGCATGTGAAACAAACCTGGAGGTGTCGTATGAAGCAACTTCAAAATGTGTGGGTACTACTCTCTACAATCATGGGGCTTGGATGCTTACCGTGCTACTCCAGAGGTAAGCAATAATGAGAGAGTTCAGCTAAACCCCAAACAACATGAGAGAGTACTGAATCTTGGACAAGACATATGTGCAACTGTTGCTGGTGTTCCAACACCAAAACATGTTGGTACTGCCCTACACATATTAAAGGCCACCTGGAGGAAGGAGACCATAACCATGCTAAATAGATTTGGCAATAACATTAGCTACCAAGATGCCCAATGTTATATTGCTACCATGGCAGCAGCTGCTGATGAGCAGGAAGCTCAAGATGGGGTTTCATACCCATAAATCTGAAGTCAGATTGATTCACACAGTGTAGAGTTGACAACTTAGACTTCCATGAGAGTACAAAGAATGGTGAAACTATACATGGAACATCCCATGCAATATACCAGTATGCTGATGAAGGTGAGGGTCAACAGTCAAGGGCTGTTAGGGTGCCCCTAGTTAAAAAAAACATGAGTCTTCTCACACATATCTTTAACAATTTCAAGCAGGGAAAAGCAATCTCACCCTCAAAGACCACCAGAAGATTAGTTCACTTTCTGTCATAGTAATAGCACCACAGCAGACCACAGAACCACTTCATCCTGTAGACTGGCCTTGGCATTTAGTGAATATGGGTCCCACACTTTATTTATATGTCATAGAACAATCATAACCTGTTACATGGTCTTCCTTTTATGAATTAGTTACCCAAAAGGAAGTACAGGCAACTGTGATTGGGTATGGGCCTTTCCTTCCGAAAACTCCTTTAAACCCTGATTTGGTCGAAACATCAGTTCAGTATTGTGTGACAGTCACTCAGAAAATTGAGCAGGAATTCTGCATAGTTACCTGTGAGGAAGCAGTCTATGAGATTGTTCTTGGCCTTCAGAAAAAGAAGCCAGAGAAGTATGGCAAAGTCATTCTTCATATGGGTGGATTCCACATTGCATTGAATTTCATGGAGGCAATTGGGTATTTAATGAAAGAAACTGGAACAGAGGATCTCCTTGTTGAAGCCGATGTTTGCCTCTGTGGAACTGCCAACAAAATCATGTCAGGCAAAGACTATTATGCTTGGTTTACTTGGTTCTGAAGGACAAAAGAAGGCCAAAGCCCATCAAGATTGTCCCCCACCAGATCGGTGGAAATTTTACTCTGGAGTTAGTAGACTGTATCCATTGGTCTAGACCTCTTTTAAATGAGTGAAAGGAGTTACTATCAACCAGATCTTGCAGCAGACTATTCCACAGTCTAGGGGCTCTAACCATAAAATAATTTAATCTTTTATCAGTTCTAGATTTGGCCACATCAATCTGTTTGTTATGGAGCCACGGAACAATCTTTCTCTGGGAAAATTTTAGACCACATTGCTACATCAAGTCATGAGAATTATGGATTTTATACAGAAAGAACAGGTCACCTCTGCTTCACCTGGTTTGAAGGGAGTGGAGCCCAGTTTCCTGCAGTCTAACATAGTAGTCGCTATTAGCCAATCGGGGAACCATTTTTGTTGCCCTCCTCTGAATTCTCTCAATCCTATCTATGTCTTGTTTAAGATAAGGGTTCCAGAAAAGAGACCCGTAGTCAGAATAGGGCCTTACATGGGTCATATAAAGAGGAATAATACATTCCTTGGTCCTGGAGATAAATGTACGTTTAATATGGGTGAGCAATGCATTGGATGTTTTAGCTACCTTAATGCTTTGGCTGGATGAGGACAGTTTGTTATTGACAATAACCCCAAGGTCCCTCCCATTTACTGAAACTTTAAGAGGGGGTATCATTTAGGAGATAGATCTGTAGAGGATTATTTTTGCCAAAGTGCAATACTGTGCATTTGTCTGGATTGAGCATCATACCATTGGAGGTTGCCCATTGTTCAATAATTTTCAAGTTATTGCTAAGTATGGACCTATTAGTATCAGTATTTACTGTTCCCCCTAGCTTAGTGTTGTCAGTAAACTTTGAAAGGAGACTGCCTGCACTTACCTGCATATCACTAATAAAAACATTAAACAGAGTCGGTCCAAGGTCCGAACCCTGAGGCACCCACTGGTCACATTCCCCACGTCAAAAAAGAATGCCATTTATTCTGAGTTGTTGTCATCTGTTGGACAGCCAACACGTAACCCATTTAACTAACATCTGGGAAAATCTCAATTAAAGCATTTTATCTATAAGTTTATCATGTGGCACCTTGCTGAAGGCCCTGCTATAATCAAGTAGGATTACATCCATGGGGTTATCAGAATCAAGTCCCTCACTTATATAGTTATAAAAGGATACCAGATTAGTTCTATAGGAATGCCCCTGCTTGAATCCATGCTGTGTATGGTCGATGATATCATTAGAGATTATTTCTTTTTTCAGTGCTATGCTGAGAGCCCATAGACTGGTTCATGCTGCCATGTATGAGCTACACTGGAATGCATTTGAAAGTTGGCTCATTGGAGAATATGACGAAGACATATGCAGTGCATGGCATTGCTCTCAGAAAGTGTCAAAGATTGAGAGATGCTGTGGATGCCAAGGATGCACAAAATGCAAATGATTCATACATCCAAACAACTATGCTACTGTAAGAAGTAGACCCATTAATGAATGAGTTCCATGAGGCAAATTGCAAATCCCCAACAACAAGGCTCTGGCTTATGTGCATGGATATGAGTCAGATTCTGAATTGCGATATCTATGCTGAGCGAGCTGGACAATGGGAGCAGCACCTGGCTGAAGTTGAGAAAATGCTTCCATATCTTGTGGCTGCTGATCATCACAAATATGTTTCCTGCATTACCCATTACCCATCCACTTTGAAAGACCTGCCAACCACAGTGCCAGACATCACTGAAGCATCCAGATTTGGCAAATTTACTATGAACCAAATAGTTGGTAAGTTTAATGGTGCGTGCACTATGGCGCTTGAGCAGACATATAACAAAGATGCCAAGACCCAGCTTTTCCATGGCATGACTCAGCAGCTTGCCATTGTGAAGAAATACCTGCATTCATTACCAGTACTGACAGCAATCTCTGAACAAATGAAGGTGATGGCTCACCTTCATGGTACTGATGATCACAAACACCATGGAGACTCTGAGTATACAGCACAGAGGGACAGTACAGCAATTAAACAATTACAAATGTGGTCACTAGCAGAATGATCAGTTCATTCATCTGTGATACCAGTGATCTTCTGAACATTTCTACAGGTCAAAAGGCCACATCAAATGACTTTATTGAAGCCAAAGAACAGGGCATTGTAGCCTTAACCACAGTACAACAGAGTGGTACTGAAAATGTTAAAACTGTAAAGTTTCAGACATTCGTGAGTAAAGCCAAAACACCCTCACACATTCAGAAAGTGAAAGACGTCTATGAGGAGGAGATCAATGTGGTCAGGAACCTGTACTTTATCTGAGATCTGCATGATGATGAAAAGGTAGAAGCCTTCAGTCATGAATGGACAAAATATCCCTCAGTTCTTTTTGAGCCATATGCCGACCTTCCCTGAGGCTATGCCATATGCACAGGCAAAAAAGCTGATTACCTGGCTGCCCTAAAACGTTACCTTGGTGAACTGTGACCAGAAGAAAGTAACTTGCCATCTTCAGATGAACCTACTGTACTAATTTTTGATGCAATGGCATTTGTTCAACAACGCAAAAGTCTTGATAGTTATACATTTGGTGACTTGCAGGAGAAGTCTACAGATACACTACTTCAAAGAAAGCCAGACAGCTGCAACTGCATCAGCATTGTAGGAGATGGGTATGATGTTAGTCCATCAGTAAGCTTAAAAAGTGAGGAGCGTGGCCCAGTGGTGCTGAGGGTTGAGGCACAGGACGCCACACCTTGCACCATGCCAGTGACCCAAGTTCAGGAATGACCTTGGGTCATTGGGTTGTCGACATGGGGGGAATGGAAAGAGGCGTTTGTGGTACCTATACATAAGAAGGGATCAAAACATCTATGGGAAAATAATCGGCTGATTAGTTTGTCTTCATCCATATGTACGGTCTTAGAAAGCCTACTAAAGGATATTATTGCCCCTATTATTGATGTATCCGATTTCGAACAACATGGCTTTAAAAAGGGTAGAAGCTGTCTGACAAATGTGCTCTGCTTTTATAAACATTTTAGTTCTTTTTTTGGATAACCGGTTAGCCTGTGACATTGTCTTTATTGATTTCAGTAAAGCTTTTGATACCATACCACACTGGGCTCTAACTCAAAAACTCTCAGGTCTTGGTATTAATAGTCATATAATTACATGGATTCATAATTGGCTTTCAAACAGAACTCAAAAGGTGATGATTAATGGGGCATTTTCTAACTCTGGTAAAGTGTTAAGTGGTGTTCCAAAGGGCTCGGTTCTCGGCCCCTGTCTTTTTCAGGCTTTCATATCTGATTTAACCAATTTTTGCATTTCCTATACAATTAAATATGCAGATGATGTGAAGATAGGAGGACCATTTTCTAATTTAGACCAAATATCTTGTATTCAGCATGACCTTGATATCATTAGTACCTGGGTTAACAAATGGGGTATGAAGTTAAACTCTACTAAATGCAAAGTAATGCATTTGGGTTCTAATAATTTAAATTTCCAGTATATTTTGGATGAGTTACCATTGTGTTCCACTATTGATGAGAAGGATTTGGGTATAACTATTTCAGATGATTTAACATATTCCAAGCATATGCATTCGGTTATTAGTACATCTAATAAAATTGTTTGGTCTATTTTGCGCAATATTAGATCTTGAGATCAGGAGGTGTTGTGACCTCTATTCAGGTCCTATGTTCGTCCCCATCTTGAATATGCTTCACAATTGTGGTTTCCTTTTTTTTGGGGGGTGGGATACTCCGCCAAGTATCCACCCTAGTCACGGCCCCCTAAGGTCCCCCATGCCAGTCGATCCCCCGGTCACCCCTGGCTTGCCCCCCAGAGGATGGGGCCGAAGAGCTGACTCTCCACATCCCAACCCGCGGTCCTGTAATTGGTTGGGAGGATCGGCGACACGGAGGAACCCCGGGGAGGGCTTCATAGAGGCGGAGTCCCCATTTTGTGTTTAATGTATCCCTGGAGAGCCGACGTGCAATGACGTCAGCGCACTACGTGCAGACATCTGTTGGCTTCTCCCCCGGTCAAATGCATGCGCTGTCATACCCCCAGCCTCTGCTGGGTGTCACTGCAGCGCCGCATGCATCCCTCACCCACCCCGAAGGAAGGAGAGCTGTCGCAGGATGCTCAATCCTTCCTTCCTCTGCCAATTCCCCGCAGCCTCGAGTCCATTCCCAACCTGGTCGCCGCCAGTGCGAGGTGGCATCCCCGACCAACCTCAGAGCCACTGGGCCGGCGTGGTGTCCTTTTAAAAAATCAGATAATTACTCTCTTGAAAGGGTTCAGCGAAAATATACAAAAAAAAAATATCTGGTCTTGAATCCTCATCTTATGAGTCTAGGCTGGATACATTGAAACTAATGCCTCTTACTATTAGACGCATTCGAGGTGACCTTTCCTCATATATGACATTATTCATGACCCCTATATCATGACTGGGTTAGGATTTTCTTTTAAACAATCAACACATAATACTAGAGGTCATGTCCTCCAGTTACGTGGCGAATCCTTTAAACATAACAACCGTAAGTTTTTTTTTCTGTAAGAATTATTGGGCCTTGGAATAGACTTCCATCTGATGTAGTAACAAGTAATACTAAAGAGATTTTTAAATATCGTCTTGACACGTTAATTATGTCTGGGTACGACTTAACATTCTACTCTATGGCCTAGTATAAGAGCATTATGGGCTTTGGCCTACTAGCTCTTTCTTCTAACCTTAGTATGAACCTTAGTATAGGGATGGAGCAGGATCAAGCAGCCTAACGACAGCTCTCCTTTCCTCTCCTGGGGTGGTTGCCGCCTCCCCCATAGTTCTGCTGCCACCTGGTGGAGGTCCAGTGGTAGTGCAGGTGGGAAGGGGTGGCAAGTCAGGAGGGCACCTCAGAACACATCGCACGCATGCATGCCCGGGGAAGGGGGGAATGAAAATGGGGAAAAACACCAGATAAAAACATAATAGAAGAAAAGTGAGGGGCGAGAAAACCATGAAAAGCTTCATTGCACAAAGAGCAGAGCATATGAACCTTGGGAATCCCTGCCCATCCCCTATTGGAAAGACTTAATTGCCATCTCCCAACACAAAGCCAGTATCCTTGATTTCTTTGGAGATGCTTGGGTAAAGCACAACACTCAGCTACCAGAGGGATGTAGATTGATTTTGGGTGGATTTTTCAAGGACCCAGGGCATTCTGTTCTTCTCTCAAAATATGATGTGATAGTAATTCCGGAATTGTCATGTACAAAACATGAAGAAGCAGATACAAGAATTATCTCCCATATCACATATTGTGTAAACACACTTGGATATCGGAGAGTATTAGTGGCAGCCACGGACACTGATGTGATCATAATGTGCATCTATAATAGCACTCAGATGGCTGGTCTAGAAGAGCTATGGGTTTAGAAGATGGACGTGTACCTGCCATGCCATTTAGTAGTAGCTTCTCTTAGCACTATGTGAAATGCGGATGCATCACAACTCACATCAGGTGTTCTTAGTGCTTACATCTTAAGTGGCTGTGATACTGTCAGCTATCCCTTCAGAAGAGGGAAGACGCATGCTCTAAAAGTTGCCCTTAAAAATGCAGCCAGCCTTCATGAATTAGCAGAGTATGGCAAACTAGGACTAAGTCTAGATGCCACTGAAGAGGTCATTTCAGCAGCGTGTAAGTTCATCATGAAATTATATTGCAGAGATGAGTTCAGTGGTGGCATTGGGTGCACTTCAAGCTCACCTGTGTGTGACAACCAAGGGTGACCTTGGACTCTGCCACCAACAGAAGATGCTTTTAGACTTCACATGCAGTGTGCTCTGCACCAGACGGTGGTCAGTAAAAGGGCTAGGAGTCAAATCCAGTGCTTCCTGACCCTGCATTGTTTGGGCGAAGTCCTCAAGAAGGCAGGCTAGTCCCGCATATGATGACAAAGGAACCAAAGCCAAAAGTGGCCATGCAAACCAGGTATTGCAAATTCAAAAGAAACAAATGTCAATGAGGCTGTATTTGTTCCAGGGCAAATGACAAATGTGTTATTGCATGTATGTGTAATGCTGACCCCATGAAATGTAGTCGAGTTCAAATGAGTCTGACTTTGGAAGATGGTATCCAGTGAACAAGGTGACTGTAATTGGGCGTTGACAAAAATGACGACTCAGTTACAGCACCTGTATTCATGGCTACCAAGCAGAGGGGTGACCGGATACTGGGGTGGGCGAATACAGTGACAGGAAGTAGCAGGTATATGCACATGTGCACATGCATGGGGGAGAGGCAGAGGAGGAATAGTGTGTGGGAGGGGGTGTGGTGGGCAGCTGCTGAGCTGGACCACTAGCATGGTGGGGAAGGCGGTCAGCTGGGAGGTACAGTGTACATGGTTCAGCTCCGGTGCAGTGTGTTTTTTTTTTTTCTGGCAGGCGCCATGCATTTTTGAAGTTTTCAGCCCCAACATGCACCCGGAGCTGATAATCCTTAAGTTGGGGGAGGTGTGGGGTGAAGGTCTCAGGCACCATTGTTGTCCAAGGGCTGTGAGTGTGCATCATCAGAAATTGATTTTGGAGATGTACACTCGCCGTAATGGCTATCAGTTTTCCACGATCACCGTTGTAACATGGAACCTTGGAAGACAGTGACAGTGATTAAATGATATTGAAGGTCACATCTGTATAAGACTGATGACAGTCATGAACTTGATGATTAATATGATGATCCCATGTAATTGAATAAGTAGCCATTATCAATGTAATACTAAACAGAAAATTCTACAGCCTTTGATCATTGACTTATAAGTTTTATATATGCAGTTAACTAAATCTTAATTAATCATAATTATTTCCATAATTCTAAACTGTACTCTTTGTATTGAATTTGTAATTTTAATACTGTTTAGTGTGATGCACCTTTGTTTTGATTCTTCCCCTACATCAATGAAACAAAATAAAAGTGTTTTTGTGCATAAATAAATATTTTATTAACCTGTATGTCTACAAATTTTGACCAAGTTCATTTGGGGATATGGGTACACAAAACTGAATATCTCAGTTAGAAATCACAGTATTTGAGTCAGGTTTCTTTTAAATGAAAGCAGAACCATTGTAGAGATAGAAATATGGTATAATGTAATATAAATGCAATGATTACTTTGTCAGAGGAAATGCCAAGAAGTCTATTCAAAAATGTAGCTGAAAAATCAGCAATTTTGGAAATATTTTCCTGCAATAATTGCATATACTGGTTCGCACTATAAAGACATGACGACAATGAGACTTGTTTTTTGTGAATAGCCTCCATGTGCGGTACAAACTTTAGACTGATCTGAGCAATATTGAAGGTGTAGAAACATAGAAACATAGAAAAAGTGTCAGCAGATGAGGATCACCTGATCCATCTAGTCTGCCCAATAAACTACCCCCGGCCTACTTACTCTGCAGGAGTAAGTATCCCTTTGTGTTTGCCCCATGCTATCATGAATGCATTGATTGTTTTTCCTTCATCAACCTCCTGGGGGAGGCTGTTCCATGCATTCACCTCCCTCTCTGTGAAGAAGAACTTCTTTGTGTTACCCCTGAACTTCCCCCTACTAATCTTATGTCGTGCCCACTCATATGTCTATTATTTTTGAACTGAAAAGGGTTATTGCTCTGGATATTGTTGATATCTCTGAGGTACCTGAAGGTTTCTATCATGTCCCCCCACTTTCTCTATGTTGCTTGGAGTACATATTAAGCTCCCTCAGCCTCTCCTCATATATTTCTCATGCAGTCTCTTGACCATCTTTGTCACTATCTTCTGAACCATCTCCAGCCAGTTTATGTCCTTTCTAAGGTGTGTCCTCCAGAACTGGACACAATACTCCAGCTACAGCTTTACCAAGGACCTAGAAACATAGAAACATAGAATTTGATTGCAGATAAGGACTGCTTGGCCCACCTAGTCTGCCCATTTCCCTACCTAATGGATAAGCTGCAGATCCTAGTTAACCAACAGCCTACTTCCTCCTACCCCCACTAGAATTGCTTTATGTCAGTCCCATGCATTCTTGAATTCCACCACTGTTTTTGACTCCACAACCTCCTCAGGAAGGCTCTTCCATGCATCCACAACCCTCTCCATGAAAAAATACTTCCTCACATTACTTCTGAGCTGTCCCCTCTCTACCTTCAAATTGTGTCCCCTTGTTCTTGCACATCTCTTTTTCTGAAAGATGCTACCCTCTTGGACTTTGTTGATTCTCTTGAGGTACTTGAAAGTTTCTATCATGTCCCCCTCTCCATCCTTTCCTCAAGGGTATACATATTAAGTTCCTTTAGACTCTCTTCATATGTCTTCTGGTGTGGACCCTGCACCTATACAGTGGCCTACCCAGTCAGAATAGCACTACACTGATAGCACATACTACAACAGCATGGTCTATACCGCGCTACCCCAGATAGCAACAGGAGAATTACAGCGTTATGCAGTAAGTGCTACCCTGGTCGCTGGCCAGGGTACTAGTAGCTGGGACAAGAGCCGGGGAACGGAGGTGGCTTGCCAAGCTGCTCCTGTGGTGTGAAGTGGTATTGTAATAGCAGCTCAGCCAGAAAGGTAGTAGAGATCAAGGTTCTAATCCTGGTTGCCACAATTTTATTTTTCCCCCCATAATCCAGCTCTGACTCAGAGTTGATTATTTTAATTACAGGAGTGGGGAGCAAACCCCTGTGGGTGTGTGGGGATCCCCAAAATAAAATGTTCTAGTGGTAGTGATGGTGAACCACACTTGCGTTCGCTACCACTAGCAGCGATTTTGTTGGCGGCATTGTCTCCTGCCTCTTTTCATGTCCCTGTTGTATGGATGGTGCTGTTTTTGACAGCACTGTCCATATAGGCGCTGACATGACCTAGTGCCATACAGCAGTACTATGACCTTCCTCCTTCTGCTTGTAATGCCCCTGCATATGCACCCCAGCATGACACGTGCCCTCAATGCAGCTTTTTCACATTGCCTATTCACCTTCAAGTCCCTGGATATAATAACCCATAGGTCCCTCTCCTGCTCTGATGCAGACAGCTTTTCTTCCCCCATGAAGTACTCCACCACAGGTTTTTTTTCACACAGCTGTATGACTTTGCACTTTTTTTAATTGAATTTTAGCTGCCAGTCTTCTGACCAATTCTCCAGCTTTCTGAGGCCCTCCTTCATTTGATTCACCCCCTCAGCTAAATCTACACTGTTGCAGATCTTTGTATCATCTGCGTATAGACAAACCTTCCCCCTAACCCATCCACAATGTCACTGACATAGGCGTTGAATCATATTGAACCCAATACACACCCTTGCAGCACCCCACTAGTCACCTCACTCTCCTCTGACAGGCTGCCGTTTATTACTACCCTCTGTGTTTTGCCATAAAACCAATTTCTCACCCAGTTCACGATCTTCTGCTCCAATCCCAGGTTATCCAGCTTGTCTACCAATCTCATGTGGGGTATGGAATCAAAGGCCTTGCTGAAGTCAAGGCAAACCAAATCCACCCCCCCCCCAGTCCACCACTCTGGTCACCATGTCAAAGAACTCTACCAGATTTGTCTGAAAGGATCTGCCTGTAGTGTTGCCTTGGGCCATGCAGACTGCTAGATTGGAGAAATTCCAAGATCCTCCCCTTAAGAAGGGATTCCATTACCTTGCCCAATACTGAGCTTAAGCTGACCGGGTGGTAGTTTTCTGCCACCTCCTTACTCCCACTCTTGTAGATAGGGACCACATTTTCCCTTCTCCAATCCTCAGAAACAACCCCACTGTCAAGGGACATGTTAAAAATCTTTGCCAGGGGTTCTTCTAGCTTGTTCCTCAGCTCCTTAAGTGTTCTTGGGTGGAAGCCATCAGGGCCCATAGCCTGGGTCACATTCAGTTTGCTGAGCTCTTCTAGAAGGGACTGGTGTCCACTTCATCAGTGATAGGCTACCTTTCGCCCAACTTTGACCTGCACCTTCTTCTCCTACTGTGAATACCAAACAGAAGTACTCATTGAGGACCTCCACCTTTTCCCTGTCTCCCTCGATATGCCCTCCATCCTTTTTTTCCAGCCTACCAATCCCCCCTTATTTTTCCTTTTTCCCTTCTTTCCTGATATACCTGAAGAAGGTCTTGTCTCCCTTCTTGACACCTTGCGCAATTCTTGCTACCGTCTGTGCCTTTGATACCTTGACTGCCTTGCCCGATTCTCTTTGCTTCTCCCTATATGTTTCCTGATCCTTTTCAGACTTAGTTTGCTTAAACTTAGTAAATGATTGCTTTTTATCCTTGATCTTTTTGGAGACCTCCCCGGAGACCCACAGAGAGTTTCTCTTTTATGTATGCTTGTACGCATGTGCAAGAAGCATAGTGCCATCATCTGAGTTTTCCAGAGGTGTGTCAGCCTCTTCCAATTCAGTCAGTGTGTTTGCAAGTGTGGTCGCAGTGCTCCAATCACTGCTCCAGCTGTCTATGACAGCAGTTGAAAAAATGCAGTGGCATACAGTTGAAAGGGAGAGCTCTGCTTCAGTCAGTAGAGCTCCCTCCCTCAATACGCACGCACGCATATTGCGACTCACGTGCCCCCCCACGCACATACTGTATAGCTGACAGGGTGCCCAATGCCCCATCGGCTCCATGCCACCTCAAAAAACTTTCAGTTACCACGCTGGGAGCCCACCCCAGCGTGGCACACATCCCAGTGGCTGACAGGGTGCCTAAACTCGCCGCCCAGCCCCCCAAACAGCCTTCTAGCTGCCACGCTAGGGCCACCCCAGGGTGGCAAACGCCCCGTCGTCTTCCTTAAAAAAAAAAACTGTAAAAGAAAATGTTCCTCAGCGTTCTCCCAGCCCACCGCACCACCCACTGCGCACCCTGCCTCCCCACACCCCCCTCACCCCATACTTACCTCTGGACTCCAGCGCCACAATCTTCAGTGGACCAGGAACACGTCTGCACTCTTCAAAGCCGACTTCTAACTGAGGAAATGCCGGTAACGCTGTATAATGTAATAGATAGGGTTTTTTCAACTTTGCTGCATATCTCGGGCATTTTTTGGAATTTTTGCACCAAATTTTCAACATGGGGTTTTTGGGACCCCTTCTCATGAATGCTGTCACTGTCATGGCATTAATCAGGCTCGAAGGGTGATTTCGCAGTCACTGCGCAAAATCACCTGCCCGGACCGATACGCAAACAACACTGCCAGTGTTCATAAGGAGGGCTCTCAAAAAGCCTATTTTGAAAAATTTGGTGGAAAATTCCTAAAATGACTGTTTTATTGAAAGTGCGTGCTATGCAGTCTTACCACGCTCGTAAGTTCGCAAATTTTCAATATTTTCACTCCAGATTTTCAACATTGCCATTTTACCACACCTCCTTATGAGCAGTACAGCTGTCATTTTTCACATCTCACTCAAAACGTGTTTCCGCCCATGTAGTGCACAATGGTGCAGTCAGTGTGCGAAATCAATGTATGGAACACATTAAGAAAATCACAGTGACACTGTTCATGAGCAGAGGTCTTAAAATGTCAATGTTGAAAATTTGGTGAAAAAATTCCTAAAAATGACTGGTTTACGAGCAGGCGTTGCAGATTTCCTACGCACGCTCGTAAGTTCACAAATTTTCAATATTTTCACTCCAGATTTTCAACATTGCCATTTTACCACACCTCCTTATGAGCAGTACAGCTGTTATTTTTCACATCTTGCCCACAATGTGTTTCCGACCATGTAGTGCACAATGGCATAGTCTGTGTGCGAAATCAATGTTTGGGACACATTAAGAAAATCACAATGATACTGGTCATGAGCAGAGGTGTTAAAATGGCTATGTTGAAAATTTGGTGAAAAAATTCCCAAAAATGACTGTTTTAGAGCCACGTTGGCAGTTCCTACGCAGACGCTGGCAAGTTTGCGAATTTTGTAATATTTATTCCAGATTTTCAACACTGCCATTTTACTGCATTTCATGAGCAGTACAGCTACGATTTTCACATCTCACCAAAATGTGTTTCCGCATATGTAGCGCATAATGGTACAGTTGGTGCGAAAACAATGTTTGGGACAGATTAAGAAAATCACAGTGACACTGATCATGAGCAGAGGTCTTAAAATGGCTATGTTGAAAATTTGGTGACAAAACTCCATAAAACAACTGTGTTATGAGTGAGCATTGCGCAGTTTCCACGCACCCTCATAAGTTCATGAATTTGTAATATTTTCAGTCCAGATTTTCACCAGTGGCATTTTTCCACACCTCCTTATGAACGGTACAGCTGTCATTTTCCACAACATTGCCAAAATGTGTTTTCACACTTTCAGCACAGAAATGTGTGGTCACTGTGGGAAATCATTGTTTGGGATAGATAAAGAAAATCACACTGACACTGTTCATGATCGGAGGTCCCAAAATGTCTGTGTTAACAATCTGCTGTAAAAAAATCCCCAAACTAGTTACATTACGGGTGTGCGTTGCACAGTTTCTACTCACGCTCGTGACTTCACCAGTTTTTTTAATATTTTCACAGCAGATTTTCAACATTGCCATTTTTTACATCTCCCCATGAACAGTACCGCTGTCATTTTTCACATCCTGTTCAGAATGTGTTTTTGCACCTGTGGTGCTAAATGCCGTAGTCACTGTGCAAAAGCAGTTTTCAGCTAACAAACTGATATTGCCACTGTTCATGAGGTGGGGGTCACAAAAAAACCATGTTGAAAATTTGGAGTGAAAATACCAACAAATGCCTGAGGCGTTAGGGTTTCCAACCATAATGCCCCACCCTGTAGAGAATGACAGGCAACAGGGGTGTGACTTGGGATTCTTTCCTGTAATGCTCATACCATTCCACCCTCACCCACACCCTACAGCCAGTGAGAGGCATCAAGGTGTGCCTCAGACTCTTCAGCCCCAAACTTCACCCCATTCTCCTATACCGCACCCATCTCACCGTATTTCCTGATGGAATGGGGTGCGCATAAGGGCAGAATACCCCAAGGCACACTGTGACACTTGTCAGTGTCTGCAGGGTAGGGTGTGGTGAAATGGCATGGTCGTTATGCCTGATGAACCAAAAGCACACCCCAATGCCTGTCAGTCTCTGCAGGGTGGTGGTGGGGTTGGCTTCAGTTCAATACTTCACTGCCATTCCTATTATGCAGCTCTGTAACTTCTACACTACCAATGCCAATGCCAGCAAGCAAACATTTGGCATTGACAAATGCTTGTTTTTTGGGATTTGCTAGCACGTTTGGCACACATATCAGTGACCTTTGATATTGTCTTTTTTAGGTTAACCCAACATGTCTCAGCCCCCTAATTCAGCCCATGTTTTAGATTCTCCTTAATGAAAAGTTTCTCAAATGGTGAGGCCAGCTTCCCTTGGGAGGCCCCAACCTGTTCCAGGGGAGGCTCAAGCAGGTCTTAAAAAGTAATATATTTAAATTTTGAGTTTTAGATATTTCATGTGAAGGTATGAGGCAAAGTGATACAGGAGAATAATAGGTGAATCTATATATTTATTTACAAATCAGTGACTAGGAAAGGTACACTGAGCCAAGACTCATTTCAGGTGTGTCCAGGGAAGGGTAGGGAGTGAATATAATACAAACATAACTGCAAAATAGTCAAGCAATACAAAATGAACAATAGTGCAAAAAAATAGGAACAGTGAACAAATAACGGACACTATGCATGATGCCAACGAGTCACGTAACCCAGACACGTTGGCATCAAGACGTGTGAATGCTATGGAGCGGGGTCCCATCGACCCCATGTGGCATTCATTAACAGGATGCAAGGCAGGTATGTGGCCACTCCCCAAGCCATGCAGACTGCGATGTACTGGGGGCATTCGGGGGCCTGGGAGCACTACACGGCATGCACAAAAGAGCATAGTGCTGGGCACTGGGGTGCAGTTTAAGGCAGCCAGGACACTGCTGTAACCATGTGCGCAGCCCCACAAATGTCACCTGCCAGTCATGGTGGAACAGGTATTCAACCCCCCATGCTGCCACAGCCTACAGGACCACTGGGGATGGCAGGGCCAGCTGTTAGGGTGGGTGCCCATCCACCCTGCCATACTGGCATTGCCATAGATCTATGGGGGGCCCATTCACTATCGCCCCATGGTCGCAAGGGATCCACTATGGGACCCAGGTTGGACATCTGATTGGATGCCCACCTGGGTCAATGACTCTGCCCCCAGCCACCCTGTGGAGATCAGTGCACCGGGGCTGCAGACAGCTAGTGGCAGGTACTGCATACAGGCCGGAATGCACCTGTCTGTTGGCGCGTGCCTGCACCCCATTTGTGTATAGTGCCTACAGAGAAGTAACAGTTGACCAATTAGACTAATGGCAGAACAGCCCAAATACAAGGGTTCAGCAGAGAAGTATAAGGAGCAAGAGTAGGAGGTGAGCAGAAGAATCCCTGAGAAGTTGCTTAAGAGCAGAGTAAGAGGGGAAAAGGCAGAGGTGGGTAGGAAGGTTATTCCAGACAGAGGGGACAGAGAAAGAAGACTGACCCATTAAGCTACTGCAACAAGGAGCAACAACAATTTAAGAGTAAAAATAGATGAGTGAGTAGGCTGGTGTGGGGAGGGGGTTACAAAGGGGATTACAATAAGATGAATAAAATGAGAGGCAACTTCTCAAAAGAGTTTCACTGTCTTCCTGATGTACTGTGCAAAGTATGCTATTTTTCTATGAGGAGGTCCAAGATTATTTCAACATTTAGGGGAGGCTCCAGATCTCTTCCATTGCTTGGGGGAGGTGCACTATGTCAGAGTCTGAGAACTAATGCCTTAATGTACTTCCTCATTTGTGGGAATTCAGCTTTTCTGAAAACCAGAACCCTAATTTTGGAATGGCTTGTATCTACTGCTGTATTTACCTTGAACCACACTATGTTGTGATCACTGGCTCTAAAGTGGCTCCTGACTTCCACATCTGTAACCTTATCGCTGTTTGTGAGTATCAGGTCTAGGACAGCCTCGCCCCTTGAGGGTTGCTTTACTAGCTGTTCTAGTCCTGCCTCCTGTAGGGCTGCCAAGAAGTCTCTGCTCCTTTCAGATGCTGCTGACCACAAGTTCCAGTTGACATCTGGGAGGTTGAAATCCTCTGGCAGGATCACCTGCCCCATACCCATCATTTTGAAGATTGATTTCAATAAGTCCTTGTCACTTTCGTCCCCTTGTGTGGGTGGCCTATAGACTGGCCCCACTTGTGTAGCATCCCCATTACCAGTCTCTAGGGTGATCCAGTGTCTCCATGTCCATCATGGACCCTTCTAGATCATATCTGGTAAAATTTCCACTTTTCCAGGTTTTTCTCATATTGTTTGTTCATGTCGTACTTATTTCAGTGAATTTCACAACTTGTACAAGAGTTGTGACAGAGCAGGACTCTTGATTATGGTATCAAGGGGCTCTTCTTTCCAAAAAATGGTGGCCTGCAAAATATAGCAAAAGATATCAGGGTCAACCCCATTCAGGAACCCTGGATCCCTGACTATCTGGTGGGGAAGGTCCCCTTTAAATACTTCACTGCAGAGTAGCAGCATTGGGCTTGAACCAGGGTCCTAATGTGGGCCAGCACCACACAGGTACAAACTGAAGAGCCTGATGTGTTTATTCTTTGTCATTGCTGAAACTCCTTGTTATGCAGTGCAGGAGGGAATTATCACAAGACTTTCTTATCAGCAAAAGTCCTAACAGACCTATAGGACTTCTGGCCACAGATGCTGAAACTATATTCAAAGGACGGTGTTGTTTTGGAAGACAGAAAGCAGATGTAAAGGCCTGTAGAAGTGATTTAGAAATGTTCCATATGAATCCAAAGTGTTCCGATCAGAGGTACAGTAACTCCCCAAGAGTCCATTATCTTTTCTTACCTGTTTTTTAGATCAATAATTTTGAGAGTGTAGAGCCAGATTACTTTGTAATGTTTTTGGCACAAAATGTGAAAAAAAAAGAAAGAAAGAAAAATGTTTTTCCTGACAAAAAATTGCTTGCACTCTTTGTCCTGACACTGCTACCTGACTCCCTTTCAAAGGATTGTGTTTCCCAGCATCCATCACAGCAGAAAGTTTGCTGGTGTCAAGAGATCAGCAATACCCTCAGCTTGCCCATCCATGACTGACATTCTGTACGTTGTTTTCTGCACTTTTCTAGGTTTGGCCTAAAGGCAAATTCCAGAGAACAGCTTGGGACACTGGTCCTTTTGTACACTGACTTTTCCCCTCTCCATTGTATCTGTAGATGACTTTATTGCTAAGAGGCCTTTCATGTGTGAACATGTACTGTATCACTTTCCTAAAAAAAAAAAAACAAAAAAAAAACTATGCTGGCCTATAACTATACACATTTAGGCAGTGGTAGCAAGTACACAACCAGCAAATTTAAATGGAAGAATTTATGCTACAGAACCCACTGATAAATTTTCCATTACTAGATCAGGTTACTAGTGCTGTCAAAGCTAACACAGGGATAATCTAAGTGCACTGTAATTTATCAACCTGTACAGATTGTCTGCACTGATTTCATATTTAGTAGTTTGAAAGGCTGCATGAATTGCCATCAGCATTAAGGGGAAACCAGTGCTTTTCTTTTTCGCTGACAGATCACATTCCAGACAGCTCATATGGCACTGTCAGATACTAGATCCAGATACAGCCTTCTCCTTTAAGATAGAATTCTATAACAGTGTCTGAAAGCATAATAATTTCATTGTGTTACTTAGGAAGTAGTGAAATCTTAATTTTAGTTCTAGAGATAGAAAGAATGTCTGTCTGATTGACAAGTGCTGCAGGCAAATGTACCCAGCTGAATACAATATCTCATAAATGAAGCAGAGTTTGCTGAATATGGTATGCTTTATTTGGTAAATATGGCTGACTACAGAAGGAAATACTATTTAGCTTATTAGGTGTTTTTTAAGTAACCAAGAACAGCACCAACATGATGTTTCCATGGTGTAAATATTGTGTTATTATATAGATGTGGGGTTTGCATGTGGATAATTATTGTAAATGTGTTGGCCATTCATGCCTAGATGCTCATGTTGACTCTATTTCCCCTTCGAATGTTCTTTACTGGTGTCTTATCAAATGCCATATTTAAGCAATAATATATTCAGGGCATTGTATACGATAAGATATCAAGGTATGTGTTTTCAGGTTAATATCACACCTCAAGTGCATTGCGAGTCATTAAGCATAGCAAAGTAACACAGCAAACATAGTAATTTGAGATCAGAAGGAACTCTGGGTCACTGAGGTCTTCTGTGCTTCATAAGCAAGGATAAATAAGTAGGCTGTACACTAGGGGTATGAAGTCCTGAATGTTTATTCCTGAATACAATGAATAACACAGTACTCAGATCTTGGATCAGAGTACTACGTTTTTTGCTGTTTGTGGGTATTTGGGAGAAACCATTAGGGAGCCGAAAACTGAAAACAAAAATGTATTTCCTCCCCAATGGATGGGGTTACTTTTGTGAAAACCCTTCACAAACCATGATCATGATTTACCCTCTGCCCCCCTCCCATCTTTCCAGTCCATTATTTAAAGGTTGCGCCCCTATAGTTAAGATTGAGTAGGCACTTCAATGTTAAACTCAAAGGTTTACACTTTAATAACTTTGCAACTGTTAAACAGATTTGCATGAAATTTGCTATGCACCTTCCTGTGGGGAAGATTTCTTGATCTGGCAAGTTTCGTTCCAGTTGAATGTGCAGTCTCTGAGTTACGGAGAAGTGAGAAAACATGTTTTTACCCATTGACTTTGCTGGGATTTTTCTTTGAACTTGCCTACAGTCCAGAGGGTTAGTTTGTTTGGTATGAAATTTTCAGGACAGAAAGGGACAACCCCACAGATGTGCCTTTTGCTAGTCTGGTGAAAAAACAATAAGTCAATTTTAAGTGATTGCAATTTAAAAATTTGAAAAAATCATTTATGAGCATGCTTAGTAGGCACTTCAAGATAGCTGTATGATACAAAAGAGGAATCCTGCAGTGTATGAGAAAATTCCTCTTTCGTATGGACACCATCTTGTTTTCAGTTTTGCCTGAAAAATTCAGAATTGGAAACCTTCCAAAATGATTTTCTGGGGAGGAACCAGCACATATATCTTGCTTATTGAGACCCCCTAGGTGCAGTCTGCACTTTACTACTGGGAAAATGCCCTTAGAATGTGTTTTATTTAACATTTAAATTCTTTCTTCGTATCGGCATCCTACCAAGTAGGATCTTAGTTTGTATGATGTGATATGACCTAAGATCCTACTTCGTGAGTCATACGAAGTAAAATTTTAGTTCGTATCTTGTCATATGAACTAAGATCCTGCTTCGTATGACTCCAATACAAACAAAGAATTTAAATGTGGATATCTCAGCCATTTTTGTGTATTTTCTCACCAAATTTTCAACATAGGCACTTTGGGACCCCACCTCATGAACGCTGGCACTGTCATTTCATTACTCAGTCCTGAAAGGTGATTTTTCGGTCACTGTACAGAATCAGCTTTTGGGACTGATTAATAAAATGACAGTCCCAGTGTTCATGAGGGGAGGTCCCAAAAAGCCCATGTTGAAAATTTGGTACAAAAAATCCAAAAAACAGCCATTTTACAAATGTGCATTGCACAGTTTCTACGCATGCTCATAACTTCGCCAATTTTTCATATTTTCACTCCAGATTTTCAACATTGTCACTCCTCCTCATGAACAGTACAGCTGTCATTTCTCACATCCTGTTCAAAATGTATTTTTGCACCTGTGGCGCACAATGGCACGGTTGCTGTGTATAATCAACTTGTGGAATGGATTAACAAAATTACAGTGCTAGTTTTCATGAGGGGATTTCCGAAAAAGCCCATGTTGAAAATTCAGTTAATAAATTCCCATAAATGACCACATTACGAGCGTGCATTGTGAAGTTTCTATGCGTGCTCGTAACTTCACCAATTTTTCATATTTTCCCTCCTGATTTTCAACATTACCCTTTTCCACTCCTCCTCATGAGCAGTATATAGCTGTCATTTTTCATATCCTGCCCAAAATATGATTTCACACCTGTGATGCAGAATGGCATGTTTGCTGTGCAAACTCAATGTCTGGGACAGATTAACGAAAGGAAAGTGAAATTGTTCATGAGATGGGGTCCCCAAAAGGGCATGATGAAAACTGTGTGAATAAAATCCTGAAAATGCCTGGGTTATGCATGTCCAATGAATTGTGATGCCTGCAGTGCCTTTCGGTGCCTGAATTTTGAAAACGATTTGAGATAAGGATTTTTTGCTGTCCTCAGCTTAGTCCACCATTAGGTGAACTAAGTACCTGTGGAGGTTTTAAAGTCATGATTACAACTGCAGTGGAATTCTTTCCATAGTTGCTACGGTAACTGAGATATTGCCAAATTAGTGTTACAAGGGTTACTTTTCATGATTATAGGGCTGCGGTATGTCCGTACATATCCATACTTATGTGAAAGTGGGAGTTCAGGGTCCAGAGGGCTCATGCTCACACTTATGCATATCATTATGCAACAATGGGTAACGTGATGGGAGTGCAGGGCCCGGAGGGCCCGTGTCCCACAACCACATACCAGTTACATTACACTTTCTCAAAAAGAAGGGAAATTCATTGCTAAAACTTTGTTAATGCATCAGTTAGGGTTAAACATTAAAGCATCAAAAGTTGGGAAACTCGATGTTAGAGTTAACTACCCTACCACTCCACCCCATCCCCCTACCCTCCAAACACAAACAGGCATCGGGGTGTGCCTTGGGGTCATTGGGTTTAACTCTTACTCCATTCCATGTGTAAACAAGATGAGATGGTACTGCATAGAAGGACAGGGTGAGAGTTAGGCCCACAGACCCCAAGGCACACCCGATGCCTGTTGGTGTGTGTGGAGGTGGGATGGAGTGGTAGGGTTTATAACCTAACATCGAATTTCCCAGCTTTTGATGCTTTATTTTTAACCCTAATTGATGCATTAACAATGTTTTTTTATATATATATATATATATATATATATATATATATATGCAGGCTCCTGACACTGTGCCAAGAGCCAACAATGTAATTTGGTTCAAATCTTCCTGGTTCAATCCCCCAATCTATAGGATGCCATTTTATTACTATGTCCCCTTTCCAACCTCTTATCCATGAGCTGGGTGGGGATGGGGGATGGGAGAAAGTGGGGAAGCAGTGTGCCTCATTTATGAAGGTAGGGAGACTAATTATGCAGCTCCATCAATAATGCACACTATTCTGCTGCCCTCTCCAAGTCATGCTCTCCTAGCACTGTGTCAGTCAGCTGATACAGCTGGGAACAGAACATGGCAATTTGCAGAAGGGTGTGACAGGGCAAGCCTGACTTTACTACTTCTACTACTGACCCCCAAATCATGAAACAGAGTCAATGGGGGGGGGGGATGGACAACATTTAAAATGGATGGTTGAGTAAATTGGTAGTGGTTTTAGGAGTCTTTCCCTTCTAGGTGACTGCCATGGTTCAAACCCAATCCTGGTCAAGAGTGGCCCAAAATCATTATCACCTGAGGACTGTTCCATGGCCTATTTGGAATTAGTTGTGGTGGTCTCAGTTCAGTTCCCAGTGGGCAGGTGTCCACAACACAAAACCACTAACACAACTGGCACCAATTGGTACCCTTGTTGGCAGTCTCACCTGAGAGTCCAAGGGATTGAATGTGCATGCAGTTTAAACTAAGCTGTCACCTAATGGTGTTCCCTCCATGATGGGTCCACGACAAGTCCATGAAAACAAAGACATCAGGGTCAATAATAGTGCAACTAAAGTGCCAACACCAAAAACTGCGCTTCACAATGACAGCACACAAAAATGATAGCACGACAAATTGGGGGCGGGATTTACAGTTGTGAACTCTGGGTGGGTGAAAATCAGGGGGACCGATTTATGATTGCCAACTCCAGGGAGAGGGGAAGTTGGGGGAGGGTTACAATTGACAACTCTGGGAGTGCTAGAATATCCCAGCACCATCATTTACAGGTCACTATTTTCACTGACACTATTTCCTTAGCGTGAATTTCACTGCACTGTTATTCTGATGCAGTCTCGATGATATATCCTCCATGACAGGGTCAAGACACATTAGTGGGGCAGTGTGGGGAAGCTTGCTCTGTAATCTCCCATGCTGTATCTGTCATGTAGATAAACAGAGGATTTCAGATCCTAGTTCTATAAATCTAGCACCTATTATGACCACCAAAATATTTATACACATGAATACAAAAAAAAAAAATCATCAGAAATGTGCCATTTTAGGTGCTGGAGAGTCAGGCTAGGGAGGGTTAAAAAAATGTATTTCTTATCTTGATGTCACTCAGTTGCACTGTTATAGAGCTGCAGGCCTTCTGACCCCACTCTTGCAGTGGAGTCTGGACTATCTGAAGCTACAGGCTTTTGTTCCCCCATACCCCACCTTAGTAGGCCTTGCAGTTGAGTGGCTGTGGTGTTTGACTTGCCTCATTGGGGCTTTACATTTAGTGGGGGGGGTTAACCTCTGACTGGTTCTTTGCACAGTAATAGTGTGCAAATGTGCCCTGTGTCAGAACATGTGCCTGAAGTCACAGCAGCTGCCAGTGAAATCTCTTACAGTGTGGGCATGGAAAAGTAAAATTGTTGTATAGAGGCCAAAATACATTTTGATATCAGAGTAATCTATAGGCCACCCAATCAGAGGGTAGATAGGGGTTAGGAAATGCAAAGAAAAATGAAGATAGCAGCTAGCTAGGTTGGCACAATATGCATTCAACCTTCCAGGCATAGACTGGGATACTCTGACAGAAAAGTCAGAGCTTTCTAGAAATGGTGCATCACAATTTCCTCACACACTGGGTACATGAACCCATTAGAAGTGAAGCCGTTTTGAACCTGGTGCTATCTGACCTGGATATTATCAGGAACATCTTTAATGAGGATCTATTTAGCCAAGTGACCACCACTCTGTTAAATTTGACATTGCACAGGAGTCTGAGCAATTTATATCCAGTGCAGTGGTCCCTGACTTTAGGAAAGTGAATTACAATTAAAAAAAAAGATAGCCATGGAGGAACAGCTGGAGCATCTGCATAAATCAAAAGAGGCAGAAAACAAGTGGGTTGCAATAAAAGGGGCAATACTGGGGGCCACCCATGCTAAATATAAATACTTATAAATAAGACCAAGCAGAGGAAATCATTTGTGCTCGACAAGCAAGTGAGAGAGGCAGTACTGGGTTAAAAATAACTCCTTTAGGTTACACAAGAGGGACCAGAATAAGTTCAAAAGGACTATAGATAAAAATAAATTACCAAAAAGTAAGGACGTCATAAAGAGGATTAAAGTGAGCACAGACCTAAGGATAGCTGAAGAAATGCTCACCCAGTCTCTGTATATGTTTAGTGCACTACCCATGCCTTATGGGCTCAAATAAGAGTAAGGTGCCTAGACCATTAACTTCTGTGAGAATTCATTACCCAAAGATGTTATGGTGAAATTAAGTTGCATGGTATCAACTCCTGTTGGGATTTTTTTATTAAAAGATGTTATGCTGAAACATGTTGTGTGTTGCCTCCACCCAGGGAAAGTTAAGTGGGCTAGGTCACAAACTAGTACTAGCCCCTGGAAAACATTGGAAGAATATAGGATTGATAAGCTCATTTGCTACAGTCTGCTTCCTGACAACACCTACTGCTTGCCATCACTGGGCTGTGATGACTGGCATCGCAGCTCCATGGCCTATCTGGCATAGTTACAGTGCAGACCCTCCATTCATGGATTAAATAAAGTGTGTTCCTTTCTTGCCCTGTCTATTAAGGTCTCAGCTGCAAGGTAACTCCCTCAGAAGCCAAAAGTTGTTGCTCAAAGTCAGCAGGGCAATCACAGATATTCTGTGTGAAGCAGCTTAGCAGCTAAAAAAGTACACTTCTCTCTTTTCCAATGCCTACATAGTTTAGGCTTGCACTCACAGATGATGTTTACCTCCTTAGATGGACTGGAACATATTGACTAAACTAGGACATTTCTGTAGTGGAAAAACCAAAAACAGTAAACAGTCTCCACACTAGATAAGAACTTTCATTATTCCCAGGGAGGCCCTATCCATCAGCTCCCTGACAGTTGACAGGTTCTCTTGAACCCAGTGAATTAATAGGAGCTTCTTGTGTCCCATGAGCCCTCTAGTAGCTCTGAAGTCTTCATTGGTTGCTCACTGTCCTTTCACCCTGGTTGGGAGCCAGAGGTGCAGAAGATGGAAGTAACCATCATTCCCACATGCACAATCTCTTAAAGTAATGTTTTAAGAGACATTTACCTCTTGAAAAAAAACACTTTTTGCCCCAACACATCTCCTACATGGCTAAGCACTAGTGTTGGGTTGACCAGGCTGCAGTACAGGGAATGTCCTCAGTCATAGACAGCATCTGCCATGCTCTCTATCAGTGGCAGAGAAAAGACTGTTTGGTGCAGCAATGAAACTCAAATCCAGGAGAAAGAGGAAATTCCAAAAAGTGCAGCACTCTTCTTCAATCACTCTTTGACCCCCACTGCAGCAATCCACAGCCCCCGGAGGCAATGAGGAACATTACTGTCAACAACTTAAAAGGTTCATAATGCAATACAGGTAACTCCACTAACATGGGTGGGATTACGATAAGGAGAATAAAGGAGGGTGAAGCAAGCATAGAGGAGGATGAGGAAAACATATACAGTATAATAAATAAGTACTTTTGTTCTGTGTTCACAGTAGAATGTACTGGGCCACTTCCTGAGAGCAAAAATAGATTCCAGGGTAGCCATAGTAATAACCTGAAGATAATGTAGAACTAGGGAAGGAGTTCTGAAAGGTCTATAAGACCTTAATATGACCAGGTCCACAGGACCAGATGAGCTGCTCCTGAGGGTGCAGAAGGAGTCAAGTCTGTCACTGGCAGTCCCCTCTGACAGACCCAATATAATGAATCACTGACTATGGGAGTGGTGCCTGATGACTGAAGGGTTGCCAAATGTGGCCCCCCTGCACAAGAGTGTGGACAGGGAAAACCAAAGTGACTACAGATTGGTGAGCTCAATGTTAATAATGAAAAATTTTCTTGAATCAATAATAAAGGAGCAGAGAGAAGACTTCTGGAAGAAAATATTCTTACAGACTGAAATCAGCATAGTTTCAGGAATGTATGGTCTTATCAAATGAACTTGATTGGCTTCCTCAACTTGATAGCACAGATGGTGGCTTGGGGCAGGCAGTCAAAATTCTGTACCTGGAAGGTGTATTGAGGCCTTTGATATGATGCCTCACAGGATGCTTATCCAGAAGGTGGGGGAAACAGGGCTAGGGAGAGGACTAACTTAATGGATTAACAACAGACATTTGTGATTGTGTGTACTGTAGAAACAGCTCGAGAATGCCTGTCAGATGGTGGCCAGATGAGGTGGTGAGAGGAGGACTGTGCAGTCATCACCTCAAGTGCCATGAAACAACATCGGTAATGTGGGATATGGGGAGGAGGTACCTGAGCAGGTGGATCAGGAGGGGAGTAGATGGTGTGTAGGGGGTGGGGAGGCCACTAGACCACCAAAATGTATAACTTGGGCAGGCTGGTGATTAGAGGGTGGGGAGCTACTAGACCACCATGAAGGGGATTATAAGTACAGTACACCTTGGATGATTGGGGCTAGGAGGTCTGCTAGACCACCAGGAAGAGGATTATAAGTACACCTTGGATGACTGGTTCTGGGGGGGGGGGTCTGCTAGACCACCAGGCATGGGAATATACATATACCTTTGGCGATCACGGTGAGTGACAGCTAGATCACCAGAGCTGGAATTCTGTCAAAGGGAACAGGGATAGTCAAGTAATCAGGAGGGGTGAGCACACTGGTGTGTGGAGCTAAGGGCATGGTTTCAGGGGCAGTAAACAGCTCTGTGACAGAGGCTGGTTAGTGGCACTGCCAAAAATGATGTATATACCACTATGCCCATTATGCAGGGGGGATCCCTAATTTGCATGGGCGCAGTGGTATATTATGCACGGTAATGCTATTGGGCCAGTGCAGTGCACTGGGGAATTTTGAATATGGTCCTCACCCCATTAGCTGGCGTTACTCACAGTTAGTGCTGCATTAACCTGGTTATTCCCACACTAGCCATTTGAGTATGAGGCCTCATCCTTTTGCCATTCATAAGGGATTCCTTTTTTCTTCTGTAAAGTGTGACTGAGAGCTACTTTTGTGTGGATTTAGGGATAATAATTAGTGGCAGAACTGGAAGTGCAGTTCTACAAAAGAATCAAACACCTTTATCTTTAGGGGCCCGATATTCAAAAGATTACACTTTGTGCAAAGTGATTGCGCCTGTATTATGTGGGGTTTGCCCCAAAATGCTGTATTTGAAGGGGCCCATAGCATGCGCTAACAGGGTTGGTGTACACATGCTAAGAAAATGTATGCAGTGTGCAAAGGGATGGGTATGGTCGTCAGCCATGCATACTGGCACAGTGCCATAACACTGCGCAAGGCGGTTAGTGCAGGACAGATAGCGCCATGCAAATATTGCCTATAAAAAGGCCGACTTAAAGCAAGGCAAACCCCAGAGGTGAATGGAGACACTGCAGCCACAAATTCAAGATGGTGGTCAGGGAAGCACACCTACTATACCTGCTGCAGGAGGCTGTGCAGCATGAATAGAGGACAGATGCCTACCCTGGGCCCATATGTAGGCCATGGGGGCACTATGCTGCACACAGACGTTACTGGCCAGGAGACATATTTGAAGTCCTCAGTGAAAGCCACCTCACTGGTCAGCACAGGCTCAACAGGCCCATGCTGAGGAAGCTACGTGAGCTCCTGCATGATCAGCTCTGTAGTGACACCCAGCACAGCCATGCCATGTCTGTGGAGGTGAAGGCGATGTTTGCACTGTTTTCTAGCCACAGGGATATTCCAGACAGCAGTGGGGGATACCACCAGCGTCTCATAGTCTGCCACCTCACTCCTGTTGGGATAATTCCTAGATGCACTGCTGGAACATGGTGGTGAGTTCATCATATTCCCCAGCAACCCAGCAGAGTGCACAGCAACTGTGCAGCAGTTCCATCAGGCTGTACACCTACCTGCAGTTATTGGTGCCATTGACTGCACCCATGTTGCCATCTGGGCACCCACTGGTGATGAGGTGGATGCCTACCTGAATAAGAAAGGGCGCCACTCCATCAATTGTTAGCAGGGCTCAGATAAGATGTGTACAGGGCCTAATTACCATGAAAAAAGGGCATTTACGATCCATTTTTCAAAAGGTTTAGATACAAAATGCACAAGTTTGTTGATGTTTTAACACTTGTGCTGCTGCTATCCATCTGTTTTTGAGTTACTGTTTCAAAACCATGCCTGGTGCATTTTTTCTTTAACCTCTTCATGGCTCCCCCCCCAACCCCATCCACATCTTCAGTGCACTGACTGAAACAGTGTCCAGCACTGTGGGGGGAAAAGCATCAGCCTTGTTTCGCCTGCACTCAGCTGTATAATGCCTGCAAGATATAACCATTTTGTTAATGACAATGGGCATGAGTATCACACTTCAGCAAAGAAAGGGCAGGCAGGCAGTCGAGCAACAAAGCCTACTGACCAGGAATCTACATAGTTTCAGGCTCAGTCAGAGAAAGTTGGGGGCAGTTCGAAAAACTGCGCTGGTAAGACAGTTTTGTAAGCCCCAGCCAGCAGGGTTATACAGTCAGGTACACTTGTGTTAATGGGGTGGTTTTGGGCAGGCTCCATTTGTTGGGAAGGAGTGGGCAGTGGACACAGTGTGGCACTGGCGACGGGGTTAATTTAAAATAAAAAGTACAGGTGAGAAAGGGATTTATTGGCAATAAATTCTCATTACCTGTACTTCTTATGGGCTGGACAATGTGCTAAGGCACACAGGAGGCACCACATAGTAGCTGAGCAAAGACATTTCAGTGCCACTATCATGTCTTGCCATATTGTCCATCAGGCATGTGCCATGAAACAACTGGGGCACCTATTTTCTAAGATAAAATGTGGCGCTGTCTCGGGCTAGAATGGAAATTTTAACAGCTGCAGGTTGCAGCTCAATCATTTTGTGATGCGTTGGGGGGGGGGGATATGCAGACTAGAAGTCATCAGAGTCAGAAAATCCCATGACACAGAGTGACTGGGTCAGCAGGGAGATGCAGGGAGCTGTTATCTGCCTGCGTATCTGTGTACATACAGTGCACTACCTGCTCTAATATTTTGTGTGTGGATGGATATGGCAAGGGCTTAGGGACAAGCAAGGGCTCCATGCTGCTGTAGTTGGGAAAAACCAGTGGCACAGGCATACACTGCATATTGCTGGACTGCTGCTACTGACAGACAGTACTGGAAGTCCTGGTACTGCCTGTACAATAATCTACAAGCTGCAGCCTTCCTGTATTGTCTCTGGTCCTTCCTTCCTCTGAGATATTACCTCTGGCTGCCAGCTGTGCTGCTGGCTACTTTGTTTGGGCTGGCCTGCTTGGCCAGCATTTTTTTTAAGCTTGTTGGAATAGGGGTAGCTTGTTCAATGTTGTACCAACACAAAATGCGTAGTTTTAAAAAAGTAATCCCCCCTTAATGACATATAATTATTTGTACGCATCTGAATTTGGTTTTACTCACCTCACATTGGAAACGAAGAGTATAATTCTTCCTTAGTAAAATCATATCCAGTGTCCTGATTGCCAGGAGGTGTACAATGCAACAAGGTGCATCACCAATGCCCTAGCAAAGTTCCTTGGCAGTGTCCATGATGCCTTCATATGGCGCCATTCCATCCTGTGCCAAACATTCAAAGGTAGGGACGCTCCCAGTGGAAATCTTGTCAGTAAGTACACCCAACAGCCCCCCCTGAATCCCCATATAGGCTGAAAAGGCGTAGAACAGCAAAGACACACCTCATAGTGAGAATGGTAGGGTGGAGAGGATGGCCCAAAGGATGTGGGCTCTCACTACTGCGCAGGTGCTACAACTGTAATAATGTTCTAACATATGCTCTTAACTTACAGGGGACCAGGCCTAACCCCTGCACCCCTGGCTCCTCACACCTGTCTTCTGCCCTGCATCCGTAGCTGAGGAGAGGTACAATGTGGCACACTCTGCCTCATGCAATGTCATAGAGCGCATCTTTGGATTGTTGTAGATGTAGTTCCGGTGCCTGGACAGTCCAGTGGTGCCCCACAGTACATCCCTTACAAGTCCTGTGCCATATTCCTAGCCTGTTGTATAATACGCAACATGGCACTTATCCATGGAATATGTCTGCCGGTCAGAGAGGTACAGACTGCATCTGATATGGAGCTGGAGGAGCAGGGGATACCAGAGCAACTTGGCTGGTAAGACAACCTGAATGGCCAGAAGGGTCCAGGAGTATAGAGCCTGCATCGTACGTGACATCTATGGATCTAGCAGGTCAGTATAAACCGCACAAGACACTGCTACATATTTCTCTACTGTATTATGAGGCAAACAGATCACCAATAATAACACTGACAAAAGCAACAACAACAGAGGAAGCATTAATGTCAGAAACAATGCAAACGGTGCTGCATGGGCTAGAAAGTCGACAACATGGTGTGCTTAACAAATATGTCCATGCCACAGGGCAAGGGGGGGATGATAAGGTACACAGATAATGCTGGCCATGCTGGGCGGTGGGCCAGGGCTGCCAACACTGACAATGGCATGGCAAGTGGGGGGTTGGGGCTGGGGGGTTTCTTCCTTTTTCTGAGTCCTGTAGCAGCCTGTGTGTATCATCCTGAGCTGTGCTGTTGCAGTGTGATCTGGGCAGTGGGCAGTAAGTCTGTGCCAGCTGACAGCATGCTGGTGCCCTGCCTCTGGTAGTTGGCAGCTTGGTGGCATCCCATAAAAAGTAAAAAAAAAATAATAATAAATTGAATTAAAAAAATCTACAAATTCCCTTAAGTTGCTGAAGTTCCTCTTCCTCCTCCTCCTCCTCCTCCTCCACCTGAGTCCTGAAGCAGCCAGTGTGTGAAACATGGAACCATAGAATTTGACAGCAGATAAGGACCTCTTGGCCTACCTAGTCTGCCCATTTACCCTATTTACTGTAATACCACAGACCCTACTTGATCTCTGGGCTTTATCCCCATCTAACGTTGCCACTAAGGTTCCCATATGCCTATCCCATGCCGTCTTAAATCCTGTTACCATTTTAGCCCCCACCACCTCTGCTGGGAGGCTGTTTAAGGCATCCACCACTTTTTCTGTGAAGAAGTACTTTCTCACATCTTCCCAGAGTCTACCCCCCTCTAGCTTTATTATGTAGCCCCTTGTTCTTGAGCATCTCCTTTTCTGAAAAATGCTTCCTTCTTGAACCTTATTTATACCTTTTTTTAAATATATTTTTATTGATCCAATGTCATTAGCGATTACCATTTACATATTGATATAATACTTCAAGTAACTCATGCTAGTACAAAATATAGACATCCAATAACAATAAACACAATAATTACATGGTAAGGCATTTGTATATATCTTTTGGCTTCACAAAAACACTCAATTTATATCATCTATGTATGTTCAAATGACCTTAAATTTAATCTCAAATCCCCCTTCCCAGTCTATATATAGATGGGTTTAATTAAATTGGCCCCAGTGGGGATATCTTCTCTCTTAATTCTTTCCATGTAGTGGCCTCTTGAAATGTTTCTTTTTCATAAGTATCCCAAAGTTGCTCAATTTGAATTGCCTCATTCACCAAATAAGCCCACTTGAACTTATCAAAATCTCCTAATTTATCTAAATTCCAGCTAGCCAAAATCAATCTTTTAGTAGCCATAGTGGCTAAATAATACATTTTCTTTTGAGAACTTTGCAAGTGAGTGTTCTGGATATTGTTAAAAGTCATATTATTAAAAGAGATTGGTAGATCAATATCAAACCAGAGCAATAGTACAGGAATTGGGCTGTCCTATTCTACCATTTCTGAATATATTGACAACCCCATGAACAATGGTACAAGTCTCCTAGAAGTCCACAGCCATGCCAGAACTCTTTTTTTCCACCAGTCTTAAAGTTCCCTAATATTTGTGGGGGTTAGATATGCTCTATCAATATTTTTTTTTATGTATAACCTTATTCTTTGAAAAAGCATAATGCTTATTCATTTTTATTCTCAAATTATTCAGTTGCTGTACAGTATAATTTATTCCACTTTCTTTTCCCATTTCCCATTAACAATAAGCCAAGGATCCTCTTTAGTAATAACCAAAAGTGCATAAACCTGTTGTGATATTTAATTTGTCCTCTTTGTAATATTTCCATATGGTTCTTAATTAATAATGATACACCCTGCTGTTTCCTTGGAGCTGTTCATTGAATAGTTTATGTAAAGTATAATGACAGATAAAATTAACATTTTTTTAAATTGGGGAATAACCTATTAAATTCCACTAATGAGATGAAATCCCCTTTTTCAAATAATTGAGCCCATATTAAGGTTTCTAATTTATTGGTTTGCCTCATCCTCTTCAAAATTTGTATTCCCTTTATTTTCAAATTTCCCCATAAGTTTAAATGCATTCAAGGAAAGAGGTCCTGTTCTTTGATTCTAAGGATAGCATAAATTAGCTCCTTCTTAATAGTTTGAAAAAGTTCAGGGATCTTAGTTTGATTAGTCAGTTCCTGAATAATATTACCAGGTGCTATAGGGAACTGCTCCTCCCCCAAAAAAGACTCAAAAATAGATTTCTTTCTGGGAGGAAGGACCATTCCCATAATATTTTAGCTTGAAATGCTGTAGCATAGTATATAGGGTCTGGGCAACTATAGCCTCCCTGTTTCCTTGGATAAATCATATTTCTCCAAGGGATCGGAGGTTTTCTCCCTCACCAAAGACATTTTACAAATCTCCTATGTATAGTACTAAACCATTTTTCAGTGGGAAAACCAACAATGTTTTGAATTACACACACTAAATAGGAGAGAATCATCATCTTCATTGTTTCCACTCTATCCTATTAAGATAAAGACAATTTCTCCCTTTCATCCAGAAATGTAGTAATTTTGTCTTTAGCTTTCTTGTAATTCATCTTTATAGTTCCAACTTGATCTTTCATTAGTACAATTCCTAGAGAATTAAGCTGTTTACTCACCATAAATTGTTGCGTAATAGTACTATCTAATACATAATTAGGAGTGTAAATTTCCATAATAACAGACTTAGCTTTATTTAATTTGTATCCAGATAGAGCACCATATTTATTAATTTCATCTAATATTGTAGTTAAAGTACCATTTATATATTGAAAAGTTAATAAAATATCATCTGCAACTACATTCAGTTTAGTCTCTATACCATTAATTGCTATACCTTTTATCAGTGAATTGTTTCTTATTAATCTTAAGAAGGGTTCCAAAAATAAAACAAATAACACAGGAGACAGTGGGCAACACTGTCTCACTCCGTTTAACATTTTAAAAGGTTCACCTAAACGTGAGTTCACCATAAATCTCACTGTGGTATTGGTATAAGGTAAAGAGATTATTCTGATCATTTTATCAGGAATCACGCAATGTTTTAATGTTTCTATCAAAAAGGTTCTAGTAACTAAATCAAAAGCCTTGGAGGCATCTATGGCTAATGTATGAGATATAATTTTAAATCACTGAGCATAATGAATAATTGATTGGATTCTCCTATTTGCATGAGATATTGTATGGCCTGAAATAAAGCCAAATTGGTACCTATGAATTACTCTTGGAAGGTCTGGCTTAATTTTATTAACTATTAATTTGGTTAAGATTTTGTAATCACTATTTAATAGCACTATCAGCCTACAACTTTCAATAAAAAGTGGATTTTTACCTTCTTTTAACATTAATATGACTTTAGCTTCCTCTATAGATGGAGGCAAATACCTACCATTATTAAATATTTCCTGGAATAATAATGCAACCCATGGTAGTAATTCTTCCTAAAAAGCCATATAAAACTCAATAGGCAAACAGTCTAATATGGGGCTTTTCCCTTTTGGAATGCTATTTATATTCTCTTTAATTTCATTAGCAGTACAACTACCTTGATTACACATTAATGTTGGTAAATTTGCCTTGTTCAAATAATCAGTTATTAAATCAGGGGCTGGATTTAAATTAATCTGGTAAATTCCTTTATAAGTCTCTGTGATAGCTCAGGCCATTTATCTATCATTAGATTATTTATTCCCTTCTGGATCTTGCAAACATGTTATTATTTTTTTTTCTTTTTGTTTCTTTAGTAAGTATGCTAACATTCTAACCGATTTGTCTCCTTATAAATATCTTGCTTTCTTAACTTTAAGTTAGTAGCTATTTCTTTATTATTTATCTCATTCTTGGCTAATTTTAGTCTGAACCATTCCTCAGCATATTTATTGCAATCCTTAATTACCAATGAATCCAATTCCTTTAATTATTTATCAATTCTATTGTTTTGTTCTCTTTTAGTTTTATTAATGAAGGCTTTATGGGAGATTACCACTCCTCAAATTACTGCTTTGAAGGCATCCCATAATTGCGCAATAGATTGGGATCCATCATAGATAAATTGCCAAAATTCCGTAATAGCTATCTTAATTTTCTGGTTGAAACCATGATCCAATAATAAAGTGTTATCCATACACCATTATTTAGTGTGGATTCTGTTCTGGTCAGGTATATTTATTTCTGTCTGAATCAAGGCATGGTCAGTAGCCCAGATGGAGTTAATTTTTGTTGTTATTAATAATGAAAGGAGTGTTTTTGATATAAAAATATAATCAATTCTAGAGAAACCAGAATTTTTTTTGTCTTGGTAAGTATATTCCTTTAGGTGGGGATTAAACCATCTCCAACAATCTACTAAGTTATGAAATTGAATAAACTGTTTAATTACTCTAGCCTGAATTTTATTAGTAGAGGCAGGTTTTAATGTCTTATCTATTAAGGGGTCTAGTAATACATTGTAATCGCCCATAAGAATGATATTTTGTGTTGATACTTCATTTAATGCTTGAGTTATTTCAGCCAAGAAATCTGAGTAATTAATAAAAGGGCCATATATTGAACCAATAGTACTAATGATACCTCTTACTTTTATTTTAACTAAAAGTATTCTATTCTACCCAATTTATCCTTATTAGTTTGTATAATATCAAATGGGGTATTTTTTCTAAAGAGCAGGGCCACACCAGCACTCTTCTTGGTCCCTTCTGGGAAAAAAAACACATGTATGATCCACTTTTGTTTTAGTTTAGTTATCTCCTTTTGATCCAAATGAGTTTCCTGCAATGCCATACAAAAAGCAACTGTCTTTTTTCAAATAGGATAGTAACCTTGTGCTTTTAATAGGTGAATGGATCACATTAACATTTAATGAGATAACTTTTAAGTTATACATAAATAATTTCTAATTGGTATAGTAACCTTAAAGAAACATCCCCACACACCACTTTTTGGCAAACAAAAACCCATCTGTAATGATCAATCTTAACAAACCCTATAAAACATTTCTTAGCCCCATGAAAAACAATATAATACCATTTGAGATCCAAAGGGATCTCCTTCCCTAATTTTTTTTTTTGTAGCTCTTATTTGTTTAGGTCACCCCCATTCCCACTAAAAATAAGTATTATCTGTTGGGCCTGTTCAATAACTGAGATTCAAAGCACTAATTAACTAAACCAATATGAATTTACACATACAGATTGGGTATTTTTTGTCTCAAGTCCTTGTCAGCTTCCTCAAAGGAGGAATAAAGCAGAGTTCTCCTTTCATGTATAACATTTAACTTTGGAGGATAAATTAAAGTAGCTTTAAATCCTTTTGACCACAACTTTTTTCTTATGAAGTCAAATTTTTCCTGTCTTGTATTACTGTATTTCTATTGGATAATCATGAAAAATGTTAATATTAGCTTCCATGAGTGAGATTCTTTTTTTCTTGTATACTTGCATCGTAAGTAGGTCCTTATCTTCTGACTTCAGAAATTTAACCATAACCAGCCTGGGCACAACATTCTGGGATACTGTGCCCTGGGGCCTCCAAATTCTGTGAACTCTGTCAGTGCCCAGGTCCAATTTAGAGGAGCCTTTGTCCAAATATGAGGCAAAGATCAATTTCAGAATTCTTTAAGTGGTCTCAATGTATCCCAATCTTCTGGTATACCTAAAACTCTAATGTTCCTTCTTCATGATCTGGCCTCATGGTCAACCATTTTCTCTTTTAGTTCTTTATTTAATGCTTCTAAGTCATTTATTTGTCTCTGAATTGGTACATTAATGTCTTCGATATTGGAAACCTGTTGTTGCTATATTTTGCTTTATCTGTAGATTGTCTACTGTTAATGTATTCACAGTACTCTGAATATTATCAGTTTTTGATTCTAAAATTGCTATTTTCTGCACGCCTCTGTTTAAGGTTGCCAGCTGTGCCAAAATCTGTTTAACCCATGAGGGATCTCTTATGTTCTCTCCTCAGTATCTTCTGTGTCTGTCTGTGCCTCATGGTAATCTGATTCAGAATCCGAGTCATTTTGAGTCAATTTAACAATCATGTTTTAGGCTTTACTGACAACACTTGAAGAGTAGGCCCAGCTTTTGAAGTTGAATTAGGAGCTAGGTTATCTTTTAAAATCTTGTTGGCAGTAACCATAGTAGTCATTTCATCCACACCATTTGGGTTTGCCAAAAATATCAATCCATCACAGTGATCCTCAATAGTTTGCTAGGATGTTCTAACCAATTCTTTACTAGTTTCAATGTTCTGAAGTTGTTTCAGTAAAGTAGAGATAGTCATTACCTGAACTTGTGGGTTGGTGGATTTCCCTGGCCTCGCCTCTGTAGCATTGGACATAGATACACAATTGGCTTCGGATGTCTGCCCTGGGTTCCTCGCATCATTCTGTACCAAGCAGTCATTACCATTAGAAGAGATTTTTTGGTTAGAGTCAATAAAAACAACTGCTTGAATGTTATTCATCACATTAGATGCCTTCCCTTCAACTGCCACTAATGGTCCTGCTTCCGTATTGCGGAAAATTGGAGTGCCTTGTTTTACCTCCATTGCTTCCTTCTGTGAATAATGGGCCTCTGAACTCGCAGGTAAAAGTTCTTTCATATTTGCTGGGATTCTATTGTTTGCTTCCCCCTTCTTAACACTCATGCGGTCATTGTCTGTAGTTTTCAAAGTAGCTCCTCGTAGCCGTGCTTTCACCTTGCACTGCTGAATCGATTTCCCGTGAGGAGTTGCTAAATTTTTACACTTTTTCGGCGGCATTATGAATCCATAATCAAGAAGGGGTTGGTTTTGCTTTACCCTCCATATTCGTTTCCACCGAACCCCATTCAGACGCTTGCATCTCTCGTTGGGAACACCATGGTGTGTGATAGCAACACACCCAAGGGGGAAGGGTAGAGCTCTCTCCATCAACAGCTCAGTTCATCCATGTGGGTGGTCCCCCCACTCTCCTTGAACCTTATTTATACCTGTGAGGTATTTGAAAGTCTGTCATATCCTAAAAAAATAAAGAAGTGCACGCTTGGTAATGGTGCTCCAGAAACTTACCAGAAATGTAAAACATACAGTTTTGGGCATACACACCCTCATAAGAGGGATGTAGGCTTCAAAAATAGTTACAATTTCATATTTATTAAGCCATGAACAACAAACACAGCAAGACTCTTGCCTGACATGTTTCAGACTGGTGTCCCTTTTCAAAGGACACCAGTCCAAAACATGTCAGGCAAGAGTCTTGCTGTGTTTGTTGTTCGTGGCTTAATAAACATGACATTTTAACTATTTTTGAAGCCTGCATCCCTCTTATGAGGTTGTGTGTGCCCAAAACTGCATGTTTTACATCTCTGTCATATCCCCCCTCTCCCTTCTTTCCTCCAGGGTATATATATTGAGGTCCTTTAGTCTCTCCTCATAGGGCATTTGATGCAGGCCCTGCACCATTTTAGTTGCTCTCCTCTGGACTGCCTCTACTCTGTCTATGTCCTTCCGGAGATGTGATCTCCAGAACTGAACACAGTACTCTAGGTGAGGTCTCACCAGTTATCTATACAGTGGTAACATCACCTCTCTTTTTCTGCTGGTGATACCCCATCCAATGCACCCTAGCATCTCATTAGCTATCCCCACCGCCTTGTCACACTGTCTGGCCACCTTTAGGTCATCAGATATGATTGCCCCAGGTCCCTTTCTTGCTTGGTGATCATTGCTTTCACCCCCGTTTCAGTAACTCTGCCCCTGGGTTTCTGTGCCCCAAGTGCATGAATTTGCACTTTTTTTGTTTCCCATTGAAACTCGGCTAACACACCCTTGGCCACTCTTCTAGCTTTTTTAGATCTCTTATTATTTTGTCCACCCCCCGAGTGTCTACCCTATTGCAGATTTTAGTGTCATCCACAAAAAGGCAAACTTTCCCTTCTAGCCCCTCTTCAATGTCACTAATAAAGACATTAAAGAGGACCAGTTCTCAGAGTAAACTCCATTTACCACCACCCTCTGTCTCCTGTCCCTTAACTAATTCCTTACCCAGTTTATCACCTTTGGACCCATTCCTAGGCTACCCAGCTGTTTTATGAATCTTCTGTGTAGAACGGTGTTGAAGGCCTTATTGAAATCTAGTGAATCTATGCTGCCTTAGATCTTGTAGGTCACTGGATTCAAGATATTCCACAATCCTTTCCTTCAGGAGTGATTCCACTAACTTCTCCACTACTGAAGTCAGGCTGACTAGCCTGTAATTGCCAGCCTCTCCCTGCTACCACTTTTGTGAAGTGGGACTACATCTCCTCTCCTCTGGTCCTCCGGAACCACTCCCATCTCTAGTAAGTGGTTGAACAGGGCTGTCAGAGGCGCAGCCAGCACCTCTCTGAGCTCCTTCAATATCCTTGGATGAACTCTGTCTGGCCCCATTGCCTTGTCCACTTTCAGATTTGCATGTTTCTTCAGAACTCTCTCCTCTGTAAATGGACCACTGTCCGTCTCCCTTTCTTCAATGCTCCTGACTCTTATCTGTAGTCCCTTACCTTCCCCATGCTCTGTGAACACTGAACAAGAGTATTTGTTCAGTATGTCCACTTTTTCCTGGTCCCCCTCAACATACTCCCCGCCTTCCCTCCTAAGCCTTACTATCCTCCCCTAGTTTTTCTCTTTTTGCTTACATATCTGAAAAATATCTTGTCCCCTTTCTTTACTGCCTGGGCTATTTTCTCCTCTGTCTGTGCCTTTTGCAGTCCTAATTACGTTTCCTGCCTACTTCTGCTTTTCCTGATACACCTCCTTATCCTCCTTCCTCTGTGTCTCCTTTTACCTCTGAACAGCTAACTTTTTGGTGCTTACCTTTCCAACCATCTCTTTTGAGAACCATAGGGGTCTCTTTTTATGTTTGCTTGAGTGCATGTGCAAGAAACATAGTGTCATCATCTGAGTTTTTGGAGGTGTGGCAGCCCTCTTCCAATTCAGTCAGTGTGTTTGCAGGCGTGGCTGCAGTTCTCCAATGCCTGCTGGAGCTGTCTATGACAGCTCCAAAATGCAGTGGAGTACAGTTGAAAGGGGAAGCTACGCTTCAGTGAGCAGCAATAAGATATCGCCTGCTCATGCGCGCTCCCCCTACACACACACACACACACACACATGCAGGGATGGGTACAGGTTGTTTGCATACCACTTGCGCAGCGTGCTGAGGCTCTTCTCCTTAAACAGTAACTGGTCTTCTCTCCATCCCAGATGGAGCGCGGCAGCGGGAACTTCCGGCGCACGCGGTACTTGCCCACTGCCTCCAGGGGGTGCCCACGCAGTTTCTCCACCTCAGTTTAGTGCACCTTGAGCCACAACTGCTGCAGGAGAATGTGTGGCTCTCCAGGATCTTGTAGAGTTCGTGGAAGTTTCCCCGGTGGAAGGCCACCACGGCTTTGGCCTTGAGCACGCTCTCGTTTTTGTGGAGGTGTTCGCAAGCTGGCAGTGACCACAGAAAGCGGCCTAGATGCTCAATGTTTCCCCCCTGCTGTAGCACCCCGCAAATGCAAGCCACATATTCCTGGGTGAAGCCAAAAGTTGGCAGCATTGACATGATCGGTTGTTGGCTCTTTCCCTGCTGCTTCTAACACATCCAGCTCTCTGAGGAAGAACATCTTTTGTAAGTCAGCCAGTCATGCGGCATAGAAGTGAGGTTTCAAACTGTAAATATCCACATCAAAGTTGTAAACATTTTCCAAGTCCCGTAGTGGGTGTATTCTGTGGGCACTCACTCACAATCGTCTTTTCAAAACAACTCTGGCCCCAGCCAGATTCAACATAGAATAGTCCTAAACTCTCATCTGTCTTTCTTTCTCCCCCTCTCTCTCTCTCGTACGCTCTCTCTCCCTGTGTCTCTCTGGCTCGTTTTTAATAATATTATTCTAAGCTGGCATGAAAAGTGATTATGTGGGCTGTGATTGGTTGGTTACATGACCTGGAGATGGCGAGGAGAAGACAATAGTTTTAGTCCAATTATTTGCCATGGCTACACTGTCATTCAGGGTAACCTGATCTGCTTTGAGGTGGCTCTCTAGCTTCTTTGACAGATTGCTCTCATCCACTAAGAACAAGTCCCTAGGTTGAGATGTTAGTTTGGAGATTTTTTTTTTAGTTTGATTGACATTGGGAGCAGCCATAGAACAGCTAGATGCTTCATAAACAGTCATTCAGTGATCTCAAGGGTGTTACTATATCATTAGAAGGAGTTTCTGAAAGTGTAATTTGCAGAAAAAATATCCTCGGATTACGTTTTAGCTGCAGAGTTCGTTGATAGCAGCCCATAGGGTTTCTATTAGGGAGTGCTGTGTAAATGGATCTCAATGAAACTCCAACACAACTTACTTTCCACTGGGAAAATACATGGTTACCAAAAAGTTCGATTCTGTCTGAAAGTCATAACTCCTGAAATGAAATTGAGAGAGCAGCACATGCATTCTCTTTGCACTGTATGTTTTTTTTTATGTTTGCTTGCACGCATGTGCAAGAAACATAGTGCCATCATCCGAGTTTTCAGAGGTGTGGCAGCCCTCTTCCAGTTCAGTCAATGTGTTTGCAGGTGCGGCTGCAGTTCTCCAATGGCTGCTGGAGCTGTCTATGACAGCAGTCGAAAATGCAGTGGAGTACAGTTGAAAGGGGGAGCTACGCTTCGGTGAGCAGCTCATGCATGCTCCCCCTACACACACACACACACACACACAGGCACGCATACTGTGTGCTCGCCCCCCCACGCACAAACTGTATAGCCGATGGGGGTGCCCAATCCCCCATCCGCTGGGCTGCACTCCCCCCAAACAGAGTTCCACATGCCACGCTGGGTGCCCTTGTGCCCAATCCCGTCGGCTCCACTGTCCCCCCCCGAGAGAATACAGGGTGCCACTCTGGGAGCCCACCCTGGCGTGGCAACAGATGCTGTCGCCCGGCGGGGTGCCCAATCCCCATCGTCCAACCCAAATAGCCATCCTTGTACCCAGCTGGGAACCCACCCAGTGTGGCAAAGCGTCCACTTGTCACCCTCTATAAAAAAAAAAACCCTGAAACACAAAAGCGGTCCCTCGCTGTCTCTGCCCCCACCCACGCCCACCCACTGTGCACCCTGCCTCCCCACCCCTCACCCCATACTTACCTCTGGACCTGCGACGATCTTCGGTGGACCGGGAACACATCTGCACTCTTCAAAGCCGACCGTGAACTGAGGAAATGCCGGTAAGTTGTATAATGGGATAGATACGTTTTTTTCAACTTTGATGCATATCTCAGGCATTTTTTGGAATTTTTGCACCAAATTTTCAACATGGGGTTTTTGGGACCCCTTCTCATGAATGCTCTCACTGTCATGGCGTTAATCGGGCCTGAAGGGTGATTTCGCAGTCACTGCGTGAAATCACCTTTCGGGACCAAGTAACTAAATGACACTGCCACTATTCATAAGGTGGGCTCTCAAAAAGCCTATGTTGAAAATTTGGTGGAAAAATTCCTAAAAATGACTGTTTTACGAGCGTGCGTTGCGCAGTTCCTACGCATGCTCGTAAGTTCACAAATTTTCAATATTTTCACTCCAGATTTTCAACATTGCCATTTTACCACACCTCCTTATGAGCAGTACAGCTGTCATTTTTCACATCTTGCCCAAAACGTGTTTCCGCCCATGTATGGCGCAAATGGCGCGGTCGGTGTCTTAAATCAATGTATGGGACACAGTAAGAAAAATCACAGTGACACTGTTAATGAGCAGAGGTCTTAAAATGGCTATGTTGAAAATTTGGTGAAAAAGTTCTAAAATGACTGTTTCTGACTTGGCTTGTGCAGTTCCCTACGCACGCCATAAGTTTGCAAATTTTCAATATTTTCACTACAGATTTTCAACATTGCCATTTTATTACACTTCCTTATGAACAGTACAGCTGCAATTTTCACGTCACCCAAAATGTGTTTCCGCACATGTAGCGCACAATGGTGCAGTCAGTGTCGCGAAAGCAATGTTTGGGACAGATTAAGAAAATCACAGTTACACTGTTCATGAGCACAGGTCTTAAAATGGCTATGTGGAAAATTTGGTGACAAAAGTCCATAAAATGACTGTGTTACGAGTGAGCATTATGCAGTTTCCACGCACCCTTGTAAGTTCATGACTTCGTAATATTTTCAGTCCAGATTTTCAACAGTGTCATTTTTCCACACTTCCTTATGAACAGTACAGCTGTCATTTTTCACAACATGGCCAAAATGTGTTTTCACACTTTCAGCGCAGAGATGCGTGGTCGCTGTGGGAAATCATTGTTCGAGACAGATAAAGAAAATCACAGTGACACTGTTCATGATCGGAGGTCCTAAAATGCCTGTGTTGACAATCTGCTGTAAAAATCCATGAACTAATTACATTACAGGTGTGCGTTGCACAGTTTCTATGCACGCTCGTGACTTCACAGTTTTTTTAATATTTTTACTGCAGATTTGCAACATTGCCCTTTTTTACACCTCCCCATGAACAGTACAGCTGTCATTTTTCACATCCTGTTCGGAATATATTTTTGTACCTGTGGTGCTAGATGCCGTAGTCACTGTGCATAAGCAGCTTTTGGCTAACAAACTGATATTGCCACTGTTCATGAGGTGGGGGTCACAAAAAAACCATGTTGAAAATTTGGAGTGAAAATACCAACGAATGCCTGAGGTGTTAGGGTTTCCAACCATAACGCCCCACCCTGTAGAGAATGACAGCATCAGGGGTGTGACTTGGGATTCTTGCCTGTAATGCTCATACCATTCCACACTCTGCAGCCAGTGAGAGGCATCGAGGTATGCCTTGGACTCTTGACCCCAAAGTTCACCCCATTCTCTATACCCATCCATCTCACCGTGTTCCTGATGGAATGGGGTGTGCATAAAACAAGACCCCAAGGCACACACCATGACGCCTAGCTCAGTGTCAGCAGGGTAGGGTGTGGTGAAATGGCGTGGCCGTTATGCCTGACGACCCAAAGGCACACCCCAATGCCTGTCACTCTCTGCAGGGTCGTGGTGGGGTTGGCTTCAGTTCAATACTTCACTGCCATTCCTATTATGCAGCTCTGTAACTTCTACACTACCAATTCCAATGCCAGCAAGCAAACATTCAGCACTGACAAATACTTGTTTCTCTTACTTTTGCTTACCTGCCTGACACAGAGGTTTGTTGCTTTTACTATCCCCTCTTTTAGTTTTGCTCACTGCCCCTCCACTACTCCCAAGTCCTGCCCCCCCACCACCGCTAGGACTTCCCTGAGGCATTCACCCATCTGTTTTAAAATCTGCCATCCTGAAATCCAGCATCCTTGCTTTTGTATGGTTCAATTCCGACACAGTGCATATATTGAACCACACTGTACGGTGATCACTGTGTTCCCAGGTAGCCACCCTCTGTGTTGTCTAAAACACCTTTATTAATTGATACAAGGTCCAGTATTGTCCCTTCATGAGTAGACTCTTTAACTAGTTGCCTGAGGAAAGACTTCTGCAGGGAGTCCAAGTTGTCCCTGCTCTTAGCTGAAGCTGTGGCAGGGATGTTCCAATCTACATCCGGCAGATTGAAACCCCCTACCAGCAGCACTTCCCCCTTATTTGCCATCTCTTGGATGGCTTCCACCAGAACCTTGTCCAACTCCCACCCCCCCCCATACTAGAGGTCTGTAGATCACTCCAGTGTGAATTGTGACACCCTTCCCTGTGTCTAGGGTGACCCACAGTACCTCCACCCCTCCCTGTGTTCCCTGTATCTCTATTACCTTTATGTTGGTTATTTCTCACATAAAGAGCCACTCCTCCCCCTTTCTTTAACATCCTTTCTTTCCTAAACAGAGTATAACCTGGAATGACAATATCCCAGTCATGGTTTTCATTGCACCATGACTCAGCAATGGCAGCAATGTGTAGGTCAGCCTCTGCCATAATGGCCTCTGAGTCTCAGATTTTATTTCCCAGACTTTGAGCATTTACATACATGATCCTCCAGACTCTGCCACCACTTCGCCCATCATCCCCCCATCACAGAATCACAGAAGGTGACAGCAGAAAAGGACCTCATGGCCCAACTAGTCTGCCTTTGGTCCCCTAGACCACCCCACCATATGTTGAGACACCCCCCTTCCCCTTAGCCCCATGTGTCTGTCCCAAGCAGACTTAAATACCTCTACAGTCTCTGAATTCACCACCTCCTCCGGAAGCTGATTCTAGTTCTCCACTACCCTTTCCATGAAAAATTTACCTCTCACATTGTTCTTGAAGTGCCCCCCCCCAGAGTTTCAGACCATGCCCCCTTGTTATGTTTCCTTACTTCATGTGAAACGGCTTCCCTGGGCCTCCCTTATTCATCCCTTTGGTATATTTAAAGGTCTCAATCATGTCCACCCTCTCCCTCCTCATCTCCATTGTATATAGTCCCAACTCCTTGCACCTCTGTTCATATGGTTTGCCCTTCATCCCCTGCACCATCTTGGTCACCCTCCGGTGGACCCTTTCGATCTAGTCTATGTCTTTGCGCACATAAGGCCTCCAAAACTGGACACCATACTCGAGGTGTGGCCTCATCAGGGCTTAATACAGGGGTACCAGGACCACCTTATGCCTGCTGGCAATCCCCCTGCAAATTCGTACCAGCATCCCATACGCCGTCCCCACTACCCTTGAGCATTGCTTCCCTACCTTGAAGTTGCTGGGGACTATTCCTCCCAGGTCCCTCTCTTCCTCTGACACCCTGACTGTCTCCCCACCCAGCCTATACTCAGTCCTTTGGTTCCTGTGCCCCAGGTGCATAATAACACACTTCTTGATGTTGAATTTTAGCTGTCAGGTCTCCGCCCACTCCTTCGGTAATCTCAGGTCCTTTCTCATGTCCTCCACCCCTCCAGGGGAGTCAACTGTATTACAGATTTTTGTGTCATCTGCAAAGAGTGCCACCCTCCCTGACAGCCCATCCGCCATGTCTGGTACATAGACATTGAACAGGAGGGGTCCCAGCACTGATGTCTGGAGGACTCCACTCCTCACCTGCCCAATCTCTGAGTACACCCCATTCACCACCACCCTTTGACACCTATCAATCAATCAGTTTTCAACCCACCTAGTTATTTATTTTTTTTTGCATTTATTTATCTCCTTCTCTGGCTGTCCCCTTCAGCCGACCAGCTTCCCAGCCCTGACATCTTGGAATTACAGGAGCTTACCTTAAGCCCAGCCCAGGAGCAGAGCCTGAGGAGGGTCGGGTGTCATCCTGTGGCCAGATCCGTTTTTCTGTGGTCCTCCCTTTTTAACCCTGGGCCCCAGTAGTAGAGACACACGCGCGTGGAGGCACAGATGCATACTACAGCCCCGATGATGGCACCATGCACATACCTGTTGGCCTAGTGCCTGGCCTTCCCCCTGGCCTGCACTGCCGCCTGACCTCCACCATGGGGCAGTCAAGAGCCGAGGGATAGCACCTTCCCTTCCCGGAGAGAAGAGCTGCCTCTCGGTGGCTCTATCCAGCTCCATGCCCCCCCCCCACTGACCTCTGATGATCCATGCTCATTCCTGAACACGGGTCAACGGCATGGCGCAAGGTAAGGCATCCAGTGCCTTAGCCGTCAGCACCACTGAGCTGGCTCACCTAGTTATTTTGACCCCTACCCCTATGCTATCTAATTTGTTGACCAGCCTCCTATGGGGGACTGTGTCAAAGGCCTTATTGAAATCCAGATAGGCCACGTTCCCTGCTCCCCCTTGGTCCACTACCTGCATCACCCAGTCAAAAAATTAGATCAAATTGGACTGCCATGACTTGCCAATAGTGAACCCATACTGTGTGTCATCCAGCAGTCCATTTCCCTCCAGGTACTTCATGATCCTCTTACCGATGAGTGCCTCCACGACCTTCCCCACCACAGTGGTCAGGCTGACGGGGCGGTAGTTTTCCCTCAGTTTACGACTTCCCCCCTTGTGTATTGGCACCATCGTTGTGTTTTTCCAGTCCACCGGCTCTATACTGGTGTCCAGTGACAGGTTGAACAGACACACAAGTGGGGCAGCCAGCTTCTCTCTTAGTTCCCAAATCACCCTTGGGTGCAGGCCATCCAGCCCCATGGCCTTGACCACCTTCACTCTGGTTAATTCTTCCCTGACTTTCTCCATGGTGACGGGATCTGATACCATCTCTGTGCCCCCCCTTCCTTTCCAATTCCGGACCTCTGCCACCCTTTTCTTCCGTAAAAACAGAGCAGAATTACCTGTTCAGGTCTTCTGCCTTCTCCCTGTTCTCCTCCAAGTGCTTGCCTCCTTCCCCCCACAGCCATTCAATCTCCTGTTCAGCCTTCCTCCTCTCTCCCACATATCTAAAGAATGCCTTTTTCCCCCTCTTCTGGCCTGTTTCACCAGTCTAGCTTCTGTCTGCCTTAGCCCTCCTGATGACTTTCCCCACTAGTCCTCTTGTCTCCGTGTAGGTCTCCCCATCCTCCTTCCCCTGAGAACTCTTGCATCTCCAGAACACCCTCCTCCTACCCCCCTACCACCCATGATACATCCCTATTGAACCAAGGTGGCTTCCTGTTTCTCGCCCCTTCCTAACACTTAATGGATGCCTGTGTGGCCTTCCAGATCCGGTCCCAGATAACTACCCATAATTCATTTGCATCACTTATATCCCCTAAGTCTTCCATTGCCTCCCTCACCAGCCTTCTGAGCTTGTCAAAATCCACCCGCCTAAAGTCCAGCACCATTGCACATGTACAGGTCCCCGTCCTCCCTGCCTTCACCTTGAACCCAACAGTCCTGTGGTCACTTTTCCCTAGTTTTTCCCCTACCACCACCACCACCTCCACCACATTCTCCCCATTGGTCAATACCACATCCAACAGGTTGCACCCCCTGGTAGGCTCCCTGACCAGCTGTTTCAGGAACACCCAACTATGTCTGTCCACTAACTCCCTACTTCTTGCTGAAGCTGCTTCGAGAATGATCTAGTCCACATCTGGTAAGTTTAGATCACCTACCAGTCACCTACCAGTAATGTATCCCCCTTGACAGCCATGCCCTCAATGTCCTGCAGCATCACCCTATCCTGATCTTTCCTCTGCAAGGATTGTCTGTATACAACTCCCAGTCTCAAGTATTTCCCTGTCCATCTGCATAGCTTCACCCATAGAAGTTTTGTGGCCCCGTCACACTCCTGTCCCTCCGACACCTGTATGTCCTCTTTGACGTAAATGGCCACCCCACCTTCCTGTCCCTCCTGTCCTTCCTAAACAGCCTGAAGTCTAGTATCCTTACTCCCTCTGCCCCTTCCCCTTACCTGCTCTCCTTACTCTCTCTGCCTTCATTCCCATCTCCCTTCATCTCTGCCCTTTTGTTCCTCTTGTTGTTTTGTACCTTTGTGGATTTCCCTTCTTTACAGTTCTCTCTACTGACTACTTAAGCTTGCAGGGGTGGCAGTTGATCCCTGCTTCCTTCCACCACCACCCTCGGCTAGTTGAAATGTTCACCCATGTAACATTTAAACTGCTCACTGAGGACCTGGGTTCCTCTTCTGGATGGATGCGGGTCATCTCCTATGTATAGACCTTCATCCCGCCAGGTGGGACCCCAGTTCCCAGTGAAGCTAAACTCCTTCCCCCTGCCCACTCCTTCAACCATTGGTTGAAGCTCTTGGTAAGGAGTACCTTATCCTCCCCCCTCTCGTAGACAGGTTGCACTTCAGAAAAAGTTGCTGGGTGTACTACCTACCTACCTAACACCCCTCCCCAACTCCCTGAACTCCTCCTGCATTATCCTAGACTCAACCCTAGCCAGGTCATATGTCCCTAGGTGGACAATGACATCCATCTCTCTCTCTCTCTCCCGTCCTGCCACCCGAGTGATCCTCAGGATCCACTTCCCATCCCTTTGAGCCATGGCACCGGGTAGGCACTTAACCTCCATCTCCACCTCCCTCTCTGTCCCCAAATCTACCACCCTCATGGTGGAGTTCCCCACCAGGAGTTGCTTCCTCCTCCTCTGTAGTCCTCCACCCTCCCCCTCTTGGGGTCTGCAATAGGGAGGGCCCCCATATCCTCCCTGGCCACTACTGTGGATGCCTCCATTGGACAGTCCTGCCCTGCCAAAGCAGCATAGGAATTATGTAGTGGTATTGTCTGGGGGATGTGCCTCTGACCCATAACCCTCACCCTTCCTCAGCCCACCATAGTCCAGCCACCCCTCTTGCTTGGCAACCTTTGAGGCAGTGATGGCAGACTTGGTGGTCCCTGAGTGAGGGGGAGGAGGCCTTCCGAATCCTAGCCAACTCAGCCTGGAGATGAGCAACCTCCCCCCTCAGCACAAAGAGTTGCATGCAGATGGGGCAGCACTGCAATCTCCAGAAAGTCTCCCTGAAAACTGCTGCCACATAGCTACTGCACTGCACCACTCCCATCATATCTATTTACTTTCTTGCCTGTTTTTTGGTTTTGCTTACTTGCTATTTGAAACCCTCTTTTACCCCTACCCTAGATTAGATATTTCTCCAATCCCAAACTTTATGTGTGGCCTAAATTACTTCAAACCCTTTTTTACTCCTGCTCTAGCTAGGGTGTTTCACCTATCTCCAGACTATTGCTTAACTCAACTTGCCACTACCATGCCTGTTGTTTTTTATTGTTTTTTTTTTTGGCTTTCCTTTAGACCCTTTCCTTTTTCTACTCCTACTCTGGATAGGGTGTTTCACCTGTGCCCTAACTATTGTGGGACCATGACCCTCCTTACTCCCTTGCAGTAGTCAGATCCTCTTTTTACCATCTGAGGAACATCACCAGGGTGAAACACCTGCTCCCACTGGATGATCTTCCAACTTTGGTCCACGCCTTCGTGACCACCCATCTTGACTACTGCAATGCCCTCTACCTAGGGCTGCCTGGGGCTGATATCCGCCGCTTGCAACTAGTGCAGAATGCGGCAGCCAGGTTATTGACTGGCACATCTAGGTCCAGTCACATTACACCTCTGCTCCGTGGACTGCTCTGGCTGCCAGTACAGTGGCAGATCACCTTTAAGATCACATTGTTGACCTTTAATGCCCTACACAACCAGGGACCCCACTACCTGCAAGAGCTCCTGTGCCCTTACTGCCACCTCCACCCTCTCCGATCTTCTAACGTGGGATTGCTAGAGGTTCCCAGGGTTCAGTTGAAGACATCTGGTGCTTTATCCTTTGCATTACAGCCCTGGCCCTGTGGAACTCTCTACCTTATTGGATACGGGAGTGCCTGACCGTCCAAAGTTTTAAAACAACACTAAAAATATACTTTTTTAACCTGGCTTATTCTGATGCTGTTTAATAAGCTTTATTTTAGACTCTGCTGGATTTTATAAGGTTTTAAATTGTTGTATTGTTTGTTTGTGTTTATCTATTTATGTTGGCCTGTACAAGCGCCTTGGCATATGGAAAGGCGCTTAATATAAATTAAGTCTGCTTTGCTTTACTTTGCAGTGTGTGTGCTGTAACAAGAGATAAACAGGAAGCTTACTTACTGTTGACAGGTACAATTATATGGTTCCCTGCTTGCTTGTTCTTCTGTGTGCTGTCCTGAACTGTGCTGTTGCAGTGTGAGCTGGGCAGTAGGCAGCAAGCGTGTGCCAGCTGGCAGCATGCTAGTGCCCAGCCTCTGGTAGTTGGCACCTGTGGTATCCCATAAAAAAATGTTAAAAAATAATTTCATGCTTTCTTTTTGTGGTAGTTTTCAAATTCGTACTCCTCATATTCCCCACAGCTGCTGTGGTTCCTCTCTCCTCCAGAGTACTGAAGCTGTGTGTGTGTGTGTGTGTGTGTGTGTGTGTGTGTGTGTGTGTGCGCACAAACACTCCAGAGCTATGTTGCTGAACTATGTGATCAGGACAGTGGACAGCAGGTATGTGCTAGCTGACAGTGTGCCATTACCCAGCCCCTGGAACTGGCACCTTGGTGGCATCCTATAAAAAAAAAAAAAAAAAAAAAAATCCACATTCCCTCAAGTTGCCCAAGTTCCTTCCTCCTCCACCTACTACTGAATCCTGAAGTAGCCTGCGTGTATTGTGCAGAGCTGTGCTGTTGCTGTGTGATCTGGGCAGTAGGAAGCAAATGTGTAACTCTGGAAGGGTGGGACTGTGAATGCTGCGGTGCTGGACCAGTGCAAGAAAAAGGCATGTCAGCCCTGAGAGTTGGATACATAACCAGGAAGTATCCTCGCACTCAGAACGGAGCCAAATGACACACTGTTGCACTGAGGAAGCTCTGTTTTAAATCAATTTAATCCACAACATTGTGCAAAACAGTGGAAAACAGGTTAACTTTACCCATAGACTATCCCGACGCTTCGAATCAATAGAGTCTTCATCGGGGGGCATGGTCAGGGAGAAAGTATTTTCAATTTTAAAGAACAATTCATGAATAATTCATAAATATCATCCATGTTAAATACAAATTTACAAATGGATGAAACTTTACAAATAATGAAAGCATTTCATTTTTGAATCTAGGCAAAGGTAGTGAGAACCTTAAACTATTAACATAATCAAATATTGTTGAGAATGGCTTCAATGAAAGACTCAAACTCATATTTACAAGACACTGGTTAGGCCCCATTTGGAGTACTGCATGCAGTACTGGAGGCCGCACTTGCACAAGGACATTAACAAAATGGAGGTAGTCCAGAGAAGGGCAACCAAAATGGTGCAGGGACTGTATCAGAAAACATATGAGGACAGATTAACGGAGCTCAACATGTATACCCTAGAGCAAAGAAGGGAGTGAGGTGACATGATTGAAGCATTCAAATATCTTAAGGGCATTAAGAAGGTGAAAAAGTCTAACATGTTTCAATATAAGAAAAATAGTAGGACAAGAGGATACAGCATGAGATTAGAGGGAGGCTGATTAAGGGGTAATGTGAGGCAGTTCTTTTTCACAGAAAGGGCGGTGGATGCATAGAATGGCCTACCTCAGGAAGTGGTGGATATGAATACAGTGCAGGGCTTCAGACAGGTTTGGGATAGGCATAAGGGAGAAATACAGAGGCGTATGAATAAATAGGCCATTGACAGAGTAAAGGCCTATGGCTCATTTGTAAGGTAAACAAAATGGGCAGACTGGATGGGCCTTATGATCCTTATCTACCGTTAACTTCTATGCTTCTATGTTTCTATGAATATTCATAAATAACATTCATAAAAAATGTGAAAGTGTAAAAAAACTCATAGTACAGGTAATAACACCATACAAATTCTAAACATTGCAAAGCAGGCTAGCGTAGTGGCTAAGGGCACCGAGCTGCAAACCTGGAGACCTGGGTTTGAGTCCCACCAGCCGCCACGTGTATACTGTGTGATCCTAAGCAAGTCACTTAATTTTCAGGTGCGCCCAGGTTGCACCTGGAATCAAGCTCCAGCTTTGTGTGCCTTTCCTGTTTAAACAATTTCCCCTTTCCCGTTCCCTTTCCAAAGCCTGCTACAGACTCTAACACTGGCAATATTAATCAAAACTATTTGGAAAAACCTGTACCAAGTAATAAAGCCCATACAAAGAAAGCTAAAAAAGACAGAAGATAGCTGGCAGCTCATGCAATCTGGACCAGTCCAAAAACCCTGTGCATATTCAGGAACTGGTGGTGCAGGAGAAAAAGGGGGAAGGGAAAAAGTAAAGACTAGAATAGAAAGATTTGAAGATGGAAGAAGGGAAGGGTTTAGGAAAGCAAACTAATGTTAACAGTGAAAGGAATGAGAAATGCACATGGCAAAATAGCCCTTCACTGGTAAAGAGTGGTTGAAAACAGAAACAAAGAGGATGTGTAAGTTGGAAGGGGAAGGGAAGAAGATCTTCATTTGGCTTTGTTCTGAGTGCGAGGATATTTCTTGATTTTGTGGAAGCAAATGTGTGCCAGCTGACAGTGTGCTAGTACCTGGACTCAGGTAGTTGGCACCTTGGTGGCATCCTATAAAAAATAAAAAAAATAAAAAAATGTTTTTTGTCCTTGTGGCAGTTTTCAAATTCAAACTCTTCATGTTCCCATAAGTTGCTGCTCTTCCTTCCTTCTCCTGAGTTCTGAAGCAGCCTGTGTGTGTGCGTGTGTCATCCTGAGCTGTGCTGCTGCAGTGTGATCTGGATGGTGGGTAGCCAGTGTGTGCCAGCTGGCAGCATGCCACTGCCTGCTCTCTGGTAGTCCTTGGTGGGACTGCATAGAAAAAAAAAAGCCAAAATAAAAAAGTTAAATACAATAATGTATTCATCATTCCTCACCTAAGTGGCTGAGTCCTGTTTCAAGCATTAGGATATGGAGCAACAGAGAGGCCAAGGAGATGGTGGTATGGGACTATCCAGTCAAATGAAAGAAAAACAAAAGTGGAGTGGACCTGGTCATAGACAAAGGGCTGGATTTTTTTAAAGACCCCTGAGATTGGTATGGGAAAAACTTACGCAAGTGGGTCTTCACTTGTGGACCAGTTTTTCCCACATGTGCTGGATTTTCTAAAAAGGAGAAATTTCTTGGCCCGCTCCAAGATTCACAGTATTTAGTGGCCAATTGGGGGCACTGCTGCACTAAAATGTTGGACATAGAAACATAGAATTTGATGGCAGATAAGGACCGCTTGGCCCACCTAGTCTGCCCATTTTCCTACCTAACAGATAAGCTGCAGATCCTAGTTAACCAACAGCTTACTTCCTCCTACCCCCCACTAGGACTGCCTTATGTCTGTCCCATGTATTGACATACTGAACCAGGCATAACACCCTCTGCAGCTGTACCTGCTGCCTGTGTGAAGCATGTGCTGAAAATAGGATTGTCCACTGGTGCAGAGATTTTTTTTTCTGCACCAGAGACTGCAGTACGGGACTTAGTCTCATGGACATTTTCAGCCATTTCAAAATCTGGCCCCTGGTCTCTATACAAATGACATAAAACCACACCAGAAACACAAACAGAAGAGAGGAACAACACTCATCATCCCCTTAATCAAAATGACAGGCCAGGGAAAGGAGAGGGAAGAGTGATGACCCCAAGTGTTTCCACTGCTACTACTGAACATCACAGGAGTCACTCTTTTTTGCCTCCAAGTCAACATACTACTACTACTACTGCTGCTGCAGCTCCCCCCCCCAAAAGACAGCCATTGATGACAACTGCTTGACTATGGCTTGATGACAAAGCCTGGCAAGTCACTTTCTGACATAGTGGTGCCAGAGATATCAGCAAATAAAATGGTTCAGGATTATCTGGATGAGAATGTGCCACTAGCAGAAGGAGGAGATGAACCTCTATTGTACTGGTATTGTACTGGACAGACATCCAGGTGGAAGGTCAACTAGGTTCCAGCGACCATCACATAGTGTGGTTTAGCATAAGGACAGAGACACAGTCTAGTCACACAAAGGCAAAGATCTTAGATTTTAGGAAGGTGGTTTTTGCTAAAATGGGAGTTGTATCAAAGAGGTACTGGCAAGAAGGGAGATAGGAGGGATAGTTGAGGAGCAGCGGGAAAAACTGAAGGAAACCATAGAGGAGGTGACGAGCCAAAGCATCAGGTTGGTAGATAAGGGCAAGAGAAAGAGAAAACCACTGTGGTTCTCGAAAGAGGTGGCAGACAAGGTAAGGGCCAAAAGAGCAGGTTTCAGGAAATATAAAGAGACTCAAAGGGAGGAGGACAGGGAGGTGTACATAAGGAATCTAAGGGAAGCAGGGAAGGCTGTAAGGAGAGCAAATGCACAAAGTGAAGAAAGATTAGCAAGACAGTGATGAAAGGGAACAAGGCATTCTATAGGTACATTAGCAAAAGAAGGAAAACTGGGGAGGGGAGATTGTCAGGCTCAAAGGGAATACAGGGGAGTGTAAGGTGGGAGACATGGAAAAGGCAGAAATACTGAACAAATACTTCTGTTCAGTATTCACTGACAAGGGGGAGGGTCAGGGACCACAGCTGAGTAACAGACAAGAAGGGGGGGAGGTAAACACAAGTTCATTCACAGTGGAGAGAGTCCTGAAGGAGCTCACAAAACTGAAGATGGACAAAGCAATGGGGCCAGATGGCATACACCTGAAGATATTAAGGGAGCTGCTAAGAGAGCTCATGGCGCCTCTGACAGCATTTTTCACCAAGTCACTCAACACAGGAGTGGTTTCAGAGGACTGGAAGAGGGCACATGTAGTTTCTTTACACAAAAGTGGTAGAAAGGAACAGGCAAAGAACTACAGGCTGGTCCGCCTCACCTCAGTACTGGGTAAGCTCATGGAGACATTGCTTAAAGAAAGAATAATGGCACACTTGGAATCCAGAAGTGCCCAGGATACAAGGCAACATGGATTCATAGCAGGAGGGTCATGTCAGATGAATATGATAGATTTTTTTGATTGGGTGACAAGAGAGGTAAATCGGGGGACGGTAGACATCGCCTACCTTGATTTCAGCAAAGCGTTAGACACCATCCCACATAAAAGACTGCTCAATAAAATGGGTTGTCTGGGCATGGGGCACAACGTGGTAAACTGGGTTAGAAACTGACTAATGGACAGGAAGCAGAGGGTGGTGGTAAATGGAATCAAATCAGGTGAGGGGGGTGACCAGCATGGTACCACAGGAAGCAGTCCTTGGGCCAATCCTGTTTAATGTCTTCAATAGTGACATTGCGGTAGGACTGGAGGGAAAGGTCTGCTTGTTTGCAGATGACACTAAGATCTGCAACAGGTGGATACTCTGGACAGGGTGGAGAGAATAAGGAGGGACCTGGGGAAGCTTGATAAATGATCTGAGGTGTTTCAACTGAGGGTCAATTCCAAGAAGTGCAAAATAATTCACCTGGGAAGAGGGAACCCTGGGGAGAACTACAGGATTGGGGGGGAGTTGCTGATGATCACCAAGGAAGAAAGAGACCTGGGGGTTATAATTTCTGATGACCTAAAGGTGTCTAAGCAGAGCACAAAGGCTGCAGGGAGGGCCAGTGGCATGCTGGAGTGCGTAGGTAGAGGTATCACTATCAGAAGGTGGGAGGTGGTGAAGCCATTGTCCAAAACACTAGTGAGGCCTCACCTAGAGTACTCTGTGCAATTCTGGAGGCCACACCTTCGTAAGGACATTGACAGGGTAGAGGTGGTCCAGAGAAGGGTGACTAAGATGGTACAGGGCTTGTATCTGAAAACATATGAGGAGAGAATAAAGGACCTCAATATGTACGTGTAACCCTTGCACCATTATCCCAAGGGCTACTACCCCTGCCTGCCTTCCTAATGACAGGTTGATGGGCCTGGGTTCTTGACTAACTGGGACCAGGATCTCCCTACCAGTGGTAGTACTAAGATTATGGTGCCTCCACCCAGAGTAGTGCTTAAGTGGATAACTGTCACAGTAGGTACAGCCCTTCAGAAAGCTAACACCACCCACAATCCTGCCTAGTGACCTTTAAAACTTAGTTTTTCAACTGCAGCTCTTGACACCTAGAACACAGGTTAATACCAACATTAATGATATGCTCATGTACAATCCCCTTACCAACAGGGTTCTGTCTCCTGGCTTTTACCCTGCAGCCCCCTATAAATGACAGCTTCATTAATACAAACATGCACTTTCAGAATGCTTTGCTAATGTTTCGATAACTTTAGACCAGGTAATTATATGCTTACAAACCAAGTTAACAGTGCAGCAATAAATCAGGTTTACTGAGGGGATGTGAACAAGGGAGGGGTGAGACTTTAGGTTAATGATTACTTTGCTGTACTAAGGCAGGTTGAATTCCTTTTGAATCACTTTAGTCCCTGACTTTATCAGTCTGTGCAACTATTGGGTACCCAGAGTGGAAAAACAGGCATGCCTGAGGTGGTGCTGCAGGTTGGCGGGTGTTGTAGCTGTAGTTGGGGCCCTTAGTGGAAAGGAAGGTGATTAAACATGAGCAACACACTTGTGATGCATAAACTCTTTGTAATCCTGGCCGGATGGCCCAGTCACATTGGAACACTTGAAACTGGTAAACAGAATCAGATGGTACCCTTAAACATTTCATTGCTTGGTTGCAGGGAGCTACCCTGGTTTTACTCACTGTACCCAGATGGATGGAGTAAGGCGCTGGAGATATCAAGACCTGTTCCTTCCTCGAGTTGTTGGGGACCGGGGCTGACATGAATCACCTCCACTTCATGGCCTTTCCCTGTAGGTGGCCATAATCTGTGTTCAGTTGCTGCACGGGGGCTGATTTCCCCGATGCTGGTCTCTCACCAGGATGCTGGTGATGGTACAGGAACCATCGGAATGAGCCTCTGGTGGCATTGGCCCAGATGAGAAAAATGTCTTTTGCGAGTCTGGTCTGCGTGCTGGTGAACCCTCCATCTGGGCTTTGGCAAAAAGTCCTTTCCACACAGCAACGGCTCCTGATTTGGCACAGGAATCCCGGGATCAATGTTTCCACACATACAGTAGGCCACAATTGTGGTGGCTGAAGTACAGCAAACTTTCTCCTTTTGGTATCTGCCAGGTTCCCAATTCTAGCTGTTGGCTACAGAAACCTCTCACCTCACTTCTTTTCTGCTGTTATGCAGTCCTGGAATCAACCCATCCCTTTTTGGAATTGAGCTGGGTTCACTGGAGGCGAGACAGGTTCTCCCTGTAGAGTTTCTCTCAACCACAAGCAGGCTGTTTCCTTCTCAATCACCTAAGCAGAACTGAACTGCCTTGAACACAGTTTTTACTGAAGCACCAGGATATCTGGATTCCGGTTGGCTACCCTTGCTATCAATCACAGCTCAAGGATCCTTATTGGTAAGTTTAGGTGTCAACCTGAAAGTTCACAGTTTCACGCAGAAGACATTGTAATTAGGACCCCCTGAGAACCCCTTAGTTCCGACTGGTCCAAAGTGGAAGTCCAGGACCAAAGATGGTGGCTCCCATTGGAAAGTTTAGTACTGGCAACATAAACAACTTATTTATTTGACAACAGTAATGTTTCAGATCTAAATATTTACAGTACTTCGCAGGACTCCCTCTGCACTATAATCAATGGCAGAATGGATTGAATTGGAGCCATGCCTGGCAGGTTATGAGTCTGCATTCACTCAGACCCAGCCCAGGCTATGTACACCATACACAAGCTGAAGCTCTTAAAGGGGTAGTGTGGTGGCATATCTGTACACTCACGCAGGACAACACTAGAACTTTACTGTACATGGATATACCTTCTTAGGCTGGATGTCTGCCAGGCAGTAGGAATCAAAAGAGCTCAGGGAGATACTTAAGTTAAGCCCCCAAAATTGGTGAAGGCTACACTCTCCCCTGCCCAGGAAACGTGGCATCCACGTCAAGTTTATAATACAAGTAACAATATTTAATAAGGCCTTTTGTTATATACAAGTCTAGACTTTACATCAATATATAAATTATACCATGGCTTTTACTTTAAATTACATTTGGCTAGCAATTACATAGTTTTTCACATTCAAAAAAACAGAAAAACTCAGCTCCATTCCAGTCAGAGGCCAAGAAACAACCGTACTCTGGTCGTAAATGTAGAAAACATTTTATTCATAAATATATGGTAAAAATATGTAGTAGCACCCCTCCAAAGCTCCTTGTCTATGTTTCACGTCACTCTTGATGCTTTTTCAAGGCATAATCAAAGCCATTTCAAAGCTGCACCATATATAGCCCCATGACACACACATGATCACATACAGAAACTTTTCTTAAAGTGTCAACACTGATATATGTAAAGTGCCAAAAGAAATAAACTACAAAATAAGCCCAGAGCAAATGCACTGGGGTATAGGTTATCCCAGAGGATATTGGCTGTACAGCCAAATTGTAAAGAAAACACAAATTGCACATACCCCATTAACGCAAAGCATCATGGGAAGCATATGAAAATGCCATGATTTAATTTGGACTGGCTCAACTTTAAACAGAATTTCATGGTGCCAATAGGCCTCACAATACAATCAGCAAAGGCTGAGAACAGCAGACACAGACATGAGTTTCATCCTCATTTGGACTCATCAGTGTGCCATATCTGTATCTCAGCCCAAGGAGAGGGAGCCAGCCACCCTATAGGGGATCTTATTTGGTTGGGTAGTGGGCAGCCCAAAGTAGAGAGAGAAAAGAACTACAAAAGAAATAAAAATACATAATGCATATATACATAATGAATCAATTATACACCCCTATCAGCAAAATTGATGTATATAACCCATCTACTATACAGTGCTAAAATGCAATTATTATGTAAGTACATAGTCATCCTTAACTATTCCTAGGACGTTCATTAAGTGCCTTGATGCACATATAGTTAAGCCTGCTTGTATGAGTTTGCCCAAGTCTCTCATTAAAAATCATAATCAGGTGGCTAACCAGCAACCGAGATGGAATCTTTATTTAACAGCTCCACAGATCCGGAGCCTAGAACCTGTCTGAATCCTCTATATGGCCGAATCCTGAATGATAAATTTTGCTCCAGCAGTAACAGAAAGTACTTATCTAGCACTCAGCTGAAATTGGGGGAATTCTGAGTAAAGACTGTTAAACAAGCTGCTCTAGAAGCCTGGCCATCCGTAACAAACAAGGTCACATGGCGCACGCCACTCCGGGAGAAGAACTCTCTATTAGGGACATGTTCTCATCAATAATTACCAGCAATGATGCCCTAATGCTAGCAGCTAACACTACTGCAGTGTCCATCCAGCAACTCGATGCCAGAATCGAACGTACAAAGCAAAAAAATATCGCTCAGGAGGACATCCTTCAAGGCCACTGTGCCACTCTGCAAGATCAGGCTGCACAAATCCGGCAAATGCAAGACAAATTAGATGATTTAGAGAACAGGAGCCACCGCAACAACTTGCGACTCCTCGGTTTTCAAGAGGGCAGTGAGGGAAGGCAAGTGCTACCATTCTTGAAACAGGCACTTCCAGAAATCCATAAGCTTCCTTCAACTACCAGAATCATGACTGAATGGGTGCACTGCTCGCTACAACCCAAACCTGCACAGGGAGATAGGCCCCGGTCTATTATCCCCCGAATTTTAAAGTTTGCCGATAAAGCAGCCATCCAGGCTAGAGCTAGAGACCTGGGACAACTTTGTTGGAAAGACCACAAAATTATGATATTCCAAGACTACTCCACTGACTTAGCATCCAAATGCAAAACCTTTACGGATGCCCACCGAGCACTCCATACTCTGCAGATCCCTTTCTCGCTACGCTACCCTGCCATTTTACAGATCATGATCAATGGCACACTGAATCAATTTAGCACTCCTGATGCTGCCATGGCATTCAATGAAGAAAGGTGACCTAAAGCACAAGATCCCTCACCCACATCTGAACTCGGATACAATAAAGAACTGCAACTCTTAAGGTAAGGGAGGCAATGCCAAGGCCATCCCTCTGAAACCTCTTCCCTCCCCACTGAAGGACCAGGAATCTCACAACCCAAAGATCCGGAAAAGACTGCAGAAGTCACTGCACTCCAAACTTGAGCATCCCCAGGACTGAAGACAACCACCGGAGAAGCAGGACCAGAATGCTCATCTTCTCGACAGAGACGACACTGATTACACCAGCCCATACTTCGCCCCAAATCACTACTCTTTACTGAGGGACCTTCCGAATTCAGATTCCTGTGAAGAGATGGACACTAAATCTGCCTCCCCCGAGACTACAATACTCAGAGAAACACTTGACTCATGGGCCTCTATCATGGAAGCCTTGTTTCCATTAAAAGACTTGGATTGGCACACCGAGGCTTCACGCTCCACACCGGGCCGCAGCCCAGAAATTCGCCCTGCGGACCAACACCAGATTCCTTCAGAAGATCGTCTGGGCTGATGTCCTTTAAAGTCAAATAAGTACAGTTGATAACGTGTCGGGAGGTAAGGGGTTAGTAGAGATAGGGGAACTCAGACAATATCTGTAAAGGGATTGGAGCCAACAGCTCAGTTTAAAGGAACTTTGGTAAGGCTAGTTTTACTTGCCTACTTCCCCACAGCTAAACCACCTGTTGGTCTGAATCTTATCACCCCTCTGAGACACTCTTCTTGTCCTGCCTAATGTTTCTGTTGATTCATTGTTAAACTGTTATTGTTCATTATAACCCCGGGTAAATGTTGCTACTAGGGATTTTACTGCAGTGAACTGTGTTGGCGCATATGAAACATTTGAAACCCCTTCCCCTTATGGCATTTCCTGCTGAGTTGGGAGAGTAACACTAATAACGATTTGCAATAACTGCAGTCGATTCTCTCACCCCATACACCTCCCTCCCCTCAAGAAACAGGCAAACTTTACCTACTAAGGGAACATAAGCCCCCCAAGGGCCCTAAGGCCTCACCCTTGGGTCCCTATACTGATTGCAGTTGGACCTTCCTCATTCTGAGTGCAAGGGATTTACTGATCGGCAGGCCCCTGTGTGGCTCTGGACAGTGGCTCTATAAACTGTCTAAACTTGAACCATCACTAACACACCCTTTGTGCTACCCATTTTCAATCCACTCAGTGGGAGACTTAGGGATATAATTCCCCAGTGTTTTCATTTTCATCTCTCTCTCACACCTCGCAGAAGAGACTGGGCATACCATTGGCTGGGGATCCAGCCGGTTAAGTTCCTTTTCTATTCTTACTGATGTTCTTTTTATAAATAAAATTAGTTAGAAGTTTAGATTAAGTGTACAGGTATAAGTTTCTCTCTCTGTTTCTACTGCCTTGTATATATTGATAACCGCTCAAGGGCCCCCTAAGACATTTAGATAGGAGTCACCCTGAGTATACATTTAGTAACTGCTACTGCCCTCCTATGGTCTAGAAGGGAAATAGACTTCTTACTTAGTCTGAGGAAAGTTCTGGGCCTCCTATTTGTAACTACCCTGCTGACTATAATCATATTTAACAGACTTAGTACGTCTTAGCAGCAGAATGTCCGACACTGCATTCCACACCTGGAATGTTAGTGGGTTAAACTCCCCGATTAAACGGAAGAAAGTACTGACCCACCTGAAATGCTTACATTCAAAAGTAGTGTTTTTACAAGAGACTAAATTCACAGGAGTCGACCACACCTACATGATGAAGGATTGGGTGGGACAGCATGGACACTCCAATGCCCTCTCTACATGAAACATGGGGTCCTTATCCTCTTACATAAATCTCTACCATGGACTCTTATTAAGACACTTTCTGGTCCTGTTGGCAGGTGGGTAATGGTGACATATGACACCCCTGCAGGCCCGATTACCCTTTGCAACCTTTATTCCCAATGAAGATGCCCCACGATTCTTCCACAATCTTGCAGAGGCATTATTGGAATTTAATCCCCTAGACTGCCACCTTCTCCTGAGTGGTGACTTCAATCTAACACTAATCCCCTCCCTTGACAGGAATGATAGAGGTAAAGAATCTCATCTTAGCAGTGGGAAGGCATTACAACAGCTGATCTTGGATCAGTGCCTTACAGATATTTGGAGACTTTTTCACCCCAGAACTAGGGATTATACCTTCCACTCGGATCCACATGCCTCATATAGCAGGCTAGATTTTTGGCTCAGCTCACCCACTCTCACCACAAAAACCCTTGATGTCTCCATCCTTCCATGAATCATATCAGACCACGCCCCAGTTCAGCTCATGATTCTATGGGACCCTGTGGCCCCCCCCACCCAAACACTGGAGACTAGATCCCCTGTTAATGAGGGACCCGGATTTTGTCCCCTGGGCTCAAAATGGGGCCTCTCTTTATCGCTGAAAACCTCACACTAGATACCTCAGCAAGCAATACCTAGGAAGCCATTAAGGCCACTATGAGGGGTAGCATTATGGGGTTTGCAGCCGCTAAACACAAGAAAGGGAGCATCAGCTGGCTGCCCTCGAGCAGAAATTAGCAGCAACTGAGGTTACTTTCAAGGCGTGCCTTCCCCCTTCAGTCATTCTACACTAGGTCCTATCCTAGACCTCAGATTTGCAATCAATCAGCTTCTTAATAGGAAAGCAGAACTGGCCGTCCTTCACCTCTGCCATGCTTTCTGGGAGGGAGAAGACAAAGCGGGTAAAGTGCTGGCTTACTAACTTCGTAAGCAACAAGCCAGTAGGTACATGTCCGGGCTGAAAGACAAGCAAGGGATACTGGGGACATCCCCAGAGGCTATTAATACCACCATGGCCTCTTTCTATAGATCCCTTTATTTCTCCTCACACCCTGAACCAAACAAGGACACCTAGCCTTTTTCTTCCCGAACTCCCTATCTCCCGAAATGAGGTAGATTCAGCCATTCAAGGTCTGAAGCTGGGGAAGTCACCTGGTAATTATGGTTATACAGCAGACTTCTACCAGGCACTAGCCCCAACCATCTCCCCACTTTTAACTGAGGTTTTCCAAGAGATAGTGCTCAAAGGCACCCTCCCTCCCTTCCTCCATGCGTGAGGCTACTATTGTAGTCATCCCTAAAAAGGGTAAGGATACCACAAACCCTGGAAGTTATCGCCTGATCTCACTTATTAACATTGACAGCAAACTGTATGCCAAAATCTTGGCAACCAGGCTTGGCCTTATACTCCCTGAACTCATACACTCTTCACAGGTAGGCTTTATCCCTGGTTGACATAGTTCGAACCACCTGTGTACCCTAATAAGCCGTATGCATTTCTCTAGATCTCTTCCCACTCCAGTGGCTGCTGTAGCAGTGGATTTTGAGAAAGCATTTGATTCTGTTGAATGGGACTGTTTATATCTAGTTCTAGCACATTTTGGGGTGGGTGAAAAATTTATTTCAAGGATACAAGCCTTATATGATTCCCCATCAGCCAGAGTCAATACAAACTCGTTCTTGTCCCCCCAATTTGTACTGGAGTGAGAAACAAGACAGGGCTGTCCCCTTCCCCTCTCCTGTTTGTTCCGGCGGTGGAACCACTGGCCAGTGCTATACGTAGTCATCCAAACATTGAGGGCCTCACAGTGGGATGCACAACATATACAACTCTGATGTATGCTGATGACCTCCTCCTCCTCCTCCTCCTCCCCCGGCAGATGTCCAAGGTTCCATACCCCCCCCTTGCTCCAAATCTTAGAGGTCTTTACTACCTACTTGGGCCTAAAGCTGAATCAGAACAAGACTGAACTACATCTCCTAAATGCCCTCTGTACCCAACAGATGGCGACCTCTGTTGACCTCCTTTGGGTCCCCAAAGGGATCACCTACCTTGGAATTCTCTTAACTCCATCTCTGAACACACTCTGGCAAGCTAATATACAACCCCTTCTTTCTTCTATTAAGGTAGAATTTGACTGATGGAAACTCCTTAACCTTACACTGGCTGGAAAAATTGCAGCAATAAAAATGGTCTTAGCCCCTAAACTCTATAACCTACTCATGTACATCCCCATTCCCTTTCCCAAACATTGGTACATGCCCATTGACAAATTAGTTGGGGACTTCCTTTGGGATGGTTCCAAACCCAGATAAAGCCATTCTAAGCTTAGGGCCCCTTGGGAACGGGGGACTGGAATCTCCCCTGGGTTGAAGGATACCGACAGGCCTTTCTTCAAGCCCAAACTCTCAAATGGCTGCAACCCCTTTCCCTCCTTTCCCCACAATGGCTCCAAATTGAATTAGATGTGATAGAAACTGTACACCCCTCTTCATTCTTGATGTCAAACAACACCACCAAATATAAGCCTGCCAACAGGCTGAACCTAGGTGAGTCTTTACCCACAGTAGAGGTCTCCAGAACCAACTGGTTTGCCACTCATCGGAAACTGAAAATGGACCCTCTCCCACTCTCTCACATTCCTTTGTGGCAAAACCCCTCCATTAATATAGGAGGAGCCTGGGTATATTGGAAACACTAGACTAAGTTAGGTATCAATAAACTCGGAGATCTAATGGACCCTCACCATAAGGTTCTCCATACATTTCAGTCCCTCCAGAGATTATGGGATATCCCCCAGTCGGACTTCTGGAGATACCTCCAACTTAGAAAAGCAGTACGCCACTACCTAAGTCCACCTATGACAACTAATGCTCCTAGAAACATAGAAACATAGACTTTGACGGCAGATAAGGACTGCTTAGCCCATCTAGTCTGCCCATTTCCCTACCTACAGGATAGGCCGTAGATCCTAGTTAACCAACAGCCTATTTCTTCCTACCCCCACAAAAATTGTCTTATGTCTGTCCCATGCATTCTTGAATTCTTCCACAGTTTTAGACCCCACAACCTCCTCAGGAAGGCTGTTCCATGCATTCACTACTCCCTCTGTGAAATAATACTTCCTCACATTACCCCTGAATCGCCCCCCCATCTTTAAATTGCATCCCCTTGTTCTTGCATGTCTCTTTTTCTGAAAGATGCTACCCTCTTGGACTTTGTTGATTCCACTGAGGTACTTAAAAGTTTCTATCATGTCCTCCCCTCCCTTCTTTCCTCAAAGGTATACATATTAAGCTCCTTTAGTCTCTCCTCATATGGCTTCTCTTGCAGACCCTGCATCATTTTAGTTGCCCTCCTCTGGACTGCCTCTATCCTGCCTATGTCCTTGCGGAGATGGGGTCTCCAGAACTGGATGCTGTACTCCAGATGGGGTCTCACCAATGGTCTGTACAGAGGGATATCAACTTCCTGTTTTCTGCTGGTGATGCCTCTCCCTATGCATCCCAGTATACTCCCAACCCTTCCTACTGCCTTCTCACATTGCTTGCTAACCTTAAGGTCATCTGATATGATTACCCCCAGGTCCCTTTCCATTTTTGTTGTTGTTACTACCCCCCATTGTGTATTCTTCCACTGGGTTCTTGTTTCCCAGGTACATTATTTTGCACTTCTTTGCATTGAATCCTAGCTGCCATACTTCTGACCATTACTCCAACCTTGCCAAGTCCCTTCTTATCCTTTCCACGCCTCCTTGTGTATCAACCCTGTTGCAGATCTTTGTGTCATCTGCAAAGAGGCATACTTTTCCTTCCAGTCCCTCTGCAATGTCACTTATGAAGACATTAAAAAGGACTGGACCCAATACTGAACCCTGCAGTACCCCACTAGTAACCCCTCTTTCTTCAGAGTGGACTCCATTTACAATTACCTTCTGTGTCCTGTTGTCCAGCCAATGTTTTACCCAGGCTACCACCCTGGGATCCACTCCCAGGCTGGTTAATTTGACTATTAATCTTTTGTGTAGGACTGTGTCAAATGCCTTGCTAAAGTCTAGGTAGGCCATGTCCACAGCCCCTCCCTGGTCTACTACTTTGGTCACCCAGTCAATGAAATCTATTAGATTCGTCTGACATGACCTTCCCACTGTGAGTCCATGCTGCCTTGGGTCCTGTGCCCTACTGGCCTCTAGGTACTCAACAATTCTTTCCTTCAGAAGTGACTCCATCACTTTCCCTAACACAGAGGTCAGACTGACAGGTCTGTAGTTTCCTGCCTCTGTCTTGGTCCCACTTTTGTGAAGGGGAATCACATCTGCCTTCCTCCAGTCCTTGGGTACCTCACCATCCTCCCATGATTTATTAAAAAGAGCAGCCAGTGGTTTCACTAGTTCCTCCCTTAATTCTTTTAGAATTCTGGGGTGAATTCCATCAGGCCCCATTGCTTTGTCCACCTTCAGTTTTAGGAGTTCTTGCAGAACCCTTTCTTCTGTGAAAGGACTGGGATCGACCCCCCCTATCAAGAGTGCTTCTGTTAATTGGATGAGGCACGTCCCCCTCCTCTTTTGTGAATACTGAGCAGAAATATTCATTCAGTATCCCTACTTTTTCACTGTCCCCCTCTGCCCACCCACCGTTCATTCTATTCAGCCTCACTGAATGGCTTTGATTACACCTTGGCTCTACATTCCTAGCTGCAACACCCAAAGGGCCTTTGCAGGTTGAATATGTGCTCTGATTAGGGATACTTTACCCTCCCAATCTGAAGCAGCTAAGCAAAAATGGAAAACAATGCTACAACTTCCTATGTCTTCTTTGGCCTGGGATCAGGCCTGGAAGAACACATACAGCTGGTTTAGGGATGCTAGATCATGATTAATTCTCTTTTTCTTTTTTTCATGTAATATTTGTTTTTCCTTTTCCATCCATTTGCCTTTTTTTATTATGATTTTAATTACAGACTTGGGCAGACTCATACAAGCAGGTATAGTTATATGTGCATCAAGGAACTTTATGAACATCCTAAGAATAGTTAAAGATGACTATGTATTTACATAAGAATTGTATTTCAGCACTGTATAGTAGATGGGTTATATACATGAATTTAGCTGATACGGGTGTATAATTGATTCATTCTGTATATATGCATTATGTATTTTTATTTCTTTTGGCATTTTACATATATCAGTGCTGGCACTTTAAGAAAAGTTCCTGTATGTGATCACGTGTGTGTTGTGGGGCTATATATGGTATAGCTTTGAAATGGCTTTGATTACATTTTAAAAAAGCATCAAGGGTGAAGCAAAACGTAGACAAGGAGCTTTGGGGGGGTGCTACTACATGTTTTTGCCATATATTTATAAATAAAATATTTTCTACATTTAAGACCAGAATAGGGTCATTTCTTGGCCTCTGACCGGGGTGAAGCTGAGTTTTTTTGTTTTTTTTTTAAATTTGGTTGCTTGTGCTTTGGCTCCCCCAAATGAATCTGAGCCACATTTGTTGTGTGATATTTACAGACTTGTTTTTGTAACTCGTTTTGGGTCAGTATTGGCGTAGTGCACTATGGAATATGGTGTAAGATGAGATGGAAGTCTCCAGTAATGTAAGTAGCACCCCCCTACTCAAGAATTGTTATGATTCTAGTAATGCACCAGGTCCTATCCACATTTGAACTGAGATTGGAAGGACAGTATAAAATGAGAACAAAAAGGGCATTTTGCATTCTATATTTTCGGACATGGAAGCTGGGAATCCTTTACTAGACCATTTTGATGCAGTATATGACCCGAACAGCAATCCTAAGATTCAGAGAAAAGAACACAGGTTTCATACCATGAGAGATATGAAACAGGCCTATGTTTTGCTGGAACATTCACTTTTAAAGATGAGGAGACTTTACTGGCAGCGAGTAACTATGGAGGCATATCTAGTGGTAAAAAGAGTTCCGAGAGGCCTGCGGTGGGTAATACAACCAGCGTTTGGGGTAAACCAAATGGATTTTTTGAAAGATTGGCAAATGCATTTGCTAGAATCATTAGCAGGGTTAATTGAAATCATTTTAAAATATGCTGCCCTGCTACAGGAAGTAACTCAAACAGAAGTTAATAGCCATGAGGCAGTTTTTAATTCATTTCAGGAACACCCCTTGTACATAACTTATTTGGACAAACTTAAAGAGGTTATTAAAGTAAATGATGAAAAAATAAAGCAAGTTAAAATGAGGACATTTTTAAGGGACAAGAAGGATTATAAGAACGGTCACATTTTTCAATGGGGTAAGAATGTTAACCCAGTTAGGACTATCCTTAAGAATATCTATCAGGGGAATACCTACACAAGTGCATCTGGATCAGAAACAGATGAGGATATTAGTGAGGCTAATAATCCCATACCCCAGCCTTTTTTATTACCAGGCAGGACTGCCCAGCAGTTAGGGACCCCAGGGACTATGGAAACGTGGGGCCCAGAGTACAATGTAGAGAGTGCACAATTAGCACAGGACCCCCACCACCACCTCCCACCCCCAACCTGTCTCACAGACAAACACCAGATTCATTGGCAGAAGGAATAAGTGAAACCCCACCCTTGAACCAACAAGGTCTCAGGTGAGACCCCCCACAGGCTATATATGTGCAGACTCAACAGTGGGAGACTGCTATAGGGAAGGAATTCCCTCAGTTCCCACAGCTACCTATAATACATCAGAAGAGTTTAAGGCACAGTCCACGTCTAATAAGATTTTCAGATGAGGCATAAGAAGAGGCACAAGGAGTAAGGGAAGGGGGAAATGTAAAGGGTGGTCAGTAACAGAGGGGGAAATACAGATTTCAATGGGGCAGGCCCAGGGGCAGAACGAATCATTGGAGGGGCAAACAGTATATCATCTTATGTGTCGACAGAAGCTGAATGCAATTTATTAAATAAGGGGCTGTCTTTTGTTCCTACGGCAATAATTAACCATTTTTTTTTCAGTTAATAAGTTTTATTTATTTCTTAATACACAAAAAGGAACAAAGCATACATCTTTAAATGTTTGTAAAAAGTATACAGTATTATCAGAGAAGGACCTCATACAGTATGTCCTTGTGTTACATCATGTAAAGTAACTGTCAATACATCATCAAAAAAAGGGGGGGCTCTATAAGGAGCTGAGGGGGGAAGAGGACCCCTCAACTCTCTGCTCAGTAAGTATGCTGTAGTCAACCAAAGAAAAAGAAAACAAAACAACATAACTGGGTATTTGCTTAATATAATCAAACAAGTACTGCTGCTAGATATTTGTTAAGTGATATGAGTTAAGGGCACATTGCATTTCTAGGTAGTATGAGTGAAAAACCAGGAATCAGTCATTTCGGGAATTTTGGACGAGGGAAATCAAGCAGAAGGGTCATGAATGAGTTCACCCTATACCAGTCCTAGGTTGCAGGTAAGCCATAAAGGAGGCCGAGCAAGCTGCGTATGTCTCGAACTTGTGAGCTATACTATGGGATAGGCAATCAAGTGAGGCCAACAGCGTTAGAGCGTGTTGAAGTTCTAGATTGGTAGGGATTTCTGTCGACCTCCACCAGCAGAGTATGAGGCGCTTAGCTGGCATGCTAAACATGGCTAACCATCTAAGTTGAGAGGGGCTTGAGAAATAATTAACCACTTTAACACGATTGTGGACTTACATGCTTTTGTCCATAAACTAAACCTGAAAGTCCTTTCTAAAGAAAAAAGTAATAATCTACTTACACATACCTGCTTGAATGATAACATACAGGAAAACACAATGGGACATTCTGAGGGAATTGATAATCTTTGGGAAGAATTGGAAGTCAAGGGGGAATAAATGGAGGAATAAATCCAGCTCTATACCACCAATGAACAGCAGGGTTGGAACTTTTCTGCACGTCTGTGAGAGGGACATTTAAAGATTACTGAAAAATCCACCAAAGCTGAAATTTTGGAACTGCACATTGCAGGGGAAGGATGCTATAAAAAGATAACAAAATAACCAGACCGTCACAAGCCCAAGGACAAGGGCTGTGCTGTGGTAGTGATGGATAAAGATAAGTATTTATTGGCAATGTCCTTGTTATTGAGTGATGGTGATTTTTACAAGAAGTTGTCTCAAGACCCCACTGCAGGGTTTAAACAAGAAATTGACATATACCTTTATGAGAGTGTTAATCAGGGGTTAATCTCACAAGAAGTATGTGATTTCCTCACTGTTGAGTTCACTTTAAAACCAGTTATTTATGGATTACCAAAAATCCAAAAAGACCTCTTTAACCCTCCCATGAGACCCATTGTATCAAGTAACAACTCAATTACTGAACCCATAGCACAGTACATAGACACCTTTTTATGTTGCTTGCACGCATGTGCAAGAAACATAGTGCCTTCATCGGAGATTTCGGAGGTGTGTCACCTCCTCCTATCCAGTCAGTGGGCTGGCAGGCGCAGCTCTCCTAGCCAATGCATTTGGAGTTGTCTATGACACGCCCAAAATGCAGTGGATACAGTTGAAAGGGGAGCTTACGCTTGAGTGTTAACCGATAAGATATTGGCTGCTCACGCACAGCTCCTCCAACACACAGACAGACGGCACGCCTGCATCGTATAGCCGGACGGGTGCCCAATCCCTGTCGGCTGAGCTGCCTCCAGTTGCTGAGCTGCTGCCCCCACCCCCAGTTATAGATGCCATGCTGGGAGCCCACCCCAGCGTGGCAAGCACTGTAGTCCTGGCCGGAGGGGTGCCCAATCCTCGCTGGCTGAAAGCCTCAAGTCCTTGTGCCACGCTGGGAGCCACCCCAGTGTGGCAAACATCCCACGCATCGCCTTTTTTTTTTAAACCTGAAAATAAAACTGTCCTCGCGCGCATCTCCCAACCCACCTCCCACAACCTGCACCCACCCACGGCACGACCAAGCTTCCCCACACCCCACCCATACTTACCTCCAGACTCCAGCGCGATGATCTTCGTGGACCGGGAACACGCCTGCACTCTTCAAAGCCGACCGCGAACTGAGGAAATGCCGTAAGCTGTATAATGAGTTACATAGGGGTTTCAACTGTGCATATCTCGGGCATTTTGGGATTTTGCACCAAATTTTCAACATGGGGTTTGGGACCCCTTCTCATGAATTATGTCACTGTCATGCATGCTTATTCGCCTGAAGGGTGATTTCGCTTAGTGACTGCAAAATCACCCTTTGGGCCTGAATACCACCATGACAGTGACATCATTCATGAGAAGGGGTCCCAAAAACCCCATGTTGAAAATTTGGTGGCAAAATTCCAAAAAATGACTGTTTTACGAGGGTGCATTGCGCAGTTCCTACGCAGGCTTGTAAGTTAGTGAAATTTTAATATTTTCACTCCAGATTTTCAACATTGCCATTTTACCACACCTTCTTATGAGTAGTACAGCTGTCATTTTTCACATCTCACCCAAACTGTGTTTCCACCCATGTAGCGCAGAATGGCGCGGTCGGTGTGCGAGATCAATGTACGGGACAAATTAAGAAAATCACAGTGATACTGTTCATGAGCTCAGGTAAGTATGGCTATGTTGGGAAAATTTGGAAATACCCAAAAATGACTGTTTTACGAGCGTGCGTTGTACAGTTCCTACACACGCTCGTAAGTTCGCGAATTTTCAATATTTTCACTCCAGATTTTCAACATTGCCATTTTGCCACACCTAATACTGAACGGAAAGACACAGTGGATGTCTTGGGAGGAAGGCATGAAACTGTCACTTCCAAATACCTAAACAGCACATACAAGCAAGCAAGCAACATTCGGCATTGACAAATGCTTGCTTAAGAATGTGGGACAAGAATCTAGGTCCTACCTTCATGATGCTATGCAGTTCTTAAAGCTCCTTCAAGAAATGTCAGTTGAAACAGAATGGATGTTGGTAACTTTGGAAGTACAGTCCATATATACAAACATCCCTCATAATGATGGTTTGTGTGTCCTGAGGGAAGCACTTAGTGAGAACCCAAAGTACATTTCTGGCTTCATTGAATTTTTAGTTAGTCTGACTGAGATAGTCTTAACAAAAAAAGTTTTTCTGGTCAACCAGGATGTATACCACCAGATTAAGGGGACAGCTAAGGGGGCCGCTATGGCCCCCAATTATGCCACAATTTATTTAGCTCAGTGGGAAAAATAAGTAGTGTATAATATGGAGAAAAATCATTACTATGACCAACTTATTTTCTAAAAGAGATATTTGGATGATATTTTTATTATATGGCCAGGTGCCAGTGAGGAATGTTTTCAGTTTTTTTGAACATTTGGAAGAAACGAATGTGAATTTATGATTTTTAGTTATGACTAGTGTCACACAAGTATTCTTTTTGGATGTAATGGTCACTAAGGATGGAGAGGGGGGATTAGCTACTGATCTTTTTAGACAAACTACTGACAGAAATGGAGTTTTACATTTCTCTACCTGTCACCCAAAAAGTGTGGTCAGGAACATCCCAGTGGGACAATTTATGAGGGTGAAACTAAACTGTAGTTCTGAGAGGGGTATCAGAGAAATTGTGCCCTTCTAGCCAAAATATTTGAGAACAGGGGTTACAGTAGAAAATGTGTGGAGGAAGCTAAGAATAGGGTGAACCTAATCCCAAGGGGAAATATCCTGGTATCAAAAAGCAAAAATAAAGATGTACAAAAGAAATAGAAAAATGGATTACACAAATTGTAATTTTATCACTGTCTTTAACACACAGGCCAAGGAAATATAACAGCTTGTACAGAAAAATTGGCAGACACTAGCTTTGGAACAAGAGTTGGAAAACATTGTAGAGAATGGGCTACATTTTACCTATCGGAAAGCAAACAATCAGAAATACTTGTTAGTATAGAGTTGGAGTGGAACACAGGTATTGGAAAATGGGTCCCATCTTCCAACAGGAACATTTAAATATGGTAACTGTACTGCACGCAACCAAATCAAGGTTGGAAAGAACATTATTTTACCTCACTTTGGAGAGACTGGTCGAATGCGTTTATTTCATGTGGCACTGAAGCTATTGTGTACTTGGCACTGTGCAATTGTTATTGTTTTTATATTGGCAAGACAGTTCATAAGTTTAAAAATAAAATATTGGAACATCTGAGACACATCAGATTGGGTTCATCTGAGAATGCTCTAGCAAACCATATAAAATTGAAAGGAGACCAACATAAATTCACTTTTTTTGGCCTGGAGAAGGTTTCTGCAGAAATAAGAGGGGGGGGGATTTGAACAATAAATTATTGTGCAGGGAGACATATTGGCAATCTAGATTTTGAGCTGGCATATTCCCAGGACTGAATGGGCATTTCCAACTGGCCCCATATCTAAAAAGAAAATGATGCCACATAGGAAATTGTTTGGTTATGTAAATAATATAAAAGAATAAAAAATTATTTTCCTGTTAGGTTATAGATAGTTCAGTGGGTATTAACCTCCTTAATGTGCAATGTCCTAATAATTAAGTCTATATTTATATAAGGAATGGAGATGGATAAGACAAAAGGAACAATTTAAGTTTCTGTTCCTGTTTTAGTGTATTTATTGTATGGAAACATATCACATAAAACAAACATTTTTCTTTTCCTTCCCCCCCTACTTCTTACTTTCTCTTTTTCTTTTTTTCATGTAATATTTGTTTTTCCTTTTTCATCCATTTCCTTTTTTTTATTATGATTTTTAATAACAGACTTGGGCAAACTCATACAAGCAGGTATAGCAATAAGTGCATCAAGGCACTTTATGAACATCCTAAGAATAGTCAAGGATGACTATGTGTTTACATAATAATTGTATTTCAGCACTGTATAGTAGATGGGTTATATACATGAATTTAGCTGATAGGGGTGTATGATTGATTAATTCTGTGTATGTATATATATATATATATATATATATATATATATATATATATATATTAGGCAAAAACTCTGCTTAATGCATCAGTTAGGGTTGTTCACAGTGACAAAAGTGAGGAAATTTGGTGTTAGGGTTGAAAACCCCCCTTCAACCTCCCACAGCCCACTCCCCCAACCGGCATCATGGTGCGCCATGGGGCCATCAGCCCTAACTCACACCCCATTGCATATGTAAAGAATCTGAGCTCTAGGAAAATGGGTAGAGATAGGACCAATGACCCATGGTGCACCACGATGCCGGGTTTGAGGGGTGGGCTGGGGTCCAAGGGAGGTTTCAACCCTAACACCAAATTTCACCTTGTCACTGTGGAACAACCCAACTGATGCATTAATGGATTTTTGCCCTAATTTTCTTTTAGAATGATAACAAGAAACAGAGACTGTAATGCGGCGGCGGGAGCGGGCCCCGTGATGTCTTGTGACATAGTAACAGGAACTGCAATGCACACAGAAGTGCCAACAGTGGCACACATGGCAATGCAGTTGTAAATGGTAAAGAAATTTTAATAGAAATTCAAGTGCAAAGTGACGCCGTAGCGAACAGTGATGCAAACAGACATTGAAGCGCGTACAAAAATGCAACTGGTAACGTGAACAGTGATGGCAGTGGTATTTAAAATAGAAATGTTGTGTCACAGCAAAAAGAATGTGAAGGGGAACAGAAAGGGAAACACAAATGCAAGTGTACATGTAAATGCAAACCATAACGCACACAGGCACGGTACCAGAATTGTAAATGTAAATGATAAAGATAACAGGAAGAATAACACCAAAGGAAACAGAAACAGAAATGGGAACAGAAGCGTGTATGGAAACGCAAACCGAAATGTGCACAGGCACAGTACCACAATTGTAAATGCAAATGGTAACGGTAAAAGCAACAATAACACCAACGCAAACAGAAACACAAAACAAAATGCAAGTGCGTATGGAAACTCAAAACGTAATGTGCACGGGCACAGTAAAGGAATTGCAAATGCAAATGGTAACAGTAACAGCAAGGAAGATGCAAAACGAAAGAGAAATGGAAACGCAAATGAAAGGGCTGCCATAAACAGAAATGGCAATGTAAATGGTGACACAAACAAAAATGCAAAGAGAAACAGTAGTGTAAACGCAAATGGTAACAGTAACGAAAACACAAGTGCAAATGACAATGCAAAGGGTAACGCACATGGTGGCATACACGGAAATGTAAATGCAAATGGGGACAGAAACGTAAGTTGAAACAGCAACTGCAACAGTAACAGAAGAGCATACCCTGTTTTTGCCAAACAGGTGCATAGAGAAACACAGTGTGTACAAAGAATGTATGCATTGTAATGGGCATTGAAGCTGAAAACGAGCATTGGAAGTGCTTAATTGCTAATATCTCAGCAACCGCACAACATAGAAAAAAAAATTAAATTTCACAAATATCATGATTTTCCTGGCTAGGATTTTACTATTGCATAGCCCTCAGGGCTATGTAACTTGCAACAAAAAAATCTGTATCTTGCATTGTTTTCGAGATACGAGCCCCGAAAGGCACGGCATACGCCACCATGTTAGTCTATGGGAAAAAATGCCAAATTTGGAGTACTGTAACTTTGCAGCCGTGCAATATTTTTTCACTAAACCACCAAAAGGCACATTTGTGAGATGCTGGCTGTGTTCCTTCCAAATTTCAGGCCAAAAGACCTAACCGTTCTTTTGCAGCAAGGTGGCAAAGAACTCCTGTCATTTGCCCATATTGTTGCAAAATACTTTAGGTGATTTCATGAAGCTTTTACACAGATTTGACGAAGGTAAATGAAATATGTAAGTACTTTTAGAAGTATTTTTCCAGAACTTTTGAAAACATTTCTGGGGTGTTTAACCCCAAAACAAAGATACAGTCAGCATCCTCAGGCTCCGACTAGGTGAATACAAAAATAATTGTGTCCCTAGATGGTCCCAATTTTAAATGCCAAGCATTTTTCTGATCACCAACTGAAAACAAAATGATGGATTTGTGAAAGTACCAGGGCCATTTGTGACAGTAAAAAGTGCATTTGTGAAAGTGTTGAACTTTTTGTTAACTTTTCCCATTGACTTATAATGGGAACTTGTGTTTTGAATAACTTTTGAACTGTTCAATATTTTTTGACAAAATCTTCAAAAGGCACATCAGGCACCACGGCCACACATTCCCTGCGGTTTTCAGACTGCTCACACAAACCATGCAACCTGTAGGTATGAGCAAAGAATTCACCATATAGCATAAACACGCTTGCAGATCATGCTTAATAACTCTGCTGCCGTATACTTGACTGGTACAAAACTTGGCAGATCCCAAGGTGTATGGTTCTTGATTATTCATGCCATTTCAGGCAAATCCATTGAACAGTGGCAAAGTTATTAAGGTGTAAAATTTGACCCTTTAACCTTAAAAGGGATCCTTAACCCTAACCATGGTAGCACTACCATGCTACCATACTATATATATATATATATATATATATATATATATATATATATTACAAAGGTTCCACATTAGTTGAGGTACAATTCAAACAAGACATTGAATAACAGTATAACAGTGGGTTACAGGCAGTTACATACAGTTTTATACATTCAATACAGTGGCAAAAATGCCAGAAGGAGGTCTGGTAACAGGATTGACATGGTATGGAGGAGAGACACATTAGTGGGGTGCGGCCATAGGCACTTGTCAAATATCAATTAAAGTGCTACAGGGGGTAGGGAAGAAGGGTGGGAGGAGGGGAGGATGAATGGGTGTATGGGAGAGGGAGTTGGGGGGAGAGGGTTAAGTGCTAGGTGAAAACAGCAAAGAGGAGAGGGGAGAACAATTATGAAGGACAGTCACAGGAGCTAGATTCAGGCAGGATGTGATGGAGACTGGATTTGAATGGACCAAGCTTTGGCATTGAGGCAATGTCAATGTTGGGACCATTGAACCAGCTGGGAGCTCTGTGCACAAATGATCTTTGCCCTTGTATGGTGCTGAAATGCAGGATATGCAGAAGCTGGGATTCAGAGCACCTGGTGATGCGAGTAGTCCATGCTGGGCAAAGAAGAGCTTGGACACCTGGGGGAGCAAGGCCTAGTGTTATTTTCTTTGTCATAAGGCAGGTTTGGTACTTGATCCAGTTTGAAAGTTGAAGCCACCAAGTCTGTGTGTACAGATCACACGTGTGGGTGAGGTGATGGGAGCTGGTTATGAGATGGCAAGCTTTGTTTAGTGCAATGGATATGTGCCTGAGGGCAGTGGCAGAAGCAGAACTATAGATGATCAGGCTGTAGTCTATTATTGAGATTACTGAGCTCTGTACTGCAGTCCTTAAGGCATCTGAGGTAAGGAATTGCCTGTGCCTAAACAGTAGGCCAATGCGAGTCTTGGCAGCCTTGGCAATGTTGTCAATGTGTGTAGCATATGATAGGTTACAATTGATGGTAATACCTACATATTTAAAGGATTGAACCTGTTCAAGTGTTGCACCAAGGCAGTTTTTGATCATTATGGGACTGAGTCTGTGTTTGTTGTGAGGGCTGCAGAAGAGCATAGACTTCTTTTTTTTGTAGTTGAGAACCAATTTATGTGTACTAAACCAAGTTTCAATCAAGGTGAAGGCAAGTTGTAGATTCTGTTGAAGGTGGTCCAGATCTTTGTGAGTGGAGAGGATGATGGTGTCATCAGCATAGTGGAGGATTTGTGCAGGACACGATTGTGGAAGATCATTCAGAAAGAGGCTAAAAAGAAGTGGCCCAAGAATGGAGCCTTGAGGAACTCCTGAGTGAACAGGATGTGCATCTGAGAGAACATCAGATATTTTCATTCTTTGGGAGTGGTTCTCCAAGTAGCTCTTGAACCAGATAGTGGACTCAGGTGAGAGCCCAGCAGAATGTAGCTGTGTGATTAATAGATTATGATGTACAGTGTCAAAAGCCTTGGTCAGGTCAATGAAGATCAACCCAGTTAGGAGGCTGTTGTCCAATGAGCTGTGGATAGCACCAGTGAATTCAAGGAGGGATGATGTAATACTGTGACCTGTATGGAAACCATGTTGTTGGGGGCAAAGGATGTTGTGTTTGTCCAGGTATTCCGTTAGCTGGTCAGATACCATACGTTCAATGGCCTTGGGGGGGCTATGGAGATAGGCTGGTAGTTCACATGCAGATCCTTGTCTCCACTTTTGTGGACCGGGGTTACTGAGGCTGATTTCCATCTGTCGGGGAACTGGCTAAGGGCGAGGGAGAGGTTAAACATTTTTGTTAGTGGAAGTTGCACTTCAGCAAAGGTGAGGATCACCAGTTTGAGGTCAAATGAGACCCCACTAGTACTGGATTTGGTGATTGCATTAGAGACATATTTACAAACCTCATGCACCCTGACTTCCTGAAAGTAGAATGGTGGGTGGTTGGGGGGGTTGGGCTGGGGGTAGGCGAAGGAGGGTGGTCATCATTGAAGAAGTCCAAAGGGAGAACACTACTGAGGTCTGAGAAAGCAGTATTGAAAGTATTTGCAATTGTGGTAGGGTCGAGAGTTATGCCACCATAAATGACTAACATAGTTGGTGAAGTTTTTGACTGCTTCCCAGTTACTTCTTTAAGATTGTCCCAGAATGATTTTCCCTTACCCCAGGTGTTTGTGAGGGCATCTCTAGTATGAATTTTTCTTCTGGTGGACTGATTTAGTGCAGTCATTTCACACCCATTTGTAGTTCTGAATATCAGCTTGATTTCCAGTGGCCCATGCCTAAAGCCAGAGGAGGTTGCTTGCTTTCAGATCCACAAGTAGTTCAGTGGAGAGATAAGGATTGCAATGGCGTTTGATTTTATGCTTTTTGAAAGGGGCATAGGTGTCACAGGCAGCACTGAAGAAGTTGATGAAAAAATCCAAGGCTGCGTTGACATCAGAAGCATTGAATATAGGAGACCAGTCGAGCTGTAGGAGGTGGGATTTGAGGTGTTTCAACTGACCACGTGGGAGGACTCTACTATTGATTAATTTGGGGGGGCTTGCAACATTTATTCAACCATTTGCAGATGACTGTGGAATGGTCACATAGTGTATCTGGAAGGATGGAAATGTTCGAGATGCAGGAGCGATGGCTGGTCAGTATCCAGTCCAGGAGAGTGCTTGCGCCAGTTTTATAATTATGTCTGGTGGGGGAGACTACCAGCTGTGTCAGGTTGGCTGCTGAGATGGTATCCTTGAGGCCCCCTGTGTCAGCGGCTAGCCAACTGATGTTAAAATCACACATTAGGATTGACTCCGAGTCATGGTAGGCCTGGGTAGGCTCGGGGTGGGTCAGAAGTTGGTCAACTGGGTGGCAAACTGGTTGATGGGCAGAAGGACTGGTGGGAAACGGTATTCAGTCAGAAGAGATGCAAGTCACAAGTGGGGTACCTCAGGGATCAGTCCTGGGGCCAGTCCTCTTCAATATCTTCATCAGTGACATTGCAGATGGACTGGAGGGCAAGGTGTATCTGTTTGCAGATGACACCAAGATCTGCAACAGAGCAGATGATCCAGATGGGGTGGGCAGAATGAGAAGAGATCTGGATAAACTAACAAAATGGTCGGAAGAGTGGAAACTGGGGTTTAATGCAAAGAAAGTGCAAGATCATGCACATAGGGAAGAGAAACCCTGAAGCTACGTATAGGCTGGGAGGGGAGTTGCTGACAGTCACAAGGAAAGAAAGAGACTTGGGCATCATCATCACCGATGACCTGAAATCATCCAAGAAGACCTCTAAAGCAGTAGGTAAGGCTAGGGGGATGTTGGGGTGTGTATTAGTAGAGGTATCAGAAGTCAGAAGAGGGAGGTAATAATCCCTCTTTACAAGACACTGGTTAGGCCCCATCTGGAGTACTGCGTGCAGTACTGGAGGCCACACCTTCACAAGGACGTTAACTAAATTGAGGCAGTCCAGAGAAGGGCAACCAAAATGGTGCAGGGACTGCATCAGAAAACATATGAGGACAGATTAACAGAGCTCAATATGTCTACCCTAGAGCAAAGGAGGGAGAGAGGCGACATGATCAAAATGTTCAAACACCTTAAGGGCATTAACAAGGTGAAAGAGTCTAACATGTTTCAATATAAAAAAAATAGCAGGACAAGAGGACACAGCATGAGATTAGAGGGAGGCTGATTAAGGGGTAATGTGAGGAAGTTCTTTTTCACAGAAAGGGTGGTGGATGTATGGAATGGCCTACCTCAGGAAGTGTTGGATATGAATACAGTGCAGGGTTTCAAACAGGCAAGGGATAGGCATAAGGGAGCAATACAGATTAGTATGGATAGACAGACCATTGACAGAGCAAAGGCCAATGGCATATTTATAAGGTAGAAAAAAGAAATGGGAAGACTGGATGGGCATTGCGGTCCTTATCTATCATTAACTTCTATGTTTCTATGAATGTAAACAGCAGCAACAGTCAGTGCTTTGTTGTGAGTCCCCTGAAGAATTTTAATAGGTAGGATCTGTGTAGAAGAATCCGAGCGGGGGGAAGGTAAGCAGTGACCCAGGAGGGTGTCTTTGAGATATAAAGCACAGCCTCCCCCTCTTTTTGTACTCCTGTCAAGTTTGAAGACATTTAACCCTGGCAGGGCACTAGCCGTGTCTGCATTATGTATTTTTATTTCTTTTGGCACTTTACATATATCAGTGTGATATGATATGACTGATATGTTTCTGTATGTGATCACATGCTTGTTGTGGGGCTATATATGGTATAGCTTTGAAATGGCTTTGATTCCGTCTCAAAAAAGCATCAAGGGTGACGTGAAACATAGACACGGAGCTTTGGAGGGGTACTACTACTTATTTTTACATGTATTTATGAATAAAATGTTTTCTACATTTACGTCCAGAGTACGGTCTTTTCTTGGCCTCTAACCGGGGTGGAGCCGGGTTTTTCTGGGTTTTTTTATCTGTTTTTTGTGCTTTGGCTCCCCCGCACGAATCTGAGCCATGTTTGTTGTGTGATATTTTATAGTTTTTGACATGTATGCTCTAGTCATGACATCTGGCATTTAACTGGTTCCCATTTAATCACAGAAAATAACATTTGACTTTCTGAACCCTTTTTAACATTTGTTTAGTGTTAACAGATACTGGGCACCTTTCTACTGACCCCTTTAACTCCATAATGCTGACCCTTAGAATGAATGGATGGAAGGCTTAACTAGCACCCTAGAAGATGCAATAAACACTAGTTTGGGTATGGAATTTGCTGTAATGTATACCCCTTTATGAACTACATTCATGGACAGGTCTACAGGCTTTCCTGGTAAATCATAAGTGAGATGAATTCCAGGCTTTACAGTTCTGTCTGAACATCTTGGAGTAGGGGGCACTGGCACTTGACTTTCAGCATCAGCATTCGGGTTAGCTACTCTCGGATCATTTTCCAGCAACAAGGTAGCTTCTGACGAAAGGGGCACCACTGAACTTCTCTTGAGATTCAGAACTGGAGGTGTTACTTGTAGTTGGTGTAGCACCTGAAGTTTCTGGTTCTTGAGACTCAGGTTCACCTGGAAGAGGTATTTCAATGAAATGTGAGTCATCCAACACACAGTTAGCGTCTGCAGGGATAGCAACACTTTCTAGTACAAGATCTAGTCCACTAGACCTACTTACTTCAGCATCACTTAAAGGTTCACTGGTAGGTTTACTATCTTCTTGATCAGAACCAACCATTTCAATCTCAGACAATTCCACCAAACATAAGGAGTCGTCTATTTCAGAGGCCACACTTTGAACTTCACTTTCAGGGGATACTGGTTCAGTTTAAAGAGCAGGATTATCTGGCATTACTGGACTGTTGAAACTATCTCCAACATTGTAAGGAGTGAGTCCTTGGAATAGCTGAGTTAGTTCAAAAGAGGGATTGTAAACAGCTCCATATTCACTGTCATTAGCTTCAGAGTCAGAATCATCATTTACTACATCACCTGTAACAGAAGGTTCTGCCTGTTGAGCAGCAGGAGGCTGACTAGACTGCTGCTTATGAGCAGCAGATCAGGTGACAGGCCCGGTAGGAGCTGCATTTGGAAGTGCAGTGTCTAGGACTATTTGTCCAATTGGCAGAAGGTAATTCTGGTGGATTGTCTTTGCAGCACGAGGATCTCCTTCAGCGCACTCCTTGTAATTTGGCAGTTTGTGCAACTTGCTGATTACTATGTAAGGTGTGTGAATCCAATGGTCAGCTATTTTATGTTTTCCTTGGAAACATAGATGTCGCATTAATACACAATCTCCAGCTTTTAGCTCTTGAGCTTTGACTCTTTTGTCATGTTGAACTTTGTTGGCTAAGTTTTTCTCTGCAGTCATGATAATGATGAGCTGGTATGCATGACTGAGTTGTGCTTTAAGTTTCTTTACATACTGCAGATAATTGTCTGACTGAGCCCCATCCAGAGAAACTCCAAAACAGACATCTACTGGGAGGCGAGCTTAAAGTCCAAACATGCAATTATAGGGAGAAAAGCCTGTTGCATCATTCTTTGTATGATTATAGGTGTGCACAAGGGTACTTATGTGCTGGCTCCACCTTGATTTGTCTGTTGGATGCAGAGTGCCAAGCATATCGAGTAAAGTCCTATTAAACCTTTCAGGCTATAGATCTCCTTGTGGATGGTAGGGAATGGTCCTGGATTTTCTCACATCCCAGATGGATGAGTTCTCTTATGAGATGAGTTTCAAAGTCTCAGCCATGATTAGAATGAAATCTCTGGGGAGCACCATAGTGTACAAAGAATTTCTCCACAAGGACTTTAGCTGCAGTGGCAGCCTTTTGGTCTTTGGTCGAATAGGCCTGAGCATATCTTCTAAAATGATTGATGACAACAAGCACATTTCCAATATTTTTCAAACTGGGCTCCAGGCTTAGGTAATTAATGCATACTAGTTCCACTGGTGGACTAGTAGATATGTTAATCAGTGGAGCTGTCCTTGGTGGTTGAGCCTTCCGTTGAAGACATCAGCTGCAGGTTTTAATGTATTGCGCGACATCCATGCCCATCTTTGGCCAGTAAAAATGCACATGGGCTAAGTCTAGAGTCCTTTCACTACCTAAATGTCCCATTTGATCATGAAGGGCTTTTAAGATCATGTACCTAAACTATGAGGGTAGCACTAGCTGTCTTTTTACAACCTCCCCTTGACCGTCTGTTAAATCTCGATACACCAATCTTTCTCATAATTTAAACAAGTAATGTGGTTTGGGGATCACTCAACCTCATTTTGGAGACCCCTTCCCTTTTCTGTAAAGCAGTTACAACTGGTCTGAACAAGGGGTCATGATACTGTTCTTTATGAAGGTCAGTCGGAGTTAGCTGAGACAATGCTCTTAAGTCTAATGCTGCAAAGTTAAAATATGCCACTGGTAAGCATGTATCAGGTGGTCCCAAACAATCAGCTAGACAGTTTACAGTTTCTGTACAGGGAGTTTCATCTCTATCAAACATATGGCGCAGGAATGCTCCAACATGCATACCCACTCTTGACTGGAGAAAGGTCTTCTGAAGAGAGCATCGGCATCGATGTAGTTTATACCAGGCCGGTATTCTACTGCATATTCATACATTGATAAAGCTGAAAGCCATTGGTGCCCCATACCATCTGACTTGGTAGAGACCTGAACATAGGTTAATGGATTGTTATTTATTCTAACCAAGATTTTTGCACCATACAAGCACTCGTGAAACTGCTCAATGACAGCCCTCTTTAGAGCGAGAAACTCCAATTTGTAAACTGGGTAGTATTTTCTGATGGTACCAAACTTCAGCTTGCAAATGCCAATGGGCACATTCCCTTTGTGTACTCCTGGTAGAGCATGGCTCCTAAGCCATTCAGGCTGGCATCTGCATGAAGTACATACAGCTTAGATGGATTAGCATAGGCAAGTACTGGTGCATGAGTGAGCTGGTAAATGATCTCTTGAAATGCTGATTCACAGTCTGGGTTCCATCGTTGCACAAAGAACTCATGAGGCTTAAAGTAGGTCTTGTCACTCTCTTTAACAGTGCTTTTCTTGAACTTCTGGTGAGTGGCGGAATACCCTTACATCATGTTTATCAACGGTCGGATGATCTTGGTGTAGTCTTTGATGAAGCAGTGATAGTAACCACAAAAATCCAGAAATCTCTGCAGCACCTTTAAGTTGTTTGGCTTTGAGCCAAGTGGTCAGTGCTTCCACTTTACTAGGGTCAGTCTGAATACCTTCAGAGGACACAATGTGACCTACATGTTTTACAGAGCTCTGAAAGAATTGACATTTGTCAATTGACAACTTTAAGCCGAACTCTTCAAGTCTGTCCAATACTTTGAATAAGCAGGACTCATGCTCCTCGAGTGTTTTGCCTAAAACTATGACATCATCAAGGTAGACAAGACACTCCAAGAGATTCATATCTCCCACTTCACGCTCCATTAATCTTTGAAAGATTGTGGATGCATCTGATATGCCTTGGGGCATGTGAAGGAATTCATAGAAACCCAGAGGACAAATGAATGCAGTTTTCTTCCTGTCCTCGAGAGCCATTGGGATTTGATAGTATCTGCTTCACAAGTTGAGGCTGGAAAACCATTTACTCCCATTTAGACAGTTTTGGGCATCCTGCATGCAAGACACTGTGTACTGATTAGGTGTGGTTCTTTAGTTAAGAATCCTGTAATCAACACACATATGGACAGAAACATTTTTCTTACGAACCACCACAATTGGAGAGGTGTAAGGGCTGCATGACTCTTGGATAATTCTGGCTGCTAACATCTCCTGTAGGTGGCACCTGATATCATCAATGTTAGCAGGAGCTAACCAGCATGATTTCTTTCTCTGAAGGGTCTCTCATTATGAAGCCGAGCGTGATGTTCAGCACCGGTAACACAACCTATGTCCCACTCTTTTAAAGAGAATATTTTGTTCCTTTTGGCTAACCATAGGGTGTTTTTCTTCCTCCATCCATCAGGAATGGTTGATTCTCCAAAGTCGAACATGTCAGGTGACACTTCACCATCTTCCCTTTTGTGGCACTTAGATGGCAACACAGCAGTATCTGAGCAGTATACTTTGGCCAGGCTGCATCCTTGAGTGACTTTGATGTCTCAATCAGTAACATTACAGATCTGGATCACAACTCATCTAGCACATGCGTGAGTATGAACAGGAAGCACACTTTGTTTAATCAGAAGTCTATCGGAGAACCTTCCCTCTTCTAGGGTGTCCAGCATTAGTATTTTATTAGTCACATCCTTGCACATACGCACCTCTCCACTGACACAGCACTGTGCATTTGGAGGAAAAACAAGAGTGGAGGGGTCCTTTTTCCAGACAAATCCTATGGGCTCATCTTTGTCACCTTCTTCCAGGTGCATTTGCATCTCATACACCTTTTGTACTATGGCAAGTATGTGTAGAGCTCTCCCTGTCTTTTGTGCTTGTCTTTCTTGATACATTTGAGAAAAACAGATGAACATATGTGTGTTAGTGCCGATCAGAATGAGAATCCCATCATACAGGCCGGAGGGATACACTAAAGCCAGAGTCTCCACGGGGGTCTCCTACACCTGCCACAGAGGAGGGGAAAGAAAGCCACACTCAAAGTAAACCAAGATAGAGATTTGACTTGTCACTTAACCCCCACACATGTAGTTCATCAAGGGGCTGTAGAGGATGGTCAGATAGGTGCTGATCATTCCAATCTTTGAATATTATCATAACCTGAAATCTGCTGTCCAATACGACTCAGGCTGGAATGTCATCTACATGTACAGTAGTCTTCATAGAGCACCCCGCCATTTCCAATCAAACCTATGGAGTATTTACAGGAGCTGGAATGGCTGGCTTTGCCACAAATGAACTGTGTCATGACTTGGCCGGGGGCTCTACTGGCATTACTTTGTCTCAGGTGCTTTTCAGCAAGCAGTCTATCTCTCACCCTGGCTGGGTCTTCTCTAGATCAGCACTTCCTCTTTAGGTGACCATCCTGTCCACATTTGTAGCAAAACCCACCCTCTCTGGGTCATCTCAGCTGTGGCAGTACATCGGAGGTAGATCTCCATTCACGGCTGGGGGAGGTGCAGAACATGCATTTGCAGCTTGGGCAGGAGCACTGATAGCAGATGGTCCTTGTTGGGCTAGCACACTATGCGCCATCAAGTCTTTCACAAAACCAGACAGTTCATTTATTTGAGTCTCTAAACCTCCATGCACTGAGGGCACCCGGGTGTGCACCCCCACCCCCATGGCAGATACATTCTGGCAGAAATCCTGGCCTCTCCTGGAGCCAGTCATAGTTGTCACACCCATCTTCAGCTCTTGAGTTTTGACTGATGGTGCACTATCAGTGACTTGTGTAACAACCACAGAGGCACGAGCAGACCCCCATTGAGCTCCTCTTTGCTCAATGTCCCATACTTCATTCATCAACAAGCTATAGGAGGGTGGCGAGTCCCTTCAGTCTGGCAGCCACAACTTGAGCAAAAGTAGATCAGAATAAGGAGCAGACGTAAGTATCTGATGCAACCTGAGTTGGTTCAGTTCACCTGGGGCCACCCTTCCTTTTCAAAAGCATTTCTGTAAAGTTTTTTTCAAAGTGGGGTATATACACAGACAATGGCTCTCCTGAACATTGTTGGGTTGTTTTGAACCTCCAAAGAAGGTTCTCACCTGATTCAGGGCTCCCAAATACATCTTCCAAGGTGGCTAAATATCCTGAGCTGAAGCCTCTAGGTCACCAGCTTGCACAGAGCAAATAGTGTTCAGAGCTGGACCTTGAAGGCTTTCACTTATCCTTCTTCTCTTATCTGTTTCTGTACACTGCCACTCTTGGACCAGGGGAGATGCATAGTCTATCCAAGTCTCTCCCCTGGAGTGTGGGAATGGTACCAAAAAACATTTGAAACCTGCAGTAAAAGTCATGGTCGACTGAGGGCACAGGCATGGATACAGGCACAAGTGTAGGTGTTGGGGCTGGCATAAGGGCCAGTACAGATGTGGAAGCCGGTACAGGAAAAGGTACAGCTGCAGATGCTGGGATTGTAGCAGGTGTCTGTAATGGAGTTGCTACAGATACAGGGACTTGGGGTAGGCCCTGAGGGAGTGGTACCTTGAAGGGTTTTGAATAGCTTCTTTAAGTCATCTAAGGTTTGGCCTCCTATCTGTAACAGTCTGGTGAGCTTGTCTTTGAGCCCTTCCACTTTGGGGGACTCTTCAGGCCTGGGCATTGCACTATACATATGTATGACCCTCCCCACTACACTGGGCTCATCAGACACAATCTCAAGTGGCATGCCAGTGAGATCTACTAGAAGACTATATTCTACTAGGGCCATTAAACTTTGGGTAGCTCAGTCAATATGGTGGGCCTTCACCACAGCTTTACCAAGGCATTAAACTTTACCTAAGGCTCCCTCAAGTGTAGCTTTGTTAGTGCCCAGAGGAAGGGCTAGTAAAATTAGAGCCTTTTGGGGGGCAACCTCCTCTGCCTCACACTAATCAAGCAGATATTACACAAACATCTTAATAGTACTAATTTCTGCTCTTGGGTCAGTAACATTCTCCATTTTAATACCAGTTTTTTGTATAAAATGCTGTTGCAGTTCTTGTGCTTTGCAACTAGGGGGCAGTGATTCCAGTGGTGCCTCCACGGATGTAACCCTGGTGCCAATATCACAAGGGCTACTACTCCTGCCTGCCTTCCTAACAACAGATTGAGGGGCCTGGGTTCTTGACTAACTGGTATTGGGGTCTCCCTACCAGTGGTAGTACTATGATTATGGTGCCTCCGCCCAGAGTAGTGCTTAAGTGGGTTATTGTCACAGTAGGTACAGCCCTCTGGGAAGCCAATACCACCCACAATCCTGCCTAGTGATCTTTTATACTTAGTTTTACAACTGCAACTCTTGACACCTAGAACACAGGCTAATATCAGCATTAATGATATGCTCATGTGCAATCCACTTACCAACAGGGTTCGGTCTCCTGGCTTTCACCCTGCAGCCCCCAGTAAAAGACAACTTCAATAATATAAACATGCACTTTCAGAATGCTTTGCTAATGTTTCAATAACTTTAGATCAGGTAATGATATGCTCGCAAGCCAAGTTAACAGTAGAACAATAAATCAGGTTTATTGAGGGGACACGAACAAGGCAGGGGTGAGAATCTAGGTTAATGATTACTTTGCTGTACTAAGACAGGTTTAATTCCTTTTGAATCACTTTAGTCCCTGGCTTTATCAGTCTGTGCAACTACTGGGTACCCAGAGTGGAAAAACAGGCATGCCTGAGGTGGCGCCACAGGTTGGCGGGTGTTGCAGCTGTAGTTGGGGTTCTTGGTGGAAAGAATGGTGATTAAACATGAGCAACACACTTGTAGAAGCATAAACTCTTTGTTATCCTGGCCAGATGGAGCAGTCTCATTCAAACACTTTAAACTGGCAAACAGAATCAGATGGTATCCTTAAACATTTAATTGGTTGGTTGCTAGGAACTACCCTGGTTTTACTCACTGTACCCAGATGGATGGAATAAGGTGCTGGTGACATCAAGACCTGTTGCTTCCTCGATCTGTTGGTGGGGACCATGGCTGACATGACTCACCTCCACTTCACGTCCTTTCCCTGTAGGTGGCCGCATCTACATTCAGTTGCTGCACAGAAGCTGATTCCCCAATACTGGTCTCTTGCCGGGATGCTGATGATGGTACAGGAATAGTCTGAATGGGCATTTGGTGGCCTAGGCCCAGATGAGGAAAATGTCTTTTGCAAGTCTGGTCTGCACGCTGGTGAACCCTCCCTCTGGGCTTTGGCAAAAAGTCCTTTCCACACAAGAATGGCTCCTGATTTGGCACAGGAGTCCAGGGATCAAAGTTTCCACACACGTGGTAGGCCACAATCGCGGTGGCTGAAGTACAGCAAACTTTCTCTTTTCGGTAGCTGCCGGTTTCCCTATTCTAGCTCTTGGCTACAGAAATCCCTCAACTCACTTCTTTTCTGCCATTATGTAGTCCTGAAATCAATTGATTCCTTTTTGGAATCGAGCTGGGTTCAGAGGAGACAAGACAGGCTTCTCCCTGTGGAGTTTCTCTCAGCCAGCAAGCAGGCTGTTTCTTTCTTGGTGGTTTGAGCAGAATTGAACTGCCTTGAACACAGTTTTTACTGAAGGACCGGGATATCTGGATTCCAGTTGGCTACCCTTGCTGTCAATTACAGTTCGAGGATCCTCATTGGTTAGTTTAGGTGCTAACCTGAAAGTTTACACTTTCATCCAGAAGGCATTGTAATTAAGATCCTCTGAGGACCCCTTGGTTATGATTCATCCAAAATGGAAGTCAGGACCAAAGATGACAGCTCCCATTGGAAAGTTTAGTACTGGTAACACAAACAACTTATTTATTTAACAACAGTAGGGTTTCAGAATTAAATATTTACAGTACTTCAAAAGACTTCCTCTTTACTATAATCAACGACAGAATGGACTGAATTGGAGTGATACCTGTCTAGTCACGAGCCTAAATTCACTTGGACCCATCCCAGGCTGTGTACACCATATACAAGCTGAAGCTCTTAAAGGGGTAGCGTGGTGGCATATCTGTACACTCACGCAGGACAACACCAGAACTTTACTGTACATGGATTTACCTTCTTAGGCTGGATGTCTGCCAGGCAGTAGGCATCAAAAGATCCCAGGGAGATACTTAAGGTAAACCCCTGAAATTGGAGGGGCTACATACTTGCTGGAGTATAGAAGGGATCGGGGGGCATGATAGAAACATTCAAGTGATTAAGGGCATAAACAAGGTGCAGGGGGGAGATATCTTCCAATGTAAGAAATGTACAAGAATGAGGGGGCATGATATGAAATTGGAAGGTGGCAAGCTGAGGGGAAATATGAGGATTTTTTCCTTCACAGAGAGGATGGTGGACACATGGAATAGGCTGCCACAGGAGGTGGTGGGGGCGAGCACAGTGGAGGATTTTAGATATGCATGGGACAGGCATAAGGGTATCTTAGAGGTGGGAAGGTGGGGTGAAAAGCCACTGACCAGTTAGGGTTAGAGGCCACAAACTAGTGTAGGACTTTCGGGCAGACTGGATGGGATTGGCGGTTCTTCTCTGTCGACTATTTCTATGTTTCTATGGTAACAAAAAAAGACCATTTGTCCCTCTTTGACATGGGTGGCAGGTGAATACCTCAGCTGCTCACATGCAAATACATACTCAGAGATAATTTTCAGTGCTGCAGGCAATATTGTCACCAGCAGGAGAACATGCTTTTTGACCCAAAATGTAGAGATGCTCACATTTAAAAAACTTAAACTGTCCCTCTTTCAAAAGCCCGTTTTGCCATGGTTTAAGGATGGTGAATCTACTACACTTCCAGCTGGGCTAAAGACACAGGAAGACGAGGTAGAAGGGGAAGGCTTCTGTGTCCATTTGTTGTTTTTTTCAGAACCAGTACAGTAGCCTAGACAAACACTGTGGGATACTGCACTGTTGTCTTCGCTCAGTCTTTTTCAGATTAATGTTTTGTAAATTTTTGCCAGCTCTGCACAGGCTGAATGAATAATTTTGGGAGTAATGTTGCCCATAAAAGCAATGTGTACCACACTTGCCCATGGCATGAGAAGTCTTGTTCATGTGTGGCATTGTCCCAATAGGAACACAGCTTTCAGAACTACTAGTTCAAACTGTGGGCTGCTGCACGGTTATCTTCACTCAGCCTTCTTCAGATTAATCATTTTGGAATTTTTGTCAGGTCTACTCCGGATAAATAAATCATTTTTGGGGCAATATTGCCATGAAACCAATGTGTACAACACTTATTTATGGCATAATGAGAAACCTTGTTCATGTGTGGCACTGTTCCAGTTTTTGGAACCAGTAGCCCACACTGTGGGATGTTGCACTGTTGTTCACTCAGTCTTCTTCAGATTAATGTTTTGTGAGTTTCTAGCAATGTGATGATGATGATGGTTAGGGAGAGAAGAATGTTAGGGGACCAAGTATAGAGAAAGAGGAGGAAAGGCATCCAAGTAATAGCTGATGCACACCTCCAACAGCTTCCATTCATCAGCCCATTGTCTCCCTAAACTGTGGGATGCTGCTCTGTTGCCTTTACTCAGGTTAATGATTTGAGAATTTCTGGTTGGTCTACACAGGCAGAATAAGTAGTTTTTGTGGCAGTTTTGCCCATGAAACCAATGTGTACAACACATTCATTGCATAACGGGAAGCAATGTCCATGCGTGGCACTGTCCAAATGGGTACACAGTTTTTGGAATCAGTAGCCCTCACTGTAGGATGTTGCACTTCTGTCTTTACTTAGTCTTCTTCAGATTAATGCTTTGAGAATTTTTGCCAGGTCTGCACAGGCTGAATAAATAATATTTGGGGCAACACTGCCCATAAAACCAGTGTTTACAACACATCCTAATATCCATGACATAACAGGAAGCTTTGCCAATGTGAGGCACTGCCCCAGTGGACACAAAATTTTTGGAACCAGTAGCCTACGTTGTGGGATTCTCTATCAATATTTTGGGGGCATATATAGACCTTACAAACTATTTCATTTGGGCCACTGTTAGCTTTGTAATCTTGTTTGCTACTCCATGTTTGGCATTGACTGATGGGCACAATTTTTGGAACCAGCACCCCTCAACGTGATCCACTGCATCATCTTGCTGTTTTAGGTGTTTCATCAGCCCAGCGCATTATGTTATTTCACTTTATCCCATTTCCAAGTGTTTTCTAATGGTCAACCCAATGCAAACTACTCTGCCAGTAAGAGAACTTTGACAAACTTTACCTGGTTTGATGGTCAAAGTTCACATGGTCAAACCTTGGGAAGCTCACGCAGCTTTAATTATTGGCAACATGAAGTCCACTTTCCAATGTAGTACCATACACAGGAATAAAAATAGGATGCTGGGTTGTATAAGGTGGGGATTAACTAGTCAAAAAAAGGAGGTGAGTATGCCATTATAATATATTGTTACCCCTTGCTGTGCATGGATTTTCATCCTAGCTACAAAGCTGTTGTACCACAGTTCAAATGTCATAGAATGCTATTGTACCCTTCTGTGGTACAACAACATTTTAATTAGAATGGAAACTCATGCCACCTGCTGTTTCACTTTCATTTCCCCCCCCCACACACACACACAAACACACAACACCCATACATTCTCCTTACATAAACTGTTCTCTTGTTTCATCACTCTGAAAAAAATAAACAGAAACATACCCCTCACCAGTGTGGGTTCTGAGCAGCTGGTTAAGGGTGCATTCCTTCTTTTTTTTAAATAATGAAAAATGAAACACATGATTTCTGGGCAAGAAAAAAGGCAGATTTTTTTTTTTTTTTTTTTATTTTACGTTTCTAACCATATACTATATAAAATAACACATGGCAATGATGCACAACTAGGCTGTGATTCCCTCTGGGGGTTCTCTCAAGTTTTGCTCTCAAAGTCTCTATGGTGTCATCAAAACTCTTCAATGGACAATGACCAAGTAGGGTCAGTGGCCACTGATGCAGGTAGGGAATACGAGCAGACTAAGTGGGCCTAGCAGTCCTTATTTGCCATGAACTATTATGTTACTATGAAAATGCAGGCTTGTTGTACATGGTTTCTCAAGCACTATTCTCTATGTGAAGTTCACTGGTGAGGCCAGACATTGAGTACTATGTGAAGTTCTGGAGTCCATACCCCAAAAATGACAGGGACAGGCTAGAGACAATACAGTGGCAGCAGGGTAAGACTTATGAGGTCAGGTTAGAGAGCCTCAATATGTACTTTCTGAAGGACAGAAGGAAATAAAAGGATATGATACAGACATGCAGCAAAAAATACCTGCAAGGGTACAGTAAGTCAGAACATATTGATCGGTGTGACCGAAAAGTTCATCCACCTGGGGTCACAACCGAAAGCTAGTATGTGGGAGTGAAGTTCAGAAAAGGTGTATAGAAATACTTCACGGAGAGTGTAGTGGATATGGGGAATTGTCTATGATGTGCAGTAGTCGGCACAAAAATCATAAGTGAGTTTAGAAATGACTGAGCTAACTACAAAATAATTTTCAACCAGGGACAGTGAGGAGAACAGTTGAGTGGTAGGGGTAGAGGGACCTCAGAGTATGTCCTTGTAGGGTTCCAAGGCAGACTGGATGGATTCCAAGAGCTGAATTCTTGTAGACTTGTGACACAATTCTGCCGCACCTGCGGTACATGTGACAAGATTGATGGACCATTGAAAATGTGGTCAAACTTCTTGTTGCAAGTGCCACCAGCTGGGCACTGAAAATGATGCCTGCATCAAATATCTGTCACATGCATCATTTTCAGCTGTAAATTGTGTACAGTGTTGTAAATGCTTCAGAATTTATGAAAATTGCCTGCAAACGTTTTGGTGTATTTACAGAGATTCAGATGTAGATGGGCAACTGCCACAAGTGCTGCTTCTAAACCTCCAAAAATCTAGGCCTAAGACTTTTTCTGCCCTTCCCTTTCTATGTTTCTACACAAATCATTCAGTTGTGGTATACCATTTTGTTTGCATTACTGACAGCAAGTTGTGTCTGTCTCACACAAATCCTAATTTGAGCATAGATATTTTACAGTATGAAAAGTCGAGATGGTAAATGGGAAGTGCAGCACCATTTCTGGAGTAGCAAGTACACATGCTCTAAGGAACTTGGATCTTGTCCTAACTCTGCCCAAAACTGATGACCATATGCAAGCCCTTGCCACAAAAGTGTTTCTAGGTGCACACAATAAAACACTTACCGTGTTTTCAATCTATATTCCTCCCAGACAGACGGCATCCTGCTTTGATTCACTCCTGAAGTATTTTGGCTCTGAGTCTTAATTCGAAAATTATCATGTTAGGAGATTTCAATATCAATTGGTTCTCTCCTAACACAAGCCCTTTCAAAGATGCAGTTTCAGCAGTTCACCTCACCCAGCTAGTCGAGTCCCCCACTAGAATCAACTATAAAACTGGAACAGGTACCTTACTGGACTGGGTGCTTTCTAATCACCCTGATCATATGTTGAAAGCCGCCCTACTCCCAGATGCCCTCAGTGACCACGCCCCAGTCTTGTTTCATTGGGCGAATAAATTCTCTAAACCAACCACTAGAACAATTACCACCAGGGTACTCATCCATGGGCATCTTGAATCACTAAAATATGACCTGTGTAATCAGGACTGGTCAATGGTTTACACAACCAACAATGCTGACATTGCCCTTGACCAATTCATTCTTCAGTTCAACGCTATACAGTATGTGATAGGCATGCCCCCCCCCAATAAAAAGTATAAAATCAAAGGCCGCTGTAAACCCTGGTTTTCTCCAGACCTTCTTGAGCTTCTGAATGCTAGGGACCATCTATGGCACAGGTCTTGGTCCCTGTGTAACCAGGCTGACATCCAGAGGTACAAAGTGGGTAGGAAACAACTGAATGAGGGCTATTCATGCAGCTAAAAATCAATTTTATAAGGAAGTGTTCTCTTGGACCTGGAATGATGGCAGAAAATGTTGAACTAACCCTAAAGAGGTAACTGTGAGAGACCTTAGATCTGCCCCTACCATGCTTAACATTGATGGTGTACCCTCACTCAACCCCAGACTTATTGCACTTTTAATAATGCCTTCATGGGCCTGAGTGATGTCCTGCCACCTGGTTACTTTTCTCACTCCCTCACAAGTGACTACTCTGGGAAAAAGACTCAGCACCCTTCTCATCCTCCTTTCTATTTCAAAACCCTCTCAGCCCATGAAGCCAGGAATTACCTACTCAAGGTATTAGGGAAATCAAGATTTAGTGGTGACACCCTGGATCTTAAGTTTGTAGCCCTTACACTGAATGAAATTCTGTCACCTCTAACACATATTATTAACATGTCATTTAGTTACTCTCAATTCCCTCAGAAATGGAAATCTGCCACTGTGACACCAGTTCATAAGTTTGGGGATCGTACAATTACTGGGAACTACAGGCCTATCTTTATCCTGCCCCCACTCTCAAAAGCTCTTGAGCGTATAGTGGCTGACCAACTGGTTGAATACTTAAAAAAATATCAGCTACAATGCCTGCAACAACACGGGTTCAGAAATTGTCATAGTACCACTACCACCCTTCTGGAGTTCACAGGCTTTATTCACCACTCCTTAGATCAAGGACACCTGGTCAGTGCTGCTTTCTTGATTTAACCAAAGCTTTCGGTACAGTGAATCATGCCCTCCTGGTTGAACAGCGTACCACCATTGGCCTAGTTCGTGACAGCATAGCCTGGTTTGAAAGTTACCTGCACAACCGTACACAGCTGGTGAATATTGGTAACACCCTCTCAGATAGCAGACCTGTCCTATCTGGAGTTCCTCAAGGATCCCTCTTGGGCCCTCTTTTATTTAGCATTTTCCTCAACAACCTTCCTTACTCCTGTCAGGGTCACATCCTTTTATATGCTTATGATGCTGTCCTGTTTACCAGTGATCCAGACTCTAAGGTTCTTGAAGCCAGGCTACAGAGTAATTTCGTAGTCATAGAAAGATGGTTCCATAAGCACAAGTTAGTTATGAATTACAAGACTAAAACTATGTTGTTCTCCAGCTCCCAAAATAGGCACAGAATGTACCCTCTTTCTATCACCAACGAAGAGGGCTCTCCCCTGTAGGGAGTTCAGCTCTTTAAATATCTGGGGATTACTACTGACAGTATGATTACCTATGCCTATCACATTGACAACATTGCTAAGGCCGTTAACACCTACTTTGGGCTACTTTATAGGCATAAGGAATGTTTGACCCCAGAGGCTGTTAACCTGACAATTCAAAGCTCTCTTGTCTCACTTATTGATTACATATTACCAATCTATGGAACAGCTACTGAAACAACTCTTCACCGCATCATAGTTGCACTCAGCAAAGCATGCTGGCTCCTCACTGGCTCAGCCCATCTGTCCCATACCTGCAACATGAACGCTCAGGTTAACTGGCTCCAATTCAAAGGTAGACTCATGTACCAAACATGTTTACTGTCCAAAAAAGTAAGCTTAGACAAAATGCCCTCAGGAGTGCAACAGCTTATCACCCCCACTATCAACCGTTGTTGCACCAGAAGCTCTACTAGCTAGTATACCCTGCTGTCATGCTTCTCTGGGACAAAGGTCCTTTGCCTACCGTGCCCTGTTATGGATGAACTCGCTGCACCATGACATCACTTCAGCATCCACCTTGGGCTCCTTCAAGGTTAAACTTATGCAACAGCTAGTTGCTGATGCCAGTTGTGACTACTTCCAATAACCTTCCTTCTTGTGACCAGCACTTATTCTAACCTTATGCTATCCTGACCTTATTCATAACTGTTCTCAGCATGCAAATAACTGTTATAGTTTGTTTGTTTGTTTGTTTGTTTGTTTATTTGCTTAATGGGTAAGCACACTGGAAAACTAGTTCCTTTTACAGGTACGACCCACATAAAAATATACATATACAATGCAAAAGACATACATATACAATACAAATATAGTAGACCAAAAATGTCTTTGTTACAAAAGAAAATTAATCATAAAAAACATTTACAATTAAATTGAAGTTCAAAAAAACATCCTTAATTCATCTGCAAACACTTTAGCAGAATGCAACTGTCTTATATCACAAGGAATTTCATTCCAGATAGATAGTTGCTTATCATTCTCCTTTCACATTTCCTCTTGATCTCTTCCACTCTTTTCACTCACCCCTCTATGGCTTCCCCCATCCCCTTCCCCCGTCATATCTCCTGAGCTCCCTTGCTCACTTTAAAATGCTTTGTCCCATACCTTCTCACCTCTGACGAGGCCCCTGTGCTGATGCCATCCCTTGCCTTGTTGATTATTAGATATTAGGCTGAGTCTGTTCTCATTTTCCTGTAAAGGGTCATTTCACAAGACCCCACCCCCTCTAATATAACCCTCTGAATTGCAGGTTTTAATCAAATACTCACCTTGGTATACATTGTAAAATGCCACATGTATTGGAACATCTCTAGTTATATACTGTTGTAATGTTTTGTATAATTCCTTGTTTTGTTTGTTCTCTGTCTCATACTTTTCCAATATGTATTGTTCACCTGCCGTGGAACCTATGAAATGAGCTTGTTCTCAAAGGTGTTATCTGAAATTTCAATAAATAAATGAATAAATATATAAATAAATAATGTTCCCGACGAAATGTCCGCTGTGTGCATGTACATGGTGCATGCTCCCCCTGCGTGATGTCGATAGCACTTTCTACTTTCCTGCATGTTTTTGACCTTATCGAATGTTGCTGTTATGCACTGCAGTTTGAATAAATACACACTCTGCACTTGAGAAGGTAAGCCTGGTGTCTGCTTATTCCATGAGGTGAATATTCAGAGCTGTCCAGTGCAGTGCTGCTCTTCCGGATTACTGGCTTGACTTTTTAAATTACTTGAGCACCAGCATGGCCCCCTGGAACTGAATACCCTAGTGGGTCTGAACTGTAATCCGTAACATTTTATACTTTATAGTATCTTAGTGTAGTGGGTACAGGTCCAGTACTATCTATGACTATTTTTTCTCTTAGTGACAGTGAGTTGTGTTCAAGCATAAGTTCTTCTGCCTCATATAGTACTACTGTACCTCTCATTCTATAGGAAAGAATGGCATAAAGCATTTTGAAGTGCAATTTGTATGAAAGACGCTATACAAACATGTATTATATTACATTGTACTGTATTCATTGCAAAAAAACTATGTAAAAGCATCAGTGTTGAAGCACAATGTGGCAAAGGTAGGGAAATTCAATGTTCAGGTAAAATGTTCACTGAACCTTGCTTGTCTGTTGCATGGCATTCGTCAGGGTTTGAGTAATCATGTGATGCAGGGTTGGTGTTGTCCTAACGCCAGCACTGTCTGCTCAGACAGAGAAATAAAAGTCACACGCCAATGCTTGGAGACATGGTGCTGAGGTTAGGGGAACCCCAACACTGCATTGTGTGATTTTTCAAATCCTGAAGAATGAACCCCACTGATTTAATACAAGGCTCTGTGGCCAATTAACCTAACATTGTATTTCTCGACTTTTGACACTTTTGCTTTAACCCAAACCGATGTTTTAATGTAGGTTTTTGCAACACATTTCCTTAGTTTTTGAGAAAATAAAATCACTGTTCAAAACTTTGTACTGACAATGCCAGCTTTTGTCTGGCATTGTCAGTAGTTCAAAATTGGCCTTGGTCATAAACAGCATGCTTTCAGGGCCCCTCACACTGACTCAGCCCTATACTGTCCTGGGCACACAGACCCCTCACAGAAAAATCAATGCACCTCACATACTTACAGTGTTCCTATGACCATCAACACAACCACTGTCATCTATCTTTTCTATATCCCCAAAACACCCCCCTTTCCTGAGTTTATTTATATTTATTCATTAGCTTTTGGTAACTGGGTAAGTGCGCTGGGCAACAAACCTTCCTATTTTCAGGCATGACCCGGGAGGGTACAAAACCCCTTTTGTGGAGGAAACCTCTGGGGATCCAAGGCCTAGGCCACCTTCCCTCCAGGCTGTAGGAAGGTTTGATTAGTGATGGCTTAGCTACTGCAACTATAGTCAATATTGGGGAATAGGAAAAGATTCCAGTTTAGATGAAGCACTCACTCTGTCCTTCTAACGGGAATGCTGTGGAGGGTTGTGAGTGACAGCTCTGCAACTTGACGCCCAAAAGCAAAGGAAGAGAGAAAAGACTGCTGAGGCACTCAAGCAGCCTACATGAGCCTATAAGATAGACCAGATGAACCAGATGCAGTCACATGGAGAATGACATAGAGAGTGCCTCTGAATCTGCTAGGGCCACCAAAGGGGCCCCAATGAGGAGATCCCTACCTATCACAGCCTGAACTCAGAAATTCTACATCCAGAGGTGTCGCTGAAATGAGGGACTACTGAAGGTCCACCCGAAATGAAGACATTCTCACTATGGGCCAGGGAGAAGGACCCTACTCCAAGCTTCGCATGCTCTAGATGAGGACTGCGGATGTACAATGATGGAGAGAAGCATTAAAGGCTGTAAAGGTTAAAGAGAAGTATGAAATGGATGATGTATGATGATGGAAATAAGCCTTGAAGGCTTGAACAGTTAAAGGTGAGGAAAGAAATGGATGATGTGCGATTATCCAATGAGACCTGGATGATGTGCGATTATGCAATGAGACCTACAAGGCCAGAACAGTTAACGTGAAATATGAAATGGACAATGTATGATGATGGAGTGAAGCCTTAGAGGCTGGTATGAGTAAGATGAGGTATGAAATGAATGATGTACTATGATGGCAAGCAGTCTTGAAGGCCTGAAGGCTTGAAGACTAGCAGGGACAAAAGAATGGGAATGAATGAAGTGAGGAGCTTATCCAATAGGTGAGTACTGAAGGAGTAGTGGTAGGGCAGGAACCCCCAAAAGAAAACACGGACAGGAAGCTGGGCTGGTACACCAGGGACATGGCAGAAACCAGGAGGGCAAGAAAGGCATGCAAAGGAACGCAGGCAGTGCAGGGTACAATCCCAGCCAGGGGTAAACTATGAAATGAATGAGGTACGATTATGGCAGGAGCACTGGATGAGAAAGGAGAGAGGCAAGGGTTGAGGGACCGGGCTGACAGACCATGGGGTGAAACAGGAAGGCCAAGGAGACCAGTGAGAGAATTAAAGGGAGGAAGGACAACCAGCTTCGACCAGGGTGATATGCAACAGGAAAAGTGAGTGGAGGGAATAGTGGAGAATGAAGGCACCGAGGAAGTAGCCAGAGTGATAACAGAAACCAGACCATATACCACGGCAGACATCTCACAAATGCCCATGCAACATACTGGGGGGTAAGAAGGAGAAATGAGAACAAATGAACTCCGAAGGATGTACCCCATAGGGACCTGACTGATCATACCTCACAACCACGGGGCAGGAAAAATTAGAATACTAGCCATCTAAATCACAGCAAAGGGCCATAAAGTGTAGCACTGCTGAATGTAAATGAAAGAATGGACACAGATAGTGGGTCCCACATAGCTAGAGATAAGGAGCAGTTCCAGCAATGGAGACAAATAAGCGAAGGAATTGGGGGTCCAGAAAGAGCTGTAACATGATGAGGAACAGCAGGAAACTGAAGCAGAATAAGGGTAAAAGGGTATGTGAAAATCAGAGCCCTAGACAAATTATGTGGCAGTTGAGAGGTAGCTAAGTACTCCCCCAGGCCGACAAGCCAGCACTGGGGAGCAGTATCAGATCAGTATCACTGACAAGCAAGGCAAAAGCAAGCATGGAGTGGGTAAAGGGCTGCAGGATTCGAAGGAGCCAGAAATGGTTAAAGAGGAAGTGAGCTGCAAAAATGCCGAAAAGAGAAACCAGAGAACAGCACAATGGGAGCCATGAAGGCGAGGAAGAGCAAAGGAGCAGAACCAAACTGGACGGGGAACTGCCAGAGGGAAAGGCGAAAGCCAAGGAAAGAACCCACAAGTGCCGGGAGCCATATGCAGTGGGTGACAACACACCCGGAGTGCCAGCAGAGAGACTGAGCTGAGGCAGAATAGGAAGGAAATGAGGATCGGGGTGACAAAATGAATGGATGAAGTATGGGAGAGGGGGCACATGAAAGGATGAATGGAGAAGGGATGAGTAGAGAAGGGCATGATGGGGAAGGGAGCACCAGAAGGAGAGACAGCGGGGGGGGGGACAAGCTAGTGAGTTGGATGGAAACTGATGCTGTGGCACGGCCACAGGGACCAGCAGGAGGGATCGCCTTAGGAAGACAGGCAGAGAGAAATGCTCCACGAGGGGCAGAACCAAAAGAGAGAAAAGCAGGGAGGTTCAAAATGGAGAAACAGAAGGGGCAGCATGGAGGGCTGAGTGTCTGGCTGCAATGAAGAAATTAATCCTGGAACAGTCCAGGAGGAGTGGCCTTTTAAGGCCTGATGGGGGAGTGACGCTGTTGCTCCTCCCACTGAACCTCGGGCATAGCCTTCCCATTATCAAAAAATACATCTTTTCTCTTTTGCGCATAAGCACAGGTGACACTTTCTTTTACTGACAGCATACTAATTTTATATTTTTCATACCCATAACACCTACAGAGACTGTCTTGGAGCAGGACTTAATGAACTTGAAAGTTTCAGGTTTGTAATCAAAGCCATTTTTGAGTTACTAGTCAGCAAAAACAGTCTCTTAAAAGCACATTTTATGTATTTTGTATAATTTACATCTTAAAAACTACTGAACTGATTATTTTTACAAGTGGTAGGCTCTCAAGACATGTTACAAAGAGTGTGTAGTGACGAAAACTATGGACATTACTTAATGTTTTAATATGTTAATGGGCGGACTGGATGGGCCTTGCTGTCCTTATCTGCCATCAACATCTATGTTTCTATGATATGCTTATGAGTCTAAAGAGAGTGTGATGAGCAGGCAATCAACATTTACAGTAATAAATTTCTTTTTTTTTTTTATTTAAGGTAATTTTATTTTTAGGGCCTAGTTGAAGGATTTTAGTAAGTAAAGGTAGAAGCCACGTTTGTGATGAAAGATCAGTTCTCGTCGTAAGGGGACTGATTTGCTCACTGTTTGATGTGGCTATGAAAAAATGCAGCCAGGTTTAGGATCAGGATGACCATGAATTATGCTGTAATAAAGTACAATCACCTGACTGATTTTACCCAGTTACATTTATCTTTAATTTTTAGTCCCATTTTATAATTTATTACCTTATTAACTATCCAATATTTTAGAATTTCTAATTTCTCTACACTTGCATATCCATTTATTGAATACAATATGTCTGAATGGTGCCTTTTTGAGGTATTCTGATAGTGATTGTAATTCTGTCCTATAGTTTGCAATTGTACACTGTTAGCCTTGTACTGCATTCATGAGCATGACATTGCAGTCATGCATGTATGCAGTGCTGTTCGTACATGTACACTGACATTAAGGATACTAGGAGCAGCTGGCCCAGTGGTACGGAGGGCTGAGGCACTGTAGCACCACACCTCCCACCACACTGGTGACCCTGTTCAGAAATGAACTATGGGGACCGGCCAGGGGAAGGAGGATCAAGGATCCAGAGACTGCTCTCCTCCTCCTTCGTGGAGGGGGACTATGAGTGCCACAGCTTGCCTGCCACCCAGCAGAGGTGAGGTGGCAACAGCAAGCAGCCACCCATGTCCTTCAGCTAAGATGCAGGTACTGAGGCAGCAACATCTTCATGCTGTCCTTACGCGTCATTGGCACATGCCAGCCCAAGCAAGGGAAGAAAGAGAAAAATGGAGGAAAACTTTCTCTGGCAGCAGGACAATCCCATTAACCTTAGATGTTTGCACTATCTGTCAGCACTGACTCACCCCATGAGGTAATAAATAGTGGAATGCCCCGGGGATGGTGTGTGATGGAGTTGGGGATAGTGGGGGAAGGTGACTACCAGAAGCAGAGGGAGCATACATTGAAATGAAAAAAAAGGATACTGGGAGCATTCTAATTGGTTCTTATATAAAACTAGGAGGAGCTACAAGGTTTCCCTCAGATAGACAGGGACCGGTGTGTGGCAGCATGTGCAACATGGCAGCATGGGTCAAACTTTTCATCTACAAGTGAGCTTGGTCTTGCCCTGGTTACTTAAGAGTATAATCATTGTAGTCTGCTTGAAAAATCTTTCCAGGTAAGAAAACAGTATAATCATAGTAATCCATTTAAAAAATCTTTCGAGGTAAGAGTTCCAGTAGCCTGACAGTGTTTTCTAGCAATAGACAACTCCTGTCAAACTCCAGTATATAATTTGTGTCTCAGAGCATTGTAGTAATTGGCCCCATCATTATGGATTTCCTTGCTGAACTTATTATGTAAACATCTGCATTTGCAAAACTATTTTTCTGCATATTGGAATGTCAGTGATGGCAAGTAGCATTGCTACAGTATGTTGTTGGGTTTCAGGAGTTCACTTTAGAAGAAGAAAAAAGAAACCATAGCAGACTTAAGAAAGAAATGTTCATAATCCGATGGAAGATATTTATCCTGCTATGTGTAAATTGGCATCTTTAAAATTCTGAATTCTTTATGCAATTTTGAATTCTTAGGTCATGGATAACCTATCAAGTACTAAAAAGTGAAACCGTCTGAAACATTAACTAGCAACATATGAATTTCTGGCCCACTGAGTCTGTCAGCCGTCCAGAACCCCAGTGTAATACACCCATTTCTACTGGCAACTGAAGGTTTAATTTATGATGTGCTGTAGAAATCCTACATATTGATGGATAACAGCTAGAAATGTAACAGCAAGTGCCAGTATGAGTTACTGTGCAATGCAATTCCATTTAGCATATTCCCTATATTTTCAGAGTAGCTTAATCAACATATGGAAATAAACAGAAGAAGTGATTGTAATTTGAAGCTACACATTTGCAAACAGGCTTAGTTACAAAGATTTGTGCCTGCTTAAACAGCTTATACATGTTTTTCATTAGTGAGCTGGCTAAGGAGAGCAAGATTTGAGATTTGCAAGTTGAAAAGTCTTTTTGTGAAGACACAAGAGTATAGGTCATGCTGGCCAGTAGACAACAATGGCACACTGCAAACATTATACTAAAAACAACTTTAATCAACGCTCTGAAGCAATCCACGTTTTATTCCCGAAAATATGCAACTATTATATTAAGCAAGTATGTCTATAAAATGTAATATGAAGACAGCTCAATGCATGGTTTCAAACGAAATGTTTATTTAATGCTGCAGTTTGTGTTAATGTGCCTATTTTATACTAATAACTTTTTATCCCATTTTTGATCCCTCTCTCTCTCTCTCCTGTCTTGTATGATGCTCTTGTTCCCATGCTGAGTCTATCTGAATATTTTTTTAGATTTGAAATAAGTAATGGTAAGAATCATTAAATCTGACTGCCAGAAGACTTTCAGCAATATTTTCAGCTTTCTTTGAGAAATCAAAGGTTACATCTCTTTCCTTCTGGCTAAAGGTTTGTTTACACTGGTACTTCTGCACCTTGGTTAGCTCCACAATCTGCACAATTATGAAATTCTTGCATTTAACCTATTTTGCCAGGGAACAAGTTGAACATTTGTAGCTCAGTCCCGATTGACTGCTCTAAAGTCTTTTACCTTATGAAGCATGACCTTCTTCTAGGAAAAAATTAAATCCTATGGTGTCCACCCTGTGATCCTTAATGAGTTAAAAATGGGAGTTTGTTTTCATACTGGGGAAAGTTAAGGGTGGGTTCTCTTAGGTTTGGGTAATATATTGGGGCCTCTCCTGTTCTTGGTCCTAGTTAATGATCTCATGTTCTGTGGTGATGTGGGTCATCAATTAATACTTAGACTTCACCACGGTGGGTCACCCACAATAGGGTGAAAAGAAATTGGGCAATTAAAAGTGGGATGCAGGAAAGCGGCCGACAGCAAGGTACATGACAGGCAATCGTGTTGTGCACTAGGCTGACCGCACCGCATGTTGGCCCCATTGCGGGGGGCTTCACCTCCCTCTGCACCCCCCCAAACAAATATAAACATCCCCCACCTGGGGCACAATGAGGGGACCACAGTTATGGCCCCATGTTCCCAAAGCCCTAGTCACCAGCACCCTGATATCCTGTGCACTCAAAACACATTTGCCCTTACTGCTTTACCCACTTTCCCCCACTCTATTTTCTGTGCCCAATTGATGGTATACTTACCACAGTAATGAAATACACTGGTAGAGGTGGGAATAGTAATATGCAATTTTTCCTGGAAAGGTAGTGAAAGTACTGTAGGTAAATTGAGGAAGTAACTAGCCTGACTGTGCACTATGGAGCAAGAGATAGGTGTATGTGTGGAAGCAAAGATAGAGAAAAAAGAAGAAAAAAATAAATATTAACAGATGTGTTATAATAGGTTTTAATGAAATGAATTCAAAGAACTGTGATTGGTTGAGATTTGCTAATGTGCTGGGAGTAGATCGACCTGGACAAGTCTGGCTGTATGCTGGATGCAATTCAATAAGCCTTACCTAAGCTGCAGTAGTTTTGGGGAGTTGAAACAATGCAGGTGTCTGTGGTCCTTCTGTGGATGCTGTCCACCACATGCAGCGCTGCACAGCGCTCCTCTCAATTCTTCTTCATGCATTCCAGTGATATTGGATGGTAGGAGCTTCACACTGCAGAATCACAAGTCCAAAAACAAGGCAACAGAGGCCATTCAGAGAGTGCAGTGCAAATGAACAAATCATATCAAGCAAAACAGAAAAACATTTGGCACCCACATCACCAAATAAACAATGCTGCAGTAAAACAATCCTTTATTAGGTCATAAAGTACTCAGAAATAATAGCAACTTGATAGATACCTCCAATAACACCCAATGTTTTGAACCAACACTAAGCTGTTCGTCAAGGGTCAGAGGTCTGCTGCTTCCTACAACCATCACACATATATATATATGTGTGTGTGTATATGTGTGTGTGTATATATGTCACATATATACATACACACACACAAATGCCTGTGAGGATATATTTTGGCAAGTATTTTTGATATTTTGAGAGTAGTCAGACCAGAGTGAGAATTCTGTGTTTATCACTCACTCACTCTGGGTCCACTTATCCCATAGTAGCAATGGAGGATTTAGCCATTTATCTACACAGTAGGTCCACAGTGGCAATGGAGGTGGAGTGCAGGATTGAGATTGAGTGATAATGGAACTTCTTAATTCAGTAGTGCTTGACTGTGATTGAGATGTAAACAATGAGACATGACAGGGTGAGCATTAGACAGTTCTAATGCATGGCTAGGGGGCGTAGTGAGGCACGAGGCCACAGACCGAGTGTGTCCAAACCCCTAGCCATGTATTAGAACAGTCTAACACACCTCTGGAGTGTCTTATTGTGCTTATAAAATGGGTTTAAAACTTGAAAAAATCTAAATAAAAAGTTTAAAGCTGATAATATTGGAAAATGTAGCTTACTGTGTAATAAAATAGTCCCTCCGCCTGCATAAACTTTTTTTTTGTTTTGTTTGTTTTTCACTTTGGCCTTTGCTCAAGTTGTATTTTTTAAACATGTAGTTTTAAGACACCCCCACACACACACACACATATGCATCAACTTTGCAATGACATTTTAATAGCCTTTGGAAAATCTGGTAGTTTTGTTTTATAATTATTTGTTTTTTTTTAATTGCTTTCCTTTTGTGTAAAACACAGATGGAGAAAAAAATCAAGATGCAGACCCCCTATAATATGAGGAACCGAGAACACAAATGGAGAAGCCAGGATTCTGGCAGAAATGGGTTGCACAGCAATAGGAACAGGACGTACAAAGAGATTGCAGCTTTCATTTAAAATGGGAGGGTGAATCAGGAGCCCAGTCAGTGGAAAACCGGCATCCTATTTAACCAGTGAAGTAGCAGCTATTCACTGCTGTCTTACAGATCTGCATCCTTAGTATGTGTCGGTAAAGCAGTTTAAATTTTTTTTTTCTTTTTACAAAGTATTGTTCATTTTGTTGTTAGTGTGCATTTTGTGGGCAAGCAACTGGTCGCATGCTGACAGCCGCAAAACAGTTAAGATTGCTCACTTTGTTTTGTATGTCAGAGTAAATAATGAAGCAGTGTGTTGGGCAGTGGGTGGTCTAAGGGACCGGGGCAGGGGGGATGCAAGTGTCCAGACTGGTGCAGCTTGAAGACTGCTAACTGAAGTGGGACTGGGGTAGCGGGTATTTTCCTGACTTGTGGGAGTGAGTGGCAGGTGGTGGCCAGCCTGTAAGATCTTTGCCTTCAACAGCGGTTACCAGTTTCTATAAAGTGTTAGCTTTTCATTGGTTGGACACAGTAATGAAAACCAATATGTTGTGAGAGGCAGTCCACTATTCTTTAAAGCATATCTTCCAAGGCTCAGGCAGCAATTGTTATATGGTGCAGATGAGAGCGGGAAGAAGAGGGAGCAGGTGGGTTAGCAGGTCGTGCACGGACTGAATGATGTTGTCGGGGGAAAAATATTCTGAACTAGTAGTGTACTGTATGTGACACTGTTACAGTATGTGGTGAGGTGAGTGATACCAAAAAAGGCTCTTCAGCTGTACCTTTTCAAGTGGCTTTAGTCACCTACGTGGGCTAAGTGAGGGGGGACATGGTGGCTGTCAATATTAAAATCCCACTGGCTCCTAGATTTCTGTTCACTGTCCTGCATCCTGGTGGCCAGCACTTATTTCTAGCCATGTGTTAGACATTTCTAATGCATGGCTAACAACCAATCAAATTATTCAAAATCTATTACCCATTTTAAAATGGGTGATAATGGAACTTCATTCAGTGATGTTTTGCTGTGATAACATCACTGTTGAAGGTTGCCACTGAACAATCAGGATGGGGGATTCTTTCTTGCCATAGTATTATAAAAGGCATTGCATAAATCAAATATGCCATATCACTAATGAAAATATCACTGATATTTTCCCTCATACAGTTTGACCTTCTGACATCACTCATGCCTTCACACTTGTGATAGCATAAGATTAAACTGCACTCAGGAAAAATATAAGTGATATTTTCATTGGTGCCATGGAATATCCTATATATATATTATTGGGATGCAGTTGTGCCCCTATAGTTGTGGGTTGAGTGGCTGCTCAATGGGTTGATCAGGGGTTCAATCACCCCTCTCCCCAACCCTGTAGCTTCCAGTGTGAAGCACAAGGTACAGCTGCAAGCCTCTGCCTCTTGGTGATATACTCTTCAGAGGTAGAGAAGTATGTCTCGCCACAGGTTCCCAAAACAATTTGTTGTAGCGTTCTTAACACAGGGCCCTGTGAGCCCTGCGTGAATAAAGGAGATCATGTGCGATGTTGTTTGCTCATGGAATGAGGTGTGGTGAGCATTAGGGTGGACAGCCCCAAGGAAGACCCCACCTCTGATTTTCCAAGTCTCCAGAAACCCAAAACCCTAATTTTTTTTCCTTTTGCTGCTTGGCAGGTAGGAGTGGGGAGTTATGGCTGGAATCCCTAACACCACATTTCCCTACTTTTGTGGCATCCATTTACCCAAACTGGTGCATTCAGGTAGTCAGATTCAAGGTTTATTGTTTGACAATAAATCATTATTATTGCTTCTAAAGATAAAGCGATCATAGAAATATATTACAAAGGGTATTCAGCAGATTTAAGCAATAATCCATGACTGGGTGTGGGTTATGTTGGGATTTACTCAGGCCTGGCATAGGTTGGTCACGAGGCCGCAGACAGAGTGGCCACATCCACACCAGGCGTGAGTAAATCCCAGCATAACCCACACCCTTGAGTGGATTATTGCAATTATACATATGTGAAAGTTAGTTTCCATGCAAGACACAGTCATGTATAATTATATTTTTCTATCTGTATTTTGTTTTCTTGTCTTTAGGGGATGTGGTGTTGCTAGGTCCCATAAAGTCGTTCCTTTTGTTTGACTGCATTTTTTTCATGAAATAGGAATAGAAGTACGACTCAGTAACAGAAAATTTCAGGAGAACTCAGTGAATTTATGCTTAATTATTTTATTTGTAACATGTACAGGTTAAACATTTGTTTTAGTGAACTGTTTCAAAGAAAAACATTTTTAACTGTAACATTTTAACATTTATTTTACTGTACTGTTTTTAAGGAAGACATTGCCAGCTGAAGCATTTTCAAAAATGCCAAACAAATAAGTGAATTTCATTATAGTTGATTTCTTATTCAAAACCTTTTTGGGGCAGACTGCTCTCTGCCTTGCATGAAATGCCAAACTCTAACACATAAGTACAACTGTTACAACCTGTCAACATTTTTTTACTGCTTTTATTTAAATAACTAACTAGAACATTTTTGGTATCCCAATTAGTTTTAGCTTCAGTAGGCACAGATTAAGAGTAATCGGCTCGTTTCTGTCCATTTCTAGCCATAACATGTCTTGCTGTCTTATTTGTATGTCTTGTGCCAGTCTCTGTTTTCTCTTACAGGTTGTATGGTTGCTGGATTGGAAACTATGGACTGGGCCCTCTGCTGATTATGGCGCTGAAGTACAGTGGCTTCCCTGATTTTTTGTGGTGCTGTCCAGGACTTCTGTGACAGGTATGATTTCTGAGGGAGGTAGCAACTCAGGGGTATCATCGGAAGTAATGGTTGAGCTCCTCAGGTAGCACACTGGATGCGTTCTGGCTTTGCAAGCAAAGGGTCAGGGGTTTGACTATAAATGAGGGCATGTGTGTACTGTCTTATCAAGTACACTCAAGAATTATACAGGCACTATACTCATGGTTAAACCGTGCTCTTCCCATTTTAAAGCAAATAGGATGCTGGGATACATAGGCAGGGGCATCATCAGCAGGAAAAGGGAGGTCATAATTCCACTATACAAGACACTAGTGAGGCCCTACCTGGAGTACAGTGTACAGTTCTGGTGACCTTACCTACGTAAGGACAGAGACAGGGTAGAGAATGTTCAGAGGAGGGCAAAAAAGATGGTACAGGGGATTGCATCACAAGGTCTATGAGAACAGGCTGAAGGACCTGAATATGTACTCCCTGGAGGAGAGGAGGAGGAAGAGAGGGAATATTATAGAGACATACAAAGTACCTTACAGAGAGGAACAGGGTGCAGGAATACACTATTTTCCAGCAAAAAAGATGTTCCAGGACTAGAGGGCATGGAAAGAAGCTGGAGGGATGGCAATTCAGAAGAAATGTGAGGAACAATTTCTTCACAGAAAGGGTGGTGCACAAGTGGAACACCCTGCCAGAGGAAGTGGTGGTGGCTGAATGCATTGGATAGTCATAAGGGAATTCTGGAGGTCAGGGGTAAGGGGCAACAGACTTCTAAAAAAACATAAAGGGAACTTACAAGCTCAAATGGGCAGACTGGGTGGGCCATGGGCCCTTATCTGCCGACAGTGTGCATGTATCTATGTATCTATAACTCTGGCTCTTCAAACAATGCGAAAAGTGCCTCCAGTGTTTTCAATCGTGTTAGTCTCAAAACTACTGTTCAGGTCGTTCATTTTTTTAAACTCTTTTGACAGCTGATGGTAGTGTAGGTTAAGTGCTGCAGTTCACGGTGCTAAGAGGCTAATGGCTGGCAAGCTGAATAGTCATGGGTTTAGGCTGGCATTCTCAAATTGGGTGGATAGATTTCCAATGTTGGCATGAATTTTGCCTGGCACAGCTCACTGGGTCTTTACCTATGAGTTATATAGCAGTTTACTCATGGGTACATGACGCAGTCAGCCAATCAGATTTATTTATTTATGTATGTATGCCATTGTGTAATAATGAAAAAACAATACACTTTCAAAACACAATTACCAGCCCATAAAATGGATCACCCCCCCCCCGTTAAATATATAAGACAAAAAAAATATCTAGACTTAAGAAAAGGGGAAATCCTCAGACATTTAGCTCATTCTTAGAGTGATATATCCCTATGCAATGCTATCTTCACTAGCAGAAGATTTTGTATACTTTCAAGATGAGTAATATATACACAGAATAAAATCCAAACGTTGTATTTAAACCAAGCAATGCATCTACTTTAAGTTATAGTATTCTTATTGATCTGGATACTAGTATATTCCACAGGTCTGCAATTTTATAAAGTATATAATTCAACATAAATAAATAACTGACCCATATAAACCAGAGACACACTCAAACATTTCAAAGTTTGGAGGCTTACTCCTTCATCATCCCTAACCCAAGTAAAGGTGTTTCTCATGGTATTAATCAAAATTGGTAAAGCCATTTTTTCAGAGGGCATTCCTAGGAACACTCACTTTAGCTAGGCAGTGAAGACTTTTCTGAAACCCATCTGGGGTGATCTTAGTCACACTGTTGTCTAGCTCTATGTAAGGGATCCACCAAACAAAATTACCAGTTGTACGTCAGTTAGAGCTCCAAATATATGTCTCTCAGCACCTATCCAGTGATATTAGTTTGAAGCAGACCATCATACTAGCTCATCCAAACTGGGTAGAAACATAGAAACATAGACTTTGATGGCAGATAAGGACTGCTTGGCCCACCTAGTCTGCCTATTTCCCTACCTATTGGATTAGTTGCAGATCCTAGTTAACCAACAGCCTACTTCTTCCTATCTCCCACCAGAATTGCCTTATGTCTGTCCCATGCATTCTTGAATTTCCCCACTGTTTTTGACCCCATGACCTCCTCAGGAAGGCTGTCCCATGTGTCCACCACCCTGTCTGTGAAAAAATACTTCCTCACATTGCCCCTGAGAAGTCCCCCTCTATCTTCAAATTATGTCCCCTTGTTCTTGCACATCTCTTTTTCTGAAAGATGCTACCCTCTTGGACTTTATTGATTCCCTTGAGGTACTTGAAAGTTTCTAGCATGTCCCACCTCTCCCTCCTTTCTTCAAGGGTATACATATTAAGTTCCTTTAGTCTCTCTTCATATGGCTTCTGTTGCAGACCCTGCACCATTTTAGTTACCCTTCTCTGGACTGCCTCCATCCTGTCTATGTCCTTGCGGAGATGGGGTCTCCAGAACTGCACACACTACTCCAGTTGGGGTCTCGCCAACTGTCTGTGCAGAGGGATAACAACTTTCTATTTTCTACTGGTGATGCCTATCCTTATGCATTCCAGTATCCCCCCAGCCATCCTTACTGCCTTCTCACATTGCTTGCTTACATTTAGGTCATCTGATATGACTACCTCCAGGTCCCTTTCCATTTGTGTTGTTGTTAATTCCTCTTCCCCCATTGTGTACTCTTCCCCTGGGTTTTTGTTTCCCATGTGCATTACTTTGCACTTATTTGCATTGAATTTAAGCTACTATACTTTTGACCATTCCTCCAACCTTGCTAAATCCCTTCTTATCCTTTCCACTCCCCCCTTTTGTATCAACCCTGTTGCAGATCTTTGTGTCATCTGCAAAGAGGCATATTTTTCCTTCCAGTCTTTCTGTAATGTCACTTATAAAGACATTAAAAAGGACCGGACCCAGTACACTGTGGTACCCCACTAGTAACCTTTTCTTTGGAGTGGACTCTGTTTACTATTACCCTCTGTGTCCTGTTGTCAAGCCAGTTTTTTACCCATGATACCACCCTGGGACCCACTCCCAGGCTGGCTAATTTGTTTATTAATCTTTTGTGTGGGACTGTGTCAAATGCCTTGCTAAAATCTAGGTAGGCCATGTCCACAGCTCCTCCCTGGTCTACAATTTTGGTCACCCAGTCAAAGAAATCTATTAGATTCATCTGACATGACCTTTCCACTGCGAATCCATGCTGCCTTGGGTCCTGTGCCCCGCTGGCCTCTAGGTACTCAACAATCCTTTCTTTCAGAAGTGATTCCACCATTTTCCCTACCACTGAGGTCAAGCTAACAGGTCTGTAGTTTCCTGCCTCTGCTTTGCTCCCACTTTTGTGAAGGAGAATCACATCCACCCTCCTCCAGTCCTTACGTACCACACCATCCTCCCATGATTTGTTAAAAAAGGGGTAGTCAGTGGTGTCACTAGTTCTCCCCTTAGTTCTTTCAGAATTCTGGGGTGAATCCCGTCAGGCCCCATTGCCTTGTCCACCTTCAGTTTAAGGAGTTCTTTCAGAACCCTTTCTCTGTGAAAGGACTGGGATTGACCCCCCCCCATCCAGAGTGCTTCTATTGATTGGATTCGGTACCTCCCCCTCCTCTTCTTTTGTGAATACTGAGCAGAAGTATTCATTCAGTATCCCTGCTTTTTCACTGTCACTCTGCCCACCCACCTTCCCCTTTATTAAGCCTCAGTATCCTTTCCTTGTTCTTTCTTTGCTCTCTAATGTACATATGAAAGGTTTTATCCCCCTTCTTAACTGAGTTGGCTATCTTTTCCTTGGTTTGGGCCTTTTCTATTCTGACTGCCTTCCCACTTCCATCTGCTTTAACTGGAACAGTTCTCTGTCCTGCTCCTTCTGTGTTTCCTTATACTTTCTGAATGCTATCTTTCTCTCCCCAACCTTCCCCGCCACCTCTTTTGAGAACCATAGAGTTTTTTCCTTTCATTTTGGTTTGTTTATTTGCTTCACACAAAGGCTTGTTGCCTCTGTGATGGCAGTTTTAATGTTTCCCCATTGTTCCTCGATTCTGCCTTTTTGCCTGTTTGCTAATGCTTTTCTGAGGCACTCTCCTATTTTGACAAAGTCAACCCTCCTAAAGTCCAGTACCCTCACTTTTGTATGGCTTGACTCTGCAGCTGTGTTTATTGTGAACCACACTGTTTGGTGGGCACCTGTTCCCAAATGGCTACCCACTTCTAGATCTGAGATCTTCTCTCCATCCCCATTTGAGAGTACCAAGTCTACGATTGCTCCCTCCTGAGTGGGTTCCAACACTAAGTGTCTGAGGCATGCCCCCTATAGGGCATCTAGAATGACCCTATTCTTGGATGTGGCTGCAGCAAAGGTACTCCAGTTAACATCTGGCATATTCAGGTCCCCCGTCAACAATATCTCCCCTTTTTCTGCCATTCTAAGGATCTCTTCTATCACTTCCTTATCCATTTCCTCCCCCTGAGATGAGGGTCTGTAAACCACCCCCATGCATATTGTGGTGCCATTTCCAGTCTCCAGGGTGACCCACAGTGCCTCCTCTCCTCCCTGTTTACCCTTTAGTTCAGTTGCTTTGACCACTTCCCTTGCATAGAGAGCTACTCCTCCTCCTCTTCTACCCTCCCTGTCCCACCTGTAGATTGTGTACCCTGGTATGTTGACATCCCAGTCCTTCGATGCCTAATGGGCCGACTGGGTCTTTAACAGTTTCTAAACACCTAAGACATGATTTTCAAAGGTTGGCAAGGGGCTTTCCTCAAGCCCTGAGTCAACCCCATCATTTGGCGCAGCACTGCCTAAACTCCTTTGATGCAGTTGCCCTAATTTTAGTACATTGGGTGAAGTTGCAACAGTTTCTCCACTTTACGGCAGCTTGCTCCAAAGATTTGGCACATGCTCCGTAAAAAGGGTCACCCAAATGGCAAAAGATAGATGGGGGAGGGCTGGTCTAACATGTGGCTTTTGGCGCACAGGAATGAAAATCCCAATTGGCACCAAGAGAATGCCACAAGCCACCAGAACCATATGATTGGCACACCAAGGGCTTGCGACATTCACAGATCTTTTGAAAAATCAGGCCCCTAATGCAGAAGGGAGTCAAAACCAGTTCTCATCTGCTATCCAGGTACTAGGAAGTATTTTGGTCCTGTCCTTATGTTGTGCTCTGACACGTCATGCTAGAAATCTCCTCCACAATTTGACACACAAGTGACCTATGCCCAGGACTTTGGAGATTATCCTGAGAGCATACTCCTACTTCTGGCTATTATCCAGAAAAGCTATAGCTACATTTTAAACACACAGGGAGGGTAGGGAGTACAGGATAGAGTCAGTCATCAGTTCTAAATGTCTCAGAATACCTTATAACTCATCAGGTTTTACTAACTGATCCAGTATACTTCGAATAGATCCCAACATTACCCCTATATAGGCTAATAATTTGAAATCTGTGTTGGTTATTGAGTTCAAGTTGGACATTTGTATTTCATAAATATCTAATAGCCTTCCCCTAAGATAGTGAATTTGTAATTTACAGAAACAGATACAATATAAAATTGTGATGATACCATTATTCAACACTTATAACAAACTCAAAGACCTTTTAAAAACCAACTAAAACCATAAACACATGTGCATAGCTGGCCATAAATTCTAAACATAAAGCTGATGTCCAAATATTTTCTGAATTATTTTTTAAATTAAGGACTTCCATAGCTATGGCGCAAAGTAGACAAGCATACAGATCATCAGTTAGAAAGGAACAAACTAGATCTGCTCAAAGCATGACAGGACTCCTAATACCAATGTGTTCAAGTTCATTTTGTGGCCTGGAGCAATGCCAGAGTAAAAGGCCACTTTTTAAATTCCTTGTTATTTTTACTAATGGGAAGTAAAGTGTTACCTTTGTATAGGAGTCCAATACCTTCCCCTGAGGCACAAGCCCATATTTTGAACAAAAACTGTGAGGAATCGTGGTCTGAAACTTTCAGGATAAACAGGTCTTGGGTCACAGATGTGTCTTTTGAAGGTTTGGTGAAAAAATATTAATCTGTTCCAAGTTATTTAATTTTTAGGTTTTCAGTTAAGTTCAATTTCAATGGGAGCAGTTAGATGTTCTGTGTGAAAAAGGATCCTTTTTCGCATATGCAGAATCATTTTTCATGTGGCCGCCATTTTGTATTACAGTTAGCGAAAGAAACAAAATGTCATAACTCAAGAAAATGATGTCTTAATTTGAACCTGAGATGTATAGCTTGGTTATTGGGACACCCTCAGTTGGACTCTGCCGTTAAGTGGTGACAAATGGCTTTTGACAGTTTTTTTCTTATAATAAATCTTTTCTCTTGACTTGTAATATGAAAAGAGATTCTTTTCTGTAACAAGAGTCATGAAAAGGATCCTTTTTCATGATGGAAAAAGCAAAAAACAAGAAGCATTTTGCAAATAAAGATTATCTGCTCCATAGTTAAAAAACACACAGTAACAAATGAATGGCAATCGGTGCATAACAATGCAGAACTTCTGCAACAATTAGGAACACCTAATGGGTACAAATATTGGAATGCACCTTTTTTATCCTGGTCAGGAAACTGGTTTACCATAAATGGAAATTCAGCCCTCAAAGTTACAAAAGAAAGTTCAGCAGTGCAAATTGTGGACCTTTTTCTGCAGAGCTGTGCCACTTGGGATCTCATTGCTTCTACATACAGCTAAGTATTGACTGTATGGTTGAGAGCATTGGACAAAAAGAATACAAGGAAGTGTGGTTAGGGCATTCTCTTTAGTGTACCTGAAATTCACCTTACAGCAGAAAAGCAAGCCTGTTTTATTTAGTTTCTAGTTTGCCTCTGTGTACTATGTGCTGTGCTGTACACTGCCAGCAGCTTGGGTCACATACTGGGTAGCAAAAGGCATGCAGATCATGCTGACAATATGTGGTGTATGCACCAATGAGAGAGGGTTCTTCCCATCATGGGTTGTATGTGCATGGAGCGTATGTGCCCGTGCCAATATGTAGTCTAGCCAGTGCCTACAAATGGATTCCGTTGGTGGCCAAGGGATGCTCCCATTAAAGCATCCGCTGCATTGGCCATAACACTGCCACACCTCTGCAATGCTCTACTATCTCAATATGCTTCTTGTGCGCTGCACGTGCAAGCAAACATAAAAAGGAAAGTACTCCAACTTTTATACGAAATATTCAATCAATTGATAAAATAGCCTGTGTTTAATGTGGAGCCTGAAGACCACTGCATTAATTTAGTAAAGTGAAATGGTACGTGTGTGTGTGTGGGGGGTGGGCACAATTTATAGGGACTTTCAGTTTTAAATTGCAAAGGGGCATAAAAGGCTAATACCAACTGTGATCTTAGCTTTCTAGGAATGGCTGGAAGAGTAAACAAGCAGAAAGGCATAGGCTGTTTAACATCTGAGAATTAGAAGTACAGCCCCCTCCAAAAAAAAAAACAACTACAAGAGGACTAAAACTAAAAGGAATATTGTTCACTCGTAATCCTGTTCTTCAAGGAAATATTGATTTTAAACCAGGGGCACAAAAACATAATTGCACAGAGCAACACCATCCCCACATATGTGCTAGCATACATAGAGTGCCAGAACTGGAGGATAATACTCCAGCGCTTCACCATTAGGCTTCCTCAGAGGGCCTCCAGGGGCTTTTGTTGTTCTGTGGAATTGATGTTTTTTGTGCCAGAGGCAATAAAAGTTTTTGCAGCCTGACGTTTGTGCAGAGCCATCATTGTCATACACTCATCTCGAGTGCAGCTGGCTCCAGACCTGTCTGCGCAGGATTGTACAGTGGTCAGCTAATGCGAGTGACACACAGACTTGGAGTGTGTCAGATGAAAGCAGTGGCACAGATGACTATGAAAGGGAGGAAGTGTGATTCATGGCTTCATCAGGTGTCTCAATCCTCTGTCAGCCTCTGTTGTCTCTTCCCCCTTCCCCACTTACAAGGTGAAGTGTGAGTCAAGCACAGCAGCACAAACAGCTGCTACCCCCCCCCCCCCACAAATACAGTAAATAAAGAAAAGGTTGGTCAGGCTCAGTGCTGCTGCATCCTCCAAACACTGAGCTCTCTCGCTCTCTCACTCGCTCACTCTCTGACTCGCTCACTCTCTGACTCTCTGACTCTCTCACTCTCTCACTCTCTCACTGTCTGACTCTCTCACTCTCTCACGTTCTCACTCTCTCACTCTCTCACTCTCTGACTCTCTGACTCTGTCTCTCTGACTCTCTCACTCTCTGACTCGCTGACTCTCTCACTCTCTCTTTCTCACTCTCTCGCTCTCTAACTCTCTGACTCTCTCACTCTCTGACTCTCTCACTCTCTCACTCTCTCACTGTCTGACTCTCTCACTCTCACTTTCTCTCACTCTCTGACTCTCTGACTCTCTGACTCTCTGACTCTCTGACTCTCTCAATCTCTGTCTCTCTGACTCTCTCACTCTCTGACTCGCTGACTCGCTCACTCTCTGACTCTCTGACTCTCTCACTCTCTCACTCTCTCACTCTCTCACTCTCTCACTCTCTCACTCTGACTCTCTCACTCTCTCACTGTCTGACTCTCTCACTCTCTCACTTTCTCACTCTCTCGCTCTCTGACTCTCTGACTCTCTGACTCTCTGACTCTCTGACTCTCTCACTCTCTCACTGTCTGACTCTCTCACTCTCTCACTCTCTCACTCTCTCACTCTCTCACTCTCTGACCCTCTGACTCTCTCACTCTCTCACTCTCTCACTCGCTGTCACTCTTACTGTCTCTACTTTATAGCTGACATTCTCCCTAGTATTGTCTAGTCACTCGCTGTGCACATGGGGTCGAGAACTGGCATCTAGTATGTGGCAGTTTTGTTTTGTCATGTTTTACTGTTTTGTTTATATACACAAAGAAAGGGAGACTTTTTACTATGGAGAGCCAGAGGGAGAAAGACTTGCTTGCTTGCAGACTTTTTTAAGAGAGACAGCCTCAATGGATTCCATGTGTGACAGAGAACAGAGAGAGCAATCTGTTGGGAAGATCGAGTTGGGGAGCAGAGAGATTGTGGGATGCATGTGTGTGCTGTGTGCAATAGTTTTCAATGAAGTCAGCAAGTGACAGGAGAAACATCTTTTTCAAACAAGGCCCTCCCTAACTCAATACCCCATACCCCAAAATATCAGTACTTCAAAGTGGGTACACCTCCCAACCCTCAACTGATGATTTGGGGAAGGGGCCAACATAGTTGAAAGTACCAGCTATCAGTACCCCCCGCAGTACTCCCTTCCATTTAATTAATGTAATCCAATAAAAATGGCATGGATGTAGGATGGGGAGTGCTTCAATGAAATGCTATTTTTGCAGGCAAAAAATTAGAAACATCCCCCCTATACTACCTGAATCTCAATGTCCTTCAAGAAAATACTTGCTAGGTAATATATATCATGAATTACCATCCTTTATTGCACATAAACATAAATAAATACGGTCCTTGATGAAACATATGTCTACTACGCAGAACACTGGTCGAGGCTCTCATTTGGTTTGCTAACACTGCCTTACATGGCTGATGTTCTAGTTCACTTTTTGTGCAATAAATGATGTGAATTAATGATATATATACTGCCTGGAAAGTACTTGTTTGAAGGGAATTGAGGTTCAGTAGTCCCCCCTTTCTTATCCCCAGCAATCCCTTCTATTTTATTCATGCAGTAAAAAAACAATGGCACATGGCTAGGACAGGGAGTGCTCCAATGAAATGTTATTTTTGCAGGCAAAAATTAGAAACATCACCCTATACTACCTGAACCTCAATGTCCTTCAAGAATATACTTGCCAGGTAATATATATCATGAATGCCCATCCTTTATTGCACAAAACAGACAGATAGATAGACAGACAGACAGATAAAATAAGGTCCTTGATAAAACATATGTCTACTATGCAAAATACTGCTCGAGACTCCACTTGGTTTGCCAACACTGCATTACATGCTAATTTTCTAGTTCACGTTGTTAAAAAGTTTCCATTTTTCCATTTTTGAATTTTCTAATACTCACTGGGCAATCTCTGCATTTGTGGCCAGGTGGCATAAAAACCGCCAGAGGCCGAGTCTGTCATTAGCGCTATCCCTCTATATGAGTTATACTGACTTGTGGGGCAGAATTTTTTTCATTTGTAATTTTTCTTCTCTTTGTGACTGAGGCTGAGGTCTGCAGTGTAGCAGGTTGGTTCCTTTTTTCTGGAGATAGTGGAGATTATCAGACTCACAACAGACCTTCGCTATAAGCGTGGAATCAAGTTACGCTACTGTCTTAAATCAGTCATTGGGTTATTTTTAGTAGTTTATTTGAGTTAGTAGACTTCACCCCCAACACCCCCCTGTAAAAAAAAAACAAGGTAGGTGAGGGGGGTGAAGCCCCCAACTCAAACAAACTGACACAACAACCGTCAACAATAAGCGCAAGCACATGCTGTATTCACAAAAGTTTTACGCTACTAGTGTAGCGCTGGTCCGGCAATCTCCACTATCACCTTTTTTTCTAGGTCAGAGGAGGTTGGTTTGGCACAACACTGGGGAAAGGAGATCTGATTTTTTATTTTAATTACCTCAGCTCTTAGTATCAGAAGCACCATAGCACTAGCACTGGCATGCGATCCAGAATAGGACCATCCTGACCAGGTCACACTCATCCCACCTGGGACCATGCATCATCTACTGCTATCAGTCAGTCTCACTCACTTTCCTCCATCTGCCGTTCCCTCCCTCCCTTAGAGTGAGACAGTATTCCTGAACAAATCCAGGGGAACAAAAAACTAATTAACTGTAGGATTCAGGTGAAGGGCAAAATACAGACGGAGGATCAAAAATACAAAAAAGACAGACACACAAAGGCAAAGTTGCTAGCAGGAAGGGTAGGCAGTGAAGATAAATGCCACTATTGTGGTTCAGACACAGGAAGGTAATAAGGGGAGAGAGAACTTGACAGTATGGCTTGTAAATAATACAAACACATAAAGGTGAAATACCAACTAAAACAGAATGAGCAGTGACATTATAAAATAATATAGTTTTCAAATTAATGAGCACTACACAGCAGGAAAGTGAACTGAAAAATCTTTAAAATTTGTGAACATTTTGAAAAAATTGGAAAATCATGAAACACCCAGAGAAAAATAACTAATATCACTGAAAAAAGCTTATCAAAACAGTACATATGGACAAAAATAAGTGGCTAAACAGATAAAGAGCTTAACAGTGCTGCTTGTAGAATCTACAAGTGCATAATGGCAAAGTGCCCTCTAGAACAGAAAAGACAGTGAAGCTGTAGGGCAATGCAACTTGCAAGGTATGCAATCCCAGTAGGTGGGGAATGATGAATAGATAGCAAACTGTAGAAAATAGTAAGGCACAAAGGACAGATGGTACCACAGAACTTGAGGAGAGAGTTGTGGAGAGGAAGGGAGATAGAAAGGGGGGGGTGACTAAAGTAACAGTAAGATAACATACTTAATGAGATGGTGATCAGAGGGTTGGAGATGCCACTATATACCAGGGAAAGAGCACACATAAGGGGACGGTGATCGGTGGGTGGGGGGGTGCCACTAGACACCAGGGAAACAAAAGATACATAAGGTGATGGTAGTGGGAGGGTGGAGGGCACCACTAGACACCAGAGAAACAAAAGATACATAAGGGGATGGCCATCAGAGCGTAGAGGGTGCCACCAAACACCAAGGAAATGTTACATACATAAGGGGGAGGGCGATGGGAGGGTGAGGGCGCCACTAGACACCAGGAAAAGAGCAGTTCACTTCTCTCAGAACAGCCCAGAAACATGAGTTCCAGCTGCAGCTGCTGAACTCAAGAAAGTCCCGCTGTTCTCATACAAAGAACGCGCATCAACTGCTCCTCTCGCTAACCTGAATAATCTGGATTTTGAGGTGCACAGCAAGGGTATTTCTGAGTAATTTAAAAAAAAACACGGCAGGATCTAGCTAAATGGGTCCTGTTCTGCAAGGTTCAGGTGTTTGTTTTTTAAAAAGAGATTATTTTTATACACTTTAATGTTTGTGACTTTAAAATGAGGAAAAAATGGCAGCCAACACAATCAGTATTTCTGTCAGCATGAGAGGTAAATCCTGAAAATAAGCAATCGCGATTGTTTTTTCTTTACTGTTGGCTGGGTAAATAATGAAAATCAGCAATTGCAATCTTTTTTATTTTTAACATTCGCATCATGATGTTAATTCTAAAATTGTTACAAGTCTGGAACCAAATAATATTTTTTTCATGAAACCTTCCAAAGGCACACACTTGGCATGGTCCCCTTCAACCCTGAAAATTTCATGAAAAAATTGCACACTGCCTAGGCTGTAGGTGAGACAAGAAACTATCCAATGTTAAGTATAGGGAAAACAAATGTGCATTTTATTCTGTTTGTTGGCACTTCATGTCCAAAAACAGAACAAGATGCCATCACAAAACATTTCACATCTTACCCGAGTTTACATTGCGGCATTTTCACTCAGCAACCTGGGTGCTCAGGTTGCTGTGGTGGAAATGCTGCCACGCGAACACTTACTAAATCATGGTAAGCCACTCCCTGCACCACTCAGCAGCCCCAGAAAGTCTGGGAACACATTCGGGTGTGAGCGGTTTAAGTGACCATGTGGACAGGCTGCACCCCTTGCTCCCACTCACAGGCATTTCCATCAGCTGACTGCCCCACTCCCGGCCCCTTTCCAGTGTGTCTTACATTGGCACTGAGGGGGGCTATGTAGATGAGTTAGCCAAACATCTTTTGGGTCGGAGTAGCTCTGCAATGCTCCAAAGAAAGAACAAGGTCAGCCGTGTAAATATGGCTCTTGAGACTCTGGCAGCCCGATCACCAATGCCAAATTTGGGCTATTTTGTCAAATGATGCCAAAGTTATTAAGGTGCAAAAACTGGGGTTTAACATTAAACAGCCTACTCAACCCTACCTATAGGGGCACTACCCTGCCCCTATAATGTACAGATATAAGTATATGTATATGTATATGTTGCTATAAACTCTCAGGTCATGTTTGAAAATAGGCATTTCATTGTCTAGTGTACTTAACTGATTAATAAAAATTAAATAAATGAAATAAAAATGCTGCTTTTTTTCTTCTCAAGACACCTTCGATTTAATGTATGATTAAAATGAAGACAGAAATCCAACCTCACTCAGCTGCTGAAAATCCACTTGATTGAGAGTTGGATTTCTGTTTTTAAAAGTAATGAAACAACGAATGATTGAGGGGCAAACATTTAAAGGTTAGAGCCTGCGCTAACATGAATAGTGCGGGTGCTAACCCTGGTGTATGCGAGCGCTCCTGGTGGGGCCATATTCAGAGGCTATGGAGTGCCTCCTAAACCTGGCAGCACCAAGATGCTAAAATACCACTATGCCTGTGCAAATGAGGAGATTCTCTCATGCATACTGGTGCAGCAGAATATTCAATGGTGTGCAGCAGCTGCAAGCAGGCAGCCAAGCAATGCTGTTTACTGCTACCAAAAATCTCCTCTTAAATGGGCATTATGCCTATGTCCCCACCTCCTGAAGACAGGGTGACTGGACTACAGCTACCCACTCCTGCTCTCCCATTTCCTGTAATGGTAGAATGCCCTGGTGTCCAGTGGTTACCCCCACCCCGTTCTCCATTTTTTACTATTGAAAGAATACCTTGTTGTCCAGTGCTCCCCACCCCCTGATCCCCCTTTTTCACTATTGAAATCTTTCCACAATGGTCTAGTGGCTCCCCACCCCAAATCTCCCTTGTCACTATTGAAATAATGTCCTGTGTAGTGTGGTTCCCCCAATCACCTGCTTTTACTACTGAAATCATTCCTGAGATCCAGTGGTTCCCACCTCCCAATTGCCCATTTCACTATTGAAATCATTCCTCAGTGGTCCAGTGTTACCAACTGAACAGCCCCTACCCAACCCACCCACTCACATCCCACTCTCCCTGCACCCTTCCCCACCAGTGAAAAATGGTTGATTGTGGGTGGAACCACTGAACCACCAGGGAAAGATTTCAATAGTGAAGATGGGAGATCATGGGGTGGGGGGAACAACTGGACCACCAGGGCATTCTTTCGATAGTGACAATGGGAGATGGTAATGTGGCAGGAGCCACTGGACCATCAAGTGTATTGTTTTCACTGTGTAAGTGGTGCTAAGGGGCAACTGTGCATGCAAATGAGCCAATAATGGGCATGCAAGTGGCCCTTTATTACCTTACATGCCCAATGAGCTCATTTGCATACTCAGGCTGAATATATCTCACTGGGGACAAGGTGCTATCCCATTTCAGGTAGTACTATTCCCTGTAGCCCATATGCAGCCCTGGCCCATGTCAAGGCAGCTTAGATTCACTTAGCGCTGTGCTGACATGGACCAATATTCAGTCAGATAGTGCCACTTGTTATCCATCTGACTACCACAGGTTCAGGGGGGAGAACAAGGGCAAGCACAGTGCAGACATTTGAGCTGCACTTGCTCCCTTTTCTCAATATTGGGCCTTTTGTGTTAGGGAATGGTGTTGATTTTGCACGTGTGTGTAAAATGAAAGTAAAAATGGAGGTGGTACAAGTTTCTATTCTAATGAAAAGAGCTGTTGTACCACATAACAGTACAACACCATTCTTTTACCAGTTGTATAACAGCTGTTTAGTTAGGATTGAAATCTATGAACAACAAGGGGTACCACATACTACGCATAGACATTTTGTGATATATATGAACACCATGACAATGAATGCATCTGTGTTTATCAATTTTACTATAAACTACACTTCTGATTGAAAGTGTCTTTCTGAAAGCTGATTGGCTTAGAGGCTGTTCCAGCCCTGCTCATAAAAAAAAAATATATATTTTTATTTGAAAGGATTCATTTTATAATCATAATAAGGCACTCCAGAGCAACTACTATGCTGGGATAACATCATTTCTTAGGAGGCTGAAGACATTCAGCCACACCTCATACCTCACAATGCACTTGGGGCCTGATTTTCAAAGGGCCAAAGACAACACAGGGATAGTCCAGTTTCACAGCCCACCAGTACTGAAAAAAAAAATCAACGCACTGCTAGACATTCCAATTTTTAGCCCATGGTGCACGTAGGCAGCAGGCACAGCTTCAGAGGATGTTACACCTGGTACTACCAGGCACAGCATTTCTACGCAGCTGCACACCAAAAACAACTGCAAGCTGCTTTAAATAATGGAGCTGGTTGCAAACCAGCCCTGTGTATAAAAATATACCACATACAGCAAAGCTTGCGAGTGCTCAAGAGAAGCCCCCCTTGCAGAAAGGTTTTACCGCTCACTTGTGATTTTCATATTCTTTTAAAATCTGGACCTTGATTCATGACTTTATCCCAGCATAACACATGCCCTGTCATGTCTCATTACTTAAGCAGCCTCTCTGTCTGAGACAGGAAGGTTCCATATAGGAAAATGAAGGCAGACCCTCTTAAAGAGGGACCACTGAAAATATCGGCATAAAGTTCAGACATTTAAAAGAAAAGAACTGTTCTTTTCAAGGCCCCTCTATATACAGTAGAACAAAGACAGAAGACCATCACTGAAGGCAACAATCTTGCTGTGTCTGGACATCTTGTAACCATTGTATTTTTAAAATAATTTCATCACTTATGTAAGTTCAGTCTGAATGGCATGAAGAAACTTACATGAACATCTCAATATTAAATCTGAACCTGAACATTAACCCCAAGTAAACCTTTCCCGGGGGGGGGGGGAGTTGAGAGATGAATTCTAAAGTCTCTTATCTGACATCTTGTTTTGCAAAATATATTAGAAGCAGATTATGACTTTCTGCCTGGGACAAAGTGGAAACTCTTCTATCAGAAGGACAATAATCAAGAATGAAGTTATACATTGATATATAATCATATTATATTTTTTTGTAATAATGTTTCCCTGAGACACCAAGAAAAATAGTTCCATACAGGCTATCCTGGTATAGTTTTTCTGCTCAGTCAACAGAACAATAATTTAGGACATCAGCAATATTATTTCTTCAAAGGATAGTTATCTAAAAGGTTTGGAAACTGTAAAGCAGCACTTAAACACTGGACCTGTCACATGTGTATACAACTGTGTACTTGAGTAATGACCATTTTCATAAGAATGTGATGGGTTGTTACTAGAGTGCCCATCAAACACTGGTTTCTATTACACCAACCATGTTGTTCTTTAGCAGGAAGGTGTAGTCTAGGGATTGAGGGATGAATAGGAAGTTTTGGTGGGAGGAAGGGAGTTGAAGGGATATCCTATGTGGTCAAGGGACTAGAGATATACAAGTGGAGTAGATTGCATCCATACCAGTGCCACTGAGCAGGTTCAGATTTAAGAGCTGGGAGAGAGTCCACCGGCCTTGGGTCAGTGGCAGGGTGCCTGGCTTGGAGTGGCTTGAGTTAACCGTAGGGTCCTAGGGATACTCCTGGGGGTTTGAAGGGGTCTGCCAACCTTGGTTCAGTGGAAGGGTGCCAGGGTCAGGGTGGCATAGAGCCCCTTGTTGGGATTTTATGGCCCAGTAAGAGCTGGTGGTGCATAGCTTTGGAGTTGGGCAGCATTAGAGGTTCTGCTGCAGGGTCTGAGAGTGATTCAGTAGCCATGCAGTTGCAGAACTTGATTGGTTGGAAGCCCTTTGGGGGAGGGGTGGAAGACAGTGTTTACTGGGCAAAGGTGCACCTTTGTTAGGCATCAGAGGACTGAATTGTGGGTTCCCCACATCTGGCTCACCCTTTTGGGACTGTCTAGTGGAATTTCTGGATGACCAGTCCTGGGTTTGAAGGCCTTCGGGCAGATGACACAGGTGGATGTGCCAGGGTATGGGTAGCCAGGTAGCAGGTTGGGATAGCAATAGTGGGTTCCCAGGTGGGCATCCCCTCAAGGGATGCAATCAATGGCTTTACAGCCTGGAAGGTTTCCTGAACATGCTGTGGGAGAAGTACTGCAAGGAATTGTGTCCAGTCATGAGTTTGATGTGATATGATGTATTTATTTAAACTCTTGTTAGTTCATGGGCTAACACGCCCATGTGCATGGTTGAACAGAACACCAAACAGGAGAACAATAATAAATAGATAGCAATGTACACTACATATCAAATATGCAAAACAAGCTAAATACAGGTTCTTATACATGTTGTGAGCAATCACAATCAGTTTTCTTTAAAATATGTGCTTTAAGTGTGTTCTTAAAAATACAAAGTGACCCTGAATCCAAGATTAAATGTGCTATAGAACTGAAATATTTATACAGCACATAGGCCAGGGATTTCTGTCCCTTACTTGCCCACCTAAAGGGAATAGACAGCTGAAAGAGGTTGCCAGACACAATATAGGCCATCTGTTCTGTCAGCAGGAGGAATTTGCAAACAGAATTTGGGACGAGACCCATAGTCACCTTTTTTGCCAAGATTCCAAGAAAAATAATAAACCCTTTAATCTAAAAAAAACAATTAAGGGAATTCTACAACTTACAGTGATGTGTACAAGTGGGTAACTGGGAAGAAAAGTGTGCAATTTTATTGTAAAGGGTTCTCACCCTGGACAGTGCTTCTTCATTTGCTGCATGATAGAACAGAAATCTGTAGTTCAAGACTGGTAAAAGAAAATTCTATGCCAACCATTTTCTTGGGGCAGGGACAAAAAGAACATTTAATCTGTACAGAACTTTCAGCTTCAAATATAAGATTTTAACCATTTTTGTTATTTGGGGCTCGTAACAGAGACCACTGTCCAGGGTAAGTCCTAAGTACTTGAATGTGAAAACCTGTTCAACAGCAGAACTTTCAGGAGTTGACAAAGAAAGAATGGGCAAAACATCATGTTTCTTTCAGGCATAAAAAAGCATTGATTTTGTTCTTGCTGCATTGAGGACTAGTGTGGTTAGTGAACTCATTTTGGATGTTATCAAAATCAGATTGCAATGTCAGATTCAAGTCTTCCATATTTGTAGCTGTGGAAAAAAATTACCACATCATTGACATACAGCAATGATGCTAGAGTTGCTATGTGTGGATGGGAGGGCATTTAAAAACAAAGTAAAAAGAAGTGAGCTAAGAATGGACCCTTGAGACATACCCATAGTAAGAGAGACCATGAGAGACAAATCATTGGCAAGTTTTGCTGTACTGGTATCTTCTCATTAAATACTTTTTAAACCAGAGAACAACATTCTCAGACATGCCAACCTGATCAAAAGTAGCCAACAATAGTTGGCAACTGATAATTTCAAAGTCCTTGGTGAGGTCTACAAAGATGGCCACAGCACAATTGCCCTGAACAAGGGCTTTATGGATTGTCTGTGTGAACCCTCTAAGACCGTTGAACTGCTATGACTGGGACAGAAGCCATGCTGGGTTGGTGTTGGTATCATGTTCAACAAGGGTCCTAAAAGCAGGTCGAACATGATATGCTCAAGTACTTTGTCCATAGGGGACAGCAGTGAAATTGGATAATAGTTTTGAACTTTGGACTTGTCCCAATATTTTTAAATAGAGGCAACTATGGCCTTTTTCCAAATGGACAAGAACCAACCGTGGAATAATGAAAGGTTAAAAATGTTTGTGATAGGTGAAGAAATAAGATCTATGATAATTTTAATGAGTCAGCGCTCCAGAATGTTGCTTCCCATTGACGCTTTAGGATGCATCTTGGTTAAGTACTCCATAGTCTCTGTGGTGGAAAGAATTTTAAATTAAAACGTTGGCCCTACCAAGGGAAAAGTGGCAGAAATAGTGTAAGGCTCCACATCCACTGGCTTCCCCAAGTTATCTGTGTCAGTAGTTAAAGAAGACATCTTAGATTTCCTTTTGTTACCCAGCATGTCATTGATAAAATCCCATGTAGCTGCCACATTTTTCCTAGCAAAGTTTTGCTGTGTTGTCACAAAAGACTGGCATTTGAGATGTCCTATTATAGATTTGCATAGATTATGTAACTGCTTGTAGACGAGTAAAGATGCAGTAGCCCTTACCCTGGTCTTATCTCTGTCACACTTGAGCTTAAGAAGCTCAGGTGATACCCATTCCTGCATGTCACCTCACATTCTAAGATGCCTAATGGGGTCAAATTTGTTACATATTTGATTGAATCCAGCACAGAATATTGAGTCCCTCCTCAGGATATAAACTCCTATAATGCCAAACAAAAACATGCAACATCAAGGTTTCTAATGTTCTGTGAGATGACAAAAACAGGGGAGAATCTCTTTTTCCTGGCACTCCAACAGCAATAGACTGGATTATGATCACTAAGGTCATCTGGCAAAAAGCGGAATTGAACAATATTTGATGACTCAGAAACCAGTATCCAGTCTATTTTTGTTGAAGTCTCCACTTTGAGTTTACAGGGATCTTCTCTAATGGGTACATTGAAGGGAGGTAACCACTGAAAGTAGCTGCAGGTCTGAGGTGAATCTTATCTGTTAAGAATGGACCAAGATTGTTGAAGATGAGACTGTCTATAACAGGGTACCAGAACCAGAGCTGGGTATGGTACCCAAATGACAATCCAAGTGCAACAATATCAGTAGAAGTGATGCATATGGACAACAAAGTAATAGTAAGAGATAAGACAGTCTCATGTAAGGAACTAAGATATATGAACTGCGATTGTGAAAGTACTTGAATGGAACATGGTCTAGGTACTTATGAACTATAGGGTGGGATGCCAACCCCAAATGTACTTTAAATAAATTGTGAAGTGCATGCCTTGAGTTGCCGCTGAATCCCTATCCATTAAGGAAAAGGGGAACACGTATGAACTGTCAATTGTTTGGTGTCATCAGAACTGCTTCTGATGTCTGAGATAAACAGAGGCTGTTATGCTTAAAGTGTTTTCAAGGGGGCATCTGATTATCCATAACACATAGATACCCCTAGACACAGGGGTCACCTTGGACCATGCTTACTTAAAACTGAGCAGATGTGACACTCAACAGGCCTGCCTACTGATGAAGGCCCTGGTGGGCTGAAGTGCCGGGATATTGTGTACTAGTCTGGACTTCCATGGTGCCAAAATAAACACTTTTGGAACTTACTTTTGCCTATGAGTGTTTCACTCTATGAGTGTGGAGTGCTTTCCCTTTTATGACACTCAAAAGAGCAGGCTGAAGGGGGGCTTGTAGACCTTTTATTGACGGGTTGAATTTTTACCACATTTGAAACAACTATTCAGTGCTTTTTGTGGTATATGTTATTACAAACATATTGCACCAATAGTCCTTTATATATAATTATGCCTTATATAGATCCCCTGAATCACTTGCATGTAGAACCTTGTATATCCAAAGTTCTGTGAGCAGGTCAGTAGTTTTTTGTTTTTTTCTTGCAATATTCTGCTATGAAGAGATCTCTGTAACTGTACTAGCCCAGTTTTCTATCTTATTTAAGTTCAAATCCTGTAAGGCTCCAAATTGCTTATGTAGCTTAACGGAAGCAAAACACTCTATGCATTCATTCAGATAAAACAATAGCCCCCTTGCATAGCCTGGAACTAGAAGCAGTCACAGTACAATGTGTCATTTTGTGCCAGGCATCTTTCTCATAGAGCCTTCTAGATCCAAACAACAGAGCAGCAACTATTTCAGTTCAGTTCAGTTTTACTGTTCGGCCAATACACCATTACAATATGCTAAAAACATTACACTTTCATCACAGGTCACGCAAATAGGCTGCATAAGAAAACATAATTTCTTTTTTTGAAAAATATCATCGTTATATAAATAGTTTCAAGGGAGTATAAGCCCTAATGGTCTATATATCATTTTTTAACATTTAATTAAAGAACCAAACCTTAAATTGACTAATCCTAAGCCAATTTAAATTCGTTAGAAATTTTAAATATGTAAAACCATTTATAATATACTCAGAAACTCCATAGTCTTTCCCCAATTTCCATTTTAAATTATCTAGCTTCCTACAGGATACAAATCCTTATATCTTTACATGTTGATCCTATAATCCTAAAACGAATAACATAAAGTTACAGAAGATAGAACTAAAGTGCTTTGCCAGTTGGAGACTTTTTCTCACCTACTACACACAATAACTCAAAACTTAAAGGCTGATGATTTTAGCCCTTTTAAGTTTCCACCCCAAGTTTATTTTTCTGAGGCAAGGAGATGTTTTTCTTTATATTTGATCACTTGGTGACAAAAACTTTGAGGCCATCCTTGCATCCTCTATTGTATGTGGATGTAAAAGCACAAACAATGGATCATATTCTGCATTTACATATTTTATAAGAGAATTGTTTAGTAAATTAAACCGTGGAGTTTTATATAAGGGACACTGCACCATAATGTGATAAAGATTTTCTTCAAAGACCCTATTACAACTATATAATTCAGAATGGAAATTAACAGAAGCCATTCTATTAAAAAAAGCATATTTAGAGTAAATAATTCCCATCCTTGCCCAAGTAATCATTTTCCTGTTTAAGGGGGTAAGAGGTAAGGTTAAATAATTCTCTAGAAATGAATCTATCTTGTTTTGACTTAACCAAATAGCCTGACGTTGAGTTCTAAGCAATTCCATTTGTTTTTCCTGAGCAAGCCTAATAATTTTCTTTTTAGCAAATTTCTTGAATAAGGGGGATATTATATTATCATTGATTTTTCCCAATCTAACCAAAGATGGTACATGGATATTCTTCCCAAGATACTTTGAAAAGTTTTTACCCAGGGGGATTTATAATTTTGTTTTTGCCAAGAAATCTTTTCCTTCAAGCACAGCAAAGGCAAACAGTTAACCTGACAATTAATAATTTTTATCCAATAGCCCATCATACGTATCTCAATAATTATAGCAATGGGAACTCTTCCCAGTTCAGCCCTTACTGTTGCATTGGATGTAGATAATGGCACCTGTAATAAGGATTTGTAAAAAAAAGAAAGGGGAATCTCCAAACATGGAGTGGAATTTATACCCCAAACCTCTGCTCCATATGTAAGAATGGGATTAATTTTAGCTTCTCCAGCCACTAGTGCAGATAATACCGAGTGTCCTGCATATTTCGTGTTAAAGCGTAGCAAGGCTTTAGCAATCAATCTTGCCCTTGCTGCTTGGTCCCTCCAGTGTGTTGACCATGCTCCATTCGAAGTGAAGTTAACACCCAGATATATATAAGAAGTCACTCTATGTATGGATTCATTATTTAAATAAAACCTTGGTTCCTTTCTTTTACCGTGGTGTGAACCAAAATTCATAAACTTAGTTTTCTTCATGTTTATTATTAGATCTAATTGCTTACACTTAGCATTAAGTTGTGTTATTTTATTTTGCAATCCTTGACTGGAGAGTGCCAATAGAATTAAATCATCTGCGTAAGCAAGAGTATGTACAGGAAGGTTCTTAATTTTAGGGGAATCAAGACTAGGTATTTCCTTATAAGAAAGGAACCAAGGTTTTATTTAAATAATGAATCCATAGATAGTGTGACTTCTTATATATATCTGGGTGTTAACTTCACTTTGAATGGAGCATGGTCAGTACACTGGAGGGACCAAGCAGCAAGGAGAGAGGATCACAAATTTAGAAGTCAGTAGACATCTGGGAACAAGCGACCACTGCACAGTGTGCTTCACAATAAGCACAACCATGGAGACCAGCCATACAAAAACAAGCATACTAGACTTTAGAAGGCTGACTTTGACAAAATGGGTGAATACCTGAGGAATACACTAGCAAATGGCCAAAAAGGAGGGGTGGAAGAACAATGGAGAAAAATTAAAACTGCCATCATAGAGGCAACAGGCCTTTGTGTGAAACAAATAAAGAAAACAAAGTGGAGTTAAAAAACCACTATGGTTCTCAAAAGAGGTGGCAGGGAAGGTTAAGGAGAAAAAGGCTGCATTCAAAAAGTATAAGGAATCACAGAAGGAGCGCCACAGGGAACTGTATCAATTAAAGCAGATAGAAGTGGGGAAGGCAGTCAGAATAGCAAAAGCCCAAACCGAGTAAAAAATAGCCAATTCAGTTAAGAAGGGGGATAAAACCTTTTATAGGTACATTAGGGAGCATAGAAAGGTTAAGGGAGGAATAGTGAAGATTAATAAGGGAGAGGGGAGGTGGGCAGAGGGAGACAGTGAAAAGGCAGAGATACTGAATGAATACTTTTGCTCAGTATTCACAAAAGAAGATGAGGAGGAGTTACCTAAACCAGACAATAGAAGCACTCTGGGTAGGGGGGTTGACACCAGTACATTTACAGAAGAAAGAGTCCTGAAAGAACTCTTAAAACTCAAGGTGGACAAAGCAATGGGGCCTGACAGGATTCACCCCAGAATCCTAAAAGAACTAAGGGAGGACCTAGTGACACCACTGGCCACACTTTTTAACAAATCATGGGAGGATGGGGTGGTACCTGAGGACTGGAGGAGGGCAGACGTGATTCCCCTTCACAAAAGTGGGAGCAAGGCAGAAGCAGGAAACTACAGACCTATAAGTTTGACCTCAGTTATAGGGAAAATGATGGAATCACTTCTGAAAGAAAGAATTGTTGAGTACCTAGAGGCCAGCGGGACACAGGACCCAAAGCAGCATGGATTTACAGCAGGACGGTCATGTCAGATGAATCTAATAGACTTCTTTGACTGGGTGACCAAAGTAATAGACCAGGGAGGGGCTGTGGATATGGCCTACCTAGACTTTAGCAAGGCATTTGACACAGTCCTGCACAAACCATTAATAATCAAGTTAGCCAGCCTGGGAGTGGGTCCCAGGGTGGTAGTCTGGGTAGCAAACTGGCAGCACAACAGGACACAGAAGGTAATAGTGAATGGAACACATTCTGAAGAAAGGGAGGGGTCACTAGTGGAGTACCTCAGGGCTCAGTACTGGGTCCAGTCCTCTTTAACATCTTTATAGGTGACATTGCAGAGGGTCTGGAGGGAAGGTATGCCTCTTTGCAGATGACACAAAGATCTGTAACAGAGTTGATACACAAGGGGTAGAAAGGATGAGAAGGGACTTGGCAAGGTTGGATGAATGGTCAGACATGTGGCAACTTAGATTCAATGCAAAGAAGAGCAAAGTAATGCACCTGGGAAACAAAAACCCAGGAGAAGAGTACACAATAGCAGGGGAAGTACTAACAACAACAAAAATGGAAAGGGACCTGGGGGTAGTCATATCAGATGATCTAACAGTTGGTAAGGAATGTGAGAAGTCAGTAAGGAGAGCCAGGGGGATACTGGGATGCATAGGAAGGGGCAACACAGGTAGAAAAAGGGAAGTGGTTATCCCTCTATACAGACAGTTGGTGAGACCCCATCTGGAGTACTGTGTGCAGTTTTGGAGACCTCATCTAAGCAAGGACATAGACAGGATGGAAGCAGTCCAGAGAGAGGGCAACTAAAATGGTACGGGGTCTGCATCAGAAACCATACGAAGAGAGACTGAGAGCTTAATATGTATACCCTTGATGAAAGGAGGGATGGGGGGACTTAATAGAAATGTTCAAGTACCTCAAGGGAATCAACAAAGTCCAGGAGGATACAATCTTTCAGAAAAAGAGATGTGTAAGAACAAGGGGGCACAATTTAAAGATAGAGGGGGGATGGCTCAGGGGTAATGTGAGGAAATTTTTTTTCATGCAGAGAGTGGTGGATGCATGGAACCACCTTCCTGAGGAGGTTGTTGGGTCTAAAACAATGGGGGAATTCAAACATGCATGGGACAGACATAAGGCAATTGTAGTGGGGGGTGGCAGGAAGTAGGCTGTTGGTTAACTAGAATCTGCAGCTTATCCAGTAGGTAGGGAAATGGGCAGACTGGATGGGCCAAGTGGTCCTTATCTGCCATCAATGTCTATGTTTCTTGTTTCTATATGTCATAAGGGAATCAATGTACAAGCTAAATAAAAGGGGTGCCAAAAGGCATCAGAGTTTTACTCCCGATGTTGTTCTGAAATCATCAGAAATACTACCCTTATTATCATATCTAACAGCTGAGGTTGTATGTGTGTATAACATAAATGGGAACCAAAAGGTTCAATGGTAAATGTTTTTCCATTAATATTTCCCAGAGTTTAGCTCTGTTTACAGAGTTAAATGCTGCCGAAAAGTCAACAAATAACACATACAACTTCATTTTGCGGAATGACCTATATTTTTCTATCAAATGTGAAAGAATATAAATAGTATCTATAGTTGAAAAATTCCTGTGAAAACCCTCTTGAAACATGGATAAAGGGGAACTTTCCTCTGTCCAATATTGTAATTTTTGTAATAATATTTTAGCAAACATTTTTCCACTAATATCTATAAAGCTGATTGGGCGATAATTACATGGAGTTTGAAAATGTCCTTTTTTATGAATTGGTGCAATTATGTTTCTTGTCCGTGAAGTGGGGATAAATCTCTCCCTTAAGCATATATTAAAAAAATTTGTGAAAAAAACTACCCAGTAATTCAAATGTGCTTTATAAACTTCTCTGGGAATCAGGTCAGGCCCAGGGGCTTTGTTATTTGAAAGGTTTATAATGGCATCTTCTACCTCCTGGAATGTAAACACTAAAGGAGTGTATCCCCCCCCCCCAATATGACTATCTACCACTTCTTCCCCAGAATTGGGATGTTTACTAAGCAGTGAGTTGTTGTGTACTATCCAGGTCTCTTTAGGAATATATATTGGTGGGATTAAATTCTGGTTTTTATTTCCTTTGTCTACTAATGCCCAAAAGAGCCTAACATCACCCTCCTTAATAGCTTGATACATGACTTCCCACTGTTTATGTGTAAACTCATTTTTTTTTTGCGCAAGAAATTTTTTATAGTCACTATGAGCTTTATTTAACTTAAGCATCGCCCTCTTGGTCGGGTTTTTTTTTGTTTGCCTAATTAGCCTCCCTAAGTTCCCTTTCTCTCTCATACATTGGGTGTCAAACCAGGATGATGACTTACGCTTACTAATATTTATTTTAGTAATTTGTTAATATCCTAGATTCAATAACTGGTTAATTTGTTCACTTTTAATGTCAAACTGTATGCTAGAAAAGAGGCAGGCAAAACTAGGGGAATATAGTAAGTCTGATACCCCATTCATAGTTTTATTGTTCAGCCTCAATCTCATTTTCCCTTGACTTTCGACATCCGCCATTGGGTTTATTGGGGAAGAGGTGTTAATACCATAGTTCCTAAAGGCCAACAAAATTGCTGCATGATCACTTTCTATTCGCATAACCACCTCCAGTCTCTTGAAGGACTGATAACTAAGAGGGGAGCATAAAATGAAATCAAACACACTCCTACCTACTGGGGAGAAAAATGTACTTTCCCCTTCCCGGTTCCCTTCCTGTCTCCCATTAAGAATCAAGAAATTATTATCCATAATAAAAGTTTGAAAACCTCTCCCTACCTAATTAACTGTCATGTCTGTCGATTTTCTTAGTTCAAGATCTGACATATATAATTGTTCTTGTAAAACTGGTAGATTATCAAAATTTGCTATCCTAGCATTAAAATCACCTGCAATTAATACAATATCTACCATATTTAATTATGTGGTTGCATCTATTTCCATAGATAGTTTAAACCAAATATCATATGTAGGGTGAGCATGAAAACTAGGGGGAATGTAAACATTCACAATCAGTACTATACTAGAGTCCCAATTAACTACTACCATGAGAATTTCAGGGGTAGGAGAGTAACTTTTTAGTACCCTTAATCCGTTCCTGATTTTTATCAGGGTTGCTAAACCTCCTTTGTTTCTCCCATGCATTTTCCCTTTAATTGCAGGGGCATAATTTGATTTGTAGCCATTAAGATAGGGCTGTGTTAGTGCCCATGTTTCCTGGAAGATAATGGCTTTGAATCTAGAAACAAAACTATCCCATTGTGGATCTGCAACTTTATAGTGAAGTCCTGCTATGTTCCAATTAAGAACATTGCAAGTGACATTACTTATTAACCCCCAATCATGTTCTAATGATATGTCAAAATCTTGACTTTCAAATGGTTGTAGTCATGGTAGAGTTAATCTAGGTTGAACGTGGAATTCCCACTCATTCGATGCTACCAGATAAATACCCACCTCATCCAACATATATCTGATTTCTAAAAGTAATACTGATAATTGCGCAGAAGAAATAAAACAATTCATCTGGGTTGCCTCTTTACCCTCCAGTACCCTTTCTGCCTGAGCTAGTTCATCAGTATGTATTTGAATTTTGGTGATAGCTAAAAGAATCACCCTCAGAAGAGATGCTAAATTGGCAGCGGTTTCTACCTCCAGTGTATCTATTCCAAAGATAGAAAACACAGAGCATTCAGGAGAGACTCCAAACTCCCAGTTCAGCTGAGCAAAGTAGAATTAAATTTGTCATATGATATTATTTTTCCTGGTTTTGTCCCATTATAGGTACTTTTCCAAATTGTGGCTCAAGTAACCGGTGATGATAACAACATTCCCAATGAATTTAGCAGGCCTTGCTTTGCTCACACTTGTTTTGCCATATCCATATTAGGTAGCACAAAATAAACTGATTTAGTAGGGTTGAGAGTATCCCTAGTTACCATATTAAGTGCAGCAGCAACAGCTGGTAGCCCCAATTCAACTCTTAACAAGTGGGCTATCAAGTTAGTCAATAAGACATTAGTTTCATAATTTTTAACATACATCTGACCTAATTTGAAAACTACTTCATTACCTGTGCATATTAAATTATATGCTTCAGGTTCTTCCTTATCAAAGGGGTAGGGATCCTCCATCAATAACAATGGATTACATCCAACACCCATTTTGGACTGGTCTCTACTAATAAAATTCTCTGTTGGAATTGTCCTTTGGTCCAGTATGGGTTTACATATCCCCATTCCCTGTTTTTTTTGGGGGGGGATTATTTCCTTTGGGCCTATTTACTACACCAATGTTCCCCCTATTCGATGAGTGAGGATATTCTTGGACTGCCTGTGTCCCATCTAAAATAGTGTGACCATTAGTCTCTGCCATTATAAGAGGTCCCTTTATGTTACTTTCATTTTTGGACATCTTATTTTTGTTCTGTTTCCTGGATTTATTGATTTTGGATTTTCTATTAGGTTTAATCTCCTTTTTTTTTCTTATTGAGCCCATCACTCTTTTTATCTTTTGGAGTCTCAGATATAATTAATGATGGAAATGATAAGTTGTGCTTTATTCTATGAACCTCATTTTGTTTAACCAGCTGTGAGATTTGTTGTTCAAGTAAAGTAAACCTCTCTATGCAAAAGTGTGGCAAGTTTTCCAGGGCTGCTTTGATACCATTATATGCGTCGAGCAACACAGCATTAGACATCACCAGATGGGCTAGAGCCTTAATGGTATATTTAGATATAGTATCAGGACATTGAGCAAAAAAATCCTGCTATAACTGGATGTTCTGTACCTCTCTGTTCAAAAATCTCATCTGGAGATCCATTTAAAGTTACATTCATAGGGTCCTCTTTATCCGTTATCAAACTAACAGCCTCTTTTGAGATTTCCAACGGGCTGAATAAGTTCATCCCTGATGGGAAGCCGGAGATACCCTCATCCTTCACTACAGAGGCCCCTTGATTTGCCCCGTAACAAAAAGAGTGAGCTACTGACTCCCCTGCCCAGCCATCTTGGGTAGAGGCCCCTAAAGAATCTGTTATTTTAGCTTCTTTCCTCAAGGATACCTTTGTTTGGTCACATAAATAATGTGAAGGGATCTGACTATTCTATTTTATACCTTTCTGAGGTTTCTTTGACCTTTTTGGAAAAAAGTTGGTGATTTTCCCTTGACGAGATGATATATTAGAAAAGGAGATTGAATTTTTAATTTCCTCCATGTCAGAGGTTGTAACTCCATTGTTGGAGGTAATTGATGACATTTTATTTTCATGATATGCATCATTTACACTCCTTTCACCTTCAATAGACTCATTATCCAGTAATTTTACCAAGGCAACTTGACTTAAATTATTCAGGAGTGACAGGCCCTGCTTCAGGTCCATCTCTTTTCCAGAGTTTTGCTTAATGTGATTAAGTTCTGGGTTATATCCATAAACATCAGATCTAAAGTCATAAGCAATTTCATCTTTGATAGAATAGGGAGAAAAAGAGACTGGAGTTACTCCTGCAAGTTCTTTTGGGGTCAAGGCTGTAATGACTAGATCATGAGTGTATACACAACAATTATTCTTAACCCTCTGAGTACCATTTTGGGGTTTGCTCCCTTTGCTCTTTCCCATTATATTCTTGTCCACCACCTTACCACTACGTGTATACATGACATAAATTTAACTAGTTAACACTCAATAGGCCAAGTCCCCTAACTATGTTCTTACCCTTGATAATGAATTAAAATACCAATGAGAAGAAGAACCAGTCTCCCAATAGGAGCAATAGGAACAGGCAGACAAATGAAGTAATTATTATAGTAATTATTGTAATTGACTGCTTGTTTAGCAGGTAATTGGAGTATAGCAAGCTATCTATATGACAGCATTAAAGACACAGGGCAGGATATTCAGAAGGGTTGCGCATGGCGCAACACAGTTGCGCCATGTGCAACCCACTGATGAGCCCCAGCACGATATTCAAACGGGGATTGAGCCTGGAACAAATCCCGATGCGCCGGAGTGCATCAGTAATGTATGTGGCGCAGGTAGGGGGTGCATGCCCATGCATACTCCGCACATCCCGATATTCAGCCCGGGATGTGCTGAGCCCATGCATGCGCAACCCCTACCTACGCTGCACACAGGTGAGCCAAAAAAAAAGGAGCAACAGCTGGCCACCCACAGGTGAGCTGCTGTATTGCAGGGCACAACACGGCAGCTGCCACCTGTGGGTGGCCACCCGAGCTCCGGCTGCACCTTCGTGGAGGCGCCCCTCCATGCCCAATTGCGGGCATATGTAGAAAAAGGATAGTCCTATATCCCTGCTGGTCCAGTGGACCACTCACAGACTGATCACGGGCATTTGTATTAAAGAACAGTCCTATATCCCTGGTGGTCCAGTGGAACGCTTGCAGCCCGATCGCGGGTGTCAGTGAAAATAATGCCACCAATCCAACCCTGGTGGTCTGGTGGTACCCCCTCCCCACCCACCTACTGAGCCCCACCGCCCGGCTCCCCAGTCAGCTAAGGGTGGCAGCTCCCCACCCGCTTGCCGCCCTGCCACCCACTGACTGACACCCGACGTAAGGCTGTACACCCATTGGTCCACAGCATGAGCCAATGGGCATGTAACTCCATGTGTCAGTACATAGTCCAGATATGTGAATGGATCCATTCACATATCTGGACTGGTAGTACGGGCATAGCTGCACACCCATTGTCTCATGCTGTGGACCAATGGGTGTACAGCCCTTCCATACGGTGTCAGTCAGTGGGCGGCGGAAGCAAGCAGGGGAACTGCCACCCGCCACTGACTGGGGAGCGGGCAGGCCCAGTGGGCGGGTGAGGGGTGTACCACAGACCACCAGGGTTGGATTGGTGTGGCATTATTTTCTACTGACACCCGCGATTGGCCTGCAAGCGGTCCACTGGACCACCAGGGATATAAGACTGTTCTTTAATACAAATGCCCACAATCAGGCTGAAATCAGTCCACTGGACCACCAGGGATAGTGTTAACAGGTTTAAACAGACTCATGCCTGTGATCGGGCTGCAAGCGGTCCACTGGATCACCAGGGATATAGGACGATTATAATATTCTACATATGCCTGCAATCGGGCTGCAAGCGGTCCACTGGACCACCAGGGATATAGGATGATTATAATATTCTACATATGCCTGCGATCGGGCAGTGGGGCACTTTGCCATGATGTGCAGGGGGCGTCAGTCCCTGATGGCTGCAGCCTGGCAGGGCGTCAGGTGCAAGTAGCCGGGGATCGGCGCACCTGCATGCAAATTGGGCTATAATGACATGCAAACAGCCCCATTTGTGCCTTGCATACATTATGGCCCCATTTGCATGTGCACTTTTGAATATCACGGTTGTTGCACCTAGCGCAACGGAACTTACGCTAGCGCATCTCCCTGCTTCACATTGGCCACTTGTGCTGGCACAGTGCCACTGTGCCATGCACACTGCGGGTGGCCAGGGTGCGATATTCAATGATGCTGTGCCATGGCGCAGCTCCGTTGAATATCACCCTGTTAATGCCCCTGTGCAGCCAAGTTGCGCTGCACCCAGGCTTGCACAACAGCCTGGTGCAGTCTGAATATCCCACCCACAGTATCTAGGGAAAAAAAAAATAAGTTTCTTGAGAATTTCCATTTTCCAAGTACAGTCAGAGATGTACAATGCAGTCTATTAGATCTTCGGATCTTGACAGGAAAAACCGGGTCTCCAGAAGTTCAATGGCAAAAAGAGCAAATTGGGGTGTCCAGGCTCAGGCGTCTTAGACTGATAAAAGGAATTTGTTCAATACTGGGAATACCAGGAATACCCAGCATATAGTCAAAAGTTCACTTAATAGATCAATGGAGAGTCTCTTCCCTGATAAGGAACAAAAAAGGTCCTTTAAATATGTCCCAGCTGGTATTAAAAATGTTCAAAACTCTCTGCGCAGACTTTAAGTTTTCAGTACGCTCTTCGTCTGTCACCTCGAGCCGTAAGGTAATAAAAATCCCTTCTGTGCACTTTTAGTTCTTTAGGTTCCTTCTTCGAATCCCTCCAGATGACACTGGTGCTTATCCTTTCTTTCTTTCCTACTTCTTTTTCTTTCCTTCAGTAAATCTCTCCAACACCACCACATTCACCATACAGTTCTTACACCCAGTTCTTGCACCCTAAATATTATAGGAAGTATGGGAGATACTGGGGGTATATTTGTACTTCCCTCTTGCTTCGCCCCTTAATCATACACAGTTCTCCAATTTCCCAATGTTCACACTATATCACTATAGCAAACAGGCCAAGCCTTCAGGTACTCTTCTTCCTCAGTTTGTTTTATATTTCTCCTCTGAGCATATGATAGGGATCTTGGAAAAAAAAGAGATAATAAAGAGATTGTACCACCAGTATAAGTCCTACTTTAATATCTACTTTATATTTCTGAATTTGTACAGATTCTCAATTATACACTACTGTTAAAAAGGAAGAAAATCCGAGGATATTAAAATCTGATATATACAGATATATACAGATTCTCTATTATGAAAACCCCAAAATTATTAGGATCAGCCTCAAAATGTCTTGCCAATAGCTTATGAGAACAGACGCAGAGACGAGAGAACAAAGAAATCAGTTGGTAATAATAAAAACTTACTTTGTGTCCATATTAGATCCCTTGTCTCTCTAGTCCTTTAAAAAAAAAAAAACAGCGAAAGACTCTTTCCAAATCCAATGAAGCTGGTGCTAGTGCCGGTAATAGCTGCTAATAGCTGCTGTTTGCTGTCTAAGGTGTCTAGACGGGCTTATCTTGCCAAAGCTGTTTTATCAAAATTAGCTACAGCTCACAGCTCACAAGTAAGATCAGAAAAACAGTGTTAAAATTACAGCTCGAAGAACGCAGTAAGTATGAAATATGTAGGAGGGGTGCTGCAAATGGCGATTCTGAACTAAGGACGCCATGCATGCACTTTATACAATATACAGTCGTACCACCTGACCCAAGTGTGCAAAAAACCAAAACTGAGAAACTTAAAAAATATTTCTTTTAGACTTTAGAAGGTCCTTCTAAGGCAATTCCACCTATTGTAAACTTTTCCCTAGCTTGTTTCTAACTTACCTAGCTATGGGAACAGTAATATCTAATCAAGTCTAAAAGAATAAATACAGTTTAAAATCATCTGATTTGGTGAATTTTTCTCATCTGAATAGGTCAATTTGCAGACAAAAAGAAGAAAAAAAGTATAATATGAACAATCACTTCCTCTTGCATTTTGCGTTTTCACTTGTTTTTCCTCTGTTATCCTCAGCACTTCGCAGTGCTTCCTCCATCTCCTTCAAGGGGATGGCTGCTCCACCTTCAGTAATCCAGCCCTGTGAGAGGGAGAAGATGGGAATGGACAGAAAAACCAGAAGACAGCTGCACAAGACAGCCTGGAAAGAGCTGAAGTCTTAGACAGGTATGGCAATTTTCTTAGGTGGCATACTTTTTCTAGAATTTAGAAAGCTTAACAAGAGCTCCTGCTCTGCAAGCTACTCCTCAGCTTGCTAGCGTGCAGCCAACAGCAACTACGCTCCTAAGGTTTACAGTAGTGCCTGAGAGATCTAAATACTGATTGCACTGCACCTGACCATGTATCAGTGCATATTAAAAATGGCTTCCACTACAATGTATGTTATTTACATACAGAAGGGCTTGGGTCCAAATGGGTATATCATAGAGTATTATATAGTATTATTCTCTGTCTTCTCAAAGAAAGACAGCAGGGACCTGACTAAAAATGGCATCAAGACAGCTGTCTGGGGTGTTCCAGAAATAAGATAGCCAGTATTTACCAGAGAAAGGGTCCAGAAGGGGTTAGAAGCCCTAAAGGTACAGTAGATAATGCTGCAGGGCCAGATGGGATGCATACAAGGGTGCTCAAGGAGATGGTAGCAGAACTGGCTGAACCCCTACTATGGCTATTCAACTGCTCAATACACACTTGGGTAGTTCTGAAAGACTGGAGGGTAGCAAACATTGTCTTTCTACATAACGGGGGGGTCAAGGAGTAAGCGGGGAACTAAAAACCTGCCAGTCTTACCTCTGAAGTGGGCAAACTGATGGAGTCACTGGTCAAAGACTACTAAAATGGACTACCTAGAGAACAATGGTCTACAGGACAGCAAATAGCATGGGTCTGCAGCAGGTAGGTCTTGTCAAACCAACTTGATAGTTTTTTTTTAAATCTGGGTAACGAGGGTAGTATATGGGCCATGCTGTGTATTTACTCTACTTTGGTTTCAGCAAGGCTTTCAACTCCATGCCACACAGAAGATTGCTGAAGAAGTTGGAGGACCTGGGCATGACTAGGGACATAGTCAGATGGGTAGGAAACTGGTTTGAGGAGAGACAGCAGAGGATGATGGTAAGCAGGTTCAAATCAGAAGAGAGGAACGTCATGAGTGGGGTGCCACAGGGATCTGTCCTGGGTCCTGTCCTCTATAATACATTCATCAGTGATACTGGAGTGGGCATCCTGGGCAAGTTGTGTCTCTTTGCAGATGACACAAAGCTCTGTGGTACATTAGATAGTGACAAAAGGAATCAGGGAGATGCAGAGGGCTCTACAAAGGTTAGAGAGGTGGTTTAAGGTTTAGCAGTTGACATTCAATGTCAATAAGTGCAAAGTTATGCATTTAGGGAGCAGAAACACCAGGACAGAGTATTGGAAGGGAGGTGTAAAACTGAGCACTATTGTAGAAGAGTGGGACCTGGGAGTCATCATTAGGGACTCCACCAAGCAATCAAGCCAGTGTAACAAAGCCTATTGTAAGGCTAATAGGATGCTGGGGTGTACCGGAAGGGAAGATCAGTTATTGGAGGCCCGGCACCTGCTAAAGCTGTGGAGTGCTTATTTGCTACTTCAAAACAGGCTCTTTAAATAAAACACTGTTCTTGTGGACAGTCTTCCAAAACAATGTAGTACTTTTATTGAAAGTTAGAAAACATGCTCACACATAATCTTCGTAGAAAAAATCTTCAGAAAGTTCAGTGTGATACTAAGTAAATTACCACAGTTGATACACAGGTATAAAACCTCGCTCCCACAAGCAAACAAGAAGGTCCAGGTCACCTGACGTGTTTCGCTTGTGATGTGCTCTTTAAGTCCTTTGAAATTGATTTGGAAGACTGTCCATGATCACAATGTTTTGTTTATAAAGCTGGTTTGGAAGAAGCTGATAAGCATTCCACACATTTAGCAGGTATCGGTCCTCCAATAACTGATCTTGCAATTACCATTTTGACTTTGGCACTGCTGCTCCTTGGTGCAGTCACACTGCTCACACACATTATATCAGCAGGGTATTGACAGCGAGAAAAAAGAAATATTACAGCCTCTATATAGGTCACAGGTGAGGCCGCACCTGGAATACTTTGCTCAGTAATGGAGTAAAGATTCAAGAACCCGAGTGGAAACTGGAAAGTTTAAGAGAGCTGTGAAGACATCTATTTTATGGAAAGGTTGGTGGAGCCAAGGAACAGTCTGACAATGTATCTGCTGAGTGTCAAGACCATAAATGGTTTCAAGCATGGCTAGAACAGAGTCACTGGTGAGGCCACACATGGAATACTGTGCTCAGTTCTGGATTTCTCACCTAAGGAAGGACAGGGACAGGCTGGAGATGGTGCAGATACAGGGTGACCAAGATGATATTGGGCCAACAGGGCACACCATATGATGATCATGCCAAGGCACTGGAGATGTACTTACTGGAGACCAGTGAGTGTGGGGGAGGGAGGCATGATGGAGATATTCAAGTTCCTGAAGGAAATAAACAAGGTAAGTTGAAGGGAACTATTTGGCAGGAGTAAAGAGTCAAGAACCCGTGTTGAAACTGGAAGGTTTAAGAGAGATGGGATGAAGTCTATTTTATGGAAAGGCTGGTGGAGCCATGGAACAGTCTGATAACTCATCTGCTGGGTGCCAAGACCATAAATGGCTTCAAGCATGGCAAGGACAGAATGAAGAGTTTGGTGGTTACTCCAGTTAGCAACAGTAGGGAAGGGAGTAGAGGTGTGAATGGGGAGCAACAGAATCCTATATGGACAACAGGCCCAAAGACAAATAGGGAACTACGAGCAGACTAGATGGACACTTGGCCTTTTTCTGCTATCATTGTCTGTGTTTTTCTGTTTCTAAAACCTGCAAGAAACAAGTGCTACTGTACATGATCCACTAACCGTGTCCTGGAGGGAGGGACCACCACCCATCCTGGGAATATATCGCCACTATCCATTATCCTGAAACTGGGGAAAAAACATGAGTATTGTGAATCTTACCACCCGATATTTGTTTTGAATATGGATTACATACTGTTCATGACAATTTTAGCCAAGAGACTAGACAGGCTACTCCTGGAAGTCATTGGAGGGGAACAGACAGAGTTTGTTTGGGTCCAACAAACTATGAACAATGCCTGCAGAACACTGTATATCCACCATGGCAATCATTTCAGAAGGTCAGAAGCCACAGTCCTTAGTCTTGACATTGAAAAGGCCTTAGATCATGTCTCCTGGCCTTTTCTTTAGGGTGTAATGGAGAATATTGTCAGTGGCTCAGTAGGTAGCACACTTGCATCTGAAGCTGGGAGATTAGAGGGCTGTGGGTTCAGTTCCCACATCTGGCACTTGGGTTAATATCCCAGTACTGACACTGTAGTGCAACATTAGAGGGGTGTTGCACTTCTGAGGTGCCGTCTTTCGGATGAGCCGTTAAACCGAGGCCCCATCTGCCTGGATTGGTGATAGTTCAGGTGGATGTTAAAGATCCCATGGCACTTATCGAAAAAGAGTAGGGGAATTTCGCCGGTGTCCTGGCCAAATTTCCCTCATTCACTAAAAATACCTCCAACAGTTTCATCTGGTTCAAGGTCAGTTGGCATTCATCTGTATCCCCCTCCCCCGGGTAGTGCCTGAAAATATGCAGAATTTGTCTAGTGCACTTACTCGGTCAACAAAAAATAAATAAATAAAATAAATAAAAACAATATTGTCCTTCCATTACCATTCCCACATTTGCTGTAAGAGGTTTACCCATCACCAAAGACATATGGTGAGGTTAATGGTCACATCTCCCCCACCACTAACCCTGCGTAGAGTCACTTGCCAGGACTGTCCCTGTCCCTGCTTCTTTTTGCTTATTATATGGAGTCACTAGTGCAGGTGTTTTGGATCCATCCCAGCATAGGTGGTGTGAAGTGCAGGGGTCAGTAACATTGCATCACACTCTATGTGGATGATGTGCTCCTGTAACTATCTAATCCCTCTAAATCTATCCACTGGCTTTTGAGGTCCTTCAGACCTTTTTGTGTCATTTCAGGGTATAAGCTGAACACCACAAAAAATTGAGGCTCTTCAATTTCACCCCCTCTGAAGGGCTGAGAACCAAACACCCCTTGAAATGGGACCTTTCTGTAAATAAAATACACTGGGGTGCAGCTTACTAAAAATCCAGAGAATATTTTTAAGGCTAATAATGAATGTTTCATGGCTCAGTTGATTCAAGACTTAAATTACTGGATGATCCTCCCCTCTGGCCTAAAGTGCAATGTGAATTTGATCTGAATAGTAACGTTGTCGTGTCTTCTCTTTCTTATCCAAAACCTCCCTCAGTACATTTGTTTCAGCTCTTGGAATCACTGTCAAAAGCTCATCTTCCACTGTCTCTGGGCTGGGGGGGCCCAACCTCAAATAAAATTCCCTACTTTAAATTATCTCTAAGGATAGAGGAAGCCTCACCCTACTACATTTTTTGGTGCTGTTACGGGGCAACAGTGCTATGGGTAATCTGGCTATAGCATGTGGTGAGAGACCATCTGGCAACAGCTGAAAAAGGGCATCTTCCCATTTCTGGGCATGATACAATCCCAGTTCCATACTCAGGGTGGGGAGGTTGTCTGAAGCTCCCTTCCTCCATTTATTCAACTATTTGTTCAGGGCTGGAGGGAGCTAAGAAAGAAATATCATCTCACTCCTTTCTTTGCATATTTTTCCCCACTGGCATCATGAGGGTTTTCCCCCTGCCAATCCGGATCCAAGCTATTGCTAGTGAGGTAGATTTTCTCTCCAGTACATTCACCAGCTGTTTGATGGTAACACAGTAATATCCTTTGAAATAGTAATACAGAGATTCGGGGTCCCATGGACCAACTTCTACCATAATCATCAGGTACTTCAATTTCTGACATCTCTCCTACTTGCCACTCAAGATATTTCACTTTTCCCACTGATAGTCCGAGCTTTTGTCCACTTCAGGAAAACAGGTACAATGCAACACCTAGTATCCTGCCCATTGGAGGAACCAGGCACTGATTGGCAGTTTCTGCTCCTCGGCTGATTTTCCAACTCCTGGCGCTTCCTGATCTCTGGGAAATCTCTTTCTGTGCTGTGTTCCAGACTGAACTTTTGTAAATGTAATTACTTATGTTATGCATCAATTGGTCTTACTTTACCTGCCAGTTTAGCTAGTCTATTACAAGCCTCTAGTCTGCCTCTCGTTGCTATTTGCTGCTGTGAGACTAGTGCTGGGCAAACTGTATTGCTTAGTAGCTGATGTTTGACTGCTTAGACCTAGCTACTGAGTAAGATTGTTGCATTTTTTCATTTCTGCCTCTACTGCCAAACCGTGTCTCCTGTACCACACTGGTCACTCTGCTAATTATTAATTTCTCCTCCCCACTTGCAATGCTGTTTCTCTAAACAGCTTAATTTCTTCTCTGCCTTACCTAAAAACCCTCGTCTTACACCCCCTCCTGCTGCTTCAGTTGTCCTCCTCAGATGTCCCGGCGCCAAAGCACAGAACCCCCCCTTCCTGTTAACTCCTCTTCTATCTCTAAATAATTGCCCTGCATTTGCCACCTCTTTACCTCGTGCTTTGTCTTTTCCCATAGCCTGCCCCCCACTGAGCTTGCTATTGTACTCTAGCTGTATTTAATCCTCTGTCTTTCCCTTCTTGTTCCATAGACAGCCCATCTGAGGGCTTCCCAAGCTGCTGCTGAGGCCTCAGCACTCTCCGAGCCGGCCACAGCTAACAGACCGCCCGACTGACCCCCGGACAGATTCAGGTACACACTGGACCTCCAAAATGCATGGTTTTGAATGCCGCTGTTTTGACTGAATGCCCAGTGGAGGAGCCAGGCACTGATTGGCAGTTTCTGCTCCTCGGCTGATTTTCCAACTCCTGGTGCTTCCTGATCTCTGGGAAATCTCTTTCCGTGCTGTGTTCTGGACTGACTTTTTTCAGCCACCCCCCTCCTCCACCTCCTCACAGTATTAAATAGACCCTTGCTCAGTCCCTTTCCTCAGCCTAGCAGCTGATTGGTCATTCCACTGCTGCACATTCTTATGGTTATTGGCCTCCCTGTCTTCAATACCTGACTTGACCCACTTTCTTACCATACTGACCCTTTTTAAAGCAATCTCATACACAGAGCTGCACATTTGCTCTCAAGGTTTTCTCCAGCCACTCCAGTTAACTCCTCTCAAATAATGCTGTAACTTGCCCTATTGATAGGGACCTCACCCTAATTCAACTATATACCCTTTTAATTCTTACACTTCCACTGCCTATGGTGACATACCCAGTCACAGCCAAACCATCCCAGTAGCTGGCACCTTTGCCTTAGCTGAATTTTCAACAATATTACTAAATTAGAACTAGTGTCATTGCCACCCCCACACAGTAAAGCAATATTACAGTGACTCTTTCCAGGTGTTTTACCAAAATTGCCCTGTGCTTCGGCTAATTTCACAGCTGGCACACCATTGCTGGCTCGGTTCTACCTCCAGCTACCTACTATATAACAATGGGCACCATCAGCTTCTACTAGGCCTGCTCATGTTTACCCTTCTGGCTCAGACCACCACCCCCATCCTGTGCCCCCAACCTCTACCCCGAGCATTTCTCCTGCCACCCCAAACAGCTCGTCCCCTCCCACCTTGACACCCCCAACTCCTCTGCATCCACCACCTACCAACACCCCTGCTCCCTCTGCCCTCCTGGGCCCATCCTGGACCCACCTCTTCCTTGCCATACCTACTCTCCATGCCTTACACATCCCCTGCACCCCTACTATCAGGACCTCACATCGGCACCACACTTAGGGTCCTTGTCACCACCATCCCCTAATTAGATTAAACATTCTGCTCTTACTGCTCTCTGGGAATATACACCTAAACCCTGGACCTATGCCAACTAGCCCTCCCATACCCCACTCTGGAGCTGGTCTCCGTGTTGCATCACTGAACATATGCAGCCTTCTAAAGAAATCTGCTGCACTCCTGTGCTGGGTTGTACAACACCAACCTACACCCTGTTCAGAGAAGACTGAGTTGGTAAATGTAGCGGTGGGTGTGCAATCTACATGTGGGACACCCTTATAAGCCATGCGCTCCCTGCCCCCAAGCTTGACTATGGCGCCAAGCCTTCACTGTAAAAATTACCCCTGACCCAGCCAGGGGCCCACTCTTCCTCATGGTCTCCTACATACCCCCGAGGAACCAGAACCCAGCGGTCCAGTCTCTCATTGACTACCTCACCTCCCTACCACACAAAGCCGAGCAACTCATCCTAGGTGACCTTAACGCCAATTGGCTTGGTACCACTGCCTCCCATATCAGGGACTTCTTCACTGCCCTAGACATGTCCCAGTTAGTCACCCAGCCCACTAGATTCAACTGGACAAGTGGCTCCAGCACCCTCCTAGATGTAATACTATCGAACCACCCTCATAAAATCCGGGATATCAACGTCCTCCCTGACTCACTTAGTGATCACTCACCTGTCCTCTGATCATCCTCCATACTGAAACCTGTGTCCCAGACCACCTTGCACCAGGGGTCTCAGAAAGCTATAATTGCATCTAGCACAGCTGGACTGGTCCCCCGTCTGTCACGCCCCTGATAATGACTCTGCCCTAGACCTCTTCACCAATGCCTTCAGCAAGGCCTGTGACCTTTTCACCCCCACACAAGAATCCATACTAAAAAACAAAATGCCGCATGGATCTCCCCATCCCTTATCCAAAAACTTAAGCATAGGGATAATCTCTGGCACATCACTATTGAATCAGTCAAGTTGGCTGATAGACAAGCCTACAAGGCAGCACATAATCAGTGCACCAGGGCCATTAGACGGACCAAGGCACAGCACTATCAGACCACCCTCACATCCACCTGGGATTCTGCCCAGAGTTTCTGGAACAGCATGAAAGAGATTAATGGGAAGACCCGCTCCCCCTCTCACTGTCCCAGGTCTCCATTGATGGCACTGTCACTACAGATCCAACTCTCATAGCTCATTGCCTCAATACTACCTTCTCTGACTTAAGCTCTGTCCTCCCAAACAACTTTTTTGACCCAATCCATGCCTCTATCCCCCCTGCCTTGGATCGCCCTCCTTTCTACCTGCACACTATATCCCCCATATAGTCAGGCCAAACCTGCTAAAAGCCCTTGGTAGCAACAACCCCAGCTGTGACCCCCTAGACTCTAGGATCCTCTGCCTGGTCTTGGATGTCATCCTAGTCCTCCTTACAGATGTACTAAACTGGTCTGTATGCCTAGGTCAGTTTTCCAGTGCTTGGAAATCAGCCAAAATCACCCCTATACATAAGAGTGGAGATCGGTCCGCACCTAACAACTATCGGCTGATCTCTATCCTCCCCTGCTCTGTAAAGCCCTAGAAAAAATAGTGTCTATTCAACTCTCTGAGTACCTGGCCAAATATGACATAATGTGCCCAGAACAACATGGTTTCCACCCAGGACACAGTACCACTACTGCTCTCCTGGAGTTCTCTCAATACCTGCACTCTACTCTTGACTCCAGCAACCTTGCTGGTGCCGTGTTCATTGACCTCTCCAAGGCTTTTGACACTGTTTGTCACCCCCCTCCTGCTCCACTCCCTCCACCAACTCAGCTTTTCCGCTGGTCCCCTTGCCTGGTTCTCCAACTACCTCTCTGCTAGATCCCAGCATGTGAAGATAAACGGCTCCCTGTCCAATACCTGGCCTGTTCATTCCGGGGTACCCCCTGCACAGGAAAATGCTCTTCTATGCCGACGATGCAGTTCTCTTTGCATCCCACCCTGATCCCTCTTCTCTCCAGGTATCTCTCCAGCACACCTACAACCAAGCTGAAAAGTGGTTCCTTGACCACCAACTTGTCATTAACCAAAAGAAGACTAAGTCAATGCTCTTCTCCCATCACCAAAACAAGGCCAAGAATGCCCCCCTTTTCATTATCCCCAGCACTCTGCACCCACTGGAGCAAGTGACCTCATACAAATATCTAGGCATCACTTTTAACTCGGCTCTCACCTTCCACACCCACAACAGTGCCCTATCCTCCACCATAAACTCTCAGATAGGCCTACTATACCATCATAGAGACTGCCTCCCCCAAGTTGCCCTCCAGCTGGCCATCACCTCTTCCATCCTGTCGCTAGTGGACTATGGCTTGCCCATTTATGCTGCGGCGGACAAAACTGCCTTGACTAAAATCCAGCTCTCAATCAATAAGGCCTGCAGGCTGCTGACAGGAGCCGCTAGCTGTACTCACACTTGCCTGCTCTATTCCACCACCAACCTGCTCACCTTTGAGGAGCATCTGCACTACCAGACCAGCCTACTCACCAAAAAATCTCTGCTAGGGCTCTCCCCGGGATCTCTGCTTCCCTATGGCATGTGTCCTCATCTGTTGCCACCCATAGCTCTGTCAAGGCCACCTTTCTGGTGCCCAGAACCCAGATCTCGCTAGCCCAGAGGTCCTTCCATTACCAAGCCCCTGCTTGGTTCAACTCTGTCCCACCCTGCATTACAGACATTGCCAAAATTGGTCCCTTCAAAATTGCCCTCTGGAAACATCTCTTCGATGTCCATTGCTGTAGATGCACCTAATTAATCCCACTGTGGGTTCTTCCTATCAGGCCTCCCTGACTTGACAAGGTCCTCTGGACAGCCTATCCTCTCCCCATCCCTCCCACCCCACTTCCCATCCCTACCTCCACTCTCTCCAGGTATCATCTAGGAATGTTCAGGGTTGTACCCCCAATGTAACCCTTGGGTACCTTGTATTTGACTGTAACCTATTATATCTTGTTTTGCTCCTGTATACCTATATTATGTCTGTGCATTTCTGCATATTGTAACCAATGTCCTGTGCTCTCCCGGGTCGTGCCTGAAAATAGGCAGGTCTGTTGCCTAGCGCACTTACCCGGTTACCAAAAGCTAATAAATAATAAATAAATAAGTAACATTATTAAGTAACCTATGTGTTCTCTATGTCTAATGTTCTGCACCTGTACTGTTCTCAGTGTTTTAACTACACTATGAGATTCTCTCATCCCCCCCGTGACGAGGTGCCTTTGTAAATGAGTCCATGACTCAAAGGTTGTAAATCTGACTTTTCTAATAAATAAATAAATACAGTATATTGAGTACTATAGGCCTCAGGCCATGTCAATACCACATCCATTAGCAGACCTTCCAAGTTAGCCACCCTGAAATGAGGGAGATCTACTGGTTTCCACTACTAAAAATCAGGATTTTTTTTATGTGACCATCACTTATGCAAGAAATGACAAGAAAATGAAAACACTGCAGTAAAACTGAACAAAACCCTTACTGCAATTTAGTTTTTCTTGACATCCCCCACCCAGTGATCATAACCAGAAATTGGTGGGCTTACCCCGGCAGTGGTGCTGGTCAGGGTCAAGCAGGCAGGGCTTCATGAAGTCTGCACCACTTTTTCGGTTTTCTCCTCCGTTTCCTGACATTGTGTGGATGAGAAGATGTGCTGTGAGGAGGCACACATGCAGTGTGTTAAACCTGTGGTACCCTCCCTACAGTGTCTCCCATGCTTGTACTGCCATTGAGCTTCCAGTCGGTGGCAGTCCAAGGTGGGATAGCAAACCATCGCTCCTGGGACAATACAGCTGTCCTCGGGAAGCTTGCTTCTTCTCTCTCTCTCTCTCTCTCTCTCTCCCTTCACTGACCCCAGCAACCTGAGTCTGTTCCCAAATCAAGGCTGCTAGAGTGGGAGCATGAGAGGCATCCAGGGCATTAGCCTTCCACATCACTGGGTCAGCCATCATAACGTATCATGCTTATGAGTGCCACAGTTCAAACCTCTATAAAAAAAAGAGCAATAATCAGTGAAGAACACAAATAGGGAACATTCATCCCTCAATAAGCAGACACCTATTTCACAATCCTCTGATCTTAAAACTCCATTCAAAACAGAACGGTTATCCCCCCAGCACATAGAAAAGTACAAAGAAAAGTGAAGCTGGTAGCAGTATAGATCCTTTAACATACATGTGCCCTGCTTCAAAATGCTTTTTAAAAGGCAATGCTCATTAGTAGTATAGTTTTTCCAAAGAAAGTGCTCAAAATGTTACAGTCAGTGCAAAAGATTCCAGACAAAAGAAAGACTTTAAGTGATCAATCAAGCAACCTGCTACTGAGACCTGTCTTTGGCACCGGTGGTGTCTTTAGTCACAAAACTGGACCAACTGAACTCCTGAGAGAGTCTCTCCTCCATTTTCAGTGGATGTGTGAGACACATGGTGACATCTTTCTTCTTGAACTGACTCACTGGCTTGGGGCTCCTGAGAGAGTCTCCTCCATTTTTGCCAGGCATGCAGCAGTCAGAGGGGCACAAAGCATTAAGAGTTGGTGGAGAAAATGCTCTGTGCACATCTGCCTAGTTCTCTTTTCTTCTCTGACAATCAACGGGCTAGTAATGAGAAACATACAATGTTTAGACCATCCAGACTGCATTGTAATGAAGCACCACTGGACCTGAGGGGAACAATGTCATCAGCTCAGCACTGGCTCGCTGGTTCCAATAGCAAGACTCCAGATGAGTACAGAGTATCCCCACATCCTGAAAGAAACTGCACAAAAAAAAGATGATGGAATGGGACAACAAACTGGGAAAAAAATGGGATAGCAAACTGAATCAGATGCTGGCTGACCATGGGTTTTAAAAATTTGGGAGAATATCCTAGGGGTAGAAGATTCAGGAGATGGCTCAAAAATGGACTAAAATCAGGAGACAACCTGCTAAATTGAAAGAGTTGAAAGTTATACATTAGCTTAGCCTAGCAACTGAACTGGGTGAGGAAATCCCAGAAGACAGCTGGAATCATAGATGTGCTGAAACACACAAAATAACAAGATCCCACCAGTGGAGAGAGCCTATGTGAAATCATCTCACTAGATATTTTTCCACCACAGTCATAACAACTCACTACACTCAGCCCCACACACCCTATTGTTAGTGAAACTGTGGTGAACAGAAAAATAGGTGTGCTGTGTACATACAGAATGCATGCCACATGTTTAATTGTGCAATGCCTGCATGCAGTTCGCATACACAAAGTGATCCTAAGCAAACCAGGTCTAAAAAAGCAAATCTGGTTGACATGTTGCAAGCTTGACATGTGTACAGCAGGTAAGCTGGTGTGAACATCTTCTAAAAATTACATCAGGTTCCCATGTTGCACACTTGACATGAGTGCAGCAGTTAAGCTGGTGTGAACATCATTTAAACATCACATCAGGTTCACACGTTGCACACTTGCCGTGTGTGCAGCAGCAAAGCTGGTGCAAATCTCATCTAAAAAAACACATCAGTTTCTATTTCTTATACTACTGCTAACAATTAGAGTCATTAAAATACATTTGTATTTGAATTCCCATAACAATTAGGTACATTAATTAATTCTGATCCTTCTGCAAGTTGTTTAATGGCTTTTGATTTTTTGTCATTAAATCACCCTTAATTTTAAAGTATTGTTGCTTACTGCATTAAATGTTTAGGATTTAGCCAGTTAACATCTCCCATTCCAGATTTATGAAGAGGGGCGTCTGTGTTGTGAAGCCTATCCTTTTTGTTTTGGACCACACAAATCCCTTGTGCATATTTAGTGCTACAAATGTGTTTTTCCATGACTGGTTCATCTCACTTACTTTCCCTTTGTCATTCTGTATTGAGCATATACACTATGGCCATGCTCAGCACTCTTTGTGGGGTCTTGAAACATGCACCATACCTCCCATTTTGTCACTTGAAATGAACGACATGAGGGACATGGACACTCAAAATGAGGGACAATGAAGAACACTAACACATATGATGATCAGGACACATCATGAAACATGGAGATACAGTACCTCAGAACACAGTGGAAACCGTTGCGTTAGCACCTGAGAATGAATTTCTACCATTAAGCAGGGGTGCCATTTAGGTAGAGCAGGGGGGGCAGTTGCCCGCGCCCCCCCCCATATTTGTGCCCAGGTTGTTCTTATTGTGTGGCAATAATGGAATGAAATTTGGATTTAATCTTTTGCACAATAAGTGCCCGCCTAGCTTGTGTGTGCTCATGCTGCAGGTACTCTCCAGACCTGACAGTGTCTGTATTAGAGATATGAGAAGTGGCCTCAATTTGCTCCGCAGAGTGATTCATGGAGTAAAGGCGAATTTGCGGAGTGCTCCACAATGTGAAGCAGAGTACTTTGCGTTATAATGGGTAACGCGAAGCCCATTGAAAACAAATAGTTTGCTTTACTCCGCTTTCCCAAACCACTACTCCACCAAATTTTAAGGTCAAGTACATTGAAAACAATGTACTTTGCCTCACTTCACTTTGTTTTTAAGCTCCAAAGGTGAATTTTGCATTGATTCATGGGATTTCAGGTCACATGGGCTCTAGATTTTTCTGCACAGCCTCAGTTCAGGGTAGTGTGTGTAGGAAGCTGTAGGAGACAGTCAGCTCTGAGAGCTCTCTGTAATTCAAACCTTCTAAAAGCTGTTAAAAAGCCTTTTGAGTCATTTTTTTTTGGCGAAACTTTATTTATTTATTTATTGAAGAGAATCAGAATTACAATCCTTTGAGTCATAAACTCCTTTGCAAAGGCTCCATGTCAGTACAGAAAGCACAAACATAACATTTACTAGTATCATACATAGGTCACATAGCACAGTGTATATACATTGGCGTGTTACCACATCAAGTATCCTAAAGTCAAGGCCCCTACTTTTCTGCAGCACAGTGGGACCAAGTTCTGCGGCAAGACTACCATTTGCCGCAGAACTTCTGTGGCGGTGGTTTGTAATTTCTGCGGAAGTTCTGTGGCACTAACAAACTACCACATCACAGTGTCAGCTTGTCATCCTGACTTTACTTTCATGGCAGTGGTTATAGCAACCAGGATGGTGGAAAGCACAGTAACACTAGTTCAAAAAATAACAGACTTATAGAAATAATTTTATGCCTAAAAAGCAAAACAAATATCTCTCCCTTAATGTCCTAGCCTATTGCATAAATGAAATATGCAGAGGGGACCTTATGTGATAAATAAGGTATTTCTATATGCATGCTATCTATCCCACTAATGAGGTATCTACTGTGTATCACTTATATATTTGTATGTGCTTTCTACACCATTCATGAGGTTCCCACTATGTATCACTTATATATTTATATGCAATCTGTAACATACATACAAATATGTGTGTGTAGGTGTGTGTATAGTGAGAGAGAGGTCGTGTGTGTGTATTTATTTTTAATTTCCATGAAACTGCATCCTCATTCATACAGGTCCCATTGGAAATGGAATGAACACAATAGAGGAGTTATTGCAAAACTCATTTTTCATGCCAGCCTGCTTCCCTGACACACTACATAACACTATCAGGCCATGACATGCATGTGAACCGATTGTGAGATAGACTTCTCCAGCCCATCACAATGTGTCCACTGTGTGACAGAACACTGCACCATACCTTCCCAGGCTCAGAGCAGTGATGTGTTCCACCAATCCTTGTGCTGCCCAGCCAGCTCCCAGAGCTAATCTCTGAACCTGAGTTGCTGGCATGGAAACACAGTATGCTACCTTCTGGCCCAACAGCTGGCCCTGAACACATTTCTCCATAACTTCTGGGTGACTCTATCAACCAGTGACAATATGTAGTCAATAACCCAGACAAAAATATGTACAACACACTTATTTATTTAACAGGTCTGTTCTTTCAGCAGGTCTACACATTATTATATTACACTTTTCTGGGCATAATTACTTTATTTTTCTTAGAAATGACAGTTAAATTCATTTTACCAGTTATTCATTTCAGGTGGCATCTCTATACGTTAAAGGCACAAACAAGTTTGTACAAAGTGAGGTATGGACTTAACAGGTCTGTGCTATTGACAATGTTTTGTTTAATTTGGCCTTAGTGCAATAATGTAAGACTGAAAATTGTATTAGGCTGTACTGCAGGTTGAACAAATATCACCATGCTTGGTGTGCTGTGCCACTGCCTCTGGCAGTGGGAGCTGTGGTAGATAAGTGACTGTTCATTTCTGTTGCAGAATACAGTCATTTCATTAGCTAATGTAGGATGTTATAGCAATGATAACATCACATTCTGAGCATAATGGGGTTTTGAATATAAAAAGTGGAGAAGGGAACCAATTCTATAGATAAACAGAAATATTAATAAAAAATCACCAAGAAGAGTGAATTCTGTGGCACTGCAGAAGTTCTGCAGTAGATTGCAAGTTCTGCTCAAAATTCTGTGGCCACAGAATTCTAGGGGCCTTGTCTAAAGTAGACCTTTGGTCATAGCTGTGACACATGGTAGGTTACAGATTCGGAGGGTCTTAACTGAACCCTGAGTCAGAGTTTATATACAGTGTGATTGTGGGACCTGAAGATGCAGTCATGGAATAAGGTTAAGCATTTTATCCCTAACATTGCAGATTTTCTCCCTGCACTGGAGCAATAGACTGCTTGCAATAAGCTTCTTTTTGTGATTTGGAGAGGGGGAAGGTGTATCGGTTGCAGTCACAGGTAGGTGAGTCAAGGCTAGCAGAAAGCATCAATTACATGTGTGGCACCCTAGTGAAACCAGAACAATATAGCTGCTACAGGTACTTTGCTTTCACTCCTGATTTGATTTACAGATGCAGAGATTACCTCGGGCAGCAGTAAGAGTAAGCTTTAGCTGGGGGCCAACCCAAGTGAGTTAATGAATTAAATTAAATCAGATCAAGCCTGAGCTGGTGGCAAGCCCAACTGATTGAGCTACTGGAATTAAATTAAATTAAAAGTAGTTCATCGACCAGTCTATGAGACAACTCTGTCAGGTTAATTAAAGTAAAACTTGAATTGGAGTTTGGCACCAAAATACAAACTCACTAAGCGCAGTTACGGCAAACACAACTGACTGAGCTACTTAAATTAAATTTAAATTGAAGGTGGTTCATCGAACAGTTTATGTAACAACTTGGTCAAGCAAATTAAAATAAAATTTTAACAGGGTTTTGGTGCCAGAATGCAAACTCACTAAGTGCAGGTAACAAAGCAACTGGCTTCAGAGGGTTTAACATAAAATCATGCAGCTTATTCAGAATATTTAAACCTAAAAAACTATCAGCACATGTGTGGGGACAGAAAAATTAAGCCCCTTTAGGTTTCTGCATTTAAAGTCCAGGCAGTAACAACAGTACTGAGTGTTTCAGCAAGCGCGCGAGCAATGTTGTACTCAGGCTCCTCCAAGGCTTTTATTTCACGGAGCCGTACCTGCACAGTTTTGGCGTGGGGGAGGGCAGCTTCAGGACCCTTGCAACCTCTCTACTGTGGCACAACTGCAAAGTTTCGGCATGAGGGAGGGCAGTTTCAGGACCCTCATGACCTCTCTACTGTGGCCCAGCTGCACAGTTTCGGCATGGGGGAAGGCAGCTTCAGGACCCTCACGACCTCTCTACTGTGGCCCAGTGGAAACCCTCCTGTGCTCATATCATTGAGTGTTTATTGTTTGTGTGTAGATTTTGAATGTTAATGTACAACGTTCAGTCTGTGTACTGAGAGACAGTGGAAGTGTGCTTTGGAGGAGGGGCATATCTGGTGTAGGTAGATTTAAGTTGTAGAAATAGGGAGTTCTTTGTGTTTTGGTTATATTTTTCTTGTATAACTGACTGTGTTAATGTACACACAGTAATATTTTCAGTAATTGTTGACTTTTTTTGCTGATTGTGTGTGCTGTGGTATGGTCTGGACCTGGTGCAGCAGTGAGGTTGTTTAAAATATGTTGTATATTACTGAAGTTTTAAGTTTGCTATGCATTACTTGTAGACAAATTGTGTGTGTGTGTGTGTGTGTGTGTGTGTGTGCACGTGCGGTGCATGACGTGACAACAAATAATACATCTTTTATTGTGCCACAGTGTAATTGCAGGCACAGCAGTGTGAACCTGCTATCCACTGCAGCTGCGTGATTTTGTACTGCCATTGTGGAATCTTTTCTTGGTTTTGTACTGACTTAATCTACAGCCAGTGCTCCCTCCCCCCAGCGGCAAAAGGTATTCTTTTCCAGACTGGATTGTTTGTGACTTGAGAACACCACTGGTTAGATAAGGTGTTGTTGAACTTGTGACTTTGCATCTGTATCTGTTGTTGAAGCTACAGTTGTTTTTTTTGGCTTGACATCCAGTGTCACTCACCCCAGCCCCCACCCAGAGTGAACATTCCAATATCTAAATTTGTTTAGAATATTCCTGTGGATCCCCAAAATGCCCAAAAAGAGACATGCAAGCAAAGCTGTTTCTTGCCATGGCACTGCTGCCAGTGGTAAGATGGTCTGTGGGTGTGGTAGTAGTGAGCAGTCACAGAAGTGCATTGCTGATGTGAGGAAAGGTATTTCTCCTTCAACGTTTTTTACAGCACAGTCAGTAGCTTCACTCATAGTTGAAGGAGATGATGTTGTTCCAGCTGGTGGTGTTAGTGCAGTTGCTGGTGGTGGTATGAGTATTGCTGCCTCAAGTTTCACTTCTGACCAGTTTACCATGTCCAAAAATATAGTGGAGTGTGAAGCAGTGGCAGTGAGTGACAGTGTAGATGATGTCATACTCCCCAGTAACTTCCCAGTAACTGATCATGAGGATTCTGATCATCATGTCAATGATAGCACACAATGTGACATTTCTTCCACTGCAGTTCAGGTCATGCATTTGCCATGCAGTGATTCATAGTGTGGTGAAACATTTAGGGGGATTGTGGTGCTGATAATGATGATGTTGCTGTGGTTGCAACATGCAGTCCATATGCCCGCATCGAGCAGAAGATGTGGATGATGTTGATGAATATCATGATGATGTCAGAGACCCCTGTTGGGAGCCAGAGAAAAAGAAACTCAAGGTGGCCATGTCTGGGTCTGTTTGCGTTTCCCCCACTCCCATAAAAAGTTGTGATCTACCAGTTTCAGTTGATGATGATGACCCAGTAATAATGATAGGTAGTCAGACCCGTGGTGGTCAGTTGCAGTCCAAGTGTGTCCTGCCTGAAAAATCATTTAGCACACACCCCCACTTCATGGTTTAAAAAAGCAGAGTCTGAAAAGCAGCATCAGGAGGGAATTTGTTAAAACTAGAGCATCAAAATCCCTTGTTTGGGATTTTTTTTGTGGAAGATGCAAATGATGAGTCATTTGTAATCTGCCAGATTTGTCAGGTGCGTGTGAGTTGAGATAAAAAGGGGAGCCATCTGGGCACAGGGAGACAGCATACATATCTTAAGAATAGGCACATGGCACTGTGGACTCCACACAAGATGGCAGCTAATACCTGTACCACAGTGGGGTGTTCACCCTCGCCATCAACCATAACGAGCATGTTATCCCTTTCCATGATTGCAACATCAAGCAGAAAATTAAATGTGTGCAGTAGTGATGAAATAACAGCAGAGGATTGCCACAGGCATGATGAGGTGGAAGAGCAGAATGATTTTGAAGTCTTGTCCAGCAGTGGTGAGAGTAGCAGTTTTGGTGGTGGTGGTCAATGCAGTATGTCTAGTGCAAGTGGTACATCAACCCCAGTTGGTAAATCTGGGAAAATAACTGCATTTCTGGGTTTGTCATCACCTGTGCAACCATCTTCATCACACGTCCACACTCCACAACAACCTGCAATTCACAGAGCAGAACCATTTTCATCACACCCCTTGTAAAACATTTAAGTCAGTCCACGTTGCTGAGTGTTTTTGTACATAAGCTGAAGTACCCACCCAATCATACAGTGTCTCACATGAACATAATGCTGCTGTAGCTGAAATACTGGCAATTGACCTTTTGCCCTTCTCCTTTGTGGAGTATTCTGGGTTCTTGCAGTTTACTGCACGTGCCTGTCCAAAATGAAAAGTCCCATCCAGGACATACTTTTCGACCCATGCTGTCCCTGAGTTGTACTGTACTGTATCTGACTCAGTAAGACATGCCCTTCAACATTCCTTCTCTCCATTCATCTATTTAAGTATGGATATGTGGACGAGTGGCAAAACAGTGGGGAGTTCATATCTGTGTATAACTGCACACTGGGCGCAGGTGCCGGGGGTTGTTTGTGCTGTTGGTAGTATGAATAATCAGTGTAGTAAGGTGGAGTGTCGTGGTAGCAATCTTCCAGGAATTCAACAGCATGCAACAAATGCTATGTGCAATGTGACCTGTTCACACACTGGTGAAAACATGTTGGACCTGGTACTGACTGAAATTGACAAGAGGCTGAACCCCTGTCCCTGACAGCTGGATTCGTAGCAAGTGACAATGGGTCAAATGTGGTGCAATGCATTACGAATTTTGGATTTTCTCGGGTTCCATGCATGTCCCACTGTTTAACTCCTGTGGTGCAGGAGTTTCTGCAGAACCCTGATATAAAGGAAATGCTGTCAGTTTCACACCATATCTATTCTCACTTTTCACGCTCTGCAAAGCCCCATGACCAACTTTGGCTGTTGCAGATCCAAAACAGCCTCCTGCAGCACCGCTTGTAGCTGGAAGTTGTCACCTGGTGGAACTCCACTTTATACATGGCAGAGAGGTTGTATGAACAGTAGAAAGCCATCTCAGAATATCTTGTCATGTACACTAGCCATGACAGTTCCGGGGCCTCCATGTCTATGACGACTGAACAGTGGGACCTCATGGACTCTGTAATAACAATCTTGAGGAGGCTATTTGAACATGCCAAACAGGCAGTGAGAGGTGAGTTTGCCTCCATTAGCCAATCAATTCCACTGCTGCAGGTGCTGAGACAGACATTGGTGAATGTATAGCATAGCCTTGATGGTGCCGGAGACAGTGCTAGCAGTGTGTTGCTGAAATACATGCTGACAGTATTCGACCAGAATCATCACATCTTGAGCATTCAGCATAGTGACAACTTTGCAATAGCAACAATGCTGGACCCATGATATAAACGTGGAATTGCTTCAGTACTGGAGGGTGGACCTGAACAGGTAAAAACTGTTAGTGGGCAACTGGTACACTTGGTTCATGGAGCACAGAAGTCATGTGCCAAGGTCAGAAAACCTGAGCAGCATAATCAGGCTTAAGGTGAACTTGGAGGAGTAGTATCAAGCATATCCTGTAAGGTGAATGGACTGCAGTTCCAGGTGGTATGTCATCAAAAGTGGCTGGTGTTAAGCCACTTTGGGAGGCTTTGTCCCAAGTGGGGATTTGTGACATAAATGATTCCGGAGAAGCAGATGATGCATCAATCACTGGACTTAGAGCAACACAGCAAATGGTGGAGTCATATGTGTCTGAAAACAGGCATCTGGCAATCACTGATGATTCCCTTTTATACTGAAGTGGAAAGGTCAGTGAATGGCCACAGCTGACCGCTGTGGCACTGAAGTACCTGACATGCCCATCCTCCAGTGTGAGTATCGAGAGGGTATTCAGCTCAGCAGGTGCAATAGCTTAGGATCATCATACAAACCTCTCTCCTGCAAATGTCAGTTTGCTGACATTCATAAAAATGAATGAGAGGCACATACCAGCTCAGACTGCAACCTCAGTATTGGTACCCCGGCATACACATTGTTTTGGTGATGATGAAGAAAGGGACCATCTTTGTGGAAGTGACAGCATGAAGTGGCCTACCACTGACGTAGATAATAACACAATGGAGAAAGAATTTCCCCGTGGTCAGAATTCAGACATAGAAGACTGCGAGGGCAGCTTTCTTTCTGAGGATGATGATGAATGATGATGAGGTTAATGTTGGCAGGTTTTAACTTAAGTGGTTAAAAGGCTGTCACATGTCTTGTATGATACATGTTTTCTATTTCATAAAGTTAAATCACTGTCCCACTCATAGTGACTCAAATTCTATATGTCATGTCAAATTTATAACACAGAGCACAGTATATTCTGGACCCCAGACTATCACCACCATAAGACCACTGTTTGCCACTGCCACCATAGGGAATATGAGTGTGTGTACCCCCCAGACTACCACCACCATAAGACTACTATTCACCACTGCCACCATAGGGAATGTGACCATGTGTCCCCCTGGAGTACCACCACCATAAGACCACTGTTCACCACTGCCACCATAGGGAATGTGACCATGTGTCCCCCTGGAGTACCACTACCATAAGACCGCTGTTCACCACTGCTACCATAGGGAATGTGACCATGTGTCCCCCTGGAGTTCCACCACCATAAGACCACTGTTCACCTCTGCACCACCACCACCAGATGCAGGAAAACGTGAGAGGGAATGTCATCATGTGCCACAGCTGTGACCACCACCACCCACCACCAATGCCATTGTGACAATGTTTTTCCATTACATTGACCATGCCAAGGCAGAGGGAGTCGAACAGGAGACCACATCCATCAGCCACAGGCACAAGGCTTCTTACTATTAAAACTATAAAGTGAGTATGTGCACTAATGTTTTTCATGCTATTCAACTTCCTTTAGCTGTGTGTTTTGTTTTGTGTTGCTTTTCTGAGCTGCAATGGTCAAACACGTACAGTCAACTTATTTTGTTTTTTTTACAGGTTAACATCAAATGACTCTCCTTCGCTGAATGTCTGTATCAATGGTACAGGAGCAGTACTGTCTACAGGAACCTATGGGATATCCATTTCCAATCCATACTGGTAAATATATCAATTTTATTTCATCTGTTCCTGTTTTTTTCATAAGAGTGCAACAAATCTGACTGATGATTCATAAACTAGGTGACATGTACGTTACAAAAAATATTTCTGCAACATATCATGCACTGTATTCCAAATGTGCAGCTGTGAAGCCATGACAGTGTTGAAAAAGTTTTACCCAGGTTGTGTTACTTAACAAGATGTGGTTTTGAAATTTAACTTGAGTTGAGACGCAGGGACACTGACATAGTGTATTTGTTACACAGCCTGGTACTAAATTAAATAGTGAGCTGATGATTGCAGTGGGACAGCTTGCTATCTGTGTTAATCCAGATACCAGTGGTGGAACAGCCACGGCTTAAACATAATGTCTTACTGCTGCAATCAAGTTGTAATAAGTCCTTCATCTCTCTTTTTTAGGAAACTTGCATATGCTTTTTTGTGTCATAGTTGCCTTAGCCAAAGAACTTCTTCAGCATCATTGCTCCCCCCCCACCCGGGGCAGGGATAGACATGAAACAAGCAGAAGTCATTTCAATCTATGACCATGACCATCATTATCAGACTGGAGAAGGATGCAGATGAAATCTGTGAAGAAGTAACCAAATAAGAAACCATTAATGAGACCTACTTGCAAATATGCTTCCCCCCCAAAAAAAATACTTACCTTCATTGGCTTGAGAATATTCCATTTCCAATTTCAGTGCCAAAATTTCTCATCAAACACTTGAATGTGCATGCCAACAGTATGTGACCTGTGACACAAAACAATACAATGAGTACATGTGCATATATATGTCAACCCCCACCTAGAAAATACATACACACACACACACATATATCAACTCACCAAGGCTACTATTAGTGTACACACAAAGGGCACTCTTCCATCCGGTTGAGGTGATCACATCGCATTCGGAGGAATCGCAGCACACTTTGGACCAGCAACAGTTCTCTCACGGTCATCATTTCTGATGGAACACTGAATGGATTCATGTCATGTTATCCCTCCTTCACATGGTTAGGCAAGACACTGTGCATCATGACATCATCATCACAGAGTATGTAAATTTTCTGGACACAAGACAGTTGCATTTTGGGGATGCAGAAAAATTCTGGGGACTCTGTGTGACCACTGTGCACATGAGTGACTGCACAATACATTCAGGGGGACTTTGCATGTGGTGCAATGCTCCCATTTCACTTCATCAGCACTTGGGAATTTTCTGGACACAAGACAGTTGCATTTTGTGTGTTGTGATTGTGAGCACATAATGTCATACTTAAATTATAAATTAAAGCAGCAGTGCAACAATGTGGTGAAAATTTTGACCTATACTTTTTTATGCTATTTTAGAGTGCCAGCCACTAGTTACCTCCTGACTTGTATGATACCCTTCTTTTCACAGTCTGTGTCTGCTTTACTACTTTTTCTTGTGTCTGAAAAATAAAAGGAGCATGCCTTTTCATATGGATCTGATCAGGTTTACATCTCTATTTGCAGCTGATCTGGAACAAAATATTGTTCTGTGAGGTCATAAAATACTGCCTGCTGCATAATTGTTAATTTTACAACAGAAGTAATATATAAATAACTGATGGAGAAAAACAGCAGAAAATACTGACAAAGACCTGGTCCACACTGTGTTAAAAGGATTGCTCTCATTATTATTTCAGACATGAAAAAAAGTACTAAAGCAGACTCAAATACTGGAAAGAATGGTATCATACAAGTCAGGAGGTAAGTAAAGTGGCATTGTGGCAATGTAAAATAGCATAAAAAAGTATAGGTCAAAATTTTCATGAGATTGTTGCACTGCTGCTTTAATGTCTATTTCAAAAAGGAAATATTTCTGGAGCCTCAATAATGTTTAATTTGTGTCGGGACTCGTGAAGTGTTTCACAAAAAGCAGGACTGAGCAGTGCAAGTATGTTGTGCTAAACTGCATGTGTGCCGTCAGTGTTCTTTCCTGTGTGGGAAAACATTGTCCAGCTTTGTGCAAACATATATATTGTGTGACTTGTTGTAGTATGTAAAGAATAAAGATAACAAAGAATATATGACATATATTTTATTTGTACCATCAGCACCAGCGGAGTAAGTGATATGATATTTTTTCAGAGGTATCAGGTCACTGTGCAACTCAGTCACTCACAGTGCACACATGACTTTGTGGAGATCATAGAACAAAAAACACGTGCTCTCCTAAAAGTCATGTGTGCAGTATGAGACTAAGGTTCATTCTGGCCAGACACCGCTGAAAAAATATCATATCACTTAGTCCACTGATGATGATGGTGACAATAAAATATAAGTTATTCTTATCTCTATTCTTTATACCATAAACACTGCAACAAGTCAGCATATATATGTTTGCAAGAAGCTGGACAATATCTGATGTCACACACACACATACACACACACACACACACGCACACACACGAAACAACACTGACTGCACACACACAATTTAGCACATCATACTTGTACTGCTCACACCCATTTTCCACAACCACTCCACAACAGAAAGTAAACATTATTGAGGCATGGGACCATAATAACAGGCAATAAGGAGCATGTATGTCTGTATGTGTATGTATATATATTTTTTTCAAATTGAATAAGCTTTATTTAGCACACCAAGCAAAGGAACAATATTAAAAAAATAGTAGGTTATGGATACAATAGTGATCAATAACAGAGACAAGAATGAGACCAAATTGTGTACGATTTAAATAAAATCTTACATTCCCTCCCCCCACTACTACCCTCAGACCCCTCTCCCATCCCTCCACCAGAGGATACCCAGGAGAGTAGAACAAATTGTAATGATCTGAACTGCCGGGGAAATGGAGGCACCTGTGTTATAATAGGAATGCTCAGATTGTCAGTAGATCCTGGAGGGGTTCCCAAATATTTTGGTAATGTGAAAGTTGGCCAGCCATACTGGCAGTAAGGTGCTCAGCTTGCAGGGCAAATAATATCTCCTTGTATCACTCAAGATATTGTGGTATCCCTTTATTAAGCCAATGTTGCAGGATAACTTTCTTTGTACATGCAGAAATTAAGGCTATATGTGGTCTCTGATTCCCAGCCAAGATGTTAGTATAGTCCCCCAAAATGCATATTTCAGGGAGGAAAGCATTATACAATCCCAAGAGGGGATCTAGATGGGTTCAAATAGAGTTCCAAAAAGGGGTCATTCTCTCACAGGACCATAAAATATGGAGTAAATTGCCAGGCTCTTTATCACACCTGGACTAGAGGTCATCAGGGAGTTTACCTATTCTATGCAGATGAACAGGGGTATAGTACAGGTTGTGAACAATATTAAACTGCATAAAGTGGTATTTGTCCCACTTCATAAATTTATAAAGGTGTTTCCATATAGTGGTCCAGTTCCCGGGAATATCAGATGCTGGAAGGGAGTGGTCCCAGCAATAAACTCTTGGCCCCTCATTGGTAGCCAGGAAATCTTGTAGCACACGGTAGTAACCTAAAATGTTATGTGAAATGGGAGCCTGATGAATGAGAGGGAGAATTAAGGTACCTAATGGACTAAGCCATGGACCACTGCCTAAATGTTGCAGAAGCGTATGTGAAAGTTGGAAATATCTAAAGCATGAGGAGGTGGGCCAGTGATATTTGATATGGGCATCTTGGAAGGATAACAGCTTTTGATTGAAGGTAAGACCATCAACCAATCACACCCCCATGCAGGGCCAAAACGTCTTAGAGAGAAGCTGTCCAGCTATAAGGAAATTAGGATTCCCAAACAATGGCTGGGATATGTCTTTGTATGGACAGACTTTCAAAAAAGAGCAGAGTTGCAAGTGAACCTGTAGGGACGTTTCCAGAGGGGAGTCTCATAGGGATGGGGGAAGTTTCTTCCTTGGGAAATAAGGCAGGGAGTTAATATCCAAACCATTATCTGAACATAAAGAACATTGAATGTCCACCCACTGTGGAATATACTGCCTAGTGGCATCACCTCCTGGTGTTCCCACCCAGTAGGAAAGCCGAATGAGGTGAAGGGCCAAGCAATACAAGAAAAAGTTAGGGGCCTGTAATCCTCCATCCAATTTAGTGTTCATAAGCTTAAATAATGCTCTGTGAGCTGTCTTACCTTGCCATAAAAATGAAGAAAGAAGTCGGTGGACCTGATTAAACCATGATTGGGGAAAAGCCGAGTTAAACATCTGGAGTGGGTACAGTAGACTAGGGAGAATATTCATTTTTATAATATTCATATGACCCCATAATGTAAGTGGAAGTAAGGACCAACGATCTAGATCCACTTTAAGATGGGTCACCAGGGAATCTAAATTAAAATAACGCATTTTAGAGGGAGAGGTACTAAGGTAAATTCCCAAATATTTCAATTTATTTGGCATCCAGATCAGACCGAGGTGTGCAGTATCAGCTTGGAAGGTAACATTGTTCAGGGGCATAATTTCCATTTTAGTAAGATTTAACTTGTAGTTAGAAAGAGCACCAAACCGAGAGATAATCTACAGAGCAGCAGTCAGGGATGTGGCAGGGGAAGAGATATGTAACAATATATCATCTGCATAGACAAAGAGCTTTGATTCTGTTTGGCCAATTTTGATGCCCAAAACCTGAGGGGAGAGATAAATTTTGAGAATGAGAGGTTCCAAGAAAAGATTGAATAAATAGGGAGAGAGTGGACAGCCCTGCCTGGTGCCTTGGTGAAGGGGAAATTACATGATAATACTCCATTACACGGGATCCGGGCTGTCGGGAAATAATACAGCACCCTGATCCATTGAATAAATGTTTGGGGAATATGATATTTGGGAAGTAGGGTAAGTAAGTAGTCCCATGAAACCTGGTCAAAGGCCTTTTCGGCATCCAGGGACACCAAGGCTGCAGGAGCAGAGGAGTCCCTGGATACCAAAAAGAGATAGGACAGCTTCCTAAGGTGTTCAGCCAAGAGTCTACCCTGAACAAAACTGACTTGTTCTGTACTGATGAGGGAGTCTCACACAAGTCCTAACCTACTCGCCAAAATTTTAGCCAACATTTTCATATCAACATTAATAAGAGATATCAGCCTGTAGATGGAGACAAGTAGGGTCCTTGTCAGGTTTAAGTAGGACCACTATAGTTGCTGCCATGAGAGAGGAATCAGAAAGACCATTCATAAAGATATGATTATAGGTATCTAAGAGAATAGGAACCAATTGTTCCTTACAGAGTTTGTAAAAATGTGTGGTAAAACCATCCAGGCCAGGCACTTTGGCTGGGGTCAGAGAGTCAATAGCTTTGGAAATTTCTATTAGGGTTAATGAAGCTTGTAAAACAGTAACTTGTGAATCTGTCAGCTGAGGAAGGGGCACATCTTGCAAAGAGGAATCCACTTCGGCTGAACAAAAGGAGAATGGAGGGGTGCATATAGATTCTGATAAAAAATTCTGAAGGAATCAATGATATCTTGTGGGGAAGTGAGGAAAGAGCTAGATTCAGTAAGAATAGAGGCTACAATGCTATCCAATACTTGGGAGCGTAACCGTAGGGCAAGCAGTTTTCCCGCTTTTTCTCCCTGGTTAAAATATTTTGCCTTTGAACGAAGCAGGAGATGTTCAGCTTTTTCTCCTAAGATGGTATTATACTGAAAGTGGAGACTTTCCAATCGTTCCCACTCAGATTGGGGGAGGTCTGAAAAATCCATCCCTCTAGGGCACGTATCTGAGTTAACAGGGAGGATAAGGTAACAGAGGTTTGTTTCTTTCGCGTAGTTGCTAAATGGATCAGTTCCCCTCTAAGAGCACATTTCAGGGCTGCCCACAATATATCCAAAGTAGGCATGGAATGGGAGTTAATCTCCATTAAGGAGGAAATAAAGGATCAGAGATGTTGTAGCAGGACACCAGATTTAAGTAATTGATTGTTTAGGCTTCAGACTTTATCTCTGTCCAGAGAAGAAGTGAGCTGGAGATGCAAAAGGGCAGGGTGGTGGTCTAAAATGACCTTGGCTGAGTAATGAATCAATAGAAGAAAAGGAATTATGTGGGAGGGAATAGAAGGAGAAATCCCACATATCAGGATGCAAGGCCATCCATGGGTCAACCAGTTTCATGGAGTCCATCAATTCCTGGAGAGCTAGTTGGCCACACGAGGGTGACAAATGGGCCTTGCCAGATCTGTCAAGATCATTGGACTGGACTAAATTCCAATCTCCCCCGAGTACAATGGGAGATAAAAAACATTGCAATTAAATACATAAGTAAGAGCTGAATGATATGTCAGAAACTGTGTACAAGAGTAACCAGTAAATATCAGTTGAACATTAACTACAACAAGGTAATGAACTCTAGGTAAACAACAAGAGTTAAGAAAAACAAATGTCTGGTACTGCAAACCTCTAAACAGTCTTGAACTAATAAGCACCCCCAAAATTATCAATAAGAAGGGAATTAAAGGTGTAACCAACTGGGAGTTGCAGAATCAGTACACAATGCAATAAAAGTTGTCTTGCTAATCCAAAAGGTACTGGAGCACAATAGAGGGAAACATAGCTAGGAACACAGATAAAAGGAGTTCCTGCTGGGGTCCTGAATCTATGTAGAACTGAAAGATTTAGGTCTGCTGATGCAGGAAGGAGACCACAATAAGTACAAAAAAACAAACTAAAAAAAAAACAATCCTTTGTGCCAGTCGATCACTTGAAAACAGTATCTGTTGGTTCTGAGTCCTGGCGATCGGTCATCACTCAATGCAAGAAATGCAGGAAAAGCAAAAGAGAAAGGCAAAATCAGGGACCCCAAATGAGGGAACAACTCAGTGTAGGGCTATAGGGTTGAAATATCCCAAGAGTCCATGAAGACATCCCAGGAAATAGAATAAAATTCTTGCCACTTGTAACTCTAGCTCCTGAAGAGGCACATAGAAACCATGAATTGCCATAAAAATTCCAAGGAAATAAAGTTCTGAGAAGAAAAATGAGAAGTAGCAAATCAGCAGCTGATGTCGCACTGCCTAGTTTAATTGACAGCCATGTATTATGATGTGAAATATGCATCAGCTAGCTTTAAACAGATCAGGAAGGAGGGATTGAAGCTCCTTGGAGGCATGAACAGAGTCCTCAAATGTGTGCCAAGTATGCTGCAGATGAACTTGCAACTGGGCAATATATAACATTTGAAATTTGATCCCAGCCGATATAAGCTTAGAAATGGTCAGGTGAAAAGATGCCCTCTTTTGTCTAACAGTAGCTGGGAGACCTTGTGAAACCCGGAGTTTATGAACTTCCCAGATGACAGATTGAATGTCCCTGAGCTTAGCCAACATGTGACCCACAGGAGGGTGGCATGGGACCCCACAGGGGAAGGAAACAACTCCTGGTGAGGGACTCCATTGTTAGGAAGGTACAACTGGGGGAGGGAAGGGAGAGGGAGGTAAGGTGCTTGCCTGGCACCATGGCTTGGAGGGTCAGGGAGCGAATCCTCAGGATCGCTGGAGCAGCTACACAGGTGAGGGAGCTGGATGTCATTGTCCACCAAGGGACAAATGACCTAGCTAAGAAAGGGATCAGAGCAGTGCAGAAACTGTTTGTGGAGTTGTAGAGGGGCCTTAGACAAGTAGCACGCATGGTAACCTTCTCGGAGGTGCTGCCTGTCTATGGCACAGGTGAGACTAGGGTGCTCCACACCATGGGATTCAATCAGTGGTTGGAAAACTGGTGCAGAGTTCAGGGAGTTAGCTTCATTGGGGACTGGGGGTACACCTGGAAGGATTCAGGCCTATACTGGCATGATGGTCTGCATCTGTCCAGGAGGGGAACCAGGATCCTGGGTGATATTTTTAAATGCTTAATTGGCAAGCATTTAATCTAGCCAAGGGGGAGGCACTGTAGAGGAGCAGGAAAATCCTAGCCCCTTTCAAAAAAATCAGGGTACTAAATGAGGTAAACACCAAGATAGAGATGTCAATAGGAAGAAGGGTAGGGGTAAATGGAGAAAATAAAAAATGCAATAAGGACAGGGATGGGTCAAAAAGAGGTAAGGCCATCAAGAAATGGAGGGTAATGAGTACCAACGCCCATAGTCTGGGCAACAAGTTCCCTGAACTGGTGGCCTTGATGGAAGAGGGATGCCTGGATATTGTAGCAGTCACAGAAACATGGTACACAGTGAACCATGACTGAGATGCTAACATACCAGGGTACACAACCTACAGGAGAGACAGGGAGGGGAGAAGAGGGGGAAGAGTAGCTCTCTATGTAAGGGATGGGATAAAAGCAACTGAACACAAGAGTAAACAGGGAGGAGAGGAGGCACTGTGGGTCACCTTAGAGACTGGAAATGGCACCACAATCTGCACAGGGGTTGTTTACAGACCCCCATGTCAGGGGGAGAGAATGGACAAGGATATGGTAGTAGGCATCCTTAGGATGGTGGAGAAAGTGGAGATGCTGTTGACGCGGGACCTTCATATGCCAGATGTTAACTGGAGCACCTTTGCTGCAGCCACATCCAAAAGCAGGGCCATTCTCGATGCCCATCAGGTGGCATGCCTCAGACAGCTAGTTTTGGAACCCACTCATGAGGGAGCAATCTTAGACCTCATACTCTCAAATAGGGACAGTGAGAGGATCTCAGATCTAGAAGTGGGTGGCCACCTGGGAACAAGTGACCACCAAACAGTGTGGTTCATGATAAACTCAGCTACAGAGTCAAGCCATACAAAAGTGAGGGTTCTGGACTTCAGGAGGGCTGACTTTGGTAAGATGGGAGAGTGCCTTTGAAAAGCACTACCAAACATGCTAGAAGGAGGGGTGAAGCAAAAATTGGGAAACATAAAAACTGTCATCACAGAGGCAACAAGTCTTTGTGTGAAGCAAATAAACAAATCAAAATGAAAGAAAAAGCCACTATGGTTCTTAAAAGAGGTGGCGGTGAAGGTTAGGGAGAAAAAGACAGCATTTAGGAAGTACAAGGAAACACAGAAGGAGCAGGACAGAAAACTGTGCCAGTTAAGGCAGAAGGAAGCAGGGAGGGTAGCCAGAATAACAAAGGCCCAAACTGAGGAAAAGATAGCCGACTTGGTTAAGAAGGGGGAAAAAACTTTTTATAGGTATATCAGGGAGCATAGAAAGACAAAGGGAGGGATAGTGAGGCTTAATAGAATGGACAGTGGGTGGGCAGAGAGGGACAGTGAAAAAACAGGGATACTGAATGAATACTTCTGCTCAGTAGTCACAAAAAAGGTGGAGGGGGAGGTGCCTAATCCAATTAACAGAAGCACTCTGGATAGGGGGGTCGATCCCAGTCCTTTCACAGAAGAAAGGGTTCTAAAAGAACTTCTAAAACTGAAAGTGGACAAAGCAATGGGGACTGATGGAATTCACCCCAGAATTCTAAAAGATTTTAGGAGAGAACTAGTGACACCCCTGACTACCCTTTTTAACAAATCATGGGAGGATGGTGTGGTACCTGAGGACTGGAAGAAGGCGGATGTGATTCCCTTTCACAAAAGTGGGACCAAGACAGAGGTAGGAAACTATAGACCTGTCTGTTTGACCTCTGTGGTGGGAAAGTGATGGAATCACTTGAAGGAAAGAATTGTTGAGTACCTAGAGGCCAGTGGGGCACAGGACCCAAAGCAGCATGGGTTCACAGTGGAAGGTCATGTCAGACAAATCTAATTGATTTCTTTGACTGGGTGACCAAAGTAATAGACCAGGGAGGGCTGTGGATATGGCCTACCTAGACTTTAGCAAGGCATTTGACACAGTCCCACACAAAAGATTAATAGTCAAATTAACCAGCCTAGGAGTGGGTCCCAGGGTGGTAGCCTGGGTAAAACATTGGCTGGACAACAGGACCAGAAGGTAATTGTAAATGGAGTCCACTCTGAAGAAAGAGGGGTTAATAGTTGGATACCGCAGGGTTCAGTACTGGGTCCAGTCCTTTTTAATGTCTTTATAAGTGACATTGCAGAGGGACTGGAAGGAAAAGTATGCCTCTTTGCAGATGACACAAAGATCTGCAACAGGGTTGATACACAAGGAGGTGTGGAAAGGATGAGAAGGAACTTAGCAAGGTTGGAGGAATGGTCAGAAGTATGGCAGCTTGATTCAATGCAAAGAAGTGCAAAATAATGCACCTGGGAAACAAAACCCAATCAATCAATCAATCAAAATCTTTATTTATTCAGGCGAACATCATTGAGCATAGCTCATTTACAAGATGGACCTGAGTGGTCATAACAAAAAAGGTTACAGAGTGTATACAAAACATGATATTGAAATAGCACAAATACAAACATTTATGAGTGAGATAGATGTACAATTATTTATATATACAAGGCAAAGGACAGTAAACCAAAAACCTATTAAAGGTGAGAAACAAACAGTCTGGTAGGGATAAAGCTTGGATAATGGTACATGGGTGGGCATATATGTTTGAGGTTTGATGTGGAAAGGACCAGAGGAATGATAGAAGAATAGGGAGGAGCTTTAGAAGGGGAGAGAGGGGTGTGGGGGTGTGGGGTGTGGGAGGACTAGGCCTTGTGGAAGCAATTGCATGAATCTGGGATTAGGCTGGTGTACAGCTTTTGAAGGATGTAGGGGATCAGTGTTACCATTTTCAATGTCTTTTGGATAGAATTCCAGATAAGTGCCAGGGAATAACTGATTGCAGCTCTTCCATACCGGGTGCAGGTGATAGGAATCTTCAGCAGGATCAGTTTGTTGATCCTCAAGTGTAGGGCCTGGATGTGATCTGGTTGAAGCAGACTGAGATGTAGGAAGGAGTTTGTTTGTCAGAGCTTTGTAGATCCAGGTAGCAGCATTTTTCTTCTTCTATGTTGCAGGATGTCCAGCTGACTGCATTGTAGAGAGAGCAATGATGGGTGCTAGAGGGAAGGTCAGTAATGAATCTAATAGCTCTATGATACAGGGTGTCTAGTTTGTTTAGATGGGAGAGGGAGCAATGACCATAGAGGAAGTCAGCATAATCAATGAGGGACATGAATGATGCAAGGATTAATCTTTGTTTGGAATCTTTGGTCAGGTAGTGTTTGATTCTATAGAATAGACCAAGTCTTTGTCTTAGCTTTTCAGGAGCTCTTCAACGTGGGTAGTATAGTCTAGTTTATTGTCTATCCATACTCCTAGGTATTTGAATTTGTCAACATATTCCAGATTTTCACCAAGGATGGTAGAGAGTTGTGGAGGGTGAATGATGGGATAGTGGAAGAACAGTTCTTGGGGCAAAGAACATAGCTTTGGTTTTCTTAGCATTTAGTAATAATTTCTTTAATAGGTTATGCTGGAGGAGGAGAATTGAGACTGTAGGAGCTCACAGGCTTTTGATGGTGAGGATCGCTCACATAAAGTACAGTGTCATCTGCAAAAGGTGGATATTAGAAAGAGAGATTGGAGTCAATATTGTTGTTGTAAATGGCAAAAAGGATGGGACCCAGGATGGAGCCTTCGGCACACCTCTTAGAGTGGCTTAGGGGTAGATAGATCACCATCATTCTTTACCAGTTGTAGCCTTCCAGAGAGATAGCATCTGAACCATTTAATAGAGAGTGAGTCAAGGCCTATGGAGTTTAGTGAGGTGATTAGAAGATCATGATCCACAGTGTCAAAGGCTTTGCTTAGATCCAGAAACACAGCACAGGTATTATTCTTTTGTCTAGGGGCAGTCTGCCAGTCATTTGTGACTTTTGCTAGTGCAGAGATGGTGTTATGTATAGATCTAAACCCAGATTGAGCTGGATTTAGAGATTGTTGGTATCAAGGTAGGCAGTTAACTGAGAGTTTACCAGCTTCTCAAGCATCTTGGATAGTATTGGTAAGATGGAGATGGGCCTATAATTATTGAGGTCCATGGGATCACCTGCCTTAAGTAATGGAAACACTTGAGCTGTTTTCCATATTGAGGGGATAGTACCAGTGACAAGTGATAGATTGAACCCAGGGGAAGATTACAGTACGGGGGGAGGTACTAACAACAACAGAAATGGAAATGGACCTGGGGTAATCATATCAGATGACCTTAAGGTTAGCAAGCAATGTGAGAAGGCAGTAGGGAGGGCTGGGGGGATACTGGGATGTATAGGGGAGAGGCATCACCAGCAGAAAACAGGAAGTTGTTATTCCTCTGTACAGACAGTTGGTGAGACCCCATTTGGAGTACTGCATCCAGTTCTGGAGACCCCATCTCCACAACGACATAGACAGGATGGAGGTAGTCCAGAGGAGGGCACCAAATGGTGCAGAGTCTGCAACAGAAGCATATGAGGAGAGAGACTAAAGGAGCTTAATATGTATAGCCTTGAGGAAAGGAGGAGAGGGGGACATGATAGAAACTTTTAAGTACCTCAATGGAATCAACAAAATCCAAGAGGGTAGCATATTTCAGAAAAAGAGATGAGCAAGAACAAGGGGACACAATTTGAAAATAGAGGGGGGGACGGCTCAGGGGCAATGTGAGGAAGTATTTTTTCACAGAGAGGGTGGTGGATGCATGGAACAGCCTTCCTGAGGAGGTTGTGGGGTCTATAAATGTGGGATAATTCAATAATACATGAGACAGACATAAGGCAATTTTTGTGGGGGGTAGGAAGTAATAGGTTGTTGGTTAAATAGGATCTGCAGCTTATCCTGTAGGTAGGGAAATGGGCAGACTAGGAGGGCCAAGTGGTCCTTATCTGTCATCAAAGTCTATGTTTCTATGTTTCTAGTTTTGGAGATGCAAAATGAAGGGCCGAGGAGGTGTGCCAGGTGGAGGTCTAGGGCGCAAAGCCCGATGCACCTGTTCTATCACATATTGAGGCCCATTAGGTGACAGCCTGACCAGCTTGTCTAACAACTTTTGGGTGAATATAATAGGCGTGGAACCTTCTGCATCCTCAGGAAGTCCTAAAATCACCAGGTTGTTCTGTCTACTTCTACCTTCAAGATCTTCCAGCTTCGATTCCATCTTGTGCAGGCACTGATGGAGTGAAGAGACTTCAGGGTCCAGTCACTCTCATCATTTCTCAAGGGATACTGACCTGGCATCTACATCACCAACTCTCCTAGATGTGTCACTAATGTCTTTTCGGAGTGGTGAGTTCTACAGCAAGGGTGGTGATTGAGTCCTTAATTGGTTGCAGTTCCAGTAAAAATCATTCCTCTGAGAGCGGGGTGGTCCCTTGTGTCTTAGGAGCCTGTCCTGAGACAACAGTGTGGCCTTTAGATTTCTTTGGGACCTTGTCTGGAGTCTGAGGAGGTGTATGGCACAGAAGACTTTGACGCATCTCTGCATCCATTTCAGCAAACAATACCTTACAAAAAGTTCACCTGCAGCCACCAGTAACAATAATGCAACTGTAGAAATAAAGATTTAGAAAATTAGGCTATGAAATGTTAAACAATTAAAGAAAATAGCCCGGGTGAGCGGGAGCAGGTAAGAAGAGCTCTTAGCTCGATCTGTGCATCACATGACTCCATGTGTGTGTATATATTTAAAGGGAAGCAGTCAGCAAAAGGAGCTCCTGCCCCTGCAAGAATTACCCTCGGTTAAGCCTTATAAGTATGTTACTGTTTCTACGCACATAACATGCTTTATTTTAATAAAGAAAAGTCCACGATCCAAAAGTATGGCAGATGCTATGGGGGCACCATTATGTGTAAAGGTGTGGCAGCGACACACCGTGTGCTTCAATATTTTTGTATTAAAGCACATGGTGCGTCGCCGTTGCACCTTAACACATAATGAAGCCCCCATAGCATCCGCCACACTTCCAGGTCACTGGCTTTTTTTTTGGTTAAAATAAAGTATGTTGCGGCGCAAGAAAAATACTGCAACATACTTAAAAGGCTTAACAGGAGGGTAAGCCTTGCAGGAGATGGGACCTCCTGTTGTGGACTGCTTCCCTTTAAACTAATACTGTGGCTTTTCCTCTGTCATTTATTAAACATAAACAAATGACAAAACACTACAGCAGTGGGGGGTGCTAAAAAAAAAAGCTAATGGAGGATCCCCTGATGTTCCAGCAGCAGATGTAGCAGTGACACATCTGTAACTGGTGTTGCTCTATCTGCTCCACCTGCTGCTGGACAGCACCTACCCTCTCATTATTTTCTTCCACCATGGCCCACAAAAATGCTATGTCTGCCTGAGTTGCAGGCATTGTGGGGTCCACTGGTGGAGGGAGAACCAGGTAGTGGTGGTGGTGAGGGTGATGCTGGTGACAGTGGTGGGGGTGGGGGTGATGGAGAAGCTGCTGCTGTTTCCCTCCTCCTGCTGCGGTGATGCACAGCAGCAGCACCCTCTGCCACTGCCACAGAAGGTTCAGCTGGTGGAGGCCTGGCCTGTTCTGTGGCAGCCTGCCACTCCACCTTGTGGTGGTTCAACATATGGGTTTGCTGGCCCCCAGTCCCCATATGTGTCTCCTGTGGCCACGGCACACCTGCACACCACAAAGCAGACACACCACAAGTCTGCTGTCCCCCAAACACAGTTGAAAAACTGCCAAACTGGGGAGCTGCAGGGGGGACCAGGCACAGGAGCAGCAGATGCAGTGCCGGCAGCATGGTCACACATCTGGGGCTCCACCTGCTGCTGTGGAGTTGGTGCTGCTGGAGCTTCTACAGCTGCTGGTGGTGGTGGCGGTGGTGGTGGCAGACTTGGTGGACGTGGCAGTGGCACTGGTGGTGCTGCTGCTTCCAGATCGGGGGAGGCAGGACAAAAGAGTCTGGAGTGGTCCAACGCCACCTGGCTATGACCCCCAGATGTGCATACTCCCCTCTGGCCTTGGGCCACATACTATCTCTTGTCCATCATACAAAAGAACACTACTTCTTTCTGCGATGTGACGAGTGACTTCACACACACTCACACAACACAGGCACACACACAAAACAAAACTTATAAAACATAGAAATCAGTCACCAAAAAGAACTGACAGAACAGTATAAAAAAGTAAAAAATTAGCTTTTAAAAAAGTTTTTGGGTTTTTTGGAATTTGCACAAGAAAGAAACTTATTAACATGAACTCTCCTCTCCTACACAAAATGCTTCCTCTCTCTACCTCTGCAAAGGAGAAAGTGAAAGTATCTGTTTGTATGACTCACTTCCTTCCTGCCTGGCTAAAGCATGTGACTTACAGTACTGTAAGCCATGTAATATGTGGAGGGGGCTGCCTATATTGTTGTCATTCTGCCTTACTTTGTGTTAAGGTGGAATAACAACGCAAAGTCATAATAAAAAAGTGAAGTGAGCACTTTCCAGTGGTCACTTCACATAGCATTATGATAACACGAAATGGCCACTTCCCGTTCACTTTGCTGGTGGAATTTAATTTCACTGCATCTTTAGTATGTATTATGTTGTCCACTTTCTCCACTAATTAGCGGTGGCACAATCACATGTGATGTGGATGAGCTCCAGCCAAGAAAGAACACATGAGTCTTGCAAGTGCGACACTGTCTTTCCCACCATAGAGTAGAAAGACTACACACTACAGCTTGGAGGAGTTAGTGAGCACTGAACTCTCAATAGCAGTGTTGTGGCAGCATATTTTTGTTGGTATACTCTTAGTAAGTCTCCATCTCCCCTGGTGGCTCATGGGGCAGAAGGTGAGCTAGAAGCTAACTCAAGACTAGGCTACCTACTTACTCTACTAGGCTTGCCTTGCAAAAAAAAAAAAAAACAGCACAGACCCCCATGGCAGCAAGCTAAGCTTAGCAGCAGTGGTGACAGTGGTGTGGGTGGCCTTCATAGACATTGATCAGTGCAGTGTGGCAGCTACAGCAGCCACAGCAGCAACCAAGCAAGAAGCAAGCAACCCTGGTTGGGTGGGTTCAGTTGGTGAGGTGACTTGGTCCTAGCACCCAGCTTCTGTTGGAAGGAGAGAGGGAAAGCAGATTGAAAACTGAGCTGGTTGCACAGTGTGCCAGGCTGCATAATGGCCATATGGCCAGATAAGTAAAAGTAAATAATTTTTTTACAGGGGGACTGGGGAAGGAGAAAGAGCTGAAATAGTGATGTGTTTTTCATGTTTCTTCACCTTTGAGTGGCTTCATGACCCACTGGGGATGGGTATTGAAAGGAATGGAGTCAGGGAGAAAAATTGGGACAAAGTTCTTTGGGGGGGGGGAGCAGAACTTCAGCCAGGAAAAAAATTCGTTATAACTGGGTTGGTTTAAGCCAAAATCTGATGCACTGCTCCGGGGTATATACAGATGAATCTTATACATTTGAATTTTTCCTGATTTGCATATCACTTTTCAGTCAAAACAAATAAGTTTTACCTTCTAGAGATGTTACAGACATTCTACAGCTGTCCCTTGGATTCACAGACAGTTGAGCAGCATGGTGTGCACAGACTATCAGAGCCTCAGTATAGTCAGGCGTTTCCCCCCCCCCGTGAAGCTGACCTTCATATCCCCACACTCAGGCACATTATGATGAAGGCCAAGGAGACTGCAGGGGTGTGCACCATTGAAATGAATGGGAACATTATTTTATTACTATTTTATGCATTATTGATGGATAGTTGGAGATTAATGAAGGCCATGACTCAACTAACAAGGGCCTTGTTAGTAGAACAGTGGCCTTCATTATTTTCCAACTCACCATCATAATGTACAAAATTGTAATAAAAAAACCAGCACTCTGACCCATGGACATCATATTTTAAAGACTCCTGCCTCTGGCTCCCTAGTACTCAATAAGAGACTTTTTTACTTATATCTATACTTAGTGGGTTTCTGTAGCAGCATGACTGTGCCCACTACTGTGTGTGTGCATTGGGAGGGGGAGGCTGGCCATATGTGTGTGTGTGTGTGTGTGTGTGTGTATGTGTGTGTCGAGTTATTGTTACTTTTGTGTTTGCAACTTAAAGTCTGTTTGTGTGGAAGCATCCAAAACTAAGGAGAGAAAATAGTAGGAGTACAGGCCAGATAGAAGTAATTAAATGGCTGTGTGGGTAAATTTGTGTATTGGAGGAAAAAACATGTGTTTCTATTGGTATGTGTGCTACAGTTAAACTGTGAAACTGAGATGAGTAAGAGAAGAAAACTGAAAAGCATAACAGTGGCTACAAGCATGCCACATGCGTGCAGATGTAGTCAGATACAGTATGTATTGAAGTACAAGAGAGCCTTATGTGTGCAGACAGTATGGCTTAGTGGTTAAAGGCACTGAACTGCAAGCCAGAAGACTTGGAAGCATGAAGACCTGGGATTGAATCTCATCAACCTCCACTTATGTATGGTGTGATCCTGAACAAGTCGCTTAAATTTTACATGTACAATTATCAGTGATCATTTGCTTTTTGCACACATGCCACATGCATGCTGTCTTTCCCAGTTAAACATAAAAATCATGGTTTCCATACTTGCTTGCTAGGCACAAGCCATATGCATGCAATCGGTTCCAATTTAACATTTAAATCATACTTGCAGCATGCATATTACTTGGGTAGTTTAATGTGTGCAGCATGAAAACAATTCATATAATTATTTCTGTAAGGGAAGGCACTACACACACACAGATTTTTAAGGCATGCCCTAATCTGACACCATATCTCACAGCCTTTGAGAAAGAGATTGGGGAGGTTCTTTAGCAACATTTCCACCTTACCACAAATTGTTTTCTTCTGTTCTAGTACCCTAAGGTAATTGAGGTTATTGGAACAGACATGTTAATATCTACTAGGGATCCTTATAGCCACAGTGAAAAACTGCATCACAAAACTTTGGTTTTCAATGCAAATTCCAACACTGGATATCTGGAGGGGAACAGTGACTCAGATTTCTTGAATGGAGAAAATTATGTTTGCCCTTAATGAGAGACAGAAGCGGTTCATGTCCAGATGGACAAAGTGGGGGGTTTATATCATGATGCATGACCTAGTCTTTGTTCCATGATAGTTAAGTTTTTATGTTCACCGTGCATGCATGTGCAGCAAACACTGTTAGGAGAGTGGCTTTTGAGGGGTATAACACTGTCAGTCCAATGCAGAGTGGTCTTCAAATGGCTTGTCAGTGTTACACCAGTCATCATCAGCCAGGCTGGTCATGACAGTGTTCTGACTTGCTGGGTGTAAACTCCATGTAGTTCAGAGGAGAGAGCCGACCCAATCATAAGTTGACTCTTTCCACTGATCTCAATAACGCCTCCTAGCAAGCACAGTTGATCTGTCATGATCAGCCTGCTGAGGTTGAATTACACCCTACAAAATAGAAAACCATCCATCGAAGTCTGTTGCTGCCACTGTCCGCACTGTCCCCACACCTGACCCTCCCACTCAGAACCCACCCACAAACAAAGCACCAACACTGGGGGTACCCAATCCCTGGTGTCACCACCTGAAATAAAGAAAATCATCCCTAGTAGTTTTATTCTATATACCCTATGAAAAAGAAAACTATCCTAAAATTTGGGGTAAAATGTGAAAAAACAACTAAGTTATGAAGAAATAAATTGTTCCAACATTTACTCATAACTCATAACAGGAAGTTGTTATTCCCCCTGTACAGACAGTTGGTGAGACCCCATCTGGAGTACTGCGTCCAGTTCAGGAGACCCCATCTCCGCAAGGACATAGACAGGATGGAGGCAGTTAAGAGGAGGGCAACTAAAATGGTGCAGGGTCTGCAAGAGAAGCCATATGAGGAGAGGCTAAAGGAGCTTAATATGTATACCATTGAGGAAAGGGGGGGACATGATAGAAATGTTTAAGTACCTCAGTGGAATCAACAAAGTCCAAGAGGGTAGCATCTTTCAGAAAAAGAGATGTGCAAGAACAAGGGGACACAATTTGAAGATAGAGTGGGGACGGCTCAGGGGCAATGTGAGAAAGTGTTTTTTCACAAAGAGGGTGGCGGACACGTGGAACAGCCTTCCTGAGGAGGTTGTGGGGTCTAAAACTGTGGGAGAATTCAAGAATGCATGGGACAGGCATAAGACAATTTTTGTGGGGGTAGGAAGAAATAGGCTGTTGGTTAAATAGGATCTGCAGCTTATCCTCTAGGTAGGGAAATGGGCAGACTAGGTGAGCCAAGCGGTCCTTATCTGCCATCAAAGTCTATGTTTCTATGTTTCTATTTATTGCAGATTTTGGCCCCTGATGTTCAACATATTCCTTGTGTTACTCCAGCTCCTGAACATGGTAAGTGTCATTTTTCAAAATCCCCTCCTAAACTTGTTTCCACAGTTGCACAGCGAAATCCCCTTTTGGATGGGATTTTAAAAATTCCACGTGTCTTGATCATAACTTCAGGTCATAAAAGACTGTTTGACATTTGGGGTCAAAATGTGGAAGCCCACTTAAAGCAGCAGTACTAGTTAACAAAAAGTTTAATAATTGTGTTACCAATTATGATAAATGAAAGAATCAGTACAGTATATCTGATTTTCTTTTTGCTTTATTTCATTCCTGAGGCAAGATAGAGGATTTCTGAAGTTTTTAAAAGTTCTTGCTCCTTTGCTAGCTCCACCATCATGGATGTAATCAGGTCAGGGTGGTGCTGTGCTGTTGGCACTTAAATCATTTGCTGGCAACACCCTGACCTATTTGCATTATGAATACAGTGGGTGCAGTAAAAGTGTGACTTCCAGAGAGGAGAGTTTTACAAGATGCCAGGGCTGCCATCTTTATTGTAGATCCATGCAAATTTCATTTTTTTAATTAAACATTGTCTTAAAAATAGCTGGATGAATTTAAAATACCCCAATGTAGAATCTAAGATTATCTGGAATACATTACTGCTAAAAAAGGGTAGGATGACATTTTTTTGCCACCTAGCTAGTACTGCTACTTTAAAAGTAGATATTGCCTCTCAGCTGCCCTATCCTGGGTAATTACAATCTAACAATGTATCAAAGTAGGACACCACTGAAAATGAGATATTGCATCTCATCTGATCTACCCTGGGTAAATATTTAATAAAAATGTGTACAACAGCAATATCAACGGTGATCATTCAGTATTGACAAATGCTTGTTTGCTTAGGAACTGTATTTGCCTCTTTCATAAAACAGGTAATGAACCCTCATTCATTCAGAACACACATAGTTTCCTGTGGATTCATTAATTAATTAGGTGGATCCTTTGCCCTCTTCTAAAACTCTATATTGTCTGCTCCCTTTCTCCCTGGGCCCTCCCCTCACTTGGACAGCACCCTCTTCCACATGCCCCCCCCCCAGTGTACCACATGTAATGTAAACATTTGTACAACTAAAATTTCTGATACTAGGGTAGAGTATGTCTAGGGAATCTACCTGAATTATATTGTTACACCAAATGTGCAATTTCAAATAAAAAAGTTACAAATAAAAGAACATAGAAACACAGATAGCGCTGTAACAAGGGTCCTTCATGTTCATCCCCTGATATCCAGGAAGCAGTAGTATGTTAACTAAAGCCACTGTTTATTGGAAAGTGTTGCCAGCACATTGTATGACCTTGATACTATTGATTTATTTATTCTTATTTATTGTATTTACAAATTGGTAGCAGGAAAGGCACACGAAACCATGGGATATTTCTAGGAGCAGCCCTGGAAATGGGAGATAACAGAGGAAGGAGTTCAACTAAACAAAACTTCAAATATCCAATCATAAAAGTAGATACAGTAGAACAGCAGCAATAGATTAGCATAGTGTAAATGAGTGTACAAAAATAAAATCATTTCACTGTATGTAGAGCTAATGTAACAAGATAAGGCAAATAAAATATGACAAAGTACAAATGGTGCAGGAAATTAATGCAATGCTGTAGGGCAGCATACCATAAGAAGACTCCAGGGAGTAAGGGAAGTATCTGCAGTCTATAGGACAAAAGTGTTGACATATTACATGGAAAAACACTGAGTAGGAAAGAGCAGACACTAAACTGACAGATTGAGCAGAAATAAACAGCAGAGAAAGCAGAGGGGAATTGGCAGTAAAAGAAGTTGGAAGGATATGAAGGAGAGGAGTTAACTGCAGGAGCAAGTAAGGGTACAGAAGTCTCAGAGGTGGACCTTTAAGGATTCTGAAGATGGGGAGGTATAGAGAGACAGCAGAATGTTGTTACCAAGGAGAGAAGGAACATGGAGAAGGCAAATTGACCCACAAAGATTTTGAAGCAGGTTACAGCAAAAGAACAGGAATCAGAGGAGCAAAGGGAGAAAGGGGGCTGAGAACAGTGGAGAAAGGTAACAGGAAAGGGAGCTGCACCAGGTTTTTTTAGAGAGGAAAGAGGTGCAGTAAACTTGGCACCAGGACTCAAGGGAGGAGAAGAATTCTGAGTAGAGGTACCATTGAGGCACAGTGGCAGGAGTGAGAGAGTGAACTGGTCTGGCTAGAACAATTTTTGCAACCATACTGCACACCACATATACATAGTCAAACACCAGTAGGATCATCCAAAGGACAGTCTTGCTGCAAGCATGGAGTGGAAGACAGAATGTATGGCAATACAGTGAGTAGGTTGGGGAAGAGACTCCTGTCGCTGATGTTTATGTGGTTGGTAGGATAAGTCAAGGCTTTGATCCAGCTGCACCCCAAGGTACTTAAAATAGTGAAATTCTTCCAGAAGAAGCCAACAAGAGGGCCAGGGTATTGTAAAACTTAACCAGCAATGGTAAAATAAACCTCAGGAAGGCTGAGGGAGCTATACTGAGAGATAAAGAAAGACAGAAATTAAGCACAGGAAAGTTAAGGGAAGTACTGCCAACTTCTCAATATAGGAATGTAAATGCTGAGTAATAATAAAATTGCTGCCAATATTTTTGATACAATATGAACTTTTTGCATGCACGATTACTTGCATTATGAAACTTTTGACGGTACAGTACAAAGCAGGATTTATGTTTTCGAGGACTAGGTGGCATAAATATTCAATGGAAAAAACACGTTAAAAATTACTGTAATCCATGTCTGGTGGAAAACTTTTTAATGTCAACAACCATTTCATAATAATAATACTATTCTACTACCGGACCATACAGCTGGGATAGTTGACCTCATTTTCAGCTCAGACAACTTAGCTACTGCTACAGTGAGTAAAACTATAGTACTGCATGCAATGTGTGCCAGGTACTGCTTCAGTAATTATGGTACCATTTGAATTATGCTTCTCTTTCAATCTTTGACATAATGGAAGTAAATGTTTTAATTGGGATTGCTACAGCACATCATACTTCTCACACCAGAATGCAGGAGTAAATGTTCTTTCTTTTATAACAAAATTGATTCCAAAAGCATGTTCTCTCATCTTTAGATAATAACACAGCATTTACAGATCCACCCACTGAAAGAACACTGCACTAAGATCTTTACATAACCCATACAATTCTAAACTTTAGACAAGGGTATCATTGACATGGTTATTTCCCATCTGCTCACTGTACAGTAAACAATGATTTATTGCATAATTCCTCACTGGACCTCTGCTCCTTTCCAAGGCTTGAGCCAAAATAAACTATAAACAAGGCCACACAAGCCATGTGTGGGGCATGATTGGAATGCTTTCACATTTGGCTGATGAGGGAGTCAATTTTGCTCAAGGTAATTTCTGTAAAAAAATAAATTTCTGACCACCTGTCAGCCAAATGAAGTGACTGATGATTCAGGGCTGTATATCAAAGTTAGAAGCTTGGTCCAAACCAAACATGCTGTCTAACCCACAGCAGTTTGTTTTAGACTATTTTAATTTTCTAGGTGATATGCAGCAAGGGAATGCAGTATTTAAGAAAATTGAAAATCAGTAGTGCCTAAATTATGTCTGAGTTTCGGTGAACTACATGATGCTTTGATGACTATGGTCTGGTCATAGAAACATAGAAACATAGACTTTGCCATTAAAGTCTATGTTTCTATGTTTCTATGGAAGGGGGCTAATAGCAACTAATAGCTCTCCTGGAGTTTACAAACCATGAACACCAACTGAGATGTTCAGTCACACAGTGAAAAAGTCTCTGAAAGCATGTCTTCAGGTTTGGCATGGCCCTTAGTCTCTGGGCTACTGGTGGCCCCTACTACAGTTATTATTATAAAGCTGTACAAACCTCCCAAAATTCCAACATGCGAACTTCAAACCTTGCACCAGACACTGTTCACTATTGTCCAAATACATTCTCAGCATGATCAAAAAACAAGCTAAAAAAATAATAATACTCTCTCAGTCCTCCTCTGGTGGCCAGAGCCAGTCCTTGGCCACCCCATCCTCAACATCAGTCTGTGACAGGGCTGGGTAAGACACTGTCCCTTTTGTTATGCAGAAAGCATTAAAAGCAAGGATCTATTTTGTCCTTTTTATTAATGTTATATTTTTTATTAAGAACAAGAACACACATAAGAACAATAATAATGTCATTATCACTACAGATGAAAGCATATAATGCAATAAACATAGCATAAGAAGGCAAAAACTAACAACAATAACTACACTCACTAATTAAGGATCAAACAGAAAAGATGGGTTAATACAGGTTACCATTCAAAAACTCTGGAAGGTGTAAGTTGGTGAAATATCCATGCAGATCGGTAAGCATTAGACTTAGTAGTGACAGCTAGAAGATAAGGAGTCCGGTGGTGGTAAGTCCAATTTGGGTAAGCAACATAAGCAATACGAACAACAGACATGAGGGATTGCATTGAACTGTGGGAGTAACTGAGGGGGAAGAATGATGAGTATAGTTGGCTAGATACGCAACATAGAGGGCCCAGACCTCATTGTAGATGGATATTTTGGAAAGAGCAATGTGTGATAGTCGCTCATGCAGTGCAAGCTGACCTATCCCAAGTACCCATTCATTCATGGAGGGGAGATCTGTAGTTCACCATTTGCAGAGGATTAGTGGCTTGGCTATTATAGTGACTCCTATGGCCCACTTGACATGAGGGTCATACATAGGTAGGCTGGGTAAGGAGATGCCCAGCAATATAAAAGGGGCCTCAAGGCAAACATAACTTGAAAAAATGGCCCTACAAAAATCCAGCACTCTATCCCAAAAGGGGTAGATAAGTGTGTAAGACCATAAGAAATAGGAGAGAGATCCCTCTTGCTGGTTACAGAGTCAATATCTACTATAATGAAAAATTCTGCATCCATGCAGGAACTGAGTGGTTCTGTACTACAAATTTAATATCTTTTTTTGAATTTTTTGGGCTCTGATGTCAAGGGAGGCTATGTGAGCATGAAACAAGCAGACATCCCATGCTTGCTGGGAAATAGAAGTACTGAGTTTAGTGGCTCATTTCAGTTTGATGGCCTCAGTGCAGTCTAGATATACGTCCCTTAGTATAGCATAAAACATGCTCACCTTACCTCTGGGAAGAGATAGCCACTTGTGTATGGGAGATCTAGGGTGGGAGGATGTCAGGCTTTAAGGAGAGGTAGGAGGGCCAAATGGAGTTGTAAGTATTTGATTGAGAGAAGGGGTGATGCAGATGCCCAGGTAGGTGACTCTGTCTTCCACCCACTTCCATTCGGTATTGAGAAAGTGTGAGATTGGCATAGGTGGCTGAAGGGGATAATTTCTGATTTGGTATGATTGACCTTAAGGCCAGAAATAGAGGAAAATGAGGCTAAGAGGAGTTGCAATGGGGTGATGGCCAAGGGAGCATCAGCAAGTAGGATAAGTAGATCATCGGTGAATAGTAGACACTTAGAGTGGCTAGTTTTGAATCCAATGATTGGCGAGGAGGTTCCAAGGGCAATGGACAAGGGTCTGATGGCCAACAGGACGTATAGAGGGAAATGGGACAACCTTGGCGGGTACCACGATGTAGTGAAAATGGGGGAGATAAGAGGCTGTGAGCTACAACCCGGCAGAAGGGCTGTGATAGTGTTTGAACCACTGAAAGAAAGTAGGAGTCAACGCACACGTGTCTCAAGACTTCAAAGAGAAAGGTTCATTCAATGGAATCGAAGGCCTTTTCAAAGTCGATAGTGAGGGCCGCTGCTGGGGTGGAGATCGATTTAGCCATACGGTGAAAAGAGTAGGAAGATGGTCAGAACTGAGTCATCCTTTTACAAATCCAGCTTGGGATGGGTGTATTAAGGAGGGTAAGAGTTTCTCTAAGTGTGTCACTAGAAATTTGGCCAGTACTTTGGCATCTGTGTTTATAAGGGATATGGCTGGTAGCTGCCAGGCGAAAAAAGGGTCATTCCTCTTTTTGGGAAGGACAGTGATGATGGCTTCCCTAGAAGTGGCTGGTAAACAATGATACTACAAGGCGTGGGTGAAAGTTCTGTAAAGGAGAGGAGAGATGGTGTCCAAACAGGTTTGGTAGAAATGGACACACAACACAAAGTTCCACCCAGAGACATTGCTAGCAGGGGCCTGGTGGCTGCTTAGTCCCCCTGAAGCTATAGAAATTGTGACGTGCTCTAGTATAAAATAGCACTTCTGCTACTTTTTTCTTGTTTTTTCCCCCACTTCTGTTCTTTGATATTGTGTCCTCTTTTTGTTACCTTGTTAGGCTTTTATTTCCTTTTATATGGAATACTGAGGTGCACGCTGTTTACAACAAGGTGCTGGCACTGAGACTGATCATTGAAGTTCTCTGGGTCGTTGTGGCTTGCAGGCTGCCTCCCATGAAACCTCCAGCTGCTAATACAAAATAAATGAGCATTTAATTTTGTTTTTAAGAATATTGAGCTGCACGCTGCCCTTGTCCCCTCACAGTGATGCTTAGACTGAGATTAAGCAAGGTTCACTGGCAGGCTAGGTCAATGCGACTTAGTCACTGGCTGGCTCCCACAAAACCACTAAATGCTGATGTGAAAAATTTTGTTTCAGTATTTCTTTGAGAATGTTTTTTTTTTTTTCAATGCCACTTTTGTCTCTTCCACTAGTACTAAATGATGCAACAGTGACAGTTTCTTGTCTGGGGTCTATGGCGGCATTGCAAAATTAGTCAGCTACACTCTCCTTCTGTCTCATCCACACCAGTTCTCTTACCCTTAGACACTTTCTCAGATCACCTAAGTTCCCTTGCCTTTTTTTAAAATTGCTTCCAGATAAGTTATTGATATTCTAAAAAAATTAAAGGTTTAGACACCATGGTCCCAGTTTTCAAACTCTAAAATTTGGTGCAAGGTGCTTGTGCCAAAAGGATTTGATACAAGTGGCACGCTGCATCAAAATTGGGATGCCATGCACCAAACCTGCCCTTCACCATCCTTGCACCAGAAGAGGTGGTGTACCAGGACATAAGGGGGTTTGTGCCACAACTGGTTGTAGCATCCTCTTTTTTGGGATTTTGGAAGCCCTGGCATGGCCACAAGATGGGGCTGAGGCTGGAGCAGCTATGAGCTGGTCTAACAGCCCTGTGTTGGAGGTCTGAAGGGAGGCAAGGTGAGGGGAGTCTGCAAGGATGTGGAACAGGGCAGAGGGACCTGTAGGGGTGCCATAGTGGGTGGGGGGGGTGGATTGGTGGCTGTGGCACGATACAGGGGTGGCACCTGGTGGGTACCCTGGCTAGGTGGACTGAGTCACTAGAATTGTGTATGCCCTGGTAGGAATGCACGGACCCTGTCCCAAGCCCCCTGATACCACCAGCCCTGGCACCGGTCTTGGAGCTTACACAGTCCCTGACATGTAGCAGTTGCATTGGCTGCAAAGTACTAGGTGCAGTTGGTGGATGACACCTCCGCCAAGCACCACAACATTCCCCTGAGAACAACCCACCACCTGGAGCCATGCTGATGTCTGACTACACTGTCAGGGACTGTGTAAACTCCAGGACAGGTGCCAAGACTGGTGGCACCTGAGGGTCTGGGACAGGGTCCGTGCATGCCTACCAGAGTGTATTCAATCATCGTGGCTCTGTTCATCTGGCCAGATCACATCTGCCCCATGCTACCCCTGTACCCTACCACGGCCATCATGATGCTGTTGCCCAATATGGCACCCCCAGGTCCCTCTGCCCTGTTCTACATCCTTGCAGGTTTCCTCCCCCCCTTCACTTCAAATTGCGCCAGGCAGGGGGGACTTGATGGGACTCTGTCACACCCCTCTGGTGTGCTAAAGGTTAGTCACAACATTGGGACTGCAGCAACTCTATGGACTTTTGTACAGGGACCCCCTGTGTACTGAAATAAGGTACAGGGTCCCTGACACACCCTGGGTTTGCTGCAATCCTGGATCAGTAAAAGGTACACCAGTCGAGCAGCCCTTTGAAAATTAGCCCTCTTTTCTCAGGTTTCTTCCTCCTGTATGATTGTGCTTTCACTCCCCCCACACACACACACACACTGCTAAGCAGCAATGCTGTCACTTCAAGCCACCTACATGCCTAGTCACGTGCACACTCCCCAACCTCTCAGACAGTGCTATTCCATGTTGTGCACATGCCACTCTCTGTGCCCTCCCAACTGCACTCCTCTTCACACTTCTTATGACAATATAATAATCTGAAGTACAAGCTGCTTAATAGTCATGTGACTATTAAATAGCATGAACTACAAAGTATCACCGTATGTGTGATGTGGGGGGGGGGGAGAGAGCTTTATGGGAGCACTGGGTATCAATATTAGCTACAGTGAAAAAAAACATAGCAGAATGCAGAAGAAAATAACATTGATCAGACCTGTTTTTCTTCACTTTAAGTTGAACAAATAGCTCTGCTTTCTACCTTCTGTGGCCACTGCTTACCTGTTGCCTCCCCCCAGCACAATCAGAACCTTTCAACCAGGCCAGCATTGCAGATTAAATTTAATTCACAGACAGTCGTGCAGCAGTACTGTCACATATGGGGGGGGAAAGGAATCAATCAACTCTAGCCCACCCATTCCTCCTCCAACCTCCTGTAGCTTGTCACCTGGTCATCCACTCATCAGACAGTGTCCCCAGGACCTGACCCAATAGGTGAATGTGACAATGCATCTAGCCAGTGACTATAAAGAGAGCAGAGTCTGGACTCGCTGAGGCTAGCTCTCATGCAGTGCTACCACATGCAGGCAGGAGGTGGTGACTGCAGCCCGCTTCAGTTTCGCTGTAAAGGCAGTGCAATGGCAAACACAGGGAGTGAGTCAGACTGACTTGAATGTTTTGAACTGAACCACAATGCTTGCAGTGACCTGACAATTCTTTATGCTGTCAACCTGGAGGCGGAGCAGATAGACCCACCTTCACTCTTACTGCTGTGAGGGGGGATTCTGACAGCCGAAGCCTGCAGAGAAGTAGGGAACTTAAGTATTTTTTTTCTATATACATTTTATCTCCTACTTCTCCCCAGTAGCCTGCATCTAACCAACCCCCCCACCTCATCATCTGGCTCCCCTGGGACTTACCTGCACCTTTGGTCCTCTGCCACAGGACTCACAGTTGTGCCTGTCCACCAGTGTGTGGTCATCCTGCTGCCTTAGGGTTTATTTTTTCCTCCTGTTTTCTACCCGGGCCCATGGATATGCAATGTCCAAGCACTGCCTTTGAGGAGATGGCCCCGGCATCTTTAATGTGGGGTCCTTTCACATACGTGGTGGCGTGCATGTGCTGACACCCAGCCACCGCTGGGTGTCAGGTAAGCAGTGCAGTCCACCAACCCCCACCCCAAGGAAGGAGGGCTGTCTAGGGACACTCAATCCTTCCCCACACCACTGGCCCCCGAGCGATCCGAGTCTGTTCCCGACCCCAGGTCGCCGGAGTGGCAGGAAGTGGGGCACCCAGTGCCTCAGCCCTCTACGCCACTGGACCAGCAACTTTAAGTGTTTTTAAACACAAAAATACTAAGCAGCACACTGCAGGGCATGGTTCAGGGCCCAAGACAAACCTTTGGGGCACAGGTTCCCACTGTTGTATTTCAATTATTAATGGAAATATTTGACTTATTTCAATTCTGTAATCAAAAAATTATGTAACACCTTACTGCAACAAAAATAATTGGGGAGGTGGACACCTTACTACAAATAAATTAGAAAAGAATGGTCTCGATTTTCAAAGCTGTGAGAAAGCTGCAAGCCCCTGGTGTGCTGATCGTTTGGCACATGGGGCTTGTGGCATTCTCCCAGCTGGCAATCGAGATTTTCAGTATCGAGCACCAAATGCTGCAAGTTAGACCAGGTATTCCCTGGTCTAAATTGCACCCTTCGGGGGACCATTTTTATGGGGCTTGTGCCATCCTTGGAGCAAGCTGCTGTAAAATGAGGAAACACAGAAACACAGAATCTGACGTCAGAAAAGGAACTCTAGGCCAACCCAGTTTGCCCATTTTCACTACCTATTGCAACAACTGCAGACCATACTTGATCTATGGCTTTACCCTATTTCACTCATTGCTATCATTCCCCAATGCTTGTCTCATGCATTTTTGAGTCCCTTCCGAATTTGCCCCCATCACCTCCGTTGTGAGGCTGTTCTATGCATCCACCACCCTTTCCATGAAGAAATACTTCCTCACGTTACCTCTTAGTCTTCCTCCTTCCAGCCTCATGCCATGTGCCCCTTGTTCTAAAACATCTCTTCTTCTGAAAGATACTACCCTCCTGTACTTTATTTATGCCCTTTAGATATTTGAAGGTCCCTATCATATCCGCCTCTCTCTCTCCTATCCTCCAGGGTATTTGAGGTCCTCCAGTCTCTCCTCAAACGTCACTTGGTGCAGGCCCTGCATCATTTTTGTTACCCTTCTCTGAACTGTCTCTACCATCTGTGCCCTTGCAGAGATGTGGCCTCCAGAACTGGACATAGTACTCCAGATGAGGTCTCACCAGTGATCTGTACAGTGGCATCACCACCTCTTTTCTTCTGCTGGTGACACCTCTCCCAATGCACCCCAGTATACCATTGGCTCTCCCTACAGCCTTGGTACATTGTTTGACCACCTTTAGGTCATCAGATATGATTACCTCTAGATCCATTTCCTTTTTTCGGTGGCTGTCAGTACCCCCTTCTTGGTGTAATCCTCCCCTGAGTTCCCCAAATGCATGACTTTGCTTTTTTTTTTTTTGCATTGAATCTTAACTGCCACACTCTTGACCATTCCTCTAGTTTACCTAGGTCCCTCCCTCATCATTTTTTACACCCCTCTTGGAGTGTCCACCCTGTTGCAGATCTTAGTGTCCTCTGCAAAGAGGTACACCTTACCTTCCAGCCCTTCTGCGATGTCCCTTATGAAGACATTAAATTGGACTGTCCTCAGAGCTGATCCCTGTGGTACCCCTCTGGTCACCCTCTTTCCTCAGATTTTGCTCCATTTACCACCACCCTCTGTGTTCTGTCACCTCAACTAATTTCTAACCCAGTTTAGCACCTTTAGACCCATTCCTAGGTTGCCCAGCTTGTTTATAAGCCTCTTATGTGGAATGGTGTCAAAGCATAGGCCTTGTTAAAATCCAGGTAGGCTACATCCACTGCTTCTCTCTGATTCACTTCACTTGTTACCCATTCAAAGAAATCTATTAGATTTGTTTGACATGACCTTCCTGCTGTGAATCCATGCTGCCTCGGACACTGTGCCCCGCTGGATTAAAGATGTCCCACAATCCTCTCTTTTAGCAGTGATTCCATAATTTTCCCCACCACAGAGGTCAGACTGACAGGTCTACAGCTTCCAGCCTCCTCCCTGCTCCCACTTTTGTGAAGAGGTACTATATCTGCCCTCCTCCAGTCCTTTGTAACTACTCTCACTTCTAGCGATTCGTTGAACAGGGCTGCCATTGGTGCTGCCAGTACCTCCCTCAGCTCTTTTAGTATTCTAGGATGTATCCCATCTAGCCTTATTGCCTTGTCCACTTTTAGTTTCGTGGAATTCTTTTTGGACTCTCTCCTCTGAAAATGGACTGGTGTCCACCTCCATCCCATTATTGCTCAAGCCGCTTAATTGTGGTCCCTCACCTTCCCCTTCTTCTGTGAATACTGAATAACAATATTTATTCAATATTGCTGCTTTTTCCAGGTTCCCTTCCACACACACCACTTTCCACAAAGGAAGCTGTCACACTGCACACACTGTACTAAAATTGAGCGCAGTTGTGGCAAACGAGTTTGGCACAGCTGCGCAAAAAAACAGGGTTTCACGCAAGTCCTGCATCACCCTTTGAACATCTAGCCCAATGTATTCATTCTTGGACAAAACAACCGCTAGTACAGTATTTATGATCATTTCCAAAAATAATCTTGTATGATATTTTTTTAATGCTTGAAACTATTTTTTGAAAGCTGTAGCATTTGAACTTTTAATCCTAACACTTAAAGGGACACTGTCAACCTGTTTTTCATCATATTATTTCTAGTTCAAACCCCCACATTTTATGATTGCTTACCCTCTCTAAAATTCATTGATGTTGCTGTTTGTTTTGTATGTCTCCTTGTTTAGAACTGAAATGCATGGCAATGTATATTTATAAACAACCTTGTTTTTGTTTACAATCCTGGTTCTGTTCTTACTGCATGCTTCCTGAGCTTTAGAAACACACCCAAACAGTACAGTCACTCATAAGGCAGTAGTCTCTTAAACTCCTACTGCATCATGAGGGGCTAAACGGTTTTGTGGGTGTTCCCAAGTCCAGGAAAGTTGCATTTGTAGTTGATCAAGGAATGTAAACAAACCTGTTTTGGTGTGATAACACCAGTATGTTGGGCAGTCTGTTTTTTACTTTTTTAAAGAAAATAAGAGTCAGAATCAAACTACCAGCTACATCAACACTCTTTACAGAATTCTGGCAATCATAAAATATGTTTTTAAACTAGGGACACTTTGAGACTTAAGGGGCGTTGACAGTGTCCCTTTAATTATTTTTAAATGAAAGCTTGGATCCTAATCAACATGCTCATACCTTAACAATACAATTCTTCTGTGTTGCTATATGCATATAAAAATGTTGCTACAAAATTGTGTTACAAATGATAGGACTGTAAACAATTTAGTGAACCATTCTCTTTTTTATATCAATATGAAACATTTTGTGTTTCTTTCACTGCTTTATGGTTGCTGTAGTAATATCTTAATGATATATCTACTTACCTGACTCCAAGCTTTCATAAAAAAAAAAAAACATAAGTCTCTGGCCTTAACAGAACAAAATTCACAAAGCTCTGCACAGAAGCCATGAAGATCCGGTCTTTAACCTACTCCTTGGACATGCAGCTCACGGCCATTCACCTGTCAGGCAAGGACAATGTGCTGGCAGACTCTCTGAGCTACATCAATCAGGGCCACTATGAGTGGACCCTAAACAAACAAGTGCTGGCCACAGGAATGTACGCCTTGGGTGCCACCACATGCTGAGGAGCTCCAGGAGGCGTGAATCCATGAGAGGCTGGAGGAGACCTGTGGGACTGGTCACAGGGGAAGAAGGCAGAATGGCAGGCTGTGGCACTCCAGAGATGGATGTCTTCACCTCCATCCTTAGTCATCAGATTCCACTGTACTGCTGCAAGCCTCCAGCTCTGGGTTCAGTGCCAGTGGATGCCCTATCTCTGGATTGGACAGGGAGGTGCCTGTACACCTTCTCTTCATTTCCCCTGATTCTCATGGTGCTTCTCAACCTGGAAGAACCAATATTACAATGATAAGTAATTTTTTTCTTCTCATACCAGGAATCCATCAGTATGCTTGAGTTATGCATACTACAAAGCAGCGTAGTTGGGAGGAGGGAACAGAACCTACCTTGGAAACAGGTTCTGCAGGTCTGCAGTGCCAAATTTAGCATCAGATCTGGACTGCGCATCCAAGCAGCAGTGCTTTATAAAGGTATGTACAGTCTTCCAGGCAGCTCCCTTGTAGATATCCAGTAAGGCTAGGTCCCTTTGAGCTGCTACCAGGCTACAGTGCCTCTGGTGGAGTGTGCTGTGAGATCTTGGAGTGGCTGTCTGCCAGCCATACTGTAGCAGAACTGGATGCAAGAAACTATCTATCAAGAGATAGTTTTCTTAGAGGCTGGTCTGCCCTTGCCTACCCCTATATTTTAAAGAAAATGGGCTCAATTCAGAAAACTCCAGGAATGGCGCAAGTGGCTTAAATTTGATGCAAAGTGTAGCTTGCATCAAACTTTGCATCAAACACGATTCAAGAAAGCAATCTGTGTCAAAAACTGCCAGTCTGCACCAAAGTGGCTGGCACTGGGGTTACGAACATACGAACATACGAAATTTGCCAGCAGATAAAGGCCTAGAGGTCTATCAAGTCTGCTCGAATGTGCAGCTAGCACCCCTTATTCCGCAGCTGCCCCTCCCTCCCTTCCACCCTTCCCCTTCATTAACCCTCCCCCTTGTCCTGTCCCATCCTCGTTTGAAGCAGTCCACTGTTCTACTGCATACCACTTCTGTAGGTAACGCATTCCACCCAGCCACCACCCTCTCTGTAAAAAAGTGTCTCCTCATCTCCCTCCTGAACCTTCCTCGCTCCAGTCTCATATCATGGCCCCTGGTGGCCCTCCCTCCTTACTTTGAACAGCCCCTCTGTACCTGTCTTGTTTATTCCTTTCATGTATTTAAAGGTTTCAATCATGTCCCCTGTCTCTCCTCTCCTCCAGTGAGTACATGTTCAACCTTCAACCTCCTCTCATATGATAAGTCCCCAGACCCTTGATCATCTTTGTCACCCTGCGCTGCACTCCCTCCAGTAACTTAATGTCCCTCTTCAGATCACCGGACGCCTGGAACTGCACGCAGTACTCCAGGTGTGGTCTAACTAATGACCTATACAGTGGCAGAATCACCTCCTCCCTCCTCGAGGATATACCCCTTGCATACAACCCAGCATTTTGTTGGCCTTTGCAGCTGCCTTCCACACTGTGCTGAGTTGTTCATTGACCCTGTGATGAGCACACCCAGATCCTTCTCCTCCTCTGTCTGGGCTAGCTGCACTCCCCCTAGCTGGTAAGTCCTCCTGGGTTCTTCATCCCAAAATGCATCACCTTGCACTTTTTGGCATTAAAGCCCAGTGGCCAGGTGTCTGACCAGGTTTCAAGCTTTGCCATATCATCCTGCAACCCCTGCCATCCCCTTAGGTCAACCACCACCGCGCCAACCTTGGTATCATCAGCAAACAGACTGATCTTGCTCTTGATGTCCCATGATATGTCTGCAATGAATATCCCAAACAACACTGGTCCCAACACCGAGCCCTGTGGGACACCGCTCGTCACTGCCCTTGGGTGTGAGAGCTCCCCACCCACCACCACCCTCTGTTGCCTTCCCTGCAGCCAGTTTCCTACCCATCTCACCAGCATTGCACCTGCCCCTGTGCCTACTAACTTCCTTCCCAGCCTTCCATGTGGCACTGAGTCGAATGCCTTACTGAAGTCCAGATACAGGACATCCACTGCATGTCCCCTGTCCAGTTGCCTAGTTACACAGTCATAGAACCCGACCAGGTTGGTTTGGCAGGATCGGCCATGTATGAAGCCATGCTGTCTGCTGTCCTGTAGTCCTTTGGCCTCTAAGAGGGCCACCAGCCTCTCCTTCAGGATAGTCTCCATTAGCTTCCCGATGGATGTGAGGCTCACTGGTCTGTAGTTTCCGGTTCATCCTTGGGGCCACTCTTGTGGAGGGGCACCACATGAGCCATCCTCCAGTCCTGAGGTACACACCCCAAATGTAGTGAGGCATTAAATAGGTCTGCCAAAGGTCTTGCAAGGACCTCTGCCAGCTCCTTCAGTACCCTGGGGTGGATGCCATCTGGGCCTGGTGCCTTGTCCACCCTCAGTGCCTTCAAACCCTCTCGAACTCTGCCCTCCATGATTTCCCCATCTGTCACCACTTCCCCCCTGCGTCTGCCATTTCTCCCATCTTGGGTGTCACCCCCCTCTTCTCTTTAGTAAATACTGAGCAGAAGTACTCATTTAGTGCTTCCGCCTTATCGTACCCTGCTTCCACCCAACCCCCCTCCTTCCTAATCCTTACTATGTGGTCCTTACAGCTCCTTTTCTCCTGATGTGCTTAAAGTCCTTCTCCCCTTCTTAGTGCCTTGTGCCAGCCTGAGTTCCGTAGATGCTTTGGCTCCCTTGCCCTTGTCACCTCCTTGATTCTGTCAAGTACTCCTCTCTGTCCTCCCCCTCCCTGTTTTCTTGTATTTCCTAAAGGCAGCTCTTTTCCTCCTTACCTTTTCATGACCTCCTTGCTCAACCAGCTCGGTTTCTTAGCCCCTAGCCTTCTGCTCTGGGCTTTGCAGCAGGTTTTGGTTGCCTCCACTATCCCCAACTTTATGAGCTCCCATCTCTGGTTAGTATCCATACTAGATTGAATTCTGGCCAGGTACCCTTTTACCACTTCCCCCATCCTCCCAAAGTCAGCCCTCCTGAAGTCCAGCACTCTTGTGCCAGATTCCACTCCTTCCTTGCCCATATCCAATGTGAGCCATACTGAGTGGTGGTCACTCCCTGACAGCGGTTCCTCCACTGTAAGTTCTCTCACATCAAATTGCATCAAATATCCAGCTGCACCATGACGCAATGCAGCTTGCACCACAAATTTATCACAATATCCCCTTTTATGGTATTCAGAAAGAAGGACCAACACAATTTATGCCAAAGATTGCATTCACTTGTTAGACCAAGGAGGAGATGGCCTGATGGACACTACAGCATGTAAAAGGTACACTTCAGGCAGGTTGAACCGAGCCACTTGGCAGGTTGCTGAGCAGGAGCTAAGAGTGACAGTGCAACATGAGTGGTCCAGTGGCAATACTTTGTGGCAATGTGGTATCATATTGGCAAGGGACAGCTGGCAGAGATATGCCACCCAACAGACTGGCAGGGTCCAGGGGAACAGTGTGCCACAAAGGCAATACAGAAACATCAGGGGACATGTTGAATGTATGTACTGGGGGAGGCTGTCATACCGAAACCTGACAGAGGAACAGTGCCAGGTACACTACCACTTCAGTAAGGCTGCCATAGCAGAGCTGTGCCAGCAGCTCAGAGATGAACTACAGAGCACCACACAAAGAGGGCGCCCAATAGCAATGGAAGTCAAGGTAAGTGCAGCACTGTGCTTCCTTGCAACAGGAAGCTTCCATACCCCAACTGGAAATACTGTGGGCATATCACAAGTGTCAGTGTCTGGGTGCCTCAACCAATTCCTGGAGGTACTGGTACACCAGGCCCACAGGTATATCAGCTTCCCAAGGGATGTCCAGGACCAGTAGGCAGTGAAGCAGGGGTTCTATGCCACTGCATAATTTCCATGAGTATTGGATGCCACTGACTGTACACATGTCAACATGCGATCACCTGTAGCAGAAGAGGAGGCATATATCAACCGTAAAGGCTTGCACTCAGTGATATGCAGGTGGCGTATGACAGCTAGTGCCACATTCTTGAAGTGGTCATCCAGTACCCTGAATCCTTCCATGAAGCATACATCTTCCGCAAAAGTGGGCTTTGTGAAACCTTTGACTGTGGCGACATACCTGGAGGATGGCTGATAGGTAGGCCTATGCCACACACCAGTACTGTATGTGTTGTGTTGTCCATGTTGGACAGTTGTCTACACATGACAAATGCAGATGGTGTGCCACAGGATGAGACAACATGTGGCCATGTGGGCACAGTGCGTAACTGGCAAACTGTGACATGCCATAGTAACGGAGGAGTGGCCTGCAGGCTATGTGGCCACACGATGCACAGTGTGCCATCACTGATGATCAACAGTCACCCTGTGTGACATATGGTGGAGGATGTTGGGGCACATGTGCTACCATGGGTGTGTGAGATGGGCAAAGTTCCAGCTCTGGCAGCACCAAAAATCTGCAGGCATGCTGTACTGCTGACAACATCCCAGCACACACTGTCAGGGATGGGTGGGAGCACACAGGATACGAACAGTGGCCTAACTGTTTTATATTCATGGGGACAGTGGCTATCCACAGATGCCATGGCTAATAACACCACTAAGGCATCCACATATTGAGGCCGAGATGTATTATAACAAAGCATTTGCCATGGCAATCTGCAACAGAAAGGACCTTTGGCCTTCTAAAAAAGTGCTTCTGCTGCCTGGACAGATGGGGGGAGGGGGAGAGCCCCTGCAATATACTCTGGCCATGGTGTATAAAATCTCTGTGGCATGCTGTGTATTGCATAAGATCACCCTTGCATACCACATAACCATGCCACAGGTGGATGTTCCACAGGGTGGGAATGAGGAGGATGGAGACAATGAAAAGCAGGCTGTAAGACCAATGCCCATGCCTGGAAGACCAATACTGTGGTTGCAGGACAACAGGCCAGGGCCAGATTAACAACCACTTCACATGAGGAGCCCAGAACAACACCAGGCAGCACACCTTGAGACAATCTGGAATGGCACACCTGTGAAATGAGTGCAGCCAGAACACGTGCATTGGATGAAGATATTGCAGGCACTCCTGGGGACATATGTGTCACAGCACAATGCAGACATACGCCAGCATGATGGTGGCCATGCTGGGCTAACCATCACTAGCAGCTATACTAGCATCGTCGTTTTTAAATTACTTATATTTATTTGTTTTAAGTTTTCATTTTATTTTATAGTTTTATTATAATGTGTTAAGTTTTGTTAAATTTCTGCTGACAGTTCATCTATTTAGCTAACCAGTTAGAGTCTGAAGTGAGTCAGTTAGAGCAGGCACAATGTTTTTCAGATTTAGTGCTTTAAATTTACCTCCGGTGTGTTGTTGAGCAGAACCAGTCTTTCTGCAGCTTGTGGGTGTTCTGCTTGGAGGTCTGTCTGTTGCTGGAGTCATGGACCTGTAGTGCTGTTCATTTTTCAAATTTGACTGTGGTTTGCCCTGTCTTTTGAGGTCGACCTGGAGTGCTGAGGATTGGTGTGGTTTCTGAGTCTGGAAGGAAGGAGGATCTCTTGATGGGGAACTTCTGAATGGAGGTTGCTCTGCTGGAACACCAAGCATGGATCCTTTTGGCTGAATCTCTGATTGGAACATTATCAGTGTTTATTACCAGTGGGCTCTGTATGGTGGTGCTTCAAGTGACTTTTTTCCAGAGCATATATAGCGTTGGAAGATAGGAGGGAGTTTTAGAGGGGTGTGCCCCAATTTTGTATAGGAGGCAACCACTGTATGTTAGCTCCATGATGGTAGATTGCTGGTTTAGGTCAGTTGGCGGGTGGCTGTGGTATATCAGTGCTTTCTAGGTTTTTTCGGGGGGGGCTGCTGATGGGTGGGCAGCTAGCTGGCAACCGTAATGGTGGATCTATCTGGGCAGTGAGATTGCTTCCTGGGTGAGTGTGGGGTGGACCTCTCTTGTTGCTCCCAATTATTATTCTTGCCTCCTTTCATTTGGTAAATTTCCACCATCTGGATTGCTGGAATGTGGACTTGCTCAGGAAGAAGATTATTTTATTCCATGTTGGGAGTTAAATGAAAAGACTCAATTAGAACTCATTGCTGGCTATATTGATTAGACTTTTTGTTTAAAAGGTCTGTTTGACCTTAAACTTTCCTAGGCAGTAAGAGTGCCTGTAAACTGCTCTAACTCTGTACATTAAACCTGTGTACTCACTCTGAAGTCAAGGTCAGAGCTGACTTGGTCTGAGACATTTATCTGGTCTTGCCCTGAGGAGGTGAGTGCTCTGATGGACACTGTTGCTACTTGGCATAAAGAGATTTGACTGTTTTCTGTTTTCCACAACATATGGACATTCTGTCATAAGATTTTTGATTTAGTTATTATTTGTTTGTTTGTGTGCTGTTATTTTTTTGGAGTGGGGTTTTGTTTAGGGAGGGTTAACGTTATTGTGGGTTATGGTTGTGGGGTGAATGATTGTTATAGCATTGGCGGTGTGAGCGGAGTGTTAGTGTGGGTAGGTTTACTGGATTGTGTGTGTAAGACCCCCAAAATGGGCTTACCTTTAAAGGGGCTTCATGTTCCTTTGCTTCTCCCCCCCTTGTGCTGTCCTGTCCCGGGGGGTTCCAGTGGGAGTCATGCCTGTGACCTCCATGGTAGCCATGCAGCACTTTTTGCCAGCGTCTCGTCCAAATTGGGGTTGGGCTGAGTGCTGGAATAGCTGTTGGTGCTGCTTGGTGTGGTGTTGCATGGTCCTGGGTCCGGTAGGGTCCAGGATCAGGCTCGGGGCCACGCAAACATAAACAAATATTCTTGTTTAAACATGGTGGTCCCACATGCAATGCACAGACGTGGGGACCACCGAGAGTTAAAATTTAAAGGAGTAGTAGCTCCTTAGGGAGGCCAGTAGTTTTCAGCGCCGGTTGGCACCATGGGGCACCAGAATTAAACAAAATAAAGTGGGACTAGAAGTCCCAGAGGGCTGCGGGTTAGGCAACAGGGTACATGGTCTCTGATTGGACAAAAAGGTTTGGCACCAAACCTTTAAGCCCTTAAAAGCCAGGACAAAGGGATTTTTTTTGAGAGAGAGAGAGAGACAAGGAGGCTGCAGTGGAGCACTTGTCCATGCGGCCTGGTGGCCATATGGCCATTGCTGTCTTTGGGTGCTGGGCTAAGCACAGCCACCCAAGGAGAAAAATAGTGGGATTCTCAGCCAGAGAACCCAAGAAAAGAACACAAAGAAATCATGGAGTGGAGCAAGAGCTGCAAGGAAAATGGAGCCCAGGGATTCTCTGCCAGGGAATCCAGATGAAGATCAAAGGAAGGACTTCATATGTGGAGTCTGGGGATTTCTCAGCTAGAGAAACACACCTGAGGGGACAGATGCTGCTAACCCTCAGACATGAGGTGAGTGGGCATTAGCAGAGAAAGCTTTATCCTGGGAGGACTGCAGTTTGGAGCTAGATGGAGGCTTATGGCTGGGCCTGGTCTGGCTGAAGGGATCCGGGTGCAGGGACCTAGGTGGCAGTGGGTCCCAGGACTACCTGAACGTTGGGTGCTGCCACATGCTGAGGAACTCCAGGAGGTGTGAATAATTGGGAGGCCAGAGGAGACCTGTGGGACTGGTCATGTGGAAGAAGGCAGAGGGGCAGGCTGTGTTCAATGTTCTCGTGGCAAAGTGATTAGGCCCCACAAAAGAGGTGGTTCTGGACTGGGATCACTGCATGAGGGAAGCCCTGGTCCTGCACCATTTGTGTTGTGTTTTCCTCATGTGTTCTAAAGAGACTGCTTTGCCACTTCTGAAAAGTTGCCTCCATAGCCTTGCCTCCAGTGAGTTCCAGCCCAGTGCCGTGAGGGTCCCTGTGCCCCAGAAGGAGTCCATTCATCACCATCTTTACCCGGGGACATTCAGGTACTGTTTTTCCATTGTCATATTTCAGGACTGTGTTTTCATTGGCTGTACAGCGCTCCCTTCCCCACAAACCTTACCATCTAAATTCCCCTAGACAAGGGAAGTGGGGGGTGCTTACATGTAAGTTTTAAATTGAATGTATATGTATAGACTGTGAGAATATTTGAGTGGATTTGAAGACTGTGATGTGTGTTGTTTGTCTATTAGAATGTGCTGGGTAGATGTGAAGATGGCCAGGCACTATTCCCCAACCAGGGTCAGGGATCTCCACCCCTTCAATTGTCCTCCACTGTCCCCAGAAGCACATGTCAGGCCCTAGGTATAGCTAGGAGAAAGAAGGGAAGGGGCAGGTTTAGGCCTCAGGGAGAATTGGAAAGGAGTGGGCGGATCAGTGTGATAGGAACAAGGACACACCCTGGGGTGAAATGAGTCCAGGAGATGGGTCCTCCCTGTCTTGTTCCCATACCCAAGGGTTCTGATTTGTGCAGGCAAGTGACATAGTCTTCCTTGGTTGCCCATCCTACTCACGTGGTGTTATGCAATGCCAGGTCTATTAAGAACAAGATCACTTTAATAGCAATCTTGTTGGGTCAGAGGATCTGGCTTGCATCACCAAGACCTGGCTGGATGATAATGCTGGCCCATTATTGATTTCAGCTATTCCGGCCGGGTACTTGGCGATACATAGCCCGAGGCTGGCTCGTAGGGCGGGGGTATACCCATCAGTTTTAGATCAGAACTGTACCTGACAGAGGTACCAGTAGAGATCTCCAACACCTTTGCATGTATCGTGGGTGCAGGTGTAGGGTACAGGATACTTCTTATCTACCGTTCACCAGGAGATGGGAAAGCTTTCCTGCAGGAAGTCACGGACTTCATTGTCGACATGGTATTGGAATCCCCCAGATTGTTGATTCTGGGGGATTTCAATGCATGGGTCAACGATGAACTCTCGCAATTTAGTCAGAACTTACTCCAACTAATGTGTTCATTGGGCCTTACACAGGTTGTTACCTCTGTGACTCATATTGGTGGTCATTCATTGGACTTGGTGTTCCTTCTGGGGATGGGGGAATCCGACTTGGTGGTGGAGCCAGTCGGATGGTCTGACCATCACACTGTGAGGTTCAGTTTCAGGGCTCCCCCCAATAGACCTGTCCCTACAGAGATGATCCAGTACTGCCCTTTGAGGGGCATGACCCCAGAAGATCTAACAGTGGTGCTGGATCTATCAGGTATTCCAAGTGAATGCATGGATCCAGGGAATCTAGTACCTGCCTATAACTAGGTGGTGACAGAGGCCCTGGATTCCGAGGCTTCAATTAGTGTTCACCCACTCACTCTTCACCCAAGGTCCCCGGGTTTGATGGGACCTTGAAGGCGTTGAAAAGGGTGGGGTGAAGGCTAGAGAGGGGCTGGTGGAAATCGGGCCTGGACTGTGACAGACTTAGGTTGATGGACATTATATGGTCTATCAATCAGCAATCACCCGTAAGAAGGCAGAATTCCTTTCCAGGGAGATTGCTGTTGTGCAGAACTGACCTGCTCAGCTCTTCCAGACTGCAGACAGATTGTGCAATCCAGTCTGTCTCCAGCCCGGTAGAGCCTTTTCACAAGAGAAGTGTGATGAGTTTGCTCGGTTCTTCGCGGATAAGGTTGCCACCATCAGGTCGGGGATCTATCCATCCCCCTCTAGTGGGTATTGTGGAGGTCAGTGGGAGATGGCAGGCACTCAGTGTACCTGGTTTGACTTCAGCCAGCTGGAAATTGTAGACATTGTGAGGGTCATCCAGACTCTGTGGCCAAACAGCTGTAGTTTGGACCTGGGCTCTACACCCCTTCTTGTAGGGTGTGTAGATGAAATTGGCCCGGTTCTAGCCGAGATAGCCTGGAGAACTTTGTAGAGGGGGGTCCTTCCACATCCCCTCAAGGAAGTTGTTCGACCCCTCCTTAAAAAACCCTCCCTTGACCCGGACTGTCTAGCTATCTATAGACCTGTCTCAAACCTACCCTTTGTGGGAAAGGTTATTGAGAAGGTGGTTGCGTCACAGCTGGATGACCATTTCTCCAGCCACGATGTCTATGATTTTCTTCAGTCAGGATTTACGAAGAGGCATAGTACCGAGGCGGCCCTTGTCCAGGTGCTAAATGACCTCCTAATAGTGAGAGATTGGAGGACTCATTCTATCTTGGTCCTACTTGATCTCTCTGCAGCGTTTTACATTGTGGACCATGGTGTGCTATTGGAGCACCTGTGGTTCATCTGTAGACTATCTGGGGGGTCCACAGATTGTTTCAATCTTTCCTTGAGGATAGGACTCAGAGAGTGGTGTCTGGGATTTATTCCTCAACCCCTCTCTCCCTATTCTGCAAGGTACCGCAGGGATCCATTTTGGCACCCATGTTGTTCGCAGTGTACATGCTGCCGTTGGGAGAGATCATTAGGCAGTACAGTCTGAACTTACACTGCTATGCAGGTGATACTCAGCTGTACCTGTCCTTTGTGCCTGGACAGGGTGTGATCCTGTCGGTATTTAATAACTGTCTATCTGAGATCCAGGGCTGGATGAGTGTCAGCTGGCTGCAGTTGAACCCGGATAAAACTGAGGTGCTGGTTGTGGACCCAGATCCATGGGAGGCAGGATTGTCGGCTGGAAAACCGTTGGGGCTTTGGCTCGGGGGTGCTCAGCTGCCTACCTCAGATTGGGTGTGGAACCTGGGGCATTATTTTTGATGATGGTCTGACCCTCAAATCACAGGTGTCGGCCATTGTTAAATCCTCTTTTTACCATCTGAGAAATATCACCTGGGTGAAGCACCTGGTTCCTCCCAACGATCTTCCAACTTTGGTCCATACCTTCGTAACCTCCTGCCTTGACTGCTGTAATGCCTTTTACCTAGGGCTACCAGAGGCTGATATCCACCACTTGCAGCTACTGCAGAATGCGGCAGCCAGGTTATTGACTGGTACCCCTAGGGCCAGTCATATAACACCTGGGCTCCGCAGACTGTACCAGCTGTCAGTACAGTGGTGGATCACCTTCAAGATCGGGTTACTGACCTATAAGGCCTTACACTATCAGGGACCCTGCTACTTGCAAGATCTCCTTCACCCTTACCACCCTCTCCGCCCTCTCCGATCCACTGACAAGGGATTGCTAGAGATTCCCAGGGTTCATTTGAAATTATTAGGGGCCTGATCTTTTGCTTTTGTGGCCCCGACCCTGCGGAATTCTCTACCTTGTCATATACGAGAGTGCCTGACCGTCCAGAGTTTTAAAGCAGCGCTATAAACACATCTGTTTTGTTTAGCTTATCGTGAATTGGGCTGAAACTGATGGTTAGTGCAGCATCTTTATAATTATTTAAACTGCACTTTACTTATTTATTTATTTTATTTTTATTTATTTAAAATTCAGTGACCGGGTAGGCCCACTGAGCCCCAAAGGTCCCTTTTTCAGGGACAACACGGGATAACAATACATATTTTCATACAGAGAAAGACTTGGGTTACAGAGTAGTTTCAGGTGTGTGAGCAGGTTACAGCCATGGTTGTCATCATGCATCAGTCCTTACAAATGTGTTGACAGTAGAATTAACAAAAGGTGCAGAAGAAATGTAATTTTACATGGTAAGCTCATTGTTTATTACTGTCATGGCTTAGTGGAAAGTTAGCTGTGGTGCTATGCCTAAAGGGAAGCTCCGTAGAACCTGATAAGGTGCTTGGAGGATCTGGATATTAGGAGGATAGGAGCAAGTGGGGGGGTCAAGAGCTGTGGCAATGACAAGTGCTAGTATCAGACCTATAGGCTTTGAGTCTGGTGCGGAAGTTCATCAGTGAGGAGGCTTCCTGCACTAGGGGTGGGAGTTTGTTCCACAGGTAGGGGGCTGAGTAGGAGAATGACCTGCCGCCAGCGTTAGTCCTGACTCCTGGAACTTCAAGCAGTGTATGTCCAGATGTCCGTAGGCTCCTGGGGTTATGTTTGAGTGTGATAGTTCCAGCGATGCTGGGTGGAACTGAAGGGCTGAGTAGCTTGAAGGTCAAGCAGAGCAGGGGGTAGTGGAGACAAGATGTCAGTGAGGGCCAGCGTAGCTGGACAAGTGTGTCACAATGGTGCCTTCGTGAGTGGTCCTGGGTAGCAAACCGGGCTTCCTTGTTATACAAGATTTACATCTTGGTGACCTCCTGCTTGGCCATGCCCTGTAAGATCAGGGCAGTGTAAGTCAGGGTGGGGAGGAGGACACTTGTGGCGATTAAGGTCCTGGCCTCAGGGATGAGCTGGTCTTTTAGCCGGTACAGAGTACCAAGTTTGAGGTGTAAGGTCCTGGTGACCTGATCCATGTGGTACTTGAAGGTAAGGCAATGGTCCAATGTTAGACCTAAGTATTTTAAGGAGGGCACAACCTCGATGTCGTTTCCCGAGAGAGCAGTGAGTTGCAGAGATTTAGACCTGTCGTGTCCAAGGGTGTTGCATCCGAATAGCATCGCCTTAGTTTTACCTGCATTTAGGACCATTCTAGTTGCTCTCAGCCAGGCCTCGAGAGATGCTAGGTCAGCTTGGAGAAGGGGACCTAGAGCTGCAATGTTATCCAGGGATCGGTAGATGACGGTGTCATCCACGTACTGAACGACCGAGCTTCCCCCACAGTGGAGGCTTAGGTCATTAGTAAATATGAAGAAAAGGAGTGGGCTGAGGATCGAGTCCTGCGGTACTCCCTCTGTAAGGGGTAGAGGACCCAAGGCAGCACCCTTCCAGGTGACCCTCTGGGATCGGCCCAATAGGTAACTCCCAACCATTTGAGGGCGATGGGGTCTAGGCCAATTTTATCCAGTTTTAGTAGCGGGAGTTTGTGATCCACAAGGTTGAAAGCCTTGGACAGGTCTATAAAGATGGCGCCAGTGGGTGTCCCATTATCCATTGCTCTGAGCAAGTCATTCAAGAGATGGATGAGTGCTGTATCAGTCCCATGGTTAGTTCTAAAACCATGCTGTGAACATGAAATTAGCTGATGGGACTCCAGGTAGTCACAGAGTTGGCCATAGACTAAACTTTCCTGTAGCTTTGCAGGTGTACTAGCAGGGAAATTGGCCTGTAATTGCTTATGTTTTCCCTGGAGCCAACCTTGTGAATAGGGACCATGTTGGCCTGTTTCCACTGGTCCAGAACAGTCCCTTCAAGTAGGGATCTGTTTATGAGCCAGGTCAGGGGTCTGGTGAGGGATGGGACATCAGCCTTAAGTAGCTAAGGGTTTATCCCATCAGGACCTCCTGAGCCTTTGTCTTTCAGAGCCCTTAGGAAGGATTGGACCTCTTTTGTCTTCACCAGTCTTAGATGGAAGGAGGGACAGTCAACGCAAGTAGGCTTGATAACATTTGGAGGCGAGGTTGGTGAGGGCAGGCCAACCTTGTAGGCATCGAGGTTACCAAAGTGATTGTTGAGGGCAGTAGCAATTTCGAGGGAGTCGCTCACTGGCTGACCATTGACCTAAATGGCGCCAAGCTCAGTCTTAGTGTTACCCCTGATCAGGTTGTTGACGTGATACCAGAATTGTTTAGGGTTGCCCAAATTGTTTTTTTTGTAGGTGAGTGACATACTCCCTTTTTGCAAGTTTGATAGCTCTCTTGCATTTGTTTCTTAAGACCTTGTATGACATGAGGTCAGCAGGAAGGGAAGAGAGCTTGAACTTCTTCCAGACCTTGTCTCGACTGACCATAAGGGTTTTTAAGGATGGAGACATCCACTTGTAGCAGCTACCCTTTGTTCTTCTATTTTTCAAGGGGGCGAAGAGGTTAGCTGCTGTACATACTGCACTGTGGAAATGCTCCAGAGCCTCAGCCAAGGTGAGGAGGAGCTTAACTGGGCTCCAGTCCAGACTGTGTAGGTAGTCATTAAACTGCACTGCTGAGAAGTTTGTGTAGTCATGAGCAGTGAGTATTCTGTGTTGGATCTTGGGTGCTCTGTTCTTCCAGATGAAGAATATTGGGGAGTGGTCACTTAAGGAGTCCGCCATTATGCCGGCATTCTGGATGTTGGTGGGATTGGACACCAGAGCCCAATCAAGGGTGGTGTGGTTCCCCAATTTGTAGTTAAGTCTGGTTGGTTCTAAGATGACCTGTACCAGGTTTGCTTCTTGGGTCAGTGCCATAAGGACGTTGTTAGGGTCCTGGGCCCAGTTTAGGTTGAAGTCACCCAGAATAAGGAGCTCCGAAGAAACAACTTGACCCTTGATTTTTGTTATTGCTTCTAGGGATCGAAGAGCTGATTTGGGCTGGTGGTAAATGCAGCCAATAGCGAGTTGTTTGTTGTGCCCTAGGGTGACTTGGATGAATATAGATTCACCATCAGGGGAGGTGTGTTGCTGCAAGGTGAGGAGCGATACGGTTAGGGCTACATTGGCATAAATGAGTATACCGCCCCCTCTTTTGGTCAACCTGTCCTTATGGTACATACTATAACCTTGAGCCAGTATCTCATGATCGGGGATGTGTACCTTAAGCCATGTCTCTGAGATGGCAAGGATATCAGGCTTGTAGAGATCAAGCCAGACTTGTACCTCTTGCATTTTTGATCTTAGGCTGCATACGTTCATATGCGCTATCTTTAGCCCCTTTGTGGATGCCCAGTTGCGGTCATGAGGGGATGTTATTGAGAAGTTGGTGGTGTTAGGGCCAGGGTTAGGTTGTATGTCACCTGCCAGGAGTAGTAACACAGCTAGAAGGTGGAGCATTTTTGGGCTGGCCAATGGGATTTGGTTGCCTTGGCACATCCTGCTCGCAAAGTGGAAGATATCGTAGCATATCCCCTTTCTTATGAGCTTGTGGGCTGAGGAGAGGGCAAGTAAGCTGGAGCCGGGCATTCCATTGTAGAGGCTGACAGGAGAGGTGTCATAGTACCTTTGTCCCCTTATTTCTGGATGCCCTGGGCCTATGAGTCTGTCCGCCCAGAGAAGGGACAGTATATAGACTGTCATCAGTAGTACTCCCCTATTGGAGAGAGGTGCCCAAGGGTTGTGTGCCCCATGTGGCATGTGCTCATGGGTAAACTTCTGGAGAGGCATGCTATGCTAGCAGAGGTGCCAGTAACAAGCTCTTTTGTCCTGTCTTAGGCAGTTATTCAGACATAGGATGGGTACCCTGTCTATGGAGGAAAGTCAGGTGAAAAACACTAACTCGTCCGTAATAATCAGTCTTAGGGCCGATTATCAGGTGTGAACTGGTATCCTGCTTCTGCTGAGATTTCAGATGGTACAATATACCAGTATGGATTTTCTAAGGAATTGGTAGTCAGTAGGAGAATAACCCTGTCCCGCTAGGATGGGGGGGCAGCAGGAAAATCAAATCCCCCTTGTAAGCGTGCCGTAGTGATCAGAGCAGTTTCTGTCCCATATATTTTCCAGAAGCAGGACTTAGGCAGCAAACACAATAGACTGCAGGTTCTAGGACTGCCCACAGTTACGTGCCATGCCCCTTTATCACCAGAAGCCAGCCAATTAGGGTATAGAGTGCAGCAGAGGAGTATTTAATAGATGGAGGAGGTGGGGGAAAGGGTGGGTGAAAAATTTCAGCTTGAAGGAACACAGCTAACACCAGGTAAATGCAAGCAGCTCCCTCTGAATAGCAATGAAATTTAATTGGGCTACTGCACCACAAAAAGTGGCAAGTTCAAAAGTTTTGGTGCACACAGTGCACTCAGGGCTCCTCCATGTCCGTACCTGTGAGGCAAATTCTGGCGGAGAGCTGTCCTAAGTTGGGCTGGAGGAGGCTGCAGAAGCAAGCCCTCAAACCCTGGAAAGGAAAGAAGACAGAGGGGTTAGCCTTTTAAATAGGGAAGGAAAATCAAAGATTAGACAGAAATAAAGAGAGAGAGAGAGAGAGAGTAGGGGCTTGAATAGGGGGAGGAGTTGCACTACAGAGCAAGTTCTGAGGGGGAGGGAAAGTTCTAGTAGCAGGGAGATCGCATTTGGAACAAGGTAGGGAAAGCACAACCATACAACTAAACAATTTCAGAAAATTAATTTGCAGGATTTAGCTTAAAAATCAGATTACAATGCAGTCCTGAAAAATTTCAGCTTGAAGGAGCACAGCTAACACCAGGTAAATGCAAGCAGCTCCCTCTGAATAGCAATGAAATTTAATTGGGCGACTGCACCACAAAAAGTGGCAAGTTCAAAAGTTCCGGTGCACACAGTGCACTCAGGGTTCCTCCATGTCCGTACCTGAGAGGCAAATTCTGGTGGCAAGCTGTCCTAGGTTGAGCTGGGGAGGGCTGCAGAAGCAAGCCCTCAAACCCTGGAAACTTATTATTTATTGTTGGAATTTTACTTAAATATTGGTGTTATGATGGTTTTAACTATGATGTTTGTTTTATTTTAATGAGCAAGCACCATGGTTTTGGAAAGGAGCTTTTTATAAATAAAGAAAGAAATCAACTAATCAATCAATCAACATCACTGACATGGCACGGGACAGCAACAGCAATGGTCAGTACCAGCATTTGGCACACTCAAAACATGCAGCCGCTTGGGGCACCAGCACAGCCAGGGCACAAGTAGGACACTGGTTTTCCACATTCAAGGAAATGAGGACAGAAAAACAGAAATCTGGTTGGATCATGGAATTTTAAAGTCCTGCCAATGCCAAATCTGGTTCTCTGTTTGTCGCCACTGGGATGGGTTACATAGAAACATAGAAACATAGAAGTTGACGGCAGATGAGGACCGCAAGGCCCATCCTGTCTGCCCATTTCTTTTTCTACCTTATGAATGTGCCATCGGTCTTTGCTCTGTCAATGGCCTATCTATTCATACTCATCTGTATTGCTCCCTTATGCCTATACCATGCCTGTTTGAAACCCTGCAATGTATCCATATCCACCACTTTCTGAGGTAGGCCATTCCATGCATCCACCACCCTTTCTGTGAAAAAGAACTTCCTCACATTTCCCCTTAATTGGCCTCCCTCTAATCTCATGCTGTGTCCTCTTGTCCTGTTATTTTTCTTATATTGAAACATGTTAGACTCTTTCACCTTGTTAATGCCCTTTAGATGCTTGAATGTTTTGATCATATCACCTCTCTCCCTCCTTTACGAACATACGGACATATGAAATTTGCCAGCAGATAAAGGCCTAGAGGTTCATCAAATCTGCTCAATGTGCAGCTAGCACCCCATTCCAAACCTGCCCCCCTTCCACCGTTCCCCTCCATTGACCCTACCCCTTGTCCTGTCCCATCCCCTTTTGAAGCAGTCCACTGTTTGTCAGCATGGCTCAGTTGGTAGCACATCCGCCTCTGGTCCAGAAGGTCATGGGTTCTCGTCCTACAGCGGGGATTGGACTTGCACCTAAAAATCGCTGCCATCCGAGTGCAGTATTGGGGGGTGCTGTACTGCTGGGGTGTGCCATCCTTCGGATGAGACGTTAAACCGAGGTCCCTTCTGCCCATCCTAGTGTTGTCCTGGTGGGTGTCCAGGTGGAAGTAAAAGAACCCAGGGCACTCGCAAAGAGCTGGGAACATTCCCGGTATCCTGGCCAACATTCCCTTTCCCATAAACCAGTTCATGCAATTATCCAGGCTGTGTGTGGGTGATGATGTGCGATATGGCCACCACCACACATTCAGTCACTTCACTACCAGTCTAGCATTGCTTGTAATGCACTTTGGGATACTGTGTATGAAAAGCGCTATATAAATGCTGATTCTTCTTCTTCTTCTTCTTCTACTGGATATCACTTCTGCAGATAACGCATTCCACCCAGCTACCACCCTCTCTGTAAAAAAAAGTCTCCTCATCTCTCTCCTGAACCTTCCTCCCTCCAGTCTCATATCATGGCCCCTGGTGTCCCTCCCTTCCCTTACTTTGAACAGCCCCTCTGTACCTGTCTTGTTTATTCCTTTCATGTACTTAAAGATTTCAATCATGTCCCCCTATCCCTCCTCTCCTCCAGTAAGTACATGTTCAACTCCCTCAGCCTCCTCTCGTATGATAAGTCCCCCAGCCCCTTGATCATCTTTGTCACCCTGTGCTGCACCCTCTCCAGTAACTTAATGTCCCTTCTCAAATACGGGCTCCAGTACAGCACGCAGTACTGCAGCTGCAGTCTAACTAATGACCTATACAGTGGCAGAATCACCTCCTCCCTCTTTGAGGATATACACCTTGCAATGCAACCCAGCATTTTGTTGGCCTTTGCAACTGCTTTCCTACATTGTGCCAAGTTGTTCATTGACCCTGTAATGAGCACCCCCAGATTCTTCTCCTCCTCCTCCCTCTGGGCTAGCTGCACTTCCCCCAGCTGGTAACTCCTCCTTGGGTTCTTCACCCCAAAATGCAGCATCTTGCACTTTTTGGCATTAAACCCCAGTTGCAAGGTGTCTGACCAGGTTTCAAGCTTTGCCAGATCATCCTACAACCCCTGCCATCCCCCTAGGTTGTCCACCACTGCTCCCATCTTGGTATCATCAGCAAACAGATGAATCTTGCTCTTGCTGTCCAATGATATGTCTGCAATGAATATCCCAAACAACACTGGTCCCAACACCAAGCCCTGTGGAACATCGCTCATCACTGCCCTTGGGTGTGAGAGCTCCCCACCCACCACCACTCTCTGTTGCCTTCCCTGAAGCCAGTTCCCTACCCATCTCACCAGCTTTGCACCTGCCCCTGTGCCTTCTAACTTACTTCCCAGCCTCCGATGCGGCACCAGTCGAATGCCTTACTGAAGTCCAGATACAGGACATCAACTGCATGGCCCCTGTCCAGTTGCCTAGTTACTCCACCATAGAACTCCACCTGGTTGGTTGGTTTCCTCTAGGGTATACATATAGAGCTGCACTGCTATCACTGAACCATTAGTGAATATAAGTTAGAACTTGTTCTCGTCCTGATCCCTCCCCTCACAGCTTCTCTTCCCTAGCGTGTCCTTCCCCATTGCTCCTCTGCGCAAATCCATGGGGAAGGCAGCTGCTCCCTATAGCAGCTCCAGTGGGCTTGTCTGCACCATCCCTTGCCTACCATGCCAACTGCGGCTGTGGTCTGTTGCCGAGTGAAGGATGAGTGACACCAAGAATAGCGCCCCCCATTCCTGCTGTCAGCAGCCCCGAGTCCAGGCTCGGACGCTTATAAAGGCTGGCTCTTTAAATGGACCAACTACCTGAAGAGCTACAAGTGACAGTGGTTTGTGCTGAGCAACAACCTGCTATCCTTTTTACAGGTGAGCACCTTTATCACAGTGACTCGGCACTGTCCATCGAGGGCATTGGGGGATATTTATTATGGTGCCCTCCACTGCACATCAAAACATGTCATTTTTGTAGCCTATTCATTTGTGCCCTCCAAGTCCTTTCAACCTAAGTAACGTTGGTGGATGGAAGAGGGGGACAGTTATTATTTTATTTTTATGGGGTGGGAAGGCTAGGACTAAACATCCCAAACTTCCATTGGTCCGAGGAAGGTAGTAAAAATATTTCCCGGTTTTCTTCAGAAATGCAGAATTTTTTAAGTATATTGGAAACTGATATTTTTTAATAATATATTTTAGGGATTTTTCAGTAATTTACATAAATATTACATAGTGTATAAGAATAACTTACCATAAAAGAAATTAAATCTGAAGACAGACTGTTTCCCCGCTCTCCAGTTTTAGAAGTCTCTGTATTAGGACATATAGACTTTTGAAAGTATGTTTGAAACTGACCTTTTCTTTTCAATAATGTTTTATTGAATTTTTGATAAGACATATTAGTAAATATTGCATATATATGAATAATTTACGTAAAAAGGAAACAACACAAAAATCTTAAAACAGACTAAAAAATACCTACTGTGTAAACACTTCAAGTCATTTAAAAAATCCATAATTTTTAACTTCCATGCCATCAAAATGCAAAGTACCTCAATTTTTCCTATCTCGGGAGTTACATACTTTTAAAAATGGAATTAAATATAACTTTGGATGTAACTAACAGCACCCCTCCCCCCATAAAAAATATCCATATCGTGTAGCAGTGGTTTATATTCAAGAGGAAATACATTATAAGAACCACCCGCCATTTCCCCAGCATCCAACAGAAAAACCTCGACCGCAGAGGGTAGTTGGTCCAGAAGGTTGGCAGGTGGTTAGGAGGGGCAGATCGGGTGCCCCATCACTCTCTGCTCTCCAACATATTACCTCCAAAAACCATATAAACACTACAAACAGGTATCTGCCTCTATCTCTGAAATCAAACAAAGAGGCAGAAGACACTGCAAAGCAGGACACTGCAGCACAGGAGCTAGCACAACAAAACTCATCCAAATCAGGAACCAAAACAAAAAAAGCAAAAAGGAAATCCAAAAAACTTCTGATTATAGGAGACTCCATGATTCGAGGAGTTGATAACCATCTTCAGCCAGGGGTAATGGTCAGATGCCTGCCAGGTACATCAGCATGGAGAGACACTGACTGCATTGCTAAAATTGTTCACAAAGCAGGAGAAAACATTGATGTCCTAGTACACATAGGGAATAATGATCTCGCCAGCCGGTCAGTTGTGGAGACCAAGGAACACCTGACCAGGCTGGGTGACAAACTATCATCTATTTCGTCTGGCATCTCCTTCTCTGAGATCCTGCCAGTCTGGGAGAGGGGAGGATGGATGGAAGGTCAGAGAAGGGGAGATAGGGGAGCTAAAACACGCGGGCTCAAGGGCTGGTGCCAGGAAAAGGACACAGATTTGTAGGAACTGGCAACAGTTCTGGGAGCGAAAGTTCTTTAATTTGATGGACTGCATCTGACTAAGGAGGAGTCAGTGCATTGGGGTAGAAGTTTGACGCCTTTGCAGAATATTTAAACTAGCAAATGGGGAGAGGGGTGCAGCACCCCATACGTCGCAATGGAAGAACACCCCTTTCCCCTCAGCTAGTGGTCAAACACGGATTCAGCATGTTTGCAGTTCATTTGTATCACCAGGTAAGAAAAAGGGTTTGTCTCCCCATATGACATACAAGGGTAATGCCAAACCTCACCCAACAACTAACACACCCAAATCTGGCCAATGGAAAATCATGTACACAAATGCTCACAGCCTGGGAAATAAGATCCCAGACCTGCAGGCAATAATGTCAGAGGCTAAACTGGACATAGTAGCAATTAGTGAGACGTGGTTTACCAGTAACCACACTTGGGAGACTTCAGTACCTGGCTATGTATTGTTCAGAAGAGACTGAGGTGCAAAAAGGGGGAGGAGTGGACCTGTATGTCAATGAAAATATCAAAGCTACAGAAATTCAGAATACACATAAGGAGCCAGAAGAACTGTGGGTCACCCTGGAAACAGGAAATGGGACAGCCATAAGAACTGGGGTTGTCTACAGGCCCCCAGACCAGGGAGGACATGAACACATTACTGTTAGAAGATATACAAAACATGACAGCTAAAGGGAGGTTCTGATAATGGGAGACTTCAACATGCCGGATACAGATTGGTCAATACCAGCAGGAACATCTGCCAGAACTAGACACATAGTGGATTCTGCAGGAGGGCCTCAAACAACTGGTACAGCAACCCACAAGAGACAGGGCTATCCTAGATCTAGTACTGACTAACAGGGAAGGGATCACAGATCTCAAGTAGAAGGTCACCTGGGGCCAGTGACCATCACATGGTATGGTTCAATTTGGCTACTACATCTAAATCATCCCATTCCAAGGCAAAATATGGGACTTCAAAGGAGCTGACTTTGATAAGATGGCCAACAGAGTTAAGCTAGCCCTGGCAAAAGAAACACAGGTGAGGGGTACAGACAAAGTGGGCAAGCATAAGAATGCAATACTTGAAGCAACATCCCATTGTGTTAGACAGAAAAGGAAGTGCAAAGAAGAAGGAAACCACTTTGGTTCTCAAATACAGTAGCAGAAAAGGTCAGAGCCAAAAGCTGGCCTTCAGGAAATATAGGGAACACAGCAGGATGAAGATAGGGAGGCATACCAAACTGCCCTAAGGGAAGCAGGGAAGGCAGTAAGGCAGGCAAAGTCCCAAACTGAGGAAACACTAGCACGAACAGTAAAAGAAGGTGACAAGACTTTCTATAGATATATTAGTGAAAGGAGAAAGTCCAGAGGGGGTATTGCTAATCTTAATGGAGAAAAGGGAGCATGTGAGGAGGAGGACCCTGTAAAGCATCTATCCTAAATAGATACTTTTGCTCAGTATTTACTGAAGAGAAGGTAGGGCAGGGCCCACAGCTCAGCATCATGGACACAGGGGAGGGAGGTGAGCACTACTCCCTTCACGAAAGAAAGGGTCCTACAAGAGCTCGCTAAGCTCAGGGTGGATAAGGCAATGGGACCTGATGGCATACATCCCAGGGTACTTAAGGAGCTAAAGGTGGAACTAGCAGAGCCATTAGCAGAACTGTTTAGTGAGTCTCTGAGCACAGGAGACTGGAGAAGGGCTCATGTGATCCCACTCCACAAGAGTGGTAGCAGGGAGGAGGCGGGGAACTACAGACCAGTCAGTCTTACCTCAGTAGTGGGCAAGATTATGGAGGCACTCCTTAAGGAAAGGATAGTGCAACACCTGGAATCCATAGGGGCCCAGGATCCAAGACAGCATGGGTTTACAAAAGGAAGGTCCTGTCAAACTAATCTCATAGACTTCTTTGACTGGGTAACCAGAGTGGTGGACCAAGGGGAGCAGTTCATGTCGCCTACCTTGACTTCAGCAAAGCTTTTGACACTGTTCCACATAGAAGATTGATAAATAAGCTGGGTAGGCTCGAGGTGGGTCAGAAGTTGGTCAACTGGGTGGCAAACTGGTTGACTGGTAGAAAACAGAGTGGTGGTAAATGGTATACAGTCAGAAGAGATGCAAGTCACAAGTGGGGTACCTCAGGGATCAGTCCTGGGGCCAGTCCTCTTCAACATCTTCATTAGTGACCTTGCAGATGGACTAGAGGGTAAGGCTTGTCTCTGTTTGCAGATGACACCAAGATCTGCAACAGAGTAGATGATCCAGATGGGGTGGGCAGAATGAGAAGAGATCTGGATAAACTAGCAAAATGGTCAGAAGAGTGGCAACTGGGTTTAATGCAAAGAAGTGCAAAATCATGCACATAGGGAAGAGAAACCCCGAGCCACCTATAGGCTGGGAGGGAGTTGCTAGCAGTCACAAAGGAAGAAAGAGACTTGGGCATCATCATCACTGATGACCTGAAATCATCAAGCAGACCTCTAAAGCAGTAGGTAAGGCTAGGTGTTAGGGTGTATTAGTAGGGGTATCACAAGTCGTGAGAGGAGGTAATAATCCCTCTTTACAAGACACTGGTTAGGCCCCATCTGGAGTACTGCATGCAGTATTGGAGGCCACACCTTCACAAGGACATTAACCAAATTGAGGCAGTCCAGAGAAGGGCAACCAAATGGTGCAGGGACCGCATCAGAAGACATATGAGGACAGATTAACAGAGCTCAATATGTATGCCCTGAGCAAAGGAGGAGAGAGGTGATATGATCGAGGCATTCAAACACCTTAAGGGCATTAACAAGGTGAAAGAGTCTAACATGTTTAAATATAAGAAAATAGCAGGATAAGAGGACACAGCATGAGATTAGAGGGGGCGATTAAGGGGAATATAGAGGAAATTCTTTTCACAGAAAGGGTGATGGATGCATGGAATGGCTTACCACAAGAAGTGGTGGCTATGAATACAGTGTAGGGCTTCAAACAGGCATGGGATAGGCATAAGGAAGCAATACAAATGACTATGAATAGATAGGCCACTGACAGAGCAAAGGCCGATGGCACATTTATAAGGTAGAAAAAGAAATGGGCAGACTGGATGGACCTTGCGGTCCTTATCTGCCGTCAACTTCTATGTTTCTATGTTTCTATGTTATAGGGAGAAACAAAGAAATAGTGGATGCACTTTTGTCTCCCCACTAAAGTGGATATTACTTAGTGTACCCTCCACTGCAGCACTGACTGCTTTGAATCAGTGCTGCATTTCTGCAGCAGCCCACTTTAGCAAATGTCACATGATTTTTGCCTATTGTATAAAAGGCCTGTTTTCAATAGAATAACACAGTCTTGAGTCTGGAACTAAAAAATATTTGGACAAAGACAATAAAATATGGCAACCCTAATGCTTGTGCCAGGCTTTATTTCTTGGGGGTATTAAGAATCTAGTGATAATTTCTTATGTGACTGATTTTTGCTATTGCATGCACTATTTATAAATTCACTTACTGCTGTGAAAGCAAAATTCTTAGCAGATCTAGACAAGCTGCTAGTAGTGTCAAAACATTTTTATTTTCAACTATTTTTTTAAGTTATCATTGGGACAGTTTGTTTTGCAAACATTATACTTTGTTTACATTTTATTGGGCACCCTAGATGTAAGCCTTTTTTGTGTGACTGTAGCAGGGTAGCCTACCTGTCAGCTACTAGAAGAGGTTGTTTACCTCTGTAACCCCAAAAGGTTTTTTTGTACCTCACCCAGGCCACAGCACACATTTGTAGCAACATATTAAGTTAACCCATTCAGTTTGTGGCAAAAAGTTATTGTTCTGCTTAGTTCAACAGAACATATATGTATTAATGTTAAAAGACTGTGCACTGCAGTGAACATACTAAGAGGTTAAAACGTGAGCCACAAATAAGTCAAATTAATGAATCGATAGGAAACTGTGTATAAACCAGCATTCCCATCAAGCAATTCTGATGACGTCAGAACCAAGAGAGCAAACTCTAAAGTTCTTCCAAGATGGCAGCAGAATCCAGAGATGCAAACTCTCAATGCTTTCAATTGGCCGGCAAGGTAAAACAATATCCTTGACTACTGTCTACATACCCCCAGGAAAACAAGCCTTGGGGCTTGACCTGTTCATTAACCACTATAACATGCTAAACAAAGACTGGGAGCAGATCATAGTAGGAGACTTTAACACCAACTGGCTAGCACAAGACTCTGTAAACACTAGGGACAAAATCCATGGCCTCTATCTTACACAGATGGTCAAGCAGGCTACAAGGCAGAACTACCACACTGGCACAAGCACACTTATTGACTAGCTTCTTGCAACTAACCCCGAGCATATCAAAAGCATCTCTGTTCTGCCCGACGCCTTAAGTGATCACTCGCCAGTAGTCTGCACCTGGACAAACAGGGGCCCTATTGACCCCCCGCAGGTCACAAGAAACCGGTATCTCAAGAAGGGGCAACTGAGAAACTTCAAAAAATACCTGAGGAATGTAGACTGGTCCCCCTTAGATAGCTGCAATGATGCCAATAAAGCTCTAAACTACTTCATAACAGTATTCAGCAATGCTGGTGACCTATTTTCCCCAGTCAGAACTGTTAATATAAAAGGGGCCATTAACCCCTGGCTCACAGGACCACTCATTGCCCAACGAGACAATCTCTGGCATATAGCCAGAGAGACAGGCAGGCAAACTGACATCACGGCCTACAAAATGGCCAGGAATAACTGCACCAGGCTAGTGAGGCAGGAAAAGGCTTCCTACCACAAAGAACAGCTGGAAAATACCTGGGGAAATGGCAGAGAGTTTTGGAAAACATTAGGTCCCTATCTGGTAAGGAATCCAGGGCCCCACCAGATATAATAGTCACAGCAGCTGGCACTATACAGCAACCCCTAGATCTGGTTAATGCCTTTAACAAGGCCTTCACGGACCTAAGCTCTATTCTCCCCCCTGGAATTTCTCCAGTCCTCGTCAGCCCAAGATCCCATAGACACTAACCCTCCACCATCATGTAGAAATGGACATCCACCTTTCTACTTCAGGCAAATCATGAGGCAACAGACTGTGAAATATGTCAAAAGGATCCTAAACAAAACCAGGACTGGTAGTGACTCACTAGACATGAAACTGCTAGCGCTCACCCTGGAAGAACTTGCCATCCCATTAACCAAACTGTTCAACACCTCCTTGTGAACAGGAATCTTCCCAAACAGGTCAAAAACTGCTCTGGTCACCCCTGTGTTTAAGAGCGGGGACAGAACTGATATGGGGAACTATCGCCCAATCTCGATACTTCCACCTCTCTCTAAAGTATTGGAAAGGGTCGTTCTCTGATCAGCTCACGGACTATCTAAACAAGTACAATCTGCTTTGCCCTCAACAACATGGTTTTCACCAAAAGCACAGTACTATCACCGCTCTTATCTACTTTACCTCCCATGTATATGAAGCCCTTGATTCAGGAAAAATGATGGGGTCCATATTTATTGACCTCACGACAGCTTTCAACACAGTCAACCACCAAATTCTGCTAAGACACCTACGGAACCTGGGTCTGTCAGTCGATAGCATCTCCTGGTTCAACAGCTACCTATCACACAGGAAGCAGTGTGTTAGGATAGGGGGTGCTACCTCTGATTCCAGAAAGGTAACACTAGGGGTCCCACAGGGCTCAATCCTAGGGCCACTTCTTTTTAGTCTCTTCATTAATTCCCTTCCAAAAGCCTGTCCTGCTAAAATGCTGCTGTATGCAGATGATGCAGTGATATCAGTCCCAGGCAGTAATGCCTGTGAAATCTCTAAAAATCTACAGTGCAGCTTTGCCTTGCTAGAGGTGTGGTTCTCCCAAAATCAACTCCTACTGAACTATAAAAAAATGAAAACAATGCACCTAACCATGCCACATTCCAAAAGGAATGTTGAGCCCCTGACTATCCTTAGCCAGAAAGGGGACAGCATCGAGCAAGTCCACACCTTCAAATACCTCGGAGTACATATTGATGACACACTCTCCTTTGTGCACCATATTGACCACATAGTCAAGACAGGCAATAGTAAGCTAGGCATTCTATATAGGCATAGGCAAGCCATGACTCATGAGGCTCTTAAACTAGTTACACAAAGCTCTATCCTGTCTGTCATCGACTATGCACTAGTCATATACGGTGCTGCCACCAATTCAGCCTTGAATAGAGTTAAACAACTAGTCAACAGGGCATGTCGGCTGGTCCTCGGTGCTAACCAGCGTACTCATACTTGCACACTCTACTCCTCTACAGGGTGGCTCCAGCTCCACCTAAGGACAAGGTATCAGGCTTGCATGCTGGGGAAAAAAGCCCTAACAGGTCTCACGCCCATCTCTACTGCCACACTGTTCCAGCGACACCCCTCTGCAAAGGTCACCAGAGGAATGGCTAAGGGAGTGCTCCATGTCCCATTAAAAAAAACATGCTTTGCTCAGCGGTCACTCTCCTACCGTGGCCCCATTTGGCTTAATGAACTCCTCCCTACCACACTGGAACACACTAAAATAGGCCCCTTTAAAAGAGACCTGTTAACCGTTTTGGTAGAAGACAACCAGTGTGGCTGCAACAACTAGTCGCAGACGGCCATGATATACCCCTCATCCCACCCCCACACTTTTATGCTCCAGCACCTCCTTGGCAAAGCCCCTTGGCAGATGCCCCACTCTCCTGGTCTGCCCCTCACCCATTTTCTGAAATATGACAAAGCCCCCTCAGGACGCTCTCTCTAACTGCAGGCCCGACTGCCTGAGGCCTTCTTTTAAGACTTAACAATATATGTTCAACCTCTTACCAAACGCATTACTTGTAACTGGATAATTTAAGAAATGCAAAGGCTATTTGCCTACATGTACAGCCTGTCAGTATTCTGTCATCAGATGTTAGCTGCAGAAATGTCCATCAATCTACCACTGTATTCCTGTCTCTTCCTCTTATGAAATGTAACCTTGGAAATTGTTTGTCTGTTTGTTATACCTGACATGGAACCTTTGTAAAAGAGCCTTTGGCTCAAAGATGTTAATCTGCACATGAAATAAATAAAAATAAATAAAAATAAACTCAGGCTTGTTATGTATGGACTTTGTTATCTGTTATTTTTTTATAATACTTTATATATGGTTTCTATGTTATGCCTACTGTGTCAAAATCTCATGCACCGCTTGGGGGTATTTTTATTCTTAATACATTCTTATAAGTCTGCATAAAATAAGTCAAAGCATGCATAAATGTAACATTAAAGCAGGTCGACTTGTTTTGTAAAATGATATGTCTTAGAAGACATTATAGGGGAAGAAGACTCAGTATAATGCGATATGGGTGAAGCAAATTGAATGACTCAAATACCAGCAACTCAATTTGCTTGCCCAATGGAATAGCTACTGTTAAAGTATAGCGAGGGGAGGGAATAGTGATCATTAGAGTGATGGAACAGCAAGGACAAATGATGAGAGAGGGTATGGTCATGTGGGTTAAATGCAGAAATGAACTCCGCTGCTGCCGAGCCGGTCACCTGGAGTGGTGGATACGGCCTCCACTTGTAATGCTGATAGTGTTGGGTTCGGGACTGTGTGCAGGTATATTGTTTTGTGTCTTCTGATGGCAGTTAGTTTTTTTTATTTTATTGCCTGTCCCCTGGTTTCCACGACTGTGATGCCCCAGCTGTGGTAGCCCCCCCATGCATTCCCCTTTTCCACAGAGTCATTCCCCCGGAGTTGATTATAATAATACAAGGGGTGTTGGGGGCTTGCCCACCACAAAGGGTGGTGTGGGTGACATAGCCCACCACATTAAATGTTAGATTCTGTTGTGTTGGAAGGGTATTGTGTAGTGCTTTCGCTGTAATGGGGATTGCTGTGGGGGGTGTGTAGTGGATGTTGGATTTGGCAATATGTGCTTGCTGTTATGCGAGTTGCCATTCCATTTTCACTGTTATGACATGGAACCAGAAGTTAAATTGATGTATATTTTCTTTCCTTTGGGAATATTTGTTTTGCTAAGAGTGGATCTCAGGCTGTTTGTGAAACTCAGCTCATTCCCATCCATCTTTCCACTTGCTTGCTTATGGTTTCCAGTGGGTGAATGAATGCTGGGTTGATTGGTTAGTTTACAGTCCTGTGACTCCAAGGTAGCCTTTCTGAATGGTGTGGCAAGGGGGAGGGGTACACATTCTACCCATATCATTTTGTTCGGCTTTAAATAAATAAATAAATAAATTGTCCATTTTCTCTTGTCTTGAAAGATGCTCTTTTCTCATAACAAATTTGCTTTATTATTTTTTTTTTTGCATTTTAAATAATTAAACGGAGAACTCATTTTAACTAAGTCACCCCTTGATTAAATAGAAGTCAATGCAAAGTGAACTGCTAAAGGGACTCTTAGGGGTGAGGGTATGGATCCATATTGTTAGCTATTTTCAACTCCTGTTGTCTCATAAGTTTGGTGAACAGTGTATGTTCCCTGCTAGTTCACCTTAGGTACAAGAAAAGTGATGGCAAACAATTGTTGTTTAAAACAGCTGAAAATACTGATAAAACCTAGGAATAGTCATAGTAAAAGGAGTACCCCTTTGTAGGTAGGTAATAGGGTATATTTTTAATTTTCATTTGGATCAGATTATTAAGACAAGTCTTAATTACAAAATCATCCTGAGATAAGGCGTGATACAAAATATAAATATATATGCCCAGTGGCACAGAGGGCTGAGGCATTAGACGTCTCACCTCGCGGCATGCCAGCAACTTGGGTTTGGGAGCAAGCCTGGGTCGCCGGAGGTCGGCACAGGGGGGAAGGCGGAGCTGGATGGAGCTGCCGACAGGTAGCCCTCCTCTCCGGGGAGGTGGTATGGCATCCCTGGCTCACAGCTGCCCCCAGTGGAGGCCGAGGGGCTGTGCAAGCAGGGTGCCAGTGATAGGCCAATGAGGCGGGTGGAGGAGGGTCATTACCAGGGCTGTAAGGCGCATGTGTTCCTCCACACACACACAACCTTCTCCTGGGGTCCTCAGGTAAAAAAAAAAATTGGGAGAAAATGGAGGAAAAAAAATCCGGTGGCAGGATGGCAACTGAAAGTCTGCAGGCACTGTCCCAGGACCGGGCGTAGGGTAAGGCCCGGTAATTCCGGGGGATGGAGCTGGGGGAGCCAGTCAGATGGGGGTCAGATGGGGAGGAGTACAAAGCCTTGTACTATAAAAAAAAAATATATATATATATATATATATATAATAAATGTAGTATATTACAACAACATAAGACTAAAGTGCAAATGCATCACAAATGACATTTATCATTAAAAGGACACTGTCAACCCCCCATTAGGCCTCAAACTGTCCCTAGTTTAAAAAACACATTGTGATTATTCACCTTCTGTAGAATGTGTTAATGTAGCTGGTAGTTTGATTCTGAGTTATTTTTTCTTTTTAAATGTGAATAACGGACTGCCCACCATACCGGTGTTACCACACCAAAATGTTTTTGTTTACAGTCCTTAATCAACATCTTTCTTGGACTTGGGACCACCCTCCTACACAGTCTAGCCACTCAACATGCTGTTCTGTCCAGGACATTGTGTGCTGGTTGCTGGTATCTTGCTCCAGTTGGGGGTTGTGCTGCTGTAGAGGTGTGTGGTTTCTACTTGTATTTAATCTTGCTGTAGAAGCAGTTCACTGCTATGGTCCCCAGACAATGGGCCTTAGCTTAAGGGTATCACACTATGGGATGTGGGGTGACAGAGGAAGTGAGACCCTCCCAGGGCAACAAGGCATTTTCTGGCTGTGAGGGTCCATCACTAGGGGAAGAAGGGACTTGGCTATCCTGCCAAGAAGGTAATGAAGGCACAGTCTGGTTAGAACACTGGTGGCACCAGTGGCAGTCCATCATGTAGGCCCGCACTGACAGTCACAAGGCTGCCAGAAGAGAGGACTGCAGATTTTTTGTGTGGTCGTGAGCGGCACCTTGGCCCCATATTCAGAGGGAGAAGGTCACTGGTGAAGGATTGCTTCCTGTGGGGTAGTGCATTGTTTTTGTTTATTTTTTGGAAGAGAAGCAGTGCTGCAGGCCCCCACCCTGGTAGTTGGGTGAAGGGTAGACTGATCAAACCCCTTGTGTTGTATGCAAGGTCCTATCATCAGCCCTCTCCAGCCATTTCTAGGGCAGAAATGATTTTCCTGTGGAAGTAGATTAATAACACACTACTTTGTATTCTTACAACATTGGTGGCATGAGTGGAAGTGAACAGAGCAAGGGTGAATGGGGGGCAGAAGTGGGCGAGGGTGAAGAGGCGCCACACTTTTTTTGCTTGGGGGGCCATCAGGTCTAACACTGGCCCTGCACACACACACACACACACACACACACTGGAGAAGGCACATAGAGTTGCAGAGTTATTATTATTAAAGCGGTGTGTGCTTATTTTTGATTTTTTTTTTGCCTTTTTTGTTCAGATTTTCTCAGTGCTGTGCAGTCAGCCAGTCACTGAGTGTACACTCTGTATGGCTTTTGAAGTGCAGCAGTGCAGTATGCTGTGTGCCAGTTGTTTCAGAATAATATTGCAGTAATAAAAAAAGTTACAATTAAAATACTAAAAAGAGTGGCAGCAGTCACGGGTTTGGAGCTCAGAGTGAAAAGTCAACAGGAAGTGAAAGGGATGCTGGGGCAGGTTCTAGTGGCAAGTGTTTGAGCCTGCAGCCTAGTTATCCAGCAAGAAAAAATGCATCAAATATGGTTGCAATATTTATCAGTTGTCACAGTCACTGGGTGGGTAGTGCAGGAGGAACTGGAGTCTGAGACATTACAGACTGTTGCCGATGAATGCCAGACTCAGCAACAGCAAAGTATTTTATAAGAGGCTAAGTATGATTCACAGGAAGAGGTACATAAGGGAGCAGTGGAGAGCTAGAAGGAGTGTTTGAAGGAATTGACCACTGAGGAGATGGTGGTATACATAAGGAATGTAAGCCAGACTATTGAGGAGATGGCAAGTAAAAGTAAGCAAGCTAGAGAAATGAAAATGCATTGTGATGTTGATCTGGGCAGCAGTAAATACTGTTCCTATCTCAATGATCCACTGCTAGATGTTGTTTTGAAGCCAGACCAAGAGGCTCGCAAAAACTCAACAAAAATGATGTGCCTTTCCTCCATCATCAGACAGAGAAGTTGTGGTGGAGCCACAGATTGAAGAGGAGGGTGACAGTTTTAGATCCACACCCAAGAAATCATGTAAAAATAAAGAGCAAGGGCAGTGCACACAGCAAGGGAGGGAAAGGGCAGTGTAGATGGCAAGCACAGGGATAGTGGACACAGTAGTGTAGTGATTGGGCTGGTGGTGGCCATGGTGATATACTGTAGGTAATGATGGTGACAGCTCCTCCCTCGATGGGTAACCATTACAGAAGCCAGCAATGAAAGCAGCATACAAAATATCACTAGTCTGGGACTTTTTTTTTAGTACATGCCAGTGTTGAGAGCATTGCTATATGTCAGCTTTGTAAAGCTAGAGTGAGCTGTGGAAAGCTGGGTTCCATCTTAGGAATACTGAGCAGTGCAGCTGCTTAAAATCAAAACACCTTATAATGTGGCAACAGCATGAAAGGGAGACACAGCTTGGTGTAAAGCATGTTGTTGTCCATGGTGGTGAGTGGGTGGGGTTCAGGATAACAGCACTAGCACTACAGGAAAGACAAACCATTCCAAACTTTCTCAAACTTGGGACAAATCAAACTTCCCAGCCATTCCCAACTGGTGAATTAGAAAAAATAATCCTCCATACAGTTCTTCTATATCATCCTTGATGCTGAGATCCACAGGTGAAGTAGCAGAAGTACACACTGAACCACATGCTCACAGCAGATTGCAGTTGGTACATTTAGGATGTAAAACACAAGGCAGTAACATAGGATACCACACACAGTGAATACTCTTCACACAAATGCACAGTTGCTAACCTGGCACTTCGGTCTTAGTGTGACCCTTCTTCAGGGAGTGTGGTTATAAAGTCACAGACATACATTTAAATACAGTTTTCACCACTTAGAACAGACACCTTTAGGCTGGACAATTGGTTATTTTGGTCATTTCATGTTTACCAAATGCTGTTTCCTATCTGCCTCAATGCCAAAGCTGCTCAATATAGTGTGTATGCTGCTGTGACAATGATAGACAGCTGATGGTGTTCCACCTCATAGTTCTGCTTCATGTTGGGTTTGGTTTTTTGATCCTGAGCCATTTGCAAAGCTAAAAAAACATGAATAAATAAAAATATAAACTTTTCTATGTTTGTTAACCCACATAGTCCTCCAGTACTTGCAGTTTTCTGGGCAGTCTCTCAGATGCTCTGATGCCCTAATGTCTTACATCACCCAACCGTACTATGCCACTCACTACACAACTCACTAAGACTATTTAACCAGTGTGTTTGGTTTCTTCGCCATAAAAATGCTGACTGACAGTTCTCTAGCAGTCAGCTGTTCTTTGAACAAAATGGCTAGCAAAAAAGTCACAACACCAACATCAGGTGCTAAATGTACTGCTCTGTCACTGTCCAGAAAAGTGGAGATCCTGAATGAAAGAGTCTCTCTGCCTAAAATGAGTGCCCAGGACATGGCACTACATTTCAGTTTAATGAAGTCTATACTGGGTGACTTGATACTGTCCTAGGATGACATCCTCAGCCAGTGGCATAGCAACCACAACCTGGGCCATAAAGAGAGACATAGAGAGAGAGACAGACAGACAGAGAGAGAGAGAGAGAGGAGACAACAAAATACAGGAGGCATTGTTGCATTGGTTTGCCAATGCACAGGGTCAGGAGGCAATGCTCACTGACTGATTTTAAAATAAAGGGCTCAGCAGTAAGCTCTCACCTTGGGAAAACCTGACGTCTGTCCCACAGAAAGTTGACTGCTGAGGTGGAAGTCACAGCACAATGCAGGGTTTAAAATGACCAATGGGGAGAAACTGAGCACTAACCATGATAGCACCCAGAAGTGAGTAAGTGAAGTACCTTCCCATTTGCTGATTGGCTAATGGCAGACAACATCTACAATGCAGATGAAAGCGGGTGCTCTTTAGATGCATTGGCTATGGCACTCCCACATTTAAGGATGAAACAACAATGGAGAGGAAATTAGCAAAGGAGAGGATTTCTTTTCTTTTTTTTTTCAAATTAAAGTTTTTTAAGTTTTAACAATAATGAGAACAGGTCCAGGAAAACAATATACAAATAACATGTAGTATACAATACAATGGGTCTGTTCTACTCCCATCCTCCCAGAACCCCCCTCACCCTCCCACCCCCTAATCTTTTTAATCCCCTCTCCCATCCTATTCAACACAGATATTCACATAAGACCAAATAGGTCAGAGACATGGGGTATGGTGAGGTGGTTATATTAGAAAGAATACAATGTATGTAAGGGGTCCCATATTTTCGCATATCTCTCAGGCCTATTGTTAAAGCTTGCTATTATTTTCTCTGTCCTGAGATTTGCAAGGAGTTCCTTGAGCCATTCAGAATAGGAAATGTCTTCACAATCTTTCCGATGACGTAAAACTTTCTTAACAGACATGGAAATAAGGGCCATATGTTATCTTCTAATAGGTACAGAAATCCCTGTGTATACACCCAATAAACATATTTCTGGGGTAAATAAGTCGTTCAGGCCAAATAAGGGGTCTACTTTTTGCTGAATGTTAGTCCAGAGTGGGATAATTTGGGAACAGGTCCAAAAGATGTGGTATAGAGAGCCCTCTTCTTTCAGACACCGAACACAAGTAGGAGAAGGAAGAAGACCGTATTTGAATAGCTTTTGTGGGGAATAATATAAATTGTGCAATATATGGAATTGGGTAAGGCATAGCATGTCTTGGGTAATGTATTTATGGCAATTTTGTCCCTGTCCGGTTTAAGCAAAAGAACAATTAAGGCTTCAAACATAGTGGGATCGACCAATGCACCTGATAAAATATGTTGAAATAAGGGCAACAATAGAGGAATTAACTGTTTTTGAAATTTTTTATAGAAAGTTGCCGAGAAGCCATCTGGGCCTGGTGTTTTGTCGGAAGGTAGGCTTTGGATAGTTCTAGCAACCTCAGTATAAGTGATGGGGACTATAAGTAACTATTGTTGAGTATTTGAGAGAGGAGGTAGTTTAGATATGGATAAATAAGAATCCAAATCTTTGACAGATGGTAAATTCGGCCTAGCACTATACAGTTTGGTATAGTAATCCGTAAATTCTGATACTATATATACTTGGGATGTATTTAGTGTGCCATCCTTTTGGGATTGAATAGAGGGCATATACTTGGATGATTCCTGTTGTTTCATTCTGAGTGCTAGTAAACGTCCCTCTTTTTCCTCCTGATCTGTATATGATGCCTTTGTTCTCAAGATGGCAAATTCCACTTTGTCTCTCAGAATCTCTAGATATGTATCCCTTAGTTTGGTTAGATTTTGTTTAATGTCATCTGAGGAATAAGGTGTCATATTAGCTTCAACTGCGCGAATCTGGATGAGCAGATTGTGTAATTCCTGGTCCCTTTTCTTCTTTCTTTGGGAAGATAAGCTAATCAGTATTCCTCTAATATGTGCCTTGAAAGCACCCCATGTGAAGTCAGGTCTGGAAGTGAAACTGTGATGAGCATCAGTGAATTGTTCAATATGTTTATTGAGAGTGGTAGTCACTGTAGGTTCTTTCAGCAGCTGGTTATTGATTTTCCATCGTGTAGTTCTTTTAAGGAGGGTTGAAAAAGATAAGTAACAGCTTACTAATGAATGATTGGAGGGAGGATCAGGTTGAATGGATGCATCCAAGACCCCAGCCAAAAAAGTTTGAGATAGGAATAAGTAGTCAATATGGCATGAGGTATTGTGAACTGAGGAGGTAAAAGTATAACCCCTTTCAGTGGAATTAAGTACACACCACACATTGCATAGACCAAAATGGTCAATGAACTCATGGAATGCATGTTGAGCTGGTGAGAGCCCTCTACGAGGATCACTGGAGCGATCAAGAGTGGGGTCAAAGAGAGTGTGTTCATGTCACCTCCAAGAATTATTGGTAATGATAAAAAGGGAGTTAAAACAGTAACCAGCTGCATGAAGAACTCCGGAGAGTCCACATTAGGCCCATAAACACTTCCCAGCAACATTTCTGTGGAGTATAAAAGACAGTGAATAAAGACAAATCTGCCCCGTGGGTCACTGACTAGTTGAATGAGTGAAAAGGGAATTTTCCAAGATATCAGTATTAGAACTCCACAGCTTTGGGTCGTACACCCTGCAGAATAAACATGGCCCACTTGTTGTCTCCTCATGCGGATTGCTTCTGAATCCAGTAGATGAGACTCTTGTATAAATACTATATCTATAGATAATAAAGCTAAGTGTTTCAGTGCCTTGTATTGTTTCAATTGTTCCCTGAGGCCTTTCACATTCCAGGTAGCCATATTAATGATGTTAGCCATAGACATTAAAAAAAGAGAAAATATATGGGAACTTCCAACTGAACCATAAGTTTCCCAATAACATTACCCACCACTTGCCTGTGTTGAAAACCCACCCCATCCCCTTGCCCCAGTGAAACCTCTCCTCTCTTACTGCACCCCGATTCCCTACAACAAACCTACAAATAGATTTATTTAGAGATAACAACCCAGCCCACCCATTCCCCACTACTATTGCGGCCTGTGTTCCACAGTTTACCTTCATCATAGCTCCCTCCCTCCAGCCACCTTAATTTGTCCCTAGATACAACCATTTTGAAGGTGTTGCAGATAGTAGAATAAGCTTAAGACATTAAAGGAAACAATTATCCCAGATAATTCAAATGGGTTGTACATGCGATGTCAGTCGCTAAATGAAACATTACCAAATTCTTAACATTAAACTTAACTTGCTCCTTGCATAACCCTGAACGATATAAACAAGTAGAGATACACACTCATGGGTCCCAGAAATTATTCCAAAACTAAAGTGGTAGACCCATAGGTAAAACTATTAAAACAAAGTATAAGCTTCTGTAAATCTATTTTTATACAACAAGATTCTGATGCCCTCTAGTAAATACTATAGTGAACTGGAAAATGTTAGCGTCACCAGAAGATTATTCAAATTGCTCTCAGTAAAATGATTTGAGTTCAGAGGATAACAAATGGAAAAAGAAATTGTATGTTTCAACGCACAAACAAGTATTTAGGGCTCACAGTATCCATTAGGTTCCTGGGGTAATGTAAGCAGGAATTATTGTTCCTTTTGGATAGACCACATACTGAAGCAACGGCTCCAAATCAGAGAAATCAAAGATCCAACAGTTCCATACTGTCGAGCCAACTTCGTGCTACGTGCACCCTGGAGTACAGTTCACTTTCACTAGATACACTGCTCTTCAGAGCTTCATTAAAGGAAAGAATGAACTTCATTGAAGCCAAGTCAAGAATCCCAGAAGAGATCAGGTAGGGCAGCCTTGAGACTGACATGGGCAGCTTCAGGATCTTTGTAGTTGTGCTATGTACCAGCTAATAATACTTGTAATCTTGCAGGGTAATTCATGTGGAAACTAATTCCCGTGGCAATCGGCTTGGCAACAAGGGGATGAAAGGCTGTATGATGTTGCCAAATGGTAGCTGGCAGGTCTTGTGCAATCTGGACCCTGATCCCTTCCCAGCCAACTTCTTGTATCTCTCTAACTTTTGAGAGAAAATGCTGGCACTCTAGGTAATTAAGAAATTGGAAAATAATTGGTCTCAGAGGGGATCCAGTTGGAGGAATCGGTCTGAGAGCCCTCTACGCCCTCTTGATCACATTCTTGGGCCCAAATGGTGAGGGGACAGCCACTTTTTCGATGAATTTTTGCATAAATAATACGGGATCTTGTCCTTCCTCCGACTCAGGCAGTCCTATAAGCACCGCATTATTCCTGTGGCTCCGACCCTTGAGATCTTCTATTTTAAGCTCCATTTTTGCCAACTTTTGTCTAGTTGCTACCAGCTCAGGGTCTAGCTTATCCATGTGTTTTTCAAGGGATATGACCCAGGCTTCAGTATCAGAGGTTCGGTGAGATATATCCTCTATGGCTAACGAAATAGACTTTATCTCAGATGTAAGGGATCACAGCTCCTCTTTGAAGGGTCTAAATTCTGCTAAGAATCCTGTCAATGTAAGTGGTTCCATATCTGATGAGCTTGTAGTGATCCCCACGGTGTCCGCAGCACTAGAGGCCCAAGGTTTTTTAAGGCCTTTCTCAGGCATTGCTGGTGGCATGCGTTTCGGCAAGGATTTTCTCATTTCAACCTCCATGAGTAAATTCCCGCTAGTGGATGATTGGCAATCTCTTCAGATGTCTTCTGAGCAAGTTTTTAAGCCTTAATTTGTATTTTAGCTCAGAATATAGAACGAAAAAGTGAGTGGGTGGCTGGAGAGAGTAGATGGAGCTAGTGCCGGGTTGCCTGCATCACATGGTCTCCCAAGGAGAGGATTTCTGAACTGTGGTGCAGCAATATGAGCAGCACGACAAAAAAGATTCTGTGGTGGTGGTGAAAGCATCACACCTAGGTGTTTCAGGGCGGTACACCACCTTCGTGTTGTTTATAGATGCAACTGGACAGTGTGAATGACCAGTGATATCTTCTCATACTGTTTAAAAGAGTGGGACAAAAAACTCTGGGGACATGTCAATTCAGTCCAGTCAGTTCCCTCCTTGACAAGTTGCTGTGGACAATTACGGTAGCTGTGGCAATAACAGTATCCCTGCCAAATTTGTTCCCCAACAATATACTCCCATGAGACTTTGAACTAGATTCTAAAAACAATGCCAGCAGAGGCTTTACTTTTATAACCTTTGAGTGGGCAAATGGTGCCCTCCTGGAGGTTTTATTATAATACCTATAGTAGGAGCAACTTTCCAGGAATTAATTTGGCAGGACCACAATTGTCGCCGCTAGTGGTGGATGAAGTGGGCACAATCTGCTCCGTGAAGTGATTCGCTGAGTAAAGGCAAATTCGCAGAGTGCTCCACAACATGAAGTGGAGTAACTTGCATTATGATGGGTAACACGAAGTCCATTGAAAACAATGACTTTGTGTTACTCCGCCTTCCCAGACCACTACTCCACCAATTTTAAAGGTGAAGTGCATTGAAAACAATCTACTTCGCCTCACTTCACCTTGTTTTTAAGTTCCGAAGGTGAATTTTGCAGTGATTCATGGGATTTTAGGTCAAATGAGCTCTATATTGATCTGCACAGCCTCAGTTTGGGGTAGTGTGTGTAGGAAGCTGTAGGAAACAGTGTGCTCTGAGAGCTGTCTGTGATTCAAACCTTCTAAAAGCTGTTAAAAAAGCCTTTTTGAGTAATTTTTTTTGCTCAAACTTTAGTTCATCGATTAAGCAATAAGGCAGGACCAGGGGTTAAATTAACAGTCTGTTAATCACCCCCTAGGGATGTAATGTGGCACAAGGCACAGCTGAGTGCCATATTACCCCAGGGGGTGATTGACTGTTAATTTAATTCCTGGGAGTGCTTTATTACTATTATAAAAAAATTATTCCAAAAGAAAAGTGATAAAAGTATACTTTTTTAATGTTTTCTTCATTTAGAGGGAGATTTTTAATAAAATAGTTCTTCCACCACCAGTTTAAGAATGCTGGTTCAAAATCAGAAAGCAGCATTCCAGTCATACAGCAGTGTTGGAGGATGGAATGCTGAAAGGAAGAATCCATGTTCCATGGTGATCAGGCTGTACATGACAGTATAACATGGATTAATGTAAGGCTGTTGGAACCCTAACAGCCAATCAGATTGCAGCATTTCTGAGACCCTTTTTTATAATTGTAGGAAACTCTCCTGTGCTCATATCATTGAGTGTTTTTGTTTGTGTGTGGATTTTGAATGTTAATGTACAACGCTGAGTGCGTGCAGTAAAAGACAGTGAAAGTATGCTTTGGGGAGGGGCGTATCTGTGGTGTAGGTAGATTTAAGTTGGAGAAATAGGGAGTGCTTTGTTTTTTGGTTATATTTTTGTTATATAACTGACTGCGTTAATGTACACACAGTAATATTGTCAGTAATTGTTGAAATTTTCTTGCTGATTGTGTGTTGTGTGGATCTGGTGCAGTAGTTCATAATTTCAAGTTGATTACAATACATGGCATATTACTGAACTTTACAATTTGCTACACATTACTCATTGTAGACAAATTGTGTGTGTGTGTGTGTGTGTGCGATGCTGCGTGACATCAAATAATACACCTTTTATTATGCCACAGTGTAATTGCAGGTGCAACAGTGTGAACCTGCTATCCACTGCAGCTGTGTGATTTTGTACTGCCATCGTGGTATCTGTTCTTTATTTTGCTGCTTGCACTGCCATAAAAATCTGCAGTCAGTGCCCCCCCCACCCACACCGGCAAAAGGAATTGTTTTCCAGATTGGACTGTTTGTGACCTCAGCACCACTGGTTAGTTAGGTGTTGTCTTCACTTGTGAATTTGTGTCTTTATCCATTGCTGAAGCCACAGTTGTTTTTTTGGCTTCACATCCAGCATCCCCCCACCCAGAGTGAACGTTCCAAAATCTAAATTTGTTTAGAATATTGTTGCTGATCCTCCAAAATGCCTGCAAACAGACGTGTAAGCAAAGCTGGTTCTCACCATGGCACTGCTGCCAGTGGTAAGATAGTCTGTGGGTGTGGTAGTACACAGACGCAGAAGTACATTGCTGATGTGAGGAAAAGTATTTCTCCTGTAATGTTTTTTACAGCCCAATCAATAGCTTCACTCATAGTTGGAGGAGATGATGTTGTCCCAGCCGGTGGTGTTAGTGCAGAGTACTGCTGCCTCAAGTTCAACTTCTGACCAGTGTACTGTGTCCAAAAATAAAGTGGAGTGTGAAGCAGTGCAAGTGACTGCCAGTGTAGATGATGTCATACTTCCCAGTAACATCCCAGCAACTGAACCTGAGGATTCTGATAATCATGTCAATTATAGCATACAATGTGACATTTCTTCCACAGTGGTTCATATCATGCATTTTCCATGCATTGATTCACAGTGTGGTGAAAAAATATCAGGTGATGGTGGTGCTGATGATGATGATGAGTGTGATGATGATGATGTTGCTGTGATTGCAACATGCAGTCCAGATGCCAGCATCCAAGCAGAAGATGTGGATGTGGGTGATGTTGATGAATAGGATGATGATATAATTGACACCAGTTGGGAACCAGAGAATAAGAAATTCAAGGTGGCTGTGTCTGGGTCTGTTTGCATTAACCCCCCCCCAAAAAAAAACTTGTGATTTACCAGTTTCAGTTGATGGTGGTGATGATGATGATGACCCATTAATAAGGATAGGTAGTCATGGTGGTCAGTTGCAGTCCAGGTTTGCACTGTCTGAAAAATCACATAACACCCCTCTCCACTTCAGTGCTTAAAACAACAGAGTTCAATAAGCAGCATCATGGACATGTTAAAAGTACAGCATCACGATCCCTTGTTTGGGATTTTTGTGTTTAAGATACAAATGATGAGTCAGTTGCAACCTGCCAGGTTACCATGTGCGTGTGAGTTGAGGTTAAAAGGGGAGCCATCTGTGCACAGGAGGACAGCATATGCATCTTATGAATAGGCACATGGCACTGTGGACCCAGCACAAGATGGCAGCTAATACCATAGTGGGGCGTTCACCCTTGTTATCAACCATTATGAGCATGTTATCCCCTTCCATGAGTGTTAAGTCCAGTAGGAAATTAAATGTGTGCAGTAGTGAGGAAATAAGAGCAGAGGATTACTACAGGCATGATGAGGTGGAGGAGCATAATGATTTTGAAATGTTGTCCAGTGGTGGTGAGAGTAGCAGTTTTGGTGGTGGTGGTGGTGAATGCAGTACATCTAGTGCAAGTGGTACATCAACCCCAGTTGGCAAATCTGGCAAAATAACTGCATTTCTGGGTTTGTCATCATCACCTGTGCAACCGTCTTCATCAAATGTCCACACTCCACCCTCTGCCATTCGCAGAGAAGAACCATTTGTCATCACACCCCATGTAAAATGTTTAAGTCAGCCCACATTACAGAGTGTTTTTGCACATAAGCTGAAGTCCCACCCAATCATACAGTGTCACGTGAACTTAATACTGCTGTAGCTGAAATGCTGGCAATTGATCATTTGCCCATCTCCTTTGTGGAGAATTCTAGGTTCCAGCAGTTTGCTGCACATGCCTGTCCAAAATGGAAAGTTCCATCCAGGACATACTTTTCGACCCATGCTGTCCCCAAGTTGTACCGTACTGTGTCCAACTCAGTAAGACATGCCCTTCAACATTCCTCCTCTCTATTCATCCATTTAAGTAAACTATGTGGACAAGTGGCAGAACAGTGGGGAGTTCATATTTGTGTATAACTGCACACTGGGCACACGTGCCGGGGGTTGTTTGTGATGTTGGTAGTGTGAATAATCAGTGCAGTAAGGTGGAGTGTCGTGGTAGCAATCTTCCAGGAATTCAACAGCATGTAACGATTCCTATGCACAATGTGACCTGTACACACTGGTGAAAACATGTTATATGTGGTACTGACTGAAATTGACAAATGGCTGAACCCCCGTCCCTGAGAGCTGGGTTTATAGCAAGTGACAATGGGTCAAATGTGGTGAAACGCATCACGAAGACATATGAAGAGAGACTTAAGGAGCTTAATATGTATAACCTCGAGGAAAGGAGGGAGGGGGGGACATGATAGAAACTTTCAAGTACCTCAAGGGAATCAACAAAGTCCAAGAGGGTAGCATATTTCAAAAAAAGTGTGCAAGAACAAGGGGCACAATTTGAAGATAGAGGCGGCTCAGAGGTAATTTAAGGAAGTATTTTTCACAGAGAGGGTTGTGGATGCATGGAACGGCCTTCCAGAGGAGGTTGTGGAGTCAAAAACAGTGGTGGAATCTGCAATGCATGGGACAGTCAAAAGGCAATTCTGGGGGGGGTAGGAAGAAGTAGGCTGCTGGTTAACTAGGATCTGCAGCTTATCCATTAGGTAGGGAAATGGGCAGACTGGGTGGGCCAAGCGGTCCTTATCTGCCATCAAATTCTTTGTTTCTATGTTTCTATGAATAGTGGCTTTTTTTGTGTTCCATGCATAGCCCATTGTTTAAATCTTGTGGTGCATGAGTTTCTGCAGCACCCTGATGTAAAGGAAATGCTGACAGTTGCACGCTGTATCTGCTCTCACTTTTCATGATCTACAAAGGCCCGTGACCAACTTCGGCAGTTGCAGATGCGAAACAGCCTCCATCAGTACCACTTGAAGTTGGAAGTTGTCACCCAGTGGAACTCCACTTTATACATGGCAGAGAGGTTATATGAACAATGCAAAGCCATCTCAGAATATTTTGTGATGTACACTAGCCATGACAGTTCCGGGGTCTCCATGTCTATGACGACTGAACAGTGGCACCTCATGGACTCTGTAATAACAATTTTGCTTCCTTTTAAACATGCACGCAGGCAGTAAGTGGTGAGTCTGTCTCCACTAGCCAATCAATTCCACTGCTGTGGGTGCTGAGACAGACATTGGTGAATGTACAGCATGACCTTGATGTTGCTGGAGACAGTGCTAGCAGTGTGTTGCTGAAACACATGCTGACAGTATTCGACCAGAATCGTCACATTTTAAGCATTCAGTGTAGTGACAACTTTGCCATAGCAACAATGCTGGACCCACGATACAAACGTGAGATTGCCTGAGTACTGGAGGGAGGGCCTGAAAAGTTAAAAAATGTCAGTGGGCAACTGATGCACTTGGTTCATGATGCACAGAAGTCACGTGCCAAAGTCATCAAACCTCAGCAGCATAGTCCAGCTGAAGGTGTAGCTGGAGGACCATCAAGCATATCCTGTAAGGGGAAGGGGACTGCAGTTCCAGGTGGTCTATCATCCAAAGTGATTGGCATCAACCCACTTTGGGAGGCTGTGTCCCAAGTGGGGAATTGTGAAATAAATGATTCCAGAGAACAGGATGATGCATCAACCACTGGACTTAGTGTGGCACAGAGAATGGTTGAGTCATATTTGTCTGAAAACAGGAATATGTCAATAACTGATGATCCTCTTTTGTACTGGAGTGGAAAGGTCAGTGAATGGCCAGAGCTGACTGAAGTGGCACTGAAGTACCTCACATGCCCACCCTCCAGTGTAAGTGTAGAGAGGGTATTCAGCTCAGCAGGTGCAATAGTCAGGGATTGTCAGACAAACCTCTCTCCTGCAAATGTTAGTTTGCTAACATTCATAAAAATGAATGAGAGGCACATACCAGCACAGACTGCAACCTCGGTATTTGTACCCCGGCCTACTCATGGTGGTTTTGGTGATGTAGAAATGGATCATCCTGGTGGCACTGGCAGTGGCAGCATGAAACGGCACACCACTGACATAGATGATGACACAATGGAGAAAGAATTTCCCAGTGGTCAGACTTCAGACATAGATGGCTGTGAGGGCAGCTTTCTTTATGAGGATGATGATGTGGTTAATGTTGGCAGGTTTTAACTGAAGTTGTTAAAAGGTGGTGTGCCCCCCTGGAGTCAAACCACCACCAGCAGGACTGATGTTAGCCACTGCCACCACAGAGAATGAGTTTGTCTGCCCCCCCGGACCACCACCACTGGGACTGATGTTAGCTACTGCCACCAAAGAGAATGAGTTTGTCTTTCCCCCTGGACCACACCACCAGGACTGATGTTAGCCACTGCCACCACAGAGAATGAGTTTGTCCACCCCCCGACCACCACAACCGGGACTGATGTTAGCCACTACCACCACAGAGAATGAGTTTGTCTGCCCCCCAGACCACCACCACCAGGATTGATGTTAGCCACTGCCACCACAGAGAATGAGTTTTTCTGCCCCCCCAGACCACCACCACTGGGACTGATGTTAGCCACTGCCACCACCACCAGATGCAGGTAGATGTCACAGGGGTCATCATGTGCTGCAGCTATCACCACCAGAACCCACCACCAAAGTCATTCAGCCAATGTTTCCCCATTACATTGACCATGCCAAGGCAGAGGGAGTCGAACAGGACACCACATCCATCATCCACAGGCACAAAGCTTCTTAATATTAAAACTAGAAAGTGAGTATGTGTACTAATGTTTTTTATGCTATTTAACTTCCTTTAGCTGTATGTTTTGTTTCCATAGCTTTTCTGAGCTGCAATGGTCAAACACATATGGTAAACTTATTTTGTTTTTTTTTAGAGTTTAACAAAAAAAGCTTTCCTTCGCTAAAAGTCGGTATAAATGGTACTGCAGCTGTACCGTATACAGGAACCTATGGAATATCCATTTCAAATCCATACTGGTAAGTATCAAGATTTTATTTCATCTGTTCAATTTTTTTTTAAAAGACTGCAGCAAATGCGACTGAATACAATTCATAAACTAGGTGACATGTGTACGTCACCAAAACTATTTCTGCAAGATATCATGTACTGTATTCTGAACTTGCAGCTGTGTAGCCATGACAGTGTTGAAAAAGTTGCACACAGGTTTTGTTACTTGACAAGATGTAGTTTTGAAATGTAACTTGACTTGAGATTGAGAACGGGGGACAATCAAGTTGTAAGAAGTCATTCATTTCTTTTTTTAGGAAACTTCCAGATGCTTTGTTGTGTCATAGTTGCCTTATTCAAAGAAGTTCTTCAACATCAGGCCCTCCCCTTCCCGGGCTGGGGCAGACATGCAACACGCAGAAGTCATTTCAATCCATGACCATGAGTATCATTAACAACCAGACTCGAGAAGGATGCAGATGAAATCTGTGAAGAAGTAACCAAATAAGAAACCATTAATGAGACAAACCTGCAAATATGCCCCAAAAAAAAATACTTTCCTTCATTGGCTTGAGAGTTATCCATTTCAAATTTCTAGGCAAAACGCTGTCATCAAGCACTGGAATGTACATAACAGTATCTGTGACTTGTGATACAAAATAATACAATGAGTACATGTCTATGTATGTCAACCCCCACCTACAAAATACAAAATATATTTATTTATATATATATATATATATATATATATATATATATATATATATATTTAGATATATATATATATAGATAGATAGATATATATATATATATATATCTCAACTCACAAGGCTACTATTAGTGTACAGACAAAGGACACCCTTACATCTGATTGAGATTATCACATTGCATTTGTGGGAATCGCAGCACACATTGGACTAGCAACAGTTCGCTCCCGGTCATCATTTCTGAGGGGAATTTGCATGTGGTGTAATGCTCCCATTTCACTTCGTTACCATTTCTCAATTTTCTGCACACAAGACAGATGAATTTTGGGCATGCAGAAAAAATCTGGGGACTCTGTGTGAGTACTGCGTGCATGACTGAGTGCGCCATTAATTTTGGGGGACTTTGCATGTGGTGTAACACTCCCATTTCACTTCGTTACCACTTGTCAATTTTATGCACACATGACAGATGCATTTTGTGTGTTGTGATTGTGACAACGTGGTGTCATACTTAAATTATAAATTAAAGCAGCATTGCAAGAATGTGGTGACAATTTTGACCTGTACTTTTTTATGCTATTTATATTGGCAAAAGTTACCTCCGAGTCATGATTTGAATGCTACCCTTCTTTTCACAATTTCTGTCTGCTTTACTACTTTTTCTCATGTCAGAAAAAAAAGGAGCACGCCTTTCAATATTGTTCTGACCAGGTTCTCAGCACTATTTGCAGCTGTTTTTCATTAATATTGTTCTGTGAGGTCATAAAACACTGCCTGCTACATAACTGTTAATTTTATAACAGAAGTGATATATAACAACTGATGGAGAAAAGCAGTGGAAAATACGGACAAAGACCTGGTCCTCACCATATTAAAAGGAGTGCTCCTATTATTATTTCAGACATGAAAAAAAGTAGTTAAGCAGACTCAAATACTGGAAATTATAGTATCATACAAGTCAGGATGTAAGTAAAGTGGCAATGTAAAATAGCATTAAAAAGTATAGGTCAAAATTTTCAACAGATTGTTGCACTGCTGCTTTACAGAGATTCACCAAGTTACATAGTTATTATGGTGTTGCACCCAATATATGGGTGCCTTACCTCAAGGGGAATCTTTCTTGCTCCACATGTCCTTACATAATGCAATACATTTCTGTCAAAAACACCCGTCATTTCATTGAAGTGTGTCACGTCACGGAGGAATTCCCACTCTGAAAAGCCACCCAAATTCTGCCCCCACTCTCAGCAACATTAGGACATGTGCAAGGGACAGCGCAGTGCGTGCTCGAATTATAATAGATATCCGGCGGCTTTCCAGTGACTGCTATGTTATAATGGTCGGTTTATTGGTGAAACGTGACATTTCCACTAACAAGGCTCTTGTTACAAACGTGCCACGTTCACACAAAATATTCGATACTCTTTATAAAAATATTTGGAAAGCGATGAGCTGATCACTACTAATAGGCATGCTGCTCTCCTGGCATCCGTCTGCTGAGGCGGGGGTTACCGTGTTGGCTGACTTTTTTCAGATAGAGTCCTCATAACGTGATACTTTAATGAGTATGGGCATTTTGACAAGTATGTTCACTATAAAAAGAACACGTGGAGCAGAAAGATTCCCCCTGAATTAAGGTGCCAATATATGGTGCAATGCAGTTGATGATCTCTTTAATCTATTTCACAAACAACATTTATGGAGCCTCAATGTTTTGTGTTGGGACTCATGAATAAGACAAAAGTGTTTAAAAGCATACTGAGCAGTACAGTATGTTAACTCTGCTCTGTAGGTGCAGACTTCCTCGATCTTTTCTTAGCAGCAGCCCAAATACCGGTCCAGAGGCATCTTCTGGGGGCTCAGACTCAATCAGGATTGTCAATGGGTAATGTTTCTATACATTGTTTTACATCTTTTGAATTGTTCTCAGGCCTTACTTTGTACACTGAGATCATCTAGTTGCCCACCACAATGGGAGGAATGGTACATCGTCAACAATCTGTGTTTGCCATGCGATTTAGATTTCTTAGCAATACCGATCTCCTCCTGGAGTTCCTGTGCTTTCACCTTTTTATCATACCTTTCTTTGTTAATGAATTTCTTGGCAGCCATGGTTGAGCCAGTTGGCAAGCATGAGTTAGCTGGGCCTTTAACTTTGCACATACTGTAAATAGTTGTCGCTTGAACCCCATCACGGAGACCCCAAAACACATCTACCGGTAGTCGAGCTTCTCCACATCAGGCGGTGGAGGAACCCAGGCATCACTTTGGTGCAGTTATAAGCACACCAGGGTGCTAATTTGTTAGCTCCATCTAAACATCCTTTGGGTGCAGGAGTGCCTAGCATATCTAGCAAAGTGCGGTTGAAAGCATTCAGGCTGTGAGTTACCCCACAAGGGGTAGTGGGAGTAGTTTGGACCTTTCACCCCACAGAGAAAGTATCTTGATCAGACGACTCTCAAAGTCTCCCTCATCAGAATGGATTTGTGGAGCCCATAGTGAACAAAAAGTTTTCTCTGAGTACTTTGGCTACAGTGATGTCGGTCTTTGTGGGGCTTGCATCTCTGAAAAGGTCAGTGACCACCAGCACACTACTGATATTTCCTTTGATCGACTCCACTCAGAAAATCAACCAGACCAGCCCATGGGGCACTGGTGTTATGTTAACAAGGGGCAGCCCTCTGGGGAAAGCTTCCTCTGTAAGCAGCTACAAGTCAGTATGTGTTGTCACATCAGCCCCATCCTAGGCCAATAGAACTGGATCTCACAAGTCAAGGTTCTGTCTACCAAGGTGCCCCATGTGGTTAGCAGGACCTCACACTAAGTCTCGAAGGCAGTAAGCAGCACCAGTTGTTGTTTGTCTACTTGTCCTGTCTACTGTTTCTCTCACATAACAGCTTATGACAGCTCAACTAGGACCGGCCTAACATAACAGTGCAGTTCTCAAATCAGTGGAGCGAATTTGACACATCTTTTCCTGCATAGAGGTCAAGCTGATTTGATCATAGACCTGGGATTGAGCCCACCGATACTGTCATTAACAGCTGAGGCAGCACCAAGTCAGTGCAGAAAAAAGGGAACAGCAGGTATGCAATTCCCAGAGGGTCCCAAGCAACCCACCATGCAGTCCACTGCGTCCGTGACATTGTTCCTCCTGTCAAACTTCCGCAGAGTGCCGAATGTGGTTCTGCCAATCGGCCAATATTCTAAACAGGCTCGAGCATCAGCATCTGTGGTTCGACCTGTCGTGTTCGAGCATAGTCATATGTGATAATGCAGAAAGCCACCTGTGGCCAGTGGCATCCAACAGCTGAGGTCTCACATAGGTCAAGGATTATTGTCAGTTTTACTAGTATTTTATACACAAGGACTCATGGAATTGGTCAACACAGCCCACTTCAAAGCTAGGAACTCTAACTTATGTACAGGATAGTTCTTTTAGGATGGGGTCAGGCTTCACTGGCAAAGGCCACTGGTCTCAGGCCATTCTGCTCATACAACACAGCCCCCAACCACAAAGCTACACTGCGCAGAATGTAAGGTTTTCTTGGATCGGCATAGGCCACACCGGAGCATGGGTAAGTTGGACATGATCTCATGAAAAGCAGTTCACAATCAGGAGTCAGCGGCCCAAATACTTCACCGGATGAAAATACACTCTTCAGTTTGAGGAGCGCTGACCTTTGCATTTTGTGGCTGGGGACACCCTTGAGGAGTTGTAAAGGCGGATCACCTTGAATAGTCCTGAGAAACGCCATAATAACCACAAATCCAGAATCTGCAGTTCTTTTAGATTTGGGCCAGGCCAGGTATCAGGCCTCAACTTTACTTGGTCGTCTCATTCCCTCGGTGGATACTATGCATCCCAAGAACTTTACGTGTTAGAAAAATTGACACTTATCAATGGACAGTTTAGGCCAAGTCCTCAGTCGATCAATACCTTAAATAACTGCCTCATGTTCCTCCAGTGAGCTGTAAACACAATAACATCATCTAGGTATACCAGTAACTCTAGTAAGTTCATGTCCCACTGCACGCTCCATCAACGCTGAAAAGTGGCTAGCACCTGAAACCTGAGGCATCCTCACAATTCATAAAGCCAAGGGACAGATAAAAGCTGTCTTCTCACCGTCCTCTGAACTAGCGACTGGTAGTACCCACTGGAGATCAGCACAGAGAACCACTGCTCCCGTAGCAGTCCAGCATCCTGAATGCGGGCATTAAAACTGACAGGGATAGTCCGCCGTTTAAGTGCGAAAATCCACACATCCTTACTGTCCTATCTCTTTTTCCCTCACTACCAAACAAAGCAAGGGCTTGGATTCTTATGACACCAGCGCCAAATACTTGCAGATGCGTGATCTCACATCATCTATATCAGCAGGTACCAGGCGTCGAGACCTCTCACGAAATGGTCTTTAGATCGCTGACGGATATTGTGCTCAGCTCCTTGCATCGTCCATTCCTTTTAAAGAAACACCTGGTCTCTCTGGAGCAAGCTTCTCACTGATCCTCACTTTCCATTCAGCCGGCAGCGAGTTACGAAATCAAACAAGTCAGGCGCTACTCCGTCATTCTTCCTTGAACTCTTGCTGCTGGGTAGCACTGCAGTGTCTGCACAATGCAAGAAGCCAGGATGCAACCTCTATTTACCGAATGTCTCTTTCAGACATTATGAACTTGGACCATTACCCTTCTGGCATAAGCATAGGCTCTCGCGGGCAAATACAAGCGACCACAGTCTCCCACTGGCAATTTTCCATCGCCAGGTAGCCAACATTAATATTTTATCTAACATCCTCTGATCGGACCTCCCTATAAGGACACTGGGCATTTGGTGCCAGGATCAGAACCAGATCCTTCTTCATACAATCCGAACCGTTCCTCTGGTTCCTGTTTTCAGCATCTCTCTGTACTCATAGGCCTTCTTAATTAAAGAAGCGGAACTCTTAAAAGCTCTACTAGTCTTTGACCCCTGTTTCATAACACAAATGCCAGCCTTCTGAACATATGAGCATTTGTTCCAACTGGGCAAGGGACACCATCACAGCCCAGTGGGGGGACACACTAAGGCTAGGTCTCTACTTGTTGCCACACCACCCACGGAGGTGGAAAGACAAACAAACTCGGATACCTGAATAGGGGTAGGCCTTCTCACTTAACCCATATGCAGTCCTTCTAATGGTTGTAAGTGGCACGCCTGACAAATGCTCTGATACCAATCTTGAAACATAATTGTCACTTGGGAGCCACTGCTCAATACAGCTCTTGTAGACACTCCATTTACCTTTACAGTGGTCTCCATGGAGGGACCCACCATTTCTGGACCAGTCTGGTGGGGGCCTGGCAACTGACCTGCCACAAAAGGACGGAATTAGCATTTTGTGCCTCACTGGGATCATTTCGTGCACCTCTAACCACTGATTTGTTCTCCTCAAGCCTCCCTTGTAGCTCATATGCAACTTTGTTGTGTGTCTTTTGGGATTATATTCCCTTTCTACAGCCCATCCTTCCCACACTATAGCAAAACATACTTTTTGAGTTTGAGCTAGGAGAAATGCAACACTGAAACCTGCACGGGGTAATACTAACTGGAAACCTTGGAAAGCATCTCTATTCATGGCGTGATAAGCATTTGGAGACTATCCTGGCCAGTTTCTCCACTTCCATGGTCAAGGAATCGAGTTCTGAGCTGTTATCAGCAGGAGATACATGGGTGGGTATCCCACCCCCATAGCAGATGCAGTCGGATATAGGTCGAGCCCGCACTTGCAGGCGTGGCCTTCATAAAGGACTGTTTTGAATTCGGATCTCTCAACAGTTCGCCCCATTGTGGCATATCTTTTTCCTTATCAGAGCACTCATTGACTGCCCAACCTCTGCCCTAGAACTTCACTTGATGGGCCACCTCAGTCACTCGGGTCATAGCCACAGCTATTGGTGCAGGTCCCTCCCGAGGTCGCCTTTTCTCAACTCTCAATTTCTCTCATTAGCTCATCTTGGGAGGTGGGGATTCCAGTCGATTTGCCAGGCGCAACAGAAGCTAACAGCAGTTCTGAGAAGAGAGGCAAAATTAAAGATTCTGGGTCCAGTCTAGTTCGGTCCAGATTCAATCGCTGACAAACTACCCTTTCTGAGGCATTCTTGCAACAATTTTTCCACCGAGAGACATACACAACACAACAACTCCCTTGGTACTGTTGTGCATTTCTTACTCTCCACCATAGGTCCTCATCAGAATCTGGGCTCCCATACACATTCTCCAAGGCCTCAAGATAGGCTTGTGCAGTCCTTCAGGGTTACTGGCCCGATTGCACGGATGGTAGCCAGGGCAGGACCTCGGAGGCTTCTTTTCACTAACCCTCTTTCGCACCCCGACTTCCCGAGCATTGCCCACCATTCTGAAAATTCAGGGGCAACATAGGTCTATCCAGGTCTCCCTCAGTCATCCTCCCTTGGGGGTGGGGAGGGTGCCAGAGAAGATCCTCAACCTTCGGTAAGAGTCGTGACTAATGGCAGGCAGAAATAGAGTCTGCACTGGTTCAGCCACCACATTACGGGTACTGAGAGCAGGAGAGGGTGTTGGGAGAGAACACCCCCAGGTGGCAAGAATAGTTTCTTCAAGTCCTCCACGGTTTTCCTTCTCCCAGCAACCATTGTAGCAAATTCCTCAAAAGTTTCAGATAGTGGTGAGAAGCTCATTCCCCCGGTCTTTACTGTCCTTAGTTATCACTCTCCAAGCAGTGAGAGGCTCTCCCTCTGGGGTAATGGTCTGTGTGGTACTTTGGAGCTATCTATGGGATCCTTAAACTCATTTAGGCCAGGAAAGTGTGGGTGAGCAGATTAGCGGCCGACCCACCACCACACAGGATTTTGTAAACCTTCCACCTTGAAAGTACTCTGCACAGTGTCCCGATGATACCCAGGGGATGTCCAGGATAAGCATAGCATTTTGGGGTCCATCTCTCCCAGTACACCACTCCACCAGCCGGTGCACAGCCACTTCTGTCGGGGTACTATTTATTTATTTATTTATTTTTTCCCTTAACAGTGGTTTGTAATATGGTGGCTACCAGAGGACACACAATCCCAGCGAGGCCTCAAGACGTAACCCCTAGATGGCGCTATCCCAGGGGCTACTACCCTGCCTGATTTGCCACCAACAGGTTGAGGGCCTGGATCCAATGGCGGGTGCCTCCACCCAGAGGTCAGGGTTTGCAATAGTTAAACTTGCTTGGTCACAGCCTCTGGGACACTGCAACCTTTCTTCCCACTATGGCCCACACAATATAGCAGAATTACCTCCACAGTATACACATTCACCCCAAGGCTGGTTCAGGCACCGGACATCCTGTAAAATAAGATACAGTGCAACAATCACAGTACAGTACTTTAACATAGACAAATACCTCAGGCAGTATAACTTTGTTGAAAACAAACAGCTCTGATTTATTTAGGGGATATAACAAGGACAGGGGAAATCAGGTTAATTAGCTTATCCTTTACTATCTACCTGTGGCTCTGTGCAGGCCTATCCCTACCAGTTACTGTCCCTGGGTACCCAAGCCTAAGTAGCTAGTCCAAACCATGGCAGCTGGTAGGGCCCTTACAGTGAAAAGGGAGAATTAAACAGTCAACAGTACAGTAATTCCATTTGGATTTAATGTGGCACCAACAGGGAGCGACCCCAATTAGTACTCACGACCTCCAAAGAAGATATGGTCCTTCAATGTCAGCAGGGCTACTTTTGATCTCCAAGAGACTCCTCACACATTTATATGGTAAAAAAAAAGCACTATACCAGGCAGGCTGCATCTGTATCCCAATACTAATTACTGCACAATAACCAGGAGAACACACAGCAGATTCAGTTCCTGACAGACCGAGTGTAATTCAACAATTTCTTCAGTCTTCTACAGGGTGAGCACTGGTTTCTACTCTCAGAGATCCTTTGATTCTTTTCACAGGGCCAGTTCAGTCCTAACAAGCATTACACAAGTTGTAGACGGAACTCTGGGCCTTGCACCGCTTTTTTTGACTGAAACGTGCACTGAAGGAGCACTGGGTTTCTTTCCCTTCACTTTCAGATCTCAAACTCCAAACTCCCAACAGACAAAAACGGGCACTTCCTTTGAGTTCCTCCCAGTTCTTGACTGGATTGGCTGTCCTCACAATAGACTGCTGCTGTTGGTCCAAAAAGGCACGAAGTCTAAACTACATCTCCCAGAGTCACTGCCCATACAATCCTCTTGTGGCTGGCTCAGATTATGAGTCCCAAGTTCTGATTCGTCCAAGGCATCATTTTAGAGCTAGTTTACCCCACACTGGATTGGTCCAGTTCAGCAGTTCAAAACCAGAATGGGGAACTAGGCAGACAGTTCTGACTGCAAAGAAAGAAGTTAGACAAACTGTAATTTTATTATTACTGTAAATGATTTCTGGCAATCAGTTACATCTTTCAGACAGGTTCCACTGCACTCTAGTGACTGCAAAATGGGGTGAATTAGCAGCAGCTTGAGTGGTACTCAATCAAAGAAACACACAGTCCCCATACAAACTAATTATGTCTGCAAGCAGACAGCTCTTAAAGAGACAGTACCAGAGGTTCTAAAACACTCACTGATAAATAGCTTAAACGCCAAACACCATTCAGGCTTGGAGCATTCAAGCAAGCTCCTGAAGTCTTTTGGGAACCCCATTTGCAGGGTTACATTTAGCTTTTAAAAAAGCTGGGTTTTTTTTGGTCAAATCGCAAGATACCAACTAACAAGTAACAAACTCTCCTCTCTCTACACCCAAAAGGCTTACTCCTTCTGCCACTGCAAAGGAGAAAGTGAAACTAACTGCTTTTCTGACTCACTTCCTTCCTGCCTGGCTAAAGCATAGGAATTCCTATGATTAAGTGCTAGATGGTGTGAATTGCTTAGAACATCATCCTGTATTGCTGTAGGAGGGGGCAGCATACATGAATGTGGAAGCCTTGTGCATAAATAAATGTTAACTCTGGTAGCACATTTCCTGGTCTTTGGCTTCCCTATTTGTGCATTTATAGCACATTCTTCAAAATGTATGGTCTCCTTGGAAGTGCAATATTTGTTTTGGTGTTCAAGTAATGTCATGGACTAACTGGTGCTGGCTAAAAGAACCTTCTATATTGTTGTCACTTCACCTTACTTTGTGTTAAGGTAGAATGACAACATGAAGTCATAATGAGAAGGTGAAGTGAGCACTTTCCAGTGGCCACTTCACTTAGTGTTATGATAACGTGAAGTGGCCACTTCATGCCCACTTCACCGGCGGATTTTAAATTTGCTGCATCTCTAGTCACCGCAGTTAATTGTCTGCAGTGACTTGTCGGGTGGGCAATTGATGAGAGCAAATTGACCTGTAGCCAAAACCTCCAGTCTAGGAAGATAACCCTTACTGTAGACAATTTCAGCAGGCATCCCAATGTTCAAGGGCTTAGGAACATTTGGCTTATCTTCCTCCTACCCAATATAACTTGCATTGTTCAATCACTTGTTCAGGGTGTAATAATGTCATTTAAATGATATTACAGCTGGCCCCGGTGGTGCTGAGGGTTGAGGCACTGAGTGCCACACCTCGTGCCACGTCGGCAACCCGGGTTCAGGAATGGACCCGGGTGGCTGGGGGTCAGCAGGGGAGAGAAGAGATTGAGCATCCAGAGGACTGCTGTCTCTTCCTGGGAAGGGTTAGGGTTGTGGATCTCTCAAAGAGCGCTCTCTGGTGGAGGCTGCAGGGTAACTGAGCATAGCGTCGCAAGGCATAACGTCAGGGGTGGAGCCATGGTATGTGTTACCTAGGTAGCCAGGCTCCACAGGGGAGGAAGAAAAAACACGTAAAAATCCCCTGTCTGCTGATAGGCAAAAGCGCCTTCCCCCGCAGTCCACACTCCTGTTGTTGGGCTCAGGTCCCCTCCGCTTTCCTTCCCCTCTCCAGCCCGGTAGCTCAATACTCATAGAAAGAGCACCCTGGGTGGGGGTGACTCTTCCCCAAAGGCCAGACCTGGGGGATGCCCGGTGCTGGGGAGTAGCAGAGAAGGTCACAATGGGCCATGCTGAGAAGTAGAAAGTGTGGTGGGTGGGTTGCTGGAGAGAGTTTGGCAGGGTGGGTGAGTAAAAAGAGTTTGAAAAAAAATAATAAATGACATTACATACATTTGATGCACACACGGGTCATGGAAACTCTTGACACTGCTGAAGACCTCACTGTGGCAACTTGCATGATGCAGATCAACCTGCTACACACTGTACAACTGACAAAATCTGTATGGGATACAGTGACCCCTGAAACCATCCAAAACTGTCTCAGAAAAGGTGGATTAATGTACTCAGATCTAGCAGAAGATGTGGTGGTGGACACTGAAGAAGCTATCACTCATCCATCCAGCCTAAATGCCAAGGAGTTCAGTTCTATCTGCTGCCTGGGTGAATACGAGGAGGAGGGACAACAGACTGATTACATCACTGAAGTCATGGAAACGATATTGGGTCTGTGATCGATGATAACAGCGATTCAGAAGAAATGCCAGGAAACTCCTAGAATGAGCAACAATCTTCTGTTACAGCTACAAATGTAAAAAAATATTTTCTGACCCTCAGACATGGTATGGAACAGGCCAGGAATATATGGCCTGAATAGGATAAACTGGCAAGAACAGAAAGCATGTGGAGGGAGTACTGCTGTACAAAACAGAAGCAAACAAAGATCCATGATTACTCTAAGAACTGAAAAAAATGTGTTTGGCACAAGCATAACCCCTCAGTACCTCACTACCTTCCCACCCCACAACCCTCATCTCCAACTACCCTAAACATCCAGTACACCAGCAAACAAAAAAAATCCCTACCATGCTTCAATATAGTGGACATCAACTATAATGGACAGGTCGGCCACACACCAATATATGTATTATAAGCAGTGTATACTATACTCTAGAAGTTGTGTACATGTCATCACAAACTTAAGAGAACATATTCAAGTCTCATAGGTATTATGTACATGTCATCACATTGCATTAAATGTAGCCATGTTACCACAAACAAACCATCTCATAAAACACCCATAGTGCATATGAAAATTGGGCCCTATGTGCAAATGGGCGGGAATTATACACCGGAGGCGCATATCCTGCCTGTGTAGGTTTGCATCTGCTGACAGGTGCACACCCGAGGAATGCACAACTGATGCGCACCTGTCTGCAGCCCTGTCCTCTGGCATGCAGGACTCTGCAGGGCAGCTGGGGGCAGGGTTGTGGACCCAAGTGGGCATCCAATCGGATGCCTATCCTGGGCCAAATGTGGATCCCTTGCATGCTGAGGCACGGGTCCAGGTGCGTGAATTCCCACTGCAGGCACCCAGACTTGTGTGCACATGCCACTGTGTCAGGCTGTTGGATGGCAGCCCCCACCTACTTGCCACACTGCACGACCACTACCAATACCGGCAACCCTATCCCCCCATGCCCCTGTCTGCAGTGGCCCAACCACATCCTGGCACCCCTTCTGTTGGTGACCAAAATTGCCTGCAATCACCCCAACCAGCATATCTGCCAGCCGGTGTCTCCCCCCTGTGACACCAACCCCCCCACAGCACCACAGACACCCACCCCCAGCCCCCGTACCTATGTGCTGGTGCCACTCCCAATACGGCCAGTGGTACAGATCTCCACTCACCGCCACGGCCACCGGCCATATGATGTATGCAGGGGCATGCAGCCAATACACACCCACATATGTCAGATGGCCTGCGGCTTTAGCGGTGAGTTGAGGGCTGTGCCACTGGACATTTCAAGTTCAGCACCGGCACACAGGTACAGGTGGGGGGTGTGGTGCTCTGGGGGGCATTCAGTGGGTGGGCATGACAAGGGGTGTGCATTATGCTGGGTCCAGTGGCACCAGTGTGGTGAGCAGTGGGAGGCCACCAAAGAGGGGTCAGAGTATGGCACTGTGCTAGTGTGTGTGGCACTGGGCGGCCATCAGGGATGGCTGCAGTGTACCCTCAAGAGTCTGATTGGACTTTCCACCCAAACAGGGTGACAACGGTGTGTGTGCATGGGGTGCATTGGTGGCTGACAGCAGGGTTCTCCCTGGCATACCCTGTGCCCCCTCTGCACCGCCGCAGCCAGCATTATGCATGGCTGTGCATGGTACATACTGCTGACACACCCCCAGCCCACCCCCCATGTGGCACAGTCCATGGACTAGGGGAATCAGTGTGTTTTGGGGCTGTGTGCACTCCAGTGGTGCATCCAGCACAGGGAGTGCATTGGGTGCAGAATGGCTATGCACTGCATTTACATGGCGAGAAGCCACTCCATGGGATCATGCATAGGGCACACTGTGAATATATACCCAATTCATACAGAAACATCTAGGATAAAAAATGACTTGCTGGAGAAACATGAATAAGAACAATCCTACTACTCATGCAAAGAAATAAAAGGAGAGTGCAAAGAAAATGTGAGAATAGCAGAGTTAGAAAAATATGTATTAGTAAATAAAGGCACCAGTATGGCTTGACATCTCCCTGAAAGGAAATTTAGAAAGTAAAAAAATTCCTGCAGTAAAAATTCAAGTGTGTGGGGTGATCTCACAGCTAGAGATGTGGTGAAGTTTTAATTCATCAGTGAAGTTGCCTCAGTGACTGCAATTCACATTTGCAGAGTTTCAGAGTTTTCCCTACACTCATTGACTCCAACTATACACAAATCATGAAGTTTTCACCTCAAAGTGTGGAATTTTGTCTGCAAACAGTGGAATTTTGCCCACAAAGTGTAGAATTTCACCCACAAACAGCAAAATTCTGCACTTCAAGCAAAAATTTGTACTTTGAAGATTGATCCACACTATGTGAATTGCACTAAATTCACAGATTTATTTTCGGAGTGACATTTGCCAACTTTGCCCATGTCTAGTCACAGCTGGAGGATAAATGCAGAACACATAAATGAAAAAAGCAACACCATAAGAAAGACCAAAGGAGAAAATAGCAGAGTTGAACCAGTGGGTTGAAATGAGAAATGTTATTACTGTACAAGTTATCAGAAAAAAAGCTGGACAGTATTGCAGCTTTGAGTTTGAGGATCAAACTGCCTCACTACTGCCAAAATTTGCTTTTTTAAGGACCACCATTTAAGAATGGTGGAAACAAAATCTAAGTATGACAGCTATGCTATGAAAAATGGTATATGAGGACTTAGAATATATGGAAACAACACAGCTTCAGAAAGAGGGTGACTAATATTAAATTCTAAGGCCTGGGATAAGGAAACATGATGAACATGCAGAAGAGAAGTAACAATTTGTGAAAGTGAGAAGAATAATAGCATAGAATGTCAGAAGATAAAAAAAAAAACTATAATTACTGGTGACCCCCTTTATCAAATGATTCACAAGCCTCTCTCAATTGCCGTAATAACCTGAAAACCAGTTATTACAGCATTTGCAAAACTTTCTGTTACTAGCAGTGTCACTCATTTCTACAGTGGCACATGATTGGCTCTTAGAATGTGTGAGGACGACCTGAATACTTAAAAATAAAATGGCAGCTCCATTTCAAGAATCCTATCTGATCCGCTCGGTCCTCACAAGTAACTTTTTTTTTTTTTTTTTTTTAATGTTTATCTAATTCATCCTGCCCTTACAACAAAACACTGTATCTGGTTGATCCTGCTCTTGTTTTGTTTCGGTCATGGTTTTGGGAGACCACAACACTAATCGGCAATGGACCACAGCGACTAACTACTCTCACTGTGGTTCCACGGGTGCTTCCATAGTGTGAGGGAAAAAAAGGAAAAAATAAAAAAAAAAATAATACTGTCTCAAATGCAAAGACAGAGAGACACCGCTGGTGTGTGTGTGTGTGTGTGTGTGCCTGTATCTTTCCATCTCTCACTGTCTCGCTCACTACTATCTTACTTCAGTGCTTCTACTCTTTGACAAAAAAAACTGCGCCAGTAATTATAAAAAAACAATGGATAGGCAAGTGTGAGTTAAGGAATTGCTTTACACACCCTTGGTGTGTGATGATGTCATAAGCCTCTTGAGCTTTGCTCTTAAGGTTTATGGGTATCACACATCTCGGGTGTGTGTAAAAAAATTCTTTAACTCACACTTGCCTATCTTTTGTTCTCTATATATCAAAAATTGATAAAGAATGATGGAGGGAGAATAAGAAGAGTAAAGAGGGAAGTTATAAAAATGTGGGGGAGACAGATAGAAGGGAAGACAAAAAGTATTAGTACATGAAAACAATTAATTGCCACATGATAGTGACTGTAAAGAATTGGATTCATACATAATAAAGAAGTAATGCATGTCATTTGGCATTGTTGCAGCAACAAATTTCCTATTGGTCCAGAAGTCTAGGGAAAAAAATATTGCTTGAATAATAAAATACAGTTTACAGTCTGAAATATTTTGTTGCTGTAATAACATATACAATAATGGATGGGGAAGTGTGCTTAATGAGAAATTAATGGTTGCCTGAGGTGTGGGATGCTACCTAAACCCTGAGGCAAAGCCGAGGGGTTTCGACATCCACACACGAGGCAACAATATTCAGTGCTACTTCCCATCCCTTATTAAATATAATTGCTGGTCAGCAATTTTTTGTTTTACGTCTTTCTATTTATTTTGCCGTTGTGATCTTACCGCATTTGTCTTCCCATTGCTACTGCCTGTTGTTTGTGGCCACCGAATGGCAGAATCATCCAGATAGTGAGTAAGAGACATGCTGCCATTTCTAAATGGCAGCATCAATAAGACATATTATTTTATTTTTTTAAAAAGCGACGTGAACACTTGCTCTGGCAGCTCCTTGCTAAGCGAGTAAGGAGCGGCCATGTTTTTTGAACTGAAAGCCCGCTCCAGACCACACGCAGTGCCAATCAGGGAGCCAGTTTTCATGACTGACTCAGCGTCGTGTTCCCCATTATAACTCGTGAGTTATAATGGGGAATTATAACTTGGTCAGGCAATGTAAAAAATTGCTGACCAGTTATTATTACTAAATTAACTATCTACAGAAATGGTAATAAACTGATAGTATAATTTAACCCATCAGGTTTCCTGGCCCACAAATAGTGATTCTACCTTGATTTTTTCCTAAGTAGATTTTGGGTACAATCTTCTCTCATGTTAACTGGAACATGCTCCAACCCCATGAAGGTTAAATGTCTCAGGTCTTTGTTGTGAAAGCATTCAACATGTTCCCCCACTGGAGTGTTAGGAGTTGAGGCTAGATTTAAATACACCTGTTCCTGAATTGGAATAGGTAGAGGACGTATAGTCTATCCTGCATTGATCTAAGGGCAACTGCATATAAGACCATAAATTACAAAATTTGTAGAGCATGAGATAAACTCTCAAAACCTTACTTTTTCTGTAGTGATGGATGTTCAAAGCATGAACCTGTTTTGCAGTATTTACAAATGCTGCAATGCCCACAGTGGTGGGTACCTGCAGCTGCAGGAGGTAGCCAATTTAGGGGTTTCTGTGAAGTATTACTTTATCTTTTCAACAAACTGTGGGTAATGAGGCCATCTATGTTTGTTCCTCTATGGTACGTGGTTCTGAAAGTTAGACCCATGGATATGTATAGTAATCACCCCCATTAAGCATATGCCAATGTTTTTTTTCAGAACGCTTAAAACTTGAAGTGTAATGTTATTGTATTCAGTTATAAAATGTATGCTGGAATGCAAATCATTCCTGTCTTGTTATAGTCTGAGGAAAGTATGCTTGTCAAGCTTTCTGGCTTTGTTTCTTGCTAATTCAATCCTGGTTGCTGAATTCTACAAAATCTGATTGCTAAATTCAGTGGCCTAATTGTCATAATCCTTTAGGATGGAGCAATTACACCAAAACCATATGAATTGCCCATACAGTAGTGAGTCTATGATGTGCCTGGGATGGACACTATAAGCCTGCAGCAGTGTGCTGCCTGCCATAAGATTTCAGTAAGTGTCTGACAGAACAAAATTGTTGTCAGAAACTCTGAAACATAAATCCAAAAAATATATAGTCATTGGGTCAGTGTTGGCAGTAACTCATAGATTTACAGTATTGTCATTTAGGAACTGAACAAAACATGCTGCAGATTCCTGACTGCCCTCTAAGATGACTATGATGTCATCAATGTACCTGCCCCAAAATTTTATCTGGAATAGGTATGGGTTTTTACCATGATTAAACACCATGGCCCTCTCCCACTAACCCAAATGTAGGTTGCCATATGAAGGGGTCATGGCGGTGTGCATGGCAGTCCCACAGGTTTGAAGGTAAATGTCTCCATCAGAAATGACATACTTAGAAGTAAGTATAAGGAAAGCAGCATGTAGTATGAAATCACCAGGAAATGCATTGGCTAAGGGGTTATTCTGTAAGTGATGTTTCAAAGCAATGATAAACAAGGCTTTATTTTGATCAGACTGATGCAATTGAGTTCATTCAGGGGCTGCCTCTCCTCTGATGTTATGTTCATTTTCAGCTGAGGCCATTTTTAATCAAAGAGCCTAGTGACCTCCTGTAATACCAGTTGCTGTTATGCTTAGAGTGCAGCTGATGGTGATACAAGACAAAAGGTAGAAGCGGTCCTGAATGGTGTCTTTCTCAGTAGCACAGCATCACTGGATATGGCTGATACAGTTGTAGGTCATTCTTGTAAACTCAGCAATAGCTCTATATCTCTGTCCATGAAATTGTGATTTTCCTCATGTAAGTTTAATAATGCTTCAAGGCCAACCCAGTGGTACTAAGGGTTAAGGCACTGGATGCCACACCTTGTGCCATGCTGGCGAACCAGAGTTGGCAGGGGAGGGATAGGATTGAGCATCTGGAGGACTGCTCTCCTATCCAAGGGAGGGATCCAGGGTACCACCATTCTGTAGTGGCCCCTGGTGATGACCGGGGGTGCTACTAGAGTAGTGCCAGCAAGGGGCAGAGTGCGGCAGACGTTGGCACATAGTGCCTGACAACATTGCATGCTTGCACCCCGGGGGCTAAAAATCAAGGAGGAAAATGGCAGCACAAGTCCGTGGCAGCTTGATGGCTGCAGCTTCACCAGCCAGCGAATGCCTGGATTAAGGGCGCATGCCGGTATTGGTTCCTGGCCAGGTGCAGGGACATAGGGGGAGTCTCTCTCGATGGTACAGCTGCATATGCCAGCTGGATGCATCCACTTCAGGGTTGGTGGTGAAGGAGGAGCGGTGGCTGGAGGTAAGCAGGGCTGTGGCTGCAGGAAGGATAAACATAAGGAATAATTTTAAAAAATGCTTCTGGATCTGGGTCTGTAGGCATATCATTAAGGCATAATGTAGTTTTAAGGAATCCCATGTTGGAACGATATGAAAAAAATGTTCTTAAATTTAACTTCCCCTCCCCAACTCTACAAAGTCCTCCTGCACTGCTCTAATCTCATGATGAGCCAAGTCATTTGTCCCTAGGTGGACAATGATGTCCAGCTCACACTCCCATGCAGCTGTTCTCATGATCCTGAGGATGTGCTTCCTGTCCCTCCAAGCCATGGCACCAGGCAGGCACCTTACTTCAGTTTTCTCTGCTCCCCCCAGTTCTATCCCCCTAATAATTGAGTCTCCCACCAGGAGCTGCTTCCTTTCCCTGTGGTGTCCTCTGCCTCCTTCCCGTGGGCCTCCCTTGTGACAGTTGTTCTCAGCCTCCTTAGTCTCCTCTGCGGGTGCATCCATAGGGGAGCTTTGCTCCCCCAGAATGGTGTATGGATTGTGGAGTGGAACAACTGACTGGGTGTGCCTCTGTTCCACCATCCTCACCCTCCCTGAGCCCACTGTGGTCCAACTGCTGTGCTTTCTTCACAACCTCTGAGGTAATGGTGGTGGCTCTGGTGCTCCCTGGATGGGGGAGGTTCCCTTCCTACTGTCCAGTGTGGCCTGGGGAAATGTTCCCTTACTACTGTCCAGTGTGGCCTGAAGACAGGCAACTTCCTCCCTCAGGGCAGAGAGTTGTCTGCAAATAGGGCAGCATCTCAGCCTCCAGAAAGACTCCCGGAAGACTGCTGCCCCACAGCCATTACATTTCACTACTCCCCACATGTTTATCTACCCTTTTTGTGTGTGTGTGTGTGTGATTGGTTTGTTACATAGAAATATATATATTATACAATGTGTATGCTTATATTGTCAGTGCAGTGTGCTGAGAGGATATGACAGTGATATGCACCTTTGTACTCTTGAGGAAATGAAGTCAGAACCCCAGGTATAAAGGAACTATTTCCAGGGGTGGGTGGGGTGAGGTGAGGGATGGGCAGGGGCTGGGCCTAAACTGTGCCCTTACGAAACAATCAGCTAAAAGCTCTGACCCACCGCTGCAATGAGTGCCTTCCTGTCAGCAAGATGCCCTACACAACAATTTGACAGAGAAAATACCCTGCTAATCAAACAGAGAAAAATCCAGACATCCAAGTCAGACACAGGTAAACCTCCCCAGCCCCAAAACAGCCTGGTGGTTTGTGCTCTGAAAGCAGTCAGCCCTAAAATAAGTCAGCTGTGCTTAAACTCTTCCTGCACTGAAAATCTTAAGAATTGTAACAAAAGTAAAGCTAGATCCACTCTCTCTGTTGCTTGAAAGACTGCCTTTCCTGATAATTCTAAGTTCCTTATTTCACCTTTCAGTTAGAAGTAGCCTCCACCTGCAGAATATCTGCTACAAACTAAACACAATTGTAAGGTTCACTCCCTCTGTTGTGAGCACAACTCGCTTGCAAATCCTATGTTCAGTATTGTAGCTTCCAGCCAGAGGTAGCTTCACCTGAAGAATATTAGCTGTTCTGATGAGTTTGCTATAAAACACTTGCTTATAATACTATTGTTCTCAGGTTGTAATACTCTTCCAAAGCTATTGGCTGATAAGTAGCTAAGATGTAAGCACTTCTGACACAGTCTGGTCTGGCCTTTAAGGCACACACAGATAAACACAAAAACAGTTTCCACCCCTAGGGCACTGTCTGGGTCAAATCACAGCCTGTACCTGCACTTACTTCAGGACTTATGACAAATTCTTAGCCCAGGGTTTAAACTCTTCCTGCACTGAAAATCTTAAGAATTGGAACAAAAGTAAAGCTAGAGCCACCTCCCCCTGTTGCTTGAAAGACTGTCTTTTCCTGATAATTCTAAGTTCCTTATTTCACCTTTCAGTTAGAAGTAGCCTCCACCTGCAGAATATCTGCTACAAGCCAAAGACAATTGTAAGGTTCACCTCCCTCTGTTGTGAGCACAACTTGCTTTCTTGCAAATCCTATGTTCAGTATTGCAGCTTCCAGCCAGAGGTAACTTCACCTGAAGAGTATTAGCTGTAATGTTATCACACCACAACTGGACACCTCAAATATCATGGTAGTTTTTAATAAATATTATATACTAGTCTTTTTTAAGCTTTATGATGATTTTATTGTAGGAATAATGCACTTCGATATATTCTACTGTGCTAAATATGTGGACTCATCTGGTGACTGAAAGCATTCCACTTTGCCTCATGATTCACAGTGCACTGGACATGTCTGTATATCTTGCACAACTGGACACCTTGATGTGTGGTATTCTTTACACATACATACATGCCAGTGAGTGAGTGTGTGTGTATACATGTGTGTGGAGAGAGAGAGAGAGAGAGAGAGAGAGAGAAATTGCTCATCCTGGAGGTCATCAATGAATGAAGGGTTTATTTGTTTGTTTTTTGGGGGGCTCTCCCCATCCCCATCCTGAGCAGTAGAACTGGAATGATAGCAACCTGGATCCGCTCCTCCTTTTCCTGCCAGTTGCTTGAGAAAGGTTAGGGACAGACCAAGGCATAACCTGAAGAGGACGGTTGACACATGACAATGCACTCTGCAGAACAGTCAGTCAGGTGAGGGGATAAATGTAGGTAAACAGCAGCACTGTCTCCTCATCCCAACTGCTCCCCACTATGATTAGTACACCCATCCTGTGACCCTAAGATAAGCTTTAAGTTAACAGCCAGCATGGCCTGCCTCTTACTGTAGGAACCTCCTTTGGGGTTGTGGAGGGATTTTTCAAGTTTTTCCTGATAATTGTTTGTTGTGGCAGATCTCTTGTCGAGCAGGGGTAAGATGAAGCATTTTCACAGCCCATCTGTAAACATGTTGTGAGTGTCTCTGTGGCCTTGCCTCAGCTGGGTCATGTTCAACTGGTCCCAAGGTACGGAAGAGGGAGGCATGTGGTCAGCACTGACAGACGCCCCCTTTTGGTATTTAGTGGGGATGGAATCTGACACCTGGCATGGAAGCATCTGAATGCCTACTCTTGACCATGCTGTCCCACAGATCAGAAGACTGCCAGATAGGCAGGGCCTTAAAGTAAGATTCCAAGAGGCCGGGCCACACAATTTCCATAGTCATGACAGAGGAGACCAGCCTACAAATATGGCCGGGGTGGAGAGTGCAAAGTGCTCCTCCATTCCACTGTTCCCATTGTAAGAGCCATGCCACAGTGGTAGGGCTGTGGCCACTGCTCTTTTGGTATTAGAGGGCAGGTAGGGACTCTCATTAGCACATGAAACATATCTGTAATACCAATTAATGAATATTATGAAAATAATAACATGGCTGGTTCCATTTTAATCTCAACAAGTGTGTTTATTCACTTGGGTGTGGAGGGATGAAAAGTGGAAATTGTACAACCACATTTTAATCTGAATTCTGTTTTTACTTTTACAGAGTTAGCTTGATGGCTATGTTAGATATATTCACTTGTTTTTATTTATATGAAAACAGAAAATATTTAAAAACAGATGAACAAACCATAAAATATCAAATTAAAAAGCATTCATTTGTGGAAAAAAAGCTAGAAAAAAGCTAGAAATGTGTTGCTTTTTGAACTGTTAAAAGCTGCTGTTAAATCACAGCCTACCTTTGTTGCAATAAAAATTTAAAAATGGATGATTTGACACATTATTCACAAATGAGCTTTACTATTCTGTGCCTAAAGCAAACATATTTTAGGAATAGGGCCCTACAATGTCAGTCATGGTAAAAATGCTGTTTGAAAAAAAAAAAAACACCCTAAAAAGTCAATCATGGTAAAAAATGCTTTTAAAAAGAATATTTGAATCAAAGAAAACATATCAAAATAGTCTCTATTAATTAATATAGAACACATTCATCATAATTTAAAGTATCAAGAAAAAATGCCTTATTAGGCTTAGTCACTGTGGGCCGGATTTTCAAAGCCCTTAGACCGACGAAAGGTGCCTACATCAAACAGGTCTGATGCAAGAGGCACCATGCACCAAGTGCTAATTTCAAAGGCAGCCTGCATCACCCAGCATGCTGCCTGTGCCAAAGTGTGCTAGTACCTGCCTTGCACCATGAAAGTGACTCCGGCATGGTGCTAGGGGGCTTACAGCAGACCCAGAGTGCCACAGCCCTCTAATCCCTATTGTCAGAGACCTCCCCAGGAACTAAGTGCCTAGTACCATTAGATCAGTGAAGGACTGTCTAACTGACTTAGATATCTCTTGGGAGGGTTGTCCGGTATATGCCACTGTGATGCCTGCCCCAATCCATCCAGAATGGGTGCTCCCTGGTGATCCAGTGGCCCTCCCAACCCCGACTGTCCATGTGCTGGACATACTCGCCCTGGTGCAGGTGCCCCCCACTCCAGCACATAGTGTCCATAGCCTGCACCCCATCTGCCTCCCTGATTCAGTAACTAGCACAGCCTCCTCTCTCCCACCACGCGCGGCAACTGAATGAACCATCAGTGTGCATACTATATACAGTATACAGTACGCACACTGACAGTTAATCGGCAGCTGGCCATGGGGTGAGATGGGCTGTGCCAGTCACTGAATCAGGGGGGGCGGGGAAGGCATGGTGGTGAGGGGGCTCTAGTCAGCATCATGCCCCCATCTGTAGGTGCCGGAGACACCCTGCTGCCATCATGGCTTTCCGGGTGGGTAAGCCATCCATTTGGCATAGCACCACCTTTGCCGCATGCTGCTGGACTTTGGCGCTGGGACCCTGTGGAATGGTAAATCAGGAGCAGGGTCCCGGATGCAGCCACACTCGGTGCAAGCTGCCATTGTCATAGCTTGTGTCGAGGCTTTGAAAATCCAACCTTGTGTCTTTTCTACCTACCCTCAACTGTTTCATAACACACACATATGGGAAAGTTCTTAAACAATTAATGATGTCACATAACAGCGTAGTCTGGGTGCTAAGCTTATTTTCCCATAGGTAATCAATAACTCTTAACTGAAAAAAAGTGTGGTCACCCATCAATTTTATGGCATCAAATAAAAAATTAAAAAAGAGTTAAAAAAATACTAGGAGCCGCTGGTGACTAAGACATGCTTTTCAGATTACTGAACTTTTAGCAGCATTATGCTTCAAAAAACAGTAGCTATGTAGAGCTATGCTGGAGAATGCAACATTAATATTTAGGTAATTTGACTCAGGTTACAAACTACTCAGAACTGGGCATGTATTGTATATATTGTTTAACTGAAAGATATCAATGTAGGTGGTATTTTTGTTTGCAGTAAATCCTGAAACTGTTGTCAGACGAGGGGGGGGGGCGTTGAATGCCTGGATGTAGGCACATTGCAGGATGTGTCTATGCCTCGTGGCAACCACTACATGAGGCACCCATTTGAATGCAGCAGATGTAATTTTTAAAACTGATACAATTTACAATGGAGGTGTCGGACATTTGGGATCTAAGTCAGACTGGAGTCCCAGGCCATGTCTTTACCAATAGATATGTACATTTACAGTATGCCTGCTCCTGTCTTGGAAACAAATACCAAACTGGATGCAGAGCTTTGAAATCCTAGCCCAGGGTGTTTGGTTAATTTGGTGTGGGGTGGTGCATGGGGTGGGGGGGTGTAGTGTATGTAGGGTGGGTGCATGTGGGCATGTATGTGTGTACATCAGAAACTTTCATAGCTCTAAATTTAAAATATATTACAGGTTTTGGAAGTGTAAATACTTCACCGGTCCCAAATTTTGGAAGTTAATATTCTAAAAGAGACTATTTTTGGACATCAATATGAAATATTGATCATAAAATACCTAATTCTTTAAGAAGCAGCATTTGTTAGTCTGCAAAATTTCACCATATCATTTTTTTAGCAAAAAAATGTATTTCTGACATCCTAAGATTCATGTTCAGTGTATCTTTAGTTTTCTCAAATATTAAGATAACTTTTACAGCTGATTTTGTAATAAATGGCTCATATCATTAATTATGACCACAATACACAATTTTTTAACATCTCTTCCACCGAGGTTACCTTTTGAATGTACATGCTAGAGTCATACTGTAGATGTATTAGGATGGTGTCACCACATAGTTCTGGTGGAAAGCAACACAATAGTGTACCAAGATATTTATGTTTTTTATGGCGGGCATGGACCAGCAGTGGGAACTTCTGAAAACTTCAACATCCCATGTCTTTGTTCAGGAATGTAAGAAAATGAAAAGAAAAAGTATGTATCTTGATATTTTTTGCCAGATGTAAATTACTGCTGGAAAAAAAAAGATACGGTTACAAATAGCGTTCCTTTAAAGTCAACCATTATTAAGTTCCATGCCTAAAAAACTAAATATAATCTAATATTCTGTTTCCCCTTTTCAGAATCAAATACTTAAATCCCCCCCCCCCCCAACACCTTTTCATTTGTAAGGTTTTTTCCTTTTTGGGGTAGTTAAATTAATACTTCTAAAAAGAAATTAACTGAAGCCCTGTTCAAACTACAGGTTCTTCTCACTGCAAATGATTAATTAGTTTCCGTATTTATGTATTTATTGTTCATTTGAAATTACTCCAACTTGGATAGAGATTCAGCATCTCCTTTTTATGGTAGCCCCACTTAACTACTTGTATTGTGATAATCTTAATTAGTATGTGAGCTTTGTCATTTCTGACCAGTGCTAATGACGTTAATGGTGTTCACACCACTGTTACCTGTAGCAACTATTTTTTCATAATCAGTAAGGGCTATCAGACAAACAAGTGGAGGGGGTTTACAGTTCAAGTAATGGTTTTATGTGCTGAATCTGGTTCAGTTTCAGTGTTGTTTTGTTTGTTTGTTTGTTAAAACCAGGATAACAAAACTCAAATGAAATATTCTGTCAGTGGGGTCAGCTGCTTCCGCCAAAGATTTACAGCTGGGGAAAGAAATGCACAGGGAGGTCAAGTGACTTGATCATGGTCAGGCCCAGAGCAAGTAGCAGTCATAAGAATGACACTGTCAGTGGCTTAGCAGGTTGAATGCACTCCTCTGGGACAAGAAGCTTGGAAAGTCATGGGATCCAGTTCCACACCAGGAACATAGATTAACACCTGTAGTGCAGCACTAAGGGGTGTTGCACTGTTGAGGTGCTGTCTTTCAAATTAAACATCAAACGGAGGTCCCTTCTGCCCATCTCTGCTGTCCATCCAGGTTGAAAGTCAAGGTGATTTTCCAATAAACAGTGAAAAATGTTGAAATATGGTCTTCAGACATTGTTCAATTTACAATTTGTTATTTTTCTTTCTTTGAATTCCCTTTATTTTTGCATGAAAATAGGACCATTATGTCTAACACCTCCTTCACCTTAAAAAGGGCCCGATATTCAAAGATACACACTAGCATGGTGCAAAGGCTTGCACACTGCTTGTGCTTGTATCTGACCTGGCAGCTACTATATTCAGTCAGATAACACACAACATTATCGAGCTGAATATCGGGTCATGCTGATGCAGAGCTAAGTGCAACAGCACTGGCCTGACACAGATCTGGTCTGTATATAGCCCACAGGGAACAGTGCTGACCAAAACAGGATAGCACCAAGATCCCTGTGGGCTATATTCAACCACAACATGCATATAAACCCACTGGGCATCCAAGATCCTAAGGGGCCATTTGCATGCCCATTATGGACTCACTTGCATGGAGGGCAGCAACCCCTTAGTGCCATTGCAACAGTATGTTACGAACTGGTGGTAAGTGGTACCCCTCATCATCCATCCATTCCAATCTTGAACAATACCCTGGTGATCTAGTGTCCACCACACACTCCTGAGCAGCAGCTGGATGAGTGTACTGAAGATCCCTGGTGGCTAGTGGTGCCCCCATCACTCGCCCCTGTCTTGCACAACATCCACGTGATCTACTGTCCCCCACTTGACCCATCCACTTGTATACTACCTTTCTGCACAGCCCCTACCCCAGTGGTCAGTGATCAGGATGACCTGATATGCAACCGGCACAGTGCTCATCACACCTCCTTGACTGGCCACCATATGAGCTGCCAGTGAGCAAGTGATACTGTTCACATGCTCACTGATGACTCAATACAGTGGCCATCCAAGGAGGCGAGAGGAGGGCTGTGCCAGTCCCATATCCATGATGATTGCTGACCATGGGGTTGGAGGGTACAGGGAGGTGGTATGCAAGCAGGTAAAAAATATCATCAGCCCAGTAAAAGCTGATTTCCTGAAATATCACACTTTATCAGTTCACTCAGCACCAAATGCTTTAACAAAATGAAAATATGTCAGACCCTTTTAGACACTTCGACTGAGTGTGAACTCCTTAGATGGTATGGGAGAGTTCCAAATAACAGGGGGATACAACAGAGCAAAACCCTATCTCAAGATTAAGGTGGGAACTCAAGACAGCTAATAAAATCCCCTCTGGGTAGCTGTGAGGGTGACCAGGGGCATAGAAAGCCAAAAGAAAACAGACCTAAGGGGTCCAGTTCATGTCAAGCTTTGTAACTTAACAAAGCAGTCTTGAAAGCGACGTGCCACTGAATAGGTAACAAGTGCATGCTGTGTTACACAGGTGAGATATGATACATGCAAGAAGCCACTGTGATTAATCTGGTTTCAGCATTCTGCACTAGCTACAGGTGATGCAGCAACTCTCCAGACAGCCCTTGATATAGATCACTGCATGTCCTTCTTCACCAGAAGGGATAATGAGTCCCCTGCCTCTACACACTGCTGGTGCAGAGCTGTAAATTGGGGCAAGCTCCATCAGAGGTGGGAGGAGTGGATTGGGACCACACACAATCAGTCGGATGTATATGCCAGTCCACAAGTGGATCATTGCCTGCACATTGAGCAGGGCATCCCAGGATATGGCAGTCCTCCCAGATTGTAATATCCTCACCAGGATAAATGAAGTAACAGAAACCACACTGGCTGCTACCATTAATGCCACAAATGCCGCCAAGGAGGCTCAAAAGGCTAAGTTCTGGAAGAAGGAATGTCTATCAGGCCCAGAATTATCTATTGTGGCTGGGCAGAGGATGGGCACATAGTTGCTAATGCTGCGTCATGACAGGTGTAGCAGCCAACCGCCTTGACCACACCACAGTGTTTACATCTTGGTTTGGGTGCACAGCCACCCATGTCCTCTGGCCTGCCCCATTCCCACCTATGTGGCCGTATGTATGGGTCAGGGATCAGGAGTGTAAGGTGAAAGCATACCACATTGTGGATGCTGTGGAGTGCCCCGATGGTGTCACCCTGCACCTAAGGGTACTCTGGGGCTTTTCCAGGCCCTCCGCAGATGTGAAAGGCTAGGGTCCATCTGTATCTTAGGCCCTTAGAGAGATAGGGACTATAGATACAGACTGTAGTATTCTATAAAGCAACAAGGCACTAGTGCTGCTTATTTGGTTATTTCTACTGACAATTGTTTGTTTTTAACTCCCTTCTGCAAATATATTTTTGTTATCAACAATCTGTGATGAACTAAGAAATGCATTCCTGGTGGAGCTGAGAGGATATCAACAGATCACTCTATTGACAAAAAGGTCTCGCACTGAACTTCTTCTTAGGCAGTGTGTCTAAGAAAAGGAGTGGCTGGCTGGTAGGAAAGTCTAGCGCCCCCTAGCAAACGTGACATCTCACACACACACACACACACACACATACACACACAGGTCGGGTTCTTACATTTTGCAGAGCAGCCTTGTTTAGAATCCGCAGCATGTGGCTCATCCACTCTTCATACGAATGCGTCACCCATTCTCAGAGTGCACAGACACCAACTGGACACGTACCACTTAATATTGGCAAATTAAATCCCAAAAATCTATCTCTGACATGGGACTGGTCTTTAGAAAGGGACGAAATGTGAGCAGCTGTTGTGTGTTTGTGTGTGTGTGGGGGACCAAACTCTAAGTCTGCAAAGCAAACCTTTAAACAAGGGCTATGTATTTAGCATAGAGCTCCTCATGTTTTACCCAACTTTACCTTAGTACCACAGCGATCCAATAAACTAATGTTCCACAAACAGTTGTGCCAAGGTGTTTCTGGCAAAACAATTAAAAAAATAACTTGAAAAAAGAATTCTTGATACCAAACATGTGGTGCCCACTATTCTTAAACTTGTTATTAATAACTTAAAACTACGCAGTGCACAGTCTAGCCATTTGTACTTATGTTAGACGCCATGCTACACATTTTAGCGCTGAGAGGCTGCGAGGTATGCATGCTGCACATTTCACTTGGCTGTACTGCAGTCCCGCTTTGGTGACAGATGGAGCTCGGCGGGCGCGCGCGCCCACAAAGCGCCACTTCTTGGCACCCCAGAGAACTGCAGTGAAGGGCGCGCGCGCAGACGGGAAGGCGGACACGCGCAGATTGAATTGCCGAGGGCACTGCTAGTCTTTTAAGGCTGCCTGGTATAAATGGTGCAGGTGGACAATTAGAAGAGCGCCATCTTTTGTAAATGCAAAAAACACATACAGAACGGCAGTGTTGCTCCGTTTTCTTCCATGTGCACCCTTCCACATGCTGCAAAAGTTCATCAATAAATAGACATGCAGCTGCTGGGCTCCGGTGGGATCACAAGTCATTGTAAAAGCATCCTAATCGCAGACTGTAAGAAAATGTAATACTTGCTTTGCTTTTTCTTTTGGTTTTGTTCTTAACCTTAAGCCAAATAAGATCGGGACAATGAAAATCCCTACATCATACAACAAAAGGCGAAGCTGGCTAAATATATCAGTGGCATTTTCTCTGGTTCTTGATATCCCTGAGAAGTTATCTTAAAAGTGGGCCGGTCTCACCAGAAGCGGCTATCAATCGTGTGCCTACTTTCATTTGCAGGACGTTTCCGCCCCCACCACCACCATTAAAAAAAATGCAATAACAACAGGCTGGACCAATGAGAAGATAGAAAACTTGAAAAGGGGTTGAGCTAAGGAAGCAAAAATGAGAGAAAGAGAGTGTGTGTGAGAGAGAGAGTGAACTGCCAGGATGTGCAGAAGTGTTGCTATTTTCTGTTTGTTTGCTTTTCCATGCATGCATAATGACAGATAATTAGAGCACGCTGTGAGTGTACTTTTGTATTTAAAGCCTGAAGAAATCTCTTACAGCTACCGATGTTCGGTGTAGCTGGGGACACACGTCAGGCGAGAGAGAAAGCTCCTGTTTGAGTTTTGGTTTTGTGAAATCCCAGCCTTGCGATTACTGGCTACAAGGGTGAATGGACTTCGGTAGCAGGAGGTGGTTTGTTATCCAGCATGCCTACGAGGGCCGGAGAAGCCGAACAGCGCAAAAAGAACTGTTACAATCACAATGTTGAAAGTTTGTGAAAGTTTTGGGACTAGCTGCGTTGCTGGAATTTTACGGCAAAAACTACCGAACAAAAACATGAATGGTCTCAGTCTGAGTCTGCTAGCCGATCGCTGTACTTCTACACCTCGATTGGCAAGTTTCTAAGAAGGCAAAAACGACATCTACTTATATTTACCGAAGTTCTGATTGAAAAGGCAGACAGGATTCATCCAATGAATGGACGCATGACAAACTTGTGTACAAACTTGGACATAGCTGCTGCAACTTCTTAGCGGGATCACCACGATGGCAAGCTTTACCGGCTTGATGCGATACTACAGCCGGTCGCTCTCGCCTTGGGTTTGTCTGCTTGCTGTCTACAACTGCTTTTCTTTCTTTTCCTTCGTGCAGTGCCGGCGGCTGGTCTGCTGGCAGGCCATCGCAAAGTGCCACGACGAGGCGGATTGCCGCTACGCCTACGAACAGTATTTGCAAGCTTGCAAGTCGGTATTATCCGGGGAGAGGCACCGGTGTCCCAGTCACTGCATATCGGCTCTCATTCAGCTCAACCACACTAGGTATGGCCCGGCCCTGGAGGACTGCGATTGTTTAATGGACGAGGACTGCAGAGCCACCAAGCGGGCGATCGAGCCCTGTTTACCGAGGACTAGGGTCATGGGCTGCACCGAGGCGAGGCTACAGTGCGAAAAGGACTCGAGGTGCGATCTTTCCCTGCGAAAGTACCTCAGTCACTGTAGCAAACTTTTTAATGGCATGCGCTGCACGGACGAGTGCCGCGGTGTGATCGAGGACATGCTGTTGGTACCCAAGGCGGTGCTGTTGAACGAGTGCGTGTGCGACGGGCTGGAGAGACCCATCTGTGAGTCGGTAAAGGCGAACATGGCCAGACTGTGCTTCGACAGCGACGCCAACAACAACCCCACCAGCAGCGGCTCCTATCTGCCGGACGACTATGGCGACTACGACGACGATCCTCCTGACTACAACCCAGAGGAGGTGGGGGACGGCGCTAGGACCTCCAAGAAAGACATTAATAGCGGTGGCTCGGCCATGGGAGCCCGCCGCAGCATCCTCACGCTGGCGGCGTCCATTTTGCTGGTGTTCGCCACCACCTTGGGTTCCTGATGGGGACACTTTCACCAGTATGTGAACCCCGTTGGTTGCAATTAAGTTGACTGAAGGCGGAACCCAGATTTTTGGAAAACACCAGCCACCCCTCCCCCAAATTGGTGATAAACTTTCATCGTTTATAATTCTTACACTGTTGCAGCACGCTCTAAGCATTACAAACGATGTAGATTTGTTTGTGATGCTAAATGCAGTGCAATGCTTGTTCTAAAAACTATTACAGAGAGTAGGATGAAACTGCATCCTAAGAGCAGCAGCAGCACTAGTCAAAGAACCTACATACTAGCTCTGGGTTACTATAGAGCACCTTTTGTCTCCGGAACTATCTCTGCTGCTACTTATCAGTCCTCCTAACTACATGCCTTACTGTTGCTAAATGCTCAGCTTGTTGCCACATCACTACTCTTTTCTTTATATCACATACTGTTAGTAGCCCCTGTACTTAAAAGGCAATATGGCACAAAACAGGAAAGTATGGTTTCTGTCTGTATTTTTTCTCTCAAAAGTGTTGAATTGACATTTGACTTACACTACTGGCATAAGAGCACCTGGTGCTAATGCGGGAGAGTTGTCACACGTACAATGCAACTTTTGTTTGTGGAGAAAAAGAGCTCTGCACTGCCATTATTAAAATACAGTTTTAGATGTATTTTATATGAAAAATATTTTGAAAAGTTATATTTTTGCCTTATCAGTCAGTGTGTGTGCCCGTGTGTACAAAATCTGGTACAACTACTGAATATATTTAAGGCTGGGGTTTTTAACTAGCCAGTGTGCAGTCTGTACATAAAATGTTACATAAATTGTATGCTTTGAGGATAATTTATTAAAAAACTGGAGCGTTCGGATCAGCTCCCCTGTTACAGGACTGTGTTTATTACGTGCTCCTTTTTAAAGGTACAGATTCCACTATCGTAAGGGAAATTGAAGAATGCTCTCTAAACACCAAATGTACAGTATATTTTACAGAGGTTATCTTTAACTGTTATTTTTGAGAGAAATTATGGACTTTTAGAAAATGTATAGACGCCTTGCAAGACTGCCTTAACACTGTATTTTTATAGAAGGCATACAGTATACTTAAAAAGTTTAAAGCCAGAATGACTCTATGGATTTTATTATGCTTGCTTGCCTGGTTGAATGGGCGATTTTACCTAGTATGCTAAATCTCCTTCCTATGCAGACACACACTAGTGTATAACTTTATCAAGCAGTATACGTCAGACTTCTTGCCTAGCAAATCAAGGGCAAGTCTTAAAAAACAGGGGTACATCTTTTATAAAAGGGTAATATTACGTTGGAAAACGGAATATAGCTTTGTGTAACCCAATGCATAGTTCAGTGTAAAATGCATTTTCCGAAAAGAGAACTAGCCTGTCACTTTGTGCCCCTTACCATTCAGTGACATAAACATCAAGTTTGGGAGGAAGGGGAGCAAAGGACATTTTTGAGGTAACATGAGAGACGCTCCTAAAAATCATGGACAGTTGTAATATATGACAAGCGTGTTCATCTACATAATGATGATAAATACGTCATGTTGTCTACTGGGATAGCTGCTGACAATCGGTTCGCCAGTAAGCTGCATATCAGTCTTGAAGTCAAAGTTTAAGCAGACAATGATTCTGAAAATGGGTTCGCGATTTCAGGGCTTCGTCTTTCCAGAATAGCTGAGAAGTGTCCTGTTAACTTGTGTGTGGCAGATTCATAAGTGTAAAAACAACATTCTTAAACATACACAATTATTTTTTTTATTTATTTAGAGGCCAGCTATAGGGGATTAAAGATATAAAGAATACAAGCGCCCGTCAAAGACTCACCTAAAAAAAGTTGTTTTATAGCTGTACTGTTGCAGGGAAATAAGGCGAACTATTTTTCTATTAGAGCTACAGGAATCCTCAATGAAACGTTAATAAACTGGTTAAACAGTAGTTTTTGCTGAGAAAATAATATGTAGAAAAGGGGGAAGCAGACCACTATCCTTGTTTAGCCATATTTTTGTTTGGTTTCTGCGGCATTAGGTCTGGGTTGTATGCCAGAGCTACTGCTCCACACTCCAACACCCTTTAGATAAATAATTACACTCTTAAGCTGGGTCGAGTGCTGCCGCACTTGACCTTGTAAATAGAAATGTTTGCTGTAGGAATAAACTCCGGCGTTTGAAAATCTTTTAAACATTAACACAAAAGAAAGAGCTCATTCCTTTGGGGGGAAACTGAGCTCGGGTAGCGCCAAGCCAGGCACTTACACAAACGTTTATTTATCTTTTATTCGTTGTGTTTATTTAAAACTTTTTTCTTCCAAACGTTGCGGTTAGAAGAGCAGTCAGAAGTTTTAACAGCCAGGACAAATAAACTCTGACTGAGGTTTGACAGATTAGTACAATCCGCTGTGTCATTATGGGGATTTTAAAAAGCCTGTAATGTTTACATTGTGATCGTCAGGAAAACTTCAAGGGAGAGCGCGCTCGCTACTGTATAACAAACAGTACAAGCCCAAATGGCCCCAGTATCTGAGCCACCACCACAACCTCCAGTTCGCGCCTTTCCTTACTCCACTGTCACTAACTACATGGCCCCCACATTACTGGGGTGTCCTTTCATGTGGGGGCTTGCCTGTCATCCTCCTGTCACCCAAATGTGGGGCATTGATCTTCACAATGTGGAAAAGAAGATTAAATATGGGGGGCACTGGAATCTTGGAGCTGCAAATTTGGGACACGGGGGATCTGTGCTTTGGTGTTTGCAAAGCACACTGTTCAAGTATCTTAACTAATAATGCCTTTTTTAAAAGTCTCAGTGTACAGTGTGGCGCATCACCTTATTCTTCTGGCGCAGAGGCCTTCTGAGAGGTAACAGGAGGGACCATCCCTTGTAATGTGGGACAAGGAGAGGTGTGTGTGTGTTGGGGGACATACCTCTCAGCTGTAGCAACCCATACACTGTGTAAGTCATGGCCTATCAGTTTATTTTCATGTGACAATATTTTACATTACCACAAGGGCATCATTTGCCTCAGTTCTATTGGTGTACGGTATGTACTGTATGTAAGCAAGCCACTACACAAATACATACAGTTGACTGCTGCTTTAGTGTTTTTCTATTGCTAAAGACAGGCATGTTGTACAGCAACAAGCAGGGTACAGCTGAAGGTAACAGACAGGACAGTGGCTAAAAATAAGGTTATGGTGTAAAAAAGGGAGTTCAAACTTTATGTCCCTAGATACACCTGATGATGTTAAAAAAAGAACGCGTGTTCTTCAAACTTTATTTTCCTAGCTTCACTCCTGCTCTCACAGCGTCTCACATTAGGAAGGGCCCATCATTTTACCTCACCATGGCCCCCTTCTGCATTGTGAGGGTGCTGTTCCACGTTATATGCTGTTAAGATTTTAAAGCAATAATTCATAGTAATGAAAGTCCAGATCCAGAAGCAAATGATTTTATACCTTTTATTGGACCAACATAGATGTTACACCAAAAGAACAAAGTGCTCTAGCTTTCAAACCAACCAGGTCCTTCTTCAGAAGCTTTAGTAGTGAAAGTGAAATGCATTACTCAAGGAACAGTGCATTCTGTGTCACCAGGAGGAGTTCCCAATGTTTCGAGGTTGCCTTGCAAAAATGCAGTGATGTGCCCAACTCACATCAAGCCTCTTCACCACAATATGAGGGTAAGTCTCTCACGTTTGGGCTGAAAGAGCTCGATTGCTATCTGAGCAACTTTTTGGTAACCCGGACTACATTAACGCATACTTTTGTTTCTTTTGTTAAAGTGTAGTAGCCATTTCTTACATTTTTGAAGTACAGTAGGATTACTCGAATGCAAACTTCTCTGGGAGAATATCACCCCGGGTCTTATTTCATAATCCCCACCTCTGACAGCCGAGCGCACTGTATTTCAAACCAGACCTATGGTTCATTAACAGAAATATTCTGGGCCTTGATTACTAATGCTATATAACCGTCTCATGGCTGTTTACACAATGTATGATTTAGCAAGTTAGGAAGTGAAGTCCCCAAAAGTATTCCGACATGTTTCACTTGTTAAGGAGTATGGGCAACCATTAGCACTGGAAAAGAGTATGTGTTGGCAGCTGGACTGATAATTAACCCGGCTACAATAAACTCTCAACTTGATTTTACAGGCTCTTGTCAAAAGCATCTGCCTGGAATAAATTAACACAGTACTGTTGGTGAGAGTAGTCGCGAGTCCTTAGGCTGACTTTGCTCAGTGACTGGCTTTGTGAAGAAATAAATTGTATTGTAGCAATTAATTCACACCGAGCACATTAACATTTAATTTCTTTTGTTGTATTTGCAAACTGCCACTTTGGAATTTAACTCTAATAATAATAATATGACAAATTAAATAAATGAAACATAGGTAAAGAAGAGGGTAAGTGGGAGGCTTTCAGTTTCCATGCTTATACAAAGGTAGCTGTTTTCTTTCTCCTAGTGCTTCACCTCCGCACCGGAGTCTGAGGACAGGCTGTTCTTTCCCTGCGTGAGAATGGCATACTCATTGTTGTAATTATGGGAAGGGGGAGCTTACTAGGGCTGCCTCCCTCCCCCCAGCTCCGAAGAGATCCCCGGTAGCTCAGGCATGACTGCCATTGACTCATAATGGGAATGGGGTTAAATTTATAGATATGGCCCATGCTACCCCCCAGCTCCTGTATAGGGGTCCTAGCTCCCAAAGCTCATAAAGTGTAATCCCAACACTGCATACCTTAGGTGAATAACATCAGTTCTCCTCGATTATTCAGTCTAGCTAGGGCTTTACCTGTATTTACCCTTCCTGTTGTTTTTATTCAGAGCCTCCGGGATGGGGCGCCATATAAATGAAGGTTACGTACCTACCTACAGTACTTACCGTAGAGTGGCGTAGATAAAACTTCAGTTAACCGGGCGCTGGAGCAGGACCACCAAACACTTTGGCTTGTGACTTTAAAGTGGGCATTATTTACTGCAGCATCAGCAGTCAAATAGCAATTTGTACTAAAATAACAATGAAAAAAACAAAGCAACAATGCAGCGTCCCCCAGCTAGTTTCAGCAAGAATTAATTACAATATTAGTGTAGCGATCATACTTTTCTAGGCACCTCACATGCTGTGCGCCACAAGTTTCCTTATTTTCTTCTGTTCTAGCATTTTCCAGGTATACAATCTGTTGGTGGAACTAGAATATTTTAACACTAAGTAAAACTGTAAGAAGCCTGGAATATTTTATAAGGGGAAAAATGTGTGGTCAGATAGTTTGCCCAATGTTGTTGCACTGCTGCATTAAATTAGATTCAGTGTTACTTAGTTTTGGACTTCCCCATATAGCACTTATAATATCCCCCCCCCCACACACACACACACACACACACGAACTAGCATGTTTTTGATTAACTGATAAACATCTGCATGTCAGCTTCTGATCTTTGCCTGACCTTATTGTCACGAAGACAGCGGTAAAGAAGTAAGTAAATCAACCATGAAATCTTAAACTTGCAAAGTTTAATTAAACCTACAGATGTCATTGGTATGGTAACTAATTAAAACACATCCTCCTGCAAATGTAAGCAGTATAAATTATGTTTTCAAAGACAAGTAGGAACATGATCCTTGCAAAACACTTTTAATAGGTGTAGTAACTCTTTCATATCACATGTATCAGCATTGTTGAAAGCAAACTGAGATAGCAACATTTTCAGATTTCACATATTCCATTATCAGTGTTGACTTCTTTATAATAACACATCAAAGCACATTGCTGCCCATAGAAAGAGTAAAATCACACATGCATCTAGTTAGCTGACATCATGCAAACACATTAGGTGACATGGCTCATCTGGACGGGACGTGTACTTGCATACACAGCACATCTGCATTTTCAGAGCAAAATGTGGTTGCCTCTTGGGCACATCTCCCAAGAGGCTCCCAAAAGAGATACAACTAAAAGAAGTAGTCCAAAGTGCAATCTCCCAACAGGCAGCTAACAGGATAGCAGCGTGTGTGAGCACCAGTGTGCTATCTGAATGCACCTGTTAGCAGTAAAGACAGTACATCAAGCAGTGTGTGATATTGTGTAGTGCATATTGTGAGCACAGTCTGATGTGTAGATGAAAGATACCATCCCACACAGGTTGGCTGAACTGCTGGTTGTGTTATCATATTGAGAGAATGGAAAGGCAGCACTGGGAATATGGAGGCGGCACCATTCCTGAAACTGGAGCTAATGAAGTGTGAGCAGAGAGTGGGGAAATCCCTAATGGCCATCCAGTGTGTGGGTGTGCAGGACACCATGCCCACACAACGCACTCTGTGGCATAACACACAGCAGCAGGCAATGCCGGGAGCGGGCAGTGACAGGCAAAGTGCAAGGGCAAACACCTATGTTGAATATCGTACTGGGTGGCCTGCCAGAATAGGGCCTACACACAGAATGCCAGTGGTGCACCAGAGCACAGGCTGGGCAGGGCAGGTGCTTGACACAGCTGGCACAGGTGGTAGGGTAGCAGACAATACACACCCCGGCACAAAAAAAATGTGGGGCATGACAGAGAACCATGGCTGGACAGGACAGTGGCAGGTGGGACCACTGGAATGTATGGGGAAGTGCAGGACAGGAGAGTGGCATGAATGTGCACAGGAACAGCAGAACTGGATGTGGGTCAGATTCCACTGGATGCAGTGTAACACAGGCTGTACCTTGTGGAATGTAGACAAATGTACCTCCAGGGTTGCAGTATCTGTTGCTCTCCTGTGGTGTTGGGTGGCATATGGCAGCCCAATATGTGCTTAGCACATGCAAATGAGGTTTAGAGCAACTGTAATGAGATGCTAAGCAGCTGAGTTGGGCCTGAATTGGGCCATAAGCTCAGCTGCATGTTACTGGCTGAAAATAACAAATTTGCTCCCAGCTCATCTCACTCAGCAGGGCACATCCTGATGAGTTCAGCCCATCTTCTCAGGGTGCATTGTCACACATGCGGTGGGTTGGGCTCATCTGATACACTCAGCACATCTCCATATAGTGCATTTCCATGCATGCACAATATGGTGTACTGCAGTTGACATGTACAGCAGAGCATGTCTGGTGGTGCCAGCCATGTATTATGCATTTCCTAGCACTGCACAGTGAGGCACCATTGTCCAGTACATTGACATCCATTGAGTGCATCTGTGACATGCATGGAGCAGACCATGTGTGTGCATATCATGCATCATGCACGACCCAGCCACTGTCACTGCAATGTCCCATCTGTGCACACACCCTCTAGGTGGCCCTCTGTGACATATGCCACATACACAGGCTGCAGGTCCCAGGGCCTTTACTTGGAGCACCACAGAGTTGACCAATCTGTTGGCACTGGTGCTGCCCTTGGTGGGCAACCTTGTTGGGGCAGAGGCCTTGCAGGAGGGCTGGGCCATTGTGCAGTTCAGGGTGGTGGGGCACCATGTGTACCATAATAATATACCACACATGACACAACAGTATTAGCACTATTCTGGTGCTCTCAGCCACTGGTCTGTGTATCATTGTGCCTGTGGTCCACTGTGTCTGCAGTGTGGCTACCATGTACATCCTGCCTGATCCCTGTGCACTTGTACTTCACTGCATGGCCAGGCCTTGTTGTCAGTAGCACCACAGGTGCTGTGGGACTGTTTCCCTGGCCCCCTGTCTGCCATGCCCACTGTACCTGTTTGTCCCCTGGGTTTGTGGTGTGTGTGTGTGTGTGTGTGTGTGTGTGTGGTGCTTCTTATTGTGACCATGTGGAGTGTGTCTATGCCCATTTTGTACTTTTGCAGTGCCACTCTCCACTCCATTGGCCTTGGGCTTCTTCCCTCCCTGTTTCAGCTGTTCCACAGCCCTCATGTTCCATCTGCAGTCCTGCCTTGTTGCTGCAGTATCACTGGCTGGGATGCTCCTACTTAGTATTTTCATTGCTCCCAGACGCACTCAGCACATTTCAAGAAGTGCCAGCTCATTACAGGTTGGGTCATAGTGCATCTGTAGGATTTTCAGAGGGGATGTGCTGGGGGCATCTTCCAGCGCATCTTCTGAAAATACCAATTTTTTTCATTCAGCGCATCTTTTTGTGCCAGCACATCTGAGATGTACTGAGTACAACTTCTTTCAAAATGCTACCCATAGTGTATATAATAGAGCATTGTTCTGTATAGAATACCATCCCTTTCAAAATCCTGTTGTTCTGCAGTTCAAAGGTCATGTGACTTTACACTTTCGTGGTACATCTACATTCCAAAACTTCTTGAGACTGCACAAGTTAATTTATTCTAAAAGCAAAATAACCACCATGTATACATTTTGCCTAATACAGCACACTACAAAATGTACAGGATGAGCAAGTTTATGCAAAACCAGTGTGTTCTGCCACCTTGGGGTTCTGATTCCCACGGAACACTCGAGCGTCACTGTAGAGGTCAGAGACAGAGAGTCAGTATCCCTCTGTTGCAGAACACACAAGTTGTACATAGTTACACAGTGTTCTCTATATAGTTCCTGCTCAGTTACTTTTGCCATACAAGTAGCATTTCCACAAAATTCTTTTTAGAGGATGCCCTGGCATGAGGTAAGCATAGTTTCTTGAAATGCAACACAGTCCTTAAATAAAGCCCTTCCTATGTTTTCAGATACCAATAAGATATAGTCAGAACTATACCATCACACATTTTTCTCAAATTCAGTTGCTATGTTAGAGCATACACAAATCTAACTAAATTATAAAAATAGCAAGTACCATAGAAAGACTTATTCCAGCTTGAATTTGTGTGAAGACTGCAATGTCTTTCAATGGAATACCACATATTGTATGTATGTATGTAATTAATCTCAGGTCACCCCGGAAAAAGGGACTGTAATAGTCTCAGTACCCAGTTACCAAAATTTAAATAAAAATAATAATAAAATAATTATGAGAAGTTTACTAGAATAATGAATAGATGGTACATAAGCAATAACATACAACAGGGTGTATGGTTATGGTATATTATACTGAAAAAAAAAAATTGTACTTAGCCAGTCAGAATGCAGAGTTACTGTCCAGTTATTCTGCAGTAACTGCAAAGTAGACTGAATAATGGGACAGTGGCTTTGCATTCTGATTGGCTGCTGTAGGTGTACTTAGCCAATCAGAGAGCAAGCCCAATTTGCCTTCTCACTTCGACATGCAGCAGCCAATCAGAAATGTCTTGTAACACTGCAGCACATCTGTAATAAACAGTTCGTGCTGTCTCACAGATGCACTGTAGCATGAAAAACAGATATTTGCATGTTTTTCTTTTTTTAGTTTACTGGTGATAATAACAACAGTGGTGTGGATTTCCTTGGTAATAACCAGACAAGGGGGGTTAATAAACACCTGGTCCAGTTATTATGTTGTAAACTCAGATCACTGTGGTGTAATTGCTGTGTTATACTACACGTTGATCCTTCCTCCAGTCACAAGTGAGCACTGCCAACAGTTTATTCCACAGTAAACTCACAACTGCCATTGTAATCTGAATGAAATGACAACAAGTGCAGTGCAGGGAGTAGGTGGAGGTGCAGAGTTACCACACACTTAAAGAGCAGGTGCTTAGTAAAGATGTATATCGTAAAGAATGAAGGTCTGGGGCCTTTAGATACCTGTATAATCCTTTTGTTTGCTTTTATCTGTTTCTGTGATTACCTTTTCATCATTTTATTTGCATTTTGCCAACTACTAGCAAAATAGAATGCAGTGGAATTCTTGTATTGTGATGTCAGAAAATCTTTAGTTTCTTTAGTCTCAAGGCTGGCAGTGTATTTCAATGGGGAAACTGCATACCTGTTTTTCAGATTTTTACAAATAAATAACACTTTCTACCACAAAATATTATATATTTAATAGAAATATATGATTTTTGATCACCTGTGATCTTTTATTATAGTATAGCAGGCAACATTTTCTTGGCACTTCAACCAAGAAGAGCCAAAAAAGTTTAGGTTGTATTTTAAGCAGCATAACAAGTTATCATTTCACTGTATACTGCCCTTGTGAGACCCCACTTAGAGTATTGTGTGCAGTTTTGTGCACCCCAAAATCAAAGAGCACAAAGATTGGTGGGGAAAGTTCAGAGCAGAAGAATGACCAAAAAATACAGTCAACTAAGCATATGGGATACAAAGACATGCTTCATGCACTGAATCTGTATTCAACTGAATATAGAAGAAATAGGGGATACATTTATCTTATATATAAAAGCATAAAGGACTCATACATGAAGGAAACATTAGGACTGAGAAATAATAAAGGTATTACATCCACAAGGTCACACAAACAGAAGTTACTTGGGGAAAACAATATTACAGAAAAAAGTAAATTTTTTACACAGAGGATAATAACTAAATGGAACGAATTACCTAAAGAAATAAGAGATAGTACAAATATAACAACATTTAAACAAAATCTTGGCAACTACGTGGGGGAAAAATGTGCATTCCATCCATAAATGGGTGACAAGTTCATTAAAGGGTCTTGGATCACTGAACTTGTACTTAACCTATAAACCTATAACTAGATTTTACTTGGGGAGAAAAATAGAGAAGCCAATTATTGTTTTAAAAATTGTAAAATCATACAGATGGACCACTGTAGTGCAAACATATAAAAGTCAAAGTTTGTTTCTTTTGAAAAAGAAAAATATAATTAGTTTCTCATTGAAATGCATTGGGCTCCTAAGTAGCTAGCAGTTTCTGACATCACAATACCACAATTCTACTGAATTCTTTTTTACGAGCAGTGTGAAAAGCAAAGGTGAAAATCCACTTTTTCACTGCACTAACAAATATTTTATTATAAAAGTAGAGAGTAACTACTAACACACCAAAACACAATAAATAAAATAACTCATTGTCTATTTGTTAGAAGTAAACACCTGCTCTTTAAAAAACAAACAAACAAACAAACAAACAAAAAAATGGCCTAGGAACAAAAACAGAGCCACTATCTTTTTTTCAAACACAGGAAGCATATTAGTGAGCATGTGCTAGATGGCTCACTGTATGAAGCAATAATGTAATTGTCTCAGAAGGTTGCAGTACTCTGCCTTTACTCTTGTATTTTATTCATCGACAATCACATTATTGCCTCATATACAGTAGTCACCCAACTAGCACATATAAGTTATAACATTAAGTTTTGTGGAGTATACTGGCAATAACCGGCTTCGTGAATAATTAAATGCCAAGGCTTAACTCCGCAGTAGTAGGTTATTGCGAGTATACTCCACAAAACTTAATGTTATTACTATTATACCACTAGTATTTGTGCTAAAAATGTATTTTTCACTAGAAATCAAATTTAAGTTGCAGTGCACGTAATATGTGCTCCCTTGGTCCATGACCTGTAGTGGCGCGGGAGCAAGTAGGAAACTCGTTTATCACTAAGTGATGCTTTTGGGGTTGTAAGTGTAAAAGTGGTAATATCGGACACTTACTGTCACATAGATAATTTGAATGTTGGTCCTGTTGAAAAGCGAGTGCTACAACCCTTTTTATTTTGTTTTGCTAAATAGAATCAGTGATTCTGGACATGTGAATTACCAGCTTTGTATGCGCATGTCCAGAATAATGGATTTGATTTGGCAACAGAAAATAAAAAGGGTTGTAGCGGTTGGTTTTCAATGGAGCCACATTTCAAGTAATCTATGTGTCAGTAAGCTACTTTTACACATACAACCCCAAAAGCATCAGTTAGTGATAAACAAGTTTCTTACTTGCTCCCACGACACTACGGGTCACAGATGCATGGAGGAGATATTATGTGGGGTGTGAGTTAAATTTGATGTCTGGTGAAATTGTGTTTTAGTACTGAATAGAATTCAGGGGCTGGCTGTAGATATTGTAGACCTTGGATTAGACACTTTGCGTCAGTGTTTGAAAATTAGTTACACAGGGTGACAATGTCTATGAATCAGATTCAGTGTGTGTAGGAGTGTGAGTGGACAGGAATGGAAGGGAATGTGGATAAACGATTCTGGGTGTGGTTATAGATGAACAAACTACTGTGGGCAAGATGAATAAACTACTGTGGGCATGGTTATAAGTGGATAAATTACTGTGGGCATGTAGGTGGTAGTTTGTGGGAGAATACCTGCCAGTGTTCCTGTGTTCTGATTGGCTGAGACTAAATACCTGTGGTATAATATCAGTTAAATAACAGCATGCCTTGGATCATTTTCAGCATTCTGCCTATAAAGAGCTAATGTACTGCCTAAAACTAATAGTAGTTTTTTAAATGCAGTCAACCATTACCTTTTATATCTGAGGTACGTTTCCTTTTTACCTTTGGTTAATTTGAAGATTGTTACCTGATGTTAGTAGGTGTCATGTATGGGACAGCACTCTGCCTGGCAGCTGACGTATCTATCTCTAGTTTCCCCACTACGTTATCAGCATTGTGACCACACTGTGACTGTGACATCAGTGCTGCTTAGGAACATCCACTCAGTTGCATGTGATGTCACTGTTAGTGAGACCACAATGTTTATGATGTAGTATGTGTGTGTGTGGGGTAGAGATAGCTGCTCCACACATCCAGCACAATATTGTAATGTAGAAAGCTCACTAATGAGCAAAAGGAAAAGGAAAAAAATACTTCAGAAACAAAAAGTTATACCTGACTACATAAAATTTGCATTATTTTCCTGTCTGCCTGTTTTGGTTCCACTAGCTCTTTGATTATCCAACAAATGTGGTATTGCTATAATTTAGAATACCTTTCATTTCTCAAGTAATGATAAGGGGATACATAATGGCAATGTGTGTGATACAGAATATATCCTAATGAGTGATAAGTGAGCTCAGGGAATATCACGAGTTGCATAGCATAGCGTAGCCATGAGTGATGGTTCCCTGAGCTCACTTGCCACAAGCTCAGATATATTCTGTGTCACACACCTAGCCATCACATATTCCTTTTATACAATAGGACTGTGGTTTGTGCTGTTTTTTTGTTTGATGCTGTAATCACAGTGAGATATCAGGATATGTCACACTGTGATGATGCCATCACAGTGTGATATCTGGAGTTTTCATTTTGGCAGTTATAATACTTGTTTTTATGTTATGGGTTATCTGCTCACTCCTATTGTATAACAGGTTTTTAAGAGTTTTAAACTAAAAAATAATTATTTCTAAAAATGCAGTTCTTTGCTTTTTTAGGAATAAAGTATTTTACTGTACATTTTTAAGCCCTATTTCTCAACAGAAAACATGTTCCACTCCCTTCTTTAAGAAGGTGCCAGTGGAAAAGTTAGAAGCCTTCAAGGGAGAATCCTTATCAAAAAGCAACTACAGTACTCCACTGCCCCCCCCCCCACATCTACATATGTGTTATTCATCCATAATAAACTACTTGCAGCAATTGTAATTTTTATCACTACTTTAACCAACCATCTGCCAAAACACCTGTGCATCCCTTCTGTAAATAGTATTACTCACCAGCTGCCAACTCAGACATTATTCAAGTTGATGGCTCATGCAGGTTAGAAAGATGCATATACAACTGTTTCTATAGTAATGCACAAGTCTTTCTAACCTGCCTGAGCTTCCAGCTTGGAATAAAAGACATCCAAATCGGGGGGGCTCCTGAGTGTAGCATAACTATTTACAGGAGAGCTATGCAGGGGTTCTTGCAGCTGGGTGGTTGGGGTACTGATAAAAAAAATACAACAGCTGGCCTTTGTTTATTACAGAAGAATAAAACAAATGGAGGTAATGGTGGTGGTTGGGGAAGGGGGGTAGTGCAGTGCAGTGCAGCTGCTTTTTGAAAAGGCATCTCCACCATGATGGCTTATAACTTTTCCAGCTAACAAGGGCTACACATTTTTATTGAGTTTGTGATCAACCTTATAACGTTTCCGGCTAACAAGTGTTACACTTTTTTGCTGAATTTGTGATCAAGTGGGGGAAAAGCAAAGTATGCTGTATACGTTGTAGAACCATTAAACACAATTTTATGATTAAGGTACAAATGTGGTAACGGTGAGCGCCTTCCTGAAGTTATTAATCATGCAGTACATTTTGTGGCAGATTTGAACCATTCTTGGTCTATGTGGACTTAAAAAGTGGTTTTTTCATACGACTCTCTATGCCATCTCACTGCATCAATGAATTTAGTATAATGCTCAGGATCTGTGTGTTATGTGGATTTTTTTATGCACCCAAGGTGTGTGATGACCCATAAACCTTGAGAGTGAAGCTTGAGAGGTTTATGAGGTCATCATCAGAGGTTGTGTAAAAACAAACAGACCTCATAACACAGATGTCCTAGTGCTATGTTTCATAATAACGACACCCAGCTTTAGAAAGAAATGTAATTGTTTTTCAGTGGGGCGGGGTTGTTTGAACTACCGCAAAACTGTGTTAAAGTAAAATATGCGTGAACATCTTATTTCTGACTACTGTGAACTAAATCACTTTCAACACAACAAAGGTGAATGCCAGATTAAAAAAATATATATTGCGCCTTAATGCAGTATATGTGAGAACAACTCGAGTGCTGCTAGAGACAGTCACGTTGAAAACAAACAGGGGCAGGAAACAGTTGCATTGAAAATAAGCAGTAGCACTGAAGACTGGATCTGGAAAAATCAATATGGTAAGCAAGACAGTGAACAATTTAAACTACTGAGTTCAAGACTTTATATCTTCTTGTGCCAAACTGTTTTCACAGGGTTAACAGCCCTGAGTGACACTTGTGGTTTCGGTTCCCCACTGAGTGCCTCAGGGGCCAGATTTACAAAGCTTTGTTCTGGCTCAAACCTGGTTTGTGTGGTGCAAACTGGGTTATGCAAGGAAGTTTTATTCACAAAAGCCCAGTTTGCACTAGCAAACTGCGTTTCTGCTGGAGCAATGTGGAGGGGGGGGCACAATGCAAATGAATGGGAGGAGACCTGCATATCGGTGCAGCCCCATTCACAAAGTATTTGCTCTGCAGAAGGACCTTTTGTGGGGTCATCTTGTGCCAAGCAAATGCCACTGAGGAAAACCTTCTCTTAACTCCACGCAACCCTAGTGGTTGGCAGAGGTAGTGCAAGGAAGCCCCCCCGACACACAACATTGTGTCACTGGTAGTCTAATGGTGCCTCCCCCCTCCTGATACCCATCCTGTTATGTAGTGAAATCTTTCTGGTAGTCTAGTGGTCCCCCCATCACCCATCGCCAGCCCACTGGTAAAACAAAAAAATCGGTACCCTGGTGGTGTAGTGGTCCTCTCCTTCACCGATTGCTGGCCCTATAGGAAATAAATATATTCCCTGGTGGACTAGTGGTCCCTCTCCTTCCCTGATTGCTGATTGACTCACCACCCCCTCCCCATCCGTCCCCCAACCCCCCTCTTCCCCCATCTTGACCCCCAGCCAGTGACCAGCACAGCCTTCCTTTCTCTCCACCATGGCTGGCCACTGACTGAGCTGTCACTGAGCACTTGAGCTGTGTACAGTACATGCTCCTTGACTTTGATTGACAGCTCATCTCAACAGGCACAGCTGTTAATCAAAGTGATTGAGCACGTACTGTATACAGTACAAGTACTCATTGACAACTCAGTTGGTGGCCAGCCATGAGTGGAAGAGGAGAGCTGTGCTGGTCTCTGGCTTAAGTCACTACCAACCAGGGTGGGGGGTCCACTAGACACCGGAAAACTATACCTTTTCATTATGGGCAGATCGGGATGGGTGGGGGCCACTAGACCACCAAGGTAACTACCCAGTTATGTTGCGGGGGGTTAGCGATATGGTGGATGGACCACTTGACCACCAGAGTCATTCTTGTTATCATAATGGGCCAGTGATCAGGGAAGGGGGGAGGGACCACTAGACTAGCAGGGTTGTTGCTTTTACTATCAATGGGCCAGTGATTGGCGATCATGGGTGGAGTGAGACCAATAGCCACCAGGGAGATGTTTTTCATATTCTTATGGAATTGGCAATTGGGGAAGGTGAGGGACCACTGGGTTACCAGAAAGTTGTGCTTTTTTTAAATACTGGGCTGGTGATCAGCCATGCGGAGGCTGTGCTACACTCACTGCAGTCCATGCAAAAGTGCACGTAATGGGCATGCAAATGGCCACCTAGTGCCTTGCATGCCCAATGGTCTCATTTACATAGATGCATTGCTGAACTGGAAGTAGTGCACTGGTGTTATCCCTTGTGGGGCCATTCACTTGGCAGTGGGTTGTGGTGGTGCTAGTTGGGTACCACTGGCAGAACAGGGGCTATAGCCAATGTGATCTAGCCCTATTTACTTTGCTTTCCAACTGTGAATGGCACATTTTTCCAATTGGCCAATCACAAATTGCAGTGCAAAATTTAGCATTGCCATTTGCTATTTTTTGTGAATCTGACCCCGGGCTGATAGAATCAACTGCAGCTCAGGCTGTCACTTTAGCTGTTGGATAGGATTCTGAGCTAGTGCTTATAAAGGAATGACATAATGACTTGGTGTGATATCACACCAAGTTATTATGCCATTTCATGTCAACTTGAAATCAGGTTGGTAAATGATCTCACCAGCTATTATTATGTATTTATTTCAAAAATAAGAATTCCTCTGTGCCTTGTTGAATCTGTGGTATGGTATTGCTTGGAGTTTGAATGATCACAGGACACAACATTGTTATTGCTCTAATTGGCAGACTCTATAGACAGAAGGCATTTTTCTGTTAATTTTTTATTCTTTGTTTCTGTAGTACTGACTCTGGCACTGCCTGTCCACCCAGAGAAACAAGTAGCACCAATGCTTTGAGACCTGTTGCTGAAGTTAGTATAAAACTCTGTGCCACATGATAATTTAAACAGTGAGGAAAACCACACCACCAATTCAAAATGGCTCAGTGGAATTTTATCCAAAATTTACCCTTCTCTGCTTTTGATGTTTTGTCCGTTAACCCTAACTGAATCTTTAACTTAGTTTTTTTTGAGTGAATTTCATTCATTTTTGAAAAAGATAACCACAATTCACCTCTTTGTGTTGAGAATTCTGGCCTTCATCTAGCATTGCCAATCATTTTAATTTCTTGACCTTTGGTCTATAGTGTGCTTTCAGGGCCCATCACACTGGCCAGGGCCAATATTGTGACTTTTGAATGTACAGGGCTCCTCATACTGGCTCAGGCTCAATAGCATGCTTTGTGAACAGTCCTGCAGGGTCAGTCACAAAGTACAGGCTCCACACAGACACAGGCATATCATGTGCTTTGTTTATGGGTGCCTTATTCTGAAACCATAGATCCTGTCACACTGAAGACCACCGACCCTGTCCTTACTGCCTCTCCCTAGAACTCCCAGACTTTTCCCTCACTGGACCTACCTTCCCAGCACTGTACACACTGTTTACCGCCACACCTCCAGGTACCCTACACACACCAGACACACTTACAGTCCACCCACAGCCACCACCATAACCACTGTCATCTGTCCTTGCCACCCAGCCTCCACAAAACACTTCAGTTGCCCTAATTAAAAAGTGCATTTACAGTATGTTTATTCATTATCCAACTGCTCAGGTTCACACCTCTTGGGTGCTACCTCCAGTTTCTCTGAGTCCTGCTGCCACACTCCATTTGCATCCTGTTCTTCCAGCTTCCTTTTTAAGGGTGTGATGGACAGATGTAGCATTCTTACTCCTTCTCCCCAATTTCTAGCAAAGTGTGATGAACCCCCCCCCCCCAATGTCTGTAAGGTCAACGCACATTTTTATGTTTGCTTGCACGCATGTGCAAGAAACATAGTGTGACGATCCAAAATGCAGTGCCATACAGTTGAAAGGGAGAGCACTGCTTGAGTGAGCAGCGCTCCCCCTCCCCACACACACACGCTGCGGCACGTACATTGCATACTCATATGCTCCTACCTCCCCCACGCACACACTGTATGGCTGATGGGGGTGCCCAATCCCCCATCGGCTCTACTGTTCCCCCCCGACTATCGGGTGCCACACTGGGAGCCCACCCCAGTGTGGCAACTGGTCCTATGGCCAATGGGGGTGCCCAATCCTCCATTGGCTCCACTGCCCCCCTAACAGTCTTCCAGCTGCCATGCTGGGAGCCCACCCCAGCATGGCAAATGTCCTGCATAGTCCAAATAAAAAAAAAACCTGAAACAAAAAAACCTTCCCTCGCTGCTGTCTTCACCCCCCCTCTCCCACCTGTGCCCACTCACTGCGCACCCTGCCTCCCCATACCCCCACCTCACCCCATACTTACCTCCAGAGCTTGGAGTGATGATCTTCGGTGGACCGGGAACACGTCTGCACTCTTCAAAGCCGACCTCGAACCGAGGACATGCCGGTAAGCTGTATAATGTAATGAATAGGGTTTTTTCAACTTTACTGCATATCTCAGGCATTTTTTGGAATTTTGACATCACATTTTCAACATGGGGTTTTTGGGACCCCTCCTCATGAATTCTGTCACTGTCATGGCATTAATCAGGGCCGAAGGGTGATTTTGCAGTCACTGCGTGAAATCACCTTTTGGGACTGAATAATGAAATGACAGTGCCAGTGTTCATAAGGTGGGCTCTCCAAAAGCCTATGTTGAAAATTTGGTGAAAAAATTCCTAAAAATGACTGTTTTATGAGCGTGCTTGCACTCCTACGCATGCTCGTAGGTTCACAAATTTTCAATATTTTCACTCTGGATTTTCATCATTGCCATTTGATCACACTTTCTTATGAGTAGTACAGCTGTCATTTTTCACATCTCACCCAAAATGTGTTTCCGCGCATGTAGCGCACAATGGCGCAGTCGGTGTGCGCAATCAATGTTTGGGACACATTAAAAAATCATAGTGACGCTGTTCATGAGCAGAAGTGTTAAAATGGCTATGTTTTATTTTGCAATAGAACCATAGCAAATTTCAGAGCAAGCAACAAAAATTTTACTGATGTATCGGTAACTCTTCCCCCCCAACAAACACATTCTTGCCCATATACGATCAACCACTGTCAATTAAGAGGGGCACCTAATATATATTTTCTTTGAAGTAAGCCCCACAAAAAGCAATTACAACCAAACACATAAATTGCTTTTCTGAAAACATGAAAAGGCCCTCTGGGACCTGTGCTTCTGTAGCCAAAATGGATGTGTTCACATAGGTCCCAAAGGGATCTATGTGATTGAAGATACAATTCTACTATCTCAAAAGGTAAGATAATTATTTGCAAAAAACTGCATTAATGCACCAGTTAGGGTTCAGATTAATCTGACAAAGGTAGAAAAATGTGGCTTTAGAGTTTCCAACCCTAACCCCCAACCCCCACCCCAAGCAGGAAAAGGAAAACATATTATAGTTTTTGCTGTCCTGACTCAGTGAATCAGGGTTGGGGTCTTCCTTAGGGTTCTTAACACTAAAGATCACCCCATTGTGATATAGTCTTCAAATGTACACAACTGTATCTCCCTACATGTTGCCAACAACCTGTAGGCTCTGCCTGAAAAAAACATATCACATTTCACCCTATTTGCTCATGCAACAGGGTGAGCATTTCCCTACTTTTTTTGCTTTAACCTGATCCCTAACTGGGACTTTAACACAGTTTTTTTTTTTTTTTGCAAAGATATTACAAACACACACACGCACACACACACACAGACACACACAGCAAAAAAAATAAAACTGTGTTAAAACCATTAGGGTTGCTACAATAAAAAGTGCAATCCCCCAGTAAAGTTAGGAACTATATTACAGCATATGGATTGTTATGTATAACTCTCACTACCTTTCCTATGTCCACTGTCTTAGTGAGTGTGAATCACTCTCTAGGTACATGACTGTTGATCCACAGTCTAATACCTTATACTGGGTCTATATATATTTGAAATTGTTTAGTGGCAACCTTAATCACCACCCCTCCTCCTCCCCTCTTCAACCAAAGGCATGGAATAAGTACGAACCCAAGCTACCCACAAGTGCTGCTATGTGTGCACTATGAATTGCATATGATAATTGAGGTATTTATAGGAAACAAAACTAAACATCACTTTTTAGAATGTAACTATTCCAAACTCAGGACATAATAAAAAGTTTATATAACTTTATAGATAGTGTTATTAATGTTACTGCATGTTATAAAGCATGACAATATATCACCACTATAGCTGTAGATCTAACCAACATGTATCTTTTTTATCCCACAGGAACACCCAGAAATAACAATAAACAGAACACACAGTGGTAATGTTAACAGAAGATCAATATCACATGATAAAAAGTCTATCTTGCTCTATATACAGTATGATGAATATTATTATGCAATATTTGTTTCTTGGGACAACACTTTTTGTTCTTTTAAATGATTATAGTGGTGTGCTAGCACCACTATAGTTAGGGTTGGGTAGGTTGCGTAATCTTAAACCCCTAACTTTGCACTTTAATAGGTTCGATCCTGTTCAATGGACCTGCACAAAAGTTTGCATGTGTGATTTGGGAGCAAAGACTGTTGACATGCCAAGTTTCATTCAGGTCAGATGTGTGTATTCCAAGATCCGTATAGTGTGGTATTAGGAAAAATGCATTTATTTATAATTATATTTATAATTTTATTTTATAATCTTAAAGAAACAACATTTTAAGGGCATTTCTGCAACAGTTAAGTGCAAAATCCAGCTAAGAGGATCCCGATAAGCAAGCTACTAGCGTTGGTCACTCTCAAGAATGTCATTTTTTCTGGGTTTTCAAATTTGAATTTTTATGAGAAAACAGACAACAATATGGTGGTAAACAAAACAATGATTTTCCCCTCATGAAAAAGGATTGGCCCCATAAGAAAAAAGAATTCTGCTTCCCCAAGACTCCACATGCAAAACTTCATGCAAATCCATTGAACAGTTGTAAAGTTATTAAAGTACAAAAATTGGGGTTTAACACTGAAGTGCTCATACAACAATAACTATAGTGGCATGACCACACCCAATATGATATACATATATATATATATATATATATATATATATATATATATATATATATATATATATATATACAGTCATGGCCAAAAATATTGACACCTTGCACTTTTTCAAATAACTCAATTTCCCTAAACATAAGTTGAAATTAACAACAGTACAGTATTTGGTCTCCACAATTCTTTATTTCTCTGTTAATATTACAGAACCTTTGTTTTTGATTCAGAATTTAATATATCCTTTTAAATCAGAAAATGAAAAGAAATGGCATTGACAAAATTATTGACAGCTTAGACTTAATATTTGGTAGCACAGGCTTTGGTCAAAATAACTGCAATCAACCACTTCCTATAGCCATGGATGAGCTTCCTTCACCTCTCTACTGGCAGTTTGGCCCACTCTTCTTGTGCAAACTGCTACAGGTCTCCCAGATTTGAAGGGCGCCTTCTCCCAACTGCTGTTTTCAGATCTCTCCACAGGTTTTCAATGGGATTTAGATCTGGACTCATTGCTGGCCACTTCAGAACAGTCCAGCGTCTTGTCTTGAACCATTCCTGGGTGCTTTTGAAGTGTGTTTGGGGTCATTGTCCTGCTGGAAGACCCATGACCTCTCGATGGAGACCCAGCTTGACACTGGGTTCAACATTGCACCCAAAATGGCCTGGTAATCTCCAGATTTCATGATGCCATACACACATTCAAGGCACCCAGTGCCAGAGGCAGCACAGCAACCCCAAAACATCACTGAACCTCCTCCATGTTTGACTGTAGGGAAGGTGTTCTTTTCTTTGAAGGCTTCATTTTGTTTTCTGTAAACATAGAGATGATGTGCTTTACCAAAAAGCTCTAATTTGGTCTCATCTGTCCACAGGACATTCTCCCAGAAGGATTTTGGCTTGTTCAGGTGTGTTTTGGCAAACCCCAGTTGGGCTTTCTTATGTCTCTCTCTCAGCAGTGGGGTCCTCCTGGGCCTCCTACCATATAACCCCCTTTCATTGAGTTGGTGACAGATGGTGCAAGTTGAAACTGTTGTACCTTGTGTCCGAAGGTCAGCTTGAATCTGTTTGGCAGTTGATTGAGGTGCTTTCTCCACCATTCAAACAATCCTGCGCTGCAATCTTCAATCAAGTTTTCTCTTGTGGCCACGTCCAGGGAGGTTGGCTACAGTGCCATGGGCCTTAAACATCCTGATAACATTACGTACGGTGAAAACAGGAACATCAAGGTCTCTGGAGATTGATTTGTAGCCTTGAGATTGTCCATGCTTGGCTACAATCTTCTGTCTGACCTCCTCAGACAATTCTCTGGCTGTCTTTCTTTTCTCCATGCTCACTGCGGTGCACACAGTGACACAAAACAGGAGAATGAGTACTTTTCTCTATTCAAATGGTTGAATGAGTGATCTTTATATTGCAGGCACCTGCAACTTACCACAGGTGAGTTCAATTCCAAAGTGAAGGAGAATCACCTGCTTGAAATCTAATTATTTCTAACTACTTCTAAAAGGTGCCAATAATTTTGTCTGGGCCATTTAAGGATTTCTGTGTGGAATAAGCTAAGACTTAGTAAATTTTTCTGCTTTTTGTGTTTTATTCCACTGCAAACCAAAGAAATACATATGTGGATACCAAAATATTTTTTAATTTCAACAATTTTCTGGAAGGAATGGTGCATTATTAGAAAAAACTGCAAGGGCGCCAATATTTTTGGCCACGACTGTATATATATATATATATATATATATATATATATATATATATATATATATTAGCTGCAAAAACATCTTTAATGCATTTGGTAGGGTTGCCTCAGCAAAAGTAGGGGAATGAGGCAGTAGGATTTCACCCTAAAACTGCACCACTGCCCTACAGAGACCAGGAGGTGTCAGGGGAAGGGGGCTGGCACTGGGGTTGCCAACCCTAACACTCACCCAATTTCATTGTAAAATAAGCTGGGTGGCAACAGTATAGGAGAATGGGGTGAGTGTTAGGGTTGGTGATTCCAGTGCCACCCCCTCCCCCTGACACCTCCTGGTCTCTGCAGGGCAGGGGTGGGGAGTTAGGGTGAAAGCCTAATGCCTCATTTCCCTACTTTTGTTATTGCAACCCTAAGTAATGCATTAATGACATTTTTTTTGCAACTAATTTCCTTCCTTTTTGAGGCAGCATAATTGTATCCTCATTTTACTGTGGGAGAGTAGGGTCCTTTGGACCCTGCACTCCTATCCTTCCATCCAGATAATATAATAGTATCCATATGTTACGGTGGGAGCACAAGGTCCTTTGCACCCTGCTTTCCCATCCCTCCATTGACATAGTACAACAGTATGCACATTTTACAGAGGGAGCACAGGGTCTTTTGGACCCTGCACTTCAAGCCTCCATTAAGATAGTATAACAGTATACTTATTTAAGCCCAGATTTTCAAAATTACATTTTTATGATCTCATCGCATGTACCCAACACAGCAAATTTTCAAATCCCAGCCAAAACTTAATTCTGTGCAACTGTAACACCATTCTATGCCACAGGTGCACAATCACATCTTGGACAGGATTTGAGAAATGACAGCTATGACACACATCAGGTGGAGTAATAAAAAGAGTATATTGAAAATATGGAGTGAAAATATCAGAAATTTACTAAGTTACGAGCGTGCGTAGCAAGATTGTGCCAAACGCCCATAATGCAGCCATTTTTTAAAATTGTGACCCCAAATTTTCAACACATCCTTCTTATGACCGCACTTGATGAAGAATGTGACTGTCATTATGCAAATCTCACCAGAAAGGTGCTTTCACCAAGTGACTGTGAAATCACTTTTCTGACAAGAGTTACCTAATGACAGTCACATTGTTGAGGAAGTGGGGTCCACAGTACTCCAAGTTGAAAATTTGGGACCAAAATCTTGAACAACAGCGGAGTTATGACTGAATGTTGAACCCCCCACATTGAAATATATAGGATCACAGTTACCTTAGTTCAGATTGCAGTCAGTGGTTTCAGCAGCAAGACTTGTCTTCATCGCAGGAGTGGGTGTTGAACCAGGAACCTCCTCAGGTGAGTGGTGGTCTGGGGGGACATCAGGGGGTGTGGGGGAGGTGGATGCACAGTGGGTTGTCAGTTGGGGGTATGGGTGCAATCAGTGATGGACAGTTTTCGTCTTTACAGGGCAAACAGCTGCTAAAGGCAATGAAGTATGGTTTTCTACATTTCATAAAAAAAAGGGGAACAGAAATGGTTGGGACTCACTACCACCAATGATAACTGTGGCAATGGAGGATGAGGGGTACCACTGGTCACCAGGTAGACATGGCAATTAGCCACAAAAAAATGTATATATATATATTTATATATGTAATAGATAAACCACTCTGAGGTGTGCAGTCGCACTCTGATATACACATGACTTGATGTACATTGCTATGCACAAGGCCACAGGCAGTGCATCAACCACCCAAGGCGTGTGTATATCAGAGCATGATCGCACACCTCAGAGTGGTTTATCTATCTTATAAAATGTCAAAATTGTTTTGGAGGGGGTTAAAAGTGGAGGTATGTGGTCGTGCTCTGATATACGCACGGTCATGTAATGTGTTTTATGCAATCAGAAGTTTGAATTTGGAGGATATTATCATTTTCCATTTTATATATATATATATATATATATATATATATATATATATTGAAAACCAAGGCATGGGTTTTGCTTAGTGGGACGTCCTGTGCCAGCCCATGCCTTTGGTTTAGTATAGTTATTTAAAAAAAATGGCAGTTTTAAAAATTAAAAATCCCTCTTTGAGATCCCGTTTTGTCAGCCAATCTCTGACCCTCCCCTCATGAAAAGGGATTGGCTCATGAAAAAGGATCAGGAAGAGGGATCAGCTGGTGAAAAGGGATCATGAAGAGGTTTTCACAAAAGCTAATAATGGGACAAGTTGTAACCTTTTGTTTTCTCCCCTCGCTAAGTGAGAAAACAAAATGGCAGCTGACAGACACAGATTTTTCTCACGAAAAGGTATTTTGTGTGATTTCCAAATCCCTTTCTGCAATCGCTGTTCATGAGCCATCCACAACCAGGAATGCTTGATCAAAACTGTGCAGCTAACTAAAAGACTGAACTGTGAATGCTCAGAACCTGAATTTTTAAAATTGAATAACTTTCGAGTGGATTAATATTTTTTCACCAAATCAATATTGGAGTGTTCCTTAGGATAACCTCTTTGTACCCTGAACATTTCAGGCCAAAATCCCAAATGGTGTGGGTGCAGTGCAGTGTTGAAAAATGACCTTGACATTTGTCAAAAAATGTTGGTGCTTTGCTGCACAAAAAAACGCTCATCTGATCAAAATGCAATTTGGCAAATGAAGAGATCTACCATCAGAGACCATGTATTCCAAATGTTGTGGAAATGTGTTGAACGGTTGCAAAGTTATTAACGTGCAAAATTTGGCGTTTAACATTAAACTGCTTACTCAACCCTAACTACAGAGGCACGACTGCAGCTCTATCAATATCTATATATATATATAGATATATATATATATATATATATATATATATATATATATATATATATATATATATATATAATATATATATATATATATTCATTGCAAAAAGCTTCATTAATGCATCAGTTAGGGTTAAGACTACACAAGTAGGGAAATGAGGCATTAGAGTTTCCAACCCTGACACCCCCTAACCCTACTACCCCACCCATGCCCACTTTCCACAGACCAACAGGTGTTGGGGTGTGCTTTGAGGTCACTGGCCCTATTGCTCACCCCATTCCATGTGTAAGGAAGCTAGCATGGTACAGCATAAGAGAATGAGGTGAGCATTAAGGTCAATGACCTAAAGGCACACCCTGACACCTGTTGGTCTGTGGGGGTGGGATGGGGTGGCTGGGTTGGGTAGGGGAGTGTTAGGGTTGGAAACCCTAATGCCTTATTTCCCTGCTTGTGTTGCTTTAACCCTAACTAATGCATTAATGACATTTTTTGCAATGAATTTCCTTACTTTTTGAAAAAGTGTAATCTTACCTTTATATGTTTGTTGGAGTGCAGGGTCCAGAGGGCACTGTGCTCCCATTATAGACATTGTAATTAACCCTCATCTCCCTTTGAGAGTGCAGGGCTTTCTGAGCTGTGTGCTCCCATCACTACATAATGGTATCCTTATGTTGGAGTGCAGGGCCTGGAGCAACTGTAGAGACAGAGTACAGGCTACAGACATTCCAAGTAACCCTTGTGCTACAAATGGCACAATATCACAGTAACCATAGGGACACTGGGAAAAATTCCACCATAGTCATTATCAAGGCCTAGTAACCTGCATCATAAGCTGCATTTAGTGGAAAATCCATATCTCAAAGCATTTTCAATATATAGCTGCCGAAAGGTACTGGGCCTGCCACAATGTTATCCTATGGGAAATTTCTAAACTTTGGAATGTTCTAAGTATGGAAGTCATGTAAATTTTATCACTAAACCAGAAACAGTCATATCTGTGGGGAAAGCCCTTTGTACCCTGAAAATTTCAGCCCAAAAGCCCTAACTGTTTCTTTGCAATGAAGTGACAAAGAAACAATAAACTTTAAATACCCCTTTTTGTGAGATGTCAAAATCCTTTTTCACTATGCATTTAAGGATTTTGACTCCTCGTAAAAAAGCATTAAGGGTAGGGCCATCTGGTCCCAGAAGTCCTAATCCTTTTTCCAAAGATGAACAAGGACTATGATACCTCATGAAAAGAGACTAAGCTGATGAAAAGGGATTTTGACAGCTCATGAAAAGGGATACATTTTTTAAATCCCTTTTCGTGAGTTGTCAAAATCGCACTATCAACTGATCACACGGGTGTCAAAAACCTTTAGTATCACGAAAAGGATTAGGAGTTCTCAGACCAGATGACCCTGCCAGCCATCCAGTTTCATGAGCTGTCATAATCCCCTTTTGTGATGCAAAAAAGGATTTTGACACGTCACAAAAAGGGAACTCATCTAACTAAAAAGGATTACCGTCAGGGTCATCTGGTCTGAGAAACCCTAATCCTTTTTCGCGATATGAAAAAGGATTTTGACACCTCACAAAAAGGAAATCAAGTGACAAAAAGGGATTGGAGTTGTCTTACCAGATGGCCCTGCCAGTAATTCCTTTTTACCAGATGAATTTCCCTTTTTCACGAGGTGACAAAATCCTTTTTATTATCGCAAAAGAGGAACAGAAGTGAGTCTCGAAAAAGGATTATTAAAATAAAAGATAAGCATTCTCAGGCCACATAAAAAAAGGCAAAGGCACAGAACAGTAAAGATGTCCACATGAACAAAATACATACTTGAATGTCTCCAGAAGACATCTGTGGGCAAATATATAACATTTTGTTTGGGCTTAAAAAAAAAACCAAGATGGTGGCTGACAAAAAGGGATTCTAAGGATCCCTTTTCATGAGCTGTTAAAATTTATTTTCATCAGGCCCAAATCCCTTTTTGTACCATGCAGCTGTCCAAAAGACTGAACTGAGCATGCATAGAACTTGACATTTCTAGATTGAATAACTTTGGAATGGATTAATATTTTTTTAACAAACTAATGCTGGCCTGTTCTTTCATGCAGGCTCTTTCCACCCTGAATATTTCAGACCAAAATTTCAAATGGTGTGGCCGCAGCATGATGAGAAAATAAACAGCCAAAAAAGGTGAATTTTAGCATTTTCACTATACATAGCATGAAATCTGTAAATCCGATCAAAACAAAACTTGGTACATCAAAGAGATATACCCCACAGAACAGCACATACCAAATTTCATGCAAGTCTGTTGAAAAGTTGCAAAGTTATTAAAGTACAAAATTTGAGATTTAACATTAAACTGCCTAACTACGCAACCCTAACTATAGTGGTGCTACAGCACCACTATACATGACCCTTGCAGTAAATTACACTATTCTGTGATATTCTGCAGCATTTCTGTGCTTCATCCTGGCTTATCACATCTGTATGTGTGTGTGTGTATATATGTGTGTGTATATATATATATATAAACATATTGCAAATATCGTCGTCGATGCTACAGTTAGGGTCAAAGTGACAAAAGTTGGGAAATGAGGCATTAGGGTTTCCCTAACACCCCACCCTCTCAAACCAGGCAGGAGAGCAGGTATGGGGTGTGCCTTTGGCTTCTCAGGCCTAACGCTTATACTATTTCATCTGTAAAGAAGGTCAGATGTGTAGACTTTATGAGAATGGGGTGAGCATTAGGCTTGAGAAGCACAAGGCACACCCCACACCTGCTTTCCTGCCTGGTTTGGGATGGTGGGGTGTTAGAGAAACCCTAACTCCTCATTTCCCAACATTTGTTACTATGACCGTAACTGGAGCATTAACAACGTTTTTTGCAACTTATTTCCTTACATTTTGAGATAGTATAAAAGTATCCTATTTTGCTGGAGCCTGTGCTCCCATCTCTCCATGGATGCATATGTGTGTGTGTGTATAGAAACACAAAATCACACATACCCCCACCATGCAAAGCATAATGGACTGCATATGCAAATCACTACAGAATATTATGCTGGTTCAACTTTAAGCAGAAATGTATGGTGCTGAAAGGCCTCTCACACAGTTTGCAAAGGGTTCCAACAGAAGACATAGACACGTGTTTCATCCTACCAGGACTCATCAGTATGCCTCATCTGTTTGACATCCCAGTGGAATGAACCAGCTACCCTAAGATGGTCTATCTGGGTTATGTTGTGGTGAACCTAATTAAAACAAAAAAACAATTTAAAAGACAAAGAACCTCTGTGCGCAAGCACTGAGGCAATGGTTACCCCAAAAGTCATTTAGCTGGGAAGCCAAGTTTCAAAGAAATACAAAATCATACATGCCCCCACCATACAAAGCATCATGGGCTGCATATGCAAATCACCACAGAATATTATGCTGATTCAACTTTAAGCAGAAATGTATGGTGCCGAAAGGCCTCTCACATAGTTTGCAAAGGCTGCCAACAGAAGACATAGACACGTGTTTCATCCTACCAGTATGCCTTGTCTGTTTGACACCCCAGTGGAATGAACCAGCTACTCTAAGATGGTCTATCTGGGTTATGTTGTGGTGAACCCAATTAAAACAAAAAAAAAATTAAAAGACAAAGAACCTCTGTGCGCAAGAGGTGCCAACAGAAGACATAGACACGTGTTTCATCCTACCAGGACTCATCAGTATGCCTCGTCTGTTTGACACCCCAGTGGAAAGAACCAGCTACTCTAAGATGGTCTATCTGGGTTATGTTGTGGTGAACCCAATTAAAACAAAAAACAAATGTAAAAGACAATATCTGTGTGCAAGCACTGAGGCAATGGTTACCCCAAAGGGCATTTGTCTGGGAAGCCAAGTTTCAAAGAAATACAAAATCATACATGCCCCCACCATGCAAAGCATCATGGGCTGCATATGCAAATCACTACAGAATATTATGCTGGTTCGACTTTAAGCAGAAATGTATGGTGCCGAAAGGCCTATCACACAGTTTGGAAAGGGTGCCAACAGAAGACATAGACACGTGTTTCGTTCTACCAGGACTCATCAGTATGATTCGCTTGTTTGACACCCCAGTGGAATGAACCAACTACCCTAAGATGGTCTATCTGAGTTATGTTGTGATGAACCCAATTAAAACAAAAAATACAATTTAAAAGACAAAGAACCTCTGTTCGCAAGCACTGAGGCAATGGTTACCCCAAAGGGCATTTGGCTGGGAAGCCAAGTTTTAGAGAAATATATATATTATGGTAGCACGGTAGTCCTACCATAGTTAGGGTTGAGGAACCATTTACATGTTAAACCCAAAATTTTGCACCTTAATAACTTTGCAACCGTTTGACGGATTTACCTGAAATTTGGAATGTGCGATCAAGATATATATGCCTTGGAATCTGCCAAGTTTAATACTGGTAGGATACACAGATGTGGAGTTATTAAGCATGATCTGCGCATGCATTTACGCTTTTTCTGGAATTCTATGGTTGTGCCTACAGGTCGCACGATTTGTGCGACCAGTCCAAAATCTTCAGGGGACGTGTGGCCAGGGTCCCCGATGTGCCTTTTGAAGATTTCATTAAAAAATATTGAACGGTTCAAAAGTGATTGAAAAAACAAGTTCCCATTATAAGTCAATGGGAAAGTTAATAAAAAGTTAGAAAGTGTCTCAAATGCAGTTTTTACTTTCGTAAATGGCCCTTTTACTTTCGCAAATCCGCCATTTTGTTTTCAGTTAGTGATCAGAAAAATGCTTGCCATTTAAATTTGGGACCCTCTAGCAGCCTAATTCTTTTTGTATTGTCCTAGTCAGACCCTGAGGATGCTAGCCATGTCTTTATTTTGGGGTAAAACACCCCAGAAATATGTTTTTCAAATTTCTGCAAAAAGTACTTTCGCAAAATAGTATCGAACGTGCAACACTGTCGAATGAATTTGCAACAGCTTTCTCAAAGTTCGACAGTACTTTTCCAGGGTGTGTGAAAATAACAGCAATTATTTGGCACTGTGCTGCAAAAGAATGGTTTGGTGTTTTGGGCTGAAATTTGGAGGGAATGCTGCTGATATGTCACAGATGTGCTTTTCACTGTTTTGTTGACAAAATATTAAATGATGGCAAAGTTATGGCACTCCAAATTTGACACTTTTTCCCATAGGATACCATTACGGTGAACAACGCATTACAGGAATCCTTTTGTACCAGGCTGCAAACTAACGGTTTGTTTTTTTTTCCTCAAATTTGGAGTGACAACAGTGAACATCCCACAGATGTGCCTTTTAGTGCTTTGGTGAGAAAATATTACAGGGAGCCAAAGTTATGGCACTCCGAACTTCTCTTTTTTCCCATAGGATAACATTATGGTGTTCGCCACGCCTTTCAGGGCCCGTATCTCGGAAACGGTGCGAGATACAGACTTTTTGTCGTAAAATTGCTAAACAAAACTAGCCAGGAAAGTGATAATTCATATGACTTTTACATTTTTTTCTGTGTCGTACGGTTCCAGAGATATAAGCAATTTACTATTCCAAGTCCTCATTTTTCTGTTCCGAGAGTCATTATTTTACATACATTATTTGTACTCACTGTCTTTCTCTATACAGCTATTGGGGAAAACCAGCCTGTGTGCTTACATTACTGTTACCATTACCGTTTCCGCTTGTGTTTCCTTACCCGTTTCAGTTTCCGTTCACGTTTACGCCACCATGTGCATTACCCTTTGCGTTTCCATTTGCGGTTGCGTTTGCGTTGTTTTTAACATTTCTGTCTACAGCACTGTTTCTCTTTCTGTTTTGCTTTGCATCACCATATGCATTATGATTTGTGTTTGTGGGCACAATGTCACTATGTGAGAAGACATCACGTGGCGGGACCGCGGGGCTCCCGCTGCCACATTACATTCACTATTTGTCATTATCATTCTCAAAAAGATGGGAAATTAGAGGCTAAAAACTCCATTTACTGCATCAGTTAGAGTTGTTACACAGCGACAAAAGCAAGAAAATTTGATGTTAGGGTTCAAACCCTGTTTTCACCCCTCAAGCCCACCCCACTGCATTACCTGGTGGGAGCATGGGGCCCAGACTGTGTACTTATATTACTGTTATGATTACTGTTTCTGTTTGTGGTTCTGTATCTGTTTCACATACTGTTCACCTCTATGTCACCATCTGAGTTGCCCTTTCCGTTTTCATTTTCAGTTGCATTTGCATTCTTTTTAACATTTCTGTCTACAGAACTGTTTCTGTTTTGCTTTGCGTCACCATGTGCATTATGATTTGCGTTTATGGGCAAAATGTTACTATGTGAGAGGACATCACGTGGCAGGAGCGTGGATCCCTCACCGCTGCATTACATTCACTATTGCTCATTATCATTCTCAAAAATAAGGGAAATTAGATTCAAAAAACTCCATTTACTGCATCAGTTAGGGTTGTTACACGGTGACAGAGGCAAGGAAATTCAATGTTAGGGTTCAAGCCCGGTTTGCACCCCTCCAGCCCACCCTGCTGCATTATGTGGCGGTAACGCGGGGTCCAAAGGGCCCTGTGATCCTATCACTAGTAAATTTTGTATTGTACAGTACTGCATATGTTTGTGTTTTGTGTGGTGGGAGCACGAGGTTGTATGGGTCCTGTGCTCCCACTGCTGTTTCACATTTAGTATATTTCAGTATTGTTGATGTTAGTCTTTTGTGTTGGAGGAGGGTCCCACGCTAATGTCACTCTATTACATTCAGTATTAAGTGTAGTTAGAATTGTTATCACTTGAATGGCTTCAGCCAGGTAATGTCTCTTCAACCTGCAACACCAGATACTGGATCCTCAGTAGAGACCCACAGCAGAGCTGAGGGTATGGACATCAATGGTAAACATCAGTGATTTCAGGGACACTCACATTAGCACAGTTACTGTTTGTGTTGGTTGACACAGGAAATGCCCCCTCCCACAAAGTATGTACTGTATCATGAGTACCAATGCGCTGCAAGAATGAGGCAAGCAACATCAATTGTACAGGTCTGTAATTGTAGATACACAGAACTTAGCACAGTTAGGCTTTCTATGGCTTCAGACAGGCAATTAACACACACACACATACCAGTTACTGATACTGACTGTACAGTCACAACTGCATGTGCTTAGGTAGAATGTCACACAGCTCTCTAGACCAGGTACTGCACTCTGACTGTAGACAGACAGTAGATGTAAGTGTGGTACATGGTAGTTAACTAAGTTAGGAATTATAGGAGATCTGTAACTCAATGTATGAACACCTAGGCCACATATTGTGCACTGAGTTGACAGTGCAGAATACAAAAAAACATGGAGGTAAACAGTATGATGGGGGAACTGTAGTTTCACAGCACATGCTGCATCCTAAGTAAACAGCCACATGAAATGATAAGCAATGTACATCTGTTGTACAGCTGTCTGATTACAGTAATAGTCCAGTTAGCACAGTTACCACTTGAATGGATTCAGGCAGTCAGTGTGCATTATGACTGGTTATCAATAGGAACCATAGGGGACTGGAGATCGATGGCACACCTCTGTAATTGTAGGTACAGTTAAGTTACCACAGTTAGCAATTGCAGAAGCTGAGCCAGGGAATTGAAGTAGACATAGCAGTGATTGCATCCTAAGTGTATAGTCACAGCTGCATACTGTTAGGTACTGATGTGTGGCACATTGCTACAGTACATACTACATGCTGACTACAGAGGCACAGGAAAAGTAAGTGCATTGTAGATTTTTTAACACTCATAACACTTATGGGAATTGTGACATACAATGTGCTACATCGTTGTCTATGTTGTGGATACTGAGTGGACAGCATAGCAACCAAAGAAATTCATGGACACATAGTTGTGGCACTATTTGTTGCAGTTGATTTGCATGCTTAATAGAGATAACAGTTATGTTCTAATGTTGTTATGCTATCTTAAGTAAGGACTCGACACAGGTGGTTATGATTTAAAAAGATTTATTGCCAATTGGATAAATTGAAAAAGGGCCAATTATGACTGTATTTTTTTGTACAAAATCAGTCTCACAATACAATCTTTGTATGTGTGTAATCATTGCTCGAAATGTATGTTATTGTGTCACATTTATAGTGAGTAGATTATATGAATTGGAGCAAGTATGTGATATAGTAATACAGTATACAAAGAAGGTAGCATAAGAAGGTAATTTGTTCTATTTATTGTGATTGTGTTACAGGGTACACATCTTGAGGTTAAGTGTTTGCTATCCCTGCAGTGTTCTCGGGAAGAAGTGCTTCCTGACATTCCTCCTGAACTTGTGATACTGAAGCTTAACATGTGGCTCTTCATTATATATTTGCTACTGAACTTGAAGAGACTTTGGTCAAGAATATTATCTATTTTTTAAGTAGTTGCATGTTCTAATAATGTGTCGTCCATTACTTGTGTGCTGTGTTAATAGAGGTATGTCAGGAGCTTCTAAACAGTGATTACACACATGAAACACAAATTTTAAGTTGCTATTGTGTGACTGATAATGTGGATGTTCCTGGGGTGGGCAAAAAACCATATGCTAATTGTTCAAGTAATAGAATATTACAAAAATCTTATTTCAGTGACATTAGATTACTGACATGTTCCGGTAAATATTTAATGATATGTCACTGACTAGGCGTATATGGAAAATCCCCATCCAACCCCTCAATAGAGGTGATCATACATATTGTCAGGAACAGGTTATGAAGTGCATTGTGATCAGTAACAGTGTCTGATTTACAATTGTCAACATTGTTAACAAAGGTTTAAATTACTTGTATGACAAGTACAAAAAAATAAAATATTATAACAGGAACAAAAATCATTTTTCAATTGTTACATTGGTTTCTATGTTACCTCTGAACTAGTAATAAGGAAGGTCCTGTCAAACTAATCTCAGAGATTTCTTTGACTGGGTAACCAGAGTGGTGGACCAAGGGGGAGCAGTTGATGTCACCTACCTTGACTTCAGCAAAGCTTTTGACACTGTTCCACATAGAAGATTGATAAATAAGCTGGGTAGGCTCGGGGTGGGTCAGAAGTTGGTCAACTGGGTGGCAAACTGGTTGATGGGCAGAAAACAGAGAGTGGTGGTAAATGGTGTACAGTCAGAAGAGATGCAAGTCACAAGTGGGGTACCTCAGGGATCAGTCCTGGGGCCAGTCCTCTTCAACATCTTCATTAGTGACCTTGCAGATGGACTAGAGGGTAAGGCTTGTCTGTTTGCAGATGACACCAAGATCTGCAACAGAGTAGATGATCCAGATGGGGTGGGCAGAATGAGAAGAGATCTGGATAAACTAGCAAAATGGTCAGAAGAGTGGCAACTGGATTTAATGCAAAGAAGTGCAAAATCATGCACATAGGGAAGAGAAACCCTGAAGCCACCTATAGGCTGGGAGGGAGTTGCTAGCAGTCACAAAGGAAGAAAGAGACTTGGGCATCATCATCACTGATGACCTGAAATCATCCAAGCAGACCTCTAAAGCAGTAGAGTAAGGCTAGAGAGTGTTAGGGTGTATTAGTAGGGGTATCACAAGTCATAAGAGGAGGTAATAATCCCTCTTTGCAAGACACTAGTTAGGCCCCATCTGAGTACTCGTGGCAGTATTGAGGCCACACCTTCACAAGGACATTAATCCAAATTGAGGCAGTCCAGAGAAGGCAACCAAATGGTGCAGGGACTGCATCAGAAGACATATGAGGACAGACTAACAGAGCTCAATATGTATACCCTTTGAGCAAGGAGGAGAGAGTGATATGATCGAGGCATTCAAACACCTTAAGGGCATTAAGAAGGTGAAAGAGTCTAACACGTTTAAATATAAGAAAAATAGCAGGACAAGAGGACATAGCACGAAATTAGAGGGGGGCCAATTAAGGGGGAATGTGAGGACATTCTTTTTCACAGAAAGGGTGGTGGATGCATGGAATGGCTTACCACAAGAAGTGGTGGCTATGAATACAGTGCAGGGCTTCAAACAGGCATGGGATAGGCATAAGGGAGCAATACAAATGAGTATGAATAGATAGGCCACTGACAGAGCAAAGGCCGATGGCACATTTATAAGGTAGAAAAGGAAATGGGCAGACTGGATGGGCCTTGCGGTCCTTATCTGCCATCAACTTCTATGTTTCTATGTTTCTATGTAATTTAAAAAATGTGCATGGTATGCTGTTTTTATAAAAAAATATGATTAATTGAACTTAATCCATATAGTACTTTTTTATTTGTTAAACATTCATTTGTACTTTACTCTTATACTAATGGTTTTAGTACAACTATGAAAGTACTTAACAATGGCATGGTGGAATAAGAATGTAAATATTATTTACAAGTAATTACAAAGTCATGGCAAAGTCAGTTGATAATATGATGCAATCGTATTAACAGTTGTTTTATTCAACTTGTTGCATTATGAATAAAGGTTGTTATTTTTACATATGTACAGTATCAGTATTACAAGTAAAGGATGCATAGTTCAACACTGTTGCATGGTGAGCGAATGATGTTTTGTCTACACAGGAATAGTTAATACACAAAAACAAGTGGTGATAGACAACTTGTGACAGACTGCACGTTTGGTGAATGAGACGTGTTGCTCAGTAATTTATGATGGTAACTTACAACTTTTCTTTATCTGCAGAGAGTAACAGTTTAAAACTGGCAGCAACTTCTTGTTATGTATGGGTATGATACAGTAAAATTAAAAGATATGTACAGTACAGTAAAAATAAAAGATATGTATTGAAGAGGAAAGCAGTAAGGCCTCTGTTTTGAGATGTACAGTCTTTGATAGACATCTAAGCATGGTTTCTCTAGTGACTGTGAATACTGTTGGCGCTGATTGAAGCCACTACAACAATTTCCATGTTGTCACTGATCCACACAAAATTTTAGATGTCATAGTGCATGAAATATGTATGCCAGTATAGCATTTTGTTGAAATGCTATGGTTTATTGAGAGTCGTAGATTGGAAACAATTGCACTAACCTACGGCTGTTTCTGTCACAAAGTAGGCAATTATAAAATGCAACATGTTCTGTCCTATTCTTCTTAAATATGAAGGTCATCGTAATTCTTCAATATTAGAAGATATGCATTTTTTAAGTGTCGTGGCAGTCTCTGTTTAAAACTGCTTGTAGAGTCGTCACACTCTACCCATCCACTTCTGTACCTTAGTAAACAGGTGTAATGGCCAGAATGCATGGATTGGCCATGGTGATAGATTATACTGTGAGTGTCAAATACTGATCGGTTAAAGACTATTCTACCAGCTGTGTAATCTGTGATAAGAATGTCAACTCTGAGCCTGTTGGAGTCAAACCTGTGCAACATAAGCAACAGCTATTGAGATGAACTCCTGAGATGTATGGACTGAGTGCATCTGCCTCCACACATTTTACAGGAGTGACCACATTGAGCATTAGTGAATAGCTGTTGAAATTTGACACTTTTGGCTTGAGGGACAAAAAGAGTAATCCACAGCATGTCTTCTGTGGTTTCATCCTTTGAATGGCCACAAGAAACACATACATATTTGGTTATATATGACACTGTGAAGTAGTGGCGCATTGGGATGCCATCTTCATCCAAGTTGTTTATAACAGCCATCATAAACTCACTAGTGTCTTGCTGTATGTCAGCAGCAAATGTACTACAACCATCATATGTACCTAATACCTGTTGTAGTGGTGTTAGTGACTGCATATTGTTAGATTGGTCAGAAGTCATGTTGACAATCTGCTTCAATGCCTTTGATAGGGGAGTGTCTTGTGAAGCAGAAATTGACTGCACAAAGTGTGGCATGTGTAGAAAAGCTTGCATTGCTGAGTTAGCTTAGCAGTTCACTCTAGTGCTGTTGTCAAAAACTGGGACAGCAGCTGCACCAATTGATTTCGGATGAATTGCTGGCTGTGAATGTTTACTTGAAGTTGTGACCTTTGCTGAACTCTTTTGAGTTGTATCACTTCTGGTAGCTTGTGGCTGTTTGTTGACACATGTAGATTTGACTGTATGATGTGAGACAGCCAGATATGTAGGCAGTGGTATTAAAGATATTTGTGGCTGATGTACAGTACGTAACCTGCTGTACTCAAGAATACATCACTTGTCAGCTTGTATTTTCTGAGGTGCTAGAGTTATAATGTGCAACCCAGAAAGGCTGTGGACACGTGAAAGTGCCACGTAGCTCATGCCATCCTTGAAAATGTCTGTACCTATGTCCACCATTGCTGAATCCAAACTCAAGCCCTGAGATTTGTGAATAGATATAGCATATGCAACACATACTGGAAACTGTTTCCTGTTTACATAGATATCCTTAAATATCTGAAATTTAACGCAGGTCCATTCTATGTGTACAGGCTGTTCCATTCTGTCAAAGTGAACTACAAGTGTCTCAATATATGTCTTCTGGACATTGTAGACAAAGTCAGTGATGTTTCCCATGGCACAGTTTACCATGCCTCGTTCAACATCTAGATTACATAGCAGCATGATACGTGCATTCTTACAAAGTGTGAGAACAGCTTCTAGGCCAGCTGTGCGTGAAACATCTGACTTGAGTTCACTGAGTCATTCAGTCATCTTTGCTACTAGGTTGCAACTAAGAACGACACCAACAGCTGTATCAAGAGCATGCAGAGTTAGAATCTCTTGGTTTTCTCTCTGCAGCATTAGATTGTTAAACTCAGTGCATTTCTTTAGTCATGGCATAAGACACACTATGTGTGTCCCTGTAGATTGTACATCACTGAAAACATTACATGCTGTTTCTATGGATGCAGTATCTACTGTGATTCTTCAATCGTTTAACATACAAACATGTTCTGGTGCTAGAGAACCTGTACGAGCTTCATCTAAAAGTGATTTGTAAGCCTGATCACCACTTTGGCGCATGTTCTCAGACAGCTCAACATAGGTAAATAATTCCCATATGTTACAACCTGCAATGCAGCTGAGAATATTCTTAGCTTGCTTGGCAGTTAGAGTTGTAAATACATGCTCTGCATTGACTGGTGCAAGCTGTAAAAGGTCTCCCAAAACAAGAATACCTTTGCCACCAAATGGCACTCCATCGTCAGTACCTAAGATCTCTTGTAGACGTAGATGAATATAGGCAAGCATGACATTGAAGACCATGCCGATTTCATCAATGATGAGTAACTTCATCTTTGTGAACATGGGACAGAGCTGAGATGCAACCTCAAATGACAGTTTATGATACTATCCAGTTTTGCCATGTTCCACTGGCAACATAAAGAGACGGTGTAATGTGACTCCATCAATGTTGTATGCGGCTAGTCCTGTGGGAGCAGTAACAGCAACAGACACTGATGACCCTGTCAGGCTCCGTATTTCATCAGTGATGGCTTCAATAAGGAAACTCTTTCCTGTGCCAGCTGAACCGCTTACAAAGATCATTAGTGGCTTATAGTCATGACAGTCACATTTTTTAGTTTCATGTTGTAGGCCATGTTGGACAGCGCCAACTACTTGAGAGTGAACTGTATGCTGGTGCTGATTTAGTCTTTCTCTCAAGTCAGCTGGGTTGACAGTGGAGTGTGTTCCATGTTCCATTGCTGTCTCAATTTCTGACATTAACACTTCTGGGGCATTTAAAGGCAGAGGTTCACCTAGAACAGCTTGTCCTTCTGGATCAAGGTTGTCTTGTGAACTAACAGGAGTGTCTTCCTGAAGCTGCTTCTCTTCCTTCTCAAGCTGTTCTTTCTCAGCCTTTAGTCTCTGTATGTATTTGTCTGAGTACTGACTTTTGAAAGTATCGTAACTGCGATTGAATTCTTCCTAGAATGTATCGCCAGTCACCTTTTAATTCAGACTCACTTCTCCAGGGTCTAAATAGGAATAGAAGACCAAAGTAGTAGTGTTCTCTGCTCTCTGATGTGCCTAGATGTAATCTGCAGTGGTCTATGAGGCATGGCTTGTGTCTCTTTACTAGACAGCCATCAACTCCATTCACCTTGTAAATCTGGTGTGTTGAGTCAGGTGATATAGCTGCCTTGTAGTCATACCACTTAACCACCTGAAAGAGACACATATCATCCATGTCATCGTGTCTACGGGGGGTAATATGTGTCTATCAGGTTATTCTTCAAGATATGTTTTGAAGAAGGTCTATTGGCAGTGAGCTCCTCAATTTCGGCATGGGGAATCAGTACACATTTGCATTTCTCTTCATAGTTAACACTGAGAAACCGGACAGTGTCAGACTTCCTGTACAGATGTGTACCCATTAAACGGTCACTGGCTTCATAAGCTCCACATTCTCTGTGTGAAAGAGTCTTCAAGCCCAATGACCAGAGCTGAGACGTCAGGCTTCTGCTTGAACTGGCAATATCTTCCCAAGGATCTTGCAAGCTAGTCTGTTCATGTTTGGTAATGTACGAAGTGACGTACCACACCAGGGCCAATGAGTTATTAGTCACAAACTGAACATCTATGTTTGCTTGCCACATTAGGAGAAGAGTTGGGTTGTAGTCATTTATGTACACCTCTTTCTCATCTCTGGGTAACTCGTATACCCTCTTGGTTGATTTTCCTTTAAATGGTGTCGCATTGGTGAGAAAAGGTCAGTCATGGCACCATCCTGACAAACTTGTCTAGGAACTCCAAAGTGACATTGTGTGTACCAATTAGATTTGTTCTTTACTACTCACTGCAGTATTTTGCACAAATTATGTGGCTGGAACTTTTGAACCAACTTCCATAGTGTAAGACTGGCATACTTGTCTGGAATGTGACAAGTGATACATTTCTTGATGAATGATAGCACTTGTGTTGCTTCATGTTCACCTATGCGTGGTGCATCCTTGATCCACAACAGCATGTGGATGTGAGGGGCACTCTGTCTTCCAAAATTAATGCTCCACAATACCAAGAGGTGGATTGTTCTTTGACAATATGAAAGTCAGAATGTCATGGAACCACTTGTGAAAATGTCTTGTGACAGACACAGGATCAAGTGAACACATTTCTCTGACAGTCATTGATGAATGCCATCGACATCAGAATTTGCCCACTTCAACAGTTCAATGAGCTTGTCCAGGCATATTCAGCACAACTAAGTGTGACAAACCATGTGGCTGCACCATACTCTTGCAGCATTGTCATCACTTCAGAGTGTCTGAGATACCAATATTCTTTGGTACCTCGAAGACTTGAAAGAATAGAAGACAGACTCACTTGCACATTTTCATCTTTCTGCTTTAATTTCTCTAGAAATTGAGCAGCTGTTATTCCATCTAGTGGACTTGTGAGACGAATAGTAGGTGCAATGCATGCAGACAGAATGCTAAGTTCACTCTCCCAGAGGAGATGAAATAGGTACTGTATGTTATGTCTGAATTTGCCATCTTTACTGAGCACATGGCTAGTGCAGTACTCAGAACCCTGTACACACACTTCTCTTTCATCTAGGCATCTACCTGACCCTTTTGGGAATAGGTCTGGGAAACAGCGTGCTTCTAGTGGTGCCTTCCAAATGCTGACAAGCTCACCTTCCACCTGTTTCATTTGATAGAGATCAATGTTGTCTCCTACCAGATCTCTACCATGTAGTGGGTGAATTGTGTACTGTTCATACACATTGTCACTTGTCTGTCCACTGACCTTCTCAATGATTGGTTTATTTTTTTCTAATAGATCATGTTGGACAGAGAGACTGGCCATCTGATCTATCTCAAGGTCTGTATAAAAGGGATTGTTAGTCTTTAAATAAGTAAGAGCATGCTTCACCTTTTGTACATTTACAACATCTTGCCAGATGATCTTGGACTTCGTTGGAACACCATTTACAAGAATCACCAAACTATTTTCTGTTGAAATTGCTTCCACATTTTCTTGTAGAGGAAGTGGTAGATACATCACGGAACCCTTTAGAGATCTAACAAGTTCTTTCTGTGGAATGTTCTGTGTCTTTGTGTTCAGATGTAGAATGGTTTGTCTTGGTTTCATTGCCTGAATTAGAATGCGTTCAAACATATTCAATGTTGAAATCTCACATGGTGTAACATGTGCCTCCATATTGCTCAGAAGTGACCTTGGTGGCAAAATGTTAGACTTCAGTTTGGAGAAACAGTGCTTGCATAGCAGAATGGTGTTTTCTAACTGAAAGTCAGATTTAAGCAGCAAAAATGTGGAGAGACGGAACCACATGTCATTGTATGGTGACAAGGTTTCGAGGTTCACTGTGACTGTGAACTTCATACAATACATAAAAATACATTTACTATGGGACATGACAGTCATGGAAATGTTTCTTTATGCTTCTATTGCAGAACAAAAAGTTAACCATGAGGCAGTGGACCTTGCGAGAGGTGTGCTTGCTGCTTGAGGCAGTCCAAGTGAGGGGGAATGCCTGCATATTAATGCGGAGCATGAACCTCAAACTGGATCCAATGTGGAGGTGCATCAACAGTTTTTTACATGTGATCCTAAAAGTAAAGAACAAAACAATCACTCAGTTGAAGAGGAAGTGGAAGCTATTGCGCCAGCATTTTTACGTACTTAAACAGTGGCAGAAGATACCGGACAATGACACATCCTGGTACTACCTGGCCTATGAACTCTGGGAGGATGCTGGGAAGCCAGCTGTGGGGGAGCGCCTAACTCACCGTAAGTTACTCAACAGAAGTTTGCACAATGTATGTGACTTTATATAGATTTAGATAGAAATCATTACATATGGTATGACAGTTCATAGTATATTTAAACAATGTACCATGACAAGGAGTGGATATACTGCTGATTTTATCACATCTGGTGTGGTTCAGTCACGAGGCACAGCCGAGTGACTTAACCACACCAGAAGTGGTAAATCCACCCATTTACCCACTCCCTATCATGGTATATTGCTATAATACAGCGTTCAAGTGTTCTTTTTGTTTTTTATAGTGATATCAAACTTGTTATAGTGGATATACTGGAGGATTTACCACAGTCATTCGATCTGTTTTGACCAATGAGGTTACAGGATTTTCATATCCCACAGTATAAGGTTTATTTGACATGCATGCTGTGGTTCAGCTGTGAGGTTTTCCTGAGTGACTGAATAACAGCAGAATCTGGTAATGATAGCGGTGCAGTGACTATACAGTATCCATTGTATATAGACAATATATTTAACTTTATTTAAGGTCTACATAGCTATTATGTTTAGTGAATCTAGTGAGTTTATGCTGTGTTCTTTAACTTAATTTTGGATCTGTATGTTTAGTGTGTATTAGGTACCATGCTATGCAGCCATGCAGCTTAGTGATGGAAACTTCAAAATACTAGTAGAATAAAAGAAAATGTACGTGTGTTGCAGTATTCTGACACATGAAATGAAAATAGTGTTTTTTTATCATGTAGCATTAAGAATGATGTTTGGTTATCTCATGTGAAATATGGTTAAGTCAATATTTGTACTTAATAGGGGTTTGTAGATGTCTCGAGTTGTTGTTGCAATGTTGTCCATGTTTCTGAAACAACTACTGATGCTGATTTCACAGTTGTTCTCTACTGCTCTTCAAACATTATTATTGATATTAACAGCACTTGTAATTTTATATGTACCCACAGTGCTTGTGGTGTGCCTGATGACAGGCAAATGTTACCTATGTGAAGCATGTTTGATGGTTACATCAACTGTTTAAAAAACGTGGTGCAATTAACATTCAAGACTTAGTGATGCCTTTGTTTTTTCTTTTATGACAGGCCAAAGTAGGACTCCCCCACCTGCCCGCGAGGTAGTACCAGCACAGCGTGAAGCTGTGGAGGGTGATCAATCAGACACCGACAGTGTCATTGCCGTCGGGTCCGATGGTAAGATGTTGATAGAAATAATTGTACTATGTAATTGGGGTGCTATGAGGGTATCATGTAAGGTGTGACCTGCACTGCTTAACTAAATTATTTTTAGGAAATACTATTTAGTAAGTAAGTATTACTTGAAGCATCTATGTAGTATTTGTATTTAGAAAATGGGTTGGGAAAATTGTTTTAGCTGATTGACTAAGGCAAACAAACAGCCACTCTCCCATCAGGCAATAGAGACCAGTAAATAATGAGTCTGTGTCTCTACTGCCTGATTAGGTCTCAGATCCTTGTTAAAACAGAATGTTCATTTTGTTAATACAGCCATGTTTTTCTTAATATATAAGTGAACCACACACACACACACACACACACACACACACACACACACACTGTGCATAACACTTTCACACTCATTCCTCCTGCCAAGTCTTCATTGCACCTGCCTTGTCTGTTCCTCTGGCTGCCCGCTGACTTAGCTGTGACCCACAATTTTTTACCTCAGCTAGCAAAACAGAAAATGCCATGACAGAAGTGGTGACTTCTCGTTAGGCTACAACAGATTACACCCCCAACCCCCCCGTCATGACCATAGTTGACCCTCCAAAGAAACAAATACACAGAACACTGCAGAAATGGACAAGTTTGCTTCAGATATTCAAACTGTGTCAGGCTGTGGTGTGAGCTTGGGTGCAGCTTAACTCTGCTGTGCAGGGTGTGTGGAGTGGATGATATTCAATGGAACTGCGACATGGCTCAGCAGTGTTGACTATTGCAACGTGGCTACCCTCCAGTGTGCATGGCACAGTGCAACTGCACTAGCGTAAGTGGCCAGAGTGAAGCATGGGGATGCGGTACCGCAAGTTCCATTTCACCACTGACAGCAACCTAAATACTCAAAAAATAGCATGCCAATGGGGCCATGATGCATGCAAGGTGCATATGGGTCCATTTGTATGTTATCATGGTACATTTGCATGCAGGTGCACTGATGCCTGATGAGTTGCACCTGGCGCCTTCCGAGACAACAGCCGTTGGGGACTGATGCCACCTGCAGCAGAATCACAGGCATTTGCAGTGACAAGATTCTGCTGTTCTGTTTAATATCTGTGGTGGTTCAGTGGAACACTATCTTCCCAATTGTGGACATCTGTACAAATAAATGTAGAATTACACAATTTCTCTGGTGGTACAGTGTGACACTGTCTACACGGTCGCGTTCATCTGCATAACAAAAAGACTTTTGTCTAATATCCCTGGTGGTCCAGTGGACCGCTATCTGCCTGATCATGGGTATTTGTGGAAACAAATACTTCCAATCCCCATGGTGATCTAGTGGTACCCCTGCAACTGCCCACTGAGCCCCAGCACCCCGCTCCCCCTCCCTCAGCCAGTGGGTGGCAGGTCCCACCCTCCTCACACCACAACGTCCGCTGACTGACACTTCGGTAGGTCTGTATGCCCATTGGTCCACAGCGTGAACCAGTGGGTGTGTGACCATACCATAGTACATATTCCACCCACTTGCTGATTTTAAAAAACACTGATAGTGTGGTAGGTGCTTCTCTGCCCCTTTCATGTGCATTTTTTTTGTAAGTATCATTTTTCTATATCCTTGGTGTCCCATTGTACAACTGCCTGCCTGATCATAGGCAACATAAATATTACATTCACCACTAACCCTGTTGATCTAGTGGAGGTGTATGAGTGCTCGCAGTCAGAATTAACATAAAATCCACCTGTTTCACCTGGTACTCCAGTTGACATGTGTGGTCAATTCTGGAGCAAAGTACAAATAAGAGTAAACTGCTATCTGTGCTCTTTAAGTGGAAACCGCTCCTTGACAGCTGAGTAATACCTGCTGTCATGCTTCATCTACCCTCCTGATGAACAAGAGTCAGTAGTACACCACCCACCTGCTGCTCTGCTGTCTGGTGACTGACACTGTTGGTAGGGCTATATGTCCATAATTACACAATGTGAGCCAATGGTCATGCAGCACATATTGTTCAACAGAATGCAAAGATGTGAATTGATCAATGCAAATATGTCTAAAGTGTACTATCATATGGGCTGTACGACCATTGTTCACACTGTGTGACAATGGATGCACAGCCATAGAACTATTTAACTTGGCATATGGTGGGGTGGGTGGGGTAGCTGTTCTGCAGCACTAATGGGGGGGTGGAGTTTGATGTTTAAGGAATAAGGCATAACCAAGGGTTATATTAATGGTCTGTTAATCACCTTCTAGGGTTGTACTGTGGCATGAGGTGTAGCCGAGTGCCACATGCCCCTAGATGGTTATTAACTGATCTTAACATATTCCCTGGGAGTGCCTTATTTCTATTATAAGAAAACATGTTTATAAACAGTGTTAAACCTTGTTCATCATATGGACAATCTCTACATGTATGTTAATAAAAGATTAACATAAGGCTGTTACAATGTTTGTAGTCAATCACAAAGCTCAAATTCTCAGACCCTTGTTTTAATTGGAATTAACGGGTAGGTATGGAGGGCTTTCCACTGCATACTAGGTATTATAGGTTTCTGTTACTGTTTTTTTTTTTTAACTGTAGTTGGACAGACATGTCCACAGAACCACCAGAGCTATTGGTTTATTTTATATTAATTATGTGCAGGATTGGATGCACATGTCTACTGGAACACCAGGGACATAGGTTTGCATTATTTGACTTCAGCCTGCGCTTGGGCTGTGGGAAGATTGATGTGCTGCAGGTGGTTTGTTGTCTGAGGGCTGCTGACTGTCAGTGTGTCAGGGCCAAGTTTTGGGGTATGTTGACCCTGCCATACTAACAGGAAATGGGGTGGGCATCACTGAATAGGTCTATGGACATCTACAGCATCGTACAGTATCTACTATGTATGTACTAGAGGCCAGTAGGGCACAGGACCCAAGGCGCGATGGGAAGGTCATGTCAGATGAATCTAATAGATTTCTTTGACTGGGTGACCAAAGTAGTAGACCAGGGAGGGGCTGTGGACATGGCTTACCTAGATTTTAGCAAAGCATTTGATACAGTCCCACACAAAAGATTAATACATAAGTTAACTAGCCTTGGAGTGGGTTCCCAGGTGGTAGCCTGGATAAAAATTGGCTAGACAACAGGACGCAAAGGGTAGTAGTAAATGGAGTCCACAGTGAAGAAAGGAGGGTTACTAGTGGGGTACCGCAGGGTTCAGTACTGGGATCAGTCCTTTTTAATGTCTTTATAAGTGACATTGCAGAGGAACTGGAAGGAAAAGTATGTCTCTTTGCAGACGACACAAAGATCTACAACAGGGTTGATACGCAAGATGGAGTGGAAAGGATGAGAAGGGACTTGTCAAGGTTGGAGGAATGGTCAAATGTATGGCAGCTCAGATTCAATGCAAAGAAGTGCAAGGTAATGCACCTGGGAAACAAAAACCCAGGGCAAGAATACACAATGGGGGGTGAGATACTGACAACAGTAAAATGGAAAGGGACCTGGGGGTAATTATATCAGATGACCTGAAGGTGGGCAAGCAATATGAGAAGGCAGTAAGGAAGGCTGGTGGGTAACTGGGATGCATAGGGAGAGGCATCAATAGTAGAAAACAGGAAGTTGTTATCCCTCTGTACAGACAGTTGGTGAGACCCCATCTGGAGTACTGTGTGCAGTTCTGGAGACTCCATCTCCACAAAGACGTAGACAGAGTGGAGGTTATCCAGAGGAGGGCAACCAAAATGGTGCAGGGTCTGCACCAGAAGACATACAAAGAAAGACTAAAGGAGCTTAATATGTATACCCTTGAGGAAAGGAGGGAGAGAGGGGACATGATAGAAACTTTCAAGTACCTCAAGGGAATCAACAAAGTCCAAGAGGGTAGCATCTTTCAGAAAAAGAGATTTGCAAGAACAAAGGGGCACAATTTGAAGATAGAGGGGGGACAGCTCAGAGGTAATGTGAGGAAGTATTTTTTCACAGAGAGGGTTGTGGATGCATGGAACAGCCTCCCTGAGGAGGTCATGGAGTCAAGAACAGTGGGGGAATTCAAGAATGCATGGGACAGACATAAGACAGTCCTAGTGGGGGGTAGGAGGAAGTAAGCTGTTGGTTAGCTAGGATCTGCAGCTTATCTGTTAGGTAGGAAAATGGGCAGACTAGGTGGGCCAAGCGGTTCTTATCTGCCATCAAATTCTGTGTTTCTATGTACACACATGGTGTTACAATCACAGTGCGACGTATAATAATGATGTGGTTACAAATTTTAGGAATTATCTGTAACATTGTTGATGTTATTCATGTAAGTCACTCTCTCACTGTACAGATGAGAACAGTTGCTGTGTGCATGTCACTGTTGATTAATAACAGAACACCATATAAACACAGAAGTGTCATTGCAAAGAGGGATGTGTTTACATGTTTCAGTTACACAATGACAGAGTATTAAAAATGCAGTTAATAACAAAAAGTATAGTTGTACCTTGATATTTTGTGGTATATGTTATCATTTTTTTTACTTGTTTGTTTCATAGAGCTGAGCCTGTGAGAACAGTGGAGGTGAAGCAGGAGCCCGGCACCAGCTTGCCACGTAAGTACCATCACAACAGATATTCATGCAAGATGTAGTGTTATAGTATCCTAAAACCGGAATGTATGTTATCATCACTGTGTGTTTGTTAGGCAGTTGTGTAATGACTGATATCATATAGTAGGACTGTTCAGCATTCTTTCATAACGTAAAGAATGCATGTGAAGGCTGTATAGTACTACATTGTTCAGAGATGCAAATGAATACATTATACATCTGTGTTCACTAGTATGGTACAAGGTTCATGCTCATTTGCTTCTGTTGTGTACAGTGTGTGTTCAGCCCTATTACACAGAGTCAGTAATTATGCATCACGCATTCAAGTTCGCATGCAGGTACGTACTGCCACTGACAGAAGTGAAGGGGTGGAGAGTGTAAATGTTGCTGGTTAGTGGTTGGAAGAGGAACAGTGTAGAACAAGATAACAAAGGATGTTTTACTTTGATATTATATTGCAGGGATTTCTGTAATAGGCCTGTGAGTGTTGTAGTGGGACACCAGGGACATAGCAAGCATGATTACTATAGTAATACACACAGTCAGCATACTGTGCAGGATGAAAGTGCAGCTGTAGCTTGGGAGGTCACTCAGAGCTGTCAGCTGTCATGCTGCAAGGTCTGATGTGGCAACCAAGCTGTGAGTGACAGTTGTAGAACATTTAAAACAGCAATTCTACTCATTAAAGTACAACCCGTATGCCTGGGTGTATACTAACATAGTAAGAATGCCACTAGAATAGGTGTCACGGCCTATTGCGTCTACTCGTTTGGCCAGCTGATGCCCTGGTATCTGAGCTTGCTGCCTCCCCCTGAGCTTCTCTGGCTGCTCCCTTCCCAGTTCCAGATATTCTGACTGCATTTAACTTTTATTCTGGAACCGTTATTCTATAACTGTCCCACATCCTCTTGAGCCCCTGTACCATGTCTGCGTGCACCAGCCCCCTGGGCACCACATTACATTGATCCACCACCCTCCTAGTGAAGTACACCTCCTTCTTTTCCCCTGAATTTTCCCTCCTCTAGTTGCAGCGATGGTTTCCCCCTCTTCCTTCCTTCAAGCCATCCTAACTGCTACTCTCTTATTTACCCCCTTCATGTACCTGAAGATGTCTATCATGTCTCTTCAGCCCTTGTGTCTGCCAATGTGTACATATTTAGGTCTTCGCTCCTCTCCACATAGGTCCTGTTCCCCAAGTCCCACATTATTTTTGTCACCCTATTCTGGACGCTCCCCAGGAGTTAAATGTCTGTCTTTAAGTGTGGCATCCGCAGCTGCATACAGTACTTGAGATGCATTCTCACAAACCACTTACACAGATGGATTATTACTTCCCTTCTTCTGGAGGCAATCCCACTAACGATGCATCCAGCATCCTGTTGTTCTTAGCTGCTGCCCTCGTACAAGTGTACAAGTTGTTCATCTTGACATACAACAACAGCTTCAAGTCCCTGACAGCAATAAAAACTTGTAGCATTTCACCACCCCGGGTGCACACTTGGTATGGGTTTCTGTGTCTCAGGTGCAGTACCTTGCACTTCACTGCATTTAACCTCATCATACTTTTTCTACTACATCTTTCCATTGATCCAGGGCAGCCCGTAGAACCAACCAGCCCTTCTGCCCATCCATTAATGCCCCCAGTTTTGAATCATCTGCAAACAGAGTCATCTTACTCCTGATACCTGCCCTTATGTCAGACACATAGGTGGTGAACAGGAGGGGCCCACGTACTGATCCCTTTGGAAAGCTACTGATGACCTTCCTTGGGAATGAGACTATCCTGCCAATGATGAAGCTCTGGGTTCCTTGTTGGAGCCAATTGGCTATCCATCTGATGTGTTACTACATCCTGGACTGCATATTGGTTTTGTATGTAACATGGAATGAGAATGAACATGATAATTGTGTTGCAGATTCTACTGTTCTGTTTCGATAGAATGATATTTAATTGCAGGTCCATAACACTTTTTAATATCACACTGACATGCATCACTGTATTATGCGTGGTGTAAAGTTGTATTTCATGCACATCACTTCTGAACACAGCTCCTACTATTTATTTACATGCTGTGTGCAGAATGTATTAGAGTAAGGACTTACTAAACTCAGTCAACTCTTGCTTACTAAATCTGTAAGATGGTTTCAAGTGTTACAAAACCATTGTGACAGATGAAGTTGAAAATTTGATGAAAACATTATAACTGGTCATGGGCATCTATCACAAACACTATTGTGAAGTTGATCATATGGTGAAGAAGTTGTTTAATTAAAATTAAAATAAGAAACTTTCACTGATTGTGTTGCTGGTCAGTTAATCACGACTTAGGAAATTTTGGCATTTGGTTACAGTTTCTGCCACAATACAGGCATGCAGAGCATGAGAATAACATAAAAATGACAGTTTGTTCATGATTTACTGCTTAAGCAATGTTATGTCAGTTAGAAATGATTTTTATACATGGAAATATGTACAGAGGGTGAATAACAACTCGATATGTGTGTGTCTTTTGTAGCAATCGTTAAACTGATGATGATGATGTACACATTAAATTATGTAATTATACTGTTGGTGTGCAGGTAGTCAAATATTCTCTTGCAGGTGTGAAGAAAGACTATAGCCACAGATGCTAAAGTGTAGTTGTCCACACACAATGAATATGTAGTATCACTGTATGATACTGTACTGTTTATTATGCTAAACCATTTAGATACTGACTATTGCTGTATAGTAAGTTAAATACAACAATAGCATAGGAAGTGTACTGTTCTTAGAACTCTTTTTATGTTGTCAGCAAACGACATAATATGGTGCGAAAATATTATAACTGAACAGGCAAGACAAAAATCTATATTTGTATCACAGTTCTAAATAGTGTCAGTAGTGGCAAAAAATGTATAACTATTACTGAATTAGATATAAATATTGTAAGGTGAAAGACAGAAAGGACATCACTGTTTTGAGGCTGATGTATTGATTTATGTTTTTTGACTCTTTGTAGGGCGCCGCCATGAGAAACGCTGTACTGGCCACTGCCGCTGTTACCGCAGGCTTGAGCGCAAGGTTGTTGGTCTAAAAAAAGATAATGTTGCGCTCCTTGAAGGGCAGCTGAGAATGCTGTCTTTCATGGAAGCACAACAGTGGACCGTCAACCTTGTGCTTGAGCCTGTGGTGACTGCGGCTGATGACACCGTGGCCAGTACCAGTACTGCACCTCCACCACCACCTGTACCTGCCAGCTTCCCTGGGGCGAAATGACCACCTTCCATCAGAGTCCGGTATTTTCTCTGGAGGGCCAAACAACTTCCACTTCCGTTGCGCCTCCACATCGGATCCAGTTTGTAGCTTGGACTGCTTCAAGCAGCACACACCTCTAGCAAACAGTGGCTGCTAATAATTTTATAAAAAACTGTTTGGATAATTATATTTATTTTATTTTTTTTCAAATGTTTTATATACAAGAAAAATAAATACAAAGAAATATATATTTTTTATGTATTATATTTTAAAACTACTAAAAATCTATATTTCTTCTTTTTCCCCTTTTTCAACATTTTAAAAGTTGTATATTTTTGTATTTTATTTTTGTAAAGAATGACTTTTGTAATTCACATTTGAAAAAATATTTTTTTACTTTTATAAAAAAATAAATATTTCATAAATATTACTTTTTGGTTGCGGTATTATTCTATTGTGGGGATGTTTATCATCAACATTTGTGACAAAGGGTTACACAAGTGTTATTTAATCATTTCCTGAAACATTATAGCAGATTCATGTGAGATTAAAATCAAGATACATATGTAGGCTAATAACGCAATAAGCAATGACCAAGGATCATGTTAATGGTCTGTCAATCACCTTCTAGGAGTATACTGTGGCATGAGGTGTAGCCGAGTGGCACATGCCCTTAGATGTTGATTAACTGACCATTAACATAATCCGTGGGAGTGCCTTATTGCTCTTATAATAAAGAATGTTTCTAAACAGAGTTACAGCTTATTCAGCATATGGTTAAGCTTTACATGTATGGTAATACTAGATTAACATAAGGCTGTTAGAATGTTTGCAGCCAATCAGAAAGCTGCATTCTTCAGACCCTTTTTATAATATATATTGAAAAAGGTGTTGCACTATTTAAGATGAGTTTAATAATTGTAGCCATAAGGGACTTCCAGGAATTATGTCTATGGACAGTTTATCAGCCTGTGAGTGCATCTGTTACACTGTACATCTTGAGTCGTGGTACAACAGTAGCAGGTGATTAACAGACCATTAATACAACTGATCGTCATGCTTTATTGCTTATATATTATATAAGAAACCATTTGGCTTACCTACTTTGATGAAGAAGATTGTTATAGAAAGCATTTAAGGTTTTAACAGATAAAACATTTCAATTATTCTAATGTTACGGATGTTGCAGTGTTATGAGTACGTTCTTGTACCTACATTAGTAAGTATGAGTCTGTCAGAATTTTTTTTTCTAGTACAGAAATAGAAGAGGAAGATGTTAAATATGAATATTTAAAAAGTGTGCTTACAAATAGAGTACTACATTCATTGTGTGTTAGAAGACTAGGTACACTGACTGCACAAAGATAATGAGTAAAACACTGCAACATGATAAATTAGTATTGACATAACAGTGTTAAGTGAAAGTAAATACATAAATATAAAAAGCAATATGGTCAGATGGATGTTGTCTTAGTCTTCATAACAGAAAATAGTATTAGATGAGTTACTGTACTCTTCATCTTGGTATATTTCAGTATGTATGTGCAGTCCTGGAAAAAAAAAAAAAAAAACATATACTATTGGTACTAATTCTCAAAAAGACAGGATTGTCATGGCAAAAAAAAATCCATTTAATGCATCAGTTAGGGTTGTTCCACAGTGACAAAAGTGAGGAAATTCGGTGTGAGTGTTGAAAACCCTGACTCCAAATTCACCCCACCAGCTCCACAGACACACACACACACACACACACACACACACACACACACACACACACACACACACATATGCAAGTATGGGGGAGGACCAAGGCAACACGACCAATGACAGACAACCAGCAGCAGGTGACAGAAATAACAAACAATTGTCTAAATATACTATAAGACATCCCCACCCACCTGACCAGGTACTGCATGCTCAGTGGAGATCAACAGCAAAACTGAGGCCATGTACACCAAACGTACACATCCCTGATTGCAGCTGCACACAACGTACCACACTTAGTAGTTGCATGGCCTTACCTACCGATGCCCCACACCCCACCACACCTGGTACTGTACCGTTAGTCTATATTAATGATGCAGGTTCATGATCACAGTTGTACAAAGGTTTTAACACTACTGAGTGCACATAAATTAAGAGAACAACATAAATTAATTACAAGACACAGGCATCGTCAAGATAAAAGTAGTGTTGCATTTACTATGTGATTTTCATAGTAGTAAATTTACTGCAACTGTATGCTCAAGATAGAGAGGGTCAAGGTATGTAAAAGCACTGCCTGTACAAGGATGTGAAACTCCTACTGTCAGTATCAGATACACAGTTTACTGAGGAAGGTGTACTGCTGATGTACATATATATACTTCAGTGTGTCTGTATACTTAAGATGCAGTAACTATTCTTTGTAAGAAACAGTGTAATTGCCTGGGTGAGGCCAACCAACTTGTAAATATCCTAGCACTACTGAGCCAACAATGACGTAGCTGTATCACAGATGTCTATAGGATGCATTTTCCTGTAGGCACTTACTGAGGATATACTACCTGGTAAAGATAATATCATTGCCTCTGTAATGACTCACTTATTGAAATAGTGGAACATTTAGTGTTGTTGAAATGAGTGTTCTATACCACTTATGGACACAGCCTGACCTTTTTAGTAGTTGTTTTATACTCAGGCTGCAGTGCCTAGTCTTTGGGTGTGGCACAATTATTTATTTTATTTATTTATTTAGCTTTTGTTGACCGGGTAAGTGCACTAGACAAATCCTGCCTATTTTCAGGCACGACCGGGATACAGATGAATACCAACTGACCTTGAACCAGATTAAGCTGTTGGTGGTATTTTTAGTGAATGAGGAATTTGCCAGGACACCGGGAAATTCCCTACTCTTTCGATAAGCCATGGGATCTTTTAGCATCCACCTGAACTACCACCAATCCAGGCAGATGGGACCTCGTTTAATGTCTCATCCGAAAGACGGCACCTCAGAAATGCAGCACCCCTCTCATGCTGCATTACAGTGTCAGTACTGGGATATTAACCCAAGTGCCAGATGTGGGAACTGAACCCACAGCCCTCTGACCTGCCGGCCTCAGAGGCGAGTGTGCTACCTACTGAGCCACTGTCACTAATGTATCACACTGATAACTATCTTAATTGTGCCACAACAGGAATCAAGTAGGTATAGGTAAGACTTGCTGCTGCCCACATAGCCTCACCACTGGCTAAAATATTTTCACTATCCCTGATCACTAGCACTGTCCCAGTCCTGTGGAAGTTTGCTCGAATAACTCCTGTATTATAAAAAGGGGATAAAAAGGACATTAACAACTACAGACCTATTGCTATTCTCTCCGTTTTGTCAAAACTACTAGAAAAGGCGGTTGCTACCCAAACACGTGACTTTCTAAACAAGTGGGATATCCTATCTGACGCCCAACATGGTTTCCGTAAAAACCATAGTACATCCACTGCGCTATCGAAACTCACCTCTGACATAATCTCTAACATGGACGGAGGTAGACTCACAGGTGCTGTATTCATAGACCTTACAAAGGCTTTCGACCTTGTGGACCACCCCCTACTCCTATCCTGTTTACATAGCCTAGGTTTCTCCTCTCCAGTTGTACATTGGTTTAGTAGCTATCTATCCGATAGGTCTCAAGCAGTTAAATTTAACTCAGCCATTTCTGACTCAGCCTCAGTAAATGTGGGGGTTCCTCAAGGCTCCATCCTTGGTTCTCTCCTTTTCTCACTCTATATAAATAATGTCCCCTGTGCCCTTCAAAATTGCTCATCTCTCTTGTATGCTGATGATCTTGTCATTTATGCCAGTGATAAAAATGTGGAGAATCTGAACTCAGCACTTCAATCTGATTTCACAAATATACAAAACTGGCTGTATGAGCACAAGCTGGTCCTAAACATAAAGAAAACCAAGGCCATGGCTCTTTGGCTCTACCCCTAAACTCCGAGGAGCCCTGTCTCCCTTACAGTCTATGACTCAGAGGATACAACACTAGAAACTGTCTCATCTTTAACTATCTTGGTGTCATGCTTGACAAATCCTCTGATCTGAGCCTGCAACATTCAATCCATCTGCAAGGCTATAAACTGCAAACTCAGTGCTGCTTGCAAATCTGGATACTTGCTTACGCCATCTCAAAAAAAGCCATTGCCAGGGTGTACTCCTACCTTCCCTAACCTACAGTGCCCCCATCCTCTCTAGTGCTCACAAACTACCTCCAGAAATGGGATGTCACCTACAATAACATATCTCTATAGCATCCTCATCCTCAAGACAAAAGCACCGCTGTCAGCTTTATGTTGACTTAGGATGGCTCTCCCCTATGGCCACAAGAAAATATTATCTTGGCTCCCTTACTGACTCTGTTGTAAGGCTCAAATCCCCCAAATCTCTGGCAGAATTTTTAATTCCACACTCCATCCCTCGCAGTCTCAGGTCTGTGGAAAACTCTCTACTCCAAGTTCCTAGTTGCTCTACCACAAAAGGTACTGGGGCTTTCAAATGTGTGGCTCCCATGTTCTGGAATACTCTTCCCCCTCAGCTCAAATCAGCTGAAACTCATCAGAAATTTAAAACAGAACTTCACTGCTATATATTGCACACTGGCCCCTGCACTTGCTTCAATCCTACCTGATGACCTTGTCAAGGTGAGGTGCCCCTGATTTCTCTCTCTCTCTTTCCTTCCCTTTCCTCTCAGATTAAGTCTGGTTCCCCATACTTTGTTCCTTAGCCCTAAAGACTTGCCCTCCCTTGCTGTTCTCCAATCTCTCAATCCTCTATACCTTTTAGTTTGACCTTTAACATTGAAATCTCTGCTGAACTGTAATTTGCTTGACCTATCCTTGTTTGCCCCAACAATTGCTACTTACCTTGCCCACCGTGGCCTACAGATGTTTTGTTTACCTCCTATTTAAGCCCTGGTATCTGTTTCCTCACCACGAGTGAACCTGAAATGCTTTTTATTAACTCTGTTATGTTAAGATATTTTTACATTATGTACCGTTGCCTAAAACTTCTGTTTGCTTTCTCCCCATGTTAAAAAATGGAGATGTTTTGTACCTGTCTTATTTTATGTTGTACTCTCCCGGGTCGTACCTGAAAATAGTCATTGTGTTGGCTAGTGTACTTACCCGGTAAACAAAAACTAAATAAAAAAATTAAATAAATAGTGTAGGTATAAATAGAATGTCTTTTAGTATTGATTTTACTTACAATGGGATAAGTGTAGTAGGATAGTAGTGTTCATGGTCTATCACAGACTCTGTCAGTTATAATCACACTAAGGGTTGGATGGCTGGTATCATCAAGTTACATTGTTCATCTTCATGAGTTAATCTTCGTTGCCATTCTCCAGTTACTACACAGTACATGGGGTGACTGGGTGGGGCACTGTGTTGCTAAGGTCCTGCAGTGCTTAGCAGAGGAAGAGTATCTATACATGAAGGTAATCAGACATATTATACCTGCACAACTCCTTGGTTTTGCTCTGCTCTATAGCTGAGGTGGCCCACCAGGTGTGGTGGGGTGTGGGGCATCAGTAGATAAGGCCATGCAACTACTAAGTGTGGTACGTTGTGTGCAGCTGCAATCAGGAATGTGTACATTTGGTGTACATGGCCTCGGTTTTGCTGTTGATCTCCACAAAGCATGCAGTACCTGGTCAGGTGGGTGGGGATGTCTTGTAGTACATTTAGACACTTGTTTGTTATTTCTGTCACCTGCTGCTGGTTGTCTGTCATTGGTCATGTTGCCTTGGTCATCCCCTGTACTTGCATATGTGTGTGTGTGTGTGTGTGTGTGTGTGTGTGTGGTGCTGGGGGGGGTGACTTCAGAGTTAGGGTTTTCAACCCTAACACCAAATTTCCTCACTTTTGTCACTGTGGAACAACCCTAACTGATGCATTAAATGGATTTTTTTGCCATGAATAAATACATATATATGCATCCATGGAGGGATGGGAGCGCTGGCTCCAGTAAAATAAGGATACATTTATACTATCTCAAAATGTAACCATGGAGGGATATATATATATATATAGTAGCTGTGGAAGCACAGGGCCTTCCAGGCCCTGCACTTCCATTTATAGTACAAAGGTGACTAATTTGTCAACATAGTCTTCTCATTACCCCACCTCATGCTCCTGTTACAGAAAATATTTGAATCCCCACCAAAACGGAATTCCACGCAACTACAATGCCATTCCATGCCACTTATGTGAAAAAAAAATTTTTGGCTGGGATTTGAAAAATGACAGCTGTGATATACATGAGGTGGGGTAATAAGATGGCTATGTGGAAGATCTGGGGTCAAAATATTTAAAATTTCAAAAGTTATGAGTTGGTGTAGCAAAATTGCAATGAATGGTCATAAGTTTGGCATTTGTTTCATATTTTGATCCCAAATTTTGAACATGCTCTTCTTATATGCCACCTCATTTTATTTTTATTTTATTCTTTGGTAACTGGGTAAGGCCCACTAGGCACATGCGCCTGTTTTCAGGGGTGACCTGAGAGCACTGGGTGGTTAAGTGACTTACGAACATATGAAATTTGCCAGCAGATAAAGGCCTAGAGGTCTATCAAGTCTGCTCGAATGTGCAGCTAGCACCCCTTATTCTGCAGCTGCCCCTCCCTTCCACCCTTCCCCTTCATTAACCCTCCCCCTTGTCCTGTCCCATCCTCATTTGATGCAGTCCACTATTCTACTGCATACCACTTCAGCAGGCAATGCATTCCACCCAGCCACCACCCTCTCTGTAAAAAAGTGTCTCCTCATCTCCCTCCTGAACCTTCCTCGCTCCAGTCTCATATCATGGCCCCTGGTGGCCCTCCCCTCCCTTACTTTGAACAGCCCCTCTGTACCCGTCTTGTTTTTTCCTTTCATGTATTTAACAATTTCAATCATGTCACCCCTGTCTCTCCTCTTCTCCAGTGAGTACATGTTCAACTCCTTCAACCTCCTCTCATATGATAAGTCCCCCAGACCCTTGATCATCTTTGTTGCTCTGCACTGCACTCCTCCAGTAACTTAATGTCCTCTTCAGATACAGACGCCAGTACTGCACACAGTACTCCAGGTGTGGTCTAACTAATGACCTATACAGTGGCAGAATCACCTCCTCCCTCCTCGAGGATATACCCCTTGCAATACAACCCAGCATTTTGTTGGCTTTTGCAGCTGCCTTCCTACATTGTGTCGAGTTGTTCATTGACCCTGTAATGAGCACACCCAGATCCTTCTCCTCCTCTGTCTGGGCTAGCTGCACTCCCATTAGCTGGTAACTCCTCCTTGGGTTCTTCATCCCAAAATGCAGCACCTTGTACTTTTTGGCATTAAAGCCCAGTTGCCAGGTGTCTGACCAGGTTTCAAGCTTTGCCAGATTTTCCTGCAACCCCTGCCATCCCCCTAGGTCATCCACCACCGCGCCTACCTTGGTATCATCAGCAAACAGACTGATCTTGCTCTTGATGTCCCATGATATGTCTGCAATGAATATCCCAAACAACAGTGGTCCCAACACCGAGCCCTGTGGAACACCGCTCATCACTGCCCTTGGGTGTGAGAGCTCCCCACCCACCACCACCCTCTGTTGCCTTCCCTGCAGCCAGTTTCCTACCCATCTCACCAGCTTTGCACCCACCCCCGTGCCTACTAACTTCCTTCCCAGCATTCCATGTGGCACTGAGTCACACAGTATGCAATTAGAGGTTGTGAAAATCAAACCCATGTCTGCTGGATGTATCAAACTCATTCACAGCTTGCTATGCTAACCTCTAGGCTATACTGCCAGTCAAAGAAAACAGCGAGGAGGCTGGAAACTACAGGCCTATCAGCCATAAACCCTGTAGGTGAAATTTTTCAAATCCATTCCAAAATGCCATTCCACGCCACAGGTATGAAAACACATTTTGGACAGGATTTTGAAAATGACAGCTGAACTGTTCATGGGTTGGTATGAAAAAGTGGCTATGCTGAAAATGTGGACTCAAAATATTGAAAATTACCAAAGTTATGGGTGTGCGTAGAAATATTTCAGTGAACAAGTGTAACTCAGCCATTTTTAGGCATTTTTGTCACCAAATTTTCAACATGACATTTTTGGGACCCCACCTCATGAACAGTTGTGGTGAAATTCCATTATTCGGTCCTGATAGGTGATTTTGCACAGCAAGCACAAAATCCCCTTCTGGACCTGATTAACATATTGACAGTGACAGTGTTTATGAGGTGGTGTCCCAGAAAGGGTATGCCATTCACACAGCGAATGCTCAATGGCGAAATCCCTCACAGAGATAATCTCGGCTGGTTTTGAGATTGTTGCTGTGAGGGACCCGAGGGGTGAAATTTTGCCCTTTCACCATTTTTTGCCCCCCTTCAAATCAACTCTGACTTGGATTTAGGTATCTTAAGAAAGGAGGTGAAGATGGTGCAGCCCCCTACATGTGGGATTGGGGAGCACAGCCCCCCCAATAGAAACACACAATGTCTGACAGACAAAATTTTGCCTGTCCACTTTGGGGATCTCACCATGCCGAACTTTGACAACACTGTTGTTGTTTTGGCATGGTAAAACCCAAAGAAAGATCATGTTGAAAATTTGGTGAAAAAATTCCATAAAATGGCACAGTTATGCGCATAAGTTCAAAACTCCATTGAAATATATTATACAGCACTTACCTTTATTCCTCAATTTGTGGTTCAGCTTTAAAGAGTGCAGACGTGTCCCAATCCACAGAAGATGACAGCCTATGACCTCTGGTGGTAAGTATTGGGTAAGGGATGTGTGGGGTGATGGGTGCTCAATGGGAAGGTCAGGATTGGGGCGGGGGATGGTGGGGACCATGATGGACAATTTTTTTCTTTTCAATTTCAGGTTTAAAAAACAAAATAAAAAGATGGCAGGGGACTGTTTTCTTTTTTGCAGGTACATATAACATAAATTTATTTCCGTCCACTAGGGGTGGGCTCCCCAGTGTCCCACTCTGCTTGGGGGGAATTCCAAATGTCAGCATGAGGATTCGGCCTCCCCCAATGTCTGCAAACATTAGTAAAACAATGGGCTATGGGGGGTATCTGACACCAAGGGTGGGCATCAAATTATATAAGTTTAATTTAAAAAAACAGGGAGGTAAGAGGGGGTGCCACTAGACACCAGGAAAATACATTACAGCATGGGGGAGGGCACAAAATTCACAATAAAGGATCCTTTATCATGACTTATGATACAAAAAGGGATTCTTTTTTTGTATCATGCGGTCATGAAAAAGTAGTCCTAACATTAAATAAAACACATTTCTGGGGCATATCTCTAATATTGAAGTGCAGATTGTACTTTTAGGGGGTCCTGATCAGCCAGCTAGGTGTGGTGGTCTCTCTGCAGGATGTCATTTTTGTGGCTTTTTAATTTTTTTTTAAACAGAAAGCAATATGGTGGATCACGAAAAGGGATTATAGTCTCATGAAAAAGGAACTGATCTTGTGAGAATGATTCCTTTTTCTTGAGGTCAATCCTTGGACAAACTTTATCCCTAAAAAACTGAAAGGAGATTTCCCACCAAAAACAATGGAAAACCTAAAATTATAACTTTGTAACAGATTAATATTTTTTCACCAAACTAAGCATGGCAGTTCTGTTACCCAAGCTGGTTGTACCATAAAAAAAGCACCAAAATTCCACACTGTGTGGATGCATGGCAATGAGGAAAACACTGCAAAAAAAGGCGACTTTTAAGATTTTAACACCATCTGGAACTCAGAATCTGTACATCTGACTGGAAAGAAATATGGGCCCGATTCTCAAACGGGTCTGTGATCGGTGCAAGCTGCAGCAAGCAGCAGCCTGCACCAAAGCCCCATATGCCAGGGACCCTGCACCGGATTCAGGTACAGGAAGGGTCCCAGCATTTAAGTCCCCACACTTTCCCCATTCCGTCCCTTGCGGAGAACACCTGGCACATGGAGGTGTCTGTCGCAAGCCCTGTGCAGCACAGGAAATGGCACCTACTATAAATATGTGCACAGTGACTGCCACCAGTCTCAGGCACTATGCCCATATGTACAGTATGGTGCTGATGCAGACCACAGTCGGTGGCTGGCCAGGCACCAAGGGGTGGGTTCCCCTAGACCACCAGGTAGTGGGCACTGCAGTGATTGGGCACATGCCCATGCCACATGCAGGTGGCTGGGCAGCATTAGGGATGGGCTGGTGACATTGGGGATGGGTGACAGGACCTGGCAGGATGGGGCACCATCAGCAAACAGGGGGCCAACTGCAGCATACAGTGGCACATAGGCCAACTGCCCCAGTGGAATATATTCTAAGTCCCACTACTCCAGCTCTGGCTGGTCTAAGGGCACTTAGAATATCTCCCACTGGGTGCTGTCTGTGAATAGCAAGCTGCAGCCTGCATTAGCGCAGTCCACCTAGCACTGTGTTGCAGCACTGTACTGAGTGCAGGGCTGGTGCAGGACCCTGTTTGGGACAGGCGGCCTGTGGTCGACACAGGCCACCTTCGTGAATTGCGTGAAGGCAGCCCTGGACACAAGGTGCACCTTGCACCATCTCTGTCTGGTGCAAGCACCTTGTGTCAGACACAGGGATTTGGGAATCGGGCCCATGGCATATCAAGAGATCTACTCCATGGGACAGCGCATGCCAAAGTTTGTACAAATCAATTGATTGATTGCAAAGTTATTAAAGTGCAAAACTTGAGGTTTGACATTAAACAGGCTACTCAACCCTAACTAACTGTGTGTGTGTGTGTGTGTGTCTGTATATATATATATATATATATATATATATATACACAGTGACGCAATAGCATCACTATAGTTAGGGTGTTCAATGTTAAACTCCTAACTGTGCACATTAATGTGACACTGTTTGGCCAAATGAGCTGAAATTTTGCATGTGTTGTCTTGTAGACAAGGTGCTGTGATCCTGCCTCATTTTGCCTCAGTATACCTAGGTAGACCTCAGTACTGCAAGACTTTTTTATGTCTACCACTGTATTGATATGTGGAAATTTCTGTGATGACAGCTTGTGCAGTTTCTGAGGTCTGCATGTGTAATTTTTTGTAAAAGTAGAATTTTTTCCTATATTTACAAACATATGTACATACAAACTGTAAGCAGAAAAAAGCCATTTGGTCTATTGAGTCTGCTCGAATTTGCAGCTAGCACCCCTACTCTGCAACTGCTCCTATGACCCTACCCCTTCCCATGACCTTCCCTTTTGCCCTATCCCAGCTTCTCTTGAAGCATCCCTCTGTTTTATAGGCCACAACCTCTGCTGGTAGTGCATTCCACTTGGCTACCACCCTTTCCATAAAGAAATGCATCCTCATTTCCTTTCTAAAACTTCCACCCTCCAATCTCATGTCATAACCCAAGTGTTTATCTCCACCCTCCCTCCCCTTAAACAGTCCCTCAGTGCTTGTCCTGTTTACTCCTCTCATGTACTTAAATGTCTCAATCATATCCCCCCATCCCTCCTCTCCCCCCAGAGAGTACATGTTCAACTCCCTCAGTCTAACCTCATATGGTAACTCCCCCAGACCCCGGATCATCTTTGTTGCTCTGCATTGCACCCCTTCCAGTAATCTAATGTCCCTCTTTAAGTAAGGGCACCAAAACTGAATGCAGTACTCCAGGTGGGGTCTAAATAGTGATCTGTATAACATCAGAATCACCTCTCTCCTCCTAGAGGTTATACCCCTTGCAATACAACCCAGCATCTTGTTGGCCACTGCTGCTGCTTTCCTACACTGTGCTGAGTTGTTCATTGCTCCCATTATGAGCACCCCAGATCTTTATCATCCTCAGTCACTGCTAGCTGCACCCCCCCACCCCCAGATGATAGCTCCTCTTTGGATTCTTTGCCCCGAAATGCAGTACCTTGTATTTTTTTACTTTGAAACCAAGCTACCAGGTGTCAGACCATATCTGCAGCCTTGTAAGATTTTCCTGCAATCCCTGCCACCCCCCCTTGGTCATCCACCACTGCTACCATCTTGGTGTTGTCCACAGATAGACTGATCTTTCTATTTAAGTCTACCAAGATGTCCACAATAAATACCCCCAAATAACACTGGCCCCAACACTGACCCCTGTGGGACCCCACTCATCACTGCCCTTGGGGATGACAATTCTCCTCCCAATACCCCCCTCTGCTGCCATCACTGCAGCCAGTTCTCCACCCATCTCACCAATTTTGCTCCTGCCCCTGTGCCCCTTTGCTTTGTCCAACCTCAGTGCCCTTATCCCCTCTAGCACTCTATCTTCAGTGATTTCACCATCTGTCACCCCCTCTCCCTCTGATCCTATCCTTCCCCCAGCCTTAGGCAATTCTCCCTTTCTCTTTAGTAAAAATTGAGCAAAAGTAGTCATTAAGGGCTTTTGCCTTTTCACCCCCTTTTTCCACCCATTCCCCGTCCATCTTAATCCTTGCTATCTGATCCTTACAAACCCTTTTCTCCCTGATGTACCTGAAGAAGTCTTTTTCTCTCATCCTTAATTCCCTTCACCAGCTTGATCTCCCTTGATGCCTTTGCTACCCTTACTTCCCTGGTCACCTCCTTTGCTTCCTTCAGGTACTCCTCCTTGTCCTTCCCCCCTCCCAGTTCTCCTGTATCTCCTATAGATGACTCTTAACATTGTTTGTTTGTTTTTTTGCTGTCACCTACAGCCTACATGGAATGGAATTTTTTCCCCAAACTTGCAGGGACATGTGTAATGTCTTAAGGTAGTGTCTTTTATACGTCTGGTGAAAATATAGTAAAGAGTTCCAGAGCTATAAATCTTTAAAGATTAGTGTTTTCCCATCTGAGCATGTGTAGTAGGATTTTTGAGGTAACGTATTGGTGCAAAATGAAATATTTGATTTTGCAAATGGCCTTTTCTGGATTTGGGACCACTTGAATGGCACATCACCAAGCATTTTGTTGTGCCGTGCCAACTGTCATCTTGTTAATTTTTTCCATGAACTAAGAAGTGTGGAAAATACATAAACATGCTGTCATTTTAAAAAACAAACACCAGCATCTAACTAAATGGGCCTGGTTTAGCTAGATTCTAATATTTATTTTTAAAATCACAGCCCAGAAATAACTTTTCTGGGGACCCAAAATCCCAGGTGCCCAGCTTAGTGTGATGAGCCTTTCATCCACATTCTCTGTATGAGAACAGCAGGACTTTCTTGACTTCTGCAGCCACAGCTGGAACTCATGCTGCAGGCTTCAGTGATAGCAGTGAGACCCTATTTCCCTGGGGTCTAATAGCACCCCTATAGTGGCACCCTCCAATTGTTGAAAGGAATAATTCAGTCTACCCTCCCTCCCAGCCTGGCCATAAAAGATAACTTACTTAATTAAGTCCAAGAGACATTTAATCTTTCTGTGGAAATGTGGGAGCTGCCTCTGCACACCCCTATCTGGTGTTGAAGTGCAGGAGTGTGGATAAAGGAATTGCCACATCTGTCCCATAGCTATGCTGGGCCACACAATTACAGAGTGGCTTGTTTTATGCCCTATTATGTGCTGCTGAATCCACTGTGGAGGAGAGTAAGCTGAGCATAGATTATTGTGCTGAAGATGACTTGCTGTTATAAAGACAGTCACAGAGAAAGATGGATGCCTGCTGTGTGTGTATCAATCTAGCAAACAAGAAAACAAAACCTGAGTAAATACATTTCATTTTTCTATTTTTTTATTTTTATTTTTTTATACTGGTAGGCATGTGAGCATGTCTGTCCATTTTCAAAAGTGTCCAGTCATGAACAACAAAGCAAAGAAACATAAATTCTGTGCAAAGACATAGTCACAGCCATCACAGAGGCAATAAGCCTTTGTGTGAAGCAAATCAACAAAACACAATGAAGGAAAAAAACACCATGGTTCTCAAAAGAGGTGGCAGGGAAGGGAAGGTAAAGGAGAAAAGGATAGCATTCAGGAAATATAAGGAAACACAGAAGGAGAAGGACAGATAATTTTATCAGTTAAAGCAGAAAGAGGCAGGGAAAGCAGTCAGAATAGCAAAGGACCAAACCGAGGAAGGATAGCCAACTCTGTTAAGAAGGGGCATAAGAACTTTTATAGGTACATTAGGGAGCAAAGAAAGACCAAGGGAGAGATACTGAGGCTTAATAAAGGGGAGGGAATGTGGGCAGAGGGTGACAGTGAAAAAGCAGGGATACTGAATGAATATTTCTGCTTAGTATTCACAAAGAAAGAGGAGGAGGAGGTACCTAAACCAAACAAGAGAAACACTCGGGAGATGTGGGTCGATACCAGCCCATTTACAGAAGAAAGGGTTCTGAAAGAACTAGTACAATTGAAGGTGGACAAAGCGATGGGGCCTGATGAGATTCACCCAAGAATTCTAAAAGAACTAAGGGTAGAACCAGTGACACCACTGACTACTCTCTTTAATAAATCATGGACGGATGGGGTGATACCTGAGAACTGAAGGAGGGCGGTTGTGATCCCTCTTCACAAACGTGGGAGCAGATCAGAGATAGGAAACTATAGACCAGTTAGCTTGACCTCAGTGGTAGGGAAAATGATGGAATCACTTCTGAAGGAAAGCATTGTTGAGTACCTAGAGGCCAGTGGGGCACAGGACCCAAGGCAGCATGGATTCACAGTGGGATGGTCATGTCAGACTAATCTAATAGATTTCTTTGGCTGGGTAACCAAAGTAGTAGACCAGGAAGGGGCTGCGGACATGGCCTTCCTAGATTTTAGCAAGGCATTTGATACAGTCCCACACAAAAGATTAATAAACAAGTTAGCCAGCCTTGGAGTGGTAGCCTGGTTAAAAAATTGTCTGGACAACAGGAAGCAAAGGGTAGTAAAAAATGGATTCCAGAGTGAAGAAAGGAGGGTTACTAGTGGGGTAACTCAGGGTTCAGTACTGGGACCCATCCTTTTTAATGTCTTTATAAGTGACATTGCAGAGGGACTGGAAGGAAAAGTATGTCTCTTTGCAGATGACACAAAGATCTGCAACAGGGTTGATACACAAGATGGAGTGGAAAGGATGAGAAGGGACTTGGCAAGGTTGGAGGAATGGTCAAATGTATGGCAGCTTAGATTCAATGCAAAGAAGTGCAAGGTAATGCACCTGGAAACAAAACCCAGGGGAAGAGTACACAATGGGGGGGTACTATCAACTTCCAAAATGGAAATGGACCTGGGGGTAATTATATCAGATGACCTAAAGGTGGGCAAGCAATGTGAGAAGGCAGTAAGGAAAGCTGGGGGGATACTCGGATACATAGGGAGAGGCATCAACAGTAGAAAACAGGAAGTTGTTATCTCTCTGTTAAGACAGTTGGGGAGACCCCATCTGGAGTACTGTGTGCAGATCTGGAGACCCCATCTCCACAAAGAAATAGACAGAGTGGAGGCTGTCCAGAGGAGGGCAACCAAAATGGTGCAGGGTCTGCACCAGAAGACATAAAAAGAGAGACTAAAAGAGCTTAATATGTATACCCTTGAGGAAAGAAGGGAGAGAGGGGACATGACAGAAATTTTCAAGTAACTCAAGGGAATCAACTAAGTCCATGAGGGTAGTATCTTTCAGAAAAAGAATGTGCAAGAACAAGAGGGCACAATTTGAAGATAGAGGGGGGAAGGCTCAGAGGTAATGTGAGGAAGTATTTTTTCATGGAGAGAGTTGTAGATGCATGGAACGGCCTTCCTGAGGAGGTTGTGGAGTCAAGAACAGTGGAGGAATTCAAAAATGCATGGGACAGACATAAGGCAGTCCTAGTGGGGGGTAGGAGGAAGTAAGCTGTTGGTTAACTAGGATCTTCAGCTTATCCATTAGGTACAAAAATGGGCAGACTAGGTGGGCCAAGCGGTCCTTATCTGCCATCAAATTCTATGTTTCTATAGTCAACACAGGAAAGCATGGAATAAAATATGTATGGTGGGGGGGCACATTTAAGGTCTGAATGTGGTTACTACAGCAACTGTATAATATAATGAAAGTAGGAAAGCATAGGAACCGATTTACAAAGTGACGGAGGAGAAGCAAACAATTAATACACATACCTTACCGAGCAGCTGTATAAAACATTTGGAGTAAATGTGCAGGTGAAGAATATGAATTAGTGGGGTAGATATTGTTAAAAGCAGGTACAGACAGATTTAGGCAATAGGTGATATTTCAGGTTGTGTTTGAAGATCCCTAGGGATGAACACTGAATGAGGGAGTCATGGAGGCTGTTAAAGAGGTGAGTGTCCCTGAGGGCTAAGGAATGCAGTCCTTGGGTAGTGTGACACAAACGCACTGAGAAGGAGAGGTGGGAGGTGGATCTAGTGGTATGAGCACTGATGGCTTCTGAAAGCTGAAGATGAGGCAGTTGGGGAGAAGTTCACTGCAAACTTTGAAGAAGGACAGAATTTTATGGGTAAACCTGCCATCGAGTGATAAACAATTAGTAGCCTTATAAAGGTCGCAGTGATGTGTTGTTCTGGGAGGTCTGTTGTGAACCTGGTAATGTTGTGGTAGGTAGATCTTAACTTACTGATACTCTTTTGTGATAGAGAGGAGGAATAAATAATGGATCCATAATCAAGGTGGGGAAATAAGAAGCTATTTGCAACCAGAGTCCTGGTTTTAGGAATAAGGAATTGATTAACTCGAGAAGAAATTACAGGTAATTTAATCTTATACTGTTACTGTACACTACCACTATCCTCCCACCTGTCCTGTAGCACCATGCTGATTTTATCAGCAAGAGGGGAGGTGAATGTCTGACCTAAACCAGAATAAGAACATGCAAAAGACAAGTCCAAATTCAGATATTCATTTGTCGTCATGGGTTCTTCATGGTGTGGCTGGGCTAAGCTACCTAATGGCGATGCACATTATTAATATTCACTGCGATTGCTAGCAGTGCCACCTTCTCTGGTGGCTGGTCATGGGGGGCAAGGGTTGAGCTCTTCTAGGCAGATGGCAGAAATAAATCCAAAGTCAGGCACTGTTCTGACTGGGGCCAGAGAGGAGTAGAAAAGAAATCCTGCCTATAACTATAAAGATCTGTGGAAACTGTCATTGCTGTGATCCACAGCCTGTAGGGAGACGGGAGAGAGCGGGGAGAAGGGATCAAGGAACTGCACGGCTGTCCCATAGCCATGCTGGGTCATATCATTAGACAGTGGCTAGTTTCATGCCCTATTATCTGCTGCTGAGTCCACAGTGGAGGAAAGCATGCTGAGTGTAGATGATAGTGGTGAAGATTGCTTGCTGCTATGAAGACAATCACACAGAGAGACAGAGACCTGCCACAATCCTCCTACTTGTCCTGTAGTACTGCACAAGTTTTACCAGCAAGAGAGTAGGCGAATGTCTGACCTAAATCAGAAAAAGAATGTGTAAAGACAAGTCCAAAGTCAGATATTCATTTGTCTTCATGGGTTCTTCACAGTGTGGCTGGGCTAAGTTGCCTAATTGGGGTCGGGGGTCAGGGTTGGGTTCTTCTAAGCAGAGGGCAAATATAAATCCCGAGTGAGGCATTATTCTGACTGGGGCCAGAGAGGAGGAGAAAAGAAATACTACCTTTATCTATAAAGCACTGTGGAAACTGTCATTACCATGATCTCTAATCTGTAAGGAGCAGAGAGAGAGTAAGAGACTTGCAGTACCATCCTGGTCTAAGTAACAAGTACTAAGTTGTTTGCACCCACTGACTGATGAGGCATCAGAGGGCAAAATCATTAACTGTTATTAACATGATAATGAAAAAATCCATTGTCTGCAGCACATTCCAGTTGTCTGCAGCACATTCTCTGCTTATGGATTCTGATATTGCACCCTTCCCCAAACCCCATTACGGTCCCTGCCAATGTGCATGTTGCCCTGATGTCTAGTGGCAACCCCCCTCCCACCATTCTGATCACTGTCCAATTAATTATATAAACTTTCCTTGGTGTCTAGTGTAGAGATGTGCAAAACTGGCACATTTCGTTACACAAAATAGTTTGCAAAATTTGCCCGTTTTGCGAAATTTTGTGCATAAGCAAAATTCAGACTTTCGCCCATGGAATGTGAAATTTTGGCCACTGAAGGTGAACTTTTGCCCATGAAATGGTGAAATTCACCTTTTGCCAGTGAAATTTTGCCACTTTTCTTGCAAAATTCTGCATTTCACACCCCATAAAATATTTCGCTTAATGGGTGAATTTCAGGAAATTGTCGATTTGAAGGGAATATTGCCATTGAAATATAATTTCACAACATCTCTAGTCTAGTGGCACCCCCCACCCGCCGATTGCTGTCCCCACATTAATATATTTCCCTGGTGTCTAGTGGCACCCCCACCCACTGATTATAGTCCCCTTAATTACATAAATATATTCTGTGGTGCCTAGTGGCACCCCTCACCCTCCAATCACTGTTTTTATTAGTAGTAGTTTTCCTGGTGTCTCTTGGCACCACCCCACCCTCTGATCACCATCTCCCTTATCAGAAGATATATTTCCTGGTGTCTAGTGCCTCCCCATTCTCCCATTTCACCCACAACCTGAAACAAAGAAAATGGTCCCTCAATTTTTATTTTCAAAACCATAAAAAAAGAAAACAGTCCCTTGCTGATCAACCCCTTAACCCCTACTTCCCACTTAGAACCCACCACCACAAACACCCCAGTACACCCCCAAACTGCCTCACTCACCTGAACAGATCCCAGGTTCAAGACCGACTCTCCAATCAAAGACATGACTTGCTGCTGGAACTGGCAACTGCAAAATGAGAAACCAAGGTAAATGCATTTCAATGTAATTCAATGGGGGGGTCAAATTTTATGGATAACTTAGCCATTTTTTGACATTTTTATCCCAAATTTTCAACATAGCCTCTTGGGGACCTCACCTTATGAACACCATGCCTGTCATTACAGTGCTCCTTCCCAAAAGGTGATTTTGTGGTCACTTGGTGAGTTCACTTTTTGAGTGAGATTTGGAAAGGTTTTCTACTATTGTTCATGAGGTGGGGTCATAAGAAAGTTATGTTGAAAATTTGGGGTCAAAATCTATAAAAATGGCAATGGTATCCCCATGTGTTGCAATTTTGCTACGCACACTTATAACTTTGGAAATGTTAAATATTTGACCTCAAATGTTCAACATAGCCTTCTTCTTACCCCACCTCATGTATGTCATAGCTATCATTTTACAAATCCCAGCCAAAATGTGTTTTCACATCTGTGGCGTGGCATGGCATTGTAATTGTGCAGAATTACGTTTTAGAGGGGATCCGTACATTTTCTGTACCGGGTACATAAGGTGGGGTAATAAGATGGCATACTGATACTTTGGTCACTGTTGTCCTATAAATTGAAGCACAGAGCCTGTAGGGTCATGTGCTTCTGCAGTTACATACATATACACATCTATGGAGGGAAGGGAGCACAGGGCCCAGAGGGCCATGCGCTCCCACAGATAAAAAAGGATATGATTATACTATCTCAAAAAGTAAGGAACTAAACTGCAAAAAAACTTTGTTAATGCTCTAGCGAGGGTTAAAGTGACAAATCTAAGGAAGTTGTGGCATTAGGGTTTCCAACCCTAACACCCCCCCCTCCAGGCAATACAGGAAGTGTGGGATGTGCCTTGGAGTTCTCAAGCCTAATGCTCACCACATAGTCATAGACTGTACACTTCTGACCTTATTTACAGATGGAAGGTGGTGAGCATTAGGCTTGAGAACCCCAAGGCACATTCCACACCTGCTGTGCTGCCTGTGGGGTGTGTTAGGGTTGGAAACCGTAACACCACATTTCCTTACTTTGTTGCTTTAACCCTAACTAGAGCATTGAAAAAAGTGTTTTGCAATTTATTATAGATGGATACATGGATAGATAGATAGATAGATAGATAGATAGATAGATAGATAGATAGATAGATAGATAGATATATTACAGTGGCACAGTAATGCCAGTATATTTAAGTTAAGTTTGAGTAGGCTGTTTAATGTTAAACCCCTAACTTTGTACTTTAATACCTTTGCCCCCATTCAACAGATGTGCACAAAATTTTACCTGTGCAGTTTGGAGGGCAAAGTCTCTTGATGTGCTATCTGTCTTTCTCATCAGATATGCAGATTCCAAATTCCAAAAATTCCAAACTGTCTGAGCTGTATAGTTCATGAGATGGGGTAATAAGGAGGCTATGCAAAAGAGGTGGTGTACTAATATGGTAAAATGCCCAGGTTGTGACTGAATGTTGCTGTATTTCAATGTTCACTCATAACTTTGCTAATTTTTAATATTTTGACTCCAAACATTCAACATAGCTACTTTTCCACACCACCTCATAAATGTTACAGATGTCATTCTTTAAATCCTGGACAAAGATGTCTTTTTACACTTCTGGTGTGAAAAGACATTTTGGACAATATACTATAAATGCAACATGTCACATTTATAAGGGCAGTCATAAAATAATTATCTAGAAAACTTGTGGACAAAATTAAATAAAAAAAAGAGTGAATGTTTGAAGAATGAATATGCAAAGAGTGAATGTATAAAGAGTGAATGCGTTAAAAGTGAATGTGTAAAGAGTGAATGTGCCAGACCCTGCATCTCTGTAGGTGGACAGAGTATTCCCATGGCACATGGCACAAAGGGCCCTGCACTTCTTCCCTGTTCATGCAGGTCCTGAAGGGACTTGCATGAATAAGGATACAGTTCCACTATCTCAAAACGAAAGGACATTCTTTGCAAAAAAACTTTGTTAATGCATGATTTAGGGTAACTTAGCACTGCAAAAGTAGGGAAATATGGTGTTAGGGTTTCCAACCCTAACCCCCCTCCCCCAGCAGCAGGAAAAAACATTAGGGTGTTGGGTTTCCAGAGTCTTGGCATATCAGTGGTGGGGTCTTCCTTGGGGTTGTCAACCCTAATGTCCACCCTGGTCCCTGAGCAAACAATGTCCCACATGATCTTCTTTCTTTATGTAGGGTGCATATGGCCCTGTGTGAAGCAAGTTACAACAAACTGTGTTGGCAACATGTGGTGGGACATATTTCTCTACCTTTGAAGAGTGTGTCACTATGAGGCACTGGTTTTGGAGCTGCACCTTACATAGAAACATAGAAGCTGACAGCAGATAAGGACTGCAAGGCCCATCCAGTCTGCCCATTTCTTTTTCTACCTTATGAATGTGCCACTGGCATTTGCTCTGTCAATAGCCTATCTAGTCACACTTATCTATATTGCTCCCTTTATGCCTATCCCATGCCTGTTTGAAGCCCTGCACTGTATTCATATCCACCACTTTCTGAGGTATGCCATTCCATGCATCCACCACCCTTTCTGTGAAAAAGAACTTGCTCACATTGCCCCTTAATTGGCCTCCCTCTAATCTCATGCTATGTCCTTTTGTCCTGCTATTTTTCTTATATTGAAACATGTTAGACTCTTTCACCTTGTTAATGCCCTTAAGGTGTTTGAATGTTTCAATCATATCACCTCTCTCCCTCCTTTGATCCAGGGTATACATATTGAGCTCCATTAATCTGTCCTCATATGTTTTCTGATGCAGTCCCTGCACCATTTTGGTTGCCCCTTCTCTGGATTGCCTCAATTTAGTTAATGTTCTTGTGAAGATGTGGCCTCCAGTACTGCTTGCAGTACTCCAGATGGGGCCTAACCAGTTTCTTGTAAAGAGGGATTATTACCTCCCTCTTACAACTTGTGATACCCCTACTAATACACCCAACATCCCTCTAGCCTTACCTACTGCTTTAGTGGTCTGCTTGCATGATTTTAGGTCATCTGTGATGATGATGTCCAAGTCTCTTTCTTCCCTTGTGACTGCCAGCAACTCCCCTCCCAACCTATAGGTGGCTTCAGAATTTCTCTTCCCTATATGCAAGATCTTGCACTTCTTTGCATTAAACCCCAGTTGCCACTCTTCCAACCATTTAGCCAGTTTATCCAGATCTCTTCTCATTCTGCCTACCCCATCTGGATCATCTACTCTGTTGCAGATCTTGGTGTCATTTGCAAACAGACAAACCTTACCCTCCAGTCCATCTGCAATGTCACTGATGAAGATATTGAAAAGGACTGGCCCCAGGACTAATCCCTGAGGTGCCCCACTTGTGACTTGCATCTCTTTTGACTGTATACCATTGACTACCACTCTCTGTTTCCTGCCCATCAACCAGTTTGCCACCCAGATGACCAACCTCTGACCCACCCTGAGCCTGCCCAGCTTAGTAATCAATCTTCTATGTGGAACAGCATTGAAAGCTTTGCTGAAGTCAAGGAAGGTGACATTAACTGCTCCCCCTTGGTCCACCACTCTGGTTAACTAATCAAAGAAATCTATGAGATTAGTTTGACAGGACCTTCCTGTTGTAAACCAATGCTGTCTTGGATCATGTGCTCCTATGGATTCCAGGTGTTGCACTATCCTTTCCTTAAGGAGTGCCTCCATAATCTTGCCCACTACTGAGGTAAGACTGACTGGTCTGTAGTTCCCTTCCTCCTCCCTGCTACCACTCTTGTGGAGTGGGATCACATAAGCCCTTCTCCAGTCTTCTGGGACCTCTCCTGTGCTCAGAGACTCACTAAACAGTTATGATAATGGCTCTGCTAGTTCCACCCTTAGCTCCCTTAGTACCCTGGGATGTATGCCATCAGATCCCATGGCCTTGTCCACCCTGAGCTTATCAAGCTCTTGTAGCACCCTTTCTTTTGTTAGGGGAGTAGTGCACACCTCCCTCCCCCCCGTGTCCATGGTGCTGAGCTGTGGGCCCTGCCCTACCTTCTTCTCAGTAAATACTGAGCAGAAGTATCTATTAGGGATAGATGCTTTTACATGATCCTCCTCCTCACACAGACCTTTATCCCCTTTGATCTTAGCAATACCCACTCTGGACTGTCTCCTTTCACTAATGTATCTATAGAAAGTCTTGTCACCTTCTTTTACTGTTCATGTTAGTGTTTTCTTGGTCTGGGCCTTTGCCTGCCTTACTGCCTTCCCTGCTTCCCTTAGGGAAGTTTGGTATGCCTTCCTATCTTTATCCCACTGTGTTCCCTTATATTTCCTGAAGGCCAGCCTTTTGGCTCTGACCTTTTCTGCATCTGTTTTTGAGAACCAAAGTGGTTTCCTTCTTCTTTTGCACTTCCTTTTCTCTCTAACACAATGGGATGTTGCTTCAAGTATTGCATCCTTAATACTTGCCCACTTTGCCTGTTCCCCCTCACTTGTATTTCTTCTTGCCAGGGCTAGCTTAACTCTGTTGGCCATCTTATCAAAGTCAGCTCCTCTGAAGTCTCATATTTTTGCCTTGGAATAGGATGATTTGGTTCTAGTGGCCAAATTGAACCATACCATGTGATGGTCACTGGCCCAGGTGACCTTCTACCTGGAGAGCTGTGATCCTTTCCCTGTTAGTCAGTACTAGATCTAGGATAGCCTTGTCTCTTGTGGGTTGTTGTACCAGTTGTTTGAGGCCCTCCCCCTGCAGGGAATCCACTATGTGTCTAGTTCTGGCAGATGTTCCTGCTGGTATTGACCAATCTGTATCTGGCGTATTGAAGTCTCCCATTATCAGAACTTCACCCTTAGCTGTCATGTTTTGTATATCTTCTAACAGTAATGTATCTATGTCCTCCCCCTGGTCTAGAGGCCTGTAGACAACCCCAGTCCATATGGATGTCCCATTTCCTGTTTCCAGGTTGATCCACAGTTCTTCTGGCTCCTTAAGTGTATTCTGAATTTCTGTAGCTTTGATATTTTCATTGACATGAAGGGCTTCTCCACCCCACCCCCCTTTTTGCACCTCAGTCTCTTCTGAACAGTACATAGCCGGGTACAGAAGTCTCCCAAGTGTGGTTACTGGTGAACCATGTCTCGCTAATGGCTATTACAGTATGTCCAGTTTAGCCTCTGTCATTATTGCCTGCAGGTCTGGGATCTTGTTTTCCAGACTGCGAGCATTTGTGTACATGATTTTCCACTGGCCAGATTTTGGTGTGTTGGTTATTGGGCGAGGTCTGACATTTCCCCTGTGTGTCGTATCAGGAGCCGAACCTTTTTCGTTACCTGGTGATGCAAATGAACTACAAACATGCTGAACTCCTGTTTGATAATCAGCTGAGGGGGGAGGGGTGTTCTTCCCATTTGACATATAGGGTGCTGCACCCCTCTCTCCATTTGCTAGTTTAAATATTCTGCAAAGATAGCAAACTTCTGCCCCAATGCACTGACTCCCTCCTTAGTCAGATGCAGTTCATCAAATGTAAAGAACTTTCACTCCCAAAACTGTTGCCAGTTACCTACAAATTTGTGTCCTTTTTCCTGGCACCAGCCCTTGAGCCACATGTTTAGCTCTCTTATCTCCCCTTCTCTGACCTTCTGTCCATCTTCCCCCCTCTCCCAGACTGGCAGGATCTCAGAGAAGGAGATGCCAGATGAAATGAATGATAGTTTATCACCCAGCCTGGTCAGGTGTTCCATGGTCTCCATAACTGACCGGCTGGTGGGATCGTTAGTCCCTTTGTCTACCACATCGATGTTTTCTCCTGCTTTCTGTACAATTTTTGCAATGTGGTTAGTGTCTCTCCATGCTGATCTACCTGGGAGACATCTGACCATTACCCCTGGCTGGAGATAGGTATCAACTCCCCAAATCATGGAGTTTCCTATGATCAGAAGTGTTTTGGATTTCCTTTTTGCTTTTTTTGTTTTGGTTCCTGTTTGGGTGAGTTTTGTTGTGCTAGCTCCTGTGCTGCAGTGTCCTGCTCTGCATTGTCCTATGCCCCTTTGTTTGATTTTGGAGATAGAGGCAGATACATGTTTGTAATTTTTAGATGGTTTGTGGAGGTGATTTGTTGCAGAGCACTGAGTAATGGGGCACCTGATTTGCTCGCTTAACCACCTGTGAACCACCTGGACCAACTACCCTCTGCGGTCGAGGTGCTACTGTTGGATGTTGGGGAAATGGCAGGTGGTTCTTATAATATATTTCCTCCTGAATATGTAATTTGAGGTGCGCAATCTCTGCCCATACTACCTGGAGCTGAGCCCTTAGATCTCCAATGGCCCAGCATGTAGGACAGTGTCCTAAATCCTCTATATCTAGCCTTTTGAAAAGTGTCCCACAGTACCTGCAGTTAATAATATCCATTTCAGAAAAGTTGCTGGGTTTATATCCTGGTCAGAGTAATTAGAAAGCGGAAAATGAAAGCAAAAGTTTGATTTTGTGTTTTGTTTGTTTTTGTGTAACTTGTTATAACAAGTTAAATTATTTGTGCCCCTGTAAATGAGGTCACTGTGTGGATACCCCTCTAATCCGCCTCTTCCTGCTTTGCTACAGGAACTGTCACAACTGTGCTGCCCTATAAAAGGAGTGTAGTGTGGGGTGGTTTGGGAATGGGGGTGGGTGGCTGGGCCCTTCCCCTGCCAAAAATGAAGAACCATGGACGAAAGAAACAAGGAGGTAAGAGCAGAAACAATCAGTCAGCAACAAATGCAGTAGCCCTAAAAGCTTAGCCTAATGCTAGTTAAAACTGTAAAGCCTGTAAAGCACCCCTGTAACAATTTCACAGAAGATATACCCTGTAAGAAACATTTTGCTACAGAGAAAAATAAAGCAGTAACAGAAGATATACCTTGCAAAAGACAATCTGAATCAGAAGATTACAGGAGTAATCTGTAAGCACACACCTGAAGGGACACCCTGTAATAATGCAACAGAAGGTATACCCAGCAACAACAATATGAATCAGAGAAAAATAAAGCAATAAAATGTTAGCAACAAACAGTAACAATCCCTGTGAATACAAAAGCAAATAATAGCACACAGTAATCTGCCTAGCCAAAAGAAACCTTAATCCTTTCCTTGCTCTGGTAAGGTTATTTGCTCTGTACACACCCTCTCCAAATGGTACCCCCTTCCAAACAAGTCAGATCATTGTCAGATGATTCCTCTCATCTCCAAAAAGGTTATACATGCATCTGTCTCCTAAACAAAAGAAGTTTAAACAGAGACACTCTTCAGTGACCTACACAAACCCAAATACTACAGATTAGAATGAAAATGTTAACAGAAAGGAATATGGTTTGTGATAGGCACTCAACAAAACTGTACACAGATGTGTACAGTGAGTATGCTTGCCTACACCCTTGCTTACAAGCAATCTAGAAGAAAAGAGCTCAGGTGATGCTAGGTAGCTTTGCCAGTAAACCTAGTCTTCCACCTTGTGCTTCAGACTGGAGGCTACAAGCTGGGGGAAGGGGAGAGCATTAGGGTTGACTGCCTCAAGGAAGACCCCACCACTGATTTACCAAGACTCTGGAAACCCAAAACCCTAATGTTTTTTTCCTTTTTGCTTCTTGGGGGTGGGGAGTTAGGTTTGGAAATCTCAACACCACATTTCCCTGCTTTTGTGGCATTGAGTTACCTTAACTGGTGCATTAATGAAGTTTTTTGCAAAGAATATAATACTAAACGCTTCACAGCTATATATACATTATAAATAAAGTGAACAATTAACTAATCGAATGTTAACATTATGTGTATATTATTTTGTTTAAGCTGATTTAAAATATATCTTAGAATATGATGCATGTTTTGTAAATAAAGAAAATGTTGACACACCTGTCTACTTACTTCATAATAAACTAATAGTAGACTCTATTGTGTAGTTACTTTACAATTAAAGGAAACTGACACCACTGCATGATTATTTAGTTGAACTTTACTAGCAGTTATTTCAAACAGTACCTATGATAGTTCAGATTTATGGGTCAGGGGTCAGGGTGGTGATTAGGGTTACTACTAAACAGTTTCAAATATATAGACCCAGAGTGAGATATCAGAACATGGATTAATAGTCAGGTACCAATACAATGGTTCACACTTATGAAAATAATGGACATAGGAAATGGGGTGAGATTTAAGCTTGACAACCCCAATAATATATTTCCTAATGTTGTAGGGTGTGTGTGTTTTTACTGTAGCAACCCTAATGTGCTGTAGTGTAGTTTTTTTGCCACAAATGTCCTTACTTTCTAAGAAAGAAAAGCACTGAACAAATGATAATTAAATTCAAGTTATTATATGCAGCAGACATTTATTTAAAACCTCAACAATTAACGTGTTTTATAGGCAATACATACACAACACAATGAAATCATTATAAAATGTATTGAAAATAGCCAATTATTTAAAATAACAAATTTAACCACTTGAAAAAAGATTCTCATTTCCTGGAGCAGGTGAAAAACCAGAACCAATAAATCATAAAAACAGAACATAAACAACTATAGTGGTCTGCAAAATTCCTGCTTATCCCCACAAAAGTGGTGATCAAAAAGTCAGGAAAAGACCAGTCTGTCATTTGTGGCAAATGCTACAATTAAAGACTTAATACATTTTTAATATCAAACCAAATCATATAAAACAACTTTTTATAGAATATTTGCAACATTGAACCTCTAACAATATAACAATTCATTGAACACGTATGTACATCATACATTTAATGAAAAATGTACAGCTCAATAACCCCTGAAAAACACCAGATCTACAACATGGGAAACTTTATTGACAACATAATTCGAACAGCCACCCCCGCCTCGCTTGCCCTCCCCCTGAAACATGCCTCCCCCATTACCAGCTTAGGTCTTGTGCATCCCAGACCCACCTGGTCCCCAAGACCCACACCCTCACTGGGGATAGAGCATTTACCACCCACGCACCTAAGCTATGGAACTCCCTTCCCTCCCAAGTTCGTGCTTCCCCCTCTCATTCCACCTTCAAAACCTCCCTCTGGAGTTTCCTGAAATCTGCTGCATCCTGCCTGTGTGCTGCCTAACCTCCAGCCCTTCAGCCCACCTCCCATCTGCATTGGTACCCCAGCTAGGCTCTTACTCCCTCGCAGCCTTGGTGTTTCACTCTACCACTGGGTATGTGACACTGTTACTCATTCAACCCAGGGTGAGGTCTTATATGTCCATGTTGCCCCTGGCTTGTATGTTTGGAAACCTGTGATTGTTGATATGCTAATCCCATCTGCTGTGTCCTACCACTTTAGAATTTCTCTGGTGTCTTATCCCACTGTTTGGAGTATGCTGCTCCTGATAGCAATGTTGACTATGTATTTCTCTCATGTAAATTCCACTGTTGGAGTATGTCACTCCAGATTGTTATACTTACTGTGTATTTCTCCTATGTAATTACCCTGTAATTCTCCCGGGTCGCACCTGAAAATAGGCACTTGCTGTCTAGCATGCTTACCTGGTTACCAAAAGCAAATAAATAAATAAATAGACATATTTACATAGTAACATATTTACACATTTAAAATTTGAATAGCAGATTAAAAAGAATCAACATAACATCTGTACAAAAAGTTTATCATGTTTACTTACAAAGCAAAACTTGCTTTTACTTTAAAAACTTTAAAACAGTTATATTTGTGCACATGAAACAGCAAAGTCAGATACCTTTTTACACAAATATACACACTTTGCATTAAAGCATGTATGCCTAAAATGTGCCACTATTAACAGAAAAACATACAAGAAATTCTTAACACAAATTAAAACAAATAATTTGGTAAAGAAACAATTTACAAAGTAATGTAGTTCAAATACAATTCCAGCACCTAGGGTAATGCTTGCTTAAACTGTATAAGAAGCAACAAATCAATAGAAAGATGAATACTAACAAATCATAACCTATTTTAAAGAAAACACTAAACAGAAATAAAACTAAGCAATACATTTTACTATGTTCCCATCACATGTGAAATGCATGCGTGAAACCCCTGTTTACAAAATACATGCAGCTTTTTGAATGTGTTCTTTTTATCTATAGGTCTAAAATCTTATTATTCTGTCCTTTAAAGTCTTTTTAATTCCAAATCAGAATTTAGGTACCTTTCAAATTCCATGTCAGTCATGGTTCGAATGTAATTACAGAATCCTTACCTTCAATCCAAACCTGTGCTTGACACAGCCAAACAATGGCAATGGCCAAAATTACTGATGGGGCCAAGGTGAATGATCACTATATCAGTTACAAATTTAAAACCAGAACAATTTAGATCACAAGACGAGAATTGTTTCTGACCCTGTGAATTACTGGGGTGGAGTATAATAATGAAATACTTAGAGCATTGTTCCAAATCCACAGTTTTCTTTAGTAAATCACCACAAGTTCTGTGAAGTTGTTCTGTAACAACATCACAAAATAAATTTGGGAATGCCCACTTGCCATCTTAGGAACAGGTAAACCAGTCATGTTTCATTATTACATCTGCCCACACTTACAATGCTACACTGCTGGCAACAGCACCACTCTAAGAAATCCACCTGAAACAAATTTCAGATCTGGATTATTTCAATGTCCCTTGTATTAATCTAAACTGAATAAAACTCCAGTGCATTTTGTTGATTCACGGCTAACATATTATAGAGAGGATATGTTGACACAGCCATGCACAAATCAGTACAAATGTGAATTTGTGCCCTCTGAGTAATCACTTAAAGATATCAAACTTCAAAAAGCATCCACTGTTTTATTCTGAACTTGACTGATTATTTGCACAACAGGATCAAGAGACAGCAATATTGAACAATGCTATTGGCATAACAACTGATGCCAGTAGTGTTTTAAAATGCTGGTGCTAGAACTGCTGATACCGATACCAAAGTTTCTTCAGATACCTGTACAGTAGCAGATTCATCAACCCTGACTCAGGCCTTTCATACAGAAACTTTCTGTGGTCTTGGAGCACACTTGTCAGAAACTTTCTTACCAGTTGGTATGTCCTGATACAGTGGTATCATCAGGAAATCATTCTGATAAAGACTTCTCAGACAGTTGTACCCCAAGACTCCCATTCTTTCTGCTTTAAAATTAGATTTATTAAATTGAATGAGATGCAGCCCTTCTAGAGCACACACTTGAGACAGAGCAATACAACACATTCCAGGTCTGAAGACCTCCTTTCCATTGTCAATGAGAACAGTATCAGGAGTCAAGCCTTGTGACTCATGAATGGATACCGCATATGCAACCGTTAAAGGAAACTGATGTGTCATGATGTAGACACCTCAAATCAATTGAAACTCACCAACATTCTCTTGATGATTTGTGGTGTGTCAGTAGCATCAAATTTCATGGGTGTTCTGCAAGCACTTTTCAAACATCAAACTGAAAGTCAACAACATGACACATGGCAACACTGACTACACTGTCTTCTTCAGAAAGATTTTGATGAAGTATCACATGGGCATTCCTACAAACAGTGAGAAGACAATCAAGTCCAGCTGTTCTTGATGCATCCACACTGATATCTTTTAAACAACTGACCAAATTCTAGAGAAACATTTTGGTAATGCAAGCACCATCAGTAAGATCAAGCAATGGAAGTTGTACCAGAGAGCTATCTTCCCATTGTGGCATGATCATCTTGAATCCATCGCATGAAGCCAATTTTGGCATTAAACAAAGGGGTTTGGAAACATTTTGAAAAGTAATGCTGAAAATGTATCAGCAGCTGCTTGAAAAGATTCCCAATCTTTTGGAAGCAATCATGATTCCAGTAATTTTACAGCAGAGGGTGACATGTTTCTAATTCTTGAATCACACAATAGATCCCTGTATGCGTGTGCCTTATTCTGTCTCATATTTAATGTCAGCTCATCATATATTAAAAGATGTCACACATTGACACCACCAATGCAACCTATACTTTTCTTCACTTCAGCTGCAAAGTATAATTGATAGGGTTAGCATTTGCAGGAGTAAGTTGAAGTAGATCCGCAAAGATTACTACATGCCTTCCTGCAAAACAAACATTGGTTTCACCTCTCAAAATCTCATCCAACTTCAGATGAACAGAAGAAAGCATGACATTTTAAACCATACTTACTTCACCCACGACTAACAATTTTAAATCAGTAAACAGATCTCAGAGTGTGGAAGCAACTTCCCATGACAGTTTACAATACTGACCAGTTGTGTCCTGCTCAATTGGCTGCATAAATAGTGCAGAGTCACACCACTGATGTTATAAGCTGTCAATACAGTCAGTGCTGTAATTGCACAACAGGTGGTGGATTGTGTGAGGTCCCTAATCTTATTACAAATAGCATGGATAACATGACTCTTTCCAGTGCCAGCTGCTCCACTAATAAACATATAGAGTGGTTCATATTCTGAACAACTGCAAATCTTTGAATCATGTCTTAAACCATAAAAATAATTTGCAATTGGCAGATCATGTATTTTATTTTTTATTTATTTATTTATTAAATTCTTGGATTACAAATACCTTTGAGCAGAAACTGCTCATTTACAAAGGTTCTAAGTCAAAGGATGAGGGTCAACATACATACAGAGGTAGTAAAAGAATGCACAATAAACAACCAAAACAACTAAAAGAAAAAGTAAAGATACTCAGTTATAACATACTTTGAGATAATATTCATAAAATGAGCAGCTTGAGTAGACAGCTGGCTGCGGTAACAATAAGAGATAGAGGGCACCATAGGCAGTTAGTATTGCAGGCATGTGACCAGGAGAGGAAGTTGGCAGGATAATGGGCCACTGTCCGATGGTGGTGAAAAATGTCTTCTACCAGTGGAGATGTGAAGCAGGAAAGGAGTCACAAGGAAGGCCTAGTGCCAGAGGGAATGAGGTTGGGAAAGTGTGGGCTGTGAGACATGAGTGAGCTGGGAGGTGTTTAGAGAGATCTCTGTTCAGAGAAGCAGTCACATTGAGTGGTAGAGGTGAGGTAAAGTCTGAGATTCCTTTTGAAGGGTCCAAGTGTAGTAGATGAAAGTGCTTCTTTATTGAAGGAATTGAACCATTGAGCGGCTCTATAGATAAAGGACCGCTGACCCATGGAGGTACGACATCTGGGAACCTGAAAGGTTAGAGATTGGGCACCATGTATTTGTTGAGTGCCACTGTAGGTAGTAAGGAGTGAGCTAACACCAGGTGGCATGAGACCAAGGAGAATCTTTTTGGTAAGTAAGCAGGTCTGGTATTGTATTCTGCTGCGTAGGGGTAGCCAGCTGGCCTGTGCATAGAGATCACAGGTGTGAGTTTATCGGGCTGTACTCATCAGTAGTCTACAGGCTTTGTTGAGAGCAACTGAGATCCTGCGGAGGGCACTTGTTGAGGCAGAGCCATAGATGGCAAGGCAGTAGTCAATGATAGAGGTGACAGAACTGTAGATGGCTAGTTTAAGGGCATCCGCTGGCATACAGTGCTTGTGTTTGTGTAGTAGTCCAATCCGTATATTGGCGGTCTTGGCAACAGTGTCAATATGCCAAGTGTAGGAGAGGGTACTATCCAGGGTAATACCAAGGTACTTGAACTCCTTGACATGTTCGAGTGGGTTCCCAGTGTGGTTCTTGATGGTGAGGGACAGAGAGTTGTGCCTGCTCTGTCAGTTACAGAAGGACATGGCTTTAGTCTTGCTGTGGTCCAGGACAAGTTTATGAGAATTGAACCAGTCTTCGATGCGATTGAAGTTGAGCTGCAGCTGGGATTCAAGGACTGTAATGTCATGGTGGCTGGAAAACAGGACTGCATCGTCTCATGATAGTAATATTTTTGGTGGCAGGCACTGGGAGATTGTTGATGAAGAGGGAGAAGAGTAGAGGGCCCAGAATAGACCCCTGGGGGACTCTGGAGTGGACCAGTTTCTCATCCGAAGAGATCCCTGCAATCCTTACATGTTGGATCCAATTATCAAGGTAGCTGGTGAACCATGGAAGGGCATCGCTGGAGATCCCAATGGAGGACAGTTGCTTGAGCAGTACAGGGTGCTTAACTGTGTCGAATGCCTTGGTAAGGTCTATAAATACTGCCTCTCCACAATTCCTTTTGTCAAGCGTGGCATGGATGAAGGTTGTAAATTCCAGTAGTGCAGTGGTGGTGCTGTGCCCTTTTCTGAAGCCGTGCTGTTCTGGGCACTGTACATTGTACTTATCTAGTAATTCAACTAGTTGGTCCAACACTATTCGCTCCAGCGCTTTGGATAGTGGGGGGAGGAGTGAGATAGGTCTGTAATTGGTGTGCAGTGTCCTATCTCCACTTTTATATTTCCTGCTGCTGCACATTTGAACTGTTTTCCATCATAATATCTACTTTTTCATGGAAGACTTGTTCCATGCAGTCTGTGACTTCTGCCATAAGTTCTGTCATATCATGTAAAGGTAGAGGACACCAAAAGCACAATTTGTTTCTTTAGCAACACACTCTGGGGACAATTCTGGAGTGTCTTTTTCATGCTCGCCTTGCACTCCTTCTTCCTGTTCTTTTTCTAGCTGCAGCCTTTCCACATATTGCTGAAACTCTGGATAAGTGATACTATGCACATATGCTTCAGAGTCCTGCTGATAGTTCTTATATCCTTGTTTAAGTTGCTCATCTTTTCTCCATGGCTTAAAATGGAAAAGTAACACAAAGTAATAAAGCCTAGCCTTTTCAGATTTGCCAACAGATAGCTTCATGTGATCAATCAGCATGGTTTCTGTTGTCTTACCAGAAATCCCTCTCTGTTTAAGAGAGCAAAAATTCCTCTCTCATGATTTTCAGTAGCTGATTGTTTGAAATCAAACCACTGGGCAATCTCAAATAATGAAAAACTCTGACAATTTAATGGGATGAAGGGGATAAGCAAGCAATAATACCGGACAGGGTGGGTGGTATTGGGCAATGCTGGACCACCCAGGAAGGTCCACTATTGCCCATACTGCCCACCATGGAGGGTTTTATTGTGCTTAGAGAATTTGTTGTGTCATTTTTTATAGGATTACAAAAAAACACAAGTAATCCTATAAAAAACTGCTATAATTTTTAGTCCATTTTTGGTAAAGTAGTCCCTCTACATCTGGCTTTGCCAGTAGGGAGTGTCTACTGGCATTGGCAGTAGGGGGCACTGTTATGTTGCTTCAGACCCCCCCCCCAGTCTGTTCCCCTTTCTTCCTTGTTTTTATGATACCACACTGGATTACTGGAGCACCTGTTCTTTCTTAGCATATGTGTTACAGGAATGGAGAGAATGTGGAGGACTGGGGCCATGACTTAAAGGAGATCAGAAGCAGGACCATGATGACTGAAAGGACATCGCAGATCATGGTATGATGTGGATGGCGTTCAACTCCTATGCTGTTGTTTTAATTACTGAAGGTTTTCATACAGGAGGGACGGTGAGTCACTTCAGAGATGTGGCTTTCATTAGTTCTTTACTTTGTTGTAGGTAGTCAGGGTATAACGAGCACTGACAGAAAGCTGCACTTGTGAACTGATGACAGGCACGCGACTGCACGGATCACAGTTTGAAGTGTATGGCACGCACAGCGTTTAACTCCCACACTGTAATTCTCATTAATAGAAGGTTTTTGTACAGGAGGGATAGTCAGACACTTGAGAGATGTGGCTTTCATTATTTCTTTACTGTGTTTGTTGGAGGTTGCCACTGTATAACAGGCAGTGAGGGAAGGGAAGGCTGCATTCTTGTGAGTTGATGGCAGGCGCGCAGCTGCCCTTTTGAAAATTATGCTTCCGTTCATTGGTTCCGTGAAGCTGATGGCACTGACGGCTTTCTTTTGTTTTTTTATTATGTGGCTACCTTTTAGTTATTAAAGTACAGCCCTGACTGCTTAAAAAACAAAACAAAACAATAAACAAGTGTTGTGAGGAATGGAGAGCTCTATCTCTCGCTAAGCAGGAAACAAAAATTGTGGCAATTTCAAATTGAAGTGAGGTAGTTTGGGCCAATTAAAAAGCAGGGTGGGCACTAGGATTCTTTACTGGGTGAAGGGGCACTGTAGGGTGGTACTAGTTACTGAGAGGGCTCTCACTGCAAGTTAACGTACCCCTGTGAGCCAGTCAGATTACTGGAATTCTGAAGCCCAGTTTCCATTAAGTATCAACCAGATTACTGAAAAGTGTATCTGTTGATTCTGAGTTACATTTAGCCAGTGTCTCAGTTTCTTTAATGTGCCTCAACACACAATGCCAGTTTTGTTTCTGGTTTACACTGATGTATGATGATCCCCACCAATTTGCCAAACAAAGAAGTGTATGAGTATCTGTTAATATGTCACTGGCTTCACAGGTTTCACACTATGAGAGAGCATTTTCAAGCCCAGTTTTCAAGCCCAGTGCCCAGTAACCAGAAATGAGAAGTCAAGGATCTGGAAGCAGACATTTCTTCCCACATCTCCTGCAGTGCCATTTGCTCATGCTTGGTAATGTATGAAGTAACATAGCGTGCAAGTGCAATTGAATTGTCAGCTACTGTACATATTGCATGTCATTGTTTGCCTGCCACATCAGAAGAAGAACCGCACTGTAATCATTAATGTTCATTTCTTTCTTAGAATGTGGCAGCTCATACACCTGTTTCTAGGACTTTCTCTTCAAATGGCACCTAATGGCTGAAAAAACATCACGAATAACTGCAGTAGGCACAGCACCTCTAGCAAAGCCAAATCAACATTTTTTTTACCACTGTTTTCCACTCTTGACTGTCTTCAAGCAGTAGGTAGTACTGCACTTGCATATCTGGAATTTTTCAACAACAAGCTTCCTTAGCATTGGACTATCAGTGGCATCCAGAAGATTGCAAGTTGCATTTTTATGGATGAATTGGAGAATAACAGAGGTCTCAGCATCACCAATCAGTGGAGCATCCTTAACCCACAATGTGAGGAGCTCCATGACTCTGATACTCCACCTGCCAGAAATGGTGCTCCACTAAGCCTAATGGGGGATTGGTCTTGTTTTTGATCAACTCCAACAAACACAAAAAATGGTGATGGAAATAGAAACATTAATCTTGTGGGCAAAAAAGGACCTTTAGGCCCATCCAGTCTGCACCTTGTCCCTGCCTATTCCATCATCACTGATCCTAGTTGATCATAGGTGCCACCTCCTCCCTTGTTCCTCTACCCAATATGCCCCTGTACCTATCCCATGCATGGTTGAAGCTCCCTAAAATCTTTACTCCCACTACTTCCTCTAGCAGGCTGTTCCAGTCATCTACCACCCTTTCCAAGAAGAAGTATTTCAGCACATCTCTCCTATTCTTCTCCCTCTTCGCTTCATTGCATGTCCCTTGTTCTAGTGCCTTTTGTTCTCTGAAATAGACCCTCCACTTGTATCTTGTTTAATAGTGTGAGGTACTTGTAGGTTTCAGTCATGTCCCCTCTCAGCCTTCTCTCTTCTAGGGAGCACCTGATCAGTTCCCGCAGCCTTTTCTCATATAGCTTCTTGTGCAACCCCTCACCATTTTGGTTGCCTTTCTCTATAGAACCTCAATCCATTCAATGTCCTTGCAGAGATGCAGCCTCCAGAACTGGACACAGTACTCCAGGTGAGACCTCACTAGTGAGTGACATAATGGCAGCACCATCTCCTTCCTCCTGTTAGAAGTCCCTCTACCAATGCTCCCCAGCATCCTGCTAGCCTTCTCCACTGCTTTGTCACACTGCCCAGCTACTCTGAGGTCATCAGATATGAAGACACTCAGATCTGTTTCTTGCTTGGTGACTGTAAGCTGCACTCTCCCCATGTTATACAAAGCCCCTGCGTTCTGCAGCTCTAAGTGCATAACCTTGCACTTTTTGGCATTGAAACCCAGCTGTCACCCTTAGACCATTCCTTTAGTTTCCTCAGATCCCTTTGCATTCTTTCCACTCCTTCATGAGTGTCAATCCTGTGGCAGATTTTTGTATCATCCATAAAGAGACACACCTTACCCTCAAGCTCTCCACAATGTCACTAATGAAGACAGTGAAAAGGACCAGTTTCAGCACCGAACCCTATGGCACCCTACTAGTCACTCTCCTATCACTTGAGTGGCTACCATTTACTACCACCCTTTACCTCCTATCCCTTAACCAGTTTGACACCCAGGTTGTCACTTTTCTTCCCCACTCCCATGCTGCTTAGTTTGTTAACTAGCCTCCTTTGCAGCACTGTGTTGAAAGCCACATCCACTGCTCTCACTTGATCCTCCTCCCTGGTAACTCAGTCAAAGAAATTTATAAGATTAGTTTGACATGACCTCCCCCTGCTGTAAAACCATGCTGCCAGTGGTCCTGCAGCCCTTTTGTCTGCAGGTGCTCCATGAGCCTCTCCTTCAGTAGTGTCCCCATTAACGTCCCCACCACTGTTTTGAGACTGACTTTTCTGCAGTTGCTACCATTTTTTCTACTGCCACTTTTATGCAGCAGGACCACATCGGCACTGTTCTGGAATTGCCCCCCCCCTCCACTGAGGTGATAAAACATGCTATCAGAGAGGCAGCTAGCACCATTGTCAGTTCCTTAAGGAACCTTGAATGAATCCCATCTGTCCCTATTGCTTTGTTCTTATTTAAGGCTTCCAATCCTTTCTGGACCCTCTCCACCAAGAAGGGACTTGTTTCCATTTTTCCCTCTCCATGGAGCTTACTGCAGCATGCTGGTCCATCCCTCCAGTGAAGACGGAACAGAAGTGATCATTTTAGTATTTCTGCTTTCTCTTTATCCTCCCTTTCACAGTCCCCCTATGCTCCTGATTCTCAATATTCCTCTCCTTGACTTCCTCTTTCCCCCACATACCTGAAGAAAAGTTGTGTACCCCTTTTTTTGACCTCCTTAGCTATCCTGTCCTCTGTTAGGGCATTAGCTGCCCTCACCCCCCTTCCTGCCTCTCTTTGTTTTGCCAGACATTCCTCCCTGTCCTCATCCTTCTGGGTCTCCTTGTACTTTCTAAATGTTATTTTCTTCTCCTTCTTCACTGCTTTTGCCACTCCTCAGAAAACCATAGCAGCCTCTTCCTCCTCTTTCCCTTGCTAACTTCATTTAAACAACATGCCATTGGCTGGGCTATACCCACCTTAATGTTTCACCATTGAGTCTCTACTTCCCCTCTGCCACCCCGCCTCCCCATTGAGGCATTCTCTGAAGTAGTTTCCCATTTCTTTAAAATTTGCCCTCTTGAAGTCCAGGACCCTTGTCTTAGTGTATCTTTTTTTCCTGTCCTATCTGTGTGCCAAACCATACAGTACAGCGATCACTTTTACCCAGGGGACTACCCACTGTGATGTCAGTAATGCTGTCTTTTTTGCAAGTACCAGGTCTAGCATTGCCCCATCCCTCATAGGTTGCAAAAACAGCTGCCTAAGAAATGCCCCTTGTATGGAATCAGTGATGGCCTTGCCTCTTGATGTAGCTGTCACAAGACTGCCCCAATCTACATTGCAGATTGAAGTCCCCCATAATCAAAACATCCCCCATGCTGGCCATTTTGTTAATGGCTTCCCCAAGACTCTGTCTAAATCCTCCCTTCCCCTCCCCATGCCAGAGGCCTGTACACCACCCTGTGTGAATAACGGCCCTGACCCCATCTCTAGGTGGACCCATAGTACCTCCAGCTCTTCACTCTCCCCCTGTTGCCCCTCTATCCCAAAGGCCCTTATACCCTCCTTTTCATATAAAACAACTTCACCTTTCCTCCCTGACCTGTCCTTCTGGAACATGGTGTAGCCTGGGATGGTCACTTCCCAGCTGTGGCTGTTTGTGCACCATGATTCTATTATGGAAACACATACTGGCACTAGATCAAGTGAACAAATTTCACCTTGTGTTTTGGAATTCACACCATCCAAATCTTCATTTGCCCAAATCAGAAGAATTTGTAATTCCTCCCAGTTGTACTCTGCACAATTTAGAGTTACAAACCAAGTTGGAGCACCATACTCTCTAAGCATGCATATCAAATTACCATGTGTTTGTACTAATACTCCTTTGTACCTTGTGTGTTAGCAAGTTTTCTGATCACATCGGCTGTCAGTTCTTCATGTTTACCAGGAATCTTTGGCAAAAATTCTTGTACAGATATACTTGTTAGACCATGCGTGACCAGTAAAGTATGAGCAAAACTAGCAGACAAAATACTAAGTTCTCTTTCCCACAATAAACTGAAATAAATACTGAATGTTTCTGCAAAATCTCAGATACACAGCCAGAACACATGGGGCCTGATTTAGGAATGGTCTTAGAGCGACGCAATGGACCTGTGTCAGAGGGTCAGTTGCAAGGGTTGACTTGCGGTGATCAGTGTGGCAACTGAAATTCATAAAGGATGTCAGCTGCAACCTCTGATGCAAGTCTCTTGTATCTGCCACACCATGTTATATCAGCTCCCCCTGGTCTGTGTGCTAATGGGGGAGCCAGTTTACAGGGCTTGTGCCAAAGCTTTGTCACAAGCTGTCATAAAGTGAAGAAACTGCCGCAACTGCGTTAAAGGTTGCTGAATTGGGTGCAACTGTGAAGGATGCATTTGGCGCAGTTGCATCAAAGATCGGGGCTGATGCAGGGCTTGTGGCAAGCCCTGCGTAATACTTCTTGAATCGGGCTCATGAAGTTCTGTATCCTGCTCCAGATATTCTCATTTTACCTCCATCTAAATTGACCTCAATACTGGCCGGGTGACAAAGAAGGTGGATTGGGGGAACAGTGGATGGCACCTATCTTGATCTTAGCAGGGTGATAATACAGATGGATCTGGGAGAGCGGTTAATGTCACCTACTTCGATTTCAGCAAGGCCTTTGACACCATTTCATTCAAGAGTCTGGTAAACAAGCTGGGGAGCATGGGAGTAGGCTAAAAGATTGTGACTTGGGTCAGTGATTGGTTAAAGGGCAGAAAGTAGAGGGTGGTGGTAAGTGAGGTCCATTCTGAGAAACAGGCCTGTGGGGTACCTCAGGGATCAGTCCTGGGTCCAGTCCTTTTTAATGTATTCATTAGCGACATTGCAGAAGGACTGGAAGGGAAGGTTTGCCTATTTGCAGGTTACACCAAGATCTGCAATACAGAAGAAACTCCAGAAGAGGTGGAGAAAATGAGGAGGGACTTAGGGAAGATGGAGAAATGGTCCAAAGTACGGCAACTAAGATTCAACACAAAGAAGTATAAAATCATGCGCTTGGGGTGCAAAAACCCTGGGGAGAGTTACAAGATGGGAGGGGGGAGTTACTGACGGTCACAAAGGAAGAAAGGGATTTGGGAATAATAATCTCAGAGGATTTAAAGGTGGGAAACCAGTGTACAAAGGCAGTGGGGAGGGCCAGTGGTATGCTAGGGTGCATATAGGAAGGGATATCACTAGCAGAAGAAGGGAGGTGGTGATGCCACTTTATAGAACACTGGTGAGACCTCATCTAGAATACTGTCTTCAGTTATGGAGGCCATACCTCTGAAAGGACATAGACAGGGCAGAGGCAGTTCGGAGAAGGGAAACTAAGATGGTGCAGGGCTTACAACATAAGGCATATGAGGAACAATTAAAATACCTCAATGTATACACTGGAGGAGAAGCTAGAATGGGGAGATATGATTAAAACCTTCAAATACCTCAAGGGCATAAACAAGGTACAAGGTGCAAGTGGGGGATATCTTAGAGTTTAGGAGACATACAAGAATGAGGGGGCATGATATGAGATTGGAGGGGGGCAGGTTAAGGGGGAATGTGAGGAAGTTCTTCTTCACAGAAAGGGTGGTGGATGCATGGAACAGCCTATCCCAGGAGGTGGTGGGAAAAAACACAGTTGGAGAGAGGTTCAAAAATGCGTGGGATAGGCACAAGGGAACTCTAAAGGTGGGAAAGAGAGGCTAAAGCCAATGACCAAGTAGGGTCAGTGGTCATTGATATGGGTAGGGAAAATGGGCACACTGGATGGTCCTAGCGGTCCTTATCTGCTGTCAAACTCTATGTTTCTATGTTTCTGTGACCTCCAGTACCTAAAGGAAATAGATCAGGGAAACATTTTCACTTCCACTGCAGTTTCCCACACACTGAGCTGTGCATCCTTGACCTGTTTTATCTGATACAACTAAAAACTGTCTGCCACAGGATTATTTTCATGAAGAGGATGACTGGTGTACTGATCACAAATGTCTTTAACATGTATTGTGGAAACTTTTCAATCATTGGTTCTTTACTCTCACCCAGCAAACATAAAATTGAGTATTCTGTAAAGTTTCCACCTGGAGGTCTGAGTAATGAACATTACTTGTTGTTAGATACTGAGGGGCTGCCCTCATTTTATGAATGTCTACCACATCCTGCCAAACTGTTTTGTTTTTTTGTAAGAACCCCATTGGTTAAAATAACTAAACTGTCACTTTCAGCAACAGTTTCCACTTTAGCCTTCATTGGCAAAGGTAGGTACATAATTGACCCCTTCAAAGACTTCACCAATTCAGTGGGAGGTAATTTGCCTCTGTTTGGAGTTAATTTCAAGATTGTTTGAATGGGTTTCACTGTCTGAATCAATTTTGTTTCAAACATGTTTAACAGTTGAATTTCAGGAGGCACAAGAACCACACTCATCTGATTCAGTACTAACCGAGGTGGGATAATATTGCACCATAACTTGGAAAAACAATACCAACACAAAGTCACAGGCTCTAAAGATGGAAAGCAATAAAAACAAAGCCAAACATAATTCTAACAAACTTCTGGGGCCCAGTATTCAAAACTTTGCCCAGGGGGCAAACGGATTGCACGCGCATTGCACGCCGATAGTGCAGATGCACTATATTCAAAAGCCTGACTAGTGTGGGCTAAATGGGATAGCAGATGCACTACCAGATAACGTATGCACTGGGCAAAGTAAGGGGTGGGAACATGAATGCAGGCACAGCACTATATTCAGAGTGGTAGCGTCACGCAACATAGGTATGCACGGAAGCATTGTGCCGTGCTACTACCAGCTATAAAAAGGAAGACTTACCCTGGACAAACTCTAGAGGTGAGTGGGGACACTGCAGGCAGACCACAACATAGAAACATAGAATTTGATGGCAGATAAGGACCACTTGGCCCACCTAGTCTGCCCATTTTCTCTGTTTCATATACTGCAGATCCTGAATGATCTGTGGCTTATCCTGTCTTTCCTATCGATAGAGTTCCTTTAAGTCTGTCTCATGCATTTTTGAATTCCCCTACCATTTTTGCCCCTACAGTCTCTCCTGGGAGGCTGTACCTTGGATCTACCACCCTTTCCATGAAAAAATACTTTCTCACATTACCTCTATGTCTACCCCCATTTTCAAAATCATGGCCCCTTGTTCTTGGACATATTTTCTTTTTGAAAGTTGCTACCCTCTTGTACCTTACTTACATGCTTGAGGAATTTGAAAGTCTCTATCATATCCCCCACTCTCTCCTCTCCTCTCTTCCAGGGAATACATATTGAGATCCTCCAGTTTCCCCTCATATGACTTTAGGTGCAGCCCCTGCACCATTTATATCACCCTTCTCTGAACCGCTTTTACTCTATGTCCTTCCAGAGATGCAGCCTCCAGAACTGGACACAGTACTCTAGAGGAGATCTCACCAATGTTCTATACATTGGCATCACCACCTCCTTCCTTCTGCTGGAGATACCTCACCCTATGCACCCCAGCATTCCACTGGTTCTCCTCACAGCCTTCTCACATTGTTTTGTAACCTTTAAATCATCAGATATGATTATTCCTGGGTCCCTTTCCTGTTTGGTGTCCATCAGGACCTCCCCACCATCGTGTACTCCTGCCCCACATTTTTGTTGTGCCCCAAGTGCATGATCTTGCACTTCTTTGAATTGAATCATAGCTGCCACACTCCTGGCCACTCCCCAAGCTTAGGTCTCTTCTCATTTTCTCTACCGCTCCTGGAGTGTCAACCCTGTTGCAGATATTGATGTCATCTGCAAAGAGGCACACCCTTCCTTCCAGTCCCTCTGCAATGTCACTTATGAAGACATTAAAGAGGACTGGTCCAAGCACTGATTCCTATGGGACCCCACTGGTCAGCCCCCCTTCAGATTGAACTCTGTTCACCATCACCCTTTGTGTCCCATCGCTCAGTCAATGTTTGACCCAGTTTAGCACCTTGGGACCCACTCCCAGGCTGCCCAGCTTATTTACTAGCCTTCTATTTGGGACAGTATCGAAGGCCTTGCCAAAATCCAGGTAGGCCACTTCCACCACCACTCCCTGATCCACCTCCCTAGTCACCCAGTCAAAGAAATATATCAGATTTGTTTGACAAGATCATCCCACTGTGAATCCATGCTGCCTTGGATCCTGTGCTCCAATGGATTCAAAATATATCACAAACCTTTCTTTTAGTTGTGATTTCATTAGTTTCCCCACCACTGAGGTCAGGCTTACTGGCCTGTAATTGCCAGGAGGATGAGAGGGAAGAGGGCCACCCTGGGCAACTCCATAGGCCACAGAGGCAATATGCTGCACCAGATGGTATTGGCCAAGAGTCTCCTTTGAGACTCTCACCAGTGACCAGCTGGTGGGCCATTACCACCTCAATAGGGCCATGATCAGGCAGCTTTGTGAGCTCCTGCATGAGCAACTGTGCACTGATACCCAGCACAGCTATGCCATGTCAGTTGAGCTGAAGGTGATGGCTGTCACCAGGTCATTCCAAAGACTAGTGGGGGATACCATCAGCATCTCATAGTCCACTACATCATTCCTGCTGGCCAGATTCCTAGATGCCTTGCTGCCACATGCTGGTGAGTTCATCATATTCCCCAGCACAGCAGCAGAGCACACAAAAACCATGCAGCAGTTCCATTGGGTAGTGCACCTACCTACTGTACTCGGTGTCATAGACTGTACCCATGCTGCCATCCGTGCACCCACTGGTGATGGGGTGGATGCCTACCTCAATAGAAAGGGTTATTACTCCATCAATTGCCAGGTGGTGTGTGATGCAATAGGGTGCATAACCAATGTCTTGGCACAATATCCCGGCGGTGCCCATGACGTGCCTTCATATGGCAAAACTCCCACCTATGCCAGCAATTTGAAGGTGGACACATACACAGAGAGCACCTTGTCAGTGAGTACATGCAGCAGCCCACCAAAAAAAAAAACATGGGGGACAGGCAGTGGTAATGCAGCACAAACAGGGCACACTGAGTGAAGAGTAGGCAGGGGAGGGTGGACAGCCACACAGCTAAGAACACAGCCCATGGGCTGGTGATACAATATGGGCAGCAACAATCGGAACGTGTGCTAACAATCTTACAGGGGACAGTGCATATGTCTTGCATCCCTGGCTCCTGACACTCATCCTCTGGCCCACATGCGTGGCAGATGACAGGTATAATGAGGCACACTCTGCCACTTGCAGCATCATTGAGCAGGTCATTGGCATGCTGAAAATGTGATTCCATGACCTGGACCATTCTGAATGTGCCCTGCAATTCTCCCCTCAGAAGGCATGTGGCATATTCCTAGCCTGTTGTATGCTACACAACATGGTGCACACACATGGAATAGGCATGCCAGTCAAGAAGGAATACAATAACAGTGACATGGAGCCAAAGGAGCAGGGGATGCAGGAGTAGCCCAGCAGACAAGACCCCCGCATGGCCAGTAGGGCACAGGAATACAGAGAATCCATCATACATAGCCTTGCTCAGTGGAGCAGGTGAGTGGAATGAAACAAATGACCCTGTTGTATGTGCAAATACTTTATTGACAAAAACGTAGAAAGAAATCAAATAGTGGCAGTGACCAAATATAAAACTAAATGGTGATGGACAGGGTGGGTGAGGGAATGTGTGGTGGGAAGGCAAAACAAGTAAGAACAGTGTCACTGCAGCATTGTGTGATGTGCCCAGTATAACAATGTGGTGGTGGTGGTGTAGAAAGTATGGCTAATCCTATGTGGCTGTGGCCATTGTGGGTCCTGACATGCGGCTGCCACTGACCCCTAGTAGTGGGAGGTGTGGCCTGCAGGGATATTAGGGGTGATATTTGTGGTGACTCAAGTGCCCTGGCCCATGGATGGCTCCCGATAGGATCCAGAAAAAGAGAGAGAGAGAGAGGTCCCGTCCCTGAGTGCACGGTGTCGCACAAGTCCTGGGGGTCGCAGACGTGCTACCAGAGGCCAAGCTGACACTACACGGGGTTGCCAAGTGGCATGGTGTTCCCACATAGCTGGGGCTACCCAGACTACAGGCAGCAGCACTGTGACTCTGAAGCAGACCACCACACATGGTTACCGTGTGCTCATGCATCATCACAGTGATCTCACTGATGGTGGTGGTGAAGATTGTGTCAGCGAGCATGGCATCACATGCCTCCAACTGCTGCTCCAGCCTCTGCATGTCCATATGCTGGAGATCCCTCATGCTGGTGAGGTCCTTGTGGACCACTTGCCTGAAGAGGGCAAACTTGTGGTGTGCAACGGTCTGTGACTCTACAGCCAACTGCAGCAGCCACTTCATGGCTTCAGGTCAGCCTGCTTCCCGGGACCACTCAGCTCCTGCTGGCCTCAAGCGGCTGGTGCGGGTACCATGCAAGGGTGTGTTAGGGGAGGTGCTAGGGGCATAGTTGTTGTGGCTTTCCAAGCCTGCTGTAGGCTGGCAGTGGTGCTGCCGGGCTGCACATCAACCCCCTGAGCACCAAGTGGTTGGTGTGTGTGGTGGTGGCTGTGATGGCACCAGCAGCAGAGGTGGTGACAATTGCTGTGCCATGTACAATGATTGGGGGCCAATTGTGGCATGGGGGAAGGTGAGGGCAACCTGCTGTAGGATTGGGGCTGCATAGCTCTGAGCACTGCTCACTTGGCAGAGGGACCAGTGATATCTCCTGTGTGGTAAGGCCACAGAAGTCTGTCTCGCTGTCCTCCTCATCTTCTTCCTCCTCCTCCACTATATATGCAATCAAGCCCCACAGCTAGCGTGATGGTGAACCCCACACCTCAGATGTGGTGGATGGTTCCTCCTCCTCATCTCCCTGTGATAGGCCTGCATGCACTGTGGAAAGAAGAGTAATCTATCAGTGTCACATACAATACATGCCACACATTGCATGCTGCAGGTGGTGCATGCAAGCCACAGCATTTGGTGCTGTGTGGTGCACAATGCCAGAATATAACAAGTGTGAACAGGTCCATGAACCCCAGCCCACAATGATAACACAGTCACCAGTGAGGGTAGAAATGTGCATGTGGAACAGTGTTCTCTGACCAACTATCCCACACATGCAACACATGCACAGAGATCATACAGTGTGAGAAGGCAGTGGAAAGAGCCAGTGGAATCCTAGCGTGAATAGGGAGACCTATCACAGAGTGAAAGAGGGAGGTGGTGATACCACACTATAAAGCTATTGTGGGACCTCACTAGAGTGGTGTCCTAGAGAAATAGTAGATAAACATGAGGGGAACCAGGACTCTGCAGTCTTCCTTCCCCCCTCTCCTCCACTCCTTCTCAGCTCACCTTAAGCTACCTCCACTACCCCTTCCAGCACATCTGAGCTCTGTCCCTCACAACTATGTCTTTGGTATTTGCCCCTTCTCACCCTTGTTTGCCCTTAGCACTTGCTTAATGCCTATGAGCATAGTACTCAGAACATCAAGGCACTATGATTGTATTGATGCATTACTATCCGTCAGGTCTACTGTATCATGTTTCTGTGTCCACCCACTTGTTGTATCAGTCTTCTCGAGCTGTAATTATCTGTACTGCTTGCAACTGTGTATCATAATGATCTAATGCTCCATATTGTATCTGTACCTACCTTCATTATTTGTAATTCTCTGTTTTCAAATCCTCATTGTACCCCCAGGTTGCACTGTGAGACGAGCAACTTGTTGTTCAGTGTGCCTTCCTGGTGAAACATTTAAATAAATAAATAAATAAATCATGCCCCTGTAATCAAAAGAAGAGTTAGTGGCAAAAAGACAAAATGGCTTAATAAAAACCTACTTAATTTAATGAGGGAAAGGGATGTAGCTTAGCAAAATTATAAAAAAAGTGAACTGGTGTCTGACAACAAAACAGAAGAAATATTTGCAAAAAGGAAATAAAACTCTCTAAAATTCATTATTGTAAAGAACTGCAACAGGCTAATTTGTGAGACTCAGAAAGGTTCTGGAGTTCGATAAAATCCTAACTCCCCCTCCCACCTGAAGAAGATAGCCCACGTACTGTATGTGTAAAGATGGGGAACTATTGACAGATTCCACCCTTATAGCTGAAGAATTTGACTTACAATTCTCAAATATGGACATTTATTGTAAAGATTTAAGAGGCCAATTGCAGAACCACCACAAACATGATTTGAATAGGCCGAGGTTCTATTTAAAAACTGTGAAAAGCTCAGAGGTACTAAAACTATTAATGAATAACACTTTTTTTATATTTTTGCCATGCTACATCCCTTTCCCTCATTAAATTAGGTAGGCTTTCTTAAATACTGAAAAGCCACTGGGGGTTGGGATTGAAGGGCTGTGCATTTCTGTTGTGACTGAAATTTTAAGCAACAGGAACTGGTGAGCCTGTGACATCATACGGTACCTGATGTCTACATACACACACTGTTAGCGGGGCTGGACACACTGGACTGTATGTGTTGGGGAGACTTGGGAACATTATTGGTGGGGTTGAAATTGGGTTTGTAAACAACTGCAGTCAATCTAGAGAGAGACTGTATTCCAGGGGGAAGGGACTGAGAAAAGAGGAGTGTGCCATTATGACTAGAGAGGGACAAAAAGGGTGGCCACATTCCACCATGGCAGGCATCTTCGGAAGGGTTGTAGGCTGCACAGGCTGTGGGGTGGCAATAATTCTCAATTGGGCCTGGACAAAGGGAAGCCGCCTACTCTGTAGACAGCTATCTCGTATTAGGAGTGAAGTGTATTGGTTAAGGAGTAAGCTGGGGGAGTTCGGGGGTGTGTCCAAGGATAAGGGGCATGAATATGGGTGGCAGAAGGGTGGGGCTGAGGAGAGGCTGGGGCAATGCTCAGAAATTACAGGACGTTATGTTACAGCAAGCAGGAGGGGGGATATTAGGGACAGAGAACTCTTAGATAGGGATGTTGATGCTAAGGGGAAAACTTACGGGGTAAAATTCTGAATATAAACAGAGTGCAGGAGGAAGAGTCAGGAGGGGCTGTTGTGGGGAAGCCTAGAAGAGCAGACAGTGAGAAGGGAGGGGCTGTTGTGGAGAAGCCTAAAACACAGCCTGCGGGAAGGGAGCTCCTAAGGAGAACAGGGCAAGAGGGGAGGAAGAGGGGCAGTTTAGAAGGGCAGTCTGGAGAAACTCAGGTTACTTGAGAAAGGCTGGCATACAGTGTTACAATAAATTTGAGCTACTAAGCAACCTAGAGGGGGAGGAAGGGGTTGGTGGAAATAAGGAAATTGATACAGAGGCCCGGGTGAGGGAGTCGGAAACCAACAGGGCATCACAGACGAGCAATGGAAAGGATAGAAATAGTCCCAGACGGAGAAGGGGAAATGCAAATGTTAAGCAGATGTTAGAGATGCAGCATATTGCAGATGTGAGGGAGGAGAGCACGACTGGAGAAAAACTGGGAGACAAGGAGGTGGGGAAGGGGCCTCCCTTCAGGAGGTGGGGTCTGTACCAAGGATGGGGCCCTAGGTAAAGGGGACCCACAGAGGGCCTCTGGAGGTAGGGGTACTATTATAAGGGGGGAGGATGGTGGTGTGGGGGAAGGGGAAACCATCAGGGCCAGGATAAATGGTTTGGATAAGAGAGGGTTAGAGGGGACATCTATTCAGGGGAGGTCTGAGTTAAGTGGGTAAAATAACAAGGGAGGCAGAAAGGGTAGGGTGACAAGGGGGTCTTTAATAAGGCGGGAAGACTCCCATGGAATTGAGATCATGAATAAAGGGGAGGATGGGGGGCTGAGAGTGCATAGTGGAGGTAACCATGAGGATGATGGCAGTGTTAAGGTTCTGTTATTGGGAAACTTGATGATTAGGGGTATCCATTGGAAGGGACAGGAGGGTGGATGCCATAGCCAGGTGAAGGTAGTGAGCATCTCTGGGCTGACGGTGTACAGAACAAAGTTCATGGTGTACGAACTGGTTAGGGATTGTGGAGGGAAACCGGATTTCCTGGTGCATTTGGGAACTAACGATCTAGAGGGAAATAGTGTTTTGGAAATCCAAGCAAGGTTCCGAGAACTTGCCAGACTCTGTTGGGATAATGGATACAACATTTCCTTTTCAGAGGTATTACCGGTACCAAAGACCTCAGTGGAGAAAAAAATGAAGATCACAGAGTTTAATGACTGGCTCAGGAAGTGGGCTGAAGAAAGTGGGTCGGGTCTTAGAGAACTGGAAAGGAGTCTGGGAGGATAAGGGACTGTATGTCAAGGACAGGCTTCATCTTGCCCCATTAGGGAGGGAAGTCCTTAAACAGGGGGTGGCCGACTACATTCAAGAAAGGTGGGGTTTAAACTTGTGAGGGATAAGGGAGGGGCTGACCAGAAGCCCTCTCCTCCAGATGAGGGGAGTAGCCTTCAAACCCAAAGGAAGGGGGAAACAGACTGGGGGAGGAGGTTTCAGGAGGAGCAGAGGGAGGATGGAAGTATAACAAACCTAGGTGGGGTTCGACAAAGGGGATCAGGGATAAGGGGGGGGTGGTGTTAGCAAATGCCAGAAGCTTGGGAAACAAGTTGCCTGAGCTCCAGGCCATGCTGTTTGCAGGGAGGGGGGTGGATGTGGTGGCGGTCATGGAAATGTGGGTCAACAAAAATCATGACTGGGACCTAAACATGCTGGGGTACACTATGCTTAAGAAGGATAGAAAGGAGAGCAGCGGGGGTGAAGTGGCTATGTTCATTAGAGGTGACATCAAAATTGCTAGCGTAGAAGAGGCAGAGGGAAATGTAGAGGCCTTATGGGTCACCTTACGAACTCCATCAGAAGGTAAGGTCAAGCTGGGTGTAGTATATAGGCCCCCCGGGGATGGGTGATGTTCTGGAGGATGGTTTTCTGAACAACATCATTGCCCAGTGTGGATCAAAAGGGGAGGGAGTGGTGTTGATGGAGGAACTTAATATGCCAGGTACAAACTGGGGAACCAGGTCCTCTAAGGTGGCCAAGGAACAGAGGCTGCTGGATGGCTTCCAGGATGTGATCTTAACACAGCACGTGATAGAGCCTACAAGGGAGGGTCATGTCCTGGATGTGGTTCTGGCAGATGGGAATCTGGTAAGGGACCTGGTCGTAGAGGATCCCCTGACTGGGAACGACCACAATACTGTCTGATTTCAAATAAGCACGGGGGGAGGGGAGGGAGAAATCTAGGACACTGGCAGTGGACTTCAGGGGCAGACTTTGTGTGCATGGGAAATATTCTCAAGGATCACCTGAAGGGGATTACAACAATGACAAATGTGGAAAAGAGATGGGAGGTCATAAATCAGGGACTTCATGAGGCAGTCAGGACCTGCGCTAAGGTAAAGTGTAAGGGAGCAAGGTCACATAAACCATGCTGGTGGTCCAGTGAGGTTCAGGTAGCAGTCAGAGAAAAGAAGGATGCCTACAAAAAATTATAAAACAATGAGAGGGAATAGGGAAAAGGAAATGTACCATCTTGCATCTAGAAGAGCCACCCAGATGGTGCGGGAAGCAAAATCCAGTAAAGAGCAGCGGCTGGCACAGGGGATACGGGGAGGGGAAAAGGGGTTCTACTGGTACATTGGGGAGTTGAGAAAAACTAAGGGCCATCTCGGCAGATTGAGATCAGAAGGAGGGTGGGTGGAAGAGGTGAGGGACCAGACAGAGGTATTAAATGAGTACTTGGCCTCTGTGTTTGCTAGGGAGGGGGATGGAATATCTACAAAGCAAGGCACGATGGGGATAGAAGCGGTAGTGAGTGGGATCAGGGGAGCAACAGAAATGGAGCAAGAGAGAGGGAGCGGTACCCAAGGGGTGTCACATCAGGATAAGGATAAGGATAAAAAGGCCAGTAAGGTGGAGGACAGATGATGCTATATCCACCGAAAGGGTGTGGTTAGCCCTTAAGGCCCTAAAGAAAGATAAATCTCCTGGACTGGATGGCATTCATCCAAGAGTACTATGGAAATTGGCGGACATACTGGCTGCACCATTGGCGGAGCTGTTCAACAGGTCACATGAGACAGGGAGGGTACCTAGGGATTGGCGAGAGGCACATGTGGTGCCAATCCATAAAGAGGGGTTGAGGGAAGTACCAGGTAACTATAGACCCATCAGTTTGAGCTCGGTGGTGGGAAAATTAATGGAGAGTATACTAAAGGAACGATTGGGGGTGTATTGCAGGAGGTGGGAGGTCTGGATAGTCGGCAACATAGGTTTGTGCCAGGTAGATAGTGTTAAACCAATCTTGTGAAGTTCTACGAACGGGTAATGTCAGAACTGGACAGAGGAAAGCCTGTGGATATATTATTCTTGGACTTCAGCAAGGCGTTTGACTCTGTCCCCCACAATGGTCTGGTGGAGAAACTGACAGGGTTGGGAGTAGGCCTTTTGATGGTCAGATGGATTGAAAACTGGCTAGCTGGATGCACTCAGAGAGTACTGGTCGGTGGGGAGCTCTCAAACCCTACAGAGGTCGGCAGTGGGTTACCGCAGGGCTCGGTCCTGGGTCCGATCCAGTTTAATGCATACATATTGGACATCAGGGAGGGTATAGGGTGTGAAATGAGTCTCTTTGCTGATGACTCAGATGGGAGCAGTAGTTGAGGGGGAAGAGGGGAGATTGGCTCTGCAAGGGGACCTGGACACCCTGGAAAGGTGGGCTCACACATGGAAATTAAATTTCAATATCACCAAGTGCAAGGTGTTACATCTTGGGTGGGGAAACCCTAAACACAGGTACACCCTGGGAGAAGAGGCACTGGAGGCCTCAATAGGGGAAAAAGACCTAGGGGTCATGGTGGATGCATGTATGAATAACTCTGAGCAGTGCAGGAGAGCGGCTAGCAAAGCAAACAGGATGTTGGGATGCATCCTAAGGGGGATCACCTCTAGGAGCAGGGAAGTGATTCTGCTGCTGTACAATGAACTGGTTCGACCACACCTTGAGTACTTTGTACAGTACTGGAGAACACACTTTAAGAGGGACATACAGCTCCTGGAGAGGGTACAGAGGAGGGCAACTAAGATGATATGAGGACTAGGGGATTTGACGTATGAGGACAGACTTTTTTTTTTGTTTTAAATTTATACTTTTTGCGCCCCCCTCCTCTCTCTGCCAGTTGTCTGCCCGGTCACGGACCCCTCAGCTGTGGCATCCCCACGAGCCGTACTCCCGGAACCCTGGATTACCTCTAGGTGAGACGGGCACCCATCCTTTTGGGTGCCACCAACAGGATAGGGCGGAGTCAGCCTGGAAGCCGATTGCAGCCTGAGGCGGGCATCATTTAGGGCGGCGAGAGGCGGGCTGAGATTTTCTCCCCATAGAGGGGCGGGAACGTGCAATGATGCCAGCGTCTGTCCGGCCCCTTGGAAATCTTTCTGTCCCATATGCTAAGGTACTCCTGGCCTTCATCAGGTGCTCCCATGCATCGGTGACATCCCGCGCCTTCCCCCCAGAGAAGGAGAGCAGTGGGACGCTCAATCCCTCTCTCCCCGGCTGGCCTCCGGCGACCTGAGCTCGCTCTGAACCCAGGTCGCCAGCGTCGCAAGCGGAAATCCAACCGCTGCGCCAGCGGGCCGGCTGTATGAGGACAGACTTGAGGAGCTCTGCCTGTTTTCATTGGAGGAGAGAAGAGACGGGGGGGGGACATGATTGAGGTCTTCAAGTACCTCAAGGGAATAAACAGAGTAAACACGGAGGGGATCTTTAGACTAAAGCAGGGCGGTATCACCAGAGAGCATGGTTTGAAGTTGGAAGGTAGAAGAGTGAGGGGGGAAAGAGGAGGAGGTTTTTCAGTGAGAGGGTGGTGGATCTTTGGAACATGCTGTCTGGTGAGTTGGTTCAGAGATCCACGGTGGAGGGCTTCAAGAGAGGGTGGGACAGATGTATCAGATAATAGCCTGGCCCAGGGGGGTGGGGATGGATGATATGGGTTTCTGGAACCCAAGAGGGGGAGGGCCTCGGTACCCAATTAGGGATCTGAGGTTCGAGCAGACTCAATACAACATAAGGCCTAATCTACTGGCAATTAGTATATGAAACCTGATAAGGCACCTGGATATGATGATCTATTGCTTAAATTCCTGGTCCTTGCTGCAACAAAAATAGCCTATACCCAGTTAGTATAATATTTATCTTATAATTTCAGTTTGGTCAGGTGCCCAGTCTACGTAAAAAATCATGCATAGTCCCAATTTTTAAATGCAGTTTACAGACTGAATTTTGTAATTATCACTCCATTTCAATCTTGTCTGCCCTTTCAAAATTGCAAGAAAAAATAGTGCACAAGCAGATTAATGACTATATTAATACATATGATCTGATCTCCCCCAACCAACATGGTATGGGAAGGGGGGGGACACAGCACTGAGAGTGCCTTGGGTAGGTTCACGGACACTGTCCACAAAGCTACCAACACTGGTGGCTTAACAGGGACAGTGTTCATGGACCTAACCAAGGCATTCGACCTTGTAGATCGTACATTGTTGTCGGATCATCTCAGGAATCTGGGGTGGGAGTTTCTACACTGCTATGGTTTAGGGATTATCTTGCAAACAGGATGCAGTGTGTTAAGTTAAATGGGATTTGTTCATCTTTTCATGGGGTCCAGTGTGGAGTCCCTCAGGGCTCCATACTGGGCCCTTTGATTTTTTTCACTTTTCAAAGTTCTGCAAAACAGTGACTTACTTTTATATGCAGATGATGCAGTCTTATTTACTCATAGCTCATCTGTTGTAGGCATCAACTCTACCCTAAGTGGAAAATTTGGAAAAACTCCAAATGTGGCTCATACAAAACAACTTGGTACTAAACAAAAACTAAAACAAAGGCCAAGTTGTTTGGTTCCAAACCAAAATTAAGAAAACAGTCAGGAAACTTTGAAGTTGGTATGTCAGAGGGTGGTACAATTGATGTTGTCGAATCATTCAAATACTTAGGCATTACATTAGATTATGCCTTGAAATTTAATATTCATATGCATATAGTTACTGCCAAACTGCATTCTAAGGTTGGGATTCATCTTGCTAGCTTTTTGTCAAAAGAGTCACGAAAAATAATTGCACAACAGAGTTTACTTCCTGTTTTGAATTATGCTTCAATAGTAATATGTGCCTCATCCATTTCTTTTGCCTCTAGAAATGAGATTTTATTATATAAAATCAGAAAGTTTGTACTAATAGCACCACGCAGGGCTCATCACTGTAAAATATTAAATAGCCCTGATTGGTTATCTGTTCAAAACAATTATAATTTGGCCTTATCATGTTTCACGTTTAAGATACTGCACCTGGGTATCCCATCCTCATTACGTGCTCTTCTGAATATTTACAACTCCCCCTATGACTCCCGTTCCTCCCCAGAACTGCAATTAGCCTTACCCTTGGTTCATACAAACTCAGGGAAAAGGTCTTTTGCTTATTGCACTTCCATAGTGTGGAATACTATCCCAGATTTGGTGACGTGTTTTACTTCTATTAGCAATTTTTCAAAAGCTGTATGTAACCTATTTCAAAACCCTGAATGTGTGTACTTGTGTAAAATGAAGTGACAGTTTATCTGATTGTTTTGTGTTATTTTTACTGTAACATTTGTATTTTTTTTTTATCATTGACTTTAGGTCGTGCCTGAAAATGGAATTTTAATATTTCAGTGTATCAACCTGCACTTATAGGCCATTGGTCCTTTCCAGCTGACACAGTCTATGTTTCTATGTGTCTAGACACCTCATATCCATCCACGGCACATATCAGAGACAGCACCAGAAATTACTGGGCAATGTGGTACCTACACGGGAACACATGTGTGTATCTGTCAGGGGTCAACTTTAACTTTTTTTTTTTGCACTAGCCAGCAGGGCTAGTGAACCAGAGATTGCTCTAGCCCACAGAAGTTTGCAGTAGCCTGCAGTCAGTATGGTTAACAGTGATTTGTTAAACGAAAGGCAAATAAAATTGCATTTGTCCTGCCAACAGTCTGGACACTTACCAACTGATTTTGCACTGTGCCTTTAACTGCAAATCGCACATACACTGTCTTAACTTTTGTGACTGAAGAGTCAGTGGTTCTGTCACTGATGACTGAAATTAACTTTGTTCCCATAATTTTTTTCTCATAGCACCATGTGTTCAACCTCGGCTACATAGTGGATAGTGGATAAAGTTGCAGGCATATTTGTCATTCTGATATGCTAAACTGATATCTAGCCCTTTCATATCATCAAGGCTGCACATCCACAAGGTCTGTGAAAGGACGTCCTTTCTTAGCAATTGCATGACATGTGCGAAACAGTTTATCTAGACGGATAAGCGTTGCTTCATTCATGTTCTTCAGCATTCCCTCCACATTACTTGTCCCTGGAGTGCCAGTGCTGGTATCCTCCTTTTCCTTTGCCCTAGCATGAGCTTCACTGATATTATGGGACAAAACAGAGTCAACACGGAAGTTATCTGTACCAAAATGAAAATTATTGTTATTGCCCACCTTACCCAACTGTATTTCATGTTTGATGCACAAATGGCAGAACATCAGATCTTTTGCACCATCATACCCTCACCAGTCATATTATTCTAGCCAATATTGCTGGAACCGATGGCTTCACTTTGTCTTTTCGTACTCATGATCTTTTATTTGTTTGTCTTTGTCAGCATGCTTTCTATTAATGTCAGCTGGGTTCCTGACTTCTTTAATATATTTCCACATTTTCAGATTTGTAGTTAATAAAGTTGTGTCGTGAAAAGTGTGTGTCTTTTTCTTCCCTTTTTTCTTTCTTTTCCCACCCTGGCCACAGATCCCAGAAATGCTTGATTGTCCCAGTTCTATTAAAAAATGTTCACCAAAAAAAGGTAAGGATAAACTCAACAGCATTAACTCGTATTGTTATTTATTTATTTTTATTCTTTGGCAACCAGGTAACTCCCATTGAGCACAAGACCCATTTACAGGGGTGGACCAGGAACATAGGGAGGTTAAGTGACTTGCTTAGTTAGGGTCACACTGTATGCACGTGGAGGCTGTGGTAATTTAAACCCAGATCTGCTGGATGTACTGTACAAAGCCCATTCACAACCTGTTGCTCCTCTGTTAAACACTCTCCAGTTTTCCTTTCCATGACAGCCATGTATTCTGATATGCTTTGACCACATTTATGATAACTGAACTATCAGTACTTGTGGTCTCCTCAATACTGCATTGTGTTCACTTTACTTCATCAGCTACTGCTGTTTCTTTTCAAATGTCTAAGACATCACATTCAACAATTACAGGCACACCATTCCATGCTATTTATTCCAATGGCCTGTAAATGTGTGGCTAATATCATGGAATGTTCAGGTTGGTAGTATAAAAAATGAGAGCAGCAGTTGCTGAGGACTTAGGAGAGAAATAATCAACACTGCGACAAAGGCAATAAAAATGCGAAAACTAATTTGAAAAAGTGGGTCTAAAACATGAGAATATAGGAAAAACAAAAAGGAACCCATTACAGCATAAAAAAGTGTAAAAATTGCTTCCTATCATGGCAGTAAATGACCTTACTTAAAATTCAGAGTTGAAAAGATTAGGTTGATTTACTGCTAATGGTCTTAATGGCCACACTTTACACCTCCTAGACAGACTGTTTTTACAAAGGCTTGTGACTAGTGATATTAGAACTTTTTTTTGTAACCTGGGCATGCATGCAACAGCGAATGATCTGATACAATCAGTTTCAATACTATCTGAGCACTCAAAGTGGCCCCAAAACTGGACTACATTTAATCAAAACCGGATGACCAGATAAGGACCCTGAAAACTGGATTATCTGGTCTACAACTGGACAGGTAGCAACCCTAGAACTGTGCTGCTCCTGGACACAGTCACAAATCTGCCTGCCATGAGTACTGAGCTAAACAAGGAAAGGAAAAGGAGAAAGGATCTTTACCTGCAAAAAATAAAAGCAATAGTTGGTATAAAATGCAACAGTTTGTAAATGCACTACACACAGACATCTATTTTTTTTTTCATTTCACTAATGCTAAGGCAGCACATAGTTAAACCTCCATTTAAAGGACTTGGCTTTAAATTAAGTAACAGTTATATTTATGTATTTGTTTGTTTATTTGATACTCAGGTTGAGAATGGAACTGCAGCTTTCCACAGAGGAATTGCACTAGCCCAGCTGGGCGAGTAACAGAGATTCTGCACTAGCCCGCAGCAATCTGCACTAGTACCCGTCTAGTAAATGAATGTTAAGGTCGACCCCTGATACATGTATAGGTACTGCCACAAGCAGTGCATGATATGCAGCATGCTACAGCTAGCATGTGTCATACTGTAATGCACACAGTTTCAACTATGGCTGCCAGCATGTACCTAACTACATGACTACATAGCACGGCATACATACACAACGCTGGAGGGACAGTGGCCATCCCTGAGGTTACATCAGGGACATACCTGACAGGTAGGGACAGTTGAGAGTTAAAACAGTGGCCATCACAGGGCATGCTATTACCCTACTCATAGCCCTACACACCACAAGCATGTGTCTGCATACTCCAGCACTTGTGGACAGCAAATGACACCACTAAATGGAAACACACCCTAGGTGCATTGGCATTATCCCTGAGAGCCCTGAGCAGATCAATACCCGTTGCATTGCAGGGCAATATGCAGCACAGTGGGCCACAGTGCATGATGTTGAGGAATGGCATGTCAAGGTGTGCAAAGGTCTGTGGCACCACACAATAAGTCTGCTATGCCCCAAGCTCCACTGTGCCCCACCGGTGGTGAGACCTACACATGTACCCATGCACACATGGATGTGCTACAGCTGTGTACTTACATGATGGTCTGCACATCAACAGGGTCTCGTACCCACCCCAGGCACACCTGTCCCTCCACAGCACTCAGGGTAGATACCATCACCTCCTCCACTGGGTCAATGGGCCTGGCAGATGCTGCAGTTGAAGGGCCCCCACCAGTCACTTGCTGGTTGTGGTGAAGGGAAGCCAGTGTGCCTTTGGCCTGCCAGCGGAGGTCACAGTAACACTTCTGCATGGCCTCCACAGTGCAGTTCTGGCCACAACAGAATTTACTGTGGCTATAATTTCAAGCCATACCTGCTGGGCCTTGGCAACTGTGGACCAGGTGCAAGACAGGACTGACTCCCTCTCCCTCTCCCTCTCCCGATAGGCATGGGCCAGGGCATGCAGCTCCTCCTCTGTGAACCTGTGGGACCTCAGTCTATTGCCATCATCCATGGGACCTGTAAGAGACATGAGAAGGATAATGATAAGTGCTGTGTGTGTACACAATGGGTGTGTGCACATACACAATGTGCCATGACGATGCCATACTGCCATGTATGACGAACATGAGTGGCACAGGGCAGACTGTCAGTGGCCTCCACAGGTTCTGTGCATGGCCTAGGGGCTGCCATCCTGCAACACTGGAGTACAAACACCAGAGGCATCCAGAGCCTCTGGCTGCACCACCAGGACAAGGCAAGTGTCCCAGAGCCTAGATACCACCAGTGGACATGTAGGGGTAATGTGGGTCAGTGAATGTGCATGTTACCCACCAAAACCTGGCCCTTGTGCAGTGCCCCTGTAATGGGGAACCGTGCAGACCCTAAAAGATAATTATCCCAGTAGTATCCCCTATGTATGATATGGTGACTCAGTGGTCTGTCGCCACTTTGTATACACCACTTGTTACCTCAGTGTGTTTGTCCACCATGACATCCACTGTTCTGTACTTGTCTACAGGTGTATGATGAGTACCATGTCCGTATAACCCTGTGTTCTATTGCACCGCAGCACTGCATGGTACCCCACCAGAGGTATTGTGCAGGGACATGTACGACAACAAACATCTTCCAAATGGCTATCACCAGCAGAATGTAAAGCATATACACTCAGTGACATGACACAATAGCCTGGCTAGATGGAGCAGGAACAGCATATGTCCAAGCATGTGGAAAACAAATCATTGTGTCTAGAACACATTTAGATGCAGTGCAGTTCCATTGTAATGTATGTCAATAGGTTGCATAGACACTTCACTCAGTCCAGTCACATGGACACAACCCATGGAAGGGACATTTGTAGATGGTGAACCACGTACAGGAACATTCATGTCTGTCAGGGACACTTGAGGGTCTTGTAGCACACATTGCATGGTATATGCATACAATGCAATATTGCAATGTGAGCATCCCTGTAATGTATCCCACCCATAGCCCTGCCAGTGGTTGTATCCCAATAATTACACTGTACTAAGAGTATTGTGCTATGGTGAACACCTACCCATGGCTTCTGAGCCATTATGTTGCTCCTCCATGTATCCAGAATGTTCTGTGGCCTTCTTCCACTACAGTGTGACTGTGTGTTGGCTGCTGTTCCAATGAACACTATGGGGGGTTCTGGTCCCCTTTAAATGGCCTGGATTGAATTACACATGGTGATGTATGCAAATCCACCTGTAATGACATGCTAATGAGTTTGTTTGCCCACTGACTGCCCAATGAGGTCCATTTGCATATCCTGGCTGAATATAGTGATTTGGCGCATTGCACAACGTGAATTTGCATTTGCATGATGCGCAGGTTGATCATGGATGTGCATGCGGGGGTCTTACACTGTGCTATGCATATGTGTAATGTAGTGCGAGTCCAGTGCCGTGCTATGCATATGCGTGATGTTGCATGACCCCCTGCATGGTGCTATACATATGCATGATGTAGTGCAACTCCTGTGCAGCCCTATACATATGCATGCTGTTGCACAGGTCCAGCGCATGCTCATGCATATTAATTATGTCACGCGGATAGTGCGCGGGGTCATGCCTGTGCGACCTCAGCGTCTGTAGTGATACCACATTAATGTAGCTTGCACAGTACGCTACCTATATTTTATATCACACCTATGCCACACCACAACACTTAATCTGGTGCTTGGCTGAGGTGTGAGTTTTGAGACAGTAGCATTTGAACAACAATGTCCAGCAGACTATGCCATAGGGCAGTCCAACAGCAGGACCAGCACTGGGGGAGGTTGAAATGGCCAACCTCTGACATTGTGGTTCCCAGGCAGGATGAACTGTTTGGGGAGGTGGTGGAGTGGTCCAGACCCCGCAGTGAAGTGTGGGCCAATGTGGGGCTCACCTTGAGTGGCAGGACTGGCATTGCCAGGACTGGCGAATAGTGCAGACAGAGGTATGGGGACCTGGTGCATTGGGAGAGGCAGAGCCTGAACAGTTACCAGCAGATGGTATGGGATGGCACTGTACCACAGCCTGGCAAATGGTGTACTGCACGACATATACTATCTGGGCATGTATTCAGCTGTGTGTTGTATGGGGGGTTGGGGGGTATTCCACAAGCACTGTGGCCACACTTGTGTGTACATGTGTTGTACTCTGTGTACTGTTTTTCCAAAACCACTTCTGCACCTGAAATTGTGGACAGTCCCTGATGGTGCCACAAATCATACCCTGGCCCAGGTACAACCTTGTCTATATGTGCCTGGACAGTGGGGGGCTTGGCACATCTTGCTGTCATTGTTTCTGGCTGCAGACATGTGTCTACCTCTTTTGCACATGTTATTTAAGGCATCATAGTCTGGCATCTGCCTGACTGCCAAAACACTGTGTATGATGTGTCACTGCTGTTGGAGCAGTCACTATGCCGTCTACATGCCATGTCCCTGTTGTATGCGGGAGGGTTCAGTTGCATAGGTACAGGGGCCATGGGTGCAGAGGGTTTGCCTACATACACATCTTGTTGGCTGTGATATCTGCAAATGTCTTGTAACAGCACCTCCTTCCCCCAGATGTAGTGCAGTGTCATTGTAATACATTGTACTGCATCTAGTAGGCCTATGATATGTTCTACAGGCAACATGCTGTTGGCTATTTGTTGTGCAACCTGTTCTGTCACATTGGACAGGTATGATGATGATGTATTGCATGCTCTCTGGTATATGTTCACATACAATTCGGTGTGTGCAATGTCCAGTTCATTATGGCTCAATTACATGTTTAGAGCTGTCTAAGGGTTGAAACCACTACTGTGTTGTGTGGGTCCCATCTCTCTTGATCCAGACATATCTGTGCATTCCCTATAGTTTGTTAGAATTGGGTGACTTTCAGGGCTCCCTGAAGGAGGTGGTGGTGATGCGCTTCCTTAAGGAAACTTCTGTTGACCAGATTGTCTTGCTTACTACAGACCAGTCTCTAACCTCCCTTTCGTAGGGAAGGTTATTGAGAAGGTGGTTGCACTGCAACTTGAGAATCATCTTACCTTCCATGGTATCTATGATCCTCTCCAGTCCGGGTTTCAGAAGAGGCATAGCACTGAGGCTGCCCTTGTTCGGGTGCTCAATGACCTCCTGATTGCGAGAGATTGGAAGGCCCATTCCATCTTGGTCCTCCTTAATCTCTCGGCGGTGTTTGACACCATGGGTCATGGGGTGCTACTGAAGCACCTGCGGTTCATCTGTGACCTGTCTGGAATGGTCTTCAGATGGTTCCATTCTTTCCTCAGTTGTAGATCTCAGAGGGTGGCCTCAGGGATTTATTTCTCTGAGTCATCCTGTCTGCTGTGTGGGATACTGCAGGGCTCTGTGCTGTCCCCCATGTTGTTTGCAGTGTATATGCTGCCACTGGGGGACATTGTAAGGAAGTATGGTGCTGGGGTTTCACTGCTATGCGGATGATACCCAGCTTTACTTGTTCTTTGTGCCTGACCAGGATAGTGTGGTCTCAGTGTTTAACAACTGCCTCGCTGAGATACAGGACTGGATGAATGCCAGCTGGCTGAAGCTGAATCCTGACAAGACCATGGTGATGGTGGTGGATCCGAGTGGCAGTATAGAGAGAGATTGGCAGCTGGTTGTCCCTCTGGGCTCCCAAAATTGATCCAGGCCTTTGTGACCTCACAGCTTGACTACTGTAACTCTCTCTACCGAGGGCTTCCGGGAGCTGATATCCACCGCCTGCAACTGGTGCAGAATGCAGCAGTCAGGCTGTTGACTGGGTTATCTCAGTTGAGTCATATTACGCCTGTGATGTGTGAACTGCACTGGCTGCCAGTTCAGTTGCAGATCACCTTCAAGATGGGCTTGCTGACCTATAAAGCCCTCACAGACAGGGCCCACACTACCTGCAAGATCTTCTGTGTCCCTACTGCCCCCGACCGCTCCACTCAGCCAATGAGGGATTGCTAGAGGTTCCCACGATTCAGTTGAAGACAATCAGGTCAAAGGCATTTGTGTTTGTGGCTTCTGCCCTGTGGAATTCTCTACCTCATCGGATAAGAGAGTGCCTGACGGTGGAGAGCTCCAAAACTGCTTCAAAAACACTTATTTGAGCTTGCCTTTGGTGATGATATGTAACAGATTATAATATGATGATTCTGGTTTATGTATGTTTTTATGTATTTATTGTAATGGGTGCTATGATCATTGGAATAGCGCCTTTTCAGAAATAAAGGTGATTTGATTTGATTTGTTCATGAAACTGTGTGGATTAGTATTGGTTATACACAGAGCTCTGTGTTTTACATACAAGTAACAGGATCTACAAATGTCATGTTGGTATAATACGACAAACAGTTATGCATACTGCAGGTAGGTACAACGCTGGTGTATGCAATCATAGTATCAACAATATAATGTGTTGCAGCAGTTGTTGTGTAGCCCCTATTGGTACCACAAACATCATCCACAGGGATGCGCAGTGGTAATGTCTAATTCATGACACCTTCCAGAACCACAGCATACAGCTGCTTAGTACAGTGTGGTATTTCCAAATGTGATGGTGTGTGTAAGGTCATTTAGAGGCATTATGTGCATATACATGTGAATACATGACATGAATATATATATATATATATGCACTGCACATAGGACATACAAGAAATTTCCTGACACAGATATGGGATTCTGTCGATGTACGTTTTATGAACTGGGCTTTGTGTGTACCATACCATATATGCTATGTACTCAGAGAGATATACAGTATGTTACTGTCCTGTATGTGTTCTGTCTGAGTTGCTGCAGTCCCCCATCCACAAGCCTATCCTCGTCTGGCCCCACATTTTGCTATGCTCCACCACCCGGTGGTGGTGGGGGGGGGGAGATGTTCCAGGCATGTCGACCATGTCCGTGCATTGCACTGGGCATGTGGGCATGTCATGACAGGGGCAATCCTGGCAAGTTTCATGGTATTGCACATGACACTATGAGCAGGTCACATATGGGCACATACGTCATGCACATGTACAGTCTGTTTCCCAGCTGGGTGGGTGGTTGACCATTGTTGTATATTGCTTCAGTGAGGTCACTGGCATGTCATTGTGTCACTGTGGGCCCACTTGGCCCTGGCACCTCCTGGGTGTATAGTGCTGTATATCCCTCGGCATTGGAGACATGCGGCTGTTGTGTCCTGCTGTGACCTCAGGCGCCTCTGTCACTCATCGGGTCACTGTTGTGTCCATTGCTGTATGGCATTGTGAGTGTCCACAGTGGTGTAGTTGGGTTCTCAGCATTCCAGTGTTGTAGGGCATCAGCAACAGTATGATCCCTGCTGTGTGGCATTTGACGTTTGTATGCTGCAAATGTGACGTGGATCATGGCTGGGGGGGGGGGTTAGGACTGTTGTCCATGACATTACTCACATTGACATATTTCCTACATTTTGCAGATTGTATCACTAGGGGCCAGCAGCAGGGAGCAGAACCAAGGGACCGGCAGGAGGGGGACCCGAGTCAGAGACAACAAGCAGGACCATCAGGGATGGCTTGTAGTATATGGCATGTAAGTATGCGTTATTGTTGCAGTCACCTGTGGCCTACCTGTTTGTGTCTGCAGGTTTGTACCCCTTTACACCTATTTCACACCACTTGATGTGCTGCTGAGATCATGTACAACACCTGTCATGGTGTGGTGTGGCCCTGGTTTGTGTTGCCAGCCCCTGCCCATGTCACTTATGCTGCTATTTTGACTGGTCTGTCCTGTCATGTTTTGGCATAATACCCATGTGCTGTGCAAAGTGTTAGTCCTGTCCACAGGATACCCATGCCTGTGAGGTTGGTCTCATGGGTCACCTGGTTGCTGTGCATATGCCCATATTTCTCTGCATATTACTGCACAGTGTACACGCAACATTGTGGCCTACATGGCGTGGACACATATATGACCTGCGCAGCCATGCATCCTATGATGTGTGCATCCCTGAAGGCCTGTGGTGTACACATCACACACACATCATGTTCTCCACCTGCTATGTTACCCTGGCATGTGGGTGCCCATGCACTGAGGCCAGGCATCCTGCTGGGTCCATTGCAGGCCAGCCATGCCACTTGTGTTACACAGCCACACACAGGGTTTCCCCATTGCCAGGTATTATGTTGTCATCCCTGGCTGTGGTGATATACTGCTACGTGTGGTGCCGCACTGGTGCAGTAGCTGCATGACTCTCCATCACTGTATTCTCTCTGGTTCTTTAGTTACACACCTCATACTCATCCTACTCCTACTGTTTTGACTGCCCCTTCTACTTATGGTGCAGTTGATATGGTTGTGGTCCACACACAGCTATGGTTGCAGATCCCCATGAGTGGCTGTGTGTCGTCGTATGCTGTATGCATGGTTGGTGGTCATTGGCGGTCATTGGTCTGGCAGTCCATGTCACCCACTAGTGCATAGCATCCATGTTGCAGTCTGTCGGGGATGCCATGATTCTGGGACATCTTGACCTGTTCTGTGTTTCTGGGGTCTGTGCTCTGTGTGCTGGGCAATGGTACGATGTGCGTGTGTGTGAGCTTTAAACTGTGATTCTGATCATTGAGTTTTATGCTTTTTCAGAGATGTTCATTGTAGGTACCATGAATTATTCATCAGTAAAAAAATCTGTCTAACTGAATGTGCGGGTCTGGAGTGCTGGTTCTTTACCATTAATGGGCATTGGTACACTGGTGGCTAGGGTCAGCATCCCATTATGCCTGCTGCAGGGGTTATGGTAACTCTTCAGTGTCACTGCTGTGGGGTTACATTATTGTGCTGCATGCACCCCTTTGGCACCATGTGCCATGCTCCAACAGGGCTTCATGGATGCTGATGGATGGGTGTTGACCCACAGACCAGTGGCATGTGCTGTGTTGCCCATTTTGGGTGTGTCCACCCAACATCACTGTATCATGGTGGCCATTGCATGCCTGGCCAGTGCTTTTCAGATACCCAGTACGCTGTACTTCCCCTTGCTGTCCCTGATGAAATATTTGTGCATGGCCCACCTGTCTCACTTGTACACCCTTGCAGTTGGCCTCCTGTGCATTGGATGTCCATGTCCCACATGTGTGCCTGCATCATGCTGCAGCAGTGGTAGCCACCAGCCTGTCCTTTGTAGCCCTACTTGCATGTGTTGGCCTTTGAGCCTGTCACCTGGGAGCACTGGCACCACCTGTGTCGCTGACCACTCTATGTTGTTAACATGTGGGGTGCTGTGGTATAGTGTGCTCACTTTAAGGTGTCCGTTGTTACTGTGTGCATTGCTGGCTCTTTGCTCCATTTACACCATTGTAGATGACGGTATGTGACCTTCATTGCTAATGTGTTCTGCATTAATTGGCACAGGGGTGTGGGGGGGTGGTTGGCTCACCATGGCCAACCCTATTATCCACCCATGTACTGGGTCAGGGTGTCAGTCTGTGGCTGCATCACTCTGGTGTCACTGTGAAGTGGGGAGGATTTTGTGCATCCCAGTCATGCCTCCTGCTAGCTGTGCACCTTGTGTTGCCATTGTGCCAACATGTTCCTCATGTGCCACACACTGGGCTCAGCAGCCATGGACTCAGCCCATGCATGGTATCTGTGGCCTGTGGTTTGTCTGTGCATCCACTGACCCAGCATGTGGCCCCTGTGGGCACTGTGGGGCATGTGCGTCACCTGCCTATGTCCACCTGTCCAGGTGTGTTGATGTGTCTTTGGTCTCTGGGCTGGATTAGCCTCCCATGTCTTACATGTGTCATTGTGTTGGCAATAATGTTTTGGGCGGGGTAGGGGCATAGCTATTTGTGCTGGCTGATTCTTGTTTCTCCACAGTGTCTGGTCACAGTCTGTACATTATTGTCATTTTGTCCAAAAGGTGTCCATAGGACTGCAAGGGAGTGTCCATCTTCCAGAGCAGGCAGAAGACTGGGATGAGCTTCCCCAGCAAATTGTGAGGCAGCAGTGTGTTATGATGTGGTGACTGGTAGCACTGGAGTACTATGCCATATAGTCTACTGCTGGACTTGAAAAATTGGCCTATAACAACCAACCTACACCCCCTCAGCATCCTGATCATCCCTTCAGATCCTTTGGACCCACCTTCCCACCTTACCCTCGTTTTTGCTCTGCCCCCACTACTGTTCATGTATGTAGTTTGTGTTGTTGTGCCTTGTTTGATTAAACTTTGCATTTGTTAATTAAAGTATATTTTGCTATGTTATGCTCCAGTGTCCTGCATCATCTCTTGTTGTGCTTTGGTGGCATTTAGTTGTAGGTAGCTGTGCTGCCCCCCTGCTCAGGTATTTCCCCCATTAGGTTTATGTCCATTCCTGTTTTCTCCCACACAGCCTTCACTGGTTGTCCTGCTGGGGCCTGTGGCTGTGCTTATGCCTGTACTGTGTTTTGGGCTTGCTGGATCCTTTGGCCTGTTGCTGGATGCATTCTGTTTCTGGTGTGTCCCCTTGCTAATGTCTTGCACCTGACAGCAACCTTCTGGGTTGGGGCTGCCTATTTTCTTGTGATTGTCCCTGTACTCTCTGCACTTTCCCACTTGCATTGGCCGGCAGGGTGACCTCTTGCTATGATCTGTCTGCAGCTGTGTCCCTGTTGACATAGCTGCCTTCCACCCCCCATGTCCCCATGCCGTGCGCCATTCAGTGTGCTTGTACCTGTATCATGTTACGGTTCCATGTGTCCTCCCCCTGTATACAGTCTAGACATGTTTTAGATCTGCTTGCACCCCAAACTGACATATTTGTGATGACCCTTTGCTGCACTCAGTGGCCCATCTCCACCCTTCCTCCCCTCTCCACAGCTGGCATGTGGTGCTCCTTATCTGTATACAAGTGTACTGTCCTCACATTTGGTTTTCAAATTTCAATTTATTGCAGCTCCAACTGCTCCCTGCCTCTGCTTTCTACTTTACAGCTCCCCTTCTGTGCTGGCACCCCCTGGGACCACTTGGCTCACTTGTACCTCACCCCACCTCTGTGTGCACTGGGCTTCTGTAGCTGTTTGCACTGTCCAGTTACTATATTCAGAGCTGTCTTCAGTGCTGGGCGTTCCTTGCACTGCACTCTGGGCTATGTTTTGCACACCTCTACTTGCCTGCTATATTCAGCAGTGTTTGCCTGTGAGCTACTCCTTTGAATATTTCATGCAGTTGGATGTGGCCTACTTTTCAAACTTTGCCTGCTGGAAATGTTTTGAATATTGGGCCCCAGATGTCAGATCTACTGTTTGAACTTTATAAAATAGTAATTCACAGCAGACACAAACCTGATCAAATTTCTCCTGCTTTGCAATTTCAAATTTAGCAATTTCATGTCCAGAGCTTTGTATGATACTGTTTTCTGGCACTGAAACTTGAGAAGATTCCAATCTTAAATTAGAATCAGTGTGCTTTGAAGCCTGATCATACTTCTGAATTAAGTGAGTAAGTAACTTGCCAGGATTAGCTATGTCTACATATTTTAGAAATGTGTCTAACTTTGCCAATTCAAGAATAAGTCCTCCAACATCATAAATTAATCTAAGAAACTGTCTCTTTCCTGTCTGATGTACTGCCACCATACACATGTGATGCAGAAAGTTGTGACATGTACCAAGAGTCAAGAAAGCCAAATTATGACCCAACAAAGTTGTATGATCACGAATTGGACAGATATTCACACTTTCAATCAATTTCATCCTTTCAGATTTAGAGCCAATAACAAATTTGTTCTCAAATAAATACGTGATTTCCAGTTACTCTTGCTTGATATTGCAGTTCTAATTCCATGTAAATGTTAAAGCCTTTTTTGTTTGAAGTGGATCAGCTTGAGGGTCCATAACATCCTCCACTACAGAATCTTTCCATTCTGTAAGTAGCAGAACCTTATGAACAAGTCCTTCAAAGTCCTTCGCTAGCCTTTTAGAGATATTGAATTTGTACATCTCCTCCAAAAATAATGCTTCACTGTGCACAGAATGCAACCATTTGCTGCTGTAAACCACTTTCAAATCTGACCACGTAAGCTGGCCAGATGTCTGCATCGTCATTATCAGCTGATGAATTCTGTGTTTCAGATTGTTCGTCCGAAACTTCAATTTGTTCCACAATCAGCTTTTCACAGCAAAGACCATGAGAACAAAGCATCACTCAGAAAGTCCATTCTCATCCAAGCAGGCTTACCTTTCAGGTGTTTAGCTTTATTTTGCATGAAGGCACTAACAATGAGAGCGCGATAAACGATATTTTTAAAATACTGCAATTCTTTCTTCTACGTGATTGTGTGTGAAACATCAGACTGTTTCCTTTTATGTGTTGAAACATGCCCTTGGCTTTTTTTTTTCGCCAGTCCTGGTAGTATTTCCTAACCATTAAAATGTAATTGCCTTTTTAGAGTGGTGTGATCCATCTATACCACTAGTCATACTACTCTTTCCAAGTACTTTCCTTTAACTTTTTCCATATTTTCCTTTTTAACAAAGCTATACCACTCCTTTCTAATATACCTCTTCTTTTTTGCCAAAGCTGGCATGTTTCACTCTGAATTCTTTCTCTAAGACTCTAGAAAAAAAGAAAAGAAAGAAATGCAGTAATTAGTAAACACACATAGAAAAAAAAACACACATGGAAACTATAACATTATAGTCTAATTTCTTAATAAACTAAAGATTTCTATGTAATAAATGTTACAGTGATGAACTAGCAACAATTTTAACACTAAAATATATGTTTCATGATCTAAAAATTTTAAATAACATGAAGTGTGTTAAAAAGAACTATGGCTATATTTTACATAATTCAGGAACAAAGCACAGCAAATATACATTGTCAGTCTGCAAACTATTCCAAATTCATACAATTTAACATCTTTAAAAAAAGATAAACAGTATATTGAATAGAAATCATGTTCTCACATCCCATGCATTTTTTTAATGTTCACAAAGCACGATTGGCATATTTGCATAAAACATATGAGAAGTAATTTAATCTTCACAAAGCATGATGATTTGAATATTTTAGTAAAACCTCAGAAAAGTAGCCTAAATAAAACCGCAAAATATATGAGCATCTTGTATGGATTTCAAAATATTTGGAAAACACAATGCATTGTATACCGTGAAATATCTTACAAAAAATATTATTAAATTTAAAACATCTACTGACATCTTGCTATTTTTTATATTCACAAATCCTGAAAAACATCATCTTAATAACCAATATATATCTTGTAGATGTTCCTAATCTTTGCAAAGCATACCCACTTGCATATTTTCATATGACAAAATGCAATAATGTATAAATGCAAATTATTCAAGACTCTCATACATACCATATTTCAAAAATATCCCAAATTAACAGATCTTTGTAATAAAATCTACCAGAAAAATCCAGTTAGGCTGCAAAATTATTTTTTGTAGTTGTATATGGCTAATTTGTCCTTACATTCTGTAGTGACAATAACGTAGAATATCAAATATGCACAATACAAACACATCTCCTCATAATCAGTTAATAATTGTATTAAGCAGAAAATATACCTATGTGGCAATTATAGGGAAGAGAAAGGACTACGTGTATGTGTGGGGACTATACTCATGATCAACCTTTTCTAATTTTTTTGTACACTATTTTATTCACTCCTATAGCCAGGGCATTCTTCCAGAGTGTCCACTTGACTCTCAGTTTGAAACCCACACATCTATCTCCCTCCTGATCCATGGCAGGCCCAGCACCCCCAGATCACCCCCAGAAGAGAGCCCGCCCACCCTTGGTGGCCTGAGTATTAGATGGACCTTACCATGGGATCAGGATGCCTGGCAGGAGATCACAATGTGTCAGGTCCAATGGCAGGATGTGGCCAGGTCCCTGGGGCCTCCTTCATCTCCACTGGACTCCACAGGGTTTTCTTGATTGGTTGTCCCTCAGAGTTGCAGATGTGCAATGATGCACATTAGCCCTGTGTGCCATCATCTGCCAGAACTCCGCCCCTCACATCTGCTCACCACTCATTCCTGCATTTCCCCTGACTACTGCCAGAGGCTGCACAGGAGCAGTGCATACCACGGATCCCTCCCCAGGAAGGGAGAGCAGTCCAACAGACACTCAATCCCTTCCCTCCCCTGCTGACCCCCCAACAGACTGGGCTCTTTCCCCAACCCATGGTGCAAGGTGTGGTGTCCTGCGCCTCAATCCTCAGAGCCACCGGGCCAGCAATGTTTTGTAATTTATATATTAGGTTTATTCGTCTATTTTGGTTGAGTATATTTGTTTATCAAGCCAGCCCAAATCAGTTTCTGTCTGTTTTCTATTATAGTCCATCCCAAGTCCTCATACATCTTATAGTGAAGAGTTTTATACTCACAGCATAGCACAAATCTAATTAGTTTACTATAGGTCACCTCTACTTTCCTTGGATTGGTTTCACTAGCATAGCTATAGAGGTGGCACCCATAGCCTAAAACTGGTAATAGTAGTTGCATTACAATTGTATGTCTCATGTTTTTGTTCATACAAAATGCTATGCACCTGAATGCCCCAAGTTTGTCATTTACAGTACCTTGCTTGTTGTTTTGCTAATGTGGTGGTCAAAGTTCAATGTACTGTCCAGCCAGATACCTAGATATTTATATTCTGAGATCTGTACTAACATTGTAAAATCTTTTTGTTTCTATTTTTAACTCTGATTTATTCTCCTCCTTCCAGTGTTATTATTGAAAAAGGCCATACATTGGGATTTTTCGCTGTTTGGAACTAATCCAGAATGTTAAACCAGGACTGCAATTCCAAAATGTTAGATTTTAATTTTTATTCTACAAGATTATGATTTTCACCAGATGCAACCACTACTGTGTCATCAGTGTAAAGTCAAATTTCTGTGTTGTTTATGATAGTTGGTAGGTCTTTCTAGTATATTAGGAAAGCAGGGGATCTAATATGGAGCTCTGCAGTACTCCCTTGGAGACGTCACATAGGTTGGATAGTTTGCCTTCAATACTGACCCTTTGAGTTCTGTTTGTGGTGTATAAAGTAAACCATTTCTGTGCTTTCTCAGAAGTATTTAAATTACCCATCCTTTCTAGCAAGATGCGATCATTTACTAAGTCAAATGCTTTTGACAAGACCATGGACACTGTGCCCACCACCTCACTTTTACTTAAGGGGGTTGAAACTAAATGTAAGAGGTCAATGAGAGTGGTAGTCAGGGAGTGCCCTTCCTGAAGCCAGATTGATATTTTGTAATAAAATTTTCATTTCTCTAAGTAATTGTATAGTTGTGTGTGTACCAGTCTTTTGAACACTTTTAATATTACTGGTAGAAAAGCAATTGGTCAATAGTTTGACAGTATTGTTTTTTCACCATTTTTAAAGATGGGTACTATTTTAGCTATCTTAGGAACATACAAACACACGGAATGCCAACAGAAAAAGGCTTCATGTCTTCCAGTTTTCTGGGTATATTCTCAGCCAAACTCCAGTGGGTTCAATGACATCTGCTGCATCTTTTAGAAATCAGGTCTCTAGTCCATCTAAACTACATACTTTATTAGGTTATACAGTAGTTGTTGTTTTTTTAAGATTGTAAGTACTTCCTTTTTGGAAAAAATGTTTAATCTGAATTTTGGGACAGTAATGTTTATATTGTATTCTATCCTATATTCTAGATCTTTAGGTCTTTTACCTCTTTCCCTGCATTTATTTCTGGAATTTTTATATTGGATAACTGTGTAAAGTATTCATTCAGTATATTATTGGAGTGATATGGATCTTGAAGCACCCCCGTTGTGTTCCATTTGAATAGGGGGAGCATTTTTTATTGGAATTTCAAAAGATGTTATGAGGTCCCTATACTGTCTAGGTTCAGTGGACTCTATGATTTTTACATTGTAGAATTTTCTTTTAGCTTTTCTAATCTATTGAGTCAGGTTATTTTGGGCTATTTTAACATTTTCCTAGTCTTGAATGTTCAGAATTCTGTTCACTTTTCTTTTGCAGTCTGTTTTTTACTCTTATTTCCTTCTTGATTTTTTCAGTTATTCATGGGACATGATTTTTCTTCTGTTTTATTTTTTTAGGGGGTGCCACCTTGCTACAGACTTTCAAAAAGATTTGTAAATCCAGTTACAGCTAGGTCCAGCTCTGGAATTAAAAACAGCCTTGACTAATTTATGCTAGCTTGTCTATTTAGCAGCATTTCTGTTGTATATGTTTCTAAATAATCTCCCTTGTATTTTTGCTGGTCCTAGTTTTTTGGAGTTGTTAACATTGGGTAAGTTACAGCTTATGGTATTATGGTCACCTAGTGTTAGGGCTTTTATCACAATTTTATTTACATCAATTTTGGGGGAAATAAACACAAGGTCTAATATGTTTCCAGGGCAGTTGTTTCCTCCCGTTCCTAGTTGGGGTGTTTATAATTTGTTTTACATCTAGAATTTTAAAACTATTTTCAAGGCTTTTCCCCCTTGGACATCCCCATTCAGTGTTGAAATCTCCTGTTAATACTGGGTCTTGGTGGGGAAAATTGTAGAACATGGAAGTGCAAAACCTGGTTCAATTAAAGGGTGGTATCCAAATGGAATATGCTACCCGAAGATATGGTAGACAGTCCATCAGTAGAGATTTTTAAACTAAAATTGGACAAGTTATACCAATTAGGGAGCCTTTAGTTAACACACTGAGCACTATGGATGAAAGTCTAAAAAGCTTTGTATTGACCTATGATACATATGATACCTATGACACTTGTGTACAATATTTGCTAAATTATCAAATTCCCTCTTTTTGATCCTTGGTGGGGAATGAATCATGCCAATGGCCAGATTGTGGGACTGCAGCTTTACTAATAGGCATTTTATATGTTCTAGTTGTCCCTGATAAGATATCTTTGTAGGGCCCAAGTCCCATTTGGGGAACAGTTACACTCCTCCCCCCCTCCTCTATCAAGTCTATGTGTACAGTAATTTCCCAATTCAAATTCTGTATCAGAGACACTACTTGTTAACCATGTCTCAGTGAAAGCAATCATTTCTGGCTGCTCCAAGTTTATCTAGGATCTAAACTCAGTTTTATTTATTACGCTGCATGCATTGTCATGTATTATCATTAAATGTTTTTTCAGCTCAATAGGAGCTAGGTTTAATTCAGTATTCCCACTGAGGATTAGAGCCATGCGTAAGGAACACCTATAATTCTTAGCATGATTTACCTGTTTCAATAGAATATGAGTAGTTCTAATTTCATACCTAATTTGTGAAAAGGGGTTTCTTCTTTTCACTTTGTTCCAGTGCCTTAGGGCTTCAGACTGTTGATTTCCAATGCCAGGTTCAATCCTCAGTATATCATTTGTTGATTTCTTTTGTGTCATCAATTGTATCACACATATTAGTGTTGTTGTTAATAGCAACAGAGTAGAATAGTTTAGCTAGGTCAGATTCAGTTTGACAGACAATTTAATCATGCAAAGAGGAAGTGTTGCTTATAGGGAACTTCAATCTACCAGATGTGAATTGAAGCTTGCCAGTTACTGCAACAGGAGAAGTAGGGACATGCTGGACTCCTTGCCAGGGGCATTTCTCAGGCAACTGGTTAAGGAATCCACTTGTGGGGGGGGGCAATACTGGACCTGGTACTGACAAATGGGGACAGTGTTGCTGGTGTCACAGTGGGTGGCCACATGGGGACCAGTGATCACCGTATGGTGTGGTTCAATATTAACAAAAGGTTTTGCGGTATGATAGGGTGCTACAGGCAGACTAGCGGACCATTGATCTTTTCTGCTTTCATTGCCTGTTTTTTTTTTTTTTAAAATGCACAGTGTCTGGTGGAATTAGAACATTTTGCTACCAAATAAAACTGAAAGATGCCTGGGATTTCTTATAATACAAAAGGGTAGGGTCAACTTTGTTGTCCAGTTTCATTACACTGCTGCTTTAGGCTGAAGAAGTATCCAGTCTCTGAGCATGTCTAAGATTTAGCTATTTTAAAAGTTTCACAAAGAAAAGTATATTGAATTGGTAGCATCAGTTCATTTCAATGCATTTATTAGTAAGCATGTTAAGCACTGGTCTCATATACAATTGCACCCAGTACAGTTGAGAAAATTGCATCAGGTAATTACAGTAATATGTAGATGAATAAACAGAGTAACATTACTAGCATGTGTTGCTGTTACAAGGTCACTGGATGGTGTTATCATTCATTAATAAACTGAAACATATTTTCTATAAGGTGTTAATCTCTGTTGTTAACTGAAGTGAAGGAGCATGAATGTGTGTGATTGGCTTCAGTTTTGTCTCATTACTATGCATGGGCCTGCTTGTTATCACCTGTCACTACGGTTACAGTCTAAAACAATTCATATAATTACTGTGCATGTTGTGAAATGTATTGTTTACTTTTAATCTGTTTGCTATCACTGTTAATGCTGCTTCTAAGGACACTCTTGAAAACAGGGCAGTGCAGCTGGATAAAAGATGCTTTCCTGGTTAAACATTGTTTAAAGAGCTGGTGACGTGTTCAGGAAAACTTTAACAAAACATAATATTTAGACACAGTTCAGTATGTATTTCCCATATAGTGTATGGTGGAACGTCGTTCTCCACCGAAATCCAACGCTGTTGAAATGTTGTTCTCCTACACTAGTGATGTTCTCAGTGCAGCAGAACGATTTTTTGTTCTACTGCACTGTACACGTCACACACTGTGTCCTTGAGCAGCATTTGACAGTTAGGGCTCACTCCATAGACAGGACACATAGTGAAAGCAGCAATGTTGGTGGCAGTACTAATGTTTGGCATTAAAATGTTCAAAATGTAAAGTTCTTAAACAGTCAAAATGTCAAGCATGAAAACGTTCAAAATGTAAAGTTCTGTTTTCCTTCTACTAACCCAGTAAAAATGTTTTGAAGCAGAAACATGCTGTAGTAATTTTTTTTCCCCAAAAAACGACGTTCCACCATACACTATAAAGAAAAGTACATGGGGAACAGTTGACTACAGGGTTAATCTTTCACCTTGTTGGCACTATGACAAAGGATTACCTCTCGAGCTGCACTCTCGAGGTAATCTGTCATCATAGTGCCAACTCAGTGAAAGAATAGCCCTGTTGTCAACTGTTCCCCATGCACTATCCTATATGTGTTCTGTATTCCTCCTCACCATTATTTATTACTGAGGTCATTTGCATGAAAACAGGATCATTGCTCCTGAATAGTTTATCTATTCTTGCTGCTTTCTCCCTACCTGATGTCATAATGCACTGCTTATGACATCACAGTTAATCCCATGGCAACAGATTGTGATGCCACAACAGACGATTATGAGCTGGAGTAGGGAGTAAGCTACCTTAGTAATAAATTATGTGGAGGAGAAATATATAAAATATAAATCAAATACAAGCAGAACTGTACCTAGTTATTATGTTTTTTAAAGTTTTCCTTGAGTCTTCAGTAGCTCTTTAAATCAACAAATAAACTAGCCAAGGCATAACAGGTCATTTATGAACTACATTACCAACTATGTTGTGTACTGTCCACAAGCAGATAATGTAGCAAGGGGTGCAGTAACATCAGCAGTAACTGCAGAAATACACATGCAACAGTGTCTGAGTCTGAATGTACCTTTAGCTCAGCAAATCAAAAACTTAAACCAAACTCATGGAAAGACTTGTTGATGACACAGATGAACTCATGAAAAAAAAAAACACCACATTCAAGACTTCTTCATATAGCAGAACAGAGTTTTGTGGTAAGGATGTAAGCAGGGCACCACATGATGCTGAGGGACAAATGCAGGTTTACATGCATGCTCTGATAGAGCTGGGAAGGACTTTGGCAGCAATTAGATCCCCATTGGCAAGAATAGGCAGCCTCTCTGCAATTTAGAATGCCTCATGGACCCAGTGCACACCTTTGTTAAAAAGACAATGTTGGAAGGGTGGGCCAGGTCATGGAACAGGTCACAGGATAGCAGGAAACTGATAGCTTTGCTGGAGTTGGTAGCCTGCTGGGTATTATGGGCTTAGCATGCAGCTTTGGGCATTTGAGTCATCACTTTTCAGGGCCCTCTATTCCACCATGTTCTTTGGAGCTTTCAGGGTGTCTAAGCTGGTGCCACAACAATGTTCAGCTGGGTGACACCTCCCTCTTGCAGAACACTATATGCTTTTGGTTATTTATTTTTAATTTTATTTATTTATTACACACAAGACTCTTTAGGCTGAGCCTGTTTTCAAAGGGTCTAGGGTCATATAAGACAGAGAAGCAGTAAAAGGAGATGCAACATATTTGCAAATACAAGGTGCAGGGTTCTCAGTACACAAGGAAATAAGGAAGTTACATTGAATGAGTTATTTTAAACTGTAATCACCAAGTCAAGCATAAATAAATAGTGAATTATATAAGTGTATAGTTAAGGTACCAGTGCTCTCCCACTCTGCTGCTTTAAAGCCTGCATTTTTTTTCAAATAACTCCAATATTCTTACTTGTTATAAATTATTGGAGGAATTCTTAGTTTCATCATGCAGCTGAATTATGATCAAGCCTGATCACCACAACAAGGTGACCACCTCCATCAGTCAGGAAAAAGCATCACATTTTATCTTGCCATTCTGAGCAGAGGTCTCCTTGCTTTCTCTCTGTCTCGTGGGGAAACCTCTCCCTGGCTTTATTGCTTGTGTAGTGTGCTCTGGTCAATCAGAGGCTCACTAGCGTTTTGTTGGAGAACTCATCAATTAGAAGAAGGTCACAATTCTCCTGCATTCAAATCAGTATACAGGGTTTGGCAAGCTTAACCCCTGCATTTACAATGCATCTTAGTAAAAGACAGAGAGAAAACAGTGGGACCTCAGCTCAGAATGGCAAGATAAACTGTGATGCTTTTTCCTGACTGATGGAGTGGGTCACCTTGTTGTGGTGATCAGGCTTGATCATTATTCAACTGGATGATTAGACTAAGAACCCCTCCTATAATTTATATCAAGTAAGAATATTGGAGTTATTTGAAAAAATTGCAGGCTTTAAAGCAGCAGAGTGGGAGAGCACTGGTACCTTAACTACATGCTTTTGTTTGGTCGCACACCTGGTGCCTCCCCACAAATCTTATTAAGATGCATTGTAAATACAGGGGTTGAGCTTGCCATACCCTTTATACTTATATCATAAGTGCACTTTACAATGGGTAGAAGCAGAACCATTTGGAGAAAGGATCAAGACCAGGGGCCTAAGGAGATGTTCGGGGGCAAGTTATCAGCGGTAGCAAGCACACGGGGGGGTGAGTGAAGATAGGAGATGGGATTTAATGTTGGTTAAGGAGTCAGTGACTTTAAAGGATGGGGTAATGAAGTTCCATAATTTTGGGAATCTGAAGGAGAAAAAAGCCTGCCCCAGGGAGGTTTTCCTATGATGGAGCACCAGGGAGTTATGATCTACATCTCTTGTTGGATACCTGGTGTCCACTGGGCTCAGCATGGCCAGGACCTCAGGGGATAACAGTCCCAGCAAGGCTTGTTTGCCTGTAACTAGGGTACTATATTGTAATTGGGAGTCAAGATTCAGACAACCTAGATTATAATACAGTGTGCATATTGGAGAATCCCACCTTAAACTGAGTACATAACAGCAGGCTCTGTTCAGCAAGCCCCTGACCCTGGCAAGCACTTTGTCACAGGCAGCACCATAGAACACAAGACCATCACCTATGAGGCTGAAGATGTAGCATCTAACTAGTTGTGGCTTTACTTCAGGGAGGGAGGCATTCCTGTGCTTGTAAAGCAGGCCTAGTTTGGAGTTGGGTGCCTTAGTTAGTGCAGCCGCATGTGCGGAGTAGGTTAAACCAGAATCTAGTGTTAGTCCCAGATACTTAAAGGAGCACACCTGCTCAGTTGGGGCTTCCAAGGTGGAGGTAATATCTGGAGAAAGGGGAGTAGGGATTTACATCTAGTATAGAAGAGCAATTTATTTTTTTGTATTTAGGACAAGGAGATTGGCAGTGAATTTGTCATAATTGCTGAGAAATTGGTTTTGGAGATTGAGCTGGAGTTTGGTTAGGTTGCTGTTTATCAAGGTGATAACAGCATCATCCACATATAGGAGGAATTTAGTTGAACTGCAAGCTTCAGAAAGTTAATTGATGAAGAAACTGAACAGAAGAGGCCAAGGACATATCCTTGGGGTATACCCACTGTTATCAACTGATAGTTTGAAAGGGATGTTCAGCATTTAACTGCTTGTGTTCTGCCTGTCAGGTCATTTTTCCATCACTGGCTGGCCTCATCAGAGGTTATGCAGGTCTAAGACAGATCAGACTGGGCCACCAAGGATCATAAATCTGTGCATGGTGGAGGTGGTGGACATCTGTCCATGGCACCTTCTTAGGTCCTATTTAGTGGGCAGATTAGTAGGTGAAGGGCACTTATTTGTTCATGAAGATGGCAAGCTGACATAAGAGTGCAAATTTTGGCAGTCCTTCAGAAGGATATGCTTGCTTGGTGGGGATCAAAACTCCTTCAATATGCACTCATATGGATAAGGTGCAGAAATAGAAGCTGTCAGACTAGTGTCAGGAGACCAATTAAAGGAAGGTGGTACATGAGCATCTGATATTTAAAATAGTTACATTAGGTCATAATGTGTGAGGGTTGGGCCACAGTGTTACACTGATGTTATCAGGCACTAGAGCACTCAGAGCAGAAGGTTCACATATGTTTCTTCTTTGCAGGCATCAATCAATCAATCAAACTTTATTTTATACTGGAAATATATGTGAGAAAAAATGCCTGTTTTCACAAATGTCCAGTTATCCAAAAAGGTTGCATAGATAATAAAAATTTAGTACATATAAGACAAAGTGTATATAAGTGGATATGACATCATAAACAACTGATACAGCAAAAATAGGTCATAATATAAAACTTCTGTAGAAATACAAATTTACAAGGTTATGCATGTGGATTTTCAAATCATATGGATCATGGGCCATTCATATGAATGAGAAGCACATGAAACGGTCACGATACAAATGTATGCCAGTCAGCTTGGATTCTGATTGATTATGTATTTTTATACAATAGGGGGTGAGATGATATGCCATTCTTTATTTCAGCATAAAAACACTACCATGAGATATCACACTCTGCTGACATCACCAGAGCATGATAACAAAACATATAACCACTGTGGTTAACGCATCAGAAAATAAAACCACTGTGGCTGCTTCATTAGCCTCCTGCTGCTCTCTCGTTCACCTTTTCCAGAAGCAGCATTCCAACACTCCACTTCACACAGAAAGAGCACAGTACTAAACAGAACACATTAAAATACAGTACTTATCATGTTGGCCAAAGTAAAACAGCAAATTATTTTTCAATTCAGCAGAACAGATTTCTAAATTGAAACGACCTACTAAAAATAACAAAAAAAACACACACTTAGAAACAGCAAAAGCACAGAAAATAAGCGGAATACATACTGCACAATCACTCACACATCCTATTGTATAAATTACACACATGATGGGCAGATCATGGGATCTGGAAAATATTCTCACTCCTGCAGAGTGAGCTCTGAATACTCTCTCTCTCTCTCATGCCTTCGGCACTTGTGAGTGTCCAGAGCTCACTCTGTAGAAGTGAGAATATTTTCCATATTCTACTCTTGCTCATCATGTATCCCCCATACATCAATATGGAATATAGTCTCTGGGATGGGTTCCATGATGGATAACCTAAGCAAATTTGTAGATTTTGTTTCTTAAACCCTGTGTATCATCACTGCCATCACATGTTAGGGACACTATGGGCCTGTTCCAAAAAACTAGAAGCAGTTGAATGGTAGCAGGGGTTAATTTTTATAGGTAACAAAGTGGAGGAGCTTTATACCTGCTGAGCACATACATGGAATCAAAAGTTGTGAACACTTTTTATGAATGAGTGACCAGAATGAGAGAATCCTATAGGCTTCATTTTGGAAGCATTGTGATTTATATTAATGCACAATGCATTTGAATTTAACAAGGAGGCTTATCTTCAGGTATGTGGGATGGCAATGGGGTGCCTCTATGACCCCTCATTTGCCAATTTGTTTTTAGGACATTAGGAAGAGACTGTTGTTTGAAATCCCCACACACAGACCACATCAAACTCCAAATTATTGAAATGTGGTCTGTAAGTAGGATATTTCACATGCTGAGGCCGAAGAAATTGTTGCATGGCTGAACATACTACAAGGGAGGTGGCTCAATAATGGCAGACAGAGCTACCATGTAAAAGAAACCACTAAAATCCAAACAATGGAGCTAACACCATCCTGGAAGACAATAAAATCCCCAAAATCTTGAAGTTATTTAAAACTGTTTATTTGAAGAAACAATTATAAAATCATGAGAAACACACCCATTACTGGTGCCTGATGTTTTGTGTCACTACTTTACGCTTTTCAAAGGCATCCTGTTTTCATTATCATGTTTAGTCTATAGGCCCTTGCTGTTAAAGAATTTTTTACAGAAGAATTGACATATCTTAAGTACAGAACCGAAACTGAGAATTGTGACCTTGGAGGGCTCCCAGGTGATATACAGAGGAGGACAATAACCAGTGGAATCTCAGGTTTACCTATACCATACGCTGGACAGAGTTACACTTTCTGTATGCCACCCTAAAAGATGATTCTAATGACAGTACTGACATCTAAACATGAAATGTTCTTAAAAGTACTGCAACTAACATCATATCATGCTCATCCTAGAAAAGTGCTCTCATCCATTCCCTACAGTCAGTTTCTGAGTTTGTAGGAATTGCTAGGAGGTCTCAGAATCTGAGGTGGAAGAAAGTGAACAATGTGACAGATCTGTAGAAAGGGAGTATTCAAAAGAGGTTTCAGATGAAGAAAAGGCAAAACTTGCTTAACCTCAAACCCAAGAGCATTGGTAATGAGTCAAGACACAAAGCAAATAAATGTTATTACTAATTTTTGTCCAGTGAGTGGTAAGGTGGGTCCCATTATTAAAAAATATTGGCCTATTTTCTTTTTTTGCAATTAAATAAACTTTATTAAAATGTTAAGAATAAACACAGAAAAAACAAACACACCAATAATACAGGTCTATCACATCACACAATATTCCACCACTCCCCCTACCCATAATCCCAGTCCCTAAAGGTTACAAATATCTCTAGGTCAACTGCAAGGACATTAGTTCACCTGTAATCCCACCCCAGCCCCTCCCCAGATGACCATACTCCCCACCCACCCTATCCACCCAAAACCCAAAGGAACCACATTTCTCTTAATAAGCACAGGAAATACAACATTAAAAAATTAAATCTGATATCAAACCAGACTATAAGTAAAATGCAGATTCACATATTAATTATACAGTAAGTGTGGAGAGAGGAGATAAACAACATCAATTCCCTACGATTTTACTCACCTCCTGGCTAAAAAATCCATGAATGGATCCCAAAGATCACAGAACTGCGGCAACCTGTTATATTGCACTGCAGTGAACTGTTCACATTTAGAGCAATATATATATATATATATATATATATATATATATATATTGTATACATATATATATATATATATATATATATATATATATATATATATATATTTCTGAGTCCATTCATGAAATGTAGAAGACAATAATATAATCTAATGTCTTAGTAAAAGTAATTTGGCTACTGCAGCTGTTAGAGCCATGCAAAATCTATGTTTAGCAAAACCAATAGCAGAATAGTTGTCTATCATACATATTTCTAAAGAGAAGTATCCTCCACTCCCAAAGAAAGGGATAAGGTGTTGCTCAATAGAGTTGCAAAAGGCAGACACCCTGGGGCATGCCCATATCATATGTAGCACTGAACCTTCCTCCTGTTTACATTTAGGACATGTGGCATCTGCCCTTCTGCCCACACGATAATACATGAGAGGAGTATAATATACATTTTGAAGAATATTAGATTGTATTAAATATAATCTATCTTATTTAATAGTTCTATATGTGTCTTTCCAAATTCTCCTCCATTTGGCTGAATCGTAAACCAATTAGCAGTCGAAGCCCAATAAAAAGCTATCAGCAGAATAGACTTCCAAGCTAAAAATCCCAGTTCTTTATATAATTTAGAGATTTGCCTTTTATGAGACACTGCGTTAGCCAATACTTGAACTAGTGAAGTAGCAGTAAAAAAACTGGGGGTTCCCACCACAGACTGTATGTAGTGTTTAAGCTGAATGTAGTTAAACAAAGAAAGATACGGCTGGGAGGTGAACTCTGTCTGTAAATTCTGCTACAGTTAGGCATTTGTCTTTTTTTACCTAATCATATAAAAAGAAAGCTCACAGACCTCACCAAGTGGAAGGATGCAAAACTTTATCCCCATCAAAATATCAGGGTTTTATAGGAGTGGTTGTCCCAAATTCTGTTTCCAATTGAGCTGCAATAATTGGCAAAACTGGTGACATGCTTTAATCAACCACCCTATTGGGGACTCTCTCAGCTGAGTAGGGAGTTTACTGTAAGGTACATAAAGAAGTGAGGGCAAGGAAATTTGAGATGATTGCCCAAGAAAAGTTTGAATTTTCAACCAGTCCAAAACCCAAGAAGTCTCTTGTACCTTGTTGGCCCACTGCAAATATTTGCAGCCATGAAAGGCTAAATAATATAGGAATATGCTGGGAACTTGTAACCCACCCAAATCTTTAGGCCTACACAATTTATCCAATGCCCTTCTAGGTCATTTCCCCAGCCACAGAAAGGAAGACCAGATAGAATTAATCTTTTGAAACAAGGTTTTGGCCAATGGGATGTTCAACATAGAGAATGGACACATTAAACATGGGAAAATGACCATTTTCAACAAGTTGACTCTTCCCCAAAGCATCAGGGGTAAATACTGCTATCTTTGAAGAGCTAGCTGCATTTGTTTTACTAATGGGTCCAGACTGAACTCTCTAAGTGTATTTAGTTTAGGGGAGAGATGTATTCCCAAAAAGGAAAGTGTACGAGGCACCCATTTAAGGCCTATTTCCTCAATCATATCTCTCGAACAAGAATCTGTTAGGGCAAGAACCATTGTCTTATGGCGATTTAATTTATAGCCAACCAGGACACTGTATTCAGATATACTATTTAAGACTTTAGTGAGTGAACATACCCAATTATCAATGTGTAACAGCATGTCATCAGCAAACATAGAAAGCTTAAACTCATGAGGACCAACCTGAAAGCCCACTATCCAAGGGGGCAGTTTTCATTTTCTTGCTAAAGGTTCAATATATAAATTAAAAAGCATAGGGGAAAAGGGGCATCCCTGCTGAGTTCCTTGGGTTAACCAAAATAATGGGTATAAAATTCCACTACTATAATTCCTAGCAGAGGGGCAGATGTAAAATATTTGAAGCCATTGAATGAACTCTTTTGGGATGTTATATCTCAGTATGACATTAAATAAAAAGCTCCATGCCACTCTGTCAAATGCCTTCTCCGTGTCTAGGGAGATGAGCATATTATCATTGCCCCCCCAGATGCAGAGAGGAGATGGAAGATCTTTTGAAAATGGTCACTTGAAAGCCTACCAGCAACAAAACTAACCTGCTCAGGACCAATAAGGTCAAACCAAACCTGTTTCAAATGGAATGCCAAAATGCTAGCAAGGATTTTTATGTCAATATTTAAAAGAAAGATGGGTCTATAGTTGTCTGGAAGGGAGGGGTCTTTCCCCAGTTTGGGGACTATTCAAGCTTCAAACATAGAGGATAATGTATGGTCTACAATCAATAACAAGCGTATGTATGCATTGGGAGGTTGCCGTGGTGACAGTTTGAACCTCAAGAGCAAAGCTCAAGAGGTTCGTCGCCATGGCAAATTTGAAATGTTTACATATGCTTGTTACTGAGTGTAAACCAAACATTGTCTTTTATAATGTATGGTCTACAATCCGGAGTTAAAGAAAAGCATTGGGTTTCTTACTTTGCTGTTTTTTTTTTTATTTAGAGCCGCTTTCCACTGCCTATTTTCAGGTTTTTCATATATATGTGTACAACCTATTTAGAGATTAGTTAAGGCATCTGATAATCTGATTTGCTTTGAAATTAGAGGCCGCAGTTTTAAAGGGTATGTACATTTTTTTAAACCAGGGTGGGGGGGACAGCAGTTGGAGAAAGTGTGTACAAAATGGAAATATCTGGCTGCACCCCTACTTCCTGTAGGGACTCTGTTGGGTCAGGATAGATCTTCTCAACAGGCAGCTGAGCAGGAGGTGGTCCTGATTTTTTCTCAAAAATCCACACATGGCCCACTACACACAGAAACATGCATTGCATGTGTGTCTAACAGTGTCTGACTAGTGCAGGTGACAATGGCCGACTTCTTCACCTTTTCAACCACAAACTGCTCCTAAATTTCAGTCTGGGTTGAAGAAGATGCAGTTCATAACAGAGCTGACTGAGACAAGTCTGAGTGCACACTTCTGGAGGAAGAAGATGATGGCAGGATGTTACCTGTATCACAGTGGTGCCACTCACACCTGCACCTCCACAGACACAGGAAGATGGTTTTGGGCCAGAAGCTGCACCTCATCCAACAACAGCAACTACACTACCACCTCCCCACTCCCAGACTCCATCCCAAAAAAGTGCTTCCCAGCCAGATCTGCACTAAAATACTTCCAGCAGAGCATCCAGCAGGAGCACCACTCCGCTTCAGCCCTACCACCCAAGGGAGAGACTCCAGTCACTTTCCCTGTCCCAGTACTGGTAGTGGCACTCTTCACCAGTGTTGGGATCATGGACTGTTGGGAGATCCCCCATACAGAGCCTCAGCATACATACCCTTGCAAGAAGATACCCCAGCTGTCACACTCTCTTTCACCCCTGCATGGCTATCTCCATCATCATCAACAAAATCAATAAGCTACATACCTCAACCATGTGCCACAGAATCACCTTGACCAGCAGACATTTTTCAAAACAAAAATACTCCTATAGAAATACTTTGTGGGAACCACAACTATACAACTAGTATGAAAAATACAGTGACACAAAATGACACTAACATCATATAGCACAAAGACTGCTACAAAGCAGGCTCCAGTGATTTAACATTTTTTAAACTATTATTTGTAAGGTAAATGCAGCACAAATCACTCACCAGATGAGATGGCATAGGGCAGTAACAGTGACACAAAAAGAAACCCACCTTCTGACACACTCCAAGGTCATCAGACACTGTGATGGGTCTGAAGCTGCAGACTAGACTTTCCGAAGCACCTACACCATGAGGGAAACCACCAACATCTGCGGGGGGGGGGAGCTGCAAGCAGGAACTACTGTACAGTTAGTACTGCCTGCTTTCAGCAGAAGACAGCTCATTTCAGATTTCAGGATTTCAGATAATCAGATTTCTTAAAATCCAAAATGCCATCCAAGGTGCTTTTTAGAATATAGGATTTTGAAGACTAATCTCCTTAAATTCTAATACTGTAATGAACACCTAAAATCCTAACTATTCATTTTTAAAATGGGTTATCTGAGCAAATGTGAAACTACAAAGCCTCACAACTCACCCCAGCGCTGGTCAACAAGGGTACAAACTAAAGCAGTTGTAGAAAAAATAACAATTTATTTATTTAACATGTCTGCACAACTTGCATATTTAAACAAGCATTTGTCAATGCTGAATGTAGCTTGCTTGTATGTGCTGTTAAGGTATTTGAAAGTGATAGTTCCATGCCTTCCTCCCAAGTCATCCACTGTGTCTTTCCACTCAGTATTCACAGAAGAGTGGGAGGGGCAAGTGCCACAGCAGTACAGCAGTTGCCAAGGAGGAGAAGAGGTGGACAATAATCCATTCAAAGGCAAAAGAGTCCTGCAGGAGCTCACTAAATTGAAGGTGGACAAAGTGATGGAACCAGATGGCATACGCCCAAGGATATTAAGAGAACTGAGAAGGGAGATAGCAGTACCTCTGGCAGCCATGTTCACTGGGTCATTCAACATGAGTGAATTGGAGGAGGGCACATGTGGTCTCTCTACACAAGTCCAGCAGCAGGGAGGAGGCAGGGAACAATAGGCCGCTCAGCCTCACCTCAGTAGTGGGGAAGATCATGGAGGCATTACTTAAAAAAAGGGTAGTGGGGCATCTAGAAGCAATCGGAGCCCAGGACCATAGACAACATGGATTCACAGTGGGGACATCATGTCAGACAAATCTGGCTGATTTCTTTGACTGGGTAACATAGGAAGTGAATCAGGGTGGGGCAGTGGACAATGCTTACCTTGATTTCAGCAAAGACTTTGACACCATCCCACATAGGAGGCTGATAAACTAGCTGGGTAGGCTGGGCATGGGGGAAAGGGTGGTAAACTGGGTTAGAAACTGGCTAACAGATAGGAGGCAGAGAGTGGTGGTAAATGGGGTGCAGTCTAGGGAGAGGGGGTGACCAGTGGGGTGCTGCAGGGTCATCATTAGTAACATTGTAGAACGGCTGAAGGGAATTTTTTCACCAAATTTTCAACATAGCCATTTTAAGACCTCTGCTCATGAACAGTGTCACTGTGATTTTTTTAATCTGTCCCAAACATTGATTGCACACACTGACTGTGCCATTGTGCGCTACATGCACAGAAACACATTTTGGGTGACATGTGAAAAATGACAGCTGTACTGCTCATAAGGAGAAGTGGTAAAATGGCAATGTTGAAAATCTGGACTGCAAATATTAAACATTTTCAAACTTACAAGCGTGGGTAGGAAATGCACAATGCACGCTCGTAAAACAGTCATTTCTAGGAATTTTTTCACCAAATTTTCAATATAGCCATTTTAGACCTCTGCTCATGAACAGTGTCACTGTGATTTTCTTAATGTGTCCCATACATTGATTTCATACACCGACTGCGCCATTGTGCGCTATGTGGGTAGAAACATGTTTTGGGCGAGATGTGAAAAATGACAGCTGTACTGCTCATAAGGAGGTGTGGTAAAATGGCAATGTTGAAAATCTGGAGTGAAAATATTGAAAATTCATGAACTTACGAGCGTACGTAGGAACTGTGCAATGCACGCTCATAAAATAGTCATTTTTAGGAATCTTTTCACCAAATTTTCAACATTGCCATTTTAAGACCTCTGCTCATGAACAGTGTCACTGTGATTTTGTTAATGTGTCCTATTCATTGATTTCATACACCGACTGCCCCATTGTGTGCTACATGGGCTGAAACACGTTTTGGGTGAGATGTGACAAGTGACAGCTATACTGCTCATAAGGAGGTATGGTAAAATGGCAATGTTGAAAATCTGGAGTGCAAATATTAAAAATTTGCAAACTTACGAGTGTGGGTAGGAACTGCGCAACACACGCTCGTAAAACAGTCATTCTTAGGAATTTTTTCAACATAGCCATTTTAAGACCTCTGCTCATGAACAGTGTCACTGTGATTTTCTTAATGTGTTCCATACATTGATTTTGCACACCGACTGCGCCATTGTGCGCTACGTGGGTGGAAACACGTTTTGGGTGAGATGTGAAAAATGACAGCTGTACTGTTCATAAGGAGGTGTGGTAAAATGGCAGTGTTGGAAATCTGAAGTGAAAACATTGAAAATTCGTGAAGTCACGAGCGTATGTAGGAACTGTGCAATGCACGCCTGTAAAACAGTCATTTTTAGGAATTTTTTCACCAAATTTTCAACATAGCCATTTTAAGACCTCTGCTCATGAACAGTGTCACTGCAATTTTCTTAATGTGCCCCATACATTCATTTTGCAGACTGACTGCACCATTGGAAGGAACTAGAAGGGGGACAGGATCACATCTACAGTACAGTAGCCTCTTGTTGTTTTTACATTGTTTCTTGTGGATTCTACTTGGTAGAAGGTTATTTCTTTTCTTTCTTACTACTAAGGGGCTAGCAGGATATTGTTTGGGGCTGTTGGAATTTTGAAACCTGTTTTGGTAGCTATAAGTGGGCTCATTTGTTTGATTCACTGTGTGGCAGGCTGCAATTGTAGAGGCCTATTTCTCCTGTTTTAAAACATAATTGGTGTGATTTAACTGGGTCTGTTTCTTTGAATTGGAGACCTATATCTTCTAATTCCAAGCCTATTTTGATGTGTTATTGGTGAAGCTGTTTGAATTGGAGTCCTGTTTCTTTGGGTAGCACACCTATTTGGGGTGCTTTGAGTAGAATTGTGATTCATTGCTGCTGGCTTCACTAGCTGCAAAGTTTTAGTGCAGAGTGGGGGAAGGGTGCTAATGGTCTGACCAGAGGCCTCAGCTACCTGATTGTTTCTGGAAGATTTGGGTTGGTCTCACCCCTCAAAACCCCTCACCCCACTCACCCCTGGACCATTATTTCCTTTATACCAGGGGTTCTGACATCACTTCCTCAAACGGGCAAAGGATATGCACCTGTCATAGCAGAAGCAGACATCCAGGAAAGGAACAGCAGCAAGTGAAGACGTGACTTCTATCTCAGTGGAAGGGAAGTAAATGCGAATCTAGGAGCTTTCATTATTACTTCTTCGCATTGATATTGCATTGGGGAAAGGAGGAGTAGGAGTTTGAAGAAGGTTGTGCAATGGCTACTTAAAGTCTCTTTTTGAGTGTGGATAGGAAGGTTAGGAATATAAAAGCAGTTGCTCAATATATCTAAGCGTGTGCAACAAAGGAGGTAAGGAAATAAAGAAAATGTTTTGCACTGATAGAGGGGGGAGAGGGGAGACTTGGGGGAGTGTTTGGTATCCTGCATCTGGAAGGGTGGGGGTCACTGGTGGGCAATGACAGCAATGGGTAGGGTGGTAGGCTGCAACAACTGCGGTGCACCAATCTTTCTAAAAATTGCCTGGAGTGTGGGAGGATGTTTAGTGTGCAACCACATAGAAAAACTTAGAAAGAAGATTGAGGGTCTGCAGGAGGAACTAAGACAGGCAAGGCAGATTGGGGGTGGGTTTAGCGCAATACTGGATGGAGGAAGAAAGGGATATGAGGGAGGGCGATTTAAGCCAACAGTGGTGAGGGGAGGGTCAGAAGAAGGGAAGCACAGACAAAGGGGCCCAGGCCAGGAAGAACAATTGCCGGGGAAACCAGGTCAGGAGACAAAAGACAAATGAAAGGAGGAGATAGGGACTTGTGAGGGGAGGCGTAGAAGTGGCAAAAGTCATGGAGTGGAAAGGAGAGAACAGGTTACTATGAAGAGAGAGGGAGTGGGCATTTGTGAAGAGTCTTCAGAAAATAGTTTTGCACTGCTAGAGAGGAAGAAGGTGGAGGAGGGAAATGATGAAATTAGAGGAGTAATTCATAAATGCCTGGACCAAACTGGAGCGGGGGGAAGTTCTGCTGGGAGAATTGCAACAGGGGTAAAAGGGGGAAACAATGTGCAGGAGGAAGAAAAGGAGCTGGAAATGAGAGGGAGGAGATGAATGGAAGCAAGCAGGGAGTAAGAGGGTGGAATCTTAGTGCTGTGGGACTCAATACTAAGAGGAGTCAGGTGGGGTAGCAAGGGGGAGAGACATAGTCGCATTTGGGTGGAGGCCATGCCAGGAATGACAGTGGAAAGGGTGGGACAATCTGTTCTGAAATATGCTAGAAGGGGTAGGGACAAGCCTCATTTAATTATACATCTTGGGACAAAAATGACCTGGCTGACAAGACAGTAGGTATAGTCCAGAGGAGGTTTGAGGAACTAGCACAATTATGTGAGGGGGCAGGAAGATCAGTAACTTTTTCCGAGATACTTCCGGTGCCAAAGGCAAGCACAACAAGAAAGCTGAGAATAGAGGAATTTAATGGATGGCTAAGAACCTGGTGTTGTCCTAAAGGGTATGGGCTGTTGGGGGGTGGGGAGGGACCTGGGAGGACAGTAGCCTCTATGCCAAGGACAGACTACACTTGAGTGAAGAGGGAAAGAAAGTGTTGAAACAGAGGATGGAGGAGTACATATAGGAAGTTGGGAATTTAAACTAGGAGTGGGGGGTGGCAGTTGGGGAAGGGATATGCAGAGACCACAGGTTGGGAAACCATGTGAGCTTACCCCCCATAACAGTGACAAAGGACAAATGGCACGTACTATTGGTGATGCTAGGAAAGGAGGGCAGGATGGGAGGGCGGAAAGGGTGGACGGTGGTTACCCTTAATGCTAGGAGCCTAGGGAGGAAAACTGCAGAGTTACAGGTTTTCGTGGCAGAGGGAGAGGTGGACATTGCAGCCATCACAGAAACATGGGCCACCCAGTACAACGACTGGGACCTGTCTGTATCAGGGTACAGGTTATTTCGTAGGGACAGGGTGATTGGGAAGGGGGGGGGTGGCACTGTATGTGAAAGAAGGACTGAAGTGTGTAAGGGAGGAAGGGGAGGAGGGTAGTAAGGAGTCACTTTGGATGCTAGTCCAGGATTGCAAGAATAGGATTCTTAGAATGGGAGTGGTGTACAGGCCACCATCTCAGACGGAGGAGTTAGACAGGGAACTAGTGGGACAGATCAGGAGGACCTGTGAGAAAGGTAGTGTGGTGATTGTGGGGGACTTCAACATGCCAGGAGTGGACTGGAGCACCCCAACAACCAGGAACAGAAGGGAGCAGGTACTGTTGGATGCCTTCCAGGACAGCTTCCTGCTGCAAATGGTCAGTGAACCAACCAGGTTAGGGAATACCCTTGAGCATGTGCTGGCAAATGGGGACTTTGTAAGAGAACTTACAGTGGATGAACCACTGTCAGGGAGTGACCACCACTCAGTATGGATCACATTGGATATGGGCAAGGAAGGAGTGGAATCTGGCACAAGAGTGCTGGACTTCAGGAGGGCTGACTTTGGGAGGATGGGGGAAGTGGTAAAAGGGTACCTGGCTAGAATTTAATCTAGTATGGACACTAACCAGAGGTGGGAGCTCGTAAAACTGGGTATAGTGGAGGCAACCAAAACCTGCTGCAAAGCCCAGAGCAAGAAGGTTTGGGCTAAGAAACCAAGCTGGTTGAGCAAGGAGGTCATGGAAAAGGTAAGGAGGAAAAGAGCTGCCTTTAGGAAGTACATGAAAACAGGAAGGGGGGAGGACAGGGAGGAGTACTTGTCAGAATCGAAGGAGGTGACAAGGGCAGTAAGAGGAGCCAAAGCATCTACGGAACTCAGGCTGATACAAGGCATTAAGAAGGGGGAGAAGGACTTCTTTAAGTAAATCAGGGAGAAAAGGAGCTGTAAGGACCACATAGTAAGGATTAGGAAGGAGGAGGGTTGGGTGGAAGCAGGGTGCGATAAGGCAGAAGCACTAAATGAGTACTTCTGCTCAGTATTTACTAAAGAGAAGAAGGGGGTGACACCCAAGGTGGGAGAAATGGCAGAAGCGGGGGGGGGGAGTGGTGACAGATGGGGACATCATGGAGGGCAGAGTTCGAGAGTTTGAAGGCACTGACGGTGGACAAGGCGCCAGGCCCAGATGGCATCCACCCCAGGGTACTGAAGGAGCTGGCAGAGGTCCTTGCAGGACCTTTGGCAGACCTATTTAATGCCTCACTACTACATTCGGGGTGTGTACCTCAGGACTGGAGGATGGCTCATGTGGTGCCCCTCCACAAGAGTGGCCCCAAGGATGAACCGGGAAACTACAGACCAATGAGCCTCACATCCATCGTGGGTAAGCTAATGGAGACTATCCTGAAGGAGAGGCTGGTGGCCCTCCTAGAGGCCAAAGGACTACAGGACAGCAGACAGCATGGCTTCATATGTGGCAGATCCTGCCAAACCAACCTGGTGGAGTTCTATGACTGGGTAACTAGGCAACTGGACAGGGGCCATGCAGTGGATGTCCTGTATCTGGACTTCAGTAAAGCATTCGACTCGGTGCCACATGGAAGGCTGGGAAGGAAGTCAGTAGGCACAGGGGCAGGTGCAAAGCTGGTGAGATGGGTAGGAAACTGGCTTCAGGGAAGGCAACAGAGGGTGGTGGTGGGTGGGGAGATCTCACACCCAAGGGCAGTGACGAGCGGTGTTCCACAGGGCTCAGTGTTGGGACCAGTGTTGTTTGGGATATTCATTGCAGACATATCATGGGAGATCAAGAGCAAGATCAGTCTGTTTGCTGATGATACCAAGGTAGGCGCGGTGGTAGATGACATAGGGGGATGGCAGGGGTTGCAGGATGATCTGGCAAAGCTTGAAACCTGGTCAGTCACCTGGCAACTGGGGTTTAATGCCAAAAAGTGCAAGATGCTGCATTTTGGGATGAAGAACCCAAGGAGGAGTTACCAGCTCGGTGGAGTGCAGCTAGCCCAGACAGAGGAGGAGAAGGATCTGGGTGTGCTCATTACAGGGTCAATGAACAACTCAGCACAATGTAGGAAGGCAGCTGCAAAGGCCAACAAAATGATGGGTTGTATTGCAAGGCGTATATCCTCGAGGAGGGAGGAGGTGATTCTGACACTGTATAGGTCATTAGTTAGACCACACCTGGAGTACTGCATGCAGTACTGGCTCCCATATCTGAAGAGGGACATTAAGTTACTGGAGGGGGTGCAGTGCAGGGTGACAAAGATGATCCAGGGGCTGGGGGACTTATCATACGAGAGGAGGTTGAAGGAGTTGAACATGTACTTACTGGAGGAGAGGAGGGACAGGAGTGACATGATTGACACCTTTAAATACCTGAAAGGAATAAACTAGATGAATACAGAGGGGCTGTTCAAAGTAAAGGAGGGGAGGGCCACCAGGGGCCATGATATGAGACTGGAGCGAGGAAGGTTCAGGAGGGACATAAGGAGACACTTTTTTACAGAGAAGGTGGTGGGCTGGGTGGAATGTGTTACCTGCAGAAGTGGTATGCAGTAGAAGAGTGGACTGCTTCAGAAGGGGATGGGACAGGACAAGGGGGAGGGTTAATGAAAGGAAGGGTGGAAGGGAGGGCAGCTGCAGAATAAGGGGTGCTAGCTGCACATTTGAGCAGACTTGATTGACCTCTAGGCCTTTATCTGCTGGCAAATTTTGTATGTTCGTATTATGCGCTACGTGAGCGGAAACATGTTTTGAGCGAGATATGAAAAATGACAGCTATACTGCTCATAAGGAGGTGTGGTAAAATGGCAATGTTGAAAATCTGGAGTGAAAATATTGAAAATTCGCGAACTTATGAGTGTACATAGGAACTGCGCAATGCACAATCATAAAACAGTAATTTTTAGGAATTTTTTTGACCAAATTTTCAACATTGCCATTTTAAGACTTCTGCTCATGAACAGTGTCACTGTGATTTTCTTAATGTGTCCCATACATTGATTTCGCACACCGACTGCACCATTGTGTGCTACATGGGTGGAAACATGTTTTGTGTGAGATGTGAAAAATGACTGCTGTACTGCTCAAAAGGAGGTGTGGTAAAATGTTAATGTTGAAAATCTGGAGTGAAAATATTGAAAATTTGCAAACTTACGAGCGTGCATAGGAACTGCGCAACGCACGCTTGTAAAACAGTAATTTTTAGGAATTTTGTCACCTAATTTTCAACATAGACTTTTTGAGAGCCTACCTTATGAACACTGGCAGTGTCATTTCATTAATTGGTCCCAAAAGGTGATTTCATGCAGTGACCGTGAAATCACCCTTCGGGCCCGATTAATGCCATGATAGTGCAAGAACTCATGAGGAGGGATCCTAAAAACCCCATGTTGAATATTTGGGCCCAAAATTCCCAAAAATGCCTGAGATATGCAAAAGTTGAAAAAACCCTATTTATTCCATTATACAGCTTACCGGCATTTCCTCAGTTCGCGGTCGGCTTTGAAGAGTGCAGACGTGTTCCCGGTCCACCGAAGATTGTAGTGCTGGAGTCCTGAGGTACGTATGGGGTGGGGTGGTGTGGGAAGTGTGGGGAGACAGGGTGCACAGTCGGTCGGAGCTGATAGGAGCAGAGACAGTAAGGGACCTTTTTTTGTATACAGGTTTTTTTTTTTATTAAGACGACGCGGGACATTTGCCATGCTGCGGTGGGCTCCCAGCGTGGCAGCTGGAAAGGCTGTTTGGGGGGGCTGGAGCTGACAGGGGATTAGGCATCCCCATCGGCCATAACAAGCTTTGCCATGCTGGGGTAGGCTCCCAGCCTGGCATCTGGAAAGCTTTTTGGGGGGGGTGTGCAGCTGGTGGGGGATTGGGCACGCCTGTCAGCTATAACAAGCTTTGCAACACTGGGGTGGGCTCCCAGCATGGCACCTGGAAAGCTTTTGGTGGGCATGCAGCCGTGGAGCCAGTGGGGGATTGGGCACCCCTGTCGGCTATAACAGTTTTTGCCATGCTGGGGTAGGCTCCCAGCGTTGCACCTGGACAGCTTTTGTGGGGAGGGGCATGGAGCTGATGGGGATTGGGCACCCCATCAGCCATACAGTGCATCGGGAGGGGGGAGGGAGCGCATCAGCACGCAGTATGTGTGCCTGCGTGCGTGCATGTGTGTGTGTGTGGGGAGGGGGAGAGCTCGGCTCACTAAAGCGGAGCTCTCCTTTTCAACTGTACGACCACTGCATTTTCAACTGCAGTCATAGACAGCTGCAGCAGTGATTGGGAAACTGGGGCCGCGCCTGCAAACACACTGACTGAATTGGAAGACGGGTGCCACACCACCGAAAACTCGGATGATGGTACTATGTTTCTTGCACATGCGTGCAAGCAACACAAAAAGAGCAGTCAGGATACCAGCCCACAATAAAAAGCCCAACAATGTTTTGCTCCCACACACAGAGCTTTATCCAGCTCCCAGGCCCCATTCACTGAGGTCAGCTATTTTAAAAATGAGCCACCAAGCCCCATTCACTGAGGTCAACTATCTTAAAGATGAGCCATTTGGCTATTATCTGAGCAACCCTACCAGTTACTCAGTGTATTCCTTTGACCAAGCTATCTCATGGCCAGTCATTTCATTTTTAATACATTCATTGTAAAGGGATAAAAAGACTGATTTTTCTTTGTTAAGTTTTTATCTGAATGTTAATCCAAAGCTCTGTAAAGTGCTTATAACATTAGGAAGTGATGTTTTGGGATCAGAAAGTGATATTAGCAGATTGCCATCAGCATAAAGTGTACCTAGGTACTTCTTTCCATAACTTCTAACACCTTTTGTTGTCTCTGGTGATAAGAGCTTTCAAATCAGTGGATCTAATGATTGGTTGCTTAAAAGGAGTAGATCTAATGTTAGGTTGAATAAAAGGGAGGACATGGGACATCCTTGCTGATTACCCCTGCTTAGTTTAAAGTAAAGAGAGGTTAGCCCACTGGTGATCACAGCTGATGTTTCTTCACTACATAATATTTTGATCCAGTGTTTGAACTTTTCTGACACACCACGAGCGTTAAGGACCTGTAAAATACAAGACCAGGAAACATAGTAGAAAACCTCCATATCTAGGGAGAGAAGGCCCATTGGAGTCAGCAATTTCTCTGCTTCACTGAAGAGATGGAACATGTTTCTAGTGTTATCTACCAACCATCTAGAGTTAATAAAACCAGTTTGTTGGGGATCTATTAAATAGGTGACTGTTTTCTCAAGTCTATTAGACAACATTTTAGCTAAGATTTTTGCATCAGAGTTGATAAGTAAAATAGGACAATATTTTTTGCAGTCTGTGGGATCCTTGCCAGATTTTTGAGTAAGTGGGATTAGGCCCTGAGTCATAGTCAGTGGTAAGCAACCTTTTGGGAAGGCACCAGAAAAAACATTCCTTGGTAATGGAACTATTTCTTAACTGAATGCATGAAAAAAAATTATAGAGTAGCTGTCAGGGCCTAGCATTTTGTTTTTAGTGAGTTTTCTGATGGTTTCAGTCATTTATTTAACAGTAATCTCACCTTCTAGGGCAGAAATGTTACATACCAACTATAACCACCACTCTACTAAGAATGCTGCAAGAAATACCCTGTACGTCCCACGCTGTAGGACTAGTCAAGTCATTCAGGCTTTCCCCTACCAAGCACCAACCTGGTTAAATGAACTCCCCACCACACTGTTGGAATTACCCAAACTGAACCATTTGAAATTGTCCCTCAAAAAATATCTTGCATAGCAATTCATGCAGTATGCTTACGCAATCACTAAACAGACCCTTACTATGTCTCCCTGCTGAGACTCACTGAAATAAAGGAATAATGCAGACAAAGTTGCTTTCTGCTCCTGTTCGAAGCTCTAACCATGGACAATGCAAAGCCTGCTGCTGCAACTGTACCCCTGTATTATACATGTATATAGAAACTCTAAGTAAATGTTGTACTTCTAAAAATTGTACACATACCTGGGACCTTGCATGGTTGCTCATGTTACTGTGCAAATGTATTCTGCACCCTAACCTGTATTTTTCCTTTTTTCTGTTCTTTTCTGATGTGGAACCTTTGTAAATGAGCTCTGCTCAAAGTTGTATCCTAACATTCCAATAAATTAACAAATAAAATAAATGGTCTCCTGAGATATCTTTGAGACAGTAATGCCTGCACGGAAGTCAGATAATGGATAACGATAATGATTGATTTCTAGGTTCCTCCGTATAAAGTTTTTTATAGCACTCAGCAAAGATTTTATTAATTCTAAGATGTCCCATTATTGGCTGTTCTCTATTTAAATCTTTGATCATCATGATATTTGTTTTGTTCCTGTTTTGTTTGTAACATATAACTAATCTATTTGTTTCACTCATAATTGCTTTATAATAATACTCTGTGTTTAGTTAATGGTTTAATGGATGTTTGAATTATAAAGGGAATAGAATTTACGTTTTTCCTGACACTTCCCATATCACCCAAGAGCAAAGAAAAAACACATAAACATCAGATCAGATGTCCTAGAACTGTAGGCACAATATTGTATTCCTTACTCAGCAGAGACTTGAACTGTGTCGCAGAGTAAAGTAGACATCTTTTTCAACACAGATAAAATGGCAGCAGTTATTGAAAGGCATTAGAAAGCTGAAACATCTGAAGATTCAGAACCTGATTCAAAAACCTCTTTCATCCTTGAACTCTCCTCGAAGTCTTCGAGCACGAGATCAAGAAATACCAACCTTAGAAAATAATAATCAAATTAAAACTGAAGCCTGTTTCTTTCTAAGTATTTTTTTTTTTTTTGAGGAAAAAAATAATGATGTTTTCGCCATAAGAAAAGTTTATCTTTATTCCACTTTGTCAGGATTTTTTTAATTACTTATGGATTTGAATCTTATTCTGATCAAATTATTACATTTTTAAGACACCAGTAGTTCATATAATCGCTACCTACTTAAATGCAAAATAGGCACAAATTGCTTGCTATTGCTCTTGTATCCTTACATTGCATAAACTAAAAAGGTAATATATAATTAAACCTTTTAGATGTTTATTTATATATTACCAATATCTGAATAAGTCACCAAGGCATAGATATTCATTTATTCTTTCTCAAATTTAAACTATTGCATCTCAAAATCCATCCTTCTCAGGTGGACTAATAATATCGCATAAGTATCTTTATTTTTGGAATTTACAGAGAACTTGCATTTTGATGTTTAAGCCCTTCAAATTCAAATTTTGTTACCTTTTGCAATAATAGCCACATTTCCCAATTTAGGGTCACCTTGTAGGGCCTGAATGAGTTGTCGCTGCTCTTGAATCCTGCATGGTTACTACTTCATTAAAAATATGAAAAATATGTTTCCTTGATGCTCCACTGAGGTCATTATGAGAGCCCAGGGCACATCTACTGAGCACATAGTTTAAAAAAAAAGAATAATAAATAGTGTTCAGAGAGTATCATGTCTCTGGCTAGGAGATGGAAGAGAGGAGGACCTGACAAAAATAAGAGCTCCTGGCCAGATTTAATGCACAGTGTGGTTGTTCTTCGACATAGAGGATTTTCCTCAGTGAGCTGCAATGAGGAGAGGAGTGGGTCCCCCAGCTCAAGCCACAATGACAATGAAGGGCAGTGCCTCTCCCCTAACCATAAACTACCAAGCCACAGAGTGAACCACATAATGCATGGTAATCCTAGGATTGCTCAGAATCCACCAAACAGAATCGGAATCGCCAGATTCTGACCCAGTTTTGGAATTTAGGATTTGCAGTCTGAAAATCCTAATCTGAATCCTGAAACCTACTTTTACGTAGGCAATTTAGATTTAAGATTTCAAATCCAAATCATCTGATTCCAATTTTTAGGTCCTTTAAGGATTCAAAAATGAAATTGAATTAGGAATCAGAAGTGCCTGCAATCCTAAATCTGATGATCAGATCAGAATCAGGTGATTTTTTGCATCCTAATCCTGTCTCCATTTGGGGAAAGCAAATAAAAATAAATATAAAAGGCACACACTGAAGTTAATTGGAGTCAGTGAGGGGCAGGACAGGTGGTGCCTCACCCAGATCCCAAGAATGGAGCATTTTCTGACAGGAAAAAAACAACAAGAAAATAGAGCTGAGAGTGACACATGGTGTTTCAAACAATAATAAGAGGCTACCATGGGAAAAAGAGCTAGTTTAGGGACTCAGGGTGTGAACCACATATCTCATGATCCATATTGGTGACCTGTTTTGCCAGAGACAGAGGATCTTTCCTGAGAGCATTGCAATGTCAGATATTTGTTAAAAGAAACCCTTTGGAGGCAGTTTGGACTAGAAGGAAGGAACAGCCTTGTGTAGTGAAGTGGGGGTAGTGTGAAATTGCTCAGAAGGGCAGCCAAAAAAGGAAATAGCAACATAGCAATTTAAAGTTAGAAAGGACTCCTGACTCACTCCTTGGGCTCGTGATAAGGTTCCACTCTTCTCCATTTGGAAAGGTTGTTGGCACTCTCTTTGTTGGGGGAGGGAAAGAGTGCTGCTGAGTGCAGCTCCGTTGTTTTGGGGGGAGAACTCCCAACTCACTCCTTGGGGCTGTGGCAAGGTTTGCATCTCCTCCATTTGGGAGGCTCACTCACACTCTCTCCGGGGGAGGGGAGTGCTGCTGCATTGGAAAAGTGTGCCGCCAAATGTGGTTCCATTGCTGGGAAAGAGTGATGCTGGGGGGACAGACAGTGAGAGAGAAAGAGAGAGAGAGAGAAAGAGAGAAAGCACACTGATTCATCCATACGTATAAGGTGCTTCAACTCCACTGGGTGGAGCGCGGTGCAAACATTATTTGATATGTTCAGTATCTAGTCACACCCTTCCAGACACCCTTTTTTCTCTCCTCCTCCTCCATTCACAATACATCAGTATAGTTCTCACTATGCAGTCTTAAAAAGGCAAAAGGAAAAACCAAGCAGTTATCAATGCTGAATGTTTGCTTGCGTGTTGTGACTGGTAGGTTCTGGTTGTATTGTAAAGAATGATGAAGGCAGAGTAGTATTGTAGTAAGACAGAGTTTGCAATGGAGTCATTGAGTAGTGTTTGTCTTGTGTATTTTCATATCTGAAGCAAGATGCAGGATTCTGAAGGTTTTAAAAGTTCCCAGCCATGTGCCATGGGTACTATATAAAAATGAAACATTTTGTTATGGTACTGTGGTGTTGACCATTACAAATATGTGATAACATTGTCCTACTACATCCAGAGTATGAATCTAGCACGTACATTGAGCAGGTAAGCTCAAGGGAAGAAATATTTAGAAATTACAAGTGGTGGTCATGTTTCATGACATGAGTAATTAATTACAAAAGTGGGCCATAACACGCATGGCAGCCTCTTGTAAGAGAAGGCTCCCTGACCCATCAGCAGGTGTCACATGTGTGACAGAACACTGTGCAATACCTTCCCAGGCTCAGATCAGTGGCACACAACTCTGCTGGCTGCCCTCCTCATGCTGCCCAGCTGGCTTCCTGAGCTCATCCCCAAAGCTGAGTCACCAGCATAGAAATACAAAACGCTGCCAGCTGGGTCAATAGCTGACCCTGCACACAATGATTTTCATAACTTCTTTTTCACATTTTGACCCCAAATGTTTAACATAGTGTTTTAATTACCCCCCTCCCCTTCTGAACATGACAGGTGTCATTTATAAAATACTGACCGAAATGTAATTTCACACCACAGGTGCAAAAACACATTTTAGGCAAGATCTGAAAAATGACACCTGTCACGTTCATTAGGTGGGCAAGTGATCAGGAGGTGGGTAGGATAATTGGCAATGGGTGGGACTGTGAAGTTTATTTATTTTTTTACAAACAGGGCACAGGGAAGTGATCGGGAGGTAGGCAGGATACTTGGCAGTGAGTGGGAGTTTATTTTCACAAACTGGGTACGGGGAAAGTGATTGGGAGGTGGGTGGGCAAAACTGCAGAGGGTGGGACTATTTTACAAAGGAAGCACTATCATCAGATTTAGGGGCAGGACAAGCAGAAGGAGGAAGATGAGCAGCAGGCTGGTTGTTATGGTGTTCAGCTGGCTGCTGGGTGTGTGTTGTAGATGAAAGCCTGCAGCCACTCTCTGATAGACACGGCTGCCTACTTTCAGCTCCACAAAGTTTCCACCCATCACCAGCAGAAGAGCATCATGATCAGCCTTGCTGAACATTGACCTGTTACTGTCAAGCCTCTAGCAGCTTGAGCTGCATTGGATCCAGCAGTGACACGGCTCTGAAGCCCACTACTATAACAATTCATTTTGCTGTCCATGTGCAAGCAAACACAGAAACAGATGATGTTTAAAAAAAGTAAAGGAATCAGAACTCAAGCTTTACATCTGATGCATGAGAGCATTATGGTTGTCTGTGCAAAAGGTAGCCATTTTGGCAGCCATGTGTGTGTGTCAGTAGTCATTACCCCATGTCAGTGGCAGTGGCAGGCATCCCTCCAGTGACATTGGCCACTTCTTTTTAGGGCTGCACAGCAGAGCTCTGATGATGCATTGCCAACACAAAGAAAGACAGAGAGGATGTTACATTTTCCCTCCATGCATTGAACTTTCTTGACATTACTGGTATGCATGAAATCCCCGCACTTCCTCTATTGGCTTCTTTATCCCTCTCCCTTCCCTTACCAGACCTATTTGGCTTACATGCTACCCAGGCTCCATGAAAAATAATCCCACCCACCAATGCTGATCCCACCCAATGACACAATACCACCCATCTCTTGAGGGGACAATGGGGAGCCCTGAGCAATCCTTTCTGCTGTCCACCAACCCGCCAGCAATGAAGCTTTATTCAGATGCACTCTTCCCTTCCCCCATGGATGAGAGAGAGAGAGAGAGAGAGAGAGAGAGAGAGAGAGGTAAAGCTCAGGAAGCTTAAATGAGTTGCTCTAGGTCACACTGTGAGTATGTGGTAAAGGGCACTGATGGGCAGCACTGCTATGGCATTCATATTTAAATTGGTACTTAAAAGCCATACTCAGTGGCAGTACTTCCTGCTTCATCCATCCCCAGTATAGGAGCCACACTCAGTGACACTTATTCCCACTCCCCCTCCTCCCGCAACAATGCCACACTCAGGGGCACTACTACCTGCTCCCCTCCATGTCACAATTGTGCTTCGTGACATTCCTTCCTAGCCACCTGCTCCCATCCACCCTTCCTCCCACAAAATCACACAGCACTCTTTCTCACCCCCTCTCCAGTGACCCCTTGGCACATCACTACACTGGCAGGAGTGCTCGCCATCGTAGCCTGCCCACATCCATGACAATGACTCCATGTTCTGCAGCTAAAGTCACTCTTGCTGAGCAGGAGTGGTGTGTGCCAAAGTCTCTCTCAGAATAAACCATACATCTGAAGTCTAGGTAACCCCGCAATTAATGGTAAGGTGTTGGCCTCCATCCCATCCCAGCTTCTACCCCAGAGTTTCTCACTTGAGAATATTCAGCTGAATGACTGGGATTGTGTTTGCAAACATTGAAAAATGTTCATTGCATGTCAAGGAGCTGGAATCAGGGAGATGATGAGTAAAGTATTGTGATCTGGGAATTGAGCAAGAAGGAGGCAGGGGGAGCATTCTTAACTTTAAATTGGTTGGGACATTGAACACTTTTCTCTGGATCAGAATGACTGTTAAATTTTGTTTGGGAATGTAAACAGGGACTTGTATTATGTTACAAACTGTATCTCTCTCTCTCTCTCTCTCTCTGTCTCTCTGTCATTCTGCTATTTACAATATGCTGAGATATAGAGTCTGTTTCCACCTCACTGGGTCTGTGCAGAAAATCTGTGTCTACTGAATTATTTACAAAGTTTTGAACTGAACTGGAGAAAATCCTGAGACCTGATGCGATGGGTGGGCTGCTTGCACCCTTCAAAGTACCCAATCCTGTCCAAGATAGAAGAGTAAGCAATTAACAACACATAAGTGGACAAGATATCACATAAACGCTGCTTACAGAAAGAGACATTGGAGAACGAAGATAAGCATTTCTTTATTGATTTTTTTAATAAAACTCCTGTTTAAAGCCACGTAGACAAAATGGATGTTTTACTCACCATCTATGGGTACTTTGAAAGATCATGATCCTAGTTGTCAATATCAGTTGTGGTTACTGCTGCCACCTTTTGTTTTACTCCAAGCTGTTTAAAGATCAGGTGTCCACTTCGCTATATATTTCAATAAAGAACAAGTCAAAAAAAAAAAAGAAAAAGAAAAAAGAAACTCTGTTCAAGTAGAGTTTACTAGAACACGTCATTGTTTTTATTGTCTCACTACTTTGCTGTATTTATCCCCTCATCATTCTTCATTATGTAGGACATTTGTATGAAAACATTGACTTTGTCCCATAGACTTCCTCTCATTCTCCTGCTGTTCCTTCTGCTGAAGTCATAATTCTCTGTTTCTGCAGTCATACCCTAGACAATTAAAGAGATAAATGGATACATTCCTACTGTACTTATGTGGCTCCATACTGCTAAACTGAGGCATCACAGATTTTCTATTTCACAGATCTGCTTTTGATCCCATATTGCACTATTCAATGGATGTTTATCTTTATGGTAAAAAAAAAAGTGTAGCATCTACCCCAAAGACTGCTAATGTGTTCAGTGTACATCAGATATGCATACCCCACACATTAATTTTATATCCCTTATCAAGTTAATGCATTAGCAGGCATAGTGGCTCTGATCAGCATTTGTTTAATAGTAGAAGCAGAGATCAGAATATGGTCCCTTAACCAGCAATGGAAGCAATCCCAATTATTTAACCAAGAAACATCTTTTGGTCTATTAATTTCTAGAAATATATTGTTTTTATGTCAGATACAAACCCTTCATTCCCAAGTAAAAAAATATTTATTTTCCATCTAGAAATCCTTAAATGGGTTGTTCATTTCTGTGAAAGAAGTGGAAACTGATGCGTGCTCAGATATGACTTGGATGGCTATCTCTTTAGAATTGATTCTGCATATGGAAACCTGGGGGACATATATTTTAATTATTCTTGAGCCCTCTATAGCAAAACTGATGCTAAGCATGCTGGAGAATGCCCACGCACACAAAAGTCTACCCCCCACACTCCAGGAAGCCATAATTATAGTGCTTCTGAAGGAGTGAAAAGATCCCACTAAACCAGCAAGTTTTAGGGCCATCTGTTTGATCAATGTAGATGCCAAGGTGCTGACAAAAATGCTAGCCTCTCACCTAGAACAACTTCTCCGCTTTTTAGTGCACCCTGCTCAGGTGGGATCTGTGAAGGGTAGCACGAGCTCTGACCACATAAGAGCCTTACTTACATTGATCCAAAATGCAGCCAGACTTCCCACTGCAGCTATAATAGTGGATTTTGAAAGAACATTTGATTCCATGGATTGGTAATATATGCATGCATTTATGGAACATAACAATTTTGGAGCCACTTTCTACTCTTGGATCCACACCTACTATCAAGCTCCATATGTGAGGCTTCTTATGAACAATCTGCTGTCAGACCCTTTTTTGCTGCACAGAGGGATGAGGCAAGATTGCCCTCTATCCCCCTTGCATTTGTCATAGCTATGGAGCTATTGGCAGCTGCCATGCACTCCCATCCAAAGGTTCAGGGTAGCAGAACAGGTGGAGTGGAGTACTGTACCAAAATGTGCACTGATGACTGTTTCATCCTTACACAGGATATTGGTACGGTCCTCCCACACATTTTGAAACTTTTGCAATCCTTTGCAAAACTATCAGGGCTCTGGATTAATATCAAAAAATCTGAAATCCTTCCTCTTAATAAGGTTCAGATCCCTCAACAGGTGATTACATCAGGCCTCCCCTGTGCCAATAAAGAAAGTGTTTAGGAATACAAATCCCAAATGAGCTACGCAGTCTGGTACCCATTAATCTTAACCACCTTATCCACAAATTACAAACAGAAACAGAGGTGAACACATCTAAACCTGACACTAGCAGGTAAGATAGAGGTAGTTAAGATGATAGCCATCCCTGAGGGTCATCTACATCCTGTCTCACCTGCCGGTGGCAATCCCTGTCATCTGGTTCCAAATATTAAACAGCATATTTCAGTAATTCCTCTGGGGCACAGCCAGACCTAGGTTTAGCTGGTCAAAGCTAAAGGCACCAAAAGATTAAGGGGGGTGGAATCTTTCTAACTTTCAACATTTCGCATACACTAGTCTAATGGCCATGTCCTGCTGGATGTTTAGTGGGCCTGAAGCCGCACCTCCTGCATGGGTAAAAATTGAGTCTGCTGTGATGGAAGGTGCTCATCCGGCAGTAATACCTCAACTCTCTGCTTTCCAAACAGTTTCAGGGCAGATGCGCCATCCAAGCAGCACATAGGGCCTGGCAGAAGGTGAGAAAAGATACTAGGAGATGCCTGAACACTGGAGAATATACATTGCTCTGGAACAATCCCAGTTTTTGATAGGCAATCACACAGTACATTGGGAGGTATGGAAAAAGGGGGGCATACACATGTTTAAAGATGTGCTGGACCCGGATGGTCAAACAATGGCCTTCTTCCAGGATTTACAGCAATGATATGCCATTCCAAAACATGAGTTTTGGAAATATTTCCAACTCAGAAGCCTCCATCTGTCCTGGCAAAAGAAGAACTGTGCCTGCACCACTTGTAAAAGAGATTCCAAAAGTACCCACCCTAGGCAGGGACGTAGCTACAAGGGTGCAGGGGGTGCAGTCACACCTGGGTCCATGAGGTTTGAGGCGCTCAAATCATAATTCTGATGTTTATTCAAAACCGGGGGGCCCTATAACATACCCTTCCACCCAGGCCCTCTGGGAATTTGCTACGCTACTGACCCTAGGTTCTCCATATCAGCATGGCTTCAAAAATCAAAAGGCCTCGCAGGTAGGATTCAAACAATGATCAAGCAAGTGGGCCCTGATCCATCTCAGCCAGCCAAATGCAGATGGCAAGGGATATTAAAATCACAATCAGTGATGAAAAAATGGAAGGGATGCTGGAAATTAACTAATAAGGCCTGAAGGAATAAGAAGAGTCTCTTGATTCAAAACAAAATTCTGCATCTGTGGTACCACACACCCACTGCTCTGTGTAAAATGGGATTAATTTCTAATGACAAATGCTGAAGATGCAGTATCTCTGGTGCGAATCTGTTATACATACTCTGGGAATGCCCACCCATCCACCCTTTCTGGCAACAGGAAGTGAAAGCATGCTCAGAAATCCTACAGGTTACTGGCCCGCTGGTGCAGCAGTAAAGCATCCACCTGCAATGCTGACATCCTGGGTTCAGGAATGGACCCAGGAGTCAGAGGGCTGGCTGACTGGAGAAGGAATGAGCATCCAGGAGACAGCTCTCCTTCTCTTGGAGGGGAGGAAGGGGGTGAGTGTCCGGCACATCAGAGACCCCTGATGGAGGCCAGGGATATGCAGCGACCGGCTCTTAGTTGTGTGGGAGGTGATACAGACATTGGGTTAGTCCAATTGATGTCATTGCACATCCCGCCTCCAGGGGAACTCCAGCATCACAAAAAAACACGGTCCCCTTGTCATGACGCCCCACCCCACTCCGTTGCATTCCTGCTGCCCTTTCTTGTCCACTGGGGGATCCTGTTCCTGTGGCCCTGCCCCGAAGTTTAAGCTGGGGCTTGCCCTTTCTTGTCCATTGGAGGGGTGGTGCCTGCCCAATGGCCCTGCCCAGGGGGTAAGCCTGGGCATGGGGGATGGCATAGAGCCGGGGCTGAGCTCCTGTGGTGGGAAAATTGTTGAGGGAGGTTATGGGCCCCAAAAAAAAAATCCTACAGGTAAACAGAATCACCTCTCCCTCCCTGATATTACTAGGTATCCTGCCTGCTGGGGTGCAACTGAAAGGGGTACAGTTACAGTGGCTTTTACAAGCCTCAGTAGAAGCCAAAAGACTAATCCTCCTAAGGTGGAGATCTGCTATTTCTCCTAACTTCAGGGAATGGTACAAGGCTATGGAGAGGTTAGTAATTCATTCAAAGCTATTATACTTTTCCCTATAAATAACTCAGAAATATCAGATGCTATGGGATCCATATCTACAATTTATCCTAATCCAGAAAACCAGTAACACCCTTGTCTGGATGAAGGATATCCTGAAGCCTCCATGGCCTGGGCCCAGCAGTACTACCTGCAGAGTGGGTAGGATGAGGAGCAAATTCAGGTACCAAGTGCACCCCCCTCACCCAGCTGTAAGACTGACAGTACAAAAGTACTAACTAAGAGGGATACTCCCCACCTTTTTTATCTGTCCCCTCTTTAAGGTGGTAGGTTATCATTAAGGCCTGCTTATGAAAGTTAGAAAATATATTGTGGCTGTAACCAAAGAGTGCATACCTCAGGGGTCGGATATTCAGAAGGGTTGCGCATGGTGCAACGCAGTTGCACCATGCGAAACCCACTGATGTGCTCCAGCACAATATTCAAAAGGGGAAAGTGTGTGGCACAAATCCCAATGAGCCGGGGTGCATCAGTAATGTATGTGGCGCAACTGGGGGGGGGGACATGCCCATGCATACTCTGCACATCCCGATATTCAGCCTGGGATGTGCTGAGCAGATGCAGGCACAACCCCTACCTGTGCCGCACACAGTTGAGCCAGAAAAAACTGGAGCAACAGCTGGCCACCCACAGGTTAGCTGCCGTATTGCAGGGTGCAACACGGCAGTTGCCAGCTGTGGGTGGCCACCCGAGCTCCGGCGGCACCGTCCGCCGTGGTAGCGCCCCCCCATGCCCGGTCAAGGGCATAAGTACTGAAATAGAAACATCCAATATCCTTGATGGTCCAGTGGATCGCTTCCAGCCCGATTGCGGGCATATGTATTACAATACAACGTCCAGTATCCCTGGTGGTCCAGTGGACCACTTCCAGCCTGATTGCAGGCATCTGTATTAAAATACAACGTCCAATATCCCTGGTGGTCCAGTGGACTGCCTCCAGCCCGATCGCGGGCATAAGTATTAAATAAAATTAAATCATCTCTGGTGGTCCAGTGGTATTTCTTCGCTGGCCAGAGCCTACCATCTCTGCCGCCTCGTCAGCGGGCGGGTAGGTCTCGCGAAGCCACCCGCCACTTTGCTCAATGATCACGACATACATAAGTTGTATTATTTCGCCAGGTTCGATAGCGTACAGGGCGTCGCAGAGACATAGTCCAGATATGTGAATGACCTATCTACATATCTGGACTGTGTAGTATGGTATGGTCTGCATGCCCACCGCCCATGCTGTGGATCCACGGGCATGCAGCCATGCTGTATGCAGTCAGTTGGTGCGGCTGGCTGAGCAGCTTGCTGGCAGGAAGCTGCCGCCCACCGCTGACTGGGGAGCGGGGTGGTGGGGCCCAGTGGGCTGGTGGGGGGTACCGCTTGACCACCAGGGATATTGGACAGTGTATTTTAATACTTATGCCCACGATCGAGCTGGAAGTGGTCCACTGGACCATCAGGGATATTGGACGGTGTATTTTAATACTTATGCTTGCGTTCAGGCTGGAAGTGGTCCACTGGACCACCAGGGATATTGGACAGTGTATTTTAATACTTATGCCCACGATTGCGTGTTGGAGCACATTGCCAGTGGGGGCAGGGGGCGTCAGTCCCCGACAGCTGCTGCCTCGGAGGGCGCCAGGCGCAAGTCGCTGGGGATCGGCGCACCTGCATGCAAATGGGCCATAATGACATGCTAATGGCCCCATTTGTGCCTTGAATGCATTATGACCCCATTTGCATGTCCACCGCTGAATATCATTGTTGCTGCGCCTATCACAATGGCACATGCTCTAGCACATCCCCCTGCTCCTCTCTGGCCACTTGCGCTGGCACAGTGCCACTGCGCCATGCACAATGCGGGTGGCCACAGTGCCATATTCAACAGTGCTGAGCCATGGCGCAGCACCATTGAATATCACCCAGTCCATGCCCTGGCACATCCCAGTTGTGCTGTGCCCACTTGCGCCCCTGCCAGGCGCAGTTCTGAATATCCCATGCAGGAGTATAACAGGTAAAAAAAATGTGCTAGTCAATGTAGCTGTTTCCAATCCACTTTTAATACTGGTTTTTTTATTGTTCCACTGTAAACAGAAGAAAAACACGTCATGTATGAAAATCTGTATTTTTGGTTCTCATGATAGCCAGTAAAAATTCTTGAGCCGGACTGATGACAGAGGGACCAGAACGTGTATTGTTTAACATTTGGATTTAGAGTCCTTTAGCTATCAACCAACCCAAGGTCTTCTAACAGAGACACCATGTGCTAGATTTTCAAAGTCTTTGAAAATCCTGCAGCTGCAGGATAAAACTGGTGTGAGTGGGGGCTAGATTTTCAAATCCCTCAAAAATCCCACAGCTGTGTGAACAAACTGGTGCAAGTGGGTTTCGACTTGCCGAGCAGCAGTTTTTCCCACAGCTGCAGTATTTTCAAAACTGGAACTGATCTGCGACCAGCTTCATGATTTGTGGAGCTTGTGGCCATTTTTTTGGTGCAGCTGCAGGGAAATGTTACACCTGGTAGGATCAGGCATAACATCCCTCATAGCTGTACCAACTGAAACTACGAAACTCTGCAGGTGCGGAGATTTCATCCTATGGCTGTGGCTGTAGTGTGGGACTTCCCACATCATTTGGAAATCTAGACCCACATCTCTGTCTGACTTTATTCTCTTTAGACTGGGTGTGGAATCTAAGATAGAATCTAGAGCACAATGAGTATTTCCAGCAAATATAGTACTATCTGACAGTGCTTCCAGTTTCACAAAAATAATGTTGAAAATATTTTGATTAGGGTTTGTTGGTCTATACTCAGTTGCCAAAGTACTGTGACAAACTCCTTCCTAGTTTTCCTATTATAAAATGTTACATAACATTTTCTATGACAGAACATACCGGGAAATGTATACCTCTTTAAATAATAATCAGAACACCAGCACTTTTTAAGCTAATGGCTGACCCAACAATTTGTCCCTACCATTCTCTTTGCATGAGGGTTAGATCTTTTTTTAAGATGTTTCATGCAAGAATGCTATTGAAGGTTTCATCTTCTAACAGAGTCTCAAAACTAAGTACCTCTTAAATGTTTCATTCGGCCTTCTCACATTCCAAGTTATCAGGTTATATTCATTAATTGTTGTCATAACCAATTGAACTGTTCTTGTATATTGACTTAACATAAGTGAAATTATAGCAGATGAGATTAGAATAAAGCAGCCTACAAAAATATATTCAGTCTTTCCCCCACAGGTTTCTTCTACAGACTTGAGAGAGGTGAGCTGAGAGAAAAAAAGAATAGAGTGAACAGAAGAGAAGTAGAAACAAAATGAAGAAAATATTTGGTCATATTAAAAAGTCTTACTTAAAATATTCCAAATATAATAATACAATCTCTACCCACAATTTCATTGGTTTGAAGCCTCAGTTTTACTTTTTTTATTACAGACAAATTGTGTGTGTGGTTCTTGTCTTATGGGGTTAACAGAATACCTTATGGGGTAATCAGTATGCAGTTAGGGAGCCTCTTCCATAAGAGGATGAGCTCCAGGACTAGGGCACATGCAATCAGGAATACTTACGTGTTCCCAAAATTTGGTCTCCCGACCTACACTATATCAAGGTCGGGAGACCGAATTTCACAATCCTGATGGGGACTTGTGTTATGAGGTGGGCTTTACCCCCCGCACCCCTTAACTAATATAGCCAACTCTAAGGGGGAGTGGACCTTGGAGTTGGTAGTTAAGTTGGGGGGTGAAAAAAAATTTGTGAAAAGTTCTACCGGGAACACAACCCCATCCCAGAAAGCTTGCTCCTCACTCTGCCACCCTCAACCATGTTCTGCAAGTGTAACCTAGCATTTCACCCAGTGAAATGCAATTTCACTTTCGGGCATCCCTAATTTCAGGATACCGAAGTCGGGTCCATGAGTGCCAGGACCCTCAACTTCTGTATTCTTATAGGATACCTGCAATTAAAGTGGAGAGGGGAATTTCAGGAAGGATGTGAGGAAATACTTCTTCACAGAAAGGGTGGTAGAAGTGTGGAGCAGATTGCCATCCAAAGCTGTGAAGGCTACAACAATGGAAGACTTTAGACATGCATGGAATAAACACAGCAGGGGCACAATAGTACAGTAAACAGGGAGGTTCCTTAGAGATTGGTTAGGGTCTATGTACATGCCGTTGGTGGAGAACTCCTTGAGCAGACCCGGTGGGACCAGTGGTCCTTTTCTGCCTATAAAGTCCATGTTTCTTTGTTTTCATCTCCTTGCTTATTGTAGAAAAACACAACAGAGCAGATTATCTCCCTTACCCCAAAGATGGTAATTAAATATTGAATTAACCAGAATAGTTACTTTGATTAAAAAGCATCCTGCATCAATATTAACTATAAGGATATATATTAATAGTTATGCAATATATATATATATATATATATATATATATATATATATATATATATATATATTTCATGCTATTTTTATAAAATCATGAATTATATACCCATGAAGATTTAGGAATGGACTTCAGAGATCCCAAGCAAGAATAAATTATTCTGTCAACTATATAATCAAAATGAAGTAACAAAGCAATCTGTATAAATACATCAAAAGATAGATCCTATCAGTTTATAGGAAGATCAGTAAATGTATATATAGATTTAGATAAATTTAGTTTTTATTGCATAAAAAATAGTTTATGCAAGTACTTATTTTCAAAGGATATAGAATCATGAAAATGTTACAAATAGATATACTTTTTTCAGGCTTACAAAAATAGGGAAAAAACATAAAAGTATGCATATACCAGTGTAGGACTTGGTGCAGGGATGAGGGGTTGCTAGTCTCTGAGACTATTGTGAACAAACAGAAAGGCCCACACTTGAGGTTGTAGTAAAATTATTGTTTATCTATTTAAAAATTAGTAACCGGGAGAAGCACACTGAGCCGAGGTTCATTTTCAGGTGAAACCCAGAGGAATGGGGAAGGAGAGAAACACAGTTACAAACAAAATATAGTCAGTCAGGCGATGTGATTACAAAGAGGGTGACATAAAGAGCATAAGTTGAGTGCAGCACAGACAAAGTAGCAAAACTTTGCATATAGAGGATAAATGAATTAGCATACAAATCATCTGTCTGACTGGGTAAAGTCAAAGTGCACAGCACCAGAGTGAAGGGAGGCTGAGCTGGTGCTGAACATATGATTCAAAACAGGTTGATAAACTTCAATGAAGTTGTTGGAACTATGAAGTTAGGGTGGAGGGAGAGGTATGGGGTGGTCAAAAGCCAGGCAAGCATAAGGAAGGGTTCAGGAATAGGGCTGGCAGGAATGGGGTTGGGGGGGGGGTTAGCAGGCATTTAATGGAGGGATGGTAGGGGAAGAGACTGATGGAGGAGAGTAGCTGGTTCCAGAGGGAAGTGAGGCAGTCTGAGAAAGCAAATTTCCCAGCTGAGGAGTGTAGGGGGAAGGACAATGTTCATGGGTGAGGGTCTCTTGACTCAATGAGCATAGTGAGTAGGGATGGAGGAGAGAAGATGGGGTAGGTATGAGGGGAGGGACCCAAACCAGTATTTAGAGATGAGAGAAGTGCAGTGGGACTGGTGACATGACGGGAGAATGAGGATGGATAGGGAGGAGTAAAGGTAGCAGTGGTGAATATGGGGGCGGATTGGTAGCAAAGTAGCAGGAGGCATTGCAGAGGGTATCCAGTTTGGCAAGGAAGGTGGAGGAGGTGGTGCCATAAACCACATCTGCATAGTCAAAAACAAGGAGAATCATTTTAGTGTCCTGTTCCTGGTGGACCTGGGAAGAAAGGCAGTCCTTATTGTGGTACAAGGCACTGAATTTGGGACAGAGTTTGGCATGGATGGCATCACTGTGGGCAGAGAAGTCAAGTCTGCTACCTAACCACACACTGAGGTACTTAAAAGCTGGGACTACTTCAAGTAGTCTGTCATCCATTGTGGAGAAATGGGGTTGGGGGTGAGCCGGGACAGCTTCTGTCTGGTACCAAAGGTCATAGACACTGTTTTTGTGTGTGTGTGTGTGTGTGTGTGTGTGTGTGTGAGTGTGTTGACCCAAAGTTGATCAGACTAGAACCAGTGCAGAACTTCATGAAAGACTTGATGAAGTGAGACTTCCAGAGATGCACTTGAGGGACCAGAGGTGTAGAAAACTGTGTCTTAATGATGAAGACCCACCTGGTTGAAGTGCCAGGGCACCTGCTGTAGTGTCTCAACCTGTCCTATATCTTTGCAGATGTTTGTTGTATCTGTGGATTTGCACCACTACCACTTGGTGTAATAAACATAGAAACATAGAAACACGGAAGTTGATGGCAGATAAGGACCGCAAGGTCCATCCAGTCTGCCCATTTCTTTTTCTACCTTATAAATGTGCCATCGGCCTTTGCTCTGTCAGTGGCCTATCTATTCATACTCATCTGTATTGCTCCCTTATACCTATCCCATGCCTGTTTGAAGCCCTACACTGTATTCATAGCCACCACTTCTTGAGGTAGGCCGTTCCATGCATACCCTTTCTATGAAAAAGAATTTCCTCACATTCCCCCTTAATTGGCCTCCCTCTAATCTCATGCTGTGTCCTCTTGTCCTGCTATTTTTCTTATATTTGAACATGTTAGACTCTTTCACCTTGTTAATGCCCTTAAGGTGTTTGAATGTTTTGATCATATCACCTCTCTCCCTCCTTTGCTCAAGGGTATACATATTGAGCTCCGTTAATCTGTCCTCATATGTCTTCTGATGCAGTCCCTGCACCATTTTGGTTGCCCTTCTCTGGACTGCCTCAATTTGGTTAATGTCCTTGTGAAGGTGTGGCCTCCAGTACTGCACTAGTACTCCAGATGGGGCCTAACCAGTGTCTTGTAAAGAAGGATTATTACCTCCCTCTACGACTTGTGATACCCCTACTAATACACCCTAACACCACCCTAGCCTTACCTACTGCTTTAGAGGTCTGCTTTGATGATTTCAGGTCATCAATGATGATGATGCCCAAGTCTCTTTCTTCCTTTGTGACTGCCAGCAACTCACCTCTCAGCCTATAGGTGGCTTCAGGGTTTCTCTTCTTTATGTGCATGATCTTGCACATAAACACCTTTAGCATATTTGATGCTGTTATTCAACTGCATTTTACTACAACCTCGAGTGTGGGCCTTTCTGTTGGTTTACAAAAACAGGGCTCTGGAATGTACATATGTTACCAATAGATATACATAGTACAAGATTACACTAAACAGCACACACTGACAGGTGGAAAGCATATATCTCTTAAATACATTTTTCACATTTACATTATGTGGTTGTTTTGGTATGAACTCCTTAAATTCTATCGAAATATGAACAACAGGATTATTTTATACTGACAATGTTACCCAAAAGGGAATTGCTTCTGGGGAGTTGGTGCAACTGTCTAAAGGACAGTGCAAAGCAGAGGAATAAGACTAGCACTCAACCCCATGGCAGCTTTCTCTCTCACTCATGTCCTTAAAGCAAAAAAATGGAGATGTGCTCACAATTAGATGAGCTGTGTAGGTAAAAAGACTTTACTAAGTACAAAACACTGGTATGCTAGCAGCAGGCATGCAAAAAAGGACCCTCAGGTCACCTGACATGTTTAGGTCTCCTGCCACGTTTTGTATTAAAACAATAGCTCTTTCGCAAAGGTTGACATTACCTTATTATAGAATTAACCAGAATATTAAGTCTGATTAATATTCATCCTGTATTTGGATTAACTATAAAGATATATATAATGGGTATACAAAACCATTAAATATGTATTTATTTTATATGTATAATTATATTTCATGGCAAGTTTATAAAACCATGCATTATATACCCATGAAGATTTAGGAATGGACTTCAGAGATCCCCAGCAGGAATAAAGCATTCTATAAATGTTATAATCAAAATGAAGTAACAAAGCAATCTGTATAAATGGATCAAAATCTAGATCCTATCAGTTTATACGAAGATCAGTAAATGTATCTAAAAAAGAGAAACATCTCTTAAATACTTTAACATAGTCAGTTACATATGTGTAAACTCTTAACTTCTATGAAAATATAAAAAAACATGATTGTTATATATTACAAATAAAAGTTTTGATCTACTTAGATGTTAAAATATGAATGAAAGTAGAAAAACTGATATTGTAGTTAAGTACATAAACATGAAAACTTGAGTGCCACATTTAGTAATTCATAAGTGTCTGGAGCTTATGTCCCTTAAATAGATTGTAAATCAGCACACATGCTAAGCACTGAGAACTGTGGTTCAGTAATTTAAAAGCCTCCCTTTGCAGTGCCTGAAACTAGTTCATGTTTGAAGTTTGCTTGGGAGGGAGAATAGAAGAAAAGGAACCTGTGTGTTTAAGTATTAAAACACAGAAGTTTACATTTCACTGTAGAGATGTGGGAAGAAAGCAAACTTTACTCCTCAAAATAATTCATAATGTTTGCCAAATTTGTGAAGTGCAAAGTGATGACTTCGTGAATTTTTTGGCAGTCGAAGAGGCATTTTTTCCAGAAGTTATGTAAATTTGCTGGTGAAGTTTCAACTTTGCCTTAACTTCACCTTAGCGTCACCTGACTTCACTGAAAAGTGCCATTTCCCCAGAAAAACTCAATGCAAAGTGGTGAAGTATGAAAATTTGCAAAGTTATTCATGAAGGCAAAGTTTACAACTTCGCTGGAACTTCGCTGGTGAATTAAAACTTTGCAACATCTCTAGCTGACTGTAGAACATGATCTGATGCAGCATCTTGTAGCATCTCTGGATGCCACCATGTCTGGAAGGATCTGAGCACAGAGAAAATTAAAGCTGGCACTTTATGCCTTGTGGTGGGGGTTGAAATGTTAACAGACACAGCTGGGGGGATATTCAATTGTTTTGTGAGGCGCAAATGTAATTAGCAAGTCACTAAATATGATTCCGTCCATTTAGCAGTTCCTTCCCCATATTGGATTTGCCGGAACAGCAATTGCTGAATCAGCAGCAAGGGCTAAAATCAATGGATGTAATCAACATGCAAATAAGGGGCCCGGTCTTGCATGGCAGGTACAGTCACATATTTAAAGCATATTGATTCCACAAAGCAGTGGATAGTGATCACAAATGGAAAGACCCCCAAAAGCAGACATTAGTCAATTGCAAATCAACACAGGGATGTGGAACAGTTGTGCATAAAACTAGAAAAGGCAGGCAGTCCTATGTGAGATGCATCCAGATACAAACCGTGCCCCTGCACTAATTGCTGCTGGGGCTCACTTGGGATCTGGAGGAGGCCCAGGCATATGCCAGCTGCTAAAATAGTCATGCCCCACTGCCATATGCCCTCAACAGGATCCATAGACCCCACCACACCTACCTGGAGCTGTCGGATCAGCAGATAGTGGGTTGGTATCAGATAGACTGCAACATCATCCATAAACTGTCTGACATACTTTGGGTGGACCTCCAGAGCACCACAGCCCAGAATCAGGCATTGATAGTGGAACTCAGAGTTAAAGCAGTGTTGTGTTTTTCTGTCCACTGGCATGTTCCAGAGGCCTTATGAAGAAACCTTGGGGATTACAGAGTCAGCAATGTCCCACCTAGTTCCTAGATGCTCTTTCTAAGAAGTGTGAAGAGTACATCACATTCCCAGTGTCACAGGAGCAGAGATAAGCAACAATGCAAGCATTCTACCAGATTGCACACATGCCCAGTATGCTGGGAGCAGTGGACTGCACTCATATTGCCATCAAGGCACCACCTGGGAGGGAGATGCATTTGTAAACAGGAAGGGATTCCACTCCCTAAATGTCCAGGTGGTGTGCAATGGCAGTTATCATACGACAGATGTGGTAGAGAAATACCTCAGGGGTACACACGATGCCTTTGTTTGGCACAACCCCTTCCTGTGCTGGATGTTCAAGACTGGGTAGATAAAGGACAGATGGCTACTTGATAAGCAGGGCATAAAGTGGCCAGGTCTTGAAGGGTCTCAGACTTGGCAAAAAGCTTTTGAGGGATTTGAGGGGGGTCTTAAAGGCTCTCTAAGCAGGGCCCTTACTCTTTGTTTGTTTCCTCTTACCAAGACTTCAAGAGGGCAATATGACCCTAGGTTCCTATGTCCCTCAATTTCCTACAGTATCTTCCTGTTTTGTGCCTGTGTTTTGACTTATTATTGAAAAACTGGAAAACAATGAAAAGACAAATTCCACACTAAGAAAAAAATGACTTCCACAGTAGTAGTCCCTGCATCTTTTTATAATTATGACACTTAGAGACCTGACAGTTTTTTCTGCGCACTTAATGGAATGTTGGTAAGTATAGCAACTCCTACCGCACCCAGCCAGCCAAAGGCAGATAACCATATGTCGCTAACCTCCTTCTACAGGTGGCAGTGTATATTCCCTGTGTCCCTGGCCAATAACACCGGAGCTGTGGCTGGCATCTGGCAGTGATGAGCATTACAATGAGGCACACTGGGTCACATGTAACATCATTGAAAGGATCTTCAGAATCCTCAACATGAAGTTCTAATGCCTGCACTGGTCCTGTGGGTCTCAGTAGTACAGCCCTGCATACATGTAGGTATGCAAGATATTCCTGGCCTGCTGCATCCCACACAACATATACAGTCCAATGTGCGGTAACATTTTACTTTTTCTTCCTAACTACACAGTAGTTGCAGTATACATATGCTGTAACTACATTGCAGCTGCAATGTAGTTACATGCAATAAACATGCAACTGCATAGTAATTACCCCTGTTGCATGTAATTAATGATTACCTACCCTGTAGGTACATTGAAACTGACACAAAATAAAGTATGACTCAACGTGGGATATGACTGCATAGACCTGAGGGTGACACCATAGAAACAAAGAAGATTGCTGGCAGATAAGGACTGCTAGGCCCATCCAGACTGCCTATTTTTCCCTGCTTGTATCAGCTGTTGGTGACCCTGTATGGTTATCAGTCAACCCCCCTTCCCATAGCTAGTGTTCCTTTATTCCTATCCCATACATATTCGAATCCCTCTACTGTGCTTCCCCCACCACCTCCTGTGTCAGTCTATTCCAAGTATTGACCACCCTTTCAGTGAAGAACTTCCACATGTTCCCCCTCAGTCTTCTCCACTCCAGTCTCACATGGTGTCCTCTTGTTGTTGTCCTATTCCTATACTGAAAAATGTCCCCCACCTGCACCTTATTCATGCCTTTAAGGTACTTGAAGGTTTCAATCATGTCACCCCGTTCTCTCCTCTGTTCCAGTGTATGCATGTTAAAGTCCTTTAATCTCTCCTCAGATGTTTTCTGTTGCAGGCCCTGTACCATATTGGTTGTCCTTCTTTGGCCTGCTTCCACCCTGTTAATATTCTTACAAAGATGTGGCCTCCAGAACTGTACACAGTACTCCAGATGAGGCCTCACCAGCATTTTGTACAGTGGCATCACCACCTCCTTTCTTCTGCTTGTGATGCCCCTACCTATGTACCACAACATGCTACTAGCCTTCCCTACAGCCTTTGTACACTGTCTAGCCACTTTAAGGTCATCTGTGATAATCCCCAAGTCTCTTTCATCTCTGGTTGCCATTAGCAGCCCCCCCATCTTGTAGCTTTCTGCAGGGTTTTTTCACCCCAGGTTCATGACTTTGCACTTTTGTATATTGAACTTCAGTTGCCACACTTTGGACCACTCCTCCAGCTTTTCCAGGTCCTGCCTCATATTTTCCACCCCATATGGTGTGTCTACCCTGTTGCAGATCTTGATGTCATCTGCAAATAGTCAAACCTTTCCTACCAGCCCTTCTGCAATGTTGCTTATGAAGACATTGAAAAGGACTGGCCCCAGGACTGATCCTTGAGGTACCCCACTGGTCACCACCATGGATAGTGGTGGCAGTGTAAACACGAAGGAGCAGCCACCTGTCTACTAGGGGAGGCAGGATCACTGACTGGCCAGATGCTCCAAGGTGGTAAGGGACTGTCTGATTGAACTGAGTTTTTCAGAGATAAGGTAAGACACAGCACCACAGTGTACAAATTAAACGTGTTTTACTAGTAAAGTAACAGAAATGTATGGAATATATCGAGAAAGGAAACACAGTAACAGATAAAATGATAATGGGGAGAGGCAAAAGTAAATAAAGTGCACCTGGTGTGAGGATAAGCAGCACAGGTGAAGCACTAGTAAATACAATGTAGCTGGCACCGGGGGAGGGACATGGCATGGGGATAGGCAGCACTGGGCTAGAGACACAAGTAAATAAAGTGCACCTGGCAAGGGGGGACATGGCATGGGGTAAGGCTGCACAGGGGAGACACAAAAGTAAATAAATTGCACATGGGTAGGGGGTGGCATGGGGATAGGCAGCACAGGGGGACAGACACAAGTAAATAAAGTGCACCTGGCACATGGGTGAGGTTGACAGCAGGGATGGAGGGCCAATAAAAGTAAATCTACTCTGTGCTGCCTATGAGTTCAACCCAGGATGGTGCTGCACAAGGGTTCAAGGCAAGGTCTTAGCTTGCCACTGTGCCCATGGGCCCCTCAGCCACATGTGGCATACTCCTGGGGAGCACTGTCCTTCATGGACCCCTCACCTACAAGACCTGCAGGTGGATTTGCACTGCACCTATGACCATCCACAGCTGTGTGGGCCTGTGGCTATGCCAGAGGAGATGGTCCCAGTACCAACTGCACAGCCAGACCAGGACATAGTGGGGACCCAATCTCACCCATGTGTGGTATCCCCCTGGAATCCTAGTATGGCCACTTCCACCAAGCAGGCCAGGAATGCTATCTGTCACTCTGCAGCCACAGTACTGTGGACCAGAAGATCTGACTAATCCTTCTGTGCTACAGCAGTGCATGAGAGCAAGCCAGCATTGTGTCAAATGGTGGAGAGGATGGCCTGGTAGTGAATCACTGCAGCCCATCACAGCCTGCATTTGCCTCAGGCATCTGTGCCTGATGCTCCTGCACCACAGACCCATGAGTCGCCAAAGCACCTTGTTCATCTATTGGTATGTGGTGTCTTTATGGAGGGATCCAGATGGTGGCAGTGAGGGCCACTGTTGGAATGCCCCACATTGACTACATGGAGGTGATTGTGAGCTGCCGCTGAGCTGTGTGTCCTCTTCCATTGCTGCACAGGTAGACCAGACAGGTATATCAGGCCAACACCTGCCCTCTTCCTCATCCTCCTCCATAAGTACTTTACAGGTGAGCTTCACCTCCCCTGTCTCCAGGTCCAAGAAGAGGAGCAGTATGCTTCTCCTTCTCCTGTTCCACCTCCCAGTCCTCCTCCTGGTCCTTTCCAGTGGTGTTTTTGTTGTCTGACTGGACATCACTCCCATCTAAGGAATCATTCGGGCCACTGCTGTTGTCACCGTCATCATCTCTGAGTGGATCTGGAAGTAAGGGAATATAGCAACATAGAATTTGTCAGCAGATAAGGACTTCTTGACTCATCGAGTCTTCCCATATTTTCCCTGCCTATACTGTCACTGCAAACCCTTCCTGATCTCCAGATACTTTCCCCCACTTTCCTAGTAGGATTCATCCATGCCTATCCCATGCATGCTAGAAGCCCACCACTATTTTTGTCCTCACCACCTCCACAAGAAGATTGTTCAACCATTCATCACACTTTCAATGAAGAAGTACTCCCTCATTCCCCTCTTGTTCTTGTGCACCTTATCTTCTGAGAAATACTCCTCTTCTATACCTTATTCACCCAGTGAAGTATTTATAGGTCTCTATCATGTTCCCCCTCTCTGTCCTCTCTTCCACGGTGTACATTATGAGATCCCTCAGTCTCTCCTCAAGCTTATGGTGCAGCCCCTGCAGCATGTTGGTTGCCTTCCTCTGGACAGCTTCTATTCACGCTCTTTCTGAAATATGGTCTCCAGAACTGGACACAGTACTTCAGGTGGGTTGTCGGCACCTATCATAAGTGCTGGAACGGAGTGAGGAGGCTACTGTGACAATGGCCCTACCACGTTCATAAATGGTAGGGTCTGGCCCTCTCAGCTTTTGCAATCATGTTAATTTATTACTATGGAGGACTGTGCCTTTAAAATGTATCATGAACAGTACACAGTGTTACTTACTAATCACTCTATTTGTGGCTTGCAGGATGTCAACTGAATTTTGGTCATGGCCTGGTGAGTTAAGGCACAGTGGTCAAACTTTAAAAATGAAAATGGAGGGTCAGGGCTGGGGGGGCAGGAGATGCTGTCAGTCAGGTGGAGGAGTTACTCCACAAATTACAAATCTGATCCCCACAAAAATGAGAGCGTTGGTGAATTCTCTCAGTGGGGAGAGGAATTTACATCCTTGGCCCTCTCACTTTTAGACTCTTTAGCCACCTATGCCAATGATTGATAGAGCGATAATACCACCTCTCTCCTTCTGCTGGTGATACTCCTCCCTATGCACCCCAGTATCCCACTGGCACTTCCTACTGCCTTGTTGCATTGCTTTGCTACCTTGAGGTCATCAGATATGATGACCCCAAGGTCCCTTTCTTGTTTAATGACCATCAATACCTCTTCCCCCATTTTATACACTGCCCGTGGGTTTCTGTGCCCTAGGTACATGACTTTGCACTTTTTCTCATTGAACATGTGAAACACAGGGCCATGTGTCACAAACAGACCAACAGCACAGCTATGTTACATTCCAGCACACCCAGTCAGATTAATTGTCAAGGCAGGAATCATACCACAGGCGTTGTGCCATGCAGCTCAACATGCACACCCTGAGCAACATGCATGCCCAAACATGAGAAGAATGAACCAAATTCTGCAACACCCATGTACACTGCAAGTGTCCCTGCTGCCTCTGTACAACCCTGAACTCATGGTGGTAGTAAAACTGGGTAGCTGTATATTGTGCCCTATTCCAGGAGCTTACAGCACTGCACTTTATAATAAAAGCTGTAACACTACACACACAACTACATAGATAAAACACAATCATGGGCATGTACTCACCCTGGTGGGTGCAGATGCCCATGGTGTTGATGCTACTCTCTTTACCCTCCATCTGTTTGTGGCACAGGTTGCCAGCTACAAGCTCCTCCTTTGGTTTTGGGGCTGTGCTGGTGGGCCATTGCCAGTGGCCTGTAGTGCCTGTCATGCCTCTGTCAGCTTCTCCTTGATACATCATAAAAGTGCTTTTTCACCTCCCCCACTGAGCACCCTCCACCACACTCCACATTGATTGCATCCTTCACCCACTCTATGCCATTCCCTTGCATTGGGAAGGGATGCCCCTGTGGAACTGGATCTCCCAGGCAAGGTATTCCCATGCCATTACCTGTTTGGATAAGAAATATACGAGTACATGCCTGTCACCACAAATGGCCTAATCACTCACAGCACTGTATGAATGGATGGGCCCCCAGTAATCCTGCGCAGCTGCCAGGTGCAATTGTGCAGCATGACCAATGGACAGGACAGGTGCTGTCCAGAACTGGTCACATGCCCAGGGGCTGTGGTCCCCACTGAACATGCATGGTGTGGGGATGCACCACTGTGGGTCTGTCATCATAGGCTGGGTTGCAGCAGGCATGTCCAACTGGATTTTAATGGATGCTGCACATTAGCCTGCATGCCTGCTCCTGTGGAGAATGTATGCATGCAGTGTGAACAGATGCAGTGCACACGGAGTTATAGGGAGGTTGCTGGCACCTGTGCACATGCCATGGGCTACATGTGCGCCACCCTGCAGGTGGCTGTGGCACACAGGGAGGTGGTGGCTGAGAGCTGTGGTGGAGGCCTCCATATACTGCCCCTACACTATGGCATGTGCTCCCACACTCCCCAACATACGTGCAGCCCTACCTTGAGCATATACAGTCTGCAGTCAATTATACATGCACTACTGCCAGACAATTCTACATGTGCTCAGGAGATATGAGTATGGTCTTCATACTAATAATCTGTATAATGTATAAAGTGGGCTGGCACTAGACAAAAGGATTACTGAGCTGTGGATAATGAGCTTGTTACATCCAGTATATCTAGGTTTGTTCAACAAACTATCTACTTGCAAAGTGTATGACCCTGACCAGGTCACTTAACCTCCACAGTGCCCCTGTATTTCCCCTGAATACAGATTGCATAGTGGGCCTTACCCCATTACCACAGAAAGTAACACACGTCAGGAAAGACAGACGTTCCTGTCTGTACAATGCACTGCTAACCAGCCCGGACCCCATTGTAAATGAGCATCAGTCAACTGAGCCCTGTACTGATTAATGAGAGTCATGCAGGTACAACTAGAAATCAATACTGCTGTACGTTACTGTATGTGCTGCAATAGCCACCTACCTGAGGTTTCCTGGGGCTGAACATACATCAACGGAGCCTATCTCTGTCATTGCTCTTCCTGGATGATGACATTCTGCGGCACATAAGCAAAACATAAATTAGTAAGAGTTGTTCACAGCACCTGAGCGGGAGGTTGAACAATGTTAGTTGTGTTGTTGTAACGTACCTGTTTTCCAGTAGATAGTTGTCTATCAAAGTGCTGCTTCTGCCGCTGTGCCAGACTGCAATGGTATTCAGTGTGGATTACCACCCTTGGGGAGGTCCATTTTTATAATGAGGCACAAATAAGTGCATAATGATATGTAAATTATGATTTGCACCTTGCATGTTAGAGTGCACCTATTTGTATGTCACCTTCCAAAAATATGGCTGTTTGCGACTTGCTAATGTATTAGCAATTGCTAATGATGATTGTGACAGCCGCTCCACAAACATGTGCTTTTGGCAGCCACGCACCTTGATGATGTGAGGGCCATTACTAATGGCAACATTAGGCATCTTCCACAAACATACACCTTTGTGATCACATGCAGTCACTAGCATGCACAAACCACATGTAAGTACCTAATTCGACTGTGAATGCATGGGGCAGCATGTACATGGCAGTGGCACCTTGTGGCTGTTTGTGGATGCTACACATGTCACATCATTTGCAGAATTAACACCTGCAAGCAGCAGGTGAAAAGGCAGGAAGCCAGTGAAGCAGCATGGTAACATTAACCATGGCTTCAAGGGGCAGCATGGTTCTTGAGGAGGAGAGTGAGGGACATGCATTTCATCCCCTCAAGAGGTGGCAGTGTTGGTGAGGGAGGCACAGTGTCAGCATGCTTGGACGACATGACCCAGCGTAAGGGGGAGTGCCTGAAGCATTTGAGGGATCAGCATGCTACCAGAGGAATTCAAGCAGGTGAGGCTATACCATCTGTTACACTGTCTTTGAGCCATATGGCAAAACAAGCAGCGGGCAGGTGTAAAAAGGTCATGGGACAGGGTGCAAGGGGAGGGTAAAGGTGAGGTGGGGCAGCTGCAGTATAAGTGTGCTAGCCGCGCATTCGAGCAGACTAACTTGATAGACCATAAGGCCTGTTTCTGCTGGCAGATTCATATGTTCGCATGTTCATAAACTGTAGAGCAGCAATACTATGTTGATTGCTGTGATTGCATTTGACAGTGTGATGTGTGTATGATTTGCAGTATGCATATATGACTCATATCTTTTACTTTATTGTAGTTCTGTTAATGCACTGCATGTGAATGGCACTGTTGCTAGCCTACCTCCACAGATATGTTCTTACCAGTTCTGTGCCCCAGCTCTTTAGCAGGCTTATTCTCCCTGGGAAGAGAAAGGGATTGGAGATGGAGAGAGGTCATTTGTGCTTGGTCCCTTTACACAGGGAATCAACACAGACTGAGTGGGCAGGCAGCTGAGGAGCCAGCCTTATCCTTTCGTCCACTCTGGTGGTACTATGCAATGCCAGGTTAGTTGGCAACAAGACTGCTATTATAGCAGATCTTGTCTCATTGATCGACCTGGCTTATATCACCGAGATCTGGTTGGGAGCTGATTTTGGTCCAGTTCTGGAGTTGGCGGTCCTGGCTGGGTTCTTGGTGGTCCATTGTCGGGGGGGGGGGGGGCAGCCATCTGTTTTCGATATGAGCTAAACTTGGTGGTGCACCCAGTGGGGAATACAATGTTGTTAGCATGCATGGCCAAGCATGGGGGTCCAGGTGCAGGCTACAGGATCCTCCTTGTGTACTGTCTCCCAGGAAATGATGGGAAGTTCCTCCAGGAAATTGTGGCCTTCTTCGCCTATAGGGTGTTGGAGTCATCAAGATGGTTTATTCTTGGTGACTTTAACACCTGGATCGATGATGAGGGCTGGCACTTTGCTCAGGATTTTCTCCAGAGCATGGAAACTCTGGGCCTTGCACAAGTGATTATTTCTGAGACCCACCTTCATGGTCACACATTGGACCTGCTGTTTTCACTGGGGTTTCAGATTAATGGTGTCAAGATTGATCCAGTCACTTGGTCGGATCATCGTGCTATCATGTTTAGTTTCAGGGCTCCCCCTTGTAGTCCATCTCCTGTGGAATTTGTCCAGTTCTGCCCCTAAGAGGGCTTCACCCTGAAGGACTGTTGGTGGCACTGGACACATCAGAAGTGCTGAAGACATGCGCTGGAGGGTCTGAGGCAGCAGTGGTGGCCTATAATATGGTCATTGCTGAGGCATTTGACCTTCTAGTGCCAATCCATGTATGCCCATTTCTGTCCCACCTCAGCTCACCTTGGTTTGATGGGGAGTTGAGGGCAATGAAGACAAAGGGGTGAAGGTTGGAGTGTTGTTGGACAAAGCCCAGGGCCCAGGAGAATAAACTATAGTAGTTCTGATGTCTCATTATGATAAGTGTCAGAAAGCAATCACCCATAACAAGATGGCTGTTCTGCCGAGGGTGATTGCTGCCAGGAAGAACTGACTAGCTCAGCTCTTCCAGATGGTGGACAGGATCTTACATCCAGCCTGCCTACAGCTTGTTAGTGTCTTTTCACTCGCAAAGTGAGAGGAGTTAACTAAGTTCTTCTCAGATAGGGTATCCTCCATTGGGGCTGGGATTTCTCCAGGTGGGTTGGTTCAACCCAGCAGGTTGAAGCCTGGGAATAAGGGTCAGGCTCAGTGGTCCTGGGGAGAGTTTTGATTGGTGACTGTGAATGAGGTATATGAAGTGATCTCTGAGCTGCGGCCAACTTTCTATAGTCTGGATCCACGCCCAATACAATTACCAGTGAGTTGCATGGGGCAGTTGGGTCCAGTATTCGCCAAGATTGTCCAGTATTCCTTATCAGAGGGGGGGTACTCCAAAGGCACAGAAAAGTGCCTTGGTAAAGCCTCTGCTGAAAAAGCCACCTCTGGACCCGGACATCTTGGAGAACTACAGTCCTGTTTCAAACCTTTACTTTCTGGGAAAGGTTATTGAGAAGGTGGTTGCTCTACTGCTCAAGGCACACCTTATTGCTTTTAATATCTATTAGCCCCTTCAGTCTGTGTTTAGAGTAATGCACAGCACAGAGACAGCACTGGTTCAGGTACCCAGTGACTTGCTCAGGGCAAAGGACAGGAGATAGTGGTTAATTCTCGTTCTCTTCGATCTCTCATCAGCATTTATACAGTGGACCATGGGTTGCTGCTGGACAAACTTAGAGGATATGTAGAACTCACCGACAAGATCATAGGGTGGTTTGAGTCCTGGACAGGACTCAGAGGGTCATGATGGAGGAATACTCCTTGATCCCAGTGGCTCTGTCCTGTGGGGTTCCCCGTGGTTCAGTCTTGTCACCTATGTTGTTTGCAGCATATATACTGCTCCTGGGTGAGATCATTAGAAGGTATGTGCTTGGATTTCACTGTTATGCTGATGATACTGAGCTTTACCTGTCTTTTGCACCTGGGACACAGGGTGCAGTCGATGTTCTAAATAAGTGGTTGTCCAAGATACAGTCTTGGATGTCATCTAGCTGTTTGAGATTGAACCCTGAGAAGACTGAGGCACTAGTGGTGGAGCTGTGTCAAAGGGCAGGAGTGGAGGTTTCTGAGAGGGAGACTGGGCTTTTGCTCAGCCCCTCAAGGTTATTAGCCTCCACCAAGGTGAACAATCTTGGCATCATCCTGGACAATAAGCTAACACTGGAGGCTCAGTTGGCGGTGGTTGTCTAGAGTGGCTTTTATCATCTATGAAATATTAGCTGGATTAAATCCCTTTTCCCACCTGATGACCTGGCCATACTGGTACTGTACATGCATTTGTGACCTCAAGGCTCAACTACTGCAACACTCTTTACCTTAGGTTTAAAGGGGAGCACTGTGGTGCCTGCAGCTGCTGCAGAATGTGGCTGCCCACCAACTGACAGGCCTCCTAAGATCCTGTTATGTGTCCTTGGTGTTGCATGAACTGCGCTGGCTGCCAGTAAAGTGGTGCATCTCCTTTAATGTGGATCTTCTGATCTACATGGCCCTGCATGGACTGGGTCCGGGCTACCTGTCAGAGCTCCTGCATACTCACGTTCCCAGTCACCATCTCCGCTCAGCCAAGAAAGGCCTCGTGGTAGTCCCAAGGGCAAGATTAAAATTGTCTGGGGATCAGGCATTTGAGGTCGCAACCCTGATTCTATGGAATTCCTTGCCTAGGATTTTGAGGGAGGCCCCATTGGTTGAGGGCTTTAAATGGGGTCTGGAAACTTTTATGTTCATGCAAGCATTTAGAGATTAAGTGGGTTTATTAGCAGTAAGTATTTAATTACTTATTTATTAGTTTTAATTGTATTGAACAGAGTTGTGAGTGCATTTTATGTTATATTTCATATGTTACTGTTTTTGTAATGGTGCCCTGGGGCTCAGGGAAGGGACACCACAAATAAATAAAACTACTACTACTACTATTCTGACTGCCAGACCTATGCCCCACGGGATGAGGTATATGTGACATGTTGGACATTTGCTCAGATTTCTGATTCCAATCAACATGAAAGTGCTGTGTGTCACACACGCTCCTTTTGGTTCTGATAAACCCTGCCAACTGATTAGACCATCCCTCAGTGTTAGACAGGTGTTGCGTGACAGCTATGGTATGATACCCATCAATCCAAAGGAAAACCAGCACAAAACATAAATTGGAATATGTGTCATTTATTAAAGTGCATGCACACAAACAGACCACAAAAGATTTTGTGCTCTGTTGGTATGCACTTTAATAAATTACACTTACATTTTCCTGTTTATGTTTTATGCTGATTATTGTTTAGATTGATAGACTTGCTGCAAACACCAGCTGTAATACATTAAAAAGTTAGTGAGCACACCAGCTTTTGAAGAGGATGGCATGATACTGACCCTGCTATGCAGGAAAACAGGTCATGATGTAGGTGGAGGCAGCATAGGTTGTTTACCCCAGATCCAGTGCAGTGTTCTACATATTATGGTAAAGTGCTGTGTAGTGTCCACTCCCTGAATAGTGGGCAAGTAGCATCATACATACCCCTAGAGACAATGAAGGTGTTCTTACACCTGCATCCATGGTCCATCACTGTATAGATCCACCCATTGCTTGTCTGGGCCATGCATGACACTGTGTGTGCCCTAAGCACACTGCAGTGTGCAGGTCACAGATAGTATGGTGTGTGCACTGTGCCTGATGTCCATTGGTGGGTCCACCAGGAGGTGGAATGGCCATGTGGTCTCTTGGCATGCATACAACATGTTCATACCCACACCACTGTATACACCCTAGTGCCAGTGTGTTGCCAAACTACATATCGATCATGGTGCTGTGCCTGTGCATGGCTGTGCAGTGCTGTGTGATACATGCCATCCCTGCCACATGGGTGTGCATGGCACATAACTGTTGCACCCCTCAATACTCTGTCATTCACTTACACACTGTTTTCTGTGTTCCATGTATTCACAGCTCTGGCAGCAGGGGTGAGCTGTCCCTGGGAACAGGATGAGGAGGAAGAGGGATGTGCACCCCTGCATCCCAGGTACTCATGGCTAGACTTGCCAGAGGGGGATGGCCACTAACAGTTACAGCCACAGCACCCAGCACAATGGTTAACAGGGGAGGAACAACAGCCCATGCACAGGAGGATCTGAGACATCCAGGGACCAGTCCCAAGTGGGGACATACCAGCCCAGTCACTTTAGGGAGGTCTGCTCAAGTATGTCTCCATGTGTGTGCATGTTGCACCATCCAGCCCCATGTACACGATATGGTTTCTGAGCACTGTAAATGCCTTATGCATGTGTCATGCTGATTCATGTCCTATGCTTATCTTCTGCCACTGTGCAGCATTATGCATTGTCATTCCACAATGCTTGTGTTCCCTGCTGTGTCTGGTGGCGTGTTTGCTGGCACGCATTGTGTGCTCTGGGTATGTTACCATGCAGTGGGGAATCCCAGTATGGCACCACTCTGCCATACACTCCAGCTGTTGCCTCTGCACATGTCCACTGGTCTACACATTGTGGTTCATGGCAAACTACAGTTGCCACAATCTGGTAGGTGCATGTATCCGTGCCACTCATCTGTTACCTACCGACCTCCCCATGCTTCACCACCACCACCACCTGTGTAATACAGCATACTATTGTCACATACACCCTTGACACTGTGTCATGTGACCACTGGACATGTGCACCCTTCCTTGGGGAACTTTACATGGAGTGGAAGCCCATGGTGTCACATACAGCACTGCCCACAGTACCACAGGCATACTACCAGCATTGTAGGTGGCAATGTCCTTAGTCCACAAACAGTTATTAGCAGGACCTGCAATGTGCATGTTTGGTATGGATGCATCCATATGTGCCAATAAGCACTGCACAGGTGGTTGTCAGGTGTATGTATTGTGTGTTGTCCCAAAGATGGCCTTGTATGTTGCATACATGTTGGTTGTATCTTGTAGATCACCTGCCATAGGTCTGTCCCTGTGTCATGTGTGACACACATGTTGGTTATGTGTCCTTTGTTTTTCCCGGTGTTTGTTCATAACATGGCCGCTAGAAAGGTGATGAAGTACTAAGGCTCGTGATGCAGAGAAGACTGCACCTTGTGCAGGGGATTCATGCCCTGCTGAGGCCTCCTCAGGGACACTGCAGCCCAGCTGAGGGTGCCTGATGTGACCCAAGGACATCAACAGCAGCCACAACAGCAGGGGCCAGATGTAAGCCGATAGGCTTAAGTTGGGATGACATAGCCATTAGGACACTGGTGGGGTTCCCTTCTACTCAGCAGTTTGCTGACTTTTCATTTGAGACTCATTGCCACCTTTTTATTTCATTTATGGTGGTTTGCCTGTTTTTTATTTAGCGCAGTTTGCCACATATCTTTCATTTTTAATGGCTGAGTGCAGCCTTAGTGTTGTTAATGGCAGTGTGTCACGTTAATTTTGTTTATGGCCCTTTGTCACTTTTGTTTTATTTTACAGCAGTTTGCCACATATCTTTTATTTACTAGCTGTGTAAACCTCAGTTTTGTTCCTGGCAGTTTGCCTGCTTCTGTTGTATTTCTGACACGTGTTTCTACATGCATGTCTATTGTCTTTTATGGTTCTGTGTGCAATTCTGGGGCATGCTTGGTGGAGTTTGGAGTACTGCTTGTAGTGTGCCATTCATCCTGTCATTTGGTTCTGTGGCTTCCCTTTGCAATTGCACCAGAGGAGGTTGTGGAGCGCATTGCGATAGATTTTGTGGTTGCATTTGTGACCATCACTACTGCCTGCTATATTAGTACACATTTTGTAATTGCTGTGTCAATTTTCAATTGTTCAAAGGCTAGGCAAGGCAAGCTTTGTTTTTCAGGTGCCCAATCCCAGAGGCTCTGGGCACCGTGCATATAAATACAAACTATTCATTAAAAAAATAAAATAAAAAGCATATATAAATAAAACACTAATAAATTAACCAGGCCATATAAAATACAATTAAAGATAGTGGCAGTCATTAGCAAGGCTATCCCACAGATATATACTAATAGATAGTGTCTATGAAGGCCTGACTTGAGGCAGGTCTTGAATACTTCAACTGAAGAGGCCTCCCTTACAGATGGAGGCAGCAAATTCCACAGGACGGGGCTGGTGACACTAAATGCTCTGTTCGAATATACCATTGTTTCCAGATTGGCACAGATTTGCGATAAGTAATGGTGGTTTGTGATGCAATTATCAACAGTTTTGAATATTACTGCCAAGTTGTCTCTAGCCCTCACCCACCCTCTGAGCACCCCACCTCCCCACACACACACACCCTCACCCCATACTTACCTCTGGAGTCAGGTGTGATGATCTTCGGTGGAGTGGGAACACGTCTGCACTCTTCAAAGCCAACTGCAAACTGAAAAAATGCCATTAAGCTGAATAATGGCATAAATGGAGGGTTTCAACTTAGGTGGATATCGCAGCCATTTTTTGACTTTTTGCTCCAAATTTTCAACATGGGGTTCTTGGGATCCCACATCATGAACTCAGTCACTGTCATTTCATTATTTTGCCCTGAAAGGTGATTTTGCGGTCACTGTACGGAATCACCTTTTGGGATGGATTAACAAAACAACAGTGTCAGTGTTCATGAGGTGGGCTCCCAAAAAGCCTATGCTGCAAATTTCACACCTCCTTATGAACAGTATAGCTGTCACTTTTCACATCCTGCCCAAAATGTGTTTTCGCACCAGTGGCGCACAATGGCATAGTCGCTGTGGGAAATCAACATTCTGGACAGATTAAGAAAATCACAGTGACACTGTTCATGAGCAGAGGTCCCAAAATGCCTATGTTGTAAATGTGGTGACAAAATTTCACACAATGACTGTGTTACAAGCGTGCATTGCTCAGTTTCCATGCACGCTCATAACTTTGAGAATTTTTAATATTTTCACTCCAGATTTTCAACATTGCCATTTCTTCACACCTCCTTATAAACAGTACAGCTGTCATTTTTCACATCCTACCTGAAATGTGGTTTCACACATCTGCAGCAAAATGGCACGGTCACTGTGGGACATCAACGTTCGGAATAGATTAACAAAATCACAGTGCCACTGTTCATGAGAAGAGGTCCCAAATGCTTTCATGAGGTGGGGTCACGAAAAGCCCATGCTGAAAATTTGAAGTGCAAATACCAACAAACTCCTGGGGTGTTAGGGACTTTAACCATAACATCCCACCCTGTAGAGACTGACCGGCGTCAGGAGTGTGTCTTTGGATTGTCAGCTGTAATTCTCATGCCATTCCACCCCCACCCCCACCCTGCAGCCACTGACAGGCATCAAGGTGTGCTTTGGACTCTTCAGCCCCAAAGTTCAGCCCATTCTCCTATACTGCACCCATCTCAATGTATTTTCTTATGGAATGGGGTGAGCATAAGGCCTGAGGACCACAAGGCACAATGCAATACTTGTCAGAGTCTGCAAGCTAGGGTGAGGTGAAATGGCATGATTGTTATGGCAAACACCCAAAGGCACACCCCAATGCCTGTCAGTCTCTGCAGGGTGGTGTGGGGTTGACGTCACTTCCATACTTCACTGCCATTCCTATTATGCATCTCTCTAACTCCTGCACTAAAAATGCCAGTCAGCAAGACAAAATTTGGCATTGATAAATGCTTGTTAATATAAGTAGCCACTCTGAAATTGTTACAGGCAAATGAATAAAACTCTTAAACTAAAGCTACCAGCCAAAAACAGCTAATGGCAAGCATATCCATCTGACCGAGGCAGCACCCCATATTTCGAATGGGAAGAACACCCCTCCCCCTCAGCTAGTGGTCAAACAGGAGTTCAGCATGTTTGTAGTTCATTTGCATCACCAGGTAAGGAAAAAGTTCCAGCTCCCCATACGATGCACAGGGGAAATGCCAGACTTTGCCCAACAACTTACACACTGAAATCTGACCAATGGAAAATCATGTACACAAATGCTTGCAGTCTGGGAAACAAGATCCCAGACCTTCAGGAAAATAATGACAGAGGCTAAACTGGACATAGTAGCCATTAGTGAGACATGGTTTACCAGTAACCACACTTGGGAAACTTCAGTACCTGGCTATGTACTGTTCAGAAGAGACCGAGGTGCAAAAAGGGTGGGTGGAGTGGCCCTTTATGTCAAGGAAAATATCAAAGCTACAGAAATTCAGAATACACATAAGGAGCCAGAAGAACTATAGGTCACCCTGGAAACAGGAAATGGGACAGCCATATGAACTGGGGTTGTGTACAGGCCTCCAGACCAGGGGGGGACATAGACACATTACTGTTAGAAGATATACAAAACATGACAGCTAAAGGGGAGGTTCGGATAATGGGAGACTTCAACATGCCACATACAGATTGGTCAATACCAGCAGGAACATCTGCCAGAACTAGACACATGGTGGATTCCATGCGGGGGAAGGGACTCAAACAAATGGTACAACAACCAACAAAAGACAGGGCTATCCTTTGATCTAGTACTGACTAACAGGGAAAGGATCACAGATCTCCAGGTAGAAGGTCACCTGGGGGCCAGTGACCATCACATGGTATGGTTCAATTTGGCCACTAGAACTAAATCATCCCATTCCAAGGAAAAAATATGGGACTTCAGAGGAGCTGACTTTGATAAGATGGCCAACAGAGTTAAGCTAGCCTGGAAAAAGAAATACAGGTGAGGGGTACAGACAAAGTGGGCAAGCATTAAAGATGCAATACTTGAAGCAGCATCCCATTGTGTTAGAGAGAAAAGGAAGTTCAAAGAAGAAGGAAACCACTTTGGTTCTCAAAAACAGTAGCAGAAAAGGTCAGAGCCAAAAGGCTGGCCTTCAGGAAATATAAGGGAACGCATCAGGATGAAGATAGGGAGGCATACCAAACTTCCCTAAGGGAAGCAGGGAAGGCAGTAAGGCAGGCAAAGGCCCAAACCAAGGAAACACTAGCACAAACAGTAAAAGAAGGTGACAAGACTTTCTATAGATACATTAGTGAAAGAAGAAAGTCCAGAGGGGGTATTTCTAAGATCAAAGGGGGATAAGGGCACATGTGAGGAGGAGGACCATGTAAAAGCATCTATCCTAAATAGATACTTCTGCTCAGTATTTATTGAAGAGAAGGTAGAGCAGGGCCCACAGCTCAGCACCATGGCCACAGGGGGAGGGAGGAGTGCACTAGTCCCTTCACAAAAGAAAGGGTCCTACAAGAGCTCAATAAGCTCAGGGGTGGACAAGGCAATGGGACCTGATGGCATACATCGCAGGGTACTAAAGGAGCTAAGGGTGGAACTAGCAGAGCCATTATCAAAACTGTTTAGTGAGTTTCTGAGCACAGGAGAGGTCCCAGAAGACTGGAGAAGGGCTCATGTGATCCTGCTCCACAAGAGTGGTAGCAGGGAGGAGGCAGGGAACTACAGACCAGTCAGACTTACCTCAGTAGTGGACAAGATTATGGAGGCACTCCTTAAGGAAAGGATAGTGCAACACCTGGAATCCACAGGAGCACAGGATCCAAGACAGCATGGGTCTACTAAAGGAACGTCCTGTCAAACTAATCTCATAGATTTCTTTGACTGGGTAACCAGAGTGGTGGACCAAGGGGGAGCAGTTGATGTCACCTACCTTGACTTCAGCAAAGCTTCTGATACTGTTCCACATAGAAGATTTATTAATAAGCTGGGTAGGCTCAGGGTGGGTCAGATGTTGGTCAACTGGGTGGCAAACTGGTTGATGGGCAGAAAACAGAGAGTGGTGGTAAATGGTATAGAGTCCGAAGAGATGCAAGTCACAAATGGGGTACCTCAGAGATTAGTCCTGGGGCCAGTCCTCTTCAATATCTTCATCAGTGACATTGCAGATGGACTGGAGGCTAAGGTTTGTCTGTTTGCAGATGACACCAAGATCTGCAACAGAGTAGATGATCCAGATGGGGTGGACAGATTGAGAAGAGATCTGGATAAACTAGCAAAATGATCGGAAGAGTGGCAACTGGAGTTTAACATAAAGAAGTGCAAGATCATGCACATAGGGAAGAGAAACCCTGAGGCCACCTATAGGCTGGGAGGGGAGTTGCTAGTAGTCACAAGGGAAGAAAGAGACTTGGGCATCATCATCACTGATGACCTGAAATCATCAAAGCAGACCACTAAAGCAGTAGGTAAAGCTAGAGGGATGTTGGGGTGTATTAGTAGGGGTATCACAAGTCAGAAGAGGGAAGTAACAATGCCTCTTTACAAGACACTGGTTAGGCCCCTTCTGGAATACTGCGTGCAGTACTGGAGGCCACACCTTCACAAGGACATTAGCCAAATTGAGGCAGTCCAGAGAAGGGCAACCAAAATGGTGCAGGGACTGCATCAGAAAACATATGAGGACAGATTACCAGAGCTCAATATGTATACCCTAGTGCAAAGGAGGGAGAGAGGTGATATGATCGAAACATTCGAACACCTTAAGGGCATTAACAAGGTGAAAGAGTCTAACATGTTTCAATATAAGAAAAATAGCAGGACAAGAGGACACAGCATGAGATTAGAGGGAGGCCAATTAAGGGGTAATGTGAGGAAGTTATTTTTCACAGAAAGGGTGGTGGATGCATGGAACAGCCTACCTCAAGAAGTGGTGGATATGAATACAGTGCAGGGCTTCAAACAGGCATGGGATAGGCATAAGGGGGCAATACAGATGAGTATGAATAGATAGGCCATTGACAGAGCAAAGGCCAATGGCACATTCATAAGGCAGAAAAAGAAATGGACAGACTGGATGGACCTTGTGGTCCTTATCTGCCATCAGCTTCTATGTTTCTTTGTTATAGAATTTCTACCCCACATGAGAGGGCAGGTCTGAGGCACACACACACACTAAGACTCCTCCAGTTATCCCTCTATGTCCAATGGAAATATACCCAATTAATAAATATTTAAATGTAGTCATTGTAAGATATTTTACTACACCACACAGTAAATCAAAGTGTGACCCTATAAAACCAGAGTCCTACTATGAATGTAGCTAAAAATTAATTTTTGCCACTTAAGCAAATTACAAGTCCATTTTAGCACTTCTGTGGTCAACAAGAGAAAAATCAAATTTGGCAAAAATGATGAAGCAAATCTTTTTGTAGTCCCTGTGGTGAGCAGAGATATGCGAAATTGGCAAATTTCATTACTCAAAATATTTTGTGAAATTTGCCCATTTCGCAAAATTTTTCTTGGATGCAAAATTTGGAATTTCACCTGTGTAATGCAAAATTTTGCCCACTGAATGAGAAATTTCATCTGTGAAACAAGAAATGTTGCACTTTGCAAGTGAAATTCCACATTTCGCATCTGGCAAAATATTTCGCATAATGGCTGAATTTTGCAAAATATTTCACACTGCAAAATTGCCTATTTCATGGGAATTTCACAATCAAAATATAATTTTGCAACATGTCTAGTGGTGAGCTATGCCACTGCCAGTCAGATGTACAGATATATGGTGTTATATTCTGTTATATTTTGTGTATATGTACATGCCACAAGAATGCCAGTGTCAAGTCCTTATCTAGTACTGGATATAAACAGAATTGAACAAGTTCAACACAGGGCTACAAAAATTATTCCATATCTTGCTCACTTAGATTATGATTCTAGATTACAGAAGACAGGCTTATATTCACTCAAACAGAGAAGAACTAGAGGTGATCTTTTACAACTATTCAAGATTATGAAATCACCCGTTCTGATGGAGCAATGTGGTATAACATTATCCTGCAGAAAAATTGTAGCCAGGTTACATAACAAACAATTGGATATTAAAAAATGTAATACAAACAAAAGACAAAACTTTTTTTCTATAAGAACTCCTAGGTTATGGAATACTTTACCTCAAGATATTGTTGATTCACCTACTGTTATGACTTTCAAAAACAAACTTGACAAATGGTTAATAAAATAGTATCATAAATAATGATCCACACATGTGGAGGACAATCTCAATAGGCTATGGCCTTCTTTTGTCCATCAACCAAGTAACCAAGTAAGGCAGGTCTCATAGGATAGTAAGGGAGACTGGATTTCTTTTAAAATGTTTGACCTTCCTCTGACTAGACAGGAACCAGCTTGCTTGCCAGGAAGCTGACAATTACTTGTCAAAGGCTTGGGGTAGCTGATCAAAGGGGTATTTCCCTGGTTAACTAACTGAGGAAAACAGAGGTAAATAAAATGTTCAGAATCTAGCCCCTTTTCACCTCAAAGGCAGGATGCTTTGGTCCCAGGAAAACTGCCATGGTATATTGCCTTTGATGAGATGAAAGGAAAGGACAAAAATATTCATTCTGGCAGGCTATTGCGAATTCTCTTACAGGTGTCATAATTGTCAGGGAAGCATGACATCACAAGATAGCCAGAATGTTGGGAAAGCACAAGAGTGACATCTACTGGTCTAAAAGTTAGGACAGACCAGGGATTTTGACAGTATATAAAGAGCTTGAAAACCAGGATCTCTCTCTCATTTTGCTGAGCATCTGCAAGGGACACTCTTCTCCTGACACACAAGAAGCAAGACTGCTATCAAAGGAAACTGAAACTTTTATTTACTTTTCCAGGACTTCAATCCACTACGAACTTAAGGTAGAACTTAGTTAACAGTTTTAAGGCTTTATTTGCATTAAGAAACCTGCCTGAGTGAGATTTCTAAATTGCGTGTGTGATTGTGGGATGTTTCAGTAATAATCTGTGACTAAACTGTTATTGCTAAAGGGGTGCCATCATAAGCTACCAAATTCAATAAAGGGTCTGAAAAGGGAAAGTCTGGATAAAGATAGGGGAAATACCAAAGTCTCAAGGAAGGGTCTGTGGGGATTTGAACCAGTTTATTGCACACCATGTGGGAGAAGGCAGAATCAGGGTTACAACATTACCCCAAAGCGGTTGCAACACCTGGATCTTTGCCCTTTGTGTAACAACCAAGAAGAGTTCATATTTGGCTACAAGACATTAGACTAGTATTGTACCCTGATCCAGAGTAAAGAGGGGAGCCTGTGACTTTGTGGTGAGTGTTCAGTTGAGAACACAGTGAGCACTATTGAAGGAAACAAGGAGGGTAGCTCCTGTTTCCCCCCTCCCTGTCACAGATTGCACTTAGGGGTCGGCACTGTGAGCTCAGTGGACCTGACCCTCAGGAGTGGGTTCATGACAGTCCCTTTTTTGCTTTTTCAAAGCCATTGTATTCTTTAATTTCAGAAGATATCCATACCCCAAACAGAGTTGAAAAACAAAAATTAGACTGTATTTGATCCCTACCCATTGATGTAATTTGTTAGCTGGTAAGAATGCATCCATTTTTAAATAATTTCTACAGACCCATGGTTTTATACATCACCACCACAATATGTTTGGTACCCAGTCTGCACCAGTGTGGTTTTCTGGGGCTTGCATGTGAGCCTTGGTCTAGGAGATAGCAGCACAATGTGAGTTCTTCTGTTACTGAATCAGCCTCAATTGTTTTCCTAAAGTGCGTGTGTGGAATATATCAAAATAAACACAATGGGCCGGATATTCAAAAGGGTTGTGCCATGTGCAATAGGGTTGCGCCTGCGCAAGTCCAAACCTGCTCCATTCTGCCATATTCAGCAGGAGGCAGTTGCACCACAGACAACATGCTGAGCAACAGCGCAATGCAAATGAATGCATGCTGAACTGGAGGGGGAGGAACCATGCATAAACTGCACAGCCCGATATTCAGCAAGGCTGTGCAGAGTTGTGTAGGCACAACCCCCAATCTGCGCCTGCACAACTTTGAGCCAAAAAAAAAGGCTTAAATTGAGGGCCACCCACAGGTGAGCTGCTGCATTGCAGGGTGCAACACAGCAACTACCACCTGTGGCTGGCACCAACCCAGTCCTGTGCACCCCCGCAGCGCCCAATCGTGGGCAGCCTGCTGTAACCATCATCACTCACCGGTTTCGATCACGGGCATGTTTAATCTCACCAGCTCGAACATGGGTGCATCAGGCCCCCCCTTGAGAGTCCAGTGAGCTCGATCGCGGGCAGAACTTTCGATTGTTTCAGGAAATAGTGGCATCTTATCACCGGATTGCAAATGCTGCACAAATCCCACCCCTTCACAGCCCCTGGTTGTCTCTTCCCTATTTACGAAGCCCCACTACCCTGCCCTGATTCATTCACAAAACTGGACTGTCATACGGTATGGCTGCACACCCATTGGCTCTTTCTCTGCACCAGGTCGTGCAGCCCTACTGGGCTGTCAGTCGGCGGGCGCCGGGCGGCAGGAGGGATGCTGCCGCCCGCCGCTGTGGGGAGCGGGTGGGGCTTCTGGGTGAGTGGGAAGGGGGACACTAGCCACCAGGGCAATGTTGGGGATTTAGTATATTTACATCCCGCAATCGGATGTGCCACCAGACCACCAGGGCTGAATTCGAGGGGGATGTCACTACTCCCGTGATCGGGCTTTTCGGTCCACTGGACCACCAGGGATACGTTCAGGGGGGGGAGCCATTGCTGCCCGCGATCGGGGCTGTTGGGGAATTAAACCATGCCCGCGATCGGGCCAGTGAGGGGGTGGGGATTCTACACTGTTTTGCCCATGATCGGGCTGCAGGCGTCGGTCCCGGCTGCTGCCTGGCAGGCGCCAGGAGCAAGTCCTCCGGGATCGGGCACCTGCATGCTAATGAACGCAAATAGGGCCATAATCAGATGCAAATGGCCCCCTGTGCCTTGCATGAATTATAGCCCCATTTGCATGTCACCCTTTGAATATCGATCTTGGCAAGAGCGATATCGGTACTTGGCGCCCACCGCAAGTTGAATGCTCCACTCTGTCAACTTGCAGTGGCGCAAGTTCCACTGTGCCATGCACAGTGGCTGTGGGTGGGGGGTGATATTCAAAGGAGTTGCTCAATAGCACAACTCCTTTGAATATCGCCCCGGACACACCCCTGCGTAACTATTTTGCGCAGCGCAAGGGCTTGCGCCTATGAATGGCGCAGTTTGAATATCCAGCCCAATGTGTTTAACACAACATGGTTCAATGAATTTCCCTGACATTTACTAAGATGTTCATGATTTTGTTATTGTGCCCATGACAATCTAATGACCCTCTGACTGAATACATTGTAAAAATGGATAAAACAGGACTTCACTACAGTAGAACCTCACTGAAAAGGAGATTTTGTATCTAAGCTGGTCTGTCCTGGGAAAATACATTGTAAAAGCAGTACCTCACTGAAAATGAGATATTTCCTCTTGACTGGGCTATCATGGGTTAGTACACGGTAAAAATATGTAAAACAGGACCCCACTAAAAATAAGATATCACATCTCTGCTGTGCTACCCTGAATAAATGCAGTACAAAAATGTGTAAAAGCAGAATCCCACTGAAATTGAGGTGTTGCATCTCAGCTGGGCTATCCTGGGTAAATATATTGTAAAAATGTTTAAAAGCAGGAACCCACTAAAAATTAGATATTGCATCTAAGCTGGGCTTTTGTGAGTAAATATATTGTAAAAATGTGCAAAAGCAGAACCCCTTCTGAAAATGAGATGTTGCATTTCAATTGGAGTATCCAGGCCAAATGCATTTAAAAAATGTGTAAATGTAGGACCCAACTGAGAAAGAGAGATTGCATCTAAGCTGGTCTTTCCTGGGAAAATACGTTGTAAAAGTAATACCCCACTAAAAATGTGATACTGCCTCTCAGATGCCCTATCCAGGGTGAAAAAAAAAACAAGGTAAAAGAAGGATCCCATTACAGCAGACCGATGCTTAAAAGGAGATACTGCATCTCAGTGGCACTGGGTCCAAAGAGTGCTGACAAGAATAGCATCTGCTAGGAGATTGCAGGGAAAAAAGGTGCCGTCTTTTATTTTGTGGGGGGCTCTGCCCCCTGTACCCCCCCTTACTTTAGGATTGTAATTCTGAGGGTGAGCGGATCCCGGGGAAAGTTAAACATTGTGGGGCCGTGGAATACTGTTTCCACAGCCCCACGTAAAGTGCATAAAAAAGGTTAGGAGACCAGGATTAGAACCCTGGTCTCCACTAGCACTGGCCGAGCTACTCAATACCCCAGCCCTCCATGCCGTGGGAGCAGCTCGGCCAGCCTCCTGGATCCCAGTGCTCTTCTCTTTCCTCAGCATCACAGACACCTACCAGGGGAGTGCTTACAGCAAGCACTGTAAATCCCCACTCGCTGTCCATGTGAGTGCTTACCAGACTAGCACTGTGAATTGTGGCTCTATTCTGGTAGCTTTCACTTAACTGGGTACCCATTTCAGCTTGCCTGTCCTCGGGAAAAATAGACTGTAAAATTAGGACCCTAGCGAAAATTAGATCTTGCCTCTTAGCTGGCTACTCTAGGTTAATATGTTGTACATACGAACATACATACGAACATATGAAGAATACAGCAGAAGAAGGCCATTTGGTCTATCAAGTCTGCTTGTATTGCATGGCCCACAGCTTGAACTAATGTCCCTGCCCTCCCTCCCCACTCCTCCCATCCTCCCTACCCATGATCCTTACCTTCCCCCATGCCTGTCCCAGCCTCTCTTAAAGTAGTCCACTGTCTTCGATGAGATGACCTCTTCTGGAGGCACATTCCAAGTGCCCACCACTCTCTCTGTGAAGAAGTGCTTTCTGACCCCCCTCCTAATCCTCCCACCCTCCAGCTTGTGACTGTGCCCCCTCGTGTTATGGTTGCCACTCAGTTTAAAGAGAATCTCCTTATCAACCTTATTTATCCCTTTCAGGTACTTAAAGGTCCCAATCATGTCCCCTCTCTCTCTCCTATCTTCCAGAGAGTATGTGTTCAGTGTAAAATTTGGTAAAAGCAGGACACCACTATAGCAGAACCACAATGAAAAGGAGATACTGCATCTCAACTGGTCTGTCTGAAGGAAATCCATTGCTAAAGCTGGACCCCACTGAAATTAGAAATTGCCTTTCAGGTGGGCTATGTTGGGTTAATACTGCAGATTATAAAAATGGGTAAAAGCAGGATCCCACTACAGCAGAACCTCACTGAAACAAAAATATTTCATGTCAGCTGGTCAGTCCTGGGAAAATACAATGAAAAATGGGTAAAAGCAGGATCACACTGAAAAAGAGATTGCATCTTAGCTGCTCAATCCTGGAGAAAATGCAATGTTAAAAAGCACAAGAGCAGAACTATAGTAAAAATGAGATATTGCATCTCAGCTGGGCTATCCCAGCAAAAAACATTGTAAAAAAAGGTAAAAGCAGGACCATACTAAAAATAAGATATTGTGTCTAAGCTGGGCTACCATGAGTAAATATATTGTAAAAATGTGTGAATGCAGAACCCCCACAAAAAACGATATATTACATCTCAGTTGGACTGTCCAGGGCAAATATATTTTACAAATAGGTAAACACAGGACCCAACTGAAAAATATTTATTGCATCTCAGCTGGTCTTTCTGAGATAAATACATTTTAAAAGCAGAACCCCCAAAAATGTGATACCGCCTCTCAGCTGCCATATCCAGGGTAAAAATGGGTCAAAGCAGGATCCCACTACAGCAGACCCTGCTTCAAAGGAGATATTGCATCTCAGCTGGTCTGTCCTGGGGAAAAATACATTGTAAAATTAGGACCCTAGTGAAAATGAGTTCTTACCTCTTAGCTGGGCTATTCTGGTTCATTACATTGTAAAATTTGATAAAAGCAGGACTCCACTACAGCAGAAGCACAACAAAAAAGATATATTGTATCTCAGCTGGTCTGCCTGACAGAAATGCATTGTTATAGCAGGAGCCCACTAAAAATAAGACATTGCCTCTCAGCTGGGCTATCATGGGTCAGTACTGTATGCTGAAAAATGGGTAAAAGCAGGACCCCACTACAGCAGAACAACACTGAAAACAAAACATTTAAGCTTAGCTGGTATGTCCTGGGAAAATACAGTGTAAAATGGGTAAAAGCAGGACCCCACTGAAAATGAGATATTGCATCTCAGCTGCTCAGTCCTGGAGAAAATACAGTGTAAAAAACATAACAGCAGAACTCCACTAAAAAGGAGATACTGCATCTCAGCTGGTCTGTTCTGGGAAAAATACATTGCAAAAATTAGGTAATGGCAGGCTCCCACTGAAAATGAGATACTGAATCTTAGCTGCTCTATCCTTGGTAAATACATTGTAAAATGTGTAAAAACAGGACCAACACCGAAAAACAGATATTGCATCTTAGCTGTGCTACCTTGGGTAAATGCAGTGTCAAAATGTGCAAAAGCAGGACTTCTACTGAAATGAGATATTGCATCTCAGTTGGCCCATCCTGGGAAAATCCCTGAAAAAAATGGGTAAAAGTTGTACCCCACTGAAAATGAGATATTGCCTCTCAGTTGGACTATTCAAAGCAAATACAATGTAAAATTGGGGAAAATCAGGACCCAGTTGAAAAGCAGATATTGCACCTCAGCTAGATCATCAGAGATAAAACAAAAAACATTGTAACAACTGGTGAAAAAGCAAGACCCCACTGAGAATAACATTGTATCTCAACCGGGCTGTCCTGGGTAAATACATTGTTAAAATAATGAAAAGCAAGAAGGACTACACTGAAAACAATAACCAGAAGTCTGTAACCACCCCTCCCACAAGACGTGAGAGCACACTTATCCAAAAATGCCTGGGCAATCTATAAGGCCTTCAGGGGAATGCACCTGGGCTTAGTTGGTATTGGAGGTAATAAAAGAGGGGTGCTGTGCCTCCACCTGTGCAGATCCTTTTGACAGATGACTGCCAGGGTACTGTCCCTCAGGAAATGAATGGAATCCCTACCCTTGTGACAGGGAACCTTTATGATTATGCACAACTCCCTACTTATACTCTATGCGTGCAAAGAGAGCAATATGCAAAACACAATAAATTGCAATTTAAACATAAGGGTATTTATTAGGGGTACAGTAACAGGCTCTGGATGGGGGGATGGAATGGATTAAATGCAGTGAAACAGTTCTGAGATCACTCCCCAAATCCCACCACTCTCTGTGAGTAGCCACACAGTCTTTACTGTTTTCCCCATCCTTGTGCACCAGTACCTCAAAATCCCTTAGGAGCTCCCAGTGCAGTCCACTAATTGTGCATGCACAGTGGGAAGTTGCAGGCCTGATGTTGGATCATGGTGTGGTACTGATTGAGGGCTGGTGGTTGTGGATCCCTCCAAAAATATTTAACACAAATGCTAGTTACTCCTGATTGTGCAGTTCTGCAAATGGGCTTTGAATAACGGTGGTTCAGAAATGCCCAGCAACGACTCTTATCTGTTCCTGACTATGAGAAGAATTGGAAGGATATTGAGCCAGTACTCACAACCTCAGCAGACCCTGCAGGCTGGCCCTATTGGGATATCTTCCACAGGGTTGCAGATGCAGACAATGGTACAGGTGTGGTGGACACAACACGCTTCTGGGTGGTGAGGGGTGTGAGCCATGCTGGTCTTCAGTGTCCTGTTCACCCCACAAGGGGCTTGCCTTCACCCACCTCCAAAGAGTAGGCAATCATTCAGGGCCTCATGCGACTTAGATTCTCTGTCAGGACAAGTCCTGATGTCTCACAAAGCCCAGGGTAGAAGCTTTGGTGTTGTTCCTGGAGGAAACAGAAATTGTTTTGCAAAAATTCTTTAAACAACTTTCTTCCAACCTTGTGACAGACTGCTGACTTTACTCACAGGTCTTTCTTCTTAAGCCTTTCAGACAAATCTGCTCTATTGCATGTTTCTCCCTTGTACAGAGATCCAGGGAATCAAATACCAATGGCTAGCTACTCATGCATTATTCATTACGCTGAACTCCTGGCTCCAGTTGACTGCCAGTTCCAGGAGAAAAGCATGCATACAAGTCCTGAGCCAGTTTGCAATTTAGCTGTTTTTGCAGATTGAGCTAGCCTCCAAATTAATGTCAGTTTCACAGAGAAAGGATTACTAATTTAGCTGTTTTGCAGAGATTAGATAACCTCCAAATTGATGTCAGTTTCACAGGGGCAAGAGGTACTAATTTGGTTGTTTTGAAGAACTGAGCTACACTGCTTCTGGCTAGCTCTGTGAAACTAAACACAGGAACACCCAACATTCTGATCTAGGTAGTGTGTTCTCTGACCCCTTTTCAGTAGTCCTGGGGCTAGACAAGCTACAGACTTGGCTGCTCTTGTAGTCTTTCACTTTATCTTCTACTTCAACATGTTTTTGTCCCTTGGTGTGGCTTCTGGCCATCATGATCAACACCACCCAGTCCCTACTGTCATCTGATGGGACTGGGGTGAACTGGTAGCAGGGGGGAACTGTTGAGTGTCCCCAAAATGTGTGCTCCCAGGGGACAGTTCTGCACCTTTTGCAACTTTGAGAGCTGCTTGAAACTGAGCAGCCTCTTTGCTGTGGGCTCCCCATCCCTGAAGGCAGTCCAGGGGCTGGTTGAGCAAAGAGAGGTGGTGGCACACCAGTCATGGTCAGAAGGGCACTGAAGAAGCCTGCAGGACAAATGACAGTGTCTTGTACATCCCCGGGTCCTGCAGCTGCACTCTGGACTGTTACCAGGGTAATGAAGCCATGCAGGGGATGGTGTCAGTAGTGCTCCAGAGAGCGCCAAAGGCAAGCCCCCTTTTAGAAGGGGATTACACATACCAGATTCTCTATTCTAGAGAAAATACAACATAAAAAATTGAAACAGCAGAACTGCACTACAAAGGAAATAATGTATTTCAGCTGCTCTTTCCTGGGAAATATACTTAGTAAACCTGGGTTAAAGCAGGACCCCATGGAAAATGAGACATTGCATTTTATCTGTGCTATCCTGGGTAAATGCAGTGTCAAAATGTGTAAAAGCAGAACCCCTACTGAAAGGAGATATTACATTTTTGTTGGCCTACGGTGAGTAAATAGGTTGATAAGACAGGTAAAAGCAGGACCCCACAGAAAACTAAATACTGCATCTCAGCTGGGTTGTTGTGGATAAATATGTCATACAAATTGGTAAACAAATGGGACCCCAGAGAAAAGGAGATACTGCATCTCAGCTGGGCTATTCTGGGGAAAATCAGTTGATCTATCCTGGTAAATCCCCCATTGATTTCCCTGCCTCCAGTTCTGCCTCTACCCTTCAATTAGCAGGAGCAAAAATAAACGATAATAAATGTGTTGAAATCCCTGTTGGAAATATGCAGAAACTGGACAACAGAGGCTATGTTGCTGGGGTCCAGCTAAGTGAGGAGCCTGTGAAAATACTGGAAGTTAATTTTGGGAAGGGTGACATGTGCACTGAAAAGTGGCCTGACTGCATAGAAAATGTAGAGAAGAGTTTAGCATCCTGGAAAAATCAGATCCTATTAAAGAAAAAAGAGTATATCTGATAAAAACCACACTACTTCCCTGTTTTTTAAATATTAGTTCATTATTTCTGCCAGCTAAATGACTAGAAATAAAATGGTTTAGTTTATTTTTTCAGGGACTTTGGGGGAAGGTTGATACACAGGATGGAGTGGAAAGGATAAGAAGGGACTTGGCAAGGTTGGAGGAATGGTCAAATGTATGGCAGCTCAGATTCGATGCAAAGAAGTGCAAGGCAATGCACATGGGAAACAAAAACCCAGGGGAAGCATACACAATAGGGGGTGAGATATTGACAACAGTAAAAATGGAAAGAGACCTGGGGGTAATTATATCAGATGACCTAAAGGTGGGCAAGCAATGTGAGAAGGCAGTAAGGAAGGCTGGGGGAATATAGACAGAATGGAGGCTGTCCAGAGGAGGGCAATCAAAATGTGGTGGGTCTGCACCAGAAGACATACGAAGAAAGACTAAAGGAGCTTAATATGTATACCCTTGAGGAAAGAAGGGAGAGAGGGGACATGATAGAAACTTTCAAGTACCTCAAGGGAATAAACAAAGTCCAAGAGGGTAGCATCTTTCAGAAAAAGAGATGTGCAAGAACAAGGGGGCACAATTTGAAGATAGAGGAGGGACGGCTCAGAGGTAATGTGAGGAAGTATTTTTTCACAGAGAGGATTGTGGATACATGGAACAGCCTTCCTGAGGAGGTCGTGGAGTCAAGAACAGTGGGGGAATTCAAGAATGCATGGGACAGACATAAGGCAGTCCTAGTGGGGGGTAGGAGGAAGTAAGCTGTTGGTTAACTAGGATCTGCAGCTTATCTGTTAGGTAGGAAAATGGGCAGACTAGGTGGGCCAAGCAGTCCTTATCTGCCGTCAAATTCTATAAGGTATGAAATTATGTATAAGGGATGCAGTGAAGTGGGAGTAGGAATTATTAATCCCATTGCTTTCATTTATTCAAGTTTCCATATTACAGTTTCACAGTAGCACTAAGAGGCACAGGAAAAGTGTGGAGTCCTTGGATAGTGGACTGGCTTACTCCCTCCCTCCCTGTTAGACTGGCAACATGGAAGGTGGATAAGCATGATTTCAGCTCATAGACATGTAGTACCTCAGCATATGGCAAACACACTGTAAAAAAATTAAGGTTTGGAACTTGTCTTTTCATCAAGCTGCTTTAGGGCATAGAAAACAATTATATGCCCATATTTTACACGCTAGTTACAATATCCAAGTCACGTTACCATTTTATCCAGAAGGGAAGGAACATGAAGCTATGAAACAATTATAAAAGAAAAGAATCCCAAGACAGATATGAGATATTAGGTGGCTAAGCCTACATGATAGGATGGCTATAAAGCACAAACCTATCGCCGAGAGAAGCTGTCCCAGAGAATCATGTCAAGACATTCTAGAAACTCAAAGTCACCTTGTCTTGGAATGCCCATTTGCTCGGTCCTTTTGGGAGTCTTTGAATGAGACACAGAGAGAGCTACAGTTTCAAAAAACGACTTACATGATTATTGTATTAGCTGAGTACAGTACCCTCAGGACTCTCACCTCCAAAAAAGGACTAGTGTCCACCTCCAAAGCTTTTGTTACTTTTTTGTGACCCCTCTCCTTCTCCTTCCTGTGTGAACACTGAACAAAAGTAATTGTTCAGGATGTCTACCTTTTCCTGGTCCCTTCTGCACAATCCTCCCCCCACTTCCCTTTTTAACCTTACAAACCCACTCCTGGTCTTCCTCTTTTCAGTTACATACCTAAAAAATGTCTTGTCCCCTTTTGTTACCTCCTGTGCTATTCTCTTTTCAGCATTTGACTTTGCGCTCCTTACTGCTTTCCCTGCTTCCCTCTGTTTCCCACAGTACACCTCCCTATCCTCCTCCCTCTGCATCAGACACATTAAAGAGAAAGTCCCCTCAACCTGTTTTCTGTATACCTGTGTAGTTTGTAGGCATAAAGCATTGTGTGGGCATGTGTGATTTTGTATAAACAATAATTCCCTCTCTTGCATCGCCCTAATTCCATCCTAATTTAAACATAAATAGGTTGCTTCACGCTGTTTTGACATGGTGTGAAAACCTGTTTGTCTCCATTGCAAAGGCCATGACCCCCTCAAGCAAGGCATCATGGAAGTCAATGATGTGCACCTGCACAAGACACAGACGTTATACTCTTTGAGTTTTGTTACATGTCTTGTGAAGTCCCTGTATTCTCTAAAACCATTTTTTTTTGTAACTATGATACACTTTAAACTACAGAAAACACCAGGGCATTTACTATGCCTTGAAAGGTTTCATGGCCAGCATAAGATAAGAACATAGGGACTGCAGAGGACAGCAACAGCACTGGCTCATATAGCGTAACTACTGCAGGCTTTAGCACTAAAACATCATATTCCAGGACACCTTACATGAGTTGGGTCATGACCTTTGCAATGGAGTCAAGCAGGTATTCACACTAGACTGAAATACCTTCGTTTACATTTAAATCCTGATGAAATTAGGAGGGTGCAACACAGGCAATCATTGTTCATGCCTACAAACCACACAGGTAAACAGACAAAAAAGGCTGAGGGGACTTTCCCTTTAACATTCTCATTCCTAAACATCATTATAATTGTCTTAATGGCTGATTTAGACAAAGGAATTGCAACAAAAGGGTCTCACAATGCAATATTCTGTAACTTTTCATATTTAAACCAACATTTCTCCAGAGTCTAGGGTTACCACCTTTTAAGAACCCCAAAGTGGGACATTTCTTACCAAAACATGATTTTTCGCAGGACAATATGTAACCTCGACCAATGCAACAGACTTGTTTCCTCTAAATAATCAGAATTAAGACTAAGTGTTGCAGTTTTTAGTTGTTCCTAGCATTTCTTATCATATTAAGGTATTTTAGTTAAGGTAGTATAGTTTTTTGCAACATTTAGAAGAAAGTCAGAAAATATTTTTTCTACTACAATGGCAGGACATATAGTATTTTTCATGTTTTTTTGCAGGACACAGTTGCCCAAATCAGGACTATCCTGTGAAAATAGAGACAAGTGGTAACCCTACTCCAGGCATTTAAGAGTTTTGAACCTTATATCAAAAGTAGTTTCCCCCAGAGAAATGTATCACCACATACAGTTCTGCAAGAAAAAATCCCATTGAGTTCTTTAACAAAGTCCTATCCTAATTACATAAATACTGTATGTTATGGGGACAGCTCCAGCCCCCCGTCATATTTCAGTCTAACGGCATTGCACCTTTCCAAAGGTGCCTCCTGAGCTGCAAAAAGGTCTGTAAGTCTGAAAGTTCTTTGGAGTTCATCAGATCTGGGTCCTGGTTGAGGAATTAAATACAGAACTGATTCCCTGGAAAGTTCTGCATCAGAGTCAATTTGAGACGGCATCTCCTCCTCCTGTATGTGATCACCATTCTCTAAGGGGGGGGGGCACTGGGCCTTGTGTTAGTATGCGCTACATTCATATCACTAGTTTTCTCAGTCCTTTATTTTATTTGCCTATGATTCCACTTCAACAATTGCACCAATTCCATAGTTGCAATAGTTATCTTTTTCCCACCTTCCTTAAAGGTAGCACTAACATTCTCTGGTCCCCCCATCAGTAATAATGGGGAGGGGGACCAGATACAGAAACAGAAGGCATGTTAACCTGTAATTGCCTCTAGGTCTCTTTTGGTATCCAAGATTTCCCATCAGCAGACTTCACCCACCCAGCAGCTAGTAAAACTGAGTCCACTGACCAGTTTCCAGACTTCTGATTCTCCATACCAGTACCTCTGGCCCCAGTAGTATGCCTATGCTGAACCCAAGATGTTTTGGCACCTTTCCCACTCCCCCCCCCCAATACAATGCTTTTACCGTAACTCAGCTGTACAGTTAAGCACCCCATTTGTTACTTCAATGGCACTTTTCCTGGAGCAGTTTTTCTGTTTGCCTTTCTCAGCTCTGACTCCTGCTCTGCAATGTGTATTCTCCTCTGGAAGCAGCTGCTGAGCAGCCAAGTCCATCCCCACATCCTCTGAGGCAGGAACTACAGGCACAGCTGTGGAGTATGAATTTTCAGTTACCGCTCTGCTTTTTTCGAGCGGTTATACAGCCGCAGCCTGTGACAGCTCACACTGTTGGCTGTCAACCAAAGTCTTTGATGTTGTTGCATCATCCATTGTTCCAGACAGAACACCACTCAGATTAAAAGGCAAGCAGGCAGGCTGTGAGCCTGCTGATTCCAGCTGTACACGAGCTGAGAAAAAAGTTTTTTTCTCTTTCAAAAAGCAAGCTTTTTCTTCTGCCACCATACAGAGGAGTCATTTTTTCCTCTCCTCAAAAGCATGTTTCAGTTGTTCTTCTTCAGCCAACAAGTCCTGCTGCTGTTTTATCAGCACCATACTGGAGCTTTCCTGCTCATCATGGATTAAGCCATCCTCTTCAGGTAAATCTCCCTCTACAACATTTTCCTTAAGTCCATTGCTAGGAACAGGAGTGGCCTCTGGACAAAAGGTAATGGGAAAGGATGTCTGCTCCCCCATACCTATACCATCCAATGGCCAGATGTTCCCCCTACTGGAAAGTAGAGGAGTTTTTATTAAGGACAAGAATTTCATACAGGTACATAAGGCACTCAGATCAAACACTGCCCAATACAACAAGGGTAAGAAACGGAAGGATAACATGAAATCAAAACAAAACTATTGAAAACTAAGGGAAATCAGGGAGATTCAAAGCACCAGCCTGCACAACATTTCCAAAATTGCTGAAACTGATGTCTAGTGAATTGTTTGTAATCTGTTTGATACAAAAAGAATAATCACCTTTTGAGACAAGAAAATCTAAGTGAGACCAGTACTGTTGATGAATGACTCATTTGCAATGAGTTTGCCAAATATAAAATTTCAGAAGGTCACAAATCACAATCAGTGTACTGGGGCAGTACTTACTCCAGATCCCGGTATATACGCCCAGTACCAGGACTTCATAAGTAATGAAAGTGAAGTCAGGACAATGGAGCTGACTGGCAAGAACCCCCCCAAAAAAGAGGCTACATATGTGCAATCAAAAAACAAATATGGCTGAGTTTCCCAAAAACCACTGCAAGCATCCCTGGGACAGTATCTTTCTGAAAGCTGCTTGTGTTTGTTAGTATTCCAAACTCCCAGCCGATCATGACAGGTAAGCCAAATGGTATCCTACATTGGAACTGGAAGTCTTGGGTCTGTCAGTTGTTTCAGTGTAAGGGAATTAGTCAAGAGAGTGCCCAGTGAGAATACCAATGGTACCATGTAAAAGTTCACCAGGATATGATGATACATCCCTTTCCTGGACAGTGTAGTGAAAAGGACAGGGCTCATCTACAATTGTCTAACCTTTTTCAGAGCCTAGATTGTTTTTTGTTTCAAAATGGTCATGGATGACCAGGTAACTATAAGCCATTCACCCTTCAGTAGTGTACACTCCCAATTGCTAAGTGATATTTTGCTGTGACCCAAAGTGACCCCCAAAATTTTAATATCCGAGGTTACTAGTGGAATAGATCCCAAGTGAGTCTGACCAAGCCCCACCATCCATCCCAAGCCTATTGCCTTGTTCTTCCAGACATTTATGCATGCCCCCAAGAGGCAAGAAAATCATTCCAGCAGGAGCCAAGAGGCATCCCAGGAGGCAGTATCCACCAAAAAAAGAACAATATTCATTGGTATCGGCATGTACTCTTAAGGGCTCTGTCTGCGCAGAAGTCTGAATACCGTAGATGAGTGGGGAGTGTGAGATACTTCATAACAAAATGTCTATAAAGAAGACATAAAGGAGAGGGCTTAATGGGCAACCTTGCTGTACCCCCATAAAATTGTGATTCGGTTTCCCAGGAATCCATTAATCAATGGAAAAAAATTAGCACCTCGGTATAAAAATTGAATCCATAAAATAAACTGGTGGGGCACCCCATTAAAGACCAGGGATTGGAACAAAAATCAAGAGAGACCCTATAAAAGGCCTTCTCCTGGTATAATGAGACAAGAAACCTCATGGGCCATGTCCTTTTTCCCTCTGGTAACCAGTTCCCAGAGTCAGATCAGATTATCGCTGATATGTCATCCTGGAATGGAACAAGTTTGAAATGGAAATATTTTCTTAGTAGCAATCACACTCAGCCGACATACCAGGATCTTTGCAAGGATCTTGAAATCAGTATTGAGAAGAGAAATTGGTCTCCAATTGTCTAAATCAGCAAGAACTCCCTTCTTATGCAATCATATTTTATTTATTTATTTATTTAGTTTTTGTTGACCGGGCAAGTGCACTAGACACATTCTACCTATTTTCAGGCACGACCTGGGGAAGGGGAATACAGATAGATGCCAACTGACTTTGAACCAGATTAAGCCGTTGGTGGTATTTTTAGTGAATAGGAGAAATTTGGCCAGGGCATTGGGGAAATGCCCCTACTCTCCTCTGGGGGAATTGCTGGCCATCTTCTAAGATGGCCACTATGCCTGTGCAACTGGAAGGCATGGATGTCTCTGAGGTAGGGGAGCTGACCCTTGCCCCTACCCTGGTCCATTTGGAGGTTGCTATGATTACTGATTTAGTTGAAAATGGAGATTTACCTGATGATTCTGGACTAGAGATATATGTTTCCACAGATGATGTTAGTACCGTTCTGGACAGCGCAAATACAAATTATCCTCTCAGTGAAATGAAAACTATACATGCCCAACTGATTTTAGAACAAAAGCAGCATTTCTTGTGGCAGAAAACTTTGCAGGAGTGTCTGGCTCAACTCAGCAACAAGTCAGATGCTGTCGTGGAAATTGACAGCACTGTCAAGCAGGGTCCACTGGAGTGTGACACGGCAACACCTGGATCTGCTGCTGAGCGAGGTGAGTCACCCCCTTCTGACATTTCTGGTGGGCTTGAGATTCTTGCGCTATCAGTTGGCAGTAAAACTGCTATGGATAGCGGGTGCATAAAGCCATATGAACAGACCAGCAGTGCACCTCTTCTTGGTGCTGAACTGCCGACGGTTTGTACACCTGAAACGGTGGTGATAGTCTGTACAGAGCCTGTTCTTCTCTCCTCTGCAAGTTTTGTCCAACACATTACCACACTTTCTGCCTCTACTTGTTTATCCAGAACTGCGGGCTTCATATTTAGAAATTCTGCTGAGCACCAGGGGGTTGCTTTACCTGCTCCCACAGAAGTCCTGATCCAGTACCAATCGGATCTTACTTCACAAACTGGCACAACATTTTTCCTTTTACAGAAAGAGCCCAGGCTGAAAAGGCTGGCTTTTGGGAGGACAGCAAGGATAAGAAGACTGCTATGATTTTGACTAAAAGACATATTGTGGTCCCAGCGCTGAGACCTATTCCAAAACATAACGTCAGTTCCACGGCTGCTTTACCGCAGCGTCTGGGTTCTGTTGGTACTAAACAAGCCTCGCATAAGGCCTTTTCAGTAACACCTCTTCCTTCTCCTGTTGAAGCCTGGTCTCCACACACTGCATTGCTAGAGGCCGGTTGGAAGAAGGTACCCAGTGGGGCCTGGATGCCGGACCCAGAGTGGAATCTGACAATAGGATTCACACAGACGTTACCTGACTGGTGTCTTACTTCCACTGCTATTGAACCACACTCGGTTGGTGTTGACCTTCCTACAGTATGTCTCATAGTGTCCTTGATGGTCCTCCTGTAATTGTGAATCAGCAACAGCAGGTTATGGAGAGTAGCCCAGCCATAGTGCCCCTCCACATTGTGCCTGAGAAAGCCCCTGATTTGGAAGCTACAACTCCATCTCAGGTAGATACGGACCCTGGCTGTACCAAGGCCTCCTAAACCTCTCCTTTCAGAACTTTTCTCTAAATCAAAAAAGGAGGCAGCCCCTCATCGAAATTCAGTCTTCATCAGTTATAAGGGAGGCCTGGAAGTACGGCCCAATAGACATTATGTTGGGAAACTTTTATTAAAGGACTCGCTGCATTTCTCTCTAACTGAGGTCTTCGCCTTTATTAACATTTCTGACAAGGGCAACTTTGATGTTAGTTTTCATTCTGCTCATGTTTTGAAGATGTTCTGGGAATGTTACAGCCAGGTAAAGTTCCCCCCATATGGACCCCCTTTTTTGTGATCCCATGATCAAAACCTCTTACTAAATTTATTACGGTTATGTTTCGGAATGAGGGGGTCCATTTAGAGGACATCACCTATTGGCTGTCACAGAAATGTGAGGTTCTTTCACCACCTGAGGCCATTTTGGATTCTGAGAGATTTTGGACTGGGGGTGGAAATTTAAGGTGAAACTGAGACAGTCAGACACAGGAGTTGAACATGTTCCTAATGCTTTCCTTTTGGGTAGGGATCAGGGGGAGTTTATGCGGGGCAACCCCAGGCATATTATGGCTGTGGTTCCCGCACACACCTGTCTGGATCGTGTGATAAACCCGAGTGCGACAACTGTGGGGAAATTGGTCACATTGCCATGCAATGCACAAATCACACTAAATGTGGCTTATGTGAAGAATATGGTCATACCTTTGTGGAATGTGCTTGGTCAGCCAAAAATAAAACTTCCTGTCTCAGCCCAGACTTGTTGATTCAGAATGCCCAGGATTTGGCATCTGCTGGTGCTGAGGGTTTTTCAACCCTTCCCCTTGCTCCCCATGCCACCATTATATCCTCTCCCCAGGTTTCCTTGGCCTCGGATTTGGTTCCGGCAACCCCTCCTCCTGTAGTGGATCTGGTACTCACTATAAAACTAGAATTCCCTTCTGGGCAGGATCACCCTCTAGCACACTTGATCCCAGTCTGCTATCATGACACTGTAGCTGGGGCACTTCAGGAGCCTGTGCTACCCTCTTCAACTCCTGCCCTGCTCCCCCGAAGGTCTGCGTGGAATCTTAATGCCAGAACCTTCTCAGCTGGAGGACGGGATTGAATCAGAGAACTCCTTTTCTGCTCTAGCCACTACTTGTGGGGAATCAGATGTGAACCATGGAGATATGGACTCCCAACCAAGGGGGTTGGATCCTCCTGTCTCCTCCCCAGGCCTTGTGGGTTACAAAGGGAAGAAAAGGAAAAAAAGAAAAAACACTTTTTTTTAAATTCTGCTGTTTGCTGAGTTTACTGTTGGGACTTTTAATGTCCACAGTTTATTAAAACAGGCTAAAAGAAATGCGATTTATGACTATATCCATACTACTCCTCTTGATATTAGTTTCTTGCAAGAGACGTGGATGTTTTCCAGTGTTCAACTGAGAACCTTTAGAGGGGAATGGAGATGGGGCCCCTCCTACTGGTCCTTTTGGGCCAGATTGTGTGGATGGGATGAGAATTCTTTTTAATGCTTTTTCCTTTACTCTTCACAAATTAATTGATTTACTTCCTGGACAGGCATTAATACTTGATGGAGTTTGGTGGATGATGTCGTGTAGATTCATAAATGTATATTGCCCTCAGTCTAAAGCAAATAGAGTTGCTCTGTTTCAGTTGCTTCAGCCATATTTAGTGACCTCCAGACATTTTTTTTTATGTGGAGACTTTAATTGCTGCACAAAGACCCAGATGGTTCAGGAAGGAGAGACTACTAGAAAAATATATTGTGACTCAACTGCACTCACTAAAACTATAGAAACAGCTGATTTAGTTGATTGTAGGAATTTTCTGGTTCAAGGTCCTCCTTATACCTTCAGGAAAGGCAGATTTACATCTACAATAGACCATATTTTTATTTTGAAGTAAATGTCTATGGCACAATTTAGAACTCTCCAGACAGAATTCTCTGACCATTTGTTGCTGACTGCATCTTTCATGGAGACACCTAGGGTACCGAGGCCCAGGACCCAATGGAAGAAGAATTCAATGCATTTATCAGAGTCAGAGGTGCAGACAGGCATGCATTGTCTCATTCAACTTAGACTTTCAGTGTTTTTTTTGTATGATAACTTAGGAGAGTGGTGGGAGGATTCAAAGAAAGATTTTAAATGGTGGTTTCAACGCTATGGGAAAAAGAAAGTGAACAATAATTTTTTGACCTATTTAACTCTCCAACAACAGCTGAATCTTCTTCTCACTCTTTCTTATACTTCAAAATATGATTATTCTTCTCAGGTATTCACACTAAGAGCTACACTGAAGTCATTTCAATATGACAGAGTTACTACTATGCGGGCCTTGTACCAACATGGTACTACCTGCTCTCTGATTGGAGACCCTTTTGGATTTTGCAAGGAACGGAGGGAGACTACCTCAATGCACTCTTTAGTGGATAGTGCAGATGTAGAAACAGACTCCATCCATGGTTTGCATACTATCATTAGTCAGCATTTACAGTCACGCTCCATCATCTGCCCCTAGTCAGGCTGACATTGATTCCTATATATGTGGCCTCACTTCGCCTGCCTTTCCTGTGGGAGCACAGGAGATGCTGGTGCCCATTACAATAACAGCGATAGAATCTGTTATTGCTTCTTTAAAGCCCGGAGTATTGCCGGGGCTTGATGGCCTTTCAAATGATTTTTATAAAGCCTTTCTTATTGCTTTGGCAAACTGTTTGCTTCTTGTTTTTCAATATTTTTTACTGGGTCAGGGTTTGTCTCCTTCCTTTTCGGACAGTTTCTTGATCTTTCTATACAAATCAGGAGATAAGTTACAGATACAGAATTGGAGACCAATCACAATTTTAAATTCCGATTTCAAAATTTTGATTCATCTGTTAAATAACAGATTGAAACAACATGAGTCTCTAGTGGTCTCTCCTTAGCAATACTGTGGTATCCCACATAGGACGATACAGAGTGCTTTAATGATCGTTCATGATATTATTGATCACCTCTCCTTACATGGCAGGTCTGGCTGTGTGATATCGGTGGATCAAGACAAAGCCTTTGATCAGGTTTATCATCCATTCCTGTTCAGCACATTGAAGGCATATGGTGTTCCTCTATGGTTTTTCACTTGGTTGAAGGCACTCTATAATTCTGCTAGGGTACAGCCCATGTTACAGTTTCAAGTGACTAGGAGGATATCTATTACAACAGGGGTGCAACAGGTCTGCCCCCTAAGCCCACTTCTGTATATTTTTGTGCTAGACCCCTTACTCAGGAAATTAAATGAAACACCCAAATGGCAGAGTATTTTGGGGGAGGCAACTCATCTGGCAGATAATGGCAGGCCTATGCAGATGATATTTGTTTTTTCTACATTACCATCAATTTCAAGGTTTTTTGGAGCTCATGGGACAATATTCCTTAGTCTCTAATGCCAGAATCAATACAAGGAAAAGTAGAGGTTTATGGATGGGATCAGGTCCCTTTCATTCCACTTCCACACGTGGGGTTATTATCTCTTCTGACCCCCTTAGGATTTGTGGTTTAGAATTTGGTCTGCAGAATACTCTAGAATTTAATTGGAAAAATTCCCTGTCTAAGGTAGACGTAAAAGTACAACATTGGAAGCACTGGAAAATGACTAAGCTCGAAAGAATTCAGCTCATGAAACAGTTTTTAGTTCCATGTCTGCTGTATGTGGCTATGATTTTTCCCCCACCATCTCAGTTTGATACTAGAATATACTGGATATTTTTCCAAATGTTGTAGGGCAATCATTTAAACCCCATTAAATGCTGCTATACCTATCTTCCAAGGGATAAAGGGGGCCTGGGCATGATGGACCCTGTGGTATTTTTGCACACTGTCTTCCTTTCCCAAACAGTGAAAGGGGGTTACTTTCTTTAACTCATTTACATCAGAGGTAGGTGGCACACAATTTGGGCAGACATTTTTTGGGCCTGGGCACTGGTTACACCTAAATTATTACCCCATCTCTCTGTTCTGGACTATTTTAGAGCAGGGCTCAAACATTGTACAGATGGGGATTGTCTAAAGTGAACATAACACAAAACAAGAGTACACAATTACATGCGCTTGTGATGTCCAAGATTTATCCTATCGCACCTGTTTTTAAAAACTGTCTGGAAGTTTTAAATGGTATGGTTTGCAGACAGGTAGCAAACAAAATAATCTTGTTTCATATGTGGGAAATATTGTAGTTGTCTATTTATGGCCGACTGAGTGTTCGAGGAAATCACAAACATAAGATCGTGGAGAAAAAATATTGCCCATACACTGACTGTACCAATTTAGATGAATCAATGGCGCATTTTTTCTTTACTTGTTCTTATGCTACAAACTTATGGGCCTTTTTAGCCAGATTTTGGCACATGGGCTGGTTGACTTCATTGTCATATGACTCTTTGGTGTTAGGTCAGTATGGTTTCCTAGAAAACTCTTATCATAGGTACACGCTGGCTGTTTTCTTTTGTTGTTTGACATTTTGTTTATGACAGGCTAGATGCCAATGGATGCTGTCCCAGAAAATGATGTCTTATGACACATTTTGCATCCTGGTACATCAAGCATTGGAAAAGGTTTCTATTGGGGATAGCAATAATTAAGCAGCAGATAGAGTGTTAAGATGGTGGAAAGGATTTTCCTACTTGATTAAATATAAATGAATTGATACCCAGTGGGTGAATCCAGTATGGGTATCTGACACACTATCTGTATTTTAGTAACTATGCATTGTCATTCTTTTTCCCTTTCCACTAGGTATGTTATTTTGTTCTTGTTTATCCCTTTTTTCCAGAATGGTTTGTTTTTTATGTTTTTTTATGTTTCTTTTGTGAATGATGTGATGTTAACATTTCCATTGTGTATTATTTATCTTATTTTTCATACAAAAATTCCACTGCTCTTTTTGAGAAGTGCCATGGGATCTTTAACAACCACCTGAACTACCACCAGAACAGGTAGATGGGACCTCAGTTTAACATCTCATCCGAAAGATGGCACCTCAGGAGTGCAACACCCTCCTCATGCTGCACTACAGCGTCAGTACTGGGATTCAATCCAAGTGCCTGGTGTGGGGATAGAACCCACAGCCTTCTGATCTCCCGGCCTCAGAGGCGAGTGTGCTACTTACTGAGCCACTGACACTGACAAAATGACTTGAAACATCTCTTGGGGGACCCGAGGCCATGTGGACCTGGGACTATTTTTGGTCACAGCAGTTTTAATGCTGTTTCCACCTCTGCTGAGCTAATAGGTGCTAAGATCATCTGTTGGTCTGCAACAGTCATCAGGTTAGTAAAAGGAGGTCCTGAAAGATCACTGAATGTACCAGTCATAGGAAGTGGGGTGCCAAAGAAGGCCCATAGACTACTTTCAACAGTCGCTAGGATCTGTGCCAAATCAGTATGATCCTGACCCAATACATCTCAGACTGAGGTAATGATTTTAGAGTGGACTCCCTCCTGGCAATGTTTAAAAATACCTTAGGTCAATTTTGTGCCAGTTGTACCAAATTGTTGTTCCATATGCAAGGTCTGTGCCCTGTCATACAGATACTTACTCATGTCAGCCTTCAAAGTGTCAATTTGGGATTGATAGGAAATCTGTTCCATAGTTTATAAAGAAATGAGATGAAGAAGTTGTGATCTAAGCTGTAAATACTTGGTGGCACAGCTGGTTAGCATGACTAGAATGGTATTCCGGGTGGCCTGGGTTCAAGTCCCAGCTGAAGCACTTACTCCTTTCTCCCCTTTGTTTCTATGTGTTCCATAAATATGCATACCACACCCATGTGATTGAAAATGTAGTAATTATTTGTGCAGCACCAGGTTGTACATTGGAGAAAGAGTAATGTGTGCTCCAGGACAGCCCAGGTCCAGTTGCCTTGGTGGTTCAGCTGGTTAGCACGATCAGAATGGAATTCCGGGTGGCCTGGGTTCAAGTCCTAGCTGAAGCACTTACTTCTTTTTCCCCTCTGTTTCTATGTGTTCCATAAATATGAACACCTCACCCATGTGATTAAAAATGTAGTAATTATTTGTGTAGCACCAGACTGTGCATTGGAGAAAGAGTAATATGTGCTCCGGGACAGCCCAGGTTCCAGCTGCTTTGGTGGTGCAGCTGATTAGTGTAACCAGAACAGTAATCCAGGTGGCCTGGGTTCAAGTCCCAGCAGAGGCACTTTTTTCTTTCTCCCCTCTGTTTCTGTGTGTTCCATAACTATGGAGCCGGAGGGCTCAGTTCATGAAAAGAAAAGAACAAGACAATCAGATGACACACTTCTAGATTAGACTGTTGTTGTAGGGAGCTACGCTGATGATTATTCATGATAACCAAGATTGGACACAGGCTGGACGAAAATCGAGATGGCAGGTGGTTAATCTGGAGTGCCAGGAGAAGCAGGGCCCACACGATTTGTCGAGGTGTCATTCCTGTTCAAACGTGGAGTGGGGGGCTGATCCCCAGGCAGGTCTCTCGTCAGTGGCTTTCTCTGTGCAGTGGGGTAGTCTGGTAGGGCCAGCATGGCAAGGCCTAGGCCGATTGGAGATGAATGTGGATTTAGTCCGATTAGGCTGGATAAAGCTTTCAGCAAGCAGAACACAGTTCACACAGTTTGGAACCAAATCACGACCCAGTTTCAATACACAACACATTTACATGTAAAGGATTCTACGGTACCAGCAAGCAGAACACAGTTCACACAGCGGGGAACTAAATCACGACCCACTTTCAATACACAGCACATTTACATGGAAGAGATTTCTACTGTACCAGGCAAACCGCTCTCCGGTCATGATCGCAACATCTCTGCACAAACTGGGGCTTCAAAAACTGCTGGAAATCCTAACAGGCCAATCGCATTCAGCAAATCTTTGGTCTTCTTCAGGTTAAAGCCTAGTCACAGTCCAGTGTTTTAAATAGACCTCACAACTAGGATTCAGTCCAAATAAACCCTATTTTCCCTCTCAGGGACAGCAGACAGGCAGGCCAAAACTCAGCCCTTTCACAGTTCTCCCATACAAAACTACACAGAACTGCTGCTCAAAAATCACTTGTACTGTTACTTCTTCACTTCTCAGCTCAAAACTGAAACTAGCTGCAGCAGCCTGGGAAATTCCCCAAGATCCATAAGGTTCTGTTGGCTGATCCTCCTGTCAGTCACAACAAAGGCTCCCCCTTCAGGTGCAAAAAGGCGCAAAAAGCCCAGAACTACAATTCCTACAGATTTTGACTCCAGGCAGCTCCTGTAGTCCGGCTCCATTTTAGGTCCCACCAGTACTTAATGGTCCAATTTGCAGTCCAGGACCAACATAGTAGAGACAAACAAAACAGTCCTTGCTGCAAAGAAGGCAGGTTAGACAAACTACGTTATCATTATCATTCTAAATGATTTTCAGCAAATAATTACATCTTTCAACAGAGTTCCCTCTCAGATTACTTATGACTGCAATCTGGGCAGCTCTTAAAGAGACAGTACACAGATGCTATACAGGCACTCTCTGGCAATCACATTTAAACTGCTAAAACGCAGGACACCAGCCTGGCAGTGAGCATTTTGGCAAGCTCGAGGAAGACTTTTCAGGAACCCCCATTTGTAGGGGGGTTATACCCTTCCCTGCCTGGAGAAAACTTGGAGTCCGCATCAAGTCTGTACCATCATGCATCAGTTAACATAAACATATTACTTTACTATACATATTCACTACACTTCATGATACTATATCCATTCTGACAACACATTGTGCATATTTCACACAGGTAAATTGAACATTACTATACTGAATCAAGTAATAACTTCTTGTACCTTAAACAATGGGAGGAAGGCCCTTCCCTATCAGCTAACTTGGGGCAGGAGGGGGCAGGGGCACCATAGTGAGAGGGAAAGACAAGTAACCTGGAATTGGCTGGCAAGCTCAATTTGGGCAGTGAGCTTGGTGAGACATAAACACCTTTGTGCACCACATTGAGAGGCAAATGCACTGGTCTCCCGGGAGAATCATAACTGAAGCGTACTACTGGCTTGACAGCTAGGCTACTCTTTCTGAGGGGGACAATTACAGTCTCTGTACTCTCAGCACTAGTCTGGGGACTCTCGTCACTTTTGAGGGGTGTCTCTTCCTGGGTGGGAATGTCCAAACTTGGGACACTGTCAGCTCCTTGCTCTGTATGCTCTGTTTCTACAACACTTGATTCATTTTGAGAAGGCTCAGGCACAATCAAGTTTTGAGGCACTGAAGGGGGGGTAATCAGCACTCTCATAGCGTTCTTCAAGTTCTGGTATGTCACCAGAAAGACTCAAACCCTCAGCCCTTTCTTCAGGCAAATCATACAGTTCCACAATACATAGATACTCAACATCTTCAGACATGATACTTTGCACTTCACTTTCTGGGAGCATTGGCTCCAAGGATGAAGCTGGTGGGGTAAGGCAGTCCAGAAGGCCCAGCTTCGTCCCCACAATTTATCAGGGGGTTACCTCAAAACAGCTGACTCAGTTCATAAGAGGGGTAATAGGCATGGTCGTATTCACTTACGTCAGAAGTGGATTGGCAGTCACTATCATTCTAGGCCTGCTGCAGAGGAAACCTTAAATCTGTGACCACTGGGGTAGGAAGACTCTGTCTCTTTCTTGCAGCAGTATGAGTCATGGGCCCAGGAGGCTCAATTTCTGGGGGTTCAGCCTCAATCATGACTTGGTCTATAGGTAGCAAGTGGTTACGGTGCATGGTCTTGGCAGTTTGCAGTTGTTATCTGGGCGCACCTTGTACACAGGTAAATCATCCAGCTTTCCAACTACTACATGTGGAAGATGGTGCCACCGATCAGCAATTTTGTGTTTACCATGCAGTCCTAAATTGTGTAACAACACACAGTCTCTAGGTCGAAACTCTTGAGCCTTTACTTTTTTATCATGCCTCTCTTTGTCAGCTAGATTTCTCTTGGCAGCCATTGTCTGGGCCAGTTGACAGGCATGATTCAATTGAGTGTTCAGTTTTTGTGCATATTGCAAGCCGTTTTCAGCTCGGACCCCATCTAGAGAGACCCCAAAACAGACATCAACTGGCAGCCGGGCCTCTCTCCCGAACATGAGGCAGTAGGGAGAGAACCCAGTAGCATCATTTTTTGTGCAATTGTATGCTTGTACCAAAGTGCTAATCTGCTGGCTCCATTTATGCTTGTCTTTTGAGTGGAGGGTGCCCAGCATGCCTAGAAGGGTGCAGTTAAAATGTTCTGGTTGAATGTCTCCCTGTGGGTGATAGTGGGTGGTTCTTGACCTTCACACCCCTCACAGAGAGAGAGCATTTCTTTCATTAGCCAACTGTCAAAGTCTCTGCCTTGATCAGAATGAATCCACTGGGGGGCACCATAGTGGACAAAGACATTTTCTACTAGCACCTTGGCCACGGTAGATGCCTTTTGATCTTTGGTGGGAAAAACTTATGCATACCATGTGAAATGATCCATAACCACTAACACATTGCTAATGTTTTGCTGATCAGGTTCTAAACAAAAGAAGTCTATGCAGACTAGTTCCATGGGGGCGCTGGTAGTAATATTAACAAGGGGGGCAGCCCTCTGAGGCAGGGCTTTTCTTTGCAGGCAGTGACTACAAGTCTTTACATGGTGCTCAACATCGGCCCCCATTTTGGGCCAGTAGAAGCGTGATCGTACCAGGTCAAGGGATCTGTCAATACCGAGATGCCCCATGTTATTGTGGAGGGACCTCAGTATCAAATCTTTAAAGGCTGTGTGCAGGATCAATTGTTACTTGTCTACTTTGCCACTATGATCTACTGTCTTTCTACACAACTGATTAAGCAACTTCAATATGGGGCCTTCTTTAAACTATAAAACAGTTTGCAAGTCAGTGGAACGTAACTTAGACACATCTTTCCCCGCACGCAGGGCATCAAGTGCTGGCTGAATCATAGGATCTTAGGATTGAGCCCACTGAATGCTGTCATTGTCAAATTGAGGTAGTGCACTAATATCTAGAGCAGAGAAGTGGCAATAAGCAGCTGGTATGCAGGTGTCAGAAAGGCCCAAGCAATCTACTAAACAGTCCACTGTGTCCTCAGACATCTGTTCATCTCTATCAAACATTTGGCAGAATGCTTGAATGTCAGGTTCAGACAGCCTGACCCAATCACTCTTGGAAGTGAGCCTTCGTGATATGGCGTCAGCATCAATATGGTTCAGGCCCAGTCTGTATTTGACAGCATAATCATAGGTTGATAATGCAGAAAGCCACTGGTGTCCAGTGGCATCTAACTTAGCTGAAGTCTGTACATAGGTCAACGGGTTATTGTCAGTCTTCACCGATATCTTTGCCCCATAGAGGTATTCATGAAACTGGTCAACGATGGCCCATTTTAGCACAAGGAACTCCAACTTATGCACAGGGTAGTTTCATTTGGATGGGGTCAAGCTCCTACTGGTGAAAGCTACTGGTCTCAGGCCATCCTCATGGTCTTGATACAGCACCGATCCTAGACCCTGCAAACTACTGTCCATATGCAGCACATAGGGTTTGGTGGGGTCAGCACAGGAAAGGATGGGGGCATGGGTGAACTGATATATGATCTCATGGAAGGCTGCTTCACAGTCGGGCATCCAGCAGGGTCCGAAGAGTTCACCTGGGCAGAAGTATACTTTTTCTGGTTCTTTAACGGCTCCTTTTTTGTATTTACAATTGGAAGGAGGGTAACCCTGGGTAAGGTTCATGAGTGGGTGAATCACCTTGGCATAGTCTTTTATGAACCTGCAGTAGTAGCCACAGAACCCCAGGAAACATTGTAGTTCTTTCAGATTATGGGGCTGGGGCCAAGTAGTCAGTGCTTCAACCCCTACTGGGATCAGTCTCTATCCCTTTTGTAGATACTATGTGCCCCACATACTTCACAGAGGTTTGGAAAAACTGGCACTTGTCAATGGACAGCTTGAGGCCGAAGTCTTCCAGTCAGTCTAGGACTTTATACAGTCAGTTCTCATGCTCCTCTAAGGCACTCCCAAACACAATGACATTGTCCAAGTACACCAGGCCTTCCAGCAAATTCATATCTCCCACTGCACATTCCATCAATTGCTGAAAGGTGGCCGGGGTGCCCGATATCTCCTGTGGCATCCTTGGAAACTCGTAGAACCCCAATGGACAGAAAAGGCTGTTTTCTCACAGTCTTCCGAGGCCATTGGGATCTGGTAGCATCCACTGTGAAGATCCAACACCAAGAACTATTTGCTCCCATTCAAGCAGTCCAGAGCTTCTTGTATATGAGGCATAGTGTATTGGTCTGGGATAGTCCGCCGGTTCAGGGTTCGATAATCAACACACACATCCTCACAGACCCATTCTTCTTACACACAACCACAATGGGAGAGGCGTATGGGCACCTGGATTCCTGTATCACACCAGCAGCGAGCATTTCCTGCATGTGTCTTCTCACATCATTTATGTCTGCTGGGGCTAGGCATCGGGACTTCTCTTGAAATTACCTTTCATCGTGCAGGCGTATGTGATGCTCCGCACCCTGGACACATCCCACATCCCATTCCTTCAACAAAAACAGTTGGTCTCTCTGGGCAAGTCTCTTGCTAATTCTAGCCTTCCATTCAGCTGGCAATGGGGAGTCACCAAAGTCAAACAAGTCTCGGGTCACTCTCTCCTTCTCACCAGGGTGCTTGTTGCTGGGCAATACTGCAGTGTCTGTGCAGTGTACCATAGCTAGGGTGCACCCTCTCTTCACCCGGATCTCCTGATCTGACACATTCTGAATCTGGACCATCACTCATCAAGCATAGGCATGGGCATGAGCAGGCAAGATGCTGAGCTTGACCAATAATCCTTCTGGCAATTTTCCATTGCCTGGTGCATCCAACATCAGTATTTTGTTCTTGACATCTTTCTGGAGGCGGACCTCCCCATGAATGGTACACCGGGTGTTAGGGGCCAGTACCATTGAATCTGGATCCTTCTTCCACATGATCCCCACCAGTTCATCCTGGTCTACTTCCTCGGGTTTCTGTTGCAAATCATAGGCCCTCTTGATCAGAGCCAGAATTCTCAGGGCCCTCCCAGTCCGTCGCCCTTGTTTCTCATGACAGAGTTGCACCAGTCTCCCAAACATATGGGCGTTTGTCCCAATTAACAGGGAGACCCCATCATACGGTCTGGTGGGGGGACACACTAGGGTCAGTGTCTCTACTCGCTCCTCTACACCCATTACAGTTGCAGGAAAAGAGAACCAGAGGCAGACATACCCTAGGTAGGAATAAGACTTGTCGCTCAGGCCCCACACATGTAGGCCTTCCAGAGATTGCAAAGGCACATTACATATGTGTTTGTCATACCAGTCCTGGAATACAATGGTCACTTGTGGCCCACTGTCAAGCACAGCCCGAGTATGAATACCATTCACAGTCTCCATAGTCTCCATTGAAGGGACCACTGTTTTGGACCAGTCTGGAGAGGCAGTAGCAGAGGCCTGGACAGACGATTTAGCCACAAAGAAATTTGAGTTAGGGTTTCTCGAGCCCTCACTGTGGTCATTTTGGGCACCCATTGGCCATTGATTTACTATTCAGAGCTCCCTTGTAGTCTGTTTACTACTCTTTCTAAGTCCTTCTGAGACCAGCATTCTCTTTTCATGTGGCCATCCTTTACACAGTTGTGACAAATGATAAACCCCTGGGTCATCCTGGGAGAGAACATCATATAAGGAACTGAAGCAGTAGTAAGAGGTTGGGGTCTAGTATTTGCTTGCAGCGTTGAGAGTTGTGCAATGTGTCTTAACAGTTCCTTTAGAGTGGTAGTCAATCCGGTGATCTCAGCCTTGGAGTCACCCTTGGTAGCAGATGCCTGAGGGTGCACCCCAACCCCCATGGCAGTCACATCCTGAAAGAGACCAGAATCTTGTTCCATGGGGGAAACCCTTGCAGAGGCACCAATCATCAGCTCTCAGACTTTCTTTAGTAGCTCGTCTTTCCAATGCTGGGCCCAGGGTGGGAAGTCCTTTGCATTCTCAGAGTGCTCGTTAAGTGCCGACTTTGGCCCCTGAGCCTGACTTGGCTGATCACTCTCGGTCACTTGTGCAGTAGCAGTAGATGGGGTGCAATTCCCCCACTGGGTCACCTTTGCTCAACCCCCCAAATTTCTTTCATTAGCTCGTCATAGGAGTGGGGTGATTCCAGTCAGGTGGCAAGGCACAACTGAATCAGTAACAATTCTGAAAAAGGAGCAGACTTAAGGATCCAGTCCAGCCTAGTTTGATCTAATTCATGTGACGAGAAACTACTCTTTCTGAGGCACTCTTGTAGCAGCTTTTCAAGCCGAGGTACATACACAGACAATGGCTTCCCTGTGTACTGCTGAGCATTTCTTACTCTCCACCACAGATCCATGTCTGAATCTGGGCTCCCATACACATTTTCCAATGTGTCAAGATAGTCCTGTGCAGTTGCTTCGGGGTTATTGGCCCGCTTGTCATGGATGGTAGCCAGGGCAGGACCTCGGAGGCTCTCACTCAACCTCTTTTGTTTCTCTGCTTCTGAGTATTGCCATTCAAGTACTAGAGGGGCAACATAGTCTATCCAGGTCTCCCAGTCATCCTCCCCCTGGGGGGGTGGGGAGGGTGCCCAAGAAGATTCTCAGCCTTCAGTAGGAGTCGTAACTAATGGCAGGTACAGATATAGGGGCATTGGCACGGGCACAGAAGGTGGGGCAGTAACAGGTGCTGAAGTGGGAGGGGGTGTTGGGGAAGGAACACCCCCAGGTGGCAGGAATAGTTTCTTAAAGTCCTCTATGGTTTTCCCTTCCTCCAGCAACAACTTAGCAAATTTCTCCTCAAAAGTTTCAGATAATGGTGGGAGCTCATCCTCCCTGGGGTCTTTACTGTCTTTTGTTATCACTCTCCAGACAGCTGGAACCCCTTCTGCAGCAATAGTCTGTGGCACTTTAGAGCTGTCCATGAGATCACTACACTCTACCAAGGCTATGAAAGTTTGGGCGATCAAATCAGCCTGTTGACCCACCACCACAGGGTTTTTTAAACATTCAACTTTGGAAAGTACTCCCTCTACAGTGTCTTTACTGGTACCCAGGGGAATGTCCAGTATAAGCAGAGCATTTTGGGGGTCGATCTCCTGCTCAGTATACCACCCCACCAACTGGTGTACAGCCATTTCTACTGGGGTAGCCATTAATCTTTAACAATAATTCAGAATTTTTGGCCACTAGAAGGCACAAAATCCCAGCAGTGAGCCTCCAAAATGTAACCCCTAGGTGGTGCTATCTCAAGGGCTACTACCTCTGCCTGCTTGGTTAGTAGCTGATTAAGGGGCCTGAGTTCTGAAACGGGTGCCTCCACCCGGAGGTCAGGGTTGATAGTGGTCAAGCTAACCTGGGCACAACCCTCTAGGACACTGTAACTCCCCTCTTTCCTTACTAGTGGCTGGAACAATACACAATAATCACTTTCACAATACCCCAATACACCACACAAGTAACCACACCGTTTGCACTTTGCCCTGGGGACCCCCTGTAAAACAAGGTTATACACAGCAAATAACAGCAGTATAGTACTATTGCACAAACTGGAACCACAGGCAGGGTAAATGCAAAAAAAGAGTTAGATCCAATTTATTTAAGGGGCTTGAACAAGGGAGGGGCGTAATCAGGTTAATTTGCTTAAAGGCTCTATCAATCAAATAGTTATGCATGTACTTCAGGGTCCATAAACAGTCACACAGTCTGGGTACCCAAATGGAGAATGGTGGTCTAGCCAGGAACATTGCAGCTGGTTGGGGCCCTATGATGGAAGAAAACAACACGTGCAACACACACCATTTGTAATCCGGAACCAATGGGCTCAGTTCGTGAAAGGAAAAGAACAAGACATTCAGATGACACACTTTTAGATTAGGCTGTTGTTGCAGGGAGCTACCCTGACTATTACTCACAATACCCAAGACTGGACACATGCTGGATGAAAATCGAGACAGCAGGTGGTTAATCTGGAGTGCCAGGAGAAGCAGGGCTCACACGATTCGCTGAGGCATCATTCCTGTTCAAGCTTGGAGCAGGGGGGCTGGTCCCCAGGCAGGTCTCTCGTTGGTGGCTTTCTCTGTGCAGTGGGATAGTCTGGCAGGGCCAGCGTGGCATGGCCCAGGCCAAATGGAGATGAATGCGGATTCAGTCTGATTACGCTGGATAAAGCTTCTAGCAAGCAGAACACAGTTCACACAGTGGGGAACCAAATCACGACCTGCTTTCAATACACAGAACATTTACATGTAAAGGATTCTATGGTACCAGTAAGCAGAGCACAGTTCACACAGTTATCAGTTGTCAGCCCCAATAATAAAAAAATATATTTCAAACCCCTGGTGTTAGGGGACCCCCCACCCCACCGATCACCGGCCCCAGTAATAAAAATATACTCCAAATCCCTGGTGTCTAGTGGACACCCCACCCTGCTGATCGCTGGCCCCAATAATGAAAAAGTATATTCCAAACCCCTGGTGTCTAGTGGACCTCCTACCCTGCCGATTGCCGGCTCCAATAGTAAAAAAAAAAAAATATTACAAATTCCTGGTGTCTTGTGGACCACCTATCCTGCTGATTGCTGTCCCCAATAGAAACATAGAAACATAGAATTTTATGGCAGATAAGGACTGCTTGGCTCACCCAGTCTGCCCATTTCCCTACCTACTGGATAAGCTGCAGATCCTAGTTAACCAGCAGCCTACTTCTTCCTACCCCACCCCTACAATGGCCTTTATGACTGTCCCATGCATGCCTGAATTCCACCACTGTTTTTGACTCCACAACCTCCTCAGGCAGCTCCATGCATCCACAACCCTCTCTGTGAAAAATACTTCCTTAAATTACCTCTGAGCCACCCTCTCTATCTTCAAATTGTGCCCCTTGTTCTTGCACACCTCTTTTTGAAAGATACTACCCTTGGACTTTGTTGATTCCCTTGAGGTACTTGAAAGTTTCTATCATGTCCCCCTCCCTCTTTTCCTCGAGGCTATACATATTAAGCTCCTTCAGTCTCTCTTCATATGTCTTCCGGTGCAGACCCTGCACCATTTTAGTTGCCCTCCTCTGGACAGCTTCCATCCTGTCTATGTCTTTGCGGAGACTGGGTCTCCAGAACTGCACGCAGTACTCCAGATGGGGTCTCACCGGCTGTCTGTACAGAGGGATAATAACTTCCTGTTTTCTACTGGTGATGCCTCTCCCTATGCATCCCAGTATCCCCCCAGCCCTCCTTGCTGCCCTCTCACATTGCTTGCCCACCTTTAGGTCATCTGATATGACTACCCCAGGTCCCTTTCCATTTTTGTTGTTGTTAGTATCTCACCCCCCATTGTGTACTCTTCCCTTGGGTTTTTGTTTCCCAGGTGCATTACCTTGCACTTCTTAGCATTGAATCTAAGCTGCCATACATTTGACCATTCCTCTAACCTTGCCAAGTCCCTTCTCATCCTTTCCACCCCACCCTGTGCATCAACTCTGTTGCAGATCTTTGTGTCATCTGCAAAGAGACATACTTTTCCTTCCAGTCCCTCTGAATGTCGCTTATAAAGACATTGAAGAGGACCGGTCCTAATACTGAACCCTGCAGTACCCCAGTAGTAACCCCCCTTTCTTTTTTTTTAAATTTAATATACTTTATTAAATTTCAGAGCACCACAGTGAAACAACCAGCGTTACAATAGCATAACAATACCAGGTGTCAAGTGTTCCCCCCCACTTCCCTCCCAGACCACACTACTTACTTATACATTTAGAGCTCAGGGTTCATCCACACTATCCAGCTTTCCAGAGTGCCAGAAGGGCCTCAAGATTCCCCCACAATTCTGAGTAGGAAGCTAATCTGTTCTGCATAGAGGCGATATGTCTTTCCAGTTGAAGGGCGAGCATGATTTCCCTGTACCATTCCAAAGTAGTAGGGGGGATGTCGTCTAGCCAATGCCTGACAATAACCAACTTAGCCACTGCCGAGATTAGTAACATATATGCTTTCCTAACTGTAGGTGTATCTCTGGGGAGATAATTTAGCAAACATACCTCCAGAGTAAACAAAGACTCCAATCCCAAGATGGGATCCAGTGTTTTCTGATCGATTGCCAAATTTGTGTACTTTTTGGCAATTCCATAACATATGATGAAGAGAACCCATAACCTCCTTGCATTTGCCACAAAGTGGCGAGGTCAACCTTCCTATTCTGAACAATTTCATTGGCATCCAGTAGATATTATGCATAATATTAAAATGAATTAACCGCAGTCTATCCTGTTTAACATATCTGTATAGTGTCTGCCATAGACTACCCCATAGGATCGGATCTTCGGGAATATTCAATTCATTAACCAAGTAATAGCAGACCCTGGTTTGTAATCTGAAGTCTAATGCTTGTAAAGTTTTGTAACACCTGGAAACCGGGTGGGACTGAGAGGCTATCTGTAACAATACAGCCACTTCCCGACCTGACCAGTCTACCAGCGGAAAGAGGGCATTCAAAGTGCTAAGGGCTTTACTAACCTGAGCATACCTGAAAGTATTTTTCTCAGACATCCCAGTGATGCTCTGAAAATGGACAAATAGCAGCGGTCTCCCATTTACCCAGATATCCGAGACCTTAGAGCCATTCAATTGAGGCCAAAAGGAAGAGGATATCGGTGTCCCACCAATCCTAACTTGCGGGTTGCCTACAATGGGTTGGTCCACTGATTGACACCATCTTATTCCCAGATATTTTTTGCATCTGCAGCAGGCCTTAAGAGACCATCCCATAGGGTTATTCCTTATGGACCCAGGCAGATGGACCGGGAGGTATAAATCAGGGCCCCTAAAGAGCATTTAACCTCACTCGCCAAGTACTGCTCTATACTAAGCCAAACAGGAGTGTAGTCCGAGGTCAAGTTCTTTGTACCAAAAGCCAATTTACTCAAATGGAATGCTATATAATATAGAAAAAAGGAAGGGGCAGCTAGCCCTCCCTTGGACTTAGGAGCAGTCAATTTGGAATAGGACCTATGAATACTCTTCCCCCTCCACAGAAACCTGTTCACTAAACTCTGGAGTTTGGAGAGCCATGTTCTCGGTAGATATCCCCCTAACATCCCCATTGGATATAAAATTCTCGGTAAAATATTCATTTTTACCACGCTTAATCTCCCCCACAATGAAAAGGGGAACAGGCCCATCTCTCCATATCTCCAGTAATCGCCTTTAATTACAACACCAATATTCTCTTTGATCATGGTACCCATGTCTCTAGAAACTTTAATACCCAGATATGTCAGAGACTTAGCTTCCCAGGAAAGCCCATATGAGCCAATTCCGCCTGTTCACTCTATTATTTAAGCGAAAATCTTGGATTTGTCTCGTTCAATTTATAATAGGACACCTTATGAATTTTTCTACCTCATCCAATAAAGCAGGGATCGATATACCAGGCTCCTCAACATGAAAAAGAATATCATCTGCATAGGCTGACAAAGCGCTTTGAGGTTCCCATCTGGATTCCTCTGATACTGGAGTTGTTCAGTAATCTGCGGCAAAATGGCTCTAAGTATAAATTAAAAAGTAAAGGAGACAAAGGGTACCCTTGTCTTGTTCCCCTAAACAGCTGAAAAACCGGGGATAAAACACCGTTACACTTGACTTTAGCAGATGGAGCAGCATAAAGTAATTTTATCCATCTCAGGAATTCCTCAGGCATGCCGAATCGGGTTAAAGTGGCATAAAGGAAATCCCAGGATACCCTATCGAATGCCTTTTCCGCATCTAAGGATACTAATACCATAGGTAAATTGGCATCCCTGGCAGCGGCAATAAGATGTAACAATTTCCTCATATGGTCCCCAGACGACCTTCCAGCCATGAATCCCACCTGTTCGGGGCCTATGAGTTTACCCATTACTCTTGAAAGTCTAATGGCTAAGAGCTTCGCTAAAATTTTAATATCTGAATTTAATAGTGAAATAGGCCAGTAACTACTACATTTAAGTGGCTCTTTCCTGGGCTTCAAGATTAATGATACCACCGCTTCATGAAAGCTGGTATCTGATATGCCATTATCATACCAATAATGAAATACATCCCGTAAAATTGGACTTAAAATCGGTAGATACATCTTATATAAATTATTTGGGAGTCCGTCCGGTCCCAGGGACTTATCAACCGGTAGCAGACGGATAGTCTGCTGGATTTCCAGTAAAGAAATCGGCTCGCCCAAGAAGGCTGCCTCCACCGGTGTACTCGTAGGCAAGCTCACCGACTTGAGATAACGTCCGACCTCAGCCTTACTAGGGGCTAATGCACTATGTACCGCATAGAGTTCCTGATAATATTTACCAAATGCTCTTGCGATCCCTTCCGAGTCAGTACACACTGGACCCTCTTGATCTTCCTTAATTCCTGCAATAAATTGAGAGGACTCTAGTTGCCGAATACGTAGGGCAAGAAGCTTGCCCGGCCTCTCCCCCGACTCTAAATATCTGAATTTAGTTCTACGTAGGGCCAAGTAACCCCACTTTCTTCTGAGTGGACTCCATTTACTATTACTCTCTGTGTCCTAATCTCCAGCCAATTCTTTACCCAGGCTGTCATCTTGGGACCCACTCCCAGGCTGGCTAACTTGTATATTAATCTTTTGTGTGGGACTGTGTCAAATGCCTTCCTAAAGTCTAGGCAGGCCATGTCCACAGCCCTCCCTGATCTACTACTTTGTCACCCAGTCAAAGAAATCTATCAGATTCATCTGGCATGACCTTCCTGCTGTGAATCCATGCTGCCTAGGGTCCTGTGCCCTCTGGCCTCTAGATACTTGACAATTCTTTCCTTCAGAAGTGATTCCATCATTTTTCCTATCACTGAGGTTAAACTAACAGGTCTGTAGTTTCCTGCTTCTGCTTTGCTCCCACTTTTGTGAGGGGGAATCACTTCTGCCCTCCTCCAGTCCTCGAGTACCACCCCATCCTCCCATGATTTGTTAAAGAGGGTAGTCAGTGGTGTCACTAGTTCTACCCTTAGTTCTTTTAGAATTCTGGGATGAATCCCATCAGGCCCCATTGCTTTGTCCACCTTCAGTTTTAAGAGTTCTTTCATAACCCTTTCTTCTGTAAATGGGCTGGTATCAACTTCTGTATCCAGAGTGTTCCTACTGTTTGTTTTAGGTACCCTCTTCATTTGTAAATACTGAGCAAAAATATTTGTTTAGTATCTCTGTCTTTCACAGTCTCCTCTGCCCACCCTCCCTCCCCTTTATTAAGCCTCACTATCCCTCCCTTGGTCTTCCTTCGCCCCCGATGTACCTATAAAAGGTTTTATCCCCTTCTAACTGAGTTGGCTATCTTTTCCTCGGTTTGGGCTTTGCTGTTCTGACTGCCTTCCCAGCTTCCTTTTGCTTTAACTGATACAGTTCTCTGTTCTGCTCCTTCTGCGATTCCTTGTACTTCCTGAATGCTTTCTTTTTCTCTTGAACCTTCACTGCCACTTCCTTTGAGAACCATAATGGTTTCTTACATCGTTTTGTTTTGTTTATTTGCTTCACACAAAGGCTCTTTACCTCTGTGATGGCAGTTTTATTATTCCTCATTGTTCTTCCACCCTCCTTCCTGCCCATTTGCTAGTACATTCCTTAGGCACTCACATTTTGGCAAAGTCAGCCCTCCTAAAGTCCAGTACTTTTGCCTTGTATGGCTTGACTCTATTGCTGTGTTTATTGTGAACCATACTGTTCGATGGTTGCTAGTTCCCAGATGGCTACCCACTTCTACGCCTGTGATCCTCTCCATCTCCATTTGAGAGAACCAGGTCTAAGATTGCTCCTCTCGAGTGGGCTCCAATACTAGTTGTCTAAGGCATGCCCCTGTAGGGCATCTAGAATAACCCCACTTTGAAGTGGCTGCTGCAACTGCACTCCAGTTAACATCTAGCATATTCAGATCACCCATCAGCAATATCTCCCTTTTCTGCCATTCTAAGTATACTTTCTATCATTTTCTTGTCCATTTCCTCCCCTGAGAAGGGTCTGTATACAACCCTGTAATGGATTGTGGTGCCATTGCCTGTCTCCAAATTTACCCACAGTGCTTCTTCTCCTCCCTGTTTACCCCCTTGTTCTGTTGCTTTTATTCCTTTCCTTATGTAAAGAGCTACTCCTCCTCCTCTTTTACCCTCCCTGTCCCTCCTGTAGATAGTGTATCCTGGTATGTTTACATCCCAGTCGTGGTTTTGTGTGTACCATGTTTCTGTGACTGCCACGATATCCAGATGTTCCTCCTCCATCAAGGCCACTAATTCAGGAAGCTTGTTACCCAGACTACGGGCATTGGTACTCATTGCTCTCCATTTTAGATGGCTTTACCTTCTGTTGCAGCATTCCCCACTGACCTTTCTACCTCAGTCTTTTTCTCATTTAGTACCCTGTTTTGTAGGGAGAGGCTGGGATTTTCCTGCTGCTTATCAGTGCCTCCCCCTCTTTGACTAGTTTAATAAAATAAAAACAATCCCTGGTGTCTAGTGAAACCCCTGCACCCAATTCTCTCAGGCAGTGCTCCCCCAGTCACCACTCCAGTCCCCTCCCCAGGCCCCAATCCCAAGTGGGCTACCAGTACAGCCCTCCACTCACCTTCATGGTCAGCAACCCGACTGACATGCTCTGAATGAATGAGTGTGCTTGCACAAGCATGCACTCATTCATTCAGACAGCAGGTGGTTAATCTGGAGTGCCAGGAGAAGCAGGGCTCACACGATTCACTGAGGCATCGTTCCTGTTCAAGTGTGGAGCAGGGGGACTGGTCCTCAGGCAGGTCTCTCGTCGGTGGCTTTTTCTGTGCAGTGGGGGGTAGTCTGGCAGGGCCAGCGTGGCATGGCCCAGGCCTAATGGAGATGAACGCGGATTCAGTCCGATTAGGCTGGATAAAGCTTCCAGCAAGCAGAACACAGTTCACATAGTGGGGAACCAAATCACGACCCACTTTCAATACACAGAACATTTACATGTAAAGGATTCTACGGTACCAGCAAGCAGAACACAGTTCACACAGTGGGGAAACAAATCACGACCCACTTTCAATACACAGCACATTTACATGTAAGGGATTTCTACTGTACCAGGCAAACCGCTCTCCGGTCACGATTGCAATGTCTCTGCACAAACTGGGGATTCAAAAGCAGCTGGAAATCCTGACAGGCCAATCGCATTCAGCAAATCTTCGCTTTTCTTCAGGTTAAAGCCTGGTCACAGTCCAGCGGCTTAAATAGTCCTCACGACTTGGATTCAGTCTGAATAAACTCTATTTTCCCTCTCAGGGATAGCAGACAGGCAGGCCAAAATGTATCCCTTTCACAGTTCTCCCATGCAAAACTACACAGAACTGCTGCTCAAAAATCACTTGAGCTGTTACTTCTTCACTTCTCAGCTTAAAACTGAAACTAGCTGCAGCAGCCTGGGAAATTCCCCAAGATCCAAAAGGTTTGGTTGGCTGATCCTCCTGTCAGTCACAACAAAGGCTCCCCCTCCAGGTGCAAAAAGGCACAAAAAGCCCAAGACTACAATTCCTACAGAGTTTGACTCCAGGCAGCTCCTGTAGTACGGCTCCATTTTAGGTCCCACCAGTACTGATTGGTCCAATTCGCAGTCCAGGACCAAGATAGTGGAGATAAAGAAAACAGTCCTTGCTGCAAAGAAAGCAGGTTAGAAAAATTACATTATCATTATCACTCTAAATGATTTTCAGCAAATAGTTACATCTTTCAACAGAGATATCTCTCAGATTATTTATGACTGCAATCCAGGCAGCTCTTAAAGAGACAGTACACAGAGGCTTTACAGGCAGTCTCTGGCAATCACATTTAAACTGCTAAAACGCAGGACACCAGCCTGGCAGTGAGCATTTAGGCAAGCTCGAGGAAGACTTTTTGGGAACCCCCATTTGTAGGGGGGTTACGCCATTTATATTTAAAGTAAGGACCTTTAGTAGAGATGCAGCGGAGTTTTACTCTGCATGCGTAATTTCATGCTTAGTCGCCAAATTGCGATCCATGGAGCAGTTTATGTCACGCTGTAAGTCAAATTCTATTTGTAATTTTGCCTTACTTTGTGGGGTTTTAAGAGCAAATTGCACTTAAAAACAAACAAAGCAAGGAGAAGTTACAAATTGTGAATGTGCCCCCACCCCAAAAAATACTCGCAATCCCTGGTGCCTAGTGGACCCCCACCCCGCCGATCATCAGCCCCAATAATAAAAAAAAATTCCAAATCTGTAGTGTCTAATGGACCCCAACCCCACCGATCACCGGCCCCAATAATGAAAAAAAATAATACTCCAAATCCCTGGTGTCTAGTGGACACCCCACCCTGCCGATCGCTAGCCCCAATAATGAAAAAGTATATTCCAAACCCCTGGTGTCTATTGGACCTCCCACCCTGCCAATTGCTGGCCCCAATAGTAAAAAAAAAATATTACAAATCCCTGGTGTCTTGTGGACCCGCCACCCCACTGGTCGCTGGCCCCAGTAAAAACAAATCCCTGGTGTCTAGTGGAACCCCTTGTACCATATCCTCTCAGGCAGTGCCCCCCCATCCACCACTCCAGTCCCCTCTCTGGGCCCCAACCCCAAGCGGGCTACCAGTACAGCCCTCCACTCACCTTCATGGTCAGCAACCCGACTGACATGCTCTGAATGAATAAGCGTGCTTGCACAAGCACGCACTCATTCATTCATTCATTCATTCATTCATTCATTCATTCAGCCAGCTCATCATTTTAGTGCACATTTTTCAGGCGACTGTAGAAGGGAGGGTGGCTGTTCCGGTCTTTGGAGGGCGGGTGGATGGGGGGAACAGCGTTATGGACCCCTCTGGGGTCCACAATGCTGTTCCTCCCACCCACCACACCTGCGGAAGACCGAAGCAGCTCTCCTCCCTTCTCTAGCCCCCTGAAAAATGTCCCCTATGATGATGAACTGGCTGACTGAATGAATGAGCACATGTTTTTACAAGCACGCACTCATTCATTCTGAACAAGTCAGTCGGGCTGCTGGCCACAGAGGTGAGAAGAGGGCTATGCTGGTGGCCCACTCGGGTTCAGGGGAGTGGAGTGGTGACTGGGGGGGCACTACCTGAGGGGGTGGGGGAGGAGAGTTCCACTAGACACAATGGATTTTTTTATTGGGACCGGTGATCGGTGGGATGGGGTGTCCACTAGACACCAGGGATTTGGAGTATTTTTGTTTATTATTATTGGGGCCAGTGATCAGTAGGGTGGGGGGTTCACTAGACACCAGGGATTTTCATTACTTTTTTAAAATTTCGGCCGGTGGGGGGGGGAACAGAAGTTTTAGCACAATGTGTGGAATTTCGCATGCAAAATTCCACACTTTTGCCCTCAATCTGCACTCTGCGAATTGGCAAATTTAGTGAATTGCACTCCTTGAATAGAGCGCAATTCGCGAAATATTTAGTGGAGCGAGTTTTGTCAACTTCACTCACCTCTAACCTTTAACACCAGAGCAGTAGTAGAAGACATGACTTAAAAAAGGAAAAGAAAGAAAACGTAAATAAAGATCATAACAGAAAATTAATGTCATCTGGGTCTTTTCTTCCTAGTCTTCCTCGGGGCAAGTCAGACATGCACAATGTCAAGCTCAATATCAGAAGGTTCCTTCTGAGACGAAGGAATCGAGGAAGCTTCTGAGTCATCATCCTCCTCTGTAGTCTGCCCCTGCAGGACAGAATAACTGTTGCAAGTCAACATGGTGTCCTTATGGAAAACCTTTGATCATGAAGTAGAGCGAGAGATTCATCGTTTCCCGGTGACAACAGTAAAGCCATCAGACATAGGTGTAGGAGGAAGCATCCCAGGGGACTGCATCTCAGCGGAAACTTCTATCAAAGGAGAAGGAGTAGACCTCTGTAGGATGGTCTGGTGGGCCACCACTGAACAAGTGGCAGGGGACACTGGGACTGCTGAAGTAGAAGGAACACTAGTGCCAGGCACTGTGGCACCTGGTGAGGGGAAGGCAGTAACAGGCACGGCCTCTGATGTCAGCTCAGGGGCCAGAAAAGCTGGAGCTGGGTCTTGAGACAACACTGAGCCCATCACAAAGGAATACAATGCATGGGATTTCTGCATTTGGGCTTCTTGCACCAAATCCTCTTGATCATAATAGGAGCCTTTATTGTAGACAGCCCAGGGGCATTTCCTAAAGGAGTGACACAGCTCATCACAGAAGTTACACCTGATCAGGTTGGGACAGTAGAGACTGGACTGCTCAGTCCCTAACCACAATTCACACACCAGTGTGTCACAGGCATTGCTAAGGTGGGACAAGGAGCCACACATGTGGCAGGTTTTCAGCTGGCCAGCATAGAAGCAAAAGCCCCTATCACAACCGATGTGAAAGGTGCTGGGAAAATGTTGGATGCCCACATCTATTGTTTGGAGTTTCACCTTGATCTTCCACCCCCAGTCCAAATATTTTCAGTGTCCAAGATGGGAAGATAGCAGTCAATAACATCTGCCCGCTGCTTTACCCAATGTAAAATGTTGGAGATATGAACCCCTTCCTTCTTAAAAAGCACTGTAATGGTTTTTATGAAGGAGTTTGTCAGGGGAATGACAATAAACAGTGTCCACAAAGGAGATGTCTTAACTGAATTATATTTCATCCAAAAATGATCCAAAAGGTGTGGAGATCAGAAGATGACATTGAATTGAGTGTCACCTAAGGTATGGATGAAGGCAAAAATCTCTGCAGCCAAAAACCCCAGGGAATCCTGTTAACAGCTTGCAAGCCACATAGACCCAATCAGGATCTTCAAGGCCATCTTTATACTTAAGGTGGACTGCGTTGCACCATTTGGCTGCCTCTCCCAGGTTAGAAAACAAGTCTGCCATTCAAAATGGAGACTTAGTTGTCACTGACTTCCAGGGCAGAGCCACATCCATGTCCACATGGGGAACCCCAGATGTCTACTGTTGACTGGCCCCCTCCGGGGGGGGGGGTGCAACAGGCGAAGTCCCCGACAATGAATATGTATGTGTCGCAGAGTGTTCATCTGCTAGGTCCATTATGTCAGCCCAGGAGGCAGAGGGTAGAGCCAAAGTAGTGGAGGGCAAAAGTCCAGCAGGAGTCCCCTGTTGCTGAGCTGAATGACCCAGACATCCTCCCTCAATGGCTGGAGGGAGTGAAGAAGTTTGGGGATGGCAGCCACTGTTCATGGCTGAAGCTGATTGTGTGGAGGGAAGAGAGTCTTGAGGGTCAAAGGGCACAGAATGGACAGCAATCGATGAAAATGTTGAATTGGAGCAGGATGATGCTGGACAAGGCAGCTCATCAGGTGCTGACAACGGCAACGTTTCAACAAACTAAGAAGAGTCCCTATGGAAAGGAATAGGTGGAACCTCTGGATCAATTGCTGTTGTAAGCGGTGACTGAGAAGGAAAGCAAGATCAAAAATGTTATACCTGGGAGTAGCTAGTTTCCAATCCCCATTCTGCAAAGCAGACACCCCACTGAGCTGTGGTTTGGATCTGGAAACTGTCATTGGAGAAGTTTGTTCCTTGTCCACCACAAATTCCATAATCTGCGAGGAGTTCCCTGACCCAGAGGAAGAGAACAGATCCATAGCCAGTGCAGCCAACTCATCAAGAGGACAAACTGGAGGCAGAGTCATATTGGAAACTGAAACTGGCTACTGGCTCGAGAGGTCAGCTTCATCTGATCCGACACATTGCACACACTGTGAAGAGGTACCGGAGCCCGACACTGGGCAGCAATAACAAGATATCTTAGTGGCTGACCCTGTGGTGCTGAGGGTTGAGGCACTGGATTCCACACCTTGCACCACACCAATGACATAGGTTTGGGAGCAAGCTCGGGCTGCCGGGGGTCTGTGGGGAAGGAGAGGACTGAGCATCCAATGGACTGCTCTCCTCTCCTGGGATGGGTTCCTGGGTATTCCCCACCTGGTAGCAGCTTCTAGTGGAGGTTGGGTCACCACACACTAGGGAGGGATAGCCAAAGGGGAATGGTGTCAGCGGGCATCTGCAGGATGGGGTGGGAGCATGCCCTCCAAGTGCTGACACCATTGCATGTCCACACCATGGGGTCAGAACTAAGGAAAATCCCTGGCTCCTGGTAGGTGAAGGCAGGTCTTGTGGCTGGCCCCAACGCCTAATGCCTGGTCTTCCCAGATCCACTTCCAGTACTTCCTCCAAGTACATGGTCGCTCCAATAGATTTCAGATAGAGCACCAGGAGGAGTCAGTGGTCCCACCCGGGGGACTCAGAACCAGGGGGTTGGGCAGCCAGGTGATGCAGAGAAGGAGATGAGCCCACACCAGAGACCTGGGTGCTGGAGGCTTCATGCAGGTGGGAGCAGGCCACATTGAAAGACCATGCCAGAGAGAGAGTATAGGGTAAGTAAGTGAATAAAGAAAGTCCACAAAAAAATTTAAAAAAAATAAAACAAGGGGGCTTGTGGGAGCAAAATGTCAAATTGTACTTGCCAACGGGGCTACACCAGCAGCCCAAGAGGACCCCTCCTGTGAAGGCATCCAAGTGGCTTCCAGAATGGCCCTTGCCAGAGACCAGGGAGCTCCCACTCTCAGGTGAGGTGGACCGCAAGTGGAGTGCACTGAAAGCAGAAAGGAAATCTGAGGCTGAGGTAAGGGCACAGAACTCCATGATTCTGGTACAGATACTGAAACTTGCAGTGCAGCTCCCAAAAATGTATGCAAGGCACAGTCCTCAATTGCCAGAAGCTGCAACATTCTCCAGTGGTGATTTTGAATCTCCACCAACACCACCTCTGCATGCTCTGGACTAGCTAGCAGAGCTAAGCTCTACAAGCTTTGTGCCAATGGAGAAGCCTCAGGAAGACCAACCCCAACATTCAGCTGGGTGATCCCAGAACAGTTTGTGTCCTCACCACCAACAATGGCAGTAGCAAGAAATACCTTAGCAGAGGCCTTAACAGCATCCGTAGCAGAATCCAAAGCCAAATCCATCGAAACAGGTAAATCCTAAACCGTAGAAAATGCTGAGGTAGTATTAAACAGACTACCATCCTCTGGTGCCATAAGCAGAGGAGTGCCCACACCACCATCACCTTCCACTCCATCTCCTAGATCAGCCATCTTGCTGACCACTCAGACAGAGTCTCCCCCTACCGGCAAGAGTAGGGGAATTTCCCCAGTGTCCTGGCCAAACTCTCCCATTCACTTAACAAAATGCCACCAACAGCTTAGCCTGTTTTAGTATGTCCAACTGCATCTGTATCTCGCCCCTTGCTGCCCCACCCCCCAAAAACAGGGCAGGTCTGGAAATAGGCAAAATTGCTACACACTCATTTTCCAGTCAGTACAAACTAAATAAACAAATGACACATCAGATAACCAGCAGTTGTCAAAATCTTAATGAGAATGATCAGTGCAAGCCAGAAACCACAAATGTAATTTAGGTAAAGTCCCCACACTTCCAAAAGCCATTTGAGATAAAAAAAAATGCAGGCCACAGACAGACCTGCAGTTCCTTAGACAGGGAGGCCATGTTATAGTTGGCTTGATGCCTCAGTGGCACAGGATTGCTATTAGATATGCAGGAGACTAAGATCTATGTCCTGAGCTTGGAACTTCTACCATGGGCTGGCAGGAGGCTAGAGAGGCATACTGGAAGACACTTTCCTTAAGGTAGGTGTTGCAGCCCAGGTTGCCATGGGAGGACTCCTGGTTGCCCAGATAAAGAGTGCACTGTTTCCACAGTGTCAGGGGTAGAGTCCTGTGGGGTCACATAGGAGTGCTGACCCCTTACTTCTTATTGGGGCCGATTCTCATAGGGGTGCATGTTACATGCAGATTGCGCTTAAATTGTCTGTGCACCCACTTGGCCGCAGACAGGAGCAGGGTGCGCAGATTCATGACAGCAAGAACCCACAGGGCACCTGTCCACAGCCACAGTCTCCTGGCATGCAGTTGGATTGGGGCTGCGTGGAGACAGTGTGTGGGAGGCAGGCAGGCATCCAATGGAATGCTTGCCCTGGGTCCCTGTACTGATCCTTTGCACCGCGGGGGTGTACAGGAAGGTGCAGGACCTGGTGCAGCAAAACTCAGGACCCTCACCCTAATGGTCATCCCCAGCCCACCCTGGCAGCCTGGTGGGCAGGGATGGCAGTGTGCAGGAGGACCCTTTAGCTGCCATGCCCCACTGGTAACCATTGGGGTGGTGCAGAAACACTTACAGCTGGGTTCCTGACATGTAACATTTCCTTCCCTGGTCCAGCACCCCATGCCTTGGTGAATCGAGTGGAGTGCAGGCACACCCCTGGCACACCCCCAGACCACCTGTGGCATGTAGCTGCTCGAGCAGCAGAGGGATCCATTGTGCAACTGCCTGTGCACCATCCTTGAATGCCACTGGAATTCTGCGGGACACCTGCTGTGTGGCTTTCTGACTCCGGGATGCCTAAATACCTCACATATGTGACATGCAGGCATCAAGAATAGGCCCCATTGAGAGGGAGTGCTGCTCCCATACTTCTTAAAGTCTGCAATGTTTTTTGTTTTGTGGAATACAGTTCTTGGAGTCGGCACATTTGTAATTAATATCAACTCCTCCAGACTCCCATCTTCCCATCTCCCACCATGCTGCCAGTCGTTAATTTTGTCACGCTCATGCAGGGAAGGGAATGGAACATCCTGTGGTCTGGGCATGTATGCAGTGTCACACATGTGGTGTATAAACCCAGTGGGCTGGCTTGTTTTTTTGTTTTTTTTGGGTGGCGGGAAAAGCAATCAGCTCTCCAGTCTCACCTATACGGGCAGCATTCAGCACAGTCAGTATCAGCATCCATTCACCAAATCCTGGTTCCCCAGGAAAATAGATGCTTTGCTTGCCAGGAGGTGCTGCTGTCAGTCTGAACAGGGATTTTTGAGGGAACCATTCAAGAAACAAGCAGGTAAGTGCACGAGCTGTGATGCTGATGGGCTTGTGGAAATTAAAAATTCCAGTGGGTACAGAAGGAGGCCCCCTGAAAAAAAATGACTCACATGATACTGCCCCCTCCATTCATATCAAACCTTGGTCTTTGGTAGCAGGGTTGTACATAAGGGCAGAGTGAGAGACATGGTCCCCTTTCCACCGCCTCGTACTGAGGTTTGGAGAATCACAGCAAAATGAAGCCCCGGTTCAGCAGGTAGGGCAGCCAGCAGCAGGAAATGGCTTAGCCAGGAGCCCAGCCACCATCTTCACAGCTGCACAGGGATGGTGGCAGCAATGAGAAAGTTCAACCAAGAGGGAAGGCAGAAGATGAAGGGACTCAACAAGTATAAAAGAGAGAGCAGGATGGCATTAAAACCAATTCATTTAATCCCATGGTTTATACAACATATGTTTCGGGATATCAACAGAGGTAAAAAGTACTATCTGAGGCAAACAGAAGAGACATCAAATACATCTCCATGTTCCTGTATGTCATAATGATATCTTTCCTTGCACCATTATGTCATAGTGCATTCTGAACTCATTTACTGTAGAACTGTTCAGCCTTAGCAGCAGTACTGACCATATTTAAATGTGAATAACTTTAAAACATAAAATGGTAGCATGGAACTGTGAGTACGAAAGTTGCTCAGCACAAAATAACCTACAAAATGAGTGTTGTTTCATTTATAGATACCTTTTAGTTTTTTTGTAATTAGCAAAACAGTACAAAATTCTTTTTTTCACTTTTTCGAGAAACAAATGCGAATAACTTGAAAACAAAAAAAGACAGCGCGGTACTTTGAGCACAAACGTTATTCAGCACAAAAATATCTACAAAATGAGTGGTGTTTTAGTTATAGATACTTTTTTATAATTAGCAAAAAACAGCAGAAAAATCTTTTTTTTTCACTTTTTTGACAAATAAATGCAAATAATTAGCAAAAAAACAGCAGAAAATTAAATTTTGTTTCACTTTTTTGACAAATGTAAATAACTTTAAAAAGAAAAATGATAGCATGGTACTTAGAGTATGAAAGTTGTTCAGCACAAAAATATCGACAAAATGAGTGGTGTTTTATTTATAGATATCTTTTCAATTTTTTTCTAATCAGCAAGAAATGGTAGAAAATGTAATTTGTTTATCACTTTTTTGATGAACAAAAAAGCAAAAACAAAAGAAATGTACATCAAATTTTTTCATTATGTATTAGCCGTAATGTAAAGCTATGGGGCTCAATGAGTTATGTAGAAGCAGCAGTAAATCTTGTAAACCCTCCTAAACAAGTACTGTAACTGTTAATGAAGCTGAAAAAGTCAACACATTTCAAAGTCACAAGCACTCTTTAAACATTCCCAATCATGTTTATTTTATTTTAGTCTTTGGTAAACAGGTAAGGCCCAATAGGCACAAATGCCTGTTTTCTGGGGTGATCTGGGAACACTGGGCGGTTAAGTGATTTGCTCAGAGTCACACAGTATGCAAGTGGAGGTTGTGAGAATCAAATCCAGGTCTGGTCTACTGGATGTACCAAGCTCATTCATAGCTCGATACTGTAACCTCTAGGCTATACTGCCAGCCCAAAACATATGTCTGTATAAACAGAACATATCATGGCCTGACTGAAGATATCATATTTATCTTCATTTGAGGCAAATTATATTAAGATATCTCATTTGTGGTTTCGCCACTCATGTGATATATCATTAGCCTCTCAGGAAGATAAATATGATATCTTCAGTCAGGCCATGTCATATCCCCTGTTTACTCTTATTTTACTTGCAAAATATCTTGTTCTAGTCCTTCCTTTGGCAACATGGGGAGGTAGGTACAGGTCATTCATGATTGTAATACACAATGTATACGAGTGACATTTAAGGCAATTACCGGACCAATAAAGGTTATTAAAGTGAATTGATGTGGCAGACTGAAATGATGGGATGCGTGTCAAATTAGATCCTGTAGTCACTGTAGGGACTGTCAAGTACATGCGCGTTTCCATTGGTTTAGCTGAACCACCATCCTGGCATCCAGTCTCAAGTTCTTGTATTATTGTTTTTTCCCTCCACTGCCCAGCTCGGGATCCAGGATCCGTGTAATGACACATTTTTGCAGTTAGACTGGAGGAAAGGGAATCCTTTCAAGTCGCATATACTTGAATGTGTCATTTTAGGGCACTTAGTAGTGTCATGTGACATGGCTCTTTGCAAGCAAAGGGGCATCACTTCCTACTGTATATACTATACACAAGGGCATAGACAAACCACCCTGCACATAGGATTATTATTTGAAAAGCAAGATAAAACCAGCACTTAAAATGAAGAGGATGTCTGCAGCCATAGTTCCCATTTTTATGGTTGCATAGTGTTTGCATGTAACAGCCATGTACTATAGCTAACAGTAAGAGAGGCAGAAAAGCACACCCAGAAAAACTGAAGTTTCAATGCAAGTGGAAATTACATCAGAGATCAGAAAAGTAGTTTGCTTCACACTTTTAGCAAACATTTTAGCTAAGCTTTTTTTTATTTGTATTATGCAAGTCTCCTCTTGGAAGGCCCCTACCTAAGTGTGAGTAAATGTGACTTGTTGCATTATCTCTTTCCTGTAAACCCCCTTGTGCAGCAGGTTCCAGCAGTGACAAGTTTAAAACAAGCTGCTTGGCAGCACAGTGTCTCCTTCTTGCCCCCCCCCCCGCAACCCTGCCTCACCTCGCCTCATGCAGCACACACCAGTGGTGCCAGTTTCACCATTTCTCATGCTGCTGCTACTAAAGGCTGGCACCAGGAGCCCAAGTATGGTGACATTCAAGATCCCTCAACCCTCCCCCTGATAGTGACTGGTTCAAACACTCTTCTCACCTTACATTTTGACAATTGTTTTATTTAGTTTTTTATTTTTGTTAACTGAGTAAGTGCACTAGACAGATTCTGCCTATTTTCAGGCATGACCCGGAGGAGGGGGCTGCAGCTGAATGTCAACTGTCCTTGAACCAGATTAAGCTGTTGGTGGTATTTTTAGTGAATGAGGGACATTTGGCCAGGGACACCGGGGAAATTTCCCTACTCTTTTCGAAAAGTGCCATGGGATCTTTAACATCCACCTGATCAGGCAGATGGGACCTCGGTTTAATATCTCATCAGAAAGACGGCACCTCAGGAGTGCAGCACCCCCCTTATGCTGCACTACAGTGTCAGTAATGGGATTTAACCCAAGTGCCTGGTGTGGGGATAGAACCCATAGCCTTCTGATCTCCCGGCCTCACAGGCAAGTGTGCTACCTGCTAAGCCACTGACACTGCTCGAAAAGAAAAGAAAAGAAAAGAAAAGAAAAGAAAAAGCTAGTTATTTTAATTGTGATACTGATTGGTTGTAGCAAGTCAAAGGTTTTAAAAGTGGCCAAATAGTGTCAAAATGACCCTCAGAATGCACCAGAATGCATCTAAAACCTGATACCTTCTGGGGGCCTATGCGGCCTGCAGACCCCTTGCCTGTGGAGGGTTGGGGGGTTCGTGGAGACCTACACATCTAAATTTAGCACTACACCACTGCACAAGGTGGAAGGAGAAACCTATTGGCTCTACAGGAGTACACCATTATGTGCTCCCTCATAGATCAAGAGAGCAAGGCATCTGCTAAGTGAGCACCTACCGCAGGATAAAAACATTAAGTTTCTCAGATGGACAACTTCACAGCTCCCCCCATCTTTCTGTCCTAGTCTAGTAGCTCTGCTGGCCCTGTGAGAGGTGCTCCCAATGAATGTCGGGTGCAAGCCACTGGGGTAAGAGAATAAATTTAAGCTTGAGAGGTCTCCATAGGGTATGACAGGGGGAAAATATAGGTAGCAGAAAAATCATTTTGAAAACAAAGCCTCTTATCTGTAGTGTTAAAATGAATGATGTAATTTATGTGGTTTTGTGATTTTCATCATGCAGTCAACTAAACCTAAGGCAGGAAACTAAAGGATAGTTCAAATGTTGTGTGTCTAGTAAGCACTAAACAGGAGGAGATGTTAGATTCAAATCCCACCACAGCAAGAAACTCGCTGTGTGATCCTGAGTAAGTCACTTGAACTCCATATGCTTCCTTCCCCCAGTTTTGAAACACTAAAATAAGGACCACACGCACAGGCGAGCGCGCACACACACACACACACACACTCACATGCACACTGACAAATGGGATGTTACCCCTCAGTTGGGCTATGCCAGGTAAATAAATTGTGAAATTAAATGAAAACAACTACTTTAATAAACAATTATGTTGAGATACTCCCACACTATGAATCGGTTTGTTACTCAAACAAACTAAAGCTCTGCTAATTGATTTGTTAAAAAAGCAAGCTGTTTATTGAGAAACCTCTACATGATCAATCTCTTTCTCTCTCTCTCTATCTCTCTCTCTCTTGTTGCTAGTAGCCTGGTCTGAATTCCTGGTGACAGTTTATTTGTCTTTAGAGGCACTTTAGTGACAAATGTTTAAGGGGCAGTGGAACAAAGACAGGGAACAAGAGGGTAGTTCATTGAACTGACGGTGACCATACAGTAAATAGAAGGGGATTCAAGCTTCACTGATCAGCCAAGGCAGCAAAACTTTTGTACACAACTGACAATAGACATAACATTGGGACCTTGTTTATAACACACACTCACAAAAAGAAAGAAAAAGCAGCAAAGTACACAGATGGACACAACGAAGGTGAATTCCTATAATACTACTTAATGAAATTAGGAATAAAATCTAATTTAGACAAAAGACCTTTTGGGAGCAGACTGACCTTTAGGTCCTGCAGATTTTGTTATTTGTCACAACAGTTAGCAAATCATTTGGATCCCTCTTTTAAAGGTGACAGGAAACAGTTTGTACACCTCTAGATGCCCTCCAGTTGTTCTTTTATTGACTACCTAGTATTCTGATATGCTTTTGACCATTTTTGTTAAAGTAATAATCTAATTGTGTTGCCTTTGTAACTACCCTGAATACCTCTCTCTCTCTCTCTCTCTTCAGCAGTTGCTGCTCTCTGTTTTCATACTGCCTGAACGTTCTATGCCTTTAGTAATACCCACTCCAGACCATTTAGATGAACAACATGGAATGGGAGTTAGTGATGTCGTAGAATGTTTTAGAAGTAGGAAAATTAAGAGTAGTAGCTGGTGAGGAGAGTGGAACACTGTGTAGATCTGAGGGTACCCCTAAGCTAGATTATTTATTTAACAAAAACTCATCAAACCATATCAGAATACATGACTAGCATGGAAAGGAAGATGGAAGGGTAGTTAACTATGTAAAACAACCCTATGTAACCCCTCCCCTCAGGTCATGCCGTGAGATGAGCAACTTGTTGTTCAGTGTGCCCTCCTGGTGAAACATTGCAATAAATAAATAAAATAATGCCCTATCTCCTTTAAAAAGGATAGTATAAATGGAGGGCAGATAGGTGCACTGGGCTGATAGTTTGCCTGTTTTTTAGGCATGTGCCAAGCCATATGGCAATTATGCAATAATACATGACAGGTTATGGTGTATTATGGTATATTGTCATGCCTTGGGTGCATTGTGAGGCATGAGGTCACAGGCCGAGTGCCTTATGCACCCAATAAGTGATTATATCCCACGACATATCACACCCTGGAGTATATTATTGCTATTATGAACTTGTCTTATTTTTCTTGCACTAGGAAATTAAAAAAAAAGTCATATATAAAGTATTTTACTAATAATTTTTTTTCATATAGCTTATTACTCTTGGAGCTCTTCAACATCTGTCCCCCCTCCCTCGGCTGGCACCCACCTCCCTGGACTGACCTGGAGCTTGCTCCCCCATATATTTCCCCCCCATGGCAAGATGAAGAAGGGAGGGCCATCCTCCCCCCATACCCACGTGCAGTTCTGCTCCAAGCATCCAGGTGGTGCTGCATGTCGGGGGAGGAGGGCAAGGCTTCGTCCTGTGGCAGGATCCCTTTTCCATTTTCTCCCAAACCCGTGCCACAGTTTTACATCAGAAACATGTGCATGGAGTTGAGCACATCCTGCAGATCTGTGGTCCCACTCCTGAGTTGCTCATTGTCTGCACTGACACTAGGTCTCTACCCCATGGCAATCAAAGGCTGATACAGCTGCCATCCCTTCCCCCAGCAGAGCTGTCCATGGGATGCTCAATCCTCTCCTATCTTGCCTACCACTGGCAACCCATACTTGTTCCCAAACATGGGTCACCAGCGTGAGGTAAGGTATAAGAAGCCTCAGCCCTCTGCGACCACTAGGACAGCTTTGCCAATTAGTTTTTTTAATGTGAATAGATACACTGGAGAAAAAAAAAAGATTTGAGTACCCAGTTCATAAGTAAGCAATAACCCACAACAGGGTATGGGGTTATTGGTGATTAATCAATACCCCGGGTACGTTGTGAGGCACGAGGCCGCACGCTGAGTGTCCTCACTGCACCTGGGGTGTTGATTAATCCCCATTAACCCCATACCCTGGAGTGGGTTATTGTACTTATAACATGGGTTATGTCAAAACAAGAGAAAACCCACAGAAAGGATTTTTTCTTGTGTTTAAAGATATAGAACATAAAAAATGACATTACAAAAATTAATTGGCTGCAATATGTATACAGAGAGAAATCATAATACAGTTCAAATTGAATATGTTGCACTTGCACTGTGTGCAGTATAGGACTAGTGGACCATTAGGGAGGCAGTATAGTGCAGTGGTTTAAGGCTCTGAGCTGCAAATCTGGAGACCTGGGTTTGAATCCCGCAGCCCCCACTTGCATACTGTGTGACCCTGAGCAAGTCACTTAACTTCCTGTGCTCCCAGGTTGCACCTATAAACAAGCTTTCAGCTTAGTGTGTCTCATCTGGTTAAACAAGCGGAAAAAAATTAGGATCTGTTGTACATGACACTCACATTATTTTGAGCAGAGGAAAAAGAAATCTGATATTTTCTACTGTTTGTCAACCTCTAACCACTCAAGCATGCAATGCCACACCAAAACAATAATATGCAGCGTTTAGTGAAGGCTTTTTCAGTCATACTTCATGTATCTATAACATATGGTGCAGCCTTCCCTGCTGACCCAAAACATTTATTCGTTGTCTCCTTATTGTTTGCCCTTTGCAAGATATAGATTATTTTGCTGCATCTTAAACAAGCAGTAGTTGTTAATGGAATAAACATGTCTTTACATAGTTTTTTGCTAGTGATAATGCATTTCTGACAAAAACATCAACATATCCATTTTTCCTATTTTCATTGCATTTCTTTCCTGAAAAGAGATATGTGGTTCTCAAGTTTTTAGAAGTTATTTCTCTCTTATCATACTCACTATGAAAAAAAAAAACATCTTGGTGTGGTGCTGTGCTGATTATCTTCTGAAATGTGTGCTAGCATAACCCTGGTGTAGCCACAGAATTAATCCCCTATGCACAGTCAAAAAATAACCTTCAGGAAAGAGATTTTTTTTAAAACTATTAGTGGCAACTATCTTTATAGACTTTGAAATTTTTTTTTACCCATGATAGCACAGCTCAGAGGCATCATCTTGTTTCCTGTGGGGTCCTGCTTCTACTCATTTCCACAGCTGGGAGAACTGGAGCACTGGGAAATTGTGTGACTTGCCCAAGGTCTCACAGTGAGTATTTGGCAGTAGCAGGATCTGAACCTGTAATCGCTTAGTTCCCCCAAGCTGGTGCTCTAACCACAGACCTCACTGCCTCAAGTTAACCTGAGGCATTAATAACAAGATTAATAATAAATACTGTATCTAAAAGAAATAATAAAACATACAAGGATAATGAATCGAAGGATGTCAGAAATACATTATCACTGAACAGATATACAATGACATTTCCGCAAAGTAACAAATACCACTACTCTAAGTGCTGCAGTTGAGTCCAAACACTTAAAAGATCACTGGTGCTTAAGTTTAGACTGTTGCGGACAACAAACCACAGAACAGATTTCAGTGTTGAAACTGGAAAAGTGTTCTTTTTAACTTCAGGTTGTGTGTGTCTGATTGATTTAAACAATGTACCGCATACTTGAAATATTTACTAAACCCTGCCTTTAATTTCCTTAAATAGCAGAACGATATACTACCCCATAGTAGACTGTACACACTATATGTTAGCACAATGATGGCCATTCTCCAACAAGTAACCAGGGGCTCTAAATAAATGATTTCAACAATGTTTTATTATTGGAGGACAAGAGCCCTCAAGCTGCATTCATCGGGGAGAAGTCGAGTGGCACTTTTGTCATGGAAATGTTAAGCACATAATAGTTCAGGCAAACAATGTGGAGCCACTTCATTCTTTCAACCATGCTGACATGTCTTAAAGGGGAACTGCAGGGAAGGATGTGGGAAAGATTTGCTTTCTGTGGAAGCTTTCAAATAATATTTGGACTGCTAGATTCAAACGCCTCGCCAGTAAATATGCTGACATGGAAGCGTGTGAACATGACTGCTGAAAATGAAAAAACCTGAATCAGAAATGATTTATGAAGTGAGTGACCTAATAAAGGTTGGCCTGTTGGGTTTTGGTCAACTGGGTTTGCATGGCCTGCATTATAGCAAATGCATTACAAATGTTATTGTTCAATATTAATACAAGGGAAACTATATTAAAAATAATAGTAGAAGTGGTGAGATAGCCAGATTTGGAAAAGAGATCTTATTTTGTTAATTCTGGAATATGGTGATTACACACACATGCATGACATCACTACTATGATGATATTATCTTGTTACAATTCTCATTATTACTTCTAACCTTTTTTTATTATTTGGTAATTGGGTACGGCCCACTGGGCCCAAGTCTGTATTCAGTGGTGACCTGGGAGCAAAAGGGAGGTTGAGTGACTTGCTCAAGGTCATACACTACGCAAGAGGATGTTGTAGGAATCAAATTCAGATCTGCTGGATGTGCCAAGTTCATTCACAGATACTCCAGAAAACCTCTAGGCTATGCTGCCAGCCCTTAAAACCACACATAAATATTGTGCAGTAATTTGGAGATATACTATCCAGCAGATGAAATACCAAGTGCCCAGTTCCAGAACGTAATGAAAATATTGGGAAATGTAAACTAGTGTTTGTTTTGCACTGTTGTGAGCAAAATATTGAACATAAGCAGATGTAATTTGTACATTTTGGCAAGTAGCCTGCTAAAAGCCAATTAAAACTAATATATAGGAGTTGATGGAGACTGGTCTTAAATGTATGAAAATACATATGTTTGGTAAGATTCCTAAATTTGTATTAAAACAAAATAGCCAACAGATGGACTAGTACATCCTATATGTAAGCTTTAGTAGCCACTCATCCATATAAAAGAAATTACTTGTTTCTAACTCTGTGGATTCAAAGGCTAGACTGAAAAAGCACCAAAAAAAAAACCCACAATCCACTAGGTTTTCACAGTTCCCTATAACACATATTTTCAAATTCAGGGTGCTTGGAATTAGTGCCACAGCAAATAATGGTTTAAATACAGGTGAAGGACACTGAAAACAGTAAGGTTCTTCCCAATACCTTCATGTAAATGTTGTAAGGCCACTTTACTTCAGAGCAGATTTGTATAGGAGCACAATATTTTGCCTTGTCAATGAAAATAGTACTGTCTCTTTAAAAGGACACAACCTCTCTCCCACCCCATTATTAATTATATTGCTTCTTTATTATTGTTGTTGTTAGAAATAACAAGGGAATAGAAGTGTTGGCCCCCCAACCTGGATTTACTCTGAAATGTTTTCAATTAACTCTTGGCACTAGGGGAAAGCGCCAAACATTTCCCATGCTGAAATATGGAAAATCTGCAGGGAGTGTCTCAGCAGGAGTGGAATTTCATTAAAACAAGCACAACATAATTCAACAACTTCTGCTCCCTCCGTAAGCCCCTCTATTGATAAGGAGTAGGAGGTGATTTTTATGGATTTGCAAAGGGTAATGATTTCATAAGATCTTTTCAGGGGCTTTTTGGCTAAGGCTTTATGTCTGTTATCTGATGAAAAATGATCAGACATTTGGCATGACTGTGACTATTAGCTAACTGTCTAAACTTAAGGCTTGTTTTTAAAGACAATTATTCTTATCTTTGAAATTATTTTGAAGTGGAAGTTTGAAAGATGCAGGGCAGTTTCTCGGACAGACTTTATTCTAATCCTGCACCCTCGACCTGCAATGCAGATATAATGATTGTTGCTACTTTTTATAGAAGTACTGGTAAAGTACTATATTTTCTTTACAAAATGTTTCCTTTAAAACTTGAAGCAGCAGTATTTGTTAGTCAGCAAAAAATGTCATATACTGTAGGTTTTCTTTTTAGCAAAAATGTATTTCTGTCAGCCTTGAAATCATCCTCAATGTATTTCCAGTTCTCAAATATTCTTAAAAATCAGCTTTTGTAGCTAATTTTGTAATTAGTTACTCGTCATTAAAGATGGCTGCCACTCACAATTCTTACAAATCTTTTCTGTTGAGGTTCCCTGTTTAACATACATGACAGATTCATACTGTGGATGTTTTAGTATGGTATCAACACATATGTCTGATGGTAAACATCACAGCACTGTACCCAGGATCGACTCTCTCTCTCGAGATATATATATATATATATATATATATATATATATATATATATGTATATATATATATATAACTTTTAAAAACGTCACAAATCCTGTATCTTGGTTCAGAATTGAATGAAATCTAAAAGATAATTGTACCTTGATATGTTTGGCAGAAAAACATTATTGCTGAAAAAACTATGTAGTGACAGGACCAATACTGCTGCTTTAAGGGACAGTTATATTTTCTGTACATTGAAACATAGCAGAAGTATTTCATCACTAAAGGGCTAAAATGGCATGTCACACTGATTTAGTGAAATTACATTTTGTGTCAAAATATGTGAAGCCTGTTTGTGACTGTCTTGTAAGCACTAGCAGATTTGTTTTGTTACATTATAATGATGTTGATGACCTTGGTAAACAATAGTGGGACTTCAACTAAAACTAACTTATGTAACAAAGTATTTAAATGTTTGTACTATAGTCTTAGACATACAGTCCAGCCCAGGCTCAATTGTTCCTCTAATTGTAACCCCAATACTATCAAATCCGCAGTTTCCCAATCCAAGCTGCCTCTTTGATTCCATCACATCAAGACCTTGTTCAGATCAAGCCTTTGAAATGAGAAAAGATTTCTAATCCGGTTAGGACAGCTGGGTCCAGCTCAGTCCTGTGAGAGATAAAGGATTACAAAGATTTCTGTCTTCAAGTAAACTGTTCAAAAACATTCCATGTAGGTTAGCTTGGAAAGCTATGGACTGCACATTAAAACCACTGCAGGAGAGTAAATGAGGATTATTGTCATATGTTATTGTTGGATGAAATAGACAGAAATGTGTGTTCAGCACTCAAAACATCAGTCCTAAAAATGTTTTTTTTTCCTGCTGTGTATAAAATCACAGAAAATCAATATAAAAACATTGAGGTTGATGGCAAAAAAAGAAGCTATAAGTCCCAGCCTTACCTAAGGAGCAGCTGACAAATTCAGAACTTAAAAAAATGATAGTTCAAAAAAATCTAGTTTATATTTCACATTGGCCCTGCATTTCTTCTCCTCCTTTTCATTATTTATCGCAGAGATCATCTGCATGGAAACAGAATCGCTATTCCTCAAGAGTTCATCTGCTCCTGTTGCATATCCCCCACATGAGGTCATGATGCTCTGCTTGTGGCAACACAGTTATTCCCGGGGCAGCAGACTGTGATGTCACAACAGAGAATTATGACTTCAAGTAGGGCATTGGCATCTGTGAGACATAAACTGTAAGGGACTTAGATCCTGGTTTACACAAATTTCCTTGGTAAAACATAGTGGGGAAGAGAAATCTATAAATGATAACTGAATTACAATCCGAATTGTACCTAACAGTTATGTTTTACAACGTTTTTTTCACAGGCATCAGCAGCTCTTTAAGGTTGGATGTGATGACCATAGGGGCCATTCATGCCTTCATCTTCCTCCACTCCTCTTACTACCTTACCAGTGCCATATGTCTGTCCCTTCCATATTTGAACCCCTCCACTAGCTGAGTACAGACAACTACCTTTGGCAGTTTGTCTCCCGGTCTACCACCCTGTCTGTGAAAAAAATATTTCTTGATATCCTTTATCTCCCCATTGTCAGCTTCACTGAGTTTCCCCTGATGCCTGTATTTCTCCTCAGTGTGAACAGTTCTCTGCCATACCACATGTCAATTCCATGAAGGTACACATCTCATCAAATCCCCCTCTTGTCTTGCCACCAGAGTGTAAATGCTGACATGTTGACATCCTCTATCCTCTCCATCTAGGAGGTCCCTTGTTACCCTTGGTTCATTTTGGTTTCTCTTCTCTACACTGCAGTGTATAGCAATGTCAGTGGCTCAGTAGGTAGCACTCTCGCCTCTGAGGCCGGGAGATCAGAGGGCTGTGGGTTCAGTTCCCACATCTGGCACTTGGGTTAATATCCCAGTACTGACACTGTAGTGCAGCATGAGAGGGGTGCTGCACTTCTGAGGTGCCGCCTTTCGGATGAGACGTTAAACTGAGGTCCCATCTGCCTGGATTGGTGGTAGTTCAGGTGGATGTTAAAGATCCCATGGCACTTATCGGAAAGAGTAGGGGAATTTCCCCAGTGTCCTGGCCAAATTTCCCTCATTCACTAAAAATACCACCAACAGCTTAATCTGGTTCAAGGTCAGTTGGCATTCATCTGTATCCCTCTCCCCCGGGTCGTGCCTGAAAATAGGCAGGATTTGTCTAGTGCACTTACCCGGTCAACAAAAACTAAATAAAATAAATAAATAAACACTGCCTTGCTTTACCTTGTCCCTGTCTTTCCTACAATGTGGACCCCAGAACTGCATGCAGTACTCCAAGGGTGGTCAAACCAGGGATCTGTACAAGGGCAGGATAGCATTCCTTTTCTTACTGCTGATCCCCCTTCCTGTGCATCCCAGTGCTGTATTTGCCCTATTGCACTAGCCTGATGTTTTCAAGTTGTCCATAATTATCACCTCCACGGTCCCTTTCCTTCATCATTCTCCCAATCTCTTCTCCACCCGTTCTGCATTCTGTCCTTGGATTAGCATTGCATTTTAATCCTCAGAACCCATTCAGCACAATATTAGAAACTATATTTGTCAGTTGGTGAAAAATTACTCAAAGTGAAAATGTAAGCATGAACTCACCCATATACACCCGAATAAAAGTAAGTTCCTGAAGACAGACACACATACTCTCACACACACACACACACACACACACACACGCATGCACACACACATTGATAGGTTGTTCTGTACCAGGCAGTGTAGAAAAGCACAGTTCAGAGCATGATTCTGTGTTTTTGGAATGCCACGTAGTTTACATTTTAAAGTTGCAAAATCTAAGCCTCAAAACTTTGTTGCCTCAAAGTGTGGCCACCAGAATTGATATTGCTGACTTCATAGCTTTATTGTTACTCAGTCCACCTATCTCATCCATGTTAAAGCACATTCATTTTTATGTTCGTCGTGCATGCACATGTAACAAACATGTTTTAGAAGTGTGGTTTTTGAGAGGTGTGACGCTATCAGTCCAACGCTGAGTGGTCTGCAAGGGGCTCATCAGTGTCACACCAATCATCAGCCAGGCTGATCATGACACTGTTCTGGCTTGCTGGGCAGAAACCTTGTGTAGTTAATAGGAGAGAGCCGACCCAATCATGAGTTGGTTCTTTCCATTGATGTACACTGCCCAGCAAGCACAGCTGATCTGTCATGATCAGCCTGCTGAGGTTCAATTACACCCTGTAACAAAGAAAACTGTCCATTGATGTCTGTTGCTGCGACCACTGTTACTGGCTTCCCCATGCCAGACTCCCACTCAGCACCCTCCACCCCACCCCACAAACATAACAACAACACTGGGGGTGTCCAAAACCCAGTGTCGCCACTTGGAATAAAGAACACTGTCCCTCATAGTTTCTTTTTTAATATACCCTCTAACAAAGAATACTGTCCATTGATGTCTGTTGCTGTGCCCACCATCAGCCCCCCAACCCTCCCACTCAGCACCCACCTCCCACACACCCCAAGCTCTTATTTACCCACTGTAGGTCCAATGCCATAACCCTTTCTGGACTGCAGACACATCTTCACTCTTCAAAGCCAGACTGCAAATTGAGGAAAGCAGGTGTATGGTTCAATGTATTTCAGTGGGGATGGGGTTTTGCACTTAGTGGCATAACTTGGTCATTTTTGAATATTTTTGCCCACATTTTCAACATGCCTTTTTGGGACCACACCTCATGAATAATGACAGTGAAATCAAGCAAATTTGTCATGAAAGGTGATTTCATGATCACTGCTTCAAATCACCTTTCATGCAGGAGTGGAACATTTTTCTCCACACTTGTTCATAAGGTAGGGTCATAAGAAGGCTATGTTGAAAATCTGGGGTAAAAATATTAAAAACCAATAAAGTGATGCGCCTATGTTGAAATTTGCAAATGCAGGCATGTAGCTCTGGTAATTTTCAATATTCTGACCCCAAATCTTCAACACAGACATTTCTTCATAGCACCTCATGAATGTGACAGCTGTAATTTTTCAAATCCTGGCCAAAATGTGTTTTTGCACATGTGGAGCCAAATCACCTTTTGGGCAGGATTTGAAAATGTTCTCCGCCCTTGTTCATGAGGTGGGCTCATAAGAAGGCTATGTGGGGTTATTGAAGAAGGCGATGTTGAAAATCTAGGGAAAAAATATGAGAAAACAACATAGTTATGAGTCTACATTGCAATTTTTCAGCACATGTCAGGAACTATGGTAATTTTCAATATTTTGACCCCAACCTTTCAAAATACTGTAGCCATTTTTTCACACCGACTCATGAATGTGACAGCTGTCATTTCTCAAATTCTACCCAAATGTGTTTTAACACTCGTGGGGCAAAATTACATTTCAGCCATTGTTTTATAAATGACACCTGTCATTCGTAGAAGGTGTGGTTATGAAAAGATTATGTTGAAAATTTGGGGTAAAAATGTGAAAAACCAACTAAGTTATGAGGAAACTAATTGTTGTGACATTTACTCATAACTTTATTTTTTGCAGATTTTGGCCCCTAATGTTCAACATATCGCTTGTGTTACCCCACCTCCTGAACATGGCAGGTATCATTATTCAAATTCCCTCTGAAACTTGTTTCCACAGTCACACAGCAAAATCACCTTTTGGATGGGATTCTAAAAATGTCACCTATCTTGATCATAACGTCAGGTCATAAAAAAACTGCTGGACATTTGAGGTCAAAATGTTGGAGCCCACTTAAAAATAGATATTGCCTCTCAGCTGCCTTATCCTGGGTAATTACAATCTAACAATGTGTCAAAGCAGGACACCATTGAAAATGAGATATTGCATCTCATCTGCTCTATTCTGGGTAAATATATAGTAAAAATGTGCACAAGCAAGACCTGGTACAACAGCAATATCAGCAGCGTACATTCTGCATTGACAAATGCTTGTTATGTTTAGTTACAAGTCAAACAGATGCAGCCCATACTCATGAAATGCATCACATTAACCTTTCTGCAAGGTAGAATTTTCTGTTTAGTTTTTACTGACCAGGAACTGACATTAGCATTCAAGTAGGTATCTAGAGACCTCAGTGGTCACATAATCATGGATGGCTGCTTTTGATAAACACTGGTTTAGAGCATGTTATATTAATGAATTACTCACTTTTGAAAAGCAGGTTAAAAACTGTTTAATACTCTGGTAGGCTATTCAAGTCAAAAAGATGGTTTTCTAAACATGTCATTTACCAAAACTAATAAGATTGCCACCTTTAAGGAGGTAACTTGGGCTTAATGTTTTGTCTGGAACTTGGTATGGTGTTTGATACTGTACTGCATGGAAAACTTGTGGAAAAGTAATGGATATGGAGTCCACAAAGAAGATGGGAATTGGACAGAAAAAACCTGACAGGCAGGAAGAGAGAGTGCTGAATGATGGTTACCATGCCGACTGGAAGGATAGGTGGAGTGGAGTGCATTAAGGGCCAGTGCTGGGCCCATTACTCTGTATTTTATTTTATTTTATTTTATGCTTTATTTCACTTATTTAAACTTTCATGGCTGGGATAGGCACAATGAGCAGGGGCTTGTTTCTAGGTGTAACCCAGTGAAGGGGAAACAGCAGGGAGTAAAACATCAATGATAAATATAGTGATAAAAGATGCACATGCATAAACAAGAAAAATGAGGTACATGCAATTCAATAAAAAGAAGAAAAGCAATGTAAATGGTGTGCACAGTACATAGGTTATGTGATAGAAAGAATGAAAGCTATGTAATAGAATCATGGTAGTATAAAATTTATATTACAGAATATACTGAGTTTTAAGCTGTACAATAGGATAAGAGGCAAAATGGGTAAATGCTGGCGGCCTTGGATAGGGCATGGTTGTTCTAATGTGAAGAGGAAGGTGGCTAGCTGCAGGTGCATGCTTTTGAGAAATGTGACAGTAAGAGTGATTTGAGAAAGAGCAGGGAGGATGAGAGACATATGGGGAGAGGGAGGGAGGTTGTTCCACGGTATTGGAAGGCAGCCAGAGAAAGCAGATTGGCTTGCTGCAGATTTACAGCAAGGAATAAAAAATGAACAAGCATTGGATAATAGTGGGAGTAAGAAGAAGGGGTGAGGAGAGAGGCAATGTAAGTGGGACCAGTGGCAAGTGAGTATTTGATCTGGAGGGAGAAGCAGAATGAGAGACACCAGATTTCTATGGAGGAGAAAGAGAGATTAGCATAGAGAGAGCAGTGATGGGTGAGAGATGGGGCACTAAGGGTGAAGTGACACAAGATATGATAAAGGTGGTCCAGCCTGGCAAGTGTGAACATTGGGTCAGTGCTGTAGACTACATCCGTGTAGTCAAACATTGTCAAGATCAAGCTGAGGATGATCTCTCAGTGGAGTGGGAGAGGAAGGCAGGAAGTTTTGTTGTGGTACAGCACACTGAGCCTAGTGCAAAGTTTCTTATGCATGGTGTCAATCAGAGTGGAAAAGCTAAGGTTCTGGTCCTGATAACCCCCCCCCCACCACCACCACCACCACCACCAAGTACTTAAATACTTCAATATATCTATCAGTGACCTGGAGTAGAGCTCAATACAAGACTGCTGAAGTTTGTTGATAGCACTACAGTAAATGTGCCATAAGACTGCACGTAGGTAGGTGGGCGGGGGAGGTGTGTTATAGGAGATCTGCACACATTAAACAATACCTTTCCTGACATTTTCAAAATGCCCATTAAAACACAGTGTGAATCCTTATCTACCCTAGAGGTCTTTGATACATAAATCATAATTTGTAGAGCCATGTTTTTTTTGGGAGGGAAGGGATCATATTTTGGCTCTGTGGAACTGAGCCACCAATCCCTTCCACTTCCCTGTCCCGAGCACTGCCTCTGCACTTGCATGTTACGTGATGCAATTATATGGAGAGCATGGGGTCACATTACATAGACTGTTGTAGGGGCTGGATTTAAAGAAGTTTTCTTTAGAGTTCAGGGTTCCGATTCAGAGGGAATCAAGGCCACCACTCAACAAACCAAGAGTCTTGTTAGCTGGGCAGTGGCCTTGATTCCCTCTGAATTAGAACCCTGAACTACTGAAAAAAGCTATGTTAAATCCAGTCCCTATAGTAGTCTGTAGAGCATGCCCTCACACTCTCCATATAATTATATCACATAATGTGTTAGCTCCGGGGTGGCACTCAGGACAGGGAAGTGGAAGGGATCAGTGACTCAGCTCCACACAGTCAAAATACGATCCCTTCCCTCTCAAAAAACATGGCTCTATAAACTATGGTTTATCTATCAAGGAACTCTGGGGAAGGTAAGGGTTCATACTGAATTAGAATGAATAAGCCAGGAAAGGTGCTCTTTAAGGATGTGGACAGAGAAATGGGGGCTTAGATTTAAGATGGGGAAAGTCACTCCAAGTAGGTGATGCCCTCTCCTCACCCCTTCAAATTACTCCAGGAGTTCTCTAAGGTTCCACCCTGGGTCCCATCCTCTTCTCCATCTTTCTTATTGACCTCCTTTCAATATGTGTGTCTCTGCTCATATCCACATGCACACAGCTCAGACTGTACTTTTTGCCTGCATAGCTTCAGTCACTGAGCCGGCAACAACTCTGCAGCATGACTTTGACAAGATCTAATGCTGTTTCTGCTGAAACTAACTCTTGACAAAAGCAAAATGGGCTCTATGGCATTTGGCATTAAGCAGCAACTTGCCAGGCCAAATGTAATGCACATCAGAGGTGTGAGATGCTACATAAACCCCGACAGCAAAGCTCAAAGGGTTTATGAAAGCATCCCACACTGAGGGTGTGCATTAAATTCAAGCATGCACACTACACCATGCTTTATTTTTAATAACTGCTGGTGAGCCATTTTTTTTTCGGTCTGACTTCTGTGACCGTGTCTCACACACACACACAGTCTCTCTGTCTCTTTGTCTCTGTCTCTCTCTCTCCCCCCCCCCTTCTTCAGAATGAACATTTTGTTGTTTCTTTTCATTTTAGTAATTTTTTTGATTGTTTTTAGCTTACTGTTTGGAATTGCAATCGCGCTTAACAAGCTCTGTAGGCTGACAGCCACAGTCCCATTCCTACTTGCACTGACTATCGCAGGAAGCCGAGGAACATCAGGATTAACCAGATGGAGCTTTTTTAAACTTTAAAATTAGGATCAGCCAGATAGACACTAAAAGAAAAAAATAATAAAAAGGAGAGATGAGTCTTGATTTAGTGACTCCTCGCTAACAGATAGAGCCACCATATTTGCGGAACTGTTCAGCCCGCCCACACAGAGCATGAGAACGAATGAGGTAGCGCTCAAGCTGAGCATGTGAATAACGTAATAAATGGCCAGCTATTATGGCAAATAACAACTGGTTGAGCCCTTAGACAAAACTGCTCACCAATTATTATTATTCATTAATCCCCAGTTTATCCATTCATTCTGCAGTTCAGTGACTCACTGAACTGCGGAATGAATATATAAATTGTGGATTAATGTATTATACTGTGGCAAAAAATTCTGCAGAACCGACCACTGACAGTGATCAGTTCTGCAGAATTTTTTCTGCAGAGTAATACAATAATCCACAATTCATACATTTATTCTGCCACTGTAAGTTGGAATTTCTGCAAAAGTTGCAAAAGTGCATTCCAAAATTTTGTGAAAGTGAAATTCTGACTTTCGCCCAAGTTCTCCTGGCAGAAGTTTAATTTCACACAGCCCCCCCCCTTCATTCTTAAGTACATACTATGGGTAGCCAAATTATTGACAGTTGAATGTTGTTTGCCACGGCCAATTAAATTTCTCATTTGCGATTTGAATTTGTTATTGAACAAGAGGGAACTGCAATTAACCATTTCTTTGTGACATGCAGAGAAAATGGATACTGCCTTTGGATCAGCAGAAGGAACAGGTTTTGATGACTTGTACAGTTTGGAAACTAGGAGAAAGTGAGGGGCTCTGTTACTTCTGTACAAGATCATGGCAGAAGAGGAATTATTGGATCAGCTAGAATTAAAGTGTTGTATAAGTGAGAGTAGTACAATATGCTGGGGCACGAGGGTAGACAGGTAGAAAAATCTTTTAAAACGTTGCATCAACAGTTCATTTTCACACATGTAACACTCCCCCCCCCCGCCAATAATCCCTCTCACCTGGGCTGCCCCGTGGGACCGGGGGCTCAGCAGTGCCTCCCAGAGGGGCCAGGCCTGAGTCCTTACTAGTAGTTTCTGTGATGCCTTAGTGCCTCCACCTGGGGCCCCTGCATCGCCTCCTGTGGGTAGAACAGGTTAGAATGTTTCCCCAGGATAAGTAATGGTCTTCCCTCTAACGACTGCCCGTGAAGACTCCCCAGACCCACAACCACTCCCCACAATGGTTTTACATACACAGCAGGTGAAACAGATGAACAATAAATATCTAGTTTATTACTACAAGCTAATACAAAGGAGGTGGGGGCTACTCCTCCAAAACCTCCTGGTTACTAAACATTCACTTATCCCCACTTTCCCCCTTTCCCCTGGGTGCACCCACACCAGTCACAGTTAGTGGGTACCTCACGGTCCCTTAGTCTGCAGGCCTGCTGTTTACCATTGGGGCCCTTACACACTCGCACAAGTTCCAAGAAAAACAAAGATAAACTGGTGTAGAGGACGGCTCCCTCCTGACCCTCCTGCCAAAGAAAACAATGGTCTCCACTGAGCAGCAGCTAAGGGTACTCACAGTGCCCGGAGAAGGTGATGACCCCTGCAGTCCACAGCATGTCGTCTTCCATGAAATGGGTGGCATAGTTCTTCACCTGCCTGGCCTTTCCAGCTTTTCCTGCAGGCCTTTGTATATGGCTTTCACCAGGCAGGCCAAATCGTCCTTCTCTCCACGGTTCCTCTGATCTTTGCAATGGGGGGGCACAGCAGTTCAACTCCCCCTGGTGCCTTTCTAGTCTCCCTGGCTTCTCCCCTGGCAGGAAGATTGGTCCCTGATGCAGCAGCCTCCCAGATGTCCCAGGCTGGAGGTTGCAGTACCTTCAGGCTAAACAGTCTGCCCCAGTGCTTTTGAGCAACCAACCTGAGGGGCCCTCCTTCACAGCCCCAGTGGCTGTCTGGCTCCTTCCTGTTCCTTATGCTTGAAAGGAAGGAGAGAGAGGGTGGAGAGGGATGCCACCCCAGAGCCTTTGCCAGGCAAAACCATCAACACAGCCCTCTGGTTTCCTTTGGGTGGCCTGGGAATCCCTCTCCTCCTGCTCTTCCACCCTGCTCTCCTCCTCTCTCTCTCTTGCTCTCTCTCTCCCCAGCTCTGCCTTTCTCCACCCCTCTCTACTTCCTGCCATGGCGAAGGGGTAGCCAGAGCCTCCTGCCCTGCAGACAGTTTTTCTCCTCTCTTGCCTTTTGGAAGGGGGGAGGGGTAGAGCTGCCTTTTCTCTTTGTAGGAACCCATAACAAGTAGCATGCACTTTTCTAGCTAGACACCTGGTTCCTAACTAGCACCAACAATAATCACAGTCACAGCAAGGCTTGCATCAGGTCCAGCCACATCAATGGACCAGGCGTGAGTACCCCCAGGACAACGGGAGTCCCCCGCCCACCTTACTTAAGTGCCGGGCTTGGGGTGCTTACACACAAATGGCAATAAACTTGCAGATTTCACTCTCAGGTAACATTCTAAATAGTGGGAATTTTAAACTGTGTAAATCTAGAAATGACTTACTCATTAGGGAGGGCACATGGATATGTTACTTTTGTCTAGAAACTCAATAAAATATTCTTATACAAAAAAACATTAGGGAGGGCAATGGCTTGGAAGACTACAACTTAGATAATGGGAGAGTAAACTTGATTAGCACTAGCCTCTATTTACCCTAACCACTAAAGTATAGTATAAACTGCAGTATAGTATGGGCTGTCCAAGCATTTCCATTCCCAAATTCTTTCTACAGTTCTATTAAGATGCCACATATTTACAGTGTATGAATGTCCATTTTGTCTAACTTGGCTCTTATCTTTTCCTCTTTCAGTTATCATGTCTTTGTGCAGCTGACCTTTTTTGTAATGTGGCTCTTTTTGCACATTGTAAATTGTTTTTTTTTAATCAGTTTGACTTTAAAGATAGTTCCGACAATTAAGTTCCTGTTCTGAAATAACAATGTTTTGACTACTGACATCTTCAGTTTTCTCTTCAACTACAAAGATATAGGTCAGGATATTAAAACACTTTTTTTTTATCAAGATGTTCTCACCCTGAACGCTTGTCCCTCCTCAGCCCCAGCCTGCTCTAGGCTGGCAGCCACCTCCCAGGACTAACCAACCAGAAGTACCAACATGGATTTCCCCCCGTGGTGGGAAAAGGAGGGGATGGACCATCCTCCTCAGTGTCCTCATCCAGCGTTTTGCCTAGCCTGGGCAGTGGCACGGGTCCTGATAGGCTTGGTGTCATTCTGCCAGCCTCCATTTTTTCTACCTCCATTTTTACCTCAGTGGCATGCTGGAACTCAGACACATGTCCATGTAGATGCACATACCATGCGCCAGCCCCCCCGCTGAGCTGCAACCACTGCCCACCAACACACCTCCATACGGTGGCAGTACAGAAACAGTCTGTCCTAACTCTCCACTGGGAGACAAGAGCAGTCAGTGAACACCCAGTCTTCTCCCCACTGACCAACCACCAGTGGCCCAAATCCACTAATGAACCCAGATGGCTGGAGTGATGGAAGGTGTGGTGCCCAGCACCTCAAGCTTCCACATCACTTAGCCAGCTATATTCAAACACTTTTCATTGGACTAACTCCATCTGTACTCTGCAAACAGTGATGTTAGCATGCACACAAAGGTTAATGCTCCATTCCAGGCACTGGAAGTAGCAGTTTGCACAGCAAAAGCTGTCGATCACCATTTACTGATACATCAGCTTGCTGGGCTTGGTATATCTTCAGAAGCCCTAAAGTGTTTCACCAGCTATCTAGCAAACCGCACACAGCAGGTGAGAATAGGGTCTGCCCTTTCTGCTAAACTACCTGTCTGCTCTCGGGTTCCTCAAGGATCGCTACTGGGACCCCTTCTATTTAGCACCTTCCTCAATAATCTTCTGGCATCCTGTTGTAAATCAGTACTCCATTATGTGGATGATGTGGTCATTTTCTCAAAGATTGCTGACCCTACCCTCTTTCAGGCCCAACTTCAGAAAAGTTTTACTGAAGTTGAGTCCTGGTTCATCTCTCATAAGTTGGTGCTTAACTGCAAAAAAACTAAGGTCATGCTCTTCCATGGTACCAACAGCAAGTACAAAGCCAAACAACTGGTGATTAAAAACAGTGCAGGTGTTATCCTTGATCAGACTCAATCTTTTAAACACCTAGGAGTTACTCTGGATAGTATGCTCTCCTACTCCAACCATGTTGAGAATGTTGCCAAGGTAGTTAACATTCGCCTAGGCCTTCTACACAGGCATAAACACTGCCTTACTACCGAAACCCTCAGATTGGCTATCCAAAATTCAATTGTGTCTATTATTGACTATGGTTTGGTCATTTATGATTCCGCCACAGACACAACCCTACATCAGCTCACCACAGCTCTGAATAAGGCATGCCGTCTACTAACTGGTGCAATGTATCATACTCACACTTGTGACCTTTACGAACAAGCAAACTGGCTTCAACTCCAGGCTCACATTGAATTTCAAGCCTGCCTTCTGCCTAAGAAGGCAGATCTTGGTCTCCTACCACCAGGTTCCCTTCAGTTTTTCAGTCCCTTCCGAGGCACTCGGAGCACATGAAGTTCTGTGAGCCAAACTTTTACTGTCCCTCACTGTCGAACCTCGCTCCAGCAGCAATCCATTGCAGTTAGAGATGCAAATTTATTTAGTTCCCTTCATCCTGAGATTGCGATGACTGCAACCTTGGGACCATTTATGCAGAAGCTGCATCAATTCCTAGTTTCCAGAGCATCTTGTGACTGCTATACCTAATCTCTGCTGACAGCTAAATGCACTGGGACGTCCCTCTTTTACCATTTGTCCCTGTATAGCCCTATGCTGCTGCTGCGCCATTCCAGTCACAGCACTTCTTCCCTTATCCCTTTCCCATTCCTGCCCTCTTTTCATCCTAACTCATCCCCCCTTCCCTTACCCCTCCACTCCCACTTCCCCCCTCTCTCCTCTGTCTCCTCACCTTGTTCTCTCCCTCTACCCCCCTGCCCCATGGGTCTTTCCTGCTCAAGCTTCATTGTGGAATCTCCCTCCTTGCTCTTTTTTTTGCTCCTTCTACCCCCCAATTCACCCCATGTACTTTCTCTCCTTGTAAGCCCTTTCACACCTCTTCAGATAAGGCCACTGGCTGCACTTGACACAATATTTATCTTGCCATATTTGTTCTTTTGTTTATGTAATTACTTTCCTCATGTTGTACTACTTACTGAAACAATTGTAATTTGCTATTCTTGTGACTTGATGTGGAACCTCTGTAAAACAGCCCTTGGCTCAAAGGTCTTTCCAATATGTTAAATAAATAAATAAAAAATCAGTTAATACGTAAGTACAAAGTCACAGCTGGAGTGCAGGCTAATGAGAGGTGGAGTTATGCATACAGGGCATGCCGGCATGTTGGAAGCTTTGTAAATGTGCTAACAGCCTTTTTATGCAGCACTAGTTAACACTTTCAAAAACATGTTTTAATAGTGTGCAAAAAGTGCTTACTGATGAAAACCGTATACCAGTTTTCCAGAAAAGCTGGTACTGCTCCAGTGGAGAACACAGATAGGTAGACACAAAGATATTTACGGAAAAAGACTCATGGTCCATCCAGCTTGCTTGGTTTCTACTAGAGAAGATGCAGAGAATTTATCATTCACTGGTGAAGTTGCTGCAAAGTGGGGGAAATTAGCACTTCACAAAGCTTTATGAAGTCCACCAACCTTGCACTAAGTTCTCCAGTGTTTTTTTTTTATTGTGACAACTGAAAACACACACACACACACACACACACACACACACAGCATGGAGATAATAAAACCACCACATCATATGGTTTGAAATTATATCCACCCATCCATCCCTCCTGCTAGCCCCCCACTTCCCTAGTCACCCTGTATCTGGTGAACTATTTTCCGAGATGGTGGCAATACGCATTTGCCCCCCAACCCTGTAAAGCAAGTTTTCTGTCCTTGTTTAGGTGAGAGTTCCCGATCTCCAGTTGTTGTCTCATCAAGGACCTGTACAGGGACAGGATCACCTCCTTCTGTCTGCTTGAGAGGGCCCTACATATGCACCTAGCTTCCTGCTAGCTTTCCCATATGCCTTGTTACACTGGACTGAAGTCTTGAGGTGGTTCAAGTTATAGCCCCAGGTCCATCTCTTCTGAGGTCTGCTCCAGTTATACAGCTACAATTGGGTCCTGAGATCCCCTCTCCTCAAGTTCATTACCTTGCACTTTTTGGCACTGAATCTCAGTTGCCAAATCTTTGACCACTAGTCCTATTCCCCCAGGTCTCCAATTCCCTTCCACCTTTCTCACTATCCAACCTACCACATATCATTGGATCATCTGCAAATAGACACATTTTATCTTGGCTTCCTTCTCTAATGACGAAAATAAACACACTCAAGAGCACCAGATGCCGAACTAGCCCCTGTGGGACCCCACTCGTAATCCCACAACCTCAGAGTATGTGACATTTAGTACCACCCTTTGGGTACTTCCCGTAGCCAATTTCTCACCCATCTAGTGACATTCTCCTCAACACACAAGACCCCAGATTTCTTTATCAGCCTTCTGTGGGGTCACGGACCTTGTTAAAGCCCAAGTGTGGAATTTCCAGTGCTTGGCCTGTATCCAGTGCCTGCGACACAGCATTAAGGAAATTCATGATGTTCGTCTGATAGGACCTCCCCTTTACAAAGCCATATTGCTTGAAGTTAATCAGTTGTTCTATGATTACAGTCTCAAGGAGATTCCCAATACTGGAAGTTAGGTTAACCACTCTTTTATTACCTGAGTCCCTCCTTGTCCCCACTTTTTTGCAGGCAGATTACATCCTGCTACCCTCCAGTCTCCAGGTAATATGCCGTCTCAATTGAGCATTTGTACATTGGTGATGCTAGAGCCTTCCCCATCTTCCTGAGTACTTGCATGGATGCAAACTCTCTGGTCCCAGCTACTTACCCACCTATAACACTTTTAGCCCATCAAGCACCCTTTCCTTTGTGATACTATACATTTCCATATTTATTCCCTGCCCTACCTGTATGCTGCACTCTGGCAGTAACCCCTCCTCAACAATGAAGACTAATCAGAAGTATTCATTCAGAATACCAACTTTCTGCTCAGCCTCCTCCACCCAGTGTTGGAATTGCAGGGGGGCTTACAAGGGCTTGGCCCCCCCCAGCTCTGAAGTGAGCCCAGGTAGGTCACACACCACTGCCATTGACTAATAATGGGAAGGGGAGCCCAATTTAAAAATATGGCACTTGTGGGCACTCCTAGCTCCCACTTCCTCCCCCTGTTCCTCGCTCTTTCTGTATCTCTCTATTCCACCATTGTTCTTTCTCCTTTCCCCAACATACTTAAAGAAAACCTTGTTATTTTCCCTCACCCCTTCCACAGTCTTTAGCTCTACCTCTGCCTTGCCCCCTTCATTACTTTACTAGCTTCCTTTGTTTTAACAAGGCAGAGTGCCCTGCTTGCCTCCATCTGTTTGGCATTGCACAATTTGAAGGGCATCTTTTTTCGCTGTCATCACAACTGCCCTAGTAAATCACATAGGTATCTTATGCTCCTTCCCTTGCTAACATGTCTGAAGCAACCATTCATTACAGCTAGAATCTCTTCTTTGATATACTCCCACTTAAACTAGGTGGTGTTGTGCACCCATTGTACCGCCACTCCCACTGGCAAACCTTTTCCTATTAGTTTTGTAAGCATACTCAACTGGACATTTTTCTTTAGAGATAGTTTTATTCTTATATCTCCAAATACACCATTGTATAGAACTACCACCTACATCTCTGATGCTCTGATGAAGCTGTGACATCACAGTGAAATGTAAGTTCATCTGTGTGCACACATGCAGTTCAAGTCTGTCCTCTCCCGAGCTAGTTATCCAAGGTTTGGAAGTTATGAAAATGAATTTTCATCTAATAGCCAAGCAAAAGATGTACAATTCTTAATAAGGATGCAAGCCATATAAAAACTGTCCTGCAGATATATGTAGACTAACCAGAGAGGTGTCCATCTGTGGTAACGTGTTCTTATACCTTTTTTCTGTATGTGGTGGTTCTGTACAATGGCATATTAGGTTATGTAAGAATAAAACTGCCTTTAAAGAAAAAAATTCAGTTGAGTATGCTTACAAAATTAATAAGAAAAAGATTGCTGTTGGGAGTGGCAGTGCAACAGGTTATTTTGTATCCCTGATATCCCCGTACTGAGCACCTGCTGGGGTAGAACGCAATCAGTTAGAGTGTGGATCATTGGTATTGGTTTTCCTTTTTTTCGATATTCCTACTTGCTTTCTGCCTCATCTAGTTGTTGGTATCCTATAAGCCTCTTCCTTAGCTTCTCTTCCATCCTCTCAAAGTCAGCCCTTTTAAAGTTGAGGATAGTTGTCAGGATCAACTACCTCTCTGATTTCAGGGCTATGTCAAACCACATTGTTTTACAGTTGCTAGACTCTAGCTGTTCCTCCACTAGTAACCCCCAATTCTGTATTAGTTTGTCTGAACTAGGTCAAAATGGTAATGTCCCTAGTCTGCTTCTCCACTGGTTGAGTCAGGATGCAGTTCTGCATGGGGTCAACCAATGTCTGATTTATGCCACTCTTGTGCTGTAGAATGCTCCAGTTAGCATCTGTTATGTTGAAGTCACCTAAAATGATGACTTCTCCTCCAGCTGCAGCCTTCCTGATCTCTTAGTCTAGAGTCCTGTCTACCTCTTCTGTCTGACTAGGGTCCCTGTAAATCACACTCATGTGGTCAACCTTCCCCCCTGTAAGCTGCACCCATAGTGATTCACCCATGCCCCACCAGCTTTCTCCTCATCCACCATCACTCTGATACATTCCCTGACGTACATACAGTTCAACCCCTTCCATTTACCCTGTCCCTGCTAAATAATATGTAGCTTTGGGCCATGAGGTCTCAATCATTCTTGGTGGCCATGTTTCTATCACTGTCATTATATTAGGGTGCCATCTGTTGCCATTCTTAAGGCTCATTCATATTATTTCCAATTAGAAGTGTAGCGAATTTTGAAGGACATCAAAACAATTATTTTTTGGTGCCCGAGATCACCAAAATCTGGCTCCATAGCTTTGTAATGAAGACCCGTCCCTCCTCTGTTAAACAGTTCAGTTGTTCACCTCTAAAACAGGTTTTACACGTTTTCATAGTTTCTAACTTTTGTAAACAAACCCATCCTCTGTTCAGAAGCTGGCACTGAGAAGCACTACTAAAATGGCTGGGACATCATACGGACTGAGGTCATTGAAGCGAGACTGCCGGCAAGCAAATACTGAATTCCACTGGGGACTCTGTAAAAGTCTTTGTATTTCACCTCTGTTATGCCTGCCAGCATACTAATTGGTGCCAAACTCATGTATTAGCTTCTAATACACCTATTTGGTGCCAGTTAGTATGCCAAGGGGCATGACAGAGCTGAAATAAAAAGGCTTTTATAGAGTCCCCATTGGAATTCAATACATGCTCATTGGTGGTCTTGCTTCAATGACATCATTCCTTGTGACATCTCGGCCATTTTACGAGAGATTCTTGGCACCAGCTTCTGCACAGAGGATGGGTTTGTTTACAACTAGCAAAGATCCAAGAATCCATTGTCCTCAGAAGGCACAATGACTTCCTCATTTCCACTAATATCCTCTCCCTTGTTCAATCAGGGTTCAGAAAATCTAATTCCACCACCTCCTCCCTCCTCTGCTTTGCTGATTCCATACTCTCAGCCATGGATCAAGCTCATACTACCTCTGCAGTATTCATCGACCTCGTGAAAGCCTTTGATTCTATCTCGCACCCCCTCCTCATAAGCAAACTCCGTGCTGCTGGACTATCCATCCCTGTGATTAAATGGTTTAACTCATACCTCTCTGGTAGGCACCAGGCTGTGCAGGTCAGAAATATCCTTTTTCTTCCCCTACCCATCCTTTCTGGTGTTCCCCAGGGTTCCATACGTGGACCTGTCCTCTTCTCTCACTTTATTAATGATCTCCCCTCTGTCTGCTCCACCGCCCAGATACATATGTATGCAGATGAAACGGTCATCCACCTGTCTGGCCCCTTTGCTTCAGACACCCTAATCTCCCTCCAACGGGAATTTCACGCAGTGATAAAATAGTTCCAGGACCATTGTATCAAAATGAACATCAAAAGAACATTTTGCCATGATCGTTGGCTCAAAGCAAAAAGTAGCTAGGCTGCCTGCCCCCCCCCCCCAAGTTATCACTACTCTGGCTGGCATCCCCCTTGATGTGGTCCCAACCTATAACTACCTAGCAGTTTGGCTCGACCCGTCTCTTGATTAATCATCCCATCTAGATGCCTTGCACTCAAAACTTCACCCCAAAATTGGTTTGCTGTTCGGGCACAGGGATTGTCTCTCCCTCCCAGTCCATTAAGACTTAATAACTAAATGGATCCTCCCAGTTATCGACTATGCCAATATCGCCTATAGGTCTGTGCCCACCACCTTTCTTGCCAAGCTTGATGTACTTTTCGACACCTTCTGTCACTTTGCCTGCAACCCTTCTTTCTGGACACACCACTGTGACCTATATTTCACCCTCTTTCCCCTTCATTCAGAAGAGATGCTTAGCCCACTGCCTTACCTTCATATCTAAGTTTTAGTTTCAATCCCTCCAGTCTTCTCTCTCTCTCTCTTCTCTTCTCACTTAGGCCATCCCTTCCCCCTACCCCCCCACTCCTGTCTTTCCCATACTTTCACCCTCCTCCAATCCCACACGTCAGCTGGTCAGCACACTTTCTCCTTTTGCCTCTCTTCCATTTGGAACAAACTCCCCACCTCCATTCACCTTACCCTTCATTCCTGGCATTAAAGCATCTGCTTAGACCATCTCCAGTAACCTCCTGCAGCTGACCCTAAGCCACTAATCATTTTAAGCTGCAGTCCCCTGACCCCTCCCTTCCTGTTGGCTCTCCCATTCTCCCTTGTGATTATTATTTGTTTTTATTTGTATCTGGTTGAAATCTGTCTAATGACTGTATCTTGCACCTATGCTATGTAACTTTGCATTTTTTCAATGTGCCACGATGTACACTTTACTTTAGCACTCTGTATTTTATGCGTCTTTGTCGCGCTTTGTCATGGTGTGCTCCCCAAGTCCCCAGGTCACACCTGGAAATGAGCCTTTGCTCAGTGTGTCTTTCCTGGTAATAGATCTTTAAATAAATACATAAAAAGTTAGAAACTATGAAAACATGTTAAACCTGTTTTAGAGCTAAACAGCTGGACTGTTTAACAGAGGGGGCCTTCTTTACAAAGCTATGAAGACGGATTTTGTTATCTCAGGCACCAGAAAATAATGGTTTAGGTGTCCTTTAAATTTGCTCACAAATTGTTATTTTATTTTTATTTATTTATTTATGTATTTTTTTATTTATTTTATTGTAACCCCCCCCAGGCCACTTTTTAACTAGTGTGCATACCCCTCTTAAATACCTGGAAACACTGGTGCCCATGGACTGGTATACCAATTTACTTTACAAAAAGGTACGTACCACCCTTGGCATTAGGATGTATACCTGTCTCATTTTCTAGAGGGAAAGAGAGGTGGGGATACAGAAACAAACAACCTGAACCCTGTGTAAATGACACAACCCAGGTCCTGGGTGGAGGCTGCTAGGCATATGCCAGATCTAACCTGCTGAGGGGGCCCCAGTAAATCCACACAACCAGAAGCAATAATTGGAATGTCCATAACAGTGACTGGGATTGTGCAGTATGGCTTTATTAAACAAATGGAAAGTAAAAGCAGAAGTGGACCCCCAAGAGTCGGTCCAAGCTAGACAGGTACAAATTCACAAACGATCCTTGCACGCAATACAGTTCATGAACAACAACAGAACAATCTTCTTCCCAAATTCCTAAAAGGTGCATTTGTGGACACCTGGCCATGCACATGAACATTTCCTTTCCAATTTCCCAAAAAGGTGCATTTGTGAACACTTGGTCACACACATGAACATTTCTTCCCATGAGTGTTATTTGGTGAATCTAAGCCACACACTCAGAACTCTTCTCAAACATAGGTGTAATAAGTGAAATTCAGCCACACACCTTAACCTGCAGCTTGGCCTTCACTCAGGTAAAAATACTGTTGCCCTTTATGAACCAGGAAGCCCTGCCTTGTAAGTACTTAGATGGTGTTCCTCCCTCCCTTGGCCCCAACCCACAGCCTCTGCCATTCTTCAGGGTTACACCATTGAAATCCCCATTCTCCACCGACATGCTAGAGGTCCCACACTTTATCTTGTCACAAACTGGAGTGACCAGAGAATAAACTGCACTCACTGGGGTCCACAGTTTAACTTACTTCACTCACACTAGTGAGACTAGGGGCAATGACAGGTGCGATCCAGCCTTATCTACAGGCACATGCACCCCAAACTATCTAATCCCCTTAGAAAATGTGGAGATATGGTGTTCTAGAACAGTACTCACAGAAGTTGTCCCATCCACTGGGCATGGAACAACAAAAAGAAAAAGGCACTGTCATGGCTAGCCGGTCAAAACAGTCTCTTTCAAGTCCTATCCAAGGCAGCTGAAAACACCACAGAACATTCAGGGGATTGCCCCTTGAGTCCACTGAGAACATACAGTTTCTTCCACTTCACAGGGAGTAGAAATCAGGAAATCCTGCTGTAGCCTTGTTTCTACCACTTCAACTGGATGCTGGAAATGACACTCCACTAGGGAGAGATATCCTGGGCCCTCTCCTCAGAGCCCACTGGCAGTCCTTCTACCACTCTCACCTCCTCTCTCAAGCTATACTCACTCCAAATTCCAACTCAGAACTGAGCATTCTAAGCTCCCCAGAGCAGCTGTCCACAGAGTGTATCTTATGCTGCTGCGAGAGTTCTAAATGACCTAATCATTCTTCCCTCAGGCTAGCTGAGTAAACAATCTAATGTCATTATGTAAGGAGCCCCTAGTGAGCTCCCTACCTGCTGCTTGCTGCCTTCCTAACAATAATACTGATAGGATTCTAGTAACCCCAGGGGACTGGGTGGTTACATTATTCTTTGGTAACTGGGTAAGACCCACTAGGCACAGGTGCCTGTTTTCAGGGGTGATCAGGGAGCACTGGGGAGGTTAAGTGATTTGCTCAGAGTCACACAGCATGCAAGTGGAAGTTGTGGAAATCAAACCCATGTCTGTGTGTTAGATGTACCAAGCTCAGTCACAGCACATTATTCTAACCTCTAGGCTATACTGCCAGCACTTTGTGAAGTTTTTGCATGGTGAGCACTTTACAATTCACTGCAGTTGCATCAATTTTACAATGAGAACTGATGCAATGTTCCATTTTGGGGTGAATTTTTGCTGTGAAGAGCATCAATTCACAGTAAAAGTTGCACAAGGTGCAAAGTGTGCTACATTGGTGCAAACTGTGAAAATCATTTAGCAAGAAACTATACAAATTTGCACTGTTTGTACATAACTCCATGAGTTGTGGAGTTTAAAAAATTTGCACAGTGCTATTTCCAAGGCTTCTGGCTTTCAAGCAAACCACCCCTCATGAACCCTGACATCTGTCCTTCCTCTGTCCATTAACCAGTTTTGCTTAGCTTGTTCCATTTGAAAAACATTTAAACAAACCTTCAATCCATCACTTTTGATTACTCATGCTCAGGTATAGGTCCCTCATATAATCTGTCTGTGCTCCCCCAGGTCCCTGATTGCCCCTTCCAGATGGAGGAGTGTTTCTTAGGTCTTCCTCAATTGGGTGTACCCTGTGGAGGATTCTAGCACCAGCCTCCCTGTTACTAGTTTAATGCACTGAGATGAAGGTCTAAAACATCTGTCCCAGTGCCTTTGCTACCTCCCTAATTGGGTGAAAGCCATCCAGTTCAAATAGACCTTTGTCTCACCAAAAGGTGCAGCAGTCCCCAGGAACTGAAACCCCTCTCTGACACACCATCTTTCAACCAGTCATTGAATTGAATGATTTTCAGCTTACTTGCCTCCTCTCTTCTGTGTGCTGTGTGAACCTCAAAGAAAGTATGAGCCAACCACTTAAGTCTTGCCCCCAGTGTCTTGCAATTGTCCTTGATGACCCCTAGTGGCTTCCCTGCTAGATTATTGTCCCAACATGGGCAGCAACATCAGTCTGTCCTGCACTTCTCTAACCAACCTGTCTATCATAGGGTCACCCTATCTGCTGTTGCTGCACTATCTCAGAGCCCCTAACAACTGAGTCCCCCACTTTGAGCACCTTTTCCCCCCAGCTGCCCTTATCAGACTACACCCCCTCAGCAGCAGATTTTGCCACTGCTGTGGCCCTGTGGTGAGCATATTGCTCTACCTTAACTGGCATAATAGTATGTACCACAGCTTTCCCTGGAGGAAAAACTGTTGCTAGTTTTTAGCCCAGAGCCCACTTCCTTTCCTGCAGCAGTGATCCTCTTGCTCTCTCAGTTGTCCATGACATGACCTACCATCACAGGAGACCTAAGGAGATGCTGCTCCCTGCAGGATTGGTGATGGAGGAACTAAACATAGAAACATAGAATTTGATGGCAGATAAGGACCACTTGGCCCACCCAGTCTGCCCATTTCCCTACCTAATGGATAAGCTGCAGATCCTAGTTAACCAGCAGCCTACTTCTTTCTACCCCTACCCCCTAGAATTGCCTTATGGCTGTCCCATGCATGCTTGAATTCAAGCCCTGTTTTTGACTCCACAACCTCCTCCGGAAGGCCGTTCCATGTATCCACAACCCTCTCTGTGAAAAAATACTTCCTTACATTACCTCTGAGCCGCCCCCACCATCTTCAAATTGTGCCCCCTTGTTCTTGCACACCTCTTTTTTTGAAAGATGCTACCCTCTTGGACTTTGTTGATTCCCTTGAGGTACTTGAAAGTTTCTATCATGTCCCCCTCTCCCTTCTTTCCTTGAGGCTATACATATTAAGCTCCTTTAGCCTCTCTTCTATATGTCTTCCAGTGCAGACCCTGCACCATTTTAGTTGCCTCCTCTGGACAGCTTCCATCTTGTCTATGTCCTTGCGGAGATGGGTCTCCAGAACTGCACACAGTACTCAGATGGGTCTCACCAGCTGTCTGTACAGAGGGATAACAACTTCCTGTTTTCTACTGGTGATGCATCTCCCTATGCATCCCAGTATCCCTCCAACCCTCCTTACTGCCCTCTCACTTGCCTTACCTTTAGGTCATCTGATGTATTAAACCCGGTCCCTTTCCATTTTGTTGTTGTTAGTATCTCACCCCCATTGTGTACTCTTCCCTGGGTTTTGTTTCCCAGGTGCATTACCTTGCAATTCTTAGCATTAAATCTAAGCTGCCATACATTCGACCATTCTCTAACCTTGTCAAGTCCCTTCTCATCCTTTCCACCCACCTTGTACATCAACTCTGTTGCAGATCTTTGTGTCATCTGCAAAGAGACATACTTTCTTCCAGTCCCTCTGCAATGTTGCTTATAAAGACATTGAAGAGGACTGGTCCTAATACTGAACCCTGCGGCACCCCACTAGTAAACCCCCTTTCTTCAGAGTGGACTCTATTTACTATTACTCTCTGTGTCCTATTCTCCAGCCAGTTCTTTACCTAGGCTATCATCTTGGGACCCACTCCCAGGCTGGCTAACTTGTATATTAATCTTTTGTGTGAGACTGAGTCAAATGCCTTGCTAAAGTCTAGGTAGGCCATGTCCACAGCCCCTCCTTGATCTACTACTTTGGTCACCCAGTCAAAGAAATCTATTAGATTCGTCTGACATGACCTTCCTGCTGTGAATCCATGCTGCCTTGGGTCCTGTGCCCCTCTGGCCTCTAGGTACTCGACAATTCTTTCCTTCAGAAATGATTCCATCATTTTCTCTATCACTGAAGTTAAACTAACAGGTCTGTAGTTTCCTGCTTCTGTCCTGCTCCAACTTTTGTGAAGGGGAATCACATCTGCCCTCCTCCAGTCCTCAGGTACCACCCCATCCTCCCATGATTTGTTAAAGAGGGTAGTCAGTGGTGTCACTAGTTCTACCCTTAGTTCTTTTAGAATTATGGGATGAATCCCATCAGGCCCCATTGCTTTGTCCACCTTCAGTTTTAAGGTTTTTCAGAACCCTTTCTTCTGTAAATGGGCTGGTATCAACTTCTGTATCCAGAGTGTTTCTATTGTTTGTTTTAGGTACCTCCCCCTCTTCCTTTGTAAATATTGAGCAAAAATATTTGTTTAGTATCTCTGCCTTTTCACTGTCACCCTCTGCCCACTCCCTTCCCCTTTATTAAGCCTCACTATCCCTCCCTTAGTCTTCCTTCGCTCCCAGATGTACCTAAAAAAGGTTTTATCCCCCTTCTTAACTAAGTTGGCTATCTTTTCCACAGTTCTGGCCTTTGCTGTTCTGACTGCCTTCCCAGCTTCCTTTTGCTTTAACTGATACAATTCTCTGTCCTGCTCCTTCTGTGATTCCTTGTATTTTCTGAATGCTTTCTTTTTCTCTTGAATCTTCACTGCCACCTCCTTTGAGAACCATAGTGGTTTCTTACATCGTTTTGTTTTGTTTATTTGCTTCACACAAAGGCTTGTTACTTCTGTGATGGCAGTTTTTATTATTCCCCATTGTTCTTCCACCCTTCCTTCCTGCCCATTTGCTAGTGCATTCCTTAGGCACTCACCTATTTTGGCAAAGTCAGCCCTCCTGAAGTCCAGTACTTTTGCCTTTGTATGGCTTGACTCTATTGCTGTGTTTATTGTGAACCATACTGTTGGATGGTCACTAGTTCCCAGATGGCTATCCGCTTCTACATCTGTGATCCTCTCTTCATCTCCATTTGAGAGGACCAGGTCTAAGACTGCTCCCTCTCGAGTGGGTTCCAGTACTAGTTGTCTAAGGCATGCCCCCTGTAGGGCATCTAGAATAACCCCACTCTTAGAAGTGGCTGCTGCAACTGCACTCCAGTTAACATCTGGCATATTCAGATCACCCATCAGCAATATCTCCCCTTTATCTGCCATTCTAAGTATACCTTCTATCATTTCCTTGTCCATTTCCTCCCCCCGAGAGGGGGGTCTGTATACAACCCCTGTGCAGATTGTGGTGCGATTGCCTGCCTCCAAATTGACCCGCAGTGGTTCTTCTCCTCCCTGTTTACCTTTTTGTTCTGTTGCTTTGATTCCTTTTCTTATGTAGAGAGCTAATCCTCCTCCTCTTTTACCCTCTCTGTCCCTCCTGTAGATAGTGTATCCTGGTATGTTTATGTCCCAGTCATGGTTCTGTGTGTACCATGTTTCTGTGACTGCCACGATATCCAGATGTTCCTCCTCCATCGAGGTCACTAATTCAGGAAGCTAGTTACCCAGACTACGGGCATTGGTACTCATTGCTCTCCATTTTTTGATTGCTTTACCTTCTGTAGCAGCATCCCCCACTGACCTTTCTACCTTGGTCTTTTTCTTCATTTAGTACCCTGTTTTGTAGGGGGAGGCTGGGATTTTCCTGCTGCTTATCAGTGCCTCCCCCCTTGACTAGTTTAAAAGCTTGCCAATGAAGCATTTAAACCGATTGCACAAAATACTTTTTTCCTTCCTGGACAGATGCAGACCATCCTGCCAATATAGGCTGGTGTCCCTCCAGGTGGAACTCCAGTCCCCAATGAAGCCAAACCCCTGTGCTCCACACCATTTTTTCAACCCTTCATTAAACTGCATGGTGAAAAGTACCCTCGCCTTACCCTTGCCACTGATAGGCAGCACCTCTGAGAAGGATACTGTGTGTGCTACTTGTCTTAAGCCCCTCCCCAATCTATAAAGTCCTTCTGCACTGCTCTAATCTCATGATGAGCCAAGTCATTTGTCCCTAGGTAGACAATGACATCCAGCTCAGAATCCCATGCAACTGTTCTTGTGATCCTAAAGATGCGCTTCCTATCCCTCCAAGCCATGGCACCAGGCAGGCCCCTTACTTCAGTTTTCCCTGCTCCCCCCAGTTATATCCTCCTAATAACTAAGTCCCCTACCAGGAGCTGCTTCCTTTCCTTGTGGTGCCCTCTGCCTCCTTCCTGAGGGCCTCCCTTGTGACAGTTGTCTGCACCCTCCTTAGTCTCCTCTGCGAGTGCATCCATAGGGGAACTATGCTGCCCCATAATGGTGTATGGATTGTGGAGTGGAATAACTGACTGGTTGTGCCTCTGTTCCACCACCCTTACCCTCCCTGAGCCCACTGTGGTCCAACTGCTGTGCTTTTTTCTCAACCTCTGAGGTAGTGGTGGTGGCTCTGGTGCTCCCTGGATGGGGGAGGTTCCCTTGCTACAGTCCAGTGCGGCCTGAAGATGGGAAACTTCCCCCTTCAGGACAGATAGTTGTCTGAAAACAGGGCAGCATCTCAGCCTCCAGAAAGACTCCCAGAAGACTGCTGCCCCACAGCCATTACATTGCACTACTCCCCACATAACTGTCTACCTTGTTTAGTTGTTTTTTTGTGTGTGTGTGTGTGTGTGTGTATGTGTGTGTGATTGGTGTGTTATATAGAAATATATGTATTTATATAATGTGTATGCTTATATTGTCAGTGTAGTGTGCTGGAGAGGATATGACAGTGATATGCACCTTGCCCTCTTGAGGAAATGATGTCAGAAACCCAGGTATAATGGAACTATTTCCAGTGGTGGGGGGTGAGGGGTGGGAAGGGTTTGGGCCTAAACTGTGCCCTCATGAAACAATCAGCTAAAAGATCTGACCTACCGCTGTGATGAGTACCTTCCTGTCAGCAAGATGCCGTACACGACAATTTGACAGAGAAAATACCCTGCTAATCAAACAGAGAAAAATCCAAACATCCAAGTCAGACACAGGTAAACCTCCCCAGCCCCAAAACAGCCTGGTGACTTGTACTCTGAAAGCAGTCAGCCCCAAAACACGTCAGCTGTGTAGAAGGGCAGACAGAGAAAACAGTATTCAGCCCCTGTAGGTTGAAACTCTTCCTGCACTGAAAATCTTAACAATTGTAACAAAAGTAAAGCAAGCTCCACCTCCCTGTGTTGATTGAAAGACTGCCTTTTCTGATAATTCTAAGTTCCTTATTTCACCCTTCAGTTAGACGTATCCTCCACCTGAAGAATATTGACTTTCCTAAGGAATCTGCTTCAAACCAAAGACAATTGTAAATTGCAAGGTTCACCTCCCTCTGTTGTGACTAATACTTTAATGTGAAACCCGTAAGGTCAGTAGAGCTTAAGATGATGGCATAGAGTTGCAGTGGCCCTAGAATGAGCACAGTAACACCATCACACAGGCATCCTTGGCACAGGTGTTGTCACCCATTGATATTGTATGCTAATTGCAGACTGCAAATAAATGTATTCTATGCGTTATTGCTAATCTAGTGCTGTATCCATACTTGCTGTATCCATACTTGGTCCTCTGCTCTTTGCTATCTACATTAATCAAATAGACACTGGTTTAAAGTTGTCTAACATCCACCTCTTTGCTGATGACACAGTGCTGTACATTGACAGACCAACACCGGAATCAGCCTATGAAGACCTACAAAGTGACTTCATAGTCCTTCAGAAAAACCTGCTTGACCTGAAACTTGTACTAAATACAAAAAAAAAATCAAAGCCATGCTCTTCTCTCCTCTAGTCTCTCTTCTCAAAAAAAAATCCTTCTGGCATGGTTAACCACATAAGCACATAAGCACCCTTCTGGGTGAAACCTTGGAGTTTGTGGAGACATTCAAATACTTGGGGGTCTGGATTAACTCCAAATTGTCCTTCCTAGATCATATAGAGGAGCTCTCTAAGAAACTAAGAATCAAATACTCACTAACTCGCGAGGCTAGAAAACTCCTAATTCAAGCTACCTTTATGCCAATCTTAGACTATGGGACTTCTTGTGTGGCCATAGTACTAACACGGCTCTCTCTAAGCTCAACACCCTTTACCACAGAGCCCTCAGGTTTATCTCCAATGTTCCTTACTCCACGCATCACTGCATCCTTTACTCCTCCATAGGCTGGAGCTCTCTTAGCTTCTGGAGGCAGAAGAACGCTGTACTTTGGACATACAAGGCTATCACTCATAAGCTTCCCCAGTACCTTTCAAGTTGCCTACCTACCGGCCCCCCCAGTGTTTATCCCCTCTGAAGTCTTATCTTCCTATCACTTGCTGTTCCTAAAGTTAGAACACTTTTCGCTAGATCCACTATAAGCCATGCCCTTCCAATGCTCTGGAACAAAATACAGAAATCCCTAAGGCTCACTACTCCTGTAACGTTCTCCCTTTTCAAAGCTATGTTCATGAGGACCTTCTCTGAGGTCTGCCATTACTTCAAATGAGAGACCTATAACTTAGGCCTGCCACTGCTCTAAATAAGTGTCCTAACACTAATTTTTGCCCAAGGCATCTGTTGTTCTTCTTTCCTTCCTATAGTCTTCTTCCATAGACTATTACTTCCCAATTCTATCAGTCTCTGCTGCCCTCCCACCCTTCTGCCTCCCCTCCTCGCAATCCCTCCCCCTTCTTCCTACTCTCGTCTGCCAATATGTATGTACTTTCCCACCCTATTCCCCTTCTATCAGCCCTGCCCCTGTTACATTCCTCCTCCGGTATGCCCTGAATTCGGGCTTCTAATTTATAGCTGGAGTAGGTTGTGACCCTTAGCTCTCTGTACTTAATTTAAAGGGCATTGACACTTCACTTTTACATTGCATTACACCCATAGAGGTACTGTCTCTTAAAATTGTTCACACTGTTGACTCCCAATGATGCTTACTGTATATGCTATATTCTATTGTCCTGTAAGTATCTTCACCTGTACTAATGCAATCCTTACTGTATATGTGATGTATAAATGCCTATTGATATGCTCCATTTTATATAGCTTGTTGCTGACTCTTCACCTGCTTCATATCTGTTTTTCTTCCCTTTGCCTTGTATATGTATAACACGATAATTACGTTGTCCTTGTAAATGTTTTTACATGCTTATTTTTTATAACTCTACGGGCAAGTGTACTGCCCCAGGTCCATCTTGTAAATGAGCTTGTCTCAATGGTGTCCCACCAGACAAAATAAAGATATTGATTGATTGATTGATTGATTGATTGATTGTATCTATTGTTATTGTATGTGAACTGTTTATTCCTGTATCTATTGTTATTGTATGTGAGCAGTTTAGTCCCCTCCCCCCCATGACGCATCTGGGAAACAAGCAATCCTGCTCAGTATTCCTTCCAGGTGAAACTGTTAAATAAATAGAAAAATAAATTCTTGAACACGGCATTACATTTGTTTCATTGTGGCTGAAGGCATGCTAAATCCTCATGTCTCACCAAATACACATTCGGACTGCTCTGTTTTACTCCACAGTCCACAGCCTCCATCCACTGTAAGGAGTGACATACCTTGATAATTACATGTAAATTGTCAGGTAAGAATAGGGTAAGGAGATGTTAGCATCATGCATGTTGAGTAGAGTCACTAGCATTTAATGTAGCAATACTGTACTGTACCGTACATTAGCACTGCAGCACTAACATCTTTGCACCTGGACACCTTGCCTGCACTGATGATCCCTGTCAGGTGGTTAGTACTAGTGGTGTGCATTATGGTTTCCACTTACCCATGGGTTAGTGCTTTGTGTGGTGCTCACACGGGGTATATAGGGAAGCTGGTTAGTGCTAGGCAAACCTTTCGTGTACTGTTTTCAATATACCTCTCTTTTTCTCACTCATACAGTTGCATAACTGTACAGTCCTTTGCGCACCACTTTGGGCACTGTTTGAATCTGGGACCCCATAATATACTGGTCCTGTAACTTTCTTTTAGTACCTGGTCTTGACTGACTGTATTAAGGGATATGAAAGAGATGCTCATGTGGTCTGCTAGCTGCTCCAAACTGGCTTTTGTTGACAAATCAGAGACCTTTGACATTCAGCAGTCAGTGGAAAGTTCTTCAATATTCAGCTATACTTTTGTAGTCAACAGAGGTTAGTATACTTACCATGCAGGACATCAAGTGCATTTAGCAGTACCACTACCTATTGTCAGAACCAAGATTGGTCAGTCAGGTGTGGACCATTCTGCCCCTCTTCCTTGGACCCACTTTGATCCTGTTTTCATCTCATAAATCTTTAACACCAGAAGTGCCTTTTAAAAAAAAACTCCATATTGACAAATACAGTATGAAATGAAAACACATGTGCATGGTATAAAAGAAATACAGTATATGTGTTTCCATTTTTAACATTTTCAGTCTGCATTTGTCAAGAAAATTCTATTAGGGACACTAATTCTGTAATTTATCCATCTACATAGTAGTCAAGTGGCTATTTAATTGTCTTTGTTTTAACATGTTGTTAAAGGATTTACTTCTATAATACTTGCTTTGTTTGAGACAGCTGGGGTTTCACCTTTACTTTACTTTTCAAAATGCTACTAGAAAAGTAGTTTATTCAACAGAATTCTTGTATTTTTATATCAGAAAATCCCACCGCCTAATGAACCCTAAGTATTTCAATGACAAACTGTAGATTTTATTTTATTTTTTTGCCAAATACAATACAGCAGACACATCTTTCGGTAAGAAACTGCACCTTTAATATGTTTGTAATTTTGTCGACCATCTTTGTGATTTTACAATTAGTAAAAATGTAATTCTTTCCTATTTTATTCCCAAACAACATTTAGTTAGGCCAAAAACCTACTAAATCATAATAAACGATCAAAGATTATCACAACACATTTCTATAAAAGTTGTAATGTTAAGTGGAATAAGGCTTAATTTCTCTTGAAAAGATTCCAACAGATTTGCATTTCCTTACAGAAATAAGTTGTCTGTCTTGTCAGTAAGGATTTTCTCAAACGACAATACATGGATTCTATGAGCTGTATATCTCTGAGGTTAATATCTTGTGTAGCATAAGTTATCCATTATTTTAGCAGGGCTACAATGGAAAGAAAAAATGTCTCTTAATTGTGAATTCTTGTGTAAGTAAAGTTTTAATAAACTAGAAAAAAAGGTGTGACCCTCCTTTACAGAACACCACCAGTGTCTTCCAATGATTCCCTGATTCCAAGCTCTCATTCACAAAAAAATCAAGCCCCTATCCATAATGATTTCAAAGATATCCCTTTCAGAAATATATATATATATATATATATATATATATATATATATATATATATATTCTTTCAAATGAGACTGAAACTGGAAGGGCTATGAAAATGAAAACTTGTAGATATGGCAATATTGATATGTTACCCTGGTACAGCTTTTCAGTATCAGTCTTTTCAAATGTTTTAAGAAATTCAAGAAGTTTTATAAAAAAATGTTTTCAAACTTCTTCTGATTTTTGGTTATACTACTGCCTACTTAATGATAATCTATAACATTTTCAAGTGCTTACATTCACATCTAATGTCTCTAACAGTGTAACACATACCTTTCTAGTTCTACTCATGGGGTCAGATATTCAAAACTTTGCCCCGGGGCTAAATTAGTATTGCCCAGTGTGCAGAAATTGCCTGGACCAAATGCCCGGTGCTAATCCTGCTGAATATAGCATGCTAAGGATGCCAGGCAAACTGGGCTGGAAGTGCAGGGCAAAAATAGCCTGAGAATAAAGCAGCACTGAATATAGCAACAGGGAAGTGCAAACTGCAACTGCAGCTCAGTAGACTCTGGAGCAAGCCAGTGTTGCAGGTGGAGAACATTGAGTGTGAATGCACAGAGATGTCTCACATCTACTCATAAAGGTGGTCACCCCCTTGACTTGGTCTTCCTCCTGAGGATCAAAGCCTTCAGTTTGGGGGTGGAACCTGTTGGATGGTCCGATTATTACAGCATGGGATTCAGTTTTTGCACCCCCCCTTTGTAGGCCTACTCCTGTGGAGATGGTCAGGTACTGCCCTTTCCGCGATGTAAGCTCTGAGGGCCTGGCAGCGGTGCTTGACCTATCGGAGCTTCAGAGCATGAGCAGTGATCTGGAAGCATTGGTCTTGGCCTATAATAAAGCCATCTCCTCAGCTCTGGATATCATTGCCCCAGTCTGTGTTCATCATCTCCACCTTCGCCCTCGGTCCCCATGGTTTGATGGGACCTTGAGGGAGATGCGATGACAAGGATGAAGATTAGAGTGTTGCTGGCAGAGATCCACCCTTGATGCCGACCATCTTAGATTGATGGAACATTATCAAGTCTATCATTCCACAATCTCCCATATGAAGGCAATGTCCCTGTCCGGGGAGATTGTGGCTGCTCAGAACTGACCAGCTCAGCTCTTTTGAACTGTAGACAGACTGTGCAATCCAGCCTGCCTGCAGGTTCGAAGAGCATTTTCATAAGTAGAATGTGAGGAGCTTGCTTGCTTCTTTTTGGCTAAGGTGGCTGACATCAGGGCATCACTCCAACCTGCATCCTGTATGGGAGAAGTGATGGATTGGTGCCCAGTCGCTGCCTCTGAGCCCTCCTGGAGTTCCTTTGACTGGCCAGAGTTCAATGATGTCATGCGGATTGTCCAGGGTATGCACCCTACATGCTGTAGTTTGGATCTGGACCCAACGTCCCTGATAAAGGGTTGTTGTGATGTTATCGGCCCTGTCCTAGCATGGATAGTCTGGTGCTCCTTGGAGACAGGTGAGTTTCCTAGCTCCCTGAAAGAGGCGGTGGTAACGCCCCTCCTGAAGAAAGCTTCTTTCGACCCAGACTGCCATGCTAACTACAGACCAATCTCTAATCTTCCCTTTGTGGGGAAGTTGATTGAGAAAATAGTGGCTGTACAACTGGAGAACCATTTGACCATCTATGATCCACTCCAGTCTGGTTTTCAAAAGAGGCACAGTACCGAGACTGTGCTGGTTCAGGTGCTCAATGATCTTTTGATGGCAAAAGATCGAAAGAGCCATGCTATCTTGGTTCTTCTCGATGTCTCGTCAGCGTTTGACACTGTGGAACATGGGATACTTCTTGAACACCTGAGGTTCATCTGCGGCCTGTCTAGTACAGTCCTCAGGTGGTTTAGATCATTCCTCACTGACAGAACTCAGAGATTGGTGTCAGGGATAAATTTTTCTGGCCCAGTCTCACTGTCATGTGGGGTTCCTCAGGGTTCAGTGTTGTCCCCCATGTTGTTAGCAGTGTATATGATGCCCCTTGGAGACATTGTAAGAAGGTATGTGCTGAGGTTTCACTGCTATGCTGATGATACCCAGCTCTACCTATCTTTTGCACCCAACCAGTATCGAGCTCTCTTGGAATTTAACAGCTGCCTCACTGAAATCCAGAACTGGATGAATTCGAGCTGGCTGAGGTTGAACTCGGAGAAGATGGAGGTGATGGTTGTGGACCTGAGTCACAGGATAGAGGGGGTGGGAGCTGGTTTGCCTTCAGGATTATTTCCTAGTGGCTCCCAGTTCCCAACCTTTGAACAGGTGCGGAACCTGGGGATGATTTTTGATGACAGGCTGATGTTATGATCGCAGGTGTCAGCAGTTGTCAAATCATCCTTTTACCATCTGAGGAACAGCTCCAGGATTAAGCACCTAGTTCCGTCCAGTGACCTTCCTACATTGGTCCACACCTCTGTGACCTCGCGCCTTGACTATTGCAACTCCCTTTATCTAGGGCTACCTGGGATTGATATCTGCTGCTTGCAGCTCATGCAGAATGCTGTGGCCCGGTTACTGATGGGTACTCCTCGTACCTGTCTTATTTCTCTGGTGCTGCGCAAACTGCACTGGCTGCCAATACAGTGGCAGACCACCTTTAAAGTCGGTCTTCTGACTTATAAGGCCCTACACAGACTGGGCCCGGTCTACTTGAAAGAGCTCCTGGTACCCTACTGCCCTAAGCGATTGCTCCGCTCGGCGGACAAGGGGTTGCTAGAGGTTCCAAGGGTTTCTTTGAAATCTTTGGGGGCCCGTGCTTTTATGTACGTGGCCCCAACCCTCTGGAATTCTCTACCCCATCTGCTTTGGGAGTGCACGTATGTAGAGAAATTTAGACGTGCCTTAAAGACCCATTTGTGGTTGGCAGTGTTTTCTTGATGATGATGTTTTAACATATTTTATGAGTTAGTATCGATGTATTTGTGTCTTATTTATTGTTTTAAGAAGTTTATTGTTAATGTGCCTTGGTTTCAAAAAGGCACAATATAAATAAAGTATATTATTATTATTATTATTATTATTACTGCAAACAACAGTGCAAGCCACACACTGCAGAACTGTTCTATGCTGAAGTGAGGTTTGCTCGGGGCTAACCCGATTGCACAGTGCTAACACAATAGCTCAGTGCAAACTGGTTAGCCCGGAGCAAACATGTGCTATATAGAGTTGCCACGTGTCAGATTTTTTACCTGGTGATCGGGTTTTCAGGGTCTCTATAAGGTAATCCAGTTTTGCTCTGTGCTGGTCAGGTTTTTGAGCCATTTTGAGTGGTCACATACTTTTGAAACAAATGTTGTCATAATATTCATTGTTTCAGCTGCATGTCTAGCTTACAAACAAGTTCTCTTGTCAATATAGCCATTTGTTTGTTAAAGCAGTCAGCCTGGGAGGTGTAAAGTATGGCCATTAACACCATTAGCACTTACTTAACCTAATCTTTTCCACTACATCTTAAAGTGGCATAGGCACAGCTGCCCCCCACCTTTTGTAACAGTAACAGAGACAGTTGTCTTCCACCTCATTTGCTGGTAAACATTTTCATCTCTAACAGAATTTAGGCATTTTTAAATGTTTTAAATTATTTTTTTCTTCAAGAAAAAAGTATGGTCATTTCTTTGGCTTTGAAATAGTACTGTAGACATGAAATGAAAATGGAGACAGAAAAAGATAAAGTACAAATTATTGGAAACAATTTATTTATGTATTATTATATATCATGTATACTGTTGTATGCTATTTACAGTATTTCCCTTGTCTCTCCTCATATAATATCTGTAAATGATATTTCTTTTATCTCTGTATGTTTATTTGGTAAACCAATGTCAATAAATAAATACATAAGTAAATGGATGACTAGGAAGAACCTAGGGAAGTAACTTTAACAGGTACAGTGCAGTATCTTAACATTTTTGTTGAACTGCTGCTTTAAGTTTTGTCTTTTATTGATATAACAAATGGCCTTCTAGGAGGAACAATGCATGATGAGTCATGAAAAGGGGTGGGGCTGGGGGTGGAGCTTAGGATCAGTTTTTTGCCCCATCCAAAGGTGGCAACCCTAGTGCTATGTTCAAAGGTCCCATGCAAATGAGCCTACTTAGGTAATCCGTGGGCAAACAGGCACATTTGCATCTCATTATGTGCTGCTTAGCATACATTACCATGCAGTTTGCCCAGTGCTACTGCGTGGAGCACACAGCTCCAACTTTTGGTCGGAATGGAAGTACAGGCTGGATGCTGCAGGCCAAGCAAGGCATGCTCACAGCATCCCCTGTTGGTCGGAATGGACATACAGGCTGGATGCTGCAGTATATGGGTGCTGGCAGGCTAGGGTTGCCACCTTTGGATGGGGCAAAAACTGGATCCTAAGCTCCGCCCATAGCCCCACCCCTTTTCATGACTCATCATGCATTGTTCCTCCTAGAAAGCCATTTGTTATATCAATAAAAGACAACACTTAAAGCAGCAGTTCAACAAAAATTTTAAGATACTGTACTGTACCTGTTAAAGTTACTTCCCTAGGTTCTTCCTAGTCATCCATTTACTTATGTATTTATTTATTGACATTGGTTTACCAAATAAACATACAGAGATAAAAGAAATATCATTTACAGATATGATCGGGGGACTAGAAAAATACTGCAAATAGCATGCAACAGTATACATGTTCTATAATAATACATAAGACATTGTTTCCTGTAATGTGTACTTTATATTTTTTTCTGGCTTCTTTCCCTGTTCATGTCCACAGTACTATTTCAAAGACAAAGATGTGAGCATACTATTTTCTTGAGAAAAAAAAATAATTTAAAGCATTTAGAAATGTCTAAATTCTGTTAGAGATGAAAATGTTTACCAGCAAATGAAACAAAGACAACTGGCTCTATTACTGTTGTACAAAAGTAGAGGGCAGCTGTGCTGCTATGCCACTTTAAGATGCAGTGGAAAAAATTAGGTTAAGTAAGTGATAATGGTGTTAATGGCCATACTTTACACCTCCCAGGCTGACTGCTTTCACAAACAATGGGCTATATTGACAAGAGAACTTGTCTGTAACCTGAACATGTAGCTGAAACAATTAATGATATGACAAAATCTGTTTCAAAAGTATGTGAGCACTCAAAATGGCTCAAAAACCTGACCAGCACAGAGCAAAACCGGATTACCTGGTAGGGACCCTAAAAACCTGATCACCAGGTAAAAAACCTGACAGGTGGCAACCCTATGGCAGGCACAAAAGGTGCATACACCTCACCCATGCAGTACTGCAAGCAGTACAGAACAGTATGTATATATATATACTGAAATGGCAGCAGAATAGGCCTATCGTCGGTCTTTCATGTCTGCTCGTTTGGTCAGCCCCCACCCTGGGAGCTGACCTTGCTGCCCCCCTCACCCTCTGGGGCTTCTCTCTTCCCAGTCCTGGATATTCTCACTGCACTGGACTTTGCTTCCAGAACCCTTCTCCTGTGCCTGTCCCACCCCCTCTTAAACCCCTCCACCATAATATGTACTGCCTGTGTCCAAACGTGCACTGGAAGACAGCCCCCCCCCAACACCAGCAGTAGCACCCCACAGCAGTCGTGTGTGCAATAACAGTGGGGTGCATCACAAATGCATGGAACAGGCATGAGGCAAGAGGGGATGTAGGCTGTAGGTAAACTAAGATCCACAACAGCTCAATAATGTAGGGGACTGGGAAGACTGGGTTGGCCATGCAGTCCGTCTGGGCTGTCAAGGCTCTGTTCCCATAGGTGTCAAACTCCCTGGTAGTCTAGTGCCCACCCATCATGATTCCTGACCCCTGTAACAGTGTAAATTAACCATTTTCCCTGGCAGTCTAGTGCATCCCCCATCACGATTCCCAATCCCCGTAACAGCATATATTGACCATTTACCCTGGCAGTCTAGTGGGTTCCCCCATCATGATTCCTGACCCCCATAACAGCATATATTAACCATTTTCCCTGGTAGTCTAGTGGACCCCCACCAAGCAGTGATGGCCCCCACTCCTCCCAATAACTTTCCATGAATGGAGCCAGCGATCGGCACAGCCCTCCTCTCACCACCACGGCTGGCCACTGACTGAGGTACGAATGAACAGTACTGTAATGAATGGGCTCATTCATTACAGTACAGCTCATTTGTACCTCAGTCAGTGGCTGGCCGTAGTGGTGAAAGGAGGGCTGAGCCGGTCGCCAGCTCCATTCATGAGACGTTATTGGGAGGAATGGGGGCCATCACTGTCAGGTGGTAGGCCACTAGACTACCAGGGAAAATGGTTAATTTACACTGTTACTGGGATCAGGAATCATGATGGAGGGGGACCCACTAGACTACCTGGAAAAATGGTTCATTTACGCTGTTACAGGGGTTGGGGATCTTGGGGGGACACCGCCGTACTACCACATGCTTTTGGTAGGCAATATTTGGTGCTGTGCTACAGGTGGTGCTATGTCCTGTAGCACTGCGCTATACATTTGAATATGCCACTGTGCCGGCATTCATGGCCACTCTCCTCACCCCCACCCCCTGCATACATTTCCTAGTAGCGTCAGCACTATCACACATCACCAGCGCTATTAGGTCTTTTGAATATTGTAGCCTGGTGCAAATCCAGTGCTATTCTAGTGCAATGGATTTGTGCCAGGTGCAGAGCTTTGAATATCTGGCCCACTATCTCCAATCTTTCTGCTTTTTCACAGACAGTGCCTGTGAATGCTTCAAAGGAAAAACAAAAAAACATAATTCACAGACATTGGAAGAGTACCAGTCCCCCATCAATAAAAGAATGGTTGCAAGATCTCTCCAGTAGAGCTAGCTATTAATGAGTGGTATATGTCAAAATGAGCAGGGCATATAAATACTGTGATATATGGAACCTTTCTTAAATTCTAAACAATTCTAATATGTGTACCCCTTAAGTAATGTTAGATAGTTTTCATTTTTTCTTCTGCCTTTCATAGTGTCCTGTTGTAGAGATGCAATTTTATATTGATATATTTGAACTGTTCTGTTTGAAATTGCAGGACCTGATATGTTGATTGTCGGTATGTAAAAACTCTAATAAAGCATGGATTATATAAAAAAAACTTTCAAGTTGCACCTCTCACACATTATAAAGCAGCAACATTGATTCAACCAATCAGCATTAAGACTTACCTCACATAACAAACTCTGAAAACCAAATTATGTCCTTATGCACACATTAGGAAAAAGTGGATTGTGCTACCTTTTCCAAGAAGGGGAATTGTATTTTTTTATTCCAAAAACTGTTTTTCTGCAATTAAGTAAACTTTATTAAAGATTAGCATAAAATTACATTCACAGTAGTCACATCCACTACAGCCCATATATGCATAGCTACATAAAAAGAACAAATGTACAATAAAAACAAAGCAAAAGGAATTAATAACAAGAACTAACCCCCCACCCAATGTGTCAGACAGTTATCAAAGTGAAAGAGGAATAGATACATCCACCCCTACTACCCCTCAATTTCCCCTTTGAGTCCTTCCCCCAACCCCCCTTCCCCCAGGCAGGGAAGCTTAGTCTTATATACTTTTTCAGGAGAGGTGTGAGATATCTGTCTAAAAAGTAAACACCACTAAATGCCAAAGACCATCCATTGGGTAGCATAACTGACCACTAAGGGGTAAGAGTAAAGTTTCCTCTAACCACCGCACTTCACCTCCCTGCCAAATATTTCGAAAGAGGTTCCTTGAAGGTACAGAACTGCATGAGGTTATGATACTGTATCGCAATCGCTCTTTCTGCACTTAATACTGAAAGCATTTCTTGTAACCATTCCTTCTGAGATGGAAAAGAATCACTAATTCAGTGTCTAAGTAGGAGTTTGGCTACTGCTGAAATGAGAGCCATATAAGCTTGGTGATTTTGAGGCTTAATAGCTGCATAATTACCAATTACACAAATTGATAGAGAAAAATAATCAGTGGGCCCCCAAAAAAAGGAAAAACAGATTGTTTGATCTTGTTCCAAAAAGAAGCCACACCTGTACATTTCCAGATCATATGAATAAGTGAACTGTCCTCCTGAGAGCACTTCTAACAGGTGACTTTGGAACAAAAAGCTGTGTTTAATATATTTACATGTAATAATAATTCCTAAATAATAATATGTACACCAAGGCACCTGTACAGTATTCATAAGCGTTGTCTCTTGCCCCATGATGGTATCAGAACCACTTACCTTTGGTTTGCAGTCCTTTCACCTAAGGACAAGTGAGGTGAGACGCCTCCTGGCTTTTCAGAATGTTGTGTCTGTATTTAGATACTGTATGTGCTCTGCTGCTGCACCCTTCCTGAACTTTGTGGTCTGCACCCTCACAAGATTAATGCCTTAAATCCTCCCCAAGTATAGACTACTTTCCCTCGCAAAATTTACACTTAGCATCTATTCATCTATTCAAACATGTGTGCCTACACTCCACACTATACCTCTCAACTGTCCCTGATTTTCAGGGACGTCCCTGATTTTGCCTCAAAATTTTACTCTGTCCCTCCTAAAAATTGTGTTTCTGTGACCAAACAGTGGGAGTTAGAAGCACAAAATAATGTCAAACATTAAAGTTAAAGAGTTGTTCTTCCTTAGAAAATGCATTTTGCACTAAGCCCCATATTCTACCAGCTTCCTGAGTGGATATCATCAAGTTTGAAGATGTGTCCCTGATTTTGGTCATTTGTCCCTGATTTTTTAAGCCTTGTCCCTGATTTATGAGGCAGGAGGTTGAGAGGTGTGCTCCACACAATACTCTGAACATTGTACCATTGTGATGTCCATGCTTTACACTTCCTGAATATGGTCTTCACTTCTCATAAACAATGGTCCTGCATCACTCCAGCAAATGTGGTCAACACCTCTCTCTAAATTTCCATCCTTTACAAGTCCCAAAATATGTGCTCTACGCTGTCCTAGAATTTTCTGCCCATCACCCATCTTCAAAATGCTCATTCACCTCTACCAGATTTCACGACCTTGCCCATCCACAAATTTAGTCACTCACCTACAAAACATGCACCCACATCCATAAACACATCAAGGCACAGCACATAAAACAAATACCTAAACAAAAAAATGTCTGTGATTGTGTGCGCGTGTGTGTGTGTTTGTGTGTGTGGAGAGACATATACAAACACAAACAACAGACCACACTGGCAGCATGCAATCACCAAGTCATTCATCATCCTAGCACCACCTAGTTGCATCTATTTGCAGACTGACTAGTTCACATTAATTTTAAAACCATTTTATTGTTTTTTTTTTGGTAAACATTGTTTTCTGAAGTACACTGTCAGGTACGGTGGCATAACAGCAAGGCAATTTTCAAGAAGTGCCCTGGGTAGAATCCAAAGAAGAGAAGAAATCCCCAATTTGTTTGTTTGTAGTGCAAGGAAGGACAGATGAACTATGGATGCAGCTCCTGGACTCCAAGGGTAGAAAGCTGAGGCTTGGGGTGGTGTACAGACCACCAGCCCAATCAGTGGAACTGGACAGGAAGCTAGCAAGGCAAATAAAGAGGGTGTGTAGAAAGGGGAGTGTGGTGACTGTGGGGGGGGGATTTCAATCTTTCAGGGGTAGACTGGAGCACCCCGCCACCTCCAGTGCAAGGGAGCAGGTGCTTCTGGATGCGATCCAGGATGATCTCCTGACACAGCTGGTCAGTAGGCCAACACGACTAGGTAACACGCTGGATTTGGTGCTGTCAAATGGGAAGGCAGTGAAAGAAATAAGGGTGGAAGACCCACTAGCTGGTAGTGACCACCAAACAGTGTGGTTCACTCTCAATTTGGGCAAGAAGTCTGGAGGCACAGTAACAAAGTTGGTGGATATTAGGATGGTGGACTTTGGGAGGATGAGAGAAATACTGAAAGGGACACTTCAGTGTACTAGGCCAGAGATGGATGCACAGCAGAAGTGGGAAATTATTAACACTGGGCTAACAGAGGCTACAGAAGCTTGCATCAGCACTAACAGCAAGAAGTGCAGAGCCAGGAAACCATGCTGGCTGAACAGAGGAGTATTGGAGGGGGTGAGGGCGAAGAGAGCTGCATACCAGAAGTTCAGGAGAATGAGGAAGAAAGAAGACAGTGAGACTTAAATGAGTTGGTCCAAAGAGGTGACCAAGTGAGTTAGAGCAGCCAAGGCCTCCAGGGAGCTAAGGTTAGCACAGGGCATCAAGGGAGGGGAGAAGGATTTTTTTAGATATGTCAGGAAAAAGAGAAAGTGCAGAGAGCATATAGTGAGATAAAGTGGGAAAGGGAGGGGCGGAAAAGGAGAGGAACAAGAGAAAGTACTAAATGAATACTTCTGTTTCATTTTCACAAAGGAGAAGGATGGTCCACTACCACCATGAACTGGGAGGGTGGGGTGGGAGGAGGAGATGACTGACAGAATGATTGAGGGAAGTAGAGTACTAGAGGGTCTGAAGGCATTAAGGGTGGACAAGGCACCAGGTCTTGATGGCATCCACCCAAGGGTGCTGCAGGAGATGGCAGAGGTGTTGGCTGAGCCACTGGAGGACCTGTTCAGCACCTCCCTGGACATGGGATGGGTGCCTCAGGACTGCAGGGTGGCCCATGTGGAGACGATACCGAAGGAGAGGCTGGTGTTGTTCCTCGAGGGTAATGATATTCAGGATGGGCGGCAGCATGGGTTCATCTTGGGGAGGTCTTGTCAGACCAATCTAATAGAATATTACAACTGGGTAACAGGAGAGCTGGATATGGGTCATGCTGTAGATGTCCTGTACTTGGACTTCAGCAAGGCCTTTGATTCAGTGCCTAATAGTAGGCTGGGCGGGAAGCTGATTGTTGCAGGGGTGGGGACGAAGCTGAAAAACTGGATAAGGAACTGGCTGCAGTGGAGGCTGCAATGGGTGGTAGTGGGGGTGGAGCTCTCGACACCTAGACCAGTGACGAGTGGTGTGCTGCAGGGCTCAGTGCTGGGCCCCATGCTGTTTGGGCTCTTTATCTCAGATACTGCACACAGAGTTTGGGAGCAGGGTTGGTCTGTTCGCAGATGATACCAAAATGGGGGCAGTGGTGGATGAAGAGGATGAGTGGAAACAATTACAAGGGAACCTAACCAAACTGGAGGTATGGTCAGAGAAGTAGCAGCTGGGATTCAATGCAAAAAAGTGCAAGGTTATGCACTTTAGAGCAAAGAACCCAAGGCGGGACTATTGGTTGGGAGGGGTAAGGCTGGGAATCACGGAGGAAGAGAAGGACCTGGGGTGTTGGTAACAGGGAGCATGAAGAACTCTGTCCAATGCAGGAAAGCAGTGGCTAAGGTGAACAGGATGCTGGGCTATATCACAAGAGGTTTCTCGTCTGGGCATAGGGAGGTGATCCTGCCTCTCTACAGATCTTTGGTCAGGCCACACTTGCAGTACTGTGTGCAGCACTGGCGGCCATATCTGAAGAGGGATATTAATTTATTGGAAGGTGTGCAATGGAGAGCAACAAAAATGTTACAGGGAATGGAGGGCAAGGCCTTACGAAGACAGGCTGAATGAGCTGAATATGTACATGCTATAGGAGAGGAGGGATGGGGGATATGATTGAAATGTTCAAGTATTTGAGGGGGATAAACAAAGCTAACACTGAAGGGGTGTTTACACTGAGGAAGGGTGGGGACACAAGGGGGCACAGACTAAGACTGGAGGTCGGAAGATTTAGGATGGAGATGAGGAGGCACAATTTCATGGAGGGGGTGGTGTCTAAATGGAAAGTTCTACCAGAGGGGGTGGTATCATGTAAGACAGTAGGAAGTTTTAAGAGGGCGTGGGACAGAGCACGAGGGAGGGTCTGGGTGGAGGGGGTTGAGGCCGTCATATGAACGACAGATGGGGAGGGGGTTGGGGCAGCTGCAATCTAAGGGGCTAGCTGCACACTCGGGCAGACGTTGATAGACTGGGTGGTCTGTTTCTGCTGGCAGATTCATATGTTCGTATGAATCATTCCAAACCACACACATACATTCTAAAGCCTGAAACACAGTGCAAGTTATTGTGGGTATGCACAGGGGGGGAGGGCAGGATGACAATGCTTCACCGGAACAGAAATCGCACTCCAGAGATGATTTTACATCTGAATCATTATAAGCTGAGAACAAAAAACTAATTGGATATTTTTTTTTTCTCATTGGCATCCTTTTTTGGATTCTAATGAGGACTCTTCTTGTTAACTGCCTCTTCAATATGCTACCCCCAAGTGTTCTTAATGCCCGATTCCCTCTGCAGTGCATTGAGGAGACCTAGTAGGATGAAACCAGTGTTGGTAGTGTGTTGTTCTCAACCTATTTGGTACAGTACAGATGTGAAAGTGTGATTAGAAAGCAGTCTCTCTTCCACTGATGCCTTGCCAGCTTATCCTACACAATGATTGGCATGCACATGATGCTTTCCACCAAGTTTGAAGTATTAGAGTGTATATATGTGCTTTGGAGAGATGTACAAAAACAAACACATTGGATATTTCTTTAGATCCTACAGACTGCTTTTCTTGCACACTGCCTATTTGGTATGCTAATTCTGACTATATGAGGGTCAATCAAAAAGAATGAAGCCTGATACAGAAAGAAATGCACTGTGAACCTAGTATTATTTTATTTTTCAACATAGTCTCCTTTAAGTTCAATACACTTAGTCCAGTGCTATTCTAGCACTGTTATCCCCTCATGGTAGAACTCTAAGTCTTAGCCCCCCCCCCACCCAGAAACCCCTCCACAGCAGCTGTCACCTCTTTCATCATCAGTAAATCTCTTTCCATGGAGTTCAGCCTTCAGTTTTGGGAACAGGTAGAAGTCTGAAGGAGCAAGATCTGGTAAGTAGAGTTGGTGAGGAAGCAGTTCATACCCACATTCTGTTGTAGCATCCACTGCAACCTGTACTGTGTGGTGTGAAGCATTGTCTTTGCAGGAGCAAAACACATTGCCTCAGTTTTCGACAGTGTTTGACTTTGATGGCTTCTCTCAGCTTGTGCAGTTGTTCAGCATAGTACTCACTAGTTATTCTCTTTACTTTTGCAAGATAATCAATCATGATCACACCTTCAGAGATCCAGAAGGCCTTGGCCATGATTTTGTCACTTGAGGTGGCCTGCTTGAACTTCTTTGGTGTTGGAGATACATGTTTTCATTGTTTGCTTTGCTGTTTAGACTTTAGATCAAAATGGTGAACCCTGGTTTCATCCATTGTTACAATATGAATGATAAAGTTTTCTGGATCCCTCTTGTATTGTGCAAGAAGTTGGCTTGAAATGTCCCTTCTGGCTCATTTCTGATCAGGTGTAAACATTCTTGGCCCCAATCTTGTTGACAGTGCCTCAGGTGGTGGAAATTGGTTTCCTCTGATTGTCTTCAGAGCACAGAACACCAGGTTTTATTGGATCAGGGGAGGCTTACATCATAGGTACTGGGCTCAACTGCTTTATTTTTCTCTGACTGTAATTGTTTTTTGCCTGGTATATTCTTTGTTAAATTGTTGTGCTGGTTGTCTTGCTGAAAGGAAGGTCAGTACTCATCGGAGTGGAGCAGGTTGTCTTGCTGAAAGGAAGGTCAGCACTCACAGGAGTGGTGGGTCAGAGCTGTAGCTGATTGTCTCTGGAGTACAGGGGCTTGGACCCATCCACCCTGCCCCTCACCTCACCAGCCCCAAGGGTGTCATTTCCTTTATACCAGTGGTTCTGACATCACTTCCCCAAGAGGGCAAGGGGCATACAACTGTCATATCCTTAACAGCCCAGCACACTGTATAGAGGGTAAATGCACACACTCACACTAACAAAAAAGACAAGAAAACAAACAAGCAAAAAATATATATATATACATATATATATATATATATATATATATATATATATATATATTAAACAGGAAGGGAGAGGGACATGGGGTAGTGGTGCAATGCACTGGCTGTGGGGCAGCAGTCCTGCAGGAGACATTCTGGAGGCTATGATGCTGCCCTATTTGCAGGCAACTCTCTGCTCTGAGGGAGGAGGTTGCCCATCTCCAGGGTGACCTGGCAAGGAGTAAGGAAACCTCCCCATCCAAGGAACACCAGGCACACCACCACTGCCTCAGAGGTTGCCAAGAAAGAGGAGCGGTTGGACCACGGTGGGCTCAAGGAGGGTGAGGGTGGTGGAACAGAGGCACATCCTTCCAGTTGTACCTCTCCACAATTCATATGCCATTCTGGTGGAGCAAGATTCCTCTGTAGGGCACCCGAAGTGGAGACCGAGGAAGATGCAGGGAACCTCCACAAGGGAGACCCACAGGAGTGTGGCATGGGACACCACAGGGGAATGAAGCAGCTCCTGATGGGGGAGCTCAATTATTGGGGGGTAGAACTGGGGGAGGGAGGATAAAGGGAGGTAAGGTGCCTGCCCGTCACCATGCCTTGGAGGGACAGGAAGCGAATCCTCAGGATCGAGAGCAGCTGTACAGAAGAGGGAGCTGGATGTCATTGTCCACCTAGAGACAAATGACCTAGCTGGGCATGGGATCAGAGAAGTGCAGGAGGAGTTTTTTGGAGTTGGGGAGGGGCCTTAGACAAGTAGCACACACAGTAACGTTCTCGGGGGTGCTGCTTGTTTATGGCATGGGTGAGGCTAGGGTACTCTGCACCATGTGATTCAATGAATGGTTGAAAAACTGGTGCAGAGCACAAGGTTTTGGCTTCACTTGGGACTGGGGTTCCACCTGGAGGGATACAGGCCTATACTGGCATGATGGTCTGCATCTGTCCAGGTGGGGAACCAAGCTCCTAGGTGATAGGTTTAAATGCTTCATTGGCAAGCTTTTAATCCAGGCAAGGGAGAGGCATTGATGAGAAACAGGGAATTCCCAGCCTCCCCCCACAAAACAGGGTAGTTAGCAATGTAAACACCAAGGTAGAGAGGTCGATAGGGAGCAGGGCAGGGGTAAATAGAGAAAAATGCAAAAGCAGTAAGGGCAGGGATGTAGCTAAAAGGGGTAAGGCCATCAAAAAATTGAGGGTGATGAGACCAATGCCCATAGTCTGGGTAACAAGCTTCCTGCACTAGTGGCCTTGATGTAAGAGGTACACCTGGATATCGTGGCAGTCTCAAAAACATGGTACATGGAGAATCATGACTGGGATGTCAACATACCAGGGTAAACAATCTACAGGAGGGACAGGAAGGATAAAAGAGGAGGAGGAGTAGCTCTCTGCTTAAGGGAAGGGATCAAAGCAATGGAACTAAAGGGTAACCGGGGAGGAGAGGAGGCACTGTGGGCCACCTTGGAGACAGGAAATGGCATCACAATCTGCACGGTGGTTGTATACAGAGCCCCATCTCAGGGGGAGGAAATGGATAAGTAAACAGATAGGTAGATAGATAGATAGATAGATAGATAGATAGATATTTTATTTATAAAAGCGCCCACCTCCAGAGACTCTGGGTGATGCACAGTAAAAACACAACAATATTTATACAACAATTGATCATTAGAATGGATTTTAAAATTCCTCTATCCATCCCTTTAAAACAACAATTAATCAGACAGTAAAAGCTTGTTGGAACAGGTATGTTTTTAACCCCTTTTTAAAGGCTTCTACCAAGGGAACCTCCTTTAGATAACCAGGAAGGGAGTTCCACAGGGTAGGTGCCACCACCAAGAATGCCCTGTCCCCAGAGTGCCACAACCTAACCCTGGGAAATCCAAGGAGGCCTCTCCTAGCAGAATGGCATGCCCAGGGCGGATGACAGGGGACAAGGAGATCTTGCAGATAGACAGGTCCCCTTTCATGCAGGGTCTTTTAGGTCAGGAGCACTACCTTGAAGACAGTCCTCCACCTGACCGGCAGCCAGTGCAGTCTATGGAGGACAGGGATGATATCCTCACACCATCTCACCCCAGTCAACAACTTTGCCAGCTGCAGCCTGCAGAGGTTGCCTCCAGGAAACCGTAGGTACAGGGCATTACAGTAGTGATGAAAGCATGCACCAGCATGGTCAGGTCCTCAAGTACAATCAGGACTCGGATTCTGGTGATATTCCAGAGATGGTAAAATCCCCTCCTGATGATGGCCGACACCTGCACATCAAGTGTCAAAGCATCATCCAGGATCACATCCTAATCCTTCACCTGTCTAGATGGGGCAAAGGGAACACCCCCTAATACTAAGCCAGGGGGTAACCCCTCACCCCAACCTCCGCCTCTATGGCCTGGATCCACAACCAGTACCTCTAGCTTGTCTGGGTTAAGTTTAAGTCAGTTCTGAATCATCCACGACTGTATCTCAGTGAGGCAGCTGTTAAATACAGAGGCCGACACCTTGGTATCAGGCGAACAGGACAAGAACAGCTGTGTTTCAGCTGCATAGCAGTGATAACCCAGCCTGTACCACCTGAAAATGTCCCCCAATGGCAGCATGTACACCATGAACAACAAGGGTGACAAGACTGAACCCTGCAGAACCCCACAGCACAGAGGCTTTAGGTTAGATGAGGCTAACCCCATCATCACCCTTTGCACTCTTCCAAACGGGTATGACCTGAACCAGTTGATGACATTACCGGACAGACCACAACAGAACCACAGGCATTCAAGTAGCACCTCATGGTCCACGATGTCAAATGCCACAGAGATGTCCAGGAGGACCAAGATGGTACGGTTTATCCTGTCCCTTGCTATCAGGGATCATTAAGCATCCTCACCAGGGTGGTCTCTGTACTATGTCTTGCATGAAACCCAGACTGGAAAGGCTCATAGGTGGAGAAAGAGGCAAGATCTCTCTCGAGCTGTATGGCCACCACCTTTTCAATAAACTTCCTTAAAAATGGGAGGTTTGAGACCAGCCTGTAATTGCTGAAGCAGTCCGGGTCCAAAGAGGGTTTTTTCAAAAGGGGTCTAACCAAGGCCTCTTTCAAGGCCAATGGGAAGATCCCACTCCTCAAAGAACTCCAGACAACCCCAGCAATCACAGGTCCAATAAGGTCCAAACATCCAACCAAAAGTCAGGTCGGACCTGGGTCTTGCTCACGTTGGGATGGCTACAGCTTCAAGATTATTTCCGCCACCTCCTCCACCCCAACTAGCTCAAACTTATCCCAGACAGGAGGAGTGTTTCAACACATTTCAGGCTGAACCCTGCATCCCCTTCAAGAGGTGCTCGAGGAGACCTCATCCCTGATAGAGGACACCTTGTTGGCGAAGAATACAGACAGCCCCTCGCACCTAGTGCTAGAATCTGCTCCCCTGACACACAGACAGGCAGGATGTAGAAGCCTGTCCAATGTGCAGAAGAGCTGAGCCGGTCTGTTCCTCACCGAAGCAATCTCCCTAGACAAATATTCTGCCTTTTTATGGGAAATTTATCCCAAATAGTCGACATAATGCGACTTCAGGGCCAATTTTTCCTCAAGCAGGACGGATCTTCTCCAGCACCTCTATAACCTCTGCACCTTCATCTTTAAACCCTGGAGATCCTCATCATACCAAGGAGATCTCCGACGAGTAGATGGGATGGACACAAATGGGTGCAATGTAATCGAAGGCCACAGTGATAGCCCCATTATAGGCTGCCACTGCTTCCTCCATTTCAACTGAACAAGGTGCCCCAACACTCGATAGGTCCAATGAAAGGTCTAAATGATAGAAGGACTCCTTAGAATGGCAGAAAAAGGGGAGATATTATTGATGGGGGACCTGAATATGCCAGATATTAACTGGAGCACATTTGCTGCAGCCACATCCAAGAGCAGGATCATTCCCGATTCCCTGCAGGGGGCATGCCTTAGACAGCTAGTGTTGGAACCCACTTGGGAGGGAACAGTCTTGAACCTGGCACTCTCAAATGGGCATGGAGAGAGGATCACAGTTTAGAAGTGGGTAGCTACTGTATCTGGGAAAAAGCTACCACCAAACTGTGGTTTACAATAAACACAGCCGTAGAGTCAAGCCATACAAAAGCAAAGATACTGGACTTTAGGAGGGCTGACTTTGGCAAAATGGGTGTATGCCTAAGGAATGCACTAGCAAATGGGCAGAAAGGAGGGGGTGGAAGAACAATGGGGAAAAATCCAAGCTGCCATCACAGAGGCAATGAGTCTTTGTGTGAAGCAAATAAACAAATAACAAAGTAGAAAAACACTATGGTTCTAAAGATAGGTGGCTGGGAAGTTTAGAGAGAAAATGGTAGCATGGAAGTATAAGGAACCACAGAAGAAGCAGGACAGAGAACTGCATCAGTTAAAGCAGAAGGAAGCAGGGAAGTCAGTCAGAATAGCGATGGCCCAAACCTAGGAAAAGATAGCCAGCTCAGTTAAGAAGGGGGATAAAACCTTTTATAGGTACTTCAGGGAGTGAAGAAAGACCAAGGGAGGTATAGTGAGGCTTAATAAAGGGGAGAGGAGGTGGACAGAGGGTGACAGTGAAAAGGCAGAGATACTGAATGAATTTTTTTGCTCAGCATTCACAAAAGAAGAAGAGGGGGAAGTACCTAAACAAAACAATAGAAGCACTCAGGACAGGGGGATCGATGCCATTCCATTCATAGAAGAAAGGGTCCTGAAAGAACTCCTAAAACTCAAGGTGGACAAAGTAATGAGGCCTGATGGGATTCCCGCCAGAATTCTAAAAGAACTAAAGGGAGACCTAGTAACACCACTGACTACCCTTTTAAACAAATCCTGGGTGGATAGTGTGATACCTGAAGACTGGAGGAGGGTGGATGTGAGTCCCCTTCACAAAAGTGGGAGCAAGACAGAGGCAGGAAACTACAGACCTGTTAGTTTGACCTCAGTGGTAAGAAGAATGATGGAATCACTTCTGAAAGAAAGAACTGTTGAGTACCTAGAGGCCAGTGGGGCACAGGACCCAAGGCAGCATGGATTCACAGTGGGAAGGTCATGTCAGACAAATCTAATAGATTTCTTTGACTGGGTGACCAAAGTAGTAGACCAGGGAGGGGCTGTGTGAATGGCCTACCTAGACTTTAGCAAGGCATTTGACATAGTCCCACACAAAAGATTAATAAACAAGTTAGCAAGCCTGGGAGTGGGTCCCAGGGTGGTAGCCTGGGTAACAAATTGGCTGGACAACAGGACTCAGAGGGTAATGGTAAACGGAGTACATTCTGAAGAAAGGGTGGTTACTACTGGGGTACTGCAGGGTTCAGTACTAGGACCGGTCCACTTTAATGTCTTTATAGGAGACATTGCAGAGGTGCTAGAAGGAAAAGTATGCCTCTTTGCAGATGACACAAAGATCTGCAACAGGGTTGATACACGGGGAAGGGGGGTGAAAAGTATGATAAGGGACTTGGCAAGGTTGGAAGAATGGTCAAAAGTATGGCAGCTTAGATTCAGTGCAAAGAAGTGCAAAGTAATACACCTGGGAAACAAAAACTCAGGGGAAGAGTACACAATGAGGGGGAGAATACTAACAATAACAAAAATGGAAAGGGACCTGGGGGTAGTCATATCAGATGACCTTAAGGTTGGCAAGAAATGTGAGAAAGCAGTAAGGAGGGCTGGGGGGACTACTGGGATGCATAGGGAGAGGCATCACCTGTAGAAAACAAGAAGTTGCTATCCCTCTGTACAGACAGTTGGTGAGACCCAATCTGGAGTACTGCATGCAGTTCTTGAGACCCCATCTCTGCAAGGATGTAGACAGGATGAAGGCAGTCCAGAGGAGGGCAAGTAAAATGGTGCAGGGTCTGCAACAGAAGCCATATGAACAGAGACTAAAAGAACTTAGTATGTATATCCTTGAGAAAAGGAGGGAGAGAAGGGACATGATATAAACTTTCAAGTACCTCAAGGACATCAACAACGTCCAAGAGGGTAGCATCTTTCAGAAAAAGAGATGTGCAAGAACAGGGGGGCACAATTTGAAGATGGGGGGGTGGCTCAGGGGCAACGTGAAGAAGTATTTTTTCACTGAGAGTGTGGTGTATGCATGGAACCGCCTTCCTGAGGATGCCGGGGGTCAAAAACAGTGGGGGAATTCAAGAATGCATGGGACAGACATAAGGCAATTATAGTGTGTCATAGGAGGAAGTAGGCTGTTGGTTAACTAGAATCTGCAGCTTATCCTCTAGGTAGGGAAATGGGCAGACTAGGTGGGCCAAGCGGTCCTTATCTGCCATCAAAGTCTATGTTTCTATGTTTCTCTGTTTGACACTTTGTTCATGCCCAGGATTTCAGTCAAGATTGAATATACTGCTCCAGAACTGATGCTCAAGGTGCTGACTACATGCTGTATAGTTACTTGTCTGTCTTTCATCATCATTTGATGGACTTTGTCAATGTTCACTTCTCTTGGGTGCCCTGATCTGGGATCATCTTCAACATTTCTTTTGCCACACTTAAATCCAGCATACTGATTCTTGATAGTTGAGTATGAGAGATCTTCTGTCCTAAGTGTGTTGACCATATACTCATGGATTGCATTGGAGTCATTCCTTTGATATGGAGGTACTTGATGATTGCTTCAGTCTCAGTTTTCTCCATTCTCAAATGACCATGACCTATAAATTTTGTCTGGCATGTACCTAGAAAAGAAAATATTTGATAATTATACCGGAAGATTATATTCTATTCATATTAGTGTAACTACTCATTGAAAATAATACTAGGTTCATAGTGCATTTCTTTCTGTCAGGCCACAAACCTTTTGATCAACCCTTGTACTAAATATTCAGTTTCATTGGCACTGGCTTGGTACTTGGTTGAGACAATAACTGCACGACAGTGAGGTATCCCAATGAAGATGAAACACATTTGCTGTTTGTTGTTTTCATCCTATACTGGATCAGATGTGCAAGACATTTCAACAAAACAATGACTGTTCTAGCAAAGCTTTGGCAACCTACCTTTCACAAGCATTTACTTACTGCTCATGCCTTCCATAAGGACTGATGCTTTGAAGTGTATGTGTGTGATCTGGAGATATGCACAAATCAAGTTGGATAATTCTTCTGTTCTTGAATACTTCCCTGGATCCTATGCATTGCTTTTCTTGCAACCTGCTTCTTCAATATGCTACTTATGAGTGTACTTAATGCCCAATTTACTTGCAGCTGGCTTAGTACTTGGCAGAGACAGTAACTGCACTACACCGAGAGTCCCAACAGGGTAAGACATGTGTCTGCTTGGTTGGTTGAAGGAATGGAGCAGAGGGAAGGGTTTCAGCTTCATTTGGGACTGTGGCCCCACCTAGAGGGATAACAGCCTGTACTGGGGTGATGGGCTGCATGCATCCAGGAGGGGAACTGTGGTCCTCAGTGAATGGTTTAAAGGCGACATTGACCAGCATTTAAATTAGCATAGCAGCACAGTAGTGCTTCAGAGCGCAGGCATTAGGCCGTCGAGTCATTAGGGTGCCAAAATCAGAATTTGCCACCCTCTCCCTGAGGTCCACCACTCCCAGAGTTGGAATCTATATTAGGGGGAAGTGGGGGCACATTGCCAACTGGCTCCCTAATGACTCAGCACCCTAATGCTGGCATGTTTCAAGGGTGGAACTGCAAAGCAGGAGGCGGAAAGACAAAGGGAGATATAAACTGCCCCACCCTCCACAAGCAAACAAGTACACCGAGGGAAATCCTGAAGGGTTGAAACCCCCAAAAAAACACATAAACCCCCCAAAATACATATAACAAAGAAATCTTGGAGATCGAAAACAGTGCTAATAGGATAAACAGTGGGGGATAGAAAGATGGGTAAGAGGGAAACAAGAGGGGGGGTGGCAGCACAATCTGGAGAGCCATATGTGCAAATGCTCAATGTCTAAGCAATAAGATGGCAGACCTAGAGGCCACCAAAGTGGAAGCAGACCTGGATATGGTTGCAATTACCCAGACTTGGTGCAATGATAACCAGGACTGCGATTTGATCATACTAGGTTATACTCTGTTCAGAAAAGACAAGGTAGGTAAAAAAAGGTGGAGGAGTGGCTCTTTATGGTAGGAACAAAATAGAAGACATGGAAATACAGGGAGCAGGGAGGAGCTAAGGTATTTTGGGTCACCCTGAAAACACGTAAAGGGGTCACTATTCACTCTCTAGAAGCTCTCTACAGACCTCCAGCACATGGAGGAGAGGTGGATAAGGATATGGTGGAAGCCATCCAAAGGATGGAGGTGTTTCTGGTGGGGGACTTCAATCTGCCAGATGTGGATTGGAGCATTTCAACTGTAGCAACAGTCAGAAGTAGGAACATCCTGGACTCTCTGCAAGGGGCATTCCTCAGTTAGCTAGTTAAGGAACCCACGCATGGGGGGGGTACTGGAACTGGTTCTGACAAATGGAGACAGTGTTGCTGACATCATGGTGAGTAACAAACTGGGGTCCAGTGATCACCATACAGTGTGGCTCAGTATAAGGACTGGGCTGGAACCCAGCCACACTAAGACAAGGGTCCTGAACTTCAGTAGGGCCAATTTCAGGAAAATGGGAGAATGCCTCAGGGACTCCCTGGTGGGGATAGAGGATCTGGGGGCAGTTGAGGAGCTATGGGCAAAAATAAAGGGGGGCATTGTAAAATCAACAAATTTCTGTATCATGCTGGTTAACAAGGGCAGGAGAAAGGGGAAACAGCTATGGTTCTCTTAAGACAAAGCAAAAAAGTAAGGCCAAAAACTAGCATTTAGTAAGCACAAACGGACACAGAAGAAGGAGGATAGGGAAAATTACCAGGAGAAACAAACGGAGGCAGGGAAGTCAGTTAGACATGCAAAGGTGCAAACTAAGGAGAATATTGCCCAGTCAGTAATAAAAGGAGATAAAACTTTTTTCAGATAAATTGTATAAGTGAGACGAAGAAGAACAAAGGGGGGATAGTAAGGATAAAAGGTGAAGGAGAGGTTCGTGAGGAGAAGGACCAAAAGAAGGCAGTCATATTGTTCAGTATTTACAGAAAAAAGAGTAGGTGACAGGCCAAAGATAAGGGACAAGGACATAATTGGTAGGGAGTGGACACTAGTCATTTTACAAGGGAAAAGGTCCTCAAAGTACTAACACAATCAAAAGTTGACAAGACAAAGGACCTGATGGGGTACACCCTAGCATACTGAGGGAGCTTAAAGAGGTGCTGGCAGCACTTCTGACAGCTCTGTTTATTTAAACCTATCACTAGAAAAATGGGAGGTTCTGGGGGACTGGAGGAGGGCAGATGTGGTCTCACTTCACAAAAATGGAAACAGGGAGGAGGCAGGAAATTACAGGCCTGTCAGCCTGACTTTGGTAGAGGAAAAAGTAATGGAATCACTACTGAAGGAAAGGACAGCAGAATACCTTGTAACCAGCAGATTACAGCATCCAAGGCAGCACGGTTTCACAGGGGGAGGTCTTACCAGACAAACCTGATTCAGTTCTTCAACTGGGTAACCAGTGTAGTGGATCAGTGAGGAGCAGTAGATGTGGCCTACCTGGATTTCAGTAAAGACCTTCAACATTGTTCCACATAGAAGACTGGTGAACAAGCTGGCCTGTCTGGAAGTGGGTCAAAAAGTTATAAACTGAATAAGAAGTTGGTTAAGTGATAGGAGTCAGAGGGTGGTGGTAAAAGGTGTCCACTTGGGAGAAGACAAGGTGACCAGTGGGGTACCTCAGGGCTCAGTACTAGGCATGGTCCTCTTCAATGGGGGGTGGGGTAAAAAAAATGTGGAATGATATGAAAAAGTTGGAAGAATGGGTAAGGGTTTGGTAGCTGGGTTTCAATGCAAAAAAGTGAAAAATCACGCACTTGGGGCACAGGAACTGAGGGGCTATGTATCTATTGGGAAGGGAGGTACTGGCAACCAGGAAACAGGAAAGGGACCTGGGGGTAATCATTTCTGATGATTTCAAGGTAGCCAAGTAGAGTGATAAGGTAGTGAGGAAGGCTAGCAGGATGCTCGAGTGCATAGGAATGTGCATCACCAGTAGGAAGAAGCAGGTAATATTACCCCTGTACAGATCACCGGTAAGACCCCACCTTGAGTACTGTGTCCCATTCTGGAGGCCCCACCTCTGGAAGGACATAGCTTAGAGCTGGTAAAAAAGAGAGCTACCAGAATGGTGTAGGGCCTGCATCAAAAGTCCTATGAGGAGAGACTCAGGGAACTAAATATGTACTCTCTGGAAGAAAGGAGGGAAAGGGGGGACATGATAGAAATGTTCAAATATCTAATAAGTATAAAAAGAGTACAGGAAAGTAACATTTTGAAAGGAAGCTCAGGGGCAAGGGGTCATGCTATGAAGCTGCAGGGGGGAGGATCTGAGGAAATGTGAGCAAACACTTTTTCATGGAGAGGGTGGTAGACACCTGGTATGGCTTCCCAGCGGAAGTGGTGGGTGCCAAAATGGCTACAGGATTTAAGCATGTATGGGACAGATACAAGGGGACATTGGAAGTAAGGCAATGGGTGGAGACAACTGGAGATCAGGGCTGGCCTTAGCTAGGTGCAAGCTGTGCCCCTGCACCTTGGGGTCCCATATTTTTTCTTGAGGAAAAAAAAAATAATTTAAAACATTTAAAAATGCCTACATTTTGTAAGAGATGGAAATGTTTACCAACAAATGAAAGTGGAAGACAACTGGCTCTGTTGCTGTTACAAAATCTTACTATATATAGATTCCTGCAAATGTACTGTCATTGCTGAAAATTTTGTATAAGTGTACTATGTCTGACTTCTACTTGTTCCTATGATGTTTTCTTGTATCTACTATTGTCTACGTACCCTTTGTTGTACTCTTCCGGGTTGTACCTGAAAATAGGCAGCTATGCTGTCTAGTGTACCTACCTGGTAAACAAAAACTAAATAAATAAATAAAAAGATGGGGGCAGTTTGCTGCTATGCCACTTTAAGATGCAGTTGAAAAGATTAGGTTAAGTAAGTGTTAAATGGTGTTAATAGCCATACTTTATGCCTCCCAGGTTCACTACAACACAAACAAAGGGCTATACTTACAAGAGCTTGTTGTAACCTGGACATGTAGCCGAAACAATGAATGATATGACAAAATCTGTTTCAAAAGTATGTGAGCACTCAAAATGGCTCAAAAACCTGACCAGCACAGAGCAAAACCAGATTTCCTATAGGGACCCTGAAAACCTGATCACCAGGTAAAAAAACCTGACAGGTGGCAACCTTACTGGTGTCCTATGATATTCCTCTCTATGCTCTCTCACTCACACCTCCAGAAACTTGTTTGCAAATCGGATTATCGGAGGTGTGTGTCCAGTGATGATGTCCCTGTCCTTACAGAACTGAATATGGTAGCAGTACCGTACTTACTTAAGTTCTTGCTCCAGGCACAGTCAGATTCATTTCCAATGTTGAAGTCAAATAATTCAATGCAAGTCAATGGCACTAATTAAAAGATGCTGGTTAAACTAGTAGACCTGGTACTGCTTTATTAATATAGGACAGGGGAGTCAGTTAGGGTGTAAATGATGGATGGGGGGGGGGCACAGGGAATGGAGTGGTGGGGCCCGGCAGGGAGCTGCACAGGGGCACAGAATGGTTAAAGCTGGCCCTGCTAGAGATCAAGTAGAGTCTGCGGTGGTGCAGTAGGTAGGGAAAACTGGGCAGACTTGTTGGGCCAAGAGGTCCTTATCTGCTGACAACTTTTATGTTTCTGTGTTTCTGCTGCTGGTCATTCTCATCCTACACTGAACAAAATGTACAATCCTTTTGAAAAGACAATACCTGTTCTAGTGGAACCTTGTCAGCTCACCTCACACAAAGATTTGCAAATCAATGATGCATTACACTGGGTCTGAGGCTTCAGAATGTACAGTACAGGTCACATTAAACTGTTCTGTCAATGAGTTGGTTAAGTATTGTTTTCTTGAGTTGGCAATGCATTGGCAACTCATATTGCATTATTTTTCAATGCTTAGCCAGCTGAAGAGTATTGTCTGTAAAAGGTTTTTGTAACTCAGTTGGAATACATCTGCAGTCAAGTCACAGTGCAATGCAAAAGCTGAATTTAAACTTTTAAGAAACAGTTTGTGCAAGGCTTTGTGCTGGATCCAGCAACACTTATGCAACTCAGTCAGAAATGCCAAACCAAATCATTGGAGGAACAGTTTAATGTGATTGTATGTGTATAATATGGAGAGATGAGCAACCAAACAACCTGAATATTTATTCTCTTCTGGCATCCCTTATATGAATCCACATGTACTACTCATCCTGCAAACTGTCAGTTCAGTATGCTACTTCCAAGTTTACTAAATGCCTTTTTTCTTTGAGATTAACTTGGTACTTGGCTGAGATACTCACTGCCATGCACTGAGAAGTCCCGACAGGAAAAACATGTCTATAGGTTGTGAATATACAGGTGCAGGTCAATGTAAAAGTCAACTTAAAGATGATTTCTGTTTTGGTGATGCCTTGTCAATCTCCTCTGTATAAGTATTTGCATATCCATCATCCCTCGCACAGGGTTTGAGATCACCATGGTGTTTTACATTTTAGAGGAAAGGAAAAGGTCACAAGTTTTTAATCAAAATGCTCTCTTCTGGTTAAATGAGCTTTGGAATTTCATTATATTTTGATCCCTGTATAGCTGGAAATACCAGTCTCCATGTTAGAGTGATTTGAGAAGCAGTTATACTTTAAGTAATTCTCTATACATAGTTCATTTGACTTATGAAAATAAAATAGTTGTGTACTATGAGAATGAATTATGGCTCCTTTTCATACACAAAATATATCACCTTCTCCCTCAGCAGTATCTATGCACAGCTAACCTTCCCCTCCCTTAGCTAGCTGGAGATTAGTAGACAAACTGATTTGACTGTCCTCCACTATCCCATCGATCATGCCAGTGTAAATCCCAGCACAGTGTCTGAGAGCTCTATTTGCCATTACCTTGATGACACTCTAGTCTCTACCTGCAGTTTTCATCTTTCCTCCTCCCCATGGAGTCTAGTAATGTGACCTATCAGCCTTGGACACTTACAGTAAATCTGAAGTTGGGTTTAGATGTGGTAAACGTATCAGAGGGAATGACGTACTGTATTTTATCATGACAGTCTGTGCAAATAGAGTGCTGTTTTTAAAAATGGGTAAAACCAAATCAAGCTCTTGCAGGTTTGCCACTCTCATTCAGTACGATATTGGGGCACTTGGTGGCCAGCGCTTGAAATGTGAGCCTGCGTGCTGGCTACTTTACATCTTGGGGGCTTCACTTTTAAAGTTGATTTGGTATTTAAAGAGATTTACTGGGCAGCAGCTTCCCCTATACCCTCCCTCTACAGTAATCTATTTTTAGTGTAAGCCCATACAGTAGTTCTCCTTTCACACAGGTCTTGATGCCATCCTCTGCATGGTTCTCCAGTCTAAAACATAATCTCAAAACAGTGAGAACTACTGTATACTGTGAGCTGGGCCTATATGTCATTCCCATGTCAATATGTGTCCTACTCACTTTGGTATGTGTTATCCACATTTTAATGTGCGTCTTACCTACAGTAATTGTCTTGAGAAAGCACACGTTTGGTGTGAGAAACACTGACGTCTGATGGAAGAGCGTCTGTCATCCTGTGAATACTTTGACACCATTTTGTATGCTATCTATATGCAAATAAATGATTTTGATATACAGTATACCCTAGCCCGGGTTTCATAATGTGTAACGGTGTGCGTGTAGCCCTGGTTCCAGTTTCGCTGGTACAGATTGTTCCATGAACTCTACTATACTTGTTGCTACAGTATTTGGTTGTATGTCTTACATATTCTAAGTTATATTTAATTTTGAATTGAATGGCATCCCACAAAGACAAGAGTACAGTAAATAAATGTCAACTTTTTGCATCAGCTTTTGGTACTGAAGACTGTTCATAATATATGCTACCTCAGCATTTTGTATTTTTTAACACAGCTATTTATTGGTTTTACTCTATAAATTGTTGTTTATTGTAGCCTATGAAATACCCTGAGCCCTTTGCAATCTGGGATTTGGCACTATGCAAATAAAAACGCCTTGCCAAATATGTAGAAGCAGCCCTTTCTAACTGAAGAAATGTTCAAGTCACATGTCTGACAGGTGTGCAGATTAGCCAAGAGACTGCATGGCAGATTTTTAATGTACTGTAGACACTGTGCTTCGTGGGGAACTAGGACCTCAAGGCTTGGGAGCAATTTCTTTTATGCCTGACCAGTGAGTGTAAAAGGCAAAAGGCCAAATGAAGGACTGGAATTTATTGACTGCCAGGTATCAAAGTCTGGTACCACATGTAGGAGAGGAGAGGAAGATCTTCTGGCCTATAGCTGCCATTTTATTTGAACCTGCTGAGAAACAAGCCTTCTTTGCCAATTTTAAGACAAAAATTAAAAAAAATTGGGTTCTCCATGTACTACATAACCAGACAAAGTGCAATATCAAAAAAGTAAGAGGCCATCTGGAAATAGTAATATCCAGGGGATGGGGAAATTCTATGTTAGCTGTAAATGCCTGAAGGAAAATGTATTTTCTTTTATATGAGTAATAATGTCTAAATAAGAAAAGTAAAGTCTCATCTACTGATGGCTTGAATGGCTTGATGAAACACTGGACATAACCATTTGATTCAGTTTGATTCCTTGTGGTGAAATCCTTCTGAAACAACTTTTGAACCTGCCTTTGTTGATATAACATAGAAATTAAAGTGACATACATGGAGCCAGGTCAAATACTGCATAAAATAATATAATTTCCACAAAACATAAGGCACCGACGGCCTGATTTTTAAATGGCTTGACATGGCCCAAGGACTATGTCCCTGTGCACTACTCCCTGGTGCAGGGAGAAATCCCCACACCTGCTAAAATGCTATTGCCATGGGATCACCTTTCTTAAATAATAGACACTTAGACCTTTTTGGGTGCTCAGTTGGCAAGTTCTTTATTAACCCAATCCTTACATTTATCTTTACCACATATACAATGTAATCCATCAAATGACTGTAACTGTCATCTCCTTTTTAATGAACCTTTATTCCTCAGATGCACACCCAAGTCACCGCGTATCGGCCTTCTGGGTGCAAACCCCCAAGATGCCAACATGTCTAGGTGCACATCCAGTCCATGTTCCTTCTTTTTCTCCTGGCCCAGTACTCCCTGGGTCCCTTGTCCTTTAATCTGTGTCTTCCTCCTCTCCCACCCCTTTATCTCTTTCTTCCATTAGCCCAACTCCAGCTACTGCAATGGATGATGGCACCCCCAACCGCCTACCCTCATTCCACCCTCCAGAGCCCCTTCAAGCTGCAAATTGAACAAATCTAGTCCTACGTCCATCAATGTACACCATCTGGCATATACATCACCACAAATCCATGTGAAATGTCTCTCTGTGTAATGATCAACCCCCCATTCCTCTGACCATGGCCGCTATTTTCCTATTGAACCTCTTCCTAGCCCCTTCAATAGCCCTCACATCTCTCACTTGCTGCCACACTCTCCTCAGCATTATCTCCAACCACCTGATAGTCAACCCTGGCCACCACTTCTTAATGGTTTCACATCATGTCCACCCAGGCCTGCTTCATAAGTCATTACCCTCCAAATGAATCATCAACACGTCCGGCTTGGGAAGCTTCAATTTCAGATCCTCTAAGAATGGCAACAAGTGGGCCCACTGCATGCCCCAGATACCCTTCCAATGTACCTTTGATGTTCCCAACTACAGCCACAGTTGTCTCCCCCCCCCCAGGTGTCACTGCTGCTCTTCTTTCTGCCCAGAAAATGAATGAGTGACTGCAGATCCATATGTTTTTCTGCTCTGCTGGCTCTGGAGGAACACAAAACAATTAGTTAGACTATTTCTCTAATGTACCTATTATAGCTCTCCGAGCTCCATCTTCCAGCCTGCTTTACAGTTGTTACTGATCCCCCTTTAACAGCTGTTTCTGATGCTGCCCATATCCGAAATGAATGAGATTAAAATTTTGCCGCATCCTCCCCCCAAAACTCCAAGCCTTTCTTCAGGACCACCACTAGCTGGTAGCCAGTGACGGGTTCTGCATTACTATGCACAGACAACAGCCCTTCCCCTGGTGGTCTATCACTTCAGAATTTCCACAATGCCCATACTGGGCAAACCTGACCTCTCACCTGTTTCCTCATTATCACCACTACCCCTTTTCCTGCCTGATCCATCCTAGACCTGCTCAACCACAGCTCGACTCTGTCATTGAAGCATTGTACCTCCTCACATAACAGCTCCTTGTGACCCCTTCTGCTGAATGTAGCTACTACCTCACTGACCTAGAATACACCATGGAACATTACCATTAATACCGCTGAAAAAAGCTGCTTCTCATAGTGCGAGTAGCATATGCTCCCCAGTGCCCCCACTAACCTGCCCAGTAACTGCTCCAATATTGGACTTCCACCATCCTGGCTCCTACCCTTAACCCGTAGGCTGCCAACAGAATTAGAACATATAGAAATTCTGGACTGATATATCAGTCTGTGGCTCTGCAAGGGTTAATCCTCTGCCATCCCTGCATCATCCTCCTGACTACTGTGCTTTTACAAGGTTCTGCCCCATTCTTTCAAGCTGCACACTAACCCCACCACTGCTAGGTGGATCCCCATGGTGGAATGTGCTATCCCCTCATCCCACTTCTGAACCAAAAACCTTATCATCTGCCTTTCCATTACTGGCCCACTTACCTCCATTCTGGCCTGTTCTCTAAAAGCCTGAAACATGCACCATGATACCTTGTAAGCCCTCAGTGTACCAGCCAACAAAGAGCTCTGGAACAACAGCTGGGCTTCTTCCAACCAATCTCCCATAATTGATTCAGCACCACTGTTCTCTCTGTCTCTGCCCCGGGTGCAAGGCTATCGGCTATAATGTTCGGGATCCCATCTATATGCCTAGCTCTAAGCCACATGTTCAGTCTCAGCCCCTGTAGCACCAGTTGCCTCAGAACCCTCGTTACCATTTCCATTGAAGCCATTTGCTGATTCAACACCTCAACTACTGCCTTGTTGTCACACCAAAAGACCACTTTCTAATTTCTCAGGTGTTTCCCTCCCCTGACAACACTGTTGCTTCCCATGTTGGGAATATCTCCAGGAGTGTAATATCCTACATAAATCCCCCTTTCATCCAGTCCTCAGGCCACTGCTCTGACAACCACCATCCCATGAAACATGCCCCTATCCACAGAACACTGGCTGCATCTGTATAAAGCTCCAGGTCTGTGTTGAAAACCCAGTCTTCCTGCCAGAAATTGACCCCCAATATATTGCTGCAAAAGCTCTCCCCATTCCTCCAAATCTTCCCTTATGCCCTTGGCTATGTTTACCCAATGGTGAGGCCTTCTGGCCCTTTGGTTGCCCAAGCCAGCCTGTGCTAGAACGCCCTGCCTGGTGCTACTGCCTGGTATGCAAAGTTCAAATTCCCTAAAAGCTGCTGCACCACCATAAATGGCACCCTTTGCTTCCCTATAACTGCTCCCAGTAGTTCCTGCAGATTCTGAACTTTCCCTTCCAGTATTCAAAACAAATCTTGTCCTGTGTCCACTTCTATCCTCAAGAATTCCAAATGGCGACTGGGTCCCTCTATCTTCTCCTCTGTCAATGGGACCCCCAACCTGATACACATGTCTTGAAAACAGCATAACATCTCCTCCACTCCTTCCATTCCTTGCCCTATAAATGAAAAGCCATCCAAATAATGCACCAATGTCCTATACCCATATTGTTCCCCGAAGCTCCACTGCAACCAAGTGCTGAACATTTCAAAGGTGGTACATGCCACCGAACATCCCATCAGCATTGCTTTAACAAAATAAAAAACCTCTAAATCTAAAACCCAATAAATCCCAGTTCTCCAGTTGGACTGGGAGCAACCTAAATGCTACTTCAATGTCGGTCATCACCAGCCACGCCCCCTCAACCATCCTGATCTGTTGTACCACCTGGTCCAGGGTCACATATGACACTGCGGACTATTCTTCACTAATAAAATTGTTAACAGATTCCCCTTCCAGGTATGACAGATGATGAATCATGTGGAACTCCCTGGCTGTTTCTTAGGCACCAGCACCAAAAGCAATACACTGAAATCCGGAAAAAATAGTGCCATGACTGGGCCTTCTACCTTGCCTGCTGCTATCTCCTTCTTTATCTGCCGTGCCAGTACCTCCTCCTGACCCTTTACCAGTCCCAGATTCTGCACCCTCATTGGTCTCCTCTGCCCCCATACTGTAAATTAAACCCCGTGTTAAACCCCTCTCTCAGTATTCTGGCAGCCTGCTTATCTGGGTACCTTTCCAGACACACCCCTTGAGTCTTTTTATTAATTGGTGACCTTGCCATCTCAACCCCCCTGCAGTTCTTGTTTCTTCTGTCCCTTATTTTCTCCATATCCCAGCCCCCTCAAAGCCCCAAACTCATGCCTCTACGCCTAGTGTTCCATACTCCCCAACCTCCAACCCCAGAAAGGCTATCCCCAACACCCTCAAGACCTGGTCCCCTGACCTGTCTCCCCTCCTGCACTTTGATACCAGGTGGGGACTCACACATTGGAACATGTGTGCCTGAATCTGCACTTCACCCACATGCACTAAGCCCTATTGTAACTCCAGCAAAACTTCTGCTGGCTTCCCTATTCCCCTTTTCCCTTTTCCTCTGCCCCTGTTGTCTGCACTGTCATGGTCTCAAACCATATGTCCTGGTGCCTCATATCCCAGCATACACCCCCATGTAAAGCCATTTTCTGGTTGAACTTCTTATCATATTGTAACCATCCGTACCCCCCCCCCCATCTTATATGTAGTGTGCACAATCATGGCTAGCTCTGGTTGCTTCTGCAGCAGTGTAGTGCTATAATAAGTGAAACCCATCATCCATGCCTCCAGAGTCTTCCACTTTAAGTTTGTGTCTTTCTGCATTCTCTACAAACCAGAGATGGAGTGGGTCCCCTCCCAAAATATAGTTCCTACTCATTTTTCTAGGGCTGGGAGAGGCGGATAAGTCCAAACAGAAAAATAGAAACCAGCCCAGATTTTGCCTTTCAAGGGACTGTAACACTTTTATTTTCAAAAACCCCTTCACACTGCCATGATCCCTTCAGCGCCCAACGTTTCTCTCACTGGGCTTCCTCTGGGGCAAGGAACTAGGCATAAACTTATGATACAAACCATAATTAAAATCATCATCACGCTGTAACTGCTACATGAAATGTATCTTTTTACTGTATACCTTACTCCCCATATTGACACCATATCCTGTCGTGTATTACAGTCATGCTAAACTCAGACCCCCCCCGAAGCAGCGGGCAGTTGATGATCGTGATGGACAGGCTCCGGAAGCCCTCCCTCCAGCCGGAGAAACGGAGCACAGACAGACAGATTGTAACTCGACCTTCAAGCAGTGGGCGTGTTGATGGTCGTGAGGGCTAGGCTCCTGAAGCCTCCTCCAGCCGAGAAATGGAGTGCAGGCAGACAGATTGTATTCCAGACCCCCCTCAAGCAGCGGGCGGTTGATGGCGAGGGCCAGGCTCCTGAAGCCTTCCCTCCAGCCGGAGAAATGGAGCGCAGACAGACAGGTATGGACAGCCGAGCCGTGAGCTGCTGTAGGATGCCAGCAGTGCTAGGAAGCAGAGTTAGGCCACGCCGGCGCTATGCGCTGGCTCCCCACCGCCCCCACCACCACCCTTGGTCGGCTCTCCCTTATATAGGGCTGTCCAGGGCGTTTTAACCAATCAGCTCACTTTCCCACCCGCAGCTTATAGCCTTCTACCACTTGAGGCAGCACCACACTTTCCCCTATCTATCACATACACCTGTACTCTCAGCCACTAACACACAAGGAACCCAATAAACATAACTTAACATAAACCATTAACCTGTAGTGCAGTCTGGACAAGCTCCCGAGCATTTTGGGCTCTGCCTGTTAGTCTTAATCCTACTGTACACTAACAAACAAGGATCCTACTAATTATAAGCTTAAGTTTAGCAAAACCAGCAGCCTGTAGTGCAGTCTAGACAGCCCCTCCAGCATTTTGTGCTCTGCCTGTTAACTTAACTCCCACTGCAATCCTAGCTGGGCTACTTATCTTTAAGTAGCGGTGGTAACTAAATTCACTTCCCTTGTTAGCAGCTGTGGTGAATGACAGAAACCTTGCTAATTAAGCTGCTCCCATTTCCATTCAGTTTGCAAAGCCTGAATCTTAGGTGGAAATCGGATTTTCTGCTGCTATTCTTTTATCTCAGGTGGAAATCGGACCTTCTGCTGCTATTCTTACCTTGCTGGTGCCAAATAGAGCTTTCTCTGTCGAATGCCTCCTAGTAAAGAGATAGTTGCTGTAATTATCTATAGCACAACCCACCTTACCACTTAGCTAACCTTTTCCAGTAAGCCCCTAAAATTTTTAGCTCCTTTCATGCCGGGTCACAAATCTAACTCAATTGGCTAGATAAGTCCTGCTTTTCTCATTTCAAAGATTTTCCTTACCCTACATCCCACTCACAAATGACTCACTCAATTTATTTCAACATGGCTTTAAGCTCATTTGGAACATTATTACTAATCTCTTTTCTCTTCAGCCTTATATGGCTACCTATTCTATATTACCCTCCAAGAATTACTCATCACTGCACCCACCCAGATGACTACAAACTCTCCATACTGGGAATGCCTTCATACTGGCCACGTGATCTAGTTATTTACCACAGTGCCAGAACTGTTGTCGACTTAAACCACCCCCTTGCCATTGATTTTGCAAATATTCAATCCTGGCTCACTGAAAACAAACTTATTCTCAACTCTAGCAAAACTTACTCCATGCTCCTTGGCTCATCTGCCAGACTTAAAGCGAATCAAAATGCCCTAATTATCCCGTATGCGAATGGCTCCTCACTGAATAGCACCAATTCCTTTAAATACCTGGGTGTTACTCTCGATCAATCTCTTGACTTTGATCTACACATTACAACCACCTATAAGTCAGTAAACGCCAAAATAGGTAGTGCCTACCAAACAAGATATGCCCTTACCCCATCTGCTAGACTTGCTGTGGCCCAAGGCTTTCTTCTCCCAGCCCTTGCATATGGTTCAGTCACCTACCTCTTTGCCTCCAAATCATCCCTCCATAAGTGGGATACCACCTACAACAGCATCTGCCGCTATGCCTCTGCATCTCCACGTTTCAAACATCATTGCCAGCTCTATAGTGACCTAAAATGGCTGTGCCCCTCTGCTCACAGACTCCAGGCCTTTGGCTCATTAATTGACTGCATTGTCAGATCTGGCCTCCCCCTATCCCTCACATCCCTACTGGACACACAGCCTCTCTTCTATGGACTGCGATCGACTGACCAAGCCCTTTTTCACATTCGCAGACACAGAACTAATATGGGTGCATGCGCCTTTTCTCACGTGGCTCCAAAATACTGGAATTCCATACCCCAAGCTATTCGACAAGCAACCACCCATGCCACTTTTAAGAAACTTCACAAAGAGCACCTACGCTATATCAACCCCTGCACTTGCTTTAATCCACCTTAGCTCCACTCCTCTTCCCCTGCACTGTTTCAATCTTCTTCTATGGTATTCTCTTCCCTGCCTCTCTTAACACCCTCCTTCAGGTCCTCTCCCTCCTTCTCTCTATTTTCTCTCTCTTGTTCTCTCTTATTTTCTCTCTCTGTCTCTCCCACGCCCTCTCCCTCTTCCTCTTCTCTCTCTCTCTCCCTCCTATCACCCTCCCTTCCTCTCCTCCCTGTTCAACCACCTCATTGTGACTTGATATATTGTCGCTATGTATGCCCTCTATTGCAATGCCTATGTTCTTATTTATTTTGTGTTACCTGTTCTACTGTTCTGTAATTTCGTCATACTGTTTAAACCTACTCGTGTTTGTTGCTAAATTTGTCTCCCCATACCTGAAGTTTTGACTTGACTCTGTACTGTACTGCTTTCTTGTGCTGCGTCACATATACAATTTTGTATTTCTAAAATGTGTTCTCCCGGGTCGTGCCTGAAAATAGGCATCCTTGTGCCTAGTTCACTTACCCGGTTACCAAAAGCAAATAAATAAATAAATAAACTAATAAATCATTCACCCTAAATTTCCAAGTACAAATACATCTGCATACAATTTTATACTACAACATCCTGTGCCCCGATAGTGTCTCCTGGTGGTGTTCTCATATTTAAAAACATTATTAATTGTTATTAATATTGCTTTATTATTCTATTCATGAAAAACGGTTATTATTCACCACAGTTTTATTCATACCTTAGAGCTGTACACAGTAAATTATTGTCTTTTTTTTCAGTCAGTCATTTATATTTCACATTCCTGTATAAACAGATACATTTCTTATTTCTTGGTACCCTATAAGTTAACATGAAGACCATTGCCCGGCCCGGTGGCACTTAGGGTTGAGGCACTGGTTGCCACACTGGCGACCCGGGTTCAGGAACGAGCCCGGGTCATTGGGAGTCGGCAGGGAGGGTGAAGGATTGAACATCCCTTGGACTGCTCTCCTTCCCCAGGGAGGGGGGATTTCACCAGCCGATGTACTGGTGACCTCTAGCAGAGGCTGGAGGCACTACAGTACTCAGCCATGAAACGTTGAGGATCGGAGCTCGGCAGACATCCTTCGGGGGTGCGCAGGAGCATGCATCAGCTGAGCTGGACGTCATTGCACATCCGAGCTCTCGGGGAGTTCAAGAAAAAGTGGAAAACAACTGCGCCATGGACAGGCGACGGCACCAAGTCCCCCATGCACTTTGCTGGGCCATCCCCATCTGTCCTTCCAGGTCCTTCACCTCAGTCCAGCCCTGCAGCTGGAGTCTGAATCTAAGAGCGCCCAATAGGCGGAGGATGACCCACCCTGGGAGGGTTAGACCAGGGGTGCTGGCTGCAGGGGGGTGAGAAAGAGAGAAGGTTCAGTTTGGGGGGGCATCTGGCGGGCAGGATAAGGGCTCGGATGCCCAAGAGAGTTCCATGGTGCCGTGACCAGAGGGAAATAAAGTTGACAAAAAAAAAAAAAAAAAACATGAAGACCATTTGTGGTAATACTGCTACTACTAACCAACTTTACATCTTAGTTCATATTCAGCTTTAAACCCTAATTCACACAGACACGAACAAATTTAAAGGCAATCACCATTAATTCATTCAAAATTCCCTGTCACTTTATGTCTCCGTTTTCTTCTTATTATTATTTTAAACAGTGTCTTATCATGTTCCATCTCATTTCAGCCATCTGCTTACTGGTGCTAACATATTTAAAAGGTTTCTATGTAGTGTGTCATATTCACATAATTATTCAAACAGACTTTCATATCACCTAGTCTATTCAGACCATTTTACATGCCCCTCTGGATTCATGCTGTGTCACGGCTATTCTCCATATTTTAAATTATCATTCTCTTTATTCTGCTTTTCTCTCCTAATCCCCCTTAATTTACATCAGTTTGAAAAGTGTCTCATTACATTTCATCTCTTTTCACTAATTTACTAGTCTCTGTTTAAACTTTTTGCACGGTTTGTATGTAACATCTCTTATTTATATACATACCTTTCAACCGCTCAGCATTAAAAATCATAGCACTGGCCTTCAAAAATAATAGCAAAAGGCCAGAATGTGTAACACTTTCTTATTTTAAACAATAATATGTCTACAAATAGTGGGCCCCCTATAGTTAGTGATAAAGAATGTTTCTATCAACATAGTTGAGATTTAATAGTTTGTGTGTCCAGAAATATCTCTAACATTATTAAGAATATTAGTAAACCATTGTGGAGCAAGGGTAAATTTGAAGGAGAAAATCATAGCGCTATGCGAAATTCATAGCAGTTGAGAGGTATGCTTATATAAACATTCAAATGGTCTTTCTTATCACCCAAGTGTTTTGCTGTTTGCTGTGTAACAGCAGAGCTCCATATATCAAATATTCTACTTTCTACTATCTTGTCCTTATTCACCCGTGTTACAAGCGAGTAATACTTTACCATGGTCCTTCATCAGGCCTCCTAGTCTTTATTGAATATTTCCCATTAGTTTTCCTTCAGTCACTCTGAACTTTAAAGCTGCAGAGTGTTTTATAGTTTTAATTTACATGTTCTCCTTATCTTTAACCCACTCCCAGACTCCGTGAGCATAGCAGAATGTTGTTTTTACTCACCCTCACAGGACCTTAGTGGTTGTCACGGCTCTATGAGCTCCATTGTCTACTGATATCAGTCCATTTTTATGTTGGTGTGCTTGTGCAGCCAACATCTTGCAGCAGTGGGGCTTTGGAGGCGCGGTCGCTGTTGGGCAAATGCAGGGCACTCATCAGTAGGTGCGTTCCTCATTCCCCAATCAGCCTGCATGCCGGCACCACACCATGCATACTAATGTGGCGAGCACATCTAAGGAAAGATCCACTGCAATCCAAGAAGAGCTCGTCAGATGCAGCAGGACCCTTCCTATGTGCTCGCCGCATTGTCAGTATGGCAGGCGGCCGCCAAACTGCTGACTTCGGGGGTGCCCAATCCCCCTGCCGGCTTACTCTGGCCGCAAAAATTTGCCGATGGGAGAGCCCACTCCCCGTTGGCATAAAGCATTCCCCTCCCATTTCTTATACGCCAAGGGGGGTGCCCAATCCCCCTCAGCTCTTGCCTCCCCCCTGCTTTCCTTGTCTGCTGACGGGGGTGCCCAATCCCCATTGGCATAAATTAACCCCCCCTTTTGTTGTGTGCCGACGAGGGTGCCCAATCCCCTATCAGCTGCAGCAACCCCTCCAAACAGTTAGGTGGCATGCTGGGAGCCCACCCCAGTGTGCCAAGTCCCCTGAAAAAAAAAAATGTCCCACGATGTTAGTTTTTTCCCCCGTAACACATAAAAACAGTCCCTCGTAGTCTCCCTACCCACCACCTGCACCCACCCACTGTGCACCCTGCCTCCCCACACTCCCTCACCCCATACTTACCTCCGGAGTCTGGAGAGACAATCTTCGGTGGACCGGGAACACATCTGCACTCTTCAAAGCCGACCGTGAACTGAGGAAATGCCGGTAAGCTGTATAATGGAATAAATAGTTTTTTTTTTCAACTTTGATGCATATCTCAGGCATTTTTTGGAATTTTTGCACCAAATTATTCAACATGGGGTTTTTGAGACCCCTCCTCATGAATTCTGTTACAGTTATGATGTTAATCGGTCCCGAAAGGTGATTTCGCAGTCACTGGGCGTAATCACCTTTAGGAACTAATAACTACAAGGACAGTGGCAGTGTTCGCGGGTGGCCTGTCAAAAGCCTATATTTATAAAGATAGTGGAAAAATAAAAAATGAGTTGTTTTACTTGTTGCCATGCAGTGGCTACACACTCGTAACTTCAAAATTCGTAATATTTTCATGCCAGATTTTCAACATTGTCATTTTTCTACACCTCCTTGTGAACAGTACTGCTGTCATTTTTCACATCCTGGCTGAAATGTGTTTCTGCACATCAGGCGCACAATACCACGGTCGCTGTGGGAAATCAGTGTTCGGGGCAGATTACAAAAATGAAAGTTACACTGTTCATGAGCAGAGGTCCTACAATGCCTATGCTGAAAATTTGGTGACAATACTCCATAACATGACTGTGTTATGAGCGTGCATTGTGCAATTTGCACGCACGCTCGTAAGTTCGCAAATTTATAATATTTTCACTCCAGATTTTTAACATTGCCATTGTTCGGCACCTCCTTATGAACAGTATAGCTGTCATTTTTCACATCCTGACCAAAATGTGTTTTCGCAGTTCCGGCACAGAATAGCTATACTTTAAAATGTGGCAGGGAGGTGGTCTTGGAATGCTGCAGTGCATGTGGATTTGGAATGTCAAGATTGTGTACAATTATAGAATAATGGTCCCTCTCCCCTTCCAGCTGTTGCCCACACAGCATCATTTCACCACTTATAAGTAGACCTTAGTTAGAATAATTGGAAAAGAGTAGGTCTACTTTACATCCATCAGTTCACAGAGGGAGACCATGTACTAGACTTGGCAACCCGTAAAGACAGATACCACTTGCGAGACACAGATCACTTCATTTGTTTACATGTATGGCACTACCTTCAAACCTACATGGATCAACAACAGAGTCTAGAATCACAAACGCAGTTAATGGTACAACTAAGGCAAACAGTGTTAGGCCAGCCTCCTCTGCATTTGCTCTCAGCACTTCAAGAACAACAACAGATGCAACCGTCCCCACACATAACAAGTGGGCTCAAAAAACTAACACACCAATACAAATGTCCCAATGGGAGTGGACAGCAGCAGAATCCCATAAAACAACATACTTCCCCACCCTGAGATAATTCTCCTGCAAACTGATGATCCTGTACCTCTGTACCCAACTCATCCAGGCAAAATATCAGACCCAGCATATGGCAGACTGCTGGAAGCAGTGTGGTAACCAAGAAGCCCACCATACACACATACTCTGGTCCTGCCCAGTACTTCAGCCATACTGAACAGAAATACATAGTTGTATCAGCAATATTTTCTCTATTACCCTACCTTATGAATGCCAGGTCTTCATATTACTTATAATACCCACCACAATAAAAAACCCTAAAATGAAATATTTATTATGCATATTGATCACAGTAGTGAATAAATCCATCACAAAAAACCTGATTAAGCCAGCCCAGTGGTGTGGAGGGCTGAGGCATCATGCCTTACCTCCTGCCATGCCGGCGATCCATGTTTGTGATGAGAGTGGGTCGCTGGGGGTCAGCCGGGGAAGGAGAGGATCAAGCATCCGGAGGACAGCTCTCTTCTCCCAGGAAGGGGTGGGACTGGAGAACAGTGCATGTCTGGCCCCTAGCGGTGGCTGGAGGCTGGAACACACTGATTCCACTGACAGGGGGCAGAGACAAAGCAGACACCCAGCATGCCACGTGCGGAAGCGCGCGTGGCTCGGCCACTGGAATCATTGCATGCTATGTCCCATACTCGGGGTCGGGGAGAAAACTGGAGGAAGAAGCACACTGTGGACTGGTGGAATGATGCTGGCCCTCCACAGGTGAAACACCTAGCCAGCTGGCACCTCAAGCCAGGAGGTGAGTACCAGTGGATGCCAGGGTGACGGGGATGGGGTGGCCAGAAGAAGGGGGCAGGTCTGTGGAGAGGAGATAAAGAAATACACAAAAAAAAAACTGGTTAAGTCACCCAACCCCTCCTTCTATGACTTCAGACTGGAGAACAATATGAACCAAACATACAATATAGAACAAATCACACACAGTCTGGATGATAAACACAATTTATTTATCTCCAGATGGACCCCCTAGACCCATTACATCATGGACATTGACAGGCACTTTATTCTGAGAGTTGGCCACTGTTGAGACCCAAAGTTTGAGTACAAATCAGGAAGTCAAGAATACTTCTCACCCTGCAAATGAAACAAGGAAGATGATAAGACAAAATGTGCATAAAGTTTTAAAAAAAAAAAGAACAGCAGCCACCCTACCTTATTTCCCATAGAATAACCTAGTGTTAGCTCCTCTTCTGTCCTCTCAAGTTACTTAAATGCTATAGAAAATGTAGATAAAGGGAATATAAGAAATGAATATGCAACCGATGAAAATTTATTGCCTGATATCATTGATTTGATACCTATGTTTAAATATCACAACTATGCATATTGTATACATGTAACCCATTTTGACCAGGCATTATTGTGAAAGTTATGTGGAATAATGAATTTCAATAAAAACTTACATAAAATTTGGTCATAAGAAAACCAGCTTTGCTCATTCTACAGGAACATCAGAATGAATAATGAATGCACGAATTGTGACAGTGTTTTACAAAGATTATGAATATCTGACCCTGTGTCTTTCTCATATTTATTGGTTATATTACACTTGCTAAACACTAAGTAGAAAGCTTTATTTTACCTGGGTCTTGGAGGAGTCAGCAAAATAAATAAAAACTCAATTCCATTATACAAATTTTATAGTTGTACCTCATCGCGTACTATCTAATAAAGGTTTTATACAAATAAAGATAATGAATTGTTTGTTTTAATAAGCCAGGGTAGAGTCTTTGTTTTATTTGGAGCAAACCAGTTTGCCTTTGTCATTGGAACTTTTTTTGTTTAACTTTTTACAAAATTGTTTGAATATTTAAATTGGCTGATATGTTTTAATATTTTGCCTTAAGTCATTTAAAGTGGTGCATTTTGTTGGAGTGCAGTGGCATGGGGAGACTACCAGAAAGCGGTCATGTGTTGCTGTTGCTTGCCATTCAAATGGCTCCCCCACATTCCTCCACCAACCATGCTCTACCTTAGGAACCTGACTGCATGCCAACACCACAGTGACATTTCTTTTTATTTTTTTGTACTTGCCCAGCTCCTCAGCTTCAGAGGGGACCTCGTACCCTCTCCTACTCCATCCACTAGGTCCTGCCACCAGGATCCCCCTGGTTTTCATATTGCTCATTAGGCTGGTGGCGCATGTATTTTTCCCCATTTTCTCCAGATACTCTGAAGACGCCAGCACAGAGGACGTTTGTCCAGACAAGCGATATGCTGGTGTATGCCATCATCAAGCAACCAACAGCATCCTCCTCTCCCCTACTCTGAAGAGCCTTGTGGCCCTGCTGCCCATGCTTCCACAGGCAGAGGGGCTACGGGTGCTTTGCACTACCTGGTAACCCACCCCAGGAGGAGGACAGCATCCACTGGGATGGTCAGTCCTCCTCCCCCAATCCAACCCCCAGCTGCCTGAGTCCGTTCCCGAACCTGGGTCATCAGCGTAGCACAAGGTGTGGTGTCCAGTGCCTCAGACCTCAGCACCACTAGGTCAGCCACTGCAGTGACATTTCAATAGTGAAGTACATTACAGTGGCAAGCCGCTGTTGCCGCTGTACCTGTGGGCCCGACACTGTTTTCTCAGGGGTTTGCCCCCCTCCCCAAATTAACTCTGACCTGGAGTTGATAATCATTAGTTATGGGGGTAAAAGCCCCCCCCCCAAAAAAAAAGACAGTTTGCCAACTGATTTATGCCAACCACAACTTACGGTCGACATAAATCCATCGCTGTAGTGTAGCGTCGGAAAAAAGTTGTCGCCATCATGTCATGGATCTGGACCCTGACTTCCTCTGTTATTAGGGTGCCATTGTGGTGGGGCACTGATAGATGGGAGCTAGTGGGGGTATTGTGGTGGTGACATAAAATAAGGTGAGTGTGTCTTGGCTGGGTGTTGGCATCCCAATCATAAAATTATTTTAGTAGCTCATAGTAGCAGTGGTCTCATAAACATAACTCTTGTTTCTCTGTTTTCCAATAGCTATTCAAACATACAAACATATAATTTGACAACAGATAAGGACCACTTAGCCCACGTAGCCTGCCCATCTTTCCCTACTTACTGTATCACCACAGACCCTACTTGATCTCTGGCTTATATCTCCCCCTTATCTTATCACTAAGGTTCTCATATGCCTATCCCATGCTTTCTTGAACCCCGTTAGGGTTTTTGCCCCCACCACCTCTGCTGGGAGGCTGTTCCAGGCATCCACCACCCTCTCCATGAAGAAGTACTTCCTCACATCTCCCCTAAGTCTACTCCCCTCAGCTTCACGGCATGACCGCTTGTTCTTGAGCATCTTTTTTTCTGAAAGATGCTTCACTCTTAAATCTTATTTATACCTGTGAGGTATCTGAAAGTTTCTATCATATACCCCCTCTCCTTCTATTCATCCAGTGTATACCTATTAAGGTCCTTCAGTCTTTCCTCATAGGGCTTTTGATGCAGACTCTGCACCATTTTGGTTGCCCTCCCTTGGACTGCCTTTACTATTTCTATGCCCTACCAGAGATGAGGTCTCCAGAACTGGACACAGTACTCCAGGTGAGGTCTCACCAGTGATCTATACAGAGGTAACACCACCTCCCTTTCTGCTGGTGATCCCCCTTCCCATGCACCCAGCATCCTGCTAGCTCTCCCAACTGCCTTGACACACTGCCTAGCCACCTTTAGGTCATCAGATTTGATAACTCACATGTCTCTTTCCTGTCAGGTAGTCGTCAATACCTCTTCTCTCATTTTGTACTCCTCCCCTGGGTTTCTGTACCCCAAGTGCATGATTTTGCACTTTTTTGCATTGAAGCCCAGTTGTCATACCCTTGACCACTCCTCTAACCTTTTCAGATCCTCTCTCATTTTTTCCACCCCACCCCAGAATGTCTACCCTGTTGCAGATTTTAGTGTCATCCAAGAACAAGCAGACCTTTCCCTGCATCCCCTCTGCAATGTCACTAATAAAGACATTAAAGAGGACCAGTCCCTGTTACAGATTCCTGAGATACCCACTGGTCACCCTCCCTTTCTTGGAGTGAACTCCATTTACCATAACCCTCTGTCTCCTATCCCTTAGCCAGTTTCTTACCCAGTTTACCACCTTTGATCCCACTCCTAGGCTACCCAGCTTGCTTACTATTCTCCTATGTGGTATGGTATAGAAACATAGGAACATAGAAGTTGGCAGCAGATAAGGACCGCAAGGCCCATCCAGTCTGCCCATTTCCTTTTCTGCCTTATGAATGTGCCATCGGCCTTTGCTCTGTCAATGGCCTTTCTATTCATACTCATCTGTATTGGTCCCCACCACTTCCTGAGGTAGGCCGTTCCATGCATCCACCACCCTTTCTGTGAAAAAGAACTTCCTCACATTACCCCTTAATCGGCCTCCCTCTAATCTCATGCTGTGTTCCATTGTCCTGCTATTTTTCTTATATTGAAACATGTTAGACTCTTTCACCTTGCTAATGCCCTTAAGGTGTTTGAATGTTTCGATCATATCACTGCTCTCCCTCCATTACTCTAAGGTATTCATATTGAGCTCCTTTAATCTGTCCTCATATGTTTTCTTATGCAGTCCCTGCACCATTTTGGCTACCCTTCTCTGGACTGCCTCAATTCGGTTAATTTCCTTGTGAAGGTGTGGCTTCCAGTACTGCACACGGTGCTCCAGATGGGGCCTAACCAGTGTCTTGTAAAGAGGGATTATTACCTCCCTCTTCCGACTTGTGATACCCCTACTAATACATCCCAACATCCCCCTAGCCTTACTTACTGCTTTAGTGGTCTGCTTGTATGATTTCAGGTCATAGGTGGTGACGATGACGCCCAAGTCTCTTTCTTCCCTTGTGACTGCCAGCAACTCCCCTCCCAGCCTATAGGTGGCTTCAGGGTTTCTCTTCCCTATGTGCATGATCTTGCACTTTTTTGCGTTAAACTCCAGTTGCCACTCTTCTGACCATTTTGCTAGTTTATCCAGATCTCTTTTCATTCTGCCCACCCCATCTGAATCATCTACTCTGTTGCAGATCTTGGTGTCATCTGCAAACAGACAAACCTTACCCTCCAGTCCTTCTGCAATGTCACCGATGAAGATATTGAAGAGGACTTTGCCCCAGGACTGATCCCTGAGGTACCCCACTTGTGACTTGCATCTCTTCTGACTGTATACCGTTTACCACCACCCTCTGTTTTCTGCCCATCAACCAGTTTGCCACCAAGTTGACCAACTTCTGACCCACCCCAAGCCTACCCAGCTTATTAATCAATCTTCTATGTGGAACAGTATCAAAAGCTTTGCTGAAGTCAAGGTAGTACATCAACTGCTCCCCCTTGGTCCACCACTCTGGTTACCAAGTCAAAGAAATCTATGAGATTAGTTTGACGGGACCTTCCTTTGTAAACCCATGCTGTCTTGGATCCTGTGCTCCTATGGATTCCAGGTGTTGCACTATCCTTTCCTTAAGGAGTGCCTCCATAATCTTGCCCACTACTGAGGTAAGACTGATTGGTCTGTAGTTCCCTGCCTCCTCCCTGCTACCACTCTTGTGAAGCGGGATCACATGAGCTCTTCTCTAGTCTTCTGGGACCTCTCCTGTGCTCAGAGACTCACTAAACAGTTCTGATAATGGCTCTGCTAGTTCCACCCTTAGCTCCTTTAGTATCCTGGGATGTATGCCATCAGGTCCCATTGCCTTTTCCACCCTAAGCTTATCGAGCTCTTGTAGGACCCTTTCTTTTGTGAAGGGACTAGTGTACACCTCCTCCCTCCCCCATGTCCATGGTGCTGAGCTGTGGGCCCTGCAGTACCTTCTCTTCAGTAAATACTGAGCAGAAGTATCTATTTAGGATAGATGCTTTTACATGATCCTCCTCCTCACATGCCCCCCTTATTCCCTTTGATCTTAGCAATACCTCCTCTGGACTTTCTCCTTTCATTAATGTATGTATAGAAAGTCTTGTCACCTTTATCGAAGGTCTTGCTGAAATCCAGGTAGGCCACATCCATTGCTCCTCCCTGATCCAATTCCCCGGTCACCCAGTCAAAGAAATCTATTAGATTCATTTGACAAGATCCCCCCCTCGTGAATCCATGCTGTCTCATGTCATGTAAGCCACTGGATTCAAGATATTCTGCTATCCTTTCCTTCAGCAGTGATTCCAATAATTTCACCACCTCCGAAGTCAGGCTGACTGGCCTGTAGTTGCCAGCCTCCTCCCTACCACCGCTTTTGCAAAGTGGGACTACATTTGCCCTCCTCCAGTCCTCAGGAACCTCTCCCATCTCCAGTGAGAGGTTAAACAGGACAGTCAGAGGTGCAGCCAGCACCTCCCTGAGTTCCCTCTGTATCCTTGGATGGACCCCGTCTGGGCCCATTGCCTTATCCACTTTAAGATTTGCGAGTTCTTTCTGAACTCTCTCCTCTGTAAATGGACTAGTGTCCACCTCCCTTCCTTTGATGGTCCTGTCACTTTTCTGTGGCTCCTCTTCTTCCCCTTCTTCTGTGAACATTGATCAAAAGTATTTTTTAAGATGTCTGCTTTTACTTGGACCCCGTCCACACAACCCCCCTTCCCTTCTTAGTCTTACAATCCCTCCCTGGTCTTTTTCTTTTCACATACTGTACATATCTAAAAAATGTTACCTTTCTTTACTTCATAGGCTATTTTCTCCTCTGTTTGTGCCTTTCCACTCCTAACTGATTTCCCTGCCCCTCTCTGTTTCTCCAGATACAGCTCCCTATATTCTTGTTTCTGTGTCTTCTTATACCTTCAGAATGCTAACTTTTTTGCCCTTTCCTTCACAGACACCTCCATAGAGAACCATAGTGACCTCTGTTTCCTCATAGCCTTGCTTACTAGCCTGATGCAGAAGTTTGTTGCCTTCTGAATGCCCCCTCTTAGTTTCGTCCAAAGTTCTTCCACTCCATCCAAGTCCTCCCCAACTGCCAAGGCATCCTTGAGGCATTCCCCTATGTTTTTAAAATCAACCATTCTGAAGTCCAGAACCCTTGCCTTGTGTGGCTAGATTCTCCCCCAGTCCTTATATTGAATCACACAGTACGGTGAACACTGGTCCACAGGTGGCCATCACCTGTGACATCTGCAACACTGTCCCTTTTAGTTAATACAAGGTCTAGTATCATGAGTGGCCTCCCTAACTAGTTGCCTGAGGAACACCCCCAACAGGGAGTCCAGTATGTCCCTGCTCCTAGCTATAGCTTCAGCTGGGATGGGCCAATCTACATCCAGCAGACTGAAGTCTCTACCAGCAGCACCTCCCCCTTATTGCCATCTTTTGGATGACTTCCCCCAAAATTGTATCCAACTGCCCCCCCCACCCCCCGACATGCTGGAGGTCTGTAGATCATATCATTGTGAATAGTGGCTCCATTCCCTGTCTTTAGGGTGACCCACAGTACATCAACCCCTCATTGTATTCCTTGTACGTCTGTTGCTTTTATGCTATCTCTCACATAAAGAGCAACTCTTGCCTCCTTTTTTGCCACCCTGTCCTTCCTGAACAGAGTACAGCCTGGTATGGGTATTAGAGATGTGTGAAGTTGGGAAATTTCGCTCCATGAAATAATCCGTGAATTTCACCATTTTGCGGATTATTTTGTGGATGTGGAACACAAAGTTTTACCTACGAAGTGCAGAATTTCACTCGCAACAGTGAAATTTTAACCATGAATGGCGGAATTTTGCCATTCACGGGTGAAATTCTGCATTTTACGGCAAAATTTTGCAAAAAAAAAAGCAAAGTCCGATAGGCAAATTTTTAGTCTGACTGCAAAATTTCATGGGTTGCTCTGCGGATGTGAAATTCCCGACTTCACTGGTAAATTTAAACTTAGCTGCATCTCTAATGGCTATATGCCAGTCATGGTTCCCAGTGCACCATGTTTCTGTAATGATGATAATGTCCAGCTTAGCCTCTGCCACAATGGTCTCTAAGTCTAGAATTTTATTTCCCAGACTTTGAGTATTAGCACACATGGCATTCCAACTTCTAGTGCCACCCTGCTCGACAACCCCCCATTTGCCCTTTTGCCCTCTCTTCTTACCGCCTCTGTTTGCATTCTCCTCTCTCTTCATTACTACTAAATTGCTTTTCTTTCTATTAGGTACCCTTGGGGATTTGTCTCTATTAGGGTTCTCCCTGTTGACAACTCCAGTTTGGGGTTGGGGGAAGTTTATGTCTTCTAGCTTCCTTCTGTGAATGATTCCACTTTCCCTTAAACTGACAGGGCCATTTACATCTGACAAACCAACCCTAGCCTATTCAGTCATTAGCATCTGTTAGGCAAATTAGCCAGATTCTTGCATGTATAAAAACCAAAACTATTTAGTGACACAATTGGTCACAGTTGATAGATGCAGATTTTGGATCAGTGTGACCACCATACAGAAACCTACCTTACTCATTTAAGTGCGATACCAAGATGCACTCCTACATAAAACGCCTCCATGAGGAATTCCTCCTGAATGAAAATAACAGCTGAATATAGGTTTCGGGGGGATACAAATAAATAATCTTGTCCAATACATGGCCATGTACAATTTCTATGAGCTGCTAAGAGTAAACTGGAACCAATGGCTGATCAGTGAGGAGCAGTAAGCCAATTACCAGAGGACATGCCACAGCCAATGGGGGTCTGCTAGCTGCACTCACCTGCAAAGCTTCCGTGTTATCAAGGTAGTGCTAAAGGCCGGCCTGGTGGCGCTGAGGGTTGAGGTGCTGGATGCCACACCTCGTGCTACGCCGGCGACCTGGGTTCAGGAACGGACTTGGGTGGCTGGGGGTTGGCAGGGGAGAGGGAGGATCGAGCATCCCAACGGATGCTGTCCTCCCTCAGGGGTGGGAACCATGAACGCTTCCGCGTTCTACATCACCCTCGTGGCCGGTGGAAGCACCGACAATAGAGGGATGAAGGCAGCTCCATCTAACGGAGTCGGGAGGGGATGCTGCCGACGCATGAGGGTTTCTGCATGGTACAAGACGCTATCACTCTGGGACGTGACGTCTCAAGCGCTCAACGCCCTGGGGGGGTAGGGACGAAGGGGAGAAAACGAAATCCTCCGCAGCCCTAGATGAAGGCCACCCCAAGTCCACCCGGACCACCTGCAGAACAGACCCCACTGTGCAAGGAGAGGAGGATGGGCACTCTAGGGGCAGATCCCCAAGGTAGGCAAGGGAGACATGAGCGGACGGAAGGAGGGGGCTCCGGAGGTAGTAAGGAGGGATAAAAAGAAAAGTAAAAAAAAAAAAAGAAAAGCAAGCAAAAAAAAAGTTTCACCACCGTGCTGCAATTGGATGACAGGGAGGTCACCTGCACTTCATCTTCATGCTGGGAAACACATGTGAGCTGAGAGTTTTACACTGTGGGTGAAGATGGTGATCCGCTGTACAGGGCATGGGCCTACAAAAAGGACTCCCAGCTAAGGTAGGATGAACGCTTACAAAAGGATGGGTACTGAAGTTGTGGAGGGATTTTGTTGCATTCAGTGAGACATTAGGAAGGCATAAGACAGCACAGTATGGTGTAGTACTCCTTTAGTGAGCCAGTAGGCACAGATATAACATATCGAAAATGTTACTAATTTTCAAAGGTACTCTGGTTCTGCTTTTTATTTCTGTAGTATTTTTCTTCTTCCACTTGCTATTTAGAAAGTGTTCTACCTGATAGTATTAGGAATGATTAGTACTTCACTTGAGACTGACCTAACTAGCTTAGATGTCTCCCAGTATAAACATTCCTTCTGATGTTCTTTCTCCCTGCAGTGTATTGTTACTCCCCACCACCACCACCACCACCGTCCATCTTCCTTTGGAAACCTGGGTGTAACTAATGTTGCCTTATTCTGGGAGCTTATCACCAAATGCTCTCCCATTTCTGAATCCAAATCTATTTACACAATAAACAAGCTTTGGTTGGTGTCAATAAGACTGGTCTCATAGAAACATAGAAATTGTCGGCAGATGAGGACCGCTAGGCCCATCCAGTCTGCCTGTAATCTCTACACTTGTTTGTGGCCACCGTGCAGAAACCTACCTTACTTATTTATTTAGTTAGTTATTAAATATTTTTAACTAGATAGGCCCACTGAGATCAAAAATCCCTTTTTCAGGGGTAGCCTGAAATTAATTACAGAGGTGCAAGATTCATCACTGAAAATACAAACAGGATAGGAAACAGTACAAGAAGCCATAACATTTTCATGGGTACAAGGGTTATCCAAAAGACTACAAGACAAGTACAACAACAACAAATCGAGGGGTGCTAAATAGGATGGCAGCTTAAAGATCAGCTCCACAACCCAGAGGGACATATCCTTTAAAATCCTTTTTCTACCAGCTGGTATTATATCCTCACTCTACTGTAACTTGTGGGGTAACACTCAAGCTATACTAATTTAGCTTCATTGTTACAAAAAGCCTTCACTTGCTGTGTGGAAAATGCTATTTTACTGAAGAGCCTCCTGGATGAGGTAGGCCTGAAAATATGGCTGAAGGCCGCTTGCCACAAACCTGGGAGCAACCGTCAGTTGAGGCGATGTCCGGCCAACTTATGGCCCAGATGGCACAAGTCACTGTGGCAACTAATCGAAACACCCACGTGGTTCAAAATTTAGAAGCCAGGATGCTGCATACCGAACAGCGGGTCTCGTGATGGAGGGGCATGTTCAGGACTTAAGGGCAGAATTAAGAGATCAAAAACGGACCATACAGATGCTGAGCAGTAAAATGGATGACCTTGAGAATAGAGGTTGCCATAATAATCTTCATTCCTAGGCTTCCCTGAGCATGCAAAAGGCAAAGATACCAAGGGATTTCTACAATTAGCCATTGCTGAAATGCTGCAGTTGGACCCATTGATACCACTGCAGGTGGAACGCGCACACCATATGTTAGCCCCCATGTCTCAGGCCCAGAACAGACCATGACCTATCATAGCCCAATTTATTGATTTTAGGGACAAAGAGAAGGTCATAACTAGAGCTCATGAGTTACAGCATGTAGTGTGCAGATCAAATAGGATCATCACCCAGGCATTGTGGATTCGACTGTGGAAGGCAGGCCTACTCTTATGTTGCAGCCCAGCTACCTGTCCTTGTCAGCAACTCCTCACCAGCCACCAAACTTGAGCTACAGATAGCGGAGGGCAGCATCCACCAAAGGCTATGAGGGAGGCCTCCTCTACCAGCGGAGATCTCATCTTCAGTGTGGACCGTCCTGAGCGCTCTACATCTCCAGGGCAATCAATCAGAGAAAACCCACTGGCGTGGTCAGATAAGTAGTCATCCTTCTATTTTCTTTCTATTCCTGTTCTTTTAATCCCCCAGGGAGTTGTAGGCATGGGGTGAGCTTGGGGTGTCTAAATTGATTGTCAGTGGACAATCTCCTTGGCTGACCCATTTGTTACCCTTTCTCTATGTTACCCATGTAAGGGAACTTTCAAAACCCTTTTCACCCCAACCTTAAACCCCCGACTTGCACTGCCATATGGCAGAGAAGATACCTCTCTCCTATACCGGGAGGGATTCAATGAGGCCTACCAACAAGCTCTCAGTGGACGTCCTGATCAAAGGTCCAGACATGTCTAGATGGCAAAGAAGGCCTTTTTTGTACCATCTGATAAAACAGCAGAACTTTTGTGGGTTCTACCTCACTTACTTGTGTGTGTGGGGGGTGAGGTACACTGGGAAGCTGTGTCATATAATATGAAAGTATTTGTCGGCATGCGTAAACTGTTGTGCTGAATGGGTAGCCAGGATGTGTTTTATGTGAGGCCCTAAGTGGTGAATAGCACAGGCCTGTGCCCTTCTGGTATGTATTTTTTTTTATTATTATTAATATTTTCTATCAAGAGGAGATCTCCCAGCCCAGAACGTCAGAGGGCTTAACACCCAAACAAGAGGAAGCAAGTTTTGGACCACCTTAACAGACTGGGAGAGAGGGTCACCTTCCCGAAGGAAACCAGACTTACCGGGGAGGATCCTGAGAGACTGAAGAGGGAGTGGGTAGGTCAGGTCATTCATGCCTCGGCCTCCTCTAGAAAGAAAGGGGTGGCAATTCTGCTTCACAAGCAACTACAATGGAAATTGCAGAGACAAGTAAGAGACCCTGAGGGTAGATGGCTGGCGGCACTCATGGATACTGGGGAGGGCCCTCTGATCCTGGGTAACGAATACGCTCCGAATGAGGACTCACCCTCCTTCTTTCACAAGTTGGCCCAGGTGCTGGGATCCATAGCTTCGGAAGACACCCCCATTTTATTAGGGGGCGATTTTAATCTTACTCTGGACCCTTTCCTGGATAGATCCCCTTCCAATACTGAGCCCCACTCCAGGGCTGTAATGGCAGTGGCTCAGTTACAACAAGATTTGGCCCTTACAGACATCTGGAGAATATTTCACCCTCCCAGTGGGACTACACCTTTCATTCCCTGGTACATAGTTCTCTTAGTTGAATAGACTTCCGGCTCATCTCTCCTACTATTACTAGTAACACTGTTAATACCCTTATTCATCCCTTAGTTATCTCGGATCATGCCCCTGTGCATCTTGCCTTCACATTTGGCCCCCCTCTCCCTAAGTCTCCGGCATGGAGGCTAGTCCCATTGCTACTTTGTGACCCAGACTTTCCCCCTTGACTTCAAAAGGAAGCAATGGAATTTTTTCAGCATAACCTCATAGCAGATACCTCTGCGGCTACCACATGGGAGGCATTCAAAGCTACTCTAAGAGGAGTGATAATAGGGTATGCAAGCCGGCACCGAAAGAGGTGGGAACAACATTTGAGGGGGCTTGAATGTCAACTCCGAGAAGCGGAGCTTGCTTTTAAGGCCCTTCGTGTCCCTTTCCTTAGGTCAGAGACAGGTCACAAAGTCACCTCTCTGAAGATGCAAGTAAATGAGCTGATCTCTAGAAAGGCAGAGATTTCGATCATTAGACTCAAGCATAAATATTGGCAAGGGGGAGGAAAGCGGGGTAAGCTGCTGGCATACCGTCTCAAAAAGCAGCAAGCCGAAAGGCATATAGCAGCTTTAGAGGATACAGGGGGTAGGACCGACCTCTGTGCAAGATATTAATCAAATAATGATGGATTTTTACTCCTCATTATATAAATCCTCCAGAGCCCCAGACCCCCAGGGTGTCCTCCCATTTCTGGAGTCCCTACATCTCCACCAAAATCTCGGAAGCCCAAGCTAATGCCCTAGATGCCCCGATCTCAACCCAGGAGGTGGCAGACACCATCCTCTCCATTAAAAAGGGAAAGGCACCAGGAGGGGATGGTTTCCTTATTGAAGTATGGCAGCTGTTGCATCCCACAATCTCTCCGGTATTGCAACAAGTATTTACTGAGTCATTGCAAACAGGGTCTCTCCCTTCATCCCATAGGGAGACAACTATTACTATCTTACCAAAAAAAGGTAAAGACCCTCTTAAAGTGTCCATCTACCGCCCTATTTCATTATTGAATGCTGATAGCAAGGTGTTAGCTAAGATGCTAGCTAATAGACTTAATCCTCTCCTTCCCAGTTTGATCCACCCATCCCAAGTAGGCTTTGTTAAGGGCCGTTTTAGCGCAGACCATATTAGATCATTGGTAAATTTAATCCATAAGGCCCAAACATTATCTTCCCCCACTGCTGCCATTGCAATAGATTTTGAAAAGGCCTTTGATTCCCTGGAGTGGGACTATGTCCAACAAGTACTTTGCACGATGGGCTTGGGGCGGGGTTTCAGGCCTTGTTTGGAGCAATATATTCATCTACAGCTGCACGGATACTCACCAATACGATGCTGTCTCCCCCATTCATACTGGGTAGGGGTACCCATCAGGACTGCCCACTTTCTCCACTACTTTTTGTGTTGGTAGTAGAACCCCTGGTGGCCGCTATTAGGCAAAATCCTCTAATTTCCGGGGTCCAGGTGGGAACAAGGGCATACCCTACTCTTATGTATGTGGATGGCCTGTTGCTCCCTATAGCCAATATCGTCACCTCCTCCCTCCCTCCCCTACTGTCCACCTTGTCAGATTTGTCTACATTTTCAGGGCTCAAGATTAACCAGGCCAAAATGGAGGTCCTACCTTTAAACTCTAAGTGTACCTCTCAAATGGTTACTTAGCATGGGCTCCGATGGCCCCGGAGGGGATTACCTACTTGGGCATTACTATCTCTCCTAATCTGCATAAAATATGGGATCTGAATATGAAACCACTTTTTGCGTCCATTCGTACAGAACTGGACAGATGGAAATCTCTTCAACTGTCGCTTGTAGGTAAAATATCCGCAATTAAAATGGTCACAGCACCAAAACTTATGTATCTTCTCTCCCACATTCCTTTGAAAATACCTCGTTATTGGTTTACTAAGTTAGACTCCCTGCTGGGATCCTTTTTGTGGGAGGGTAAGAAACCTAGGTACAGTAGAAATAAGCTCAGAGCTTATTGGTCAGAAGGGGGCTGGGGTCTTCCATGGTTAGAGGGGTATAAATAGACCTTTCAGTTGGCTCAGACGTTAAAGTGGTTCCTTTTCCCTGAACACAATGCTCTCCAGTGGCTGGATTTGGAGAGAGAGATACGTCAGTGTACTCACTTGGTACTATTGTTATTTAATCATCCCCCTAAGGGCACTCGCTCTCATCCTACTATAGGTCCCTCTCTGGAATATTGGGCCAAGGTGCATAAGAAGTTGGGTGCCTCCCCATCTCCCCTAAGACTTACCCCACTATGGGGCAATAATGAGATTACCATCAATAAACAACCAACTGCATGGCCCTCATGGGAAAGTGGTCATATCTCATTGCTTCGAGATATGCTCATTCCTGGTACAGATACCCTTAATTCCTTTGAGGGCCTGCAGAGCTTTTATGGGATCTCTCCCAAATACTTCTGGCAATCCCTTCAAATAAGAAGCACCATCCTTAAGTACAGGTATAAGCAGCACCAAGAGCAACAAATCTGCCAGGTAGAGTCATGGCTGGCCCTAGAAAGAGGACAGTGAAGCTGGGTATATACTGCCATTCGGAGCACCATCCCGTCCCAAGCAGAGGAATCCAAGCATAAATGGGAGAAAGCACTGCATGCCCCTATTACGAACCTGGAGTGGAAGTCTTGTCTAAAACTAGCTCACGGGGCATATCCTGACACCAGTAGTCAATTAATACAGAACAAGATAATTCACTCCTGGTATAGGACTCCTGCAGTCCTCGCCAAGGCAAAGCTGGCTCAGTCTGACCTGTATTGAATGTGTCAGGAACTTCCAGGTGACCTGTTCCATATACTTTGGTCCTGCAGGCTGATCCAGCCCCTGTGGCAGGCTACCTGTGAGATGGGGTCCAAAATACTTAGGAAGCCTGTGCCTCAGTCCCCTGAGTTGCTGTTATTAGGACTCCGGACCCCGGCCCCTCACCTTCTTCTCTCCGAGTTGAAACTACTTCTGACACTCAGTATGCAGGTAAAGACTCCTACTGTGTAAATGGCGGTCCCAGATAATCCCCTCCTTGGGGGAGGTACTTACATCCATGGCTCAAGTTGCCAATTGGGCCAGAATATCACATGCTGTGACCAATACCCTCTTTAAATATACTGCCTTCTGGACTCCCTTCCTTCTGTTTTTGAAACCTAGGAAGGGAATCGGCTGAATAGGCACAACCATGCTACTATAATGGTCTCCTCTCATGGTGCATTTAGGAGCAAGTGCTGGAGATATTGTTACTGAGTTATAGGGGACCTTTCTCTACGGATGATATGGTATAATATCAGTAAAGGATAGTATCTTCTCTGACAATGAAGACCTGTTTGCTTTGTGTGTGTGATCTCTTGTATTTAGTAAGCATAAAGTAGAGGACAGCGGCCCTGGACCTCTCATAATTTCTGATGCTTTGTCAAATACTGCAGAAACTAGCAGGATGAGGCCAGGTAAGATATGTTTGTATGAGTTAGCCATAATGCAATGCACCAACTGCTAATACTTTCAAAGTTAATCTCCAGCTGGATAGGTGTTGTACATCCAGGCACAGAGTATTATCCTACTGCTTACCTGGCTAGTATATTCAGTTCATTACTATTTGGCCAGCATGTTCCGTTCTCTGCTTCTACAGACATATGTAACAGTCTGTAAGATCTTTGCAATGTATTCTACTGTTTTAATGTTTGTATCGTCTTAATAAGCCAAATCATTAAACTTATTAACCACAAACAATAACAAATTAAATAACTTGAGACCATGTTATGTTTGTTATTCTTTGTGGGCTTTTTTGTTTTTCTTAACATAAACTTTTTTTGACATCTCTGCTGTACAATATCAATAGGGCATCAGTGTATACAGACCACGAACCGAACCGAACCAGATCTATAAGAAAGGAACAAAATGAAAAGTACATTCGCAAATTACAGCAGTCCAACCAGGAATGTCACCTGAAGTTCTTATTGGTAGATTCTGATAATAATCCCAGTGCATCTGTAGATAATATCCCAAGATGCTCACCCTTAAAGAAAATTAATCCTGCAACTCTTCTACAGTCAAACCGTAGGAACATAACTTTCTTTGCTTGGTCTACAAACCCTTTTGTTTGTACCACAGATAACAAGGTTTTATACCGTTTTCATACATAGCCCCCAACTGTTGCCCTATAACATGGAGCTAAACTAAAATCCCTCAACTGATGCCATGATACAAGGGGTGATGCTCTCTGTAGACCTCTAGCAGAGAGCTTTTTGGTCCAATACTGTGGAACCTTCCAGATCTTTGAGTAAGTGTTTGAATGGAAGTCAGTTGGCTATGAACTTCTCTTGTTACAGCTGTAACTGTGCTGTAATAAGCTCCATAGATTTGATATATTTTTTTTTATATTTGCCATCCAGCCCCCTAGTTTGACTGTTCTCTCTGACCACAAGTTCTGTATTACTGTTTTTAGAGATGTCACTATGAAAATGTTAAACACGTGTGGCTTCCACTTGTTGCCCTGTAGGTGGGACTCCTAAAACAAGGTTTTCTGCAGAAAGAGTTCCTGTCAAGCCAAGATGTTGAAATATACATGTATCTAAATATATGTGTGTGTATGTATATATATATATATATATATATATATATATATATATATATATATACACACACACACACACACAATGGAGGCAGTCAGGAGAAGGGCAACCAAAATGGTGCAGGGACTGCATCAGAAAACATATGAGGACAGATTAACGGAGCTCAATATGTATAGCCTAGAGCAAAGAAGGGAGAGTGGAGATATGATTGAAACATTCAAACATCTTAAGGGCATTAACAAGGTGAAAGAGTCTAACATTATTTTTTATTTTATTTAAACTTTTATTTACTGGGTAAACATTATGAGCCAAGGCCCTTTTTCAAATGTGACCCGGGGCCATAACTGTGTTACAGTCAAACTATAACATGTTTCAATATAAGAAAAATAGTAGGACAAGAGGACACAGCATGGGATTAGAGGGAGGCCAATTAAGGGGTAATGTGAGGAATTATTTTTCAGAGAAAGGGTGGTGGATGCATGGAACGGCCTAGCTCAGGGAGTGGTAGATATGAATACAGTGCTGGGCTTCAAACAGGTATGGGATAGGCATAAGGAAGCAATACAGATGAGTATGAATAGATAGGCCATTGACAGAGTAAAGGCCTATAGCACATTCATAAGGTAGAAAAAAATGGGCAGACTGGATGGGCCTTGCGGTCCTTATCTGCCATCAACTTCTATGTTTCTGTATATATATCTATCTATTGACTTACTTTACTCCAAAATGCTTGGATCCTGCACAACCCCCAAAATATGTGAAAAGGTTTGCCCTTCTCCCCATAGTTACACCTGCAGCAATGTGTTGCACTAGTTCCCATACTTTTGGTTCTATCAGGTATAAAAGAATATCATACACAGACCTGCCAGCGGAATTCCCTCCAGATACCTGATGATGTGGTTTTGTGTACCATCATACTGCCTGTTAGTATAACATTTATCATTACGTCACTTTTACAGTTTTATTTGTGGATCACATCCATCCTCGTTTCTACGGTTTTACTTTAGATGGTAACCACAGGGGAGGGCCTTGAGGCAGTGGCAGTACTTTTCACTCCTGCTCTCTAACCCACTGTCTCCCCTTCTTAAGTTCATCAAGTGTTCAAGCGCGAACAAACTTGTTGATATGAGAGTCAGGGGTGTAGCCAGTGATTTCAGATCTGCACACCAAGTGGACTCACTGCTAACCCCCCAGGTGTAGCCAGACAATATACAAATGTACACCAGGACCTTGTTTGTTGCCTCATTTAGCACAATAACTATAACTTTTGTATCTCATGACAGTGGTTGTTGCCATGCATGGGTAAATACAAATGCCACACATCGTTCCTTAAGACACCCACATACCAGCCCAGAGCCTGTAAAGTTGCATTGCCCTTCGGATGCAAAGAGAGTATTAGTGACCAGTCATTCTGATTTCGACTCCTATGAATAAAATTACAGAAAGGTTCAGTATTTTCTAAGTTTTCATGGAAAAAGGAAGCAGTTCAGAGCCTATTTGCTACCCCCTTAAATAAAATTGCACACCATGGAGTGCTTGGAGTATGCCTGCCTACACCCATAATGAGAGTTGCTAAACAGGGGTATGAGTGGTGTCAGCCCAATAACCAGTAGTGCTGCAGGGGCCAGTCTGTAGCCAGCAAATCAGCAGGCAGTGTCCTGATGATACTGGTTTGCTGAGGGGGCTGGTCTTGGCAAACATTTCAAAGGACAGAGCTGATGCTGTGCGGCTCTGTCCTTTGAAATGTGAGCCCTTCAGCCGCAGCTCAGTGTGTCTTTACTGGTTAAACAAGTTCCCCATTTGTTGCAGCTCAGTGCATCTCTCCTGGTTAAACAATTTCCCCAGTCCCTGCAGCTCAGTGCGTCTTTTCTGGTTAAACAATTTCCCCATCCCCTGCAGCTCAGTGCGTCTTTCCTGGTTAAACAATTTCCCCATTCACTGCAGCTTAGTGCATCTTTCCTGGTTAAACAATTTCCCTGTTCCTTGCAGCCCCTTAGTGCATCTTTCCTGGTTAAACAATATCCCAGTTCCCTGTAGCCCCTTAGAGTCTTTCCTGGTTAAACAATTTCCCCGTTCCCTGCAGCCCCTATCCCGGTTAAACAATTTACCTGTTCCCTGCAGCCCCTTAGTGTGCCTTTCTTGCTTAAACAATTTCCCCTTTCAGACATTGGGATGCCACTCCTAATGTCAGCAATGGCATACCCCCCTCCCCCCAGACACACACACACTATTGTGGCCCACTGGAAGTCCACCCCAGTGTGCTTACATGTTTAAAACAAATCCCTGTAAAATAGAAAAAACATCCACCTGAAGTTTTTTTTTGTTTTACCTGCAAAAATGAAAACCCTAGAGTATTGTTTCCTCAGTCCCCAGTCCATCCTCCCCTACCCCAACCCTCCCTCTGCGCACCCACCTCCCTGCAACCTCCTCACTCATACTTGCCCTCTGGAGGTCAGGAGATGCGATCTTCACTGGCCCAGGATACGTCTGCAGTCTTCAAAGCTGAACTAGGAACTGAGAATCAGGTAAGCCTGTATAATGGGATTCAATGGGGGGGGGGGTTTCAACTTAAATTGATATCTCAGCCAGTTTTAGGAATTTTGGCCCAAAATTTTCAACATGGGGTCCTTGGGACCCCACCTCATGAACATATCAGTGTCATTTCATTTCTCGGTTCTGAAAGGTGATTTAGCAGTCACTGCATGGAATCACCTTTCATGACCGACTACGGAAATGACAGTGCCACTGATCATGAGGAGGGGTCCCAAAAACCTCATGTTGCAAATCTGGTGGAAAAATTCCAAAAAAATCAATTTTTTCACATCTCCTTATAAACAGTACAGCTGCCATTTTTCACATCCTGCCCAAAATGTGTTTTTGCACCTGTGGCCCAGAATGGCTCAGTTGGTGTGCAAAATCAACTTTCGGGATGGATTAACAAAATCACAGTGCTACTATTCATGAGGGGAGGTCCAAAAAAGGCCATGATTAAAATTTGGTGAAACAATTCCACAAAATGCCTACGTTATGAATGTGCATTGTGCAGTTTCTATACGCAGTTGTATCTTTGCCAATTTTTAATACTTTCACTCCAGATTTTCAATATTGCCATTTTCTCACACTTCCTTATGAACAGTACAGCTGTCATTTTTTTGCATCCTGCCAGAAATGTCTTTTTGCACCTGTGATGCATAATGTCACAGTCACTCTGCGAAATTACCTTCCGGCATGCGTGAACAAAATGACAGTGGCACTCTTCATGAGGTGGGGCACCAAAAAGGCCATGTTGAAAATGTGGTGACACAACGCCAAAAAATAGCCAAGCTACACCTGGTCGTTCACAATTTTCTATGCACTCATGTAACTTTGGTCATTTTCAATATTTTCACTCCAAATTTTCAATATAGCCTTTTTATTACACCACCTCATGAACAGTGCAACTTTCTATTGCTCATTATCAATAGAACTCTTCCTGCACTACTACACTCTCACACTCTTCCTTATCTCTACGCACAAAGAACTTTCGGCATTGACAAATGCTTGTTTATGTTTGCTCTTTCCCTTGTACAAGGGTAAACTTATTGGTATGACAGTGAGTTCTGAAAGGTACAGTATGTGGCAGCTGAGATTCAATATGAAAAAGTGAAAAATCATACATTTGGGATGCAAGAATCCAGGGGAGGATTACATGATGTGGGGGGGGGGGGGCTGGATACCGATTGTCACCAAACAGGAAAGGGATTTGGGAGTAATCATATCTGATGACCTAAAGGTGGCCAAACACTGTACCAAGGCTGTGGGTACAGCCAGTGGGATACTGGGGTGCATAGGGAGAGGTATCACCAGTAGAGGAAAGGAGGTGGTGATGCCACTGTACAGCTTATTGGTGACGCCTCATTTGAAATACTGTTTCCAGTTCTGGAGGTCACATCTCCACAAGGATGTAGACAGGGTGGAGGCAGTTTAAAGAAGGGCAACAAAGATGGTGCAGGATCTGCACCAAAAGTCATATGAGGGGAGACTGGGAGACCTCAATATGTATACCCTGGAGGAGAGAAGAGGCAGGGGAGATATGACAGAAACCTACAAATATCTAAAAGGCATAAACAGAGTACCAGAGGGTAGCATCTTTCAGAAAAGGAGATGTCCAGGAATGAGGGGGCATGACATGAGCTTAGAAGTGGGTAGACTAAGGGGTAGCATGAGGAAATATTTTTTACATAAAGGGTGGTGGATGCATGGAACACACTTCCAGCAAGGCTGGTGGGGGAAAACACAGAAGGGGAATTCAAAAATGCATGGGACAGGCATTGGGGAACCCTAGAAATAGGAATGAGGAGGTAAAGCCGGAGATCAAGTTGGGTGTGCTGCTTTTACAGTAGGCAAGGAAAATGGGCAGACTGAATGGGCCTAGCGGTCCTTATCTGCCATCATTTTCTATGGTTCTATGTCACTATCAGTCCAATGCAGGGCAGTCTGCAAGGGGCTCAAAAGTATCAGACCAATCATTAGCCAGGCTGATCGTGATGCTCTTCTGGTCTAGCTGGGTGGAAACTTCATGCAGTTTGAAGAAAAGAGCCACTTGAATCATAGGGCAGCTCTTTCCTTTGATCTGCATAAGCTGCCTAACAAGCAAAGCCAATCAATGTCATGATCAGCCTGCTGTAGTCCTCCCCCCAATGTAAATACAATAACTCCCAACCTCTGCAAAGTATCCCCCCATTGCTTTTCTCTATTTTTAATTCATTTTAATTTCTTGACACCAGGGTGATCAATCCCCGATGCTTGCTAGTACCCCCACCAAGCCCATTCTACAGTGCAACACTGAGGAGGTCACCCCTTGTGCCACCAAACATAACACCAACACTGGTGTGCTCAATCCACAGTGTTGGTATCTGAAATAAAGAAAACTGTCCCTTATAGTCTTTTTTTTAAATTTTTATACACCCTTTAAAAAGAAAACTGTCCATCGATGTCACACTGCCACTGGTACCCTCACCCCACTTGACCCTTCCCACCCAGCACCCACAAACCCAATCCTTACTTTTAACTTTCTGACACTGGGGTGCCAAATCCCTGGTACAGGCTGGTACCCCCACCCTGCCTGTTTTCACTGTGTAACACAGGACAACCCACTCCTGGTGCTACCAAATATAATACCAACACTGTGTTGCCCAAGCCACAGTATTGGTACCTGAAATAAAAAAAAAACATCCCTCAAAGTTTTTTTTATTTTTATATATCCTATAAAAAAGAAAAGAATCCATTGATGCCTGTTGCTACCACCAGCACACAGCCATTGTTAATCTTCCCCCACCCAACCCTCTTACTCAGCTCACATCACCACATACACACACACACACACACACACACACACACACACAGACACACACACACACACACACACACACACACACACACACACACCACCCCTTACTTACCTACTGGGAGTCCAATGCCATAATCATCTCTGGATCAGAGACATGTCTTCACTCTTCAGTGCCGGACTGGAACTAAGAAAATCAGGTTTTTGCTTCAATGTATTTAAATGGGTTCTGAACTGGTCCTCATGACTTGATCATTTCTTGAATATTTTTCCCAAATTTTCAACATGACCTTTTTGGGACCCCTCCTTGTGAACAAGGACAGTGAAACTATGCAAATCTGTCCTGAAAGGTGATTTTGTTGTCATTACATAAAATCACCTTTCATGCAGGATTTGAAAATTTTCTCCACCTTTATTGATGAGATGGAGTAATAAGAAGGCTATGTTGAAAATTTAGGGTAAAAAATGTTTAAAAACAACAAAGTTATGCGCGTACATTTAAATTTGTCAATGCACACTTGTAACTTTGGTAATTTTCAATATTTTGACCCCAAATTTTCAACATAGTCATTTTTTCACACCACCTCATGGACAAGACAATTGACATTTATCAAATCCTGGCCAAAATGTATTTTCACATTTGTGGCACAAAGTCATCTTTTGGGCAAGGATTTGAACATTTTCTCCACCCTTGTTTATGAGTTTGGATCAAAAGAAGGCTGTCCTGAAAATTTGGGGTAAAAATAAAAAAAAAACTCATAACTTTGGTAATTTTCAATATTTTGACCCCAAATTTTCAACATCACCATTTTTATCACACTACCTCCTAAACATGACAACTGTCATTTTTCAAATCATGGTCAAAATGTGTTTTCAAACTTGTGGTACAAAATGACATTTGGGCCACTATTTTATAAATGAAACCTGTCTTGTTCAGTAGGAGTGGCCTAAACAAGACCATGTTGAAAATCTGGGGTTAAAATGTGAAAAAAACAATTAAGTTATGAAGAAACATTTAATTGTTCCAATGTTTTCTCATAACTTCATTTTTGCAGATTTTGGCCCTTAATGTGTAACATACAGTATCCCTTGTGTAACCTCACCTCCTTAACATGGCAGGTGTCAATTTCCAAATCCCTTCCAAAATTTGTTTTCACAGTCACACTGCAAAATTACCTTTCAGATGAGAGTTAAAAAAAATCCACCTGTCTTGATCATAACATCAGATCATAAAAAGACTGTTGGAAATTTGGGTCAAAAATGTGGGAGCCAACTGAAATTATATATTGCCTCTCAGCAGACCTATCTTGGGTAAATACAATCTGAAAATGTATAAAAGCAAGACACCACTGAAAATGAGATATTGCATCTGGCTGGACAACAAGATGCAAAGGGTAATAGTAAATGGAGTCCACAGTGAAGAAAGGAGGGTAAATAGCGGGGTACCGCAGGGGTTGGTACTGAGACCAGTCCTCTTTAATGTCTTTATAAGTGACATTGGAGAGCACCTGGAAGGAAAAGTACGTCTCTTTGCAGATGACACAGAGATCTGCAACAGGGTTGATACACAAGGTGGGGTGGAAAGGATGAAAAGGGACTTGGCAAGGTTGGAGGAATGGTCAAATATATGGCAGCTCAGATTCAATGCAAAGAAGTGCAAGGTAATGCATCTGGGAAACAAAAACCCAGGGGAAGAGTACACAATGGGGGGTGAGTTAAAAACAACAACAAAAATAGAAAGAGACCTAGGAGTAATTATATCAGATGACCTAAAGGTGGGCAAGCAATGTGAGAAGGCAGTAAGGAGGGCTGGGGGGATACTGGGATCCATAGGGAGAGGCATCAAGAGTAGAAAACAGGAAGTTATTATCCCTCTGTACAGACAGTTAGTGAGACCCCATCTGGAGTACTGCGTGCAATTCTGGAGACCCCATCTCTGCAAAGACATAGACAGAGTGGAGACTGTTCAGAGGAGGGCAACCAAAATGGTGCAGGGTCTGCACCAGAAGACATATGAGGAGAGACTAAAGCAGCTTAATATGTATACTCTTGAGGAAAGGAAGGAGAGGGGGGACATGATAGCAACTTTCAAGTATCCCAAGGGAATTAACAAAGTACAAGAGGGTAGCATCTTTCAGAAGTAGGGATGTGCAAGAACAAGGGGGCACAATTTGAAGATAGAGGAGGGATGGCTCAGAGGTAATGTTAGAAAGTATTTTTTCACAGAGAGGGTTATGGATGCATGGAACAGCCTTCCTTAGGAGGTTGTGGAGTCAGGAACAGTGGGAGAATTCAAGAATGCATGGGACAGACATAAGGCAATTCTGGTGGGGGGGTAGGAGGAAGTAAGCTGTTAATTAACTAGAATCTGCAGCTTATCCATCAGGTAGGGAAACGGGCAGACTAGGTGGGCCAAGTGATCCTTATCTGCCATCAAATTCTATGTTTCTATGTTTCTATCTCATCTGATCTATCCTAGGTAAATATATAGTAAAAATGTGTACAATCTAGACCCGGTACAACAGCAATGCAAGCAGCGGACAATCAGAATTGACAAATGCTTGTTGTTGGTAGCAATTAACAGTAAGGGCCAGATATTCAAAAGGGTTGCACCATGTGCAACAGAGATGCGCCAGCGCAAGTCCGAAAATGTGCCATTGTGCGATATTCAGCAGGAGGCAGCTGCGCTGTTCAAGTTGCAATGCGCAAGAGCGCAATGGTAATGAATGCATGCGCAACCGTAGGGGGAGGAACCAAGAATAAATGGTGCAGTGCAATATTCAACAACATGCGCCATGCTCAATAGGGGAGGTAGCGGAAATTGCACAATAGCGGAAGTGAGCCAAAATAAAGAGGAGCAAGAGAGAGGTTCAAGAATGCTACAGGAAGGCCTGAAGTGGGAGTGAGCTGGCAGCAAGAGGAAAGAGAGTATCAGAGAGAGGAACAAAGAAGGAGCAGGACAGGGCACATCTGTGCCACGCAGGACAGATGTGGGGAGACAGAGACAGTGAGCAGGACAAACAGGGCAGTGCTGCAGAGCAGTCAGGGTAGTGGTAGGAGGCAGGACAGCAGAAGGCCGGAGGTGTACCCAGTGCAGGGGCAGCAGCACAGAGGACAGCGGTGGGAATGGGACAACATCTGCCGGGGGGGGAACAACAGCCAGGGACATGGCCAGTGCCACCATACAGATGGAGGCAGTAATGAGGGATGTGAGAAGGCAGGCAGCAGGGGGGAGCAGCCGTGGAAGGGCCCATCGGCAGTACGCCCCTAACAGGTGGTACCGAGCCCGCATCACCTTCAAGCAGTATACTGATACAGAGATTGTGGGCTGGTACCGCCTGAACCGGGTGATTCTGAGGTGGCACTGTGAGCTGTGCAATGATGAGATGCAGACACCCACATGACGGAGCCATGCTCTATCAGTGGAGACTAAGGTGACAGCTGTCATGTGCCTGCTCTCCACAGGCACCTTTCAGAGACCAACAGGGGACACAACAGACATAACCCAGTCGGCCGCATCACGCCTACTCACACAATTCCTCAGCGCACTGCTGCCACATGCTGCAGAGTACATCCATTTCCCCAGCACACAGGTGCAGCACACAGCACACATACAACAGTTCCACAGGGTAGCACATATGCCCGGCGTGCTCGGGTCCATTGACTGCACCCAGGTGGCCATCCGCACACCACCTGGCCCGGATGGCATAGCCTACAGGAACCACAAGGGATACTCCAGCATCAACTGCCAGGTGGTGCACGATGCCAGGGGGCGCATAACCAATGTCTGTGCCATGCACCCTGGGGGAGCACATGATGCCTTCACCTGGCACCAGTCTACACTGTGCCACAGGTTCGAGAGTGGGGATATCCCCACTGGCCACCTAGTGGGTGAGTATGCACAACACGCAGGATGACATGGGCAGCTGTGGGGGGGGAGGCATAGTCAGAGGTGCCATGGGTACCGGCCTTGATGGCCCATGGCAGAGTGATGCAGACCACCATACTAATGTACACCCTCTATACACAGGTGACAGTGGATACCCACTCTGTCCCTGGCTGCTCGCACCATAGCGGTGCCCCTCGACCCTATCACAGCTATGATACAATAAGGCACATGCCACCACACGTAATATCATCGAGCGTGTGTTCGGGATGCTGAAGTCATGATTCCGGTGCCTGGACACGTCTGGCGGTGCCCTATAATACATCCCCTCGAAGGCCTGTGGGCTATTCCTGGCCTGTTGCATCCTGCACAACATGGCCAACAACTGTGAGATAGCTGTAGAGGTCGAAGAGGGGGACAGCGATGGGGACGATGAGGACACCGGTCCAGATGGTGATGTGCAGCCACCCCCTGGGCGAAGGGACCCCGCCTGTTCAGAATGGCTCAGCTGCACTGGGACACCATCACAAAGGGGCATTTCGGCCAACACAGGTAGGTCACGGGGCCATGTGCAACCACCAATGGCAAGGGCACAACCCACACACAGGAACGGACGAACCCCAGGGATGGATGGCAGCAAGTGAATGGGACTGAGTGTGGATCCGCACATGCCATCAGGGATGGGCATGGCCAAACACGACAAGCACACACATGCACACACACACACACACACACACACACACACATGCACACAGCCCCACCCCCACCCCCACACCACAAGACATGCACAAGGGGTAGAAGACATGCTGACCATGACTGCAACACCTAGCCACACACAGGCCCACACACGGCAATGCCCAGTGGCAGTCACTGTGCGTGTGTCAGTTGCTGGGCACCATTGCACACTGGTAGACAGCACAATGCAGGCATCATCATGCACATGCCACAGTGGCCAGCAGCCGGGAGGATGCGCACATGGACTGTGTGTGTGCAGGTCCGGGTACCCCACCCGTGCGTCTTATGGTGCACAACACACTGCACACAGGGCAGCGGCAGAGAGTGGCCATGGTGGGAGACAGGTCAATCACGCGGCACAGTGCCACGGCCACCACAGATGTGTGGGTGGCCCCACTGGGACCTGCCAGCCATGCCAGGCTGACCATTGACCCCATGGGGTGGCACAGATGTTCCACCAGGGGTGATGCTGTGGGAACGCGACCATGTTCGCGCAGGGGTCTGCAGCTCACCGAACATGCCTGCGCCTGGTGTGCTCAGTATGCCCACAGCCGAACCCGGTGTTGACATGGGAGGTGTCGCACAATGCCGGGAATGGGTGGTGGACATGGCACTGTGCGGTGTCTGCGGCGCATGGGCAAATAACTAGGTGCCCATTGTGGCCATGACAGCTGTGAATGCATGTGTCTGCCTGTCAATGGCAGCGGTCACATCCTCCCGCAGACGGTCCATCACTGCCAGGAGCAGACCGGTGTTCCTGCTGCGCCACCTCTCTGCCTGGTGTAGGACCGCACTGAGTGTATCCACCACTGTCACAAGCCGCAACTGCTGATCCACTGAATCCTGGAGTATGCGGGTGTGCTCATCTAAGAGGTCATCCGCCTGATTGGCATGCTGTCCCTCACAGTGTTCATGGCCATGCTGGGCAGCACCCCTTGAAGTCAGGCGCTGCACACCAGAGCCATGCCTGGGCACATCCACATGCGGTCCACTGACACTGCCCCCCGACACTGTCCCCCATCCCCATTTTCTAACTGCTGGCACTGCCCCTCTGGCTGCCGATCGCCAGGGCTTGCCGGTGCCAATGCATCGGCCACAACAGCCCCACCAGCCTGGATGCACACCAGTGCTGCCCCACTGGGGCATACAGGCACAGGCTGGGACTGTGATGTCACACAGGCCTCCATGGTGGCACCACCCACGGCTACACCCATGTCGTTCCCTGCTGTGGGACTATCCTGCGTTCCACATGTATCACTGTCTGGGATGTGTGATCCATCATCGTCGATGCCTGATCTGGCACCAGTCTGTGTCCCAGCATGCTGGAGTCCGTGGCCGCTGTCACGCTGGGACACAGGCAGGGCCTCGTCTGCACCAGCACCACCATCTTCAGTCCGGACAGACAGGCAGGTATGCGGTGGTACTGACCCTCAGACACCTGTGGAGGTGGATGGGTGCTCCTCCATATCCAGGGCCTCGCCCACAGTGGACACACCCATGACCACTGACCCATGTAGATGCTCAGAAGCTGTAAGGGAACACAGTAGCTTTAATGTCTCTGCCCTACCCTGTGGCACTCCCCCCACCTCCCACACAGTGACAGCACAGGACCTACTATGCAGTGACGGGCTGCCACCCATCTGGAAGCTACCACCTGGAACACCCTCTATGGCACAACGCCGCATGCTGCTGGTCATCCGCTCCTCCTGTGGTGTCAGGCATGGCACATCCGGCTTCCCACCACCGGTTGCAGCACATGCTGCTCTGATGGCAGCCACCTTGTCCTTAATTCTCCTCCTGTCCAGGTCGACCTTCTTTTTACATTCCTGCACGGACCGCTGGTGGCTGCCATGCTGGTTCACGGCATGTGCAATCTCACTCCATGCCGCAGCACGGGCCTGTGGTGTTCCCCCCTGTCCACTGAGCAGCAGTTCCCTGTCGAGGTATGCCTTGAACAGAGTGTCTGTTTCCACCTATGTGAAGTTGGGCCTCCTCTTCCTCCAACATCCCTGTTCCTCCTCTTCCTCACATTCGGTCATTATAGAGCCTGTGGGAATGACAGGTGTTACCTTTCACTGTGCAGTCCCATGCATCTCCCACACACCACAGTCCACACTTCCAAACAGCATGCAACCCACCACAATAGACTGCAATACCAGACTATGGCCTCTACAGCCCCATGTCACATTTATATAGCTCAAGGCATGCAAATGAGGCGAGGCTCAAATTTAAGTGGATGCTAATGCAGTAGCTGCGCCATGGAATTGCTGATGAGCTGATTTGCATATGCCGGCTGAATATCGCACTGTTGCACCTTGCGCAATTGTGTTGAGCATGCTCAGGCACAGGCTCAGCTCTGTGACATGCACAGTAGGCACCACACGGCGCATGCCGGGGGGGCTGACGCCGGCGCCTGCCACGCTGCTGACGTGCTGAGTGTGGGAGGCAGTGCAGGGCACGGCCACCACTGTGCCAGTGGCACTAGTGCGCTGTTCACATATATGGCGCTCTTGTCCTGGAGTGCTGTAGGTGCCGTGGTGCCACAGCATGGTAGGCCACTGCAGGGCATCTCACACAGGCACCCAACTGCACTACACACAGGGAGTACCAATCGCGCTGTGGCGGTCCATGCGTGAGAGACCCTTTACCCTGTGCTCGACCTTTGCCCTCTAGGCGCCATGCATCCGCATGGGTGCAGCCCAATCGCGCTGTTCGGTGACAGCGCAATGGGGAATGCCAGTGCTGTACTGCACAGTATCTGCACGTGGTGGACATGTGCTACAAAGCACCATTTTGACTCCAAACAGATGCAGAGATGGCGAGACAGAGGGCTGCTGTGTGGAGCCAGGTGGAGCTGGCCAATTTGGTGGCCATCATGGAGCCCCATGCTGGGGCCCTTTTTGGCAATGACCCCCTGGACAGGGCCAGAAGTGCCGTATGGGAGGAGGTGGTGGTGGCGCTGGAGGAGGCCACAGGACTCACCTGTACCTCAGAGCAGTGTCGCCACCAATATGGGGACCTCCAGTGGAGGGACCCAGACAGGCTTGCCCACCTGAGGGCATGCGCCAGGCAAGGCACAGTGCCACGACCAGGTAGGTGCCCCATCCATACACTGGTTGCGTCCGTACGGGTATTGCGGTGGGCATGTGTCCACCACACGGGGGGTGGGCCGTCCAATGTGGGCAGTGGTGGTGGTGGTGGGAGTGGGTTGTGGCATGGCTGCGCTGTGCAGGATTGCACACACCCAGGGGTGGGGGGCCTTTGCTACTGGATTGTACTGATGTTCCCCTCTCAACGTTTGCACCCTAGGCCCTGAAGAGTGGCGCAGAGCCTGCAAAGACCACCACCACCCGGAGGATTGGGGAGATGGGCAACAGCCATGTGCTGCCGGTCCCAACGTCGTACAGCGCCCAGATCAGGCCAATGAGGGTGAGTGCCTTTCTTCCAGGATATTCTGTACATGCTGTGTTGCAGGGTAGGCGGCGGGGCATTGCCACCATCCATTGACACCACTGCCGTGCACGCCACATGGTACAGTCAGCACTGTCCTGTGGCACTGCATGTGTGGGCGTGCATCGCTGGTGGTCCATGCGTGCACCGGGTACATGGCTGTGCCACTGCCGTCGCACCGCATAGCCATGTCACTGTACAGCCACAGTGGTGCTATGCAGGACTTGGGCGGTGGGTGTGTGCAGCGGTCCGCATGGCTGTATGCACCTGGGTAGGCAGGTCATGTGGACACAGTCACTGTGGGTGGTCGCATACCATCACAGGGGTGTGTCCCACGGCTGTATGCCATGCACAGTGGGTGGGCTGCAGGGGGATAGGCATTCACACCTATTGACTCTGCTCCCTTGTCCTAGGTGGATGGAGGATGATGCGGATGGAGGGGGCCATCCAGGAGCTGCTACAGGTTGCACGAGCATCATTGGAGATCCTACAATGGTTGGACCAGTACTGTGTCCAGAGATGTCATAGCAGGAGGCTCCACAGGAGTGGGGAGCGGGGTGGCTGCTGAGACATCCATGCCCCGATTTCCACCTTACCCCTCTGGACCCACCCTCACACCCCTCCTTCCCTCTCCCATTTGTTCACCCCTGCCCCTTACCCACCCCCACCTGGTTTGTGGCCCTCACCCCCAACTGATGTGTGTGTGTGTGTGTGTATATATATATATATATATATATATATATATATATATATATGTAAATAGTTGTGTTGTACCTTTTAATATACATTTGTTTTGTTATGCCTACTGTAGTGGTCTCTGATTTGCAGTGGGCTACAGGTGCTCAGCTGCAGGGGTGTGCATGGCGTCAGGGGTGGTGCAGTCATGGGCGTGTATGTGTGTCCATAGGGGAAGTGACTATGGTGTGGGCGTAGCTATCAGTCACTGTCTGTGGTTTGTGTGTTGTTCCCTGTGCACTGGATGACTGTGTGCAGTGGTCCACGGTGCATGCACTGTGTCCATGGTGCCCCTGTCAGACCATTCATGGCCTGTGCAGCTGACACCCTTGCATGTCTGTGATCTGCACGGTACGCTGGCATGTCAGTGGTGGCTGTCTATGCTGGACAGCCACTGTACCCGGCACAATGCCGGGTTGCCTCCTGTCACCAGTGTGGTGCACGTCTGCCTTGGGTGGCACTGTGGCCTCCGCTGTTGTTGTCCCACCTCCATGCTGTCACTTGTGTCTGTTGCAGGGGATGTGCTCCACTGTCTGTCACTTGTGCTCCGGCCATATGCTGGTGGCATACAGCTTCATGGTGCCTGCGCAGGGTGGCTGGCACACCTGTGCCATGGAAGGGTGCTGGCCGTATGTACACGGCTGCCGTGGCCACACACCAGTGGCTTGGTTGACCCGCTACTGTGTCCCTGTGTTGGTGTGTCCTTGGGTATGGGTGGGTGTTTGTCCATGCACTGTGTTGCATCCTGTGTGGTGCATGCTTCCATGCAACACTGTGGGTGTCTGCGCTGGCTGCTGTGGCCAGCGCTGGGATGGGGTGTGTCCTTGGGAGGGTGTGCAGGGTGCTGTACTGCTGGTGGTGGGGTCCTGGGCATGCCCTGTCGCATGTGGGGTACCTCATGTGCCAACGCATGGTCGGTCTCTCAGCTGTACCTCGGGGGGGGACGTGCAGGGCGGCACTGTGTATGCAGTTGTTGCATCTCTGTCAGCTGCCGCCCACTGCAGGGTGCTTGTGGTGGGGCTGCCTTACATGGCTCCATGGTGCACAGGGTTGCATTGTCACAGTGGAGGTGGTGGCATGTATGGAGGTCCTGCACTGTTGGGCACTACTCCTGGGCAGGGTGTATGGGGATCATGGTGCAGGGTGTGCTCTGCATTGGTGGGATAGTGTGGCACGGGGTGGCCAGACATCCTTGTGTGCCGGTCGAAGCTTGCCAGGGGCTGTACTGGGGCACCATGCCCCAGCTGTGGGTTTGTTGCTGGTGTCCATGGGCCAGTGGTTCTTCCAGTTCTCCTCAGGTTGTGCAGTGCATGGGGTGTGGGGGTGATATCTGTTCTGCTGTGTGCTCCTCTGCCCATCTCTACCATGGGTGATGGGCCCCTGCATCCTGTCTCTGCACATCCCTGGTTGTGCTGATGCGCTGCTACCCTGCTCCACTGAGCATCCCTGGTTGTGCTATTGCACATCAGACCTGCACCACTGCGCATCCCTGGTTGCGTCATGGTGCAGTTGGTGTGATATTCAGTCGTGTGCTGCAGTACCATCTTGACCTGCGCAGTGTTTGAATATCGCGCGTGTTGCGCATGGGCGCACTGGACTTGTGCCTGCTCCTGCTATTGTGCTACTTTGTGGTGCAGTTTGAATATCTGTGCCTAACTGTGCATGCTCTCACATTCACAGAGAGAGAGAGAGAGAGAGGGAGAGAGACAGAGAGAGACCCACACACAACAGAAACACATATGCAAGCAGCTTCTTTCTCTTTCATGAACACATACACACTTACTCTGCCACAATACATTAGGGCAACTACCCTTCACTTAGAATTTTGAACCTAAATACTAAAATAATAAATCTCCATTGCAGCCTCCTTTGATATAGTACCATGGATGGAGTTATATTGGACAAAGATCAGGGACACAGCAGGGATGACCATGGATGTGTAGCCCCACAAAAGTGTGGGAGCTTACCTGTGCTTTCCCCAATCCTGCCTTGTTGCTAGGCCAGCTGTGGTGCATTCCAGTCCCTCAAGGAACTTTGCACTAGGGACCAGGAAAGAGTAAAGGAATGCAGGATGCCTCCAATACCACTGCTTGTATACCACTTATTATTTGCCTTGGTAGTTCATATGTGCCTGTATACTGTTTGTTTTCACTGACTGCACTTTATCACTGAATGTATTTGTCTCCTGTATCTCCTTCCCCAGGGTTGCACTTGGAAATGCAACTGACTCAGTTTGCCTTTTTAGCTACCAATTTTCATTAATTAAATGGTTCAATGCTCCAGTGCCATTTACCAAAGTGGCTTCTACCATACATCAATGGTGTCCATTTGCCAGTGATGCCAAACAGCAATGATTGATGTGCCCTGCAGATGGGGGAATTGTCTGAATGGAGCCTCGAATGCACCAGATGGTAATATGACCTCATGCAACACAAGCAAGGGCACCAAAAATTGTTTACAGGGCATGAGCCATGCAGAATTAAGACTTTTGAGGCCAGTGCCCCCAGCTGCTACAAACCACCACTGTCTTACTGTACACTGATCCCAACACTACTGCAGCAGGTGTCAGAGGATGCAGCATCATCTAGTAAGACCAAATAATCTGAAGGGGAGCCACAGGGAGCACATGGGACACAGGTGCACTAAAAATAATTTTGGTGCAAGTTTTTGACCAATCGAGTGTCAAGGGATGGACCTCCATCACTAGCCAGTGTGGGTGACAGTTCCGTGGACCAATGGAAAGTAGAACCCCCCCCATGTGAAGCAGGGACTGTTTAGCACCAGCACCAGTTCACTAAGTAAAGGCTGTGGTCAGGAGAACACTTCAGGCAGAGATGATGCCTGGAGCCACAGCAGCTAGAACCTGCCTGGGTTTGCACAGCCAAGGGCAGGAAGCCAAGTGCAGGTTTCTGCTTCTTGAAAGAAACCTATCTACAAGCCTGAGAGAGACCAAACTATGAGGTTGGGAGTGCCCTGATTTTAAGTGTTGAAGGAGATAGACTGTGTGTCTGCTAGAGTGAGAAGCAGAATTCTTGCTCAGGAATGAGAGGTAAATATGTGCTAAGCACCACATGAATTTGAAGCTGACAGCAGCTGCTGAAAGAGATTTTTGCTGTACTACAGCCTTAGACTGCAAATGAATTTGTGTGTTCAGCACTACTGCTAGGTTTTGGTCACTGCAACATCTGTGGGACTGAATGCTGGGACATGCCAAGATGGGCAGACCCTTAACAATTGCCACAGGATGAGCTTCCCAGTGATCCAATCAATTTGACCACTGATTACTGCCACCAGGAGAGGCCTGACCTGTATAAGGGGGACAGTTGAAGCCCTGTGACTCCAACCACCATCATAGATGATCAAGACAGAAGAGACAGAGAGCAACTAGGCACCAGCCATTGAGGAGTTGCTGCACACTATGCAATCAATCCCCTGCACAGTGAGGAAGAATCCTGGTTCAGGAAATATGTAAGTAAATGTAACCTGGAAACAGGAAGTTATTATCCCTCTGTACAGACAGCTGGTGAGACCCCATCTGGAGTACTGTGTGCAGTTCTGGAGACCCAATCTCCGCAAAGACATAGACAGGATGGAAGCTGTCCAGAGGAGGGTAACTAAAATGGTGTAGGGTCTGCACCAGAAGACCTATGAAGAGAGACTTAAGGAGCTTAATATGTATAGCCTCGAGGAAAGGAGGAGAGGGGGACATGATAGAAACTTTCAAGTACCTCAAGGAATCAACAAAGTCCAAGAGGTAGCATCTTTCAAAAAGAGTGTGCAAGAACAAGAGGGCACAATTTGAAGATGGGGGGCGGCTCAGAGGTAATTTAAGGAAGCATTTTTTCACAGAGAGGGTTGTGGATGCATGGAACGCCTTCCGGAGGAGGTTGTGGAGTCAAAATCAGTGGTGGAATTCAAGCATGCGTGGGATAGTCATAAGGCAATTCTGGGGGGGTGGGGGTAGGAAGAAGTAGGCTGCTGGTTAACTTGGATCTGCAGCTTATCCATTAGGTAGGGAAATGGGCAGACTGGGTGGGCCAAGCGGTCCTTATCTGCTGTCAGATTCTATGTTTCTCGCTGTTGGGGGCTTACCTGTAAGCCCCTGTGTTTTGCTCCTTTTTCCCCAGGGTTTTGGTCAACCCCATTCTTTTTTCTTCCAGGTCCTGGTTTCCCCCCATGTGGCCCTGTAGTCCCCTGGACCCTCCCTTTGGGCACCCACATAGATTTCCTGGAAAGCGGGGCTGAGGGAGCTAGAGCACAGAGCCACCGGTTTGGTTGTGGCACTCCAGTGCCAGGCAAGCCCTGCACATGCGTGAAAAGTGCATTTCCATTTCGGCCATTTGCAGCCAGTTTGAAGTGCCTTACCGCCGGTCCCTGTGTTAAAGGAAAGAGGGACCTGAGATTTGAGGGAGACCGTAGAGGCCACCAGGAGGCAAAGAAATAGATTTTTCAGTGTGCCAATCGCGCTTGAGGATCAGGAGCCACCTCATCAATATTCCTGAGGCAGCTCATGCATATTAATGAGCAGGTCCCATCTAGCATTGGGCACAGGGTTTAGCACTAGCAACAGGCAGGGAAATTAAATAAAATATTTAAAAGTGGCAAGGTGTATGAGGGGAAAAGGGGAATCCACCTGTCTGTGGGGAATTAAGAAAATAAATGTCTATTTTTTTCATTTTCATTTTATCTTTTATTCTTGTAGACCTGATGAGCAAAATGCCCATTTTCATAGGCGACAAGTTGAGGTTTACATAAATACAAGAAACATTAAATACATACAAACAATAAATACTATATAACTTATACAATCAAATACATTTACAACATAATAAAATTCATGTCACACACTCTAACAAGCACAATGCCGTTGATCTCGTAAATATAGCACAAGTCTTTTCTTAAAAACATTAACTGTTTTACTACTCAGAAGTTCCAAAGGAAGTGAATTAAAAATTTAGGGGCCATATAAGTAATAGATTTTTGGCCAACTGCATTACGACATAATGGGAGTTTGTAAGAAAGTTTATCTTGTGATCTAGTCCCACATCCATTAGTAACCCTGTTAAATAAACTGGAAACAGAACTAGGAAAATGACCAAAAGTAATTTTATATGTGAAGATACCATATTTATACTGAATTCTATTATCTAAGGATGAGCAGTCATACTGCTGATACCAAGTACAATGATGTGTACAGTATGTAGCATTAAGCATAAATCTAAGTATGGTATTATATGTAACCCTAAAACGTGCCAATAGCTTATTACTGGTACCTGTGTAAACAATAAGACCATAGTCCAACAGACTTAATAAAACACTATGGAACACCAATACCCAGGATTCTTGGGTTAAACAGGTTTTCACCTGATGAAGCCTACCCAACCTTTGATGGACAGTTTTCTGAAGGCCATTGATATGGTTTTCATAAGTTAAATGGGAATCCAGGGTCAGCCACAAATGCTTAAATTGGTCAACATATTCAATTACATTCCCTTTTAAATCTAATGTTGAATCAAGTTCCTCATTACTTTGTTAATTGAAAAAAACATGGCCTTGGTTTTTTAACATTCATAACCATGTAATTCTGTTGCAACCAATTCTGTAAAGTAATAAAGTCACCCTGCACTTTCCTGATGGCATCACCTGGCTTAGTACCTACCCCAAAAAGGACTGCATCATCTGCATGCATAATAATAGATGTCTGTGTACAGACACTGAGAGCTGAATTGATATACAAAGAAAAAATACATGACCCCAAAATTGACCCTTGGGGGACTCTGCAAACAATTGGTTTAGATGAAGAAACATGGCCTTCTATGGCTGTTATGTGCACTCTGTTACTTAAGTAGTCTACAAACCAGGTGATGACATCAGGAGAAAACAGAAGTTTTTGAAGAATCCTAGTTATAAGGCCATGTTCGACTAAGTCAAAGGCCTAGGTGAGGTCCACAAAAATAGCTGCCACAGTGTGCCCTTTATTAAGGGTACCCTGTAGGCAGCCAGTGAACCCTACCAAGGCCGTCTCTGTATTGTTTCTGTTTAAAGCCATGTTGTTGAGGAGTTAACAACTCATAATTATTAAGAAAATCTATGGTCTGATCAGGTGTCAGCAGTTGTAAATTCTGCATTTTACCATCTCAGTAACATTGCCAGGGTGAAACACCTTGTTCCATCTAGCGATTTACCTGCGTTGGTCCACGCCTTCATGACCTCTTGCCTTGACTATGGCAACTTAGGGAGGCAGTATAGCGCAGTGGTTTAAGGCTCTGAGCTGCAAATCTGGTGACATCCAGCAGACCAGACCTGGGATTGAATCCCACGGCTTCCACTTGCATACTGTGTGATCCTGAGCAAGTCACTTAACTTCCCTGTGCTCCCAGGTTGCTCCTGTAAAAAAGCTTTCAGCTTAGTGTGCTACTCCTGGTTAAACAACTAAATAAAAACTCCCTGTACCTGGGGCTTCCTGGGGTTGATATCCACCGCTTGCAGCTAGTGCAGAACGCTGCTGCTAGGTTGTTAACAGGGGTGTCAAGAAGGACACACATTAACCCTGTTTTGCATGATCTGCACTGGCTGCCGATACAGTGGCAGATCACCTTCAAAGTAGGTCTTTTGACCTACAAAGCCCTGCACGGACTTGGCCCTGATTACTTGAAAGAGCTTCTGATTCCCTACAGCCCCGTACGACAGCTCCTTTCGGCTGATGAGGGGTTGTTGGAGGTTTTGAGGGTTATTTTAAAATCTTCTGGGGCTCTGGCTTTTATGTTTATAGCCTCAAGCCTCTGGAATTCTCTGTCCCGTCAGCTTCGGGAATGCACAACCCTGGGGAGTTTCAAGCTGGAACTTAAGACCCATCTGTGAAGTCAAGCTTTTATGGCTTGATGTTCTGTTATCATTCTGATTTTTATATGTATTTATTTCTGTGATTTTATTGTTCATTTGTACAGTGCCTTGGTGCTTGAAAGGCACTTAATAAATAAAGTTTTATTATTATTATTTTATTTTTTATTATCAAAAATAATCTTTTCTAATATGTTTGCTAATGGAGAAAGAAGGAAAAAAGGACGATAATTTTGAGCTAAATTTGGATTCCCTGATTCAAATATAGGTTTAATAGTAGAACATTTCCATTGGACAGGAAATAAACCTGAACATTATGAAGCATTGAAAACATGGGGAAGTGGTTATGCCAAGGACTTTATGCCAACTTTAATAATCCTGAAATCCAAACCATCTGAACATAAGGAAGGACAGGGTTACCTATTAAAAATATTATTTTAAGACATCTTCTGGGGTAATCTTTTTAAAATAAAACTTAGGGAAGTGGTCATCATTGTGACGCTTGGCCAGCTGCTTATGATTGTTGTATGATATTGGTATTATAAATAAATGGTCAGTGTATGAAATGTCAGTCTGTAAGATTTGGCCCTTTAAAATTATAAGGTGTCAGCAGCTGAAATCACAGGATGTATTACAATGACCAGGAGATCTCTGTAATGTAATTAACTTCCTTGAAAAATTACATTTTATGGCCTTTTTATGACCTCATGCTTTTGAAGCTGAAAACCAAATGTGACTTTATGAGTCTGCCAGAGGATGAGCCTAATAAATTTTTATGACATCTTAAGAGGAACAGGCCATTTGATACCAACATGGTGTGAAAAGTTGTAAACCTCAAAGGAACTGGTTGATCAAAGACTCATAATTTGGGAGATGGGTTTCTGCTGATGTTCACATTATTTAAAATACCTCCTGGTAGGGAATCATGTTTGTAATTTTATATACAAAAAGGAAGAGTTAGATGACTCACAGAAGGGGTGTGGAGACACAGAATTTAAACTGATACTTGTGTCTGAAATGTTTGATATATCATGTTGGGACTCTAGAGAGATACAGTTCTCTGATCTAACTTTAAAGGCACTTACAGAGGTAATACATTAGATAAAAAAGATCTAACTGCATTGTGGTAGGAGTTTGTTCTGTAGTTTTCCTTTTTTTCTTTTATGTGATTGCGATGTTCTTTGATATTTGTTCTGTATTTTATCTTACTGTTTTTATCCATTTTTAGTAAACATTTTCTTAAATACTGCCTGGGTCTCCTCAGTCATTTTTTGCATGTTATTGTTGAATGGATATTAAGTCTGACACTGTTCAAGGGCTTGATGGTGTTACTAAGCTTGGTAAAAGGTAAGAATATACCTAAGGTCTCTTATAGAGTTTTAAGGGTTCATTTTGGATACCTGGTGAGGTTCCCTTGGGCCAAATATATATTGCATCCCCCCAAAAAAGAATATTAGCTGAGCCTTTACATTTGGGTACAGTAGCATATGGTTCACAGTTTGAATTCCCCCAGAACTTGAGACTAAAGGTGATTTGAACCCAAAAGCAGACAGGAGGGTTACCCTGTCGGTTACCTGTTCACACTATTGCACTCTGGGGTTGGCACTGTGGGAGCAGAGGGCCTGACCTGCGGAGTGCGTTTGTGACAGATTTGGTTGGCAGCGGTGCGATAAATTTGGTAACACAAGCTTTAACTGTTCAGTGTGTCAGCTTAATACTGTACAGCTCACTTGCAAAATAAGGCAGTGATTTATTTTTAAAAGAGAAAACAGAACGATATCATTTTGCTTACAGTCAAAGTTCCTACCTGTTTTATTTTTTTTCAGAGTGCAAGTTAGAGTAGCGTAGTTAGGGAAGAAGATGGCTTCCAACTACAGTGAGCACACTGCAGACTACCAGTTGTGCAAGGAGAGAGGAGTTCTGCATGAGGGGAGAGCCACCAAGCAGAACCTCATGGATGCTCTGATGGCTGCTGATGCCCAGAGTGTCGAGTCACAGACTGTGACTGTAAAGGACCAAACCTTGGGCATGGAGGGACCAGTGTCCAGTGCACTGTCCAGATCCAGTGAGGAGGACAGCAGGGTCAGTGCAAGTCAAGGGCCACAGCAGCAGGGGAAGGTCACCAGCATTCTGGAGCCAGAAGCAATCAGGCTGCAGATTGAGTTGTGCAGGATGGAGCTGGAATTCCAGAGAGAAGAGAAGTGAGAGCAGCCAGCTGCAGAGGAGAAGAGGGAGTGAGAACAGTGAGATGAAGAGGAGAAGAGGGAGCAAGAACAGCAAGAAGCTGACCGGGAACAGCATGATCGCCAGAGGCGACATGAACTGGAGAAGCTACGACCCCAACCACCAGCACCAGAGCAGGTAAGTGACTTGGGTTTAACTGGCACTACAGGACTGGGTTATAAATTAAATTCCAAATTGATAGCTGAATTTAAAGAGGGGGAGGATATGGATGCCTTTTTAAATTTCTTTGGAAAAATTTATATTCAGGCAAAGATTCCTAGAGGGTCCTGGAGCTTCCAACTATCCCCGCTACTTACCGGGAAAGCTCGGGATGCATTGGGTCAAATGGACAATGAGGACAGTAATGATTACAGAAAACTTAAAGCTGTACTTTTAAACAAGTTTGATTTAACTGCAGAAGCATACAGAGCTAAATTCCATAAGCTCAGGAGAAGCCCTGAGATGAGCTACGAGGAGCTAGCCATGAAACAATGTCAGTGTTTAAAACGTTGGTGGAAAGGAATTGAAGCAAACTCTAGATAAAATTGAAAGTGCTATATTGTTAGAACAGTTTTTTTGGGCATGCCCAGCAGAGCTGAAAACCTGGCTGGAGGACCAAGATCCCAAAACAGTGCAAGAGGCTGCTGAACTCTCGGACCACTATGCCAAGAGCAGACTTGCTCTGAGAGTGAATGGGGCGGACGTGGCAGCACAGAAAGGGAAAAGCAGACCTTCAGGGCAGCTAAAACCCTCACTGCCTCCACCAAAACCAGTAAGCCCCAGGTTTCAAAGAAAAGATTTTTCTGAGAAAAGAAACGAATGTTGGGTTTGCAAAGAAACTGGGCATATTGCCAGACAGTCTCCCAAAAGGACAAGCAATATGCAAAATGGGGCTAGGAAAGAAGTGGGTTGTTTGTGTGTCCTTGGAAGCATGCCTGTGAACAAGAGGGAACATGTGCACCCAGTCACTGTAAATGGTGTACAGACACAAGGGTTAAGAGACACAGGGGCATCCCTGACGTTGGTAAAAGGGGATCTGGTAGAGCCTGGTCAGCTTATACAAATAAATTTGTAACTGTACAAGGGTTCACAGGGGAGGAGACCACATTGCTACTCGCTAGTGTTCTCCTAGACTGGGGTGAAACTGGGGGAACTGTGCAACAGGTGGCTGTAGCCAAAACTTTAGCAGTTGATGTCATCCTCGGCAACAATCTCAAACAGGGGATGGTGTGTGCAGTTACGCATAGCCAAGTGGGAAGGGGAAATTGTAGTTCCCTGGACCCCATAGAAGTCACTGTGGAAACCACTGGGAAGCTGGTTCCCCAGTCTATGTCTCCTGATATGGAAACTAATGAAAAGGGGGTAGACATTTCCCCAGTAGCAGTTAACCAAACAGCTACAGAGGGTTACTCTGAAGAAGGAGGGGTGACCCATTGTTAGAGGGTTAGGGATGACAGTGATCCAGAGTGCCCTGTTACCAGAGCTAGGAACCCTAGTTTAGATACTGACAGGGACATGTCCCATGCCTTGGGAATATGTAAGGGGTTTGCAGCTGTTCAGAAAAGTGACCCTAGCCTAGAGAAGCTGAGGGCTTGGGCAGATTCTGACAGAGCACAGGGAGGTGACTGTAAACATAAAGTTTATTGGAAAAATGGACTGATGTGTACTCAGGATGCTAAGACAGAGGAAGGGGTGATAGGCAGGCAGCTTGTCGTTCCCCAGGGGTACCATGGGCAGTTGCTCAAGATTGCACACGATATTCCCTTGTCTGGTCACCTGGGAATCATGTGCACTATGCAGTGGTTGGTCCAGAATTTCTATTGGCCCAACTTCACCCAGCAGGTGAAGGAGTATTGCAGGTCTTGTCACCAGTGCCAAGAAATAGGGAAGGCAGGTAAGAAAACCCAAGCCGCCCTAATTCCATTACCCATAATGGAGGAGCCATTACAGAGGGTGGGAATGGATATTGTGGGGCCTTTAAATACCCCCAGCTCCTCCAGAAAGAGGTTCATCCTGACTGTGGTGGATTATGCCACCCGGTATCCAGAGGCAGTCGCCCTATCCTCATGGAGAACAGACAAAGTGGGACATGCCTTACTTGGGATTTTCTCCCATGTTGGGTTTCCTCGGAAGGTTATCACCAATCAAGGGGGTTCCTTTATGTCTGACCTGATGAAATGTTTGTGAGAGAAGTGTGTGGTGGTGCAGAGGTGCATAAACCTTATCACCTGCAAGCCAATGGGCAGGTGGAAAGATTTAATGGTACCCTGAAGTCAATGCTCCAAGAATTTGTTGAGAAGCATGGGAGGGACTGGGAGAAATACCTCCCCACCTGTTGTTTGCATACAGGGAGGTGCCCCAAGAGTCAACAGGGTTTTCTCCCTTCGAGCTCTTATATGGACGCCAGGTACATGGGCCCCTAGACTTGATCTGGGAGGACTGGGAAGCAAGCACGCCACCCAGGGAACTCCCATAGTGGATTATGTCCTTAGGTTTAGGGAAAGGCTGAAGGAGCTTATGGGGACAGCTCAGAGTAAGCTGGCAGCTGCTCAACAGAAACAAAAAGTGTGGTACGACCCTCATCCTTCCCTAAGACACTTGCCTGCTATACTCTAAACCACCCTATGCTACCCTTCTCTTACCCCTCAGCTACCTCCTCCCTTGCTAAGTCCTCCTTAAATTACTCCAGCACCTGGACACCTGGTCCTTCCGTACTACCCCCCAGTATCCATGCTGGTCTGCTAGCTCTAAAGTTCCTCCCACAGGTGGAGATGCAGCGAAATTAAATTCCACCTGCGAAGTGAACGCGAAGTGACCACTTCGCGTTATCATAATGCTACGTGAAGTTGGCATTAAAAAGTGCTCACTTCACTTTGTTATTATGACTTCATGTTATTATTCAGCCTTAATGTGAAGTAAGGCAGAATGACAACAATATAGGCACTTTAGGCAGCCCTCCCACATCACATGGCTTACAGTACTGTAAGTCACATGCTTTAGCCAGGAAGGAAGTGAGTCTTACAAGCAGATACTTTCACTTTCTCCTTTGCAGAGGTAGAAGGAGGAAGCATTTTGTGTAGGAGAGGAGAGTTCATTATTAGTTTCTTTCTTGAGCAAATTCCAAAAACCCAAAAGCCTTTTTAAAAGCTAATTCTTTAGTTTTTTTGTACTGTTTTGGTGACCAATTTCTTTGTTTTATAAGTTTTGTTGTTTTGTTGTGTGTGTGTGTGTGTGTGTGTGTGTGTGAAGTCGCTTGTTGCGTCAGAGGGGGAAGGAGTGTTTTTTTTGTGCTATGGACCAGAGTCAGTATGTGACCCGTGGCCGGAGGGGAGTGCGCACGCATGGGGGTCATAGCTGGGTGGCTCTGGACTGCTCCAGACTCTTTGGCCCTGCCTCCCCCACTCCAGAAGCAGCAGCACCACCAGTGCCACCACCACATCCACCAAGTATGCCACCACCACCACCTCCAGTAGCAGCTGCAGGAGCTCCAGCAGCACCACCTCCACAGCAGCAGGTGGAGCAACAGGTGCATGACCATGCTGCCAGCCCTACATCTGCCCCTCCTGCGCCTGGTCCCTTCCGCAGCTCCCCAGTTTGGCAGTTTTTCAACTGTGTCAGGGGGGACAGCAGCCTTGTGGTGTGTCTGCTTTGTGGTGTGCAGGTGCACCATGGCCCACGGGGGACACATCTGGGGACTGGGGGCCAGCGCACACATATGCTGAACCAGCACAAAGTGGAGTGGCAGGCTGCCACTGAATGGGCCAGGCCTCCACCCGCTGGCCCTTCTGTGGCAGAGCTTGCTGCTGTTGTGCATTGCCACATCAGGAGGAGGGCCACAGCAGCAGCTGCTCCACCACTACCCCCAGCACTGCCACCAGCACCACCCTCACCACCACCACTACCTGGTTTTCCCCGTGCACCAGTGGAATCCACAATGCATAGCACTTTTGTGGGCTGGGGTGGAGGAAAACAACAAGAGGGTGGGTGCTGTCCAGCAACATGTGGAGCAGATTGAGCAAAACCAACTGCAGACTGTGTCGATGCTCCATCTGCTGCTGGAACATCAGGGGATCCCCCATTAGCTTTTCAGCACACCTCCCCCCAACTGCTGTAGAGTTTTGTCTTTTGTTTATGTTTAATAACAGACATAGGGAAAGTCACACAGTATTAGTTTAAAGGGAAGTAGTCAGCAACAGGTGGTCCTGCCCTCTGCAAGGCTTACCTTCCCGTTAAGACTTTTAAGTATGCTGCAGCATTTTTCTCATGCCGCAACATGCTTTATTTTAATAAAGAAATGTCAGCAACCCGGAAGTATAGCGGACACTAAGGGGTCTCCATTATGTGTAAAGGTGCAACGGTGATGCACCATGCGCTTCTATACAAAATTATTGAAGCGCATGATGTGTCTCCGCCGCACCTTTCCTTTTCACATAATGGAGCCCCCATATCATCCAGTCCACCATACTTCCAGGTCGCTGACTTTTCTTTATTAAAATAAAGTATGTTGTGGCATGAGAAAAATGCCACAACATACTTAAAAGGCTTATCCGGAGGGTAAGCTTTTCAGGGGGCAGGAGCTCCTGTTTCTGACTGCTATTCCCTTTAAATATATACATACACATACAGACATACATGCTTCTTATTGCCCTGTTATTAAAATCTAGTGCCTCAGTAATGTTTACTTTCTGTTGTGGAGTGGTTGTGGAAAAGCTGGTGTGAGCAGTGCAAGTATGATGTGCTAAATTGCATGTGTGCAATCAGTGTTGTTTCATGTGTGTGTGTGTGTGACATCAGACATTTTGCAGCTTCTTGCAAACATATATTGCTGACTTGTTGCAGTGATTATGGTATAAAGATTAGCGATAAGAATAACATATATTTTATTGTCACCATCATCATCAGTGGACTAAGTGATACAATATCAAAATTTTTTCAGAGGTGTCTGGCCAGAGTGCACCTTAGTCACATACTGCACATGTGACTTTTAGGAGAGCATGTGTTTTTTGTGCTATGTTCTCTGCAATGTCATGTGTGCACTGTGAGTGACTGAGGTGCACAGTGACCCAATACCTCTGAAAAAATATCATATCATTTACTCCGCTGGTGCTGATGGTACAAATAAAATATACATCATATATTCTTTCTTATCTTTATTCTTGAGATACTGCAACAAGTCACACCATATATATGTTTGCATGAAGCTGGACAATGTCTGCACACAGGAAAGAATACTGACGGCACACATGCAGTTTAGCACAACATACTTGCACTGCTCAGTCATGCTTTTTGCGAAACACTTCAAATCACGAGTCGTGACACAAAGTAAACATTACTGAGGATCCAGAAATATTTCTTTTTTAATAGATATGAAAGCAGCAGTGCGACAATCTGGTGAACATTTTGACCTATACTTTTTTATGCTATTTACATTGCCACTTTACTTACCTCCTGACTTGTATGATACCATTTTTTCAGTATTTGAGTCTGCTTTAGTACTTTTTTTCATGTCTGAAATAATAAAAGGAGCACTCCTTTTAATGCGGTGCTGCCCAGGCCTTCATCAGTATTTTCCACTATTTTTCTCCATCAGTTGTTATATATTACTTCTGCTGTAAAATTAACAGTTATACAGCAGGCAGTGTTTTATGACCTCACAGAACAATATTTATTCAAAAACAGCTGCAAATAGTGATGAAAACCTGGTCAGAGTCATATTAAAAGACGTGCTCCTTTTTTTTTTCAGACATGAGAAAAAGTAGTAAAGCAGACACAAATTGTGAAAAGAAGGGTATCATACAAGTCAGGAGGTAACTAGTGGTTAGCAAAGTAAAATAGCATAAAACAGTATAGGTCAAAATTTTCACCACATTGTTGCACTGCTGGTTTAATTTATAACTTAAGTATGACATTATGTGCTCACAATCACAACACACAAAATGCAACTGCCTTGTGTCCAGAAAATTCCCAAGTGTTGAGGAAGTGAAATGGGAGCATTACACCAAATGCAAAGTCCCCCAGAATGTATTGCGCAGTCACTCATGCATGCAGTGGTCACACAGAGTCCCCAGAATTTTTCTGCATCCCCAAAATGCATTTGTCTTGTGTCCAGAAAATCCCCAAGTGCTGAGGAAGTGAAATGGGAGTGTTACACAACATGCAAAGTCCCCCTGAATTTTATTGCGCAGTCACTCATGTGCGCAGTGGTCACACAGAGTCCCCAGAATTTTTTCTGCATCCCCAAAATGCATCTGTCTTGTGTCCAGAAAATTCCCAAGTGCTGAGGAAGTGAAATGGGAGTGTTACACCACATGCAAAGTCCCCCAGAATATATTGTGCAGCTACTCATGCACGCAGTGGTCACACAGAGTCCCCAGAATTTTTCTGCATCCCAAAATGGATCTGTCGTGTGTCCAGATAATTCCCAAGTGCTAAGGAAGTGAAATGGGAGTGTTACACCACATGCAAAGTCCCCCAGAATGTATTTCTCAGTCACTCATGCATGCAGTGGTCACACAGAGTCCCCAGAATTTTTCTGTATCCCCAAAATGCATCTGTCTTGTGTCCAGAAAATCCCCAAGTGCTGAGAAAGTGAAATGGGAGTGTTACACAACATGCAAAGTCCCCCAGAATTTTATTGCACAGTCACTCATGTGCGCAGTGGTCACACAGAGTCCCCAGAATTTTTCTGCATCTCCAAAATGCATCTGTCATGTGTCCAGAAAATTCCCAAGTGCTGAGGAAGTGAAATGGGAGTGTTACACCACATGCAAAGTCCCCCAGAATGTATTGCACAGTCACTCATGCACGCAGTGGTCACACAGAGTCCCCAGAATTTTTCTGCATCCCAAAATGGATCTGTCTTGGGTCCAGAAAATTCCCAAGTGCTGAGGAAGTGAAATGGGAGTGTTACACCACATGTAAAGTCCCCCAGAATGTATTGCGCAGTCACTCATGCACGCAGTGGTCACACAGAGTCCCCAGAATTTTTCTGCATCCCCAAAATGCATCTGTCTTGTGTCCAGAAAATTTCCAAGTGCTGAGTAAGTGAAATGGGAACATTACACCGCATGCAAAGTCCCCCAGAATTTATTGTGAAGTCACTCAAGCATGCAGTGGTCACACATAGTCCCCAGAATTTTTCTGCATCCCCAAAATGCTTCTGTCTTGTGTCCAGAAAGTTTACATACTATGTGATGATGATGTACTCATGATGCACAGTGTCTTGCCAAACCGAGTGAAGGAGGGATAACATGACATAACATTAATTCATTCAGTGTTCCATCAGAAATGATGACCGTGAGAGAACTGTTGCTGGTCCAAAGTGTGCTGCGATTCCCACAAATGCGATGTGATCACCTCAACCAGGTGGATGGGTGTTCTTTGTGTGTAGGCTAATAGTAGCCTTGGTGAGTTTTTATATATATATATATATATATATATATATGCATTTTCTAGGTGGGAGGTTGACATATATAGACATTTACTCATTGTATTGTTTTGTATCACAGGTCACAGATACTGTTGCTGTGCACATTCCAGTGCTTGATGAGAACTTTTTGCATTGAAATTGAAAATGGAATACTCTCAAGCCAATGAAGGTAAGTATTTTTTTTGGGGGGGGAAGCATATTTGCAAGTAGGTCTCATTAATGGTTTATTATTTGGTTACTTCTTCACATATTTCATCTGCATCCTTCTCCAGTCTGGTAATGATGGTCATGGTCATCGATTGAAACGACTTCGGCATGTTGCATGTCTGCCCCAGCCCAAGGGGGGGTGCCTGATGTTGAAGAACTTCGTTGGATAAGGCAACTATGAGACAACAAAGCATCTGGAAGTTTCCTAAAAAAAGAAATGAAGGACTTATTACAACTTGATTGCAGCAGGAAGACATTATGTTTAAGCTGTGGCTGTTCACCACAGGTATCTAGATTAACACAGATAGTAAGCTGTCCCACTGCAATCATCAGATCACAACTTAATTTAGTACCAGGCTGTGTAACAAATATACTGTGTCAGTGTCCTTGCATCTCAACTCAAGTTACATTTCAAAACCACATCTTGTCCAGTAACACAACTTGGGTCCAACTTTTTCAACACTGTCATGGCTGCTCAGCTGCAAATTTGGAATACAGTGCATGATATGTTGCAGAAATATTTTTTGTGACGTACATGTCACCTAGTTTATGAATCGGCAGTCAGATTTGTTGCACTCTTATATATATAAAAAAAAATTTATATACTTACCAGTATGGATTGGAAATGGATATTCCATAGGTTCCTGTAGACAGTACTGCTGCTGTACCTTTGATACAGACCTTCAGTGAAGGAGAGTCATTTGTTGTTAACTTGTAAAAAAAAATAAGTTGACCATATGTGTTTGACCATTGCAGCTCAGAAAAACAACAGAAAGCAAAACACACAGCTAAAGGAAGTTGAATAGCATAAAAAACATTAGTACACATATGCACTTTATAGTTTTAATAGTAAGAAGCCTTATGCCTGTGGCTCATGGATGTGGTCTCTTGTTTGTCTCCTTCTGCCTTAGCATGGTCAATGTAATGGAAATACATTATCATAATGACACTGGTGGTGGGTGCTTGTGGTCATAGCCACGTCACATGATGACATTCCCTCTCACATCTTCCTGCATCTGGTGGTGGTGGCAGCGGCGAACAGTGGTCTTATGGTGTTGGTAGTCTGGGGACACACACGGTCACATTCTCTATGGTGGCAGTGGAGAACAGCGGTCTTATGGTGGTGGTAGTCCAGGGGGACACATGGTCACATACCCTATGGTGGCAGTGGAGAACAGCAGTCTTATGGTGGTGGTAGTTCAGGGGCCAGGATATACTGTGCTCTGTGTTATAAATCTGATGATGTGACATATGGAATTTGAGTCAGTATGAGTGGGACAGTGATTTAACTTTATGAAAAAGAGAACATGTATCATTCTAGACATGTGATAGCCTTTTAACCACTGAAGTTAAAACCTGCCAACATTAACCTCATCATCATTCATCAGCATCCTCAGAAAGAAAGCTGCCCTCACAGTATTCTATGTCTGAATTCAGACCACGGGGAAATTCTTACTCCACTGTGTTATCATCTACATCAGTGGTAGGCCGCTTCATGCTGTCACTGCCACCAGGATGGTCCCTTTCTTCAACATCAGCAAAACCATGAGTATGCCCAGGTATGAAAACTGAGGTTGCAGTCTGAGCTGGTATGTGCCTCTCATTCATTTTTATAAATGTCAGCAAACTGACATTTGCAGGAAAGAGGTTTGTATGATGATCCCAAGTTATTGCACCTGCTGAGCTGAATACCCTCTCGACACTCACACTGGAGGGTGGGCATGTCAGGTACAGTACACGTCACATTAAACTATTCCCTCAACTCACTGGTGTAGCATTGTTCAATGAGTTTCCTAATCTGTGCAGGGTTTAATTCAATGAATTAGTAAAAGGTTAGTATTGGTTTGCATCTAGCTGTTATGTACTATAAGCTTTATTTTCAGCTGAGTGCTTATGAGTTTCATTTCAGAAGACAGACTAAACAACTCTTAAGGAATGCTCTGATTTTTATAAACAATGCTCTTAAGGAATGCTGTGATATTTATAAACAATGCCATGAAAATGCAGCTACTGCCATTTCAATAAACAGTTACATGTGAGTTGAATAGGCAGTGAAGGATGGTTAGAAAATAGTTGAAAGCTTCAACAGTTTGAGTTGCCACTCCAGCAGCATCACAAAAAAAAAAATGCTACACCAGTGAGTTGATGGAACAGTTTAATGTGACTTGTACTGTACTTTAGTGCCACAGCTGTCAGCTCTGGCCATTCACTGATCTTTCCACTCCAGTGTAAAAGGGGATCATCAGTGATTGACAGATGCCTGTTTTCAGAAACATATGACTCAACCATTTGTTGTGCTGCTCTTTTCATAGACCTTACAAATGCCTTTGATCTTGTTGATCACCCTCTGCTCCTCTCCACTCTTTGCAGTCTGAGCATTTCAACACCAGTTGTCGCCTGGTATGGAAGCTATCTATCAAATAGAACTCAAATTGTGAAATTCAACTCCTCTTTATCTGATGGTGCTACCATCGATATTGGGGGTCCCCAGGGCTCTATTCTGGGACCTCTTCTTTTTTCACTTTTATCAATAAGATAGATGAGGTTTTTCTTTCTTGCTCATCTATTCTCTATGCAGATGATCTTGTACTCTATTCAAGCTCTGATAAGGTCACCAGCATAAATGCATCTCTTTCTTCAGATTTCACAAATGTCCAAAATTGGCTTTCTGCACATAAGCTTGTACTTAATGCTAAGAAAACCCAAGCAATGTTACTTGGATCTGCCCCTAAACTTAGGACATGTCAAACTTCCCTACTGGTGCAAGACCACAGAGGCACACAAATAGAATGCATTACATCTTTTAAGGACCTTGGAATTCTTCTGGACCAATCCCTGGACTTCAGCCTGCATATACAATCTGCTGACAAGGCAGTGAATGCTAAACTGGGGGTTGCTTACAAATCCAGTTTCATGTTGGCTCCCTCTGCTAAATTGCCAGAGGCATATTACTCCCTGCCTTCACCTATGGCATGCTGACCTTTGCTGTCACACACAAAACCATCCTTCATAAGTGGGATGTCACTTATAATGATATCTGTCGATATGCTTCCTCGTCACCATGGCTTAAGCACCACTGCCAACTGTACAGGGACCTGGGCTGGTTATCCCCCTCAGCTTGCTGTCAATACTCTCTGGGCTCCCTGATTGACTCTATACTCAGAAACCAGACCCCTTCAGCGCTTGCAACATTGCTGGTACCTCAAGCGTCCTCCTATAGACTGTGATAGGTAGATAAATCCCTGCTGAATGTACCTAGATGTAAAACATCAAAAGGCTCTGTTGCCTTCAATCACTCTGCTCCTAAGCTTTGGAGCTCTCTCCCCCAAGCACTTCGAATATCTGGATCCCATGACAGCTTCAAAAAGGAGCTGCGCTTCCATCTATCTCTTGCTGATCCCTGCACTTGTTTTAATCCCCCTAATCCACTCACCCGCCAGATGCTGCCTGACCTAACTTTAACCTTCCTACCTCATAGCACTTCTTACCCTTACTATCTCCTTGACAGCTAATCTACCCCAACTCCCCTCCTACACACACACACACCTGAGCCTTGTTTCAGAGGCCGTGATAATGTATCCTGCCCAGTCAGGAATTTGCCCTTGCCTTGTTTCATTGCCTATTTGAATCTTCACTGTTGTAACTAATTTTAACAATATTTCTTGCTGCTGTATTGTGGTATCTCTTCCTAGAATGTGTAGGTTTTCTCTGCCTAAAATGCTATGTGAATTGTATTGATTGTTATTGTTCTGACTGCATGTATTCATTACTACTAACTGTTTTGACCTATGCTATTGTAATTTCATTGTACTCATGCTATGTACCTGTCTTTGATTATTGTACTGTCCCGGGTCGTGCCTGAAAATAGTCATTTCATGGCTAGTGCACCTACCCAGTTAACAAAAATGAAATAAATAAGTCCAGTGGTTGATGCATCATCCTGTTCTCCGGAATCATTTATGTCACAAATCCTTACTTGGGACAAAGCCTCCCAAAGTGGGTTAACACCAGCCGCTTTTGATGACAGACCACCTGGAACTGCAGTCCCCTTCCCCTTACAGGATATGCTTGATACTACTCCTCCAGGTTCACTTTCAGCCTGATTATGCTGCTCAGGTTTCCTGATCTTGGCATGTGACTTCTGTGCCCCATGAACCAAGTGCACCAGTAGCCCACTGACAGTTTTTACCCATTCAGGCCCTCCCTCCAGTACTGAGGCAGTTCCACATTTGTATTGTGGGTCCAGCATTTTTGCTATTGCAAAGTTGTCACTATGCTGAATGTTCAAGATGTGACAATTCTGGTCGAATACTGTCAGCATGTGTTTCAGCAACACACTGCTAGCACTGTCTCCTGCAACATCAAGGCTACGCTGTACATTCACCAGTGTCTGCCTCAGCACCCGCAGCAGTGGAATTGATTGGCTAATGGAGGCAGACTTGCCACTCACTGCCTGTGTGGCATGTTCAAAAGGCCTCAAGATTCTTATTACAGAGTCCAAGAGGCACCACTGTTCAGTCGTCATAGACATGGAGGCCCCAGAACTGTCACGGCTAGTGTGCATGACAAGATATTCTGAGATGGCTTTGCACTGTTCATACAACTTCTCTGCCATGTATAAAGTGGAGTTCCACCAGGTGACAACTTCCAGCTTCAAGCGGTGCTGCGGGAGGCTGTTTCAGATCTGAAACTGCCGAAGTTGGTCACGGACCTTTGCAGAGCGTGAAAAGTGAGAATAGATACGGCGTGCAACTGTCAGCATTTCCTTTATATCAGGGTGCTGCAGAAACTCCTGCACCAAAAGATTTAAACAGTGGGCCATGCATGGAACCCAAAAAAAGCCACCATTCGTGATGCATTTCACCACATTTGACCCACTGTCACTTGCTATGAACCCAGCTCTCAGGGACAGGGGGTTCAGCCACTTGTCAGTTTCAGTCAGTACCATATCCAACATGTTTTCACCAGTGTGTGAACAGGTCACATTGCGTATAGCAATTGTTGCATGCTGTTGAATTCCTGGAAGGTTTCTACCACGACACTCCACCTTACTACACTGATTATTCACACTACCAACAGCACAAACAACCCCCGGCACCTGCGCCCAGTGTGCAGTTATACACAAATATGAACTCCCCGCTGTTTTGACACTTGTCCACATATCCATACTTAAATGGATGAATGGAGAGGAGGAATGTTGAAGGGCATGTCTTATTGAGTTGGACACAGTACGGTACAACTCAGGGACAGCACAGGTTGAAAAGTATGTCCAAGATGGGACTGCCCATTTTGGACAGGCACGTGCAGCAAACCACAGGAACCCAGAATTCTCCACAAAGGAGAAGGGCAAAAGATCAGTTGCCAGCATTTCAGCTACAGCAGCATTAAGTTCATGTGACATTGTATGATTGGGTGGATACTTCAGCTTATGCGCAAAAACACTCTGTAATGTGGGCTGACTTAAATGTTTTACACGGGGTGTGATGGCAAATGGTTCTGCTCTGTGAATCACAGGTTGTTGTGGAGTGTGGATGTGTGATGAAGACAGTTGCACAGGTGATGACAAACCCAGAAATGCAGTTATTTTCTCAGATTGACCAACAGGAGTTGATGTACCACTTGCACTAGACATACTGCATTGACCACCACCACCAAAACTGCTACTCTCACCACCGCTGGACAAGACTTCAAAATCACTCTGCTCCTCCACCTCATCATGCCAGTAGTAATCCTCTGCTGTTATTTCATCACTACTGCACGCATTTAATTTTCTACTTGATGCTACAGTCATGGAAGGGGATAATATGCTCGTTATGGTTGATGACGAGGGTGAACGCCCCACTGTGGTACACTTATTAGCTGCCATCTTGTGCTGAGTCCGCAGTGCCATGTGCCTATTCTTAAGATGTGTATGCTGTCTCCCTGTGCCCAGATGGCACCCCTTTTTTTTATCGACTCATACATACCTGGCAAACCTGGCAGATTGCAACTGACTCATCACTTGCATCTTCCACAAAAAAATCCCAGATAAGAGATTTTGATGCTCTAGTTTTAATATGTCCCCTCCGATGCTGCTTATTGGACTCTGTGTTTTAAGCCATTAAGTGTGTGGGGGGGGTGCTACGTGATTTTTCAGGCAGGACACACTTGGACTGCAACTGACCACCACAACTTCCTATCATTATTACTTGGTCATCATCATCAACTGAAACCGGTAAATCACAGCTTTTTATGGGAGGGGGAAAATGCAAACAGACACAGACACAGCCACCTTGAGTTTCTTTTTCTACGGTTCCCAACAGGGGTCACTGACATCATCATCATATTCATCCACATCTTCTGCTTGGATGCTGGCATATGGATTGCATGTTGCAACCACAGCAACATCATCATCAGCAGCACCACCATCACCCGAAATTTTTACATCACACTGTGAATCACTGCATGGCAAATACATGACCTGAATTGCAGTGGAATAAATGTCACTTTGTGTGCTATCGTTGACATGAAGACCTGGGTGTCCACATTTTATTTTTTCTGAAGGAAGATTTTTGGATCTTTAATTGTTTTGACTTAATTTGATTAGACTCGCTTTTAATTTCATCGTTTATTTGATACTGCAAGTATATTATACATTATTTTGCTATCTGAAGGAGGCAGTGAGATGGCCTCTTTCTGTATAACATCAGTTAATTTGTGGCAGTGAGAAAGTTACATTACATTATATGGACAGATACTTTTTGCAAAGTGGTTGGTGAGAGCTCCTCCTTTGCACTGCAAATATCTCTGGATTCTTTGGCATGGACAACAAATGACTGATGAAATTTGTTTAACTGGTTTAGTGAATTATTGTTATATTATTGATGTGTTGTTTTGGAATAATTTTTTAATAATATTTTAAGGCACATAAGTGAGAGTTGTGGAGTGGGGTTGATTGGGTTTGTTTTAATTTTATTTTTGCTGTGTGTAGATTGGCTACTGGGTGGTTACTGCCTGGGAATTGAAGTAGGGCTGTGACAGTAGATTGTGTTTTAATTTGTTGGGAAGGTTTAAGGATGGTCAGGCAGTATTTCCTTACTAGGCTCAGGGAGATGCATCCATTTAATTGCCCCTCTTTAACAATAGAAACATATATACGTTGTCGATCCTTTAGAATTGCTAGGAGGAATAGGAAGAGGGGCAGGACTGGGCCTGGTAGTGGAATGGAAAGGGGGGGACATATTGAGGTAATGGGGACTAGGTGACACCCTGGGGTGAAATGGTGTCAAGACAGGGCAATCCCTGTCTTATTCCTATACCCAAGGGCCCAGAAATTGGTACTGGACAGGAGTCGAGGTCTTCCCCAGCATCTCATCCAGCCCAGGCGGTGTTATGTAATGCTAGATCTATCAAAAACAAGACGGCTATTATAGCTGATCTTGTTGAAACGGTAGACTTAGTATGCATCACTGAGACCTGGCTGGATGAAAATGCAGGCCCAGTGTTGGCTTCTGCAGCTCCAGCTGGGTTCTCGGTGATTCACCGCCCAAGGTTGGATCGTAGGGGTGGGGGTGTAGCCATCTTTTTTAAGACCGAACTTGGCCTTACGGATGTTCCAGTGGGGACCACCAGATCCTTTGAGTGTGTTATGGGTGAGAGTGTAGGTTGCAGGATACTCCTCATTTACCATCCACCAGGTGATGGGGGTTTATTCCTGCAGGAGATTGCGGACTTCATCGTCAACATGGTGCTGGAATTCCCCAGATGGATAATTCTGGGGATTTCAGTGCCTGGGTCGACAATGAACTCTCACAGTTTGGTCAAAATCTTCTCCAGCTAATGACAATACTGGGTCTTACACAGGTTGTTACCTCCTCTACCCATATAGGAGGCCACTCGTTGGATCGGCTGTTCCTTCTGGGGATGGAGATGACTGATTTGTGGGTGGAACCAGTCAGTTGGTCTGACCATCACACCATAGGGTTCAGTTTCAGGGCTCCCTCAAATGGACCTACCCCTTTGGAGATGGTTCTGTAACACCCCTTGAGGGGAGTTACCCCCAGATGGTCTGTCAGCAGTGCTGGACCTATCGGGATTGCTGGGTGAAAGCACAAGTCCCGGGGGTCTTGTACCAGCCTATAATAAGGCAGTGGGAGACACCCTGGACTTGATTGCTCCTGTTTGTGTTCGACCACTCACTTTTTTATCAAGGTCCTCTTGGTTTGATGGGTCCTTGAAGGAGTTGAAGTGGAGTGGTCGAAGGCTGGAGAGAGCATGGCGGAAGTCTGGCCTGGATGCTGACAGGCTTAGACAATCAGAAATCACCCGTAAGAAGGCAGAGTTCCTGTCTAGGGAGATTTCTGCTGCACAGAACCGACTGGCTCAACTCTTCCGTACTGTTGACAGATTGTGCAATCCAATCTGTCTGCAGTCCAGAAGAGCTTTCTCACAAGCTAAGTGTGATGAACTAGCTCAGTTTTTCGCAGATGAGGTTGCCAGCATCAGGTCCGGAATTGACCCGGCTCCCTCCATGAGTGGTTGTGGAGGTCAATGGGAAGTGGTGAGTACCTGGTCTGTCTGGAATTCATGGACATTGTGAAGATTGTCCAGACTTGGCGTCCAACCTGTTGTAGTTTGGATCCGAGCCCTACCTTCCTTTTGGTGGGATGTGTAGATGTTATCTGCCCAATTCTAGCTGAAATTGTATGGAGATCACTGGAGAGGGGAACCTTTCCGGATCCCTTAAAGGAGGCAGTCATTAGACCACTCCTGAAAAAACCCTCCTTGGATCCGGTCGATTCAGCTAACTACCGACCTGTCTCTAACCTTCCCTTTGTGGGGAAGGTTATTGAGAAGGTGGTTGTGTTGCAACTTGACAATCATTTGGAAACTCACAGTGTCTATGAAGCTCTCCAGTCTGGATTTAGGAAGAGGCATAGCAAGGAGACTGCCCTTGTCCAGGAACTAAATGACCTGATGGCGAGAAATCGAAAGGCTCATACCATCTTGGTCCTTCTCAATTTCTCTGCAGCTTTTGACTCTGTGGACCATGAGGTGCTTTTGAAGGCCCTGTGGTTCCTTTGCGGACTGTCTGGTACAGTCCTCAAATGGTTTTGATCTTTTCTAACAGGCAGGTCTCAGAGGGTGGTCACTGGAATTCATTATTCTGATGCCCTGCCCCTGTCCTGTGGAGTACCGCAGGGCTCCATACTGGCTCCCATGTTGTTCGCAATGTATATGCTGCCTTAGGAGATATCATTAGGCGATACAGCTTGAGTTTTCACTGCTATGCAGCTGATACTCAGCTGTATATGTCCTTTGTGCCCGGACAGGTTGATGCAGTTTCCGTGCTAAATAGCTGCCTTTCTGAGATCAAAGACTGGATGAGCTCGAGTTGGCTGAGATTGAATCAGGATAAGACTGAGGTGTTGGTCATGGATCCGGGCCACCAAGGGGCAGGTGTTGGAGCTGGGCATATGTCGGGCCTTTGGCTTGATGGTGTCCAGCTTATCACCTCAGATCGGGTGCATAACCTGGGCATTGTTTTTGATGATGGCTTGACCTTGAAGTGTCAGGTGTCAACCATGGTCAAGTCCTCATTTTACCATCTGAGGAACATCGCCCGGGTGAAACACCTGATACCTCTGGGTGACCTTCCAACACTGGTCCAAGCCTTCATTACTACCATCTTGATTACTGCAATGCCCTTTACCTAGGGCTGTCTGGAGGTTGATATCCACCACTTGCAGCTGGTGCAGAACGCTGCAGCCAGATTGTTGACTGGTACCTCTAGGTCCAGTCATATTACTCCTGTACTGCGCAAGCTGCACTGGCTGCCAGTTCAGTGGCAGATCACCTATAAGGTAGGCTTGCTTACCTTTAAAGCCCTACATGAACAGGGACCCAACTACATTAAAGATCTGACTCCCTACTCCCCCAATCGCCCTCTCTGATCTGTCAATGAGGGATTGATAGAGATTCCCAGGGTTTGTCTTAAAACATCTGGAACATGTGCTTTTTCATTTGCAGCACTGTCCCTGTGGAATTCTCTACCTTGTCAGTTAAGAGGATGCCTGACCATCACTAATTTTAAATCTATGGGTCTGTTCTTGAAAGGGGGTTACCAATGCCCACCATACAGTGCATACCACATTTTTAAAAATCAAGAACTGTCAGGCATATGTTTTTGACTAAATCTGAATGCTGGCTACGTGTGCAGATAAATAACATAACTATAGAATTCTAGGGTATCCATATTTTTTTTTGATAGGGTGTCCTGCTCCATTTTGCTGCTTTTTTACCTGAAAAAGTGTGACATGCAAAAACACATGTTTTACTAATTGTTTTTGTAAGCTTTATTTACTGTTTTCCGTTAATAAAATAACTCTGCTTACTAATCTGGAGTTGTGTTTTTTATTATCTGTACTCGTTAGCCCATTGTAATGCTACATTTTTAATTTGTGCAGCTTTGTATTTAGTGTGGTGAATGTAACAGTTGGTGTCACAGCCCGTTACATTCACCCGCCTGGCCCCCAAATCTGTAATTGTGCTATTAGCACTTTAAAAGATTTTCTGGCTGCTCTCCTAGTTTGCCTCCTTGTGATAACTGACTGTGTTACTGCTTGATCTAGCTTTCCCACAGAAGGAAGAGCAACCTTTGACCCTCACTCTACTTGGAGTCACATCAGGCCCAATGTTTACCTGTTAGTCTGTGACAGTTGCAAAGTCATAACCTGCCCATCAGAACCAAGGAGCAACCACAGAGGGAGGAGCCGAGTTGTGGTTAAAAACCCATTGTTTGCATGTGGCTCCTCCATTTTGTAGGGCTACATTCCATGAAGATAAGCACCATATGCAACAACGAGGGCTGCAGTTACATTCACCACAGGTAGACTTTTACCATCATTCACTGATTTTGGGGCAAATTTTCATGGAGCATATTTCAGTGACAACTGCATGTCTAGGTTAAGTGCTGGGTATCAGCTGTAATAGGGATTATACTGTGTATATGGGGTGGAGGGTTAAAATGGATTTTCTTTGTGGTGTCACTTGTTACATTCACCACAACATGTGGTGTCAACCATCGTACCTGCCAGTACTGTTGTTATTGTCAAATTCCCCCAGGTTTTGTAACATTATGTCAGTTATTAGTAGTAGCATGATAGCCTTGAGGCATGTTCAGTAAACTTTTTAAAACTGAAACAAATGTGTGGTGTCACTCGTTACATTCACCACGTTATGTGGTGTTAAGCATCACACTTGCCAGTAACGTAATTGTGAATTTTTTCATGTTTTATAGCAGTATGTCAGTCAGTAATAGTAGTATGTTAGCTGTTAGGCAAGTTTAGTACAGTTTTAATAAGCCAAACATAAGTGTGGTGTACCTTGTTACATTTAGCATGGTATATGGAGTCAGACATCACAACCATCAGTAACATTAATGTTGTCAAATTTCTCCAGGCTTTGTAGCACTACGTCAGTAATTAGTAGTAGCATGTTAGCCATTAGGCATGTTCAGTAAACTTTTTTACTACTGAAACAAATGTGCAGTGTCACTTGTTACATTCACAACAGCATGTGGTGTCAAACTTCTCATCTGTCAGTACTGTTATTATTGTCAGATTTCTCCTGTTTTTGTAGTACTGTGTCAGTTATTATTGACAGCATGTTAGTTATTAGGCATGTCAACTAAACTCTGTAAAACTGAATCAAATGTGTGGTGTCACTCGTTACATTCACCACGGTGTGTGGTGTTCAGCATCACACTTGCCAATAATGTAATTGTCAAATTTTTTCATGTTTTATAGCAGATTGTCAGTTTGTAGCAGTTTTATGTTAGTTGTTAGGCATGTTTAATACAGTTTTAGTAAGTGAAACATAAGTGTGGTGTCACTTGTTACACTTGCCGCAGTACGTAGTGCAAAACATCAAACTGGTAATTAATGTAATGTAATTCTTATAAATATTTGTTCCTCATGTTTTAATATAACGCATTACATATGTTTATTAAAGTTTTTACTACTAAAACAGATGTCTTGTGTCAGGAGTTACATTCACCACAGTGTGCGGTGTCACTTGTTACGCTCACCACAATACAGTCTTTTTTATATCAGGCACCTGTCAGACTTATCTCCCAATATATTTCTTTTTTCATACTTGGGTCGTAATATATTGAAATGCACCCCAAATGTAATCTAGAAATAAATTGAAAATCTGACCCTCATGTCACACTTTGGTAACCCCTTTTCATGAACAGACCCTAATGTTGAAAACATATTTGTTCTCACTGGCCTTCCCAGATTAATTAAATTGCATTGAGTTGATTTTAACAGTTTTATATTCTCTGTTTCAATGTATTTATAATTTGTGCAGCGCCTCGGTTTTTGAAAGGCGCTATAAAAATAAAGATTGATTTGATTTGATTTGCTTTGATTAGATTGATTTGATAATGAGCAGAATCCACATGTTCAGTTACTGGGATGTTACTGGGGAGTAAGACATCATCTACACTGTCACTCACTACTACCATTGCTTCACACTCCACTATATTTTTGGACACGGTAAACTGGTCAGAACTGGAATTTGAGGCAGCAAGACTCATACCACCACCAGCAATTGCACTAACACCACCAGTTAGGACAACATCTCCTCCAACTATGAGTGAAGCTACTGATTGTGCTGTAAAACACATTGAAGGAGAAATACCTTTCCTCACATCAGCAATGCACTTCTGCGACTGTGTACTACTAACATGCCACAGACAATCTTACCACTGGCAGCAGTGCCATGGCGAGAAACAGCTTTGCTTCCACATCTCTTTGCAGGCATTTTGGGGGATCAACAGGAATATTCTAGATTTTAGAACATTCACTCTGGGTGTGGGCTGGGGGGTGGCGCTGGATGTGAAGACAAAAAAACAACTGTGGCTTCAACAACAGATACAACGCAAAGTCACAACAAGTTCAGCAACACCTTAAATAACCAGTGGTGTTCTCAAGTCACAAACAATCCAATCTGGAAAGGAATACCTTTTGCCTGTGGGGGGGGCACTGACTGCAGATTACTGCACTGCAAAACCAAGAAAAGATACCACAATGACAGTACAAAATCATGCAGCTGCAGTGGATAGCAGGTTCACACTGCTGCACCTGCAATTTATTTATTTATTTATTTGCTTTTGTTTATTTACACTGTGGCACTATAAAATGTGTATTATTTGATATCACGTCAAGCACTGCACACACACTCACACACACAGAGAATTTGTCTACCAGTAATGTGTACCAAATTTAAAACGTCAGTAATATACAAGGATTTTTAAACAACCTCAGTGCTACACCAGGTCCCTCCAGACCACAACACACACAATCAGCAAAAAAATTTCAACAATTACTGAAAATACTACTGTGTGTACAATAACACAGTCAGTTATACAAGAAAAATATAACCAAAAAACAAAGAACTCCCTATTTCTCCATCTTAAATCTACCTACACTAGATACGCCCCTCCCCCAAAGCACACTTCCACTGTGTCTCAGTACACAGACTGAGTGTTGTATATTAACATTTAAAATCCACACACAAACTGCCTAACAACTTGGGGACACCAGCCCTCTGAAAGGCATGGCCGTGGCTAGGGACTCATGACCGCCCGGCCGCACACCTCCTGGTTGACCAAAGGATCCTGGAAGCCGGATCCCGCCTAACAACTGGTGCACCAGCCCTCTGAAAGGCACGACCCACGCTCGAACTCCTGACCACCCGGCCGCACACTTCCTGGCTGACAAAGGATCCGTAGCCAGATCCCATCTAACAACTTGGGCACACCAGCCCTCTGAAAGGCACGGCTGCGGCTCGGGTCTCCTGACCGCCCGATTGCACACCTCCTGACCGACCAAAGGATCCTGGAAGCTGGATCCCACCTAACAACTTGGGCGCACCAGCCCTCTGAAAGGCATGGCCATGGCTCAGGACTCCTGACAGCCCAGCCACACACCTCCTGGCCAACCAAAGGATCCTGGAAGCCGGGTAAGTCCTCAGACTGTTTGGGACTACAATGAGCTGCCGCCATAGGCCAGTTGCTCGCTGAGCTGCACCCGGATTGGACCCTTGCACTCCTCCACCTTCCTGATTGGCTATCTGCACCTGCTGAATTTCTCCTCCGCTCAGGACTGCAGTGCCCATTGAATGTGTATGTGGAAATGGCCGAAATTTTGGGCTAGCCCCCGGAGCCGCCTCTACCTGGACTTCTCTTACTTTTTACTCGATCTGCACTCTGATTCAAAGGAACTTTGCCCTCTAACTGTTTTTGCTGATTCCAAGAAAGTGTAATGTTTAGAGATAGTGAAAACAGCTCCTTTGTGTACTCTTTGAACACTCAGCTCCATGTGTAATTTTGAACAGATTGTTTTCTTGTCTCCCTTTCCTTTTCCTTCTCGCCTTTCTCCCCTGGGCCTGAACAGCCCCCCCCTCCCTTGCTCTCACTAATCTCTCTCTGACCTTACCTTCTTCTTCTAACCACCCCCCATGGCACCATAATCCAGGCTTGTCTAACTAAAACAACCTGTTCTGGGGCCGCTCCCCCCGAGTATCACCTCAGCCTGTCTGTAATACCCTGCTCTGCTCCCGGCCCCCCAATTTAGCCTACCCGCGTCACCATCTTTTGCTTTGTGTAGCCCCCCTGCCCACTTCTAACACCCTATTTCTTTCTCCATTCCACCTCCAGATCCGGCCTAACAACTTGGGTGCACCAACCCTCTGAAAAGCACGGCCGCGGCTCGGGACTCCTGACTGCCCGGCTGCACACCTCCTGGCCGACCAAAGGATCCTGGAAGCCGGGTAAGTCCTCAGACTGTTTGGGGATGCTGTGAGCTGCAGCCATAGGCCAGTCACTCGCTGAGCTGCACCCCAGATTGGACCCTTGCACTCCTCCACCTTCCTGATTGGCTATCTGCGCCTGCTGAATTTCTCCTCCGCTCAGGACTGCAGCGCCCATTGAGTGTGTGTGTGGAATCGGCCGAAATTTTATGCCCGCCCCCACCTCCAACCTTAATTAAATAGACTCTTCCCACGCTCCCTCTGGTAACTCCTCCTCCTTGCCCCCTCTCATTGGTTGCGTTGATAAGTTCTCCTTCCCCCTTCCCCACTACCCCACCTTCCTGCCTTTCCTTTAAACCCTTGCACTCTCTGTTGACACGCTGCACAGTCCTTGTACTGCCACCTCTCACCCACAGGGAACTTACCCTCTCCAGGCTTCTCTCCTCGTCCCACCAGCCCTCTTACTTCCTACCCCTCTCTCCCCTGCGGCTGTCCTGCACCTCCCAGCTTCATCCCTCTCATCTCCAACCATGAATCCCCCCAGTACACTGCTCCCCTTTATCCTCCTCCTTCTTGCTTCTTTTATTCCCCTACTCCACCCCCCAGTGTCTGCTTCCCTTCATGACCCCCCAGCCACCTACTTGACTCCACATATCACCATACAGGCACTCTTCCTTTTGATCCTATATTTCTGCTTTGGTCCTTGCCTACCTCAGGTGATCTGTTCCTTCAACCCTGCAGTCACAGGGTAAACCTCCATGCCCCCAACTCCTCTGTTCCTGGACCTCCACTCTCCCTCCATGTCACGTCCACACTCGATCAGGAAAAGGAAATGCATAACCAAAGAACTACGACTATGCACCTTGAAACTTGTACTCCTCCTCCTGATGCTATCTGGAAATATCCATCCAAATCCTGGTCCAGCGCCCCCTAGGGCCGCCATCCAGAACAAGCACCCTGGCACCCTCTCTATTATAATGCTCAGTATTTGCAGCCTTCTTCCTAAAATCGATGCCTCCAGATCTTTACCAGCCAACATAGGCCGGACGTCCTAGCAGTAGTGGAAACCTGGCTCTCCCCATCAGTCCCTGACCAGGCTATCACCCTCCCTGGATACAATGTTTTCAGGCTCGACTGGACTGCTAAAAGGGGTGGCGGTTGCGCCCTATACCTCAAAGATACCATCTTGGGACACCTTGTCACACTGCTTCCCTGATGACTATGGCACAGATTCTCCCCATCAGAATCCTCCTCGGCACTCATAACAAATCCTTCATAGTCATTACAGTATACATACCACCGAAAGAGCAATGTAATGGACTCTCAGCGGTTCTGGACTTCATCCAGTCTCTACCACCTGATACAGAATCCATACTGCTAGGGGACTTTAATATAAATTGGCCTGCTGCTGAGGCAGGAGCTTTTAGCGACTCTGTTGTGGCATCAAACCTCTCCCAGATGGCTGAATCACCTACCAGAAAGAACTACAAAACAGGTACCAGCACCCTCCTGGACTGGATCCTTACCAGCCACCCTACCCATATCTCAAACACCACTGTCCTCCCGGACACATTTAGTGACCACTCCCCTGTAAGCGGCCTCTGGTCAAACAAATTCATCAAACCACCTCCAAAAACCATCACTAGTAGGGTTCTACCCCATGGCAAATTAATTTATTTCAAGCTTACCTCCTCCATCAAGACTGGACTCCAGTCATCCTAGCATCAAATGTGAACACTGCTCTGGACCACTTTATCAATATCTTTAATGAGGCCTGCAACAAATATGCTCCTCTTAAAAGGCGTAAGGTCAAGGCACTCTGTCACCCCTGGATCACAGGTGACCTCCTAAGGCAGCTACAGGCAAGAGACCACCTCTGGGTGCTCGTCAGAGCCACTGGGAAGCACGCTGACATCACTAACTACAAACGTGCAAGAAATGACTGCACCAAATCAATTCGGGATAAGAAATCTGTCTATTTCAAGAATGCCTTTACTAACTCCTGGGAAAATGGAAGTGACTTCTGGAACAACATAAAAGAAGTCACCGGGCAGCAGGGAAGACACACACCCTCAGTTCTCAGCATTAAAGAAGATATAATACTTGTCCCCAAAGTCATAGTGGACACCTTCAAAACCACCTTCATTGACCTCAGTTCTGTACTTCCACCAGACTTTTTTAATGAAATGGATGATCCCTTGCCCCTAACCACCACTGCCCCGTCCACTCACCCTCCCTTCTACTTTAAAGAGATCAAGATGTACCAGGTACATGACTATGTTACTAAAGCCATCAGCAAGCCCAGAACCAGCAATGACTCTCTTGACCTCAAACTTCTATCCCTCACACTTGATGAAATGCTTAGGCCACTGACGAGGATCTTTAACCTCTCCCTCAGCCTTAGCCAGTTCCCCAACAAATGGAAATCAGCCACTGTTACCCCCATTCATAAAAGTGGTGCCAAAACAGCACATGAGAACTTCCGACCTATCTCCATCCTCCCTCCTCTCTCAAAGGCCCTGGAGCATATTGTTTCTGACCAGCTGACTGACTACCTACATAAGCACAACCTACTGAGCAGGCAGCAACATGGCTACAGGAAGAATCACAGCACATCCACTGCACTGCTCGAATTCACCGGCACCATCCACCACTCTTTGGATAATGAGCAACTAACTGGTGCTTCCTTCATTGACTTAACTAAGGCCTTCGACACTGTCCACCACGGCCTCCTGCTTACCCAGCTCCGGAAAGTAGGACTCTCATCCAACTCGGTATCCTGGTTCAAAAGCTACCTAGACAACTGGTCCCAAAGAGTATGAATTGCCAACACACTCTTAGACCCCAGACCGGTCCGCTCTGGTGTCCCCCAGGGCTCCATCTTAGGTCCCCTCCTTTTCAGCCTGTTCTTGAACTCGCTTCCTGAGTCCTGTCCTTAGCAAATCATTCTTTACGTGGATGATGCAGTTATCCTTGCCTCCCACCATGATCCTCAGCAACTGCAAAAAAACCTCCAGCTTGGTTTCACATCAGTCGAAAACTGGTTCCTAAAACACAATCTGATCTTAAATCAGAAAAAAACAAAGTCCATGATCTTCAGCAGCCCTCAACACAAACATCAACAGTTCCACCTCACTATCAAAACTAAGCAAGGAGTCACACTCGAACAAGTACACTCCTTTAAATACCTTGGCATCACCCTTGACTCCCACCTCTCCTATGCTGCCCACATTAATACTGTGGCTAAAGCTGCTAATATCAGGATGGGTCTGCTGTTCCGGCACAGGAAACACCTAACCCCTGAAGCATTAACAGTTGCCGTCCAGAGCTCCATCATTAGCATCATCGATTATGAACTAATTATCTACTGCTCCGCCACTGCCTCCTCTCTTAAGCGGACTTCTACCACCCTCAATAAAGCCTGCCATCTTGCTACCGGATCTCACCGTCTCACCCATACCTGCAACCTCTACACTCAAACAGGGTGGCTACCACTAATCAATCACTTAAAATACCAAACCTGCATCAAAGCAATAAAAATAATGATGTGGAAATCCCCACCTGGTGTCTGCTGTCTCCTCAAACCCAAGCTCAACTACTGCAACACCAGGAGGTCTAAACCTCACCTGCTGCAAATCCCACACTGTTGCACTTCCCAAGGCCAAAGGTCCTTTGCTTATAGGGCACCCAGCTGGCTAAATAATCTCAGTAGTGACCTCACTGCCCTACCAACTATGGGAGCTTTCGAGACTGAACTCTGCCTCACTCTTCTTGCCTCCAGCTCCTATGACTGCGATGTCTAATCCCTTCCCCTCACCCCAGGCAGCCGTTGGGTGCCCTCAGGACCTAGCACCACCTAGCACTTCTTGCCTCCAGTACCTGTGACTGCCATAACTAATTGTTTACTCCCTCCAGGCAGCCCAGGTTCATCTCTCTTTCTCTCTACTGACTGCCTTTTACCCTACCTCCCAGCACTTGCGTCACCACTGCCCAACTTATGCTCTTATCCTATCTACCTCTTGACAAAGCTGCCTCAGGCTGCTACATACCTGCCCCCATCTCACCTCCCCCTCTCTCCCCCACCTCTCTTGTCCCTCCTGTTTCACTGTTTCCACCTCCCATGTCTCACTTGTCCTCTTGGTACCCACTGTGTCTGTTTTCATGTAAGAAACCCTTGTAATAACATGTTACAACCTTGCTTTATCATTGATTGCTCTATACTGAAATTGTAACTCCAAGACTGTACTCTCAGATGTGGAACCTTTGTAAAAGAGCTTTGGCTCAAAGGTACTTTGTAATCCTAGACATGAATAAAAGAATAAATGAAACAATAAACGCTCGATGATATGTCCACAGGAGGCTTTCCTACAATCGATGAACTAAAGTTTCAGGAAAAAAATGACTCAAAAATACTTTTTTAACAGCTTTTAGAAGGTTTGAATCACAGAGAACTCTCAGAGCAGACTGTCTCCTATAGTTTCCTACACACACTACTCCGAACTGAGGCTGTGCAGAACAATCTAGAGCCCATGTGACCTGAAATCCTATGAATCACTGCAAAATTCAACTTTGGAGCTTAAAACAAGGTGAAGTGAGGCAAAGTACATTGTTTTCAATGTACTTCGTCTTAAAAATTGGTGGAGTAGTGGTTTGGGAAGGCAGAGTAATGCAAAGCCATTGGTTTCAATGGAATTCACATTACCCATTTATAACGTGAAGTACTCCGCTTTGCGTTACGGAGCACTCCGCAAATTCACCTTCACTCCGCGAATCAATCCATGGAGTGAACTGAGGCCACTTCACCCATCTCTACCCACAGGCAACCCCAGCATTGCCCCACCATTTCCCTTCTCCCACCACAAGATTCTGTTAGCTCTATCCAGGACCCTGGTAACAATCCTGCTACTGATGGCCGGGGACATAGAGGCCAACCCTGGTCCAGCCCTTCCCCCTCCTCTCCAACTACCACGGGGCATAAAGCTAGCCCACCTTAATATCAGGAGCTTTCTCACAAAAATTGCACTGCTCCAGTTGATTGCATTACCCCTAAAACTGGACATACTGATTATTACAGATTTATGGCTCAAACCGCACACCCAGGATGCTTGCATCTCAATCCCAGGTTACACAGTCATCTGGCATGATCAGCCCAGCAACAAAAGAGGTGGTGGCATCGCCATGTACATCGACTCCAGCCTCCAATTCGCACCAGTGCCGCTTTCATTACCACATACACAAAATATTGATTTCTTAATGGTGAAAATCACCTTCCCCCACTCCATCCCCATTTTTGTAGCTGGCTCTTACTGTCCCCCTAACTCCCTTGTGGCCACTATGATGGACCTCCTATTTGCTCTCAACTTACATGCATCAGGTGGGGAGTTCTGTGTCCTTGGAGACTTCAACGCAAACTGGCTGTCCACCTCTAGCTCAAAAATTAATAATGACATGGCCGTTCTAAATCTGACCCAATTGATTATGGAACCCACCCGTCTAAATTCAAAAACCCCAAATCACTCTCTACTAGATTGATCACTCACCTCACACCCGCATCAGATAATAGCAGCAGGTCTCTTACCTGACTCCCTAAGTGACCACAATTTAATTTATTCAGTAAGAAATGTCCTTAGGCCAAAGGTACCCACCCAAAACCATACTGGTTTGGTCCTTCAAATCCTTGGATTATACTTCCCTCCTAAATGACCTAACGTTGACTGGTCATTCATCCCTCATGCCACCTCTATCGATTCTGCCCTGGACTACTTCAAGTCCAAGTTCCTGTCAGACTAGGACAGCTATGCCCCCTTAGACGTACTCGGGTGCGGGGCTCTCACCTGCTCTGGATCAATGCCGACATCATGGCCAGTCTCAGGGCCAGCGACCAGGCTTGGAAGTCCCATAAAGTTAACAGCTCCATCCCAGCTTATCAGCAGTACCGTACTCTTCATAATGCCTGCACGAGACAAATATGCCAGACAAAGGCATACTAATTCAAAACCACCTTCCCTTCCAACATAAAACACCCCTCTAAATTCTGGAAGGTGGTACAATCGCTCCCCCCCCATCCCAGCCCCTCACCCTGGTCCTACATGCAGGCAGTTCCACAGTAACAGAACCCCTCACAGTGGCTACAGAGTTTAACTCCTTTTTCACAATTGTACTACATCACTCCTGTCCACCCTCCGACCTGCCTCGGCAGCCCCTCCTACCACACCCTGCTCTGCCCAAGCCTCCTCTCCTGCTTTCTCCTTCCTCTATGTAACTCCGGCCGATGTTTACAACATGTTACTTGTCTTAAACCCTTCCAAGGGCAAATGTCCCACCGGGCTAGACTCCAAATTACTTTTCCTTGCAGCCCCTGCCATTGCCTCCCTCCTGGCTTCACTTTTCAACCTTTCCTTCTCTCTCGCTTCTACCCCAGCTGAGTTGAAATATGCCACTGTCATCCCCCTGCTTAAAGGTGGTGACCCCTCCTTCCCCAGTAACTACCACTCTATCTTCCTTTTCCCCATCCAAGCAAAACTCCAGGAACACCTAGTTCTCTCCCAGCTCTCTTCCTTCCTCGACTCCACCTCTTTCTTTACACCTTACCAATCTGGGTTTTGGAAGTTCCACTCCACCACCACTTCACTCCTGAGGCTCACTGATTCCATTTTCACCAGTATGGATCAAGGCCACACCACCTCCACCATTTCTGTCGACCTCGCAAAGGCTTTCAACAATGTATCTCACTCTCTTCTCCTATCCAAGCTCTCCCTTGGTGGGCTCTCTAGGGAGGCCACCTGTTGGTTCCACTCCTATCTTGTAGGCAGGACACAATCTGTCAAGACTGGAAACTCCATCTCTACCTCACTCCACATCTTGACTGGTGTCCCCCAAGGCTTGGTCCTTGGCCCCGCTACTGTTCTCCATCTTCCTCAATTATTTGCCCTCTGTCTGCTCACACACATCCATTCACATGTATGCTGATGACACTGTTCTGTATGCATCAGGCTCCCCATCCTCCTCTGACATGCCAGGCAGACTTCTGAGTGACTTCAACAATATCCAGCTCTGGTTTCACTTTAATCAGCTATTCCTGAATGCTAAAAAGAATGTCTCCATGACCTTCGGCACACGGCAGAGACTCTCTCAGCTCCCCTCTCTCCCCACCTTCCACACCCTGGATGGGACAATGCTAAAGGACTGCACCTCCTTTAAATACCTCAGGGTCTGGCTTGACCAGCACCTTGACTTTTCTGTACATATCGAGTCCATCCACAAGAAGCTGCACCCCAAGCTGGGTGCCCTGTATCATAGCTGTGGATGTATCCCGCTGTAGGCTCACTGTACTATTGTACAGAAAATTATTTTCTCAATTTTTGACTACAGTGACACAGTTTACAGTGCCACTCCCAAAACTTCCCTAACCAGAGTGGATACCCTCTTCCACTCTTTCTGCCATTTTGTCCTTGACTGCCCTCTCTGAACCCACCGCTGTGTCCTTTACCAATCCCTGGGCCTCTCCTCTCTTCAGGAAAGAAGGCTGTCCCACTGTGCCAGGCTTATGGCCAAGTTCTGGACCCTGTGAATTCAGACCATTTTGCCAATAAACTTTGGGTATTTAAATGGACTAATTTCAAAGCTGACCCACTTTTAGGTTGATAATCAGGGTCAACAACATTATTCTGTGGAGAAATGGGTCCTGGAAAGGGGTGTACAGACCCGGACAATAACAGCAGCAAAAGATTGTATTTCCTAGTTTTAACTTATTTTCCAGCCTAACCTCCTTTTTAGAACAGTGTCTGACCAAATTTAAACCAATTTTGGTAGGCATAGAACAACTAATTAGACATTTTAAATACCATTTATTAAGATAATTTTGCCCCAATTGCCACATTAAATGAGCCCCATAGCTAAACTCAGGAAATGGGCAGCTACTGAATGAAAAAAGGCCCTCTTCACCCCCCGAGGAAGTTATCTTCAATTCCATGATTTATAGGGGAGGGGACAGGGGAAATAGAAAGGCCCCTTATATTAAGCAGTACCAATAAAATACTTATTAAAAAAGACATACTACATTAGAACCATAAACCTCTATTAAATTACGATGGCCCACAAGGTACCCTATTAAAATAACCTGAGAGAAATAGACAGGAAACAAAATCTTTTCAACTAAGGTGTCTAAACTACTCCCACTAATAAGGGATGAAAGTTTTTATGACTGTTGGTGGAGCCTACAGGAGTACTGCATGTGCAAAAGGAGTGATGTAATGTTTTCTGTCCGTGGAACTGACTGAAGGTGTAAATAGTCTCCTCCACCTTATCCTCCTCCAAGAAATGTTTTCTACCCTCAAATAAATACACTTTCATGTTAGTCAATGGTTGCGGGTACTATTTTTTTTCTTAAATGGGAGGCACAGGAACTGGAACCTGAGTAGTGGGAGGCAGCATTGTTTTTTGGGGGGAAGTAAGGTCCACCTATCACTAGAATGCTTTCTTGAAGCATATTGAGACATTTTAAAATTTATGTGAGAAGAACTCTCTGGTTGTTGATAATTCTTAATAACCTTTGCCCTTCTGAGGCTTCTCAGTTAAAAGCATACTGGTGTTAATTAGTTCTCTGACATAATCTTCTGTTATGTTTTAAATGTATATGTTAAACCAATGAGAATTATTTTTGTTTTTTCAACATTATCCGGTGTTAATAGTATGGGGTTTTCAAAATAACTGCCACAAAGCTTCTGAAGAAGGACCTGGTTGGGTTGAAAGCTAGAGCACTTTGTTCTTTTGTGTAACATCCATGTTGGTCCAATAAAAGGTATCAAATCATTTGTTTCTAGATCTGTTCTTAAAAGGACCAGTACAGCAATTACAACATTTTTTTGCATTATGTTAAAATCAGGAATATATGTATTACTACCAGTTTTGAGTTCTCACTTCAATCCAGTGTTTTGTTTCTGCCTAGGCTGTTAGATGAGTTTTTCTAATTTTCCCTGAGTATTTTATGATGTCTGGGGGCTGTCATTCAAGTTTGTTTTATTGCATCTTCTCCAAGTTAGTCTTCACAGCGTACCCTTTGGTTTGATGTCTAATAGCCCCTACAGCAGGCCAGTATCTTGTTACAGTGTCTTACTTAGCCACAGCAGAGAAAAAAAAACACTGCAGCCAGGATTCACAGTGCTATACAATATACTATAGAAAGTTACATGTTTAAACACATACATACACACAAACACACACACACACACACCCCAAGCAGAACACAGCTGGATAAGGTACCAGCATTTAGGAAACTTGTCATACTTACCCAGAGTCTAGCAATGTGAATCCTGGCTATGACTATAGGTGTTTACAACTGAATGATAATAACAACATTTGCTTCACTTGCAGATAGGTAGGCATTTGTGTCTAATTTCTGTTTGACTTACTGTAGGTTACACATAAACTCTGAAAAATTCATGACATGCTATATTGTGATTCAATGAACTGATAAATGGGGATTTTGATTTCTTTTACAAATTATTTTTTCCTGACCATGGATATACTAAAACAAAAAATTTCTCAACAAAATGTTTTTAAATAAACAGTTTAACTCACAGCAGCAGAAAAAGCATGTTGGCATTAAAAGCTTAGTGGTGTGGATGTAGAGGCACCAGTATTTAAGCATGACTTTGGTAGAGGATTAATTGTGACTCGGGGGTGAGGGAGAGAGTGAGTCTTGATATTTGTAGCATAATGGTTTTCTGAAACTTCAATCTTCAATGGGTTAGACTCTGCAGCCATCTGTACAGTATATCACTAAGCCATATGCAGTGTGGTATGGGTAAAACCCAGATCACCAGACCAGGACCAATGCTGTAAAATCTGCACTGGGCACAGCTTGTGCAAATATTGCTGATCTAGTCAATCAAATAAATACGTGCAAATAAATAAATACTCGGCTTCGCCTTGTGCTTCAACCCACCCCAGGAGTGATGTTGTTTCATGATAACACACACCCTGTCATGCCTTACTGCTTAAATATGCCCTTTCTCAATGTACTATACTTTGATTCAGTTTATGTATGCAACAGCCTTCATGTGAACACTCTGGGCTTCTCTTTGACTCTTGATGTCTATTTGCTTTAGCTATTGTATATTGTTTGAACTGCTTTGGTCTTCTTGATGTGGTGCCTGTGTGCCTAAACTATGTCATCTGTTTATCTACTGCTTCCCATGTATCTCCAGTGAATGATTTTTATAACTGTCTGCTCTCTGAGCCATTAGTTTTGAACTTGTTAACTGTGCTGTCTTTGTATTAGTTTCAACGGAGGTGCCTTTGTAAATGAGTCTCTGACTCAAAGGTTTGTAAATCTGATATTTTTTAAATAAATAAATAAATGTTTATGTTTAAGCCCACGTAACACCCTTATCTAGTTAATGCATTCACAGTCGCAGTGGCTCTGCCAGAGTTTGTTACACATGGGGCCACCATCGATGTGGCGCGCTTCAACTAGTAACTCCCCCCAAATCCTTCCACACTGAGATTTATTACAGTGTCATAGCAGGAGCTAGGCTAGCAGTGTACTTTCCCAGAATTGTTTAGGGAGTAACAACAACAGAGTGGCCCCACATAAATACACCCAAATAAACTTAAAGGTCTTATTAAGTCTAAGTCAGGTAGTAGTGTTAAAAACAAACGCAGCCTTGCTGCAGCCCCTTGCAGTAGACTCATGCAGTTGACTCACACAACTCCTACGTGAGCCACTCATGCAGGCTAACACTATGTGGGCAGCTGCAAGCCCGGCTGTGCTTTTAAGTACACAGTCTCTGCCCCGCCAGTTTCCTGCACTGCCTCAACTCACCTAGTAACACCCTTGCTTACCATTACAAGGGTCAGGAAAGCCTTCAGGTGGTCAGGTACTGTGATCTTCTGTTGGGGCACAGCAATACTGGAACTGCACAAATCTTCAGAGTGCCAAGGGGAGCTGCTTGGGTGTTTGGGTTGGTTGCAGAGACCACATGAAGTGGGAACTGGTATGAAGTGTATGCGGACTTTGTACAGGCTGCCTAGAGGCTACACAGAACAACAGCAGAGACTCGGAGAGAGATGATCTGATAAGTTAAACAATACAGTCACTTAACAGGACACAGAAGTGGCTACTAAATGCTGGTGAAAGTGTACCATAAATGTAAAGAGTTTGGCTGGAGGAACATTTGCAAGTTGGGACTTTTGTGGGACTGTAGAGATGCTGTTTATCTCAAGCAGCCATGATTGCAGCTACATAACTTCAGTCAACCAGCCACCGGGCCAGGACTTACCAAGAGGGTAATGAGGCTTGTTGAAGAGACTGTTGGGAAAAAATACAGGGGATTATTCTGGTGCCATTTTGAACAACCAGTGAGGCATTGAGGGAGTCTCATACATATTAATTTTTCTTAAGGATAGTGACTCCAGCCAATGGGGAGCTGCCAAAAGCTCCCAAAAAGTACAGGAGTTTTGGACTCTGAGTTGGTCTGGGGAGAGCCCCTCCACAGGGAGGGGGGCTCTTGCCCCTGTGAGAGAATGGGGCTGCAAGGATTGGAAAGGACCTGCCTGGGGGCTGCCAACAATCTGCCCCCCAGGGCAGGGACTGCCTTCCCCCATCTGAGAAGCAGGCAAGAGAAAAGTTGTCCAAGAGGAAGCTTTGCTGAGGAAGAGAGAAGCAGCAGATTGCTGGAATCTGTGTTGTTCTGAAGATGCACAACAGCGGTGAGATGGAAGAAGAGGTTGTGTTCTGAGCCTGATAAAAGGACAAAGGTTACATCTGAGCCTGGGAAAAGATAGATATTCTCATATGCACCTCCTCAGTGGGACAGAAATTGGAAAAGAAACTGGATATGGACACTGAGTTGAACACAGGATTTCTGAGAACATGAAGAGTGAGCCTCTTCAACCTGGAGAATCGCTATGCACCTGAACAGTGAGCACTAATCTAAAATGTGTTCTTTGAATCAAAAGGGGAAAATTATGGTTATGGGAAATGCAAATCTTTTAAATGCCAATTACTAAATGTTTGCCTGAACTCTATTCCATATTTCCCCTATCCTAACCCTCCCCGTGTAAATAAATTGTGTTGTTACTGTTTTGCAGAAGAACTGACTCCAGAGCCTAATTTTATTGAGCCTGCTATTATTTGAAATGTGAAATTCCAATTGACTGAATGTGGGGAAGTTTGAATCTTGGTAAGTCCATATCTATGGTAGGTGTTGGGGAGGTGGGTTGGTACGACATCCCAGAGGGTTGTACTGGCAAGAGATAAGACCCACTTAATAGGTACTCTGGGTGGAGGCACCACCATTTTTATTCGCATCTGGGGAAAGGATCCCCATTAATATCTGTAAGTGAACCCAGGCCCCTTAACCGTGGTCTGGCTTGCATGTCAGGGCTAGTGGCCCTGTCTAGGATGGTGCCAGAGAAGGGCTACATAAAGATTATAATATTGGTACTACTGAGGAGAGGGCAGGGCCATCAGTACAGGAGGGCTAAAGCAAGTGCCTGAACAGTGCACTGTGGTGTTTGGGGGGCAGGCATGGTTTGAGGGTTGCACCTGAAAGGACACATAATTGTGGCCCCAGGGAAATTATTATTTTGGTGGTGTCCAGATGGTCACAGAATGCCACCGGTGCAATACAGTACTACCTTATTGCTGCTAACCCCTTCTTCTCCCATTTAGGCTTGATTCTTGACCCTAAATAAAATCAATTTTTCTGAGTTTAAAATTCATGTCTGTGTACTATTGAAGTTAAAGTGTATGCTTTTTGGGGACTGCCACTTCTGTGAGTTGATTAATATGTGGGGTGAACTAGCGAGAAGATACGTACTGTAGGTACTGCATCCCAGGATGTTTTACCATACTTACACCAGGCCAACTTTAACCTTTCTCTAGAGGCACCACACTATTTTCTAGCTAAACCATGGGCATAAACCCCGCAACAATAAAGGAGATTAAAAAAGGACCTTGCAGACCTTATAGAGCCTACTAGATGGGAGTAGCCAGCAAAACATCTATGATGCCCTGTGGAAATGTCTGTCTGGAGTGCCCTCAGAGCCTTAAGGCACCCCAATTGGCCCTCTCCAAGTCTACTTTACAGATGTCCATGTACAACCTTATTTGTCCATGAAAACCAGGACAACCAGAGATCAGGATTGATCCAGGACAACAGCCAGAGTAAAACAGACAGAAAAGAGAGACAGAGAGAGAAGCTTTCAGTTCCTGACCATGGTTGCAGTTCACAAGGTCAAGTGGGTAGAGTTAACACAACCAGTTGAAATTAATTGAACCAGTGACCTGGGGCTACCCCTGCTGGATCCCTGGTGAGTAGTATGGTGAGCAGCCAGTATCATATGTCCAGAGCTACCATCTGCTGGATCCTCAGTCAGCCAGGGTAATGAGTGTCCATTGGGTTCAAGAGAAGTTTATCTCCTTGGGAGTCACCCTTCAGAGGGAAAGACCTACTGAGACTTAAGGCTAAATATGGGTAAAGCCGCTGTAAACTGCCTGGTGCTGCTGCACTAACTGATATGTTTAAAGGTGAACTGTCAGTACTAAGAGTCCCACAACCAAGTATGGAGCTGGTCCTAATTTGCATTCTGTGAGCAAAAACATTTTATTTACTTACTGTTTACTGCAGTGTAGTAGATTGTATCACACTAATTCTGTTGTCCTGCAAGCTGACATTTTCTGTAACTACAAACCCCAGAATCCCCTGCAGCTGACATTAGAGGAGGGCTGCAGCAGTTAGAGACTCAATAGCCTGCAGTGTATTTTAGAGCTTTTGTAAGCGCTGATCATATGTTTGCTGGTTCAGCTGTTCTCCTGGGACTAAGCACAGTCATCTGTGACTGTACATAGCCCAGGGAGGACAGCAGGAACAGCAAACAAAAGACCATAGCTTATAAAACTCTAACTTGTACTGCAGGCTATTGAATCTCCCACTGCTGCAGTCCTCCTCTGATGTCAGCAGCAGTGGATTCTGGAATTTTTTGTTATAGAAAATGTGATTTTGTAAGTCAACAGAATTACTGTGATACAAACGACTGTACTGCAGTAATCAGTAACGTTATTACACACAAAGTGTAAGTTAGGACCATCTCCAAACTTGGGTGTGGGGCTCTTAGTGATGACAATTCCCCTTTAAAGCAACAGTAAAGAATATGTGATGCACCTCTGATTTGCTTCCAGCTTCATTATTCTCGGGCAAGACTACAGGGAAGACCTGAAGATTTGGGAAGACTGCAGGCTGCCATGCATCACCAGGTAAGGTGGATGATTCCTAAACACAATAAAATACACATGTTCCAGAAGATCCCTCCTCTGCTGCCAAGCAAAGAGCAACCCTTAACTGGGGATGGTGTAGGGCTAAAACAGCACATTGTATCAGCTGATACCATAATTACCCTCAAACACAGACTCGGCAAGTACTTTGAAGAAAATGGAGTGGAAGGGCATTCCCACAAAACCAGTGGGAGGTAGGAACTCAATGGATTGCTGTTTCTCCTCTTGGCTTTCTGTCCCTCCTAGTAATTGCCCACCTGGTGGCTGCAGCTTATCCCTGTATTTTTGCACCTTGTTTCTAGTGCTGAATTGGTAAATCTATTATGTCTGTTCCATTGGTCATGGCTACTGCATGTTCATTTGGTATTTATATTTACTGTACCTTTCTACACAGAAACTGCAACTTGCTGGTACCATACTGGGTATCCCGTTAAGAGGGTGGGAATACCGTATTGCTCTTTTTGCAGCTGACATGTTGCTTACACTTACTGATCCTACTGTATCCCTTCCTGCAGTTTTTTCTATTTTTAATTTATTTGAATGGCTTGCTGGGTTTCGATTAAATAGACAAAAAACAGAAATTTTAACTTTTAATTATTCCCCTCCTCCTTCTATTAAAGCCCTGTTAAATGCTTGGTGGAACCATAACTCTTTAAAATATTTGGGGGTTACTCTTACTAATCGGTTACAGCTTTTGGAACTGTTAAATTACAAACCACTGACACAAGTCATTACTCAGGATTTATCCAGGTGGTCATATTTATACTTATCCTTTTTTAGGAAAGTAGAGGTGGTTCAAATGAATGTTTTACCCTGGATTCTTTTTTATTCGCCAACTCTCCCTATTTTCCCTTATTATTTTTTTTAGGGACTGGCCTAAGTTTGTTTCTCATTTTCTTTAGGATGGACATCCTGCTAGAATTAGACTTTCCCTTCTACAACTCCCTGTGACTTGTGGAGGAGTAAATCTTTTTTAATTTTCGTTTATATGCGTTGGCAGCTCAACTCCACCTGATATGCCTCTGGGCCTCGGATCAATACCAGGCTTGTTGGAAGAACATCAAATTCATTCTTAACAACCTTCATACTGAGCCAGATCCTTTACTCATCTCCCCTAACAATCTACCATTCTCTCTTTTTTGGGGGTTCAAGGCCACAAAGCTTAAAATATGACATCAGGTCCAGATCACAATCATGGTGATTTTGCCCTTCTTATAGAAGCACTTGCCTGGTACAAAACTAATCCTTTAAATTGCCTAGATCCTGTCTTCTGCAGATAGGCATTGCAGGGATTCATTAATTTGCATCAATTTTTAGATTCTAAGGGAGTCCGCACTTTTTCTTACTTACAGGCCAAGTATGCCTTGCCATCCACCGATTTTTATTGGTACTTACAAGTATGTGACTACATCTTCCATCTCCCTGAGAGCTGTAGAAGATTTCCAGATAGGATCCCAGATTTATTGAATTTGATTTATACATATCAGCAGGGTAAGGTTCGGACGCATCTTATAGGAAGTCTTTCTTCTGCTTTCTGTGACCAATCTGGTGACTCTATCACCTCAGTTTTATCCCACTGGAATGGAGAGTTGCAGATTGAATGTTCGAGTTCCCTTTGGGAGCAATATTCTCTTTTTACTTATGGACTCTCAGTTGCTCCTTATTTGAAGGAATTCATCTGGAAATGTTGTTACTGTTTTTTTCAGGCCTCCTGCAACCCTGGCAAAGTACCTTGGAAATCAAGCTGGGCACTGCTGGCGTGATTGTGGAGAACTCTGCTTGGATCATGTGCATATTTTTTGGTCATGCCCTTTGTTAAGTACTTATTGGTCAGATGTTGCTCTTGCTCCTAATTCTATAGTTGGTCTCCCACAGCCATTGTCAACCATGCTGGTTTTATTGCATATTCCATCCAATGAGTGTGAGATTGGGGCCATCAATTTAAGCTATTATTGATACTATTGACTTTTGCTAAGAAAATGATAACTAAGATGTGCATGAGACCGAAACCCCCAGTGGACACTATTTATTACCTGGAGAAGTAAACATACTATTATTTAAATGTTATTTTGGTATTTGAGGAGGCTTGGTGCCTTTGAGTGCTTTATAAGTTACAAACGGACTCTTCATTTGTTCCTTAATATGTTTTTGGAATGCCTTTTTTTTTGTTGTTGTTGTTGTTGTTGTTAGGAGGTTACCTGTGGGTCCCTGAGGTGTATCTGGAGGTTTTTCTTTTTTTTTTCTGTCTCTTCCCCTCTCTATGCTGTACATTATGTATATCTGAAATATTTCAAAGGTTTTATGGAAATATGGCCTACATCTGAACTGTTTCTTTTTAGTATCTTCTAATAAGGTCGATTAATATTATGTTTTGTTCTTTGTATAACTCATTTGGTTTCTGTATATGCTGCTCTTGTCTTACTCTAGACTACCGGTGAAGTGTACTGTTATATACACCAACACTGATATTTCAGCTGTACCAGTGAGTTCAACTGTATATGGAATGGTATTAAAGTAGGAACCCTTTCTTATATTTTTAATGTTACTGTTATTTGTATATTTCTTTAAAAGTTAATAAAGTTGCAATTATAAAAGAAAAGAAACTGTAACTTGCTATTTATTTTATTGCACCTTATTGCACAGTTGTACTGTACTCCCTTTCCCCCAGGAAGCATCTGTAACCAACTCAGTATGTAATTCCTGGTAAGACTTTTGAAATAGATAAATGTTTTCCCTTAAATCTCTGTATTTGTGTGAGATGTCGACTGGAGAAGCTACAGCCCAGTCCTCTTTGCCTGCAACATTATATGACTTATCACAGCAAAAGTAGAAACATTTGGAATGTGCTCAGTTCATTGCTTAAAACCAGAAATTAACTTTTCATTCAATTTACTTATTCCCGAAAGGTAAAAAAAAAGAACTGAAAATGATTGAGTTCTCAGAGGCATGTTTATTAATTGTATTACCTTCATACACTATATGAAGGTACAAATTTAGGAAAGAAAGAGGACTCATTGGCCCATTAAGTTCTTCCCTCCCACCAGCTCAGTGGAAATACTCAGTCACCCATTTTTTCAAAGTAACTCTCAAGTCTTAAAGACTGATACAGTATGAGCTGATTTCACCTGCTCTGCGGATCTCTCCCACACATTCACCACTCACTCTGAGAAGGTTCTTCCTGCTATTTCCCCTCTGTTTTGTGACATTATGTGCCCTCTTGTTTTTTCATCCTTGGCTATTCTGAAGAGCTGTGTTTGATCTGATGGTCTTTGTTCCTTTCAGGTATTTGCATATCATGATTATTTCTCATGGATCTCTTCTTTTCCAATTAGAACAGCCCCAGTGCTGCCAGTCAGTAATAATAGTTCACATTGTCTATGCCCAAGATTGTGGGATCAGGGCCGTAGTAGTGCTGCGATGTGGACCAGGGGTAGGAATAGTATCAGAGGAGAAAGTGGTCAAGGGACTGAGGACTCTGAAAGTGAATAAACTACTAAGATCTGACAGCATGCACCCTAGAGTGTTGTGGGAGGTGAGTAAGGCACTGGTGGCACCATTGACTGATCTGTTTAGCTCCTCACTAAACACAGGAGTAATGGCAGTGGATTAGAAGGTAGCAAATGTGGTGCCTCTCCACAAGGGTGGGAACAGAGATGACCTGGAAAACTACTGGCCAGTAAACCAGACCTCAGTAGTATGGAAATCTGGAAACTTTCATAAAGGAGTGACTCATGGAGTTCCTGGAGGCTAACGGACTACTGGATAAGAGGCAGCATGTGTTCATGGTGGGCAGGTCATGCCAGGCTAACCTACTTGACTTTTGATTAGGTGACATAGACAGTGGATGGGGACAAACAGTTGATGGGCAGTCCTTTGATTTCAGCAAGCCTTCGACTCTGTACTGCACAGAAGGCAGGTTAAAAAACTGGAAGACCTGGAGTGGGGAATAAACTCACCAAATGGATAGAGAACTGATTGGAGAATGTAACTCAGTGGATGGTAGTCATCTGGGAACTCTTAGGAGGTCAGGGAGTTACCAGTGGGGTGCCACAGAGATAGGTCCTGGGGCTGGTGTTTTTCAACATCTTAAAACTGTATGTGGCATAGCAGATGGTATACAGAGCAAGATCTGAATTTCGGCTGATGACATCAAGGTCTGTGTGTGTATGTGTGTGTGTGGGGGGTGGAGGTGGCATGGACACAGTGGAGGGAATAAGGCACATGAAAAAGGATCCAAAAAGGCTGGAGAAGTCTACACTGTGGCAAACTGAATTCAATGCCAAGAAATGTAAGGTTATGCATATAGGTGGTTTAATTGCTATAGATGCTTTTGAACTACGCACACCTCTACCAGTGGTTGATCTCATAGGGGACCCAGTATCTTGTCAATTCTTTGTTGTATGTTTAATTTTGACTCCTATTAAACAACAAAGTCTGCTGTTCTGTGTCTCTTCAGCACATTCATCTGTCATTGAGGTGCAGGTCAGGAAGCATAGAAAAACCAGGAGCAGTTATAAAATTCATAAATAGGGTTTTATTATCATCAATAAGAAGAAAATAAAAAGTTGAATTGTACAGGATAGCTTTTCTTGAAGGCAGTTCAAACAAAAAACAGTCCTTCATCTGACAGTCTTTCTTTAAAATCCCAGTTTCTCTGTCTGTCTTTATCTCTCTCTCTCTCTCTCTCTCTCTCTCTCTCTCTCTCTTTTCTCTCTTCAACAAAATATTGTCACTTTTTTTATAAGAAGTCAGTGCCTGGCAATTAAGTTATGCATCCTGAGCTTGTTAAGATTCATGTCCTGTTTAGACACAAAGGGCCCGATTCCAAGACATATCGCACAACTCACCGGCACTTGTAAGTTGAAACATATGCCAATGTGCCGGGGGCCCTGCACCAGATTCCAGAACAGACAGGGTCCCCAGCAGCTACGTCCTGTGACTTGCGGCACCCCAGGCAGTGGGCCAAAGGGAGGGTGCACGTCAACAGGGTGCTACAAGCTGTAATAATGGCCTCTGTCAGGGTGCAGGTCCCTTCCCCAATAGCCCTAATGTGCAGCCCCCGCAAAGGCCCACTCCCCAAAACAATTTCCCTGCCTCGCAGAGCTATATAGGCACACCACCCCCACACAGCCCCCATGCCAACCACCTGGTGACACGTAACCGTGATCCCTGGTAGCCCAGTGGCTTCCTAACTCCCACCCAGCAGTGCTAGTTCACACCCCCTACATATGTATCCAGTCGGTGACTGGGACAACCCTCTTACCTCCGTGGCCAGCCACCAACTGAGTGAGTACTGCTGTATACAGTAAGTGCTCAATCAGTTATTGAGCATGTACTATATGCAGTAGTATGTGCTTGGAGGGAGCCCAGTTGGTGGCTGGCCATGGACGTGAGAGGTGGGTTGTGCCATTCACTGACTGGACACAGGTGTGGGGGGTGGGGGTGGACTGGCACTGCCAGGTGGGGGGCCACCAGACTACCAGGGGAATTAGTGGCATGGCAGGAATGCCAATAGTGGTGAGATGGGGATTGGGGATTGGGGTTTGGGGACCAGAGGACATGACTGCCCTGCAGGGGACTACACGGGAATGGGAGGATGACATGCTCTGCCCTGCAGGGCTTTACATGGGAATCAGGGATTGGGGATGCCAACAATCCACAGAGGGCTTTCCTATCAATGGGGGATGGGTGGGGGGATTATGTGGGACTGTGGGGGAGTGGAAGTTGGGGCACAAGGCACAGTGGTGCACCCCGGGTGGATGTGGTGTACACTTAGACCAATGTCCTCCAGGGGTTGTCTTGGAATAGCACAGTTGCTGTTCTGACAGCCATCATCTCAGAATAGGGTGTACCTGCTGCCATAAACCCCCTTGCACCATGTTGCAGGGGGTTTATGGCGTAACTAGTGGTGAAGGACAACTGCGGTGCAAGCAGCCTGTAATATGTCACAGGCTGCCTTCTGGAATATCAAATGTTATTATACTTGGCACAAAGAGCTACTTGCGCCATTTTGTTTGGTGCAAGTCACTTTGCGACATGTGTAATGGTTTTGGAATCGGGCCTAATTTCCCAAAATGCTATCAGTTTCTTTTCTTGCAGGTGTAACAAAATAGAACACTGTGTCCTGGAACTGATCTCTTATTGACAACTCTGCAAATGAGCATGTGAATGTCAAACTGCATCTCAAGGTTAACCCCCTTCCCTTGAGTTCCAAATAGCTTTTTGCAATCATTTCAACAATATAACTTCATACATTATCACACCAGTGAACCCAGTGTCACATAAAGACCCACATATATTTTATAACCACAGATAAGCAAGGGGGAAGAAAAAAAGCAGAGAGACAGTGGGAGGGGGATAATCATGAGACTGTCAGAGTGATCACTTCCTAGGTCTCACAAGAAAATTTGATTGCTCAATCAGAAAGATAAGAGACAGAAAAAGAGGATAGAGCAGATCCATTTATTTATTTATTTATTTATTTATACATTCAGAATTACACCTTTGAGGAGAAGTGCTCATTTACAAAGGTTCCACATCAATGGTAGCTTGAAGAGTTCAGCAAAGCAATGCAAAATATGACATATCAATCAAGACATTAACTTAGGCAGCACACAAGGAGCATTTTCCTAGATACAATAAAGGACAGAAGTGAGTATATACAAAAGAGGCAATGGTTGTTCAAAAGGAACATTGTCTGGGACAGAGCAGGTAGTTCAGAAAGGTTCAGCTGTAGCAGCCACAACTGGCACTAGGTAAGAGAGCCTTTCTTAATTCCTTCTTGAATACTGCCAAACTGGGGAGTCCAGGAGATATTCAGGCAGCTCATTCAGCCACTATGGGGTTCTGATGGTGAAGGAATGCATGGCCAGACTCATTCTGTGGAAGGATATAGAAAGAGTACTTCTGGTCATGTTTCTAGCGGAGTAATAGTTGTGAGCAGAATTGAGCAGGTTTGTCACTGTGGGTGGAGTGAAGCCCATTGGTGCTTTTTTCCCCTGTTAGGCACATTTGGTATTTAAGTTTCATTTAGTGAAATAATGGTGAGCAAATAATGTAGGTAGGTTTAAGATAGCTAATCAGAAGTTTCAAAATGAAATCAGCACACACAACATAATGCACTGTAACCTTAATATTTATTATTCTTTGTACATGAATATTTTGCTGGTTACAAATAGTGCTCCTAAAGTGCTTTAGTAAAGTGCTCAAACTTTGCTACCCATAATATACATTTGATTTTACAATTTCTAACAAAGACAACTTATCCAGTCCAATGCGCCAGCCACCACTAACCCCTGCGCTTCAACTCAATGGCTTCCTAAGCGGGTCTTCAACCCTATCTTTGAGGGGGAGCTAATTAGTTTGGGAGTACAGGGAGTATGTGTGAGCCTATCAGCCCCAAGTACAATGAGGCATGCCTTATTTAGGATCATTCTGATCCTGTTGAAAACAGTGTCCATGGCCGCTCCATACACTGTGAGGCCATAGTCAATTATGAGAAGAATTGTGCTGATTACTGCAATGCGCTTGGCTTCAGAAGTGAGGTTTTTTTTAAATAATAATTTTATTGAGAATTTTCCAAAATGACAACTTTTACCATCATCAATCTATTCTTCCAGTGGCATGACATTTTATACAATATTGTAAGGTTCCAAGATCAAAGTTAAGCTTATTCCAGTTACAATTAGTAAACTATGAAAGACAAATTGCCCCTAGAATATACCAAGTCCAAACTATAGTAACAGATCCATTTATGTAGTGAATTAGAACCTTGATTACTGATTGGTGCTTTATCAGTCTACAAGCACGGAGTTATTTAATTCAGATGGTAAAAAGATATAGAAAAGAACAAAGAAAGGTGATAGTAAGTCAAAGTTAAAGTAGTATTAAGGAAAGTAAAGAGAATATGCCTAGCATCCATGCTCAAGAAGAAGACAGGGGGCAGGAGGCAGGGGTCATCATGACCCCAGCTTATTGTAAGAGGGCTAGTGACTGCTCTCCAGCCTCTCCTCTCTTTGCTTTATGATTGTATGATGAGGTCATATCGAGAGGGCAGCTCCATCTTTTTGGATTAGGAACATTCCACAAGGATCTGTAAAATATCCTTATTTTCTTTCCCCACCCAGTAATGGGAAAAGGGCAACTATCTAGATTTAAATGTATCTGACTTGGCTCTCAATTTGGTTGTTACCTGTTCCATCACCATCACATTAAGACAAATCAAGTACCATGAATCCAGTGTGGGAACTACTGGGGAGAGACAGTGCTTTGTAATGGCTTTAAGGGCAGCAGCTGCATTACATAAAATAGTTATCTCTGTGCCCTTCTTTTCAGGGTCCCTGGTGATAAACCCAGTAACCACACTTCTGGGGATGATGGGAACTGGATCTCAAATACTTGATTAAATGTTACTATCACCTGATCCCAATATGCTTGAAGTTTGCTGCAAGACCAGAATATGTGAGTGTGGTTGCCCTTTTCCCCACAGTTCCTCCAACAAAAGCTGGTGTAAGAGGTCCCATAATGTTTTGTAATTACAGGGGTCAAAAAATATCTTATGGCTATTCTCCACCTGAATTCTCTCCAGGAAGGAGAGGCCGAAGTAAAGTATATCCCTCTCCAAATCTGGACCCACTCCCCTTCTTGTATCGTAATTCTCGCTTCACTCACCCATTTATCTTCAAGCCCTTTAATAAATGGGGATTCCTGAGAGTTTAGGATAGTCACAATCTTTGAGGTCAAGCCCCTATGACTATTTTGTTCCAAAACTGGAGTTAGAAAGTCAAGGACTGGATGCACATTAACATTTGTCAAAGTGTGGAGGCCCTTTTCAAACAAAAAGTGTCTGACTTGTAAAAATCTGAAAAAATCTTGCGTGGGGAGGTTAAATTCTAAGACTAATTATTGGAAAGATTTAAAGAATTCCCTCTCATAGAATTGGCCTATCTTAATCAGGTCTTTCCTGAACCATCTGGAAAACTCAGCATCCAACTGAAGCAGTGAGAAATCCAGGCAGGCTCTAAGTGGTGTAGTAGTGAATACCCCCAGCTGCATTCCCATTTTCTTACACACAGCTAACCAGACATTCTTCAGGGTCAGGGTCCATGGGTTATTAAAAGTGAACCTACACAAACCAGGTTTGTCCATGAATAACAGGTCTTGGATTTTCGCCAATGAGGACATGGGTCTCTCTAGGTCCACCCATGGGGGGGCTTCAAATGAGTTAAATTTGGTAATTACTTGCAATTGGGCAGCCCAATAGTATTTGGTGAAGTCTGGCAGGCCAAGAACCCCAGAGGATTTAGCTCTCAGCAGTGTGTACCATTTACTCCTCGGGGGACGAGTCTGCCAGATGAAACAGGAAATAGAGGATTTCAAACCTTTCCAGAAGGGGTTCAGAGGTCTCAGTGGGATAGTAGAAAAGAGAAAAAGGAAACGAGGGAGAACATTCATACAAATACATTCTATCTGGCCTGACAAAAATAGTGGGAGCACATTCCATCTATGAAAGTTCTGCACCTTTTGTAGCAGTTTAAGGTGGTTGACATTATACAGTTTTGAAATGTCCCTAGGTATTTGTACACCCAAATAGGGAAAGCTGTCCTTCACCCATTTGAAGTGACCAATCTGAGGAAGAGGAGACAGGCCATCAGCAGTCACTGGAAGCATCTCGGTTTTAGTGTCATTAATTTTTAATCCAGACACTGCCCCAAATTCCTCTAGAACTGAGTTGAGTATTGGAATTGAGTGTTCTAAATCAGATATATAAAGAAGGGTATCATCTGCATATAATGAGATCCGTAGTTCTGATCCCTCTAGCTTAATTTCCCTATAATCCTTTGTTTGCCTTACCATAGCAGTCAGGGGCACCATACTAATAGCGAAAAGTAGGGGAGAGAGTGGGCAGCCCTGTCTAGTTCCCCTTTCTATCTGGATTTCCTTTGAGACCCCCCCCCCACTTACCCTTACCCAGGCTCTAGGGTTCCTATATATATTCAAGATCCATTTTTGGAATTTTTCTCTGTACCCACACTTTTCTAATGTGCTGTCTAAAAAAAGCCAACCTAGGGGAGCTGTGGAGCCCAAGCAGACCAGATGCACTCAACACCAGCTCTCTGCATTTACGAGCTTGGAAGGCAATAAAAGTTTCAATTTTTGAAACCCGAAGTGATTTAAACATATATTTGAGAAAAGTTCAGTCCTAAGAACAATATGGGAAATCCTTGTTGAGATCCAGGTCAGACTGACTCGGCAAAAGGAAAGCAACCAGCTACAGGTCTGCCGGCTAGCCCGGTGCAAATGGCTGAATCAGCATCTGGCCTAAGCACTGAGACTGAAACCCTACAGTCTCTGGGGACTAAAATGCAATGCCTGATTTCATCAGTTTCAGACTTAAGCCAAAAAATGGACAGATTCAATTCCAGAGTAGTGCTACTTGAATCTACAGTCAACATTACTAAAATGGAGATGATAGAAGTTAAGAAACAGGTGAAGGTAGCAAACAATGTGACTGCCGTGAGGGTAAAGGAGGAACAGCATTTCAGGGCATGACTAGAGACCTTGGAAAACCAAGCATGCGCTGCTAATGTTAGAATCTTGGGTCTCCCAGAGGAAATTGAGGGGGACCATCAAGTTATGTTTCTCAAAGACTGGCTTGCTGAGAAACTACAAGCAGAAGGAGATTCAGATTGTTTCCATATCCAGAAGGTGTACCGTACTACGCCATGCAGTCACCAGGAGGCCTCCAATAATCCTCATACCTTACTTGCAGTCACAGCCAGCATGGGAGAATGAGACTGGATTTTAGCACTAGCCAGGAAACAAAGCCCGATTAATCAGGATGGTTAAACTATCCACATCTTCCCAGACATCAGTTTTGCGACACGCCAGAGAAGGAAGAAATTCAATGGGACCCGCCACATCCTGAGAGAGGCTAACATTCCCCATTCTATTGTCTTCCCAGCTAGGCTCCACATTGTTTATCAGGGCAGGGTCTGGGTCTTCATGGATCCTGTGGATGCAGGTCGGTGGACTAAGAAGGTACAGGAGGAATCATGGAGATGTAGAACACAGGAGGAAGGTGAAAGGGAATAAGATTTGGGTTGCCTACCTGAGGACTAACTCTGATTCCAGACTTTCAAGTGGGTGAAAGGTTATTACCTTGTACTCTATCATGATTATGGGAGGATTGAGGGATTTTGACATCTGAGGGTAATGCTGATACTCTTGATGAGACCTCCCATTTTGGAGGCTTTCAGCACGTTTAATGTAATGGGTTGTATGGTGGGTTTTTTTTTTCATCTCTTATAGATACAATTTACATTGCTTCCTATATAGTTTTACTATATAAGTGGGTCACAAGCTGTTACCTTTAAATATAATGAGTGTGTAGTTCACATTAAGGGAAATTAAACTTAAGGAGACTAGCATGGCAAAATATCCCCCCTGGTGGGGTAGTTCTTGTCTGGAGTTTAAGTTGTAAATTTTACTTTAAGGATTAGCCATGCTGCTCATGTCCTGCTTCTCAGTAACTTACATAACTTTAGCCCTAAGTATGAATAAAGTTGGTACTTTCCCCCCGATGTTGTATCACTGATATGATGGATGCAATATTTTATCCTGCAATTAATGGACTTCTGTCCTTTTGGTACTGTATACTTTGTATGGACTGTCGATCATATGGAATGTACTTGATTGTGCACTAGTTGTAAAACTAATAAAAATAAAGTAAAAAAAAAAAAGCCAATCTAGCCTATCAAAGGCCTTTTCTGCATCTAAAGAGATAACTGCACTTAGCGAGTGGGGGTAGCGGTAGGGACCTGGCAGATGAAAGCGTATTTAGAAGCAGGCATATGTTGTCCTGGATGTGGTGGCCCAGGATGAATCCGGTTTGATCTGGATGTACCAATAGGGGGATCAGGGGTTGTAATCTGAAACATAAGAGTTTGGTAAATATCTTGGCATCTTGATTAAGGAGTGATATGGGTGGCGATAGCTCCCACATTCCAACAGACTCTTACCGGGTTTGGGGATAGATGAGATCATGGCTTTGCCCCAAGAGTCAAGGGTATCCCCTGAATCATAGACTTCATTACACACTTTAGTGAATCAGGGAGTGAGTTCTGGGGCAAGGTATTTAAAAAATTTGGCCGGAAAACCATCTGGACCTGGAGACTTACTTCTACTGAGGGAATGTATCACCTTTGTGACTTCTCCCTCTGTAAAGGGACATTCCAGTGCATTTTTGGGGAGCTTCTGACCACACAGGGAGCTCTACATGACCAAGGAAGTTGGAAATATTTTGGGAGTGATTCGGGCCCCTTTCTTTATCATGAAGTTCAGTGTAAAAGGAAGCAAACTCTCTAGCGATATCCTGGGGGCTTGTGACCATTGTGTTGGGGGTTTTCTTAGAGTGCATTTTAGTAATATAGCTTTCAGCTTCCTGTTTCCTAAGATGTAAAGCTAGTAGTCTGCCCGGTCTCTCCCCTCCTTCGTAATACTTTTGATTAGTAAATCTTAAAGAATTAATGGCTCTGCAGGTCATAAGTTAGTTACATGTCTCCATCGCTGTTTTTGTTAAAAACATCTTGGTTTCTGGAAGTTTTATGCTCTCTCTCTAAAGTTGCTATTTCTTCTAAGCTCTTAGTTATCCTAGCTTGATGCAGCTTATTTAAATACACAGATTGACTGATGATCTTCCCATGGAGGACTGCCTTTAACCCATCCCAAATGTACTTCAAGGCCATGTCTGTCTCTTTGTTTTCCTTTATATAATATCTCATAGTGTCTTTCATTGAGTGAAGGAAGGCCTTATTGTGAAATAAGCCAGGGTCAAATCTCCAGCTCCCATTCCAATAATCGTGGCACCACTTAATTAGTGCTTGGACGATCGAATGATCAGCGAAGGTAACTGGGTGGATGGTCACATGTTGAAAATGATGTACTTCCTTTCTCCATGTATATATTCTATCAATCCGAGAATAAGATTGCGATGATGGAGCATAAAAAGTGAAATCTCGAGAGGTCAGATTTTGCCATCTCTACACATCTATGAGCTCCAGCTCCAAAACTAATGTTTTAAGGACTTTGGAGGTACTCATCGAACCCTTTCTAAGGGAAGGGAATTTATCCAATATACAATTTTCAACTGAATTCCAGTCTCACACTAAACATAATTGGGTTGCAGGGAGAGCTGAGACAATTTTGAATAGAGATGTGAAAAATGGCCCTGATGAGGGAGTTGGTGCATACACAGAAATGATGTGGATAGGCCTACCCCTTAGTTCTCCAGAAAGGAGTACCCATCTGCCATTGCCCTCTGCTTGAACCTTGGAAACCTTGAAGGGAAGGCCCCTTCTTATTAGTATCGCCGTCCCTGCTTTAGCAGAAGATGGGTGGGAGTCTGAATAAACTGCACCCATCGACATTCTCCTCAGTTTCTCAAGCTCCACCCTTGATAATGTAGTTTCTTGTAAACATGTTATGTCGCACCCCGCCCTGCGTAATTCTTGTAACATTTTTGTATACTTCACCACATTATTTATACCTTTTACATTAATTGTACATAAGTTAAGAGTACCCATCAGTCAGATGAAAGTTCCAGCCTGCCCCCACACCCCCCGCCCTCCCCAGCCCAGATGCCAAGCAAAGTAACAGTCAAGTAATAACAAACATAAGGATGATCCCTGTCTAATGAATACAGGGTGAATCATAAAATTAAGTCCCAACTGGGGACAAAGAACATCAAACCAAAACAGTGTGTGGTGAGGAAGTCCTCGATGGGTACCCACAGAGCCCTGTGGGTAACTCAATAGAAGTCCACCCTGAAGGGGTGGATTTCAGAGGGCAATATCCCTCAAGTTGTAAATAGTTAAAGGAGTCAAGCACACAGTGTGCTGAGAGGGAATCTCTGACCACTGTAAGAGAGTCTGTCTCTCCTCTTCTTTTGGGTGTCTATGGAGGTGAGGCGGCAAAGCCTGAGTCATAGACCCCAGGTCTAAGTGTAATATTACTTTGCCATCTCAAGCTAGTTATCAAACATTAACAAACCAACTCCAGGAGCAAAACGAGTGCTTGCTGTCTTAATAATGATAGCTCCTTGCTTAATATGCTGCAAGAACTAAAACATGTCAACTTGGTCACAATCAACAATATAAGAAAAAAGAGGACACTGTAGAAGCAGTCCTCTCCCCTTTCTGCCATATGTCCAGTTAGTATCCTTATAACCTTCGATTGCAGTAGCTTTGTATTGAATTAAAGGCCTCATCCCCTAGAGCCTCCCCGCCCACCCCACATTACTAAAGATTAAACAACATGAGGGATATGCTAGAACCAGTCAAAGAAGAGCCCATTTCTCCATTAGACCATTTCCCCTCTCTATCATCCTCATCTGTCCCCTCATTAATATCTTAAGTAGCGTATTTATTTGGTTATTGGATCTGGTAAAATAACAGTTATCATCACCAGGCATGAGTCTCAAGGCACTCGCCCATTCAGAGAGGAAAGGTGATCTTACAGGGGCCAAGCGACCCATGGCCATTTATATGGGCAGCAACAACTTAGTAGAAAGGGTATCCACCGAGGAGGAAGTAAAACAAAGTACTTGTGGTCTGATGTCAGCTAGAGTTACTCCTGAACTGGCAACATGCACAGGAAGATCTGACTTGCTGGAAAGTCACAGTGCTTCAGGAAATGAGGCACGGGGAGGAACCAGGAGAAATACTACGCTGGTAGTTCCCATTAAAACCATTCTCCAGCAACTGCTCCCAGCATCAACATGGCCATCTAGCTGAACAGGATACCCAGTTTAAAGGTGAGATTTATAGGATCCATAGTTCAAATTGCCAGTTCACCCTAGAGGCGTGTTATGTATTTGTAATCTGCCCACAGGAGCAAGATAAAGCTCAAGGACAGATGTAGGTGTAGCACCGCTGAATGTTGACAATTAGGTACTGAGCTTCAACTGTTGGACTGTTTGGGGATGAGCCATTTGGTGATGTCTGCGTGCAGTGGGAGTAGGAAGTGTCACCAACTCGCTCAGCCAGTCAGCTCTCTACTCCCAAAGTGCCAACCTCTGAGCATATGATTTGGGTACAGTGAACAGACAAGGTAACCCTCTTGTCTGTTTTGTGGGTTCAAGTCACCTTAGTCTCACGCTGTGAAGGGATTCAAACTGATAACCTCTTGTTAGCGTACCCCATTATCAGGCTCAGATAATTCTGTCTTCTGGGAGCCAGATATCTTTGCCTACGGGCACCCAACCAGGTCTTTCAAATGAACCCTTAGAACTCAATGCAAGACTTTTAGAGAACTCTATCCATTTCCCAGTTTGGTATACAATAAGCCCATACACAGTGTACTTATAACCTTTAAAAGCTCCACCTAAAATAAAAATAATTGTCAAGGCACTCCAGCAGTTTCATTTGTAAAAAAAAATATCTTTACTTTAAAAATATCAAAACAGAACAATAATTACAGAACAAATATATATCCCAACACATGCAGCCTTAAAACAAACAGGAAAAACTACAGTTCCTACAATACATACATTTAGACTGGTCTAATCTTATTCTTTTTCAGTGCTGTGATGATTCTCCCTCAGTCAGATAATGTTCTCTTATCTTTCTCTGTCAGGTTCTTTCAGCACTTAAACACACTTCTGAGCCCGCCTTCTCATGAGGTCACTAGCTCTGCCTTGGTGTATCAAACTCTATATTTACAATACAGGGTCTCCAAATAAAATATTTAAAACATATGAGATGACCTCACTGACTTTCCTCTCCACAGGTTAACTGGTCAGAACTGTTTTTGTCTGCTACACATACATCTCAAAAGTTTCTTTGATCTAAGTCACTGTATTCAAAGCAAAAGTGTATTGGCCTCTTTAATCCCGTCTGGATCTTGGAATCTACACCTCAGGTCTTTCTGATGTAATTCAAGGGTTCCCTGGAAATGTATATTGGACCTTCCAGAATTGTCTGGGTCCTCCCTGGCTCAGACATCAAACCTCTTCAATGTCCATTCTGGCCTCTCTTTGACACCCCTCCCCACAAGTCCTTCCCTGGCAACTATGCAAGTCAAAGGATCTCCCTGAGGGCATTATGAATGGCTAATCTTATTTCCTGGGATGAAAGCAAATTGAAAAGGTAATTGCACCCCAGATCTCTGCAGTTTAAAATACCTCCTGTCCTTTGAACTTATCCCTGGGGGGTTTGATGTGTCAGTTCCAGTAATACAGTAGTTTCCTCAAACTGAGTTTTCCCATCACATATTTTACATGTAATAAAAAAATTAATACAGCACTCGAGCACTCAGAGCTGGCTGTCTATGTCACACTCCTCCCCACCTAGACTGAATTTGGGAGATCCATCCCCTACATGGGATGAGCTTCCCAAATCAGTTCACTCCTCATAGACCCTAGACAGTCCATCTGAGTTCTTATTTTTGACTCTGGCCCTATGTATGATTTTCAAATCATACCCTTGTAAAGCAAGACTCCATCTAAGCAGTCTGCCATTGTTTTTCCCCATCTGTGGCAACCAAACCAGGGGGTTGTGGTCAGTTTGCACCACAAAAGGCTGCCCATACAAGTATGGCTCCAATTTCTTTAGTGCCCACACTCGGGCAAGGCACTCCTTTTCCACTGTGGAGTATGCTTGTTCCCTGGGGAGCAGCTCTCGGCTCAGGTAGGCTATCGGGTGGTTCCTCCCTTCGTTGGATGTCTGGCTTAGTACTGCCCCAATACCCACGTCAGAGGCATCTGTCTGAACTACAAACATTTTGCTATAGTCCAGACTTGTCAAAACAGGAGCACTGCACAGTGCCTCCTTCAGTTTGGTAAAGGCTTCCTCACAGGCAGAACCCCAGGTGATTTTCTTGGGCATCTGTTTCTTTGTCAGGTCAGATAGGGGAGCTTCCAGGGCACTGCAATTAGGTACAAACTTTCTGTAGTACCCTGCTGTCCCGAGAAAACTCCTGACCTGCTTCTGAGTTTCTGGTCTGGGCCATGCCTGTATTACTTTTATTTTTATCTGGTTAGGACGGAGCTGTCCCTGGCCTACCACATGCCAGAGGTATGCCACTTCTCCCATGGCCGCCTGGCACTTCTCAGCTTTGACAATGAGCCCGGCCCTCTGTATTCTGCCCAGCACTTCCCTAAGGTGTGACAGGTGTTCCTCCCAGCTGGTACTGAAGATGACAATGTCATCCAGGTACACCATGACGTACTCCTCAGCACCATTTAACACCTGGTTCACCAACCTTTGGAAAGTGGCCGGGGCGTTCTTCATTCAGAAAGGCATTACTTTGAACTCAAATAAGCCTATCAGAGTGATGAAGGCTGACCTCTCCCTAGCTCTGTCCATCAGCTCTACCTGCCAATACCCCTTTGTCAGATCAATGGTCATAAGATAGGTCACCCCCCCAACTTGTCCAGGAGTTCATCCGTCCAGGGCATCAGGTGGGCGTCTGACTTTGTGACTGCATTCAGTCCATGATAGTCTACACAGAAACAAGTTGAGCCATCTGGCTTGTGTACAATGACTACGGGTGAGGACCAGGGACTGCGGGATCTCTGGATTACCCCTAAATCCAGCATCTCCTCCATTTCCCTCCTAATGTCCTTATGGACAGCCTCCGACACCCGATATGCTGTCCGCCGTATGGGTGTCTGTGTCCCTGTCTCCACACCGTGTGTTGCTAAGGGGGTTAGTCCAGGCTTGGCACTAAACAAGGGGGCAAAGTCTGTTAAAACCTCCCTCACTTTCTGGATCTGGCCCGAGGTCAACTGGGGAGACAATTTTACTGCCTCCACAGAGGACACCTTCTTACTCTCTTCCAGCAAGTACAGAAGGGGGTCTCCTTCATCCATCCCTTCCCCATGACTACACACTGCGAACACCATGTCAGCCCTATTTGCATATGGCTTCATCATGTTGACATGGTACATCCTTTCTGTCTGTTTACGGTCAGGTAACTCCACAATGTAGTTTACATCATTTATCTTCCTAATCAGTTTGTACGGTCCTGCCCACTCAGCTTGCAGCTTGTCTTTCCAGACCGGAATAAGGACCATGACTTCCTGACCCACCATGTATGAGTGAGCTCTGGCTCTGCGGTCATACCATACTTTTTGTTTCTGTTGGGCAACTGCCAGGTTGCTCTGGGCTGTCCCCATAAGCTCCTTCAGCCTTTCCCTAAACCTTAGGATGTAATCCACAATGGGAGTTCCCTGGGTGGAGTTCTTGCCTTCCCAGTCCTCCTGGATCAAGTCTAGGGGGCCCATGTACCTAGTGTCCATACAAGAGCTCGAAGAGGGAAAATCCTGTCAACTCTTGGGGCACCTCCCTGTATGCGAACAACAGGTGGGGAAGGTATTTCTCCCAGTCCCTCCCATGCTGTTTAGCAAGCGCCCGGAGCATTGACTTTAGGGTACCATTGAATTGTTCCACAAGCCCATTGGTTTGTGGACGATACAGTGCCATGCATCTCTGCACCACCCCACACTTCTTCTATAGACATTTCATTAGGTCTGACATGAAGGAACCCCCTTGATCAGTGATTACCTCGTGCGGAAACCCAACACGGGAGAATATCCCAAGCAAGGTATCTGCCACTTTGTCCATCCTCAGTGAGGAAAGGGCGACTGCCTCTGGGTACCGGATGGCATAATCCACCACAGTCAGGATGAACTTTTTCCCTGAGATGCTGGGGGTATTTAAAGGCCCCACAATATCCATTCCCACCCTCTGGAATGGCTCCTCCGCTATGGGCAAGGGAATCAGGGTGGCTTGGGTTTTCTGGCCCGCCTTCCCTATTTCTTGACACCGGTGACAAGACCTGCAATACTCCTTCACCTGCTGGGTGAAGTTAGGTGAATAGAAATTCTGGGCCAACCACTGAGTAGTTCGTGCGATTCCCTGATGACCAGATAAGGGAATATCATGGGCAACCTTGAGCAACTGCTCACGATATCACTGGGGAACGACAAGCTGCCTGCCTAGCATCCTTCCTTCCTTCCGTCTGTACTGCCTGTGTATACATAAGTCCATTTTCCCAATAAACCCTATGTCTTCCGTCACCTCCCTGTGCACCATCTGAGTCTGCCCAAGCCCTCAGCTTCTCTAAACTAGGGTCACTTCTCTGAGCAGCTGTGAACCCCTCACACCTTCCCAAGGCATGGGACAGGTCCCCTTCAGTCGCTAAACTAGGGTCTCTAGCACTAGCGTCAGGACCCTCAGGATCACAGTCAATCCCTACCCTCTGACAAGGGGTCACCCCTCCCTCTTTGAAGTAACCCTCTGTAGCTGGGTGGTTACTTGCTACTGGGGATATTTCTACCCTCTTTTTATCAGTCTCCCCCTCTGGAAACACAGGTTGGGGAACCAGCCTATCGGTATCTTCCCCAATGGCTACTGAGGGCTCAGGGAACTACAATTTTCCTTGGCTGCTTGGCTACGGGTAACTGTACATACCACGCCCTGCTGGAGATTGTTATCCAGGATCACATCCACTGCTAATGTGTTTGCTACAGCCACCTGTTGCACAGTTTCCCCTGTTTCACCCCAGTCCAGGAGAACACTGGCCAGTGGCAAGATTTTCTTAATACCCGCAAAGTCCTGTACAGTCATGTATTTATTGGGTATAAGCTGACCAGGCTGTACTAGATTCACTTTCACCAATGTCAAGGATGCCCCTGTGTCCCTTAACCCCTGAATCTGTATGCCATTTACCATGACTGGGTGCATGTGTTCCCTCATGTTCACTGGCATGCTTCTAGGGACACACAAACAACCCACTTCCTTTCTGGCACTACTTTGCGTATTATTGCTTGCCCTTCTTGGACACTGTCTGGCAATGTGCCCAGTTTCTTTACATAACCAGCAAACATTTCTTACTTCAGAGAAATCTTTTCTTTGAAACCTGGGGCTAACTGGTTTCGGTGGAGGCAGTGAGGGTTTTAGCTGCCCTGAAGGCGTGCTTTTCCCTTTCTGCACTGCCACACTCACCCCATTTGCTCTCAAAGCAGGTCTGCTCTTGGCATAGCAGTCCGAGAGTTCAGCAGCCTCTTGCACTGTTTTTGGATCTCAGTCCTCTAGCCAGGTTTTTAACTCTATTGGGCATGCCCAATAAAACTGTTCTAATAAAATCACATTTTCAATTGTATCAGCAGTGTTTGCCTCAATTGCTTCCCACCAATGTTTTAAAAACTGACGTTGTTTCGTGGCTAGCTCCTCATAGCTCATATCAGGGCTTCTCCTGAGCTTACGGAATTTAGCTCTGTATGATTCAGCAGTTAATTCAAACTTTTTTAGTAGTGCTGATTTTAACTTGCTGTACTCATCACTATCTTTATTGTCCATGTGACCCAATGCATCCCAAGCTTTTCCGGTAAGTAGCGGGGATAGCTGGAAGCTCCAGAACTCTGTAGGAATTTTAGCCTGAATACAAACTTTTCCAAAAGAATTTAAATGGTGTCTATATCCTCCCAGTCCTTGAACTCAGCTATTAATTTAGAGTTCAATTTGTAACCCAGTCCTGCACTCTCAGTTAAACCCAAGCCACTTACCTGCCCTGGTGACGCTGGTTGGAGTTATAGCTTCTCCAGTTTGTGTTGCCACTGGCGCTCCTCTCTCCTCTCCTCTCCTCTGCAGCTCTGCATTCTTGCTCTCTCTTCTCCTCTGCCTCTCGCTGGTGCTCACGTTCCTCACAGTCCACCTCCCTCTGTTGTCACTCTGCCTCCAGTTCTATCCTCCGCAACTCAATTTGCAACTTGAGCACCTCTGGATTCAGGATACTGGTGACCATCCCCTGCTGCTGTGGCCCTTCACTGACAGTAGCCCTGCTGTCTGCCTCATCGGCTCGGGACCCCTCACTGGCCACTAGTTCTGCCACACTCAAAGTCTGGTCCCTTTCAGTCACGGTTGGTGACTCACTGCTCTGGGTATCTGCTACCATCAGGGCCTCTATGAGGTTATGCTTACTGGCTTTCACCCCAAACAGGACTCCCCTGTCCCCGCACAACTGCTTTAAGAAATCTACAGTGTGCTTGCTGTAGTCGGAAGACATTTTCTTCTTCTCTCACTACTAATACTATACTGACTGGCACTTAAGAAAAAAAATAAAATGGGTGGGAACTTAACTGTAAGTCAAGGGATATAGTTCTGTTTCCTTTTGAAATAAAACACTGCCTTTCTTTTTTTACAAGTGAGCTAAATGGTTTCAAGCTAACACACTGAACAAAGAAGCTTATACCACCAAACGTTTATGCCACCACTGCCAACCAATCTGTCACAATCTCGCTCAGCTGGTCAACCCTCTACTCCCAAAGTGCCAACCTCTGCACCTATGATTTGTGTACAGTGAACAGACAAGGTAACCCTCTTGTCTGTTTTGTGGGTTCAAGTCACCTTAGTCTCAAGCTCTGAAGGGATTCAAACTGATAACTTCTTGTTAGCATACCCCATTATCAGGCTCAGATAATTCTGTCTTCAGGGGGCCAGATATCTTTGCCTATGGGCACCCAACCAGGTCTTTCAAATGAACCCTTAGAACTCAATGCAAGACTTTTAGAGAACTCTATCCATTTCCCAGTTTGGTATACAATAAGCCCATACACAGTGTACTTATAACTTTTAAAAGCTCCACCTAAAATAAAAAGAATTGTCAAGGCACTCCAGCAGTTTCGTTTGTAAAAAAAAATATCTTTACTTTAAAAATATCAAAACAGAACAATAATTACAGAACAAATATATATCCCAACACATACAGCCTTAAAACAAAAAGGAAAAAGTACAGTTCCTACAATACATACATTTAGACTGGTCTAATCTTACTCTTTTTCAGTGCTGTGATGATTCTCCCTCAGTCAGATAATATTCTCTTGTCTTTCTCTGTCAGGTTCTTTCAGCACTTAAACACACTTCTGAGCCGGTCTTCTCATGAGGTCACTAACTCCACCTTGGTGTATCAAACTCTATATTTACAATACAGGGTCTCCAAATAAAATATTTAAAAAAACATATGAGATGACCTCACTGACTTTCCTCTCCACAGGTTAACTGGTCAGAACTGTTTTTTGTTCTGCTACACATACATCTCAAAAGTTTCTTTGATCTAAGTCACTGTATTCAAAGCAAAAGTGTATTGGCCTCTTTAATCCAATCTGGACCTTGGAATCTACACCTCAGGTCTTTCTGATGTAATTCAAGGGTTCACTGGAAATGCATATTGGATCTTCCAGAATCGTCTGGGTCCTCCCTGGCTCAGACATCAAACCTCTTCAATGTCCATTCTGGCCCATCTTCGACACCCCTCCCCACAAGTCCTTCCCTGGCAACTATGCAAGTCAAAGGATCTTCCTGAGGGCATTATGAATGGCTAATCTTATTCCCTGGGATGAAAGCAAATTGACAAGGTAATTGCACCCCAGATCTCTGCAGTTTAAAATACCTCCTGTCCTTTGAACTTATTCCCGGGGGGTCTTGATGTGTCAGTTCCAGTAAGACAGTAGTTTCCTCAAACTGAGTTTTCCCATCACATATTTTATATGTAATGAAAAAATTAATACAGCACTCAAGCAGTCAGAGCTGGCTGTCTATGTCACAGGGAGTCCATCCTTCTCTTACCTGGTGTTCTGTTACCCATAGCAATTTTCCACAGCCTGTCCTCAATCTCTTGATTGGCATGTTCCTCACTGGTGTCAGACACTTGGATTCACAAGGAGTTCACTTTGGGAGTAGCCTAATGTAAGGAGCTGAAAACTTGGATTCCTTCAGTATCTTGTATCCAGAGCTTTGCTGGGTAGTGCAAGTAAGGTCGAAGCCTCTTCTCCCTGAGAGCCTTCATCGCCATCAGAACTTTTTTCCTGTTTGCCATCATTAGGAGAGGGTAATCTTGGTCAACATACACTTTTTGACTGTCTAGATTTAGGGCTATTTTGTTCCAAGCAAGTCTGAGGACTTTCTCTTTTGTAGGGTATTTTAGAAATTTAACCAGTATCGCTCTCGGGGGGGGGGTGGTCCCAGGTTTGGGTTTGGGGCAATGGAATGATGGGCCCTCTCTATTTCTAGAAGGAAGTCTTCACCTAGTGCCAGCTCTTGATGGAGCCAGGTGTCGATATATGCTGTCATGTCTGCTTGTTCGACTCCCCCTGGTATGCCAAATATGTGGATGTTATATGGCCTTGTTCACTCCTCGGCATCCTTGGCTCGAAGGGTGAGCTCTTTTTCTCTCTTGTGTAAATACGCCAGCAAACACCCGAAGGCCATATGTTCATTATGGAGTGAGTCTAGGTGTGTTTCAACCGCCGAGGTATGAGCTTCGGGCTTTTTAAAATCTGTTTACAATCCAGAGATTTTTGAGTCGATGCGATGTAGTATTTTCAGCATCCGATTCCAATCCACCTTGGTAAAGGTGGAAGTGAAGTTGGTATCTGAGCCGGAGTCTTCTTCATCCACAGAGGCTGTTAGGGCTGATGATTGAGACATGGCAGGACTTACAGGCCTCGATTCTGTCTGTAGAGCAGAGCACCTGTACATCGTGTTCAAATCTTTCTTTTTTGATTTCCTGATTCTTAGAGAAGTTTAGTCAGGATCTGGGTAGAATTATTTCAGCAAATTAGTGATGGATGGCACCAGATAACTCTGTTTATATGACCTGGGGTGTTAGAGCAACAAAGCTAAGCCACCATTCGGGTAGTGACATCACCGGAAGTCCCTTCAGAAGTAAAGTTATGTCGGTGTCTGTACAGGGTTCCCAGTTTATATTAATAGAGCTAGCAGTGATGTCTACATGTAGTCCAAAGGAGAATGTGTCATCAACGGTGACTTCTAAATATTTAAATGAACCAACCTGTTCCAGAGTGGCCCCCTTCTCATTGACAATGATGAGGGGGTGTAGTTTTTTTCTCATCTGTGTACCAGCAAACAAGGTGGTTTTGGTCTTTTTGTAGTTCAAAATCAAATCATTTAGCTTGAAACAACCATCTAGGAAGCCAAAGCTGCACTGTAGATTTCGGGTGAGAAACTCATGGCATGTACCACTGATGTAGATGACAGCATCATCCATGTAAAGGAGCACCTTTGTTTTAACTCTTTCTGCATTTAACAAATTGGACAGGGTCAGGGTCTTATTCAACCCTCTTACTCCATCTGTCTGCAAACCCCAGGAATGAATCACCCACACAATTGTTTTCCTGTGTTTAGTTGCACCTGTTAAGAAGACCTCCATGGTTCTCCACTGGTAGGTGTGATTTATTGGTAGACTGGCCCTACTTTAGCTGCTTCTCCTTGCACGTTAATCAAATTAATGCCATTATTTAAGATTGTTGCAAAACACTACTTTAATGCATATATTAGAGTTATAGATTATATTGCTAGAAACCTTTTGAGAACTAAATATGTTTGAATGTATAAAGATGCTGGATGTATATATACATCCACAGTCTTCTAAGGGTGTATCTGAGCATCTCTGATGGCCTCTACTTTATCTGTGATAACTAAGTTTAAAACATAGTTCCCTCTTGTTGTAGCATTCACCACGTGGTGTAACCCAGCATCCAGACACTGGGAAATAATGATCATAACATGATACAGATCTCCCTTCTAATAAAAACAATGAAAGCAAAGGGACACACAATTACAAAGAATTATAATAGGGCAAATTTTGAATTAATAAGAAAAAAAACGTAAGAACTGGGATTACAGGCAACACTATACTTCATCAAGTGTGGAACATATATGGTCAATAGTTAAAAATAAAATACTAGAACTTGAACTAGCATATATATATATATATATATATATATGTGATAAACCTTTATATACTGTAACAACAAGGGCAAAGTACCAGTGTGGTGTACTCATAAGATCAGAAGGCAACTCCAAAAAGAAAAAAAAAAAAAGATTTGCATGTAAAGCCATGAAAAGGAAAGAAAGCAGTTTCAACACTGAAAAATACATAAGACAACTAAAAAACTGTAAATACATGATAAGGAAGGAAAGGAAAAATTGGAATTTAGAATAGCACACACCAAAGACAATGCTAAATACTTCTATGCCTATTTTAGCAACAACCGTGAAATAGACAGAACTGTAGGACCAATATTTCATGATAAGCAGGAAATAGGGATCGTAAGCTGCTACCAGATGTATTTAATAAATACTTCTGTTCATTCTACATGAATAATAACAATATGGCAACAGGGAGTCAGGGTAAGTATGTAAGTAAATCTTTATTTATGAAGTGCCCTATCTCTGAGGCTCAGATCGCTTTATAATGTACAGTGAGACAAGAATGAATCCACAGTTCAAAAGCAACAATAACAAAGCAAAAAGGGGAATAATTAGATAAAATAAATAAAACTGAATCAATTAAGATCATAAATCAGTATATCTCAGTTCCAAAATGCCTGCTTGAAGAGATGTGCTTTCAGGCCTTGCTTAAAGGCTCCCAATTAGGGGATCTCCTTCAAGGACCTTGGAAGTGAATTCCACAGGGCTGGCACAGCCACTGCAAATGTGCAGTCATCTGATGTTTTTAGCCAGGCCCTGGGAATTACTAGAAGGCCATCCTCAGAGGAGTGGAGCGAATGCTAAGAGTGGTAGGGAGTCAGGAGATCAGATATATGGCTTGGACCCAGACCATATAAGGCTTTATCGGTAAGAAGACTCACCTTGAAGGAGATTCTCCATCTCACTGGCAGTCAGTGCAGACCATGCAGCATCGGGGTCTAATGAAATGACCTTGGAAGGCCTGTCAGTAACCTGACTGCAGCATTCTGCACTAGCTGTAGGTGATGCAGGACTCCTCCACTAACTATGAGATAAAGAGTTTTTCAGTAGTCAAGTCTGGATGTCACAAATGCATGCACCAGTGAGGGCAGGTCCTCGAGCGGGATAAGGGCTTTAATCTATATGATATTCCTCAAGGGATAAAAATTACTACAGACAACAGATAACACTTGAGCCTCAAATGTCAATCCATCATTGAAGTTAATTCCCAGATTTTTCACCCTTGTGGTGGCCATCAATGGAGTTGAGCCCAGCATCAAGGCGGGGCTAACCTTGGCAGTCTCCACTTCCTGCCAGTGACCAGACTCAATCACTAGTACCTCTGTTTTGTGTGGATTGAGCCTTAGCTAGCTGGAGGACATCCAGTCTTAGATCTCAGCAAAGCATGCATTTAGTACTTCCATGGCGCCACCGGTTCTGGGTGCAAAAGACATATACAACTAGGTGCCATCTGCATAACAGTGGAAGCCCATAGTGTAATATCAAATTGTCTTGCCCAGGGGCAGCATGTACACAATGCAAACAGCATGGGTAAGAGGATCAAACCCTGGGGGACTCCACATGGCAGGGGTCTCAGGTGAGAGGAGAAACCCCCCCACACAACCCTTTGCATCCTGACAGGTAGAAAGGACTCATACCACTTGATGACAGTACCGGTGAGTGCACAGAGCCCCCTAAGGCAATCCAACAACACACCATGGTCTACAGTGTCAAGCCTGAAGAGAGATCGAGGAGAATGAAAAATTACCACTATGCTCTATCTCTAGCCCAGAGGAGGTCATTATGCACCCAGTCTAGTGCTGTTTCAGTACTGTGCCTTGACCCAAATCCAGACTGAAGGGGCTCAAAGATGTTGAAAGCAGCAAGATGGACTTTGAGCTGCAGCACCTTGATTTTCTCAATACCCTTGCCCAAGAAGGGTAGGTTACAGATGGGTCTGTAATCTGCCAAGATACCAGGGACTGTGGAACAGCCTCTCAGAAAGCAAACACTGGACAATCTTGCCGAACACTGGGCCAAAAGACTCCACACATCTCATGAGGAGATGTGCCGGGCCTTGGTCCAGTTCACAAAATGTGTGCCGCAGCAACATCATCTCACATACTTCCTCCACCTCCACTGGCCTAAATTCACCAAAGACAACCAGAGTGCAATTAGTAACATCTGACTGACCACTGCGGGGGAACAAAAACCCCGTTGGACAAATACTGGACCTGATGGAAGACACTGTCAGAGAAGAACAAAGAGAACTCTTTACACTTGGCCACTGACGCTGCAACATTAGGCTGTAGGCAGACTGGATGAAGTAGTCTGTCAATAGTCCTAAAGAGCTGAGTTGTTCTATTCTTCCCTGCACCTATATCCCTGGATAGGAGGAGGAGAGTCAGCACTAGATTCTAGTTTAAAGAGCAAAATCATAAGTACCTTGGAAGTTGATAAATTTAATTGAAAAAAAATTAAGATTAACCAATTGGCAGGTCCAGATATGCTACACCTAAGACTCCTGAGAGAAACTGAGGAATGGTTGGTAGAACCCTTGACTGCTCTGTTCAACAAATCCCTTGAAAAAGGGGAAGTGCCTGAAGACTGGAAAAAAGCAATAGTGGTACCAATATTTAAGAAGGGTGATAGATCGGACATATCAAATTATAGGCCCATTAGTCTAACGTCAGTCCTTGGTAAACGCATGGAGACTATTACAGAGGAAAAATTAAACTTTGATATTAATATAAAGAACTTAATGGATAGGAGCAAACACGGTTTAAAAAAAAATAGGTCTTGTACTACTTGTCACAAACGCAATCCGGGGGTCAGGCCCTCTGCTCCCACAGTGCCCAACCTTGAAGTGCAATATGTGAAAAGAAAACAAACAGGGTAACCCTCCTGTCTGTTTTAGGTCTGATCAACTACCAGTCTGGAGTCCTGGGGTCAAATGTGAACAATTTTTCTCTAGCATGCCCAGTTAACAGGTTCAAATATCAAACCTTCTTCAGGGAAATGCAATGCAATACTTAACTCAGCAGGCACCCAACCTCGTTCACAATCCCCCTTTTGACTCAGTTGAGACCTGGGTGCTTTTCTTCTCTCGGTGCATATGGTAACACACTGTAAGCGCTTAACAGTTCTGTTAGAATTAACAACACTGTCCCAGCATTCACACTCAAAATGAGGAAAAGGCGCAGGCAAGATTTCAAGGAAAACAAAGTTAACTAAAATTAAAAATAGTAAATGAAATACAAAACACAGACCATATAACATTAAGGGTACAGTCATAAAAATTATATGGACAATTATAAACAAACCACCTTATTATTGAGTATCTAACCCTACCCTAGTTTCAATTAGTAAATTGTGGTGGTCGAATTACCAAACTTTAGTAGAAGTGCTTCTTGAGAGTGTGTTCTTTCAGGAGTCCAGAAATAAATAGCACAATCTTCTCTCAGCTTTGACAATCTATAAGGAACAAGGGTCCCACCCAGCTTGTGAGGTCACAGTTCAGTGGTGTTGCTGGCTGTGAGGTCAATCACATTTCCTGTATACCAAATTAGTCTCATGCATCTGCATATTCCTAAGCATCCCACTTAAAAAAAAACTGATATGTTATATATATATATATATATATATATATATATAGAAGGGATATACACTGGAGAGCTGCCAGATAAATGATTTATCTACACAAGTGCTGTTTGACCTCGGGTAACCTCATGAGTGGTGTATGCCACGAGTGAAGTATCCGAGGTCAAACAGCACAAGTGTAAATAAATCATTTATCTGACAGTTCATCATTGTATATTTCATTTATGCAAAAGGGATGCTTTCTTTCAGTGCAGGGACATTTGCTTTTGATTGCTCATCTTTTTGTGCATATGTTTGTCAAGAAACTGAACAAAAAATTGCATTTTCTGCTCTTTTTTGCTAATTATAAATAAATCTATAAGTATCTATAAATGAAACACCACTCATTTTGTAGATAATTTTGTTCTGAACAACTTTTATGCTCACAGTACCATGCTACTGTATCTTTTCTCATTTTAAAGTTATTCACATTTGAATATGGGTAGTTCTGCTACTGAGGCCGAACATTTTAAATGAGTTCCGGAGTGATTGTGATATAGCTACTATATGGATAAATTTTATTTATTAAATGGCTGTGAAGATAAATGGATTTATTCAATGACTTTTGAGCCCACTCCTGTTGCATATATATATATATATATATATATATATACTTTTTAATTAGTGAGCCACAATTTTATTGCAGGTCAGAATTACCCCATTGATCTTCAGCTGACATTCCTGAGCTATTTCTCTTAGTGGTGAGAAGTTTAACAGGTACCTGTCAGAAGTTGGCTTACCTCCTGAGAAGTTGAAAACTGCAGCCTGTTTATGGCCAGTTTCCTAGATTCACGGTAAATGGGTGTTTTACAATCTGTTACAACCTGGTATCTAAAGGAAGCTCTTAATTAGATTTTCCACTCAGCGGGAGAACAGTATTTTATTGAAAATCCAAGGTCCCACGATGCCTTGTGCTGACTGCCATACTTCCCAAGCAGAAATTCAAAGAATCATATTTATATCATAAATATACTGTAATACAAATAATAACAAGCAGATTGGCAAGCCATCACAGTCCTCCCTCCTAGACTGAATTTGGGGGACTCTATTGCTAGGCATGGGATGAGTTTTCCAAATTCAGTTCACTGTTCTAACTGATATGATAGCCCATCTGCATTTGTGTTTGATGCCCCTGCCCTGTGAGTAAGAGTCAGGTCGTAACCTGGCAAGGCAAGTCTCCATCCTAAAAGCCTACCGTTTGTTTTACCCATTTGTGCCAGCCAAACCATGGGATTATGGTCTGTTTGTACCTCGAAGTGCCACCCATATAGGTATGGCTCTAACTTCTTTCATGCCCACACCATTGCAAGGCATTCTTTCTCCACTGTAGAATAAGCCTGCTCCCTGTGAAGTAATTTCTTACTGAGGTACACTATTGGGCGATCTTTCCCTTGGTTAGAAGTCTGGCTAAATACTGCCCCAATACCCAAATCTGAGGCATCTGTCTGGACTACAAATGGTTTACTGTAGTCTGGACTGGCTAATACAGGAGCATCACACAGTGCCTCCTGTAGCCATGTAAAGGCTTGTTCACAGGCTGGTTTCCAGTTTACATTTTTAGGCATTCTTTTCTTTAGCAGGCCACATAGCGGAGCTGTCAGGGCACTGTAGTATGATTCAAAGTTTCTATAGTACCCTGTGGTCCCTATAAAACTCTGAACCTGCTTCTGTGTTTCAGGTCTGGGCCATGCCTCGATTGCCTCAATTTTTGCTTGATTAGGATGGAGCTGTCCCTGCACTACTACATATCCTAGGTATGCCACCTCAGCCATGGCCACCTGGCACTTTTCAGCTTTTAAAGTTAGCCCAGCCCTCTGTATCCTGCCCAGCACTTCCCTAAGGTGGGACAGGTGTTCCTTCGTGGTGGCACTGAAGATGGTAATATCATCCAGGTACACCACAGAGTACTCTTCAGTACCATTTAACACCTGATTCACCAACCTTTGGAAGGTGGCATGGGCATTCTTCATTCCAAAAGGCATTACTTTATAATCAAACAACCCTATCGGAGTGATGAAGGCCGACCTCTCCCTATCTCTGGCAGTTAACTCCACCTGCCAATACCCTTTTGTCAGGTCAATGGTGGTAAGGTATGTCGCCCCGCCCAACTTGTCCAGTAGTTCATCCATCCGTGGCATTGGGTGGGCATCTGACTTCATGACTGTGCTGAGTCCACGATAGTCCATGCAAAAACAAGTAGCGCCATCTGGCTTGGGAACAAGAACTACAGGTGAGGCCCAGGGCTGTGGGATTTCTGGATTACCCCTAAATCCAGCATTTCCCACACCTCCCTCTTAATGTCCTTTTGGATGGCCTCTGACATCCGATATGCTGTCTGCCATATGGGTGCTTGTGTCTCCATCTCTACATCATGTGTCGCTAAGGGAGTTAGTCCAGGTTTGGCACTACACAATGGGGCAAAGTCTGCTAAAACCTCCCTTACTTCCTAGATCTGGTCTGGGATCAACTGGGGCAACATTTTGATTGCCTCCACAGAGGACTCTCACTTGCTTTCTTCCAGTAAGTCCAGAAGGGGGTCTTCTTCGTCTGTCCTCTCCCCAGGATAACACACTGCAAAGACCATGTCAGCTCAATTTGCATATGACTTCATCATGTTGACATGGTACATCCTTTGGGTATGTCTCCTGTCAGGCAGTTCTATAATTTAATTTATGTCATTCACCTGTCTGACTACTTTGTACGGTCCTGCCCACTCAGCCTGCAGCTTATCTTTCTGGACTGGGATTAGGACCATGACCTCCTGACCCACAGTGTACAAGTGAGCTTTGGCTATTCAATCATTCCATACTTTTTGCTTTTGCTGGGCAGCTGCCAGGTTGCTCTGGGCTGTTCCCATAAACTCCTTCAGCTTTTCCATAAACTTAAGAACATAATCCATTATGGAGTTCCCTGGGTGGCGTGCTTGCCTTCCCAGTCCTCCCAGATCAAGTCTAGGGGCCCACACACCCTGCGTCCATATAAGAGCTTAAAGGGAGAAAACCCTGTCGACTCTTGGGGCACCTCCCTGCATGCGAACAACAGGTGGGGAAGATATTTCTTCCAGTCCCTCCCATGCTGTTCAGCAAATGCATGGAGCAGTGATTTAAGGGTACCATTAAATCTTTCCACAACCTCGTTGGCTTGTGGATGATAAGGTGTCATGTGTCTCTGCACCACCCCACACTTCTCCCACAAACATTTCATCAGGTCTGACATAAAGGAACACCCTTGATCAGTGATAACCTCCTGCGGGAACCTGACATGGGAGAAAATCCCTAGCAAGGCATCTGCTACTTTGTCTGTCCTCAATGAGGATAGGGCAACTGCCTCTGGGTACTGGGTGGCATAATCCACCACTGTAAGGATAAGCATCTTCCCGGAGGAGCAGGGGGTATTCAAAGGCCCGACAAGATTCATTCCTACTCTCTGGAATGGCTCTTCCACTATGGGCAAGGGATTAGTGCAGCTTGGGTTTTACTACCCGCCTTCCCAATTTCTTGGCACCAGTGACAAGACCAGCAATATTCCTTCACCTGAAGTTGGGCCAGTAGAAATTCTTGGCCAATTGCTGCATAGTGTGCATGATTCCCAGATGTCCAGACATGGGGATATCATGAGCAATCTTGAGCAACTGCTTACGGTACCCCTGGGGAACAACAAGCTGCCTGCCTATCACCCCTCCCACTGTCCTTATGTCCTGCATATATAGCAGTCCCTTGTCCCAGTAAACTCTATGTCTCCCATAACCTCCCTGTGCACCATCAGAGTCTGCCCAAGCCCTCAGCCTCTCTAAACTAGGGTCATTTTTATGAGCAGTGAAAAATCCTTACACATTTCCAAGGTATGAGACAGATCCCCTCCAGTTTCTAAACTAGGATCTCTAGCTCCTGCATCAGGGCATTCAGGGTCACTGCCATCCCTAACCCTCTGACAATTGATTACTCCTTCATCCTCAGAGTAACCTTCTGTAACTATTCTGATAACTGCTACCTGGGGAATTTCAACCCCCTTTCACTATTCTTCATAGCAGGAGACACAGGCTGGGGAACCAGCCTCCCAGTGTTTTCCACAGGGGCGTCTATGGGGTCCTGGGAACCACAACTTGCCTTTGCCACCTGACCGTGGGTAACTGCACATATCATCACCTTTTGGAGATTGCTTCCTATAATCACATCCAGTGCAAGATTTTCTGCCACTGCAATGTTTTGCACAGTCTCTCCTGTCTCACCCCAGTCCAGGAGAACACTAGCAAGTGGCAGAGTTTTCTCTTCCCCAGTGAATCCCCATACTGTAACAAACTGTCTGGGTATAAGCTGTTCAGGCTCAACCAAATCCCCTTTTACCAAAGTAAGGGACTCGCCCGTGTCCCTTAAACCATGGGTCTGCACCCCATTCACAGTAACTTGGTGTATGTGCTCCCTCATGTTTACTGGCATGCTTTCAGGGATGCACAAAAACATTGCCTCTTTTCCAGCACCACTTTGTGTGCTCTGTGCCTTTTTAGGACACTGTCTGGCAATATGCCCAGGTTGTTTGCAAAGCCAACAATCATTTCTTTTATTAGGCAAATATTTTCTTGGTAACCTGGGGCTGCCTGCTTTCTGGGGAGGCAGCAAGGGTTTTAGTTGCCCTGAAGGCACACTTTTCCCTTTCTGTACTGCCACACCCACCCCACTCTCTCTCAGAGCATGTCTGCTCCTGGCATAGTGGTCCAAGAGCTCGGCAGCCTCCTGCACTGTTTTTGGATCTCAGTTCTCTAGCCAGGTTTTCAGCTCTGCTGGGCAAGCCCAAAAGAACTGATCCAAAAGTACAACATTCTCAATTTTCTCTACAGAGTCTACTTGGATCCCGTCCCTCCAACGCTTCAAAAACTGACGTTGTTTGGTAGCTAGCTCCTCGTAGCTCATGTCAGGGCCTCTCCTAAGCCTACGGAACTTAACTTTGTGCACTTCTGCTGTCAAGTCATATTTTTTTAACAATGCAGCTTTAAGTTTGCCATAATCATTACTGCCCTGATTGTCCATTTTACCTAATGTGTCATGAGCTTTCCCGGTAAGCAGCGGGGATAGCTGGAAGCTCCAGGAATCTCTGGGAATGTTTGCCTGAATGCATACTTTTTCAAATGAATTTAAAAATGTATCCATATCTTCCCCCTCTTCAAATTCAGCTATCAATTTAGAATTTAACTTGTAAGCTAGTCCTTGAGTACCAGGTTCACCCATGCCACTTACCTGCTCTGACATGGGTCTTTGGAGTTATAGCTTCTCCAGTTCAAATTTCCTTTGGTGCTCTCTCTCCTCTCACTTGTCCTCTCACTGCTATCCCGTCTCCTCTCTCCTCTCTCTCTCTCTCCATCTCCATCTTCCTCTGTTCAAGCTTCCTTCGCTGCTGGGCTTCAAACCATTTCTGATTAAATTCCAGCTCCATTCTCTGCAACTCCATCTGCAGTCTGATCCCTTTTGGCTCCAGCATAATGGCGATCCTCCCCTGCAGCTGTGGCTCTCTGTTCACACTGGTCCTGCTGTCTTCCTCCCTGGGTCTGGACACTGTGATGGACCCTGGCCCCTCCATGCCAAGGTCTGGTCCCTTTCAGTCACTGACTGTGACTCGAGGTCTTGGGCATCAGCTGCCACTGAGCCTCCATGAGGTGCTGCTTGTTTTGCCCTCACAATGGACTCCTCTCTCCTGGCACAACTGCCTTAAGTATTCTGCAGTGTACTCACTGTAGGTGGAAGTCATCTTCTTCCCTAATCTACGACTACACTAGCTTGCGCTGAAAAAAATAAAACAGGTAGGGAACTTTGACTGTAATCACAATGATATATTTCTTCTTTCTTTTAAATTACTGTATTATTTTGTGTGCGAACTGTCACAGTTTATCAATCTGACACACTGGACTGTAAATGCTCATGTCACCAAATAATTGCACAGTATGCAAACAAATCGTTTTGATTGCAGCACTGCAAAAAAATCTTTTAGATTGCACCGCTGCCAACCATATCTGTTACAAACGCACTCTTGGGGTCAGACCCTCTGCTCCCACAGTGCCCAACCTCAAAGTGCAGTATGTGAACAGGCGACAAACAGGGTAACTCTTCTGTCTGTTTCAGGTCCAATCAACTACCAGTCTTGAGTCCTGGGGTCAAATGTGAACCCTTTTTCACTAGCATGCCCAGTTAACAGATTCAAATATCACACCCTCTTCAGGGAAATGCAGTACGATACTTAACCCAGCAGGCACCCAACCTCATTCACAATCCCCCTTTTGACTCAGTTGAGGCCTGGGTACTTTTCTTACCTTATGAAATGGGTATCACAATGTAAGCAATTTAATTGGACGTTGAGTATGCACTAAAGTGTCTAACACACGGAAATAAGCTCAGCTGGGCATTGATATGTGTGATAGTACCAGCTTAGAACTTTCAAAATTGAAATGACAGCCATTTTTTTATCCACTAGCAACAGTAGCCAAACAGAAAAGTACGCAGATCACTGACTGTCATCTGTGCCACCGTCCTCAAGTCTTAAAACCACCCACCTCAGTTCATTGCAACACATTTTAATGCTGAGATGTGTTCTCATTCTGCCTGCCCACTCACTCACAGCACTCTCCTACAGCTGCTGAGATCTCTTCCTGTTCCGTTTTACCCACCTGTCTGCTCGCTAATAGTACTCTTTGACCAGAGCAGCCACCTGCTTGATACTTGATAATTTTAGCCCTAAGATCCTTAATAAAAATAAGTTTAGTGCAGAGATTGTTCTACTCACCCATCCACTCACTCGCAGCACTCCTAAACCCACTGAGACCTCTTCCTGTTTTACCCGCTTGCTTGCTTGTTCACAGTCCTTCTTGACCCCAAAAAATACAGCCCTGTGGCAGAGGAACTATTTTATTTAAATTAAAGAAAAAGATTTCAGTTTTTTATTACTTATTAAAGTCATTTTTACTTTCACATGCATCCATAATTTAGATGCCCATTTCATAAGCGCAATAAGCTACTCCACTGACACTGTACCTATAATTATGCTCACAGTCTGTTGCTTAGAATTCTTGCTTTGGCTGGTAAAACTTAACACAGTCCTTCTTTGCAAAATGATTACACTGCTATACACAGATTCAGCTGGCTTTTTGGTGAAATCACACAGTTTGAGCTATTTCTGTTGGATGGTATTCACTGTTATCAGTAGCTGTTTGCTGCAATGAAAAAATGGCCTACAGCCAGTCTTGGAGGTCTCTGGAAGGAAGTGGGCTGGCAGTCCTGCCGATTGTCCCTCGGAACACCACACTCACAGTCCAGATGATCAAGATGTGGGTTAAGCCTGAATTTAAATAGAAAAGTCAGCTTTAAAACTTTTTTACAGCACTTTCAGTCACCGCGATGCTCCTCCTGGCAAGCCAGTTCACACACGCCACCCACTCTCCCTCTCGAATGCTGTGCAGTCTCTCTAGAGCTGGCTTGGGGGTGTGACTGATTGCAGTCTCACCAATCACTCGACGCCATGCAAATGAGCCTCTTTTCTCTTGAATGCCCTTTTTCTCCACGGCGATCATCGCGCAGGCAAATTTAAACTGCAAACCCACTTTTTTTTTTCAACTGTAGCTCCTCAGCGGGAGCCCATTTTAACCATTTATCATGGCCATTAAGCACAACAAGTCTCTCAGTCCACACAGAAAGCATTTCCAACATCTAGGGAAAAATTTTCCTTTTTGCTACCCACAGTTTTCCACACTTTTCTTTGACACAAGCACTTTTAAAAGCTGGCAAACACTGTAATTTGATGCAGGACAAGGGCATACACACTCGGACTTTACTGCTCCTTGGTAAACAGTTGGCAATATCACAACAGCACACAGACAACAACACACAGTGGCACATTTAGTTGGCATTGCTTCAGACTTTTTGGGCTACCCTCTGCCAGACAGTCAAAACACTAGCCACCGTCCAAGCAACCTTTCTTGTTCCTTCTCCCAAATTTTAACAGAATCCCAGCGGTAGGCTCCAAGATGCAACCCCCAGTCAGTGCTAAACTGAGAGGGCTACTACCCCTGCCTGTGTGGCTAGTGAACAAGTTGAGGGGCCGGGGTCCTATGATGTGGTGCCTCCATTTTTATAAGTTGAAACCTGGGGAGAAAGGTGTCACTCGGCATGGTGATTAGGTCTGGCTACTCTGCACAGGAGCCCCCAAGTAACTCCGAACATAGGAAACAATAACTGAAATGTCCAAAACAGAAGTTGGGATTCTAAAGTGTGGCTTTTATTCACAACAAAAGGGAACAATAAAGCACAGATGGACCCCCACTGGGGTAGACTCCTGGCAATGCAGATTTCTCTTGAAACAGACATTCATCTTCTAAACTTTTAAACCCTTGGGTTTAGAAACACTCAGGGCACTCTGCCCGAACTTGACTCTTCTCTGGTTTCCCTGGCTCAGCTCCCTTGCCAGCCCTTGGACTTCCTCCCATTTATCATGGATAATTATTTGTGGCTCCCCATATCACACACAAGCTCTCCTGGCTCTATCAGGGAATCTTCATCATCAATCCCACGTCTGGGTACTTTCCTCAGACACTGGCCAAGTACTTGAGAGAAAGCAAACAGGTGTCTCAAAATGAACCCGTAGAGGTGACTCTGGTCATGCCAGATAGGGGGTCTCCCACCTCTTGCTCCCATAGATCATACCCGGCCATTCCTCTGAACTTTAACACCTCATCTCTAAAAACACTACTTTGTAGACTCTCCTTAAATGTATGTCACATTTAATCTACGGTTCCTTCCATCCCAATATGTGCTGAACTTGAAACATACTTACAGAGTGGCTGTGTCCATTTCTCTAGACCCCCACAGAGTTAAGCAGTCCAATTCCCACAACTTTAACTGTACTTGGCTGTCTTTTCCTGACCCCACAGTAACAGTCACTTAAATTCACATTGTCCCAGGTGAAAACACATTGGCCCTTTAGCAGATCACCTCGGTTGCATTTGCCCAACAGTTTTTTTCTCTCTTCAAAGAAATCTCACAAAAACATCCGGTGCATCAGCACAAATCCTCACAGGCAGCTTCTTCTTCCCCTAGCTGGGCCAGGGGATTGCCACAGGAAGCAGGCTGAATCCTTCTCCCCATCTCCACAGGGATGGGGCCCTGAACCTTTTGAAAGCGGTCTCTACCACTTAACTTGGCTCTTCTTGTGTTCCTCTTCAGGTGAGAACACACACCTCAACAAATATATAGCTCTTCAGCAGAGCTAAGAGCTCTGAGGGCCTGCAGCTGCAGCACACCTCTTCTCTCTTGAGCCCACTACTGAACTACTCTTGACTCACTCCAAATTCCCCAACATTCTATCCTAACTTCCCTAGCTGCAACATTCCAGTGTGGCTTATGCAGCTGTGACAACTCTAAAATGATGTCATCCCTCAGTCTCAGCTGAGACTGAGAACAGAGTGAGACAGTCTGAAATCCATTTAACTGGAATTTCACAAGCTGCCTTCCCTGCCTGCCACTAGGTCTTACTGGGATTCTAGTAACCCTGGGTAACAGGGGGTTACACACACACATATATATATATATATATATATATATATATATATATATATGTACACGCACTTTTTTAAATTAGTGAGCCACAGTTTTATTACATGTCAGAATTACCCCATTGATCTTCAGCTGACATTCCTGAGCTACTGTATTTCTCTTAATGGTGAGAAGTTTAACAGGTACCTGTCAGAAGTTGGCTTGCCTCCTGAGAGGTGATAAAATGTAGCCTGTTTATGGCAAGTTTCCTAGATTCACAGTAAATGGGTGTTTTACAATCTGTTACAACCTGGTATCTAAAGGAAGCTCTTAACTGGATTTTCCACTAAGAGGGAGACCAGTATTTTATTGAAAATCCAAGGTCCCACAATGCCTTGTGCTGACTGCCATACTGCAATACTTCCCAAGCAGAAATTCAAAGAAACATATATTTATATTATAAATATACTGTAATACAAATAACAACAAGCAGATTGGCTATCCATCACACTACTAATATATTGGAAAAGTCAGTAATGCCCTAAATTTCAGCTCCCCAGTAGACATACTCTATTTGGATTTCCAAAAGGCTTCTGACAAGGTCCCACACCGTACATTTATTAGAAAGTTCAGACGTATGGGTGTACATAGTAAAATAGTATTTTTTATCTAAAACTGGTTGAAGAACAAAACACAGAGGGTGAGGATAAGAGGTACACTATCAGATTCAGGAGTGGCCTCAAGTGGGTTCCCCCAGCAGTCAGTACTGATCCAGCCCTATTTGCACTATGTATCAGTGACATGAATGAGGAGGCGGAGAGCTGGTTAGATACATTTGCTGATGACACTAAGATGGGGGATATGGTAGGCAACATACTGTAGAACAAATCAATACAATCGAAAAGGATTGGATGGTGGCTGAAAAATTGACCACGTGTAATGGAATGTCCTTTAGTAGTGACAAATGTGTAGTCATACATCTGTGACCAAACAAAAATAATACCCATAAATATAACCAGAATGGAGCCACCTTATGAGAAGATGAAAGCAAAAAGGATTTGTTTATATTCATAAACAAGGATCTAACATTTAGTAAGCATTGCAATAATGGTAATATGACATCCAACACATTACTAGATTTATTAGAAATTCATTGAAAACCAGATATGAAAATTGCATTATGCCACTATATAGAACATACTCTACATAAGCGCACACCTTGATTATTGTACTCCACTGTGGATTCCATACCTTACAAAAGATGTTGACAGCACAGACAGGGTGCAACATAGGGCTACAAAAATGATTAACAAACTAAAACACCACTCATATGAACAAAGACTGAAGGAACTGAGACTCCCTGGAGTGTAGGAGAGTCAGAGGGAATATGTTGCAACTATTTAAAATACCTAAAGATTAAGAACTGAAAGAAAGTTTAGGACTGGGACATTACTGAGACTTGGCTGGAGGATGACGCAGGTCTGATCTTAGAGGCATCGGTCCCCACCGGTCACTCAGTGGTGCATTGCCAGAGGAGGGAATGCATGGGTGGGGGGTGTGGCCATCTGTTTTAAATTCAGCCTGAACTTCTCCTTGCACCCAGTGGGGTCTACCTCATCATTTGAATATGTGGCGGTGTGTAGGGATCCAGGAGCAGCCTGCAAGATTCTCCTTGTTTACTGTCCTCTGGGATGGGTGGGGGAATTCATGCAGGAGGTCGTGGACTTCGTAGCCGACAAGGTGTTGGATTCATCTAGCTGGTTGATTTTGGGTGTCTTCATTGCCTGGATTGATGATGAATCTTCACTTTTTGGGAATGACCTCCTCCAGTTGATATCACTTGGTCTAGCACAAGCTGTTGCTTCTGTGGCTCACCACTATGACCACACCTTGGACTTGGTATCCTTACTGGGGCTTGAGGTCACTGATCTCAAGAATGATCGGGTTGCGTGGTCCAATCATTGCACAGTGGAGTTCTCATATGGGCCCCCCCAATAGTCCCTCCCCTGTTAAGATGGTCTGCTATCACCCATTAAGGGGATTGTCTCCACAGGAACTCTTGGCTGTAGTTGACTTTTCCAGTGTGTATGCTGCATGTGCGAGTGGCATGAGTGAGGCGGTCATGGCCTATAACAGGGTCTTCTCCGGGGTGCTTGATGCCATACCACTGCACCGATCCATATGCAACATACAACAAAGGTCTTCTCGTTTGAGACCCCATGGTTTGATGGGGCTCTCAAGTAGATGAAGATCATAGGTCATAAGTTGGAGCACTACCTGTCAATGAATGAGAAACTGGCTTTGAGAAATCACTATGGTGATTACCAAAGGGCAATCAATCATAAAAAGGCAGAGTTCCTGTCCAGGGAGATTGCTGCAGAGAGGAACAGATCAGCTCAGGTCTCTTGGACTGCCAACAGACTACTTCACCCAGTCTATCTACAGCCGAAAAGGGCATTTTCAACCGCATCATGTGAGGAGTTTACTCTTTTCTTCTCTGACAGGGTGTCTTCTATTCGGTCTGGGATCTCTCCAGTTGGGCAAAATCAGCCCCACAGTAGGGGGCCCGGTAGGAACAAGGGCATTCCTATTGTCTGGGAGGCATTTCAGCCAGTGGAGGTGGCTGAGGTGGTTGAGGCAATTTTGAAGCTGTGGATCACCTTTTGTGAACTGGACCCTGGTCCAACCCATCCCCTAGTAGGATGCACTGAGGCTATTGGTTCAGTGTTCACCAGGATAGTCCAATGCTCACTTTCAGAGGGAATCTTCCTTGACATCTTGAATGAGGCATTGGTGAGGCCCCTCTTAAGAAACCATCACTCAACCCTGATGTCCTGGTGAATTATAGACCCATCTCCAACCTCCCATTCCTAGGGAAGGTTGTTGAGAAAGTGGTAGCACTGCAGCTTGAGACACACCTTGTGGCCTTTGACATCTACTAGCCATTCCAGTCCAGGTTTAGGGCTAGGCATGGCACTGAGACAGCATTGGCTCAGGTGCAAAATGACCTCCTGAGGATGAGGGATAGAGGAGACTGGTCAATTCTCATTCTCCTCGATCTCTTATTAGCATTTGACACCATGCTGTTAGATCACCTTAGAGAGTACTGTGAACTCACTGGATCTGCCATCAACTAGTTTGAGTCTTATCTCTCGGACAGAAGGCAATGGGTGGTTATGGGGAATTTATCCTCCTCTCAGAAGTCCCTGTCATGAGGAGTTCCTCAAGGCTTGAACCTATCACTGATGTTGTTCGTGGTGTACATGCTGACACTGGGAGAGCTCGTTAGATGTTACAGTCTGGATTTTCACTGTTATGCAGATGATATCCAGCTGTAGATGTCATTTGCCCCTGGAATGAATAGCACTGTTGAAATGCTGAATAATTGCCTGGCCCAGATCTAGTGCTGGGTGTCCTCTAACTGGCTGAGGCTGAACCCTTACAAGATGGAGGTACTGATGATTGAGCCTGGTCGCAGATGTGATGGGGATGCCACTGGGGTGGCAACAGGGTTGGTCCTGGGATCCACCCTGTTGATGGCATCCTCTAGGGTCAGAAATCTGAGCATCATCCTTGATGACAGGCTGATACTTGATGCTCCGGTGTCATCTATTGTCAAAAGTGGTTTTTACCACTTAAGGAATGTCACCTTGATTAAACCCCTAATTTCACCAAAAGACCTGCTCTCACTGGTGTATGCCTTTGTGGCATCTAGGTTGGACTACTGTAACACTCTATACAGTACTTCAGGGTCAGTTGAGGGATCCTCCGCTGACTGAAGCTAATGCAGAATGCAGCGGCCAAGTTGATGACAGGTCTGCCCAGGTCTTGTCATGTGACCTCAGTCCTGTGAGGTCTGCTTTGGCTGCCTTTCAGGTGGAGGATCATCTTCAAAGTGGGTTTGTTCACCTATAAGGCCCTATAAGGCTCCCTGGTTATCTGTCCGACATCCTTACTCCTGCCATCCTGGTATGCTCCCTCTGTTCCTCCACCAAAGATCTCCTATTAGTTTCAAGGACCAGGCTGAAAACCTCTGGTGATCACTCATTTGAGGTGGCCAGCCCAGTCCTCTGGAACTCACTCCCCAGTTCACTGAAGGAGGCCCTATCGGTGGAGGCATTTAAAAGTGGTCTGAAAACTCACTTGTTTAAGAAACTATATTTTGAAAATTGATGCTGATTTTAATCATGATTTATTTATTATTTCAGTTATGAATTTATTGTACATTTTATACCCTGTATGTCTGTCTGTTTAACCCTGTTAGCTTGATACATTTTTTGTAAGGCACCCAGAGCCCCTTGGATTGGGTGCCATATAAATAAGTACGTACTTACAATTATTTACTAATTGGAGTATCACATAAGGGATTTTGACCTAAGGTGCCAGAATAGGCAACTTGAAATAGATCCAGCCAAGAAAAATGATAGAAGGGGCATTATCACTTTAAGAGCAGCAGAAGTTTGGAATGGACTACCTATGAAGATGATACAGTCAGACACAATTGCCTCATTGAAGACTAAGCTTGATGAATATCTGATACATGCTAATGAAACAACGTGGACCAACAAAGGCAGAAGACAAACTCGATGGGCACTAGCTTTTTTCTGTCTAATACCAAGTATAGTATCAAGTATGTTCTAAAGCCACACAAGTCAGGAACTGTTGTGCTAAGGTTTTCAATACTAATGCCATCCCCCATCCATCGCATATGCTCATGACCCAAGGCAAAACTACAGGTCCTAGGCTGTACCCCATAGGTTTACTTCTTCAAGTTACATGTCTGAGGCTGTGCACCATGTGACTAGAGCAATGCACAATGGATGTAAGATACACATTGGAGGCTGTGCCCCATAAGTCTACTGCTTCATGCTACAGATCTGGAGCCACGCCCCAAGGATCTGATACTTCATGTAGGGGCCTACAGGACCCAGTGCAAAGCATGATATAGGACTGGATCTATGCACCATGGATCTGCTACTTCACAAAGGGCCCACAAAACCTAATGCAAAGTAAGATACAGGTCTGGAGCCATGCTCCATGGATCTGCTACTTAACATAGGGCCTACAGGACCCAGTGCAAAGTAAGATACAGGTCTGGAGCCATGTTCCATGGATCTGCTACTTAACATAGGGCCCACAAAACACAGTGCAAAGTAAGATACAGGTCTGGAGCCATGTTCCATGGATCTGCTAGTTCACATAGGGCCCACAGAACACAGTGCAAATTAAGATACAGGTCTGGAGCCATGTTCCATGGATCTGCTACTTAACATAGGATCCACAGAACACAGTGCAAAGTAAGATACAGGTCTGGAACCATGCTCCATGGATCTGCTACTTAACATAAGGCCCACAGAACACAGTGCAAAGTAAGATACAGGTCTGGAGCCATGTCCCATGGATCTGCTACTTAACATAGGGCACACAGAACACAGTGCAAAGTAAGATACAGTTCTGGAGAAATGCTCCATGGATCTGCTACTTAACATAGGGCCCACAGGGTCTACTGCAAAGCAAGATACAGGTCTGGAGCCATGCTTCATGGATCTGATATTTCACATAGTGCCAATAGAACATAGTGCAAAGCAAGATACAGGTCTGGAGCCATGTTCCATGGATCTGATACTTAACATAGGGCCCACAGGGTCTATTGCAAAGCAAGATACAGGTCTGAAGCTATGCTCCATGGATCTGCTACTTGACATAGGACCCACTGGAGCCATGCTTCATGGATCTGCTACTTAACATAGGGCCCACAGGGTCTATTGCAAAGTAAGATACAGGTCTGGAGCCATGCTCCATGGATCTGCTACTTAACATAGGGCCCACAGAACATAGTGCAAAGTAAGATAAAAGTCTGGAGCCATGCTTCATGGATCTGCCACTTAACATAGGGCCCACAGGGTCTATTGCAAAGCAAGATACAGGTCTGGAGCTATGCTCCATGGATCTGCTACTTAACATAGGACCCACTGGAGCCATGCTTCATGGATCTGCTACTTAACATAGGGCCCACAGGGTCTATTGCAAAGTAAGATACAGGTCTGGAGCCATGCTCCTTGGATCTGCTACTTGACATAGGGCCCACAGAACACAGTGTAAAGTAAGATACAGGTCTGGAACCATGTTCCATGGATCTGCTACTTAACATAGGGCCCACAGAACACAACGCAAAGTAAGATACAGGTCTGGAGCCATGCTCCATGGATCTGCTACTTAACATAGGGCCCAAAGAACACAGTGCAAAGTAAGATACAGGTCTGGAGCCATGCTTCATGGATCTGATATTTCACATAGGGCCCCTAGAACATAGTGCAAAGCAAGATACAGGTCTGAAGCCATGTTCCATGGATCTGCTACTTAACATAGGGCCCACAAAACATAGTACAAAGCAAGATATAGGTCTGGAACCATGTTCCATGGATCTGCTACTTCACAAAGGGCCCACAAAACCTAGTGCAAAGTAAGATACAGGTCTGGAGCCATGCTCCATGGATCTGCTACTTAACATAGGGCCTACAGGACCCAGTGCAAAGTAAGATACAGGTCTGGAGCCATGTTCCATGGATCTGCTACTTAACATAGGGCCCACAAAACACAGTGCAAAGTAAGATACAGTTCTGGAGCCATGTTCCATGGATTTGTTAGTTCACATAGGGCCCACAGAACACAGTGCAAAGTAAGATACAGGTCTGGAACCATGTTCCATGAATCTGCTACTTAACATAGGATCCACAGAACACAGTGTAAAGCAAGATACAGGTCTGGAACCATGCTCCATGGATCTGCTACTTAACATAGGGCCCACAGAACACAGTGCAAAGTAAGATACAGTTCTGGAGAAATGCTCCATGGATCTACTACTTAACATAGGGCCCACAGAACACAGTGCAAAGAAAGATACAGGTCTGGAGCCATGTTCCATGGATCTGCTACTTAACATAGGGCCCACAGAACAAAGTGCAAAGTAAGATACAGGTCTGAAGCCATGTTCCATGGATCTGCTACTTAACATAGGGCCCACAGGGTCTATTGCAAAGCAAGATACAGGTCTGGAGCCATGCTCCATGGATCTGCTACTTAACATAGGGCCCACAGGGTCTACTGCAAAGCAAGATACAGGTCTGGAGCCATGCTTCATGGATCTTATAATTCACATAAGGCCAAATGGAACATAGTGCAAAGCAAGATACAGGTCTGGAGCCATGTTCCATGGATCTGATACTTAACATAGGGCCCACAGGGTCTATTGCAAAGCAAGATACAGATCTGGAGCTATGCTCCATGGATCTGCCACTTAACATAGGGCCCACAGGGTCTATTGCAAAGCAAGATACAGGTCTGGAGCTATGCTCCATGGATCTGCTACTTAACATAGGACCCACTGGAGCCATGCTTCATGGATCTGCTACTTAACATAGGGCCCACAGGGTCTATTGCAAAGTATGATACAGGTCTGGAGCCATGCTCCATGGATCTGCTACTTAACATAGGGCCCACAGAACATAGTGCAAAGTAAGATACAGGTCTGGAGCCATGCTTCATGGATCTGCTACTTAACATATGGCCCACAGGGTCTATTGCAAAGCAAGATACAGGTCTGGAGCCATGCTCCATGGATCTTCTACTTACCATAGGGCCCACAGAACACAGTGCAAAGTAAGATACAGGTCTGGAGCCATGCTTCAAGGATCTGATATTTCACATAGGGCCCACAGAACATAGTGCAAAGCAAGATACAGGTCTGGAGCCATGTTCCATGGATCTGCTACTTAACATAGGGCCCACAAAACATAGTGCAAATCAAGATATAGGTCTGGATCTATGCACCATGGATCTGCTACTTAACATAGGGCCCACAGAACATAGTGCAAAGTAAGATACAGGTCTGGAACCATGCTCCATGGATCTGCTACTTCACATAGGGCCCACAGAACACAGTGCAAAGTAAGATACAGGTCTGGAACCATGTTCCATGGATCTGCTACTTAACATAGGGCCCACAGAACACAGTGCAAAGTAAGATACAGGTCTGGAACCATGTTCCATGGATCTGCTACTTCACATAGGGCCCACAGAAGATAGTGCAAAGCAAGTTAGAGGTCTGGAGCCATGCTTCATGGATCTGCTACTTAACATAGTGCCCACAGGGTCTATTGCAAAGCAAGATACAGGTCTGGAGCCATGCTCCATGGATCTGCTACTTACCATAGGGCCCACAGAACCTAGTGCAAAGTAAGATACAGGTCTGGAGCCATGCTTCATGGATCTACTACTTAACATAGGGCCCACAGGGTCTATTGCAAAGCAAGATACAGGTCTGGAGCTATGCTCCATGGATCTGCCACTTAACATAGGGCCCACAGGGTCTATTGCAAAGCAAGATACAGGTCTGGAGCTATGCTCCATGGATCTGCTACTTAACATAGGACTCACTAGAGCCATGCTTCATGGATCTGCTACTTAACATAGGACCCACAGGGTCTATTGCAAAGTAAGATACAGGTCTGGAGCCATGCTCCTTGGATCTGCTACTTAACATAGGACCCACTGGAGCCATGCTTCATGGATCTGCTACTTAACATAGGGCCCACAGGGTCTATTGCAAAGTATGATACAGGTCTGGAGCCATGCTCCATGGATCTGCTACTTAACATAGGGCCCACAGAACATAGTGCAAAGTAAGATACAGGTCTGGAGCCATGCTTCATGGATCTGCTACTTAACATATGGCCCACAGGGTCTATTGCAAAGCAAGATACAGGTCTGGAGCCATGCTCCATGGATCTGCTACTTACCATAGGGCCCACAGAACACAGTGCAAAGTAAGATACAGGTCTGGAGCCATGCTTCATGGAACTGCTACTTAACATAGGTCCCACAAAACATAGTGCAAATCAAGATATAGGTCTGGATCTATGCACCATGGATCTGCTACTTAACATAGGGCCCACAGAACATAGTGCAAAGTAAGATACAGGTCTGGAGCCATGTTCCATGAATCTGATACTTAACATATGGCCCACAGGGTCTATTGCAAAGCAAGATACAGGTCTGGAGCTATGCTCCATGGATCTGCCACTTAACATAGGGCCCACAGGGTCTATTGCAAAGCAAGATACAGGTCTGGAGCTATGCTCCATGGATCTGCTACTTAACATAGGACCCACTGGAGCCATGCTTCATGGATCTGCTACTTAACATAGGGCCCACAGGGTCTATTGCAAAGTATGATACAGGTCTGGAGCCATGCTCCATGGATCTGCTACTTAACATAGGGCCCACAGAATATAGTGCAAAGTAAGATACAGGTCTGGAGCCATGCTTCATGGATCTGCTACTTAACATATGGCCCACAGGGTCTATTGCAAAGCAAGATACAGGTCTGGAGCCATGCTCCATGGATCTGCTACTTACCATAGGGCCCACAGAACACAGTGCAAAGTAAGATACAGGTCTGGAGCCATGCTCCATGGATCTGATATTTCACATAGGGCCCACAGAACATAGTGCAAAGCAAAATACAGGTCTGCAGCCATGTTCCATGGATCTGCTACTTAACATAGGGCCCACAAAACATAGTGCAAATCAAGATATAGGTCTGGATCTATGCACCATGGATCTGCTACTTAACATAGGGCCCACAGAACAGAGTGCAAAGTAAGATACAGGTCTGGAACCATGCTCCATGGATCTGCTACTTCACATAGGGCCCACAGAACACAGTGCAAAGTAAGATACAGGTCTGGAAACCATGTTCCATGGATCTGCTACTTAACATAGGGCCCACAGAACACAGTGCAAAGTAAGATACAGGTCTGGAACCATGTTCCATGGATCTGCTACTTCACATAGGGCCCACAGAAGATAGTGCAAAGCAAGTTAGAGGTCTGGAGCCATGCTTCATGGATCTGCTACTTAACATAGTGCCCACAAGGTCTATTGCAAAGCAAGATACAGGTCTGGAGCCATGCTCCATGGATCTGCTACTTACCATAGGGCCCACAGAACCTAGTGCAAAGTAAGATACAGGTCTGGAGCCATGCTTCATGGATCTACTACTTAACATAGGGCCCACAGGGTCTATTGCAAAGCAAGATACAGGTCTGGAGCTATGCTCCATGGATCTGCACTTAACATAGGGCCCACAGGGTCTATTGCAAAGCAAGATACAGGTCTGGAGCTATGCTCCATGGATCTGCTACTTAACATAGGACTCACTGGAGCCATGCTTCATGGATCTGCTACTTAACATAGGACCCACAGGGTCTATTGCAAAGTAAGATACAGGTCTGGAGCCATGCTCCTTGGATCTGCTACTTAACATAGGACCCACAGGAGCCATGCTTCATGGATCTGCTACTTAACATAGGGCCCACAGGGTCTATTGCAAAGTATGATACCGGTCTGGAGCCATGCTCCATGGATCTGCTACTTAACATAGGGCCCACAGAACATAGTGCAAAGTAAGATACAGGTCTGGAGCCATGCTTCATGGATCTGCTACTTAACATATGGCCCACAGGGTCTATTGCAAAGCAAGATACAGGTCTGGAGCCATGCTCCATGGATCTGCTACTTACCATAGGGCCCACAGAACACAGTGCAAAGTAAGATACAGGTCAGGAGCCATGCTTCAAGGATCTGATATTTCACATAGGGCCCACAGAACATAGTGCAAAGCAAGATACAGGTCTGGAGCCATGTTCCATGGATCTGCTACTTAACATAGGGCCCACAAAACATAGTGCAAATCAAGATATAGGTCTGGATCTATGCACCATGGATCTGCTACTTAACATAGGGCCCACAGAACATACTGCAAAGTAAGATACAGGTCTGGAACCATGCTCCATGGATCTGCTACTTCACATAGGGCCCACAGAACACAGTGCAAAGTAAGATACAGGTCTGGAGCCATGCTTCATGGATCTGCTATTTCACATAGGGCCAAATGGAACATAGTGCAAAGCAAGATACAGGTCTGGAGCCATGTTCCATGGATCTGATACTTAACATAGGGCCCACAGGGTCTATTGCAAAGCAAGATACAGGTCTGGAGCTACGCTCCATGGATCTGCCACTTAACATAGGGCCTACAGGGTCTATTGCAAAGCAAGATACAGGTCTGGAGCTATGCTCCATGGATCTGCTACTTAACATAGGACCCACTGGAGCCATGCTTCATGGATCTGCTACTTAACATAGGGCCCACAGGGTCTATTGCAAAGTATGATACAGGTCTGGGGCCATGCTCCATGGATCTGCTACTTAACATAGGGCCCACAGAACATATGGCAAAGTAAGATACAGGTCTGGAGCCATGCTTCATGGATCTGCTACTTAACATAGGGCCCACAGGGTCTATTGCAAAGCAAGATACAGGTCTGGAGCCATGCTCCATGGATCTGCTACTTACCATAGGGCCCACAGAACACAGTGCAAAGTAAGATACAGGTCTGGAGCCATGCTTCATGGATCTGCTACTTAACATAGGGCCCACAAAACATAGTGCAAAGCAAGATATGGGTCTGGAACCATGTTCCATGGATCTGCTACTTAACATAGGGCACATAGAACATAGTGCAAATCAAGATATAGGTCTGGATCTATGCACCATGGATCTGCTACTTAACATAGGGCCCACAGAACATGGTGCAAAGTAAGATACAGGTCTGGAACCATGCTCCATGGATCTGCTACTTCACATAGGGCCCACAGAACACAGTGCGAAGTAAGATACAGATCTGGAACCGTGCTCCATGGATCTGCTACTTAACATGGGGCCCACAGAACACAGTGCAAAGTAAGATACAGGTCTGGAACCATGTTCCATGGATCTGCTACTTAACATATGGCCCACAGAACACAGTGCAAAGTAAGATACAGGTCTGGAACCATGTTCCATGGATCTGCTACTTCACATAGGGCCCACAGAAGATAGTGCAAAGGAAGTTACAGGTCTGGAGCCATGCTTCATGGATCTGCTACTTAAAATAGTGCCCACAATGTCTATTGCAAAGCAAGATACAGGTCTGGAGCCATACTCCATGGATCTGCTACTTACCATAGGGCCCACAGAACACAGTGCTAAGTAAGATACAGGTCTGGAGCCATGCTTCATGGATCTGATATTTCACATAAGGCCCACAGAACATAGTACAAAGCAAGATACAGGTCTGGAGCCATGTTCCATGGATCTGCTACTTAACATAGGGCCCACAAAACATAGTTCAAAGCAAGATATAGGTCTGGAACCATGTTCCATGGATCTGCTACTTAACATAGGGCTGATAGAACATAGTGCAAAGCAAGATATAGGTCTGGATCTATGCACCATGGATCTGCTACTTAACATAGGGCCCACAGAACATAGTGCAAAGTAAAATACTGGTCTGGAACCATGCTCCATGGATCTGCTACTTCACATAGGGCCCACAGAACACAGTGCAAAGTAAGATACAGGTCTGGAACCATGCTCCATGGATCTGCTACTTAACATAGGGCCCACAGAACACAGTGCAAAGTAAGATACAGGTCTGGAACCATGTTTCATGGATCTGCTACTTAACATAGGGCCCACAGAACACAGTGCAAAGTAAGATACAGGTCTGGAACCATGTTACATGGATCTTCTACTTCACATAGGGCCCACAGAAGATAGTGCAAAGCAAGTTACAGGTCTGGAGCCATGCTCCATGGATCTTCTACTTAACATAGGGCCCACAGGGTCTATTGCAAAGCAAGATACAGGTCTGGAGCCATACTCCATGGATCTGCTACTTAACATATGGCCCACAGAGTCTACTGCAAAGCAAGATACAGGTCTGGAGCCATGCTCCATGGATCTGTTTCTTAACATAGGGCCCACAGGGTCTATTGCAAAACAAGATACAGGTCTGGAGCCATGCTTCATGGCTTTGATATTTCACATAGGGTCCACAAGGCCCAGTGCAAGGCAAAATACAGTTCTGGGGCTGTGCCCCATGGATCCGCAGCTTCCCATTGGTCCCTGCATGAACCAAGCTGCACATCTAGAGCTGTGCCACTTGGGTCTACAGCTCAGTGCAGAGCCCATAGGGTCTGAAATGAAGCAAACCACAAGTACTAGGTTGTACCTCACTGGTCTGCTGCTCCATTTGTGAACTGCAGGTTTGAGACCATGCTCCATGAGTCTGCTCCTTCTACACTACTAAGCAGTGTACAGATCTGAGGCCATGCTTGACAAGTCTGCTTCTTTGCATATAGTCCTACATTAAATCACATATCTATGTGGCACCTGGGAGGTACTGCCCCAGACCTGTAGCTTTGCATTGGGTCATGACAGTAAGGGATGGGGGAAGGGATGGGATGGTTTAAAACCCTCACACCACATTTCCTGACTTTTGCAGCTTTTTAACCCTAATGAATGCATTAACATAATCTACTACAATTAATTTCCTTACTGTTTGAGAAAGTATAGCACTCAATGGATTATTTGTTTTTTGCAGGACCCTGTGCTTAATAGTAGGTAAGTTGTAACTTAGTAATAGAGGCATGACTTCCTTCATACAGGCCCTGCACAGACCCTGTGCAAACCAATATATGAGTAATGCCTTAATTCTCACAGGGCCTTGCAGTACCAGCATAAAGAAGCAGATGAGGTGTAACTTGCTTCTCACAGGGCCCCCCTGTGGGCCATGTTTGAAGCAACAAATGAGTCATACTACCTCAAATTCAGAATTCTTCCTCTGCCCACTCTCTTTCTACCACCCTAGCTAACTTCCTCACCACTAATTGCTCCTGTACCTGATTCGGCCATGCGCCAATTGCTTCCCTCCCCACTGCTTGACCAGTGGCCTTAGCTTTGCTATAAATGCTGACATATAGCCCCAACCTATGCACTTTTTCCCTGTGCCTTTTTGTCCTGCACCATCATGTGTTCTATGTCTCCTGTTGCTTATACCTGCATATTACTGTGTGCTAAATTTTCCCTTGTATTGCTGCTATATGTCAGGTAATCGTTATATGTTCCATACAATAGCCAATGTACTCCATGCGTTGTTGCTTGTCGTTTACTGCAATTGTATACATATGCTGCTATTTGCCTCTGTTATTTGCTCAGTTGATAACCTGTGTGTTATCCAACCCCCTTGTACTCCATCCCCCCAGGTTGCACCAGGAGACGAGCATCTTGTTGCTCAGTGTGCCTTTCCTGGTGAAACTATTTCAATAAATAAATAAATACCCATTATGCATGGTGCCAGACTTGCAGCTGGCTTCATACAGGGCTCTATGGGTCCTATACAAAGTAGCAGACTCCTAGAATACAACACAGACTTGTACTCAGCTTTACTCATGGCCCTGTGCACCAGATGCAAAGCACAGACTGGTTGGTGCTTGATGCAGCAAAGCTGTTGGGTATGTCACTGGATGTCTAGCTTGGTTCATGCAGGGCCCTGCACCCTATCTGAGGTGGAATACCCATCAGGCATAGCTTTGAATTTGTTGGATGTGTCATGTAGGGCCCTGCAGGCCCTATGTGAAGAAAAGGCCCATTGGTAGGTGTGAAATTTGCCACTTGGGTGGTTGTAAGGGAAGGTGGTTAGTGGTCTATTCCCAAAAATGTATAGGTAATGTGTGATGTCAAGAAAATGGAAAAAAGTTCAACGTTTGTTCAGTTTATGCACTTAGAATTTTGGGAGGCTGTGTTTTTTTCAATCACTCATACCTTTTTTCATAACTTTTGTTTGTCAGCTTTAAGAGTCTGGGAGATTACAACCCCCCATAACCACTTAGGTGTGGTGTTTGAATTTGGTCCAGAGATATATCTTCAGGGACACCAAATTCAACTTTTTTTTCAGAGTCTCTGCATACGTGCTGTAGGCTTTTTCAGGTTTTGTTTTTTCCTGAATTTTTTCCTTTTAATTGGCAATAGGTCAGAGATGACAGAGCAGAAGATAGAAATTAGCTAAGGAGGATGTAGGGCTGTGCTGCTTGGCCATTGTGGATCCTTCCAATTGTATGTATTGGGGTGATCATGGAAGCAAAGAGGGGGGCATGCATGCAGGGAGGGTAGGTGAGGGTGGGGGAGTTATTTTAATGTTGGTATGGGGAAGAAGGTGACATGGGTGTTAGAAGAGGGATGAGGGTGAATGATTTGCTTTTTCAGGCTATCAAGGAATGCTCTCCAATGTATCACCTCCATATCACCCGACCTCCACAAACTATATAAAAGCTACAAACAGGTATCTGCCTCTATCTCTGAAATCAAACAAAGGAGTAGAGGACACTGCAGAGCAGGACACTGCAGCACAGGAGCTAGCACAACAAAACTCACCCAAAACAGGGACCAAAACAAAAAAAGCAAAAAGGAAATCCAAAACACTTCTGAGCACAGGAGACTCCATGATTCGGGGAGTTGATAACTGACGTCTCCCAGGTTGGTACAGCAGCATGGAGAGACACTGACCACATTGCTAAAATTGTGCACAAAGCAGGAGAAAACATTGATGTCCTGGTACACATAGGGACTAATGATCTCACCAGCCAGTCAGTTGTGGAGACCAAGGAACACCTGACCAGGCTGGGAGACAAACTGTCATCCATTTTGTACAGCACCTCCTTCTCTGAGATACTGTTGGTCTGGAAGAGAGGGTCAGATGGACGGAAGGTCAGACAAGGGGGAGATAGGGGAGCTAAACATGTGGTTCAAGGGCTGGTGCCAGGAAAAAGGATACAAATTTGTAGGTAACTGGCAACAGTTTTGGGAGTGAAAGTTCTTTAAATTCAATAGACTGCTTCTGACTAAGGAGGGAGTCAGTGCATTGAGGCAGAAGTTTGACGTCGATGCAGAATATTTAAACTAGCAAATGAGGAGTGGGGTGCAGCATCCAATACATTGAATGGGAAGAACACCCCTCCCCACTCAGCTAGTGATCAAACAGGAGCTCAACATGTTTATAGTTCATTTGCTTCACCAGGTAAGGAAAAGGGTCCATCTCCCCATATGACATGCAGGGAAAATGCCGGACCTCGCCCAACAACTAACACACCAAAATCTGGCCAATGGAAAATAATGTACACAAATGCCTGCAGTCTGGGAGACAAGATCCCAGACCTGCAGGCAAAAATGACAGAGGTTAAACTGGACATAGTAGCCATTAGAGAGACATGGTTCACCAGTAACCACACTTGGGAGACTTCAGTACCCGGCTATGTACTGTTCAGAAGAGACCGAGATGCAAAAAGGGGTGTGTTGAGTGACCCTTTATGTCAATGAAATATCAAAGCTACGGAAATTCAGAATACACATAAGGTGCCACAAGAACTGTGTGTCACCTTGGAAACAGGAAATGGGGCAACCATATGAAGTGGGGTTGTCTACAGGCCTCCAGACCAGGGGGAGGAGATAGACACATTACTGTTAGAAGATATGCAAAACATGACAGCTAAAGGGGAGGTTCTGATAATGGGAGACTTCAACATGTCAGATACAGATTGGTCAATACCAGCAGGAACATATGCCAGAACTAGACATATGGTGGATTCTCTGCAGGGGGAGGGCCTCAGACAACTGGAACAACAACCCACAAGAGACAGGGCTATCCTAGATCTAGTACTGACTAATGGTGAAAGGATCACAGATCTCCAGGTACAAGGTCACCTGGGGCCAGTGACCATCACATGGTTTGATTCAATTTGGCCACTACAACTAAATCATCCCATTCCAAGGCAAAAATATGGGACTTCAGAGGAGCTGACTTTGATAAGATGGCCAACAGAGTTAAACTAGCCCTGGCAAGAAGAAATACAGGTGAGGGGGTACAGACAAAGTGGGCAAGCATTAAGGATGCAATACTTGAAGCAACATCACACTGTGTTAGAGAGAAAAGCAAGAGCAAAAGAAGGAGGAAACCACTTTGGTTCTCAAAAACAGTAGCAAAAAAGATCAGAGCCAAAAGGCTGGCATTCAGGAAATATAAGGGAATGCAGCAGGACGAAGATAGGGAGGCATACCAAACTTCCTTAAGGGAAGCAGGGAAAGCAGTAAGGCAGGCAAAGGCCAAAACCAGGGAAACACTAGCATGAACAGTAAAAGAAGGGGGCAACACTTTCTATAGATACATTAGTGAAAGCAGAAAGTCCAGAGGGGGTATTGCTAAGATCAAAGGGGATAAGGGGGAGTTTGTGGAGGAGGACCAAGGTAAAGCATCTATCCTAAATAGATACTTCTGCTCAGTATTTACTGAGGAGAAGGTAGGGCAGGGTCCACAGCTCAGCACCATGGACACAGGGGTGGAGGGACATGTCCACTAGTCCCTTCACAAAATAAAGGGTCCTGCAAGAGGTCGCTAAACTCAAGGTGGACAAGGCAATGGGACCTGATGGCATACATCCCAGGGTACTAAAGGAGCTAAGGGTGGAACTAGCAGAGCCATTAACAGAACTATTTAGTGAGTCTCTGAGCACAGAAGAGGTCCCAGAAGACTGGAGAAGGGCTCATGTGATCCTGCTCCACAAGATTGGTTGCAGGGAGGAGGCAGACAGCTACAGACCAGTCAGTGTTACCGCAGTAGTGGGCAAGATTATGGAGGCACTCCTTAAGGAAAGGATAGTGCAATACCTGGAATCCATAGGAGCACAGGATCTAAGACAGCATGGGCTTACAACAGGAAGGTCTTGTCAAACTAATTTCATAGATTTCTTTGACTGGGTAATCAGAGTGGTGGACCAAGGGGGTGCAGTTGATGTTGCCAATCTTAACTTCAGGAAAGCTTTCAATACTGTTCCACACAGAAGACTGATTAATAAGCTGGGTAGGCTCGGGGTGGGTCAGACATTGGTCAACTGGGTGGCAAACTGGTTGGTGGGCAGAAAACAGAGAGTGGTGGTAAACGGTATACAGTCAGAAGAGATGCAAGTCATAAGTGGGGTACCTCAGGGATTAGTTCTGGGGCCAGTCCTCTCAATATCTTCTCAGTGATATTGCAGATGGACTGAAGGGTAAGGTTTGTCTGTTTGCAGATGACACCAAGATCTGCAACAGAGTAGATGATCCAGATGGGGTGGGAAGAATGAGAAGAGATATGGATAAACTGGCAAAATGGTCAGAAGAGTGGCAACTGGGGTTTAACGCAAATAAGTACAAGATCATTCACATAGGGAAGAGAAACCCTGAAGCCACCTATAGGTTGGGAGGGGAGTTGCTGGCAATCACAAGAGAAGAAAGAGACTTGGGCATCATCATCACAGATGACCTGAAATCATCCAAGCAGACCACTAAAGCAGTAGGTAAGGCTAGAGGGATGTTGGGGTGTATTAGTAGGGGTATTGCAAATTGTAAGAGGGAGGTAATAATCCCTTTTTACAGGACACTGGTTATGCCCCATCTGGAGTACTATGTGCAGTACTGGAGGCCACAGCTGCACAAGGACATTAACAAAATGGAGGCAGTCAAGAAAAGGGCAACCAAAATGGTGCAGGGACTGCATCAGAAAACATATGAGGACAGATTAACGGAGCTCAATATGTATACCCTAGAGCAAAAGAGATAGAGGTGATATGATCGAAACATTCAAACATCTTAAGGGCATTAACAAGGTGAAAAAGTCTAACATATTTCAATATAAGAAAAATAGCAGGACAAGAGGACACAGCATGAGATTATGAGGAGGCCGATTAAGGGGTAATATGAGGAAGTTCTTTTTCACAGAAAGGGTGGTGGATGCATGGAATGGCCTACCTCAGGAAGTGGTGTATATGAATACAGTGCAGGGCTTCAAACAGGCATGGGATAGGCATAAGGGAGCAATACAGATGAGTATGAATAGATAGGCCATTGACAGAATAAAGGCCTATGGCACATTCATAAGGTAGAAAAAATGAGCAGACTGGATGGGCCTTGCAGTCCTTATCTGCCATCAGCTTCTATGTTTCTATGTTTCAGTATGAGTTTGGGGAGGAGGGTGAGGTGGGTGTCGGGGTACTAGAGGATGAGTGAGAGTCAGGCATTTATTTTAACATTGATGTGGTGGAATGGGGTGGCATGGCTGCTAGAGTGTACAGTATATGAAAGTGTTTTTTTTTTCTCTTTGTTTCAAAGGATCATGTAAATACAGACAAAAAAGAAGGCATAAATACATATCAAGATTGTCCACTGTAACTCAAAGACAATACCCAGTTAAACCATTATTTATCATAAATGTGTCTAAAATGTTATAACTGATTTGCAATTGTTGGGGATGGAAAATCAAAATATGGCAGGTGGAGGAAGGGCTGTACCAGTTTCCCACTGTGGGATCAATATACTGGGTCTCAGTGGAGGGGTGCATGGGAGAAAGAGTGTGGGGGTGGGTGAGGGTGAGGTTGTTTTTTTATATACTTTTTCCACGAGTGTATGATAATCGGATGATGGAGGATTCAAAGTCAGTAGCCAGCTGAGGTGGAGGGGTGAGCTTCCAGTGGGAGAGAGGAGGTGTCATGGGAACCAGAGGGAGGGTGGGTGAGGGTGGGGGTTGTTTATGATATACGTTTTTCTTTACAGGTTTGTGATCATTGAGGATGGAGGATCAGAAGACAGCATCTCGCTGATGTGGAGAAATGGCTGTGACAGTCAGCCACCATGGGATCCATCTTACTATATATATATATTGTGGTATCAGTGGGGGTAGGAGGGTGTTAAGGGAGCCTGAGGGTTGGGGGTCATTTTAAACTGTGGGGGGGGGGGTTAAAAGTGAGTCACCGAGATTGGGTACACAGAGGTCACAAAAATCATTTATTTTAACTTAAAAAATGTCACTTCACACTGGTAGGGTATGACACTGGGATTGGGCGCTGGGTGTCAGAAAGAGGAAGAAAGGAGAGAGATTCTTCATTTGTGATTAACATTAAGGGTTACACAACATTGAATCAGTGGGAAAATGGCTTTCTAATAAAAGGCTGGTACTTAATTATAAGAAAACCAAGACTAAGAAAACTGAGACCATGCTTTTCAGCAGTTCATACAGAAGAAAAAAGTATCTCCATTGGATATTTACAATGACACGGGTTCTAAGCTGGAGCAACTATTTCCTTTTTTATTTTTGATAACTTGGTAGGTACACTAGACATAAAAATGCCTATTTTCAGGCACACCCTGGGAGGGTACAAGTCAAACTATAAAACAACAACAGTGATCAAAATACAGGGTGGTAAAATTACAGGTCAGATTAGAATAAACAAACAATGGGGAGACAACAGGAAAATTGCACATATCTATGCTTATACACACAAGAGCAAATATCAGAGGCAACAGAAACAGCATAACACACTTAAATGGGAATACAATCAGTACAAATAGGAATGTATAGTTGACATATAATTACATATGAGTGACAATCTAATATAGGCAGAATAGACATCAAGCCAGATAAGTATATAACATTATGTACCCCAGGATAGGGGAGGGAGTAGTGGAAGTCAATACAGCATGGTTGGTCAAGCAGAGAGCGTGAAGGAGAAGCTAGAGTAGAATGAGTAGAAAAGATTATTTTAATACTTGAGAAAAGTATTATAGAGGGGAAGAGAGTGGGTAAAGGAGGATGTGAGTAATTTAGGAAGGTCATAAGTGTACAGAGAAGGGTTCATGGAGGAAAAAAGCATGTACAGGGAGACGACTTTATCAGGTGATCGTGAAGCAATCTTTTGATTAAGGCACAAGTAGGAGAGAAGTCTTTAAATATCTCATGCTCTACTTGGATGATACACTATCTTTGTTTCCACATGTGGAAAATTGAGTTAAGACAGTTAATGGTAGGTTGGATCGCTGTTCCAAAACTGGAGTAATTTCACCCAGAAGGTAAGACATTTAATTGCGTCAAGTTACATTTTAGCACCTGTTAATTATGGCATTACTGTCTTCTCCATGGCATGAGATTCAGTTTTGTACAGGGTCATGGTTATCTGTAACAAAGCTTGAAGATTTGTCCTGGGTGTAGACAAGTTTTCCCACAGTTATGATTTATATACACAAACCAACTGGTTACCTCTAATCAGTAGACTCAATTTTCAGACCTGTATGTTAGGATTTTTTGCTAAAATTCAAGGATAATAAACCCCTAGGGCTGGGATTGTGCATATTAGGTTTCACAGTCCTAAGGACTAAGATAAGCAAGATATAAGCTGTCAAGACCCCCAATTTTGACACAAAGACTAACTCAACCCTAACATACCACTTCTGTTCCTGTATAATGCCTTCATGTGCTCAATAATTTTCATGGTGTGCATTTTAGTTTAATATTTAGAAGGGGCTCCTCCTGAGCAAGTTTTATCATTCAAATATCTTTAGGCCGTCTTGGACCCCTATCATTCTTTCTCTGAATACATTACTACTGTGTGCAAGGGAATTAATTAAAAACGCTGCATAGCATATAGGATCAAACACTATTTTACATCAAAGGTAAGATAAGATAAGTAATCTCCCTTACAATTTTGCTCCCATCACTGTATTATGAGTCTCATTTGTCATACTGTTGCTGTTCCAGAATTAGTCAGCCTTAATACAGTACATAACATAATATTTTTCTTTGCCTTTACTGCCAACTACGGATATCACTGTGGGAGGGAGGGAGGGTTAGAGTCAAGAATTCAGGTAAAAATTGTGAAAAATGCAAGACAGACTAATTAATTGACAAAGACCGGCAAGAGTTCACAAAAATAACAAACAGTTCGTAGAACCGTTTTTCTCAACTTGGGAAGCTGCTCGTGACAGGATGACCCAAAGCAAGCATGGGAAAGCTCAACTTAATGAGAGTGTTGTCTTTTGCTATGCAGAGGTTTCATTCATGCAGCTTAGACTTTAAGGATGGTCCCTGCACATTTAGCAATGTGCCCCAACTCAACGAGGAGTGGTTGACCAAGTCTGTTGGTGTCCACTGCCACCTTTCATTAGGCCATCTGGCATCTGTCTGTGCACCTTCAGCAAACTGAACTGAACACTCACCTGTGTTACACTGATCTCTTCCCTAGGCTCTACTAGCACTGCCACTAGTCAGTCTCTTGTAGACTTTTCTAGTGACAACTACTAAATAATCATAGACTCAAATGAACAAGGCAGTTTCTCCACTGCTGGTTAAAGGACTGCTTCCTCTCCACTGCAGGTCAAGTGACTGCTTCCTCTCCACTGCAGGTTCAAAGGAACATGAACATCAGGTAGTGGGGTAACAACAAAAGGGTAAAAGATAGCTCTCAAGGTAAAAGATAACTCTTAGCTCTCAACTGCCTGACTTGAGCTTAGTCAGCCTTTTTCATAGTCAATTCTGGTCAGAAAGACTTGTCAATTGCTAATGCGTTTATCTTCTAGAGGTTAGCTAAACTTCAGTTTTAGGTTTTCCTGGCACTGGGGCAGGAACTTGCATGGCCTTAACAGTCTTGTTTAAGCACTCCCTGAAAGCTGGGGCAGTCCCAATAGATAATGAAAGGGAGACATAGACCCCCTGCATAACAGTAGGAGCAGGGAGGACCCAAAAAAAACAGTATACTGGTTAGCTTAATATTTAAAATGGGAAAATTCCTGGAGTTTATTATCAAAGGATACCTAGTTGAATTTCTTGAAGGGAATGAGCTCCAAGACAGGAAGCAACACAGCTTCAGGAAGGGAGGATCATCCCAAACTAACCCAACTGAGTTTCTTAACTCTTTAATGTGAGCAGTGTACAACTCAAATCACTGCAGAGAGAATGGCACGGGATCCATCCTTAATCCCACCCTCCATAATCCCAAGGAGCAAAATCCCGAAAAAATAATCCTGAATTTTCAAAAGACAGTTCACTCGTAATCCCAAAAATCACAATCCCGAATAGAATAACATCAAGTATCTACTTCTATATCTGTATCTGTATCTACAGCTTCCAGTAACCCATTTACAGCTTGCGGTATTACGAGACACATATAATAACAGCATCAAACATTTACCAGTGTAAAAGCCACATTACAGCACCATGGTTGGGACTTTGCCCTGCCCAGACCCAGGGATAGAGCAACAGCGACCACCTGAAGATAACAGCATCTCCACCAGCAACAGGAATAACGCATGTTGACTGACTCCCTCTTCAAGCCAAGGACACTGCAGCCATGACTGAAGCTCCTTTTCTGTATTTTGCCCTAACTCTGTCCCTTTTCCTTTCACATGCAACCCCCCCATAGCTTGACAATTCCTGCTCTGCTTCCTCCATTGTCTGCTATCCCAACCCCACCTGAGCTCAGCGCTGACCCATCCTGCCCCCTGCTCTGTCTTGTTCTCTTTCAACCACTGTGTAACCCGCCCCCTGATTAATGCTTATTGTTCCTGGTGCCTCCCACCCCCCACTGCTCCTCTGTAACATTAAGTTTGTGAGTGTGTCATGAATTCTGGAAATAGTACAAGAAAAGACAGAACCATTACAGCTTTCGGTATTACCAGACACTCATAATGACAACAGGCAGTATTTAAAGAAATGGGAATATTTTATTTCAGTAACATAGAGAAACAGCATAATAGTGCATGGGATTAGACTAGGCAGGATTTTTCACCACGGGATTTAGTACCTAACCCGAGTGGCACAGAGTTGAGAGCAAAGAGTAAAAAGTGTTGTTAGAAACAGACCTACAGTAGTGCTTGACTAAAATTTCATTTTTACCATTTCAATAAGGGGAGTTCAAGAAGGGAGGGATCAGGAAATAGAAAGAGAGACATTTTGGGGAGGAGGACAGATGCATTCTCCGTGTGACTCCCAAATGGAAAATCAGGGAAAACCAGGAAGTGGGGAGCAGGATTAAATTTGGCAGCTCCAGCATACCCTACCATGCTCATATCCCAGTGCATGAGTGGGACAGACTAGGAGTGGAACAACTATCCTAAGGTGTCTGCAAGCATCTACAAGTAGTCCACAGACTGCAGGAGACTCTGCAGTAGGAACACCAGCCCAAGGTAGGAGAAAACACAGTAATGAGCATAAATGTACTACAATAGACAGTTTAAGGTTTATGAACTACAGGTAATGGGGTAACAACTAAATGGTAAAAGACAGAAGACAGCAGGAAAGGGTAGCTAATGGTAGATGAAAATTAGGAAACACCCTATCTAGGGTAAGGTAACAAATTCACATCAGGAAACGAAAAGGTAGGAAGTCAAAAGGTATAGAAAGGAGGTGAGGAGGTAAAAGAAAGGTTTGATTAGACAAATTGGTTAAGGAAGGAAAGAGAATGTGAGTGATGCAGTGCAACCAGTGTGGAGCTGCAGTATTTCAGGACACATTCTACAGACTGAGGTGCTGCCCCATTTGCACTCACCTCTGTGGGTTGAGGGCACATGTTGCTGGATTCTGGGCCCAACTGGCAAGGGTACAGAAAACCTTTTGCCCCATCCAGGGGCCACCAGGTCTGCCACTGCTTCCCCAGCAGATGTCTAGGCAGAGACAGAGGTAGAGCAGTTGGATCTTGGTGGGCACTAGGAATGGGAGTAGCAGGAAGGGTACACACTCCTCAACCTTTAACACTGCACAGTTTCTTTTCCATAGTAGTGGGACAGAGCAGTTGAGAGGAGGCACCCATGGGAGTGGGAAGGAAGGATGTGGGTGTTCTCAGAAGGGGAGACCCCAAGGAGGGAGGAAGATACCTTCAACTGAGGATGAAGTAGCTACCAGTGGGGGACTCTATCATTAGGGGACTAGACTTGGGAGTGGGGGGGGTGGAAGGGGAAGGAGATGAACAGTGTTCCTATTGTTTTGACTTGGACAGATATGGAGCGGACCCACAGGATCTCTAAGGTAGCAGGAGATGTGAGGGAGGTAGATGTCATTGTTCAGCTGGGGACAAATTATATGGGTAGGGTTAGTGCAGGGTGATTTCAGGGAGCTGGGGAGGGGCCTTAAGCAGGTAACATGCACAGTGGCATTTGTCAAGGTGTTACCTGTGTACCACTATGGAAATGAAAGTAAACTCTGCACTAGATCTTTTAACAATTGGTTGAAGGTATGGTGCATGGCATAGACCTTGGCTACATTGGGTACTGGGGCCAGCCTGGCAGGATATGGGTCATCATAGTGGAGAAAGCCTTCATCCTTCCAGAAGGGGGGGCCACTGTCCTTCAGTTTAAGGTGTTACTTGGATGAGCATTAAAACTAACCAGATGGGCTGTAATACTAAGGGAGGCAAAAACTGCCCCTAGATGATGAAGCAAGAAGGAGTGAGGACCAAAGGGGAGGAAGTTCCCCTAGGGAAGGGGTGCATGAAGAAAGGAAAAGCGACAAGGCAGAGGACAAGAGGGAAATGAAACATAAAAGCAGCAAGATGAGATGGGCAATGGAGAGGGAAACAAGGAAATGAGGAGTCAGGGGTAGCTTCAGAGAAAAGCACAGGAATGAGGGGGGAGAAGGAAGGGAGATAGTGAAGTATGGATAGTCATGTGCACCAGTTCAAGGAGACTGGATAATACAATTCCAGACCTGGAGGCCATCACAGAGGAGACTAGCCTGTATTTGGTGGCCATAATGGAGTTGTGGTGCATTGACAGTAATGACTGGGACATGGCCATACCAGGCTACTCTCTGTTCAAGAGAGACAGGGAAAGGAGGAGGGGAGAAAGGGTTGTACTATACTGGAGGGATGTAATCAAGAATAGAACTGCAGGTGCACCCATAGGAAGAAAAAGGGCTGGAGGGTCTGTGGGTTATCCTGGTAACAGGAACTGGGGCTGCTATCTGTTCAGGGAATTACATACAGACCTCCAGCACAGGAAGAGTAGTTGGATAAGCCATCTGGGGAAGATGTCAGCAGGATGGCAAATATAAGGGAAGTGCTGATAGTACAGGACTTTAATCTGCCAGATGTGGATTAGTGCCTTCCAGCTACAGTTTCAGCAAGGAGCAGAACCATCCATGACTCCATACAAGGCACTTTCTCAGGCAGATCTAGTCAACGAACCCACTAGGGATGGGGTACTGCTGGACCTACAGCTTACCAACAGGAACAGCATTGAAGACATTACATTGGGAAGTTTCTTGGGTAACAGTGATGACTGTATAGTGTGGTTTAACATTAAGATGGTGTTGTTGAGGCACAGGTCAGGAAGCATAGGAAAACCAGAAGCAATTAGAAAATTTGCAAGCAGCATTTCATTATCAAAAGCAGTATAATAAAAAATAAAATTGTTCAGTATAACTATTTATGAAGGCAATACAAACAGAGAAAATAAAGTTATTTATCTGAGCGCATCTCTAATTCCAAGTTTCTGTCTCTCCCTCTAACAAAATAGTACTGCTCTTTTTATAACAAGTCTTTGCCTGGCAATTAACTTCTGCATCTTGACCTTATTAAGGGATATCCTGTTTCTCACAAAATGTATCAGAACTTTGTCAATTTCTTTTTAAGTACAACAAAATAGAACATGGTATCCCAGAACTAACCTCCTGTTGACAGCTCTGCAAAATAGCTTGTGCTGCACCTCAGGGTTAACCCTCTGAGTTCCAAATAGCTTTTTGCAATCATTTCAACAGTATGACTATATATATTTTTAAACCAAGGAATCCCAGTATCAAATAAAGATTCACATATATTTTAAAACTGCAGATATGCAAGGGGGAAGGAAAAGTAGTAATAGCAAGAAGCAGGAGGTGAAGGCAGGGAGATAACAGGAGGTGGAGAATCACAAGACCATCAGAGTGATCAGTTCCTAGGTCTCAACCAGACAGACAAGAGACAGAAAAGGCAAGGATAGAACAGATCCCTGCATTTAACTCTCTCTGCACAACAAATGGGAAATGGTCTTATTCAACCTTGTCACATACCCCCCTCTTTAAGAGGGAAGCTGTTTTAAAAAAAAAAAAACAGGTTTCCAAAACTTTCTTTTAATTCTTTTCTAACATTGTTTCATAACCTTTACAGTTCGGTGCAAATGCAGTATCCCTTTTCCATAATAGCCAGTACAGTAAACAGTGAAGTTTAAACCCACACATTTTTTCAACCTTCAGAATTCTCAATTCCTGATCCATATTTTCACAGAAGATCAGCATTGATATTCTCCTTTCCAAATGTGTGCATTACTTTGACTTCAAATGGCTGTAGTGCCAGGTACCACCTTGTGATTCTGAAATTTGTATCCTTCATTTAAGTCAACAGAGAGGATTGTGATCTGTTATAAGTGCAAAGTCAGCTCCTAGCAAATAAAACTTCAGGGAATCCATGGCCCACTTTGCTGCAAGGCATTCCTTTTCAGTGGTGGAGTATATTTTCTCTCTGTCATGCAACCACCTACAGATATATGGAATGGGATGTTCCTTCCCATCTGTTTTCTGACTCAAAACTGCATCTAGACCTACATCTGATGCATTTGTCTGTAACAAAAATTGCTTCTCAAAATCTGGGCTTCATAAAAAGAGACTGAACACAATGCAGTCTTGATGGCTTGAAAAGCTTTATCACACTCTGGGGTCCATTTCACATTGATTGGGCACTGTTTCTTCATGAGTTCAGTGAGGAGAGTAGCACATTAGATAAAACTGGGAACAAATGTCTGATAGTAATCAGCCAGCCCTAAAAATTGACCTGACATTTTTCTTGGTTTTAGGGACAGGACTTTTAGCTACAGCTTCTATCTTAGAAATCTCTAGCTTTACTTTGTCATTTCCCAAAACATATCCAAAATATCTAGTTTCCCGCATGCCCAGTGCACATTTGGTAGGATTAATTGTCAGGTCTGCCTTTTTAATAGATTGGATAACTGCCCATATGTGTTAAAAGTGGATTTTCTAACCTGGACTGTATACCACAACATCATCCAGCTAACCAGCACAGTAACCATGTGAGTAGCTAAAATTACATCCATGTACCACTGGAATGTAGCCAGTGCACCACGTGAACCAAATGGCATGGTGTGAACTGATAGAATCAAACAGGAGTGGCAAATGAATTTTTTCTTTGGACTCTTTAGTTAGGGGAATTTGCCAGTAACCCTTGTTGAGATCAAGGGTACTGATGTACAGTATTTGGTACTTCCCAATCTGTCCACCAAATCATCTGTCCTGGGTATAGGATAACTGTCAAATTTAGACACTTGATTAAGTTTTCTAAAATCAAGGCAGATTCTTATACACCCTTCTATTTTATTTACAGTCACCACTGGTGATGATCAAGAACTTCTCAACTCTTCTATGATATCGAATTGTTTCATTTTCTGTATTTCCTTAACCACATCTGCTCTTAACCGCTCTGGTAATCTGTATGTCTTTTATCTAATAGGGCACACAGATTCTCTATCACAATTACATGCTCGATCCCTTTTGCTTGGCCTGGTACTGTGGTACAAGTACTGTACTGTTAAATGTCTTTACCAAAGTTACAAATTTCTGCAGTTTGTTCTGAGGCTTAAGAAAACATTCACCTTTACAGCATCAGCAGTTACAGTTTGTTCTGGTCTGTCATAAGCTATATCAATATCTTCTGTAGATATTTTTCATAAAACTAACAAAGTAGCCTTCGGTGTCTTTTCAACTCATTTCTTCAAGCGGTTAGTGTTGTATATCTTAGAAGGTTTTCCTATCAGTTGTCTCAATCTTATAGTTACTGTAACTGTGCCAGTATGTCTAAGCACTTTATAAGACCCTTGCCTCTTCATTAACAGTTTATTTTCTATAGTGAGTAACAGTAGCAAGACCTTTTCACCTGGCTCAAAAATGTTTTTCCTTTTACCCTATGGTCATAATATGCCTTCTGCTGGTTTTGGGCCTATTCCTGATTACTACGGGAAAATTGAATATATTTTGTCAGCGTCTTTCTCAGGGCACATATATAAGATGTAATAGATTTCTTCTGAGTGGGGTGATTTTCTCATGTTTCTTTTATTACATCTAGTGGCCTTCTAGGTTGTCTACCATACAGTATTTCAAATGGTGAAAAACACGTTGAGGCTTGTGGCACTTCTGAGTAATCTACAGGCAGGCAAGGTAATTATTGATTCCAGTCTTTCCCTACCTCTTTTACAAACCTTTTTAACATGCATTTTAGGGTTTGACTAAAACCCTAAGCAAGACTGTCTGTCTGAGGATGACATAGGGAGGTTCTTATGGCGGTGATACTTAACAGTCTGTACAGCTCCTTCAGTAAAGCAGCACCAAGATTACTACCCTGATCAGTAATAATCTCATTAGGTATACCCACCCTGCTGAAAATTTGCTCTGCTGCCAGATTTGGAGCTGTGACAATATACATTGGAACTGCCTCTGGGTATCGAGAAGCATAGTCACATACTACCAGAATGAATCAATTACCCTTTTAACTTGTGTTTAAGGGGCAAACCACATCCATTGCAATTCTGTCAAAAGACACATCTATCAAGTGTAGGGGCACCAGGGAACATTGACTTTTTTAGTCATTGGGGCTACTTTCTGACATTCAGCACAAGAAATGTAAAAGGTAACAACATCTTCATGAATTCCAGACCAGTAAAATCTGCATAACAATCTGGCAAGGGTGTGATCCCTCCCTGCGTGACCAGTCATAGGATTATCATGTGTTATCTGTATCAACTCAGTTCTATAATTTTGTGGTATAACCAGTTGTTCTATCTGTTCTTGTGTCTGAGGTTTAACACAAACTCTGTACAATAGCCGATTACATTTTTTAAACAATGGTTCACCCATTTTGTTTCACCCCAACCGCTGAAAATAACCTTTGAGAGAAGCATTTTTAGTTTGCTCTGCAACAAAATCACAATCAGTTATCAGTTTTGTTTCTGCCTTTTCATATATAACCTCTCATGTCAATCAGTCTTTTTTTGCCACCTTTTTTCTTTGCTGGTTGGTCTCTCCTAAGATGTTATATCTCTTGAGGATATCTCTTTTCACAAGGTCATAGTTTTCCAACTTTGCAGTGTCCATATTGCTGTAGGCAAGTTGGGCATTACCTGTCAAGTAAGGTATCAGCCTGATTGCACGTTGCTGCTTTGACCACTGCCAGGCTGCGGCAACCCTTTACAGAGTTGTCAGGTATGCTTCAATATCATCGGAGGGGGCACAGCTTTGTTAGTTTAATGTCTTATTAGTTGTTTATGTTTTGTTGCTCTGCTGGTCCTGTGCCAGATCCTTCAGCTTTGAGAGCTTGCAAGGCATCGCTGCATCTCTTCTCTGCTGCTCCTGTCACTGCACCGCTTCTTTTCTCTGCCTCTCTGTCTCTCTTTGTTGTACAGCTCACCATTTGAAGAAGGCATATAAGTTTTTAGGTTCTGTCCCTGCCTGTTCTTCTTCTTCCATCACTTGTCTCAGCTGTACAGTCTCAGTTTGGACTTTTGTTTCTACTTCCAGTTTGGCTGCATTCTTCTGGTAATCACTCCTGGGCTTCCTGTTGCAGGATCCATGCCTTTCTTCTATGCTTCCCTGGTACCAGCTCTAGTACCCATGCACAAAACTTTAGGCTTAGATTATGCACAGTGTTAATCCCACTTAGTCTGACACCATCTGCCATTGAGGCACCGGTCAGGAAGCATAGGAAAACCTGGGGAAGTTGTGAAATTGGCAAGTAGCATGTTATTATTATTCAGTAAAAAAAATAAAATCGTTCAGTACAAAGGCAATACAAACAGTGAAAAAAAAGTCCTTCACCTGAGGGGTAGCTCTAATTCTAAACTTCAGTCTCCTGGTTCAACAAAAGATTGCTGCTGTTTTTATAATAAGTCTTTGTCTGGCAATTAACTTCTTCATCCTGATCTCATTAAGGGATATCCTGTTTCTCACAAAATGTATCAGAACTTTGTCAATTTCTTTTTAGGTACAACAAAATAGAACATGGTATCCCAGAACTAAACTCCTGTTGACAGCTCTGCAAAAAACCTTGCGCTGCACCTCAGGATTAACCCTCTGAGTTCCAAGTAGCTTTTTGCAATCATTTCAGCAATATAACTATATACATTTTCAAACCAAAGAATCTCAATTTCACATACAGATTCACATATATTTTATTACTGCAGATATGCAAGAGGGAAAGAAAGATAGCAACAGCAATAAACAGGAAGTGAAGGCAGGGAGATAGCAGGAGGCAGAGAATCATGAGACCATCAGAGTGATCAGTTCCTAGGTCTCACAGGAACATTTGGTTGTGAAACCAGACAGACAAGAGACAGAAAAGGAGAGGATAGAACAGATCACTGTGTTTAACTCTTTCTACACAACAAATGGGACAGGGTCTTATTCAACCCTGTCACAGATGGGAGTAGAGGCAAACCATATGAGGAAAAGGGTCCTGGACTTTAGAAAAGTGGATTTTAAAGACATGGGAGACAACCTCATAAACTACCTAGTAGAAGTGAAATGCCAGGGTGGTATACAGGAGCAGTGGGGAAAACAATGGAGGGCATAATTAAGGCAATGGGCCTCTGCATGAAGTAAGTGAGTAAAAGCAAAAGGAAAAATAAACCATTATTGTACTCTACAGAAGTGGCCACGGTGGTGAAGAAAAAATGGTGCCTTTCAGGAGGTCCAAGAAAATGGAGAGGGAGGAAGACATGTAGGTGTACCAGGTAAAACAGATGGAAGCAGGTAAGGGAGACAAATGTGCAAACAGAGCAAATGATAGCTAATGGGGTAGCAAATAGGGATAAGGCCTTCCTCAAGTAAATATGTGAGAAGAGGAAAGCATGGGAAGGGATAGTGAACATATGGAGGGTAGCAGAAGTAGGCTGCATTGAAGGGGACCAAGAAAAAGCAGACATTCTGAACAGGTACATCTGCTCAGTCTTCACAGTGGAGGGAGGGGGTAGCCCACCTTGGGCAGCAGGAAAAAAGCGGGGGGGCAGGTGGGCACAAGTCCATTTTCAGAGGAAAGAGTCCTGAAGGGACTTGCAGCTCTCAAAGTGGACAAATCTATAGAACCAGATGGGACACATCCAAGGGTAATAGATGAACTCAGAGCGGTGCCAGCTTCCCCCTTGATGACTTTATTCAACAGCTTACTGGAACTGGGCATGGTTCTGAAAGACTGGAGGAGAGCAGATGTGGTCCCTCTACATCTATTAAAGAGCGGCAACAGGGAAGAGACTAGCAACTATTGACTGGATAGGCTCACCTTAATGGTGAGAAAATTTACAGAAAGACAAACAGACAGGCCTCTTAACCCCACACACACACACTGACGCAAAACCATTTATGATAGAGTTTAGGTGAAGGAATGAAACACCATCAGGGAGCTTTGGGGGACTGTGGGAGAAGCACCTTATTTTGTAACAGCACTTTCTGCACTGTTTTGCTCAGCAAGTGAGTAAATGAATAAATATATTTTTTCTCTACATTCATTAGCCTTTTGAGTGTTATATCACATACATGGTTTTGTGCAAGTGTTTGGGGAGTTGTGAGGCCTGCCTGTTTGTCTTGCTTGGTTTTTGTCCCTATGCATTATGCTGCATGGGTGACCTCTTCTTTGTTATCCCAAATTACTGGAAACACTGTTAAAAGAATGGCAGCAGAGCTGGCCCATTGGTGCAGTGGTTGGATTTCCATCTGTGATGCCAGCAACCCAGGTTAGGGAATGGACCCGGTTCATTGGAGGGTCAGCTGAGGGGAGAAGGATGGAGCATCCAGTGATGGCTCGCCTTCTCTGAGGGGAGGGTTGGGATGCAGACCATTGCCTGCTGGCCCCTGATGGAGGCTGGGATCACAGTAGGATGTTAGGTCCTAGATGACTGGGGAATGGCAGATCTCAGCACATGCCTTGCTGTCTGTGGTATGCCACTCCCCTGGGAAGAAAACCAGGAAATGGCTCCCTGGCCAGCAGGATGAAGGTCACTGGCTCCCACTGCTGCCAAGCCCTGGATGACTGACCCCACCTCAGTGACACCCAGGTCAACTGCAGAGTGTGCTGGCTGCCCCCACCAGTGCCTTGCCCGTCAGAGGAGGGGGACCTGTCTGGTAAAGGGATACACTGGGTTACCTGGGGGGTCACAATGTGAGGTGTCAGCCAGCATCAGGATGGTGAGCAGTCAAAGTGTCCAGGTGACCTGAAGGAGTGAGTGGCTGGGGGATGGATGAAGCAAGACAAAAAAGAAAGAAAAACTGATGCACGGGAAGGGGGGAATGTTAGATTAACCTGATTGATTATTTAACTGTGTGGCCAGGGAAATAGATAAGGATAGGGCAGTGGGTGTGGTCTATCTCAACTTTAGCAGGACCTTTAACACTGTGCCACACATGAGACTGATTAGGAAATTCATCAGCCTAGGGGTGGAATCCAGAGTGCTGAACTGGGTTAGAAACTGGTTACCAGATAGGTGACAGTGGGTGGTGGTTAACAGCATTTACTCTAAGGACAGAGGAGTGACCAGTGAGGCACCACAGGGGTCAGTATTGAGACCAGTCCTCTTCATTGTTTTCACAACTGACATTGTAGATGAACTGGAAGGAAAGGTGTGCCTTTTTGCAGATAATAGCAAAATCTGTAAAAGGGTGGACAATCATAAGGGGGTGGAAAGAATGTGAAGGGATCTTGGGAAACTAGAGGTGTGGCCAAAAACATGGCAATTGGGGTTCAATGTCCAAATGTACATAATTATGCACCTATTACATAGGAACCCAGGAACTGAGTATGGGATGGGGTGAGGTACTGTCAGTCAATAATCAGGAAAGGGGCATTGGGGTTATCGTATCTGATGAACTCAAAGTGCCAGGACAGTGTGAACAAAGCAGTGGGTAGGGCCAGTGCAATGCTGAGATGCATTGGCAGAGGTATCACCAGCAACAGGAGGTGGTGCTGCCACTGTATCACTCACTGGTGAGACCTCACCGGGAGTGTTGTGTAAAGTTGTGGAGCCCACACCTCAGAAACAACATAGACATGGCAGAGGCATTCCAAAGGAGGGCAACCAAAATGGTGCAGAGGTTGCACCAAAAGATATATGAGGAGAGATGGAGGAATCTCAACATGTATACCCTGGAAGAGAAAAGAGCAAGAGGTGACATGGTAGAGCCCTACAAGTGTCTCACAGGAGTGAAATGGGAGCAGAGGGGTCTCTTCCAAATGAGGAAGAGTACCAGAACCACGGGGCATGTGATGAGGCTGGAGGGGGAAGTTAATGAGGGATGTGAGAAAGTACTACTTTACTGAAAGAGTCAAAGGTACCTGGAATAGACTGCAAGCTAAAGTTGTGGAGGTGAAAGCAGTAGGAGGCTTCAAGCATGCATGAGATAGTCATAGGGGAACATTAGTAAATAAGCAGGGAGGAGGGAGGGTCACCAGAGACAAATTAGAGTCTATGAAATCAGAATAGGCAGGGACCATCTGGGCAGACTGTGTGGGCCAAGCAGTCCTTTTCTGCTGCACATTTTATGTTTCTATGTTACAAAGGTTAGGCAGTTGTAGTGCTGTATCTAGATTTCAGTAAGGCCTTCAACTCTGTACACCACAGACAGCTTATCAAGAACCTGGGGGATCTAGGAAATGGACAACCCTAACAGGGTAGGAAGCAAACTGGACAGGTGGAAGGACCCAGAGGGTGATTGTAAATGGGGAACAAATAGAGGTCAGGCAGGTTACAAGTGGGATACCACAAGGGACTCTGCTGGGACCAGTACTGACTAATGTGTCTGTATGCAACATAGTGAAAGGGATCAAGGGTAAAAAACTGCCTTTTTGCAGATGGCACTAAACTCTGTGGCAGTGTAGACTCCAAGGAGGGTGTCAAGAACATGAACAGGGACCTAGAAAAGTTGGAGAGGTGGTGCAAAGTATACCAACTGAATTGCAATATGATGAAGTGCAAAGGTATGCAGATAGGCAAGAGTAACCTGAAGATGGGTTATTAGCAAGGATTTAAAACAAGCATTTGTCAATGCCAAAGTTTGCCATTGGTATTGCTGTTATACCAGGTGGTGCAATTGGTATGGAATGGTGGGCAAGGTGGGATAGGACACGGGGGGGGTTCTTGGTTTTGGCAGATGGGAATGGAGGGCGGAGGTGGGACAACACATGGAGAGAGCGGGGGTTGTTGTATTTGGTGGATGGAAACAGAGGTCAGGGGTGGGACAGCAGACGGAGAGAGTGGGAGTTTTTTTTATTTGGTGGATGGAAATGGAAGGCGGGGGTAGGACAGCACACAGAGTGGGAGGGGTTTTCTTGTATTTTCCAGATGGGAACAGAGTGTGGTGGTAGGACAGTGCACAGAGGGAGGGAGAGTTTTTTTTCTTGTATTGGGAGGGAGGGGAAGGTTTATTCTTTTATTTGGTTGACACGCATAGTCGTGTGGGGACTGATGGAGTGGGCTCTGGGAATGACCTGCTACTGAGTGCCTGACTGGCATAAGTAGTCAAGCCTCCACACCTACCAGAGGAAAGGTGAACACTCAGCTACCAGGACAGGAATGGAGGGCAGGGGTGGGATGGCACACGGAGAGAGTGGGAGGGTTTTATTTGGTGGATGGGAAAAGAAGGTGAGGGTGGGATAGCTCATGGAGGGAGGGAGCAGGAGGGTTTATTGTATAAACTGTAGGGTGGAACAGCACACAGAGGGAGGGAGTGGCAGATTTTTTTGTATTGGAGGTGGGGGGCAACCAAACTGAAATTGATGTCAGGCAGGCTGCTCAGGAATAATCTGATTTTGTTGTGCTTTTAAGGACCCTAAATCCCTCTCTCCTCAGCAGTTGCTGGTCTCTCTGTTCTTACTGCCTGAACATTGTACGACATCACAAACAGCTTTCAAAGCCATTCAGGTGAATAGCATGGAATGGGAGTTTGTTGTCACAGAATGTCTTAGAAACATGAAAATCAGGAGCAGTAGCTGGTGAGAAAAGTGGAATTCAGTGTAGATCTGAGGGCACCCCACAGATAGAATTGTATTTATCAGTAGTAGTAGTAAGTGTCACAAACACACTCCACAGGTCAGGACCTCTGCTCCCACAGTGCCAACCTCAGAGTACAATACTGTGAGCAGGTGACAGACAGGGTAACCCTCCTGTCTGTTTTGGGTCTGAATCACTTATTAGCCTCGAGTTCTGGAGGGATTCAAACTGTGAACCTTATGCTAGCATACCCAATTAGCAGGCTCAGATAATATTCTCTTCGGGGGATGCAATATAATCTTTCGCCCAAGGGCACCCAGCCAGGTATCCAGTATGAACCCTTACAACTCTATATGAGACCTAGGTATTTCTTACCTGTAAGTAAGCTTAGTAGCACCATCAAGCCCTTATAGCTGTCAGACGTAACAAAGGCTCAGCAATCACATGCAAAAAGGACTGAGAAGACACAGGCAGTATGCTAAAGAAAAGGTAGTTTACTAAAAAAAATGGTAAAACAGGTAAAATCAAATACAGAGCAATTTATTTCACAAATCTCACAGTCATATAACAAAAAAGGAAAGTTACAGAATACAAACTCCTACCACAAATACATAATTCTTTTCTATCTAAGTGTTACCTTTAAGTGCTTTCTAAGTCCAGAGAACTATCTCTCTCAGAGTCTAGAATCACATGACACATTTCCCAGATACAATGTTTCATTTCAACTTTCCCTTTCCCCACCTTCTTTTGGTGAGATCAGCTAGATCTTCCCTTAGAAATAATTCTTACATAGTTATCTACAAGGAGGTATTTTAATTAATGTGAACATCAGCAAAAAGCCATTTCCCAAATATGACAGTCTTTGATCAACATTTCTCTTTTGTTTCACTGCTGATTTCCTGTCCTTCTAAGGTGAGTTCAAGTTTTATGACTTCTCACCAACATGCAACCAGATAAGTCTCTTGCAGCATGTCATAAATGCATCCATGGGAGCCAATTTCAAAAGCAGTAACAGGTCATAAAAAGGTCATAAACGAGGGGGCGCTGTGGAGATCGATCAGAGAAGCAGCAGTTTTTTTGTACTCTTGTGAATACTCCTCTATTTTGCTTTAAACCCACATTTTACCATCTAGTAACATTAATTTTGGTGTCTCCATCGGATTGTGCATCCTTGAATTAATAAAATGGGCAACCCGAAAAAAAACAAACTGCAGAGTGGAGCAGATAGAAACAAAGGATTAGGTAGAGCCTCGCGATCTCAATCTGTATAGCAGGCCGATGTAGAAACCGGATCTCAGGAAACCGTTGCTTCACTGGGGCACAAGCTCCAAAACCTAATTGCTTCAGTCTCCACCCTAAATCAAAGGTGGATGACTTCAATAGCCGGGTTTTGGTTGTGGAAAATGCAGTAGATGGTCTAAACAAAGAGCTACATGATGTTCGGTGGCAAACAGTCTCCAATACTACCACCAACACCCTCTTGGTGAAGGAAAACCAGCCCCTTCACCACATTTAGAGGCTCTAGAGAATCAAGCACATTCTGGGAATGTATGGATTCTAGACCTCCCAGAAGGTAGTGAGGGAGACCATCCTATTGTCTATCTACAGGAATGGCTGACCGAAAAGCTTGCACCAGAAGGAGATGATATATCATGAGACATTCAAAAAGCCTATAGAATTAATCCTAGAGGTCATTCACAGAACACAGAGGATCCTCGGACCTTGATGATCATCACATCGGGAGTTGGTGCCCATGATCGCGTCCTTCGATATGCCCGGAGAGCAAGCCCTATAATGCAAGAGGAACACCAAGTCTATTTTTTTCCAGACATCAGCTATTCTACTCACCAGAGGCTAAAGTGTTTTGATGGGGTGAGAAGGACTTTAAGAGATGCTGGGATTGTGCACTCCATGATTTTCCCAGCGAGGCTCCAGATTACACACCAAGGGGTCTACCTCAGGAAGTGGTGGCTATGAATACAGTGCAGGGCTTCAAACAGGCATGGGATAGGCATAAGGGAGCAATACAGATGAGTATGAATAGATAGGCCACTGACAGAACAAAGGCCGATGGCACATTTATAAGGTAGAAAAAGAAATGGGCAGACTGGATGAGCCTTGGCGGTCCTTATCTGCCATCAACTTCTATGTTTCTATGTTTCTTTCTTTTTTTGGACCCTGTTGATGCCGGGAAAAAGGCTACACGTATGGCTGCAACCTCCAGACACCGCGAAGAATCCGCCGATAGCGACGATGCCGATGGGGATACTTGAGCAGGAGGCCCCTGTAACAGGCTGCATATATTTTTCTCCAGACTTTCCAACTAAGTGACTCTGCACATTAAATGACCTCCTTTGCCTTTTTTATGATGTTAAGGTTATCAGCTTGCCAGCTAAGTGACTCTGAACATTGACTAGCTTTTTTTCTTTTTGCCTGTGGTGTATGTTTAAGGGCTAACTCCAAAGATGGGGTATTTAAGTATATTTTGTTGCTCCTCTAAACAGCGAATGAGGTCTGTTTATTTTGTTTATTTATTTGAAATATTGGATTTACAACCTTTGAGCTGTGTGGCTCATTTATAAGGTACCTCGTCACAAGGAGGACAGAATACGAAAACAGACAGGTTTCAATTGACAGAGGAAAACCATCATGTATGGTTTTACAGACATTGTCAACATAGATTATATACAGGTTGGTCAAAAAGAAAACAATTGTTACAGAGGCATAGCAGAGAGAAAGGATAAAGGAGATAAGAATAATTGTGAGAGGTTGCAGTCCAAGTGGATTTTGACAGAGGCGTAGGTCATGGTGGGCTTGAGAGCACAAGCTAGTTGCAGTTACAGGTGTGAACATTGAGGAAGTGGTTGTGGAGGGTGACTTTGAAATGGGAGATCTTGGGTGTGCCAGTGATGGTGACCGGGAGCACATTAAACCTAGTCAGGACCCTGTGGTGGAATGATCTCTGAGCCAGGGTGGTTTTAACCCTGGGTACAGCTAGTATAACTTTCTCTGAGTTGCGGGTGATGATGGGGTGGGTGGCGAGGTGGAGAGAGGCTGTGACCCCGGGAGGGGAGTGACTGAGTAGGACATTTTTGGTCAGTAGGCAGGTCTGGTAATGGAGTCTTTCATTGAGGTTGAGAAGATTGGCAGGGGAATAGAGGGAGCAGATGTGGGTGAGTCTAGGCGCACCTGTTAGGAGCCTGCATGCCTTGTTGAGGGTGGTCTGAATTTTCTGGATTGCAGAGTTATCTGCTGACCCATACACAGTGAGCCTATAGTCCACTAGGGGCAGTACTGAGGAGGTGATGGCAAGCCTGAGGGCATCTGAAGGGAGGCAGTCCCTGTGCCAGTAGAGGAGTCCAAGCCTGGTGTTTGTGGCAGTTGCTAGGAAGTTTATGTGGTCATGGAAGGTAAGTGCAGAGTCAAAGGTAAGTACAAGATATTTGTAGGTGGAAACCTGTTCGAGGGGGTGCTGGGTGTGGGGGAGGATGAGGAGAGGGGCACTATTCGCTACATTTTGACGGTGGGAGAAAAGCATACATTTTGTCTTTTCCAGGTTTATGACCAGTCTATGGTCTTTGAACCATGTTTTGGTCTTGTGGAAGGCATGTTGAAGGGAGTCCTGGAGGGGAGAGTGTTTTTGGTGTGAGGCATAGATCATGGAGTCATCTGCATAAAGTAGCTTTTTTTTCAGAGCAGGCCTTAGGCAAGGAGTTAAGGTAGAGGGTGAAAAGAAGTGGACCCAGGATAGAGCCCTGGAGCACCCCAGAGAGGACAGGTAGGGTGTCAGATAGGGTCCCATTTATTTTGACACATTGGGACTGGGTGGAGAGGTAACTGGCACATCATGCTAGGGGGCCTGGGGAGAAACCAATTTGGTAGAGGGAGTCAAGAAGGAGGGGATGGCAAACCATGTCGAAGGCCTTGGAGAGGTCTATAAACACGGCTCCAGCAATGTTACCGGAGTCTAGGGAGGAGTGTAGGAAGTTTGTGAATTCTAGGAGGGCTGTGGTAGTGCTATGTCCCGAACAGAAACCATGCTGCTCTGCGCACAGTATGTCATACTTGTTTAGATATTCAGTGAGCTGTGTAGCCACTACTTTTTATAAGGCTTTGGGGGGGAGAATGGAAATGGCTCGATAGTTACTGGGTATGGATTTGTCACCATTTTTATGTATGGGGGTAATGACAGCTGACTTCCAGGAGCTGGGGAATTGCCCCAGGTAGAGGGATTTGTTGAGTATGTCTGTTAGTAGGCCTAGGACCTCATCAAGGACTAATCGAAGGAGCCTGGTGTCTAGGGGGTCGTTGATAGGTTATTGTGGTTTAGTGCTTTTTGTAGGTAAGGGTGGGCTTCCTGGGTAGATATTTTGCACAGGAGAAAATGTGGGCGCTGAAGGATTGGGGGTAGGATTCGGGGACCGGGTCAGAGAAACAGCTGGGGAGGGTAGTGCTGAGATCCGTAAAGGTGGTGTTTAGGCAGTTTGCTATGGTATGTGGGTCAGTGGAAATGGTGCCATCTATGGTGAGCTGGGAAGGTAGTGGGGATTGAGATTTCCCATTAAGTTCTTTGATATTGCTCCAGAAGGTTCATGCAGACCCCCATGTGGAGGTGAGAGTATGTTGATAGTGGTCTGCTTTGGCCTTGCGGATGGCTCGAGTGCATCTATTGTGAGTGGCATTGTAGGACTGTCTGTCAGTCAGCCTGCCAGATTCTGTAGCTATGTGCCATAGATTGTCCCTTTCTCTCACTTTTTGGAGTAGCGATGGGGTGATCCAGGGGGCATTTGATCTCTTGGTGCGGTGTTTGGAGAGTGGAGCATAGAGGTCACAAGCCTTGGTGAAGGCCTGAGTGAATAGATGGAGTGCAATGTCAACGGTGGAGGCTAGGTTGATGGGGGACCAGTCCATTTGTGCGAGAAGTTGTTTTAGTTTTTTTAACCCCCCTGGGCGGAGACGCCTCCGGAAGGAGGTTTGGGCTGTGGGTTTGGGTGTGGAGGAGGTCCAGAGGAATAGGACGGGCGAGTGGTCACTTAGGGAGTTGGGAAGTACTTTTATGTCATGGACTTTGTGGGAGCGGTTTGAGATAATGATATCTAGGAGGGTGCCGGAAACTGTAGTGGGATGAAGTCTAGTAGGTTGTGTAACCAGCTGGACCATGTCAAGGGCAGCAAAGGAGTCTTTAGTTGGGGTGGCTGTGGGGCCAAGCCAGTTGACATTTAGGTCTCCAACTAGTATCTGCTCAGCATTGTGCAGGAGGGTAGTGAGGTATTCAGTGAGATATGCGACGGCTGCCATTTGGTACTTTGGGGGTATGTAGGAGACTGTGAGGTAAAATGGACCCCTGGAGGGGTCCGGGGTGATTTTTAGGGTGAGGGCCTGTGCTCCATTTTTGAGTTTCGGTGGTAGGAGCATGTGGCAGATAATGTGATCTCTGATGCAGACTGCACAGCCACTTCCACGTTTACCCACCCTGTCTTCCCAGTGTAGTGTGTATCGGGGGAGAGAGACAAGGGCATCGGGAGTGGATTTAGAGAGCCAGATTTCTACTAGTGCAATGATGTCAGGTTGGTGTAGGGTGGCCCAGCATTGGAGAGCTGCAGATTTTTTTGGCAGGCTGCGTATGTTTAAGGAGGCAATGCGGAGTCCAGGGGACCTGGTGGGTGGTCTGGAGGTGGGAAGGCCTGGATTAGGGTGGATATTGCCAGAGAGGAGAAGTAGAAGGATCAAGGATCTGATCATAGAGTGGTAGATAGTTAACTTTTTGGGAGTACGATGTGAGGAGGGGGAGGATAAAATGGAGCATGGGATGGGCAGGGTTTGGAGGGTAGGGAAGGCACAGAGGGGGTATTACTCATGTAGTATTCTTGATTTACCTTACTACTGGATCAATGTAAAGGGGAGGTTTGTTACAGGCCTACATATTACATGGAGGGAACAAGTTTGTAACTACTTAGCTGGCGCTTCAGAGGAGAAACTCTCAGTTTATGTTTAAAATGTTTAACTGTGGTTGTTAATTGATGCTGCTGCATAATGTTTAACTTCTAGAATATATATTATTACCTTTAGGTATTAACATGGCACCCTAAGTCCCTTTTGGGAACTTGTTTCCTTTTATAAGGCTGGACACTGATGGACAATCCTACAATGTTAAGCTAGCCATGTTGCTCGTGAGCTCACTCCCATGGCATATTTGGGACTTTTGTTTGCTAGCATTAAGAAGGTACCCTCACAGGATGTAACACAATATACCATAATGGATGCAAAGATTTTATATCCTGTATTGTAGGGGATCAACTTGTATCCCCAAAGGTGCTTAACCTACTTATGGTCTGTTCACTATATGCTTTATATATATTGTCATGATATATGATAAAAAATAAAAAATAAAGTAAAAAAACGATCATAAACTATCCCTTTGGAAGGAAGGCAGTTAATTAGATGTCCTTGGTCTGTTTTCACATCCTGCAGCTTCAGCCACTGACACCTTTTGGGATCAAAGGTCGCTTGTCACTGAGGACTGGAGTGTCAGCTAGATAAGCACTTAACACAGACCATTTATTTATAATACAATATCATACCATAATAATATTAGAGGGTTTTTTCTGTGACAGTAAATAGTAAAATATTTTTATTCATATAAGATGTCATATGAATAGGGATTAACTCGGTTGAGTAACATTCATTTTCAATGAGGTCCACAGCATTGTAAACAAAATTTTAAAGCACAAATTGTTCCATACACATTCTTAAATCACTTAAAATAAAATCATAAGATAATGGCAAAGTATATAACAATAATTTCACCCTTATCTTCTACTGTAGGTTACAATCATTTTAAAATTAGTTATAGAGCAAGCAACGTTTTTCAGTAATGTGCTCTTCCTTAACCTCGACTGAGCTAAAACACTTTTACCCCTCTGCCCCTGGTCCTGTTCTGTCAAACAAGTTCTAAATATGAAATTACACAACATTGCCTAGAATTACACAACTCTTTTCTTAGCCAGGATTTTATCCCTTTTCAAGATTTATTCACATCTCCTATTCGCAAGTATGAGAGTGTCATACTCAAAAAATATCAAAAAATCATCAAAGCATATCATAAAAGTCAGACTGGAGGGGCTCATATAGATCAAAGGTCACAAGGTGCTTCTCAAGCTGTTGCACCACAATCTTCTCAACAACCTTTCCTAGAAAAGTGCAAAACACAAAAGTCACAAGCACTCTGAACAAAAGCAGGTCCAAGTTCCAGTACAAGCGAAACAGTTTTTTGTTTAATTAAGTACATTTTGTCAGGACAGGCGCGCCTCTCTAACTACCTGATGCTTCAACTTGTACCGAGTCTTCCTCAGGGGTCTGAGGAAGACTCGCTATGAGTTGAAGCACCGGCTAGTGAGAGAGGAGCACCTTTCCTGCCAGCATTTGCTTATTTAAGTAATTAACTATTTCGTTTATACTGGAGCTTGGACCTTTTTTGTTCAGAGTGCTTATGACTTTTGTGTTTTGCGTGTTACAACTGGTCTGGCTGCCCTGCACTTTAGCATCGGTCTTTCCCCAGCTCGCGCAGCTCTCTGGATTTTTTATTAGAAAAGGAAGGTTGGAGATAGGTCGGTAATTTGCCTTGATGTCAGGGTCTAAAGATGGTTTCTTCAGAAAAGTTCTCAACAGTGCCTCTTTCAAGAAATCTGGGAAAACCCCCTCTGATAAAGAACACTTTACTCATAGCGAACACTGGGTCAACAGAGTCAACACATCCCATTAAGAAATGCGTCGGCACTGGTGCCAGTTCACAATATGTGTGCTTGAGATTGGAAGCAACCTCAGTGACCTCAGCTACCTCCAGTGGTTTGAACTCACATCAGACTGGCACAGTGCCCCTCTGACGACCAAGATGATCACTGTCGGCCATATTCAAGCTCACTGTCGGAATTCCTTGCTTGATGGTGGACATCCTGTCAGAGAAGAACCAAGCAAACTCCTTGCATAAAGCATTGGAAAAGACTTTCTTCAGCTTAAGATAGACTGGATGTAATAGTCTGTGCATAGTCCAAAAGTGCATGGTTGGTCAATTCTTCCCTGCAGCAATCTCCCTGGACAGGAACTCTGCCTTCTTATGGTTGATTGTCCCGTGGTACTCACTATAGTGGGCATGCTGGGCCAGTCTGTCCACCTACAGCCCAGTCTTCCACCAGTAGTGCTCCAACTTCTGACCTGCAATCTTCATCGCCTTGAGCTCCCTGTCAAACCATGGGGATCTCAAGTGAGAGGATTTGGGTCGTACGCAGACCGGTGCGAGGGAATCGAACATGACGGACATCACCTTGTTATAGGTGGCAACTGCCTCAATCGTAATTAATAAGTTGTACGATGTGACATGCTAGAACCATTTCTGGTATGTCCACCCACATAGAGGAGCTGTGGAGTACTGCAGGTGACCTAGCTCTCTCCCTAACCCCAATATATATACTTCGTTTTATTGAAAACTTTGGAGATTACCTTTGAGCACAAGTGCTCATTCACAAAGGTTTTATACCAAATACATAATCAGAAGAAACATTACAAGAACAAAAAGCAATTCCAGGAGAAATGCAGTCAAGTCAGGCTCAAAACACTTGAGACAGAACAATTACATAGAGTTTTGAAAAAAAAACCTGCAGATCATTATATAAAAAGTCACAGGATATGTAAAGAGACAAACCAAAAAGTTTACTGGTGGTTACAATTACATTGAACTGTAAGGGCAGGTCACAAAGATCTCTTAAACTGGTTAATTATGGTAAGATTCAGCAGTGTATCAAGCAGTTCATTTAACCAATTAGCAGCCCTGACAGCAATTGACAGCTTGCCCATTTTAGTATGCCAGAAAGGAGGCTTAAGGTTATTGCTGTCCATGTTTCTGGTGTTCCCATGTTTCAGGTGTTGTACTGGTTGTAGATGATGCAGAAGCAATTTGTTAAAGCTGGGGGTGTGAAGCCCAGGATCATCTTTGTGGCTATCAAACAGATCTGCAGTTTTGTTCTTCTAGTTAAGGGTAGCCAGTTAGTGAGTGCATAAAGGGTGCAACTAAGAGTGCAGTTATCTGCACCAAGTACAAAGTGGTATGCTTTATTACAGATCAACTTTACTCTGTTTAATAGCATGTCATAGGCAGCTGTGTAGACAGGGAGGTCATAGTCTAAGTGACAGAACAGAGCAGTCACAATAAGATGTCTAGCATCCCCAGTGAGACTGTTCCAGTTATTGTACAGGGAACTCAGTCTTCTGTTAACTATGGCCACCAGATTGTCAACACAGGGAGCAATAGATAAGCTGTCATTCAGAGTTAAGCCAATGTATTTGAAGGCTTACACCTGTTCAAGGTTTTGTTCCTGGCCATTTCGGATGACAAATGGTGAAACTTACCTCTTCTGTAGGAGACTAGAGAAGAGCATGGTCTTTTTTCTCATAACGGAGGGCCAATTTGTTGTCGGAGAATCAGTTTTCTAGTGCCCTTAAGATACATGGATAGCAGGCAGTGAGGCTGTCAATGTTAGGGTTTCTATTTTAACTCCTTTCCTCTCTGCCTTCCTCCCTCCACCCCCCCAATCCTGATCTGGGTGTCATTTTTTGATTATATTTTCTAGCTCCCTACTAGTACTGGTTTCCACCCCTGGTCTCATTCCAGGTACAATAGAATGTTTAAAAAACAATACCTTCCTCACTAGCTTCTATCCCCATGTCCTAATCCTGTTACACGTGTGTGTGCATGTGTGTGTGTGTGTGTGTGTGTGTGTGTGTGTGTGTGTGTGTGTATGTCCCTGTGTCTACTTCCACCCTAGCAATAGCAATACCATCAGTGCAGGTGGTAGAAAATGTCCAAAACTGCCTGTAATGTTTCAGCTTCCCACCAATGCAGAAGCCTAGAGGAACAGAAACAGAGCACCTCCTGGATGGGTCTACACTGATTCAGTGGCAATGGATCAGTAAATCTGCAACCCTCACAGCAGTGCAGAAAAGTGAGTATAAAAACATTTTTAGATCCTCTATTCAAAGCTAGTCATTTTCCCCCCTCATAAGAGACAGAGAGAGAAAGAAAGAAAGAAAGAAAGAAAGAAAGAAAGAAAGAAAGAAAGAAAGAAAGAAAAAGAAAGAAAGAAAGAAAGACCTTGGTTCATCAAGTTATTTCCCCTACCCACCAACTCAAATGCCATAGTCATTTATTTATTTTTCTCTGGGTATTTCTCTAGCTTGAGGGCCCATTCCATAAAACAATATTGTGGCCAAGGAGTTCACTTTTTTTGCATATGCAGGCACTTCATGGGATCCACAGATATGAATCTGCACTGCTCCACACTCAATCCCATGTGAACTACACTTCCTACTCATGTGGTCTGGTTCAGGCGGGCATGTGGTTGGGGATACACTTTTGCATTACACATAAAGAAATCTCTATAATGCAGATGATTGACAGAGGGTGCATACACTTACACACACACACACACACACACACACACACACTCCTTGCCCCAGCCATTCAAACTGGCATGGAGGACTGGGGACATAACTTTGACATTTTTTTTTTATTTCTCTTTATTAAATTTTTCAATTAAAATACACACATACAACCAACAAACTGCTGCATCTCAAATAAGAGAGACATACATAGGTCAACATTTTGAAAAGCATGCAGATTATAATATATTGGCATAGACATCCACTACATGATAATAATAATAATAATTTTATTTAATATAGTGCCTTTCACATTTCAAGGCGCTGCACAGTAAGATAAAAACAATAAAAGAGAAAACAGTAAAATCAAAGGAATTCAGGATACACTTTTTCCCACAAAAAGGTCTTCAGTGCCTGCTTAAAGTACCCCACTATCCTGAACTCCCGGAGCTGATGGGGCAGAGAATTCCAGAGGGCAGGTGCAACAAACCCGAAGGCACGACCACCAGATGACTTTAAAATTACCCTCGGAATCTCCAGCAACCCCTCGTCAGCCGAGCGGAGCTGTTGCACAGAGGTGTAGGGAACCAGGAACTCTTTCAAGTAATCAGGACCCTGTCCGTGTAGGGCTTTGTAGGTCAATAGACCTACCTTAAAGGTGATCCACCACTGAATAGGTAGCCAAGGCAGATTTCACAGCACTGGGGTAATATGAGTTCTTCTCGAAACACCAGTTAACAAACATGCTGCAGCATTCTGCACTAGCTGCAAGCAGCGGATATCAACCCCCGGAAGCCCTAAGTAAAGGGGGTTGCAGTAGTCAAGGCGTGATGTCACAAATGCATGGACCAAGACAGGCAGATTGCTGGATGGAACAAGGTGCTTGATCCTAGCAATGCTCCTAAGATGGTAAAAGGCCAGCTTGACAACTGCTGACACCTGATGACGAAGGGTCAGGCTATTGTCAAGCACCACTCCTAGGTCACGCACCCGTTCAGAGGTGAGAATCTGTGCTTCCCCAGTACTAAACCAGAGGGGAGCTCAGTCCTCAACCCCTCTATCCTGTAACCCGGATCTACTACCAAGACCTCCGTCTTTCCTGGGTTCAGCTTTAAACCACTGGTACTCATCCAATCTTGGATTTCTACAAGGCAGCTGTTCAGTACCAAGACAGAACTAACCTGGTCGGGGGAAAAGGACAGATAGAGCTGGGTATCATCAGCATAGCAGTGAAACCTCAGCCCATACCATCTTACAATGTCTCCAAGGGGCAGCATATACACTGCAAATAACATGGGGGACAGCACCGAGCCCTGAGGCACCCCACAAGGCAGAGAGTAAGTCTTGGAAGAAAAAATACCCAAGACCATTCTATGCATTCTACCAGTGAGGAAAGATGTAAACCATCTGAGAACTGACCCTGACAGTCCGCAGATGAACCTCAAATGCTAGAGCAGAACCCCATGACCTGCAGTGTCAAAGGCTGATAATAAATCAAGGAGAATCAAGATGGAATGGTGTCTCTGATCTTTCACCATCTGGAGATCATTGAGCACCTGAACCAGAGCAGTCTCGGTACTATGCCTCTTACGAAAACCCGATTGGAGAGGTTCATATAAATTATGGATGGTTAAATGGTTCTTCAGTTGAGCTGCCACAACTTTCTCAATAACCTTCCCCACAAAAGGAAGGTTAGTGATGGGCCTGTAGTTTGCTAGGTTTTCTGGGTCTAAAGAAGCTTTCTTCAGGAGGGGTATCACCACCCCCTCCTTCAGGGAGCTAGGAAACTCACCTGAGTCCAAAGAGCACCTGACAATCCGAGCTAAGACCGGGCCGATGATGTTGCTACAACCCAAAATCAGGGAGGTAGTGCCCAGATCTAACCTACAGCAAGTGGGATGCATCCCCTGGATAATCCTCATTATATCCACGAACTCCGGCAGATCAAAGGTACTCCAGGACACTCCAGGCTCTGTGACAAGACACCGACCAACAGCATCCCCCATAGAGTGAGGTTGGTGGCACTCCTGCCTGATGTCAGCCACCTTATTCACAAAGAAATGAGCAATCTCATCACACTCCTCTTGTGAAAAGACTCGCTGGAACTGCTTACATGCTGGGTTGCACAGCCTGTCAACCGTTCTGAAGAGTTGAGCCGGATGGTTCCATGCAACAGCAATTTCCCTTGACAGGAATTCTGCCTTCATACGGAAAATTGATGTTTGATACAGTTTATAATGCTCCAACAAAATAAGGTGGTTGGCATCTAAGGCTATCCTCCACCAACGACGCTTTAATCTACATCCCTGTCTCCGCAACTCCCTGAGAGTCCCATCAAATCATGGGGCCCCAGGGCGACACAGGAGGGGGAGAACTCAGGCAGGAGCAATCAGATCGAGAGCAGAAGAAACGGTCCTATTATAGGCCATGACCAACTGCTCAGGAACTGTGCTGGTCTCGCCCAACAGCGAGAGGTCCATCACCACCATCAGGTCTTCAGGGAACACATCCTGCAAAGGGCAATAACTAACCAAGGAAGTGCCCACTATTGTGAGAAGCTGAGGAAACAACCTGTGTGAAGCCCAGAGATGTCATCACCTGGATGAAGTGTTGACCAAAAAGCGACTATTCGTCATTGACCCAGGCATTGAAGTCGCCCAGAACCATCAGTCTGGGTGACTCCAACACCATGTCGGTGGCAAAATCCATTACCTCTTGCAGGAATAGCTTCCCATCACCTGGTGAACGGCGGATGATAACTATCCTGAACCCCACACCAGCTACCACAGTGCACTCAAATGTCCTGGCCTCCTCAACTGGAACACCAGTTAGGCCCAATTCGGTCTTGAAACAGACTGCAACCCCCCCCCCATGGTCCAATCTCGGGCGGTGTATAACCAAGTACCCGGTAGGGATAGCTGCCACCAAAATAGGGGCAGCATTCTCATCTAACCAGGTCTCGGTAATGCAAACCAGATCTGCTTTAGCCACAAAATCTGCAACAAGAGCAGTTTTGTTGCAAACAGATCTGGCATTGCATAACAGCGCCTGAGTTGGACGAGTTTGGCGAGCCATCCCAACTACTTGTCCTCCCAAAATGGAGGTGCCCTTGGGTATGGGAACCAGAACAGGATGACCACGTTCCATGTACCATTTTGCTCCAGGGCGTCTTCTGGTCCCAACCACCCCAATGGGAGAGTGCTGCTCATTCGGGCTCCACTGTTCGCAACCCCGCACCCAACCCCCACACCCACCCCTGTGAGCAATCCCCAGCACTCAACAGCACTGATAAACAAAAGCCAGTGGGGGGGAAGAGAATGGGAGAAGGGAGCGGAGAGCGGAGGCCGATTAGTACAGGACAGGGGGGGCAAGCAGGTACATTCCACCAATAATTATAGCCAAACAATAGAAAAAGCACACCAAACCCTAAATTCTTAAAACAAAACTCCAAACAATTAAAATCTTGAACCCCCAAAACCATAATCCCAACCCAGCAAAATATATACAACTACCCTCCTCCCACTACTGGATAGAATTCAAACCCAAAAGACAAAATAAAAAAAATATATAAAATCACCTCTCATAGGATAAAAATACACAGACAAACATAAATTCCCCCCCTCCCGTAGCCCTCTCACAGCCGAGGGAAAGGGAGAATTCTGGGCAATCCCACTACCCAGAATACACAAAATAATCAAACAAAAACTAAAATAAACATAAATATCAACACTAAATAAAATAAAATTAAAAATAAATTTGGACACCCTGGTCCTCTCACCAACCAGGAGCCCATAAACAAATTAAAAAAGTCTGGGAAGGAAGTCAACCAACAGTAGGAGAAGTAATAAATCCAATAGAAACTTCTAATACTCCAACATAAGTTTTAGATTCAAAAGTCATAAAGGGTTGGGCAGCAGCAGCAATTTAGGAATCCAAGTTTCCAATACGTGCAACAGAACTTCCTGGTAACAGTAGTCCAGCCCTTACAGTTCTCATTTTGGCACTTATCCAGCAAAGTGAACGTAAAGGAGGTGAATCACTCCCGGTTCAGATAAAGCCAAAACCCAACCAACCCAGGGCAGATCGCATTATATGCCACCAATCACCCCCACTTGGAGCACCAGAGAAAGCCTAACCTGTGCCAGGCAACTCCGGTGACCCCTAGAAGCTCCGAGAACACCAACCCTCCGGCAAGCACTCCCGACCCTCCCAGGGACAAACAGCTACACCTCTAGATCAGCTGGGCTGGCTGAACCTCTCCACCTCCTCCTCCTCCCCCGAAACTCCACAGCACAACGTCAGTGCCTCACGATGTCAGGGCCAATAATCCAGGCTGTCCTCGATCACCAAACCAAATCCAAGCAGTCAATCGTTCAGTTGTTCCAGACCAGCTCCCACGGCCAGATTAACTCCACATGCAGAGCACCTTCCCTGAGAACGCACAAGTCCTCCAAGCAACAACGACCAGTAGGTAAATCCAATACCAGCACTAACGATAGCCCAATATCTTTAAAGCAAATACTTTGGAGGCTCCAGCGATTCCAGCATACAAAAAACGAGTAGAAAAACAAGCAGCAATAAGCAGCTGCATGGCAAGCAACTTTCTTCCGGTTATAGTCTCACAATATTATGCCCAACAATGGAAAGATTCAACAGAATCTACAGTGCTGCATCACAGACTGCCATATCCCCTACCCCAGAAAATAAGTAAACATAGTAGGGAAAAACGTAGTAGGGAAAAAGTACAACAGAGGGCTAAAAACCATAAAACTGCAAAAAACTGCAGAGCTGTATTCATGGCTAGCCCAGCGTGGCTGCCATCTTGAATCATTTCATCTAGATAGCATACAGTATATACTACCCACCTATGCCATAACAGCACAAATTTGGAAAGAACATGATATAAAGAGGCTGTGAGGTATTCCATTCTGAAAACATCCCACATAATTCCTTGTCATTGTAATATACAGTACCAGGGACATTAGGAGCACATCATCAGATATATATATATAGATTGAGTACCCTCACTCCCTCCACTCCTATGTCCACTCCTTACAATAAGGGGAATGAACCAGGCACTGCAAGAGCAGTTTTAAAATACAGTGGAAAGAGAGGTATTTGCTTTATTCCCCTTTGCTCTGAAGTACTGAAGTACATAAGTCTATGACAGTTGACTGGAATTGGATGTCTGACAATTATATATAAGACAGGCATAGAAGTGGAGTGAATGACAAGGTAGCCAACAGTAGGTGCAGAAATTAAACAAAACAAAATTGTGCTTTGGGGTTCGAGGGTGTGGGACCAGCCAGGCTGCAGGGCTTTAGGATTGGAAGCACCAGAGGCAGGGGAAAGTGGGCAAGCCCTGCAGAGGCCTGTGGCGCTGCAAATCTGAGGGACCCACATCATCCTATGGCTCTCACGGGCAAGTCACAATGTGCCCAACCACCTGGAGAAGCCAGGAATCAAAATCCCTTCAGAGACTGCATTGGCCCAATAGCCATGGCAGATCTACAGCCCATCTGCGGTAGGCTCTCAACCTTTCCCCACAACCACCAACAAGTAGCTGAATCCCACCCCACTAACCTGCCAGATGAAGGACTCCTCACAGTGAAGTCAAAGTAGCAGAAATTATCTTCTCAAATAAATGGAGCCGGGTTGCGGTAGTTCTGAAGTTGCTGCATAATGTCTGTTCACTGCTTGATCTTTCCAGCCACTGAGGTCCTGCCTGTAGCCCCTTTATTGCAGTTGCCACGATCAGTATAAATCCACTTGCTGGCCTGTGTGGAACCAGACCACCAGCAATTTGAGGGGGACAGTGTTGTTGCACAGGGCTACGGGACTGTACTTGCACCACTGACTCCTGCTGGGGGGGGGAGGTAAATGACAGGAAACAAGAGACAGACAATGAGGGGGAAGCAGAAAGGAGGCAGCCAGCAGCTGCATTGTTCCTAAAGCAAAGCTGGGGGGGGGGGTGTACAGAGAAGACAGTGGAGTAAGAAGGCAGCAGCAAGAGCGGTGGGTGCCTCACAGTATAAGCTACACCACGGGTGAAAGGATGGTGAGGGAAGAGACCAGTGGGGGAGGTGGGGGTGATGTCAGTCAGACTGATTTTGACATGGAACAGCTGCTTGCTGGGCAGTGCCCTGCAGATGAAAGGAAAAAGTCGCCATGTGATTGGTGCGGCTTTTTGTTTTCAAGTGCAGACTACTTCAGGCAAAACAGCATCAGGATCAGCCTGGCTGATGACTGGTGTGATATTGTCGAGCCCCTTGCAGACCACTGTGCACTGGAGTCACACTACCACAAGAAGTTCACTGTGCGTGAGAACATGGTGAACTTAAAAATCAGTCTGACCATGGAGGAAAGGGATTTAGAAGGGGATCATCATGGTGATTGCCTCAGGTTAATAACCCAGTGCACCAGAGCACTCGAGAAGGCAACATGATGCTGGGATGCACAGGGATAGGGTTCTTTAGTAGGGGAGAAGAGGTGCTGCTGCCCTGGGTGGATCACATGGTGATTGCCTCAGGTTAATAACCCAGTGCACCAGAGCACTCGAGAAGGCAACATGATGCTGGGATGTATAGGGATAGGGTTCTTTAGTAGGGGAGAAGAGGTGTTGCTGCCTCTGGTGGATCACATGGCATTGCCTCAGAGTTAACAACCCAGTGCACCAGAGCACTCCGAGAAGGCAACATGATGCTGGGATGCACAGGACAGGGTTCTTTAGTAGGGGAGAAGAGGTGCTGCTGCCCTGGGTGGATCACATGGTGATTGCCTCAGGTTAATAACCCAGTGCACCAGAGCACTCGAGAAGGCAACATGATGCTGGGATGCACAGGGATAGGGTTCTTTAGTAGGGGAGAAGAGGTGCTGCTGCCCTGGGTGGATCACATGGTGATTGCCTCAGGTTAATAACCCAGTGCACCAGAGCACTCGAGAAGGCAACATGATGCTGGGATGCATAGGGATAGGGTTCTTTAGTAGGGAGAAGAGGTGCTGCTGCCCTGGGTGGATCACATGGTGATTGCCTCAGGTTAATAACCCAGTGCACCAGAGCACTCGAGAAGGCAACATGATGCTGGGATGCATAGGGATAGGGTTCTTTAGTAGGGGAGAAGAGGTGCTGCTGCCCTGGGTGGATCACATGGTGATTGCCTCAGGTTGACAACCCAGTGCATCAGAGCACTCGAGAAGGCAACATGATGCTGGGATGTATAGGGATAGGGTTCTTTAGTAGGGGAGAAGAGGTGCTGCTGCCCTGGGTGGATCACATGGCGATTGCCTCAGGTTAATAACCCAGTGCACCAGAGCACTCGAGAAGGCAATATGATGCTGGGATGCACAGGGATAGGGTTCTTTAGTAGGGGAGAAGAGGTGCTGCTGCCCTGGGTGGATCACATGGCGATTGCCTCAGGTTAATAACCCAGTGCACCAGAGCACTCGAGAAGGCAACATGATGCTGGGATGCACAGGGATAGGGTTCTTTAGTAGGGGAGAAGAGGTGCTGCTGCCCTGGGTGGATCACATGGTGATTGCCTCAGGTTAATAACCCAGTGCACCAGAGCACTCGAGAAGGCAACATGATGCTGGGATGCACAGGGATAGGGTTCTTTAGTAGGGGAGAAGAGGTGCTGCTGCCCTGGGTGGATCACATGGTGATTGCCTCAGGTTAATAACCCAGTGCACCAGAGCACTTGAGAAGGCAACATGATGCTGGGATGGAGGATAGGGTCTTTAGTAGGGAGAAGAGGTGTTGCTGCCCTGGGTGGATCACATGGTGATTGCCTCAGGTTAATAACCCAGTGCACCAGAGCACTCGAGAAGGCAACATGATGCTGGGATGCATAGGGATAGGGTTCTTTAGTAGGGGAGAAGAGGTGCTGCTGCCCTGGGTGGATCACATGGTGATTGCCTCAGGTTAATAACCTAGTGCACCAGAGCACTCGAGAAGGCAACATGATGCTGGGATGCACAGGGATAGGGTTCTGTAGTAGGGGAGAAGAGGTGCTGCTGCCCTGGGTGGATCACTGGTGAGGCAACACCTGGTGTAGTGTGTTCAGTTCTGGAGCCTGCACCCAAACAAGGATAAAGATCACATGAAATATGTCTAGAAGTGGGCTACAAAGATGCAACAGGGTCAGCAAGAAAAATCATATGAACAGCTTTTAGCCAGTTTGAACATGTACTTACTAGAGGTCAAAAGGGAGAAGGGGAACATGGTAGAAATGTTTAAGTATCCACAAGGGATAAACAGGATTATGTCATGAACTGTGAAAGGATAGTGTGGGATCAGCAGCAATGAGGCATGAGTATAAACTGGCAGGTAGGTTCAGGATGGATGTAGGAAAGTACCGTACTTCTTCACAGAAAGGGTGGTAGATAGTTGGAATGGTTTGCCAAGAGAGGTGGCAAACACCAAGATGGTGATAGGTTTTAACAGAGCGTAGGACAGCTTGGAGTTAGTGAATACTAAGACAGCACAGGTGGTAGATAGCAGCGGAAGGGGTTAGCTACAGTACCACTGGGCATTTAGCCGAGGCACGACCAAGGGTAAACTGGTACAGACAGGAAAATGGGCAGACAAGATGGACTATGAGTCTTTTTCTGCTGACACATTTCTATGTTTTTATATGAACATACTATACTATAATAACCAGGAATAATTTTTTCCCCGATAGGGAAACCCAGTTATAATTCGCCATTATAACCTGCAACTTATAATGGCAAACACGCGTCAAGTTTCCCTAGCTCTGCGCATGCACCAGCTGTGTCTGTTTCTTACTGCCGGCTGCCAACAGACAGAGATTTCACCACTACTCGAACTCAGTGGTGAGTTTGTAAAAAAACAGAATAAAAGAAAGCACTGGGTTGAATTGGAAAGGGGGAGAGAAAATGTTAACATTTCTTGTTACTGGTTCTTCGCACCACAGACCATGCTGAAGCCCAACAGGTCCACAGTAGCACAGGAACATCATTAATTTTATATAATTGCTGCAGCGAAAAAACGATACCCAGCAATTATATAAAATAAAATATGGGGTGGTGTATAAAAGATTTTACACACACCCTCACTGGGATGCATTCATGTAGTATCCTATTAACCTCGGTGTGTGTAAAATCTCGTTATACACACCACCCAATACTTTATTCTCTATGTAATATATGGATATTTATAATAATACTATTGAAAGTCATACAATCTGTTCTCTGTAATATAGTACCATAGATGAAGTCTATCGATAGTAAAATGAGATCCCGTAATACTATCATTCAATATTCGACAGTATTAAGATATCCCTTAATACTATTGATGGATTTCCTAACAGTGGCATGAGAATGCTGCTGCCTCGTGCCGTGTGCATACTCTTCACAACTGTCTGTGAAATAGCTTTTACTGTAACTGTAGTGTACAGTAAAAGCCAGTCATCACCACAGCTGACAGAACTGCTAATATTAAAATGCCTCAACAAGATGAGAACACCATTCAGTAAAGCTGCACCCATATTAAAATGCCCTGTGGGGCTTTATAAGGAGCATAAGGGGGTGGGCAATGCAGTGGGAAGTGTCGGCAGCTGCCAGATGAAAGCCGCATCACAGCTAAGTTTAAATCACACAAATGGACTTAATTTAATTAAATATGCTTGGATCCATATGTTACAAAAAAATAACGAATAGAGGACTGTGATTACTTGGCTAAAATACCATCTCAGGGTTCTGGGGACATGTTGGATCCTCTCATGTTTCTCTCTCGAAGTTCACATGTCCCCAGAACCTCTCAGTGGTATTATAGCCTTGTAATACATAGTCCCCTATCATTCTATTTATACTACACAATATTATGCTATACTATGCCATGCCATGCCATGCCATGCCATACCATACCATACTATACTATACCATACCATACTGTACTATGAAAGCTGGTTATAGTGAACTAGTTGATGATCATGTTTCTGTCTGCTGTAGCCAACATCTAAAAAACATGGCTGGTGACTTAAAAAAAACTTCAAGCATTGTTTGCAGTTGCACTTACAGAGGTCTATGCACTTATGCATGGAAACTATGCCCATATGTGATGCAGCAGTAGTGTACAGCTATGTGGCACTCGTGCTGTCCCAGCAATGTGCCATGCACAAATGGATGCACTGTGCATGCTGATGAGGAAGCATGAACTATTGATGCATGCAGGCCCATGCAAATCGCCACCTGGGCAGATCCAACATACACAGCCCCACCCTTTGACCTCACCTTATATGGGCATTGTTCCTGCCCCACATGGAAACTCAGAAGTGAATACTATGATGGAAGAGGGGAGCAGGCAGTAGTGGAGGATGGGAGGGCTGTGCCCGAGCTACCCAGTCCACCACCAGGGAATGATGGTACTGGATCGAGCAGCACACAGCACAGTGGACATGGCTGGACCCACTTTGGCGATGGTCATGGTCCACAACATCATCAGCGGCTAGGTGGCAGCCATGGTCTCTGATATCCATGCCCATAACACCACCCTCTGTTGGGCAGAGTCCCTCAAGGCACTGGCAGAGATGAAAGCCTGTCTGTGGCTTGATATACTGGCCACTGTAAAAGCAGACAGACAAGCGGCAAAGACATTATTGGTCATCAAGCATAAATGGCAAGACCTCCATTTTGCTGTCAAACATAAGCTGGCAGCCATCAAACAGGCACAGCTAGAGATGGACAGTAGGCTGTCCACACAGGGAGTCAGCTTATCACCCATAGAAAGGATGGTGGCTGACACCCTCACCAAGATGGCCCTGTGTGGGGAGATGGAGGGCATGGACACAGTGTTAGGTATGTAGTACTATGCGGGGACAAGGGCTGGGATGTCCAGGATGCCTTGTGAAAGCTTACCTCCGTGTGTTGCACCCTACAGACCCTGATACTGGGCACACCCTCAACATGGGGACAGCATCCTCTGTGAAGCCCCCCCATGCAACCCGTGTCCCCCACAGGCAGCTGGGGACTGGAGGATGGTGCAGGTTGGTGTCCCCTAGGTGGCCAGTAGCACACTGTGTAATGCCAGCTGCAGTACTGCTGCATGTAAAACTCTGCTCTCATCCCCAGGTACAACGCAGAAGTTGGTATGCACAGTGGATACAGAGGAACTACTGGAGGCCACACACAAGGTGACAGTGGAGGAGACACATGTGATTACGGATGATAACAGTACCACCGTCACAAACAGCCATCCTGCCACCATCCCTCTTCTGAACTCCAGCCACAGTTACACTGCAGACTGCAGCCAACAGACACCATCACCCAACAGCCACATGTACACAGCCTGCCTCCACACAATCACCCTGTGACAGTGGGGATGATGATCCCTCTAGCAGGCTGACCAGCCAGACATAGAGACTACCCAAACATGGAGTACTCCACACTTACAATATGGAGGTGCACCAGCTGGAGGGGAAGCAGCTCCAGGCACAGTACAGAAACACAGAGGCCCTGGAGGTCCTGACTGTTGAGATGCAGGGAGTGCACAGTGACATAAACCACATCAGTGACCTTCTTGAGATGCAGACAGACCACCTGCTTTTCAGGGGCATCAAGGTCACCCAGTCTCTCCCTTTGCCATGGCAGATGTCCCAGCCCAGCTGCACCTACCAGCCCCCTAGGGTCCAAGGCACAGCCCATTGCCCCAGCCAAGCCAAGCCTACCAACCACCCAGCGTGCAAGACACAGTCCAATGTTCAGGCCCAGCTTGCACTTGCCAACCCCCCAGGGTCTAGGCACAGCCCAATAAACTGATGCAACATGCACATGATAGTCCCAGCATAACAGAGGTCCAGGTGGACACCCAGCCACAGCATGTGCTGGAGACAGAGGTGGACAGGTGACCATGTGGAGGTGATAAGGCAACATCAAAGACCCAGCATCTGGGCATATGGCTATCTGCATAGCTGGTACAGCAGCTATCTAGGAAGTTGTGAAGCCAGGCAGCAGCATCATGCAGAAAACATAGTGACATGAATGCAAGTACTGTACCCATGCTGCCAACACTATACAATGCCACACATCACCCCCAAGTACACAAGCACAGTGCACGCCCTTCCCAGTACACAACCATATCATTACTATGCACATTGCCGGATATGAACACCCCATAGAACCACGGGCACACCCCACCCCAGGTTGAGAGGCATTCAGGTCCAGACATCATCACAGTGCCATGCCAGTGTCTACTCCCAATGGCAGACTGTCCCCTGCACAACTGCATGGCATGCCACCCATGCCCTTTGTGGTCTACACCCCTGACATCACACGGCAAGGCATCACCATGTCTGTCCTGCATTATTCAGCACACAGCAGTTTTGTGCAACATGGTGCATGCCATGTACACTTTGCGAGCTCTCCCAGCGGCAAGCATCATCATGCCACCTGTCAGATCCAGACACCTGAATCACATCTTCAGCAGACCTATTGTCCTTTCAATCACAGACAGTGTCTTCCTGTGGGCTTCATTGTATGCCTCCTCCTAAGTGACATTTGGTTCTATGTCATTTGAGTACATCAATAATAGCGAACGTCAAAACAGTAAAGTTACAATAGCGAATACAATATAAGTGACTGCCAATTATAGCACAGCATATGGACCATGACACTATTGCACAGCTGCCCAACCTTGTCTGGCCCACTGTGGCACCAAGTACTTACTCATTGGTGCAGTGCTATATCCACGCTGACAAAGGCACTATGTGCACTGTACTACTATGTCACTTGCTCCTTTTAGAGGGTGGCAGGGCTTGTCACAGGTGTCAGCCAGTCATCTGTGTCCAGGGCATTGTAGCAGGTAACAGACACCCTGCTGTTGCATGTGTATGAACGCATAGGATTCCCCACTGCAGAAGCTGAGACACAGTCAACAAAAGAGGCATTCTATGCTATGTATGGCATGCCCACACTGCCTTCATTAAACGGACTGCATCCTGCAAATTAATCCTATGGACACAGTCCTTTGCAGACAGCTCTGTCCCTTCATCCCCATCAAGTTTTTTGAGGACCCTCTCCCACATGGCCTTAATGTAGTGCCTTTTAAAGGGGTCATTTACTCCTTGATCAAGAGGCTGAATTATATATGTAGTGTTGGGGAGGGCTAGAAATATCTCTCTAATGTCACATAAGCCTGTCACTTCAGGATGATCATTAAAATTGTCCAGCAGAAGCATAATTTTTCCCCCTGCAACGTCTTGTACCAGGCACACACCCATTCAGAGTAAATATGCCCATCATCCAAGCCATGCCCTGGCAGATGGTTAACATTCTGGAAGCAGCACGCTTGGCTGACTTGCCAGTGACCACAAACTCACACTTCTCAGTGCCCAACATGTTACAGCATGCCAGCACAAACAACCTCTCCATCACCTGCTGCAGTTCATCCCTGAAGGTGAGTATCCCATAACCTACACACCTGAAAAATACACCTGTTTAATTGGCATTAAAAACATTAGCTGGATCACAGCCTGAGAAAATCTGGGGGAGGACATCTGTAATCCAGGAACTGGTCCAAGCGGTGTCAGTGTTCAACTCTCCCCTTTGTTCTGCTCGTATCCCTCTTTACCGCCTCCACTTGCTCACTACTCATCTATTCCTAATAACTCTCCCAACCCCATCAGTTACTATCTCCAATCCCCTACCCACATCTATGTTATCCTCCCTCCCCCTCCATTTGAAATACGGTCTCACTCTACCACTATTCCTCATGCAGCTTTGATAATGGTGTCTACTTTCACCACGGTTCTCCACCTTCTTCTTCCTCACTCACCCACTCCCTTCTCCTCAAATCTCCCAACCTCCTCGCCAGCTCCTTCAAACTCCCCTAAGCTCCACTTTCTCATACTCATTCTCCTCTTGCTCTCTGCTGGGGATATCCACCCTAACCCAGGCCCTATTGCCCCTAGCTCTTCTGGTGCTTCCTCCTCTACTACCTTCCCCCACTCTCTTCTCTCAGCCCTCACAAAGGGCATAAAGATCCTAAATCTAAACACCCGCAGCTTGTTACAAAAAATAGACCAGATTCAGACCATGGTGTGCACTCTAAAACCAGACATTCTAATCATCTCAGAAACTTGGCTAAAGACCACTGCCCCTAACCACTCGGTCTCCCTTCCTGGCTACTCACTGTTAAGGCAAGACCATGATGGCAGGGGTGGTGGTGTGGCCATTCATGTCCTAGCCTCCATCCAATATTCCATCATCTACTCATCCTCAAATCCTGAGACCCATAAGGCCATAGCTATCCATGTGACCCTCCCTTTCACTCTCCCAATCTTCATAGCTGGCATTTATTGCCCCCCAAATGTCCATCTTTCAGTCGTGCTAGACCTCCCAACCTCCATCACTTCCCTTGCACACTCTGGGGAATTATTCATCCTAGGCAACTTCAATATAAATTGGGTGTCACCTAAAACTACCAAAACTAAAAATGAAATCAGAGCCCTAAACCTCTCCCAACTGGTCTCCAAACCCATGAGCCCAAACCACATGACACAACAACACTCCCTACTTGACTGGGCCCCTACCTCCCACCCCCACTACGTCATCACCTCTGGCATCCTCCCCGATGCTCTAAGTGACCATAACCCAATATTCATAGTTAGGAAAGTCCACAGAACTAAATTACCACACAAAACCATACAACTACGCTCTTTCAAGTCTCTTGACCTTGAACCTCTCCTGAGTAACCCTGCCACTTCTGACTGGTCCCCCCTAACCTCCTCCCCCTTGGTTGATAAGGCCCTTGCCTACTTCAAAGAAATCTTTCTTGTAAACTGGAATGCCTTTGTCCCACTCAAACAAACCAGAGTCAGAGGTAACCACTTACCTTGGATAACCCCTGAACTTCTGGCCTGCCTCAGGGCTAGAGTTCAAGCCTGGAAGCATCATAAGGCTACCCAGCATCCTAGTGACCTTGCAAACTACTGCATGCTCCGCGAAATGCTTGCACCAGGGCTACTAGGTTAGCCAGGTCTGAATATTTCAAATCTGCCTTCATCACCAACATAAATTCCCCTTCAAAGTTCTGAAAGGTGGTCCACGCCCTATTTACCCCCTCATCTTGCCCAGACCCCCGGTACTTAAAGTAAATAGCTCACTAGTGTCTGACCCACCAGCCATAGCTGCAGAATTTAACTCCTACTATACCTCCTGCACCACTAAGCTACTGAAATCCCTCCCCTCCCCTCCTATCCATCACCTTCTATACCCCTCTACCGGTGTGCCCCCTCCACCACCATCCCACCTCCCCTTCTCTTTTGCTACAGTAACCCCAAACAATGCTCTAAGTGCCCTTCTTATCATCAACCCCTCTAAAGGTGCCTCTCCTGATGGCCTCGACCCAAAACTCCTCTCCCACTCCGCTTTGGCCATTGCCTACCCACTCTCAATTATCCTAAATCTCTCATTCTCTATTGCCTCAGTCCCCTCTTCATGGAAACATGCAGTGGTCCTCCCTCTACCCAAAGAGGGTGACTCCTCATTGCATGTCAATTATAGCCCTATATCTCTCCTCCCTACCCTTGCCAAGCTTCAAGAACACATTGTCCTCTCCCAACTCACCTCTTTTCTATCTGACACCTCCTTTTTCACCCCTTTCCAGTCTGCTTTCAGGAAAAAACACTCAATTACCACCTCTCTCCTACGGCTCACATTCTCCATCCTAACTGGGATGGACAATGGCCAAATTACCTCTGCCAGTTTTGATGACCTGGCCAAGGCCTTCGACACTGTCTCTTACTCCCTTCTCCTCAGCTCACTCCCAGCAGCTGGCCTACCTCCCTTCTACCACAAATTGGTTCAAGGCCTACCTTACTGGCAGAAACCAATCAGTTAAGATCTTGGACTGCACTTCCCTTCCCCTCCCGATTAACACTAGCATCCCCCAGGGCTCTGTATTAGGGCCCCTTCTATTCTCCATCTTCTTAAATGACCTTCCCTCTGTCTGTTCCTCCTCCTCCACTATACATATGTATGCCGATGATACAGTCCTGTATGCATCTGGCTCCTGTCCTGCTGAGGTTACAACCAGCCTACAGCAAGACTTTGACAAGGTTCAGCTCTGGTTTGCTAACCATCAACTTTTCCTCAATGCTAATAAGACTGTCTCTGTGACCTTTGGCACTAGGCAGAGACTCTCTAGGCTTCCCTCCCTACCCACTTTCCACACCCATGATGGGACTATACTTGAGAACATATCCTCCTTCAGGCACTTAGGTGTTTGGTTGGACCAACACCTAAACTTCTCTGGACTTACTGACACCATCCAGAAAAAAATGCGTCCCAAGCTTGGTGCCCTGTTCAGGAACTGTAGTTGCATTCCTTCTATGGCTAGGCATGAACTTGTTCAGAAGAAGATACTGCCCATTTTCAACTACTGTGATGTAGTCTATGGTGCTGCCCCTAAGTCCTCCCTGGCCAGACTGGACACCCTCTTTAATTCCTTCTGCCACTTTGCCTAGGATGTCCCCTCTTGCACCCACCACTGTGATCTTTATCGTATCCTATCCTTCCCTCTCTTACAAATAGGCAACTCTCCCAGTGTGCTAAATTCACCTCCAAGCACTAGTTGGGTGAGCTCCCTTCCTACCTTACCTCCTCCTTTATAACAACCCCCCCCATCCTCCCATTCCCTTAGATCAACCAACTCCCGCACCCTGGTAGTCCCCTGCAGATTCACCCTAATCTTGCCAATCTGGTTACTCTCACTGCCTCCCAAAAATTTGGAATTCCTTCCCTCTTCAAATTCAGCACTCATCTTCACCTATTCCATCAGCTCTGCCCTCAATAATTACCTTGCACCTAGCTGCTCCTGCCATGTCCCTCCCTAATTCCTTCCTCTAAGCCGTGGATAAACCCTACCCCTCTACCGTCACCTTCATTTTACTCTGTGCACCCACACACCCCAAATTTCTAGCTCTCCTCCCCTTCCCCCAAATTGCTCCCCCTTACTGGCCTCCCTTGATCTCTCACAGAATGTAAGGGACCCCGAATGCTCCCCATGGGTCCATGCATCCTGATGGATTATTGATTAGGGCCCCGTCCCCTCTAAAGGTGCGAATTCTCTCCCCTCAAGGGTTCAATTCTCACTCTCTCACTCTTCTATCACTCTCTTAATCCCTATCTACTGACCTTCTCAAACCCCCTGACAGGGTAGCCCAACTCCTGAAGGGTCCTCTCTTGGTTAGGTCCTATTCCCCTTCTTAGCATTTAAGTCACACCACCTCCTTCTCTTTCTCCTCCCTCTTTAAATCCCTACAGCCTTAACCCCCTTTCTGTCTAGCTCCATAAGCCCCTTGCAGGGTTCCCCACATCCTGAAGGGGTCTCTCTGGGACACTGCCTACCTCCTTCTCTCTAGTCCCCCCAGTCCCCTTGCAGGATTCCTCACATCCTGAAGGGGTCACCAGGGACACAACTCTTCCCCCTCCTCCCACCTCACCCTTTCCTCTCCTTCCCCCCTTTTTTCATGTAAGCACTTCTTTACTTATTAACCTGCCACTTATTATTGTCCACTCTTTCTAACTATTATGCACAACACTGTTGTAACACTACTTGTAACACCTGCCTTACAACTGTATGTTAATATTGATCTTGTAATTTGAATGTTTAATGTTTCACTCCTATTGTACCCCTTCCTCCCAGGTCGCACTGGGAGATGAGTGACTCGTCACTCAGTGTGCTTTCCTGGTAAAACATTTCAATAAATAAATGAATAAAACTTCTCACCTTGTGCCCTACTACAGCAGATGTTATTTCTGCTTTTCCACTGCTGGAGTCAGCCCTCTGTCAGATTAAAATCCATCTTGCCAAGTCACTTGACGAGTTGTTTTGCCTTCTGAAGGTGCAACAGACCACTTATCAAAGCACCTCATTCCCACATGCTGCTAAACCACCACAGCAGTGCTTCATCTGCCATCTTTCCCTTCCCTTTTCCTTTTTCACTCAGGGTTCTGATTAGTGTGCCATTCAGTAAGCAGAGAATCCTAAGCTTTAAACTGATCCATAACAGTAGAGTTTGGTCAACTTACAGGCACTGAAAGAGCAAGAATGCTCATTTTGGATAAAGCACTGAGCTGCTGTAAAAATCTTAATGTTTTTGACAGCAAAGAGCAGAGCACTTACCAGATGCCATCAGCACAATAAAAACAACCAGCACGGAGTCAGAATATAGTCACTACAATGAATGACATAAGTGGTTGCCTGAATCTAAAATTGGCAAACCCACTAATAGCCCACTAAGGACCATATGAATGTGCCTTAGCTGAGCCACAGCTGTCCAACTTAGATGGTGGACAATGTCAGATAAAACAATACTGCAGTTTTATTGCTGCAGTTTTTGTCAACGAGTTTTGTCTGGTGTCGCTGAACGTCCAGTATAGTTGCATATGGCCTAAGTAGCTTCCACCGTACTATACTATATAAGGTGTTTCAAATATTCAAAACATTTGGAAATTCTGCCAGACTGCCAGAGCAGCAGTAGCGCTACCACCTGCAGTGCTGATGACTTGTATTTGGGAGTGAGCGCGGGGTGTCAGAGGGTGGGCCGGGGAGAGGTAGGATGAGCTTCCCATGGACAGCTCTCCTCCTCCAGGGGGGAGGGTCGTGGTTCCCTGGCAAGTCAGCGATACCCAGTGAAGGCTGGGTGTACAACAGTCAGGACCGCTCTACAGTGGGGAGGTGACAGTGGACGTCTATGGATCAGGTGCAGGAGACCGTGCAACCTGCGCTGACATCATTACACATCCACACCTCTGGGGGAATTGCACAAGGAAAAAAAACTGGGCTGGCAGCCAAGTGACACCCCTGGAACTCCACCTGAATGATGTCCCAGGTGCTAGCCTTGGCTAGGGCCTCTGGTATATCTTGGTTTCTCCCCCATCACCCGGGGGCCCCACCACAGTGGGAAAGCTGCAGGCCTCCCAGACCAGGGCAGCCTGGGGGATGCCAGGTGTGAGGTTCGGGTGCTGAAAGGGAGGTAAATCCATGCCCATACCTGGGAGCAAAAATAGAACTGAAAAAAGAAAACACTTGGAAACTCCTCTTTTGTACTATTAAACACTCCTGAGAATTCCTTTATCATCTTTGACAGTAATGATAAAGGCAGCATTAGGTAGGATAGGCTTCAATCCTGTATAGAACTCACATTAACATTGTACTGTCAAGAATCATTAATAATAACCCTAATAAACTACCAGAAAAATGTTTACGAGAAAAAATAATGTGGCTAAAACTGGATAACAAATCAGAGTGGTTATCAGCTCTCATTTTATATCTTTCCTCTATATCACTTATGGACAGATTATGTAAGGGAAATAAATATTGTTCTTCCTAATGGCTCACAATAAAAATGAAAACATTTGAAAGAGCACAGAAAACAGACATAGATAAAATAAGAATATTGAAGTATGCACCTTGGTTTAAATTAAACAAGATTTCACATGGTGTGGAGGAGTATTCAATGTTACCAATTTACCCAGATACTAGAATAGCCATTACACTGGCTACATTTTAGTTGTTACCGTTAAAAGCTCTCAGATTAAAACTAAACAAATTCAAAATCCTTCAAATATATCCCTAGCATAGCCATGTAGAATGGGATTTGTTAAAACGTTATACATGTAACAATTCAATGCCAATTATACACAAAACTTAAAACCGCTATGTTGTTAAGTTTCTGAAAATCTATTCTAACAGACTATTTGATGTTCTGTTCATCTTGATGCACCCAATGTCTAAGGCTGATGCTGAGGCCAATACTAAATTATATTCTTCTGTAATAAAAAAAGAGAAAGAGAAAGAGCCTAGATTAAAAACATTCATAGAGATGGAGTTCAGTGCAGCACTCATTGTATGTTACGACAATAACTTTAATGTGAGTATAGATTATGCGCCATGGATCGGTTACAGGTAACAATTCCCAAGTATCTCAGATTCTCTTGGCAGGTTTAAATGCCCCTAGTACTGTATGGTGGGATCAACTAATGCCATGCATGTAACCCCATCACTACATTAGTGAAGTCTATAATCCTTGAACCTTATGTAATACTGCAGATTAATTAATCATGGCTGCTCTAATGTGAAATTGTTTTGCTGCATTTATCATCTAGAATGTATGTCTAACCTAAAGGGAAAATTTCACATACAGCTATCTCTTGTAATGACTCTATGTTTCTATACGAACATTCAAACATACGAAATTTGCCAGCAGATAAACGCCTAGTGGTCTATCAAGTCTGCTTGAATGTACAGCTAGCACCCTTTATTCTGCAGCAGCCCTTCCTCCTCACCCTTCCCCTCCCTTGACCCTCCCCCTTGCCCTGTCCTAGCCCCTTTTGAAGCTGTCCACTGTTCTACTGGATACCACTTCTGCTGGTAACACATTCCACCCAGCTACCACCCTCTCTGTAAAAAGTGTCTCCTCATCTCCCTCCTGAACCTTCCTCCCTCCAGTCTCATATCATGGCCCTAGGTGTCCCTCTCCTCCCTTACTTTGAGCAGCCCCTCCGTACCTGTCTTGTTTATTCCTTTCATGTACTTGAAGGTTTCAATTATATCCCCCATCCCTCCTCTCCTCCAGCGAGTACATGTTCAGCTCCTTCAGCCTCCTCTCGTATGGTAAGTCCCCCAGCCCCTTGATCATCTTTGTTGCCCTGTGCTGCACCCACTCCAGTAACTTAATGTCCCTCTTCAGATACAGCGCCAGTACTGCACACAATACTCCAGGTGGGGTCTAACAAATGATCTATACAGTGGCAGAATCACCGCCCCCCTCCTCGAGGATATACCCCTTGCAATGCAATCCAGCATTTTGTCGGCCTTTGCAGCTGCCTCCTACATTGTGCTGAGTTGTTCATTGACCCTGTAATGAGCACCCCCAGATCCTTCTCCTCCTCCTCTGTCTCAGCTAGCTGCACTCCCCCAAGCTGGTAACTCCTCCTTGGGTTTTTGGCCCCAAAATGCAGCACCTTGCACTTTTTGGCATTGAACTCCAGTTGCCAGGTGTCCAGTCAGGTTTTCCAGCTTTGTCAGATCATCCTGAAACCCCTGCCACCCCCCTAGGTCATCAACCACTACTCCCATCTTGGTGTTGTCAACAGACTGATCTTGCTGTTTATGCCCAGTGATATGTCTGCAATAATTATCCCAAAAACACTGGTCCCAGCACTGAGCCCTGTGGAACACTGCTCATCACTACCCTTGGGGATGAGAGCTCCCCACCCACCACCTCCTTCAGTTGCCTTCCCTGAAGCCAGTTCCCTATCCATCTCCTCAACTTTGCACCCATCCTTGTGCCTTCTAACTTACTTCCCAGCCTGCCATGTGGCACTGAGTTGAATGCCTTACTGAAGTCCTGGTACAGGACATCCACTGCATGGCCCTCGTCCAGTTGTCCATATACCCAATCATAGAACTATACTAAACTATGCTATACTATAATGCACAGTACTATACTATACTATACTATACTACAGTGCACTGCACTGCACTACAGTACACTAGACTATAGTGCACTACTCTACCACACTGCACTACACCACATTACACTATACCACACTACACTACAGAGCACTGCACTGCTCTTCACCACACTACACTACAGTGAACTGCATATTACACCAAACTACACTACAGTGCACTGCATTTCATTACACTGCACTGCACTACACTGCAGTATATTACACTACACCACACCACAGAACACTAAACTACAGTACATTGCACTACAATACACTACACTATAGTATGCTACACCACACTACACTACAGTGCACTACTGTACGCCACACTACAACACACTACACTACAGTGCACTGCACTACACTACATTGCAGTACACTACAGTGAACTGCACATTACATTACACTATAGTGAACTGCACATTATGCTACACTACACCACACTACAGTGCACTGCATTGCATTGCACTACACTACACAACACTAGACTATACTATGCTACATCACACTATACTATACCACACTACACTACACCACACTATGTCACACTGCTCTGCACTACAGCGCACTACACTAAACTGCACTACACCTCAGGGTATTGCACTACACTACACTACACAACAGTGCACTACACTACTTTACACTACAATAAACTATGCCACACTACAGTACACTGCACTACACTACACTGCATTACACTACACTACATTACTCTGTATTATGATATTTATGATGGCCATACAAAACAAAGAAAGCTATCACACTAATACACATGGGTGCCACCATGGCTATAACAAGTTGGGTGGACATGGACCTACCAAGCCTTTCGTGCAATGCCAATTTCATTTGTCATTTTGCAGGGCCTAAAATGTTGAGGGGGACTGCACATCCCCTGGTGGCTGCTTCCATGCTAATACATAGGCATGATGCCTAACTTAGTTCCCTGAAATATTAACAAAGATATAGAGAAAATTCCACCGGACAGGAAATACCACCCTTCTACTTCCTCTCAGGCTAGAGCTCTAAAATGCCTCCGAGTTTGCTACCAGGTAAGAGTCAAATGGATTTTCAAAATGGAGGTCGTCAGCTCGTCCCCCACCAAACAACTTCCAGGACAACATGAGGCCAAACAGTACATGTTTTTCACAGGAAAAACTACTGAAACAGTTAGGTTTTTCTCAGGAAACTTGTTAAGAAAGGGAGCAGAGAAATGCCTGTATTTTTTTCATTTAATTGCCTTGTTTAAATGTTTGTTGTTGGCAGGCAAAGTAAAGGTTTCTTCCCCAAGGGAAAAGCTTAAAACAACAGCTGTTCACCTTTAACCCACTAGAAAACACACATTTTTGTGCTTATTATTTTATTCCTTTACTATTACGCCCTTTATGTTCTGAGCCTTTGAAACCATTTTACATTAAATGGCAAGTATCTTTAACCTGGACCACTCCCAAGGAGCTGCATCAAGAGACCCTCATTAAACTGTATTTTTTTCCTGCACAGGGAACACTAAGGCTAAACCCTTCCTTCTTAGCTTCTGAGGGTGAGGCAAAGGAATCCTTAGTTTTTACTTTAATTATTTTGCATCCAGCTGCTGCACTGCTGAGCCAATTGGTTCTAACACTCTTAAGGTTAACAAACTGCTAACATTCCATGCGTGGAAGGTCACAGCAGGACTTGTAAGTAAAGTGATTATTATATACATGGGCAAATGCAATTAAAAATGGCTGTCATCCCCCCCTGTCAACTGCCCTGTCCTTTATTTTTTCTTACTGAGCAAAAACACATCCCCTCTACCATGCATTTAGTCTGGGAAGGGGTGAGTACAGATGGGCAAATAAATTCTCACAAAAATACTATAAGATAGGCAGCTAAAGAACAACATACTGTACAGACAATGCAAGCATTTATTTCTGAATGGACAGCCCAGAAAACAGTACCAGAGGTAAAGTGCAAAGGACAGAACAGAGAAGAAACTGCAGCAGCAGTTATAGATGCAGAAAGAGTGAAAAGGTGAACAACTGTCTTTTTCTTTATAGAAAAAGTGGTTGATTTGTACATTTTTGTACTCACTGTCCCATGAATGTGATTCCCTGGTGTCTGTTGACCATGGAAACCCACTTTCTATCATGGATGGCCACTCAAGAAAGTTAGTAATACTGTACTGAAAGGTAGCCAATAAACAGTAAAAAACTCACTTTTACTGCTTACTTTTTATGTTGGCTTGCGCGGACATGCAAACAACATATTGGGGTAGTAGCACTTTCAGAGGTGTAGCAGTGTTGTGGCGAATGTAGGGCATGGTTTAGTAGGTGTGTCCCTCATTCCCCAATTAGCCAACATGCTAGCGCTGACACAAGTATTATGCAAAGTGCCACCAACTTGAAAGAAATGTGCCGCTGCAGTCAGAGACAAGGTCGTCATCCAGTGGCACAGATGACACACCTCCCATACGTGCCTTTCCTGGTGAAATATTTCATTAAACATGATGGCAAAGCAGCCATCACAATATCCCAAAAAGAAGGCTGACATCGGGGATGCAGTCCCCGTGCTGGCATATCTGCCACCCTCACACATTGTGTGGCATACTGGGAGTCCACCCCAGTGTGCTGCCACTCACAGAAAGCCGACCGTGTTGGCATGTTCCTACCCCCACCCCACCCCCACTGTGTGGTCAACATCACCCTGAAAGTCATGGGGCGCACTGGGAGCCCACCCCAGTGTGCTCAACATTTGTTTTATTTTACCTGTAAAGAAAGAAAACCATCCCACGGTGCAGTGTCTGTATTTTTTTTTTGTACCTGAAAAAGGAAAAAGGTCCATTGTCTGCTTTGCCCCCTTGACCCGCACCCACCCTCAGTGCATCCCACCTCCCCACACCCCCCCTCACCCCAGCACTGCAATCTTCAGTGGAGCTGGAACACGTCTGCACTCTTCAAAGCCGAACTGCAAAATGGAGAAATGCCGGTAAGCTGTATAATGGCATAAATGGGGGGGAGTTTCAACTTAGTTGGATATCACAGCCATTTTTCTGAATTTTGGCTCCAAGTTTTCAACATAGGGTTCTTGGGACGCCACCTTAACAACAAATGCACTGTCATCTTATTATTCGATCCGAAAGGTCATTTCGCATTCACTACACGGAATCACCTTTCAGGACTGAGTAACAAAATGACAGTGCCACTGTTCATGAGAAGGGGTCCCAAAAACCTATGTTGCAAATTAGGTGAAACATTCCAAAAAATGACTGTGTTACGAGCGTGGATTGCGCAGTTTCCACACATACTTGTAATTTTGACAATTTCTTATATTTTCACTCCAGATTTTCAACATTGCCATTTTTTCACATCTCCTTATGAACAGTACAGCTGTCATTTTTCACATCCTGCCTGTAATGTGTTTTCATCCCTGTGGCGCACAATGGTGCAGTCACTGTAGGAAATCAATGTTTGGGACAGATTAACAAAATCAGAGTGACACTGTTCATGAGCAGAGGTCCCAAAATGCCTATGTTGAAAATTTGGTTATAAACATCCCCCAAATAATTGCATTACGGTTGTGCGCTGCGCAGTTTCTACAAATGCTCGTGACTTCACAAATTTTTTATATTTTCACTCCAGATTTCCAACATTGCCATTTTTTTTACACCTCCTCATGAACAGCACAGCTGTAATTTTTCACATCCTGCCCAAAATGTGTTTTTACACCTGTAGCGCCAAATGGCACAGTCGCTGTGCAAAATCATTGTTCGGCTAATGAACTAATAGTGCCACTGTTTATGAGGTGGGGTCATAAAAAGCCCATGTTGAAAATTTGGAGTGAAAATACCAACAAACGCCCAGGGCATTAGGGTTTCCAACCATAACGCTCCACCCTGTAGAGACTGACAGGCATCAGGGGTGTGACTTGAGATTGTCAGCTGTAATGCTCACTCCATTCCACCCGCACCCTGCAGCCAGTGACAGGCATCGAGGTGTGCCTTGGACTCTTTGTCCCCAAAGTTCACCCCATTCTCCTATACTTGCACCCACATCAGCGTTTTTCCATATGGAATGGGGTGAGCATAAAGCCCGAAGACCCCAAGGCACAATGTGACAGTTGTCAATGTCTTCAGGGTAGGGTGAGGTGAAATGGCATGAGCGTTATGGCCGACGACCCAAAGGCACACACCAATGCCTGTCAGTCTCTGCAGGGTGGGGTTGGGGTTAGCGTCAGTTCAATACTTCACTGCCATTCCTATTATGCATCTCTCTAACTCCTGTACTACCAATGCCAATGCCAGCAAAATAACATTTGACATTGACAAATGCTTGTTTAATACAAAGATACCAATCTCTAAGTTTTTGTTTTCTGGGAGATAGGCATTGGTGGCTGTGGACTTAACATTTGTTGCAGCATCACAGCTCTAAAACCCTCTACAGGAAGACTGACATGACACCCAGTAACAAAAGACAAACAAAAAAATAATAGCTAGCAAAGGGGTGAAGTCAAGCAGCCTCTTGTCTTAGCAGAAAGTGTGGGGCACAAAAGGAACCAGTGGATTTACTAGAAGGAATGAGCCCTTCTTCCCAGTTGGTGGCAGCCACATCTGTCGAAGAAGAGGACAAGGATGCTGAGGGATGTGATTGATGATTTGGGTAATGCTGGCGAGTGAGAGGAGGAACTTCAAGAGCAGAGTTTGCTAAACAGGTTTATTAGAAAAAAGTGCACAGTCACGTGCAAGAGGCCGACACCCAGCAGACTTCTGCGGGGTAATCAAAATGGGGAACACCAAACATGACCAATTAGTTCCAGCTGACACTGGTGACTCACCAATACTTTCTTCACTGAATGGGTAGCCTGCAGAAGGCTTTAAGTGCAAAGAAAACTTAAAGATGGGTCACTTAACATATAAGAGAAGGGATGGTTGATGATATACTGTTTCAGGTGAAGACTGCTTGGTGTAATAAGTTTGAAAGGGATAATACTGAGAGGAATCTTTTGCAAAAAAAACCTACATGTGCCATGCAGAATCTACTGTACACGCATGTTTGTGACAATAGCAGTCACAGGGTACCCAAGGCAGCCTCAGATCCATGGGGCAAGAGATAAAGGGTATTTGTATGCAGTTCAACAGAGGCAAATTTCACTCTTACTGCAAATATTGTCTCCGCTGCAGGAGACACAGTGGAAAGCACAATGATTCAGCTTGTCACAAAGGAGTGAGAACATCCCAGGATAAGAACAGTCAGCAAGGCGGAAGACAGGCAATGCCGGGAGAGGTTCAGCAAAACACTGGCAGAAATGCCAATAAACATTAGCAATCTAGAACTCTGGTTCAACCATTATCTCTACAGGATAGACACACAGTATTTTCTTTCATATTTTGCATCAGGCTACCCCATTCCATATAAGGGTCCCCATACTGAAACTACAGCCTGAAATTTGAGATCAGTTGCCCCAATGGTGAACTCAGTGCAGAATAAGATTCCAAAGGAGGTTAAAGCATGTAGTGTGGAAGGCCCCTTTGATGCCCCTCCTCTGGCCAATTTGAGAATCTCCCCATTATGCATGGTACTGAAGCAATCCCCCAGGCTGTACTGAGCAATACACTGTTTATCCTACCTGCATCTGCTTATGATTCCATCAGTCCAGAGGATAGTTCAGTATGGTTTGTAATGTTTGATGAGGTGGTTGTCATGGTTCAGATTGCAAGAAATATGTTTAGCTTACCAAGAGTGACATGAAGTAAAATTTTCACCTCTTACTAGTTAGACCTTATGACTTTGACCTTTTGGGTTTCTGCCTCAGTGGAATATATTATTTTGACAAGGTTATGCCCATGTGGTGTTTAGTGTCATATGTTGTGTTTGAGATATTTGGCAGTTTTTTTCAATTTGCTAAGAAGTCATACACAGGTAACAATGGCATCACTCACTATTTGAAGGACTTCCTATTTGTTGGCTAGGCAGAGACTGGCAGATGTGGTTCAACATTGATGGGTTCCCAACTTTGCAGCAGCTTATGGGCCACTTTGGGGTCTCTAGCAAAGGAAAAGAGAAGGGTCTAGTTACTAGGCTGACTTATTTAGGAATCAAGCTTGATTCCAAGGCCATGGTCTCTGCATTACTACCAGGAGAAAGTTTAACAGCCGAAGTGTCTGATTAAAAACCTGGTGTCTGCCGAAAAGGTCAGGCTTAGCATACTGTAATCCCTCATTGGCCACCTTGCTTTGCTTGTCAGGCCCTCTACCCAGGTAAAGGTTTCATTAGGCAGTGGGCTAGTGCAACCCCAGGTGCATTGTGTACCCATCATCATATCTAGGTAGCCAAAGGCATGAAGGCTGATTTGAAGGTATGGGATATCTTCCTACATGACTTTAATGGGCTCCATGTCATTTCAGCAAGGTTATTTCAGCGAGTGACAATTTCAGCGACTAAACTATAGTGAATGCTATATCAGCGACTGAAAATCTCAGCGAAAACATTTTTCAGCGACATTTAGCGATCTCAGTGACAGAACTCAGACCCAGCAGGTACTCCTGATGAATTTACCAACCAACTGAACAAGATGTTCGGTAAGGTCCCAATACCACCGATAGCTCTCTGCTGCTACCCCAGACATCATTTGAGCCATCCTCACCTCTGCCATGAATTAAATTGATACTCTGCGCCTGTTGCCCATTACTTCATTTTCCACAGGTGCAGGCACTAGTAGCTCCTTGTTATGCAGGGGGGCTGTGCCCCCCATGGCCCCCATTTCTATCATTGTAACACCACACCACACCTAGACCCAGGGAGTATTTTGTATCTTTGGAGTCGCTGAATTTTATAGTCGCTGTAATGCATAGTCTCTATATTGCCATATTCGCTGTAACGTACCACTCACTAAAACTGTATTCACTGAAATTGAATCATTGTAATTGACAGAGCTCAATTTGCTTCGCTGAATTGACGTGCTACCCTTTAATGGGGTTGCAATTTGGCAGATCGCTGGGACTAGCAACACAGAATTTCAGTTGATAATGGATGCATTGGTTAACACTGAGTATGAAGCGTGTTTTCCGGGTTCTTGGTTAGTGAGCACATGGGTTCAGAAAGAGGTGAACAGAAGATTAACTTTGCAGGTTGCTTAATTAGAATTTTTTTCCAATTCTGGCAGCTGTAGTCACGTGGGAGCCTGCTTTAGCCAACAAAAAGGTCCTGTCTGAAATGTAGTAGTTAACCAGACAGTTGATGAGATCATTGATATACAAGAATCCTGGTTGCCAGATGTCATATGCTTTCTACGAACATTAGTCATGTGCTCTCTGCAACTGAACATCGCATTCTGGCATGGTGTCTGCCAGGTAAGGGTAACATGACCTGTCTTGATTACAGTTTGAGTGGTTCTGCCAGCTGGGTCCAGAGGCAAATCCCTGACTTCTTAGTGTAGTTGCACACCCAGGAGCAGCTAAACTGGTATGAACATCCGGAGAGCATGTGGCAGCAGTATGTGAACAGTTTCTCTACTTTCCATGAGTTCTGTGCCTGGAAGGTAAGTCAGCCACAGGGTCAAGAGTTGGGGGGTGACTAAATCTTTCACATGGTCTGTCTACACAGATCACCAGATGCAATGAGAGACCAGCTTGTGGGTATTACTTTTCTTTTGAAATTGCAGGGTATACAAGACTTAATTAACACCTTCCTGATAAAACATTTACTGGAAGGCTGGGTTAGGGCTTATGGTGAGGGGCACAGAGCCTTAAACCAATTGATAAGGCCAGGAGAGAGATGAATAGGGAGATGTTCCTTTTTGCATTTGCCCGCAGCTTATTGGTCCTATGTCACTCACAGCTGTCTCCATGCTGTACTGGCTTTTACCATCAGGATGGCATACATTTTTGTTAGATGTTGGCCATGATATATTTAGTACAGCTTTGCAGGATGCTGTTAAAGCCATGAACTGGGCATGTGTAACGTTGTGTGGGATATAAGCAATGGGCACTTACGGTGGCAGATACAATTTAAGCATTTCAAGAGAGGGGCTGTTTTACACCCATTGATTGTTCAATAATGGACTCTGGATATGACCCTGTGTAGGTACATGAGGGCTGAGCACGCCAGTAGGCTGAATGTCTGGTGACTGATGGTGGTGGACCCAAACAGGGATGTCCAATGAGTGCACTCCAGCTGGGTTATGGCTTGTCTTGAACCAGTTTGCTGGAGACTGTTGCAGGACAGGGGTGACCAAATCTCGGCTGTATGGTCCAGGCAGTGGTAGTCTACCTGCGTATAGCAAGGGCCTGTTCAAGTGGGGCCACTGACCATCAGTTATCTATACTTGTTTTTTTTTTTTTATAATTTAAATTTTATTGCAGTTTTTGTTAATATACATACAAACATAAAAGACATGGAGACATTAGGTGTAATATACATAGAAATCAAAATAAACCAACCTAACCTAATCCTACCCATTCCCTCCTCCCCTCCAACCCCGAACACCTTCCCTCTAACCTATCCACCCTCCCATCCCGAGTGCCAAAATTACATTAATAGGTTTAAATTACAATGTGATTTACTTGCCGTAAATACAGCTGTTGGCATAGTTTACATATACTGATACTATTACAAGAAGTACAAGACATACAGAGTTTCCCATCTCTTTTTATATACAGACAACCTATTATTCATACTGGCCATCATTTTCTCCACCTGGAGATTAAAGAGCAATTCTTGCAACCATTCTGAGTAAGTAGGCTGAAGTGAATCTTTCCAATGTTTTAAAACAATCTTTTTAACTGATATGGTGATCATCATCATCTGGTAATTCCTGACCATGGCCAGGTGGCCAGAAAATTCCCCTAACAAGCACACCTCAGGGGCAAAATAATCCTGGAGACCTAATAAAGGGTCTGGTTTTGTTTTAGTAAGTTCCCAGAGTGTAGTTATTTTAGGGCAATCCCAGAATATATGATACAGGGTACCTGTGCTCTGTTGACATCTGCTACATACTGCATTTTCAACTTTGCCCATTTTGTGGAGTTTATAAGGCGTAAGGTATATATCGTTCAGAATTTGTAACTGCATGAGGTGTAACCGATCTTGGGTAATGTATTTATGACAAGCAACCCATATTTTTGCCCATTTTGGAGCCAAGTCAGGAAATATTGAATTCCAGTATTTGGAAGCTCCATCGCAAAATGGAAATAATAAGGGAAACAGCATTATGTAGAGAGATGACACAGCATGTGGAGCTGAAGCTAGAATTCTACCTTCGGCTATCCACCCTAGTGGGGCATCTGGGATAGAGCTGTTCTTGAAGTGATTAATAAGCAAATGATGTAGTTGGTAGCATTTAAAAGACCAGGTGTTGTCCAAATGAAATTTGGTAAGTATTTCTATGGTAGAAAGCCAAGAATTTTTCACACTGTAGAACTTCTGCACTATGCAATCTTGCAGGAATGGGATCCAGTGATAAGGAATTATCTGACCACCTATCTTAAGATTGGGGTTTAAAAATAAAGGTTGTTGAAGATCCTGTGAATTATCGTATTTTAATGCAGAGCAGAGTTGTAAATGGGACCGGATCAAAGATCCGATTGGAGTTTGACCTAGAGAGAGGGTAGCTTTTTAAATTTGAGGTGTAATAAGGCCTTTGGGTTGATTCCCGAGGCATGAATTAGGTCTCTTTCAACAATAAGCTATGTGGGTGTATAACCCAGTGTGGAAGGAGAATCCCATTGAAGATACTTGCTGAGATGGCTCGCCCAATGATAAAAGTTAAAGTTAGGGAGTTTAAGCCCTCCTAAATGTTTAGTAGCAGAGAGCTTGTTATGACCCCTACGTGGCAGTTTATCTTTCAAGAGAAACCTCGAGATAGAGCTGTGAATGCTTTTAAACCAGGCTTTTGGTAGCCATATGTTGAGAAGGTTTAAGGGGTAAAAGAGACTTGGTAACAGGTTCATCTTTATTATACTTATTCAGCCCCATAAGGTGAGGGGAAGGGTTTGCCATCTTTTACTATCCAGCATTAAGATCCTGCTCAACTTGTCCAAGTTTAATTTCCACATCTGAGACGTGTTAGTTACGAGGTGAATCCCTAAATATTTAATGGATTTTGGGGTCCATTCTAGTCCTAATGCCGTAATTTCCTGTTTATTAACTTTGGAGTTGAGGGGAAAAAATGGAGGATTTGTCTTTATTTAACTTATAATTAGATACAAGGTTATATTCTTTATTTTAGTGAGTAACATTTGGATGGAAGAGTTGATGTGGGTTAAATGAAGCAGAATATCATCTGCACAGACTGCCAATTTACACTCAAGGGGGCCTAATTGAATACCATGAATTTCCGGTGACTGTTGTATTGAGACCATTAGGGGTTCTAGGTATAAATTAAATAAAAGGGGAGAAAGAGGACAACCCTGTCTAGTTCCAGCTTCTAAGTGGAAGGCAGAGGAAAGGAAACCATTACAAAAAACATGAGCTGAAGGAGCTGAGTACAGAGTCTGAATCCAGGAAATGAATTTCTGAAGAAAGTTGAATCTGTTTAGAGTTCTAAATAGAAATTGCCAATCTACTCTATCGAAGGCCTTTTCAGCGTCCAGGGAAACCAAGGCCATAGGTTGAGGGGAGTCCCTGGACACTGAGAAGACATGTGACAATCATCTGAGATGATCCACCGAAGATCTGCTCTTCATGAAGCCTACCTGATCTGAACTAATAAGTAATGCAAGTGTAGGTTCCAATCTACGAGCAAGAAGCTTGGCAAATATTTTAAGATCAGTATTAAGGAGAGATACGGGGCAATAATTTGTAATTTTAGTGGGGTCTTTGCCTTCCTTAGGGAGAATGACTATCATGGCTTCTAACATTCTGGGATCAATATCCACTTTGTTAAGCATTCTAGAGTAGACTGTCAATAACAGGAGGGGCCAATTGGGGGGCAACTTTTTTGTAAACATTAGATATAAAGCCATCAGGGCCAGAAGCCTTGTCAAGGGGAAGATCCTTGATAACTTTAATGATGTCAGTTACTGTAAATGGGAGGGTTAGTACATCACCTTGTTCATAGGATAGAGATGGCAGGGATAAACTCCTTAAAAACTAATCAACTACGGATTCAGGCAGGAGGAGGGGCATACATTTATATAAAGTGGATCAATAATTTTTAAATTCTTTATTAATGTCAGCAGCTTTAATCAGGGGAGGTTCATCTGCTTTGCATTGAATTTCTGTGATACACCTGGCTGCTTCCATTTTTTTGAGGCAAAGAGCTAATTGCCATCCTGCTTTTTCCCCTGTTCGGTGTAAGTAGCTTTAGTTTTAAGTAATGCCCATTCTGCCTTTTCTCGCAATAAATTCATGCATTTATTCTGTAGTCTAATTAGAGTTTCTCTGTCAGCATCCAGTGTAGTCCTAGACATAGATCTTTCTTTAATCCTAATTTGTTCCAACAAATCCTTAGCTTCTAAGCTTTCTTTCCTCTTTTTAATAGAGGCCCATTTGATAAATTCCTCTCTTAGAAAACACTTGAGTGCACCTCATTTCACTGAAGGTGAGGTTGTAGAGCCCCAATTCAATTCTAGATAGGAATTTAAAGCTGAAAGAATGTTATCCACCACCTTTTTATCTTTTAACAGTTGATTATTCATATGCCACTGAGTATGCTTTCCTCAATTTAGGGACAAAGAAAGTGGACAGGTCACAATTGCATGGTCAGACCCTATACCCAGTTCCACTTTGCTATCTATTAAGCCATGAATCAGGGATTTACTAATCAAGAAATAATCGAGGCACGAAACCGAGCCATGCATCTTCGAGTGGAATTTGAATTCCTTGTCCATGGGATTCAAGGTTCTCCAGGGATTGAAGAATCCCAGATGATCTATTAGATCTCTAAGACCCCTCTGTGCAGGAGAGAGACCCCTTGCGGCTGGGAGATTTGTCCATTACTGGATCGAACAGAAGGTTTCAATCACCTTCTATTATCAACGGGAAATGCAGGAATGGGGTTAATTTAGTAAATAATTCCATAAAGAATGGAGGTGAATCTATGTTTGGACCATATACTGCTCCCAACTGGATTGTGGTGGAGTGGATCTTTCCAATGACAAAAACATATCGACCCCCTTTATCTCAATAACATTGTTCATGCACAAATGGAACTGATCTTGTCAAAAGAATGGCCACCCCTTTACTATTCTTTGAATCCCCTGCCCCAAATATTTGTCCCACCTGTTGCCGTCTTAGGAGTGTCGCCTCTGCTTGCAAGAGATGGGTTTCTTGAAGGAAAATTACTTCTCCGTGGATCATGTTAAGGTGTTTTAGAAGACGCATCTGTTTAAGTGGATGTCTTGCCCCTTTAACATTCCACATATTAAATTGAAAACTTTTTGTCATTTACACATCCTAGAATGTAGAAATATCTACTAGTCTGATAATGACCTTTTGATAGGCAGCTGTTGTGAGCTACTGAAAGAACCTGTTGGCACCCCCCTCTACTTCCCTGTATAAAGTTTGAGTAAAAAAAAAGTCCCATTTCCTTTACCCACCCCTTTCCTATTTATGCAAAGTAACCCAGTCTCTCCCATACTCCCTACTGTTACCTTAATACAACTAGCGATAAACATAGTCCCCCGAATAGCTATTAAAGTAGAAGCCTTAGTATGCACTATGGAACTACCCACCCCCCATTACATTGGTCCGTGGGGCTCAGCACTCTGAGAACCCAATCCCACCCACCTAAGCCCAAATGTTAGAGCACTATAATCAAACTTTAGGGTATAGTGTTGGCTATAGTCTAGCCAAAGATCAAAACAGCTAAAACGAGGAAAACAACTACACTTACTCTAAATGAGTACAACTGCATACTCCGTTAGAAGCAGTGCGCATAATAAATGTATTCATACCCCTTAGTAACGCAGTTGGCAATATTAAACTTTAATATTCCTGCCTCTAATAAGCAAACTTAATTCTCTAGCATTAACCCGGTAAAACCGTGTTGTCTTGCTACAGTGTTCTTTTGCGTAACTCAGATTTGGCATCATTCCTGTACCCAGGCAAGAAATCCCCAGTGGTAGATAAAGTCTCTCCAAAGGAAAGTTAATGATTAAGCCATGTGAACAGATGACCGGTGTATCTAGCAGTCGAGAATATTCTTGCAGAGGTTTTCATGTGAAGAATCAGAGATTGCCCCCTCAATTCTTCCTGAATATCAATAAACTTAAATTATGTTTGAGTCACACTAAGAAGGACAGGGGCTTGCAAAATACCACCTCCTCTGAACTTCTGTGGTCAATTGCTAGTGTGATGCCACTGATTGTGGTGAGGCCCAGGTTGTTTATGTCGCCATCTAGTCAAAAAACACTAAAAGAAATAAGGTCAGTACCTGTCTGTCCCCCATCGGAGCAGTTAGTATCAATCCAGAAAAGTCCTCCCAGTCTCCGAGGTCAATATCTGAATGTAAAACTTTATCCAACTTGAACACTTATGAGGAACCCTCAGCGGTTAGCAAATAGAGCCAGATGTTTTTGCTTCAAGAAAGATAGGGCTGGATCCAGCTCTTCAAAAGAGACCCATGATTCATCCAAGTGTACCTGGAGCTTGGCTGGGTACAGCATTTTAAATTTAATGCCAGCAGCTATGCATTTTGAAACAGTTGGATGGAAAAGCCCCCTTTGTTGATGCACTGATGCCAACAGGTCTTGTGTTATTCTAAGTTTAGATCCTTTCCACTGTATTTCCTGAACTTCTTTCAATTTTAATGAAATACATTATTTCCCTTGATAGTTCAGGAGTCGGCAGATTAAGGGCCTGGGTTGTGCTGTAGGGGGAGACATGGGGTGAAGAGCCTGATGTGCACGTTCCAAGATATAGTTGGAACCAAACGGAGAAGGCCCAGCAATTTTATTTAAAAGCTTTTTTGTAAACAGCAATAATTCCGACCTTTCCTCTTTCTCCAGAATCCCTATTATCACTAAGTTATTCCTTCGACTTCGCCCCTCAAGGTCCTCTATTTTGTTTTCCAACTTCTTGAGGGACTGGCAATTCAAAGTTGCCAAGGATTCCGATTTCCCCAACCACTTCCCTAACGAGAAAATTCAGGCTTCATTGTCGGTCACTCTCTGCGAGGTGTCTTCTAAAGCTTCTGTGATCAATTTCACATCTGATACCAGGGATCTCACTTCATCTCGAAATGGTTGAAATTCAAAGAGAAATCTTTCCAGACTAAGAGGAGTTCCATCAGGGGGGCTTCTGGATGGCGCCGATACAGGTTGGGTCCACATAGAGCTGCCAGGATTCGTCCTGTTTTTTTTGGCCAGCTTTTCTGGAGTTACCGGTGGAGTGTGTCTGGGCACTGCCAGATGCATTTCTGTTTCCATGACCTTACAAACTGACTTTTCAGGTAAGCTTCTGATGCTACCTTAATTGCTCCGAATAGTTTGATGCAGGAAATAGATTGCAGTAGTTGTTTTTGAGTAAAAAGAAGGCTCAGGTGAGTGGAGCCGTAACAGAGCACATCTTACTCAGGAACCACATCATGTGACTCTGTTATCTATCCTTGTTAAAGATGCATGAATTTAGCTGCTACCCCAGGGGTAATTTGTGCAATATTTGTATACGATTTTAATGTATGACTTTTTCTTTGATTATACTGTTTGTTGTATATAACCTGCTGAATTTAAAGTGCTAGTGTACTGCTTGAGGGCTTGAAGTTAGTAGCAATTTTCAAAAATAGTCAGCTATCACTTATTGCATCAGAAGTTTTTATTTTTCATTTCTGTTTTGCTAATTAGAAGATTTTCTACCTGACGATACTAAGTGTGATGTGTGGAACAGCACTCTTCCTGGAAGCTGACATAGTTCTATTCCTTCCTATACATCATCAGCATTGTGACCTCACTGATTGTGAAATCTCTAGTAACCAAGAAGAACTAGTCTCCTGCTGCTTGATTGATAATTTGTGGCAAATGTTACCTATCAAGCAGCAGGGCATGTGATGTAAACATGAGTGAGGTCACATGCTTATGATGTACAGTGCAACCCAGTTATAACAGACATATATATAACAGATATCAGGATATACTTAATGAAAATTGCTTTCTTAAACCCACTTGCACACTGCATTATGCCTTAGTGTTATGGTTATCAGAAGCTGTCGTGTATAGTGGACACCAGAGAGGGTGATAGAGCTCATTAACTGGTGCTAACTACCGGTTATGTAAGATCATCCTGACAGTGTCAGTGGCTCAGCAGGTTGCACACTCACCTCTGAGGCTGGACAATCAGAAGGCTGTGAGTTCTTTCCCCACAACAGGCACTTGAGTTAAATCCCAATACTGACACTGTAGTGCAGCATGAGGGGGGTGCTGCACTCCTGAGGTGCCTTCTTTCAGATGAGATGTTAAACTTAGGTCCCATCTGCCTGTTCTGGTGGTTGTTCAGGTGGATGTTAAAAATCCCATGGCACTTCTTGAAAAGAGTAGGGGGAACTTTTATTATAACTCAAAAAATCAAATAGCAATACAATACATGTAAACAGTCATTTAATTAATATACAAATCAAATTCACTGGAAAGTAAAGTAAGCATTTCATCATATTCCCTACTCACTTTCCCACTCACTGCTTTGTAAGTAGGGGAGTTTTCCATTAATACTTTCAAAAATTAGATCAATTTTCTAAACATGTTAATTTCACATGAAAAATAAAATATAAATAAAAATAACAATATATCAACTGGGTGTTACATCATACCCCCCTCCACCTGATATGGAGGATTCTTTAATTATACTATTCAAATCATCAATATGCAATGCAATGGTAATAGAACAAGGTAAATCAGAAATTATAGTAATGAAGTATTCATGCATACTACCACTACTCTTGTACAAATGTGCTTTTGGTGCTGGGAACATGAACAGGGGAACCTTTACAATCAGTATTCAACCCAAATTAAAAAGTGAACAAATAAAAAGTCACCCTTGGGTTGTTTTTGACTAAACAATGTTATAAAGAAATTTTAATGAATCCAACCTCTACTCTAATCATTAAACCAGTGGGAGACGCATGAAACTGAAAATATAGAACAGATATACAAATAAGTATTCCTATATTAAGTCAATTTTTTGATTATAATCCATCTGACCAGTGTATAGTACTCCACCAGGCATTATACAATTTGGTAGAAATCTGTGGGGTTTTTTTCCTACGGATATCACAAATGGCAGTGTGGATAGTCCATAATAATTGTTCTTGAGTGATATATATTTTTTTTTTACAATGTGAGTCTGCACCCGGTATGCCATATGTAATATTTAAAAATCAATAGTAGTGAGTGCATTGTACAGTTTTCATGGGTACTCCAAGCTTTGGGGAGGATCCCTAAAAATAGAATATCATTATTTAAGAATTTAAAATGAGAATTTTTCCATTTTGTGTGTACAATTGACCAAAAAGAGATAACATATGGGCATTCAAAATAGAGATGTTCCCTAGTTTCCTGAACATCTGTGCATAAATCATGCCGAGGACATATTCTTTCCTTGAGGTCCTTATGTTTAAGATTACTTTTTACATTGAGCCTTCCATGGAGGCATAACCATAGAACATCCCACGTAAAAGTTGGGGTTCTATGTTGTGTAATCATGGCTTTAATTTGTTGTATTGCAGTGTCTGGTTTTGTGCTATAAGGGGGTTGTTCTAAGAAAAAGCCTACCATGATCTGTGTGTATAGTTATTTTCTTTGTAAAGTCGTAAGATGTTGTGTTTGTATCCCTACAGTTTTATTTTCCCAAAACAACACTGAAAATACAAGGGTAGTCCTGTTAAAGATTTTTGCTTATGAATAATGGTATGTTGTTCCCAGGCCTGTAGCCAGGGGCCTATCTAATCCCATATCCAAGTGGTTCAAGGTTTCACTATTTGAAGTAATAGAGGTCTTAAATTGAAACATGCAAAAAATGCTGTAAACAGAGGTTTCTAATTGTTTTGGTGGTGGGACTACTATACATAAATGCAAGAAAATACTCATAAAGTAAGTTCTGACTATATAAATTATTTTCTTTTTGAACATTCACCAAACATTCCACCAGGCACCTTTACTTTTGGCCTCATTTAAAAGCTTATTCCAATTATATAAACCCATGCCCTCTTTCCCAAAGTAAATACCCAGTGTCTTTATAAACTTATTTTAGACGGGTATTACCATAACATCTTGGAATAGCGGGGCATCCCATCCTATGGATATGCACTTACTTTTATCAAAATTAATGAGGGACCCTGTGCCCACTGTGAATTCCTGCAATATATCTTCCACATGTTTAACCGAGGGACAGTCTGCTAACAGAAGACACATATCATCAGCATATACAACTGTTTTTATTTCTTCCTTTTCACCCATAATCGAGAGTCCTCTAATATCATCTATAATATTTACATAATGTATCAAGGGGTTTAAAGTCAAAATATATAGGAGGGGCTAAAAGGGCAACCCTGCTGAACTCCTCTGTCCACTTTACATGTTTTTCCTACCCATCCATTCACATATGGGGCTACTGTGGCTGTTTTATAACAGGTTTGGACCCAAATAATACATTTGACTGGGATCCCATGTTTTGCCAGGTATTTCCATATATGACAGGGAAACACCCTGTCAAATGCTTTGTCTTGATCTAAACTTATGCAAAAACCCATTATTTCCTCTGAATGCCCTTTTTCCAAAATTTCCCTTAGCGTAATTAACCCATCAGAGATTTTTCTCCCAGGAACTGAGCAGAACTGTAATATATGGACAATGTCTTCCAGAACCAATGACAGCCTATTATTTAAAATTTTTGCCAGTATTTTATAAGCTAAGTTTCATAATATAATTGGCCTCCAATTAGTAAGTAAAGCTTTCTGCCCTGATTTGTGTAATAGAATAACAAGGCCTTCTAACATGCTTTGTGATAACGTTTGTGAGTTTAGACAGAAATTTAAAACCTGTGTCAATTCAGTACCTAATTCCTGAAAGATGATTTTATATAGTTCATTTCGGAGCCCATCTTTTCCAGGGGCTGTTCCCATATTCAAAGTACTTATTACCTGACCTACTTCTTGGGTAGTTATTGCTTTTAACATTACTGTCTCATTATACTGAGGTATGGTTTTTACATTACATTTTTAACCATGAGTCTATGCTTTGTTGTTTCACTGCTTCATCTGCTTTGAATAATTGTGTTATATAGCTTTCTACTTCCTGTAAAATCTCTACACTATGAGTCAAAAGGGACCCTTCCTGTGATTTAATATGCCTGATTTCTTTCTTTTTCCTCCAACTTGCACAGATGTCAAAAGGGTTAGTAAAGGTCTGTTTCCCCTGTGGTCCAAATTTTTTCTCTATGTCTAGAGTTTTCATCAGTGTCAGTGGCTCAGTAGGTAGCACTCTCGCCTCTGAGACTGGGAGATCAGAGGGCTGTGGGTTCAGTTCCCACATCTGGCACTTGGGTTAATATCCCAATACTGACACTGTAGTGCAGCATGAGAGGGGTGCTACACTTCTGAGGTGCCATCTTTCAGATGAGACGTTAAACAGAGGTCCCATCTGCCTGGATTGGTGGTAGTTCAGGTGGATGTTAAAGATCCCATGGCACTTATCGAAAAGAGTAGGGGAACTTCCCCGGTGTCCTGGCCAAATTTCCCTCATTCACTAAAAATACCACCAACAGCTTAATCAGGTTCAAAGTTAGTTGGCATTCATCTGTATCCCCCTCCCCCGGGCCATGCCTGAAAATAGGCAAGATTTGTTTAGTGCACTTACCCGGTCAGCAAAAAATAAGTAAATAAATCCTATCATATTGCATTTGCACCATTTCCTCCTTCATGTTTTTTTTTGTTTAGTTATAGTATTATTACCTGAATATATGTCTATCTGCAAGAGATGTAATTGATTATGTGAAGTAATATATTTATCTTTCTTTAGTTTTTCATTTAATTTCCCCATTAGCTTAAAATAATCCCTGATGTCCATTTTAGTGTCATCCCACCAAGAATCTAATTCATCATACAAGAAAAATACAGATTTCTTGCATCTACAATTTTTGGAAACCTTGTGCAATTTGGGGGTGCACTAATAAAGACAGAGTAAGCTTCCACTACCCTGGGCCTTTTGTAGTTTTTTTAAAGCTGGAAATTTGTACACTTAATAAGGCATGATCTGATGTAGCTACCGGGTAAGTTTTAGCATTTTGATGGGGTGGGGGTGATTAACTAATAATCTATCTTGGTAGATATTGTTCCTCTAAAATAAGTATGTGGTGCTGTGTCAGATTTGTCCAAAAATACATCACATAAGCCAGTCTGAGAGATTAGTTATTTTAAAAAGGAAGAGTCACAATATATTTTTGAATTTTTAAAAAGTCAATCTGCAATTGCCTTGCTGATATTAAAATCGCTCCCAAACAATATATTCCTTGTTGTATATACTGTAGGTAGGGTTGTATCAATGTTAACAGTTCAGTCCTATCAAATTTTGTCTGGGGGCATACATGTTAATTAGCCTAAAGTCCACTGAGTCTATTTGGCTATCTAGTAGTAGTGCACTGCTCGCCCAGGGCAAATATCAACCATCTGTATTAGTTTTATACTAGGGTCTGTAAAGCAAATGCCCACTCCACTATAGGTGTCTATACCCACAGACCAATAACTTGGGCCCCAGACCCATGCAGCTGATGCGTGTTGTACCTCATTTAACAAATGCAATCTGGTGTCTTGAATAACAAGCATTTGTCAATGCCGAATGTTGTCTTGCTGGCATTGTCATTGATAGTGCAGCAGTTAGAGAGATGCATAATAGGCACGGCAGTGAAGTATGGAATTGACGTCAACCCCTCCCCACCCTGCAGAGACTGACAAGCATTGGGGTGTGTCTTTGGGTCATCAGCCATAACACTCATGCCATTTCACCTCACCCTACCCTGCAAACTCTGACAAGTGTCACGTTGTGCCTTGGGGTCATCGGCCTTACGCTCACCCCATTCCGTAAGAAAATATGTTGAGATGGTGCAGTATAGGAGAATGGGGTGAACTTTGGGGCCGAAGAGTCGAAAGCACACCTTGATGCCTATCACTGACTGCAGGGTGGGGCTAAGGATGGAATGGCATGAGCATTACAGCCAGCAATCCAAAGGCACACCCCTGATGCCTGTCAGTCTCTACAGGGTGGGACATTATGGTTAGAAACCCTAACACCCCGAGAGTTTGTTGGTATATGCACTTCAAATTTTCAACATGGGTTTTTTGTGACCCCACCTCATGAAAGCATTTGAGACCTCCTCTCATGAACAGTGGCACTGTGATTTTGTTAATCTGTTCCAAACGTTGATTTCCCACGGTGACCATGCCATTCTGCTCCAGATGTGTGAAAAAATGCATTTCAGGCAGGATGTGAAAAATGACAGCTGTACCATTCATAAGGAGGTGTGAAGAAATGGCAATGTTGAAAATCTGGAGCGAAAATATTAAAAATTCTCGAAGCTACAAGCATGCATGGAAACTGTGCAGTGCACACTCGTAACACGGTAATTTTGTAGAATTCTATCACCAAATTTTTAACATAGGCATTTTGGGACCTCTGCTCATGAACAGTGTCACTATGATTTTCTTAATCTGTCCCGAATGTTGATTTCCCACAGCTACCAAGCCATTGTGCGCCAGATGTGCGAAAGCACATTTTGGGCAGGATGTGAAAAATGACAGTTGTATTGTTCATAAGGAGGTGTGAAAAATGGCAGTGTTGAAAATCTGGAGTGAAAATATAAAAAATTCTTTAAGTTATGAGCGTGTGTGGAAACTACGCAATGCACACTCATAACACAGTCATTTTTTTGAATTTTTTCACCAAATTTGCGAAATAGGCTTTTTGGGAGCCCACCTCATGAACAGTGACACTGTCATTTTGTTAATCAGTCCTGAAAGGTGGTTCCACACAGTGACTTTGAAATCACCTTTTGGGACCAAATAACGAAATGGCAGTGACTGAGCTCATGAGGTGGGGTCCCAAGAACCTCATGTTGAAAGTTTGGAGCCAAAAGTTGCACAAATGGCAGAGATATCCACCTAAGTTGAACCTCCCCCCCATTGATATCATTATACAGCTTACCGTGATTTTCTTCAGTTCGCAGTCGGCTTTGAAGAGAAGAGTGCAGACACGTTCCTGCTCCACTGAAGATCACCGCGCCGGGCTCCAGAGGTAAGTATGGGTTGGGGGTGTGTGGGGAGGTGGGGTGCTCAGAGAGTGAATGTGGGTTGGGGGAGGGGCCATTTTCTGTTTTACAGGTTAAAAATCATGGGAACATCGCGAGAAGGATATTTTTGCACACTGGGGTGGGCTCCCAGTGTGCCACCTCTGTTTTTTTGGGGTCTGAAGCGGATAGGGATTGGGAACCCTGTCGACTAAGAAAGTGTCTCTGTGTTTGGGGGGGCATGATGCCAAGGGGGATTGGGCACCCCCTCGGCAAACAAATAAACCTTGAAAGACTTTATGCTGATGGGGATTGGGCTGCCCCATTGGCAAACAAACTGGGGAGGGGGCATGCCGACAGGGGGATTGCACACCCCCGAAGTTGGCTTGCTGGGGATTGTGAGAGGTGGTCAGCCAACCGCCACCGCCATGTTTACTGAAATGTTACACCAGGCAAGGCATGCCCTGCAATGACCGGTCGCTCCCTTATTGCAGCTGCGAAATTGTTTCAAGTTGGTGGCATGCTTTTGCAGTGCTGTCATAGACAGCATGCTATTTCATTCATGCCACAGAGCCCAGCCCAAAAAAGCAGTGGCGCCACTGGACATAACATGGCCGCACCTCCAAAACCTGCTACTCCACCAAGCTACCACAATATGTTGTTTGCGCTGCTCATGTAAGACAACATAAAAATCATATCATACTGATACTCAGCAAACAAAGCAGTGGTCGCCAAATGTTTCCTTTCTGAAAGGATATTGTTTGCATTTAAACTAGCAATAGAAAGATCGTAATGTTCTTGATGAGTGGTTAAGTATTAGGTAGGGGGTTTTAAATGGGGATTCCTGAGACTAGCCTGGGTCCCCATTCACCTCTTCTTTTTCTTTTTCTTTTTGACTTTATCGCCTTCCAGGGGTGGTAATTCTTTTTCGGAAGTAGCATCCATTTGCAAGAAGATTAGTGAAGCATTGTCCGAGTCTCCATTTTCCTCAGGCTGCTGTTTTGCAGGGCAGTATATCTGTTTTCAATAATAATTGTTTCATCTGGGTGATGCAAAGGAGGCAGTTTGGCAATCTTCTTTGCCATCTGAAGGAGGTGGAGCCCACCTCTACAGCAGTCGGGGGCATTATACCAGAGTCTGGTGAATGTTCCTTTTCTGGGGCCCTTTCTGGGGAATTTTTTACTGGATTCAGGTCTAGTTTGTCTGTCTAGTACCTGTGCCATTTGTGTATTTTGCTCAGGCCTCATAGGTGGAAAGTCAGTTGCCCTGGGGGGGGGGTCAAGTCTCGTGCCAGTAAAGGGTTATGGTCTCACCCTATGTGTAGTAAATTCTTCAGCTGCTCTTGCAGCTAGTCTGCATCAGATGTGTTGTGAGATGCCTCAGGACAGTCTGTAAAGCAATGCCCTTCTGTTTCATATAAGGTGCATTTAGGGGGTTTATGGCAGTGGTACCCCAAATGCCCTCGCTCACCACAATGTGTGCATTTCATAATTTCACAGCTTGTGCTGATGTGCCTAGGGGAACCACACTTGAAGCATCTCTTAGGCTGGCCCAGATAAAAAAGGAAGCCTTTATCATGCCCAATGTAAAAACAATTGGGTAAATGCTGGAGATCATTATTCTTATGTTGTAATTTGACTTTTATTTCCCAGCCTCTGTTCCGAAACCCTTCCCTGTCCAAAATGGAGTCTGGGTTACCTTGTACTTTATATCTCTTTTCCAACTAGTAGAGAATGTCTATAATGTTAACACCCTTACATCTAAATAAGACAGTGATAATCCAGAAAGACTGTTTTGATAGGGGGAATCACCTGAAAGCGTGTCCAGTTCGGATTGGTTTTGACTGTCGTATGTTTTGCCCAGAACTTTTCTAATAGTTCTTGTGTTCAAAAACTTATATCAAAAGTCTGTTCACCAGGGGCGTGTATTAGTGTGTACACGTCAGATGGGGAGGAGCCAAGGGACAGTCTTAATAAATGTTTTTCCACATAATGTCTATCTGGGGGGTATCTAGACTCCCAGATATCTGAGCCTTATTGCATTTCGCCGTTTAGCCAGTTCAATGGGCTTTTGGAAGAGACTTGCATTTGTATGGCTGTGCTCCTTGTCTTTAGGATTTGGAGCTGCCTCCCTCTCTATTTCTGTCCCCTCATTTAGAGGGGGGCCAGATTTGGGGAGTGAATCACCTTGTGATACATCATAAAATACTTCTGTTACAGAATCGGTAGGTGAATTGGAAGGTGTACCTGTATTTTCCTGGTTTCCCACTGCAGTGGTGTTTTGCAGAGTTGCATCTGCAAAGCTTGCATCTTGTTCTGCTGTGGTTTGGTCTCGGTGCTCTGTTCGCCGCTCTTTTGTCCCCAGAAGTGGTATCTCTGGGTTCGGAACCAAAATATCTTCTGGTGTTTGTTTCCAGCCTGCTTCATGCAGCACATTGTCTGTGGACCATTCTGTGGCTTTCTACTGCTGCTGCTGTGATGTAGATGCAGTATCCTGTGATGGCAGAGCCTTGTTTAGATCTATTTCCCAGTTCCCAGGACTGAAAACAAAAACTTTTGTCTTCATTGGGCTGTAGATACTGGGCAAGCCTTTGGTGAGTTGTTTCATCTTCTCGTCCTCTTCCAGCTTGTTTTTAACAGCCTTAAATTCTTCTTCTGCCATTTGTATGTCTCTGTCAATACATTGTTGTTTTTTTCAATTCCTCTTGCAGCTTTTGCTCAGCCTGTTGAAACTCCATTACTTCTGGTTGCAGTGTGTCTGTATGCATTGTTGGGGTCTCCCTGCTGGTGTTTTCTACACCCTCTGGAGCACTCCCGGTATGTCCTTCTTCCTCGATGTCCATTCCTGAACTGGACTCTGCCATGTTCCTCCACTGCAGAACAGCACCCTCTCACGGAAAGGGTAGGGGAGATTCACCAGTGTCCTAGCCAAATTTTCCCCATTCGCTAAAAAATACCACCGAAAGTTTAATCTGGTTCAATGTCAGCTAACATCCATTTGTAACCCCCTTCCCCCAGGACAAGCCGAAAATAGGCAGAACTGTCTAGCCCTCCTTTCCTGGTCAACAAAAACTAAATAAATAAATCCTAGGCGCACCTGACTTATGTCACAGTGAATTGCTGCACTGCTCTGCTCTGGTGTTTTGCTTGCTGTTGTTCCCTGCTGTGATGGTCAAAAGAACTACAATCACTCTGCCTTGTAAAATATAGTACTAAAAAGACAGAAGACATGACAAAGATATCTCCAAGAGACTTGTCCCTCCATTTTGACTTGCCACATGCCACAATCCACACTGTCCAATCTCCTGAAAAGCCACTCCAGATTATTGGATAATTGGCAGTCAAATGAAAATTCCAAATGGAGGGACAACTACGAGGGCAAGAACAGTGAAGCTGAGGATACCCTTTTAAGACGGTTTGCAAACGCTTGGAGGAAAGACGCCCTGACTGGTGAACCCATACTAATGGAGAGGGCTACCAAGCTGGCAAACTCTCTGAGTAAAACTGATTTCCAACCATCAGAGGAGTGGCTACATTGACGGAAAGTACGCCATAACATAGGGTACAAAAGGGCAAATGGAAAAACAAAATTCTGACACCAGCAGCGCAGAGGCATGGGTTACTGATGTCTTATACAGTCTTTTATCACAGTACTCTCCCAATAATGGTTTTAATTGTGACATCACCAGGTTCTTTTTCTGCTGTATAGGGAATGGAACTCTGAGTTTCAAGACAGAAACACTCCTCGATCAGAAAAAGGTGAAAGAACACCCATCTGTGCTGTGCTGTTGCAATATGACCAGTACCAAAAGCAAACATCTTTTGCTCATAGGAAGTCAACATTGCCCAGGTGTTTTATGGCATTCATCACCTTCTTATCATGTATTGGGCAAATAAGACCATCTGGATGACAGGTAACAATTTTACTGACTGGGTCAGAGGCCAGGATAGGAAGCTGAAAGTCTGAGAAGTCGCATTTCTTTTACACAACTTTACCAGTCATCCAGCTGTTCAGGGTCTCAGGAACATCTCCCTGATTTTGCTATCAACAAACACCACGTGTCTGAGGTAGCCCCTTGACATGGACATTATTTACGACTTCAAGTGGCATTATGTGCACTTTATGAGACAGCAGGTAAAACATTGATCTTATAGATGACAATGAAGCAATCACTACAACTGTCTGCAAAAAGCAGATTAACATCCTAGACATGATAAGACTCATGAAAAGTGCTTGGGATTCGAGCAGTGCAGAAACAATCTCCAGCTACTTTTTTTTTTTCCAATTGTTTAACCAGGAGTGGCACACTAAGCTGAAAGCTTGTTTACAGGTGCGACCTGGGAGCACAGGAAGTTAAGTGACTTACTCAGGATCACACAGTATGCAAGTGAGAGCTGTGGGATTCAAACCCAGGTCTCCAGATTTACAGCTCAGAGCCTTAAACCACTGTGCTATATTGCCTCCTTTTGCTGAAGATGGATTCGCCTAGCACTCTGACCAGCCTGCTGACCCAATCAATGAACTCATGGAAGAAAGTGACACTGAATCACCACCAAGGGAGCTGTCTGCCATAGAATGTGAAGCTTTGTTTCATTTAGGAGACAGAATTGATACAGAACAGCAAATAGAAGACAATATTTCTGAGGCTGTAGCCTCGCTGTCCCAAGATTGTCAGCAAGAAGATTCAATTGAAGAAACTGCTACTGAGCCTGCAGCCGCTCTTTCTCCAGCTGATGAATGGTCTGCCCTTCTAAATACTCAGGCAGACTATGGAACAGAGTGGTGATCTGATCCAGCACTGGTCGGTAATAGCCACTACTGAGCAGATGTGGGTTAAATACACTAGAAAGCCTGAAAGGCAAACCACAATCAAGCATTTTGTTTTAAACAGAATAAGTAAATAGTTGTTTTATCAGTGAAAAAGTGAAAAGTAAAGAAGCACGAAGCACTGTCACTACTCTTCCCTTTCCTTGACCTGAAGCTACTCCTGTCACACAGCACCCGGACTTCACCATACAGTACAGCCCTGTATTAATGACAGCTGAAGACTAAAATCACAAAAGCACCAAGCACATAAACTCAGACATGCTTCTACAAAGCAACTAGATAGCCCGCCAACCCATGCAATTCTGATTATGCATGTTGCTCCCTCACTCACTCTCAGTCCACAAACGGTATGCCTTAACAGATCACCTACTTTTATCAGACATGCACTTATAAAGGATATTTGTGGTATACACAAACTAGTCCGTTATAAGCAGATTGAACCATAGGGGGAGAAATAGAACTAGATATGTCTTCTTCCAGATAAAGCACTGCTTTTCACATCACACCCAATACCATTAGGTAGAACACTTTCTAGTGAGCACATGAAGAACAAGCATTTATCAATGCCGAATGTTGATTGCATTAGTCAGTTGAGCTTGCTCTGTGGCCCTCTGTCACTCACTCAGTCTGTTTCTCCCGGTGCTGCAGGCTGCTGTTTTGTACTGAGCTCCTGCCTGCGTTGGCACCTTTCTCTGTCCACAAAGAAATTCGCAGCTGGCCTGACAGAGCTCCGTTGAGGTGGGTCACTCCCCCTCTCTGACTCGCTCATTCTGTTTCTCCTTGCGCTGCAGGCTGGCCTTTTGAACTGGGCTCTTGCGTCTGTTGGTGTCTTTTTCTGCCCACAAAGAAGTCTGCAGCAGTCCCAACACAGGTCCATTGAGGTTGCTCACTTTCCCCTGCCACTCGCTCGTCCGTGTCTGCTGGCGCTGCAGGCTAGCCCTTTGTATTGGGCTCCTATTTGCATTGTCACCTTTTTCTGCTCTCAAAGGAATCTGTAGCAGTCATGATAGAGCACCGTTGAGCTCACTCATTCCCCTCTCTCACTCGCTTGTTCTGTTTCTCCTGCCGCTGCAGGCTGCCCTTTTGTACTAGGCCACTGGGTGCATTGGTGCCCTTTTCTGCCCACAAAGAAATCTGCAGCAGTCCCAACAGAGCTCCATTGAGCTCACTCATTCTTCCTCCTTCACTCTCTCGCTGGTTCTGTGTCTCCTGCTGGTGCAGGCTGTCCTTTTGTACTGGGCTCCTGCCTGCGTTAGCAGCTCATTCTGACCACAAAGAAATCTGCAGCAGTCCCGACACAGCTCCAATGAACTTGCTCACTCCCCCTCTCTCAGTCGCTCATTCCATTTCTGCCGGCGCTGGAGGCTGGCCTTTTGTACTGGGCTCCTGCCTGCATTGCTGCTTTTTTTTGCCCACAAAGAAATCTGCAGCAGTTATGACAGAGCTCCATTGAGGTCGCTCACTCCCCCTGTCTCACTCGCTCATTCTGTTTCTCCTAGCACTGCAGGCTGCCATTTTGTACTGGGCTCCTGCCTCTGTTGGCGCCTTTTTCTGGCCACAAAGCAATCTGCAGCAGTCCCGACAGAGTTCCATTGAGCTCGCTCACTCCCCCTCTCTCACTCGCTTGTTCCATTTCTGCCAGCACTGCAGGCTGCCCTTTTGTACTGAGCTCCTGCCGGCATTGCTGCCTTCTTCTGCCCACAAACAAATCAGCAGCAATCATGATAGAGCTACTTTGAGCTCGCTCAATCCCCCTCTCTCAATCGCTCATTCTGTTTCTCCCGCTAATGCAGGTTACCCTTTTGTACTGGGCCCTGCGTGCATTAATGCCTTTTTCTGCCCATAAAGAAACCTGCAGCAGTCCCAAAAGAGCACCGTTGTGCTCACTCACTCCCCATCCCTCACTCGCTCATTCTGTGTCTCCCCCTGCTGTAGGCTGTCCTTTTGTACTGGGCTTCTGCCTGTGTTGGCACCTTTTTTTGCCCACTAAGAAATCTGCAGCAGTCCCAACAGAGCTCCGTTGAGGTCACTCACTCCGCCTGTCTCACTTGCTCATTCAGTTTCTCCTGGCACTGCAGGCTGCCATTTTGTAGTTGGCTCCTGCCTCCGCTGTCACCTTTTTCTGCCCACAAAGAAATCTGCAGCAGTCCCAACAGAACTCTGTTGAGTTCGCTTACTCCCCCTCTCTCACTCGCTCGCTCGTTCCATTTCTGCCGGTGCTGCAGGCTGCCCTTTTGTACTGTGCTCCTGCCTGCATTGCCGCTTTCTTCTGCCCACAAAGAAATCTGCTGCAGTCACAACAGAGCTCCATTGAGCTGGCTCACTCACTCCCTGCCCCTCTCTCACTCATTCACTTTGTTTCTCCCACTGCTGCAGGTTGCCCATTTGTACTGGGCCCCTGCATGCACTGCTGCCTTTTTCTGGCCACAAAGAAATCCACAGCAGTCCCAATAAAGCTCTAGTGAGCTCATTCACTCCACCTGCCTCACTCGCTCATTCCGTGTCTCCCGCTGCTGCAGGCTGCACTTTTGTGCTGGGTTCCTGCCTGCATTGGTGGCTTTTTCTGCCAACAAAGAGATCTGCAGCAGTCCTGACACAGCTCCACTGAGGTCGCTCACTCCCCCTCTGTCCCTCACTCGTTCCTTTTCTGCTGGTGCTGCAGGCTGGCCTTTTGTACTGGGCTCCTGCCTGCATTGCCACCTTTTCCTGCCCACAAAGAAATCTGTAGCAGTCACAACAGACCCCTGCTGAGCTCGATCACTCCCCCTCTCTCACTCGCTTGTTCTGTTTCTGCCAGTGCTGCAGGCTGGCCTTTTGTACTGGACTTCTGCCTCTGTTGGAGCCTTTTTCTGCCCAAAAAGAAATCTGCAGCAGTCTCAACAAAGCTCCGTTGAGCTTGCTCATGCTGCGCTCTCACTTGCTCGTCCCATTTCTGCCTCCGCTCCTGGCTGCCCTTTTGTACTGGGCTCCTGCCTGCATTGCCGCCTTTTTCTGCCCACAAAGAAGTGTGCAGCAGTCACGCTACAGCTCCATTGAGCTTGCTCACTCCCCCTCTCTCACTCACTCGTTCTGTTTCTCCCACCGCTGCAGGCTATCCTTTTGTACTGGGCCCCTGTGTGCATTGTTGCCTTTTTCTGCCCATAAAGAAATCTGCAGCAGTCCCAACAGAGCTCCGGTGAGCTCACTCACTACCCTTCCCTCACTCACTCATTCTGTGTCTCCTGCTGCTGCAGGCTGCCCTTTTGTACTGGGTTCCTGCCTGTGTTGGCAGATTTTCCTGCCCACAAAGAGATCTGCAGCAGTCCTGACACAGCTCCATTGAGATCGCTCACTCCCCCTCTGTCACTCGCTCATTCCTTTTCTGCCAGTGCTACATGCTGGCCTTTTGTACTGGGCTCCTGCCTGCATTGCCACCTTTTTTCTGCCCACAAAGAAATCCACAGCAGTCATGATAGAGCTCCGTTGAGGTCACTCTTTCCCCCATCTCACTCACTCATTCTGTTTCTCTCACTGCTGCAGGCTGCCCTTTAGTACTGGGTTCCTACCTGCATTGGCAGCTTTTTCTGACCACAAAGAGATCTCCAGCAGTCCTGACACAGCTCCATTGAGGTCACTCACTCCCCCCTGTCACTCGCTCATTCCTTTTCTGCTGGTGCTGCAGGCTGTCCTTTTGTACTGGGCTCCTGCCTGTGTTGCCACCTTTTCCTGCCCACAAAGAAATCCACAGCAGTCACGATAGACCTCTGTTGAGCTCGCTCACTCCCCCTCTCTCACTCATTCATTCTGTTTCTGTCAGCGCTGCAGGCTGGCCTTTTGTACTGGGCTCCTGCCTGCATTGCCGCCTTTTTCTGCCCACAAAGAAATCTGCAGCAGTCATGATAGAGCTCTGTTGAGGTCGCTCATTCCCCTTGTGTCACTCGCTCATTCTGTTTCCCCTGGTGCTGCAGGTTGCCCTTTTGTACTGGGCACCTGCCTCTGTTGGCGCCTTTTTCTGCCCACAAAGAAATCTGCAGCAGTCCCAAGAGAGCTCCATTGAGCTCGCTCACTCTCCATCTCTCACTCGCTTGTTCTGTTTCTGTAGGGTGCTGGAGGCTGGTCTTTTGTACTGGGTTCCTGCCTGCATTGCCACTTTTTCCTGGCTACAAACAAATCTGCAGCAGTCACGATAGAGCTCCTATGTGGTCGCTCACTCCCCCTGTCTCACTCTCTCATTCTGTTTCTCCTGGTGCTGCAGGCTGCACTTTTGTACTGGGCTCCTGCCGCTGTTGGCACCTTTTTCTGCTCACAAAGAATCTGCAGCAGTCCCGACAGAGCTCCGTTGAGCTCGCTCAATCCGCGCTCTCACCCACTCATCCCGTTTCTGCCTCTGCTCCAGGCTGCCCTTTTGTACTGGGCTCCTGCCTGCATAGCCACCTTTTTCTGCCCACAAAGAAATGTGCAGCAGTCCCAACACAGCTCTGTTCAGCTCGCTCACTCCCCCCTCTCACTCGCTCATTCCGTTTCTCCTGGTGTTGCAGGCTGCCATTTTGTAGTTGGCTCCTGCATCTGCTGGTGCCTTTTTCTGCCTACAAAGAAATCTGCAGCAATCCCAACAGAACTCTGTTGAGCTCGTTCACTCCCCCTCTCTCACTCATTCGCTCGTTCCATTTCTGCCAGTGCTGCAGGCTGCCCTTTTGTATTGTGCTCCTGCCTGCATTGCCGCCTTCTTCTGCCCACAAAGAAATCTGCAGCAGTCACAATAGAGCTCAATTGAGCTGGCTCACTAACTCCCTCCCCCTCTCTCACTTATTCACTCTGTTTCTCCCACCACTGCAGGTTACCCTTTTGTACTGGGCCCCTGCATGCACTGCTGCCTTTTTCTGGCCACAAAGAAATCCGCAACAGTCCCAATAAAGCTCTGTTGAGCTCACTCACTCTGCCTCCCTCACTCGCTCATTCTGTGTCTCCTGCTGCTGCAGGCTGCACTTTTGTGCTGGGTTCCTGCCTGCATTGGTGGCTTTTTCTGGCCACAAAGAGATCTGCAGCAGTCCTGACACAGATCCGTTGAGGTCGCTCACTCCCCCTCTGTCACTCGCTCATTCCTTTTCTGCCAGCACTGCAGGCTGGCCTTTTGTACTGGGTTCCTGCCTGCATTGCCACCTCCTCCTGCCCACAAAGAAATCCACAGCAGTCACGATCAACCTCCGTTGAGCTCAATCACTCCCCCTCTCTCACTCGCTCATTCTGTTTCTGCCAGCGCTGCAGGCTGACCTTTTGTACTGGGCTCCTGACTGCGTTACCCCCTTTTTCTGCCCACAAAGAAATCTGCAGCAGTCATGATAGAGCTCTGCTGAGATCGCTCACTCCCCCTGTCTCACTCGCTCATTCTGTTTCTCCTGGTGCTGCAGGCTGCACTTTTGTACTGGGCTCCTACCTCTGTTGGCGCCTTTTCTGCCCACAAAGAAATCTGCAGCAGTATCAACAGAGCTCCGTTGAGCTTGCTCATTCCATGCTCTCACTCGCTCATCCCGTTTCTGCCTCCGCTCCAGGCTGCCCTTTTGTACTGGGCTCCTGCCTGCATTGCCGCCTTCTTCTGCCCGCAAAGAAAGGTGCAGCAGTCACGCTAGAGCTCCACTGAGCTTGCTCACTCCCCCTCTCTCACTCGCTCATTCTGTTTCTCCAACCGCTGCAGGCTGTCCTTTTGTACTGGGTCCCTGTGTGCACTGCTGCCTTTTTCTGCCCACAAAGAAATCTGCAGCAGTCCCAACAAAGCTCTGGTGAGCTCTCTCACTCTCCTCCCCTCACTCATTCGTTCTGTGTCTCCCACTGCTGCAGGCTGCCCTTTCGTACTGGGTTCCTGTCTGTGTTGGTGGCTTTTTCTGCTAACAAAGAGATCTGCAGCAGTCCTGACACAGCTCCATTGTGGTCGCTCACTCCCCCTCTGTCACTCGTTCATTCCTTTTCTGCCAGTGCTACAGGCTGGCCTTTTGTACTGGGCTCCTGCCTGCATTGCTGCCTTTTTTCTGCCCACAAAGAAATCCACAACAGTCATGATAGAGCTCTGTTGAGGTCACTCACTCCCCCTGTATCACTCGTTCATTCTGTTTCTTTCGCTACTGCAGGCTGCCCTTTAGTACTGGGTTCCTGCCTGCATTGGCGGCTTTTTCTGCCCACAAAGAGATCTGCAGTCCTGACACAGCTCCGTTGAGGTCACTTACTCCCCCTCTGTCACTCAGGCTAGCCTTTTGTACTGGGCTTCTGCATGTGTTGCCACCTTTTCCTACCCACAAAGAAATCCACAGCAGTCACGATAGACCTCTGTTGAGCTCGCTTACTCCACCTCTCTCACTCGCTCATTCTGTTTCTGTCAGCACTGCAGGCTGGCCTTTTGTACTGGGCTCCTGCCTGCATTGCCACCTTTTTCTGCCCACAAAGAAATCCTCAGCAGTCATGATAGAGCTCAGTTGAGGTCGTTCATTCCCCCTGTGTCACTCACTCATTCTGTTTCTCCTGGTGCTGCAATCTGCCCTTTTGTACTGGACACCTGCCTCTGTTGGCACCTTTTTCTGCCCACAAAGAAATCTGCAGCAGTCCCGAGAGAGCTCCATTGAGCTCACTCATTCCATGCTCTCACTCACTCATCCCATTTCTGCCTCCGCTCCAGGCTGCCCTTTTGTACTGGGCTCCTGCCTGCATAGCCACCTTCTTCTGCCCACAAAGAAATCTGCAGCAGTCCTTACACAGCTCCGTTCAGCTGGCTCGCTCACTCCCCCATCTCACTCACTCATTGCGTTTCTGCCGGGGCTGAAGGCTGACCTTTTGTACTGGCCTCCTGCCTGTGTTGCTGGTTTTTGCTGCCCACAAACAAATTCATAGCAGTCATGATAGAGCTCCGTTGAGCTCGCTCACTCACTCTCCCTCTCCCTCTCTCACTTGCTCACTGTGTTTCTCCCTGTGCTGCAGGCTGTCATTTTGTACTGGGCTCCTGCCTGCGTTGGCACTTTTTCTGCCCACAAAGAAATCAGCAGCTGTCCCAACAGAGCTTCGTTGAGGTTGCTCACTCCCCCTGTCTTATGAGCTCATTTTGTTCCTCCTGGTGCTGCAGGCTGCCCTTTTGTACTGGGCTCCTGCCTCTGTTGGCACCTTTTTCTGCCCTCAAAGAAATCTGCAGTAGTCCCGACAGAGCTCCATAGACCTCACTCACTCCCCCTCTCCCACTCGCTCATTCCGTTTCTGCCAGTGCTCCTGGGTGCCCTTTTGTACTGGGCTCCTGCATGCATTACTGCCCTTTTCCGCCCACAAAGAAATCTGCAGCAGTCACGATAGAGCTCTGTTGAGCTCACTCACTCCCCCTCTCTTCGTCGCTCATTCTGTTTCTTCTGCTGCTGAAGGCTGCCCTTTTGTACTGGGCCCCTGCATGCATTGCTGCCTTTTTCTGCCCACAAAGAAATCCACAGCAGTCCCAACAAAGCTCCGTTGAGCTGACTCACTCCCCCTCCCTCACTCGCTCGTTCTGTGTCTATCAGTGCTGCAGGCTGTACTTTTGTACTGTGCTCCTACATGCATTGGTGCCTTTTCCTGCCCACAAGGAAATCCGCAGCAGTCCAGACAGAGCTCAGTTGAGCTTGGTCACTCCCCCCCCTCACTCACTTCATCCTAATCTGTCCCAAACACTGATTTCCGACAGCAACTGTGGCATTGTGTGCTGGAAGTGCGAAAACACATTTTGGCCAGGATGTGAAAAATGACAGCTGTACTGTTCATAAGGAGGTGTGGAAAAATGCTAGTGCTGAAAATGTGGCGTGAAAATATTACTAATTTGCGAGGTTACAAGGGAGCATGGAAACTGCACAACGCACGCTCGTAAAACAATAATTTTATGGACTTTCATCACAAAATTTTTGGTATAGGCATTTTAGGACCTCTGCTCATGAATACTGACAGTGTGATTTTCTTAATGTGTCTCGAACACTGATTTCCCACAGCAGCCGCGCTATTGTGCACCGGAAGAGCAAAAACAAATTTTGGCCAGGATGTGAAAAATGACAGCTGCACTGTTCATAAGAAGGTGTGAAAAAATGACAATGTTGAAAATCTGGAGTCAAAATATTATAAAGTTGCGAAGGTATGAGCGTGCGTGGAAACTGCGCACCGCACGCTCGTAGCACACTCATTTTATGGACTTTCATCACCAAATTTTCAACATAGCATTTTAGGACCTCTGCTAATGAACAGTGTCACTGTCATTTTCATAATGTGGCTCAAACATGGATTTCTCATAGCGACCGCGCTATTCCGCGCTGAAACTGTGAAAACACATTTTGGCCAGGATGTGAAAAATGACAGCTGTACTCTTCATAAGGAGGTGCAAAGCAACGGCAATGTTGAAAATCTGGAGTGCAAAAATTATAAATTCCTGAACTTCCGAGCGTGTGTGCAAACTGCACAATGCATGCTCGTAACACAGTCATTTTATGGAGTATCGTCACCAAATTTTCAAAATAGGCATTTTAGGACCTCTGCTCATGAACAGTGTCACTGCCATTTTCATAATCTGTCCCAAACACTGATTTCCCACAACGACCGTACTATCCTGCACCGGAAGTGCAAAAACACATTTCACCCAGGGTGTAAAAAATGAGAGCTGTACTGTTCACAAGGAGGTGTGAAAAAATACCAATGTTGAAAATCTGGGGTGAAAATATTGCAAATTCGAGAGGTTACAAGCATACATAGCAACTGCTCAACGCGTGCTCGTGAAATAGTTATTTTTTTGATTTTTCCACCAAATTTGCAACAAAGGCTTTTTCAGAGCCCACCTCATGAACACTGGCACTGTCATTTTGTTAATCAGTCCCAAAGGGTGATTCCGCGCAGTGATCGCGGAATCACCTTTTGGGGTCAATTAATGCCATGACAGTGACAGAATTCATGAGGAGGGGTCCCAAAAACCACACTTTGAAAATTTGGTGCCAAAATTCCAAAAAATGCCTGAGATATGCATCAAAGTTTAATAAACCCAATTTATTCCATTATACAGCTTACCGGCATTTCCTCAGTTCGCGGTCGACTTTGAAGAGTGCAGACGTGTTCCCGGTCCACTGAAGATTGTCACACTGGACTCTGGAGGTAAGTATGGTGTGAGGGGGGTGTGGGGAGGCAGGGTGCACAGTGGGTGGGTGCAGGTTGCTGTGGGGACAGGGAGACCACTGTGGGATTGTTTCCTTTTTTACAGGTTACAAAAAAAAAAGACTTTGCAAGACAGTTTTTGTTTTCAGGGCATATGGCATGCTGGGGTGGGCTCCCAGCATGCCAACGCCTCTTTCTTTGGGGGGTGGCAGTAGCCGATGTGGTGATCGGCACCCCCATCAGCATGCAAGAAAAGGGGGGCACATCATGCCGATGGGAATTGGGTACCCCCGTTGGCATGCAACAAAAAGGGGGGTAACATTATGCCGACAGAGACTGGGCACCCCCCGTTGGCAAAATACCAAGGGAGTGGACACAATGCTGAGGGGGATTGGGCACCCCCTTGGCAAACAATCAGACAATGGAAGGGAGCCCTGCAATTAGGGGTCGCTCCCTCATTGCAGCGGATGACGCTGCAATGATGAGGTGGCCCCTGATTGCAGTGGCTATTTTTTTAGAAGTTAGTGGCACGCTGGCTGAACTAGTGTCAGCAGCAGCATGCCACGGCATTGGGGGAAGCAGACCAAGTCTTTTAAGGCTGTTGGGGCATTGGCCACAACAGTGCCGCGCCTCCACAACCTGCTTTGGAGAAAGCTGCCGCAATAAGTTTTTTGCGCATGCGCGCAATCAACATAAAAAAAAACCTTCAGAAATAAAAAGTACTGACTCATTAAATAAAGCTGTGACTTTTTTACCAAGAAAGAAACTGACAAGTGGTAGTGGTATCTTAATGTATTGGTAGTTGGGGGGGGGCAGAAGGCAATGATCCTCCTGAACTCTCATCAGGAGGTAGCTTAGCCTCGGCCATGACAGAGCCAACCAGGTGGCTTGGCGTCCATGGATGGGAGCAGCTGTAGAAGCTGGGCTTGGGGATTGGTACCCTTCCACTACCAGAGATGACTGTACCAGTCACAAAGAGAAGGCCTACAGGTAAATAGTCTCCAAGACCTGAATCACTCTTGCTATTATACACTCTCCTATTCCTATATGAGATGTCATAGCAGTTTATAGCCCTTCACAGCATTGCAGTCCCAGTAGAGGATACTGGCTAAAATTCATTGTTTTCAAGATACAGACCATTGCAAGCCTGTGGATTGTGCCATGCAGGTCTGAGAATGTGACTCTGTGTGGATCTACCTGGGGTGAGCAGGCCAATAGGACTGGATGTTAAGTTGCTGATGGTGGTAGGGCTGGAATTGGGGTACCCATTGCAGGCATTCTGACTGGGTTATGGCTTGTCAGGACACAGTCTCCTTGAGGTAAGACTGTCCCTGGCAGGTGCAACCCAGTAAGGGCTTTATAGTCTGTGCCACCATAGTTGACCTGCAATGGTCTGGCCAAGTGGGGCCAATGACCACCAGTTATCCGTACTAGTCAATGATGGATTATGAATTTGCCAGCTGCCTCAATTGGCCATTCGTGCAATATTTGTATGAGATTTGAATATATGACTATTCCTGTGATTGTATTGCTTGATATATATAACTTATCGAATTTAAGTAAAGCTGCAGCCTCTGTACCAAGCAAGAAACTGAGTGTTTTAAAGTATTGGGTGGCCAGGGCGGGGGTCTGAAAGGCAAGAACTGAAAATGAGAAGAAACTGTTTCAGGAGATAAAGAAAGAAAGGCAGGTGGTGACTGCAGTGGAAGATCAGGAAAAGGCAGATATCCTGAAGAAACAGTATGTTCAGTCTTCACAGAGGAAGGAGAAGAGGATGGGCCACATAAATGTAACAGGAGTGCTGGAGGGAGGGAGATAGACACAAGTCCTTTTACAAAGAAGAGAGTGCTGAAGGGACTTGCAAATCTGAAAGTGGACAAAGCTGGTACACCCACAGGGTATTGAGAGAGCTTAGGGAGATACTAGGTGCACCTCTGATAGTACTTTTTAACAACTCATTAGAAACAGGAGTGGTTCCGAAGGACTGAAGGAAGGCAGATATAGTCCTGCTTCACAAGGCATCTATACCCTTAGCAAATGTGACACAATGGCAACATCATGGCACCACAATGGCAACACAGTGATGAGCTACAAAATGTGCAATGGTACTACACAGTGGTACCATGGTTGTACTATGGTAATTCAAATTTTGATTATTTTTGTTGATGTGGTAGGACAGTGGTACAATGGTATCACAATGGAATTGAAACAAACCACTGTGATACCATGAAAACCTTAATGGTAGTACAGTGGTAATCACAATGGTATTGCAATGGCAAATGAGTGGTATTACAGTGGTATTCCGAAGAACTTTTTGTAAGGGTAGGCCAGTCAGCCTGACATCAGTGGGGGGGGGAGTTAATGGTGTCACTCACTGCAGAAAATTACAAGACCCAAGGCAGCACGGATTCACAGGAGAGATCATGTCAGACAAGTCTGATAGATTTCTTTGACTGGGTGGCCAAGGAAATTGATCAGGCTGGGGTGATGGACGTGGCCTACTTAGATTTCATTAAGGCTTTTGACAGCATTTCACATTGGAGACACATAAGGAAATTGGGCAGCTATGGGGTGGGTCCTAAGGTGGTAAATTGGGTAAGAAATTACTTAAGGGATAGGCGATGGAGGGCTGTGGAAGACAGGGTTCATTCTGGGTAAGTGAGGGTGACCAGTGGGGTGCCTGATGACTCAGTGCTGGAACCTGTTCTTCTGATGTCTTTATAAGTGACATTGCATATAAGCTGGAAGAGAAGATCTGTCTCTTTGTGGATGATACCAAAATCTGCAACAGGGTAGACACTCCAGAGGGAGTGGAAAGAATGTGCAGAGACCTGAGAAAACTCAAGGCATAGTCAAGGGTGTGGCAGATGCGTTTCAATGCGAAAAGGCACAACATCATGCACTTAGAGCACAGAAACCCAGAGACAGAGTACAAATGGGGGAAGCATTATTGACAATGACCAAACAGAAAAGAGACACGGAAGTAATCATATCTGATGATCTCAAGGTGGCAAGGCAGTATGGCAAGGCAGCTAGTAAGGCCAGTGGGTTGCTGGTGTGCAGAATGTGGTGTATCATAGCAGAAAGAGGGAGGTAGTCTTGCCACTGTACAGATTACTGTTGAGACCCCACCTGGAGTACTGTGTTCAGTTCTGGAGACCACATCACAGGAAGGACATAGACAGTGCAGAAGCTTTCCAGAGGAGGGAAACTAAAATAGTGCCGGGCCTGCATCAGAAGCTCTAGTAATAGAGACTAAAGGACCTCAGCATGTACAGCCTGTAAAAGAGGACAGAGAAGGGGGTTATAATAGAGACCTGTAAATATCTCATGGGGTAAATGAGGTACAGAAAGGGAGTATTTTGCAAAGGAAAAGACCATGGGGACATGAAATGTAGCTGGAAGGGGGGGACATTCAAGAGAGGTGTGAGGAAGCACTTCACTGAAACAGTGGTGGATGCCTGGAATATTCTTCCAGTGGAGGTTGTGGGAGTGAAAACAGTAGTGGGATTCAAGAATGCATGGGACAGGCATAATGGAATATTGGAGGAAAACAGGGGGTGGAGACAGAGATCAAGCAGGGTCTGTGGTGGCCATATAGGCAGGGGGAAAATGGCCAAAGGGACAGAAATATCAGTGATATTGTCATCCATTCAGTACAGCCTACTTCAGAAAACCAGCATATGTGGCTTCCTTTGAGGCCCGATGGATGCAATAAGTGTGCCATCTGTAAGTATTGTCTTGTAGTCATTATTTTGAAGGTGTTCCACAATCCAAAAACAGGAAGAGAGGCACGAGTCAGGGGCTTTATTATTTGTAGCACTGAGGGGGTGATATATATGGCCTAATTCAAGTGTGGGTGTTTCTATGTTGGCAAAATAAAAAGAGGTTTTAAGGTCTGTATAGTTGAGCATATCGGGGCAATTGAAAACAGTGATTCCCAGAATGCATTGGTGGTACATATAAACAAATATAATGACAGGGATAATCATCAGTTCTCTTTTACTGGTATTTTAAAGCCGTATAAAAACAGAAGGGGTGGGAATTATGATAACATCCTGTTAACAAGAGAACAATATTGGATTTTTTCATTGGGTGCCACCAGAAAACCAGGTTGTATAAACAAAGAAACATAGACTTTGACAGCAGATAAGGACCACTTGGCCCACCCAGTCTGCCCATTTCCCTACCTGTTGGATAAGCTGCAGATCCTAGTTAATCAACAGCCTACTTCCTCCTACCCCCCATCAATACAGTCTTGTCTAGTCAATGCACAGCACAGGAAAAGAAAATCCAATCACGGGACCTCCGTTTGAAATGGAGAGGATGATCTTCTGGGAGACACAGAGCTGATTAGTTGCTTACAGGTGCAGCAGTACACAGATCAGCGACAGCTATCAAGATAAGATGCTGCTTTTCTTTTTCTTATTCAACAAAAAAAAAAGAAAAACAAATGTAAAATGTCACTGCAGGATAGCTGATAGAGGAAACAAGACAACATACACATAAAGCCTTCTGGTGAATGCTAAGGACATTCAAAGAAAACGTAACTCCTTGTTGGACATCAGCAACTGAGTCAAACGGAGCTTACTCGTAAAAAAAAGTCAAATGGCCAATTGCAATTACTGAAACATAAAGAGACATGTAACAGAATTAACACCAATAAGAACCACAGTAGACCTACAGATTCTTGTAAAACATTCACTTTTTCTTGGAATACCTGTAAAATAAATTAAAAAAAAGAAAAATGCATTAATATGGTTGTATTTGATCTTTAATGTCTTCATTAGTCACACTGCAGAGGTGCTAAAAGTGAAGGTATGCTGTTCCACGTATGACACAAAGATCCACAACATGGTCTGAGTGATAGACTTGAAGTGACACCATATTTTTGATTGTAGTCCTAGGCGTCCCTGTCTTTCTTTCAGGTGTCCTGTTTTTAAGGGTTCTGTGATGTATGTCTGTGATATCTGGGTCTTATTTGGACTAGAACTGTAAAAGTTTGTTTTAACATCACATTGTGGTCACTGTTATTTTGATCTTCATTTTCCTCTTTTACAGATTTTACACAATGGCTGGACCAGTTTCCCTGGTAGCCTTGAAAGCGCTCATATGATCACCTGTAAGATTACCATATGCAGGTGTCCCTTTTGAGGGCAGAGGCCTGGAATTCTCTGCAATTTTGTAATTGAGCAGCTTGCTTCTAAGATTTCCCCTATATAAGTCTTGGTGACTATATTCTTTGTGGAGATTTTAACATATAAGCAATGCCAACCTGTCAGCATTTTTCTGTTTTCATTCAACTCTGACTGCAGTATCAGTGTTTTTAATTCTGTTTGTATTTATGTAAATAATTTTTATTGATGTTTTTAGTGCTGTTTTTTCACCAAGCAATGACACTTTCTTTTGTTTCACTTAACATTTAGGGTGTACCATGCCTTTAAGAGTGCTTAGTATTTAAGGAGATTTGTGCAATACATCAAACAGCCTTTCAGAAAGTGCCCTACCATGAAATGCATTAGGCGGTGGCATTGGAGATGAGGGGGGTACCATTTCTATGTGGACTAAGGCCATACTAGCAATGTTCTCAGCACACTAAGGGCTACTGTTTATCTGCTACAGGACTGCTGTAAGTTTGTTGCTTTCCTAGTGGATTCCTTGTGCATTTATGAACATTTTTATCATGGATATACTGAAAACACTGTGATAAACATTGACTTCACCAAAAGGTACGGTTTTCAGTTTTCTTATTAACTATACAGCCCAGTTTGGCAGGTGCCAGTCATCACCAAATCTCCATTTAGGGAAACAATAGACAGACTGGGTGGACCAAGCGGTCCTTATCTGCCATCATATTCTATGTTCCTACGTTAAAGAAAACTACGCCCTCATATCTTGTACATTTTATTTGTTTCCTTGTCAACTGGCAACTCTTTTAGCATAGCTGTTAGGGATTTATGGGATTGCTTTACTTTACTTTCATTGTTCATACTAGTGTCAGGATAGGTAACTATCCTAGGGGTCTCCATTTCCTGATTGTTGAAATCTTATTGTCCCTAACAGCTGCATTAGCATATGAGAACATGATGTGTCAACACCCTTTAGACTCCATAGTATGTCTGTCTGCCTAGTTAAAGTTCAACAAAACAAGTTGAAGTAAGGTGTGAACTACTGTATTTACCTTCAGTTATCATTGCAAACTATCTGAGTTGTAATGCAGGGGTTCCTCCTTTAAATTGCATCCAATGTATGTGTTTCCAGAGAGCTTTTTCAGGATATTTGTACTCTCAAGATAGAGAAACATGGTATAAATGTGTGCTATGATACGTTCTCATATCTTAATGCAGCTCTCATGGACAATGAGATTTTCACAACCATAACATGGAGACCACCGGAACAGTTACAGGTGACTAGCATAAACAGGCAAAACAAACTAAAGCAAGTGCATATCTCCCCAATAGCTACAGGAAAAGAGTTGTCAGTTGACAAGGAAACAAATAAAATTTGAGTTTACAAGAAATGAGGGTGTAGTTTTCCTTTAAGAAAGAGAGAAATGGTAAACAAGTGATGTTTCCTTTACATTGCATTTTCTTTAATTTGTACCATGATTTAGTCACTGGAGGGTGGGGGAGTGGTTATAGGTCCTTGTCATGGAACTGCCAGGCTTACTAACAGCCCCAAAAACCTTATTTATCTAACTCTTGAAAAAACAGTGAGGGGATCTCACCCTACCACAACCATCACTGTAATTTATATGCTGAATTTTGCTGCTTCCTCCACAAATGTGTGAAGTTTTCAGTCTAGGTCGCATGAGTGATAAACTCCTGAGATTCTACTCCAATTCTCCTCTACTTGTGCATGTATTACGAAAGTGCAGTACAAGGGCTTTAAGGTACTCTGATCAGGGATTTCTGCTAGGGTTCCCAGTTTCCATGACTATGGTTAAAAGAGTTTTTTCTTACTCTGCTCCAAAGCACTGCACAGACTGCCTCATCTTTTATGAACAACATCTTACCATCTCCTTTTTAAAGAAAACTGTAAAAGTTAAATTGTGGAAGACTCCTCTTGTCAGTGTTTTTAAATATGTGTCATAGTTGTTCACCTTACTCCTTTTACATTTGAATTCTTCAATTTTTACTATAAATCGGTAATGTATGCTATATTTTGCACACTTTATAGGTTACTGCCTAGTGGCCCCGGGAATTCCTGAAAACTATCCTTCAGGTCCAGAGAACATACTCAGAAATCAGATAAATGAAATATAATAGTTCTTTGGGACAAACTGAATAAAAAGCTATTTTCTTGTTAAGCCATGGCACGGGCATATCCCAAATCATTTTATTTTTGTTGTGAAGATTGTCGTTTCCTTTTCTGTGGTTTTCTGAGAGCAATAATTTTTAGGTCAATACCGACTAATATATTTGGTATTGAACTATACCACTTACTATCTTGCTCTCAGGCAAACTTTGCACATCTATATATACTATAGGACATATCTCCCAAGTGTAATAAAACTGTAGATGAAGTAAAGATTTCAAAACGAAAGTGACACTGTGCAGTGCATACTTTTCCAGAATGTATAATATATTGCACTTCAGAAAATGGTGAGTTGGTTTTGGAATGCAGCTGGGACCATGGGTCTGGAATGTGAAGGTTGTGCATGATTTTGTCGTACTGCAGGAATGATATTGTGCAGTATACCAGAATGTGGTAGGGCTGCAGTTTCAGAATGTACAGGGACACCACTTTAGATTGCGATGTGGACACCCAAGTAGAGAATGTGGTAGGAACACACAAATTTGAAATGTGGTGGTGTCATGTAATTTTAGAACATGACAGGGATGTGCAGTTTCAGAGTGAGCAGGGACAAGCACGTTAATAATACAGTGGGGATGCATCATTTCAGAGCTTGGCTGATCAGTTTCAGAATGTGTAAGGATGTGCAGTTTCAGAATGAGGCGGTGCATGCAATTCCTGAATTTTTATTTATTTATCCAAAATGTGGTGACTGGGTATGACACACTGAGCTGAAGCTCATTTCCTGGTGTGTCTTGTAGGAGAGAAAGCAGGGAGAGTTTATTTTTATATTTATTTGTTTTTGATACTAGGTAAGATTTGCTAGGCACACATATGGTGATTTTCAGGCATGAGCTGGAAGAGTTACAGTAGCAGTCAAAAACAAAAATTACAATTATAGCATCATCAACGATGCAGGTAACATTCAGAAATAATAAAGGGATCCACAAATAAGTAAAACAATACACAGTAACAAGTGCACAAAAAGACAGCAACAAGAACATAACTGGAAATTAGATAAAACAGCAATATAAGTGACAACATAACACCAGTACCTGAGAGAAAAATGATGACTGTTGAGAGCAGGCGAGATAATAACCAAGGGTACTAGATTATAAGAAGTTAAAATTAAATTAGTCTATTTAAAACTGGAGGTATTTGACCCAAGTAAATTAGCAGCAACCTTAGTAAATCATTAATGGGAAACCTGCATAGTACGAGGCAGAGCAAAGCCAAATTAAGAACAGGAACGAGAAACTGTAAGGCATAATGGGCTGGATTTCAAAAGTGGATTTTTGCTGAAAGCCTTGGGTGTGCTACATACAGTATATGGTTTGCAGCACATAAATGGGAAACATAGAAACATAGACTTTGATGGCAGATAAGGACCACTTGGCCCACCTAGTCTGCCCATTTCCCTACCTACAGGATAGGCCGTAGATCCTAGTTAACCAACAGCCTATTTCTTCCTACCCCCCACAAGAATTGCCTTATGTCTGTCCCATGCATTCTTGAATTCTCCCACAGTTTTAGACCCCACAACCTCCTCAGGAAGGCTGTTCCATGCATCCACTGCCCTCTCTGTGAAAAAATACTTCCTCACATTGCCCCTGAACTGCCCCCATCTTTAAATTGTGTCCCCTTGTTCTTCCATGTCTCTTTTTCTGAAAGATGCTACCCTCTTGGACTTTGTTGATTGCACTGAGGTACTTAAAAGTTTCTATCATGTCCCCCCCCTTTCCTTAAGGATATACATATTAAGCTCCTTTAGTCTGTCCTCGTACGGCTTCTTTTGCAGACCCTGCACCATTTTAGTTGCCCTCCTCTGGACTGCCTCTTTCCTGTCTATGTCCTTGAGGAGATGGGGTCTCCAGAACTGGATGCAGTACTCCAGATGGGGTCTCACCAACTGTCTGTACAGAGGGATAATAACTTCTTGTTTTCTGCTGGTGATGCCTCTCCCTATGCATCCCAGTATACCCCCAGCCCTCCCTACTGCCTTCTCACATTGCTTGCTAACCTTAAGGTCGTCTGACATGATTACCCCCAGATCCCTTTCCTTTTTTTTGTTGTTACTACCTCCCCCCCATTGTGTAATCTTCCCCTGAGTTCTTGTTTCCCAGATGCATTATTTTGCACTTCTTTGCATTGAATCCTAGCTGCCATACTTCTGACCGTGCCTCCAACATTGCCAAGTCCCTTCTCATCCTTTCCACGCCTCCTTGTGTATCAACCCTGTTGCAGATCTTTGTGTCATCTGCAAAGAGGCATACTTTTCCTTCCAGTCCCTCTGCAATGACACTTATAAAGATATTAAAAAGGACTGGACCCAGTACTGAACCCTGTGGTACCCCACTAGTAACCCCTCTTTCTTCAGAGTGGACTGCATTTACAATTACCTTCTGTGTCCTGTATTACCTCCTGTGTCCAGTTTTTGGGTTGCTCCATCCTAGGTGCATAACCTTGTACTTTTTTTGCATTGTGTTTCAGCTGCCATGCTGTAGACCATTTTTCCAGTTTCTCTAGATCTGACTTCATTTTTTCCACTCCTTCTGTAGAGCCCACTCTGCTGCATATTTTGCTGTCATCAATTAACAGACACACTTTTCCCTCAAGCCCTTTCCAATGTCGGCTATGAATATGTTGAATAATAAAGACCCCAAAATGGAGCCCAGGGGCACCCCGCTAGTTACCTCCCATTCTGCAGATAACATACCATTTACCTGCACCCTCTGCATCCCATTGTGTAGCCATTTTTTTACCCACATTACTACCTCCTGTCCCACCCCCATGCAGTCTAACTTTTTTGTCAGCCTTCTGTGTGGTACTGAGTCGAAGGCCTTGCTAAAGTCAAGGTAGAATACATTGATGGCCCCTCCCATATCCACATCCTTCATCACCCAGTTGAAGAACTCGATTAGGTTAGTTTGGCATGATCTTCCTGCTGTGAACCCATGCTGTTTATGGTCCTGTTGTCCACTGGATTCCAAGAATGCTATTTTCCTCTGCTTAAGTAATGATTCCATCACTTTCCCCACTACAGAAGTAAGACTGTCTGGGTGGTAGTTTCCTGCCTCCTCCCAGCTTCCAGATTTGTTTAATGGAGCCACTGTCACCCTTCTCCAGTCCTTGGGAACATCCCCACTCTCCAGTGATTTGGTGAAGAGTTCTTCTAGGGGTTATGCCAGTTCTTTACCCAGTTCCTTTAGGATTCTTGGGTGCATGTTGTCTGGCCCCCATGGCCTTGTCCACCTTCAGATTGTTTAGAGCTTTCAGGACTTCCTCCGCCGTGAAGGGGCACATATCAACCCCTGTACCTGGGGGGGGGTTGTTTCTTTGTATCACTGATCCATTTCCCTTTCTGATCCCTGCAAGGTGTTCTTGCAGAACTTGGATAGGGTATTGGAGTCCCAGAACAAAGACATGTCCAGTGAAGAGGGAGGTAGTAATAATGGGGGGACTTCAATCTAGCTAGGATGGACTGGAAAATCCCTGCTACCTCCTACACTAGTGAACAAGTATTGCTGGATGCTTTCCTGAATGCTTTCCTGACTCAAGGTGTCATGGAGCCCATTAGAGATACAGCCGTTCTGGATCTGGTCCTGTGTCCTGTCCAACTGTGCACATATTCAGGATGTGAAGGTGGATGTGCCGCTAGCAGAAAGCGATCACTGCATGGTGTGGTTTCACCTGGACATAGGCAGAGGGATGGTCGGAACCAAGATGAGGGTCTTTGACTTGTGGAGGGCTTAGGTTGGTAGGATGGGGGAAGTTCTGCAAGGATATCTTGCTGTGATCAGAGTGGGGATGGATGTGGAACAGAAATGGGCCATAATAAAGAAGGGACTGATGAAGTCTACTAGTGAGTGTGTCAGAATTGAAAGTAGAAACGCAAAGGCTAAAAAACCCAGATGGTTCAGCAAGGATGTGGCAAAGTGGTGGAGGACAAGAGGGCAGCCTTTACAAAGTACAAGCTTACTCAGAAGGAGGCAGATAGGTAGACTATGCTACTAAGTCAAGAGAGGTGAACAGGGTGGTAAGGAAGGCAAAGGCCACAAGAGAGATAGCTAGTCCAGAGGCTAAAAGTGGGAGAGAATGCCTTTTTCAGGTATATAAGGGAGAAAAGGAACATAAAGGATGAGATTGTAAGGCTAAAAAAAGGAGGGCGGTTGGGAAGAGGGTAGTGAAGAAAAGGCGGAGGTGCTTTACAGGTATTTCTGTTCAGTCTTCACTCAGGAGAAGTATGGACCAGTACCACAATGACATAGAGGGATGTGGACTGGGAGGGGGAAGTCACAGATGGTGAAATTCAAAGCCAACAGAGTACTTAAGGGCCTTAGGGCCTTAAAAGTGGACAAATTGCCAGGGCCAGATAGCATGCACCCAATGGTCCTTAGAGAACTGGCAGAGGTTCTGATGGATCCCCTGGCAGACCTGTTTAACACCTCTCTGGAGTCCAGCAATGTGCCCCAGGACTGTAGAATGGTGCATGTGGAACCTCTCCATGAGAGTGAGCTGAGGAATGAACAAGGGAACTACAGACAAGTCAGCCTGACCTTGATAGTGGGTAAGCTGATGGAGACCATCCTGAAAGAGAGACTGATAGGCTGTCTGGAGGAAAATAGGTTCCAGGATGACAGGCAGCATGGATTTGCATAATGAAGGTACTGCCAAACTAACCTAACTTCTTCAATTGGGTCACTAGGACAGTGGACAAGGGCCAGGCGGTTGATGTCATCTATCTGGAGATCATCAAGGCCTTCCACTTGATGCCTCATAGGAGACTGGTCAGGAAACTGGAGGACCTGGGGATGGGGGCTAAGCTTACAGGATGAGTCAGAAGCTGTTTGCAGGACAGAAGCCAAAGGGTGGTAGTCGGGGGAGAATTCTCTGAAGCGAGGTCTGTGACCAGTTGGTTTCTATTGGGCTTGGTGCTCCAGCCAGTGTTATTTAATGTCTTCATAAGTGACATCATGTATAGGATCAAGAGTAAAATCTGGCTGTTTGCAGATAACACCGAGCTCTGTGTGAGGGTGGACATGGAGGGGGGAGACAGAAACTTAGAAAGGACCTGGCTAGCCTAGAAAAGTGGTCTGGCATTTGACAACTGTGGTTCTACAATAAGTGTAAAGTTATGCACTTGGGGGGCGAAGAATCAGGGGACTAAATACTGGCTGGGCAGAGTGCATGTAACTGGGTCAGAAAAAGAAAAGGATCTTGAAGTAATTGTTTCAAGTGACCTGCAACCCTCTGCACACTGCAAGAGAGCAGCAGCCAATGCAAATCAGAAGCTGGACTGCATAGCCAGGTGAGTTACCACCAGGATGGTGGAGGTCAGTCTGTCGCTGTATAGGTCATCTGGTGAGTCCACACCTGGAATATAGTGTGCAGTTTTGGTACCCATATCTTAATAAGGATATCAGCTTGCTGTAGATGGTCCAGAGAAGGACAACCAAGATGATACAGGGCCAGCAGGGCAACAGCTATGACGAGAGGCAGAGGGAGCTCAACATGTACTCTGTTGAGGAAACAAGGGAGAGAGGAGACATATTTGAGACCTTCAAGTACCGTAAGGGTTTTTAATAGGGTGAGCACCGAGGACTTCTTCAACTATAGTGGCAACAAGAACACTAGCGGGCATAGCCTAAAGCAGGTGGGGGAAAGATTCAGGAGGGGGATGAGGGGGCACATTTTCACCGATAGGGTGCTGGCCAAATGGAATGAGCTGCCAGAGAGATGGTACCCTAAAAACAGTGGACAGCTTCAAGAGGAGTTGGGACAGGGTAAGGGGAAAAATTGAGGGTAGAAGGGGAGCGAGTGGGGGGAGAGGAGAAAGTAGAGGGAGGTCAAAAAGGAAATGGAGAGCGGGCAGTTCCCTTTGTAAATACATAGGGAGCTGCACAATCAAGCAGATTAGATAGACTGTAAGGCCTTTATCTGCTGGCGCATTCATAGGTTTGTATATTTGGATGCAGGGAATTTCAGAATTTGGGGTCATAACCTGCAAAGGCCAGGTGGCCATGGTGCGTAGAACATCTGCATTCCAGGAAGGGTTTGAGAGTCTGCCAGATTCAAAGAGTAGGTAGAGGAAAGGCACTGCAGATGGATGGCCAGGAAAGATGGGGAGCCTGACATAAATAGTTTAGCAACAAAAAGCCTAGAGCGAAGGAATGCTGGCCAGCAAGGAAGGGCCAGCATACAAAACTGACAATCATTTATGATAACAGCAAACATTATACAAGATGCAGTTGTGCATACTGAGATAATATGATGAATGAAGCATCAGTAAACAAGGAGCAACTAGCAGCACTTAACAATTAGATCCATAAAACATTGCGCAAGCTGCAGTTGTGCAGGAGACAGTGCGTATTACTGTATATATATATATACAAGCAATAAGACATGACAGGGTGTGGGTTAGGCTGAGATAAACTCCCACTCAGGAGTGTAGTGAGGACCAATGCTGTAGGTGGAGAGCCTTCCAGCCCCTGGAAGGGCAGTTTTCTCAGCCTAACCCACACCCTGGAGTGTCTCATTGCAGTCATAAAATGTGAAAACAGAAAAATGTAAATAACAGAAAAGGGTATTTTCTTTTGTTAGAAGTAACTAGTAAAACATAATCCCTCAGCACCTGACAACCATCTTTTGTTTTACACATTCAATAGACAGAATGCATGTTTGTTTTCAGACTACCTTGGTAAGCTTATAACAGTAGCAAGGGGATTTCGCATGGTCACCAGAGGAACACCAGTAATTAAATCTCTGAAAAGTTCATAATTTTTTTTATTTGTTTATTTGTGTAAGGAGATGATCATGAGAGGAAAGAATGTTTAATAATTTATTGAAATTTACGGGAGTTTTAGGGCCTTATTGAAGGGTTTCAGTAAGAGTAAAGGTAGCAGCCATGTTTGTGAGACCAATCATGCATAAATGAAATAGGTAATGAATTCTGTATGTGATGTGCCCAAATTTCAAATCTCACTGGAACTTCTTCGTACCTGGACATAAGGCTGAGGTAAATGTATGGGGGTCAGGCAGTGTCAGCCAATCAGATGGCAGGATTTTTCTTGCCCATTTTATAAAACATAGTATTGCAAGTTATAATATGTTCATAATATGGAACAGCACGTGACAAAAAAGAGAGCCACTGAGGGTCACCAGAAACAGAATTGGCAAAATATATTTGTGTTGGAATTGGTGACTGGGAAAAGCACACTGCCAAGGCTCCTTTCCAAGTGTGATCTGGCAGAGGGTATACTAGAGAATATATTTTTTTATTTTACAATTTTTGGCCAGGAAAGGCACGCTAAGCCAGGGCTTGTTTTCAGGTGTGTTCTGGGAGCACAGGGAAGTTAAGGGACTTGTTCACAGTCACACAGTATGCAAGTGGTGGCTGCGGGATTTAAACCAAGGTCTCCAGTTTTGCAGCTCGGTGCTCTTAACCACTATGCTATACTGCCTCCCCACTCATACTGAGAAAAACAAAAACAGTATAGATAGTGTGCAAACAAATACAATGTTGTTCAAGTGGAAAACAGTATGAATATAAAAGGTGAACAATGGAACCCTTTCATGATAAACAAGGCACAGAATAACTAGGGGTGATAATACTTCTGTTTCATCTTCACTGTCTAAGGCACTCAAAAGAATAATACACAATCAGATTACAGAACATCTTGAAAAACATAACCTGCAGAATGCTGAAAAACATGGTTTTAGAAAAAAACATAGTACTATTACAGCTTTAGCAGAATTTACTAATGATATACATGAAGCCCCAAATGGTGGTGATCTAATTGCTACTATATACATACTGTAGACTTATTGAAGGCTTTCGACTTGGTACATCGTACAAAACTGACTGAGAGTTTGAAACAGCTTGATTTTTCCAACTCAGCTACATCTTGGTTTAAAGATTACTTAATTAACCATGTACAACAGGTTGCAATTCAAAACTTTCTTTCAAAACCATTACCAGTGACTTTGGGTGTTCCACAAGGATCTGTCCTTGGACCCCTGCTTTTTAGCCTTTTTTGAATAATTTACCTAGTGTTATAAAACAATCAAAGAATCTATTGTACGCGGATGACATAGTAATCTTTTTTTTAAACAAAGATTTAAGCAACTTGACAATTGTTGTGCTGTGCATGATTGGTTCATTAATAATAAGCTGTGCTTGAATTCAAAAAAGACAAAAGTTGTGTTATTCCATTCTAGGTAACACACTGGTTCCCTACAGTCTTTTTCTATAAATAAAGACAACTGATGGTATTATTTTGGATCAAGTCACACAATATAAATATTTAGGTCGGACTCTAGATAGCTGTCTTAGCTATGATCAGCACATTGACAATGTTGTGAAGTCTGTAAACCAAAGATTTGTCATGTTTTATAGGAATAGCTTTAAGTTTACCTAGGAAGCAAAACAACTTAGGCCCAGATTTTCAAAACTTTGCCCCAGGGCTAAATTAGCACTGCCCGGTGGGCAAACTTAGCCAGGAGCATATAGAATATAGTATTTGAATGATGCCGGGCAAACTTGGCTGGGAGTGTAGGGCAAACTTAGCCCTGGAATAAGACAGCTCTGAATATAGCAACCAGGAAGTGCAAACCACAACAGCAACACAGTGCACAGCAACAGGAAGGTAGGTAGAGGTGAAATATGTGGCCAATGTGCATGCCAGTGAATGCGTGGACCCAGTACAGCTGCAAGCAGCAGCACATGTGAAAGTACAGTGTGCAAAACTGTGTAATATTCCCCGAACCGTTAGTGTCATGCTAACATGTTTGCATGGGTTTAGTGTGGAGCTAAGCCATTTGCCCAGAGCAAACACGTTTGCCCAGTGCTAAATTTGCCATATTCAAAAGAGACATGCAAATGAGCCTACTTAGGTAGTCTCTGGGCAAACATCCAGATTAGCATCTCATTATGCCCTGATTTGCATGCAGATTGCCCAGCGTTACTGCAGGGTCCCTCAGCTCCACCTGTAGGTCAGTCTGGATGTACAGGGGCTGGCAAGGTCTGCCCACAGCTCCACCTGTAGGTCTGTCTGACAGTGCATGATGGTAGCTGCAGGCTACATATATGCAGTACTGCATAGCATTGTGTACCCAAGGGGACAACACAGCATAGGCACAGGCGGTGGTGGAGATGCATGCAACTGTCACACTGTAGGGCATGCTACAGTGCACAGCAGACACCACGGCAGCAAGGGGGCCAGTAGTGTGAGGGACACAGCACTGCCTATGGTGTGTAGGGTAGTGATGACCACTGCGCTGTACACAGTGACAAGCCCACCTTGCAGGTGTTTACTGACAGCGGACAATACTGTCACACTGTTGTGTGACCCACAGATGCTGCACCTGTGGCGTGGAATGCACATAGTGACATATACATGGCCGGCTGTGTGTGCTGTTCTGTGGTGTATGTACAGCTGTGTGATATGTGACTGGGGGGGCATGTACGATTGGACAGGCACACTGGTATTGGGGTATTCCCAATACTTGGCCATGTGCACTGTGTGCTATGTCTCAGCTGTGTGGCCGCACCTAGTCTGTGGTGAGGCCTGGCCACCAGTACACCCTCCCTTCAACACCCACCATGCCCACAGTGCTGCATGTGTGTGTGTGCTGGCATCTGTTGGTCACTACAGACGTATGGTCTGCAGGTATATGCTGTATGGCCACACTACCATGGTGGCCCCCGGCAGCCTGGTCATCACATACTGCCTGGCATGGCTGGGACTGGTGGCAGCAGTTGGCATCATTGTGGTGCCATCAGTAAGCAGAATGTTTCCCCATGTCGGGCTTTTTCTCTGTGTCATAGTCATATGTTAGGGTCACGCAAGGCTGCGCTAATGCCGCGCAATGCCACAATGTCATGCAAGGCTGGATTGCCCAAGGTTAAGACCAGCTTTTCCTGGGCAGTAATTTTTACCGTGCAAAGGGTCGCACTAAACCACTTTGCATAGCGCTAGTTGCTGAATATAGCAGTGCACCTGTATTCATGTTCAGTTTGCCCCTTGCATATATTATGATTTTGCCCAGTGCTAATACAGTTTGCACGTGTTATTTGACTTTTTGAATATAGCAGACCCTTGCTAAACCCATGCAAATGGTTTGCATACCACACAAAGCTTTGAATATCTTGGCCTTATTTTTCAAACTCATTTTCTGTCCATTACTAACTATGGTCTAGTCATTTACTCTTCTGTCAGTAAATCTCTGCTGCAGAGAATGGCACTGTTACTCAATAAAGTTTATAGGTTTGCATTTGATTTACCTTTAGAATGTCATGTTTGTTGTCTATACAACATATCAAAGTGGTATACTTTGCGACAAAAAAATAAATCAACAACTGGGATGTTGGGCCTGAAGGATGGTAAATGAACAAGTGCCACCTAAATTAAGATTATTGGTAGAAAGACCAGCATTATGAAATATTAAAGCCGGATCTATAGATCATTTATATTTACAATTACCTAAGTGCTCAAAGAAGGCTGGAAAAACAGCTTTCTGTTATAGAGTTGGCACTTTTTGGAAATCCTCACCTTTATCCATAAAAACATTAGCTAATTACAAATCTTTCATTACAGTTTTAAGAAATGTTATTGGTGCGACAGACATTTGTGATGGGCACTAATGGTGCTCTACTTCATGTATGAAAATGTGATCTTGTACCATGTATTTTGCTGTCTATATATGTAGTCTTGTATTGTATACTCTTTGTTATTTGTACCATTTATTTATTTATTTAAGAGTTTTACCAGGAAGGCATACTGAGCGGAGAAACTGCTCGATTGCAGATGCATCCTGGGGGAAGGGGAAGAGGAGCAAATGCAGACAATAAATATTATACAAGTAAACAGATGACTATGGTTGTCTATGAAAATGGGCATTTATTGTCCAGTAGTAGCACCGAAGTAGTCAAAGGATTTTTAAGGATTTTTAAAAATCCCTATTGAGAATTGTGAAACCTTTAGTTAGGGATTTTGTTTTGTTTGTTAGTGTGTTCACTGCTACCCAGAGAGGGTTGTCTCATCTGATAGTGTAGTTGAAAATCTACCAGATGGCACTTAAATACTGTAATAAGAACTGGCCTCTTTCTATAGGTATAACAAAAAGAATTTTAGAGGATTTTGTTTCCCAAAATTTTGTGAAGGATAAATAGGGAATCTCACAAAATTGCTTGACAAATTTGGCGCTACTACTTAGGCTCTCATTTTAAATAAAAATGAAATTAAATGCAATATTGGGTGGCAAAGGTGGGGTACACAACCCAACAGCCTCTAAAAAAGTACTGGGTGTTTAGAGAGGAGCTAGGAACAGGAGGGTGTAAAGTGAGCTTTCAGCATCTGTTTGAGTGAGTGATAAGAGGTGGAATGTTGGAGGTGTGGGGTGCATTTAGATTATTCTAGAGGGAGGGAAGGCAGAAAGAGAAGGCAGTTTGCCCCACAGTAGTTTTGCTGCAAGATACAGTAGAGTAGTAGATAGAGAGTCAGCAGATCAGAGATGATAGGTGGATGGGAGAGAGGGAGAGAAGGAAAGAGATATGAGAACCAAATTTGGAGACAAAAGAGGAGCAATGAGAGAGGCATCTGGACATAAGTGGAGGGAGACAGGAGTTAGCGTAAAGTGAGCAGTGGTGGGTGAGGGGAGGAGAGTTAGTAGCAAAATGGCAGAAAGCATAGGAAGAGGATCCAGTCTAGCAAGGGATGATTTGGGACAGTCATGTAGATAGTGTCCATGTATTCAAACAGCAGAAGAATCATCTTCAGGAAGAAGTGACGGCAAACATGGAGAGACTAGCAACACTTGTGCAATAAAGTGTGCCAACTTTGGGGTATTGCTATTTCTGAATGTAGCTGATATGGATAGAGAAGTTTAAGCATTGATCCAGCCGCACATTGAGGTACTATAAGTAAGAAACTTCTTCAAGCAGGGTACAATACAGGGTTTTTAAAATGAGGGGGAAGCTGGTCTGTCAGAGCAGCAGGAGGGCTGTCACTCATGATGCTGGTGACCTGGGTTCAGGAACAAGCCTGAGCAGTCAGAGGGCTTGCCAGGGAAAGAGGATTGAGCATCTGACAGAATGCTGTCCTCCTCTGAGAATGAAGGGTTGCAGACTCCTCTGTGCTACTTCCATCTGGCTGACCGTGGGCGGCGGTGCAGCTGGAGCTGGTGTATAGGATGGTAGGACACTGATTAGCTCCAAAGTGCACTGGCATGAACCAGTGTGCATGTATGTCATTAAGCCCATGCTGTAGGTATCCTGTGGAGACAGAAGAAGACAAAACAGAAAATCCCATGGTGTATGAGATGAAGAACATACTCTACTCTTGGGCCCTGACAATCCAACGGTCCACCATGTCTTGAAAATGTGGCTCTCAGGCAGTGAGCTATGAAGGTGGCACCCCACAGACCTCACCCAAAGTGGCACGTTTGGGGTAAGAGGGTTCAGGTAAGTAGCACAGAAGGATCAGCTGGGGCTGGGAGGTCACACAACCTCAAGGGGGCTGCTGTGGTAAACAAGGAGAAAAACAGAATGTTAAAATTAATTAAGCTGGGGATTAGCATTGAAAGCTTTTGACTAGTACCAAAGTTCATGTAGACTGCCTTTTTGGCATCAGCCACTAACTGGTGTGACTAAAACCAGCACTGGACATTGTTTAAGTCATGTTGCAGCAAAGAATCCAGATTACAGATCAAGGAACCATTGACAAAGAATATGGTGTTATCAGCATACATGTGAATGTTCTTTTCAACACAGAGAGTGAGCAGGTCATTTAGGAAGATGAAAAAGAAGATGGGCCTCAGGATAGATCCTTGAGGAACTCCAGAGAGACTGAGGGAGGACGGGGGGAGGGGATAAGGTGTTGCCAACCTGGATTGACTGTAGCCATCTCGAGGGGGTAGATGGGGCACCAGCCTTCTGATGAGGCCAAGAATCCCCTCAATTTGTCAAGGAGATGTCAGTGGGCTACCAAGTCAAAGGCCCTCGCCAGATCAATACAAATGACAGCAGTAATATGACCCTGGTCCATCCCCTTAAGGATGGAGTCAGTGACTCAGAGGAGGGAGTAAACTGTGGGATGCTATTTCTGGAACACAGCCCAGAAAGTCAGTAAAGAATTTGTTTAACCAGGAGGCAGCCTGGCAGGATTTAGTAATGAGGATGCTTTCATCATGGAGGGCAGGCATAGGCAACTGGAAGGGGGGAGTCACCTTATAGAACTTTTCAGGGGCATTGGGGGCTATGCATCAATTTGGGGCTGGGTATGCACAATTCATGCATACCCTTCCTGCATAGTTCTACACCTGTGGACAGACACATGGTGTACAGTGTACTACCACACACCTCTGCATGGTCCCTGTTCGCAGCCGAGCCCCACTGGTGTGCTACTGCCTGAGAGGCAGATGGAAGGACACATGCAGCTATCCAAATGGATACCCATTCAGGGTAATGGAGTTGATCCCCTGCTCCACAGGAGCATAGAATTATGGGAAGATATGGGAGGGACAAAATTAATGTTTGTTGGCGAGTGAGCAAATGGCTTTCCGCAGCCCACCATGTCTGCCCAGAGGGCTGAGTCAGCATGGTGGGGTAGAGGGGGTTATGTGGTTGTAAGACTAAGTTTAAAGCCATGTTTACACAGTCACATTTGCACTGGAGTAACCTGTGTGCTTGGGATGCTCCAGTGTAAATGTGATGTGAGGACACGTACCTGATCGGGGTAAGCTACTCACTAAGACGGTCCCAGATTCTCTGTCAAGCTGGGAGTGCCAAAAGGAGTGAGTGGCTTATAGCGGCTTAAGTGGCAGAGTGGACTGCCTGCACCACAGCAACCAACAGATGTTTGGCTCCCCCGTGATGCATGGCCCTTCACCAGCACAGACTGCAGCGGTACAGAGAGGGGCCATGTAGAGAGACATATCGCGGGTGGCAAGTGGTCGGGACCGCACTGCTGCAGCTTTGTATTTGCAACACTACTGCCATATATATATGGCTTAAGTCTTGCAATTTACTTATGCAGGCTGCTCCTCTTTTCTGTTTGTACTGGCTTGTTTGGATTTTTGCATTTCCTTGGGGGTAGTTGTCTCTACCACAGTCAGTGGTCAAAATCTGGGGCAGTGCACTACAGATACAGCAGCGTACCTGCCTGCATATCCTGTGTCCCCCCCCATGCCTGGTGCTCTGTGCCTTTGTGAATGGTGCAGAGTGCGTACACGCCCAAGACAAGCCCCCAAACCAGCCATGTAAGTAGCTGCACAATGTGCCAGGGGATACAGTGTGGAAGAGATGCATGTCCCTTCTGAGCATGCATCCAGGGATCTGTGGAACCCCCCAGTGCACAGCATTGTCAATTAGGATTGCCTATATGGCACGAACCACAGTGTGTAGGCAATCTTCACAATGATACATAGACTCTATTAAGATTACTCTGGAGATTTCTTGCAAAATAGTTTTATTTGGCATCCCTGGTGACCTTTTTTGCAAGAATTTCTAAACTGCTTGCAGTTCAACAAGTCACCAACCATGCCCAATGCTATGTAGAGGTACCAGGCAGAGTCACAGGCTTTACATAGATCAATGATCTCTGTAGAGACTCAGAGAAGGCAGTCTCCTCATATGTGTATCCTCCTTAATGGGGCATGTCTATCCCAGATAAAGATGAATTTTGATTGGAAGAAGGAAAGCATCATCAATGTTTGCCATAACTTAGAGATGGGACCAGTCATTGGTATGCAGGTCATCAAGAGATAGCTCAGGTTAAGAGATCTAAATGACCTCAGGCAGCTATGTTTAGGTGCTAACAAGGGGTGGCAAATTTTGTAGACACAGTAGACAGTGCTGTGGTCTCTGAAGGCATCCAGAAGGGCACCAACAGCAATGATGTGTTAAGGATGGGAGGAGAGAAACCAGTATATAATATAGCAGTTCATGGAGTGAAGATAAAGGCAGGTAGGCTCAGTGATATGTTAGGTGAAAACAAAGGATTGAATTTTTTGAATGGTCAGTTTGGTTGATTGGGCTAGCCAAATCATGTTGAAACCTCCAAGATGACACAGTTCCCCAGAGGAAGACTGAAAGGTAAAGGTGGTGATGGCATCTGACAGCATAACAGCGTTAGCTTTTAGTGAAGCATAGACTCACCAAAAAAATAGGTAGGGTACAGGGGAAAGACAACCTTCACAGAATGCATTGATGTGAGGAGGGGACAGCAGCTCTGGATACAATGTTACATGTGGAACTATGAGGAATGTATAGTACGACACCACCACCATGGTTCCCACAGTCCTTTATGCAGAGTCCATCATCAGCAATGGAGACATCACCATCACTAATCCTAGCAGAGAGCCAGAATTCAGTGATGCATGGGATATCAGGCTAATACTGGGAGACCCACATCCTAAGCATGTCAAGCTTAGGGAGAATGCTCCTGGTGTTATGTTGTCAACATTCAATACTTTGGAAGTGGAGGGAGTGGAGAAGGGGGGTTCAAGGTTCAGCTCTAAGTCATCACACAGCAGAAAAGTGAACAGGACTAGAATGGAGTGTAATTTGTATTGACTGGAGAGGGGTGAAACAGAGAAAAGAGGGAGGACAGAGTGAGAAAAGATGGCCCAGTAAAGTTGAAAGAAGGAGAAGATAGGAGGCTGGGGTGGATGCTGTAAGGAACATGTAAGAGGTGAAGTTTAGAAGAAAAGGGAGTAGCTAGGGGGTAGGAGGTGGAATTTAATACAGACAAAAGAAAAGGTGAAGACAAGCAGTAGAAAAAATGGAGGTAGGAGCATAGTTGGAATACAAAGCAAACAAACTGAAATTGCAAAAACTCAGGAAACTTGGATTAAATACAAAAAAATTAAATTAGGTGAAAATCAGCAACAAATCATAGGTTGCCATAATGAAAGTGTGCAGGGTGCTCAGTAACAACTAAGAGTTAAACATTTACATGCTAAATAAGTTCAATAGCAAATTATCTACAATAGTAAAATTAGGTGTAAGACAACAGTATACACAGTAGGTTGCACTAGCAAAAGTGTATGGTGCTCAACAACAACATTAAACATAGAATTTGAATTTGACAGCAGATAAGGACCGCTTGGCCAACCTAGTCTGCCCATTTCTCTACCTTATGGATAAGCTGCAGATTCTAGTTAATCAACAGCTTACTTCCTCCTACCCCCCACTAGAATTGCCTTGTGTGTGTCCCATGCATTCTTGAATTCTCCCACTGTTTCTGACTTCACAACCTCCTCAGGGAAGCTGTTCCATGCATCCACAACCCTCTCTGTGAAAAAAATACTTTCTAACATTACCTCTGAGCCATCCCTCCTCTATCTTCAAATTGTGCCCCCTTGTTCTTGCACATCTCTTTTTCTGAAAGATGCTACCCTCTTGTACTTTGTTAATTCCTTCAAGATACTTGAAAGTTTCTATCATGTCCCCTAGCTCCCTCCTTTCCTCAAGGGTATACATATTAAGCTGCTTTAGTCTCTCCTCGTATGTCTTCTGGTGCAGACCCTGCACCATTTTGGTTGCCCTCCTCTCAACAGCCTCTACTCTGTCTATGCCTTTGCGGAGATGGGGTCTCCAGAATTACACACAGTACTCCAGATGGGGTCTCACCAACTGTCTGCACAGATGGATAACAACTTTCTGTTTTCTACTGTTGATGCCTCTCCCTATGCATTCCAGTATCCCCAGTGCTCCTTACTGCCTTCTCACATTGCTTGCTCACCTTTAGGACATCTGATATAATTACTCTTAGGTCTCTTTCGATTTTTGTTGTTGTTATTATCTCTCCCCAACCCCCTATTGTGTACTCTTCTCCTGGGTTTTTGTTTCCCAGATGCATTACATTGCACTTCTTTGCATTGAATCTGAGTTGCCATATATTTGACCATTCCTCCAACCTTGCCAAGTCCCTTTTCATCCTTTCCACCCCACCTTGTGTATCAACCCTGTTGCCGATCTTTATTTTTGTGATTAAGAAGAGTAAAGCATTATCAAATTAACAAGTACACTAGGTACCATACTTTGTGAGCCCTGGTAAGCAAGATACAGCATGTAACAACTGGAGGCAACAGAGTGGGGAGTAAAAACACCATGAGGCTTACCACTAAAGGCGCTTTTACATGGCACCCCTCTGCACTGCAATTATTTGCTGCATTCTCTGCACATTTTTGCGCCTCTCATCTGTGAGCTTGTACACAGCACACCTCAAATCAATCCCGGAGAGAGTCATGGGTGATCCTCCAGGATCCTCATGGTCTCTCACTATCACTGCTTCTTGATTCTCATACGAACAGTATTGTGCCGGAGATCAGCTACTTACATTTTCTGACAGCACAATGAAAGCTGAACTCTAGCAAGTAATCAGTTTTGTGTAATGTTGAGTAAAAATGCTTTAAAATGACTCAGAAAGTGGGACTTATACTGGGCATGTGATTATGAATATGCATAAGTGCATGCCCAGTATAAGCCCCATTTACCGAATCATTTTAAAGCATATTTACTCAACATTATACAAAACTAATTGCATGCCCGAGTTCAGTTTTTTTTGTGCTGTCAGAAAACATAAGTAGCTGAACTCTGGCACAATACTGCTCGTACGAGCATCAGGAGACAGTGATAGTGAGAGACAACGAGGATCCCAGAGGGTCACGTGAGACTTTTGCAAGCTGTGATGTGAACGCTGCCATCTGATTACATGGTCACTAGATGCACTTCACAACGATGCTCTGAAACAGTGAACCCAGAAAAACAGGGAATGCAGTTTCAGCAAATGATCATTGTGGAAGTGGTGCAGGTTGCCTTCACACAGAAAAAAGGCAACACTGCAATTGATTTGCACCAATCAGTGCGGTGCAGAGCCTGGCATGTAAATGCACCTTAAAAGCAGTAGTGGTGACTATAGGTGGAGGACCAGTGCAAAGGACAAGTGAGGAGGGGTGAGTCTGGCAATATTACGTGCAGCCACCACAAGCTGAAATTGAGTACACACAAAGGACTGCTTGCACTAGCAGCTTTTTATGGGAAAGGGAGGACTAAGGTACTAAATACTGCTGGATTGGCAGCAAGACAGGGTTCTCTTTTGGCAACTGGGGAAGGGATGGCTTCTGCTTGACTTTCTCTCGACCCCAATGGCCTTAGCTGCTTCAACCCTGTAGATAGTTCAGGTTCAATTGGCTTAACTTCACAGACTCCTGCAAACTGCAAGAAACACAGTCCAGAATGGCAATGCACTCCTCCTGCAGCCTGCATGAATAGCAGGAGGCACCAAAATCCAGTGCTTGAACAGTCCCCTTTTGGCAGCTTAGGCGAGGGATAGCTCCTGCAAGACTCCTTTACAACCTCCAATGACTTCAGTGGCTCTGGCCACACAACAGATCAAGGCTGAGTAGCATGACTCAACGAACTCCTGTAGGTTGTGGGATACTACCCCTGGAAGGCACTGGCACTCCTCATACAGCTGGATTGCCTGGGAAGTAGGAAATACCAAAATACGAAAGCTGAACAGTCCCATTTTAGTGGCTTGGAGGAGAGATGGATCCTGTCTGACTCTTTTATGACCCCAAGTGGCTTCAGCTGCTCCAGCTTTGTAAACAGTTCACCCTTGGCTGGCCTTGCATCATCATGGACTCCTGTAGAAACAGAAACACAGAATCTGATGACAGATAAGAACTGCTTGGCCCACCCTGTCTGCCCATTTTTCCCTAACTACAGCAACACTGCAGACCCTACTTGATCTCCTGCTTTTTTTCCCTCTCCTTTCTCGCCACTAAAATTCCCTTATGCCTATCCTATGCATACAAACATAGAATGTGATGTCAGGTAAGGGCTGCTGGTCCCACCCAGTCTGCCCATTTTTATTAACCTTAATTTTTGGCTGCAGACCCTACTTGTTCTATGATGCAATCTCTTACCCCTTCCCTGTCCCTACAATTCCCTTGTGCCTGTCCCAGGCATTTTTGAATCCCAACACCTTTTTGCCCCCACCACCTCTACTGGAAGGCTGTTACAGATATCCACCACCCTTTCAGTGAAGAAGTTCTTCCTCATGTTCCTCCTGAATTTACCCACTACAGCTTCATATTATCCCCCTTATTCTAGAGCACCTTCTCTCTGAAAAATACCCCCTCCAGTACCTTATTTACCTCCATAAGGTATTTAAAGGTTGCTATCATGGAAGACTGTTCCAGGAATCCACAACTCTTTCTGTGAAGAAATACTTCCTCACATCCCTCCTGAATCTACCCCCCCACAGTTTCATCATATGTCCCCTTGTTCTTGAGCATCATTTTTTCTGAAAAATAAGCCCCTCCTGTACCTTATGTATTCCTGTGAGGTATTTAAAGGCCTCTGTCATATCTCCCTCTTCCAGGGTCTACATACTGAGGTCCTTTAGTCTCTAGTCATAGGGCTTCTGATGCAGACCCTGCACGATTTTAGTTGCCCTCCTCTGGACAACCTCCACTCTGTCTACATCTTTCTGGAGATGTGGTCTCCAGAAATGGACACAGTACTGTAGGTGGGGTCTCACCAATAATATATACAGAGGGAACACTACCACCCTCTTTATGCTGGGGATACTCCTCCCTATGCACCCAGCATCTCACTAGCCCTCCCAACTGCACTGTTACACTGCTTGGCCATCTTTAGGTCATCAAATATGATTACCCCCCAGCTCTTGTTCTTGTTTGATGATCGTCACTACCTCTCTACCTGTCCTGTACTCTACCCCAGGGTTTCTGTGCCCCGAGTGCATGATTTTGCACTTTTTATGTTGCTTGCACACATATGCAAGAAACAAAGTGCCATCATCTGAGTTTTCAGAGGTGTGGCACCAGTCTTCCAATGCAGTCAGTGTGTTTGCAGGCACGGCCCCAGTTCCCCAATCACTACTGCAGCTGTCTATGACAGCAGTTGAAAATGCAGTGGTCGCACAGTTGAAAGGGAGAGCTCCGCTTCAGTGAGCAGAGCTCCCCCTCCACACACACACACACACACACACACACACACACACGCGCACGCATGCACTGCGTGCCCATGCGCATTCCCCTCCCACTGTGCGGCCGGGCGGTGGGTGCCCAATCCTCATCGGCTGACACCCCCAAAGCATCCAGAGTGCCACTGCAGAGGAGCCCACCCCAGCATGGCAAAATGTTTTATGGCTGGCCAGGGGTGCCAATCCCATCGGCTGCAGGCCCCTCCCCAAAGATTCCAGTGCGCAGAGCCCACCCCAGCGTAGCAAAATGATGTTAAGGCCAACGGGATGCCACTCCCTGTTGGCTCCAGCCCCCAAAGCCTTCCAGCTGCCATGCTGGGAGCCCACCCCAGCGTGGCAAATGTCCCTGTCGTGCTATTACTAAAAAACTGTAAATACAAAAACTGTCCTCGGGCTTCTCCTGCCCCTCCCACACCCCCACACACCCTCGCATCCTGCCTCCCCACCCCCCTCACCCCATACTTACCTCCAGAGCTTGGCGTGATGATCTTGATGGACCGGGAACACATCTGCACTCTTCAAAGCCGACCATGAACTGAGAAATGCCGGTAAGCTGTATAATTGGGATAGATAGGGTTTTCAACTTTGTTGCATATCTCAGGCATTTGGGAATTTTGGGCCCACATTTCAACATGGGGTTTTGGGACCCTCCTCATAATTCTTGCACTGTCATGGGCGTTAATCGGGCCCGGAAGTGTGATTTGCAGTCACTGCGTGAAATCACCTTTTGGGACTGATTAATGAAGCGACACTGCCAGTGTTCATAAGGTGAGCTCTCAAAAAGTCTATGTTGAAAATTTGGTGAAAAAATTCCTAAAAGTGACTGTTTTACAAGTGTACATTGCTCAGTTCCTACGCATGCTCGTAAGTTCGCGAATTTTCAATATTTTCACTCCAGATTTTCAACATTACCATTTTACCACACCACCTTTTGAGCAGTACAGCTGTCATTTTTCACATCTCACCCAAAATGTGTTTCTGCCCATGTAGCGCACAATGGCGCAGTTGGTGTGCGAAATCAATGTATAGGACACATTAAGAAAATCACAGTGACACTGTTCATGAGCAGAGGTCTTAAAATGGCTATGTTGAAAATTTGGTGAAAAAATTCTAAAATGACTGTTTTCACGAGCTTCGTTGCTGATTCACTCGACACCTGTGAGTTTGCGTAATCTCAATATTTTCACTCCAGATTTTCACATTGCCACTTTTACCACACCTCCTTATTAGCAGTACAGCTGTCATTTTTCACATGTCACCCAAAATGTGTTTCCGTGCATGTAGTGCACAATGATGCATTCGGTGTGTGTGCAATCAATGTTTGGGACAGATTAGGAAAATCAGTGACACTGTTCATGAGCAGAGATCTTAAAATGGCTATGTTGAAAATTTGGTGAAAAAATTCCCTTCAGACGTTCTGCAGTATTACTCATGAAGACACTGAACAGAACTGGCCACAGGACTGATCCCTGCAGAACCCCACTGGTTGCCCCCCTCTCCCTAGACTGCACACCATTTACCATCACACTGTGCCTCATGTCTGTTAGCCAGTTTCTAACCCAGTTTACCACCCTTTCCCCCATGCCCAGCCTACCCAGCTAGTTTATCAGCCTCCTACATGGGATGGTGCCAAAGGCTTTGCTGAAATCAAGGTAAGCGTTGTCCACTGCCCCACGCTGATTCACTTCCTTTGTCACCCAGTCAAAGAAATCAACCAGATTTATCTGACATGATGGCCCCACTATGAATCCATGTTGCCTATGGCCCTGGGCTCCAATGGCATCTAGATGCCCCACTATCCTTTCTTTAAGCAATGTCTCCATGATCTTCCTGACTACTGAGGTGAGGCTGAACAGCCTATTGTTCCCTGCCTCCTCCCTGCTGCCGGACTTGTGTAGAGGGACCACATGTGCCCTCCTCCAATTCACTCTTGTTGAATGACTCAGTGAACATGGCTGCCAGAGGTACTGCTATCTCCCTTCGCAGTTCTGTTAATATCCTTGGGCGTATGCCATCTGGTTCCATCGCTTGTCCACCTTCAATTTAGTGAGCTCCAGCAGGACTCTTTTGCCTTTGAATGGACTATTGTCCACCTCTTCACCCCCTTGGCAACTGCTGTGCTGCTGTGCCCCTCCCACTCTTCTCTGAATACTGAACGGAAAGACGCAGTGGATGTCTTGGGAGGAAGGCATGGAACTATCACTTCCAAATACCTAAACAGCATATACAAGCAAGCAACATTCAGCATTGACAAATGCTTGTTTACATTGAAACTCAGCTACCATAAACTTCACTGTTCCTTAAGTTTTCTTAGGTCCCTGCTCATTCTTTCCACACACCCTGCCTAGTGTGTCCATCCTATTGTGGATTTTGGTGCCATCCACAAAGATGCAGACCTTCCCTTCCAGATCCTCTGCAATGTCACCAATAAAGACATCAAAGAGGACCACTCCTAGTACTGATCCCTGAGGCACCCCACTGGTCATTCTCCCTTCTTTGGAGTGAATCCATTTACCACCACCATCTGTTGCCTATTGCCTAACCAATTTCTTACCCAGTTTACTACCTTTGGACTCCTAAGCTGCCCAACTTCCTTATAAATCTGTGGAATGTGGAACAGTGTTGAAAGCCTTACTGGAATCTAGATAGGCCACATCCACTGCTCCACTCTGATCTAGTTCCCTGGTCACCCAGTTAAAGAAAGCTATCAGATTCATCTGACATGAGCACCCCCCTCCCCACCACCCCCCTCCCCACCATGAATCCATGCTGTCTCGGGTCTTGTAGCCCATTGGATTTGTGATATTACACAATTCTTTCTTTCAGCAGTGATTTCATTAGCCTCCCTCCACCAAAGTCTGGCAGACTATCTTATAATTGCCAGCCTCTTCCCTGTTACCACTTTTGTGAAGTGGGACTACATCTGCCCTCCTCCCATCCTGTGGAACCACTCCTATTTCCAATGAGTTGTTAAACAGGACTGTCGGAGGTGCAGCCAATACTTTCCAGAACTCCCTCAACACCATTGGATGCACCACATCTGGCCCTATGGCTTAGTCCACTTTCAGATTTGTGAGTCTCACTCTCTGCCTGAAAAAACCCTTTGTCCACCTCTCTCCCAGGCTCCTGTTGCTTTCTTGTGGCACCTCCCCTTCTCCTTCCTCATTGACACTGAACAAAATTATTTGCTCTGGATAGCTGTCTTTTTCCTGGTCCCCCTGTGCACAGTCCCCACTTACCTTCCTAACCTTACAGTTCCTCCCCTTACATACCTAAAAACATGTCTTGTCCCCTTGTGTTACTGACCAGGCTATTCTCTCTTCAGTTTCTGCCTTTGAACTCCTTACTGCTTTCCCCTGCTTCCAGTTGTTTTCCCTGATACACCTCCTTGTCTTCCTCCCTCTGAATCTCCTCATACTTTTTGAATGCTATACTTTTAACCTTTATCTTTTCAGCCACTTCTTTTGAAAACCATAGTGGCCTTTCTCCTCTTGCTTTTGCTTAGTTGCTTGGCACAAAGGTTTGTTGCCTTCACTGTTCCCTCCTTTAGCTTTGTCCACTGTTCCTCCACCCCACCTAGGTCATCCCTCCCCAGGTCATCCCTGAAGCACTGACCCATCTTTTTTAAATCCACCCTTTTGGAGTCCAGGACCCTCGCCATTGTGTGGTTTGATTCTACAGCCATCCTTATACTGAACCACATTGTATGGTGATCACTGGTCCCAAGTGGCCTCCCACAGTGATGTCTGCAACATTGTCCCTTTTAGTGAGTACCAGGTCCAGTATTACCCCATCAGAGTGGGCTCCCTGACTAGTTGCCTGAGTAATGCCCCCTGCAGGGAAATATAGTCCTGAATGGCACTGGTGCTCCTCTTACAGCCTGATAAACTGGGAAGTAGGAGGCGCCAAAATCTGAACAATTGAAATGTCCCCTTCAGGCAGGTTGGGAGAGGTTACTGCACCTCCCCAACTTCCTCACCACCCCATGCAGCCTTTGCATCTCCAGGCAAGAAACAGTTCAGGTCCAACTGGCCTAACTTCAACAACTCCCACAGGCTGTGGGAAACATAGTCCCATCTGGCACTGGTGGCCCTCCTCTTATAGCCTAACAGGAAGGTAGGAGGTGCCAAAATATGAAGTTTAAAGAGTCCCCTGTTTACACAATTGGGAGGGATGTTCCTATTCAACCCCCCCCCCCGTGACCCCTGTAGGCTTCAGCAGCTCTGGCTGGCCAAACAACTCAGGCCTGATCAGACTAACCTCATGGACTTCTTATTATGAAGGAGTTCCATGCTGGGAGGTTCAGGAATAGACCAGATGTGGTTCAGCTTTCCAAGCAGTCCAAAGTGAAGCAGGTCAGAGAAAATATCCAGGGGGAAGGAACCCAGGAGACACTGGTAGAAGCATCAGATGAAGTTCCAAAGGTCAGTTAGAAAGGTGTGGAACCAACTGACATCTATGTCAGAGAGGCCTGCACCAGCTAATTTGGACAGAAGTATGGGGCTGGGTAACAGTGTCAAAGGCATTTGTTAGAACGACAAAGATTGCTGAGATGATATCAGTAGTCTCTGATCCATTCCATTCAGGATATGGTTAGTGAGCCTGAGAAGGGAGGAGACAGTGGAGTGGGATTTCTTGAATCCAGACTGGAAGATACTAAGAAAAGAGGCAGAGCTAGGAAAAGAGCCTTGCTGGAAAAGTACTACTTTATCCTGAAGCTTTGGTAGGGTGGGAAGAAGTGATGTGGGGCAGTAGTTTCCTGGATGAGTTGATCACTACTTTTTGTGAGAAGGAGGTCTCTAGCATTTTTCCAGATGGTGGAGGCCTGCCCAGAGAAGAAAGATAGCTTTGGAAGGTTAGAGATAGGGACTGCATAGCCAGAGCAGCCAGTCAGTGAAGGCTGGGGTCCAGGCCTTTTCTGCTACCTTAAGCTGGGTGATGAGTGAGAAGATCAGCTTGTACAGCAGTTTGTGCAACAGAAGAGAAGGAGGAAAAGAGGACTGAGAAGGAGAGAGAGAGAGAGAGAGTGAGAAGGGGTGGTAGGTAAGGTTGAGAGAAAGAGAGAGAGAGCATGACTAGAGTCGATGAAAGCAGAAGCATCTTCCAGGGGATTCAAAACCATGGAGCCGTTAACCTTGACCACTGGAGGAGCAAACTGGAGGGGTGGGGGTGTCAAAAGGGAAAGAATAACTTTTCAGAACTTATTAGGGTGGTGAAGGTTGTTCTGTGAGTGGAAGCAAAGAAGTATGCTTTGGCCCAGCAAATGGCCTTGGTGCAGATGTTTCAAAGTGGCTTATACCTAATAAGGCCTTCACAAGAACCTGAGGTCTGAAGCAGACACCAGGCAGCATCCCAAGCTTTGAGGTGGTCTAACAGCTCACCTGAGACCCAGAGGAGGCAGACGCCTTTCACCCAAACCCTCTTCGGGGGGGCATGTGAGTCCCAGGCAGAAGTGAATCATGAGCAAACTATCTGACCGTTTCATTCACATTAGCAGCAGCTGAGAAGGATGATCAGTTGACACTGTTTAGGTCATCCTGGAGAGATTGACAGTTTAATAATCTGAGGGAGTTCCAAAATATGACTCTAGGATGGATTTAAGGTAGTAGATTTTCTGCACACAGTAGCCAATATGATGGTCACACAATATAACTTTGAGAGTGCCTGCTTCCAATATACGGTAGAGTTGGAAGGAGGGAGTCCAGTAAATGAGGGAGTGGTTTACTGCTTTTTCATTAAACCTAGTAAATTCAGAGATATGTGCCTTTGGATACCCTGAATGAGTCTCTTTGGAGGGAGGGCAGACCCAGTTTTTCTTAAAGTCACCCAAAATCAGTAGATCCTTTGATGAGGCAAGGGAGGAGAGGGAAGACTGGATGTCAATAAAGGTGTCAGGTTTGGGGCTGGGGCAACACTATAATTCACTTATGAAAATGGGGAGGGAGCAGGGCAAAGTGAGGTGAGCAATGAGGAATTACGTGAGTAGGGGATGGATGAGTCCACAACAGCCTCAAAGTTGAGATCCAGAGCCACAAAAATGGCTACTCCACCACCTCTGTAGTCCTGTTCTTGGTGGTGGATAGCACAGTTTGGCACAACGATGGTGGCATCACTAGTCCAGGAGGATGAGTCAGGTCTCAGTGACCAATATTACATCTGTCCTGACCTGCATGTCCCACAGTCAGAAGTGGGCAGTTTTGGGTAGTAGACATCAAACATTGATGTGGAACATGCTCATGCTATTTTGGAGGGAGGGGGATGGGGGATTGATCCTGATTCATATGCCATGCATAGCAACAGTAATACAGTGATGGGTGTGTGTTACTAGTGCAGTAGTGAGTGACGAGTGACAGAGATCAGAGGGGAAGGTGAAGTGCCAGTGGCAAGCAGAGAATGGTGGACATTATAGACAGCCATATACAGTGGCAAAGCAGACTGTTCCAGCCCACCTCACAGCAGCACAGACTGAAATATAGCCCCCAAATTCCTTTGGTTAAAAAAGGCAAGGCACAGCAATTTGATAAATAACACTAGCACCCTTTGTTTCATAAGAGGGCAGAGCACAACAGTTAGACCAGTAATTCCAACACCCCTCAGGGCACAATCCTTCCTTCAAATGAGATGCTAATAAGCTCCTGACACAGCTGAGACAACTTTGAAAATATGTACTATTCAGGCATAAATGTAGTTTATATTTCATATTTTAGTCTATAATTCTCACCCTTATTTCCTTGTTATTAAAGGTATTTGCATAAATACAGTATCTCTGCCCTTTTAGCTCTGGCTGCCTGCCTACACTTGACATCATTATTCTGTTTATGACATCAAAAGATGTTGCTGTAGAGATAATTATGATGTCATAAACAGGTGATTGTGATGTAATGTGTAGATAAACAGTCAGAGTAGACATAGTATAGGGGATAGGGATCTTGTTTTATGCACCTGTTTTCAGTAATGAAAATGGGGAATTAATTACTGAAAATCTAAGAAATAAAGTAAATGGAATGGAGCTGAAAATAAATCTTACTTTTTTCAATGTTTTCCTAATGTTGTCAGGAGCTCTTTAACCCGAGGCCCTGTCAGCCTTTTTTGTTTATCGTTTATTGAAGAGAATTGGAATTATAATTCTTTGAGTCACAGACTCATTTGCAAAGACTCCAGGTCAGAAGGGAAAAAAAAAAAAGAAATACACATACATAACATATACAGTACAATACATAAGTAATACAGTACAGGGATATATACAATTGGCAGGTTACAGCTTTGGGGGTCTTAACAAATGGACCCTGTATCATACTTTATATACAGAGAAGGAAAAGGAACAGGGAATTAATCATGAGATACAGATTATAATATGGTATGAACACTATATAAGCAATAATTATAGCACAGTATATAATAAATCGAGATAGAAACATGAGTCCATGAGCAATTGGAGAGAAAGGAAGGAGGAAGATTGGCAGGAGAGAAGGGGAAGCAAAACTGAATAAAAGGGGGGGGGGGCACCCATCAGTGATGTTGATTAATGGCAATCACAACTACTGGTGGATTTTATTACCTTCTTGAGTGCAGTCTTTAAGAGGCCAATACTCAATAGAGATGTTTCTAGTGGAAGTTCATTTATCCAGAGGGGTGCCCTATGGTAGAAGGCACATTGGCCCAGGGATATCCTACTCCTGGAAACTGACAATAGGGATCCTGAGGAGAGATGGGTGGCCCTTGTTGGGGGGGGCACTGTGGAGTAGTTATGGAGGCTGGGGGGAGAGCACGAGGAGAACCTTTTTTGGCAAATAGGCAGGTGTAGTAACAGAGTCTCCCATCAAAGTTCGGCCAGTTAGAGATCCGGTAGAGATCACATGTGTCAGGGGTGTAGCCAGGCATTTCAGATTTGTACACCAACCGCCACACTACTACCCCCTCCCCAACTGTTGGTCATGCCTGCCCCCCCCCCATGACTCGAGTCCAAGGTTCCTGGCTCCAATCAGATGATTCCCATGCTAGACCTGCTGTCTGCACTGCTAGTGTAGTGCTCGGCTCCTGCTGCCCAATGGTAAATGCCACTGACTGCACTAGGAGTCCAAGACCATGGCAGAAATTTCTTCTTTCTCCCCCACAGGTAGGCAGATTCACTCCACTTGCCACTCCACATGAAGTCTTAATTCTTTTAGCTGGCTCTGAGTCTGTTCTTCCATCTACTGCTCCCTGTTTTTTTTACTGCTTCTCTCGTTCCCAGTACAATTGAACTAATAGTATGGCTTCTAAGTTTGCTGGGGTATTTAATCTCACCGCCCAAGACTTACTACACCCCCTACCAGATGCCACAGCCAATCATTATACAGGCAGACTATGCAGACCTAATTGAGACCTTCAGCTTCAGCATCCATGGTCCACTCTGCCACCACCGCCCCCCCACAAACAAAACTGAAAGAAAAGAAAAAGCCTGCAAAACCAAACAAAGGAACTTAAATGTGATGGACTAGAGAGGGCAGAGCAATGTTGGCCAGCTTGTTTGCTACCCCCTGCTACTAAACTTGGTTTGCCATGGCTTACTTGGAGTATCAGTAGCTACACCCTTGCATGTATGCATCATTCTGTCACACCCTGTCACAAGCCAGCATGCTTTGTTTAGAGCAATCTTGACCCTATGTAGAGCAGTGCTGCTGGCAGAACTGTAGAGTTCAATCCCATAGCCTACCAGTGAGAACACTGAGGAGGCGACTGCCAAATGAAATGCTTCAGGGGGCAGGCAATGCTTGTGCTTATAAAGGAGGCCTATTCTAGTGTTAATTGCTGAACTTACAGTATGGTTGTGGTTACTATAAGTGAGCACGGAGTCAAGGGTGATGCCCAGATATTTGAAAAAGGTGAACTTGATCGAGGCCAGTGTTATGAGTGTTAAGGATAGTCAGGGGGGTTGTAGCATGCTTGTTCAGGTGACTGGCAAAAACCATGACCTTCATTTTTTTGTAGTTTATCACCAGCTTATACTCTGAGAACCAGACTTCTGATTCTGTGAAGCTTTTTTGGAGTTCGAGCTGAAGGAGGTTGAAGTCTGCGTGACTGCAAAAAAGGACAGCGTGGTATGCATACAGCAGAATTTTGCCAGAACAGGCATTTGGAAGTGAGCTTAGAAAGAGACTAAACAATAATGGACCTAATATTGAGCCTTGTGAAAGTACACGGAGGCAGGATGAGAGAGAGAGGTCCCTATGTGAACTTTCTGGGAACGACCACTGAGGTAGTTTGTAAACCAGGAGGTAATGTCAGGAGCAAGGCCCATGGAGTGAAGTGTATTAATTAGGAGGGAGTGGCTGATGGTATTGAAAGCCTTGACCAGATCTATGTAAACAGATACAGCCAAGTGACTGCGATTGAGTGCTTGGTGGAGAAAGCTGGAATATTCAAGCAAGGCGGTTGTGGTACTGTGGCCTTTCCTGAATCCATGTTGCTTGGGGCAGAGGAGATTATATTTAATCAGGTGGTGGGTGAGCTGGTATGAGACAATTTTTGCAAGGGCCTTGGACAGAGGGGGAAGAATGGAAATGGGGCGATAATTAGATGGAAATGTATTATCTTCACTCTTATGGATGAGGGTGATGACCACAAGCTTCCAGAGGGTGGGGAATTGACCCAGGCAGAGGAGAGGTTTAAGATTTTCATGAGGGGGACTAGCACAATGTCAAGGGTGAGGAGGAGGAGGAGCTTTAGGTCCAAGGAGTCACTGCTATGTCTTGATTTTCCTAAAAATTAGGTGAGGTAAGATCTTACTTCGCTTGTGGAAACTGTCTTGAGGTGAAACGGTGGGGCAGTTGAGTTAGCAGGGTAGACAGAAGGGGTTATTGGGGGTTGAAGAAATTGGGGGGGAGAACACTACTGAGATCTGAGAAGGATTTGTTAAGGGAGTTGGCAATGATTGCTGTATCCTGGGTGACTTTCCCATTTTTGTTAATTTGCAGGGGGGGACATTGCCTTGCCACTCAGCTCTTTGATTGTGTTCCAGAACTTGCGTCCAGATCCCCAGAAAGAGGTTAGCATTTCCTGGTAATTGGCCTCCTTCACCATCCGAATTTCCCAGGTGCATTTATTTCACGCTGCCCTGTATAGCAGTCTATCAGAGGGTTTACCATAGTCAAGAGCCTTATGCCAAAGGTTATCCCTATGAAGCATAAAATCTAGAAGGGCCTGGGATATCCAGGGGGTGACGGAACTCTTCACAAGCTGCTTAGTGAATGGGGCAAAGCAATCACAGGCAGCATTAAAGGTGTTTATAAAGAGGGAGAGGGCACCATCCATGGACTGGGCTGAGTCCAGTGGCGACCAATCGCTAGTGCTGAGGTAGTTTTTGAAATGTTCCAACGCATCCTTTTTTAGACAGCGCTGATGGGTAAATCTTGGGGGGCTGTTTATACTGGGCGATCAGGTACAGGAAGTGGGTGAGTGGTCACTGAGGGCATCGGGCAGCACAGAGACGTTGGATAGTCTATCCATGCGATTAGTTAGTTTGAGGTCAAGGAGGGAGGATGCACCCATGGATGGGTTCAGACACATAGGAACTGTAACAGTTTGGGTGAGATTCAAGGCAGCCACAGAATCCTTGAAGAGGGCAGCTTTAGGGGACAGTCAGTTGACACTGAAGTCACCCAATGCAATGACTTCAGAGTTTGCTGGCAACTGGGAGATGCAGTTGGAGATAGATTGGAAGGCCAGTTTTTGGTTGCATGGAGGGATGTTACCAGCCATGATGTGCAGTGGCTTTCTTTCATTACCCATGCTAATTTTAACAGTGAGGGCCTGGGCCCCATGGCTGTGCAGATCAGAGGGGACTACAAGGCCTTGAAAACTGCCTCTAATATATATGGTACAGCCTCCCCTCTAGCTACTAGCCTATCTACCCTAAAAATTTGGTAGCCATTTAAGGCTACAGTTTCATCCTTGGTATATGGGGGGAGCTAGGTCTCAACGACAACCAGTATGTCAGCTGGTGTTGGAGCACCCATCCCTGAAGACTATCAAGTTTTTTTTGGAGACTACAGATGTTCATGGAGGTAATTTTGAGACCGACGCTGTGTTTTGAGGAGGGTGCATGGGAAAGGGGGCCAGGATTAGGATGCACATTTCCGGATAGGAGAAGAAGGAGTAGCGTGGCTCTAGTCTGGGCCGCTATGAGTAGCTTTATTCTCCAGGTTGGGCTAAGTGAGGTATGAGATGTCATAGCAGCTATAGTTGAAGTTGGGAGGGCCAGAGTGTGTAGAGCTATGAGAAGGTGGGGGTAGGGGCAATGGCGGAGAGAGCTTACTAGATGAGTCTCCGGAAATGGGGCATGAGAGGGCCATTGGCTATGGGTGCTGTGACTTAGGTGGGGATAGTTATCAGTATCAGAGTGATCAGCCTTTATTGCAGGAGTGTGGGCACACCCGGGGGGGGGTGGCAATAAGGAGTAGTAGGCTAAGAGCACTCGTGAGGGTGTATAACAGATCCATTTTAGTTTGTTTTTTTTTATTTCAGTTTGGGATTAATACCTTTGAGTCAAGGACTCATTTTCAAAGTTCCACATCAGTGTTGAAGTAACATTACAAAAATACAAGGTTTACAGAGAGAAAAAAAGGAAAAAAACATTGAAGCATATACACAGGCAGTAATAGTAAAACCTGAACTTATGCACATCAAATTAGTAAATATTAATAGATAGACTGATTAGATAAAAGGAGGTTGAGGGGGTCAGCCAAAGGTGGCATTGTCTGAGGTGGGAGAGAGGTGGAACTTTCAACCAAGTGAGGCCATTATTAGATAATTGGGGTAGGGGAGTGGGTTAAGAAAAAAGTGGTATATAGCAGAAAGATGTAGAGGGGGTAGGTAAATGGAAAACTGGGGGCAAGGGACGATCACATTAGTGCAGGCAGGTAGCATCGTCTGAGGTAGGAGAGAGGTGGAGCTTTTAACCAAGTGAGGCCATCGTCAGGTAATTGGGGGTAGGGGAGTGGGTTAAGAAAAAGAGTGGTATATATCTGAAAGATGTAGAGGGGGTAGGTAAATGGAAAACTGGGGGTGAGGTACTCTCACATGTTCCATGATCCATGTTGGGGGCTCGGGTAGGGAGAATGGTCACTCGGAATTGGAAGGAGAGCAAGAGGGGATAAGGGGAGCAGACAAGGCTGAGGATGAGTTATATGAGAACTAGGGAGGCTCGATAGCACAGCGGTAGAGATATGGACTCCAGTGCACAGGGTGCAGGGTTTGAGACCCAGGGATGGGAGAGGATGGAATTATGGTTGGGAGAGTGGATGGGTGGAACTAGAGGGATGGCAAATGGGATCCAGGAGAAACACAGGGAGAGAACAAGGAGAGGCAGTGGCTATAGAGAAGGTAGCACAAGACTGACCCCTGGTGGTTAAAGAGAATAAGCTGCAAATGGGAATATGGGGATTTAGTAACTAGAGCTATAGGAGCTACAGGTCACATGACCAGAAGTTGGTGATAAAGGGAGAGTCAGCCTTGGGGGGTTGACTGGGGCGGGTGGGGAGTTGACGTGAAGCACTGATGGATAAACACCCTATCAAGGGTACTGCAGGGGATAGTAGCAGTCTTTACCATTGTGCTGCCTGCTGAGCTCTGGAGGTGTCCTGAAGTGAGTGGGAAGGGGAGGGGTGTGTTCCCTGCAGGCCTAGATGAGGGAAGGACAAATAAAAGATGAGGGAAGTACAAAGAAGAATAGCAGCGGCAGGAAGCCTGAGGGTCACCCAAACTGTGCATGAGCAGGCATACAAGAAAGAGAGACAGGATGGCGCCAATGGACTATAGCCTGTAAGCAGCAACACAGACGTAAACCGCAAACACAGCTATGCAACAATACAATTAGTTAAACTAACATAACAAGGTACAGCATTCCACACCCACCCCACAGCAGTACATTTGTCCCCCACAGTTAGTTACTGTAGCCTAAGGCACCAGCCTCACTGAAGTAATTAAAGCACTCCAGAATTGCACCACAAAATGCCCCGAATTAAGTTAATTCCACAGCCACAGCCACTAAATCAATCAGTAGTACTATGGCGATTTAAAGTCCCAATGCTGTAGGCCCAGTAATTGTCCATTTACCACAACACCCTATCAAGGGTACTGTAGGGGATAGTAACAGTCTTTATCTTTTTGTCACCTGCTGAGCTCCGGAGGTGTCCTGAAGTGAGTGGGGAGGGGGATGTTCACTGCAGGCATTTGTGCCACATGCTGAGCTCCCAAGGCATCCAGAAGCAAGTGGGGAGAGGGGTGTTCACTGCAGGCCTTTGTGCCGCCTGCTGAGTTCTGGAGGCATCCTGAAGTGGGAAGGGGGTGTTCTTTTCTAGTGATTGTTCAGGTGGACAATAAAAATCCCATGGCAATTCTTATAAAGAGTTGGTGAATTCCCCCAGCAGACAGGAAGGGGTTGCCCTCAGTGGTGCAGGGCCAGGGTGCAGCTACTGGGCTAGTCAAGGCCCCATACAGTGTAAACCATAGTCAAAATGTAGCAGCTCTCATACAGTAAATAAACACACAGAACCAGTCAAAGGAATTACAGGTAGTCCATGAAGTTCACAGAGGTGAAAAAAGTTTATTGCTGTGCAAATCACACAAATTGGTAGGAACTGTGCACTAAGTTGGGGACCACAGTCCAGATGGTCTCGACTGTGGTCCCCCACCTTAACGCAGTTCCTAGCCATTTGTGTGGTTTGCACAGCAATAATCTTTATTTCTCTTCTGTACACATGGACTACCTGTGATTGTTTGGCTGGTTCTTTATACTTATTAATTGTATAACTGCAGCTACATTTTGGATCTGAATTTCCCCAGAGTCCTAGCGAAATTTCTCCATTCACTAAAATACCACTGACAGTTTAATTTGGTTTGTATGAACATACCAGTATATAAAATTACCTGCAGAAGAAGGCCATACAGTTTATGAAGTCTACTTGTTGCGGAGCCCATGCAATTTTCATGACATGGTGCTTCGCCCCTTCCCCTGGCACTCTAACTCTCCACTATCTGGGACAACCACCTATGATAACTTGTTCCACCCTGTGCCACAACTTTCACTGTGTAAAAGTGCCTTCTGGCCTCCTTCCTGAAGCTTCCGCTTGTCAATTTGTAGTTGTACTTTGGCATGTTCTTATTTTTCACTCAATCGAAAAAGATTTTCAAGATCGACCTTGTTTATACCTCTGAGGTATTTGAAAGTCTCAGTCATGTCTCGTCAGTCCCTTCTCTCCTCATGCAAATACATCACTAGATTCTCCAGTCTTGCTTCATACAGGATTCCCTAATGACTCTGTCTCATCTTTGCAGCTCTTTTCTGCACTGTGTCCAGTTGTCCTTTCTATGGTAGGAGCTCTAGTACTTAACACATTACCCCAGGTGGGGTTGCACCATAGATCTGTAAAGTGGCAGAAAGCCCTCATTCCTTCTGCAGGTGAACTCCCTTGTTATGCAGCCTAGCACCCCCTAGCCTGTATTTGGCCCTCCAGCTCTTGCATCTACATGCATAACCTTTAACTTTTTTTGCACTGAATCCCAGTTGCCAGATTCTGGACCATTTTTCTAGCCTCGTTAGGGCCCCTCTCAGACCCTGATGCCCTCCTCCATGTCCACCCTTCACAGAGCTTGGTGTCATCCCCAAAGAGGCATACTTTGCCCTTTATATTGTCCCCAATCTGTTTATGAAGACACTGAACAGCACCAGTCCAAGCACGGAACCCTGTGGAACCCCTAGTGACCTCCCTCATCCTCAAGTGCTCCACCACGGTTCTATGATGCTGGTTCAACATCAATTTTGTCGACTGGCATCACAGAGACAGAATTTACGTCAACCGCAACTTGCAATCGACATAAATCCTGATGGACTCCCAGTCCATTTTCTATCAGGGGGCTTCACCCCCCAAAACCCCCATACAGGGGGCTCTGCTCCCCACACCCCCCATTCTATTTATAATCAATTCTGAGTCGGAGCTGATTGGGGGGGGGTGCAGGATTGGGAGGCAGTGTGCCCCTGTCTGTGGCACACCAATACAGTGACCTGTCAATGAACTGTCAATTTCATTGGCAGCAATGTAGGTCGCTGTATTGGTGTCACTGTCGGGGGGGGGAGTATACTCCCACCACCACCCTTTGGGTTCACAACCCCAGCCAGTTTGCCACCCATCTGATCAAACTATAAACAGCCCCCAGGTCCTCTAACGTTTTAATCAACCTATTGTGGGGGACCAAAGCAAATACCTTGCTGAAGTCTGTGGTAGAGTATGTCAACTACCTGGCCCCTGTTCACCGCCTGTGTAACACAGCCAAAGAAGTTGATCAAATTTGTTTGGCATCTATGCTTACTGTCATCCTGGAGCCCATTTTCATATTGTTAATCTTTTTATTATTTCAGTTAAAGCATTTACATACAAGTCAACAAATGAGAGATTACAATACAGTGCATTTCAGAATAGTCAGTTTGAAAATAGTAATGATATCAAACCTTCCTGTATGTTTTTTGGAATTTGTGTTACATACCATTATGGGGCATGCCTCAAGTATGTTGTGCAAGCCAGAGTTCAGATCATGTGCTGTTATGGCCTCTGATATGATCCTATGCTCATTTCTGCTTGCACTTACTACATGAAGTTTCCCATTCTGAAATAGAGCAGTATAAATACAAAGCACACATGTCTAACACCAACTTATAAACCAGAACTATATACATTCATTTTGATAGCATAAGGATAAAACTGTTCAAGCCTCGCGATGCTGTCTCAGGAAACATGGACAGGTGAGTGGGGGAGGGTGTTACTTAGCCTAGCCAGTTCCTGTTTGGGAATGAACATAGGTCATTTATGGTTCCCAGCAAATGAAAAAGCAGGCCATCTGGTTGGCTGCGGAGTGGGAAAGTCTATCCAGGTCCGCTAGAATAGTTGGGCTATTGAGCAATTCCCCATAGTGGGCACTATCGTGCTTTGCCATTGACAGAGTAACAGTCTCTTGGCTTGTATGCTTAGCGGACTAACACTAAGCCATTTATGCTTGTGGGCCATCAGGGACTGTGCTGCAGGCTTGATACCTAACAGAAGGAAGGATGGTGACTAGCGTATGGATTTATGAAGCACATTACAGCCTAACTAGCCTACCTGTTGCCAGAAACCCTGAATTTTTGGACAGGTCCATGGTATGTGATATATATTTCCCACATATTGGGATCATCTCCAGCAATTGTCTTGATTAAGTAGTCTGGCCTTGTGTAGAATCACAGGGGTCTTGTACGATGAATGTAAGATTTTATTTTGAATCAGTCTACTCTGGGTTTCTTTATACATGTTGTGGGCGGTTAGCCCGCATTGCTGCCACTGAGTGTCAATAATAGTCATGCCCATTACTTTTTCCCACTTACTTTTGCTTTTTCCCACTTACTTTTGGAGTCATGGGACTGGCTGAGTAGAGTATCCCTAAGAAAGGAGTAAATATGGCCAGCTAGCCCCTTGGTCATGAAGAGACATCTTGCAAGGGGGACATAGGATTTGTGTTCTGACCCAGTGCTTGCTTGAGAGACTTAATTGCACCCCTAATCTGCAGGTATCTCCAGAAATCAGCAGAGGGGAGGCCCCACCTAGTTTTCAGTGTTCAGAAATAAGTTAACCCTCCATGTTTTGGGCATAGAAGATCAGTGAGGAAATGGATACCTTTGAGGGCCCACTGTTTCCATGCAATAGGTCAGTCTGCAATTTGAATCTTGTGGTTGTTCCATAAGGGGGGGTACTGGGAGGGATTGAGAGGTTTTCCACTCTCCGCAGCATTAGCTGCCAGTATTTTATAGATGGCCCTAGTGTAGGATGAGAGATCCTGGTCTTATTGGGAGTGGAATATAATAACGCAGTCAGTGTGGTCACCACCCCTTGCTGCATTTCCATTTGCACCCATTGTGGGGCTGCTTCAGCACAGGGTCTAAAGCAATGCAATGTCTGCACTGCTTGGAAGGCTAGTTTGTATTCCTCCACCCAGGGGAGGTACCATCCACCTTGTTTAAGTGGGATCTCAACCTATTATGACTGAATCTGGGTTTCTTCGCCTCCCATATGAAGTCCCCCACTAATTTGTTGATTCTGTGATACCAGGAAGTTGGGAGTTCAAGTTCAAGTGCAATGTGTGACAATAATTAAAAAATTTTGGGTGCCAGAATCATTTTTATTACAGAGAAATTGCCAGTCAGGGTGAGCCTCAGGAGTTTAACCATTCCAGCTTGATTTTGCATGTGTGCAACAGGGGCTTGAGATAGATTTCTATATTTGTTCAATTTTTGGCGTTATTTTAACATCTAGGATCTCTGTTTCTGCCCATTTGAGGCCATAGGGTTGAACCATATGTGGTGGACAATGTTGGTTTATTAGGAGTATCTTGGTTTTAGAGATTGGTTCATCTGCAGGCCTGAGAGTTCTGAGAAGGTGCTAGGAAGTTTCAGCAAGGGGTCTAAAGAACAGTTTACGTCTGACGGGAATTAACAGATCATCTTTATTAATTTTTTATTTATTTATTTAGGTTTAGGAAAATATCTTTGAGCTAAGGCTCTTTTACAAGGGTTCCATGTCAGTAAAACAGAACAACAGTGCTTACACAACAAAGCTCCAAAAACATAAAATAAGGTGACACACATTGCAAAGCAGCCAGTGGCATTGTCACTGTCAGCAAAACAGCACAACAGTGCATAAATAAAATACACAACAAAGTTCCTAAGACATAAAATAATGTTACATAAATTGCAAAGCAGCCGGTAGCATTGTCACTGTCATGGAGAATATCAGACATAATTCAACTACGATATGAATACACTTTAGGAAAAAAGACAGGAACTAGTAGCAGCCAGGGCAGGCACAGGAGAGGGACTGAATAGATGGGAGCAGGGGAAAGGTGGAGATGGGGAGGGTAGAAGGATTCAGAGAGTAGAGTCAAGGGGGGAGGGAAGCAGGGTGAGGGATCTGAGGTGGGGATAGGTTCTGAAATAGAACTAGGTGGGAGAGCATAGAGAGAGTTGAGGGGGGCAGTGTGAGTGGGTTAGAGAGGGAGATGGTGTGGGTGCAGGGTTGTGGGAGCAGGGAGGAGACAGAGATGGTGTGGGTGCAGGGGTTGTGGGGGCAGGGAGAGACAGAGATGGTGTGGGTTGCAGGGTTGTGGGGGGCAGGGAGGAGACAGAGATGGGTGTGGGTGCAGGGGTTGTGGGGGGCAGGGAGGAGACAGAGATGGTGTGGGTGCAGGGTTGTGTGGGGGCAGGGAAGAGACAGAGATGGTGTGGGTGCAGGGGTTGTGGGCAGCAGGAGGAGACAGAGATGGTGTGGTGAGGGGTTGTGGGGGGCAGGAGGAGACAGAGATGGTGTGGGTGCAGGGTTGTGGGGGCTGGGGAGGAGACAGAGATGGTGTGGGTGCAGGAGTTGTGGGGGCAGAGGAGGAGACAGAGATGGTGTGGGTGCAGGGTTGTGTGGGGCAGGGAGGAGACAGAGATGGTGTGGGTGCAGGGGTTGTGGGGGCAGGGGAGGAGACAGAGATGGTGTGGGTGCAGGGGTTGTGGGGGACAGGGGAAGAGACAGAGATGGTGTGGGTGCAGGGGTTGTGGGGGGCAGGGGAGGAGACAAAAGGCAGTCAGGAAGGAAAATGGTGAGATGTGGGAGACAAATGGGAAGTTATAGACGAAGCAGTAACAATCTGGAAATTATGGGAAGCAATCACAAGAGGCCTGGGCAGTAAGGTAATGGTGCAGATTCTGCTTGAAAGCGCCAAGTGAATTAAGGTTGGGTATTTCTGTTGGCAGCAAGTTAATCCAGCTTGAGGCTCAATATTTGAAGGAGTGTTGCCCTTGAGTGGTCTGACAGTGGGGTACTGAAACAATCTGAGATTCCAAACTTCTGGTAGGATGGGAGGCACAGTAAAGATTTAGGGTATTAAGTACTTCAGGGGACATGAGACCCAATGAGATCTTTTTAGCTAGGATGCAGGTCTGGTATCTGAGTTACCAGTTAGCTGGAGCCAGTTAGCTTGCTCGTAAATGTCACAAATATGTGAGAGGTGGGGGGGGGTGGAGGTTAGCAGATGACAGGCCTTGTTTAGGGCTACGGCTAAGTGCCTGCGTGCAGAGTCAGTAGCTGATCCGTATATCACCAATCTGTAGTCAGTTACAGAGATTACTGAGCTCTGGATAGCAATGTTTAGGGCCTCGGCCATGAAGCAATCCTTGAGGCAGTATAGCACAGTGGATTAAGGGTCTGAGCTGCATATCTGGATACATGGGTTTGAATTCCACCGCTGCCTAGGTGCGTAATGTGTGTGATCCTGAGCAAGTCATTTAACTTCCTTGTGCTCCCAGGTCGCATCTGGAAACAAGTTCCGGCTTAGTGTGCTACTCCTGGTTAAACAATGTTCCCTTCCCCCCTTCCCTGTCCCTGCTTATATAGCAATCCTATGTGAGTAGTCACAGTTTTAGCAATGTTGTCAATATGTTTGGAGTACAATAGAGTGCAGTTGAGGGTCACTCCCAGACATTTAAATAGGTAGACTTGCTCCAACATTATCCTGACACTGTTGTGAATAGTTAGTCCTCATTCTTTATGTTTGCTGTGGGTTCCATGAAACATCATTGTTTTAGTTTTATTGTAGTTCAGGATAAGTTTATGCTCTTTGAACCAAGACTCGACAGACATGAAACTTTCCTGCAGCTGGATCTGCATACATCAAGGTGGAAAAGCACTCTTGCCCCACTCTCATCCCATGAATGTCACTGTGTTGTCTGATAGCCACTGCCAGTGATTCTACTGCCAACACAAATAGAAGAGGAAGCAGTGGGCAGCCCAGTCTGGTTCCACATCCCAGAGGGAACGGTGCAGAGACTACTGAATTGGTAGAAACTCTGGCTTTTGGATCTGAGTAAATGGTCTCAATCCAGGATTGAAATCCATCTTCAAAACCCAGCTGTTGAAGCACCAGGTTGAGACAGCACCATTCAATGGAATCAAAAGCCTTTTTAAAGTTTACGGCCATGGCTGCTGCCGAGGTTGTCAGGCCTTTGGCATTATACATCAGATTGAATAGCGATCTGATGTGATCAGCATTGAACCTGCATGGTACTGGAGCCAATTTTCCACATAAGCATTAATCCCTGATGAAGGAGGCTTCAACTGGGGAATTAATGCATGGTTGTGTGTGTGTGTGTGGGGGGGTTGTGGCACAAGGCCGGAGGTCAAGTGCCTACAACCACCCAACCATATATTAATTCCCCAGTATAAGCAGACTGTGGAGGGGATTAATGCGCTTGTAACATGACAATAAGTATTTTTCTTCATGTGTGGTACTGTTAAATATATGGAGACTGAACACATTGTCTATGGTTCCACAAAGGTGTTTGTTTTGTCTCAAACATTTCTGCCTTACATTCAGTGCCCGCAGCAGTGTCACGTGCCGCAGCACATTTAGTTACATACTTGTGTGTATCCAGACTGTTAACATTTCACAGACAGATTTCACAGAGTAACATGTATTGCTGTTGTTACCATTGCTTTTTTAAAGTTCTGTTCGCTGGAACTCTTCGCTTTTGTCTCGCCGTGGTCAGATACTGCTTCTTCACCGCGATTACTTCTATGTCGACCGCTGCATTGTGGGATATACAGTGTTTTCTGCTGTGATAGCTGCTGGTGCCACACCTTGACCTGGTGACCCCGTGATTAATACTTAGTTGGAGCAGGCATTACAAGTGATTAATCGCCACTCCAACTTTGATCATCTGGTGCATTCTCTCCAGTTACATTCCATTATTTGAGGTTTGTCTTTTTTGTCATGTTACAAAAGGAATTTAACTAGCCATTTTGTGAGAATGGTTTCCATCAGTTTGCCAACAATTGATGTGTAGCTGGCTGGTCTGTAGTTTCCTGGCTCACCCTTGCCCTGTGTAACCCCCCCCCTCCTGCCCCATCTAGGGGCATAGCTTTTCTCCAGCAGATGTTCCAGGCAGAAAAGAGGAAGCACTCCTAAGCTCTAACATTTGAGTCCTTTTGCACACTAAACAGCAGGGAAAAACAGTTGTCTCCTACCTGCACTGTGTCTTCATAGCTGTGTACTTTGCCTCCTCTCTCTCTCAGCATCTGATCTCCTCCCCCCCCAAGCTGTCCACTGGACGGGACCTCCCACTGCACATTCAGTGATCTCAGAAGCCCTTGCAGCCTCAACCAGGCTGGACTGGAATATTCTGCCCCTGGAATGCAACTCATGTAAAATAAATTAAACCACAAATACAGGGGGAAAACAAGGATTTATTTCATTAACCTCCCCCCTACAGTCAAATAAGGCACAAACAGCTATTTATCCCCAAACTGGCTTTTATTTAGCATCTGCATGGCAAATGATTCCAGTGATACAGGGGTCACCATTCTTCATTAAAAATAAATAAGGAGCTCTATGGAGCTTTTAACTTTTTACTATTCTGGCTAGACAGGATAAACTGCAGAAATCCATGGATTCAGCAGACACAAGCCTACCATCTCTCTCTCTCTCTCTCTCTCTCAGGTGAGCTACCCAAGACTAGCTGGAACACAGATCCCTGCAATCTCCTGGCTTCTAATGGAGCTGGTGAGTCAATCTTCATTTTCTTTCCTCACAGATCCCTTCCACTGGCACTGGTCATTCCCCCTTATACTGGCACGGGAATGCAAGTGGCCTTCTCCGCCTGGATCCCTGGGCACTGGTCCAAGCCACAAGGACATCCAGGAATTTTCCTGATGACCCAGATCCCAACCCACCTTCAACGGCTTGCATCATTCCCGGTGCTGAGTCCACACCTGCCACATTCACTTGGCTCTACCTCAGCACCCCATGGCCCCAATTCACAACGGGAATTCTGCTGGTACTTACTTCCTATGGTGCTCCATGCCAGGCCCACATCCCTGCTTCAACTCCTGGGCTTGTATTAAGCTCCAGCAGGAGGATTTCCCTCCAAAGTCTGCCATTTCTTTGACCTGAGATCTGCATTAATGTTTCAGCACCCCAGGACCTGTCCCTCCAAACCGGCCCCCTGTTTTGGGTGAAAGGCTTCCCAGTTCCCTCGACACCCCCCAGGCCACACTGCCACACTGAGTATGAGGGGAACCTCTGCCAATGGCTCCCCTCCTGGGAGGGCCTTGCCGCTGCCCTCCCAGACCTGGCAACCTGGGATCATATCACACAACAGGCTTCTCACAAGCTCCTACTCTTTCTCTATGGGCTTTCTAAAGCCTCCTAATACCCTAGTCCCCAACGATGCAGGACCTGGCTACCTGTGCCCCCACAGAGTTCCATACCCCCACTCCTCATCAACCACGGCCCACGAGAAGCTGACTTGATGGCACTCTTTTTGGGGGTTTCCCCACTGGACCTCCTGGACCACCAAGCTCCCTCACTTGCTCACCTTTTCTGTTCCTGATGCTACTCTTCCCACCTCCCCCCTCCAACCCCAGGCCTAATGCTCGGGCTGGAAAGGCTCCGCTACTTCCTGTCAGACCCCTTATGTACCCTTTCCTTACTTTCTGCTGCCATCTTGAGGCGTCCAGAGTAATATCCCCACAGCACTAAACCCATTTCCCAGCTCTTGGGGAAGGGGGTAGGAGGGGGAAAGGGATGCCTAACTGTGGGAATATAAGCCCATTTACAGGGGACTTACATCTGCTTTTGTGCACAGGTACTACATCAGCAGTCTTCCAATCTCATGGCACCAATTTTGTATCCAGTGAGCAGTTGAACAGGTCAGTCTGGGAGGTTGCTAGAACTACTGCCATCTGTCTCAGCACCCTGGGTGCATGCCATCTGCCTCAGGGGATTTGTCCATTCTGAGGAACTTGTCCTCCGGAATCACCACCTCCATTATGCTCCCTCCCTCTTCCATCCCTGTCCTTAACCTCCCCTATGGAACTGGTCCATCCTTCTTGTTTGTGAATTCCAAGCAGAAGTATTCATTTAATAACTCTGCCTTTCCTCTGTTGTCCTAAACCCAGTCAGGTCCACTTTTCAGATTCACAATACCTTTTCTTATTGTCCTCTGTTTTTTAAGTGGGTTCATTATTATTCTTAAGTGCACCGTAAAATGAAAAAGCAGTTTATCAGTATCTTCCAGTTATTCAAATGTACCCCACCTTTAGATGGGAAGCCACATTAAGGATGGGTCCCTGGCAATGTTTGCCCCTTGGCATAGAAAGTAATGGAAGGAGGCAAATGTATAGAAGGCCAGTGGCTTTGGGTTCCTGAGAGAAGGGGGAAGTCCACTCAGGGTGAGAGCCTTCATGGAGTAAGGAGTGAAGGAGTGGCCACCCTCATGGAGAAGGTGATAGTATACAACCGGTTTTGATCTGCAGTGCTACCAATGGCTGGTAACACGGGCCCCATAGCAGGCATGGATCTTTGTGGTGGGGGGGGAGAATGTGAAGCTGGGCATCATCAGGAACTTTTACAACTGTTTCTTTCTATATGTGACACCTCTCTGTGACTGATCTCACTGTGATTGTTAACATTGAATTGCCAGGTTCATCTGAAAGATGATGTGTCTGTTTGAGTAAATGCCAAGGTTGCAAGTTGTGGTTCACCTAAGTGTGTCTCCATTTCTCTCATTCTACGAGAAGTAGTGCCAAGCAGGTGGATAAGGCCATGGGGCCAGACGGCATCTATCCGAGAATATTAAAGGAGCTGCGAAAGGAACAAGCAGCACCTCTGGTGGCCCTGTTCACAGAGTAATTCAACATGAGAGTCATTCCAGAGGACTGGAGGAGGGCACATGTAGTCCTACTGCACAAAAGTGGCAGTAGGAAGGAGGCAGGGAACTACAGGCTGGTCAGCCTCACCTCAGTGGTGGGAAAGATCATGGAGACACTGCTGAAAGAAAGGACAGTGACACATTTGGAATCCAGTGGTACACAGGATCTGAGGCAACATGAATTCACAGCAGGAAGGTAATGTCAAATGAATCTAATCATTTTGTTTTGATTGTGTGACAAGGGAACTTAATCAGGAAGGGGCAGTAGAAGTCACCTACCTGGATTTCAGCAAAGCCTTCGACACTGTCCCACATAGAAGGCTGATTAATAAGATGGGTAGTCTGGGCATGGGAAACAAGGTGGTGAACAGGGTTAGGAACTGCTTAACAGACAGGAGATAGAGGGTGGTGGTAAATGGGGTACAATCTGGGGAGAGGGGGTGATCAGTGGGGTACCACAGGGATCAGTACTAGGACCAGTCCTGTTCAATGTCTTAGTTAGTGGCATTGCAGAAAGGTTGGAAGAAAATGTATGTCTTTTTGCAGATGACACCAAGATCTGCAACAGGGTGGATACCCCATAAGGGGTGCAGAAAATGAAGAGGGACCTGGAGAAGCTTGAACGATGGTCAGAGATGTGGCAACTGAGGTTCAATGTAAAGAAGTACAAAATAATGCACCTGGGTGGAGGGAACCTTGGGGAGAGCTACAGGTTGAGGGTCAGGAGCTGACTGTCATCAAAAAGCAAAGGGACCTAGGGGTTATCATCTCTGATGACCTTAAAGTATTGAAACAGTGTACAAAGGTGGCAGGGAGGGTCAGTGGTACGCTGGGGTGCACAGGCAAAGGTATCACTAGTAGGAGGCGGGAGGTGGTGATGCCATTGCATCAACATAGAAACATAGAATTTGACAGCAGATAAGGACCGCTTGGCCCACCCAGTCTGCCCATTTCCCTACCTAATGGATAAGCTGCAGATCCTAGTTAACCAGTAGCCTACTTCTTCCTGCCCCCACCCCCTAGAATTGCCTTATGACTGTCCCATGCATGCTTGAATTCCACCACTGTTTTTGACTCCACAACCTCCTCCGGAAGGCCGTTCCATGCATCCACAACCCTCTCTGTGAAAAAATACTTCCTTAAATTACCTCTGAGCCGCCCCCCATCTTCAAATTGTGCTCCTTGTTCTTGCACACCTCTTTTGAAAGATGCACCCTCTTGAACTTTGTTGATTCCCTTGAGGTACTTGAAAGTTTCTATCATGTCCCCCTCTCCTCCTTTCCTCGAGGCTATACATATTAAGCTCCTTAAGTCTCTCTTCATATGTCTTCCGGTGCAGACCCTGCACCATTTTAGTTGCCCTCCTCTGGACAACTTCCATCCTGTCTATGTCTTTGCGGAGATTGGGTCTCCAGAACTGCACGCAGTACTCCAGATGGGATCTGACCAGCTGTCTGTACAGAGGGATAATAACTTCCTGTTTTCTACTGGTGATGCCTCTCCCTATGCATCCCAGTATCCCCCCAGCCCTCCTTGCTGCCCTCTCACATTGCTTGCCCACCTTTAGGTCATCTGATATGACTACCCCCAGGTCCCTTTCCATTTTTGTTGTTGTTAGTATCTCACCCCCATTGTGTACTCTTCCACTGGGTTTTTGTTTCCCAGGTGCATTACCTTGCACTTCTTAGCACTGAATCTAAGCTGCCATACATTTGACCATTCCTCTAACCTTGCCAAGTCCCTTCTCATCCTTTCCACCACACCTTGTGCATCAACTCTGTTGCAGATCTTTGTGTCATCTGCAAAGAGACATACTTTTTCTTCCAGTCCTCTGCAATGTTGCTTATAAAGACATTGAAGAGGACCGTCTTATACTGAACCTCGTGGTACCCCACTAGTAAACCCCTTTCTTCAGAGTGGACTCCATTTACTATTACTCTCTGTGTCCTATTCTCCAGCCAATTCTTTACCCAGGCTGTCATCTTGGGACCCACTCCCAGGCTGGCTAACTTGTATATTAATCTTTTGTGTGGGACTGTGTCAAATGCCTTGCTAAAGTCTAGGTAGGCCATGTCCACAGCCCCTCCCTGATCTACTACTTTGGTCACCCAGTCAAAGAAATCTATCAGATTCGTCTGGCATGACCTTCCCGCTGTGAATCCATGCTGCCTTGGGTCCTGTGCCCCTCTGGCCTCTAGATACTTGACAATTCTTTCCTTCAGAAGTGATTCCATCATTTTCCCTACCACTGAGGTTAAACTAACAGGTCTATAGTTTCCTGCTTCTGCCTTGCTCCCACTTTTGTGAAGGGGAATCACATCTGCCCTCCTCCAGTCCTCGGGTACCACCCCATCCTCCCATGATTTGTTAAAGAGGGTAGTCAGTGGTGTCACTAGTTCTACCCTTAGTTCTTTTAGAATTCTGGGATGAATCCCATCAGGCCTCATTGCTTTGTCCACCTTCAGTTTTAGAGTTTTTCAGAACCCTTTCTTCTGTAAATGGGCTGGTATCAACTTCTGTATCCAGAGTGTTTCTACTGTTTGTTTTAGGTACCTTCCCTCTTCCTTTGTAAATACTGAGCAAAAATATTTGTTTAGTATCTCTGCCTTTCACAGTCACCCTCTGCCCACCCTCCTCCCTTTATTAAGCCTCACTATCCCTCCCTTAGTCTTTCTTTTGCTCCTGATGTACCTATAAAGGTTTTATCCCCTTCTTAACTGAGTTGGCTATCTTTTCCTTGGTTTGGGCCTTTGCTGTTCTGACTGCCTTCCCAGCTTCCTTTTGCTTTAACTGATACAGTTCTCTGTCCTGCTCCTTCTGTGATTCCTTGTACTTCCTGAATGCTTTCTTTTCTCTTGAACCTTCACTGCCACTTCCTTTGAGAACCATAGTGGTTTCTTACATCATTTCATTTTGTTTATTTGCTTCACACAAAGGCTTGTTACCTCTGTGATGGCAGTTTTATTATTCCCCATTGTTCTTCCACCTCCTTCCTACCCATTTGCTAGTGCATTCCTTAGGCACTCACCCATTTTGCAAAGTCAGCCCTCCTAAAGTCCAGTACTTTTGCCTTTGTATGACTTGACTCTATTGCTGTGTTTATTGTGAACCATACTGTTCGATGGTCGCTAGTTCCCAGATGGCTACCCACTTACATCTGTGATCCTCTTCATCTCCATTTGAGAGAACCAGGTCTAAGATTGCTCCTCTCGAGTGGGCTCCAATACTAGTTGTCTAAGGCATGCCCCCTGTAGGGCATCTAGAATAACCTCACTCTTCGAAGTGGCTGCTGCAACTGCACTCCAGTTAACATCTGGCATATTCAGATCACCCATCAGCAATATCTCCCCTTTTTCTGACATTCTAAGTATACTTTCTATCATTTCCTTGTCCATTTCCTCCCCCTGAGAAGGAGGTCTGTATACAACCCCTGTGCGGATTGTGGTTCCATTGCTGGTCTCCAATTTTACCCACAGTGCTTCTTCTCCTCCCTTTTTTCCCTTTTGTTCTTTTGCTTTGATTCCTTCCCTTATGTAAAGAGCTACTCCTCCTTCTCTTTTACCCTCCCTGTCCCTCCTGTAGATAGTGTATCCTGATATGTTTACGTCCCAGTCATGGTTTTGTGTGTACCATGTTTCTGTGACTGCCATGATATCCAGATGTTCCTCCTCCATCAAGACCACTAACTCATGAAGCTTGTTACTCAGACTATGGGCATTGGTACTCATTGCTCTCCATTTTTTGATGGCTTTACCTTCTGTTGCAGCATCCCCCACTGGCCTTTCTACCTCGGTATTTTTCTCATTTAGTACCCTGTTTTGTAGGAAGAGGCTGGGATTTTCCTGCTGCTTATCAGTGCCTCCCCCCTTGACTAGTTTAAAAGCTTGCCAATGAAGCATTTGAACCGATTGCTCAAAAGACTTGTTCCCTTCCTGGACAGATGCAGACCATCCTGCCAGTATAGGCTGGTGTCCCTCCAGGTGGAACCCCAGTCCCCAATGAAGCCAAACCCCTGTTCTCCACACCATTTTTTCAACCATTCATTAAACTGCATGGTGCAAAGTACCCTCGCCTCACTCATGCCATTGACAGGCAGCACCTCTGAGAAGGATATTGTGTGTGCTACTTGTCTTAGGCCCCTCCTCAATTCTACAAAGTCTTTCTGCACTGCTCTAATCTCATGTTGAGCCAAGTCATTTGTCCCTAGGTGAACAATGACATCCAGCTCAGACTCCCGTACAACTGTTCTCGTGATCCTGAGGATGCGCTTCCTCTCCCTCCAAGCCATGGCACCAGGCAGGTACCTTACTTCAGTTTTCCCTGCTCCCCCCAGTTCTATCCCCCTAATAATTGAGTCCCCCACCAGGAGCTACTTCCTTTCCTTGTGGTGTCCTCTGCCTCCTTCCTGTGGGCCTCCCTTGTGACAGTTGTCCTCAGCCTCCTTAGTATCTTCTGCAGGTGCATCCATAGGGGAGCTATGCCCCCCCAGAATGGTGTATGGATTGTGAAGTGGAACAACTGCCTGGGTGTGCCTCTGTTCCACTATCCTCACCCTCCCTGAGCCCACTGTGGTCCAATTGCTGTGCTTTCTTCACAACCTCTGAGGTAGTGGTGGTGGCTCTGGTGCTCCCTGGATGGGGAAGGTTCCCTTCCTACCATCCAGTGTGGCCTGGGGGAAGGTTCCCTTACTACTGTCCAGTGTGGCCTGAAGATGGGCAACTTCCTCCCTCAGGGCAGAGAGTTGTCTGCAAATAGGGCAGCATCTCAGCCTCCAAAAAGACTCCCAGAAGACTGCTTCCCCACAGCCATTACATTGCACTACTCCCCACATGTTTATCTACTTTTTTTTTGTGTGTGTTTGTGTTTGTGATTGGTTTGTTATATAGAAATATATATATATTATACAATGTGTAGTCTTATATTGTCAGTGCAGTGTGCTAGAGAGGATATGACAGTGATATGCACCTTTAACTCTTGAGGAAATGATGTCAGAACCCCAGGTATAAAGGAACTATTTCCAGGGGTGGGTGGGGTGAGGGTGGGAAGGGTTGGGCCTAAAACATTGGTAAGACCTCACCTGGAGTACGCATGCAGTTCTGGAGACCACACCTATGCAAGGACATAGACAAAGTGGAGATTATCCAGAGAAGGGCAACAAAGATGGTGCAGGGCTTACACCAAAAAACATATGAGGAGAGACTAAGGAACCTCATTATGTACTCACTGGACCAGAGGAGACAGTGGGTGGACATGACTGAAACTTTCAAGTACCTTAAGGGCATAAACAAGGTGCAGTCGGGGGAGCTTTTCCAGTGTAGAAAAGATACTAGAAAAAGGGGCACAATATGAAATTGGAGGGGGGTAGATTAAGAGGTAATGTGAGATGTTTTTCTACACAGAAAAGGTAGTCAACACATGGAACAGTGTGCCACAGGAGGTAGTGGGGGCAAGCACAGTGGAGGGTTTAAGCATGCTTGGAACAGGTACAAGGGAAGCCTGAGAGGGGAGGGAGTGATGACAAGTCATTGATCACATAGGGTCAGTCGCCACATACAATCTATAGGTCCTACGGGCAGACTGGCTGGGCCTAGCAGTCCTTATCTGCCAACAATTTATATGTTTCTATGTTTCAGGCTTGTACCAGTGAGTGAGAAAAGGGATCAGAGAAGCACTGACACTTAAACTGCTATAATTAAATATGCCACACATAATCCCTTGACACAAAGAGCCATCCCCATTCAATATCAGATTAAAGGTACACCCTGTATCTCAACAACCTGGTCTTGCAACCCCCCCCCCATGTCTAAACACAGGGGTCTGTGGTTACACAAACACAGGTATTCCAAAATGTACTATACTGTACTGTACTTCTATTGACCAAATAGTAAATGGTCTCCCTTCCTCTTTATTTTAAAATGGAAGTTAAATGGTGTCACTTATCCAGAAGATATTTAACAAATTTGCTAGCTGTAGTTTTGGTATGCCTGACAAAAGCCAGGACTAGTTATTTGTTGCTTTTAACCAGCTTGTCTGGAATGCAGTTGCGGGCATCAGTTTGATTTGATAATACTCACTGAAACACATTACGATTTCAATTTGTTGACATTTTGGTGCATTAGGGTTAGTGTTGTCCGGAATGTTGAAATTTCAACTGAACAAAATTTTGCAGAATTTTTAAAAATTCTGCCAGAAACAGAATGGCGGAATTCCACAGCAGAAAAATGCAGAATGAGCCTTTCTGCAACATTTCAGACTCCATAGATCTCAATTTTTTCCACAGAAATGGTTATGGAATGATTTTCAGCAGAAAAAATTGTGTCCCATGGAATAATAGTCTATGGATCTCAGTATTTTCCATGGAAATGGTTGCAGAACAATTTTCTGCAGAAAAATGCTGTCCTGTGGAATATTATTCCATGGATCCCAGCTGGCAGAATTCCACAGAAAAAACAGTGAAATTCTGGCAGAAATTCCACTGACGGAATGGTCATTCTGCGCTAATTTTGCCAGCGGAATTCTGCATTCCGCACATCACTAATTAAGGTCCATTCCAATTAATAATGTTTTTTTCTGGAGTTTGCAGAATGCAAAAGTGTTATGATTAAACTTAACAAAGAAATGTGGTAGCCGTGTTATTCCAGATGAAGTAGAAGGGAAAAATATATATATATATGTTGCAGGTGATACCTTTTATTGGACTAAAAAGTTGTTTCTGAGACTAGCTTTTGAGAGTTGTACTCACCTGAAGAAGACAGTGTAAGTATCAAAAGTTAGTCTTAAAAACAATTTTGTTAGTCAATAAAAGGTATCACCTGTAATATATTTGTTTTTTCTTCTATGTGGTCAAAGTCGCAAACTTGATACGTATACTGGTTGGTGTTCCCTAACATTTAATTTAAGTTTTATTGCTTAGGTTATTCAGTATCCTAGTATATGAAAGCAATGCTCTCACAAGACTATTGACAAGTAAACTCATCATACATAATGAAAACTCTTACTTATAAAAAAGATAAGGGCACTATGTGATGTGAACCATCAAGATATGGGGTGATATTTTTAAACACCCATGTCTGAAAGATGCGGGACATCCACCCAGACTGTTAGACCACCTAAAAGATGGTTTAACTTCCAAGTGTGATTGCTGCGATTGGTGCCCTGACATTGACGCATGCATCTAAATTTAACATGTGCAGTTTGTCTTTGCCATAAAAGCGACACGGGTCACAAATACATTGGGATGTTTGAAAACTGGCCACAAGCATCCTGCCATTTGCAGGGACGCAGCACACATCCAAAATACAGATGTAAGTGCTACATCCCCAGTTTTGAAATTCCTGATCATGTTTTTTAGTTTCATCCTTTCAAAGTTTATAACAAACTAAGCTCCTAAACTGTCAGTCTCAGAATATTTGATCTGTTTTAGTCAGAAAGAAAACACGCTGTCATACCTCTTTGGATTAAAGTTGTTAATTACCATAATAATAGATACATTAAAACTATTTTCTAACAATTATACTATAATGACATTGTAGTGGTGGTTCTCACACAATAATATTATATACTGCTGTATTAAAAATCATTGTTTAGTATACTATGCCAGCATTCATTCTGAAGGAGTAAGGAGTTACAAAATAATGACCATAGGAACAGTTATGTCCTGAGTGGCCAAGCGGGAACCCCTTGCTCAGTATCTGATAATTTCAGATGAGATGGAGTTGCGCAGTTGTTTCAAGTATGAAAAACTTTGAAAGAAAATTAATCATTATAAGCTTTTCCACATTCCTTCATGGGTATTCAAATAAAAGTAAAGTACTGTAGAGTGCCCTGTAACATCTTCTGAGGCTTCTGACTGCTGATCTCTGCTAGATCATCCTTGGAGTTAAATGCCCCTCACTGAGGGCCATCTCTGTTGGTGATTTTTGCAAGGCCATCCTAGCAAATCTATGTCCCTGCCTGACTAACACATCAAGTTATCTTTAGGAGAGGTGTGTCCAACCTGTGTGTCCCTGGCTAACTTGTACTGTTTGGCCATCGCAGGAGATGTGTGTCCCTGGCTGACTTGCACTGTGAGGCCATCCCTGCCAATGTGCCCCTGCTTGATGTCTACATTCAGGTCATTCTAGAAGATGTTTGTCCCTATCTAACATGCTGTGTCAGAGCAGCATGGCAAATATGGGTCCCTGCCTTATTTGCATTGTCAGGACATCCTAAGTATAGGAGATGTATGTCCCTGCCTGACTTGCACTATCAGGACACAATAGTAAATGTGCATCTCTGCCAGATTTGCACTGTCAGGCCATCTTGACCAATATGTCGCTGCTTGACTGCAATTGTCAGGTCATTCTAGAACATGTCTGTCCCTGCCTGACTTGTGCTATTAGGCCATCATGGGAGATATCTGTCCCTGCCTGACATGCACTGTCAGGACATCCTAGGGCTAGAAGATGTGTGTCCTGTTGAACTTGTACTGTCAGGTCACCACAGATGTGTATCCCTGCCTGATTTGCACTGCAAGGCCATCCCAGAAGATTTGTGTCCCTGGCTGTCTTGTACTGTCAGGCCATCTTAGGAGATGCATGTCCCCGGCTATCATTCATTACAAGGCCACCCTAGGAGATGTGCATCCTTGGCTACTGTGCACTATAAGGCCATCAGCCATCTTAGGAGATGCATGTGCCCAGCTATCATTCACTACAAGGTCATCCTAGATGTGCATCCTTGGCTATTGTGAACTGTAAGTCCATCCTAGGAGATGTGTGTCCCTGGCTATCATGCACTATAAGGCTATCCTAGGAGACACAAGTCCCTGGCTATTGTGCACTGTAAGGCCATCCTAGAAGATGTATGTCCCTGGCTATTGTGCACTACAAGGCCATCTTGGGAGATGCATGTCGTTGACTATTGTGTACTATAAGGCCATTTTGGGAGATACATGTCGTTGACTATTGTGCACTATAAGACCATCCTAGGAGATGTGTATTTCTGACTTTCAAGCACTATAAGGCTATCCTAGGAGATGTGCATCCCTGGCTATCATACACTATAAGGCCATCCTAGGAAATGCAAGCACCTGGCTATTGTGCACTATAAGGCCATGCTAAGAGATGTGTGTCCCTGGCTATTGTGTGCTACAAGGTCATCCTTGGAGATGCATGCCCCCGGCTATCATTCATTACAAGGCCATCCTAGGAGATGTGCATCCTTGGCTACTGTGCACTATAAGGCCATCAGCCATCTTAGGAGATGCATGTGCCCAGCTATCATTCACTACAAGGTCATCTTAGGAGATGTGCATCCTTGGCTATTGTGAACTGTAAGGCCATCCTAGGAGATGTGTGTCCCTTGCTTTTATTAAGTCCCTCCTAGGAGATGTGCATCCCTGGCTATCATGCACTATAAGGCTATCCTAGGAGACACAAGTCCCTGGCTATTGTGCACTGTAAGGCCATCCTAGAAGATGTGTCTCTGGCTATTGTGCACTACAAGACCATCTTGGGAGATGCATGTCATTGACTATTGTGCACTTTAAGGCCATTTTGGGAGATGCATGTCGTTGACTATTGTGCACTATAAGACCATCCTAGGAGATGTGTATTTCTGACTTTCAAGCACTATAAGGCCATCCTAGGAAATGCATGCACCTGGCTATCATACACTATAAGGCCATCCTAGGAAATGCAAGCACCTGGCTATTGTGCACTATAAGGCCATGCTAAGAGATGTGTGTCCCTGGCTATTGTGTGCTACAAGGCCATCCTTGGAGATATAGCCTTAATTTAGGTGCACCAAATAGGCTTCAATCAGAAAACTTTTTAATATTTTGCAGAACAAACAGAAAAAAAAACTTTGTCAGAGCAATTCAATTTTGTCAGTGTGATATATCCCTGCTATACAACCAACAATTTTTTGACAATTCCTATGATTTGGACTAATATGGGACAAAAATCCTTTGCATATCATGCAGGTTTCTTATGGAACTCTAACCCCCTTCCACTGTAAATTAGATCTTCAGTTACTCTTGGCACTATCTCAACCAGAATCAGAGATTATTTTATGAACATGAATACTTGCACGTCTTGTTTAAACTGTAAGTCTGTATGTTTATTATTTTCTCTTTTACAGTAAGTATTATTTGCATAATGCCACTGATATGCTTTTATGTTAATATGTGTAAACTGAGTGTTATATATAGTGCCTTATTGGTACCTGGGTCGTGCCTGAAAAAGGTGTGTTTTTCGCCAGTGTACCATCCCAGTCAACAAAATAAAAATGCAAATGAAATGAATGTGTGTCTCTGGTTAGGTTGCACTGTCAGGTCATTCTAGAAAATATGCATCCCTGGCTAAGTTGGACTGTAATTTCATCCTGGTCAATGTGTCCCTGCCTAACTTACTCTGCCAGGACCACACAGAAGACGTGTGTCCCTACCTGACTTGCCCTGTCAGGTCATTTTGGTAGATGTGTTTCCCTGCCTAACTTGCACCATTAGGCAATCCTGATATGGCAGTTGTTTGTCTGTGCTTGACGTACACTGCCTTGCCATCCTGGCACATGAGTGTCTTTGCCTGACTTACTCTGTCAGACCATCCTTGGAGATGTGTTTACTTGGCTGACTTTCTTGTTAGGGCCATCCTGGGAGATGTGTATCCCTTCCTGCCTGACTCGCTCCATCATGCCTTTGTGAAGTACCATGCATCTGTACATACTGGAACACATGTACCACACCTAGCCCAGTATCTGCTTTTAAAACATGTTTCATGCAACTACAGTTTTATTACATGTGTGAAGGATATGTTGTCATGCAATGTTGCTGGCACTGAAGACTAGGCTGTGAGTTCTTGGGCTGACTTCAGTAGCTTTTATTAAAATTAGCTTTGTGGAACATGCTGTGAAGTCTGGGTTACAAAAAAGCACGTAACTTTTAAATGAAGAAATGCAGTGCTCCCAATTTTGGCATCATACTTTTATTGGGGCTCTGTTGCTCCTCTAAATTCTGAATTGATTGATGTAGAAAGTTTGGGTGCAGTCCTTTTTAATATGCCAGTACACTCCTCTGCAATATCATGAGATGGGAATGAATTAAATGGAGATGTGTATTTGGTGTATTATTTCCAGGCCTTTTCTATTTGAGATGCCTTGATTGAATGGTAAACCCAATAATTAACTGCTGGGGAAGGGTTGGAATGGTAAACCCAATAATTAACTGCTGGGGGAGGGTTGGAATGGTAAACTCAATAATTAACTGCTGGGGGAGGGTTGCTAAGCAGGCAGTAAGACACACCAAAGCATGTAATATGGGTCAATAATTGTATACCTTATGTGTGTTTGGCACAGAGGCACTTGTGCCAAGTGCCTTTAAACACAGGAGAGGAAAGTGTGACTATGTACCATATTTATACATCCATCAAGTGTCTTTTGTATTGTGCTTTCAGCATAAATTCTACTTAAAATGTTTTTAGAACGTTGTCCTTTATTATTTCAGTGATAAAATATCACTTTATGTATAAAATATGAGCAGAAGTCAAAAGACGTGCTAGTTCTTGTTGAGGCATATTGATATTGCAGCCCCTTGGTGCACAGGCCAGACAAGTACTGGAATGTAATGTGGCCAGATGATTACACTACTGCACTTGACTTTTAGCAAATCAGGGGGCTAGAATATACTTGCCCATGTTATAAGGATGGAGATGACAGATTTCCTTTTGATTTTTGACAACCCTCTAGTTTTAAATGCTGCCAGCGACTGTGTAAGGCATTAAATTACCTCAGTCAGCAGTGACGTCTGATCAGTAAATCATATCGATAACTTTTTTTTTGTTAAAGGTTACACCTACCTTGCAGTGTGTACTGTACACTTTCATTCACAACTTTGTGAATGACAGTGTACAGTACACACTGCAGGCCCATTGGTCAACAGTGTCTACCAGTGGGCTTAGAAGAGTACAGTAGGCTGTCAGTCATTGACAGCTCAGCTGGCGGGCAGCCGTGGTGGTGTGTGGAGGGATGTGCTGCCCACAGACACCATGGCCTAGTGGCTAGTCTGGGATGGGGGGAGTGGGGTGGGGTGTGGGTCCCTCAGTGGGGGGGGGAGGTGGGGGGTCCACTACACCACCAGGGAGACTGAGATTATTTCTATTACACTGTGATCATGTTTGAAAATGGGAGTGGGTTACCACTAGACTACCAGGGATATGAGGGATACTTTATTTCATTCACGGATGGGGATGGGGGGGTAGCCACCCAGGAGCTGGCAGCTGTTGTGTTGCACTGTGCAGTACAGCAGCCTACCTGTGGGTGGCTAAGCTTTGTGCAGCACATCTCTGAGATGTGCAAGCAGCTGCATCACACATCAATCAAAAATCAATCAAAATCTTTATTTATTCAGTCGAGCATCATTGAGCATAGCTCATTTACAAGATGGACCTGATTGGTCATAACAATATAAAGGTACAATTTTTTACACAAATACAAGATATAGATTGAATACAAAAACAAGGACATTATAAATGAACAAAAAGCAAGAACATTCACATATATACAAGGCAATGAGCCAAAGAAACTGGGTTATAATAAAAAGGAGCAAAATAAGACAGTAATGAAAGATTAAAGCGAGGGAGGTGGGATTCTGGGAATAAGGTCAGGTATGAGTTAAGTGGGTGAAGGCTACAAAAACAAATTAAGGGTGGAAGTGTGAGGAAAAAAAGGGGTGTGGGAGAAAAAAGTGGGTTGTGGTAGGACTAGGCCTTGTGAAAACAGTTGCATGGCTCTGGAAAGAGACTAGTGTATAGCTTTTGAAGGATGTTAATGGAATGAGTGTATTCAACTTCAGGATCTTTTGAAGAGGTTCCAAATAAGTGCTAGAGAGTAGCTGATTGCTGCCCTCCCATGCGGGTACAGGTAATAGGTATCTTCAGCATGATGAGTTTGTTGTTCCTTAGGTCATATGGCCTGGATATGACCTTGGTAAAACAATCTGAAATGTAGGATGGTAATTTGTTTGTTAGAGCTTTGTAGATCCATAGAGCAGCATTTTTGTTTCTTCTATGATGAAGGGATGTCCAGCCGACTGCAGTATAGAGAGAGCAATGGTGGGTGGTGAAAGAAAGGTCTGTAATGAATCTAAGAGCTCTATGATACAAGGTATCCAGCTTGTTTAAGTGGGAAAGGGAGCAGTGACTATACAGGAAATCAGCATAATCAATGAGGGATAGGAATGATGCCAGGATTAATCTTTGTTTAGAATCTCTGGTTAGGTAATGTTTTATTTTGTAGAATAGGCCAAGTCTCTGCCTGAGCTTCTTCAGGAGTTCTTCAATGTGGCTAGTGTAGTCAAGTTTATTGTCAATCCAAACCCCAAGATATTTAAATTTATCCACATAGTCCAGACTTTCACCAGGATGGTAGATAATTGGGGAAGGTGTTTGGTGTGAGAGGAGAAGCTCTTGGAGGAGAAGAACATGGCTTTCGTTTTCTTGGCATTCAGTAGGAGTTTCTTTTCTAGTAGTTTGTGCTGCAGCAGAGAGAACTCATATTGTAAAAGTTCACAGGCTTTTGATGGTGTAGGACTACTGACAGATAGGGCAGTATCATCTGCAAAAAGGTGAATCTTAGATTTGGTGAGGTTGGAATCAATATTATTGATATAAATGGCAAAGAGGATAGGGCCCAGGATGGAACCTTGTGGTACACCTCTTAGGAGTTGTTTTGAGGTAGACAGGTCACCTTCATTTTCACATGCTGTAGTCTACCAGAGGTAGCATCTGAACCATTGAAGAGAGACTGAGTCGAGGGCCTATGGAGTGTAGAGAGGAGATTAGTTCATGGTCCACAGTATCAAAGGCTTTACTTAAATCCAGAAATACAGCACAGATATTATTCTTTTGTCTCAAATCAGTCTGCCAATCATTAGTGACTTTTTAAGGCAGAGATGGTGCTGTGCATGGATCTAAACCAGATTGAGCTGGATTAAGCAGATTATTGGTGTCAAGATAGGCACTTAATTGGCTGTTCACTAGTTTTTCAAGCATTTTGGACAATACTGGTAAGATGGATATGGGCCTATAGTTATTGAGGTCCATGGTGTCACCTGCCTTGAGTAGAGGAAACACTTGAGCTGTTTTCCAAATTGCAGGAATAGATCCAGTGGCTAGTGACAAATTGAAAAGGTGAGTTAGTGGGGCTGCTAAGGCGTGCGTGCAGAGCAATTTTTAGAAAATAGGGGTCCAGAGAGTCTGCACCTGCGCTTTTAGTTGTATCCAAATGGAGTAGTAGGTCTTCTACTTGTTTTAAAAGTATAGGCTTAAAGGAAAAAGTGGAAGTGGCCTTATGTGCCTCAGTAGTCTGGAAGTTTAATTGTGACCGCAATAGATTTGCTGGAGAGGAGTCGAATGCTAGGCCGGCTATAGTGAAATGGTTGTTGAAGGCATTCAAGATTTCTTGCTTGTTAGTGATATCCACATTGTTTAGGTGCACTTTGGGTGGTAAGACAGGGGTAGAATCTTGTCCTAGGATCCCCTTTATGGTCCCCCAGAATCTGGCAGGGTTATGGTAGGAGGCATCCAGTTCTGCTGTATAGAAGGCAGCCTTGGCATTTCTCACTTTTTTTTTGTGCAGGAGTTTCTGGCTTTTCTGAATTGAAGCCAATCATTTGGGTCTTTGGTCTTTCTTGCCCTTTTCCAGAGCTTGTCCTAGCAAGCAATGCGGTTAAGGTCAGCAGAGAACCATCGACAGGTTTGAGCTTGGTTCTGACACTGGAGAGAGGTGCATGTATGCTGAAGGCACTAGTGATAATGTCATTTAAGACTTGTAGAGCTATCTCTACTGAAGCTGTGAGATAGAAATCTTGCCAAGGTGGTGTGTGACACAAATCATGGAGGTATCCTGTGATATTAAGGTTCTTTTAGACCTTCTTGGGAGAAATTTTGCTGGGTTGGATGGCTTGAATGAAGATCTTATACCAGCTATGGGACAATGATCGCTTATGTCACTAAATAGCACTCCAGCATGAGAATACAGGTGAGGCTTATTGACCAGCATAATGTCCAGAAGTGTGCTGTTATTTTTGTTTTTAGGTTAATCCTTGTTGGTTCTTTAATTAATTGGTGAAGCCATGGGTGTCACAAAAGGATACTAGAGTGCGGATGCATTGGCTAGCCAATTTAAATTCAGGTCGTCTAAAATGATGGTGTCTTCTGGGCCTAATTTAATTATAGTGTCCAGGTGTGATAGGAGTTTTAGGCCTGCTGAGGGGGGCCTATAGCAACCAATCAATTGAAAAGCTGACATATTGGGAAGAGATATTTTAAGGGATAAGCATTCGAATTCCTTTGGCTGTGATGTAATATTGAGGCTGGATGCAGAGATATTTGCTTTAACATAAATGGCCACTCCACCGCCCCTGGATGGATGATCAGATCTGAAGAGCTGATAGTTGGGAAGATTTATTTCTCTGTCATTTGTTGCAGATTTGAGCCATGTTTCGGAGATTACCAGAAAGTCAGGTAAGGTGTGTGCAACCCAGGCCTGTATTAATGAGAACTTTTTTAGGAGGCTGCAGACGTTGATATGAAGAAAACTCAGGCCTTTTATGGAGGTCAAGTCGGCTGGGGAGATAGAGCTTTCTGTGGGTCCAGGATTGGTTTCAACAGTGCCAGCACAGATCAGCAGGAAGAGAATTAATTTAATGAGGGCTTCAAGTGATAGAGAGAAGGAATAGCCAGAGGATTTTCTCTTTTTGATTGGGGTCCAGTGTTTAGAGGGTCTTGAGCCTGCTGTGTGATTAGATAAATTGCCAAATAATATCAGCTTAATGGACAGGCATAGGGGGGCTCTGTACTGCCAAGAGTGGAGTTGGGAGCATATGAAATATGGAACTGGATATGAGCCTTTTTGTGGGATACCCCAAGGATTATTGTGTAGAAGTGGTAGTGTATACTTGAGGAAATTGAAGACATCCACTTTGGAAAAAAGAGGGGGGCCAGCTTGAGTAGCCGCTTTGGGCACCAGGGCATGGGCTGTTTCGGTCTCCTTCTCAGGATGTGAGGAAGGTGAGGGGCAGAGCAGCATTAGGAGTAACAGCAGCATGGTGGAGGATAGGTAAGGGTTAAAATACTAATGGTGGTGTGAGGTGGCGCCTGATATTGGCTCGGAATTAGTAATGGGCGGAGAGCGGAGTTTAGGCGGGAAGGAGTGTATAAAGGAAACACCCAAGAGGGGGAGGGTGGGCAAAAATTTTGCGGCTGTCCTGTACCTTTCCGGCTGTCTCTCCCGGCCTTCTGGTTCCCTTTTCGGCTTCTCAGCCGAATATTGCAATGTGCAGCATATGCAGAGGAAACACCCTTCCAGGTGCACTGCATACATTATCTTTGCACTGCTGTGCATATGGAATTGCGCAGTGCATCCCCACCTTTTGAATATGGCCCAAGGGCACAATTTAGAGCTGCACCAGAGCAACTCAGTTGCGCCGGGCACATCTCCTTTGAATATATAGGCAAAGATCAATTTGTTTGAGCCTGGTAGTTTTCTTTCACATTCATCAGATGCCATGTATATATTTGGACAACTTGCATTGCAGTCCAGAGATTGAACTCAGAGCATATTGCAATATTTCACTTGCTACAATACATTTTTCATTGTATTTATTTGCAAGTTTCACATTTCAAAGTTTCCTATGTACAGTAAATATCTATCTAATCAATTTTTTTAATGGGGTGGCACAGACTGAAGTAAGATCTGCTTTAATATGTATCTGCTTGTAAACAACCTGTCAAATAGAAAACATAACTATAGTTGCCGAGCTTAGTGATTCTGTCTTGTGTGGTCTAACATTAATTTAGACTGACCTGGGAGGTTTACAGAGATGAAGGAATGAACTGATTTAACATTGATTGCATTCCAATTCACAGAGCAGGCAGAGAAAAGCGAGCCTTCAAACAAAAGTGTGAAGTTTTTTTTTCCTTTTTGATTTAGTCTATAAGCACCTTCTTTCTTAACGGAGTGTCCACATAATTAATGTGACAAGAGCATTTAAAAGGAATGTACAATCCATAGCATGTATAAAATGGCTGTAGCATTGCATTCATAATATTCTAGTACTCACCGAAAAAGAAAAACACACACACACACTATGATGAATAATGGCATTTTCACAAGGGGTAACGACCTCACCTTTTGATGTGTCCTTGGAGAGTTTCGAATTTAATAAAATCAGCTTTAAAGTTTATTCTCCATTGTGTCAAATGACGTAGTCTTCGGTCAATCAGAAGCTTCAAAACCTGACCATTTTTTAGCCCACGCCCCACCAAATATTTCCCTTCTCTTGGTCTGGGAATTAACTGCATCTCTGAACCTCTCAATTGTTGTATATGGAGTTTGTTCAAACAGAGATACAGGATATCCCAAGAAATCCGTATTTTAAAAGGGGATATAGAAACATAGAAACATAGAAGTTGACGGCAGATAAGGACCACAAGGCCCATCCAGTCTGCCCATTTCCTTTTCTACCTTATAAATGTGCCATCATCCTTTGCTGTTAGTGGCCTATCTATTCATACTCATCTGTATTGCTCCCTTATGCCTATCCCAAGCCTGCTTGAAGCCCTGCACTGTATTCATAGCCACCACTTCCTGAGGTAGGCCGTTCCATGCAACCACCACTCTTTATGTGAAAAAGAACTTTCTCACATTACCCCTTAATCGGCCTCCCTCTAATCTCATGCTGTGTCCTCTTGTCCTGCTATTTTTGCTATATAGATGTTACTTTCATTCTGGCTTCCTACCTAACACTTGCCCTACTCTTAGCCAAAAGTCTGTAATGATGCAGTGTCTAAACAGGCGAAAAACCACTGCAGTGCAGTCACCTGCCTGCAGAAAATGAGTTTACCAACTGACATGGTTTAGTACTGTCTAAGGTTTAAAGAACAACTCTGCACTTCAGCGTGTGCTTTCATAAAAAAGACGCCTCAACTGTTACAATTTACTAGAGAATGCATTTTTTTTATTTTCAATGTTCCTTTTCTCAATTTACAACACATCTTGGTAGTCCATCTAAAATGTCTGCATAGACATTTGAAAACCTTTGCCTCTCCCCTGCTAACCTCATAGCACCTTTATTTATGATATACTGCTAACCATGGCAATAGACAGTGACTTGTCAAACAGCAGTTGTATGGTTAGCTGGGGAGAGTCAGACACATTGTTTTGAAAGACTCTGTGAAATACTTGCTGTATTATCTACAATGTTTAGTAGATCAACAGCAGCAGCAGAAAGTAAAAAAATAATACAGAACTAGAAAACAAAGTTAAAACATAACGTGTAAATATAGTGTTTTTAAGCTTTTTATTATAATAGAGAGTTGCTCTTTAATCTCCTACTCTGCTGTGTCCAGCAAGGAAGGGTGTCCCAGTGGCACTATATAGTAGTCATTTAACAATAATGATTCTTCTTAGTTATAGGTTCTACCTTTACAAATTGCACACCCATTACCCCCTGTTGAATGAAAATCCTTGTAAAAGTTTTAGTGGTGAAGGACCCATGCACAGGATTTTTGGCATTGCATTGTATTGCCTCCTAGAAAGAGCTAATTGATATACACAACAATAGGCTGCAGTAAACAGAAGTAAGAAGGAAGAAAAAAACTACGCAAAAACAGGTGGCATGTAGAGCTATATTGACCCAATAACTCTTTCCGATGTTAGGAAAATGGATGGAAGAAAGGCATACAATTCACAGAAAAAGTCCATAAATGGCTCTTCCACATGGCATTGTGAAGTTAATTCTTTTGGAAGAAGAGGGCATTATAATGAATGAGGGGATAGAATTTTTAACTTAATAAGTAAGAAGTGCTCTGAGGCAGAAATCATGCAGCACTCCCCAAAACCAACATGTTGATTGTTGTCTGTAGTGGCTACAGGGGAGCTTAAGATGGAGTATGATGTGCGTTTGAATGTGGCTGAGGGGGTGAGACCTCTCTCTGCGACTATAAACAAAGCCTCCATTTTGATTTCATTTTAACCATCAGCTCCATTTACCCCCACTGAATAGCCAAGTGGGGCCATGTCTCTAGCTTCTTGGTTGTGCACTTCTCAGCGGCTCCAGTAATATATGAAGAAATGAGAATGAAGGGCGAGAAAGAGAGCTAGAGGAAAAGCAAAAAAACTTGCTGACACGGGGCATAACTTAATTTTCACGGTGCCGGGACAGCTGTATCGTGTAATCTGCCGTGGCATGCCATTAAAACTTCAATGCCTTTACTGACCCAGAAGGGAAACTCAGACCGTGGAGAGTCTTTTGAAAAGGGGAGGTGATCTTTCACGATTTATGAGCTTGTCTTAAAGAAACAGACTCCACTCACTTTAAATTAATCACCCTTTAAAGAGTGCATTGAATATCACTCAGTCTACCGGTCCACTTTTACCTACCTACGTGTTCTCCTGCTTCATTATTACTATTAAAAAAAAAAAGAAAATGTGATTGTGGAAGTTGAGTCTGCTTGCCTAGCTGCATAATCTTTGCTCATCTATTGTGCCCCAGATTAAACCCTCAAGTGGACTGGAGCGAGTAAAAGTTTGAGTTGGGACTGAGGCCATTATTTGACTCGCTGAAGGAAGGTTACACATTTCAAGTGTTCTTTATTACGAAGTAGAATGGTTAAAAAATAATTAGGGGTTAAGATTATGAGAGCGGCAGAGCTAAATGTAGCAAGGACTGTGAGCACGTCAAATATATGAATTTGATAATATGACATCATAAATTACATATAAATGTTATTTTTCTCTGAATTGTCTTACAAGGTTACTTGTGTTTCAGAAAAAAATTGCCAATGTTTGCAAGTGGAAGCTTTTGTATTCAGTTGTGTGGAAACTTGTATCTTACTATGTACACAGGAAAAAGGAAAACAGCCATTAACTTCCAACTGCAAACAGACACACCCAAAAATGCGCTCCTATTAATCAGATGGTGTGCTATCTCCCATCTTTATTTTGAAGTCAAGGTTAAATAGCGTCACCTTTTTCCAGAAGAAGTTGGTGAAATTCTTGCTGCCTGTGGTGTAGGTATGCCTGATGAAAATCAGTGTAGACGTTTGTTCCCCTGTCTTAACTGGCCTGTGTGGAAATGCAGTTGTGGGCAGTAATTTGGTTTGATCACACTCAGTGAAACATTTCACATTTTATAGACTTCATTTATTTATTTTGAAAGTTTCACCAGGAAAGACATACTTACCTTGCAACAGCTTGTTTTCAGATGCATCCTGTGGAGATGGGGGAAAGGCAAGGGAAGTATGTAATGCAGGTTGTGCAAGTGAAAATACATAAGGTGAGGTGCAGTAGAAATAAAAATAAATGACAATAAAAATACAATAAAATAAACATCAACATGCATAAAATGGTACAGTTACGAATTGCAGGCAGATAGTATAACACAAAATAAAGATGAAACACAATACAAAAGTTAAGGTACAAGTGCAATACAGTACTGGGATTCAATGTAAAACAGAACTAGGAACAATGCCAGACAGTAACAGATTACCACCACCCAGACTGTTAGGATGTGAGAGCTATCAAAGCTAGTGTAGGAGGAACATTTAGGGGCTATGATTCACTGATTTAGGCAGTGTGTGTGTGTGTGTGTGTGTGTGTGTTTTGGGGGTAGATAATTGCTGGGAGGCAAGGGGGACAACAACACGGGAAGGAGGAAACAGGGGTCAGGGACAGGAAAAGTTTCAGGAATGGGTAGTAAAGGCACAAATAGGATACTTGAGAAAGCAAAAGGATGAAGCTGAGCAGACAGTGGAAGAGAAGACCAGAATTTAGGAAAATAATGTGATAAGGCAACTTGGCATCATCATCATCTTTGGACCCTGCTTTTCTCTTCCCTCAGAAAGCAGCTGCCCAGAGGAGGGAGGATCAGAATGGAGCCAGGGACCAATCTGGGCATTTGATAAAATGTGGTCTATTCAAATTATTAATGCTTCTCTCAGATTTAGTTTAGTTGCTGTACTGGTCCTTGTAAGAACAGATCCAAAATCAAATGGTTTGATACCTTTTATTGGACCAACTTAGATATTACCTAGGCACTTTGTTTTTTTTTGTAACATCTAAGTTGATTCAATAAATGGTATCAAACCTTTTGCTTCTGAATCTAGCTTCTTTCGAGTTTTCAGAACACAGCAGTTTTATGCTTAAAGTCAGAAAGCAATACATAAACTGGTTTGTGTTCCCAACATTTCATTTTATTGCTTAGTTTTTTTCATTTTCCAGTACCTGCAAACAGTGCCCTCACAAGACTGTTGACAAAAAAATTTGCCATATATACGGAAATCTCTGGCTCAAAAAATATATAAGGGCATTCTGTAAACCAAAGAAATCTGATCTGCAGTTTCATCTTCTCAAAGTTTATGACAAACAAAGCTCCTTAAGTGTTCATCTCAATATATTTGATCTTGTTCAGGCAGAAAACAAACACATTTTCCCAATCTCTTCATACTGCTGTTCATTTATTTGATCACATTTATTTTAACTGTGTGTTAATCAAAGTGTTCTTAAAAACTACAAACACATCACAATGGACAATAACACAACAACATTGGCTGCTGTTTTGGGAGTACATGAATAGTTCATATAGTAAGGCACAATTAGGATACTAATATTTGAAATGTATGTACACAGTGCATTGTGACTGTAAAAAGCTCAGAGTCCTGATAGAGACCTAGAACTAAAATAACTTCTAATTGAACAATTCAGAAATAATCAACAGTGCAGAGAGAACCAAGTACCAAGGATGATAAGGGGAGGGTGTCCTGAAGACGAAGAGATGAATAAGTGGTGATACAGATTAAGTACTAGGTAATACGGCACAGTTACAATCACATACCCAGAGTTTATGCTTTTCTAGCTCAGTTTTAAACTGCATGTGGCCATCAGAGATTTTCAGCTGAAGAGTTTGCATAGTTTCAAGTAATAACCTGTTGTCGACAAAACACTTTTAGGCTACATTTGAATCAGGCACCACTAACAAATCCTTGAACAAGTAAACAGATAAATAAATAAACTGTGACGGAGAGTTGTTAAGAGTTAATAGTCTCCCATCATGCACTCATTAGGGGCTGAGGCTTCACTCTATTAAAGTGACCCCCGGGGCCATGGGCCAAATTGCACCCAGTTGTTTTCTGGAAGGTATTCATCCCTCACACATTCATTTCCTCCTTTATGTTGTCTCCTTTCACCAGCGAAGGCACTCAGGGGTCTCCGAGTCCAGAGAACAATTGCAGTACAGTCTCCAAGAAAAGAAAGAAAAACGGGGTCATAAATATGTTAAATTGGTGTGTGAGTTTAAGTGGCTTTGTAAACTAAACACGAAAGGACCCTCAGTGTAATTAATGAATATGAAGCAAAGTGAGAAAAGGAGTGCAGTGAAGAAAAAAATGAAGTTATTTATTTTTCCTATAAAATCTTTTATGGCCCTTGTCACAGAGTGGTGCCATGGGATATCATTTGCTCTGTTTAGTACTTCAATTTCACTAAAGGACATTTTAGCAAAACTAGTGTGCTGAAATAGGACCACTTGTAAATTTCTTTTGTACTGCAGTAAGGGCGACTACATCATGAGTTGTCTTAAACTGAGTATTTTAAAGCAGCAGTGCAAGGGAATTATTTTTCCAAAAAGCTAGTTTACAACTAGAGTTAATAAACTATTAGCTCACTGGTTAAGTCTGCATTTCTAGGTGCTTCTTAAAGTGTGTACCCTTTGTTTTTAATTTTCGCAGTAATAGTCCTAACCCTTGTCAGGTTCACAGTGCAATTTCTAAGATGCACAAAACATCCATCGTTTTTCCTGATAAAAATAAAATATTAAAACATTCAAAAATACTCAGAATTTGATAGAACTTGGAAATCTGTACAAGGTAATGAATATAGAAGATGACTGGAATCTTTTACACTTAAAAGAATGTAGGGGCAAATTTTTTGCACAAAGTTGCTGTGCTGCTGTAGCTGCAAAATTAAGTTATCAGCAAAGAAAAATTAGAAATAACATTATTCAAGTAAATCTCAGGTCACTTGTGTTATTTATCTGTGTGCTTAGCCAGAAAGTGATAATGTTTACTACTTTGTAAACCTATGAACATTTTAAATGTACATATATTAGGATGAATCAAGTAGTGCATTTCATGACATTTGCTTATAAAATATGCAGTGCTTGTTAGATAAAAAGTCTGAATGGAGTTTTTTATTTGGATCTTTACTTCTTGATAACACCTGTTTGTACATATGTTTTCTCCATTATACAGTTGGAAGGCTTCTTAAGATACAGTCACTGATCGACCACTAAAGAAAATCTGTATTTTGTTTCTCAGCAGAAAAAGATCTATTATTATTATTATTATTATTAGTTACCCTGAAAAGTAGGCTGAGACAAAGTGCCAATTTCAGCTACATCTTGGGCAAGATGGAAAAGTCTGAGACATTAAGGGCCTGATTCTCAAAAGTCAGCTCAAGCCACACCAATGGCAGCTTGTGCTGATTGCTGGTGTGCCAGGGACCCTGTGCCTGATTTTCTGTCGGGCAGGGTCCCAGCAGAAAAGTCCAGCAGCTTGTGGTAACAATGGCCCTGCATCAGACAGATGGCATATCTGGATGGTGTGCCACATGCTGCTGGGTGGCCATGCATCAGACCCTGGTGGCTAGCAGTACCCCCCGCCCTGATCCCCTTTCTGAAAAAAAATACAACTGCCCTGGTGGTTTAGCAGAACCCCCCGTGCCCTAATCTCCCATTCTGAAATTAAATGAACTGCCCTGGTGGTTTAGCCAAACCCCCGCCCTAATCTCCCATTCTGAAATTAAATGAACTGCCCTGGTGGTTTAGCAGAACTCCCCCGCCCTAATCTCCCATTCTGAAATTAAATGAACTGCCCTGGTGGTTTGCGGAACCCCCACCCTAATCTCCCATTCTGAAATTAAATGAACTGCCCTGGTGGTTTAGCAGAACCCCCCACAGCCCTTATCCTCTGTTCACAAATAAAAAGATCTGCCTGATCCTCAGTTCAGAAATATAGCAACTGTCCTAATGGTCTAGTGATCCCCCCAGCTCCCCATCTTGGCAGTCAGTGCCCCCCCACCCTGCTCCCACATCCCCAAGCTGGCAACTGGCACAACCTTCCAATCACCACTATGGCCACCCGCCAACTGTGCTGTCCAGGAGAATGTACTGTATACAGTGCATGCTTATGTCAATCAATGAGCACGTACTATATACAGCACATGCTCTTGGACAGCTCAATCAGCACCTGGCCATGGTGGTGAGTGGAGGGCTGTGCCAGTCGCTGACTCAGGGATGTGGGGGCGTGGGTTGGGGGGTACTGACTGTCGGGGTGGGGGCAAGGGGACCACTAAACCACCAGGGCAGTTATTATATTTCCAAATGGAGGATCAGGTCTGGGGGTGCCACTAAACCACCTGGGCAATTCTTTTATTTCCAAATGGGGATCGGGCTTGGGGGTACCTAAACCACCAGGGCAGTTCTTTTATTTCTGAATGGGGATCGGGGGTGGGTTCTGCTAAACCACCAGTGCAGTTAGTCTTATTTCAGGATGGAGGATTGGGGGGCACTAAACCACCACGGGGAGTTAATTTTATATCAGAACAGGGGATTGGGGCTGGGGAGGGGTAACACAGCACATTGCTGCACCTTCCTCAACTCTCCCAGAGGGCATATTTCTGTGTACCCTTAGACCAGCCCTTGCTGGTCTAACGGTACTTAGAAATTAACCCACTGGAGCCGGCCCAGTGGCACGAGAGGTTGAGACACTGGTTGCTACACCTCGCACCACGCCAGCAACCTGGGTTCAGGAATGAGCTTGGGCCACTGGGGGTCAGCAGGGGGATAGAGGATTGAGCATCTGGAGGACTGCTCTCCTCTCACAGGGGGAGGGAGACTAGTTGTCCTCCTTGCCTACTGCCCTCTGATGGTGGCTGGAGGGCAGTATGGGTTGGGAGGCTAGAAGCCAATATGTTTACATCGGAAGGGAAGGGGAAACAGGCAAAAATGAGTCTGGCAGGCTTGATGATGGGCTGCTGCTCCTGGGAGTAGTCCCTGGATTCTGGATTGGGTCTCCGGCTGGAGGGAGAAGCCGGCAACTTCCTCCCAGCCCCACCATGGAGGGCAATCCACAGGGGAATTTCCATGGAGCTGGAGAGAGAGTCCCTCCCATTTGGAGGGCCAAAGCCACCTGCCAGGGCTCCAGACAGATAAAATGCCTACAAAAAAAAAAAGAAATTAGCCCTCTGGGAGAGTTTTGAGAATTCCAATTTTGGGGGGATTTGGCAGCCTGTGCCAGGAGCTTTGAGAATTGGGTCCAAAGTGTCACTTTCAGCTACATCTTTAGCAAGTTGGAAAACAACAACAACAGTAGCAAATGTGTACAACATTGTTGACATAATTAGAGCAAAAATTACAGTGAAGTTTGCACTGCCAGGGAATCAGGTGCCCACATGTCGTGTGCACCTTTGGTGAATGCCGCCAGGGATCCGTGAGACCCCCACTGCACGGCATTCCTGTGTATCTATGCCTATGCACCCAGTTTCCACAGTGCATAGGTATAGTGTATAGGGCCCAGTATTTGTATACCCCACCACCCTCACTAGCCCACCCACTCAGTACCCACCGTACTCCACCCAGCACCCAACTCTCCCTAGCAAAGCCCACCCTTATCAGCAGGCAGAGCTTTAGATACTGACCAGCACAGACCCTGCAAGGTGTCATCATGGCTTAATTGGCAGTACATCTGCCCCTGGGCCAGAAGGGCATGGGTTCCAGTATGACACTAAGATTGGGCTCATACCATCCCAGTACAATACTGATGGGTGCTGTACTGTTGGAGTGTGCCTTCCTTTGGGTGAGACGTTACATCGAGGTCCCTTCTGCCCATCACTGGTGATGTCCTCATGGGTGTCCAGGTGGAAGTAAAAGAAATAAAGACACTTTTGCAAGAGATGGGGGAATTTTTTATTATAGAATAATAAAAATTATATTCAAGAAATACATACACATTTTACATTTCATGTGGCTTCACAATGGTACTATTGGAACAAAAACAGTTGCTAAAGTCCCCCAAAAAGAAATACTAGAAAACAATTACAACTGTCTAAGGTATTTCCCACAGACACATTTCACAAAGGCAGACTTGTCATAATCTCATATATTGCATTTCCAGAGACATTTGACAGATTTGCATCTTAGGCACAACTGAGATGTAGAAAGACTTTTTAGTCATAGTTATACTGTGTTTGTAATTCATGTTTTATCGGATCTATAATTATTCTTGGGTGCAGATCCATTTGTTGAAATATTAGTTTACATCTTGCCTGCCATAAACAAATTTTATACAAGTAAAAATCAGCCTTACAGTGTCTGGGTCATCATATGCTAAAATAGTATCAGCATAGCCAGTTACTACATTTTCATAGCTGACTGTAGACCAGTGCTTGTCTTTCAATCATTAAGCCAGTGGAGACCAAAACTCTTCTGCAAAGTTATAATACAAACAATTTTTCCAGTTCAGTGGTATATTTAGTGTGCTAGTGCTATCCACTGAGTGCCATGCTGTGGGCACATTTCAATATGGCCATTCAGACATGCTCTGCCTGTTTAGCATGGCGCTATTCATGTTAGTGCCATGCTAACCATTAGAATATTAGGGCCACTGTCAGTAATTAGACATGAAAGTAATAGCAATTATAGGCAAATTTGGAATTATGGTGTTCTTTTAGTTTGAGTTTGACGTTTGCATTTCCAGGTGTGTTTGTAAGCATGCATAGGAGGCTTCTGCATGATAAAGGTATGCAGTTCTGGAAAGTAAAGTTTACCAAATTGAAACTGAATTTTGGCAATCATTAAATTGTAATTGTTTAATGAACAGCAAGGCATATAAACACAATATGTTTATTTTTTTTTTATAATCAAATTTTTATTGGTTTTATTATGAAAAGCAAAAAGACAAGAACAGAAAACAAATACCAGTGTGGAAAAGAAAACAAAAAACAAGCTAACAATGACAATTCTAAATCGAGTTGTGGTGTGGCTGCCAAGACAAGTATGATATTGTGCCGGCCTGCCAGCACAGCAGTTGGATTTCCGCTTGCAGTGCTGGTGACCTGGGCTCGGGAACGGACCTGGGTCATCAGAGGGCTGGCCGGGGGGAAAAGTATTGAGCGCCCCATGGGCAGCTTTCTTTCTCAAGGGGGAGGGTGGGGCAGTGTTCGGCGCAATGAGGACCCCTGGCAGAGACTGAGAGTCACTCACGCTACCTGTGCTCGGTATCAGGGAGGCGAGGCGAGGTGGATGCTGGTGTCATTGCACGTCCCCGCCTCTGAGAAAAACCAGGAAAAAGATCCACTGTCTATGTCAAGCCCTCCCTGGGGCTTCAATTAGCTGCCATCGCTGCAGCCCCAACAAGACACTAGTTCAGTGGCACAGATGAAGGGGACCGATGCCGTGGTCCTGCTCTCCAGGGGGGTGTGGGTAAGCCGGGGATAACTGGGGATGGTGGCAGTAGATGGCAGTGGAAGTCCTAGGGGCCATGACCAGGGCTGATAGTGACAGTGGAACCGCAGGATAAAGAAAAAAAAAAGTATGATATTGTGATTACTAATGGTCTATAAGGAAATAATACAATGCAAACAAGTATGGGGGAGGCAGAGGGGAGGACCCAGAACCCGTACGTATCCTGACAGGGTATATACCCCCCCACCCCCCAATCAGTGGCAAGGTTGGAGACTGGAAAGGGCACCACAATCCGCACAGGGGTTGTGCACAGACCCCTATGTCAGGGGGAAGGAATGGACAAGGATATGATAGAAGGCATCCTTAGAATGGCAGAGAAAGGGGAGATACTGTTGATGGGAGACCTGAGGTCAGATGTTAACTGGAGCACATTTGCTGCAGCCACATCCAAGAGCAGGGCCATTCTTGATGCCCTACAGGTGGCAGGCATTAGACAGCTAGTTTCGAAACCCACTCGTGAGGGAGCAATCTTAGACCTTGTACTCTCAAACGGGGGCAGTGAGAGGATCTCAGATCTAGAAGTGGGTTGCCATCTGGGGACAAGTAACCATCAAACAGTGTGGTTCACGTTAAACTCAGCTACAGAGTCAAGCCATACAAAAGTGAGGGTACTGGACTTTAGGAGGGCTGACTTTGGCAAGATGGGAGAGTGCCTCAGAAAAGCACTAGCAAACAGGCTAGAAGGAGGTGTGGAGCAACAATGGGAATTATCAAAACTGCCATCACAGAGGCAACAAGCCTTTGTGTGAAGCAAATAAACAAATCAAATGAAAGAAAAAGCCACTATGGTTCTCAAAGAGGTGGCTGTGAAAGTCAGGAAGAAAAAGATAGCATTCCGGAGTATAAGGAAACACAGAAGGAGCAGAACAGAGCTGTACCAGTTAAGGCAGAAGGAAGCAGGGAGGGAAGTCAGAATAGCAAAGGCCCAAACTGAGGAAAAGATAGCCAACTCAGTTAAGAAGGGGGATAAAACCTTTTATAGGTACATCAGCAAGCATAGAAAGACAAAGGGAGGGATAGTGAGGCTGAATAGAATGAACAGTGGGTGGGCAGAGGGGGACAGTGAAAAAGCAGGAATACTGAACGAATATTTCTGCTCAGTATTCACAAAAGAGGAGGGGGAAGTGCTTAATCCAATTAACAGAAGCACTCTTGATAGGGGGACGATCCCAGTCCTTTCACAGAAGAAAGGGTTCTGCAAGAACTCCTAAAACTGAAGGTGGACAAAGCAATGGGTCCTGATGGAATTCACCCCAGAATTCTAAAAGAATTAAGGGAGGAACTAGTGAAACCACTGGCTACTCTTTTTAATAAATCATGGGAGGATGGTGTGGTACCCGAGGACTGGAGGAAGGCGGATGTGATTCCCCTTCACAAAAGTGGGACCAAGACAGAGGCAGGAAACTACAGACCTGTCAGTCTGACCTCTGTGGTAGGGAAAGTGATGGAGTCACTTCTGAAGGAAAGAATAGTTGAGTACCTAAAGGCCAGTGGAGTACAGGACCCAAGGCAGCATGGGTTCACAGTAGGAAGGTCATGTCAGACGAATCTAATAGTTTTCTTTGACTGGGTGACCAACGTAGTAGACCAGGGAGGGGCTGTGGACATGGCTACCTAGACTTTAGCAAGGCATTTGACACAGTCCCACACAAAAGATTAATAGTCAAATTAACCAGCCTGGGAGTGGGACCCAGGGTGGTAGCCTGGGTAAAACATTGGCTGCACAACAGGACACAGAAGGTAATTGTAAATGGAGTCCACTCTGAAGAAAGGGGGTTACTAGTGGGTACCGTAGGGTTCAGTATTGGGTCCAGTCCTTTTTAATGTCTTCATCAGTGACATTGCAGAGGGACTGGAAGGAAAAGTATGCCTTTTTGCAGATGACACAAAGATCTGCAACAGGGTTGATACACAAGGAGGCGTGGAAAGGATGAAAAGGAACTTGGCAAGGTTGGAGGAATGGTCAGAAGTATGGCAGCTAGGATTCAATGCAAAGAAGTGCAAAATAATGCACCTGGGAAACAAGAACCCAGGGGAAGAATACACAATGGGTGGGGAGGTAGTAACAACAACAAAAAAGGAAAGGGACCTGGGGGTAATCATATCAGATGACCTTAAGGTTAGCAAGCAATGTGAGAAGGCAGTAGGGAGGGCTGGGGGTATACTGGGATGTATAGGGAGAGGCATCATCAGCAGAAAACAGGAAGTTGTTATCCCTCTGTACAGACAGTTGGTGAGACCCCATCTGGAGTACTGTGTCCAGTTCTGGAGACCCCATCTCCGCAAGGACATAGACAGGATAGAGGCAGTCCAGAGGAGGGCAACTAAAATGGTGCAGGGTCTGCAAGAGAAGCCGTATGAGGAGAGACTAAAGGAGCTTAATATGTATACCCTTGAGGAAAGAAGGGAGAGGGGGACATGATAGAAACTTTTAAGTACCTCAGTGGAATCAACAAAGTCCAAGAGGGTAGCATCTTTCAGAAAAAGAGACTTGCAAGAACAGGGGAACACAATTTAAAGATAGAAGGGGGGAGTTTCAGGGCAATGTGAGGAAGTATTATTTCACAGAGAGGTAGTGGATGCATGGAACAGCCTTCCTGAGGAGGTTGTGGGGTCTAAAACTGTGGGAGAATTCAAGAATGCATGGGACAGACATAAGGCAATTCTTGTGGGGGTAGGAAGAAATAGGCTGTTGGTTAACTAGGATCTGCGGCCTATCCTGTAGGTAGGGAAATGGGCAGACTATATGGGCCTAGCGGTCCTTATCTGCCGTCAATGTCTATGTTTCTATGTTTCTATGTTTCTAAGGTTAAATCTATGATAATGCTAGTTATGACACCAGCTCAGGGTCTTTAGCAGAAGCAAACTAAACCCATCGGGCCCACCTATCCCCCCTTCTGTTGGTGTGCTCTATATGAAAACATTTCAGTATCATAGATGGTGTTAATGGTAGCTATCCAGTCCTTTAAAACTGGGGTCCCACTCTAAAGTGACTTCCTTGTTATGCATTTTTTAGCCATTAAAATTAGGATTCCTAATAAAAACTTCATGGCTGTATCCTCTATGTTCCAAAGGAATATCAGGAAAATGAATAAGTATTCAGTCAGTTGCAACTGCAGAGAAAATCTCCTGCAGCACCTGTTCTTCATCAGCTATAAAGGGGGAGAGTTCAGGGCAGGCCCTGAATATGTGATAGTGCTCTATTTGGGTTTCACCACACTGTTGCCAAAATTTGCTGTTCTCCACTGTGCGCTCTATGAACCTGTTGGGCAGGTTTGAGGAAGCAGTGAACAAGGCACTTCCAGCCATATTCCCGTCAAGACTGTGAGAGTTCTGACTGGCTTTTTGCCACTGCTCTAGTATAAGAGGCTCTACCAGCCTCTTGTTTCATTTTACGAGTGCTGTAACCAGTGGAGGGGCATGTATCTGCCAGAGAACTTTTTATAGGGTATAGATATCAAATGTGGCAGGGGCTCTCCTTTAAGAGCAGAAATAGTTAGTTGAACCAGCAGGTTACCGACATCTAGGATTAAGCCACATTCAATCCAAGAGGACAAGTAAGCATGGACTTGAAAATAGCAGAACATATCCAACTGGGGAATGCCGACACTATATTTGACAGATTGGAATGCTTGGACTGTGTTACCTTCCAAAAGCAGAAATGGGTCAGACACTCCTTTATACCGTTTCTTGTAGCCTGAGTCTAATTGGGCTGGCAGAAAATCCTTGTGGTAGTGAAGGGGAGCAACCACAGCATCTGGGGCCAGGGCCCAGCCCTCACCATCCATTCCCACCACACCCTAAGGGCGACAAGAGCATGGGGGCGGCAGTCAATGGATTGGGCTGCTGGGAATCTAAAACTGCTATTTCTAGAAAGAGAGTTGGCATTGCGACACATTCCAACTAAACATCCCACTGTTGTGGGGCATTGCATAGCCAACTCAGAACGTGCTGTATCTGTGCTGCCTTGTAATAAAGGGGGGGGGGGACACGGAGAGCTAACCTTCCCTGATCCTTGTGTCTGCAGAGGGTGGAGTACGTTATTCTTGGCGATTTACCTTGTTGTTACAATCTACTAATCAACCTCTGCCACTTCACCCAATACACCTTATCAATAGGGATGAATAAGGACTAGAAGAGATAAAGAAATTTGGGGAGGTCCATCTTTTTTATCATAGCAACACAACGCTATAATGAAAGGGGTAAGACAGTCCATCTATTCAAATATGTTTGCAGTTAAGTTTGAAGAGGGGAGAAATTGGTGGCAAAAAGGTCCAAGGTAGCACTAGTCAGATTAACCCCTAGGTACCACATTCGGTGTAAATCCCAGCGGACAGGGGACCTCTATTTGAGTTTTGATGAGCTGGCATAGTTAATTGCTAGGGCCTCCATTTTATTTTTGTTTAATTTATAGCCCAATAGCCTATTATACAGTTAGAGCAAGGGCCAGATCACAGGTAAATCATTGTCTGGATCCTCAAGAAACAGTAACACATCATCTGCGTAGATTGCATTCCTGTGCTCATCCCCCCTATGGGTCCTGGTGTCCGGTATGGTAGGATGTTGACAAATGGCTAGGGCTAGTGGCTCAATGTAGAAAGCGAACAGCAAAGGTGACATGGGCAGCCCTGCTGGGTCTCCCGGGAGAGAGACAGTGAAGGGAGAGGATAGGTGACCATTAGCTTTGACTTGGGCTTGGGGGAATGTATAAATCGAAGAGATGAGATCCAGGAAGGGAAGAAGAAAGGCGAACCACTGAAGAGTGACATGAAGAAAGGCCCACAACACATGGTTAAATGCCTTCTTTGCATCCATATTGAGGGCTAAAAGAGGGTGCTCATTGCCGGTCCACCAGCGCAGTGGTGGGATTTCCGCTTTCGACGCCGGTGACCAGGGTTCGGGAATGGACTCTGGTCGCCAGAGGGCCAGCTGGGGGGAGAAGGATCGAGCATCCCTTGGACAGCTCTCCTTCTCTGGAGGGAGGGTGGCATCTTGTTCGGTGCAACAGCGGCACCCAGCGGAGGCTGGGGCTGCCGCAACACACTGACGCAGTCTAGGTTCAGGGGGCAGGGCGGACGCTGGCCCTCATTGCACGTCCCTGCCCCTCCGCATAAGGGGAGAAAAATCCTGCAGGGCCACCTCTATGAAGCCTTACCTCTGGCTTCAATTAGCCTCCCATGGCTCGCTTCCCCATTAGATACTAGAATTGTGGCACCCATAACAGGGAGGGGGTGCCGTGACCCAGCCCTCTGAGGGGTAAACCAGGGATTCCATGGGGAGCAATAGAGCCATTGATGGGAGGTGGGAGCCGGAGGTCCGTGACCATGGCAGATGTCGGCGCCCCCTGCAGACAAAAAGTATAGTAAATAAAAAAAAATAAAAGAGGGTGCCTAGTGTTGGAGGCCTGTGAAAAGATGGACAGCACCTGATGGATACTATGGATTGTTTGTAGTCTACAGACGAATGCCGTTTGGTCTGGGTGGATTAATTTAGGTAGTAAGACATCTAAGCAGTGGGCTAAGATAGACATGAATAGTTTATAATTGGTGTTTAACATTGAGATGGGCTGATAAGTGTCGCAACCGTCTAAGGGTTTTCACTGTTTAAGGATAGCTGAAATTATGACATACTGCCAAGGGGGTTGGGGGGTCCTCTCTTAAGATGTAATTTTTCAGACAGTAAAACAGAGGGAGAAGGGCTTCAGAAAACCTGTGCAGAAATTCTGCCAGGTAGTCATCCAGCCCAGAGCATTTATCTGGTTTTATCTTTTCAGGGTCCTTTGTATTTCTGGCACAGAAACAGGTGCCATTTTACTGGTGTCATCCTCTTCAGTCAACTCTGGGAGGCGTAGTGTCTTTAACAAACTCTGTGTTTCAGCGTGGTCTGGTCCAGGGTCCACATCATATAGCTGTTTATAATGTGACGCAAAAGCCTCTGAGATTCAGTGTAGGTCTCTGTGAAGTTAGTTAGTGAGGGGTTACCAGATTTTAGTGATTGTTGCCCTCTGACAATAGCCACAGACCCTCTGAGCTAAGATATTTGCTGCCCTAGGGCCACCATCATAATATTTTTGACATATGTATCTTAGGGCTTTTTCTGTTTGTTGTTGTGCTAGAGCAACCAACTGTTTTTAATTTGCATTACCTGGGTGGGTTTCTTAATGTTCCCTGTTGATGCTGTGTTTGTATGGAGTACAGGGTTTCCAAGAGATCCTCTCTGTGGGCTCTACACTCTTTTTCCTTTCTGTCCATGTCACTTATTAAATGTCCCCTCAGGACCATCTTAATCATATCCAATAGGATTTCTGAGGTGATCCAAGGTTGATCATTATGTGCAAGTATTTTTTGGATTGGTTGCTTTACTAATTCAGCTAGTTGGGGTTCCATAAGATATAGCGGATCGAACCGCCAGGTTGTGGTTTTTCACAACTGGCATAGGTCTGCTTCGAGTATTAATGGGGCATGATTTGAATAAGAGATGTGGCCTATTTGACAGGTAATGATCTTATGTATGTCATCCTTATCTGTAAATGCATAATCTATTCTACTGTATGTCTGATGAGGGTGAGAAAAATGAGTATATGCACATACATTGGGAGAAAGTTCCCTCCAGATATCTACCCAGCAGTTCAACTCTAACAGTCGTTGGAAGGTTTTGTGAGCCTTAGGAACCAGATGTAGGAAAGTTTGTTGGTATCCAGCATAGGGTCTAGGAGAAGGTTGCAGTCCCTGGTAAACAGGAGGAACCCTTGTTGGTTGTCCAGGACAAGATTTATCAGTTTTATAATATAGGGGGTATCAGTGCCCGGGGGGATATACCAATTAGCAATTATGATCCAGTGATTTTCCAATCCTGTACTATCATTCAACAACCCTCCTTGTCTTTCACCACCTTAACCTCCTTGAATGTCAAATGCTTGGCTATCAGGATTGTTACTCCCCTACTTTTCTCCTTCCCATATGTGGTGAATCAAGCATGGGAGAAACCAAATTTAACTAGTTTTGCATTTTCCTGTTGCGGAAGGTGCACTTCTTGTAAGGAAACAATAGAGGGCCTGCCTTTTTTTACTACTGACAAAACCTTAGATCTTTTAATTGTTTGGTTATTGAACCCATTAACATTATTTTTATTTCTTTAAGTTTTTGATGACCGGATAAGTGCACTAGACAGAGTCTGCCTATTTTCATGCATGACTCGGTGGGGGGGGGGGGGAGATACAAACAAATGCCTACTTACATTGAACCAGATTAATCTTTTGGTGGTATTATTAGTGAATGGGAGAAATTTGGCCAGGACACTGGGAAAAGTCCGCTACTCTTTTCGAGAAGTGCCATGGAATCTTTAACATCCACCTGAACTACTACCAGTACAGGCAGATGGGATCTTGGTTTAATGTCTCATGTGAAAGACAGCACCTCAGCAGTGCAACACCCCCCCACCACCATACTGCACTACAGTGTCAGTATTGGGATTTAACCCAAGTGCCTGGTGTGGGGATAGAACCCACAGCCTTCTGATCTTCCGGCCTCAGAGGTAAGTGTGCTATCTGCTGAGCCACTGACACTGTTACACATTCACCAAATATACCTTCAATTTGGGCATCTTTCGTGAACATTAATAACCTAGTTAAAACAGACTTATTTAAATCAGACCCAGAATTTATATAGGGACCTAACCAATATGCCCTGTCATTTTTATGTTGCTTGCACGCATGTGCAAGAAACATAGTGCCATCATCGGAGATTTCGGAGGTGTGTCACCTCCTCCTCCAATTCAGTCAGTGAGCTGGCAGGCGCGGCCCCTGTAAGCCAATGCATTTTGGAGCTGTCTATGACACGCTCCAAAATGCAGTGGCATACAGTTGAAAGGGGGAGCTACGCTTCAATGAGCAGCAATAAGAAGTGTAGCTCCCCAACACGCAGGCATGCGCGCCCGCACGCAGCTGTGTAGCCGGACGGGTGCCCAATCTCCTGGCTGGCTGAGCTGGCGCCTGCCCCCTCAGGAGTTGGTGCCACGCTGGGAGCCCACCCTCAGCGTGGCAATCAGTCCTTGGCTGATGGGGTGCCTAATCCCCATCGGGCTGAACAGCCCCTTCTGCCACGCTGGGAGCCCACCCCAGCGTGGCAAACGCCCCATGACATCTTTTTTTTCTAAACCTATAAACAAAACGTCTCGGCGGCGCTGCCTCCGACCCCCTCCCACAACCCGCACCCACCCACTGCACACCCAGCCTCCCACACCCTCCTCACCCCAGACTTACCTCCGGACTCGCACGACGATCTTCGTGGACCGGGACACGCCTGCACTCTTCAAAGCCGACCGCGAACTGAGGAAATGCCGTAAGCTGTATAATGGGCTAGATGGGGGTTCAACTTTATTGCATATCTCAGGTATTTTTGGAATTTTTGCACCATTATTAACATGGGTTTGGTGACTTTCATGAATGATGTCACTGTCATAGCGTTATTCAGGCCCGAAGGGTGATTTCGCGCAGTGACTGTGCAGTGACGTGAAATCACCCTTCAGTCCTGAATACCACCACGACAGTGACATCATTCATGAGAAGGGGTCCCAAAAACCCCATGTTGAAAATTTGGTCCAAAAATTCCAAAAAATGACTGTTTTACGAGCGTGCGTTGCGCAGTTCCTACGTAGGCTCGTAAGTTCGTGAAATTTCAATATTTTCACTCCAGATTTTCAACATTGCCATTTTACCACACCTTCTTATGAGTAGTATAGCTGTCATTTTTCACATCTCACCCAAAATTTGTTTCCGCCCTTGTAGTGCAGAATGGCGCAGTCGGTGTGTGAAATCAATGTACGGGACAAATTAAGAAAATCACAGTGACACTGTTCATGAGCAGAGCTCTTAAAATGGCTATGTTGAAAATTTGGTGAAAAAATTCCTAAAAATGACTGTTTTACGAGTGTGTGTTGCGCAGTTCCTACGCAGGCTCGTAAGTTCACAAATTTTCTATATTTTCACTCCAGATTTTCAACATTGCCATTTTACCACACCTCCTCATGAGCAGTACAGCTGTCATTTTTCACATCCTGCCCAAAACATGTTTTGGCCCATGTAGCGCACAATGGCGCAGTCAGTGTGCGAACTCAGTGTATGGAACACATTAAGACAATCACAGTGTCACTGTTCATGAGCAGAGATCTTAAAATGGCAATGTTGAAAATTTGGTGAAAGAATTCCTAAAAATGACTGTTTTACGAGTGTGCATTGCACAGTTCCCACGCACACTGTAGGTTTGCGAATTTTCAATATTTCCACTCCAGATTTTCAACATTGCCATTTTACCACACCTCCTTATGAGCAGTACAGCTGTCATTTTTCACATCCTGCCCAAAATGTGTTTCCACTCATGTAGCGCACAATGGCGCAGTCGGTGTGCAAACTCAATGTATGGAACACATTAACAAAATCACAGTGACACTGTTCATGAGCAGAGGTCTTAAAATGGCTATGTTGAAAATTTTGTGAAAAATTTCCTAACAATGACTGTTTTATGAGCGTGCGTTGCGCAGTTCCTACGCACGCTCGTAAGTTCGCAAATTTTCAATATTTGCACTCCAATGACTTCCAAATACCTAAACAGCACATAGAAGCAAGCAACATTCGGCATTGACAAATGCTTGTTATACCAGGCACAGTCCAAAAGTACATGCATGAGGTTTTCTTTACCATTGGCTGAGCAAGAACAATTTTGGTCGCCATCAATTGGTTTTGTATGTCTAACTAGGAGAATGTTACTGTCGAAACGCTCAAATTTGTATGTTATGAATATCCTCCGTAAGGTAGGATCAGTGAAAATATCTAAGTAATACTTATAGCCAAATCTATAATTGTGCTTTGCAAACCAATCTGAATAAGAAGATCTGTAAATAAGAACAAGATCTTCCTTCTTCCAAAATTTTCTGATTTTTGAACTAATGTATTTTTTTATATTTAATACTGAGAACAATATTATTCTCAACATAATAATTCAGAACTAAAATATTGTACTTATTCAGTTTGGTTAATATGGTAGTGAACCGAGAATATTGCTCGCAGCTTCAGTGCAGCCAGTTCCGCTTCTCCAGAAGTCGTTTATAGGGGAAACTTTGAGATGTCATTCTTTTAATTCTTTGTCAAAGAATCAATTTCCTTGAATCTATGAATGCGTTAATATTTTTGAGTCCTAATTCCGATCTGATATAGCTAGCCTGACATGAATGGCCTCACCCTAGGATTGTTCTTAACATTTTAAAAAGTGGCACGGTTAATTTACTTCTATTTTTCAGATCCCATGCTTCTATTCCATATAGTAGTTGAGAATAGTATTTGGCCCTAACTGCTTCAGTCAGTGGAAAGTAACAAGGGGGCTTGCACTCGGAAGGTGGTGCATTTTACCAGTTAAGAGTCACTGAATGAAGTTAAAGGGGTAACGCAATCACCACCACCATATGAAGACACTTAGATTGCTGCTTAAATTAAATGAATTTATTTGTAGCACATGCTGGCTGCAGGCTGCACTGTAGGATGATTCTTACTTTTCACCCACCTCAGTGTGGGCTTCATCAGTGGTTTGATAGATAAGCCCCCATAAGTGTAAATAAATTTGGAGAACTCCCAAAATCGCTTTTTTCATATTATCTAGGGTTTTGTTGGTTTGTCTAGTCCAGGAACCATTTGCTTCAAATATGAGACTAAAATATATATAGTTGTTTACTAACTCTAGTCTTTGGGCATCAACATGCCAGTATCCCTGGCCTATCTTTGTCCAGATACCATAACTTTGGTTTTAGAATAGTTAATTGGAGTTTTAAGAATTTTGTTTTATGATGTAACACGTCTAGTGGGTTTTTTTTTGAAGCTTTTTTCTGAAAAAAGAGAAAATAATACAAGATCATTTGCATAGGTAAGGGCAGAACAAGGGAAGTTGGATATTTTAGGAGAATCTGACATAAGACAAGCAATATCTCTTAACATCCTGTCAATGTATAGAGAGAATAAGGTAGGGACTAGTACGCAGTCTTGTCTTACACATCTGTTGGTGAGAATGGTTTTAGAAAATTGACCCTTGCTGCCAAGTCTAATTCTTGCCCAGGTATCTTTAAAAATGATTGTAGATTATGAAAACTTGATCCGGGTCGACACCTTGATTTATTAACTAGTCCCATAACTGTCCCCTGGAAATCAAATCAAAGGCCACTGAAAAATCATCAAACACTGCATGCATACGTATTTTGTTTCCTTAGGCAACTACAGACCAGTCAGCCTGACCTTGGTGGTGGGGAAACTGATGGAGACACTCTTAAAGGAGAGGATTGTGTTATTCATTGAATCTAGCAGAGCACAGGATCCAAGACAGTATGGATTCACAGTGGGAATGTCACGTAAAACAAATCTTATAGATTTCTTTGACTGGGTGACCAGAGAGGATCAGGGAAGGGTGGTGGATGTGGCCTACTTAGACTCCAACAAGGCCTTTGATGGTGCCCCACATAGAAGGATGGCAAACAAGCTGGACAGCATGGGGGTAGGCCCCCAGGTAGTAAACTAGGTCAGAAATTGGTTGAGGGGTAGGACACAGTGGGTACTGGTGAATGGGGATCAATCTGAGGGGAGGAATGTGACCAGCAGGATGCCACAGGGATCTGTTTTGGGGCCAGTTCTCTTCAATGTCTTCACAAGTGACTATGTGGGGGAGCTGGAGGGGAAAGTATGTATTTTGGCAGATGACACAAAGATCTACAACAAAGTTGACACCCCAGAGGGGGTAGAAAAAATGAGAAAAGACATGAGCAGGTTGGAGGAGTGGTCTGAAGTGTGGCAGCTAGGGTTTAATGCAAAAAAGTGCAAAGTCATGCACTTAGGGAGCAGAAACCCAAGGGAGGAATACAAGATGGGGATGAGGTACTGATGGCCACAAAGTAGGAATGGGACCTGGGGGTACTTGTATTGGATGACCTAAAGGCGACCAAACAGTGTGAGAAGGCTGTAGGGAAAGCCAGTTGGATGCTGGGAAGCACAGGGAGAGGTATCACCAGCAGAAAGAAGGAGTTGGTTATGCCACTTTACAGGTCACTGTTGAGACCTCAGCTAGAGTACTGTGTCCAGTTCTGGAGACCGCACCTCCAGAAGGACATAGACAGAGTGGAGGCAGTCCAGAGGAGGGCTACAAGGATGGTGCATGGTCCATAGGAAAAGCCCTACAAGGAGAGGCTAGGGGAACTCAGTATGTATTCTCTGGAGGAGAGAAGAGAGAGGGGGGACATGATAGAAACATTAAGTACCTCAGGGGTATAAACAAGGTACAAGAGGGTAGCATCTTTCAAACAAGAAGATATGCAAGAACAAGGGGGCACAAAATGAAGTTGGGGGGAGGTTCAGGGGCAACATGAGGAAGTACTTTTTCACTGAGAGACTGGTAGATGCTTGGAACAGCCTTCCTAGTGAGTTGGTGGGGGCAAATACAGTTAGGGAATTCAAGAATACATGGGACAGACATAAGGGTACCATAGTGACAGGAAAGAAAGAGTGAGCTGTAGATCAACTAGGATCTGTGCTTTTTGTAATAGGTAGGCAAAATGGCCAGGCTGGGTGGATCACACAGTCCTTATCTGCCACCAACTTCTATGTTTCTGTGATTCTGTATCAGCCTTGCTTCGATTCCTGCCTCCCAGCTGGAGACTAGAGATGGGTGAAGTCTGCCAACTTTGCTACGTGCAGAATTTCACGAATAATGCCAAATTTGGGAAATAAATCCATATTGTGAAGTAAAACTTCACAAAATTCCCATATTACAAGCAGAAAATGCCACTTCGGCCCTGAGGGGCTTTACTTCGCCATTGGTGGTTGATCCAAAGTTAAATTTTGAAATGATTCATGGGATAGCAGGTCACATGGGCACGGTATCAACTTGCACAGCCTCACTTCAGTGTAGTGTGTGTAGTAGAAACCTGGAGTTAGTTAGCGCTCAGTGCCCTGTGCTTTAAATCTTTAAAAAAAAATCTATGTTTGGACTTTTCAGTCCAAATTTAGTCCATTCAGTGTCCTATTTCCTTGTATGTCTGTATCATCAATTATTTATTGATTCTGTGTTAATTTTGTGTCTTAAACTAATACTTTCATGGCCAGATATTCAAAACTTTGCCCCAGGCTAAATTAGCACTGCCCGGTGGGCAAACTTAGCCTGGAGCAAAAAGCAAGCTATATTCAAAAGGAATAGCCCAGGGCAAAACCAGCTGAATATAACAAGCAAAGGAAGTCAGGCAAACAGGGCCAGGAGTGCAGGGCAAAAAATAGCCCGGGAATAAGACAGCACTGAATATAGCAACAGGGAAGTGCACGCTGCTACTTCAGCTCATTAGACTCTGGAGCAAGCCAGTGTTGCAGGTGGAGAACATTGTGTGTGTGACTGCACAGAGATGTCTCACGTCTACTGCAAACAACAATGTAAGCCACACACTGCAGAACTGTGCTATGCTCAAGTGAGGTTTACCCAGGGCTAACCTGATTGCACAGTGCTAACACATTAGCCCAGGACAAACGGGAGCTATATTCAAAGCTCCCAGGCAAATTAGCCTACTTAGGTAATCCGTGGACAAACAGGTACATTTGCATCTCATTATATGCTGCTTAGCATACATTACCATGCAGTTTGCCCAGTGCTACTGCATGGTGCACACAGCATCCCCTGTTGGTCGGAATGGACCACCGAGCAATATATATACATATATATATATATGTATAGAGAGAGAGAGAGAGAGAGATATACACACGCACACATATACATATACACATTTGCATATATAGATACATGTATATGTATGTGTATACATAGGTATATATCCATAGATATATATCTACACTGCCAGAGTCCAACCACACCCTGGAGGACAGCCCCCATACCTCTCCAGTGTCCCTCATTACGAGGAACAGCCCTCATTTGGCCCCTTAAAACTGCTCTATCCCTCATCCATCCCTCACGGAAAAGGTGCCGCCCACACAGTGAATGTGGTGTAAATCAGACCTGAAAGCAGAAACACTGAAGTGTTACATACTAATACTGACATATATTCTGTACAGGTATACACTATGATATCACAGTGGTCTGGGCATGTATCCCCATGTTTCAGGATATGTCCCTCATTCTGAGGGTCTGTGTCCCTCGTTGTCCCTCAGTCTGAGTGTCCATAAAGGTCCATGTCCCACATGTCAGTGACAAAAGGTTGAGAGGTATGACACCCCCCCCATCGTGATCCCTGACCCCCGGTAGCCCCTAAATTCACTTTAAACCCTGGTGGTCTAGTGGTCCCCCACCCCAAACATGAATCCCGACCCCCATTCCACATAAAGAAAACAAATTTACCCTGGTAGTCAAGTGGTTTCCCCACCCCCAGCACGAATCCCGACCTCCATTCCATGTAAAGAAAATACATTTTCCCTGGTAGTCCAGTGGTCCCGCCAACCCCCAGCATGAATCCCAACCCCTGTTCCACGTAAAAAGAAATGTTTTTCCCTGGTAGTCTAGTGGTCCCCCCACCCGGCAGTGACACCCCCACTCATCCCAATCAAAACCCATGAACCGAGCCAGTGATCAGCTCAGCCCTTCCCTCACCACAATAGCTGGCCGCTGAATGCAGTATTCATGAGCACTACTAAAATGAATGAGTGAGCAGCTCTTTCATTTCAGTAGCGCTCATGAATACCGCAGTCAGTGGCCAGCTGTGGTGATGAGAGGAGGGCTGAGCTGGTCACCAGCTCCGTTCGGAGGATGTGCTCAGGGTAACAGGAGCCATCACTGCCGGGTCGGGGGGGGGGCCACTAGACTACCAGGATTGCATGTTTATTTTGGGGTTACCGGGGGTTGGGATTTGTGCTGGGAGGGCACCACTGCCACATTACCGCCAGCTTTTTCTTGGCGGGATTAAATGCCATGCTACAGGTCGCGCTAATGCCTGTAGCATGGCGCTGTATGTTTGAATATGCCACGCTGCCATCATTCCTGGGCAATCCCCTAACCCCGCCCCTGCATTCCATTATCTTTTAGCATCGGCGATATCTCACAGCATCGGCGCTAATAGGGCTTTTGAATATTGCAGCCTGGCACTAATCCAGCGCTATTCCAGCTCTATGGATTTGCGCTAGGCGCAAATCTTTGAATATCTGGCCCTCAGGGTCTATACTGAGAGAGACAGCTCAGAAGTGTACTCCGGGGGAGGGGAGGATCTGCGCTGGAGCTCCACAGACCACAGTCTGAAAGGCAACGTTGCCAACTGTTGTAGGCTAGTGCGTAGCAGTGCTTTGTTCAGTTGTGTAAACACAGTAATTCTAATTGCTATTTTTGATTATTTTGTGCTGTTTGCTGTGCATGTGGTACCTTCTTTGTGTTGAATAGTGTGGTTTATTGTACTGAAGAGTAAAACTTTCTGTGAGGTACCTTTATTCTGTGCACATACAGGCAAAGCATAGGCAGGTTCTTGCGCCAGAGTCGGAGCCATAGTGTTAATTTTGGAATCCTGTTGTTTACCGTTTGTTGCTGCTATCTAGTTACTGCTGAAATTCCCCAAAAAAAAAACAGAGAAGGTTGCTTTGTTCCACTGTTGGATTTGTGAACTTTGGTTAAGGTCATGTGCCTGTGCTGTCTGACTTTGTTGCCCCTATTTATGTCTGGAAGTCCCTCTTGATAACTATAACCTTGCTGTTAAGTCTATCTCTACTGGCTGTTTAAATGTTTGTTATTGTAATACTAGTGTGTATTTCCTCCGAGTGCCTTGAATAATTTCTGTCCTGTGCAAATTTCAGTGTGTAAATGAAAGAAAAAATAATAAAAAAAAAAAAGAAATGATTGCTGCATTTCTTCCAATGTACTGTCTCGTTTTGTATTCTTTTGATGTTGTCACCCCGGCCCCCCAAAAAGGGAAAACATTTTTTCTTGTGGAGCACGTGTTTCTCTTTTTGTTGACTCTCTGTGTAGTATAAGAAAATGCCCATGAAGAGACAGTCTTATAAAGCTGTTTCTGGCTCTGGCGATGCTGTCAAGACACTTGCTTGTGGGCCTCCAAAGGGTAGCAGTCGAAGTTGTGATGAGGCAGGTTCATCGGGGCTATCACTGTTAAGGCTGGTCATGGTACTATTAATAAGTAACATAAGGGAAAGGTAGTAGTTCCTGCAAGTACAGGCATTAGTGTGGCCAAGTGTTTCTCGGCCAAATCAGTGGCATCAATGCTGGTGGGTGATGCTGGTGCTGGTAGGGAAGAGAGTGACTGTATGGTGGACAACAGCAGCAGTATTGCAACAACCCTTGAAAAGTTATCATGTGGGAATGTGGGTGAGTCAGAAGACTTTAGGGTAGTTGATGTCCCCAAAATAGTCGAACAGCAGCCTGTGCATGAGTCACAGTGTCATGTTTCTACAGATCCCGATGTTAGGGCATCAAAACAAACACAGGTTGATGAAAAAGTGTGGATGATCGGGGGAGGGGGATGTTGTCATATCTCCAGAGGATAGCCTCATAAGTGAAGATGTGGCTGATGATGATAGCGACCCTATATGGGAAACTGAGACAAAGAAAATTAAGGTGGAGGTAGGGGAACAGGTCACTGGTAAGCCCCCGGCATCCATGCTCTTCTGCTGCAGCTGTCACTGTGAATGACCTTGGAGTCTTAGTAATAGATTGTGATGATGAGTCCAAGTCAAAGGTTGCATCACACCAGAAATCATGCCTCAGATCTCCCATTTCAACCCCTCAAATATTGTAGTCCCTAATACAGCACCGCCGTCATGTGAAATCTAGGGCAGCAAAATCCTGAGTTTGGGATTTTTTCATTCAAGATGAAAAGGATAAAACAGTGGCTATCTACCAACTTTGCCAAGTGCATGTGAGGTGTGGGAAAAAGGGTAGCCACCTTGGCACTATGGGCCAGCATACTCACCTCAAGACCAGGCACCTGGCCCTCTGGATTCAGCACCTCTTTCCATTTATGGTTGTGTTACTTAACTAGTAACCTACGGAAAAATGAAGAAAAAAACAGGAACAAAAGGTAAACTAATAGGGAAAAATGCTCACTATAACTACAAAATAAACTGATACTTAAAATAAATGCTTCAAGGCCGACCTGCTGGAACAGGGGATAGATTTGCTGCTGTGTCGCAGGCGACCTGTGTTCAGGAATGGACTCAGGATGCCTGAGAGCCGGCTGGGGGCAGGGTGGATTGAGCAGCCATCACATGTCTCCACTTGAGGAAGGGGGTAGAGTGACTCGTCTGGTGCTCCCCGGTGACCACGGTCGCACTCGCGAATGGAGCACCCAGAGCGTGGCTGCTGGGGTGGCATGTTGGGTGCATGACACGGTCACTTTATGGTGTCTGCCTTGACATGTCCCCCTCCAAAACAAGTACCTCCGGCAAGCCAGTGATGCCTCCCACCCCAGCAGTGGACCTCGGATCCCCCAGTGCATCCATTACCGAGTAAAGACGGAGTCGCACCAGGGGGGCTACGAAGGCTCTGCCCTGGGAGGCAATCCAGGGGGCACTGTGTCAGGGATGATGCCAGGTCTTTTGGCAGGGGTAGGGCAGCTGACGGGACCAATGCCACCGGATGAAAAAACAGGTTAAAAAAAAGAAGTACTTCAAATGAAATTAGGTGATGAAGGTGGTTGAAAATAAAGTTTAGACACTCAAAACAACTTAGACTAAATGGATCTACTGCTGTGGAATTCTCCTTTCTCCATCTCTTACACTGAGTTACTGATGCTGCTTTTAGCATGCTGCAGTGAAAGTGAAACTAGCTTACTCAGTTCCTGCTTAATTCCTTTCCTTCCTGCCCATCATTTGACCTGCTGAAACTCAGACATGTGATATGGACTGTTTTTTTTTTTGTTTTCAAACTTCATCTTGCAAATGCAACACAAAGCTGCAACGCAAAGTTCACAAGGTGAAGTGGAAAAGGTGAATTTCGGCCATATGAAGAATATTTCCAGAAATGCTCAGTGAATGTGAAGTTGACGGCTTTGCATTTTCTTCACCACTGTAGTAAAACTTTTCCACATCTCTTCTGGAGACCCAAACCTCCCCGATCTCCCCTCCACCGTAAATCAGTGGCCTTGGTCATTGAGTTCTCAAATCCAATAAAAATTGGGTTTAAAACAGTCCTCCATGTCTGATGCAGCCCTGAGTCCTCTTGCAGTCAATTTGTTTGATATATATGTAGACAGTCCAAATGTGCTGCCAACTGACAAGATAAGATCCAGTTTCTTCTCCTTGTTTTGCTTTTTAGGAGTCAGTCAGTCAGGCTCATAGGACATATGGGACCTTGAGGCAGGTGAGGCATCAGATGCCTAGTGGTCAGTTTTCCATCTTCTACCATCTGTTCAATTAGGCCGTGATTTAAACTTACCAGCCTGCTGCATAATGGATGGTGATGGTGAACCTCCAGCAATAAATTTAGTAAGTTTTATGTGGTTTAGCACTGAATGGGAGTTTTTTTTACCAGCTAGTGCAAACGGAGCGATAGAGCTAGTAACCCATTCAGAGTGATGACATCACCAGAGATCTCACAATATGTTTATTTTAATGAACTGAATATTGATGTGGGAGTCTTTCGATAAAGAGGTAACAAATTGTAGTGTCCCAGTCATTCATGCAGTGTAAGTGTTTGACTTTGATGGAAAGAACACCTAAGTCTGAATACACAATACAATGGTAAGGTACTAATAGCACTTTTATAATCACATATCTGTATCTGCATAAGAATAATGGTCTGAATTCACATGCAGTTGGCAGGTTTGTATATGCAGGGAAGTAGTGACAAGTTACAAAAATGTGTAAATGTCCCCCAAAAAACTGTGTTTTCTGGATATACAGTACCTATTATGGAGAAACATGCAAAAACTGGGTGTATCTTCTACCCACCCCGTGGATATGCTAAATACGTACACCACCATTACAGCACTGTATTATGATATAAGCCTTCTTAAGGCGTGGTTATACTGCCACCTTAGCAGTGCATCAAACTGTGCACACTAGTTAATGCTTTGCAAAGCCAGCAGTGTGGACACTTACTGGACTGTGCTAGGAGTGCTTCAGATCCAATTTTTGTTCTGGCACAGTAGTGGAAATGTTTATCTGAGTGTGCATATTATGTGGTGATGTAAATGCACTGCGATGCACACTCTGATAAAAAGCAGCCTCTCCCAGACTCCTCCACTGCTCCCAACCCAGCCCCACAGCCCCTCTCTGATCCAACCTGCATCAGCGTGATGGAGGGCTGTTTGAACAGTGAATTGATCCCACTGATGAGATCACAGCAGGAGCGGAGTGGCTCAAATGTTATAGAGCTGTAGTCATTCATGAATGGGCATAGCAAATTAAGGAGGTTAACCAGTACTTGGATGATAGCCCAGTTCTGGCAGGAATTTACTGTGTCTGCTACCTGTCTAGAAACTGTAGGCTATATGGAAGAAATGATAATGGGAGAGCAGCAAATCATACTACTTAAAATATCAATATTTTGAATACTTTGAATACAGTGCATCACACAGTTGCAGGAGTACCCAGAATGTTCTGTCAATCAAATCAACAGCTGTGACTGCTTTGCCAAGAATAAGATATGTATGGTATGTAAATATGTCTGGTGAGGCAACCCTTATGGTTATAAGAGTGGTCTCACTTGCATTCTTAGAATGTAAGATCCATTAGTGAGCGGTTTTGCAACTCTGTGACTGTAAATGAGATCACTCTTACAACCGTAAGAATGATCTCCCCTGCCATATTAATGTTATTGATTAAAGTCAATCAATAACATATTAAGATTTAAAAACCAAAAATCTCTGCAAAAGTGTCTAGTTCCAAGACACCTGCAAGTGAGACGCTCTGCACAGAATGTGGGGAAATGAGGCATCCAGTTGGTCAGCAAAGTTTCCTCACTCTAAAATAAACCTAGTGAGCTTGTCTCCTTTGAATAAGACATGAGGTCCCATTCTTAGTTGCAGATGGTGGCAGTGCAAAAGTGTGTGTGTGTGTGGGGGGGGGGCACTTTCACCCTCATGCACCACCACCTTTGTATATTATATGCAGATCTCTGCTTGAGTGACAAGGGGAGGTTTTACCCAAATGTTATCAATTCAATTCAAGTTTATTGGCAGGAAAAGCTCCATTGAGCAAGCTCATTTACAAGGAGGTCCTGGAAGGCAAAGGTAGTCAAATACACGGGCATATACAAAAAACATTGTACACAATAAATGAGTACATCGGATACAGAAAAGGAAAACAAGAAATTTGACACCATATTTACAATAAATACACAGGTGCAGCAGATAACAAGATAAGTTACAGAATGCATACAGTGAGAACACAGGTACATTGTCTACAGAGAAGGAAAACAAGAACATTTACACAATATTTACAATAAAATACACAGGTGCAGCAGATAAGATAAATTACACAATGTTTACAATGAGAACACATATCAACAGAGCTTTGGAGGCTGCACATAGTACGAATACTGAGCATTTGGGAAGTACTTTTGTATTAGTCAGTATCCACTGAGGTAGTAGTCCTACTGGAAGAGATACAATGGAGGTGCCGGCATGGTATGGGTTACAGACACGGAAGAGAAGGAGGAATGTGACAAAGGGAGGGAGGAGGTGAGTGAGACTGGGGTGCCTAGGAAGGTGGAGGCACAGAAGCAGGGGGATGGTGCTGGGGGTGAAAGGAAAAAAGAGGAGTAGCGATGAGGTCAGAGAAGGTGGAGGGAAGAAGCTGGAGGAAGAGAGATGGTAATAGAATTTAGGCCTAAAGGGTCAAACCCATGACATATAATTAGCGGCAAATGCAGGGTTTGCATAGGTTAGCACTAGCTAGTCTTTTGAAACTATTTAGAGGGATCAAACTTTGAAGTTTGAGTCTAGATTGTGCCTTGTTCCAAGCAGCCGGGAGCGCATGGTTTACAGCCATAGCTCCAAAGGGGGAGCGGGAGCTTAGGATATCTAGCATAATATAAAAGTTACTATGAAGGGGTAAGCACAGGCAGTCCACTGAAATAGGTTTGAGATGTAGGGGAAAAGTTTTAAAAGAAGGGCTTTGTAAAGCCAGGTGACAGAGTGGATGAGACATCTGGTCAATAAGGAGGCCCATCCCAGGAAACATAGAAACATAGACTTTGTCGGCAGTTAAGGACCGCTTGGCCCACCCAGTCTGCCCATTTCCCTACCTACAGGATAGGCCACAGATCCTAGTTAACCAACAGCCTATTTCTTCCTACCCCCCACAAGAACTGCCTTATGTCTTTCACATGCATTCTTGAATTTTCCCACAGTTTTAGACCCCACCACCTCCTCAGGAAGGCTGTTCCATGCATCCACTACCCTCTCTGTGAAAAAATACTTCCTCACATTGCCCCAGAACCACCCGGAAGGCATAGAGATTGCAGTGATGTGTACGATGGTGAGCATTAGAGATTAAACATAGCACCCTGTGATAGAGTGTGTCCCACTGGTGTAGCAGGGAGTCAGAGCATCTACTATATATCAGCATAGTCGAGTAGTGGGATAAAAGTTGCTTGGCCAAACGTAGCCTGGCTTCAGTGTTAAAGAGAGATTTGTTTCTGTAAAGAAATCCAGTTCTTTGACATAGTTTCTTTACAAGTGAGTCAATATGGGCTGAAAATGATAGATGTTGATCTAGATCACAACCAAGATATTTAAATTTGTTGAGTAACTCAAGATCATCATCAAGGAGAGTCTTGATGGGGGGGGCAGGGATGCGAGTACGATTGGGATGGAGGACAGGTGATTGGAGTAGAAGAACATAACTTTTGTCTTTTTTGCATTTAATAGTAGTTTTGACTGTACAAGGCTGTGCTGGAGAAGATCAAATCTGGCCTGGAGTTCCAAGTGGGCTTCCGCTACCGAGGGTCTGGAAAGGTATATCACTGTATCGTTTGCCAACAGATGTAATTTTGCTTTGCTACTGCTATTTCCAATAGTGTTGATATATGGCATGAATAGCAGAGGTCCATGGATCGCTCCTTGTGGTACCCCTGTCCTGAGTGGGAGGAACAGGGAGAGGGAGCCATCCAACTTCACCTGTTGGAGTCTGTCTGACAGGTAACTGTAGAACCAAGCCAGCACAGAGCCAAAGATACCGTGCTAGTTTAGCACTTCAAGGAGTAAAGTATGATCAACCATATTGAATGCTTTGCTGAGATCCAGGAAGACTGTCCCTGTGACAAGTTTCTTATCCATGGCAAGGAGCCAGTCATTTGTAACTGCAGCTGAGGCCGAGGTAGTGCTATGGGCAAATCGAAAGCCAGATTGATCAGGGTTTATTAGGCTGGCTTTATCGAGATAGTCTCTTATTTGAGCATTCACCAATTTCTCAAGTAGTTTGGAGACCAAAGGTAGGATATTACAGGATGTAAACTGGGTTTGTACCCACTAGCATACTGGTTAGTTAGCAGCACTGACTGAGTAACTGTGCGACATAGTGCTAACTCATATGACACTATACCTTGAAATAAAGTGGTGCAAAGGGATGTCCCACCAAAAAGTCTCCCCATTCCTAAACCCCCAGATGGCCAGCAGCTCCTCTGTTTTTACTGACCAATGGTCATCTCTCTCTCATAATCCAGGAAAACCCCTATACCTAATCCCTAAAAATAATCCATTCCCTGGCATCCTGTGGTAACCCTACTCCCTTTCCCCAGCCCACAGCATGTGCAACTCTTCCACTGTTCACTGCTGAATCTTCACTTCCAGTCACACTGTACATACATACATACATACATATTTAAGGAGGAAAGAAGACCTTTGGTCCATCGAGTTCCTCCCTTCCATCAGAATTAGGAATTCCCTGGCACCCCTTTTTCTTCAAAGCACTTTTTGAGAACAATTTAGAAGGTGATTACAGTACTGAATGATACACAATGCTCTGGCAGTCTGTTCCAAGATATCTCCTTGTCCTTTCAAACCTCGAAGAGCTGCACTTGTTCTGATGGTGTCATCAATTTTAAATGCCTGAATACTGTAATCATGTTTGTCTAAGCCTATTCTTTTTGCTTAAGTGTGCTAATGATAAAAAAGCCCTGTTTCCACTTAGGTGGTTGAGATATACACCACATGTACATATTACACATACATAGTAATGCATAACAAGCTGAGTGTGCAATGTGTGGTAGTCACAAAGCACAAGCAGATGGGAATCATGTGCACATAATTATGCAGACCTCCACACTCATGAAATGTACCTGCCCTGTGGTGTATCTGCCATACCCACATCACACCTCTTTACCCTGCCATATAAAGTGATGGAACTCCCTGTATAGATAAAATGACCCTGCCCCCAACCCCCACATCTGCAGAGCCTGTGAACGCTACATACATAGACCATGGTCTTGGGTTAGTGAAATGACCGAGGACTTCAGACGTCACCACAGTGGAGGCTGCAGTAGTGGTTACGAGGTCTAATGCCACTACTGGATGCTATATAGTGTCTGTGCCTTCGAGGCTCAATCAGTTCAGATGCTGCGGGTGTGGGAAGATGTATGGAAGGCTGTCACTGCTGACAGCAGGCAAAGCAGCCCCCAGAAAATGAAACATACTGTAAATTGTGTGACCTCCATGTTATGGTGACAAGGAAGATATCTCTCTAGAGGCAAGAGATGATTGCCAGCCTCATGGCTGTTACATTTTGGGTGGTTGTACCTTTAAGAAATGAATTGTAAATAAGTGTAACCATTGCTATGGTGCCATGCCCCCCAGTGAAGCCTCACGCTTATGAGGTGAAGTGATGGGGTGAAGTGCCATGCTGTCTGTTTGTTTGAAATAAAATTCTGGATTTACTGTATGTGTGTACCTTGTTTTCTATACTGAGTGCCACTGCTGCTTTGTTTTTCATACCAAAGAGGTACCCAACCATAGCCCAATTAAGGACATAGATGTCAACACGTTCAGCCACCAGAGCATTGATTAGGAGAAGGAGGGGGAGGATAGTTTGAACATCCTAGATGTGAGTAACAAACAGGAATGATTGTCTCACATGCTACTTGCCTACTGTACATTGAACTAATGATATGCTCATCTCACACAGACATACTGTAGGAACATTACTAGACACAATGGGGGTGAATTACCATAGCCAGGATGGTGACCAGCCAAGGAACTTGTGCATGCAGAGATTAGTAATGGCACAACACACGGATCTGATGGTGTGTGCTGCACCACTGCAAACAACAGGACAGTAGTCCACACAATATGCCATGATAACATCTAACAACTGTACTAAATGTACTCCTCCAGGCCATGTGAACCACAACCAGCATGCACCATAACTGAGATGTTGTCCTTCTCACAGGACACAGCACCATCACCCCGTGCATTGGAAACCCACTGAAGCACACAGAACATGAGCAGCATTATGCACCCACCCACCTAACCACTCACCTCTCCAATCACAGGACACATGATTGGCACCCCTTACTCAACAGGTAGACAGCAAACTACTGGGGGGCCCTCTGGGGCTGTTTCAGCTCCACATGACACCAGAAGGCAGGTGCTACCAGTGAGCTGTCCTGACCTGTGAGTCCTGGAACACAGAGGCTGCATGTAGCAAATGATGCACTCCATGAGATACACTGGCAGTGCACAGAAGAAGGTGGCATGTGCTGGGGTGTCACTGGGGACATGGCATGGCTGACTGATGTAGTGGAACATGACTTCAGTGCCTTTAAACTGGTACTAGTAGCAAGCCATGGCTCAAAGTCTGGGCCCTCTGCAGAGCACCTTTCTATTTCAGTGGAGAATGGGCCAGCTATGTTACAGGAGCAGCCTGACCTTGTGGAAAACCGCTGTCCTGGCACACAGGAGCCTCCAGATGGTCACCACATTATGGCATGACACAGCACAGTAGGAAGCAGAAGGAAAAGACATTGGGTGGCACTAGACACAGTGGCTGTCTGTACGAGCCACCACCAAAAGAGTAGGCATGCACATATTACATGCACTGTGCTAGTTGGTGTCCTATTGGTATTTAAATTAATGGTATATGGGTATCACTGCCACACAGCCACCATAACAGGCACAACACTTGTACAGTAACATACATGTACCAGGCAAAATATATCACCTGTCTCTGACGTTCACCCATGCTGTGCATAACCTGCAGCCCCACAATGAACAGAAACTGTGGCTATACCATGTCCCCAACATTATCTCATGCAGGGTACCTTTATATAACAGCAGCAGCATCAGCGTCATCATCTTCTATATTCTTCTACTATTCTAGATATAATGTTTACCTCTGATCCTTTAAAATACTCAGTATCTGGGGTATTACCAAATTCATTTAGTGACCATCAGATTACTTTCTGCATTAGAAAAATGGATAAGAAATTATGTTTACCCCAAGTTAGAGTCTATTGTAATTTTAAACGTCTGGATTATACATCATTTATGATAGATTTGGAAACTAGAAATTGGGACAGACTGACATTGATTCCTGACACAGGTAGTGCTTGGCTCTATTTTCATAATGAATTTATATCCGTATGCGACATCTTTCCACCAATTCAAAGTAGGAATGTAAAAAATAACAATTCCCCATGGTATACTGCAGAATTAAGAATTTATCGTAAAGCTAGGGATGTAGCATGGGGTTAGCTAAAAGAAACAAGCATTTGTCAATGCCGAATGTTTGTTTGCTGGCATTGGCAGTGGTAGTGTAGAAGTTACTGAGCTGCACAATAGGAATGGCAGTGAAGTATTGAACTGAAGCCAACCCCACCACCACCCTGCAGAGAGTGACAGGCATTGGGGTGTGTCTTTCGGTCGTCAGGCATAACGGCCACGCCATTTCACCACACCCCACCCTGCAGACACTGACAAGTGTCACGGTGTTCCTTGGGATCTTTGGCCTTATGGCACCCCATTCCATTAGGAAATACAGTGAGATGGGTGCGATATAGGAGAATGGGGTGAACTTTGGGGCCAAAGAGTCCAGGCATACCTCGATGCCTCTCACTGGCTGCAGGGTGTGGAATGGTATGAGCATTACAGGCAAGAATCTCAGTCACACCCCTGATGCCTGTCATTCTCTACAGGGTTGGGCGTTATGGTTGGAAACCCTAATACCTCAGGCATTCGTTGGTATTTTCACTCCAAATGTTCAACATGTTTTTTGTGACCCACCTCATGAACAGGGGAATATCAGTTTGTTAGGCAGCTGCTTATACTGCGACTACAGCATTTAGCACCACAGGTGCAAAAACATTCCGAACAGGATGTAAAAAATGACAGCTGCACTGTTCATGGGAGGTGTAAAAATGGCAATGTTGCAAATCTGCAGTAAAAATATTTAAAAATGGTGACGCCACACGTAACATAGAAACTGTGCAACGCACAACTGTAATATAATTAAGTTGGGGATTTTTTACAGCAGATTGTCAATTCAGGCATTTTGGTGCCTCCGATCATGAACAGTGTCACTGTGATTTTCTTTATCTGTCCCGAACAATGATTTTCCCACAGCGACCACGCATCTCTGCGCTGAAAGTGTGAAAACACACTTCGACCATGTTGTGAAAAATGACAGCTGTTCTGTAAATAAGGAAGTGTAGAAAAATGCCACTGGTGAAAATCTGGACTTAAAATATTACAAAGTCATGAACTTACTAGGGTGCATGGAAGCTGCGCAATGCTCACTCGTAACACAGTCATTTTATGGACTTTTGTCACCAAATTTTCAACATGGCCATTTTAAGACCTCTGCTCATGAACAGTGTAACTGTGATTTTCTTAATCTGTCCCAAACATTGCTTTCGTACACCGACAGCACCATTGTGCGCTACATGTGCGAAAACACATTTTGGGTGGCATATGAAAAATGGCAGATGTACTGTTCATAAGGAAGTGTAATAAAATGGCAATGTTGAAAATCTGGAAGCGAAAATATTAAATTTCCCAAACTTATGAGCATGCATAGGAACTGCGCAACGCACGCTTGTAAAACAGTCATTTTTTTAGGAATTTTTTCACCAAATTTTCAATATAGCCATTCTAAGACCTCTGCTCATGAACAGTGTCACTGTGATTTTCTTAATTTGTCCCGTACATTGATTTCGCACATTGGCTGCGCCATTGTGCGCTACATGGGCGGAAACACATTTTGGGTAAGATGTGAAAAATGACAGCTGTACTGCTCATAAGGAAGTATGGTAAAATGGCAATGTTGAAAATCTGGAGTGAAAATATTGAAAATTTGCGAACTTACGAGCGTGCGTAGGAACTGTACAACACACACTCGTAAAACAGTAATTTTTAGGAATATTTTCACCAAATTTTTCAACATAGCTATTCTAAGACCTCTGCTCATGAACAGTGTCACTGTGGTTGTCTTAATTTGTCCTGTACATTGGTTTCGCACACCGACTACGCCATTGTGCGCTACATGGGCGGAAACACATTTTGGGTGAGATGTGAAAAATGACAGCTATACTGCTCATAAGAAGGTGTGGTAAAATGGCAATGTTGAAAATCTGGAACGAAAATATTGAAAATTTGCAAACTTACGAGCGTGCATAGGAACTGCGCAATGCACGCTTGTAAAACAGTCGTTTTTTGGAATTTTTCAACCAAATTTTCAAAATAGGCTTCTTGAGAGCCCACCTTATGAACATTGGCAGCGTCGTTTCATTAATTGGTCGCGAAAGGTGATTTCACACAGTGACTGCGAAATCACCCTTCGGGCCTGAATAACGCCATGACAGTGACAGCACTCATGAGAAGGGGTCCCAAAAACCCCATGTTGAAAATTTTGTGCAAAAATTCTGAAAAATGCCTGAGATATGCAACAAAGTTGAAAAAACCCTATCTATCCCATTATACAGCTTACTGGCATTTCCTCAGTTCACGGTCGGCTTTAAAAGTGCAGCGTGTTCCCAGTCCACCGAAGATCATCGCGCCGAGCTCGGAGGTAAGTATGGGGTGGGGGGTGTGGGGGCAGGGTACACAGTGGGTGGAGTGCGGGTTGTGGGGAGGGGCAGGAAGCTACGTGGGACCGATTTTTCTTTACAGGTTAAAAAAAGATGGCCCGGCAGCGTTTGCCATGCTGGGGTGGGTTCTCAGCGTGGCAGAAGGATGGCACTGGGGCGTGGAGCCGACAGGGATTAGGCACCCCATCAGCCATGGCATTTGCTGCCACGCTTGGGTGGCTCCCAGTGTGGCACCCTGTACCGGGGAGACAGTGAAGCCGACGGGAATGGGCACCCGCCAGCCATACTATTGAGCGCCATGCTGGGGTGGCACCCAGCTGGCATTTGGAAGGCTTTGGGGAGCGAGCACTGCCGACGGGGATTGGGCACCCTGTCGGCTATAGACTGTGTGGTGTGGTGGGGCACGAGTATGCGGCAGATATGTGTGTGTGTGTGTGTGTGTGTAGGGGAGTTGCACATGAGCAGGCGATATCTTATCGCTGCTCACTGGAGCGTAGTCTACCTTTCAACTGTATGCCACTGCATTTTGGAGCTTGTCATAGACAGCTCCAGCATGCATTGGCAGACAGGGGCCGTGCCTGCCAACACACTGACTGAATTGGAAGAGGGGGTGACACACCTCTGAAAACTTGGATGATGTCACTATGTTTCTTGCACATGCGTGCAAGCAAACATAAAAATGACAGAGCATTATTGGATAAATATTACGCTGCACATAATTTGTGTATTAAAAAAATAAGGAAAGCAAAATCTGATTTTTACTTATCAGGATTAGGAACAGAAAGGACTAAAAATCCTAGGGATTTTTGGAATATGGTAAAAAAATTACCAGGAAATAAAATTTCAGAATTACCTGATGCCTTTATGGTACAGTCAAACCTGATTAATCTGGCCGTGCTTGTAAATTTAGTACTGCAGCTGGATTAATAACATATGGACAAACGAGATGAGCTGTTGGCAGTTTTAAAAAAAATTGCTTAGTTCCTTCTTATAGAAGCACTTAAAGTTTTTATGATGCCTGCATCCATGGGTTGGATATAAGCAGTTGTATTCGGGGGATAAAAAGTGAACTTTAACATTCGGGATGTTTGAAGGAGTAGCATGGCTGGTGTCCTTGTCCAACTACAGAATTACGTGGCATCTTTGTAACCACATGCTGCGGTTAAAGTCTGTCAGTAAATAATGACCCATTAAAACTTTCAGATAGGGCAGCTGATATGCTAAATGAAATGTTTATTAATATGGGGTCTTCTCAGGTTAACACATCTCCTCTTTCTGGTGTGATACAGCAAAAAAAGGATCAAGAAAAGACAGAAGAAAATGGACTGGTTTTTCATTTCCAAAATATAACTTCCGACCAGGTCTTTGAGGAGTTATTAAAACTGAAAACAAACAAAGCTCAATCCCCAGATGGGATTACATCTTTTCTGCTCAAAATTGCTGCACCTTTGGTGGCTGCAATATTGGCTGACCTGTTTAATCTCTCAGTGAGTACTGGTGTCTACCCGTTAGCCTGGAAACAGGCTGAGGTAATATTGATATGCAAAGCTATAGACCTATATCATTGCTTTCGGTTACCTCAAAAATGTTTGATAAATTGTAGTTTATCAACCAAATAACTACCTTGAAGGTTACAAAAAATATAACAAATATCAATTGGGTTTTAGAGCACAGCACAGTATGACCACAGCATTAGTCAAGGTTGTGTCGTACATCCAGGTGGCCATGGATAAGGACCTCCTGGTTGGGGCCATATTTGTAGACCTATCGAAAGCCTTTGCCACCTTAGACCATCTGGTGTTAATTGACAATTTGAGGTCTGTTGGCCTCTGCCAAGGGGTCCTAAATTGGTTCCACGGTTACCTGGATGGGAGACAGCAAAGGGTCAGACTGGGCAATAATTTTGTATCTAAGTATCTGAATATCAAATCTGGTGTACCACAGGGGTCAGAGTTAGGATCTATTTTGTTTAATATGTATACAAATGGTGTCGGAGATCTAATGAGTGATGTCCAACATCATTTGTATGCAGATGATATAATACTTTATTTTGAAGCTAAATCTATTGGACAAATACAGGAAAAGTTGCAAAAAATGTTGATATATTGCAAATATATTTTCAGAAACACAGTGTAGTTTTGAACCCTTTACAGTCACAGGTTATGTTGTTTTCTAATAAAAAGTGTAATTGAATTTAAACATAAAAACCTTGGATGGGTGTGGCCTAGCCCCTGTGGATCACTATAAATATTTGGGAGTCTGGCTGGACTCCCATTGTAAATGGGATATTCATGTAGATAACCTGATCAAAAAAAATAAAAATTGGGGGTATTGTATAAACATAAAAGTTGTCTTTCACCAGGCATTAGATTAAAAATAGTGAATTCCATGATAATACCATTAATTGATTATGGTGATGTAGTGTATAATGGAGCTGCCGGAGGAGTGTTGGGTAGAGGAGATGTAATCTTTAATAGATATGCACATTTTGCTTTATATGCACCCTGGAATATGCATCATTGCTCTCATTAAAGAGCCTTAAATTGGATATCCCTTACGGAACAGCACAATATACATGTGCAACATTTGACTCACTGCTGCTATCTTAAAAAAATACCTGGTTATTTGATAGAATTATTGGAGGAGCGGAATGCTAAGGAAGGACTGCGATCAGCAGGGGAGATAAATTTTAGGGTGCCAACTATGAAAATAGTAAAGGGTCAACATTATTATGTACACAAGGGTCCAAAGCTGTGGAATGCCTTGCTGGGCCATTTATGGTTGTGTAATAATAAAATCTCATGGAACGTACTAAGATTATGGCTTGAAAATGCTGGACTTTCTCCAAAACGTTGTTGTACCTGAGTGATATATATTTATTGTACACTTGTTATTGGGTTTGTATGAGTTTGCTTATGTGATTGTTATAGTATGTATTAGTGTGTAACTGATATTTTAGTAAAGTAGGACCCCACTGTGAATTACCTTTGACTAAACTGGGTTATCCTGTTTCTGATACCAGAAATAAAACTTTTTACTGCTACTACTGTATCATCATCATCATCATCATCTCCAACAGGTAATGATAGTCTTTTATGATGAGCTAGATTATGTAGTATGAAGCAACCAAAAAAGATGTAATAGACCATCCCTGGTGCCAGCTGCATTGTGCCACCTGTCCTATCCAAACAATCTGAAATGCATTTTCAACATGCTAAATGTGCATTTGATTATATCCCTAGTCAGTCTGTGTGCCTTATTACACCTGCCTTCTGCAGGAGTTTCAGGGTTCAAATTAAGTGCTATTAGATATGTGCATTGTGGGTAACTACTGTCACCTGTGTGGAGGTGATGAAACATGTAGGTTTGTGAGCTAAAACAATGACAAACACATGGTAGTACAAGAACAATATGTATGGTACTTCCTATCAGACACCCAGGTTCTGGTACAAAGGTACGTATGCTTAATACCAGCTGTAATTGCGTTAGTATGAAGGCATCATGTGTGGATCCAGGGTGCTTGTAATCACCCCATTGGCAATGCATACCACGTGCATGTTGATGCTGTAGTATGCCTTACAATTACAGTACACCTCTTCTGCCTTGGATGATGCTACAGTGGGACTATGTGTAAAGTCTACCACACCAACAACTATTGGGAACCCAGCTACTGTGTAGAAACCCTCTTTAGTGTCCTGTATATCTGCATCTGTGCCTGGTAGTCATATGCATTCCTTTAGATGCTATAAAGTAGTAGGGCCCCTGTTGCCTATGTCAGACAACTGGACGACAATGATTAGCTCACCCCTTTCACATCTCCTGCTACTTGCTGGACTGAACCAGTGACATAGTTTGCCATGGTTGTCAGTACTCTGGTGTGCACATCAATGGGGTGACTCTGGTGTGTCCTGGTTTGCAATCTTGGGGTCAATATTGTGTACAGTTCATCAACTGTGTCCATGTCAAATCTGAACCATCCAAGGCATTGTAGTTTGGCAAGGGTTGCAGGGTCAAGTCTGGGTCTGTATATACAGTATGTTGCCTGTAGTGGCTTTACTTCTTCAGCTGTTGTTTATACAGATTAAAATTTATCAGCAGACCTAGTGACATGGTGTGCATCCTTCATGTGCTGCTCCAGCAGTGTGTTTTGTGCAGCATGTGTCTTACACAATGGTGTACACAATACCTGTGAGTGTACTTGGAGGGAAGGAACTGATGTCACCCTCGATCAGTAAATTGTGTAGTGCACTATGTCACTAAACACTGGACCAGTGGGACTTGTGAAGCTCTGCCGGTCCAAGCCTAGTCCCTGCCACAAACACTTTTCCTCCCAAGTACTGTAAGCTTCAGGGAAGAGGACTGTGAATACTGGCTGGTACTAAGTTCCATCAGGGTACATAAACAATGTATGTGCAATGCATTTCTTGTCTTACACCTGTTTCATTTTATTGTGTGTGCTGCTTGCCTAATGCACAGTATCCAATTCCATCATTTGAGGCAACCACCAGACACATCCCCAGCATATTGCTTCAGAGGAGGAGGTACAGGGAAGTGGTCGAGAAGGTGCCAGTCTTGGATGCAGGAGTGAACAAAGATGCCGGGGGGGAGTTGATTGTCTGTTTGCATCACTCAACATGCAGCCGAACACACCAGAGTCCCATAATGAGTGGGAACACACCACAGGATCAGTGGCAGGTCCACAGGCATCCAGAACTGTGTCCATGTTCCTGCATCCTAGGAAGTAGATGGGCAGGTGTTTACAGATGTTATGCATGAGTACATGTGGTGCCATATCATATACTGTCTATGAGGTGTCCTGGTCAATAGTAGGGCAAACAGCCTACTGTCCGTGGCTGTGGAACACACCATCTCCTTACAGCATCATGATGCCAGTGGCACACTGTAATATATCGACATTGTTCCTGTACTAGTGTGTACACTGTGTATAGTTGTATGTGTTTGTAGCCATAATGATAGCTTCCACAGTGCAGGTGAGTGTTTCAGATTCACAGTCCACTGCGGTGCAGGGCTGGGAGCCCACATTCTGTATATGTATGTGATCCCCTACTACAGCCTTTTACGTGGCATAGTTCATGAGGTGTACATCAGCACATTTTTTGGCCTAAACAGTAATGCAGCTGGGACACACATACTGTTTTGGCATTGCTGTTGAGTGGCATTAAAGTTGGCCAGGGTAGTGAGCCCCTTGAGGACAGGGACAGACTTCACAAAGGCCTGAGCAAGCTTGGCAATTGGTCAGAATCCTGGAATCTCAGATTTAATGTTAGAGGTGCTGCACTTAGGGAGGAATATAAGAAGTAGGACCTACAGAGTATGTTGGGCTCCTGTTTTTGCAGTGTAAGAGGACAAGGACTTTGAGGGCCATAATAGATAAGGAGCTGAAGCACTGCAAGCACGTGTAGTCACTGTCAAGAGGGCAGCCAGAATGCTGGGGTGCATCAAGAGTGGGGTGACCAGAGTGCAAGGGAAGTAATCCTCATGTTGGGGAAAAGGAGGCTGAGAGGACACAGGATCTCAGTCTTCTGCTTTCTCAAAGGTACTGACAAGATCAAACAGCATATATCAAGCACATTGCATAGGATATTCGAAAAAATATATACAATCATATATCAAGGACAGTGCAAACGATATTTGATGAAATATGTACAATCATATATACCACACCACTGGTGAAAAAATTAGGTAAATAAATCATGTTATTTTGGGGTAAATATTTATTTTCACTTAGAATACCATACAATATCTGGTGACCTCCAATATCAATCTGTTTTTAAGACCTGAAAAAGTCATATCAGTCCCTGAGTTGATACGGCTTTTACTGTCTTGCGCCAGGTTGTGTGCACCACGTTAGCCCATGAAGGACTCTGAGCTTTGTTTACTTAGCATCAGTTATTATAAAAAATAACACATATGAAGGTGTGTGATCTGCAGTTTTTTTTTACACACCCGCGGTGTGTGACAATATATAACCCTCTCGAGCATATCAGACACCTACATATGCATTATTCTCTATTTATTTCATTTAGAACACAATTTATTTAACTTAGAACATAGAGGATAATGTATGGGCCTCTATCGGTAACCGGTCAGTTAACTGTCGAGAGGTTGCCAGGGCGACCGTGTAAACCTCGAGAGTGAAGCTCGAGAGGTTTACATTGCCATGGCAACCTCGAGATGGTTAACAGTGACCAGTTGCCCATAGAGGGACCATACATTATTTTTTATAGTGTATGGTCCCACGTAAAAGGGAAAACGGCTGCTTACTTTTTGATAAATAGTCACCGCCACGGCCGTTCAGTCCTTCCCTAACCATGCTGGCATTCATCCGTCGGTTCCCCATTGAAAAAAAAGCACGCATATGCGCAGACCAATCGCTGTTGTTAACCTTTCGATGTGACGTAGCATCGATAGGTTAACAACATATGTACGTCACATCGATAGGTTAGCAACCTTAGGAAATGATGATTTCCTAAGGTTAACAGCATTCTACCATACATTATATGTTATTTCCACTTAGAATCTTGAAATGGAACACAAAGAATAATGGGCCAGATAGAGAGTTTACAATGGAAAGAAAGGCAGTTTTAAGCTAAAACAAGGTAAAACACTAGTGAAAACATTACAAATGGTGTGGCATATATCAAATACATAATGGGCTGCAGTGGAATAACACATTTATCTTCACACATGAGTGGTAATACCTTTATAACTAACTTGTGGCTTCTCCACTTGTGAGTTATGGGTCTTGCCACTCACTAGTGGAGATAAATGTATTATTCCACTGCAATCCATCATGTATTCCCTATATATCAAGCACATTGCATAGAATATTCGAAAAAATATATATACAGTTTGTACAGCCAGGACAAGATCCCATAGCAAGTCAGATTTGATAGGAACGTTGGAAAAAATCATAACATGTATAAAAATACAAGGGTAGGTGTGCATACCAAGAATTTTATACACACCTGAGGTATGTGATGCTTCATAAACCCTCAGAGTGAAGCTCGAGGTGTTTATAATAGTTTATAAAATGTGGGAAAAATCCAGGGTTTTGATTTTTTACCTGTGCATCAAATTCATTCGATGCACAGGTAAAAAAAGTACTCTATACCAGGACCCCATTGCAAGAAAATCAATGCACCAACAAAACGTTCATGTTTTGAAATGCCACCATGTTTTTCCTTCCATTGGTGATGATGAAAAACATCTGTGTGTATTTTTAGTGATCTAACCCCAGGCAAAATGTTAACTTTTGGAGTGAATAAAACAGCGATCTAATAACCCCCTGGCAAAATGTTACCTTTTGAAGTGACTAAAATTAATTGTCTCTTGTTATGGGCCAATTTCTTTTCATGCCTTCTGGGAACATCTGCGCTCTGCTATTTACATCACACTGCCACTCCCACAGAACCAAAAAAGTCTTAAGCTCTTTTAACTACTCCCATTCTCTCAGGTGACATAACTGACCCCCTTCTCTCACCTGACAAACCTGCTGCCAAGACAATCGCACTGCTGCTCCAGTAGTGGAGCAGGTTTGCCTCTGTCCTTCCCTGCAGGATCGCCAGTCTTTTATTTCCACTGGGACGCTTTCATCTTGCTGCTCTGTTGAACTGAGGGGATTACTCAGGTGTGTGCAAGAGGCCATTTACCTGCATGTAATTTCAGCTCAGGGGTGAGCCAATAATAGAGCAGGTTTGCTTCTGTCCTTCCCTGTAAGATCACCAGCCTTTTATTTCCACTGGGACACTTGTGCAATCTACTTGAGCAGCAGCTATCCAAGAGATCTGTGTTTTTGGAACAGTTTGGCAGCTTGAAAGTGACTGTGAGTGCAGCATATGTGTGACTTTGTAACTGAAACTGCTCTGATTTGTTTCATCTTACACTCTGCTGAACTGAGGGGATTACCCAGGTGTGTGCAAGAGGCCATTTACCTGCATGTAATTTCAGCTCAGGGGTAATCCAATAATAGAGCAGGTTTGCCTCTGTGGGAGGAGTTGCTGCAGCATTTAAACATCAGCATCATGCATAAGCGCAAGCGTGGTCGTCTGACGCCACTGGAGTAGATTTTGCATAGGAATATGTACCCATAAAAGAGAGGGACCTCATTTTAAATAGGTTTTATTGTTTATCTGGTTCTGTACTTTTTGGTTTTAACTGGTGGGTCTGGCTGTTTTCTGGTGGGAAGGCATTCTACAAATTTAAGGAGTGATGCTCGTGGAAGACTCAGCTGTTTAGATAAGCTGTCACCTGACTCCTTTTCAGTCCCATTTTTTGAGTTAGGATTTAAAAAACATTTTTTTTTCTCTTCTCTCCTAATATGTATACTCGAAGTGGTAAGATGGTAAACAAAACTGTTAAAGGGGCAATTAAAGGGAAGCAAAGGATAAATCCAAAAAAGAATAAAAAAGGTAATAGCTGTGTTTTTACGCAGGAATTGGTCATCACGGCTTCGACCCCTAAGGATTTGGTAGAAAGTCCCGTAGTATCCTACTTACCTCACTCCTTTAAGGAGCTTATGAATGAGGAATGCAGATCAGATTTAGCTGGAGACAATTCAGAATTTAATGGAAGAAACCAAATTCTGATGGCTAACAGCTGGGATAAGAACAGTCCGAATAATACAAATCAAGAGACTTTGATTAATTTATTGGAGAACCAATTTAGTGGTAGCGATGGGACTAACAGGGAATTTGAGGAATTTAAACAATTATCCTCTTTTGACAATAAGAATATAACTCCGGACTTGGAAGTAATTAGTAACTTAGAGACTGGTGTTAAACTCTGTCCCAAGGGAAAATCACTGATTTCTTTTTAAAAAAAAAAACCCTTTCTAAAGTCCCCAATAATATTTTTCAGGACGTTCCAAAAATGAACAGCACACATATGGTTTCCAATATAGGAGGTTATGATTGTACCACTTTTGGGGAAAAAACAAATATAGTGGATCATTCCCAGGTTTTTAGACAAGATGAGTGGATGGGGAAGTAGAAGCAAGTCAGCAATGCATGTCTGGGCAAGGAGATTATATAGATAAAGATGATGGTATTTCATGCTTTCCCTCAGGAATAAAGTTATTTAGTCCATTAGAGATCTCTAGTGAGGTAGGGGTCTGCAATATCGACTCTAAAGAAATGGTGTATTCATCCCTTAATGATGCGCCTGAAGAGTTTTTTCAAAAATTGGACAAAGAGGTCCAGGACATTCATTTAGATAAAGATTTTTTGGTTCAACGTCCGGATACTATATCGAAATATACCATTAAGGCTCTTACACATCCAGTAATGTCCAATGTTGTTTTATTGGAGGCGTATAATGGTATTAAGACAGCTTTGGAAAGTCTCTCTCTTTTGTGTTGTGAAGTTTGCTGCTTTAGAACAACAAATTTCACAATTATTGGGGGAAAAGAAAGTTCACAGATCTAGGCATAATTTGTCATTTTCTCCCCTAAATGTTCAAGAGCCCTCAAAAGGTAAAAAGGGCAAAAAGAGGGGTGGAGTAAGTAAAGAAAAAAGGGGGGAAGAAAAAGCTTGGGCCTGTGGGACTTATTCAGAATCCTAATTTAGGAAAACAGAAAGATGAATTAAACACTAAGGATGAAAAGACTAATAAAATTGGGTCTACAGGTACCATTAGGATAGGAGAGGTACAGAGAGATACAAGGAAGAATTCTGACCAAAAAACAAATCTACATTTGTGGATGGGACACTTATAAAAGATCAAGAAAAGGGGGAGGGTGATTACATTGCGAAACAAAAAACAAATTCTAAGGAGAATTTAATTAAGGTAGATCAGTTTAATAAAGATCTTTGCCCAAATTTCACGTTGGCCAAGGAGGATAGTAACCCCAAGGGGTATGACCTGGAAGCATATAATTTAATCTGTACAAGGAAAGAAGTAGTTTTTAAATTAGATAAGCTATATTTTAAACATTATGAATCTACCGTAACCCTAACCAGCATGATAGCCCATATGTTGAGAGAAGAATTAGGGTTACCAACAGTTGCAGATGCTCTTATTATGGTGACTAGGGATACTTCCAACTCTACTAATTCAGTTTACTTTATGCTCCCTAACATGGATATGGCAAAATTGGTCTGGGCTAAGCAAGGCCTGGTAGACTCTTTGGGATTACTGTTATCAACACCAGTAACCTGGTCAACAATTTGGAAAAATGTTTATAATAGGGCAAAAATAGGAAAAATGTTAACATATGATATATTCAAAACTACTCTTGTAACACTGAATTGGGAGTTTGGAGTTTCCCGTGAAACCTCAATGATCTCTATTTTTGGGCTGGATTTATTGGAGGGAGAAACTGCTACTAATTTACCATCATTATTGCGGATGATTTTATCAACTATTATTAAAACTCATATACTTCAGAAGAATTTGTGGGGGTGAATAGAGTTTGGAATGATAAAGAGGTACTCAGATTAACTGTATTATTGGTTCTGTACAATTGTTAGTATTACTTTTTGAAAATAGACATGTGTTGGATGAGGTGGGTATTTACATGGTGGAATTGAATGAGTGGGAGACATCAGGTCAATCTAGAGGCATCCAACCTTGACTAAGTTTTTTGGAAATACAAAGTAATGAGTCCTCATTAGAGCAGGAAGGGGGATCAGAAAGCAACCCTGGTTATAATGTCCTTAATTGGAATATAGCAGGACTCCATAATAAGTTTGTGGATCCACAGTGGGTTGCTTTTATTTCGCGACATGAAGTGATTATTTTTCAGGAGACATGGGTTTTAACATCTCCTTTCCTGAATGGATATGAAACTAGTTTTGTGCCAGCAATTAAAGGGAAAAAACATGGGAGGAACAAAGGAGGTCTGGTTACAATGATCCAAATTAGGGAAGGATTAAGGGTAATCAAAAGTTACTCTCCAACTCCCGAGATCCTTATGTAGTGGTTAACTGGGACCTTTGTATGGTTCTGATTGTTAACATTTATATTCCACCATGTTTTCACACTTACTCTACATATGATTTTTGGTCCAAACTATCGATGGAAATAGATTTAATGATACAGTTAAATTGGATAGATACTGTCCTTTTAGCTGGGGATTTTAATGCTAGGATAGCCGAGTTCGATAATTTATCATTGTTACAAGAACTATTATATATGGCAGATTTGGAAAAAAGAAATACAACTGACATGATTGTAAATGAGGCAGGGAGATGTTTTAGTACTTTTATCACAGAGAATAATCTCCTAATTCTTAATGGGAGATTAGAAGGGGATCGCCAGGGTGATGGCACTTTTTTCTTCCCAGTTGGTAAAAACGTAATTGATTTTATAGTATGCTCTCCTTTTAGCTATCATTTCTGCAGGAGATTATATGTGGCTATGAGAACAGAAAGTGATCATGCAGCAATTTTGCTGGACTTTAGGACTTACTAACATACTAAAATGCCAGCAGAATAGGCCTAATGGTCTTTCGTGTCTGCTCGTTTGGTCAGCCCCCACCCTGGGTGCTGACCTTGCTGTCCCCCTCGCCTTCTCTGGCTTCTCCCTTCCCAGTTCTGGATATTCTTGCTGCATTGGATTTTGCTTCCTGAACCCTTCCCCTGTACCTGTCCCACTCCCTCTTGAACCCCTCCACTGTCTCTGCTTCCACCAGCCCCCTAGGTAGTGCATTCCATGGCTCTACCACCCTCTCAGTGAGGTAGCACCTCCTCCTTTCTCCCCTGAATCTTCCCCCCTCCAGCTTCCACCCATGCCCTCTAGTGGCCCCCTCCTCCTTCCTTCAAAGCACCCTCACTGTTCCTCCCTATTTACCCTCTTCATGTACCTGAAGACCTCTATCATGTCCCCCGGTCCCTTCTCTCTTCCAAGTGTACATATTTAGCTCTTGAGCCTCTCCTCATAGGTCCTGTCCCCCAAGCCCCAAATCATTTTGGTTGCCCTCCTCTGGACCCTCTCCAGGAGGTTAATATCCCTCTTTAAGTGCGGCCTCCAAAACTGCACGCAGTACTCCAGGTGCGGCCTCACCAAGCAGTTATACAGAGGGAGTATCACTTCCCTCCTTCTGATAGTGTCATTCCTCCCCCAATAAGCCCTTGGTGGATATTGAGATTAGTGGGAAAAAAAGGTTAAGATTGAATAATAAGTCGATGCAAGGAGTTTGGAACCTTTTATACTCTTCTATTTTTGTTGAGTTATTTCAGCAGGTACATAATGGCTCCAAAGGTGAAAGGATCAGTGAATTATTAAACATAGGGTATCAACAGATTAAGACACTGATTTATTCAGTTAATAGTGTTAAGCCCAGTTAGTATCCTGGTTTGATAGTATTGTAGGAGAGAAAGAAATTTGATGAGGGCCATCAGGCAGACAAAAAAAAATCTGAGTAAGATGGCGATTATAAATTTAAATAAAATGCGAAGGGAGTACAAGGAATTTCTCCACCAGAAAAAAAGAGAATTTACTGAAAAACAATGTGGTGTTATGTACCGAGTTATTAAGGAGGGTGATATTAAGCTTTTTTGGGCTTTGGTGTCCAAGGGGACAGCTGATCAGAATTCTAGACCTCCCATATATATCCCCAAGGAAACTTGGATATCTTATTATAGTCTACTATTTAATAGACATCCTACCAGATGATGTGATAGAAAATTTTAACATTGAGGAGGAATACACATCGTTAGTGTTTTCATTTGGAGTGGTGGAAGAAGCCATTGTGAATTTATCAAATAGTAAAGCATCTGGACCCGATTTGATACCGGGAGAAATTTACAAGGGGCATTTGAATTATTGGGTAGTTTTTTTTACTAATTTTTTCAATATCTGTTTAAAAGAGAGATTTATTCCATTATCTTGGACAAAAGAAATATAATAGTTCCAATTCATAAAAAGGGCCAACTTCATTTGCCATCTAATTATCATCCAATCAGTTTTACTGACATTAGCAGAAAAATCTTTGCTAAAATAATATTACATAAATTACAAGATTGGATAACTGCAAACTCCCCTTTATCGATCTTTCAAGCAGGTTTTCGTAAGGATTTTTCTACGACAGATAATATTTACATCCTAGCCCATCTGATAGAAAAATATAGATCATTTCGTAAAATGAAGCTGTATGCTGTGTTTGTAGACTTTTCTGCAGCATTTGACTCGGTTAATAGAGCCAAGTTATGGGAGATATTATTAAATAGATCACATTAAATTTATTAGCCACCATTATTAGGTTATATTATCACACAACATCGGCTATTAGATATGATAATAAGGCAACATTTCTGACTATTTCAGTACAACCGGAGTTAAACAGGGATGTCCTCTGGCCCCTCTTTTAATTTGTATATTGATGCCCTTCTGACTTATAAAGATATAGATATTCTTGATTCCCAAAATTAAGAATATCCTAGTACATTGTCTGGCCTATGCAGACGATTTGATTATTTTGCTTTATCTGCTCAAGGTTTACAAAATAAAATAAATCAATTTTGCTCTAAATTTAAACATTTGGACTTATTAATAAATATGAAAAACTAAGTTGCTGATTTTTACCCTTACAGGGACATCAAATTAAACCAAGGTTTATTTAAATAATGAACTTATTGAAGTGGTATCCTCTTATATATATTTGGGGTGAAGTTTGCTTCAAATGGAAGTGGATAGAGCATTGGAAGGACAAGTGATAAAGGGCAAAACTGATTGTTAGGGCTCTCTTACGTTTTGCTAGGAAATATGCAGGATATTTGGTCTCGCTGGCATTGATATCGCGGCCAAATAATCTATTCTTTGTATGCAGCGCAGAGGTCTGGAACAACAATGTCCTTCATGGTTGGAGATCCACTTTCTCTCTATTATAAATCTTTATTGCAGGTTCCACTTGCCACTTCTAATGTTATAGTGAAGGCTGAATTGGGTAGAGTACCTATTGTTACAATAATTGATATACGTCTCATGAGTTACTGGGTCAAAGTTATTAATCAACAGACTAATACTATGCCTCTACTCTGCCTTAGAGAAAAATTATCTTGGCATAAACAGAATTTTAGGTCTCCTTGGGTCATAAATATTCAACGTATTTGGGCAGTGTTAATATGCTTCATCTTTGGACAGATTGGAAGAAATCAATATCAATATCTTATGTGTTTAAGGAGTATGTTAAAAAGAAAATACTTAGGCTTGCCTATGATAAGGAAATGGAGCTCCTCAGAGTCCAACGTCAGGCCAGGTGGTTAGCTCAAAATAAAATTGATGTATTTATAGAAATATCTTACTCTTGGGCTGTCCCTGTTAGAAAGAAAAATGATTACTTGGGCAAGACTGGGAATCATCTGTTCTAAATATGCTTTTTTTAATAAGACGACTCCACCCAATTTAGGTTTGGAGTTTTGCAGATGTAACAAGGGTTTTCAAGAAGATCTTTATCATATTATGGTACAGTGCCCTTTATATAAAACCCAGCGGTTTAATCTGTTAAATGATTTCCTTATTAAATATGTGAAATCAAAGTATGATATTTTATTCATACTTCTTCACCCTCAGACATTGGAGGAGGCTAAGATGGTTTCAAGTTTTTTTTATCAAGTGTTGAAACACAAAGAAAAACGTCTCTCTGCCTATGACAATTAATTTGTTCATGGATTTTTATGTGTCAAAATTTTAAATGTAATATTAGATTTAATATTTTTTTTCTTCTTTTTTGTACATAATTTTATGCATTTAGTATGTTGTAAAGGCTTGATTGCTGAACAATAAAACATTGAACCTTGCACCAGTAGCATTACAGCCTTCACTGTCTCTGTCTCTGCTTGCAATTACACTTCTATCCTTGTTTCTGGCAAGCTCTAGTCTATCTTTCTGTGCCATGCCAGCCCAATGTTCCCTGTCTCTCTCTGTTGTCCAATTAGCACCCCCCAAAATGTTCACTTAGCGGTGGGTAGCACATTCGTAATCAGCCAAAGATTTTCTGTTTGTAGCTCCATTGTCTGTGTGTGTGTGTGTGTGTGTGTGTGTGTGTGTGTGTGTGTGTGAAAAACTAGCCTGCTGGATCCCATCCTTTGTTTTGTGTGCGTTTGTGGTCTCTGCTGAACTGTACTGATTTCCTCTCACCCAACTGGTCACTCGCCCTCTCTTACCTGAAGAAATAAGCATTTTAATATACCGCGCCTCAGCTGCACAGTTATTGCTCACTCCACTGCTCACTCACACTTGTACCACTCAACAGTGTGTAACCCCCTTGTTACCCGGGGTTACTAGAATCCCAGTAAGACCTAGTGGTAGGCAGGGAAGGCAGCTTGCGAAACTCCAGTTAAATGGATTTCACACTGTCTCACTCTGTTCTCAGTCTCATCTGAGACTGAGGGATGACATCACCAATAGAACTATCGCAGCTGCATGAGCCACATTGGAATCTCCAGCAAGGGAGTTGGTTAGAACATTGGGAGGTTTTGAAGTCAGTCTTCAGTAGAGTTTGAGTCAGTGAAGTGTGAAGTTGGGAGCTTGCTGAGAAAGCAGCTCAGTGAAGGCTCTAGGAGCCTCAGCCCTGTCAGAAGGCTACTTTTAAGTAAAAGGGTGTGTGTCTTCATCTTAAAGAGAGACACAGAAGATAATTGAAGTGGTGGAGACCGCTGTTTTCGGGTCTCAGTGCCCCCTCCCTTCGGGGATGGGGGGCAGGAAAGGGTTCCCTGCAGATTTCTTGGGCAACCCCCTAGTTCTGCTTGTGAAGGAAAAGCTGCCTGTTTGTTCCAGAGTTTATTTGGGAGAACAAGAAGATTTGTGAGTCACCTGTGGGGCACCTGCAACGTGAGGGTGAGTGTGTGCTCTTGCTAAAAGGGCCTATGTTTTTCACCCTGGGACTTGTGTGACAATGTGGGGATTGAACTACTAAATATTGGGAAGCCTAGAGTAAAGGGCTAAGCAAAGTAAAAGTAGGTTCAAGTCCAGAGCTTGTTGTGATGCAAATGATATATATATATATATATTTTTTATTTATTTAGGGATTCGGATCATACCTTTGAGCTCAGAGCTCTTTTACAAAGGTTCCACGTCAAACAGTGACAATGACAGCAATAACAAACAGTTTACATACAATACTCGAATAGTAGGTAGCTAGTATACAGTAAGGATACAATGTCATTCATAGTACCAATGGTGATAGTACAGCATCAAGAGCATTCAACTAGGGTAAAGGACAGTGTTTATATGTAGCAAAGGAGATAAACAGGTGTGACACCTAGTGTGAGAGTCCAAGGAGGAGTCAAGGTGAGGGGAAGGGGAGACAGGGGGAGTGGGCAGCCAGAAGAAGTGGCTTTGTCTAGGAGGTTGGGGAGGTAGTGGTAGTAGGTTGGTTTTAAGAGTTGATCCAGTGGGAGAAAAGGCACAGGGGGGAGAGGAAGACAGAGGGATAGGGCAAGAGGGAGGAGCGGGGGTTAAAGGAAGGGGAAGGAGAATGTGGATGAGTGGGCATTATGGGTGTTAGAGTCTTAGTGGCAGTCACAAACTGTCCTAGTAAAAAGGTGTTGCCTTAGGCCATTTTTGAATTGCGAGATGCATTGGGAGTTTAGAATGTGCACTGGAATTTCATTGAGCCATTGGGGGCCCTAAAGCTGAAAGCACGCTGTCCCTGCACAGTTTGAAGAAAAGGTGTTGATAGGGCCCCCCTCATCCTGCCTCTGGTGGTATAGCTGGTAGCACTTGGTGTTAGGATGCTAGAAATGCATGGGGCAGTTTTACCCATTAATGCCTTTTTTCCAAGGAGACATGTTTGGAATATAATCCTGTTCTTTAGTGGCAGCCAATTGGTCTCCTTATATAAGGAGCAGGTGTGGGTATTTCGATCTGCAGCCATTGTGAGCCTACATGCCTTGTTGAGGGTAATGTGAATCCTTTTTAGTGCAGTGTCTGTTGCTGCGCCATAGACCACCAATCCATAGTCGATGGTAGAAAGGATGGAGCTGGAGACTGAGAGACGGAGGGCCTCTGGAGTGAGATACTTTTTATGCCTATATAGTACACCCAGCTTGGTGTTCACTGCCTTTACCACTGTGTCGATGTGTTGGGTGAAGGTGAGGCAGTCATCAATGGTGACCCCCAGGTACTTGAAGGTCTGAACTTGTTCCAGCAGCTTACTGACTTTATTGGAGATGGTGAGGGGAGGGAGCTTCTTTTTGTGCTGTGGGCTGGCTGTGAGCATCACCTTTGTTTTTTTGTAGTTTAATAGAAGTTTATGGCTACAGAACCAGTCTTCCAGCTTGTAGAAGGATGCCTGCAGCTGGGAGTGGAGGGCAACTATTGATGAACTGCTGGTGAGAAGCACAGCGTCATCTGCGTAAAGTATCAGTTTAGTGTCACATGCTTCAGGAAGATTATTTAGGAAGAGGCTGAATAGTAAGGGCCCCAGTATTGACCCCCTGTGGGACCCCTAAAGATACCTCGTTGGAGCTAGATACTGTGTGCCCAATTTTTACACGTTGGCTTCTGTGTGTTAGGTAGTCCTTGAACCAGCAGACAGCATTGGTTGCAACCCCCAGGTTCTGTAGTTGAGTCAGGTGGAGAGCGTGATTGACAGTGTCAAAGGCTTTGGTGAGGTCTATGAAGACTGACCCTACCAGCTTTCCTTCATCTAGTGCCTTGTGCAAGTAGTCAGTGTAGTCCAGCAAAGCTGTAGAGGTACTATGATTCTGCCTGAAGCCATGTTGGTTTGGACATAACAGGTTGTGTTTGTTGAGGTAATCTGTGAGTTGGGTGGCCACAATCTTTTCCAGGGCTTTAGATAAGGGAGAGAGGATGGATATCGGCCTGTAATTGGCGGTGCATGTCATATCACCATTCTTGTGCACCGCGCCACGAGAGCCTGTTTCAGATCCCGGGAACTGTGCAAGAGCCAGTGATTTGTTAAATAGTTTTGTAACTGGCACGATGATGACATCCAGTGTTAGGGATAGGAGTTTCATATCGATTCCATCACTCCCCATTCTGGTCTTGCCTAGTATTTTGTTTATGTATTTGTAAGCCTCCTTCACTGACACTTTTTTGAAGTAGAAGACAGAGATTGAGCCCTCTTGAGGTGTGCAGTTGGTTTGTTCCCCAGCAGGGTGCAGGTAGTCAGGGGGTAGCACTCCAGTTAGGTCAGCAAATGCTGTGTTGAGAGAATCCGCGATGTGCTGAGGGTCAGCAATCATGATGTTGTCAATGTTGAGTGAGTGGGGGATCTTCTTCTCATCCTTCCCAAGAAGGTTTTGGATGTTATCCCAAAAATTCTTCCCATTGCCCAAAGTTTTTTTAAGCTGCTCCTTGTGGAAGTTGGCCTTTGCTTGGCGGATAAGGTTGGTGCAGTGGTTTCTTGCAGCTCTGTAGCATTGGAAGTTGTGTTTGCTGTGAGAGGACCTGGCTTTTTCCCAGAGATTGTCCCTTTCCTTCATCTGGGCGAGGAGATCCCCTGTGATCCAACCATTAACTTGACCCCGAATTTTTATTTTCCTCAGTGGTACAAAGATATCGCAAATCTTGTTGAAGTCCTCTATAAAGAAACTTAGGGCCTGGTCAATATTAGGCGCATGATCGATGGGGGACCAGTCATACTGGGAGAGGGCAGAGGAGAGGGACCCAAGCTTGCTCTTCCCCAAGACCCTACTATTAATTATGATAGGCGAGGGCTTGCTCAATTTGTTTGACCATGTGAAAGTGACCAGGGAGTGATCACTTAAGGTGTCAGGCAGGACCTTAAGTTCAGAGATCCGAGAAGGGTAACTTGAGAGGAACCAATCGAGGAGGGTGTCTCTTCCTGTTTTGTGGTTCTGCCATGTTGGGCTGTCTACAAGTTGGGTCAGATTGGAAGTACCGACCATGTCCTTGAAAGGCGTGGATTCCCTGCCCTCCCAGTTGATGTTAAAGTCACCTGTTATGAGAAGCTCTGTGTCCTGAGAAAGGGTAGCAATTGTATCCAGTATTTTTTGGGAGGCCATCCCTGGCTTTAGTGGGTGGAAGATAAACCGATGCTAAGATTAGAGATTTGCCGTGCCGTCCGACCTGTGATTTTATTGCTAGTAGTTCATGATCATCCTCGAACCTGGTAACAGGGAGGATCAAACAGCATAGGTAATCCCTGGCATAGATAAGGACTCCTCCACCTCTCTTGCCACACCTGTCTTTCCTGAATGTTTGATATCCTGGAAGCATCACTTCATTGTCTTTTTTCCTGCTTGACAGCCAGGTCTCTGTCAGACATAGAATGTCAGGCACATGGTTGGACATCCACGCTTGGAGTAGGTCAAACTTTGCTGTGAGGCTGCAGATGTTCAGTGCAGCTACTTTCAGGCCTTTACTCGTGTTTCCCCCTGCGTTTGATACTGGTGGTGGGCCAGGATTGGCATGGACATTACCCAATAGAAGAAGAAGCATGAATATTATTTTCTTGGCTGAGAGGTTTATGCAAATGGTGGAGCGTATCTTGCGCCTCCTGCTCTTGCAGTGGGGGAGGTGAGCATTCACCAGGGTGATCTTTATGGGCATGAAAATGGTAATGTTGATAACCGTGGCAGGTGTCAGGTGACCCAGGCTAGCAGGTGGGATGCAGGTGGTGGAAAGCTGGAGCTCCTTTGGCACAGTTGGCATTGGGGTGCCATATAGTCTATTTTTGTCAAGAGCAGGTTCTCACAGGGGTGTTAGTGGTCCAGCTTGGCATCGTGGTCCTGTAGCACCCACAGCGAATAAAAGAACTAGGAGAATAGAGTAATCCATGGTAGAGCAGAGGTGGTGGCACTTGGGTGGTCTAACAAGCACACCAGGAGATAGCAAAGGAAAAATGCTGAAGGTTAATTTCATCCACAGGAAATTAACTGTTGAGATCCAGGATCACATAATATGTTAAAATTCCTGAAAGGTGATAAACTGGTGATATGTAGAGGAGATGTGACAGACATCTACCCAGAATCTACATTTGAAAGTTTTCAGTAAAGGAATTGTTCAGTTTCCAGAGAAATGGCCGGGTATGGGCTGTGGGAGCTGGAGGTGAGTGGCCCCCCATCTTTAGTGACCAGGTCCACCTCTACGGATTTCTTCTGTGGATTTCTACTTTACCTCAGGCACTTGGCCAGTGATGAGGGAAGTACCCAGACGTAGGATTGTAAGGAAAATTCTCTCTAGGAGATAAGTGGCCGGCAGGGGACCTGGGCCAGTGGGGAAAACCCAAGTAGTGTACAAGTCAGGCTGTGTACCCAAAGCTGCGTGCAAGTCCGGGCTGTGTGCCTGGTGGGTTTAGAGCCTGAGGGCTGGAAATAGTGATAAAGTGTTCTGTTGTCTCTAATCTGCATTACCAGAAAATGTAGCCCCGTGGGGGTCCGTCTATGCTTCGTTTGCTCAGCTTGGATGTAAATAAAAGCCACACTGAAGAATCCCATTCCTGGTTCTGGACATTACTGTTATTGCTTCCTGTGTTCGGATTTACTTGGGTGTCCCAGTGCAGAGTAGCCAAACCTAGGCCCACTGTGCCGAGTAACCTCATCCTCCCCGAACCCAGTCCCCACCAGGTGCTGCTGTCAGCTTCAACAGCATGCCACCTGTCATTTGCAAAAAGGCAGGGGTGAGGGGTTACAAGTGTAAGAAAAGTAAACGGAAAGAATTACTAGCCCACCACAGAACTAGCACAAGAAATCCTTATTTTCAGTTCTGTGCAGCACATTACTCAACATTTTATCAGGAACTATAGTAAGTCACTTTGTGTATGTGCAGGGTAGCCATAACAACCACACTCTTCAACATAGTGCTATGGAAACTCCAGCAGGAAAAACTTTGTGAGCTGGGAAAAAAAAGGCATCACAGTAATGCAGGTGGAGGAACTATTTTACTACAAAATTAATAACATTTTTGACTGTTTAAATATTGAAACATATCAGTTTCAGTTTTAACATGCATATTAGTTACAGAGGCCCATTTTATAAGCGCAATAAGACACTCCAGGGTGTGTATTGAACAGATATCACAACATGCTCAGGGGCTAAAGGCAACTGGCCTGTGGCCTCATGCCTTATTACAACCCTGGGCATGTGGTAATATCTGTTCAATGCACACCCCATCATTTCTTATTGCTTACCTCACACACCAAGGGTATGTATAAACTTCTTTTTTTTTTTTTTACATCTACCCATGTTTTGTTTATATAATTGCTGGGAAGTGTTTTTTGTCTAATTCAAAAAACACCAGTTTGAAAGTGCAGTCAGGCTGAAGTGCCATTTATAGCAACAGACTGTACTTTCACTTTTTTCTTTGCTCAATCGCAAAAATACAAGAAAGCTTTATGGCCATGAACTGCACCCAGCAAATGTTAAATTAATGTTTGCAGGTCAAACAAGAACTTAAGAAAGGAGGTGCAGAGGAAAGCAGAGTGCATGTGAGGGAAGCAGTGTGACTATGTGTGTGATGCGGGAAACCATGCTGTTATGACTAGTTGATTATAATGGCAAATTATAACTGGATTTCCCTGTGGGAGACAATGCTTCTCAGATAGTATAAATATATATAGATATATATATATATATATATATATATATATATATATATATAGCATATGCAGATCAGGTCATAAACATTCAAGGAAAAAGGGTTATGTGTAAGTGCATGTATGTACTGACAGTTTACAAAGTAAGTACTTGAAGGAGAGGGGAACAAGAGACGAACAGATATGGGAGGAGTTCCAAAGGGAAGGGAAACAAGTGGAGAAAGCTGCTAGACCCACAGTTGATCAAACATGGGGGAGACATAATAATCATAAGGTAGTGTAACATCTGTGATAAAGGAAGGTATGGGAAGAGGAAGGAACAGAGGTAGGTGGGGAAACACTAAACCAGACTTTAGGAAGAAAGGGAGGCAGAGTGGAAAAGCCACTTACCATTCATTGATGGAAAGGAGAGGTCACTGTAGAGAGTGTGATGGAGGTTACCAAGATGAGAAATAAGGGCAAAGCAGCAGAAGGAATGAAAGAGGGGTCCATTCTGGCCAGGATGGATATGGGGGTGGTACCATACCCCACATCCACTAGTCAGATACTGGTAGGATCATCTTGAGGATTATTGAATGGCATACTGGGAGCAGAAAGCAGGTCAGATGTGAAACAAGGTGCCGGACTTGGAAAGGAGCTTTTGGTGGATGCCATCAGTGTGCGAAGAGAAGTCAAGGGTTTGATCCAAACTCACACTCTGGTATTTAAAATGCGGGTCTTTTTCGAGAGAGGAGCTAGCCAAGGTCAAAAAGACCAGAGATAAGTTTAACATGGCAAGTCTAGACTTACTATCAGTAGCCACATAGATAGTTTGTTTGCACTGAACAAGAGATGGCTAGAGTAGTACCTGTGGCGGACATTGCTGGACTTGCGCTGAAGGGTGTGTTCCAGTTCCGGGGCCGAAAAACAGCCATATCCTCTAAATACACATGGATGCTTGCTGAGACACAGATGGAGGGGAGGTTGTTTAGAGAGATGGAAAATTGTGTAGTATCCAGGATGGAGCTCTGAAGGACTCCAGAACTGACAGGGAGGGGAAGAAAAATGACATTCCCGACTTGGACCGATTGATATTCGTAGAACAAGTAAGAGTTGAACCAGTTGTCTGACTGGCCAGCTATTTTAGCACCTGCAAGTTTGTCAAGTAGGAGAGGAGTTCTTTTTTTTTAAAAGCTTACATCTTATTGCTTTAAAAGAAACACAACAGCATACAAGTAATATTGCCTACCAGGCATACAGAACTGTATACAATGAGCTATCAAACGGATTATAGTATATCAAGTTAACCTAGGCAGACTGGTGTAAGGAGGTGGTGGTATTACCATAAAATCCAGTGTCCAAGTCCAAGATAGCTGCACCTCACAAGAATAAGGCAATCATCCAAGAAAAAGGTGACACAAACATTTTAAACCCAACACAAAGGTTGATATGATCCCATTCCAGTCATGTGCTATAATAAACAACATGGTTAGCACTCCAATCCTCCCCACTACTCCTGCAGACCTCCAATAACTGACTCTCTAAGGAAAATAACTATGAAATACAGAAACATTACTAATACTTAAACATTGAATGGCATGAAACAGATATTATACAATGGCAAGAAAGAATCTTGGACTGTGATTGGTCAGTTTGGGGCTGGACCTATGGCGATATCCCAGCACATCGCCACAGGTCTAGTCTCAGCACTATGAACCCATGTAGATAAGCCTTTGATTGATTGTTTTACTAAGCTTGAGCTTGATTGTTTCATCTTCTCTTAAAAACAAAAAAAGTTTCCACACAAAAACATCTTTAAAATTATTTTTTTTATTCTGTATAACAACGAGCCATTGTATAATAGGAATAATGCACTCCAAGGTGTGTGTCGTTTAGGATAGCACCATGCCTGGGGCATTAGATGCACTGGACCTGCGGCCTCGTGCCCAACCTCCCCAGGCATGGCGTTATCTCAGCACGACACATACCCTGTCATGCATTATTCCTTTATTAAACAGCTTCTCGAGCAGTTAGAGTAATAATAGACACCTATATCAGCTTAGCAGATCTCATGAGGACTGTGAGAAGAGAAGAGCAGGAAGCAAACAGATTAACATTAAAGTAAATATAAACAGTAATTCAATTGCCAGTCCACTGTAGTTCACTAAACGCTATGCTAATTAACAGAAAAGGAGAGGCAGAAAAAAGAAGAGTTGCTTCCCTTGGGGAGTGTCATCCACTGAAGAATCCTCTGGTGGAAATGGGGCAGCCCCAAAATCCTTTTCAATGGCTTCCACTTTCTTATTGGCTTCTTGTGGGTCCTTGTACTGAAAAGTGTGGCCTCCATAATGGATACTTAAGTGGGCAGGCATCAGAAGAGAGTGCACAACTCCAAAGCTTTGGAGATGGGCCTGAACACTATCAAACTTCTTGTGACATGATTTGATAGCAAAGGACAGATTGGAAAACAAGTGAAGAGTTTTACCATTATAGATAAAGTACTGTAAATTGCATGCGGTCTGTAAATACAAGTCTCAGACTGTCACTCCCGTGGTAACCAGGAGTACAGTTCTAGGCAGATCAGGTTGAGCTGTAGAGGCCTTGGGAGATATCCAATAGGCTTTTATAAACTGAAAGAAGGTGTCCACTCCATCAGGAATGCTCAACATGCCTGGTAACCAGTCTATAGAAAGGCTGTCAAATCAGACCCCTCACTGCCTTCCAGGAATTCAACAAGCTGGGGGTTTGCTCATTATGCATTTTCAATGGCTTTGGGATGGTAACAAAGCTGGCCATTTTCCTGTATTGACTAGTAGCAGATAAAGCTTTCATTACCTGAGCCTCTGCAGAGGAGGTGATTTTCATAGCAAATTCAATTTTAGTATCCTGGTCTCCCATGCGCTTCAAAATTTCCTCTACCTGTCCATCAATGGCCCTTATAGAGAGTGTCAGAGACTGCCATGGCAGTTTAGCAGACCCCGAAGGTCCCATGGGCTGTGTTTGGGCCTGCAGCTCCACAGGTGTCTGATTTTTGGAGTCTCTGCTGCCTCCCTTATTAGAGCGTCCCATAGTTAAAAGTGATATCAAAACACTGCTTTGTAGAAGCTGTAAATAGATGTAACAGATTTTCCTATATATTTAAATATTTTAAGTTATAAAGTCTCAGGATTGCAGAGTGGAAATGAAGCACATCTATTCAGTGAGCATGCTGTATAGCACCCCGCATTTAATATTTCAATTGAAAAATGGGAATTAATATGTGCAACTTGTAATTTGGGGATTAACAATACATTAAACAAAGTTCAATTTTATATACTTATCAAATCTATTAAACCTCATATTTGCTCAATAAGTTCAACTCATCTGTTTCTCCACAATTTCATAGATTTTTTTTTTGTGTGGTTTTGCCACACGTTATATAACATATGTTATAACTCTGTCCAAACATAGAAGCATTCTGGGAAAAACATATTTCAATTTAGATACTAATTTGAAAAAGAGGCTAAACTTTGTTTTATTGGAACTTTATCTTATCAAATTCTCCCTTAAGGACAGGATTTAGGATTACTTTACATGGCCTTGATAAATGCCAGCCACTGTATAGCATGGATGTGGAAAGAGCCAACTGCACTCTCATCAGAAATATGGAGTAGCTTATTCCTAGAATGTATGCACACACAGAAAACTATTATTACACCAATGAGCACTAAGAACTGGGAAACATGGCTTTCCTTCGGAGAACAATAGATTGTGGTGCTGTTTGAAATAACTGTCTTGCAACTATCTAGGTGCCAACTGCTAAGAATGCATGGGGGCTGTTGAGTTTGTTGTCCTAAGTGAACCCTGTGTAAATAAGATTTATACTTAAGGCAGATGATGTGAATAAGTACAGGAAGTGTATAATTGTGACTAGAGTATTATATGATTGTAGTGTAAAGAGGAAGCATGTTCTGTGTAGATTTTCATCCTAAGCAGAATGCTGTTGTACCACAGTGCAAAGGCCATGGAATGCAGTTGTACACTTCTGTGGTTCAGCAGCATTCTACACAGGTGAAAACAATGTCTGTGCGACCACCTCTAACAAAAGAATTCCTGAAAAATCACCAAGCTCCCAACAGATACCAGAAAGCAGAACACAATAAGGTGGACCGTTGCTAGTTTGGTCCGTATTTCCTCAGAACTTTGAAAAATTAAACTCTTCTATGGACATTAACTTAATTAAAAAAAAAAAAAAGAAAAAGCAACTGTTTCTCCATATTAACTGTCACTTGTGATTCACAACGGGAGAACAGCCAGAAATGGGACATGACAACAACAGAATGGACGAGAATGGGACACAACAGCTTAAGCAGTTGAAAACAACAGCAAAAAAACATTTTGTTTATCTCTATACGCTATAAAAAATACTGGTTGGGCAAAACCTTGCCTAACCAGCCCGTACTGCCACCTCGAGGTTCAGATTACAACAGACCTCTTCAGCTTCACTCTCGAGGTCTGCTGTAATCTGAACGTTTCGGTGGCAGTACAGGATGGGTGTGCACAGTTGCCCAATCTGTATTCTCTGTGTTTTATTTATTTATTTAAACACTGGTGACTGGGAAAGGTACACTGAGCTAAGGCTTGTTTCCAGGTGGGTCCCAGGGGAAAAGGTAACAGTAGGAACAGCGAAACATAATACAGTACTTTTTATAGTACAGAAATAAAGTGCAGACACAATACAGTGTGTAATACTTCACAGGTGCAGACTTGGTTAAATTAAAGGGCATGTTTGCTGATAATTGTCCTATCAAATACAACTGCAAGATAAAACTTAATGCCATAGAATAGGCTTCCGATGAACAGTGCAGTGCACATTGGGACCAGATTGGTCAGGGAGAACAAAAACTCTGTGCTAGCACTGTCACCAGGGAGGATCTCCTGTGGGAAATATCAAGTGCAGATGGGGGGGGGGGTTTCAGCAATTCCCTGAAGGAGCCTGGGGAGGTGTAATGGTGGAGGAATGAGGAGAGCTGGTTCCAGAGTGCATGAAGGCAATAGGAGAAGACGGATTGCTCAGAAGAGGAATGGGAATGAGGAGTGGAGAGGGTTCATTACTGGTCTCTGGGGTGAAGGAAGCATGTAGTGGGGGTTACTGCAGAGAAGAGTGAGAAGAGGTAGGAGGGAAGAGAGCCAAACCAGTATTTAGAAATAAAGGAGATACAGTGTGACTGGGGACATGATGGTAGGGGGATGATGGAAATGAAGGCATAGAGGGAGCAATGGTGGGTATGAGGAAGGCAGTTTATCACAAAGTGATGAAAGGCATTACAGAGGGTGTCCAGTCTGTCTGGAGAAGTGTAGGGTGTGGTATCGTAGACCAAATCGACATATTGTAGCCAAAACCAGGTGCACCATTTTGGTGACAACCTCATGGAAGGCCGGCAGGGGTAGGCAGTCTTTATTAAAGTAATAATGCCCGATAGAGTGGGTATTATGGTGAGATAACATCCCATCTTGGGTGGTTGGGCTCGAGGCTGCAGGCAGAGGGCATCCAACACCCAAGAAGGGATGTTATCCCAGCATAACACCCACCATGGAGGGCATTATTCCTATTATACAATCTCTCAAATTGAAAGTTAAAAAAAGAATATTGAAAGGTTTATTAAAAGTGTTTTTGTGTCATTTTTAAAGGGCAGGATTACTTAGTAAATAAATAGTGCTTATTATTGGTTTTGGTCAATAGGTGAAGCTGCTGGGATGTCAGTGCGAGCCTGTGGCTCTGCAATGGATCCCCAGCCTTTTGTTCTGGTGCCACAGTTTAGGGAAGAAAAGGCTGGTTGTCTGCTGTACTGTATTTTTATTTTCACTTTAAAAAAGGAAAGAGGATTTTGTTATTCCTTTGTCTTTGAAACTGGAAGTATGCACTCCCCCATCCAGTCTGGTTCAACTTAAACTGCGTGTGTCATTGTCCCATTTAGCTGGCATGAGTTTTAGTGGACATGAAAAAAAGAAGAGAAAGTCTGAAAAAGAAGGCCAGTAAGTGATGTTTTTTAATTTTATTTTATATGGCAACAGCTCACTGGCAGCTGTCCACTCTGCTCATTTGTCTTCAGTCAGGACGTCACGTGATCAGCTGCCCGCCTGTCAGTGCTCCAGTAGTTCAGAGTGGCATTTTGCTTCTCCTGGTACATTTGTTGTCTGTTTTGTACTAGGAGAGTAACACAAAGTGTAACATGTCTCGTGTGTTTACCATGTGTACCAAGTGCCGATTCTGAGTGGGCCGGGGACCGCACATTCAGAGCAGGAGTGGGGAGTACTACAGTTGATCATCGGGATGGCTGTGGAATAATTTTTTTATTTTACACTAAATGTGATCATTACTGTGCTGGGACTAGAGCCAGAATGTTATGCTGGGATAACATCCCGGCTCCAGTCCCAGTCTGACCAATCAGGGAGCAGCATTCTTTCTTGTCATTGTATAATATGGTACAGAGCACCCAATTTAGGGCAGAGTTTCACATGGATGGCATCAATGTGGACTGAGATGTCAAGTTTGCTGTCAAGCCACACAACGGGGTACTTGAAAGATTGCACCGCTTCAAGAGGGAGTCAGCCAGCATGCAGAAGGCCAGAAGTCTCAAGAGCCTGGACAGTTTTTGGCTGGTACCAAAAGTCAAGGACACTTTTTTTTGTTGTTGTTGACTCAGAGATGGCTGGAGTGGAATGAGCACAGGACATTGTGGAAATCCTGCTGGAGCAGGTCTCCCACTACAGTGGTAGAGCAACTGCTGGTGAAGATGACTGCATCATCTGCATACATGCGTAAATGTATGTTGGTGCTGATGTTTCTTTCGTTTTGCATTAATAAAATAAAAAAAGGAGAGGATGAGAGAGAACGTCAAACACCATGGCAAGGTCAATAAAATCACACAAGTGAGCTGCCACAGATCTATCCCCTTCTGAATGGAGTCAGTGAGTCTTAAAAGGGAGTCTCAGGAGTGCATTGATATATAGCCGAGGGCTTACGTCTGCTGGGAAGAATTTGGTGTGTGCCTTCAGTCTCACTGTGGGACACTCAAACTTAATCTGGGAGACTGGCCAATGGATTCCTTATTTGACAGACAGACAGCGTCAGCTCATTTGCTTTCCTTTAAGTCTTAAATCTCTGCCCCAGATGGACCCCTGTTCTACCTCTAGAAACTGGAACCTGTGTGTTTCATCAGTTGGACTCAGACCTATAGGACACATGCTAGGTCTATTGTTCGCAAGCTTTTCACTGCCTGCCTCTTAGACTACTAAAAGGTTTACAATACATTGTTATTTTCTACTGACTTGTCTTGCCTGATTGGGATTGGGAACTGTTACTTGTGTTTTAAAGTGTTTTACTGGCTAAGCCTAGTCGGGCACTTAATTATGATCTTGCAATAAGCCTGCAGTTGGGGTCGTGAGGGCTCCAGAGGATATCGCCTGCCCTCCCCTGCACACGTGCCCGACCTTGGACCCCCCCCCGAATCACAAGGTACTGAAAACGGCCGAGATTGCATGTGCCAAATACAAATGCAAACTGCTGAGTTCATCTCTAAATTCACTCCAGCTTGACCTCTGTTGCTTCTCTGGACTGAGTGCTTTTGATTAATTAAGTCGTCGCAGGAGTGCTGATTGTTTTTTTTCTCCCAATTCCTAGCTCGTTCCACCCTGCTCTGTAATTGTTGGCTTAGTTACTTTAATTATTTATACCGAAGTTCCCCTATGTTAAATATAGCGCTGAGTGGAGCTTTAAGGTTGTTTTTTCTCCCAATTCCTAGCTTGTTCCACCCTGCTCTGTATTTGTTGGCTTAGTTACTTTAATTATTTATACTGAAGTTCCCCTGTGTTAAGCATAGTGCCGAGTGGAGCTTTAAGGTTGCATTTTGCTTCCCCTGGGAACACTGTTGGCTCTCTAAGCGTTAAGGCTTCTCCAGAGCTGCTCCACTGTAGAGGCTGACTGTCCCTGTCTCAGTGGGACCATGCCAACGCCAGGATCACGGTGGTCATTTGCCTTGTGGACTCAGACCCACCCCACCCCCGTTACCGAGACAACCAGCTTAATCCCTTTATTTGTAATCCAACTCCTTAACGAATTTTGCCTGTACTTACCAATAAGCTCATTTTACTCCTCCCACTGACTTTTTCTTTAAATTCCCTTCTCTTCCTCCACAGGAGCCTGCAGTTGGGGTCATGAGGGCTCCAGAGGATATCGCCTGCCCTTCCCTGCACACGTGCCTGACCTCGGACCCCCGAAGCACAAGGTACTGAAAATGGCTGAGGTTGCAGGCGCCAAATACAAATGCAAACTGCTGATTTCATCTCTAAATTCACTCCAGCTTGACCTCTGTTGCTTCTCTGGACTGTGTGCTACTACCTTCCCCACCACCCTCACCACCACCCTTGGTCAGCTCCTCCTTTTATTGGCTGTGCAAGCGTTAGTCACATGACTGAATAAAACCTAAACCTTATCAGCCCACTTTTCCATTTGCAGCTTATCAGCAGCTGCCACTAGAGGGCTCCTACCAATTTCTCTCATAACTAAAGCATATACCTGCTCCAAGGATGCTACTTCTCACTGTACTCCTCTGCCTCTCCATGGCAGCACAAACCTCCTTACCACCATCTAACCTCCCAATGCAGGAACCCCTTCCCCCCTGCCCCCTCAGTGCACCCTGCAGGCACACCTCTATGCCTCCCCTCACTCGCCAGTATTGGACCTGGTACATGCCCACCACAGCTTTATTTCTGCCACAAACCTGCCACTCTCTTATCACCCAGGGCTAACAATCTTAAAATCACTAACCCTCTGTCACCCATCAGCCTCCTCTTCTTGCCACTACACTAATCCATACAAATCCTATTCCAAGACCAAAATGCTGTATCTCTATGCCCTTCTCCTGCTCCTGTCAGGGGTCATAGAGGTAAACCCAGGGCCAAACCCAACCTTCACCCCCACCCCTTTCTCTCTCCCCAAAGGCCTATGCATACACCACCTAAATACCTGCAGCCTGCTATCCAAAATCTTGCTACTACAACCAATCGCACTAACTCTTCACCCCGACATACTGACCATCTCCGAAACCTGGCTAAAACCATAGCATACCGATGCCGAAGTCTCCATCCCAGGATACACAATAATAAGGCATGACAGGCATGGGAAAAGGAAAGGTGGAGGCATGGCTACATATATCTCAAACACTCGTCAATTCACTCCAGTGGAGATCCCTTCCCTCCATGCAAATTTAGACTCTACTCTCATTAAAATATCACTTCCATATACTTCCCCTATTTATGTGGCATGCACATACTGCCCCCCAGCCACACCCACTGATGTTATACTCTCCCATCTAAGCACATTACAATCCCTAGCTAAAGGAGGAGAGCTTCATGCCACAGGGGGTTATAATGTCAACTGGTTAGGTGTGGATAAACTCCAACTGAAGACTAAAATAAAGGCCCACGACCTCACACAACTGATAAAAGAGCCTACCAGACTTAACCTCAAGACAAAAAATCACTCCCTACTGGACTGGGCCCTCACCACTCATCCACATAGAATCCTTAAAGCAGGCCTACTTCCAGACTGTATTAGTGACCACCATATGGTTTACCTGGTCAGGAAAGTTCATAGCCCCCCCCCCAAAGCCACTGCACACCAGGTCTTACACCTCCCTAGACCCAGTGTCTCTGCCACCTGGGCAGGGTAAACTGGTCTTGCATCACAGAGGCATCTAACATTGACACTGCCTTCAATGCATTCAAACTCAGATTCCTAAACGTATGGGACAAGCACGCTCCACTGCGCACAAAGAGAGTACGTGGAGCACATCTCCCCTGGATCACGGCTGATTTAATCAGAACTTGCTGCACCAGGGACCATGCCTGGAAAGCTTACAAGAAACTGGGAACCCAGGCCTTCCTTACAACCTACAGAGCCCTTCGAAATTCTTGCACAAATTGCATTCGCCAAGCTAAAAAAGCCTTCTTCCTATCATCCTTTAGTAATAATTCAAACCACCCTACGGACTTCTGGAAATCCCTGCTCTCTACCCCTACCCAACCACCCTCCCAACTATTTTAGTAGATGGCACCCCTATCTCTGACCACATCGGTGTTGCCGAAGCTTTCAACACCCACTTCTCCAGCTGCGCAGACAACCTTCAATCCTCCCGCCGGAATATACACACACCGCAGCCCCTCCACACAGCACCCCCACACATGGCACCCTCCACCAAGTCTCTTCTTTTGTATTCTAGCCAGTATCCCCGCAGAAGTCCTCCACGCCCTATGGGCACTGAACCCCAACAGAGGCAAATGCCCATCAGCTCTTGACTCCAAGATGCTATTCCTGTCAGCCCCTGCCATAGCCACCCCACTGGCCGCACTCTTCAACCTCTCCTTCTCCCTGGGTAAGGTACCAACGACCTGGAAAAGGGCCACTGTAATACCCCTACCTAAAGGCGGTGACCCCTCCTCCCCAGGGAATTACAGACCTATCTCCCTACTCCCGATACTGTCCAAACTTCAGGAGCGACTGGTCCTGTCCCAACTCTCCCAGTTCCTGGACTCCTCCTCCTTTTTTACTCCTTTCCAATCTGGCTTCCACAAATTCCATTTTACCATCACCTCCCTACTACGTGTCACTGGGAACATCCTCACAGGTATCGACAAAGGACAAGTCACCATGGCTATTTTTATAGATCTAGCAAAGGCTTTCGATACCGTCTCGCATCCCCTAATTATCTCGAAACTTGCGGATGCAGGACTAGCCCACCCAGCTGTAGACTGGTTCCAAGACTACCTAGCGGGTAGGATGCAATTGGTCAGACTGGCATCTCACACATCAAACCCCCTACCGATTACAGCGGGAGTCCCCCAAGGATCAGTCTTTGGACCAATGCTCTTTTCCATTTTTCTTAATGGCCTCCCCTCTGCATGCTTCCACTCTTCCATCCAAATGTATGCAGATGATACAGTTCTGTATGCCTCAGGCCCTTCATCAAGCAGTGTAGCATCTCTCCTCCAGGAGGACTTCTCAGCCATCCAGCACTGGTTCATGTCAAACCAGCTATCTCTTAACCCTAAAAAAACGGTGCCTCTTACGTTTGGCTCCCAACAAAGACTCTCCCGACAAACCCCATGTCCCCTATTCTCTACCTTGGAAGGGACACCCCTTGAACAATGCACTAGCTTTAGATATCTAGGCATCTGGCTTGACCAACACCTAGATTTCGCCTCTCACATAGACCCCCTGCATAAGAGGCTACTCCCTAAACCGGGGTCACTCTATCGTAACAAAACCTGTCTCCCCAAGCAAATGAGGCACACCATAGTACAAAAAATGATACTCCCAGTACTGGATTATGGCAACATAGTTTACTCTACTGCTCCTGCAACTACCCCTGGCAAGCCTCGACACTCTATTTCACGCTTTCTGTCGTTTCATCCTTGACTCCCCTCAATCCACTCACCACTGTACTTTATACTGCTCCCTAGCCTTACCATCACTACAAGACTGCAGATCAATAAATTGCGCTAGGTTTGCTGCGAAATTTTGGACCCTCTCCCTCCCTTGAATCCACCTTATCCCAACAACCCCCCCCCAAGTACTCCCTAAGAGGCACAGACCCTAGACTTCTACATGTCCCACTTATGCGCACTACCAAAGGCCAGTCAGCTTTTAAATTTAGAATCCCCCAGATCTGGAACGCCCTCCCCGCCCCCATCAGACACATACAAAATCCTGGTCTCCACACCAGACTACTCCAGGCACATTTCTCCTCCATCTGCTCCTGCTAATGCTATAAGCTCCAGCTCCCACAAATTAAATGTTCGTACAATAAAAAAAAAAAAAAAAACTGTTATGTGTTATGTGCATATCTGGCTGAAAACTCCCGGCACTGTTTTGCCTGGAGATTACGTCATACCTATACCCTATTGTTAACTCTTACTCAAAGACTGTATTATAAAAGCACAAATTCTTATGCTATTGTATGTCAAGTCACAGTACTTGTAACTGTTCTATATCTGCCATGTACTGGGCCTAGGCCCCCAGGTTGCATCTGGAATCGAGCATGTTGCTCAGTATGCCTTCCTGGTAAAACTCGTAAATAAATAAATAAATAAAGAGGTTTCTGTCCTGTGTTTTACTTTGCATTCTCCTATCCCTTGTGAACATTTCCCTTACATATTAAGTAGTGCTTAGTAGCATTGCTAAACACCTCATTTGAATGATCTGAGTACAGTATTGGGGTACCAAACACAAGTATGGGCAACAGTTTGGCTAATAGTGTTTTTTTCCGTATAATACTGGTTGCTGCCACCCTTATCTTTAGTATTGCTAATACATTGCCTGGGTGAATTGTGTCCAAAGATTAACTGGTCAAGGATCCACCAGAATTGAATGCTGCTAGTACCTGCTCCGGAATTGCGATCTAACTACAATGTAGTTGCATACAGCAAACATGTAACTACAGGGTAATTACTCTGTTGCATGCAACTAATGGTTAGTTACACTGAAACCAACACTTCAAGTGTAACTAGTTAAATTGTTACTGGTGCTATGATCTGCACTGCAATTTGTAATGTTGCTATTATCCCTCATGGTAGATTTTGTCCCAAGGCTACAGGTCAGTGGCCTGCCTGTTTTACTTGCAAATTGCTATCACCCTTCCTTGCTGCAAACATATTCCTTGCAATATTAATTCTACTGATCTGCTTACCCACAGCATTGCTACTGAAACCTATAGAGCCCTCATAGATAAAGGAGGCTATCTCCCTTGGTTCAATGCTGATACCAAGGCTTACTGATCCTCCAGAACAACACTACAGTACTCGAGCCTTGAAGCCATATGCTCCCCACATTGGACATCTAACTTTGGTGGCACTTGGGAGTGCTAATGGTTTGCCTAACATGACTGTTACTCCAGGACCACACATCTGCCCCTCCTTCTTAGGAGTAAAACCTTGAGACTGAAGCACTACTTCAAAGTCACCAGAGACCTTACAATAAAGTTATTCCTACTGTCCGGCAATGTCCACCCCAACTCAAGCCCTGCTGGTAGCTCTGGGTCTGCCAGCCATAGCAAAGGACTTCTGAACACAGTATCCCTAGATATCGGTAGTCTACCACCAAATATGCCCTGTTCAAGGTCTGGTTTCAGTTAGTACAACCAGACATTAGTTGCCTATCTGAAACATGGCTCAGTCCACACATACCTGATGCCACTATTTCATTTCTAGGCTTCAATATCTTCAGGGAGGATAGACTAGGCAAGCAAGGTGGGGGCTGCCTTATCTACCTCATATCAGATGTGCACATCTCTAAAATAGTCATCAAAGATCTAACCAGGGACTGTGAATTAAGCAATAATGCCCAACAGGGTGTGTGTTGTGCTGGGATAACATTACACCTCAGGTGGTTGGGAATGAGGCCGCAAGCCTAGTGCTTCCAATGACTGAGGCATGACGTTATCCCAAATGACACACACGCTGGAGGGCATTATTGCTATTATACAATGGCTCGTTGTTATACAGAATAAAAAAATAATTTTAAAGATGTTTTTGTGTGGAAAAATACTTTTGTTTTTTAAAAGAAGATGAAACAATCAATCAAAAGCTCAATAAAACAATCAACGGTAGGCTCCATAAAACAATCAGTCAAAAGCTCCATAAAACAATCAATCAAAAGCTCCATCAAATGCTCATCTGCAGGTTCACAGTGAGGCTGAGACTAGACCCGTGATGTTACGCTAGGATAACATCATGGGTCCAGCCCAAGACTGACCAATCAGAGTCCAGAATTTTTTCTTGCCATTGTATAATGCCTAGCAATAAAGCTTTTGATAGGGTGAGGGCACACATCCCTTGTCATCCTGTTTGTATACATTATATCCCACCAGGTAAACAGAATCCAGGCATAGAGTCATTCATTCACTACTTCAAGCAACTCATTCAGAACTGGGAATACATTGTTACTGATGACTTAAGCATCAATTGGAATGTTAAGTCCAGCACAGATGATAAGGATAAGATGTCCAGCCTATTTCTCACACAAATGGTCACTGAGCATACCACAACCAATTATAAAACAGGAACCATGATGCTACTTTACTAGGTACTAGTTACACACCCAGATAGGGTTAAAGTTGTCAGAGTTCTGCCAGCTACCCTAAGTGACCTCTCCCCTGAGCAGTGTCTGGCCAGTTAAACAAACAAGGCCACCCCCAGATCACAGCCAGCCAAGTCCTAAACAAAAAGAAGGTGCCTGAATTCAAATCTTACTTGTCCCAATCCCAAACTGATTAGAGCTTTTCAGATGCTATTCCCCATATTGACAGCCCTAGACTTCTTTTTCTCCAAGTTCACACATCTGTGATAAATCTGTACCCTTTAAAAAATGCAAGGGAAGAAGAACACAGTCAGGTTGTGTCACCTCCAGACTCCTTGCCTGCATGAGGGACAATCTGTGGGTGCTGGCCAAGGAAACAGGGTCCTCTATCTCTCTGCAGTGGTACAAGAAAACCTGCAAAAAGTGCACCAGTATGATTAGAAAGGCCAAATCTGACACCCAGAACTGGAGCAATGACAGAAGATTCCAGGATGTCTCCGAGCTCCTTGGCAAGGAAGTTAAAACCACTCCTCAGATGCTCAGGGTAGAGGTTCAGGAGGTCCTTGATCCTACCAAAACTGCCAGTTCCTTCAACACAGACTTTACCTTCCTGAGTTACATCATCCCCGCTGAGCCTACCCATACCCCTTGCAGGGAACTTGGTCCTGACATTTCCCAGATGGTGGGCTCTGAACCAGGGTACACAAAGTTCTACTTTAAGGCTGTTTCAGTCAAAGACACCTCGAATTACATCAGGAGGGTAATTGACAAAACTAGGTGAGTAGTGATTCAGTTTATATGAAATTTCTTATCCTGGCAGTACAGGAACTTTCACACCTCATCTGTAGAATTTTTAACTTGTCCCTGTGCTACCCACACTTCTCCAAGAAATGGAAATCCACACTGGTTATATCAGTTTACAAAAGGGGTGGCAGCACTAGCCTTGCTATTCTCTACCTCTGTCCAAGGCCTTTAAGGCCCTGTCCACACTACAACATGTTGTGCTTTAACGTTCTCAAAAACGTTACTGCCTTAACTGTTACAATGCATCCGTACTGTAACGGTAACGTTTTTGAAAATATTGCAAGCTGGAGCTGTTGCATCTGTATTGATGAAAATAATCCATATTTGCTACTGGTTTTAAGAATGGTATTTCACATTTTGCAGTATTCTGGTAGCAAGGAGGACCATTTCACCTAGCAGACGAGCATCCGCACTGGTAAGCAAACCATTACCAACTGTATAAAAGTTCTCATTCCGATCTCAAGACTACCTCTGAACAGGTCTTGAGATTGGATCCAAAAACAGCAGTGGTAACATTACAGATGCAGACAGGAACCGTTTTAACAAAACCCTGTAACAGTTTAGCCACTCTGTAACATTAATAATAAGGCAGTGTGGACAGGGCCTGAGAGAATAGCCTCTGATCAACTTGTCACATACTTCAAAAAATACAGTGTCCAGTGTGTACAGCAGTAAGGCTTCCGGAAGCTACACAGCACCAAAATAGCACTGTTGGAATACACCAGCTATGCTCACGAGGCCCTTGACGATAGTGACTTTGTCAGATCTATATATATTGACCTTACTAAGGCCTTCAACCTGGTCAACCATAAGCTACTACTTAAAGAGCTGCTGACAAGATTTTTACATGTCAGGCAGGCAACTCTTTCTGGGAAGTTGCCTGCCCAATTAGCTAAATAAACTAGTTTTTGAAAAAATTTTTTGAGATTAAATACTTAAATTTTAACTTAGAATGCCTGGCTCGTACCTTCCATACACAAGCCGAGCGGCCATCTGAGCGCTGCAGTCACACTCCAAAAAAACAGCTTTTTGATAATGGGAGGTATGGAATGGGGCTACAGGTGCTCCATATAGAGTATGGAATGAATAGGGGATCAGGGGAGGGGGTTGTCAAACTGTACTTACATGATCTTTGCTGGCAGTTCTCCATGTATGGGGCTAATATAGCCCCATGGATGTAGAACTGCCAGCAAAGAATGGTAGTACAGTTTGACAGCCCCTCTCCCCCAGTCCTATTCCCATTTTATTACTCCCTACATAGATTCCCTTCAGCCCTGGCCTATACCTTCCGTCATCAAAAAGCTGTTTTTCGGTGTGTGGTTTGGCCACTGACAAAATGGCTGCTTAGCTTTCCAACACTATCTACCTGCAGCAGAATATCCTGTTAAAGCTGTGATTTCAGAACACATTTTAACCAAGGAGCCATACCTGTGGACATCGAAAGGCTGCTGCTCCTGACTGATCTACTTTGGAAATGGACAGAGTTTGTCCCAGCTCCCCAGCGCCAAGTTCTGTTGCAGCTGTTCTCAAGCCTCATGGTAATCCAAACCAGAGCTACTATGGAACCATCGGTGAGTGAGATGTTTGCCAACTTAATGCATCAAACGGCAGAGGTAATGCTTGCCTCCAATAACACAACCCTGGCCCTGCATCAACTGGACGCACGGATTGTCCATATCGAACACAAATCTGCCTCCCATGATGCCGCACTTAGTGACCTATCCACCACATTGAGAGATCAGGCCCATCTAATTCAGGCCCTCTGGGACAAAGTGGACAACCTGGAAAACAGGAGCCCCCAAAACAACTTGTGGTTCCTGGGTTTCCCGGAGGGCACCGAGTAGGACAGGATGACTGAGTTTTTACAAAAAGAACTACCGCGAATTCTCCACCTCCCCGAGGGCACTAGACTAACAATTGAGCAGGCCCACCACTCCCTACTGCATCGCCCAAAGCCTAGGGAAAGACCGAGGTTGATACTAGCAAGATATCTGAATTTTTCTGAAACAGAAGCCATTCAAAAATGGGCCAGGGAAATGGGCTTCCTGGAATGGAAAGGACAGTGGATCCTCATTTTCCAGGACTATTCTAGAGAACTTGCTCAAAAGAGAAAAGAATATACCAAAGCAAGATGGCTGTTACACGCCCTGAACATCCCATTCTCACTCCAGTACCCTGCCTCCATAAGAATTATCCTCAGTGGGACCCCCATGATATTCAGCACTCCTGAAGCCCTAATGGACTTTCTTGGTAGGACCTGGCTGCAGTCAATAAGAACCACTTCCATCTCTTTACTGGTACACCACAGTACCCTTCGCAGCAGATGGACACTACCCCCCCCAGAAAATGAAAGTTGGGCCCCACATCAAGACCTGAAGGATTACAATCACTATGGTGAAGAACAGCAGGAGCCATGGTCCCTACTTTCCCGCTCCAGAAAAAGAGCACAGCAAGTTAGACACTTGGGGAGAGACCATCCACTAGACAGGGAGAGGTCGGGTAGCACAGTGGGGGCCCAGAGGACACAGTTAATCCAGAAGCAGTACAGGAAACAGGTAAGCAATAAGTCATGACAGGGTGTGTATTAGACAGTTCTAACACATGGCTAGGGGGGGTGTAATGAGGCACGAGGCCACAGGCTGAGTACGTCCAGTCCCCTTGCCGTGCATTAGAACTGTCTAATTCACATCCCTGGAGTGGCTTATTGCACTTATAAAATGGTTCTGTGAATTCTAAATAGGGTTTCTAGTTTTAGCTGTGCATTAGACACTTCTAACACATGGCTAACAACCAATCAGATTGCTTGAAATCCTTTGTCCATTTTATAAAGACTCTTAGCCCATACTTCTTGAATAACAAAGATGCACCCTTGGCAACACCATTACTGATGAACAACCCAGCAAAGGAAACCAGCTCTGTCTCCTCGGATCCGCTAGCCTTGGGACCTACCTCCAAACTCGAGCAGCACTCCTGGGCCTCAGTAGTCGAACAAAGCCTCAGAAACTAAACCATGGATTTCTCCAAGGAAGCAGGCCCCCTCTGAAGATGTGACGCAGCTGACTTTGGACAAATACAATGAAGTCACTCAGCAGCAGTTGCCTTCTCCACCAATCTCTGTTATGCCAGGCTTAATGCCAGCCATATTCAAATAAGTAACATCTATCTTTCAGATGAGGGTAGAGTTAATGAGGGGTATGTGGGGTTGGGGGGGGGATTAATGGGGAACAGCAGCTCAGGATCTCCAGTCTGTAAGTGATTTTGTAAATCAGGATGGAGATTGTTGGCTCTGTTATTCTCTTGCATCCCAGGACACAAGGCAGCATTAATCCTGCCTTATCCCCCCCCTCCCCTCAACCCCAAAATGAAGGCCATGCTTGTTTATGTTACTTTCATTTGCAGGCAGAAACTACACCTGCTTGGCCTACTCGAGACTTCTAACTGTATAAAATGAATTCAGGTTGGACAGCATCAGGAAACCTCCCTGCACTCAGATTAGCCCCCAGAGATAACAAGCACTGTCTACAAATAGGCTCACAAATAAAGGGTTCTTCAGACACTGCTTTGCAGTTATAATAATTTGAACTCTCAGTGGGTTACCCACAGGTTACTTGTCATAATGTGCACCAGCTGTCACTGGCCCCTCAAACACAGCCTTTTCCATGCCTCTTATGATGGCAGATGTCCAGCATCCACAGCCATGAGTCAGAGCATTTAGCATTTAGGTTAGTGACAGTAAAAGGCAGGGGTGCCCCAACACACAGGCACCAACTAAAGTGATGTCAGTATTTGCCCCAGATTTCAGACAGCCAACTGGTATAGGGGGCAACCTCCCTTTTTGCAGAACTACGCGTCGAGCTACATGGCTAGGAAAGTGGCTGACTCCACTATGCTGACCATCTACCCCTCACGCTTATGTACTCATGTGAATACCTCAGAGATGTAGATGCTCATACTACCCAGACAATTACCATGGAAAGCTTATGGAAATGTAAAGATATTTGCATCTCCTTAGCCCTGGGTAGAAGCAACAGCAGCAGCTTACCACAGCAACAGCCCACCACCACACCTGGTGATTTGGAAAGCCCTGATATAGGATTTGTAATACCCACGGTGCACAACCCCCATTCCCATCTGCTATACTCAACCTCATATGGGTTGTGACCCACTCAACCCACAACCCCAGGTAAGCCTGACCAGTCAACGGGCACAGGATGCAGCCGACTTCAGGTCAGACTAATACCATGAGAAAACCTTTGGTTAAACTCAATGGCCCAGATATTCAAACTGCACCCAAAAAGTGTGCAACAGCAGCAGCAAGCGCAAGTCCACTGCACCCATGTGCAAGAAGCACAATATTCAAAAACTGCGCAGGTCAAGATGCACCTGTGGCACATGACTGAATATCACGCCACCTGCACCATAGTGCAACCAGAGATGTGCAGTTGCGCAGTACAGATGTGCCATAGCGCAACCAGGGATGCTCAGTGGAGCAGTCCAGATGCACCATAGCGCAACCAGGGATACCCCTTGGAGCAGGGCAGCAGTGCAACAGCATAACCAGGGATGCACAGGGACAGGATGCAGGGGCCCACCACCCATGCCACAGATGGGCAGAGGAGCATACAGCAGAACAGACATCGCCCCTCACACCCCATGCACTGCACGTGTGGAGAGATGGAATAACCACCATCCCATGGATACCAGCAACCAACCCACAGCTGGGGCATGGTACCCCAGCACACCCCCTGGCAAGCTGTGACCTGCACACGAGGAGGGCCAACCACCCCGTGCCACACCATCCCACCAATGCAGAGCACACCCTGCACCGTGACCCCCAGACACCCTGCCCAGGAGCAGCATCCACAGTGCAGGATACCCCATGCATGCCACCACCCCACTGTGACAATGCAACCCTGTGCACCACAGAACCATGCAAGGCAGCCCCACCATGAGCACCCATCAGCAGGTGGCAGCACACAGCGATGCAACGACTGCATACACAGTGCCACCATGCACGTCCCCCCCAAGGTACAGCTGAGAGACTGACCATGCGTTGGCACACGAGGTACCCCACACGTGACAGGGCATGCCCCGGACCCACCACCAGTGGTACAGCACCCTGCACACCCTCCCAAGGACATACCCTGACCCAGCACTGGCCACAACAGCCAGCGCAGAAACCCACAGTGATGCATGGAAGCATGCACCACACAGGATGCAACACAGTGCATGGACAAACGCCCACCCATACCCAAGGGCACACCAACACAGGGACACAGTAGCTGGGCAACCAAGCCCCCAGCATGTGGCCACGGAAACCGTGTATACACGGCCAGCACTCCTCCATGGCACAGGAGTGCCAGCCACCCTGCTCAGGCACCGTGGAGCTGTACACCACCAGCATTTGCCCAGAGCACAAGTGACAGACAGTGGTGCACATCCCCTGTGACACACACAAGTGACAGCATGGAGGTGGGACAACAACAGCGGAGATCACAGTGTCACCCGAGGCTGACATGCACCACACCAGTGACAGGAGGTAACCCAGCATTGTGCTGGGTACAGTGGCTGTCCTGCATGCCACTGACATGCAGGCAGACCATGCATGTCACAGACATGCAAGGGTGTCAGCTGCACAGGCCATGGATGGTCTGACAGGTGAGCTATGGACACAGAGCATGCACCGTGGACCACTGCACACAGTCATCCAGTGCACAGGGAACAACACACACACCACAGACAGTGACTGATAGCCACTCCCACACCATACTCACTTCCCCACTGACACACACACACACGCACATGACTGCACCACCCCTGACGCCATGCACACCACTGCAGCTGAGCACCTATAGCCCACTGCAAATCAGAGGCCACCACAGTAGGCATATCAAAGGAAATGTATTTAAAAACAGCAAACAAAACTATGTACAAGTATTTACAAAGGTTTGGGGGGAGGGACACAAACAAGGTGGGGTTGGGTAAGGGGCAGGGGTGAACAAATGGTAGAGGGAAGGAGGGGTGTGAGGGTGTGTCCAGGGGGGTAGGGGAAATCAGGGGCATTTCCAAACTCAGTGGGAGCCCCTCTTCCCGCTCTGGCTTCTCCTCCTGCCATGATGTCTTCAGACACCGAGCCTGTCCAACCGTTCAAGTATCTCCAGTGCTGCCCTGGCTACCTGGAGAATCTCCTGCAGTGCCACCTTGATCTCTTGCACCTACCATCCACCTAGGACAAGGGAGCAGAGTCAATAGGTGTGAATACACAGCCCCATGCAGCCCACCCACTGTGCATGGCATATGGCCATGGGACATGCCTCTGTGATGGTGTGTGACCACCCACAGTGATTGCGTCCACAAGACCTGCCCACCAAGGCACACACTGCCATGCAGACTGCTGCACACACCCACTGGCCAAGTCCTGCACAGCACCACTGTGGCTGTTCAGTGACATGGCTATGTGGTGCAAAGGCAGTGGCACAGCCATGTACCCGGTGCACGTATGGACCACCATTGACGCACTCCCAGACATACAGTGCCACTGGACAGTGCTGACTATAACAAGTTGCATGCATGGCAGTAGTGTCAATGGATGGTGGCCATGCCCCACTGCCCTCCCTGTTACACAGCATGCAATAGTAATCATGGATGTAAGGCACTCACCATCATCAGGCTGGTCCCTGTGCCTGTCTTGTCTGGCAGCCCTCCCAGCCTGCTGTTCATCTTGGCACAGCCTCCTCTCCCTCACCCACCGGTGCTCCTCTGGGCCTAGGGTGCAAACATGGAGAGAGGAACATCAGTACAATCCGGTAGCAAAGTCCCCCCCCCCATGTGTACAATCCCACACAGCCATACCCATCCTCCCCCCACCCCGATACCACCACGGCCAACACTGGATGGCCCCCCATGTACTTGGACACATGCCACCGTGATACACGTATGGACATTAACAGTGTATGGATGGGGCACCTACCTGGCCATGGCACCGTGCCCCTCCTGGCACATGCCCGCAGGTGGGCAAGCCTGTCTGGGTCCCACTGTTGCAGGTCACCATAGTGGTGTCTGCCCTACTCCACCATCCTTTCCATGCCTGTGGCCTCCTCCAGGGCCACTGCCACCTCCTCCCACACCACACTCTTGGCCCTGTCCAGCGGTGCCTCCCCAAATAGGGCAGCGGCATGGGGCTCCACCAACTGGACCAGATTGGCCAGTTCAAGTTAGCTCCAGATGGGCGCCCTTCTCCGTGCCATCCTGTACAGTTTTGGTATCAAAATGGCGCTCTGTAGTGCACGTTCGCCACGTGCAGATACTGCACGGTACTGCACTGTCATTCCCCATCGCGCTGTCACTGAACAGTGTGATAGAGGTGCACCCATGCAGACACATGGCACCTAGGGGGCAAAGGCTGGCACAGGGTCGGGGTCTCTTGTGCACAGACTGCCACAGCACAATTGGTACTCACTGCGTGTAGTGTGGTAGGGTGCCTGTGTGCCACTTCCTGTAGCGGCCTACCACACTGTGGCCCCAGTGCACCTACGGCGCCCTAGTGCCAGAGCACCATACATGTGAACAGCACAGTAGCGCCAATGGCACAATGGTGGCCATGCCCTGCATTGCCTCCCATGCACAGCACGTCAGCAGCATGGCAGGCATCGGTGTCATCACTCCGGGCATGCACTGTTCAGTGTCTACTGCGCATGTCACAGAAATGCACCCTTGCCTGAGCACGTTCAACACAATTGCCCAAAGTGCAACAGTGTGATATTCAGCTGGCATATGCAAATCAGCTAATCAGCCATTCAATGGCTCAGATACTGCATTTGCATTCTCTTATAATTGCGCCTCGCCTCATTTGCATGCGTTGCGCTATAAAAATGCGACACTGGGCTGCAGTGGCCATAGTCTGTTATTGCAGTCTATTGTGGTGAGTTGCATGCTGTTTGGGAGTGTGGACTGTGGTGTGTGGGACATGCATGGGACTGCACAGTCACAGGTAACACCTGTCATTCTAACAGGATGAAGAATGAGCAATTGTGAGGTGGAGGAAGAGGAACAGAGACATGGGAGGAAGAGGAGGTCTAACTTCACAAAGGCAGAAACAGATGCCCTGTTTGAGGCCTATCTCGACCAGGAGCCGCTGCTCAGCGGACGGCAGGGAACACCACAGGCCTGTGCTGCTGAATGAAAAGGCGGCTCGTGCCATCAACCTGCATGGCAGCCACCAGCGGTCCGTGCAGGAGTGCAAAAAGAAGATGGGCACGGACAGGGGGAGGATTAAGGACAAGGTGGCTGCCATCAGGGCAGCATGGGCTGCGACTGGTGGGGGACAGCCGGCCATGCAACGCCTGACCCCAAGAGAAGAGCGGGTTGCTGGCAGCATGTGGCGTTGTGCCATCGAGGGTGTTCCAGGTGGTGGATTCCAGACTGGTGGTAGCCCATCACTGCATGGTAGGTCCTGGTCTGTCAATGGGGGGGAGACAGGGTAGGGCAGATACATTAATGCTACTGTATTCCCTTACAGCTCCTGAGCCTCTACATGGGTCAGCGGTGGTGGGCTTGTACACTGAGGGTGATACCACAGACATAGAAGAGGGCCTGTCCACCTCCACAGGCATCCGAGGGTCAGGGCAACAGTGGGCCCTCCTGACTGTCCAGACTAATGTTGGTGGAGCAGGTGCAGAGGAGGCTCTGCCCATGTCCCAGCATGCCAGCATCCATGGATGCCGGCATGCTGAGACTCGGGCTGGTGCCGGATCTGTCATTGATGATGATGGAGCTCATTTCATGGACAGTGATATGTGTGGGCCGCAGGATGGCCACACAGCAGGTGACATCACGGGTATGGCCGTGGGTGGTGCCGCCGTGGAGGCCTGTGTGACATCACAGTCCCGGTCTGTGCCTGTCTGCAACAGTGGGGCTTTTGCGGCTGCTGTGGCAACACCGTTGAGCCCTGGAGAGTGGCAGCCAGAGGGGCAGTGTCAGCAGTCGGCCAATGGCCATGGGGGTATAGTGTCGTGAGGTGGCGTCAGTTCACTGCCTGTGGACATGCCTAGGCCTGGCCCTGGTGTGCAGCACCTACCCTCAAGGTGTGCTGCCCATCAGGGCTGCGAACACCGTGAGGGACAGCATGCCAATCAGGCAGATGACCTCTTAGAAGTGCATGCCTGCATACTCCAAGAATCAGTCGATCAGCAGTTGCGGCTTGTGACGGCGGTGGATGCATTCAGTGCGGCTCTGCACCAGGCAGAGGAGTGGTGCAGCAGGGACACCACTCTCCTCCTGGCAGGGATGGACCGGATGCGGGAGGATGTGACCGCTGCCATTGACAGGCTGACACAGACAATCACAGCTGCCATGGCCACAGTGGGCACACAGTTATTTGCCCATGCGTCACAGACACTGCACAGTACAATATCCACCCCATTCCCAGCATCATCCGACACCCTCCTTGTCGACACTGGGTTCAGCTGTGGGCATCCCGAGCACGCCTGGCGCAGGCATGTTCGGTGTGCTACAGACCCCTGTGCAAGCATGGTCGCATTCACGCAGCGGAACCCCTGGGGGACCATTGGTGCCACCCCATGAGGCCATTGGTCAGCCTTTCACTGATGGCGGGTTTCCGCAGGGCTGCCCATGCATCCGTGGTGGCCGTGGCACTGTGGCGCATGACTGACCTTGTCCCACCACGGCTACTGTCTGATGCTGCCCTGCGTGCATTGTGCTGTTCAATGTGCAATGCATGGGTGGGGTACCTGGCCCTGCACACACACACACACACACACACACACACATTCCAGCTACACACCCTCCCAGCTGCTGTCCGCTGTGGCGTGTGCATGATGATGCCTGCGTTGCACTGTCCGCCACTGTGCAATGGCACCCAGCATCTGACACATGCACAATGACAGGCACTGGGCGTGGTGGTCTGTGGACATGTGTGTGGCTAGGGGTGACGGTTGGGGTCGGCGTGCCTCCTACCCTTTGTGCATGTCTTGTGGTGTATATGTGTGTGTGTGTGTGTGTGTGTGTGTGTGTGACCACGTACAGTGTTAGACCTTGCCCATCCCTGATGGCATGTGTGGTTCCATGCTTGGCCAATTCCCTTAATGACATGCACCCCTGGGGTTTGTCCATGCATGTTTGTGGGTTGTGCCCTTACCACTGGTGGTTGCACATGGCCCCATGACTTACCTGGGTTGGTTGAAGTGCTCCTCTGTGGTGGTGTCCCGGTGCAGCTGTGCCATCCGGATCAGTCGGGGGTCCCTTCGACTAAGGGGAGGGATGCCCATCCCCATCTTCACCAGCATCCTCATCATCCCCATCACTGTCCCCCTCTTCGACCTGTATGGCTATCCCACAGTCATTGGCCATGTTGTGCAGGATGTAACAGGCCAGGAATAGCCCACAGGTCTTTGAGGTGCTGTACTGTAGGGCACCACCAGATGTATCCAGGCAACGGAAACATGCCTTCAGCATCCCGAACACCCGCTCGATGACGTTGCATGTGGTGGCATGTGCCTCATTGTAGCATTGCTGCGATGGGGTCATGGACTGCCGGTATTTATGTGAGCAGCCAGAGATGGAGTGGATTGCCATTGTCACCTATATGTAGAGGGTGGACATTAGTTTGGTGATCAGCGTCGCCCTGTCATGGGCCATCTAGGCCAATACCCATGTCACCTCTGACTATGCCTCTCCCAAGCTCCATGTCTTTCTGCGTGATTTGCATACTCACCCACTAGGTGGCCAGTGGGGATGTCCTCACTCTCGAACCTGTGGCACAGTGAGGACTGGTGCCAGATGAAGGCATCATGTGCTTCCCCAGGGTACCTGGCACAGACATTGATTATGCACCCCCTGGCATCGTACACCACCTGGCAGTTGATGCTTGCTACTTCTGATTCATGTATGCGCCTTCGGGGCCAGGTGGCATGCGATGGCCACATGGGTGCAGTCTATTGCCCCAAGCATGCCAGGCATACGTACTACCCTGTGGAACTCCTGTATGTTTGCTGTGTGCTCCGCTGGTATGCTGGGGAAATGGATGTACTCCACAGCATATGGCAGCAGTGCACTGAGGAATTGGGTGAGGAGGTGTGACACGGCTGACTGGGTTATGCCTGTCATGTCCACTGTTGGTCTCTGGAAGGTACCCGTGGTGAGCAGGCACATGACAGCTGTCACTTTGGTCTCCACTGACAGAGCATGGCTCCATTGTGTGGGTGCCTGCATCACATCACTGCACAGCTCACATAGCAGCCTCAGGATCACCCAGTTCAGGCGGTACTGGCCCACGATCTCAGTATCAGTGTACAGCTCGAAGCTGGTGCAGGCTCAGTACTGTCTTTTGGGGGCATACCACTGATGGTCCCTTCCATGGCCGCGCCCCCCTGCTGCCTACCTTCTCACCCCCCTTATAACTGCCTCCATCTGGATGGTGGCACTGGCCATGTCCCTGGCTTGTGTAACCCCCCTGGCAGCTGTTTCACTGTTCCCCCCATTGTCCTTGCTGCTACTCCCCCTGCACTGGGAACACCTCCCTATAGTGGCCGTACTGCCCACTATCTGTGCCCTCAGTGCTGTGTGGTGCTTCCCTCTTTTGTCCTGCACTGTGGCACAGGTTCCCCACACCTTCCCTGTTCCTGGTGGTTCCAGGTGCTCTGTCCTGCTCCTGCCCTGTCCTGCTCCCAGTTTCTGTGTGCCTGTGTGGCTGGCTGCAGTTCACCAACATGTGGCTTCCCTGTAGCGTTCTTGCACCTCTCTCTTGTTCCTTTTTATTTTGGATAATTTCTGCTATTGTGCAACTTCTATTTGCTCCTCTGTTGTGCATGGTGCATGTTGTTGAATATCGTACTGCGCCATTTATTCATGGTTCCTCCCCCTTCAGTTGCGCATGCAGTCATTATCATTGCGCTCTTGCACATTGTGATTTGGGGGGCACATCTGCCTCCAGCTGAATATCACAGAATGGCACATTTTCAGACTTGTGCTGGCGCATCCCTGTTGTGCATGGCATAACCCTTTTGAATATTTGGGTCACTGTAAATAGTTTATGGTTTTACAGTAAGATTATGTTTTGCTTCTGGTTAATAACTGTCTTGTGTAAGCTACCATTTTCCTGCTTAGAGAGACAGAACCAGTCTAACATAAGATTTAACTTTCTCAGAACCATGTACAGTATATGCAGAGAGCTACTGAGTATGCGAGTTTTGTAAGGTATAGGGACTTGTGCTTGGTACCCCTGGGGAACAGCTACTACACCTCAGTCACCACAATGTTTATGGTACTAGATTCACCCATATCCACCCCTCTGACAGATCATGGCTGAGGTTGTGTGCCATACACAGAATGTCAGAGGACTTAACACCCTTATTAAGAGAAAGAAGGCCCTCTCACATCTAAAGCAGCTGAGATCCCAGGTGACTTTTCTACAGGAAACCAAGTTAATACATAATGACCGCTCCTCATTAGTTAGGAACTGGGTGGCACAGGAGGTGCATGTAGGTGCACCCACCAGAAAATGAGAGGTAGCTATACTCATTTTCATTTCATTTTTTTCATTTTTATTAAGGGTTAGACCATTGAGTGAGGCTTATTTAAAATGGTGACCTGAGAGCTTAGTACAAAACAGTTACATTACACGTAAGTTGCACACATACACAAATTACATAAGTAAAATACAGTACAATAAATTATATTAGTGCATTCAATATACAATCTTATCTAAATCAGCCACAGCAACCTTTAACTAGATTTTGCTGCCTTATCTAAAAAGCATCGCTTTGCAACATCTAAAGATGGAAAATTAGCATCCAGCAGTCGAAATTTAGGAGGTAATTTGTTCCAGTATGAGGGGACCAGGTAGCTAAAGAAATATGTTGATCTTTTTAATTTTATCTTTGAGACAACAAATTCAGAGTAAGCAGACTTCCTAAGTGAAGCATTTTTTTTTCTAACCTGCAATTTTTTAGTCAAATAAGTAGGGATTTGACCAAAAACACTTTTATATGCCAGCATAAATTTGTGGAGTTGTTGTCTTTCTGATAAAGACAGCCATCTGAAACTATTGTACATTTGGCAATGGTGTGTCTCCTTAGGGCATTGGAGAATTAACCTGACCAAGCGATTGTGCAAAATATCTTGCTTATGCAGTTTTCTGTTGTTGGCATAGTCATATAGAACATCACAGTAATCCAATAGAGAAAATATCTGGGACTCAACAATCTTTTTAATCATGTTACCACCCAAGTAATTTCTGTTATAATATAATATCCCCACCATTTTTTCAATTGTTCCTACAAGGTTGTCTGCTTGAGCATTGCCCAAGCCCTAGGAGTCCATCTAGTAGCTCAGATGATTGTAAGACACCACAGACTCCAAACTGGCCTCTTCTGCATCAACAGTCTTCAATTCAGAACAGTTTTTATGTTGGCTTGCACACCAGCCAACATCTTGTGATAGTAGCAGATTTCTGGGGTGGGTCAGTATGGGTGAATATAAGGCACACATTAGTAGGTGTGTCCCTCATTCCCCAATAAGCCAACATGCAGGCTGTCACCCAAGAAATATGTAAAGTGGTCACCACATGTAAGAAAAGTGCCGCTGCAATGAGAGACAAGCTCGTCATGCAGTGGCACAATAACAAGCCTCCTGACATGCCTTTCCTGGAGAAGTATTTCAATAAACATGGCGGCAGTGGCTGCTGCAGCCTGCCGCACAATGTGAAGACAGCTGACTTCAGGGGTGCCCAATCCCCCTGTCGGCATGTAAAAATCATCCCCCTTCCCCCAAGATTGTGTGGCACACTGGGAGCCCACCCAAGTGTGCCTGCCAATAAGGGAAGCCGACGGTCATCGGCATGTTCAACCCAACCCCCATTCTGTGCCAGACTGGGAACCCACCCCAGTGTGGCCAACATCGCCCCTCCAAAGTCATGGGGCACACTGAGAGCCTGCTGCAATGTGCACAATACCTGTAAAAAAGAAGAAAACTGTCCACGGTGTTCGTTTTTTTTTTTTTTAAATACCTGCAAAAAAGAAAATGGTCCCTCGCCATGGGGTCCCTTCCCCCAACCTGCACCACCCTCTACATACACCACCTCCCCAACACCCCCCTCACCCCACACTTACCTCTGGAGCTTGACGCGATGATCTTCGGTGGACCGGAAACACGTCTGGACTCTTCAAAGCTGACTGCGCATTGAAGAAATGCCGGTAAGCTGTATAATGGCATAAATGGGGTTTTCTCAACTTTGGTTCATATCTCAGCCATTGTTTTAAATTTTGCCTCCAAATTTTAAACATGGGGTGTTTGGAACCCCGCCTCATAAGCACATGCACTGTCATCTCATTACTCGGGCCCAAAAGGTCAGTTTGCAGTCACTGCACAAAATCTCCTTTCAGGGCCGATTAATGAAATGACAATGCCACTGTTCATGTCATGGGGTCCCAAAAACCCTATCTTGCAAATTTGGTGGAAAAATTCCAAAAAATGACTGTGTTACAAACGTCCATTGCGCAGTTTCAATGCATGCTCGTAAATTTGACAATTTTTCATATTTTCACTCCAGATTTAAACAGTACAGCTGTCATTTTCCACATCCTGCCCAAAATGTGTTTTCACACATGTGACGCACAATGGCGCGGTTGCTGTGAGAATCAACGTTCGGGCCAGATTAACAAAATCACAGTAACACTATTCATGACCAGAGTTCCCAAAATGCCTATGTCAAAAATTTGGTTATACAAATTCCCAAAATAATTGTGTTACAGGCATGTGTTGTGCAGTTTCTAAGCATGCTTGTGGTGATGTCACCAATTTCCCGTATTTTCACTTCAGATTTTCAACAATGCCATTTTTTTTACTTCTCCTCATGAACAGTGCAGCTGTCATTTTCCACATTCTGCCCAAAATCTGTTTTCACAACTGTGGCACCAAAATGCACAGTCACTGTACACGATCACCTTTCGGCAAACAAACTCATAGTGCCAATGTTCATGAGGTGGGGTCACAAACGTGAAAACTGTTGAACAATTGGAGTGAAAATACCAACAAATGCCCTGGACATTAGGGTGCTGCCCCACCCTATATAGCCTGACAGGTGTCAGGGGTATGACTTGCCATTGTCGACTGTAATGCTCATGCCATTCCACACACCCTCACCCTGCAGCCAGTGACAGGCGTCGAGGTGTGCCTTGGACTCTTTGGCCCCAGGTTCACCCCATTCTCCTACACTGCACCTATGTCAGTATATTTCATCATGGAATGGGGTGAGCATAAAGCCCAAAGACTCCAAGGCACATTGTGACACTTGTCAGTCTCTGCGGGGTAGGGTGAGTAGGGTGATGTGACATGGCATGACGTTATAACCCAACCCAAAGGCACACCCCAATGCCTGTCACTCTCTGCACAGTGGGGCTCAGTTCGCTGTCAGTTCACTACTTCACTGCCAATCCTATTCTGCATCTCTCTAACTCCTGCACTACCAAGGCCAGTACCAGCAAGCCAACATTCGGCATTGACAAATGCTTGTTTAGTTTAGAGTTTGTGCCAAGAACCATACATTTTGCTTTGCCTATGTTGATTTAAGTTTTGATCTCGTAAAAAAGTCTTGTGGGCCATTAAAACTTAATTGCAGATTGGTCTGAACTTCAGGCAAGGTTGGAGCTGAGGTATATAGTATTGTGTCATCGGTATATAAATAATATGCTGTACCTGAAACACTGTCACCAAAACCATTATGATATACCAAAAATAACAAGGGTCCAAGCATCGAGACCTGTGGCACTCCTCGGACTACAGGCAATGGAGTGGAGACCCTATCATTCCCCATAGTAGTCTGCATATGGCCTGTTAGATAGGACCTAAACCATTTTAGGGCATTAGATGACACCCATAAATTTGACAGTCTTTGCAGGAGAATTTGTTAGTTGACCATGTCAAAGGCCTTGGAGAGGTCAACAAAGATGGCCCCAGCCAAATGACCTGCGTCCATAGCTTTGTTGACATCACCCAGGACCCTTGCCACAGAGACCACTGTACCATGGGATTTATACAGTCCTGACTGATATTTGTCATATAAATCATTCTGGTGTAAAACATCTGTCAGTTGTTTGGTTATACAGTTTTCAAACACTTTCGAGACCTGTGACAGTAGAGAAATAGGTCTGTAATTGGTTAGTTGTCTAGGGCTACCCCCCTTTTAAAATGGGGATAACCCTTGCCAACTTCCAATCCCCTGCAACCACCCCCTCAGATATAGACCAGTTAAACAGATATGTAAGGGGAGCAGCAATCTGAAGGGATGAAAATTGTAAAAGAGAGGGGGTTAACCTATCTGAGCCACGTCTTTTATTGGTTTTCAGGTCAAGCAATAAATCAATAACTTTGCATTCATCAGTCTTTTTTAAAAGTAAAAGAGGGTAAGTCCTCAGATTTAGCCCACAGTCCACACTTTCCAGTTTTAGGGTCAGAATTACCAAAACAATTTCCTGCGTTCACAAAATATTTCAGCCATTGATTCCTCACTTTAACCCCCTGGTAACTCAACATTATTTGAACAAGCCGTTTTATTAATTGACCATTCAGGCCTTTAATTATGTTCCAAAATTTATTTTGGTCTCCAGCAGTTTCCTCCAGTTTTAAGTTATAGAAACATCGCTTAGCTTCTCTAACTGCAGCAACATAGAAGTTCATTAGCCTTCTATAATATTCCTAGTCTTGTTTCTGACAGGATTTATGTGCACACTCCCAAGTTTGCTTTTTTAACCTTTTTAATTTCCTTTGCTCGTGGGAAAACTGGCAGGCTGAATTTTGATTTACTCTGTTAATTTTGATTGAAAAATGCAAATTAAATACCTGCATTAACTCCGATATAAAATAATTCCAGCCGAGATCTATATTTGGAATTAGTTTACACCTTTCCCAATTTATATTATCCAAGCCTCTTGAAAATGCCAGGTAATCAAAGTTCTTTTTGGAGTGAAAGGAGATAAATCTGGGCTGACTATGTACAGGATTTTTACCTCTGATACAAAAATAGTATTTTGATCACTGTTGATATGCTGCAGCAATCCTGCCACTGAATAATTATGTGGGGCATTTGTCAGGGCTAAATCAAGCAGGGAAGAGTAAGTATGCTTTTTAACAATGGCATGCGTGGGGTCTTTTATCAGTTGTTTTAGTCCAAAATTGACTACTAAGTTTTTCATTACAATAGTATCTCCTGATGTCAATCAGTCATCGTTAGTCACCTAACAGAAACAACTCATAAGTTTCTGAATAGGGGAGTAAAATGTCAACTAGTTGCAATATCCTGCTTTTTAAATTTGGGGGCGATATCCACTGAAGAACAATGAAGCCTTCCCAACTGAAAATCCAATTTCTAGAGTTAGATATTCACAGCAGTCAGAGCCCAGGTTTAAAAAAGTTGTTTGGGGCAAAATGTATCCAATGTATAAATCAATACCCCTTCCCCTTTTATTCCTATCTGCTCTGAATAAATTATAACCCTGTACAGAAACATCTGAGTCACTGACTCTGTCAGTCAAACATTTTTCGGTAAATACCATTAAGTTGGGATAATAATCCACAGAAAACTCCTTTATTAAATCCAATTTCAGCACAAGACTCCTTACATTGGCGTGTGTAATAAGAATACCCTTTCTTTGTTTAGGTAAATTAATAACTGGGCCTGGATTTGGATTGATTTCTCAACATTGTAACAAACTAAGGTAAAGGAATAAACCACTTACCATCTTCCCCCTCATACTGTCCAATCCAAAGTGTGGTACAAATTTCAGAAACATCCCATTTCTATAATTTTGCTTAAGCATTTGAAAACTCTGGTTCCTAATCAACATCACTAGTAGTTGCAGCGAGGGATAATGTGAGCCTCTTTTGAACTGTAACCCATTGGAAATGTCCAGGTTTCCTTGTAGGTAGCCATTGCTGGGGAAACTAGTAAATTCCTGTTCTCCCTCCTACCATTTTGGATTCCCGGGGACACACACAGACTAGCCAGTACTATGTAAAGCAAACCAATTTTGTGATCCAAAATTTACAAATTATTCTCAGTTGTATACATACTCAGTCTTGTCCTACCTACATTTTTTCAAATGATTATGATTAGTTATCAGCAATTATCACCTATTTCCTATTATTTGCTATTATCTGAACTATTATCTTATTAAGATATGAAACATAGAAGTTAGTGATATAACACAAGTAAAGTGTGCAAACTGAACTATTGTATGGGTAACATTCAAAACACAGGAATATAATAATATAGCACAGCTGGAATGATCAACTTTTACTTTTCGCTTAAAGTCCTGTTTATTCACTGTTATTACTAACCCTTAACCAAATGCTATAACTTGATAAAATCATGTATCATGAAAACAATAAGTAAAATTTCTGCCCAAAACAGATGAAAAGGAAAATGTCTAGCAATGTCCCTTATTAAAATGTTAAATATTGCTTCAGTTTAAAGAACAACTACAACTTTTCTATGAGTGGTGCTTTTACCACTCACAGCACAGCGCTCGAGCCATGGGTGGCACGGGCTTTTATATACAGCTGCCCCTCCAGGTATGATGCTCCTCTGTGCTTCTCCCCACCAGTCCTGTTCTGCTATTCACTTACCATGACACCGGGGGCTCTTGAAGCCAAGTGGAGCAGGAACTGGCAAAACAGTCAGTACTGCTTGGGGTAACAGTCAGGAAAGCAATGGTGTTCTCTTGCAAAAGTTCAAAGTCGGCAGGTGGAAATGCTGTTGCTGTGTGTTGGGGCTTAGAGACAGGTGTTACATGCCAAAATGCTAAAACAGTTCTACTATTCACAAGTAGCATGGGCTTTTGTGCACACCTGCCCCTCCTCCAGATGTGATGCTCCCCTCATACACAAATCCCTTAAATGGTCCCTTACATCCTTCATTGTGGCCCCCTCTGGTCAGTGGGTGATGGCAGGTTTCTCTACCCCAACTGGCCTGGTTGTCCTATGTAACACCTACGCCCCCAACCTGGATGACCCACAGTTCTTTCATGATTTAGCTGGTATCCTTAGCTCCTTTAAGGCTGCAAACTGTCCCCTTCTGATGGGTGGAGACTTTCACCTCACCTTAGTACCCCATGTAGATAGGAGTACATTGCGCAAAGAATCCCACATCAGAGGGGGCCGGGCCCTGCACCAATTAATGCCCGACTTTGGACTGACCGATAGCTGGTGCCTATTCCACCCCCGTGACTACACATTCTTCTCAGAGGTGCACTCTTCTTTTAGCAGACTGGACTTCTGGCTTTTGTCACCTCCTATGACATAGAACATATTGGACTCAGCTATTCTTCCCCAGCAGATCTCCAATCATGCCCCAGTTCAGTTACATTTCTGCTGGAGCACTGCCCCTCACCTAGCGACTAGACCTTACCCAGAGTTTGTTTCCTGGGTACAGAGTGAAACCTCCTTCTTCCTTCAAAGCAACTTGATTTCAGATATCTCATTGGGGAATACCTGGGAGGCATACAAGGCCACCATCAGAGGGAAGATCATGGTTTATGCCGCTGCCAGATGCAAAGAGCATGAAAAGCACCTGGCAACTTTGGAGGCAAAATTAACACTGGCAGAGGCAGCATATAAAATACTTTCCTCACCATCATCCCACTCCCCCTTGGCCAGGAAGTTCTGAGACTCAGGCTTGAAATCAACCAATTGCTAAATAGGAAGGCAAAGATAGTTATCCTAAGGCTCAAGCACAAATTCTGGGAAGGAGGAGATAAAGGTGGGAAGGTGCTTGCCTATCCTCCACCCTTAGGGAGCCAGTCATTACTGTAATAACCAAGAAGGGAAAAGACCCCACTCTTGCGGCTAGCTATAGACCAGTCTCCCTTTTCAATGTTGATAGTAAGATATACGTCAAAGTACTTGCAAATAGACTGAGTCCATTGCTGGATACTCTAATTCACCCATCCCAGGTGGGCTTTATCACAGGGAGACACAGTGCTGACCATATTTGATTTCTACTGAATCTCATGCACTGCGCCAGAGACCTCCAAGCCCCTGCAGCAGCTATTGCTGTAGACTTTGAGAAGGTATTTGATTTCCTGGAGTGGGACCATTTACAAATGGTGCTCACTCATCTGAGAGCTGGGGAATGATTCAGAATGTGGGTATGCTCAATACATGCAGCACCAATGGCCAAAGTAACCAAACACCATCTGTTATCTGCCCCCTTTCCCCTTGGACATGGTACCAGGCAAGGCTTCCCTTTTCCCCACTACTATTTGTACTGGCAGTGGAACCCCTTGTGGTGGCAATTCTGTGACACTCAAACATAGTGGGCCTGACTGGTACCAGGCAATACTCCACCCTCATGTATGCAGATGATCTGCTTATCCCACTGGCAAATGTACAACACTCGCTCCCACCCTTACTTGCTCTCCTTGAATCCTTCCCCAGTACTCTGGCCTTCATCTAAATCAATCTAAGACTGAGATGATGCCTCTTAACCAGTGCTGCCACCAGGGAACAGCCACCAGCTCAGGGCTTTTGTGGGCCCCGCAGGACATCACATATCTGGACGTTAAAATTACCCCACATTTGGAAAACATATGGAACTGCAATCTCCAACCAGTAATACACTCTACCAAGACTGAATTTGACAGATGGAGGCTACTTAGACTTACCCTATCCGGCAAAATAGCCATCAAAATGGTCACTGCTCCCAGATTCTTTTACCTGCTTACTCATATCCTGCTAACTCTATCCAAAACTTGATTCCAGACAATCAGTAAATTAGTGGGTGATTTTTTTTTTATGGGAAGGGAAAAACCATGATTCAGTCACAACAAACTGAAGTCCCACTGGACAGTAGATGGCTGGACCTACCCTGGATGGAAGGCTTTATGTATGCTTTTCAGACAGCACAGACACTGCACTGGCTACGTCTCTGCATGGCCTTATCCCCACAATGGGTACATATGGAACAGTCCATGGGCAAAGTCTGTGTGACAGTTTCATTATTGTACCTGTCCAAGAGCAGCCCAGACTTCCCAAAACCCATCATCACTCCATCAATTAACTACTGAAACCTAATCCATAAAAGATTGGGCCTAGCCCCCTTCTCTATATCACATGCCTCCCTATGGCACAACCCTCTCATCCAGGTAGACACTAAGCCCCTTTTCTGTCCACATTGGTCCTCCAAGGGCATTCTTTTCATTGCAGATATTCTTGACCACACCCACTCCAAAGTAGCTCCCGTCTAATTATTACAAGAAAGATGGGGGCTTCAGCAAAGAACTTCTGGCAGTATTTGCAAATTAGGGAAACTGTATGACCACTCTTAAATGACACAGATATTAACAAAGAGGCCTGTGAAATAGGATCATGACTTTCTACCTCCAAAGGCCTAGCTGGAAAAATCTACTTAAAACTAAGGGATGCTCTCCCTGTTCAGATGGAAGAGTCAAGACTCAGGTGGGAAAAGTTGATGGGCTGTAGCATTACAGAGGCACAAGGGACTCAAGCATGGAGTAATGCTCATATCTGGTACAAGGATGCCCGAAGTAGACTGATACAAAATAAAATATCACATGCTTGGTATACGACCCCAACAGTTTTCCACAAGGCCAAACTGCTGGATCATGACAAATGTTGGAGGCGTCAATCAGCAGGAGGTGACCTCTACCACATACTCTGGTCCTGCTCCAAACTTCAGAACTTCTGGCAACAAATCTGCCAAACAGGCAGTTTAGTACTCTGCACAAACATCCCCCTCTCTGCCCCCTTTTTCCTTCTGGGTATTAAACCAGATACCAGATGATGACCTCTCTCAGTTTGGTCAAGACTTCCTCCAACTTATGTGTTCATTGGGGTTCAGACAGGTAGTTGCCTCTGCTACTCATAATTAGGGTCACTCACTTGATCTGATCTTCCTCCTGGGAATCAAGTCCTTCAACTTGGTGATGGAACCAGCCGTATGGTCCAATCACTACACAAAACTATGATTCTCAAAAGAGGTGGCAGGGAAGGTTAAGGAGAAAAAGGTAGCATTCAGGAAGTATAAGGAAACACAGAAGGAGCAGGACAGAGAACTGTACCAGTTAAAGCAGAAGGAAGTGGGGAAGCAGTCAGAATAGCAAAAGCCCAAACTGAGGAAAAGATAGCCAACTCAGTTAAGAAGGGGGATAAAACCTTTTATAGGTACATTAGGGAGCAAAGAAAGATGAAGGAAGGGATAGTAAGGCTTACTAAAGGGAAGGGAGGGTGGGCAGAGGATGACAGTGAAAAAGCAGGGATACTGAATGAACACCTCTGCTCAGTATTCACAAAAGAAGAGGAGAGGGAGGTACCTAAATCAAAGAATAGAAGCATTCTGGATAGGGAGGTCGATTTCAGTCCATTCACAGAAGAAAGGGTCCTGAAAGAACTCTTAAAAGTGAAGGTGGACAAAGCAATGGGGCCTGATGGGATTCACCCAAGAATTCTAAAACAACTAAGGATAGAATTAGTGACACCACTGACCTCCCTTTTTAACAAATCATGGGAGGATGGCATAGTACCAGAGGACTGGCGGAAGGCAGACATGATTCCCCTTCACAAAAGTGGGAGCAAGACAGAGGCAGGAAACTACAAACCTGTTAGTTTGACCTCAGTGGTAGGGAAAATGATAGAATCGCTTCTAAAAGAAAGAATTGCTGAGTTCCTAGAGGCCAGTGAGGCACAGGACCCAAGGCAGCATGGATTCACAGTGGGAAGGTCATGTCAGACAAATCTAATAGATTTGTTTGACAGGGTGACCAATGTGGTAGACCAGGGAGAGGCAGAGGACATGGTCTACCTAGACTTTAGCAAGGCATTTGACACAGTCCCACACAAAAGATTAATATACAAGTTAGCCAGCCTTGGAGTGGGTCCCAATGTGGTAGTCTGGGTTAAAAATTGGCTGGACAACAGGATACAGAGGGTAATTGTAAACGGAGTTTACTCTGAAGAAAGGGGGGTTACTAGTGGGGTACTGCAGGGTTCAGTATTGGGACCTCTTTAATGTCTTTATAAGTGACATTGCAGAGGGACTGGAAGGAAAAGTATGTCTCTTTGCAGATGACACTAAGATCTGCAACAGGGTTGATACAGAAGATGTGGTGGAGAGGATGCAAAGGGACTTGGCAAGGTTGGAGGAATGGTCAAATATATGGCAGCTTAGATTCAATGCAAAGAAGTGTGAAGTAATGCATGTGGGAAACAAAAATCTAGGGGAAGAGTACACAATGGGGGATGAGATAATAACAACGACAGAAATGGAAAGGGACCTGGGGGTAGTCATATCAAATGACCTTAAGGTGGGCAAGCCATGTGAGAAGGCAGTAAGAAGAGATGGTGGGATACTGGGATGCATAGTGAGAGGCATCACCAGTAGAAGTTGTTGTCTCTTTGTACAGACAGTTGGTGAGACCCCATCTGGAGTTCTGCATTCAGTTCTGGAGACCCCATCTCCACAAGGACATAGATAGGATGGAGACTGTCCAGAGGAGGGCAAGTAAAATGGTGCTGGGTCTGCACCAGAAGACATACGAAGAGAGAGTAAAGAAGCTTAATATGTATACACTCAAGGAGAGGAGGGAGAGGAGGAAGAGGGGGGACATGATAGAAACTTTCAAGTACATCAAGGGAATCAACAGAGTCCAAGATGGTAGCATCTTTCAGAAAAAGAGATGTGCAAGAACAATGGGGCACAATTTGAAGATGGGGGGACGGCTCAAAGGTAATGTGAGGAAGTATTTTTTCATGGAGAGGGTTGTGGATTCATGGAACAGCCTTCCTGAGGAGGTAGTGGACTCAAAAACAGTGGAGGAATTCAAGAATGCATGAGACAGACATAAGACAGTTCTATTGGGGGGTAGGAGGAAGCAGGCTGTTGGTTAACTCAAATCTGCAGCCTATGCATTAGTTAGGGAAATGGGCAGACCTGGTGGGCCAAGCGGTCCTTATCTGCTGTCAAATTCTATGTTTCTATGTTTCTGTGTAGGATTCCATCTCCAGCCCCACCGTTATAGGCCTGCCCCTGTGGAGATGGTCAGATACCACCCATTGAGGGGAGTAACTCCAGAATGTCTTCTGGCAGTATTAGACCTATCAGGAATTTCAAGAGCAGGTGAGGATCCAGACAGTCTAGTGTAGGCCTATAATAAGGCTATTACTGAGTCTTTGGAGTATATCACCTCAGTCCCTATTCATCCTCTCTCTCTCCGCCCTCAGTCCCCTTGGCTTGATGGGACCTTGAGGAAGTTGAGATGTGTAGGAAGAAAGTTAGAGTGTCGCTAGTGGAAATCGACCCTTGAAGCCGACCACCTTAGATTTGATAGATCATTATCAAAACTATCAATCAGCAATCACGCTTAAGAAGGCAGAGTTCCTTTCCAATGAGATTGCTGCTGCTCAAAATTGACTAGCCCAGCTCTTTTGAACCGTAGACAGGTTGTGCAACCTAACCTGTCTACAGGTTCGAGGACCATTTTACAAATTAAGTGTGATGAGTTTGCTCGCTTTTTTGTGGGTAAGGTGGCTGACATCAGGGCCGAAATCTGTTCAGCGCCCTCCATAGGGGTTGGTGGTGGTCGGTGTATGGTCACTTTCCCTCAGTCTTCTTGGATATCTTTCAACCAACTGGAGATAGGGGACATCATGTGGATTGTCCAGAATTTATGGCCAACATGCTGTAGTTTGGATCCAGGCCCTACACGCCTATTATTAGGGTGTATGGAGTCCATTGGTCCAGTCTTTGCAGAGATTGTTTTGGTGCTTCTTAGATCTGGTAGAGTTCCCTAGCTCCCTGAAGGAGGCGGTGGTGACACTGCTTTTTAAGAAAATTTCTTTGGATTCAAACAGCTGTTTAGACTACAGACCCATCTCTAACCTTCCCTTCATTGGAAAGGTGCTTGAGAAAGTGATTGCGCTGCAACTGCAGAACCATCTTACCATCCATGATGTCTTCCATCCTGTCCAGTCAGACTTCCAGAATAGACATAGTACAGATTACGCTCTGGGTTGGGTGCTCAATGATCTCCTGATGGCCAGGGACCAGAAGTAGCGTTCCATCTTGGTTCTTCTGGATCTCTTCTCAGCATTTGACACTGTGGACCATGGGGTTCTGCTTGAGCGCCTGAGGGTTATCTGTGGCCTGGCTGGTCCAGTTCTCAGATGGTTCCATTCTTTCCTAGTCTGCAGGTTCTAGAGGGTGGCATCTGGAATTTTTTACTCTGAGCCATTCTCTCTACCTTGCAGGGTCTCTCAGGGCTCAGTGCTGTCCCCCATGTTGTTTGCAGTGTTCTTTCTGCACCTCGGAGACATTGTAAGAAGATATGGGCTGAGGTTTCATTGCTATGCTGATGATACACGGATCTATCTGTCTTTTGCACCCAACCAGGATAGTGCAGTCTCAATGTTTAACAGCTGTCTGGTAGAGATCCATTACTGGATGAAGTCCAGCTGGTTGAAATTGAATTCCGGGAAGACTGATGTGTTGGTGTGGATCCGGGGTGCCAGATAGAGAGTCCAGTGGTGAGTTTACCTTCTGAGCTTTGGCTTGATGGTGCACATACAACTGCCTACCTCTGAACGGGTGCATAATCTGGGGGTGGTTCTTGATGATGGGTTGACACTGCGTGCGCAGGTGTCAGCTGTCGTCAAGTCTTCCTTTTACCATCTTAGGAACACTGCCAGAATCAAGCACCTTGTTTCATCTGATGATTTGCTCACGTTGATTCATGCCTTTTTGACCTCTCGTCTTGACTACTGCAACTCCTTTACTTGGAGCTTCCGGGGGTTGATATCTGCTGCTTGCAACTGGTGCATAATGCTGCAGCACAGTTATTGACTGGGACCTCACACTCCAGTCATAGTACCGCCTTGTTGCACGATCTGTACTGGCTGCCTATACAGTGGTGGACCACCTTCAAGGTTGGTTTGCTGACCTATAAAGCCCTACATGGACAGGGACTGAGCTACCTGCAAGAGCTCCTGGTGCCCTACAGCTCCAGCCGGCCTCTTTGCTCAACTGTTGAGGAGTTGTTAGAGGTTCCCAGGGTGTGGCTGAAAACATCTGGGGCTCGGGCTTTTATCTTCATAACACCGACCCTGTGGAACTCTACCTTGTCAGATTAGAGAGTGCAGGACCATGGAGAGCTTCAAGACCAGTTTGAAAACACATCTGTTTAAACAAGCTTTATAGTAGCCACAGACATTGCCAGCTATTTCCAGATATTTTGTGAAATTTCTAAAGAGTTTCTCTCTGCTGCCCCTAATGTAGAAATGGAGAAAACAATAGATATTTCTGGAAATATCACAGAAATTTAGGGAAATAGCTGGCAGTGTCTGTGGCTGCTACTGTAATATTTGATGTTTTTATGGATTGTGGAAATTTTTATTGAAGCTGAATTTTTTGTAAGATTTTATTGAATTGTTTTATGATGTACATCTATGTACAGCACTTTTATTTCTGAATTGTGCTATATAAATAAAAATACTATTATTATTATTATTATTATTACACTGCAACTCAAGCCACTAGAATGCAGATGGCTGACCCTGCTAGCCCTACAGGCCAAAAGAGCTCTTCTGTGCAAATGGCATGCCACTTACATTCCCAGCCTGGGAGAAATATTGTTGTCTCTCACATCCTTTTCAGAACTGGACAGAATATCTCTCTCCCAGATGAATCAGATGGCCAAATTCTATATCTGCTGGGGTCTCTACATGGCGTTTACCAGCCCTTCTTCTGGAGTAGGTTAATCAACACCTTCCCCAGTGGAATGCAGTCACTGTTCCTCTACCCACTTGTATCCCCCCATCTTACATAAAAGTAAGTATTCCTTACACACTATCTGTCTCATCGTGTCTTACTTAGGACACCAGGTTCTCCCTCTCTCTCTCTCATACGGTTTATTGCAAATCCTGAATTGCAATTATATGTGTATATACTGTAGTTTGCTTTTTGCGTAGTGTTAGGTATTCTTTGTGGTTCTGTTGTTTTGTTTCAGAGGGCCAATAGTCACTCCATAGCAATATGTGTGGATATAACCCCCCGGACCTTACAGGATGCCTTGAAGGTAATAGACTCAATCCTAACATGTGGCTCCTTCCAAAGTGGAGAAAGTAGTCCAATGTTTCATATTACTATTGTCTTCGGAAGGCAACCCCACAATCACACCCCTTCCAATGTATCAGCAGCTGCATTGGCCTCACATGACCCTTCTCAGAGTGTAGGCAGTATAGTGCTGTGGTTTAGGGCACTGAGATGCAAATCTGAAGACCTGGGTTTGAATCCCAGAGCCGCCAGTTGCATACTGTGTGACCCTGAGCAAGTCACTTAACTTAACTGTTGGTTAACTAGGATCTGCGGCATATCCTGTAGGTAGGGAAATGGGCAGACTAGGTGGGCCAAGTGGTACTTATCTGCTATCAAAGTCCATGTTTCTATGTTTCCTTGTGCTCCCAGGTCACACCTGGAAACAAGCTTTGGCTTAGTGTGCCTTTCCTGGTAAAACAAGCCCCTCCCCCCTTCCTGGTAAAACAAGTGCTCCCAGAGTGTAGTACTGTATGTCAAACTTATTTCTGTCATCCTGCACTCTGTAACCATCTGCAGGTATATGTGTTTTTGTCCTCTGCTGTTTAACTTGAAACTCAATAAAAATTATAAACAAAAAAAAGCTGTTTTTCAGAGCGGGTCTTCACTGCTCAGATAGCTGCTCAATTCGTACACGGAAGGTACGAGCCAGGCATTCTAAGCTAAAATGTAAGTATTTAACCTTGAAAAAAATTTTAAAACTATTTTTTTTAGCTAATTGGGCAGGCAACTTCTGGAATGAGTTGCCTTCCCAAATCATGTCAGCAGCTCTTTAACGAACTCCTTGGCCTAGGTTTGTCACAGAACACAGTTGACTGGTTTTACAGCTGTTTTACCAACCGCTCCCAGCATGTGAAGATCGATAAATCTTTGTCTGACACTAGGGAAGTAGCTATTGGTGTTCCACAGGGCTCCACCTTGTGTTCAGTGCTAACTGGCTGCTTCATAAATCAGCTGCCAGATGTCTGTCAGACAGCAAGCATACTCCTCTGTTCTGATAATGCTGTCATCTCTTCCAGAAACCCTGACAGTGACAGCCTCACCTCCCCTCTCCAAAGTAACTCCAGGTCACTAGAAAGCTGGTACTCCAATGACAAACTGATTGTCAATTACAAAAAAAAACAAAGACCATGCTCTTCTCTAGTCTCCCACAGTAGAGGAAAGCTCCACCATTATCTTTTGAAATGGCCAGGGCCAAAACCTTGAAAAGGTGGAGACCTTCAAATATCTTGAAGTAACTCTGGATGACACCTTATCCTTTGCCTCCCATGTTCGCATTCTAGTGGTCTTATTTATCAGAGGACTGGGTGCCCTCTGCCACAAACGGAACAATTTCACTAGGGATGATAGATGCCTTATTATAGCTCGCTCGCTTCTGTCATGTATAGGTTATGGCCTCCCTGTCTATGCAGCTGCCTGGGACACAGTACTAAACAGAGTAAAGTTGATCTGTAGTAAGGTGTGCTACTTTGTACTTGGTGCAGATAACTGCACTCATGGTTGCACCCTTTACACACTCACTAACTGGCTACCTATACCCTGCAGAATACAGCTCCAGACCCATTTGCTAGCCATAAAGGCTATCCTGGGCCTAACCCCCCTGGCTTTAACCCATTTCTGTACCATCTCCAGCCAGCAGAAAACTAGGACTTTGACCAGGAATGCCCTTAAGCCACCTTTACTGGCGTACTCACCTGGGCAAGTGGTCATTTGCTGTCAGGGCTGCTAGCTTGTTAAACAAACTGCCTGATACTCTGCTGAATCTCCCCAAGATTAATCAGAGTAAGAGATCTTGTCAGTCTGCCCTTGCAGTCCATTGCAATTGTAACTGTTAAACTGTTTTATTTGGTTTCTCTCCATACATATCCTGTGACTTTTTTGCAATGATCAGTATTGATTTTTTCAAACCTGTTAGTAGTTCATCTGTCGTAAGTGCTTTGAGCCTGACTCGATTGCATTTTCTCTGGAACTGCTTATTGTACCTGTAATGTTTTTTGTTACTATGTATTTGATGTGGAACCTTTTTAAATGAGCACCTGTGCTCAACAGCATTCTCCGAAGTTTTCAATAAATAAATAAATAAGAGACAGTTAAGTGGTGCTTACAGAAGCCAGAATGGAGAGGGCTGGGAAAGGTAGAGGAGTCAAATAAAAAGGAGAACTGGGATAGGACAAGTTGTGTTTGCACTTTGGCAAGTGAAGAGAGGGGAGAAAAGGTATGGTACTTACCTGGTGAGGAGGAGTCACACCCTTTATGATAGGGAGAACTCTGGCATGCTTCCATGCACCAGGAATTTTGCCAGTGCAGAAAGACAGGTTAAGAAGTGAGGCGCTTGGGAAGGAAGGCAATGATAGGTTTAGAGGGTTGAACGACTTTGATGGCAGGCCCATCTGGGCTACTATCCTTGTTTTTGCACTAAGTTACATGTCCAAGTGTTTGGTTACTATCCATTAATCTAAGTCGGGGGGGATAAGGTACAATGCAAAGCCAAGCACCTTAGGCCCCTAGGGTTGGATTTATAAAGGTAACCCAACCCCTGGAGTGCCATAATGCTAGTATTAAACTATACTGTTTTTCTATTTTTAAAACAAATGTTTATGTAGCTGAAATGCTAGTTGTTTTACTCAAAATGAGGTTTCCAAGCCAGTAACTTAGCCCCTTTAGAATGCTGTCAGCCAATCAGAATGTTTCATCATTAGTCATTGTTTTCTAATGGGGTTTAAAGAGCCCCTGCCACTGCTGAGAAAACTCTGAAAAATGTAAGGTTCAGACATAATGCAGTTCATATTTCTTATATCTTCTGTCAGTATGTCCCTCTTTTTCTTTGTTACTTGTGAGATTTGTAGGAAAACAGGAACCCTGTCCCCATATCTTACATGCTCAGGCATCTTTTCTACAACTGACATCATAATCCCCTGTTTATAACACTATAATTTTCTCCAATGCAACCGATTGTAATGTCATAAACACAACTGTGATGTCAGGTGTAGACAAGCAGCCAGAGTGGATAGGGTAGAGAGTCTGTTTTCATGCAAAAACACCTTGTTGCTCTTAGTGGCTGTGACTGCACTCCATAGTGCAACCTCCCGCTAGTTGCAAGTAACTATTAAAACTTGCACTCTGCTTGCCCTCGGCCTTGCCAACCTCCCCACCATCCTCACCCACACCCTATCCCCTACTCACTTCATCCTATTCCCCCCTCCTTGCCCCATGCTTCTCTCACTCCAGCACCCTCCCTAACCTCAACAAAGCCCCCTGACTGATCATAGCTTAGTTACATGTATTAAATTCTATAATTGAAATGTCAGTCTCAAACTGACTGTACTGCTTTTAGCTCTCTGTATATCCTGTTATTTTTTGTCCCACTGTGTCATTATTGTATGTTACCTGTTTTACTCAGATGTGGAACCTTTGTAAAAGAGCTTTCAGCTCAAAGGTGTTGTAATCCAAGATCTAAATAAATAAATAAATGCAAATGACATTAGTCATAAAGAAATAAGGTAAGAATTGCAGTGAATACAGGAAATATATGCTGAGTTATGTCAACATATTACAGTTTTCGAATGTTGCCCCAATGGGGACAGAGGCTTTTTAAGGAGAGCAGTGCAGTGACTGTAGCAAACAAAGAGACATAGAAGAAAGAGAAAATGGAGGGAATGTGTAGTTTGGGGGATGGGAAAAGGAATAGGGGAAGCAGCTCCAGGGATGGAGGGAGTACAGGTAGGAGGGGGAAGGGGCAGAAAGGAGAGAGCACAAGAGGCAAAGTATTGATTAATGGTGAAGGCAACAACAGTAAAATCAGAAATTGGTGAGCCCTCAGATTTGAAGACAAGGATAGAAGACTGAGAGGGAGGGTCAAAGACAGAGTGCATAACCTTCCAGAATTTAAATGAGGAGTTAAGGTTATTCTTGAGGGTTGGAGCAAAATAGTCAGCTTTAGCCTCCCAAATAGCCTTGATGCTGGCATTCCTGAGCTGTTTATATCCCAGCATGTACTTTCAGGGGCCAAAGGACATGCGCTGGCACTATGCAGAATCATAAGTTTTCTTAGAAGCAATAATATCTGCAGATATACAGGGGAGGTGGATGACATAAACCCATGGCCTCTAGAGGAGAGCATGAGTATCCTGGGCAGAGAATAATTTGGAGATGACAAAGGAGAGAGCATCAGCTATGGTAATGGACATAGAGAATGGGGGCCAGTCAGTTGCCCCAGTACCATAAAGCAAAGCAGCAAGGTCGAGACACCTGAACATCTGGTATAAAAAACTTTTCCAGTTGCCTTTTGTAGACCTCCTGGTGAAGGGGCAAGGTGCCCCGAAGTGTCTTTTTTCTTTGTTGCTCTTGCTTAAATTTGTATGGTTGTATTTCTGCACTATATTGAACAGAATAAAGCACTTTAAGCCCAGTTTAGTGTGCACTGCATTTTCTTTTTGTTGTGCCAAGACAGAGACACTTGAACAACCTGCTCCACATGTGCTTGGGAGGGGGGGCTTAGGGGCGGCAGAGTTTAGCGACACAGTAGACCATTCTGTGGTCACTAAGTGTGTCAGGATGAATGCCAGCTTCTCCAGTGCTGGGGATGAGTATTGAGGATTTAGTCTATCAAGGAGAGGTCAGTGGTTCAATGATTCATATGGGTAGGTTCACTGATGAGTTCAATGGTGTTTTGGGACTGAACCTGGTGAGTAAGCTTTTAGGTAGCAGGGAATAGCCAATAGTGTTTAGGGGTTCCCAAGGACTAAGACCATACAGAAGAAGAACAGAGGGAAGAAGGAGGGGATAGGAGGTCGACGAGAGTCAGTGGTGGTACCAGGGCAGCAGTAGATGCCAGCGATGAACACTAGAAGAGCTGAAGGAAAAGAAACATTGCACAGGTGAAGTTCATGGGGGAGAGGAACAAAAGACAAATTCACAACTTCACAGTTAATGGGGAACAGTCAGCACTAACAGCTTCTTACTGAACTGGGAGTCTGTTTCCAATTTGCACTTTTTTTTACTTCTTTTTTCTCCCCTGTGCTGACAGGCCCCCATCCACCAGTCCACCCAGCCCCATCATCACAGCGTCCTCTAGGACATACCTTGTCCAGCTCTTCCCACCGGGCTTGCCCCCCCCTCCACCAGCGGGATCAGCAGGGCCTCTCTTTAGCCCTACCGGGAACAGGATCAAGTTCACCAGGACATGCCCAAATAGCCGGGTGCATCCTGTCATCCTAATGGTTTGCAGTGTTTTTCCGGTTTTCTCCCCAGTGCAGAGGAAGTGACGTGCAGTGATGCTAGTGGCTGTGTTGTGCATTCTCCCATGCACAGCAAGCTAGGCATCTGTCCACCTCCACCCCCTCCATTGTGCAGCATTGGTGTGCCAAACCTCAGCCACCACTAGGGGTCAGGCAAATGATGACCACTGATCCCCTCCTTCCACAGAGAACGAGAGTAGTCCTTGGGATGCTCGACCCTCCTCCCACCACCCAACTGACCCTCTGACTCCAAGATCATTCCCGACCTTGGGTCATCGGCCCTGCAACCTGTAGCACCCCCACTGCGCCGCCGGGCTGGCTACAGTTTGCACCTAGTATGCAAAAGCATATTTTCTACTTACTGTTTACTGTAGTATGGTAGATTATGTCAGGCTATTTCTGCTTACTTGTAGGCTGACATTTTCTGTAACTACAAATCCCAGAATCCTCTGCAGCTGACATCAGAGCAGGGCTGCAGCAGTGGGAGATTCAGTAGCTTGCAGTGCATATTAGAGTTTATATAAGCCCTGAACTTTTGTTTGCAACTCCTGATGCCCTCCCAGGGCTAAGTACAGTCACAAAGGACCATATTTAGCCCAGAGAGAACCGCATGACTGACAAACATCTGATTGGAGCTTATGAAAGTTCTAACATGTACTGCAGGCTATTGAATCTCCCAGTACTGTATCCCTGCTCTGATGTCAGCTACATGGGGATTCTGGGATCTGTAGTTACGGAAAATGTCAGCCTGGAAGTAAGTAACATTAGCCTGATGCAATCTAGTATACTACAGTAAAGAGTAAGTAAAAAGTGTTTGCACACAAAGTGTGAATTGGGACTAACCCCATCCCCCTGTCCACACTGGTACTTTTAAACCATTACCATCATGGTAAACTGGTTCAAGTGGTGACAACCACGGTTAGTGCCCACAATGACAACAATTTAAATTGTTGTTTAGAAACCATTTTTGAAACCTCATCTGATGTGGTCTCTAGATCGGTTTTGAAAATGTTATGCTAACACGGTTTTCTTACCTATGCCTATGGGTGTCTGAACCGTGTTTTGCTGTGTGGATCCTCCAATGTCCCACAATTCAGTGCTCTTGTATCCCATGGTTAAGTGTGGTAATCTGCACATGCACACACAGACAAAAATACAAATTGACTCAAGAAGTGGAGTTGAGAATTCATAGAACAGCATCAGTGGGAAAGTTTTTTATTTATTTTTTTTATTTTAGTCTTTGGTGACTGGGTAAGGCCCACTAGGCACAAGTACCTGTTTTCAGGGGCGACCTGGGAGCACTGGGCGGTTAAGTGACTTGCTCAGAGTCATACAGTATGCAAGTGGAGGTTGTGAGAATCAAACCAAGGTCTGGTCTGCTGGATGTACCAAGCTCGTTCACAGCTCGTTACGCTAACCTCTAGGCTATACTAGCAGCCAAGTTGAATCTCCTTTGTAGTGCTACTTTATACCTCATTCAGATACCACTGCACTACAGAGGACATTGTCAGGCTCATTAACGTTGTGTTGACTGTATTCGTAAAATTATATTGCATTGCAGAAATATGGCTGATTGTAGTGCCATCTGGTTTGATGAGGCCACATGCCTGCTGATAGAGTCCTGGTCACAAGAACGCATCCAGGAGGAGCTTGCAAATTATAGATGGAACACAAAAGTGTACCAAAAGGTATCGGAATTTTTGCTTGAGAATGGTGTGGAGCATTCTGCTAAACAATGCTGTGATAAGATAAAACAACTGAAAGTCAGATACCACAAGACAAAAGACTGCAATAAGAGATTGGGAGGCAGTTGTATAGTTTGGCCATTCTTCAAGCATCTGGACAAAATACTCAGAATCAAGTCCACATCTGAGCCTCAGTTTTTCTTGAGGAGCAGTGCGATAGAGGCAGAAGAGGGGACAGATGAAGCTGATGCTGATGTTAACGACTACCCCATTCCAGACCTGATTCAATCAGGTATAGTAATGGTAACGCATTATGTTATGTCATGTTCCCTTATACTACATGGTAACTGGTCACTGGTCGGTAGCTCAATGGTGCTTTGTTGGCTCATATTTGTATAAGAGTGTTATTAGTACAGTCATTTCATGCAGTGCATTCCAGGAATACTTATCGATATTGTTACTTTTCCAGATGCTGAGCCAGTGGAAGAGACATCTGTTAATGCTGACAGTGAGGCTGGACTTGAAGGTGCCTCAGCAACATCTGATGATACTGCCTGTACATCAGCTGAAATTTCACTGTGCTCCAGTGGAAGGTCTGAGAAGCGTGGTCCAACCAGTGAGCCACTTTTCAACCTTTGGAAGAAAAAATGAACCACGATGATGCAGGAGCTAATGGAGGCAGTGTCTGAGCCCACCCGGAAAATGTCACTGGAGCAGCACAAAGAAATTATGGAAATAGAAAGGGAAAGGGTACGAGAGGAAAAGGAAATGGAAGGGAGATTAACAAGGCAGGAGGCAGAGCAGAATGCACAGTTTTTCAATAACATGTTGAGATTACTGATCCTTCAGTACCAACATTCCACCACTAACCCCATATTCCAGGGCTCAAACACTATCCCCACACAACACATTCCAAGATACCCTAGCATGCCCTCAGCATCGCAAAGCTATAGTGTTAATATGACTCCTGCACAATCTATAGAACAGCAGTTTACTGCTCCATATTTGTCAGGACAGAGTTTCACTCAGGATCTAATGACTGATGGCTTTAGCTGGACCCCACTTTACTTGTTGAAAGTGTAGGGCATGAGCATGGGTGGCATGAAACATACCTGTATTGGAGTAAGGGTAATGGCATGGCACATTTCTCTTGGGGGGTGACTAGTGTTGATTCCTGTTCCGCTTTCTGATAATTCAATGTCTCCATAATACTTCCCTTACTAGTGTCCTGTCCATTCAGCACTGCACACTTCATGGAAAGAAGGCATTTGCCTCGCTGTTCTCCAGACAAGTACTGTGCTGACAAACACTACTATCCCCATGCATAGAAAGCATTGACATTTGTTAAGCCTGCACTGCAATACCACAGAATCAAAAGTTGACACCACAAGTGCAATTATGTTCGAATAATTCGGTGCACGATGATGTGCTTCTTAGATGAGTCATTCTCAGGGAATGAATCCAAGTTGGGTACAGATTTAAAGCAAGCACCTCTGGGACAGGAAAATTCAAGTAACATGCACAGCGTCCAATAAAGTGGCAGTACTTTCCTTACATTTCAGGATGCACGCTAGAAGTACACACATGTTAGACTGACTGTACCCTACATGCTGTTAAAAATCCATATCAGAGAAGCAACTTAAACTGACACAGAAGACCCATGCAGGAGGTCTACAGTACTTAGGCTGTGCAAGGTTGTAAAAAAATAAAAGCAAAACTGATACCTCAAACTCTGCTCTTCATGCAAGGCAAAACTGATTTTAGTCAATGTCATTATGGCTGCGATTTGCGTAGCTTTTGCTTAAAGTTATGGTTTGGCTTTGGGGACCCTATTTATACACATACGTGCTTGTAAGGTTCCATGGTAGAGGGTGGGGGTACAAAAACAAAAATGAATACAGATTACAAGTAGAACTTCATTGGTAAGAGGGAAAGGTGTTTGTGCCTGCCTGCCATACCGGTCATTAAAGAAGAAGTGTAGTTAGTTAAAGCTCCCCACCCACCCCCAAAGCCCGACTGCCCGATTAGACTTTTCACAAGAAAAATAAAAAATTAAGTGCCTGCACCTACTCACTTTTACACTTGTAAACTCCACTGGCAGGCAACATGGTGGGTGCTGCACGGTGCCATCTCATGTTACTGTGTGGCTCTGCACTGCTTGCTCAGCATACAAGCAAGCAGTGCGGGGCTGCTCATTTACATGAGATGGCACCATGCAGCACCTGCCATGTTGCCTGCCTGCAGGCACTTAATTTTTGATTTTTCTTGCAAAAAGCCTAATCAGTCAGGCTTTGGGGAGTGGGGAGCTTTAGCTAACTACAGTTCTCCTTTAATTCCCTGAAAACAAGTTTTATAGTTAAAATACCTTCAGCACCAGTACTTGAACAAAGTGAAATCTTACATTAGCAATGCATGGCACCATAAAAAAAAAATAAAAAAAAAATAACTGTAACTGTTTTTATTCTGTTTTGGGTCACACCATGTCTCCTATTTTGAAAAATACCTATTTGACCACCTTTGAGTCTGCTTCAGCATATCTGTTTTGAACATTTTACATAACAGAAGGCGTACTCCTATCTAAAGGGAATCCACTGGTTATCCTCAGTACACTCCACTGTTTCAGTGTACACATTGGACAATAAGGGCACAGAAAATTTGTTTTGCTGCACTGTGTTTCATTTTTGTCATTTCACTGGATGACTAAGGTTGTGGATCGGGGGGAGCGATGAATGTGGCCAACCTGGATTTCAGTAAGGCCTTCGATACCTTTCTACATACAGTAGAAGACTTGTGAACAAGCTGGGCAGCCTAGGACTGGATCACAAGGTGGTAAACTGTTAGGAACTTGTTGAGCGATAGAAGACAGAGGGTAGTGGTAAATGGTGCTTAATCTGAGGAACGGAGGTTGACCAGTGAGGTGCTACAGGGATCAGTCCTGTTTAATGTCTTCATAAGTTACATTGTGGAGGGACTGGAGGGGAAGGTGTGCCTCTTTGTGGATGACACTAAGATCTGCAACAGTGTGGACACTCTGGGAGGGGTGGAAAAATGAGGATGGACCTATGTAAACTGGAGGAATGGTTTAGAGTGTGGCAGCTGAGATTCAGTGTGAATATGTACAAAATCATGCATTTGGGGCACAAGAACCCAGGGGAGGATTACATGATTGGGGGAGAAACTGATGGTCACCAAACAGGAAAGGGATTTGGGACTAATCATATCTGATGACCTAAAGGTGGCCAAACAATGTGCCAAGGCTGTGGGGAGAGCCTGTGGGATACTGAGGTGCATAGAGAGAGGTATTACCAGCAGAAGGAAGGAGGTGGTGACGCCACTGCACAGATCATTGAATTTTTTGACTGGGTGACTAGGGAGGTGGATCAGGGGAGGGCAGTGGACATGGCCTATCTGGACTTCAGCAAGGCCTTTGACACTGTGCCACATAGAAGACTATTGCACAAACTGGGGAATATGGGTGTGGGCAGGACAGTAGTGTGGTGGGTAGGTAACTGGCTGGGTGGCAGGACACAGAGGGTGGTGGTAAATGGCTGTCACTCCACAGAGGGAAGATTGACCAGTGGGGTACCACAGGGATAAGTGCTGGGACTGGTCCTATTCAATATCTTCATCAGTGACATTGCGCAGGACCTAGAAGGCAGAATTTCACTGTTCGCTGATGACACAAAGCTCTGTAACAGAGTAGACACACCAGAGGGTGTAGAGAGAATGAGAAGGGACCTGCAGAAACTTGAAGAATGGTCTGGGGTTTGGCAGTTGAAATTCAATGCAAGGAAGTGCAAGATAATGCATATGGGGCACAACAACCCTGGCACAATATATCAGTTGGGGGTGAGGATATAGCATATACCAAGCAGGAAAGGGATCTTGGGGTTATCATCTCTGATGACCTCAAGGCAGGGAACAGTGTGACAAGGCAGCAGGTAAAGCAAATAGGATGCTGGGATGCATAGGCAGGGGCATCACCAGCAGGAAAAGAGAGGTCATAATTTCACTATACAAGACACTAGTGAGGCCCCACCTGGAGTACACTGTACAGTTCTGAGACCTTACCTACGTAAGGACATAGACAGGATAGAGAAGGATCAGAGGAGGGCAACAAAGATGGTGCATGGATTGCATCACAAGTCCTATGAGGACAGGTTGAAGAAACTGAACATGTACTCCCTGGAGGAAAGGAGGGAGAGAGGGGATATGATAGAGACATACAAGTATCTTACAGGGAGGAACAGGGTGCAGGAATACACTATTTTTAAGCAAAACAGATGTTCCAGGACTAGAGGGCATGGGATGAAGTTGGAGGGAGGACGATTCAGAGGAAACGTGAGGAAGAATTTCTTCACAGAAAGTGTAGTGGACAAGTGGAACATCCTGCCAGAGGAAGTGGTAGGGGCTGAAACAATCAAGGGATTTAAGAATGCATGGGATAGACATAAAGGAATTCTGGAGGTCAGGGGTAAGGGGCAACAGACTTCTTGGAAAACATAAACTGAACTTACAAGCTCAAATGGGCAGACTGGGTGGGCCATAGGCTCTTATCTGCCAACACTGTCTATGTATCTATGTATGTATCTATGTATCATTGGTGAGACATCATTTGGAATACTGTATCCAGTTCTGGAGACTGCATCTCTATAAGGATGTAGACAGGGTGGAGACATTTCAAAGAAGGGCAACAAAGATGGTGCAGGGACAGAACCAAGTGTCATATGAGAAGAGGCTGAGATACCTCAATATGTATACCCTGAAGGAGAGGAGAGACAGGGGAGATATGACAGAAACCTGCAAATATCTAATAGGCATAAATAGGGTACTAAAGGGTGGCACCTTTCAGAAAAGGAGATGTCTAGGAACAAGGGGGCATGACATGAGTTTGGAAGGTGGTAGACTGAGGGGTAGCATGAGGAAGTATTTCTTCATGGAAAGAGTGATAGATGCATGGATTAGACTCCTAGAAGAGGTGGTGGGGACAAACACAGTGGGGGAATTCAGGTATGCATGGGATAGGCATAGGGGAACCCTAGCAATAGAAACGAGGAGGTAAAGCCAGATATCTAATAGGGTCTGTGGCTTTTACAGTGGGCAAGGAAAATGGGCAGATTAGATGGGCCTTGTCATCCTTATCTGCCAGCAATTTCTATGTTTCTATAAGAATCAGCCACAAAAAACAGCACAGAATAGTGAGGGAAGCTTGGGAATGCAATATTTAAAAGAGTGCTCATTTTATTATTTCACCTGTAGCTAGGTGCGATAGGTAAAAAGGGGCATCTTGCAAGACAGGAGGCAAGATGGAATACATAAAGAGTAGGTTAAAATATTCACTTTGAGCATGTACAGTGCTACTTAAACAAAAAGAAAAATGATAATGTCAAAAACTAAGACCATCACAAGAAAACAACCTCTGAGCTGGTTATTTCCATGGTTAGAAATGACAGGTTTGGGCGCAGTGCTCTTTGCATTACCTTAGGGCATCCCCATGAATTTACCAGGTCTTTAGTAGTTATTGCTGGAATATTTCCCATTGTGAACAGCTGCTACTCCCTTTGGCAACATTGTTCATAGACAGGTGTGTAAGGGAGCAGAGCAGAAAGCTAATTTCGAAACAGGTGTGCAGAGATGACAGTGCTGACATTGTTCAGTGCTGTAGTTTTAACTGGATGTAGGATGTATGTAGCATTGGATGATAGATACATTTTTGGAGCTTGTGTGTTTACATTCCAAACAGCACTTAGTTCTGCTGCATGCAGTACTCAGGGTCATGACTGACAGAGTGCACTACAGTATCAAAAATATACATAGCCATGCAACACATGTACTGAGCACCCCATTACATGGAACTGCAAGGATATACAAGGATTTCATGGTAGTATAGCGCAGTAGTTTAAGGCTCTGAGCTGCAAACCTAGAGACCTGGGTTTGAATCCCATAGCCCCCACCTGCATACTATGTGACCCTGAGCAAGTCACTTAACTTCCTTGTGCTCCCGGGTCGCACCTGTAAACAAGCTTTCAGCTTAGGTGTGTCTCTCTGTCATTTGTTAGTTAATTAAGAAGTAGGTGTTACTTTAACACATTCTTAGCTTCATTGTTACCATTATATGTGCTACTGGATCCAGTGCATTCCAGTTTTCCCAGGTCCATTATCATCCCAAGTGGGTAGTACTGTGCACTCTATGTGACAATTGTGTTTTGCAATAAGTATAGGTTTTGATTGCATTTTGCTACACCAGATGTGTAGTCACATCAAATGTTTATGCATCTTATGTTAGAAAAAACGCTGCATATGAAACCAGTGAGTATGTAAGCAATAAAGCACAACAGGGTGTACACTAGACACTTCTAGCGCATGGCCAGGAGTGTAGTGAGGCATGAGTCTGCAGGCCAAGTGCCTTCAACCCCTGGCCATGTGCTAGAAGTGTCTAGTGCACACCCTAGGAGTGTCTTATCGCACTTATGTAATGGGCATATGAATTGTATGTGCATGCCAAAATTAAAATTAATATGGTTTAAACCAAAAAAGTTAATTCTTTGTGTTTGATTTATATAAAATAGTTCCTCCACCTGTATGTTTGTTGTTTTTTTCTTGATAAGGACTTTAACCCTACTTTGGGCTCCATAGCTCCCCCTCCCCACAGACAGACAGACACATACACACCTCTGTTTTACCCCTTTTTTTTGTCCGTTTCTATGTTGTTTTGATGTATTTTCATTTTGGCAATAGAGTGGTGCAGCAAACAGCGAGTCAGCATGAGGAAAGCCACACTGAAGTGTCAAACACTAGCGGGTCAGCTTGCTTGCCATGAGACCTGGAGTGGCAAAGCCAAAACTGAAGTCTTCACTTATGGAGATTGCAGTACTGTTTTAAATAGTTTTTATACACACACATTTCAGCTAAGTCTGAGGTGGGGGGGATGTTGAGGGGCTAGGGCAGGGAAGTAGTGAGTGGTAGGTCAGCTGTTGAGCCAAAGACGGAACAAGTACTAGAGAGTGAGCAAGTGAGCAGGCATAGGAGAGATCGTGACAGGCATTTTTTAATGTGGTGTGTGAGGTTTTCTGAAGGGTAACGGTACAGTATGGAGGCATTTATGAATTGTTTTGGCAGTGGGCAGTGAGGTAGTTGGGAAGAAAAATGGCTGCCAATTCAAATGCCAGCATTTTATGTGGGCATTGATATGGCATGCCAGGTTAGGTGAAACTCACCTGCACTGGTTTTTTGCCATGCATTACACTCTTTCAGTGCACGGCTAACAACCAATTAGGGGGCTCAAAATCCTGAGCCCATTCCATAAGCAGATTTTAACCTGTGGTTTGTTACTGACAATACCAAAGACAACATCAAAATATTGTCTTGGACAAATTTATTTTAAATGTAGGTACTGAGAATCAGCTATTCCTTTGTGTTAGAAATACAAATGTTAATCATGCCATTATTGCTGCCCTGTTTCAACAATACTGATTGTGTTAACTCTGTTAACTGTTTTTAAACCATGAATGGTCATTTACATGAAGGCAGGAAGTGGTGCAATGACTCTTTTCAGTCTGTCTGTCAATGCAGCCTTTGCAGGTATCATAAAGTATTAATATCAATTAATCTTATTTCTGTTTTTTATGCATTATCTGGTGTTAATATTATGGGATTTTCTAAATAACTGTCATAAAGCTTCTAAAGAAAGACTTGGTTGGTCCGAAAGCTTCTGGATCTGTCAGTAATGGTAATTTAAAAACAATTACATAGGCAGCACTAAATGAAGGTTTGAGAGTAGAATGTAATGTAAGGTGTTTACAACTTGTTAATGTTTAAAAATGTTGCAATATTTCATTTTAACAACGGGTACTGGTATTTCCAGAATTTGCATTGTGTTCTTGAATGTATTACGAAGTAGTCACAGTATATAAGTTGATACCAATGCAATGCAATTCAGTATTTATTTTGAGATTATCAGTACAACCACAAGTGTGTTAGGCTTTGTTACTGGATGAGTAGCCATTTGAATGTTTTTAATATTGTGTTATCTTGTTTTTATGACAGTATCTGTTACATACACACAATACAACTTTTCTTATACATCCTACCATGACTTTCTGTGTACGCTATCTTTAGCAAGGTATGTGCAAATCTGTTATGGGCAGTTGTAGTATGTTACATGACACTTATTGCTACTTTTACCACATACAGTGTGGAGGTATACATCCCCGACGTCGACATGTCAACAGCGAAGTTCCCTACAACGACAACAGCACCACGTCACTGTAGGGAACCCGCTGGCACCCGGCACTGTCTGTAGGGGGTCCTGCACCCCCCCGACTCAGCTCTGATTCAGAGTTGAGAATCCCAAGTGGGGTGTGGTGTAGCCCCCATGGGGGGTTGGGGTGAAGCCCTCAAGAAAACACTTGTTGCATTTGAACTGGCAGCCGACTGCAAATGCAGTCGATCGCCGTTTCGCTGACGCATCGTTTGACAAATATTTTGTCGATGACCCATCGTGGATCCCATTGTGAGTAACTAGTAAGTCTGTAAATATTCAGCAAGTGTGCCACATATGCCAGCTGGCTGCTCGCAGGAGTACAGTCCTTATTACCAGGCTGTGGGAATTGGGCATTCTCTACATCTTTAACCCAGCTTTCCAGGAATTGTTCTGACTTGTTCTCACACATGTTGTAGAGTGCACAGCAAGCTCCTATTATGTATGGCATGCTTCCAATACAAAATTCATTCCTCTTCAAGAGGCATCTCCACTTCCCTTTCAGCCACCCAAAGGCACATTTAGCCACCATTCTGGTCTTGCTGAGTCGATAGTTAAAATTCCTTCCTCAGCAGGCTGTAGTCAGTGCATGGCTTCATGAGCCAGGGAAGGAGGAGGTAAGCAGGATCACCCAAAATGACAACAGGGACGCTTACACCACCAATGTCAGGGGTCATGGCAGGACAGCTTCCCACTCTGTCCCAACTTGTACAAGTTGCTGTTTCTGAATACCCTGGCATCATGTACTTTTCCTGGCCACCCAACGTTAATGTCCATAGATCTGAATTCATGGTCAACCAATGCCTGCATGAATATTGAATAGTAGGACTTGCAGTTGTAATGTTCACTGGCTTTATCCCGGTGGTGAGCTTATAGGGAAATGTGTCCCATCCACTGCTTCTCCCCAATTAGGGAACCCCCACTCATTCTCAAAGCCTTGGATGACAACTGCCACATTCTGAATATGTATAACCTTAGACAGCAATACATACACTATTGCCTTACAGATCTCACTCACTATTTCATCAACTGTGGGTCTGCCAACTCCAAACAGGTGACCAAGGGTTCAATAGTGTATGTTAGTCACCAGACACCACAAAGTAATGGCTACTGGTTTTTCCACAGGAACAGCCTTACATAACTGGGTGTCCATCCTGTATATGTAAGGCTTCAGCTCATTTCAAAGAGCTTGGAATGTCTGCTTTGACATTCTGAAATTTGCCAGCCACTGGTCATCTGTCCACGTACCCAGGACTGTTGTCCCACCATGTGCTGGATCTCTGGTAGCTCCACACAGCTTGGTACACTGTGCCACTTGCATAAGCACAGGCAACCAAATTATGAATAATGCTGAGGCTTCTGATTGTTTTCAGCTACAGTATATTTGCATCAGGTGCTGAGCTCTGAGCTGCATGGCTTTCTGATGTTTTTTCACTATCCTTAAATGCTGCTTGTAATTCTGATAGCAATCAGCCACAAACAGCAGAATCAGGTAATTCAATATTGCCACTGACATGTTTGTTGTTTACATGACAACATTCTGAAGCACCATGGGATAACCTAGCATTGTGCACAGATTTCTGGGATAGGCCATGGCAGCATTTCTATACTGATTTCAGTAATGGTTCATAGCATGCTAGGAAGTGCTCCAATATGGATGGACTTCAACTGTTGTTGAAATGGTTCAGCTGTAGTGTGGCTACGACAGAACAGTAATTTCTAAACCATTCTTAAAAACGTTACTGGAGTTAACTACGCAATGTGGATATGGCCACAACTGGATATGAGGCTCTTGGTGTTGACTGTTCCCCTTTGAAATGAGCTCAACACACATGGCTACAGTACTTTCTTCATTCCCTTGGTCCTACAAAGCCAATGATGAGAACATCTGAGTCAATGATTCTTGTTGAGGGCCAGGATTCAAAGATAACAGAGATGCCAAGCTATATCTGCTGGGCCCACAGCCTAAATTGATCCAACTTAGGGAGTAAACTCTGGATGTTAACATGGGCAGTCCTCAAACCTTTAGACATCCCGGTCTCTACCTCAGTATCACGTCATATAGGCAAAGCAAATTGAGCAAGTCAGATATGATCAACTCAATTTGCTCACCCGATGGAATAACAACTGCTAAAGAATGTTGACAGAAGGGAATAGTGAGTAGAGAGCAATGTAGCAATGAGGGCGAATCACGAGGGAGGGTATAGTCTGGTGGGCTGAATAGGGGAAAGAAGTGTGCTGCTGCTGAGCCGGTCACCTCGAGTGGTGGATACGGCCACCGCTCAGGATGCTGATGGTTCTGGTTCCGGGACGGCCCACAGGAATATTTTTTTTGTGCCTTGTAGTTGGTGGGGTTTTTTTTGTGTGTGTGTGTGTTTGCTGTTCCCTGGATCCCCCGACTGTGGTGCTCCAGCATCAGTAGCCCCCTCCCATGTATTCCCCTTCCCCTCAGTGTCCACCCCCCAGAGTTGATTATATTAGTATGTGGGGTGTGGGGGGCTTGTCCCCCACAAAGGGTTGTGAGGGGGCATGGCCCCTCACATTAAATGTTAAATGGCAATCTTGCCATTACATTTGTTGTATTACCATGTCATCGCTGTGTTTGTAGATGCTGAGGTAGCTTAAGTGCCGATTATGAAGTCGGCAAAATATACTCACTCTTGTGCGAGTCTCATTACATTTTATACTGTTATGACATGGAACCCTCTCCCTAGGGGGAGTCCCATCATGAAGGGTAAGTCACTGGCTTTCTGGCCCAGACAGCATGGGAAATGCTGGGTGGGGTGATTAGAAACCAGAGGGCTGAAATTAGGTTCATCCCCACCTGGGCCAGAGTTAATAAACAAAGTTAACAAAAAAAAAAGATTAAGCTCAACATTGCCTTACAGCAGAAGCAGAAGGGCAATGAAACTTCCCGTGTGGTCTGGGTTCAAAACCCAGCTGAGGTACTGTGCTTTCTCTCTTCAGTTTGTGTGGGTTCCATATATACATGCACACCTGTAAATCTCTAAATGTAATGTAGCAGCTGAAAACCAGGTTGTGCATTAAAAAAAGAGTAAGATGCTTCTGGGAGTCCCAGATTTCCAACTGCCCTTTCACAACTGTGTTTTAACCCATTTGGGGTATCTTCCCCCACCATTTCCATGGTGTTATAGCTGGTAGTGCAATGGAACAGTATTCCAGGTGGCCTGGGTCCAAATCCCAGCTATGCAACTTGTTTCTTTCTCTCCTCGGTTTGTTTGGGTTCAGTTTATATGCATGCTGCACCCTTGTGAATACAGGTGCCTCCAGAGCATCCTTACCTTAGTTTGCTTGCCAAGCCATCAAAGAAGGCAATAGCTCCTCACATGAATCCAGTGTATAAGACAACAGAACTTGTTACCCAGTCACCTGGTAACCTCCAGGGAGGTGAACATGACAGCTGTGGTGACTCCAGGGATTCCAGAGTCAAGAAGCATTTGGTGTAGCTCACCATTAATTCAGTGGGAAGTGTAAGGTAGACCCCAGGAGGATGTGGGTATCCTAAGGAGCTGCCCCTCAAGGGAAGCTCCTGGTGGCCTTGCAACACACAGAAGGTCCCACCAAAGATGGGTATAGATTCTTTTGGGTATGGGGCGATAACTGTCCTGTGCCTAAAAGATGCTGCCAGCTGTGTTAAAGATGATGAGAAACATGGTAAAGGGATCAATTTTCTGACCAAGGTAGGAGATGTACCTACTATTTGTTAAGGGGAATCCCATGTCAGGATGGACATCAGAGATGCTGCTGCAGGCAGAGGGGCTGGTAAATCAGCTGACCTCTGCCTGTGGGTAGGGCATGCTGAAATACCTGCTGCGAGGTAGTGTTCAGCATCCTGTCTGGTAGGAAAAGGAACTGGTTGATGTAAGGTGCCCAGAGCAGGAGTAGCTGTCAGCCAGGAGTACCTAGGGGAATGTCCTTATAGTGGTGCTGCCTCCTGTACACCAGATGATCAGATGGTATCACAGTATAACATGTAAAAGTGTTTAGAAGTAAGGTGGGAGTTCTAATAAAGTCAATGCAGAGTGGGAAAGTCTCTTCCCAAGATACAACCTCACCCAATGATACGTTTATGGAATACTAAGGACTCTGGGGTTCTGGATGTGGTGAGAGAAGATACAACATATATAAAGGGATCTTAAGATTTTGACTTAAGTCTGGAGTCAGTATTGAACCTATATGTACAGTGCCAATCAGGAGAGCATTTGGGGACCAGGTCCCAGGGAAATAAGTGACTGTTTTATAATGAGTGACAACTGCATATGCACTGTGTGGTGTGTGGTGTTTTCTGCAGCTTACTAAAGAAGTGATTTTTATTTGGATGATGGTGGGCTCAAGGAGCATGAGGTAGGTTGGGCAGGGGTGCATTCAACCTGTGGTTCCATTCCATAACTCCTATGGCATTCTGACAGGGTTGGACCTTCCCGCGGTGACACCTGCAGTGGTGTACAAGGTGGATGCAGGGACCTTCCACTGTGGAGACCCCGAGGGGTGGCACAGGACCCCAGAGGAGAAGGAAGCAACTTCTAATGGAGGACTCTATTAGTGGGGTAGAACTGGGGGTGAAAGAGGTGGGAGTGAGGTAGGTTAAGTGCCTGCCCGACACCATGGCTTGCAGGGATAGGAAGTGAATCCAAAGGATCACTGGGGCAATAGAAAGGGAGGAAGAGCTAGACATCATTGTCTACAGGGAATAAATGACCTGACTGAGGATGAGGTTAGGACAGTACAGTACAGAGGGAGTTCATGGAGTTGGGGAGGGGACTTAGATGGGTAGCACAAACGGTAACCTTTTCAGAAGTGTTACCTGTCTATGGCATGGGAGAAGCCAGGGTACTCCATACCAAGGGAGTGAACGAATGGTTGAAGAACTGATAAAGAGCTGAGGGATTTAGCTTCATTGGTGACTGGGGGCCCACCTGGAGGGATGCAGGCTTGTACGGGGGGGGGGATAGCCTGCATCTGTCCGGGGGGGGGCCAGAATCCTGAGTGAGAGGTTTGAATGTTTCATTGGCAAGCATTTAAACTAGCCAAGGGGGGAGGTGGAAGTAAGCAGGAAAAATCCAACTGCCCTCCCACCACAGGTTAAGGTAGTGAAACAAGAGGATACTAAGGAGGAGGACTCCACAAATGGGACTGACATTGGGGCTAAAGTCTGGGAAAGTGTGGAGGGAAGGCATAGGGATAAGAGGGGGCTGGTGGGGTGAAGTCATCAAAACATGGAAAGCCAATCTAAAACCTGAAAGTTAACCTGGGTATGACAGCCTTGAACCAAAGTTCCTAAAGCTTGGTGCAGAAGTCATTGCCTTACCAGTGAGGAACCTAATAAACAGATCCTTTCTTGCAGGCATGATGCCAGACAAATGGAAGGTAGTAGTGGTGGTTCCAATCCACAAAGGAGGCCATACTGAGCCTATAGAAAACTATAGACCCATCTCCATTCTCTGCACACTGTCAACAATCCAGGATTGCATACTCTATAATTAACTGCAGGACTACTTAGACTTACACCATCTCCTCTCCATATACCAGCATGGTTTCAGGAAGAATCATAATATCCTGACAGCTCTGATTAAAGTAACAGTGAACATATCTGCTGCTTTGGATCAAGGTCAGGTCATGGGCATGGTCTTCGTTGACCTAACAAAGACCTTCAACCTGGTTAACCATGACCTTCTACTATGCAAACACCATTGCCTGGGTCTTGATCCAAGTACCCTGGCATGGCTCTGGAACTACATCTCAAACCACTCCCAAAGGGTTAAGTGGTCAGGGGTCCTCTCAGACCTTAGACAGATCCAGCATGGTGTTTCACAGGGTTCCATACTGGGGCCGCTATTATTCTCACTCTTTATAAATGACCTGCCACTCATCTGTGGATGAGCTACAGCTCATCTGTATGTGGATGATGCCATTGTCTACCACTCCTCCAATGATTTAGACTGGATACTGGAACCTGGAATCTGATTTCCATGCCATAGAGGAATGGTTCCTTGCAAATCATTTGGTCCTCAATACAAAGAAGACCAAGACCATGCTGTTTCATAATCTCAGAGCTGTGCCATTGTCTCAGTATCCCCTCATGATCCGAACGTGGGATGGCAGTACCCTAGAACATGCAACCTCCTTTAAATACCTGGGGGGTCACCCTTGACCCCTCACTCACCTATGAGAAACATGTCAATGTCCTGATGAAATCAGTCAATCAGATGCTAGGTCTGCTATACCATATCTGTCCCAACCTGACCAGGGCCTCATGTCAAAAAATTGCAACGTCCACTCTCCTCCCCCTACTTGCATATGGTACCCCGTTGCTCCTCCATACATGGGCCACTGCGTTGTCATGCATTAATCAACTGTACTTGAGGATTGAACATTTTGCACTGGGCTCTGACCTGTGGCAACATCACTGCAAAGTTCTCTTATCCCTGAGCTGGGCACCCCTAGAGAGCAAATTCCTATACACCACCATATGCCTCTTGTTTAAGCTAGTGCATCACTACACTCCACCCTGCCTACGTGACCTTATCGACCATAAGCATAGTTTATGCACCTTATGCACTGCAGCCCTCCCTCTACTGGTATCTCCAAGCCCCCGTTTGGCAGTAGGCAGGTGATCATTCACGTTTTCGGCAACTACTGCATGGAACACACTCCTGCAAGATATTCTGTCTCCTCCCTCAAGATATTCTGTCCTCTACCTCCCTAACACAATTCAAGCACAAACTATCCTGTTACCTTCTCATCCCCCCACCCTGTACCTGTTTTCACTAACTTTCCTGCCTCAGTACAGACTGTGCCTCTTCTGCTTATTCCCAGTGTCCACTGGAAATCCTCCGGCGAATAGCATACAAATGTGAAATCGTTGTCATGCACTTATCCATTAGTCCTATTGGTATACTTAAACATGGTTTAATTGCTTATGTCTCCTTGTACTTAACATGTTTCTTTGTAACCTATAGTATCAAGCTGTTGTCTAATCCTATGGAACTGTACAATGTCTCCTTGCACTGAATTTGTATTTGTAATCCACTGTATTAAGTCATTTTTGTTTACCCTGTGCACCTGTATAATTGCAATTGATATGTTGTCTTGTTTGTTCTCTGGGTTGGCCCTGAAAAATGGAATGTGCTATCTCAGTGGGCTTACCCAATAACCAAAATTCAATAAATAAATAAATGCATACAAAAGCCCATAGCCTGGGTAACAAGATCCCAGACCTAGTGGCCTTGGTGGCAGAGGAAGACCTGGACATTGTTGCAGTCACTGAAGCATAGTATATGGGAAACCATGACTGGGATGTTACCATACCAGGGTACATAATCTTCAGGAAAGACAGGGAGGGCAAAAAGGAAGGAAGGGTGGCTATCTACATCAGATAGGGAATCAAAGCAACTGAGTTAAAGGGAAAACAGGAAGAAGAGGCACTATGGGTCACCTTAGAGACACGAAATGACACCACCACCATTGGCACTGGAGTTGTCTACAGACCTCCAGCATAGAGGGAGGAAATAGATAGGGCATTAATGGAAAACCATCCCCAAAATGGCAGAGAATGGGGAAGTGTTGTTGGTAGGGAGCCTAAGTATGCCAGATGTTAATTGGAACACCCATGCTGCAGCCACAGTCAGGAGCAGAGGCATACTGGATGTCCTGCAGGGAGCATACTTCAGACAGCCAGTGGTGGAGCCCACCCAGTAGGGAGCGATATTGGACTTGGTTCTCACCAATAGTGGTAGAATAACTGATATATTAGTGGGCAGCCATCTACAGTTCAGCGATCACCATACAATGTGCTTTATGGTGAAGACAGTAGAAGAGCCATACCATATGAAAGTAAGGGTCCTTGATTTCAGGAGGTCCAACTTTACAAAAATGGGGAACACCTCAAGAAAACACTGGGAAAGGAGGGGGGAATAGAGGAACAGTGGGAGAAACTAAAATGAACCATAACAGAGGCAACAAGCCTTTGTGTAAAGAAAGTAAACAAAACAAAAAGAAAGAAGAAACCACTATGGTTTTCAAAAGAAGTGGCAGGAAAGGTTAGGGAGAAAAAACAGGCATTCAGAAAGTACAAGGAAATGCAGAAGGAGGGTGACAGGGAACTGTATCAGGCAAAGTAAAGGGAGGTAGAAAAAGAAGTCAGGAGCACAAAAGGCACTAACAGAGGAAAGAATACCCAGTCGGTAAAGGAAGGAGACAAAACCTTTTTCAGGTATATTAGTGAAAGGAAAAAGACCAAGGGAGGGTTTATAAGGCTAAATAAAGGGGGGAGGTGCAGGGGGAACCTAGATACAGCAGAAATCCTAAACGAATACTTCTGCTCAGTATTCACAAAGGAAAGGGAAGGGGAGGGACCACAATTAGGCAGTAGAAACACACATGTAAGGGAGGTGGACACCAGTCCATTCATGGAAGAGACAGTCTTAAAGGAACTCTCAAAACTAAAAGTGGACAAGGCAATGGGGCCAGATGGGATACACCCCAGAATGTTAAAATAACTCAGAAAGGCATTAGTGACACCACTGACAGCCCTATTTAACAAATCACTGGAGGAGGGAATGGTGCCAGGGAACTGGAGGATGGCGAATGTAGTACCACTTCACAAAAGTGGGAGCAAGGCAGAGGCTGGAAACTACAGGCCAGTCAGTTTGACCTCAGTGGTGGGGAAAATAATGGAATCAATGCTAAAGGGAGTGGGTGGGGGAGGGCAGCTGCAGTAGTATTATACTGTGAGCTGCACACTCGGGCAGACTTGATAGACCTACGGGCCTTTTCTGAAGCAATTTCATATGTCTGTAAAGGAAAGGATTGTAACATATCTTGAGGCCAGCAAGGCAGAAGACCCAAGACATCATGGATTCACAGCAGGAAGGTTCTGTCAAGCAAATCTGATCGATTTCTTTGACTGGGTGACCATGGTGGTTGATCAGGGAGGGGCGGTGGACATGGCCAACCTAGATCTTAGCAAGGCATTTGACACTGTCCCACACAAGAAGCTAGTAAACAAGTTGGGCAATCTGAGAGTGGGTCCCAATGTTGCAGACTGGGCCAGAAATTGGCTGTGAAACAGGACACAGAGGGTAATGGATTAATGGAGTTCAATCCATTGAGCAGGAGGTAACCAGCGGGGTGCCCCAGGGTTCAGTGCTGTGACCTGTCATCCTCAGTGTTTACATAAGTGACATTGTGGAGGGGCTGGAAGGGAAGGTATGCCTCTCTGCAGATGACAATAAGATCTGCAGTAGGGATGACACTCCAGGTTGGGTGGAAAGTGTGAGAAGAAACCAAGGCAAACTGGAGGAGTGGTCACGTGTCTGGCAGCTTAAATTCAATACAAAAAAGTGCAAGGTCATACACTTGGGGCACAAGAATCCAGGACAGGAATACATGATGGGAGAGGGGAGGTACTGACGACAACCAAACTGGAAAGAGACCTGGGGGTAATCATAATGGATGACGTAAAGGTAGCCAAGTAATGTGAAAAGGCTATGCGAAGAACCTGAGGGATGCTGGGGTGTGTAGTGAGAGGCATCACCAGTAGAAACCAGGGGGTGGTGATGCCACTGTACAGGCAATTGGTGAGGCCTCATCTGGAATACTGTGTCCAGTTCTGGAGACCACATCTCCGAAAGGACATAGACAGAGTGGAGGCAGTCCAGAAAAGGGCAACAAAAATGGTGCAGGGACTGCACCAGAAGCCATATGGGGAAAGACTGAAAGAACTCAATATGTATACCTTAGAGGAAAGGAGGGAGATGGGAGTATGTTAGAGACATTCCTTAAGGGGATAAACAGAGTTCAAGAGGGCAGCATCTTTCAAAAAAAGAGATGTGCAAGAACAAGGGGGCACAATATGAGAGGATAGGGGAAGACTCAGGGGTAACGCGAGAAAGTATTTTTTCACAGAAAGGGTGATGGATGCATGGAAAAGTCTCCCTGTGGAGGTCATAGAGGCAAAAAAAATAGGCGAGTTCAAGAATGTATGGGACAGGCAGAGGGCAACCCTAGTGGTAGGAAAGAAAAGGTAATCTGTACATCAATTAGGATCTGGAGTGTATGTAGTAGGTGTGGAAAAGGGCAGATTGAGTGGGCCAGGTGGTCCTTCTCTTCTATTAAATTCTACATATCTATGTATCTATATTGTACTTAGGAGTGAAGTACAGAATGTGATTTTTTGATATTGTGATGGACCTTCCAGCAAGCATGCCACCTTAGCCATAGACACAGAGGGTATTCTTGGGCTGTGCCTCAGCCCCCACTGATACCAAGAGATGGTTGCCATGTGGTGTCAGCCTCAGCTGAGAGAAAGTTACAGCAGCAGAAGACTTGGATGCAGGACTCTGCAACATCTGGTCCAGGAGTTACACCCACATCTAAGCCGTGTTTACATGGCTGTAGCGCTTTAAATTCCGATCACAACAGTGTGGCCCCAACCACCTGTGACTCGATGGTCTGCCTGTCTACATGGCCCCTCTCTGAAACACTCTAATCTGCACTGGTGATGGGCTGTGCATTGGGGGGGGGGGTGCCGGACGGCAGCTCGATGAATCATGAGCCACTGAACAGATTGCGGGCTTGCAGCGGCGCTCACAGTCCACACAGCAATAGAAGCTGCTGTAAACTGCTCACTATGCTCAGCGTTCACAGCTTGCAGGGAATCCAGAAGCATGTTAGTGAGCGGCTTACCACAATCGAGTGTGTGTCTACATTTATTTATTTATTTTATTTATTGAAAATGTTTCACCAGGAAAGGCACACTGAGCAAAAAGATGCTCGTCTCACGGTGCGACCTGGGGGGAGTGGTTACAGAGGAGGCAGATATGCATACAACAGTTGAGTTTAGAAGTAGAAAATATACATGGTCACATTTGCACTGGAGCAAACCGAGCACTTGTGTTACTCCAGTGCAAATGTGACTGTAAACAGAGCTCTAGATATAATTTGTAGCACTGCAAACTCCTTGTCTGTAAAAGATCTTCAGTCAGTGGGACTGAAGGCAGAAGCAACAGGCTGTGATGGCAGCCACTGCCCACCAACAATCTGTTCATGGTGGCCCCACCCCTTTCTCACACAGTCACAAAGACTTGTGATTGCACGGATAGATACATTAACATTCTAAGTAGACTTTTTTAAATTGTTTTGCTAGTTAAAAGTCTATTGTACAGAAGTATACAACACTATAACATTGCAATAGAATGAATACATTTCCTACTAGATTTTGTCTAGATATCTATTATTTTTACCAGTGCAAGAATTTCCAAGGATGGTCTCAGTCATTATGCAAACAGCTCACTAGACTATATTAATATATTAATATTACAGATTAAACTATTTCCTGTGCACTCAGCTAAAAACACAGCCACCATTGCTCAGTAACTTTACTCAGCAGACGTGTGAAATAGTTTTCAACCCTCTGTGTATTTACCTAACACTTACTAAACACCACTTCTTTCCTAGAAAAGAAGGATTTCAAGCAAACCGTAAAACTGAGCTTGACCCTTTCATGAACATGCCATAAATCAAGTGTTAAAACCAATGGGGCTTTACTTTGAAAAGGGTCAGAGGTGGGAGAAGGGTCACAAAGAACGGACAGTGAGAGAACCCATGGAGGGAAGAGATTAAGGAAAGAATGAAAAGGCATGAAAACAAGGAGAGTTTAGTAACAGAAGTAATGCTGGTAATACCTCTTTGAGTTCACATTTATCGGACTATTGTGAACTTATAGATAACTAAATAGCAATAAGCAATATTGGAAAAGAAAGCCAATAACAGGATACTGAGGATCTAAAAACTGCCAGACTAAACCAACCCATTTTAATGCTTCAGTCTACTTAGGATGATTTATTTGATTACTTTTTTGATACCCATGCATATGATAAGTATGAATGAAAACTAAATTGCTGTAGGAAGGAAATTATTTTTATTAAAATTGTTCTTGCACATTTAAGTATGTATATATGTTATGTATTTGTATTATTAGTAATCACACAAGGGTTACATACCAGTTCACATTGCATTAAACAAGTTAGTCATGTTGCGTCCACAGGATGTCCTCGTGAATGCCTCCCTACATACATGGTATCCATCTTTTGTGGAGGACTACTTTTACTTTTTTGGTGACTAGCACAACTGCAGCTATGAGGTTTGGGTTGGTAGTCCATTCCATGTTATCCAGGACTGCAGTATAAAAAAATCTGTTAACTCATACATGTTTTAAAGAACAACTGATGCTTCTAGGAAAACTTTAAGCAATAACATTTCAACAAAATATAATTTACAATGTGACAATGTTCTAGTATTAATTTTCTGCTTGTTAGTTATTATTAAGGATATTTGAATTTTTTTGTTGTTGTTATTTTTTAGTAGCCGGGTAAGGCCCACTAGGTACAAGTGCCTATTTTCAGGGACAGGCTGGGAATACTGGGGTGGTTAAGTGACTTGCTCAAAGTCACACCGTATTCAAGTGGATGTTGTGGGAATCAAACCCAGGTTTGCTGAATGTCTCAAGCTCATTCACTGCTCATTACTCTAAACTCTAGGCTACACTGCCAGCCCCAAATTTAGCCATGCAACCTTAGAGTTCATTTACTCCTGCTGTGAATTCCCTACATGAAGTCCTAATCCTCTCTTTGTGACATCACACTCTGCTGCCATGGAAATGGTTATGATCTCACAAGCAGGAAGTTAAAGCTCCAGATGAGGAATTGGCAGTCATAACATAGAACATCCAAGGGTCATATGTTCTGTTTACATGCAAATATCCTTAGTCAGAAAGAACAAGGGACAGAGAAATAAACAAAATATGCGAATAATAAACTCAGATGTGTGTATTATAGTTTTAAAGGTTTCCTAAGAGGTGTCATCTGCTCTTTAGTGATAAGCACACAGTGCTGAGCTAAGAGAAAGTCAGCAGACAAAAAGGTTGGAGTATAATTAAAGAAACACCAGGGATAAAATCACATTGTATTATTTATAGCCACACCTTTCCGAAGCTCGAGGACTGCCCAGCACTACTCTGAGAATGGAAAGGACTAGAGTCTTTTTGGATTTGGGAAGAATTCTACTGGCCATGCTACTCCTGTTAAAGATAAGGGAGAGAAGAAAGCACAACAAAAAAAGTTGTGTGTTTCAACTTTTACTGGATTAAGAGTCTGATGATAGTGTGGAAGCATTCAAAAGCTATACTCTGTTAGTATGGATGGAAATGAACCAAAAAATATCAAATGCAATAAATATTTAGGAGCCCTGCTTGGTCAAAGACAAGTATAGCCATCGGCAAATGTATATGTAAATTGGTCACCACAGTGATCACCAAACTTGACACTTTATATAGAGTCAATATCAGTTTGTCCAGTGATGCACAAGTGTACAGTATAGTTGTTCTAGCATTTTATTTCATGGTATACCAATGTCAGTGGTTCAGTAGGCAACACCCTTACTGCTGAGGCTAGATGATCAGAAGGTTGTGGGTTTTAGCCCTGCATCAGGTACTTGGGGCAATATCCATAACTGACACTGTATTGCAGTATGGAGGGTGCTGCACTGTTGAGGTGTCACCCTTTGGATGAGATGCTAAACAGAGGTCCTTTCTGACCATCCCTGGTCACTGTCCAGGTAGAAGTAATGGATCATATGGCATTTATCAAAGTACAGAAAGTCATAGCCAACGTTCCCATAACCCACCCCCAGGATGTATATGGAAACAAGCTATCACAGCTTAGTGAACGTTGCCTGGTTAAAAATTACAACTAAAAAAATAAATATCTTCATTTATAAACTTAGACAAGATGGCTACCTCAAATACTGCTCTCTGATTGGATACACCAGTTCACCTGCCATGCCTATGGACTTACATGTGTGGCCTTGCATTTTCTACAGCAAATTGTTTAATTTCTGGCCATTTTAGAAGTGCAACAACGCGCTACTGGGTGCTGCATTCATTGAGAGATGTAGGCATTGCTCAGGGGTGTGCTGAGAAATGCTCTGCCTATGACTTCATGCCTGAACCCTCATTGGAAGGAGTGTCTATTATCTCCCAAATTAATGTATAACCTGTTATGTCCACTTGGCCTGAAAAGGTTAATTGTATTGTACAGCAATATATGAAGATTTATATTTGGTGTTCCAATATTAAGTCACCATTGTGCCATGCAGTCATACTTAACGTGTTCTTTCCATATAACTAACATGTACAAATATGTACAGTTTTTAAAGGAAGTCTGAGCTAATTTGCAGCTGCTTGTTAAAACAGAAATGATATTCATACCTTCAAAATATCCATAAATAAAACTGTGCCTGAATAAAAGTTGAGGAGAAAACGGTTTGATAGTGTTCTCTTTACATTTACAGCATCGTACAAGGAGGAATTTGGGGTTTTTATCATGTCCCTACAAGGGAACTAATTGAAGATAGGACCATTACAACTATTTGTAAATTAGCACACATTTCCTACTCTCTCTAACATCCACCACACAAAAGTTCTCTCGTCATTTTTTGTTTATTGACAGGTACAGTTTGTGTTTATGCTCTTTGTTCTGTCAGTGCCAAAACTCAGTTTGAATTCTATCAAAAGAGAGTTCTACTCTGTACCTTTTTGTGCAGTAGTCCACCATGTACATTTAGAAAGATTTCCTGGTTTGATACATTCCAACAAGCATTAAAAACATGCAAGTATAACTTTCTCTGGAATTGTTTCTAGTGGCATCCTCATGTCATATCATTGCCATTTATTGTTTTACCTGAAGAATTCCGTTGAGTAAGTCTGTTTTCAAGGATGCCTTAGGAGAAGCCTGGGAACCAGGAGATTAGGGTTTAAAGCCTAACAAAGGATTAAGTGATATTTTTGTACCTTATATGGAGTATAGTCATCTACTGTACTAGCTTGTATGCGTTCTTATATACTCAATTTCAATAAAAAGATAAAGTGAAAAGCCTAACAGAGCCACTCACTGCATGACATTGAACTAATCATTTAATTTTTCTGTGCTCCAGCCAGGTACTGTCTTCCCTATTCTATGGTGTTGCAGTATAGCCTAGAGGTTAGAGTAGTGAGCTGTGAATGAGCTTGCCACATCCAGTAGACCTGGGTGTGATTCCCACAACCTCCACTTGCATACTGTATGATCCTGGGTAAGTCACTTAATCTCCCCACTGCTCCTGGGTCACATACTTCTAAACCTTTTGCCACCGAGATGAGCGACATGGACACTCAAAATGAGGGACAGCAAGTGAGACATCTTCAAACATGGAGCTACAAGCTCAGGACACAGTGGAAACCATTGTATTTACTTGAATAAAGTTTATTTTGTATTTAGCATCTTAGAATATTATGAATTTTGCTTTAAACTCTGAATTTACAGCACATTCTCTGTGTGCAAAACACCTTTTCCATGAGGGGCAGATGAGAGCAATTTTGAGGGGTAAAATGTGGGACATCCCTCATAATCAGGGCCAGCTGAGAGATATGCTGGGACACCCCTGAAAACTGACCTTGTGTCTAGTGGACCTCATCCAGTTACCAAATGAATAAAATTCAAGCTGTTGCTACGTTCTGTACTTTATTTTTATTTGGAATCCTGGCCACTGTATCATCTGGATCTCTTTTTATCATGTACTGGTGTTTTTTCTGTTGTACTTGGTCTACTGTGACTTGATTTGGCAATCATCATAGTCATACACATGTGGGCTGTTTTTCAGGCCTGACTGCATCATTGTGTTCAAGAGGATTTCAGTGTTTCCTATAAAATTGGTTTATTTGACTGTGATTGCATACTAATATAAATCACTGTGACTCATTGTCAGACTGGAATTCAGTGGTAATTACATCATCAAGAACGCTTTACAATTCCTGGATTACTGGACTGATTTTTGTGCTTTTTCTTAGAGGAGACTGCTCAATGTTTTCTGAACTGTTGGGGTGAGGGCCTGCAGTGTCTGGTTTGGCCAGGGGTTCCAGGAATGAGTGGATGTTTGCTTGTGGGTGACCCTTTCAGGGCGGAGCAGTAGACACATAGGGCTCAATTTTAAAAGAGCCCTTAGATTGTCTCAAATTGCAGTGATCTAGGGTTGCGGCAAACTAATTGTGCGTCAGGGACCCTGCACCCAATTTTATAAAACCGGGGCTCCAGGGGGGAGGTCACATGGTGCAGATGAGCTGAGAGGAGTTGGCTCTCGAGATCTGCCTTCAATTTTGGTATAATAATAATAATAATAATAATAATAAGCCATTTTTATGGTGCCTTTCAAAAACCAAGGTGACAAACAAAGTTTAAAACATATCATACAGCTCAGTGTCCTAAAAATATAAAACAGCAATAAAGCAACTAATACAGTCAGAAAAAGAAATTAACCACCAAACGCTTGCTTCCATAAATAAGTTTTCAAGGCCTGTTTAAATCCCTTCACAGTTGCGCACTCCCGTAACTGATGGGGTAGAGAATTCCAGAGGGTAGGGGCTGCAAACATAAATGCCCGGGCCCCAGAAGATTTTAAACACACCCTTGGGATCTCTAGCAACCCCTCATCAGCTGAGTAGAGTGATCGCCCAGGGTGGTAAGGAACCAGGCGCTCTTTCAAGTAGTCTGGGCCCAGGCATAGGTCAGGAAACTAGATTCTGGAGTTTTGGATGACCCTAATTTACCAAAAAAGCCAAAAACAGAGGAGCTAACAGAGTGTTCTGGAATCCCCGAAGCAATCATGGCGGTGGTTCCTTCCAAATGTATTATTATTTATTTATTTATTTGAGTTTTGGTATCTGGGTAGGATCACTGAGACAGATATAGTCCCATTTTCAGGGTCAACCCAGGCAATTACATAAGAAAAATTGTAATGAGCAATTACAATAGCATGTATAGGCAATAGCAAGGAGAGCAGATTATACAGTACTAAATAAATTATACAGTAAAAGAACAGGTATAAACAGAATTTGAATTTGATGGCAGATAAGGACCGCTTGGCCCACCTAGTCTGCCCATTTCCCTACTTAACGGATAAGCTGCAGTTCCTAGTTAAATAACAGCCTACTTCCTCCTACCTCCCACCCAGTAGAATTGCCGTATGTCTGTCCCATGAATTCTTGAATTTCCCCACTGTTTTTGACTCTACAACCTCCTCAGAAAGGCTGTTCCATGCATTTACAACCCTCTCTGTGAAGAAATACTTCCTCACATTACCTCTGAGCCATCCCTCTCTATCTTCAAATTGTGCCCCCTTGTTCTTGCACATCTCTTTTTCTGAAAGATGCTACCCTCTTGGACTTTGTTGATTCCCTTGAGGTATTTGAAAGTTTCTACCACATCCCCCTCTCCCTCCTTTCCTTGAGGCTATACATCTTAGCTCCTTTAGTCTTTCTTCATTATGTCTTCTGGTGCAGACCCTGCACCATTTTGGTTGCCCTCCCTGGACAGCCTCCACCCTGTCTATGTCTTTGCAGAGATGGGGTCTCCAGAACTGTACACAGTACTCCAGATGTGATCTTACCAACTGTCTGTACAGAGGGACAACAACTTCCTGTTTTCTACTGGTGATGCCTCTCCCTATGCATCCCAGTATTCCCCCAGCCCTCCTTACTGCCTTCTCACATTGCTGGCCCAACTTTGGGTCATCTGATATGACAACCCCCAGGTCCCTTTCCATTTTTGTTGTTGTCAGTATCTCACCCTCCATTATGTACTCTTCCCCTGGGTTTTTGTTTCCCAGGTGCATTACTTTGCACTTCTTTGCATTGAATCTAAGCTGACATACATTTGACCATTCCTCCAACCTTGCCAAGTCCCTTTTCATCCTTTCCACCCCACCTTGTGTATCAACCCTGTTGCAGATCTTTGTTTTATCTGCGAAGAGACATACTTTCCCTTCCAGTCCCTCTGCAATGTCACTTATAAAGACATTAAAAAGGACCGGCCACAGAACTGAACCCTGAGGTAACCCACTAGTAACCCCCCTTTCTTCACTGTGGAATCCATTTACTATTACCCGCTGTGTCCTGTTGTCCAGCCAGTGTTTTACCCAGCCTACCACCCTGGGACCCACTCCCAGGCTGGCTAATTTGTTTATTAATCTTTTGTGTGGGACTGTGTCAAATACCTTGCTAAAGTCTAGGTAGGCCATGTCACAGCCCCTCCCTGGTCTACTACTTTGGTCACCAAGTCAAAGAAATCAATTAGATTTGTCTGACATGACCTTCCTGCTATGAATCCATGCTGCCTTGGGTCCTGTGCCCCACTGGCCTTTAGGTACTCAACAACTCTTTCCTTCAGAAGTGATTCCATCATTTTCCCTACCACAGAGGTCAAACTGACAGGTCTGTAGTTTCCTGCCTTTGTCTTGCTCCCATTTTTGTGAAGGGGAATCACATCTGCCCTCCTCCAGTCCTCAGGTACAATGCCATCCTCCCATGATTCATTAAAAAGGGTAGTCAGTGGTGTTACTAGTTCTTCCCTTAGTTCTTTTAGAATTCTGGGGTGACTCCTATCAGGCCCCATTGCTTTATCCACCTTCAGTTTTAAGAGTTCTTTCAAAACCCTTTCTTCTGTGAAAGGACTAATATCAACCCCCTATCCAGAGTGCTTCTATTGACTGGGTTAGGTATCTCCCCCTGCTTTTCCATTGCGAATACTGAGTAGAAGTATTTGTTCAGTATCCCTTCTTTTTCACTGTTGCTCTCTGCCCAACCACCTTCCTTTTTATTCAGCCTCAGTATCCCTGCCTTAGTCTTTCTTTGCTCCCTAATGTACCTAAAAAAGGTTTTATCCCCCTTCTTAACCGAGTTTGCTATCTTTTCCTCAGTTTGGGCCTTTGCTATTCTGGCTGCCTTCCCCGCTTTCTTCAGCTTTAACTGGTACAGTTCTCTGTCCTGCTCCTTCTGTGTTTCCTTATACATCCTGAATGCTATCTTTTTCTCCCTTACCTTACCTGCCACTTATTTTGAGAACCATACTGGTTTTTTCTTTTGTTTCGATTTGTTTATTTGCTTCACACAAAGGCTTCTTGCCTCTCTGATGGCGGTTTTGATCTTTCCCCATTGTTGCTCCACCACACCTTCTTGCCTGTTTGCTAGTGCTTTTCTGAGGCACTCTCCCATTTTGACAAAATCAGCCCTCCTGAAGTCCAGTACCTTCACTTTTGTATGACTTGACTCTACAGCTAAGTTTATCATGAACCACACTGTTTGGTGGTCACTTGTTCCCAGATGGCTACCCACTTCAAGATTGGAGATCCTCTCTCCATCCCCATTTGAGAGTACCAGGTCTAAGATTGCTCCATCCCTCCCGAGTAGGTTCCAAAACTAGCTGTCTGAGGCATGCCCCCTGCAGGGCATCGAGAAAGGCCCTGCTTTTGGATGTAGCTGTAGCAAAGGTGCTCCAGTTAACATCTGGCATATTCAGGTTCCCCATCAGCAATATCTTCCCGTTATCTGCCATCCCAAGGATGCTTTCTATCATTTCCTTGTCCATTTCCTCCCCCTAAGACGGGGGTCTGTATACAACCCCTGTGTGGATTGTGGTGCCATTTCCAGTCTCCAGTGTGACCCACAGTGCCGCCTCTCCTCCCTGTTTACCCTTTAGTTATGTTGCTTTGATCCCTTCCCTTACATAGAGAGCTACTTCTCCTCCTCTCCTTCCCTTCCTGTCTCTCCTGTAGATTGTGTACCCTGGTATGTTGACATCCCAGTCATGGTTCTCTGTGTACCATGTTTCTGTGACTGCCACGATATCCAGGCATCCCTCTTCCATCAAGGCTACCATTTTGGGGCGCTTTTTACCTAGACTACGGGCATTGGTACTCATTAACCTTCATTTTTTTATGGCTTTATTTCTTTTTGCCCCATCCCTGTCCTTACTGCCTTTGTCTTTTTCTCCATTTACCCCTGCCCTTCTCCCTATCGACTGCTCTATCTTGGTGTTTACCTCACTAACTACCCAGATTTTTTGGGGGGGCTAGGATTTTCCTGCTCCTTTCCAGTGCCTACCCCTTTGGCTAGTCTAAATGCTTGCCAGTGAAGCATTTAAACCCATCATCTAGGATCCTGGTCCCCCCCGGATAGATGCAGGCCATCACACCTGTATATGCCTGCATCCCTCCAGGTGGAGCCCCAGTCTTCAATGAAGTCAAATTCCTGAGCTCTGCACCAGTTTTTCAACCAGTCATTGAATCCCATGGTGCAGAGTACCCTAGCCTCATCCATGGCATAGACAGGTAGCACTTCTAAGAAAGTTACTGTGTGTGCTACTTGTCTAAGCCCCCCCCAATTCCAAAAACTCCTGTTGTACTGCTCTGATCACATTCTCAGCCAGGTCATTTGTCCCTAGGTGGATAATGACATCCAGCTCACTCCCCCTTGCAGCTGCTTCCATGAACCTGAGGATTTGTTTCCTGTCCTTCCAAGCCATGGTGCTGGGCAGGCACCTTACCTCTCTTTCCCCTTCTTCCCCCAGTTCTACCCCATAACAATTGAGTCCCCCACCAGGAGTTGTTTCCTTCCCCTGTGGGGTCCTGTGGCACCCATCTGTGGGTCTCCATTGTGGAAGTTCCCAGTATCCTCCTTGGTCTCCCCTGTGGGTGCCTCCATAGAGGAACCATGCTCCACCAGAGTGGTGAATGAATTTTGGAGAGGCACAACTTGAGGGATGCACCTCTGTTCCACCACCCTCACCCTCCCTGAGCCTACCATGTTCCAACCACTCCTCTTTCTTGGCAACCTCTGAGGTAGTGGTGGTGGCCTGGGTGGTCCTTGGGTGGGGCAGAAGGTTTCTCGAATCTTTTTCAGGTCAGCATGGAGACGAACAACCTCCTCCCTCAGACCAGAGAGGTGCCTGCAAATAGGGCAGCAACACAGTCTCCAGAATGTCTCCTGGAAGACTGCTGCTCTACAGCAAGTGCATTGCACCACTCCCCACTTGTATGTGTCCCTTCCTGTTACCGATGCTTTTCTTTTTTTTTGTTTTTGTTCTTGTTTTAGTGTATGCAAGCTTGTGAGTGTCTCTACCCCCTATTCAGTGAGCTGTGCATTTAAGGCTATGAACAGGTGTATGTTGTTAGTTTTGGGGAAGTGATGTCAGAACTCCTGCTATAAAGGAAGTTATGTGCATGGGGCAGGGTGGGTGAGAGTAAACCTATGCCCTCCAGAAACAATCAACTACAACTCCGACCCTCCACCCTGGGGAGTGCCTTCCTTCCTTTCAGACACCTATTCACAGAGGTTAAATAAAAGTCTAGTCACAAATGACTACAAATATCTCCCAGCTACAGTTCCTCCCTGGCAAATTAAAGTTAAACTAAGAAAATTCAACCCCAAAAATAGAATCAATACTAGTTACTTACACAGATCCAAAAAGTAATAATTCAATATAGTGTAATGTAGAAAATAACCTCCTTGATTTAAGGAAACTTTGGCTGCTTTGTCTCTCTCTGTCTCAGCAGACAGAGACCACAAACAACTCCTGTTTTAAATCCACAGTTCAACTAGGCCCCTTTGAGCTCCTCCCCCTAATAGACACCTATTTCACAGAGGTTAAGTAACAGGTCTAGTCACAAATGACTGCAAATATCTCCCAGCTGCAGTTCCTCCCTGGCCTTTTAAAGTTAAACTAAGAAAAGTCAACCCCCAAAACAGAATCAATACTAGTTACTTACACAGGTCCAAAAAGTAATAATTCAATTCAGTGTAGTCTAGAAAATAATCTACTTGATTTAAGGAGGCTTTGGCTGCTTTCTCTCTCTCTCTCTCTCTCTCTCTCTCTCTCTGTCTCAGCAGCTGTGCTAAAGCTAATTTAGGTGATAACAGGAACTTATATAGGCGGTAACCAGAAACTAAATTAAACAGTACGAGAACAGGTATGACTGTACAATGCAACAAAAAAAAGACATAAAAAGAAAAGAATAAGAAAGAAAAAGTAAGTGCAGGAAGTGGTGACAAAGTCAATGCAGGACACATAATATACAAGAGATAGAATGCTACACATATAATTCAACATAGAACTTCTAGTGGAGGGAAGGCAAGGGACTTCAGTGGAAGCAAGAGCAAAGGGCAATGGCTGAGAGGGAGGGAGGCTAGCAGCTAAGTTTTGAACTTGGGGAGGGTGGAGCAGGAGTATATGGGGGGAAGGGAGTTCCATTCAGACAAAGCTGCAAATGAGAAGAACCTCCGGGCAGTGGCCAAACACAGTAAAGACTTTATGAGGATGGGGAGGGAGGCAGATCTAAGGGTTCTGGGAGCAGGCCTAAGGCATATGATCTCTCTGAGGCAAGGGGGGTGAATTTGTGGACCAACTTATGCATGAACCATAGAGTGATGAATCTCAGCTTCGATTTCTAGGGCAACCAACTCAGAGAGGTAAGAACATCACAGTGGTGGTGGTGAGCAGTAACCCCCAGGGAAATTGTACCCACCCTAGGTTAAGCCTGGGAGAGGAGAGACAGGAAGGAGGAATTAGATGAGAGCAGTAAAGGAGCACCATAAGTGAGGAGTGGAAGGATGGATGAGGTAGCGATCTTGAGGCAGGAGTAGGAAGAGAGGAAGGGGCGGATGCGATAAAGGAGACCTAGTTTTTGGTTCAGGGATTTATGACATTTGAGACATGAGCATTGAAAGAGAGAGAGAGCTATCCAGGGTAATGCCCAGGTATTTGAAGGAGTGGACAGACTCTAGGGTGTCTCCGCTATGAGAAGAGATGCACAGAGAGGGAAGAGCATAGGTTGAGAGTGGAAGGTGGGTAAATACCATACATTTGTTTTGTTTTTTGTGCTGAGAACAAGTTGGTTATGCTGGAACCAATCCTCAAGGGAAATAAAGTCAGATGCGAGCACTCAATTAATGCTGTCAATATTGGAAGAAAAGTGATAGATGATGGCATCATCCACGTAGAGTTGAACAGCAGCTCCCCCACAGAAGCTAGGCAGATCATTAATAAAGAGAGATAAGAATATAGGGCCCAATATTGAGCCCTGAGGGACACCATGGGTGATGGGTCGAAGATCAGAGACAGAGCCTGCCAACTTTATCCGTTGATACCAGTACTTCAAGAGTTGGCAGAAATCAAACTGTTTATGAGCAGTGTCACAGCTCAGCTCTCCCAAATGAATATCCTTTCCTTCTGGTGGCCTTACCATACCCAAGCACTAGTTCCCTGAAATCCTTCTGCTGACCTGTGCAGACTTGAACTGACTGTCTATATATGTAGGACTGATGGCGAAATTTCATTGTAAATTTCTAGACAATTTGCAACCAAAGTGTAAACTGACAGTTAAGCACAATATTTCTTTTTTTTATGCATGATATGTAACTTTGAAATCATGTTATCTTTTGTACTCAAATGTATTTCTGTATATATACTGCTGATGCTGTTTATTCTGTTCTGTACTATGTGTGACTTGGAGCCTTTGTAAATGAGCCTTTGGCTCAAAGGTGTTAATCCCAAACCGAAATAAATAAAAAAATTACAAATATTGCCTTGGAAGCCGTCAAAGGGGTGGTAGATAACTTGGGCTCCTGCATTACAGAAGACGAAGAGCAGGTCAGTCACTCAGAGGACTGGGCCCATCCAGCAGATCGGCGGATAGCTACAATGGTGAGAGACATTCAGCTGCTTTGGAATAAACTGGATGATCAGGAGACCAGGAGCCAACAGAACAAGTTGAGGCTCCTGGGCATCCCTGAAGCAAGTGAGGTAAACAACACTATTGACTTTTTACAAAGATTACTGCCCAAACTCCAGGACCATTACTGGGATGTGCCGATTGCAATCAACTGGGCGCATAGGGTCCCGTCAGGCCCGCCTCCATCCTCCTCATCCTTTCAACCCCGCCAGCTAATTTTTTGCCTGCTCCACTTTCAGGACCATGAGCTTATCATTCTAAAAGCCAAGCAATGTAAGGACTTGATGTGGCAAGGTACCAGACTGAAGATCACACCTGATTATCCTAAGCAGATAAATGACCGCCACAAGTTCTTTGATGCGGTCCGGGACTTAGCCAAGCAATGAGGACTAAAGTGCTTTCTTAGCCCTCCAGCCACCCTCCGAGTATTTGTGGGCTCCTCATCTGAATTGTTTACCTCCCCGGCAGATGCCCAGTGATTCATTCGGCAAACAGATGTCTCTACTGGTTCTTCTGCACTGCAACAGAATCCTGCTTCGAAGAAGAATTATGCTCTAACTCAGAATTCTGCATCAGTTAAGAAATCTGCCACAGATCTGAATCCTCTATTGACCCAGAATTCTATTATGCACAAGACTCCTGGACTGAATAAAAGCTCATTTACATGGCAGGGCTGCACTTGAAGCCCTTGTTTCTTCCAGTTCGGAAACGCTGACCGACCCCTGTTCAGATGGCAGCCTTGTGCACCGAGGTTGAAGGTGCCCAATTCTATCCTGGTGATGTCATTGTGCAGACTGGGTATAGCATGGCAGAGCGGTGCTGTGGTTGCTGGGAGGTCAGGCAGCCAGTGACACCACTTAAACCACCACACGATAATAATAATAATAATACATTTTATTTCACATAAGCGCCTTTTGGGCCATCAAGGCGCTTTACAAAAAGATAAAAACAATCATATTAAAACAATGAGCATAATGATAGAATAAATATCATAATGATAAAATAAGTAACGGGATCAGAGTTATACGGTACCATCATAAGCGTGACACCATAAGAAGGTTTTCAATGCCTGTTTAAACCCCTCCACAGTCATGCACTCCCGAAGCTGACGGTGTAGAGAATTCCAAACGGTTGGAGCCACGTGCATAAATGCACAAGCCACAGAAGATTTCAGAGACACCCTTGGAATCTCTAGCAACCCCATGTCAGCCAAACTTATCTGTTGCACCAGATGGTAAGGCACAAGAAGCTCTTTCAAGTAGTTGGGACCCAGTCCATGTAGGGCGCGAAGTCACAAAAGCATGGACCAATGTAGGCAAGTCCCCGAAAGGAACTAGGTGCTTAATCCTCGAGATGTTCTTAAGATGATAAAAGGAAGACTTGACGATGGCCGACACCTGAGATCATAAAGTCAGCCTGTTGTCAAGCACTACTCCCAAGTTTCGCACCCGTTCAGAGGATAGGATCTGAGATCCCCTGAGAAAAAGTCCGGAGGGCTAATCAGCCCATAACCTACCTATCTGGTGACCCGGGTCCACTACCATCACCTCCATCTTTCCAGCATTTAACTTTAACCAGCTTGAGTTCATCCAGTCCTGGATTTCAGCGAGGCAGGTATTAAATACCAAGACAGCTCTATCCTGGTCGGGGCCAAAAGACAGGTAGAGCTGGGTATCATCAGCATAGCAGTGAAACCTCAGCCCATACCATCTTACAATGTCTCTGAGGGGCAGTGTATACACTGCAAGCAACATGGGGGACAGCACTGAACCCTGAAGGACCCCACATGGCAGGGAGAAAGGGTCCGAGGAAAAAAATCCCAGACACCACTCTCTGACTCCTGCCAGTGAAGAAAGATGTAAACCACCCAAGGACTGTACCTGACAGTCCACAGATGGACCTCAGATGTCCAAGCAGCACCCCATGGTCTACAGTGTCAAAAGCTGAGGAGAGATCAAGGAGCACCAAGATAGAACGGTTTCTCTGATCTCTCACCATCAGGAGATCATTGAGCACCTGAACCAGCACCGTCAGTACTATGCCTCTTTCGAAAACTGGACTGGAGAGGTTCATAGATGTTATGGATGGTCAAGTGGTCATCCAGCTGTACCACTACTACTTTCTCAATCACCTTCCCTATAAAGGGAAGGTTTGAGATCGGTCTGTAGTTGGCCAGAGAATTCGGGTCCAAAGAAGCTTTCTTTAGGAGGGGAATTACTACCACCTCCTTCAGGGAGCTTGGAAACTCACCGGATTCCAAGGAGCACTGGACTATCTGAGCCAGGACCTGGCCGATAATATCCCAACAACCCATAATCAAGGAAGTTGGGCCTGGATCCAAACTACAGCACGGAGGGTGCATACCCTGGACAATCCATATGACATCTGCGAGTTTGGGCAAGGCAAAGGTACTCCAGAAAGCCCGAGGTGAGGTGACCAAGCACCGATCATCAGCAACCCCCATAGAGCGAGTTGAACAAACTTTTGACCTGATGTCAGCCATCTTACAAGCAAAGAACTGAGCAAGCTCATCACACTCCACTTGCGAAAAAGGTCTTTGGAGCTGCACACAGGTTGGGTTGCACAACCTGTCAATAGTTTGGAAGAGCTGGGCTGGTCGATTCTGAGCGGCAGCAATCTCCCCGGACAAGAATTCTGCCTTCTTACAGGAGATCATTGATTGGTAGATCTTATAATGTTCAACCAATCTAAGGTGGTCAGCAACCAGGGTGGATTTCCACCAATGCCATTCTAACCTACGTCCTACTCGCCGCAACTCCCTCAAAGGCCCATCAAACCAAGAGGCCCGAGGGCAAAGGGGGAGAGGACGAACACGGACAGGAGCAATCAAGTCCAGAGCTGCCGAGATGGCCTTATTATAGGCCACCACTAAAGTCTCTGGACTCAAGCTGGTCACAGAAAACTCAGCGAGGTCAATCACTGCTGCTAGGCAATCAGGACTCACTTCCCGTAAAGGCCAGTAACTGACCTTCTCCACAGGGGCAGGCCTCCGAAGGGGGGCACAAAAGTTGAACCTCATGGTGTAGTGATCAGACCAACCAACCGGTTCCACCTCCAGGTCGGAGGCCTTGATCCCCAGGAGGAAAGCCAGATCAAGAGAGTGACTGTGTTTATGGGTGGCAGAGGTAACAACCTGTATAAGGCCCAGAGATGTCATAAGCTGGAGGAAGTGCTGTCCGAACTGCGAGAGATCGTCATCAACCCAGGCATTGAAGTCACTGAGTATCATCAACCTGGGCGACTCCCTGGTGACGAAGTCCGCTACTTTCTGCAGGAATCACGTCTCGTCCCCAGGTGGACAGTAGAAGAGAGCAAACCTGCAACCTACACCAGCCACCACGGTACACTCAAATGATTCGGCCTCCTCAACTAGTATATTCGTGAGGCCCAACTTCTTGGTCTTAAAACAGACCGCCACCCCCCACCCCCTGCAATCAATCTCGGTGGTGTATTACTGAGTACCCAGTCGGAATTGCAGCATCCAAAATGGGTCATCCAACCAGGTCTTGGTGATGCAAGCCAGATCAGCTGTTTCAATAAGATCTGCAATAACTGCAGTCTTAGTGTTAATAGATCTGGCATTGCAGAGCACCACTCGAGTTGGATGGGCTTCAAGGGCCACACCGGCTGCTCGCCTGCCACATGAGGCAGTGCCCTTGGGTATGGAGACTAGATATGGAGCACGCCGTTCCAGACTCCATTTCTCCCCAGGGCGTCTTCTAGGCCTGACCAAACCGATGTGAGAGGTGGGTTAATTCATCTCCAGTGTCCGCACCTCCCCCTTTTATGAACAATACCCAGTGCACGACAGCTCTGGTAGGTTGACAACAACAAAGGGGGGGAGGGGCGGAGGGTGAGGAGAGTGGAGGACGAATAGCGCATGACCAGGGGGAAAACTTACACATCTCACAATAAGAATTAATACCAATATACACAGCATTCAGGCACCCAACCTAAAAAAGACCCTCCAAAACGGCAATAAAATTAAACAACAAAACCAACCTAACTAAAAATATACTTAAAATACCACCCTGCCCCCCACTATTTGGACGATTTCAATCCCAAAAACTACTACAATCCCCTCTCACAGGGTGTGAAACACAAATATAAATTCACCCCCCCCAAGCCCTCTCACAGCCAAGGAATAGGGGAGTTCCAGGCACTCTCACTGCCCAGAATAAAAACAAATCCAATCAAATAAAATAAAAAAATAAACATAAACATAACACTCAATAAAAATAAATAAAACAAATAAAATGTTGACGCCCCAGTCCTCTCACCACTAGGGATACCACAAAACAGTTGAACCATAAATCACGAACAAAAATAATCCAGGAGAGAAATCATCCAAAGATGAAGATTAATCCAACAGGTAAATCCAATCCGGATAAATCCAGCCAAGGAAATCGAGTACATCCACACGTGTAATAAATTCAACAGATAAATCCAAGCCAGGATGGGTCCAGCCGAGAAAATCTAACCAACGATCAACAGCAGCACAGGCCTACTAGACTCTGCACCTGGAAGACCCCAACCAGAAATATTCTGCTGCACCACCACAATGCCTGAATTGAGTCCACACAGTAGCCAGTCCCGGGAGTCTAGGGGCACCATAGGACCACCAGCCAACTCCCTGACTAAACATCCCCTGAGCCCCCGTGAAGCAGCAGAATCTAGCCGATGATCCCCAGCAGAGTCAGACCATTTTCATCACTAATGGCCAATCTCATAAAAACAAACTTCAGGCCCACCAAGACACAGTCTAGGGCCCACCACTAGATTCCTAGACCCAGATCTCCAAATGGCACTTTCACAAGTGGCCCGCTCGGCTTCCACAAATCCTTCACAGAATGGACTCCCACAGATGATCTGTTTGACTCCCACAGCTCCTCCACAGAATGGGCACCTCCATAGGGCAGCAGCCAGAATCAAAAGTCCCCACTATCCTTATGCATTAGCAGGGATCGCAACAGTCTTCACCGCTGACCACACGACCAAATTTGGCTCCAATCCAAAATTGGCTCCACACAATTCGCAGAAGTATCAGGCAGCAACACCTCAGGTCAAAAGCTCTGCATTCCCCAATGCGATAGCGGCATCTGACAAACACCACTGCATGTAGCAGAGCAACTAAAATGGCCAGGGCAACAATCAAAAAACGTCCATCTTGTTTCAGGCTTTGTCTAGTCAAAGCTGCTCGCAGCACAAAAGTAAAAATAAACTAGAAACAAAATAGGAAAGAAAAAGAAAATGCAAAAACTAAATAAAATAAAATAAAACAAGAAACAATAGGCAGCTCACAGCTCGGAGCTCACAGCACGATCTCAGGAAAATGAGGATCGTGCTCACTCCACTACGCCATGAAAAACTAAACAAAACCAGTGTTCAGATGGGACATAATGCAACAATCCCGGTGAGGTACACCTTCAGAACCAGATCAGATTTTGCCATGTGAACAAGCCGTAAGAATACCGTGTCGCACAAGACTCCCATGCCCCAGCGCGATCCACAACAATGTTTGTCTTCTAAAGGATTATCATCTGCCCCATAGGGGCTTCTTGTTTGGAGGATCCCAGTGCTCAGGCCAAGGGGCCCAGGCCACTCTTGGACTCTATGGCATCAGAGAACATGGAGATTTTGGCGGCTCCTACTTGATTGTATCCTTTTATGTTGGACTTGAGGACTTAATTATCGATGGCTGGGGCTGGTGAGACTTTCTCATTTGGGACTTCTCCACTGAGGTCCTGTCTTTCATCAGGATCAGGTTTAGGGATGCTCTGGGGATGGGAGGGTGGTTATATTCTCTTATGCATCCCAGGCATCTCCTCTGGAGAGGAATTGGGTGTGGGGTTTGGTTACACTATAAGGGTTCTGCATACTATATTTCATATTGTGCATCCTATTGTATTTTGTGATTGCTGTACATTGTGACTTGCTTGGGGAAGGGATTTAGGTTTCTTTATTTGAAAGCCTTCCTACCCAGTCAGAATGCCTTATGTGGGCAGGTTGGTGCAAGGGGGTGGAGCAGTTTTTTCACCACTCCTCTTTGAAGCCATCCAAGTTCTACACCCTGCCTCATTTAACATCGCTTTTGTTTCCTCTTTGGTTCTAGGGGGCAGTATTTGCTTGAATGGCCTTCGGTGGGGGTGGCTGCACAGTCATTGGGGGATGTTTCTCATCCCTTCTGGGTTTAAGGTTATCAGGGCTGAGTTTGATATTTGGTACTCTGGCCTGAGGATCTTGGACTTGAGTGGGCTGGACAGGGATTGTGCCGGAGGGATATTAGGGGGATTTACCTCAGCACCCTTCTGCGCAGTATCCCTGGGCACATGGATAGGGCCCTTTACTGTTGCTCCGTGGTTCTCCATTATGGGATTCTCCCCATTCATATGGAACTGTTCTGTATGGGGGGTATGTTCTCTCTGACTAGAGGATAATGGATTATAGTATATGAGATACTTCATATGGGGTGGGGGTGCTCTGCTTTTCTCTAATATTACTCTTCTAGGCAGAGACTTAGTGGCCACCATATAATCTGCTGCCTATGCTGGGAAGGCTTTTCTTAATCATTGTTGTACTGTATATAGTTCACTTTGTGTGTGGTTACAGTTAATGTTGTTTTCTAATTCATTTGATGTGCATAGTTCTGTATGTTATGATGTGAGGAGACAGACATCTCTGGTGTTAGGTCATCATACTGGTGAGGGGCGAGTTGTAGGGCAGCATGTGTTATCTCCCATACAATGGCTTACACAGCAATAACTTGGAACATTCATAGGCTTAATAGCCCTGTCAGAAGGAGGAGGGAGTCATTACCCATTTGAGATGGCTGGGAGGACAAATAATTTTCCTGCAAGAAACCCATCTCGTGAAGAAAGAGGTTGATAAGCTGAAACAGCTCTGGGGAGGGCCGGTTTATGAATCCTCTTTCTCATCCAAAAAGCAGGGGTGGTTATTCTTTGCCACAAGGCTATTAACTGGGTAGCAGATCAGGTCTGAAAGGATAAGGAAGGTCGCTGGTTATTAGTTAGTGGAAGGTTGGATGGGAAGCCACTGATTTTAGGCTCCCTTTATGGACCAAATGTTGACAACCCTCACTTCTTTCATGCTGTCTCCCAGGTGTTACTTGATTTGGGTCCTGCCCCTGTCATATTGGGTGGTGATATGAACCACATTTTAGACCCTTTGTGTGACAGGAGTGGATCCCCTGACTCTTTGTCTTCTGCGAGTGGCAGTGCTTTAAAGTTTCTGATGCAGAAGTACGGTTTATATGATATGTGGCAGCTAGAGCACCCCTCTGGTCATGATTACACATTCCACTGTGCCCCACATGTCTTACAGAAAGATTGATATGATCCTTTCCTTGAGGTTTGCTGCACAGGGAGCTATTCAGGCCACTATAGAGCTGATACTTATTTCCAGCCACTGCCCAGTGACTTACAGCTTTGACCCTGGAACCCCTGAGCAGTTGGCTAAAAGGTGGAGGTTTAATGTCAGCCTTTGCAATGATGTTAAGTTTGTGAGGTGGCTGAGGCAGGAGATCCAAGTTTATTTAGAATTCAATTTTCCAGGTGAGACTGCCGCACGTTGGTCATGGGAGGCTTTGAAGGCATTTATACGAGGGTGGGTAATCGCATATGCCTCTGTGAAGAAAAAGGCCAAACATTCAGACCTTCAGGCAATTGAGTGGCAACTGGCTGATCATAACGACAGCCCTAGATCAGATTGCACCTGTCCGTGTTCACCCCCTTCTGCGTCGCCCTGGAGCCCTGTGGTTTGATGGGGCCCTAAGGGAGTTGTGGAGGTTGGGGCATAGGTTAGAGCATCGTTGGAGGAAGTCTGCCACTGATGCCGACCACCATATTTTGCTAGAGCAGTATGAACTCTACCAAACAGCAATTTCCCATAAGAAGGCAGAATTCCTGTCCAGGGAAATTTCTGTCGCACAGAATCAACCGGCTCAACTCTTCAGAACTGTTGACAGACTGTGCAACCCAGTCTGTCAGCAGCTCCATCGAGTTTTTACACAAACTGATTGTGATGAGGTTGCTTGCTTCTTTGCGAATAAGGTTGAAGACATCAGGAGGGAGTGCCACCAGCTTCACTCTAAGGGGGTTGCTGTTGATTGGTGCTCTGTTGCAGAGCCCGGAGTTTCCTGGAGTACCTTTGACCTGCCAGATTTCGTACACATTATGAGGACTGTCCAGGAGATGAGTCCCACATGCTGTAGTTTAGACCCTGGCCCTACTTCCCTGATTTTGGGTTGTAGTGAGATCATTGGCCCGCTCTTAGCTCAGATTGTCCAGTGCTCTTTAGATATGAGTGAGTTCCCTAGCTCCCTGAAGGAGGGGGTGGTGATCCCCCTTCTGAAAAAAGCTTCTTTAGACCTGGAGAACCTAGCAAACTACAGACCTATCTCTAACCTCCCTTTTGTGGGGAAGGTTATTGAGAAAGTTGTAGCTGCTCAATTGGATAACCATTTAATCATCCATAGTTTATACGAACCTCTCCAATCTGGTTTTCATAAGAGGCATAGTACTGAGACTGCTCTGGTTCGGGTGCTCAATGATCTCCTGATGGCGAGAGATCAGAGACACCACTCCATCTTGGTTCTCCTAGATCTATCATCAACTTTTGATACTGTGGATCATGGGGTTCTGCTCGAACGCCTGAGGTCCATCTGCGGACTGTCTGGTACAGTCCTCAGGTGGTTTTCATTTTTCCTTACAGGGAGAACACAGAGAGTGGTCTCGGGTTTGTTTTCTTCTGGGGCCTTCTCTCTGCCATGCAGGGTACCTCAGGGCTCGGTGCTGTCCCCCATGTTATTCACAGTATATATGCTACCCCTTGGAGACATTGTTAGACGGTATGAGCTGAGGTTTCACTCCTATGCTGATGATACCCAGCTCTACCTGTCTTTTGCACCTGACCAGGTTGATGCTATCTCAGTTCTGAACAACTGCCTCACAGAAATCCAAGATTGGATGAATTCCAGTGGTCTAAAGTTGAACCCAGGTAAGACTGAGGTTTTGGTTGTGGACTCAGGTCATAGGGTAGAGGGATTGAGGACTGGGCTTCCTTCCAGTTTAGTCCTGGGGGAGGACCAGATTCTCTCCATTGAACGGGTGCGTAACCTGGGAGTGGATCTTGACGTCGGCTTGACTCTTCGACATCAGGTGTTGGCAGTCATCAAGCTGGCCTTCTTCCATCTTAGGAACATTGCCAGGATTAGGCACCTTGTTCAACCCAGTGATCTGACTGTTTTAGTCCACGCCTTTGTGACATCACGCCTTGATTACTGTAACTCCCTTTACCTAGGGATTCCTGGGGTTGATATCCACCGCTTGCAGCTAGTGCAGAATGTGGCAGCACGTTTGTTGACTGGGGCATCAAGAAGATCCCACATTACCCTGGTGCTGCACGCTCTGCACTGGCTGCCAATACAATGTCAGATCACCTTTAAGGTAGGCCTTTTGACCTACAAAGCCCTACATGGTCTGGGTTCCAACTACTTGAAAGAGCTCCTGGTGCCTTACACCCCTCTGCGACAGCTCAATTTGGCTGACATGGGGTTGCTGGAGATTCCGAGGGTAAACTTGAAGTCATCTGGTGCTCGTGCTTTTGGATTTGCGGCACCTACCCTCTGGAATTCTCTGCCCCGCCAGCTCCAGGAGTGCAGGACGGTGGGATGTTTTAAGCAGGCACTAAAGACTTTCTTATGGGCAAAGACATTTCCTGTTTTATCTTGATTTTATATTTTATGTATTTGAATATATGTTTGTTTTGCATTCTTGCTGTACAGCGCTTTGAAATTATGAAAGGCGCTTTATTAAATAAATGTTATTATTATTATTATTATTATTATTATTATCTACAACAGAGGCATAACTTGGGGGCATGATTCCCAGAGCGTTTACACTTAATGAGAAATATTCAATGTCAGTTGAATATCCTGAACTTGCAAAAGGCAGAATTCTCTCTATGTTGGGTGTGCCATGCATTTTGGGAGGGTGGTGAGAAGGCAGGTTGCCTTTTGGTGTATAGGTTGAAAAAGCTTTCGGAGGAATCAAAGATTTCTGGTATTCGGGAAGGTCCTCCATTTCCACAGTGCCGGGGCAATTAATAATGCCTTATTTACTTTCTATCGGATGCTCTAGTCATCTAAACTTGCTCCAAGTAGCCAGACAGATGAGGCCATTGCCTCTTTTCTGCAGTTGGTTACGCTCCCTAGACTGTCAGAGGACAGGCGAAGTTTAGATGCCCCCATTACCGCACGGGAGGTGGCTGTTGCCATTCAACAGATCTCTAATGCCAAGGCTCCTGGCCCTGATGACCTGCTCATAGAATTCTGTAAACACTTTCAGGATTTGCTGTGCCCGTTGTGTGTCACCACCTTTCAAGAAGCTTAGGATTCACTTTTATCCTGGGTAGATACTAACTACCCAAACAACCCCCTTCCTACTCAAAGATGGCGACTGGTGTGGGTCCGCTCTGAATCTCACTCCCATTGTATTTGTTTAAACTTTATTTTAGTTTGTTCTTCAGTTTGTTTTAAATTTGTTTAAATTTGTTTTAATGTTGTTTTAAGTTTATAGTTCGAAATTCATTTTTATCGCTATTTGCTATATCGGGGACCTGGACCTTTGCAATTGGACTCGGACTCGGAAGATACCCTTGGCTTTTAATATAGAGGTATTCTTTGCTGTTAATGTGAACCACTGTGTTTTCATAGAATTGCTCTCTGGAGTTTGACTGTTTGGAGTATAACCAGCATTGTATGATCGTGAACTTACCGGAGCTTTCCGCTGCTGATGTGAGCTGCTGTGTTTTGGTGCGACTGTTCCCTGGAATCTGATTGTTTGAAGTACAGCTTGGTTTGCTCCAGCTTTGTTTGACTGTGAACCTGCTGGAGTTTTTTGCGGTCTGTGAGACTGTTTTGGCATCTTTTCCGGGGTTTGGTGGGAGGAGGACCTGCCTGGGATTGACTGGGTGTTTGAACCCGGAGTCCAGATGTGCTTCCCCCTTTAGTGGAACCTGTTTAGTCAGAGAAAGCTGGTTTGTGACTGGCATTTCTTCCGGATACTGCCTGAATCTGCTGGGCTCCGAGATTCTGGGATGGGTCAAGACCTGGGGCTGCCGTGGCGGGGGGTTCCCCCCGATCTTCATTCCCAGAGGGTGAGGGGGTTAGTCAGCAGATTGCCGGAGGGTTGGGCCTCTGTCTGCCCTGGGGGCCTGCAGTGTTGGGGTAGTCATTGTACTGCCCTTATTCTGGGGCCCTGACCCAAGGGAGTGGGGTTTGTGGGGCAACTCCTAGCCTGTGTGGTCCATGGGGTTTATTTTGACCTTGGCCATCGCAGACATGAGGAATTATCAATTTACATGGGACTGGTTTGAGAAGCAAATCTCCAGCTAGAAGTGGGGGAGCGACCGGTACCCTGACCACTCAAGAAGAGCCTGCTGTCAAGCTTAGTCCTGTTTGTTTTTTGCTTGAACTGTCTGATATTTTTTGAACTTTGGATCCGAGCATTTGGACTCAGAAAGGATAAGTACTGATGACCTAATAGAGTGAATCCTTGACTAATGTGCTGGGGAGGTCATGGATGGGTCCCTGGTTTTGATCATTTTATTTTTAGTTTTTATATGTTATTGTGAGACATTTTTCCCTGACTGGAACCTACTCTCTGGATCAAAATATTTTTACTTTGTCCATGCAGTGAGAGTGCTCGGTTATTGTGAGTTTCTGGGGAGTGGCAGTCCCTGCTTTCTCACAAATTTTTATTATTTATTTTGGGGGGCATTTTATGTTGTTTTATTTCCATGCAGTGAGAGTGCCCAGGGGCTAAGCAAGCTTGCAGTGTGAGTGCTTGTTTTCTTAGCCAATTTATATTGTTTTATTTTAGTTGGGTTTTCTTTTCTTTTCTTTATTTTCCTTTTCTTATATTTATGTTTATTTGATTTTGTGACGGGAATTCTTTGTGTGAGGAGGGACCCCCATCTCTGTTTATTATTTCTGTTCATTAGTTATTTTAATTTTTTTTGTTTATTTACGGTTTTAGTTTTTGTTTTGTTTATTTTCCTGAAAGCAGGTTCTATTTGAGAAATTCTGGATTGAGTTATGTCAATTGGGTTTGGGGTTTTGATTTTTTGGTTTATGGTTGTTTATTTTGGTGGGTTAATTGTCATTTTAATCTTTAGGTTTTGATTTTTATTACTTTTTGTGAGAGTAGGAGTTTATTGTCTTGCTCCATGTTGAAGGACGGGATATTTATTATTATCCCACCCCCAGTCGTCGCTATTCATCCTCCACTCTTCATGCCCTTCACCCCTTCCCCCCCCCTTTACTCTTTTCTATCTATCAACGTTGTCGGGCTTTTGGAATTGCCTGCAGGAGGAGGGGGATGGGTGGGGGGCCTGAACAGTGGAGGATGGATGAGGGGAGCACTCGTATTGGGATTGTTAAGCCCAGAAGACGCCCTGGAGTGAAATGGAGATCAGAATGGGGGTTTCCTTGTCTGATCCCCATACTCAAGGGCACCACCGCTAGTAATGGTGGGCAGGTGGCAGGAGCATCCCAGGGGCTCTGTCCAACTTGGGTGGTGTTATGCAATGCCAGATCCATTGTGAACAAGACGGCTATTGTGGCAGACTTGGTGGGTACAGCGGATCTGGCTTGCATCACCGAAACCTGGCTGGACAGAAATGCTGGACTCGTACTTGAGGCGGCAGTTCCGGCTGGGTATTCGGTGATTCACCGTCCGAGATTGGACCACAGGGATGGGGGGGTTGCAGTCTGTTTTAAGACTGAATTGGGTCTCACCAGTGTTCCAGTTGAGGAGACCAGATCATTCGAATGTGTCGTTGTGGCAGGTGGGGGGCTATAGACTGGCTCTCGTCTACCATCCACTCAGAGATGAGAAGTCATTCCTTAAGGAAGTGGCGGACTTCGTCGTTGACCTGGTATTGGAGTCCCCCAGGTTGATGGTGCTGGGCAACTTCAATGCTTGGATCGATGATGAACTCTCGCAATTTGGACAGCACTTCCTCCAATTGGTGAATTCATTGGGCCTCTCACAGGTGGTTACCTCTGCCACTCACAAATGTGGCCATTCCCTTGATCTGGTTTTCCTCCTGGGGATGGAAGCCTCTGGTGTGGGGGGGAACCTGTCGGATGGTCTGACCATCACACTGTGAGATTCAATTCTGCTACCCCCCTGTGTAGACCTACCCCTGTGGAGATGGTCAAGTACTGCCCTTTACGGGATGTGACTCCCAATGGTCTAACTGTGGCACTTGACCTATCAGAATTTCCTGTGATGAGCTCGGATCCAGAGGTTTTGGTCCTGGCCAATAATAAGGCCATCACCTCTGCTCTGGACTCCATTGCGCCAATCCGTATGTGTCCTCTCTCCCTTCGCCCTCAGTCCCCATGGTTTGATGGGGACTTGAGGGAGATGTGATGACTAGGACACAGGTTAGAGAGGTGTTGGCAGAAATCCCACTTAGATGCCGACCATCTTAGACTGCTGGAGCACTATCAACTCTATCAGTCAGCAATTGCTCGTAAGAAGGCAGTATTCCTGTCTGGGAAAATTGCTGCTGCTCAGAACCGACCGTCCCAGCTCTTTCGAACCATGGACAGACTGTGCAACCCAGTCTGTCTACAGGTTTGTAGAGCCTTTTCGCAATCCCAGTGTGAGGAGCTTGCTCGGTTCTTTGCAGATAAGGTGGATGACATCAGGGCGGAGACCTGCTCAACACTCTCTATGGGAATGGCCATGGACCAGTCCCTGGTCACATTCCCTCTACGTTCCTGGAATCTCTTCAAAAGGCCAGAAATCGAGGATGTTATGAGGATTGTCCAGGGTATGCGCACTACATGCTGTAGCTTAGATCCGGGCCCTACAGCCTTGATTATGGGCTGTGGGGAGATTATCATCCTGGTTCTGGCGAGGTTAGTCTGGTGCTCCTTAGACTCAGGTGAATATCCCTGCTCCCTGAAGGAGGCAGTGGTGACACCAGTGTTGAAGAAGGCTTCTTTGGACCTCGACTCCCTCGCCAACTACAGGCCTATCTCAAACCTTCCCTTTGTTGGGAAGGTAATTGAGAAAGTAGTGGCTACTCAGTTAGACAACCATCTGACCATCCATAGCATCTACGATCCTCTTCAATCCGGTTTTTGAAAGAGGCACAGCACTGAGACTGCACTGGTTCAGGTGCTCAATGATCTCTTGATGGCGAGAGACCAGAAAAAATGGTCCATTTTGGTCCTACTGGATCTGTCATCAGCATTTAACACTGTAGACCATGGGGTACTGCTTGAGCACCTGAGAATCATCTGTGGGCTTTCAGGTTTGGTTCACAGATGGTTTACTTCTTTCCTCACCGGTAGAACTCAGAAGGTGGTATCGGGGGTGTTTTCCTCCGATCCTATCTCTCTGTCCTGTGGGGTGCTCCAGGGCTCAGTGCTGTCCCCCATGTTGTTTGCGGTGTACATGCTTCCCCTCGGAGACATTGTAAGACGATATGGGCTGGAGTTTCATTGTTATGCCAATGATACCCAGCTCTAACTGTCTTTTGCACCTGACCAGAATGGAGCACTCTCAGTGTTTAATAACTGCCTCAGTGAAATCCAAGGTTGGATGAGGTCCAGCTGGCTGAAATTGAATTCTGGGAAGACGGAGGTGATGGTCGTGGATCCTGGTCGCTGAATGGTGGGTGGGGAACAAACCATCCCTCAGGCCTATTCATGGGGGATGTTGAGCTCCCTATATCTGAACAGGTGCACAACCTAGGGGTAATTTTTGATGATCAGCTGACACTACGTGCACAAGTGTTGGCCATCATTAAGTTATCCTTTTACCATCTCAGGAATATCGCTAGGATCAAGCACCTTGTTCCGTCCAGGGACCTACCTACATTGATCCACGCCTTTGTGACCTCGCGCTTGGACTACTGCAATTCCCTTTACTTTGAGCTTCCAGAAGTTGATATCCACTGCTTGCAGCTGGTGCAGAATTCTGCAGCCCGGTTGTTAACTGGGACGCCTCGTTCTTCCCATATTACACCGGTGCTGCGGGAACAGCACTGGCTGCCAGTTCAGTGGTGGATCACCTTTAAAGTCAGCTTACTGACTTATAAAGACCTGCATGGTTTGGGCTCTGTCTACCTGAAAGAGCTCCTGGTTCCTTACCTCCCAGAGCAACTGCTCCGCTCAGCCAACGAGGGGTTGCTGGAGATTCCAAGGGTAGTTTTAAAATCTTCTGGTGCCTGGGATTTTATGTTCGTGGCACCGACCCTCTGGAATTCTCTACCCTGTTGGATTACAGAGCGCATGACTGTGGGGGGTTTTAAACAAGCATTAAAAACCTTTTTGTGGATTAAGGCATTTGGGGACGATGCTGACTTGGTCTGATCTTAATATTTTATCATGATGTTTGATATTATTTGTTCAATTGGTTTTATTATGATGTGTCATTTTGATGTGATTTTATAACTTGTTCTGCGCCTTGATTTTTGAAGGGCGCATTAAAAATAAAGATTATTATTATTACCCGATTCATGACCCAGGCGTGTATCTCAGTACTCCCGAAAAAGGGAAAGGACCTCTATGTATGTGCTAGTTACCACCCCATCTCTCTGCTGAATGTTGGCTATCAAATTTTAGCTAAGGTACTGGCTTTGAGATTACAGGTGATATTACCTTCTATTGTGCATGCAGACCAGGTTAGTTTTGTGGCAGGGAGAGATGGGGTGGACCACATAAGGAGGTTGGTCAATTTACTTTGGGCTGCGGGATCTTCTCTGGATCCAGTGGCAGCGGTGGCACTGGATACGGAGAAGGTATTCAATTAGCTCGAATGTCCATATCTATTCACCACTCTTCGGGCATTTGGGATTGGGGAAGGCTTTGTTAAATGGGTAAAGACCCTATACTTGGTCCCAAAGGCCTCAGTGATGACAAATGGAGAACCTCTGATATGTTCCCTCTGGGCAGAGGCACTAGGTAGGGGTGCCCCATGTCCCCAGTGCTTTTTGTCTTAGCTATTGAACCCCTAGCACAAAAGCTCTATGAAAGTTCTGACATTGCCGGTTTAATGTTGGGTGAAGAAGTGTTCAAACCTATGTTATTTGCCAATTATATTCTCCTCACCCTTCGTGACCCGGCACGGTCAGTCCCAACTTTGATAGATCTAGTGAATTAATTTGTGAAGCTGTCTGGGCTTCAGAATAACTGGGGGGAAATTGAGGTTTTGCTATTAAGTGCACCTTGCACATCAGTTTCTCTAGAGGGGCTGGGGCTTATGTGAGCGAAATGGCCAATAAAATATTTGGGTATTATGATTTCCCCTAACTGGAGAGATTGGGTTCAATTAAATTTCTTTTACATTGGCAAATCCAGGATGCTCCTACCCTTTTAAGAGATACAAGTCCATTTAATCACTTGGGTCATCCTTCTTGTGACCAGAAGCAAATTCCAAAATGAATAGGTAAAGACGAACTCCACATATAAAATCTTCAGTTATTCTTTTATTTTTTCATACGCCTCATTTGGCTACGTTTCATGACCTAAGCCACTTCATCAGGCCACAGTGTTATCTCAGATCTACTAAAACAATAAACAAAATTGTTTAACTACATGTTATAAACAAACCTTATCATTTAAACCACTTTGTAACACCCAAAATATACAATACTAATTATCAGTACTTCATGTTATTTACAGTTCTTAAAGTCCCTTTCCAAACAAGCATTTGTCAATGCCGAATGTTTGCTTGCTGGCATTGGCATTGGTAGTGAAGGAGTTAGAGAGCTGCATAATAGGAATGGCAGTGAAGTATTGAACTGAAGCCAACCCCGCCTCCACCCTGCAGAGACTGACAGGCATTGGGGTGTGCCTTTGGGTCGCCAGGCATAACATCCATGCCATGTCACCACACCCTATCCTGCAGACACCGACAAGTGTCACGGAATACCTTGGGGTCTTTGGCCCTTATGATCACCCCATTCCATCAGAAAATGTGGTGAGATGGGTGCTGTATAGGAGAATGGTGTGAACTTTGGGGCCGAAGAGTTCAAGGCACACCTTGATGCCTCTTACTGGCTGCAGGGTGTGGAATGGTATGAGCATTACAGGCGAGAATCCCAAGTCACACCCCTGATGCCTGTCAATCTCTACAGGGTGGAGTGTTATGGTCAGAAACCCTAACGCCTCAGGCATTCGTTGGCATTTTCACTCCAAATTTTCAACATGGGTTTTCTGTGACCCCCACCTTATGAACAGTGGCAATATCAGTTTGTTAGCCAAAGCTGATTTTGCACAGCGATTATGCCATTTGGCACCACAGGTGCGAAAACACATTTCGAACAGGATGTGAAAAATGACAGCTGTACTGTTCATGGGGAGGTGGAAAAAATGGCAATGTTGAAAATCTGCAGTGAAAATATTAAAAAAACTGGTGAAGTCATGAGCGTGTGTAGAAACTGCGCAACGCACACCAATAATGCAATTAGTTTGGGGATTTTTTACAGCAGATTGTCAACATAGGCATTTTGGAACCTCTGCTCATGAACAGCGTCACAGTGATTTTCTTAATCTGTCCCGTACAGTGATTTCCCACAGCGACCACGCATTTCTGCGCTGAAAGTGCGAAAACACATTTCAGCCATGGAGTGAAAAATGACAGCTGTACTGTTCATAAGGAAGTGTGGAAAAAAGCCAGTGGTGAAAATGTGGACTGAAAATATTAGAAATCCATGAAGCAATGAGTGTGAGTGAAAACTGTGTAATGGTCGCTCGTAACACAGTCATTTTATGGACTTTTTTCACTCAATTTTTAACATACCCATTGTAACACCTCTGCTCATGAACAGTGTCACTGTGATTTTCTTAATCTGTCCTGTACAGTGATTTCCCACAGCGACCACGCATTTCTGCGCTGAAAGTGTGAAAACACATTTCAGCCATGGTGTGAAAAATGACAGCTGTACTGCTCATAAGGAGGTGTGGTAAAATGGCAATGTTGAAAATCTGGAGTGAAAATAGTGAAAATTCACTAACTTGCAAGCATGCGTATGAACAGCGCAATGCATGCTCGTAAAATATTCATTTTGGGGAATTTTTTCACCAAATTGTTAACATAGCCATTTTAACACTTCTGCTCATGAACAGTGTCACTGTGATTTTCTTAATCTGTCCTGAACATTGATTTCGCACACCGACTGCACCATTGTGCGCTACATGCACGGCAACACATTTTGGGCAAAATGTGAAAAATGACAGCTGTACTGCTCGTAAGGAAGTATAGTAAAATTACAATGTTGAAAATCTGGAATGACAATATTGAAAATTCGCAAACTTACGAGCGTCCGTAGGAACCGCGCAATGCATGCTCGTAAAACAGTCATTTTGGGGAATTTTTTCACCAAATTTTCAACATAGGGTTTTTGGGGGCCTACCTCATGAACTCTAACACTGTCATTTCGTAATTCAGTCCCAAAAGGTGGTTCCGCGCAGTGACCACGAAATCACCTTTTGGGGCCGATTAACAACATTACAGTGACAGAATTCATGAGGTGGGGTCCCAAAAACCCCATGTTGAAAATTTGGTGAAAAAATTCCCCAAAATGCCTGAGATATCCATCAAAGTTGAAAAAACCCTATTTATTACATTATACAACTTACCGGCATTTCTTCAGTTCGCAGTCGGCTTTGAAGAGTGCAGACGTGTTCCCGGTCCACCGAAGATCGTCGTGCCAGACTCCAGAGGTAAGTATGGGGTGGGGTGGTGTGTGGGGAGGCAGAGTGTGCAGAGGGTGGGTGCGGATCAGGACAGTCAGTGAGGGAAGGTTTTCTCTTTTAGGTTTCTGTTTTTTTTCTTCCACGACCTGAGACTTTTGCCACACTGGGGTGGGCTCCCAGCGTGGCAGCTGGAAGGCTGTTTGGGATGGGGGGGCAGTGGAGCCGATGGGGGATTGGCACCCCCGTTGGCCACATGGACTACTGCCATCCTAGGGTGGGCTCCCAGCATGGCACATGGTTGTCTGTTGGGGGGGCATTGGAACCGATGGGGGATTGGGCACCCCCATCGGCCATACAGTATGTGTGGGGAGGGGAGCGCCTTAGCAAGCAATATGCATGCATGTGTGTCTATGGGAGGAGAGCGCAGCCAGTGTGGCTAGTTTCTTTCAAGTTGGTGTCAACGTTCGAAACTAGTGTCACCGGCTGTGTTCCCCCTTATTGGTGGACAGCACTCACGCCCGTAAATGCCATGCCAGTATTGGCCACAACAGTGCCGCACCTCCAGAACCTGTTTCGGCACCAAGCTGCTGCAATATGTTTCTTGCGCTGAGTGCAAGCAAACATAAAAATCACTGATGTCCAGAATGGAAAGCTGTACTGCTTCTACAATTTTTGCTATAGTTCAGTCTATATTTAGTGTTATTTCATTATGTTGTACTCTTGAAAAAAATATGTACATAATTAAAGTGTCATGGGTACACTTACATTTTCCTATTCTGTTGTGCTAGTTTCAACAATTCTGTTTCTAATATTTCATTTCTTCTGGGATATCCTTCCCCTTATTAAAACAACAACAAAACACTATAAAGATAGGTTCACATTTGATACATTCATCAAAATACCACTCATTTTTAAATCAGAAACACTTATTCTGTAGTGAAACAAACAACACTCTTTCAAACTTCCAAGTTACTCTATTTTGTTTTCTCCACTGTCTTTCAAACAGTCGCAGTTCCTTTTAAGTAAACAAACAAAACTTCCTATAATTCTTTACAGATTGCCCTTCACAAAGGGAAAGATGACAAAGTTTATTTGTAATATGAACATATATATGAACATATGAAATTTGCCACCAGATAAAGGCCTAAAGGTCTATCAGGTCTGCTTGAATGTGCAGCTAACACCACTTATTCTGCAGCTGCCCTTCCCTTCCACTCTTCCCCTCCATTGACCTCCCCCTTGTCCTGTCCCATCCCCTTTTGAAGCAGTCCACTGTTCTACTGGATACCATTTCTGCAGGTAATGCATTCCACCCAGCTATCACCCTCTCTGTAAAAAAGTGTCTACTCATCTCCCTCCTGAACCTTCCTCCCTCCAGTCTCAAATCATGGCCACTGGTGTCCCTCCCCTCCCTTACTTTGAACAGCCCCTCCGTACCTGTCTTGTTTATTACTTTCATGTATTTAAAGGTTTCAATCATGTCCCCTCTGTCCCTCCTCTCCTCCAGCGAGTACATGTTCAACTCCCTCAGCCTCCTCTCGTATGGTAAGTCCCCCAGTCCCTTGATCATCTTTGTCACCCTGTGCTGCACCCCCTCCAGTAACTTAATGTCCCTCTTCAGATACGGGCACCAGTACTGCATGCAGTACTCCAGGTGTGGTCTAACTAATGATCTATACAGTGGCAGAATCACCTCCTCCCTCCTCGAGGATATACCCCTTGCAATGCAACCCAGCATTTTGTTGGCCTTTGCAGCTGCCTTCCTACATTGTGCCAAGTTGTTCATTGACCCTGTAATGAGCACCCCCAGATTCTTCTCCTCCTCTGTCTGGGCTAGCTGCACTCCCCCCAGCTGGTAACTCCTTCTTGGGTTCTTCACCCCAAAATGCAGCACCTTGCACTTTTTGGCATTAAACCCCAGTTGCCAGGTGTCTGATCAGGTTTCAAGCTTTGCCAGTTCATTCTGCAACTCCTGCCATCCCCCTAGGTTGTCCACTACCACTCCCAGCTTGGTATCATCAGCAAACAGACTGATCTTGCTCTTGATGTCCAATGATATGTCTGCAATGAATATCCCAAACAACACTGGTCCCAACACCGAGCCCTGTAGAACACCACTTGTCACTACTCTTGGGTGTGAGAGCTCCCCACCTACCACCACCCTCTGTTGCCTTCCCTGAAGCCAGTTCCCTACCCATCTCACCAGCTTTGCACCCGCCCCTGTGCCTTCTAACTTACTTCCCAGCCTCTCATGCAGCACCGAGACGAATGTCTTACTGAAGTCCAGATACAGGACATCCACTGCATGGCCCCTGTCCAGTTGCCTAGTTACCCAGTAGTAGAACTCCACCAGGTTGGTTTGGCAGGATCTGCCATGTATGAAGCCATGCTGTCTGCTGTCCTGTAATCCTTTGGCCTCTAGGAGGGCCACCAGCCTCTCCTTCAGGATAGTCTCTATCAGCTTACCTACGATGGATGTGAGGTTCACCGGTCTATAGTTCCCCAGTTCATCCTTGGGGCCACTCTTGTGGAGGAGCACCATATAAGCCATCGTCCAATCCTGAGATACACACCCTGAGTGTAGTGAGGCACTGAATAGGTCTGCCAAAGGTTCTGCAAGGACCTCTGCCAGCTCCTTCAATACCCTGGGGTGGATGCCATCTGGGCTTGGCACCTTGTCCACCCTCAATGCCTTCAAACCCTCCTGAACTCTGCCCTCCAAGATTTCCCCATCTGTCCCCCCCTGCCCCCCGCTTCTGCCATTCCTCCCCCCATAACATTTACCGGCAGGGTACTGTCCTCTAGTTTTTTATTACTTCATTGTGTTCAAAATGACCTTTAGGTTCCCGTGTTAACCTCTATAAACATAAACATCACATGTAAACCATCAGTGCTTTCTCTTATAAAGTATGCTCAGTGCTTCAAAATCCATTACATTAATATAAACATTTCAGCAGGAGATAGAGGCAGTGCTTACCCATCAACCATTTCCACAACTGTTAACCATCTTGGGTCCCATCCCTAAACTGCCCGGTTTCCTTATAAGCCTTTTACGTTCCATGGTGTTGAAGGCCTTGCTGAACTCTAACTAAGCCACATGCACCACCCCATCCTGATCTCTTTCTCTGGTCACCCAGTCAAAGAAATCGATCAGATTCATTTCACATGACCTACCCTGTGAATCTGTGCTGCCTCAGATATTGTAAGCCACTGGATTCAAGATACCCCAGTATCCTTTCTTTTAAAAGTGTTTCCATTAACTTCCTCATCACTGACATTAGAATGACCAGCCTATAGTTGTCAGCCTCCTCACTGCTGTCGATTTTTTGAAATAGGACTACATCTGCCCTCCTCCAGTCTTCTGGAAGCGCTCTTGTTTCCAGTGAGTTGTTGAATAGGGCTGTCAGCAGTGCAGCTAGTGCCTCCATGAGTTCCCTTAACACCCTTGGATTTACCCCATCCAGCCCCATAGCCTTATCCAGTTTCAGATTCACAAGTCTTCTCAGGACGCTTTCCTCTTTCACTTATGTACAGTATCTGAAAAAGGTCTTGTTCCCTTTAGTTGCCCCCTTGGGTATCCTTTCCTCAGTGTGTGCAGTTGCACCTTTCACTGCCTTCCCTGTATCCCTACATTTGTCCTAGTACACTTCCCTATCCACTTCCCTGTACATCTCCTTGTAACCCCTGAATGCTACCCTTTTAGCCTTTACCTTTGCAGCCATAGTGGTCTCTTTTTCTCCTGTTTTTGCTCACATCTTTCACACAGAAGTGTGTTGCTGGCTGGCCCGTCAGCACAGTGGTTGGATTTCTGCCTGCGATGCCAGCGACCCAGGTTTGGGAAAGAGACTCGGGTTGCTGGAGGGCCGGCCAGGGGTGAAGGAAATGAACATCCAATGACGGCTCCCCTTCTCAGGGGAAGGGTGGATATGCAGCTCGGTGCCTGCTGACCCCAACAGAGGCTGGGAGTACAGTAGGATGTCAGCCCCAACATACTAGGGGAGTGACAGACATCAGCATATGCCTTGATGTCAGTGACACGTCGCTCCTCAGGGGAGCAAAATGGGAAAATGGCACCTGGCTGATCGGGTGACGGCCTTCCTGAACCCTCACCACTGGACTCCCGGACCTCCATATGCTGTCCCAGCAGCACCCCAAGATCATTGGTTGGCCGCCAAGGCCCTTCTCCTATGAAGGTAAGAGACCCACCCGGTTAAAGGATACACTGGGGTTACTTGGGGCTGGCTGCAATGTGGGTTGGCAGGGGTCAGGAGTAGCCACAGTGGGGCATTTCCTGTGGGGGCCTGAAAGAGAGACTGGACAGGCACAGGGAAGGAGTCAAAAAAAAAAGAGGTGTGTTGTCTTCACTGTGCCATCCACTAATTTGGCCCACTGTTCCTCCAACCCATCCAGGTAATCCCCTAAACTAGGAAATCTCTGAGGCATTTATCCCTTTTTTTTTTAAATCTGACCTCTGGAAGCTCAGGACCCTCATCATTGTGTTTGCCTCTGTCGTTGTCTTTGTGTTGAACCACACTGTACAGTGATCACTGGTCCTCAGGTGGCATCACATCTCAATGTCTGCAGTACTGTCCCTGTTTGCGAGCACCAGGTCCAGTATTGCCCCATCACGAGTGGGCTCTTGGACTAGTTGCCTGACAAATGCCACCTGCAGGGAGTCTAGGATATCAGTGCTTTTTGCCAAGGTTATGGCTGGGAGGCTCCAACCTACATCCAGCAGATTGAAGTCTCCCGCCAGAAGCAGCTCCCTCTTTTCTGCCATTGTGCTGATGGCATCCCCCAGTGCCTGATCCACTTCTTACTCCTGTGTTGGAAGTCTGTATATCACCCCAGTGTGAAAGCACCTCAAACCTCTTCTTTCCCCTCTGACTGCCCTGTATTTCTGTCACTTTGATACCCTCCCTTACATACAGCACAACCCCTCCACCCTTCCTTCCCTCTCTGTCCTTTCTGAACTGAGTGCAACCAGGTGTGACCATGTCCCAGTCATGGCTCCGTGTGCACCATGACTCAGTAATGGGCAAGAGATCCAGGTATGCCTCCACCATGATGGCCTCAAGGTTTGGAGTTTATTTCCAAGACTCCTTGCATTTGCACACATGGCACTCTACACGTTGCTCCCACTTGATCGATTGATGTGGTTCCACATGCTAGAGGCATCACACTGGTCCCATTCCATGACCTCTACTTTTGAACAAGGAACATTCACAGTGAGAAGGTGAACATGGTTGGTGCTTGACTAGGGAAGTGGGGGTAAATTAATTTTTCTGTCTCCTAGGTTTTTAAGTGTCCAGATCTCCCCTTTGAGAAGAGTAGTGATGTGCGAAGTTGGAAAACTTTGTTCTACAGATTAATTTGAGCATTTACCTCATTTTGCAAAGTTAATCCACTGTGCAAAGTCCAAATTTGTGGAAAAATGATACTCTGTGAAACGCGAAGTTGTCAGCTTCACCAGTGAAGTTTGGTACAGAGGCGCAGTTTGCAAACTGTGAAGTTGGTGACTTCACCGACGAAGTTTAGTACAGAGGCGAAGTTTACAATATACTATGGGATTGGAGGTCACATGCTGCTGAAACAAGCGATATGCCACAAGGGGGCTGTCTTCAGTGCAGTGTTCTGGAGACAGAGTAGGAAAGACATATGTGTGTGCTTGTCTAAGAAAAAAAACCTTTAAAATACATCTCAAAACTGAATTATTTTAATTCAAATTGCTCACAAATTGTTCTAGAGCACTTTGTGCTGCTAGATTTCTGTTTCTTTTAAATTTACTTTAAAGTAGTGGTTTCTGTTTTGTCAGTCTGTGAAGCAGTGGTATGGGGGAGGGTAGATGTACTGTAAAGAAAGGCAGCCCAGAAAGATCCAGAACTTTTTTGTCTAAGCAGGAGATTTGTGTTATATTTTGGTTCTCTCACTCTTTCTTATTCATCATTTTTGATCTGTAGTGAGTGATTTCTCGTTTTTATTTCTGCGGTTTAGTTTGGTGTGTTTAAGTAAAATATTTTGTCAGTGTCTTTCTGTAGCAGTTTTAGTTACTGTTTGGTTATATTTTTCTTAAAGTGACAGTGTTCTGCACTATAACCTAATAGTAATTCAGGCACAGAGATGGGGAACACAGAGTCTGAGACATGTCACATGATGTGACACCGCCTCTCAAAATAAGTGAGGCACTATGATCTAGGTAGTAGTTCAGGCTCAGAGATGGGGAACATAGAGTCTGAGACCCTACGTCCCTAATGTCCCATAGAATAACACTGCAAATTTAGCAAGCCATAACTCCACCAGTCTTTGGAGTTAAGGGACACTCTATACATCCAAACAGGGGTCTCAATGTGTAGTACAATAGTAACACAATACCCCTTGAAAAATTCATGGGTTGTGCACAACACCTCAAAATCAGTCCTAACTTGACCATGGTGTCAAATCCACAATTTAGGTCTGATAATCTGCCCTAGATATGCATCTCCTCTTGGACTACAAGCATTCTAAGTTGCAGACAAATCTGACAAAATTTGAGTGAGTTATGCTTAAAAAAACCCAAGTCATTTTTACCCAACTTCACCTTTGTGTAGCCCAAGGAGAAGTTACAGGTGAAGTTGCAATGCGAAGTTACCAATGGCAAATTTCCTAATAAATAGAAAAACTTCATGAAATGACCCACAAATGCAAATTTGGCCACTTTGCGGTAACTTTGAATTAAAACTTTGCAACATCTCTAGAGAAGAGCAACTACACTACATGATGTTCTGTGCCAGGGGAGAGAGGAACTTTTGGTGTCTGTATATCTTATTATTTGATTTTGTATTTTATTCTTGCTGCATTACAACTCTGTTAATAATAGTATCACTGTGATTGCTTTTGGACCCTATTTATAACTAATCTGTTCTAAATCTAGAATTACCATCTGGTTGGAATTTAATGTTTGTCAGATCTGTAGTGACCCTGGTGTTGTGATGGAGCCAAAAGAGAGGCTCTGCTCTTGAACTATTGTTTAGCTGGACATTTTATTTTAGCTTGTTGGGGTGTGTGTCTGTTTTGATTGTGTCTGTGTATGTGTGCGATTGAGGTTTAAATCTTTTTTCTTTGGAAGGGGTTGATAACATTTGGGAGAGTTTATCGTGTATTTTAGGGTTGTTAGATTTTGGCTTATAATTTGTTGGATAGGAGTCAGACCCATTTACTCCTATTCTTCAGAGCAAGTACACCTACTACATCCTTTCAGGTGTGGCCTGTGTCATTTACTGGCAGTGGTTATTTCTCATTGTTGGAGACTGAGCATCCTTCAGGGATGCAGACCAAGATGTAGGCGTGCCTGATGGGTGAGGGAGAAAGAGGGTCAGATTTGGTGTGTGAGGACAAGGAGGCATCCTGGGCATAGACAGAACTAATACAGAGGTTCATCTTGCTGAGTATCTGTCCCAAGGGTTCCTCCCCTACCCGGGGAGCAGGTAACAAGGGGGCCTTTTGGGAGGTTCCTTACAGTGTCAGAGCCATGAGGAATAAAACTGCAATAATGAATGTATTTATCATGGACTCTTCAGTGGATCTTGATATGCATCACTGAGACTGGCTGGGTGATGATTCCAGACCTGTGTTGAGTCATCTATCCCATAGGGTTATTCAGTGGTGCACTGCCTGAGGTAGGGGTTTATGGTGCAGGGTGACCATCTGTTTTAGATCTACTTTGGGACCGATGGCATACACCATGGTGGAAAACAGACTGAATGCATGGCAATAAAGGGTGCCTTAGGTACAGATTTTAGGATCATTCTCAGGTACTGGTCTCTGGGACACATTAATGAATTCCTTCAGGAACATACAGCTTACTTGTGCTGGGCAATTTCAACATCTGGGTTGATGATGAAACCTCTCTGTTTGGAAAACAGTTCCTCCAGTTTATGAATTCACTGGCCTGGTACACTTGGTTACCTCTGAGGCACATGAAAAGGGCCATGCCTTGGATCTGATTTTCAGATTGGGTCTTTATATTAGCAAAGTCAAGGTTTATCTGGTCAATTGGTCAGATTATCATGCCATAAAGTTCCTCTGTGGAGCTCCCTGATTAATAAACTCCCAGATTCTCCTGGTGGAGTTGGTCAGATATCGCCATATTAGAAATTGGGAGTCTAGTAATCTTCTGGTGGTAGTGGACATCTCAGGTCTGACAGCTTATGCTTGGGCTTCAGAGAAAGCCATGGAGGGTTATATCATGGCTCTTATTGCCGCTTTTAACTCCCTGGCACCCTATCATATTTTTCTCCTTGATGTTCTGCCATAAGTCACCATTGTTTGATGGTGACCTTAAGTGGCTGAAGACAAAAGTTGGAGCGTTCATGGTGGAATCAGCTCTGGGGGAGGATAGACAAGTACTGAAAATTCATTACAATGAATATCAGCAGGCAGTCACCCTGAACAAGATAGTGTCCCTGACATGGGTGATTTCTGAAGGGAAAAAAATCGACTAACTCAACTCTTTAACACTATAGACAGATTATTAAATCCTCTTTCTCTTCAGTTGGGAAGAGTTTTTTTTTCAACAAAAAAATGCTCTGAGTTTAACCAATTCTTCTTTTACAGGGTGACTGCCATCAGAGCTATGATCTCCTTATGCAATCTGTCCCAGGCCAGCAGAGTTTAACTATTGGGGAACAAATGCACTCTTCTTTTTTTTTATTTAATATATCTTTTTTAAATTATTAAAAGGTATTTCAAAAAAAATAAATACAAAACTCATATACTATATAAGACTCTGCACAGATGAACTTGTATGAGATAAAACAGAAAATCGAAACAATATGAAACCCATCCCCCTTCCCACAACCCACCATCCCCCCACCTGTTTCTGTAAGTTTCCCCCCTACTAAATCAGGAATATACTGTAAGTCCTGTAATTAGGGGCTGCCTGATATTACAACAGATCTGAAATCACTGACAAAGTATACAGCAGTTCCCAGCGTGAATGAAAAGAATCATGCTTGTGACTAACAGAAGCCCACACCCTCTCCAGGCAAAGTGCTTGCATGAGTTCATTATGCCATTCTAAGAAAATTGGGGATTTGGGTTCTTTCCAGTGCCATAAGATTACCTTCTTAACAGCCATGGTGATCAGCATAAAATAATATTTTCGAAGCCCCATTAAGTGTTCCACCCCAAAATTCAGTAAGCACCGCTCTGGTGAAAAAGAATCCTGTAACCCTAAAAAGGGATCTGGGAATGGGAAACTTGTGCCCACAAAGATTGGCTATGGGGGTAGTCCAATAACACATGTTTCAGCATAGCAATATTGGGTTTACAGTTACTGTATAGAGGCGAATCTAAAATCTCCCCCGGCGTGTAGTTTCTTAAGCGTACAATAGATATCTTGGAGCATCTTGAATTGCATTAATTGATAGCTATTGATAGCTATTTACCTTAACATACCTATAAGCATTAATCCAAATAGAATCCCAATTGCAGAGAGGGGCTGTCCACTAAAAAGCCTTAGACCAATAGGCCAAAGTTTATCCAAATCTATGGGGAGTCATGGAGCAAATTATCTTGCATAAATTAGAACTAGAGTGGGGTTCCATAGCTCTTTGTGTGAGATCAGTACAATTTTAAGTATTGAACCCTTCAGGCAGCTGGGTGCCTATGACTTTAATTATGGCATGCCAGAGCTGGAGAAAAAAGTAAGCATCCATCAAGGGCACCTGATACATTTCTTGGAATTTAGGGAAAGTAATCCATTTTCCATCATACACCAAGTGACTTAAGTGAGTAATTCTCTTTGTCTGCCATTCCAGGCTCTTGATAGTTTTTCCAGGAATGTGAAAATTAAGATTGTGCCATAATGGTTGGTCAGCTGGGGCCATTATGGAAGATTTAGTGAGTTAGTGTAACCAAGCAAAAATAGCAAGAGAAGTACCAATAGGAGTATCCTTTAACGTTTTCGGCAAAAGTGTGGCCTTTGAGTAACGTGAGGAGGATAAACCAATACCCTGTTGAAAGCATAATGCTTCCACTATATCTAACCACTGCAGGTGATTAGGAAGGTCCCGGGGATTAAAAGAAGAATTCAACAAAAATATTTAGTATCTTGAGCAGCATGGTAATAAAGTAAAAAAATCTGGGAGGCCCTGACCACCAGCAGTCTTAGGGGCCTCTAATTTAACATAAGTCTGCCAATAGCACTTCCCTTGCCACAAAAAGGAAGAAATTATACTTTTCAATATATGGACAGTGGTCCTGCCTTGGGGGTCTCAGACCAGGGGTTCCACCAGGCCAGGCACAGATGGGGGTATCTGTCCCCGATTTCCTAGTAGAGGTGGCTTCAGATGGGAGGTAGAAGCTACGGCGGTGTATGGGGTATGCCTGAGAGTGTTTACTGGGCCAACCAGTGAATAAACAAAGTTGGCTTGAAACAAAAAAATAAAATGCATGGAATATATAGAAGGCATCCATAGTGGCTGGAAAGTGAAGGCTAGCTGCAGAATCAAGTTGGATCAGGAGCTTATGTCGGTATGCAGTTGGGCAGAGTAGGTTGCCCACACTGCCTGTATCTGCCTCACATTATGTGTTTCAGTGATGCTATGCACTGAAATTAGTTGTGGACACTTCATGGCCATGGTTGCATTCATTCGAAATCCTAAAGATAGTGTTTCAATAACAAGGCTATGTAGTGTGGCAGATCCATGGGTTTCTCATGTTGTGCAGTGCATGGCCAATGTGAAAATGACTGACTGTGCTTTTGCAGAGGTGACCTTACAGTGAGAAACACATGCCCCTGCATCTATGAGCCAAGGTGAGGAAGAAAGATAGCTAAGTACCCACAGGGAGTATTCGTTTGGAGAGACAACTCAGAGTAATGCATAGAGAATACTGACAAGCTGCTGCATTGCCATGCACTTTAAGATGGAAAGAAGAGGGTTTCAAAAGCACCAACATGCCACAGACAAATATACTGCTTGGAAAATGTTCTCCATTGCAGCAGGAAATGACTGCCAGTTGTTACATCATGCAATATTGCAACCGGTTGATGCGACTGCCAACCTGCATACCAAATACAATGGGCAACAAGTGGCTGTTGGACCCGTGGGAAAGTAGGGGGTGGGATGGGATGGTCAGCATGTCAATAGTGGCATTTGATATTGTGTCTTTCTCATTGCAAATCGTGTTGTTAGACCAATCAAAAACAGGTGCAATGTCATGTACATGCATATGCTTTTCAGTTAGGAAATTTCATGATTAAATGGGCCATTGATTGCACCGCTGGAAATGACAGCATCCTGCCCATGTAATGAAGACATATTTAGCTCAGTAGCAAATGCATAGTTGCAAAATTATTTATTTCTTGAGCAGGTATTGAAGTGTCTATGATGTGCATAATAACTCCACCCCATTCCCTGGTGCAAAGCTAAGTCTTATATTTAGAGCACACTACCACTAATTCCACACTTGATTCCAGTACTGATCGGCCATTTTACATGCAGACTGGCAGGCTATGATGGTCTGTAGATCAGTATGAAAGCAACGCCAGTGGCGGCAATGCAAAAGGTCACAAGCAAGGCAGATGAACATTTTGGAACTTAGCTGTATTCTGTACCAGTTACTGATGGGATGGGGTGTAGTCCAAACAAAGGAGTATTAAATATATAGACCTTAAAAATGGATGACATTGTAGCTTCAATGTACAAAGTGCTAAAGCAATAAAAGATCAACTGTCATCTTGGGAAAGACCCATGAAAAGAAACATTTCATCAGACATTCAGTTATACTATGCAAGATTAGCTGTATTGATGCTGCGTTTTCTTTAACAGTAACTCACTGACCATGTAATTCTGTTCACCGCCACCAAAAGTATTTTGATAATGTGTACGCATAGTCAACATCAAACCTCACAGCCCTTTAACTTTTGAAACTGCTTATGAATTCATAACTGGAGTATTATGATCTGCAGTGAGGTTTTAGAAATGCATAGTAATTGAAGTCGGAATCGAAAGGAGTCTGACTTTATGTCAGTGTTTCACTTGTAGTAACCTGAATAAGAGTGATAAGAGTAAAACTGAGTCACTCGGGTCAGCAATGGGGGCCATATAGTAAGTCTGCACCATGGCAGGCAGCAGTCAGCATAGTAATGGAATTCAGGTAATATCAGCATGGTGTGTGGGGAAAACATGGTTACAGACTTTACCACTGCATCAGGGCAGCAGGAGGTGAATTGGTCCTGTTACTGATTTGGTTTTCTGTCTCCCACACAGTTTTGCATGTGAATTCCATCATCCACACCAAGTACTGTACTACCACTGCACAATGTTTTCAGGGGTAGCACTTTTAGAGTCAAAAGAAGTACATTTGGGTTGGAATGTTACTGTTTAATTTTTTTTTTGGGGGATGTTGTTGCTTTTTTGTAACACAACTAAAAAAATGTTTTAACAAAATGTAAAGTACCAGGGTATCAAAGTCCATACTGATCATAGGATCTGATTCCATCCTGTCACCGGTTGATTTTGACTTGGTAGTCCAGATAGCAAACATATATGCATCCAGGGACGTCCCTGCAAATCAGACATCCCGGAACACTGGCTAAGACTTTTAGGTGGTATCAGTTGGAAATTGTTAGAGTGGTTGGATTGGACAGCTCTGACTATGGTGCTTGGATGATATACATCAGTATCATCCTAATGTCATTCTAAAACAAATGATGTGCACACTTGAACGGTGACTTCTGGATTATTTCCAAAAGTGACTGTTAGTGTCACCAGGAACCACAACATTGCGATGCCTGTTCTGCTCCATGGCTTGGATCTGTACAATGGAGCCAGGAGAAACGTTGATGTGCCTACACAGCCCCCATACACACTGCAATGTTTTTTCTTTGTACAGTACAATGACTAAGTCCATGGCATGAAACCGAACACGAGTTCAGTTCTCAATCACAGCTCAATAGAGAAGTCCAAAATAGCATCCCAGCAACACAGATTGCAGGTACCACAGTGTGAATACTATGTATCTTCAGTCGTGGTTATAGAGTAACCAGTGCACATGAAAAGAGAACCAGAAGGTAAATTAAAAAACACAGTGTGATTTGACTTTAGGCCAGTCTATCTTGACTTGAACTTCAGAACAACAATCAAACAGTGAATCACACACAAAGGCCAAGGTGAGATTCCAGGGCACTTGGACTACTACAAGGGAGGCGATACACTGTGTAGCCACGAATGTTTGAAGGAGATGATCTCTGACTGTACCCACAAAATGTGGCATTCATATTGTTTACAACGTGATTCACAAGACATTTGTGTGAAAGCAGGCATTGTAAACAGCATGAAAGTCAATAGAGGAATTACAAATGTACATTTTGAGCCATACAAAAGATATCGACGCCATTACACACACTGCAGCTTCACCATCGGTCTAGTCCCTGTACCTGGACTCAAACCTTGCCCCTTGTATACAATCCATGGGTCCCATTGTTGTATGCTACCTACTGCAAGCTAGAACAGCATGAATAGAAATCTCAGCATTTTTTGAACAACAGTGACATCAGTCACAGGACATTTTATTTATTTTTTTATTTAGTTTTTGTTAACCGGGTAGGTGCACTAGCCATGAAATGACTATTTTCAGGCATAACCCGGGAGAGTACAACAATCAAAGACAGGTACATAGCATGAGTACAATGAAATTACAATAGCATAGGTCAAAACAGTTAGTAGTAATGAGTACATGCAGCCAGAACAGTAACAATCAATGCAATTCACATAGGAGCTTTAGGCAGAGAAAACCTACAGTCTAGGAAGAGATACTACAACATAGTAGCAAAGAAATATTGTTCAAATTAGTCACAACAATGAAGATTCAAATAGGCAGCGAAACAAGGCAAGGGCAAATTCCTGACTGGGCAGGATGCATTATCACGGCCTCTGAGACAAGACTGGGGTGTGTGTGTGTGTGGGGGTGGAATTAGGGTAGATTAACTCTCAAGGAGATAGTAAGGGTAAGAAGTGTTATGAGATAGGGAGGTTAAAGTTAGGCCAGGCAGCATCTGGCAGGTGAGTGGATTAGGGAAGATTAAAACAAGTGCAGAGATCGGCAAGGGATAGATGTAAGCGCAGCTCCTTTTTGAAACTGTCATGGGACCCAGATAGTTAAAGTGCTGGGGGGTGAGTTCCAAAGCTTAGGAGCAGAGTGATTGAAGGCAACATAGCCTTTTGATGTTTTACATCTAGGTACATTCAGCAAGGATTTATCTACCGATCGCAGTCTATAGGAGGAGGTTTGAGGTACCAGCAATGTTACAAGCACTGAAGGAGTCTGGTTTCTGAGTAAAGAGCCCATCAGGGAGCCAAGAGAGTGTTGAAGGCAAGCTGAGGGGGATAACCAGCCCAGGTCCCTGTACAGTTGGCAGTGGTGCTTAAGCTGTGAGGACGAGGAGGCGTATCGACAGATATTGTTATAAGTGACATCCCACTTATGAAGGATGGTTTTGTGTGTGGCAGCAAAGGTCGGCATGCCATAGGTGAGGGCTGGGAGTAATATGCCTCTGGCAATAGCAAGTTTAGCAGAAGGAGTCAACATGAAACTGGACTTGTAAGCAACCCCCAGTTTAGCATTCACTGCCTTGCAGGCAGATTGTTTATGCAGGTTGAAGTCCAGGGATTGGTCCAGAAGAATTCCAAGGTACGTAAAAGATGTAACGCATTCTATTTGTGTGCCACTGCGGTCTTGCACCAATAGGGGAGTTTGACATGTCCTAAGTTTAGGGGCAGATTCAAGTAACATTGTTTGGGTTTTCTTAGCATTAAGTACAAACTTATGTGCAGAAAGCCAATTTTGGACATTTGTGAAATCTGAAGAAAGGGATGCATTTATGCTGGTGACTTTATCAGAGCTTGAATAGAGTACAGGATCATCTGCATAGAGAATAGATGAGCATGAAAGAAACACCTCATCTATGTTACTGATAAAAAGTGAGAAAAGAAGAGGTTCCAGAATAGAGCCCTGGGGAACCCCAATATTGATAGTAGCACCATCAGATAAAGAGGAGTTGAATTTCACAATTTGAGTTCTATTTAATAGATAGCTTCCATACCAGGCAACAACTTGGGGTGAAACGCTCAGACAGAAAGAGTGGAGAGGAGCAGGGGGTGATCAACAAGATCAAAGGCCTTTGTAAGGTCTATAATGGGTGCATAACCTAGGGGTGGTGCTTGATGATGGCCTGTCCCTTCGCCACCAGGTTTTGGCTGTCATCAAGCTGGCATTTTACCATCTTAGGAACATCACTAGGATTAGGCACCTTGTTCCGCCCAACAACCTACCGATCTTGGTCCATGCCTTTGTGACATCGCGCCTTGATTACTGCAACTCCCTTTACCTAGGGCTTCCTGGGGTTCATATCCGCCATTTGCAGCTAGTGCAGAATGCGGCAGCATGCTTGTTGACAGGGTCTTCTAGAAGATCTCAAATCACCCCTGTGCTGCGCAATCTGCACTGGCTGCCTGTTCAGTGGTGGATCACCTTCAAGGTAGGTCTTTTGACTTACAAAGCCATACACGGTTTGGGTCCTGACTACTTGAAAGAGCTCCTGGTTCCTTACAGCCCTCTGCAACAGCTCTGCTCAGCTGACGAAGGGTTGCTGGAGATTCCGAGGGTCAATTTAAAGTCATCTGGTGCACAGGCCTTTGGATTTGTGGCACCAACCCTCTGGAACTCTCTGCCCCATCAGCTTCGTGAGTGCAGGACGGTGGGGAGTTTTAAGCAGGCACTAAAGACTTTTTTATCGCGGGGAGTGTTCCCGGTATTTGCTTGATTTTAATCTGTACTTACTGTGTTTTGTTTTATTTGTACTGTACAGCACTTTGGAATGTCGAAAGGTGCTTAACAAATAAATTTTATTATTATTATTATAAAAACTGCCCCTGTCAGCTGGCCAGCGTCCATACTGGTAAGCACATCAGTAGTGAATTTGAGAAGTGCTGTAGAGGTACTGAGACCTTTAAGGAAGCCATGTTGTGTGTCAGAGAGAAGGCTGTACTTTGTGAGGTAGTCAATGGTTTGATTTGCAACAAGTTTTTCCAGAATTTTACTTAGGACCGATAGGATGGCTATAGGCCTGTAGTTAGTAATCTCCTTGGTATCACCTGTTTTAAGGACCGGTGTTACACGAGCGATCTTCCAGAGGTCAGGAACTTAGCTATTAGAGAGAGAGAAAAGGGGAAAATTCTAGCCAGAGGGGAGGCTATGTATGGTGCTGCTAGTTTCAGAAGCCGAGGCTTAAGTGTATCTGATCCAGAGCTAGTGTTGTCAGAGACAGTCCGTAATAGTTTTAAGACCTCAGTCCTTGAGATTGCCTTGAAGTAGAATGGGAGATTTTTAAATATTCGTTGGGAAGGATAGCTGGGGGTAGTGGACTGTGCTGATGTTGCAAGCAGAGAGGCTGCCTGGGGAGATGGGAAGGCAGAGGTATACTGAGACAGGTCCGAGAACATTTGATTGAAGGAATTAGCAATGGTGTTGGAGTCATTGCAATGTACTCCATTTAATACCATGTCACTGGTGCTAGTTGACTGGGACGCACTGAGAAAGGTCTTGACATGGGCCCAGAATTTCCTATGGTCCCCAGCAGAGTCTAGCAGCAATTCTTTACAATAGGCACTCTTAGCTGTTCTGACCTGTTTTTTACAGAAGTCAATTAGGGTTCTGTAGGTAGCATAGTCAGACTGTAGCCCCAAGGCTTTGTACATTTTCTAGCATTTGTCCCTAGAGCGTAGGTTTTTCAGCAAATCTTTGTGAAGCCATCTTGTTTGTTTTCACCTCACCCTCTGTGTCACCTTGGGGGCATGCTTGTTCTGGAGGGCCAGGAATTCATTAAGGAAGATACTTTGTGCAGACTCAACATTATGGGAAAGGGAAATACCAGACTAGTTTATTCTTGAGACATCATGACAAAAAGCCTCAATATCCAGGTTGGTGAACTTCGTAAAGGTGACATAGCATGGTGGAGGGGATGGAGCAGCCTCAGTACTCCAGATGCAGAAGTCAGGAGAATGCTCAGTAAGCGAATCTGCCAAGATGCCTGCTTGGTGTACATGATCCAGATGGTTTACCAGTACCCACTATATAAGGGAAGAGGATTTTAGTGAAGGAATAACTCTGGTATTCTCCATTAACAGCTGGTGGAGGTTATAATTTTGTATCAGAAAGAGCAGCGTGCTATAGGCAGTCCCTAGCTAATTTTGGTTAAGGTCACCCAATATAATGACCTCATTATATTTGGAGTGCAAAGAGGTCTGATCAAATAAGTCCTGCAGACCTACAGTGCCCCCATTTGGGGGATTGTAGGCGTAGACAACGTGGAGTTTCTTGGCTCCCAAGGTGAGAGTAGCGTGAAGGGACTCACAGGTGGAGGATGTTGAGAACAGGGTGTCCGTGATGTTTAGATGATCTTTATAGAACATGACAACCCCTCAATCACACTTTGAGGAGAGCCTATCTCTACGGATAAGGGAGTAGTTAGAGAGCATACAGAGTCAGGGATAGTTGGCTTTAGCCACATTTTAGACAAACAGAGTACATCAGGCTTGTAGACACCCACCCAAGCCTCAAGATCACTGAAATTTCGGGAGAGACTTCTGAAGTTTATGTGGGCAATGAAAAACCCTTTGCTAGAAATTGAGGAGATGTCAGCCGGGGAGAAGAGGGCATGTGGACCTGGGTTCATTTCAACATCCCCTGCAAGAAGGTTAGCTAAGATGGTGAGGAGCCATAATTTTTGATAGCCAAACAATAAAGGAACTGCTTGACTCAGCAGGCATTTTTTAAGTGTGGTCACCGCATAAAAGGTACAGCCCTTAGAGAACAGGAGGTGCTTTAGAGCAAGTATAGGTTGAGATGCAGTAATTAGGTTAGAGAAACTGAAATCAGCATGTAGGGCATTCGAAGAACTCGAGGGATAGGATCCTGGGAAAGTTATAACAACCCAGTTAAGGCAAAGTAGGAGTAAAAGTAATATGAGCATCTCAAACATGTAACTAAGAGCCATGTTTACACAAGTCAGTGTAATTATCACACAGAGTGCTAGGCAGAGGAGCAAAGGTAGCCGAAGAGGAATTATGATATGGCTATAGAAATTTCGGAAGAGAGCTGAAAGACAAGCACCAGCCAATCCCAAGAGAGTCACTGGAAGCCTAGACCAATCAGCGATCAGGTGTCATAAGTTCAAAATCCTTTGCTGTTTGAGAGGCAGTTTTTGGTGCTGAATGTACCTGTGGAGCAATGCTTTGCAGCTGAGCCAGTGAGGTGGTTCAAGGCTGCAATCCAGTGTGGTAAGCTTGGTCTGCAGCTTTCGTTTCTGTTTCTGGCTCTGCTCCACCAGTATGGAATGGGAGTGGGGGCAGGCGTTCAAGTCTTGCGGCCTTAGTGGATGAGCATGATTTGGCCTGAGGAACAGGCAGAAAAACCCCGGGGATGGTCCTCAGAAAGAGAGGTTTCCCAGGTCCACTTAAGAAACTTAGGAAAGAAATAATCAACACAGTGACAAAGGCAATACAAATGTGAAAAATAATTTGAAAAAGTTGATCTAAAACATATGAGAATATAGGAAAAAAAAGTTTTAAAAACTGTTTCCTATCATGGCAGTAAATGACCATACTTAAAATTCAGAGTTGAAAAGATTAGGTTGATTTGCTGCTAATGGTCTTAATGGTAATACTTTACACCTCCTAGACAGACTGATTTTACAAACAAAGGCCTGTGACTAGTGGCATCAGAACTTTTTTTGTAACCTGAGCATGCATGCAACAGTGAATGATTTGATACAATCAGTTTTAATACTATCTGAGCACTCAAAATGGCCCAAAAACTGGACTACATTTAATCAAAACCAGATGACCAGATAAGGACCCTGAAAACCGGATTATCCAGTCTACAACTGGACAGGTGGCAACCCTAGAACTTTGTTGCTCCTAGACACAGTCACAAATCTGCCTGCCGTAAGTACTGAGCTAAACAATGAAAGGAAAAGGAGAAAGGATCTTTATCAGCAAAATATAAAAGCAGTAGTTAGTATAAAATGAAACAGTTTGTAAATGCACTACACACAGACATCTATTTTTTCATTTCACTAATGCTAAGGCAGCACATAGTTAAATCTCCATGAAAAGGACCTGGCTTTTAATTAAATAACAGTTATATTTACATATTTATGTATTTATTTGATACCTGGTTTGAGAATGGAACTGCAGCTTTCCACAGGAGGAATTGCCCTATCCCAGCCGAGCAAGTAACAGAGATTCTGCACTAGCCCATGGCAATCTGCACTAGTACCCGGGCTAGTAAATGAATGTTAAGGTTGACCCTTGGAGTCAAAATCTGGAAGTCATTCCAATTTTTGGGAAATCAAAATACTTCCCAGATCCCACAGTTTGAAAGCCAGTATTAAAAGAAGGATTAATTTATGGATGTTAATACAAATATTAGCAATAAAATACAATTTCTTTTAGAAAAATTTGTAATTTCTTAGCTTCAGTGCCTTCAGTTCTGGAAGACATCCAATTTTGTTTTTTATATTTGGAAATCATTGACTTGCTCCCCTTTATTTTGGAAGTTTTTGCCTTATTTTTGGGAGTCAACTACTCCCAAAATGGAGTTAACTGAAGCCCTGGGTACATCTGAGGGTTTGCTGAGTGGAACTACCATGAAGAGCTTCACTGGGGTCAGCAGGGAAATACAAGAGGAATGCTTGTGAGCACACACAAAAGCATGTATGTGCATGCCTCCTGGATGGAGCTACATGCTGTGAGCATGGTGAGCATTCCAATTTTGGTAACAATTGCCATCATCCCGATTGAAAAAAAACATGTAAAATTCAGAAAAACAGACAGGAAAACACAGACATTGAGTGATGGATGATAAATGATAAATATTTTAGGTTGTCACTGTGTGCTCAGTTGGAGGGGTTGTCTTTTTGCGATCTAAGGCTGTAAGTCTTCCTTTAAGTTTATAGTTCGATAGTTTACCAAAATTGGAAATCTTGGTTAAGGCCACTTGTAGTGAATCAACTGGGTCTTGTATATGCTGCACTATATCATTGGCATAGAAGGAAGCTTTATAAGGCTTCCCACCTGCCATAATGCCCTTAACACTCCTATTTTGATTAAACTGAACAATAAGGGGTTCTAGATATAGATTAAAAAGAAAGGGGGAGAGGGGACAGCCCTGCCAGGTACCATTAATTAACAAACAATTTGAGGAAAAACTCTTGTTGCCGTAAACCTTTACTGAAGGACGAGAATAAAGAAGGTGGATTGTGAATGAAGGTCTCCAGAAAACCAAATCTATAAAGGACTTGAAAGAAGAAAACCCAGGAAACTTGATCAAATGCCTTCTCAGTGTCCAGGAAAGTCAACACCACTGCAGTCACCGAATCCCTAGATGCCAAGAGGAGATGAAAGAGTTTATGGGCCCTATGCACATATGGGCACAAGCTACATGCCAAAGGTGCATAATCCACATGCGCAGCTCCGCACCTGTGGACAGGTGTGTACCAGCGACATTCACCACTGCCAGCCACCTGTCCACAGCCCTGCCCCCCTGGCACACAGGTCCATGCAAGGCAGGCACGGGCAAAGTCGCGGACCCAGCCAAGCATCAAATTGGATGCCTGACATGGGTCCATCAGTGGATCCCTTATGTGGTGGGGCACACATTGGCAGTGTGCCCCGTGGATGTCTGAGGGTCAGCGGCTGTAGCAGGTGGTAGGAGGGCAATGCTGCCAGCCCTCTCTGATGGCACCAAAGTGGTGTAGTGGGACGGGGGCATGCCTACAGGCAGTGGAGGGGGACATTACCACCAGTAGTTGAGAGGGGAGGATTGACATGCAGTGCTGCTTGGGGGGGGTGGCTGCCTTGTGCCAGTGCCTCTGTGAGGGTTATGAGTGTTGTGAGTGTTGGGGGGGCCGCCACACTCACTGCTGTGTGTGGGGCATGTGGGTGGCATAGGGCGACCTTTTCCTGTGGCCCTGGAGGGTTGGTGGGCTGTTCGCCCTGTCCCATGGGGTTTGCATGGATCATGTAGGGGGTGTACGGCAGGGTCCTCCCTGGCATACACTGTGCCCCCTATGCACCCCCATGGCCAGCGCTATGTGCAGTGGTGCATAGCGTGTAGTGCTGGCACTTCCCTCGCCTGGCGCATTGCTCTTCACACAGCCGGGGGATTGGGCATGTATGTGCTGCACGCCCCTGTTTGAGCATCCAACATGGGGGGTCGTGTAGGGGTGAGGAGTGGTTGCGCACCCCAGATACACGCGCATAGCCAATCCGCCCCATTTGTGCATAGGGTCCATTGTATGTAATCAGAGGAGAGTCTGCAGCTTGCAAAACTGACTTCCTCTGGGCTAAGGAGGCCGATCTGAACTTGTTGTAAATGTGCTGCTAGGACCTTTGCTAACATTTTTAGATCAGTATTGATTAGGGAGATTGGATGATAATTCTGAATATATAAGGGATCCCTATCAGGTTTTACTATAACTGATATAGTAGTTTGTTGCATGAAGGGACCTAACTGATGTGTTCAGTAAGCATTCATGTATGTTTCTATGTACATATCTAAAAAGGGAACTGCAATCTTGTTCTGGAATGTTTTATAAAAGTTTGAAGAAAACCTACCTGGGTCGGGGGCTTTGTCAAGAGCAAGAGACTTGACAGCTTGGCAAATCTCCATAAATGTTATAGGATGGGAAAGACAGTCTTGTTGATCCAAGGAGAGAGATGGAATCGGAGTATCAGCTAAATATTGATCTAAATTCCCCCTTAGAGCCAGGAGGATCAGGTAAGTTATAGAGGTGTATAGTTAAAGTACCAGGGCTCCCCCCCCCCCCCACTCTGCTACATCAAAGCCTGCAATTTTTTTAAAGTAACTCCAATGTTCTTACTTGTCATACGTTTTGGAGGGGTTCTTGGTCTCATTATCCAGCTGAACCAGGATTAAGCCTGACCACTTCGGCAAAGTGACTACCTCCATCGGTCAGGGTTGATGCAGCAAAGGGTGGGGAGAGTCCTGGTACTTCTACTATATGCTTCTGTTTCATCACACACCAGGTGCCACCCCACTAATTTTACTAAGTTGCTTTGTAAATGCAGGGGTTGAGTTTGCAAACCCTTTATACTGATTTGAATGTAGGAGATTGTGACCTTCTTCTAATTGCTAAGCTCCCCATTAAACACCTGTGAGCCTTTCATTGGCCAGAGCACACTATAAGTAATGGAGCCAGGAGAGTGGTCTCTTCATTAAAAATTATCGCAGGGATTCCTCAGCTCTGATATGGCAAGTTAAAATGTGATGCTTTTTACCTGACCAATGGAGGTGGTCACTTTGCCGAAGTGGTCAGGCTTAATCATGGTTCAGCTGGATAATGAGACCAAGAACCCCTCCAAAACATATGAAAAGTAAGAACATTGGAGTTACTTTAGAAAAATTGCAGGCTTTGATGCAGCAGAATGGGGGGGGGGGCCCTGGTACTTTAACTACATGCTTCTGTTTGGTCACACACCAGGTGCCACCCCACTAATTTTATTATGTTGCATTGTAAAAGCAGGGGTTGAGCTTGCCAAAGCCTTTATACTGTTATAGAGGTGGGCATAATACTGTTTGAAAACCTGAGCAATCTGCCTTGGTTCAGTAACAACCATAAGCATATCTGGATCAATTATAGAAAAGGTGATACATTGCTCTTCCTGATACCGACGCCTTGAGTCAAGGAGCTTGCTAGACTTCTCTCCTTGTACAACACAGTGCACTTTAGTATGAGAGAGGGCCAGTTCAGCTTGATCCCGGTAGAGCTTGTGGAATCATTTGCACAACAGCACAAGTTCTTTCTCAGTCTGTTTGGAGGTAGTGCTAGATAGCGAATGTTCAATAGGATATATATTAGCAAGCAACTCCTCGGATTTTTGCTTACATTGTTTCTTCTGCGTAGATGTGATCAAGATTATCTCACCATGCACTACACACATTTATAAGCATTCCAGAGCGTGGAAGATGAAGAAACTAAACTGGAGTTTTCACGAAAGAAGGTTTCTGTAAACATTTTCAGGGAGACAACCACCTTCAGATCCTTTAGAATACAATTGTTAAGCTTCCAGGTTGAGTCATGTTCTGCTTGTACACTGAGGGACAATGCAAGGGACACTGGAGAATGATCAGACATTACCTGAGGGAGAATATCCTCAGCAGTGATATACTGCAACAACGGTGCACTAATAAAAGAATAATCTATTCTGGACCTAGTATCATGTGGGAAAGGGTTCCATGTTGCTGCAGCAACAGGAAATTCACTGACCATCACTACAGCAATGGCACAACGCCGCCAATTGGCATTGTGCCTTTACTATACAAAAGTGTGTTTTTTGTGTGGGGGCTTTGCCCCTGTACCCTTTGCAATCTAGATAACCAACTCCGAGTTGGAGTTGGTTTGGGGGAGGGGGCGAACTCCACAGAAACAGCAGCATTGGGAAATCAGCAGACCATCACATCAAACTGTTAATTTTGTCACTGTGATGGTCTTTGCAGTGTTCCGTCACTGTGGGAATGGTATACCGTGGGAGAGAATGGAATGTGTAATCTCTCTGGGTTGGATGGAGTGACCTCCGTGGGTCAAGGCATTCAAGACAGCCCACTAAATCTCGTAGTGCCCTATGCTTGGACGTGAGACTTTTTCACATTACTAAGAAATGGTCTAATTCCCTGTCCATAAAAACATTCCAATCTCTACCAATGATCATTGGGTGTGGTTGCCAAGTAATTAAGTTGTTTAACAGTGCAGATAAAAATAGAGGGTCTTTATTATTTGGGCCATATACATTGGCTAAGACCACGTTGGTGTGGCCCAACACTCCTTCAAGTAACACATAAACATTTTTCTTTTTCCTTTTTCCTTTTTCTCCCTCTGCCACCCAAATACGTGAACAACATGGGCTCCCCGAAGCCCTGGTCACCCCCCATGCACTGAACCGCCCTCCGGAGCCTGTAATGCTATTAAACTTGTACCATCCTGTAAAGTCATGGACAAATATGCAACTCTAAATCCTATGTCATTAAAGGCTGTATTTAATGTCATGTAATCCTATGTGAATACTTGGAATTGTACTTATTGCGCCCACCTCATGTTTGTAAGTTTATTCTTTTGCCTTCCGTACATTGTTTAACTCATCTTTAAGTTATGTGTGTATAACTGTCTTTTTACAAACGCAGGTCGACCTTGTAAATGAGCTTGCTCAACGGTGTCCGCCTGGATAAATAAAGATTTGATTGATTGATTGACTGATTGATATATCTCTCTCCTGAGGGTCTGAAATGTGCTCCAACAATTGAAAGGGTGTGGAACGCACTATGCGAATAGCAACATGAGCCCCCCAAGAGTTGATGCCTACTCCATATACTTGACCGACCCAGAGTCACCTCAAAAGAAATGTGGGGTCACATACATGTGTCTCCTGGAGGTATACAATAGATGGATTATACTGTTTCAAGGGCATCAAAATTTGCACCCACCTTTGAGGGGAATTAGCCCCTTTAACATTCCAGGTAATTATTTATATGAAGCTATCAGCCTTGATATCTGATCAATAGTGAGCATATCAGGGTTAAAATAAGCAGAGAAAATACAAATAGACTGGAAGGGGGTTCAGATACCAGGGATGAGAACACGTCACGGTCTCCGACTGAGCAGGTCTACTCTTTGCCTCAAAAGTCCCATGTAGAAAAAATACACATCCTCCCAACTCCTCCCCCTCTCTCATATCACCTAGTAGCAGGAAAATTCCTGCCTAAACAAACATCCCACCCAACAGGGGCAGACCCCTTACCATTTGGTCCATGCAAGGGCAGTTCTGGCCGCACCAGAATCTCTGCACAAAACAAAGATATGCTGCCTATCCAATTCACTAAGTGGGAGACAATAAACAGAAGAGTATGTTAAACTATAACAAGGAGGTTCGAGAGGCCATGTCCCAAATTAAATTAGATAGTGGGCTCCCACCCAAAAAGAAACACAATCATATCCAAAATGGGAAACATCCACACAAATGGAGCAAATAAATAGTAAGCATGACTAAAACAGTTAAGCAAACATACTAGACATATTTTTTCTACATGGGACTTTTAAGGCAAAGAGTAGACCTGCTCAGTCAGAGACCATGACGTATTCTCATCCCTGGTATCTGAACCTATTACAAAGCGTGTCCCACCAGTGAATGCCTGTAACACTGGTTGCTGTTTTAATCTAAGCATTATGTACTGTACTGTTTTATTTGCTGTGATGTATTGCTCTCTTGATGCGATGCCTTTTAAATGAGTCTATGACTCAAAGGTCTGTAAACCGATGATCTAATAAATAAATAAAATAAGCTAGTGCGGGGAGGCTGTAGGGTGTCATATTTGCCTAAGCTTAGGCTGAGAAAATACCCTCTGGAAAAATAAACTAGTAAATAATAATATACAGTACATGCTTCAGCAGACTATCTGTAGCTATAATCTAATGGGACATGGCTCCCTGAATCCATGGTCTCAGTGCTTGAGTATCAAACAACATGTATAGAAACCAATAAACTATCGAAAACACAATCACGTTGACTTACATTAACATCAGTTAAATTATTCACTGACCAACCAGCTAATAAGTGAAGAGTTGTAGAATGAAAGCTATTCCTGGAAGAGCCTGCTTGAGTCCAGGAACAAACTGAATTAGCAATCTATAGCATAAATTGTATAAAGGGCTAATTATCCCCTTTGAGATAGAAGTAATAAGGATACCAGAAGAGAAATTATGGCCCATTCAAGCTGCTTGCTCATTGTCTGAACAACAATGATAATAAACAAACTCTAGTAGCAGACATTAAGTAAAGAAGCCAAGGTATTCTAAGGAAGTAAGTTCAGAAATTATCCAAAATATAATTAGCGCTGCCAAGAGAGAAGCAACCGTTCACTGCTAAGTCCTAGGGATGGCAATATACACAGCTTTAAGAAAATTCTACTGTGAAAGCTTGTCTTCTGGCTCCTAAGATGGTGTCTTTCAGTAGTAAGGAAGCTCAGGGTTTTGGCAGCTGAGCATGAAGGGGAACCGTAAAGCGGCAACTTACAATCATCAAAAGTCGAAAGCAGTTGCTATCTTCTTGAAGGCAGTACACAACCATCTAGAAAGCACTGGGAACAGTTTATATAAGCAAGTCTTCACCAAAATAGTTCAAATCCTGAAGTTCCATATTGAAATACGTAATCCAAAGAGAGAACAAATCTCGCCAGGCACACTATGGCAAATTACGGTATGCCACCCTCCCCCCTGACAGCGACACCAACACAGCGACCTACATCGCTGTCGACAAAATCAGCAGTTTGCTAACAGGTCGCTGTGTTGGTGTACCTGAGACAAGGGCACACTGTCTCCCAGCCCAGCACACCCTCCGCAAATCAACTCCGACTCAGAGTTGGTAATCATTAGTATGGAGGTGCGGGGCAGAGCCCCCCATATGGGGTGTTCAGGAGGCAAAGCCCCCCCGAAATAAAAAAAAAAAAGGACCGGGAGACAATCGGGATTTATGTCAACCACAACTTGAGGTCGACATAAATCCTGTTGCTGTGATACCAGTCAAATTACAGCCTCAGAAATAGGGCAGCTTAAACTCCAGGTCTAAGGCTCTATAGTTGATGCAGAGGGTTTGGTTGTGTGATCAGGGAACATAGCAGTTAGCAAATGTGTCAGCTGCTGCAGAGCCACAGAGGCAGAATCAAAGGAGCATTCACCCATAGAAAGGGAAACAACCAGCCAGGCCACATACATTATACAAAATTTAATCTAGCCAGAGTGGAGCAGCTTTGCTTTAATATCTTTGTAGGCTCTTCCCTTCCCTTCTCTTCTCTCTCACAGCTTGGCTCAGCTCATTAAATATAAAATATCAATACCCATTCCAGTTAAGAACGACCTATGCCAGGGCAGTTTTCTGGATCCTAAGCTTATCCTGAAAACTAAGCATTTTGCAGATAATTACTCTGGGTCTCTTTCTGGGTGGAGATCAGGTTCGAAGAGCTCTGAGTGCACTTTTTCAGTTTGGAAATCTGAACCTGAATTCAGGGGGCTGGCCAGAGAAATGAAAAGATTAACAAATTTAATAAGATCCCTGCCTTTGGCTTCTTCAGAGTACCCACTAAGAGTATGTTTCAATGATTCTGATTTTCTAAATCATCTATTTTCTCCTCAAGACTTCTCGCTTTCCTGAATAAGTGAATAGCAGCCCACTTCTCTCATACCACATCACCTTCAAGAGAGCTCACCCGGGCTTCAATATCAGATACTCAGCAGCCCAGAGTATCAAGGAAGTTCTTGACAGCCTTGAGATCTACTGCACTGACCATGACAATCAATTTAATGTAGTATAGTTCTGGCAAGAAATGCTCCAACAATGATTATTTTGACTCCTGACTAGACAGATAATGGAGCGGAGCACTGAACTTAGAACAGAGACACTGGTGCAATGTCCACTGGTTCCTCCGACATAGCTAGTTCTGCCCCATATTTGCATCAAGCTGCCCAGAGAGCTGTGAAATTTTGTAGCCAAACTGGTCAGTGGAGTAGCTCACACAGTACTTAAAAGCAGTAAGAGATAGACGAGAGCAGTATTTGAAAAAAGAGCAATTCGGTGCAGCCAGCTCCACGGCTCCTCAAAGCACAGACGTCATCATCAGGCACGTTACTGAAAGTCTGGGAACAAATGCACTCTTTCACCCTGGGCTGAGTTTGAGCCAATTTTGGCAAATGAGGTCTTGCAGGAGGGCAAGAGACTGCATCCTACCTAGTGTGTGTTGGCCCCATGGCCTACCAGCAATCTATTGAGGTGTTAGAAGGTACTGTTTCTAATTATGGCTGAAACTGTCAGGTGTTCTCTGCAGGGTGGTGTTTTTCCCACCGAACTAACAGGGCAGTAGTAAAGCCTCTCCTGAAAAGTTATCTTTGGAGCCCAAGGATTTGATGTGTCTCAGACCTTCCCTATTTATGGAAGGTTATTGAGATGGTGGTAGTGGACCAACCTGAAGAGCACTTGGAATGTTACGAGATCTATAAGCCTCTCCAATTTGGATTCAGACCTCGCCATAGTAATCAGACAGTTCTACGCGAGGTGTTCAGTGATCTCCTCTTGGCAAGAGACAACAGCTGTTGTTCCATCTTTGTCTTGCTGCATCTTTCCTTGGCATTTCACCATGGTGGAGCATGGGGTGCTGTTAGATCGACTAAGATGCTATATAGGACTCTTAGACACAGTGTTGTGGTGGTTTGAGTCCTACCTAACCGGTCGAGTGCAGCAGGTGGCACTAGGAGGGAACATCTCGGAAGCTGCTGCAGTCAGTTGTGGAGTGCCTCAGGGATTGATCTTAGCCCCTGTATTCACTGTGTACATGTTGCTGCTGGGGTACACCATTAGACAGTATGATCTAAGTTTTCACTGCTATGCAGATGATACTCAGATATTCAAGTCTTGTGCATCTGATGGGGGGAATGCCATGGCTGTGTTAGACAAGTGCCTGACTGAAATTTAGAGCTGGATGGCCTCCAGCTGGCTCAGACTAAATCTTTCAAAGATGGAGGTATTGCTGGTAAAATTAGGTCATGTGGGGGCAGCTAGGAATAGCTATAGTTCCCAGTTACCTTCTTTAAATGGGATTATGCTATGAGTTATGGATAGGGTTAAACATCTGAGTGTCATTGAGGTTAGTAGACTAACACTAGGAAATCTGGTGCTGTCTGTTGTGTGCATTGGCTTTTACCACTTAAGTAATATTGCCCATATTAAATCCTAACTTGTGCCAACTGACCTGGTGACCCTGGTATATGCATTTCTTACCTCAAGGCTGGACTTCTGTAATGCTTTAAACTTAGGGTTGTCATCAGGGTTGGTGTGTTACTTGCAGCTGGTGCAGAACGCTGCAGCCCCATTGATTTCTGGGATCTCGAGGTCCGAACATATCCCTCCAGTGCTGCGTGAACTGCACTGGCTGCCAGTGAGGTGCTGCATCAATTTCAAAAATTGTTTGTTGAATGCAAGGCCCTATAAGAGTTGGGCCTCGGCTACCTTTTGTCTAAATACACTCTTTTCTATTCCCCTTCCCTCTTCTGACTTGGGTCTCCTTATGTTTCCTCAATCTCATTTGAACTCTGCTGGGAATCGGGCATTTAGGGAGGCAGTCCCCATGAATGTGGACTGCCCTTCCTATTGATATGGGAGGAGCCCCATCTGAAGCTACTTTTAAAGCATGGCTAAAAACGCATCTGTTTGTACATGCTTTCAGGTCCATCTTGAATATAGACAAGAATACTGATCAGAGTTAAACAGAATATTTTAAAGAGTACCTTTACTGCTCTTTTTAACATTTCCCATCATAAACAGTAAAGAAGCCTTACCTGCTCCAAGTCAACTGGTGCCAAAATTAAAAATTTTCTGTGACCATGATTTGGGAAGGAAGGGATTGTAATTTGGCTCCATGGAGCTGATAGCCTGATCCCTTCCACTTCCCAATTCACAGACATCCTCCCTCTCTAATGTTTTCTGATGTAATCTTATGGAGAGCATGGAGGCGCGCTCCAGAGACTTCCATTGGGACCTGTTTTTAGCTGCTTTTCTTAATATGTTAGAAAGCCGATGTTAAGAAAACATGGCAACTGCTCAACTAACTAGAGCCTCATTAGTTGAGCAGTGGCCATGATTTGTTAAACACCAGGTATTTGTAAGTTCTGAATTTTCTCTGTTGGATTTTACAGTGTAATTGCATGGAGTTTTTGAATTCAGTCAGAATTAGGCTGGGAATAGCAGCTGTATACTTAGAAAACTGCTTTTAATACGCCTTCAAGGGTACCTAGCCAACATCTGAATATGAGTAACCCTTGAGAAAACTCAGAGTACATGAGTGAAAGGTTGGGGACTGCTGTGGGGGGTAACACCTGTCTGTTTTTGGAAGCTCTACTTGCAATAAATTTGCACTTTTTTTTTCTCTCCCCCTCTCTCCAACCAGGCCCTCCTTCACATTGAGTCCCCCAGCCCCATCACCTGGCTTCTCATGGATTTACCATCTACTCCATCCTCCACTTGTCTCACCCCTCCCTGGCTGGGGGGGGCGAACCTCTTGCTGTCTAGACTAGGTCCCAGATCAGAGGAGTGCCACATCACTGGTGTGGGGCCTGCGGAGAGCCAGTGCTCATCCTGCCAGGCCAGGGCTTTTTATTCATGTTCTTGGTCCCCCCCCCCACAGGAGGAAGGCAGCAGGGGTTTGCATGCACATGCATGTGACCATGTGTAGTAGCACGGCACCCACTGGCATCCTTCCCTCCACTCACTCCAACTGCACTACCACCTGTAGCCATCCAGGTGGCAGTACAGCATCGAAGCTGGCTACCCTTCCTCCCCAGAGAAGGAGAGCATCCTCTCCAATGCTCAATACTTCCTGATGACAATTGCTTGTCCCCGAATGCGGGTCACCTGAATTGCAAGTGGTAGTGCTATCACTGTGTCGACGGGCCAGATAAATTTGCATATTATCACTACAAATCTTTACTGTAGCACCCAGTGATGTGAGTGTCTTTTTTCATTTGTGGCTCACTTAGAGCAGCTTTTGCATTGTTGTGGCTAAATCTGGTTATTAGTAACCATCATGACTGGGCACAGGTTCATGGCATTGCAAAAAGGAAGTGCAGGTGGCAGAGGGTAGAATAATGTTAATAATCATTACCTTTCATTCACAACAATGCATAAGAGTAGTTCTTTTTCATTATGCAAGCACAATTTTGCATGTAAAATTTTATTAATTCTGAATCTCAAAACATGCACACAAATTATGCGTACACCTTATAATTGTTTGTCAGCCTGTTTTGCTTAAATCCAATAGATTCACATGCCCCTATAAAAAAGCAACACATAACATAACTTTACATAAATGCTGGAAAGGACATTTTCTGTCATGAGAACATATGTTTTCTTTATTCTTATTCACATGTTTTCCTAATTTTTTTTGTTGTGAAATTACTGTCAGTCTCACTGACTCCAAATCTTGTTATGAATGTTTTAAATTCCCCATAGAGTTCCTAATTTTTTTCTTAGACAAAAAGGGTGGGTTCTAAAAGTAGTCATTTGAGTAAAGGCCCATGATATCAATCTATATGGCTCTAGCAACAGCTGTTACTTTCACAGAACTCTAACCCTGCTCTTAAAGTGCATCACAGGGAAAATACTTAGTTGCCATGGATACAGCCTTCACTCAAGCCTTTTCTCAGTTGGTGTCTGCTTTCAGCCTCAGTCGCATTCCAGTCTGGCCGCCAGAATCAGGGCCGGCCTCACTCAGTTGTCATTACAGGTCCTGATGAAGGATAGAAAAGGCATCTGAGGTAATTATCATGGCTATGACTAGTGTCCTTCAACACACGTGATGACAGAAAGGGAAAATTACTCTTGTGAAAAAATTTTAATCAAGCAATTCTGACATCCTACACTTTGTCTCTCCTACCCAGAGTTAGTTTCAGGCCAGGTGTTCTTCTTTCCAAATTTTAACTAATTATCCTGGTTCTTTCTCAGGGGGTATCACATTACAACTGACATTTGAAAGGCTGTGCTCTGTATCATGTGACAAATACCACATCATTCAATACCATGGCATTACTTGTTCTAAATTCCTTATAAGACTTCCCCTTTCTCCAGTGAAATGATATGTAAAACCATGTATGTCTCTTACAAAGCAGAGGATGTTAAAGCATGATAAGCACAGTAGTTTCTCATAAAACACCCTTCCAAGAAAAAAACCACTGCGCTGGAACTCATTGTATATGTTAATGGCAATAGTGCAGAGTTAGAATAGAGGCTTCCATTTACATAGAAATGTAAGGAAAGCTGCTTATATGCCTATTGTATCTTTGTTTATCCAGTAGCCCAGAAAAGGAGTATTCAACATATAAGTCTAACCTCAGAGCCCTTCACTTCAGCACTGCTTATGCCTATAACTGGTGATTGTTAATGTTCAGGTGGAAGATAATGACACCTTTTGCAACCCGTAAAGTATAACCACTGTGTCTTGGTCAAGAATCCCACGCTTAATAAGAGCAGTGGAATGTGTGTGGTTGCTGCTCTTATCGGAGATAAGATTTCTACTAAATTAAAAAGGTTAAAACCAGTTTATGTTTCCAAGAGTTGCATTTAACGCTACCATTTTTCACAAAGATTTAAATTTTTCTACCAGTGGCCCACATCTAGCCCTTTCTGTGTGCACCATCACAGCCTCAGTACCACCATGCCATGGCTGGATAATTCTTGTAATAATTAACCAGTCCTTGCAGGCGGTCTTTGCGCCACAATCATAGCTCAAGGGGGTAGGGGAGTGAGTGTGCCCCCGTGTCACTGGATATAGAATGGTGTCCATTCTAGCACTGACAGTGACAGGAGCCACCAAGATCAGCTGCACCCACATGCCACTTGTGTTAGTGATTCAGAACCATGCCCCATTTGTAGATGAGCAACAGGAGCAGATGAACCTGAAATGACAAAGATACACGGATTCTGACTGCAGACAGAGACTCATTATTCTATGCACATAGTCTGCCCATTTCCTACCTAACTCCATGTCTGACCTCTGGCCTGATGTTGGACTGGAGTTAATGGGCTTCTTGCCCTTTCAATGCTCCAGTGCTCCACTCTTTCAGTTGTCCACCCCCTCTATTAGGCCTCCCTATACCTATGTGCCTATGCCAATCATGTTTGAACCAGTCATTGATTTGTCTTTTTCAACTGGCTTGCTAGACTATTCCAGGTGCTCACCATCCTCTCCATGAAGTAGTACTTAATAACATCCTTTTGAATCCCCCCCACCTACATCCACCCATCATCCCTGGTTACTGTATTTTCATTCCTCATGCATAGATCCTTGCAGTCTACCTTGTTGATACCACTCAAAAACTTGCAGGTCTCAGTTATGTTCCTCTCTTTCCCATCAGATCTAGAGAGAGTACATCATTAGATTCTCCAGTGTCTCCTCATACAACTACCTGTTCTGCCCTTGTATCATTTTTGTTGATATCCTCTGAACCCTCTTCAAGCAATCCCTATCCTTCCTGAGGTGGGGACTCCAGAATTGGGAACAGGATGCTAGGTGCAGTCTCACTATGGACCTCTAGAGGGGCAGCATCACCTCCTTCCTTGTGCTGGTGAATGCCCTACCTGTACACCCCACCACTGTGTCACCCTTCCCATATGACTTGTTGTACTGGGCTGAGGCATTAAGCCTGCTGCTGATATTGACTCCCAGGTCTCTTTCTATTGTGATGTCAATCACTTTCTTCTAATGAAGGATTCTATGTAATCCGAAAGCTCAAGCACCTATTTTCTTTTGTAACATCTATGTTGGTCCAATTAAAGGTATCAAATCATCTATTTTTTTCTGGATCTTTTGTCACAAGGACCAGTACGGCAACATAACTAATTTTCTGTGTTTCCCCCATCCAATAATCAGTTATAAGGTTTTTCCTCCCAATATGTATAACCTTACATTTTTTGGCACTGAGTTTAGGTTGCTACATCTTAGACCATGTCTACAGCTTTTATAGATTTATCTTCATATCCCTTATTCCCTCTTCTGTGTCCACCATCCCACAGATTTTAATGTCATCAGCAAAGAGACTGAGCTTGCTTTGTATACCCTCTGTTATATAAAGATGTTGACCAACACCATTCCTAGGACCGAGCCCTGTGGCACCCCACTTGTAACCCCCAACCCCTTAGAATTCCCCAATAACTGCCACCCACTGCATCCTGTCCACACTAACCAGTTCTCCATCCATTTGTTGAGTTTGCTTGCCACCTGTGGTCCTCCAGTTTTTAAACCCGTCTTTTGTGTGGTACACAGTCGAAGGCCTCACTGAAGTTCAATTATAGTACATCACTTACTTGTCCTCTCTCAACTGCCTTTGTAACCTAATTAAGAAAGTTGGTTAGGTTATTCTGGCATGAGCTGCCTGCCATGAACCGACGTTGCCTCTTATCCAGTAGTCTGTTAGCCTCGAACTTCATGAGAAGCTCCTTTCTGAAGATTTCCAGCAGCTTTTCAACTGTCGAGGTCAGGCTTACTGACCTGTAGTTCTCCTTAGTCACCTCTGTCCCCAATCTTGTGGAGTGGCACACATTATCTACTCTCCAACCACCTGGCATGACCACTGTTGTGATTCCACTAGTATCTGCCTCCCTTCTCATAGAAATATAAAATTTATCAGCAGATAAGGACCAATTGGTCCTCCCAGTGTGCCCATTTTTTCCCTGCCTACAGTATCTCCATAGACCCTACCTGGTCTCCGGTTCTTTCTCCCTTCCCTCCATTCCTTTTCCCTAAGATTCCCCAATGCCTATCCCATGCATTCTTGAACCCCACCACTGTTTTCACTCCCTCCACATCAGCTGGCAGGCTGTTCCAATCCTCCACCACTCTCTGTGAAGAAGAACTTCCTCACCTCTGAATCTGTCCCCTTCCAATTTCATAGCATGACCCTTGTCCTTGTGCACCCTTTTCTCTGAAAAATACTTTCCTCCTGAGCATTATTTACCTCCTTGAGGTATTTAAAGGATGCCTAAACAAGCAGTTTTTTAAAACTGCAAACTCCAAAATCTGGCTTAATAGCGGGGTAAAGTAAAGGCTACTGTTTACATTTATACTAAAACTGTATTTATTCCATGCCGTCGACCCGGGTTCGGGAGCGGACTTGGGTCGCTTGTGGGTCGGCCGGGGGGAGTTAGGCTTGAACATCCCATGACAGCTCACCTACTCCGGGGAGGGTTGAGGCCACAGCCTGAACACTTGCCTGACTCTGAGCGGAGGCTCGGAGTACTGCAAGCCTCTAACATCTGGGGCATGGGTGGCCACTATACAACATGGCATCGGCGCTTGATGCCTTGATGTTGGGGGTCTTACACTGTAAGGGGTGGGAGAAAACTGAGAAAATTCCTACCATCACAGGGAGGGAAGACAGAGCCCCCGGAGACATTCCCTCAATGTGCCTTTGCCTGCCCGACGGTCCCTGGACCGACAAAAGTTGATTGATGGGGTAAGGGGACTCTGCCCCATCCCCACTCGGGGGGTAAGCCGAAGCTCCATGGGGATCCAGTGGGCTCGTTCAGGCAGGGTGGAAGGTAGAGGGATGTCTACCTTGGGGCTCCTGAAGGGTTGGGGATGGCAGGCTGGGAAAGGCAGATAAATAGTAATTTCAAAAAAAAAAACTGCATTTATGTAAATAACAAATGCAGTTTCATAGCTTTTGAAAAATATAAACATCAGCCTTTCACTTACAAAAAGCAGCCTTGCCTTCTCCCTAAGATGTCTGCCAACTGTGTTAAGTAAAGAGTCATGATGACATCATCGAAGCCACGAGCCAGAGCAAGAACCAGAGCCATAGCCCAATATAGATTCCTATAGGCTAACTAGTTCTTCTTTCCCTCTTTGTTTTGAATTGTTTTACCAGATTGATCAACACCATGTGTTAACATGTGGATTATTGTGATCAGTACACATGTTTGGCTATGATTTTGTTCATTTTATTTACTTTAACTTGCTGAAAACGTTTTGCAATCTAGCTGACTTTCTCTTTGGCAAACTGCAGAACAGTACAACACTTCAAATACCTGATGATCTAGTGGTTATGTGATGCCCTGAATTTCTTTTTTTGCTAACAGGAGAGACACACTATGCTGAAACCTTGTTTACAGATGTGGCCTGGCAGCACAAGGAAGTTAAATGGGCACTGTCGGTCCCTCGTTTTAATGCCACATAACATCAGTGTGTCTCTGTGGACACAGTGACCACATATGGGCCACAGAATACCCCTATATATGCCATAATCGAGAATTCTTACTAATTTTTGTAGTTTTCATGATCTTCTACTTTTCCTCAGGTTCCCAATAAGTACCCTGTGCACCGGAAGCATAAGCAAGATGAGAGCGCGCATCTGACACTGTGCACCGGCACAAACATCAATTTTGCACATGGCCATACTGAAAAGTGAAACGCAGGATGTATTTTCAAATGCTGTACTAGAGTTGCCATTTTTTAACTGAAACCGAGCACTGGGAAAGACATAAAATGCATTTGAAAAGAGTCGCCGAAATCTCGCGCATGCACAAAAGCGGGACGCTACTGCACATGCGTGGGATTTGTGCATCGTCCCACTTTCACGCATGCGCAAGATTTCAGTGCCTCCTTTCAGAAGCATTTTATGTCTTTCCCAACACTTGGTTTCAGTTAAAAAACGGCAACTCTAGAACAGTGTTTGAAAATACATGCTGCGTTTAACTTTTCAGTATGACCATGTGCAAAATTGATGTTTGTGCCAACACAAATTCTCAATTATGGTATATATAGGGGTATTCTGTGGACCATATGTGATCACTGTGTCCACAGAGGCACACTGATGTTTTGTGGCAATAAAACGAGGGACAAGTCTGCCGGTGCCCCTTTAAATGACTTGCTCAGGGTCAAACAGTGAAGTACCTGTCTGGTCCAATTCCAAAGCTCATGCATTATTGTTAATCCACAAAAAAGCTTCTCTTGTATTCTTTTTCCACGTGAACCCGCTGCACCTAGCCTGGCTTCTATTGAACACCCCACCATCCATACCGTGTCCTTAGTACTGCCTGGGGCTGCATATGAACTTGCAGTCTCATGAAGAGAATTATCACACCTCAGACTGTAGTCGCATACCTCAGAGAGTTGTGCATAGCTACACCGATACGGATCATCAGCTGGCACTGTTAAAAAATACCTCCCAAATAACACTTAAGTCCACTTTTTCGATGTTTGACTTCTGCTCCCACAGTAAACATTGAGTGGATCACTAACCTTCTGCACAGTGAAGGCAGTATGTACAGTTCCTCTGTTGTGTTTTTGTCCCACCTCATTAACCAACAATTCGGTCTTTGTGGAGGGTCTAGCAATAAGCCTCAGGACTCACCAGAAAAACTGCTGTTCATGTCCTCATAAGGGCTGTACTTACTATGGATAACAATATTATTAGCAGAAGAGGCATACTAATGCCTTGAGTGAATCCACCAGACTTTCAGTGTCAGTCTACTCTTTTACCTGTGATCTGCCGAACCCCACAGGACAGTTCCCAGAAAACCTTCTCCAGTACTTTTTAGTGCCCTACTCCACAATGTGAGTTGGTTGGCTACCACCCTTCTAAATCTTGAATGATCTACACACAGCTCCCTCAATACTGTCCTAACAAATGTCAACACCCCCCCCCCACCTGAGGGCAATCTCCCTGCACTAAATTCAAGTAACACTTTAAGTGCAGCCCTGCCACTGAGTATTTGTCATTGCTGGCTGCTCTCATTCACAGTCAGGTAGTGATCACGCTGCTGGCAGCCCTACATTTCAGATCTCACAGTGATCTGCTAAACATCCCCCTTCCTGTCTTCCCCTAACCTGAATATAGCTATACCCTGCTGGAATGGCCTCTTCAGTCCCTCTCTGGCATTCATTCTTCTCTTCTGCTCCCCACACCAACAATTGGTGAGCTCACTACCCTTCTGCATCATGAATGTAGTTAGTACAGTCACCTGTGTCATTTTTACATATTAATAATAAACATGATCTTCTGGTAAGCTAGGCTGATAGCAGCAGGGCACAAAGGGAAACACAGGCATTCTTACCCATATAAGATCGAATCCACCTGTGATTAGGCACTGTTAAATGACATGCATAATAATGTGCACACCCATCATTTAATAGCGCCTAATCAAAGCTAGCTTAGATCTTTTAAGGATAGGAAAGCCTATAATTCCCCTTGTTCCATGCTGCTATATGCCTGACTTACTGGAAAGATTTGTTTATTTTTGATGTCAAAAAACCTGAGGACTGTACTACTTACATTCATGATGCACAAGGGAGATGAGCTCACCAGTTTTGAGTGTGGAGAAGTAGTGAGAATGAATACCAGAGGGGGTCTGAGAAGGCCACACCTGCAAGGTACTGCTATATTCAGGAAAGGGGGAAGACAGAAGGGGAGAAATATGAGCAGATCACTGTGAGAAATAAGATGTGGGGCTGCCAGCACCATGATCACTACCTGATCTATTGTCCTGGCCAACATTCCCCCTCCCATGAAACCAGTTCATGCAATCGTCCAAGGCTGTGTGTGGGTATTAATGTGTGAATTGGCTGCCACTACACATTCAGTCACTTCATGAAAGCACTATTTAAATACTGATTCTTCTTCATATTATTTCCCATGGATAAAGAAGACAAGACAAGACAAGCATATTTTTGACTTCCAAGAAGGTATAAACTCTGGCATTGGACTACAGAAGAACTTTGCTACAAACAAGTGGTGGATCTATGGGGGTGGCCAAGGGTGCGGCTGTAACCCCCTGTCCACCCCCTTTGTAAAGTACTCACTTGCTGCTGTTGCATTTCACTTTGTTGAAGAAGTCTGATTTATTGATTGTACAAATGTTTACATTCAAAAATATGGATTACATTTGTAGTTTCAGTCAAAAACATAGTAGAAAAGCATAATAGCATAAAACATAAAGGCTTCAGAAAAATGTTAAAAAGTGCATATCACGTATGCACACACTCCCAGCACCCCTTCCCCCTCCTCCATTGTAGCATCCTGGATCCGCCATAACCACTAGACCACCAGGTTATTCAAGATTGGTACTGCACTGTGGTTTACCAAAGAGAAAGTCGGTTGGATTAAAACACAATTTCAGCATGTTAAATTAAATAAAATGAGCAAAACTGTTGCCTAGCATGTGTACTGATCTAAATAATGCACATGGTTTTGACAATTTTGGTGAAACAATTCTATACAAAGAGAAAAAAGAATTAGTTAGCACTATAGCACATATAGCTCTCTGACTTTGGCTCCGATGATGTCATCACTTAACACATTTGGCAGCCATTTTAAGAAGCAGGTAAGGCAGTTTTTTTGAAATTAGAAGGCTGATTTTACATTTTTCAAATGCTTTTGAATCACATTTAGGTAACATATATAAATGTAGTTTTAGCATTAACGAATTCAGCAGCCTTTCCTTTAGTCCTGTTTGAGGTCAGATTTTTGAATAGTTTGTTGCCAAAATGTTGTTTAGGTATCCTTTAAAGGTTTCTATCGTAGCTCCCCTCCTCTATTCCAGGATGTACATATTGAGTTCCTTTAGTCTCACCTCATAGGGCTTTTGATGCAGACCCACATAATTTTAGTTGTCCTCCTCTGGATCACCTCCATTCTGTCTATGCCCATTCAGAAATGTGGCCTCCAGAACTGTACACAGTATTCTAGATGAGGTTTTACCAGTTATCTATACAGAGGCAGCACCACCTCCCTCCTTCTGCTGATGATACCTCTCCCTATATGCCCCAGCATCCCACTAGCTCTCTCAAATGCTTTGTCACACTGCTTGCCCACTTTTAAGTCATAACAGATTATTACCCCCAGGTCTTTCTTTTTCTCTCTCTCTTTCTTGCTTGGTGGTCATCAAAAACACTCCCCCAATTGTTTATTCTGCCCCTGTTTCTGCACTGTAAGTGTATTGGTTTGCACTTTTTCTGCATTGAAACCCAGCAGCCATTTCCCTCCACTGTAAATACTGAACAAAAATATTAATTTAGGATATCTGCCTTTTTGTTATTCTCCATCCATCTTCTCATGTTCTTCAGCCTGACAATTCCCTCTTCTAGTTTCCTCTTTTCTTTAATGTAATGAAATAAGGCTTTCTCTTCCTCCCTAACTTTCAATTGTTACTAAGTCTGCATCTGCCTTTGCCTTCCTAATTGTCCTGTTGGCCTCTTTTAGCTTTTCTAAATATAGTGTATGGTGGAACATCGTTGTGTATGGAGATCTATACACTGGAAAAAGTTGTTCTGCTGCAGTAGTGACGTAGCAACTAAAGCAGAATGACTTTTCATTCAGTTTTAGTAGCTACATCACAGTGCAGGAGTCCCCAGCAGCACGGTTCATTGGTCAGTTGGCCATTTCAAGCGTCATGCACATGAGGTGGCAGGTGGGCAGATGGCAGAGAAGCGCCGGTGGTGGACGACAGAATCTGACCGATCTAACAGCCAAAAGTAGACAATTTTGCATTTTGGGACCATACACAATATAGAATAGTGTATGAGAGCCCAAATACACAACATTGCTATTCTTATACCTTGTGGTTTCCATGATGACAGAGCGACCGCTCAAGCTTCGCTCTTGAGGTCCTTGTCATCATGGAGACCACTTGGTATAAGAACAGCATTGTTGTGTATGGGCTGTCATATGCTATCCTATATATTCTCTCTTATTGTTCTCATTCTCCTCTCCCCTGTATTTCCAGATGCTGCTTTCTTAACTCTAACAAACTCCCTTATCCCTTTGGCAAACCACTTTGGCTTTCTGTATTTACTGTTCTTACCCACCTTCCTAATGCCGATATTGATTCCTTCAGCTCTTCTACCTTGATCATATCCCATTTGGCCGCCACCTCTTCTGCTGTCCCTACCAGTACCTCTACCAATCTTTTTCTGAGCAGCTTGCCCATTTTGATTTTTTTAAATCTGGCATAATTGAATGGCCAAACAATGATCTTGTTTTCAAACAAACCTTAGGGATAAACAAGGAAAGATACAGTACGTTGCCTGGGTTAACAAATGGGGTAAAAGACTGAATGCAGATAAATGCAAGGTAATGCACATGGGTAAATATAACCCACATACCTCATATACACTAAATAATAAAACTCTGCATGTAACTAACAATAAGAAAGACCTGGGGGTTCTAATATCCGAAAATCTCTCATGCACGCATCAATTGAATGCTGCTATTTACAAATCCAATAGAGTTATTTGGTCAATTACGTGAAATATTAATTCAAAACAACCTGATGTACTAATGCCTCTGTTTAGAGCTTACATTAGACTACACTTTGAATACGCTGCATAGGCGTGGTGTGCCTACAAAAAGTCTGACAGTAAAATATTCGAAAATGTTCAGAGGAAATTTACTAAAAACATCCACAAATTAAAAAAAAAACATATTTTGAAAGGTTGGAAACACTTAAGTAGATGCTGTTTGAGAAAAGAAGAATTAGTGGTGATCTACTTTCAATGTGTGATGTCATTAATGATCCTTATCTCATATATGAGCTAGGTTTTGAATTTCTGGTAAAGGATAAGATGTCAGGGGTCATCCGCTACAAGTAATGAGCAGAGCTTTTAAGTCCAACTCAATTATTTTTTTTTTTCATTTTAAGAGTGATAGGCCCATGGAACAGATTACCATGGGATACTGTCATTAGTAAAACCAAGGTGGAATTCAGGTTTAGGCTGGATAAATATGTCATTTCAGGTGGTAACCTTAGGTATTATTCTTACTAGTATTGGAGCATTACGGGCAATATTGCCTTCTTGCTCCTCACTGACCTTAGTATGAACCTTAGTATTCAAAAAATATTTAATTAGTTACAATTTTGTTCGCCAACACAGTATTATTTTGATGCAACACCTGTTTTATAAGCGTGTCATTGGGAACATTACAGCAACTGAGTTATAACAGATATGTTACAAAGAAAACAGTTGCATTGATACTGTGATAGTCAAAGCACCGTACAGGCCCCCATTGGGCCTCTCTGTCTCAGATCATTGCCACTAAGACCCTCTGGACCAGCGTCATCACCAACAAGGACTACTCTTTAACAATAGCACAGAACCTGGTGCTCTGATAACCCTTTTCTGATAACTTCTTCCCTATAGACTCCCTGTCACGAGTGGCTGCAATGGGCTGGAAACACTCTACTGGAGACCTTTTACATACATGTGATATCTCCTGTTTGTGTCAGGAGACTCCTTGTTTTTAGGACTGAACTCCAGCCCTCCCTCCTGGGAAACAAAATCTCCTGCTTAAGTAAAATTCTGTCAAAAATTTCTATTCAGGTTTTTTGGCACATAAAGACACATACATAGTAACATAGTGATGGACAGTGTAACTGGTAACTTTTTACAACTAGTTGTTGATTCTTTTTAGTTCTTATTCTTGACAAAATAAGGTATATTGAATGTTTTGAAATGCTTTTTTTCTTGTTTTTGTGTCGTTTAAGGACAAACTTGTGGCCTTTTGAAATCTCCCTACTAGCAGACCAGTCTCCCTACTAATTTAACCCAAATCTCACTCTTAAGCAAGTTGGAAATATCACATGTATGCTTTTACTATGTACCCCTTATCCAAGTACCTTTTCCTAATAGATGCAGTCACAACAACAGTTACTCCAGCCTTTAGGAAAGTAATAATTAATTTATTACTAAACACTGGTTGTTGAAATATAGCAGTAATATTCAGGTAGATATACTATTTATACATAGTCAAACAACAGTACACATACAGGATTACAAAATAAAGCTTGCATACTTGTGCAGGTAACCATGTCTATCTTCGCTTCAAATTTTGGATTTTAAGGTTTAAATGTTTTAAAGTTGCAAGTCTGAAAGTCAAACTGACAAGTTTGGGTTAAGGAGGGGAAACTGCATATTTTAAGTTGAAAGTTTAAAGTTCAGACTGACAAGGTCATGTATAAATGTGTTAACTAGAATTACTGAGCTAGCAAGGTAGGGACCAGTGGGGTAAAGAAGGACTCAGAAGCAAGCTAGTAAGGTTACATATTATATTCAGCTATTGCTGTACAGACTGTGTCATAAGAAACTGAGGTTACGTTTAAGTTAAGTGTGAATAATGGAGGGAAGGAAAATGGGGCATTATGGGGGAATCGCACTGGGGTGGAAGGGCACGAATAAGGGTGGCTGGAGACATCGGAATAGTGGATGGAATGGGGGCACCATGGAGTGAGGGTGGTAGGCACAGGGAGGATAGCGAGGTGCAATGGTTGTAGGACTGCTGTTTGGATGAATATACTATGGAAACTGGGAGGTTGTCCAATTTGTTACAGGCTAAGCACACCAGAAGAGGGGGTACAGGCATTCTGGAGGGAGCTGGAGAGAGTGAAGGGGGGCTGGGGCAGGAGAAAACCCCGAAGAGGAGTAGCTGGGAGAAGCAGAGGAGGAACAGCAGGGTTAAATCCTGTGAGGATGTAAGGAGGGGGGATGGAGATAAGGAGAACAGAGGGGCAGGAAGTGGCAGGAAGGCTCAGGGCAGGGGGAAAGAGGAGATGGGCACTACTACAGAGGTAGCAAGTAATAGGTTTGCAAAGTTGGCATTGGAAGTGGTAAGGGAGGTGTCGGGAGATCGTGGGGGGTAATGAAGGCCCAGGAGTCAGGCTGGGAAAGAAAGAAGGGAGAGGGAAGAGCAGGGTAGAGGCAGAGGGAGAGGTGAAAATGGGGGGGGGGGGTGATGTAGAACTCGCAAATGGTGCAGATAGAGGTAATAAGAAGCAGGGCAATGTAGACTCTGGAAATGTGGACAGTGAAAACAGGAGGAGGGGGTGCATAACAAGAAGATGGGGTACTAATGCTGGGGGATTCTATACTGAAAGGGGTCAGATGGGGAGAAAGCACAGTCGTATCTGGGTCGAGGCTATTCTGGGGATGACGATGGGTAGGGTGGGACAGGCACTTCTTAAGTGCGCATGGAAGGGGAAGAAGAAACCTCACATAGTGATGCACTTAGGTACAAACAACTTGGCTGGGAGATAGTAGAGATGGTAAAAGAGAGGTCTGAGGATCTGGGTAGGCAGTATGAGGAGGTAGGGAGGTCGGTGGCCTTCCCTGAGGTACTCCCGGTACCATGTGTGAGTATAGTGAGGAAAAAAAGGATAGAGAAGTTCAATGAGTGGCCGAGGGCTTGGTGCCATATCAGGGAGTACAGATTAATGTCAGACTGGGGCAGGACCTGGGGCAATAGTGACCTATATGCAGGAGACAGGTTACATTTGAGTAGGGAGGGGAAGGGAGTACTAAAACGGGGACTAGAGGGGTATCTATCAACAAAGGTGGATTTAAACTAGGAGGGGGGTGGTGAGAGGACAGCTGATGGGAAAAGGGTCCGGGAAGGGGAGCCTAGTGAGCTCACCCCCCCCCCCCAGTTATGGGTAAAGGCAGTGGGGAAGCAGCACAGTGAGGGATGGTGGGAGGAAGAATAGGGATAGGGAAAGGGAGGAGACAGGCTGGAGGGTGGTCTCACTGAATGCAAGAAGCCTAACAAATAGAACAGCAGAGTTATAGGCTCTCTTGGCGGTGGAGGGGGTGGACATTGCAGCCATTCCAGAAACGTGGGCCACCCAGTACCAGGACTGGGATATGATTATCCCAGGGTTCAGGTTATTTAGAATGGATAGGGCTAAGGGGAATAGCGATCTATGTAAGGGAGGGATAAAGTGCGTAAGGGAGCAAGGGGAGGAGGGGAGGACAGAAGCACTATGGATGCAGTTCCAAGATGCAAAGAATAGGACACTGAGGATGGGGGGGTGTGTACAGGCCACCAGCTCAGGGGAGTGACCTGGCTAGGGAATTAGCTGAACAAATTAGGAAGGTTTGCAGGAAGGGGAGCACAGTGGTGGAGGGGACTTCAACCTACTGGGGGTGGAGTGTGGCACCCCATCCACCATGAGTGCAAGGGAGTGGGTCCTGTTAGAAGCATTTCAAGACAGCTTCCTAACACAGCTGGTTCAGGGGCTGACTCGGTTAGAAAGGACTCTGGACCTTATACTGGATAACGGGGAAGCTGTAAGGAATCCGGAAGTGGAGGAACCACTAGCTGGGACTGACCACTATTCAATGTGATTCACATTCAACATCGGGAGGTAAACAGGGGGCATGGGTACAAGGGTTACTGAGAACAGGGGGGCAGACTTTAAGAAGATGGGGAAAATTTTGAGCAGGCACCTGACAGGTATGCAACCACACATGGATGCAGACCAGAAATGGGACATTATAAAGGAAGTGCTGGCGGAAGCTACGGAGTCTTGCACTAGGAAGAAAAGCAAGAAGGCAAGGGCAAAGAAACCCAGTTGGCTGACACAGGAGGTTATGGAAGGGGTGAGGGCCAAGATTGGCAGCATTTTGAAAGTATAGGAAATTAGGGAGGATGAAGATAAGGATACATACATGGAGAAGTCCAGGGAGGTTACCAGACTGGTTAGGGTGGCCAAAGTGGAGAAAAATACTTCTTACGCTACATCAGAGAGAGAAGAAGGAGCAAGGATTAGCTGGTGAGGATTAAGAAAGATGGGGGTGGGTGGAAAAGAGGGTGGAGCAGGCAGAGGCACTGAATGAATACTTATGCTCTGTATTCATGCAGGATAAGGAGCAGATACCCCAGGTGAGAGGGGTGGGTAGGGGTGGGAGATGACAGATGTAGGGATTACAGAGAGCAGGGCACTAGATGGGTTGAGGGCATTAAGGGTAGATAAAGCACCTGGACCTGATGGCATTCACCCTAGGGTACTCAGGGAGTTGACAGAGGTCCTGGCGGGGCCACTAGCTGACCTGTTCAATGCCTCCCTTGACATGGGATGTGTGCCACAGGACTGGAGAATGGCACATGTGGAACCCATCCACAAAAGTGGCCCAAAAGATGAACCAGGAAACTATAGGCCAGTGAGCCTCACATCGATCATGGGAAAGCTCGTGGAGATCATTCTAAAAGAGAGACTTGTGAGCTTCTTGGAGGAAAATGGTCTCCAGGATGGTCAAGAGCACAGGTTTGTAGCGGGCAGATACTGCCAGACAAACCTTGTAGACTACTACGACTGGGCTACATGGGAACTGGACATGGGCCATCCAGTGGATGTCCTGTATTTAGACTTTAGCAATGCCTTTGATTCAGTGCTGCATGGAAGGTTGTGGGGGAAGCTGGAATATGTGGATGCGGGACCAGAATGGTGAAATGGATCACAAATTGGCTAAAGGGAAGGCAGCAAAGAGTGGTGGTGGTGGGGAAACCTCTCATCACCGACAGCAGTGACGAGCGGGGTACCACAGCTATCAGTACTGGGACTGATGCTGTTTGGGATTTTTATTGCAGATATCTCACACAGGATCCAGAGCAGGATCAGTCTGTTTGCAGACGATACCAAGATGGGAACTGTGGCTGATGATGCAGAGGGGTGGAAGAGGTTGCAGGAGGACCTGACTAAGCTGCAGGAGTGGGCGGAAACATGGCAGTTGGGGTTCAACACCAAGAAGTGCAAGGTTCTGCACTTCAGAGCCAGGAGCAAGGGGAGGGATTATCACTAGAATGGGGTACAGTTTGGGAGCTCCATGAAGGAGAAGGACCTAGAAGTGATCATTATGGGGAACATGAACAACTCTGCTCATTGCAGGAAGGTGGAAGCAAAAGCCAACAAGATGCTGGGGTGTATTGCAAGAGAGATCTCCTCCAGAAGGAGGAAGGTTATCCTGCCCCTGTACAGGTCATTTCTCAGGCCCCATCTGGAGTACTACGTGCAGTACTGGTGCCCATTCCTGAAAAAGGACATCAGATTGTTGGAAGGGGTGCAGCAAAGAGTCACAATGATGATCCAGGGATTAGAGAGCAAGCCCTATGAGGACAGGCTGGGAGAGTTGAATATGTATTCACTGGAAGAGAGCAGGGATGGGGGGATATGATCGAGGCCTTTAAGTATCTGAAGGGGATAAACAAGACCAACACAGAAGGGATTTTTCAGATGAGAAGGGGGAGGGACACGAGAGGGCATGGACTAAGACTGGAGAGGGGAAGATTCAGGAGGGAGAAGAGGAGACATTTTTTCACTGAAAGAGTGGTGGACAAATGGAACACCTTACCAGATGAGATAGTGTCCTGTAAGACAGTGGGCAGATTCAAGAGGGGTTGGGACATGGTAAGAGTAAGGGATACTGGGAAGAGGGGGACGGGAGGGGCAGCTATGAGATGAGGTGCTTGCACACTTGAGCAGACTCGATAGACCATGAGGCCTGTTTCTGCTGGCAATTTCTTATGTTTGTATATTTGTAAATTGCTAAATTTCCTGTTTGCTCACTATCATGCACTATGCGTGCTCACCTTCAGATTGTGAATCTAGCTTCCTCTTTAGATGTTCTCTCAGCATCCTCCCAGTGAAAGAGGAAGAGAGGAGCTGTGTTGAAGAATGTATTCCCCATCTCTCTGCTCTTGGTCCTATGAGGTTGTAACATCATTTCCATGTAGCCAGATTCATCAGATTGGCTGACATTGACATGGACTTGAAATTTGAGTAATGCAAATCCTGTTATATCAGACAAATCTGTGCCCAGAGAGGCTACTTCCTCTCAAATTTTGTTAGTGTATCAAAGAACTTGTCAGTGCCCATCTCAGACAGCATGTCTCTGATCTATTCATTATTAACAACCTCCCCCACCCCCCCCCGAGGTGGCTCTCTCACAGTAGGGTTTTAACACCTCTTATAACATGGGTTGCAAAAAGCAGGCAACTCAACTGGTAAAACAGCATCAGCTGACCATGGATTAATTGCGCTTCTTAATCCACAGTTGCTGTAAATCACCATGAAACAATATCCCTGGGCAGAGCTGGCATTTGTTAGGTGCAGAACAACAGAAACCAAAGAAGCAGCCATTAAAACTTAAGAGAGCGCAATGTGCTTTCATAGTGGAAGAAATGTCTAGAGAGAGACAACAAATATTAGTAGTAGTACGGTACCATTGGTAGCTACCCATTCCTCTCTTCTGTCCCTGATTGTTTGTAACAGTTGTCTATTAATGTTCTTGGCCTCTACTGTATTTGACATTTCATTTTTCGATGTAGTTCTCATTGTGAAAATGCTTCTCAGAGTAAGCTACATATTTATTCGGAGATCAATACTTTTTCTCAGTTCCAAACTGAGAAGTGAAATGCAACCATTTGCACTAGCAGGGAGAACGTAGTGACAGTGGGTCATGATATACAGGAATGGGATATAGTTGCGACCCACTGTCACTGTGTGAAACTGGTTGATGGGGACACAGTGACAGGCTTTCCACTGTTCACCCTCTGTGAGTGACAGAGGGAACAGCATGGGTGCTTTCCTGTGTGGCTGTGGGTGGGCTCCCCGGGAGACAGGTTGAATGATTGCCAGTAGTGAAGTGCATGACAGCGGCTTGGATGAAAGGTGGGAGACAGCTTCAAGGCACTTTCAATGTATAACAGTGAAGCATTCTAGTGAGCAACAGAAAGAAAGAGAGAGAGTGCACACCAGTGACACATTGCCAGCCCCGGAGAGACACACACGCACGGACGCATGCACACACACACACAGTAAGAGAGACAGAGACAGCAAGGGCCAGGGCAAAGTATGTCCTGCATATGTTATGTTTTTTATGCACATACAGATGTAAGACATAATTTCAACACTGTATTTCTGGTATTTGTATGTTCATAAACTGCATAACATGCATGAGCTGTGGGGGGTACTTTTCGGTTTGGCAGAATACTGTTACCTTTTCCATATGTAAATAGTAAAAAAACACATTTGTGTCTTTTTTTTTGTGGTTTTTAAACATAACCCATGTTATTAGCACAATAATCTACTCCATGGTATGGGGTTATTGGGGATTAATCCACACCCTGGATGCTGTGAGGACACTCAACCTGCAGCCTCGTTCCTCACAATGCACCCATGGTGTGGATTAATCCTCAATATAATCATTCCCTGCCATGGGTTACTGCTTACTTAAGACTTTCTGGAGTTGCTCAAATTTCCTAGAAACAGGACAGACTCACGTTACAGCTGATAATGCAGCCTCATGATACTGAAACTCTGGCCACTCCCACTAATACAGAGAGTAATTCAGAAATCAAGCAATAAATAATTCGGGCAGAACAATGAGAAAATATTTTGCTCATCACAGATACATATACATTTTAATTGCTATCTACATATATATATATATATATATATATATATATATATATATATATATATATATATATATAAATATATATATATATAATATTATAAAACTAAGCTGAATTATGCTTAAATATTATAATTAATCATTATTTTTGCTCAAACTTATTAGTTGGTTTTGAATTGCTGCCATGGATGTCTGCAGTCCCTGTACTATCAGAATCTAACTGATTGTTAGTTTAGTTGGTCACCATTGTAGGAGGGCCCCCCCATCCACCCAGAGGCTAAACACATATAGGCCCCTGGCCCTCTCCTGCCCTCAAAGGTGGAGCCAGTAGTAACTGGATTCCAGAGACCTAGGTAAGGTAAGGGTGCTAGCTGCACACTTGATAGACCATGTGGCCTGTTTCTGCTGGCAAATTTGTATGTTTCTATGACCTGCTACAAAGTGGTGCTGAAATAGATATTGCCATTTTAATTAGGTCCCCACAAATACACACACAGACAAATGAAGTAGTTTGCTATTTATTTGATGAGAATCAATTGAGAACTGGTCAAGAGAAAAAGTTGTTTGCAGTTTGTCAGTCTTGCAAGCTGAAAAGTCTGCATGCAAGGGGCTCCTTGGGATGTGGTCAAAGCCTCATTTCAGCTGAATGGCATTGTTTGAGTAACTGGACAACACCAGAAACCCTACTTCTGTATGTGAGCTGAAGAATGTAGAAAACATGTTACATGCCATTCGCTAAGTGTAGCCCGCATGAAGGAGGAAGAGGAACATTACGGGGAAGTACATCATGAAATGACTGCAGACAATGAAGGAGTCACCACTGCCACTAAGAGTCCAGATGCCATTGATGGAGCAGCATCCCAACTGTGTTTTTCTTCCCCCCTCCTGCCTGAGGAGATGAGTCATTACTGGAGTTATCACTGCAAGAGTGCAGCACTTCACCACCCTGAGAGCTCCGCCTGCTGCCTACCCCGAGAGGTCCTAGACAATACTGCCATGTAGACTGCAAAATACTGCAACCCCCCCCAACCAGCAGGAACTGTTTAAACAACATTTTGTGCAGTAGTGCTGAGATAGGGAAAGTCAGGATTATGCAGGACCAAGTAGTGTGTGTTGATTTGGAGGTGTGCGATTAAGGAAAACATAACAGAGTGACATCAGCATAGCAAGTCACTTAGGCCATACTAAAATGTGAACTGTAGGAAACTGAGTAACCTGGCATGGGGATGGGACTGAGAACAGAAAATAAAAATAATAGAAGTAAATGCAATGAATTGTTGGGGGAATGTGCCTGTCACAAATGCACTCAGCAGGTCAGACCCTCTGCTCCCACAGTGCCAACCGCAGAGTGCAATAGTATGAAGAGGTAACAGACAGGGTAACCCTCCCGTCTGCTTTTAGGTCCGAATCACCTTTAGTCTCAAGTTCTGGGGGGATTCAAACTGTGAACTTTATGCTAGCATACCCAATAAACAGGCTCAGATACGTACCCTTTTCGGGAATTGCGGTACAATCTCTCACCAGAGGCACCCAGCCAGGCTTCCAAAATGAACCCTTTTAACTCTGTAAGAGACCTTAGGTATATTCTTAACTTTCAGTTTAGTAACACCATCAAGCCCTTCAAACAGCTGTCAGACTTAACCATGTATACATCACATGCAAAAAGAACTTGGAAAACACACCCAGGCAGTATCTTAAGAAAATGTACTTTACTAAAAGATGATGAAAATATGAAAAACGTAAACATAGAACAATATATCAAAGAGCTCACAATCACATAAAAGAACATGGAAAAATTACAAAGCAAAACTCCTACCACAATACAGTTAGATTTTTGCTATCTAAGGTTTTACTTCTGAGTGTGCGTTTTAAAGTTAGATCAGAGAGCTGTGTCTCTCTAGAGTCCCAAGATGAAATGACCTACATTTCAGACACAAGTATCAGTTTAAACTCTGTGTCTCCACACCCCTTCTGAGAGTCATCTATCTCCTCCTTTTAGAATACAAAATTACAAAAAATGATTTCCAGTCAGGAGGTATTCTAAATAAGGTTCAATCAGAAGAAAAAATACATTTCTTATACAGTATATAACTCCTTAATTACACATATTTCCTTTGAACTTAGCAATCCCACAATGGTACCAATGTGTTAAAAAGCTAACAGGAATCAACCTAATGACGTCCTGTTTCTGAAGTCTCAAAGTCACATTTGGTTTGCACTTCAAAAAGCCTAGGCATGTCATAAACGGTAATAAAATGCCCTTCTGAAGGAAGTCAGTTAATTAAATGGTTGCTGGTCAGTTTTCATAACCTGTAGCTTCACTGAAACCTGGGGGGGGGGCACCCATGGAAGCACAGGCTGTCTTATGTGAGACAATCACATACTATATTTTTATATTACAAAAATCATACAATAATCACAACCAGCTGGCCAAGCATCACAATCCTTCCCACCTAGACTGAATTTGGGGGCTCTATCCCCTGCATGGGATGAGCTTCCCAAGTCAGTTCACTCCTCATATAGATGCAACAAGCCATCTGCGTTCTGATTGGTCGCTCCAGCCCTATGTAAGATCGTCAAGTCATACCCTTGCAAGGCAAGACTCCATCTTAATAGTCTAGCATCAGTTTATCCCATTTGTGTCAGCCAAACCAGGCAGTTGTGGTCAGTTTGCTCCTCAAAATGCTGCCCATATAAGTATGGCTCTAACTTCTTTAGGGCCCACACTATGGCAAGACACTCTTTTTCCACAGTAGAGTAAGCCTGCTCCCTAGGAAGTAACTTTTTACTCAGGTAAACTACAGGGTGATCTTTCCCTAGGTTGGATGTCTGACTCAGTACTGCCCCAATACCCACGTCTGAGGCATCAGTCTGGACTATAAAGGGTCTGCTATAGTCAGGACTTGTCAATACAGAATCACTGAACAGTGCCTGCTTCAGTCTAGTAAAGGCTTTTTCTCAGGCTGGTTCCCATGTAATTTTCTTCGGCATCTTTTTCTTTATCAGGTCAAATAGGGGAGCAGCCAGGGCACTGTAATTGGGTACACATTTCCTATAGTACCCTGCTGTCCCTAGAAAACTCCTGACCTGCCGCTGCATTTCTAGTCTGTGCCATGCCTTGATCACCTCTATTTTTACTTGGTTAGGACAGAGCTGTCCCTGGCCTACAACATGCCCGCGGTATGCCACTTCAGCCATGGCCACCTGGCACTTCTCAGATTTGACAGTGAGCCGGCCCCTCTGTATCCTGCCCAGCACTTCCCTAAGGTTGAACAGGTGTTTCTCCCAGCTGGTACATAAGATGGCAATGTCATCCAGGTATGCCACGGCGTACTCCTCAGCACCATTTAACACCTGGTTCACCAACCTTTGGAAAGAGGCTGTGGTGTTCTTCATTCCGAAAGGCATTACTTTAAATTCAAGTAAGCCTATTGGAGTGATAAAGGCTGACCTCTCCCTAGCTCTGTCAGTTAACTCTACCTGCCAATACCCCTTTGTCAGTTCAATAGTTGTAAGGTATGTCGCCCCTCCCAAGTTGTCCAGGAGTTCGTCCGTCCAGGGCATTGGGTGGACGTCTGACTTCGGGACTGCATTCAGTCCCCGATAGTCCACACAGCCTCCCTTACTTCCTGGATCTTGTCCAGGGCCAGCTGAGGTGACAATTTAACTGCCTCTACAGAGGACTCCCACTTGCTTTCTTCCAGCAAGTCCTGAAGGGGGTCTCCTTCGTCTGTCCCCTCCCCAGGACTACACACTGCAAACACCATGTCAGTTCTATTAGCATATGGCTTCATCATGTTAACATGGTACATTCTTTCTGTATGTCTTCTGTCAGGTAATTCTATGGTATAGTTCACGTCATTTACCTTTCCAACTACTTTGTACTGTCCTGCCCACTCTGCCTGCAGCTGGTTTTTCTGGACTGGGATAAGGACCATGACTTCCTGACCCACTGTGTATGAGCAAGCTCTGGCTCTGTGGTTGTACCACACATTTTGTTTCTGTTGGGCAGCTGCCAGGTTGCTCTGGGCTGTACCCATAAGCTCCTTCAGCCTTTCCCTAAACCTAAGGACATAATCCACGGTGGCAGTTCCCTGGGTGGCATGCTTGCCTTCCCAGTCCTCCTGGATCAAGTCTAGGGGCTCACATACTTGATGTCCATATAAAAGTTCAAAGGGGGAAAATCCTGTTGACTCTTGTGGCACCTTCCTGTATGCAAACAACAGGTGGGGAAGGTATTTCTGCCAGTTCCTCCCATGCTGTTCAGCAAATGCTTGGAGCATTGACTTCAGGGTACCATTAAATCTTTCCACAAGCCCATTGGCTTGCGGGTGATAAGGTGTCATGCACCTCTGCACTACCCCATACTTCTCCCACAAACATTTCATCAGGTCTGCCATGAAGGAACCCCCTTGATTGGTGATAACCTCCCTCAGAAATCCAGTAAGGGAGAAAATCCTAAGTAAGTGACCTGCCACTTTGTCTGTCCTCAGTGAGGATAGGTTTACTGCCTCTGGATACTGGGTGGCATAATCCACCTCAGTCAGGATGAACCTCTTCCTGGAGGAGCTGGGAGTTTTTAAAGGCCCCACAATATCAATTCCCACCCTCTGGAATGGCTCCTCCACTATGGGCAATGGAATTAGGGTGGCTTGGATTTTCCTACCCACCTTCCCTATTTCTTGGCACCGGTGACAAGACCTGCAATACTCCTTCACCTGCTGGGTGAAGTTGGGCCAATAGAAATTCTGAGCCAATCTCTACATAGTGCACATGATTCCCAGATGACCACATAAGGGAATATCATGTGCAACCTTGAGCAACTGTTCATGGTAACCCTGGGGAATGACAAGCTGCCTGCCTATCACCCCTCCCTCTGTCTTAGCATCCTGAGTATACTGTACATCAGTCCATTTTCCCAATAAACTTTATGTTTCCTGTCACCTCCTTGTACTCCATCAGAGTCTGCCCAAACCTTCAACTTCTCTAGACTAGGGTCACTTTTCTGAGCAGCTGCAAACTCCTTACACATTCACAAGGCATGGGACAGGTTCCCATCAGTATCTATACTAGGGTCCCTAGCTCCAGCATCAGGGCACTCCTGATCACTGTCATCCCTAACCCTCTGACAATGGGTCACCCCTCCTTCTAGCTGTGTAGTTAACTGCTACTGGGGAAATTTCTATCCCCCTTTTCATTAGTCTCCATATCAGGAGACACAGGCTTTGGAACCAGCCTCCCAGTGGTTTCCACAGTGGCTTCTAAGGGGTCCAGGGAACTGCAATTTTCCCTAGCCACTTAGCTATGGGTAACTGCACACACCATCCCCATTTGAGATTGCTGCCAAGAATGATGTAAACTGCTAATGTTTTGGCTACAGCCACCTGTTTCACAGTTCCCCCTGTTTCACCCCAGTCTAGGAGAACACTAGCGAGTGGCAATGTTGTCTCCTTCCCAGTGAACCCTTGTACAGTTACAAATGTATTGGGTATCAGCTGACCAGGCTCTACCAGATCACCTTTTACCAACATCAGGGATGCTCCTGTGTCTCTTAACCCTTGTGTCTATACACCATTCACAGTGACTGGATGCATGTGTTCCCTCATGTTCACAGGCATGCTTCCAGGAACACACAAACAACCCACTTCATTCCTAGACCCATTTTGCATATTGCTCATCCTTTTGAGACACTGTCTGGTAATATGCTCAGTTTCTTTGCAAACCCAACATTTGTTTCTTTTCTCAGAAAAATCTTTTCTTTGAAACCTGGGGCTAACAGGTTTTGGTGGAGGCAGTGAGGGTTTTAGTTACCCTGAAGGCATGCTTTTCCATTTCTGCACTGCCATGCCTGTCCCATTCACTCTCAGAGCAGGTCTGCTCTTGGCATAGCGGTCCGAGAGTTCAGCAGCCTCTTGCACTACTTTGGGATCTTGGTCCTCCAGACAGGTTTTCAGCTTTGCTGGGCATTCCCCAAAAAACCATTCTAACAATATAGCATTTTCAATTTTATCTACAGAATTTGCTTCAATTCCTTCCCACCAACGTTTTAAACACTGACGTTGTTTCATGGCTAGCTCTTCATAGCTCATGTCAGGGCTTCTCCTGAGCTTACGGAATTTAGCCCTGTATGCTTCTGCAGTTAAATCAAACTTTTTTAAAAGTGCAGCTTTAAGTTTGCTGTAATCATTACTGTCCTCATTGTCCATTTGACCCAATGCATCAAGAGCTTTCCGAGTAAGTAGTGGGGATAGCTGGAAGCTAGCTCCAAGACCCTCTAGGAATTTTTGCCTGAATAAAAACTTTTTCATAGGAATTTAAAAAGGCATCCATATACTCCCCCTCTTTAAATTCAGCTATCAATTTGGAATTTAATTTGTAACCCAGTCCTGTAGTTCCAGTTAAACCCAAGTCACTTACCTGCTCTGGTGCTGGTGGTTGGAGTCGTAGCTTTTCCAGTTCATGTTGCCTCTAGTGCTCATGCTCCTCTTGGTCTGCTTCTCACTGTTCATGCTCCCTCTTCTCCTCTGTGGCTTGTTTCTCTCACTCCGCTTCTTGCTGCTCTCACTCCGCCTCTAGTCGTTCTTGTTCAGCCTCCCTCTGGAACTCCAGCTCCATTCTGCACAACTCAATCTGCAGCCTGATAGCTTCTGGCTCCAGAATGCTGGTGACCTTCCCCTGCTGCTGTGGCCCTTGGCTTGCACTGGCCCTGCTGTTCTCCTCACTAGATTTGGACACTGCACTGGCTGCTGGCCCCTTCATGCCCAAGGTTTGGTCCTTTACAGTCACAGTCTATAACTTGATGCTCTGGGCATCTGCTGCCATCAGGCCATCCACAAGGTTCTGCTTGGTGGCTCTCCCCTTGTGCAGGACTCCTTTGTCCTGGCTCAACTGCCTCACGTAGTCTGCAGTGTACCCACTGTAATTGGAAGCCATCTTCTTCCCTAACTATGGCTACTCTAACCTGCACTTTAGAAAAATAAATAAAACAGGTAGGAACTTGACTGTAAGCAAAATTATATAATTCTATTTCTTTTTAAAAATAAATCACTGCCCTATTTTGCAAGTGAGCGGCACAGTGTTAAGCTGACACACTGAACAGTTAAAGCTTATGTTACCAAATTTATTGCACTGCTGCCAACCAAATTTGTCACAAACACACTCAGCAAGTCAGGCCCTCTGCTCCCACAGTGCCAACCGCAGAGTGCAATAGTGTGAACAGGTAACAGACAGTGTAACCTTCCTGTCTGCTTTTGGGTCCAAATCATCTTTAGTCTCAAGTTCTAGGGGGATTCAAACTGTGAACCTTATGCTTGCATACCCAATGAACAAGCTTAGATACGTACCCTCTTTGGAGATTGCGGTACACTCTTTCACCAGAGGCACCCAGCCAGGCTTCCAAAATGAACCCTTTTAACTCTATAAGAGATCTTAGCTATATTCTTGCCTTTTCTCAGTTTAGTAACACCATCAAGTTCTTCAAATAGCTGTCAGACTTAACCACGTATGCAGCACATGCAAAAAGAACTTGGAAGACATACCCAGGTAGTATCTTAAGAAAATGAACTTTACTAAAAGATGATGAAAATATGAAAAATGTAAACACAGAACAATATATCAAAGAGCTCACAATCACATAAAAGAACAAGGGAAAATTACAAAGCAAAACTCCTACCACAATACAGTTAGATTATTTCTATCTAAGGTTTTACTTCTGGGAGTCCGTTTTAAAGTTAGATCAGAGAGCTGTGTCTCTCTAGAATCCCAAGATGATATGACCTACATTTCAGACACAAGTATCAGTTTAAATTCTGTGTCTCCACACCCCTTCTGAGAGTCATCTATCTCCTCCTTTTAGAATATAAAATTATAAAAAGTGATTTCCTATCAGAAGATATTTTAAATAAGGTGCCACCAGAAGAAAAAATACATTTCCTATATATAACTCCTTAATTACACATGTTTCCTTTGAACTTAGCAATCCCACACTGGCACCAATGTGTTAAAAAGCTAACAGGAATCAGCCTAATGACGTCCTGTTTCTGAAGTCAAAAAGTCACCTTTGGTTTGCACTTCAAAAAGCCTCGGCATGTCATAAATGGTAATAAAATGCCATTCTGAAGGAAGTCTGTTAATTAAATGGTTCCTGGTCAGTTTTTATATCCTGTAGCTTCACTGAAAACTGGGGGGCAGGAGGGCACCATGGAAGCACAGGCTGTCTTATTTATTTATTTATTTATTTAAGAGATTTACCAGGAAAGGCATACTGAGCAGAGTACCGCTCGATTCCAGATGCGCCCTGGGGGGAGGGGAATTACATGGGAAACGTAGTGCAAAGAGAAACATACATTGATGCGTTTAGTACAATCAAAACAAGGAGGAGACTGTCATAGTGCAATACAGCAGAAACATTTACATTACAGATAAAATCGGTACAACATTTACATTACAGATAAAGTCAGTACAAACAATAGGAGCTGGCAGCAACAACACTAATGAAAATGGAGACCCAGACAGGTGTTTGCAGCAGGTAGTTAGTAGTTGTGAGGGGTGCAACAATCACATACTATATTTTTATATTACAAATATCGTACAATAATCATAACCAGCTGGCCAAGTGTCACAGTGCCTTGTGAAAGAGAAACCCACCAGCCTTTCCCACTCAGCCCAGTTAGCCATTAAGTAGGAAGTATTATTTAGTGGGGTCAGCCTAATGTTACAAAAAGGGGCCCCTGAGTAGACACCCTGTACCTAGCTATCTGTCCTTGGGAAGCATGGGCAGATGCAAGAGCCACATAGGTGGCAGAAGGGTCTCAAAAGTGGTAGGGCCAAGGATGTAAGCAGCAAATTCTCCTCACCCAAGTTGAGTGGGTTCACCCACATACTTATTTTGTTCTCAATCAAATGTGTAATATGTGAAGTAACATACCTACAGAACCACTACCACCAACAACAACTGACAGCATCACTCCAAGCCTAGTTTCTTTATATCCTCCCACCCCTGCCTGGTACTTTATTTTAATTTTTAATGTCTGACCACTATGCCTTAACTCAGTAGACCATGACCCAAGTTCATCCCCGCCAACACTACCAAGGCCTACACGTTCCAAAATTCTGTTGACACCCTGCAAGCCAAAGGGAGTGATTAGAAAGCAACATTATTTACTGCACACACAGCATTTTAAAGGTACAGTCCTTCCTAGTAATAAATTAACATAATTGCAAAAACTGATACGGACAGGCCATACCACTTATAAAAGTGGTAGTACCATGGAGTGCCCCCCCATTCCCGCAACAATGGAGATCCATGGCTGCTCAAAGGACTAATCACCGCAAAACTCATGCCACATCTGGAAGATCCAAGTGAACTGGAAACAGCTCTCCTGGAATTGGGACAGTACTGAAGAAGAGGAAGAGAACCCACCATGGCTAACATACCAGCACAGGCATCTGCTCATGGCACTGCTTTCATAGAGGAGAGGATGGCCCAGCATTTATCTCAGCAAAAATGGAAGAGGGCCCTGGGTGTGCCCCTGCCCTGCACATGTTGGTGGCGGAAGCCAGGCTGTGACAGATGTGGGATGTGGGACCTGAGGACAGTTGCCTTCTATCTGTGTCCTCCTTTCCAACAGTCTATATTATTAAGAAAACTGGAATACCAACTGCCTCCATATAGTGCTGCCCCTCCCCAACCTGGGGCAGAGTGAACCACAGTACGAGACCTTAGAAGGCCACCACCAGCAAATGCCATGCCAGCTCTGCACAGGCCCCAGTCAGTGCCACTGCGACCCCTCCCCACCACCTGGGCCATCAAAGAGGAAGTGTGGGCATGCCTGGACAGATGGTGGGGCCCCAGAGACCTAGAGTAACTTGAAGAAAGTTGGGGTGACAGGGGCTCAGGAGTTACAACAGAAATCTTTGCACTGCCATAAGGGGGCAGAGTCTTGGCCCTATTGTTCCTTCCAAGGGGACTATTGATATGGAGAAAGGGTCATCTATCTCAGAGGATGTGTCAGGCTCATAGTGGGGATCTCCCTTATGCTGATATGGACAAATGTGCATTCAGCAGGACTAATCTCACTGGAGGAGCCCGAGGCCCCAGGCACTGTCTCCCAAGGAGCTTGCTGCTGAACCCCCTGTTGTGCCCACCACACAGAAGACTGCCAGACCAAGATCAGGTAAGCCAGATTTCCTGCCAAGGTCTTTAGGGAAGGAGAGAAACCCAAAGAAAGAACAGTGTAAACAGACAGCTAAAGAAGAGCTCAGTGTGGTTGTGGAGGAGGAACTAGAGGACATGGATGAGTCCGTAGTATATGCTGAGGCACAAGCAGCACCAGATGCTCCAAGTAATGCCCCTGGAGGGAGCTAGCTATCCTTGTGCCCACCACTTGACAGGTGACAGACAAGCAAGTGAAAAAGAAAATGGTTCAGTGATTGGAAAGGCCCTAGTTGCTCCTGAGAAAAGAAGACATGTGCAAACTGGGTATGCTATGTAGGGAAAATAGAATCATCGAATGAATTGTGAAGGCTGAATATGGCTTTAGTTTACTCCATATCCTTGGCTGTTTCTGGCAGGAAGTGGAGTCTGCCAGGGACTGGGTACTCTTGCAGGATGCCCAGTTTCATCTGGTTGGGGGAAATAGGGACTGGTTAAATAGAAACATTGAAATTGACAGCAGATGAGGACTGCTAGGTCCACCCAGTCTGCCCATTTTCTCTACCTGTTGTAAAAACCACAGACCTACTTGATCTCCGGTTTTGTTCTCTCTCTTGTCGCTAGTGTCCCCCAGTGCCTATCCCATGCATTTCTGAATTCCCCTACTGAATTGTCCCCCACCACCTCCACTGGGAGGCTGTTCCATTCATCCACCACCCTTTCTGTGAAGAAATACTTCTCTCACATTACTTCTTAGTCTACCCCCTTCCAGCCTCATGTCATGACCACTTGTTCTAGACTATCTCTTTTTCTGAAAGATGCTACCCTCCTGTACCTTATTTATGCTCTTGAGATATGTGACGGTCTCTATCATGCCCCCCCAGGGTATACATTTTGAGATCCTCCAGTCTCTTCTCCTATGACTTTTGGTGCAGGCCCTGCACCATTTTATGTTGCCCTTCTCTGAACTACCTCTACCCTGTCTATGTCCTTTCAGAGATGCGGCCTCCAGAACTGGACACAGTACTCCAGATGAGGTCTCACTAATGATTTGTGCAGAGGCATCAGCATCTCCTCTCTTCTGCTGGTAATACCCCTCCCTATGTACACCAGTACCCAATTGGCTCTCCCTCAGCCCTGGCCAATTGTTTGGCCACCTTTAGGTCCTGTGATATGATTACCTCCAGTACAAGGAGGAGACAGTGAGCCATCCAGTTAAAGAAGAACTGGGGGATGGGCCAGCGCATCAGGATGCATGAGGCTGCGTACACTGATGTGGAAGGATTGAAGAAGGGCACCATATCACTGGGTCCTTCACAGATGGAAACATGTGAGGGAACTACATCTCTACCATTCTGCCTGAGGATGGGGGTGGGGAAAGAACCAGCTAGTTGTTTTGGTGAATGGAAAGTGCCAGTTTGCTTGATCAAGTTGTTGCTTATGTTCTGGCCATGGTTCCCCTCGGGGAAGTAACAGGCCTGTAAACCTTAAGCCAGAGGGATCCATTGTCCAGCTGTTCCTCTTCTCATCTTCTCAATTGGGGCGATGGTGTCTCTAGTTCCAGGTATCATGAAGGAGGACTAAAGAAGATGACTACTAGTGCAGTATGAGGTTTTGTTACGCATGCACATAAATGCAACTGGAGACACTCTAAATATGGCCTAGGGCCTGAACATGGGATTTACTTTGGAAGACCCTGCCTTTGGGAAGCAGGCACACTCTGCAGTATGGACAGTGAAATGCTTCCAGCATAACCCCTATATTTCCATTCAAGATTTATATGCCCTAGTTATATAAAAAAAATGAACATTTTAGTCATGCAGTCTCTGTGGTGTGAGTTATGACTTGTGTTGCCAGAATAAAGAAGATAGCATGATGAGCAGAAGGCCAGAGTATGGTAAAGATTGCGGGGGAATATGGAATATGAGAGGTAAATGTAATGTGCAATTGGTGCCCACTGTTTCTTTGCAGGAGGGGCTATCCAGGTTCATTCAACCCACCCCCCAGGATGCACCTGGAAACAATCTATAATAGCTAAGTGTGCCTCTTCTGGTTAAAAATTACAAACAAATAAATAACAATAAATAAATAAAAATCTGTTAGAGGGGTTGTGTCGTGGCTTTCATTTACAGACTGAGGTATATATCAGATGATAGCAGAAAAAGTCCATTTGTCTGTTCAGTCTGCCAGTAGAGTAATACCCAATTTAACCACTATGACCTAGTGTTTATTTGGGGCTTATGCCCATGCTACCTGCCCTCATGTTCCCTGCCTTGTTGCTACCCCCTGGCAGTCCTTAACTCCATCCCAGCTATGTTTGAGGCTGTTAGTGGTCTTGGCATCCACCACCTGAGCTGGCAGGTTGTTCCATGGCTCAACTACTCTCTTTAAAAAATAACTTCCTCTGTCCCTCTTCATTTTCTCTCTCACCAACTTCTATTCATAGCCCCACATTCTGGAATCACTATTCCTGTTGAACAGTTCCTCACAGTTTACCTTGTTCATTCCTATTAGAAACCTATCATATCACTCCTCTCTCTTTTGAACTCCAGTGAGTACATGTTCAGTGCACTAAGCCAATCCTCATAGGATCTGTCCTGCAGGCCATGAATCATCTTGCTACTCTACACTGCACCACTTCCAGCATGCCCCTGTCTTTCCTCACGTGAAGGCTCCAGAACGGGGCACAGTTCTCCAGGTATGGCCTTACCAGTGATCTATTGAAGGTAGTAATACCTTTCTCCTTCATCCAGATTCCCTCCCAATATACCCCAACTTCACAGTTGCCCTACTGTAGGTCTTGTTACTTTGGATAGATTGTTTAAGGGAGTCACTTATGATGACTCATTGGTCCATTGTCTCAGTTGTAGTGTCCAGCTTTACCCTGCCACCTGAAATTCTGTCCTAGGGTTCCTAATCCCAGTTTGCATCACCTTGCACTTTTTGTCATTGAACTTTAATTGCCAAACCTTGTAACACCTCTCCAACATTTGCAGGTCCCTTGAAACTCCCTTACCCCTTCCCACACACGCACTATTCACCCTGCCACAAAGCTTAGTGTCACCTAGGAAGAGACACATCCTGCCCTGAATTCCTTTTTCTTTGTCGCTGATGGACATATTGAGAAGTACTGGACCCAGGACTGCACCCTGGAGCACCCAGCTTGTGATCTCCATCTCCCCAAATTTAATGTTTACCACTACCCTCTGCTGTCTCACCCCTAATGAACTACCAACCCATCTAACTACGTCCTTTGCCACCGCTAGATCCTTTAGCTTCTGCAACAGCCTTCTGTGTGGCACCATGCAAAATACCTTGCTGAAATCAAAGTAAAGTAAATCTACTGCTTGTCCCTTATCTACTTGTTTGTTTGTTAGGATGCAATTGATGGGCAGAAAATGCCCATTTACAACAATGTCCTGTGTTACAGAAGAAACATACAAAATATAAACACAATACATACAGACATATCTTAAGACTTATCTAAAACAACAACAGTTTGTATTCAAATATAATTATAACTATTTTTTTGAACATGTTCTTATTACTAACTGTTGTTAACTTATCTACTGCCCCAGTTACCCAGTGAAAAAAAACTATCAGGTTGTCTGACAAGACCTCACTGCCACAAACCCATGCTGTTTATTATACTGAAGCCCATTACTTTACAGGTAGTATACTAGGTCTTCTTTGACTAGTGTCATCATCAGTTTAACCACAACAGAGGTAAAACTGACAGGCCTGTAGTTACTGTACCTGGTTGCTCCTTGTCCCCACCCTTATGGAACAGAACTATGTCCATCATCCTCAAGTCTTTCTGAACCACCCCTGACTAAATTAATGTACTGAATAGCCCTGCCAGGGATTCAGCCTGTTCTGATGCTAGTTCCTGGGGCACCCTTGGATGTCTCCCATCTAACCCCAGGCCTTATCTACTTTCAGGACTGCCAGCCCTTTTCTGACCCTTTCACTTGTAAATATCTTCTGCCCCATTTCTGGAATCCCCTTTAGCAGCAACCTTTATGCCACTGTCCAGCAAAGGCCCACTGTCTTCCACTGTGAAACCCGAGCAGAAGTAGTCATTACGAATGACTGCCTTGTGCATGTCCACCTCTGTTACCCTGCTCCTTTCAGTCAGCCAAACAGTTCCTCCTCCCACCTTTCTTTCCCCCCATATATTTCTAAAAAACTGTTTTTTCCCTGCCCTTAACCCACTCTGCATTACACAGGCCTTTATCTACTTTCACATCCCTGACTGCCCTCTTGGCCTCCATTGATTTCACATGGTGCTCATTCCATTCTCTATTCCCCTTGCTTCACCTTGTATCTGAAGAAGGCCTGTTTTTTGGCCCTCACTGCCCCTCTGACCTTCTTAGAGAACCATATTTGTCTCTTGTACCTGTTTCTCTTGGTGACTGTCCTCAAGCATGTCTTTGTTGCCTCAGAAATGGCCCCTTTAATCTCTCCTCACCTTTCCTCCACACCTTTGATTCCATCCACCCCAACCATCACACCCTGGACTAGTTCCCTCACCTGGTTAAAGTCTGTTCTCTTAAAATCTAGGACTTCAGTCTTTGATGAGGGTATACTGGTATCAAGGTCCAGTTCGAACCATATGGTTTTATGGTCACAGGAGCCCTAGTGCTTCCACTACCTGCACTCCACTTACCATTTCTGAGTTGGTGGGTACCACATTGAGAATGGAAGCCTGCCTTTGGGTTCCCAGACCAGATGTGCCAGCAGGCAGTCCTGTAGTGTATGTAGCAGAACCTGCTCTGGCAAGAAATCATGGTTCAACCATAGTTAACCATTGTTCAACCACAGGTTGACCATGGTCAAAAACCATAGTCAGTCATGCTTTTGACCATGGTTGACCATAGTTGGGAAATGGCACCATAGGCAACCATGATCATCCATGGTCTAAACCTTCCATTGACCGTGGTCAACTGTGGTCAGCCATGATCAATGCAAGCCATTAAAGGGTTAAATGGCCATGGTTGACCGTGGTTAACAATAGTACTTGTGGGGTTGAATAACCATGTTCAGTGACTGTCAATAATGATCAATGGAGCAAAAGGGGTTAATTGACCACTGTCAACCATGGTCAATGCAAGCCATCAAATGGTTTAATTTTAAAGGTTGACCATGGTCAACAACAGTTAAAAAACCTCAAAGGGTTAATTAACTATAACTATGTTCCACCATGGTCAAAAGCACTCCAACTAAAAATCCTAAATTTCAATCACCAAACCAGGTGGCGTCATCAATAACCATGGTCAGCCATTCCAGGCATCCTAAATTATGATCAACCATTCAAACAATAACTTCTGGTTTTCCCAATCATTAAAGCAATGTAATTTCAGCTAGCAACAATTACGTAAATGAATACCAAAAACACTGCACCTGCACATGAATTCAGTGCATGCATACAGCTCACTTTCCACTTCACTCAGTGTAGCCTACAGTATATACAGAAGTGTGCATGCATACAGCTCACTTTCCACATCACTCAGTGAAGCCTATATACTGTATGGAAGTGTGCATGTGTACAGCTCACTTTCCACTTCACTCACTGTAGCCTATATATGGAAGTGTACGAACATACGAACATATGAAATTTGCCAGCAGATAAAGGCCTAGAGGTCTATCAAGTCTGCTGGAATGTGCAGCTAGCACCCCTTATTCTGCAGCTGCCCCTCCCTTCCAAGTGTAATGGAGTGTGCTTTTTTTTTCAGTACCTTTTTGACTATGCTGCTGATCTGTATCATTCTAAAACTCCTGGCCCAACCCAATCAGACTCCTTAGATAGTAACTGGACTATCAAGTGGACTGTTTTGTTCTTAAAAAATCACTTGCAACATGAAGAGCAGTGGCTTTAATTTTCATCAAACTGGACAGTACAATATGAAAAAAAAGAGGAATGGAAGACACACCCCAATCCAAACAGATATGTCACAAGACCAACAGGGATGGGCCGCTTATTGCAATAACTGAAAGAAGGTGAGCTGACAGGTCCATGGATACAATCCTTTCATTTCGTTTCAAATTGGAGTGTGCACAGGGCCAGATTAGAGATTTGGATCAGCTGACTTTGTCCCCGCCAAACCCACAGGCCAGCCTCGAGTCATGGCTCATCTAACATGGCCACTCTGCACAGACTGCAAAAATGCTTTTTTCATAGAAGCAGCTGTGCTACATACATACCAATGCTTTAGAGCTCTAGGGCTGTGAGGTACATTTTACAGCATCCTCCTCAGTCTCATCCAAGTCATGCCATATGACTAATTTGTCATGTGGATGCCAGTTAGAGGTGTCAGGTCAGCTCAGCTGTGTGGGGCTTCTGCCATGCAGGAGGCACATGACTTAGAATCATAGCAAATAAAGACCTGAAGTATGACTAGCAGTGCATAGCAGCTGTAAAGTGGGTTGCAGAATGCTGGGTGAATCGGGGGGGGGGGGGGCAGCAGAGCAGGAGAAGTAATCCTGCTACTTTCCAAGACCCTGATCAGGCCCCACCTTTAGTACAGTACTTTGTGCAGTTCTGGGCTCCTTAAAGCAACAAGGGCATTCATACAGGCTACAGTGTGCAATATAGGGCCTCCAAAATGATCAGGGGTTTGAAGACAACAGCTATGAGGAAAGGCTGGTGGCCTTTTCCATGTTCACCTTCGAGAAAAGGAATCTATGATGGGATATGATCTGTCTTTTGAATACTCAAGGTTTAGAGTCAGACTGAACAGTCAGAAATTTTTGATCTGGTGTTCTACTGCAGAATCCAGAACTTGAAGCTTAAAGGTGGTCAGGGGTAATGTCAGGAAGTACATTTCCCTATCACCATAGAAAATGGGTATGACAATACAGGCCTTCAAGGTAAGGATAGTCACAAAGTACTAATATGTAAGTAATAAGACACAATGGAGTGTACATTAGATACTTCAGCCTCCAGCGCTTGGTCATACAAAGCCCTGGGGCTTATAAAATGATTGTGCTTATAAACTGGGATTCTGTATTTTACAGTGCTGTTAGAATTAATGTTAAATAGTGTAAATACCAAAAAAGTTAAATGTTTCAAGTATTTGTACATAAAATAGTTTCTCCAATTGTAAGGTTTGATGCGTTTTGTTTTACTTGAGGACTTTTGTCCTAAGCAGGCTCCCATAGCTATAGTTTTTGTATTGTATCCAGTAGTTCATAGCACACTTCCACACTGCCCCAGACATTGTCAGCAAATGTACTGATAAAACACAAAAACACTGTCTTCTGGTGTATGTTACTTACAGTAATAATAGTAGTTTATTAGCAATTGCAGTTTTGGTTTAGCTTTCATTTTTGAGACAGAGAAGCTGAAACTGGAAACATACACCTCCAACCTGCCTGCCAGTCTGCCGCGACCCCTGCAATCTATCACATTTATACCAAATTTATTTTTTTAAACTGCCTTAAAATGGAGTGGAAGAGCTAAGAGGCATGATAGTGCTGTGAACCAGAAGCACAATGGGCAACTGCATTAGAACCCTTGGCCGTGGATAGTGATTTGGTAGCTCAAGCGTGACCTCAACAGACTGTTTCTTCCTGAACAGTTCAGTGAGTTTGTTTCTTCCTTCCTTTAGTTAGAAAATGAGTTACATGTGTAAATTTCAAGTTCATAAAAAAATGAAATAAGCAAGTAAGCTTGCAAGCATGGCACATATTGGGAGTGCAATGACTGGCAGTTAGAACAAGTGACTAGGCAGCAGCAGTAGCAGCGTTGGGCAGGTGGGAGAAGATGAACAGGATAACTGTATTCATTTCAATATCCCACTTTATAAACATTTGAAGTCAGTTTCTGACAGTTTAAAAAAAAGTAAAAATAACTGAAATAGGAGGAACACAGCTGGCTGAGTAAGTACAGTAGGAGCAGCCGGTAGAGGTTTAGAGAGAAAAAAATGGTGGTGATTCAAAAAATGAACATTCTAGTTGGCTTCTTAATACCTATTTTTTTAAAATGTTACTGTGGTTGTCTGAACTTGTTGCTAGCCATGCATTAGACATTTCTAATGCATGACTAGCAACCAATCAAAATGCAGGATTTTCCCTACCCATTTTATAATTCTGTATTGTGTATTGTACTTGTAATATAGTTCTATCCTTACCCCAATACTAAAAACAACCCAAAAAGTTCTTTTTTTTTTTTTTTTTACAAACCAAAAACAAAAAAACCCCAGCATGGATTAAACCGACGGGGTTAAAAGGTAATTTAATATTAAGTATAACAAAAAGTGACAGGACACCATCACTTTAAGAAAATATAACTAAAAAATAATTAAAACTGCTACAGAAAGAAACTGACCAAATATTTACTTAACCACACCAAACTAAACCACTGAAATAAAAATGAGAAATTACTCACTACAGATCAAAAATAATGAACAAGAAAGAGAGAAGCAAAATATAACACAAATCTCCTGCTCAGACAAAAAAAGCTCTGAATCTTTCTGAGCTGCCTTGCTTCAGAGTACACCTACTGTCCCCATACCACTGCTTCACAGACTGACAAAACAGAAACCACTACTACAGTGCAGTCAATAAACAAGCATTTGTCAATGCCGAATGTTCGTTGTGTGCACTGGTGTCATGGTGGGGGGGGGGGGTTGAAAATTGCTTCAGTGAAGTTGTTTGTGAGGTGGGGTCCCAAAAAGCATATGTTGAAAATTTGGGGCAAAAATATTTAAAAATGGCCAAGTTATGCCGCTAAGTTGAAAACCCTATTGAAATACACTGACACCAAAAATCCCATTGAAATACATTGAAGCATTTACCCCAGTTCATGGTTGGGCTTCGAAGAGTGAAGACATGTCTGCAGTCCAAGGTAGATTATGGTGACGTACATCTGGTGGGTAAGTATTGGGTACAGGTGTGGGGTGGTGGGTCCTGAGTGGGAGGGTAGGGGGTTAGGTAACAGCGGAATGGACAATGATGGAAGGATTTCTTTTTTACAGGGAAGAAAAATGATGAGGGACAGTTTTATTTTTTTCAGGGAGTTTGCTGAACAGATGAGGACACTGGGGGATTGGGCACCCCCAGTGTCTTTATACTGTTTGAGGGGGTTACACCGTGGACAACAATGGATGGACAGATGACACTGGGGGATTGGGCACCCCCAGTGTCTGCATACTGTTGGGGGGAGATTACACAGTGCACAACAATGGACAGACAGATGAGGACACTGGGGGACTAGGCACCTCAGTGTCTGTACACTGTTTTGGGGGGGGGGATTACACAGCAGACAGTGATGAATGGGTTTCTTTTTTTTTAGAATAAAAAAACCAATCATTTGTCAATGCCAAATGTTTGATGTATTGAAAGATGTCCATGTCTGCACGTTGTTTATGCCCTTGAGGTACTTGAACGTATCTATCATGTTCCCCCACTCCCTCCTTTCCTCCAATAAGTACATATTGAGGTCCTTTAAATCTCTCCTGATATGTTCTGTGTTGCAAGCCATGCATACCTCTCAGCTGTCCCACATTATGAGGAACAGTTCCCCATTTTGACTCACAAAGGTCTTCTGTTCCACATTAAAATGGTCTGTCATACATTGCACGCTAAAATTTTGAAGAAAAAATCCAAACAATAAATGTGAAAAATGCATTGTTTAATGAATAGCAAACTTTGTGAACTTGAAAACATACATTCCTACAGTGTTCTAGGCTTCTGTCTCCATGATTTGACAAGGTGTTCCACATTCCGCCTTTTTGTTCCACATTTTGAGGGTAGTGTTCCTCAGTTGGGGGATGAAAGGTTGAGTGCTATGTCCTTGTGCATTTGTGGCCTCCAGAATTGCACACAGTACTGTAGGTGAGGCCTCACTAGTGCATTATACAATAGCATCACCACCTCATGCCTTCTGCTAGTGATACCTTTGCCTATGCCCACTAGGATCTGCAGTTTATCCAGTAGGTAGGGAAATGGGCAGACTAGGTGGGACAAGCAGTCCGTATTTTCCATCAAAGTCTATCTTTCTATTTTCTATGCACCCCAGCATGCCACTGGCCATCATTGCAACATTTGTGATCTGCTTTGACACCTTTCGGTCATCAAAACTGATAACTCCTAGGTCCCTTACTTCCTTGTTGATCATCAGCACCTCTACCTCATCCTGTAACTCTCCACAGGTTTCCCTCTTCTCAGGTGTATTATTTGGGCTTCTTTGCATTGAACCTCAGTTGCCATTCCTCAGACTCTATTTCAAGCCTCTCTATGTCCCTGCTCATTTTCTCCACCCTTTCTGGAGTATTCACACTGTTACAGATGTTGGTGTCATCTGTAAACAGGCAGACAGACCTTTCCTTCTAGCCCTTCTGCAATGTCTGTAATGAAGACATTGAACAGGACTGGTCCCAGAACTTATCCCTGAGGTACCATGCTGGTCACCCCTTCTCCCCAGATTGGATCCCAATACCACCACCCTCTGGCTCCTGTCCGTCAGCCAGTTTCTAACCCAGTTTCTCAGCTTGTGCCTTGTTGCCAGACTACTCATCTTGTTAATCAGCCTTTTATGTTGGACGATGTTGAAGGCTTTGCTGAAATCAATGTAGGTGATATCAAATGTCCCTCCATGATTTACTGCCTTAATGAAGCATTAGGGTTTCCAACTTTAACACCCCCCCACCCTGCAGAGGCTGACAGACATTGGAGGTGTCCCTTTGGGTCATCAGCTGTAACGCTCATGCCATTCCACCCAAACCCTGAAGACACTGACAGGCATCGTGGTGTGCCTTGAGGTCTTTGGCACTAACGCTCACCCCATTCCATACTGAAATAAGTTGAGATGGGTGCAGTATAGGAAAATGGGTAAATATTTGGGTTAAAGACTCCAAGGCACACCCAAATGCCTATCACTGGCTGCAGGGTGGGGATGGGGGTGGAATGGTGTGAGCATTATGGCTAACGACCCCAAGGCACACACCTGACACCTGTCAGTCTCTACAGGGTGGAGGGTGGGTCATTACAGTTGGAAACCCTAATGCTCCAGATATTTGTTGATATTTTCACTCCAAATTTTCAACATGGGCATTTTGGGGGACCACCTCATGAAAGTGGCACTATCATTTCATTACTCAATCACAAAAGGTGATTTCATGCAGCGACTGCACCATTTGGAGCAACAGGTGCTAAAACACATTTTGGGCGGATGTGAAAAATGGCAGTTGTACTGCTCATGAGGAGGTGTGAAAAAATGGCAGTATTGAAGATCTGGAGTGAAAATATAAGAAACTGGCAAAGCTACAAATGTGTATAGAAGCTATGCAATACATGCCCATAATGCGGTTATTTTTTGGAATTTTTTCACCAAATTTTCAACATGGGCTTTTTGGGACCTCCCCTCATGAACAGTGGTGATTTTGTTACTCCATCCCAAAAGTTAATTTTGCACAGTGACTGCGCCATTCTGTGCAACTGGTGCGAAAACACATTTCAGGCAGTATGTGAAAAATGACAGCTCTACTGTTCATAAGGAGGTGTGAAAAAATGGCAATGTTGAAAATCTGGAGTGGAAATATTTAAAAATTGGTGAAATTATGGGAATGCATAGAAACTGCACACTGCACTCTTGTAATGCAGTCATTCTTTGGAAAATTTTCATGAAATTTGCAACGTGGGCTTTTTGGGACCCCACCTCATGAACAGTGGCACTGTTGTTTCATTACTCAGTCCCAAAAGGTGATTCCTTGCAGCGACCACAAAATCACCTTTTGGGACCGAGGAACAAAATGACAGTAACATGTTCACAAGGTGGCATCCCAAGAACCCCTTGTTGAAAATTTGAGGCCAAAATTCCTAAAAATGGCTGAGATATCAATATAGGTTGAAACCCCCATTGACTCACGTTATACAGCTTACGTTTCATTCTTTCAGTTTGATGGTCGGCTTTGAAGAGAGCAGATGTGTCCCGCTCCACAGAAAATCATGTCCGCCGATCTTGGAGGGTAAGTATGGAGTGGGGGGAGTGTGGGGAAGTGGGTGTGAAGAGGGAGGTTTGGGATGGGGAAGGGGAATGAGGGAGACAATGAGGGAAGTTTTTCATTTTTACAGGTGAAAAAAAAAAAGACCGCGAAGGAAGGTTTTCTTCATTTACAGGCATAAAAAAAGAAATATAAATTTAGGCACACTGGGATGGGCTCCCAATGTACCACAATAGTGGTGCAGAGGGGAGATGCCAGCACAGGGATTGGGAACCCCAATATCAGCTAGGGATATAGATGGGTTGGGGGGTGCATCCAACACTGAGAGTGGGCATACCGGTGTCAGAAAGAGAAAGGGGAAAATGTTTAACCAGGAAAGATGCACTAAGCAGCAGCAGGGAAAGGAGACATCATTTAACAAGGAAAGACACATTAAGCTGCAGCTGAAGGGCTCACATTTCAAAGGACAGAGCCGTGCGCAGCGTTGGCTCTGTCTTTTGAAATGTTTGCTGAGATGAGCCTCCTCAGCAAACCAGTGTCACCAGGACATTGCCTGTTGATTTGCTGGCCACAGACCGGCCCCTGCAGCACCACTGGCCATTGGGCTGGCACCCCTCACACCTCTCTCTAGCAACTCTCATATCAACATGTTCATCAGCGTGACATAAAAACTAGATGCCTTGTACAGGCAAAGGCGTACTCTTACCCAGGAATCCAAGTGAGTTGCAGTGCTCAGTGCAGTACTCCCCACCATTGACTACAGCATCACAGTATACGGTGCAGCCACAGACAATGTACTTGCCCTCACCAAAGTGGAATACTAAATTTAGTCTTAAAGTAGTAATTAATTACTATTTTAAGACAAGTTTAGTAATTTTTAATCTTCAGTAATCATCAGAAAAAGATTACTGCATTTAGGAATATTTAATTCTTAGAAGTATTCAACTGTAATTGTTTTTTAAGAGTAAATTATTATTAAATAAATATTATACACAGATTTTAGAAGTAGAAATTGTTGAATACTTTCTAATGATAAATGAAGACTTTTCAATACTTTTGTTTGTTTTACATGCCAGGGTTAATTTTCATTCTGATCAATTCTTTACAATTTTGCTCTATCAAGAATGCTAAGGCGTGGTCTAGCATCAGAGCGTGATGGCAGCATAAACTGGTTGCTCTGTAACCATCCCTTGCAATCTCCTCAACATGGTGCTGATTATCGAGATTTTTGCAGAAAAACAGTAAGCTTAGAGGGTGCTGATGTCGTCCTCCCAAAAACCAGGCAGAAAGCAAGCCAAAATTATCTTTAAATCGACTCCACGGGGGACTGCAGCGAAAGGCCTGGTGGAGCTGGAGAAAGTATTGGAAGAGATGCAATAGGCTGACCCGGTCAGCTTGGGCCCAAGTTCGAGCTCCACAAGTAAAGCTCAGGACTGTGACCCAAAATTGATAATGGCAGAAGGGTACCAACAGCTGGAGCGCATAATTAAAGATCTTAAATATGATTTAGGCACCAGAATGGAGGCAGGGTTTAATAATATAACAGCCCAAATACAGCACCTCCAGCAAGCCGTTAACTCTACATTGGAACAGGTCGACACCCACAACAGATGTCTGGGGGGGAATTAGAGCAGCAAGTTAGCAACCAAGAGGACAGATCTACCTCTCATTCTGCCGACCTAGCAAAAGCATTAAAAGAAATAGAATTTTTGAAACAGTCCATCGACGACCATGAGAACTGAGAATGTCGTAGCAACATACGCATTATAGGCTTGCCTTAAGGGCTGGAGGGGAAAGATTGTATAAGCTTTACCAAAAAATGGCTTATTACTACCTTACAATTACCTCAAGCTTCTGGCTTAGAAATTCAGAGTCCGAATTGATCTCCAGCCCCAAAACCTAATGCTGATCAAAGACCAAGGCATTTAATAGTTAAATTCTTAAGGTACCAGGATAGGGTGGTGGTTTTGGAAGTGGCAAGGAAAGCGGGTCCGATTACTGAACAACATAGAAGAGTTAGCATTTACCCGGATTACTCCCGGCTTCTCCAAATCCAAAGGCAGGCCTTCTCAGAGTTGCGCCAGCTACTCCATTCAAAGAATTGTCCCTTCACTCTCGCCTACAAAGAGCAAATGATAATTAGACCACCAGGAGGTAACACTCGTGCCTTCACTGATCAGTCGACAGCATTGGAATTTGTGCAAGGTCTGGATGCTTTTAAAGAGAACTGATCTCAAGATGAAGCTTTTGTAAAAGGTACTGTTCTGATGGTGTTGGGGATGGGGGAGGGCACTGATCCACCGATCCACAAATCCTTTAGGGGCCTATAAGGGCTGGATTGAGGCTTCCTCTTCCCTCTCACCTCATCTACATTAGATAATTACAAGGCTGTTAGCCACCGCTGAGATCTTGTTGAAATGCACACAGATACCAGTCGTTTTTTGCTTTTTCTGACTTTTATAGACCGAGGTTCCTTGTTGAGTATGGTCTGCTCTCCTGATCGTTCTGAAATACTAGTGTTAAAAGGTTGTCTGTTCGATTAAGACATATTAAGACTGGAATCTTATATGTAACCTGCTTACACTATGCCTTCAGAAGAGAGGGCCAATTTCTGACTGCACTTGGTTGATTTATTTTTATTTGCATCACATGGGGGGGGGTGAATTGCAATATCCTTTATTGATAGGAAAGTGCAATTATGCTAAGGCTGTAACATCCATTAAGCTGGGGAAAACTGATCCGAGTTTTGACAGTAGGGGGCAGCAATTTCCCAGATAACCTCCCAGAGACTTTTTCTTTCTACCTTATGTTAAATATTATATGTGAATTCTGTACACATCAGTTTGGGTGCAATTTGAGTTTCATTAAGGGTAGGTCATTACACAACGTAGGAAAAGTCTTGGAATTTTTGTTTCGACACAGTTGTTGAAGGGAATTTAACCCTTAGTGCTATCAATTAAGCAATGTAATTGTTTGTAGGGGATTGATGGTCAATCCACGAAAAGTAGAGGACAACTAGTTTCAAATTTTTTTAAGTTTGGGTGGGTTTAGAGGGATACGGGATGTTACGAGGGGGACTTAAAATTAGCGGGGAGAAACTTTATTTTTATTTAGATTTGGTAATAATGCTAATGGGGTGGTGGGATAATGGTTTAGTTGGAATTGTTTATAAAGTAACCAAAAACTTTTATTTCAGTACTACTGAAATGTCAGATCAAAACTCGTTAAGACAAATAAGATGGGCAAAGGCTATTGAGATGTATTATTACTATGGCTAATATAACTTTGGTAACGTGGAATATAAATGGACTACGTACAGTTGTAAAGAGAAAAAGGATGCTGACACAAATTAAAACCAAAATGAGAAGTGATATAGTATTTTTGCAGGAACTCCACTCTACAAAGGAAGAAATAGAGGGTCTGCAACATTCGTGGGGACGGACGATAATAGCTGCACCATATAATTCCAAAGCACAAGGGCTAGCTATTTGGATTCGGCCAGGGTTCCCTCACAAGGTTTTGTCTACCATTTCTGACCCACAGGGCAGGTATGTCATAGGGGTGGTTGATTTGGGAGGCCTTATTGTCACCTTGGTCTCTGTCTATGGCCCTAATATAGATTCTCCAGACTTCTTTATCCATCTGGAGACTGTGCTGGCACCACTCCCAGATGATATTATTATTGGAGGAGACATGAATACATACTGGGATCCCTTCTTGGACCACTTGGGTGTGAGGAGAGGCCCTATCTCCAAAAGTGTTAAAACACTTCACCACTTGACAGAATGGAGGTCTCTCTTGGAGACATGGAGGTGTTGTCACCCATCCTCTAGAAAGTATTCATTTTATTCACACGCTCACAAAATCTACACCAGACTGGACTGTCTATTTTTAACAAAAGCTAGAGCGGGTGATGTGATTGAGGTGTCTTATGGTCCAATTTTGATCTCTGATCATGCCCCCTTGAAAGTGGTAGTGGAGGTTGGGAAAGATCCTAAGGGACCCCCTTCATGGCGGCTGGACCCCAATCTATTGATAGATGCTAATTTTATTCAACAATTGAAACTTCATGTTCAAGAGTTTTTGGCAGTGAACAAACCAGGGGTTACTAACCTTATCTTTTTTTTAACATATAATGTTTTATTGAGGTTTTCAGTTTTCATTTGGTTCACTTAGTACATAGCAGCATATTCACAATAAGTTTCAGATGCTGACTCCAAGCTACAGGATATCTAATGACATTGCCATTTTGCAAAGCTTATCCTAGTTACCAGGTTACCAACCTTAGAACAATTTGGGACACCCTCAAGGCCTCAGTCGGGGAGAAGCTATATATCCTATGCCTCATACGAGAAAAAATTAATCTTGAAAAGATAACTGGAGTTGGAATATCAGATCCAACTTTTGGAAAAGGAGCAGATGTCCAAATTTGACAATTCCAGATTAGTAGATATAAAAAAAAAATGAAAAGTGAACTGAATCAGATTTCCACTCATAAAATTGAAAGGGCCCTCTTGTTAAGTAATTCATATTCTTATTTTGAAGGCGATAAATCAGGAAAGTGGCTGTCTGGACAACTCAAAAGAAAGAGGGCAGATAAAACAATTTTGGGAGTGGAACTGGAGGGGAAGGGAGTTACATACAATCAACAGAAAATTAATTACTCATTCTGAGAATATTACGTTCATTTATATACCTGAGAATACCCCCTTGGGGCTGACCCTGAAGTTATCCTGAAGGAGGTAGAATTGCCCAAACTTAGTGATCAGGAAGTGGAACAGCTGGACTCTTTTATCACAATTGAAGAACTGAAGGGGGTGGTGTGGAGGTCCAAGAGGGCTAAAGCACTGGGTCCTGATGGTATCCCTCAGAGATATATAAAATTTTGTGGGAGGAGGTGGGCCAGACAATGTTGGAGATGATAGTGGAATCTCTGAGAGCAGGTAAGCGCCCACATTCACAGAACCTTGCCACAATTACAGTTTTGCTCAAACCAGAGAAGGACCCTCTATTATGCTCTTTCTATCATCCAATTTCACAGTTTAATGCAGACTACAAGATTATAGCCAAGCTATTGGTAAATAGGGTGGAGGGTTTCCTTCCTGGGTGGTCCACTCAGACCAAGGTGGCTTTGTAAAAAGCAGGCAAATTAAACATAATATTAGATGTGTTATTAATATAATACATCGTTGGCCTAAGGGAGGGTCAGGAGGTCTTTTAGCGTTAGACGCAAAGAAGGCCTTTGGTCATGTGGAATGGCCCTTTATGATGGCAGTCCTGCAGAAATTTGGTATTGGCCCTCTTATGTTACAGTGGTTGGGAAGCCTTTATAATAATTCGAAAGCCCAAATTCTTATGAACAATATCATTTCTTCCCCTTTCACCCTTTCTAGAGGAACTAGACAAGGCTGCCCCCTATCCCCTTTAATGTACATCCACACAATAGAAGCCTTGGCTCAGATCATTAGGGCAAATTCTCGATTACAGGGATTTCAATGGAGAGGGGTAGAACATGTGATCTCACTTTTCGCCGACGACATACTTTTATTCATCAGATCCCCCAAAGAAGCTATGAAGGAATTATCACTTATATTTGAAAGATATGGCCCACTTTCAGGCCATAAAATCAACTGGACTAAGTCTGAGTGGATGCCCTTCGGGGGAACGGGTGACCCTATTAGAATTGGCCATACGGTAGTTCAGCCTGTTAAAATAATCAAATATTTTGGAATACTAATCCCCTCTAAAGTGTCAGACCTGGTAAGCAAAAATATGAAAAAATTAATAAATAAAATAAAAGATGACTGCCTGGCTTGGAGGGCCTTGCCCCTAACAATCCTGGGCAGAGTTAACTCGGTAAAGATGTCGATTTTACCTCAATTTCTTTATTTTTTTCAATCAGTCCACTCAAAATTCCTCTGAAGTACTTCAGAAGTATTGAAGGCGCTATAACTCAGCTACTTTGGAACAATAGGAAACCTAAGATCAAAAAATCAATCTTGTGGCTCCCTCAAAGAAGGGGAGGACTGGGTCTTCCTAACGTACATTACTATTTGGTGTCATCTCAGCTTGCTCATATTCAAGACCTATTGAGCAACCCCGAGGTACAACCTGCCTCAGTTAGACTGAAGGAATCTAAGGGTTTTTCAATATACCATGATATCCTGGCTCCCTGTGGAGAGCTCAGATATGATTTTGTCTCTCATCATCCCTGTACGAGAACTTTGGTGAATGCATGGCAATTAGCCCACAAATGGATTAATGTTAAAGAGGGATTATCTCCAGATGGTTCACTGGGTAGACTTTTTTTAGACTTTTACAGGGTGTGGGTGGCTGTTCTATTTGGGACAAACCAATACTGAAAACAATGGTCCCACAAGGTGCTATATTTATTAAAAAACACTGTTTCAGAAGGTAACTTCTCTCCCTTTGCAGATTTGGTGGTGTTTAATAAAATTAAAGTCACCCATTACCCTTTTTATAAAAAATTTAGAGAGGCCTATGAGAATTTAAGGAGAGGGGAATATCAAGGGAGAGGGGGGGTTGCGTACCCTTTTGGAAGAGCTATTCTGGGGCTAGTCGGGGGATCCCAAATTTAAACCATTAAGAAGAGTTTATAAAATTTAAATTGGAGCTATGCCTGACTCATTGAGAAAGGTTAAGGATAAGTGGGAGAATGACATTTTTCCAGAAGGATTGACTGGAGGGGATTGGAACTCTATAGTGAGTAAGAGCCTAAATTGCTCTGTGAGCTATTCAGTACAAAGTGCTTCTTAAGGCTTACCATACCCCTTTGTTGGCTCATGTTATCAACCCTGACAGTTCTCCACTATGCCCAAAATGCTGGAAACATGAAGGCACTTTTTACCACATGGTCTGGAATTGTAATAAAGTACAAGGATTTTGGACAGGAGTTCAAGAAATACTTTCCATGGTAATGGGTGTGCCCCTTAGATTAGACCCGTTAGAGATTTTATTGGGTCTTCCCATGGGTGCTCCTCAGCAAGAACCCTCTCATGGTAATAAGAATATAAAATTAAGGAGAATAGGTAATGTGATAGGGCTGAAGGCTTTGGCTTTGCACTGGAGGTTGTCCTCAATACCCACAATAGCTGAATGGACCAGGTTGTTTATGGAATGTATGACTTTTGAAAGAGTTCAGTACAATATCAGAGGACAATTAGATACGTTTTTTGAGATATGGGCCCCAGTAGAAGAAGCCCTGTCCAAGGCCTGGTTTCCAGCCTTTTCATTTATTAATTCTTTGAATAATACATTTTATGTCCTTATTCCCTTTTAACTTTTTTCCCTTTTTATTTCTTTTAAACACCCTAATGTTAGACAAGTAGTCCTATGTCTAGACTAGGGTCACTAATGGATTTAAAAGACTAAACAAGTGTGTAACATATATCATTCTGAGTATTGTATGATACCAATGCTAATTTCTGTGTCTGTGATAAATGGCTGATTTACTGCCGAAATAAAAAATAAAGTTTACAAAAAAAAAAAAAGAATGCTAAGAAAGGGGCCAGCCCGGTGTTGTTGAGGGTTGAGGCGCTGGATGCCACATCTCACAACACACCGGTGACTCTCCCAGACGACAAAATTCTATGCACTCTTTGACTAGCCAAGGCTTGTCTAAGGGTTCTTAGAATACCACCCACTAGGAGGGTTTGTCCACTTACGCCACTCTTGGAGCCATCCCTCAACATATGCCCCCATCCTGACCCATCCCCTTTTGGTAATCCTGATGCCCTAGGTCTTGCTGTGATAGCATCAGTGCTCTCCCTCATTGACTGTGGGATTGTTCTCTATGGCACAGCTGACCCCACTGCCCTGCATCGAATCATGATCTCCCTAAATAAAGCCTGCCGGTTAGTCACTGGATGCAACCATTGGACACACACCTGTGAGCTCTACAAATGCACCAACTGGCTTAACTTTGAAGTCAGACTCAGGTACCAGACCTGTCTCCTTGCTAGAAAGCTCTCCCTAAACACCTCTCCCCAGGTCTCCACCACCTTGTTCAGCCCTCCACTCTGCCACGGTCTACATGGAGCTCCTTGCTAGCCCCACTCTCTGTACCCTACTGCAGGACCTCTCTGGGCCAAAGTTCCTTTTATTACAGGGCTCCCCTCTGGTTGAATGAAATACCATTGGCCATCACCCAGGAACAGTGACTAGGCCCATTTAAAACCCTACTCCATGCTGAAATCCTCTCCCAGTCCAATTGTGACTGTACTTAGTCCTTCTCCCCCTTGCCTGTGACTATAATCTTTTGATTTTCTGTAAATGTTATTGTACATGCCGGATTTATAATGATTTCCACAGACTGGTCCTTTCCACCCTTAAACTGTAACTTGTCCTCATTATATGCCTTTTATTGTATATACTGGGGGAGATGTTCAGACTGTACCAGGCAATGGCGCAAGTGGCAGCGCAGCGCAACTGAGCTGTGCCAGGGCCAGGACAGTGTGATATTCAAAGGTGATGTGCCATAGTACATCACTGTTGAATATGGTTCAGAATGTGCAAGGCGCAAGTACAATGCACCGGCGCATTCCCCAGATGGGGAGGACCCAGAATGCTCCAGCACAATTGTAGTTGTGCTGGGCGCTGTACCCATGATATTCAGACCTGGGCATGCAAATGAGGCCATAATGTATGCAAGGTGCAAATGGGGCCATTTTCATTTCATTATGGCCCCATTTGCATGCGTTGTGTAGGGCATCCCGGCGAAATGCGCTTGGCACCCTGAATAGCTGTGTTCAGCCTGTCATGAACCCCTGGTGGTCTAGTGGTAAACCCCCTCCCTCCCCATAGCCACGATTGTCCACAATATGGAACACCAACTGCACTGGTAGTCCAGTGGTCCCCCCACCCCTCCTGTAGCACCAATCAGCATGTACCGGACAGTACAATATTCCCTGATAGTCTAGTGGTAACCCCCCACCTTCCCCATAGCCATGATCACTGTAATTGTCAAAAGGCATTGTCCCTGGTGCTCTAGTGGTACCCCCCTCCCCTCCTAATGCACTGCTCGCAGGTGCCCAGTAGTATAATATAACCCTAGCGGTCCAGTGGCACCCCCCACCCTCACAGGTACCCCTGCACACAGAGCCCCCCGTCATCGTCAGACAGCATCAATCCACCTGCATACCACTTGGCAGCCTGCTGAATGACAGCTTACAGTAGCAGTTGTAAGCCTATTGGTCCACAGTGTGGACCAATGGGCTTGCAGTGCGTACTGTATGAGTCATTCACAACTATGTGGATGGGCACCACATATTTGTGACTGACTCGTGCAGTGCGCACTGCAAACTCGATAGTCCACATTGTGAACCAATGGCTTCAGCTGCTACTGTAAGCTGTCATTGACATGTGGCGGACAGTATACAGGCAGGTTGAACGCCTGCCAATGGCGGGGAGAGCAACAAGTGTGCGAAAGGCCCTGTGAGAGTGAATGAAATAAGCAATGGACCACTAGGGTTGTATTACACTACAGGGCACCAGCAAGCGGTGCATCGAGAGGGGAGCGGGGTACCACTAGAGCATGAGGGACAATGCCTTGTAACACTTACGGCGATAGTGGCTATGGGGAGGTTGGGGGGTTACCACTGGACTACCAGGGAGTATTCTACTGTCCAGTACGTGCTGATTGGTGCTACGGGAGGGGTGAGGGGACCACTGGACTACCAGGGCCATATGGCTGCTTGTTGACAGTGTTCGTACTGGGCAGGTGGCCACCCATGGCAGGTGGCTGCTGTATTGCACCTGCAGTACAGCAGCATGCCTGTGAGTGGCCGGCATTTGAGCCAAAGTTTTCTGGCTCAACTTTGTGCCCCGGTATGCGGCACATCTGGGGGTTGTGCCAGCAGATGTGCCGCACATCCTGGGGCTGAATATCAGGATGTGCAGCATATGCATGGGCAAGCCCCCTTCAAATGCACCACATACATTACCAATGTGCCCCAGCACATCGGAACTTGCACTGCGCAGGTCACCCTTTTGAATATCGCACCAGGGCACATTGCGGGGTTGCGCCAGTGCATCTCGGTTGCGCCAGCTGCAACCCTTTTGAATATTTAGCCCAGTGTCTCTGAACTTGCAATGTATGTTTTCTGGTGTGTTCTCTGTATATTTATTATTGTATATCTTGTCATTTCTTGTAATGTATGTATATGTATATTGTGTGTGTAATGTATATATGACGTGGAGCCTTTGCAACGGAGTCCTTGACTCAAAAGTTGTAATTCCAATTCCTTCAGTAAATAAATAAATAAAGTAATATTAATCATAGACCTGGTTGTTTAGTGCCTCCAGCCTTGATGTGATTGTAAATTAAAATATTAACAAAATAATTCCTGGGTGATCTAGTGCCCCACCCCCCAGCCCCAATGTGCCGTAAATTACAATATTAACAAAATCATTTCTGGGTGGTCTAGTGGACCTCCTCCCTATCTCCAATGTACCTATATATTAAAATATTAAAAATCTCATTCTCTGATGGTCTTTTTAACCCCCACTGCAAGAGGTAGTGCCCACCAACCCAGTCCCTCATCCTGAAACAGAATTGGTGACCATCATTGCTCTCCTCACACCCCCACAGCTGGCCACCAACTGAGCTGTCAAGGAGCGCGTACTGTATACAGTACTGTATACAGCTTGACCATTGGTTAAGGGATTTTGTGCAACTAATGTATAATCCGTGCTATCTAGTGATTAGTTGAGAATTGTTTTGTTTATTTGTGCATTTGTTGAAAAATGAGACTTTGAAAATACTGTAGTTATGGATTAATTGAATTTTCGAAGTTAAACAGAATCCAGTTTGTGAATTAGTTGTTCAAGTGGCTTAGAAACATTTTCAGTTGTTTATTACTTTATATGTAAAACTTAGAAAATGTCTGCTGGCCCGGTGGCGCTGAGGGTTGAGGTGCTGGATGCCACATCTCATGCTACGCTGGTGAACCGTGTTTGGGAATGGACACGGATCGCCGGGGTCAGCCAGGAGGAGGAGGAGTAGTATTGAGCATCCCAGGGATGGCTCTCCTCCTCCAGGGTGGATGGGGGGTATGACAGCTGAGGTGCTGGCTCCTAGTGGTGGCTGGGGGATGTGCAAGCTTTGGGGCCAACAACAAGGGACAGCATGGTGGCATCCAACGAGCAATGCACAGAAGCATATGTTGCAGCATCATTGATGTCATTGCATGCCAGCACTGAGGGGGGCCACCTACAAGACAAAAATCCTTGGCAGCATGATGGCTGCACTGATGGAGCTGCCACGGTTGCCCCCATGTCAGCTCCCTCCTGGGTCCGCCCTCCAGGTCTCTGCAGTGGTGGGGTAAGTACCAGCTGCAATGTGGTCTGGGAAGGACTGCAGCGGGGAGGTGTAGCTCTGGCCTCGACTGGGACAGGGGCTGTGAAGACTAACTGAAAGGGGGGATCCAAAGGCACAACCCTCTCCAGCAGAAGACCGAAAAGAAAGAAATCAAAAAAAAATTAGAAAATGTCTCAGTTATTTATTACTTGAGATTTTGACTTTGCATTTTTTACAGTCAATAACTACTTGATAATGGCCCACTGTAAGGTCTTCTCTTGAAGAGCCCTAAAGTACAACACGTGAAAATGGGTCACAAAGAATCCAGTGTTGAGGAAAACTGATCTAAATAATGAACAACTAGAGGACACATATTGGATAATTGTGGGAAGGGGGCGAAATCAGTAATACAGAAGATCAAACTAACAATAGGTAAAAGTTAGAACTGCTACAGAACAGTAAGGGATTCCCCTTCTGTAGCATAAAGGGATCTACTTGGACGATCTGGTACAGAGGCTTAGGGTGTCACCCTCTAGGGAGGATTGCTTGATGAAGGTGATCTGATATGAAGGATTAGGGTGGGATCCAGTTGCAGCAAGGAGGGTATTCAGCTTGGGTAGGAGGTTGGTCTATGGCTGGAAGGGTGGTCCACCTACAGGGAAGGCAGTCAGCCATGGTTGTGAGGCTGGTCCAGCATCTGGCGGTGGTCTTGTGCAGGGAGATTTGTCAGCTGGGGTATGGCAAGGGGATCAAATGCAGGGAGAAAGATCAGTTGAGGGGCTGGCACAGGGTAAGTGAGGGTGGTCCACTGACTGGGAAGGTGAGTCTGCTGAAGTTGGGGCCACTAGCTCTTTAGCCACCCCAGTCATGATGTCCTACTCCCTATCATACCCCTCCTAGGTCTGTCAGAATGCTCTCAAGCCCTAGCTTCAAGCTTCTTAACCTCCACAGCCATGTCATCGTGACTTCTGATTGCCCCGATCATGCCCATAGGCTCCTGATCCCCCAGTCAATTTCATGGGTAGAGGCACTGTGGTTTGGGGTGGTCCCCTAGCTGGTCCAGATAAAAAGATAGTGTGAATGTAGGTGGGGGAGTCTAGCATGTGGGTCCCCTGGGAGGTCTGGGGGGGGAAGAGTGGGGCCATAGATGGGGAAGTCTGGGAGGATAAAGAACTGGGGAGACCTTGTCTGTGTGGGTCCATTTGATGAATCAAATAGTAAACAAGCTCTGAATGGGTCCTATTTGTGGTCTATGGGGCAGAGTATGGCCCCAAAGGAAGACCTCCCTCCCTCCCTCCTGCCTGCAGGCAGCCAGGCATTCAGCCCACAACTAACTCATCTCCTCTCTCCTCAGCTGTTCCCTAGGGGCTCTGTGATGCCGGTTAAACAACAATTTTGTCAACTGGCATCACAATGACGGAATTTATGTCGACCGCAAGTTGCGGTCGATATAAATCCCAAAGGACTCCCGGTCCCTTTTTGCTGTCTGGCTTTGTCTCCCCCCCCATTCTAAATATAATCAACTTTGAGTCAGAGTTGATTCTGGGAGGGGGTGCAGGACCGGGAGACAGTGTGGCCAGGTCTCTGGCGTACCGTTACAGCGAACTGTCGATGTTGTCAGCATCAATGTAGTTCTCTGTAATGGTGTCACTGTCAGGGAGCTGTACGTTCCCTAGATTGGGGCAGTGAGTCAGCAGCAGCACCATAAAGCAGGTGCTGTCTGCTTGAACTAATTTAAATTTAAACAAAAGGAAGTTTCTTTTCATGCTGAGGATGCAATAAGGGATGGCTGCGGCCATTAGTGAGGTCAGGGCAAGGCTTTCGTGCAAGGAACTGCCCAAGGGTGGATCTCTTAAAATTTATTTAAATGGCTCTAGAAAGGGAGCATAGGGCAAGAGGTGGCTGTATTCAAAATTATCTAAATTTATTTAAATCATGCTTCTGCTTGGACCATAGGGCAGGGGTGGGTGGCATTCAAATAAGTAGCTCCCAAAGGAGGAGCAGAGAACAGGGCAATTAAGCCCTAAATTAGATAGTAAAAAGGGTTTCAGACATAGGTGGTGCTGCACTGGGGCATGCCGGGACACATGCCCTGGTCAAAAAATGCTGTGCTCCCATTCTTTCCCCAGTGTTCTGAGTCCCTGATGCAGTGCTGCATGTTGCAGCTTAACACTCGTATACTTGCTGCCAGCTGCACTGGGGTCTCAAGTAATTCATGTCCCAACTCCCGACTCTGAGTGCCTTGCCACCTGCCACCACTTACACACTGATGACTGACTCCTATCCTGTCAGCTGTGTGGCACTTAAATTCTGCAGTACAGTCCCAGGCCCTGTTTCTGTTAGTTTGTAGATGGAGTCAGACTTCTGCAGCTGTGACACAGATGCATACTGTCTAACACCAGAGCACCAGTATAGCCAATCGACTGTGCTGCCATTCAAGAGAGCTCCAGCTACATTTTGCCACCTTCACTCCAACAGGTTTTGGTGGTCAGATCTCTCAGGTCTGTGCTTTGACCCACTCAATAACCTCCTGCCCTCTGGGTGCTGTTCGACACACCACAGTAATTGTCTGCTAAGAGAGTAGAGTTAGCACCAGTCAAGAACTGAAACCAGCATAGGACTGCACACTGGTGTCACAAGTCTGAGGAATGCGCAGTTGAAAAAAATTGCATTGCCTATCACTTGCATGAATTGGGAGCCACTCGTTGACCATGGCCACCAAACTGGAACCAAATTGGCATTACTTGCAAGCTGCAGCACAGAAGACCTCCTCCATGTCCCAGCAGTAAAGTCAACCTTAAAAGAGATGCACTGTCTCTGTTGTACTTTTGTCACAAAAAACTAGAGCATGGTCCAGATGGTAACAGGATAGAGTAGCAGTAGCTAGCCACCCTGCCCAGCCAGTAGCTGCAGCACAGAGTCCATCCCTCAAGTAAAAGTTCAGACAACAGCAAGAACAACAAAGAGAGAAGCTGCCTGCAGAACCAGAGAGACAGGGTCCTGACTTTTTGTTGAGGTAAGTGGCTGTGTTTATTTCAAAATGTCTCTGTACTGTGGGGTGTGGAGGGACTCAAGGGAAAGAGAGCATGGCCCTCTATATTTTAATTTTTTTACCAATTATTTTGCCAGGTGAGACACACTAAGCTGAAAGCTTGTTTCCAGGTGCAACCTGGGAGCACGAGGAAGTTAAGTGACTTGCTCAGGGTCACACAGTATGCAAGTGGGGGCTGTGGGATTCAAACCCAGGTCTCCAGATTTGCAGCTCAGAGCCTTAAACCACTGCGCCATACTGCCTCTCATCTCTCGACCCTGCCACTGTGGGTGAGAAATCCATTGGGGCTGATTTGGGAGGTTGATAGCTGCTGGAAAGGGTGGGATGGTCCTACTTCTCCTGGCTCATGGTGGGATGGCCTTGCTTCTCCTGGCTCAAGGGGTGGCCCAGCTTCTTCTGTCTTGGGGGAGCAGGTATGGCCCTACTTCTTCTGGCTAGGAGCATGTCCCCACTTCTTCTGGCTCGGGGGGTGATCCTACTTCTCCTGGCTTGGGTGTTTTAGTCTCACTAATACTAAACTTATTTTCATCTTGTCACATGCACCCAAGGTATAAGCCATTTTAAAGTGACCAAGTTCTTGTTTTGTGCATTTCTGTGAATATAAGCTTTCTTAAACAGGAGTTTTGTTAAAAAACAATTTTCCTACACTGATACCTTTTTTATCTGTGGCACTGGGAACCTCTGTGGCTTTTTTTTAATTAGCCATGTGATCTTTTTCTTCTACCTTGATGGAGACCAGAGATGGGCAGAAGGGACCTTGGTTTAACATCTCATCTGAAGGATAGCACCTCAGCAACCACTGAATCTGCACCACCCCCAATCTACCTCCCTCACACAACCATCCTTCATGAATCAGGTCCACTATTAGCCCCATGACCAGCCTCCCTAGCTGAGCAACATCCTTAGAAATCCCCCTCTCCCATCTGGGGTATGTGCAAGTCACAGGAGAAGGAAGAAAGAGCAAGAATTCAGGTGTCTGTGTCCCTTATTCCAGTGGTAAAAAGTTGAGAAGTATGGTTCACCACTACCATGGGTCATTGTCACAAATGGCAATTACATAAATATATACTACTCAGCTCACTGTGTGAAAAAGTGATTGTGTTGCATGTATTTCTGTAATCACAGTAATCATTGTTGGTTAAAGGCCCACATTAAACAGCATCCAACTGAAGAAGTGGGTTGGAGAGCTTTACTAGTTGCCTTTGGCAGAGTGACAGAGCAGGGGTATGAGGAACACCTGGACAGCAAAGACTGCTTTTTTAATATGGGATAGGGAGAGTGAGGAGGTGCCACTGGATGCTAATGACTTAGTTTACATGGAATGAGAGGAGAGAGGTGTTTCCCAATGGATGCTAGGGACTGCTAGTCCACTGCCCCCTAACCCTAGGCATAAACTCCCATTACACCCCACCAAACCCCGTCTGTGGAAAGGGGGGGGTTCAAGATGTGGGATGGAGGCACACAGCAAGTATGTTCTTCAGTGGGACTTCTGGGACTGGCTGGTCTGTGTGAAGGGAGTTTCAGCTGTGGGGGTAGACTGGTCAAATACTCCCAACACTTGATGTCCCCTCTCTTTACAGATCACTAAATCCTCTCTCATAACATCTGTACTCCTTTCACAGCCCCCAGATAGTCCCCCCCAGCCTCTCTTCTAACCAGTAACACCTGTCAGCCACAGCAACCTTAACATTTCTGTCCCTTTCTGGTCAGTTGAGACCCTCTCATACTCTTGACCCATTGCCTGCCTGCATGGTCCCCCACTGACTCCTCCCAGACCAATTAAACACCACCCACCTCATACGGACTGTCAAGATACTTTTCCTCCACAGGCCTGCACAGCCCCAGAAACTAGTCCCCTTCCCTTCCCTTTGTTGCCTGACATTAGCTAAGTCTTCTTGCACATCCCCAGATACTAGCCTTACCTCCTTCCATGGCCACTAACACTGCTTGCCCTCCCTCCACATCCCCACACAGCTCCTTAACCTTTCTATCCACAACCCAACTCTGAGTCTCCTTTCCACATCCTTCCTCCAGGCCCCATCACCCCATAGTTCCCCCAACACCCTCACTGTCTCCACAGTCTCCCACCCCCTCTACCATCAGCCCAAGCTTTGCCACCACTGATACTGACTGAGAGAGGTCTGAGCAGGGAGTCTGGTCAGGGTCTGGAAGAGGAATGCAGTGATGTGGAGGTTAGCCAGCCAAAGGGAAGGATTCCCACTACAGAGAGAGTTATCAGTGGGGGGGATGGGGAACTTGGGGCAGGACTAATTGCAGGGAGTTTTGCAGGGTGGAGGGTGGTTAACATGTAGGGTGTTGATTCAGCTTCAGGGAGGGTGGTTAGACTGCTACTCTAGGTGATGAGAGTTGGCTAAGACAGGGAGGGTAGTGTTGTTGGGGGTAGAGCATGCAGAGTGAAAAAGAACTCACTAAAACTCATTGGTTGTTGCCATGACAACCATCATGGAAACAATGTTGTCATCGTTCCTGTGCTATGCTCTTGATCCAAATCTCCCCTCTGTGATGGCATGTGTAGTCAGTCAGTGTCTGCCAAGGTAACAGTGTGTTTTTTTTTTACAGCTCAAGATTGGCATCTAAGTTATTAACTCCACATATTCACACTAAACTGACATGTTTTTTTCATTTCCTAGTCAGACAAACTTGCTGACTAGCTAACACCAACAGCATGATGTCAGAATCTGACATACTGTTTTGCAACTGCGCAGATGTTCTTGATGAGCTCTACAGCTCTGCAGAAGCACTTAAGTCTTTGAACATCTGAAAACCTGCATTTGAATACCCAAAGCCACCTAGGTGTATAGTGTGTGATCCTGAACAAGCCACTTAACTTCCTTGTGCTCCCAGGTCACATCTGGAAACAAGCTTTGACTTAGTGTGCTACTTCTGGTTAAACAATGTTCCCATCTGCAAGCTGAACTGGAACATAAACTGACTGTGGATGGACTGATGACCAGATGGTGGAAGGACTGTTTAAATATAAAATCAGGTGCAATTAATAAAAAAAATGCAAACTACTAGTTTGAAGAGTTTTTTTTATTCACATTGCTAAAAAAACAATAAGGTACTCACAGTGGTTGCAAACATGTTAATCACACCCTTGGGGCATGGCACTCGGCTTCACCTTATGCCACATTACCTCTCAGGGATGTTAGTTATGTATGGTTAACACAACCCCTGGTCATTCCTTATTGCTTAAATATTTCAGGCCTGCCACAGTATCTTCTTGTTCTGCTATGACCATATTTGATTTCCCAAGACTATTCAAGTATGAAAACTTGTGCAGAAAAAGCAGGACTTCACTGAAAAAGAGATCCTTCATTTTTTGACAACCCTAGGCAAGTAAATGGGCAAATAAAGCCAGTCTTCTAAGATACACCCTTGTGTATTTGTTCTTATGACCCTCATTTTTTGTATAAATAATTTGAAACATCTTGCAAAACTGACAGATTGCACTTGCACATTGCTTTAAAAATCTACTCAGCAAATACTTAATTTCCCATGACTCTTTTGCTTTTTGACAGGATGTGATACTGCCAGAGGGAGGCACGTCCTAGTTCCCCCAGTTTGAAAACAGTTTTGGCAGTTGCAGCTTCTTTGTAAGACCAGACATAAAAGATATGTTGATACTTTTCAGGTATTTGTTTTCTACAGTTTTGTAAAAAAGTTTAACTTAGAAAGGTGTTTTGTAATGTAGACTAGTTCTAGAGAGTTTCTTAGTTTAAATACAGTGTAGTTTTGCAAAGTTTCTAACTGTGCTGGGTCAGATTGCAATTGAAATTCTTGACTTGCTGCATATGTTTAATTATATGCTGCATATGTTTAATTATTGCGTTCTTTGTTTGTACTGCAGTTTTAAAGTTTTGTCATACAGAAACTGGACTTTTAGACTAAGAAATGAGGGCATTTGCAGTTATTAGAATGTATACCAACATGTGTTTGTGTGTGGTAGGAGGACACTTGAACATTTCTCCTCCAGGCTTTGCATTCAAATGTAGTATTTATAATGCTGTTGTGTTTATAAACTGTATTATGTTGCAAGCCAGAGAATGTTATAGGCAATTTGCTTCTCAACCTTGTGCCATTTAAGCCAGATATTTTTTTTTTGTTTTATTGGAACATGGGGTTAGAATCCAGAACAGCTGGCTTAACAAAATATTTAATATTAGCTGAAGAAATTGCTGTGGCATAGTAATTTGTGAAAGAAAACTAGACTATGCCACTAATATCTGACATGGAGTTTATGTTTATACATACTGCGAATTTTATAGTGTTCTTGGAGTGACTACAGTATGTGACCCAGGTATCACAGCTGACGGAAATAGTATGGGGTATGGGAATACCATGAGTGCCATGACTGCCTGTCCACTGCATTTTTCCAAAGTGAATTTCTGTGGGTGGGTGGGGGACTATGTACTGTATTCATAGGGCACAATGTACAGTACGGGTGCCAAGAGAACTCAGTCTATAGCTGGCTGTGGAGTTGGTCAGAAGGTTGTGCTGGTTGCTGACTCTCAGTGTTGGGTCGAGAGGGTCAGTGGGGTGATAGGGCACTACCTGTCAGAGTGGGGGTCCAATAGGCCACCAGGGTCATGGTTTGTCTGCTATGGGCAAGTAGGGGTTAGGGAGGGGGAAATCACTGGACCACCAGGGAATTCTTTCATTTTCCAAACAAGTATGGGGATCAGGGCTGGTGAGAGACTGCTGGACAACCAGAGAGTGTATAGTTTTTAAACAAGAATGGGAATCTGGGCATGGGAGGGGGGATGTGGTCCAGCACACTCAGCCGCTGCAGCAGCATGCAGATGAGTCCATAATAGGCTTGCAAATGACCTTGTAGTGCAGTGGGTTCATCTGCATCTTTGAATATTCACCCATAGGTATGTAGGACTAACCAGTGTGTGCTGTGCATTACCCCTCTGGGTGGTCTTCAGCCCATACCCTTGTAGCGCGGCACAAAGCATGGTGACCACTGGCTGGGTGCCATGCTACCATGACTAATATTCAAATGGCTAGTGCAGTCAGTTTAGATTGTACTATTCATTTGAATATGGTGCCAGAGCCAGTTGTCCCTATTTTTTCATATGACACCCCCGTGTGCGTGTGCAGCTGGTTGGCTTTGAATATGGGGCCCATAATGCCTTACTTATTAGATAAGTACAGCTTGATTTGGGTGTAATGGGTTATGTGGGTATATAATTACATAATAACACTAATTTAAAGTTGGAAGGAACTCTAGGTTTTGAAAGACTTAATGAAATAAGTGTTGCACTACCTAAAATATTTAGAAGATTAACAGCATGGGAAAGCAAAAAAAACCAAAAAAACTAGAAACAATGAAGTTAAAATACAATTGATGAAAATCTAGTGTTTTGTAACTCTTTCTTATAATACAGTAGGTTTTCTTTAACTCTGTCTTTTCCACTAAAACTCTGCTTTCTTTGCTGCTATGTTGTATTACCATTTGTATCTCTCTGCTGCTCTCTGTCTCTACTTAAGCTACTATACGTTCATCATTTTTACCTTTATTTTAACAGACCTGGTCAGATGTTGACTATCTACCTTTCAGATAAGTATCTTATCTTGTTTAATTCTGACCCATAATCTCTCCTGTAGAACCTCTGACACTTTTGTCTCCATGTCTTTCTTTGTGCTTTCCTTTTAGATACTACCAGAATACCCCAAAACCTAGCCAATCTAGCCCTGGACACTGTGACTCGAACAGAGCAAATAAGTCATATTTAATTTCGGGGTCAGAATTAGGTTTTGCAGCCACTAGCCAGCAGGGCTAGTGACTGGGAAAATTGATTTTCTTGTTTGGCAACCAGGTAAAAATCCCCACAGACTTCTCCACTGGCCCTGCTGGTGTACTCGCTGAAGTGTTACCTTCTCCAGTAAAAGTACACAGGGCTAGTTAAAGGAAAATCTTACTAGCTAGGTACAAAATCTGCTACATTTAGCTAGTGGAACAGTGCCAGTTTTTATGCCAGTGAAGGAGATGGGGCTAGTGTCTTGTGCCAAGGAAGGAAGTGGGGCTATTGTCGGGGGCTAGTGTCTGAAGAAGTGAGATGCTAGTGTCTGGGGCTTTGGAATATGGGTCAGCTAGGGTCAGGGGTTGTGGAGGGAGGGGGCTAGTTTCACAGCCTGTGGAGGGGGAGTGTAGAGGAGCATGTATGTGTGCCTCAGGTGTCTCAGGATTGTGGTGTCCGGGGGACCTTGCATGGCAGGTGGGTAACACATGTATGGATGATTCTCAAATGGCTGAGGAGGAAGGGGTGTGGTTTCTGGGAGTCAGGGGGGCCCAGGAGGGAGGGAGGGAGGTGATATCCATGGGTTTAGAAAAGTAAGATGCCTAGAGAGGGAAGGGTGTTCAGAGAGACTGTGGTAAAAGAGAAGGAGGAATGTGTGCACGGACTGAGTCAGGAAATGGAAGGTGCTGGTGTCTGGGGCAGTGGAGGGAGCCAGGGTAGTGTTGGGGGCTGTGGAAAGTGTACAGTCAAGGGGGCTACTGTCATGGGGGAGGGTCTGTAAAGAAAACATGCTGGTGTCAGGTGCTGTGGAGGGAGGGGGCTAATGACAAGATGGGCCTGTGGAGGGGAGCTAGTATCTAAGTTCAAGGAAGGAGGTGTGGCTAATGTCTAAGCTTCAGGCTAGTTAATTATACAGATGGGGTACACAAAGCCTCATTTATTGTCAGAAAAAAATTGTTTTTATTGACAAAGCACTTGAAGCATCTTCCAAACTTTTTGTTTGTTTGTTAGTTAATTATTGAAGTGTATCTGTTTAACAGGATTTCATACAACAAACTGTTCAGTGACATATACCTGGCTGGGGTTACATCAGCTGCACCTGGATGTGTGTCACTAATTGCTCACTGAAGCTCTTCACTTACCCATTGGGTCACTCTGTGTAGAAACGCCAGTGGCCTGATGGTCACCTGGCTCCATTCAGGTCAGTTAACACAATTTATAAACTTGTTAGTGGATTTAATGCTGCCTTACAGTGGGTAGAGTTCAGAGATACTTTCTCCGATGTGTGTGTGTGTGTGTGTGTGAGTGTGTGTCGAGGTCTGACAAGACTACTCACTATGTTAGAAGAGATAGGCAGGCATGAAAATGGGAAAAAACTGCAACTGCCAGCATGAAGCTCCAATTGCTGTAGACCCTGCATCACAGAGAAGTACTATACTGCTATCAGCCGCCTAGCAACATCACCAACAATCCAAGGGACTAAACATGGACATTTGGTACAGCTACAGATTCCATCCATGGAGGGGAGGCAGGAGGGAAAGAGTATTTATCCCCATCCCTTCCCCAGTCCGGAGACTCTCATTTGCCATGACGAACCCCCCCCCGACACTCTCTACCAGGTTGGTGGTCTGGAGCCCTGTGGATTGTGCTGGGAGCATAGCAGCTGGTGTCTTCCTCCTGCCCTGTGTTGGTCAATGGGTGGAGCAACATGGCCCCCTACCCACAAGAGAGATCAGTCCTAGTGACACTGAATCCTACTTCCTCCACCAAAGACAGCCCTCAGTGACTGAGTCCATTCTAAAACCAAGGTCGATGGTTTGCTACTGGTCCAGTACCCCCCACGCACATGCTCACACATACACATTCAGAGCACTTTATAGACACAGCACGGATACATGTGCACACACACACACAGACACACACACACACACACACACACACACCTCTTCGCATAGACATGTACACATCACTATTTGGTACCATAGTCTCATGACTAGAACAGTGGGGTCACACACACACACACACACACACACACACACACACATATACACACACACGCAGACACAGGCACACACACCACTCTACATAAATACATACACATATTTTCATACATAATTTTTATTACCTGTACCTTTACATGCTGCCAAGGTCTCCAAATAGGGGTCTCACTCTTCAACACTTGCAAAAGGAAAATTCTGCCATGATCAGTCTACCCAAACAGCAGCATAGATAGTGCAGGGTGTAGCAGAAAGAACTGTGGCACACTTGGAATTCAGTGGTGAAAAGGATCTGAGACAACATGGATTCACAGCAGGAAGGCCGTGTCAGATGAATTTGATCGACTGTTTTTTGACTAGGTGACAAGGGAGGTAAATCAGAGAAGAACAATAGACATCACCTACCTTGATTTCAGAAAAGCCTTCGACACCGTCCCTCATAAAAGGCTGCTCAACAAAATGAGTAGTCTGGGCATGGGGCACAAGGTGGTAAACTGGGTTAGGAACTGGCTAATGGACATGAAGCAGAGGGTGGTGGTAAATGTGATCCAATCTGGGGAGTGGGGGTTATAAACAGGGTGCCACAGGGATCAGTCCTTGGACCAGTCCTGTTTAATGTCTTCATTAGTGTCATTGCAGTGGGACTGGAGAGAAAGGTCTGCCTGTTTGCAGGTGACACCAAGATCTGCAACAGGGTGGATACTCCGAATGGGGTAATGAGAATGAGGAGGGACCTGAGAAATCTTGAAAAATAGTCTGAGGTGTAGCAACTGAGGTTCAGTGCCAAGAAGTGCAAAATAATGTACCTGAGAAGAGGGAACCTTGGGGAGAGATACATGATGGGGGGGGGGGGAGTTGCTGATGAACACCAAAGAAGAAAGGGACCTGGAGGTTACCATTCCTGATGACCTAAAGGTGTCTAGGCAGAGTACAAAGGCTGCAGGGAGGGCCAGTGGCATGCTGGGGTGCACAGGCAGAAGTATCACTAGCAGAAGGCAGGAGGCGGTGATGCCATTGTACAAAATGCTAGTGAGGCCTCACCTAGAGTTCTCTGTGCAGTTCTGGAGGCCATACCTTTCTAAGGACATTGACATGGTGGAGGTGGTCCAGGGAGGGGTGATTATGGCACAGGGCTTGCACCAGAAAACATATGAGGAGAAACTAAAGGACCTCAATATGTACTCACTGCAGGGGGTCAAAATTAAGTATTACAGCCACTAGCCAGCAGGGCTAGAGACTGGAAAGATTCATTGGCCCCACAAACATTTCCACTGGCCCAGCTCATGTACATAATGAAGGGTCACCTTTTCCAGTATGAACCTGCAGGGCTTGTTAAATTAAAATCTTACTAGCCTGATACAAAATTTACCAGCATTTGGCTAGGAGGTAGGTGCCAATTTCAACCCCTGCACTGGAGGAGAGGAGGGATCAGGGGGACATGATAGAAACATTCAAGTACCTTAACAGCATAAACAAGGTGCAGGGGGAGACATCTTCCAATATAGGTTCATAGGTTCATAGGTTTTGTGCAAGTTCGAGGGACATACCCATACTGAACTTGTCACCTAAAGGTGAAAGTGAAATTTCTTTTCTCCCATATAGTGATCTAGTCTATACTTAAAGTCCGTCAGACTGTTACTTGTAACTATATCAGTTGACAATGTATTCCAAACAAGTGGTAGTTGCTGGTTAAAAAAGTTATCCCTTTTAGTAGTTTTATTTACTCTAGATTTTAACTGAAATTTGTGCAATTTGGTATTACAGCCAGATGCAGTTATTTCAAGACAAGTGGCTACACGTAGTGCAGGATCATGTACTGCCCTGTAAGCCAAACACAGATCACCCCTCAATGCTCTATATTCCAGTGACTATAACCCCAGAGCATGAAGTCTGTTGGTGCACTCTAAGTTTTTTAGTCCTACAGCCTTCTTAGTAATTCTTCTCTGAACTTTTTCAACAGATACTTTACCACCCAAGGAAGTGGGTGTACAGAAGGGTGCACAATAATCTATATGTGACCTACAAGCCTGTATATAGAGGTATTAAAACCTCCGCTTCCCTACTCTTACTATGTTTCAGGATACATGACAGTATACCATGACGCTTTTAAATTATATTATTGGAATGAGAGGTGAATTTTAAGTCATTAGTAATAGTAATACCCAGATCCATTTCAGATGTGACAGTTTGTAATATGGTGTTGTTAATTTTATAGGTTGCTAGTTTATTGCCTTTGCCCAGGTGCATGACCTTGCATTTAGTAGCATTAAAAGTAATTTTATTCACTACTGACCAATTAGCCAAATTATCCAGACTGGATTGTAAAGCTCTCACAGATTCTAAATCATTAACGATACAGCCAAGTTTGCTATCATCAGCATATTTGTGTATCTAGATCCCATCATTAGTCTGCATACTAGTTATTAAGATATTAAACAATAATGGTCCCAGAACAGAACCTTGAGGGACTCCGCTGCTAATGAAACCCCAATCTGACATTTGCTCCTTGATGCTGACACGCTGCTTCCTGTCACCAAGCCAGGAATTGATCCATCTAATAATATTTTGATGGAAATTATATCTTATCAGCTCCCCCAACTGATACACTATGAGAGACAGTATCAAAAGCCTTCTCAAAATCAAGGAAAACAATATCAACTGGGAACCCCAGATCTAGTGCCATACTCACTGGCTCGAAAAAGTTAATTAAATTATGCTGACAAGATCTTCCCTGAGTGAAACCATATTGGGAAATAGAAACAAAGAATTTGATGGCAGATAAGGACTGCTTTGATGGCAGATAAGGACCGCTTGGCCCACCTAGTCTGCCCATATCTGTAATATTCATATTTTTAAGGTGTTTAACCATTTTATGTTGTAAAATTCATTCCATTAGTTTACTGAGACAGCTGATGAGGCTGATAGGCCTATAGTTAGTTACAAGATGTTTATTACCACCCTTGTGAATTGGTAAGATTGTTGCCAGCTTCCACTTGAAAATAGTTTTCCCTTCCCTGACAGATGCATTGAATAGTAAAGTAACTACCCCTGACAGTTCAGCTGCCAGTTCTTTAATAAATTTAGCAGGTCTTCCATCAGGACCGGGAGAGGAGTTTGATTTAGTGTCCCTAATGGCTGTCATAACTTCTTCTTGTGTTATCAAAGGACCTGTAACATCAACAGGTAGATTATCCAAGGAAGCAACATCCCTTGGTTTATACATGCTGAGGAAGTACTGATTAAATTCATTAGCCATATGTAATTCATTTGCTATTTGTACATTATCCTTATGTAATGGCCCTATATCTGGTCCCTTCCCCTTTAGGGACCCAACATAATTATAAAGTTGTTTTTTAGTATCCTTGATTATTGTAGCTAGTTTTACTTCAATATTTTTTTTTTTGCCGATCTTATTAGTTTTTTACATTGATTGGATTTAACCTTGAAGTTTTGCCATTTATCCACTGACGGTTTTTTTTACGTATTTATTAAAAACCTTTTTTTTGTTTTTAACCAGTCTCTTAATTTTACTATTGAACCATGGTGGAACTCATTTGGTATTCCTATTATATTTTATACGTTCAGGTATCCAGGTGTTGATACAGAAATCAATTTTTTTCTGTAAAGCTTTCCATATCTGCTCACAATCTAGGTTATATAGTTCCTGCATCCATTTCCAGCTGGATAAATATATTTTTTATTTCCTTGTAATCTGCTTAATAGAAGTTTCTAGTCCTAGTCACACCCCTGTTTTTGGACATATAATATTTGATATTTCATAAGATCATATTATGATCACTATCCCCTAGGGGTTCAATTACTTGGGGTGGATTCCCTAGATCCTTAATATTAGTAAGGAGAAGATCCAAAATATTATCTTTTCTGGTTGGTTCAAATACAATCTACTCTAGATCATGCTGCGATATGACTTCAATAAATCTTTTATCTAGGAAATTTGTCCCAGTTAATGTTTCCCAGCAAATGTTTGGTAGATTAAAATCCCCCATTAATAGTAAATCATCATAATCTTCCAGATTTTCAATAACTTCCATTAATGTGTCATTACTAGTGGCATTGAGGTTGGGAGCTCCATAACACATACAGAATAGTGGATGGTTGACTATCCACAAGAAGGCTGTGTTTCCATCGAGGGAGTTGATGATGTCATAGAGACCTCAAGAGCGAAGCTCGAGAGGTCTCCATGGCATCATCTACTCCCGAGATGGAAACACAGACTTAGTTGTGGATAGACAACTATCCACTATTTTTTGTAGTATGGTTTCCCCCCAGATGGAGATAAGGTTCATACCTTCCGTTGACACTCCTGCACTGGTCCTCGCTTGAGTCCCTCAAGTTACTAGTCCTCCTCACTGCAGTTATGCTGTTCCGATCATGTCCCTGAATAAAGGGGTAGGGTACTAATCACTGCAGTCCCACTCTACTTTTGCCGTAACTGTGCTAGAGATTAAAAAAAATGAACAAAAAAAACCTTCAAATTGAGAGTTTGGATACACGGAGCTGATTATGGCAGTCCGTGTCCAAACTGTCTGCTCACCCAACTGCTCATTAACTGAATGCTCCATTTTAGAATGTATTTTTTTAAACACTGCCTGTTTCCACCAATCAGGTAGGAGCTCAAGGGGCAAAAGTTGTTGTACTATCGATGTGACGTCAGAACAATAGTACAACAACTTTTTTGACCTTTGAACTGTCCTACAACAGGATTTGGAAAACCATCGTTTTCCATCCACAATAAAACCTAACCATGTACTATAAACCTATTGTTAAGGGTCTGTCACTTTGTACTTTGGTCAAAATGATTTCTGAATCAAAATCTGAGTTTGTACTGCTAGGGATTTGAAAACTAGCCAGTCGCTGACTTATATATAATGCCACTCCTCCCCCTTTAGTTTTTGGTGATTTTTAGTAATAACGGAATAGCCTGGGATTTCAATACCCCAGCCAGAGTTGGTAAACCAAGTTTCTGTTAGTCCACATACATCAATGTTATCTCAGTCCAAGATGTATTTTAATTCATCTATTTTATTATTTAGACTTCTAGCATTGACCAAAAGGATTTTTAAATCTGTGTTATGTAGTTTAGAATTAGAGTGATTAGGGGTATCAGTTGCACTAAAGAAGTGGGCTACAGGGTCATTATTTGGAGGGAGTATAAATGCATTTAATATCCCATCCCCCCCAATTAGTTTAAAATGGTGTTTATGTAATTATTTATATGTTGCCCTAGTAGAGAATAACCTTGTTTGCTGAGATGCAGGCCATCGCTGCTTACTAATTCTCTTTTATAAGCAAACTCCTCCCAATAGGTAATACAAGCTACTTCTTGCTTGGGGGCACCAGGAACGTAACCAGTTATTTAAGGATTTGATTTTTTTATCAATATACTGGTCAGCCCTTGGGACAGGAAGGATCTCAGAGAATGCAATTTGGCAACAAATTTCAGTCAATAAATTAGATCCAGAAACAAATGATTTGATACCTTTTATTGGACCAACATGGATGTTACAGAAAAAAACAAAGTGCTTTAGCTTTCGAACCAACCAGGTCCTTCTTCAGAAGCTTTGTGGCAGTTTTTTCAAATATCCCATACTATTAACACCAGATTATATAGAAAAAGCAGAAATAATTCTCATTGGTTTAACATATACATTTAAAACATAATAGAAGATTATGTCAGAGAAGCTAATTAACACCAGTATGCCTTTAACTGAAGAGCCTCAGAAGGGCAAAGGTTATCAAGAATTCTCTACAGCCAGAGAGTTCTTGTCACATAAATTTTTAAATGTCTCAGTATGCCAATGTTAGAAATACCACTTTCTCTCAGTGCAGTTTAACCCCCTGCAAGGTATACATATTTTTAAATCAAGGATGGAAATGAGAAAGGAAAAGTGTGGCCTACTGGGATTCGAACCTCAGATCTCTGGTATGCCGTTCCAGCGCTCTAACCATTAAGCTACAGGCTCACTGATCAAAGCGTCTGAGGACTTTCCTTACAGCCACACACACATTCCTTTCTCTAGTGTTGTGCAATTATGCAACTAGCAACCAATGTTAGAAATACCACTTTCTCTCAGTGCAGTTTAACCCCCCCGCATCTTAATATGAGCAGTTAAAAAATGTGACAGTGTGAAATCCACCCACTGACAACTAATAGAAGGAAATAAATGCACACTATATGTGAAAACTAAGTGTTCTAGCCACATAACAACTGCCTCATGCCACGCTCCACCCACACATATGTGTGTACATACACCACACCACACTCCCACACACACACACACACCTGCACACCCCACACAACCACAACACACAACAAATATAGCAAACACATTCCACACACCACACCACACCACGTACAACAAACAAATACACATACATATTCTTACCCACAACACACACAACACAACACACACAAACACACACATACATACATACATACATCAGTATACACACACACACACTAAACGCACTCACCACAGTGTTAAGGTGAAAAGTCAACAATGTAGATAACCATAAACTTACAAAATCAAAGGCCCGCTGAAGAACTAAACTGTTTATGTCCATCTTTAAAGTAAAGGTCTGTAAGTTTATGGAATAATGTCATGTACCCAACATCAATATTCAATCCATCCGCCACCATATTGAGAAGTAAAATAAGTCTAATTTCAGAAGTCTGCCTCTGTTGTGTACTATTGAATGTCCTTTAAGACCATCACAGACATATCTGAGGTTGAGTGGTCATCCTGGGAGAAGTGCTGGCCACTGGTTTCTCAATCATCTTGTGATTAATAGAATGTCTGTGTGAATTCATTCTAGTGCGGAGTTGTTGGCTTGTCTCCCCCACATAACCTGTGCGAGGACATTTCTTGCATTGGATAAAATAGACCACATTACTTGATGTACATGTATAATTCCCCTGTATCCTGAATAGTCTGTTTTGTGATGTAACCACACAGTCTGAAGTGGAAATGAGGTTACATGTCTTACATGTGCGTTGATGACAGGGTCGTGTACCATATGATGTCATGGTATTCTGTTCCGGTTCAAGTTGACTCCTAATAATCAGGTTGGCTAAATTAGGTGGTTGTTTAAAAGATAGTAGTGGTAGTTCTTGAAAAATACTGTTAAGGGTTTCATCCTCACTAATTATTGGATGGAGATCCTTAGTAATCTTACGTAGGAGTTCAAGGTCAGGATGGTATGTGACTACTAAGGGTATTCTGTTGGTAGTCATCCGTTCCTTATATTGCAGCAGCTGTTCTCTTGGGACCTGTGTTGTGTTTTTGTGTGTTGTGGGTATGGTGTGTATGTGTGTTTTGTTTGTTGTACGTGGTGTGGTGTGGTGTGTGTGGAATGTGTTTGCTATATTTGTTGTGTGTTGTGGTTGTGTGGGGTGTGCAGGTGTGTGTGTGTGAGAGTGTGGTGTGGTGTATGTACACACATATGTGTGGGTGGAGCGTGGCATGAGGCAGTTGTTATGTGGCTAGAACACTTAGTTTTCACATATAGTGTGCATTTATTTCCTTCTATTAGTTGTCAGTGGGTGGATTTCACACTGTCACATTTTTAACTGCTCATATTAAGATGCATATCTCATTTACTTGGGGTTCATTAAAGGTGTAATTCCTTTGGGTTTTCATTTAGATTGCTTAGACTGATTCTGTGCATTTTGTTATACACAGACTCTGTGTTGAAATCTGCATTTATCAGGCTCATGGTCTCGCTTTTCTTGGGGTCCTTGACAAGTATTATTTATTTATTTATTTATTTTGCACTTACACTTACAAATGATACTTTCATGCATCATGTTTATATGTGTAGGTTAATTTGAGGCTTGCTTTCAACTTGCAGTTATACCTAATTTCAGGATTTTGTCTTTCATTATCTGTCCTTTAATATACCAGGACAATTGGAATGTAAGTTGTGAGCTCATCTTACATGTATTAGAGAGAATGCTATCCATGTTGTTTTTTTTTTTTACTAGAATGCTTTCTTGGCATACTGAGACATTTAAAATTTATGTGACAAGAACTCCTCTGGCTGTAGAGAATTCTTGATAACCTTTGCCCTTCTGAGGCTCCTCAGTTAAAGGCATACTGGTGTTAATTAGCTTCTCTGACGTAATCTTCTATTATGTTTTAAATGTATATGTTAAACCAATGAGAAATATTTCTGCCTTTTCTATATAATCTGGTGTTAATAGTATGGGATATTTGAAAAAAACTGCCACAAAGCTTCTGAAGAAGGACCTGGTTGGTTCGAAAGCTAAAGCACTTTGTTTTTTTCTGTAACATCCATGTTGGTCCAATAAAAGGTATCAAATCATTTGTTTCTGGATCTGTTTTTAAAAGGACCACTACGGCACCTACAACATTTTTTTGCAGTCAATAAATTATGCATGCCCACAAATTCCTCTTTGATGGTTTGTATGTTTTGTTTAAGAGCATTATTAACCCCAGGATGAATGATTACCAATGGCTTCTCTCCACCATTTTTTAAAATGTCCTTTGTCATTTTAGTAATATCCACCATTTTAGCACCTCTGAAACAAGAAAACATCCTTTTCTTTTGTCCTGGTCACAGATTAATCTGTCCAGGTTTCTGATAATCAAGTCCCCCAAGACATATATTTGTCTAGGCTTGTCTTCATGAGTTTCTATTAGATGCATAAGATTTTCAGAAATGGCCTTGGTATTAGTGCAGGGTGGACTAGGGACATTGGTAACAGTGTGTTCAGGAATCACAGGTTGTAATGTGGGAAGAATACAAGAAGGGGATGTTGGGATAACATCATCCAATAAATCTCTTAATGGATCAAAGCTATGTTGGGTCAGTATTTGAAATAAATCAGCTTTCCTTCCTTTTTGCAAACTTTGTTGCTCTGAATCTGATACCAGAGGTTCTCACTTCCTGTGTGATCTTCCTCAACTTTGGCACACTTTCTATTAGGGGTACCTACATGTATAATTGGGCAGTCATTATTTGTATTTTGCTGTTGGGCCCTATTATAAGATGTTTGTGTTGAACTTTCACAGGTTACAAGTGTACATGTGCCACTAAAGGGGTAACTTTTATTTAATCTCTCAAGTGTATCAGCACAGCTCCTTTCCAGAGCAATGAGTCTGTTATTGAATAAACTGATTTTGAGTGTCATATCCTCATTCTGTTTACATTTAAAGCATTTAAAAGTATTATTTTTGATGATACCAGGGTGTATGCAGTACATGACACGACTACAACATTTATACAGTTCCCTACCATCCTTACGAGTAAGTGTCTCATTCATTGTCACCTATAGGTAATACCAGTGAACAGTAACAATAAGACAGATGGTCACTAACAGTAGTTAAATTCCTGAAGTAATGTAGCTAAACAGCCTCCCGCCAAGCCCGTCAAACACGCAAACACTCGCAGATGTGCCGACGCATGCTCGCCCTACTCTAGCTTGCCCTGCTCATCGCAGCCTGAGATAATATGTGCTGTAGGGACCTGAAAGTGCTTATCGGGTCAGGAGCTTCAGTAGGCTAGAGAAAACAATAAAATAGTGCTAAAAAGCACAAGTGAAGGCACAACTCTGAATGTTTGTGCAAAAGAACGCCCAAGGGAGACCCAGAAAAATAACCCTGCTAAAATGAATGATTTGTAGTTCCCATTGCATTTTCGGGAACTACAGCTCCTCCTCCTGCTTCCTGGATTGTGTCAGCAGGGCTCCAAACAAGTAGTCATACAATTAAAATTACACAGACACAAATAAAATATTACATGGGCAGTTCAACAGAGTGTAGGAATTACAACACCTACTCACTCAACGTCTAAAGAGATGTACAAGAACGAGGGGGCATGATATGTAATTGGAAGGTGGCAGGCTGAGGGGAAAAGTGAGGATGTTTTTTTTCATGGAGAGGGTGGCGGACACATGGAATAGACTGCCACAGGACATGGTGGGGGTGAGCACAATGGAGAGTTTTAAACATGCATGGGACAGACATAAGGGTACCTTAGAGGTGGGAAGATGGGATGAAAAGCCATTGATCAGTTAGGGTCAGAGGCTAAAACCTAGAGTAAGGCTTTCAGGCAGAATGGACAGGCCTCACGGTCCTTATTTGCCCACAATTTCTATATCTCAGTAGTTCCTAGGATAAAGAGGTGGTACAGCTGGACTCCAGAAGATTACAGGTCAGGGAGAGTGAGGAGATATTGATTGTTACCAGTCAGAGAGGGGTACCACTCAACACCAGGGACTACCTGGAATGGGTCAGGGAGGGTGGACTGGTGGACACTATATCTGCTCATTGTCAGTCAGGGAGAGTGAGTGGGTATATTCTTGGGCAACAGGGAATACACAAATCAAATCAGGGAGAGGGTCAGAGTTTCCATTGGATACACTAGACTAAATTGTACAAGGCTTGGACTTTCAGGAGGCAGGTGGGAAATGCTGCAGTGTGAGGAAGTTGTGTGATCAAATAGGGGCTTAGTCAGGTGGTAGTAATATGTGGAGGGACACACATCTTGAGTGGGCAGTGCAAGGCTTGGAGGAGGGTGTCACTGTCTGAGGACCAAGAAATGACTATTACAAGAAAAAAAATGCTACCAATGGCCCCTATGCACGAATAGGGCATAGGTACTATAAACGCGAGTACCCTGCCTGTAACCCTGCACTTGTTGACAGGTGCCTACTGTACCCGCCAATGCTGGCCACTCTGTCCATGGGCTTCTCCCCCCATCTCCAGCATGCACGGTTCCACAGGGTGGCTGGGGGAGGAGCCATTGTCCTGGGTGGGCATCCAATGGGATGCCCCCGAGACCCATAGTGGATCCCGTGTATAGGGCGGAGTGGGTCCAGAGCTGTGCATGCCAATTGCAGGCACCAAGACCCGCATAGCATCCTTTAGTTCCAGTGCTGGCACTCAAGAAATTTCTGGCTACTCACCCATATAGCCACCCCTGCTGCCAGCAGTCAGTCGTAGTATGGTGTGCCCTGTCCTGGTCCCCCAACGACTCCAGGCCTGTGCCCATGGGGGTGCACAATGGGTTAAGACAGGATCTCCTTGGCATACCCTGTGTCAACCTTCGCACCCATTCAGACAGCACTATGTGGGTTAGTGAATACTGCGTAGTGCTGGCACACACCCAGAATGCCCCCAGCGCAGAGCTGTCCATGGATGTGGGGGATCGGGTGCAGTGGGTCTGCATGTTCCCCCTTCATGCATGCCACACAGGGGGTGTAGTGGGTGCCTGGTGATTTTGCACCCCAGATACACATGCACAGCCACTCTGCACCAATAGTGCATAGTGCCCAGTGAGAGGGTCTGTGGTGTGCCATCATCTTAACTTTGCTCTTTATTGACTTTGTCTACTGGTTCCTTGGAGTGGCAGGGAGAAGGAAGTCAGTGTGACCCAGAGGGACAGCATGGACCTGGAGAGACTGGTGCTGGTGCAGGTGCTGCACAGGGACAGGGCCATGTGAGTCTGGAGGAGAGGAGTAACCCTGGGACAAGTGCAGCTACTGTGGTCCAGACAAAGGTCCATGGGAACTGATAGAGCCAAGGTGGGCTATATAGCCTAGGACTAAGGCAGGGGGAGCTTGGGTTGCCCTGGGGCAGGGCTATTGGTGCTGAGGGAGAGGTAGGTTGGCTTGGGTAGCTTGTAGCAGGGGGAGCTGATACCTTTGGCAGGGATTAGAGGTGGGGGGAGGGGGAGGGGGCAGGGGCCACTATCCACCCATGTTGTGGTTGTATATATTTACAGATGCTTTTTGTGGTGATTGGGGGGGCACTTATACTACCACTTAGTCTATGTTTGCCTTACTTTCTATGTTTCTGAGAAATTTAAGGCACACATTGATAATTTTCTTTGTTGTAAAGTGTGCTTTGAGCAAAGGAATTTCAAATATGTCCAGCAACAACTTGTTATTGACCAGTGGGTGGTGGATATAATTGCCGGCTTTTAGCTGTAAGCACAGACATTTAACATTAAGTGTTAAATGTACTCGAGTATTGTGAGGCCTATAAGCATGATTTAGATTGAATTTAGGAAAAAGTGTAAATTTATTGCAGTTTTTTCTAATGAACATAAAAAAGATATAGTATAGAACTGTGTTTTAATGTTCAAGTTTATTCATCACTCATTTTTGTCATAAAGTAACATGCCTATGCATGCCTATGCAGTTTCAATCATTATTTCTCCTGGTTCAGGTGATTCTACACAGCGAACAATCTGAACCCTCCATTTGGTGTAATCTTCTTCAAATCGGTCAAATGTCAACAAAGATAAGTTAACTTATATTGATTTTTATTGACTTTCATATGAGGAGTTAAAGAAGCTGTGCAAACAACTTTTTATGTGCTTTAAAATGGTACCTGTCTGTTACCACTCCCCACATGTGCATAGGAGTGCAGTGGGAACAGGGAACCTGATGCAAGTTGAGTGGAAGACTCCAGCAGGCATCCAGCTGGATTCCCATTCTGCCAGCAGACTGGATCCCCTGAACCATGCAGAGAAGGGGATTGTAGGTGCTGGTGTATCATTACATTAAGGAGCTGTGTAAAAGTGCCAGTACATTTTAGACCACTAACAGAGGCAGATACACTGGAAAATGAAGGGTGTAGGCAACAGGATTTCTGCATTGCTTCACATTGTCTGCATGCACATGGATACATATTGAGCAACAGCTGGATATTGGTGCAGCCCAAAGCTGTCACTCAACATGAAACCCTGACCACATGAGGATTACAAGAGCAGCATACAGACTCTGTGTGCCACAGAGGGATAGAGTTACAGTCAGAATTGCAGCATTCACAAACACATCCTGTCAATTTGTTTCTTTTACACTAGGTAGGGATGGGGATAAGAGGATGGGAATACCCTCAAGCCATGATGGGATATTCTCTGCTTTGAGGGGCACATACAACAGGATGCCTACAAGCACATGGTACCTAGGGCAGTGTGCATTTTTCTACAGAACCCCACTATGGCTCAATGAAGTCCCCAGGGTCATTTGTAATCCCACCAGCCTTGTCAGCTTCAAATTCAATCTCAAGCACTACCTTACCTCCAACACTGTGTGTGGCTGTTTCCCCAAAGTCTGACTCACTGCCATCTGGTTGCCCCTGGCCAAGTGCTGCTGCTCGCTACTATAAATTATCTCAGGGCTGTACCCCAGTCCCCATTACTCAGCCATGACTCCTTCCCCTGCATAACCCCTCATCTGCTCTCCCACGCCTCCTCTGCTCCCCCACACCTCACCCCAGCCCAATTGTCCTCCTCCTCCTGCAGCTCCCCACCTGCAGACCACCCACCCCTAGTTTGAACTGCCTGCCCTCCTAGCCCCCTCCCACCCTGCAGTATCTTGACAAAGCCTCTAGCTGGAGAATGCTCACTGCCCTCCCTCATCCCGCCACCCTTAGGAGGTGTTACCACCAGCCCTCTGCTACCACTCCCAGCCCTCTTCCTTTTCAGTTTCAGTCCACCCAGCTCCCCCTCACCCCCATGTGCCACGACAATGCCTCTTGATCAATGCCAGAGGCTGCTTCCTGTCCCCCCCCTCCTCCTCCCCAGGAGGGGCTATCACCCTACACCTGATCACTGCTGTTGCCTCTCTGCCCACATCTCTCAGGGGGCTCCTTTCCGCACACCACTAACCCTGGCCCACCAAGCCTTCTGTTGGGCCTCTACAACTGTTTCAATATCCAGCAGTATTTTTAACACCTCCAGATTATAACAATGTCTGTATTCCTATGTCCAATAGCCTGTACCATTACTGACTGTATGTCTGTGATCTGTCCCTTGACATGGAACCTTTCTAAAAGAGCCTTGACTCAAAGGTATTTCCGAATCTTAAATAAATAAATATAGGCCACGTGCTGTACTCCAGCTGTACTTGCCAGCAAGCCCAGCTGTAGGTGTGGCTCACAGGAACAGGTTTTGAGTAAGCTCCATCATGCATGTGGCCTGTATACAGTTCCAGTGCATTAGGGCAGGCTAGCTAGCCTGCCCCCACGTACTAGCACTGTATATAGGCCATATGTATGCTGCTGCTCAAAGCCTGTTCTCATGAGCAGCACCTACAGCTGGGATAGCTGCAAGCACAGCTGGAGCACAGCATGCGGCCTATGCTGCACAAATTGCATATATGGCCCAATATGAATACTAATCGAGTACTACAATACTACTACTTTACCACTGTTGAGAAGTATTCAATTAGTCTTCATTAGTCTTCACTGATATTCAGTTATGCAATTCAGAAGTACTCATTTAAGTAATCATCTAATCTTCGCAGCAATGCCTTAATTTGCATATAAGACTACCTAACTACTAACCGAATACTTACTTATCACTAAGTTAGTCTTCAAATACATAGCTCATTTAAATTTTTCAGCTCATGGGCAGACTACTTTACTACTACTGAATATTAGCCAAAAATGATCATAAAATTACTATTTCAATACAAGCAAAGAATACAAAATGAAGACAAAAATTAGTATTCGAACTTCGGTGAGGAGGGGTTAAACTAGTTCTCAACAAGGCCTGTCATTTTGTTCTTGATGCTGATAGACTCACCCACACTTGTTCCCTCTACTCTCTAACCAACTAGCTTCCCCTGTAGGAAAGAATTAAATTCCACACCTGCCATCTAGGCAAACACTCTTACGGGCCTCATAACACCGGCATTATTAAACCTTCTGCATCCTGTCCTAAACTAATATTCCACCAGAAATGTGTCAAGAAATGCTCTTACTGTACCTTTTCGTAGGCAAGCCTTGCAATGCACTGTTTTGCTGTTAGGGTTCCACAGTGGTTGAATGACCTACCAGATACTCTGATGATCCTCCCCCAAATTAGTCAGTTTAAAAGGCAATTAAAGCAAATCCTTACTCCCTGTGTCAGTTGTGATTGTCACTGATCTTCTTCCAACTATGTTTGAGTAACCTTCCTGGCACATGACTTAGCTCTTATAGTTTGCCATTATCCTGCTCTTAGTACTATCTCTGACATGTTGACATGTACCTAGACTAGGGCTGGGCAGATTGTTCTGCAGGAGATCTGGACCCCAGGATTGACCCCGCAATCCATGGACCAGGATAAATACGGACTTCACCAAAGAAGTCTGGTTCCAGGTCTATGGAAGTACCATTTGTGCCATTTTGTGTATTGTTGCCATGGGGATGCCATCAGCATGCTCACTCCATGTACAGGCGGCCGGCGGCATCCAATCAGGCAACAGACGGTCACATGACAAACTCACAGTATATAACCATGCTGACTGCACAACTTGGCCCAGACAAGAGGAGGATGGTCAGAGGAGCACTTTGCTCACTCACTGCAGCAGACAGCCACCAGAAGAAGTTGCCAAAAGGAAAACAAAATATATAAAATATACATTTTTGGAGGGAAGGGAAGAGAAACTAGGAGAGAAAGGGGATTTACTGGGGGGGGGGAGAAACGGATCATCAGGAAGGGTGATGGGTCGGGACTGGAGAAAGGAAGAATCTGGATTGACTAGGGAGATAGTGGTGACCTGGGTGACTGCTGGGGGGGATTCAAAAGGTAGACAGTGTGGCAGTCTGACTGTGTATATGAGCAAGGGCAGGCAGTCTGACTATGTATATGAGCAAGGGCAGGCTGGCAAATCTTTAACATGAGCCATTGCAGAAGATCCAGAGGAGAGAGGGAGAGACTACTGGAGGCCCAAGAGAAATTTTACAGTTACAGAAAATCTCAAATGAAAGTTTTTTCTTTTCTAGGCCTCAGACAGTGTATGTGTGTATACATGAGCAAGGGCAGGCTGGCAAAATATTTTACTATTGCCATTCCAGATCCAGAGGAGAGAGGGAGAGACTACTAGGGGTCCCAGAGAAATTTTACAGTTACAGAAAATCACAGATATGTTTTTTTCCTTGCTTCAGTGTGGTTGTATGTACAAGGCAAGGGCAGCAGGCCAGCAAAATAAATCTTTGACTTGTGCCATCCAGAGAAGAGAGACAGCGAGACTGAAGGGGGGCTCATGAGAAACATAACAGTCCCAGAAATCGCAAATAAAAAGTTGTTTTCCTAACTTTTCAATGTGGCTGTGTGTACAGGGCAAGGGCAACAGGCTGGCAAAATAATTCTTCGACTTTTGCCATTTAATCATGAATCACAATCACTAGTTAACGTTCATTCACGATTTCATCCAGAAGGGAGACAGAGAGACTACAGGGGGGCCCCCGAGAAATTTAACAGTCCTAGAAATCCAAAATAAAAATTTTTTTCCTGGCTTCAGTGTGGCTGTGTATACAGGGCAAGGGCAGCAGACTGGCAAAATACATTTTTGACTTGTGCCTTCCTGAGGGGAGAGAGACTTCAGAGGGGCCCACAAGAAATTTAACAGTACCAGAAATCCTAAATAATTTTTTTTCCTGGCTTCAGTGTGTCTGTGTGTACAGGGCAAGGGCGGCAGGCTGTCAAAATAAATCTTTTATTTTCGTATAGCTGTTTGGTCCCTGTTGCCTCTTCCTGCCAACTGGTGACAGGAACACATAGATATTTTACATGTTTTTGTCCCCTGACCCCTCCCAAGTCCCCGAAACACGACTGTATGGGTGTGTTGAGGTACAATATGCACCCCGTGGCACCAGCTCAGCCATTCCACCTCCTGTAACTGTTTGCCACCCCCTGTCCACCTACGCTACCCACCAGACCTCCCCCCAGTAAGAGTGGAACTACTGGAGGGTGCCAACCCACCTTCACCACCCTCAGGAGAGGAGATCTGTCCATCAGCATGCTTGATCCTGCTTTATCCTCCCTCCATGCCAGAACCCTGACGAACTGAGGTCATTCCTAAACCCAGGTCGCTGGCATAGCACAAGGTGTGGCATCCAGCGCCTCAACCCTCAGCGCCACTGGGCCAGCATCAAAATAAATCTTTGACTTGTGCCATACCATCACGATCACTTGTTAACATTCATTCATGATTTCATGTATTAAAAAAAATACTGTTCAGACAAACAACATGCATGTTGATGCGCCTGTGCTGCTGGATGTGGGTGGCCATGGGGATAATCTGACTTTGTGACTCATAGCAGGCTGTTTACACTACAACACAAGTAAAGTACAACTACTGTACACACTAACGTCATCATCACTCATTCCCCATTATTCTTCCTTATTATCATTACTTTTATAGTATATTGTGTTGCATTATGTATAAGCATTAACCAACCCCCAGTGTGGGGCTGTGCTGCCTGTGACTATGGACCAGATGTGTCTACATCTCCAATTCAAATTCTGAGGCACACTTAACAGTTGCTGAATTTGATCACTTAACAGTAATTAACCGTACTGTAGGAGTCAGTCAGGTAATATTGGAAGGAAGTAGTGGTGGACTGCTGTACTGTCAGTGTGCTGTGTACAGTCATGAGTCACGACAGTAAATTCATCCCAGCCCTGTGGGTGGGAGTCATCAGAAGGACATCATGTTAGTTTGAGGGATCTTTTTTACAGGTTAGAATACTAAGAAAAAATGGATCAAAGTGTTGATGAAGCACATTCTATTTCACAGGTAGGCAGTGACACTGCAAAATACAGCAATCAGCCTGAAAAAGCCTGAAAAAGAAAAACAAAATCAAACCTCAAAAATGGATCTTTTCATGCCTAAGATTTCATCTTCCAAGCAAATGCCTGAATCCAAAAAAGGTGAATGTCTTGGATCATCATCAGCCCAAAGTAAAAAAAAAAAGTTATGTAGTTAAAAAAAACTAAAGGCTTGGTGGGTACCGCCTGCAGAGGCACCCAATGGTATGGAACAATTGCATACTATGCTACTGCCAGTCCCTCACTCTCATCCAATTCTTCTGAGGTTGAATCCGAAGAGGGTAATAATAAAGATGAAGAGAAAGATCATAGAAACACAGAATTTGATGGCAGATAAGGACCGCTTGGCCCACCCAGTCTGCCCATTTCCCTACCTACTGGATAAGCTGCAGATCCTAGTTAACCAGCAGCCTACTTCTTCCTACCCCAACCCCCTAGAATTACCTTATGACTGTCCCATGCATGCTTGAATTCCACCACTGTTTTTGACTCCACAACCTCCTCCGGAAGGCCCTTCCATGCATCCACAACCCTCTCTGTGAAAAAATACTTCCTTAAATTAACTCTGAGCCCCCCATCTTCAAATTGTGCCCCCTTGTTCTTGCACACCTCTTTTTTTGAAAGATGCTACCCTCTTGGACTTTGTTGATTCCCTTGAGGTACTTGAAAGTTTCTATCATGTCCCCCCTCTCCCTCCTTTCCTCGAGGCTATACATATTAAGCTCCTTAAGTCTCTCTTCATATGTCTTCCGGTGCAGACCCTGCACCATTTTAGTTGCCCTCCTCTGGACAGCTTCCATCCTGTCTATGTCTTTGCAAAGACTGGGTCTCCAGAACTGCATGCAGTACTCCAGATGGGGTCTGACCAGCTATCTGTATAGTGGGATAATAACTTCCTGTTTTCTACTGCTGATGCCTCTCCCTATGCATCCCAGTATCCCCCCAGCCCTCCTTGCTGCCCTCTCACATTGCTCGCCCACCTTTAGGTCATCTGATATGACTACCCCCAGGTCCCTTTCCATTTTTGTTGTTGTTAGTATCTCACCCCCCATTGTGTACTCTTCCCCTGGGTTTTTGTTTCCCAGGTGCATTACCTTGCACTTCTTAGCATTGAATCTAAACTGCCATACATTTGACCATTCCTCTAACCTTGACAAGTCCCTTTTCATCCTTTCCACCCCACCTTGTGCATTAACTCTGTTGCAGATCTTTGTGTCATCTGCAAAGAGACATACTTTTCCTTCCAGTCCCTCTGCAATGTCGCTTATAAAGACATTGAAGAGGACCGGTCCTAATACTGAACCCTGCGGTACCCCACTAGTAACCCCTCTTTCTTCAGAGTGGACTCCATCTACTATTACTCTCTGTGTCCTATTCTCCAGCCAATTCTTTACGCAGGCTGGCATCTTGGGACCCACTCCCAGGCTAGCTAACTTGTATATTAATCTTTTGTGTAGGACTGTGTCAAATGCCTTGCTAAAGTCTAGGTAGGCCATGTCCGCAGCCCCTCCCTGATCTACTACTTTGGTCACCCAGTCAAAGAAATCTATCAGATTTGTCTGGCATGACCTTCCTGCTGTGAATCCATGCTGCCTTGGGTCCTGTGCCCCTCTGGCTTCTAGATACTCAACAATTCCTTCCTTCAGAAGTGATTCCATCATTTTCCCTACCACTGAGGTTAAACTAACAGGTCTGTAGTTTTCTGCTTCTGCCTTGCTCCCACTTTTGTGAAGGGGAATCACATCTGCCCTCCTCCAGTCCTCGGGTACCACCCCATCCTCCCATGATTTGTTAAACAGGGTAGTCAGTGGTGTCACTAATTCTACCTTTAGTTCTTTTAGAATTCTGGGATGAATCCCATCAGGCCCCATTGCTTTGTCCACCTTCATTTTAAGAGTTCTTTCAGAACCCTTTCTTCTGTAAATGGGCTGGTATCAACTTCGTATCCAGAATGTTTCTACTGTTTGTTTTAGGTACCTCCCCTCTTCCTTTGTAAATACTGAGCAAAATATTTGTTTAGTATCTCTGCCTTTTCACAGTCACCCTCTGCCCCCCATTAAGCCTCATTATCCCTCCCTTGGTCTTCCTTCACTCCCTGATGTACCTATAAAAGGTTTCATCCCCCTTCTTAACTGAGTTGGCTATCTTTTCCTCGGTTTCGGCCTTTGCTGTTTTGACTGCCTTCCCAGCTTCCTTTTGTTTTAACTTATACAGTTCTCTGTCCTGCTCCTTCTGTGATTCCTTGTACTTCCTGAAAGCTTTCTTTTTCTCTTGAACCTTCACTGCCACTTCCTTTGAGAACCATAGTGGTTTCTTACATCATTTAGTTTTGTTTATTTGCTTCACACAAAGGCTTGTTACCTCTGTGATGGCAGTTTTTATTATTCCCCACTGTTCTTCCACCCCTCCTTCCTGCCCATTTGCTTGTGCATTCCTTAGGCACTCACCCATTTTGGCAAAGTCAGCCCTCCTAAAGTCCAGTACCTTTGCCTTTGTATGGCTTGACTCTATTGCTGTGTTGCTTGTAACCATACTGTTCGATGGTCGCTAGTTCCCAGATGGCTACCCATGTCTACATCTGTGATCCTCTCTTCATCTCCATTTGAGAGAACCAGGTCTAAGATTGCTCCCTCTCGAGTGGGCTCCAATACTAGTTGTCTAAGGCATGCCCCCTGTAGGGCATCTAGAATAACTCCACTCTTTGAAGTGGCTGCTGCAACTGCACTCCAGTTAACATCTGGCATATTCAGATCACCCATCAGCAATATCTCCCCTTTTTCTGCCATACTAAGTATACTTTCTATCATTTCCTTGTCCATTTCTTCCCCCTGAGAAGGAGGTCTGTATACAACCCCTGTGCGGATTGTGGTGCCATTGCCGGTCTCCAAATTTACCCACAGTGCTTCTTCTCCTCCCTGTTTTCCCTTTTGTTCTGTTGCTTTGATTCCTTCCCTTATGTAAAGAGCTACTCCTCCTCTTTTACCCTCTCTGTCCCTCCTGTAGATAGTGTATCCTGGTATGTTTATGTCCTAGTCATGATTTTGTGCAAACCATGTTTCTGTGACTGCCACGATATCCAGATGTTCCTCCTCCATCAAGGCCACTAATTCAGGAAGCTTGTTACTCAGACTATGGGCATTGGTACTCATTGCTTTCCATTTTTTGATGGCTTTACCTTCTGTTGCAGCATCCCCCACTGACCTTTCTACCTCGGTCTTTTTCTCATTTAGTACCGTGTTTTGTAGGGAGAGGCTGGGATTTTCCTGCTGCTTATCAGTGCCTCCCCCCTTGTCTAGTTTAAAAGCTTGCCAATGAAGCATTTAAACCGATTGCTCAAAAGACTTGTTCCCTTCCTGGACAGATGCAGACCATCCTGCCAGTATAGGCTGGTGTCCCTCCAGGTGGAACCCCAGTCCCCAATGAAGCCAAACCCCTGTGCTCCACACCATTTTTTCAACCATTCATTAAACTGCATGGTGCAAAGTACCCTTGTCTCACTCATGCCATTGACAGGCAGCACCTCTGAGAAGGATACTGTGTGTGCTACTTGTCTTAGGCCCCTCCCCAGTTCTAAAAAGTCCTTCTGCACTGCTCTAATCTCATGTTGAGATAAGTCATTTGTCCCTAGGTGGACAATGACATCCAGCTCAGACTCCCATGCAGCTGTTCTCATGATCCTGAGGATGCGCTTCCTGTCCCTCCAAGCCATGGCACCAGGCAGGCACGTTACTTCAGTTTTCCATGCTCCCCAGTTCTATCCCCCTAATAATTGAGTCCTCCACCAGGAGCTGCTTCCTTTCCTTGTGGTGTCCTCTGCCTCCTTCCTGTGGGCCTCCCTTGTGACAGGTGTCCTCAGCCTCCTTAATCTCCTCTGTGGGTTCATCCATAGGGGAGCTGTGCTCCCCCAGAATGGTGTATGGATTGTGGAGTGGAACAACTGACTGGGTGTGCCTCTGTTCCATGATCCTCACCCTCCCTGAGCCCACTGTGGTCCAACTGCTGTGCTTTCTTTGCAACCTCTGAAGTAGTGGTGGTGGCTCTGGTGCTCCCTGGATGGGGGAGGTTCCATTCCTACCATCCAGTCTGGTCTGGGGGAAGGTTCCCTTACTGCTGTCCAGTGTGGCCTGAAGACAGGCAAATTCCTCCCTCAGGGCAGAGAGTTGTCTGCAAATAGGGCAGCATCTTAGCCTCCAGAAAGACTCCCGGAAGACTGCTGACCCACAGCCATTACATTGCACTACTCCCCACATGATTATGTACTTTTGTGTGTGTGTGTGTGTGTGTGTGTGTGTGTTTGTGTGTGTGATTGGTTTGTTATATAGAAATATATATATTATACAATGTGTATGCTTATATTTTCAGTGCTGTGTGATAGAGAGGATATGACATTGATATGCACCTTGCACTCTTGAGGAAATGATGTCAGAACCCCAGGTGTAAAGGAACTATTTCCAGTGGTGGATGGAGTGAGGGGTGGGAAGGGTTGGGCTAAACTGTGCCCTCAAAAAACAATCAGCTAAGAGCTCTGACCCACCGCTGCGATGAGTGCCTTCCTGTCAGCAAGATACCATACACAACAATTTGACAGAGAAAATCCCCTGCTAATCAAACAGAGAAAAATCCAGACATCCAAGTCAGACACAGGTAAACCTCCCCAGCCCCAAAACAGCCTGGTGGTTTGTGCTCCGAAAGCAGTCAGCCCCAAAATAAGTCAGCTGTGCTTTAAACAGGCAGCACAAGGTTTACTGAAGGGAATGGAAATTGCAGATGAGGAAGAAACAGGCAGAAATGTTTTTGTTGTTGGGGGGGCAGTGAGAATAAATCACAAGAGGAACACACCCAAGAAAAATCCAGGGCAGGGACCCTGAAAAGGTGATGGAGGTGCTGTGCCTTCCTGGGAAAAAACTAAAAAAATATCTTTTGGTCATACTTCTCCATTAGTGCATCCAATGAGTTGATAGCAACATGCGCTATTTGTAAACGGCCAATCAGCAGGGGTAAAAAGAAAGGAGCATTGGGAACTTTAGCACTGAAAAGGCACCTAGACAGATGTCATAACATTACTAAGAATGCCAGTCATGATACTCAAAGAGAAAGTGACAGTGATAGCTCACTACACTCAGGGGTAACTCCCATAGATGAAAGCAGTGGCAGCCCCGGCAGCACTACTGAAACACCTCCACCATCACTTCCTCCCATTTAAAGGACTCCTCCTACTGTTACTGAAAGTAACCATGTGTTCAAAAGCCCTCCTCCTCCTTCAAGGAGACAGCTTACCATCTCAGAAACATATGAGCATAAAGCCAAATATGCCTCGACTCACCCTGCTGCTGTTACAATAGCCAAAAAAATTTCAGAAATGAGCTGTTGATTTGCTATCATATAATGTCGTTCAACATATAGGATTCAGGCGGCTGCTTGAGTACCTCAAACCTCAATATAGTATACCATCGCGGAAATATATATATATTTTTTTTTTTTTATTTAGTATACTTTATTCACTTTTTCAACAACATCCATAATACACAATGGGTTGCTAGGCATAAGCACTTCTACATAATAATATGAAACATGCCATAATAGCCTTGTAGTTACATCAGCTAAAATAATCACATTCCATTCTAAAATCCACTACATTATCCCAAACTAACAGCCCCGCACCCTCTTCCCATAAATCCATACCCCCCATTTACCCCTCAACCCTCACCCATGTCAAGTGTGTACATATTCTACCATCATAGTTGCCACATTGGGTTCCACCTGTTGAGCAAAAGATCCACTAACTATTGGGTCAGTGTGGATTATAGGCAATAAGCAAGGCTTCCAAAGGGCCCCATCTGGGCTGATATAAGTGCGGTCGGTTACCCATGAACAGGATATGCTTTTCTAGTTGCATCTCCTTATACCACTCCCTCACAGACAATCACTCTTCCTCCTTCCAATGTCTCATAATAATAAGTTTGGCTACTGCCGAGACTAAAGCAATATATGCCATCTTGGTTTTGGGAGTACCCCTCGGCAACAAATATAATAGACATATTTCCAGGGTAAAGAGGGGATCAAGTCCAAGCCACGGATCCAGCAGCAGTTTGATAGCCTGCCAAAAGGTCTGGACAAGGGAACAGCCCCACAACATATGATATAGATAGCCAGGGGCGAGGCGACACCTGGTGCACACAGGAGAAGGGGCGCGTCCCACCTTATGTAGACTAGCTGGTGTGAAATATAAGTTATTCATAATATTGAACTGTATCATTCGTAACCTGTCCTGTTTGACAAAAGTATAATTGTTCCTCCAAGCCCGTCCCCAGATCTCTGCATCAGGTGAAATTGATAACTCCTGGGCCCAGTAATAACCGATCCCCCGGGGTAGGCTAACATCCAAAGCCTGTAACTCTTTGTAAGTTTTGGACACTGCGTGCAAGTCACCGGCTGCCTGCAAGAGCTTATTCAATTTCTCTGAGTATGACCAATTGGTGTCGCCCCTCCCCATATGGCTTTTGATCGCCTCTACGACCTGCCTATGTTTGAAAAAATCTGTAGCAGAGACTGGATAACGTGCACGAAAAGTTGAAAACGACATCAATTGGTCACCCTCAAAGAGATCAGCGACCTTCCTATCGGTCAGGAACAGCCAGAATGTGGGCGATATGGGTTTATGGTCTATTTGAAAATGGGGGTTACCCACAATAGACTGATCCAAGGATGCATGCCAGTTACATGAAAGAAATGTTTGTATCTGCTGGAGGGCCCGAACTGACCATCCTATGGGGGTATTATTCAACTTACTAGGGAGCTTCGAGGGGCTGACATAAATCGAAGAGGGAAGCTTACCCTGGAACTGGGATATTAGTGACTGCTATATGTCCAGCCACAGGGGAGTATATGCCTGATTCTCATTTTCTAAACCTACTCTTGGCCAATGGGCTACTCTACTGAGGTGATGAGCACAGTAGTAGGTAATGAAAGAGGGTAATGCAAGTCCACCCTGTCTTTTGGGCCCCGTAAGTTTATGGTATGTTCGTCTAACTTTTTGGCCCCTCCACAGAAAGGCATTTATAATTGACTGTAAGTAGTAAAACCACTTTTTGGGAAGATAGCACCCTAGCATCCTGACCAGATATAGAACCCTGGGCAAGACATTCATTTTTACTATGTTAGCTCTCCCCCATAGTGTAAGCAGAAGATTGTCCCATCTTTCCAGATCCGATTTAATAACCTTGAGTAGTTCTGTAAGGTTCGATTTTATCATGGCGGGGAGATCTCTGGCCACATGAATACCTAAGTAGGTAAGAGTATCTGGTGCCCATTCCAAACTGGTGCCATTTATAGAGGCCCGGGTGGTCCTATCATTCAAGGAAAAAACTTTGGATTTGGACACGTTAAGCTTGTAATGGGAAACCTCTCTGAAAGACATAATCAGCCTCAGAAGCACTGGGATCCCGACTACCGGTTCCTCAATATGTATCAGCAAGTCATCTGCCTAGGCAGACAGGGTATACCATTGTTCCCCTAATTTAATACCTTTAATTTGAGGGGAGGCAGTTATTTTCCTGAGGAGGGGCTCCAAATAAAGATTAAACAGGAGAGGGGAAAGCGGGCACCCCTGCCTTGTCCCCCTCTGGAGCCGAAAAGGGCCAGACAGGGTGCCATTGCACCAAACCTGTGCAGATGGGGAGGAATATAGGATCTGAACCCATTTAATAAATCCAGTTGGGAGGCTGTATCATGCCATTGCTAGGAATAAGAAGTCCCAAGAGACCATGTCGAAGGCCTTCTCGGCATCCAGGGACATCAACACCGCCGTGGAGTCGGAGTCCCTGGATGCCGAGAGGATGTGCATGATCTTTCGCATGTGGTCAATGGATGATCTCCCCACCATGAACCCAATTTGCTCCCGCCCAATAAGAGTAGCTAGAACTGGGCTTAATCTGTTGGCCAGGATCTTCGCCAAGATCTTGACGTCAGAGTTGATCAGCGAGATAGTCGGTAGCTGGCGGGATTAAGGGGGTCTTTCCCCGGTTTGGGGATGAGAGTAATCAACGCTTTTAAGAAACTATCTTCCAACATACCCTCAGAGTGCCTATGATTGAAAACATCTGTGAGCAGGGGGGCAAGATCTAGCATACAAACTTTGTACAAATTGTTAGAGAGACCATCTGGTCCCGGCACTCTATCCATTGCCTGTTGCTGGATGGCTTGTGTAACCTCCTGTACCGTTATCGGATTACCCAATGCATTGGCACTCTGAGGAGTCACTGTCGGTAACTTTACTGAGGCTAGATCATCGAGAATGGTCTGAGCGTTGGGATGGCCTGCCTGATCGACTGAATACAGTCTTGTGTAGTAGGTCTTCATCTCCTCCACTACTTCCCTGGGTGACGTTATAAGTTGACTACCCACTTTAAGACCAGCAATGAAGTGTGAAGCCTCTATCTGCCTAAGCCCTAGGGCAAGCAACTTTCCAGCTTTTTCCCCGGCGTCAAGACATTTGATTTTGGTACGCCTCAGTGACAATTCTACCCTCTGAGTAATTAGGGCTGAGTACTGGGCCTGCAACCTACGTAGTGTTGCCCATTCAGCTTTGGGGGACTTATTATTGAGAGTGGCTTCCAACCTCCGAATATCTGAGAGCAAATTATCCTGCTGGGCTTTGTGTAACCTGGATCTAATGGACGTCAAGCGTAGGCATTCCCCTCTCAAAGCACATTTTGCTGCCGCCCAGACTATGTCAATTCTCAAAACTGAGCCCCTGTTTATTCAAAGAAAGTTGGTAAGAAAATCTCTTATCTGCTGTACAGTCTCAGACTTCTGGAGCAGCTGATTATTAAACCTCCAAACAAATTCCTTCCTAAGTCCCTTCCCAAAATGAAATGTTAGTGAGACAGGCGAATGATCAGATATGACCCTTTCATGAATTTTGGAGCCAACAACATTTGGGAGTGAGTGGGAACTTAATAAAATAAAGTCAATACGGGATAGTGATTTATGGGGGGGAGTAAAATGTGTATTGGCGCTCCATAGGATGTAGCACCCACCATACATCTAGGATGTTTGCACCATTCATCAGATCATGCAGTGCTCTCTGTGATGGGGAGAATCCCCACCTCTGAGGGTCAGATCTGTCCAACTGCATGTCTGGCACCACATTCCAGTCCCCTCCCAATATAGTTGTTAACGGTGGATTAGTAACTACCATACTTAATAAGTGAATAAAAAATACGGGGGCTTCTCCATTTGGGCCATATAGTGCACCCAGTAGAATTGGATGAGACTCTATACTACCCAGCAGGATAATATATCTCCCATTGGGATCATATTTCTCCCTCTTTAATCTAAAGGGGATATTTCTATTTATGAGAATGATCACTCCTCCACTGTTACTAGATCTCTCCGCACCAAAGGCCTGACCTACCCAGGCTTTGATAAACAAATGGGCATCTTCCCGTTTCATGTGCGTTTCCTGAAGGCAAACTATCCTTGCCTTTAATTGCTGCAGATGTCTGAGAATAACCAGCCTTTTGCCCTTGTCTTGGGCGCCCTTAATGTTCCAACTGATAACCTTGTATTGATTAATCATTGCCAGCAGATATATTACTATGAGGGTTTGCTCCCTTACTCAACCCAAAAAAAAAAAACCGTTGGCCTTAGGAAGATATCCTGTTCCCTGATATGCAGCATCAGCCACTTTAACTACACTTGACATCCTCCCCCCCTCCCTCAAAGAACCCTTTTCATTATCTATTACCCTTATTTCACCTATTATACCCTCCCCTATCAAATAAAACATTTTCCTTGATCCCCTATGTTCTCCCCCAGTTCCCAGGAACTGCAACTCCCAAATCACCACGGTGCGCAATGTCTTTCCACAGAGTATTACACACCATGCCCCACCGCTCCCCATCCTCCATTAAACAAAAAGTATGCCCAACCCAAGTATATTAGACAGTCTAATTTTCCTAAGATTTGAATGGAAACATTAGTTATTCAGAACATACAAATCACACCCCTGAATGATAATTGCAAGGGTTTTAGGATCACTTGCTTCATCCTGGCGAAATCCCCTGATAGGGGATGACAGTGGGAGGAGCAAGTCAATAACACTGAAAAAAGAAAGAAATAAGAGGTTAATGTAATACAATAAGTCTCCAATTAGTAATTCACATTGTTCTCGATAACTGGATTCAGTTAGTGCAGTTGCCATAGTCTCCCAAGCCTCCAGTCGCTATGTATCACAGCCGAAAACCGTGGAGGCTAACAGATGGTCCAATTGTCTCGTGAAGCACTCACCGCTCCCAAGGTTGATGCTAGATCAGTCCCATTTGCTCTTCCCCACCGTTTGCGCCTTCCATTCAGATGGGCCTCTGGGTAGTAGGGGAAAGGCCCAAACCAGTTTATAACAGGAACAAAACTCTCATCCCATAATAAGGAGAAAACTCATGAGGGAATAGGGCAGCCAACTCCACCGGTAAAAAGCAGAACAAAAAGCAAAAGGATCAAGTGGGTAGTATCATTTGCGGTATTTCTTCCAGGATCATGTCCCAGCCGCAGCAGTCAGAATGTTCCCACACATCTCTGGTTACAATCCTTCATTGGCAAAAGAAAATGAAGCCCCTGATTAATCAGCATATGATTCAAGGTATACGTCCTGAAAGAGGCATGACTCCAGGAACAGTTCCCTTAGTGCTCGATGATGAGTATTCTAGGAACACTTTCAGTGGCCTCCCATGGCCACTACCTGTAAGACACAGCCCATTTGTTGAATTTCCACACTATTTCAATGTCCTGATGACCATTAAGTAAGCACCACAAAGATCTCATATACCAAAACTCTGTCACTACAATCTGTCATCAGATGCAGCATAACCCCCTATCTCATTCCATTCCTTTGAACAGGTCCGGGAGTAATTCTCGGAGCTCCGTCAGAGCTTGCTCTTTGTTTTCCAGAGAGATCCACTTGTCTTGGTGTTTAATCTGAAGCACTGCAGGATATCGCATTCTGAAGGGTTTACTAGCTGCAATCAGTCTAGAGACAATAGGATGCATTTCTTGCCATTTCGCCCTGACCGACTGGGTCTGGTCTTGCGCAATGCTAAGCCGGTGTCCTTCCCAGAGTATTTCTTGTAAATTCTTAATTTTAGCCAGGATATGCTGTTTATCTAAAAAATTGAGCAGGCGACAGATCAGGGGTCTTGGGAGGGAGCTGGAGGCCGGGGGCGGTCGTAGCGCCCGATGTGCTCGCTCGATAACATACGCGGCTCCATTTGGAGAAGGCCCTGCTATGTTTTCGAAGAATTTCTGGAGAAATAGAATCGGATTCAAGCCTTCTTCTTTTTTGGGCACACCAAATATTATTAGATTATTTCTCCTGCTCCTGCCCTCAAGATCTTCTAACTTCTCCTCAAGTCTTTTCAATGTTTTCCCGAGTTGTGTGATCGTCGAATCATTTTTGTCTTGCTTTCTCTCTAATGAAGTGATCTTAACTTCAGAGTCTCTAACTCTCATATTCAGGGCCTGCACCAAGGTTTTAATCTGCTGCATATCTTCTGCCATCTCTGTAATACGCTCATGGAACGGCCTCATTACCTCCAGAAATCTCTCGGAGACTGGGTTTTGATTTTCTCTCGATTGTTGGTGCCGAGGCCTCTTCGCGGCCTGCTCTTTTTCTGACGTCATTGGTGGCGATTGTCTCTGCGTCAGTTTCTTCATGAAAACGTCCATTTTTAAACAGACAGCTGTCCACTGCGAGGTTCTAGTGACCTTAGGATGTAAGTAAGGCACACTATTTGCGATTAAATCTATTAGAAAGTAGCATTTAATCTAACGGAGGTGCGGAGCTACGGGAGGTTGCTGCTGCCCTTCACCCTGTCATCACGTGACCGTGGAAATATTTCTTGACAACAGGGACTCCAGATCTTTATGATTTCATATGTAAAAAATTAAGACGCATCTTGTACAATGCTGTTGGGAGGGTGGTGCATCTCACAACAGATATCTGGACAAGCTGTCAGACTTAACATGTCATGCCAGTCACAGCACATTGGGCATGTTTTGACAATTCAAGTGGGACTGGGGACAGTGAAGCATCACAGTTTGCTGCTCTTAGAATGTTTTATTTGCCATCTGAACGTATCTCATACAACATCAGTGAAGAGCTCCAAAAACCAATACAGCAATGGCTCACTTCACAGGGACTGTCAGTTGGCTTTATAGTTGTTTATAATGGACCCAACATAAGGAATGCATTGGAGGAGGGGGGCTTTGTTCACATCTGCTGCTTTTCTCATTGCTTAAATTTAATAGTTCACGGTATTCTCCAGGAGACATGCATGCTGCTCGGATGTTGTCTGGCCAATATTCTCCACTCTTGATACCTCCGGAAGATTTTTTCCATCATTTGCTTACTCCTGCAGCAGTCGCAGATCTTGTATATTGAATGCTAATGGTTACATAGGCAGCTACTATTAATTCCATATAGAGCAACGTTTATTCACCTAAATACCAAGTGCTTTGGCGTCCCACCGCCATTTTCACCGTGGCGAGGTATGTGTTTTTACCATGCATCATACTTACTTGAGATATCTCATCACTCCTACAGAAACCTGATTTTCAGTAAAGTTAGCTGCCTCAATCTCATTATTATAGCTTACCCTAGCATACTGCTACATTACAATAAAGGAGAGGGGGGCTTGACATTGAACTGATGGACTTCCTAACATTATTTGGTATTTCAGCTGGGTCAGCTCGGAGCAGTGTTGGCCAGCATATACCATTAACCAACCTACCTGCATGATATCTGACTATGTTTCACCTATTATTACCTTCCTATTTCTTCATTGTGCACTATGCCCAAGCATTCACTGATCTCTGTAATTGTCAGGTCATGTCTCATCCATATTCTGCTTATATTATTATTATTTCCAGACTGCATCCTTTTTGGTACTCATTCATTACTTGTCTATATATTATCCTTGCAGTAGTTTAGTGCTTCATTCAGCACATACCAGCAGTACTCCCATCTCCATCCTTAACTCACACTTTCTGAAGTGCTTCCCCTGTCTACTGGGGATGGGAGTCCATTTCAATCATTACATCCTTCTACTACCAGCCTGACATCCTCCATCCCTAACTCTGTTGGACTGCATCGAGCGAAGGTTCGCATACCCTGACAACAGGGGATGGTAGTCATGTCTACCATCTATGGACTATTGCCATACCTTCTCTAACCATACCAGTTGCTGCTTCCCTTCAGGAGTGGAACTTCATCTTACTTACCACTTCAACATTCTCCATCCCTAAATCTGCTGGATAGCATCCAGTGAAGGTTAGCCCACCCTGACTACCGGGGTGGGAGCTGTGTCTCCAGTCTACACATTTCTACCAAACATTCTCTACCTTATGCTAGCTGCTGCTTCCCTTCAGGAATGGAACTCTCACACTCTGCGAACCATAATCATGTTACTTATGCTGCTTCAGGTCACTACTGTCCACCTCTTCTGTCTCTGATGGTTGTTTGAGTCTGCAGTCTTCTGCTTCATTGTATATGTTCTAAGCCTGATGCCCAGCTGCCGCTCCCTTCAGGAACAGGACTTTGCCCAACTGGCTTCTCTGTCTTACCTTATCTGCAGCTTAGACTCTTCATCCTATCTGCTGACTTCCATGGCCAGGAGTCTGCCTCTGACATGCACTTTCTCCACTATTGCATCTCCACTGTTGTGGAAGGCCCTTCAGGTACAGATATTCAACCTCATTCTCATCGTCCTGCATTTCCTAACCGCATCGATTCTGGATCTTCCTGCCTCGCTCATCCCTTCTGGATGCATGTGCCCCCATTTCACTGCTTCACATGTGTTTTTCTCCACTTTCTACTCAATGTCATGACCCTTCTGGACTTGGACCTCCTAATGCTGAGTGGTCTCCAATTCTCTTCACCACAGTTGTTCTTCCAGCCTCACCCTTCAAGTGTTACAGAGGCTACCTTGCCTGGTCCATGGCCCTAGCTCACATTGCTTAGTCCACTGTCTGCTTCTCTTCCTATTGCAGGTTGCTGCTTCCCTTCAGGACCAGGGCATTTTCATTCTTCCAGCCTTCCACCTCTCAACTCTGCCTGTGACTTCATCTGTGGAACCAGGACCTCATCATTTGGTTTGCCCCTTCTGCTTTGCCTGATTCCACTCCCATCCCATCCTTCCATGGACCTTTGTTCTCTAGCCCATTTGGCCTCCTTTCCCTCATCATATTGATCCTGTTGGCTTGTTCACTCCCTCTCTCACTCCAGGTCGACTGCCTCATGGACTTCCTTGCTGCAGGTCCCCCATCTGGCTGCTGTACAAACTTGTTTTTTGTTGCAGATTTGGGACTTTGTCCTTCATCGCTCCAGCACCTTCCATCATTTTCTCTGGTTGCTTCTAGCCTTTGTCAGATGTGGGATTCCTGTTGCTCATAATGCTTGGCTTGGCTCCTTGGCCTTCTGTGGATCATCATCTCATGAATTGCTTTACCTTTCCTGCAATTTGCTGCTGTTCACCATGGAACTGATGTCGTCCTGCTCCTGCCTGCTCTGGATGTTGTCTGGCTTCATCTGGCCCTTAACTTCCTCTGTTTATTCCTTCAGTTACTCAGGATCCACTCTGTACTTCCTTCACATCTTAATGACTGCCTTCTCTTCACTTTGCTGGCTCGTTGCTTCATACTGTTTGCTATGACTCTTTTGGGCCTTGTATCCTATCTCCAACCTGTACTCCTAACAAGTCATCTGCTTTTCCAAATGATTCATCCCCTACTTCTGCTCCTGCCCTTCTAACAGTACCCTTCCACTACTCATTTGATCATTTATTCATTATTCTGGAGAATACTACTGCCAGCAAATATTCCTAGGCTCACATGCCCCATAGACTCTTACTTTATCATAGAAATCTCACACTACCCATTCAGTTCTTTGCTATCATTAATGGAATCCCATTCACCTGGACAATAGGAAGATTTCCTCTGCCTCTCTTGGATATACCCTCTGATCCCTGTCCATCCAATCACCATGACTCCCTGGATGCCTCATCTCATTGGCCATCCTCATACATGGAAAGGACTTAAATCCTCATGTTATATTCAGACTTCATAATCAGCATCACTTCTACAGATACCAGGAATTGCAAGATCACCCATTCAACTATGGACATCATCCATTTTACCTTATGTCACCTCTTATTTCAACAATGACTCTGATGACTTGACTCCTACTTCCCAACAGTCATTGCTAGTTTTAGGAATTGTACTGATTTTGTACAGAGTATTCATCATGGGATCTCCACCACCTAGCTGATTCCTGACTACACACCATCCACACCTTCGATTTCACTCCAGACATTGTTATTCCTTATACTATCATCCACACCTTTTCACCTAGTATCTTCAGCCGGGTCAATCGTTCTTCCAGCGGACCCTTCAGCCTCTTCTTCTTGAAGTACCTTTGTTAATCTCTACAGTAAAGACCATCACCAAGAGCTGGCTCGCCTGAATTCTAATTGGCAATCCATAACAGCCAAGACAAATTCACCAACTCAGCCTTGCATCCCAATCAGTGTTAATCAACTGTAGCATTAAATCCTATGGCATCTTGCATTTATCAATCTCATTACCAATCCAGTCTACAGACTGTTCCTCTCATCCAGTCCAAGCTTCTGTCATGTACTTCAGCATCAGGATTACCCAGAAACTCAACCACCTATGCCACCACAGTGCATCTCCTAAATGATCACAACACAGGAATACTCACACTTACTTCAGGCAGTGTACCAACAGAGGATTAAGCATAAAGTCATGAACATCATGACCAAAGAAGCCATCTATTCCTTATACCAAATTTCCAATCATTCCTCATATACATTAGGCTACCATCAGGATGGTTCCGCAAATCATTCTCTAGTGCTTTACTAATCACTTATGGCATTACTGTCATCAGGCACTCAAACTCCTCTACTCATTTTACTCTGGGATGCTTACCTAGTGACTTTTTGCTCACTAATCTATTTTTAACCTCCAGACTACTTTGAATATCAAACCTTATACAAATTGGAACAGTGACTCATAACATTACTAATCATCACAGCTACCACAGTGTGCTGTCTGGTCTTATATCAATCAAATCTTGCTCTCCCAACTCATAAGGCCCATACAATCCCTTGGACATCCATCCTTTGTCAGTTTGGAACCATGGTCTACATTAGCCCTTCTTTAACTGGATCTGCTTTACACATAGGATTTTACCATCCCTATGGAAATATGTACCCTTCATCTTCAGTATCATCATTCAGGCTGTATTATCCTTGGATTGAGAATGAACCATCAGCTCCAGGGCACTCAAAGACTCTTCTACAAATTCTACTCTATGGATATTTCCTTAGCAAATCCTTGTTCAATGCAGAGTTCCTAGCCTACAGACCATACCCTTACATTCAAGCCTCTCAAAAGTTGGATCATTCACCAATGACTTCTTCTACCATTGCATTTTACCATTCACAGTTTAGTATCTTATTGATTAGGTCATGGTCCCTCTGCCTATTACAATTTCGTTGGACAAGCATCATTCATCATCTTGGAAACTTGGACTTCCTTAATCCTCTTTCACTCAGATTTACTTCATACTTAGGATTCTATGACTCATTCAGAATAGATCTCCTCTTCAACCTCAGGATCATAATGCGATCAGCATCATCCATGGATCGAAGATTGGTTGTTGTCTCTCCAAGCAACTCATCAACCTCAAATTAGCTATGGTTACTAGAACCTAGATCATTCTCATAAGTTCATAGGTAACTGTGAGATTGAGGGACCAGCCCCAAATGAACTTGCCACCAACTAGCTTAATGGTGGATAAGTATTTTTTGTTGCCCATGTGGTTGTCAAGATTAACCTTAAACTGTTCTAAATCCACACTTAAAACCACAGCAGGTGTCAGGGCATTCCAGATTAGTGGTACCCTTTGGGTTATAAACCTGTTTCTTTTCACTGTATTATTAATATTCATTTTTAATTTCAATTTATGAGACCTAGTGGTACAGTGAGTTATGTGCCACTGTAAGCAGATTGTTTCAAATAGGGCAGTATCCCGAGTTGCCCTCTATACTAAACAAAGATCCCCTCTCAATGATCGTTATTCAAGTGAGAATAGCCCTAAGGATTTGAGTATGTTTTCAAAAGTGAGATTAAAGTTGGAGACATTTCTAGTTAGTCTCCTTTGAACTTTCTCAACAGTAGCGTTTCCACCTAATGAGGTGGGTGCACAGAACAAGGCACAGAAATCTAAATGGGATCTAACCAAACTACAATACAAGGGCACAACTACCTCTGGTTCCAGGCTTTTGATGTTTTTTTAAAATACAAGAAATTATACTATGGCATTTCTTAACTGTTTCTTTAGTATGCTCACTGAATTTTAAATTATTTATAATGTGGATCCCTAGATCTCTCTCTGAGGTGACCACTTGTAGTTGTGTGTTAATCAAACAGTATACAGCCATCCTTTATTTTTACCAAGCTGAATAACCTTGCATTTAGATGTTCTAAAGGTCAATTTCTTCTCTGAAGCCCAAGAGGCTAGGTGATTCAAGTTAGTTTAAAGAGACATGATTGATTGATTATCATTCACTATACAACCTAGCTTGCTATCATCAGCATATTTATTAATCCACACCCCATTATTAATTTGTATGGTTGCAATCAAGATGTTGAATAATATGGGGCCTAAAACAGAGCCCTGAGGCACCCCACTGGTGACTTTACCCCAATCCGATCTATGCCCTCGGATGTTAATCTGTTGTTTTCTATCCATTAACCATTACTTAATTCACTTAATAATATTCAGGTGTAGATTAATCTTTACTAGCTGTTCAATCAGTATTTTGTGTGATACAGAATCAACTGCCTTTTCATAATCTAGAAAGATGACCTACTGGTAATCCTTCATCTAGTGCCTTACTAACTGGCTCAAAATAAAATTATCAGATTGTTCTGACAAGATCTCCCCTGAGTGAAACCATACTGGGAAATGTCAATGTGACCATTTGCATAAATATGTGTATTGATTTTTTGCTATAGTAGTCTTTCTGTAATTTTACCTATGCAAGAGGTCAGACTAATTGGCCTATAATTAGAAACTTTTTGTTTTGACCCTCCTTTATGGATAGGAATAACTGTGGCCATTTTCCAATCTGAGATTGCTACACCTTCCCTTATAGTTGTATTATATAAGAGGTTAATATGCCTGACAGCTCATAAGCAGTTTCTTTTATAAATTTAGGAGGAATGTTATCTGGCCCTGCTGCTGAGTTTGATTTTATTAGGTTAATAGCGGTTATAATATCCTTTTTGGTGTATCATGTTTGTGTTGGCCCTCTTGATAAGCTATTTCTTTCAGTTTGAATACACTCATAAAGTAAGAATTAAATTTGTCAGCCATAATTTGTTCATCTGAAATAAGGTTGTTGTCATTTACTATTGGTCCAACTTTGGGCCCACTGCCTTTTAAAGAACCAATATAATTGAAAAATCTTTTTTTGCTGTCTTTAGTTATTGTTGCCAAGTTATATTCAAGTTGTTTTGCCATTCTAATGTTTTTTTTTGTCTTGTTGGCTTTTATTTTAAACCTATTCCAGTTGTGTTCAGTTTTTTGTTTCTTATATTTGTTGAAGGTCCTTTTTTATTCTTGATTAATCTATTAATATCTGTGGTATATCATAAGAGAAGTCTCTCATAATTATTGTATTTTATACAATCAGGCACCCTGCACTTTATACAGTATTCAAGTCTGTTTCTAATTATTTTCCACATGCTTTCAGAGTCAAGATCTTTCAGTTCATCTCCCCAGTTCCAGTTAGTAAGATATTCCTTAATCCTGGCATAATTAGCTTTGAAGATGTTTTTTGATTTAGTAATACCTTTGACAGTGATGTTATAATATTTAAGTGTCCAAGAAACCATGCAGTGATCACTGTCACCTAGTGGTTTGAGCACCTTGGGTGGTTCCCCTGAGTCTTTGAGGTTTGTAAAGTTAAAATCTAGAGTGTTATCATGTCTAGCTGGATAGGAGACCAGTTGTTCTATATCATGTTGCAATATAACATCCAGAAATCTACTTTCATGGTTTTCCAGCATATGTTTGGCAGATTAAAGTCATCCATTAATATAAGGTCATCAAACTGATTTATATTTTTGATAGTTTCCAAAAAGATGTTGTTACTTAAGTCGTCTAAGTTGAGGGAATGGTAACAAAGACCCATGGTTATGTATCTTTTTTCTAAATTTCTAAATTAATTTTTACCCAGATAATCTCAGAGTCGGAGGCTAGGTGATCACTATCATTGCTTTCATAACTATTTAGGTTCTCCTTTATATAGAGAGCAACCCCTCCACCTTTAGTTGAAGTCCGATTTTTTGATATAGATGTATAACTTGGAATGTCATGGCCCCAATTGGAGTCAGTAAACCAGGTCTCCATGACACTACAAACATCAATGCTATCCTTATTCAATATGTACTGAAGTTCATCCATTTTATTATTTAAACATCTAGCATTGATAAACAATATCTTAAGTTCTGACCAGGTAACATTAGACACAGTTACAGACAACGTCATTTCACACACAGAATTAAAGTTGGCTGTGTCCCCTATAGTGGGAGGACTAACAAGGGTGGGTATCAGTTGGGAATCAGGTCTCCCCACCCCCCCAATTTCTTACTAATGCCAAATAGCTGATAATAAATTCTGTGACCAGAATATCATGGTCAGGCAGCCAGGCTAAACTGTGAAAAAAAGAGTTTATGGCTTTGAACAAAAATTAAAAAAACAAACATCAAAGAAGGTCAGTTAATGTTGAATGGTGAACATCTAGGGGGTCATATTCAGAGCCATCTGGCTGCATGGGCACAAAGATGTGTCACACAGAATAGATGCACCAGCCAGTCCTGTCAGTATATTCAAAAAGTATGTGCACTCGGGATAGATTGTGCATACTTATGAATATCTGACCCTGGATGTGTGACCCAGAGTGGTCAGCCATCATATGCATCACAGTGCATCCAGGGTCAGGACCAAATACCACCATTGGGATATGTGTGGTACATACTAGGATGCGTCATGACCCCAAGGGCGATATTCAGTCAGGAAATGTTAATGAGCTCATTGGGCATGCATGATGCAATCGGGCACCATGCATGCTCATCATAAGCCCATTAGCATGTCTGCACCTGGCAGAAAGCACCAGGCCAGACCCCCTTCCAGCACTGTGCAACACAAGGAACATTGACATCCCCTGCCAGCCCTGGCAGTATAGTGGCAACCCCTCATCCCCAATCACTGATACCTGAATAGTGTCAGTGCAACAATGTCCAGTTACTGTAACAGATCCTTCTCCCACCTGACTCCGATCCCCGGGAAATGCATAGTCCCATATCTCCCCACCCCGATATACCTGTTGAAACAAATACCACCTCTCCACTGACCTGACATCCAATAATTCCAAAAGTACACAAAATAACACCCCTTCCCATCCCAAACCCTGAATAGGTATGGGTTGCAAACAACGCCCCCCCTCCCCGGCCCTGACCCCATGAAAGGCATTCCACAAGCCACCCGTATCTGGAGGGCAGTGACCTCCTCCCACATTCCATGACCTGCGCCGGTGACTGGCATGGCCCACCACTTCCTCCATGGCCAGCTGCTGACTGACAGGAACTGGAGAACTGTCATATAATAGGACAGCGCTCATTAGTTGCACAGCAATCAATGAGCACTGTCCTTGGTTACACAGGAACCAATGAGCGCTGTCCTATTATATGACAGTTCTCTGGTTTCTGTCAGTAGGTAGCTGGCCATAAGCGGGAGCGTGGGCTGTGCCATCACCGGCACCGGTCATGGGATTTTTGGGGGTCACTGCCCTCTGGATATGGGTGACTTATGAATACCTTTTACGAGATTAGGGCTGGGGAGGGATTGCTGTGATCCTTTCCTATCTGGGGTTTGGGATAAGTTAGGGGTATTATTCACATACTTGGAATTATGGGGAGAATCAGGTCAGTGGAAAGAAGTAATGTAGTGTCAGCGGGTATATCAGGGTGTGGGGTGTACATGGGACTATGCTTTTCCTGGCGATCTGGGACAGATGGGAGGGGGATCTGTTACAGTAACAGGACATTGTTGCACTGCCACTTTTCATGTATCAGGGATGGGGAGGGGTTTGCCACTTCATTTCAAGGGCAGGCATTCTGCAGAGCACCTGTGTGCACTTCTGCTGCTGGCTTGTGGGTGGCTGGCCAAGCAAGGCCATCTTTTCCTGGACTATGTGTGTGTCGCACAAGTCTGGCCCTTGTGAGGCACATTCCCATTCAGTATGCCAGTGCGTGGTATATTCATGGGAAAGCCCCCTTACATTGTGTGGCATGCCTTGATTTTGGGCCTTGGCCCATTGTCATTTGTGTGGCACACCTCCACCATTTCAATATCATACATCGGCACATTGTTTGGGATGCGCACCACATCTTGGTGTTGTGCCGAGATGCACCACACATCTCATTTAAATATAGGGGCCTAATGTGTTTTTAGGTGTAGGGTGGGGATGGGTGCTTACTAAAATTGAAAGGAAATTTTATTTCATGGTTTATAGCACATAATGGGTACTTCCACTTTTTATCTTACCAACATTGCTGCCAGAAAGATTTTTTTTTTTTTTACTGTCTGAAGATATGGATCTTTGGCTGCACTGCATCCTGGTTGGATTAAGAAGTACCGGTTGGCACAACATACATTGATAAGGACATGGCCAAAGGTACCCATCAACTATTCAGAATGCAGAAAATTCCCTATCCATTTTTTAATTGTATTAATGCATGGTCATCAGACTGGTTTTATGCAATTTATTTTCTTTGATTTCTAGATCCATGTTATAATGCACAATACAACCTGGCTACTGATATTTTCCCACTGGTTTGTGCTGATATACTGATATGATAGTCTGTATAATGCCAGCTGCTGTAAGTGATTCAGAACCCTAAGGTGCCACAGTACTTCGAATTATTATGTTAACTACTACTGTACTGTCTAGTTTATTATATGTACCACTAAAAGCCTTTTTTTTATTTTTATATAACTATTGTTTTAATTTTAGCACAGCACCAGCTAACTACAATAGGAGAAACCTGTTCATCTGCAGTGACTGCCCCCAAGTGCTTGGTTAAGTGCTTAATATACAAATGGATGCAGCAGCTATTGGGACTTTTTAGGTCTGATGCACATGTGCAAAAAAAGAAATGTGGTAACCGTGTTAGTCCAGTCAACAATGTAGACAGTGCTTCAGAGTTCCTCCTTGAACCATCACATCAGCAACCTCTGGTTATTTTAACAGGTACCTTCTAAAGCCACTGGTATTTTTTTCCTATCTTGATTTTTTACAAATGTTAATTGATGGTCCAAACTAAAATATATCTAAAATATAGACAGTTGAGCTCTTCAACAGACACACTCCAATGACAATTAGAGTCTTTCTGTTTATAAAGAATGTGAATTGACTCTAATGCTTTGGTGTGTAAACTGCTAGTCTACAGGTATGTCTTGAATTCACACCCAGCCTCTTTATCTGCCATGCTATTAAGCTGTTTTTACTCTGACCTGAAGAAGAGAGTTTTATCTCTCCAAAGCTAGTCTCAGAAACAATTTTGTTAGTCCAATAAAAGGTTTCACCCGCAACATATATTTTTTTTTTCTCTACATGCACATGTGCAACAAACCTTTTGTTATGAGTGGAAGGGGATTTCAGAGGTTTGTTTCTGTGAGCGTATTGCAGGTAAAAACTGTAGGGGAGAAGCAATTTTGACCAATAACCATGCACTTTAAATGTGACACCACTCCTCTTCGGCTGAATGCATTTCAAAAGTATATCTTGGACTGGGAATGGAGAATCCCAAGGAGGGGGACAGCAAGGTCAGCTCCCACTTTGGGGGCTGACAAAACAAACAGACATGAAAGACCATTAGGCCTACTCTGCTGGCATTTTAGTATGTTAGAACCAAGCCAATCAATTAAAGGGCTTCAGTCCTTTGATGTGAATGAAGCTATTCAACAAACAGCTGATGGTCTGTCAACACTAGCGGCCTGTCATTAAAAATCATGTGCAACAGTTTTTACATATTTTTAATAAAGGCTTAAAAAGTTGCAGTTCAAGTCCTTGTGTCATGATTAGTGTCTCCTGAAAATTTCACACTGTTTTATTTTGTGGTTTTCTTTAAATCAGCATTTGTTAACTTGCTCTGTAGTGGCTGAAAACAGTGGAGTTATTTCTGTCCTCAGTCAAATTTAGAGTGCGATGACATCATTTTGGAGTAGCTTGCTGTTTCAGATTCCCAATCAGAGCAGCGCTCTATAGAATTTATGGTCTGCTGAGCTCTCCAGGTTTCTTATAACCCCAGTCTCTGGTTTGTGATTAGATAGATCAGCTTAAAATATATAATAATCTTCCTTTAAAAAGCTGTTCATTTTAGTTTCAATGCTAAATTGAAGTAGTGGAAATCTTTTTCTGTGAGAAATCAGCATGTCTGTATCATAGATCTGTTCTTTCTAATCATTTTTTTTCTAACTATGTAACACAGGGCTGTTTAATGAATATAAAATAAATCTAAATTTTGTTCATTCACAGAAAGTTTGTTTTTGATGTAGCCTTCATAAATATAATCATGTAAGAACCTTTTTTTCATGTCAGATTAACAAACAGATGCTTGTCACATTCTGCTACAGTATTTCAAGCACATGTCCTGTCAGAACCCACAAATTTCAGTTCTTTGGTGGTTTCTGTGTGAAAATACGTCATGTATGTGTATAACTAAAAACACTATGTGGCTTCCTGATGCACCATGTCTCTGCCGCACAGTTGAGGCAGCTGCAGTCTACTGCCACCAGTCCCCTGCTCCACAAGCCCCCTGCCTTCTGCTCCACATTTGAGGCTGCTGCACCCTGCTGCCCACTGTCTTCTCCCACACAGTCAGGAATTGTGCACCCTGCTGCCTTCATCCCTTGCCTAAAGAATCAGGACTACTGCACCCTCCCACCCTGCTGCCCTCTCTCCCCCACCCTCACAGTTAGGGATGCTGCACCTGTTGCCCCGTTCCTGTCTCCACAGTCAGGGTTGCAGTGCTGTGCTAAGCCCTAGAGTGCCAGATTCCTTGCCTCCACAGCTGGGGCTGCTGCACCATACTGCCCTAACACCACAGGTGGGGCTTTTGATGCACTCTGCTACCCACTTCCATTGCCCCAAATGGTCAGGGCATCATGCTGTCTTCTATCCCCTGTCACCACTGACAGAGCTGCTGCACCCTGCTCCTTTCTACACAGTTGGGGTTGCTGTGGCCTGCTGTAACCTAGAGCCCCATGCCTCTGCAGTTAGGGCTGCTGTACCATGCTGCCACTTGCCACAAGATTCAGGACATTTACTGCACCCTGTTGCATGCCTCCACAGTTGAGGCAGTTGCACCCTGCTGTCTCCCTGCCACCAGAGTCAGATCCTTTGCTACACCCTGCTGAGACAGAAACAGGGAGCAACCTGTGCAGTGACCCTGATTGTGAGGAAGAGAGAGAGAGAGAGAGAGAGAGAGAGGGTAGCAGGGTGCAGCATCCCCAGCATTTGGGAAGGGTGTAGCACAAGAGTAAGGGCATTTGCTGCACCCTGTCCATGGAGGCAAGGGGCTCTGTGGTGCAGCAAGGCACAATGGTAGCAGGGGACAAAGGACAGCATGGGGCAGAAGCCCTGACTGTGGGGCAGGACACAGGTGTGCATCAGGGTACAGCAGCCCTGACAATAGAACAGGGTGCACATTGTGCAGCAGCCCAGACCATTTGGGGCAATGGAAGTACGTAGCAGGGTTCAGCAGCCCCAACTGTGGATGAAGACAGCATGAGACTCTAGGGTGCAGCATAGCACACCAGCCCTGACTGTGGAGATAGGAACAGGGGGAAACAGGGTGCCATTGCCCTGACTGTGGGTGTGGGGACAGAGGGCAGCATGGTGCAGCAGCCCTGAATGTTCAGGCAGGAGATAAGGGTGGCAACAGGATACAGCAGACCACACTGTGGTACAGGGTGCAGCAGTCATGCCTGTTTGGGACAAGGGATGTGGGAGACAGGGTATAGCAAAAGATTTGACTCTGGTGGTAGGGAAGACAGCAGGGTGCAACTGCCTCAACTGTGGAGGCATACAACAGGGTGCAGCAAATGCCTTGAATCTTGTGGCAAGTGGCAGCATGGTGCAGCAGCCCTAATTGCAGAGGCATGGGACTCTGGAGCACAGCAGGCCATAGCAACCCCAACAGTGTAGAAAGGAGCAGGGTGCAGCAGCCCTATCTCTGGTGACAGGGGATAGAGAACAGCATGGTGCAGAAGTCTTGACTGTGGTGCAGAACACGGGGGCATCAGGGTACAGCAGCCCTGACTGTGAGATGAGTTACGTGGTGCAGCAGCCCTGACCATTTGGGGCAATGGAAGTGAATAGCAGGGTGTGCAAAGCCCCACCTCTGGTGGCTAGGGCAGCATGGTACAGCAGTCCCAGCTGTGGAGGCAGGAACCTGGCACTCTAGGGCTTAGCACAGCACAGCACAGCACAGCAGCCTGACACTTGGAGACAGGAACAATGGGGAACAGGTTCAGCTTCCCTAACTGTGAGGGTGGGGGAGAGAGCAGCAGGATGCAGCACCCAATTGTTTGGGCAGGGGGAGGCAGGGTACAGCAGTCCTGATTCTTTAGGCAGGGGGGTAGAGGCAGCAGGGTGCACAATCCTTGACTGTGTGGGAGAAGATGGTGGAAAGCAGGATGCAGCAGCTTCAAATGTGGAGCAGAAAGAAGGGGGCTTGTGGGGCAGTGACAGGTGGCAGTAAGCTGCAGCTGCCTCAGCTTTGAGGCAAAGGCATGGTGCATTAAGATGCCACATAATGTTTCTAGTTACACCTAACAATGTATTTTCACACAGAAACCACCAAAGAACTGAAATTTGTGAGTTCTGACAGGTGCCTGTCACACTCTGCTACAGTATTTCAAGCACATGTACTGTTTGTCAATCTGACATGAAAAGAAAATGTTCTTACATGAAATCTATTTATGGAGGCTACATCAAAGACAAACTGTTTCTGTGAATGAACACAATTTAGATTTATTTTTATATACATTTAATAGCCGTGTTGTATAGTTAGAAAAACAATCTGAGTTTTGATTAGAAAGAACTGAGAGCTGTGACACAGACAAGCTAATTTCTCAGAGAAAGATTTCCACTACTTCATTTCAGCCTTGAAATTAAAATGATCAGCTTTTTATGAGAAGATAATGTTAGATTTTAAACTGATCTATCTAAACAGAAGCCACAGACTGTGCTCGTAAGAAACTTGGAGAGCTGAGCAAACCATTAACTCTACAAACTACTGCTCTGGTTGGGAATCTGAAACAGCAAGCTACTTCAAAATGATGCCATTGCACTCTAAGTTTGACTGAGAGGACAGAAATAACTCCACTGTTTTCAGCTACTGTAGAGCAAGTTAACAAATGCTAATTTAAAGAAAACCACAAAACCAAATGGCATGAAATTCTCAGGAAACACTAATCATGACATAAGGACTTGAATTTCAGCTTTTCAAGCTTTTATAAAAAATATGTAAAAACCATTGCACATGATCTATAAAATCAGCAGCAGTGACAATCTTACTAGACTACATCAGAAACTTGAGGGGAGATCTACAAAAAGTTTGAACTGTGTTGTGCCAGTCTTTATTACTTTATTACTGTTAAAGGTTTTCCTACTTCTTCTGCATAGTCTGTATGCAGTTTGAAACTGATCAAGATGTTTCAAATTACAACCTTTTTTTCTCCTAAACTAGCAAGTCTCCTAAAGAAAAATTAATCCCTGCCTGCCGTCTGTAGTAGGAAGTTAGTCTCTTTACTGTGGCAACTTTTAAATATAGGGAAACAAAAATAATAATAATATACCTCCATTTCTCTCCACCAGCAAGTGTATATTGCAAACAATGTTAACCTAGGCAAAGACACATATTCATTATAAACTTTTTTGAGACCATATTACATGAATGCCATTTGAAAGGTAAACCCACACTTATAGAACTGTGGGTGTATGGATGTCATCAACTTCTGCAGTCCTCTCCTGCACCTTCCCCCATTTCCTTTTTCACCACCCCTCCTTCCATAACTCTTTTGTTTCCCTCCCCATGCCCTAGCCACCCATACCCCTCCTCTGTATGCTACCCTTATCCCTCCCTTTTTAGCTCTTGCATATATATATACCAAGACCTGCCATGATCTGAGTCATGCATAGATCTTAACATGGTTATGACATTTCATATATTGAAATTCAATAAAAAGAATAACTGGCAGATCCCTACATGTATTCTCTTTTTTCTTGTGCACAACTGTTTTCCTTGCCATCCTTCCTGCAGTTATCCCAGTATTTGCTTTATGTCCTTGGTGATCCTCTGCACCCCATTGCTCTCCTAGCCTGAAGACAGTTTTTATTCTCCTAAATGCCCTGTCTATTCAATAACCTTTGATATCTGTCTATGTGTAAAAAACAAAATGGATTTTTCCTAAAGTGAATCCTGCAGTGTTATCCATAGCATTCTGTAAGAGAGATGTTTGCTGTACCCAACATTCCTTGCATTCGCAGCCTAAGTGCCCATGCAACATCTGAGAATGTACTGGTGCAAAGCATCAAACCTTTGGCATTGTCAAATGCTTGTTTAAATAAGGTACACAAAGGTTCCTGTCACTTACATTACTTCACATAGGTGCTTCACCTGCAAAATGTTATTCTACAACACTGGGTTAAAAAATATTTGACATCTAGCAGCTTCTAGTTAGCAAAATGAAAAATCCCCTCCTTTCCCCCACACTGACTAAAGCACTGTGCAAAATGAAGTACATTGTCCCAAAACAGTTAAAGCAGTGATATTCAAAACTTAGCCTCGGGGTTAAATTAGCACTGCATGGTATGCTAAACTAGCCCTGAACCATTAGCAAGCTATATTCAAAGGAATAGCCCTAGGGCTAAACTTGCTGAATATAATGTGCAAAGGAAGCAGTGCAAACAGGGCTGGGAGTGCAGTGCTAAAATGGCCTGGGAAATAAGACAGCTCTGAATATAGCAACAGGGAAGTGCAAAATGCAACAGCTGCTCAGTGGACACAGAGGCGGAGTAAGGTAGAGTTGAAGTTGGTGGACAATGTGTGTGATGGCAATGAAGTGTTGCACAACAACTGCAAACAACAATGCAGGCCACACACTGCAGAACTGTGCTATGCTTTTGAGAGGTTTGTCCAGGGATAACACGATTGCACAGTGCTAACACATTAGCCCAGTGCAAACATGTTAGCCTGGGGCAAAAGTTTGCTATATTCAAAGATCTTATGCAAATGAGCCTACTCAGACAATCTGTGGGCAGTCACATTTGCATCTCATTATGTCCTGCTTTGCATGCACTCCCATGTACTTTGCCCAGTGCTGTTGCATACTAACATACTAGGAAGCCAGCAAAGTAAGCCTTATGGTCTTTCGAGTCTGCTTGGGGATCAGTGCCCCTGCTGGTCACCATGACAGCCTCCACCACTCTCCCCACATGGTCCTCCACCCTCATCCTCTGATGGTGTCCTGAGATGCACCCTCCCCCTGTACCTGTCCCAGCCTTGCTTGAACCCTTTCACAGTTGTTACCATCACCAGTTCAGCAGGCAGAGCATTCCAGGGCTCCACCATCCTCTCAGTGAAGTAGCATCTCCTAATCTCCCCCCTGAGTCTCCTGCCAACCAACCTCAATGGGTGTCACCAGGTTGCCCCCTCCTCCTGTAGCTGGAACACTCTATACAGGCCCACCCTATGGAACACCTTGAGGTATCTGAAGACCTCAATCATATCTCCTCTCTTCCTACTCTCCTCCAGTGAGTACAAGTTGAGCTCCTCAAGTCTCACCCCATACGACTTCTCCCCAAGACCCTGTATCATTTTGGTCACCCTCCTCTGGACCCTCTACAGGAGGGCAATATCCCGCTTCAAGTACGGATGCCAAAACTGCACACAGTATTCAAGGTGCAGTCTAACCAGGCAGTTATACAGTGGAAGGAGCACCTCCCGGCTTCCTGAGGTTATGTCCCTGGCTATGCACCCCAGCATTTTATTTGCTTTGGCCATAGCCCTCCTGCACAGCTCTGAATTGTTCATTTTGCCATCCACAACCACCACAAGGTCCTCACTCATAGCCTGCATCATCTTCCCTCCCAAGGTGTACACATGTGCTGGGTTCCTGGCCCCTAGGTGGAGAACCCTGCACTTCTCTGTATTAAACTGCGATTTCCAGGTGTGAGACCACTCATCTAGAGTCTCCAGGTCCCCTTGAATGGTTAACCTACCCTCCTCCCCATCCACTACAGTCCACAGTTTCAAGTCATCGGTGAAGAGGATCTTCTCACTCCTAATGCTATTCCTGATATCTGCTATGTAAGCATTAAACAGGAGTGGCCCCAGTGCCAACCTCTGTGGTACCCCACTGATGACCCTCCTGGGAGATGAAACCTCACCCCCCTAACCATCACTCTATGAAAACACCCTGTTAGCCAGTTCCCTATCCACCTAACCATCCGTACCTCCACCCCATATCCCTCAGCTTCTTGAGCAGCCCGGGGTGTGGCACTGAGTCAAATGCCTTGCTGAAGTCCAGAAACAGGACATCCACTTGCCTGCCCTGGTCCAGTGCCCTTATCACCCAATCATAGAACTCTACCAGGTTAGTCTGACATGATCTGCCCTGGACAAAGCCATGCTGATGGACATCCAGGAGATCCCTTACCTCCAGGAACATTTCCAGCCTCTCCTTTAGGATGCCATCCAGCACTTTGCCCGCCACCGATGTCAGGCTTATTGGTCTGTAGTTTTCCAGCTCCTCTCATGATCCCCCACCATGTATGATCACAATGTGGGCTGTCCTACAGTCCTGAGGCACCCAACCCAACTGAAGGAAGGAGTTAAAGAGATCTTCTAGAGGCACAGCCAGAACATCAGCCAATTCCTTATGCACCCTTGGGTGTAGACCATCAGAGCCCAATGCCTTCTCCGGTCTCGGGGACTTCAGGGATTCCCACACCCTAACAGGGATTTCAACATCCATGGGTCCTCCCCCACCTTCCGCAGTTCCACCCTGCTCCTCCCCATGTGGTGCCACCTCTCCCTCCTCCCTGGGGAAGGTCGAGGCAAAGTATTCATTTAATACCTCTGCCTGCTCTCCTGCCTCCTCTGCCCACATAATCCCTGCCCTCAGTTTACTGATCTGCCCCTTCCCCTTCCTCCTTTGCCTGATATCCCTGAAAACCCCTTTTTCCTCTTTTAATCCCCAGAGCTAGCCTCCTCTCCGTTCTCGCCTTAGCCAACCTCACCACCCTAGTGACCTTTCTGGTGACCATATCATACTCTTCCTTGTCCATAACCCCTCACAAACACCTGTAGCAGCTATATGCAGTCTTTTTTTCCCTTACTGTGACCTGAACTTCCCTTGACCACCAGCTCGGTTTCCTGGTTCTACTGCACTTGCACCATTCCTTCGTGCAGTCCTTGGTAGCTTCCAGGAGCCCCTGTTTAATGATTTCCCAGTGGCTATCAGTTTCCATACCTGGCTTGATCCTTTTTAGGTAGCTCCTAAGGATCCGCCCCATACCCTTGAAGTCAACCCCTCCTAAAATCAATGACTGTTGTATGCGAGTGATCAACATCTCCCCACAGGTCAAGAGAGAACCAGACCATGGCATGATCACTTCCCACCTGTGGGTCTTCTACTAGTAGGTCCCTGATGAGATCACCGTCTATCAGGACAACATCCAGGATGCACCCCCCCTCGTTGGGACAGTCACCAGCTGGGCAAGAAATGCATCCTGGAATACATCCAGCAAACGCTGCTCCCTGGCCTACAAGGACGTCATAGTTCCCCAGTCAAATTCTGGCATGTTTAAGTCCTCCAGCACCACAGTTTTACCCCACCCTTGCCCACAATGGTCCTTAAGGTTTGCCACCAGGCCTTCCTCCAGGTCCTCCACCTACCCGGGTGGTCTGTGTACCACCCCAGCTTCACCCTCTTGCCCCCAGGACCCTGCAGGGTAACCCATAAAGCCTCCATGCACCCCTCTGCCTCCTCAACCCTGCTTATCCCAATGCCATCCCTAATGATGAAAGCTACTCCCCTCCCCTCCCTGCCCACAGCCCTGTCCTTTCTGATAGTGGTGTACCCTACTAGGTTCAGGTCCCAATCATGCCCAGACGTAGCTCAGGTTCCAGTGATAGCTGCCACATCCACTCCCCACTTCTACCAGCATTGCCTGGAGCTTGGGTATCTTGTTTGCAATACTTTTGGCATTAATTAGGACCACTTTCCAACCCATCCTCCTACCCACATTTCCCCGCCCCGTAGGCTCCCAGGTAGTTGCCTGCCAGATCCCCGCCTGTGCAATCTGGTGCTCTTGCTCGTAATCTGTCCTCCCTCCTCCCTGTTTGTGGGAGGAGGCCATGGTCTTCCTGGGTGGATGTGCTAGGGACCACCACAAGCTCCTTCCCTCTGCCTTCACAAGTTTAAACCACACCTAGATTGTATAAACCCTGCCAATCTGTGTTTCAGAACCTCCTTCCCACCCAAGCTAAGGAGGAACCTGTCCCTTGCATACAGTCCCTTGTCTTCCTAGGTCTCACCCCAGTCCCTGACCAATCCATATCCCCTGGCCTTACACCACTCACCTAGCCATTCACTTACTTCCCTAATTTTAGGTTTATTTCCCACACTGGCTCCTGGTACTGGTAGGTTCTCTGAGAAGGAGACCGAACACACAGCTCCACCTTTTGGTCAGAATGGAAGTACAAGCTGGAAGCTGCAGGACAGGGTGTGCACACAGCAATCACCTGTTGGTTGGAATGGAAGAACAGGCTAGATGCTGCAAGAAATGGGTGTTGGCAGGCACAGTCAGTACATACCACTTGTTCATGCAGCACTGCAATGAGAGAAACAGATGTGCTGACTGAGGGGCAGTGAGGGACACTGCTCCCCAGAACATAGCTCTCACCCTCTTGCCCCATAAATTAGGGACAAGGCATAAACACAGGGACTATGGACCAAACTCAGGGGCACATCCTAAAAATTGGTCATATCCACCTAGAACATTGATAGAATGAGGGGATTAGTGTAAGATACTTTTTCCGAAGAAAAACAGGTCTGTACCTTAGGAGATACTACTTTACAATCTCCACTGTTCAGTCACAAAAACACATATGTAATGAGTGACAGCGTAACATCTTGATGCTGAATCATGGACGTCCCTGTAAATAATGGAAAGTTGAGAGATATGCCCTAGAAAGTAGGACACAGTCTCACACATCATTATCCCATAGTAAAAAATATCATCACAGTTCCCTGGAAGTCTAGTGGCCCCCCAATCATGATCCCTGACTCCCGTAGTTAACATAATCAGCTCATTTCCCTGGTTGTCTAGTGGCCCCCCACCCCCATCACAATCCCCAACTCCCATAGTGTACATAATCATAACAGTTCCCTGGTAGTCTAGTGGCCCCTTCATCATGATCCCTGACTCCCATAATTTACATAGTAACACATTTCCCTGGTAGTCAGTGGCTCCCCGGCAGTGCCGACTCCACCCTCCCCTCAACCATTCTGGAATGGAGCCAGCAACTAAGCACCCTCTTCTTACCTCCATGGCCAGCTGCCGACTGCATGATGCAACAGCACGTACCACACTGTGTGGATGAATGGGCTCGTGGTTGCATCCATTCATAACACAGTGTGTTACATGCTTTTGCATCACACAGTCAGCGGCTGGCTGCGGAGGTGAGTGGAGGGTTGAGACAGTCGCTGGCTCCATTCTGGGATGGTTGGGAGGAAGCGGGGGGGTCAGCACTGCTGGGTGGGGGGGCACTGGACTACCAGGGAATTGTGTTCCTATGTAAACTATGGGATTCAGGGATTGTGATGGGGACCACTTGACTACCCAGGAAATGTGCTGAATATGTTAACTATGGGAGTTGAGAATTGTGATGGGGTGGGGGGCCACTAGACTACCAGGGAAATGTGCTGATTATATCAACTACAGGAGCTGGGGATCATGATGGGGTGGGGGGGCACTGGACTACCAGGGAACTATGTTACTTTGTATACTACAGGAGTCAGGATCGAGATGGCGGGGTGTAACAGTGTGCACCGAATTACCACATGCTTTTTGCTGGCAGTATTCTGTGCCGCACTACAGGTGGTACAACATCCTGTAGTGCAGTGCTATTTTGAATATGCCAGTGCACCGACAGTAATGGCCCCTCCCCCCACTCCCTGCCCTGCATACATTAACTATTAGCATCCGCACTATCACACAGTGCTGGTGCTAACTGAGCTTTTGAATATTGCAGACTAGTGCAAATCTGGTGCTATTCCACCGCAATGGATTTGTGCCAGGCACAAAGCTTTGAATATCTGGTTCATATCTACACTGTGCTGTTCTTGTACAACTTTGAACAATTCTTTTAATTTCTATCTGCAAAATGTTTTTCTTGTGATACTGGGCTTGATTAACTTACAGTGAACTCTGAGAAGAGCTTTTTTTTAATTCTACCTCTCCAGTGCCAAATAGCAATGTTGGCACTGAAAACACATCCACTGTTAATGTGACCTGGAAATGCTTCAGGAAAGGTCAGTCAGGCTGCTGACTTCCTTCCAGGAACAAAACTCCATGTTCCCCCAGCATGGAGCCACACTATCCGTATAGATAGAGCCCTGTGAAATTCTTTTTCCTTTTTTTATAATTTTTCTTTTTATGTTTCTGGAAGTTCTTGTTATTTCTTTTCATTCATTGAAAATGTAGTTTTATTTCTTGTTATCACATTTACATTCATAAAATACCTCAAAATTACCTTATTCACCCTAGAAATCCCATTCCTAGTATACTACATTGTATTTAACAACATTATGCTATGGTCTTGAAAGGTTTTGTGAATTAGAAGTGTCCGCTGCCTCTTCCTTGTGGACGGTCTCTGTGGTAACAACAGAGCCTAAACAACAACTGCTGCAAGCATTTATTTAGATTTTGCACAAAAAAAATGTTTTTTTTAATTTTTTTCATGTGCTTGTTTTCGTTTTACTTCTTTTTTGCCTAGAATTTCTTGTTATTTCTTATTTAAGAAAACCACAAATCTCTACCTATAAACCCCTTCATCCCCAAACCATGAACTCCGGGGTCTCTGGAAGTGCTGAACGTGGTGAGTACGTGAGCATCTCTAGCTTGGAGATACATTTCAGCGGTGAAAGCTGTAAAACTGTCTATAGACATGCTTCTTACTTTTTTATAAGCCTTCCTTTTCAACTCCATTATTATCTGTTCATTTATTTTCATCAGTAGAGCAATCAATTCTTCTTGACATTTATATTTTACTACCAACATATATTCAAAATTACTGGCTGGTCTTCACATGGGAAAGTTTTAACTGTGAAAGCCAAAGCATTAGTCTTTTAGTATACTCCTCAAAGTTTTGGGCATGCTATTTGAGAATGAGAATACATTTGATGTGGCACTGTGAAGCTGTAGCTAATTATTATATTAATTTTAATCCCTTGCTCTTCTAAAATATCATAGAAGTGGATTAAGTGATCAGTATTGCTTTCACTGAGGTGAACCCCCCAAAAAGACAGTTTAATGAAATGCTATCATATTTCTGTTCTCAGATGATCTTCATGATCTCCCAGAAGTATTCATTTTCTGATTTAACTAACAAGTACAGTATTTACATCTTACAATTTCAGCCATGTGCCAAGCCACCACAGAATGATTTGGCAACGGACTCACCATAGCATCCACCAGTTTTGGGAGACTTCTTGTGTTTAGCATTGGGACTACTGCCACCCACTTCAATACTTTCAAATCAGATACTTCATATGTGGATGGATATGACCTGAAGAAGTAAATGAAATGGAAAAAAGAATGAATGAATGAGTCAACAGAGAGTGAACAGGAGTTATTCATTCATTTCATTCATTCATTTTTATTGGCTATACTGGAAAGGCACGTGAGCTTTGCTGCCCATTTACACAAGCATCCAGTTACATACATCAATCATGAGACATGACATAGGCTTAAACATTTAACTAACAGCAAGGGTTAATAAAATGGTACATACATTTAGGATAATATAGACTAAAGGGCAAACCATGAACTAGCCTTGGTGAATTAACAAATACAAGGTGACATTAAGCATTCAATGAGGGTTTAAGAATAATATAACATTGGAAAACAAAAAATTTAAGTGCAATCTAAAAACTAGCTTAGGTGGATTAACAATACTACAAGTGCTAGAAAGAGAGGGTAAGTGCTTGAGGTGGATAGCCAGAGAATGAGAGGAAAATGTGCAGGATGGGAGCAAGATTAGGGCTGTAAGCAGGTGCAGGTGGGAGAGAAATGTCTCCTGATATTGTGTTTGAAGGCATTTGTGGAGGGGCAGAGTTTTAGTTCCAGAGGGAGAGAGTTGAAGAGCTTGGGTCCCATAAAAGATAGTGTTTTCTGACCTTGAGTGGTTCAGCAGAAAGAAACAGTGAAAGAGTGAGTGGAGGACAGTCTAGTGGTCCTGGTGGTGGTGGCTGTCTGGAAGTGAGAAGTGAGGCAATCAGGGAACACTCCATGGGAGAGTTTGAAGAAGAAGGTGGCCATCTTGCAGTTGAGGTGGGCCTCAAGGGAGGGATGACTGGTGAGCTTATAAAGGTCACAGTGGTGTGTGAGTTTAGGGAGACCAGAGGCAAATCAGATAGCATTGTGGTAGGAGCTTCAAAGTCTGGAGAAATTTTTGATGGAGAGGCGGGGGAGGAAGACAAGTGAATCATAGTCAAAGACAGGAAGGAGGAAGCTGGAGACTGAGAAGGATTTGGATTCCCTGATAAGAAAATGCTTGGTTCTGTGGAGGATACCAAGTCATTGGTGGGCTTTTTTGATTGTGAGACTAGTGTGAGCATCAAAATTGAGGTGGCTATCCAGGAGTCAGCCAAGGTATTTGAATTCACTGACTCTTTCAATGGCATTACCAAGGTTGTCATAGAGGGAGAGGTCAAAGCCAAGGGGTTTGCAGGGGCTGGAGAAAATCATGAACTTAGTTTTCTTGAAGTTGAGTACAAGACCTTTGGACGTGAGCCAGGTGTGAAGTCTTCTGAAATCAAATTGGAGTTTGTTAATGAGAGTGTTGGGGGTTTTGTCTTGCCAGAAAAGGCCTGCATCATCAGCATAGAGAATGAGTTCAGAGGTGGTGAAAATGTCAGGCAGGGAGTTAACTATCAGAGAGAAAAGAAGAGGGCCGAGGATGGACCCTTGGGGGATGCCGTATTTGTTGGGGCAGGATTCAGAGAGAACACCGCCAATAATGGTGTAATGGGATCTGTCCTTTAGGTAATCCTTAAACCAGAGGCAGACCTCAGGTGAGGAAATGGAGGCCAGCCAGGGTACGGAGGAGGACTTCATGATCAATGAGGTTGAAGGCTTTGGAAAGATCTATGAATAGCACTGGTGTAGAGGCCTTCATTGTTAACTTTGTCTATGGAGCGGGTGAACTTGATGAGGGCAGTTTTGGTATTGTGTCGAGCATGGAACCCATGCTGGGCCTCTGTGAGCAGGTTGTATTTTGAGAGGAATTCTGAGGTTTGCCTGTGAACCACTTTCTCTAAAATTTTGGAGAGGGGGGCAAGGAGGGAGATGGGACAGTAGTTGGATGCTAGATCCTTGGAACCAGATTTGTGAAGAGGTTTAATAATGGTGCACTTCCAAACTTTCAGGAAGGACCCTGTGCAGAGGAAGTGGTTGAGGATGTTAGAAAGAGGGGATGGCCATAGAGTCACAGACAAGACGGAGAACTCTGAAGTCAATGTTGTCAGTGCTCTTGAATGGTCTTGGGTTGTTTGTTTTGATTAACTTGACCACTTTGCCAGGGGTTAGGTACCTGAAGTGGAACTTAGGGTGGGAGACTGGGAGGGGTACAGGGGTAAATGAGGTAGGAGTAGAGCTGGGCTTGTACTGGTCGAGGTTACCCCATTGACAGTGAGTGGATGGCAGGTTTTATTGTGGTACACTGCACCAAATGGCAGGACACCTTCAGTAACCTGTCATTTAGTTGCTGTTGCCCTGGAAACCCTTTTCCTGGTACCCACATGTTCCATACTGCCTCTGATTCTCACAAAGGCTGGAATCATCACAGATATATTTATTTATTTGAAAATTGGTTACCAGGACAGCAAGGTGAGACAAGGCTCATTTTCAGGTGTGAACTGGGGAGGGAAGCAAGGGATAAGAACAATACGTAATGCAGACAATTTCAGTGTCACAAACAAAAGTGCAAAGTCAAAACACACAAAGACAATAGATACTGCATAATGAGCAATCAAGTCACAATCCAACAGTAGAGCTTTTTAGCAAATGTATAATGGGTTGTTAAAGGGAGAAAGCAGGAGTAAGTGGGTGGAGGGAAGGAGTCTCCACTGATATCTGAGGGAGGCAGGGAAGGTAGTGAAATAGAGGGAAGAGAGGAGCAGGTTCTAAAGTGAAGAGAGATTATAGGTAAATGCTGATTGGCCTGATGAGGTGTGAGGAAGTGGCAAAGCAAAGGTGTGATGATCTATGGATTAGAGGGAGGAGGAAGCAAATGGCACAATGGAGAACAGTGACAAGAGGTAGGAGGGAAGGGATCCAAACCAGAATTTAGATATAAAGGAGACACAGTAATTCTAGTGACGTGCTGGGAGAGGAAGAATGAATAGTGATGTGTAAAAGAAGCAGTTATGGGTTCAAAAGGGTGAGCTGGTTGCAAACCGACAGAAGGAGTTACACAGAGTATCCAGTCTGGCCAGGGACGTTGAGAAGGCAGACCCATAGACCACATCCACATAGTCAAAACCTGGGAGTACCATTTTAGTAACAAGCTTCTGGTGAACCTAAAGGGAAACCTGGATATCACTGCAGTCACAGAAACATGGCACACACAGAACCATGACTGGGATGTAAACATACTAGGGTACACAATCTACCAGAGGGACAGAGAGGGTAAAAGAGGAGGAGGAGGAGGAGGAGGAGCTCTCTACATAAGGGAAGGGATCAAAGCAACAGAACTAAAGGGTAAACGGGGAGGAGTGGAGGCACTGTGGGTCAAATTGGAGACAGGCAATGGCACCACAGTCCGCACGGGGGTTGTATACAGACCCCCATCTCAGGGGGAGGAAATAGACAAGGAAATGATAGAAGGCATCCTTAGAATGGCAGAAAAAGGGGAGATATTGTTGATGGAGGACAGGAATATTCCAGATGTTAACTGGAGCACATTTGCTGCAGCCACATCCAAGAGTGGGGTCATTCTCGATGACCTGCAGGGGGCATGCCTCAGGCAGCTAGTATTGGAACCAACTCGGGAGGGAGCAATCTTAGACCTAGTACTCTCAAATGGAGATGGAGAGAAGATCACAGATTTAGAAGTAGTGGGTAGCCATTTGGGAACTAGCAACCCCAGAACAGGATGGTTCACAATAAACACAGCAGTAGAGTCAAGCCATACAAAGGGAAAGGTACTGGACTTTAGGAGGGCTGACTTTGCCAAAATGAGTGAGTGCCTGGGGAATGCACTAGCAGATAGACAGGAAGGAGGGGTGGAAGAATAATGGGGAAAATCAAAACTGCCATCACAGAGGCAACAAGCCTTTGTGTGACACAAATAAACAAAACAAAATGAAGTAAACAACCACTATGGTTCTCAAAGGAGGTGGCAGGGAAGGTTAGGGAGAAAAAGATAGCATTCAGGAAGTACAAGGAATCACAGAAGGAGCAGGACAAATAACTGTATCCAGAGGAGGGCAACTAAAATGGTGTAGGGTCTGCAACAGAAGCCATACAAAGAGAGACTAAAAGTGCTTAATATGTATACCCTTGAGGAAAGGAGGGAGAGGGGGAACATGATAGAAACTTTCAAGTACCTCAAGGGAATCAACAAAGTCCAAGATGGGAGCATTTTTCAGAAAAAGAGATATACAAAAACAAGGAAGCACAATCTGAAGATAGAGGGGGGATGGCTCAGGGGCAACGTGAGGAAGCATTTTTTCATGGAGAGGGTGGTGGATGTATAGAACCACCTTCATGAGGAGGCTGTGGAGTCAAAAACAGTGGGGGAATTCAATAATCCATGGGACAGACACAAGGCAATTATAGTGAGGGGTAGGAGGAAGTAGGCTGTTGAGTAACTAGAATCTGCAGCTTATTTAATAGGTAGGGAAATGGGCAGACTAGACTGGCCAAGTGGTCCTTATCTGCCATCAAATTCTATGTTTCTATGAAAGACAATCTTTATTTCAGTATAAGGCACCAAGTTTAGGTTAGAGCTTAGCGTGAATGGTGTCAATGTGGGCAGTGAAGTCAAGCTTCAGGTCAAGCCACACCAAAGTACTTGAAGGAAGGAAGCACTTCAAGTGGGCAACCATTCAAGGTGGAGAAAGTGGGCAATGAAGGGAGCTTGGCCAGATTGGGACCCGTGCCAAATGTCATGAACAATATTTTTAGTGTTGACTTAATGCTGATTTGACTGGAACCAACAAAGGACATTTTAGAAATCTTATTGAAGCAAACTTCCAGGTCAGGGGTGGATAGACCAGAAATGCAGATAACTGTGTCGTCTGCATACATGTGAATATGCAAGGTGACACAGGTAGTGGGGAGGTCATTGAGGAAGATGGGGAGGAGTATGCGACCCAGGATGAAGTCCTGTGGGACCCCGTCTGGATGGCAAGAGGAGGTGATAGGACGCTACTAACCTGTACCGACAGAAAATGCCCTGAGGTAAGAACATAACCAGTTGGCAGGAGCAGCAGAGAGTTCAGCAGACCCCAGCTTGTTCAGAAGGAGAAGGTGAGACACTTAGTCAAAGGCCTTAGCCTGATACATAAAGATAGCTGCTGGAATGTGATGCTAATCTATCCCTGATAGGATATAATTAGTTACAAGCAGCAGGGAGGACACAGTGGAATAATTCTTCCTGAAACCAGACTGGAACAGGAAGAGGAAATCAGAGTATGAAAGAAAGTCTGAGAGTCTATTACAGACAAGCTTCTCTTGCAGCATGGCAAGAGAGGGGAGGAAGAAGAGAGTCCAATATTTACCAGAGGAGGAAGAGTCCCCCCATTTGTGGAGTGATGTAACTTTGGCAAACTTCCAGGGCTGTGGGACCACACTGAGGAAGAAGGAGAGGTTGAAAAGGTAAGTCAAGGAAGATACAATGACAAAAGCAGAGATATGAAGAAGTCTGCGATTAATTCATTCAGGACTAGACCAACAGCACCCAAATTTAGGGAGTAAGTCAGGGTCTCCTGAGTGGTAGCAGCAGAGAAGTGGGAGCCCTGGGAGGGGGAGGGAGGGAGAAAGGAATATGGAATGATGGAGCTGTAGCATGTGGTGGAGAGGAAGGGAGAGCACAAGTGGTGAAAAACTTATTAAGGTGGGAAGCAACAGAGAAAGGTCAGATACAGGTGAACCATTAATCTGGAGAACTCAGGGGCCAGACTGGGTGGGAGGATCAAAAAGGGAGTGAATTACCTTCCAGTACATAGCAGGGGTGTTGAGGTTACTATGAAAGCTGGTCTTGAAGTAATGCAATTTCCCACTCCTAAAAGCCATTCTGCAGGACTTTCTGCTAGACCTATATCTGAGAAGGTCAGAAAGGGAATGAGATAGTGTATAGCGAGACCAGGTAAGGTCACGGTACTTGCACTGATCTATAATATCCAGGGTAATCCAAGGGCGATGGTGAGATTTGACTATGGATTTTTTGAGTGGGGCATATTTGTCCCAGATTGAGTAGAATTTGGAAAGGAACATGGAGAGGACTACGTCAATATCAGATGTGGCATGAAAAGCTGACCAATCTGATGCAGCAAGATCACTCAGGAGGTCCTGAGTGTTGAGTGACATGTGGGTCCTGCTCTAAATGTATTTTGCAGACGAGGGAGGGCATCTGATATTCCTGACACAGAATGTCATGCAGTGGTCACTGAAAGCATCAGACAAAATACCAGCTGCATTCATTAGCCCGGTGCTGCTGAGGGTTGAGGCACTAGATGCCACACCTCGCACTACGCTGGTGACCCATGTTCAGGAATGAGCATGGGCCACCGTGGGTTGGCAGGAGGGAGATGGAGCGAGTGCCCGACGGACTGCTCTCCATCTCTGGGAAGGGGGAAGACCTGTGGCTGGTGCACGCCTGACCCCTAGCGGAGGTTGGGGCTCAACGGCAAGGTGCCGCAAGGACATGGGGCAGAGCGCAGCAGATGCTTGGCATGAGCATGCATGGGACTATGCGTGACCCCCGTCACAGGCGTCATTGCATGCCGCACTCCCAGAAGGGCAGAAAATGGAAAAAGTGGCAGCCAGGCCATGTAGCTTGATGGCCGTTCACCACCGCATGCCGTCTCCACGAGCACCACCTGATCTGAATCCGTACCTGGTGGAGGAGTTGGGGGCTCCCTCGCCTCCCTGCCATGGGGGGAGGTAAGCCATGGGGGAGTATAAGGTATTGGCCTGGGAGTTCAGTGCGTGCGGACAGCAGCCAGAGTAGGTGAAGGAAAGGAGTAGGAGCCGACCAGGGACCACAAGGAATAAAAAGTAAGAGAAAAGAAAAAAAATACCAGCTGCAGCAATATGGTGGGGATGACAAGAGAGAACCAAGTCCAAAAGGGTATGATTTTGAGAGAGTGGGTTTAGCCTTGTAGAACTGGAGATAATGAGTGTGAGACTGAGGGACTCAACTGTATGTATGATTTGCCTGGAGGCTGGGGAGAGCCAATTGACATTAAAATCCCCTAGAAGAATTAGTTCACCAATGGAGGAATAAGAGGTGACAGTAGAGAAAGATTCGTACAGGGATGAGCATGTGATTTTGGGTGAGGCACAGAGTACACCATTGAAGATGGCATAGAGGAGGGGAATGATTGATAGTCTGATTAGGAGAAACTCATGGGAAAGGATACAGCCTCTCTGGCAGCCAAGTTTTAGGACAGGCTGTGATGGGTATAAACAGCAACGCCACCCCCACATTTACCCCATCCTGCCTGAAAAGTTGATAGTCAGGGAGTGCTAAGGTAGAATCTGGGATCCTGGCAGAAAGCCAAGAGGAGCCAGTATAGCGTAGTGGTTAAGTGCACTGAGCTGCAATCCGGGAGACCTGGGTTTGAATCCCATCACCACCCACTTGCATACTGTGTAACCTTGAGCAAGTCACTTAACTTTCTTGTGCTCCCAGGTAGTACCTGGAAACAAGCTTGAGCTTTCTGTGCCTCTCCTGGTTAAACATTCTTCCCTTTCCCTTTCCTGTCCCTATGCCAAGATACATAGGATATCAGGAGAGTGTTGAGCAATACCCATGAAGACAGCAGATCAAGTGCGGGAAGAAGTTCTATGAGCATTAAGATGAAAAATGCTCACGCCTTTGATGGCTGGGGAGGCAAACAAGGCTGAAGGGGAGGGACCGGGGTTGAGCTCCATGTTGCCAGACAGAAGGAGCAGGAATAAGAGAAACAGGATGGATCAGGATTTACAGCCCTTAGAACAGGTGGGAGGGGGAGAAGGGGTGGGGAAAGGAGAGGAGAGTGTTAAGGAGGAACTCAAGGTTAAGGGAGGGTGAAGATTGGAGACCCAAGTGGATAGGAGGGAAGGGGGGTAAGGAGAAGACTGAGAGAGGGGCAGACAGAGGTAGGAATGGGGAGGGGTTGGTGAGATGGGAGGGGGCGATGCTGGCAATAGTGGTAGAGCGAAGGGAATGAGGAAAACAAGGGTAATATACATTTTAAGCATGGAGAATAGGTGCAACAGCCAACTAATAAGCAATACAATATAGTAAACTGATAAAAACAGTTCATAGTCAAACATTTGCAACTTCCACCTAGTAACAGGTTGACATATTGAATGGAGACTTACAATGACAATTGCTAAGCTGTGACTATAAAAGAGATGGCTGTAACAGCTAGAAGAGTGTTATTCAATATGAGCACACAATATCATGGCTGGGTGAAAGCTAACGTAAATTAACAGATGAACAAATGGCAGGAAATGCATACAAATTACACATTTTTACTGAACAAAAAGTGATGGAAATGCAAAGCAGCAATATGGGTGTACCCAAAAAAGGTAAAATGATGAGGCAGCAGGAATAAAACTGCGTAGTGAATGAACTGCTGCAAGACTCACGAAGGTAGCTGGTTAACAAGGCAACTGTGATAAGCAGGCAGACTGGCAAGGAAGACAAAGAAATAGCAAACATAGTGGACTTATAGTGCAAATAAATAACACAGCCTAGATAGGGTAATCAATGAATAATAGATGAGTGGCAATAAGCAAGTAATGCACAAGCAGCTTTACATTAAAGTCTCACATGGGTCACCCAGGTACTGGAAGGATATGATGGAGCTAGAAGGAGGCAAACCTGTTGAGCAGGCATGAGCGTTCGATGGCTGACTCACAGCTGACTCCAGGCAGAATCCTCGGTGTCCTTTGCACGACAGTCCTTCGAGCGGAAGGGCCGCAGCACAGAAGGTCTGCTACAGAGAACCAGAAAATGAATGAGGGGGCTATGAGTTCCTGCCCCACAGCTGGAATGCTGAGTCCTTGAATAGTCTGCTGAATCAAGCTGCAGGAGATCACTAAAGCAGAGGGGACAGGAGAGGTGTAGATGAAAACTAACTCTCCCTCTGCCCCTACTAAGTTCTGTGGCTATTGTCAGGGTGAAATGGCTCTGCTGCAGGCTTGAGCACAGACAGTAAAATTCATGGGTCATACATAGAAACATAGAAACATAGAAGTTGATGGTAGATAAGGACTGCAAGGCCCATCCAGTTTGCCCATGTTTTCTACCTTATGAATGTGCCATAGGTCTTTATTCTGTCAATGGCCTATCTATTCTTACTCACCTGTATTGCTCCCTTATGCCTATCCCGTGCCTGTTTGAGGCCCTGCACTGTATTCATCACCACCACTTCCAGAGGTAGGCTGTTTCATGCATCCAGCACCCTTTCTGTGAAAAATAACTTTCTCACATTACCCCCTTAATCGGCCTCCCTCTAATCTCATGCTGTGTCCTCTTGTCCTGCTATTTTTCTTGTATTGAAACATGTTGGACTCTTTCACCTTGTTAATGCCCTTAAGATGTTTGAATGTTTCGATCATATCACCTTTCTCCCTCCCTCCTTTGCTCTAGGGTACACATATTGAACTCTGTTAATCTGTCCTCGTATGTTTTCTGATGCAGTCCCTGCACCATTTTGGTTGCCCTTCTCTGGACTGCCTTCATTTTGTTAATGTCTGTGTGCAGGTGTGGCCTCCAGTACTGCATGTAGTACTCCAGATGGAGCCTAACCAGTGTCTTGTAAAGAGGGATTATTACCTCCCTCTTACGACTTGTGATACCTCTACTAATACACCCCAACATCCCTCTAGCCTTACCCACTGCTTTAGTGGTCTGCTTGGATGATTTCAAGTCATCTGTGATGATGAAGATGACCAAGTCTCTTTCTTCCCTTGTGATTGCCAGCAACTCCCCTCCCAACTTATAGGTGGCTTCAGGGTTTCTCTTCCCTATGTGCATGATCTTGCACTTCTTTGTGTTAAACTCCAGTTGCCACTCTTCCAACCATTTGGCCAGTTTATCCAGATCTCTTCTCATTCTGCCCACCCCATCTGGATCATCTACTCTGTTGCAGATCTTTATTGTCATCTGCAAACAGGCAAACCTTACCCTGCAGTCCATCTGCAATGTCACTGATGAAGATATTGAAGAGGACTGGCCCCAGGACTGATCCCTGAGGTACCCCATTTGTGACTTGCATCTCTTCTGACTGTATACTGTTTACCACCATTCTCTGTTTTCTGCCCACCAACCAGTTTGCCACCCAGTTGATAAACGTCTGACCCACCCTGAACCTAACCAGCTTATTAATCAATCTTCTATGTGGAACTGTATCGAAAGCTTTGCTGACGTCAAGGTAGGTGACATCAACTGCACCCCCTTGGTCCACCACTCTGACTTCTCAGTCAAAGAAATCTATGATTCGTTTGACAGGACCTTCCTGTTGTAAACCCATGCTGTCTTGGATCCTGTGCTCCTATGGATTTCAGGTATTGCACTATCCTTTCCTTAAGGAGTGCCTCCATAATCCTGCCCACTACTGAGGTAAGACTGACTGATCTGTAGTTCCCTGCCTACTCCCTACTACCACTCTTGTGGAGCGGGATCACATGAGCCCTTCTCCAGTCTTCTTGGACCTCTCCTGTGATCAGAGACTCACTAAACAGTTCTGATAATGTCTCTACTAGTTCCACCCTTAGCTCCTTTAGTAGCCTGGGATGTATGCCATCAGGTCCTATTGCCTTGCCCACCCTGAGCTTAGTGAGCTCTTGTAGGACCCTTTCTTTTGTCAACGGACTAGTGCACACCTCCCTCCCCCCTGTGTCCGTGGTGCTGAGCTGCAGGCCCTGCCCTACCTTTTCCTCAGTAAATACTGAGCAGAAGTATCTATTTAGGATAGATGCCTTTCCTTTGGTCCTTCTCCACATACTTCCCCTTATACCCTTTGATCTTAGCAATACCCCCTCTGGACTTTCTCCTTTCATTAATGTATCTATAGAAAATCTTGTCCCCTTCTTTTACTGTTCATACTAGTGTTTCCTCAGTTTGGGCCTGTGTCTGCCTTACTGCCTTCTCTGCTTCCCTTAGGGGAGTTTGCTATGCCTCCCTATTTTCATCCTGCTGCATTCCCTTATATTTTCTGAAGGTCAACATTTTGGCTCTGACCTTTTCTGCTACTGTTTTTGAGAACCAAAGTGGTTTCCTCCTTCTTTTGCTCTTGCTTTTCGCCCTAACACAATGGGATGTTGCTTCAAGTATTGCATCCTTAATCCTTCCCCACTTTGCCTGTACCCCCTCACCTGTATTTCTTCTTTCCAGGGCTAGCTTAACTCTGTTGGCCATCATATTAAAGTCAGCTCCTCTGAAGTCCCATATTTCTGCCTTGGAATGGGATGATTTAGTTCTAATGGCCAAATTGAACCATACCATGTGATGGCCACTGGCCCCCAGTTGACCTTCTGCCTGGAGATCTGTGATCCTTTCCCCATTAGTTAGTACTAGATCAAGGATAGCCCTGTTTCTTGTGGGTTGTTGTACCAGTTGTTTGAGGCCTTCCCCCTGTAGGGAATCCACTTTGTGTCTAGTTCTGGTGGTAGTTCCTGCTGGTATTGACCAATCTGCATCTGGCATGTTGAAGTCTCCCATTATCAGAACCTCCCCTTTAGCAGTCATGTTTTGTATATCTTCTAACAGTAGTGTGTCTATGTCCTCCCCCTCATCTGGAGGCCTGTAGACTACCCCCGATCATATGGCTGTACCATTTCCTGTTTTCAGAGTGACCCACAGATCTTCTGGCTCCTTATGTGTATTCTGAATTTCTGTAGCTTTGATATTCTCATTGACATAAAGGGCCACTCCCCCCCCCTTTTTTTGCACTGCAGTCTCTTCTGAACAGTACATAATTGGGTACTGAAGTCTCCCAAGTATGGTTACTGGTGAACCATGTCTCGTTAATGGCTATTATGTCCAGTTTAGCCTCTGTTATTGTAGCTTGCAGGTCTGGGATCCTGTTTCCCAGACTTCGGGCATTTATGTACATGATTTTCCATTGGCCAGATTTCGGTGCGTTAGTTGTTGGGTGAGATCCGGAGTTTTCCCTGTGTGTCGTATGGGATACCAAAACTGTTTGCTTACCTGGTGATGCAAATGAACTACAAACATGCTGAACTTCTGTTTGATCACTAGGTCCCTGAATAGGCTGCTGAATCAAGTTGCAGGAGGTCACTAAAGCAGAGGTGAGAAGAGAGTTGAAGATGAAAACTAACTCTCCCTCTGCCCCTAGTACTATAGATCCTGTGGTTATTGTCAGGGTGAAATGGCTCTGTTGCAGGCCTGAGCACAGAGAGTGTAAGAAAAAAAAATATCCAAAATAAGCCTATTTTAGGAAGCTAGTAAAACAGCACTTTTAGGTGCCAGCAGCATAGCTGTTAGCACCTATTGTGAGCATGTGTACTGTTTTGTGCATTTAGTCAAGTTTAAGGTTGCATTCAGTGTAAGTGGTTTGGTTGCATGATGTCATTGACTGTGTCAGTGATAGGGATTTTAAGTCTAAGACTATGGTTTCAGACCTACAGAAGCCATGGTTTGATCCCATGAATTGCACTTTTTTTCTTTCTCACTACAACTTTTGTCATATGAGAGACATTGTTAGATATCATTCTGATGTAGTGAATGGTTTCAGCAGAGCTAAACAGCAGACTTTCAGATAATTGAACTTAGTTCTACAGTATGTTGTAGTCAATAAAATTAGTCTTGGCTGAGGCTTGTGTAGGTTTGAATACAATCTGAGTCACCTGTTTTGCAAGTTGTGACATTACCTCTCCACTATAGGAACTGCAACACAGTTACCCATGGCTCAGTGGCATGCTAAATGTGTGGTTGCTTATTAGACAAAGGATCAGAGTTTCAAATCCTGGTAAGGATTCAAACATTGTTTTTTTTTTTTTTTTGTAAGCAGGAAACTCACTTGAGTGGTGATTCATGGTGTTGTAGAGTTGGAATAGTAAATTATATGATAAATAAATTTAGATAAGAACAACAGACTCTGAAGGTAAATCACCTGCTGGGATTAGATTCCCAGTTGTCTGTTTTGCAGGTTATGACATAACCTATGCACTATAGGAAATGCAGCTCCTTTGCCTGAAGTCCAGTGGCATACCAAATAGATCTTTGCTTAGCGAAGAATCAGTGGTTCAGATCCTGGCAGGGATTTAAATATTCTTTTTTCTAAGATGGAAACTCAATTGAGTAGCATTTCATGGTGGTTTGGAATGGAATATTAATTCATATGAGAAGTAAATTTAGCTAAGAACAACAATCTGTTAAGGTAAATCGACTGCTGGGATTAGATAGCCAGTCACCTGTTTTGCAGGTGTGGCATAATCTCTGCATCATGGGAAATGCATCTCACTTACCTGCAGTTCAGTAGAACACTGAATGTGTGTTTGCTTAGCAGGTAAAGGATCAGTGGTTCACATTTCAATTTTTTTTAAATGGAAATTAATTTGAGTGATTGATGGTGGTGTGGAGTTGAAATAAAATTGTGCAAGCACATTCAGCTAAGAACAACAGTTTGTGAAGGTGAACTGTCTGCTGGGATTAGATCCCCAGTTGCCTGATTTTGCAGGTTGAAACATAACCTCTACATCATCACTGCAGGTATTCAGGGCATTAACATTAGGGTGCCAAGTCATTAGGGTGCCAAAATCAGGATTTGCTGTCCTCTCCCCAAGGTCCACGCCCCTGGAGTTGGTATCAATAGTTAGGGGGGTGTGGGGGGGCCCCCATAAAAACAGTGGTTAGTGACATTGCCAATTGGTACCCTACTGGCATGGTGCCATGGTGCTGGTGTGTTCTGAGGGTGGAACCCTACATCATAGGAACTGCAACTCCCTTACCGGCAGCTTAGTGGCATACTGAATGTGTGTTTGCTTAGTAGTCAAAAGATTAGTGGTTTAAATCCTGACAGGAACATAAACATTTTTTTTTTATAAGATGGAAACTTAGTTGAACAACAGTTTGTGAAGATAAGTAGCCTGCTGGGTTTACGTCCCCAGTTTCCTGTTTTGCAGATATAACATAACATCTATATCACAGGAACTGCAACTGACTTACCTGCTGTTCAGTGGCACACCAAATGTGTACTTGCTCAGTAGGCAAAGGATCAGCAGCTCAAATCTGAGCAGGTACTTAGGCATTTTTTCAACGCTGTTTTACGCATTGAAACTGATTTGAGTAGCAATTTGTGGTGGTGTGGTGTGGTGGAGTGGAGTGGAATAGTACATTATTTGAGAAGTATATTTAACTAAGAACAAACAAATTGTGAAGGTAAATTGCCTGCCGGGTTTACATCCCCAGCCGCCTGTTTTGTAAGTGTGACATAATTTCTATATAATAGGAACTGCAAGTCACTCACCTGCAGTTCAGTGGAACACTGAATGTGTGTTTGCTTCATAGGCAAAGTATCAGTGGTTTAAATCTAAGGAGGGACTTAAGCATTTTTTACAACTTTTTTTAAAGATCGAAATTCACTTGAGTAGTGGTTCATGATGGTGTGGAATGGAACAAAAAATTCTATGAGAAGTAAATACTAGCTAAGAACAACAATTTGTGAAGGTAAATTCCCTGCTTGGATTAGATCCCTAGTTGCCTGTCTTGCAGTCTGTTTCAGCTCCTACCTCTCAAACTTTGTGCGGCAGGATATGAATAGGTAAAGTGGTGTGGAGATGGCAGGAATCTGGAGGAGGGGTGTTTAAAAATTAAGGTTATGATAAGAGTTGGATAAGGCGAGGGAGGCTATTCCACAGAGTTAGAATGCAAACAGAGAAAGCAGACTGCAGTTGTAGATTTGCATCAAGAGAGATGGAAAGAGCAAGCATCAGTTGAGGTAGTGGATAGGAGGAAAGACGGAGGGAGTAAGGGGAGTGGAGAGGTAGAGGGAACAGTGGCAAGTCAGCATTTAGCCAGAAAGGATGAACAGTGCAAGGGATGATGGGTCTCTAGGGAGGGTAGGGAGATGTTAGCATAAAAAGAGTACCGAGGAGTACGAGGTCGATCATTTTGGGCATAACAACAGGAGTGGAAAATGGCTTCCTGTCTGATAAGGTTACAACACTGTAGGCTACATCCATAAGTCAGACACTGGCAAGATCATCTTGTGGATAACCTTATGATGGAATACAATGATACTTTATGTCTTTGATTATGTTGATGTTGTTTGTAGTGCATCTCCCAAATCTCCAATGGCCAAACTGAACACTTTTTAGTGCTTTCTTTTATTTAACTCTTAACTGCTCCCTACCCATCGCTGTGATATGTACTGAATCTAGGCTGGCCCTCAGTGGAATTGGAAGGCTCCTGTATGGTGCTCCACTCATTTTCAAATACTGATGCTTTCTACTTTCTCCTGCTTCTGTTGCCTCCTACTCCTTTAGGAACACAAATCATCACTCACTCCTTACCACCAATCCCATTATTCTGTTGGTTATGCTGCCTTCTCCTAAAGGATGCCTGCTTTGTGGAACAACCTACCCAACCAATTTAATTCCTTCTCAACTCTTATGATGCAGCTATATGATCTGACCAGATGCAGCTGCAACTGCTTTACCAAGTCCATCATAATTGTTGTATGACCAATATCATGTGTTGTCCAAATGCTCCAAATAACATATGCCCTCATCTCCATTAACCTCATAGAATATTTACACTAGTTATGCCTTACTCAAGTATTGCTCTCACTCTCTTGTTCCCTTTAGGAGTTCTAAGTGAATGTCCTGTTTTGTATCAAATTTATCTAATGTTTTGTATCACGAGTATTCCTGTTACTGTGATAGTATAGTTATATCATACAGCTTGTTTCTATTTAATGCACTTATGGTCTTTGTTATTTCCATGTGCCCCTTCCCACAGAATATATCTGGAAATGAGCTGTTTACAGCTCAGCATTTTTGTCCAGGTAAAAGACTGCAAATTAGTAAATAAATAAAGCATTCAGATTTTAATCTGTCTTACTGTTGGACAATCTATTCCAGCTAGATGCAAGATATAACAGCTGCTGGGCTGCAAAAACTAACTCTGAGTTAAAAATTTGTATTTTGTTGTTGGGTTACAAACAAACTATTTGCACCCAGTAATGAGTTAGAAGGAGGTATATGCCACCATCCTGTGACTTGAAGCAAAAGAGGTGACAGAAACAGCTTAATAGGAGGCCACAAAAAAGGGAGAGGACAGATCTGAAGCTAGTCAGCTGAGAAAAAGGCAATAGAACTTGAAAGAGGGCTTCTACTACACTTGCCAGGCACATGGCAGATATACTCGGAGACAATAAAAGAACTTGGAACTTTTGACTTCACTGAATATTTGGAAGTTTTATCACACTAGGGTATTAACGCAACAATGGGTATTTTCAGAGACACAACAGATACAAGAACTGTCTGCTGTAGCAGCACAGCTGGTGCTCAGTCTTACATTGCCACCCTTCTTCTCTCATGGCAACCAGTGGAGAACCTTGCAGAAGATTTAGTGTTACAGTCACTGCTGTACCCCTTTCAGTCAGGTTTTCAGAGTGGTAGTGAGGCTGCCTGACTTTGCCACTGAACATGCTACCTTAGCTTGCACATCTGTGCTATGTGCAGAATAAATCAAATTATTGGCCATGGTCTCTCAACCTGTATGTCAGTTTTGGACTTTCAGGCAACACAAATATTGTTACTGCTGCTGCTGGTTCTAGTTAGAGATGGGGAAGTGGCCAAACTTCACTTCACAAATTCCTTGGTGAAGTCAGCAAAATTTGTGAAGTGCTGACTTTGCGAAGTTTTATAAAATGGGTAGGGAAATCCCTGTATCCTGATTGGCCAGAACCCATGCATGGTGACAGTATCACCAATGGGTAAATATTTTTCTTTGAAATGACTTTGTAAGAACCTGCCCCTTGGGCCATATCAGCGTACAGGACAGTTGTCTGGGTATACTGGTTCCTCAGCTTCCACCACCTGCTTAGATCAGGAAAAAATAATTCTGCTCAGGGCTAAGAAGGTCCACACCATAATATCTGGTAGCGTGCACTTCAGACAGCAGACTGTAAGCAGAGAATTCTTTGTTGCCAGCAGAAACATTAAAATTACCTTTTCCATAATGAGGCACAGTCACTGTTCTATAAAACACAGACTCTTTACTATGGGATACTGCAGGTATTAGCAAATAAACAGGATATATACAGCAAGACAAAATATTCACACATTTACTGGAAAAGAAAACAAAAGTAGTTAACTGACAGATGAATGTTAGAAAAATCTCAAAAATGTGGTTTCTCCTAGAGTCTGTATTTACCTGTCAGCTGTCTTGAAAGAACATTCACCCTTGACTGTCCTTCCCTCACACAGATTTGCTAGCTATCCAGCAGGGCTCCCCACTCACTAGCAGTGTCAGACATAGGTCCTCTTTATAGACTGCCCAAAGTCAGAGAGAGAGAGAGAGAGACACCTGGGTGCCCCAGCTCTCCAATTTATGCTCAAGGATGTGGGGGGTCTCACCTCTCCCTTGGATGACAGTTCCCCCCATTGTTTCCACTTTATTTGCACCTAGCAACACCCTTACAGTTTTACAACCATATTTTCATCCTTCTTGCAGGATATCTCCATGCCAGAAATATCACCCTCTCATCTGTCCGGGTTGGTTGCTAGATGAGCTCATGGAAGACAGTACCTTCACAGCTGGCCAGTATTTCTCCTGACAGCTGCCTGAACATGTGACCTGGAAGCCATTTTGGTCTCCATTCCAAACAGTAGAACTTATAAAAGAAAAATAATCACACTAACAAAAAAAAAAAAGAATATATTAATCTGGTCACTTTGGTAACTGGTTTGAACAGTGCTTCCTGAATAACGCAGTCTAAACCGCACTGCAGGAACTGTGTATGCCTGAATAGTGACAGGGGTAGAATAGCATCTGTTAAATACCACTACCCCTGTAGTTATCCAGGCAATGTTTCAAGTGGAAGTGGATAAATGAGAAAAAAATTCAGAAGCTGGCAAAGCTGCTCCCATGGCGGAGAAGGCTAAGGGAGAAGCAACTCAGGCAGCAGAGAGAGGGAGACCAGGGTTCTGTGGCCGGTCTCCCGAGTCATGCCTTTTTCACATTTCCCCCACCCAAAGTGTGCTTGTGTTTTTGTTTGCCCCTAAAACAAATACCCCCCAAGTTTTTAAATTCCCCCATGATTCGCACCCCCTCGGAGTTGGTTATAAAATTAATGAGGGGTACAGGTGGCAGAGCCTCCCACATTGGGGGGGGGTTGTGGGGGCAGAGCCCCCCACAAAAATAAAATGTACTGTGTATTATTTAGAAATGGTAGCAGTCATTGGTGTGGTTTCCCTTCGCTACCATTGGTGCTGTATATTACTGCTGCATTTTGCAGTGGAGCTGTTGTTGACAGTGCTGCTTGTACTATGCCATTGTTGACAGTGCTGTTCGATATTGTAACCTAACGCCATCACGTTTACCATCACAGTCTTATTTTTAAAATGTACCTCACAAACCCATTTTATAAGCACAGTAAGACAGTCCATGGCATTGGTAGTAATGTGACAACCGCACACCCAGGGGCTGAAGTCAGTCGGCCTGTGACCTTGTGCCTTACTATGCCTCTGGATGTGCGGTTGTCACCCTACTACCAAAGCCATGTCATGTCTTATTGCTTACTTCACCAGGTGAAGTAGCCCTTTTTATATGCGAGTTGACCTAAATTTAACAATGAAGTTGTCAGTTTGCCATGCTTCACATCATTTTGCCAGAAAAAGTGCCACTTTGACTGGAAAATTCATTGTGATGTTATGGAGTGGCCAAGTGGTAACCTCGTGAAGTAATTTATGAAGGTGAATTTTGCAACTTCACTGTCGAAGTAAAACTTCACAACTTCTCTAGTGCTGGTACAGCAATAAGTTATAAAATGTACTAACTTTGTAAATATGCTGCTTGACCTATATGAAAATATTATATTTACTGGTTAGTGATTCTAAACCACTGCCAGCAAGTGCCCAACAGCTCTGTAAACCACAGACACACAAAAAGGAAAGCAGCACATTAGAAAGCCACTGGAGAAGCTGTCCTAATGCCGCACATCCAGTAGCGCTAGTTTTTCACATAGTCGACGTGAGGCACAATCTTCTCAAAGGCTCCTCCACAGTACCTCATGAGGCAATTTTTTAAAGTTAAATAAGAACCAGTAAATATACAAAAATAAAACATGGGTAAGTATGTTTTAATGGGGATTTTGTGCACACCCTTGGTGTGTGATGCCCATATAAACCCCTCGGGCTTCGCCCTTGGGGTTTATGGGGCATCACACACCTCAAGTGTGCATAAAATCCCCTTAAACCACACTTACCTATGCATTATTCTATATACAGGTATAAGGCATCTTGCTGCACACTTGATGCTGCTGCTGCTCTCTTTCCCCTATGACCATCTTGGAAATTAAGCCCTACACCAAAATGAGGTTATCTTGTTTTGAAAACAACCAAAATAAACATTTAGTGCTGCTAAGAGTATGTATACATGGCCAGCTACCCAATAGCAGCAAACATTGTATCTTTCTAGAAGTGATGGTTGAACAGTTGCAGTGAGCTAACAGAGAGGCATTGACTGCAATGTGAGAAAAGACCACATAGTGTATGGTGGAACGCTATTCCATATGGAAATCCATGCCTGGAACAGTGTTATTGTGCTGCACTCGATGCATCACGATCTTGTTGTGCTGCACCCAGTACATCAATAGTGCAGCACAACAACATCGAACATGGGCATGCATGCGCAATTGAGCAGATGTGGTGTTGAGGAAGTAAGTGGCGCGATGAAACTGCTGCCTAAGTAAGGCACTTTTTTTATTGGAGACCTGTTTGGGGGATAAAGGAGAGCCGCCTATGGTTGCCCATACACTATAAAAGATTGTGTATGAGCAACCATACACAAACAAGGCAGTTGAATAATCTTGAGGTTTCTATGGTAACGGAACTCTTGAGCTTAGTTCTTGAGGTTTCTGGTTACCACGGAAACCTCTCCATCATAGAACTGCCTTGTTGTGTATGATTGCTCATACACAATCCTCTATGTGGTTCATGGCCTTAGGACTGATGCCACACAGTATCTTGTTGAACATTCAGTGCTTTATTTCAAAGGTTCACCAGAAAAGACATACTGAGCTGGTAACAGCTCATTTTCAGATGTGTCTTTGGGGCCGGGGGGTGAGGTAGAGTAGACAATGTAGTAAGGTGCAAGAGTAAAAAAATAATAATAATACATTTACAGAAGTGCAGCAAGAATATTATGTGCTAAGTAAGCACAAAGCAAACAAAATAAGTTGCAAATGTACAGTGCATTACAGATGTGCAGCAAAACATTAGTACGTGTAATACAGTAAACTGAAGGTGCTTAAGGGTGATAAAACTGTACTTGAACATAAGCAGTAGTCCTCCCCTAACTAGAGGAGAAAGTGTGCTTACAGATCAAGTAACTCCAATTGCAGGTCTTCTTGCCTTTCGTGTCATCCTTTCTCTGGGAGGAAATGTAGCCTAATGGTTGGAGTACAAAGCTGTGAATATAAGAACATAGGCCCTCCATCACCACTAACACATACTCACTGTGTGATGCTGAGCAAAATCACTTACCCTCCCTGTGCTTTCTGTTTAACCTCCCTTGCTCTGATCTAAACTCTCTGTACATGCCTATGCTTTGCTGTCACACTCTTGGCTTGTAACCTGTTTTGTGATACTCAGTAAATGCAAAGAAGGAGAAGATGTATCAGCATTTATATAGCACTTTTCATACACATCATCCTAAAGTGCTTTACAAGCAATGAGAGACTGGTAGTGAAATGACTGAATGTGTAATGGCAGCCATTTCATACATCAACATCCACACTCAACCTTGAATAACTGCATGAACCAGTTTTATGAGAAGAGGAATGTTGGCTAGGACACTGGGGAAAACCCCCTATGCATCAGGGCACAATGCATACAACAGTTAGAAACCTCAGAACACCTTTTCTATGTTGTCTCGCACTTGAGCAGCCAACATCTTGCACTAGTAGCAGATTTGGAGGCACGGTCACTGTGGGTGAATGCAGGGCATACAACAGTAGGTGCGTCCCTCATTCACCAATAAGCCAGCAGCAGGCGCTGACATCATGTGGCCTCCAGATCTAAGAAAAGGTCCACTGAAATGAGAGCGAAGCTCTCATGCAGCGGACCACAACATGCCTCCCTACGTGCAGGCAACATGGCAGCAGTGACTACCACTGCTGCCGCTTGTTTCAATGCCAACGGGGGCACCCCCCCCGTCGGCATAAAGACCCACCATTTACAATGTATGCGAGGTGCCCAATCCCCTCAGCCAGCATCATGTGCACCTGCCAACAGTCTTTCTTTACCAATAGGGGCCCAATCCCCATTGGCTTCAATCCCCCTTCCCTTTATGTTGCTGCCAGCATCAGCATAATGTCCCCCCTCCGCTTTTATTGTATGCCGGGGGGTGCCCAATCCCCTCTTGTCCCCCCTTGGTATGTGCTGATGGAGGTGACCAATCCCCGTCAGCTAAAGCACCCCCCAAAACACTGAGGTGGTGGGCTGGGAGCCCACCCCAGCATGTCAAATCACCTGAAAAGGGAAAACCATCCAGCAATGTTTTTTTTTTAAGCCCCTGTAAAAAAGAAAATGGTCCCTTGTGGTTTCCCTGCCCCCTCCCTCAACACGTGCCCACCCACTGCGAACCCTGCCTTCCCACACCCCCCCTCACCCCATACTTACCTATGGAGTCCAGCGCGACAATCTTCATTGGACCGGAAACACGTCTGCACTCTTCAAAGCTGACCACGAATTGAAGAAATGCCGGTAAACTGTATAATGGCATAAATAGGGGTTTTTCAACGTTGGTGCATATCTCAGCCATTTTTGGGAATTTTGGCACCGAATTTTCAGCATGGGGTTTTTGGGACCCCTCCTCAAGAATTCAGGTATTGTCATTTTATTTTTCAGTCTCAGAAGGTGATTTCACGGTGACTGCACAGAATCACCTTTGGGACTGATTATCGAAACAACAGTGCCACTGTTTATGAGGGGGATCTCAAAAAGCCTATGTTGCAAATTTGGTGGAAAAATCAAAAACATTACTGTTTTAGAGCATGCATTGTGCAGTTTCCACACACGCTCATAACTTAGTGAATTTGTAATATTTTCACTCCACATTTTCAAAATTGGCATTTTTCCACACCTCCTTATGAACAGTACAGCTGTCATTTTACATATCCTGGCCAAAATGCGTTTTCACACGTCTGGCACAGAATAGCACGGTTGCTGTGCAAAATCAGTTTCTGGGATAGTTTGAGGACATGACAGTGACATTGTTCATGATCAGAGGTCCTCAAATGCCTATGTTGAAACTTTGGTGATGAAATTCCATGAAATGACTGTGTTACAAGTGTGGATTGCACAGTTTGCACCATACCTCTCAACTGCTCTGAATTTCGCATAGTGCTATGATTTTCACACTCAAATTTACCCTTGCTCCGCATAGGTTTACTGATTTTCCTCATAATGTTATAGCTATTTCTGGACACACAAACTATTAAATCATTAAACTAAGTTGATAGAATCACTCCTTATCATTAACTGTATGGGGCCCACTATCAGTAGACATATTATTGCTTAAAATAAGAAAGTGCTACACATTCTGGCCCTTTGCTATGATTTTTGAAGGCCAGTGCTATAATTTTTAATGCTGAGAGGTTGAGAGGTATGGTTTGCATGCACCCTTGTTGCTTTGCAAATCTGCAATATTTTCATGCCAGATTTTCAACACTGGCATTTTTTCACACCTCCTAATGAACAGTACAGCTGTCATTTTTCACATCCTGCCCTAAATGTGTTTTTGCACCTGTGCTGCACAATGGCGTGGTCACTGTGGGAAATCAACGTTTGGGACAAATTAACAAAACCACAGTGCCACTGTTCATGAGGGGAGGTCCCAAAATACCTATGTTAAAAATGTGGTTAAAAAAATCCCAAAAATAATTAGGTTACGGACGTGTGTTGCACAGTTTCTATGCATGCTCATGACTTCACCAATTTTTTCATATTCTCACTCCAGATTTTCAAAGTTGCCATCTTTTTATATGTCCTCATGAACAATACAGTTGTCATTTTCCACATACTGCCCAAAATGTGTTTTCGTCCCAGTGTCACCAAATGGCATAGTCACTGTGCAAAACCACCTTTCAGCTAACAAACTGATAGTGCTGCTCTTCATGAGGTGGGCTCACAAAATGCCCATGTTGAAAATTTTGCAGTGAAAATACAAGCATATGCCTATGGTGTTATGGTTTCCAACTGTAGCCCCCCACCCTGTACAGACTGACAGGCATCAGGGGTGTGATTTGGGATCATCGGCTGTAATGCTCATGCCATTCCACCCCCACCCCTGCAGCCAGTGTCAGGCATCATGATGTGCACTATTCAGCCACAAAGGTCATCCCATTCTCCTATACTGCACCCACCTCAGCATATTTCCTTATGGAATGGGGTAAGTATAATGCCCAAAGACCCCAAAGCACACCACGACACTTGTCAGTGTCTACAGGGTAGGGTGAGGTAAAATGTCATGAGCATTACAGCTGATGACCCAAAGGCACACCCCAATGCCTGTTGGTCTCCGCAGGGTGGGGATGGGGTTGGCGTCACTTCAGTACTTCACTGCCATTCCAATTATGCATCTCTAACTCCTGCACTACCAATGCCAGTGAGACAACATTTGGCATTGACAAATGCTTGTTTAACACGTTCTTACATTAGTCATTTCTGTAGATTCCTAGCCACAACCTGGACTGCACCATGGTTTGCATCAATAACATATCAGGCACTTATGTTAGGCCATTTTACTGGATATGGGAATATATGGCATACTAATACAATGCATGTCTTCATACTAGTTATTAAATGGTACATTTGGAATGCCAGGAGCCTTTTCACACTCCAACAAAAATTTATCTCACATGTAGAATTGATCCAGTAGATGACTACAGATCTGCAAAATGTATACCATTCTGAAACTAAGTCCATGGGTCCGATTCCAGGATGAATGTCGCAATTCACCGGCATATGCAAGTTGCGACATTCACTGCTATGCCGGGGACCCTGCACCATATTCCAAGAGCAGCAGGGTCCCAGCACATACATCATGTGAGTTGTGACATGCAGAGGCTAATGCCATGGACGTGGTGTAATAGCCCTGCATGTCTCAAGTCGCAGGCCGCTACTGACAGCACCCCTGGAGCCCCCCTGCCCTGGAATGCCACGGCACCCACCAGGAGGGATGGGGGCAGGACAGGTGGCACAGGAGTTCGGGGGGCACACTGGCGATGGGACCCCCGGAAGTCCCCGACATTTGGGGGTTGGGGGGCATGGGTGTGCTTGTGGGGGCATGGGGAGCACATTGGCACCATTGACATGTCGCTGTGGAGTGGGCATCAAACGGATGGCACCATCAGATGCCCCTTAGAGCAGATCTGAGCTGCACTAACTTCGCTCCGCCAGTGCGGCTCCTTGAATCTCAGCAGCGGGTTACAGCAGTCGATTTCCTGGAATAGGGCACAGTTGCTGCCGTAACCCACCCTTGCACCATGTCGTTGCAGGCTGCAGTGTAGTGGGTTGTGTTACCCATGGTTGGCATAGCCCACAGCTGACATGGTGCAAGGTGCCTCTTAGAATCGGGGCTGGCATACCACTTGGCGCAAGTCACGAGATACACCATGGGGCTTGTCATATCTTGGCTTATGCCAGCGTATGCCATCCTGGAATCTGGCCCCATGTCGCAGAGATACTTGCAAAATGCTTGGAGGAATATGTCATGGGTGACAGACACAGACGCTCCAATTGCTTGAAATCTTGAGACACCTGTTAGCTCAACCAGTGTATTAATATAAACCCTGAAAAGATGGGTAGGGTCATTTACAATACTTTTGGCTTCGGAGTAGGTCTCCTGGATTACTTTAGGTTTAATTTTCCTTTTTTGCTCCAACATGTATAAAATTAAGAAGTTTAAGCTTGGTGGAGGTAAAAGGAGTATATTATTTAATTCAAATATAAATGTACAATGGTGCACAGTGTAAATATTGGAATGTAACACTTTTATGATGTTGTAATGTTTGATTTTCTTACATAATAAAAACTCCCCACATCCTTGCAAAAAGTGCCTTGGGTCCTTTTGCTTCCACTTGGACACCCATCAGGACAGCACCAGAGATGGGCAGAAGGATCCTCGGTTAAACATCTCATCTGAAGCACAGCACACCCTGACAGTACAGCACCCCCCCAGTACTACACTTGGGTGCCAGCTTTGATGGTATGAATCCAATCACAGTGTGGGACCAGAACCCAAAACCTGCTGCCCCAGAGGCAGATGTGCTACCAACTTAGCCACACTGACACCAAATCAATATATAAAACCATATTTCTATCCAATATATAAAACCATATTTCTATCCAAGGCAACATGGTTTTACTAGAGGGAGGTTGTGCCAGACTAACCTCATTGAATTCTTCGACTGGGTGACAAGGGAGCAGGATCGGGGGAGCAGTGGATGTGGCCTACCTGGATTTCAGCAAAGCCTTTCATACTGTGCCACATAGAAGGCTGTTAAACAAGCTGGGGAACATAGGAGTGGGTAAGATGGTGGTAAAGTGGGTGGAGAATTGGCTAGATAGCAGGACACAGAGGGTGGTGGTAAATGGCTATCACTCCGCAGAGGGGAAGTTAACCAGTGGGGTTCCATAGGGATCAGTACTGGATCCAGTCCTCTTCAATATCTTTATCAGTGATATTGCAGAGGACCTAGAAGGGAAAATTTGCCTGTTTGCTGATGACACAAAGCTCTGCAACAGGGTGAACATGCTGGAGGGTGTGAAGAGAATGATGAGAGGTCTGCAAAGGCTTGAGGACTGGTCAAGGGACTGGCAGTTGAGATTTAACACAAAAAAAAGTAAGATAATGAGCAAGGTGTGCAAAAACCTACATACAACATATCAGCTGGGGGGGGGGATTTAGAATGATACAAGCAGAAAAGGGGCCCAGGTGGTTATCATCTCTGAGGACCTCAAGGAAGGGAGTCAGTGTGACAAGGTGACAGGAAAAGCAAACAGGATGCTGAGATACATAGGCAGGAGTATCACCAGTAGGAAAACGGAGGTCATAATTCCACTATACAGGACACTAGTGAGGCCACGCCTCGAGTACAGTGTCCAGTTCTGGAGAACTTAACTACATAAGGACATAGACAGGGTGGAGGCAGACCAGAGGAGGTCAACCAAGATGGTGCAAGGATTACATTAGAAACCCTATGAGGACAGGCTGAAAGACTTAAATATGTACTCACTTGAAGAAAGGAGGGAGGGTGGGGGAAATGATTGAGACTTATAAGTACCTCACAGGGAAGAACAAGGTGCAGGAAAACTCAATTCTTCATAGAAAAAGATGCTCCTGGACTAGGGGACATGGGATGAAAATGGAGGGAAAGAAGTTCAGAGGGAATGTGAGGAAGTACTTCTTCACAGAGAGGGTGGTGGACAAATGGAACAGTCTGCGGGAACAGGTGGGGGAGGAGCAGAAACTGTTACAGGATTTTTAGAATGCATGGGATAGTCATAAGGGGATCCTGGTCATCAGGAGAAGAGGACAACCTAGTTCAAGGGAAGCTTGAAGAGCACAGTTAATTGTGTTAATGGGCAGACTAGGTGGGCTGAAGGCCCTTATCTGCTGTCAATATCTATGTATCTTTCCTGTACCCAGTCTATCTCAAGTACTGTACATACCCCAAAAATAAAAATCCTGCAACCTGGAATGTTAGCAGTGCACCATCTGAGGCAAGATGGTGGACCAGGGATATGAAGCCATGCAGAAAGGAAGTGGAAGCTGTAGGCAATGTCTAGCACTGGTATGTGGTGTCAGCCTATCTGAGGCATGACACAAAGTGTCATGTATCCCAGGACTGGTGTCAGTGGGGATGATGTAAAGGGGAAAGGGCTGGAGGCTTCTCCCCCGGCATCCCATGATAGACTGGAGCCTGGGGCACTGTAGGCCACACCCCAATGTTTTATGTTCTTTCCATTCTTACCTGTTAGCCATCTCCACACTGAGGGGAAAGACTAGGCAGCAGCAGGAGGGGGAAAATATCAGGGATATTGGTGCTAGACACACTGCTGTAGAGATGATAGGGTTAGACCTTATTGATGAGCAGGAGGTCTCCCAGCTCACCACAGAGGAAGGTAAAAAATTAAGTGTCCCCACTCCCATAAACAATAAAAAAGTACTTCATGTAGAACGGTAGTGAAGAGGATGACTGATTATTTGTTTTCAAGTCCAGTCTCAATTCCATTTCCAGTTGTTGCCAAAGAGATGGCCAGATATTTCGTGAATTTTCTGTGATATCTCTACAGAAATTCCCTGCCTGCAGTACTATGGTGGGTCACCAGAAAGAAGCTCTTTAGATATATTGTAAAATATATGGAAATATATGAACATATCTATGGCTGCAACTGTCATTTCTTTGTTGCAATTAGGGTTGTGCAGATACTGTTCCGCTTCAGACAGTTCAGACAGTGTGAATTATCCATGGATGTGCAGCTGACAGTAGGGATGGGAAAACAGGTTCAGATAAGTTCAAAACCTCCCAGAACCACTGCCATTGTCTGTAAAAGAATATTTTAAACTTTTTTTTAGGTTTTAATAAATTTCTGATAACTGTCAAAACATCGGTTTTGAAGCTTAATATACTCTCCAAGCAGGTCTTTAAGAATGCTGGTGGTGATGGAAGAAAGATCCAGAAGGAGGCTGGAGGTAGTGTACTGCCATTCCAAGAGTTTTTAGGTTCCTGTCCTTCACTGACAATAGCTTATTCATGAATGATGATGTTAAAATCATTTTTGCCATTTAAATGAAAAGATTAGTCAACCTGGTGGCACTGAGGGTTGAGGCGCTGGATGCCACACCTCGCACCACGCTGGCGACCTGGGTTCGGAAGTGGACTCAGGCATCAGGGGTTTGCAGGGGGAGGAAAGGATTGAGCATCTGGAGGACTGCTCTCCTTTCCTCTCCTGGGGTGGGTAGTGGGGGATTCCCTGCACAGCAGCTGCATCTAGTGGAGACCGGGGTGCATGGGGTGAGGCAGCAGCGGACATCTGTGGGAGAGTGCAGAAGCATGTCCTCCACATGCTGACATCATTGCATGTCTGTGCCTTGGGGGAAACTGAAATTGGAAAGCCATGGCTGCCAGGGAGGCAATGGCATGACTCCAGAGACAGAACCCACACACCTGATGTTGGCCCTGAACCCGACTTGGCACTTCATGGTCCCCACCTCTTCCTGTAAGGGCCCAGCAGGAGAAGAGGGACCCAACATCTGATTCCTCAGTCAGGGGATGGGTTCAGGTGGGGCGGTAGAGGAGAGGTTGAGTGGGTCCGTCCCAGAGATGCCTCGGTAACCAGTGAACCACAGCAAAAAAGAATTAACAAAAAAAATAAATAAATGAAAAGATTATAGAAGTTCTGATAATGTTTGGATAATTATCAGACCCATTAATGGCTTTCCACCTCATGTAAAAACCTCAGAACCCTTGGTGGTTCTCCCATCTGTAGTGGACAGTGCACCATCCAAATCTATTATCTGGTCTAAATGTATCCAACACACTTGAGCCGTGTTTGAACGGCAGTAGCACTGCAAATACAAAGCTGCAGCAGCACAGTCCTGACCACTTGTCACCCATGATTTGTCTGTCTACACAGCCCCTCTCTGCACCACTGCAGTCTGTGCTGGTGAGGGGCCATGCATCGTGGGGGAGCCAGACATCTGTTGGTTGCTGCAGTGCAGACAGTCAACACTGCCACTTAAGCTGCTGTAAGCCACTCACTCTTCTTGGAGCTCCCAGCTTGACAGAGAATCTGGGAACGTCTTAGTGAGTGGCTAACCCTGATTGGGTACATGTCCACACGACACATTTGCACTGAAGCATCCCGAGTGCATGGGTTACTCCAGTGCAAATGTGACCGTGTAAACATGGCTTTGGAGAGTGCGCTATCCACATCCTTAGATAGCCAGGTGGATCAGATAGTGCACCTCTATCTGCACAGCCCTAATTGCTACCCATGTGTAATTGTTAGTAGCTAGCCAGTATCCTGAGCATTCAGAATCTCATTAACTGTTTAATCTGTAGTCCGTGGTGTGTGCTCCAAAAAACTGCTCAATCCCCCGAACCACATCTTCCAAAGTTTAGTTTTTGAAAATTGAAGGCACACTGAGCTGAAGCTCATTTCCAGGTGCAACGGGGATATAAAGGGATTACAAAGCATCAACAATCTACGGCCATTGCTCACTCTCCCTCTTAAATAAGCTGGACACCCTGTATCATAGAGCCATCAGATTTATTACAGACCTTCCCTCCAGCACCTATCATTGCTCTCTTTACATGGCAGTCAATTGGACATCCCTACAGCACAGAAGAAAAAGGAATGCTGCAATCTGGATCTTTAAAGCTTTATCAGGCAAACTCCCCTCCTATATCTCAGACTGTTTCACCCGAATCACATCTAGGCCATACACCTTAAGGATCAATAAGCTCATTATGCTAAAGATTCCCATTACCTGCACCCGTTTGGGAGGGCTGCTATCAGCTATCCCTAGCATTTGTCTGGAACTCACTCCAAAAATCTATAAATCTGAGTACCCTCTTACCCTTATCATCCTTCAAAGATTATACACCGCCCTATTTCCAGAGTTGTGCAACTGCTTCCATAAGGCCTAGTCTCCCATCCAACCTACACCCCTCCCTTCTGTAATCCACTATGTTTAGTTTCCCTTCTTCTAACCAGTCAGTTATCACATTTCATATAAAAGCCTACAAAAGCCCTATTATTTGATTATCCCTGCTATATCTATTATCCTCTTCATTTTTACAGGTTAAGTTATTTTACTGTGCCTTGTATATCTGTAAATTTTGTATATATCTCTTATTTATTTGATTGTACTAATGTTATGCTATTCTCATGTCTTTGTTAAAAAACTTGTACCCTTATTTGTATGACCACTCAGGTCCATCTTGTAAATGAGCTACGCTCAATGATGTTCGCCTGAATAAATAAAGATTTTGATTGATTGATTGATTGAAGTGAGTAACAAGGTGTGATGATGCAAGACAATAAATAAGACAATCATGAGTAAAGGTATGAAAAATGAAAGGGAACAGTGTACATGACTTTTTATAGCAGTGCAGCTCTGGGGTCATTCAAAATCTATACCGAGGATTAGGTAAGGCCAAAATCAATGAACTGTAAAAAAGGTGCAATGCAGAATACAAGGCAATTGAATACAAATGTTGGTGTCCAAGAGCACAAAATGAGGAAGGGCAGAGAGCAGAAGGAACCATGCCAAAGACACAAGACTAAGGGCAAACTGAAAAGAAAACCATGATAGTGCGTGAATGAAACCATCCACAGCGGACATTAGCAGGCACTGACTGTTTAGGGGGCTATTGGTCTTGAGGCAAAGCTGAGTATTGTACCATATTATATGACAGGCATTTATTCTGAGCCAATCAGAATAGAGAAAGAAATAATTTAATATCCCACTAACTTCACACCTGGATGAGGTCTTCAGTTTAGTAATTCTCCAGACAGTAATTCATAACAAAACATGCCCACATTCAGCTACTGAATTTGGCCACTCTCCAAGACAGTTATTCAAATAAAAAACATGCCCATGATCAGTCAATCAACTGTCCGCCACTTCAAGATCCAAAGGACAATCCAAGACATGTAGCACCATTATAGTTCAATCTAGCAAACTGTGAAAATATCTTAGACCAGATGAAACATGGTATAACTTTTTGTCTCCGTTGCCATGATTTGCACACATGAAATGATGCATGCATCAAACAAACGACATGTATCATTGTTTTGATGCAAGCTGCCACAAAGCAGGAAAACTGTCCCAAATACATCAAAACATTTGAAAATAGCATTCATAAATGCCTCATTTCAGATGACACAGGTATAGCTCAAAATCAGGAATTGTGGTTGTATCATCACTTTTGAAAGTCCAGCCCCGCGCTCCACCCAATCTTCACTTCCCTTTTGTGTTATTTTTTTTCTTATTTTAAAGCCGTGGTGCATGTTATGGTGACAATTTTGACCCTATGCCTTTTATTCTATTTCAGATGTTTTGTAAGATGCACTTTCTTCCATTTTCAGTCTGCTTTAGGTTTTGTTTTTTAGATTTTCAAATAATTAAAGGAACAGTCTTTAAATATGTTCTTCCCCAGGATTTCAAGTGTTACCCCTTGGACTTTCAGCCTCAACCTTTTCCTGCCTCTCTCAACAGTCTTCATCCTCTGGTTCCACAGAACTGCAGATGCAGGGACAGGAAGGACAACACAGTGTTGGCCTGGAGTTCAGGGTGGGGGCTGAGCCTTGTCTCCCTTTTAATCCACAGTGGGAGCTGCCAGTATTGTTTCATGATCCCAGTTCCATGACTAGATGCTGGGTCAGATCCGGGACTGTCTGAAGAAACAGGACCATTGTAAGAAATGGATGAGCTTCCTGACCCCAGGGTAGGAAGCACGCTTGGAAGTGAAGAGGACTGGTATTGTGGGAGCCAAGGCACTGTCGTGCATATGTGGCAGCATCTCAGTGGAACCATAGCTCTGTTTTAAACAACTGGTTCTGTGCTTGCAACCCCTAAAGGTCTGGGGCTCCATTTCAGGTAGTGGAGCTGGGACACAACCCCAAAGGTGCCATCTGGTGCAACACAAGGGATTTGCCAACCCCAGGGCAGGCAGTGGAGTTGGGAACATTTTGAAAAAACATGCTCAATAACATGATAAGAGGCAGCAGGGAGAGAAACAGAGAGTGACTTTGATGCTGTGTCTTCTCTCCTGCCCACTGACTTCCGGATCTATGTCATAATGGTGAAAGCCTAAAGGCGATCGCTGTTATGCAGAAGTCAAGTGTTGAAATTGATTTCAGCACTCTGACACTAATGCAACAAATTGGCTGTGCCCCCCACCCCCCCGCTGGGGGCTTCATCCCCCGCATTCCCCTACTAAAGGATTCTCAGCTCCAGTGGGGTGCATGTCAGAGGGGGTGAAAACATAAAGAAAAAAGGTTCGGGCCAGGTGCAACAAAAACTCATCAGCTCCCGGACCTGAACCCAGTACCCTGCCGATTGATGCCAGCAACCCACCCACCATGCCACGGGGTCAGCATGGCAACTGACCATGGCACCACCCCCCACATCCCTTGCTGTGTGTGCCCACTCCCACCCCTCATACCACGCATGTGTATAGTGACAGGATTTCGCTACAATCGCCCACCCCCCCATCCAGCCACCGTATCCCCTCAGAGCCGTTCCTACAATGCACTGGGAACCAGGCTGCCATTATTGTTAGCATCCTCTCCCCAGCAAACTCATCACGGGCTACCCTGGCTTCCCAACTAGCAAGTTACCCACACCATTGAATACCTTCCTGGGCACCAGGGCAGGCCACAGGGTCAGGATATCTCAAAAGTAACCCCTCACAGCTTAACATGAAGCAGCCAGAGGCTGCTAAAGATCACAGCACAAATGTAAACAAACACAGTGGCCACCATGAAGAACTGTAGAGCAGCAGAGGCTCCCGGGAAGGGGCACAGAACTCTGAGACTTCGTAGGAAACTGCAGGCCATTGTGCAACACCAGCAGGATTACCACAGCAAGTCAAGAGTCAAGTTTTAGACCATTTAAGACTAAATAGCTCTCAAGGGTCAGTCTGTTCAGTCTTGCCAGTACCTCAAACAGAGGGCTGCTGAACTGAGAGCATGTGAGAGACTGTTGTTGACAGCCTTTGAGAGGCTGTAGTTGACAGCCTGTGAGACTCAAAAGTTGACAGCTGGTGATAGCCTGTAGCTGTCAGGATCAGTAGAGTCTAGTAACCCTGAAATGCACTTCCTGTGAAGAACTACAAAGGAGGAGGGTGTTTCTGAGGAACATCAGAATGAGAAAGGCAAACAGCATTGGAGATGGGTGGTCTGCCCACAGAGCTTTTCCTAGCTGGGAATTTGAACTCAGCCAGTAGGTCTAGGATACACAGGACCCACATCTATGGAAGGTTCCAGGTGAGCCCAGAAGACAATGACAGACCAGGAGAGCAGTGGCTGTGATTTCCCTGCATAAGGAGAGAAACCACAATGTGTTGCTGCCATCATCACCCACAGCCAGGGTGTAGGTGGCTGACTCAAGGAAGGGTTGGGACCACAGCCTCCATGGTGCAGCAGCTCAGGGGCTTAATGAAAGACCCTAGGGGCAATGTCCACAGAAAGACCCCAGGGCTGAAGTCCAAATATGCCCTAGAGGTGAAGTTGACCAGCTGAGACATCTGATGACAGGCTATTCAAAGGTGAAGCTCCACCTGCCAGCTATCCAGAGGGAGCTGAGGTGTCAATATTTCCATTTCCACACAGCAGAGCTATAAGGAGGGAAAAGAGTTCTTGCGATCTACAGAACTGTGAGTACCTCAGAGCTGCAGCTCTCAGGATTTCATTTGCTTTAGTTGTAGTTAGATAGAGAGGAAAGAAGGGTTTAAATCCTGGGCAGAACTGTGCCATTGACTGGATAGGCCCAGGCAGAAAATCTGCTGGGCTATCTGGCCCTAGCTTGTGTAATACAAATAGGGGCCCCTTTATCCAAACTGTTTATTGTTAATTTGTTTTTCTGCTTTTCACCAAGTGCACCAGCTTTCCATCACCCTAGTTAACTAACAGCAACCCAGTGAAGTACCAGCCATAATGTGAGACAAAGCCTGTTGGGGAGTATAAGCTGGGTGCCCCTTTCTTTTGAGTACTGTGATGGCTATGGAGTAAGCAAGAAAAGTGTTAGCAGTGCAGAGTGTAAGTCATTCTCACATTGTGTCCAGTTTTGTTTTTGTTTGCTTGTTCTTTCTGTACCCTCCCTTTTAAATAAAATTGTTCATTTATGCATTTTATATCTGGTGTTCTGGGTATTGATGTTCAGTCATTGTCATTGTTTGGGGGGGGTATCTCAGAGCATGTAGGAGTTGAAATATTTTCCTTAGGTTTAATTTTTGAGTGTAAGCTGATACCCTTTTACTACTTTACTTATAGAATTACCAAAGCCACCCAATACGCTGTTGTGCCTATAGCACGGCTCAGACCATTATATTGCCCACTTTTGCAGTGTAGAAATCATCACAAAAAAACACACCTTGCCACCCATCCACTGTCCCAGTATCACCACTATGTAAAGCAAAGGGGTATAAATCCCTAGTTTGGGATTTTGTACATACTGGACCCAGCTGAAGAAACAGTGGCTATCTGCCAGCTGTGTCAAGAGTGAGTTGATCTTGGGGAAAAAGGGGAGCAACTTAATCACTAGTGGCCAACATACACACCTCAAGTACAGGCACCTGCTACACTTACTCTGCCAAGAAGCATGTCATACTCCACAGAACTAAAGGCCTTCCCAAAATCCAGATGGACTACATTTAAGGCCTTTCCCAATCCAACTCCTGGTCACTTCTGCAGAAAAGGAGGCTGGATTGATATGACCTGCCCCTCATGAAGTCATAACAAGAGCAGGCAACAACCTTGCCCTTTATTATGTATTTCTTTTTTCTCTTCCCTTGATAACTGGCTACAGGACATTACCACAGAGGCAAAATCCTGGCATATAGTGACCATACAAAATCATAGTTTTTTTTGAAAGAATTTCCAAAAATGTTTTTTGAAAATGTCTGTGACTCTAATTAGTAGCACAGTGCAATCTACAAATCTCATATTTAATGTGAAAGTGAAGGGCCTTTTTCCACATTTAACTTTTACCGGCATTTTCACTAATCCACAAATCATGGCAATTTTTCTAGGAGGTTTTCCACAGTTCAGGAACTCTGTGAGGGAACTGTCAAAACTTAACACAGCACTAATTCTACAATACAAAAAAATAAATAAATAAAATTACAAGGCATAAAATGATAAACTGTAACTTCAAATGAGTTCCCCAAATGCTAGAGAAAGTTGTTTTTTCATTGCCTTGGTTCGCCAAATTGCTACAGCATTTGAATGGCTTAACACTTTTGAATCTACAGCACCAATAACGAGAATGAGGAGCTGTTCATACCTTGGTCCTTACTGAGTTAAATATAATTCTCTGGCTTACTGTGTATACACCTATAACAAAAGCATGTATTGATAGTTTTCTGGACAGTGCATCTTCAAAATAAAAAGCATTAGTGTCCTAATTTTCCTTCCTCTTAATCCAGCCATAACAGTAGTGCAGAAAATCATGTTTACCATAGAGCTGCTGCCAACTTTCTCACTTCCGTGACATCACATTGGCAGCCATTTTAGAGACAGCTAAGATTTGCTCTTTGGAAAGGAGAAGCTTGTTTATACATGTTTTACATGCCTACAAAACTGAATTTATTTTTATTAAATAAATGCAGTTTCAGCATTAATGTAAACAATAGACTTAAAGGAAAACTACACCCAAAACCTGAAAAAATATATGTTGTGCAGAGTGTTTTAATTTGTATGTGAAGTTCTAGTGTTTCCTTCCCTCTGACTGGTATTAGGAGTTTTTCACAAATTAGCCTGCTAGCTTTATGCTAGTTTTATGACCCCTGGGGATCTCCATACCTGATAGTGTAATTGTATTTCTGGTTCCCACAGTGCATTTTGTCTCATGTGACTGTGATGTAAGAGAGACCCAACATTCAGCACACGCATGCCAGACAAACTAAATATCTTGGAAGCTTTACAAGCTGCACAAAAATTACCAGCAGCAAAGTTTTTCAGGACAGTAAAACCTTTAGGATGAGGGTGGTCACCAAGCTGAATTCTACAGATTTTAAAATATAGCCATCTCTGTTGTTGTGAACTGATTGTACTGCAATGCTTTCTGCTGGATTTATGGGCTCTGCTACATCACCATCACATGAAACAAGGTGCATTCTAGGACAAAGAAATGCAATAAACCTATTTGATATGGTGATCTCCAGGGGTCGTAAAACTACCCTTAAGCTAGCAGGCTAATTTAAGAAAAATTCCTAATACCAGTTAGAGGGAAGGAAACACTGGAACTTCACATACAAATTAAAACACTCTGCACAACATATATTTTTTCAAGTTTTGGGTGTAGTTTTCCTTTAATTTTAAAGGCCTATGAAGTCATTTTTTTTCATGTAAAAACAAAATTGAACTGTTTGCGTATTTAAAGTAGATACATTTTTTGCCAGATGGGAAATATGTTGAACGAAATCTTAGGTGATGATGTAAATGTAGTCAGCTGAACTTACTTGGAGGCTATGCCCTCTGCACTCCCTCACCACTACACCACAGTGGATCGGTTAGTTTTGTGGGGGCAAAGGCTCCTGAGCTCCCTTGCCACTGGATCCCCTATCTCCTACAACTACAGTGTTACTACTAATACTAATAGTTTAACAGCTGACAGGATCTTGTCTGAGAACAACAAAATCTCATCTGCCATTTTTTTCCACCAGAAACTGCACCCAAACCAAGTATTCACTATAGTCAGGGATCCAAGGTTCCTGAATGGGGTTGGACCTGACACCTCTTGATATACTTTGCAGGCCACAATTTTTAGAAAGAAGCGACCCCCCCCAGTACCATAATCAAGAGGCCTGCTCTGTCACAACTCTTGTACAAGTTTTGAAATTCATTGAAATAAGTACGACACGAGAGAAAAATATGAGAAAAATCTTGAAAAGTGGAAATTTAACCAGATGTGGTCTAGAACGTTTAATATTGCTCAGATCGGTCTATAATGTGTACCAGTTATGCAAATTGAGGCTATTCACATAAAACAAGTCTCATTGTCATCAGTCTTTAGAGTATGGACCAGTATCTGCATTTATTGTAGGAAAATATTTCCAAAAATACAGTTTTTTTGGCATAATTTTTGAATAGACTTCATGGCGTTTTTACTGACAAAGCAATCATTGTATTTATATTACATTATACCATATTGTTATCTTCTACAATGTTTCTGCTTTCATTTAAAGGAAACCTGACTCAAATATCATGAGTTATGACTGAGATATTCCATTTTGTACACCCATACCGCCAAACGGACCTGGTAAAAATTTGTTGACATACTGGTAAATAAAACATTTATTTATGCACAAAACATGTTTTAATTTTGTTTCATCAATGTAAGGAAAGAATCAAAACAAGGGTGCATGACACTAAGCAGTGTTAAAATTGCAAATGCAATACAAAGCGTATAGTTTAGAATTAAGAAAATAATTATAGTGTATGGTGGAACGTTATTGTGGGCAAAATTCAGTGGAAACACACAGTTGTTGTACCATCATGGAGATGTCATGATGGTGTTGTACTTGCCTGAGGATGTCACCACAATGGTAAAACAACATGGAACGTCCCTGCACATGTGCATTAGGCAGCACTCAGCCGTGCGGAGGACAGATCTCTTGTGATTATGGGGAAAAGGCCACAGCGGTGAGATTTTTTTAAAATGAAGACAGCAGCGCTGAGGAAATGACACAGTCCGCATGTTCAGCATCAGTGGGTAGCATTTTTTTCTATTTAAAAACGTTAGTGTGTTACATTTGGAGAACGTGGACCGAGCGGGGCTTCTTATTGTCGGGGAAGGGGATGGGCAACAGCAGACAATTGATACTGGCATGATTAAGAAATTTGTTTGCTGATTCCCATAAGCTATACAAGACAATGTATGGGCATCAGTTAATAACATCGCTGAATTCACTTCTCAAGGTTACCAGGCAACAGAAAACCTCTCAAGCTTCACACAGTTGCCATGGTAACCTCTTGAAGTGAATACAGCATTGTTGTTAACTGATGCCCATACATTATCCTCTATATGACTAAGATTTTATTTTATTTAGTTGTTTAACCTGGAGTAGCACACTAAGCTGAAAGCTTTTTTACAGGAGCGACCTGGGAGCACAGGGAAGTTAAGTGACTTGCTCAGGGTCACACAGTATGCAAGTGGAAGCTGTGGGATTCAAACCCAGGTCTGGTCTGCTGGATGTCACCAGATTTGCAGCTCAGAGCCTTAAACCACTGCGCTATACTGCCTCAAGATTTAGTAACTGTATATATATAAAACTTAGTCAATGATCAAAGGCTGTAGAATTTCCTGTTTAGCATTACATTGATAATGGCTACTTTTTCAATTACATGAGATCATCACTATACTAATCATCAAGTTCAGGACTTTCATCAGTCTTACACAGATGTGACCTTCAATGTCACTTAAAGAGCTGGTGACACGTTCAAGTGAACTTTAACAAAACATAATATTTAGAGACAGTCCAGCTTGTATTTCCCATTAGTTCGGTATTTCTCCTCCCCATTATTAATTACTGAGGTAATTTGTAGAAAACAGGATTTCTGCTCCTGATGAGTTCATCTAGTCCTTCTTCTTTCTCCCTACCTGAATTCATAGAGCACTGCTTGTGACCTCACAGTTACTCCTATGGCACAGACTGTAAAGTCACAACAGAGGATTATGACTTGGAGTAGGGAGTAAGTTATAGAGGCAGTTGAACTCAAAATAAACTCTAAATGACAATGATCATATATTCATACACATTTTCTTAGTAATAAATTATGGTGAGGAGAACTGTATAAAATATAAATGGAATGCAAGCAGAATTGTACCTAATTATTATGTTTTTTAATGGTTTTTTTTCGGCATCGGTAGCTCTTTAATCACTGTCACTGTCTTCCAAAATCAGACTTATTTGAACTTGACTACATTTCTTGGGGTCAGCATTACACATACATGCAATAACACATTTGACATTTGCCCAAGCACAAATGCAGCCTTGTTGGCATTTGTTTCTTTTGCATTTGCAGTACTTGGTTTGCACAGCCATTTCTGGCTTTGGTTCCTTTGTCATTATATGCAGGACTAGCCTGCCTTCTTGAAGGGTTCGGCCAAACAATGTAAGGTCAGGAAGCACTGTATTTGACTCATGAGCCCTTTGACTGTCTGTTATCTGGTACAGAGTGTGCAGCATGTGAAGTCTAAAGGCATCCTCTGTTGGTGGCAGAGTCCATAGGTCACCCTTTGTTGTCACATACAGGTGAGCTCCGAGATCATCCAGGCCACCACTGAACTCGACCCTGTAATATAATTTTCATGAAGAACTCACATGCTGCTGAAATGATCTCATCAGTGACATCTAGACTTACTCCAGGTTTGCCAAAATCTGCTAATGCACAAAGGTTGGCTGCACTTTCAAGGGCAACTTATAGACCACACTTCTTCCCTTTTCTGAAGGGATAGTTGACATTATCACAGCCACTTAAGATGTAAGCACTGAGAAAAACTGATGTGAGTTGTGATGTGTCTGTGTTGCACATAGTGCTAGGAGAAGCTTCTACTGAATGGCATGGCAGGTACATACCCATCTTCTGAACCCATAGCTCTTCTAGGCCAGCCATCTGAGTGCTATAGTAGGTGAACATTATGATCTCAACAGTGTCCATGGCTGCCACTAATACTCTCTGATATCCAAGTGTGTTTACACAATATGTGATATGGGAGATTATTTTTGTATCTGCTTCTTCATGTTTTGTACATGACAATTCAATAATTACTACCACGTCATCTTTTGAGAGAAGAATGGAATGACCTGGGTCCTTGAACAATTCACCAAGAATCAATCTACATCCCTCTGGTAGCTGAGTGTTGTGCTTTACCCAAGCACCTCCCAAGAAATTAAGGAGACTGGCCTTGTTTTGGGAGTTGACAGTGAAGTCTTTCCAATAGGGAATGGGCAGGGATTCCCAAAGTTCATATGCTCTGCTCTTTGTGCGATGAAGCTTTTCCCATTTTTCTCGCTCCTCACTTTTCAGGGTTACTGATGGACTAACATCATACCTATCTCCTACAATGCTGATGCAGTTGCAGCTCTCTGGCTTTATTCAAAGTAGTGTATCTATATACTTCTCCTACAAATCACCAAATATACAACTATCAAGGCTTTCATATTGTTGAACAAATGCCATTGCATGAACTAACACAGTAGGTTCATCTGAAGATGGCAAGTTACCTTTTTGTGGCCACAGTTCACCAAGGTCACTTTTTAGGGCAGCCAGATAATCCACTTTGTTGCCTTTGTGCATGCCATATCCTTGGGAAAGGTCAGCATATGGCTCTAAAAGAGCCAAGGGATATTTTGTACATTCGTGACCGAAGGCTTCTACTTTTTTGTCATCATCCAGATCTCAGATAAAATACAAGTTCCTGCCCACATTACTTTTCTCTTCATAGACCGTGTTTGCTTTCTGGATGTGGGAGAGTGTTTTGGCTTTACTCATGAATGTCTGAAGCTTTACAGTTTTAACTTTTTCACAACCACTCTGTTGTGCTGCAGTTAAGGCTGCAAGGCCCTTTTCCTTGGCTTCAATGAAGTCATTTGATGTGGCCTTTTAACCAGTAGAAATGTTCAGAAGATCACTGGTATCACAGGTGAATGGACTGATCATTCTGCCAGTGACCACATTCATCATTGTTTTAATTGCTGTACTGTCCTGCTGTGCTGTATACTCAGTGTTTCCATGGTGTTTGTGATCATCAGTGCTATAAAGGTGAGCCATCACCTTCTTTCGTTCAAAGATTGCTGTCAGTTCTGGTAATGAATGCAGTTACTTCTCCACAGCCACAGGCTGCCGAGTTATGCCATGGAAAAGCTAGGTCTTGGCATGTTTGTTATACATCTGCTCGAGGGCCATATCAGTCCTCACATCATTAAACTTACCAACTGTTTGGCACACAATGAATCTGCCAAATCTGAACACTTCAGTGATATCTGGCACTGTGGTTGGCAGGTCTTTTATAGTGGACAGGTAATGGGGAATGCAGGAAACATATTTGTAATGACCAGCAGCCGCAAGATATGGAAGCATTTTCTCATCTTCAGCCAGGTGCTGTTCCCAGTATCCAGCTCGCTCAGCATAGATATAGCAATTCAGAATCTGAATCATGTCCATGTACATTAGTCAGAGCCTTGTTATTGGGGATTTGCACTTTGCCTCATGGAACCCGTTCATTAACGTGTCTACTTCTTCCAGTAGCCTAGTTGTTTGGACGTATGAATCATTTGCATTTCGTTCATCCTTGGCATCCACAGCATCTCTCAGTCTTTGAATACTTTCTGAGAACAATGCCATGCACTCCATGTCTTTGTCATATTTGCCAAGGAGCCAACTTTCAAATGCCTTTCAGTGTAGCTCATACATGGCAGCATGAACTAGTCTATGGGCTCTCAGCATAGCATAATAGTCTGCATGACATAATCTTGTAGGCAGTTCCTTGGAGGCAAACATTGGCTTCAATGAGGACATCCTCTATTCCAGTTTCTTTAATTAAATACCCAATTGGCCCCATGAAATTCAGTGCAATTGGGAAGCCACCCATACGAAGGATGACTTTGCTATACTTCTCAGGTTCTGAAGGCCAAGATCACTCTCATAGACTACTTCATCTCAAGTCATTATGCAAAATTCCTGCCTAATTTTCTGAGTGACCTTCATACAATACTGAGCTGATGCTTTGACCACATCAGGGTTTACAGGAGGTTCTGGAATGAAAGGCCCATACCCAATCACAGTCATTTGTACTTCCAGTTGGGTAACTAAGTCATAAAAGGAGGACCATATAACAGGCTTTGATTGTTTTAAGACATCTAAAGTGTGGGACCCGTATTCACCAAATGCCAAAGCCAGTCTACAGGATGAAGTGGTTCTCTGGTCTGCTGTGGTGCTATTGCCATGCCAGCAAGTGAACAACTCTTTTGACTGTCTTTGAGGGTGAGATTGCTTTACTCTGTTTGAAATTGTTGAATATATGTGTGAGAAGACTTGTGTTTTTTAACTAGGGACACCCTAACAGCCAATGACTGTTGATCCTCACCTTCCTCAGCATACTGATACTGTATATTGCATGCAGTGTTCCATGCATAGTTTTACACTCCTTTGTACTCTCATGGAAGTCTAGGTTGTCAATTGCACACTGTGTGAATCGACCTGACTTCAGATTCATGGGTATGAAAATCCCATCTTGAGCTTCCCGCTCATCAGCAGCTGCTGCCATGGTAGCAATATAACATTGGGCATCTTAGTAGCTAATGCTATTTCCAAATCTATTTAGCATGGTTACAGCCTCCTTGCTCTGGGTGGCCTTTAGTATGTGTAGGTCAGTACCAACATGTTTTGGTGTTGGAACACCAGCAACAGCTATGCATACCGTATGTCATGTCCAAGATTCAGTATCCTGTCATGTTGTTTTGTGTTTAGCTAAACTCTTCCATTACTGCCTACTTCAGGAGTAGCATCAGTAAGCATCCAAGCCACGTGATTGTAGAAAGCAGTACTGACACATTTTGAAGCTGCTTCATAAGACACATCCAGGTTTGCTTCACATGTGTCTTGGTCTTGTAATGTGCACTCTTTAGCCGATGTAGTCCTTCAACATTCTTCTCTGCCAAACTCTTTCAGTTCAGACCTTATTAATTTTGCTGCATTGTAACTGCACATATTTGCATCCATTTGAATCTGAATATCATCAAGTTCATCTTTACTTTCTTCTGTATATTCTGATTCTTCTGTAGTTTGCTTTAACTTGCTGACTTCAGAAAGCAACTGCCCAACATTCAACTGTGCTGAACACAGGAGACTTGATGTACCTTTCTGAGGAACTATGGTTACCCTACAGCCACTGGGATTAGTGTAGTATGTCAGTAGGCATCTTTTCAGACTTGCTGACCTGTAGGATACTGCATCATCTACACCATGATCTTCTAACCACTGGCAACAGGAGGGAAAAGAGGAGTGGTGGGGGGACACAGATGTAGTGATAGAGAAGGATAGAGTGAGGGAGGGGCTGCTGTCATTGAAGGTGGACAAATCACCAGGCCCGGACAGAGTACATTCAAGGGTACTAAAGAAACTGGCTGAGGAGCTGGCAGGGCCACTGGCAGACATATTTAATAGTTCACTAGAGCCAGGCATGGTACTGCAGGACTGGAGAACAGCACATGTAGTGCCCCTCCACAAAAACAGTCCCAAGGATGACCCAGGGAATTACAGACCAGTCAGTCTGACCTCCATTGTGGGCAAGCTCATGGAAACCATACTAAAGGAAAGGTTGGTGGAATATCTAGAGGAACATGGTCTCCAGGATGAGAGGCAGCATGGGTTCATGGGGGGGAGATCATGTCAAACAAATCTGATTGACTTCTTTGACTGTGTCACTAAGACAGTAGACAGGGGCCAAGTGGTAGACATCCTCTATCTTGATTTTAGCAAGGCCTTTGACTCTGTGCCCCACAAAAGGTTGACCAGGAAGTTGGTGGATCTTGGGGTTGGGGAAAAGATGGCCAGATGAGTGGAAAACTGGCTGAGGGACAGAACCCAGAGGGTGGTTGTAGGGGGAGAGTTATTTGGCACCAGAGAGGTAACCAGTGGGGCCCCACAGAGCTTGGTACTGGGGCCGGTGTTGTTCAATGTCTTCATCAATGACATTGAGGATGGTATTAAGGGCAAAATGTGCCTATTCATAGATGACACCAAGCTCTGTGGGAGAGTGGACACAACTGAAGGGATACATGACCTACAGGAAGAGCTGGAAAAGCTGGGGAGGTGGTCCAGGATCTGGTAGCTTGACTTCAATGCCAAGAAATGCAAAGTTATGCATATTGGAGTCAAGAATCCCAGGACAGAGTACTATCTGGGTGGAATCTGAGTATCTGCATCAGACGAGGAGAAGGACCTGGGAGTGATGCTCGCTAGTGACCTAAAGCACTCCACGCAGTGCAAGAAAGCAGGAGCCAAAGCAAACAAGATGCTGGGATGCATATGTATGGGGATCAGTAGTAGGAGAGATGAGGTTATACTGCCCTTTTGCTGGTCACTGGAAAGGCTGCATCTAGAGTATGGAGTTCAGTGCTAGTGCCCACACCTCAAAAATAACATTAACCTGCTGAAGGTCCAGAGGAGGGCTACAAAGATGATAGCTGGTCAGCAGGGTAAGGCATATGAGGAGAGGTTGAGGGCACTGAACATGTGATCCCTGGAAGACTGGAGAGAGAGAGGGGACATGATTGGGACCTTGAAGTACTTGAAAGGAATAAATAAGGTTGATAAGGTGAGTCTCTTTAAGCTAAGTGGCAACCATAACATGAGGGGGCACAGTCTTAAGCTGGAGGGTGGGATGTTTAGGAGGAGGTCAGGAAAAACTTCTTCTCGGAGAGGGTGGTGGACACTTGGAATGTCCTACTGGAAGAGGTCATCTCATTGAAGACAGTGGGCAGCTTTAAGAGAGGCTGGGATCAGCATAGGGGGAAGGTAAAGATTGTGGGTAGGGAGGATGGGAGGAGTGGGAAGGTAGGGCAGGGACATTAGCTCAAGCTGTGGACCCTGCAATATGAGCAGACTTGATAGACCAAATCACCTTCTTCAGCTGGCTTCTTTGTATGTTAATATGTAATATCTGTCATGAAGTTTAGCGATATAGAAGACACTTCCATTGTCAAACACTGGCCTATCAATTTGATAAATCAGCCAACAAAATCCTACGTCATAGATGTCATCGCCTTTCATGACTGTTCTTCTATTTATATAGTTATTAAGACATGATCTATGGTATCAAAAATAATGTGCTATCAGATCTAGGCATTCATCCCCAAACCCTTGCAACTTATGTAACATGGTACTGTCATTGAGTTCTTTAGCTTTTTGCCACACTGATTTTTGATGATTAACAGTTGCAATTATCAACAGTTTTCTGTTCCTTCTTTTATCCCACTCCTTTTTATACACAAAACATTTACTCTTGTAATCAAATAGGCTGTTGATTGAAGATCGTGTGACCACATGAGATGGATCTGGTTGCTCACTGTCCTGTTCTGAAACTCTGCAGCGTTTTCGTTCAACAGTTTTTTTGTTGGTGTATGTGTTGTGACAACTTGCATGCATTACTGGGGGCTTTGCTAGGAATTCAGCTTTACATAACACATCCTTTTCCAGTCAGAAAGAAACCTCATCATCACAATTCTAAATTGCATACAAGAAGGTGGGATATCAAAGTTCTGTCAGTCTTTGTAAAGTGCTGTGTTTTGCATCTTGCTGACAAATGAGGCAGAGGGAGTAATTTGTGTTTGGTCACTATCTTTTAGTGCTGACTTTGAATGCTGGCTCCATGGTTGATTAGTCATAAATCTGAAATACAAAATTACGCATTATAAATACTTGTCACAAAGCATCAAATTGATTACATTAAGAGCATTCCCTAAATTGGCAGATTGCTAGTATCATAAAACCTATATACAAAATACACATTATAAATACTTGGAAGAAAGCATCAAATTGATTACTTTAAGAGTATTCCCTAACTAGACAGATTACCAATATCCTAAAACTCCTATATAGTAGTTCAAACCATACCAAAATCAAACTAGAAATGCTTATATGGCCAAAACTGGCAAATGCTGGGTATGATGGTGACCATGACCATTTGGGGGTATGGGTACATAAAATGGAATATCTCAGTCATAAATCATGATATTTGAGTCAGGTTTCTTTTAAATGAAAACAGAAACGTTGCAGAAAATAGTAATAATGGCATAATGTAATTTAAATGCACTGATTACTTTGTCAGAGGAAATGCCATGAAGTCTATTCAAAAATTTAGCCGAAAAATCAGCAATTTGGGAAATATTTTCCTACAATAATTGCATATACTGGTCTCTGCTGTGAAGACATGATGACAATGAGACTTGTTTTATGTGAATAGCCTCAATGTGCATAACTGGTATTTTGTAGACCAATCTGAGCAATAATTAAGGTTCTAAATCATATTTGGTAAAACTTCCACTTTTCCAGACTGTTCTCATATTTTTTATTCGTGTTGCACTTATTTCAGTGTATTTCACAACTTCAACAAGAGTTATGACAGAGCAGGCCTATTGATTATGGTACTTGGGGGTCTCTTCCTTCCAAAAATGGTGTCTTCAAAGTATAGCAACAGGTGTCGGGTCCAACCAATTTTTGAGGGCTTTTGTGGCTCTGGATCCATTACTATTAAGAAAACAGCAGGATTTTGAGTAAAGAATTAGTATGTTTGTCATGTAAATCAAGTTGTGCCCTGAAACGATGCTATAGAACTAAATATGTACTTATTTTTACAAATATATTCAAATAATTTAATAGCAACAATTGAACACATGAAAGTTGTGGAAAATGGGTATGACCGCTATTTATTTATTTATTTAGTTTGTTATTTGTTGAAATGTTTCACCAGGAAGGCACACTGAATGACAAGTTGCTCGTCTCCCAGTGTGACCTGGGGGGGAAGGGGTACAATAGGAGTGAAACATTAAACATTCAAGTTACAAGATTAACATTAACATGCATTTGTAAGGTAGATGTTACAAGCAGTGTTACAACAGTGTTACACATAATAGGTAGAAAGAGTGGAAAATAATAAGTGCCGGATTAATAAGTAAACAAGTGCTTAAGTGAAAGAAAAGGGGGAAAGGAGAGGGAGGGGTGAAGTGGGGGGAGGGGTAAGAGTCGTGTTCAAGTTACATTCAAGTTACAAGATCAACATTAACATATAGTTGTAAGGCAGGTGTTACAAACAGTGTTGAAACAGTGTTGCACATAATATGTAGAAAGAGTGGATAATAATAAGTGCCGGGTTAATAAGTAAACAAGTGCTTACGTGAAAGAAGAGGGGAAAAGGAGAGGGAGGGGTGAGGTGGAGGGATGGTGGGGGAAAGGGAGTAGATGAGGGATATAAGCCCCTAGAGAGGGCTAGGAGAAGGACCCATGGAGAGCATTTGGGGTCCCTTACATTCTGTGGGAGATCAAGGGAGGCCAGTAAGGGGGAGCAATTTGAGGGGAAGGGGAGGAGAGCTAGAAATTTGGGGGGATGCACAGGGTAAAATGAAGGTGACGGTAGAGGGGTAGGGTTTATCCAGGACTTAGAGGAGGGAATTAGGGAGAGACATGGCAGGAGCAGCTAGGAAGAAGGTAATTACTGAGGGCAGAGCTGATGGAGAAGGCAGAGGATGAGTGCCGGATTTGACGGGGAAGTGAATTCCAAATTTTTGGGAGGGGGTGAGATTAAGCAGACTGGCCGATTAGGGTGGATCTGCGATGGACTACCAGGGTGTGGGAGTCAGTTTATCTAAGGGAATGGGAGGATGGGGGGGTTGTTATAAAGGAGGAATTGAAGTAGGAAGGGAGCTCACCCAACTAGTGCATGGAGGTGAATTTAGCATAGTGGGAGAGTCACCTATTTGTAAGAGAAGGGAAGGACAGTGCACGATAAAGATCCCAGTGGTAAGTGTGAAGGGGGGCATCCAGGGCAAGGTGGCAGAAGGAACTGAAGAGAGTGTCCAGTCTGGCCAGGGAGGACTTAGGGGCAGCACCATAGACTACATCACAGTAGTCAAAAATGGGCAGTATCATCTTCTGAACAAGTTCACACCTAGCCATAGGAGGGATGCAACTATGGTTCCTGAACAGGGCATCAAGCATGGGGCACAGTTTTTTCTGGATGGCGTCAATATGTCCAGAGAAGTTTAGGTGTTGGTCCAACCAAACACCTTAGTACCTGAAGGAGGATGTGTCCTCAAGTAAAGTCTTGTTAAGGGTGTGGAAAGTGGGCAGGGATGGAAGACTACAGAGTCTCTGCCCTGTGCCAAAGGTCATGGAGACAGTCATCTTGATGTTGAGGAAAATTTGATGGTTGGAAAACCAGAGCTGAACCTTTATTTTATTTATTTATTAGATCATCGGTTTACAGACCTTTGAGTCATAGACTCATTTACAAAGGCACCTCATCAAGAGAGCAATACATCACAGCAAACAAACAGTACAGTACATAATGCTTAGATTAAAAAAGCAACCAGTGTTATAGGCATTCACTGGTGGTACACGCTTGGTAATAGGTAGATCACAGTAGTCATAATATAGGTATACGAGTACCACGTCAGGTAGCAACCAGAGATATTTTATTACATTAGTCAGCAGATGTTGCATGAGACCCCAGGTATATATAGCAAAAGTAGACAGGGCAGACCCAGCTTAGGGGTGAAGGTAAGGGGCAGGTGGGGGATTATGTGCAGTTGCAGCAGTGAGTGCTTGTCAGATGGCTTCTGAGGGAGACGTTGAAAGGACCAAGCTTAGTGGAGTTAGCTATATTGGCTGGGAGGGAATTGAACCAGGAGGGAGCCTGATAGCAAAAGGATCTCTGAGCCATAGAGGTCCTTACCCTTGGGACGATAAGGGAGGTTTTGACAGTGCAGCGGGTGGAGACTGAGGGGGAGGCATGCTACAGGGAGGTGGTGACCCCAGGGGTGGAGAGCCCTAGCAAGGTCTTTTTTACAAGAAGGCAGGTTTACCTTGTCAAAGTCTTGCTGTAAGTTGGTTGTAACCTCAGCAAGACAGGAGCCAGATGCATACAGGACTGTATCATCAGCATACATATGTATAGCAGAGGAAGAGGAGCAAACAGAGAGAAGATCATTTAAGAAGATGGAGAATAGGAGGGGCCCTACTACAGAGCCCTGGGGTGCCAGTGCTATTTGGGAGGGGAGGTGAAGTGTCATCCAAGATCTTAACTGACTGGGTTCTGCCAATAAGGTAGGCCTTGAACCAGTTTGTGGTAGAGGGAGATAGGCCAGCTGCTGGGAGTATGTTGAAGAGAAGGGAGTGAGAGACAATGTCTAAGGCCTTGGCCAGGTCAACACAAAAGGCAGAGGTAATTTGGCCATTGTCCATACTGGTTGGGATGGAGTCTGTGAGCCATAGGAGAGAGGTGGTGCTTGAATGTTTTTTCCTGGAACCAGACTGGAAAGGAATGAAAAAGGAGGTGCCAAGTAGCAAAGAGGTGAGTTGGGAAAGGACAATGTGTTCTTAAAGCGTGACAAGAGTAGGGAGGAGAGAAATGGAGTGATAGTTACCAGAGGATGAGGGGTCACCCCTTTGGGTAAAGGGTGGACCACTGCATTTTTCCATGAAGAGGGGTCCTAGGCAGTAGAGAATGAGAGATTTAGGATTAAAGAGAGGGGGTAGGCAATGGCCGAAGCAGAGAGGAAGAGGAGTTTTGGGTCGATGCCATCAGGGGAGGCACCTTTAGAGGGGTTGATGGTGAGGAGGGCACTTAGGGCATCATTTGGGTTACAGTAGCGAAAGAGAAGGGGAGGTGGGAGGGTGGTGGAGGGGGCACACCAGTAGAGGGTGGGGAGGGTGATGGGTAGGAGGGGAGGGATTTCAGTAGCTCAGTGGTGCAGGAGGTACAGTAGGAGTTAAATTCCACAGCTACGGCTGGTGGATCAGACACTAGTGAGCTATTTACTTTAAGTACTAGGGGTTGGGCACGATGAGGGGTTAAATAGGGCATGGACCACCTTCCAGAACTTTAAAGGGTAATTTATGTTGGTGATGAAGACAGATTTGATGTATTTGGACTTGGCTTACCTTGTAGTCCTGGTGCAAGTGTTTCAGAGCATGCGGTGGTTCGCAAAGTCACTAAGATGCTGGTTAGCTTTATGGCACTTCCAGGCTCGATCTGTAGCCCTGAGATAGGCCAGAAGTTCAGGGGTTATCCAAGGTAAGTGGTTACCTCTTACTCTGGTTTGTTTGAGTGAGACAAAGGTGTTCCAGTTTACAAGAAAGATTTCTTAGAAGTAGGCAAGGGCCTTATCAACCGAGGGGAAGGAGGTTAGGGTGGACTAGTCAGAAGTGGCAAGGTTATTCAGGAGAGGTTCAAGGTCAAGAGACTTGAAAGAGCGTAGTTGTATGGTTTTGTGTGGTGATTTAGTTCCGTGGACTTTCCTAACTATGAATATTGGGTTATGGTCACTTAGAGCATCAGGGAGGATGCCAGAGGTGATGAGACAGTGGGGGTGGGAGGTAAGGGCCCACTTAACTAGTGAGTGTTGTTGTGTCTTGTGGTTTGGGCAGGTGGGTTCAGAGATCAGTTGGGAGAGATTTGTTTAGGGCTCCAATTTCATTCTTAGTTTTGGTAGTTTTAGGTGACAACCAATTTATATTAAAGTCACCTAGGATGAATAATTCCCCAGAGTGAGCAAGGGAAGTGATGGAGGTTAGGAGGTCTAGTGCGACCGAAGGATGGACATTTGTAGGGCAGTAAATGCCGGCTATGAAGATTGGGAGAGTGAAGGGGAGTAATACATGGATAGCTAGGGCTAGGGCAGCTAACCTTGCTGAGGACCTGTTAAGCCCTAGTCTGTTGGGGTCAATTTTATTAAAAGGGAGAACATGGACCTGAATACCAGAGCAATTCTCTACCATTTTAAAAAAGTGACAAGTGCAAGTTCAACTTGGACAGCCACTAAACAATTGTGGTTAAGACCTGTTTATTATCTTGTCCAAGGGCCAGCCCTTCCAACAGTGCAACCCTCCCCATCCCACTTGGTCATCAGACTGTACTGTACTGTCTACAGTGATTATAAGCTGGTTGATTTAGACAGGGAGGCAGCGCACAAACAGAAACTCCATACAGGGATACAGATACTCCCATATTTAATTTATTGTAGATCTACAAGACATGTAAACTTTGCAACAATATAACAGACATGCAGGCAAAACACCACCTGATGCCTCGGTGCTTTGCCTTGCTCTTAGGCTTTGTTAGGGGGCCAGGGTATTTACAGTACAGGTAGCCTCCTGTAATGTGTTATTGGTATAATACCTGTTAAAATGGCGAATATGTTTTCATTTTCTCAGGGAGGCTGTTGTCAGTTCATTATTGTTAATAAAAATTCTGTTTGATAATACAATAAATGTTATGTTTGTGACCATATCTATCATAATAAACCAAAATCTTCTGTGCACAAAAGGGCTCAGTATAAAGTTAAATGCCTGGTACATACAGTAACAGTCTGTAGTGTGAAACCTGTGAATAGTACCCAAAAGAAGTAAGGCAGGATGGAAACCTATACGGCGCATAGTGGGCGAGTAATATAGTAGCCAGCTCTCTTTTCAAAGTATTGAAATATATGAAATGCTAAAGTGCAGTTCTGTTCAATAATAAGCCGAAGCATGGCCATGGAAAAGAGAGGTTGTTGGGTGGGGGATGGCAATGAAAGGGCAAGGGAGATGGAATAGGGTAAGCGAAATAATGAGGAGAGGATGTGGGTGGTTTGGTGCATACTGGAAGGTCAGGCTAAGAAGGATTCTTCCATTGTCCATGCATATTTTGATAAGGTTTATGCATGATGAACAAGTGCCCCGGCACATAAGCTAGGTATAACAATCAACAAGAAAAAAATATAGGATAAAGCAAAATGTTAGTAACATTTATCAGATAGATGGATTATTCATGTATTTCTAAATTCAAGTCACAGGTATCCTTAAGTATACACAATGCTCTATTTTTTGTTTGCTTTGCTATATACCCTTATCAGTGGATTATGGCAACAGTAACAGTGATTAATTTCCAGTGTGTCCCCAACTGCTCAAAAGAACCTGCAATTTTTTAAAGTTTAAACTTTCTTACTCATATTCTTGTCACTGCATGATTTTCTAAAAAGGTTTCTTAGTTTTCAGATGCCAACTGATATCTGAAATTATACAACGGGGACTCAAACAGAATGCAAAACCTCCATCCTGATTGATTGACTGGCACCCCTCTCCCATTGTAAATCCTAGTATCACCCCACGGGAAGAGGTACCAGCCACCAGTCAGCCAAATCAGTAACCACACCCGAAATCACTCCGAGCAACAGAAACCCACAACTGATAAACCAGTGAATCACCGCTAAATGGCCATCTCCCACAACTGCTGCTCCGCTTCCATTCCAATATGCAAACCCCTGTTCAAACCACAAAACTATTTTTTTTTAAACAATCTTTTGTCCGTGACACTTCCCTGGTAGAACCCCTTTTTTTTCAGTAACCCTTCATGGGTAAGATGGCTGTCGTCTTGGGACTTACCTTAACTGATTCCAAGGTAGCTGTCTCCTAATATTTTCACCCCCAGTCCAGCACTGCCACAGAGAGACCAGATAATGAAGATATCAGCTCCACAGTTGAAATTGCATGTTTGCACCCTTTGACCTTACCTGCTCCAGCAGTCTGACAGTCGAATCCACGACTGGTCATCGACAAGACAGTGAAACCAGCAGGTTGACTGCATTTTGCAATTGGCTGCTGGTTTCAAACAAAACTAAGTGTTTTCTTTCGGGGGCATCACTCCCAAAACCCCCACATGGGGGGCTGTGTCCCCGCCCCCCCAACTAAGGATTAGCAACTCTGAGTTGGAGCTGATTTGGGCGGTGCAGGATCCCAGACAGACAGTGCCAGGTTACAGCATTGACTCTATGGCCATGTGGCACTGTAGTCGCTGTAGTGTTGTGTGCTGTCAAAATGTCACGATCGGGGTGGTATACCTGTGAGTCAAAGCAAACGGCATGTAAAATCAGAAAAAAATACAATACTCACTCTCTCCGTTCCCGATATTCCCTGACATAAATTAAAGTGCTGTCTCTGTCTTTACCAAAGTCATCCCACATGAATGCCAACCCAGGATGATGACTGATTTTAAAACTATTAAAAAACTTGCTATCCAAACATTTTTTTTTATTGACTGTGTTTGCTGCACACAGTAACATCGAGCCCCATCAGCAGAGGACACAGATCCACACTTGAGACCTGAAACCTGACACCGGCAAGTCCGTCTCTCTTATTCACTTTCTCTATCTCATTATAACAACCAAAGCAGCTTTTCTAGTTAAAAAAAAAGACATACACACTAACTAAAAACCAAAAAAGTTATGCTGTCTTTCCCACTCTCTGACCCGCTGCCATTTGTAATTATTAAAAAAAGGCAACTCAGTCTTCTCATTTCCTAGCCCCCTTTCTTATCATGGAAAGCAACCCGGAAGCAACCACGATGATCCAGCCTGGTATTACCCACATCACGCTCCATCACACTCTGTTTCTAGTGACAGAGGGTACTGTATCTTTCTTTTTACTTATTATTAAAAAAAAAAGGAAAATGTTAATCATGGCTAGGCACTGGAAACAGAAATGGGCAATCTGTCTATCACATACTCCCATGATAAGATGTAACTCATCGTTGTCTTTGTCGTATTATTGTAAGCTGTACTCATTGTTGTCTTTGCTGTATTATTGTAAGCTGTAATCTCCCAGGTTGTGCCTGAAAATAGGCAGGTCTTTTGCCTAGTGCACCTACCCGGTCATCAAAAGCAAATAAATAAATAAGAAAAAGAAACTCCGTCAGCCTCTCCCTAGTAACATAGGATTACTTTATGTGGTGTAGTAATAAATTAATAAAACAAAATAATTTGAAACACAAACAAATGTTTTTTCTTTATTTTTTGTTATCAATAAAAATGGAGACATTGTATAATCACAATATCCCACTCGAGGGTGTTGGTGATGCCAGGATTTACCCATGCCTGGTGTTTTTTGGTCACTCAGCTGTGCCTTGTGATCAAACAATACACCAGGCATGGGTAAATCCTGGCATCACAAACACCCTCGAGTGGGATATTATTTAATCCACCAATGACAAGGTAAAGCTCATGGATGAGTTTACTACTCTAACATTTTAAATTATAACCTGCTTATCTGAACGGGAGTACTCATTGCTTCTCTTTATGTGAGACTCCTCTTGAGCTTTCCCATTTTCACTTCTGAAAAGAGAGCAGATACCTTAAAACTTATGGCTGGCATATGGGGAGCTTTCTATTAGAGAGGGCCACATGCTTCCCAATTAATAATCACATCAGAATGTTAGAAAGCTCTACCCCTGTTCATTCACCAAATGTAATCAGATTTCTTATAAACTCCTGCATTTTTCTAGTGGTGTGCTACTGGTTTGTGGTTTTATTTACTTATTTATTTTTTTTGGTCCAGACCACCGATCCTCCAGTCGGAGATCAGCCCAGTGTCCTGCCTGTCACCCCACCAATGCCCAGGCTTACGCCCCCGGGTGGGGCCACCAGGAGGGCTCCCCCAATGGTCACTATTGGCAAGCCCCAGCTTACCCCTGGGTTGGGGCCACAGAAGAGGGGCCCCCCTAACAGAAATTGGTGGCAGTGGGGATGGTAGCAGATCTGGGGGTCATGCCCGGGGAACCAGCTTTTTACATGCATGCTGGAGCCCTGGGGGCAGGGACGTGCAATGATGACCAGCATCTGCCCCTTCCCCCTAAACATTGATGCCAACCTTGATGGCAACCCTGGCCTCTGCCAGGGTCCAGGAAGTGGCAGACACTCTTCCCCTTCCCCCCAGAAAAGGAGAGCAGTCCCAGGATGCTTGATCCTTCTCCCCCCGGTCAGCCTTCTGATTACTGAGTCCATTCCTGAACCCAAGTCATTGGCATCACAAGTGGAAGTTCAACTACTGCGACAGTGGGACGGCTCTGTTTTGTGGTTTATATCAAAATATTCAATTGTGTCCAGTGCACTCACCCCAACTGCTCAAAAGAGCCTGCAATTTTGTAAAGTTTATCACATTCTTGTCACTCCATGATTTTCAAAATTTTCATTTCTTAGTTGTTGGATGCCAGCTGATAGTTGACACGAGCCCATCCACCAAAGACAAGGTAAAACCTATGGATGGGCAACTACTCTAACATTGTAAATGACAGCTTGCTCATTTGAGCTGGAGTCCTCACAGCTTTTCTCTGTGTGAGACTCCTCTTGAGCTTCACCATGTTCACTTCTGTAAAGAGAGCAGATACCATGAAGCTTGCAGCTGGCATGTGGGGAGATTGCTATTAGAGAGGGCCACATCTCTCCCAGTTAATACTGTAATCACATCAGAGGGTCCACCAATATTATTAGGGTTGAGTAGGCTCTTCTATGTTAAACCCCAATTTGTCCACCTTAATAATGTGGTTGTCACTAAACAAAATAACCTGAAATGTTGCATTAGCATGATCTGTGCAGGGATCTCTCAATCCTGTACATTTAATAATGGCAGTTCAGTAGTTAAAAAGTTCTACAAAGTTTAAAAATTCATAAAAACATGCTTTTTAGGGCCATTTGTTTAACTCACCAAATGCACATAAATGGGTGTGAGTGTAATCCTTAATCTTTCAGGACAGGTAAAGTTTGGTCTGAAGGCGATTCGTTGATATGTGGCTTTACTAGAAAAAGGTGTAGATTTTAAATTATTAAAACATTAAAATGTAGTTTCATGCATGCACAGTTCATTGTTTTCACAAAGTTTTCATAACTGGATGTTTGCAAAATTGCTGATTGTCACTTTTGTGAATAGGCATCCACTTTCATGGGATAAAACCCCTTCTTTCTTAAGCCATAGAAGTCACAAAAGTAGGAAAAACAAGATAAATATTTGTCCATTAAATCAAGAAAAATATTGGAAGTTATGTCTGAAAGTTATGCAGTCAATAGTGAATGATAATTTTATATTGATTGTTCAAGTCTTTTTATTAAGAAGAATATTTAAAAAACATATTAATGAAATTAGTTGCGTGTGAGTCACAAAACAAACCTGTTTTTGTGACATGTGGATCTTCTTTTGTGACCTGCAAACTCACTTTCATGAGGATTAGCAGTCGTGAAAGTGGGGAAAAGAACAGGAAACACAGCACATCAAAAATAAGACAATCTGTTAGAAGTTAAGTCTGAAACTCAGGTGGTTGACTGTGTAGGGTTTGATTCTTCAAGTATTTTGTTAGAAATAACATTTTTAAAATAGAAATGCAATTAGGCTGAAGCATGTCCCAAAACAGACTCTGCATTCATTACAAATGAACATGCTTTTGTGACTCCTAAAACCACTTTTGTGAGATACAACTTCACTTTCACAATACTTTGTGGCACAGTACATACTGTACATGTCACTATGCTGTGTTCATCATGGGTTATAAGAAAGGTGAAAGTTTTAGGTATCAGTTGTTACATGTTTTCCAAAAATTGAAGGACATTAACTGCAAAAAACAAACAAACCACATGTTTATGTATCTATTAGGACTGACACAAAAAGGGTACACAATAGGGAAATAAAAATTAGGGCCAACAGTCCCTGGAACCATAGTAAATTGGTGTTGAGGTGTTCCTTCGGGTTTGAGCAATCATATGACACAGTGTTAGCATAAACTTAACATCAGCATTGTCTTGTCATGCAAAGTAAATGACATAGCAATCCTTGCATAGTGGGAGCCAATATTAGGGTTACACTAACACTGCTTTGCAAGATTGTTCAAACTCCAAGAAACACCACACCTCCATACATCAAGGTTCCAGAGACTTTTCACCTTCATTTTTCATTTTCCTACTCTGTATGCTTCATGCATCAACCCTGATAGATGCATTAATGTAGTATTTTGCAATGCCTTTCTTTCTTTCTTTCTTTCTTTCTTTCTTTCTTTCTTTCTTTCTTTCTTTCTTTCTTTCTCCCAAAATATGCAGTTTAGCTTCATGTTTGTGTGGGGGACAGGATCATAACTCATGAGTGGCAGAGCCATGAGTTAGTTTAGAAAGTCCTGCCCCTTCACAGGTGATGATAAAATGCATATTTTGAGTTAGACCATTGCATTTTTGGTTTGTACAACATCAGTTTACTAGTTATTGCTTTTAAATCTTCTGTTTTGAAGCAGCTGCTGGCTTTAGTGCTGCACATGGCCACTGTGATGTCATCAATATTGTGAAAGCTGTACTCTGGCTGCTTCAGTATGCATTGTGGCATGATCAACTTTGCAAGATAGTATTATCTTGCTATGTTGGGTCAGCATTGTGACATATCCAACTTTAAAATATAATGTTATCTTTCTGTGTTGGGTCAAGATAACAATTTTTATCTTGATATTATTAGCATACACATTTTGTAGTGTGTATATGTGTGTGTGTATATATATATATATATATATATATATATATATATATACACACACTGTATATATATAAATATATATATATATATATTAGAGTCGAGTTAGGTTGAGTAGGCAGTTTAATGTTAAACCCCAAATTTTGCACCTTAATAACTTTGCAACCATTCAACAGATGTGCAAGAAATTTGGCATGCCCTGTCCCATGGGGAAGATCTCTTGACTTGCCAAGTTTTATTTAGATTGGATATACATATTTTATGCTGCGCATAGGGACAAAAGTATGTTTTTCGCTTTTTTTTAACCAATTTTTCCTGAATTATCCTCATTACCCTGTGCCCACACCATTTTGGAGTTTAGCCTGAAAATTTCATTGTAGAAAGAACTTACCATAAGGAACAAGCCAGTGTTGGTGTGGTGAAAAAATATTATTCTGATCCAAAGTTATTCAATTTTGAAAATGTGGGTTCTGAGCATGCTCAGTTCAGTCTTTTGGATAGATGCACAGCTGCGAACAAGGATTTTGGCTCACGAATGGGGATTTTTACAGCTCACGAATAGGGATTAATTAAACCCCCAATCGTGAGAAAAAAAATCCCCATTCAGGAGCCGCCATCTTGTTTTCACTTTTAGCCCAAAAGAAAATGTTGTTACTTGCCCCACGGATACATTTTGGGAAAACAAATGTATGGATTTTTTATAGGGCAATGCCCTCTACAAAACCATGTGTTTAGTTTCCATCAGTTTATTAAAAAATTGCCTTTTTTTATTTGAAAATCCCCATTCGTGACTTGCTTCTGATCCCGATTCGTGAGGTGTCCAAATCCCCGATGGTGAGCTGATCCCCATCCGTGAGCTGTTAAAATCCCCGTTCATGAGATAAGGACCAGATGGCCATATCTGACAAACAGGGAATGGCTCATGAACGGGGATTTTGACACCTCACAAACAGGGATTCAGCTCGTGAATGGGGATTTTGACAGCTTAGATGATAAGCTGCAGAAACAAGTTTGGAAATCATAGAAATCATAGATTTCACCAGCAGTCCTCCACAGACCGACCGACGCCAGGGTGTGCCATGGGATCATGAGGCCTATCTCTCACCCCATTCTCCTTTACTATAGCATGTCAACCTGTTTACAAATGGAATGGGGTGAGACTTGAGCCTCATGACCCCATGGCACACCCAGGCTCTGTCAATCTGTGGAGGATGGGTGGTGGGGTGGTGGGTTTAGGGGCTCAGCCCTAACATCTCATTTCCCCACTTATGTCGCTTAACCCTAACTGATGCATTAACAAATTTTTTGCAATGAATATATATATATATATATATATATATATATATATATATATATACATACATATAAAATCAAATCAAATCAAATTTATTTAAAAAGACGCCTAATCCCACAGGCTCTGGGCGCGACAGAAACTGTACAGTATGTCATACCATATACATTATACATTAAAATATAATACACATAAAAATTTAATCTCAAAAGCTTGCACAAATAAGAAGGTCTTTAGAGGGACTCTTAAAAGGCCTTTATAGTGGGAGCCTCTCTCACTTCAGGCGAACGAGTTCCAGAAGCGGAAGCTAGCAACTCCAAAAGCTCGATCCTGCAGATTTTAATCTTGCTCTCGAACTTTAAGGAGGCCACCACTAGAGGAGCCGAGATTTTGGACAGAGGTGGACGGGTACCAGAAGATCAGATAGGTAACCAGGGCCCTGCCCTTGTAGGGTCTTATAGGTGAGAAACCCCACCTTGAACAGTACTCTCCACCTGACAGGCAGCCAGTGCAATTAGCGCAATACTGGAGTGATATGACAAAATTTACTTTGTCCGGACAAAAGTCGTGCAGCAGCATTTTGCACTAGCTGCAGTCTGCAAAGAAAACTTCCAGAGATCCCGAGATAGAGGGCATTACAGTAGTCAAGCCTAGAAGTGACTAAGGCATGTATCAAAGTAGGGAGGTCCAGAGCCGGAACAAGGGGCTTAATCCTGGTGATATTTCTAAGATGGAAAAAACAGGAACGAACCACAGAGGATATTTGAGCCTCCATGGACAGGTTCCTGTCAAAGATCACACCAAGATTTCGCACCCATGGGGGAGGCCATCAATGACACAGCTCCTAGCACAAGACCAGTCGCAGAATCAGAGGCCATCCCATCACGAGCTCTGTTCAACTCCACTACCAGTACCTCAGTCTTGTTAGGGTTTAGTCGCAGCCAGCTGGAGGACATCCAGTCATTAATCTCAGCCAGACAGATATTCAGCACATCCACTGCATTTGATGTTCCTGGGGCAAAAAATAGGTATAGTTGAGTATCATCAGCATAGCAATGAAAACTCAAGCCATACCTCCTAATGATCCCCCCCAGGGGCGGCATATATACTGCAAACAACATTGGGGCCAATACCGAACCCTGAGGGACTCCACACGAAAGGAGGCAGGGTGCAGATGAGAAATTACCCATCACAACCCGTTGCCTCCTGTTAGTAAGAAATGACTCAAACCACTTGATGACAATACCAGTGAGTCCGCATAACTCCCTCAGGCGGAAAAGCAACACACAATGGTCCACAGTATCAAATGCTGAGGAGAGATCAAGGAGAACAAGAATTGTCTTGTCCCCAATCTCTAGCCCTGAGGAGGTCATTTTGCACCCAAACTAACGCAGTTTCAGTGCTATGTCTGGCCCGAAAAGCTGACTGGAAGGGATCATACAACTCGTGAGTCATGAGATGTTCCCCCAACTGAAGTGATACCACCTTCTCAACAACCTTTCCCAAAAATGGAAGATTGGAGATAGGATGGTAATTTGCCCTAATCTCCGGGTCCAGAGAAGCTTTCTTTAAAAGGGGTCTCACCAGAGCCTCCTTCAAGGCATCTGGAAAGACACCCTGACTCAAGGAACACCGGACAATCAGGGCAAACACCGGGCCAACAGTGTCAACGCACCTCATTAAGAAGCGCGTTGGCACGGGATCCAGTTCACAAAAGGTATACTTCAAGTTGGCCGCTACCTCAATAACCTCACGAACCTCCACTGGCCTAAACTCTCCCCAACCAGAAAGAGTGCTCTTAGAACACAACTGACGACCACTGACAGCAATGATATTACTAGCTGAGGAGACCTCCCGCCGGATCACAGACACCCTGTCCGAAAAAAAATGAGCAAATTCCTCACATATATATTTATATATCACAACTTGAGAATAGGACAGAAAATAATTTACATTAGAAAATGAGCTTGAAAAATAATGCATGCTGACTGGCTGAAAGTCCATGCCAGGCATGCATTTATTTTGCAATAGATGCCCGGTTAAAAACAAATGCTATTTTGGGGTGCCCCATTACTTAGTATATCTTGGGGTCTCCTTGAATTTCCACACTGGCCAGCCGCCATTTTTTTCCACTTGCTTAGCAACTGACCAGTCCCCTATTACTCTGTACACAAATTACACAAGCCTCCCAACAGTCAGTCTCAGTTCCCTTCACTAAATTAAAAAAAAACTGCCTTCTGTTGCACACTCACATTTTCCTTCGTTAGCTTGTTAAAAAATAATTTGCCGTCATTGACAGCAACTGAGAGGCACTCGCCCCCCCATTCCTTGGACAAGTCCATACACAAAAAATTGCAAACACTTGAAACAAAAATGCAACATAATGTACCTTTGTTTTTCTGGTTTTGTTTTTTTTTTCGTTTCTTTCACAGAACTGGACCCGACTCCACCGATGCTACCACTCTCAGCCTACCTCTGATCCCCCGCCCGCTCTAGCAAGCATCAGTAACCGGCAGTGAAACGTCATCTCCAGGACCCATTGCAGACAAGTCCTGCTCCTCTTCCTCCCCCAAACTCCTGGAACAAACATGCAACTCCCCATTTAGCAAAGAATCCTTCTTGTCCACAGTCCATACAGGCCTCCACAGGGTTTCAGTGTGTCATTCTTCAAATCCAACCAGTGTCTAGTTATCACTTTTTTACTGCCGTACAACAGATAAATAGCTGGAAAATGGCTTACACTGCACACAAAACCAGATGACTGATCTACTCCTCGATCATCCGAGTGTTCCTTTTCCTGCTTTTTTTTTCTCTTTTTTTTTTCTTTTCTTAAATGAACCCAACTCTGGTAGTCCCACTCCCTACTGCAGCCTAGGATGCCAATCCAAGTAAGTCATATACGACTACAAGTCCCATGAGACTGTGAGGCAGCTATGCATTTCACTAAGATAGGGTCTCATAATCAGCAGCGCCCTCTACTGACAAATATAGCACGGTACAGTGACTACTTTACAAGAAAAATGTATTTTTATTCTTTTTTTTTTATCAGTTATTAGACTTTTTTTAAACATCTTATTTTATATTGTTTAAAAAGTGAGTTATGGCCCATCTTCTAAGCACAGTAATGCCCTCCAGGGTGGGCGGTATTGGGCAATACCGGACCTTCCAGGGCTATAAGGCCCTCCACCTGTGGCGTCAGGCCTCATTATGCCCTTGGGCGGTCCGGTATTGCCCAACACCACCCACCCTGTTGGGTATTATTGCTTACGCAAAATATATGTAATGTAACTGCATCAGTTTAGTATAAAGTCTCAAATTCTGTTTGGTATAAAGTCTCATTCATTTATAGTCTGCATATTTTTAATGGTGTACAGGCAGTCAAGTTTTATGGCTGTTAAAGATTATTTTAGGTGAACACTGCTAACTAGTGACCCTTCATACGAACATATGAAAATAAGAAAAATGGCAGCAGATACAGGCCATAAGGTCTATCAAGTCTGTTCGAGTGTGCAGCTATCATGTTATTACTTTGCAGCTGCCCCCCCCGTATAGTAGTGATCTTCCCCCTGACCCTGTCCCATCCCCTCTTAAAACTGCCCACTGACTTTAAGGATACCACCTCCTCTGGTAGGGCATTCCACCCAGCCACCACCCTTTCGATGAAGTAGCACCTTCTCATTTCCCTCTTGAACCTTCCTCCCTACAGTTTCAGACTGTGCCCTCTAGTGTCTTTCCCCCCTTTAATCTAAAAATCCCTTTTGTACTAACCCTATTTATGTCCTTCATATATCTGAAGGTTTTGATCATATCCCCTCTGTCCCTCCTATCTTCCAGGGAGCACATGATGAACTCTGTCAGTCTCTCCCCATTGGGTTTGCCCTCCATTCCTAAGATCATCCTGGTTGCTGTGCACTGGACCCCCTCCAGCAGCTTGACATCTTTCTTTAAGTAGGGACACCAGAACTCCATGCAGTACTCCAGGTTCAGTCTGACTAGCGACTTGTACAGTGGGAGGATAGCCTCTCTCCTCCTGGAGGTGATTCCCCTGGCAATACACCCAACATCTTATTAGCTGATTAGCACCCCAAGATCCTTCTCCTTCTCCATGGTGGATAATTGTATCCCCCCAACCTGCAGCAAAACCTTTGGTTTCTTGCTCCCAAGTGCATGACTTAGCACTTCTTAGCACTGAAACTCAAGTGCCATGTGTCTGACCAGCACTCGAGTTTAGCCAGATCCCTCTGTAGTCCTAGCCACCCCTCTGTGTAGTCCACCACTGCACCTATCTTTGTGTCATCTGCAAATAGGCTGATCTTATTCTTAATCCCACCTGTAATTTCAGCAATAAAGATGCCAAAAAACACTGGACCCAGCACTGAATCTTGTGGAATCTCACTGGTTACAGCCCTTGGATGTGAGTGTTCCTCCCTGCAACAACCCTCTGCTGTCTATCCCACAGCCAGTTTTTGACCCACTCCAATAGCTTCTCCCCTGCCCCCAGGTAACCCAGTTTGCTAATCAACCTCCCATGTGGCACCAAATCAAAGGCCTTGCTGAAGTCCAAATATAGGACATCCACCACCTGGCCACTGTTGATTGCCCTAGTTACCCAGTCATAGAACTCAACCATGTTTGTCTGGCAGGATCTACCAGAAACAAACCCATGTTGCCTGCTTTCCTCGAGACTATTCTCCTCCAGAAATGCTACTAGCATCTCCTTGAGGATAGTCTCCATAAGCTTCCCCACAATGGAGGTGAGGCTGACTGGTCTATAGTTCCCTGGCTCATCCTTGGGCCCACTTCTTTTGATGGGCACAACATGCACCATACTCCAGTCCTGGGGCACGCAACCAGTCCACAGGGAGGTACTGAAGAAATCTGCCAGTGGTCCTACCAAGACCTCTGCCATCTCCCTCAGCACCCTGGGGTGTATGCCGTCTGGACCTGGTGCCTTTTCCACCCTCAGGACCCTAAGGTCTTTAAGCACTCTGTTCTCTGGGATTACCTCCTCCTTTAACTCCGTCCCCGTACCTGTACCACCCTCCTTCCCTGTGGCATTGGCCCCAGCTTCTCCCTGGTAAACACAGAACAGAACTAGTCATTGAGCACTTCTGCCTACTTTACCCCCTTCTCCGCCCACTCCCTATTTACCTTGATCCTGACAATCTGATCCTTACAGCTTCTTCTCTCCCTTATGTACTTGAAGAAATCCTTTTCCCCTTCTCTGATCCCCTTGCCAGCCTAAGCTCCCATGCTGCCTTGGCTGCCCTGACTGATCTCTCCTATCCTCCTCCCATTTGGATCTCATATATTTTCTGAAGGTCGCCCTTTTTTCCTTAACCCTCCCTAACACCTCCCTGCTTAACCAGCTTGGCCTCTTAGACCTGGCCTTTTTGCTTTGGAGCTTTAAATATGAGTTGGTGGCCTCTGCTAACCCCAGTTTGATAGTTTCCCATTTCTGGTTAGCATCCATGTGTGGGTGGATACTGGCGAGGTGCCCCTCCAATATGTCCCTCATCCTTCCAAAGTCTTCCCACCTGAAATCTATCACCCTTGTCCTGGTTCTGTCTATCTCCTTTTCCATACTAAGTGAGAACCACACTGTGTGGTGGCTGCTCCCTGCCAGGGGATCCTCCACCCCCCAGCTCCCAGAGATGCTCTCCATTTGTCAGCACAAGGTCCAGTATGTTTCCTTCCCTGGCTGGCTCCCTTACTATCTGCACCAGGAAGCTGTCCTGGAAAGCCTCCAGGAGGGCCTGTTCCCTGACGCTCAAGGTGGCAGGGGTGCTGCACTCCACCCCAGGCAGGTTGAAGTCCCCCACTCTCATAGTGTGACCCTTTGAACTGGCCCTCTTTATGTGCTCCCCCAGCTCCCTATCGAGGTCCTCATTTTGAGCTGGTGCCATTCAAATCAAGATACTGCGCATAATGTATTTCTAGCCATTATTTTTTAAAAAGCTGTAGGTGGGAATCTTTGTCAGTAAACTGGTATAGCCTTGCCTTTTACAGTTCCATCCAAATCCTGTACTATAGGACTTCTTTTTCCATCGACTGCTAATGTTTACATTATCTCAGGTTTCTCCAAGGGAAAGGGAGCCGAATACCATGCCTTGTAATTAAAATGTAAATTACAAATGTTCAGCCTAATAGGCGTGTTAATTGTTTCAGATGTGCAATAAAACTCAAATTAGTTTTATCCCTTGGGGTGAATAAACACTACATCAAATAGGCCAACGATCTAGCGTTCTACTGCCAGCTGACACAATCAAAAGCCTATGTTTAAATTTTTAATTGCAACTATAACTTCTCCTGGTGACAGATTGCTTTGCTCATCTAGTAGTGAGAGCAGTACAGCAGCAAAAGAGTGCTTGGAATCAGGCAGTTCATTTGGATTTCATTCCTTCAGTTAAAACTGAGGCTTGTCTGTAACAAGGAGCAGACCACCCTTCCCATGTGCACAGAAAGGGAAAAGTACAGATCCTGTCTAGTTGGAACAGATTTAAACCAAAACCAGTATAATCACAGAGCTCTTTGGTTTACCAGTTTTTTAATGCGCATTGTGAGACATGTAATATTAGTAATGAGACACTTACTTGCAAAAGTCTATGTTTAGGCATCTGCTAGAGATGGCGTTACCCTAGCTTTGATACTGTCCTTCAAGGCATGGCAGTTTATTCACAAATCAGTGAGAGTGTTTTGAGAGAGGATTTTAAAGTTAAAGTAACACAAATGATGCTTTGAAAAATCTTTCAAACCTCTAGAACACAACACCAACACGCAATCACAGGATTCAGGGTACATTTTTATCCAAATGTCACATTGCCCTTCTTCTGAGACGTGCTTCATTGTTAACTGAAGCTCAAAAGTAGGTTAGTTTTGCAACTAATATCCAGTCTTTTAAAAAGGATATTCAATGACAAATGCTCATTATTTGCATTACTGTGATTATATTTTGTTCCACACAGTCCCTGGTGTCTAGCAGCATGGTCTGCTCACACCTTGTTGCATACCAAAAGAAAGTAGTGTTCAGTTGCATTCCCATACCTCACACTGCTCAGTGCTAAGCAATCGAGGGCATCAAGTGGCACCCCTTCTCCCTACCCCATACCAGTCAGTTTTTATTTATTTTTCATTCATTTATTGCAGTTTAGGATTAATACCTTTGAGTCCTTGGACTTGTTTACAAAGGTTCCGGATCGTACAAAAAAACAGTTATGTGTACATACTGATAACAGACACTGAATACAATACAAATTAGTTACAAAGTGGAATAGTTAGTTTTGGACAGGTTACAGATAATTAAGATTACAAGGTTACAAAGGGATACAGCATTACAAATGATATCAATTACCACTCAGACAGAAAACCGTTTTCAAGGAAGTGCTATAGGCAGTCAAAGAGGATAGTGTCTTAGGCCCCTGGCAGTGCTGTCCTCAGAAGTAGGGGACAAGTTTATACAGGGGAAGGGGGAGTGGAAGCAGCATGAGGATGGATTTGTCATTTTCATAGGAGGGTGATGGTAGAGAGGGGAGGGTTGGGGAGGGGGAGGTGGAGCTGCAAGGAGGTGGCATGGCAATAAGAGTTAGCAGGAGGGTGGGCAGCAAGGAGACAGGGAGGGAGCAGGTGGGGAGGGGGAAGGGACAGATGTGGGGGGCTAGTGGAGGGGTGCAGGTGAGGTGGTAGCAGCAGGAGAAAAAAGGGGGGAGAATGGTGGAGGGGTAGTGGTGGGGGTAGTGTGGGTATGTATGTAGGCTATAAAGTCCAGTAATAGGCTAGTTGAAGCACAGACAAGCCATTTCACGTTATAGGAGAAACCTAAGTCCTGTTTTGAAGAGGCTAATCTTGTTGCTTTCAATAAGGGATGCAGTTCCCAGCATTTTGTGGCATCCCCTCCTCTAGCAAACAGTCCCTGGCATCCAAGGGCACCTGCATCCTTCTCCCTGTCCCCATCCCCTTACCATATCACTCACTCTTATTCAGTGGCACCCCTTCCTTCTCCATATCCCATGCCGACAGTCCCTGCTGTCCAGTGGAAAACCCCTCCCTCATCCCCTTCCAAGCATGAAATACACTGTTATACTCACACAACTCTATCTGAGTTTTCAGGAAGCAAGTTTGAAAGTTCTACAAGTTCAAGAATTAGGGGCTTAGGCTAGTTGGGCTACAAACTTCTCATAAACTAACAATCCAAAGTAAAGTACTGTATGTTATAGTTGCTTTCTTTAAACCTCAGACTATGAACTTCAAAGATATAGTAGCCCAAAAAATCTATATTATATTGTAAACACCAGTTTCCAGCTATGAATTAATAAATCCCATTTTGCAGAACCTTACAGAATAGTCTTACTCTTGCACAAATGCCAACCCCAGAGACTAAATACAAAGTTTCATGAAGTGTATGGGTAATATTTTTAAATATTTTAGTGAAATGATCAGTTAATTTATTTGTTGGTAAAAAGGGCTTGACTTATTGCCTCTTTTTATTTAAAAAATACAATGCTGTTTTGAAGATCTATAGTTGCATAAAAGCATGTCATAGGACATTATTCCATATATTGTTGATGGAAAACAAGAAGTGTCATTATTTTGTCATGGACCTAATTATTATGAAGCATTTGACCCTGCAAGTGGTGTCATGTTTTACAAAGAAAGTCAGGAATAACTGCAGATTACTAAAGTCTGTACCAGATCCTGAAGAGAATTACCAGGCCTCAGCTGCTGTATACACTGTTTACATTGGTCAGCAACTGTGCATTGTGGAAAGAACAAGAAGTGTTTTGATTTGTAGAGGTCAAATCAGCACTCAGCTGCTCTGAGATGATGTGCAGCCTGCCTTCCCATAATTAGCCAATGAAAACAGACAGTAAACTGCAGAGCCATCAAGTCAACATGCCTTCTTGTCAGACGTGGGTCGAAAATGCAGAACAGCAGATCTGGAGCTGAAGGAAACCCTTACTAAGTCCTAACCCTAAGGCATGCAAAAGCAAAACAGGGAGGAGAGAAACAACATAGAAACACAGAAGCTGTTGGCAGATAATTGCCTCCTGGCCCACCTAATCTGCCCTTTTTACCCTTTCTACAGTGACACCACAGACTCTTAACCTAACCAATCCTAACCAAAAATGAATACTATACACTGGGATTACAGTGTGCAGACAAAACTGCTGGGTCTGTGAGGGTCATGGTTTTGGAAAGATAGATCGACTACTACTACTGTGGAGTTCCTTTTTTGCTATATAGTGCAGAATCTGGCATTTTATTACTAAGCCAATTTTTCAACAATAACTCAAAAAGCAGGCACAAAACATCAATATGCTGTAGGACATGAAGGGACAAAGGAACTAAGGGCCTTACTGCCCTCTTGAAGTAATGGAAAGGGGAAACAAATGTAAAAGTAAGGGCCCTGCTTTGAGACCCTGTGAGACCCCCCCCTCCCAAATGACGCAGCCTATGTGACTGGACTGTGAGGTGCATATAATGTATTTTTTTTTCTGTTTCAGGAGATACTCAGACCGAGGCTCTGTTTGTGGCTCAGAGCCATGTATACCTTGTAAAATTGTACTGTTCTTAGCCTTAGCCAAATGAGGACAGAGAGAGAATCTCTGATCTTGAAGTGGGTAGCCATCTGGGAACAAGCAACCACCAAACAGTGTGGTTCACGATAAACTTAGCTGTAGAGTCAAGCCACACAAAAGTGAAGGTGCTGGACTTCAGGGGGACTGATTTTGTCATAATGGGAGAATGCCTCAGAAAAGCACTAGCAAACAGGCAAGAAGGTGGGGTGGAGCAACAATGGGGAAACATCAAAACCGCCATCACAGAGGCAACAAGCCTTTGTGTGAAGCAAATAAACAAATCAAAACAAAAGGAAAAACCACTATGGTTCTCAAAAGAAGTGGCGGAAAGGTAAGGGAGAAAAGGACACCATTCAGGAAGTATAAGGCAACACAGAAGGAGCAGGACAGAGAACTGTACCAGTTAAAGCAAAAGGAAGTGGGGAAGGCAGTCAGAATAGTAAAGGACTGAACCGAGGAAAAGATAGCCAACTCGGTTAAGAACGGGGATAAAACCTTTTATAGGTACATTAGAGTGTGAAGAAAGATTAAGGCAGGGATACTGAAGATGAATAAAGAGGAAGGTGGTTGGGAGAGAGCGACAGTGAAAAAGCAGGGATACTGAATGAATACTTCTGCTCAGTATTCACAATGGAAAACAGGGGGAGATACTTAATCCAGTCAATAGAAGCACTCTGGATAGGGGGTTGATATTAGTCCTTTCACAGAAGAAAGGGTTCTGAAAGAACTTTTAAAACTGAAGGTGGATAAAGCAATGGGGCCTGATGGGATTCACCCCAGAATTCTAAAAGAACTAAGGAAGAACTAGTAACACCACTGACTACCCTTTTAATAAATCATGAGAGGATGGTGTGGTACCTGAGGACTGGAGGAGGGCGGATGTGATTCCCTTCACAAAGTGGGAGCAAGACAGAGGCAGGAAACTATAGACCTGTCAGTTTGACCTCAGTGGTAGGTAAATGATGGAATCACTTGAAGGAAAGAATTGTTGAGTGCCTAGAGGCCAGTGGGGCACAGGACCCAAGGCAGCATGGATTCACAGCAGGAAGGTCATGTCAGACAAATCTAATTGACTTCTTTGACTGGGTGACCAAAGTAGTAAACCAGGGAGGGGCTGTGGACATGTCCTACCTAGACTTTAACAAGGCATTTGACACAGTCCCGTGCAAAAGATTAATAAACAAATTAGCCAGCCTGGGAGTGGGTCCCAGGGTGGTAGCCTGGGTAAAATACTGGCTGGACAACAGGACACAGCAGGTAATAGTAAATGCAGTCCACAGTGAAGAAAGGAGGGTTACTAGTGGGGTACCTCAGGGTTCAGTACTGGGGCCAGTCCTTTTTAATGTCTTTATAAGTGACATTGCAGAGGGACTGGAAGGGAAAGTATGTCTCTTTGCAGATGACACAAAGATCTGCAACAGGGTTGATACGCAAGGTGGGTGGAAAGGATGAAAAGGGACTTGGCAAGGTTGGAGGAATGATCAAACATATGGCAGCTTAGATTCAATGCAAAGAAGTGCAAAGTACTGCACCTGGGAAACAAAGACCCAGGGGAAGAGTACACAATGGGGGGTGAGATACTGACAACAACAAAAATGGAAAGGGACCAGGGGGTAGTCATATCAGATGACCTAAAGGTGGGCCAGCAATGTGAGAAGGCAGTAAGGAGGGCTAGGGGGATACTGGGATGCATAGGGAGAGGCATCACTGGTAGAAAACAGGAAGTTGTTGGACTTCTGTACAGACAGTTGGTAAGACCACATCTGGAGTACTGTGTACAGTTCTGGAGACCCCATCTCCTCAAAGACATAGACAGGGTGGAGGCTGTCCAGAGGAGGGCAACTAAAATGGTGCAGGGTCTGCACCAGAAGACATATGAAGAAAGACTAAAGAAGCTTAAGATGAATAGCCTCAAGGAAAGGAGGGAGAGGGGGGACATGATAGAAACTTTCAAATACCTCAAGGGAATCAACAAAGTCCAAGATACCTGGATACTTGGATACTCCAAGATAGCATCTTTCAGAAAAAGCGATCTGCAAGAACAAGGGGGCACAATTTGAAGATAGAGGCAGGGACGGCTCAGAGGTAATGTGAGGAAGTATTTCTTCACAGAGAGGGTTGTAGATGCATAGAACAGCCTTCCTGACGAGGTCGTAGAATAAAAAACAGTGGAGGAATTCAAGAATGCATGGGACAGACATAAGGCAATTCTAGCGGGGGGTAGGAGGAAGTAGGCTGTTGGTTGCTAGTATCTGCAGCTAATCTGTTAGGTAGGGAAAGGATAGACTAGGTGGGCCAAGCGGTCCTTATCTGCCTTCAAATTCTATGTTTCTATGTGGTGTCTCCATGTATATATATTCCTGTACATATCTTAACTGTGCTTACTGTCTACTGGTTATGTTCATACGGTTCTATTTTGACTCTGTATACTGCCTAACTTGTGTCATGTTGTCTTCTGTATGAATGTGTATCTCACTGGATCTGTATCTCATTGTACTCTCCCGGGTCATACCTGAAAATAGGCATATAACTTGTCTAGTGTGCTTACCTGGTCAACAAAAGCTAAATAAATAAATAAATCCCTGAAAATATTTTGCTGGTCTGAGATCCTGACAGAGATGGCACATTTTAAACCCTGACTTTACATTCTGAAACTCAAGGCTCACCACTCCCCTCCTTATGCAGAGCAGCAGCAGGAGTCACAACAACTCTCATCTCTCTACATGATCATCCCCACTGATGTTGATGATATTCAGAGCACTGGAGATGGCACCTGGTAAGGTATTAATTAAGCAATAGGGCATGACATGGTGTGTGTTATTGTGGGATAACAGCACGCCTCAGGAAGTGAAGCCCGATGTGAAGCCAAGGGCTTTACATACCCAAGAAGTGGTGTTATCCCTCAATTATGCACACCCTGGAATGCCTTCTTGTGATTATAAAATGGTTTCCCTGTCTTGGTTTTTTTTTTATTTGTTTTAGGACCAAGTAATGAGGTTCAGAAAGTTAAGCATTTTTGACCTGTTCTGTTGTGCTGGGATAACATCACAGTCATGTGGCTGGATTCTACCATAGTATTTGTCTTACCCATTTTATAAATTGTCAGTATATTGGGGCACTGAAGTGGGACTGGGGATGTGCTCTCACTGTCATTTCCATGTTGGGGGCCAGGGCACAATAGCGGCACGTAATGGTGGAAAGGAAGGGAGTAAAATTAGTGACAACATGGAGGGGATCTCCATGTCACAAATGTTAACTGAACCACAGTTTACTGGTACAGTGGCAAGGATTAGCTGTCAGTTTACAATTTTTGTTTGACACTGAAAACATTTAAGTAGCTTCCTGTGCCACGTTTATTTATTTTTATACTAGACATTTTTTGATTGGGAAAGATACACTAAGCTAAAGCTCATATTAAGGTGCGACCAAGGAGTATAAAGAAGTAATGTACTCAGGGTCAGACAGTATGCAAGTGGCAGTCCCTGGGCCCAGTCCTCTTTAACATATTCATGTGCAAAACAGAAGTGAGCATACAGGACAAAATATGTCTCTTTACAGACAACACTAAGATCTCTGTGAGAGTGGACAGTGAGGAGGTATTAGGGCACCAAGTGAAGACCTGAGTAGACTGGTAAAATGGTCCAAGATTTGTTGTCTGAGCTTTAATATAAAAATAAATGTAAGGAAATGAACATCAGGAAAAGGAACCTGAGAATAAATTTGCAGCTGGGGGGGGGGGTAGGGTGGTGGTAATGGAAAGCACAGCAGAAGAGAAAGTCCTCGGGGTTATAATATCTGAAAACCTCAGATCCATAGCACACTGCAGCAGGGCCATGGAGAAGGCAAACAAAAAGATGGGGTGCCGCTGGCCAGGTGGCACTGAGGGTTGAGGCACTGGACACCACACCTCTTGCTACTCTGGCAACCCAGGTTCGGTAATGAGTCTGGGTTGTCAGAGGTTGGCCGGGGGAGGAGAGCTGGATTGAGCTACCTAATGGCAACTCTCCTGTCCTGAGGTGGATGCAAGCACCGCTTCAATAGGAAGTGGTGTGGGGATGGGAGGGGAGGACGCTGTTAAGCATTTGGCAGAAGCCATATTCTTTGCATGGCTCCATGCCTGGGCCATGGCCCTTTGCACCAGCATCCACGGGGTGGGGATATGAGATTCTATAGCTACTTCAGTAACCATGAAAAACCCTCCCCCTGTACCATGCTGTGTGATCCCTGCAAGGGGGGATGGAGCCTCTGGATGGTTGGTACCCTACCACCGAACTCTTGCCGGGAGTTGATTATAAAATGTCTGCATAAAAAAAAAAGAGGCTGGGGTGTATGGGGACAGAAATCAGCAGCAAAAGCAGCTATGAGGGGATCCTTCCCCTATACAGTTCATTGATGTGACCACACCTGGAATACTGCCCAAGGTTCTAGAGTTTATACCTTTATAATGACTGTGAGAAAGTGGAAGCAGTGCAGTGAAGGGTGACTAGAATGATCACGGGTAGGGTAGAAAAGACGTGCAAGGTGAGGCGGCAGGACCTCAGCATGTACACCCCAGAGACTAGGATGGAGATGAGGAACATGACAGAACTATATAAGTACATGAACAGAACAAATAGGGTGAATTGGAAAGACAGATTTATCTTGAATATGAACACAGGTTGCTGGGAGAATGTGCTGAAACTGGCTGAGGAATGATTCAGGATTTATTTTACTGAATGAATAATGGACTAGTAGAACAGACTGCCTGAGGAACTTGTGAATGTCAGATCAGTGGGGACTTCAAGGTAGGGTGGATCTGGCACAGGGGCATAGTAAGTAAGCGGAGGGTAGAGGCAAGAGGGAGGTATGGCCACTAGGGCCTACGGAGATTAATTGGGTAGGGTGGACAAGACTGGATGGGCCTCTGGTCTTTTTTTTGCTTTTCGTCTGCTTCTATGTTTCTATGGGATTCAAATCCAGGTTGGCAGTGGGGGATGAGGCAAGGCAAGGCAACTTGTACTTATAGTGCCCTATCCAAAGGCTCAGAGTGTGTTACATAAAACAATAAAGTAAAAAGCAATTAAGCACCAAGAAAAAGGATAAAATCAAAAATCAGAAAATCAGTATAAAATCAGATTAAGTCATAGACCTTTCCAAATAAATAAGTTTTGAGAGAGGCTTTAAAGGCCTCCACAGAGCTAACATAGAATCATAGAATTTTTAGCAGATAAGCACAGCTTGACCTACCTAGTCTGCCCAGTTTGTCCCTGCCTATACTACAGAAACACAGGATTTGTTGGCAGATAAGGACCGCTTAATCTGTCAGCAGATAAGGACAAGGTAGTAGTGTGTTTGGTATCCTCTGGCCACTCAGTGATCAGGCACCTGCATTCACTAGGTTGCTAGAATGTTGTTTCCTCAGTTACATCACATTGGCATCCATTACTGGGTTTCTTAGAGTGGGTTATTAGAACAGAAGAAGCTTTTTGCATATTTTGTAAATGCAACAGTACTGCATTTATCCTCATTAAAATGCAGCTTCAATGGGAATGTAAACAATAGCCTTTCCTTTATAAGGCTATAAAGCCATTAAAAAAAGCCATGCATCAGATTACAGGGTTAAGGTATATTTTAAATCTGTACTAAACTAGCAGCTGTGTATCACTAGTGGGGCACAGCTGTTTTATTTTCACATTTCAAGTTTATTTCCAGGACTCATTAAATTACAATTAAGTTGAGGCTTCTTTGTCATTTCCAATGGGGTTCTGGCACCAAGAATAGCAGCAGAGTTATGGGATACATACATTTCACAGTCAAAGGTCATTCATGTTTACAAGATCTACACAGCTTAAAATCACATTATAAACCAGCATTAAACACTATACAAATAAACGTACCTCTTTAGGGTGCTATGCTAACTTCCCAGGATTATATGTTAACAGATATTCTGTCATACCATAACTCTCATCCTGTGACATGTTCTATCTTGTAAACTAGTGTTTCCTGGAAAACAGACACTTTAGGTGCTGGTGTATGTTTTGTATATAAACATTTAGTACAGTCATAGGTACAGTAGCTTAGAAGAGGCAGCTTGCGAAAATGGTGGCATGCAGGATCCTTAAAGAGCCGTGGGCACCTCTTTTCAACCAATTATTTCTTCTCATGAGCCAGCAGGTGACTGCATCTGAATGCCCCTCCCCCCAGCCTCACCACTCACTATCCCAGGTACTTACCCCCATCTCCAAGTCCTCCCACCCATTGCAGCACCCTCTGGGGAGCTTGTTTTAGTCCAGAAGTGGGTGTCTGATCAACAATGTGATGCCTGTGAGGGGCCAGTCACCACACTGCTGCTGTGGTGTTCTTCTACCCAATTTTCTCCCTTGGGGGACTGCCAGCATGCATGTGTCAGCATCTGCTGCAGTATCCTAACTCTGAGGCAGCCTCCGCCAGCTCAGTCAAACAGCAGAGGACAGAATCCCCTTTTCCCAAAGGAAGATTGATGTCCTGGGGGACACTCCTTGTTCCTTCTCCCATTTGGCCCCCCTGCATCCTGAGCTCAAGTCACAGGAGTAATGAGCGGATGCCCTGCCAGTGCACTACCTGGTTGGCTGCATACACCTTTTACACCCAGGAATGGCAGTCACACCAGAGTGCTATTGCTTCAGGGTCTAAACAGGCAGTTTTAGAAAGCAAATCAGCTATAAAATAATAGACAGGGAGGTGTGTATAACAAGAATTTTACACACACCCGTGTTGTGGGATGTTACATTAACTCTGAGAGTGAAGACTAAGGTTTTTTTAAAAGCATTACCATATGAGGGTGTGTGTAAAATTCAACTTTTACACACCTTCCCATGTTTGGTTTAAGTTATATAATTGCTGGGTAATGTTTTTCTCACCTTGAAAACACTGCACAGCAACTACAGAAAACAGTATGGTCAGTGGTTCTGATAGTGCTAGTTCAATAGCACGGTCAGGCCGAAGCATAGTGTATGTGTGCAAGGGAAGCAGTGGGGACATGCATGCAGTGAGGGAAACCCGGCTCATGTTTTCTGTTATAACCATCTGGTTATAATGGTGAATTATAACCAAGTTTCCATATGGAAGAAAATGCTACCCCGTTATTATATAGAGAATAATGGCTGGGTAGGAGGTTATAATGAGATTTTACACCCACCCCAAGGTGTGCGATGCCACATAAATCCCGAGAGCAAAGCTCGAGGGGTTTATAAAGGCATCCCACCCCAAGGGGTGGGTATAAAATTTGAGTTAAACCCCCCTACCCAGCCTTTATTTTATATAATTGCTGAACAGCATTTTTTCACCACAGCAATTATATAAAATATAAAAACAGTGGTGTTGAGCTGTGTCCTGTGAGGATGAAGTGATCTGTGGTCCAGTGGCCGCAAAGACTTTTCCATTTCTTCATTTGTTCAATTAAAAAAGTCTGTTGTACAGACTGAGAGACGAGGTTTTTTATTTTTCCGTTTTCTTTTTTTTTTTCAAATTTACTTACCACTGAGTGGTAGTGGCGATGGAGGTCCAGCGATCAGGAAGGGAAGAACGTCTACTTGGGCATGTGAAGAAGGAGGGAAATCCGGCACATGTTTACCGTTATAACCAGCTGGTTATAATGGCAAATTATAACCGTCTTACTCTTAGGGAAAAAACACTGGTCAGTAATTATAGATTAATAAATTAGACAAAAGCCATTGTAGGGCTGTCTTGTATTTAGTAATCTTTGAAGTATGATGCAGGTAGATTAAACCCATTAGAACTGCTCCAGGATTAGTTTTCCAGTCACTGATCCAGGAATCAGGATCAGTTTACCAGCCAAGTCAAAGTGATCCAGGAGCAGTTGCCCAGCAAAACTATTCCGGGGTCAGTTTACCAGAAAAAATGATCTGGGATCAGTTTGTGTTAAATATGTGTCCAAGCAAAGAGATGCAAAACAGCAGCCAGAACAGCATAGTTAGTAGAGCACATGGCTGTGAGCCAGGGGATCAGGATTTAATTCCCAACAAAATTATAAGAAATGTAAAACTTTCCTTTTCTCTCACATTTCACTTGAGTGGGGTTCCACAATGGTGTGGTGTTACAATAGTAAACCTGCACCAAAGGGAGTTAAGTACAAGAAACAATAGCTCTTGAAGTAAATTATACTCACCGTAACATGATTTCAGATCAGTTTGCCTAATAAAAATGGATCATGGATCAACTTGACTTGTAAACAGATGTTAGAACAGCTGCCATCTATCTTAAGGCCTGTTTACACTGCTACATTTGCACTGCAGCAATCCAAGTACTTGGGTTACTGCAGTGCAAATGTGACAGTGTGGAAACTTACCCGATCATGGTAAGTCAGTAGCTTCTCCTCTCACTGAGACGCAGAAGACTTGGGTATGTGTTCTGGACCCAGCGGTGTAAGCAGCCCTTTGGACAGGTTGCACCACTTGCTCCAACAGGGGACCAATCCAAGACTAAGCAACTGCCAGCTTGAGGGGGTACATAGTAGAGCATGCCTGCCCCTTTGCATGGCCCTTCTCAGCATGGCTTGCATCAGCACTGAGAAGGGCTGTGTAGATGTAATTTGATTCTGTGAAGGATGTCAAAGCAGCACGGGGAGCAGACTGCAGAGCGGTGGTGTCCCGGTGGTGGCTCTCAAAATATAAAGTGGTACCCATGCTTTTCTGCACTTTTTGAAAATAAGTACCCCATTCCTTGTTTTTCCCCTATTTATCCCATATTGTTGCAAATTTTAAACATACCCTTTTCCTTGATTTGACAGATGAGGAGTAGGAGTACTACTCATTAGTGAAAGTGCCACCACCGGGGGTGGTGTAAACACAGCTATAAACTTTGCAGTCGCAAGTTGTACCTCCAATCAAAACTGCATTTTGATGATTCTATGTGAGACACAGGGCTTCAGCATGTTCAATGTAAAGGATAGCAGAACTGGTGGGGCCAGGGGAGGACTGTTAATGTCACTTAGCATAGCATGTTATGCTGTACTGCTGGGAGTAGCAACATGTTTAATATACTACCCATATGAACAGCCCCCCTCTCCATTCTACTGCACTTTACAATGAACTTGGTGTACCTCTGTCCCTCACACAAAACCATCAAAATACTGGTTTGGGTGGAGTTCTAACTCAAGACTTCAAAGCTTATTAAATACAAGCAGCCATTACAAAGACTTTAATCTTATTAATTACCCTATGGATTTTTTAAACTGCTTATTTTGACACTGGGGCACATAGTACCCTGGTGGGTCTTGCCTGTTCTGATAATTTTTTGTATTTCTATTCCAACCATAGGCACACACTAAGGGCTTCATCCACAAATAGATATGCACACATGGAGGGAGGGGGCTGCCTACACAGGCTGGAATTGTGTAAAGGTCCCACCCTGAACATATGGTGACCTCCATGCATTACCAGTTCTGACTGTGTGCCCCCACCACACATGATTCTGTGCTGCACACTCTGCTACATGACTGGGTGGGTCAGGAAGGCAAGGGGGGGTGGGGAATGCATAGGCACAGCCTTGGAGACAAACAATGGAGAATCAGCAGAGGGGGCAAAGGCTATTCTACCCAAAGGGTTTCTGTAATGTTTACATTCTCCCCTCCACCCAGCCACAGGACTCTCCTTGGAGGCTAATTAGCTCCCTTTCCATCTGCATCTAGCCCTCTGTGCTGGTTGGGAGGAATGGGGGTAATTCCATATGTGGGTAGTAGTAGTACTGGCAAATTGCTTGTCATCCTGATGGGGATGTGGCACTCCTTTTAGGGGTGCCATATTTCATGATCACACATTCTGTGCAGAATGGGGGAACCACTGCAGTGCCAACTGGAACATCCGATTGGATACCCAATGCCCTGCACAGCTCCTGCCCATTGCCACCCCCCATGTGAAGTGTCCATTTACAGGGTGCAGTGAGCAAAGGTTGTGGACATCATGCATTGCAGAGAGGCATCGGGGTGAGAAGCTCCATGACAGGGCTGAGAGTGGGTCTCACCTAATCCAGCACATTCTGTGGATCAAGTCATAAGGCTAAAAGAGACTCTTTCTCCATCTGTAAACAACAAAGAGGAAGCTCCCTTACCTCAATGGGAGTTCCTCTGTGTCCCTTGTATAATGTTTTAAATAGCCCCCCAATGAAAGGAAGGGATCATAATTTGCCCTGAGAGGCTAGCCACATGAATCCTTTCCACTTCCTACTAGCCTGCTCCTCCTCGCTCTTCAACATTTTATAACATCTGTGTAGGGAGAGCATGGGGGGGTGCGCCACAGAAGTCTACAGAGCATCATTTTCAAACACTGTTTTTTGTTATTTAAGTGCATATCATGTAAAATTGGAGCTAGGCATCAACTAACAAGAATCTAGTTAGTTGACCCGTGGTTCCCATTTTAACTAATGTTTACTTAAATGGCTAAAAACACTTTCTGAAAATTACATTCCATAGACTTCAGTGGAGCGCATCCCCACACTCTCTCTATACAGACAATATAAAACATCAGAGCACTAGAACACAGGAGGATACAAGGACGTGGAAAGGGATCATCCCCTCAGGGAACATTACAGTCCTTTCCCTTTCTTGGGGGGTTGTTTAAAAATGATACAAAGTGCCACAGAGAAACTCCCATTGAAGTAAGGGAGCTTCCTCTTTGTTGTTTGAGAATATAAAAAATAAAATGAGAATGGTCCTCTTTAATCTCAGTACAAAGCCTTGTGGACAGCTGCATGCAAATATTTGTGTAAGACAGACTGATGATTTCAGCAAACCAAAAGTTGCCTGAAAACAGGCATGTGCATTAGCTGGGAACCCTGTCTGCCAAACCTGCTTAACATTTACTTTCACTAAATGGCTATTAACAAAACATACTGTGCAAGGTGCCCCTTGCCAGTTTAGTGTCTGCCCTTGCTCTCCGGCCTATATCTCCCCTTTAAATGTAACAATTTTCCTCACTTGCCACCCTGCTAGGACTTTACTTACTGCAGACCCAGAACAGAAGCCCAACACATGGCCCCACAGTATACAACTTACACAAAACTGGAGATATATTCAGAGACTTGTAATAATCCATAGAAAATGGCTTTATTCAGTGCAAAAAGAGTAGTCCAAACACGCTATGTACAAAAGCAGGAACTAGTCCATGGTCACCTGACATGATTCAAACCCTGTCATTGTCTTTTTCTCATAGGCTATGACATTCAGCATTTCTCAAGTGTTTATACTGAAAGTTCTTACTGGTATTGAAAGTTCTTAATGGTACAGTACATCAGTATGCTCAGGATCAAGACATGACCTCCAACAAAAAGTGCTTCCAAAAGTGTAGATATTAAATAGGGTGTATAACAAATGAAAAAACTAAATGTAAAATGCTTGATAAGATTGAAAACAATTGTGACAGTTAAGTGGCAGGATAAAGTCATTCAGCATACATTTTTCAACTGCCAGGATTTTTCACAATGCAGATCTATAAAACACAAACAATACATAGTGAGAGCGTATCAAAGAGCAATCAGAAGATTTACTACATTATAATTACTGGTGACCCCCTTTAATACACAGACTCAATCCAAATTTCAAATGCTGTAATAACCTGGTTACCTGGTTATTATGGCATTTTCTTTCAATCTCACTACAGTTCCTTGTAGCGTGCTACCTCATTGGCTACCATTCTGTGTGTGGGTAGGCTAAACAGGGCAGCTCCGTTTGTCACTTAGTGACAAGTCAGTCATACAAGTGAAACTTTGGCTCTGGTAAGACTCTCCTAATTCTTTTTTTCCCCTATTTATCCAGATGATCCTGCCTTTATAATGTATCTGGTTGATCCTGCTGTGTGTACAGTTCATGAGAGAGAGAGAGAGAGAATCAGAATGAGTGAGATCGGCAACTTAACGAGTGAGACTGGCAACTGTATGGTTCAGTTAAAAAGTTCTGTTAAAGAAAGAAAGAAAGGAGCGTGTGTGTGTGTTTGTGTGTGTGCATGTATATGTGTGTGTGTCTACGAAAGCAAGTGAACAAGGTAACTGAACTGCATTGCATTCACTCCCTGCACCAGTAATTATAAAAAATAAAGCACAGACAACTGTGTGTCTGTGAAGTTTTTTTTACACACCATCAGTGTGTGCTGACCTAATAAACCTCTCGAGCTTCGCTCCAGAGGTTTATGGGTCCACACACCTTGAGTGTGTAAAAAAAACTTCATAACACACAGTCACCTATACATTGTTCTCTGTTTAATCACTTACAAAAATGGTGCCACCTCATTGTTAAGTTTGTCATGCGTGCAGGCGCAGACAAACTTGTTGATATGAGAGTTGCTATAGAGGGGTGTGGGGGGTGCGTCCACTGGAGAACTCTGTTCAAGGGCTAGGTCTGTGGAAGGCAAATCAGTAGGCAGGCTGTTTATGACACACTTTCTGGTTTTGGGGCAGAGTTGGCAAAGATTTCAAAGGACAGAGCCAAACCAACAGTGGCGCGGATCATCCTTTGATATTAACATAATCGCCATTCTCTGTCATCAGCTGAAAGCTGTTGTAGAATGCGGATTACACCTATATTAGAATTCTGACAGTATGCCAGGAGGTGAACTCCCAAATAAAAGCCCCCAATCCCTGACATTATCTGAGAGCTGTTATCAAACCGTATGATTAAGTTTGTAAACAAAATGCATCACAAGATGGCATTTGCCTCATCCTGGTAAAAGTAAAAGCTCAGGGTTATGGTACCTTTTTAAAGTTGACTCATTTGTTTCCCCATTTGAACCATAAAAGGAGAGAGTCAGCATCCTACATGGACAAATATCCTGGTTAAACAATTTCCCCTTTTCCTTTCTAAAAGCAGGATGCCCACTCCTGGTGTTGGATGTGGCTCCCCCCAAACCCGTCTATAACCCCTTGCCGACATCGGGGTTCCCAATCCCCATGTCAGCATCCCCTTGCAGTCTTTTTTATTAACCTGTACAAAAGAAAATGGTCCTCATTGTCTCTCCCCATCCCCCTACACCTATCCCCACCCTCCCACTGTGCATCCACCTCCCTGCGCCCCCCCCCCTTACCCCATACTTACCGTCGGAGGTCGAGCGCTGTCATCTGCCATGGAGCAGGACATTTCTGCACTCTTCAAAACCAAATCACAAACTGAAGAAATCAAAGGTAAACTGTATAATTGGAGTCAATGGGGGGGGGGTTCAACTTAATTTGACATCTTAGCCATTTTAAGGTATTTTGGTCCCAAATTTTCAACATGGAGTTCTTGGGACCCCATCTGTGAACACTGTCACTGTCATTTCATTTCTCGGTCCCGAAAGGTGATTTTGCAGTTGCTGTGTGGAATCATCTTTTGGGACTGATTAACAAAATGACAGTGCCACTGTTTTTGAGGTGGGGTCCCAAAAAGCCCAGGTTGCAAATCTGGTGAAAAAATTCCAAAAAATGACTGCGTGTGAGCGTGCATTGTGCAGTTTCTACACCTGCTTATTACTTCACCAGATTTTAATATTTTCACTCCAGATTTTTAACATTGCCATTTTTTCATACCTCCTTATGAACAGTACAGCTGTCATTTTTCACATCCTGCCCAAAATGTGTTTTTACATCTGTGGCGCAGAATGTCACAGTTGCTGTGCGAAATCAACTTTTGGGATAGATTAACAAAATCACAGTGCCACTCTTCATGAGGGGAGGTCCTAAGAAGCCCATGTTGAAAATCTGGTGAATATATTCCAAAACATGACCGCGTTATGGGTGTGCATTGAACAGTTTCTACACACACTCATAACATCGTCAAGTTTTCATATTTTCACTCCAGATTTTCAACATTGCCATTTTTTTACACTTCTTCATGAACAGTACAGCTGTCATTTTTCACATCCTGGTCAAAATGTGTTTTTGCACCTGTGGCACCGAATGGCGCATTAGCTGCACGAGATCACCTTTTGGGATTGAGTAACAAAATGATAGCGCCACTGTTCATGAGGTGGGGTCCTAAAAAGCCTATGCTGAAAATTTGGATTGAAAATGCCAATAAACACCTGGGGTGTTAGGGATTCCAACCGTAATGCCCCCCACCCGGTAGAGACTGACAGGCATCGGGCATGTGCTTGGGATAGTCAGCAGTAATGCTCACACCTTTCCACCCCCACCCTGCAGACAATGATAGACATTGGGGTATGCCTTAGAAACATAGAAACATAGAATATGATGGCAGATAAGGACCGCTTGGCCCACCTAGTCTGCCCATTTTCCTACCTAACAGATAAGCTGCAGATCCTAGTTAACCAACAGCTTACTTCCTCCTACCCCTCACTAGGACTGCCTTATGTCTGTCCCATGCATTCTTGAATTCCCCCACTGTTCTTGACTCCACGACTTCCTCAGGGAGGCTGTTCCATGCATCTACAACCCTCTCTGTGAAAAAATACTTCCACACATTACCTCTGAGCCGTCCCCCCTCTATCTTCAAATTGTGCCCCCTTGTTCTTGCACATCTCTTTTTCTGACAGATGCTACCCTCTTGGACTTTGTTGATTCCCTTGAGGTACTTGAAAGTTTCTATCATGTCCCCTCTCTCCCTTCTTTCCTCAAGGGTATACATATTAAGCTCCTTTAGTCTTTCTTAGTATGTCTTCTGGTGCAGGACCTGCACCATTTTGGTTGCCCTCCTCTGGACAGCCTCCACTCTGTCTATGTCTTTGTGGAGATGGGGTCTCCAGAACTGCACACAGTACTCCAGATGGGGTCTCACCAACTGTCTGTACAGAGGGATAACAACTTCCTGTTCTCTACTATTAATGCTTTTTCCTATGCATCCCAGTATTCCCCCAGCCTTCCTTACTGCCTTCTCACATTGCTTGCCCGTCTTTAGGTCATCTGATATAATTACCCCCAGGTTCCTTTCCATTTTTACTGTTGTCAGTATCTTGGCCTTGGAGTCTTTGGCCCCATTCTCCTATACTGCTTCCATCTCAGCTTATTTCATTATGGAAGGGGGTGAGCAGTAGGTCTGAAGACCCCAAGGCACACCATGATGCCTGTCAGTGTCTGCAGGGTGGAGGTGAAGTGGCATGAGTGCTACAGTCGATGATCCAAAGGGACACCCCCAACGCCTGTCAGTCTCTGCAGCAAAGCCTTCAACAATGTCCAACATAGAAGGCTGATTAACAAGATGGGTAGTCTGTCCACGGGGTGCAAGCTGATAAACTGGGTTAGAAACTGGCTAACAGACAGGAGGCAAAGGGTAGTGGAAATGGGATCCAATCCAGGGAGAGGGGGATGACCAGCGGGGTACCTCAGGGATCAGTTCTGGGACCAGTCCTGTTCAATGTCTTCATTACAGACACTGCAGAAGGGCTAGAAGGAAAGGTGTATCTGCCTGTCTGCAGATGACACCAACATCTGTAACAGAGTGAATACTCCAGAAGAGGTGAAGAAAATGAGCAGGGACATGGAGAGGCTTGAAAAATGGTCTGAGGAGTGGCAACTGAGGTTCAGTGTAAAGAAGCACAAATAATGCACCTGAGAAAAGGGAACCCTGGGGAGAGTTACATGATGTGGGGAGGTGCTGATGATCACCAAGGAAGAAAGGGACCTAGGAGGTATCAGTTCTGATGACCTAAAGGTCTCAAAGCACAGCACAAATGTTGCAAGGACAGCCAGTGGTATTCTGGGGTGTATAAGTAGATTTATTACTAGCAGAAGGCATGAGGTGGTGATGCCATTGTATAATGCACTAGTGAGGCCTCACTTACAGTACTATGTGCAGTTCTGGAGGCCACAAGTGTGCAAGGACATTGACAGGGCAGAGGCAGCCCACAGACAGGCAACCATGATGGCACATGGCTTGCAACACAGAACATATCAGGAGAGATTAAAAGGACCTCAATATGTACTTATTGGAGGAAAGGAGGGACTGGGGGAATATGATAGACACGTTCCAGTACCTCAAGGGCATAAACAAGCTGCAGAGGCAGACAGCTTCCAATGCATCAAACATTCAGTTTTAACAAATGCTTGTTTTTCATCAAGAAAAAAAGAAAAACGTCCATCATTGTCAGCTGTGTAACCCCCCTCCCCCAAACAGTATACAGACACTGGGGGTACCCAATCCACCCATGTCCACATCTATCCATCCATTATTGTCCGCTGTGTAACCCCTTCCAAACAGTATACAGACACTGGGGGTGTCCAATCCCCCAGTGTCCTCATCTGTCCGTCCATTGTTGTCTGCTGTGTAACCCCCCCAAACAGTGTACAGATACTGGGGGTGCTCAATCCCCCAGTGCTCTCATCTGTTCAGCAAACTCCCTGAAAAAAAGAAAACTGTCCCTCGTCATTTTTTTTCCCTGTAAAAAAGAAGACTGTCCACCATTGTCCATTGCGCTGTTACCCAACCCCCAGCCCTCCTACCCAGGACACACCACCCCACACACCCTATATCCCACACTTACCCACCAGAGGTCCATCACCATAATGTTCCTTGGACTGCAGGCATGTCTTTGCTCTTCAAAGCCCAACCGAGAACTGAGGTAAGCGCTTCAATGTATTTCAATGGGGTTTTTGGCGTCAATGTATTTCAATGGGGTTTTCAACTTAGTGGCATAACCTGCCCATTTTTAAATGTTTTTCCCTACGTTTTCAACATATGTTTTCTGGGACCACACCTCACAAACAACTTCACTGAAACAATTTTCAAACATCCCCCCCCATGATACCAGTGCACACGACGAACATTCGGCATTGACAAATGCTTGTTTTTATTTAGTCCAGGCATTTCTTCGGCTCCCAACTTAAAACCCAATAATTTTGTTATTGTCTCACTATTCTAACCATGTCCCCCCTTTCTGGTGGGGTTACCCTTTCAGTTCCTCTGAATCTAATAACACGTGTAACTCCTGTTCTAGCCTTCATAATGTGTGCAGCTAGTGTATTATTTTGTCACTGTATTGTATGGCCTGCACATGCTCTCCTACTCTAATTCATAGCTGTCTCACTGTCTTGCCTATGTCAAGGCAATTGGATGAGCATGTGGCCGTGTACACAACCCCCTCCATTTCATATGTGATGAGCCCCTTTAGCTGTTCTTCTTGTCCCATTTTAATAGTCTAAAATGCATCAGTATTTTCCATGGCTGCACAACTGTTAGATCCATCTGTGGGGAGGGGGGGTAACCAAGATATTCTTTCCCTTTGTTTCTCTGCAAGTTCTGCATGGACTAGCACATCCTGAAGGTTCTTGCACCTTCTGAACACCATGTCAGGAGTGTTTCACATAAGTCTTTCCAGGTAGCATCTGCTCTAAGAATAGATCAGTTCCTGTTGATTATATCCCTCATTCCACTGGATTTCACAAAGTACATGGTCACAAAATTAATTCTATTAATGTGTTTGAATCTTTTTGTGTTTCTACAACCTCCTGTATCCTCTTTTCTATACTCTCCCTCGCTATCCTATCTCTTCCCTGTATCCTTTTTTTCTGAATCTGTCCTCTAGCTTATCAGTCCTTTTATGGCATGTTTCTTTTACAGTACAATTTCTTAAGACATGAGTAAATTGGCCCTTGGGTATTCCCTTTATGGTATGGGTGGGGTGAAAACTGTCAGCTTTCAGCAGGGTGTTCCTATCCCTTTGTTTATAGTATGAGTTTGTTGATACCCTGCCTTTACCATCTTTCCCAATAACCTGATCAAGACTGCTCACTTCACTTTGGCTTTTTGTCACAGTAAATTTCAAAATGTTGTGGTATTTTCTAAGTACTAGACAAAGACACATAGTTCTTCATTTCCTTGCTGTACCATAACAATTACATCTATGAATTGTTTCCAAAGGTCTATCCTATTTATTTATTTAGTTCAAAGGTTTCAGCAGGAAAGACATACTGAGCTACTAACAGTTTGTTTCCAGATGTGTCCTTGAGATAAGGTGATATGGTAGGTTGTTATCTAGCGCCTCTTCCTGCTGTTTTGCAGGAAGTGTGGATGATAGAACTAGAAGGTCCTATGCAATAAAGAAATACTATATAGTTCTTCCTATGTTTGGGAGGAAGTGTGGAAGAATCATCCCACTCTATAGCCCTTGGTGAGTCCTCACTTGGAGCACTGTGTGTAGTTCTGGAAGTCACACTTAAAAAAGGACATAGACCATCTGGAATCTGTGCAGAGGACAGCCACCAAGATGGTGCAGGGACTACACCACGAACCTTATGAAAATAGGCTCAGCCAGTTAAATCTATCCTCCCTAGAGTAGAGATGGAACAAGGGAGACATGACAGAAACATTTAAATTTGTTAAAGGGATAAATGCAGTACATGCTGCTAACATCTTTCAGGAAATAAGAATTCTACATACAAGAGGGCACAACTTACACCTGGTTGGCAGTAAATTCAGAACCTATGTTAGGAAGTACTTTTTCACAGAGGGGGTCATGCACCCAGAGCAGTAGATGGGGGGGGTAGACATCTCGGGCAGACTAGATTGACCACACGTTCTCCTTCTGCTGGCAAATTCCAACCTTCTTATATACAGCAAATTCAATAAATCAAGGAGCATAATCAAAAAATTGAAGGTAAATCAGAATTACAAATATATGTAATAGATAAACTTGAGATATTATAGGTGCGATAACCAAACTTACAAGTACAGAAAAGTGAGTAAAGAGGGTTACAGAATGCCAGGTCAACACTAGTTGTGTGTGTGTGGGGGGGGGGTCGAGTACAGTTGCAGGAGGGAGAGTAAAAGTCATTAAGAAGAGACATTAAGAATAAAACAGAAGCATCAGAGTGAATAGATGGGGGAAGTGATGACCAGAGGTTAGGAAAGTGGTAAGAGAAAGCAGATTGACCAACAGTAGATTTTCTAGAAGGGACAGAGAGAGAGAATGGGAAGTATTATTGCAGAGAGGGTAGGAGGAAACTGAGGGAGAGGATAAGAGTGATGTGAGGTAGGAGGGAAGGGAACCAAACCAAAATTTAGATATAAAGGAGGCCCTGTGAGAATGGCACCTGGTGTCAAGAGATGGAAGAGAAAGGGCAGAGTACAGTGAGCAATGGTGGGTACAAGGGGAACAATCTAAAGCAAAATGACAAAAAGAGTGGAAGAGAGGGTCAAGTCTGGCCAGGGAGGATTTGAAAGCTCCGTTATAGACTATGTTGCCATAATGAAAAATAGAGAGAATCATCTTTAAAACAGTCTGTCAGCGGACAGGAAGTGGTATACTCACTTTGTTGCTGTACAATGCATCAAGTTTGAAGTGGAGCTTTTGGTGTAAGGTATCAGTATGAATCGAGATGATGATCACGGCAGTCCCCAAGGTACTTAAAAGAGGATATAGCCTCAAGCATAGCATCATCAAAGGTGTGATATAAAGGCAGAATGAAGAGTCTGGAAAGCCTCTGATGAATGCCAAAAGTCATAGAAAATATTTTTTTGGGCACAGAGGGATAATTGGTTAGATTGGAACCAATGTTGAATGTTGTCAAAATCCAGCTGATCCTAAGGATTAGATTCTTGATAGAAAAGACTCTCCCACTTACCCATGAATAAATTTGCATAATTGGGGCAAACAGGTCCCCCACTGCTGTACCCTTTTTTGATGAAAAACTTTACCATCAAAACCAAAGGCATTACTTCAAGTACAAATGTGGCAAGTTATGTCAGAATCTCAGTGGGAAGATCTAGCTCTTCCATGGCTTGAGAAACTATTCCATGGCTGCAAGTCACAGGGTATATTTCATAATCAGTAAAAATATCACAAACAGCTTATTCTGGTTTAGTGTCAGTTGGATTCTATATGTATCTCCTCACCTGTGATGAGGCTGAAAATAAACAGAATTGCCTAGTTCTCATTTCCTAAGAAAGAGAGAGGAAGAGAGAGAGAGAGAGAGAGAAGGAAATATATGTGTATAACAAAGTGACATCAAGGCCTTAATTCTCATAGGTTGACACAGGGCTTCCACAAGCCCTGCGTCAAACCCCAAACTGCGCCAACTGTATTGGCACACCTTACGCGGCACCTGATTCTACAAGGTTGCACGCTTTGCAACACTTCACCCTTTTTACGGGGACTTGTGCCAAATATTTGGTGCAAATTCCGTAAAAAAGTCTGTGAAGCTAGACCAGCAAAAACTGGTCTAACTCGCAGCATGTGGCACACGGGGAGTTAGGGGATTGAGATGACTGCCAGCTGGGGAATGCTGCAAGCCCCATGTGCCATGCATTTGGTGCACCTGGGGCATGCGGCATTCAGAATCCTTTGAGAATCTAGCCCCAAGTGTCACCAGCCACATGCCACTGTTGATATCAAGGTCACTGAGGATATTCAGGACAACTCCAGCATCTTGAAAGCTGCTGCAGGGGAGCTGCAAGTAAGACAAGCTCTATAGCAATTTAGTGTCACAGACAGTTTTAAAGAGCAGGTGCGCACTTCCGATTTTCAAGCCCCCCTGAAACATATATGATATCTCACCTGCTCCAGAGTTGATGGGTATCAATAATTCCATGTTGCTCATAATTTAGCCCTCTGCAAAAGCAAAGTTACTTCCCCAACCTACTGACATGCCCCCATGCAGGCACATGCAGCCCCATTTTGTGATGTCAGAAAATGAAGGCTGCATGTACGTGCTCCATTGACTTAAATGGGGATGATTTTTCTATAGATTTTACTACTGTTTAGAGTTGCAAGTTTAATAAATCAAAGTGACTGCTCGACTAACAGGGACCCTGTTAGTTGAGCGGTCACTTTGATTTCACTTTGTTTGTTGTCCCTGTTCCAAGGCACAGTTCCCATAAAATGGAAGGTAGCATACATGGTCCCAGTCCACAAAGTAGGAGCCAGGAAACTGACTGCAAATTATCACCCTATTTCCAAACTCTGCACCCAATCAAAGGTCCAAGACAGGCTTATGTATAACCAGCTGTTGGCATATATTGAAACCCACTAGCTGCTCAAAGACATTCAGCATGGGTGCCATGAACACCAAGGCACTGCTCCAACCTTGATATGGTTCATTGCTGATGTCCTACATGATCTAGACCAAGGTAACCCAGCAGGGGCAGTAGTCACTGACCTGACAAAGGATTCAGATTTAGTGAACCATGATCTGCTGCTAAGTTAAGGAGGCTAGTCTAGTCTTTTGCCAGTGGTTTAGATGCTACCTCATAGAGTGAAGACAATCTATTAACTGAGGCACATGCCTCTTCTCATGATGTGAGATCTCAGATGGGGTCCACCAAGGCTCCATCTTGGAGCCTATACTCTTCTCACTGTTTGTCAATGAGCTCCCCTTAAACTGTGGTGGTGCCAAATTTCTCCTGTATGCAGATGACTTGGTCTTATACCAGTCTTGCCAAAACCTGAGTGCTGTAAAATCTGGACTAAACAATGACTTCCATAAACTTGAATCCAGGTTTGTTTCCAACCAACTTGTCCTCAATGTTAAAAAAACAAGGCCATGCTGTTTGGATCCAGAAAGCTGGGTCCCATCTGAAGTGTCATCTTGCAGATTGTCATCTCCTTGGGTACACGGCTGGAGGTAGTATCCACTATAAAATATTTTAACATTTGGCTTGACCAGGAGCTCTCCTTTAAGACCCACACCGCATGCATCGCTAAGTTCATTACTCAAAAGCTAGGGCTGCTCTACGGACTCAAACCCTACCTACCTAACTAATGAAGCCCCTCAGTCTGTAGCTAGCAGTGTGTTTCTCCCAACAATACTGTATGAGGCACTAATCCTATCCTTCTTGAAAAGTGCAGAGCTAACTAAACTGAGAACATTGTACCACAATATCGGCAGGTTTGTGTCTGGAGCAGGTAATAGAAAGCACCACTGTGACATGCTTGCCTCTCTCAACTGGCCCCCATGTGAAGAGCGCCTCTACTACCCAATCCTTTGTCTGACCTACAAGACATTTAACAGTTATCTTCCTAGTCTTAGAGGCATACCGTCCTGGAAAGCAACAAGAAAACATCTCCATTCCTCCTCACAACTCCTACTTGAGGTCCCTAGAACACGAACCTCTTATTGTCAGTGGTCCTTCTTGCATAAAGCATCTCGATTCTGGAATTACCAGGCTGTACCAATGAATAGGGGTGCCCCTTAGGATTTGGGGGATAAATTGTGGACAAGAGTATAATAAAGCGGGAAGGGTACAAGAATTTTTAGTAGCCATGACCTTTTCAATAGCCAACCAAAGAGGTTGGGATATTCCTGACCCTTGTGGATCATATTCGGGAACCCAGTGTGCTAGCTTGCTAATGTGAATTGCACTGTAATAGGTAAAAAAGGAGGGTAGGAAAAAGTCAACCTTGCAATTTTGGAGCAGTGAGTTTGAAATACGCATGTCGAACTCCCTTTCCATTCCAAATGTATTTACTAATCAGGGTCTGCAACTCAGCAACCCAGCTCTTGGGGAGGAAAATACATAACATGCCCAGGGGTAAAGTATATGGGGTAGTACATTCATTTTTATTGTATTTATTCTTCCCCAAAGTGATATTAACAATGCTCCCCATCTTTGTTAAATCTACTTTGAGTGTGTTAACTAGAGCAGAAAGGTTATTTTTCACCATAGTTGAGATCTCCCTGGAAACCTTAATGCCTAAGTAATTTAAGGACTATGGCTCCCAAACTAAGCCCACCCCTTCGATGTCTGATGGCAGTGCCTTCCCATTCAGTGGGACAACTTTTGTTTTAGAGGGGTTGAGCTTATAATAGGAAACTTTAGAAAACAATTCAATTTCTTGAAGTAGGACTGGCACACCAGATATAGGGTCTTGTAAGTGCAGTAGCAGATCATCAGCATAGGCAGACAGGAGATGACTTTGAGTCCCTACTGTAATATCTTGAAGGAAGGGAGAGGAAGATTGAAAAGGAGGAGGGGTGACAGGGGACAGCCTTGCCTGGTGCCACGGTGTAATGAGAGTGGGGCAGAAAGAACGCTGTTGCACCAAACTTGAGCTGTTGGGGAGTGATAAAGGAGCTGCACCCATTTGATAAAATCTTTAGGGAGTCCAAGACGAGCTAGGACTGTAAATAAGAAATCTCTGGATACGCGATCAAAGGCCTTCTCGGCATCCAGGGAAATCAGAATCATAGGGGTATTTGATTGCTTGGCACAGGCAAGAAGGTAACATAGGCGGCGCATGTGTTCACTGGATGATCTGCCAGTCATGAAACCCACTTGTTCAGGTCCAACTAAAGTGCTCATGATCAGTCCTAATTGGTTTGCAAGCACCTTTGCCAGTATGTTGTCATCAGTGTTCAACAGTGAGATGGGGCGATAATTTTCTGGGTTATGGAGGTCTTTATCTGGTTTAGGTATAAGTGTAATAAATGCTTCAAGGAAGCTATGGTCAGAAAACCCATTGGTAAACCAGGAATTGAACACTTCTGTCAAAAGGTCTATGATCTCAGGGGAGCAGGACTTAAACAAATTGGTCAGAAGGCCGTCCGGGCCAGGAGATTTGTCTGAAGAAAGCTGTTGAATAGCTTGTTCTACTTTCCGGGCTTGTATGGGAAGGCCTAAGGGGAATGCCATGGTCGGTGATAGGTGAGGGAGATCTATTGTATCAAGCTAGTTATTTACATCTTCCTGCTTGGGAACCTCATTTTTAGGTACTGCATATAGGTTCTGGAAGTACCATCTAAATTCAGTGGCTATTTGCTTAGGATCTGTGAGAATGGGACCATTTCTTATTGTATGTATTCCAGGTATACAGCGAGAAGTTTCTGCCTGTTTAAGACAGATGGCAAGCAGGTTACCCGCTCGTTCACCAGACTCAAGGTATCTGAGCCTAGTTCTCTTCAGAAAGAGTTCAGCTTTTTGGGACATTAGGTCAGAGAACTGTGCCTGAAGGGTCTGCAATCTAATCCAGTCCAACTCCGGGGACCAACAGCTGATGTCCCACTCGATGGACTTAATGGAGAGCAATAGATCCTCTACTTGGGCTTTAAATTGTCTAGTTCTAGTGGATGCCAGACGAGTACCTTCACCTCGCAGAGCACTCTTTAAAGCTGCCCATACCAGGTCAACTCTCTTCACCGATCTTAAATTAATCTCTAGAAAATGAGAGATAAAATCCTTCACATGTAAGAGAGTGGCCTGGTTTTTAAGTAATTGATTATTTAAATGCCATAAAATATCTCTCTTAACCCCCTGGGCCTAACAAATAAGTAAGAGAGACTGGAGAGTGGTCTGATATGACTCTCTCATGTATTCTAGTATCCAGAACCCCGGACATCATATAAGAACTAACTAGAAAAAAATCAATTCTAGAGCAGGTGTGGTGGGGGAAGGAAAAAAGGTATACTGCCTCTCAGTGGGATTTAAAATTCTCCAAATGTCCACAAAGACCTGCACATGACATTAGATCATTTAAAGCTCTTTGAGCCGGGGAGAGGCCAGTCCTTCTGTAATCGGATCTGTCCAAGTGTGTTTGGAGCATCAGATTCCAGTCCCCCCAAGGAGTATAACTTTTGATTGGTAGGGGGTAATTAAATTTAGAAGATGTGTAAAGAAATGGGGCGAGTCTACATTAGGGCCATTTACTGACCCTAAAATAATTGGTTGTGAGTCTAACAACCCATGGAGTAATAAATATCGTCCATTCACATCCCAAACCTCTTTAACCAGACTGAATGGTATGTTTTTGGCAATTAAAATAACTACCCCACCTCGATTTGTAGAGTTTCCCACACCATGTGCTTGTCTGACCCACTCTTTTGAAAACAGGGATGCATCTTCTATCCTAAGGTGATTCTCCTGTATACAGGCAAAGCCCGTCTTGAGATGTCTTAGATGCTGCAGAATAATGTGGCGCTTGCACCTATCTCTGGCATCCCTGACATTCCACGTAAAAATATCATATGGGCCACTCATGTACAAGGCATAACTGGAAAGACAGACAAGGGAAAAAAAATGATGCAAGGAAATCATTTCATCCCAAGTGATAGCCAGTAAATCCTGCTTAAGACTATAATACTTTGGCACTCCCCACCACTCCCTCCCACAAACAATATAACACATGAAACAAGCCCCTCTTCTCAAATTCCCACAACAAATCTTAACAACTACCAGCAGTTCTATCAACTGCACTGGCTTAAGTATACTGCCAGATGATGTCTTAGCGCAAGACCTTAATACGTCACCCCTGTCCCCCGCCCCTCCTCCCCCTAATTTGTAAAATACAAAGATCAATAACACCATTCAGTTGGAAACAGAAATAACTGCTTAAAACTATCATATGCATAACACTAATTACAAGAAGCCACACGGTAGATCCCTATTATATTATAGAAGCATTGCCCCAGAGCTATGTAAAAAAACTGAAATTCCAGGGAGCAGAACACTATAAAACATAAACTTAAAATAAAGATAAGACACAAGCCCTTGGAATTACAGGCTGCATGCTTTCTAACAAAAAACAAAGACATTCTGTTACTTTCACAGAGCTGTTCTTACTTAGTCCATCGCCCTCCAATAGGGCGATTCTTGAAAGGCACTGAAGACACCGACTGACAAATAATCGGAGTTATGATTAAACCACAAGGCATTTAGAGCTCCGTTCCTCAGTTTGGCAAGTAGTTGTGGTAATAAAAGGGAGTCTGCTGTTTTCAGCTTGGAGGCCACACAAGTCTTCATTCTGGACTATGCTATATCGCAACAGGAAGCGAAGGTACGAGGGTCTTCATTTCTCCTTAGGTAGCCATCTGATTAGGTGCCCAAAAGCACGAGAAAGACCAAAGATTCTAATAGCACCCACTGCATTCAACAGCTGGGATCTCATCACTGCTAACAGGCTGGAGCATCATTTAAACAAATCAGGCAGCAGCTTTTTAAGTTCAGTGAGGGCTTTCTCATATGAATCAAAGGACTGCCATTGATCACCAAGCTTCACATGGAGCACTGCCCGGTATCGAACTCGGTATAGCTTCTCCGCATCAGTCAGCTTGGAAATGAGTGGGTGTAGTTCCTGTCTCTTAGCACACACACTGACTGAGGCAAGTCTTGAGTAATTTGGATTCTATGACCCTCCCATAGCAAATCTTGAAGAGGTTTAACTTGTGCTAAGATGTGTTGTTTATCAAGAAAATTTTGTAATTTAAAAATCAATGGTCTGGGTGGTGAAGCAGGTGGTGGCGGCGGGCGAAGTGCCCTATGTGCCCTCTGTATTATGTATGAGGCACCATTCGGGGAGGGACCTGCAACTTTTTCACAGAGCTTTTGGAGAAAAAGGATAGGGGAGCTGCCTTCTTCTTTTCCGGGGATCCCAATGACTAATAACTTGTTCCATTGGCTTCTCCTCTCAAGATCCTCAAGTTTGTCTTCTAATTTTTTCAGCCATCTGGAAACATTACTACGACCCAATTCTAGCTTGTTGTGCTTCTTTTCCAAGGAGATAATTCTAGTTTCTGAATCACCAACTCTCATTGTGAGGGAGTCCATCGAGGAATGCATTTGGTAAATTTCTTCTGAAATATCAGCAATGGAGCTTTGCATAGGTTGCATTATTTCCAAAAATCTTTCCTTGGAGAGCACCGTTGCCCCTGGTGGATTCCTGCTCCCGCTAGCGACCTGCTGTTTAGACCTCTTCGCAGATTTGTCTTTTTCCGGCGTTGGAGGAGGAGAATGCCTTGGAGGAGCTTTATGCATATACACCTCCATTTTTTGAGGGTCTGTATGCTTCTTGATGCTGTCATTAGTTATTTCTGCTATTTCAAGTTAACACTTGATTTCAAATTAATGGATTTTTGGTGTAAATAAGTAGGAGGAATGCAGAGCAATGGGAGCTAGCTGCAGATCTTCAGGCTGCCATCACATGACCCCCGTGTAGACTATCATGGACTGAATGCAGTCATGAAGTCAGATGCCCACCCGATGCCTAGGATGGATGAACTCCTGAACAAGTTAGGGGGGCATGCTACCTTACGACCATTCACTTGACAGAAGGGTATTGGCAGGTAGAGCTGATGGATAGAGCTAGGGAGAGGTTGGCCTTCATCATTCCAATAGGCTTATTTGAGTTTAAAGTAATGCCTTTTGGCATGAAGAACGCCCCAGCCCTTTCCAAAGGTTGGTGAACAAGGTGTTAAATGGTGCTGAGGAGTACATTGTGGCATATCTGGATGACATTGCCATCTTTAGTACCAGCTGGGAGGAACACCTGTTCCACCTTAGGGAAGTGCTGGACAGGATACAGAGGGCCGGGCTCACTGTCAACACCGAGAAGTGCCAGGTGGCCATGGGGGAAGTGGCATACCTCGGGCATGTGGTAGGCCATGGACAGCTCCGTCCTAACCAAATAAAAATAGAGGTAATCCAGGCATGGCCCAGACCAGAAACACAGAAGCATGTCAGGAGTTTTCTTGGGACAGCAGGGTACTATAGAAAATTTGTACCCAATTACAGTGCCCTGGCTGCTCCCCTATCTGACCTGACAAAGAAATGGATGCCCAAGAAAATTTCGTGGGGCCCAGCCTGTGAGGAAGCCTTTTCTAAACTAAAGGAGGCAGTGTGCAGTGCTCCTGTTTTGACAAGACCTAACTATAGTAAAACCTTTATAGTTCAGACTGACGCCTCAGACGTGGGTATTGGGGCAGTACTGATCCAGACGTACAGCAAAGGGAGGGACCACCCAATAGCCTACCTGAGTAAAAAGTTACTTCCCAGGGAGCAGTCATACTCCACAGTGGAAAAGGAGTGTCTTGCAATAGTGTGGGCCCTAAAGAAATTGGAGCCATACTTGTATGGATAGCCTTTTGTGGTGTAGACTGACCACAACCCCCTAGTTTGGCTGATGCAGATGGGGAAAAACAATAGTCAATTACTAAGATGGAGTCTTGCTTTGCAAGAATATGATATGACCATTCTACATAGGGCTGGAGGGACCAATCAGAACTCAGATGGATTGTCCCATGTGTATGAGGAGTGAACTGATTTGGGAAGCTCATCCCATGCAGGGTGATACAGCCCCCAAATTCAGTCTAGGTGGGAGGAATTGTCACACTTGGACAGCTGGTTCTGATCCCGGTATCATTTTTTGTAAGTATAAAAAAATGTGTTATGGACTGTGTCAAGAGAAAATGCTGTCTTGCTGGAACCGACACATCAAACCCCCCCAGGGATAAATTTAAAGGACAGGACATAGCTTAAATTGCAGATATCTGAGGTGCAATTATCTTGTTAGTTTGCTTTGAAGACAGGAAACCAAGATATCTATTTTATAATGCTCTCAGGGAGATCTTTTGATGTGCACTAGGTTTCCTGATAAAAGGGACATGGGCCAGTGTTATGGGTTACTTCCTAGGAAGCCAGATGATTTCATCAAAGAGACCTTTGATGTCTGGGGATACCAGGTCCCAGACTAAATTAAGGAGTCCAATATACTTTTGCTTTGAATATACAGTGACTTACATCAAAGAGAAGTCTGATGTCTAGGGTAAAGCAGTTCACAGAGCGGTTTGAACCAGTCACATAAGAGAGGCAATTTATTTTTTCATCTATTATTTTTTTAAATATCTTAGTAGGACAGTCTGTGTTATAAAATATTCATTTTTGATACACCAAGGCGGAGTTAGGTGACCTCAGAGAGAAGGCAGGCTCAAGACTACTATTAAAAATACTGAGCAAACCTTAGAAGAGATATACATTCATTTTCATTATCTGACTGAGAGAAGAGAGACCATGAAGCACTGAAAGATTAAGAAGTAAGGACCTTAGATAAGACTGGTCTGAGTGTTATTATTTATAGGAATCTGCACTTTTAAACCTGTTTGTTTTAAGGCTGTATGTGTTGGGATATCTTGTTCTGTAATTTTACTGTTTTCCTATTTACCTATTTTAAAATAAAGATATATATTTTAAAAACAGAAACTGCCTGGTGTACCTTGAAACTTCCTTTTTTATTAAGTGAAGCTTTGAAGGTTATAGTTGACACTGTGTATAAGCTTATTGTGATACCAAACTGGGAAATAGATAGAGTTCCCTAGGTCTTGCATAAAGTTCTAAGGGTTCATTTTGTAATACCTGATTAGGTGCTCATAGGCAAAGATATCTGGCCCCCCAAGACATAATTATCTGAGCCTGATAATTGGGTACATTAACAAGAGGTTATCAGTTTGAATCCCTTCAGAACTTGAGGCTAAGGTGACTCGAACCCACAAAACAGACAAGACGGTTACCTTGTACTGTTCACTGTTCACAGTTCTATACCCAGAGGTTGGCACTTTGGGAGTAGAGGGCTACCTGGCTGAGTGAATCTGTGACACAAACTTTTTCAAAGGAATTTAAAAAAGCATCCATATCTTCCCCCTCTTTAAATTCAGCTATCAATTTGGAATTCAATTTGTACCCCAGTCCTGTAGTTCCAGTTAAACCCAAGCCACTTACCTGCTCTGGTGCTGGTGGTTGGAGTCATAACTTCTCCAGTTCATGTCACCTCTGGTGCTCATGCTCCTCATGTTCAGCTTCTCACTGTTCTTGCTCCCTCTTCTCCTCTGCAGCTCTCTGGCACTCACACTTTTCATGGTCAGCCTCCCGCTGTTCCCAGTCAGCCTCTCACTGTTCACTCTCCCTCTTTTCCTCTGCAGCTCATCTTTCTCGTGCTGCTTCTCTCTGTTCTTTCTCCCTCTTCTCCTCTGCAGCTCATTTCTTTCACTCAGCATCTCTCTAGAACTCCAACTCCATTCTGCACAACTCAATCTGCAACCTGAGTGCTTCTGGCTCCAAAATGCTGGTGACCTTCCCCTGATGCTTTGGCCCTTTGCTGGCACTGGCCTGCTGTCATCCTCACTGGATCTGGACACTGCACTGGCCGCTAGCCCCTCCACACTCAAGGTTTGGTCCCTTACAGTCACAGTCAGTGACTCAATGCTCTGGACATCTGCTGCCATCAGGGCATCCATGAGGTTCTGCTTGGTGGCTCTCACCTCGTGCAGGACTCCTCTCTCCCTGCACAACTGCATCAAGTAGTCTGCAGTATGCCAGCTGTATTTGGATGCCATCTTCTTCCCTAACTATGGCTACTCTAACTTGCACTTTAGAAATCAAATAAAACAGATAGGAACTTAACTGTAAGCAAAATGGTATAGTTCTGTTTCCTCTTTAAAAATAAATCACTGCCTTATTTTGGAAGTGAGCTGTACAGTATTAAGCTGGCACACTTAACAGTTAAAGCTTGTGTTACCAATTTTATCTGCACCGCTGCCAACCAATCTGTCACAAACACACTCAGCAGGTCAGGCCCTCTGTTACCACAGTGCCAACTTCCGAGTGCAGTGTTCTGAACAGATAACAGACAGGGCAACCCTCCTTTCTGCTTGTTGGTCCGAATCACCTTTAGTCTCAAGTTCTGGGGGGATTCAAACTGTGAACCTTGTGCTAGCGTACCCAAATGTACAGGCTCAGATAATCTGCTCTTTGGGTGGAGGTCAGATATATTTCGCCTAAGGGCTCCTAACCAGGTATCCAAAAATGAGCCCTTAAAACTCTATAAAAGACCTTAGGTGTATTCTTACCTTTTCCCAGTTTGGTAACACCATCAAGCTTATGAACAGTTTTGTCAGTCTTAACCCTCCGTACGTCACATGCAAAAGAAAGAACTTGGAAGACCCGGGCAGTAGCTTTCAAATGAAAGGTTTACTTAAAAATGGATAAAAATATGTAAAATGTAAACACAGAACACTATATCACAAAGCATACAATCACAAGAAAACAAAGAAAACTCAGATAAACTCCTACCAACATATAGTTAGACTTTTTCTACCTAATGTATTACCTATAAGTGCCTAAGTTAGAGATCTTGTTTCTTAAGAGCCCAAAAATATACTTTATGTCCTAGTTGAAACACAGAATACAGTTTAAAAAACTCTGTGTTTCCACCCCTTCTATTATGCCATCTAGCTCCTCCTTTTAGAATATAAAAATTATACAAAAAATGGTCTTCCTGTCAGGAGATATTTTAAATAATGTGACTTCAGCAAAAACGAATTTCCCAATATGACTCCTTAATTAACATCCCCTCTTTGATCTCAGCAGTTCCTCTTCCAGAGGCACATCAAAGGATGTTATGGCTTTTAGCACCATAGTGATATAACAATGTTTTTTCCCTTTAAAACATCATAAAAGTTTACAATCCCTATATCCTGGCAGCTGGGTTAGTTCTAACTACAGGAGACCCTTTATTAAGCCTCTCTAGTCTTTTAATTACCTCCTGGTTTCAGGTCACCTGACTGTAACTGAAACCTTGGGGGGACACTCATGGAAGCACTGTGACAATCACACACTATATTTTTATATTACAAATATTGTAGAACAATCATAACCAGATGGCCAAGTGCCACAGCCTTCATAATGTACCCAGAATTCTTTGTTACTATATGTAAAGCAACATATTAGCTGTTATACTACTGCATTCATTACCAAAATAAGAGTTAACTGATTTAAGAGAAAATAACTTTTTTATGTCAAAATAGAGTTACAATAATAAATTAAAATGTTTTAGCAAGTATTATTATTGTTTTTTTTCAACTTTACAGTTTTAGTGTTTTTTCTACACATTATAAGTGTGATAAGACACTTCAAGGATGTGTAATTAAGCTATAATTACTGGTGACCCCCTTTAATAACCTGAATTCAGGCACAGTACAAACGCCATAACAACCTGAAATCGAGTTATTACGGTGTTTGCTAAACTTTTTTTCACCACTAGTGTCCATTGTCTGTCATTCAAGAATGTCAAGCCACTTCATTGGCTCCACTCTGCTTGTGGGCGGGCCGAGCAGTATTGAAAAAATGGCAGCTCGGTTTTCCGTTTACCTAGGAGACGCTTTTGTTTATTTCAGTCTCCCTATTCATTTTTATCATCATCTGGTTGATCCTGCCTTTCAAGCACTAAATAAATATCTGGTTGATCCTGCCATGCCCCCGAATCGGCAGACGCGCCGACTCCAACTGAAATCCAGGATGGACCCTACCTAGCACGAGCCGTGGCCAACACCTAGCAGAAAAAAAAAAAGAAATCTAAGCAGAGCGGGAGAAAGGGAAAGTGTAAGTATGTGTGTGTGTGTGTGTGTGTGTGAGTGAGAGAGAGACAGTGTCTGTGAGGTAGTGTATGTGTGACAGTGTGAGTTTGTGTGTGTGTGTGTGTGTGTGTGACAGTGTGAGTGACTGTACATAGGGAACACACTGATCAAACTCTGCACCAGTAATTATAAAAAATAAAAAATAGGCAAATGTGTGTTTTATGGATTTTTTTTATTAACCCTCAGTGTGTGATGACCTCATAAACCTTGAGAGTGGGTCATCACACACCTCAGGTGTGTAAAAAAATCCATAGCACACAGTTGCCTATCTATTATTCTCTATGTAATAATTGCACTTCCCTCCTGGGTGTTTAAAGGCACTGGACACAAGCACCTTGTGCCTAAGAACACCTTTGAGCTGTGCAATTATTTCAGCGTAATTACACACCCTGGCTTGTCTTATTGCACATATATGATATGATGATCTACAATAGCTACAAAAATAGCAATAAGTAACAAGAGAGAATCTAGAGGCAGGTATAATTATCAGTGCAATGGGTTTCAAGTATTAGTTTGAAAGTGTGAAGGCTCACCAATGAATTCAATGAGGGAAGCTTGCAATTTGTTCCAATATGTAGGGGTGAGCCAGCTGAAAGCCATTATACAATAATTAGATGCAAATTTGGGGAACTTCCAGTAAAATATAATTGCATGCTCTCAGATTGTATAGACTAGAAGCTCTGTGAAAAAGTCAGATGTATTGTGGTGCATCAAAACCTAAAGATCTGAAGGTCCATAAGTATAGGTTTTTCAGTCTTCTAGTGTTAAGGGATGACAAACTGATTGCCTCATAGAGGGTGCGGTGGTGGGTTCTTGCCAGCAGGTCAATAATAAATTTCAATGCCCTATGGTAAAGGACATCCAGTTTGGCAAAGTGCATGGCAGCAGCACCTCAATACACCAGGGGCCTGATATTAAAAAATTTCCATGGGCACTAACCCTTGTTTGCCCAATATTCAAAAAGGCCAGTTAAGCCAGCAAAAAGGGTGAGCACCTGCACAAATTACAATGGTTGGGGGTATGCAAATGGGGGGGTGGGAACAGGAATATCAGCACAAGCCAATATTCAGCAGATTTACACCATGCAAAAGGATTTAGCATGGTCCCTTTGCGCAGTGCAAATACCACTGAACAAAAACCCCTCCTACTCCATGCAACCCTAGCAGCTGCCAGAAGTAATGCAGCCAACTAGCTATTACCCTCTAGGGGAGCACACCTTCCCCCTGTGGTCTGTGGCACCCCCTGATCCCCAGTCCATAGTTCAAAGAACCTCCCTGGTGCTAGTGGTCCCCCACGATCACCTACCAGCCCCTAGTAAATAATAACCCTCCCTGGGGCTAGTAGCCCCTTCCCCAATTTCCAGACCACAGTAAAAAATTCCTCCATAATGCTAGAGATCCCCTACCTCTGATCACCAGATCATAGTACAAAACAAACTCCCTGCTGCTAGTGATCTCCCCCCCACTGATCGCCAGTTCTTAGTAAAAATACTATCCCTAGTGCTAGTGGTCCTCCCTCATCTGATCACCAGCCCATAGTTAAAAAATAAACTCCCTGGTGCTAGTAGTCAATTCTCCTGCCAATCACCAGCCTCTAGTAAAATGTACAACCCTCCATGGCATCCAGTAGTCCCTCCTCCAGGGAGGGATTTTTACTATGGGCTGGCAAAATGGGGGGGAGGGGGGATGAAAGAGACATCAATTTGAGAACAAATTTATTTAGAAAGGAGACAGACAGGAACTCCATGCTGCAAGCCACCAGGTGACACCCACACTACCTGATTCAGAATATTCCCAAGGCCCAATTTCAGAGAGTCAGGAGGAACTGTAGTGAAATGAGTGGAAATGAGTGACTACATTATCCATGGCACTGAGTTGAAAGAGAGATTCATTGAGAGAGGGTACAACTCATCCTGTGTAGATTGAGTTTTTTCCTAATTCTTGTGATGTTGAAAGAGATCATCCACTAGTAGTTAAGGAGAAAGAAATAGCACCTGAAAGAATGCATTTGTAACTACTTATACAAGACACTCTAAGGACATAGAAAGAGTAATGGTAGTTTACTCACCTGGTAAAGGTGATTGTGTTACTGTATATCCATGGCACCTCCAAATCTTACCTTAGGGTTATGTACGCCTGATAGGCTGCTGATGCACATGTGACCTAAAATCAAGTTACGGTCTGTCCTCCAAGCTCCTTCCTGTTTCCTCTCATCTCCAATTTCAATACTTCCATAGCTGTGAATGGAATAGTTAGTTGATGTGTACAGACATAATGATAGTACCCCAGGTAATGATGTGTCACAACAATCCGATTTATTTATCATATTGCTTACACTGAATTCCTTGTGTCTCCTGGGTTGCGATAGCGCCCATTATATACAATTTTTTTTGTTTTTTTTTGTCATTCCACCATCAGCTCCCAAGGGAGGCCAAGGTGTCATGGATATACAGTAACACAATCACCTTTACCAGGTGAGTAAACTACCATTGTGTTGTCTGTATATCCATGGCACCTCCAAACTTTACCTTAGGGTGATTAATAAGCAGTACCCTCATGACTGGGGGGAAGCTGAGCGTAGGCTCAGTATGTCCATTAACAGTTAGTAATACCTTATGTCCAAAAGTGTTCTTCACTGGAAGTGAAGTGTCCAGTTTGTAATGTTTCATGAAAGTGTGAATAGTGGACCATGTTGCCGCCGAGCAAATCTCTTGAGCTGTTGCGCAGTTACACTCTGCCCATGATGTCGATATCGTCGGGTGGAATGTGCCTTTATTCCCATGGGCGGTACTTTCTGACATGATGTGTATGAGTCTGTGATTGCTCTTTTGAGCCAGGTGACTATTGTTCCGCGTGCTGTGGCAGATCCCTTTTTATGTCCTGTAGTGATGACAAATAGCCTCTCAGTACGTCTGAGCGGCATAGTTCGGTCTATGTACATCTGGAGCATTCTGTGGACGTCCAGCATGTGTAGGGTCCTTTCTGAATTGTTGTTGGGATTGTTGTAGAATTTTGGTAGTTCTTTCAGTTGACTTGTATGGAATTGTGAGTTTATCTTGGGGATGAATGAGGGGACAGTTCGTAGAGTGACCCCTTGCTGTGTGAACATTGTGAATGGTTCCTTGTGTGATAAAGCTATTAGCTCTCTGACCCTGCGTGCTGAACAGATTGCAACTAGGAATATCACCTTTATTCCCAGTCGGTATAGCTCAATGTCTTTTATTGGTTCGAATGGGTGTTTGGTGAGCTCGTTCAGTTCCATCGTGAGGTCCCATGGTGGCACACTTGCTTGTACTCTGGGGTGGATGTTTGCCGCCGCTTGGAGGAAGCACACAGTGTCTGGGCATGACCCTGGGTAGACCCCTTCAATCCTCCCTACTGCTGCGCCTATGGTGGATAGCTGTACTGTCAAGGTGGATGGGGCCAGACCCTTGTCGAGACCTTGTTGTAGATATAGTAGGATCTCAGAGATTGTTGGGGATTCAAGGATAATGTTTTTGGAATGGCACCATGTAGAGAAACCATTCCATTGTCTCAAGTAAGTCATAGTGGTTGAGTTTTTTCTTGATTGAAGCATGGTCTCTATGACCGATGTGTGATATCCTGTGCTCAACAGTCTCTCCCTTTCAGGAGCCAGACCGTGAGAGTGAGGTTCTTGGGGTTGGGGTGAGTCACCGGCCCCTGCTGTAATATGTCGTGACGGGCTGGTAGGGTCAGTCTGTCCATTGCCATTGCTACAATAGTTGTGAACCATGCCTGTTGTGGCCAGTAAGGTGCAATTAGGATTATGATTCTCCATGATTGATGGATTTTTGCCAGTAACTGGTTGAGTAGTGGCAGGGCCGGGAAGATGTATGAGTAATCGTGGTGCCATGGGATCGACAGGACATCCACTCCCATGGATTGCGGTTCCCTGAATCTGGAGTAGAACTTTTCCATTTGTTTGCTTTTGTTTGTCGCCATGAGATCTATGGCTATACTGCCTCATTTCCTCTGAACCTGAGCCATTATGTCTGGGTGGAGTTGCCATTCCCTGGGATGTAATTGCTCCCAGCTCAGCCAGTCTGCTGTGGTGTTTAGTTTCCCCACTAGATGTATGGTTGACAGTTGTGATAGGTGATGTTGGGCCCAGATCAATATTGCATTTGATTCCCGCATCAACCCTATGCTCCTGGTTACCCCCTGTTTGGTGATGTATGCTACCACTGCCCTGTTGTCCAGTCGTATTAGGATGGATAATTGTTCTATCTGTGGTTGAAATGATATCAGGGCTTGCAAATTGCTCGCAATTCCAGCACATTGATTGGTAACTTCTTTTCCTGGGGGAGCCACCTTCCCTAGGCTGTCCTGTGTCCCAGTGTTGCCCCCCAGCCCCATAGACTGGTGTCGGTGTCCATGGTGACATCATGTACTATTTCTAGTGGCTTTCCCTTATTCAAGTGGTGTGTGTTTGTCCAAAACTGCAGCGATGACCTGGCCTCGTAGGACAGTTTTACTTTGTGGTGCATGTTCTCCTTGGTAGGTGACCTGTACTGGAGTAGCAGTATCTGTAGCGGGCGCATATGGAACCTTGACCAGGGTATCAGGTCAATGCATGAGGACATGCATCCCAGCAATTGGGATATTTGTGCTATTGTTGGCTCGTTTGTGGTTATGAGCCACTTTGCCAGCTGGATAATGTTTGTGATGCATGTCTCTGTGGGCCTCACTAGTCTCGCCTTGGTGTCGATTAGTGCCCCTAAGTGTTCGATGCTTTGAGACGGAGTGAGACAGCTCTTGGTCAGATTGATCACCCAGCTGTGGTCTTTCAGGGCTTGTAGTGTTCGTTTGGTTGCTGCCTCCAACTCCTGGTATGACCTGGTTCAGATCAGCCAGACGTCTAGGTAGGGAATGAAGTGAATGCCCTCATCTCTAAGTTTTGCCGCTAGGACGATTGACACCTTGGTGAATACCCATGGTGCTGATGCTAGTCCGAAAGGTAGTGTCATGTACTGGAACTGCTGTCCCATTATCTGGATTCTGAGGTATTGTCTATGTGTGGGGTGCATGGGTATGTGGAGATATGCGTCCTTTAAATCTATGGAGGTTAGGAAGTCTTCTGGTCTTAGGGATTGGAGCGTGGATATTACAGTCTCCATTTTGAATTTTCTGGGAGTTATGAACTGGTTTACGAACTTTAAGTCCAGTACCAGATGGTATTCTCCTGTCTTTTATGGGACCAAGAAGAAGACTGAGAAAATTCCTCTGCCCCTTTCCTGTTGAGCGACCCTCTGGATGGTATTTGCCCTGAGGAGTGCATCTAGGATACTCTGAACCTGTCTTGGGGGGCATCTTTTGTTTGATACAGGTGAGATTATTATTCTTTTCCTGTTTGGTAGCTCCTTGAATTCAATGGAGTAACCTCGTGTTACCACTTCATTCACCCATCTGTCCATTGTGGTTGAGGCCCAAGTTGCACTGAACAGTTGTAGTCATCCCCCTAGTAGGGGGTTGGGGCCTGTCATCTGGATTGGTTGGATTTGTAGGCCTGCTGGGTAGTCATTGGGGGAATCTTTTGAAGGGTCGTCCCCTTTGAGAGGGGAATTTTCCCCTTGGAGGGTTAGCTTTGTCTGTATATGAGCTTTGTCCCCTGGGTTGGTAGGTAGAGCTGTTGTGATAGTTGGTCGCTTTTCTATCCTCAAAGGAGTTATTGCTGGCCCTGCGATCCGCTGTCGAGTGAAATGTGTGATATCAGGCTCTGTAGGATGGCAGATACCCCAAGTCTCTGTCACTGCCTGACTCCTTGCCCTGACCTTGTCACCTCAGGAATTCATGTAGACCGTCCCTGAAGACTCTGTCTCCCTTGAATGGTAATTTTAGCAGACGTGTCTTGTACTCTGTGTCTGCTTCCCATAGCTTCATCCATAGGGCTCTCCTTGCTCTGTTTGTCACCGTTGCCGACCTGGCCCCCATCTTAAGTGAGTCCATGGCCAGATCGCCCAAGTATTTTGCTGCTTGTGTAGTCTGCTCCAGCAGCTCAGCCTCCTGTGAGTTTGGAGTTAGCTTTTTGGCTATCTCCCCTAGCCACCTGATTTGTGCTCTAGCAACGTAGGCCGCAGAAATCGATGTTCTTATGGACTGTCCTGACATTTCATATATCTTTTTGAGGAATTTCTCGATTTTCTTGTCCCCGGGGTCTTTTAGCGCCGCTGTTCCCTCTACTGGTAGGACAGTTCTTTTGTTAAGTTCTGCTATTTTTGGGTCTATTTTTGGTGCGGTGCACCAGGTCTTTGTGCTGTCTTCCTGTACTGGATACAATCTATCCATAGATCGACTTTCGGGGATCCTGGCTGGGTCAATGGTCTCCCATTCTTTTGTTATTATGTCTGCTAACGTTGGGCATATCGGGAAGAAGTCTGCTATTTTGGGGGGCGACTGGAGCATTGGGTCCAGCATGGTTTCACGGGGAGGTGGGGGTGCTTCAAAGCCCAATGTTGCCCTGATCCATTGGATTAAATCATTGATGTTTTTGGGTGAGAATAGTCTGGTGGCAAAGGATAACACCTCTGGGAATAGAGGGTCCTCCGTATCTGAGTCGTGCAGTGACTCGTTGTGGCTGCCCTGCGGAGATGCAGGCTCTGTATAGTCATTACTATTGTTGTTGTTATTGTTGTTGTTATTGTGTTCTCCTGTGTTGACATGGTCTAGTTGTGTAATTTCTGTGGCCACCTCGTTATTCGGTTTCTGAGTTATGTGTGTCGGGTGAGGCATAGGTGCAGGTTTATTCCAGCCTACCAATTGTTCGAGCACCTGCAACATGAAGGTTTGTTGGCTTTGTAGTATAGCTGCCATAGCCTTTTGTAGGGCAATCATGGCTAGATGCACATACCAATCTCCTCTGGAATGGCACAGGCCAGCCATAGTAAAGTCCTGATTCTCTCTTAGCTACTCGGGACTATCCAATTTGCAAGTTGTGCAGAATACTCATTTTTGGTGTGGCAGTAGTGGGACCTCACAAGCACTGCACTCCATGGATGCTGACATCTGAAAGGACAGCAGAGGGTCTGTTTTAAGATCAGTGCTTAATGGAGCTTGCTCATGTATGTAATTTTACATTGCCAATATCCTCCTCCCCCTTGTGTAGTATCTTGCCAAAGGGGGTACCCCCTTGCTTTGCTTGTCTCCCTCTCTCTCTCTTTCCCCTATGTCCCCTGAGGCAGAATTAGGTTTCTGTTTTTTTTCTTGCCAAGTCGCGAGGTGTTGTGTGCATGCGCGAGGTACTGTGGTCCTCCACGTGTGTGTCTATGTTGGGGGAAGCCTCTGTGCTGTACCAAGATAGTGGAGCACTAATGCACATGCATGGGCATTGGGAAGTGGTTCCATGCATGCTCTGTGGTCCCTTGAGGTAGTCACTTTACCAAGATGGTGGCTGCCTAGTGTGCATGCACAGCCAGCCTACTGAGCATGCGCGTGCATTTGAAGCACCTCTGCACATGCTCCGGGAAGGAGGAGAGCTCCAGGGATGAAGAAGGAGGTGGAGTGGCTGGCAGCCACCATTTAAAGCTATTTCCAGCCCAAGATGCCTGAGGCCAAGCCAGTAGCGAGAACGGAGTAAGCACCAGGCCGTGCAGGGAAGAATTACTTTTTTGTCTGGCACGCTGGCCCTGTTTCACTGGTCTGGTTGAGGAGGGCTGTTTGGGGAGAGAGAGAGAGAGAGAGAGAGATATTGAGATTGAGAGGGCGGTACTGTGCAATTGTCCTGGGCAGAGCGCAACATCTGTCCGCTACGTAAGGGGCCGGGTGTGCCAAAATTGGAGGAGGCACAATAATTTTCTGTTTTTACATGCCCCAGACACTGTGCAATCACTGATCAGGGATTGCACATGTGTAATGTTGCCGGAAGCCCTCGCTGGGAAGGAAGGGCTCTGTAGCAAGCACAGTACCATTAATATTTTTTTTTAAACCTCTCATACAGCTGTAGATCATTCACTGCCAGCTTCCCTTTATTCTAACTGATGCTATCCTTTAAAACCGATGCTAGTTGATGCAGTAATAAGCTACATGCTAATTCAAATTGCTAGAAGCTGATTCAAACTGCTGTAAATTCTGTAGTATGAGCATATCCTAATTCCACCTTGAGGAAACCTACTTTAAGTTCCTCCCTTGTGGAATAAAAATGCTTTGCACTGTACTGTCTGTGCCAATGATAAATTTAAAAGAGTTAATTACCTTATCGTATATTGTAGTTACACTGGAGCCTGGAAGAAGTGTTGCAGCCTAAACAGATGCACATCGAAGACTGGAGATGAGAGGAAACAGGAAGGGGCTTGGAGGACAGGCCGTAACTTGATCTTAGGTCACATGTGCATCAGTAGCCTATCGGGCGTACATAACCCTAAGGCAAGGTCTGGAGGTGCCACGGATATACAGACAACACAATTAGGGATAACTGGAGTATATTACAAACTGAACCACTACTGAAGGAAATCACCTAATGCCACATAGATAGTGTATAGAAGAGGAAGGAATCATGGGGATCAGCCACTGTAACACATAGCTATCAGCCCTTATACCAAAAACCACGGGAGGGCTGCCACTGTATCACATAGCTATCAGCCCTTATACCAAAAACCACGGGAGGGCTGCCACTGTAACACATAGCTATCAACCCTTATACCAAAAACCACAGGAGGGCTGCCACTGTAACACATAGCTATCAACCCTTATACCAAAAACCATGGGAGGGCTGCCACTGTAACACATGGCTATCAACCCTTATACCAAAAACCACGGGAGGGCTGCCACTGTAACACATAGCTATCAACCCTTATACCAAAAACCACGGGAGGGCTGCCACTGTAACACATAGCTATCAACCCTTATACCAAAAACCACAGGAGGGCTGCCACTGTAACACATAGCTATCAACCCTTATACCAAAAACCACGGGAGGGCTGCCACTGTAACACATAGCTATCAACCCTTATACCAAAAACCACAGGAGGGCTGCCACTGTAACACATAGCTATCAACCCTTATACCAAAAACCACAGGAGGGCTGCCACTGTAACACATAGCTATCAACCCTTATACCAAAAACCACAGGAGGGCTGTGGCTACACTGGCCCCACTGCACATATCCTTGCAGAAACTGCAAGTTTTGTTGATCTATTTTAAGAACAGGCACATTCACCACAGTTAACTCCCCAGAGATATATAAATGTAGGTTATTCTTCAGTTGTGCAACCAGCTACCTTGTGTATTTAGTTGTTTGTCAGTGCGTGGCATTCTATGTGAAGAAAACCACTAGAACTTTTTAAATCTAGGATAGGTGAACATCTACACAGCATAACAGCAGGAGATGATAAAAATGCCCTAGCACAACACTGTAAAAGACAAACTATTGGAAAACATGTTTTTAAGTTCTGTGGTGTGGAACAGGTCCACTTGGGCCCCAGGGGTGGAGATTTGGATGAGAAATTAATGCAAAGGGAATCCTATTGGATTTATGCTCTGGGAGCACTACAGGCCCCAGGTTTAAGTTATAGAATTGAGCTGCTAAAGTGTATAAAGAGGAAGTAAAACCTCCTTAATCTTCATTACCTAGCTACCCTTGAATTACCTTGTCCCAACAACCACCCACCCTCCCTTCTCCCCTCCCCATTTCCTTTCTCCCATCTGTTCCTAGCCCTCTGATATCAGACCTCAGACCCTGAATGTATCTCCATTTGTTCTACATGTATGAAATGGGGGATAATATGGTCGACTGTCTAATTTTGTTCATTTAATGTTGCCACACTTGTGTGCTGATTTAATGATCAATCTAATTTGTTTTTACAGATCCCCTTTACAAATAAGCTACTATTTTACTGAAAAATTGCTATATTTCCCTTTTAGGTATCTAAGGAAGTTTAAAATGTGCTCTTACAGAACATAAAAACTGGGACTTGAAGTAAAATAGAAAGCCTTTTGGTAAAATAAGAAAGTCTTTTTTGTAACTTAATTATTTAATGTTTTATATGCTGATGTTATTTCATGTCTTTTATGATTGTTGATGTACCTTGTTATGATTTGCACTTACTGAGATGTTTGCATTTGGATTTTCTTCTCTTTTGTATGTATTTAAATGAATTGTGACACTGTGCCTTTAAATACATGCAAGTATAAAGGACGGGTGGGATTGGTAGAGGCCATCCATCTGAGGATGAACAGGAAGTTCAAAACTGGTCAGTGTTGTTTGTGTTCTCTCCACGTTTGGTATTTTGTGGTGGTAATTAAACTAATTTTGCAGTCCTTAAGAGTGCTGGCTTTTGTTTGTTGGTCCTCAAATCGGGGTTGTGGGGGTCACTAGCACCAGGGAGGGTTATTATTTATTAAGGGCTGATGATCACACACACACACACACACTGTTCATTTTTTCTAGTCCTTAGTAAGAATTCAACATTGGACAGCATTACATCTGCATAACATTATTATTTTTCTGGCATTAGACATTCACACTGCTTCATTTCTGTGGATGTTTCCCAGGGACCCTGGTTTTCCATTTTTACCGGTAACACCGGTAACAATCACGGAATCCTGCTTGGTATGCGGATTTTGAATTCTTGTACCGGTGCCTCACGGAAACTGCATGTCACTGCACAGAATCTCTAAGATTTCAGCATCTTTTTTTTTCTTTCTATGTCCCCTTCTCACAGCATCAGTCTCCACTTTTCAGAGATCCCTAGGCTGGGTATCCCCAGCTTCACCCCAGGTAATGCTCAGGAGCTCCTGTGGGCCTGCCCCTATCCTGCCTGGATTGTAACCCCCAGGTGGGAAGGGATGGAACCCAGGTCACCCCTCCACACTCTGTTAGTGTGTAGGCAGCCCAGTGGGTCCCTCATGGTGCCTGGTTATGAAATCTGGGGCATCTGGGTCCCTTCTGCCAGTGACCGATGTACAGTGATTGTTCCTGGTTTTCTGATGTCTGTCCCTGAGGGCATCTGCACTAGAGGAGTTCCAAGGAGGTAGGTCACAGAGACATGCCACTGCTCCAGATCCTGGCTAGCATCCTCCCCACCTGATCACTCTGCAGCACCATTTCACCACCATCCATGGTCACACAGCTGGTGGTAAAGCAGCAGGACCTGCAGCCCGCCCTCTCTGGAGGAGGAGAGCAGTCCCCTGGGTGCTCGATCCTACTCCCTGGCCAGACCTCCGCAAACCGAGTTCACTTCTGACCCTGGGTCACTGGCATTGCAAGCAATAATGCTACTGCAGCGCCAGTGGGTCGACCCAGATTTCAGCATCTTAAAATGAATGCTGATGTGCTTCGCATTCTTTCTGCTTTGCTGCATATAGAGTCAGTAAGGAAATCACCCGCACTGCTTTGTTGTAATCAGTCATTCAATTTAATCACCCATGCCTAGTGGTTAGAAAAACAAACAGTGATTGAACTGGGTGCATCCAGCAGTCTTGGGTTTGATTCCCACAACCTCCACTTACATACTGTGTGACTCCAAACAAGTCATTTAACCTCCCCAGTGCTTCTAGGTCACTCCTGAAAACAGACAGTTCTGCATAGTGGGCCTTACCTCCTTTACAAAGAATATAAAAAAATACCAATATATGTTTATTACATCATAGAATAGTAGTCAGAGTACCATGTAATTAGTCTGCGTTTTACTTGGACTGCAATGATTTTGTATAGGTAAAGGTAAATGTTCAGACACATTTATGTGTTTCATAAGCTTGTTTTTAGATTTTAGTCAGGTTTTCATTGTATTGTTTGCATATGAGCTTCTAGATTGTAGATTGCTAAACACAGGATCACTGTTGCCAACTAGCTTATTCAAGTTTATACTGTAATCAGTAGGGCCATCCAAAATCCTCAGTTGTTTGAATGAAAACTAGTCTGAATGAAAATATGTTCACAAAGAAGAAACTGCCTTACTACTTGTGAAAAGACTTCGCAGTCAGCACCCTACTTAGATGAATTGGATGATTTGCACCTTTTCTCCCACCTGCTGTTTCAGTCTCTGTGACAACAAAAAGTTTTCTGATGACTGCTTCAAAAAAAAGCAAAAGTTAAGTATTTAAGTGTACTTATGTTTGTCCAGTGGATTTTGAAAGCACAGTCAATGACATATAGACAGTAAGACCCCAGGGGCTGTATGATGCTGGTGGGCAGAGTGGTGCTCAATTCACATCTGAACAAAGACATGAAAACTAGGAAACACCCTTTTCATGGACACCAAATAAAAAAAAAAAGCATCCACATGTCTGGGAGATGCATGAATCCATTTGAAGGTCCTCCACTAATCACTTGTGGATTTTTTAGGTGGAGACACTTTATTTCAAAGAAGCACATTCAAGCAGTTTTGTTTTTCTCCTCCTACCCCCTGGCCATCCACTCCTTCAGGCCCGCCAAGGACCCCTTTCCGACCACCATCCACTGCCCATTAGTGCTGTGCTACCAGGTAACCAAAAGTAACCCTTCATTGAGTGGGCCCCTACCCCAGTGGGAGGCTACCAGGGGAGGAGAATTATCCCAAAGAGCTTCCTGTGTATCCTTAGCATGGCAGGGGTCAGAACAGACACACGCTCTGAGGCTTCCAGTTTATGGAGGGACCAACAGCTGTCCTTCGTTGGCCAGTGGGTGTTTTCCTATTTTCTTGACAGGCCACATGATGTCAAGGCACAAGCGACGTCCATCATGCTTCCTCCTGCAGTGAGGGCTGATATGTTGTTGTGCCTCTGGCATCCACCAGGGCCAGCAAATGCTGAGTCATGAACCCACCCTCCTCCCAGGAGAAGGTGCGTGGTCATTGGACAATCAAGCCTTTACCCACCAGCTGGCCTTCAACACCCAAGTCTGTTCCCTAGCCCTGGTCAGTGGTGTCACAGGCAGATATCCAGTTCAGGCAGTTAAATTATAGATAGGAAAAACAAAGGTAGTCCACCTTAGTGGTGATGGTCTGAGATTAATTCACATGTGAGTTCTAATAAGCAAAGAGACCAAGTCATTTGTAACTTGTGCATGTGGGGTGTGGGTGTTGAAGAAAGGGGATCATAGTGCTGTCACTACTGCCATCACCCCTGAGGGATGTGGACTGCATTGTTGCCACTGCCATTACAATCAAGGGGTGGGGCTGTAGTGATTCTGCCATCACCAGTGGTGAATGGGGAAAGTAGTACTGCTGCAATCACATCTGAGGGATGGGGTCCACAGTGCTACTGCTTCTGTCATTCCTGAGGAGGGAGGTCATGGTGCTGTTGCTGCTGTCATCACACCAGAGGGAGGGGCTGTAGTGCTGTTGGTGCTGCCATCGCACCTGAGGGATGAGGCCAGAGTGCTGCTTCCATCACACCTAGAGATGGGGGCTGTAGCTGTTGCTGCCATCACATCTTGTACCTAAAATAACTTTAAATTGGTACAAGGATGGAAGGATGCAGCAGTGGAGGTCAAAATTGCTAAAATGCATGTTAGCAGAGTTAAAATTGTTAAATAAAGTACAGAGAACCAAATACCGGTAAAACCGGATTTTGGCTTATCAGACACCGGTGACAATACCCTTTTTTACAATGTGCAAAATGGAATATGCCCTTTCTCAATCCCGGTAAACCAGTGTCCCTGATGTTTCCTTATCTTTAAGTTGTGCATCCCAGTTAATTACTTCTCTAAAACTGATCAATTTATCTATGCCTTTCCTTCTACACAACATTCCTTCTGTGACATTTGACCTACACAGAACTAGAGTTTTTAAGAATGTTTTCTCATGTCTGGTTGTGTCCTTGTCTAATTACTTCATTAATCTGTTACATTTACAGTATGTGTAAAATGTTTAAGCTCTGGGTATTTTAAAGTGTGCTATTTCAGAAACCTGCCATTTTCTTTCTGAAGAAGAACCTTGTGGGTTCAAAAGCTCAAAGTTTTTTTTTTTTTCTGTAAAATGTTGTTGGTCCATTAAAATGTATTAAATAACTTATTTTGTGTGTATCATTGATTAGGGAAAGATTAAAAAGGTGAGCTATGAGGCAGTTAGCACTGGCAGCTCTAAATAAATTATTCCAGTTTCTCTGACCCTGTTAGTAGAGGGTGGTCTGAAAATAGAATGGGGGATGTTTTCTTCTAGCAGGTGAAGGTTTCAACAAGATTGGTTATGGGAGCACAGCAGCATGTGACTTATCAAAGGCCAATCCAACAGGCACAAAATGTGAGTTAAGCACTTCCACAATGAGCTGCTTATCACTGATAGTTTTATAATCTGCCACAATGTGGCAAGGCAAGGAGGGAGATGCCACCTCTCCTTCTAGGGATCTTATTGTCTTCCAGAATTTGGAAGGGTCATTCTAATTAGCTTCCAAAAGTTGTAGATAGTAATTTGACTGGGTCGAATGGATTAATTTGGTACAATATGTCCTTTTTAAGTTTGCTTGCACGCATGTGCAAGAAACATAGTGCCATCATCCGAGTTTTCGGAGGTGTGGCAGCCCTCTTCCAATTTAGTCAGTGTGTTTGCAGGCGCGGTTGCAGTTCTCCAATGCCTGCTGAAGCTGTCTATGACAGCTCCAAAATGCAGTGGCATACAGTTGAAAGGGGGAGCTACGCTTCAGTGAGCAGCGATAAGATATCACCTGCTCTGGTGTGCTCCCCCTACACACACACACACACACACACACACACACACACACGACACACTGCGTGTCTCGCTACGCACACTGTGTGTAGCTGACGGGGTGGCCAATCTCCCATTGGCTGTGCTGCGCCCCCCAACAGCAGAGTTACATATGCCACACTGGGTGCCCACCCAGCGTGGCTGCACATCTTATAGCCAAGGGGCGCCCAACTCGCCGGCTCCAATGCCCCTTGAGTACAGTGTGCCACGCTGGGAGCCCACACCAGCATGGCAACAGATGCTGTTGCCGGGGGGTGCCCAATCCCCTTGGCTCCATGCCCCCCACCAGCAGTCCTTGTGCCACACTGGGAGCCCACCCCAGCTTGGCAAATGTTCGTCAGTCATTTAAAAAAAAACCCTGAAACTTAAAACTGTCCCTCGTTGTCTCTGCCCCCACCCGCCACCCACTGCGCACCCCCCCCACACCCCCACCCCATACTTACCTCCAGACTCCAGCGCGATGATCTTCGGTGACCGGGAACATGTCTGCACTCTTCAAAGCCGACCGCGAACTGAGGAAATGCCAGTAAGCTGTATAATGGGATAGACAGGGTTTTTTCAACTTTGCTGCATATCTCAGCCATTATTTGGAATTTTTACACCAAATTTTCAACATGGGGTTTTTGGGACCCCTTCTCATGAATGCTCTCACTGTCATGGCGTTAATCAGGCCTGAAGGGTGATTTCGCAATCACTGTGTAAAATCACCGTTCGGCACTGAGTAATGAAATGACACTGCCACTATTCATAAGGTGGGCTCTCAAAAAGCCTATGTTGAAAATTTGGTGGAAAAATTCCTAAAAATGACTGTTTCTACGAGCGTGCGTTGTGCAGTTCCTACGCACGCCGTAAGTTTGGCGACCTTTCAATATTTTCACCCAGATTTTCAACATTGTCATTTTACCATACCTCCTTATGAGCAGTACAGCTGTCATTTTTCACATCTTGCCCAAAATGTGTTTCCTCACCATGTAGTGCACAATGGCGCAGTCGGTGTGCGAAATCAATGTATGGGACACATTAAGAAAATCACAGTGACACTGGTAATGAGCAGAGGTCTTAAAATGGCTATGTTGAAAATTTAGTGAAACAATCTAAAAATGACTGTTTCTGGTAGCGTTGCCGGTTCCTCGCACTCTACCGTAAGTTTGCGAATTTTCAACATTTTCACTCCAGATTTTCAACAATGCCATTTTATTACACTTCCTTATGAACAGTACAGCTGCCATTTTTCACATGTCACCCCAAATGTGTTTCCGCACATGTAGCTCACAATGGTGCAGTCGGTGTGCGAAAGCAATGTTTGGGACAGATTAAGAAAATCACAGTTACACTGTTCATGAGCAGTTCATGGGCTATGTTGAAAATTTGGTGAAAAAATTCCTGAAATTGACTGTGTTACGAGTGAGCATTGTGCGGTTTCCACGCACCTTCGTAAGTTCATGACTTTGTAACATTTTCAGTCCAGATTTTCACCAGTGGCATTTTTCCACACTTCCTTATGAACAGTACAGCTGTCATTTTTCACAACATGGCCGAAATGTGTTTTCACACTTTCAGCGCAGAGATGCGTGGTCGCTGTGGGAAATCATTATTCGGGACAGATAAAGAAAATCACAGTGAAACTGTTCATGATCGGAGGTCCCAAAATGCCTGTGTTGACAATCTGCTGTAAAAAATCCCCAACCTAATTACATTACAGGTGTGCGTTGCACAGTTTCTATGCACGCTCGTGACTTCACCAGTTTTTTTAATATTTTTACTGCAGATTTGCAACATTGCTATTTTTACACTCTCCCATGAACAGTACAGCTGTCATTTTCACATCCTGTTCGAATGTGTTTTGCACCTGTGGTGCTAAATGCCGAAGTCGCCAGCATAAGCAGCTTGCCAACAAACTGATATTGCCACTGTTCATGAGGTGGGGGGTCACAAAAAAAACATGCTGAAAATTTGGAGTGAAAATACCTACGAATGCCTGAGGTATTAGGGTTTCCAACCATAACGCCCCACCCTGTAGAGATTGACAGGCATCAGGGGTGTGACTTGGGATTCTTGCCTGTAATGCTCATACCATTCCACATCCTGCAGCCATTGAGAGGCATCGAGGTATGCCTTGGACTCTTCGGCCCCAAAGTTCACCCCATTCTCCTGTACCGCACCATCTCACCGTATTTCCCTGATGGAATGGGGTGCGCATAAGGGCCAAAGACCCCAAGGCACACCGTGACACTTGTCAGTGTCTGCAGAGTAGGGTGTGGTGAAATGGCATGGCCGTTATGCCTGACGACCCAAAGGCACACCCCAATGCCTGTCAGTCTCTGCAGGGTGGTGGTGTGGTTGGCTTCAGTTCAATACTTCACTGCCATTTCTATTATGCAGCTCTGTAACTTCTACACTACCAATGCCAATGCCAGCAAGCAAACATTCGTCATTGACAAATGCTTGTTATGTTTGCTTGCACGCATGTGCAAGAAACATAGTGCCACCATCCGAGTTTTCGGAGGTGTGGCACCCATCTTCCAATTCAGTCAGTGTGTTTGCAGGCGTGGCCACTGTTCGCCAATGAATGCTGCAGCTGTCTATGACAGCAGTTAAAAATGCAGTGCCGTACAGTTGAAAGAGAGAGCTATGCTTCAGTGAGCAGCAATAAGATATCATGTGCTTATGCGCATCTCCTACACACACACATGCACACGCACACATATTGCATGCTCATGTGCTCCCCCCAACATGCACACACTGTATAGCTGACAGGGGTGCCCAATCCCCCATTGGCTGTGCTGCGCTCCCCCCCAACAGAGTTCCAGATGCCATGCTGGGAGGCCACCCAAGCATGGCAGCAGTCTGTATGGCCAACAGGGGTGCCCAATCCCCCATCGGCTCCACTGTTCCCCCCCAGACTATCAGGTGCCACGCTGGGAGCCCACCCCAGCATGGCAACAGTTCCTATGGCCAACAGGGGTGCCCAATCCCCCATTGGCTCCATGCCCCACAAACAGCCTTCCAGCTGCCATGCTGGGAGCCCACCCCAGTGTGGCACAAGTCCCGCGTTGCCTAAGTAAAAAAAAAAAAAACCTGAAAGAAAAAACCTTCCCTCGCTGACTGTCCTGACCCTCCCCACCCGCACCCACCCTCGTGCATCCACCTCCACACACCCCCATATCACTCCATACTTACCTCCAGAGTCTGGTGCGATGATCTTCGGTGGACCGGGAACACATCTGCACTCTTCAAAGCCAACCGCGATCTGAGGAAATGTTGGTAAGCTGTATAATGTAATAAATAGGTTTTATTTTCAACCTTAGTGCATATCTCGGGCATTTTGGGGAATTTATTCACCAAATTTTCAACATGGGGTTTTTGGGACCCCACCTCGTGAATTCTGTCACTGTCATGGTGTTAATCGGCCCCGAAAGGTGATTTCACAGTCATTGCACAGAACCACCTTTCAGGACCGATTTATGAAATGACAGTTTCACAGTTCATGAGATAGGCCCACAAAAACTCTATGTTGAAAATGTGGTGAAAAAACTCAAAATTACTGTTTTATTAGCATGTTGCTATATTGTTCACAAAGATACTGTAAGTTCGTGAATTTTCAATATTTTCACTCCAGATTTTCAACATTGCCATTTTACCACACCTCCTTATGAGCAGTATAGCTGTCATTTTTCACATTTCACCCAAAACGTGTTTCTGCCCATGTAGCGCACAATGGCGCAGTTGGTGCGTGAAATCAATGTTAGGGACAGATTAAGAAAATCACAGTGACACTGTTCATGAGCAGAGGTGTTAAAATGGCTATGTTAAAAAATTGGTGAAAAAAGTCCATAAAATGATTGTGTTATGAGCGACCATTGTGCAGTTTCCATGCACCCTCGTAACTTCAGGATTTTTAATATTTTCAGTCCAGATTTTCACCACTGGCATTTTTCCACACTTCCTTATGAACAGTACAGCTGTCATTTTTCACATCATGGCTGAAATGTGTTTTCGCACTTCCAGTGCAGAAATGTGTGGCTGCTGTGGGAAATCACTGTTCGGGACAGATTAAGAAAATCACAGTGACACTGTTCATGAGCGGAGGTTCCAAAATCCCTGTGTTGACAGTCTGCTGTAAAAAATCCTCAAACTAACTGCATTATGGGTGTGCATTGCACATTTTTTTATGCGCGCTTGTGACTTCACCAGTTTTTTTATATTTTCACTGCAGAATTTCAACATTGCCATTTTTTGTACCACCCCATGAACAGTACAGCTGTCATTTTTCACATCCTGTTTTCGAAATGTGTTTTCACACCTGTGGTGCCAAATGGCGTACTCACTGTGTGAAATCAGCTTTCAGCTAACAAACTGATATTGCCACTGTTCATAAGGTGGGGGTCTCAAAAAACCCATGTTGAAAATTTGGAGTGAAAATGCCAACGAACGCCTGAGGCGTTAGGGTTTCTGACCATAACGCCCCAGCCTGTAGAGATTGACAGGCATCAGGGGTGTGACTTGGGATTCTTGCCTGTAATGCTCATACCATTTCACACCCTGCAGCCATTGAGAGTCATCGAGGTGTGCCTTGGACTCTTCGGCCCCAAAGTTCACCCCATTCTCCTATACAGGACCCATCTCACCATATTTCCTGATGGAATGGGGTGAGCATTGGGGCCAAAGACCCTAAGGCACACCGTGACACTTGTCAGTGTCTGCAGGGTAGGATGTGGTGAAATGGCATGGCCGTTATGCCTAATGACCCAAAGGCACACCCCAATGCCTGTCAGTCTCTGCAGGGTGGTGGTGGGGTAGGCTTCAGTTCAATACTTCACTGCCATTCCTATTATGCAGCTCTCTAACTCCTACACTACCAATGCCAATGCCAGCAAACAAACATACAGCATTGAAAAATGCTTGTTTTTTTTTTGCCTGAACACAGTCTAGTCATGCAAGAGTTTGGATTTGCTGGCTCTGGCCCACTGGTTATCCTTGTCCCTCAATGCCTATGAGTTCATAGCTGAGCTAAGGACAATTTTTTTCTTAGCTTTCAGTTTTACTAAGGAATCATGCCCATTTATAATGGAGAGAAGTTGTTGATGAAGAAATTCTGCAGTTGTATGTACAGAAGGAGCTAGATAGAAATCCTGCAAATTAATGTTTGCCAAATCACAGAGATAACTAGTGAAAATAAGATTTTTCATAAATTTTCTTTGCGCGTCTGATACAGACTACTGCATTATGGTTGCAGCAGTCATTGTCAAATATGACCATAGCTAGACTTTTTGCAGTTTGTTGGTGAGTGCAATGTCCAGTATCAAGGAATTTGATGGATTTTTAGGGTTGGGTCTGGTGGGTTCATTAACTACTTGATGTAAGCCAAATTCATCACATAGCAGCTTATGGTCATTAAATTTTGAAGAGAGTCAATCTAAATTTATGGCTCCAAGAAATATGGTTTCATTGCTATGCACAGTGAGGAACTTAGAGGGTTAATCAGTTTTGAGCTGCCTTCAGAAGGTCTATAGCACTTAATAATATTGACATTCTTATTTCAGGTCAGGGTTACAAATATCTTAAAGCATTCACGTTCCTGGGGCATAATAGAGAGTTAATGACAGATGAAGAAAAAGAAAACTCATCTTTAACATAGAAGATTATGCCTCTCCCTTTAGAGGTTCTGTCGAAATGATACTGGACATAGTTGGGGATATCAGAGATTCTGTGGATGATAGCACCATTAAGCCAAGTTTGAGGCCCACATTTTCAAAGGAGATATGCAGCCCAAAATAGAGATGTGCCACACATCTCAGAAAATGCTCAGAAGCATGATTTTCAAAAGGGAAAGATGTGGCACGCATTTCTGACTACGTGATCACACAGAAATAATGTATGCAGTGAAAATAAAGGGGGTGTATCCATGAATATGCCACTCATCTCTCTGTTCAGCCAAAATGTGTGGCACATTTGCAGTGCATCATAGAAATGAGCTGGTCAAAGTTAGGCAAACAAAAGGATGGCCTAAATCGGCTGGCCACCCACAGGTAGGCCGCAGAACTGCAGGCAGGCCATCCAGAGACAGCCCTCAAAGGTACACCAGAACATGCTGCAGGCACCAACACACAGCAGACATGCCAGGATGGATGTACCCAGAGCCTCAGGTGCTGCATCACCACTGGCACCATCCAGGGAGCAACCCCCCCACACCGCACCCTGGACGTAGACACCCAGCAGCCACATGCCAATGCTATCAGATGCCCTCCGAGCACACCAGTGGAGCAGACAGCCACAATGCAGCACATTTACCAGGGGCCACGGCCTGCACCCATGTGGCCTGCAGGGTGTCACCTGGTGGTGGCATGCACCATGGGTGCATCTGTGGCAACAGTGCCCAGGTAGCTTGGTGGTACTAGTGGCAGCATGGCATGGGCCAGGGACTGACCTGTGGCACACACCCATGGTTGTACACTACAGGTGCACACAGGTGGGACCCATCCACCTGGGTACCCGGTACCTTCTGCACATTGCCATCCCTTGCAATTCTCACCATGGTCCCCACATACAGGGGTGTGTGGGGCACTGCAGGTGACTGTATACAGCATACAGAGCTGGAGGATCGCATGTGTGTGGTATACTGATCAGACCGTGTCACCCTGTGCCCTTCCCTGTTTCTTGTCCAGTTGGGTCCCTGTGGCCACTGTCAAGGTGGGCCCCCTGTACCACAGTCCAACACTGTAAATTGTTATGGGTAATAGCACTGTACCCAGGAAATTATGGTCCACCCACCCACACACATACATTCCATCACACCTGCCTTCTAGGCTGCAGTACCTCCTGTTCACCATTGTGGGGTAGTGAAGCAGCCCTGCAAAGCTGGAACTGAGCATGCCAGTGGTATGTAAATGGCCTGAATACATTTCAGTATTGAGCTGTAAATGCGTAGTTTGGGGACAGACTGCGCAATGAGGTCATTTGCATATCCTGACCGAATATTGCAAATTTGCTCACCGCGCAAGTGGCTTTGCATTGTGCAGTTCCTTGTGCTCTGCACTGGGTTCTGGGCCCCTGCTGCACTGAGCATCTCCCACTGCATGACTGCGCATGTTTAGGATATTCAGCCACACATGCATGATCGCATCTTACAGTGCAGCTTTTCAATATACCATTATTTTGTGCTGGCACATCTCATTTGCACGGTGTAGGCACTTGCATGATGCGGCCTAAGATGTTTGAATATGAGGCCCAGAGAAGTATATCAGGGATGGTTAAGCATGTCCAAATTTTAAAACTATGTAGTTCTTTAATTGGACTACAAATGCTGACTGCCATCATTTTTACCCAGGGAGACTAGTAACATTGGAGGGTGACATGCAGCAGTCTAGAGGACCGAGATTTACTTTAATGTTGACACAGCTCATGAGGAGCAGTTCAATTGTTTGCTTGATAAGGTGGAAGATTTAACTCTTTTTACCCCAATTCCAAGGTGGTAAAAGGGGAGTACGCCATATGGTGGCAAGCAGAGTTATGTTGCTTCAATACTAGAATACTAGATTTACAGACCATTGAGTAGGGGGCCACCAGAACCTCAGCCAGTCTTGATCAATTAGAAGTTCACAGAAAAACTTGCTCATCAGAATGTAACAATATCAGTTGTAGGTGGATGGTAAAGCAGGGTTTGAGACCATCAGTATGAAATGGGAGGTCAGCCCAGATTAATATCAGTAACAAACTTAGTACTTGCATCTTTGAGGCAAATCAGAGTCAGATAAAGTGGAACGAGACTCTCAGGGCAGGCAGACTAGTACAGCCTTCTGTTGAAAACAGGTAGGCAGTGAATGGTAATGTCCCATGAAAAGGAATAGTACGATACGAAATAGTGTTAATTTTATTTTAAATTTTAAAATTCTTAGGGGAGCACACCCAGATTAATTTATACTGCCTGTTTAGGTAATCACTGTGGAGAGAATAATGTTGGTGTACCTCAGTGTGTGTGCCCAGTTCTCTGCTGTTTGATTGTCTATATGGTTCTATATATTTATAGTGAATTGCTAAGATGCAGCTATAGTGACCTAACTCCAGGCTTTTGTTTAAAAAAAAAATTAAGTTTTTAGCCCTAACAGCTCTGAAGTTAGCCCTTTCTAAAGACAACTTCTTCAGAAAGGGTTAGTGTTTGAACAACAAGGGCTAGAAACATTTTTTTTAATGAAAGTTTGGAGTCAGGTCAATACAACTGCATCCTGTTGATACATTTTCAATGCATAGATAGACTGAAAAAAAAAAAGCACTTTTGCTCTATTTACAATTCACTATTGATTTTTACAATGTCGACATGTATAGATGTTTGTCAATAAATTGACAGTATATTGGTCTAACTGTAAGCTTTCATGTCACCTCAATGGCCCAGCAGCAATGTGATGCACTGCTCTGTAGGTGACCTGAGTACAGAAGCAAGTTAGGGAAGTTGCATCCGTAGGAAGGCCGGACCACTGCAGCTGCTGCTTGCCACAGCACTGTGGCCAGGGAGGGTCAGCGTCAGGCATCTGGTTGCACAGTGACCCTCACAGTGGGCCAAGGGAACTTACTCACTCTGCAATATGTGAACTGCATGCAAATGAGGCCACTAAAAAAAGAGTAACAGAGGAGCGCACACCACAGTCCTTGAAGGTGCTCTAGTGAAGGACAAGACAATCATAAAAGCAGAGAACTAGGCACACACCAGACTGGATATTTAAAGAGCAGCTGACACCTTCAGGATAACGTAAGCAAAACATAGTATTTAGACACAGTTCAGTTTATATTTCACATTAGTTCTTCATTTTTCCTTCCCGTTATTTATTACTGAGGCCATCTGCATGAAAACAGGATCTCTGCTCCAGAAGAGTTCATCTATTGCTGTTGCTTTCTCTGCACCTGAGGTCCTAATGTACTACTTGTGACATCACATTTACTCCCATTGCAACAGATTGTGATGTCTCAACAGAGGATTGTGACATTAAGTAGGGAGTAAGTTACAGAGGCAGATGATCTCTAACAGATTAAGATCATGTATTCATGCAAATTTCCTCTGTAATAAAGGATGGGGAGGAGAAATCTATAGAATATATTTGGAATGTAAGCTGAATTGTACCTAAGTATTATGTTTTTCAAAGTTTTCTTTGAGGCAACAGCAGATCTTTAAGCAATAATATATGCCTGAGGATTACATCAATGGCCTGTTAATTACCCCTTGGAGTTGTACTGTGGCACAAGGTGTAGCTGAGTGCCACATGCCCACAGGGTGTGATTAACTGGCCATTAACGTAATCATCAGACATACCTTATTGCTATTACAAACAAGCATTTGTCAATGCCAAATGTTGTCTTGTTGACATTGGCATTGGTAGTGTAGGAGTTAGAGAGATGCACAATAGGAATGGCAGTGAAGTACTGAACTGACGCCAACCCCACTCTGCAGAGACTGACAGGCATTGGGGTGTGCCTTTGGGTCACCGGCCATAACGCTCATGTCATTTCACCATATCTTACCCTGCAGATACTGACAAGTATAGTGGTGTGCCTTGTGGTCTTCGGGCCTTACACTCACCCATTCCATAAGGAAATATGCTCAGATGGGTGCAGTATAGGAGAATGGGGTGAACTTTGGGGCCAAAGACTCCAAGACACACCTCGACACCTGTCATTGGCTGCAGAGTTGGGGTGGGGGTGAAATGGAGTGAGCATTACAGCTGATGATCCCAAGTCACACCCCTGACACCTGTCAGTCTCTACAGGGTGGGGCGTTACAGCTGTAAACCCTAACACCCTATGCGTTTTTTGTCATTTTCACTCCACATTTTCAACATGGGCTTTTTGTGACCCCACCTCATGAACAGTGGCACTATTAGTTCATTAGCTGAAAGGTGATTTTGCACAGCGACTGCGCCATTTGGTGCCACAGGTGCGAAACACATTTTGGGCAAGATGTTAAAAATGACAGCTGTACTGTTCATGAGGAGGTTTTGAAAAAATGGCAATGTTAAAAATCTGGAGTGAAAATATGAAAAATTGGTGCAGTCATGAGCGTGTGTAGAAACTGCACAATGCATGACCATAATGCAATTATTTTTGGGATTTTTTTAACCACATTTTCAACACAGGCATTTTGGGACCTCCCCTCATGAACAGTGGCACTGTGGTTTTGTTAGTCTGTCCCGAAAGTTGATTTCCCACAGCAACTACACCACTGTGCGCCATAGGTGCGAAAACACATTTCAGGCAGGATGTGAAAACTGACAGCTGTGCTGTTCATAAAGAGGTGTAAAAAAATAGCAATGTTGAAAATCTGGAGTGAAAATATTAAAAATTGTCGAAGTTACAAGTGTGCATGGAAACTGCGCAATGCATGCTCATAACGCAGTCATTTTTTTTCACCAAATTTGCAACATGATCTTTTAGGGACCCCACCTCATGAACAGTGGCGCTGTTGTTTTGTTAATCAGTCCTGAAAGGTGATTCAGTTCAGTGACCACGAAATCACCTTTTGGGAAAGAGTAATGAGATGACAGTGCATGTGTTCATGAGGTGGCACCCCAAGAACCCCATGTTGAAAATCTGGTATCAAAATTCCCAAAATTGGCAGAGATATCCACCTAAGTTGAACCCCTTCCCCCCCATTGCCTGCCATTATAAAGCTTACCACATTTTGTTCGGTTCCCAGTCGGCTTTTGAAGAATTCAGATGTGTTCCCTCTCCATAGAAGATTGCAGCACAGGCCCTCCAGAGGTAAGTATGGGGTGAGGGGGGTGCGGGGAGGTGGGGTGCGCAGAAGGTGGGTGAAGGTTGAGGGAGGGGGCGTGGTGGGATGACAAGGGATCATTTTTTTTTTTACAGGTAAAAAAAAAGAAACTGAACTTCAGGGGATGGTTTTCTTTATTTACAGGTAAAAAAAGATGATTTGGAGAACACCGGGATGGGCTCCCCAGTGTGCCATGAGTTTCGGGGGGACATGATGCTGACAGGGATTGGGCACCCCCATTGGCAAAGAAAGTGTGTGTTAGGGGTGAGGAACATGATGCTGATGGGGATTGGGCACCCCCGTCAGCAAACAAATTGAACTGGTGTGGGGACATGCCAACACGGGGATTGGGCATCCTCGATGTTGGCTTTGTGGGGATTGTGTGGCGGGCAGCAGCAGCCGCCATATTTATTGGAATGTTTCACTAGGAAAGGCACATAACAGAGCCTTGTCATGTGATGCTCCAATGAGGAAACTGCACCTCACTGGAGTGGCAGATTTCTTTCAACTCTGTGGCTCTCTTCGAAACTGCTGTCATTGCTAGCATGCTTACTAATAGGTGGCTGAGGGATGTACCCTCTAAAGTGTTCCCTGCCTTTGCCAACACTGACACACTTCTGAATGTGCTACTACCTCAAGATGTTGCTTCTGTACATGCAAGACAACATAACAGTGTTTTAAAAATTGTACAGATGTTGTTGTCTTTTCTTTTTATTTTTAGATGAAAAACAATGAAAAATAGTTCTTCTGCCTTGACTGGTGAGTGATGTAATGTCCAGATTCAGGAGATCGACGTCTACATTTGTGCAATGTTGTCTAGCAACATGTGTAACATCAGGATCGTGACCCCCACACATGCAACTGGTTGCAGGAGTTTGAAAAATAACCGCTGTCAGAGCAATCAGTATTGCATTCAATGAGGAGCATGGTGTGAGTCAGAAAACATTGTTTTAAATAATGCAAAGCACACAAGTTCGAACCTTCACCACAGTATGTCAGACTCTGAAAGTGCTTCTCACTGCAGGCATACTACAACGCCACATTCTTTATGTGTGTGAAATGTTTGCTCTGCCTTTTTCTACTCCATCTGTGCATTGTTTGGGCCCATCACAGGCACAGATTGCAGGATATGGGCTGGTGAACTCACTGTGGCCATCCTTTTTAGTTCTTACACCCTCTTGCATCCAGCCGAGCCATGTGGGATCTCAGTTTACATGAATGGGAGCGGGAGGGTATCACCATATCCTTGTCCATGTTCCCCCCCCATCAACAGTTATTTCACTAGCAACTGTTTAACATTTTAAGAATGGCTATTACTATCAGCTGATGTAGGTGGTACTTTTACAATCACTGTTAGAGAAACTAAATGGTGGCAGTACGGAACTGTTTACAGTTTTGAAGTGAAATTCTTTTGAAAATGGGGACTTTTTAGCTTGTCAAGCCACATGTGAGTGGCTCTGTAGCACATGGCTGCTAATAAAAGTTTAACATAGGGCTACTAGAATGCCAGTAGACAATCTGAGCCCTTAACTGTTAATGCCCCTTCTATAAGTAACGGATAACTCTCTACAGGGCGTGCGGTTGCGCTTTGATATACACACGCCTTGGTGTGCATTACGACACATGAGGCCACAGGCCGAGTGCGTTTAAACCGCCCAAGGCATGCATATATCAGAGCATGACCACACACCCTGTAGTGGGTTATCCATCTTATAAAATGGCTACAAATATGGGTGGGGGGAGAAAAAGTAGTCCCTGTCTGCAGAAGTGAATGGGTTGCCTTTCAGTAATCACATCCTTATACTGACTGTGGCACTCATGGCTTGATTTGGGAGTTATCTGCTTCTGCAGTGTTATCTTATGTCAATTAAATTTATGTGCAGTAGGATTCCTTATATGTGTCTTGCACCAGGAACATCTGAACCCAAGGTTCATTCGGACTGAGGGCAGTATTGTACTGTTAAACTTGTCTGACATCATCTGTTTTTTTTAATGAGTATTTTAAACCAATGGGGATTTTTTTCTGTTTTTCTCTGCATTATCTAGCTGTTATAAGTATTGTATTTTCCAAACAACTGCCATGAGCTTCTGAAGAAGGACTGGTTGGTCCGAAAGCTAGAGCACTTTGTTCTTGTTACATCTATGTTGGTCCATTAAAAGGTATCAAATCATTTGCTTCTGGATCTAATTCACAGAAGGTAATATGGCTGATCCTGCCATAATTATAACATTTTAATTTATAGGTGATAATCATCTGGTTGATCCTGCCATGTTTAGAAAAATGATTGCAAACCATATTTGGTTGATCCTGTGGTTTTCAGCCCATCTTTCCTTTAATCACTTTCACTTTCATCCCTGTAGTGTAGCATGACCGAGCGGTGTTAATATTGGTAAAGGACATGCTGCCAGATATCTAAAACAACGCATCTTCGCTCCAAAAAATATGTTACATCATTTTTTTACAACTTATGTAGAATTTTGTAAAGGAAGTGTCTTATGCTTCCAGCACTTCCACTTGCATCCCCGTAGTGTAGCATGACTGACTGGTATTAATGTTGGTAAAAGAGTACTAGCCAGCATTTTAAATAACACATCTTCCTTTCAAAAAGTACATAAAATCAATTTTTTTTTTTTGCAATTAACTTTATTTTTTCTTAACATAAGCATAACCCAGCACTTGTCGTGAATGGATGGTACTGGTAATTATACAGCGAGAGCAAAATTACATAAAACCCCAAAACAAGGAAAGATAAACATAAGACAACACAAACCCCACCCTCTCCCACCCAACTGCAGCAGGCACCTTACCATTCCCTGCTGGGGGTAACAAACCATGTAGTGGCCACAATGGCTCTGTACTAAACTCTAGAGAAAGCTTATATAAGAATAACGAGACCAAGGCATTGGCACAACACTAATCCCTTTAACCGAAAAAAGGGGCTATATCATAGAGAGGGAGGGAGGAAGGATCTGTTAGAAGAAATATTGCCAAGGGAATATTAAACTTACTGTAGGGGAGGGAATAAGAAGTAGAAACCAATAAAAAAGATATAACAGGACCCATAGCCTATCCTGGGAAATAAAGTTTAACAATTAAAAAAGAACTTTGCCCCAAGAGTCTCCTATGAGGAGACTAAATGGAGAAGGGGACAAAAGGAGAACGGTTCAGCTTAGCCTTAGTAACCAAATTTGTTTCTTAGATTTAATAGAAAGTCACCCCAACAATTCTGAAACTTCTCACTGGTATGGAAAATCCAGGCTACACATCTCTCCGGATTTAGAGCACTGAGAAGTTCAGCCCACCCTTCTTTAAATGAGGGTTCCCGATCATCTTTCCAATGTCAAAGTATTAGCAGCTTAGTAACCACAGCAACCATAGCTACTTGTACCTTTTGAAACAAAGTAGGGATCAGTGAGTACATACCTAACAGGCATGCATCCTCATTGAAAAAAGCTGCAGTATTGAACTATGGTGTCACCCATTGTTTAACGGAGTTCCATAGTTTAACAATTTTTGGAAATGCCCACAATTTATGATGTAAGGTAGCAAATTCAAACCCACAATCCCCACATTCGGCTGAGGGTAGTTTTTTAATCCGAAATAACTTGGCGGGCGTATAATATAGATTATGCAGAATATTGAACTGGATATTCCTTAAACGGTCTTGTTTAATTAAGACATAAATGTCTGTCCAAATCTTTTCCCAGGTTTTGACCGGGAAGGCTTTGTTATAATTATTTTTCCAGTAGTAAGCTATGGGAGTAAACCTGGACATGATATGGGTCAAAATTGATTTATATAACTTAGCTATTGCTTTCTGGCTCTTGGATACTGCCCACAAGCTACTTAGCATGGTTCCAGCCCTCTCTGACCATGGAGGTTTCCCCAAGAAATGATAAATACATTGGCATATTTGGTACAATCGAAAATGGCCCTTGTGGGCCACTCCAAATTTCGATTGCAGTTCTGGAATAGATAAAAGGGACTTGCCCGCGGGAAAGCTTTCTAAATGTAGCTTAATAGAACAGTTGCCTGGAAAAGTTCGAATTGGGTTCTTGCCTATCTGTAAATTTGGATTATTTAATAATGGTTGCCTTAGGTCCCTTAGGTTAGATTTCTGAAGCAAAGAACAAAGTTGTTGCAAGGCCCTCATATCCCAGCCAAGGGGGGAGTTCTTCACTTTCAATGAAGCATTGGACCAAGGGGTGTATAAAAGGGTCTGTAAGTCTATCCTGCAAGAATTTGTTTGCAACCAGTCTAAAAACAACCAAGGAGGGGTGCTCGCTAGAGAGACTGTAGTAGATAGCCAGTGTAAAAATCTATTAGCATGGATAGCTAAATAATAGACATAAAAATCAGGTAATTGGAGCCCACCCAACCCTTTAGAGCAAGTAAGCTTAGCATAAGCCCTACGTGGAGTTTTACCTTTCCAAAGAAAATCAGAGTAGATCCTACAAAGGGACACAAAGAAGGACTTTGGCAGGTAAATATTAAGGTTACATAGAGGGTAAAAAAATCTGGGCAAAATTGACATTTTAAGAATATTAGCCCGGCCCCAAAAGGACAGTGGTAACTTATTCCACCTCGCCAAATCTTCTTTAGCAATTTTTAATAATGGAGCTAGATTAAGGTCTTTGAGATTAGTGAAGTCACTAGATATCTTAATACCAAGATAGGTTAAATATTCACTTTCCCAGTGTAACCCCATGGATAGGCTCCAATCTTTGGATAGGAGAGGGGATAGCGAATAAACTATAGTTTTATTTCTGTTGAGCTTATAACCTGAAAAAGAACTAAAGTGGGAAATAATTTGTAACTCACGAGGGAGAGACTGCCTGCTGTTCAATATGTGAACAAGCAAATCATCAGCAAAAAGAGATAGTTTACATTCGAGATGCTCCAAATGTATACCCCTTATTGCTTCGTCCAGTTTTAAGAGTCTAGCTAAGGGCTGTATGTACAAATTAAATAAATAAGGAGAGAGAGAGGGCAACCCTGACGGGTACCTCGGCATAAAGGGAATATGTCGGAAATAAGGTTGTTACATTGGATTCTAGCTGATGGGCAAAAACACAAAACGCTGATTTGATTAACAAAGGGTTGCGGGATACCAAACTTTTGCAATGTCACAAACATATAGTACCATTCCACTCTGTCAAAAGCTTTTTCTGCATCCAGGGATACCAAAGCTGCCTCCAACTCGGAAGCCCTGGACACAGAAATTAAATGAAATATCTTTCTAAGGTGGTCTGCTGAGTTACATCCTGCAACAAACCCTGCCTGTTCAGGACTCAACAAACTTTCCCACACACTCGCCAGTCTATTAGCCAAGACTTTGGCGTATATTTTTATATCGATGTTTAAGAGTGAAATGGACCTATAGTTGCTAATCATTGATGGATCCCTCCCCTGGCTTAGGTAACAGAATTATTCTTGCTTCAAATAATGATTGCTCAAAATTAGAGTGGGAGCTCCAAAAATTGTACAGTTGCAATAATAAGGGAATTAGATATCCTTTAAAAGTTTTATAAAATAAGCCTGTAAATCCGTCTGGGCCCGGTGCCTTGTCTGGTTTTAGGGAATCAATAACTGCTGAGATTTCCTCTGTGGTAATTAATTGGGACAATTAAAGAGTTTTTACTTTCCTCAGACAGGGATGGTAGATCTGCCCTCTCCAAAAAAGCCCACATCTTTCCATCATGGTCCTCCAACCATGGGTCTGAAGTATATAATGTCTTATAATAATCTCGAAATAGGGTTATTATCTCCACAGGGTCAGTCACCATAGCTTCTGTCTGGGGATGTCTGAGAGCTGTAACCCATTTGGATGTGGATTGCTGTTTTAATTGCCAGGTAAGTAACTTGCCCGCTTTACTCCATTGACCAATGTACGAAGCCTTTAATAGAGAAGCAGATCTCTCCACCTTCTCTAATAATACGCTAGCATAAGTGGCTCTCAAAGTAGATAGTGCTTGCTCTTCTATGGGTAAAAGCTTATTGGTCCCTTTACTTTCCAAATTTTTAATTTTAACTAAACAACTATTCAAGAGATTATTTTTCTTTTTTTTTTGAATTGTAGCTCCCCCCGCCAAGTTGCCTTCAAGGCTGCCTACACCTGGTCTATTGCAGGAATAGAACCCCAATTAAACTTTATAGTGCTTTGTATAAAGTTTTGGAGTTTTGCAATAATTTGGCTGTCTTTTAACAATCTATTGTTCAGAGACCATGAGTGGGACCGGACCGGAATATTAGGTAAAGCACACTGCATTAGGATTGGAGAATGGTCTGAAATTACTCGAGCCAAGATTTTAGCATCAGCTATGTTTGACAATAACTGATGGCTGGTTAAAAAATAATCGATTCGAGAATAACTTTTGTGTATTGGAGAAAAGAAAGTAAAATCTTTACTTAACGGGTTGAACACTCTCCATGGATCCAAAAGGCCCAGGGACGATATAAATTCCTTTAAGGCTCTTTGCGCAGGCGAGGAACTTGCCCCCCTGCAAAAGGTACAGTCTAGGTCATTAGTTTGCACCAGATTCCAATCACCTCCTATTATAAGGGGGTAATGCAGAAAGGGAGCTAGAACCATAGCCAAGTGAATAAAAAAGGACGAAGATTCAATATTTGGACCATAAACTGAACCCAAGACAATATCCAGGTTGCCTAATTTGCCTATGACAAAAATGAATCTCCCTTCAGAATCGGGGACGGATTCCAGTGGCGTGAAAGGAATTTTTTTAGCTAGGAGCAAAGCCACCCCCCATTTATTAGAGCTAAATCTGGAACCAAAAACTTGGCCAACCCAACTCTTTTTAAAATGGTGCAATTAATTGCTCTGGGGGCAAATGTGTTTCTTGCAAAAACACTATTGAAGGGTCGTATTTAGCAAGATGGTTTAAAATCACATATTTCTTCTTATTATCTCTCCCTCCTTTTATATTCCAAGAAAGAATGTTTAAACAATTAGTCATAACAGTATCTGCAAATGTGCCGTTTGCCAACAGTTAGACGAAGGCCTACGGTGCTGCCGTCCCCCCTCCCTGAGCAAAAGAAAATAGAAATCCAATGCTCCCATGTTGATTTGACATTTTCCCTGTAACTCCAGGGTGATATTCCTGTGTTTTCCTGTAGATTACATTATTTCCTATGGAAGCAGAATTGCCCTGTTTTCCTGTATAACCAATGCAAGTCTATGGGAAGAGTTTTCCTCTAGATGCCTCCAAATCCCTGTAAAATACAGGAATCCCTGTAGATATGGGAGCCCTGGAAATCCCAATAACCATAACCCACCCCCCAAGCTCAAAAATAAACCCTACCAATTTTAACTTATTTACAGAACTATATACCCAGGCCCGTAGCCTACGCCACAACAAATGGTCCATGGTGCTCGCAAAAGAGTGAGCTCCCCTCCTCTGCCTCCCCCCAAACTGAGAGACTAAACAAAAAAGGGCTGAGTTGACAACACCCTTCTTGTCTCAACAAAGAGTCTCTCTCCAAAAGCAACCACCTTTACTATATGTAATAATTACATGGTCTAATACCCCAAACATCATTAACCCATGTGAACACAGTAAGAGAGAAGGGATACAAAGGGGGAAGTCAAATGTAATCTAAACACAATACCTTGATTTCCCCCACTTGCTCAAACTGTAATCTAGGATTATATAAATGGGGCTATAATCGTGTCCACGGATGTATCTACAACAGCTGAGAGCTACAGGGGCATGGCAAATTCTGTGCCACCCTACCCTCAAACTGTGCCCTTTACCAACTTAGACAGGAACTCTATAAATACTCCTTACATCCGTGGACCGATAATCTTCAAATTGTAGATCAAAGTTCATCAGGTATTCTCACCAGAACTGTCTAGTTTCAGTAACCAGAGAAGTTAGAACATATAACATGAAAAGGGTCCCTCCAGAAAGGCGATCTATAAAACGATCGTACATCATAACTCCTGAGACAATATCTAGACTTTAAGTGAAACACCCGATGAGTTACTAAAATACCATTAACCTGAATTACACTCTGTAGAGATTTAGCCAGAAGAAGGAGCTCTTATCAAAGAGCAAAAATTCGGGAGAATCGAATTACAGTAACACTGCAGCTGAAGGGAGAAAAAAGGCTGCACGAATAAGCTATTCAGCTTGCTTGACCTATACACAATAATGTACCACCATCTAGTGGTCAAAAATGACTATCACAACCCTAGCCCCCACAGTACCGATCTGCCGGAATGAGAAAAGGGTAATAAAAACCCGAAGTAATTAAACCAGAAATACTATTGTCCCAATGCAGACACCACTATTGAGGCGAGACAGAAAAACATTTTCATTGCAACCAGTCATTTCAAGAATGAGCAGTCCTATAATCGGCTTTCTGCTCCTACATAGAAGGTCTTTCTAGAAGATTCTCAGCACAGGCTTCAGATTCCTTATAGTTAGGCTGGTAATCTCTCATTTGGGAAATAAATCTGGATAACATTTCTTCAAAGCCTTAATTGCCTCTTCTACAGTGTCGAAACACTTTGATCCTTCTTTTAAGGCCACCTCCAATCGAGCTGGGTACAGCATACAATGTTTTATACCTGCTGCCCACAATTTTGAAGTGACAGGACGATAAGAAGCTCTGAGCTGGTGGGTTTTTAAAGTCAGATCAGGGACAAGCCTCCATTTTTTACCTTCCCATAAAATAGCTGATAGTTTCCTGGCTTCTCTGTTAATAAACTCCCGATCCAGATAATTCAGCAACTTAAATATTATAGGTCTTGGTGGGTCAGACGGAGCTGGCTTAGCTCTCGGGGACCTATGAGCTCTTTCTATAATGAACTCTGGACCATTTGGGGAAGGTCCCACCGTTTTCTTCAGGAATTTCTGTAGAAACTGAATAGTATTCGGTCCTTCTTCTCCTTCAGGCAACCCTATTAAAACCAGGTTGTTCATCCTGTTCCTTCCCTCAAGATCTTCAAGATGATCCTCCATTTTTGTCAAAGATTTTTTAACTTCCACTAGCTCTGGTTCCATTCTGTCTTGTTTTCTCTCAACTGAAGCTATTCTTGCTTCGGTATCTGTGACCCTCTGGGCTAGCTGGGTGAGTGCTGGCTTAAAATCAGCCACGTCCTCAATTAGCTTCAACAAGGCTTCTTTAATCGAAGTTAGCTTGGAGTAAACATGGGAGGGCGACAACTCCTCCAATGTGCTTTGGGGTGAGGAACTACGATGAGGGCGCTTGGCTTCTGACTCCTGCGCAGCCTCTTCTTGATCCAATAAATTAGACATGTTGCAAATACTTATAACCCACTAGTTGTACCACTTCTGATTCTCGCACTTATTAACAACTGAAATAGCTATAAAAAACAAATGTGAAAGGAGGTTATCCGCAATTATGAGGCAGAAAAAGCGGAGCTCTGACAGATGTGTCTTACCCTCTGCAAAGCATCACGTGACTCCTAAAATAAATTTTTTAACTTCAACTTATTTAGATGATTCTAAATGAAGCCACTGACTGTACAGAGAGGAAAGCAAGCGAGTCAGTGGATTCAGAAGGAAAGACGCTAGCGTGAGTGAGTGTTGCCATAGAAACGGTAGCTCTGGCTTGCGTCTTTCTTTCTGAAGCTGCCAACTTGCTCACTGTCCTCTCTGTACAGTTAGTGGCTTCATTTAGAAATATCTAAATAAGCTGAAGTTAAAAATGGATTTTATGTGCTTTTTTAAATGAAGATGTGTTATTTAAAATGCTGGCTAGTACTCTTTTTTTTTTTTTTGTTAATACTTTCTTTTTTTAACCCTCCTTACTGCCCATTAGCCCCCACTCCTTCGGACCTGACCATTCCCAGTGGACTCTCCCCACAGAGTCTGCCCCTAGAGTGTCAGGTACACTTCTGTATCTGTTGTACCTTCCTCCTCCTAGAGTGCCTGCACACATTAGAGTCTGCCCACGGGAGGTGAACTGGGAGATTAGGTCAGTCATCATCTAGGCGGCTAGTGGGGTATTTCCACATTTTACTCCCTGTTACATCCCACTACCCCTGAGGATGTCAGCACGCAGGACTTAATGTCCAGGCAAGTGGCTTGCTGTCACACGTTACCGCCAAGTGCCCACATTGTTCTCCCTTCCCCGATTCCGAAGAACCGCCTTGTGCCCCGATGTCCATGCTTCTACAGACACTGGTGCATCAGGTGCGAAAAGCACCCCTAGGAACCCACCCCTGGAGAAGGAGAGCATCCATTGGGATGCTCAATCCTCCTCCGACCCCCGGCAGCCCAAGTCCGTTCCCGAATCTGGGTTGCCGGCATGGTGCGAGGTGTGGCATCCCAGCGCCTCAACCTTCAGTGTAACTGGGCCGGCTGGCTAGTACTCTTTTATCAACATTAATACCATTCAGTCATGCTACACTACAGGGACTCAATTGAAAGTGCTGGAAGCATAAGACACTTCCTTTACAAAATACTACATAAGTTGTAAAAAAAAAAATGATGCAACATACTTTTTGGGGAAAAGATGCATTATTTTAAACATCTGGCAGCATGTCCTTTACCAATATTAACACCGCTCGGTCATGCTGCTCTACAGGACGAAAGTGAAAGTGATTAAAGGAAAAGACGGGCTAAAAACTGCAGGATCAACCAGATACAATTTGCAATAATTTTTTTTTAAACATGGCAGGATCAAGCAGATAAACATCACCTATAAATTAAAACATATTATAATTATGGCAGGATCAACCAGATGTATACAGTGTGGGACAGCTATGTTGATTTTCTTAAGGCTGTGGGTGCCAGCTGAGTGTGGCAACCAGTCTGTGCCAGGTGTGGAGTGATCTCAGTGGTGGTGAGAAGGTTCCAAGGGCTGGAATGTAGTTCAGGTGTGCGGTCATACTGGGAGGTGTACGGTCATTGAGGAATAATGCATGGTCATGTGACATGTTTCATCCAATCAGGACACTGGATTTCCACTGGTTTTCCTTACCCATTTTATAATAAACGTTATTTTACTGCCACAAGCCCAAAAGTGTACAACAGTCACTGGGCTAACACTCCTATACATTATCTCAAAAGAGTATTCTTCAGGGGGTGGGGTTGGCTTGCATCAGCACACATTAAATACCCCAGACAATTAGTAATTTTAAATTGACTGGTTCAACTACGTTCCAGAAATGGTGAAAGATACAATACACTGTTTCAAACAGAGTGTAAAATGGTTAACTATAAGACACACTGAATGCTGTTGAAAACATATGAATCCTCTTCAGTTTTTGCTATATGTGTAAATATTAAAAACTCCATTTAATCAAATAGCAAATTGATGTTCATAAAACAACTTATAAAATGGGCCAAAAAAATCCATCATCCAGATTGTCTATTACATCATCTGACCCGTGTCCTTACCAGATGATATAGTAGACAACCAGCACTATCCTCCAGTCCCGAGCCCCACAACACCACGGAATCAGTGAGCTGTGCCAGCCGAAAACAAAAACAAACTGGCACAGCTAACAGTGCAACAGATTGAAACAGCACTTCCTGCCTTGCAGCTGTGAACCTTGCACCGGGGCAATCTCGCTTACAGTAAAACTTGGCCAATAAAAAAAAAAAAAATCTTCAAACCACAGAAAGGCTACACAGTCAAGTGAAACAAACCTTTTGCTGAATACTTTGATGCCAGTCAAAGCCGAACACACGTCCTAAATGCTGCTGCAGTAGTAGTGCAAGTGGAACTTCCTGATCTATAAAATGCCCACTCCCCACAAAACAGTGAAAAAAGTGAACACTTACTGTGTCTAACCTCCCCCTTCCTACAGAGGCCCTAAATAACTTTGACCCACTGCCCATTTCTTCCTTACAGGCCAGTAACTTCATTTTACTTACTGCCTGACCCATTTGTTCTTTAGGCAAGTCCAGCTCTCACTCCTGTTGCTAAGCCTTTCTGACATCTACGGAATCCCTGTCACCATACTGTCCTTCCAATCTGAGCCGCAGCAACCGACAACTTCACACAAAAATTTGGTCCATTATGAAAAAAAAATTTCTTCTACATTCAAACTGATCTAGTAACAGTTTGAAAACCGCCACTTCGGACAGCGAAGCAGGAAACAACATTGTACGGCGGCTCCTGTGGGACATACTCGGTCTCAGTCAGTCACGCCATCCATCCATCTCCTGAAACCACAAGGAAAAAATGATGTAAAAAGAGAAATTAAACAATGAAAGGAGGAAAAATAAATGCTATCTGTATGGGGGGGAGGCGGCAGCAAACATAGCAGTGACTACATAATTTCACAAGAGACACGGGCGTTCCCGCTGTCCATTAGCTGCATGTAAGTAATATTTTCTGGTCAAACTAATTTTAAAACAAAAAAATATATACTTTGGGGGGTTCTGTGTGTCGGTGGGGTGGAGAGGGGGGCAGAAGAGACACAGATACCACACCAGTATCAGCTAGTAATGTTTAATGAAAAAGCTCCTTTCCAAGAGACTGAGGAACTATTTTTTCTCAAACAATATAATCATATCTCTTAATGTTTTTTATTTACACTTATGTTATTTTTTTTTTATTTAAACTAAACTTCTTTACAGTAGGGCCCATTATATAAGCGCAGTAACACACTCCGAGGTGTGGGTTATGTGCTGATAAGAGCACGCCCAGGGGCATAAGGCACTCGGCGCAAGTGCCTCGTGCCTTAGTACACCCCTGGGCGTGCTCTTATCAGCACGTAACCCACACCTCGTTGTGTGTTATTGCTTGCTTAACAGATTTCTTATGAACAGTATACATACAATAATTGAACATGATGCTTTTGGGGCATATCTATCAAAACAATGAACAGATACAATCACATTCACTTTTACATAGTTGCACAAAATACTATGCATGAGTAGCTTCATCTCATTACAGCTGTGTCTGTTGTCAGTGCAGTGTTTAAAGTGAAGGTGCTAAAGCCAGCTCAATGGCGTAGAGGGCTGAGATGCTGCATGCCTTACCACCACCCATGCTGGCAACCTGGGTTCTGGCCAGCCTGGTGGCGCTGAGGGCTGAGGTGCTGAAAGATTTACCTTGCACCATGCTGGTGACCCATGTTCAGGAACCAACTCAAGTCATCGGGGGTCAGCTGAGGAGGAAAGGATCGAGCATCCGGAGGACTGCTCTCCTTTCCTGGGGAGGGGTGGGATGCATGTCCCCGGCACCCTTGACCCCGGTGGAGACTGAGGGTGCTGCAGCTGGGAACACCCTGTAATGGGGATGGGGGCAGCAGCAGACATCATGTGGGTGAGTGTGGGAGCATGCCCATCACGCTCCACATGTCACTGCATGTCCACACCCCCGGGGTTCTAGCACAAAAAAAAAACCTCTTGCTGAGCACTCAGGTTGCCAACAATGGAATCCCTCTCCCAGAAAAAAACAAAGCCTGTCGAACGGGCAGGGGCTCAGAGTGATCTCGGTCTGTCCCCATCCCCTCCCGGGGGGGGGCTCTGCCATAGGGGCAAGCCACTGTCCTCTGCTGCCACTGCAGGGGCCTGTCTGGGGGAAGTTGAGGATCGGCAGATCAGGGTTGATGGGGAGAGTAGGCACCTCCCCCGCCGAGCTGGTGGTGCACAAATAGAGTTGAAAAAATTCCCTGGGTTCTGGAATGGACCAGGGTTGCTTGGGGGGGGGGGGCTGGCTGGGGAAAGGCAGATTGAGTGTCCCAAAGATAGTTCTGCTCCCTCAGGGAGACGGGACATGTTTGTTCTGCTACTTGCCTGCCACCCAGTGGAGGCTTGGTGGCAGCACAGTGGGACCAGCAGACATGGGTGGGCGGTGTGATAATGCAACCCACTTGTGTGTCAGGATGCACATGTGCAGTTGAGTTGTACGCAGTTCCCAATGGACAGAAATGGAGGAAACCACTCTGGCTCACTTGGCATCCCCCACAAGCTTTGAGTAAGTGTTGGTTAACCTGTATGTCCAAGAGATAGGTTGGTGGTGGGGCTGAGGGGATGCTGCCAGGACCAGGGATGCCAGGAGATAAAGAGGAATAATAATAGAAAAAGAAGTGAAGGCACTGTTTGACAAAATGTTACAAGATCCCAAGGCTGAAACTAATATGCCTGTAAATATAACATTTCAGAAATTCTGTTCCATTCCACAGTGAATCCTGTACTGGCCCAAGGGAGTTTGCTTTCTCTGCAGGACATGAAATGCAGGCAGCAGAGGCCACTGAGAAGGCTCTTACCAATGCCGGGGAGAAGGGAAGCAGTATAGGTGAGAAAAAATCACTTAAGTCACCTACTTGATGGCCTGTGGTGCTGGAAATCCCAAGGTCACTCAGCCTGCACTGTCACTGGATTTTAAACCATGTATCTGGATTGTGTTGGGGCAGAATGGACAACCCCCTTCAAGATCCTACCACGGAGAGAAAGCTGCATGGGAAGTCAGACCCTGGTTGATGGGAGCAGCAGGGCAAGGGGGACAGCAGGCCTGATCATGGTATATCCCTGGGCCAGGGTACATCCCTGCAACAGCATGGGTTGGAGATACAAAGCACCATGGGAAAAAAATATGTTTTTAGCCCTAACGGTTCCAAAGTTAGGTTTAATGAAGACATTTTCTTGAAAAAGAATTAACTTTTGAACCATAAGGGGGAAAAATGTAATCATTCCAAAAGGAAAGCTTAGAGTTAGGTTACTAGAACTGCATCCTGTCAATATATTGATACGTATGTATCAATAGACTGAAAACACGTACTTTGACAATATCAAATATTAAATTAGTTTCTTAATATGATGACATACAGTGATGTTTATTAATACATTGTAAGTGCATTGATAACATTAATCCCTACCCACTTAATTCCAAGATTTCTTTTTTCTTTTTATAGAAGTTTTTCTTGCACTGGGTGCAGGTGAGCACTTTGAGCCCCTTCTTGCTTGCTCAACTAGCTTCCACCTCCCTCAGGATTCACCTGCCTGCAGTTCCCACAGGGATAGCCCCTGTGGTGGGGCCAGGGAGGGGGGGCCATCGTGACTCCCCCAGAGTCACACATCCAGAACCTGGCAGGGTCCTCGGCAATGGCATGGGGTGAGTGAGTGGGGCTTCATGGTACCTGCCCCAATTTTCCATTTTTGTCCCTTCCTGACCAGGTGGCATGCAATGATGCGGTTGAGCTTGGATGTGCACACGCACCACACACCTGCTGCTATCCGTCCCAAGTCCAATGTCATTTACTCTGCCCCCCCACCATTCCTTCATGTGGTGGCAGAGTAGGAATGGTGTGGCATGTCCCCCCTCCCCAGAAGAGGAGAGCAGTACCACCGACACTTGATACTCTCCTTCCCTGGCTAACCCCCATCAACCCAATTCTGCTCCTGAAACTCTGGCCACAGGCATGATGGGCAGTAGTGTGACCACTGCACCACAAATAAAATGAAGTTCTTAGCCCTAATGGTTCCAAAGTTATCCCCTTTCTAAAGATAATTTCTTCAAAAATGATTAACATTTGAATCATAAGGGCTAGGAACTTATTTTTTTTTTTTTAATGAAGGTTTGTATTCAGTATGATACAAATATACCATGTTACATTTAGATACACTGCTAAAGCACTGATACAAATTAATAAACATCAATATGAAAAAATAGTATTAAAATATCGATACAGTAAAAATTCATTTTCAGTACATTGATACATTGAAAGTGTATCAGGTGAGCAGTAATCCATGAAAGGGCGTGCTTTTCTAGAGAACTAATACACACCCTTTCAACACACTGGGAAGTGCATTCATTCTTAAGGAATGCATATCCTAAAGTGGGTTATTGCACTTGTAAAATGGGGGGAAAAAGTAAAAAAAGGTTTTATTATTTTGTAGTTGCGGTAGTAGCAGGTTTTATTTACTTATGGCGCCCTTCCCTGGAAGCTCAGTATGCCAGTACAAAAAATAGAGACAGCAGATAAAATAATAAATAACAACCAACGTAAGAACAAAACACGATATAAAAGTACAGGAATACCAACTCCTAATAAACCAACTTTATCTAACAAATGACCAAATCACACAGCACATAACTTGGATGATCTTGGAGTTAGGTAGTTGCTAGGTTGGTGACAAAACATGCATTTACTGGGAAATGGTCAGGTAACATGTTTGACCAATGAAGTTGCTAGGATTCTGGCAAATTCTGAAGTTAGGCTTCTGCTTAGTGTATTCATTTAGGTCAAACATAAAGTGTTGGTATCTAGTGATTTAATGCGCAGTCAGGTACTGCTTTTTCCAAACAAAAAAGATCTTAGAATTTGTTCTGTGATGGAAAGCCATTCCATAACAAGGCTCATCTATACTGGCCCGACTCCAAGCATTCATTGTAAAATGATGCTTCAAAACACTGATCTTTTTAAAAACAGTTCATTTAGAAAGGTCCATCTTTTGAATCATAAAAGAAAGGAACTTCCTTTTTTTTAAAGAAAAAATCAAAGCTTCGTGTCAGGTCAATATGGCTGTTTCCTGTCACTACATTTTCCTTGTGTCAATACACATTGATAAAGTGAACATCAGTACACCTTTGAGCATAAAATTATTTAGTTTAAAGTGGGTCAGACTGCACACTTAACATGCTTAAAAAAATGTGCTAAACTTCTCCATGGAGGTAGATAATGCTTGAATAATATTTGCTGCTGCATCAGAAGATAGTAGATACAACAAGGAGAAACAACTTTGTTTTTTCCAGTTCACATTGCTTTGGAAATTTGTTGAGAGAAACATTTGGCTTTGGACACTTTCAACAGCTTGAGGCAAGTGTTTTGAAAATTTTTATAGGAGCTAAATTCTGCAGGATTACCAGATGGCTTGTGCTTGAACTAACTGGTATCATGAGATTTAAAAGAAGCAGTAAGCTGAAGGAGGGAGGGAGACCCCTGGGAGATGGTGTCTCTTTACTCAAGTTTGTATGAGGGTAGGTGCTTATCAGGAAACACCAGGAATTTAACTTTGATGTAAGACAAAGCCTGACTGATGTCCTTAGATTGTTTCCCTCTGTCCAATTTGCACTGAGATCTGTCATGAATAACTTTTGGGGGATTTTCAGTCTGTGAGCTTTCTAAACACAGTAGACCACACATTGGCCACTGGATGAGGAGAATGTCTTCATTCAGCAGAATGTCTGAGTTGACTATGCAGCGTGGATGAGTGGTAAGGATCAAGCCAATTATAGAATGGTTTTGATATGTTAAATCAAGGTGATTTGTAGACAAGTTACTATAAGTTGCATGAAGTGTAGGGCCTAGATGGTTTGAGTATGTTTTTTGGAGGTGGAGTCAAGTCAATTCATTTTTAATACCCTAAATGAAGACTAGTTCCCCAGGATGGCAAGTTTAGTGGTGCTGAAGTTGTTATCTAGTCAATACTAGACTGAAAGCTGGGCAGCAGTACATTCCAGCAAAAAATAGAAAAAGTCAGTAATGGGGGAAGATAATCTTGCCACTAGTGCTGTACAAAATAAAAATTCTTCCAGCAGAATCTGGGTGAAATTATGATTTGGCTTCTGTGAAACATTATGGAATTCCTACCACATTTTTGTGAAATTTCACCAAAATGCAACTTTCAGTCTTTCCGGTGTTATTTTAACACCCGTCATGCAAGCATTACCAATTTTTGCGCTAATTACATTGTTTACCAATATGGGGGCCTATTCACAATAGATCTACAGGCTATGCGCATCACACAATACGTGTGCAAAAGGGCATACGTCCTGAACACACGCACAACATGGCCATCTGGCATGCATGTACTGCACACAGATACATGCGTAGGTGTTCTGTGAGCATATACACCACAGCAGTACTATGCACAGGTGGAGGGGTATGGCCACATAACAACATGTGCGCCACCCCCACACGCACAACAGGAAATACATCCATCCAGCACGTGGTGTGGTGTGCACAGTCCTATGCCATGTGGAGGGTTACTGTAAACCACATGTGCACTAGGTCTGCAGGAAGTACTCCATGGACTGTAGGTGCCATGGGTAAAAACTGTTTAGTAACACCACTGTGAAGGACCTCCCCCATGCAACAGAGGTCAGGCACTGGCTGTGCACCAGTCGTGCAGCCACCCACCAATGGCTGGCACAGTGACAAGCAACCAGACAACAGAATAGCACAGGTGGACAGTAGCAATGTCCATCACACTACCCCCAACATTGGCCACAACCCCCTCCATACACATATGGGCCCCACCCCCCTCAAGCCCACAGTCTTGCCATGTGAACCAGTTGACCAGCCTCGAACAGTGGCATGCCAGTGCCATCCAGAATAATGACCCAGACAGTGGAGATATGTACAGCAACAGTTTAATGAAGTATCCAAATGGCACCTTATGCCTCTTACATAATACCATTCATGAATGAGTCATACATACACACATGCAAGCTGCATGGTACACTAAACCATCAACACACAGGTCAAAGGACAAATATATGTAATCTGCATGAAACATATACGAATGGCACTGGATGGAGTATGACAACAGCACAGTAGCCAAGGATATGAGTGAGCCATGTTGTACCTCCTCCTCCATAGAATCCTCACTGGACCCAAGAGGCATGGAGTGGTTATGGCCATATGCCACAAATACCAATCTCCTCAGTGGACCCCTGTACTGCTGTAATGAGAAGAACACAGAGGGAGGACAGGCATGAGTGGCATGCACATGTAGGGCCATACATGAATATTTGCTACATACAGGTACCCTCCCATCCACAGTGTGTACCTTTGATGGCTCATTCACCCTCTAGTGATCCCTGATATTATCTTTATAGTAAACATCCTCACAGCCCACCCTCCATGACAGGAAAGGAGGCTCCTGCAGGGGCCAGCATGCTCGCTGAGCCATCACAAATGCTCCATAAGGCTGCTCCTTCTGAACTAGACCAGGTCACCTGGCCAGCCCCTGGCGTCCTGTGGAAAGAAAAGCAGAGCACAGAGATCACCATTATAGCACACAAAATACATGTAATGCACAGCCATACACACCCTGCCTGTAGCATACATACCTAACCCAGCTCCTCCAGCACTCGCCAAGTGCCCCCACCAGGGGTTGTCTACGTATGTCCTCTTGGACATACACCAGAGTTTCCTGAGGTATGCCCCAACTCTATCAACTTGTGGTACAGAAATGTAGGTAGAGACCTGTGTAGCTGCCATTGTACTACCTGTACGGGACAGATGTGGACAAGTGATGCCTGTGCACAAAGCATCACCCCACAGGCATGGCTCGAACACGCCCCTTTAAAGGGTCTCATGTCTGAGGTGGACAGCTGTGTAGCATAGCAAGCAGCATCCCCACTGGTGTTCCTGATGTCAGGTAGACCACAGGGTTACTCAGAATGTGTCACAGTATGTTAATGAATGTCCTACTTTTGGATGAAAAGGAGGAGCATGAGCAGGCAGTGTGGCCGGGGCCACAACCGCATGTATTCATGCCCTGTCTGGAAACCTCTGCCCTGCGGGACACATATTGCATTGAATGATTCCATGTGGACCATGCAACCATTGCACAGCTGTGAGACCTTGTTCAGCCCACTGAGGCACCATATTCCCACTGGACCCATGTGATGTCCTTGCCAACAAAGGTGCTTTGTGCACTGTCCTACTTATGCCACTGCCTCCTTCCACATGGTGTCAGGGGATGTCAGGGGTGTCATACAGTCATTTGTGTCCAGGGCACTGCAGCAGGTAACAGATGCCCTGTTGCTGCATGTGCATGACCACATGGCATTCCCCACAGCAGAGGTGGGCATATGGTCCACGAAAGAGGTATTGTATACCATGCAGGGCATGGCTAATGTACTAGGGGAAATTGACTGCATGCATGTGGTGATCCTAGCTCTTGCAGTGGCTGAGGAGGCATACTGGAACAGTAAGAGTACCACAATATAAATTATCATGTACTGTAGTATGTGATGCTGTGGGTATCAGCACCAACGTGTGTGCCAGGCTCCCCGGTTCATGTCATGATGCCTGCATCTTTGATAGGTCCTGGCTGTGTGCCCTCCACAGTGCACATGGTGGGGGGGGATGGATGGCTGATAGTTGAGTAGACATCTACAGCACAGCTGCAACACATGTGGATGCATTGACACATGTCATTACAGTACCTGTTGTTTACCCTCTGTGTTGTTTACCCTCTGCATAAGTAAAAGCGGATGCCCACTATGGCTGTACTGACCCTGCTCCTGGAGGCAAATGGTGCTGTGGAGGAGGCATGTAATAATGCCACAGGAAAACACATTCTATGATTGAGAGGACAATAGGGCTGCTGAAGATGAGGTTTCAATGCATGGATCTGAGGGGTGGCACAATGATGCTTGCCCCTGGGAGGACTTGCAGAGTGTTCATGGTATGTGTCCTGTTGCACAACATTGCTGTGCACTGACAGCTACCCATGCCACAGAACAGACATGGGGTTGCCCCACCAGCTGATGGGGAAGTGGGTCTCCAGGAATGTGCTGATGAGACACCCAGCAGATGGGTGGCATACCATTAGGAGGGTATACGTCAGTATGGCACTTTGATGTTGTCCAGACCTGAGTGCCTTCTGCCCCGAAGGGGGGCTACCCATGGTTGCATGGGGTGTTCATCTCTGGATGTGCACATGGTAGTGATATATGGCTGAGTACTGGGAAGGGGGTGCACTGTGCATGTGTACTTGGGGGTGATGTGTGATGCTGTATAGTGTTGGGGGCATGTGTATGATACTTGCATTCATGCCACTATGTTGTTGGCATGGTGCTGCTGCCTGACTTCACAGCCTCCTAGAAAGCTACTGTACTAGCCATGTGGACAACCATGTGCCCAGATGACAGCTCATTGATACTGCCATGCCATCTCCAAGTAGTCACCTGTCCACCTGTGGCTTCAGCACATACTGTGGCTGGGTGTTCCCCAGGACCTCTGTTATGCTGGGATTGTCATGTGCATATTGCATCAGTGCATTGGCCCATGCCTCAGATCCTGGGCAACTGGCAGGTGCAGGCTAGGCAGGGACATTGGCATGTGCCTCAGACCCCAGTGGGCTAGCATGTGCAGGCTGGGCCAGGACCTTATTAGCTGGGGAATTCAAAACTGCATGGGATAGGCATAGGGGAACCCTAGCAGTACAAACAAGGAGATAAGGCCAGAGATAGTACAAGGACAGGCGGCTTTGTATAGGAGATAGGGAAAAAAAGACAGACTGGATTGGCCTATTGGTCCTTATCTATGTTTCTATGTTTTTGTTGGACTGTACCTCAGACCCTAAAATGCTGACAGGTGCAGGATAGGCCTAGGCATCCTGCCATGGCACAGGGACAGACTGGGCAATAATTCTGACCCTGTCTAGAAGATCATCTGTCAGTCTTTCAAGAAGGTTGCCAATGCAGTCTGTGCCTCAATGGACAGAACCTCCAGGGCATCTGTGTTTCTGTGTTGTGCCTGCAGCTGCTCCTGTTCCAGGTGATGCAGCTACAGTATGTATAGTAGGTGTGGAGTACTCCATGTGTGAGTGGCCTCCATGTTCAGCTGGTCAGCCAGCTGGAGGGTCCCTCAACCCTACTTTCACAGGCAGTTGCAGGGTGGATGGCCATTTTCACATGCCATGCATGTGTGGCTGTTGGGTGGTGTTATTTATTGGCTGCAGTCTGTGATGTGACTGTGGCAGCAGTTTGGAACAAGGAGTGGTAGGAGGATGACTGTCTGTGTCGGCTGTGTCATCATTATCCATGGCTACCTGTGTCTCCTCCACTGTCACCATGTGTGTGGCCTGCAGTAGTGTCTCCAAGTCCACCATGCACACTGACTCCAGGCAGCATTGTACCTGAGGGTGAGAGAGGGGACATGTGCTACATGCAGCAGCACTGCAGCTGATCTTACATGGTTTGCTACTGTCCACCTAAGGAACACCTACTTGTGCCATCCTCCAGTCCCCAACAGCCTGTGCACCTGTGCAGGGACATGGGTTTTGTGGGGGAATTCACAGTGGGTGCTGTCTCCATGTTGAGGGTGTGTCCAGTATCATGGTCTGTAGGATGCAACACAGGGAGGTTAGCTTTCATGTGACATTCTGGACATCCCGGCCACTGTTCCTGTATAGTAGTACATACCCAGCACTGTATCCATGCCCTCCACCACACCATGCAGGGCCACCCCAGTGAGGTTGTCAGCCACCATCCTCTCTGGGGGGGAGGAGCCGAGTCCCTGAGTGGGCGGGCCATTTCCCATCCCTAACTGTGCCTCTTTGAGGGCTCCCAGCTTACGTTTGACAGCCAAATGGAGGTTGTAAAATTTAGGCTTTATGGCCAATATTTTCTGTGCCTCTGGTCCAGCTGCATTCACAGAGGCCTGTATATCAAGTCATGGGCAGGCCTTCATCTCAGTTGGCACCTTAAGGGACTCTGCCCCATAGGGGGTGGCATACTACGCATGGATATCAGAGACCATAGCTGCTACCTGGCTGCTGGTGAAATTTGTGGACCATGACTGTCTGCCACAGTGGGTCTGACCACATCCACTATGCTGTGTACTCCTTTGTCCCATGTTTTCATTCCCTGGTGGTGGACTGAGGTGGTGGACTGCGTAGCTCAGGCACCACCCTCCTGTTTTGCTCCATTGTCTGATCCCCATCTTCCATCATGGTATTTACTGCCATGATTCCACACAGGGTGGCAATAATGCCAATATATGGTGGGGTCATGGGGTGGGACCTCATATGGCGGGCATGCCAGGATTGCGATCCACTTTGGCATGTGCACATCCGTAGGCCACACCCCTAGATTGGCACGCCCTGTGTGCTTGTTTGTGCATGGATTTTGTTCACCAAATTTTCAATATGGGCTTTTTGGGATACCACCTCATGAACAGTGGTACTGTCATTTTGTTAATATGTCCCAAAAGGTCATTCCACCCAGCGACGGTGAAATCACCTTTTGGGACTGAGAAATGAAACAACAGTGGCAAGTATACGAGATGGGGTCCCAAGAACTCCATGTTGCAATTTTGGGGCCAAATTTCCTAAGAATGGCTGAGAAATCAAACTAAATTGAACCCCCTCATTGAGTCCCATTATACAGCGCTTACCTGATTCCTCAGTTTGTAGTTCGGCTTTGAAGAGTGCAGACACATCCCGGTCCACAGAAGATCACTGCTCCCAACCTCTGGAGGGCAAGTATGGGTGGGGGGAGGGAGGTGGGTGCAGAGAGGGAGAGTTGGGGTGGGGGAGGGGGACTGGGGAGATGACGCTGGACGGTTTTCTTTTTTACAGGTAAACAAACAAAAAATACTCTGGGGGGCTGTTTTCTTTATTTATAGGTTAAAAAAAACTTTGGGGCACACAAGGGTGGGCTCCCAGTGTGCCACATGAGTTTGGGAGGGGGGGACATGATGCCGATGGGGATTGGGCACCCCCATCGGCAAGCTTGGGGATGGAGGGGAAACATGATGCTGATGGGGATTTGAAACCCCTGTCAGCAAAGAAATTGAGCTTGGAGGGTAGGGGGCATCCGACACCAGGAGTGGGTATCCTGGTGTCGGGGAAAATAAAAAAAAATGTCTGAGCACACTGGGGTGGGCTTCCAGTGTGCCACAGAACCTGAGGAAACTGCACCTCACTGGAGCGGCAGATTTCTTTCAAGGTTTTCACTCTCTTTGAAGTTTGCTGTCATTGCCAGCATGCTCACTGATTGGCGGCTGAGGCAAGCACCCACTAAAGCATCCCCTGCATTGGCCACAGCACTGACACACCTCTGAAATGTGCTACTACCACAGGATGTTGCTTGTGCACACGCAAGCCAACATAAAACTAAACAAAGGTTGTCAGGGGCATCACCCACAGAGGCACAGAAAGGATGACTACATACGCTTTCAGTGCTCCACTATCCCAGTCATCTCATGACTCAGACTCCAGTGCAGACAATACCTGCAGTGGTAACTTTGTGTCCAGTGAGCTTGAGTATATGAACCTTCTTCTGATACTGACAAGGTGCAGGACAAAAGTTCCATCAGAAACCCTGGAGATGGGCTATCATGGAAGACCAACACAAATGGAGGTGTCAAGGACAATACTGTCTCTCGTGCTTGCACTGTTATTTTGCTTGAGGAGGATGACGTCCATGATGAAAATGCCATAATGAATGAAAGCACTGTTACTGCTAGCCAATAGATACCTATGCCTTGAGGCACAACTAAGAAGGTCACTTCTTGGGTATGGAACTACTATAGTATTATATTGACTCCCAAAATGCTTGTTATGCAATTTGCACACTCTGTAATGCCAGTATCAGTAGGGGAAAACAGGAAATCACCTTAGAACATCCACTTCAATAAGACACAAAGAGAATGCATCCAATTACATGCAACAGAAAATATCGTACATCAGTGTCTGGTGAGACAAAGTATGAGGCAGGTGACAATGACATAGAAGATGTTTCTTCATTATCAAAAAGTGGTGGCACAGCCAAGTATTTTTCAACTCGACTTAAAAAAAAAAATAACAACGTGAACTTTAATCTATGTCACCATCGCCATCTGACACCTTTGCATCTGACAGTTTTCCCTCAATTACCTGCTCACCATTCATTTTGAAACACATCGTGCCCAATAGGTTCTTTAAAAAAGGACTTAATTTGCTTGTTTTTCTCCATATTCTATTGGCCCTAATTTTCAGCTGGTAGCTGCTGTTACCTTGCTGTTACACTTCCTTAATTTCTCATGTCAAAGTCCCTAAGGTTCTATCGTTGGTCCACTACTGTTCAGCTTATTTCTAAATGACCTACCACAATCAGTAAATGACCGTGTCCTGCTCTGTGCAGATGATGTGGTCCTATACTCCAGTAATGCAGACCTCACTATGCTTGAAAAGCAAATGCAGTCTAGCTTCGCCTCGGTAGAACATTGGTTCCTCCAATCTAAATTACTCCTTAATTATAAAAAAAACAAAATCATGCTGTTTGCATCATCCCATAACAAACACTGCACACACCACCATCACATCCTAAACAAACAGAACTCCCCCCTTATATGGTCCAAACCTTTAAATACCTGGGAGTGACACTTGACAGCACCCTTTTTTTCAGCCACCTTATTGACCTGGGTGCAAAATCGGCTAACGCAAACTGGGTCTACTGTACAAGCATCAACAATGTCTTACTACTGAAGCATTAAAAACAGCTATTAATAGCTCAGTGCTCTCAGTGATTGACTAAGGCCTAGAAGTATATGGGGCCACCTCCCAATCGACCCTAAAACATATTAGAACAATGCTAAACAAAGCTTGTTGACTAGTTCTTGGTGTACTGCAGCTCAGTCATGCCTGGGAACTGTGCAGACGTACAGGGTGTCTGAACCTTGATAGCCGCATTCAATATCTAGTATACCTTCTAGCCAAAAAATCCTCACTTGGTATTACCACTCTGGGCCCACAAAGCCTCCTTAGCCACCCAACCACCTCCAGAAGCACCAGGGGGCTAAACAATTGGGCCCTTAATGTCCCCTTCTGTCGGACCACGCAAGGGCAGCGATCCTATGAATACTGGGCTCCACTTTGGCTCAATGCGCTAGTCATTGACATCAGGAAAGAACAAAAACTAGGATCTTTTAAAATCTAAACTCTGCAACACTCTGACCTCAAACAGCAACTGTGACTGTAGGATCTGCTCCCCCCCACCCCCTCTGCTCTTTCATCTTCCGTCTTCTGACTTCCTATCCCCCAAGTCGTTGCTTCCCCACCCTCTCTTTCCAGTTTCTCCCTCCTGGTCTTCCTCCATTCCTCTCTCCCTTCCTGTCTCTCCCCTGCACCTCTCCTCTCCCTACCCTCCTCATCTGCCCCACCTCCTAGAGATCTCCCCATCCCACCTCCTCCGACCATCCCCATCCTCTGCTTACCTCCCCTGTCCTTCCCCTACCTTTTGTCTGCCCTTCCCTCACTGACCCCCTCCAGCTCTATGCTGTTCCCCTTCCCCACACACCCTCCTTGATTTCCTCTCTAGTCCCTCCCACCCCTCTCTGCACTAGTCTGTACCCTGCTCCTCTGCACTAGTCTCTCCCACCCCTCTCTGCACTAGTCTCCTCCTGCTCCTTTCCCAGCCATCCCACCCTCCCTTTCCTCAAACCTTTCACTCCTTGTCCCTCCTACTCCAGATGTCTTGCCCCTCTACATACTCTTTGATGCCTCCTACCTTCCACTGTCTATCCTACTCTCACTGTCTCGCCCCCACCCTACCCTTGGTCTCACCCCCCAACCTACCCTTAGTGGTCCCTACTCCCACTGTTCACCCCTGGCTCTATCGCATCAACTCCCTACCTTACAAGTCTCTCACCTCCCTCCGAGTGATGGGACCTCTACCGTGCACCTGCTACCAATTGCATGGCCCTCCCTGCAGCCTATTCTCATAAGCACTTCAGAGAATGTAACTGTTCCCCTAACATGTTCTGGCATCCCTACTAGTGTCTCAGCCTTTTACTTAATAGGTTAAATGGTAGCTCACCATGCTCCATGTAACTTTCTACTACACTTGAGTGATGCATTTTCATAACTGTCTTCATAGCTGTGCCTATTAACCTACATCCTGTATGCTATTAAGTCTTATTATATTATTAGGTCATATCTGCACCCAAACTGCAACTGGCTATTTCTGATTTTTTTAATTTTTTTTATTTATCAAGTCTAGGATTACAAATACCTTTGATCCTTGGCTCTTTTACAAAGGTTCCATGTCAGAGAAATACAAACTATGGGGAACATCAAGACAGACAATACAACAATGTGGACATTGCAAACAGAGTACAGATTAATACAATTCAAGGGTAGCATTGTAACAAGGCAGCCAGCGCCATTTGTCAGAGAAAATAGACAACAGATAAGAAGTGCCAAAGTCATAGGGAGAGGGAAGAGGGGAGGGGGGAGAAGGAATGTAGGAAGGGTGGAGAGAGGGTGAAAAGTGCAGCATTGGGTATACCAAGATGTGAGGGTAGAATCCAGTGAGATGGGGAGAGGGGACCACTAGAGCAGGAAGGGAATTGGAGAAACAAAGTTAAGTTGGGCAGTCACAGGAGCTGTTGGTAGTGAGATAGTCCTGTAGCCTCATTTTAAACATACCAGTTGATGGGGCAGAGGAGATGGTGGGGCTGAGGACATTGAACCAGAGTGGCACTCGATAAGCAAAAGAGCATTGTCCCTGTGAAGTGTGACAGTGGGGGACTTTCAGTAGCTGTAGCGTGGATCTCCTAAGGCACCATTTGTTAATTCGGTGTTGTAACAGAGTTGAGACCCCAGAAGGTGCAAGACCAAGGTAGATTTTTTTCACCATAGAGCAGGTGAGAAACTTTATACGGTTCGATAGTTGGAGCCAGCCAGTCTGAGTGTACAGGTCACATGTGTGGGTGAGACGGTGAGCACCAGTGATGAGCCGACATGCCTTATTTAAGGCAGTTGAGAGGTGCCTAAGGGTTGTGATTGTGGCTGAGCCATAAATGATGAGACCTAAGTCTATTACAGAGATCACAGAGATCAGGACTGCAACCTTCAAAGCTTCTGGCTTGAGGTGTGGTCTGTGTTTGTAGAGGAGACCAAGCTGTGTATTAGCAGCTCTAGCTACATTATCTACATGAAGTCCATAGGAGAGATTAGGGTGAAGCTGTATCCCGAAGTATTTGAAGGACCCCACCTGCTCTAGAGTGTTCCCCTGGGTGGAGGAGATAGCCAAGTGGTGTAGCTTGTGTGGGTTATGAGAGCTGCAGAAGAGCATAGATTTGGATTTCTTGTTATTGAGGACCAGTTTATGATTAAGAAAATATGTCTTTACAGAACTGAAACCAAGTTGAAGGTTGTGTTGAAGAGTTGCAGAATCTTTGTGAGTGGAGAATACAACAGCATCATCGGCGTATAGTATGACCTACTCAGAGCAGTGGTAAGGGAGGGAGTTTAAGAAAAGGCTAAAAAGGAGGGGGCCCAGTATGGATCCCTGTGGGACACCTGAGCGAACAGGCAGGGTGTCAGAAAGAGCGTCCGCAATTTTTTACTCTCTGCAACTGGTTTTCTAAGTAGCTTTTAAACCAGAGAGAAGAGTCAGGTGATAGCCCGGCATTCAGTAGTTGGTGAATTAGTAGTCCATGGTGTACTGTATGGAAGGCCTTGAAGAGGTCGATGAAAATGGCCCCTGTGAGAAGGCCGTTGTCAAGGAATTTGTGCAAAGCTCCAGTGAACTCAAGAAGGGCTGTGGTGGTGCTGTGACCTTTCTGGAAGGTGTGTTGTTGTGGACAAGGTATATTGTATTTATCCAAGTGATCGGTAATTTGATCAGCCACGATGTGCTCGAGTGCCTTAGAGAGTGGGGGCAGTATGGAGATAGGGCGATAATTTGAGTGATTCATCTTATCCCCACTTTTATGGATGAGTGATTAATTATACAGCAACACCAAATGAACTTGATCATGTATTTTCTCTGCATTTATTAGATGTATCTTACTATGTGTTATCTTTTACCCTAAATGTAACTTGCCTCCATTACTGCTACTGTACCACAGCTGACTGTTTTGTCAAGAAACCTCAGTTTATGTATTTGTCTCTGTACCATTGCTATGTTTACTGATGTGGAACCTCTGTAAATGAGCCTCTGACTCAAAGGGATTTCTGAGAAATAAAAAAATAAATAAATAAATAAATACATAAATAAGTAAATAAATAAATAAAGTCTGTATGCAATAGTTAAAGTCTATCAATATACCTTGACTTTATAATGATTGTAAATATTTGCTAATATCGTTTGTACTTCAGTATTCTACATTGCTGTCTATATGCTATTATCCTGGACTGTTATCTGTATCTATCAATGGCTATTGCATGTAGTTAATTCCAAGTTGCTCCTGAATAAGGAACTTTTAGTTACAGTGAGCCTACCCCCAAGATTCTCATAATCCTGGGGCCTGCAAGGAAAGACAGCAGAGGCCTGCAAACTCTCACTAAGAGTCTCTTGGAAGAGTGAATGTATTCTTTTAATGGCATGCTAGAAGGCATTCTGGGGCAAGGGGTACTGATCCAGAGATATGGCAGTCAAGCATATTTAAGCTAAAGGATTGCATAGGTAGCTAGTACAGGGACTCACCAGTGGTAGGAGTTAGACAAATGGGTTCACTAGGGCAGTGATTCTCAAGCCCCAAATCCTGGTGGCTTCAAGACACCTCAAAGTGCATCCACCAGAACTTACTGGTCACCTCACTTATTTGTTTCACTCCAAACCTCCAGTTATACCCCAACCCCCCGATACAAAACACACTTCTTTCAACACATTAAATCAAGGCCTTGCTGCATTTTCACTCAAAATGTTTCTCCTATGCTTTTTATAAAGGAAAGAATTAGTCCATTCCATTACCTTTATAACTGGGCTCTAAAGAGCTCTGCAGCCACAAAAAATAGTACTGGTGGCCAGATGCGGTCACAGTGGCCTCATTTGAGAAATGCCACACTAGGGTAAGGACAATGGCACTAGGTACTACAGCATACGAATAATGCACCCTTCACTGAAGCCAGAAATAACTGAGGGGGCAACAGTTTTCACTTGAATGCAGAATATATGACAATCACACCCAGCGAAATTGACTAGTCTGAGAGCCTGAAGCACTTCTGCACTTGGTAGTCCAGGACACTGAGGCACTCACAAAGACAGGGTGGTGTAAGAATATGACTGGGACATCAAGGAGCAGATCCAAGGTATTTACCACCATGATCATCTTTGTTGCTGCAGACCCTTTGTCAATAGTGAGTGCCCCATCTCCCTTCCCCCCACCACCAAGCAACACAGAATTTCACTGAACAAATATATATATAGGGCCCGTGATGTTTTTTCTGTGCAATTTAGCATTGTTGTTTGGTGTTATGGCTGGCCACTGGTTATTGAGAGAGGGACCACAGCAAGAGACAGGAACTATCTCTTGCCTTGGATAAAGATTTCAGGGATGTTTATTTGTGGTTTACTCGTAATGCTATGGTTTTGAACTCAAAACAAAAGTTATGATTTTTGGGATGCCATCAATGTTAGCGGACAATCCGAGTTTAATTATACATAATCAGCAGGAGACTTTGCTAGAACAAGTTTATCAGTTTAGATAGCTTATTGTCCTGTTGGATCTGGGGTTTACTTTTTCCCCTACAGATTCAGCCTGTTGTTAAAATCATTAACCAGAAACTAGGGTTGCTATACAAATTCAAATCCTATTTTACTGTTCAGACTAGGAAAGCTGTTGCTATTGGGTCACTCCTTAGCCATTTGGTTATGTGTCAAATTTATACTTCAATATAGGTTTAAAGGAATTACATGCTTTAACTGTCACTTACAACAACATTTGCAGATTTGTTCTTGTGGTCGCTGTTCGTACCCATCATTGCAGCTTGTATTCACGTTTGGGATGGATGTCACCTATCTGCAGGATCGAATACTCCTTGAGATGTACTATTTTAAAATGTTTTTATTTTAAATCTTTATTCCCCCTTTCTGACTTAGTTTTATCTAGAGCTGTGTTGCCTAGTTTAAGGTCATCAAATGCTACATTACTTCACATGCCTCAATTTAGGCTTAAGATTGGATCATGCGCATTTTCAGTGGCTGCCCCTGTTTATTGGAATGCACTCCCAATTGTTATTCATCAGGCTACCTCTTTACTTACTTTTAAGTTGAAGCTAAAACAATATTTTTTTACTGAATTCTTCTTGTAATTGTTTTATGTAATTTGATGTTTGCTATTGTTTGTAACCATCTTGTTATTTACTGTGTCCAGGTCAGGCCTGAAAAGGGACCTTTGGCCCAGTGTCCTTACCTGGTTAACAAAGAATAAATGAAATGAAAATGAAAGGAGCATCATGGTGGTGAATGACTTGAATTTGTAGCAGCCTTCCCCTCATCTCCCCCAGACTTGATGAAAGGAGGAAAAGGCTGCTGCAAATCCAAGGCACTCACTGCCATGATGCTCCTTTGTCTTGCTATGGGCCCTATCTCAACAACCAATGCCTACCAGTACCAAACAGTAGTGCAGAACTGCACCGACTAAATATCTTAGGGAGAGGGAGGGAAGACTGCTACAAGAACAAGGCACTCCCCACCACAATTCTCCATTCTCTTGCAGCAGGCCCTTTCTTAAAAACTAGCACTGCGGGTCGTCGGAGGGCCGGCCGGGGGGGAGTAGGATCGAGCATCCGATGGGCAGCTCTCCTACTCCGGGGGGAGGGTGCGGGTAGCGCTCGGTATGTTGGGACCCCTGGTGGAGACGGGAGTCCTATGCATAATCCGATGCTTGATATGGGGGGGAGGCGGAAAGCGGACGTTCGCATCATTGCACTGCCCCGCCTCCTCAGGGGAAAAAAGAGGGGGGGACAAAGGCCCACGCCCAGCGTCTAAATGACGCTCTGCTCCTGGAATGCCCTGATTGGCCACGGAGTCGCCCTCGACTCAGTCACTAGTTCCGCGGCCCGATATGGGGGTCGGAGTCGCGGCCCCACTCTCTGGGGGAAAGCCAGGGATGACCGTGGGGAGTCGGCGATTTCCGGTGGCCGGGGATCCAGGAGCCCGTGACCAGTGCAGATGTCTGACATAGGGGCATGCAAAAAGAGCAAAAAAAAAAAACTAGCACTGCAAGTCTCAAGAAAAATGCAGGACTGCACGGAATGAATATCTCATGGAGAAGAGGGAAAATGTTCTGGACTCAGCTTCAAAAAGAGATTGACACAAGAAGTTATGGTACCATTTGTTTAAAGTATATAGAGCACCCAGTCCCCTGGTACTGACAGGCAATGCCCAGTTTTCATACTGGACAGGAGCCATTATTAAGCAGGTTTCCAGGCCTCCAATATGGTGTTCTTAACTGTGATGACCTCTCCCCCAACTGCATCTGACCCTAAACTGGACACCATCATAAAAGAGGTCCCATCATTTCAACAGGAGTTCAGTTCTGGTGCAGGTAACATGGATGGTCAGGTTACTGAATATAATAACATTTTTCCTCTCTGGATACTAATGCAGACTGAATTCAACATATGTTAGTGTTCTTAGAATATGTACAAAGCAAAAGCTGCTTGGGGAGAATTGATGGGACCTGGAGCCTTGGTAGACCAATATTCATCCATGTTGATGTCAGGGGGCTGAGAAGGCCCCATCTTATAAGAACATCTGCTGTTATTGTTAAAACTGCCAAAAGATTTTTCATTTATCAATGAAAGACCCCAACACAGCTCATCAAGTCCCACCCTCAAAGCTGGCTGACCCAGCAGCAAGACCACACTCCATTATCTTCTGGTTGCTGCTAAACTACAAAAGGAAAAGTGGAAAATTATAAATACTATGTCACGGGCAAAAAAAGACATTTCACCAGATGTGCCAAGTTGTACCTAGACAGGTTGTCGATGATTACATCCCAGATGGTCAGGTTTGCAAAACAGAATAGCAAGCTCCTCTTCTCTGTTGGAACGTCTACTGTCTCCATCCCCCAGCCCCAGCACTAAATAACAATGCCAAACTGCACAGAATAATTCCAATTTCACCTCAAGATATTTATTGACAATAAATATCTTGGGAAGAGGTGGGAAAGGCTGCTGCATATTCAAGTACACACACCACCACTATATTCCTTTAGTCCAGTGGTGGGCAACCTGTAGCTTGCGGGCTGCATGCAGCCCTATACGTGTTTAGCTGTGGTCCCCGAGAACATTTCTGTTTATAAAAAAAGACTTATAAAAAGCTCACTGCACCTTTAAATCCATTCCGCTTTCATTCTGTACATATTTTCTTTAACACATCTTCCACCGATCCTCAACACACCTTCATTAGTGTGATAATCATCATAACTAGGTGACAAGCTCTCAATTTGGGAAGGTTGGAAAAGTGGGACAGCCAGGTTAAGCTTTGTTGAAAATTAAATACCGAGGGACAGTGGGAGCTTTGATTTGATACAGTGCAACCCCCCCCCCAATTTAATTCTGTTTTCAGATGGGCATTGTGGTATTGTGAGTCAGGTATGATTTAAATTAAATTAAATTAACTGCCTTCATTATGCTTCATCATGTTTGGTAAATCACAAGCACGAATATATAAAAAGATGACTCAATACATCACCATTAACAAACTCCTGTGCCACCACAAAGGGACTGCACAGCACTGCACTGCTCAAAAGTCAAAATGGATAAGTTTCTGACATGAAGCAGCACAAAAAGTTTTCCTGAGCTGAGTTCTCCAACTGCATCAAACAGTACTAAATTTAATTGCAAAAAAAGAAAACTCAGGGGAAAAAGGTAGAACCTTAGAAAGCTTGTGGAGAATATGGCAACCCAAAAGTCACATTGATATTTAATACTGTATTTATATACTATTTAATACTCTTTTAAAATGTTAATGATGTTACAGGTCCATTAAGGAAAGGTATTTTGCATTCAGAAGTCTCAAATGTGTCAATTTTGTGGTAAAATGGGTCCTGTCCAAGTCATGTGTGATAATGCAGCCCTCGAGCTGGTTTGAGGGCCGCACATGCAGCTGTCAGGTCATTTCAGGTTGCTCACCACTGCTTTAGTCGTTTCGCTTGCTGACACAGCGAGCAGCTCAATGGGAGATGGGAGTAGAAAGTGCTCAGGCTTGTCCTGTGTCTTGAACTGCAGCTGAGCAGCCCTGTACTCACACTTCAACACAGTGATGACTGCACTATGATTGGCCACCCACCACCACATGACAGTGGTGGAAGTTAATGAATGCACATGCAAGTGAGGAAACCATTTGTTTTAGTGGTATCCTATTGCTAGTTGTGGGTGGCCTTGTGCGTAACAGTTTGAAATACCAATGAAATCCTGGGCAACTGAGGCACTGCACTAATTGGATAAATAGCAATGGGGGTGGGGGGAGGGACTGGAGAATGGGAAAGAAAGGATTGGAACCATACCTCTCAACCTCCTGCCTCATAAATCAGGGACACGGCTTAAAAAGGCATGGACAAAGGACCCAAATCAGGGACACATCTTCATAATTGGTGGTATCCACTCAGGAGGCAGGTAGAATAAGGGGCTTAGTGTAAAATGCATTTTTTAAGGAAGAAAAAGTTTGTCACTTTAATGTTTGACATTATTTTGTGCTTACAACCCCCACTGTTTGGTCATGGAAACTCAGTTTTTAGGAGGGACAGAGTAAAATTCTGAGGCAAAATCAGGGACATCCCTGAAAATCAGGGACAGTTGAGAGGTATGACTGGAAGAACAACCCATCCCCAACTCTAGGTACTGGCTGTCACCAGATAAGTGAGTTCACTGTTAAAAAAGACTCCCCCAAAATAGGGTCAAACATGGTAATATGTCCCACTCTGATTTCACAATGGTGGCCATGGCCATCCTCCCTCCCTGTTTTATCCACCCCAGCCAAGACCCATTGATGTTGGGTATGTATATCAAATGTCAGGTCTATACCTGGAATGGCTGTGACATAAAGATCCACATTTTCAGAAATGTTTCATGAAATTTAATAAATAATTACATTTTAAAATGATGAGCCACTGTAACTTAAAAAAATAAACAAATCTTGCTAGATTTAAGAGTTGAAGTCCCTTCCTAAAAGTTTATGTATGACAAATTTCAGGTGTCTAGCTCTATAGGTGGCGAAGTTATTAGCAAAATCTATTCTCAAAAATTCACACTGAAATTAAATGCCAGAATTTGAACCCAACTGTTTGACGCTACTCAAAAAATGTCATACTATCTGACAAACCTTTAGAGCCCATTAATACAAATAAGCAAGCCAATTAGTCACTAGCTAAAAGAACATCTGAGTTGGAGCAAAATAAAAAGTTCACAAAATCTCACACAATTCTGCAACATTGCATGTAAGTTCAGGAAGTGTCACTAAGTGAAATTTGCAAATTCTTCACTTCTCTACTTTTTGAAGTCTATATTTTGGAAGGGTTATTTTACCCATATTTACTTGAAGTGATAAGATTCAGTCAGAACAAGTCCATCAAGATCAACCTGTGGTACCCATAGCCTCAGCTGGACACTTTCAGGGAAGAGGTTTCAAGCATTAAGATGGAGAGTTTTGAGCACCTGAAGAGATAGGATAGGGGGAGGCAGGTAAAGGTCCAGGGGTAGCATCTTTGTCAACCAAGAGAAGGAAGAGAACAAATAAAAAAGTGTAGTGGGGTATGAGTTCATATCATTCTAGGTATGAAGTGAAGAGTGATGATTGTAGAGGAGAATAATCTCCAGAGGATTTCAGGAGGAAAGCATGATGTATGCAAAAAGGCTACTACAGAACATGTGAGAGAAAGAGAGAGGTAAGGCAGATGCACTCCTCAGAGGAAATTATAGATATACAGTAAAACAGCATTTAGTCCAAAAGCAGTAAATTTGTTGTAGCCACATACATTTTATAAAGAAGCCAACCAAGCATGCAAACTTAGCAAAAGCTGTGCAAAGTCACTAAAACTACCACGAACAGCTTAATCTGGTTTAATGTCAGTAGGTTTCTATTTGCATCTCACCTCACCTGGGCCATGGCTGAAAATAAGCAGAACTGCCTAGTCCACCTTTCCCGATCAACAAAAACCAAGTAAATAAATTCAGTGCAAAGGACAAAAAAAGCAGTATAAAGGTAATGTACAGACTACGTGCTGGCCAAAGTGTGGCACAAACACCCCAATGCTTCTCATTCAGCTGGAATAGAAACATAGAAGTTGACAGCAGATAAGGACCGCAAGGCCCATCCAGTGTGACCATTTATTTTTCTACTTTATGAATGTGCCATACGGCTTTTGCTCTGTCAATGGCCTATCTATTCATACTGATCTGTATTGCTCCCTTATGCCTATCCCATGCCTGTTTGAAGCCCTGCCCTGTATTCATATGCACCACTTCCTGAGGCATGCCATTCCATGCATCCACCACCCTTTCCATAAAAAAGAACTTCCTCACATTACCCCTTTATTGGCCTCCCTCTAATCTCATGCTGTGTCCTCTTGTCCTGCTATTTTTCTTATATTGAAACATGGTAGACTCTTTCACCTTGTTAATGCCCTTAAGGAGTTTGAATGTTTCAGTCATATCACCTCTCTCCCTCCTTTGCTCTAGGATATACATTTTGAGCTCTGTTAATCTGTCCTCATATGTTTTCTGATGCAGTCCCTGCAGCATTTTGATTGCCCTTCTCTGGACTGCCTCAATTTGGTTAATGTCCTTGTGAAGGTGTGGCCTCCAGTACTGCACACAGTACTCCAGATGGGGCCTAACCAGCATCTCGTAAAGAGGATTATTACCTCCCTCTTACTTACCTCCCTCTTATGACTTGTGATACCACCTACTAATACACCCCGACATCTCCCTAGCCTTACCTACTGCTTTAGTCGTCTGCTTGGATGATTTCAGGTTATCTGTGATGATGATGCCTAAGAAGTCTCTTCCCCTGAGACTGCCAGCAACTTCTCTCCCAGCCTATAAGTGACTACAGGGTTTCTCTTCCCTATGTGCATGAGCTTGCACTTCTTTGCATTAAACCCCAGTTGCCACTCCTCTGACCATTTTGCCAGTTTATCCAGATCTCTTCTCATTCTGCCCACCCCATCTGGATCATCTACTCTGTTGCAGATCTTGGTGTTATCTGCAAACAGACAAACCTTACCCTCCAGTCCATCTGCAATGTCACTGATGAAGATATTGAAGAGGTCTGGCCCCAGGACTGATTCCTGAGGTACCCCACTTGTAACTTGCATCTCTTCTGACTGTATACTGTTTACCACCACTCTCTGTTTTCTGCCAGTCAACCAGTTTTCCACCTAGTTGACCAACTTCTGACCCACCCTGAGCCTACCCAGCTTATTAATCAATCTTCTATGTGGAACAGTATCGAAAGCTTTGCTGAAGTCAAGGTAGGCGACATCAACTGCTCCCCCTTGGTCTACCACTGTAGTTACCCAGTCAAAGAAATCTATGAGATTAGTTTGACAGGACCTTCCTGTTGTAAACCCATGCTGTCTTAGATCTTGTGCTCCTATGGATTCCAGGTGTTGCACTATCCTTTCTTTAAGGAGTGCCTCCATAATGTTGCCCACTACTAAGGTAAGAATGTTGATGGGGCTGAAGTTTGGTGATCTATAACTCTGCCCCAAGGTTGCATCTTTGTGCATAGGACTCATTGTTTTATATGGTCAGAACAATAACACCTTCAAAGGTGAAAGTCTTTAGACAAAAGGTGAGACCCTCAATACTTTATTTGAAGCAGCATGTCTGAGGTCCTCTTTCATAATAATAAGTAATCCTTAGCTTGGATGGTTCTCCAGAGGTTTCCTACACAGGGGTGCTTTCCTCTGCTCAATGATGAAGGTCATAATTATAAAGTTAATTAATTTATTATTCCACAAGAATTTGAGCTGATGTTAGCCCCATTACTCACAGTGGTATCTCCTCTTCATACTGTTATCTCCTTTCCCAAGCTGCATCTCCTCTCTTCACAGGCAGTAAGGGTGCCTGTAGTTGTGTCTGTCATCCATTTACTTTTGGCTTCTTCCCTAAGGTACCCTTGGTCTAAGGAGTCTTGTCCCTGTAGCACCTCTGGGGTGTAACCTTCCTTAATAGAGTTCTTGTGTCTTCACAGCACTCTAAAAGGGTGGTAGTCCCTGTTGTAGCAACATAAAAAAGTATGTTAAAGTTTCAATCTATGTTGCACAAGCCATCTACATGCAACCTGCCTTCCTGACTACCTCATACCTACCAGTCCCTTACACTATTTACTACCTGCCTTCCACACTATTTCATACCTACCTTTCCCTTACCAATCATTTGCCTCCAACTGTCAGTTCAATCCTATCAAACCCTACCAATCATTCCCTTACATTGCCTAAGCATCCCAAAGTAAGGAGAATGAAGGTCTATCATCTGTGGTTTGATGGGGCAGTGGGTAATGCAATTCAAGCCCCTTTTGAGTGGTATGTATTTTTTCATCAAGTTTTGGTTGACCGGGAAAGGAAAGCTAGACAATACTGCCTGTTTTCAGTTTTGTCTCTAGGAGGGAGATACAGATGCAAACCAACTGAAATTAAACCATATTACGCTCTTGGTGGTATTTCGGTGAATGGGGGAACTTTGGCAAGGACACCGGGGAAATTCCTTTACTCTGCCAGCAGGGGGTTTGACTTCCTGGGAGCAGAATTGAGGAACACAGTTTGGTGCCAGACAGAGGAGGAGGAGGAGGAGGAGGAAGTGCTGATGTGACAGGGGAGATGGCTCTGTGTTTCACACCAAAACAGTGAGAGAGTGTGGATGTGAGGGAGACTGGGGAGAGGGTCTCCTCCCCAGTCTAGATTATACCAGAGACCATGGATCAGGAGAAAAATGTAAAACGGAGTGAGGAAATGCAGCCATGAGAAAGCAAGGAGCCACTGCCAGATCCAAAAGGAGATTGATCCTTCATCAAGATGGACGATGCTGAAAAAGTAAAAAAATGTGAGTAACATGGTTTCTATACCTGTGGAAGGAAAAGGAAAAGATATTGTGAAGCACAGTAAGGATGGTGCTAGAGTGAGTAAAAAAACAGAGCGAGTTCAATGAAGTGAGTCTGACAGGCCCAAAACCTGTCAAAAACAGCTGCAAAGGCATGACACAGCAACATCAAAGAGAGCCGAACCTAGTAGCTCTGACGATGGAAGCAGGGAAACCATAAAAGGAAAGGCCAAAAGTCTGAAATGGCTAGGCCTTTGGAGAAAAACAGGAGATGTGCTAGAAAGCAGAAGAAATGTGGGGAATGTCAAAATAAAGCTTAACGAAACAGTAACAGAGCAGGAGATGCCTTAAACAATAGAATATGAAAACAAAGGGAAAAATAAAAAAATTAGAGAATAGTTCAGAAGAAACTACTTTTAGAAACTATAAAAACACTCCAAAATGGGTCACGGAAACCCTAATAGTGGCTGGCTAGAAATTAAAAGAAGATGGGTCAGGGTGGCATCCGAATGGGCCCAGCACATTAGAAAATGGGAAAAAAGGGTTGGAAAAAAATAAAGAGGAAGCAAAGGAAAAGATACAGGAGAAAATGAAGAACTGGAAAAGGAAAAACAAACTGAAACAGATGACACAAAAGAAATTGCAATATTAAATGGAGTAACAGAAAGTGAGGATACCTCAATGGAAGCAGAACAAACAACAATACAAATGGAGGAAGAGAATGAGAACAGAGGGTAGGAGAGACAGAGAAGGCTTGGGGAGGGAACACAAAAGATAAATTTATCCCTAATGAAAATAAACTGCAGCAGGTCAAAAGGAGAAATGCACTTCATTTGAAATACAGAGGGTCAACAGCAGATGCGCCTGATAGGATTTTTGTGGGGAGAAATCTATTAAAGGAAAGCATGAAATTTTGCACCTATGAAATATATGCCCTCATACATGTCCTAGGAAGCATAGAATATGATAACAGCTTTAAGCATCACAGTGGACTAGACAGGTTTTGGAAATTGTACCAACAGTTGAAATATACTGAACTATGGAGGAATTTAATTGCAATACCCCTGACAAAACCAGGCTTTTAAATAGTAACAGTTCTTTTCCAAAATGAGGGGGTGAATGTTGTTGACATTAATTTCTGGATTAAACAAAGATGTACAATGCATGGCCCACCAGAACCAATTCTTGATGAAGAATGTATATGGATGGGAGGTTGGAAATACAAGATAACTTTAAAGCAGGTGGAGGGAGAAATGCAGCACCTCCCAAATTGTTTTTATCTTGGACAAGACAAAGGGGCAGTACTTTATGTGGGTCAACCCTGAGCTTGTTATAAATGTGGGTAAAAAGGGCATTTAAGCAATGCATGCAAAAAGGTGAAACGTGGCTTGTGTGGAACACTGAGACATTATAGAGCAGAATGTAACAACAAAGTAAAGTGTAGCCTATGTGAGGAAGAAGGACACATTTTTTCAAGATGCCCCTGGACATCACACAATAGCCCAACCCCAGACATAGGAGAGAGAGCTGAACAGAATGTTTATTTTGCAGTAGTGCAGAAGCAAAAAGGCAAGCAGAATAAAATAGTATGGGAGGCATTAAATGAAGAGGAATTGCAACAGGAAAGAAAAGAAAAGGAAGCAAGGAGTGTAGCTCAGAAAGAAAAGGAAAAAGAAAAAATAGGAATCAAGAGCAAGACACAGGACAAGAAGAAGTGCAGAAGAAGGAAATGGGTCAAAAGCAAAGTAAATTTACCATGGTAACCATATCTAAGAATAAGGATCAAAGTCAACAAAAGCAACAGATACTGGTGGAAAAGGACAGAGAAGGGGTAGAAATAATTAATAGATATTCCCCCTTGCAAGATAAAGAAGGAACAATGGCAGAGGAAGCATCAGAAGAGGACAGCGCTGACTCATCTTTAAGAGAAGATGGAACAGACGGAGGAACGTCTGATACACAAGCATCAAAAAAAGGAAAAACGCATGGGAAACGGGATAACGTGGAAGTAAACGTTTTTTGGCAACAAACTAATTAATGGGAGGCTTGAATTGTATCACTAATAATGTAAACAGTATAAAAAACAGGAAAAAAGATTCATCACCTTTAAAATTTTCAGTGACTTAAAAAGTGACATCATAATATTACAAGATACTAGACTGCATATAATAAATGAATTACAGCAGGTACAAAAGGACTGGATTTGTGGGCCATCTTTGTGGTCAATAGGCGAAGAAAGATGTTCGGGGTGGGTGTAATGTTTATGTCTCAAGAGGTGAAGATTTATAAAATTGTGGAGCTGGTACCTGGTAGAGCATTTTGTTGTAGATTGTACAATGAAAGACATTGCAATATGGATAGTAGTAGGTTATAATCTACAGACCAAAACAGAAAGAAATAGAGTGCTGGGAATAATTGAGCCATTCTTGCACACTTCAAAATGAGTACCATGGAAAGGGGGGGAGGACTTCAATTGTGGATTAACCAAAGCTGTCTGGGGGAGGGTGACAGGGAAGTTTTTTTGTGATACAAATCAATTAAAGAAAATAATGGCTAATGCAGGGCTGGAAGATGCATATAAAATCAAAGGAAAAAAGGGAGAACATACATACTTTAAAGGGTTAAGATCAACAAGGATAGATTTTTGGATGGTTCCAAAGGATACTGTCCTGGAGCAAGAACAGAGTATTCCTATTGAAACTACAGATCACATGGTGGTGAAGATAAATACAAATTTAGGGAAGAAAATTATATTTGGTAGAGGGTTTTGGAGAATGAATATGGCAAAACTAGAGGATGAGAGGTGCAAAGAAAATGTAAAAGAATTATTAGAAGCTAGGGAAATGGTTAAAGAAATGTATGATAGTAACAAAGATTGGTGGGAAGATACTAAAAATGACATAAAAACAGTATTGATAGAAGAATGGGAAAAAAACAGAAGCAAAGAATTATGGGAAATATTTGGGTTTAAGAGCCAAAATATACAAATTAATAACAAGACAGGTGAGAAAGAGAATAAACAAAGATCAACAAATACAGGAAGTAAAACAAGAAATGGGAAAATATCAGTACAGTAGAATAAAGTCACTGATAATGGAACAGAAAAGTGGGACACGAGGCACAAAACAGCAAAAAATTCCTTTTGATAGCAATAAAGATAGAATCAAACAGATATAAGGCAGATGAAAGGGATAGTGCATGAATTTTTAAGAGAAAAATATCACAAAGAAAAAATGAGGAAGGAAATTAATTTTTTAATAATGTAAATATGCCAAAATTAAAAAAGGAAGAAGCAGATTTCCTAAATAAAGGAATTAAGGAAGAGGAAATAAAAGAAGTCATCAGATCATTATCAAACAATACTTCACCAGGAGTAGATGGTATTCCAAATCAATTTTATAAAATATTTGAAGAACAATTGACACCAATGTTATGGCAACTGTGTAATGAAATATTTAAGAGTGGTGAATAACCTGAAAGCATGAAGTTGGGAATAACATTTTTTTATTTAAAAGGAGACAGAATGCAAATACAAAATTGGAGACCAAAAAGCCTATTAACAACAGACTATAAAATACTGGCTAAAATAGTAAATAATAGATTAAGAATGTTCACAGAACAATTGGTGTTACAAACCGAGACATGTGCGATTCCAGGAAGAAAAATGCAACAGAAGTTAACATATGTAAGAGAGGTCATACAGAAAGGCCAAGAGAATGAAATAGAGATATTTCTGTACTCACTGGACTAGGAGACTGCATTTGATGTAATTAAGCATACATACACATTGGATACATTAAAAGAATAAAATATCCCAGAGGAACTAATTGATTAGGACTTTATATAAGGAGACTCAGATATGCTCAGTGATTAATGGCCATATGAGGATACCTATGTTTATAAAGAATGGGGTGAGACAGGGCTGCCCATTGAGTCCTTTGTTGTAAGTATTATGTTTGGACCCTATATTAAGGAAAATGGAAGAGAAAGAGATTCAGAATGTGATGTAGCAATGGAAATACTTAAGCAAGACTAGTGCATATGCAGATGATTACATAATATTGGTTAAAGATCAGAAGACAGGGAATAAAATTCTGGATTTGGTGGAAAATAATAGTTAATACATGGGCATAAAGATAAACAAAAGTAAAAGTAAAGTGTACCCATTAGAAAAAGTGAATATGGAGAAAACAGGCAAATTAGGAATTGTACAAGGGGACATAGGAATTTTAGGGATCGTGTATCGTAATCCCAAAATGATACAACAGAAATGGGAAGAAAAATTTGAGATAGCACAAAGGAAAGTGAACACCTGGAAGTAATGGAATATGACAAAAGAAAACAGAATGTATTTGATAAAAGCCTTTATTGTGCCAATCTTTTTATATTTTGCCTTTGTATATCTGGTGCCACAACAGATGCAGACCAGGATATTATCTTTGTTTTTTCAGATGTTATGGGGTAGCAAATTAAACCCTATTAAAAGAGGAATAACATACAGAGAAGTGAAAGATGGTGGATTAAACATGTTGCAGCCAATTTTTTTTTTAGTGGGAATATTTATCACATTTAATTTAGTTCCTATAATTAAAGGGCAAAAGTTGGTATGGTTGCAGTTCACACAAGGGTTGGGGGGAACCCTTTGATTAGAAATATAGGGAAGAAAGGGAACTTAAAAGGTGTGAAAATATGGCCTGGATATATGGAGACTTGTTGCAGCTACTGTATCTTACACAATGGGGACTTAAAGTAGATTCTTTAATCAGAAGAAACAAGAAACAAGTAAAGAGACAATGGAAAGCATTTTTGTGAGAAAGAGGTGTTTAAAGTTAAAAAAAGAATAGTGGTAGAAGGCTTGTTGACTGCAACACTAGAAAAAAGAATTCCAAAAAAAGGAAAGAAATGAGCTGGATGTGCAGTCATGAAAAATTGAGTGTGAGAAGTAATCATAAACATAAAATAATGGAGGAAAGAATATGTGGGGAGGTTAATTGTGGGTTACAAGAAGAAACGATGCATATGTTCTTTGATTGTTTTTATATTAAACCCTTTTGGAGTATGTTAGCTAAATTTTGGGGGATGAAATGCTTTAAATATAGAAATTATGAAACATTGATTTATGAGCAATTATCCAAAATATGGGAGAAATTTGACAAAAGTACCACATATGTGATTCTAGCTGTATTAAAATGGGTAATATGGCAAAACAGATGTTTAAGATTCTTGCAGAAAAAAGAAGTAACCATGCTGGGTCTTTTGTTTAAAGTACAAGGGGAAGTGGATCAAGTGTATCAGGAGGAATGTAGGATATTTGGGGAAGATAGGGCAGGGAAAATGTGGAAAGACATTACAGGAATTGGTTAAAAAGTTGTAAATAAGTTGTATATATGAAACTGTAGATAAAGTCTGTACAAAATGTGTATGTTTGTTGTAAATAAAAAATTCCCCTACTCTTTTTGAGAAGTACACTAGGGGATCCTCCTACCTGCACGACCACGAGAAAAGGCAGCTTAAAGTCTCATACCAAGGACAGCATACCCCAACAGTACAAACTGCACACACCAACGTGTAACTTGAATGCTCATTTTCTTGCTTTCACCATCCGCTCCTCCTCCTGAGATGCCAGTGGCACAGCTGGCCTTATGGATTGGGACTTCTTCCCTAAGGTACCATTTGTCTACTGGGAACAGATCCCTGCAGCACCTCTGGGGTGAAATCCTCCTTCAGACAGTTCCTGTGTGTACATGGCACCCCAGAAGGGTAGTGGTCCTTGTAGCTGGGACAGAGAGCATACAGCAGAGTTTCAATCTACGTTGTACAAGCATTGTACATTACATGTCTTCCCATCCACCTCACACCTACCAGTCCCTTACCTTACTTTCTATCTGACTTCCCAGACTACCATGTACAGTAACTAACTTTCCATTACAAATCATCTGCCTCCCATCATCAGTTCCATCCTACCAAACCATACCATTAATTCCTCTATATTGCATAAGTATTCTAACATAATGAGCCCAATGGTCCTTTACACAATAGGTTAGGAGAATATAAACTTGAAAGTACAAAAATACACTGGAAACAGGAACTGGAGTAACTAGCATGGAATCAAACTAGAGTAATAAGGTAGAACACATAAACCCAAAGACTATTGTAAACTCTTTCCAAACAGGGGAAAAAAAGGCAGGTAGGAGCAAGCAGAATTTAGGGAGGGACTAGATAACCCAAAGGCAAACTATGAGTAATAAATAATACAGCACTTTTCATAACTAACCTTTAGAGCAATGAAGAACAACACAGTTCTCTTTGATCTGGCATCCTTAAGCAGGGTGTGGGGACATGCCCAGAAGCTCAGTAGTGACGAGTTCATTTGTAAAGTTGGGAGGCATCTCCTCTTAGAAGGTGGTGCACTTGTGAAACAGTCTACCTGCAGAGACAGTGAGCATAAAGATAGTGTAGGCTTTCGAGGTAATCCTGGACAAATGTTTGCCTAATAAGAAAATCCAATGGTACCCTATGCAGTAGAGTGGGTAGCGAATCCCTATAAATTCATACCTAACCTCTTGCTGTTCTCCTCACTGCCTCTATTCCTGCATCCCCAACATCTCTGCCTCCACTCTCTCCTCTCTCCTCTTACTCTCCCATACCCATGGCAATTCCTTTCCTAGTTGTTTTCCTGGCCTCTGTCTCTTCTGACCCCTTCTTTTTCTGGCTTCCCCCTCCCAGTTTAAAGTAGCCCAGTGCTTGCTCCACACCCTCCCCAGGCATTTTTCCTCTGGGCCATTTTCACTAGTTTGCCCTCTTTTCCAGTTGCTTTCCCCTTTAGTCACTTGTTTTTTGCCTTTCAAGAAAATTGTATTTTGTGCTATATTTCTGTTACTTGAAGTATTGGCACATTTGACTATGACTATTTTTTTTACTTGTATTTTTGAGCATTGCACTCTCTTCTTTTCATCAGTGTATCTATTGTAGTCTGGACTTTTGCACCTTGTCTGCCATGTACCCCTTCCCCCTGAGTCACACCTGGAAATGGGCATTGACTCAGTGTACCTTTCCCAGTCTCCAATGCATCAATAAATAAATCGGGGTATGTTCATATGGTGCTGAAGAAAATGAGTTTCAGACCTTTCTTTGGCAGATGGGTCAGAATGATGTACTCCTAACCCACAACATGGATTCTTATGAATCCCAAGCTATCTACTCTTTTCCCTCTAACCAGCGGCACCCACAAGGACTGACCGTTATCCATCCTTTTATTTGTACTAACCATAGAGCCCCTTGCATTGTCCATTAGGAGACATGGGGGATTTCTACAGATTTAGATTGGTTCACTGGAGTACAGAACAAAACTTTATGAAGATGTTTGCTGAGTATTTCTGGAAAATGCACTGGCTAGTATCCCCCCCCCACCACCACCACCACCTTCATACAGTCTTGGCATCCTTTCAGGCTATATCTGGGATGAAGGTGAATCCTAATAAGATGGGAATCCTGCCATTGAATAAGACTTACAAACCTAAAACTCTTTTCCAATGAGGACTAAAGTGGTCCCCTGGGGGCAACAAGTATCTGGGAATTTGGGTGTCTCTGGATCTAACTGCCAAGATTTTGGAACAACCTTAAATCATTGCTAAAATTGATACAATTGGAATGCAACCAGTGAAAGTCACTACAATCATTTATAACTGGAAAATCTCAGTGATTAAAATGATAGCAGCCACCAAACGGATGCACTGCCTTACCCTCCTAGCAATGGATATTCCACATGTGTGGTTTAAAAAGAAGGATGCCCTGTTAGGGATTTTTGGGCAAGGGGATAACACCCAATATACCAGGGCCAAGCTTAGGATAACAAAATCCAAAATGCAAAACTCCTGCTCTCATGCTTCGAGGGGTTCACAACCAAAGGGAGACAACCTTAAACAAACACAAAATTCCAGGACGGTTGCACTCTCAAAAGAAGTAGACTGGTAGCAGAGATTGATTCAACAAAATGTTGTTGTTTAATTCACTGCTTGTGAAAGCCCCTTTCACAAGCGGTGAATTAAACAACAACATTTTGTTGAATCAGTCTCTGCTACAAGTCTACTTCTTTTGAGAGCTCAACCGTCCTGGAATTCCAAGCTTAGGATAAACTGGAGGAGTGATGGCTTAAGCTTCCCTTGGTTCCAGGCATATTTATTAGTATTTTGGGGGTCTCAGATAGTGCAGTGGTTTAACTTGCTGTAAGAATCCTCCCCTCTTTGGCTGCCATTGGAATAGGCTCTATTATCAAATTCTCTTCTGTTGTCTATCTATACTTGCCATTTTCTCCAAAGCGTAAAATCTGGCCCACCACTGTCTCCTCAGTTGAAACATAGAAGAAACTGAGGACTCTGACCAAGTTGCCACTTAACCTCTAGAATCTGCTGCCATTTTGGCAGAATAAGTGCTTGTGTATTGGGGGAAACTAGTGTCATGGAGCTCCTGGGAAGCACTGGGTAGCACACAAATTAAGGATCTCCTTCAGTTCCATTCTGTGCACCTGGTCTCCTTTGAACACCTTCAGGTCTGAACCTAACCCATGCTGACTTTTAAAAATATATACATATGTGGAGCTGTCCTATTACTACCTCTTCTAATGGAAAGCCCTTCTCGAATCCAGTCCTCTTGCATACCTCCAGTGTCTGTGTGGAATGTAACTTGCAAAAGGAGAGTGGGGAAGATCTAAAAGGTGGTTACAGTGGCCATTCCAGACCCTACTCTTTCAGCACAAAGAAGTGGGAGACTTCTTTGAGTACTACCTTTTCAAATGACTACTTTTTCAAATGATGACTGATCTGGCTTCTGGTGCATAGCCCATGCAGCATGTCCAGTCTGCTGCAGTTTGTTAATTCAAAATAAAAGACTTTATTCTTGGTACAACACACCTGTTTAGCTTAAATCTATGAATCTGATGTTGCATGATAGATACTGTAAGTGTGAGTACCCAGGTGCTGACCAAATATACATCTTCTGGTCATGTTAGCTGCAAGCAAGGGGTAGGTTTATCTCTACCATTCATACCCCAGCTTTACCTTTTAGGTCTACCCCTTCATATGCTCCAATACCTGACCAGCTGTTCAAATGCTTATTAATGGCTGGAACTGAGGCCAAGCATCTCCACCTTCAAAGATGGAGGACTAAGGATGTCCTCTCAACTAACAAATGGCTGGTGCCAGTCCAGACCCTCTGTATAATGACAAGAATGTCTCATCTAGCCCACAAATCTGTCCCTCAATACCAAACCAACTGGGGCCCCTTTCTAGAGTCATCGCTGAATAATTCAGATGCACCTGCAGAAACACAAGAGGATAAGACTTGCTGCAGCCTCCTTGAAGGTTGGGGACACCCCAACTGGATACAAGTAGGGATTGCACAGACACAGAGATGCCTCACTTACCACTGCAGAGGTTTAGAGGGAGAGCATGTAAACAGGAGGACTCTACAACACCTTCCTATGTCCAAAGGCTTTTCCCTTCTATACCCTTCTCAGCCCACCCCAGATAAGGTGCCCCACATTGTGGTCTCTGGCTGGCATACATCGTCTGGTTCTCCCCTCCTACTGCCCCCTACCCTTGGACTAGAACCACCAGCTCCCCTTATCTTTCTCCTATGGTTATCCATGTCTTCCTGCTCTTCCAGATACTAGGTATCAGCTACATGGTCCTAAGCTCACTTATGCACCTACCTTGGTAGGGCAACAATTTATAAAGCACACCCTATATATGTCAAAAAAGTGTTTCATTGTTAAATACAAATTTGCATTTCTGTAATCTTACATTGCTCTAACAAATTGTTTTGTACTGTGTTGTTTGTTGTACTAGGCTCTAGAAAATATATGTATTATATTGCCTTCTGTTGTATTGTCTTTGTCATGTTCTCTATTGATAAAAAAAATTAACTGCAAAAAAAAAAAGTATTCACATCATACTTACTCATGTCTGCTTATGACGTGGGGGAAGGAGATATTATGGTCTTAGAGTCCCTACTGACCTTATAGCTGTATAGTACTATGTTACCATGTAACAGTGCTAGCCTGCTAGATGGCTCTGGTACTGCACAATAATCAATTAATGTGCAAGCAAGACCACAATCAAAATACAATTCCACAAAAAGAATCTTTTTTAAACTTTTTAATAGGAGGCAGTATAGTGTAGTGGTTAAAGAGCTAGTGTACTGCCAAAAACTAATATTAGATTTTAAAAGCAGCCAACCATTACCATTTATATCTGAGGTACTTTTTATTTTCCCTTTGTTTAATTATAAGATTGTTCATCTGATGTTAGTAGGTGTGATGTGTAGAGCAGCTCTTAACCTGGCAGCTGACATATGTTGCTCTACTGCCCCACACTATATCATTAGCATTGTGACTTCACTGACTGTGACATCACTGCTTCTTAGGAACAAGCAAGTGACTGCCATGTGATTCACCTGTGATGTCACAATCAGTGAGCTCATAATGCTGATGATGGAGTGTGGAGTGTTAGATATGTCAGCTGCCTGGCTAAGAGCTGTTCCATGCATCCAGCATGACATTATCACATAGAAAACTTTCTGATGAGCAAAAGGAAAAAGAAAAATACTTCAGAAATAAAAAGTAACAACTGACAGCTACTTAAATTTGTATTATTTCCCTGTCTGCCTGTTTTGGCTCCATTAGCTCTTTAAGGGTGCTGAGCTGCAAACCTTGAGACCTGAGTCTGAATCTCATTAGCCCCCTCTTGCATACTGTGTGACCCTGAGCAGGTCACTTAACTTACTTGTGTTCCAAGGTCACTCCTGGAAATGAGCTTTGGCTTAGTGTGCCTTTCCTGATTAAACAATTTCCCCTTTCCCTTTCCTTTTATTAGTTAACCAAGGTTTACAGTCATTACATACAGGGTGAGAGTCACATGCATACCATGATCTGTTCATTTTACCATCACGTTAATGCCGTACAGGCAAGACCAATGGAAATATGTGGCTAAGGAAATTTATGTGATTGCATCATGCCATAGAATATACATATACATATATATATATGGAGAATTCACTGCACTTAGTCAATTTTCATTCAAATATACCGTTTTTCAGTAGTGCCTGGCTCTCATCCCCATCTCATTTATCCTGAAGCCTCTTCTCTATGCTCCTCATGTGATGTCATCAGAGACATCATATTTTTGCCAATGGCATGATTGTATTCTGCCACAGAAATAAATAAATCATGTGTAGTACCCTGAAGTTAGGGGATTTTCTTTCTCTTCGTCCCCCTCCCTTCCAATCACTTGCCTGTAGCCCTACAGACCCCTCCCAGTCCCTTTGTTCATTTTGCACCATTCAGCGCTAAGAAGGGGGGCCATAGGCATGAGACCCTCCCCAATTGGCTCACAGTGCCCAGTCATCTGGCCAGAAGCCAGCACCTCCCCTGCCCTATAAAAGGGCTGTGGAGTGGTTGTCAGAGGGAGTCGGTGGCATTGTGAGTAGGTTGGAGGACGCGGGGAGCATGGACTAGAAGAAAAAGATACCTGTATTGTGTCCGTGGCTCCCTTGGTGTGACTCCCCTCCAGCTTCAGTCCATGTGGCAGCAGCAGGGTTGGTCAGGTGGAGTGCAGCTCCCTGACGTAGCCTGTTCCCCCCCCCCAGGCAGATCTGAACGGCGAAGGGGGAAGGAAACAGCAGATGAACCAAAAGGGTGCATTAAAAAATAGGTCCAGGCAGGAAAACATGCCCTGGGCCTTTAGTTCTATCTCCCAGCAGCCTTGCAGGCCAGAGAAGAGCTGGGTGGGAGAGCGGCTCCCTGGCCAGGTTCCTTCACCCAACCAGCAAAGTAAAATTCCAGACCATGGTGGTGAGTGGACCGAGTGCTCAACCTTTTGTTTAACTCACACCATGGGTGCTGGGGGAAGGGAGAGGAAAGGAGAATCCAAGGGGCAGAGTGCCCAAGAAAAATACTTAAAGGGCCAAAGCCCTAGTAAGGAGAAGGGAAGCATAGTTGGCCCCTGGGAGGGAGGGGCAGACAACCTGAGGTGATCAGGAAAACTCAAACTGTGGGTTGAAGGCCCAGAGGGACAGGGGGAGGGACAAGGCTCTGGGTGTGGCCAGAGCCCATGGGGTTATTTTATGTTATTTTATTTTATTCTGCTTGTTGGGAGCAGGGCACTGTGATTTAGTGAAGCCCTAGGGAGAGAAGGAGGCAAAGAGGTGGGTTGCCAGCCTTTGTTCTGACTTGGAGCCATTCCACACTAGGATCAAGGCCAGAGGCAGATGCCCACAGTCAATGAGCCCCTGAAAAGAAGCCCAGGCCTATACCAAGGCCAGGAAGGGGCAGGGCTGGACAAGGCCCTACCCAAGTACAGTGGCACCATTAGCATTAATGAGGGAGGTGGGATCCGGACAGGGAGCCCCACAGATCCAGCCACAGGGGTTGGTTAATCAGGGATAGCCCCCATTAGAGGTGCAGCAGCCAGGGGGGAAAGGAGAAGTAGGTTAATGGCCCTAGGTTTCCCATGGTAAAGGTTGTTCAAGCACCACCCAAACTGAACCATGCTGTTGCCTGCCTAGCACCCCCTAGAGACTGTATTCTTTGAAAAAATTGAACTGTCTGTTTAAAAATCTGAACTGTTTGCTTGATACTGAACTGTAATTGAATTGTGCCCTGGTGTACCCAATGTCCAGCTTCACCTTTGTCGCCTGGACAAGCTTCGCCAGAGCCTGACATTGACCCAGGCAGGTCCTCAGCCCATCCACCATCTGCAGCAGAACCACCTCCAGTGGTGCCAGCCAGTGCCAAAGTCCCATCACAAGTGATCCAGCATCAGCCCTGCAATGGTAAGTGGTAGAGAGCTGCTAGTGAGGTATCCAGTAGTAAGTCAGCATAAGAGCTGCCCCAGCTCAAGTTTGAGGGATCACAGTTAAAGTCATGCATGCCCTTTTCTTATTTTGCCAGCCATCCATAAGTGTATGCATGCCCATGTAACTCTGCAGAGGCAGCCTGAAGATTGTTCCATCAGCAGTCATCTTATTGAGGCGTCATCTGGGGCTGGGGACCTGCCAGTTGTCGTTGCTGCTGATCATCCAGAGAACCATTGGCCAATCAGAAGTCTTCAGCTTTTTGCCTGGAGCCACAGAAGATCGCTACCTTTCTCCTTGTCCAGCTAACAGTGTTGCTCTTTATGTGTTGTTCATCCAGGGGACATCCTGTCATGGCCTGATTGTAACAAGTGCTTTGTGGGGTCAATGCCCACCTGCTGATCAGCCAACACATAGGAAAGCCCAAGTTTGATTCGTCCATAGTTGTATCATCTCAGCCAAGTGCACGCAGGACTTGGACGAAACCGGGTTAACCCCCTGTTCTTGGTAAGACCAGTTGTTGGACCCAATCACATTGCCTTGTTGTTTAATTTTTTATTTTCCTGTAACATTGTAAAACACAGTTATCTTGGTTCTTATTGTCCCTGGTAAATAAACTGTTTGCATCTTGGTCACTGAGTAAATTTCCTGCCTCTCCTTCCAGATTCGTCTGACCTGTCCTAAGATTTTTAGGGAACCTTCAGGCCTGCCACACATGTCTCAGAAAAAAAATGCTGCTGCAGAAGCAGAGGACCCGTGCCGCAGAAATTTGGATTGGGTGCCACAGGGAAGTAGGGGCCCTGTGTACAGGTGAGATCAAATTCCATAGCTTTCAGGGCCATTTATCTGCCCCCTAAACCCAAAGCTTCTGTCCTAATGATTATAGAGTATTCAAACATTATATACCTGTATGACAGGATATTCCCTATTTGTCATTTCCCAGGAAAGTCTCTGATCTGTTTCCTCATGCATTGCAATCTTTTTGCATCTCACTTATAGATGATAGTGTCTTCTGCTGGTTTTACTATTCTGTACGTATGTTCTGATGCCACCAAGATGGAATTATTATTGTTGCTGCAAGACCTTTGCTTAAATTTCAGTTAATAAAAAAAAAATTAGTCTCTTCACACATGTATGTTCTGTTATTGCTCCTGCTTGTCTTAACTGGGTTTTCACTGTCTTTACTGAATTTTATCTCCCCCGGGATGTAGCTGCAAATAGGTCCCTAAACCATGTCAACCATTCTTGGTACACCAAAAAGAAATTTACTAAAAAAAACTTACGGTGTTTCCCTATTTAAAACAAAATAATTATGACCCTAATTTAGTGACCTTGACATTCTGAAAATATGTATCAAAACAGCACAAAGTTAATTATTTCCCTTCTCTGCCTACAATCACTTCTCACTTGCCTCAGTCAGATATGGTGACAGCCATCAGCCATGTTTACTTAGGTCTAACCTGGGTAGCAGCTAATTAACTCCTCTTCCCCTCCTGAGACCCAGCATGTTGTTCTTTCCTTTCTGTAAGGTCTTGTTATGTTACAGAATGACCACTGCAGTAGGAAAGGGTGAAAGTCCAGTGAATCCAAAAGAGTTTGAAGTGCCACTCAAAACAAAAGGGCCAGCTTCTTTGGTAACTGCATCCTATACCAATGTTTTTCTTAGATAGCATTACAGTTTTGTTGGCATAGATATATTACATAGAAACATAGAATTTGACGGCAGATAAGGACCGTTTGGCCCACCCAGTCTGCCCATTTCCCTACCTACTGGATAAGCTGCAGATCCTAGTTAACCAGCAGCCTACTTCTTCTTATCCCCACCCCCCAGAATTGCCTTATGACTGTCCCATGCATGCTTGAATTCCACCACTGATTTTGACTCCACAACCTCCTCCGGAAGGCCGTTCCATGCATCCATGCATCCACAACCCTCTCTGTGAAAAAAATACTTCCTTAAATTACCTCTGAGCCGCCCCCATCTGTTTGTGTGAGAATGATTTCCTTTTTAATCTGTTTAAATATAAGAAGGAATTCAGTTTTTGATAAAGGTCATTTTATTACAGTCCTATTTTTGGCCACGTGCTGTGTCGTTACTTTGCATTCTTATACATTTCACTTTGTTGTTTATGTATGTGTAACCTTTGACTGTGATGAACTACATTTAACTCTGCATATATGGAGGGCCAGTAAGACAAGACCCTGCATCAAACAGAGGATATGTTTCTTTCCTTCTCTCTCTCTTTCAGTTTGCTTGAATATTGTGTGAAACTTGTAATAGTGTGAGAGAGTACCTTTTTTAAAATACTCAGCAAGCATTTGTGCTCGGCTTCCCCAGAAACTCTGTATCCTTCTTCAGGCCAAACATTAAGGTTGAAAATCCTCTGTCCCTCTCCAGGTGGCCAGAACTAGTTCCATGATAAAACATTTGAAATAAATAAATACATAAATTACAGTAAATGGTCATTCCTGACAGGGTTGGGCTAGGGGGTAAGATGATGATAACTAAATTGGCTATCAACTCCTGGAACACTGCTAAGAGCATGGCAAATTTTTTAAACAAGCCACATGAGAAGAGGGTGGTGAAGGGTTGGAGATAATGGAGTGTGAGAGGGGCTAGCCCTAGATTCGACCCAGCCAACTGGGAAGGGCTTGAGACCTGCTATCATAATCATGATAAACCTTGGTTGTGTGATTAGAACATAGATGATACCTGATCAGAGGCATGGTCATTTATGGTTTGTCTATTATTTTAACCACAGCTTTCCACTGGCAGCCACTGATGGTAAATAGTCCAGGAGCAGATCATGGAGGGTCATGATCAATCTAATTTAAGAATGATTTTAATTAACCATAGTTGCTAGATTTAGAAATTCACAGCTTTAAAAAAACAAATTTCTTCGTAACTCAGGTAATTTCAGTTTATTTCCAACAACCTTAATATTATGCAATACATGTATTTTATCTACACGTACTTTTGAAATAGCTTTCTTTTTTCTGTCTATCTGTCTATCTGCAGTATCTAGCTATTCCTGTCACTGTTTCTAAATGTGTATGCTGCAATATTAAATGTATAATACAGGTTTTATAAATGCTTTTTTATTGTTTATTGCTATTCTTTGTATCTTTTTTATATGCAATTGTTCATTTAATGTTAGCAGTAGTCTGTTTTTTTCTGTATTGTATTGTATGTAACAAATAGTTTTTTTTATCTTTGTCATTTGTGTCCAAGATGTGCCTGTAAATAGGTCACGTGACCCAGTGTACTCACCCACTTATCAAAAGTTAAAAATTAAAGTAAAAAAATCAATAATTTTTATATTCTGAAGCACCTTATCCAAGTGGCTCAAAGAAGCACTGTATATAACAATACAACTTGAAACAGCAAATGACAAACACAAAACCAGTATCTAATAAATAAATAAATAAATACGGAATTATAGTCACAAAACAATGGTTGAACCTGGATCATAAAAGGCCAGAGACAACAAATGTGTTTTCAATGCCTTTTTAAAGCAGCTCCTCCAAAGGTTAAAGTGTGAGCAGCTTACAGTTAAAGTGGGTGTGCTGCACTGAAACAGGGGGGTGGCTGGTTCCCTTAAAAATTAGTGCAGGTCTCAGAAAAAAATGTATTTCGTGCACTCAAAAAACAAAAGTGTAATTGCTAATTTTGCACTTGTCAAAGTTGTTTTTGCACTGATTATTTGTACTGAGAAGATTAAATGAGATGGTTATAATGGCATATCATGTCTGCAGTTCTAATATTGCTGCATTGCCAATACTGAAGATTTTTGCATGGTTAAGCTTTTGTTTTTTTGAGTGCATGAAATACTTTTTTCCAGAGCCTCCACTGAGAAAGTACATCACAGTTGATATGGGAGAGAGTTCTACAGCTGGGTAAGGTCACTGCAAAGGCCCAGTCCCCCAATGACTTCAGGTGAGCCTATGGAACCTCTAGGAGATTCTCTGCAGCACAGCAGATAGGGCAGTCTGGATCATATGAGCACATGGGGTCATGAATATAGCCAGGACCCTCCCCATGAGTGCCTTGAATACCATTAAGCAGATGTTGAAGGTGGTGCCTCATTGAACAGCTAGCTAGTGCAGTTTGCACAGTACAGATGTATGATTGCAAGTGCTTGTGCCAGATTTCAGCCTGGCCAAAGCATTCTGTATTAGCTGGAGGCAGTGCACCACACCTCCCAACAGCAGCCCTCATAGAGAGTGTTACAAAAATGAAGGCAGAAAGTAATGAAAGCATGTACCACAGTCACCAGGTTTTCATTATAAAAAAAGGACTTCAACTGGGTAATATTTCTCAGAAGTAAAAACCCCACAGCCAGTAAGCACTATTACATGGAAACCCATCAACAGCTTGTTATCCTCCATGACCAGCAAGGTTTTTAGCCCTTTCCACAGCTCAGAGGGTGGTACCCCTGCTTCCTTCCTCTTACTGTTGTAGTGTTCTATGCCTCCCCCAAAATCTCCCCTCCCTCTCTCATCAATATAATTAACCCCTTTTTCTCTCTGGCCGCATCTACAGAATTACTCATCTTAGGGGTTTTTAACCTAAATTGGACCTCTCCCTCACTAAAACCATTTACAGAATGTATCAAGTTTCTAAACCTCACACTGCTAATTAAAGAACATACCTGTCCTAACCCTATCTCGCAAAATCACTCCCTCCTAGATTGGATACTCTCCGCCCACCCTTATTGGATTATGTCAGATGACACCTTCCCTGACATTTTCAGTGACCACTTTATTACCTTCTGCATATGCAAAATTCACACTCCCCATTCCAGCCCCTGTCTACAGGTGGGTTTGCTCTCATAGGTCCCTTGACTCAAGCACATTTCTCCATGATCTTCACTCTACAGACTGGCCACTAATGTGCTCCACTTCCGTTATCAACTCCACCCTCTCCATCTTCACTCACCTTCTTTTTAAAGTCTGGAATCACCATGCTCCACTTAGGAGGTTCAGATTAAAACACTGCCACATCTGTGGACCTCTGCGGATCTCATCCACCTGTGTAAATCTTGTAATGTAGCCTGGGCCTGATACAGAACCTCTCATGCCCTCTCTGACCTTCACTTCTAGAGGACCCTGAGAAATGCCTGCACCAAAGCTATTAGAGCCACCAACGCCACTTACTTCTGCTCTATGCTACACCAGAATCAAAACTCACTGGCAAATTTGTGGCACACACTCCAGTCCCTTCTTGACCCACCAGCCCAATCCTCCACCCCTACACATATCATTGATGGTGCACCTGTCTCTGACCGTACCTAAGTGGCCTCCAAACTAAACTCCTTCTTCACTACTTGTGCACTCCCCTCAAACCCCCCCCCCCTTCTCCTCCCACATTTCTTCCCACGGCAACAACTTCCCTTCTATCTCCAGCCATGAAGTCTATCAAGCTCTTTTATCTCTCAATCCCAATAAGACCAGTCCTGATAGCCTTGACCCCTTTCTTCTATGCATCTCTTCACCTGCTATCTCACTCCTTATCTTCTGAACCACTCTTTCAACCTTTGCTCAGTCCCACAGGCCTGGAAGACTGAAAATGTCATGCCTCTCAACAAAGGTGGGAACCCCCACACACTGGGTAACTATCATCCCATATCTCTCCTTCCCTCTGCAGCCAAACTGCAGGAATCCCTTGTCTTCTCAAGACTCACAGATTTTCTAAACTCCACAAACTTTCTTTCCCCCTTTCAATCTGGCTTTAGAGCCAACCACTCAACAGTCACCTTTCTCTCTCTCTCTCTCTCTCACTCTCATCACTAACTCTATCCTCTCCAGCATGGACCAAGGACACAAACTGTGGCCATCTTCTTAGATCTAGCTAAGGCTTCTGATTCGGTCTCTCATCCACTCTTACTTAAGCTTAGTTTTGTTGGACTCTGCCTCATCTGTAAAGTGGTTTAAATCCTATTTCCACTGCCACTCTCAACAAATCTTATTAGGGAGTGCCCTCTCCCCCCTCCCCATTTAAGCTGGAATCCTTCAAGGTTCCATCTTCGGTTCCGTACTCTTCTTTATTTTTCTTAATGGTCTCCCATCAGCCTGTTCTATAGTCCGCATACAGATGTACCCTGACAACACTGTTCTTTATGCCTTAGGTCCTTCTGCTCCTATTGTTATATCCCAGCTTCAAGCTGATTTCCATTCAGTCCTCCGCTGGTTTCAGAACAATCACCTCAAAGTCCATGTAATGGAAACAGTGTCTATGACTTTTGGTACCCCTCAGAAACTGGCCAACCTCTCTTCCCCTCTCTCAATCTAAACCCTGGATGGATCCTTACTCGAAGATGTCCCCTACTACAAATACCTAGGTGTCTGGCTTGACCACCGACTAGACTACTCTAAACACATCAAGCATATTCACTCTAAGCTTCATCCCAAGCTGGGAGCCCTATACAGAAACAAGGACTCCCTTCCCCTGCCTGCTTGTCTTACATTCCTAAACAAAATGATTCTACCCTCTTTTGGCTATGCTGATGTTATCTATGGTACTGTCTCTGCCTCCTCTCTAGCCAGGCTTGACACACTATACAATGCCTTTTACCACTTTGCTATAAATGCCCCTCTCTGCACACATCACTGCTCCCTCTACTTTTCCCTCTCCCTTTCCTCTCTTCACTGTCACTGTATACTACATTCATCTCTCATCATCTCCAGATTCTGGTTTGGCTCCCTCCTCTCCTAGCTTTCTTTTCTCCTCTCTCCTGCATCCGAGGCTCCCTGTCCTCTCCGTTCTAGAGACATTCATACTTTCTCCCTCCCACACCCCCTATCTTGCTCAGGCTCTGCTGCCTTTTCATATAGGCTTCCATCTCCCTAGAATGCTCTCCCACACTCCATTAGACACTCTCCTTTCATTTCGTCTCTATAAAGAGCCCTATCCCAATATTCTCTGATCTCAGACTCCTGCTCACGTGTGATGTAACCTTACCTCCAGATTTCTATTTTCTTCTTTGCTGTTCTACCTGCTGACAATGTGACTTCTCTTTCCTCTATGTACTCATTTCCAGACTGTCTCAACAATTTGCTTACTGTCTACTGCCTACCCTAGTTTTGTTTTCTACTTTTCTCCCATGTTTTATAACCTACATAGTTTCTACTTATTTTTTTTCTTATCTTTTTTCTATGCCTCCAGTAATGTTCTCTTTCTCTAAATAACCTTTCTATGTCTAATGACTACATACATTTTCAATAAAATGTTCTGTATATTGTATGCTGTATTATGCTTGTAATAACTTGTAATATTCCATGTATGCACACCACATTTTTTCCCTTTTCCTGGATTGCACCTGGAAACAAGCCTCGGCTCAGTGTGTCTCTCCCAGTTACCAACTTTTAAATAAATAAATAAACAGCATTTTGTGGTTGCAGCTCTGATGTTATTGAACATACTCAATGTAATCATTTGCTCTGCCTGAACCACAGAAGCCTTCAAGGTCTCCTAAAAAAAATGTTTTATTTGGCCAGATCTACTCAGGCTGACATGTTATTTATTGATTATGAACGTTCTGGAATTGTCTTTATTGTCATTTATTTGTTTTATCTTTGTAAGACACCCTGAGCCATTGAGTAGGGGGTAAACAAAATTGCATTGCTATGCCTTGCCTATAGATTGACGTGTAAGCCATTCCTTTTTATTGTCACCTTCTGAAATCCTGGTACTATGAGTATCAATTTCGCTTTTCCAGGACTGAGTCTCAGCCAGCTGACAGTAATACTATCTCCTCCCCCCATCTCTTACCCTCCTTCCTTTTTCTATACCACCCCTCTCTCTTCCCTGTTCCTCCTCCCCCTCCTCTCATAACCCTATCCATCCCTAATCCCATTCCCTCTATCTCATCCTACCCACCTCCCCTCTGCCCACCTTTCCCTACTCAACCCCTCCTCCTCTGCTTTCCTCCTCCACCTCCTCTCATATCCGTTTCCTTACTCCTAATCCTCCACTCATCCATCTCTCCCTCCACACACCAAACCCACCTTTCTTAGTCCTTGACCGTAACTCTGTTTCTAAGTTCCCACTTAAGCCTGCTTTCTCCCTGCCCCCCATATTGTAACATGTATTGTTCTACTACAAGCAGGTGCTGGCACACATTTGGCTTTAGCATCTATAATTTTCAATTTAGTGGTGCAGGGTTTACAAGTTCTCACACTGTTTGATTATTTATTTATTTATTTCTTTGTTTGAATTTTGATGACCGGGTGGGCCCACTGGGATAAGCTGTCCCTTTTTCAGGGGTGACCTGGGGAATGATACATTCCATAATCCGTATTATCTATTTATTCATTTGCATGGGTTAAATCCATGTACACAATTTACTGTACATTGTTGCATTCATATTTATTTCTCTGCTGTTTACAGTTGTAACACGTTGTTTTCGACTCTTTGTATCTTCAAGTGTGCTCCCCTTTCCCTTCCCCCAGGACGTATCTAGAAACGAGTTCTTGATAGTTCAGTATGTCTTTCCTGGTGAAACTTTTAAATAAAAAACAATTAATAAAGATCAATTTGCTGTTAGTCTGTGTGATGTTTATTCTGAGTTGTGATCTGCCAAGAATACTGGTGAAAAAATGTATTTATTTATATTGTTTTTGAGTGGAGAAAGGTTGCAAGATATGATGGAAGCTTTGGAGGGAAGTTCTGTGTACTAATATGTTTGATGTGTTATATCTGAGACAGTCATGTGTGTGTGTCGGACTTTAATACAGTGATGTTGTGCTTGGATAAGATCACTGTACAAGGTGGTCACTGACCAGCCAGAGTACAAGAAATTTCTTGTCAATCTATAACAGAAATGTTCTCTGTTTGCTCAGCGTCCCAGCCAAATGCTAGAACAAGATTTAATTGCTCTTTATCTTCACATTCAGGAACTCAGTAAGGGTAACATTTCTCAAATTATAACACTACACCATTTCTCCTTTGATTTCTCCCCTAATTTGACATAGTCATTATTTATATCATTGTCTAGCTTTTTCCCATGTTGTTGGTCCTGGAATTAATTACTATGACTGGATTATTACTTAAGCCCTTTACAACTCCCTCAAGCTGGTAGGTTAAATCCCAGACTGGTAGATTAAATCCTGTGGTTTTGCCTATGAGAAATTAGGTATAACTAATGCTCTCTAGGATATTTTCACCCATTAGAGGTAGAGGTACAATAGAGAGGAGAACCTATGGCTAAAGGAAATATTTCAAAGCACGGTTCCCTTAAATGAAACTAACTGTGCCGTCTTCAGGCTTTACTTACTCTTGAAATTCAAGGTTAATCCTTAGAAATACTGTTTTCTGTAATGACCGTGAAAACAGGTTTGGAGAGGGATTTAACAATGACACCTGGCATGTTCATTCCATGGGGTTAAAAAACAACAGTATGCTGAAAATGTGGGTTCAAAAAGTAATAAAATTGCAACATTATGAGTAAACGTTGAAAAATGTCAATGTTTATTCATAACATTGTAACTTTTCTGTCAATTTTGGCTCCAAATGTTCTACATTGCCCTTTTCTTACACTACCTTATGAACATGACAGGTCCTATTTGTGAAATCCTGTCCAATATATTAATGCACAAGTGTAAAAAGACATTTTAGGCAGGATTTGAGAAAAATAACATGTCCTGTTTATGACGTGGGGCAGAAAAAGGCTATGTTAAAAATGAGGGGCTGAAATCTTGTAAAATAGCAAAGCTAGTATGAAACATGGAAGAAGGTCACTGTTTCCTACTAACTTTGTTGTTTTTTGAGACTTTGTCCCCTAATTTTAAACATAGTCTTTTTATTACCCCATCTTATGATCAACACAGGTGCAATGTTTTAAACCCCATTGATTTCACTGAGTAAATGCAAAAACATGTTTCAGAGAGGATTTAAAGAATTACACCTGCCTTGTTCATAAGGTGCAGTAAACGAAAGACTGTGTTGAAAATTGGGGGTCCAAATATGGAAATATAGGAACGTTATAAGTAAATGTTGAAGAATTTCAATGTTTCTTCACAACTTTGTTTTTTTGAGATTTTGACCCCATATCATTAACATAATGTTTTTATTACCTACCTTATGATCAAGACAGGTAGAACTTTTTAAATCCTTTCAAAGGCATGATTTTGATAGTGACTGCAAAAACATGTTTTGGGGATTTGAAAACTTTCACCTACCTGGTTCATGAGATGGGGTAAAGCAAATCTAGAAAAATAGCAGTTCATGAGTAAACAATGAAGAATTTCACTGTTTCTTCATAATTTTTTTTTTTTTTTATATTTTGACCTCAAATTTTTAACATAGTCTTTTTATTACCCCACCTTATGATCAAGACAGGTCTCATTTTTAAATCCTGTCTGAAACATGATTTTGCAGAGTGACTGTGAAAATGTGGGGCTCTATGCATGAAGGGGCATAGGTATGTGGAATCCATGTGTACCCTTGCCCACGTAGCTGCGCACCCATGGACAAATGCGCACCAGTGATATTCATGACTGCCAGACACCTGTCCATGACCCTGCCCTGCCTGGCATGCAGGACTCTGCAAGGCAGCTGAGGGCAGGGTCACGGGTCTGGCTGGGCACCCAATCGGATGCCTGGACTGGGACCCACAGTGGATCCCTTGCACAGTTGGGCACACATTAGCAGTGCACCCTGCGGAAACCTGACAGGCAGTGGCAGGTGAGGGAGGGCAAATCAGCTGGCTCCCTGTCGGCACTTATCAGTGCAGTGGGATGGGTGGGGAGCATGCCACCAGGTAGAGGGGGGTTGGGGGGACCAGCACCACTGGGGGGTTGCCGTGGAGTGCAGCGGAGGGGTGCAAACTTCTGCTGGTGTCCATGCCCCTGTGTGGGGTAAGTGTGCTGTGGTATTGTGGGGATCGCCAAATTCACTGCTGTGTGCTGGGGCAGGTGGGTGACTTCTGGCATCCCAGTCCTGTGACCCTGGGGGTTAGGTGGGCTGTTTGCCCTGTCTAGTGGGGTGTGTGCAGGGTGCACAGGGGATTTATGGCTGGGTCTCCCTGGTGTACCCTTCAACCCCCTATGCACCCTCATGGCCAGCACTATGCACCTTTGTGCATGGCATGTTGTGCTGCCCCGCCTCTTGCCTGCCCCCAGTGCATTGCCCATCGCATGGCCAGGGGATCGGGTGCTTACTCCCTGCAAACAGCCCCTTCATGCATCTAACTCATGGGGTGCAGTTGGTGCAGGGTGGCTACTCGCCCCTGATATGCATGCGTAGCCACTCCGCATCTTTCGTGCATAGGGCCCATGTGTTGTGGGATTTTAAAAATTTAACCTACCTGGTTCATGAGGTGGGGTAAAAAGTTGTTGTAAATGTGGGTGTCAAAATATGGAGAAATGGAAAAGTTATGAGAAAGCTTTGAAGAATTTAAATGTTTCTTTATATGTTTTTTTGTTTTCAGAGATTTTGACCTCAGATTTTCATCATAGTCTTTTTTTACCCCATCTTATGATCAAGCAGGTGAAATTTTAAAAATGTTATGACTTATGATTTGAGGAGGCAGCAGAAGGCATTTGTCCATATATGCTGTCCCTTTCAGTTGTAGTAATACTCCTCTATCTTCTTTTCTGCAAGTATTTTGCTAGGTTATGCTTATAAATATTAATGTTAATACTGCACACCACTTCCTCTGGTAGTCCATTCCAAATTCCCACCACTCTTTGAATACAATACCTTCTCCTTCTCTCTGTTTTAAATTGCATAGGTTGTATTTGCTTGCAGTGGCCTCTCACATTTAGTCTGATTCTGCACTTTAAATTTAATCCTTCCATTAATTCCTCATTGTCATAGATTTTATACAACATGAGTAAATCTCCTCTTATTTGTTTGTCATGAAGGCTATTTAGTTTCAAAATTTCTAGGCTTTCTTTATAATCTTTATTCACTAGGCCTTTTATTGATTTTGTGGCTCTTCTTTGTATTCTTTCTATTTTGTTTATATCACTTTTATTTAATGTCCCCCACAAGTGTGAACAATAGTCTATGTGTGGTCTGATGTATGTATTATATAGTAGCAGTCTCAGCAGTATGGATTTGTTGATGAAATTCATATTTATCATATTAATCAAATTATTTGCTTTTCTAAACACCTCACTGCTTTGAGCCTGAGCTTTAAAGTCATTTGTTACAATGAATCCTAGATCATTTTCCCTCACTGTTGTATCAAGAGTATATTTTCCTAACTTGTAGTTATATTCTGGGTTATTTTTACCAAAGTACATAACCACACACTTTGATGTGTTGAAGGTCATCCCCCATCTTTCCACTCAGTTCATTAGATTGGTCTAGATCCTTTTGTAATTGTACATGATATTCATTTGTGTCCACTCTCTTTCCTATCTTTGTACCATCTGCAAAAACACAGTATCTGGACAGAAGTCATTGCCTTTATCTGAGATGCAGATCCTAAACAAAATTGGTCCTTGTATAGCTCCCTTACTGAGGGAAGGGTGATCAATGGAGTGCCTCAAGGATCTGTCCTTGGCCCAATGCTCTTCAATATATTCATCAGCGACATTGGTGATGGCCTGCAGGGTAAGGCATGCCTGTTTGCAGATGACACAAATCTCTTCAACAGGGTAGATGCAATTGAAGGAATGGCAGGAATGGAGCATCTCTAAAGAGCCTAGATGCATGGTCTAGGGACTGGCAGTTGAAATTCAGTGCCAAAAAGTGCAAGGTCATGCACCTAGGTAAAGGAAACCCAAGGAAAACATACACACTCAATGGTGAACAATTAATAGAAACAAAACTTGAACGGGACCTCGGAGTGCTTATTTCTGATGATTTAAAGATGGGTAGACAATGTGAAAAGGCGGCACAGAAAGCTAGTAGCATCCTCAGATGTATTGTCAGGGGCATTACAAGTAGGAAGTGAGAAGTCATACTCCCTCTGTACAGGTCCTTGGTGAGGCCACATCTCGAGTACTGTGTACAGTTCTGGGGGCCAAACCTAAAAAAGGACATAGGCCACTTGCAGACTGCACAGAGGAGAGCTACTAAAATGGTACAGGAACTGTACCAGGAGCAATATGAAACTAGACTACAGCAACTGGAAATATACTCTCTCAAGCAAAGGAGAAACAGTGGGGATATGATAGAAACCTTCAAATATATAAAGGGCATTAATAAGGTACAAGCAGAAAACCTCTTTCATAGAAATGAGACAAGGTGAACGAGGAGGCACTGTTTGAGACTAACAAGGGTTAAGTTTAAAACCAACATTCGTAAGTTCTACTTCACAGAGAGGGCGGTGGACCCTTGGAACAGCTTACCACCAGAGGTTGTGGAGGCTAAAACAGTCATTGCTTTTAAGCTAGCTTGGGACAAGTACTGCGGTAAACTCAGAAGAAGAACAGAATTGGGGGTAGGCAATCTGGGCAGACTAGATGGATCATACAGTCCCCTTCTGCCGACATGTTCTTATGTTTATGTTTATATAACCATCTTTTTATCCAATCTATCAGTTTGTTGTGCATTTTGAGGTCCTTCAATTTATTGATTAGTTTGTTATGAGATACAACATCAAGAGTTTATTGAAATCCAAATATAACACATCTGTTGGTATTACATTGTCCAAGTTACTACTTAACTCCTCGTAAAAATACATCAAATTAGTGGCACACGACCTCCCCTCCATAAACCTGTGCTGATGTATGTCCCTCAGTTTTAATTTCTCCTCTTGCTCATTTAGTTCCTGTTTGATAAAGCTTTCCATTATTTTTCCCAAGACATGTGTCAAATTTATTAGGTGATAATTTTGGGGATTACTTTTTGGTCCCTTTTTGTATACAGGCACAACTACTGCCATCTTCCAGTCCTCCCACACCTCCCCTTTAGGGTTGCCACCTGTTAGGCTTCTTACCTGGTGATCAGGTTTTCAGGGTCCCTGTTAGATAATCCGGTTTTGCTCTGTGCTGGTCAGGTTTTTGGACCATTTTGAGTGCCCACATACTTTTTAAACAGATTTTGTAATCTTATTCATTGTTTCAGCTACATGACCAGGTTACAAACAAGTTCTGTTGTCAGTATAGTCTTTTGTTTGTGAAAGCTGTTATCCTGGGAGGTGTAAAGTATGGCCATTAACACCATTAGCACTTACTTAACCTAATCTTTTCCACTGCATCTTAATGTGGCATAGCAGCAAAGCTGCCCCCACCTTTTGTAACAACATAGCCAGTTGTCTTCCACTTTCATGTATTTTCATCTCTAACAGAATTTAGGCATTTTAATTGTTTAAAATTATTTTTTTCCTCAAGAAAAAAAGTATATCTCCACAAAGACATAGACAGGATGGAAGCTGTCCAGAGGAGGGCAACTAAAATGGTGCAGGGTCTGCACCGGAAGACATATGAAGAGAGACTTAAGGAGCTTAATATGTATAGCCTCGAGGAAAGGAGGGATTGGGGGGACATGATAGAAACTTTCAAGTACCTCAAGGGAATCAACAAAGTCCAAGAGGATAGCATCTTTCAGAAAAAGAAGTGCACAAGAACAAGGGGGCACAATTTAAAGATGGGGGGCAGCTCAGAGGTAATGTAAGGAAGTATTGTATTTTTTCACAGAGAGGGTTGTGGATGCATGGAACGGCCTTCCAGAGGAGGTTGTGGAGTCAAAAACAGTGGTGGAATTCAAGTGTGCATGGGACAGTCATAAGGCAATTCTAGGGGTTGGGGGTAGGAAAAAGTAGGCTGCTGGTTAACTAGGATCTGCAGCTTATCCATTAGGTAGGGAAATGGGCAGACTGGGTGGGCCAAGTGGTCCTTATCTGCAGTCAAATTCTATGTTTCTATGGTCACCACTTTGACTTTGAAATAGTACTGTGGACATGAAAAGGAAACGGAGACAGAAAAATATATAAAGTGCACACTTTATAGGAAACAATTTCTTTATTATGTATTATATACCATGTGTACTGTTGTATGCTATTTACAGTATTTCCCTTGTCTCCCCCCAGATCATATGTGCAAATTAGATTTATTTTATCTTTGTATGTGTATCTGGTAAACCAATGTTAATAAATACATAGACACACAAACAAATAAATAACTAAGAAGAACCTGGGAAAGTAATGTTAACAGGTACAGTATCTTTTTTTTTTTTTTGCGTTCTTTATTTATCCACCTTCCTGCCTTCGGCCTCCCCTCCTTCAGGCTGCTCATACCTTTTTTTATGGATCCACTGCCCCCTCCCCCCAGATCTGCCCCTAGAGTGCTTCTCTTCCCCTCCTCTCCTGCACAGCGGGTTCTGTCCTGGGAATTGGTGGTCTCCTGGGTGGAGCAGTCTTCATCTAGGACCGCCAAAGGTTTTTTTTCCGTTTTTCTGTACTCCCCTCAACCCCGCCCCCTGGGACGCCAGCACAAGGATGAACGAATGTCCAGAGAGGCGACGTGCAGACGCACGTCTCTCTCAAGTGCCTGACAGTGCCCCCCCTCCCTGGACTCCGTGAACGGAGCTGCAAGCCCCCTTGAGCACCAGTGCTCCCACTGGCCTTCTCAGGGTTGGTAACCCACCCCTGAGGGAGGAGATCATCCATTGGGATGCTCGATCCTCCCTCCCCCAGCCAATCCCCCGCTGACCCGAGTCCATTCCCGAACCCGGGTCACTGGCGTGGCGCGAGGTGTGGCATCCAGTGCCTCAACACTCAGCGCCACCGGGCTGGCAGGTACAGTATCTTAACAATGTTGTTGAAGTACTGCTTTGAGTGTTGTCTTTTATTGATATAACAAATGGCTTTCTAGGAGGAGCAATACGTGATGAGTCATGAAAAGGGGTGGGGCTAGGGGCGGAGCTTAGGATCCGGTTTTTGCCTCATCCAAAGGTGGCAACCCTACTCCCCTTCCTCCAATTACCTGTGAAGATATACAGTATGTTAATGGTACTGTCAATTCATGTGCTATTTCCTTAAGCGTTTTTGTCTCCAGCTCATCTGGTCCTGCAGCCTTTGATATGTCCAGTTTATTAAATTTATCCATCACCTCTGATTGCTTCATTTTCCTCAAGACATTTTTCTCTATCACTTCCCTATATTGAAAACTGTCTATTTCTGTTTTATGGAAGACACTTGCAAAGTAGTTATTAAAGTTGTTTGCCATTTATTTTTTCTCTGTTATCTCAGAACCTCATATATGAGTGGACCCACAGCACTTGAAGTTTGTTATAGGAAGTTTACATAGATATACAGTAAATTAGGATTGGCCTTATTTTTTGACAGTTTCTCTTCAAGTGACTTATTTGCTTTTCTTATTTCCCTTTTACAAGATTTTAATACTTTCTTACATCTTGTTTGGTTGGACTGTGTTGGGCTATTTTTCATTATTCTGTAGAAACCGTTCTTTTTGGACACTAGTTTTCAGACCCTATTTGTATTTGTTGGACTTTACCCTGCTTATTATATATTCTCCTCTTTGGGATATATGCATTTTTTAATTCATGTAGCTTTTCCTTCAGAATAGCACATACTGGTTCGGTATCTAACCCTTTGATCTGCAATTCCCATTTCCATTTAACTAAGCAGTTCCTAATGCCAGTGTAATCACCCTTATAGTAATCAAATTGTTCCATTATTCTGGTGTTTTGGATGATTCTTCTATCCACCCTTAAAATTGTCACTTCATGATCACTATTAGCTAAATGGTCTAACATTTGATAATTGCCTTCATACTCAAAGTCTGTAAATACTATGTCTAAAACACTCTAACCCCTGGTTGTAGTACTTATATACTGAGTTAGACTACACTCATTTATGATTTCAAGGAACTCCCTTATTATGCCAGTAGTTTCATTATTGCTTTCCCAGTTTATTTCAGGCATATTGGAGTTTCTGTAGTTTTGCAAACTTCCTCCAATAAATCAGAGTACATTTTAATGGTTTCTGGATTTTTTTTCATCTAGTGGTGTGTAACAGTTTCCTATCAATAAGTTATTTCCTATAATACCATTTACTGTTACCTATACTGACTTTGTTAGGTTGTCTACTTGTGGTTCCCACTTAGTAGGCTGTAATGTATCTTTGCAATAAATTGCAACTCCTCCCCCTCTCCTATTAGTTATTTCTTTCTTTACGGAACAATTGATACTGCTCCAGATTTCTGTTCCATTCTTCCTTTCTGTTCCATCAAGTGTCAGTCACCCCTAAGAAGTCTGGCTTCAAATCATGTACTCAGATTTTAAGTTCATCCATCTGATTATTTAAACTTCTAATAATAAATAAATTACAATAATTCTTATTTGTTTCACTCTTCTTAATTTGTGAGATTTATTGCTCATCTGTTCACTATGTCCCTTATCACTATGTTTTTTCTTATTTTCTGCAATATTCTTAGTTTTATTCGACCCATCACCCCACAGTACAAGTTTAAATATTTATCCATTATCTCATTTAACCTATTCACCAGTGCCTTGGTCCCTAATGTATTTAAATGTAATCTGTCCTTGGAATACATGTACTACCCTTTCTTGAAAAATTCCCAGTTCTTTACAAAGCAAGTCTTCACTGCATGTAATCCAACCATTTGTTCAATTTTTGTAAATCTTTTTCTTTTTGCTTTTTTCATATCCCTATGTACTGGTAGTATCTCTGTGAATATTACCTTACACTCCATCCTTTTTAACTTTTTACCTAGTTCTTTAAAATGCTCTTTAATCCTGTCCAATGGCTTTTTACCTATATTATTTGTAACAACATGTACTGCAATAATGTTCTTTCCAGCTGTAGTGTTATTCATCACCCCATCCATGTTTCTTGTAATATCTTTTGTTTTGGCCCCTGAAAAGCATGACATCATACTGAATTCTTTATTTTCCCCACAAATATACCTGTCAGTATATTTATCAAATCCAATCAAATCATTCTTTATTTATGTAGCACCTTTCAGTATCAAGGCCCTGCACACATTTTAACAATGTATTTAAAACTGAGAGCAATATACATATTAAAAATCATTCAATCTGGGAAGGCCTGTGCAAATAAATAAGTTTTTAACAAAGATTTAAAACTACTGACAGTCAGGCATTCTCTTAACCAATGAGGTAGAGAATTCCACAGGGTTGGTGCTGCAAATGAAAATGCACGAGCTCCAGATATTTTAAGATGAACCCTAGGAATCTCTAGCAATCCTTCATCAGCAGATCAGAGAGGGTAATTAGGGGTGTAGAGAGTCAGGAGATCTTTCAGGTATTCAGGTCCCTGTTTATGTAGGGCTTTAAAGATAAGCAAGCCTACCTTATAGGTGATCCACCCACTGAACTGGCAGCCAGTGTAGTCCACACAGCACAAGTGTTATATGACTGCACCTGGAAGTACCTGTCAGTAGCCTGGCTGCAGCATTCTGCACCAGCTGCAAATGGTGGATATCAACCCCAGACAGCCCTAGACAGAGGGCATTACAGTAGTCAAGACAGATAGTGATGAAGGCATGAATCAATGTTGGAAGGTCGCCCGGCAGAACCAGGTGTTTTGCCTGGGCAATATTCCTCAGATGATAAAATGAGGATTTGACCATGGCTGACACCTGAGATTTTAGGGGTCAAGCCATCATCAAAAATAACTCCAAGGTTCCACATCTGATCTGAGGTCATGAGTTGGACACCGTCTAGCCACAGGCCAGACATATGTTCAATTCCTAGACACCCCCCCCCCGGGCAACCTGGATCTACAGCCAACACCTCAGTCTTATCAGGATTCAATCTCAGCCAGCTGGAGCCCATCCAGTCATTGATCTCGGAAAGGCAATCATTCAGCACAGAGACTGCATCAGCCTGTCCAGGCACAAAGGACATATAAAGCTGAATATCATCTGCATAGCAGTGAAAACTCAAGCTGTATAACCTGATGATATCTCCCAATGGAAGCATGTACATTGTGAACAACATGGGTGCCAATATGGAGCCCTACGGCACCCCACAGGACAGAGGGAGGGCATTAGAGGAATAAATTCCAGTGACCACCCTCTGAGATCTGCCTGCGAGGAAAGATCAAAACCAATTGAGGACTGTACCTGACAGTCCACAAAGGAACTGCAGGGTCTCCAAAAAGCTCTCCATGGTTCATAGTGTCAAAAGCTGCTGACAGATCAAGAAGGACCAAGATAGTATGAGCCTTTTGCTCTCTCACTGTTAGGAGGTCATTTAGTACCCAAACAAGCGCAGTCTCTGTGCTATGCCTTTTCCTAAAACCAGACTGAAGAGCTTCATAGACATTGTGAGTTACAAGGTGATCATTTAGCTGCAACGCAACGACCTTCTCAATAACCTTCCCCATAAAGGGATGGTTAGAGACAGGTCAATAGTTAACTGGATCGTCGGGATCCAAGGAGGGTTTTTTAAGGAGTGGTCAAATGACCACCTCCTTTAAGGGGTCAAGAAAAATCCCCTCCTCCAAGGATCTCCATACAATTTCAGCCAGGATCAGGCAGATAACATCTACACACCCCCCACTAAGCGGGGGTAGGGCATGGATCCAAACTACAACAATGTGGGTGCAAGGTCTGGATGATTTTCATAATGTCCATGAATTCCAGTTGGCTGAAATCCATTCAGACTGACTGGGTGCTCACCATCTCCTGTCGACCTCCGCAACCCCTCATAGAGAGAGCTGGCCTGATTCCAGACCTGATGCTGGCAACCTTATCTGCAAAGAACCAAGCTAGCTCATCACACTTATCCTGTGAAAAAGTTCTTCCGGACTGAAGACAGATTGGATTGCACAATCTGTCAACAGTTCAGAATTTAATGATGGAGTCCCCTAGAACAATTTTCTGTCTATTGTTGATTTGATTTCCCATTATCACATTGGTCTCTGCACTAGTCATATATTCCATATCTATTACTTCACTGACATCTTGTATAATGGTGTGTCCATTATTCCGAGGTGATTCAGGTCGGTAATTCACTGATATTTCGTTATTAACAATGTTAGAAGTACTGTTCATCTCTTGAACTTCTGGAGCACATTGCAAAGGGGTATAGCTGTTTGATATTGGTATCCCTGTTACCTCTGGCAGAATTTTATGGGCTTCAGCTTTCCTACCGTTTCTTATTTTTCTAGGGTAAACTTCTACCTACATTTTTTATTTCGTGCTTCTTCGCTTTCTTCCTCCCTTGTTCTTTTACCTCCCAGTATATATTGCGTATCCCCCTCGGTGTCATCATCCCCATGGGTATCTGTTTCCTTTGTACCTTTTACATTCTGTTCTGTGCTTTCTGTATTTATGTCCCTTATCATGTTTTCCATAAAATTCTCTAAATCTCTGAGTTCTCATTGCTTATGTAGTTCCTGTTTTAAAATATTTACTTCCATTTCTAATTTAACCATCCTTTTGCACATCGTACATTCTATGTTATAGTCTAGTGTTACCTCTCCTAGGTCTCTTAATTTTTATCTGAGATGTGATTTTGCACAACGCTGCAAAAACACTGTTGAGGATTTGAAACATTTCACCTACCTGGTTCATGAGATGGGATGATAAAAAAGGTTATGTTGAAATTTTAGGTCAAAAATATTAAAAAAATGGCAAAGTTATGAGTAAAATTTCAAAACACATTAAAAAGCCATCAACTGAACTTACCTTGTATCAGTCATTTCTGGATTGGACTATGGTGATGCAGAGGTAGGATGTTGCAGAGGAAGTAGTACAGTCAAGCCTTGATTATCCAGACACTGATTATCTGCATTATTCACTCATATGGACTAGCGACCTGGTCCCAAACAATGTTATTTCATACAGTCAAACCTAGATTATCCAGACAATCGATTATCCAGACAAATTCCACATCCCTGACTGGTCTGGATAATCAAGGTTCAACTGTAGGATGAGCTAGTGGACTGAATAAGAAGATGAGGAGTGGGAAAGTGTGGGGTGGTGGGTGCTGAGAGGGGATTGGGGTGGGGGTATGAAGTGCAGAAGATATTGCTGGACCCTTTAATTTTTTTTCAGGTATAGTACATAAAGTACCAGGGGAAATGATTGGGGGGGAGGGTGGACTGTGGCAGAGGGTGGGATTGTTTTATAATACATGGGGCACCAGGGGACACAATCAGGAGGGAGGTGGGCTATAGCAGAGGGTGGGATTGTTTTTCTACAAAGGGAGCACCAGGGTAAGACATAGGGTGGAGAGGAGAGGACGAACAGCAGACTGGTCATGATACCCCTCAGCTGGCTGATGCATGGCATCTTGTAGATGAAAGAATGCAGCTGTAATCTGATATGGTTCAGCTGCCTCCTTTCAACTACTCTAAGTTTCTGTTCATCAGCCAGGCTGAGCACCATCATTATCAGTCCGCGCCTCACTGGTCTGTTAGTGGTAAGCTTCTTGGAGCCTGAGTTGCCTTGGATGCTGCACTAATGCAACTTTGCAGCTTCTACTCTCCTGAGTATCCACAACATGTTCACTTCTGTATGCCTGAAAGCAAATAGAAATGTGTGAAATTGGCAAATTTCGTTGCACAAAATATTTAGCTAAATTCTCCCATTTTGCGAAATATTTCATGGAAGTGAAATTCGGAATTTCGATCGCAGAATGCACAATTTTGCCCCTGGAAGGCAACATTTCACCAGCAAAATAGTGAAATTCGTCTTTTGCGGCAAACTTTTGATGCTTTTTCAGTGAAATTTCACATTTTGCACCCCACAAAATATTTTGTGCAACGGGCAAATTTGCAAAATATTTTGCACTGTGAAATTGCCAATTTCGGGTGAATTTTGCTGGCGAAATATCATTTCACAACATCTCTAAAAGCAAACATAAAAGCGCTTCAAGTCCTGATGTTTCTGGGCTGCCTTGATAACTGAAACACCTTTTTTCCCACACAGAAGTGCTTCACAACAACAAAACCAAAACAGTAGTTAAAATAATCAGCAAAAACAGAAACAAATTACATAAATCTAGCAGCACAAGGCCATATATAACTATTTGTGAGCAATATGGTTTCAAAATGCTCTGTTTTATATTAATTTTAAAGTTTTTTTTCTCTGACAAGAGGGACACACTTCTCTCCAATTCGCTCTTCAGAATGGAATACAGCTTTTTTTCAGTACAATGTGACTTCCAGTTCCATAGTACATTGTGAACTTCAGCTGTGCAGCCTCACTTTGTAGGCAAAGATACCAAATTTGCATTTCACAAAGTTATCCCTATACTGCAAATTGACACTTCACAAGGCAGATTATCTTCACTATTTTGTGATAAATTTGTGAACTAATGTGTGAAGCAAATCTTTCCAGCTTCATACACCACTAATCCTGGAATGCCCTGTTTCCTGTGGCTATCACCTCAGCATGTCATGTGTCGATAGAGATGTTGCAAAGTTTTAATTTGCAGGTGAAGTTAAGATGAAGTCAGCAAATTTACCTCGGTAGATAATTTCACAAAGTTTTTCTATTTAATAGGAAATTTGCCATTGGTAACATCGTCTTGCAACTTTGCCTGTAACTTCTCCTTGGAGTACACCAAGGTGAAGTTGGGTCAAAATGAAGCTACTGATATACAAAAGTCTCAAGGTCAGCAGTCCCCTGTCCCTCTTCCCCACTTCATGGCCTGAAGACCCTGTGCCACCCCCACCCCTCGTGGTACAACTAACACAGGATGCAATCACTCATTAGCCTCAGTCAGGAGCAATTCTCACATTTTCTGAACTGTGGTTTGTGATCCAGATACACTCTTAACTGCCAATGTGACACATTGGCTAATATCCAGAGTGTTGCTACTACTGCAATTGGGCTAGGTACAATTCCCCCCCCAGACACAGTCAAATACTACCCCAATTACCTATGCCCAATGTGTTGTAATGCACAGAAAGGAGCTATCATCTGTTTGGTCACTGGCCCACATAGCCATACCGGGGATCTGTTGTCCAGATCAGGCTCAGTGCCATCACACCACCAGCAGTCAAGGAGACACCCGCAACCTCTTCTTTGACCACTTTTCCCAAGCCAGAGATTTTGCTACCTGTTGGACTGATCCTCTTGTGGCCATGTTCCCCAGCATCCACCTACATGGATGCTGGGGTACATGGCATTGAATAATTTAGCAACACGAATGCCACCACACCACTTCCACAAACTAATATTTTTCTATTTTGTTAGGCACAACACAGTCAGTTTTTGTCAATTTTGTCTGAAATTTAGCATGGTTGTAGTCCAAGAGGAGATGCACATTTAACATATTTGTGATGATTATCAGTTTTAAATTGTGGATTTGGCACCATGGTGAAGTTGGGAGGTAATTTTGGGGTGCTGTGCATACCCCATGAACTTTTCTGAGGGTACAAGGTGTTACTATTGCAGTACTCATTGAGACCTTTGTTTGGATATATAGTGTCCCTTAACTCCAAGGAATGGTGGAGTAATGGCTTGTTAAAGTTGTAATGTTATCCTATTCAACATTAGGTTAGGGTTAGGATTAGGTTTAGTGTGATCACTTGCAACCTATGCAATTAGCTTGTCCCCTGGGGTAAGCAGGGGACCCATATGGATACTGGGGGCCAGAGGACCCGTCTCTTGGTAAATCACCTGGCCAAGTGAGAGGAAAAGCAGAGGGAAGCGGTGAGTGGGGTAGTGGAGGTGGTGGCCCATCCGTGCCGGAAGCAATTTGTGGAAGGTGTAAGAGAAGTTCTCATGTCAAGGTGGGGTATTGGGTCAGAACATTGTGGTCAAGCATTATGTAGTAAAAATAGCACCAATTTTGTTTTTAAGGGGCTCCACCCTCTGCACCCTCTGGACTGAAGGATTCTCACTCGGGGAAGGGGGGGAGTGGATCATGGGGCAAGTTGAAATTTGTGGGGCCATGGAAAACTGTTTTGATGGACCCTTGTAAAAAAAACAAATCCCAATGCACAAAAGGTTTTGGAGACCAGTATTAGAACCTTGGTCTCTACTGCTGCTGATCAAGCTGCTCTATGCACCAGCTCTCCATGCAACAGGGATAGCTTGGCCAGCCTCCTGGATTCTGGTGCCCTTGTGTCTGTACAGTACCACAGACAGCAACCAGGGGAGTGCTTACTGAAAGTGCTGCATATCCCCTCTTGCTGTCTGTGCTAGTGCTACATGAACTAGCACTCTGTAGACTGGTGCTATTCATGTAATGCTATTCTAACTGGGTACCAGCAGGGGGCACATCCTGTGGAAGCAGCTGTACCTTCTGTTGAAGTTCAAGCTCCTCCTGAACCAGCAACACCCCCACTGCCATCATTTTTTTTCTTTTTTGTTTTATGCAAACAATACATGACAGGGATTTCAGGGAGTAAGCAGACACACGCAAGGTGCAACAACTCAGGTAATTATCACAGCACAACTGTGTACATGAAAAAACATTTACTTCAATCAATAAACAAAAATGAAATCAATATAGTTAAACTACAGTGACAAAAATCATTCAGTAAACTACACCTAACTCTTCTACAGAACTAAAATTACAAACCAAGGAAAACAGGAAAAATTAAATCATGCAAAACACTGATTACAACATCACTAGTACTGCTAAGACAGAAAAGGCTGTCTAACCTGTCTTTTTTGTGCTTGAAGTTTCTGCAGCTAAGTCCTCCCCTCCCACATAGCACTGCCTCACTTCACAGTACAGAAAACAAAACTATATCGTTAACCTAAGTCATAAAAAAATACCACAAATAACTGGTGATCTAGATGCACAAGGTACAGTAGACACTTAATGGAGTGATTTGTTGGAAAACAACTATGTGCTTTAAATGCTTTTTAAAGGTTTTAAGGCACAAAGAAACAGAGCACACTTATAGGGTTACCACCTTTTCAGAAGCCCAAACTGGGACATTTCTTACTGAAACATGATTTTTCGCAGGACAGTACTCAACCTCGACCAGTGCAACAGACTTATTTTCTCTATATAATCAGAATTAAGGCTAAGTATTGTAGTTTCAGAGTTGTTTCTATTGTTTTTTATCATTTTAAGGTATTTTAGTTAAGGTATTGTAGCTTTTTTTTCAACATTTAGTGAAAAGTTAGAAAATATTTTTTCTACTATAAAATCAGGACATGTAGTATTTTTCATGTTTTTTTGCAGGGCACAGCTGCCCAAATCAGGACTGTCCTGCGAAAATCAGGACAGGTGGTAACCCTACACACTTAACACCAACTGTCTCTTCCTCATACTGCACTGAATTCAGCCAACACTTGGCAGTACAGCTCATTGTAGCACCACGTGACCTCTGATCCCATGGATCCTTGCAAACTTCACCTTGGAGCCAAAATTCAAGATGGGTTGCAATTTTCATTCGCAAGGATTCTCCTTTAAGTGGAAGTCGACCTTCACCTTAAAGGAGAACTTTGCAATTTCAGAAAAATTTGTGAATTTCTCCAAGAAGCAAAGTTTTCTAAATTCACCCACCTCTAGTGTCCGAGCTTCAAGCTCTTGTTATTGGCCAGTTTTGGTGACCTTCCATTCATATTGGGTGGCATTTTGGACTAAGGGTAAGTGAATGTGGAAATTGGAAGCTTCTGTTTTGCTTTGATTTGGACCCTTTGGCTTTGGTTCTGCCAAAGACACTTCAGGATCTTGGCATTACAGTTTAGCAGGCTACAAATGAGGGTAAATGGCACCATTCCACCACCTCTCACCCACTCCATGTCTTTTTTTTTTTTTTTTTAGTTGTGTTTAACCAGGATTAGCACACCAAGCTGAAAGCTTTTTTACAGGTGCGACCTGAGAGCACAGGGAAGTTAAGTGACTTGCTCAGGGTCACACAGCATGTAAGAGAAAGCTGTGGGATTCAAACCCAGGTCTAGTCTGATGAATGTCACCAGATTTGCAGCTCAGAGCCTTAAACCACTGTGCTATACTGCCTTTCTCCCTCCCCTAGTCCTTTAGTCATGTTTTCAAAAATTTCAGTCAACACCTAGCATGGTGGTAGGAGCCAAATTTGTTTTTTTAATTAAAAAATGTGTGGAAAATAGAGGCAGAGGGGGCGCAAATGACAGGTGTGGGTGATGGGGTGGTCACATGATTAGCATTGGCTGCTTAGGAAGGGCTAAAGTGTTTTTTTTAATTAGCTAACCAAAGGTTGAAGTGTTCCCTAATTGGCCCAAAAGTTCAGCTGAGCCAAATCAAAGAAAAAACTGCTGAATTTCAGAACATTCAATGGATACAAACTTGGCATCGACTCATCCTTACTTTGGACTGATCCTGTGTTTTTGCTTAAGGTGGGGTTTGAAATCAGTATGAATCAGTCTATCAATCTGCCCATGTTCCTTCGAAATCCCTCAAATCTGGGGGAGGTACTCCTACACTCCCTGGATGACACACGGTGCTCCACTTTTTGAGCAAATTCCCACAAAGGACAGAATTGTGAAACTGCATCCAAAATGGGTGCACATACAAATGGGGGCCACCCCAGACAAACCAGTACCTCCAAGTAGTGCACTTCAGTAGAAAGATAACAGCTTCTTTGTGCTGTACAGTACTCACTCATGTTAAAAAATCAACTTGTCTCCAGCCCAAAATGATGTGGAATCAATAACTTTTTATTTAAAAATAGTGATCCACAAAGTCAAAACACAGCACAGTTGATGACCACGTATATTCCCCGGTTCTTAAGATCTAACTGACCCTTCCTCAGAAGACGCCCCCTGAGGAAGGTCAGTTAGACCTGAAGCACTGTGGAATATGTGGGGTGCTCCGCTTTTACCTGAACTGCACCAAGGATATCTGGAAGTACCCTCAGCAGTTTGTGTCCTTTGCTCCTCATTTGCTGGAAAAGCCAGTGCCACTCCAGATGGATAGTCTCCTGCATTTCCTGTTACCAGAGGGCTGGAAAAGAGCTTTCTGGTACTGTTATGTGGCACTCCACTTGGGTATGGTGGCCTCAGTGGCCTTCTTCTGGTCATGTTCATGACTGCTACCTGGTATGAGATCCACACTTTCATTAAACATCACTGTCTGGATCTGGTTTCTCATAGGAGAGCTGGTTTTGTCATTGCTGTGCTGCAAGCCATGTTGCCCTATGGGGGCATAGTCTTGCTGTTTTTTTCCCTCCCATGTGTGGTGCTGTATATTCATCATACAGTATGTGTGGGGCTCTGTAGAGGAGAAATGCTCAAAGAAGATGGGTTTGCTACTTATCAGTAGAGATGTTGTGAAATTAAATTTCTCTGGTGAAAATGCCACGGAGATTGACAACTTTCGCCTTGTGAAACATTTTGCAAAAATTCCGTCATTCCACAAAATTTTTCTCTGGGTGCGAAACTGCAAAATTTCACCTGCAAAACACAACATTTCAGAGTGAAATGAGCAATTTCATCACATTTTGCCCACATTTCACCAAATTTTGCCTGTATTTCACCATTTTGTGGGTGAAGTTTAGCATTTCATGGGCAAAATTTTGCATTTCACAGGCGAAATTTTGCATTTCACCAGCAGAATTTCGCATTTTGCACCCACAAAATACTTGACGAAATGTGTAAATTTCATGAAATATTTCGCAGAGTGAAATTTTCTAATTTAGCACATCTCTACTTATCGGTAATAGCAACTCTTCAAAGAAATTCTTCTCCATAACACCACACAGCTCCCTCACTCCGGGCCCCTTTGGAGGATTATTTTTTACAGGTCACTGCACAGTCTGTTTTCAGATTGCCTGTTTTGTTATTGGGTGGTTTCTAACGATATGCTGTCCTTTGTCCTCCTATATGATTGGCCAGGGATGGTTTTGTTGCTCCTATCAGTTGAATAATGCTGACACTTCTATCAACAGTGGGAATGGAAGTTTATGGGGGGCTGTACATTTTATATAGGCAACGCTGAGGCATCCAGTGTTGTATGTGATGATACTGACATGGGGAAGTACCAGCTATAAAAGATTTCCCATTAGGTCCTGATGCCATCAGCTGACTGTTCAAGGTGTATGGCTTGTGTGGCTCTATGGAGGGTATTTTCTCAAAGATCTAATGCCAGGCTTGATTTACAGATCTGATTGCCCTAGTGGCACATAGTTATCCCTTCCCCAAGTATCCCTTCCCCTCATCTGCCTATGAGTCTCACTACCATATATCTGTTCCACCCAACTTTAAATCACAGTACAATCTTGGCTTCAACCACATCTCTGGGCCATCTATTCCATTCATTTACCATCTGCTCTGTGAAGAAGGACTTCCTCACATCACTCTTGAATCACCTCCCCTCCAACAGTCTCCCCTTATGCCCTGTAGTCATTGTGTCCTTATTCCTCTTGAACAAATCCTTTCAATCCAACATGGTGATTCCTTAAACACAGGAACATAAAAACATAGAAGTTGCTGGCAGATAAGTACTGCTTGGCTCACCTAGTCTGCACATTTTCCCTGTCTATAGTATCATTACAGATCCTGTTTGATCTCCAGCCCATTTACCCCCCTTTCCTTTCCCGAAGGTATCCTTATGCCTGTCCCATGCATTCTTGAACCCTACCACCTCTGCTGGAAGACTGTTCCAGGAATTCACCACTCTTTCTGTAAAAAAGTACTTCCTCACATCTCTCCTGAATCAACCCCCCTCCAGTTCTTATGCCCCCTTGTCCTTGAGTACCTTTTTCTGAAAAATACTTTCCTTGTTTACCTTGTTTACCCAATGAGGTAGCTGTCTTTGTCATACCCCCCCCCTTCCAGGATGTACTTATTTAGGTCCTTTACTCTCTTCTCATAGGGCTTCTGATGCAGACCCTACACCACCTTAGTTGCCCTCCTCTGAACTGCTTCCACTCGGTCTATGTCATTTCTGAGATATGGTCTCCAGAACTAGACAAAGTACTCTAGGTGGGGTCTTACCAGTGATCTATACAGAGGTAATATCACCTCCCTCTTTCTGCTGGTGGTACCCCCTCCCTATGCACCCCAGCATCCCGCTTCTCCTCCCAACTTCCTTGTCACACTGCCTGGCCATCTTTAGGTCATTTGATATGATAACCCCCAGGTCTCTTTCCTGTTTGGTGGTTGTCAGTACCTCTCATCCATTTAGTACCCCACCCCTGGGTTTCTGTGCCCCAAATGCATTATTTTGCACTTTTTTGCATTGAAACCCAGCTGCCATACCATTGACCACTCCTTGGGTTTTCTCAGGTCACTGTTCATCCTTTACACACACACACACACACACACACACACACACACACACACACACACACACACACCCAGAGTGTCCACCCTTTACAAAGTTTGGTGTCATCTGCAAAGAGACAGATTTTCCCTTCCAGCTCTTCTGAGACACCCCACTGGTCACCCTCCCTTCCTCTGAGTGAACTTTATTAACCACCGCCCTTTGTTGCCTATCCCTTAACCAATTTCTTAACCAGTTTACCACCTTTGAACACCTGCCTAAGCTACCTAGCGTGCCTACTTGTCTCCTATGTGTCAAACACCTTACTGAAATCTAGGCAGGCTATGCATACCACACTACCCTGATCTAGGTGTTTGATCACCCACTCAAAGGACTCTATCAGATTCATTTGGCATGACCTCCCCCCAATGAATCCATGCTGCATCAGGTTTTGTAACCCCTTGGATTCAAGATATTCTACAATCCTTTATTTTGGCAGTGATTCCATTAACTTGCCTTCTCCGAAGTCTGACTGAGTAGATCATAATTGCCAGCATCTTCCCTGCTACCACTTTTGTGAAGTGGGAAGACATCTGCCCTCCTCCAGCCCTCTGAGACCACCTGTTTCCAATGAGCTGTTTGCAGGAACTTGTATGTCTCAGTCATAAGCCCCTCTCTTTCTTGGCCTCCAGTGTAAACTTGTTTAGGTTTATCACCCTTTCCTCACATCCTCTGCTGCCCAGGGTCATTTTAGCGGCCATCTGTTATATCATATGCAGTCCCTGTCCTTCTTGATATGTGGACTCTAGAACCGCATACAGTGCTTACACAGGTGCAGCCTTATCAGGGACCAATACAAGGGCTGTATTACCTCACTATGAAGTATGAGCCCTTTGAGAAAGTCTGAAGGGCCTCAATATGTACTCCTTAGAGAACAGGAAAGCCGGGGGGACTGAGACCTTTAAATACCTCCAAGGGATAAAAAGGATAGAATGTGAGCAACTTAACATTTTTGCTGACAAAACCCATGTTTCTTTCTGCTATAAATCTCCTTCCTATACATCCCAGCATATTTGCCTTTTACGTACCCTTTGTGGTCAGTCACTAATGGTGCCCCAGAGGTCTCTCTCCTCAGCTGTCTGCCCCACCTTTACTCTCCCCATCCAGTTGTCTGTTTTATGGTTCTTTCTATAGTACTGATGTGTCACTTTGCACTTTTTTGGACTGAACTTTAGTTGCCATAATCTGGGCTACTTATCCAATTTTTCCAGGTCTCGTTTCTTTTTCTTTAACTCCTTCCTCAGTGTCAGCTCTTCACCAGATCTTAATATCATCAACAAAGAGACATACCTTATTTTGGATTCCCTTTCCTGTACTCTATATCAAATGAAAATATTGAAAAGCAACAGTCCCAGAACCATTCCCTGCAGTACCCCGCTCATGACTCCCCTAGGCATTGAGTGTCCCACTTGGTGACTATTCTCTATGTCCTACCCCAGCCAGCTTCCTGTCTACTTGGTTAATTTGTCCCCATTCCTAGGTCACCCATCTTTTTTACTAGCCTTCTATGTGGAACAGAATCAAAGTCCTTGTTAAAGTCAAGGCAAAGCATAGCTACTGCTTTGCCTCTGTCCACTGTCTTGGTAACCCAATCAAACATGTCGATTGGGTTGGTTTTGCAAGATATCCTTCCTGCAAACCCATGCTGGCTCCTGTCCTGCAACCCATTTGTCTCCAAGAATTCCACTATCTTTTCCTTAATGATGGTTTCCAGCATCTTGCCTAAAACTATGGGTAGACTGAGTGGTCTGTAATTTCCCAGACCATCCCGGTCTCCACTCTTGTGAAGGGGCACCACATCAGCTACCCTCCAGTCTGCTGGAACCAAATCAATCAACAGGGAACAATTAAACAGATCTGCCAATGGCACTGTCTGTATCTGCCCTCATTTCTTTCAGCACTCAAGATTTCAACTCATCAGGACCAGGTGCTTTGTCCACTTTCAGGGTCATGAGCTCCCTGTGCACCCTTTCTTCTGAGATTGGTTCAAACTCAATTTCCATTCCACTCCCTCTTTGTCCTGCAGTCTGCACTCCAATTTTGTTTCTCTCTATTGTGAAATATGAACAAAAGTAAACATCATTCAGCATATCAGTCTTTTCCTATCCTCTACCACCACCCATGTTCCTTCCTTCTTTAATTTGATAAACCATCCTTTGTTTTCCTTTCTCCCCAATCTACCTAAAGAAGGGTTTCTCTCCCTCATTTAACCCTGTCCATCATTTTCAGTTCTACCTCTGCATTACTTTTTTTTTTTTATTCTGGCTTCTTACAGATTTTTTCAGATAATCTTCCCAGTTGGCCCTTCTGTGTCCCCAACCCCTTTGTATTTTCAGAATACTAATCTTTTTTGTTATTACTGCCTCTCCCACCCATCTGTAAAATCAGATCAGCTTTTCTGTCTTTTGTTCTTCCCATTTTGCCTCATGCATGATGCTTTCATCTCTATTGCATCACTCGGTATGACTTCCCATTTGGCTTCTTCACCTTCCACTCCTTTTACCTCTACCAGATTATCTTTCAGCATTTCCCTCATTTTGGCAAAGTCTGCCTTTCTGAAGTCCAAGACTATGATTTTTTTTAACTGGAATGATATGTTCTTGTGGTTATGTTGAAGCACATTGTACTGTGATCATTGGATTCATCACCTTTACATCTCTGACTATCTTAGCATTTGACAGAACAAGATCAAGGGTAACCCCCTCTTTAGTTGGTTCCCTGACTCACCGCATGAAAAAAGCAATCTTATATCACATCCAACAGTGGATGACTTGTGCACTGCTGGCTGCTGGGATTTCCCAGTCTATATTTAGGTCACCCACCAGAACAATTTCCCATTTAACTGATGCCTTCCAGATTTCCTCCCCTAATTCCCTATCTCTTTCTACCTTTTGGTTGGGTGGTCTGTACACCATTCCATCTCTGGTCTTTTTACCTCACGTACCAGTTGCATCAAAAATGCTTCCTTTTCATGCCTCCCGAGTAGTACTGTATCTTCCATGGCCACTATATCTTCCCTAATGTACAGTGCCACCCCCTGCCTTTTTACCTGTCCCTCCTGTAGAGTGAGTAGCCTACTGTAGTTCTGCAAGGTCCCGTTTATTGTTTCCTGTTGTCCCATTTCCATTATGGCTAAAAGGTGTATCTTATCCTCTGCCACCACGGTCTGGAGCTCACTCATTTTGTTTCCAATGCTTCTGGCATTTAAGCAGACTACTCTCCATGATCCTTGTCTCTTGCTCTTACCTCTTCTGCAAGCCAAACCTACTATACTCATTCCCTACACTTTTCACCTTCTTTGCTCATCCACCCCAAGTGTCATTCTTGGTCTCTGATACATGACTCTTTCACCCTCCCTGTCTATATTACCCATTTCCCCCAACTGCCCTCACTAGTAGAGGGAGTACTAACTAGGTCTCCCTAACCTCTGAGTTTTTCTTTCAGATGATCCTAGCCCTAGTCTCCCCCAAAATGTGTACCTTAAAACTCTGCCCTAATGCCTTTCTTCCTTTCCTATAAGGATGCACTGTAGGCTGTCCAGTTCAAATAGAGCTTTATCACACTAAAAAGCAAGGCAAGGCAAAACTGATTTTTCAGGTGCCCAATCCCGGAGGCTGTGGGTACTGCACAATAACAACAAATCTATCATAAAATCACATAAAACATGAGAAAGGGAAACAAAATTGCAGTCTACAAATTCACTTATATATATTAAAATCAGTAAAACCAAGGAGGTAGTATAGCGCAGTGGTTTAAGGCTCTGAGCTGCAAATCTGGAGACCTGGGTTTGAATCCCACAGCCCCCACTTGCATATACTGTGTGACCCTGAGCAAGTCACTTAACTTCCCTGTGCTCCCAGGTTGCACCTGTAAAAAAGCTTTCAGCTTAGTGTGTCTCACCTGGTTAAAAACAATTGCAAAAGAAAAAATGGGTGAGGGAGAGGAAGAAAAGATCCCCAGTCTCTCAGAAAGTGAGACACCTCCTTGACATACCATTCTTTCAACCAGCTGCTAAACTGGAAAATGTTCCACTTCCTTGCCTCCCACCACCAGTGCACTGTGGGGACCTGTGAGAAAGTTATAGTAACAGTCGACCCCTTAACTTCACCCCTGAATTAAACAGAAGTTAATGCAAAGAGTACTACTAAAGTGGCTCTTACGTGTGAGGGGGTAACTGCTCCCAATGACCTTCTTGCCAGATTGTTCATCCCAAGATGGGCAATAACATTTGACATCTCTCCCACTTCCCCAACCAACCAATCTACCCTGGAAAGTACCCTATCTGCTGACACACCTAAAAGAAAGCATGCCACCCTACACTCCTGGTCTGAAGCATAGACCACAGTTTTGGTATCCCTAACTGCAGAATTCCCTAATATAATTACCAAGTTCAATGGTTTTCAGTTTTTAGCAGAGAGCCCATAAAATATGGGAATTTGTGTTGCCTGCACACTGATAAAAACACAGCATTTTATGGAATTTGACATTTTAGACCAGAACAGTAAATCTGCAGAACTTGTAGCTTTCCAATAATTGCTTCCTGTACTATGTTTAATTTCTTTAATTTAATGCTCTGTATATTATGTCTTCTTTTATTCTGATTATTTATACACATGCTAAAAATGACAGTAGAATCCTGGTAAAATCCCAAAATTAGACTTACAATCACCAATGCAATTCCTAGAATTTCAAGTCTTGAAAATGGAAGTACATTACCACGATCATTGTACATCAGTGGCATTGATTACCTTCCTTCTAACTTTCCCCTCTGAGTGCTGCTCCCCCATTGAACTGCTTGGAAATGATTAATGAGGTAAGAGAGTGTGAGAGGAAAGAGGAACATTTGATTTTTGTTACTACCTATGGTATTGGCTCCTCTGAGGTAGTAAATGTGATCAGAAAAAAGTTGATGGTATTGGACCCTATGCACTAAGGGGTGGAGTGGCTATGTGCCATGTAACTTGGGTATGTAGCCACCCAACACCCATTGTTCCCCCCACATGGGTTGCACAATGGGGGCATGCAGCACCTATGCACCCGATCCCCTGGCTGTGCAAAGAGCAACGTGCCGGGGGCAGGTGAGGGGCAGGCTGGCACTACATGCCGTGCACTAAGGCATGTAGTGCTGGCTATGGAGGTGCAGAGGAGGGTGCAGGGTACACTGGGGGAACCCTGCTGTAAGCCCCCTTTGCACCCTGCACAACCATTAGAACTCCACCGGGACAGGATGGATAGCCCGCCCACCCTGACTGCTGCCACCTGCCTCCTCACACATTAGTGTGGGGTCCCTACCAGGAACCCCATCCCCACACACACCTGCACTGGGGCACTGGCCCATGGATTCTGCCCCTGCCCCCCCAACATGGCACTGCCAGCCAACCCCCACCACCGGTCCCACCAGCATGTGGTGGGGTACAATGCCCCACCACACCATCAACAGACCCCCCCACCCAGTCCCAGTGACCCACTATGGAGCTGCATCATGGGAGGGCCAGTGTCTTGGCCCCCCTCTCACCGACACAGCTGCCAGCTGTAGGTCTTCCACGGGACACACTGCCACTGTGTGCCCCACTGTGTAGGGGATTCACTGCGCTGCCCATTCTAGGCATCTGATTGGATGCCCAGCTGGACCTGTGACTCTGCTCCCGGCCGCACTGTAGAGTCCTGTATGCCAGGGGGACCACAGACAGGTGGCTGGCAGTGGTGAATGCTGCTGGTGCACACCTGTTTGAAGGTGTAGAGCTCTGCAGGTGGGATGCATACCTCTGGCATGTACTTCCAGCCCCTATGTGCATAGTGGCCAATGAGAGCAGCTGCAGGGCTATCAACATTGGCAGAGAGACCCCTTAGGGTTTCTTACAGAAAGAGGACTAACATTAGAAATCAGGTTGTCCATAGCCTCACACCAGAGAATAATAAACATGAGTGATTGCCCACACATAAAAATGGGTTTATGAAGTGAGAAACATGAAGGGTTTGCCCCATGATTCTACATTTGTATAGTTTTACAAATCCTAAAAATGCACTGCAAGAAAAAATAAATAAATGCCTTCATAAATTGCAGCACCGAGGGAATTGTATGTCTGCTGAATTGGTCTTGTGCATGCTATTATGTTAGCCATACCAAGCAAAAATGAAAATCTGACTTGTTGAGCACCTCAGAGCAATTCAGACTCAAAACATGAGGAATGCTGAGGCTGCACACATTAAAGGAGTAGTAGAGTCAAAATTTGCAAAAACATATGTTGAGCAGAGTGTTTTGATTTCTGTGTGTAGTTCTGGTGTGTCCTTCCCTTTGCTTGTTATTAGGAGTTTTTTCTAAATTAGCCTGATAGCTATACGGTAGTTTTATGACCCCAGGGATCTCCATCTTATCAAGATTTATTACTCTTCTTTTTCCTACAATGCATCCTGTCCCATGTGACAGTGATGCATAGACAACCACTGATTCAGCAAGTAGTAAAGATAGGAGCCTGATATTCTGGCCACCGGTGAATAGCTCAAATTCAATATTTTTGTTTTCAATGTGTGTATCAGGTTTAGTCAGCAGAAGTAAATGTTTTGTTTTTAAACCTTTCATTTCATTAAATTACACACAGTCATAAGCATGCAAATCACCCCAGATCATCAATGCTAGAATTAATAAAGACTCTAGCTGTTTTCGTACAGAATAACCCACTCAATTAGCCCTGAAGTGTTTGCTAAACTGCAATTGTAGCAATTAGTGCTCACTTGATAAGAAAAGTTACTTAATATCACAGTTCTGCTGTAGTAAATTGACTCTAAACCAGAGTTTGCTGAATCCATGGTCCCAGCTAAACCTCTGTGACATGGGACAGGAGGCATTGTAGGAACAAGAAGAGCAATAAACTTGCTGAGATGGAGATCCCAAGGGGGCATAAAACCACTGTAAAACTAGCAGGCTAATTTAGAAAATAACTCCTAATAGCAGTCAGAGGGACTGACACAATAAAAATATCCATTAAACAATAATGACCAAAGAGCCAGTCATTTCCTAGAGATTAATGACTGGCTGGGAGGAAGGGTGACCCGAAGTGCAGCCGAGGGCCACCCCCACCCAGACGGTCATTAATCTTGAGAAAATGAGAGGCCCTGAGGTCATTATTTCAATTATAAGTCTAATCACAATAATGGTTTCTTTTTTAAGACATTTACTTACTTTTTCTGTGGTGGTAGTGGGAGCACAACAGCAGGAAGTGCAGAACAGGTGCTGCGCCAGTCGCTTCTTAAAGATTTCAGACTGGTGCGGCAACCAATCACAGATGGTGCTGCCGTTATGAATAATTAATTAGACTTATAATACAAAAGGAAACAGTCTGCACTGCATATGTTTTTCAAATTCTGACTGTATTACTCCTTTCAAAATTGTTCAAATGTGAGCAATCATGTTGGTTGGCCATGCAATAGGCATTGAAAAAGTGTAGCAATCACAAAACCAGCAGTTCTGATTGTGGTGGGGCTCAGAAAAAGAACACAGTACCACCAGAAGTCTAGGGTCTCACACCACACCACTAAGGCACACACACTTTCACCTAATTGTCATACTTTTATTCATTGCATATAGCATAAAAAGGGTTACAAACTTACATGCAGGCAGTAGCAATGAAAAACAGACACCAACATTCAGGAGATATATTGATATATTTATGGTTTGAAAGGGCATGAAAAAACAACTCTGTGATTTTGTTAATTATCTGGAGTCGAGCAATAAGAATTTAAGATCTACTGTAACCTGTGATATGAAATCTGTACACTTTTTAGATGTACAAATAATGAAAGATGGAAAAGTTGCCTTGTGTGCTGATCTGTTCTGAAAAGAGACAGATAAAAACTCTCTGTTACACAATCAAAGGTGCCATTTGCCAGGCATACTAGGGTTAATATACCCACTATCCAGTTTATGAGAGTAAAGAGAATTTGTATCCAGGAGGAATATTATTAACTCAGAGCACATGAACTGGAAGAAAGATTTAAGGAAAGTGGGTACCCAGTCCATGTTATACGAAGGGGCAGATAAATGCAGAAGAAAAATAAAGAAAACTGAGAAAGCTGTAAATAGTAACCTGTAACAGACCACTATAAACAATCATGAAATGTTTCTGTGGTTCAATCAACAGGTAATGCACCACTTAATTTAATAACAACCTTCATGATAGACTCAGGTAAAGTTAAAAATATTACTGAAAAGCATTTGAGTGTTCTCCATGCATGCCTTAGTGGTGTGATGTGAAAGACCAGATGTCTTGTGCTATTAAAAAAGTGTTCAGGAGTAAAACGGGAGGTGATTATGAGAGTCTATTTTGCAGATAGGAACAGTCTGGGATAATGTGATCAAAAAGCCCAGTATGGTGTATGAGGGGGCCAAATGTGAGTGACAGAGTGAGTGGTCTGTCATTTCCAGAGATCCAGAAATTCACCTGTGAGAACCTGGCTCCCCCCATTGCCAAAAGGTACACACACCTGTGGAAGGTGTAATTTTTGTGCTGTCCTTCTGCAACATGATTGGTTTGTAAACCCAGAGACAGACAGGTGTTTTATTGTAAGGGACTTTAAAAAAAAAACTGATACAGATCACACTATTTACAGTCAGTGTAACTGCTTTTATGTGGGAGAAACATCCCATAAATTTAAAATTAGGATTGAAGAAACATATGTCTGCTTTTGAGAAAGAAGACGACACAAATGCTTTAATGATGCCTGTGAAACTGTGGGACTTGCTACTTAAATAGAAAACTCCTTAGATGTTTAAATGAGGTGTTAAAATTGTGAATGGACTGACTGATAGGTTGTCCTTAAGCCATTTCTTATCTAAACCTTGTCTTTTTGAAATTGTTTCAACTCTACTGTATGCCCTTGGTTTGCCAAGTTACTGTGAGAGATTTAAACTGTAATGCTATTTCCACTGAGCCGCAACTGCTTTGAATTACAAGAGCACTGGATTATAGAAAAGGATGATTAAATCCCTTCACATTGCATCTATTAACAACAACAAAGTGGCAAAGACTGTTACATGTCCTCATGCAGCAATCTTTAGCTGTAGTGTGCCACTTACTGCAAAATAATTGAGGCTTGAATCTGTTTTTAGGTAACAATCTTGTAGTTGCTACTGTGGCACTGTCACATTGAAATGCTACATATTTTAACTTTTAATATGCAGTTTATGAGGTGTGCCTCTGTTTGCCTTACTAGTGGATTGTTCTACTGTTATGTATTTATATGTTGTATAGTAATTATTCACTTACACTTTAAATGTTTGTGGTATTCAAGAGAGACTACTGGGGGCACTTGTCAGCCTTGAAAAAAGCCAGATAAACATACAACACATTGGCATCTGTCTTTTCACAATTTCTGCCTGTATGTAGGTTTGTAACCCTTTTTATACTATATGCAATGAATAAAAGTAGCATGGTACTTAAGTAAAGGTGTGTGTGTGTGTGTGTGTGTGTGCGTCCGTGTGCATGTGTGTGTGTCTTAGTGGTGTGATGTGAGATCCCAGATTTCTGGTAGTATTGAAAAAGTGTTCAGGAGTGAATGGGTAGGTGATTATGAGAATCTGTTTTGCAGAAGGGAAATGTTTGGAATATTCTGTTTAGGAGCTCTGAACATTTTGGGACTTAGCAGTATCAGTGGCTCAGCAAGTTGCACACTCACTGTTGAGGTAGGAAGATCAGAAGGCTGTGGGTTCCAACCCCACACCAGGAATGTAGGTTAAATCCCAATACTGACACTGTAGTTGGGGGGTGGGGTGCTGCACTCCTAAAATGCTGTCTTTAGCCTGTTAAGGTGGACGTTAAAGATCCCATGGCAGTTCTTGAAAAGAGTAGTGGAATTTGTATAGAATAATATCAAATCAAAACAAAATAGAGCACAATTATACCAGTTACAGTGCACATCATCATAATACAAACAGTGAGCGGAGGAGTAGGGGAGGGGAAAGAAAACAAAATACTGAGGAAAAGGACACAAAGGTACTGCTCATGAGTAATCAACCAAAACATGTCAATTAAATTCATTGAAAGAAAGGAAATATCAGTTGTATGTAATAATTAAAGCAATACAACTTTAAAAAAAATATGATACTTCAACCAACATGTAGTAGATATGATAAAAGGGGGAAAAAGACTGAAAATACAGTCCCTGTTAAGAGTTAAATAAAAGCAATCATGATACAAAGAATATTTCATCATGATTAACTACAGGGGGATGAAATGTGTAATTACTGGGGTTTAACAGGGAATGCAAGTCTCAAGGACTCAGCAATGCATCTGTGAAATCTTCTCACTGTGCAGTCATGGTTGCAGATGAGAGGTGCCTGCAATCAGCCCAGTACATGGTCATTATCTCTGTTTCATTCATGCATATCAAAGTCAGTGGGGCAATGTCCTTTTGTTGGAAAAATATGCACAACGAGAGTGCCAGAGATAGAATTTTATGGTCACCATAACGAGATGCAGGGTACCAATGTCAAACTGGTGCCTGGATGGTAAAGTCCCTAAAATTACATCACTATAAATCATGGTTGACCAGGAGAGGTCCTGCCATCGCCGTGCCAGTGTCACCCAAAATGCTTTGGCATAAGGGCAGCCCAGTAAAAAGTGCAACACTGTTTCTAACCTGTGTTGACATCCCACCCGTGCACATTTCCTGTATGACATACTTTTGTGTTTAGCATGTACCTTAACACTCAATTTACCATGGAAGCATAACCATAGGACATCACACATCTTAGAAGGGGTTCAAATGTCAGTCAGTCCAGTGTGTGCTGCAGTGGTGTCAGTCAAGGGAATTCCTGGGTAGCCAGGGTCAGTCAAAAAGCGAGTATCCATTATGGAGGAATACATTGTGTTTTTATTGGTGTAATCAGAAGGGAGTAATCAACCCCTTTGATTATCTTTATCATAAATGGCTTTGACAAAATGGGCCATTGTTCTAGCAAGCTGTTGGGAAAGGTGGAGGCCTTCCAACAATTTAACAAAGGTTTCATCAAGGGGGAAACCCAAGGGCTCCAAACCTGTGATGTTGAGGAGAGATACGGTGATATATTCCATTTTATAAATTGGCAGAAAAAAACACAAGGGGGTTAATCAGGTTCAAATGCCCCTTCATATGGGGAGGTATAAAACATTTCATTTTATAAGGTTTAGCCTGCTACCCCAAATTAACTGCAAGACAAGTCTATACAGGTAGACTTCCAGCACCTTGGGTATAGGATAGATCATACTAATGTAGGTAAAAAGCAGCAAAATAAAAGATTTAATAACAGCCACCCACTTCTTTTTGGACTGCTACCACTTTTCCAAACTTGAACTTTGGTATTACAAACATTAAGTTTCTCATCCCAATTAGTCAGAGCCATGTCTCCAGGTCCAAAAGAAAGACCCAATATACAGTACATACAGGAGAGTTAGAGATAGGTATACCCTCTATATCCCTCACTGTATTGGTTGGGGAGCCAAAGACCAAGCCATGACATTAATGCAAGTTGAGCTTTCCACCAGAGATAAGGGTGAAGAAGTGGAAACTGTCTAACACAATACATCCTGATGGAACATCTTTAACAAAAAGCATGACATCATCCACATATGCAGCAATGTTGACTTCATGAGAACCAGTTTAAGAGATACTATGCATCTGAGGATGTGATTGTATTCTACGCCGCATGGGATTGACGCAACAGGTATGGAGGAGGGAGCTAATGGGGCATTATTGCCTGACCCCCTTCCTAATGTTAATCTGTCAACCTCATTGTCCATTGACATAGGGAATGATACTAGCAGAGGAATATAATAGTCACAGCCAAGAACAGAAAGCTCCCTGGAGACCATTGTGATCTAGGACAGCAAACAAATACCTTCGTGACACCCTATTGAATGCCTTTTCTTGGTCGAGAGTTAAGATATCCAACAGCAGCAACTAGACTCAGCTATCACACCAGGATCTTTACAAGGATCTTCAAATCAGTACTAAGAAGAGAAATAGGCCTCTAGTTACCTAAATTGGCTCTATCTCCCTTGTTATACAAAAAAAGTAAAATGGCTTGAAATAGTTCAAGGGGTCAGATAACTTATTCAACATGACACTGAAAACCTCCTGAAGAATCGTGGAAAGAAGATCAGAAATATAAACATAAAACTCAGACCCAAGGCCATCAGGACCTGGGAACATTTTTGGTTTCAGTGATTTCAATGTCAAGTCTACCTCTGTTAAACTAATTGGTGCCAAGAGTATTTGTTGGTCCACTACAGTCACCAGGTCTGTCAATGCAGGACCTAAAAAAAATCATTGATTGTACCAGTCATAGAGAGAGTGGTGCCAAAGAAAGGTCCGTAAACAACTGTCAGCCATCGAACGGATATGTGTTGAATCAGTGTGCACCTTCCGCAAGTCATCCCGGATCGAGGTAAGGATTTTGGAGTGGACTCCCTCGTGGCAATGTTTAAAAATACCTAGGGTCACTTTCATGCCTGTTGTTCCATATACAGGGACTGTGCCCTATCATACAGATACTCACGCATGTCCTCCTTTAAAGTGTCAATTTGGGATTTATAGGAGGTCTGTTTGGTACTTTGTAATGTAAGGAGGTGAAAGAGTTGAGATCTCAGCTGTAAATACTGAAAATACACTGAGCAGCCTTTAGACATCAATGCAGTCCAAAATATCCTCTTAAAATCAGATTTCATATCCACCCACCAACCCATTAAGGAGTTATAATAAGACACCACTGACCTTCAAGCCAGAAATAGCTCATTACAGTGGGAAACTGTGGTAGGGTCACCCAGTAAGGAACTGTTGAGCTTCCAATACCCTTTCCCCAGTGATTGCTGTATCCCCAAGCCCAAAGTAACATGCACATCGGAATGGTCGGATGTTGCAGAAGCCACTGTCTGGGCTGAGAGTAACTCACACCCCAGGGAAACAAAGAGAAAATCAATCCTGGTGGAAAGAGAACCTCTACAGTACACATGACCCCCTAGAGGGTGCAAACTTCTGTAAGCATCCTGAAGACCAGTCATGGTGATCATCTGGTGGAAAAACATGGTATCATAAAAAAGTTTCTGTGTCCTTCCAGTCTTGTCATGCAAATCTCAGGGGCAATTAAAGTCACCACCCAGGATAATAAATTTATCCGTAAACAGGTAAGGTTCCAATAATGTAAATAAAGCTACTCTGGTCGCCTTAGTCTGAGGTGCATAGACCACCCCAAGACTCATGGGGTAATTATGCAGAAAGATATCCAACAGCAGCAACCTACCCGGCTCCACATCCATCACCCATACAATGTGAACTGAAAGAGAGTGGAATAAAATACCCACCCCTGTACAGGGTTCCTTCCCCATGAACCAGACCAATGGTCCCCTGGGCCAAACCTTTTTTGCCTGATAGACAGAGGCAGCGGTATTAAGCCTAATATCCTGCAGGAAAATTATCTGGGCCCCAGAGGAACATAATGGAGTAAAGATAGTGAGTTATCTCCTAAAATTCTTGATGCTATTCACATTTAGAGTGAGAACCTTCAACACCAGAGCAGTAGTAGAAGACATGATTAAAACAAGAGCAAAGAAACGTTAGCAGAAAAAACATAATGTTAAGGTTTTTTTCTTTCTAGTCTTCCTTGGTAAGCCAGACATCAGCAATATTGATCTTAATATCGGAAAGTTCCTTCTGAGATAAATGATTCAAAGATGATTCTGAGTCCTCATCTTGTTCCGTAGCCTGCCCCTGCAGGTCTGAACAACTGTTGTGAGTCAACAGAGTATCCTTACGCAAAACCTTAGATCAGGCAGTGATGCGAGAATGTCTCCATTTCCCAGCAACAACAGTAAAGCCATCAGAAGGAGGTGTAGAAAGAGGCATGCCCAGGGATATCTGTTCAGTGGAGACTACCATAAGTAGAGCTGGAGTAGATTCAGGAAGGACAGGCTGGTGGGCCACCTCCGAACAAGTGGCCAGGGACACTGGGACAGCGGAAGTAGCTGAAACACTGGTCTGAAGCACGAAAGCAACTGGATAAGAGTGAGTAGTAACACACAGGACCTCAGCCACCCAGTCAGTGGTGGGAAGGGGCAAAGCTGGGTCTGGAGGCTGCACTGAATCTGTCACCAAAGCAGCAGCAGCACAGGATTTCTGAGCTTCATGTACCATATCTTCTTGATCATTGTAGGTGCCCTTATTGTGGACTGTCCAGGGACAGGTCTGGAAGAAGTGACCCAGTTCATCACAGAGGTTACTTCTGACCAGGTTGGGACAGTAGCGGATAGAGTGCCCAGTCCCCAAACACAAGTCACACACCAGCGTGTCACAGGCATTGCAGAGATGGGCCAAGGAGCCACACCTGTGACAAGTCTTTGGCTGGCCGGCACAGAAACAAAAGCCTCTGTCACGACCAATGGAAAAGCTGCTGGGAAGATGTTGAACACCCACTGCCAAAGGCCTAAGCTTCACCTTGATCTTCCACCCCCCCAGTCCAAATGTTCTCAATGTCCAAGATGGGAAGCGGGCAGTCACTTACATCTGCACTTTGTTTCACCTAATACAAAATGTCAGAAATATGAGCCCCATATTTTTAAAGAGTACTGTAATGATTTTAATAGAGAGTTTGGTCAGGGGAATGGCTATAAATGGTGTCCAAAGAGGAGATGACTTAACCATGTAAAATTTTGCCCAGAAATTATTCAAAAGTTGCTGTGTTCAGAAGCTAACATCAAACTGGGTGTCACTCGAGGTATGGATAAGGGCAAAACTTTCAGCAGCCAGAAACCCCAGGGAATCCTTCAACAGCTTGCATGTCACAAAGATCCTATCAGGAGGATCCTCAAGGCCACCCTCGTTCTTAAGGCGGATAGCGTTGCACCTTTTTACTGGCTCACGCAGATTAGATAATAAATCTGCCATGTGGAATGGGGGCTTATCCATTACTGACTTGTGGGGCACAGCTGGGCCTGTACCCACCCAGAGAAACCAGGCATCTCCTGAGGACCTCCCCCCCCTCCAGGGGAGGGGAGTACCAGGAATGTTACAAGCAAGAAATACAGAAGTGTCTTAGAGTGGTCATCAGCAAAGTCCATCATGTCTACCCAGTAGGTAGAGGGCAGTGCTAAAGAAGTAGAGGGCAGAAGTTCAGCCTGAGCCTCCTGTTGTGTCATTTAACATCATCTCTCAGAAACTGGAGGGAGGGAAGATGGGGGAGGGATCATCAACATGCCGGGATGAATCCGACTAGTTAGTGGGTATAGAGCCCCGAGGGACCAAGGGCACTGGATTAATTGTAAGCTCAGGAGTTGGAGAAGCATAATCAGATACTATTAGTCAAGGCATCACAGCAGGTGCCAACCCCTGCTCTGTGTCACCCTGTTGGAAAAAAAAGACTGACTGAAGCACAGGATCAGGTGCTGTCAGGATGAACTGTTGCATTGAATCGGTATCTTACAAGAGGAAGCAGGATAAAAAAATGTCATTCCTGAGAGTCATCACAGCAGGCTCCTGGGTGTCAATTGGTTGAGCAGATCCCCTCCGGGCAGCAAAGAAGATCTGGAAACCGGCACAGGCAATGCAGTCAGTGGATCCAACACAGATCCAGTAAGCAGCTTGGAAATCTCCAAATCAGGGAGAGCAAACAGGTCCAGAGGCAGTGCAGTCAATTCCTGGGGAGGACAAACTGAAGGATGGGTAGTCATGGCAACAGTCTGCTGGCTCATGGCTCCAGCCTTGTCTGTGTTGATATGTGGTGCCCCTTGTGAAAAGGAACCCAGTGCAGTTACAGGGCAAGAGTATCGAGGCAAGCTCGTGTGAGCCATCAGTCCAATCATATCGGCCGAGGGGCCACACCTGCATCACAAGAGGATCCGTCTCAGGAAGGCTTCCAACCGGCTTCCAGGAGAGCCCAAGCCAGAGACCATGGAGCTCCTACCACCAGGGAAGAAGAACTTGGGGAAAAGCATTCCGAATACTGTACAAAGGGAGATTGCACCATGGAAAAGGCTCAGCTCCTTGTAAGTAAGACAGAGTCCATCACTGGTGGGGCAGCCACAGAAAAAGTATGTAAGATGCAATCCTCAATAGCTAGTAATTGCAGAAGTCTCTGGCGGCAGTGTTGTATGTTAGGTAGAGTCACCTAAACAGTCCAGTGCTCCCTACTAGCAAGTGGGGGTATGCAGCACAAACTCTGTAGCAGTGGAGTAGCCTCAAAGCGATCCACCGCAACCAATCGCTGGGGGATCCCAGAATCATCTGTGACCATGCCACGACTACTGCAGCAGCAGGAAGTTTCAATATAGTGGACTGATCCACAATCCTTGAGGTATCTGCAGTCATATCCATAGATTCAGGTAAATCTGCAGAAATGGGAAGAACCTTGTCAGTAGGTAACAAAATGCTGTCATTGGGCACTGTGAGCTGAGGAGAGCCACTGCCACCTCCTCCATCCACCCCGACTCTCTGGTCAGCCATCTTGCCGACCTGTCCTATAGAATCTCCCCCAACCAGCAAGAGTAGAAGAATTTCCCTGGTATCCTGGCCAAATTTCCCCATTCACTAAAAATACCACCAAAAGCTTAATCTTTTTCAGTGTTACTTGGTTTCCATCTTTGTCCCCCCTGGATGAGGATGAAAATAAACAGAACTGCCTAGTCCTCCTTTCCTGGTCAACAAAAACTAACTAACTAACTAAAGGGAATGTGTACCATAAATGATTGGGACATGACTCTAAAACAAGCATAGATTAGCTGATTGTGTTGCTTTAAGCTGATTACCGTGAGTGAGCATCAGTCATGAGCACAGAGCTGTGTTCTTACTGTAATCAGGGACATGGCCATACCAAGCTATACTCTGTTCAGGAAGGACCAGGTAGGAAGAAAGGAGGGTGTGTGTGGTACTTTATGTCAAGAAAAACATAAAAGCGATAGAGATACAGGGAAGAAGAGGGATGTAGAGGTGTTGTGTCACCCTGGAGGCAGGGAATGGAGCCATTTTTCACACTGAAGTGATCTACAGACCTCCAGCACAGGGGAAGGAATTAGATAAGGTACTGGTGAAGCCATTGACAGGATAACAGAAAAGCAGGAGGTGCTGCTGGTGGGGGACTTTAACCTCCCAGATGTAAATTGAGAGCTTCATAGCAGCGGCTTCATCTAGAAGCAGGGGTATCCTGCACTTTCTGCAGGATGCATTCCTCAGGCAACTGGTCAGTGAACCCAGTCATGAAAGGGCAATACTGGGCCTGGTACTCACTAACAGGGACAGTGTTGCATATGTCAAGGTGGGAGGTCACTTGGGGATGGTATACCATTATTCAGGCACCACAATTAGGATGCCACAATTAGAGCACTCCAACTAATTCGCCCATCTTTCAGGTGAACTGAATTTTGTGGCGCTTGGCAGGGACAGCACCATCAAGGTATTGTGCCCCAGCCCCATACACCTCTGACCAGGAGGTGATTATATTTAAATATTTATATTTAAATACTGGGGTTGCGGAGAGAGCATTCCCTCGCAAACAAGCAGAATATGCCCCGGGGCATTGGGTGCACTGGGGGTCAGGTGGCACAACTACCGTGCACAATGTTTGCCATCAGTGTTGTGCTTGTGCCCTAATGAGAGTCATGGTTTTCCTGTTGCCATGACCTGGGTGAACCCTTGGGGACCAGTGATCACTGTACAGTATAGTTCAATGTAAGGACTGCTATGGAATCGAACCACACAAGGGTGAAGGTCCTGGACTTCAGGAAGGCAGATTTTATAAAGATGGGTGAATGCCTCAGGGATAACCTGGCACGGGGGGATGGCCTGGGTGGGGTGGAGGAACAGTAGGCAAAGATAAAAAGAAGCATAGTAATGCAACAAACCTCTGTGTCAAACCAGTGAGCAAACATTGGAGGAAAAAGAGACCTCTGTGGTTCTCGAAAGAGGTGACTGAAAAGGTAAACACAAAAAGGCTAGCATTCAGAAGGTATAAGGTGATGCACAGGGAGGAGGATAGGGAAGTGTATCAGGGGAAACAGAGGGAAACAGGGAAAACAGTAAGGAGTGCAAAGGTGCAAACCGAAGAGAGAATAACCAGGAGGTAACAAAAGGGAACTAAATTTTTTAGGTGTGTAAGTGAAAAGAGGAAGACCAAGGGTGGGACTGTAAGGTTAAAAAGGGTAAGAGGGATTGTGCAGATGGGGACCAGGAAAAGGCAGATATCCTGAATAAATACTTTTGTTCAGTTTTCACAGAGGAAGGAGACAGGGAGGGGCCACAGAGTAACAGAACCTTTGCAAGGAGGGAGGTGGACACTTGTCCGTTTTTGGATGTGAGAGTCATGAAGGGACTTACTAATCTGAAGATGTGCAATGCAATGGAGCCAGAGGGATGCATCCAAGGATGTTGAGGGAGCTCAGGGAAATACTGTACTGTAGGAATGTAGGAGGGCAGATGTGCTGTAGTCCCACCACACAAAAGTGGTAGTAAGGCAAAGGATTGCAATTACAGGCCACTGGCCAGTCAGCCTGACATCGATGGTGAGAAAGTTAATGGAATCATTGCTGAAGGAAAGGACTGTGGAATATCTTGAATTCAGTGGGTTACAAAACCCAAGGCAGCATGGTTTCAAAGAGAAGAGGTCATGTCAAAATAATCTGATAGATTTCTAAGACTGGGTGACTAAGGAACTAGATCAGAGTGGAGTAGTGAATGTGTTCTGCCTAGATTTCAGTAAAGCTTTCAACATCATTCCACATATGAGGAGGCAGTTTAGTGCAGTGGTTTAAGGCTCTGAGCTGCAAACCTGGAGACCTGGGTTTGAATCCCACAGCCCCCACTTGCATACTGTGTGACCCTGAGCAAGTCACTTAACTTGCAGGGTTTTAAATAATTGATTAGCAGTTTTTTCCTTGGGACAATACTAACTGTACAGAACGTATTTATATAGGTTTTATAGAAGTGTTATGTTTGTTAAACATTGTGAGGCAAGTGCTATGCATTTTCACAATGTTTTAGAACTTTTATGAGCAAAACTCTAATCATTTTTTAGAGTTAAATAAAACCCTGGACAGCACTGTAATTCTACTCCAAAATAAACTTTATTCATATTTCATTAAGGCCCATTGCTTGAAGTTTCACCTACATCATGTAGGCTTCATCAGGAGGTGCCTCTTAATATCTTTATCAGTGGCTTGGCTTCCCATTGTACCATAAAAATTCCCTCTGAATGGTTGTTATTTTGATAAAGACTTCCCTTTATATTTGCTGTTTCATTTTCCTGTTTTAACTTTTTTACCCTTCAAGGGCTTCTTTCAAAACAAACCCATACTTTTTGCTTCAGAACGTCACTCTCATTTTTTTACATGTTCTGTCTTCTCAGGACAATTTACACATAGCTTAGGAGTTGGTCTAAATGTGGTAAACTGGATAAGAAATTAGTTAGAGGATGGGCAACAGAGAGTGGTGGTAAATGGAGTTCACTCCAAGGAAGGGAGGGTGACCAGTGAGGTGCCTCAGGGATCAGTGCTGGGACCGGTCCTCTTTAATGTTTTGTTAAGTGACATTGCAGAGGAACTGGAAGGAAAGGTCTGCCTCTTTGCAGATGACACCAGACTCTGCAAGAGGGTGGACACTCTGGTGTGTGGGAAAAGGATGAGCAGAAACATGAGAAAACTAGAGGAGTGGTCAAGGGTATGGCAGCTGGGTTTCAGTGTGAAAAAGTGCAAAATAATGCAGTTAGGGCACAGAAAACCAGGGGCAGAGTACAAAATGGGTACAGTGGCATTGACAACCACCAAGCAGAAAAGAAACCTGGAGGGTAATCATTTTGATTGACCTAAAGGTGACCAGGCAGTGCAACAAGGCAGTAGGGATGGCCTGTGGAATACTGGGGTACATATGGATGGGTGTCACCAGGAGAAAAAGGGAAGTGGTGTTGCCTCTGTATAGATTTCTGTTAAGGCCCCACCTAGAGTACTGTGTCCAGTTCTGGAGACCACATCTCTGGAAGGACATACAGTAGATAGAGTGGAGGAAGTCCAGACGAGGGCAACTAAAATGGTGCTGAGTCTGCGTCAACAGCCCTACGAGGAGAGTCTAAAGGATCTCATTATGTGCACTCTGGAATAGAGGAATGAGGGCGGATATGCTAGAGACCTTTAAAGATCTCACAGGGTAATTAGAAATATAGAAAAATAGAAGTTGACAGCAGATAAGGACCACAAGGCCCATCCAGTCTGACCATTTTTTCTACCTTATGAATGTGCCATCGGCCTTTACTCTGTCAATGGCCTGTCTATTTATACTCATGTGTATTCCTCCCTTATGGCTATCCCATGCCTGTTTGAAGCGCTGCACTGTACTCATATCCACCTCTTCCTGAGGTAGGCCTTTCCATGCATCCACCACCCTTTCTGTGAAAAAGAACTTCCTCACATTACCCCTTAATCGGCCTCCCTCTAATCTCATGCTGTGTCCACTTGTCCTGCTATTTTTCTTATACTGAAATACGTTAGCCTCTTTATTTGCCACTTAAAGTCTCCTTTTACCTTTACTGTCAACATACATGTGCAGATAGTTTTATTGCTGTAGATGCCTAGCTAAAATCTTTCAATCTCTTAAAGCCTTTGTACAATAAGCTGCTGTAGATTTGGCACCTTTTCTGTCTTTAAATAATCTCAGATAGTTTCTTAAAAGCTGCTGCAGATTTGGCGCCTTTTACTTTTTTCAATATCTTAAACCCTGAGCCTACTGAATGTATATCGTGATCAGCCTGCAATTTAAATAAGTTTGTGACCCAAATTAGAGCCTGAGACTTAAATCAATTCTGACCTTCCTAATTTTATTCCTACCTAACCCGTTCCTCCTCTCACCACCCCCTCCCCCTCTGCTGTACCTTATTTAATCATAGCCTGTCTCTCTCCTCAGCTCCGTTGGTAAGGAGATGGCTGCAGCTCGTACCCCCCCCCCAATGTGGGAGGTCAGGTCACTCTGGGGCACAACTGAAGAGCCCCCCTTGGACAACGGAGAAAGGTGCAGAAACACGGATGTTCAGCCGGTGCTTCTCCAGTGCCTGCGCTGCGATCGCAATTGCTGCTGCACCTGAGAATCCCCGCTGATGCTACGCATCAGCTTCCCACCACCCCCACCACCACCCTTGGTGGGCTCTGCCTTTTATAGGCAGTTTTGAGCCAATCACCCTACTTTTCCACCTGCAGCTTATTGGAAGCTGCCACTAGAGGTCATACTGCTATCCCTTGTTCTCACTTTCAGCACCAGCAGTTACTTCACCTCTCATTTGTCCCCTGCTGCCTATAAACAAATTCTACTTTCTCTTCCTCCACATACCCCAATTCCCATCCCACCCATCCTTGTCCATCTGACCTTCTCTCCAACCTCGTCTGCCCCCCCTTAGTTAAAAATGCCATCTCCAGGTCCCGTAAACCCCAGCACTCTCCCTGCCCACTACCACACACACACACACACACACAGCGGATGCACCACCCCAGGCTTTCCCTCAGAGCCCCCATCCTGGTATTGCTTTACATCCTGTCTCTAGCATGGGTCAACAGCCTTATGTGCCTTTCCGGTGGTGGGTTCCCAGATCCCAGTCAACACGTTCACTCCCCTCCCATCATATCAGACTATCCAACTGAGCATAGAGTGCCACCACTCTTTGTTTCATTTATGCTTTCTAAAGAGGGTGCCTGCTACCTGGCCCTCCATCCCCCCCGCAAAACACCGTAGAGGGGATCTGCTCTCCCTACACCCAAAAACTCTATTTCTTCTTTCACTTCTGCTCCTCCTAGCAGGAGACATTGAACTTAACCCTGGACCTCCGGTCGACAACATAATTCTTGGCTCCCCCCATGACTCACACTGGGCGTCCTCCAAGGCCTTAAAAATTGCCCACATAAATGTCTGTAGCCTCCCACCAGAAATACAGGAGGTTCAGGGTTGGCTGTCTCTTTAAAACTCTGATGTACTGGCAGTGTATGAAACATGGCTAAAGTCTCAAATGCTACCTCACGAGGTGGCAGTGCCCAGCTACTCTTCCTTCCACAAGGACTGTGAAGGCAAAAGAGGGGGTGGGGTAATCATATACTCCAGGGACACTCTTGATGTAGCCCAAGCCCACTTACCTGGCACTGAACAGTCTGGCGGTGAATCAGTCTTCATTAGAATTACCCTTGGCAACTCAAAACACCTTATGGTCGGCTGCCTCTACCACCCCCCGAAAGTGGCCCTCAAAGCCCTGGAAAACATGTCCAAGGCCCTAGCTGATGCAGCCTCCTCGGAACTCCTGATCCTGGGGGGACCTTAATCTCAACTGGGTACTGGACTCTGAGCAGAAACTCAGGGCCTTACTACTAGATTCCAACCTGGAACAAATCATCTCTGAAAAGACCAGGGCCAACTACAAAACGGGGAACCACACAACCCTCGACTGGGATCTGGTGTCTCACCCCTCCAACTTTCTGTCTGCTGGTATAATGGCGGATGCTCTTAGTGACCATTCACCCATCTCTGCATCTGGAAAAGTCATTCTCCCAGGGTCCCTCGTTGAATACTCTCTACCCTAGACTATTTCAAATTCTCAGAGGACGCCTTCAAAGTGTACCTCGGGAACCTCGACTGGACCCCGATACGACTCCTCCCAACACTAGATGAAGCCTTGGAGTTCTTCCAAAACTCCTTCTGCTCTGCAGCAAACCTGCATGCCCCATTTAGGAAATTCCAAACTAAAGGAAGCTGCCATAGATGGATCACCACAAAGCTCAAGGCTCTAATGGTAAACCAGGATAAGGCATGGAAGCGTTACAAATACTCCAGGTTGCCTGCAGACATTGTGTCCTTTAAAAAGCTTCAGAATGAGTGCAAGTGCACCTCCAAGAGGGCAAAAAGAGAGTATGTCAAGCGTCTCCAGCGAGCTACTCTGACCAACTCTTGGTCATTCTGGTCCAGTATCAATGGCCTGATAAAGGGCAACAAGAACCCCTCCTCAGGTCCTATTGAAGTCAAAGGCCTTATGTCTAATGACTGTCATGACATTGCTGCTGCCTTCAACAGTTACTTCACCAACCTTGATGACCACAAGTCCAGCTCTACTCCTACCCCTTTGGAACCCTGCTGCTCTGAGACACCTTGCCCCACACGGCCGCTCTTTCACCCTCGATTAGTAAAGGTCAAGGAGGTACTCCCCCTCTAAAGATCCTCAAAGACAAAGGTCCTGGAGGTCCAGATGGTGTCTCCCCTAAATTACTAAAGGCGGTGCACCTGCCATCACCCTACCCCTCACATGGCTTATCAACCAATCCCTGCTTGAAGGTACTGTACTGTATACCTGGAAATAAGCTGTTGTGATCCCTATCCCCAAAGGAGGGCCCAGGGAATCCATCAGCAACTACAGGCCAATCTCACTGATTTGTGCCCTGGCCAAGATTCAAGAAAGACTTGTATACTGTCAACTCCATGACTACCTCAAGGCTAATCGGTTACTAGCCTCCAGGCAACACAGCTTTAGGCAGAACCATGGCACTGATACAGCCCTCATAAAATTCTCAACCGATATCCTAAAGGCCATGGACAAAGGACTCCCCACAGGAGCTGTTTTTATCGATCTTTCAAAAGCCTTAGACCTAGTGGACCACAAACTCCTGCTAGCCAAACTGGCTTCCTTTGGCGTGGATCAACATTCCCTCACCTGGTTCACCTGCTACCTATCTGGTCACTCCCAGCAGGTCAGGTGGAAGTCTGCGACCTCTGATCCACTCCCCCTAAGTGGGGGGGTGCCTCAGGGTTCCATCCTTGGCCCCCCCTCTTCTCGCTATTCATCAACGATCTTAAATCCCACTGTGGTGGCAACTCTGTCATTCAATATGCAGATGATGCTGTTATCTATTGGTCCCTGAGCAACCCATCTGACCTGGGACCCCATCTCCAAGCTCACTTTACCAAGTTAGATTCCTGGCTCACCAGGAACAAACTAGTTCTAAACACCACAACTACCAAAGCAATGGTATTTGGTCAGAGAAACCTAGGCACAGTCCGGAGTACCATGTTCCTTCTGACTTCATCCTCAGGCTGCCGCATTGAGGTTGTGAGTTCCCTCAACTACCTGGGGCTAACCCTGGATCAAGGGTTTACTCTCAGATCTCACCTAGACCAAGTAACCAAAGCTATTCACCGCAAACTGGGCCTGCTGTACCGCCTGAACGACCAGCTCATCCCCGAGTCTAGAATATCCATTGCCAATAGCCTACTCCTGCCAACACTGACCTATGCTGCCCCAATTCCCCAGGGATTGGCTAAACAAGAGATGAATAGGCTGCAAGTTCTTTACAATAAAATTGCTCTGTTTGCGTCACAGTCCCACAAAAGACGACATCACTGTGAAACCCTTGCTGCCCTACAATGGCCCTCCCTTGAGGGTCGACTTCAATACCCTCTGCTGTGCTATGCAGACAAGCTCTTGCAACGCAATCCCCCTGTCAGCCTGGCCAGTTTCCTGGTTCCCAAGCACTCAGTATGTACACTGCGAACCACTGGGCATAACCTTCTAGTTAAACCCAGAGTTCGGACCATGGCCGTCAGTAAATCCTTTGCCACCACGGCCCCTGCTCTATGGAATAAGCTTCCTGCCCTCCTTCAGGATGCCCCTTCCCTTGAAAAATTCCGCAAGGGACTTCAGGCTCACCTACTAGAAGCTAGCGTCTGCTCCTGTCAATGAGGGGCCCAATCTTAGGCCAGACCCTCACTAGCCTAGACATGCACTGCTCTATAAAGTACTACCTTCCCTGCAGATTGCTGAACTCCTACCCAAGCATATCCCCTGTAATTGCCATCACCTAATTTTGACACACTGTCAGCTCTGTTTTATCCAAGTATTTACTCTCCTTGAATTGCTCTGAACTTGTTTCTTTGTTGTACTCCTCTGTAACTAAATGTTGTACCAATTACACCTCTTGAATTTGCTCTGAACTTGTTTCTTTGTTGTACCTGTACTCCTCTGTAACTAAATTCTGTACCAAAACCCTCAGTAATCAAATACTGTTCCTGTATACCCCTGTAACTAAATCCAGGTCACCCCTGAAAAAGGGACCTTCGGGGCTCAGTGGGCCTACCCGGTTATCAAAATTGAATAAATAAATAAATACATGATGATGATGCCCAAGTCTCTTTCTTCCCTTGTGATTGCCAGCAACTCCCCTCCCAACCAATAGGTGGCTTCAGGGTTTCTCTTCCCCATGTGCATGATCTTGCACTTCTTTGCATTAAACCCCACTCTTCTGACCATTTGCCAGTTTATCCAGATCTCTTCTAATTCTGTCCACCCCATCTGGATCACCTACACTGTTGCAGATCTTGGTGTCATTTGCAAACAGACAAACCTTACCCTCCAGTCCATCTGCAATGTCACTGATGAAGATATTGCAGAGGACTGGCCCCAGGATTGATACCTGAGGTACCCCACTTGTGACTTGCATCTCTTCTGACTGTATACCATTTACCACCACTCTCTGTTTTCTGCCCGCCAACCAGTGTGCCACCTAGTTGACCAACTTCTGACCCACTCCGAGCCTACCCAGCTTATTAATCAATCTTCTATGTGGAATAGTATTGAAAGCTTTGTTGAAGTCAAGGTAGGCGACATCAACTGCACCCACTTTGTCCACCACTCTGGTTACCCAGTCCAAGAAATCTATGATATTAGTTTGACAGGACCTTCCTGCTGTAAACCCATGCTGTCTTGGATCCTGTGCTCCTATGGATTCCAGGTGTTGCATTATCCTTTCCTTAAGGAGTGCCTCCATAATCTTGCCCACTACTGTGGTACGACTAACTGGTCTGTAGTTCCCTGCCTCCTTCCTGCTACCACTATTGTGGAGCGGGATCACATGAGCCCTTCTCCAGTCTTCTGGGACCTCTCCTGTGCTCAGAGACTCACTAAATAGTTCTGCTAATGTCTCTGCTAGTTCCACCCTTAGCTCCTTTAGTACCCTGGGATGGATGTATGCCATCAGGTCCCATTGCCTTGTCTACCCTGAGCTTAGTTAGCTCTTATATGACCCTTTCTTTTGTGAAGGGACTAGTGCACGCCTCCCTCCCCCCTGTGCCCATGGTGCTGAGCTGTGGGCCCTGTCCTACCTTCTCCTCAGTAAATACCGAGCAGAAGTATCTATTTGGGATGGATGCTTTTCCTTGGTCCTCAACCACAGACTTCCCCTTCCCCTTATCCCCTTTGATCTTAGCAATAACCCCTCTGGACTTTCTCCTTTCATTAATGTATCTATAGAAAGTCGTGTCCCCTTCTTTTACTGTTCATGCTAGTGTTTCCTCAGTTTGGGCCTTTGTCTGCCTTACTGCCTTCTCTGCTTCCCTTAGGGAAGTTTGGTATGCCTCCCTATCTTCGTCCCGCTGAATTCCCTTATATTTCTTTAAGGTCAGCCCTCCAGGTACAGGAGGGAAGAAAGTATTTTTCAGAAGAAAAGGTGCTCAAGAACAAGGGGACATGCTATGAAGCTGGGGTGGGTAGATTCAGGAGAGATGTGAGGAAGTGCTTCTTCATAGAAAGAATGGTGGATTCCTGGAACAGCGTTCAAGCGGAAGTGGTGGGTGCAAAAACAGTGGTGAGGTTCAAGAATGCATGGCATGAGTACAAGGGAATCATAGTGGAAAGGAAGGGGGGAGGGAGAAAGAACTGTAGGTTAGGCATGGTCTGCTGTAATAGTGTAGATAAGGAGAAATGGGCAGGCTGAATGGGCCAAAATGTTCTTACCTGCCATCAAATTCTATGCTTCTATGTAAATTTATGGCCTTTTGTTGCTTTGTCTTTAATCTGTCCATGTCCTTCCAAGTAGTAGGTGCAGTCCCCTGAAGTTAACACAATATTTTAGATGCAGTCTCACCAGTAATCTACAATATACAGAGGTAATATCACCTCTCTCCTACTAGTAATCCCACTCCATATGCACAGCAACTGCAGCATTCTGTTAGCCCTCCTGTATATCCGATTGCAGGGAGCATCTGGCTTTAGGTTATTACTGATCTCTACCCCCCCCAGGTTTCTTTTCTCCTCCATTCTCTGTTTTGGCATTCCAACTATTTTCCATCCAGCTGCTCTTGCCATGACCCTCCCTAAACCTCGTCCTCATTATGTCTTGACTCACCATAACCTAATCTCAACTCCTAGTCCACTCTTTTCTCCCCTATCTCATCCTTGCCTCCCCTGCCCCTTGCAGGGTTCCCAGCATCCTACAGGGGTCCCTAGGGCTTGGCTCTCCTTCCCCCCTCCTACTCCTTGCCTAACCTTTCCTCCCTTCTACCTTTTCCTATGTCCCCTGCCCCCTTGCAGGGTTCTCAGCACCCAGAAGGGGTCCCTCGGGCTTGACTCTCCTTTCCCTCCTCCTCCTCTTCTTACTCCTTTCTACCCTTAGCACTTGTTACCTATCTGCTCCCCCCTTGGTTTCTCCCCCTCTTTCCCCCATCTCTTCCAGCCTTCCATACCCCTTGTAGGGTTCTCAGCATCCTGGAGGGGTCCCAGGGTTCAGCTCCCCCTCCCTCATCCCTGTACACTGACTGGGTCCCCCTGAGCTTGGCTTTCCCTTCCCCTCCTGAGTTCCCCTTCTTCCCCCCTCACCCATTGCACTTGTCTACCTTCCTGCACAATTTCCTCTCCTCTCCTCTCCTCTCCTCTCCTCTCCTCTCCTCCTGGCCCTCGCCAAATCCCCCAGCCTTGTCTAGTGGTTCCTGCCCCTTGCAGAGTTCTATACATCCTGGAAGGGTCTCTGTGTTTGGCTGTCACTCCCCGCCTCCCATCTCCTCCCCCCTCGACCTTTCTAGTGCACTTGATACCTACTTGCCCAACCCTCTCTCCCCTCAGCACTTTAATAATCATCTATATCACAGCCACTTGCTAATTGCCTTTGCACCTCTCTGCAATTGTCCCCTCTGCTGTATTTACCTGCTCTGTCCATACCAGATTAATCCCTTCTTCTAGTATTCATTTTTCGTATGAGGTACATGTCTGCGATGTCCTCTTGTTCTCTTTCCCGTACTCTAAATTGCCTACTGTAAATTGCCAACTGTATGTTCCTTGTATGGAACTGTTGTCTTATGCACTTTGAATGTATTTCAATTGCCACCTGTATGTTCACTGAATGTAACTGACTGCACCTTGCATGTATCTCTGTTCATCCTCTGTACCCCTTCCCCCCCAGGTCACAGTGGGAGACAAGCAATTTGTTGCTCAGTGTGCTTTCCTGATGAAACATTTCAATAAATGAATAAATAAAAATTCCTTTAATATAGTAAATTGTTCCAGGGCTTTTCCCTCCTATGTACAACCTTGCAATTGTTGGCATTGAATTTCAACTATCAAACACTGGACCACATTTTCAGGAATTTCAGCATTTTCTGTTCTTTAACCTCCTATTAGTGAATTAAGATCTTTTCAGGGAGAGTTGCACCTATCTCCCTAATACATTTTGTGTAAGAATAATTAGTTCATTCTGAATCATCTCACTCTGCTCCAAAGTTGATTTTCAGTTCACTGCATCCCCTCAGTAAAATGTCCTAAACTTTCGGTGAGATTTGGCATAATACCTGCTCTCATTTGTCCATGTGGGTCAGGTTAAGGACACAGGAGTGTGACTTGTTCACCCTCAGACTTCAAGGGTCCCAGCCATTTTCTTTGTACTTCTGAACTGAGTACTTGTTATAGTTATATTTCTTTTAGGACTAATGTTTCCATTTTTAAAAACAACTGAGCTGCAAAAAGCCAGTGTACTGGAACTGTCTGCTTCCTCCAAACTAAAAAAAATATCCTGGGTTTGTGCCATGCCTAATGGCTAAACTGGTGGTTAACAAACTATTGTCTTTGCTAGTAGACAGAACTGACTGGGCCCAGACTAGACAAATCTGTTGTTGAAAAAAGGATGTACAGTATGATCCTTAGGGGTTAACCTCTGGAATTACTGGGACCAGCTGTCTTCAAATTCTTTCAAGTCACTGCCCATGCTTTTCACTAATATCCCTCTGTTGTCCTCTCCTACCTTCCACTGCGATTCACCCATGAATTTTTGGGGTAAGTGGGAAGGAATTTCTTTTAAACCATCTAGAATTTTCATTTTTAGCTTAAATTAAGAAATTAAAGATTTAATAGTGATGTAAGATATATGAGGGCAGAAGGCTATCCCACTGTACCTCATTTGTTACTGCATTCTTGTTTGGAGCCCTCCCCACCTACATCAGGCCATTACTCTCCTGTTCTCCCTCCACCTCATACTCTTTCCATAACTGTGATCTTCATTCTTTCTCCCCCCAAGAAAAAATTGGTGGGTCAATCTACCTTCTCCTTCAGGTTCTCCCAACTATGGTTCAGCACCACCACCACCCCATCCATTCTGCTTCTTTCCTTTCAACTGTAAAAGTCATGTTTCATAGTCATGCAACTCATGTCTGCATATGCATTGTGTAACTTACAGTTCTGCACACACTGCGTGGATCACTACTGTCTACCCTATTTAGTGTATTTACAGTTGCACATTTTGTTTTGCAAATGTATTATAACTGTATTTATTTTCGATGCACCTGCAATGTTGCGTTTACTTCACTGCTGTCACTCCTTGCACTCACTTGATACCTTTCTAGAGCACTGTTTACTTTGACTTGTGATTCATTTTTAGCACATGAGTTGGAGAGCATGGAGACTGAACAAGGCATCAGGAAGCTAGTAGTTTGTATGCCAAAGGCATTCGCTATCCCTGGATGGGATTAAGCTGCCTCAGCTTGTCTAATTGGATATCCTATCTTGATTGTCTGGATGCTGTATATAAGAAAGTTGCTGGAACTGCTGGAACTGTTACTGGAATTGCTTTTGGGCCCACTAACATCGCAAGGATTATTTTGATATTCAGTTTCTATTGAGAATCTTAAGGAGAAGAAGGCAATATTGGTCATTTCCCTTAAGAACTGAGACCTGACTTCCCTATCAGATCCCATATTTGATCTTAAAAGGGCAAATGTTTGACTCATCTTGGGTGAAGCGATTTTGTCATATGAAAGGAAAACTTCTATCCATGATTTTATATATGACTCTGTGTATGGTATTTTTTCTGCAAGATTGGTCCAATATTAACATAAGTTAATAGTAATAGATTCTTTCGAGTTTGCTACTTTGTTTGCTTTGATTTTTTGTGTTATTGTGCTCTGAGCTTAAATAATCATTGAACAGATTAAGACAGGATTAACTCCTAATTAATTAAATGCCTGTTAGCACAAGAAGTAGTAAGCAGAGAATTGATATTAATCAGGGTTCAGTTATTAAAAAAGCTAAAAAGAAATCTATTAAAAAGGGGGATAAAATTAAAGTAATGATGTCTAGGTCATCACCTCCCATTCAGGAGGCAGGGGAAGATTCAGTAAAACATTAATACATAAAGATCTAGTTGAAAAAGGAGAGGAAACAGAGACAACAGAGGATGTTAATGGCTGGGATGAGCCCAGTGTGGTAGAACTTATTTAGCCGCACGAACCATCAATGGGCCAGAAATCAGTTATTAAAGCTACATCAAATATTAAACAGTTAACACTTAAGGCATTCTGGCAATAACAAGAGGGTTGTCCTACATCAAAATAGCAGATGGAAAGTCAGAATTTGATTACACCAACTCGAGACAGTAATGAAAATAAGAACAAGAAGGGCAGTAAGGAAGTATGATATAGTTATGATGCTAACATATCTACTGCCTCTGAAAAAAGTAATGAAATATTATTTCAGAATACCAGTTTAATAAAAATAGTTAACAATGAAGTAAATATAACAATAGAGGACATAAGAGAGACAATAAAATCGAATAATAGGATAGAACGAAAAATAAAAACAATTAAAAATGTGAAACATGGGTATGGTTCCTTTTGTGACAATATAAATGATGGAGGGCATGGAAGTAAAACTGACTGTATAGAAGAGAATAATATAAAGTTATCTGAGCAGGGAACTCAATGGATGAGCCCTACTGACCCAGGCTTACCGGTTTTGGAAACACTTACTAGAGATTGTACTAATGCATTAAAAGATCCTTTGCTAGTTAATGCAATGATATATGAGTAGCTGTTAACAATCGGAAAGAAGCTATCATTTTTGAAAAGGGTAGTAATTGAAAATAAAGTAAGGATTGATTCTATTGTTGGGAAATTGTCACAACAGAAACAATTCAAGGAAGTCACGAGGGCTCAAGAAGCAGACCGCCCTCCCAGCACCAGCAGCCCAATAGGGACCGATCGCTGTCGCCACTCCCCCGGACCACAGGTATGGTAGACTGCAGAGTAAAGGACTGCTGAAGTGCTCAGTTTTAACCCCGCCGCCCCCACCACCACCCTTGGTTGGCTCTCCACTTTATAGCCAGTATCACGTGAGGCTGTAGAACCAATCAGCCCACTTTGCCATCTGCAGATTATACTGGTTGAACACTAGAGGGACCCTGCTTGCCTAAGCCCTCCTATCTCTCTACCAGCAGTATAACCTAATGACTCCTTTAGGTCTTGGATTATTCATTCTGCTCCTCTTCACCCCAACCCTGTTACAAAAAAACACAGTTCTAAATCCCCCTGACACTGCGATATATGTTTTATACTAGCCTCTCGTCAACCCACCTCCCTCTAACCCTTCTTCTACCCCTTTCTCCACCAACACCCACATGCTGGTTCACCTAACTGCCCCAGCTCACCTCCCGTACCCATACCCACCGCAGACCACAATAGCAGGTGGTACCCCCATACTAGCCCACCCCCTTAGCTCTCTGCCCATCCCCTGCACTGCCCCCCGCAAATCCTCCCAACTGCCCAGACATCGCTACCACCACAGCCACAGTCCCTTACTCCGGCTCACCATTCTACTCCTCCTGCTGTCTGGTAATGTCCACCCCAACCCAGGCCCAGGACCCGGTACATCGCCCTCCATAGGGCATGGCCTCCGCATTGCCTACATGAATATCTGCAGTCTACCAAAAAAGACTGCTGCACTCCAATGCTGGGTCTCCCAACATAAGCCTGACATCCTTGCCATAGTGGAAACTTGGCTCTCATCGTTGACCCCAGACTAGACGGTCTCCCTTCCTGGCTTCTCCCTCTTCAGAGAAGATCATGTGGGTAAGCGCGGGGGGGGTGTGAGTCTACTTAACGAATTCCCTCCTGGGTCATGCCCTGCATACCCTGAAGCTCGATCATGGGGCCCAAGCAATCACCTTTAAAACCTCCTCTGACCCAGGTCATGGCCCTCTTTACCTCACTACGACATATGTACCCCCACGAGAACAAAACCAAGCTATCCGCTCCCTCACTGATTACCTCACTACCCTGCCACACAAGACGGAACAGCTCATATTGGGAGATCTCAACATCAACTGGCTCAGTGCTACCTCAGCACAAGTTAAAGATAACTTCACAACCCTTGATCTATCCCAACTAGTGACTCAACCCACCAGATTTAACCAATCAAGTGGGACTAGCACGCTTCTTGACATTGTGCTCTCTAACTACCTTCACAAAATAAAGGATATTAATGTATTACCCAACTCCCTCAGTGACCACTCGCCAATTCTTTGCCACTGGTTCACCCCCACGCTCAAAGCTACGTGCCACGCCACCCCTTGTCGCCATTTTCACCCTGGAGGTCTACGCAAACTTAAGCGTCACCCTGCACAACTTGATTGGCCCCCATTCTCTCACGCAACAGATTTAGACGTCACCCTTGCTTTCCTCACCAATGCCTTCTGCAAGGCCTGTGATGTTTTCGCCCTGTCACCCACACTCGTACCAAGAGACACTTGGCTGCCTGGATATCCCCCCCCACGATCCAACAACTGAAGCAACGTGATAACCTATGGCACATTGCTGTCAATACTGGCAAATTAGCAGACAGGCAAGCCTACAATGCAGCTCACAACTAGTGCACCTGGGCCATAAGAAAAGCCAAAGCCAGCCACTACCAATCCACCTTGACATCCACCTGGGGCAATGCCCACACCTTCTGGAATAACGTGAAAGAGTTAAACGGGATGACCTGCTCCCCTCCTCCCTCTCAGATGATCATAAATGGCGCTATTAATGCTGACCCTTCCCGTATTGCCAACTGCCTTAATGAAACTTTCACTGATCTAAGCTCAGTTCTCCCAGCCCACTTCTTTGACCCCATACCGGTTTGCAACAGTCCAGTTGTTGCTCGCCTCCCACTTCTCTTTTGGACTATCTCACCACAGGATGTGAAGCCAATCCTCCAAAATGCTTTCTCCTCGTGCAACCCGAGTGATGACCCCCTTCACTCCTGGATACGCTACCTAACATTGGATGTCATGCTAGTCCCCCTCACTGACCTCCTCAACCGATCCTTGTGTCTCGGCCAATTCCAGAGGGCACGGAAACAAGCTGAAATCATCCCTATACACAAAAATGGAGACTGTACTGTACCAAATAACTACAGACCTATCTCTATCCTCCCCCCCTCTCCAAAGCTCTCGAAAAAATAGTATCCACACAACTTGTAACTTATCTATCCAGCCACAACATTCTGTGCCCTGAACAGCATGGCTTCCACCCAGGTCACAGCACCACCACAGCTCTACTGGAATTCTCCCACCATATACACTCTGCATTAGATTCCAGAGAGTTGGCTGGGGCAGTGTTCATTGACCTGTCCAAGGCCTTCGACACTGTGAACCACCCACTATTGCTAGACACCCTCTGTAAAGTGGGACTATCATCTGGCCCTTTAGCCTGGTTCTCCAGCTACCTTTGTGGTAGATCCCAACGCGTCAAGCTAATTGGTGGTCTATCCTTGGCACTGCCTGTACTTTTGGGAGTCCCACAAGGCTCCATTCTGGGCCCCACGTTATTCAGTCTCTTCCTGAACACCCTTCCCAGCTCTTGTGCAGGAAAGCTGCTATTATATGCAGATGATGCTGTCCTACTCTCCTCGCACCCCGATCCAGTCACTCTCCATAACAGCCTGCAATCCTCCTTCAGCCAAGCTGAAAAATGGTTCCTCGACCACCACCTGGTCCTGAATCTCAAGAAAATAAAGTCAATGATCTTTGCACACCACCAAAGTAGCTCCAAAAATGCCCCCCTCTCCATCCTTCCCAACACCCTCCATCCCCTTGAGCAGGTATCAACATACAAATATCTGGGCATCATCTTTGATTCAGCTTTCTCCTTCCATGCCCATGTCAGTGCCCTATCCACTGCCATGAACACCCAGATTGAGCTCCTCTATCGACACAAAGACTGCCTCCCAAGCCGCCCCTGCGGTTGGCCATCACTTCCTCCATCCTGTCACTAGTTGACTATGGCCTCCCCATCTATGCAGCCACTGGCCCCACTGTCCTCACCAAAATCCAGACCTCCATCAACAAAGCCTGCAGGTTCCTGGCCGGTGCCCCAAGCGGAACCCACACATGTCAGCTCTATACCACCACGAACATACTCAATCTGGAAGAACGACTGCAGTATCACACTGGTATACTAGCAAAAAAGACTCTTCTTGGACTGTGTCCCCCTGGTATCACTGCACAGCTCCAGCTTGCTTCCCATGGCACGCCACCAGCCTGCATCTGCAAAGCCACCTTCCAGGTGCCTAGAGCCAGGACCTCCCTTGCCCAAAGGTCCTTTTATTACAGAACACCATCCTGGTATAACTCCTTCCCCATGCACATCTCAAACACCCCTAAAATTGGTCAGTTCAAAGCTGCCCTACGCAACCACCTACTTAGCACTCAGAAGTGTACATGCCTACGGTAGGGCCTGCCGTTGCCCCCCAGGCTCGATAGCCTACCCCACTCCATTTTCCTCTGGCCATTGCCTACATGACCTGCTAGGACCTACCAATGAATTTTGTTCTGTACTATGGGAAACTACCTATGTTTTATGCTATGTATAATGTATGTATCACACCTGTATTGTTCCACCCTGTCTTACCACACTATTTGTTGCTCCTCTCCCAGTGACGAGGTGCCTTTGTAAATGAGTCTGAGACTCAAAGGTTGTAAATCTGATTTATGAACTAAATAAATCAATAAATAAACAGCAAGATAAATTGGGCTATTAGAGAAAACAAAATTTGGAAATTTATTTAGCTTTTGTTGACCGGGTAAGTGCACTAGACAAATCCTGCCTATTTTCAGGCACGACCCGGGGGAGGGGGATACAGATGAATGCCAACTGACCTTGAACCAGATTAAGCTGTTGGTGGTATTTTTAGTGAATGAGGGAAATTTGGCCAGGACACCGGGGAAATTCCCTCTTTTCGATAAGTGCCATGATCTTTAACATCCACCTGAACTACCACCAATCCAGGCAGATGGGACCTCGGTTTAACGCCTCATCCGAAAGACGGCACCTCAGAAATGCAGCACCCCTCTCATGCTGCATTACAGTGTCAGTACTGGGATATTAACCCAAGTGCCAGATGTGGGAACTGAACCCACAGCCCTCTGATCTCCCGGCCTCAGAGGCGAGTGTGCTACCTACTGAGCCACTGACACTGCTAATGATCCCTTATGAAGGGGAAATTATATTGGACAGCCCTCTAAATGATACTAACATTGTATCAGATGTTTTTCATTCAACTGCAAGGGGAAGGGAAGAAAGAGTGAGGGTAGTGAATTAATAATGCTTCCACAGACTTATGATACACAAGATAGCCTCATTAAAGAATTAAGAGCTGGAAATCCTGATATATTGGACAAGGGAGTCATTCAAGAAAGAAAAAGAAAGGAAAAAACAATGGGTCACCCAAGAACACAAACTGAGAACAAGTTTCAGGAAGTAAATCCTGGATCCTTAGAAATATCTATAGAAAATAAAGATGATTCCCTAATTCATAACAGCAATAAGGAAGTCATTAGTGAAGATTGCATGCTTAATAAAAGAGAGAAACTCTCCCAAAAATAAATCAGTAAGGAAAGGAGATTAGAAAAAGGAAGAGAAAAAAAAGAACTAAAACAAGCTTGAATAAAAATTGTTTCCAAAACTTGGGTAATATAATGACTAAAAAAATGAAACATAAAGGAGCTAATGCAAAAAAGGAAGGAAAAATGGATAACAAACACAGGGGAAAGACAAATAAAAAATAGAATAACAAAGATGGAGCTAAACAAGAGCCTGTAGGGCAAATTGAGGGAATGAAGATAATGAATGAAGAAGGAGCATCAATATTTGTTAGAAATAAAAGATTGGGTCAGATAAAGGAGATGACAGAAAGAATTGATGAAAATAAAAATGAAGTAATCTTAGAGAAATATTAAAAAGAACACTGGAAACTGATTTTGTTTTGCCCTTATTTTATGTCCCAATAATTCCAGGAGAAACTGAATTGAAACTAAATATGCATCTAAAACAATTCCTGAGTAGTGGTGGGCGAAGTGGGCTCAATCCACTCGGTGAAGCATTTCACGGAGCACAGGCAGATTTGCAGAGTGCTCCGCAATGCGACGCTGAGTACTTTGCGTTACAATGAGGAATGCGAAGTGCATTAGAAACAGCTACTTCGCATTACTCTGCCTCCACTGGTCACTTCTCTTTCAATTTTTAATGCAAAGTACATTGGTAGCAGTTCACTTCACCTCACTTTGCATTGTTTTTGAGCTCCGAAGGAAGATTTTGCAGTGATTCATGGGAGTTCAGGTCACATGGGCTCTATATTGATCTGCACAGCCTCAGTTCGGGGTAGTATGAGTAGGAAGGAGTAGAAGACAGTGTGCTCTGATAGCTGTCTGTAGGAATCTTTTAAAAGCCATTCAAAAAGCATTTTTGCTTTATTTGGGGGGATCCAACTGTAGTTCATCGATCGTAGGAAACCTTCCTGTGCTCACATCATCGAGCGTTTTTGTTTGTATGTGGATTTTGAATGTTAATTTACAATATTGAGTATGTGTGGTGAAAGACAGTGAAGCGTGCTGTGTGGGGGAGGGGAATATCTGTGTGTAGATAGATTTAAGTTGGAGAAATAGTGATTTCTTTGTGTTTTGGTTATATTTTTGTTAAATAACTGACTGTTACTGTACGCATAGTAAAATTGTCAGCAATAGTACAAATTTTCTTGCTGTTTGTTGTGTGAATGTGTTGCAACATTTCATAAGGTCAGGTTGTTTAAATTACAAATTTTCATTATGTGGCAGTACACTGAACTTTTGCATTTGCATCGCATTCCAAGTACAGCATTGTACACAAACTGTTCTGTGTTGTGTGTGCAGTGTTGCATGCATCAAATATAGTACACCTTTTAAAATTTGTGACACAGACTAATGTAAGTGCAACTAAGTGCAGCAGTGTGAACCTGCTATCCACTGCAGCTGCCTGATTTTGTACTGCGATCATGTTCTCTGTTCTTAGTTTTGCTGCTTGTAGTGCTGTAAAAATCAGCACTGTCTGTATTCAGTGCCCCCCCACACCTACATTGAAAAGGTATTTTTTGTCAGACTGGATTGTTTTTATGACCCCATCAGCACCACCGGTTACTGAAGTTGTTTTATAATTCTGTGACAGTGTCACAACACAGTAGTCTCTTATCTGTTGCTGAAGCCACAGTTGTTAATTTTGCTTCACATCCAGCCAGTGTCCCTCCTGTCAGAAAGTGAATATATCAAAATCTGAATTTGATAATAATATTTGTGGTTGATCCCCTAACATGCCTGCAAAGAGACGTGCAAGTAAAGCTGTTTCTGGCCATGGCAATGTTGGCAATAAGAGGGTCTATGGACGTTGTAGTAGTACACGGACGGAGAAGTGCATTGCTGATGTGAGGAAAGGTATTTCTCCTGCAATGTTTTTTACAGCCAATCAGTAGCTTCACTCATAGTTGGAGGAGATGATTTTTCCCAGCCGGTGGAGTTAGTGTTACTGGTGTTAGTGATGGTGGAGGTAGTATTAGCATTGTTGCATCAAGTTCTAATTCCGACCAGTGTACCATATCCAAACATATTGAGTGTGAAGCAGTGCAAGTGAGTGACAGCGTAGATGATGTCATACTTCCCAGTAACATCCCATTAACTGAACCTGATTCTGATGATCATGTCAACAACAGCATACAATGTGATATTCCATCCACCATGGCACTTAACATCATGCATTTTCCATGCAGTGATTCACAGTGTGGTGAAAAAATATTAGGTGATGGTGGTGTAGTTGCTGATGATGAATGTGATGATGCTGATGATACTGATGTTGCTGTTGTTGCAACACACAGTCCACATTTTAGCATCCAAGCAGAAGATGTGGATGTGTGTGACAGTGATGTTGATGAATATGATGATGATGTAATTGACCCCAGTTGGGAACCGGAGAAAAAGAAATTAAAAGTGGCTGTGTCTGAAATTTCTGAATCTGTTTGCAGGAATCCCCCCCTGTAAAAACTTGTGATTTACCAGTTTTAGTTGAAGATGATGATGATGATGATGATGACCCAGTAATCAATATGGTAGGTAGTCGTGGTGGTCAGTTGCAATCCAGGTGTGCAGTGTCAGAAACATCACGTGCCCCCCTCACTTTAGTGCTTCAAATAACAGACTTAAATAAGCCACATCATCATGGACATGTTAAAAGCAGAGCATTACACTCCCTTGTTTGGGATTTTTTTGTTCAAGTTGCAAATGATGATCCAGTTGCAATCTGACAGGTTTGCCATGTGTGTGTGAGTCGAGGTAAAAAGGGGAGCCATCTTGGGACAGGAGGACAGCATATGCATCTTAAGAATAGGCACTTGGCTCTGTGGACCCAGCACAAGCTGGCAGCTAATACCACAGTGAGGCATTCACCCGCATCACCAGCAACCATAGCCAGCATGTTATCCCCTTCCATGACTGTTAAGCCCAGTAGGAAATTAAATGTGTGCAGCTGTGCGGTAATAAGAGCAGAGGATTACTACAGGCATGATGAGGTGGAGGACCATAATGTCTTTGAAATGTTGTCCAGTGCTGGTGAGAGTAGCATTTTTTGTGGTGGTGATGGTGGTGAAAGCAGTATGTCTAGTGCAAGTTGTACATCAACCCCGGTTGGCAAATCTGGAAAAATAACATCATTTCTGGGTTTGTCATCATCATCTGTGCAACCATCTTCATCAAATGTCCACACTCCACCCCCTGCCAATGCCATTCATCACAGAGCACAACCATTTGTGACCAACAACACACCCCCTGTAAGACGTTTAAGTCAGCCCATGTTACAGAGTGTTTTTGCGCATAAGCCGAAGTACTCCCCCAATCATACAGTGTCACATGAACTTAATGCTGCTGTAGCAGAAATGCTGGCAATTGATCTTTTGCCCTTCTCCTTTGTGGAGAATTCTGGGTTCTGGTGGTTTGCTGCCCACGCCTGTCCAAAATGGAAAGTCCCATCCGGGACATACTTTTCTAGCCGTGCTGTTCCCGAGTTGTCCTGCACTGTCTCAGACTCAGCAAGACATGCCCTTCAACAGTCCTCCTCTCCATTCATCCATTTAAGTATGGATATGTGGACAAGTGGCAAAACAGCAGGGAGTTCATATCTGTGTATAACTGCACACTGGGCGCAGGTGCCGGGGTTGTTTGTGATGTTGGTAGTGTGAATAATCAGTGCAGTAAGATGGATTGTATCGGTAGCAATCTTCCTGGAATTCGCCAGCATGCAACAGTTGCTATGCGCAGTGTGACCTGTTCACACACTGGTGAGAACATGTTGGACATGGTACTGACTGAAATTGACAGATGGCTAAACCCTCTGTCCCAGAGAGCTGGGTTCATAGCAAGTGACAATGGGTCAAATGTAGTGAAATGCATCACGAATGGTGTATTTTTTCGTGTTCCATGCATGGCCCACTGTTTAAATCTTGTGGTTCAGGAGTTTCTGCAGCACCCTGACATAAAGCAAATGCTGACCATTGCATGACATATCTGCTCCCACTTTTCAAGACCTGGAAAGATCCGTGACCAGCTGCGACAGTTGCAGATACAAAACAGCCTGCCTCAGCACCGCTTGAAGCTGGAAGTTGTCACCCTATGGAACTCCATGTTATACATGGCAGAGAGGCTGTATGAACAATACAAAGCCATCTCAGAATAACTTGTTATGCACACTAGCTGTGACAGTTCTGGGCCCTCCATGTCTATGATGACTGAACAGTGGCGCCTCATGGACTTTGTAATAAAAATTTTGCGTCCTTTTGAACATGCCACACAGGCAGTGAGTGGTGAGTCTGCCTCCATTAGCCAATCAATTCCACTGCTGCAGGTGCTGAGGCAGACATTGCTGAATGTACAGCATAGCCTTGATGTTGCTGGAGACGGTGGTAGCAGTATGTTGCTGCAACACATGCTGACAGTATTCAACCAGAATCGTCACATTGAGATCATTCAGCGTAGTGACAACTTTGCCATGGCAACAATGCTGGACCCACAATACAAACATGGAATTGCATCAGTACTGGAGGGAGGGCCTGAACAGGTAAAAAATATCACTGGTCAACTGGTTCACTTGCTTCATGGGGCACAGAAGTCACGTGCCAAGGCTTGCAAACCTCAGCAGCATAATCCAGCTGAAGGTGCAGCTGGAGGACCAGCAAGCATATCATGCAAGGGTAAGGGGACTGTAGTTCCAGGTGATCTGTCATCCAAAGTGGGTGGTGTCAACCTGCTTTGGGAGGTTTTGTCCCAAGTGGGTATTTGTGAAATAAATGATTCCAGAGAACAAGCTGATGCATCAACAATTGGTCTAAGTGCTGCACAGAGAATGGTTGAGTCATATTTGTCTGAAAACAGGCAACTGACAATAACTGAAGATCCTCTTTTGTACTGGAGTGGAAAGGTCAGTGAATGGCCAGAGCTGACTGCAGTGGCACTGAAGTACCTCATGTGCCCACCCTCCAGTGTAAGTGTTGAGAGGGTATCCAGTTCAGCAGGTGCAATAGTCAGGGATCATCGGACAAACCTGTCTCCTACAAATATTAGTTTGCTAACATTCATTAAAATGAATGAGAGGCACCTACCACCACAGACTGCAACCTCGGTATTCGTACCCCGGCCTAGTCATGGTGATCTTGCTGATGTGGAAATGGAGCATCCTGGTGTGATTAATGGTGGCAGGTTTTAACTGCAGTATTTAAAAGGTGGTGTGCCCCCCACCCCAGACCACCACCACCACCAGGACTGGTGTTATGCAAGTCTGCCACCATGAGTATGTCTGCCCCCCACGGACCACCACCACCACCACCACTGGGACTGATGTTATGCAAATCTGCCATCATGAGTCTCTCTGCCCCCCATGGACCACCACCACCACTGGGACTGATACTATGCAAGTCTGCCACCATGAGTCTCTCTGCCCCCCACAGACCACCACCACCATCGGGACTGATGTTATGCAAGTCTGCCACCATGAGTCTTTCTGCCTCCCACGGACCACCACCACCACCACTACCGGGACTGATGCTATGCAAGTCTGCCACCACCATGAGTCTGTCTGTCCCCCACGGACCACCAGTCCACCAGTGCACCACCACCACCAGCTTCTTAATATTTAAACCATAAAGTGTGTATGTGCACTCATGTTTGTTATGCTGCATCACTTCCTTAAGTTGTCTGTTTTGTTTTCTGTTGCTTTTCAGAGCCACAGTGGTAAAACACTTACAGTACACTTCTTTTGTTTCTTTTACAGGAGAACAAAAACAGGCTCCATCGCTAAAACTCATTGAGAAATATGCTGTAGCTATACCGTACAGAAAGGAACTGATGTAATGTTCATGTGAAATCCATTCTGGTAAGTATGACGATTTTATTTCATCTGTTTCATTGCTGTGTAAAGACTGCTGCAAATATTGCACACAACAGGTTGTCTTAGTAGTTGACAACATGTTTCTCTGAAATGTAACTTGACAATAGGGATTGAGATTTGAGAACCAGGGAGGGACACATAACAATGAAGTTGTAACTTGTAAGAAGTCATTCATTTCTTTTTTTAGGAAACTTCGAGATGTTTTGTTGTTCTGTCAAAGTGGCCTTATCCAAAAAAGTTCAACATCAGGCACACCCCTCCCCCAAGCTTGGGCACACATGCAACACACAGAAGTCATTTCATTAGATGACCATGACCATCATTAACAACCGGACTCCAGAAGGATGCTGATGAAATCTGTGAAGAAGTAAAAAAATAAGAAACCGTTACAGACAAAACTGAAAATATGATTCTCTCCACTCACCCCCCAAAAAAATACTTACCTTCATGTGCTTGAGAGTTATCCGTTTCCATTCATTTAAGTGCAAAAAATTCTCATTGAGCACTGGAATGTGCACACCAACAGTTTATGAGTCACCTGTGTGATGCAGAACAATAGCATGAGTACATGTCCAGTTCAAGTTCAACCCCCCTTCATCATCACCTACAAAATACACAACCATATCTATATATATATATATATATCTACTCACCAAGGCTACTATTAGTGTACATCCAAAGGGCACCTTTCAATCCAGTTAAGATGACCACATGTCATTTGGTGGAATTGTCTCGCACAACACATTGGACCAGCAACACAAACCTCACAGTCATCATTTTATACTGGGCTATGTGCTGAAACAGTGACTGAGTGCACCATTAATTCTGGGGGACTTTGTATGTGCTGAAACAGTCTCTTTTCACTTTGTTACCACTTGTCAATTTTCTGCACACAAGAAGAACGCATTGTGGGCCTGCAGAAAAAAATCTGGGGACTCTGTGCCACCACTGCACGCATGACTAAGTGTGCCATTAATTCTGGGGGACTTTGTATGTGCTGAAACAGTCTCTTTTTCACTTCGTTACCACATGTCAATTTTATGCACACAAGGAGAATGCATTGTGGGCCTGCAGAAAAAATCTGGGGACTCTGTGCCACTTTTGTGTGTTCTGTGATTGTTGCTGTGAGCTCATAGTCATGATGTCATAGTGACATTTTTACATTTAAAGCAGCATTGCAAGAATGTTCTGACAGTTCTGAACTGTACTTTTTTATGCTACTTTAAATTGCCACAGCAACCACTACTTACATCCGAGTCATCAGTGATTTGAATGATACGATTCTTCTCACAATTTGTCTGCTTCTCTTACTCCTACTTTTTTCATGTATGAAAACAAAATGAGCACATCTTTCAATATTGTTCCGACCAGCTTTGTATTCATTTGCAGCTGCTTTTCAATAACTATTGTTCAGTGGTGTCATATAAAACACTGACTGATGCATAACTGTTAGTTAACAAGAGAAGTGATATATGGCAACTACTTGATGTGATGGAGAAAAGCAGAGGAAAACAATGACAAAGACCTGGTCACACTCACTGTCAACAGCACCAATTTAAAAGGAATGTTCCTTTCATTGTTTCACACATGAAAAAAGGTAGTACAGCACACTCAGCTACTGCAAATTATCGTATCATTCCAGTCAGTCAGGATGTAAGTAAAGGAAGTTGTAACATAGCATTAAAAATATAGGTCACAGTTATCAACAGATTGTTGCACTGCTGCTTTACAGACAGCCACCACATTACATAGTTATGGTGATGCACATAAACTAATATGTGGGGGGCATTACTACCACTGGAATATTGCTTGCTCCACAGAGTGCAATATATGTCTATGAAAACCACCCATAATTTCATTACAGTGAGTCACATGATGGAGGAATTAACAATCTGAAAAGCAACCCACATTGTGCCACACTTCCTCAGCAACGTTAAGCCGTGATGACAGGGGGAGCGCAGGTGCATGCTCCACTATACTGAATGTCCAGCAGCTATCCCAAGCGATGTTTCCTAATGTTATAAGGTTCACTTTGTGGTGCAATGTAGGATGTTTCTACTACCAAGGCTCTTCTTACTGGAAATGTGGCCACACATTTCACAACAAACTGACCATTAACATAAAGAAACATTCACAAACCTGCACAATCAGATATTCACTGTAAAGAGCACGCACAAGCTCTCTCCCTGCCATCATGTCCTAATGTTGCTGAAAAGGGTGGCAGAATGTGGGCAGGTTTTCAGAATGGGAATGCCTCTGTCACGTGACTCGCTGTAATGCATTTACGCCTGGTTTTCCAAAAAATGTATTGCACTATGTGGTACAAGAAATATTCCCCCTAGAAGGGAAAATGTGTATGATTTAATAATAACAAAGATAAAACACACAACAAAAGTACAACACAGTAGTGGGGTTGGGTCAGGGGTGGGGTGGGTGTTGGGGGAGAAGAAAACAATACCCGGACTTACTATGGCTGTGGGATGCCATGGTGGTCCAGCAGCAGGTGCAGCACTGAAAGTATTTGCTGCTGCTGTGCTTCTACTCTGGTAACCTGCTGCTCCAAAGCACTGAAACACTTGTTGTTTTCTTCCAGTGCTGCCCACACCAGGAAGAGGTCAGACTGGCTTACAGGGACTGTGCCGGGGACCACTGCAGTGGGTAATCCAGGTAGTGGGACTGGTGGTGGACAGGGTGGTGCTGGTGGCTGTGGTGGCAGTGGTGGTGGTGGTGGTGGTGGTGGAGCACCTGATGTAGCCCTCCTTGTCCTGCTGCAGTGGTGACTGCTGCAAGGCACATCTCCCACCCCAGCAGCACCCTCATCGGCCACTGACACGGAAGGGCCAGCAGGTGGATGCCTGGCCACTTCTGTGGCAGCCTGCCACTCTGCCCTGTGGTGATTCATCATGTGGGTGCACTGGTCACTGGTCCCCAAATGTGTCCCAGGGGGCCCTCGGTGCACCAGCACACCACCTACATGGCACTCCACCACTGTGCTGTCTCCACAACACAGTTAAAAAACTCCCACACTGGAGAGCTGCGGGGGGGACCAGACACAGTATGCACTTGTCAGGCATGAGTCCCACCACCACCCACAATTGCCGGGGCCACCTCCTGTGGCTGTGGAGGTGGTAGAGGGGTGCTGCTGGAGCCCCAAGAGCTTCTGCTAGTGGTGGTGGTGGAGAAGGTGGACAAGCAATGGCCACCAGTGGCATTGGTGCTGCTGCTGCTGCAGCTCCTGTTGCTTCCACGGAGGAAGCAACACTGGCCAGGAGTCTGGAGCAGTCCAACATAACACAACCACCGCTTCCCCCCATGGGTCCTCACTCCTCCCCTCCTAACACTCCCATATGCCAGCGACTCACCTTCTCCGACTCCAATGTGACCCTCCATCCTCCTGGGTCCACGGGACCACACATGCACACACACACACACACACACACACTGGACACACATACATGTACACACACACACACACACACACACACACACACACACAGTGAGTCACACACAGAAAACAAAAAAAATCCACTAACCAAAAAAACACTAAGACAATACAAACACTAAATAAAATATCTTTTAAAAAAGCTGTTTGATTGTTATGGCAGTAAGAAATGACTCCGAGAGCCAAGCAAACTCCTCTCCTCTCACAATTTTGCTTTCTCCCTGTACAAATGCAAAGGAGAAAGTGAAACTGCTTCTCTGACTCACTTTCTTCCTGCCTGGCTAAAGCATGTGACTTACAGTACTGCAGGCCATGTGATCTGCCTATTTTCTTCTCACTTCACCTTACGTCATGTTAAGGCATAATGAGAATGCAAAGTGGTAATGATAAAGTGAAGTGAGCACTTTACAGGGTCCACTTTGCGTTGAGCTCTGCAGATGCAAAGTGTCCACTTCACATCCACTCTGCTGGTGGATTTATAATTCACTGCATCTCTATTCCTGAGCTCAGTTATGCAGGGAGGTTCTAAATAAGGTAATCTCCTAGATAAAATGAGCGTAATTAGACCATTAATAAATGAAGAACTGGTACTTTTACTCTCAGATCAATATTGTGCTCTAACAGTAATTCAGTAACAAACAAAAAGATAGATTGAGAGAATTAGGATTTGAAATGGATGGAGCTGTCAACATTGGAGCATTATTTCCAGAATATTTTAAGGAGCTTAAAGGTCAGGAGTCAGAAAGATAGACTTTCTTATATTAATTTATGACACGGGGGAACTTTCTTAGATGACTTTCTGAGATGGGAGAGGGACAGTCAGGTGATGATTTGGACAACAAATAAGACAGACTATGGTTATATTTTAAATAAAGCAGAAATGTTGGATAGATATGATATAAATATATATGGGGAGATAGATATAGTGCTGAATAAACAGATAGGTGTAGATAATAGCTAATGGCAAAATCGATTAAAAACAGCTAATAGGTACCAAGTATTACAGGATATAAGTATCTGACAGTTACCCTGTAAGAAGAGTAAAATACAGAAACCTCCAGAAGAGATAGGGAATTATGATTTGTTATCATGGAATATAGCAGGAATTAGGGATAAATTGGTAGACTCCTCTGTTTGGGAATATTTGGTATTATTTAATTTTATTTGTGTGTACAAGAAACATGGATTAATGAAGAAATAAATTTGGATGGTTACAAAGTGTTTCAAAAGAAAACTACTAGAGTGAAACAGTATGGTAGAATGTCAGGTGGCCTTATAACTTGGTGTAAAATCTTTGAACAAATAAGTTATACAGAAATAGAAATTAATCAGATTGTATACTACCAATTTGTCTGACTGTTAAGAATAAGACCACTGTGATTATTAATGTATATCTACCACCAATAGGTTTCAGATTTCTGGATTATAGGGAAGTAACCAAACTCACAAAATTAATAGAGGAGACCACTTTGAATAACCCTGATCAAGCCCTAATATTGGTGGAGGACTTTAACGCCAGGGTGGGGCACAGTCTTGAGCCCTCAATAGATACAGCTGGTCCCTGTGCAGCTCTGAGTTCTAATGCTTTAACTAGTCAAAGAAGGTCTAAGGATACCAAAGAATGTAACTGAGGCAAACAGATCTTTAAAGAATTGGAAGATAATGATCTTATGTTAATTAATGGATGTTCTAGAGGTGACCCGGATGGGACCTTTACATATATTGGAGCTAAAGGTGCCTCAGTGATAGATCATTTTTGGATTTCCATTAATTTAATAAAAAAATTCAAAGATTTCAAATTAGGCTTGAGAACAGAAAGTGAACATAGTCCTTTAAAAATAAAAAGAGAGTTACGGCCAACAATATTCATAAGATCACACAATAAAAATAATATTGTTAAAATAAGGAAGGGAGTAAAATGGGATATCTTGCAAAATCAAAAATCCATTGATCTCCTCAGTGAACATGGAGTAAGCGATGAAGTATTAGACTTAATATATTAGGAATCTACAGTCCCTTGTTTGGAGATCTTTGAAAAAATAATGGAAAATATCTCCTCAATAATTACTAAAGTTTCAATAAAGAGGGACAATAAGGGAAGTAAATGGTTTGATTGGGAATATAGAAAGTATAAAGCAGATATAAACACATGTGCTAGAAATGTAAAAATAAGGTTAACAACTCAAAATAAAATAGGGTTAAATAAGTTAAGGAAAGATTACAAAAAATTATTGGCTATTAAGAAGAAGAAATATAGAAAAAATATATGGGAGGAGTTTGAAAAAATTGTAAAAAGGAAAAGATGACAAAAAGTTTTGGAAGATGGTAGCACATGGTTGGGATTATTTCACAGAAACTATTGAAAATTATATAGATCCACAGACTTGGGAATCTTTTTATATAAATCTCTTTTTTGATCCCCAAATTTCAGAAGCTAGTTAGGCTATTAATAATAATAATGGGATTATTCTGGCTGTCAAATTTCTGAACAAGAGATAATATTGGCAATTAATTCTGCCAGAAAACATAAGGCCCCAGGCCTAGATGGTGTCCCAGTAGATATTTTAAAAGAAGATCCTAATCTGTGGACACCAGCTTTAAAAATATTTAATTATATAATACAAACAGGGAAAATACCGAAAACCTGGAGAGAAAATATAACTATACCCATACACAAGAAAGGGGAAAAGACAGACCTGAATAATTATAGGCCTATAAGCCTACTTGATACATAGCACCTACTTATCATACGAGATGAGGTTGAAGGAGTTGAACATGTACTCACTGGAGGAGAGGAGAGACAGGGGTGACATGATTGAAACCTTTAAATACATGAAAGGAATAAACAAGAAGGGTACAGAGGGGCTGTTCAAAGTAAGGGAGGGGAGGGCCACCAGGGGCCATGATATGAGACTGGAGCGAGGAAGGTTCAGGAGGGAGATGAGGAGACACTTTTTTACAGAGAGGGTGGTGGCTGAGTGGAATGCGTTACCTGCTGAAGTGGTATGCAGTAGAACAGTGGACTGCTTCAAACGAGGATGGGACAGGACAAGGGAAGGGTTAATGAAGGGGAAAGTGGAAGGGAGGGGCAGCTGCAGAATAAGGGGTGCTAGCTGCACATTCAAGCAGACTTGATAGACCTCTAGGCCTTTATCTGCTGGCAAATTTCGTATGTTCATATCTCAAACACCTTTTACAAAAATATTATATACTAGAATAATGACTTGATTAACTGAAAGTGATATACTAAATTAGGCAGAAGCGGGATTTCTTCCAGAACATTCCACAATTGACCAATGTTTTGTACTGGTACATCTTATACACAAATATATTAATATTAAAAAAAAACAGAAGTTATATTGTGTATTTACAGATTTGAAAGCAGCTTTTGACAGAGTTGATAGGGAAAAGTTGTGGAATGTACTGGAAGATTACAAAATGGATAAAACCATTATAAATCTTTTGAAAATGTTATATAGGAATAATGTAACTTCTATTAGATATAACAAGAAGGGAGATTGTACTCCTAAATTTCCAACTAATATTGGTATTAGACAAGGCTGCATACTTTTGCCTATACTATTTAACATATTTTTGAACAAAACATTGGAGGCGTTGAGAGATTCGGAGCTGCACATGCCCAGCTTGGGCTCCAGGCGGTGCCCCTGCCTGGCATATGTGGATGACATTGCACTATTGGTACCAAGTTATATAGGCATTAGAAGAAGAATAAATACATTTGCGGAAGAATGCACCAAGGTAGGGTTAGAGATACATTTTACTAAAACTAAATATAAGATTTTTAATCGCCGAAAAGTAAGTAAAGGAAAAACTTCAGTACTAAGATATAAGACTCACCATATAGAGTATGTGAAACATTTTGTTTATTTAGGAATTGAGTTTTCTTATAATCTAAGGTGGCATAAATATATTCATTTAATAGTGCAAAAAATAAAGAAAATATATCCAGCAATAAAGAGATTTTCTCATAAATATGAGGGTCAATTGGTTAAGGGCATGTTAAAAGTATTTAATGCAAAAGTAAAAAGTCAGATTTTATATAGGGCAGAAATATGGGGTTTATAGAAATTAGAAGCTTTAGAAACAGCTATGAACAAGGTATATTAAAGACTTCTGGAATTACCAAAGTGCGCAGCCTTGGGTCTGGCTAGATTGGAATTAGGCCAAACAACAATTAGAAGTGCTGTTGACTCTAGGCTATCCATCTAATGGTCGAAAACATATAGAATGGCAGACAAGAGGCTACCTAGAGCCTGCATAGAGGAAACAATACTTTAGCAGAAAGATGGATTTATTTTTTCAAGTATAATCATCCTGGATAAAATTATTAAACCATATGGTCTCCTGGATTGTTTAACACAAAGTTATACAATTCCCTTAGGGGAAATTCAGGATAGGATCAAAACTAGAATTAGAGATGTTAATATGCAGAAGGATTTAAGTGGGGCAAGAAACTATAAATGGAGCTACTGGTTAGCAGAAAATTAGAAGTATTTTAGATTGGAAAAGTACTTAAAAAAGCTTAAAAATCAGTATTATAGAAACTCTTATACCAAATTTAGATTTGGCTATATCAACAGCGATTATCTAAGACGCAAGTATGGTGTCTCAAACATACAAAAATGTGCTTGTAATATAGAAGAAGATACCCCACTTCATCTCTTACTGCTTTGTCCGCTGTGAAAATTTGAGAGAAAGATGTTTCTAGGGGATATTTTGGCAGCTTTGGATATGGAACCTCAATATCAGTATAATTATCTTTGAAAAACTAGTAGCCCTAAACATTTAGAGGTCATTGCAAGAGTTAGCAATATTATAGAAAGGAAAAGACTGCATATTAAATTTTTGCCAGACAATAAATCTGGCTGAATGTGCAATAATCCCATCTAGAATAGATTAGGAAAACGGATAGTATAGTGTGATTTGACCATAGTAATGATCTCCCCCATATTTATGTACTATTATGTTTATATGTCTGCTTATAATGCTTTTTATAAGAATTTGTATAGACTAAATAATTTTTAATATTGTTTATGTGAATTAATATAAATGCAACTATTCACATGGCAAAAATGTTTTAATATGTATGTTGTACAATTTGTAAAGACTTTTTTAAAAAGTCGATCAATAAAATATTGTATTATTACTTTGACTTGTACTGCTGCTCCCTTTTGTTACCATATTCTAATTTATCATATTGATCTACATGTAGTGTTCCCCTCCCAGAAGGAGCACTTGGAAGTGAGCTGTTCCCAGCTCAGTATGCCTTCCCTAGTAAAACTTTGAAATAAATAAATAAAAATCAATCAAACCAATCATCAATCAATTTATTAATTAATCAGTCAATAAATAAATCCATTTGCACTATTGCTTACAGTCTATGTGGAACGTTATACCACTTTAATGGTTTACTTGATTATTCACTTCCCTTCCCTTTCCTATCCTGTCCCTGCATTCTTCCTCTGCCTTACCTCTTCTTACCATTTTGGACCTATTAACTCTTATCACTCCCTATCTCATAACTATAACTCCCAATTACCTCCTAGTGCCCCCACCTTATGCTCCCTTTCCCTTTCTGGACTCCCTTTTTCCCTTATCCCAGGGGCATCACTATGGGTGGGCATTCAGGGCTGCAGTTCTGAATCTTTCAGATGCAGCCCTGAATAAATTTCACACAGTTTGTCATTTGTTTTGTTTACACAGCTCACTCTGTCCTTAAGTTCTAGACAAGGCTGAACCTGTACAGACAAGCCACCTAGCACGGTTGGAGAGAGAGGGTCAGGGGTAGCAGTGAGCCACCAGTGGGACAGAGCAGGGTTGGCTGAGATTTGGGAGGGAATCACCTCCTCACCCACACATTTCCCAAGCTGACAGACTGGTATGTGTCCAGGTAGCTGTAAGAGGGTGCGAAGGGGGAAGCAGAGGCAGCAGCATACAGGACCACCAACATCTGATCACTCATGTGTTCTCTTCACCACTTTGAGCAAGCAACCAGGCAGGCAGGCTTCAGATCTGAGAGTGGACCAAGTTGGGCCTGTTGTTGGCAGCAGTAAAGAATCCTAGTGCTAAACTGCAGCAGGGAAGGTGAGATTACCAAGATGTCTGGGCAGAGCAGGATCATGACAGCCCAGCAGCTTAATGTTATAGGCTTGGCCATCTCCAAAAGCATCTGCAAGACTACCACTCATGAAGTGGTGGGACTCAAGAAGAAGCACCTGTATGTAGCAACCCAAGCCAAAATCCACATGAGGTTCCCCTTCCCTTAGAAATGCCAGCTCACAAACTCAGAAAGCTTCAAATAATCTGCTTTGTGTGGGTGTCTGGCAGGAGCCTAGCAAAGCTTGACTTCCACCTAGGCTTGAGAATTTAATATTTTTTTGTAGGTAAAATACAAGAGAGGGAGTCTTTAAATTGAACAACCACTAAGCTATTTTCTTAGTTTTTTTTTTTTTAATTCTGACTAGGTTTCGAGGCTGTTTTTGTACATGTTAGCAGTGCACCTCTTGTCATGTTACAGCTAATAAATCACAGGGCAATGACATATAAACTGCTTCTTTGTAACTGAGTTTTATCTCATAATATGCTTTTAATGTCCTTAGGCCCAGTTTGGGTGTTGAAATTCTGGTTCTCCTCCAATTTCTTTCATTATGTACTTGCAGTAGGTTGATGTCATTTGAGGCTTAGTCAAGTGCCATACTGAAGGGCAAGTTGTGATCGCAGTAATATTTAACCAGACTCTCTGCACTGTGCAGTGTTGCTGTTTTTTATAATGTATTAAACTTTTGTATCATGTCAAGAATGAGATACACTTGTAAACTTGGAATGACCCTGAACCGTTGGTGAGTTAAAAACAGAAGTGCGTGCCACCACCTGAAACTGAACCCATTGCACATTGGTATTCTGCTGTGGTGGGTATCTGAGGTGGACCAGGTCTGCAGTTACCGAACTTGTATTTTGAATGATATTTCAGTGTTAGGCAAAAGTCATCAGGACATTGATTTATTGCTGCTGAGCTGCTTGAGAGCACAAGGAAATCAAAGGGATGGAGTTCCAACAATGCCTAATAAGCCACGACCCTCCTGCTGTGTTATTTCAGGAATGTAGGTAGTCAATCGATTTGCCCAAATATGTAGCACAGACACCAAGGGCCAGATAATGTAGTGCTGCAGTGTGCTGGTTCATCTCAATACTATCTTCTATTCATACCTCTTGACCTTTTGTCATGGAAATGAGGGACATGGACACTCAAAATGAGAGACAGTGAGGAACACTGACCATTATAATAAGGGACACATCCTCTGTTCTAACATGGACTTTCAGGATCAGAACACCATGGAAACCATTCTATATATATATATATATATATATATATATGTATATATATATATATATATATATATATATATATATATATAAGGTTTATGTTTGATTTAGCATCTTAGAATATTATGGATTTCTGCTTAAAATTCTGAATTTAAAACACATTGGGCCAGATATTGAAAGCATTGCACAGCGCACAAAACTGTGCAGGAATAGTGCCATTTTAGCACGGGGCCACCATATTCAAATGAGCAATTAGAGCGTGCAAACTGCAGTAGTGCCGGGCAAACCCATAATGTATGCAAGAGGCAAAGTGAGGGGGCAGGTACGTGCATACAGGCACAATGGGATATTCAGAGGGGTAGCGTGGTGCAAGGCTGCATTGCACGACACATAGCACGGCGCTGTCTACCACCTACAAAAGACAGGTCTTATCCCAGGACAATCCACAGAGGAGGGAGTGGCCAGAACAGGAAGTGCAAATGGCACTGTTTACCAATGCAGTACTGCTGCATGTCATGGAGGATGTTGTGGAGGAGGAGAGGGAGCAGGCACAAGCAGGCCCACACTGTAGGCCAAGGAAGAGATATGCTGCATACAGGTGATACTGGCCCAGAGTCTCCTTTGAGACCCTGCCTGATGAGCACATCACTGGCTGGTACAGGATGGACAGGGGAATGTTGAGGCAGTTATGCAAACTCCTGCATGAGCAGCTGCAGCCCAACACCAGATGCAGCCATGCCATGTCAGTGGAGGAGAAGGTGATGGCAGCGATGTGCTTCCTAGCCACCAGGACATTCCAGCACCCAATGGGGGACACCATCAGGGTATCACAGTCGGCCACCTTGTGCCTCCTGACCCAGTTCATTGATGCTCTTCTGCCACATGCTGGTGAGTTCATAGTATTCCCCACTATGGCTGGCTGCACACTCGAGCAGACTTAGATAGACCTGGTGGTCTGTTTCTGCTGGCACATTCGTATGTTCGTATGGTTGTGTGGTAGCCGAGTGCAGAGAAACCATGTAGCAATTCCATTGAGTTGCACACCTACCAGCTATACTTGATGCCATTGACTGCACCCATGTCCCCATCTGTGCACCACCTGGTGAGGGCAGTGACATCTACATGAACAGGAAGGGCTACCACTCCATCAATTTCCAGGTGGTGTGCAATGCGACAGGGCACATCAGCAATGTCTTCACACAGTACCCCGGCAGTGCCCATGACACCTTCATATGGCACCAGCCCCAGCTGTGCCAGGCCTTTGAGGAGGGTAGGATACCCAGTGGGCAGCTTGTCGGTGAGTTTTGGCAGCCACAGCAGGGAAATACCACAGGGGTGGGGGGGACAGGCACGGGTAGCCGGGGAAGGAACGGGAGCAGGGGGTTGTGGGACAGCACCACAGGAGATGCACATCAGCAATGGGCACACAGCACACCAGCAACACTAACAAGTGCACATCTCTCCACAGGGGACAGTGCCTATCCCCTGTGACCCTGACTGCTGACACCAGAACCCGGCTGGCCACAGTGGCTGAGGAGAGGTATATCGAGGCACATGCTGCAACCAGGAACATCATAGTGAGGGTCTTTGGGATGCTAAAGATGCGGTTCCGCAGCATAGACCAGTCAGGCAGTGCCTTACAGTACAGGCCTCAGAAGGTATGGTGTATCATCCTAGCCTGTTGCATGCTACACAACATGGCGCTTAACCATGGGATCCGTGCACCTGAACCTGAGGAACAGACTGACAGTGAACCACAGCCAGAGGTCAGGGGTATAGTAGAGCAACTCAAGATGCAGGACCCTCACATGGCCCATAGGGCCCTGGAGCACAGGAGTGGCATCATGGAGACACTAGTCCAGATGGGACGGTGAGTAAGCACAACACAGACAACAAGCATGACATGAACAGTGCTTTTAATATGTGTGAAGACCCAGTGCAGTGTACACAATGACACACTCTGGTGCAGTACATGCTGGCAGTGTGATGTAGTGACGTGGTGATGTGTGTGATATGACGTGCATGTCACACATGTGTGCAGAATGTACAGTCATGGTGTATGCAAGTGGAGACTGGTGGTGTGGCATGTGAGGGACCATGGGGTGTGGAGGTGTGTGTATGAGCAGGGGACCGTGGGTGTGTATGCATGTGTGTGTGAGACATGGGCACACCATGCATGGAGGTGGTGCCTATCAGTGGTGCCTGCCACCCCACACATGACACATCCCTTGTGTGCGTGTCACAGAGCTAGGTGTGCTCTGTGCTGAGGACATGGGCGGGGAGGACTTTAGCAAGGTTGCGAGGGCTGCACTCCTGCGGCCACACCGAGATGTAGACCCAGGTGTGGAGGAGGTGTGCCCATGATGCCATGGGAGGCCTGTGGAGGACTGGGATACAGGAATGGATGAGCGAGTGTCCACCCCGCATGCACCGGAGGCATGCTGGTGTACGTATGGTGCAGCTGCGCTGAGTGCTGGGTGCACCTGTAGGCCTGCCATGTGCATCTCCCGCAGCACATCCACTAGATCCCACACAGCATCGGTAAGCCCCCCAACACCATGGTCCTTGATGGCCAGGATGTGGGTCATCCACTCCTCCACCTGCTGCTCAGCTCAGGCAAGGATAGAGCCCACCATGTCCGGCAGCTGTGACAGTTCATGGTGCACCTCCCTGCAGAACTCATGCAGGTCCTGCTGGGCCACATGCTGCTATGTCAGGGCCTCCTGGAGCATGGGCCATGAGCTCTGGCCATCCTGTGCCTGGTGTGTGGTGCCAACCTGCCCTGTGGGTAGTGGTGATGGCTGCCGTTGGGCACAGTGGGGCAGTTGTGCACATGCTGGTAGTGGCAGCTGCTGCTGGGATGGCTGCTGCTGCTGTAGGCCTGCAGGGGTAGCTTCATGCTGCAGGGCCAGCACCGTGCCTAGTGGCCAGTGGCTCATGTCCTGTGGGGCACACTGGCCAACCCCACAGTCTACAGCCACGAGTTGTACAGTGCCATGTGCCTGTCCACCCCCAACCCCCAATGCTGCTGTGTGTCCGTCCCCTGTTGGTCTCACCCTAATGATGCCACACACAGGTCTGCCCACTGGCAGGGTGATGTCGGCCTCTGCTTCCTGTGAGCCATGGTCACTCATTACGGTGAGAATGACCACCTGCTCACTGCTCAGGTCATCCACCTGTGCATCCTCATAATCACCAATGTCCTCCAAGTATGCAGCATCCTCCTTGGATGATCCAGCAGTGCCACCGTCTGCCTGTGATCCACAGCCACATACCAGCCACACATCCAATGCCACTGCAAGACCCCACATGACACCCATGCCTGATGTTGAAGGCCGCACCTGTGCATCATCATCCATCACCTCCTGGACTGCTGTGCCAGGCACCTCCTGGGTCATGGTCTGCTGGGCACCCAGCACTGTAAAGGAACAGAGACAGTGTCAGTGTCCAGTAGAGTGCACAGACAGCCTAACACACCACCTCCACATGCACCCCCAACAGTGGTGGCCCCACAGCATGCCTGTACACACCCCACAGTGCAGCTCATGTGAATGCAAGTAATGCCCTATGCACACACCCCTGATCACAGCACACGTGCACCAACAACCTGCGCACCAGTGCATGCTGTGCACCACCAACACATGTAAATCACAGTGCAGCATGCCCACTACATCCACAATGTGACACATCCATGCGTGAAACCTGCATGCACTATGACAGTGGGAAAGGGTGCCACAGCCCTGAAGGTGTTGGTCAGGCAGTGGTGGACACATGCTGCTGACATGCCTACCCTAGGTGGTGTGAGCGGTGTCTCACACCCACCACCCTCAACTCCCCCAACCGCCACTGGCCTCAGGGTAAAGGCAACCAAGGCCATCAGTGGATCCCATTCCCACTGCTCCATGGGCTGTGGTCCCCTGCCCATCCACAGCAGTTCCTGCAGTCCCTGGGCCTTCTCCTCCTTGGCTTGGTGCAGCAGGTCGTTCCACCGCTTCCTGACTGCATCAGTGCTATGGCCACAGCCACCCACGGCATTCACCCCTGCCATGATCTCCTCCCACATGCACCACACAACAGCATCCATAGACTTATTCCTCTGCAGGACCAGTTCCCTCTCCTTCACAGCATGTACTAGGGCAATTGAGCTCATCCCCAGAGAATTTGTGGGCCCTTAGTCACTCCTGTCTTAGAGAGTCACCTGTGTGGGACAGAGGAAATGGCATGAGTTACACACAGTGGTGTACGATGTGTGCACAGCTGTAGCACTACCCACTGGGCATGGCACACTACACCTGCCATGCATTGCCTGTCCCTGCATGTAGACCGCACCATGCAGTGCAAGAGATGCTCACACACCTCCACATGGATTGCCCAGCGCTAACCGTGCAGCCAGTGCCAGCACTGTCTATGCCACCAGCCTGTGGCATGTGTCCCCACTGTGCGATCTGCACATGGTGGCATGGTGGCATGGACAGTACAGTCAGTGCCTGTGCAGTGTACCTGCATGCATACACCAAGCACACAGTCCCACGTGTCATCTGTCTGACCCAGGGGAATAGGCAGGCAGCTGTGGGTGTACAGGCCTATTCCAGCAGAACCTCCCCCGGGACACAGCCACCACAATGGTGGACCCAGGCACACCCAGCAGTGTGTCCTACATGCTGTGCAAGTGATCGCTTTGGTGTGCACCCCTAGGACGGGACGGCACAGCCAGCAATCCCTCCCATGGGCCATTAACAGCACAGGCCCTGCACTGTGTCGTGTGTCTGGCAACATTCCAGCATCTGTTACAGGCCCCATGCAGAACTGTACACATGTGTGGAATGTGCGTATCCCAGCCTACACCCCTATACAGTACCATGGCCTGGTCTGCATGCTGTACAGACCTGCCTGCTCCTGCTGTCTCTCCTGGGACATCCTGCTTACTGTGCTGCCTACTACTACTACTTGAAACCTGCACAACTCTGCAGTCCCTATTAGCAACACAGCTGGAGCACTGTTTGCCCTTAAATAGCCCTGCTGGGCAATCAGGCCTGTTTGGCATGCAAATGAGGCAGTAATGATATGGTAATCACCCTGTTTTCCCCCAGTATACACAAGTACCCTAATTTACATAGCAGCTTTGAATATTGCTTGTGTTAGCATCAGGCAAGTGAATAGCGCCGGGCTAAGGACTAGCACTGGGCTATCTGGCCATGTCATTGCACGATAGCACCATGCTGCATGCCGCTGTGCATCCCATGTGCATGTGCAGTTAGCCCGAGGTCCACGCTAACATGCTTGCACTGCACAGCATAGCACTGCTCCATGGCAGTTTATGCGGTGCCACTGCGCATGCACGATACAGCAGTGCCGTGGTCATGGTGGGGTCACGCATGTGCAATGTGCACACTTCTGGGTTGCAAGGCGCTAGTGCACAAGGCAGCGCGGTGCTAGTTTCAGTCGGTGGTATAGGTGGAACAGGTACAGGGTGTGCCTCAGTGAATACCGGTGCTATCCACCTGTGTGTGACCATGTCTGCACGTCATAGGCATAGGGCAGTGGTGCAGACTGACAGGCTTTGGGATGAGGCTGAGACTGCCAACCTAGTCCAGCTGGTACAGCAGAGGCACCAACGCCTGTTTGGAGAGGTCTGGGAGGGGGACCTGCCACGTCGCCAGGTGTTGGCCTCAATTGTCAAAAGTCCACCAGGACTGGCATCACACAGGATGGGGAAAAGTGCTGGCACTGTTACACAGAACTGCAGTGCAGGCAGTGGCAGCAGCTGGAGAGATACAGGCAGATGGTGCATGATGGGACTGTGCCAGTGCCAGGTAGGTGTAGCTGCATGACGCATGACTGTGTACTGTGTGCTGCTGGTGATGTGTGTGTGGGTGTGTATGCATGTGTGTGTGTGTGTGTGTGTGTGTCTGTATATGTGTGTACATGTGTACACCAAGACGTGGCTGTGTGCTGGGGGTGTGTGCATGGGCATGTGCTTGTGTCCACTGGAATGTGACTGCCCAGTGGCTCTGATGTTGTGCATGCTGCCCTGTGTACCTTTGGTGGCACTGTGCAGTGTGTTGGCTGGCTGTTGGGGGGGCACAGTGGCCATACCACCCACAGGTGATATGCAGCACTGGCCTCTGCATGCAGCCTGGTGGTGTGTCCCAGCCCATGCCATGTACATGTGCTGTGTGGCCCACACACCCATGACCCCCAGTGTGAGCCACTGTGGGTGGTACCATGGGCAGTGTGGCCACCCGCAGCCATGCCCTGCAGTTGTTCCTGGTGGTCAGCATGCCCACTGCTGCCTCACTACATGGCCTGCCCACAACTCTGTGGCCATGCTTGCCAGTGTCCTCCAGCATGTGGTCACAGCCCACTGTGCTTCTGCCGACATGCCCTGTGTGCACATTGCTCATGCTTGTGGTCATGGTGGCTTCAACTGTCCAGGGTATGGTATGCTGTGGGTGGCACAGTGTGCCTGCAGTGCGGGTTGCGCACCTGTGTGTGTGGTGTGCCATGCCACATGGGGGGGCAGGTTTACTGTGTACCATGGTCACTGCTTTGCCATGCCACTGTTTCCTTCAATGTCCTGACAGTGATGTACCCTTTTCCCCTCTGCAGAGCACATAGAGTGAACCAGACCAGGGAGCACAGGCCAGGAGGCATCCAGGGCAACCAGCAGGATTGGGCAGTGGGTGCTGTCAATGCCGCAGCAGGCAGAGGAGAGCAGACCTGATGACAAGGGACTATTGCATGAGTATACTGTTTTCATACATACATTGCTGCTTGTGGTTTGTGTGGCTCACTCCATGGGCCGCCAGTGATCATCCCACCAGGTGCAGGGCACTGTGCATAGTACCAGGGCATGTGCACCATCGTACTGTGGGTCCCACCTGTGTGGCTGGGTATGGCCGGTGTTGGTGTGGGGAACTGCTATGCACTGTGGCTGGGGGTGGAGGGGTGGGGCCCCAGCACTGTTTGAGCCTTGCCTCCATGCCTGGCCAGCATTGCCATTCCCATCTTCAACACCACCTTCCCATTCTGCCTGTTGGTTGGCATGTGTGTGGTGTGGCATCCCATCAAGGGGTGCCGGGGTACTGCATGGTATGTACTGGGTGCATGCCACCATGGTACACACTGTGCGGTACAGGGATTGGGCGTGGTGTCATCTGGCTGGCCTCTCCCTGCAGCAGTGTTTGCCGTGCAGTCTGGCCACAACAGTGTCATGGGGGACCTTGGCACTGGCAGGCCAGTGGATGGCCACAGTGCCTGCATTGGGGTGGGCAGGTGACCTGGTACTGTCCCAGCGTGTGCCGCACAGCACGGCCTGTCTGCCTGTTGCATTGTGCTGTGGTGTGGTTCTGCTGTTCCACAACCAGCTGCCATTGAACTGTCCCAGTTGTGCCTGGTGTCTGTGCACTGGTCATGCATGGGGGGAGCATGGGATATTGGACTGTGGTGGCATGGTGTGCATTGTTGCCAGTCCTACGGCGGATGTTGTGCCCGCCAGTGGTGTGTGTGGCACCTGCCATACTGTTGCCACTTTGGCGGCACTGTCCATGGCTTGTATCTGGGCCACCGCTGTCCTGCCACTAGTGGCCGGTGGCCTGTGGCCATGTGCACCATGGGGGTTTCCATCCATGCCTGCCATGTGTGCGCTGCTGCTATTGATGGTGGAACCACCACATGCCATGATCTGCCTTCATTCATGTTTCATGCCCTCATACCATGTTGTTGTTGTGCCCATTGCTCTTGTGGTCATGCTCTGCACTGTGTTACATTGTTCTGTTCTTATGGGCAGCGTGTCCTACCATGTGCCATCCCATGTGCAAGTCGTGGCGTGTCCCACTGCCGCTGTCTTCTCAGGGTCTGACTGTCTTGCAGCACTGTCACATGCTGTGCAGTGCTGGGCTAGGTGGTGCCCCATATGCCATGATGTTGTTGGCGGCTTTCCACTCGCATCCATGTTCATCTGGCTTTTGGGTGTTCTCTGTATCTGGCAGCACCATCCTGCGGACACCGGTTGGGTGTGCATTTCCGCAGGATCCACAGTGCCACATGGGCATGGCTGTTGGGACATGCTGTCCATCCACGTTGTGCCTCGTTGCTGATATCCCATCCTCACATGCTCCCCCTTACTCCTGTAGGTCCATGGAATTCCTCTTTGTGGTCAACCCGGTTGGAGGAGTCAGAGGGCACAGAGGACCTCCTGCGGCAGATCGTGAGGCAGCAACAGATGCCCATTGAGCAGCAGGCAGTGATCATCGTGGAGATGAGGAGGGTGGCCATTGTCCTGGAGCAATGTCTGCCAGATCCAGCCAGTGCCCAGCCATAGCCATGTTCACCCCTTTGTTTGCCTCCCCCTCCTTCCTAGTCTGATGGTTGTGTTGCTGCCCTTTTTACATCTTTGCTTTGTGTCCACATCCCTGTCCCCTCCTGTTGCATAGCTTTTCTGTTGCTTCCCCTACCCTGTCTATATGTTCAACCTGTTACATACCATAGTTGTAGTTGTAGTTTTAGATGTAGTGGTAGTTGTAGTGTAGATAGTTCTGTAGAATAGCTTGTTGTTGTAGTTATAGCATAGGTAGCGATAGTAGTGTAGGTTATGTTATAATGTACATAGTTGTTGCAGTTCTTGTAGTTTTGTTTGCTGTAGGCTTCCTTTTAGTGTTTGCCATTTTTATTTTCCTTACATTGCTGTTTGTTGTGTTCCTAGTTGTTGTTCACTTGTTGATTTACCTGTTGCCTTTACATTGTGTTTGTGACATTATACATACCTTTCTCATGATTTCACTGTGTCCTGTGTCATTCTTGTGTGCTTGGCTTTTTCCACTGGGTTTTTCTGTTTTGTTGGTTCACTCCTGGGTCCTGGTGGTCTCTGACCATTCCCCTGGCTTGGTGTGTGTCACTTTCTGGGTTCTGCACCGCTGTCTGCTCTTGGGATCACTTTCAGGCCTGTGCTCCTTTGCATGTGGTCCAGGGCATGGCAGCTCACCTCTGCACTGTGTTCCACTGGGTGTTTGCACTGCCTGCCTGGGTGCTGTATTCAGTGCTGTTTTATTTGCTATATTCGGTGCTGTCTTATTCCCAGGCTACATTTGCCATGCACTCCTGGCCCAGTTTGCCCGGCTTCCTTAGCATGCTATATTCAGCAGGATTAGCACCGGGCTATTCCTTTTGAATAGGGTGGCCTATTTGGTCTGGGCAATTTCTGCATGCCGTGCAGTGGTAATTTAGCCCCGTGGCAAATTTTTGAATATCTGGCCCATTCTCTGTGTGAGCAGCACCTTTTCCATGAGGGACCGGTGAGGGACCGAATAATTTTGAGGAGTAAAATGAGGGATGTCCCTCATAATCAGGGCCAGCTGGGAGATATGCTTCTGTTTCATTTTGGAATCTCCTTGACTGATGTGCAATTTCTGATTTGACAACTACGTCATGCATCGCAGTGTATGGGTCCCTTTCAGTAGACAAGGGACGCTCACCTTGCAATGCAGAATAAAGTAGTCAAATCATAAACTGTGTAGCAGTGATGGGATTCTAAAACAAAAGCAAACTTTATTTGAAAAAAACATATAATCCCTACAAAAATGTATGGCAGATTTGTGATGTAGAGGGTACAGAACAAGCCTGGCACCAGCGAGCATCAAAACCCCCAAATCTTCTAGGGGCCTGGCAGCCCCCCAGACTGCCAGTTTAATGGTTCAGGATCTCAGGAGTGGGCTCAAGCCCCTGATGTATTCAAATGCTAGAAACGTCTGTGCCTTATCCCACTTTTTTCTCCCTATTCACTTCAACCCTTTCTTAATTCTGCCTTGCCCTGTCTACTATACTCTCAGTTTGTATGTATTACAGTAGACTAGGCCTTGTGAGTTTCACTTTTATCAACCATTTGTCTTTCTTGGCCTTCTGTCAAATCTCTGTCTAATTATCCTTGGGGCAACGCTTGTATCTTCTCCATGGTCAGTTATTGCTAGGTGGAGATTTCAATAAAACATTGATAGGGGGAGATTTCAATATAACAATGTCCCCTAAATTAGACACCTCCCAACTTGGGAAACATTGCCAATTGGCAGCTCAGAAATATTTGAAATTACGATTGCCTCAGTTGGGTTTGTTAGGTGTGTGGAGACAGTTTTACCCAACTACTAAAGCTTATACTTAGTATTCGGTGAGACTTGGGAGCTATTCTAGATTAAATTACTTCTACATCACTTGTGAACATTTTGCTAATGTCCAGGATTTATTACTTGATACAACCCAACTGGACCATACCTTTTGTGGATGGCACCACCTCAGTTTAATGTATATTTTTCACAGTTTTGGGACCAACATGGAGTTGTTCCCTTCAAACACTTATAAAGAACAAATGGCCTAACAGGAAGAGAACACTTTCAATAATTACAAATTGGAACATTCCTGTTCCATAAAGAAAAAAAAACACATCTTCTGAAACTCATCCCAATGCTTCTAAAATATTTATGGTAATTCATGGACATCCTGGGCCCCATTTATTGAGTAATTTATATCAGAGCATCCAGGAAGTTCTTGGAGATTCCACGCTATCAGTTTTAGATACATGGAATAAAGAAATGCATACACAAATTTCATTTGCAGTCTGGTTAAAACATCCCCTCCCCCATTAAAGCTCTGGCGGACCCTTACTAGAGAGATTTTACCTGGAAATGCCACATCAGATACTTCCAAATTCCCTGTTGTATTTTCACTAATCAACATGACATCTTTTGGTCACAGTTGGAGAAACTGTGGACAGCAACAAGCTGATCACACCCATGTGTTTTGGTCGTGCCCTGTATCGTCATCCTTTGGCTAAAGATTTTGGAACAAATGGATAAACTTTCCATTGATAAGGAACTGGTTTCTTTCACTATGGTTTTACTTTTCTTCCCTCTGCCAGGCAAATCAGTTGCTCCACACTCTGTGGTACACATATATTTATAAGTAGCCAAAAAAGCTACAATTCGATTATGGAAAAAGCCGGAGCCTCCCACTGTGGAGACCTGGTGATAAATCCTGAAAAAAATATATACTACGACAGCCCTTCCCCTCCTGGCCCTTCCCATAGTGCCAATCCATGGGGGACTCTACAGTGACTGTGAGAGGCAGGTGGGGGACCAGGGATATGGCTGATAGCCACCCACCTGCAATGCAGGAAGAAACACCTTCATGGCATAAAAAAATGGTTACTGGAAAGGCAATAGAGGGTGGTGGTTTATGGCACTCAGTCTAATGGCAGGAGAGTGAACAGTAGGGTGCCACAGGGATCAGTCCAGCAACCAGTCATCTCCAAAGTTTTCATAAGTGACATTGCAGAAGAACTGGAAGGGAAGGTATGCCTTCTTGCAGATGATACCAATATCTGCAGTAGGGTGGGCACTCAGGAGGGGGTGGAAAGAATGTGCACCAACCTCGGGAAACTCAAGGTGTGGTCAAGAGTGTGGCTGTTGAGTTTCAATGCCAAACAGTGCAAATCACACATCTAGGGCAAAGACACCCAGGACCTGAGCACAGGATGGGGGAGGTACTAACAGTTACAAAGCAGGAAAGGGACATTGGGATTATCATAAATGATAACCTCAAAGTGGCAGGCAGTGTGACAAAGCAGTGGGTAGGGCTAGTGGGATGCTGAGGGGCATAGGGAGGGTATCTCTAGCAGGAGAAACATAGAAACACAGCACTTGAAGGCAAATAAGGACTCCTGGACCACCTTGTCTCCCCATCTCCCTACTTACTGTACAAGCTCCAGATCCTTTTTGATCTGCAGCTTACCTCCTCCTTCCTAGCACTAGTTTTGCCTTCTGTCAAGTGAGGTGGTATTACCACCATATTGCTGTCTGGTGAGAATCCACCTGGAGTACTGTGTCCAACTCTGGAGGCCACACCTCAGATGTGATATAGATGGAGTTGAGGCAGTCTAGGGAAGTGCAAATAATATGGTGCAGGGGTTTCATGAGAAGCCCTACAGGGAGAAACTGAGGGATCTCCTTATGTAAACACTGGAAGAGAGGAGAGGGGAGTGAGAGGTAACATGACCGTAATCTATAAGTACCTCACAGGGGTGAACATGGTGCAAAGGGGAGTCTCATTCAAATGAGGAAAAACACCTGGACCAGAGGATATGCAATAAAGCTGGAGAGTGGGAGAGTTTCAGAGGTGCATGAGGAAATACTGCTTCACTGAAAGGCTGGTAGTTGCTTGGAATAGTCTGCCAGTGGAAGTGGTCTTGGTGAAAACAGTGGAGATCTTAAAGCATGTGTGGGATGGACAAAGGGGTATATCAGTAAATAGACAGAGGGAACGGAGAGTCACCAGAGACTGGTTAGAGTCTGCAGAGACAGATTAGGCAGGTAACATCTGAGCAGACTAGGTGGGCCAAGCGGGCCATTTCTGTTGAAAAATTATTTCTTTCTTTCTTTCTTTCTTTCTTTCTTTCTTTCTTTCTTTCTTTCTTTCTTTCTTTCTTTCTTTCTTTCTTTCTTACCATTCTTCTCTCCTGTCTTGTCCAGTGCTCACATCGGTCCAGGTGACTGCATCAAGGGAGGCCCTGGACCTATATTGCATGTGTGACTCCTACTCCTGGTGACTGCCTACATTTTAAACCCCTCCACATTCACAATTCTACTCTTATTTTAATACAAATCATGAGTTAAAGTATTCCCTTTACCCCACTGTGTTGAATACTACAGAGTTGGTCTCTTATTCTACATTTTGTGCATTTAATTCTAAATTATTAAAAGGTATATCTAATTATAAATACAGTGTGACAGAGCTGAATAAGTCCCTGTTCCATTTGTTATGCAGAAAGAGTTAAATGCAAGGATTTGTTCTATCCTCTCTCTTTCTGTCTCTTGTCTGTCTGGTTGTACAACCAAATGTTCTCATGAGACCAAAGAACTGATCACTCTCATGGTCTCATGATTCTCCACCTCTCACAATCTCTCTGCCTTCACTTACTGTTACTGTCTTTTCTTTCCCCTTGCATATCTGCAGTTATAAAATTATATGGTTTGAAATGCATATAGTCATACCGTTGCAATAATTGCATAAAGCTATCTGAAATTTAGGGGATTAACCTGAGATGCAGTTTGAGCTCCTCTCAGCCTTGTTTGCACACTCTTTTGCAGAGCTGTCAGCAGGAGGTCAGCTTGGAACACTGATCTATTTGCAAGCCTGCTCTGCAAAGAAACTTACTGACAAGAACTCTGATACATTTTGTGAGAAACAGGATGTCTCCTTAACTAGCTCAGGATGAAGAAGTTAATTGTCAGGCAAAGACTTGTAATAAAAAGAGCAGCAATATTTTTGCCAGAGAAACTTATTGGAAACTGGAAAGAAACCCTTAGATGAAGGACTTTAGTTTTCTCTGTACTGCCTTTGCATATAGCTATCCTGAACATTTATTTTTTATTCTATTGTTATTGATTGATTGATTGATTGATTGATTGATTGATGTTATTTAAAATTTGGTAACCAGAAAAGGCATGTTGAGCTGAGGCTCATTTCCAGGTGCATCCTGGGGTCAGGGTAACATAGGAATAAACAGTGTTACAAAACAGTGAATGGGTCTCGGTTCCAAGACCAAATACAGTAAGGTAACTCATAATACAATAATAAAATAATCACTATACAGATACAGATTGCAAAAACAATTTCTGGTGTATGGCAGACAAGTGACGGATATGCTTAGAACATTCTGACTAATTAAAGTAGGAGAAGGTTACGCAGCTCTCCACTGGAGCATGGAGAGTTGAGGGAGGTGAACTACGAAGCAATGCCTTCTAAGGGGGTAGGCTGCTTGTGTAGCGGGGGGAGGGCTTGAAAGCACTGTGAGCAGCATGGAGAGGGGAGAAGTCTGAGGAGTCTTTTGAGGGAGGAGAAAGAGGAAGATAGGCGAAGATCAGAGGGAAGTTTGTTACAGAGTAGTGGGAGATGACAGAAGGTGGAGTGGCCAGCAGTAGAATGGGGGTGAGGGATAGAGAAGGAATGTGGGTCTCTATGGTAAAGGAAATACATTGAAGTGGTTGCTAGAGAAAGGTTATTAATAATAATATAATACTACTTGTGAAATTTTATAACTGCTTCTAGTTTTCCTAAGCTTCCTGGCCTATGCCTCAATGACATACAGTAATCAAAACTAATCCAAATCAATCAGAACTTCCATGTTCCAGTTCTTAATTTTTATATTTTATTTATTATTTACTATTTATTTATTAAATAGTTTCACCAGGAAAGGCATACTGAGCTGTTGCTCATTTCCAGATGTGTCCTGGGGGGAGGGGCAGTGGAATATAATAACACTATACTATCATGAAGACACGCAACATAGCAACAAGATTAGTGGTCAATTAACAAGAATACATGTGCAAATACCATGGTCAATTTTAATACATGGCAGAGCAATACCAGGGTTGCAAAGGTTAATTAGCAAGCGTCAGATCCTTTTTTGGGTTCACCAGATTGCCAGCCCTAGTTAAATGCATGAAGTTTCTCTTTAAAATTAAATTAACTTAGATTAAATTGTTTATTTTAGTACCAGAAACACAGATGTCGGTTATGTGCATTATTTGTTAAAATAACGCTTCTGCATGATACATAGCAAACAATCTGAAAATCCTGCTGCCTCAAATAGTCAATGTTACGTTAACTGATTATTTGTACTTATTATTATTACTACTGGTAACTTATTTAGAAGATACTGTACTCTAGTTGTCTCTTTGTCAATCTTCTGTACATGAAGGGTGTGGGGGTCTACCATAGTGGAGGCCCCAAGGATGGTGCTACAGGACCCCAGTGGAGGAGGAAGCAACTCCTGGTGTGGGATTCATTTGCAAAGGGGTAAATTTGGGAATAGGATGAGAGGAAGATAAGGAGCTTACCTGGTATCATGGTTTGGAAGCATGGAAAGCAGATCCTAAGGATTGCTAGGCTGGTAGGGCAGAAGGGGGAGCAGGATGTCATTGTCCACCTAGAGACTAATGACCTGGCTAGGGATGGGACAGGGTTTGTGCATCAGGAGTTCAGGGCGCTGCAGAGAGGTCTTAGACAGGTTTCACAATCAGTGGCTTTCACTGAGATGCTGCCTGTCTACAATGGGGTGGGGTGAGGTTAGTGATATCTGCACCAGAAGCTTCAACATTTGGTTGGAAAAATGGTGCAGAGAGGAGGAGTCTGGCTTTATTGCAGACTAGGGATAAACCTGTATGGATAAGAGCCCATACAAAAGGGATGGCCTGCAGCCATCTAGGAAGAGAACTGAAGTCCTCAATGGACAGCTTAGATCTTTTTTTTTAAGAACATTTAAACTAGCTAAGGGGGATGGTAGAAAGGACTCCTGAAGGCATAAACCTTCTCTCACAGACTGAAGCAGAGGGTAGGGAGGACTGTAGGGGAGATACAACTACCAGGATGCAGGAGTAGAAATAGAAAGGGATGGGAAAGAAATTAGCTAAAAGAGTGGTGAAAAGGAGGAAGGGCAAAAAGGAAGTAAGAGGGAAGCAGGCAAAGAAGTAATAAAGGCTGGAAGGCCATGTGTGCCAATCAAAGAAGTCTAGGAAATAAAATTCCAGACTTAGAGGCCATCATGGCAGAGGCAGATCTGGATATCATGGCCATTATCGAGTCACGGTGCCCTGGAAACCATGGATGGGACGTGGCCATTCCAGACTATATTCAGTTTAGGAAAGACAGGGTAGGTAGAAAGGGAGGAGGGGTGGTGCCATATGTAAGGAAAGGCATAAAAACAAGGGTGATACAGTTGGCACCACTTATAATGGATTAGTTTGTGAAAACCCAATTTGAACATTATGTACAACATCTGATTTACAATCCAAAGAAAGAAAAAACATGGCTGCAGGGCGAGATATGGAAGAGTCAAAATTCAAGTATCCAACAGTGAAAATCAAAGTGGGGGAACTTTCAGCTACATCTCCAAAAAGGCACAATAAAAATGCCATGAGTTAGCATACTATGGTCATAACAATTTATTAAATACAAAAGCTGAAGTAGCACCCCCCCACACACAGATGGTGTCAAATAACTAGAAAACTCACAACCTGTCAGTAACTATAAATATACTGTTAAGCATAATCAGGATACAAGTACCACATGTTCAGCATATTTCACATCACTTTTTTCTAGCTTCTCCTTTTTAAATATGGAGCCAAATGAAAGTGTCCATTGAGACCTGGATATTGTCCTGCTTTCAATACGAACTGCCAATATGTTTCCTGTTTCATAAGGATATTGCAAACTGATTGCTGTGCTGAGCTCTGCAGTGGGGCAGCATTTCACAATAAACACACCTGAAGCCTTAATGTAGCTATGATCACCTGCTAATCATTTGCTAATCAACTGCTATGGCATACAGTGAGGCTAAGTGGTAAGAGGACAGTCATCATTAACACCTGTAAACTGCTGTCAGCTGAACTCAAATGAACTCTGGCAGCTGCTATAGGTGGCTTGCATGGATCATTATAACCACTAAGTTTTACATTATAATTAATAGGCATTGATTTGGGTAAATAAAACACAAGCGCTACAAGCAGCTGTCCGTTCAAAGGGTGACCATTATGAAAACTGACAATAATTTTGCATTTATTAGATGGAATCAATATGAAACTAGATGAAACTGAACTGAATGTGCTGACCCATGACAGAGGACTGAAGACAACAGTTTGTTTCTGCGTATCCAAATCCTCTGGGTATTGTGCACCTCTATTTGTTTGCTAGAGCCCGCATTTTGTGTGTTTTTTCAATAATATCTGTCAGCACATTGTGGAATGCTTTCTACAGATTGAACTTGGCAAAATGGCTTCCACAATCATTAATACAGATCTCCTCTCGCCTACAGATGAAGAGGGAAAGGCAATAACATTTTCAAAAGCCCAAATTGAAGACATTTTTAAGCCTGCCAATGCATTACAAGAATGTAACGATGATTTAAAGAACTCAGAGTAACTAAAAAAGAAGGAGATTACATTTCACCTCCATCCAGCCTCCCTCTCTCAATACTGGAGGGAGAAATGGATTCTGAGAGGTCTTAAAATTCAAACCCCACCTTTCTTCAGTACTGAAGACCCAGAGTTTATGGGGGATTGGGAAAAAGTTTTGAATAAATGCAGCAATGATTTAATATTGTTGTTCATAAGAAAGTCAAAAAAGAATGTGCCAAACTTACAGTTGAGATACACGAAATTGAAAACAAAATGAAAAATATTATTTTGGCAGAACTGGTGGCTATGAAACAAAAATTGAATGCCCCAGATTTCAAAATTACAAACAGATTTAACTAAGTAGAAGCAAAGCAAGTATATGAGGGATGATGTTGATTAAAAGGCAGGAACAATCTACTGATGGCATGGCGTGTAGAAGGTTTAGATGTAAAGATTTTAATTGAGGAAATTTGGCACAGGAGGGGGGCGATATTTCATCTGGCATAGAAAGTGGAAATACTGATGTATCAGACAATGAAACTGATAGAACAAGAGCAAACAGATGCTTTTTACCACAAGAGGGAGGGGACAACTATCGCAATAGGAGGAAACAAGGAAATGGAAATTGAGGAGGGGGAACAGGAGTAAGAAGAGATGGGAATGGAGAAGGCAGAGGCAGAAGGAGGAGCAATTATGGTTGGAATCAATGGGACCAGGTGAAGCACTCCCCTCATCAGAGGAATGCAAACTGGAGGTCATTAATCTGACTGAAAATATTCTAACCAGTGATCAGACTGATGTTTAAGAGAAAGCCTCAGCTTCATTCTCACAAATACCTCCAATTCCTTCAATATCAAAGTTGATTTATTTCATTTTTTTCATCAATTACACCTGAAAGAGTTCTTCGGCACAGCATGTAATTAGAAATACTGTGCAATATGATGAAGATGTGTGATCAAGAGAAATTATAAATCTGCAAGCCATATTTCAGTTCTGCCCTACAATAAAAAAAATCCCACACTTCAGATTTATTGTAAATTAATTGAGAGAGATGTTGATAAAATCTTGAAAAACTGCAAAGGTAACCACAGCTAAATCATAATAAGAAATCAAAGAATGGCTTTAGAGGAATTATCTAAAAAAATGAAATGGCAGTTCACCCTGTGGACAGGCAGTGGTGTTGTGGTTTGGGGTAGGGCTGATTACATCAAAGAGGCTGAAAGACAACTCAGTGACAGGAGCTTCTATGTGCATCTCAAAAGAGACTCTATGGAATAAATTAGTAGGAAAGCTAAGAGTCTTATATCAGCAACGGCATTAAATAGCTGGATATCTGAAAGAGATGCAAAGTATTTAACAGTCAAACACCCTAAAAAAACAGCATTGTATCTTCTACCCAAGCTCCATAAAAACAAAACCCCAGTCCCAGTACATCCTGTATTTTCTTTTATTAGGGCAGTGACAGAAATACAGTCTAAATATGTAGATGAATTCTTAGGAAGCAGGTAACACAAATTATTTCATATGTGAAAGACACTAATCACATGGTTCAGGTTCTAGATATGGTGGAAGTGGAAGAAAATGACGTATTATTATGTATTGATATTGAAAGCTTATATACCAATATCATAGATACATAAACAGTGTTGGCAGATAAGAGCCTACAGCCCACCTAGTCTGCCCATTCGAGCTTGTAAGTTCACTTTATGTTTTCCTAGAAGTCTGTTTCCCCTTACCCCTGACCTCCAGAATTCCTTTATGTCTATCCCGTGCATTCTTAAATCCCATGATTGTTTCAGCCCCCACCACTTCCTCTGGCAGGGTGTTCCACTTGTCCACCATCCATTCTGTGAAGAAATTCTTCCTCACATTTCCTCTGAACTGTCCTCCCTCCAACTTCATCCCATGCCCTCTAGTCCTGGAAAATTATTTTCACTTAAAAATAGTGTATTCCTGCACCCTATTCCTCCCTGTAAGTTACTTGTATGTCTCTGTCATATCCCCTCTCTCCCTCCTCTGCTCCAGGGAGTACATATTCAAGTCCTTTAACCTGTCCTCATATGACTTGTGATGCAATCCAGGTACCATCTCTGTTGCCCTTCTCTGAACCTTCTCTACCCTGTCTATGTCCTTACATAGGTAAGGTCTCCAGAACTGTACACTGTACTCCAGGTGGGGCCTCACTAGTGTCTTGTATAGTGGAATTATGACCTCCCTTTTCCTGCTGGTGATGCCCCTGCCTATGCATCCCAGCATCCTAGTTGCTTTACCTGCTGCCTTGTCGCACTGTTTCCCTACCTTGAGGTCATCAGAGATGATAATCTCAAGATCCCTTTCCTGCTTGGTGCATGCTATATCCTCACCCCCAATTGATATATTGTGGCAAGGTTTTTGTGCCCCATATGCATTATCTTGCACTTCTTTGCATTGAATTTCAGCTGCCAAACCCCTGACCATTCTTCAAGTTTCTGCAGGTCCCTTCTCATTCTGTCTACACCCTCTGGTGTGTCTACTCTGTTACAGAGCTTTGTGTCATCAGCAATCAGGGAAATTCTGTCTTCTAGGTCCTGCACAATGTCACTGATGAAGATGTTAAATAGGACTGGTCCCAGCACTGATCCCTGTGGTATCCCACTGGTCTCTCTTCCCTCTGTGGAGTGACAGCCATTTACCACCACCCTCTGTGTCCTGCCACCCAGCCAGTTACCTACCCACCACACTACTGTCCTACCCACACCCATATTCCCCAGTTTGTATAATAGTCTTCTATGTGGCACAGTGTCAAAGGCCCTGCTGAAGTCCAGATAGGCCATGCCCACTGCCCTCCCCTGATCCACCTCCCTAGTCACCCAGTCAAAAAATTCAATGAGGTTGGTCTAACATGACCTCCCCCTGGCGAAATCATGCTACCTTGGGTCCTGTAGTGGTGGGGTCATGGTAGGTGGGTGGGTGGAGGGGTACAATCATTACACAACCAAATCATTTAATTCATGAGATGACTCAATTTGTTTTGGAATCAAATTATTTTATTTTAATCAAAAGTTCTATGCACTAATTAAGGGTATGTCAGTGAGCATGTTTGCCCTGAATTAGGCTACAATGTATCTGACAAACTGGGAATCTGAATACATTTATAATAAACAGTGGAATAATTTTTGGGACAAAATAAAAGTTTGGAAATGGTACCTGGGTGACTCTGCTGTGGTATGAAAAGTGCAAATGATTGATCTGGACAATTTTGTGAGATACATCAATGAAACAAGTCCTCACTTGAAATTTATGCTGGAAAAAGATATGTGTGAGGCAAATTTTCTTGATTTAGCAATTTTCAGAAATGGAAATAAACCCATATCAAAAATGTGCAGAAAACTCACATTGCTTAATATATTGCTCAGAGCAGATAGTTGCCACCCTAAACATCTGATTACTATCATACCCAAGGGGCAGTTCTTAAGACTTAAACAAACCTATTCTGATGAAAGTAATTTTGAGCATAGAAGTGTGGAAATGGCAAGAAAGTTTGAAAAGAGACAATATTCAAGGAGGGAAAATATAAGTGCTGCTTATAATTATGTCATAGAGACAAATAGGTAGCAATTAACTGGAAATCAAAATTCAAATGAATGGATACCAACGTTTGTAACCAAGTTTAACCCAGAGGCTACACAAACTGGCAATGTGATTAACAGTCATTGGCCCCTGCTTAGTGTGGATCCTAGACTTAACAATTTAATGGAACAGAATCCTAGAGTGATGTATCAGAGAGGACGCAATGTTAAAAACATGGTTGTTCACAATGTTCTACTGAAACCTCAGATTGAAACTTGGCTACCATCACCACCTGTTGGCACCCACTGGTGTGGACACTGCAGTGTCTGTTCAAATACTTATAACACTGACTCTTTTGCATACCCCCCCAACTTGGAAAATGCTTTAAAATAAATCAATTTATTAACTGCAGTTCAACAGAGGTTGTGTATGTTTTGGTGTGCCCTTGTGGTCTGCTATATGTAGGACAGACAAAATGTAATTAAAACTATGGGTAGGGGAACATAACGCCAAATAAGAACAAGCAATACACAATATGCTACAGCAAAACATTTTCAGGAGGCACAACATGGATCGGCAGCATTTTCAAAGTTTACAGGAATCAAAACAGCGGAACTGGGTGGTCGTGGGGGTGATATTGGGGAAAGAAACTTTTACAATGTGAAGCGTACTGCATTTCCACTTTGGGAACTGTGCAACTTTATGGGCTTAATGATGAGTTGTCTTTACATGCATATTTATGATCTGTTTAAGTGTGTTTATGATCTGCTTAATGTTTGCATAATTTGAATGATATTTATTAATAATTTTGTCTCTACAGGTTGTTTTTAACATTTGGTTCTTAACTTTTTGTCCCTGCTTTTTTAATAGTGTTTTCTTATTGTCTGTTATTGTTATCTATGTGATTTGTAAGTCTTTGTACTTCTGCATTATAGAGCATGTTTCAGCTCTTTGCATGTAATGCATGGCACATTGGGCTCGTTGTTTTTAATTGCATGTCCCTTTAAGTGTTGTCCTTATATTTTTAATGTGGGGGACAAGATGCCACTTCTGATGAAGATGTCAGTATTACGTTAAAACATTAAGAACATGGCTATGTATTACAGGCATGCAGTTTAGTACGGTCGCCAAGGGATGACGGCATGAGGAACTTTTTTGGCAGCTGGAGCCACATAGCAGTTTGGATAACTTGAGATGACTGTTTCTATGTAAATCGGTGCAGTCTCTGATTAAGGATTTGTGTCTACCTGCCTGTACTTGTGGATAGTGGACTGCCTGCTTTGTAGAGTACATTTTGTATTTGGGAGAAGTATACTTTTGTAACCAAGTTTACCTTTTGAACCATAATATAGTGTGGAAGTAATACATGAAAACTGATAAGAATTTTTCTGAGCTTTATTAGATGCAATCAGTATAAAACTAGATGACATTACTGGTGGGAAACCACTGGCCAAATGGCAGAAAAGAGGGGGGAGGTGCTCTTGGTGGGGAACTTTAATCTACCAGCTGCAGCTTCAGTTTGAAGCTTGATATACTAGACTCCCTGCAGGGGGCATTCCTCTGGCAAGAAGTCAGGGAACTCACTTGTGAATGGGATAATACTGGACCTGGTGCTCACTAACAGGGACAGTGTTGCAGATGTCAATGGGGGGGAGTTCACCTGAGAACCAGTGACCACTGTACAGTGTGGCTCAACATAAAGACTGCAGCAGAATACAATCATACAAGGAGGAGGGTTCTGGACTTCAGGAGGTCAGATTAAAAAAAAATGAGTGCTTGCCTGAGGGATGGCCTAGCCGGGGGGGGGGTGTAACCTAGGTGGGGTAGAGAAACAGTGGGCAAGGATAAGGAAGACCATAGGGAAGGCAGCAAACCTCTGCACAGTGAGCAAAAGCAAGAGGAAAAAAGAAATTGCTACTGTTCTCAACAGAAATGACTAAAAAGGTAATGCTAAAAGGGGAGCATTCAGGAGTATAAAGAAACTTGGAGGGAGGAGGAGGAAATGGATGTGTTTTGCAAAAAGTAGAAGGAGGCAGGAAAGCAGTTGAGAGCACAAAGGCACATACTGAGGAAAGAATAGCCAAGGGGTTAAAGAAAGGGGACAATACATTTCTTAGGTATATAAGTGAGAAGAGGAAGACCAGGGGAGGGATTGTAAAGTTATGAAGGGAAGGGGATGGGACTGTGCAGAGGGGGACCAAGAAAAGGCAGATATCTTGAACAATTAGACACATTGGAGAGGTGGTCAGACACTTGGCAGCTGGATTTCAATGCTAAGAAGTGCAGGATTATGCACTTCAGAACCAAGAATCCTGGGTACAGTTACCAGCTGGGGGGAAAGCAGTTATCGTTATCCATCGAGGAAAAAGATCTGGGTGTGCTGGTCACAGGTCATATGAATCACTCTGCACAATGTAGGAAAGCGGCGGTAAAGAACAACAGGATGCTGGGGTGCATAGCAGGGGGAATCACCTCAAGGAATAAGGAGGTGATCCTGCTGCTGTACAGGTCACTGGTGAGGCCACACTTTGAATATTGTGTGCAGTTCTGGTGACCCTTCTTAAAGAAGGACATTAAATTGAAGGGGGTACAGAGGAGTGCAACCAAGATGTTAAACGGGAGGAGGGAAAAGCCCTACGAGGATAAGTTGAAGGCACTCAATATGTGCTCCACGTCTAGATTACATAGGACAACAATTTGCAGATACATAGTCAGGATAGGACAACAATTTGCAGATACATAGTCAGGATATTACACAAAAGTGGGGGTGAGCTTAGACATAGTTACACAACAGTTGTTATATATCTACAAGCAGGCCAAAACAGGCCATAGTTAAACAGAGTATGCAGTTAAACACATATTTATATAGGTACAGCAGTCAGTTGGGTCCTAGTTATACAAAGAGAATACTATTGACAATTTGATCATGGGTTCAGGTGACCCAAGCATTGAGAACCAGTGCAGGAGGTATAAATTGCCTTACAGAGGAGACCTGGTTCATGGGCTTGGGTCAGAAGCAATCACAAGTGGAGTGCTCAAGTAGGAAGCCCTTTAGGGCCTTTTTAAATTGGCCAAGGGTAGGTAGGTGGGTGAGTGATTGATGCTGGGAGTTTGTTGAACCATAAGGGGGCCCAGTAAAGGAAAGTCCTTTGATACAGTGAGATTCTACAGTGAGGGACAGAGAGTGAAGACCTAGAAGTGCTTCTGGAGTTTTAGGCATGGGTTGTAATGGTAACTAGGGGGTCGAGCCCAGGAGGGGTAGATTTGAGGGATATTTTTTTTGGCCAAAATACACGTATGGTATTTAAGTCTATCATCTAGATTCAGCCATCCCGCCAACTTGTACAAATTACAAGTGTGGGTCAGTCTATCATGCCCAGTGACCAATCTGCAGGCCTTATTCAGGGAAGTCTTAATCCGTAATAAAGAGGTCGGATAAGCTGAGCCATAAATCACCAGGCCATAGTCGACTAAGGAGAAGACAAAGGAGGATACAGCCAGTTGGAGGGCCTCATGGGAAAGAAAGTGTTTGTATCAATATAGCAGTCCTATCTTGGAGCTGAGCACTGATAATAGGTCTTGCATGTGGCAATGTTTAGAGAGATGGGTATCAATGGTAAGCCCCAGGTACCTGAAGGAGTGAATCTGCTCAATGGGGATATTCCCAGAGTTACACATGTTAAGGGCTAGGTTGCAATGATGGCTTTGTCAATGGGTAAAGGTCATGAATTTATTTATTTATTTTATTTTATTTCATTTTTGTTGACTAGATAAGTGCACTAGACAAATCCTGCCTATTTTCAGGCACGACCCGGGGAAGGGGGATACAGATGAATGCCAACTGACCTTGAACCAGAGGAAGCTGTTGGTGGTATTTTTCATGAATGGAAGAAATTTTGCCATTGCACTGGGGAAATTCCCCTGCTCTTGCTACAGAGGGTGCCAAAGCACTGCAGGAGAATGGACTGCGTTCAGTATGGATGACACTTTGGTGGAGGAAAGATGTGTAGTGGAGGAGATGGAGGAGGGTGTAATAGTGTTACAGAGTTTAGATAAGAAGGATTCCATCCAGGGGGCTGATGTTCCATTAGAGGAGCCCTCGTATGTAGAGATGAAGGAGTCGATTTTAGACTCAGATAAGGTAGAAGTGGAGTTGCAACAAGATTTGGCCCGAAAAAAGCAACACTTGTTGGATATGATATCGCAGGCTGAAAAACATTTTGTTAATAGCCAACTATGGCTGGAGGAAGAAAAAAAGAAACGAAAACGCTCAGCTGTTAGCCCTTTACCTGGCTGCAGTAAGCGTTTGCCTTCAGAAGTGCCTTTCTTGACTACTTTTCCAGCGGATGATTTATCGGTTGAAGACTCAGTATAAACGGATGACGTAGCTGTAGAGCCGCCACTTCTGGATGCTGAATGGACCCTGGGGACAGCCTTACAACAAGCCGGATGGCTCCATTTGGGTGAGCGTTGGATTCCGGACCCGAGAATTACGTTACCGGGTTCACCTCGAAGTGTGGAGGATGATCTACAAAGGCCTGTCCTGGAACCTGAATGGGGTTATACAGATTCTATGGCTGTAAAAAAGGCACTGATACATATGGATACCCCGTCGGAGCAGCTGCAGGAGCAGCCACAGGTATTCTTTTCAGGGCCTGTTGTAGTGGGGGGTAATTGAGGGAGCAGCTTTAAAATCCATAGGAACTACTGATTGTGCACCTTTATGAATTATTCCTAATGTAGCGGATACGACATTACAATCCTTCCCTTTGAGGAAGAGAGATAAATGGCAAGCAGGGGAACAATCTGAACTGCTGCCTCCTCGGACTTTTGCAGGACTATTTCATAAACCAGCAGTGGCTGCAAAACGTCATTTTTTGGTTCGCCTTCAGTATAAAGGGTAAGGCTCCCATTGTCTCTGACAGGATTTGGGTGGGTAAAACCCTGACTAAGGATCAAGGGGATTTACACCAGCTGAGGTTTATGCTTTTATTCATGCCCAAGGGGATCAAACGTACAATTTAAGTTTTTGTACCATGCAATCTCTGGAAAACTTTTGGAGACTGTATCACTCTTTAAAAGACTCAGAACATTGGATGGATGGATGTTTTGGAAATCCCCATAACTAAACCAATGGTTAAAACAGTTACGGTTTTATTTTGAAATGAAGGGGTTTGTGTGAATGATATTATGTTCTGGCTTGAAAAAAAATGTACAGTCATGGAACATCCAAAACCTATTTTGGATGAGAATGGGTTTTGGACTGAGGGCTGGTTATTTAGAGTGCAATTATACCAAACAGAGGAAGGTATAAAGCATCTTCCAGGTTTCTTTTTTCTGGGACGTGATAGGGGAGTCCTGTTCTGTGCAGGACAGCCAAAGAGTTGTTACAGATGTGGGGCTTTGGACCACCTTAATGTGGATTGTGATCAGATTAGATGTTTCAATTGTGGTCTTTTGGGACATTCAGCTCCACAATGTACTGCCCAACCTTTCTGTAATTTATGTGGGGTAGAAGATCACTCCTTTCCAGATTGTCCATGGACAGCCCATAATTCTGAGGGGGAAATCAGACCATGATAATTTTTTCTTTAAAGCCAAACAGTATTTTGGAAAATCCACTACTCCTTTCCCAGAAGGCTTCCCACCTCCGAGGGGTAGGGGTCGAGGTAGAGAGACTGGAGTGACTGATAGGGGTAGGCCCCAGCACACTATACCCGGACTTGCAGGGCCAGAACCTGGAGAGGTTATTCCTTTGGATCCCCTTTCAGGTAAACCTCAGTCTCAACAGACGCCTGGACAGGAAGAAATAGTAACTCCTTTTTTCACTCCATAGGGCTTCCCTTTAATAACAGTGACTTTGTCATCCTATTCACATAGTCAGAATTCGAATGTTTCAAGGCCCCCAGTACTGGATCTTCCAGAGATGGAAAATTTGGAGTTTGGATCTCCTGCTGTCCACTCCTTGGATGCTGATTGGGAAAAATCTGCTGGGGGTGATGAATTTATATCTCCTTCAAAGAATCAAACCGTGAAAAAAAAAGGGAGATATTTTACTTTCCCCTTGCCACTGTCTAACAGATTTTCTGCCTTTACCTCGTGGGGTGAACAGATAGCTACATCGTTACCTATGGAGGACCCAGACCCTGATTCTTCTTCCACACTGGTCCATGAGTCGCAGGTGGAGATACAGCCTCCCTGGTCACAAACCCCACAGAAACGAATAACAAGATCTAGTGGCAAATTGGTTACATATCCTCCCTGATTCAAATTGGATAAGGATTGCTACATTGAATGTGAATAGTGTTTTATCTTTAAAAACATGTTTAGCTACTTTTGGAATATTGCAGCAGCTGCATTATGATGTTTTTTTTTTTTTTTTTTACAAGATACCAGATTACGAACACTTGGGGATGTTGAACAGATTTCTAGGGATTGAAAATGGGTTGCATCTGTTTGGTCTTTGGGCTTGGATACCTGCAGTGGAGTGGGTTTTTGTTTCACAGTACCTGGTGTCTGGATCCACCAGTTAGTGGACATAGAACCAGGAAGGGCTTTATTGGTGGATGTTGAGATTGCAAACATACAATATAGGCTAATTAATATTTATGGGTATCAAACAAAAGCTTCTCGCTTAGATTTGTTAAACAAGATACAACCATATTTGTTCACTAGTAGGCCATTGTTTTTTGCGGGGGATTTTAATATCAATATTTCCAAAGATGGTCCTTTAGACAAACAGCATTGTGATAAAGCTTTTTTACGCACTATCATAAATCAGGCTGGTCTAAAGAGAGCTATTACAAGTGGGAATAAGCCAGTTCAGCCTACCTATTATAGGGGTAGATATTATTTCTGCATAGATATGATTTTTATTAAGAAGTCTTTATTTGAATATCATATGCCTATTGTACCAACTGAGTCTTCAGACCATGTTTTATTGGGGATTTTTGTGGATTCTCCACCTCGAAGGCATGTGGGTCCAGGTTATTGGTGATAAAACTCCTCTCTTTTGACAGTCCCGGATGTGATATTAGGAGTAAAAGAGGTGATTCGAGATATACTTTCCACTAGATTCCTGTATGACAATGTTGGTCAATGGTGGGAGGATTTTAAGTTATGTTTAAGAGATTATTTCCGGGAAATAGGGAGGCATAGACGAGCAACCACATATTCCAAATATATGACTGTAAGACAACTGTTGGGGAAGTTATTAACTATACAACATCTGGGTCAGGAAAATGTTTCTATACAAATTCAGAATGCTAGGAATGATATGATGCATTATCAATATGATCGTTTGTATTCATTGACACAGGAACAGGCTTTTGGTACACAAGGAAAGATTGAACAGGGTAATCCTTATGTGGATTGTTCTCAGAGAAGGGTGAAATGGGAAATGAGTGGTTTAACTACACTGAAAGGTGACATTGTAACTGATAATTTTGGGATTATGTCAGTTTTGGAAGAATATGTGACAATGGCTTTTGGAACTTCAGTCTCTGATTTAGGCTTTAATTTTCAAATTTTGGATTCTGCTATGCTTCCACAACTGTCTTCTGAAGTTCAGGCCTCATTGGTGTTGCCGTTTCCTTACCAGGAACTGGACAGAGTTATAAAATCTTTAAAAGGGAAAATTGCACCAGGGTCTGATGGACTAACTGGGGAATTGTACAAATGTTTATGGTCATTTATTCCTCAGGCACTCCTTGCGATTTATAATTTATTTTTGTTGGACCATTTTTGCCAACCTCGATGTATGAGGGACTTATGATTTTTTTAATTTAAATCTGGGGTTCGTGAAGATATCCATAATTGGAGACCAATCACTTTATTAAACGTTGATTTTAAGATTTTTTCAAAACTATTGAGTAATAGACTTGCATCGGTTATGAAGTGTCTTATTATTCCCATTCAATTCTGTTTGGTTCCCGGGCGAAGATTGATTGAAGCTCTTTTATTGCTAAGGGAAATAATGGAATATTCTCATTCCCTAATAGGGAGCATGGGAAATGGGTATAAGTTTAGACCAAGCAAAGGCATTTGATGGTTTTTCTCATTAATTTCTTTCGAATTGCTTGGCAGCATATAGTATTCCGGATTTATTTATCCAGGGAATACAATTATGTTACGCTTTGGCCTTTGTGAAACCGTATGATAATGGATGGATGGGGCAAAATATTTTTGTGCAGAGGGGAGTTAGACAGGGCTGTCCATTGAGCCCACTGTTACATGTGTTTATGTTGGATCCTTTGCTATGTTTGATACAGAATTCTCCAAACATTTATGGGTTAGGGCAGGGTAAGGTGTTTAAACATAAAGTATTAGCATATGCTGATGATGTTTGTTTATTATTAAGTGATGATGTTTCTGCTCAGTTGGCATGTCATTTGTTACAGGAGGTAGGTAAAATTACAGGTGCTCAATTGAATATGGCTAAATCTAAGTGCATAAATGTTTTAGGTTTTCAGGATTCTGAAGATTTAGTAGGCAATATTCCAGTTTCACAAACCCCATGCTGTATATTAGGGATTTATTTTGGTGGAGGAGATATGGCCAATTATAATTGGAGTAAGGCATTAGCAATAGGACATACAAAAGTTAAGTTATGGAATCGATCGAAATTGGCAAAGAAAAGACAGGTTTATTTGTTGAAATCCTTTTTTGGTACCAGTTTTTTTATTTATTAGTTCTGTTTATTTTATGCCTTCTAAGCTAGAAGCTTCATTGCTGAGTTGTTTTTTTACTGTTATATGGGGTAGTCAGCTGAACCCAATTAAGCTGAATATTCTTTATAAACCTGTTGAATTAGGGGGCTTAAATATGTTGCATCCCTGTGTATTTTTTTTTACAATATTTCTTTATAATAATATACTTCCCTTAGTGAAGGGTACAGTTCACTTAAGGACCAAATGGGGATTAGGAGCTTTACAGGGAGTTATCCAAGAATGGTCGAATAAATCTTTTTTTGCATAAAAATAAATGCAGTCCTCGCCTAGCACAGAGATGGGATGGGATGTTTGATACGATAAAGAGGTGGGGAGTACAGCTGCCTGATGGTCTCTCTATGTCAAGGAAGACTCTTTATAAGGATATTATCCAGAGATGTTTTGATGAACCATTGTTTACCAATTTTACACAACAAGACCAAAAACAATTGTCGGCCTATATTTCTGATGCCCGTATTCCAGCTCACATATGGGATACGTAGGGATGTAAGTTTGTCATGGATGAGGTTTTAATGACTCATTGTTTGTTCATGAAATCATTAGTAAATGTTGTGGCACTGTCATCATTGCTACATTCTGATGACACTAGCGAACGTCATGGAAGTCCTGAAAAAAGATCAAACATCATGGAATCAATGATGTGTATGACTGCCATGACAAACTTAAATCCCTAGAGATATGGTGTAGGTGGGAATACATGGGCGAGTGAATGTTAAAGGGAATCACAAGCATAAATCATTGACGGAGCGTTATTGTCCTAGGGAATCCTGTATGATGAAAATTGAGACAATAGATCATTTATGTTTCATGTGTCCTTACACTGAACAGTTTTGGGAAATAGTAGAAATAGTAAAGAGTAGATGGAAATGGTTGAGTGCGGTTCCCCCAGATCCTAGTTTATTATATTTTGGGGTTGTCCCACATTTACCAGTGACTGTACATCAGAGTACACTGCAGGTGATTTATGTTCATTTTTCATATTGGTTGTGGATTGGACAATGTCATTTCACATTACAACAATGGTTTATTTCCCCTTTAGAACTTTTCTTTATAATTAGTGAAGATTTGTCCAAATGGAAAAAAGCAGTACACTTACTCTATGATAAGTTAGCTTGGACTGCATTTTGGAAGAATTTGGCTCACATTTAGAAGATTTTCTGCGATATGAATAGATGTCTAGATAGGATTTGGGATAAGGTTTTGTATGTTTCAAATATAGTGTTAGATATGCTTTTGTTCTGATTTTGACCCTACTCTTACAGTAGAGTGGGGGTGGGGGGTGGGAATAGCAGCTATTTGCATGAATTCATATTTATTTCTGTTTTTTTATCTATCTATAAACCTTATTTTGTATGATTTTGTATGGTTAGGCATGATGGAATAACTGACTTGTGTATAAATCTTTAAATATATATCTGTTCTATTTTGATTTGTTTTGATTTCATAGATTACTCTTATGGTGGGGTGGTGGGGGGTAGTTCCCAGTTATTGATATTGTTTATGAGGTTATTCTTATGTGTGGGTTTTTTGTATGAATCAATACTTATTTTCGTTTGATTTTTTTTCTTTTGATGATTTTGTGTGACATATTGTTGATCTGTATTTGTTTCCTTATGTATTAATAAAAAATTCCCCTGCTCTTTTCAAGAAGTGCCATGGGATCTTTAACATCCACCTGAAGTACCAACAGAACAGGTAGATGGGACCTCGGTTTAACATCTCATCTGAAAGATGGTACCTCAGGAGTGCAGCACCCCTCTCATGCTGCACTACAGTGTCAGTATTGGGATATTAACCCAAGTGCCTGGTGTGGGGATAGAACCCACAGCCTACTGATCTCCCAGCCTCCAAATTTAGTTTTGCTACAGTTAAGAATTAATTTGTGTTTCATGAACTAGGATTCTATGGTTCAGAAATGCACTTGGAGCATATTTTGGAATGTGTTGAGTTTGGGATGACATTCAAAGATAACGGCGTCATCTGCTTAGAGGAACATTTTACCTGGACAGGATAGGGGAAGGGGATTTAGCAACAGGCTAAACAGGAGAGGACCAAGTATGGATCCTTGTTGGACCCCAGAGAGGATGGGACTGCAGGAGGAGAGGGTGGACCCGATTCTGACCTGTTGGGTGTGGTCTGTGAGATAGTTGGTGAACCAGGACACTACCTCAGGGGTAAGACCTAGAGTTGGGAGTGATTGGAACAGTAGAGCATGACTGACAGCATTGAACACTTGGTAAAGTCTATATAGACAGATCCTACTAGCTAATTGCTGTCAAGGGCTTGATGAATGAAAGACGACATTCAGGTAGTGCAGTAGTTGTGCTGTGTCCAGTGCAGAAACAATGTTGGACAGGGGAGAGTAGATTGTGGTAGTTGAGAATGTCAGTGAGCTGGTCGGTGATAACCTTCTCCAGAGCCTTGGGGGGGGCAGGATGGAGATAGTTATTGGGGGCAGTACAATCTTCGTCCTTATGTAAGGGTGTGATGACAGCACATTTCCAGGCAGATAGGAACTGCCCAAAACAGAGGGGTGGATTAAAGATTTTAGTAAGAGGGTGAGAACTTTGTCAAGGATGAGCCTTAACAATTTTAGGTCGATGATTTCCGGTTACCCCCCTGACAGCAACATTTCACCAGCAAGGTCCCCCACAGCGACTACAATGCCTAGCCATGGTGGGAGACCCACTGGAACCCAACGCTGTCTGTCAGGGGTCCTGCACCCCCCCAATCAATTCTGACTGGAGTTGAGAATCCTTAAGTGGGGTGGGTGTGGGGGGCGTTCAGGGGGAGAAGCCCCCCCGAAGAAAACAAGACTACAAAGTGTGAACCGGCAGCTGACTGCAGAATGCAGTTGACCTGCCAGTGATGCTGACGGGGCGTTTAACAAAATTTTTGTCGGACTCCTGTTGTGGATCCGAAGGTATCACCACTATACCTAGATTTGTTGATGAATTTAGAGATATATCTATGAGCAGAACTGGGGGAGATAGTTTTGAAATGAAAGGGGGGAGTGATTTTTATGGGGCTGGTGAGGGATTTGAGGTTGAAGGGGCATCAAAGAAGTTCAAGGGCAGTATTTTGCTAAGATCCGAGAATGCCTGTTAAGGGTGTCAGTGATGGTTAGTGGGTCCTGGACTAGTGTACCATTGCTCGAGAGCTGGGAAGATGGTAAATAGACAACTTTCTTGGTGATTTCTTTAATGTTATGCCATAAATCATGACCAGAGCGTCATGCAGCCAAAAGGGCTTGTTGGTAGTGGCTTGTTTTGGCTTGGAGGATTGCCCAGGCGCACTTGTTTCTGGCTTCTCAGTATATCTTGGATATGCTAGAGACCTTCAAGTACTTGAAGGGCATAAATTGGGTTAGCCCTGATGGACTGTTTAAGTTTAGGGAGTACGGGATCACAAGAGGGCACAGACTGAAACTGGAGGGGGGTTCCGAAGAGAGATGAGGAGGCACTTTTTCGCAGAGAGGGTGGTGACGGCGTGGAATGCATTGCCTAAGGAATTGATTTTGCAGACATCAGTGGGGGGATTTAAGAGGGGGTGGGACAGGGTTGGGGCAGAATAGGGAAGGATGTGGAAGATGGGGTAACACAGATGGTGAAATCAGCAAGGAAGGGGGAGACAGGGCTGGGAGGGGCAGCATCAGTGCTTAACACTGAGAGCTGCACACTCACAAAGACGTGATAGACCATAAGGCCTGTATCTGCTGGCTTCTTCATATGTTCGTATGTATGTTTGTAGCTACTATTGTTCAGTGTTCACAGAGGAAAGGGGAGGGATCACATAAAGAAATGAGGAACATTGGAGGAAGGGAGGTAGACACAAGTCCTTTTTCACAGGAGGGAGTCTTAAGGGGACTCACAAATTTGGACATGAAAATGGTGATGGGACCAGACAGGGTACATCCAAGGGTTTTGATGGACCTTAGGCAGGTGCTGGCTGCACCTCTGACAGTCCTATTTAACAGCTCACTAGAAACAGGTGTGGTTCCAGCATACTGGAGGAGGGCAGCCATAGTACCTCTTCACAAAAGGGCAGATGTAGTCCCACTTCACAAAAGTGGTAGCAGGGAAGATGCTGGCAACTATAGGCCAGTCAGCCTAACATCAGTTATGGGGAAGTTGATGGAGTCACTGCTGAAGGAAAGGATTGTGGAATATCTTTTATCCAACAGGTTACAAAACCAGAGGCAACATGGGTTCAGGGAGGGGTGGTCATGTAAAATAAATCTAATAGATTTCTTTGAGTGGGTGACCAGGGACATGGATCAGGGTGGATTGGTGGACATGGCCTACCCAGATTTCAGTAAGGCTTTCAACTCTGTTCCACAAAAGAGACTCATGATGCTGGACAGCTTAGGAGTGGGTTCAAAGGTGGTAAACTGGGAAAGAAATTGGTTAAGAGTTAAGCGACAGAGGGTGGTGGTAAAGGGAGTTCACTCCAGAGAAGGGAGAGTGACCAGTGGGGTGCCCCAGAGCTCATTCCTTGTACCGGTCCTCTTTAATATCTTTGTAAGTGATATTGCAGATGGACTGGAGGGGAAGGTATGCCTCTTAGTGGATGAAATCAAAATCTGCAATAGGGTGGACACTCCGGGGGGTGTGGAAAGAATGAGCAGAGACCAGAGAAAACTCAAGGAGTGGTCAAGGACATAGCAGCTGGGTTTCAATGCAAAAAAAGTGCAAAATAATGCACCTAGAGCACAGAAACCCAGAGGTGGACTACAGAACTGGAGAACAGGTATTGCCAGTCACCAAACAGGAAAGCAACCTGGGGGTAATAATATCTGATGACATAGAGGTGGCCAGGAAGTGTGACAAGGCAGCTGGTAGGGGTAGTGGGATGTTGGTGTATGTAGGGAGGGGAATCACCAACAGAAGGAGGGAGGTAGTGTTGCCATTGTATAGATCGCTGGTGAAACCTCACTTGGAGTACTGTGTCCAGTTCTGGAGATCACATCTCTGGAAGGACTTAGAAAGAGTGGAGGCTATCAAGAAGAGGGCAACTATAATGGTGCCAGGTCTGCATCAAAAACCCTGCAAGAGAGGCGCATGCACAACTGACAAGGGAGATGCCACTTGAGTAAAAGACTCTGCTTCAACATTTCAAAAAAAGTCTTTTTTTCTGCTGGCATGCCACCTCTATACAGTCAATCTGGTGGTGATTTCAACTTTAAACATCTACCCCACCTAAAGACTCCAGCAGTTTTCTTCACTACAGCTCCTGTTAGACACCAGATATTGAGGTAAAAAAAGGTGGCAAAACAACCTCTAACGGAAACCTATGTCATGGTGGCCTCAGAGTCTCATGTATCAGTTGGTCTGGCTGACCTTTCCGATATTAAACAAAGCTTCAGGCACTCTCTCAAGATATCTCTGAGATATAAAGCTCTGTTAAAGAAGTGGAAGAGCATCTGGAGGCAGTGGAGTGTAGAATAATTATCACTGAACTCTTTGCCATGAAAGCAGAGTTGGACATGGCAGACCACATGGACAGAGTAATATATTTGGAGAAACAAGTGCAGCTCCTTTGGGCCAAAGTCACTGACCTAGAAAATAGACACTGTTGAAATAACATCAATATTGTCAGAGTTACTGAAGGAGAGGAAGGTACTGACATGTGCATGTTCCTACAATCCTTTATCCCTAAAGCACTGGACTACTACTGGGCCACACCTCTGGAGGTGAAATGGGCACATAGATCGGTGGGACCCAGGCTGGGCAGAGGACCACCCCATCCCATAGTGGCATATTTTTAATGGTTCAGTGTTAAAGAGCAGATCCTTACACTTGCCAGACAGAGAGAGAGAGAGAGAGGATCATTAAGGTGCAATGGATATAGTATACATTTTTTCTGGATTTTTCTAAGAAACTTGCTAACCACCAAAAGGCTTTTGCGGTGGTAAAATGAAACCTAGCCCTGTACCATATTCAGTACAATATGAAGTACTCAGCCACCATGAATTTACTCTGGGAGGGCCAGTGGCTCAAATGTGGTACTTCAGCAGAAGTCCAGCATTTCCTAAAGGAATCCCATCTGGGGGGAGACCCATTTAACACAGCCAAGAACAACCTGGGAACACAATGACCGAGCAAACCATGGTGGACCAGATGAAACTCGAGCCACTTCTGCTAAGCAGCAAATCTAGATGCCAGAACTGTCTCCCTCATAGCCACAACCTCAGAAGTATGCAGCAACAATACCACCACCAGCAGAAGAAGGAGCCTGGCATTCACAGAGATCCAAATGACAATGGAATCAGGGCCAAGTAAAATCCAGAGGATGTAACCCAATATCACTTGTAGCCACAGTAGAAGCTGGGGATCCCCACTTCATCATCTGACTCTGGCCCTCCTGGATAGGCTGCTGAACCTCCGCTGAAATACCCTAGGGAGCATCTTGTAAAGGAAGCCAAAGACTCTCACCAGATAATGATGATGGACTGGGCTGATTGTGTGGACTAGGAACAGGCCTATCTGTCACCCCAGAGGATGAAGCCATTTCTCTATGATGACCTTAGTGATGACATTTGAGAAGGACTGGGGCACACTTCAGGTGCTTACACACCAACCCCCGATGGACATGACAACTTCAATCAAATTGGCAGGCTGAAACATGCCAATGCCTTGAAGACCTGTACTCAAAGTCTAAGAGGTGGCCTGCCTTGTGTTATCTAACAGGACATGTTTTAATTATATTATATTTTCCTAACCTGATTTTGTTATTCCAGTAAGTGTTGTCTTTCATGATGGGGGGGAGGTGGTCCTGAAGGGTGAAATTGGGGAAAGCAAAGCAGGTGCAATTAGGTCTGGTAATCTGATTTGGGTGATAGCAGAAGCCTGGTACTCAAGCCCAGTCCCTAAAAGGATAGTACTGGATCTTCTGATAGACCCTGTGGAGTGGGACTCAGTTATGTCACCGCTCCAGTACCTGGGAAATAGATCCTCCTTCCAAGGCATATTACTGGCCCACTGTTACTATGTAGGCTTAACTGCTTGGTGTGTGTGTGTGTGTGTGTGTGTGTGTGTGTGTGTGTGTTGGGGGGGGGCACCTGAGCTGGGGACCGGTGTGGAGGTTGATTTTTAGTCAACAAAGTGCAGGTGCTAAACAAATGTTATATTACTGGCTTATAATGGTTTGCCATTTGTGTGATGGAAATTGATTTTTGTGCTGGTCCTTGGTTCAGGTGCTCATTCATTCTCTTTACATTGTTGTTTTTTGCAATAGCACCAAACCATTCTCCTTGCGGCCACTTTGGTTATTTAATTGCTTATAACTTATTACATAGGAGCTGGTAAAACCCAACTTCTCTCTGCAATCCCCATCACAGCTCTCCACTTATTTTTTTTTCTTTTTCTAAGGAGGTACATCCCCATTCTTCAATGTGCTTTTTCTTGATAAAGCTGCATCCAATACCTGAGACTCTTGTCTCTCTCTGTCTCTGTCTCTGTCTCTCTGTCTCTCTCTCTCTCTCGGAGGTAAGATATCCCGGAGCTTACAATTCTACTTACCTACATTCTAACCCCACATATCTGACCTCCTAACTGTGGGCGGACAAATTCCGCTACTTAACCATTCACCTGGGGGGCGGCTCGAGCAGACTGTGTTCTCAAACCCTTGGACCAGGCAATATCATGCAATCTCCTTTATTGCTATGGGGCCCTCTTCCATCCCCTCCTGTAGGTGTTCATGCCCTGATAAAAATATCTAATTGGTTTGGAGGACTGACATCCCAGCCATACACCGAGCTTGACAGGGACAAAACAAGACATGAGTTATGTAAGTCCACTGTAAGTCAGATTTAAGCTCACCCAGAACCACAGTTATTCTTGCTGTATTAGTTATCATGAAATGTATTATTATGCTTCCTATTCTATACTATTATATCTGTATATTTTGACCTCATGTTCCCTGTCCCCCCAGTTCACACCTGGAGGCAAGCCTTGGCTCAGTGTGCCATTCCCGGTTACCAAATGTTTAAATAAATAAAAAAGACACAGGGAAAGTAAACAAAAAAGTGGGGTTAGGCAGGTACAGCCAGCATGCTCAGTGGTGGATATAGGATTTTACAATGGGGGGTGTGGTGGTGGTGGTGTGTGTACTTGATATGCAACGTTTTGACATTTTTTTAATTCTTTATCTTTTCCATTAAATTTCTGACTAAAAATATAAATGTAATCTATTGTTTTGATTGTAGATTTTCTTACAATCAATATATTAGACTTCTCCAGCAAAGTGAAATGTAGTAGTAGCAATCAAGTAAGTTACAATGGGTGGTGCAGCTGTACCCTTTAAAACCCCCTAGATCCGCTACTGAGCATGTTATACTGGAAATCATGCTGATTCCTCATGTTCCCCCCACCTCACCCTTTCTCTTCCCCCACTCCTTCCCCCTCACCCTCCCCCCCTAGCAGTGGGGTTTACTGCAGCCAGTGTGGACAGGTGTGGAAGACTATTTAACCAAGAACACAACATTCTTTACAGCTCATCTCAATGCAGGGCACTATGGCTACACCAAGGCAGCCACCTTCGAGGGCAGTGGACTCATAACCCTGCAGTTAGACCTACATTTCAAGAGGGGATCATCAATTCAGAACAGCCAGATCCTCGTCATGATCATCTGCTAAAGAAGAGTGTATAGTTTAGGGGTGATGGTCCCAGTACTGGCGGGAGAGAAGGAAGACCTAAGTGCTTTCATACCACTGATTTATTGGATTCTTCTCTCCCAGCTTCTGTTCAGGAGTTTTTCATACACTTTTGTGCACCTAAGTTATAGTAATCTTTTCACTTTTCCTCTAAGGTATCTTTACCATTTGGCAATGTATGTTTATCTGGTTGTCCTTCTACATTGCTGCTACTATTTGGATACACCACTTGGGCGGAGCATTTGGGGAAGAAAAAGATGCAGATCTGGGGAGTCGTTACATAGCACCTTTCTATGCAAGGGAACCACTTACCGATGGGAAGCCAATGTAAAGATGTTCATTTATTCTTGTTATATATGTCTGATGATGCTTCTTTATGTCCCCCATGAGCAGGTTTGGGGACCCCTTAGGCGGCAAAGGACTAGAGAGGGCAGAACACTGCCATCTGAGCTCCATGAAGGTAAGGAATGACAGTACCACCAAATCCAGAACTCATACTGCTATGCAGCTGACAGCATCACATCATGATTGACCTGAAAATAGTCTCTTGGAATATGCAAGGCATCAACCATCCTATTAAAATGGAAAGACAGATGCAATGTTGCCATATTGCAAGAAACCCATCTTCTCCAAAAAGAATCTCACAAACTCATTAGAAGGTGGGCAGGACAGAGATTTTCAGGTAACTATTCCACTAAAAAGCCGTGAGACTACATACTAATTAAAAAAGGGCGTGCACTCTTAACTGACAGATCTATTCACGATAAAGAGGATAGGTAGATTTTTTCACAGGGAAAGTTCAGAGAAAACAGGTTACTCTGGGGAATATCTATGATCCTAATGCAGAGAGCCATGATTTCTTTATTCAGCTGACACAGCTTGCCAATTTAAGCTCACCCAGAACCACAATTATCCTGGGTGGGGACTTTAATCTAGTGCAGGACCCCCCACTGGATAGGTCATCCCAAGAGCGAGAAACTCCATCCCACTGTAACGCTAGACAGGCACGACAACATTTATGTTCTAAGCTCCAGTTAGTAGACTGTTGGAAGATATACCATCCTATAGCTAAGGATTTCACCTGCAGATCCCCCAGAATCCACACTTGCAGCAGGTTGGACTTTTTTTTAGATAGTTTGGAAAGCCTCCCTAAAATATTAGACTGCTCTATTCAGCCCATTTTACTATCAGACCATGCTCTGATTTCTATCACTTGGATGCCCCAACTTACCATAGCAAACTCACCCAGATAGCTCTTTAACTCTGCTCTCCTGCTGTCTACTGAGTTTCAGGAGTGGCTGGAAGGGAAAATCAGGTTTTACTTTGTAACAAACTCTCAGTTAGAGGTGACCCAAAGCACTGTGTGGGAGGCATTTAAGGCCTTCATCAGAGGCAGGATCATCTCATATGCAGCTAAAGAAAACAGAAACAGGAAGCAGGAGAGAATGACCCTCACTACGCAACTTAAATAGTTAGAGGAGAAGTTATATCAATCAGAACATAGGCAGGAATGGGAGGTCAGGTAGTTGCCGGCACTTAAATTCTGTATAAGTTGAACACCATACACCAGCAGCAGACCGTAAGGGCACAATTATTGTTAAAGCAATCTTACTGGGAGTCTGGGGAGAAGGCTGATAAGCTGTTAGCCTACTGTCTGAAATGCAGACAAGCAGAAACCCAAATCCCATATATCAAACTACCCACTATGGAACTTACAACAGATCCCAAACAGATAAGTGGAGCTTTTATGGAGTATTATGCTAACATTTACCAATGCACTGCCCATAACCGAAATGTCGGATATGAGGATTTTTCAATAAACTGGTCCTTCCGAGACTCCCTCCCAAACTGGCCAGACTCTTGAAGCTGAAATCATGTGAGTGAGATAACCACAGCCATACATAGCCTGGCCAAGAGAAAGGCCCCAGGATCGGATGGTCTAAGTACCGAACTCTTTGAAAAACTCCTCTCCCCACAGTTATGCAATCTCTATCAGAATGCCAGAACACTGGGCACCCTTCCCACTATGTTACAGTAGGCTATAATCACTGTCCTGCTGAAACCTAATAAAGATAAACCTTTATGTTTCAATTACAGACCAATATCCCTACTTAACACAGATTCTAAAATCTTTGCCAAAATACTGGCAATCCAACTGGAAAAGGCTCTCCCTTTCCTAATTCATGAACCACAGGCTGTATTTATAAAGGGGAGGCAAGGCTGTGACAATCTTCATGCAGTGCTCAACCTAAACCAGATTGCAGGCTGGAGTCCGGACCTGGCAGCCCTAGCAGCTATTGACGCCGAAAAGGTATTTGATTCAGTAGAGTGGAACTATATATATATTACGTCCTATACAAAGCAGGTATTGGGCCTTACTTTGAGCCTTGGTTTCAAACACTATACTCCTCACCCACAGCCAGGGTTTTAGCTAATGGCATACTGTCAAAAACTAATTTTCTTTATATAGAGGCATGAGGCAGGTCTGCCCCTCAGCTCCCTTCTCTTCCTATTAGCCACAGAGCCTCTTAATGTGGTCATTAGACAACATCTAGATATCACTGGGATCACAGCAGGGGGAAAATCATTCACTACTTGTTGTATGCAGACAACCTTCTCCTCACATTATACTGGGTGGAATACTCCTATCCCAGTGTGTGGAACATCATTGAATCCTTTGGTGCCCTCTCTAGACTAAAGGTGAACTGGAGTAAGACAGAGTTAATGCCCCTCTATGGTGGAAACCCTGACTGGGCTTTCCCAGGCCACAGAACAGTTACTCAGGCACCTGAGACTATCCAATATTTGGGCATGACTGTCTCTACAGTAGATGTCCCCAAGACATGCATCAGAGAAATCTATCCAGCTTGTTAGAGTCCCTTAAATTTGATGTGAGTAGGTGGAAAAAGCTACAGTTAACTCTAACAGGGAAAACTGCAGCTATCAAAATGATAGCTTTCTCCAAATTATTTTTCTATCTCAGTAACCTCCCAATGCACATCCACCTAAAATTTGGAAAACGTAGGAAATGCTATTTGCTAACTTCCTCTGGGAGAATAAACACTTGCATTTTAGTAAGTTTATTCTCAGGGCATCACCGAAATATTGGGGCTAGAACATGCCATAGCATTGGGCATACTAAATTAGCCATGGAGACAAACAGGTCTTACACTGGCTTGAACCGGTAAATCCCTCTACCCCACTATGGGTTGAGGTGGAGCAAGAAATATTGGGACAAATGCCACTAGCAGTCATTGCATGACCTACTCCCTAAAACCTATAAAGCCACTTTACCAATAATCTTTATTAAACATGTAGATTCGAACAGTGAAATTTCTGGTTTGGAAATCTGTAAATGTAGGCCAAATGGAACCCTTGTGGAATAATCTGGGATTCAAAATTGGGGTCTCCCTTATAAAATGGAACTCCGTCCTGGGAAACTGAGGAATACATACACCCAATTGGTGGAGACAAATTCAGGTCTTCTTAAGTTCTTTGCTCATCTCCAAGCAGATTTCAACCTTCCTAGCTGAGATCTATGTAAGTATCTTTAAATGAGACACACCCTGCAGCCATGGGTCACTAAGGACAAGGAGCATACCCTCTCCACGAATTGTGTGACTACAGAGATAGCAGGATGGGTAGCCAAACAGAAAGGGCATACATATTGACTGAATATAGAGTATTCTCATTCATGTTATTTATTCTGAGTTTTTAAACATCCAAAATACTATCTCATTTTATTATTACTTATTTATAGCTTTTGTATGATAAGTAACATCGTTTCTTTCTGTCTTTAGAAAAACTTCCCTTTCGCATATGTTTGTCTTTTTATGTAATATGTATGAAATGTAATGAACTGTTGTATATGTATGAAAAATCAATAAACTTTGCTTGTACAAAAAGAGAAATCCTACGAGGAAAGACTAAATGACCTCAGTATGTACTGTACACCATTGAAGAGAGAAGGGAGAGGGTGATATGATAGAGACCTATAAATACCTCACTGGAGTATATAAGGTGCAGGGTGGTAATATTTATCAGAAAAAAAACATGCACAAGAACAAAAGTACATGCAGTAAAGCTGGAGGAGGTAAATTCAGGAGATAGGCGAGGAAGTATTTCTTCACGGAAAACGTGGTGGATGCCTGGAACAGTGGTCCAGTGGAGGTGGTGGGGGTGAAATCAGTGGCAGGATTTAGGAATGAATGGGATAGGCAGGCATAAGGGAATTTTAGTGGAAAGCAGTATGGGGAGTGAGCCGGAGATCAAGTAAGGTATACAGTGACACTATAAGCAGGGAAAAAATGGGCAGACTGGGTGAGCCAAGCAGCCTCTTTCTGCTGTCAAATTCTATGTTTCTATGTTTCTACATGTTAATTAAGAGTATAATGTCATTTCTTGGCCAGGTTATGCTTGTTAAAGAGATTTGCATCTCAATAGATTCTTTACACGGATCAGGAAGTGAGTAATAGGACACAATAGGGTATGCATTAAGCTACAGTATATCACCATACATCCCAGGTGTGCTGTGAAGCATGCGATCACTGGTCCAGTGCCTTATTACACCCGAGGTTTGTGGTTATGCAGCTCAATGCACAGCTTGTCATGATTTACTGCATTTATGAAATAGGTTTTTAATTAAAACTTACGTCATTAAAAAACTGTTTTTATATAAAACATAATATTTTGATGCTCTCTGAAAAAGCCATATGAGGAGAAGCTAAAGAAGCTCAAGATGTACACCCTGGAGAAGAAGAGGGAGGGAGGGAGGGAGAGAGGGAATATGATAAAGACCTTTAGGACTGCAGCGACGACTCTTCTGCATTTTTAAAAGAATTTTCAACATTTTGTAGAAACTCGGCCAGGGATTGGAAGTCTCCTAGACCCCTAGCTGACTCTAAACCTGACTAAACCAAAAAAGGGCACCAAATTCAAATGAGCATCTTAGTCACCCTTGGCTTAATCGCAGGCTGCTAGTCTGCAGTCTCATTCAATCTGCTGAAATCGTGCTGGAGTGAGGACGTCGAGGGTTGAGTGCAGCACTGCTGCCTCTGCTCAGCAGTGCTCAGCCCTCTCCCCATTGCCAAAGAAAGTGCTGCAGATCATACCTGGACCTTGCTGCCTGTAACAGAGCTCACCCAGACTGCAACAGCTCCTCTTCTGGATTTTCAGGCCCACACTCTGTCCCCCACCCACGCAACCTTTTAAACACTCTCCTTTGGGGTGGAGTCGTATGGAAGGGCTTGCCTATGTGTGGTGTCAATAATTTGACTAGCCCCTGTCCAATACTGGGAAAGGTCACCAGCAGACTGAACACTTTTTTAAATCTCATTAGCATTTCCTATTTTATTTTATTTTTATTTTATTTATTTAGGATTTCGGAATTACAACCTTTGAGTTATAGACTCTTTTCCAAAGGCTCCATGTCATGAAAACAATACATTTGACATACAATTACAGTGCAACAGAGCATGGTACATATACATATTCATTTTCAACATATAATATATACAAAGACAAGTATCTATTTTATATATTACAGTGCCACAATTGCTGTCCAAGAGGAGACATTGTTGTGCGCCCATGGACCCTGGCATTAAGCCCAGCACTGAGATGGCCCTTGGCTGTTGAAGCCATGCTGTCAGTCTGCATGGTATCAAAGAAGAGTGTGAGGGGGGAACTACAGTGGGCAGGTGTACGTGTGTGAGGTTAGAAGGTCCTAGTCTTTATTCCATGTGGGGGGCATGCTCATATGTCCTTGGTCCATTTGAAGGAAGCTAATTCATGGGGCTGGCAAGGTCACCAGTAGTCTGAATTGATTTGAGTGTGGTTTCTCTCCTTATAACTTACTTTCAGAAACAGGACCTTTTTTGTCAGGCTTTCTACCGAAACTATTTGCTGTAAGGGTTATTTTGAAATGAGAGTTGAACTACTAAGGTGGTTACATTGAACCTGGGGTTGTCCATAAAGGCAATTCTTCTTCTGATTGGAAGATACATATATTTGTTGTACTTCCAGTCCTTTGGACTGAGAATTACTTATCGTAGTTCTATTCATGGCCCCTCCAAAGTGGAACAGAGTAGCCCTGAACCACCCTATTCGGGTTGGTACCTACCTAACTTGTACAGCTACCTTCCTGTGTCTGATGGTAGTCATTGTTGACTTCTTTCTGCCATTTGCTGGTCCTGAGGAAATGCAGGGGCCACTCTTAGAAACAGATTTCACCTTCTCCAATCTCCTAACCACTGAGTACGCAAAATCCTGCCCTATCCTGTGTGTTAGTTGCAGGTCTGTTATGTTCTCCACTAAAGTGATCAGGTGTAGATTGTCACTTCCAGAGGTGCTTTGTGTGGTTACTCATTGCCTTGGCAGGAGACATTGAGTTAAACCCTGGCCCCTCAACTCCCAAAGCTGCCTTAACCATCTCCTCCCTCCCTAGCTGGCTATCTTTAAAGGGTCATAAGGTAACCTATCTGAACATTCGCAGTCTCCTGCATAATATGGCTGAATTCACAGATTGGGTTGGTCATTATCAGCCTGACATACTTGGCCTTACTGAAACGTGGCTGAAACCTTCAACCCCTGACTCTGCATGTGCCATTCCTGATTTCAACGTCATCAGATTGGACTGAGCAGGGAAACAAATGAGAGAGTGGGCTAATGTTTTATTATAAAATCACCTTAACCTGTCCTCTATGCCGTACCAACAAACTCCTTTGTTCTCCTGTGAGTTTCTTCATGCTCTCCTCCTGTTTGGTAATGCGAAAAAACTGCACGTAGTCTGTGCGTACAATCCCCCATAGGGTGGTCTGCAAGGGTTATCATACCTCCTTGACTCCATTAACCCTATAGTATGTAGAAATGTATTACTGGTCCAAGGCGACCTTAACCAAAACTGGCTTGGGGGAAATACTGGACAGTATGAACAGTTATTGTCAGGCATGTCCCTCTAGCAACTGATCCGTGAACCCACCAGACTGTCTACCAATGGTGGTAAAAGCACTCTCTTTGACTGGGTGCTGTCAAATAGACCGGAGACGATCTCCCTCTTGGGCACACTCCCTGACTCAATTTCAGATCACACCCCTGTCATTTTTGTCTGGAAAGTCTCCTCCCTAAAATCCCAGGTAAAATTCTCCTGCTGAGAGATTTCTCTAAGCTTGACATGGAATCTTTCCATGCTGACATAGGGAACATAGACTGGTCAACTTTACTAGATGCTTCTGATGTTACCACTGCCCTGAATGAATTCCTCACCATTTTCACTGCACTGCAAGATAAACATGCCTCTTTTATAAAAAGGAGGGTAAGGGGCACTGTTACAAAATGGCTACATGGTAGTCTTCTTGCCCAAATGAAGGCTAGGGACAAATACTGGGCCAGGTTCAAGGCCTCAAATGATATTGCTTCATTTCAGGAGTATAGATGCTATAGAAATGAATGCAAGAAAGCTGTTCGTTCTGCAAAGAGTGAGTTCTGCAAAACAGCCCTGTTGACCTCAGCCAAAGATCCTAGGAACTTTTGGCTCAAAATCAAAAGTATTGTTAGTGGGACAGAAAGAGCAGATGTTTCAGAAGTGACCCTAAATTGTGTAAACTGCAGTAATGCTAAAACTATTGCTAAGGCTTTCAATGTTCATTTTTCGGACCTGATGGTATATACCTCACAATTTACTGGTCCTGACACTGACACAAAAGAGGTGCTTCATTGCTCCCAGTCTGAGTCTGTCTCCAGCTCCTCATTTTATCTTAAGGCTGTGACTGTTAGGGAGATGCAGATACTACTCTCTGGTCTCCCCCTGCACTCAAGTGCTGGTCATGACAACTTGGAGCCCATACTACTCCGCCTTGGTGCTCCCTTTATTGCCCTCCCTATCTTCCATGTCTTTAATCTATTGCTTGCCTCAGGGGTTATCTCTGACCTCTGGAAGGTGGCTAGGGCTGTCCCTGTTCCCAAACAAGGTGACCCTAAAAACCTTGGAAACTATTGGCCAATAGCCATCCTGTCAGCCGTTAGCAAGCTATTAGAAAAAGTTGTTGCTACTCAGCTCATGAACTATATACAAAAATACAAGCTGCTGTCATTGGCTCAGCATGGATTCTACAAGGGGTACAATACCTCCTCTGCTCTGGCAATAGTTTTCTTAGAAATCAGGGTCACTATGGACCATGGTGAGCTCACAGGTGCAATATTCGTTGATCTCTCCAAAGCCTTTGACTTGGTTCATCACGTGCTCCTAAAACAGCAGTTTCAATCCCTTGGTATGTCAGTCCCTGTCATGGGATGGTTCTCTGGTTCTCCAATTATCTTCAAGGGAGACAGCAACTTCCAAATTCAACAAAGCCCTCTCTGAGCCCGCCCTGGCAAAATCTGGAGTCCCTTAGGGGTCGGCACTTGGGCCCTTACTCTTCCCCCTGTTTGTTAACAATCTTCCCACTGTACCTTCTTACAGTAACTCCCTGGTGATCCTCATGCATTCCTGTGATGTTAGTGTCATAAACCACCAGCTCAGTGAGGATTGCTGTGCTATTCAATCCTAGCTGAAAGCAAATAAACTTGTACTGAATCTCAAAAAAACCCATGCCATGCTTTTTGGCTACCAGGCAAAAATAAAAGTATCCCCCATGCCATTGACCATAACTGACACTGATGAATCCCTAGAAAAGGTGTTGACACCATCAAGTACCTGGGAGTTACACTTGACCCTCAGCTTGATCTTGCACAACACATCCGTAATGTGTGTAGGCAGCCTTTCAGATAATTTTTTTGGAGTGGAAGTCAAATACTTCCATGGCTTGAAATTTGGAAGTCATTTCGGTTTTACTGGAGTCAAAATACTTTAGATGTCAATTTTTTGGAAGTCAAAATAATGCCAGCTGACAAATTTTGGCTAGCAAAATACTTGAAGTCCTATACTTATAGAAGTCAGCTCACTGGCCTTCTGAATACCTCCCTATAATCCATGCTACATCCACATAAATACATTCCTTAATGCTAGGAAAGGAAAATGAACAGTACAGTAATCATTTGTAGACAGTAGGGCACAGATATTCAAACTGCGCCTGGCTGTGGCGCAAGCTTGGACGCACAACTTGGCTGCGCAAGGGTGTGGACTAAGCGATATTCAAAGGAGCTGCCCCCTAGCTCAGCAACTTTGAATATTGCACCCTGACCTCCCCCAGTGTGCTTAGTGCAGTGGCACTGCGCCAGCGCAAGTGGCCAAAGTGGAGCATGGAGATGCGCTAGTGCAAGTTCCATTGATCCATGCACAGCAACCGCGATATTCAAAAGTTGACATGCAAATGGGGCTATAATGTATGCAAGGCACACATGGGGTCAGTTGCGTTCATTATGACCCCATTTGCATGTAGGTGCACCGATCCCAGATGACTTGCACCTGGCACCCTGCCAGGCAGCAGCCATCAGGGACCAACACCCCCTGCAGCCTGATCACGGGCATTTGTTTAAAAAAAGATCCCCATCCAATATCCCTGGTGGTCCAGTGGACCTCTATCTGCCTGATCACTGGCATTTGTTTAAAGAAAGATCCCCGTCCAATATCCCTGGTGGTCCAGTGGACCTCTATCTGCTCGATTGCAACCATTTGTTTAAAGAAAGATCCCGTCCAATATCCCTGGTGGTCCAGTGGACCTCTATCTGCCTGATCGTGGGCATTTGTGTAAAATAGAATAAGTTGTTCTATATCTCTGGTGGTCCAGTGGGCCGCTCTCTGCCGAATCGCGGGCATCTGTAAAAAATAAAAGTCCTATATTCCTCGTAGTCCAGTGGACCGCTCTCTGCCCAACCGCGGGCATCTGTAAAAAAAAAAGTCTTATATCCCTGGTGGTCTGGGGTACCCCCCCACCCTGCCCTAGCCCCACCACCTGCTCCCCCAGTCAGCAGGCGGGCAGCAGCACCCACCCGTCCTGCCACCCCACTGTCTGCCGACTGAGCCTCAGAGGCACGCCCATTGGCTCATGCTGTGAACCAATGGGCATGCACCACCGAGGTGTCAGCCTGGGGGCGGGCGGGTGACAAGCAGATGGGTGTTGCCACCTGCCCGCTGACCCGGGGAGCGGGGCAGGCTCAGTGGGTGGGTGGGGAAGGGGTACCCTATGACCACCAGGGATATAGGACTTTTTTTTTTTTTTTACAGATGCCCGCAATCAGGCAGAGAGCGATCCACTGGACCACCAGGGAAACAGGATGAATTATTCTATTTTATACAAATGCCTGCGATCAGGAAGATAGGGGTCCACTGGGACCACCAGGGATATTGGAAGTCTTTCGTTTGTACAGATGTCCATGACCAGGCATGGGGGGGGCACTGCCAGGTGCAGCAGGAACTCAGGTGGCCACCCACAGGTGGCAACTGCTGTGTTGCACCCTGCAATGCAGCGGCTCACCTGTGGGTGGCCATCAGTTGTTCCTTTTTTTTTGGCTTAACTTTGTGCTGGCGCAGGTAGGGATTATGCATGCATGGCTCTGCACATCCCGGGCTGAATATCGGGCTGTGTAGTTAATGCATGGGCACGCCCCCCCTACCTGTGTCTGCATACATTACTGATGCACTCCGGCGCATCAGGATTTGTGCCGCGCACTTTTCCCTTTTGAATATCATGCCGGGGCGCATCAGTGGGTTGCGCATGGCGCAACACTGTTGTGCCATGTGCAACCCTTTTGAATATCTGGGCCTATATGTTTATGTCATGAATTGTTTTTGCAAGTCCATCAAGTAACTTCATCATGCTATTGCATGCTAGCTAGTATGTTAACGTGCTTGCAGGCAGATGCCTGCTGCTACATTCAAAGTGTGGTGCTCACTCATACAGATACACACAAATAAACAGTAACAGTCAGAGAGAACTTACAAGCTTCTCTCTCTCCTTCTTATTAAAGCTTACTATCATATGTTTTAATATCACAGATCTCATTTGTATTGTATTATATATAGGGAATGAATACATATTGGACTGCAGATCTCACCAACACACATCTAGACTACTCTGTGCCCCATCAGACTGTAGTGGAATGACACATTTATCTCAGTGTGAGAGTGGTAAGGCTCAGAAATACAACACCAGTGGCAAATAAATTGGGTAAAAAAATCTGATGTTATTTAGGGATAAATACTTAGTTTTACTTATAAACACAATTAATTTCAGTTAGATCACAATTTATTTAACTTAGAACATGTTATTTCCACATAGCATCTGGAAATGGAACTCGGAATAATGGGCCACCCCTCCACACGTGGATATTACGATGGAAAGAAAGGAAGCTTTGAGCTAAAACAAGGTAAAACACCAGTAATGGTGGTATATACAGTATCAACTTGACATACTTAACATGGCTAGCAGTAGTAGAATACCTTTATCTCCACCACACAGTAGCGGTTAGACTAAGAACATTAAGTAACTCATGGTTTCGCCACTCACAAGTTACTTATTTGTCTCACGTCTTACTAGTGTAGATAAATGTGTTTTTCCTTTTCAGCCCACTGTGTATTCCCTGTATACCACAACACCATTTTCAATGGTTCTGGACTGCAGTACTGGTAATACTGTACTTGTGTTTCACCTTGTTTTAGCTAAAAACTGCATTTCTTTCCATTGTAAGTTCCCTATCTGGCCTTTTGTTATATGTGTTCCATTTCTAGAGTCTAAGAGGAAATAGCATTATAAGTTAATTAAGTTGTGGTCTAGTGAAATATATGATGTTGTGTAAGTGAAAACAAATATTTATGCCAAAGTCAAGCCCTGTCTACTTATATTCACCAGAGAAGACTGCCCTGGTAGTTTAGCACCCCCCCCCCCAAAAAAAAAATATCTAATATTGAAATCAAATGAAAGCTGTCCTCCTGTTAGACTCGGACTTCCCTCATTGACCTGATCCCCATCTAAAATGCTGAAAGTAAATTCAGACCCTTTCAGGTAGTGTAAGGACCCAAAACAACAACTTTAACAACAACTTCTTCAGGAATCCAGACAACTAAGTGACTCAGTCATCATCAGCATTAAACTGTACAGACAATGTCTTGTCCCTTTCTCCAGCTCTTTCTCCAACAACCCTCTCTTGCTCACACACAGGCACACAGCCAGCCCCAGCTAGATAGTAATGTTCTGTGAGTGACTGCCTCAGAACAGCAACTCTGTGCTTCACTGTAGATATCATTGGACAGTCACACTCTGAGGTGGTGGCTAAAAATGTGCAAAATAAAAAAAACAATACCTTTTTTATCCTTCAATGAGTGAACACTCCTCTGCTCTGCTGCAAGGCTGCAAGTGCAACTTCAACTGGTCTGGCACTTTAACTGGAGCTGGACCCACAGTTGCATACCCTGACCCAGCCAGCCAGCCAGTATCAAGGTTCGCTTTTAGCCAGGACCAGCTCTCAACTGTACATACCTTGCTCCCTCTTCCAGATGATGTTGCCGTACCACTCTTGTCCACAACATGCAGCAGACCACACTCTGTCCTCTCCCACTCCAGCAACACCCACATGGTCTCTCTCTCTGACAAGTACTGGGCATCCGAGGACCGTAACTGTAAAACTCGCTCTCCACTTGAATTCCTAATGCTCCCATCCCACCTCACTCTAAGCTGCATGCTCTCCGCACCCCGACTAAAGGCACCAAAACAGTATGTAGCACTGTGCATGCGCAAAATGAACAGAGCTGGGAGTTGGGGGGCAGGATGGCAGCACCAGAATTTTGAAAGATTAAAAAAAGAAGATTTCCATGGCAACTGCTGCCTGCCGGCAACCCATCCACAGGGCTGAAAAAACAAAAATTAAAGATGTGACATCCACACAATGAAAAACGGACATCAGTCTTAAGGAATGAAAATGTTACTGGACGTCAATGACCCCAGAGAGTACATTTTTGGACGTTCTGATGCTATTTTTGGACATAAAATATGTCCAAAATAGACTTAACTGAAGGGCTGTGTGTAGGGCTGTAAATTGCAATTTGGTACTGGCCTATAGAGCTAAAAACAATCTCACTCCTGCTGCTTGCCTTTCGCTGGCTAGAGGTGTGTTCCTTCCTATGCTATGTTATGGGCTTATATCATTTGCTTAGTCTGCTAAGACCCACCTCTCAAAATGGGATGTAGCCTATAATAACATTTGCTGTTTTGTGCTTGCTGCCTCACGTATTACTCACCACTGTGACCTGTACAACAAACTATCCTGGCTCTCTCCAGCCAATCATTAGAGTTTTTATACTAGGATGTTTCAATGATGGTGTTATCCACCCCGCCTGTCCTGGCAAAGCTTCTTAAACCTGTATCCTCCTCATATTCCCTCAGGTCCCATGGCTCTGCAGTTATTCAGGTTTCTGCTACTTACATGCATGTGGGTGGCAGTGCATTTACTACATGTGCACCCAGGCTTTGAAACTCCTTTCCTGGTCTTGTGCGTGACACCTCTTCCCATACTTGTATCCGAAACTCCCTTTGGGATCACTTGCTGCTCTCCTCAGTATGTGTTTGCACTTAAGTCACCAGTGGCTATGCCTAGCTGTGGCCCACCTACCGTTTTTGACTAAAAATCTAAATATTGTGGGATCTTTTCCCTGTTGTTCTGGTATGGGTTGTTGCCCAACAAACTGTGCCTACCTATAAGGGCTCACAAAAATGTCTGTTGGGCATTTTGGTTTTACATTTTTTACAGCAGGACTGTATTTCCTGATACCATTCTACATGTTTCTTGTCAATTTCTGGTGCTAATCCCTGTGAGGCATTCTGTTGACTGTAGTAGCACTCTCAGGCCAGCATTCTGCTGGCTGTAGGAGCAATCTTGGCAATCTTGATGTAGCGCTCTGTCAGTTACAGTAGCACTTTTGGGATGGCATTCTGTCATCTGTAGTTACAGGAACTCTCAGAGTGGTGTCCTCTCAATTTTTCTTACAAGCAATCTCGGGGCAGTATTCTGTTGGCTGTAGTTGCACATTTGCAACCCCTCCTAGAATGCAATGTTGGGGTAAGAGGGGTTCAGGACTTTGAGTAAAGGAACCATGGAGTCATCATCACAGACAACCTCAAGTCTGCTGCCCAATCCAACAAAGCAACTAGAAAAGCTAACAAGATGCTTGAACACGTAGAAAGGGGGTTTCCTAGCAGAAGGGAAGAGGTGATACTATCGCACTACAGATTCCTGGTGAAACCGCTGGAGTAAGAACATAAGAACAGAAGTAATCTGCCAGCAGATGGGTACCGCGTAGTCCATCTAGTCTGCCCATTTGACTACTCCCTCCCAAGTAGATTTATCCTTTCAGATTACCACAATGTCTATTCCAAGATAGCTTAAGCCCTTTTACTGTCTTTGCTTTCACCACCTCCTGTGGAAGTCTGTTCCATGGCTCTATCACCCATTCTGTGAAGAAGTTCTGATGTCAGTAAGAAATCCCCGTTAGACGCCTGCTGTGGGCTCTAGTTTGTAGTTCTTTATTACCTATGAAGAGACTCTGATCCTGTACTGAGTTTACTCCATTGAAGTATTTGAATGTTTCTATCATGTCACCCCTACTTCTCTGTTCCAGGGAATGCATATTCAGCTCTCTTAATCTAGCCTCATAGGGTTTCCGGTCCAGATCCTGAACCATCTTTGTGGCTCTTCTCTGCACTGTCTCTAACCCATCTATATCCTTTTTTAAGTGAGGTCTCCAAAACTGGACACAGTACTCCAGGTGAGGCCTCACCAAGGATCTGTACAGCAGGATGATCACTTTGTGCTTTCTGCTTGAGATACCCCTGTCTATGCATCCAAGGATGCCATTTGCTCTTTGCACCACCTTCTCACACTGTCTCCCTGCCTTGAAGTAGTTGGAAACCATGACCCCAAGGTCTCTTTCTAGGTTCATGACTGCTAGTTGTTCTCCTTCTAGAGTGTAAACTCCTTCTGGGTTTCTTTTTCCAAGGTGCATGACCTTACATTTCTTTGCATTGAACTTCAACTGCCAAGTTCTGGACCAGTCTTCTAGTTCCCTTAGACTGGATTCCATCTCTGAAGCACCTTCCAGTGTGTCCACCCTGTTGCAGAACTCAGTGTCATCTGCAAACAGGCACACTTTCCATGCAATCCATCTGCAATGTCACTGATGAATATGTTGAAGACGGCTGGTCCAAGCACCAACCTTTGTGGAACTCCACTGGACAGCTTATCCTCTTGTGACACTGTTCCATTCACCATTACATTCCGAGTTCTCCCTTGAAGCCAGTTCCTTACTCAGACAGTTTTATCTCCTACCCCTGTATACTCCTGCTTGTTTATGAGACTCCTGTGGGGAATGGAGTCAAAGGCTTTGCTGAAGTCCAGATACACAACATCAACTGCCCCGCATTGGTCCACTATTTTTGTTACCCAGTTAAAGAAATTTATCATGTTAGTCTGACATGATCATCCTGTTGTGAAGCCATGCTGCATAGGGTCAGGTTTCCTCCTGGACTCCAGGTAAGCTACTGTCCTCTCCTTTAGAATTGATTCCATAATTTTCCCTACAATGGAGGTGAGGCTTACTAGGCAGAAGTTTCCTGCCTCTTCCTTACTTCCACTCTTATGTAAGGGTACCATGGTGGCCCTCCTCCAGTCCTCTGGGACCTTCCCTCTCTCTAGTGATTTATTAAAGAGTTCCGCTAGAGAAGAAGCAAGTTCCTCCCTGAGCTCCTTTAAAATTTGAGGCTGGATTCCATCCGGTCCCATGGCTTTGTCAATTTTTAAACTTATTTAGTTCCTCGTGGATTCTCTCTTTGGTGATGGGGCTGGTGTCCACTTCCTTATTCTGGTGTATCTTACTTCCCAGTGTCAGCCTGTTTACATCATCTTTTCTTGTAAAAATGGAGCAGAAGTATTCGTTCAAATCTTGTGCTTTCTTGGTGTCCTCTTCTACTTGTTAATCTTCTTTTGCTTTAAGTCTAACTACTCCCCCCCCTTGCTGTTTCTCTTTTCTCTTATGTATCTATAGAAGGTTTTGACAACCCTTTTCCTTTGGCAATTCTCTTCTCTATTTGTGCCTTTGCCACTCTGATTGCCTTACTTGTCTTTTTGAGCCTCGTTCTATATTCCTCCCTATCATTATTCTTTGTTTCCTTATATTTTCTGAATGCTTTTTTCTTTTCCTTAACTCATGATGCCACTTCTTTTGAAAACCATAGAGGCTTTTTTCTTCTTTTGGTTTTGCTGATCATCCTTGTACATTGTGCTGTGACCAGGTTCAATGATGTCTTTAGAGTGATCCAGCTGGTTTCAACATCCCCAAGTGACTTGTTTTTATATATGCTTTTGAAGGTGGATCTTATTTTGTTGAAGTCACCATTTCTAAAGTTAAGGAACTTCAGTTTGGTGTGACTGATATCTGCCTGCCTGCTGACTGAGAACCATTGGGGTAGAGAGGCTAGAACTTGGGGCACCTTCAGCTCCAGGAGTTACAATCTCTGAGTCCACAACACTTGGCTCACATGGAGAGCTTTCTGATACTGACAGTGAATTATCATGGCACTCAACACAATCTTCCTGTTCTGGTATGTCACCAGTCTGTTCCAGTCCATCATTTTCCTCCCCTGAAAGCTCAAACAATTCAACCATACACAATGATTCCATATCATCTGACTTGATGCTTTGCACTTCACTTTCTGAGAGCATTGGCTCCAGAGACAAAGCTGGGGGCTTAGACAGTCCAGAAGGCCCAGCTTCATCTCCAGTATTGACTAGGGGATTGCCCTGAAACAACTGACTCAGTTTGTAAGAAGGGTAGTATTCAAAGTCACACTCACTTTCCTCTGATATGGACTGACAGTCATACTCAACTGGGACTTGTGGAGGGGAGCACTTTGACTCAGTTTCTGTAGATGCAGACTTTCTTGATTTTTTCTTAGCAGCAGCTCTAGTCACTGGTCCAGAGGGGCATTTTCTGGGGGCTCAGACTCAATCAAGATTTGTCCAATGGGCAGTAAATTATTTCTATGCATTGTTTTAACATCTTTTGAATTATTCTCAGGCCTTACTTTATACACAGGCAGATCATATAGTTTGCCCACTACAATGTGAGGGAGATGGTGCCACCAGTCAGCAATCTTATGTTTGCCATGCAGTCCCAGATTTTTTAGCAATACCGATCTCCCTCCTGGGTTGCTGTGCTTTCACCTTTTTATCATTCCTTTCTTTGTTGGCCAGATTTCTTTTGGCAGCCATGGTTTGAGCCAGTTAGTCGCATGATTTAGCTGGGCCTTTAACTTTTGCACATACTGTAAATAGTTGTCAGCTCAAACCCCATCAGGAGAGACCCTAAAACACACATCTACTGGCAATCGAGCTTCTCTTCCAAACATCAGGCAGTAGGGGGAGAACCCAGTGGCATCACTTTTGGTGCAGTTGTAGGCATGTACCAGGGTGCTAATTTGTTGTCTCCATCTAGGCTAGTCCTTTGGGTGGAAGGTGCCTAGCATATCTAGCAAAGTGCTGTTGAAACATTCAGGCTGTGGGTCCCCCTGGGGGTGGTAAGGGGTGGTTCTGGACTTTCGCACTCCCCACAGTGAAAGCATCTCTTTGACCAGATGACTCTCAAAGTCTCTCCCTTGATCAGAATGGATTCTTTGTGGAGCCCCATAGTGAACAAAAACATTTTCTACAAGTACTTTTGCCACAGTGGATGCCTTCTGGTCCTTGGTGGGGAAAGCTTGGGCATATCTTGTAAAATGGTCCATGACCACCAGCACATTACTAATATTTATTTGATCTGACTCCAAACTCAGAAAATCAATACAGACCAGCTCCATGGGTGCACTGGTGGTGATGTTAACAAGGGGGGGGCAGTCCTCTGGGGCAAAGCTTTCCTCTGTAAGCAGCGACTACAAGTTTGAATGTGTTGCTCCACATCAGCCCCCATCTTAGGCCAATAGAATCTGGATCTCACCAAGTCAAGTGTTCTGTCTATACCAAGGTGCCCCATGTGGTTGTGTAAGGACCTCAGTACTGAGTCTCAAAAGGCAGTGGGCAGCACTAGTTGTTGTTTGTCTACTTGTCCCCCCTTTGTCTACTGTTTCTCTGTATAACAGTCTATTGATCAGTTTCAACTTGAGACCTTCTTTGTATAACAATGCAGTTCTTAGATCAGTGGAATGTAATTTGGACACATCTTTCCCTGCATAGAGGGCTACTAAAGCTGATTTGATCATGGGATCATGGGATTGAGCCCACCGAATACTGTCATTGTCTAGCTGAGGCAGTGCACCAATGTCTATTGCAGAAAGTGGCAATAAGCAGCAGGCATGCAATTCTCAGAGTGTCCCAAACAATCCACCATACAGTCCACTGCATCTGTGGACATTTGTTCCTCCCTGTCAAACTTCTGGCAGAGTGCTCAAATAACAGGTTCCGACAGTCTGACCCTGTCATTCTGGGGAACAGGCCTCTGGGAGAGAGCATCAGCATCTATGTGATTCAGGCCTGCTCTATATTCAACAGTGTAGTCATATGTAGATAATGCAGAAAGCCACCTATGGCCAGTGGCATCCAGCTTAGCTGAAGTCTGCACGTAGGTCAAAGGACTATTGTCAGTTTTTACTAGTCTCTTAGTCCCATACAAGTACTCATGGAATTGATAAAAAATAGCCCACTTCAAAGCTAGGAACTCTAACTTATGTACAGGATAGTTCTTTTCGGATGGGGTCAGGCTTCTACTGGCAAAGGCCACTGGTCTCAGGCCATTCTCATGCTCTTGGTACAACACAGCCCCCAACCCTTGCAAGCTAGCATCAGTGTGCAGGACATAAGGTTTTGTTGGATCAGCATAGGCCAACACTGGAGCATGGGTAAGTTGATATATGATCTCAAGAAAAGCAGTCTCACAATCAGGAAACCAGCGGGACCCAAATACTTCACTTGGATGAAAATAAACTCTTTCAGTCTCGAGGGATGCTGACTTTTTATATTTTTTGTGGGTTGGTGGATACCCTTGAGTAAGGTTAAGTAAAGGGAGGATCACTCTTGAATAGTCCTTGATGAAACGCTGATAATAACCACAGAATCCCAGGAATCTTTGCAGTTCTTTTAAATTTTTGGGCTGTGGCCAGGTGGTCAAGGCCTTGACTTTACTTGGGTCAGTCTCTATTCCCTCAGTGGATACTATGTGTCCCACATACTTTACTGATGTTTGAAAGAATTGACACTTATCAATGGACAGTTTAAGGCCAAAGTCTTCCAGCTGGTCCAACACCTTGAATAATCTGCTCTCATGTTCCTTCAGTAAGCTGCCAAACACAATAACATCATCTAGGTATACCAGGCACTCTAGTAAGTTCATGTCCCCCACTGCACACTCCATCAATCATTGAAAAGTGGCTGGGGCACCTGAAATCCCTTGAGGCATCCTCATGAATTCATAGAAGCCAAGCAGACAGATAAAGGCTGTCTTCTCATGGTCCTCTGGGGCCATCAGGATCTCGTAGTACCCACTGTGGAGATCCAGCACAGAGAACCACTTGCTCCAGTTTAGGCAGTCCAAAGCATCCTGAATGCAGGGCATTGTGTACTGATCAGGGATAGTCCGCTGGTTTAAAGTGCGATAATTCACACACATCCTTACTGTCCCATTCTTTTTTCTTACTACCACAATGGGGGAAGCATAGGGGCTTCTGGATTCTTGTATTACACCAGCAGCTAGCATCTCTTGCAGATGCCGTCTTACATCATCTATATCAGCAGGTGCCAGGCGTCGAGACCTCTCATGAAATGGCCTGTCATCATGCAGCTGGATAAGTTGCTCGGCTCCTTGCATGCATCCTATGTCCCATTCCTTTAAAGGAAACACATGGTCTCTCTGGGCAAGCTTCTCACTGATCCTCACTTTCCATTCAGCTGGCAACAGGGAGTCACCGAAATCAAACAAGTCAGGCATTACTATGTCATTCTTCCCCGAACTCTTGCTACTAGATAGCACTGCAATGTCTGCACAATGCACATTAGCCAGGGTGCAACCTCTATTTACTCGAATCTCTCTGTCAGACACATTATGAACTTGAACCATTACCCTTCTGGCATAAGCATGGGCTCCAGCAGGCAAAATAATAGGCTTGACCAGCAGTCCCTCAGGCAATTTTCCATCGCCTGGTGCATCCAACATTAATATTTTATTCTTGACATCCTTTCTGATATGGACCTCTCCCTGTAAGGTACACTGGGCATTTGGTGCCAGGATCAGAGACTCAGGATCCTTTTTCCAGCCAACTCCAACCGGTTCCTCTGGTTCCACTTTGTCAGCATCTCTCTCTGCCTCATAGGCCTTCTTGATCAAGGCCAGAATTCTTAAAGCTCTACTAATCTTTGACCCCTGTTTTTCATAACACAACTGTGCCAGCCATCCAAACATATGTGCATTAGTCCCAATTAGTAAAGGAACCCCATCATACAGTCCAGTAGGGGGACACACTAAGGCCAGGGTCTCTACTTGCTCTGCCACCCCAGCCACGGAGGTGGGAAAAGACAGCCAAATCTGGATACATCCCGAGTAGGGGTAGGCCTTCTCACTTAACCCCCAGACATGCAGCCCCTCCAACGGTTGTTAGGGTACATCAGACGAATGCTTCTGATACCAGTCTTGGAACATAATTGTCACTTGGGAGCCACTGTCTAATACAGCTCTTGTAGACACTCCATTCGCCTTTACAGTGGTCTCCATGGAGGGACCCACTATCCTGAACCAGTCTGGAGAGGTGGTAGCGGGGGCCTGGCCAAATGATCTTGCCACAAAGGAACGTAAGTTAACATTTTTGGGACCTTCACTGTGGTCATTTCATGCACCTCTTAACCACTGTTTCGTGCTCCAAAGCTCTCCTTGTAGATGGCTCACCACTCTCTCAAAGTCTTTCCGAGACCGGCATTCCCTCTTCACGTGCCCATCCTTCCCACAATTATGGCAAAATATGTCAGCTGAAGTTTGGGGTGACCGAAGCATCACATTGGTACTGTCAATAGAAAACCTTGGTGCCACCTCAGCCGTCGGTGAGGTGGACATTTGGAGACATCTCTTCAGTTCCCTCACTTCCATGGCCAAGACATCAAGTTTCGAGCTGTTGTCAACATGAGGTGCCTGGGTGGGCACCCCCATCCCCATAGCAGAAGCAGTCGGGCAAGTGTCAGTGCCCATACTCATAGGAGCGGCCTTCATGATGAGACTGTTGCTTTCCTAATCTCCCTCAGCAGTTCACCCCATGGTGGCACACCCTTTTCCTTCTCAGAACACTCTTTAACTGTCAACCCTTGCCCCTGAACTTCACTTGACGGGTCACCCTCAGTCATTCGGGTCATAGCAGCAGCTATTGGTGCAAGTACCTCCCGGGGTCGCCTTTTCTCAACTACTCGAATTTCTCTCATTAGCTCATCATAGGAGGGTGGGGATTCCAGTTGATTGGCCAAGCATAACTGAAGCAACAGCAGTTCTGAGAAGGGGGCAGACTTAAGGATCCTGTCCAGCCTGGTTCGGTCCAATTCAATCGCTGGCAAACTACCCTTTCTGAGGTATTCTTGCAACAATTTTTCCAGCCGAGATACATACACAGACAACAATTCCCCTTGATACTGTTGTGCATTTCTTACTCTCCACCACAGGTCCTCATCGGAATCTGGGCTCCCATACACATTCTCCAAGGCCTCAAGATAGTCCTGTGCAGTTGCTTCAGGGTTACTGGCCCGTTTGGCACAGATGGTAGCCAGGGCAGGACCTCGGAGGCTCTCACTTACCCTCTTTCACTTTTCTGCTTCTGAGCATTGCCATTCTAGCACTTGTGGGGCAACATAGTCTATCCAGGTCTCCCAGTCATCCTCCCCTTGTAGGGTGGGAAGGGTACCGGAGAAAATTTTTAACCTGCGGTAAGAGTTGTGACTATTGGCAGGTACAGACATAGGGACTTGCACTGGCTCAGAAGGACGGGCAATAACGGGTGCTGGAGGGGGAGAGGGTGTTGGTGGAGGAACATTCTCAGGTGGCAATAATAGTTTCTTTAAATCCTCCACAGTTTTCCCTTCCTCCAGCAACAATTTAGCAAATTTCTCCTCAAAAGTTTCAGATAGTGGGGGCTCATTCTCCCCGGGGTCTTTACTGTCTTTAGTTATTACTTTCCAGGCAGTGAGGGCTTCTTCTGGGGTAATGGTCTGTTGCACTTTAGAACTGTCTATAGGGTCCTTACACTCTATTAGAGCCATGAAAGTTTGGGCGAACAGATCAGCCAGCCGCCCCACCACCACAGGGTTTTGTAAACATTCGACCTTGGAAAGTATTCCCTCTACAGTGTCCGTACTGGTACCCAGCAGGATATCTAACACAAGTACAGCATTTTGGGTGTCAATCTCCTGCCCAGTACACTATTTCACCAACTGGTGTACAGCCACTTCTGTTGGGGTACCCATTTATTTTTAACAGTAATTCGTAAATGTGGCCACTAGAGGACACACAATCCCAGTGGTGCCTCCAAAATGTAACCCCCAGGTGGTGCTGTCCCAAGGGCTACTACCCCTACCTGCATAACTGCTAACAGGTTAAGGGGCCTAGGTCCAATGGTGGGTGCCTCCACCCAGAGGTCAGGGTTAAGACAGTCTGGTATGACTTGGTCACAGCCCTCTGGGTCACTGCAACCCCCCCCTTCTTCCCACTAGTGGCCCACCCAATATATCAGAAGTACCTTCACAGTATATACTTACCCTCAGGACTGGTTCGATTAGCTTGACTCTGGGGACCCCCTGTATAACAAGATGATACAATGCAAAAGCCACAGTGCAACACTTTAACATAAGTGAATACCTCAGACAGTGTAACTTTGCTGAAACAAACAGATCTGATTTATTTAGGGGACTATAACAAGGACAGGGGAAAATCAGGTTAATTAGTTTAGACACCTTAATAATCACAGTACTGTGCGCATGTTCAGAGTCCCAAATTGTCACTTTCACTGGGTACCCAGGATGGGGGGGGGTAGCCAGGATCGGTGCAGCTGGATGCGGCCCTGTGATGGAAAAACACTTGCACAATACCCCATTGTAATCCAGAGCCGGATGGCTCAGTTCATGAAGAAATGAAACAGCAACAAATAGATGACACACTTGCAATTTGATAAACAGATGGCAGGGAGCTACCCTGCTTTGTACTCACAAGACCCAATGCTGGGAACTGGATGGAAAGCAGATTGTCCTGGATTGCCAGGAGGAGCAGAACATGTGGAAAAGGTCCTTGTGACTGGACCCCACTGCAGTTTAGAACAAATAGATGTAGTCTGGATTAAACTGGGGTTTACTCCCAGCTTCATGCACTCAATTCACTGTACAGGGGATTTGAAACGCGATTCCCCACAAGCACTACACACATTTATAGGTAAAAGGAAAGTATTATACCAGGCAGGCTGCTTCTCAATCCTGACCGCAATTACTTCATGATACCCCGGGAGAACACACAGCAGCTTCAGTTCCTGACAGACTGAGCGTGATTCAACAATTTTTCCAGTCTTCTATAGGGTAATCCTGGTTTCTACTCTTCAGATCTCCTTAATTCTCTTCACAGGTCAGATTCAGTCTGAACAGGCACTTGCACAAGCTGCAGACCGAAACTTAGGGCCTTACACATGATTCCCACGCTAAAACTACACACCGAAGAAGCACACAGTTCTCTGTCTCTTCACTGCCTAAACTGATCTGATCTTTCCAGTAGACAGAGCCAGGCATTTCCTTTGAGCTCCTTCCAGTTCAGTTGGCTGGTTTGGCTGTCACTCACAGTAAACTCCCCCTGTTGGTGGAAAAAAGGCACCAAAGTCCAAACTACAATTCCCAGAAGCATTGGCCATACAGTATATAGGTGGCTGGCTCCACAATGAGAGTCCCAGTTCTGATTTGCCAGCAGCAGGCTCAGTTTCAAAGGTCCCCCCACACTGATTGGTCCAGTTCAGCAGTTCAAAACAAGAATGGGGGCCTCGGCAAACTCAGTTCTGACTGCAAAGAAAAGCAGGTTAGACAAACTGTATTTTCGTTATTACTCTAAATGAGGTCTGGCAAACAGTTACATCTTTGAAAAGTGCTCACTCTGCCCACTTAGTGACTTCAGAAATGGAGCGATTTGGCAGCAGCTGGAGTGGGACTCAAGCAGGGAAACACACAGACCCCCATCCAAATTAATTATATCTGCAGGCAGACAGCTCTTAAAGAGACAGTACCAGAGGCTCTAAAAGCACTCACAGATAAACGGCTTAGACGCCGAACACCATCCAGGCTTGGAGCATTCAAGCAAGCTCCTGGAAGACTTTTGGGAACCCCCATTTGCAGGGGGGGTTACATATGCTTTTGAAGGTGGATCTTATTTTGTTGAAGTCACCATTTCTAAAGTTAAGGAACTTCAGTTTGGTGTGACTAATATCTGCCTGCCTGCTGACTGAGAACCAGACTGACCTGTAGTCACTGGAATCCAGATTGATTCCTACTGACATGTCTGAAACCCTGGCACTGTTAGTAAGCACAAGGTCTAGGATAGCTTCCTCTCTTGTGGGGGTATCCACCATCTGTGTCAGGCCTACCCATTGCAGGGCAATGAGGAATTTCCTGCTTCTTTCTGAGGAGGCTATGTAGAAGGACCAATTCACATCTGGCAGATTGAAGTCCCTACAGGTAGCAACTCTCCTTTGTCCACCATCATTAGCAACTCTCCTTTGTCTGCCATCATTAGGATGGATTCAAGAAGCTCTTTGTCATTTTCCACTACTTGGGATAGTGGTCTGTACACAACACCCACCCTGATTGGGGCCTTGTCTCCAGTTCCAATGGTGACCCATAGGATTTTGGCCTCATTGGGATTTATCTGGCTTTCAGTGGCTTTGATCTCTTTCTTGATGTATATTGCAACCCCCCCATCTTTTTTTCCCTTACAGTCTCGTCTGAACAGAACATAACCTGGGATGGTGACATCGCAGGTGTCGGTCTCGTTGAACCATGTATTTGTCACTGTGACCCAATCTAGGTGAGCTTCTGTCATTATGGTGGTGAGGTATGGTATCTTATTTGCCAGACTGCAAGCATTTACACACAATGCATGTCATGTGTGGCTTCCATGTCTCTATATTTTTTTTTTTTTGTGCCTTTCACTATTGGTCTAGCTAGGACTATCTGCCCTGTAGCTTTGTCATTAAATATTGTGGGTTGACTTAGAGATGTGTTTGCAGGCCCAGATGTAGGCCAGACCAGACAAAAGAATGCTGATTGATGATGGGGAGGAGCATCTACTGTCCCCTGAGGCATATTGGGTGATAATGCTCTCTCCCCTTTCCCTATAGATGCATTTGTAGTCCCATTAGTAGGTTCTGCTGGATGAAAGAATGAGTTACTGGCTGGTGCTGGGGGAGAGACATCTACTTCCCCTTGAAGCATGCTGGGTGATGATGCCCTCTCCCCTTTTCCTAGTTTTTCCTAGTTTAAATGCCCCAGAAAAATCTGGCCCTGTGGCACCGAGGGTTGAGGCACTGGACACCACACCTCGTGCCATGCCGGCAACCTGGGTTCGGGAGTGAGCTCGGGTGCTGGGTTTGGCAGGGGAGGAATAGGATGGAGCGCCACTGGGCTGTTCTCCTGTCCTGGGGGAGGGTGTTGGGTGGCTCGGTGCTCTGGCGACCCCCGGTGGAGATTGAAGGCATCACAGGGCACTGGGCGATGCGTATACCACCATGGCCTGTCGCATGGGTGCAGCCATGCGCTGTGAGTGGGGATACATCGCCAATACATGGAGGAGGGAGGGTACTAAGGGTCGTGAAGGGAGAAAACCCTCCACGGCCGGATAGGCGATGGTTTCTTCCAGCGTGCCGCCACACGTCCAGTGCCGGTCTCCCATCACTGCCCCTTCGATCTCTCTGGGGCTGTTAGCTCCCACGGCCTTGAGGAGTAATAACGACTTTGAAGATGATGGGAGGGATGGCGGATGGTAGAGCAGTTAGGTCAGCTGGGATAGCCCGAGAGAGTTCTGGATAGAGGAGTGAGGAAAGAGAATTGAGAAAAATAAATAAATAAATAAATGCCCCAGAAAAACGTAACATTTTTGGCCTAGTGTTTGGGTTCTTGAGGTGGAGACCAAAAATATCTGAAGAACTCCTGTTCCCAGAAGTTTTGCCAGTCACCAACAAATTGGTATCCTTGTTCCTGGCACCAGTCTTTGAGCCAGGTATTGAGTTCAGTCATCTCTTGTTCTCTGATTTCCTGACTTCTGCTGCCCTTTACCCAGACAGGCAGGATCTCCAAGGAGGCTATTACAGACTTAAGAGAATTTAGTTTGTTGCTCAGTGTAGTGAAATTTTTTTTGGTTTCCACCTAACAAATAGCCAGGTTGTTGTTCCCAGGAGTACCATGCATAGTTCTGAACTTTGCATCTACGAAAGAACAGGGATAATTTGGAGTCCAGCCAGAGAGGGCCACAGAAATGATTCAGGGCAACAGGGAAAATCCTGTAAGGAGAGTCTGGTCAGTCTTCTTAACATGTACATACTTGCAGCCAGGAGGGAGAGGTGGAACATGATAGAGATCTTAAAGTTCCTGCAGGAAAGGAACAGGTGGACTACAGTGAGCTTTTCAGCAAAAGTTAGAGAAATGCAATGAGAGTTCAAGCATAGAGGCTGATGAGGGGAGATTCAAGAAAGATATGTGTAACCCCCTCCCCAGGAGCTTTAATTTAATGGCTCCCTGAATTTCACACATCAAAGGCACTAGCCACCACTGACAGAGCCTCTGCCCCCTAACTGGATTGAGAATCCCTCTATTGCTGCCCAACTCAACTGGACATGCAAGTGTACCCACAAAGGACTAATTTGGGACCCAAAATATTTGCTAAACTGCAGAACTATGTGTAAATCAAGACTATGTAGAAAGATTGCCTTTGAACTACAAATCAGCAGTCATCTTCATCACCTCTGACCCTAGCTGGCATGGTGACAGGATCAGAGGGAACAGATTAACCAATCAGGATTTGATTACCTGAGAAAAGATTCTCAAGGACTTGTGGACTTGCAGTGGACATTATTACAGCAGGTGTCTTTGCAGCATCCAATCACTTGTCAAGTGACAGACCTCCAGGCTTTTTTAGCTTTGACTGACAGCTCAACCAACCAATCTGGAGCTGCAATTCCCCAGTGAACAGCCAGTGTACTGTTGATAGACATCTTGCTGCTGTGTGTTGCATAGACAGACTGCGCATCTACCAGAGGCAGAGTGTGAAGCAGAATTCCTGCTGTGTAGGAAAGAAGGTAATCACATACTAACCGCCACGTGAAAGAGAAAGTGAAAGTTGTAAAAATCCAGCAGAGACTTTTGTTGTGCTGCAGTCAGTGATTGAGAACTGTGAGCACAGCTAGTCTGGGAAGCTGTCATCAAGTATCAAAGCATGCTAGTTATTGCCCCAAACAAGGACCAGGATGCCAGGACAAGGTGTGTTGGACAGATAAGACTGAATTTTCACAGGCAGAGCTGCCCTGCATGCACTGGGGAACTGAGCTTGAATTCTGATAGGTCAGAAGAGGCATTGCTGGAGAAATAGCTTGTGTACCAGCTAACACCAGAAGTATTGAAAGAGAGGGAGATATGGGTGTAGTCCATACCAGAATTAAAGGCAGACATGGCAGGACAGGCAATCCTAAGGTGCATAAAGAGGGGTAGGAGGAAACCACACATTGTGGTACATGTGGGGACAAGCCTAGCAGGGGGAAACCAGTGGAGGTAACAAGGAGAGGACTGAGGATGTGGGAAGGTTGTGCGAGAAGACTGGGGAGTCTGTGGCCTTCTCTGAAGTGCTCCCAGTATCCTGCACAAGCACAGTGAGAAAGGAGAGGATTACAGAGTTGAACACATGGTTGATAGAATGATGTCGAACTAAGGGGTATGGGGTTGTGGGCGGCTGGGGCAATACCTGGGATGATAACAACCTGTTTGCAAGGGATAGGCTGCACCTGAGTGGGGAGGGGAAGGAGGTATTAAAACAAAGACTAGGGAGGTATATTGCGACAAGGGTGGATTTAAACTAGATGGGGGTGGTGGCAAGTGGACATCAGGTAGGCAGGTATCCGACAGAGTGGAGTCACAGCCTACCCCCCAGGCTAGCAGGGAAGAACTCGGGGCAGCCAAAAAAGGAGGGAGTAGAAGGGAGGAGATGGAGGCTAGTGAAGGAAAAGGGGCATTATGGAGGGTGGTCTCATTGAATGCAAGAAGACTAAGAAACAAATCCGCCTAGCTACAGGCACTCTTAATGAGGAGGGTGGATATTGCAGCTGTCACAGAAACATTGGCAACTGAGCACCAGGACTAGAATCTGGCAATCCCAGGATACAAATTATACAGGAAGGACCGAAAGGGTGGGGTGGGGTGGCAGTCTATGTGAGGGATGGGATCAAATGCACAAGGGTTGAGGGAGAAGAAAGGAGAACAGAGGCAATCTGGCTGCAGCTCCAAGACTCAAGGGGTAGGAAAGTGAGGTTTGGGGTGGTATACAGGCCACCGTCCCAGTCTGAGGGAGCTTGACAGGGAGTTAGTGGGACAAATCAAAAAGGTATGTAGAAAAGGGAAGGTGGTCATTGTGGGGGATTTCAACTTGTCAGGGGTTGACTGGAGCATTCCGGTCACCTCCAGTGCTAGGGAGCAAGTGCTTCTGATGCGATCCAGGAGGGTCTCCAGACACAGCTGGTTAATGTACCTACTAGCTAAAGGGGTACATGACATTACGCTTCTGTCTTTTCGCTCCCTGTCTTCTCGCTCCCAACATTATGCTCCCACTCAAACTCACTCCAATGTCAACATGCTTCCACCCAAATCGCTCCCATAGTGTCACATTCAAGGTGCAATATGGGACTTGTGGGTACAGAATAATGTATGTACACTGTCTTTTGAGACTGGTACTGTGCTGCACGAAATAACTTGCTATAACCCAAACTGCCAAGAACAAACTAGGGATCAGAACTTTGGGTATATAGAATCAGGAGTTGAGCTGAAGTTAATGGCATTTAGCTGGACAATGTGCTTGGGCTTGGTCAAATACAAGATTTTTTGTTTGTTTGTTATTCTCTTGGTAACCAGATAAGATTGCTAGGCACTAGGCATGCTTGTCTGTTTTCAGGGACTCCATGTCTCAACCAGATTTTTAAATTTCATTTATGTTTAGTGGCATTTGAGTGCATTTGAGCTAACAAAAGAGAGTGAATGTGGGAGTGAGTGGGTCTGCAATGTAACAATGTAACAACAAGGTATACAGTCTTTATTTCAGATTCTTGTTTTCTTTCAAAACAACTAGGTATACAGTCTTATATCAGATACTTGTTTTCTTTCAAAACAACTGAGTATACAGTCTTATATCAAATACTTGTTTTCTTTCAAAACAACTAGGTATGCAATCTTATATCAAATACTGTGGGAGCGAGTGGGAAAGCGAATGGCATCAGTGTTTAATGTCATAGGCATGAAATGACGCCGGAGTGAGTGTTGGGGCGAGAAGTTGGGGAGTGAAGAGCGGGAGTGAATTGTCGTGCTCCCAGGCTAAAGAACACTTTAGATCTGGTATTGTCGAATGGGGATGCAGTGAGGGAAATAAAGGTAGAGGACCCACTAGCTGACAGCAATCACCAAATAGTGTAGTTTAATATCACGATGTGTGGGGAGCCAGAGAAATCAGTTACTCGGGTGGTGAACTTCAGGGGGTGGACTTTGGGAGGATGCAGGAAGTACTGAATGGGAAACTGGAGGGCATAAGGCAGGAGATGGACATGGAGCAGAAATGGCATATTATTAAATGGAGGCTTACATAGGCAACAGAAGCCTGCACCAAGGCACAGAGTAACAGAAGCAGAGCAGGAAACCATGCTGGTTGAACAGCGAGGTTGTGGAGGTGGTGAGGGAAAAACGAGTGGCACACCTGAGGTTTAGGATGACAGTGAAGGAAGTGGACAGGGAGGAATATGCAAGATGGTCCAGGGAGGTGACTAGAAAAGTGAGAGAAGCCAAGGCCCAGAGGGAGCTGAGATTAGCACAGGGAATTAATGGGGGAGAAAGACTTTCAGATACATCAGGGAGAAAAGGAAGTGCAAGGAGACAATAGTGAGGATAAAAGGGGTGGGAGTGGACAGAAAGGGAGGAGCAGGCAGAAGCACTGAATGAATACTTTTGTTCAGTGTTCATGGAAGAAAGTGGGGACCGCTACCAGCATGGGCTGGGAGGGTGGGGATAGGGGGAGAGGAGGCAACAGATGGAAGAAATGAGACAAATAGAGTCTCAGAGGGACTGAGGGCACCGAAGGTAGACAAGGCACCAGGGCCAGATGGTATCCACCACAGGGTACTGAGGGAGATGGTGGAGGGAGATGGCAGAGGTGTTGGCAGAGCCACAGCTCACTGGAGTCAGGATGTGTGCCACTGGACTGGAGCTTGGCACATGAAATACCATTACACAAGAGTGGGCTAAGGGATGAACTGGGTAATTATCATCTGGTAAGTCTCACCTCCATAGTGTGCAAACTCATGGAAATGATACTAAAGGAAAGACGGGTGTCGTACCTGGAGGACAATGGCCTCCAGGATGTGAGGCAGCATGGGTTTATTTCTGGGAAGTCTTGTCAAACCAACCTCATACAGTATTATGACTGGGTGACAGATGAGCTGAATAAGGGTCATGCGGTGGATGTTCTTTACTTGGACTTCAGCAAGACCTTTGATTCGGTGCCTCATGGGTGGCTTGGGGAGAAGCTAACTGGTGTAGGGGTGGGGCAAAAATGATGAACTGGATTACAAGCTGGCTGAGTGGCAGGCTGCAACAGGTGGTGGTGAGAGGGGAGCTCTCAACTCCCAGGCCAGTGATGAGTGGGGTGCCACAGGGCTCTGTGTTGGGGCCAGTATTGTTTGGGCTCTTCATATCAGACATTGCACATGGGGTGGTGAGCAAGGTAAATCTGTTCGCTGATGATACCAAAATCGGAGCAGTGGTAGATGGAGAGGATGGATGGAAGCAGCTGCATGGGGACCTATGCAAGCTACAGGAGTGGTCAGAGAGGTAGCAGCTGGGGTTCAATGCAAAGAAGTGTAAGGTTATGCACTTTGGGGTGAAGAACCCAAGGAGAGAATACTGGCTGGGGGGGGTTAATCAATCAATCACGTTATTTAACCAGGCATATACACCATTGAGCAAGCTCATTTTCAAGGTGGTCCTGGGGATCACTGAGGAGGAGGAGAAGGACCTAGGGGTAATGATAACAGGGACCATGAACAACACTGCCCAGTGCAGGAGAGTGGCGGCAAAAGTGAATAAAATGCTAGGGTGCATAACGAGGGTTTTTTTGTCCAGGCAAAGAGAGGTGATCTTGCTCCTCTGCAGGTCGCTGGTAAGGCCGCACTTAGAGTATTGTGTGCAGTTTTGGAGGCCATACCTAAAGTGTGATATCAGGCTACTGGAGGGGGTACAGAGGAGGGCGACAAAGATGATATGTGGAATGGAGGAGACAGACTATGACAGCAGGCTGGGAGACCTGAATATGTACACCCTGGAGGATAGAAGGGACAGGGGGACATGATAGAGACATTCAAGTATCTGAGGGGAATCAATAAGGATGGGGCAGATGGGGTCTTTAAGTTAAGGAGGGGAGGTCACCAGGGGCATGGGCTAAGAATAGAGGGGAAAATTTAGGAAGGAAATGAGGAGACACTATTTCACAGAGAGGGTGGTAGCAAAATGGAATGCCCTACCAAAATGGGTGGTGTCATGTAAATCTGTGAACAGCTTCAAAAGGCAATGGGACAGGGAACAGGGGAGAGTGAAGGTGGGGAATGTGGGGGTGGCAGTGGGATGACAAAGGGAAGGGGTGTGGGGCAGCTGCAAACTAGGGGCGTTGGCTGCACACTTAAGCAGACTTGGATAGACCAGGTGGTCCATTTCTGCTGGCACATTCGTATGTTCATATGTTCATAGACAGAAAAGTGAAACCAGCCAGAGAAGGGCTTGCTGCAAAATGTACCATTATTCCTGCACATTGAGGTATGCCCCTGGCCTGGAAAACTATGAATACATTTGGGGCTTGTTCTGCAAAACAACAGCCATATCTTAGTTTGGGAAATCTTATCTTTTAATGGACTAGGCCATCTGGCTGGGATTTACATACCCCTTAAGGGTTTGACAGCCTTTGGGTGTGGGGTTTAAGTTGCAAAGCATTGTTAATGATTTAACTGTACCTCCACTGGCCAACTATATGCAAATGTCATCAGGCCTGCTACGTTTCCATGTCTAAGTACTTAATGAAGCACCAGGAGCTCCCTTCTAGTAATAAAGGTTTACACTACTGTGGGGAAGAACGTAGCACTCTCCAGTACAAGTGAGCAGAAAAAAAAAATCCATACCAGGCAATGCATAGTATGGGGAATGTGCAGTGTGTTAAAGGGCTGAGCCTAGAAGAGCTTTTTCAGCACAAGGTAACAATATTTGATTTTGCCTAGTAGAAGGGTGTGAAAACGGCAGACAGTGTGATACCAGCTGTGCTTAGAAGGGCACAGAAAACTCAGTCACGTCTGCGCTGCCCACCTCAAATGACCTAACCCTCATTTTACCCCCAGTAGGGCCTTGCCTATCCTGTTATTTTGTTTCAAATCACTGTCTCTTTGCATATCATTAGCAGCAGTGCATGAATGCGATGAACATTTTGACCTATACTTTTTTATTCTATTTTAGATTGCCCCTTATCTACTGACTTGTATGATACCCTTCCTTCCACAGTTTAAGTCCACTTTAATATGTTTTTCACATCTGATATAATAAAAGGAGCGCTCCTTTTAATATGACTTGGATGAGGTTTTCATCAGTATTCTCAGCTATTTTTGTCCATCAGTTGTTTAAAAACACTTCTATTGTGACTTAAATGAACTAGCATGCAGCAGGCAGTGCTCCCCGACCTTATGGAACAGTAGATGTTCAAAAACAGCTGAGAATAGTGATGGAAACCTGGTCTGAGCCATATTAAAAGGAGTACTCCTTTTATCATTTCAGGTGTAAAAAAAGTACTAAAGTAGATTCAAATCGTGGAAAGAAGGGTATCATACAAGTCAGGAGATTGGGGGCAATCTAAAATAGCATAAACAATACAGGTCAGAATTTTCACTCGATTCATGCACTGTTGCTTTAGATATAAGTTGCATTTTTTGAAGGGACTGTCACTGCATTGAGCTGATTCATGGATGGGTTAACCCTGTGGGGAGGTAGGTAGATGCTGCATCCCAAGGAGTGGCTATAATTACATCAGGCCCACTTACAGTAAACCTCTTCCTGGATGGAAGCACCATGTTATTAAGTTACACTTTGGCTATGAATCAACCAGTCAGGAGTTTATCGGTCCCTAGCTCTTTTACCTCATTTGAGCACAAAAGGCTAAGGTAGTAATGGCAACATCCATAGTGACCCCACTACACATGAGGAAGCTCTTTAGTGCTTTTTTACGGGCCGTTGATAAATGAAACAAATTACTCATGAAGGTAAGTCTCCACAGAGTCCATGATTGGGTTCAAGCATGGGTGGGACAAGCATAAGCAAATAGTGTGGACAAAAGAAAATGTTGTAGGTGGAACATTTGAGAAAGGGGTGCCAAGATAACACTAGGGGGGCTGTCAGTTATATAATTCTGGTCTGGAATTAGGATAAGCACAGTTTCAGGCAGGTAACTGGTAGAATGGATAGACCATTAGTTCTTTTTCTGCCATCGGAATCAATGTTTCAATATTTATATCAGAGCAGCACTCTCATCTAATTGCATAAATTGTAGTGTGCTTCTCAGCTGCTAGTAAACATGTTTTGCAGAACTGGGAGAGGCATGTCCACAGCCTGGGGTTTGCCCTGGTGTTGTATGAGGCACCAGTGGGGGAGATGTAGTGGAAGAGTTCAGACTCAGCTGTGGGTTTGACATGGCAGTAGGGGAGAACACTGATTTAGAGCAGGGTACCAGTTTTGTTAAGTCTTTTATATCAACTCATTGGGGAGTCAAGTGTTTATTGCTGAAAGGAAGTGTTGGGGAGCAAACGGTTGATATTTAATAAGGAAGAAGTTGTGATTGGTTGTTTTAAAATCTGTGGGGGGAAGTGGTTGTCAAAATCATTATTTCAGACTGTGATTTGGCACACTGTTAGACCAGTGATGCTGCCAGTAAAATGGCTGTATGATGTCATGACCATGCATTAAGCTATGCTGATGCATTGGCTATTTGATGGGTTTTGACCTGGGGCACTGAAAAACTGCAACCCCAGTTTCATTGTATAATCTGAAATTTTCACCATTCTCTGCAAAAATGCCATGTTCTGCAATTTCTTGTAATTGGTTGTGTTTTTGCCTTGAATTGTGTAAAAATAATTAACATTTTCAAAAAAAGACTCTCAAACATATTGACACTTTGGCATGCAGGCTTGAATTTGGCCAAAATAATGCAGTGCAAGGTGGGGAAAGGTTTTATGTGGTACTGCTTTCATTGGAATTCTTGTCTGGTTTTGTTTCAAAATCAGCTGGCCAATCATACTGTAAGTACACTTAAGCACTTAGAATATTGTTTGTGTTGAAGCAATCAGAAAATTTCTTGTTGCCACAGAGACAGAGAAAATAGATATGAGAAAAGGTGCAAATGATTCCATTTATCTAAATTGAGCACTGACTACAAGGTATTTTTGTAAGTGGTAGGGTAGGTTTTTCCTTGTGAACATACTTTTATTCAGGCTAGAGGCCAGATTTTGTCATTCTTGAGAATGCCATAAGCCTGGGTGAGCCGTGCATCTGAGCGTGTGTAGCTCATGACATTCTTGACCAACAACTGGGAATTTTTATCCCATGCACTGATTGCTGCAAGTAAGATCAACTTTGTGCTGGTCTAGCTTGCGTCAATCCCGGGTACCCTTTTCACGGGGCTTGCACCAAATATTTGGTGCAAGCTGCCATAAATTGGGTAAAGTGCCATAACTGCACCTGATGTACTAAAATCGGGCTCAGTTGCAGCAAAGGGGTTTGTCACACTGCCAGAACCTAAGTATTGTGGTGCAGGGGTTGGTGCAAGCCTTGCCCTACACTTTGAAAATCTGGCCCAAGGTTTGATTCAAATATCTATATAGAAACACATAGAAACATAGATATTGATGGCAGATAAGGACTCTGCCCATTTTCCCTACCTATAGTACCATCGCAGACCGTACCTGATCTCTGGCTTTACCCCCCCCCCTTTCCTACCTCTATGGGTTCTGGATAGCCTTGCTGGTTATAAACTTGAATATGTTTCTAAGGGAGTTGGTGACAGTGATCCCCCTCTTAACAATCTACAACCTAAATGGTCACATGCAAAGTTGTATTTGAATATTTATCTTTAAATAAATAAAATCCACCAGAGTAAAACTAAGGTATCTTTCAGGGTATCCTGACTACTTTATGATACAGTGAAAATATATTGGTATGATTTAATGTTTTAATTTGTAATTCTAAAAACAGTATATGGTGCCTACGGTGCAAACTATTAACAGTAAACATTTTAGTAACATGAATGCTTTTTTTAATACAACACAATTATCTGCCACTCTATCTGCTTATTTGCTCTTGCACTAAACTAAGTGAATAATTGACAGAGCATCTTAAATAGTTGCTGATCAGGCTTCATTATTCTACATCTAGGAACAGACAAAATTGGTTGATTCTGGATTTATGCAATATTAATTTGCTGTGACTCATTAAATAGATCATAGTAAGCACTGGGTGAAACAGATGTTTTTAGATTTGGGAAGATAAGCAGCACATTGATTAATTTAGTATTCATTTCAGGAGTGCACACCTTCCTTCATGTTTAAAACATATTCAAGTGGCAATGTGTATATGTAAACAAATTATACTGACAAATATATGCTGCAAAAAACAATAAAAGATTTGTTGTTAAGCACTAGGGATGTATGGCAGAATTCTCGCAATTTCCTCACAATTTGTACAATAATTTCTGCAATTTTGGGTAACTTTTCCCACAGTTTTCCAGGGACCCTGGTTTCAATCGACCGTAGCTTCCCATTTTCCTTAACCATTTTGTAAAGATAGTATTATTGTAAAGGCACAATTCTGGACTATCGGGGATTATTAATTTTGGAAAAAAAAGGTTCTTTTCCCCAGTAAATAAGTCAAGTTGCTGGTCTCCAGACAGTAAAATGAGTCAAAGAAATGTGCCATATTTGAATTGACTCAATACAGCTCACAGAGTAAGTTGGAAAGTAAGACAGAACCCAGAAGAAACCAATACTGTACTAGGAGTAGAGATAGTTTTTCCCACAGACAACTTTGAAGACAAAGTTCTGAGCCCATGAGGTCAGCAGGGGTAAAGCTGTCAGGAACAGTTTCTGTTTTTATTCCAAGTGTGACCTTTTGTTGCTCTCTGTATTTTTTTTACATTGAAGGCCTTTTTTTTTTTCTTTCTGCTGATGCTGCCATTTGCTTTGCTCTTTGATATGCATGTTTCCCTGTTGCTGACACTTCAACATGTGTTGAAGTCACTTTGAAGGAAAGCATGAGGGTGTAAGTCTTCAGATTTAGCCCTTTGATAGAAACAGAGAGAACTGGAAGTGGCTCTTTCTCTTTGCATTTAGGAATGCTCTATAAAGTAAGCAGTGCTATTGGTTTTCTTTTAAAGCTAGAAATCAGAACAGGAAGCAAGAAACACATTGAGAAGAGACCAATCCTGTTTTATCTGCTCATCATTGCCTGAGGTGCTGCATGCTTTACATTTCAGGAACTTGCTTTGTTCAAACTTTCAAAAGATAAAAAAAAAGAGAAACAGAAGACATCCAAAGACATCCAAAATGTATCATGATAAGGAATTTCAGAGGTTTCAGCCCATGTCTTTAAGAAACTAGGTTAATGGATTTGAACATATTACATGTGTAAACTCCAACATTCAGTAGAAAACATATGGCTCTTTGCTCCTAAATCCATACAGTATGCCCCCCCAACACACACATTTTACAGAACTTTAATGGTGATACACCATCTATTAATTGATGTCAACTTTACTAAATTCTCATTGAAATGTTCTTTCTCTGCAGGTATGTTTTTTGTCCCACCCAGCCATAGTAGTCTTGCACCAAGAAATGAAGTGGCGGAAATTCAATGTGGCCTACTGGTTAGAACACTGAAATGTGAAACAGAAGAAGATCAGTTTGAATCCCAGCACAGTCACTGTCTCAATGTGTGTAATGTCGGAAGAAAAATGCCATTGGTCCATCCAGTCTACCCATGATAAGGTGTAACGAGCAGACTGGATGGACCAATGGTCTTTTTGTACCATCATTGTATGTTTCTGTTGCTATGCAACCTTCAGCAGAGCACTCAACTTATGCTTCTGCCCTCCCACCTGGAAAAATTGTCAGTGTCAGTGGCTCAGTAGGTAGCACACTCGCCTCTGAGGCCGGGAGATCAGAGGCCTGTGGGTTCAGTTCCCACATCTGGCGCTTGGGTTAATATCCCAGTACTGACACTGTAGTGCAGCATGAGAGGGGTGCTGCACTTCTGAGGTGCCGCCTTTCGGATGAGACGTTAAACCGAGGTCCCATCTGCCTGGATTGGTGGTAGTTCAGGTGGATGTTAAAGATCCCATGGCACTTATCGAAAAGAGTAGGGGAATTTCCCTGGTGTCCTGGCCAAATTTCCCTCATTCACTAAAAAAAAAATACCACCAACAGCTTAATCTGGTTCAAGGTCAGTTGGCATTCATCTGTATCCCCCCCCACCGGGTCGTGCCTGAAAATAGGCAGGATTTGTCTAGTGCACTTACCTGGTCAACAAAAGCTAAATAAATAAAATAAATAAAAACTGGATTAGGAGCAGGGGGACCCTACTGAAAATAAGATGCTAAGATATCGGGAGGCTATCAGGGTTCACAAATTGTGAAAGAAAAAAATCTTGTGTGGCTAAAAATGTTAAAACCCCTCACAGGTGTTTTCTCACATCGTTTCTTTCCATCAAATAGCAGTGGGAAGGTAAACTCAAACTGCTTGGTATAGTTTTCCTGCCAAATGTATCTATGGCACTTTTTCAAGTATTTGGAAAATGATAACTGAACCAATCCTTCGTCTGTCTATATAAAGCAGGGCCTCATACACAATCTGTAATCCATGGCACAAAGTGTTCACAGTGACCAGTGTGTACTACTGGTCAACACTGATGCCATAGTGCTATACACAATGGGGTGACAAGCCTATTCCTGAGCAGTTGCTCAGGACATTGAGGGTACATGGGAAAAGGCATGGGGGCCTGCAGACAAAGTACAGTAGGTACTAATTAGTACTGTGTTGGAAATGCAGAATTACGCTGCCAGAATTCATGCAGCATGGCGATTCTGCTTCCAAAATGCCTTTCAGAATTTCTGTTTGAATTCTGGAGAATTCCAAAAAGCAGTTCTATGTAAATCACTGATTAATTTTCTGTGGATCACATAAACCATGGAATAATTTTCCACACAGAGTAGAAAAGAGAACTGTGGTTTATGTAAACTGCCATTACTAATCCATGAAAACTATTCCACAGTTGAAAGTTTGGAATTCTGTTACTGTACCAACAGAAATCTGTGGAATTTGGTGAAATTTTCTGAAATTCCTCAGAATTACAGTCTGTTGGGATTTGAAAATTCCACACAGCGCTAGTGCTGAGCAACCCAAAAATGGTTGACACCTATGAGAAATCATTCATTCATGAAGTGAGAAAATGCTGATATCTTCTTGTGATAATAAAGATGCTTACAAGGTATGGCAGGAGGTGGGGTTTTGTCAGGGGTCAGGCATAAGTGACACTTGGGCAGGTAGCCGCCCTATTTAGATGATTTTTTGTTTTTGGGTAAGGTATGGACTCAGCATTGTGCTAAGTTTATGGGAGCATTCCATGAAGTATGCACAGAACTGGATATATCTTTGGCTCAGGACAAAACAGAGAGGCCATGCATGCTGTTGTCGTTTCCGGGCATAGAAATTGACATGGTGACACAGGTCTTCAGTTTACTACAGGATAAGCAAGCTGCCCTAAATGTACTAATTGAAAAGCTTACCAAGGCACACAAGGTCACTCTGTGTGAATGGCAACAGCTGAAACGTCACTTGAGTTTTGCCTGTCAGGCATTACCTATGGGGAGGACATTCATGAGAAGGCTGGCCGGGGTAGGTTCTGGATATTTGAAACCACACCATAGGATATGGGTGGCAGAAGCAACGAGGGAGGACTTGAGTATATGGCAAGCATTCTGACAGTGCTTCAATGGAGTAGCCACCTGGCTAGTCCCAATGTCCAGTCAAGAGCTGGAGCTCTTTAAGGATGCTTCAGGGAGATTGGGTTTTGGGGCATATTTCCAAGGAAAATGGGTGCTGACCAGTGACCAGAGGCCTGGAAGGGATTAATTGTGTTAAAACAGATCATAGTATTGGGATTCTTTCCAACAGTGATGGCTCTGGTGGTATAGGGTGAGCATTTAAGGGAGACCATTTAAGGGATAAGTCAATCACATTTCAGTCAGACAATACCAGGGTAGTCTATGCTATAAATAGGCAGTTGGTGGGGGATAAAGGCCCCATGGGCAATCTCATGAGGGTATTTGTACTAAAATATCTCTTACTAAATGTTCAGTTCAAAGCAGTGCATGTCCCAGGTGTTAAGAATGGTATTGCTGACACTGTTTCTCATTCATAGTGGCAGAGGTTCCGGGAACTGGTGCTGGGAGTGGAAAGACATCCCAGGGAAGTCCCATCATATCTTTTGGGTTTGGTAATTCAGAAGCCTGGGATTTGATCAGGAATGCACTAGCACCTAATATGTAGGTGGCATATCAGAGGGAGTTAGAGCGTTGCCGGCACATGATAGGATAGAAGGGTTAACAGATGTACATATTTAGCCCCAGGCCGGTGGAGGTAGCAGGCCTTTAAAAGTTATGTCGGACCTCAGATGCTATAATGTTTTGTTTTGTCTTGACAGGTGATGGCTTTTGGAGGGCACAGATCTGGATATGCAGACATTCATTTATACATTGAGCTGCTATTCAGGTGAGTTAGCACTGTGGTGGCAAGAACCTGTTTCTGGACCCCAGTGAGTGGAGGTTCAATGGATGGGGAAGTGGGGCTGAGATGGTATAAGTTGCTGCCAAGGTTAGCCACTGAAGCCTGGTGGTGGCCCCCTCCAGAAGTCCTAGTGATTCACCTTGAGGGGGAAATGATTTAGGGCCTGTAAAATTGCTGGATTTGCTGCAAAATGTTAAGAATGGCTCGGCAAGATTAAAAGAAAAGTGGCCGCAAGTATGCATTATATGGTCTAACATTATTCAGCGGCAGCAGTGGAGGTATGCCCACAACCCTTTAGCAATTGAGAAGGTACGCAGGTTGCAAAATGCAATCATGCAGCCATTTATGGTCAATACTGTGGGGGTGGAGTCATGGCGAGGCACCCAGATATTGGGATTAAGAAAAAGGAACTGTATGGGAAGGATGGAGTTCACTTGTCAGAGATAGGGTTAGATATATTTACAGAAGACATACAAAGAGCAGTGGAGAATATGATTGTGTGATGATTTTATTGGGGAAGGGGGGTGAGCAGCAGGCAGCTCACCCTGTGGTGGCTAGGTAGTCTTGGAAGGTCTGTGCAGAGGGGTAACAGGGGATTACCAGTCTCATGCAGCCAGATCCCCTGAGGCTGACATGAGGTTGGTGCTGGATGTCTGGAGTTTCCCCCATTAAAGGGGAGCAGTCAGGAAGGCAGTTTCTTCAAGCATATGCTCGTGGCATAGTGGTGTCCTCTGACACACTGGCAGCCAGTCCAGAGAGCCATCCCTTCTGCCCCGGAGCTGGTGCCCTCGCAAGGTTTTCTGATTGGCAGGTGGCCCCCTGTGGAGAAGGGGTCAGCCAAAGTGTGAAATCAGATCAAGCTGATTGAGTTGAACACCCACAACTAACTGGCTGTGCACATCATGCTGAGTTTGATGTACCAATTGAATAATTCGATAATATATAGAATCATGCATGGGGAAGTGTGGTTTATATGGATTTTATGCACCCCTAAGGTGTGTGATGCCCCATAAACCCCAAGGGCAAAGCCTGAGGGGTTTATATGGGCATCACACACTGAGGGGGTGCATAAAGCCACCATTAAACCACATTTCCCCATGTTTTATTTTTTATCTTTACTGTTTTTTTTATCTAAGTAAAGGAAATGCTTTTTTTTTTTTTTGTCTTTTTAGCCACTTTTCGAGGGTTGCCATTACCGCTGACAAGCTTGAGTCTCACGCAGAGTGTGCAATGGTATAGTGCTAGTGAATGTCCAGCATGAGCACAGCTTGTTCGGCATTTTTTCTGTTGTGCCCATGGTTTTCGGAGCTGTTGGGCACTCACTAGCAGTGGTTTATAACCGCTAACCAGTAAATATAAATAAATACATGGCTGTGTCCATTTTCTCCAAAGCTCGTTGTCTGTCTCAGTTTGTCCAGGTGGAACAAAAGCATATGCCCTATAAGACAAATGACAGCCAAGACACTCGATCAAAATACAGACACACTACGTGACACAAGCAAGCATGTTAGCACCTTATGGCACAAAGACACCTCATCACTCCCTCGATGAAGTGGGAGCTGGTTGTACCCAGAAATTTCTTCATCACTGACAGAGACTGTGCATCAGGCCCCAGCCATGTATGTTATACCTAGCATTCTGTGCGCAACATTTTTTCCGTTTTTGATTTCCCCCTTCACTAGTCTGTTTTGTAAGCTGTTCTTTTTCCCCATTTTGCAACCACTATACCTTATTTTTCAATAGGGGAATCAAATCCTGAAAGATGACTAGCTGAGACCTAAGTTAAGCTGTACATATGTCCCAGCACAAAGCCAGGGTCAGTAAGTAGGTCCTGCCAACAGATTTTGACAGACCTTAGATCCATCCATCATGTCTGAGCCTGATACCTAGCTCCAGCCACTGCAACAGTACCACCTAGTGGCAGTAAAGTAAGAACTACTTTTTAAAAATTAAAAAACACGGTGCTGTGTCAGCATGTGGTCTGAAAACAAAACAAAATGGTAACTTTAAGTGCAAGCTGAAAATAGAAAATTGAATCAATGTTTCAACCATTGGTCATCTTCAGGAATTATTTAAAGGAGATTTGTTTTTTTAAATATACCTATGCACCTTTTTAAAATTACTACAGAAGTATTATAAAAAGTGTGCTTTATTTTTTTTTACAGAGAATTCTGTTGCATAATAGCAGTAGTATACTTCGGGAAGTGTTATATCTTGGGATATTTCTACTTCTCAGGTGCATGAGGTAACATAGGCATGGTGATATACCAAGATACAACACACTCTGTCATATATCATTGTGTAAACATCTATCAGTTAACTTTGTTTTAGAATGCATTTTGTTTAATTTCATTGTTTTAGCTTGTGACTGAGCTAAACCAGAAGGCAATAAATTCTGCTTCCTGACCTCTTGGGACACTGGTAACAGCTTCATGAAATGGTACTGGAAGATACAATTTAATTGCAAACAATACAGTTAGAATTACAAACAAACCACTTCTTAGTGCAGCTCAGCCCCTGCCAGGCAATTTTAAATCTTGGATAGAAATGAGAAAGGAAAAGTGTGACCCACTGGGAATTGAACTCAGATCTGTGATAATACCATTCCAGTGCACTAACCATTAGGCTATAAGCTCACATGGTTAGCAGGCAAGCCTAAGGCCTGCTAGCTATGTGAGCCTAAAGCTTAATGGTTGGAGCACTGGAACGGTATTACCAGAGGTCTGGCTTCAGTTTCCAGTGGGTCACACTTTTATGGTCTCATTTCCATCCATGAAACAATATAGTGTCAGTGGATGATTAGGTCATTTGGTAGCATTCTCACATTCAAGCCAGGAAGATTGGATTGTCTTGGGTTGAAGTCCCACACCAGGCACTTGGGATAACACCCAACACTACCACTGGAGAGCTTAAGTAGTGGTGTGCCGCAGTGTTAGAGATGCTGTGTTTTGAATGAAATGTTCAGTTGGGGTTATTTCTTCTCGTCTCTGGTGGCTATCCTGGTGGAATAATCCTATAGCACTTTTCAAAACAGAGGGGAAATTATTGCCAATGTTGTGCTCAACATTTCCTCTCTCAGTACCATAGGTTCTACTGTATTTTAAAATGGATGTTGGTGTGGTATTAGCATGCCTAATGGCTTTTGTGCTACGTGTATGCAGAATATATTTCATGCACTACCAGTGTATAACTCATTGCTGTGTAAAGCACTTTGGGATATAGTTTGCATGAAAGGTGCTGTATAAAAACAAATTCTAGTCTATTCATTCTAAACAGACTTATTTTTTTATCTTCCAATGCTTTCACAGTCAAGGCCTTTGAAAGTTAGGCAGAATAAGTACTGCTGGGGGGGAGAATGATATGTCTGCAAAGCAATTAAGGGGATAAGATGAATGACATTTAAGTTGCAAATTACACAGTTATGAATTAAATATTGTGCAGTATTATAAAAATTGAGAAAAAGATGACAAATATTTTTTATTAAGAATCTTTTTTTTAAAACTGGCATGTAATTGAAAGTGTCAATACTAAAAAACAGTATCCATATACTCTACTGGCATTAAAAAAATATGTTGACATGCTATATTTTCCCATTTTAAGCAGTGTTGCAGCCAAACAAATTGTACTGATAATATTGCAGAAAAGCGGTTTCGGACAGTGTCGACATACTCATAATAATATCAATACATAAAGGCATTATTGGCAGAGCTACTGTATTTCATAACGTCTAGACTCCAAGCTTTCATTAAAACAAGTTTCTAGTCACAAAGGTTCCATAGTTAAAGCTTTCAAAAGATGAGTTCTTTAAAAATGGATAACTTTGAAACCATGAGGGTAAGAAACTTAATTTTTTCAAGAAAGTTTGGAGTCAGGTAAGTTGAAATATTGATATAAGATAGCGCTACAGCTACTATATGTTGATATATGGAAACATGAAATGGCTCACTAAATGTTAAAAGTCCTGTTATTTTTAACAACATATTATATGGACGTGTATCCTATAGATGTAGCAACACAAACTAAATCCAATATTAACTGCTCACCCTTGCTTATTCACAAACTATAAATGGGATTTTAATTGAGGGATGCTACTGGGTGTGGCATACTTCAACAAAAACAACATGTCAAAGCACACCCTGACTCCCCCCCCCCGAAAATGTAACAATAAACATATTTTTTCAACCTGGATTAGAAACTTACTATGTTGATCTCAGGGCCCTGCTGTGAAGTCACCCAGCTACTAATGTTGAGGTAGACCACCCATCAGCTGGGTTCCTATTCTAAAACTGCAACTGCCTCAAATGGCTTACCTTTATAGGGTGCATCAGCCCAAAATCAGCTTAATTAAGGTGTGGGCCCAGCCAATGCACAGGTAGCTGATGGGGAGCTAGTTAAATGGGAAAGCCATACTTCTCCATTTACAAACCAAATCCAATATTAACTGCTCACCCTTGCTCATTAACAAACTATAAATGGGATTTTAAATGAGGGGTGCTACTGTGTATGGCATACATCAACTAGCTCCCCATCAGCTACCTGTGCATTGGCTGGGCCCACACTTTATTTAAGCCAATTTTGGGCTGATGCACCCTATAAAGGTAAGCCATTTGAGGCAGTTGCGGTTTTAGAGTAGGGACCCAGCTGATGAGTGGTCTACCTCAACTTTGGTGGCTGGGTGACTTCACAGCAGGGCGCTGAGGCGAACACTAAGTGTCCCCCACTCCTTTTGAAATCAAAATAGTATGTTGCCAATCGAGGCTGAAAAAATATGTTTATTGTTACATGAAGGGGGAGTGGAGTCAGGGTGTGCTCTGACTTGTTGTTTTTGTTCATGTATGCCAGACCAAAGTATTAGGAGGAGAATGGTAGAAAGGGGCAGTGAACCAAGCTGAAGCTGAAAAGCACTACTATTGCAACTCAAGAAGTTGGCACAAAAGCGTGGAATAGCCTGGCTCGAGGTGTGTCTGGACACACCAGAGGACCACCTGAGGGGCCGCAATGACTGGAACCCATGGCCAAGGTAGCAGCCTAGAGGTAAGAAAAATATGGAAAATAGAGATGTTGGGGTCCATTTGCGGGTACTGGCAGGGCTTCCATTGATACCCTGTGTGGGGGGAAGGCAACTTGGAGGAGGACATAAGCCCAAGGATCCCAAGGGGAAACCCCTGGGAGACATGGCTGGGGAAAGCCTAGAGGAAAGGGGCCAGTTCAGGACTGGAGGGTGATGCCTCACCTGTGGAAGGCCCCCAGGGGGCAAATCAATGATATGGACATTTTCCCCCCTTGGCCAGCAGCTCCAGTGGGGCCACACCATCCAAGGCATCCAATACCTAAGAAGCTCAAGGGATGGTATGAGTCATCCTCAGGTGAGAGCAGGGGGAGCCTCAAGGAGCTGAAGAGGGGAAGAAGCCCAGAGGCCATTGACCTCTGCTGGGGTCTTGCAGGCCTGATGGGGTCCGGCCATGGCCAGAGCCATCCTTGCCCAAGAAGCCCAGAAGGGGGGGTGCAAGTCATCATCAGATGATGATCGAGGTAAGATGTGGGCCCCGGGAAAGGGCAAGAGGCATAGAGGAAATTGCCCTTGGCTGGCTCCCCCAAGGTTTAATAGGTCTGGCCGCTGCCAGATACAAGCAGCGAATCAGAGATGGAGCTCACATGGGACATGGCAGGCAATGAAGGAAGCCAGTAGTGTTCTTTGATTTGGAGGAAGAAGGGTGCGCAGGGGGGAACAGATCAGGGGGCAACGAGATGGAGGAGGTGCTAGGGGCATTGAAGAACCTGGCTACCATCTTGGCAGGCTCTGGAAAGGGCGTTAGCACAGGAGCTGTGGGGGAGAGGGCCGGTGCCTAAGCATCTGTACTCCAGCATGGAGGAGAAGGTGGGGGCCCATTTGCCAGACAAGATAAGGGCAGAAAAATGCAGGAGGGATTTTGTAGACATTTTTAGCTTATTGCATAGAGGAGAGGAGGAGGAGAAGAAGGGATGAGGTTGGAAGATCAGGAGGGTATTTGCTAGGTACCTGTATGAGGCAGGGACACAGAATGAGGGGTGGACTACTTCAAGCACAGGGATGGGCCACTACTGACACAGTTTCAGTTTACAAGGATGTTTAAGAAAGTGTTACAGGCAGTGGGAAAGGAGCCGGGGGATTACAGGGCTCATTCGCTGTGGATAGGGGCAGCAATTTCAGCAGCAAAAAAGGGTATGACACAGGCAGAGATTAAGGGTCTGGGAAGGTGGAAGTCACAGGTATTCAGAAGGTATATACGTCTGCACATGCTTTAACATACTTTTTTCTATTAAATAGATTGTAGGGGAACTAAGAATTGGGTGTGGATATGTAGGCACTTTTTCATCCATTGGGCGGCGGCTCGGGAGCGGTCCCGGGCTGGGGGACCAGTCCTGAGCTTCAGCCATATACCCGTTGAGGTGCAATGGATGGGGCTCAGGGGTATGCACTGGGATGAGTTGGTTTCCAAGTTGAGAGAAGAGTGTTGGAGGGAAACACACCCAGATATCCTGGTCATCCATCTGGGAGGAAATTACTTGGGTACAATGAAGTCCATTGCACTACTGCACGCCATGAAGGAGGACATAGCAACCATGCAGCGCAGCATGCCAGGGACCAGAATAATATGGTTGCATATTATACAGAGGCAACACTGGCTGGGAGAGACCAAAGCTAAGGGGTTGGATAGAACACGGTTGAAGATTAATGGTGAAATGGGGACCTTCATGGGCTGACTGCCTGGAGAGGTTGTTAAGCAAGACCACATTACACTGAATTCAAAGGAACTGTACCAAACAGATGGGATAAATTTGTCTGATGTGTGAATTGATCTATTTTGCAAGTACATTTAAATTGTTTTAATCCCTTTTATTAAGAGAGATAGGGGAAGGGGCCCAGGTATCTGGGGAAGGACCTGCTGGGTTGGGTATGGGGCCTGGTAGATAAGGGAAGGGGACAAAACATGCTGTGGGGGACCTGATCAGATCACAGATATGGTTTGTGGTGAATAGGGAGTTTCTGCAAGGTTGCCTCAGGGTACGTCTGGTTAGCCCTGCTCGGAAGTGGGGGAAGGGGGGCCTCTGGCACCCAGCATTGAATGAGGGCCTCTTGTACAGGCAATCTAAGGGGGACCCCAGCCTGTGTCCAGCATGGAAAGGCCAAGGTCACCAGGAAAATGCCCCAGGATGTGCCAGGCCCATGGAGGTCCGCAATTTCCTGGGTCAGACAGGGGGGGAGGGAAGGCAGAGGGCTGAGCCCAGCATGCAGGACATGAGGCCTCCTACCCTGATGGTCTGACTTCATGAATAAGCCAGCAGCCTGCTGCCTTGCTGAGGGGGGCAGGTGGTGGCGGTAGCCCCTCCCTTCATGAGGAGAAGGGGGGGGACATGAACCTTGGAGAAACTCCTTTCAGAGCACGTCTAGTCTGTATTAGGAATTTAATTGAATAAACATGTGGTTGTGGCCATTTAAATTCCAAACTGGTGTGTTTATTGTCTCAAAGGGCAAGAACTCGGGGGGGGGGATGGGTGAGAACTGGACAACCAATGCAGATGAATGGAGGGGAGTAGGCACTTTCTCAATTGCATAAAGTAAATTAAGAGATAAGTATGCTCTCCCATGTTCACAGTTGAACAACAAAGAAAACCAGTGATAGCCACATCTACCTTAGGGACATAAGTTGTTGAGCTTGTCAAAGACAGTGCAGTGATGACTGGATAAGTCACTTGAGAGTACAAACCTTCACTGCTTGTTATAAAGACAGTCAGGAACTAGAAGAGTAGATTTGTTTGCTGATCTCTGTATGATGTCCCCATAGTTGATGGCTGGGATTAGAAAGTGAGAGACCACCTGCCTCCTCTTCTGCACACTGAGATAATGCATAGTCCTGAAGAGAAAGCTGATTTGGGGCCCCACAGTGACTAAGATGTTATCTATGTGCTTGCGATATGAGATTGAGGAACTGAGTCATACACCTAGATATTTAAAAACAATAATTTGCTCAATGGGGTTGCTATCTAGTGTCTTAATATCAAGAGATTCTACTGAATGCCTCAGCACATTGTGGGAGTCAGTTACCGTTGCATTAGTAGTGGTAGAAATGTTAGAATCAGGCAATTATTGAAAAACCAGGAGATCATATTGAAGTCAGACTGGAGAATTGCCTTGACTTAGGATATTGATGGTACACTGTAGTAAAAAATGGTGTCAATGGCATACATGTGAAGATGACACCGCCCTCTATGTCTTGGGAGATGATTTATGCAGAAAAGTAATAGGCTGAGTACAGAGAGCAAAACAAAAGTACAGCACATTTAAAAAGAGAAACTTTATTGCAGCAAAGAGTGCTAAAGACACCGGTGCTTTGAGTCACTCTGACTCTTCATCAGAGTCACAATAAATCAAAGAGCTGGGGGTTTTAGCACTCTTTGTTGCAATAAAGTTTCACTTTTGGAGTGTGCTACACTTTAGTTTTGTTTTGTACCTTATGTCTCTGTACAGCTGCACCCCTTTTGTGCGTAGCACATGATTTTGTACCTATACTACCGGATTATAGAACCTCATAGTAATCCCATTTTGATGTCCGGTAGATCCAAGTTAATACTTAGTATGGTATGGACACTAATTGGGTATGGATGCTTAGGTAGTTCTCAAGCCACATGATGAACATTATATTCAGACCTAGAGTCCTGAGTTTCTGTGGGAGAAGTAAATGATCCACCAAATCAAAGGCCTTGGAAAGGTCTATGAAGATGGCCTCCATGAGGAAACCATTCTGCATGGCAGAGTGCAAGTCACTCATGACGCTGAGCAGGGTGGACATTGAAGAAGGCCACTTGCTGAAGCAAGATTACAAGAATGAGAGAAGATGGTACTGGTTGAGATATTCAGGCACCTTGTGAATGGAAGCACTTCTCAAGAACCTTGGTGAGAGCAGGGAGGATGGATATGGGTTTATAGTGGTTTAGGTCATGCTTAGCCCTCCTTTATGGAGAGGAACAACTCTTACATACCTCTAGATAGAAAGTCTGTCACCTGAAGTAAGGGGTACTTTTAACAGCGCAGCATTAAGGATGCAGATGTGATGTGCGGTGAGAGGAAGAAGCTTTGGATCCAGGGAGTGTGCAGTGACACTTTTTTCATGGTCACAGGCCAGTCAGTTCTTGGCAACCTTCTGCAAGAGTGCTATATAGATAAAGGACAGTAGGCTCAGCATATCAGGCCCTGAGATTTTGGATGAGCTGCTATCTGGGGAGGGTGAGACCAAGAGGACCATGAGCTTATCAATAACACTGAGATTTGTGAAGTGGGCATTAAAACAAATAACAAAATCTGGAAAGGAAGTAAAAAGGTCACCAGAGTGGTTCCTGATTTGATTGATTGGCCTCTGATGATCCATCTCAAACAGCTTTCCAACTCCAGAGAAGAATTTACTGGAAAGCTTGTTATTCTTCTCTAGCCCACCCCCTCCCTCCCCGATGTCTAGGGGTACAATGGTGGTAAATGTCCTTGCGGAGAGGGGAACCACAGCAGAAACTGCACAAGATGGCTTACGCTTACTGGTGTTTTTCTGTAGCCAGGGTGCCCATCTCTCACCGGTTGCTGGGGTAGGGGAGAACTGATGGTTAGTGGCAATAACAGTCAATCAAGAAACGGAGACAACACTTAATTTCAAATAAAACAGTGGGATCCCATTTAATGAAATACAACTGAACAACTCCATGGAGTCAATGAGTTAATGAACAGTTCAAACAGGGAACATGTTACACACAGACCAGGGTGGTCATATTAGTTTGTGAGTTCAGAAATGTCCATATCAAATGAATGCACTTTTGATGCTATCTCCAGACACTTTACTCATTGTCCATCCCAAGATGGTGATCCGGACGACCCCTAAAAATTAGGCACCACACTTAACCATAGGCAGCTTCAACAATGATCCCACAGGATTATATCACTTTCTAGCCCACAGTAAGACCCAACTCTCCCTTCTCTTCAGAACTTGCTAGTCGCTCAGCTCAGGGCAGCCAGTTCTCTTGTCCCACAGCTCCCAGACCCCATGGATCACTCCTGGGTGACTGACCCCTGAAACTGCTGGTGGCACATCCCCATAGATAGCCCTGCTTGCCATCTCAGTCCTCAGATCCATAGCCCTATATATTCACTTTGGCCCAAGGTCCCTTTCAACTTGATCACCATCTTTAAAGACCTCCATATCCCAGCTCTGGTGCTCCCTCTCGGATGTTAAGTCCATATTGATCTCTCTACATTGGCTTTGACTCTAGCCTTGCATTAGGCTCCCTCCTGTCTCGGTGGCCATTCATGCATCAAGGCTAAATGCTAGACCGTCTATCCCCACCGGGGGATCGCTTAGAATGGCTGCTGCCACATTAAGAGACAGACCTTTTTTTGTCAGTCTCCTTGAGAATATAATTCAGTGCCTTGAGTGGGTAATCACCTCAGCTCCTCTGGCACCAACCTCTCACCTCCCAGCCTCATGCTCCCCCACCCAGCGAGCAAGGCCTGCCTCCCTATGTACTCCTATGCTCACAGCAGTCTGCCAGAGTGGCAAAAATGTTAACCCTTTCTGGGCCTGGGTTGAAATAACCCAAAATAAATCCCTGTGGTATACGTCCTAATACACTAACTGACGCCTCGATCCTGGGGATGGCGGGTTGCACTTCCAATAGTTGTAATTGTAGTCATCTTGACTTTTGCTACTGCAGGTTTACTCTGGGTTTGGACATGTCTGTAGTATATACCATCACTGATACATTTGTTTTTCTGTAATCTGTCCCAGGTAGCAACCTTATGTGAGAACAATTCAGTAATCTCCTTTGATATCCAGAGGTAGTGGCAACCTTTGATCTTGCACATTCAGATTGGAGCATGCTTACTGCATACTTGAAGGAATGCACTGACACAAAAGTCCCATTATAAAATGACACTGAAAAATCCTCAAACCTGATTAGCTGAGACACTCCTGGACCTGTGATGTTATCCCAGTACAACATAACGGATGTATTCCCAGCACCCCCAAGCCTCATCTGAAAGCAAAAAGAAAATATATCACTACGCCTGTCAGCTGTCAAACCTTCAGCACTGAAGAGCTAGTGCACAGAAAAATGGCAAGAATACCACAAGTACATTTTAAACTGTTCAACATGACAGACATAAACAAGCATTTGTTAATGCCGAATGTTTGCTTGCTGGCATTGACATTGGTAGTGTAGGAGTTACAGAGCTGCATAATAGGAATGGCAGTGAAGTATTGAACTGAAGCCAACCCCACCAGCACCCTGCAGAGACTGACAGGCATTGGGGTGTGCCTTTGGGTCATCAGGCATAACGGCCACACCATTTCACCACACCCTACCCTGCAGACACAGACAAGCGTCATGGTGTGCCTTGGAGTCTTTGGCCCTTATGTGCACCCCATTCCATCAGGAAATACGGTGAGATGGGTGCGGTATAGGAGAATGGGGTGATCTTTGGGGCCAAAGAGTCCAAGGCACGCCTCGATGCCTCTCAGTGGCTGCAGGGTGTGGTTGGGGGTGGAATGGTATGAGTATTGCAGGCAACAATCCCAAGTCACAGCCCTGATGCCTGTCATTCTCTACAGGGTGGGGCGTTATGGTTAGAAAACCCTAACACCTCAGGCATTTGTTGGTATTTTCACTCCAAATTTTCAACATGGGTTTTTTGTGACCCCTACCTCATAAACAGTGGCAATATCAGTTTGTTAGCTGAACGCTGCTTTTGCACAGCAACTACGGCATTTGTCACCACAGGTGCAAAAACACATTGCGAACAGGATGTAAAAAATGACAGCTGTACTGTTCATGGGGAGGTGTAAAAAATGGCAATGTTGAAAATCTGCAGTGAAAATATTAAAAAACTGGTAAAGTCACGAGCGTGCATAGAAGCTGTGCAACGCACACCCATAATGTAATTAGTTGGGGATTTTTTACAGCAGATTGTCAACACAGGCATTTGTCAACACAGGCATTTTGGAACCTCCAATCATGAACAGTGTCACTGAGTTTCTTTATGTGTCCCGAACAATGACTTCCCACAGCGACCATGCATTTCTGTGCTGAAAATGTGAAAACACATTTCAGCCATGTTGTGAAAAATGACAGCTGTACTGTTTACAAGGAAGTGTGGAAAAATGCCACTGGTGAAAATCTGGACTGAAAATATTACAAATTCATGAACTTACGAGGGCGCATGGAAACTGTGCAATGCTCACTCATAACACAGTCATTTTATGGACGTTTGTCACCAAATTTTCAACATAGCCATTTTAAGACCTCTGCTCATGACCAGTGTCACTGTGATTTTCTGAATCTGTCCCAAACATTGCTTTCGCACACCAACTGCACCATCGTGCGCTACATGTCAGCGGAAACACATTTGGGTGAGATGTGAAAATGGCAGCTGTACTGCTCATAAAGAAGTGTGGTAGAATGGCAATGTTGAAAACCTGGCATGCAATATTAAAAATTCGCAAACCTATGGTGCTGCATGTAGGAACTGGCGCAGAATGCGCCTCCTAAACAGTCATTTTGGGGAATTTTTTCACCAAATTTTCAACATAGCCATTTTAAGACCTCTGCTCATGAACAATGTCACTGTGATTTTCTTAATATGTCCCATACATTGATTTCGCACACCGATTGTGCCATTGTGCGCTACATGCGTGGAAACACATTTTCGTTGAGATGTGAAAAATGACAGCTGTACTGCTCATAAGGAGGTGTGGTAAAATGGCAATGTTGAAAATCCAGAGTGCAAATATTAAGAATTCATGAACTTACGAGCGTGTGTAGGAACTGCGCAATGGACACTAGTAAAACAGTCATTTTTAGGAATTTTTTCACCGAATTTGCAACATAGGCTTTTTGAGAGCCCACCTTATGAACACTGGCACTGTCATTTCATTAATCAGTCCTGAAAGGTGATTTCATGCAGTGACTGTGAAATCACCCTTCGGGCCTGATTAATGCCATGACAGTGACAGAACTCATGAGGAGGGGTCCCAAAAACCCCATGTTGAAAATTTGGTGCCAAAATTCCCAAAAATGCCAGAGTTATGCAGCAAAGTTGAAAAACCCCTATTTATTCCATTATACAGCTTATCGGCATTTCCTCAGTTCGTGGTCAGCTTTGAAGAGTGCAGAGGTGTTCCCAGTCCATCAAGAGACTGCACGACTGACCTGCAGGTAAGTATGGGGGTGAGGGGCGTGTGGGAGGCAGGGTATAGTGGGGTGGGTGGGGCAAGGAGACTATGAGGGACCTTTTGTTCACATGGTTTTTCTTTATTATCAAGATGACACGGGATATTTGCAGCTGGAAAGGCTTTTGGGGGGCTGGAGCCGATGGAGGATTGGGCACCTTCAGTCAGCCACAACAAGCTTTGCCACACTGGGGTGGGCTCCCAGCATGGGCACCTTGAAAGCTTTTTGGGGGCATGGATCCATGGAGCCGACAGGGATTGGGCACCCCCATTGCCTATAAAAATTTTTGCCACGCCGGGGTGGGCTCCCAGCATGGCATCTGCACAGCTTTTTATTTGGGGGGGCATGAAACTGATGGGGGATTGGGCACCCCCATTGGTTTTACAGTGTGTGCGTGGGGGGGAGAAGTGCATGAGCATGCAATGTGCATGCATGCATGTGGGAAGGGGGAGCGCTGCTCACTGAAGCAGTGCTCTCTCTTTCAACTGTATGGCACTGCATTTTGGATCACCTAGGGTTACCACCTGTCTTGATTTTCACAGGACAGTCCTGATTTGGGCAGCTGTGTCCTGCAAATAAAACATGAAAAATACTAAATGTCCTGATTTTATAGTAGAAAAAATATTTTCTAACTTTCCACTAAATGTTGCAGAAAACTACAATACCTTAACTAAAACACCTTAAAATGATAAGAAACAATAGAAGCAACTAAGAAACTACTGCACTTAGCCTTAATTCTGATTATATAGAGAAAACAAGTATGTTGCATTGGTCGAGGTTACTTACTGTCCTGCGAAAAATCATGTTTCAGTAAGAAATGTCCCACTTTGGGCTTCTTAAAAGGTGGTAACCCTAGGATCACCGCACTATGTTTCTTGCACATACGTGCAAACAAACATAACAAATGGTTTGGAGAAGGCAACTTAGAAACAAACCTCCAACAAAAACCAGAAACAGCAAAAAAAAAAAACAGAAAAGAACAGAACAGACATGTAGAACTAGAGCCTGAAGAACTGGACAACCTGGAGAAAGAAAGGAATGAACCAGACACAAAGAGAGCAGCATTGTGGGCCATGAAAGTATTTTTTTGACTGGCTGCAGCCTACATGAAAAAAAATACATAGATCAAGTTTGAAACTATTTCTACAGGTGTCTTAAACAATATACTTTGTCAATTTTAAGGCTCAGTGAGGAACTCGCCTGGGGAGCCATGCAGTATAAGTAGTTATATCGGAATCAGGGCGGGAATAAATAGATTCCTAAATGAACCATAACATTATTATATTACAGATATGCTATTTAATTTATACACAGTTAATGCATAAAAAAAGAAAAGTTAAACATAAAAGTATTTATTCATTAAACAAATCCATTTTAAACACAAAAAAGTGATGCACTACTTTGTGTGGCGAAAGGTTATATGACATTTTATTTAAATAAAGCATTAAAAACAAAAAAAATAAAACTTGTCTCCTAAATTTTTTACAGTCAAGCCATTTTTAATAGCAATAATGCACTGCAGGGTGTGTGTTGTGCTGGGATAATGTCACATCTGTCGTAATGACTCGGCCTTTAGCCTTGTGCTCAACCACGCAAGGCGTGATGTTATCCTAGCTCAACACACACCCTGTTGTGCATTATTGCTTAAATCTGCTATTAAGAGGATCATATGGATGTAGTCCGATATAGCCAACATGTCTGTATAGAAGTCTTCCAGGTTTAAATACCTGTATCATGCTCTATGATTTTGCAGAAAAAGATTTCTCACATTTAATTTCCCAGATGCAGAAGGTGATAGCATGGTCACTAAACATTCTGCAAGTATGCCAGCAGCTCTGACTCTGTCTTGGTAATAAATAACAATCCAGTTGGGGAGGCTGTGATTGTTGGAAGCATGGTTGAACCTTGTGGCCAGGGCAGTAGAATGATTTAGGAGTTGTGTGTACTGGAGAGGGCATATTTGTTTTTGGATGAGACTTTGCCCAGCTATTGTAGTTGACATCACCTAAGATGAAAGTCTTCAGGGCAACTTGCCAACAGTAGAACCAATTGCAGCAATTGTAGCAGCTGAATAAGGATCCCAGATTTAGAGTCCTGGTTTGCAAATTAAACTGAATGGCAAAGATCAACACTTGTATGTGGAAATACATTTTTCTATGAAAGGATGGAAAACTCGTAATTATAAAATGAGCATAAGAAACCCTGTACAGTGGAATCAAGTCACATGGCCATGCAGTTAATACAGTATAACTGCATGGGTCAGGTAAAAAGTTTCTTCTTTTGCTTTTGGGACTTTATTTTAAGCATTCTAAAAATGTAATAGTACACTCCAGTGTGTGCGATTATGGTGTAATGATTGCATTTTTGGGGTTGTTGAAGGCATTTGCCTGCATCTAATCTGTCTAAAAAAACCTAAAGTGTGTGGTTATTACAGCATAAGTGCACACCCTGTCAAGTGCTTTATTTATTTAAAACAATTAGGGTTTTAAAAAAGTGTTTCTTAAAATAAAATTCCCATCAACTCTAATGGGTAGCAGGAACAGTCCACTTCTTCAAATCTTGCACAAAAGGCCCACTATTGGTTTTAAGATTGTCTCATGTGCAAGATGATTGTCAGCATGGATTGGCCAAATCAGCACTGAGGATTTAAATAAAACCTCTTTTAAGTTTGCTTGTGCACATGCGCAAGAAATGTCTTGCGACAGTACCACATTTCAGAGGTGTATCAGCGTTGTGGCCAATGCAGCGGACGCTTTACTGGCTGCATCCCTCAGCCACCAGTCAAAGGGGGAGTTGCCTATGATAGCAGCATCAAAGACAGCCAAGGAGTTGAAATGAATCTGCCACTGCAATCACAAACAGTTTCATCACTGCCGCAGCACCTCCCCCCTCCCTCGCAACCTTGTCAGCTCCTGCCGCCCAGAAATCTGTCCCTGGCTCTTGCTCCACCAACAACCTGTTTGTTCTGTGTGCCTTTCCCGGTGAAACAAGTAATGAGCCGCAGCTCCTGCCACCCACTACACATTCCAAGGAAAGCTGACATCGGGGTGCCCAAGCCCCATGTTGGCATGTATCCCCCACCCCTCCATTAATGTGGCACACTGGGAGCCCATCCCAGCGTGCCAAAATGTTTATGCCCACTCCCGCTGTCTGATGCGCCCCCCAAAAACCCACCTGTAATCTGCTGACATTGGGGTGCCCAATCCCCATGTTTGTATGCCCCCCCACCATCACTGTTGTGGCACACTGGGAGACCACCCCAGTGTGCTGAAACACTTTTTTTTTAAACCTGTAAAAGAAAGAAAAACATTTCCCCTGCCTCTTTTTTTTTTCCTGTAATGAAGAAAATGGTCCACCATCTTCTTCCCAGTCCCCCCTCCCTCCCACCATCCCACTGAGCACCCACCTCCTGCACCCCTCACCCATACTTACCTCCAGAGGTCAGGAACAGCAATCTTCTCTGGACCAGGACACATTTGCACTCGCAAAGCCGAACAGTGAACTGAGGAATTGGGTAAGTGCTGTATAATGGGAGTCAATGGGGGATTCAACTAGGTTGATATCTCAGCCATTTTTAGGAATTGTGGTCCCAAATTTTCAACATGGGGTTCTTGGGACTCCACCTCATGAACATGTCACTGTCATTTCGTTACTCAGTCCTGAAAGGTGATTTTGCGGTTACTGTGTGGAATCACCTTTCAGGACCGATTAACAAAATGATAGTGCCACTGTTTATGAGGTGGGGTCACAAAAAACCCATGCTGAAAATTTAGTAAAAAATTCCAAGAAATGACTGCAGTACAAGTGTGTGTTGTACAGTTTCTACGCACACGTGTAACTTCGCCAATTTTTCATATTTTCTCTCCAGATTTTCAACATTGACATTTTTTCACACCTCCTTATGAACAGTATGGCTGTCATTTTTCACATCCTACCCAAAATGTGTTGTTGCATCAGTGGCACAGAATGGCGTGGTTGCTGTAGGAAATCGACTTTCAGAACAGATTAACAAAATCACAGTACCAGTGTTCATGAGGGGAGGTCCCAAAATGTTCATGTTGAAAATTTGGTGTAAAAATTCAAAACAATTAGTGCATTATGGGCGTGCGTTGCGCTGTTTCTTCGCACGCTCGTAACTTCACCAATTTTTCATATTTCCACTCCAGATTTTCAACATTGTCATTATGTCACACCTCCTCATGAACAATACAGCTGTCATTTTTCACATCCAGCCTGAAATGTGTTTTCCCACCTGTAGTGCAGAATGGCAAAGTCACTTTGCAAAATCACATTTCGATATTGAGTAACAAAATGATAGTGTCACTGTTCATGAGTTGGAGTCCCAAAAAGCCATGCTGAAATTTGGAGTGAAAATATCAACAAACATCCAGGGCATTAGGGTTTCCAACCATAATGCCCCACCTTGTAGAGACTGACAGGCATCGGGGGTGTGACTTGGGGTCATTGGCCGTAATGGTCATGCCCCCCCCACACTGCAGCCAGTGACAGTCATCGAGGTGCGCCTTGGAGTCTTCGGCCCTAATGCTCTCCCCATTCTTCTACACTGCACCTATCTCAGCTTATTTCCATATGGCATGGGGTGAGCGTAAGGGCTGAGGACCCCAAGGTACACTGCAACACCTGTCGGTGTCTGCAGGGTTGAGTGAGGTGGAATGGCGTGAGCGTTATGGCCGATGACACAAAGTCACACCCCCAACACCAGTCAGTCTCTGCAGGGTAGGGGTAGAGATTGATGTTAATTCAATACTTCACTGCCATTCCTATTACGCATCTCTCTAACTCTTGCACTACCAATGCCAATGCCAGCAAGCAAACATTCAGCATTGACAAATACTTGTTTTTATTTAGGTTATGCCTGCAAATTGATGAGTAGAATCACCCGGCCACATTCCCTCTCCATGAGCTTTTTAAGCCAGCTTCATCCAGCTGCATTTGGAAGCACTGTTTCTTTGCTGCAGCTGGAGGCTCTACTGGGGATCTGCCCCCCTTCTCCCCATGTTTGCTACTGCTTTTCATCAGTGCTTTTCTGGGGTTTCTGTTCAGTTTGCACATTTAGTGGATTTCTAGATTAGTATTTTGTCTTTCTGCCTTTTATGGCAGTGGCTCATGCTTACAAACCAAGGAGTGAAAGAAGTAAGTGCCTCATCTGGGACTTGAACCCAGGCCACCCGGAATACCATTCTGGTTATGCTAACCAACTGCACCACCAAGGCAACTAGAACCTGGGCTGTCCCAGAGCACACATGACTCTTTCTCCAATGCACAATCTGGTGCTGCATGCACAAATAATTACTACATTTTCAGCCACATGGGTGCGGTGTGCATATTAATGGAACATATACAAACAGAGCAGAGAAAGAAGTAAGTGCCTCAGCTGGGACTTGAACCCAGGCCACCCTCGAATACTTTTCCAGTCACATTAACCAGCCATGCCACCAAAACAACTGGAACCTGGGCTGTCCTGGAGCTCACATTACTATTTCTCTATTGCACAACCTGGTGCTGCACAAATAATTACTACATGCTGCAGAATTTAAAGCTCCTATAACTTTAAAACTAGAGAACAGAATAGCACCAATTTTGTTAGGTTCATTGACCCTAGATATTAGGCTTTCAGGTCACCCCCATGGCCCAGCAGCAGAGCATCATGCTGCCATGCTGACAACCCATGTTTGGAAGCGAGCCTGGGAAGTCATGTCAGAAGGCAGACCATGGCTGAAACAGCTGCTGCTTGGCAGTGCATCTCTGTTGGGGATGGTTGGCAGAAGGTTCCAATACCACAGCATCCCCTATGACTGGGTCAGGGAGCTTGGTCCTGCCACAAGGAAAGCTGTGGCTGTGTGAGTCACCGCTCTCACCAGGGGAGTTGGGAGGGGAAAAAAATGTAGGAGAAAAAACTGGTAGACAATTGAATGATGAGTCCTGGTAGGATGAAACACGTGTCTATGTCTTCTGTTAGCACCCTTTGCAAACTGTGTGAGAGGCCTTTCGGCACCATGCAATTCTGCTTAAAGTTGGACCAGCATAACATTCTGTGGTGATTTGCATATGCAACCCACAATGCTTTGCATTGTGTGGGCATGTGTGATTTTGTATTTTCTTGAAACTTGGCTTCCCAGCCAAATGCCCTTTGGGGTAACCCTTGCCTCAGTGTTTGCGCACAGAGGTTCTTTGTCTTTTAAATAGTTTTTTATTTTAATGGGTTCACCACAACATATCCAAGACACACTGTCTTAGGGTAGCTGGTCCATTCCACTGGGGTGTCAAACAGACGAGGCATACTGATGAGTCCTGGTAGGACGAAACACGTGTCTATGTCTTCTGTTAGCACCCTTTGCAAACTGTGTGAGAGGCCTTTCGGCACCATGCACTTCGGCTTAAAGTTGGACCAGCATAACATTTTGTGGTGATTTGCATATGCAACCCATGATGCTTTGCATTGTGTGGGCATGTGTGATTTTGTATTTTCTTGAAACTTGGCTTCCCAGCCAAATGCCCTTTGGGGTAACCCTTGCCTCAGTGTTTTCGCACAGAGGTTCTTTGTCAATTGAATGATGGCTTTGTTCAGCCTGATCAGGGCATACCCTTGTGAACAGGATATATCCCTGAGAGACAAGCTGCTGACAGAGAGAAAAAACAATATGGAAAAAAAGGAAGAGTCTGTGTGTGTCAACTCTCAAATCTCTTGGTTGAATTTCATGAGCTTTTATGAAATTGTGGAATGCTGTGATACTTTTGTCAAAGCCATGTCCATACACTTGAATTGCCACTGTGGATAAAGGTAAAGACTGAGTAAAGTAGCAATAAGGTAGCATTCATATTAGGCTCCATAGTAAAAGTATAGTGGTGCCAAATCTAGGGTCACTATCTTGAGTGATGAACCATGAAGAATAGCCATGGACATCACTGTGCACTAGCCAGAATTCTTGCAATATGCCAAATAACCACTAGAGCTCACTGACTAAATGACTTGTGGAAGCACATGTACCTGCAGCATTGTTTCTGTACAATGCCACCTGCTGACTCTTTGACAACCCTGTATATAACAATACTATTTGGAAACAGTGGCTGACTCTTTAACAGTCCTATAGCTTACAATATATATTTTAACTATTTAAAATTAGTGGCACCCAGTGATGCCAAGCCTTACAAGTAAGTAATAAGCCACGACAGGGTGTGCATTAAAGGATTTTAATGCATGCCCCAGGGGTGTGCTAAGGCACGAGACTGAAAGCCGAGTGTCCTTACGTCCCTGGGAAGTGCATTAAAATCCTTTAATGCACACCCTGGAGTGGCTTATCACACTTATAAAATGGGCCACCAACATAAAATAATTAGTTTGACATACTCTGTTAGGGATTAAACCTTATTTACTATTTTCAAAAGAGTGTACAATACATTACCTCTAAAACATCTAAAAACTGAAAAAAGGAGTCCCTATTAATGCATAACATAGGATAAGTCAGCAATAGGTTAACTAGTACAGTACTTTGCAGTAAAAATATTTATTAGAGTGGGCTGAAAATAAAGACTTTCTCTGTCACATGTAAATGTTATCATATAAATGCACCGTAACATTTCTAAATTTGTAAGACATGAACAGTGTTTAAAACTTAATTTTCATTACACTATAGTTATATACTCTCATTGAAGGCAGCCTTTTCTTTATTTTTGTTTTTTACTTATGTGCTGTGGTCTAGTACATAAAAGGAAAACTGCTATAGGATTGAGGTGAAAGGTTAGTAAGAAAAAAAAAAACATTAAACCTGCCAGGTTGCCTTTTTTTTTGGTGGTCAAGGAGGGTAGATTTCACCTGAAAACTCCTATATAAGATTCAAATGTATGTGCTTTTATTAACATTAGCAATGTATTTGGGCACTTTGGGTCTGCCTCTGCCCATTTAACTGTGTTTTCCCACCTTTTCTTTTTGTTTATAAAGTATTACTGTGTTGTCTACTTTCTTCATCCTGTTTTTTGTTTTCTGTTTTTCCCCACATGCAAGACATAGAATGTTTATCATGGAATGTTTACCATGGAATACAGGGATTCAAAATTCTGCTCAGTTCCACTTGTAGAATGTTACTCTCCTGAAATTCTTACACACAGACAACAAAGGCCTGTTTTAGAGCCAGAGACTCAATTATATCACTGTCAGGGCAAACATAAGAGATTTCCCTGATGAGCAGGTAAAGACAGAAGGGGGGATTTTTCACTGTTAGCAAACAAACAGTTGTAATGAAAGCTATAAACAGTACTTAATGGGCTGGATATTCAAAGGTTGCGCCATGTAATAAAATTGATGCCTGCGGTCAGTACCATTCTACCATATTCAGCAGGAGGCAGTTGAGCCCCCAAGTCAAGCTGAGCAACAGCGCAATGCTAATGAAGGCATGCTGAACCAGAGGGGGAGGAACCATGCATAAACTGCACAGCCCGATATTCAGCGGGCTGTGCAGAGTTGTGCAGGAGCAACCCCCAACCTGCACCTGCACAACTTTGAGCAAAAAAAAAAGGAGTAAGTCGAGGGCCACCCACAAGTGAGCTGCCACATTGCAGGGCACAACACAGCAGCTACCACCTGTGGGTGACCCGCGACGTACTCCCTGTGCCCCTCCTGCAGCCCAATAGGGGCATATAGTAACCCCTCCTCCCGACTGGCCCGATCACGGGCATAATAGAAGAACCCCCGACTGGCCTGATCGTGGGTATAATGAAGAAACTCCCCTCCCTGACTGGCCCGATCATGGGCATAAGTGACAAAACCCCCTCCGCCCGACTGGCCCGTTGCAGGCATAAGTGTAAAAACCCCCACCCCAGACCAGCCCGATCAGGCATCAGTGACAAAAAAAAACACCCCCACTAGCCCGATCGCGGGAAGAACAGATTTCAACCCCCAAGAACATATCCTGGTGATCCAGTGGACATGAAGCCCATTCATTTACATATCTGGACTGCCTTGTACGGTATGGGCTGCACGCCCATTGGCTCTTGCTCTGAACCAATGGGCATGCAGCCCTACCGAGCAGTCATCGGCAGGCAGCGGGCGGCAGGCAGGTGGGATGCTGCCACCCGCCGCTGTTGGGGAGCGGGTGGTGGGCTCTGGGTGGGTGGGGTGGGGCCACTAGATCACCAGGGTAGGTGGACCTTGGGGGTGGTGGACTCTAATGCCCGTGATCGGGCTTCGCGTCCACTGGACCACCAGGGATATGTTCTTGGGGGTTGAAATCTGTTCTGCCCACGATCGGGCTAGTGGGGGTGGGTTTTTCTTGTCACTGATGCCCGCGATCGGGCTGGTCGGGGTGGGGGTTTTCACTTATGCCACGATCAGGCCAGTCGGGGGTGTTTGTCACTGATGCCCGCGATCGGGCTGGTTGGGGGTGGGGGTTTTTACACTTATGTCCGCGACCGGGCCAGTCGGGGAGGGGTGTTTGTCTACTTATGCCCGATCGGGCTGGTCAGGGGTGGGGGTTTTTACACTTATGCCTGCGATCGGGCCAGTCAGGGGAGGGGTTTCTTCTATTATGCCCAGATCGGGCTGCAGGGCGTCTGTCCCGATGGCTGCTGTCTGGCAGGGCACCAGGCGCAAGTCCTCGGGGATCAGCGCACCTGCATGCTAATAGCATGCAAATGGGGCCATAAATAGATGCAAATGGCCCCCTGCACTTTGCATGAATTATGGCCCATTTGAATGTCCCTTTGAATATCGGAATTATGTGATGGCGAATGGAACTGCGCCACCGCATCTTGAATGCTCCACTCGACCACTTGCAGTGGTGCAAGTTCCACTGCACCAGCACAGTGGTTGTGGTCGGGGTGATATTCAGGGAGTTGCTCAACAGCACAACTCCGTGAATATCGCCCCGGCCACACCCCTGCGCAGCTATTTTGTGCAGCGCAAGGGCTTGCGCCACAGAATGGCGCAGTTTGAATATCCAGCCTACTATTTCTAATTTGTTTATGTGTGTAAGGAGAGTGTGATGATCAGGGAAACAACATTTAATTAATTTTTTTTATTTTTATTTAAGGTAGTTTTATTTTTATGGCCCAGTTGAAGGTTTTTTTACAGTGTAAAGGCAGCAAGCATGTTTATAATGGAAGATCAGTTCTGGTTGAAGGGGGACTGATGGAAGATAGTTCTGGTTGTATGAGGATTGATTTGCTCATTGTGTGATGTGGTTTAGGACCAGGATGGCTGTCTGTATAAAGAGATTTAAAGTACAGTCAGCTGATGTCTCTTGGCCAATGAGATTTCTAGATTTTTTTCTTGCCATTTTATAAATAATTGTAATTTATGTCATTGTGACACAAGTATCTGGATATCTTTAGTCATGATGGAGCATGATGCTGGGCATCACAGTTGCAGGGGTATCAGAGGGGTATTGCAGTGCCATGATGCTAGTGCAGGTAAAGTAGTTTCCGTGGTGATAAGTGCTTTGTGAAAGTTCAATTCCACAAGTGGAAGTCTGGTGGCATTATCTATTATGCGTCCATGAACTTTTGAGCAAATATTGCCAGCTGGTAATATTTAAAGTATCAACAATTGAAAGGCTATGCATGTAGTTCAATTGGATGAGCAACCAGCCACACCCCCTTCCTGAGCTATATAAGCAGTTCTTCCCAGCCTCCTTCCGAACCGTTGTCGGCCAGAGACACTGTTGGTCTGTCTTCTCCCTTGGGGCCTGCTGGGGTCTTGTTCCCCCCACCAGCATTATTTGTGCTTGGGGTTCTGCTGGATTCTGCTTGTGTATTTCTCCTGCCTTGTTTAGTATTTGTTCTGCCTCCAACCACTGTGTGCTTCCTTGTGTGCTTGTTTTTCTGTTTTCCTGTGTTTGTGTTTTCTTTTTGGGGTTTTCTAGTTTTCCTAGTGTCTTGTTGAACTTGGTTTGCACTGTGTTTATCCTGTGTCTGTGCTCCAGGCTCCTACCAAACCTCAGTTACATAGAAACATAGAAACATAGAAGTTGTTGGCAGAAAAGGACTGCCAAGCCCATCCAGTCTGCCCTTTTTCCCTACCTGTAATGGCTTCTGGTGCCAATAGTTGGTCACTTGCTTAAGCCATTCTTGCCTATCTTTATAACACCCTATTTCTGTCTCACTCATGTTTAAATCCTGCTACAGTGTTGTCTCCCACTACCCCTGGGGCAGACCATTCCATTTGTCCACCACCCTTTCAGTGAAAAAGAACTTCTTCCCATTACCACTTATGCGGTCCCCCTCTAATTGCATGTCATGACCCCCTTGTTCTATCTCTCATTTTATACTGGAAGATGTTTTTCCCTTTCACTTTATTTATGCCCTTGAGGTACTTGAATGCTTCAATCATGTCTCCCTGTTCCCTTCTCTGTTCCAGTGTGGACATATAGAGGTCCTTTAGCCTAGCCCCCTGCAGTACATCTAAGTAATTTCGGGATCCCGCAGGTCGGGATCCAGTGCATTGTGGGTTACTGAAATTCAGTCTCCCGAACTCAGTCTTGGGGAGTTTGGGATACTGAGTTTCAGTATTCCATATATATAATCCTCCTCGTATGTCTTATGTTGTAATTCCTGCACCATCTTAATCACCCTCCTCCACACCTTCTCCATCTTGTCTATGTCTTTTTGTAGGTGCAGCCTCCAGAACTGCATGCAGTATTCCAGATGAGGCCTGGCCAGCGTTTTGTACAGTGGAACCAGTACCTCCCTCCTCCGGCTTGTGATACCCCTTCCTATACAACCCAACATCCCACTGGCCTTCTCCACTGCTTTTGCTGCCTGCTTGGTGGTCTTCAGGTCAACTGTGATATTGACCCCCAGATCTCTTTCCTCCTATGTGTGTGACAGCAGCCCCCCTTCCCCCATCCCGTAGCTCTCTCCCTGGTTTCTACTCCCCATATGCATGATCTTACATTTTTTGGAATTTAACTTGAGTTGCCACACCTCAGACTATTTTTCCAACTTCTACAGGTCTTTTCTCATTCTTTCCACTCCCTGTGGTGTATCAACTCTGTTGCAGATCTTGGTGTCATCTGCAAACAGGTATACCTTCCCCTCTGCAATATCGCTGATGAAGACATTGAAGAGGACTGGCCCCAGAACTGAACCCTGTGGTACCCTGCTGGTCACCTCCATTTCCTCAGACTGGGTTCCATTCACTACTACCCACTGCCTTCTGTCTCTCAGACAGTTACTAACCCAGTTTACCACCTTTTGGCCCACCCCCAGACTACCTAGCTTGTTGACCAACCTTCTATGTGGAGCAGTATTGAAGGCTTTGCTGAAATCTAGGTAGGCAACATCCACCGCACCTCCTTGATCCACTGTCTTTGTCACCCAGTCAAAGAAATCAATTAGATTTGTTTGACATGACCTTCCTGCTGTGAATCCATGTTGCCTTGGATCCTGCACCCCTATGGATTCCAGATGTTCCATAATTCATTCTTTAAGGAGTGTCTTCATGATTTTACCCACCACTGACGTGAGACTCACTGGCCTGTAGTTCCCTGCCTCCTGTTTGCTGCTGCTCTTGTGAAGAGGGACCACTTGTGCCCTTCTTTAGTCCTTAGGGACTATGCCAGTATGTAGAGACTCAGTGACCAGGTCTGCCAGTGGGGTTGCCAGCTCCATTCTTACCTCTTTCAGGATCCTGGGATGTATGCCATCCGGACCCATAGCCTTGTCCACTTTTAGGTTTGTAAGCTCTTTTGGTACACTCTCCTCCATAAAGCAACTGTTGTCTACTTCCTCATCCTCTGTGCCTACTTTGTCTAATTGTGGTCCCTGACCCTCCCCTTCTACTGTGAAAACTGAGCAGAAATATCTATTTAGAATTTATGCCTTGTCCTGATCTCCCTCTATGGTCTCTCCCTTATCCCCCCTGAGTTTAGCGATGACTCCCCTGCTTTTTCTTCCCTCACTAATGTTCCTGTAGAATGTCATCCTCTTTCATAATTGACTGAGCTAATCTTTCCTCAGTTTTTCTGCAATTGTTATTGTATGTTTCCACCCACACTGCAGTTGCTGCCTCCTATGCTTCCACCTTACATGATTGTACCTGGCCCTGGCTCTGCTGCTCAGCTAGCTGCTGCTTCCTGTTTTACAGCTCTGCTCATGATTTACTCAGTGCTAGCTCCACTAGGGCAAATGTTGCATTGCTATACTGACACTTTCAGCTATTACATGGCTCCATGGTCTCATAGTGCTTTGCTCCTGGCTCCCTGTCATTCGTATGGTGGAGGACTGTGGTGTCTCGGCAGTGCATCATGGCCCTGGGTAGCAGGAGCATGCTTTAAGTAAATTAAATGAATCATATGTTCCTTTGCTACCCCTTGCCTACATGGCTTTCAGTTATCCATTGCATTCATAGATTCACCTCACAGCCTACATGGCTTTCAAGAACTCATGCAGCCTACCTGGCCTTCAGATGTTCATTGCATTCCATTACTGTGGTGCATGCTCCATACTTGATTAACCTATCTCCACCTTGATGGCATTTAAGGTATTCATGCCAATCATATCAATTCACTATTCAAGCTGAAACCACAGCATCAAATGTTTTTATGTAAACTATGATTGCTCCTTTATGGAACTGGTTGCCAAGCATATACATAATTCAGCTTACCTCATATGTGATACATCATGCTTACCTATGTTGCTGCCCATTTTATTGCTGTTGCAAATGCTGTTGAAAATCCTGCTACATATCTCCTATTTGCTAAATTCATTGATTCATTTACTCTAAACCTCATTGATTCAGCCAATGGCATCACAGCCTCTCATAAACACCTACCTTCTATGTCACCATCAATTTGGCTTCCTCAATGGAACTGGTTGGCTTGTTTGCTGCTGGTTGCTACTACTATCAAACCACTAAACATTGTCTCACACTGCAGCTTCCTACCTCACCCAGGCACCACCTTGGTAGTTCTCATGGTTGCAGAGTTCAATCACAGCCTTTCAATCTCATGGTTGCAGAGTTCATTCACAACTTTTCAAGACATGCTGCCTAATCTGTGACTGCTGTCTTTGCCTGGCCTCCTCCTATCAAGCTCTTAAAGTTGATTCATGCTCTCATTCACAAACTAGAGGCATGCCAACCATTTCCATTACCTTTTCTGGCCCAGGGCTTGCCCTGTAAGCTGACAGCCTTGTTCTGCACTCACAAAGTCTGCATCTTGAGTATGTGAACCTCGGGGCAGGGTCCTTCTCATCTGGCCCACAGTGGGAATGTCCTCTCTCTGGGCACAGCTTTAGTGTGTAGTCAGATGGCACACCTCTTGATGCAGAATTTAAGACTTCAACTGCCAAGGGGTGGAGCCCTCATAGCCCAAGAGTGTTCCTGTGGCTATGGCATCAATGTGGCACCTTCAAAAGCTATTCTCCCTATGACTGCCTCTAGTTCATCCAGTTTATTTTAGTTGTTAAGCTGGCTGAATGCCTGAGCAGCCACTGTTCTCCTCCTCCTGCCTTGGGGGTCCACTCTCATTCAGAGTACCCATTGTTGCAGAGGCCTCTCACAATCCTTCATGGCAGTGCCGTTAGAGGGATTGAGAGTGCTTTCTGCCAATTTGGAATATTTTCTCCCCATTGATTGGGTTTTTTAATTGCAACAGCAGCACTGTCACTAAATAAGCTGTCTCCAGCCTGGAGGGAAGGTTACCTAGGGATTGGATCCCCAGAGGGTTCTTCCTGTTAAAAGGTTTTTTTTCCCTCTCCTCCATGTCAAAGGTCATAATATGTAGTTAGTTGTTTATAGTATATTCCCTAGTTTCCTTAGGTAGGTTTCTGCTGCTGGATGGAGATGGATGGTGGCCCCTACTTGCCATTTCCTCTCTCCTTAGGAAGCCCCCTGATATCATCAGTGTAATCAATTTTATCAATACAATCCTGGCAATCTGTGCATATCATTTGTGTTTCACCAAGCTGTCTCATTGCTGTCAATCTGCTTCTCTACCTTGTAGTCAACAGTTACTGTTCAATGTTATTTTTGGGAATCCTTCCTAAGGTACCTTTAACCAAGAGAATCTTTCCCGCAGCACCTCTAGGGGTGGAACCCTCTTTGAGGGTTCCTTGCCTTCAGTAACCATACAGGGTGGTAATTCTCAGTGGAACAGAGAGTGCAAATGGCTCATTGAACTGAAAGGTTATGCCTGTAGTTCAATGGGGTGAGCAACCAGCCACACCTCCTTCCTGAGCTATATAAGCAGTTCCTCCCAGCCTCCTTCTGAAGCACTTTTTTCTTTACCCCACTATCCTCCCCTCCTCCTCCAGTGGTACACCTCTCTCCTTGGGGGGCTCCTTCCTAAGGTACCTTTAACCAAGGGGATCGCTCCTGCAGCACCTCTGGGGTGGAACCCTCTTTGAGGTTTTCCTTGCCTTTGGTAACCCTACAGGGTGGTAATTATCCTTGGAATAGAGAGTGCGAATGGCCAGACAGTTATCATAGTTACACAAACATAACACTACTCTGGTTGTGTAGGCACATTGAATACATTTTAACCTACTAAATCATATTTGTCCAGATTAATTAAATTGAAGGACATATTTACTTTGGTATTCATGCCTAATCTTGAATGCATACCTGCAATAGCAGTGGATCTATAAACATCCAAATATTTTGAAAATGCTCACACAATTTAACAAATAAATTGTGAAATTTTGAATGCCTGTAACTTACAATTTACATAACCAATTTCCTGTCTATTTAACAGTATGAATGACTCTTCCAAGAAAGTATGCATATAAATAATGAGTTATCCATCTCCAAAGGTGGCTAAGTTGTATGCATAGAAATAGTTTCCAAAATGTTCACAGGAATAATATATTGCCAGACTCTGAACCCCTATAAGTTCACCTCCACTCATACAAATATCATAAACATTGGTATAATTTTAGGAGCCCTTCCAAACAATTTGCATGCCACATTTCAGATCTCTAGCTATAAAGATTGACCAAGTTATGACAAATTAAAGAATTTCAGAAAATTCCAAACAATTCTGCAAAATCGGAATTTGCTAATTTAGCCCAGACCTAGATACCAGAGGAAGTGTTTCAGGCCAAATCACTCAGCAGCTTCAAGCATGGATGGGATTGACATGTGGGTTTAGTTAGAAAAAGGGGGGCAGTAACATAGGGGAGGATTGCCACTAGGGCAAGGCAAAATTGTTAGGTGGAGTGGGCAGGCTGGATGGGCCAAGAGCCTTTTTCTGCCATCAACATCTCTGTATCTTTGTAAAATAAGACACTGTAACTCAGCTGGATAGCCTGAGTAAGGGTAAATAAGCTGTAAAACAAACTGACCAGTCCACATCCCTCAAAGTGTCTGACCTCCCTGAGTAAAGGCTGGAAGAGCTAACCTGTAGTGGTATTCAAATGTTACCATGGTATTGTCAATGTCAGTGTGTATCAGTAACATAGAAACTGATGGCAGATAAGGGCCACTTGGCATACCCTGTCTGCCCATTTTTCCCTACCTTCATTCTCACTACAGACCCTATTTAATCTAGTTTTTTCTCCCTCCTCCCTTTCTTTCCACTACAATTTCCTTGTGCTTATCCCATTCATTCTTGAACCCCACCACTGTTTTTGCCTCCACCACCTCCACTGGAAGGCTTTTCCAGGAATCCATCATTCTTTCTGTGAAAAATTACTTCCTCACATCACTCCTGAATCTACCCCCTTCCAGTATCATAGCATGTTCCCTTGTTCTTGAGCACCTTTTTTTTGAGAAAGACTTCCCTCTTTGTAGCTTATTTACCCCTGTGAGATAGTTAAAGATCTCTATCATCAATAAGATGTGGGGTACATTGAAAACAAAGGTATAGCTAATAACCTTCCTCAGTGATCTCAGAGCTGGTTTCACAAATGTTTAAGTAGCAATAAAACATGTACTGTGGGTTTGTGAAGGCAGTTAGGCCTAATGCTTAGCACACTGACCTATACACCAGAATCTCACAGGTTTTTTTTTAGCCTTATGTTTATCCACCAACTTGCACTGTCCTTCCACTCATTCAGAACTCCTCAATTTGCCATTCTGACGTCCCGTGGTGCCCCCAGGAATCTGCTCCTAGAGTGTCCGTCCACTCAGAGAGACCCTCAGGTAGCCCGCTATTCCCCCCCTGGGTGGGGCAAGGGAAGGTAGCTCCAAGCCTTTGGGACACAGCGGAGTCTGCCCCCAGTGAGCACTGGTGATGCAGTCTGGCTGTGGAGGAGTCATCACCTAGGAGTGACGGGCTTCATTTTCTCCTGTTCTGGCCCCTATCCCTGCAGTTACTGGCACACTAGGAGAGCCAATGAGGAGGCACGCATAAACGCAGCTCCTCTCTGGGCTCTTGGCCAGCACTGCCCCTCCCATTGTGCATCCCAATCCACATCGCCATTCTTGGGTTCACCCAGGGGGTGGCAGTATAGCGGCAGGATGGACCTGTAACCCTCCACAGAGAGGGCGAGTCACCTCTGGGTGCTCGATCCTTCTCTTCCTCTGCCGACCCCCGATGACTCGGGCTTATTCCTGAACCTGGGTCACCAGCATGGAATGAGGTGTGGCGTCCAGCACCTCAACCCTCAGTGCCACCGGGCCGGCCTATCTCACAGGTTTGATACCCTAAGCTGGCTGCCTTGCTGAATGATCTTTGAGTCAACAAATGGTCTTCCATAGTGTGTCCCCTATCAGATACAGCCATTCATTCTTCCACACTAAATTCACATCCATCTGAGACAAACAAGCCCTGCTCAGGATGTCACGTGACCGTGGTTCACACCTTTCCTAGATTTCTGCTGACCTTACTGGATGCCTTACAGCTCATGACTCTTCATGGCAGCAGCTTAAGGCCTCCAACTGACAGTAGAACTTATTACATTAAACCAAGATGGCAGCCGGGCTGGGCTGACCTCAACTGCAGCTCTCACGTACTGATTTTAACCTTATTTATTTGACAGTCTGTTTATTTGTCGGGATTTTAAAGTTTTATGGTTGATTTTAGTTAGTTGTTAGGGTATTAAGGTTAGTTTAGTTGAGTTGTAAGGGTAGGTTAGGAGGAAGCCTTTTTGGTTTTTTAGGCAGCAAAACCAGTGCGCCATTGAAATTCCCATTTTCAGCTTGTTTAAGGTGCTCTGGACTAACCTGTTTCGGGGCTTTCTGCTCCCGGTTAGTCTCCTGAGGTTGGCCCTGTGTGCTGGTGAGTCGGATTGGGTGGATAGGAGAGAGGGCCTGCTTCTACACCTCAGGATTGGATGGTGCTGGAGCCTGTGCACCGCTCTGTGGATTTTGGCTACTCGAATAGACACCACAGTTCATAGAGCTGTGGTGGTTTTGTGAGGAGCGGTGCACTTCTTTGCTTGCTGCCGTGGCTGTGGGGAGTGTGGTTTGGACATACTGACTGACAACCTGAGGAGAGAGTTTTTAGCCTCCCCATGAGAAGATCGAGGATTCGGTCTCTGTTGTCACCTCACTGATAGTTACCGGTGTCTATGTATGTTATCCGAGTGAGCTGATTTGCCATTAGTATGACCTGAAGAGTCTACAACTTGGAATACTGGCAGATTTCTGAAGCCAGCTGAGGAAGATGGGCTGGATACTGGGTGGCTCTGAAAGGTACTGTCCATCACACTTCAGTTTACTGAATCATTTGTTTTATACGTGCATGAAATAATCTGCTAAGGCTGTGAGAGAGCCTGTACTTTGGGACATTTGTTTGGATTCTTCACCTATTGTTTCTGCTTTGACTGGAGAGTGTTAGAGCCCCTAAGTCTTTTCAGAAAAATCTGTTCTATTGTTGTAGGTGGTGAAAGCCCCACAAAACTAATTCTTTGCCGTTAGAGAGACTAATTTATTTGATATATTGGTACACTGAGGATTAATCAAGATTTTTGGACTGCCTGGGAAAAGAAATGTGTTGTTAGAATGGTTGGGAGGGAGGGGTAGTTTATGAATGTGTGTGGTGCACATGTTGGTTTGAATACTGAATGTGAGAGTATGCTGGATTTGTCTTGTTGTAGGATTTTTTGCTAATCTGAGTTACTGGGCAGGTTGTTTATTAGTTGGAGAAGTTGGATATTAATTGGAGAAGCTAAGCTTTATAAGGTAATATGCATAGATAGTCAGTATGTGCCAGTGGTTCAGGCCATAAGGTACAGATACTCCACTGCCCATCTATGTGACCACTGGCCTTTTGGTCTCCTCCCTCTGCCCACAGAAGTATATGCGAGGTGTATGGCTTTGGCGATCCTGGCGGAGGGGTATGGGAGTGGCTGTTTGAGAGTTGCAGATTCAGGTGGTGAGTCCCAGGGGGTGCCCTGGTGTGAAACAGGTACTATAAAGGGGTCTTCCTTGTCTGGTCTCCATACCCAAGGGCTCCATGTTATGTAGTAGACAGGTAACTGATTTCTTCAGTTGACCTGGTTTGCATTACAGTGACCTGGCTGGATGCTAATGCTGCACTCATTTTGGAGGCAACGATTCCAGCAGGGTATTCTGTGGTACATACCCCAAGGAAAGATCATAGAGGTGGGGAGTGCCCATTTGTTTTAAAGCCAGATTGGGTCTCGCAGCACTACCAGGGTGCTCTACCAGGTCCATTGAGAGTGTGGCTGTGGGGGGGGGGTCCTGGCACGGGCTACAGGATCCTTCTCATTTACTGACCACCTGGTGGTGAGAGGGAGTTTCTACAGGAGGTCAGAGAGCTTGTCACCTGCTTGATCTTGGAATCCCCCAGATGGTTAATTATGGGGGATTTCAATGCTTGGGTCGACAATGGACTCTCATCATTTGGTTGTGACCTTCTCTAGAGCATGGATGCTCTGGGCCTGTCACAGGTTGTCATCTCAGTGACCCACTCAAGGGAACACACATTGGACCTGGTGTTCACAGTGGGCCTTGGGGTCAATGACCTCAGGGTTGATCCTGTCGTATGGTCGAATCATAGCACTGTGGACTTCAGGTTTGGGGCCCTCCTGAGGGGCTGTCCTCTGTGGAGATGATCAGCTATTGCCCTTTATAGGGATTGTCCCCAACAGGACTTCAGGTGGTGCTTGACCTATCGGGTGTGGAGGCTGCTTGAGTGGTGGATGCAGAGGAGGCTGTCACAGCCTATAACAGGGCTGCTGTCACAACATTCGACTCTATCATGCCCATCCATGTCCAGCCCTTAACTACTCATCAGAAGCTCCCCCTGGTTTGATGGGATACTCCAGGAATTAAAGATAGAGGGCAGGAGGTTGGAGCAACGCTGGAGCAGATTGGGACTGATGGATGACAAATTGGCTCTGAAATCACATTATGATGTCTATAAGAGGGCAATCTCCCAGAAAAAGGTGGGAGTTCTGCCAAGGGAGAATACTGCGGCAAGGAACAGACTGGCTCAGCTCTTCCTTATGGTAGACAGGCTGTTGCACCCAGCCTGTCTCCGCACTGGGTGAGCTAATTTGAGCACATGGTGCGATGAGTTTGCTCTGTTCTTTGCCAACAAAATGTCCTCTATCAGGACTGAGATCTCCTCCTTGGGGAGCATGTGGGGTCTGATTGGAGATGTGCAGGGGCACCCCTCCTGTCTGGGATGAGTTTTACCCCATTACAGTAGAGGAGGTGATTGAGATAGTCCTGGGGCTACAGACTACCTATTGTGATCTAGACCAAGGTCCAACCCGACTTCTTGTCAGATGTGTTGACCTGATTGGATCTGTGGTTACTGGGATTGTCTGGTATTCTCTGAGGAGTGTGGTCTTCCCAGTGGCCTTGAAAGATGCCCTGGTTGAGACCCTTTTTAAAGAAGCCCTCATTGGACCTAGACTGTCTCATGAACTACAGACTGGTCTCAAACCTTCCATTTTAAGGGAAGGTTTGAAGAAAGTGGTGGCCATGCAGTTAGAGGCACGTCTTGCCTCCTCATCCACTTTTGAGTGTTTCCAGTCTGGGTTTAGCATAGCACAGAAACTGCTCTGGTGAAGCTGCTTAACAATCTCCTTATAGCAAAAGATCGGGAAAGATCGGGAGAGCATACCATTCTTGTTCTCCTGGATCTCTCAGCAGCATTTGACACTGTGGACCATGAGGTGTTACTGGACCAACTGCAGAGCTGGTGTGGATTAACCAGCATTGTCATCAGCAGGTTTAGATCCTACCTCTCGGGTAGAGTGCAGAGGGTGATGATGGGGTTATCCTCATCTAACCTGATGCCCCTACACTGTGGAGTTCCACAGGGCTTGGTATTGTCACCTCTGTTGTTCATGGTGTACATGTTGCTACTAGAAGATGTCATCAGGCAGTATGGGCTGGGGTTTCACCGCTATGCAGATGATACTCAGCTATACCTGTCCTGTGCACCTGGAAACCAGATGGTGACCTCTGTGTTCAACACCTGCCTGGTGAGATCCAGAGTTAGATTACTCACAACTGGCTCTGACTTACTCCAGACAAGATGGAAGTACTGGTGGTTAATACTGGTCATCGCTGGAATGGAGGATGGCTGGGGAATGATCCTGGCCCAGTTCTGGGGGGTGACCCTTTGACCCCATCCATTCGGGTTAGGGATCTGGGTGTAGTACTCGATGATGGCCTGACGCTTGATTCGCAGGTGTCAGATGCCATCCAGAGTAGTTTTTACCATTTGAGAAACATTGCCCAGATCCGTGCTCTGCTACCATCTCAGAACCTGACCACACTAGTGCATGCCTTTGTTATGTCTTGACTGGACTACTGCAATGCTCTCTACCTAAGCCTATCAGGAGGCAACCTCCGCTGTCTGCAGCTACTGAGGAATGTGGTGAACAGGCTACTGACCAGTGCAAGTAAGTGTGAAAATATTACACCTGTCCTCTGCAGAGTGCACTGGTTACCAGTTAGGTGGAGGGTTGCCTTCAAGGTTGGATTACTGACCTACAAAGCTTTACATTGCTGGGACCAGGGTACCTACAAGACCTCCTGGTTCCTCACTGCCTGATTTGCTCTCTTTGTTCCTCTAAAGGAAGCATCCTTGTGGTTCCCAGGGCTAGGTTGCAGCAGTCAGGAGATGGGGCTTTTTCAGTGGCCGCACCTGCCCTGTGGAATTCACTACCTAGCCATTTGAGGGAGGCAACCTTGGTGGAAGCCTTCAAAAAGGGTCTGAAAATGTATTTGTTTAGTAAGGCCTTTGAGTCATACGGCTAACTGAAATAATTTATATGTTCTTGATTATCCAAATTCACATCCTAGATAGATAGATAGATTTGCTGTATGAGCTGTTTTATTTTACTTGAATGTTATAATTGCTCTCCAGCTATCTATCCAATTTTTTGGCCTCAAACCTCCTAAATTACTTTAACTCCTAAATTCTGGAAGGTTATTCACTCTGTTTTTGATCACCCTCTGATACACTTCAGTATTCAAACTACTGGGGTCTCCTCTTTCTGAGTCTTCTGAGTTTGTATCTGCCTTTAATCAATACTTTAATTCCTGTGCACTTTCTCACTTCTCCCCCATGCCCCTGGCACAAATTCCACTGCCCCTCCCCCCAACTGCCTCATTCCTCCCCTTCCTCCCTTTCTTTCAGCTCCCCTTTTTCTCCTTCTCTCCTATCTCCCTGGCCACCACACAGTCTGCTTTGCTATTCCTAAATCCCCCAAAGTGTAGATGCCCTGATATCATGGACCCTAAACTCCTTCACTGCTCTTCCCCGATATTGTTTTCCCTATCATATCCCTCCTAAACCTATCCTTCCATCATGGAATAGTTCCTGGGTCATAAAGCATGCAAAAGTCCTCTGCTTCAACAGATGGGATGATACCACTCCTACTGAATAACTCATGGGGGTCTACTGGACCTGTTAGTCAATTGGTTCTGTCCTGTCTGTTTGATAAATCCAAGTAGGTTATACCCTCCCGCCTTCCTAGCACCTCAGAAATTCACCAGGACCCCATCCTGGGCCCCATCTAGTTTTCCATAATACTTTATGACCATCCATCAGTCTGTGTCTCTGCAGACATCCATATGTATGAGGATGATGCAATACATTTTGCTTTTGGAGCTTTGGTCCTCTAGCTGGAAGTAACTTTACAGCATGACTTTGACAATATCCAACACTGGTTCCACTCTAACAGCAACTCACTCCATGCCATAAAACATTTCCCATGGCATCGTGGCAGAAAGAAGAGTTTGTCAGGCTCCATAAATCTCCAGTCTTCATAACTATGGGGGAGGGGTAGTGTTGCTCAGATAGTAGTTTGTGGATCCTAGCACTATCTTTCAGATAGTGCTGGTATCCTACCTGGGATGCTACCAGAAGTCCTAGCAGAGACAAATGTAGGATCCAGGTCAGACAGCGATGGATCCTAGTTAGGATCCAGGGATCCTAGGTCAGATCCAGGGTTCTTGTAACTCCTCTTATGACCGCCTTTAATGGATCCAATAAGCTTGTTATCTTTTTGTTTGGTTTAAGGTTGAATTCCCAAAATTCTTTAATTGCTCTTTTGGTTTTATTAATATATTCTTGGTCTATTAATAAAATGCTGTTGAACCTCCATATTTTGGATTTGACTTTTTTTGTATCTATGACACAATGCATGGTCTAATAGTATGATTGGATGATGTCTGACCTCCTGTATCTTATCCATCAATATTTTAGATACACATATATAATCGGTCTAAGAGAGTCCATTATTTTTCTGATCGTAATGTGGGAATTCTTTTGTTTTTGGATAAAGTGTTCTCCAGGCATCTGTTATATCATGACTTTCCAAAAAACTCAGCATGGTCTTAGTATGTTTTCTATTATATAGGTTTGATTTGGACATTCTATCCATTTTTGGATCAATCAGTACATTGAAGTCTCCCATCAGAACTATGTTTTTGGACTCTGATTGCACCAGTCCTGTTACGATCTCCACTATGAAGGAGGAATATTCTATAAAAGGATCATATATGGATGCTACAGTAAATTCAACTCCATGATATTGGATTTTTAATATCCTTCCTTCTGAGTCTGAGTAGCTCTCTAACACTTTACAGGGTGGTGATTGTTTAAGCAACAGAGTTACTCCTGTTCTTTTTTTGGTTCCCTCTGAATAACAAACATTAGCAATCTATTTTGGTTGAGTTTTAAAATTTTACTTTTGTCTAGGTGAATTTCTTGGAGTGCAATACAGTCAGCTCTCTTCTTTTCCAAATAATTTAATAACCTGGCTCTCTTCATTGTGAATGAATACAAGTAATGTTAAGAAAGACTGTTCTAAGTATGTCCAGGTTTGTCTCCATCTTAAACAACCAAAGTTTTCCAACCAGCTCCTCCATGCTAACATAATATTTCTCTGCTTTCTTCTATTTTTCCCCTTATTAAGCATACCACTCCTTAAACCATTTCGAACATTATTCAGAAAACTCATAACACATTCTCTATTTTCCCCTTCTAGGCCAATTCTATCTATAGTGACCTTGATTTTTCCCTCTTTTCTGCTCCATGTCCTACCCCTCCACTTTACCCTTACATACATACATACTTAATATCTTAACCCATTTAGGCAGAGAAGTAAGCTGTTATGGTGTCTATTAGTAATCTTATGTCCCATCTTCTGATAGTTCTGTTCTTCTTTTCTCAAAAAACAAAAAATATAATAAAATTAATTTTCTGTGAGTTCTTGCATAAACAGCATATTTTCTCCTCAAAAATCTCCAAGCAGATCAGACATTTTCTCTCCGCTTCTTGCCCTGTACTGAAAACAAAATGGATTCCATTTACAAACACTCTCATTTTGGCCGGACATTGTATTGTGGCTTTATGTCCTTTATCCCAGAATCTTCATCTTATGTGGTCAAATATTTTCCTTCCTTCCAGTATGTCTTGAGGAAGGTCATTGAAAATTGAGATTGTCGCTCCCATTATTGAAATGTTTTTCATTTTGTACACAGCCACCATCAGATTTTCTTTTTCCTGAGATTTGAAGAATTTTGCTATGATCAGTCTTCGTGGACTCCGCTATTTATTTTCTGGTCTATACACGCTGGTACAGATATTCAAACTGTGCCAGGCTGTGGCCCAAGCTTGGGCACAGCTCAACATGGCTGCACAGGGGAGTGGCCTGGGTGTTATTCAAAGGAGCTGCGCCATGGCTCAGCAGCTTTGAATATCGCACCCTGGCCACCCCTACTGTGCATGGCGCGGTGGCACTATGCCAGCGTAAGTGCCCAGAGTGGAGCATGGAGATGCGCTAGCGCAAGTGCCATTGCACCATTCACAGCACCTACGATATTAAAAAGGAGACATGCAAATGGGGCCATAATTTATGCAAGGCACACATGGGTCCATTTGCATGTCATTATTGCCCCATTTGCATCCCATTTGCATGCAGGTGCACCGATCCCTGATGACTTGCACCTGGCACCCTGCCAGGCAGCAGCTGTTGGGGACCAATGCCCCCTGCAGCCTGATCGTGAGCATCTGTGTAAAAGTAGAAAACCGTCCTATATCCCTGGTGGTCCAGTGGACTGCACTTTGCCCGATCGTGGGCATCTGTTGTAAGAAAAGACACCCCCACCAAGATCCTGCTGTCTGCCCAATCGCGGGCATCCGTTGTAAGAAAAGACCCCCCGTCCAATATCCCTGGTGGTCTAGTGGTACTCCCTCCCCACCTGCCCACTGAGCCCTACCACCCTGCTCCCCCCAGTCAGTCGGCGGGTGGCAGCACCCCACCCGCCTGCCACCCCACCACCACTGACTGACAGCTCGGTAGGGCTGTACGCCCATTGGTTCAGAGCGTCAGCCAATGGGTGTGCAGACTACCATACTACATTCCAGATATGATTCATTCACATATCTGGAATGTATCAATACAATATGGACTGCATGCCCATTGGCTCACTCGTGAACCAAAGGCGTGCAGACCGATCTGTCAGTCGGCGGGTGGTGGGGCAACAGCTGGTGGGGTTGCTTCCATCCGCTGGCTGACCGAGAGGCGGGGTGGTGGGGCTCAGTGGGCAGTTGAGAGGAGTAGACCACCGAGACCATGGAATTGGAGAGAGTCTTCTACAATGGATGCCCACGATCGGGCAGACAGTGGGATCTTTGGGGGGTGTCTTTTCATAATGGATGCCCGCAATCGGGCGACAGCGGGATCTTGGGGGGGTGTCTTTTCTTACAACGGATGCCCGTGATCGGGCAGAGTGTGGTCCACTGTACCATCAGGGATATAGGACAGGGGGTTTTCCTTATTAAAACAGATGCCTGCGATCGGGCGGAAATCAGTCCACTGGATCACCAGGGATATAGGACTTTTTTTATTTTATGAATGCCTGCGATTGGGCATGGGGTGCTGCCAGGTGCAGCCGGAACTCGGGTGGCCACCCACAGGTGGCAGCTGCCGTGTTGCGCCCTGCAATGTGGCAGCGTGGGAATGCCCCCCCCCCCACCTGTGCCTGCATACATTACTGATGCGCTTTGGTGCAACAGGATTTGTGTGGCGCACTTTTCCCTTTTGAACATCGCGCTGGGGCGCATCAGTGGGTTGCGCATGGCACAACACTGTTGCGCCATGTGCAACTCTTTTGAATATCTGGGCCTCTGTGTATTATGTCTATATCTGGATGTAGTTCTTCTTTTTTTATTCCTAGGTATTTGGCCATTATTATTTTTAATGTCTCCTGTAATGTTTTTTCTTGGTCCCAGGTCTCCTGTACTTCTATAATTCTTACATTTTTTTCTTCTTGATCAGGCCTCAAAGTCTGTTAGTTTTTCTTTAAATTCTTTGTTAGTTTGCTCCAGCATTGATCCTGCCCTTTTTAATGGTAGTTTCTCATCCTCCAAAATAGAAATTCTATTTTGTGTTTCATTTAGCTCTTGTCTTAATTTTTGATTATCATTAAGTAGCTGCGTGACCGTGGTTTGAAATAGCTCTTTATTCCTCTCCATAGCACTATTTGCTTTAGCCATTTCTGAAGTTAAGTTGGTTATTTGGTCCATAATTGCTTTGGCCCAGGGGGAGAGGGGACACCTTCCCCATCCTGGCTTGCCATTTCATCAGAGGAATCTGTATCAGGCACCAAGGATCTGTATCCTCTTTTAAACATTTGTGTATTACCAGGTGGGGTACTTGTTTTAACATTGTCCAATTCATCTTGTTGCAATGCATTAATTAACTCAAGAACTGAATCAGATGTCAAGGCACATGCTTGTGGGCTTGCTTTTTTATTGCTACATTCTTATTATCTTCTGATTCAGTATTAAGCATTTTAAGGTCCCTGTTATACAAGTTTTCTCCCTTATTTGTGCCATTAGGGGTTTTAACGTTCATTTCCCCAACTGCCTGGTTCTGATCACCCCCCAAATTATCACTGTATCTTGTACTGTTTCTTTTACTTTTTCACCATTTGAAACAGCTAGTACTTTTTGAGAAATATCAGGGTGACATACCTCGTTGGTACTTTTATCCTGCTATTGATTCTTCTGTAATCCTTCTTTTACCTTCATGGTTTCTTTTCCGTCATTAAACTAGCCAAGGGGTTGGCACTGAAAAGGAGAAGGAAAATCCTAGCACCCCCCCCAAAAAAATCAGGGTAATTAGTGAGGCAAACACCAAGATAGAGCAGTCAATAGGGAGAAGGGCAGGGGTAAATGGAGAAAAAGACAAAGGCAGTAGAGACAGGGATGGGGCAAAAAGAGGATAAAGCCATAAAAAAATGGAGGGTAATGAGTACCAATGCCCGTAGTCTAGGTAAAAAACTCCCCGAAATGATGGCCTTGATGGAAGAGGGATGCGTGGATATTGTGGCAGTCACAGAAACATGGTACACAGAGAACCATGACTGGGACATCAACATAACAGGGTACACAATCTACAGGAGGGACAGGAAGGGAAGAAGAAGAGGAGGAGTAGCTCTCTATGTAAGGGAAGGGATCAAAGCAACAGAACTAAAGGGTAAACATGGAGGAGAGGAGGCACTGTGGGTCACCCTGGAGACTGGAAATGGCTCCACAATCTGCACAGGGGTTGTATACAGACCCCCATCTCAGGGGGAGAAAATGGACAAGGAAATGATAGAAGGCATCCTTGGGATGGCAGAGAAAGGGGAGATATTGTTGTCGGGGGACCTGAATATGCCAGTTGTTGACTGGAGCACCTTTGCTGCAGCCACATCCAACAGCAGGGCCATTCTCAATGCCCTACAGGGGGCATGCCTCAGACAGCTAGTTTTGGAACCCACTCAGGAGAGAGCAGTCTTAGACCTGGTACTGTCAAATGGGGACGGAGAGAGGATCTCTGATCTTGAAGTGGGTAGCCATCTAGGAACAAGTGACCACCAAACAGTGTGTGGTTCACAATAAACTTAGCTGTAGAGTCAAGCCACACAAAAGTGAAGGTACTGGATCTCAGGAGGGCTGATTTTGTCAAAATGGGAGAGGGCCTCAGAAAAGCACTAGCAAACAGGCAAGAAGGTGGGGTGGAGCAACAATGGGGAAACATTAAAACTGCCATCACAGAGGCAACAAGCCTTTGTGTGAAGCAAATAAACAAATCAAAATGAAAGAAAAAAACACTATGGTTCTCAAAAGAAGTGGTGGGGAAGGTAAGAGAGAAAAAGATAGCATTCAGGAAGTATAAAGAAACCCAGAAGGAGCAGGACAGAGAACTGTACCAGTTAAAGCAGAAGGAAGCGGGTAAGGCAGTCAGAATAGCAAAGGCCCAAACCGAGGAAAAGATAGACAACTCAGTTAAGAAGGGGGATAAAACCTTTTATAGGTACATTAGGGAGCAAAGAAAGACTAAGGCAGGGATGCTGAGGCTGAACAAAGAGGAAGGTGGTTGGGCAGAGAGCGACAGTGAAAAAGCAGGATACTGAACGTAATACTTCTGCTCCAGTATTCACAATGGAAAAGCAGGGGAATACCTAATCCAGTCAATAGAAGCACTCTGGATAGGGGGTTGATATTAGTTCTTTCACAGAAGAAAGAGTTCTGAAAGAACTCTTAAAACTGAAGGTGGATAAAGCAATGGGTCTGATGGGATTCACCCCAGAATTCTAAAAGAACTAAAGGAAGAACTAGTAACACCACTGACTACCCTTTTTAATAAATCATGGGAGGATGGTGTGGTGCCTGAGGACTGGAGGAGGGCGGATGTGATTCCCCTTCACAAAACTGGGAGCAAGACAGAGGCAGGAAACTACAGACCTGTCAGTTTGACCTCAGTGGCAGGGAAAATGATGGAATCGCCTTCTGAAGGAAAGAATTGTTGAGTACCTAGAGGCCAGTGGGGCACAGGACCCAAGGCAGCATGGATTCACAGCGGGAAGGTCATGTCAAACAAATCTAATTGATTTCTTTGACTGGGTGACCAAAGCAGTAGACCAGGAAGGGGCTGTGGACATGGCCTACCTAGACTTTAGCAAGGCATTTGACACAGTCTCGCACAAAAGATTAATAAACAAATTAGCCAGCCTGGGAGTGGGTCCCAGGGTAGTAGCCTGGGTAAAACACTGGTTGGACAACAGAACACAGTGAGTAATAGTAAATGGAGTCCACAGTGAAGAAAGGAGGGTTACTAATGGGGTACCGCAGGGTTCAGTACTGGGGCTGGTCCTTTTTAATGTCTTTATAAGTGACATTGCAGAGGGACTGGAAGGGAAAGTATCTCTCTTTGCAGATGACACAAAGATCTGCAACAGGGTTGATACACAAGGTGGGGTGGAAAGGATGAAAAGGGACTTGGCAAAGTTGGAGGAATGGTCAAATGTATGGCAGCTTAGATTCAGTGCAAAGAAGTGCAAAGTAATGCACCTGGGAAACAAAAACCCAGGGGAAGAGTACACAATGGGGTGAAATACTGACAACAACAAAAATGGAAAGGGACCTAGGGGCAGTCATATCAGATGACCTAAAGGTGGGCCAGCAATGTGAGAGGGCAGTAAGGAGGGCTGGGGGGATACTGGGATGCATAGGGAGAGGCATCACCAGTAGAAAACAGGAAGTTGTTGGCCCTCTGTACAGACAGTTGGTAAGACCACATCTGGAGTACTGTGTACCATTCTGGCGACCCCATCTCCGCAAAGACATAGACAGGGTGGAGGCTGTCCAGAGAAGGGCAACCAAAATGATGCAGGGTCTGCATCAGAAGACTTATGAAGAAAGACTAAAAAAACTAAAGATGTATAGCCTCGAGGAAAGGAGGGAGAGGGGGGACAAGATAGAAATTTTCAAATATCTCAAGGGAATCAACAAAGTCCAAGAGGGTAGCATCTTTCAGAAAAAGAGATGTGCAAAAACAAGGGGCACAATTTGAAGATGTGGGGGACGGCTCAGAGGTAATGTGAGGAAGTATTTCTTCATTGAGAGGGTTGTGGATACATGGAATAGCCTTCCTTTTTTTTTTATTTAATGCACTTTAATTCCAATGTCACATTACAATGAAATTAAAACCACTGACAAGGCCATGGAAGAGCAAAATATACCTCACAAGTCTGGTATCCCAGAGGCCTTCACTATAGAAATAGACATTGTATCATTGTCTTGTAGATATTATCAAAATAACAACTAAACTACGTCCTAACCCTTCCCTACCCCCCATCCCAGTGTAATTCTGTATTGTAGAAAGAACCACATAACTCTTCCTGCATAATATCATAAGAATATACCAGCTTAGAGGAGACCCTTCCGCTTTAATATGCTAATTATTCCAAATAGTTAGGACCACTTCCAGGGGGCCCTATTTTACCTTGCCTAAATGTACCTATTATTCATCTTGGCTATATGCAACTCTAATTGTAGTGCAAGCAAGGCCTCCTTATGCCATTCAATAATTGAGGGTGTTAACTCATCCATCCAGTGTCGTAAGATTATCGCTTTGGCTGCGGCTGCAATGATAGCTATATATGCTTTCTTCTGTTTACTCATTTCCTTGGGGAAATGAATAATTAAATAGACCTCAGGTGTAAAATAAGAGTTCAAGTCAAGGAAAGAATTTAGAGACTTCTGAATTGAGCCTATAATGGCTGAATTTTAGAACACTCCCATAACATATGGAATAAGTCCCCATTATCAACCTTATATCTATAGCATTGGGGGGATGCAAACTTACCTATTTTATGTAATTTAACAGGTGTATAATATAAACTGTGCATAATGTTAAACTGCTGCAACTTATATCAGTCCTGCTTTACATATTTATATGTATTGCTCCAGATTTGATCCCATACCCTGACATCTTCACTCAGCTCAAGTTTCTGTGTCCAGTAATAGCAAATACTAGAGCGCCACTCCGAAACAATTCTCTGGATTTCCAAATATACTTTGGAAACCGAGTGGGCTTGATCCGCTACATGTAGTATCGAAGACAATTCTGTCTTAGCTACCCCTGGGGACTTCAAATTCCAAAGGTAAGTTTTGACTACGCCACTAACTTGCCAATACTTAAAGGCGTTCCCCTTCGCCACAGGTATATTTGCACTAAATTGCCCAAACGGTAGTATTTCTCCCTGAGGAGCTATATCACTAAGACTCAACCCCACTAACGGTTTCCAAAATGTAGGAGGAATTGGCTCTTTCTGAATTTGGAAATGCATATTTTGAGTTAATGGTTGATCCAGGGAATCATGCCAGTTCACCCCTAGTAGCCTCTGTGCCTGGTGCAGAGCCCTGATAGACCAGCCAACCGGAGTATTCTTAAGTGGTTTGGGGAGAAATCTTGGGTCCATATAGATAGCTGAATTAAGAGTTAAGGATGCCTTGGCCACCAGATACCTCTCAATAGGGACCCATAGGGGTATGTAACTATTAGAATTTACTGGAGATGTAGGCCGGGTCCACGAGACCACCTTACTAACATGTGATGCTATATAATAATTAAAGAAAGAGGGGAGTGCAAGGCCTCCCTATCTCCTAGACCTAGTAAGTTTTACATATGCCCTCCTTACATTCTTCCCTTTCCATATAAAGTTATTAAGTAATTTCTGCAGGCTATCAAACCATGACTTCGGTAAATAAAACCCCAACATGTTTAAAGGATAAAATATTATTGGTAATACATTCATCTTCACAGTTTCTATTCTAGCCCAAAGTGATAAGGGTAATAGCTTCCATCTGTCTAGATCTAGCTTTATTACCTTAATCAGATTATTGAGGTTTTTTTTAATCATTGTAAAAATGCACCTGGAGACCTTGAGACCCAAATAACCCAGGGATCTAGGTTCCTAGTTAAGCCCCAATTCCGTAGCTATATGTGGCAGGTACTTACCATTTAAAGGGAAAAGCTTCATCTTGGATAAGTTAAGTTTATAGTTCGATACTCTAGAGAACTGTTCTATTACCTGCAAAATTACCGGTATACTAACTTCTGGTTCCTCCATATGTAGAAGCAAATCATTTACGTAAGCTGAGATTAAGTATTTATGACTACCTATTTGCATTCCCTTTGTATCTTGTGAAGCTAGTAGCTTACAAATTAGAGGTTCCAGGTAAAGGCTGAACAGAAGAGGGGAGAGTGGGCAGCCCTGTCTGGTACCACAGGAAAGGGGGAATGGATCCGAAAGGACGCCATTACACCATACTCGGGCTACAGGTGAGTCATATAACAATTTAATCCATTTCAGGAATCCATTTGGTAGGCCAAATTTCTGTAATGTAGCAAATAAGAAATCCCAAGAGACCCGGTCGAACGCTTTCTCAGCGTCCAAAGCCAACAAGGCCGCCGATATCTATATGTTCTTAGCATGAATTATTAAGTGATGAAGTTTTCGCATGTGATCACTGGACTATCTACCTTTCATAAATCCTACCTGCACATCACTAACCAACATGCACATTAAACGACTGAGTCTGTTGGCTAATACCTTTGCCAATATTTTGACATCAATATTTAAAAGTGATATCGGCCGGTAGTTACTAGGACATAAAAGATCCTTGTCCGGCTTAGGGATAAGGGTAATAAGCGCTTCCAGGAAGCTATTTTCTGAGAGTCCCTCGAGATACCAAAAATTATATACTTTAGTGAGAACTGGAGTAATATCCTCCACAAATGCTTTATACACATTGGTGGAGAGACCATCAGGTCCTGGGGCTTTATCAGGGGCAAGTTGGGCGATGGCCTGCTTAACTTCCAATTTCTGTATGGGAAGCTGTAGCTTCACCGCCTCCATATTGGTAATCCAGGGAAGAGTAACTGATTCCAAATACCTCTGGATCTCTTCTGGCTTTGCTCTATCTTTTTTTGAGATTGAGTATATAGTCTGAAAATGAGATCGGAAGACTGCCACAATTTCCCAAGGATCCTTGACTGGAGATACATCCGGGTTAATTTGTAAAGCTGCAATATGTCTGTTGGATTCTAACTGGTGGAGTTTTAATGCTAATAGCTTGCCCATCCTCTCACCAGCTTCCAGATACTTAAGTTTAATTCTCCTAAGGGCTAGCTCTGCCTTTTGCAGCATAATTGAGGAGAACTGTGTTTGTAATTTATGCAGTTGTATCCAATCTGAATCAGGTGAGCTTTGATTAATACTTCCCTCTATAACCTGAATGTAATTGGCAATATCCCTAAGCAGGGTTTCGTTCTTTTTACGTCTGGTAGAGGAAATCTGAATACACTCTCCCCTCAATGTACATTTCAATGCCGCCCACACTATATCAATCTTGAGGACAGAGCCCAGATTATGAATCAGGAAATGAGATATGAATTGTTTCAGGTGACTTAGAGTGTATGGATCTTGCATAGTTGGTTATTAAATCTCCACATGAAATCCCTGCTAGACCCGGGGCTAGCTATATACTTAATTGAAACTGGGGAGTGATCTGAAATAACTCTAGTGTGTATTTCTGCATCAGAAACAGACGGGAAGGAACTTGCACTAATAAGAAAGTAATCAATCCTAGAACAAGTCTTGTGTGGTAATGAAAAAAATGTGTATTGTCTAGAATCCGCATGGAAAACTCTCCATACATTGACAAGACTTGCTCCTTCCATGAGTTCTTTTAAAGCTCTCTGTGAGGGAGATAAACCCGCACGTCTGTTATCCAATCTATCTAGTCTCAATTGCGGTGTAATATTCCAGTCACCCCCCAATAAGATTATTCTAGTCAAATAATTACTTAACTTATCCAGCAACTGGGTAAAGAATTGTGGTGAATCATTATTTGGACCATATACTGAACCTATAAGTACCTGTTGCGAAGCAAGAGTGCCCGAGTAGGAAAATATAGTGACCATGCATATCCCAAAACTCTTTTTCTAATTGAAAGTTTACTCTTTTGTTAATTAGGATGGCCACTCCTCCCCTATTTGTGGATACCCCTGCTCCGAATGCCTGACCTACCCAATATTGACAAAAAGTGGATGTCTTCCCATTTAAGATGAGTTTCTTGTAGGCAGACCACATCACATCCAAGAGTAGATAGGTGCTTTAACACAATCTGCCTTTTACATCGATCTCGAGCTCCTCTAATGTTCCAGCTCAAAATATTAAACAGTCCTGACTTAGTCAGTGCACCTAAAGTACCGGTCCCCTTGTAACAAATAGATCCTGTGGTTGTACACATGTATCTGAATGTGGTTCTTTCTACTTTCCATCAGTATTGAAGAAATAATGTTTCTCCCTCCCACGATCCTCCCCGTACCGCCCTCCAGAACCAACCAAATTATCAATAAATCACTGCCCCCAGTTCTATCAACTGCACTCCCCTGACAAACATCAGGTGATGCTCTTTTCAACCAGTAGAAAACCCCGCCCCCCACCCAGTATTCAGATCCCTTGATACATACCTCTATGATTAGATATGTATGTGTAACAACTCTGCATATGTTTATAAAAGATTAGCAAAACATCTTATTAAATTGAGGATTCCGTTGTCTTTCTGACAGCTAACACCACCTTATTTCTCCTAGGGTGTAAACCCCACCAGGGCACAATAGAATCTGTTCTCAATAACAAGAAAGGGATAGCCTTCTATAAAAGCTAACCCGTTTATGATACTCACTTGCCCTCTAGTGGAGAAAAGAAATATGACAGCTGTCATTTTCCAGAATCATAATCAAACTAACTAAATCCTGTGCATCCCTATTGTATGATGCCTCCATAATATCATAAGTCATTGGAGAAAAAATAAACACCAAAGGTAGTAAAAAGGAAGGTGGAGAGAGATAACACCAGAATATTACTTCTGTCTAAATCCCCTACAAAAACAGCCCCTGATAAACATGAAAAACAGTCATTTCGATTGGAATTCAAACTAGAAACAATGAACCAGTTTCCAAGTTTGTGTAAACTTATTTGAATCTCCTCTGCGGGCTGTCCTTCAACTACCCGTATTGGTTTTATTACTCTCCCCCGACTTGAGCACCCAGTGAGAAGAGGCTCAACAAGTAGCTAACAACGCCCTCCCTATCCTACGTGCTACTGTCCTCAACTTGTAGTGCCCCATCTTGATGCAGATGTATTCGCAGAAATCAGAGACACAGTTTCACACGGTAGAATCACCAAAAGTGAATGACAACTTGGACATTGTAAAAATAAAAGAAATCTAATGAACCATTTAGTCTTGAGTGTGTTATAATGGACATCGTTTGGATGGATCCTTTTCCACTCAAATGATAGTCCTTTAGCCGCGGTCCAAGAAGAAGTTTCTCTGTGTTTAATCTTGAGCAGTAAGTGTTGCACGCTAGCATAATCAACACTTCGGGAAGCCACAAAACTGTTAACTTTGCTTCTAGTGGAGTTACTGAGGTCAGGAGTAATACTGTTGAGAATTCAGCCAGCCACCCCTCACTCATGTCCGTGAATGGGGACTATTCCAATTCGAGTCTTCTAATACAGGCTCACCGATTCCATCCCTCATATTCTGCTTTGAAGAAAATATCACTGCCAATTGTTACCGGGCAAAGCGGCGTGCTTATTAACAGGAATGTCGGCTGTGCGAGTACACAGGGGCAACTATGTATAGCAATATATCACGGTCCCCCGATGACTCCACACACTCAGACTACCATAAACAAAAGATGTAATGTACTGAGCAGCTTGCTATGTTCGTTTATCCATATAACACATATTGCCCGATTCATTTTACTAGATCGGGAAAAAACTTTTGGAGCTCTTGCTGTGTTGTTTCAGGTTCTCGAACGAATGCCATTGGTCTTTAATTTTAACTTGCAGTATAGCTGGGTATTTAACCCAAAATTGTATGCCTGCTGCTATCAGCTTTGATATTAATGGGTGCAATGACTGTCGCTTAATTCTCACAGAGTGTGGCAGGTCGTGTGTTACTCTAATCCATTTACCTTCCCATAAGACTTCCTGCAATGATTTAACTTTTGTCAGAATGTGTTGCTTATCCAGGTAATTTAGTAACTTGCACACGATCAGTCTAGGCTGAGCACCCGGTGGAGGGGGGAGATGGAGGGATCGATGAGCTCTCTCCACAATGTAGTTTGCACCATTGGGAGATGGACCAGCAATTTTCTTAAACAACTTTTGTGCAAATGTAATCAGAGATGCACCCTCCTCTCTCTCCGGGATCCCTATTATGATAATATTGCTTCTTCTGCTCCTGCCTTCCAAATCCTCCAGTTTTTCTTCTATTTTTTTGACCCTCCTACTCATAACAGTCTGATCCAACTCCGATTTATCCATCCTCCCCTCTACTGATTTAATTCGAGCTTCACTGTCCCCGACTCGAATACTCAAGGAGTCCAAAGAAGCCTTAAAGCCGCGTACCTCTGTAGAAATCTCTTCTATAGCACTTTGTAGCGGCATAATTATTTTGAGGAATCGTTCTTCCGTTAGGGCTGTGGATCCTGGAGTTTGCTTACTAGGCCCTTGCCGAGGTTGCTTTGAGGTCTGCTCCTTTTCCAGGGATGGCAGTGGAGTATGCTTCGGAGGCTGCTTTTTAACGTATGCTTCCATTTTAAAATGATCCGAACTATCTGCACTGTTCCATAATTCAAGTACCGACATATACCAAACTTTGCGCTTTGTAGATTAACTGTTATTAATCATTTGAACTGGGTAGAGAACGGAGCTGCGCAATAATGCTGCCTTTCTCTAGGCTGCCATCATGTGACCCCCATGGAATAGCCTTCCTGTGGAGGTTGCAGAGTCAAAAACAGTGGGGGAATTCAAGAATGCGTGGGATATACATAAGGCAATTCTAGTGGGGGGTAGGAGGAAGTAGGCTGTTGGTTAACTAGGATCTGCAGCTTATCCGTTAGGTAGGGAAATGGGCAGACTAGGTGGGGCAAGCGGTCCTTATCTGCCATCAAATTCTATGTTTCTATTAATAATAGTCCCTTCATTGGTTACATTGTCTCTGTTTCATTCTGTTGTACTTGTAACTACTAATCCTTCTTTGTTCATCCTCAAGTCCACACTTTCTCAGGTTAATTCTTCCCCAGGTACTTTATCTTGTGTCCTTTCATGGGTTTTAGTCATTTCAGTATTCCTTTTCCTCCTGTCTCCTTTGTTCCAAAAGATTGGGGCTGTGTTAACTGATGAGTCTCTGGGCAAGGCCTCCATTGTTTCCTCTGGCATTTTGGACATACTTTGGGCCTCCTGTAGTGTTCTCTTCAGTGGCGTCTGAACCTTTTTGTCTGCTTCAGTAAGTTTATTTCTACTTCCAGTGTTCGTCCTCAGTCTTGTTAAAGTTTCCAACTGCTTCACAGATTTTGTTATTTGCTTGGAAGCATTCGTATTTTTAGTTTTTTCTCTGTTTATTTGGCGTCATAGTTTTAGAGGTACATTCTCTGTACTACAGTGCTATGTAACTTTTAAATAGGCTGTTCGCAATGCTGTTTAATATTTTAAATACTTGCTTTTTTCCATTTCAGGCAAAGCTTGACATGCTTTTGTGTATTAGGAGGAGGAGGACAGAGCTTGTTGCGGTGAGCTACACTCTCACCGTCTTAGTTCCACCACAGGAAATATCCCCACTTGTGCTAAAACTCCTTTTAGAAGCAATCAATCTTGGGAGACATCCCAGAAAGTACAAACCACTTTAGACTGTGCATGCCAAATAACTTTGGTGAGGTGGCTCAAGGTGACCAAATGGAGGAGCCAAATCAAAGAAACAGAGATTCCACAGGCACAAAGAAATGGCTGCGAGCTCCACAACTGCACAACCCAACTCTAGGGTACATTTAAAAATGCTTGATAAAGTGTTTGTTGGGTGTGAAACATGCGTCAACAAGGTTGTATTGAGGGGGATGCTACTTTTTATAAATAAAGCATTTTTAAATGTACCCTAGAGTTGGGTTGTGCAATCGTGGAGTTTGCAGCTGTTTTTTGAGCCTGTGGAGTCTGTTGTCATGTCTGTGCCTTCATCCATAATGTCTGCACGATATCAGTATTGTGTGTCAAACAGCTTCTATATGTCTTTTGGTGTGTCTCCTGGAATCGGATCATCAGTTTCTTCCTCTTCCCATCTGAAGCTAACCTCATCATCATCATCATGACTACACCGATGTCGCCTGGCACTGGAAGCATGGGAAGTAGTCCCAAGAGGAGGAGGAGGCTGAGTTTTAGTTTCTGTGCTTTGTTTGCACTGCTCTATCTGAAGTGTCTGCATGAGTTTCTGTTTGACATAGTCAACATGTGCAGGAGGAATGCAGACATCTTTATACCTGGAATCCAGTAATGTTGCCATGCCAAATTGGGTGTCCAGTCAAATGCTTTCTAATTGTTCTTCAAGTTGGGTCAGAAACTTCACTGACATTTTCCCAATAAGGACTGCATCCAGCTTCGGCTGCTGTTGACATGATGAACTAGTGTCACCACTACCACCAGCACCTTGTCCAGCACTGATATCTTTATTACCACTGTTCATCTCATTATCATAACCTCCATCACCACCGATGCCAATGCTACCATCACATCCACCTGCACCACCACTGGCACCACCATGGCTGGTCTTGCTTTGTTGGGTTGTTGTTCTGGTAGATGTCATATGCAATTGTATATGTTGTTCAAGTAGACTCACCATAGGCAGTGCCATCCTAAGAGTAGTAGGATTCAGCAGACAGATCTTAGTGGCCTGTACCTATGGTCTCAGAAGTGGAACCAGCCAGTGCAGAACACACCACTGTACCTGGGACAGGTGTCCCCCACAAGGCATATTGTCATATTCCATAGCCCAGAACACAGCTTTCTCTTCCACTAGTCATCCCACCATGTAAAAGAGAGCATTTCACCTTGTTGCCATGTCTTTAATTAAGCAGTGTTGTGGGATATTGTGCTTCTCTTGGTAATGTCGGAGCAGCTCAGCACATTTGGGGGAAAATGGAAATATCTTGTAATGTTCCAACTGGTATCCAGTGTGTCTTTTAGCTGTACATGTTTCTCACGCACATAAATCATCACCAGGTTCAGTGCATATGCAAAGCAAGGTGCATAGCAGAAACACTCATCATTCATGACCTTCAGCATATTATTTCCACTGTCTGTCACAAAAATTCCCACCTTCAGGTTGTGAGGGTATATCCAGATATGCCAGATACACAAACAGATATCCAGATGTGAGATTTCTTTTTCTTGGTTATGTAGGAGAACTGATGTGTGTGTTCCATATGATCACCAGAAGCAGCAGCAGCAGCAGTAGCAGTAGTACTACATTTATCAAGTGGGGCTAGGAATTTGGCCTGGAATTTTGAATTTTCCTGCATCAAGTTGCTTTTGTTATTTTCTCTTCTTCATTGCTTCTCTTACTTTCCCTCTCTTGTCCTCCTGTACTGCTGGTGGAGGTGGGTTCTCTTGTCCTCCTTTACTGCTGGTGGTGGCGGCCTCTCTTGTCCGCTTGTACTGGTGGTGGTGATGATGGCCTCCACTCCTCAGAATTCTGGTCCTCCTCAGAGGAGCTTGTAACTGACAACAGACTTTCAACCTCCACTTTCTCATCCCCTTCCCCTTCTCCTTTCTCCTCTTTCATTGCTGCCTACTTCTCCTCTGAAACGTTTCCTTCCCCACCTGACTTCACCCTGCTCTCACCTGCTGCTTCATCCTTTCCATGCCCTTTTCCTGTGCTTCTGTTTCCCCTTTCTGTATCACCAGCACCTCTCCCTCCTCTGGCACCTTCCTTTCATAACCTCTTCCTCTGTTGTAGTCTCCTCCACTGCAACCAGATGTGCTGGTGGTGGACATGCTACTGGCTTGCTTTTATAAAATAGAGAGGTTGGTATACCATAAACAGCACCTCACCAATGTACACCAAACAAGTCTTTTTCATCAGGCGACAGGATAACTGTAGTGTCAGACCCAGATCCATTCCCTAATTTGGGGCATGTAAGTATGCTTGGAGAAGGAGCATTATATAGTGCCTCAAACTGGCAGCAGTGGACAGGAAATTACCCATGGTGCTCACCATGGTATGGGTGTACAGGTTGTTGAGTTGGCACCCCACCTGGCACTGTCAGCTGCTGTTATGTGGTTCGCACAAGACACAAACAGGTGGAGGACTTGCCTGTACATCCTTGGAATGGGGTGGAGAATCCCTGGGCATCGCAGCACCACCATGGGTAGTAGGCAAGGCAAGGCAAATTTTACTTACATAGTGCTCAATCTAGCAAGGGGTCTGAGTGCTTTACAAAACAGCAAACCAAAACAACTATAAAATATATTTAGCAAGGTAATGCTAAGAACAAATCAAGCTGGATTAAAAGCTTGATCAAATAGAAAGGTTTTTAATGAGGCTTTGAAGTAGGTGGAAGCAAAGCACTTGAAGGAGGAAGATGAGGACCATGAGCAGTGGAAGACCTGCGTTTTTCTGCTTTGCTCCAGCTGGTTTCAGCACCACCATATGCACCACTGGACACTGACTGTGACTGACTGGGAAAGCTGCTGCTTACAGTGGGCATCCAACCAGCTGACGTCTGTGGATTAACAAAGCCCAATGGTTTGTTTGGATGCACTATTATATAACCCGCCCTATCATACCTCTCAGTCTTGGACCCACCACCAGCAGCAACACCACCACCACCACCAACAACACCACTCCTTGTCTCTGCCCTTCTCCCACCAACATCCTCACCATCTACATCACCCCCACCATGGGCCACACGACTATGACTGATAACTTGCAGAACTGCTTCTTACTGTGGGGATGGGTACCATAGTGGAACCCTTCCTTGCTTCTTATCCTCCTCCTCTACCAGTCCTCCTTGCTTCCTTTCAGGACATCCTAGCTTCATCTTTTTATGGCAATTATATAGGTAACGTGCTGCAATTAGGAAAAGCCTTTCACAAATAGGGGCTTGTAGGCACACACTGCCTGTCACAGAATCTACACTGCAATTGGATAAAGTGTTTCACAAGACTGGGGGGGCTCCGAATCCCTCAGGCAGACCAGACACCCACTGCTTGTCATGAAAACTACTCTGCAATTAGATACAGTGTTTCACAAGCTTGGGGGGGTCCGGGTCCCTCAGGCAGACCAGGCATCCACTGCCTGTCATGAAAACTACACTGCAATTGGATAAAGTGTTTCACAAGATTTGAGGGGAGGGTCCACTTCCCTTAAGTAAACCAGGCACCCACTGCCTGTCACAAAAACTGCACTGCAGTTGGATAAAGTTTTTCACAAGATTTGTTTGGGGAGGGGCTTTGATTCCCTCAGGCAGGCCAGACACCCACAGCCTGTCACAAAAACGACATTGCACTAGGATAAACTGTTTCACAAGATTTGTGGTGGGGTGGGGGACTCTGGTTCCCTCAGACAAGTCAGGCACCAACCCACTGCCTGTCACAAAAGCTACACTGCAGTTGGATAAAGTCTTTCACAAAATTTGGGAGGGGGTCTCAAGTAGGCACCCATTGCCACTCACCAAAACTACTCTGCAATTGTATCAAGTATTTCACAAGATGGGTGGGAGATCAGGCAAACTGGCAACACCCTGACCCAGTCACAATTTGATAAAAGTTACTGACAAGATTTGGGGCTTAAGCACCAAGTGAAGACAACTACACTACAAAACCTTTGGTTTGGAAAAGATTTGAGTACAAAGTACAGCACAACTAAAGTTAGCAGTGTTAGCACAGCACTGCAGCACAGTTCCCTCTCCTCCTGCTTGCCTTCACTATGCCCTTTTCGTTCCCTTTACCTGCCTAACAAAATCTGTGGAACCAACTGGCACAACTTGCACAACAAAAAGAAACTGCTCTTCTTCAAAACTTGCTTGTAACACCTTTCCTTTTTCTGACAAAAAATAAAAAACCATCACAGAGTGAAACCACACATAGCAATGTCTTTTCTCCATGACACCAGAGCTACAATGGCACACAGAGCTGCAGAGAGCTCAGTTTTGTTGAGATTCCACACCCCTGATTGGTCGCTGAAGGTCAAGTGGCTGCCAGGAAGTTTCACATGCTCAGTGTGTGCTCGCTTAACAAAATAGCGGTGTCATGCCCACTGAAGTGAAGACAGCAGTCTTTGGACTGGCTTTGGATGGGCAAAATCCACCAAAGTTTGGCTTTGTGCTCACTCTTATCTGGATTACTGCGCCCAGTTCTGGAGTACTCACTTAAGGAAAGATAAGGACAGGCTGGAGACAGGGCAGTGCAGGGTGACCAGAATGATTCAGGGCCAGTAGGACAGGCTTTATGAGGATCAGCTCAAAGCACTTGTGGATCAAGAACACAGAGACATGAGTGGAAATTGATGGGGGTGAGATTCAAAAGGAAAGTGAGAAAGTTTTATTTTACAGAAAGGGTGGTGGAGCTATGGAACAACTTGACAGGAGATGTGATGGGAGCCAACAATATCAATGGGTTCAAACATTGCTGGGAGAAAGTGAAGGGCTTAGTGGTTGCTCAGGGTGATAGTGGTAGGGTGGGGAGAATGGGACTGGATAGTGTGGGTTAAAATCCTGTATGGGCAATAGTTCTCATGTTTGTTAGGGTTTATGGGCAGACTGGATGGATCAGTGGTCTTTTTCTGCTGTCATCTTTGTTTCTAAAACATAAAGATAATTTTTCGAACGTATTAATTATGGAGTAAATTGCGCCTAATGAGAGCAACAGAAAGTGTACTTTAAGTGTTAAGAAATTATAAACTGAATATAGTGTTTCCATGTTACTGTAGGACCACAGCGGACCTTGAGAAATGTCCCAGAGGCCACGAACCATTGCCCTGTATTTCCTTAGGTGTCTCTACACTGCATAATACTAATAAAAAGGTTATTTCCTGGAGTTTGACTCTGCCTCATCCTGTTAAAGAACCATCTCTAACTGTGCCTCAACCATTATTGCCAGGAGGTCACAGGTCTCGTTACTTAAGGTCCTGGCATTATCACACACCACCCTCCATACCTGCTCCTTCCCCTTTCATATCTGGTCTCCTTCATATATGTGCCCTTGAACCCTGCTGTTTCTCAGCTTCCTTTTGCTCTGCTGTGTTCCACAGCCTTCCTGTATCTCTATCCTCCTTACACCTTTCCTACTGTCCCTTTGTGGCTATTTTTCCTACTTGCCTTACTGTATGCCCCCCCACCTGACCAGCTCCAGCTGCCTGCACTAGTGCTGGGACAGGCCTTCTTAGGCCCATTCAGTTGTGCAGATGTAGCTAACCTCAATTGTGTTGCATGTTGTACAAATACAGAACATTTTTCCATGTTAAATCTCATTAAACACATCTAGAGAAAAGGGTAAAATGGTAGTACAAAATAAAGTCATAAAGAGAATCCACATCTCCATAGACTTTATAGGTGAATTCACAGCATCCCAAGCTATTTATACTATACCTGTCCCAGCAGGATAAATGAACCAGGGCCAGGACTCACAAAACTTTGGGCCAGCGCAAATCCAGTTTTGTGATAGAAAAATAGGTCTTGCACTGAGTTAATAATCACACAAGCCCGGTTTCCATAGGCAAAGTGTGGAGGAGGCTGCAATGCAAATGAGGGGGAGGGAACGTGAATATCAGTGCTATCCAATTCACAAAGCATTTGCTCCATTCGAGGGCTTCTTGCACAGTCTCCTTGCATGGAGCAGAAACCACAGGATGAGACCTTCCCTTATCCTGTACAACTCTAGTGATTGGCGGAGGTACTACGGTGGCCCCAACCCCCACCGATCGCCGACTCAATAGCTAATAAAACTACTGTATTTCCCTAGTGCTAGTGGTTCTCCCCCTCTCCCCATGATTGCCGATTGCTGATCCAATTGTGAAAAATTAAAGTTTTCTCTGGTGTCCAGTGTCCCCCTACCCGACCTCTCGCCCAATGTAAAAAGACATATTCCTTGGTGGCCAGTGGTCCCTCCCCCCACCTGATGCCTACGACAGAAACAGATATGTTTTTATCTGGCGTCTAGTCGTCCTTTCCTGACCCAATCCCTCACCCGATATCACAATACTGTTACCCTGATGGCCAGTGGTCCCTCACCCAATGTCACAATACTGTTACCCTGGTGGCCAGTGGTCCCTCCCCTATCCCTCACCCGATATCACAATACTGTTACCCTGATGGCCAATGGTCCCTCCCCCTGCCCGATCCCTCACCCAATGTCACAATACTGTTACTCTGGTTGCCAGTGATCCCTTCCCCTGTCCAGTCCCTCACCTGATGTCACAATACTATTACACTGATGGCCAGGCCCCCCCCCCACCTGATCCCTCGCCTGACCTGTAAAACATAATCCCTGGTGTCTAGTGGACCCTCCCCTTGCCAGCCCTGACTGTGGTCCCATCCTGTGGTCTCCACTCCCACCAAGCCTGTCCCGCATTGGTGGCCAGTGGCTCCCTCTTCCCAGTCTGCTTGTATGTATATGTTAACTTCCTGGTGTCTAGTGCTCCCCGTCCCAACCCTGATCTGGGGAATGCTCAATAACTACACTTCATTCCTTGGAGTCCAGTGCCCCCTCCCACCCCAGAAGGTAGTGCCCCACCACCCCACTTCCCCCATCCCTTCTCGGAGCTTGCAACTGGCACAACCCTCTGCTTTTCACCATGGCTGGCCACCGACAGAGCTGTCAGTGAACACGTACTATACAGTACACGCTCATTGACAGCTCAGTTGGTGGCTGGCTTTGGTGGAGAGCGGAGGGCTGTGCTGGTTGCTGGCTCAGTGAAAGGATGGGTGAAGGGGGGTGATAGGGAACTACCTGCTGGGGTAGGGAGGTCCACTGGACACTGGGGAATGAAGTGTAGTTATTGAACATTCCCCTGACTGGGGCTGAGGGGGACCACTAGACACCAGGGAAGCTAATGTACATCCTGTCTATAGTCTTCTCCCATTACTTCCTGGCACATACTTTAGCCCTTATCCCTACCATACATCTCCTAGTGCTAGCCCCAGCCCCTGTTCAAGTCACTCTTACACTTTCTTACCAAGACACTTAACACAGTCTATGACCACCATCATTCAGTCATTCAATCACTGCGTCTCCTTGTCCACTATGACTTACCCTTGAACTTTGAAATTTTGGTTACTTTATTTAGGATATATACCGAGATAATTCCAATGTTGATATGTATATATTAGATTAGATAGTGTGCATTTATATGATCCTACCTTGTCTTGTTATGTTTTAGGCAATTTTTGCTTTTGAATACTGTATCTAAGTGTTTTAAATATGCCTGTATACAGTATGTACCAAATATTGAACCTTGACCTTATCAGGTCCATCTTGCAAATGAGCTGTGCTCAATGATGTTTGCCTGAATAAATAAAGATTTGATTGATTGATTGATTAATGTACATATATGAGCAGATCGGGGAGAGGGAGCCATTGGCCACAACACGGGATGGGCTCGGGGGGGCAGAGATCACAGGATGGGACTGGGGCCTGGGCTGTGTTTTTTTGGGGGGGAAGTGTCTCCCGGGCTGGGGATCAGGTGGGGGTCCGCTAGATACCAGGGAATGTATTTACAGGTCGGGTGAGGGATTGGGTGGGAGAGGACCCTGGCCACCAGGGTAACAGTATTTGACATCAGGCGAGGATCGGGTGGGGGAGGAACCACTGGCCTCCAGGGTAATAGTACTGTGACATTGGGTGATATGTCCAGTGGGGAGGGACAACTGGCCTCCAGGGTAATAGTACTGTGATGTTAGGCGATATGTCCGTTAGGGGCAGGGACCATTGGCCACCAGGATAACAGTACCATGACAACAGGTGAGGGATCGGGTGGGGGGAGGGACCGCTAGACAGGGAAAAACATATGTGTTTCTCAGATGGGCATCGGGGGGGGACCACTGGCCACCAGGGAATATGTCTTCTTACATCAGATGAGGGGTCTAGTGCAGGGGGAACCACTGGACACCAGGGAATACTTTTATTTATACAATCGGACCAGCGATCGGCAGGAGGGGCACTGGACACCAGGGAAAACTTTCATTTTTCACAATTGGGCCAGTGACTGGTAATCATGGGGGGATAAAGGAGAACCACTAACACCAGGGAAAAATAGCAGTTGTATTACCTATTGGGCAGGCGATCAGCGGTCATGGGGGGGATCCACTAGATGCCAGGGACACAGGGCTGCCTCTGGGGCAGGGTCTGGAGGGCACGCATTAAACTCCAGTGCAGCGTATGTAAATGGGTCCATAATGGGCATTCAAGTGGCCACCTAGCATCTTGCATGCTGAATGGGCTCATTTTTACGTTGGCTTGCGCCCATGCGCATGCAACATCTTGTGGTAGTAGCACATTTCAGAGGTGTGTCAGTGTTGTCGCAGTTGCAGGGGATGCTTTAGTGGGTGAGTCCCTCAGCCACCAACTACTGAGCATGCTGCTGATGACAATAGTTTCAGAGAGAGCCACAGAGCTGAAATGAATCTGCCACTGCAATCAGAGACAGGCTCGTCATTGGAAAAGCAGATGACATGCCTCCATGACGTGTCTTTCCTGGTGAAACATTTCAATAGATGTGGCAGCTCCTGCCATCCACCACAAAATCCCCAAAAAGCCAACATCAGGGTGCTCAATCCCCATGTCAGCATGTCCCCCCCCCCACATTAAGTGGCACACTATAACATGGCGGCTCCTGCCGCCAGCCACTTACTCTCAAAAAGCTGACATCAGGATGCCCAATCCCCATGTCAGCATCTCACCTCTTAGTGTGTCTTTCCTGGTTAAACGGTTTCTCATTTCCTTTCTGGCACCGGGATGCCCACTCCTGCTGTTGGATGTGCCCCCCCACTCCCGTCTGCATGCCTTGCCAACATCGGGTGCCCAGTCACCATGTTGACAACCCCTCCCAGAATTGTGGCACACTGGGAGCCCACCCCAGTGTGCCTATTTTTTTTTTTTTTGTGCGTAACCTGTAAATAAAGAAAACTTTTCCTCGCGGTCTTTGTTTATTTTTTTCATGCAGACAAGAAAACTGTCCACCGTTGTCTTCCTCATCCCCCTCCCCCATCCCCAGCCTCCCTCTGTGCACCCACCTCCCTGCGCCGCCCCCACCCATACTTATCCTCCGAAGGTCGGGAGCCATGATCTTCTTTTTTTTTCCATTCAACTTTTATTAAAGTTTTCGATACTGAGAACTACATATTTTCTACCACTAATAACTACCACAACGCACTTGGCATAATGAAAATAAAGCAACTTCAATATTGTAACAATTCATTCTCTCCTATCCACCCTCCCTCCCCGCCCTCTGAACCCCCAATACCAGCGCAGCATCATACCAACAAAGTTACACGACACTATAACAATCTGTGTTTCAAACTTGTAAGGAGTACAGGGTTTGTAGAGGGCCCCATATCCTGTTGAACTTCTTAATTTTATTTGAAAGGCTTGGAATGGTTCTCTCCATTCTGAGGTTAGCGAGGAGCTCCTGGAGCCACTCGAGATAGGTCAAATTGTCAGAGTCTTTCCAATGTCTAAGGACCACTTTTTTAATGGACAAGGAAATTAATGCCATGTGATATTTCCTACACACCACAGAAATGCAGGAGAAATCCCCCAAAAGACATACTTCAGGTGTGAACAAATCTGAAAGCCCTAAAAGTGGGTCAACCCTTTGTTTAATAGTGGTCCAAAGTAGAGCAACTTTGGGGCATTTCCAGAAGATATGAAGAAGGTCCCCAGGCTGCAACTTACATCTTGTACAGAGCGGAGAGGACACAATGCCCAGCCTAACCAGTTGCTGTGGGGAATAATAAATATTATGTAAAATTTTAAATTGTATTACTCTAAGTCTATCCTGTAACAAGAATTTGTGACAGTTATACCAGAGATGGGACCAATCTAACTCCTTATCTGGAAAAAGAGAGGACCAATAAGCAACAGGGGCAAAATTGTCAGGATATGCCCAAGTAAATAAGACACTGTATATCTTAGACACCGCATGAGGCGAGCCAGCCAACTCTGCTAGGGTGGCCTGAAAACAAATGTGGGCACCAGGGGGTGGGATTACCCCAATTACTTTTAACAAAAGATGCCGAAGCTGGAAAATTTTGAAAATATTTATACCAGGTATCATAAACTTGTGCATGATTTCAGCTGAAGAACACCATTGTCTATCAGCCATGATAAAATCTTTAAGCTGACAATTTCCTATCTGAGGAAGCCAACTGAGTGATAGGGGCTTATTATCTAATTGTAAATTAGGGTTACCACTTATGGGTTGAGATAAATCCTTAATATTTTCATATTTGAGAAACGCGCACAACTGAGCGTGTGCCTTGATCGATACTGCTGGGCGAATTACATAATGATAGGAAGGATCCTAATTTAGTGTATAACATCGCACTGGGAAGGTATCCGTGTTTTTTTATAATGGCTGATTCCACTCTTAGCCAAGCCGGGGTATATGAGGATTGGGCTAATAGCTGATCCGCAGTCAGCCACCTAAGATATTTATTGGCCTGGCTGGCCCAAAAATACAGCCTCATATGTGGAAGTCTTAACCCTCCTTTTCCTTTGGGTGCGGCTAATTTGTGGAATGCCATTCTTGACTTTTTGTACCTCCATATGAAGTTAGAAATCATACTACGGATTTTTTCAAACCAAGATGACGGAAGCCCAATATTCAACATATTAAGGGGATAAAAAAGGTGGGGAAAAACATTCATTTATTTAAATTAATCCTGCCCCATAAAGAGAGAGGAAGTAGTGTCCACCTGTGAAGATCTTGGTCTATTTTATGGACCAACGAGTCTAAATTTAACTGCTTAAGCCAAACTGTATTCTGTGTCAGAATAATTCCAAGGTATTTAATGGAATCGGACTGCCACACAAGCCCGAGGGTGGTAACTTCTTGTTTGTAGACCCTATGATTAAGAGGAAAAAACAAAGTTTTTCCGATATTAAGTTTATAGTTAGAAACCTTGCTAAACCCACCTATTATATTGAGAATAGGGGGGATGGATGTGACTGGATTCGTTATTTGCAACAGGAGGTCATCTGCATAAGCTGCCACCTTAACTACATGTCCAATTAGGGAAACACCTGATATACCCTGGGCTCTTGTTAACCCCTGAATAAGGGGCTCTAGGTATATATTAAAAAGCAGCGGGGACAAGGGACACCCTTGTCTAGTTCCCACATGAAATTTAATTGGATTTGAGATCACTCCATTGCAATAAATTCTAGCTGAGGGTAATAGATATAATGAGTGAACCCAGTTCCGAAATTTCCTGGGAAAACCAAGTGCCTCCATTGCTGCAAATAAGTAATTCCAATAGACCCTGTCAAAGGCCTTTTCGGCATCCAGGAAGACCAGAGCCATTGGGAGAGCGGCATCCCTGGAGGCCGAGAAAACGTGAGCCAGGGTTCGTAGGTGGTCGACTGATGATCTTCCTTTCATAAAACCTAACTGCTCCTCCCCTATTATGGAAGGAAGAACTGCATTCAAACGATCAGCCAATAATTTAGCTAAAATTTTAATATCATGATTAAGTATGGAAATCGGTCTATAGCTTGAGACCAGGTCATGTGGCTTATCTGGCTTGGGCAATAAAACAATCAGGGCTTCAAAAAGGGAGGGGTTGGATGCTTGACCAGAGAGGAGAAATTGAAAAAGTGGTAACAAAATGGGAATCAGTTGCTTGGAAAATACTTTATAAAAGTTAGAAGAAAACCCGTCAGGACCGGGGATTTTATCGGATGGAAGAGATTTAATTACCTTATCTATTTCATCCTCAGAAATAGCAGATACTAATGCAGCTTATTGAGATTTGGTGAGGGAGGGTAAACGTAAATCCCTCAAATATTCTTGCAAATCCTCCTCTGAAGGGGGATTTAACATGGGACCATATAGATCCCGGAAATGACTGGTAAATTCGTCAACTATCTCTGAAGGTAAAGTTTTAAGGGAGTCACCCTCTAAAGAATGAACTGCTGCAATAAATCTAGCGGACTCTTGTTGTTTAACACGCATTGCTAACATTCGCCCAGCCTTCTCCCCTTGGTCCGTATAAACTGCATTCGTTCTTAATATAGATAATTCAGCTTGCGCCCTTAACAAGTCAAGGTAAGCATCCCTTAATTTAACTAAATCTTGCTTAAAAGTCTCAGAGGAGGCTGGGGAAAGACGGGATTCCATATTTCTAATTTGGGACAAAAGACGGGAAATTTTGTTTTCCCGTTCCTTTTTCCTTTTCGAGGTTAGGCCAATTAAAATCCCCTTCAAGAAAGCTTTAAGAGCCCCCCATTCCATATCGGGTCGTCCTGCAGAATTGTTATTTAAAGCCATAAACTGCTGTATTTGGAATGCTATATATTCAACCTTATCCGGTTCCTTCAGAACTTGGTTATTCAGCTTCCATCTACTCCCCTTTTTGGGTAAAGATGGCACAGATAATCGACAGATTACTGTGGAATGGTCCAGTGGTGGACCTGAGACAATACTAGAATCTAAAACCCCAGGCAGGAGAATTTGGGAAATAAAAATGTAGTCGATCCATGAAGAAGTACCATGTACTTATGAGACAAATGTATATTCCCTAGTTTTGGGATGAAGCACACGCCACACATCACAAAGCCCTGTAGAGTCTAACAGGTCCCTAAATGCCATTTGAGCAGGAGAAAGGCCTTGGCGAAGTCGACCCGACCTATCTACAGACTGATCGAACACCAGATTAAAATCACCCCCTATAATCATAGGGATATCAAGGAATGGAGTAAGAACTTCCAGTATTTTAACAAAAAACCCTGGAGTATCCGTGTTGGGACCATAGACGCTACCCAAAACGATGTCCAAAGTGTGCAATCTGACCTTTACAAATAGAAACCTCCCTGAGGGATCGGAAATACTTTGGATAGGTCTAAAAGGGATCGATCTATGTAAGAGGATCATGACCCCTCTGCTTTGGGTAGTGCCTTGTGCAGCACAAATCTGTCCCACCTGTTGTCGTCTCATCTTATCGGCTTCATCATTGAGCAAGTGCGTTTCCTGTAAAAACATAATTTCTGTTTTTAAATGACTTAAATATTTTAGAATTTTATATTGTTTGGTCTTATGCCTTGCCCCTTTGATATTCCAAGTGATAAACTGAATACTTCTAGCCATTGTCCCTTAGAACCCTAGGTAACTTTATTGAATCCCACCTACACTTATATATAATATTCCTACCACACTTTGTAAGGTATATGCTGCGCTTACCCACCCCCCCCCACCTCTACCCCTACCCACCTAAACCCATTAAGAAACCACCAAAATCAACCTCAATAACACTCAATAAACCCTACCCTCCCACTCCCACCCCTTATCTCTTGGTACATGATAAACAGTTCACCTAGACATCCCCTACACCACCCCCACCCTCTATGACTAATTTAGCTATTCTAATATTATATATATATCTATACTAATCAACCGGTACAAAACTACAATTAAACAACAGTTATCTAAATACACCAGTGTCCAAACACACAAACAATAGAAAGTATTGGTCCCTCCGAGCCATACAGCTTAAGGTAGGAATTTTGGCCTAAACTCTGTAAGTGCCATGAAAAAGAACACACACCATGGGAAAAAACTTTTATATTGACATTGTAGACCAGAAAAAACAAGAGGGGAGTGCTTCTCCTGAAGGCAACTAGCCAATGACCGCTTCTAATTAACTAATTTCCCTCTCGTTTTATACATAAACAAATAAGGCATATATTCACTGCCCACTCCAGTCATTATTCCCTTATGCTTACATCTGTAGAAAGAGTAAAAATTCCAAACCTGTAACCCCCTAAAAAGAAACAACGAAAATTACATTTGTGTCTGCCGAAAGTCCATTCCCTATAGAAACCCCAGCATAAACTCTGACTATGTAATTTTGTGCAACATACAGTCTCTGTCGCCATCTAGCGGTGAAAGGTCCATGCTACAGGTTCGGGTTGCAGGGTGGGTAACAGTACCTCTCTTGGAAAATCAGCTGCATGATCCCACATTTCTGATTCCCTCTCACAAATCAGGCTTAAATTATAAAACATAAGGTCCATAAAATCTTGGAGCACTTGACGTGAACCTCTCTCACAGCTTCCTCAGCTTTTTAGAACAGGTCCCAAGACCTCAGGAGGTACGGCGCAGTACTGGCAGACCTATCTCTTCTTCTTTTTATTTGGGAGACCAGCTGGTGCAGACTCGGTTAAAATCACAAGTCTACCAAGGCAAGCCATACACCTGGCCCCACCAAACTTTTGAAATTGCTCACAAAACATCCGAGGACAGCGAGCGAAGCACCCATCAGCCACCAGACTACCTTAATTAAATCCAAGTCGGGGAATAAACTCTGTTGTTTGAGCTCTCGTCCAACCATATCCGACCCCTACCTCAGGAAATACGGAATAGGTCTGGAAATGCTAGCTTGAGGCCAGCAGCTGCAGACTCCACATCCTCACATGTTGTCCAGGAGCCTGCTACCAGCACTTGAAATCTGGCAGGATAACTCATTTTAAACTTGATCGCTGCCGCTACTAACTTTGTGACTATTGGGTGATAAGTAGCCCGTTTCTGGCATGCTGTCAGAGGTAAATCTTGCGCTACCCTCAGCCTGGTTCTTTCCCACATGAGATCCTTTGTTTCCCATACTTTAGATAGAAAATGCTGTCTCTCTTGATAATTCAAAAATCGGAAGATGAAAGTCCTGGGGGCAGCTCCTTGCGGTGGCATTGGTCGCAGCACTCTATGGGCTCTTTCGATGATATAATCAGAGCCAAAAGGAGAAGGACCCACTACTTTCTCTACAAATTTCTTGGCGAATTTAATCGGGTCTGTGCCTTCCTTATGTTCAGGCAAACCTATTATTACCGCATTGTTGCGGCGGCTACGACCCTCAAGGTCCTCCACTTTATTTTCCATCCTAGCCAATCGTTGCCTCATGGTCACCAGTTCAGGATCGAGTTGGTCTTGTTTGCGCTCCAACGAGTGTATACAACCTCATTATCCGACGTCCTCTGCAAGAGGGATTCTAAGGCATTAGATATACTTTTAATTTCCCCCACAATGACCTGTATTCCTGCTTTGAAGGGCTGAAACTCTTCAAGAAATCTAGCAAGGGTGAGAGGCTCTGAATCTGTGTTCCCAGCGCCAGTAGTCTGCATCTATAGTGCAGTAGAGGCCTTAGGCTTCTTTGAGGCCTTCTCAGGAGTTGCTGGAGGGGTATGTTTGGGGAGATTTTTCTTCATTTCTATTTCCATCAAATCTTCGCCGAGTGAACACCGGTTGCAGAGAAGACTCCTACAGCTTGCAGAGTAGTTCACTACTTCACAAACGCAGTTTAATCGGTATAAAATAGGATGGGGGGCAGGAGCTCATGAAGGAGAATGCTACCAAGTGCTCTGCATCACGTGACTCCAGGAGCCATGATCTTCTTTGAACCGGGACATGTCTGCACTCTTCAAAGCCAAACTGAGAACTGAAGAAATGATGGTAAGCTTTATAATGGGAGGTAATGGGGGATTCAACTTAGGTTGCTATCTCAGCCATTTTGGGAATTTTGGCCCCAGATTTTCAACATGGGTTCTTAGGACCCACCTTATGAACATGTCACTGTCATTTAGTTTCTTGGTCCCGAAAGGTGATTTCGCGGTCGCTGAGTGGAATTACCTTTCAGGACCGAGTAATGAAATGACAGTGCCTCTGTTCATGAGGGGAGGTCCCAAAAAGCCATGTTGCAAATTTGGTGAAAAAATTCCAAAAGAATGACTGCGTTATGAGTGTGCACTGCCCAGTTTCAACACATGCTCATAACTTCACCAATTTTTAATATTTTCTCTCCAGATTTTCAACATTGCCATTTTTCACACCTCCTTATGAACAGTATAGTTGTCATTTTTCACATCCTTCCTGAAACATGTTTTCATACCTGTGGCATACAATGGTGTGGGCGCTTTGGGGAAATCAACTTTCAGGATAGATTAACAAAATCACAGTGCCACTGTTCATGAGGACAGGTTCAAAAAGGCCCATGTTGAAAATCTGGTGAAAAAAATTCCATAAAATGATTGTGTTACAGGCATGCATTGCGCAGTTTCTATGCATGTTCATAACTTCACCATTTTTTCATATTTTCACTTCAGATTTTCAACATTGCCAATTTTTCACACCACTTCATGAACAGTAAAGCTGTCATCTTTCACATCATGCCAGAAATGTGTTTTCACACCTGTGGCACCAAATGGCACAGTCACCGTGCAAAACCACCTTTCGGGATTGAGTAACGAAATGATAGTGCCACTGTTCATGAGGTGGGCATCACAAAAATCCCATTTTGAAAATTTGGAGCAAAAATACCAACAAACAGCTGGGGCATTAGGGTTTCCAACCATAACGCCCTACTCTGTAGAGACTGACAGACGTTAGGGGTGTGACTTGGAATCGTCACCTGTAATGCACATGCCATTCCACCCCCACCCTGCAGCCAGTGACAGGCATCAAGGTGTGCCTTGGGGTCTTCAACCACAACGTTCACCCCATTCTCCTATACCGCACCCATCTCAGTATATTTCTTTATGGAATGGGGTGAGTATAAGGCTGAAGACCCCAAGGCACGCCGCAACACCAATCAGTGTCTGCAGGGTAGGGTGAGGCAAAATGGCATAAGTGTTATGGCCGACGACGCAAAGGCACACCCCCAACGTCTGTTAGTCTCTGCAGGTTGGGGGTGGGGTTGGAGTCAGTTCAATACCTCACTGCCATTCCTATTATGCATCTCTCTAACTCCTGCACTACCCATGCCAATGCCAGTAAGCCAACATTTGGCATTGACAAATGCTTGTTCATTGCTGCTTTTGTAAATTGGGAATAGCGCCCCTGCACTATGTATTGCGGGGACATACTGCTGGCTGCCTGTTGGGGCGGTGCTACTGGGGTAGTGCTGGTGGTGCTGGTGTTACTGCTGACTCAACCTAGCCCTATTCACAGTCGGAGGGCACGGTGCGCTATCTGACTTTGAATAGCAGTTTCGGACACCTGGGCAAACATGAAGTGCAACGCAAACTTTTGTGCTGTGTTTTGTGACTTTTTGTGAATCTAGACCCTGATCTTTTGCTGCCATGCCACAATGCCAGCAACAGGCAGTTTTCCCAATACATTGTAATAAGTGATCTCTTCTTGACCCTCCAACAGATTCCTGGAATTCTTTAGTTTTTGACTTTCATCCTGTTTTCCATGGTCTCTACTCTCAGTTTATTTATTTATTTCAAAAAGTTTCACCAGGAATGACATATTGAGCTGGCAACAGCTCATTTCCAGATGCATCCTGGGGAAAGGGGATGTGGAAGGTAATAAACAAACCAATAAAGCAGATGTAAAATCAGCAGTAAAAAAATGTATGCATATCAGTTATAAATTGAGTCTAGGTGGCAAGAGACTACATTCCAAGTAAGGAACAGAGTAATAGAACATGGTAAACTACTGGGGAGAGGGAAAAAGTGTGATTTAGAGTAAGAGGGTCAAAGACAGTTACAAGAGGGAGAACAAAAGTCTAGTGGCATAAGATTTGTTCTTGTTAGCAGACAGATCACAGCTTTACTTTTCTGTTTCCACTGCCAGAGAAATCATGCACATGAACAGAGTTTTCCAGGTCACAAGATTTCTGTTCTGTGCTGTGCTGTCCATCTTCTTAGTGAAACTTTCCACTTTATTGTCCAACTTCTGAAGAGTTTTAGCAGTCCTCACTTTTAGTTAATTCTGCTGAGGCTTTAATTGCCTGCAAAACAGAGTCCAGTTAATATAAATCACAATCATTATAGTAATAGGTCATTATGACTCAGTGGGTAGCACTCCTGCCTTGGAGCCAGATAGTGTAGGTCATGGCTTGTACTCACACACTGGGGAACTGAGATCATACTCAGCACAGACACTGCAGCACAGTACCGAGGGGAGGTACTGCATCATTTCAGATGAGGCATAATGCTTTAACCCATTTGTGGTGCCATTGTAGTTCAGGTCAGGTGCAAATTAAAGAATTCACAGGACTCCTTGAAAAGAGCGGGGGAGTAACCTGGCAGCCTGGCCAGCAGTCTCTCTTTCACTAATATACTGTAGGTTCTCATTTTTTTTGAGCTGGTCTGCTTTGCAGACCAGTTCCTATTGTGATCACACAGAGAAATGGGCAGTTACCATTTCTAATAGCAAAAGCATTTGGAAATAAGACATGTGGCTGTTTTATCGCCCAAAGAGTGGGCACTGTTTGATTTCATTTGTTGATTTTAGCAGAAACATTCATTAGATTTGAAAAGGAGAGGGCAGAGAAACTGTGGAAACCTCTCCAGAAGTTATCACAGTGCACATGCACAAGCTTAGTTTATTGTTCTTACTTCATGTTTCAAGCTGCAGAATTCCCCCCCCCCACCATCATTTTAATGAAGCATGAACAGCAGGGTTTTGTTAGATCCATTCACCACCACTGCTGCTTCACATGCACTGCAGCCCCTAAGTCTGCACCCTTGACATATGCTGGGGCAATACTGTAGGTAAATCCAGGGAACTCATTTGAGTGCCCCCTCCCACCACCCAACAGCATCTACAGAACAAATATTCACTATCAAGTTCCACCCCAGCCCTTTATGGGCAAAAAACACAGCAAACTAGTATCCTGATCCTCGATGGGGGACTGTGTGATAAATTCTGGCCACACAGCTGTGTCCCCATCCCTGCACCCTTGCTGTCTGAGCATGCCGAGGGGGCAGCCAGCATGGGGCTAATTACTGGCTGGGGATCAGGGGCAGATTAGTGGCTGTGGAGGGAGTGGGGCTAAACACACACACACACACACACACACCCATACCCATTCCCCACAGGAACCATAACCTACTTACATGCAGCAAGCAAAAAGACATTAAATTGTATGTTAATGACAATTTCTGAATTTTTTGTAAATCCATGTTTGTGACATTCAAAGATAAATCTAGTTGTTGGGGAATCAGCTTTACGAGTGCAGTGTAAGAAATGTTGGTATTTATTTATTTATTTCAAAAGATTTATCAGAAAACATGCTGAGCTAGTATCAGCTCATTTTCAGATGTGGACAGGAGAGGGGGGAAGGGGAGATTTCAGTGCATTTAGAAAATACAATGTTCAGAAAAAGGCAAATGATATGAAAATAATTGCAACAAAAAAAGCAAATCACAAGCAAAGCTTCTGAGCTGGAAATATGCAAAACAATAAACACAGAAGAACAATGAGGTCAATAAGCATGGTGGTGAGGAGAGAGACAGGGTTATTGTTTCCAGGAGAAGAGGGATTGTAGCCTTTGGGAAAGGGGATGACTGTGGCCAGCTTCCATGAGTTATGGACTGAGGATAAGGAGAAGGAGAGGTTGATAGGTGATAGGAAGGGCAGAGGCATGAGTAGAGAGATACAGGAGTCTGGGTTGTACCGATGTGGGTACACATGTCTTAATTCCCCCAAAGGTCATGGGTAAGAGATCTCTTAATGGTTAGAGTGAGTACCACAGTGGGGATGCTGATGTTGCTGGCTGAGTGGAGCTCAGTCATGCACTTCAACCTGTGGTAGGTAAAATACTTTTTTCTTTAAACACACTGTTACTGAAAACAAACTTTAAACTGATACAAAAAATGGAAAAGGAGTCTCTATTTGCAGCCTAAATGGGACTTGGTGGCCAGCTGGCCTCAACAGGCCTTCTGCCTGGGCATCTCCCAGTGGCACAGTCCTGACAAAGACTTCTCCCTCAACTCCTGATATAATTATTCTTTCCCCAGTTGCAGGGTCAAACCCTAGGTTTACTCATGGTTTTAATGCTTCAAGTGTTACCTCTGGTACAGGTTGCTGGCACAGGCTGACTGGATGCGGTGCTCCCAGCTGGGACTCTGGTTTTCTCAGGTTTGCTGGTGACTTTTCTCCACTTCACTTCACTTCTCTCTTTGCTTGTCTTGCTGAAGCTTGGAACCTGGATGAAGGCAGGTGCCTTCTTGGACTGGGGATGCTGTAGGAGCTGATCCCCCAGAGGGGCTGAGTCTTTAGAGGGTCAGGAAACCCCCCAGCTCCAACTTTCCCTTTAAACAAGGGTTTCACTGAAAACTTCATTTCTTCACAAAACACTTTTCCTTGGGACCCCAACATTTAAGTCAAATCAGGCCTGCATGTCCTGGACAGACAGTGACACACCGGCCCACACCTTGACACAGAGTCACTCTCCCTGAGGTCTGACTGAAACTTTCACGAACTTTGGAAAACAGCTCCTTTTATTTTGGTTGAAACTTGACACCTGATTGGTCAGTTTTGTTCACAGGTAAACTGTCTCAGTCTTGAGCTGACTCCTCATTGGCCGAAATTTGTGGGCAAACTGGATTCGACCTTCAACCCCTTCCCCTTAGTGCTCAGCAGTCTCCTCAACCATGGAAGATGCCACCTTTGTTTACATTCAGGGTCCAACTTTGGCAGATTGCTGCTGCTTTGTTAAGTGTCCCATCAAGTTGATTGTGCCTTGTCCTGATCCCAATTACTGTTCTGAGGCCAGGGAAGTATTTTTTTTTTCCATTCATTTCATTTTGTTGTTGACTTGATAGTCATCAACAATTTAAAACAAACAGTATAAAATATAACATACACAGTTTATTCTATACAAATACATATTACAATATATAAAATTCACCAAACAATATAATTATACACAATTAGCACTGGGATATGTAAATGTTTTTTTAATTCAGTTTATTTTATTGACAATCTTAATAAGGCATAGGTTGTACAGAGTATTGCAAGCATACACTAGCACATTGAATGCGTCATTAACATATTGACATACTGCTGTGCCCGTTAAATAATAACTATAAATTAACAAAGGCTAGAACAATTAACCAGCATAATAATTTCCCCCTTTACCCCACCCCCCCAAACCTTCCGAAGCATCCACCAACTAACTGAGGTAGCCCTAAAACTCTTCTTGGTAGGGGAGTCATAGAACACTAATACTTCCAATAAAAGGGGCGGTATCTGTGATTAGATAATCTTATCTCTGCCATGTAGACAAAATGGCTTTCAGTGGTCCCCATGTGGAATCATATTGTTGCGCCCTGTTGCTCATCTTGGCTATATGTAACTCCAACTGTAAGGCCAGCATCATCTCCCCTGTACCATTCTATAATTGATGGGGAAGTCATGTCTTTCCAGTGTCTCAAAAGGACAGCCTTTGCTGTGGCTGATATGATGCCCATGTATAATTTTTTATGTTTAGTCACGCCAGTGTGAAAACTATTCAGTAAACAGATTTCTGGCGTAAAAAGGTCATCTATACCTTCTATTTGTGATAATGAGACACTAATTGCTTTCCAAAGGGGTTGAATCTTAACACACTCCCATAATACATGGTATAAGTCACCTTCCATGACTCCACATCTAGCGCATAAGGGTGACAGTAATTTGCCCATTCTGTAGAGTTTTACAGGAGTGTAGTACAAGTTATGCATAATATTAAATTGCTGAAGTTTATATCTATCCTGTCTGATATTTTTATGGTTGTTAGCCCATATCTGTCCCCATATTCCCTTGTCTTCCACCACACCTAATCTTTGCATCCAGTAATAACAGACACCAGAAGGAAGATTCCCATCTATTTTTTGCAGTAAATTATAAACTCTAGAAACAGAATGGGGTTGGTTGGCCACTTTGAGTAGTAATGATAACTCTACCCTGCTTTGTATCCCTGTTTCTCTTTTATAAAAATAGGTCTTTATAGCGTTACAAATTTATTGAAACTTGAAGTAATGCCCCTTTAATTCTGGAAATTTTGTACATGCATGCACATACGACATTAGTTTCCCCTGGGGAGCCAGGTCCCCTAGTTTTAAACCCTCTAATGGATTCCAGAATCTAGGCGGGATCGGGGCCCATTGTATTAAAAAGTGTGTATTCCGTGTCACCGCTTGTTCTGGTGAATTCCGCCAATCCACTTTAAGGAGCTTCTGAACCTGCTGCAGAACTTTAAGCGACCACCCTATAGGTGTGTCTTTCAGCGGTTTAGGAAGGAATTTAATAGTAGTATAGGCAATCATATTTAAAGAGATCGAGTATTTAAGAGCTAGGTCTCTCTCAATGTAGAGCCAGGAAGGCACATAGGAGTTTGAGGCTGGTGGTGTACCCAACTTGTGCCATTGTACTATTTTACTAATATGTGAGGCAATATAATATTTAAAAAAGGAGGGGAGGGCAAGGCCTCCCGACCTCTTTGGACCTGTGAGTTTTAAGTATGAAAGCCTAACCGCTTTCCCCTTCCATAAAAATACATTAATTGCTTTTTGTAAATTCTCAAACCAGGCCTTGGGTAGGTAACAGCCCAGCATGTTTAATGGGTAAAAGATTCTGAGTAATATGTTCATTCTGACCGTTTCTATTCTGGCCCATAATGACAAAGGCATTAGGTTCCATCTGAATAGGTCCTGTTTAATAATTTTAACAAGACTATGGAGATTCTCTCTAATCATTGAACTTATTCCTCTGGTAACCTTAATACCAAGATATGTCAACATCTTTGGTTCCCAAGACAAACCATTATCCCTTGCTATATTAGAGTAACATCTAGTATTCAGTGGAAAAGCTTTGTTTTGGAAACGTTGATTTTGTAATTAGAGACTCTAGAAAATCTTGCTATTTCCTTTAAAATTAACTGTATGCCATTTTCCGGGTCTTCCAAATGCATCAGTAGATCGTCCGCATAGGCTGAGATTAGGTATCGTTTATTTCCCAGTTTAATTCCCTTAAGCTCATGTGATGTTATTAACCTGTGAATCAGGGGTTCAAGGTATAAGTTGAACAAGAGCGGGGATAGCGGGCATCCCTGCCTTGTGCCACATGCCAGTGGAAAGGAGCTGACAGTGTACCATTACACCATATCCGTGCTGATGGTGTACTATATAGAATCGGACCCAATTTGGAAATCTTTAGAGTAATCCAATTTGGCGAGCACCTCAAATAAAAAGTTCCAGGACACTCGATCGAATGCCTTCTCAGCATCCAATGCGAGTAATGCCGCAGGAGAGTGGAAGCTTTGAGCGTGTGCAATTATATGGTGAAGCTTGCATAAATGATCATTCGACATTCTGCCGCTCATGAATCCCACCTGCACATCACTAACTAGACTATTCATTAGTGGGCCAAGGCGATTAGATAAAATTTTAGCCAGTATTTTGATGTCAACATTTAAAAGTGATATGGGACAATAATTGTTAGGGAGAACAGGATCACGCCCTGGTTTAGGAATAAGAGTGGTGAGAGCTTCTAGAAAATAATGTTCAGAGAGCCCCTCTTTAAACCAAAAATTATATACCTTGGTTATAATTGGGCTGATGATATCCACATAAACTTTATAGAAATTAGTAGCTAGACCACCGGGCCCAGGGAATTTGTCCCCAGCAAGTTGGGAAATCGCTGATTTTACCTCAGCTTCTTGTATTGGGGATCCTAACTTCTTTACTTCAGGGGTCAAAATCTTATTTAGGGGTATTGGGTTTAAAAACTCCCGAATTTCCGCAGTGGTTGCTCCTTCCATTGACCCATTAGAGTAAACCCGCTGAAAGTATTCTCTGAATGTGGCAGCAATTTCCTTTGGGTTCCTTACTACCGTATCTCCACTATCTTTTTGTAGTGCTGCTATGAATCACTTGAGTCTAACTGCTTTAATTTTAGAGCTAGTAATTTCCCTGCCCTTTCTCCAGACTCCAAATATTTTATTTTAGTTCTACGAAGGGTTAATTCTGCCTTCTGCATCATAATTGCCGAATATTGAGTTTGAAGTTGTTGCAGTTTAATCCAGTCTGCCTCAATTGAATGCCGTGCAATTTTATTTTCAAGGACTTTAATGGCATTCGTAATTTTGCTTAACTGGATCCTGGCTTTCTTAGCCCTAATGGAGGATATTCTAAGGAACTCACCCCTAATCGCACATTTTAGAACTGTCCAGATTATATCTACTTTAGAAACTGTATCAAGATTAGTGGAGAGAAAATTAGTTATAAAGTTCCTCAGATGTCCTTGAGTGAAGGATTCCTGAAGCAACTGATTATTGAATCTCCACATAAAATCATTTTTAATGTTGTAACTTGGTTCAAACAGGATGGAGACTGGAGTGGTCAGATATGACCCTGGGGTTAATACTAGCATCTAAAATCAATGGAAGGACACTAATGCTAAATAGGAAATAATCAATTCTAGAGTAAGATTTGTGTGGGGCAGAAAAAAAGGTATATTGCCTCGTTTTCTCATTGGTCAGTCTCCAAACATCTATAAGTCCCAAACACTCCATCACCTCCCTCAGGGCTCTCTGAGCGGGGGAGAGTCCTACACGTTTATTGTCAGTTCTGTGAAGGTACAGATGTGGTGTTATAGTCCAATCCCCTCCTATAAACAATTTCAAAGAAACATAATTGTTCAAAGTGTCAAGCAGTTATAAAAAGAATTGTGGGGAGTCTATATTGGGGCCATAGACTGACCCAATAACCACTCGTTCAGAGGCTAAGGTACCAACTATGAAAATGTACCGGCCTTGCATATCCCAGATTTCCTTTTCAAGCAGGAACGGGATCTTTTTATGAAGTATTATGGCCACCTCACCTTTATTCGAAGATATGCCTGCTCCAAATGCTTGACCTACCCAGTGTCTAGTGAATAACCTGACATCTTCTCTGTATAAATGTGTTTCTTGCAAACATACTATGTCACAGTTAAGAGTCGATAAATGTTTCAATACAACTTGCCTTTTGCATCTATCCCTAGCTCCCTTGATATTCCAACTCACAAACTTGATACCCCCCTTCACCATCCTTTAAGTATAGATAGTAACATCCTTTATGCTTTCTCCTTCAGTATATACTCTCAGTTAGAGTCAGTGTCCATGTCCTCCCAGCATATAGTGTGTGGATGCCGCATCACTCCTATTCTCCCATCAAAACCCAGCCCCCTAATTTTCACTAACACCCCCAGTTCTAACAACTGCAATCTCCCTTCACTACGCCTTGTGATGTAATTACAAGCCCAGGTACATCACAGCTCCTCCACCAGCCCAGTTTCTAATCTTATTAACAATATTAATCCTATCATTTTCAGCCCTCACTACTTCCTCTAATTGAAGGATGTAAAACAAGGTGCCTAAAAGTCAGACTTAAATGCATAAAAAAAATACAGCTAATTGTTCATTACTATATCAATATCATCTGAAAACATGGTGGTAATATTCTATTAAGAGGTAAATGAACCCGTTCCTTCAACAATATCTCCCTCTAGTGGGGAAATGGGCAAACTACCTATTACAATCTCCCATAAGAAAAAGAAAACCAAAAAGGAAAAGCTTTAAACATCAACCTTTAAACTGCATAACAAGTAATAATTATGCCACATACATTGCAGTCAGCTTGTACATTTAACACAACTCAAGACGACTTGACATTTCCCCAGGCATTAAAGATTTAAGAAAGAAAGATATGTATGGAATGGTTTCATTTCGTTACACATTTCCCTTCTTCTCTCAGTGAAGAAATTTGTCTGAGCATTTCAGGTTAACAGGACTTATCTGTCTATAGGCATCCAGCCATAACGATTTCTGAGAGTAACGATTGGTTCTGGGAAGATTGCATAATTAATCTTAAATGTTGACACTTGTCACTGCCATTTTCGGGGTTTTAGAATCATCTGCAAACATCGCTGCTGCTCAATCTCCGGTGCACTGACGATCCATCTTGTAGCTCTGATACCTGAGAGTCTGATAAAACGTTAACCAGTTTAGGACCGCAGTGCTGGATATTGTTTGCATTCCTTGCCCTCTGATGTGGCAGCCGATCGCTTCAGATACTGTAAACTCTGTCAGACACTCTGGAAGGTCAGATTGCCACAACTTTTAGACTGCCTTTATGTTGCTCACTACGATTCCACCAAAGGCAGGGATGCATGGATACCACGTCACGCAGAACCAATGCCAACCTGGAAATCTTCTCCAATAAGAAAGTCCACGTCCTTGTCGCCTATGTTGTCCCCGATGTCATAACCCTCCGCTGTACAACCGATTTCCTGACACAGCCTGGGTGCACCACTCGATCTTCTTTTGACCAATTCTGGGAATCTTTTCTGGAATAAAATCTTATGCAATCCCTCGAAACAGTAGACAGCTTAAGGACATCGCTGCACTAGTCATAAACTGTTTTCCCACCGCTGACCTACTAGGCTGACAGCTATAGGCAAAACGAGTTTTCAGACGGCGAGACTCTTATATCCTTATAGTTTTAATTATCTGAAATGTTTCAGTTATAGTTATAGTGGTAGCCTCCTTCTGATTATATAAAATACAAGTGCACATCAGTAAGCATACTACAGGTTTTTTAAGCATGTTAATCTTTGTGAAGTCTCCCCGGTTTAACTACAGGGTGCTTTGCCTGACTTCTCGTACCCTCGGTACCTTACTTAAACAACTCTGGCAAGGCTTTTTTAAGTTCAACCTGAGCGATCTCTGCTGATTCATACGTTTGCCATTGATCCTTTATTTTTACTTGGGCGAGCTGGGTATCTGACCTAAAATGAAAGCCAGCGACTATTAGTTTGAAGTAACTTGATGCAGATCTTGACGTTTGAGCCGCGACAGAATAAGGCAGATCATGAATAATTCTGATCTTTTGTCTTCCCAGGAAATTTCTTGCAACGCCTTAACTTTGCCCAGTATATGCTGTTTATCCAGATAGTTTAGAAGCTTACAAATAATCAGCCTCGTCGGGAGCACCCGAGGCGGCGATCTATGTGCCCTTTCCACCATATAGTTACCATTTGGGGTGGACCCCACCTTTCAAAAAGTTTCTGGACAAACTGTATAGTTGCTGTACCTTCCTCTTTTGGGATTCCAATTATGACTAGATTATTTCTCCTGCTCCGCCTCCAAATCTTCGAGCTTTTCCCTATTTTCTTGATATGCTTATTAAGTGAGGCCCGTTCCAAATCATGCTTGTCGACTCTGGATTCCACAGATTTTATTTTAACCTCATTATCTCCTACTCTTGTATTCAGGGTATTCAATGCTGATTTAAAACACTGAATCTCAGATGAAATCTCCTCTATAGATGATTGTAGCAGAGCAAAAATCTCTAAGAACCTTTCCTCCGTTAATGCTGAAGGCCCCAAGGTTGATTTGCTGGGTCCCTGGCTAGGGCGCTTTGCGGCCTGCCCTTTCTCTGGGGACGGAGGCGGCGTATGTTTTACCGGCAATTTTTTAACATAAGCTTCCATTTTCAATAGTATTAACTATTGGAGACTGCGACTCCAGCACTTCACCAATAATTATGGCTCAGAAGAACACTACTTTACTCAGATTGAGGGCTGTTAATCCTGGCTGAGAACGGAGCTGACTAAATGAGCTGTTCTTCCTAGGCTGCCATCACGTGATCCAGGATGTGTAAATGTAATCAGCCAGGATGTTTCTACTCCATTACCCAGTATATAACAACTATGATAGCTAGCCGAGTTATCCCAGCTGTTATAGATCTATTTGACAGTTAATTATTCTCTTTTTCACCTGCTAATAGCCATAAAGTATTTTGCTGTTCTTTCGATAGACCAGGAATCTTGAGTGTGTAACAAAATTGAGGTCAACAGTCCCTTATCTATAGCATATGCTGGACTTAGAAAAGGGCCAAGCCAATAAGTTCTTTCTTTGACATACCAGGAACATAGCCACATAATGTGCTGAAGATCCTCAGTTCCCCTCACAGAGCATGTACAATTAGGTGACCCATTATTTGTTTTGTTGTGCCATAAATTCAAGACATTACTCTCAAATCTTTCGAATGTGTATAATATAAAATATCTCCTTAATTTAGGCTTTACTAGAATATCTAAATAGGACTTAAATCCAAAAGGATAGTTATTGTTGGCAAACCATCTAGAATATAGAGGATAATGAATGGGCAACAGTTAACAACAACCCTGTTGTTAACTTCGAGAGGTTGTCATGACAACCAAGTAAACCTCGAGAGCAAAGCTCGAGAGGTTTACAGTTGGCAGACAACCTTGAGAAGTTAACTCAGGGTTGTTGTTTAATGATGCCTGTCACAACCCCACTCAGCAAGGTCAACCCTCTACTCCCAAAGTGCCAACCTCTGAGTGTAGTATTGTGAACAGTTAACAGAACAGGGTAACCCTCCTATCTGTTTTGTGGATTTGAGTCACCTTTCATCCCACATTCTGGAGGGATTCAAATTGTCAACCTCCTGCTAGCATACCCAATTGTCAGACTCAGATATCTTTTGCCACAGGCACCCAACCAGGTATTACAAAATTAACCCTTAAAACTCTATGCAAAACCTCAGAGAACTCTTACCTGTTTCCTAATTTGATATCCCAATAAGCTTATGCACAGTGTCAACTTTAACCATCTAAGCTTCACTTATAAAACAAAGAAGTTTCAAGGCACACCAGGCAGTTTCTGTTTTAAAACATATATCTTTACTTTAAAATAGATAAAAATAGGTAAACAGCAAATACAGAACAAAATATCCCAACGCATACAATCTTAAAAACAAAACAGGTTTAAAAGTGCAAAATTCCTAACAACCATTAGACTTATTTATCTAAGGTATTTCTTATAATATTTCAGTGCTCTTAGATGTTCCTTCTCTCTATCCAAGTATATGAAATCTCTGTGTCACTAAAGGTCAGCTACAGCATACTTAAAAACAGCCTTGAGCCAGCCTTCTCTCTGAGGTCACCTGGCTCCTCCTCGGTGTATTAAAATATATATTTACAACACAGGATGTCCTAATAAGGTATTTTAAAAATTAGGCGACATCAGTGAACCTCCTCTCTTCATATGACTTTCCAATCTAGTCTGTGATCTTCTAGCATCTCCTTTCATCCAGGAGCAGTCTCCTGCTTCACAAAGACATGAAAGACTCTTAAATGAATTAACTGGCTTCCTCTGAAGATGACCAAACAAATGCATATGCCAATTCCTTATGACATCAAGTGTCATCAAAGGACTTTTTCCTGAGGAGACGCCCAAACAAATGCATATGCCCCTTCCTCTTGACACCAAGTGTAATCAAATGATTTTCCTCAGGGCATTATAAAATGCATAGTTTAGCTACTGATTTCAAAGCAACTGACACGTTAATTGCATTCCAGATATCTGTAGTTGAACCTACGTCCTGTCCTTTGAAATTATACCTGTTTTTTTTTTATGTGTCATTTCAGCAAGACAGTATTTTCTCCTAACAGACAATTCCACTACATATTTCATATTGCAAAAATCATAGTGTAATCAGAACCAGCTGTCCAAGTGTCACAATCCTCCCCACCTAGACTGAATTTGGGGGCTCTATCCACAGCATGGGATGAGCTTCCCAAATCAATTCACTCCTCGTAGACACAAGACAGTCCATCTGAGTTCTGATTCTTTGCTCCAGCTCTATGTACGATTGTCATGTCATACCCTTGCAAAGTAAGACTCCATCTCAGTAATCTCCCATTATTTTTGCCCATCTGTGTCAGCCTAACTAGGGGGTTGTGGTCAGTCTGTACCACAAACTGCTGCCCATATAAGTATGGCTCTAATTTCTTTAGGGCCCACACTATGGCAAGACAGTCTTTTTCCACAGTAGAGTATGCCTGCTCTCTGGGAAGTAACTTCTTACTCAGATACGCTACAGGGTGATTCTTCCCTTGGTTGGATGTCTGACTCAGTACTGCCCCAATACCCACATCTGAGGCATCAGTCTGAACTATAAAGGGTTTTCTATAGTCAGGACTTGTCAGTACAGAAGCACTGCACAGTGCCTCATTCAGACTGGTAAAGGCTTTCTCACAGGCTGGTTCCCAGGTAATTTTCTTTGGCATCCTTTTCTTTACCAGGTCAGATGGGGAGCAGCCAGGGCACTGTAATTGGGTACAAATTTCCTATAGCACCCTGCTGTCCCTAGAAAACTCCTGACCTGTTTCTGAGTTTCTGGTCTGGGCCATGCCTGGATTACCTCTCTCTTTATTTGGTTGGGACAGAGCTGTCCCCGGCCTGCCACATGCCCGAGGTATGCCACTTCTCCATGGCCACCTGGCACTTCGGCTTTGACAGTGATCCCAGCCCTCTGTATCCTGCCCAGCACTTCCCTAAGGTGGGACAGGTGTTCCTCCCAGCTGGTACTAAAGATGGCAATGTCATCCAGGTACACCACGGCATACTCCTCAGCACCATTTAACATCTGGTTCACCAACCTTTGGAAAGTGGCCGGGTCATCCTTCATTCCGAAAGGCATTACTTTAAACTCAAATAAGCCTATCGGAGTGATGAAGGCTGACCTCTCCCTAGCTCTGTCTATCAATTCTACCTGCCAATATCCCTTGGTCAGGTCAATAGTCATAAGGTAGGTCACCCCCCAACTTGTTCTGGAGTTCATCTGTCCAGGAAATCAGGTGGGCGTCTGACTTTGTGACTGCTTTCAGTCCATGATAGTCTACACAGAAATGAGTAGAGCCATCTGGCTTGGGATAAAGGACTACGGGTGAGGCCCAGGGGCTGTGGGATCTCTGGATTACACCTAAATCCAGCATCTCCTCCACTTCCCTCCTAATGTCCTTTTGGACAGCCTCTGACACCTGATATGCTGTCCGCCGTATGGGCATCTGTGTCCCTGTCTCCATGTCGTGTGTTGCTAAGGGGGTTAGTCCAAGCTTGGTGCTAAACAAGGGGGTAAAGTCTGCTAGAACCTCCCTTACTTCCTGGATCTCATCTGGGGACAGCTGGGGAGACAATTTTACTGCCTCCACAGAGGATTCCTGCTTGCTTTCTTCCAGCAAGTCCAGAAGGGGGTCTCCTTTGTCCGTTCCCTCCCAGGACTACACACTGCAAACACCATGTCAGCGCCATTAGCATATGGCTTCATCATGTTGGCATGGTGCATCCTTTCTGTCTGTCTTCTGTCAGGTAACTCTACAATATAGTTCACGTCATTTACCTTCCTAACCACTTTGTACGGTCCTGTCCACTCAGCCTGCAGCTTGTCTTTCTGGACTGAAATAAGGACCATGACTTCCTGACCCACCATGTACGAGTGAGCTCTGGCTCTGTGGTCGTACCACACTTTTTGTCTCTGTTGGGCAGCTGCCAGGTTGCTTTGGGCTGTCCCCATAAGTTCGTTCAGCTTTTCCCTAAACCTAAGGACATAATCGACTATGGGAGTTCCCTGGGTGGTGTGCTTGCCTTCCCAGTCCTCCCAGATCAGGTCTAGGGGCCCACGTACCCAGCGTCCATATAAGAGTTCAAAGGGGGAAAATCCTGTCAACTCTTGGGGCACCTCTCTGTATGCAAACAACAGGTGGGGAAGGTATTTCTCCCAGTCCCTCCAATGCTGTTCAGCAAACACCCGGAGCATTGACTTCAGGGTACCATTGAATCTTTCCACAAGCCTATTGGCTTGTGGATGATACGGTGTCATGCATCTCTGCACCACCCCACATTTCTCCCACAAACATTTCATCAGTTCCAACATGAAGGAACCCCCTCGATTAGTGATAACCTCCTGCAGAAACCCAACACGGGAGAAAATCCCAAGTAAGGCATCTGTCACTTTGTCTGTCCTCAGTAAGGATAGGGTGACTGCCTCTGGGTACCGGGTGGCATAATCCACCATAGTCAGGATGAATCTCTTCCCTGAGGAGATGGGGGTATTTAAAGGCCCCACAATATCCATTCCCACTCTCTGGAATGGCTCCTCCACTATGGACAATGGAATCAGGGCGGCTTGGGTTTTCTTGCCTGCCTCCCTTATTTCTTGGCACTGGTAACAAGACCTGTAATACTCCTTCACCTGCTGGGTGAAGTTAGGCCAATATAAATTCTGGGCCAACTGCTGCATAGTGCACGCAATTCCCAGATGACCAGACAAGGGAATATCATGTGCAATCTTGAGCAACTGCTCATGATACCCCTGGGGAACGACAAGCTGCCAACTTGCATCCCTCCCTCTGTCTACATAGCCTGAGCATACATAAGCCCATTTTCCCTATAAACCTTATGTCTGCCGTCACCTCCCTGTGCTCCGTCAGAGTCTGCCCAAGCCCTCAGCTTCTCTAGACTAGGGTCACTTCTCTGAGCAGTTGAAAACCCCTCACACATTCCCAAGGCATAGAACAGGTCCCCTTCAGTCACTAAACTAGGGTCCCTAGCACTAGCATCATTGAACTCAGGATCACTGTCAATACCAACCCTCTGACAATGGGTCACCCTTCCCTCTTCAGAGTAACCCTCTGTAGCTGTGTGGTTACTTGCTACTGGGGAAATTTCTACCCCCTCTTCATTAGTCCACATCTCAGGAGACACAGGCTGGGGAACCAGCCTCCCAGTTGTCTTTACAATTGTTCCTGTGGGTTTCAGGGAACTACCATTTCCCCTTGCTGCTTGGCTATGGGTAACTGCACATACCATCCCCTGTTTGAGGTTATTACCCAGGATCACATCCACTGCTAAGGTTTTGGCGACAGCCACTTGTTGCACAGTTCCCCCTGTTTCACCCCAGTCTAGGATAACACTAGTGAGGGGCAATGTTGTCTCCCCACCAGCAAAGTCTTGTACAGTGATGTATTTATTGAGTATAAGCTGACCAGGCTGTACCAGATCCTCTTTTACTAATATCAAGGATGCCCCTGTGTCCCTTAACCCTTGCGTCTGTACCCCATTCACCATGACTGGGTACATGTGTTCCCTCATGTTCACTGGCATGCTTCCAGGGACACACAAACAACCCACTTCTTTTCTAGTGCCATTCTGTGTATTATTGCTCATTCTTTTGGGACACTGTCTGGCAATATGCCCAGTTTCTTTACATGACCAACATTCACTTCTTTTTTCAGAGAAATCTTTTCTCTGAAACCTAGGGCTAACTGGTTTTGGTGGAGGCAGTGAGGGTTTTAGCTGCCCTGAAGGTGTGCTTTTCCCTTTCTGTGCTGCCACGCCCACCCAATTTGCTCTGAGAGCAGGTCTTCTCTTGGCATAGTGGTCTGAGAGTTCAGTAGCCTCTTGTACTGTTTTGGGATCTCGGTCCTCCAGCCAGGTTTTCAGGTCTGCTGGACATGCCCAATAAAACTGTTCTAACAAAAACACATTTTGAATTTTATCAACAAAGTTTGCCTCAATTCCTTCCCACCAACGTTTTAAAAACTCTGATGTTGTTTCATGGCTAGGTCCTCGTAGCTCATGTCAGGGCTTCTCCTGAGCTTTTGAAATTTAGCTCTGTATGATTCAGCAGTTAATTCAAATTTTTTAACAGTGCAGCTTTAAGTTTGCTGTAATCATCACTGTCCTCATTGTCCATTTGACCCAATGCATCCCAAGCTTTCCCAGTAAGTAGCGGGGATAGCTGGAAGCTCTAGGACTCCCTAGGAATTTTAGCCTGAATACAAACATTTTCAACAGAATTTAAAAAAGGCATCCATATCCTCCTCCTCTTTAAATTCGGCTATCAATTTGGAATTCAATTTGTAACCCAGTCCTGTAGTCCCAGTTAAACCCAAGCTACTTACCTGCTCTGGTGCCGCTGGTTGGAGTGGTAGCTTTTCCAGTTCATGTTGCCTCTGGCACTCATGCTCCTCATGGTCAGCGTCTCTCTGTTCTCGCTCTGCCGCTCGGCGTTCTCGCTCTGCCTCACAGCGTTCTTGCTCTGTCTCATGGTCCGCCTCTCATTGTTCATGGTCCACCTCTTGCTTCTCTCACTCCCTCCCCCTCTGGAACTCCAGCTCCATCCTGCGCAACTCAATTTACAGCCTGAGTACTTCTGGATCCAGGATACTGGTGGCCTTCCCCCTGCTGCTGTGGCCCTTCGCTGGCACTGGCCCTGTTGTCCTCCTCATTGGATCTGGACCCTGAACTGGCTGCTAGCCCTTCCACAATCAAGGTTTGGTCCATTACAGTCACTGTCTGTGACTCTATGCTCTGGGCATCTGCTACCATCAGGGCATCCACGAAGTTCTGCTTTGTGGCTTTCACCTCGAACGGGACTCCTCTGTCCCCGCACAACTGCTTTAAGTAGTCTACAGTGTGCCTGCTGTAGTTGGAAGCCATCTTCCCTATCTACTGCTACTCTGACTGGCACTTTAGGAAAAAAATAAAATGGGTAGGAACTTGACTGTAAGCCAAGGGATACAGTTCTGTTTCCTTTTGAAATAAAATACTGCCTTTCTTTTTTTTTCAAGTGAGCTGAACAGTCTCAAGCTGACACACCGAACAATAAAGCTTATAATACCAAAATTATCCCACTGCTGCCACCAATCTGTCACAACCCCCACACAACAAGGTCAACCCTCTACTCCCAAAGTGCCAACCTCTGAACATAGTATTTTGAACAGTTAACAGAACAGGTTAACCCTCCCGTCTGTTTTGTGGGTTTGAGTCACCTTTTGTCCCATGTTCTGGAGAGATTCAAACTGTTAACCTCTTGCTAGCGTACCCAATTGTCAGGCTCAGATAATCTGCTCTTTGGGCAAATGCCAGATATCTTTTGCCATGGGCACCCAACCAGGTATTACAAAATGAACCCTTAAAACTCTATGCAAGACCTCAGAGAATTCTTACCTGTTTCCCAATTTAGTATCCCAATAAACTTATGCACAGTGTCAGCTTTAACCATCTAAGCTTCACTTACAAAAAAAGAAGTTTCAAGGCACACCAGGCAGTTTCTGTTTTAAAACATATATCTTTACTTTAAGATAGATAAAAACAGGTAAACAGTAAATACAGAACAAAATATCCCAACATATACAATTTTAAAAACAAAACAGGTTTAAAAGTGCAAAATTCCTAACAACCATTAGACTTATTTATCTAAGGTATTTCTTATAATCTTTCAGTGTTCTTAGATGTTCCTTATCTCTCTTTCCAAGTATATGAAATCTCTGTGTCACTAAAGGTCAGCTACAGCATACTTCAAAACAGTCTTGAGCAAGCCTTCTCTCTGAGGTCACCTAGCTCCTCCTCAATGTATTAACATTTATATTCACAACACAGGATGTCCTAATGAGGTATTTTAAAAAATAGGTGACATCAGTGAACCTCCTGTCTTCATATGACTTCCCAATCTAGTCTGTGATCTTCTAGCATCTCCTTTCATTTAGGAGCAGTCTCCTGCTTCACAAAGACATGAAAGACTCTTTGATGAATTAACTGGCTTCCTCTGAAGATGCCCAAACAAATACATATGCCAATTCCTTATGACGCCAAGTGTCATCAAAGGACTTTTTCCTGAGGAGTCACCCAAACAGATGCATATGCCCCTTCCTCTTGACACCAAGTGCAATCAAAGGATTTTCCTCAGGGCGTTATAAAATGCATAGTTTAGCTACTGATTTCAAAGCAACTGACAAGTTAATTGCAATCCAGATATCTGTTGTTGAACCTACATCCTGTCCTTTGAAATTATTCCTGTGGGGGGGGGGGTTGATGTGTCATTTCAGCAAGACAGTATTTTCTCCTGACAGACAATCCCACTACATATTTCATATTGCAAAAATCATAGTGTAATCAGAACCAGCTGTCCAAGTGTCACAATGCCCATCAATTATCTTGTATAGTATATGGGCATCAGTAAATCAATAATGTATCATTTTGTGAGGTTCACGATGCAATTTCAGACTTTGTGTGCACGGCGCCCCCCCCAAGACTCACTCCTTCCCCAGTACCCCGATCTAACTCACAAACTGTTCTTTTTTTTTTAAATGTGCTCAGTCCTGCTGTTTAGTAAAAATAGAATATCCCCTTACTTTGTGCTCACAGTCAGGTTCAGGTCTCATCACAGGCCATTACTCGAAGTGCGGCGTTTCAGTTAAGCTCATGCGCAAATGCACTCTCTGTTGTTGTACCATCGATGTGACATGCTCAAGATAGTACAACAGCCAGCTGATGTAACATCGATGGTACAACAGCAATAGCTTTTGATGGATTTCCGCACATAATAACGTTCTCCCATATACTATAAAAAATACTTTTTATATTCTCTAGATCCTTATTCTGCCAGTAATTTACAATTTTTCTGGCCATATATTTTTTTATATTTGAGACTAAGAGTAATGTTATTATCCACATAGTATTTTAAAATATTTAACTTATATCTATCTAACAAATCTAGTATTACTGAGTACCAGTAATTTTGTACATAACCGAGTTCAAACCATTTTTTCTTCTCTGCTAAACATTATAGCGAAATTCTGGTAAAGGGCATTCTGGTAAGGCATAACCAGAAGTTTAACTTCCTGATTTCTATTAGGGCATTCATATTCAATATTCCCAATTTGGTCCTTATATATGATGCTGGGCAAGAGAGGCCCAATCTCATGTTTTTTCTTAACATTGTAAACAATAGAACTGTAAGCTTATCCCTGTGGTTTATAGCACAAATCTCAAGGCCATAGAGAAGTTGGGCTTGAAATTAAGGGACAAATGCTAGAACCACCATATTTGTAGCTTGAACCTGGTCTATGCCACTGAGGTTTTTCTTAGGGTATCTAAGGTCTTAGAGAGCTGATCATTCTACAAACAATTCACATTAAAGGCAATTCCTAAATATATATAAGATTGTACTACTTCCACTGTCTCAGCTCCCAATAGCCAGTTTCCCGTAACATGTTTTTTTTGACCAAATACAACTATTTCAGTTTTGGCAAGGTTAATTTTTAATTTAAGTGTGATTGACTATTTGTAAACTCCAATTTTTTTTGCAGTCCACTTTCAGATGATGAAAACAAAGCTAAATCGTCCGCATATATGATTGCTGCACAAATCTAGTCATTAATCTTGGGAGAATCTGAAGATAAAAACTCCAGTTCTCTTAACATGCAATCTATATGTCTAGCAAAAAGCACAGGGGCCAAAATATATCCTTGTCTAACCCTTTTGTTAATGACAAAAGGAGAAGACAGCTGCCCATTTATGCCCATTCTTACCTTTGCCCAGGTATCATGATACAATTTAAATATTGTATAAACTAAAGATCTATCTATTCCTTTACTAAGGAGCTGTTCCCACAATATCTTTCTGGAAATAGAGTTAAAAGCCATCAAATAGTCTATAAAGTTGGCATAAAGTTTTTGCCTCCTCAACTTTACATATTTCTCAATTAGGTGGTGCAATATGAAAATATTATCCAGAGTTGCGTATTCGGCAGAAAAACCTGCCTGAAAGGGGGGAAAGCCCCCCGGCAGCATGTATCTGAACATTTAGTCTTTCCAGAATAACCTTAGACAATATTTTTAAGTTAATGTCCAGCAAACTAATGGGTCGAGACATATTGGGATCTGCCAGGTCACCTATTTTTATGAATAGGAATTATGCTAGTGCCCTGTCAAGAGGGGGGAAATTGATTTTCTTCCACACACTTATTATATAGTACTGTAAGAGTTGTATATCAGCTTCCAGTCTGACAGAGGTAAACTTCAGCAGGAATAGAGTCTGGCCCCAGTGCTTTAGATGTCTTTAGAGTGTTTATTGCATAAAAAAACTTCAGCAAATGTAACCACAGGTAGCCTACTCTTGAACTCACTATTCCCTGGAAAGGTTGTGTCAGCAGAGGGATCATAAAATATTCTAGGTAAAGTACTTTTTCCATTTATCTTCTGCTACGTAAGAATCCATATTCCTTTTAAAATTGTTCGTCCACTTTACTACTAAAAGCCAGAATTTCTTATTGTCTTGAATTTTGACTGCTTCCAGCATATATTCTCACTGTTTAGCATAGTATAATCTTTTTTTCCTTGAGAAGTTCCCTATATTCCTTCCTTCTTTGATTAATCTCAAGTACTAACTTGTACTTTTGATTATTGTATGCTTTAAAAGTTTTCTTATCTGGATTTTACATTTTTTACAATCTTTATCATACCAACCAGTTTGTTTGTTTGTTCTTGGATACAGTAACTGTCTGCTCTGATTTGCTTTTCCCCTGTTGAAAGACACAGCTCAGATTTTCCAAAAGGCAGCACCATTTTAAACTTTCTAAAACTCTAAGATCCCAGTGCAAAAAGGGATGATCTAAAATATCTGAAATTATTTGGCTTGAGTTGTGTCCACCTAACTTTTTTTAGACCTAATTTCAAGTGAATAAACATCCCTCTTGGTCTTCATCTGGACTTTGTACCTCTGTGTGCAGCCTTATACTCTTTAATATTAAAGGAAAATAGTCACTGTCTGCATGCACATGGATGGAAAAAGTTTCTTAAAAACTAAGAGACCCTGACCATAGTGCAAAATCAACCATAATAGAGCCTCTTGGGAAATGTAAGCAAAATCTCCATTTCTATCATCTTCTGTTCTACCATTAAGTGGGAATAAATTATGTTCCTTTACAATTCAAATCAGTTGCATACTTGAGCTGTTCACAGTTGCATCTTTAAAGACCCTATTTGGTATATACGGTAAATTAACTGTGCTTGCAAAAAATGAATTGCCAATTAGACCATCATAGAGGCCAATCCTGGCATTGAAATTACACAATAATAATACTTATATAAAAGCTTGGTGCCTTATTCAGGAACCGTAGTTGCATCCCTCCTGCGCCGCGGTGTGAGCTAGTCCAGAAGATGATCCTCCCCATTTTCAACTACTGTGATGTAGTCTATGGTGCTGCTCCCAAATCCTCCCTAACTAGACTGAACACTCTATTTAACTCCTTCTGTTGTTTTGCCCTTGATGCTCCATCACGCACACATCACTGTGACCTCTGCCACGCCCTGTCCCTTCCCCCACTTGCCAACAGGTGCCTCACTCATTGTGCCAAACTCACTTCTAAATTTTGGTTAGGAGAACTTCCCTCCTACATCTCATGTTCACTCTCTTCCCCCCCCATCCCACTCCCTCAGATCCTCTGACACTCACACTTTGTTGGTCCCCCGTCAAACCACTCTCATCAGTCAGTCAGGCTTCACTCATCATTTCCTGCAAATCTGGAACTCCCTCCCTCCCAAATACAGCACTCCTCCTCCTCCAACTCCCTTGCCTCTGCTTTACAAAACTTTCTCTCATCTAACTGCTCCTGCTTTAACCCTCCTTAACTCATTACCTCCAATAGCTCCATATGAAGTCAGAACTATCCATTATTTACCTGATACAAAATGGCCACCAAGGAGGTAATGAGTTAACCATCCTCCTATACCTCTGCTCCTCTCCATGACTCATATCCCCATTAAACTTTCCTCAGCATGCTCTCCTCTCCCTTCACTGCTTACTCCCTCACTCCTACCCCTAACCTTCTTCCATTACCAACTTGCTCCTGCTTAGTTTTGACCTCTGGCAGGGTTCTCAGCATCTTGGAGGGGTCTAGCACTGGGCAAGCCTCCTCCTCCTCCCTTCCCCCTCTCTCCTTTCTACTGAACTTGTCATCACCTAAATCTGCCCTCTGTCATGATTCTTAGCACCCTGGCAATGTCTACGCTCAGGTAAGTTTCTTCCCTCTGTCTTTTTTTTCCTTTCCTCTTCTATCCCCCCATTCCCTCTGCCCAACTTGTCCCTAGCTAATTCTATCCCCTGGCAGGGTTCTCTGTATCCTGGAGGGGCCCAGCACTGGGCAGGGGATTGGGCAATTACTCTTCCTTCACTCCCTCTCCCTTCCCCCTCTATCCTTTCTATCCTTTCTACCCAACTAGTCCTCACTTGATTCTGCACTCTGGCAGGGTTCTCAGCATCCTGGAGTGACCTAGTCTTAGGCAAGCTTCTTCTTTCCCTCCTCTTCCCTCCTTTCTCTTCATCCTTTCTTTTCTCTCTTCCCAACATGTCCTCATCTAGTTCTGGCAGGGTTCTCAGCATCCTGGAGGGATCCAGCACTGGGAAATGGCTCTTCCTTCCCTCTCCTTTTCCCCTCCATCCTTTCTAACTAACTTGTTCTCACCTGACTCTGCTCCACAGTAGGATTCTCAGCATCCTGAAGAGGCCCAGTCTTAGGCAAGTTTCTCCCACACCTCCTCCTCCTTCCTTTTACCATCCCCTCTGCTACCTCTACTCAACTTGTCTTTGTGTAACCCCCCTGCAAATGGGGGTTCCCAAAAGACTTCCAGGAGCTTGCTTGAATGCTCCAAGCCTGAATGGTGTTTGGCGTTTAAGCCATTTATCAGTGAGTGTTTTAGAAGTGTCTTCCGGATGAGACATTAAACCGAGGTCCCATCTGTCTGGATTGGTGGTAGTTCAGGTGGATGTTAAAGATCCCATGGCACTTATCGAAAAGAGTAGGGGAATTTCCCCGGTGTCCTGGCCAAATTTCCCTCATTCACTAAAAATACCACCAACAGCTTAATCTGGTTCAAGGTCAGTTGGCATTCATCTGTATCCCCCTCCCCCGGGTCGTGCCTGAAAATAGGCAGGATTTGTCTAGTGCACTTACCCGGTCAACAAAAGCTAAAATAAAATAAAAATAAATAAAAGAACCTCTGGTACTGTCTCTTTAAGAGCTGTCTGCTTGCAGACATAATTAGTTTGTATGGGGGACTGTGTGTTTCTTTGATTGAGTACCACTCGAGCTGCTGCCAATTCACTCCATTTTTGCAGTCACTAGGAGTGCAAAGGGAACCTATCTGAAAGATGTAACTGTTTGCCAGAAACCATTTAGAGTAATAATGAAATTACAGTTTGTCTAACCTGCTTTCTTTGCAGTCAGAACTGTGTCTGCCTAGTTCCCCATTCTGGTTTTGAACTGCTGAACTGGACCAATCAGGTGTGGGTGAAGCTAGCTCTAAAATGGTGCCTTGACTGAATCAGAACTTGACTCATAATCTGAGCCAGCCACAAGAGGATTGTATGGGCAGTGACTCTGGGAGATGTAGTTTAGACTTGCGCGCCATTTTGGACCAACAGCAGCAGTCTATTGTGAGTGACAGCCAATCCAGTCAAGAACTGGGAGGAACTCAAAGGAAGTGCCCGTTTTGTCTGTTGGAGTTTCAGTTTAGCTCTGGCAGTGAAGGAAAGAAACCCTGTGCTCTTCAGTGCACAGTTTCAGTCCAAAACGTGTAAGGCCCAGAGTTCCAGTCTGCAGCTTGTGTAACTGCTTGTTAGGACTGAATCCGTCCTGTGAAAGAATCAAAGGATCTCTGAAGAGTAGAAACCAGGCTCACCCTGTAGAAGACTGGAGAAATTGTTGAATTGCACTCGGTCTGTCAGGAACTGAATCTGCTGTGTGTTCTCCTGGGTATGTGCAGTAATTGCGATCGGGATAGAGAAGCAGCCTGCCTGGTATGGTACTTTCTTTTTACCATATAAATGTGTGAAGAGTCTCGTGGAGCTCAAGAGTAGCCCTGCTGACGTTGAAGGACCCTATCTTGTTTGGAGGTCGTGAGTACTAATTCAGGGTCACTCCTGTTGAATTGCCACATTAAATCCAAATGGAATCACTGTACTGTTGACTGTTTAAACTAATTTTTCTTTCACTGTGTGAAAGGCCCTACCAGCTTGCTCAGTTTGGACTGGCCACTAGGGCTTGGGTACCCAGGGACAGTAACTGGTAGGGATAGGCCTGTGCACAGAGCCATAGGTAGATAGTAAAGTGATAAGCTAATTAACCTGATTTCCCCCTGTCCTTGTTATATCCCCCTAAATAAATCAGAGCTGCTTGTTTCAGCAAAGTTATACTGCCTGAGGTATTTGTCTATGTTAAAGTACTGTACTGTGATTGTTGCACTGTATCTTATTTCACAGGAGGTCCCAGTGCCAGAACTAGTCCTGGGGTAAGTGTATACTGTGAAGGTAATTCTGATATTGTGTGGGCCACTAGTGGGAAGAAAGGGGGGTTGCAGTGTCCCAGAGGGCTGTGACCAAGTAAGTTTAACTATTGCAAACCCTGACCTCTGGGTGGAGGCACCCGCCATTGGATCCAGGCCCCTCAACCTGTTAGTGGCAAATCAGGCAGGGGTAGTAGCCCCTGGGATAGCGCCATCTAGGGGTTACATTTGCCTACTCCTGCCCCTTATTCTAAGTCCTCACCTCATTCCACCACTGTCAGTGATCTCTGCACTCTGAAGGGATCAGTTTCCAGGTATGACTTGTCTTTCCGTACCCTATCCCTTATCCCCACCTCCCTCCTGCCCCCTCTCTACCCCACTGCACTTAAACAAAGGAATTAGTTCACTTGAGCTAATAACTTGCACTTTTTGTTCTGTCTGAGGTGCTCCCAGATTGCACTAGCCCTGTGTTAACTTGCCCCTTGCAAATGATTTTTTGCTCACTTTGTACTGGTAATATTCCCTCCATCGTTATCCTCTCCTTCCCCCAGCTGGTTTCCCCTGTCTACCCTCTACTGTCCTTGATGTCCCCTCACTGCACCTCATTCATTTAATAATTGCTAAATGATCTAACTGTGATTTTAACTGTGATCCATTCCTGCAAGGAGTTGGCTCCAAGGCTACATTAAATGTCTGTACTATGTTCCTCAGATATGCCGCCTGTAATTAAATGCATATTCCACAGGTATGATATATTTAACTGTATGTTATGCCACAAATCAACTGTATGATTATTTATGATATTTTTTAACTGTATGTCTTGTTACAAATGTAATTGGATGTTTAATTTCTCAGATATGTTAAATGGTAAACTGTATGTCTAATTCTTCATCCAATTGTACCCCCCACCCCGGAGCACTGGAAGATGAATAACTTGTTGTTCAGTGTGCCTTTCTGGTGAAACATTTCAATAAATAAAATAAATAAATACATATTTCTATGTGTACCTATTTATAAGTCAATTCCATAATATTAACATTAAAATCTTTCCAAATACCCGCATAAAAAAATGTTGAGTTGTCTGGAGGAAGGTACATATTAAACAGTATAAATCTTTGATTTCCCTTGTTAACAAGATTAACCACAAAATTTGGAGCAATCTGAATACAATCTACTTGCTTAGAGCTTCCAATCTTAAAGAAAGTGGCTAAGCCACTTGAGCACCTGCTTAACTTCTATATGTTCTTCCTTGGTGAGTGAAACATTTCAAATCCATTAATATCAATAGGGTGTTCAGAAGAGTGCCATGTTTCCTGGAAGCATAGTACATTTGCTTTTTTGATAACATTTCTCCAATCATTATTTGCAAACTTATTTGATAGTCCTGCAATATTCCATGACAGTATAACAATACCACCTCCTTCTATCTGCTGATTATCACCTAGATGGAGATTGCTCAGAACAGAATCATCACTAGAGGAAAGTATTTGTCAATCGCTATATCCTGCAAGGGCGTGGAATTTTTTAGTTATTGGAACAGTCACAGTGTCCTTATGCGAATTAATCTTTTTTTTTGCCAATAACTATATTTTATTAAAGAGAACATTACAAAACAGTGTGCACATCAAATTATGAGAAGTTACACAATCTTCATCAGTAAAACTGGCGCACAGTTAACCAAAATAAAATAACCAAAACAATTAAAAAGGAAAAGATAACACAACAGACATCCAAACTCCCCTCCCTCCCTCCCCCACCTATCCATTAAAATTATTATACTGAAATACTAGGTGGCAAATACATAGAAGCTACAACCATAAGCAAAATCAGGACTTAGGTCTAGGGAGGAAAGATATGAGTTTCTAAAAAAAAATATAGGGAAGGAGGCCTGGGTTACATTGGGTATAATGGCACCTATAGAAATACCAAAAGTACTAGCAAGAAAAGAAAAGGGAAAGGAAGAAACAAAAGATCCAAGAAGAGATAAAGGGAAGTCGGGCATGCACTCTCTTTTAATAACCGTACTCTATCCTCCAGGCATTGACTAAGGCCTTTCCAATATCTATCAAATTTATGCAAAGTATTAACAGATGAATACACTGCCCTTTCTGCGTTCAGGGCATTCAAGAACTCCTCCCACCACTCCTTGAAGGAAGGAGTCCATTCCTCACGCCAGTGGCGCAAAATCACCAGTTTAGCGACCAGCGCCACTAGTGCCATCTGAACCCTTTGAATGTTGTATGGAATGAGACCATACATCCTGAAGATGCAGATCTCTGGTTTAAAAAATACTGAAAGGTCATAAAAGGGTCTTAACCCATGTTTGACCACCTCCCACAGCTCAATAATTTTGGGGCAAGACCACATCTTATGGTATGTAGTAGCTAAAGAGCCATTACAGTTCCCACAGGCCGGAGAACATTGGCTATTCCAGCGATGTAGTTTGGCCGGGGAAAAATAGAAGTTATGTAACAGCTTAAACTGGATATCTCTTAATCTATCCTGCTTTATAAGTGCATAAATGTCAATCCAGACTTTCTCCCAAACTTTCTCAGTCCAATCCAGGGACATATTGACTTTCCAATAGAAGGGAACCGGAGATAAGTTAAGGTCCATCTTAGTAATAATAAATTGGTAAATTTAGAAACAGCTTACCTGATAGGCAAGTATCACACAGTTTATTCCCAGATTCCCGACTTGGTCTGATCTTTTACCCTTACTCAAAAAGGATTTGATGCTACTACAAATTTGAGCCAACCATAACATGGACTGGGGCTTAACCCCAAACTTTACCGCTAATGATGAAAGCGGAAGCATGGAGTTGCCCGCATAAAAATCAGAGATCCGAATCTTGGAGAAGGGTGTTGGATAGAATCTACAAATAGCTTGGTTACCAATTAAAAAGTTCAGGTTCCTCAGTAGAGGTTGAGAAAAATCATAGCTCGGACATATTTTTAGACCGGCATACAATTGGTGAATAGCCCTAATATCCCACCCTAGGGGGGTATTCCTGATCTTCCTGGGTACTTTAGTCCACGGGATATATAGAAGGGATTCTAGGTCTAACTTTAAATCTTTGGCTATGGCTGGTCTCAACCCAAGACCCAAGGAGGGAGTTTCACTTACCTGGCCCACAAAGCCGCCCGCCACGTGGATTGCTAAGTAATATTTAAAAAATCAGGTAATTGTTGGCACCAGATTTACGCTGCTGACAAAGTTTAGAATAGGCTCTCTGAGGAGGTTTATTTTTCAGTATAAAGTCCGAACAATATCTGCATAGATTCTTAAAGAAAGATTTTGGGAGGTATATGTTTAGATTTAGGAGAGGGTAGAGGATCTTCGGCAGGACCACCATTTTAATTGTATTAATCCTCCCAGAGAAGGTCAAAGAGAGTTTCGACCATCTCTCCAGGTCTTCTCTGATGGATTTGAGAATAGGTTTAAAGTTTAAATGAGCTAACTCTTCCAAATTTTTGGAATTTTGGATACCCAAATATACTAAGGTCTTGGATTGCCACTGGAGACCTAAGGATTAACACCATCCTTTCTGAAGGAGGGTGGACAAAGGATAGAGTGTTGTTTAGCCAAATTTAACTTATAACCTGAAAAGTCGCTAAAGGCCTCAATAAGACTTAGGGCTCTGGGAAGAGGTAAGGTTGTATCCCGAATATGTAGTAATAAATCGTCGGCGAACGCCGACAGTTTGTGTTCCTGTCCACCAATCCTAATACCCTGAATTTGTTGGTCGTCCTTGATAGCTCTAATTAGAGGTTCTATATACAGATTGAACAAATAGGGTGACAGAGGGCAACCCTGGCGTTTTCCCCTCAGCAACGGAAAGGCTGCAGAAATTAAGTTATTACACTGAATTCTAGCAGTTGGACACGAGTAGAGAATCTTAATTAGTTGTAGAAATTGTTGGGGAATACCAAATTTAGCTAAGGTTTCAAACACAAAGATCCACTCTACCCAATCGAAAGCCTTTTCCGATCTAGTGAAATCAGAGAAGCTTCCATACCTGGGTCGCAGATGCAGGAATTAAATAAAACAATTTCCTGAAATGGTCAGCGATTGACCTTCCACAAGCCAGCCTGTTCCGGGCTAATCAATTCTCCAAACACTCTTTAGTCTAGAGGCCAATATTTTAGCAAAATTTTTACATCCAAGTTCAGTAGGAAATGGGCCTAAAGTTCCCCACTAAGTCTGTAGCTTTCCCGCTTGGGTAACAAAATTATTCTGGCTTCAAAAGTGATTTATCTTTAACTCCATGCAAAACCAAAAGTAAAAAGTTGGTTCAGCAACGGAGCTACTTCAACTTTGAATAACTTATAAAAGAATGGTGTAAACCCATCCGGCCAGGTGCCTTGTCTACTCTGGAGTGAATCAATAGCCAACACTATCTCCTCATTTAGTATGGGGATATTAAACTCAGCCTAGAATCCTCAGACAGATGGGGAAGTGATATATCAGCCAGAAACTTTCGATTTTAGTAAGCACCTCGTGGGAAAGCGGCTGGTCGAATATAAATCTTTATAAAAAGCCCAAAGATCTCCAGAATACCTTTAGGGTCTGTAACCAACTCACTTGAAACAGGGTGCTTTAAGGCCATCACCCATTTAGCTTCAGATTTTTGTTTTAATTGCCAGGCCAGCAACTTCCCAGCTTTGCTGCCCTGACCAATATATGTCGCTTTAGATCTATTTGTTAAATTAACCACTTTCTCCCTCAGAGCCCCCACGTACCATGCTCTCAGTGTGACCAGCTCTTGTTCCTGGTCTTCTGATCTCAGTCTCTCTTGTATTTTTTCCAGCTCTTTAATCCTACTTAAACAATTGGACATTTTTCGATTATATTTCGCCTTTCTTACAGAAGCTATTCTAATTAACTCCCCTCTCCATACCACTTTAAGTGCTGCCCATGATTGATCTATAGCTGTAATTGATCCCCAATTTAATTTAATCGACTTTTCAAAAAGCTCGGAATCTACTTAACGTTTGGGTATCCTTAAAAATATTGTTATTTAGAGACCATGAGTAAGATCTCTTAGGAATGAGTGGCGGAGCCCAGACAACTTTGACTAGAGAGTGATCGGATATTACTCTTGGAAGGGACAGTGCTTCCGTCACCCCTGAAATACATTGCTGGCTCACCAGGAAATAGTCTAACCTAGAATAGGTTTTATGAACCGATGAAAAAAAAGTATATTCATGAGTTGTGGGATTGAACAGTCTCCAAGGGTCTACTAGTCCTAGAAATGAGACAAACTCAGCCAGAGCCTGTTGGGCCGGGGAAGGTTGTGATCTTCTACAGATTGACCTATCTAGTCTATCAGACTGGACTAGATTCCAGTCACCTCCCAGTATAAGCGGCATCTCCTTGAAGGGAGATAAAATCTCTGCCAGGTGGGCAAAAAAGGAAGGGGACTCTATATTAGGTCCATAAATTGACCCCAGCACAAGACACGCCCCTCCAAGTTTACCGGAGATAATAATATATCTACCATTCAGGTCTGCAATTATATCCGAATATATAAAGGAGACCCCCCGGGCTATCAAAATTGCCACTCCCCGGCTAGATGAGGAATAACCTGCCCCGAACACTTGGCCTACCCATTTTTTCTTAAAATGAGAAAGGTGGACAGAAAGAACATGGGTTTCCTGCAAAAATGCAATTGCCGGATGGTATCGGGCTAAGTGATTCAAAATTACATATTTTTTACAGTTGTCTTTCCCCCCTTTAATATTCCATGAGAGAAGGTTCAAACTAGAGGCCATTTGCCCTGCCTTGCCACTTGAACGGTTTTTGGATAGCTGTCCCCCCCTTAAACAAACCCTTAATAATCCTAACTAAACTAACCCTAGCCCCCCCACCCCCAAAACTATCCCCCCTCCAATAAACATCCTAAGAACCACCCCAGGCCCGAAGCCAACTCCTCCTACACTGGTTCATAGTGCCCATAGAGGTAGGGCCCTCCTCGACTCAACAAAGTACCCAATATGTCAAAAATAAGCATGTGAACCTGCCTAATCCTAAATCGCAATACAAAATACAAATACGTGCAAAACCAACAGGTGCCAAGAATCCATTATCGTTTACACTCCAAAATGGAGCTGAAAATAATCAAGGAGGCGCTGACTTGTTGCCACATAATAAGATGTAGAGCTCCTACATTTGCGGCACCTATTCCCATCAGGCACCCTCAAAAGAAAAGCAGGGTGAAGCCGCTAAGAAAGACCCCATTACCAGTATGAACACCCCATGCCGCCTCAACTCCGTAAACAAAATTAGGCACGGTGCTACCCAGTCTGAGGGAAATATGCTATGAAGAAATGGGCCCATATTATGATACGCCCAAACAAAAGGAGGGGAGAGAACAATGCCCTATTCTGTGCGAGACCCATATGGCATGAACAGATCACCTATTCATATTACTACCATTACCGTTATGTACAACAAAGAAATACCACACAAAACCCCTCCGCACTCCCACCCTTTGAGCTAATACAGCAATTTGTTGCCCACTCCTAACAACAATAACGTGATCTATGCAAATTCTATTAGCTAGAACAGAACAAAGGATAAAATATAGTCGACCAGCTCCCTCTGCTGGACATAAGGAAACTTAATGATCATCCACTGATCTGAGACACAAAATTAACTGATAGCACCGAAGCATAAAATCCAAAATGCCCGAGTATTTAGTTGTCCAAATGATAGTCAAGTCCCAAAAACAACAGTTTGTAGCCAAACTAATAAACTCCAAGGAAGGATTAAGTATAACTCGTAAGGCTGCCCGATTAAATTGCTCTCTTTGGGCCACATAGCCCCTGAAGGTCAACACAGTCCACACCGCGATTTAACCTTTGGGAAACAGATCAGGCAGCAGCTCTTGTAGGGAGGTTAAAGCATCTTCTGCTGAGTCATAGCGCTTTGTCCCTTCTTTAGTGGTGATCTCCAATTTAGCTGGGTACAGCATGTGGTGGCGAATCCCTGCCGCCCAAAGCTTTGATGTGATGGGTCAGAAAGAGGCCCTGGCTTGCCTCATCTTCCAAGTCAGGTCGGGTACCAAACGTAGCCTCCTACCCTCCCAGTGAAATGAGGATAGCTTCCTTATTTCTCTCAGGATGTACTCCCTGTCCAGATAATTCAAAAGCTTAAAAATTATTGGTCTTGGAGGCTCTGTTGGGGGAGATTTAGCTCTCAGGGCATGGTGCCCCCTCTTGATTACATACTCCGGCCCATTTGGCGAGGGCCCAGCTGATTTCTTTAGCAATTTTTGCAAAAAGAGAAGCATATTCGATCCTTCCTCCCCCTCTGGCAGTCCCAGCAAGACTAAATTATTTCGCCTGCTTCTACCTTCTAGATCATCAAGCCGGTCCTCCAACTTCACCACCATTTTTTTGCATTCACTAATAGTAGGCCTATTTTCTCCAGCACACGCTCAATCGAAGAAATTCGTGCTTCTGTGTCCGTCACCCGGCGGGCTAACTGGAAGTCAGGGCAGGTTTAAACTCCGCCTTCATCGACCAGCTTGAATAGGGCTTCTTGATGACTGACAGATCGCTGTAAATTTTGCTTGTGTGACTTCATCCTCGGCGATCTGCGGTGACGTAACTACGGCCGCCATTTGGCTTCCAGTTCTTGTTCGGCTCACATTGTTTAACGCCGGCCGGCTTCCCTCAGATCGCTTTCGACTTGTTCTGGTACTTGTTCGGACAATATGGGTATAAAAAGAATAGGCTGAAACCCCAAAATTGCGGCAGATTCACTGATTAGGAGCGGGAGCCCAAAACAGCTGCAGCTACTCCTCCATTAGCGTCACGTGACCCCCATGCGAATTAATCTTTAGGGAGTCATTCTGTGTACCCTGTATTTCTGATTCTACCACATTTAGTCCCTTTTGGTCAAGGATACTTGTTTTTTCCAAAATCATATTAGCAATTTTTCTATTTCTCACTGCTATATTGATTTGACTGCCAGAATCCAGTCGTTTAACCGAAATCCCCCCTTCTTTTCCTAAATGTATCTGAAGGAAATTTCTCAATAGACATCAAATGGCACCAGTTAATTTGTAGTCATTCTCTTGTATTAGGAACCCCATTCCAAATAGACTTAGAGAGACTTGCTCCTCACAGCTCCTGTCCTGGTTATTTGTCCCAATATTAAACACATGCTTATTTGGGAAGGTGACAGTGATTCTCTGTTCTACAAATATTCCCCATTCAACCACACATAGTTGGCAAGCCTAGGTGATGTAAAATATACATCAGTTATTATAACAGATTCAACAATTGTGCTTTTAATTTCAGTTTTATCTTCCATACCAATGCCTACCCCCATATCATTCTTAAGAATTTCCCTAAGATGCATGTGAAGTTTCTCTTTCTCCAGTACAATCCAGTCAAATGAACCCATAAATCTAACAAACATAAATCTATTACCCTCCTGAACACTAGTTTGATAAACAGAATTGATTATTCTTCGGTATATTTGCTGAACAATTATCAATTCCTTTTAGATCAGCCCTTTTGTCATTTTCTCTTATAAGATTAGTTGCATTACCGGATTTAAAATCCTGGGTTTCCCCATTAAAATAGCCTTTGGTATTTAACACTGGAGTAATACCAAGTTGTTGATTTAATTTATAAAGTTACTGTTCTAGATTAGACATGTACAAGGACTGGGAGCAATACTAGGAAATATTGGTGTTACATTATTTGAGAATTATATCTGCTGCTACGTAGCTGAATTATCGTGTTTCTTATCCACACTTTTGTTGACTGCTCTGAGATTGCAGTTTTTGGATACATTTTGCTTATCCTCCTTAACTTCGTTCTTTTTTTTTTTTCCTTTTCTCAAGGTTTTTATTTTGATCTATTCTTAGCCCCTTTCCCCCTACACATTCTGATAAGACTATCAGGTACATGTGCCATACCAAAATCTGGTCTCAGTATCTTTTCCCTTTCCTTTTCTTCTCCTTCAGTTTCTTCCTCTGGATTAATTACTACAGATTCATTATGAAGATCTTGTACTGGCAATATAGTTAGGATTTATTTTATTTTAATTTTATTTATAGTGGTATCAACTTTAAGAGATTCCATAATATCTTTATTTAGTATAAGCTGCTCCATTATTAATAAGTTAGCAGAGTGCTGATTAGCCATAAGCTGAATTAGATCTTTACTAAGGCAACTGGATGATAAGCTGGACCCACTCCAATTTGTTGCCCTATATTATTAATTTGCAATTGTTGCTGGCAATTCCTATAGAACTTTAGGATATTTTAATCGTGTCTCACATCATTTAAGACCAGAGATGATATGTTGTAAGTGGCTGTATTCTCACTATTATTCCACAGCTTTGGGGTCATTTCCAGCTCTTGTGTGTTTATACATCTGTACTGTTTATACTAATGTTCTTACTTAGTGAATAAAAAGAATATATAAGAGAGTTTCTAAATTCCATGATCTATCCTAACCCAGAGCCTTCAGGAACTCTTTTGCTGTTATGTTGACCTACTCTATGACTGAAACTCTCCTTTTCAAGAATCTCTTTTTCTAAGCAAATCACCGATGGATGAATAATTCTCTGTCTAGGAGTAAAGGTTCCACTAATCAAACCCTCATTAAGTATAGGTAAATGTTCTGTTATTGTGGTTTATCTAGTGTGCTTATGTTTTTTTTTTAATATTTGGAATCTCAGAGGTTAAAGGAGATAATTCTAGATTTAATAACCTCTTCAGCTTTGTGTTTATCATTCTTTAGAAAAAAAGTGCACAGTGCAACAATGTAGTAATACAGTAACTACATACAGTCCCCTGCTAAAATGTAAAACCAGATAATTATAAAAGTGGTTCCTGTGAGTTAAAGATCTGGCACAAAACAAGTCTTTATGAGCACATCCACATTTTGATCCATAACTGTGCAAATCTATATAAATTCTTTCGTTCCACAGATTAGTCATATTGCAAGGCACTTCCATACCACTAACGAGTCCTGAGAGCAGGAATTCCACCAGAGAATTCTCTCTAGTTGATATTACTTCTAGGATGTATGCTGTCTCTTAAAAGTAGCTTTAATAGTCCCAAACAGAGACCAATCCTCTTATAATCCCCCATTCTCTGTATAGCCACATCCCCTTCCCTTTGATACAGAATATTCGGGTTGAAATTCAAGGAGAGTAATTGCCAACTTTTTTCCACTTAAAAAAAGACTGTGAAGGGGAAAGTACATGTACTTTTTAATAGTAAAAGTATAATGCATACAACATATACACTTTATATCAATAATGTGTGCTGAATTGGGGTTGGGGGCCCAATTTCAGTTATTAACCTCGACAAAGGTTCGAATTAGGCACAACAGGAAGACTTTTATATTTTTAAAGTGGATCAACTTGCTGAATTTCTGAGGAGCCATTATAGAGACTCAGAGGGTGAATCAGGCTCTCCAACTCCCTCAGAAATAGAGATGTCTGCAGTAGCTGAAGCCGTAGGGGACACTGGCATACTGATGTGACTATATTACTTATTCTCTCCCTTTCAGCTCATGATAAGTTCTTCAAAGATGTTATGTTATGCTATTTAGTTTGAAAAGAGTTTTCATTTTTGAGTGAGGAATGCTTTAAAATTACATTAGTTTTCTAACCTAATGGTGGAATACTGAAGCTTTGCTTCTGAAAATGCTAGCTGCTGTAGGCATTAAGATTTGTTGGATGTTTTATTTCTTCTTTAACCGCCCCCCCCCATCTGCATGGTATGGACTGGAGATATTCTTCAAAGCTGATTTTGTAGGTTGCCACTGGACTACCTACCCGCCATCTACGGTTCGCCTCCTGCATGCCTGGACACCACTCTGTGCCTCTCTCAGCACCAAGAAGCCTGTTGCCACCAGCATCCTGGAAACAAGCATCAGGTATGGCCTATACACATTCCCGGCCTCAGCGGCTGCTGCTTCTGCTACCAAATTTTTTGCCCACCCCTTCCCCCTACCAGACCACCTTTAAATACACTTAAGCTCCTCCCTCCCCTACCACGTCCTGCCCCCATTGGCTCCCAGTACTAGATCTTTGGAGCTTAAAGCTATCTGTCTCCCCACCCCCCTTTGTTGATCTCTCTCTCTCTCTCTCTTAATCTCTTAAAGCTTCTGCACTGATCTGCTGTTCTCACCCAGCACTGCTCACGCAACAAATGCTAATAATCTACCTCCTCAGAATCCTGCTAATGTTACTCCTGCTCTTGGGCAATATCCATTCCAACCCAGGTCCTCTTGGATCGACCTTATGCCCTCAGAACAGAAGGGCGGGCTCCCTCACACTGGCATCTATCAATGTCTGTAGCCTCCTCAGCAAACTAGATAGCCTCCAAACCTGGATGCAGCAACATGACCCCAATATCCTATCTGTTGTTGAAACATGGCTTAACCCTAAGATACCTGACAACACAGTCACCATCCCTGGATACAATATCTTCAGGCTGGACAGGACTTCAAAATGTGGTGGGGGCTGTGCCATCTACCTCAGAGATTCCTTAAAGGGGCATGTTATTACATTCTGAAACCATGAATCGCCATCCCAGGCCCTCGCCATCAAAGTACTTCTTGGTTCTTACAATAAGGTGCTGACTATAGCCTCTGTATACTTACCTCCTAAGGACCAGGCCCATGGCTTCGATAGGGTCATGGAGTGCCTAAGGGGTCTTCATCACAATGCAGAAATTATAATACTGGGAGACTTCAACATCAATTGGCTTTCGCCTGAGGCCAGCATTTACAAGGATGCTGTCACGGCACAACACCTCACCCAACTTATCTCCACGCCTGCCAGGTGCAATTATAGGACTGGGTCACTTTCACTAATCAACTGGATTCTGTCAAATTGTCCAGAATAAATCTTCAAGGTCTCGGTGCTCCCTGACACCATAAGTGACCACTCACCTGTTATCTGTACCAGGGCCAATAAATTCGCTAAACTCCCTCCTAAGGTAATCTACACCAGGGTGATGAAGCATGGGAACCTAGAGCTACTAAAAACCCATCTACACAGACTGGATTGATCTACACTTGACTCAGGCAATGATATCAGCCAAGCCCTGGACATGTTCATCAACCACCTTACTACTGCCTGTGACATATATGCACCTGTGAAGAAGTTTAAGGTCAAAGAAGGTCCAACCCATGGATAACCCCCAAGCTCATAACACGTCTCAAACATAGGGACCATCTTGGGCTCCGTGCTCGATCCACATCTACACCTGGTGATATAATTAAATATAAAGCAGCTTGAAATGCATGTACACGTGCCATTTGGAACGCGAAAAGCAAATATTTCAGGGAGGCACTCTCCAACACATGGGGGATGGTAAAAAATTATTGAGTAACATGAAAGACCTCACCGAGAAAGACCCTAAATCTCCACCCACCATGCAGGACATAGACGGAACTCCTACGCTTGACCTTGGTACATTCACCAACACCTTCAACAATGCATTTTCAATCCTTGACAGTGTACTACCACCGGACTTTTTCAATGCCTCTTCCACCAGCACTTACCATGACACTGCTGGAAATGGTTGCTCACTCCCGAAATTCTACTTCAAAGTGCTCCCAATGAACTTAGCCCGTACATCTATTTGCAAAGCCATCCACAATTCAGGGTACAATGGTGACTCCCTCGATCTGAAGCTGATTGCACTTGTCCTAGATGAAATCCTTGAACCCCTGACAAACATCTTCAACCTCTCTCCAAGGCTGGCACATATCCCATCTCTCTGGAAGCAGGCAACCATTACACCTGTACACAAAAGTGGAGACAGGTCACTGCATACCAACTACAGACCCATCTCCATCCCCCCCCCCCTTATCTAAAGTCCTGGAACGAATCGTATCAGACCAGCTAACTTAGTATCTGGTAAAATATGATATCCAGTGCCCTGAACAACATGGATTTAGAAAAGGGCACAGCACTACCATTGCACTACTGGAATTTACGGGGATTCATCCACACCACCCTTGACCAAGGAAACTCTGTGGGTGCAATATTCATTGACCTTACGAAGGCATTTGATACCATCAATCATCCACTCCTACTCAGGCAACTGTCAACTATCCGGATCTTCAAGGATGCCCTGCTCTGGATAACAAGCTACCTTAAGGGAAGAGTCCAGCGAGTTAAGATTGCTGATGTCACCTCTGATAAGAAACCGGTCCTCTCAGGAGTACCGCAGGGGTCCATCCTTGGACCCCTACTCTTTAGTCTCTTCCTGAATAGCTTCCCTAGCGTGTGCCATCAGAAAATACTTCTCTGCATGGATGACTCAGTCCTGTTTTCTAGCCGAGACACCAATCATCTAGAAGGGCAGCTACAGCGTGACTTCAAATGCTTTGAGGAATGGTTCAGCTCACACAAACTTGTCATGAACTACAGCAAGACAAAAGCTATGACTTTCTGCAATGCAAGGAGCAAACATAACTCTCTACCCTTCATCATCATCACTAACCATTCTGGGGTTACACTTGAGCAGGTTCCTCAGTTCAGATACCTCGGCATTACTCTGGACTGTTCCCTCTCCTACACTCAGCACATTGACAGCGTTGCAAAGGCCGTTAACATACGGATTGATCTGCTCCACAGCACAAACACTGTATGACCACAGTGGCCCTTAGACTAGCTATCTACAGTTCTGTCACCTCCATCATAGACTATGGGCTTGTCATCTACAGCTCTGCTTCTCCTACAGCCCTCTGCAGGATATCTGTGGTGCTCAACAAAGCATGCAGACCTCTTACGGGTGCTGCCCGCCTAACACATACTTGTGACTTGTACGCCCAGTCTGGGTGGCTCCCTCTCATCAGCAGGATCAAATATCAGGCCTGCCTCTTAACCAAAAAGGTTCTCCTTGGGCTCATGCCACCTGGGGTTGAAAAGTTCTGACTGCCCACTGCAGCATCCAACACACCCAAAGTACGCTAAGTCAAACCTTCCAGGTCCCCAGATGCCGGACCACTGTGGGCCAGAGGTCATTCACCCACAAGGCCCCGCAGTGGTTTAATTCACTCAACAAGAAATCCCTTTCTGCTACTATGCTTGGCCCATTTAAAAGGCAACTACGACTTCACCTCTCTACTTCCAGCCAATGTGACTGCTTCTCTTAATTGGTCAACCTCTACACTTACGCCTGACATTGTGTGGCCCTAAACTCCCTCTGCCCAATTATCCTTGTCCTCCACTTTCCTACCTCTCACCTTACCCCTACCCCATTCCTCCCCTACCTCACCCACAACCTCCCATCTTTTAGCACTTCAGACTTCTGTCCCCTCTACCTTGCACTTCTCATATCAACCCCCCCAGAAAATGGCCCTTCAGCCTGCCCACTCCTTCCTGACCCCCGCCCACCCCTACTGGTTGCTCATTTGGCCTTACTATCCTTTTGCTGTCTCTCCGCTTGAAATACGGTATTTTGATTTTTGAGACTCTGTATTAATGTTTACCTTTGTTTGTATGTTAACCTTCCATCCTTTGACGTGGAACCTTTGTAAACGAACAGTTCTTACTCAAAGGTATTTGTAATCCTAGAGTTTAATAAATAAATAAAGAAATGTGTTTCTTACTGTCATTTTCGTGTTTTGCTTTTTAAGATTAAAAATGAAAACAATACACAAAAAATATTAAATGTTAAAAAAAATGTATGTGTGCTGAAAGCACAACAGCACTCAGAGAAATGTAAAGTATAACTGCAACAACTATTATGAGATAAGAATGAAGTTGAAATAATCAGTAGGTCGATTGATCCAAAAATAAAAATCCCTCTAAAGCAACTTACTCCATTGCAGATTCAAGGAAGGCCCAGAAACCAGCTCAGGAATATAACGTGCAGGATCCAGAGACCTTATCTTGCTGCTCAATAAACTACGCTGTGATCTAACTTCATCTCTCTGTCAGGAGGGAGGAGGAATAGTCACAAGTAGTGGGCAGAATGCTCTGTCAGAGTCTTCACACAAATGACGGAAACACGCTGCTGGCACAGTCTTGCATCAATCTCAAAATGGTGAGTTCTAACTGCAAGGCACCGGCACATGCGCTCTAAGGGTTAAAGTACACAAACATGTGACCACGCGCTGGAAATTCAAATGCTCGAAAAATTAAAAATAATTAAATATATTTATCTATATATATGTAATAAATTACAGATAAAAAGAAAAATTGCAATAACACAAGAATTACGTATATAAAACCACAACTTGTATCCCTTAAAACATTCTTCTCCAGAGTTCAAGGCTTGCCTAAATCGGCAGCTGAAATCCTTTACTTTCCTTTATCCGTTTTGAGTTCTAGCCGAGTTCTATTTGTTATAAGGCAGTTGAGGTAAATATTGCAAGGCACTTGAAAAATGGGAGGGAGGGAGAGTTGTCAGCAGAGTCTGCCAGGAAATCCACCACAAACTCTGAAACGCAGGATATGCCGTCTCCTTCACCAAATACTCTCTGCAGAGCTTTCCAACCTCAGTCTCTCAGGGCAGGCTGCACCGCAGTCTGAACTCCAGTCCTTGCGGGAAAAAGAAACAGTGGCAGAGGAGGCAGTACAACAATGAACTAGCTGCACAAGATGAGCTGGAAAGGGCTGTACACTTAGACAGGTATGGATTGAAGCAACAGTGGCATACCTTTTCTAGAAAAAAATAAAGGCCTTGTACAGCTCCTGCTTTCCTCATTTCTCCACAATGGAACAGTGGGAAGCAACTAAACTCACATCCTCTCTCCAGGAAAGTATTTTGATTTCTTGGGCACTTAACCCACTTTGCTGTTGGAGACTTCATTTGTAAAGGTGGCTCTCAGGGTCTGCATGTAATAGGAAAAATAAGAAGGTAAGGAGAATTGGAAGTAATGCAGGTGTCCAATCACATAATGTCAAAAGAGGATCCAGCGCTAGTTGGAAGGGAGTTTGCCGCAATGCCAGGAGTCTGGGTAATAGCATGAGTGAGTTCCAGGCATCAGTGGAAGACACTGAGGTGGACCCCATAGCCATCACAGAAACTTAGGCCACAAAGAATAATGACTGGGACATATCAGTCCCAGGTTACACAATGTTTAAACAGGATAGAGGGAAAGGCAAAGCAGGGGAGCATAGTCCTATATGTCAGGGATACCACAGAGCCTGCAGAGGATGGACATATCAGGGGAAAGAAAAGGGAAACAGAATCACTGTGGGTTCATCTCATGGTTCCCTCAGGCAAGAAAATATGGGTGGGTGACCTATGGACAACCAGGACAAGGGGAAGAGAGAGGTAGAGAACTTGAGGAAGAGCTGGTAAGGGAAGTGAAGAAGGGGGAAGTGGTAGTGGGTGATCTTAACCTGCTGGATATCAACTGGGACTTTCCAGCAGCCAGGTGCACCAGAACTCAGGCCCAGCTGGATACATTGCAGGACTGCCTACTGGTGTAGCTGGTTAAGGAACCCACTAGACAGGTAGCCATTCTCGATTTGGTGCTCACCAACTCAGAGATGGTGGGTGGAGTAGGTTAGATGGCACCTGGAGTCAGTGACAATCATGCCATGTGCTTCTGGCTGCCCCTCCAGACCAGAATGCCCCTATCAAAAACTCCATTTGGTTCAGGATGCCCTTCCAGAACAGAATGCACCTATCAAAAAATGAAGTCCACGATTATTCAGGGCCATCAGAGTTGATCTTATGAAGATTGTCTGAAGGTAGTGAACATGTACCTACCGGACACCAGGTAAGGGAGTAGGGATGTGATAGAGACCTTCAAGTTCTTGAAGGGACTAAAAAAGGTGAAATGTAAGGAACTATCTAGTAGGAATACAGTCATGAACCCAAGGTCATGAGTGGAAACTGGTGGGAAGGGAGGTTTAAGAGGGATGTGAGGAAGCTCTATTTGTTGAGGTGGTGGACACCAAGACTGTAAATGGCTACAAACATACGGAAAGAATGGACCACATAACTGGAGTGTAGTATGTCTCCCACTAATGACAGTGGAAAAAAATCATACCAACACTACACTCACTAACAAAAGCTGAGGGGGATGCCCATATGGTGATTCACCTGGGCACTAATGACCTGGCAGGATGCAGGGTGGAGGTGGTTCAAGCCATCTTCAGGTTGCATAGGGAGTGATTTAGGGAGCAAGCAAAAATGATAGAATTTTCTGAGGTGTTTCTGGCAGCCTAAACCAGTATAGATAGGTATCTGAGAATCTCTGATTTCAACAAATGGCTCAAGGAGTGTAGAGGGGAATGCTATGATCACATAGCAGACTGGCAAGGAGTCTGGGGTAGAAAACCCTGTATGCATTGGACAAGCTGAACCTAAGCAGGGTGTCTAGAATGTTAAGGGACAATCTGGGGGGGGGGGTTACATAATACAGAATTTAAAGGCTTGACTGTGGTTTGGTCGGGCAGCTGGCAACACATGTCACACACTCATCCATGCGGTAATAAAACTGCACATGTCCGAGTGTTCCTCGGATGCTCAATTCTTTGTGTGTGGTCATGCGGATGCATTGCCTTCTGTTGCTCCCCACTCTGTACCTTTGCCTCCAGTTGGCTCTTTCTTTCCCTTGTTGTGTGCAGCCTCAGCCCCGGCCACTTTTTTGGGGTTTTTGGACTTGCACACCAGGCATGCAATGCAATCCCATGTTGCTCCTCCCTCTGGCTCTTTGCTCAGCAATGTCCTCTTGCTTTGTACTTTCCTTCCAGCAGTGAACTCAGGTACTTGGCTCCTATAGCTTGTTTGAGGGAGGGAGTGCTCATGCTACTTTCAGTTCAGTCTCAGCTAGGTGATGCACTTCTGTGTTTTCATGCCCTCCTCATTGGTTTCCTCATTTCTACAGTAGTAGCAACACTTTTCCCATGTTCACTGTTTCAGTACCTTCTGTACTGTTATTCTGTCTGTTCATTTCCTTTTCAGCCAGCATTCCTAATACCTCTGCTTGGTGCCATAGTAAATCAGTAACTAGTGCTAATCAGTCACACTTCCAGACTCCTAGGGCTCAGTGCTCTATTTTCCTGCTGGCCTACCTGGCTATCACCTACCCCTATGTGGTTGGTTGGTGTGCCTTCACCAGCCACTGTGTTTCATTCATACTATTCAGTTTCAGTCCCATATTCAGTCAGCATATCATACCTTCAGTCAGTCATTCTGCCTTGCTTTCCTTTCATTTCTACCCTGCTCTACTTGTGTCAATGGCCATCGGGCTTTGCCATGGGTCTCCTGCTGCAGTCCTGCTGTCCAACTGGCTCAAACACATGCCTCACAAAACCATCCCTGGCCCCCCTGCCCTGAAGACTAATTGTCTCACTCCTGTGAAGTCCGGATCTTGAGGGTGGGTCCCTGAACTTGAGTGGAGTCCTCCCTTTATGCCCTTTGGATGAGAATGTCATACACTCCAGCAGAAGCTTTATCCATGCAGACTGACTCAATGGCACTTTTTGATGTACCATTTAAGACTTCCGATACTGGAGGGTGGGGCCTTTAAGTTCTTGGGGGCTCTTTCAGCTGTCCAGACCATGTCAGTAGTACCTTCAAAATCTATTCGCCCTAGGTTCACCTGGTCTCCTCCAATTTCTCTTCCTCTGCCCCTTAAGGGTGAAGATCCATTAAACTACTTTAATGCTTTGCCTGCCCCTAAAGGTTCAGCTCCTTGCCTTGAACCTTGAGGTCTTGGCTTCCTCTAGAGGTCTCCCCTCGGTTGCAGGCCAGGTGAGTTCCTTTCAGTTGTGGTTACTCTCCCCTTCTCACCTTGGGGAGTTACATTCCTTTGTGGGGAACCTTCTTTAGCTGCAGAGATTGGCTCATGTCACCCTCATGGCATTCCTGTTCAAGGAATACAGTGAGAGCCTTTCCTCTAAAATGCTTTCCCTGAATTGGGTTTTCAAATTCCAGTAGATGAGCCATCACTAATTCTAACCATAGTATGGAGGAAAGACAACTCAGGCCTTGAATCCCCGGAGATTTCCTCCTTTTATAGTTTTTTTTCCTCTTCTCTGTACAGAAGATCTTAAAACCTTAGGTAGTTTCTGCACGTGTTGGAGCTGGTTGGTGGTTCTCCAGGTCTTGGTCTCAATTTGGCTGTGTCTCTTCTCTCATTGGGAAGAACATGCGTTTCTGTCTTACATCATGCTTTTGGGCCCACTTCCCTAAGTTGCCTTTGGTCTTGGGACCTCATCCCTTATGTTCCTCTGTTCTTATGGCAACCTGACAGTGTGGTAGTCCCTATAGGAAGAACAGAGGGAGCATAAGCCAAAGTACACACACAGTTGCACAAGCTCCACATACCACTCAGTCTTCAATCAATGCTAAACTTACTTATAACAGCCCAATGACCCAATAAATTTAAAGGTTTCCCTTTGATTCAGCAGAAGTGCGTGACACATGCCATGCCCCCTCCATACGGTGTAAAAACATGCATGTCCAAATGTCCATTGGACGTTCTGAATTTTTGTTGCTACTTTCCTTCCCTCCTCCTCCTCCTCCTGTAGCACCTTTCTCTCCTTGGGGTCAGGCCTTCTACCCTAAGTTGTCTTTGTTCTTGGGAACTCATCCCTGTAACTCCTCGAGGGGTTGGAATTCTTTCATCACGGTTCCTGTTTTCCTTATGACACCCTGACAATGTGGTAGCCCCCATAGCAGGGACAGAAAGAGCATAAGCCAAAGCACATAGCTGAGAGCATGATCACCCTGTTAATCTGAACTAAGAGAGGGGGCATATTATGGCATGGACCCTAAGTTTACTCATGATCATGCCAGGTATATGCCCCCAGTGTGTTAGTGAGGTGGGGTGAAGCCTTAGGGAAACAGGAGAGAGGTAAGGAAAATCCCATGAATGTTTTTATCTACGTATAACTCAGTCAACTTTGGAGCTAGAAATCTGAAACTATGTACATATATAAATGTAGTAATAACCCATATATCTGCAAAGGTTTATAACAATTTGATAAACACTTCAAAAATTATACTAAAATAACTAAAATCTACATTTTGGCAAAATGTTTGGCTACCTGTAGCACAGTCCCCTTTAAAGCTTGATATTTTAAACCTGGTGCACATACCTATGATGCACATTTCTCTAAATCCAGAAACTGGGGAGAAATTACATAGATACACAGATACATAGACAGTGTCAGCAGATAAGGACCTATGGCCCACCCAGTCTGCCCATTTGAACTTGTAAGTTCACTTTATGTTTTCCTAGAAGTCTGTTGCCCCTTAACCCTGACATCCAGAATTCCTTTATGTCTATCCCATGCATTCTTAATTCCCGTGATTGTTACAGCTCCCACCACTTTCTCTGGCAGGGTGTTCCACTTGTCCACCACTCGTTCTGTGAAGAAATTCTTCCTCACATTTCCTCTGAATCGTCCTCCCTCCAACTTCATCCCATGCCCTCTAGTCCTGGAACATCTTTTTTCACTTAAAAATAGTGTATTCCTGAACCTTGTTCCTCCCTGTAAGATACTTGTATGTCTTTATTGGGTTTATGTGATAATGGCGAATGCCTAAAGGCGATTACCGTTATCACTCAGTCAGAGTGCCGAAAACATTTTCGGCACTCTGACAACCCCAGTGCCTCAGGACAACAGCTCCAGGACACTATTTTACTGCTTTCTGTAGGGGGGCTGTGCCCCCCCATACCCCCCCTCATGAGGGGCTTCGTCCCCCGCACTCCCCTACTTAAGGATTCTCAACTCCGGGGGGGTGCATGTCAGGGGAGGGTGGTGGAAGCAGGGGAAAAAAAAAGGGTCAGGCCGGGTGCAATAAAATTGCACCAGTGCCCGGGCCTGAACCTGGTACCTCTCCCATTGCATCCACTCACCAACCCCTGATGCCACGAAGCAGCTCGGCCAGCCACCGCAGCACCACCCCCTACAGCCTCACCACCCCCTCCCAGTCCGCGCTCGCCATGCTCACTCCCCCCGCGCACGTACACATAGCAACATCCTGTCGCCCTATTCGCCCACAGCCTCATCCCATCGCCCAACCCTCCCCATCAGCTTGAGGGATTGTGCTGGGAAGGAGTCACTGTAATGGACGGCACCCTTCCTCATGCGTCCACCTCATGGGTTACTGTCTCTATCTTATCCCCTTTCTGCCTCCTCTCCTCCAGGGAGTACATATTCAATTCCTTCAACCTGCCCTCATAGGACTTGTGATGCAATCCATGTACCATCTTTGTTGCCCTCCTCTGAACCTTCTCTTCCCTGTCTCTGTCCTCATATAAGTAAGGTCTCCAGAACTGTACACTGTACTCCAGGTGGGACCTCATGAGTTTCTTGTATAGTGGAATTATGACCTCCCTTTTCCTGCTGGTGATGCCCCTGCCTATGCATCCCAGCATCCTATTTGCTTTACCTGCTGCCTTGTCACACTGTTTCCCTACCTTGAGGTCATCAGAGATGATAACCCCAAGATCCCTTTCCTGCTTGGTGCATGCTGTATCCTCCACCCCCATCTGATATATTGTGCCAGGTTTTGTGCCCTATATGCATTATCTTGCACTTCTTTGCATTGAATTTCAACTGCCAAACCCCTGACCATTCTTCAAGTTTCTGCAGGTCCCTTCCCATTCTGTCTACACCTTCTGGTGTGTCTACTCTGTTACAGAGCTTTGTGTCATCAGCGAACAGGGAAATTCTGTCTTCTAGGTCCTGCGCAATGTCACTGATGAAAATGTTGAATAGGACCGGTCCCAGCACTGATCTCTGTGGTACCCCACTGGTCAATCTTCCCTCTGTGGAGTGACAGCCATTTCCCACCACCCTCTGTGTCCTGCCACCCAGCCAGTTACCTACCCACCACACTACTGTCCTGCCCACACCCATATTCCCCAGTTTGTGTAGTAGTCTTCTATGTGGCACCGTGTCAAAGGCCTTGCTGAAGTCCAGATAGACCATGTCCACTGCCCTCCCCTGATCCACCTCCCTAGTCACCCAGTCGAAAAATTCAATGAGGTTGGTCTGACTTGACCTGCCCCTGGTGAAACCATGCTGCCCTGGGTTCTGTAGTCCATTGACAACCAGATGTTCCACCAATATCTCCTTCAGTAGTGCTTCCATGATCTTCCCCACTACCAAGGTGAGGCTGACTGGTCTGTAGTTCCTTGCTTCCTCTTTGTTCCCAGTTTTGCATAAGATGACTTCATCTGCTGTCCTCCAGTCTTTGGGTACCTCCCCTGTTTCCAGTGATCGGCTAAACAGGATTGCCAGAGGTTCAGCCGCCACCTCTCTTAGTTCTTTAAGGACCCTGGGGTGCACCCCATCTGGCCCCATTGCTTTATCAACTCTTATTACTTCCAGTTCCTTCAGGACCCTTTCTCGTGCAAAGGGACTTGTGTTCTGTTTCTGCACCATTCCCACCCCTTGTACTTCTTCAGACCCATTACTTCTCTTTCTCAGTAAAGACTGAGCAGAAATAACTGTTCAATATGTCAGCTTTACTGTTGTCATCTCCACGCAGCTCCATCCTCCCCTTCAGTCTCACTATCCCTCCCTTTGCCTTTCTTTTTCACTTATGTACCTGTAAAGGTTTTGTCCCTCTACTCTACTGATTTTGCAGTGTGCTCTTCTGTCTGAGCTTTTGCTTCCTTACTGACCTCCCTGCCTCCCTTTGCTTCTCCTGGTACTTCTCCCTATCCCCTTCTACCTGTGTCTTTTTGTATTGCCTTAATGCAATCTTTTTGGCTTTCACTTTCTCCGCTACCTCCTTGGAAAACCATAATGGCCTCCTCTTCCTTTTCCCCTTGCTAACCTGCTTAATGCATAATTCTGTTGCTCTTATAATACCCATTTTAAATACTGCCCACTGTTCCTCAACCCCTGATTCTTGCCCCATGCCCCTTAATGCCTCTTTCAGGCATCTCCCCATTTTCCCAAAGTCTGCCCCCCTAAAATCCAGGATACTTGTTTTTGTGTGGTTTGGTTCTGCTCCTTCTGTGATTTCAAACCACAATGACTGGTGGTTACTGTTCCCCAGGTGCTTCCCCACTGTGACACCCATCACACTGTCCCTGTTTGTGAGCACAAGGTCCAGTATTGCCTTCTGCTGAGTTGATTCCATGACCAGTTGCTTGAGGAAGGCACCCTGAAGGGAGTCCAGGATAAATTTGCTCCTAGTTGATGCTGCTGCTGGGATGTTCCAGTCCACATCTGGAATATTGAGGTCTCCAACCAGCACTACCTCACTCTTGTCTGCCATCCTTTGGATGGCTAGCATCAGCTCCCTATCTGTTTCTTCCTCCTGGGCTGGTGGTCTATAGACCACACCTGTGCAGATGGCTGGCCCCATTTTCCTTTCCAGCTTAACCCAGGGTATCTCTCTCCCATTTTGTTCCTCCTAGATCTCTGTGGCCCTTACATCATTTTTCACATACAGTGCCACTCCTCCTCCCTTCCTACCTGCCCTGTCTCTTCTGAATATGTTGTAGCCAAGTATGGCCATCTTCCAGTCATTGTTATCATTACACCAGGTTTCTGTGATGACCACAATGTTCAGGTCTGACTGCACCATGACAGCCTCCAGATCCTCCATCTTGTTACTAAGGCTCCTGGCATTGGCACACATGGCTTTCCATGATTTGACCTCCCTAGACTGTTTAGCTGTTCTACTCCAGCCCCTTCCCTGGTTGTTCTTTACCTCTGGTTCTCCTTGCTGTCTGTTAAAATTAGATGAAACAAAAACTGAAAATTAAATTTTGATTAAATGTTTGCCCACACATATCTCAGCTCCCTTTTAATCTAGGACTCTGAAATTTGGCACACTTAAAGTATCCAGTAGTACCTGATGAATTTGGTATCATTTGGATATATACTTTGAAAACTAGACCAAAAAATGGAAATTAAAGATTTGGTGAAATTCCACAGACTTTTTGTGAATGATTATTAAATGCCAGTGTTAGTGGAGACAGTGAGGAGCAATTACTTTCCCAGCTGCCTCAGTGGTTCAGTTATTGATTTATGTATGGTGCATGTTTTTTTCATTTCATTCTATAAAATCATTTGAGGTCATAGAATGGTGGGACAGTGATTATCTTCTGACTTAGGTTATAGTTCAAGTAAATAATTGTCTGTTAAGTAAGAATGATAAGTTACCAACTGATATCATGGAAAACAACTTACTGGTATCTAATACTAAAAGTCTGAAACTGTCAGTGTTGACTGAGTCTAGGTTTAATGAGACTTTTGAGACTAAGACTATGTTGACATTAAAGAATAGTCTAATACAGACAGACCACTGCAAACTCAACTTTACTCTTGGAAATTTATGAAAAATGAACAGACTATTAAAGTCCAATTATTTGATAAAAACAGAATCTATAGAACAGTCGAGAGTCTAGGAAAAATACCCCTTGTTTCGATCGGGAATATAAATTGTCAGGAAAGCTGCTTACACCCAAGGAAGATGAGATTAAAAGACTCAAGCCCTAGAACACAGAAGTTAAAAAAGAATGTAAGTCAGGTCATAATTTCAATAAGTCATAGAAAGAAAAATAAACAAAACTATTTTGGGAATGACTACAAGGGCATTAGGAAGGTCATGCAATGAAACTAAACCAGGAATTACTGAAGATTTATGGTTGGAGTATTTTAGAACTCTACCCCACCCCCTACAAAGAGTGGAAGAGGAGTTGTATGGTCAGTTTAGATATAGTACGCCACCATATTCATGGAATGAAATTTCTGTGTTGGAAGTTGCATAAGCTATCATGGTGCAAAAAAATAATAAAGCTCCAGGCATAGGCAGTCTGCCTCCTTAACTGTTTAGGGCAAACCTGAATTGGTGGATATAGCTATTGGCTTTATTGTTTATGAAAATAAATGAACAGTTGGTAGTTCCTGCCTCATGGAGAATAGGCATTATCATTCCTATATACAAACAAGCATTTGTCAATGCTGAAAGTCCATCACTGGTATTGCTATTGTACCAGGTGGTACGGTCGGCAGGACTACAGTTCCCAGCAGCATTAGCTGCTGGCTTATTTACATGTGCTTTTTAGTGCTTTTTAAAAATAACTTTTGCGGCCCCTCAGGTCCCTCCGTCATGTCTCTGGACCTCGATTGGGTGATTCAGGGGTCTGGGAGCACAGGGGGATCCTCTAGTTATAGAAATACATAAAGAACTAATTCTTGTGATTAATTTAGAATGGTCCCTAAACTAAAAACCAGTATGCACATGTAATCCTTCTGCCATGCTGCTATGTGTAAACTGAAAACTTTTAATAAAACTTTTAACTGCAAAAAAGAATGGTCCACTAAGTAAAAAACCTTTGAGAGATAGACATACTGCCCCTACCCAGATGTATAAATCTAAAGAACCATTTACATAGTTAATGAGTTTTATTAAAGATGTGATGGTACTGTGGTCTTTAAGAAAGCTATGTTGTGCCACAGTTTGTACATTATATTTCTCAATATAATCATTCACTTGATCACGTACTATTAGCTCTGGTACAAGCAAGCAACAAACACATACTGAAACACTGACATAAAGGTGAAATAAATAAAAACATATTTTACATGTTTTTTGTGTTTTTGTTTCTGATTTCAGATATATATATATATATATATATATATATATATATATATATAATAATGTGACATTTGTACATTGTATCTAGGTTACAGTCTCTTTTTGTGATAGTTGTTATCTAGGGCTGTCTGCCACTTTTAAAGTTGCTCTCTGTGTAGCACGATACAAGATCACATCCCAGCCCCTGTGATTGTCTGACTGTCTGACACTGTGCTAGTGTCCTTATTTGACAGTTTGCAGCTTTCTTCATTTAGAGACTCTCATGCTTCTTTTAATTGACAGAATCAAATAAAAAGCAAGTGTAATTTATAAGTAAAAATGGACCGCAGCCTCTGATGAAGTTGATAAAGTGCAGAAAAACTGTTTCATTAAGTATGCATGCAAAACAAGTTCAATATTTGGCAAACAAACAGCAACATGACCAGTAACTTATGGGCACATTCAGCTACCAACTTTTATGTCTTCTTACATTGGAAGCTTCATAAATCAACACAGGCAGCAGGCTAATGGCAAACACATATAGCAGGTCAATGCATTTCATTTTTTTTTAAATCAAACAAACAGCCAAAATAACAAACTGGTAGCACCAAACACCTTATTGAACTGCTATATGTATTTGCCATTAGAGTGCTGCCTGTGTTGATTTATGGAGCGTCCGATGTAAGAAGTTGCAGAAGATGATACCTAAATGTGCCCCTGAGTTACTGGTCATGGTGCTGTTTCTGTTTGCCAAAAACTTGTTTTGGATGCACACTTAATGAAACAGTATTTCTGCACTTTGTCAACTTCTTTAGAGGCTACACTCCATTTTTTTTACTTACAGTACATATTGGTGCTGACCCAACTCACCTTGTGGAGTCCGTGTGTTATTGCTGATATTTTACACACCAGGTTATGTGCACCACCAATTGCTTGATTTAAACCATGCATGTGTGAACCTACTTCGCTGCTTCTGCTTGCTAAGCCTAGTATGTATTTTAGCATAAATACTAAGTGGCTGTAAATGGCACATTTGAAAGAAATGATCTACATGCTTAAAAGATTAAGCAGATTTCCCGCCCATTTGTTCTGCAATCATCATTAGCGGCACATTGTGAATGCTGTTAAGGTGTATCTTGTTTCTCTATCTTTGAAAAAAAAAATCAGATTATGCTTTTTCATGTGGCATTTAGTAAATATGTCTTGAACCACCCTTCCCCCCAACAAAATCAAAGCGATTAGGAAAGTGTGGAGTGAACCGTAGCGTGTTTACACTGAAAGGTTCAGTTTGATGTGGATCACACAAGTAGCCATTTCAGCTGTTCACCAAGTCCCTTCTTTCCCATGCTGTTATTATTATTAAATGTCAAGGTTTACCATAAGGCCCCGAAAAAAATTTAGATATTTTGCATCTGAATTTTTTGTAGCATTGTTGTATATATCAGTGCTGATTGTGAAATCTGTTTGTAAAACTGATTTTCTAAACTCGGTTACAGGCTTTTTTCTTTTTTCCAAGATCAGGACTTTGTATTCTCTTTTTGGACTCATATTTATCTATGATAGTGTATGAATGATACTTTTAATCACAATTGTTATTATCTGACTGCCTTTCCTGGAGTAATCACCCCCCATTCCCCACCCCCCATCATATATGGTCCTGATCACATAGACAGTTTTGGTATGTGAAGTGATTTTCATCAATAAATATTCACATATAACGCTATACAGATTTTGCATTTAGTCGAGTATTAAGTCCGTCATTTTATTACATTTCCAGAAAGTTAGGGGATGAGTGTTTTAGATGTAAATGGAAGATGTTTAGATTGATATGTAGATAAATGATGAATCATAACTGAATCACAGACACATTTGTACTCATTTCATGCATGCACCTATCCCAGGCTGCAGTCCTATATATCAGGGGCCCGGCATTGTATCCCACCATATAAATAACTGCAAAAACCAGTTAGAGACCACAAAGCTCATTTTCTTTGCTACAAAATCCACAGTAAAAAAACTTATTTTTTAAACAGACTACAGTCTAAAACTTTTATGTTGCTATCTCCTCACATACAACTAGGACAGCGTGGTCGGCAGTCAGCTAGTCAGACAGAGACAGATAGGATTTTCAGCCGAGAAGAGCATGCTTGTGACCCTTCAACCAACCTACAGCTACAGTATATTCAGAAAGACATTACACATGTTACACAGCTTTATCTGTATAAATAAACTGAAAAGAAAGATTCCAAGCAAGGCCAGATTAAGGCAACATGGGGCCCTAGGCCTATGTAAAATCTGGCCTCTCCCTTTAGCTGCGACCACACCCCTTCATCATGACCGCACCCCTTAGCCGAGTATGCCCCTCAACTTTCACCTAGCTCAATACTCTCTTACTCATTTAACTCTCACTAAACAATCATCATGACATCCAAGTGACAGTTTGATAAGAGTTTCCAATGCTAGCATACTAAAAATAATTAGACTAGGGAAAAAACTACAAAATCACAAACAAAATTGGGACAGAAGCTTTTAAATGGTAAAACACCTCACTATAGTAGCAATAGTGTTAGGCAGTGGAGGATGTTACTTATAATGTCACTGGACCCTCTATATAAAATACTTCTGCCTTCTTCTGCTTTGGTCTTGATCTGCTGGCCTGGACCATTGCAATTATGGCCTCATAAACCTCCAGTACCTTAATTACTGCTATATTATAAGAACAATATATCTCTACGTATCACAGGATTTCTGACACAGGCCAAGAAGGTATAGTAGGCAATGAACCTGAAGGGTGAAGGAGGTTTCCATCCACCCATCTTGACCGTTAGAAAATATTCCAGAATCCATGCAAATCAGATGTGTTCTATCTCTCTCTCTTATATTACAATATGATGTTACTTTCATACTTTTGAAAACAAAGTTTTACAAATCCACTAGCCCCACAGAAAGTCTGACTAATCTATTTAGGGCCATTTGACCTCCTTAGATACAAGCCAGCTAGTTAAAAGGAAATCTTACTGGCTCAATACAAAACACCAGCATTTGACTAGTAGGCCTGCCATTTTCAATGACCACTTCCATCCCATGGAACCATGTTTCAACCATATTGAAAGTTAACACAGGTTTTGATGTTATAGATTCTGTAAATCATGGCAACGGCTTTAAGACTTCAATCCATGTACATAAACAGCCACAACTGAATATAAGACAAGAAATTACATTTCACATTTATATTTTTTTTCTACCTCTCTGAGTGGAATTGCAAACATGTAATTCTCTTCATTATTTGGAAAAATGTTGTTTGTAAATCTAATACAGGATTTAAATTATTTATCAAATAGATAATGTTTTACAATTTTAACAGTACATTACAAATAATTTATGGAACATGATATTTTTCAGGTATCAACAAATAACACACTCATCATAGATCTCATAGTTCTTCCAAGACTAGCAGTACTGGATGGAAACTAATTTCTTTTAAATCAACAAAGTCATTACTTGGAGCTGTCAGGCTCTGATTCAGGACTCTACTAGCCCAGCCTTCTACCTCTACCTACGGAGGGCCCACATATTTCCCTAGGAATCACGGTCAGCCACTGTAACCCTCAGTGAATGTATCCTTGCTCAGCATGGTCAGACAGCCTGGTCAGGGCCTCTGAAGAATCACCCAAGAATGCATCTGGCTAGAGCTGTGCAGAATGAGATAATTCTGAAACTGCAGAATTTTGCTGGAATTTCATAAAATTCTATGGAAATTCATGGAATTTCATCAGTCTTTTGCAGAATGTTTAACATTTTGTAATTTGGTTATAACTCAGCCACTGTGTATGTTAGTGCTCTGATTTGGACTATATACTCCTTGGGTCAGTGGCCACTAACATACCAAATGTCATGAAATTTGGATAGACAGTTTCAAAATTGTAGGTGATCAAATGTTGTCATTTTATTGTTTGTGCAAAATTTCATGAGCATTTTTGTCTGCAAATACCTTAAACATCTATTGTGTCATGGATCTTAAATTTGGCATGATTTCTTGATAACAGATGTTCTATCAATTTGCCAGATTTCATAACAATATGATGCATCTTCTCAAAATTATATGTGCTCAAAATCTGTCATTTTATTTTTTCAGGAAATTTCATGAAAAAAATTCATCTGCATATAACTCAGGCACTTTTGGAGTGAGACATGTGTAAGGTAGTACGGATAACCTTTTTGTAATGTTTATAGAATGTTCTAAATATGTTGAGAACTAGATAAGAGATGTTTAAGTTACAGGGTTCAAAACTTTACTATGTAAATATTTACAAAACTTTATGAAACTGTCAAAAATGTTGATGTTTGCAACTTCTCTGATCTTGCATCCATGGAGTTAACATTTGACATGCACACCCATAGTCAGTGTATCCTGGTGTCTAATACAACCTGATAAATTGATTAAGCAGTTTTAATTTTGCAGAAGAAAAAAAAATGATTAGTAAAATTTTTTCACATATTTATGATAGCATATACTGTAGATGAAGCATCCAGATTTTGTTTTGTGGAATTTAACATTAACAATGCACATATCACTATTTCATTTTAAAAGCTGGGCTGAGCTTTTTGCAGTCCTGCTGTTTCTCTCTGAGTGACTATCCCCCCCTTCTCTTTAGGCATCACCCGATTGACTGAGTAGAACTACTGATCCCACTGATATCCTCTTTATTCTGTACAGTGACAAACTTCCTTATACGTGAGTCACCTACTTCTTTTCTTATTAACCTACCCTGTTGGAATAGCCAGAATTCTTTCTTCCTGCTGCCAAGACATTGTCTTCCCCACTACATCTTTTTGAGTACCTCTAAGTCCTAGACTTGCATGTGCACCAGGCTCTCCATATCATAAATTTACTGTATATGATCCTTAAATATCTTGCATTCTTGTCAGAATTGTTGACACTCTGTGCTTTCTTGCTCCAACCTGGGGGTCTACCACTGTTGTGCTACCCAGCTCAGCTGTCCATTTCTTAGTGAAACTGTACATTTAACTCTAGAATCTGGTGACCCTCTGTGCTACCTGCCTCTCATACCCCTATTCTTTAATAAGAATCCTCCTGACAAGGCTGAGTGAAATTAGAAAATTCCAGTTTCATTGAATTTTTCATGAAATTCTACAATTTTCACAAAGACTCACAGAGCTGGATATTCAAACTGCACCCAAAAAATGCGCAATAGCAGGAGCAAGCACAAGTCCATTGCGCCCATGAGCAATAGACGCGATATTCAAAAAAGGAGCAAGCCAAATTCCGCCAACAGCTAACATCTGAATATCGCACAACCTGCACCATAACGCAACTTGGAAGGGGAAGCTGAGTGGATATGATGCACTATGGCGCAACAAGGGCTGCCCAGCTGAGCAGTCCAGAGGCACCATAGCGCAAGCAGGGAGCTCCCCAGCAGCAGAGCAATGTAACTGCACAACCAGGGAGGTAGGTAGGGGCCCACCACCCATGCCACAGATGGGCACAGGAACACACAGCAGAACTGACAATGTGCCCCCACACCCTAAGCACAGCACAACTGGGGGAGGGCTGGAATATCCACTGGCCCATGGGGACAAGCAAACAAAGCACAGCTGGGCCATGGTGCCCCAGCACACCCACTGGCAAGCTGAGACTGCCACACAAGGAGGGTGGACCACCCTGTGCCACACCAGCCCCCCCAGTGCACAGCACACCCTGCACTGTGACCTCCAGACACCCCCCATGAGCAGTGACCACCACTGCAGGAAACCCCATGCATACCACCACCACCACTGTCACACTGCAACCTCATGTACCACAGAACCATACAAGCCAGCCCCACCATGAGCACCCAGCAGTGGGTGGAAGCACATGGCAATGCAACAACAGCAGACACAGTGCCAACATGCACAATCCCCCTGAGACACAGCTGAGAGACTGACCATGTGTTGGCACAAGAGGTACCCCACATGGGAAAGAGCATGCCCCTGACACCACCACCATTGAGACAGCACCCTGCACAGTAGACAAGTGTCACAGTCCGACCCACCACTAGCCACAGCAGCCAGCACAGACACCCACAGTGGTGTGTGGAAGCATGCATCACACCGGATGCAACACAGTGCAGGGGCAAACACACACCCATACCTACGGGGACAATAATACAGAGACGCAGTAGTATGGCAACCAAGACCCCAGTGTGGGCCCATGAAAACTGAGCACACACAGCCTGCAGTCCTCCATGGCACAGGGGTGACACCCACCCTGTGCATGCACTGTGGTCCTGTACGCCACCATCGTATGCCTGGAGCACAAGTCACAGACAGTGGTGCACAGCCCCTGCAACACACACAAGCCACAGCATTGAGGTGGGACAGCAACTGCAGAGGCCACAGTGTCACCCGAGACAAACATGCACCACACCAGTGACAGGAGGCAACCCAGCATTGTGACGGTCACAGTGGATGACCTGCAGGGACAGCCACCACTGACAAGGCAGCAGACCTTGCAGACCACAGACATGCAAGGGTGTCAGCTGCACAGGCCAAGGATGGGTTGACAGGGGCACAATGGACACAGAGCATGCACCATGGACCACTGCACACAGTAATGCAATGCACAGGGAACAACACACACACCACAGAGTGATAGTCACTCCCACACCAGAGACACTTCCCCATGCACACACACACACACACACACCCATGACTGAACCACCCCAGATGCCATGCACACCACTGCAGCTGAGCACCTATAGCCAGCTGCAAATCAGAGACCACCACAGTATTCATATCAAAATATGTCTATTGTGAAATATAAAACACAACTATATACAGTAAACTATGTACAAATTGGGGGGAGGGACAGAAACAAGGTGGGGGTGGGTAAGGGGCAGGGTTGAACATATGGGAGAGGGAAGGTGGGGTGTGAGGGTTGGTCAAAGGGCGAAAGTTGCAGGCAGGTCTTGCAGACATTATCGGCCAGCCTGGTCCTCCTCCGCCTGGAGCTGTCGCCTGGGACATCTCCTCCTCCTAACACCATGCTGCTGTATGTCCCTCAGTATGGTCAGGGACTCCTGTGCCACCTGCAGCAGCTCCTGAACAGCCTGCTGGATCCGCAGGAGTATCCGTTCACCTAGGATGAGGGATCAGAGTCAATAGGTGTGACTGTCCATCCCCCTGCAGCCCACCCATTATGCATGGCATACAGCCATGTGCCACGCTCCTGTGATGGTGTGCACCGACCCACAGTGACCGTGTCCACAAGACATGCCCAACCAGGCAGCAACAGCCATCTGTACTACTGCACACACCCACCGCCCATGTCCAGCACAGCACAACCAAGGCCGTACAGTAACGTGGCTATGCAGTGTGCAGGCAGTGCCACAGCCATGTGCTCAGTGCATGCATGGACCACCATTGATGCAGTCCCAGACATGCAGTGCCACTGGACAGTGCTGACTGTCACATGTCGCGTGCATGGCAGTGGTGTCCATGGATGGTGGCCATGCCCTGCTTCCCACCCTGTTACACAGCATGCAATAGTAATCATGGTGTCATGGCACTCACCCTCATCGGGACGTTGTTGTCGTTGGTGTTGGTCCCTGACACTCCTGTGTGCAGCGTACTCTCCCTCTGCTGCCACTCCACCATCCGCTGCCACTCGGCCATGCCTGTGGGAGAAAAAAGGAGAGAAAAACATCAGTGCAAACCCAAATCAAAGTCCCCCTGCCCCAATGTGTGTGCCCACCCACCCAGCCAGACCCACCCACCCCATACCCTGTAAACACCACCACAGCCAACCCTAGTCTATCCCTCCCCTATGTGCTGGACACATAAGACAGTGTTACCCATATGGATGATACAAGTGTGTAGAGGTATCACCCACCTGGACGAGGCACCATGCCCCTCCTGGCATGCGACCGCAAATGGGCAAGTAGCTCTGGCTCACTCCTCCTAAGGTCCCCATAATGGTGCCTGCACTGCTCTGCTGTTCTGCATCCAGTGGCCGCCTCCAGGTCAGTGGCCACCTCCTGCCAAACCTGGGTTCTGGCCCTGTCCAGTGCCTCTTTGCCAAAGAGTGGGCCATAGTGTGGCTTCACAATGGCCACAAGGTTGGCCAGCTCAAGGGCACTCCATTGAGGGGCTTTTCTGCGTGCCATCTCAACCGCTATAGTAGGCAATATGGTGCTCTGCAGCGCAGCACCTCACATGGAACTGCTGCACGGTACAGCGCCACCATTCCCTATCACGCTGTTACTGAACAGCGCGATAGAGGTGCAGCCATGCCGGACGTATAGCACCAAGGGGTCAAAGGTCAGGCACAGGGTCATGAGTCTCTGGCACAAGGCCACGCACAGCGCCATCGGATGTCTATGCATCTAGCATGATTGGGTGCCTGTGTGCCAGCACCACAGTGAACTATTGCGCAATTGTGCCACAGCGCCATGTAGCGACCCTCGTCATAGCGCCACTGGCACAATGGTAGCCATGCCCTGCATTGCCTACCATGCACAGCACATCATCAGTGCGGCAGACGCCTGCGTAAGCTACCTGGGCATGCGCAGTGAGGTGTACTACGCATGCCACAGAACTGTGCCATTGGCTCAGCATGTTCAACACAATTGCGCAAAGCACAAAAGTGCGATATTCAGCTGCCATATGCTAATTATCCGATCAGCCATGCAATGGTGCAGCAGCGCAATCTGCATCTCATTAAAGTTGCTCCTCACCTAATTTGCATGGATTGCACTATAAAACTGCGACACTGTTCTGCAGTGGCCATATTCAGTTACTGCAGTTTATTGGTGAGTTGCATGCTGTGTGGGGTTCTGGACTGTGGTATCAGAGACTTGCTTTGTACTGCACAGTCACAGGTAACCACTGTCATCCATACAGGCTGAATAATGACCGAGCGAGGTCTGGATGAGGAGGACTACGATGGTGGGCGGAAAAGGAGGCCCAATTTCACCAAGGCCGAGATGGAGGCACTCTTCGAAGCCTACCTCGATCAGGTGCCACTGCTCAGTGGACAGCGGGGCACCCCTCAGGCCCATGCTGCTGCATGGGAGGGGGTGGCACATGCCATCAACCTGCACAGCAGCCACCAGCGCTCCGTGCAGGAGTGTAAGAAGAAGATGGGTACTGACAGGAGGAGGGTGAATGAGAAGGTGGCTGCCATCAGGGCAGCACGTGCTGCAACAGGCGGGGGCCAGCCGGAGGTGGTGCAGCTGGCACCGGCAGAGGACAGGCTCACCGCAAGCATGAAGTGCAGTGCCATAGAGGGCATTCCAGGAGGTGGCTTCCAGACAGGTGGTAGCCCATCACTGCATGGTAAGTCATGGTCTGTTGGGGGGGGGAGGGTAGATCACATGCACTAACGTGACCTTACTTTCTGTTACAGATCCTGCGCATCTGCAGGGGTCAGCGGTGGAGGGCCTGTCCACTGCGGACAGTCATCTGGAGTTGGAGGAGGGGCCATCCACCTCCACAGGTATCCGGCGAGCATTGCAACAGTGGTTCCGCCTGGCTGTCCACACTGATGTCATTGAGACAGGTGTGGGGGAGGCCCTTCCTGTGTCTCAGCATTCTGGCGTTCAAGGATGCCAGCATGCTGTGGCTGTGGCAGAGACCTGCACCAATGATGGAGACATGACCGTTATGGGCAGTGACATGTGTGTGCCATGGAATGGACACACAGTAGGCCAGCTCATGCCCATGGACCTGGCTGGTTCCGACGTGTGTGCCAGCGTGTCAGCCCAGTCCTAGGCTGTGCCTGTCAGCACCAGTGGGGCAGCACCAGTGGCTGGTCAGGACAGTGGGACTGTTGCGGCCACAGCGGTGGAACAACTGATCCCTTGGGCACAGCAGGTGGAGGGGCAGCAGCAGCAGTCGCCCACCGGGACTGGGGGTTCAGGGTTTAGCGGTGATGTCTTTGCACCGCCTGTGGACTTGCCCATACCTGGTCCTGGTGAGCAGCACCCACCCTCAAGGGGTGCTGAACATCAGGCCCTTCCATACCCTGATGGACGGAATGCCGAGGTGGCAGATGACCTCTTTGATGAGCACACCCGCCTACTGCAGGCATCAGTACAGCAGCAGATGCAGCTTGCAACGTTCATGGAGGCACTGTGTGTGGCTGTGGAGCGGGTCAAGGAGCGACACAGCAGGGACACCGATAGGATCCTGTCACGGACTGACCATTTGCGAGAGGATGTGACCGCTGCCATTGACAGGCAAACACAGGCGTTGATCGCTATCATGACCACAATGGGCACACAGTCAGGTGCCCATGCATCGCAGTTCACTATCCACTCCCCTTTCCCGGCATCATGCGACACCCACCCTGTCGACGCCGGGTTCAGCTGTGGGCATCCTGAGCACTCCTGGTGCAGGTATGTTCAGTGTGCTGCAGAGCCCTGTGCAGGCACGGTCACGTTCGTGCAGTGGAACCCCTGGTGGACCATTGTTAACACCCCATGAGGCCCGTGGTCAGCCTGCCAGTGTTGCTGGGTCTCAGCGGTGCCTCCCATGCATCCGAGGCGGACGTGGCACTGTGCCGCAAGACTGACCTGTCTCCCAGCACAGGCACTGTCTGGTGCTGCCCTGTGTGCATTGTGTGTTTCAGTGGGCAGTGCACGGGTGGGTGCCCGGCCCTGCACGCAGACACACGGTCCACCTGCACACCCTCCTGACTACTGTCCTCAGGTACGTGTGCATGATGATGCCTGCATTGCACTGTACACCAAAGTGCGATGGTTCCCAGCATCTGACACACGCACATAGAAAGTCAGTGGATGTGGTGGACTGTGGACATGTGTGTTGCTAGTGTTTGTGTTCCAGCTCTGTTTTGCACCTGACCCCTGTGCACTTTGTGCCTATTGTGAGTGCGTGTGTGTGTGTCCGTCCATGTGGCGTGTTACTGTTCACCCCTCCCTGGTTGTATGTGTGTACTACTGTGCCCTGCCACATCCCTTGCCAGTATGCACCTCTGGTGTGTTTCCATGTGTGTATGTGGGTTGTACCCTAGCCACTGGTGGTTGCACATGGCCCCATGACTTACCTGTGTTGGCTGAAGTGCTCCTCTGTGATGGTGTCCCAGTGCAGCTGTGCCAGCCAGATCAGTCGGGGGTCCCATCGGCCAAGGGGGGCTGTCCATCCCCATCATCACCGGTGTCACCGTTGTCCCCATCGCTGTCCCCCTCTTCGACCTGTATGGCTATCCCACAGTCTTTGGCCATGTTGTGCAGGATGCAAGAGGCCAGGAATATCCCACAGGCCTTTGAGGGGCTATACTGTAGGGCACCGCCAGAGGTGTCCAGGCAACGGAAATGCACCTTCAGCTTCCCAAACACCCACTCAATGACGTTGCATGTGGTGGCATGTGCCTCATTGAAGCGTTGCTGCGATGGGGTCGTGGGCCGCTGGTAGGGTGTGAGCAGCCAGGGAAGGAGTGGGTATCCACTGTCACCTGTGTGGAGATAGTGGAGGTTAGTGTCTTGTTCAGGCTTAGACTGCCCCAAGCCCTGTGGGCCACACCCATGGCACCTGTGGCTTACTCCCCCTTGCCCACTATATGTCAGTTCTACATACATACTCACCCACTAGATGACCTGTGGGGATGTTCCCACTCTCGAATCGGTGGCACAGTGCCAACTGGTGCCAGATGAAGGAATCATGTGCTACCCCAGGGTGCGTGGCACAGACATTGATGATGCGCCCTCTGGCATCACACACCACCTGGCAGTTGACACTGGCATATCCCTTTCGATTCATGTAGGTGGCCCCATCGGGGCCAGGTGGTGTGTGCATGTGGTCACATGGGTGCAGTCTATCTCCCGTAGCACACCAGGCATACGTGCTGCCCTGTGGAACTCCTATATGTTTGCTGTGCACTCCACCACAGTGCTGGGGAAATGGATGTACTCCACAGCATGTGGCAGCAATGCACTGAGGAATTGGGTGAGGATGCCTGATGTGGCTGACTGCACTATGCCCATGGTATCCCCTGTTGGTCTCTGGAAGGTACCCGTGGCGAGCAAGCACATGCAGGCTGTTACCTTTGTCTCCACTGACAGAGCATGACTCTGTCATGTGGGTGCCTGCATCACATCACTGCACAGCTCACAGAGCTGCCTCAGTATTGCCCTGTTCAGGTGGTACCGGCCCACAATCTCTACATCTGTGTACAGCTCAAAGCTGGTGCAGGCTCGGTACTGCCTGTTGGGGCATACCGCCGAAGAGCCCTTCCACGGCCACGTCCCCCTGCAGCATGCCTTCTCACCCCCTTATTACAGCATCCATGTGGAAGGTGGCACTGTCCATGTCCCTGGCTTGCGTTCCCCCCCAGCTGATGTTGCTTTGTTCCCCCCACTGTCCTGACTGCTACCTCCCCTCCACCGGGTACACCTACTGGCCTCTGCTCTCTGTGGCCCCACACACTTTCCCTTGCCCCTCTTGTGTGGTGTGGTTTCCCTGGCCTGCCCTCTTTCTCCCTGTTTCCCTGTGCCTGTCTCTGCCTGTCTCATGTGGCTTCCCTGTAGTGTTTTTGCACCTCTTCCTTGCTCCTTTTTATTTTGGCTCATTTTCACTATGGCGCAACTTCCGCCTGCTCCACTGTTGCGCATTGCACAAGTCTTTGAACATCACACTGCGCCCTTTATGCATGGTTCCACCCCCTTCAGTTGCACATGCCTTCATTATCATTGCGCTGTTGCTCAGCATGTTTTCAGTGGCGCAACTGCCTCCTGCTGAATATCGCAGAATGGCGCATTTTCTGACTTTCGCTGGCACAAGCCTATTGCGCATTGCGCAACCCTTTTGAATATCCAGCCCATGGTATTTGACTTTACGTACAGATGTTATTTTGCAGTTTCTCACAGCAAGCAATTAATAAAACTGGCAAACACAGTCTCCTTGTGAGGTCCAAGAACCTGTCAAATTTAATGGTATTGCATTCTCTAGTTTTAAAGTTTCAGGGGTTTATAAATTTGTAGTTTACATTCTTGTAAAATTACATTTTTAAAAATTGTGAAGGTTTGACTACTTTTAATTCAATCCCATTTAAAGCTGCAAATATGAACTTTTTCAGAAATTACCATGTGGTATAGTAGTTTAAATGTTTCAACTTTGGTTAAATGTGGATATGTAGTTCTAAAATCAGCAGGAAGTAACAGAAATTTAAATGTTGCCAGCATGTTTGGCAGGCTATAACTCAGTCCTATTTAAAGCTAGAAATCTGAAACTATGTACGTATACAAATATAGTGATAACTTGTATACCTATCCAGTTTTGTAACATTTCAATGCATACTATCAAAATGACTAAAATTACAGAAATCAAAATTTTGGCAAATATTTGACTACCTATAACTCAGCTCCCATTGTAGCTTGAAACTTAAAGCACGGTGCATATTTGCATTTTGGCACTTCTCAAAATCCTGATATTGTGGAGAAATTTTGATAAGAATTTTTAAAATGATCTGAAAATAACTGGAAATTTAATTTTGGTGAAATGTGTGGCCACCCATAACTCTGTCCCTGTACAATGTACAAATCTGAAATGTGGTACACTCCTGTAAGTACTGGGGACTGTCTACATTACAAATATGGTGTTATTTGGATTCATACTTTTGAAAGTATAGTGCAATAAGTGAAATTTAAAATTTTGCAAAATTCCACTGAATTTTCATGAAAATTCTGCAGAATTCCATGGAATTGGAATGGTCATTCTATGGACATTCTGTGGGTGGAACTTCATATTCCACACAGTTCTACATCCGGTGAAAGGAGTAAACAGGACAGGCCTTCACGATCAGTTCTGTTCAACTGGGTGAAAGAACATAGGATGTCATCTACCTGACCCATACCACATATTTGTTGTAATTTTCTCCTTTCCACAAGTGAAAGAGTCACAGGATCTGCCCAGCCTTAGGACTGCTTGCAATGCACCCAGGTCACGGACATGAGAATAAGAATTCAGTGTAGATAATGTTAAAGTGCAAGAGATCCTGTTTGGACAATGACATGACTAGGCATTCAAATGGAGTGGGATGCCAAGTGTACAACTTGTACTAATGGCACAAACTCTTTATTAAGGCTGAAGAACTTCATGGCCCCCATTCTTTGTTGTCTGAGTTCCTATACTAACTGGGCATCATACAGTATATAACTGACCATACATGCTTGCTTGAGTAGGAACATGCAGGAACTCAGTTTCCCCATCATCTTAGAACATTTTACCAACTTCCCGCTTTTTTGTTTTGAATATGATTGGAAAGATTCTTCTCCTAAAGGTGCCTCACCACCAACTACCACTACCACCAACACAAACTGAAAACCTTGATTTGTGATTCGGGTTCCCTTTCTGAATGTTTCCAGTTTAGCCACCTTGTCTTACAAGTTCACAGCCCAATTGAAAACCTTATGATTGCCAAAAGGACTACTGCAGTCAAAGTTAACTGCCAGTGTCCCTAGAGGAAAAAAGATTCAAAGAAGCAGAAAACTAACAAAACCTGATCAAGAGCCAGGACTCTTTCTGATTATTATGACCACTATTCTTATTTATGATGATTCTCAATGCGCCATTGACTGGTTTCTTTAATTTACATGACAATCCACTACATCCTAGCATACCTCTCCACAGGACTAGCTCACTGCATTTCACAGAACCCATCACACAGACTGTAGACGTACAGTTGGCTGGTTTAGGAGGCTTGGAGGAGCGGCTATGCTCAATAGCAGCATTGGAGCATGCAAGTTGTGGCTGTCGGCTATAGCAACATCTTCTTATTTCAATAAGTAAAAACATCCTCGAGGCAAAGTGTGAACCAAGACAGTGGTAAGTGTTCTATTCATTTATCTGTTACCATTTCTGGACATGATTTTTATAAAGCAAGCCACTAGTTCTATATCTGCACCCCCATGTCAGCCATCCATGCAATCTGCAGCTGATGCTGAGCTATGCCCATTTTCAGTTCTGCAGGAGGCAGCTGGCCATCGGAGCCCCTTAATGGCTCTGAGGGCATGAAACGAGTGGGCATCTGGAACTAAACACAAATAAAGTTCAGCTATGTGCTACCCCAGTTTTAGTGTGTGCAGCTGTACAAACTGGCAAGGGTAATTCTGAACAGCAGAGTACAGTGCACCACACAGTAGGCTCAAAAAATGTACATTTTATTGAAGCATCAACAAACAATACCCTGGCACTTTGAGGGCCCAACCCCTCTTGTGCAAGGGCCCCCTGATGAAGAGGGATTGAGCCCTCGAAGTGCTGGGTTATTGTTTGTGGATGTTGAATAAAATATATCATTGTGAGACTATTGTGTAGTGTGCTGTACTCTTTGATATTCAGCATCTGGAACTGAGCTTGACATAATGGCTAGTTGAAAAGGACCAGGATCTGATCACTGTTTAGTTTTTACATTGCCTCCCCCCACACCACCACCACAAAGAACTAAAGAGGTTAATTGTAGTGGCCTCAAAGGTGATTCCCTGCATCCAGTGCTTGCTTAGTTATAATTAAATTACAAAACTGACTTGAACTGTACATACATGGTAGCAGAATAGACGATCTGATACTCTTTTGTCTCCATCCTGCTTCTAACATTTTATCACTTTCATTCTCACTCAGAGAACAGAGATCTGTGGTGAGAGTGGAGCCTGCATCACTTTAACACATTCAGATGACACTTTTTGTTTTGGAGGCCCCCTGTGGGCCCCCTTCTGGTATTGGGGCCCCAGGCATTTGCCACTGTGGCCCGGGTGCGGACATCGGCTCTGGTTTTAATTAACTGTCCTAAAATAAAATGTTTTTAAGTGGAACATTCATAGTGTTTATTCTGGACACACACACACACACACACACACACACACACACACATACACACACACACAAACACTCACTTTAAACAAAGCACATGCAGGAGCTGTCACTGCCACTACTCGAATGTCAAACATTAGAGAATACAACAGACACAGTAAGGTCATATTGTGCATGTCGCAAATAAGTAAGTGTCTTCATCACAACGCATGGGAGGCACTTTAGAAATTGCAAGCTTATCATTCTCCAGTGATTTCATTTATAAATATAGAAAAAAGATAACATGTAGGGTGGTCCTCTTGTTAGATCTGCAAAGTAGTCTCATTTAGAAAACATATAGTGGTGACTGATGACACAGTCCACTGTCTTCTTTTCATTATATGCCTTACAGTATCTTCTAGTCATTTTTGTTTTTATCCAGCAATCTGGTCATCTTTTATTTTCAATTCAAATTTTATTAAAGTTTCCAATACAGAGAACGAATCATAACAGTGCATAATAAGACCGTATACATAGGATACAAGATACAGAATGATTTGCTCTCCCCTACCCCCCCCACCAAACCCAACCCCCACCCCAAACAACCCAGTGTCTCTTTACACCTTTAGCACTATACCTGTGAATGTAGCTTAATAGTGCTTAAGCTTGAAGTGCACAGAGAGTTTGCAGTGGGCCCCAAATGCTATCAAACTTCTCAAGTTTGTTAAATAAACTGGCAATAGTCCTTTCAGTTCTGAGGTTTGCAAGTAACTCCTGAAGCCATTCAACATATGTTGGTACCTCCGTATCCTTGCAGTGTCTTAACACCACCTTTTTGACAGACATTGACATCAAAGCTATGTGATACCTCCTGTTCACCACCAAAATGGAGAAATCCCCAAGAAGACAAATTTCAGGGGTGAACAAGTCTGAGAGCCCCAACAGAGGATCAACACACTGTTTAATCACAGTCCAGAGTGGGATGACTTTAGAACAGCTCCAGAAAATATGGAGAAGATCTCCTTCTTGAGACTGACATCTTATGCAAAGGGGAGAGGACACAAGACCAAGCCTAGCAATTTTCTTCGGAGAATAATAAATATTGTGCAAAATTTTAAATTGCATTAATCTGAGTCTATCCTGCTTGAGAAACTTATGGCAACTTTGCCACAGAAGAGACCAATCCAGATCTCTGCCCTGAAAGAGAGAGGCCCAAAAGGAGACGGGAGCATAATTGTCAGGGTAGACCCAGGTAAAGAGAGCACAGTATATTTTGGATACGGCATGAGACAGACCCGCCAGCTCCGTTAAGGTAACCTGAAAACTGATATAAGGAGCTGGGGGGTTGAGCCCATTACCTTAACCAGGAGATGACGAAACTGGAAAATCTTGAAGATACTTGTATGAGGTATCGAAAACTTACACATAGTATCAGCTGAAGAATACCATTGACTATTGGGTGACACAAACTCCTCTAAACGGCAATTTCCTATCTGAGGAAGCCAGGTGGCTGGGACAGGCTTACCTTCTAATAAAAAATTGGGACTACCTATTACGGGTTGAAATAAGTCCTTGAGATTCCTATATCTCAGAAATGCACACAGCTGAGTATGAGCCCTGATTGAGACAGCTACAGGGGAACTATGTAGAGAATCTGGTAGGGAACTAATCTTGGTATATAGCAGCGCAGCGGGGGGAAAAAACGTGTTTTTTAATGGAGGCATACTTGACAGCTAACCAAGTCGGGATGTATGTAGCAGCCTCGGACAACTGATCCACGGTCAGCCATCTGAGATATTTATTGGCCTGACTGGCCCAGTAATATAATCCTATATGGGGAAGTCTTAAACTCCTTTGGCCTTCGGAGCTGCTAATTTATGGAATGCCATCCTGGCCTTCTTATCGCCCATATAAAAGTGGAGATCATACAGTGCATTTTTTTAACCCAGGACAGGGGAAGCCATATATTTAACATGTCGAGGGGGTAGAACACACAGGGGAAAATGTTCATTTTGATTAAATTTATTCTGCTCCATAGAGACAGGGGAAGTAGGGTCTGCATACGAAGGTCAAGATCTACTTTGTGTACCAGTGCATCGATATTTAATTGTTTGAGCCACATTGTATTCCTTGTTAAGAGAAGCCCCAGGTATTTAATATAGTCGGACTTCCAGGTGAGTCCAAACACAATAATATCCTGTTTGCAAACCCTGTGGTTAAGAGGAAAACCCACCGTCTTTCCTACGTTAAGTTTATAGTTTGAGACTTTACTAAAATCCTCTATTAGCTTTAGGATAGCCGGAATAGATGTGAGTGGGTGTGTTATCTGCAGCAGAAGGTCATCTGAATAGGCGGCCCCTTTAACTGCCTGCTCCCTTAGAGAGATACCCGATATGCCCTGGGCTCCTGCTAACCTCCTGATAAGCGGCTCTAAATAGATGTTGAAGAGAAAAGGAGATAAGGGACACCCCTGTCTGGTCCCTACATGCAATTTGAAGGAGCTAGAAATAACCCCGTTACATGAAATTGTAGCAGAGGGGAAACTTATATAGAGAACTCACCCAGTTCCAGAATTCCGTGGGAAAACCAAAAGCTTCCATCGTAACAAATAGGTAGTCCCAATGAACTCTGTCAAATGCCTTCTCGGCATCCAGCGAGATCAAGACCATTGGATGAGGAGCATCTTTGGATGCCAAGAAGACATGAGACAGGGCCCTCAGATGGTCAACCGATGATCTCCCTTTCATAAAACCAACCTGATCTGCCCCGATTAGAAAATGAAGTACTGCCTTCACACGGCCGGTTAGTAATCTTTCCAGGATTTTAATATCATAGATAAGTAGGGAGATCGGCCTGTAACTTGAAACCTGATCTGACGGTCTGTCTGGTTTGGGCAGCAAGACTATTAGCGCCTCAAAAAGAGAGGGATCAGTCATGTGACCAGAGAGAATGGCCTGGAAAAGTGGGAGCAAAATGGGAATCAGTTGTTTAGAGAAAGCCTTATAAAAATTGGAAGTAAACCCATCAGGGCCCAGAGACTTATCGGATGGGAGAGATTTGATTACTCTTTCAATCTCGCCCTCAGAGATGGGAGACTCCAGAATTTTTTGTTGGGATTGTGTAAGAGATGGCAACTGTAAATCACTCCGATATTCATTAAGTCTTTCCCTAGATGGGGAATTGGCCATAGGGCCATATAAATCCTGGAAATACTTTGTAAACTCCTCCGCTATCTCCGAGGGCAAGACCTTAAGGGAATTGTCACTAGGAGAATGGATAGCAGGAATGAGTCTGGAGGATTCCTGTTGCTTAATACGCAGTGCTAGCATTTTGCCCGCCTTCTCACCCTGATCTGTATATACTGTATTTGTTTTCAAAATTGCGAATTCGGCTTGTTCCATTAGCATTGTCAGGTAGGCTTCTCTCAATTTTGTTAAGTCTTGTTTGAATGTCTCAGAAGAAGATGGAGAAAGAGCAGTCTCCATACTCCTAATTTGAGAGAGAAGGTCATAAATCCGAGATGCCCTCTCTCTTTTCCTTTTTAATGTTAGGCCAATTGTAATCCCCCTTAAATACACTTTACAGGCACCCCATATCATATCAGGCTTCCCCATGGAGTTAGAATTAGAAGCAATAAACTGCTCTGTTTGGGATGTTATATATTGAATCGTCTTTGGCTCCTTCAGAATTTGGTTATTCAACTTCCACCTGCCCCCTTTGCTTGGCAATGAAGCTAAGGCTATTAGGCAGGTGACCACAAAGTGATCCGACGGGGGCCCTGAGACAATACTAGAACATACAACCCCTGGTAACAGGGTTTGAGAAATGAAGATATAATCAATCCTAGAAGAAGTTGCATGCACCGGGGAAACAAAAGTGTACTCCCTTGCATTGGGATGTAATACGTGCCATATACCACAAAGACCAATGGAATCCACCAGGTCCCTGAAGACTCTTTGTGCCAGGGAGAGACCTTAACGGGATTGACCCGACCTGTCGAGAGCCTGATCAAAAACAAGATTGAAATCACCCTCTATGACCATGGGGGTATCCAGAAATGGGGTTAGGGCTTTTATTATCTGAATAAAAAAACTAGGGGAATCTACATTAGGGCCATAGATAGCACCCAGGACAATGTCCAGGGTATGCAATCTGCCTTTTACAAACAAAAATCTGCCCGAAGGGTCGGATATAACTTGAAGAGGTTTGAATGGAACTGACCTGTGCAGAAGGATCATGATCCCTCTACTGTGGGTCATACCCTTCACTGCAAACATCTGCCCACTTTATTGCCGTCTCATTTTGTCAGCCTCCCTCTTGAGCAAATGCGTCTCCTGCAAAAACATAATTTCTGCCTTCAGATGGTTTATATGTTTCAGTATTTTATATTGCTTGGTCTTGTGCCTCACCCCCTTAATGTTCCAACTGATAAATTGAATGTTTCTAGCCATCACTCATATTGCCAGTCTGAAATCCTCTGAAGCACACATATACATGTATTTTCCATCTATACTACTCCAAACATAATATCCGCTGGGTTGTTCTACCCTCCCCAATTCTGCCTCCATGAAATCCATTCACCCAACCACCCCCAAACCCCCAGCCCGAACACCCATAAACCCTAACCCCCACACCTTCCATGTTTTGCATGGTACATGATGACCAGCAGACTGAAAAGTTCCTCTCCCCCCCAACCACCCCACCCACGTAAAGCAGGAATCAGGAACAGAATTACCCCTCTGTAATCTGAACACTCCAAAGAAATAGCCTCTTCTCAGCAGTGATTTCCTGACAACACCCCTAAATAATACCAGGGAATTGACTATACTAGCCCCTTAGAGGAAGCGATCCTCCCTGCAGAAACCCCATGAGCCATACGACAAAGTGGCCCGCAGATCGCGAGGCATATCTCCCATTGGTATCATGTGTAAATGTTAATCTCAGATGCCTTCTTGTGGCGCAACTCACAAACATCAGCAGTTAATGGCCGAGAGCAGGCAGACCATAACTACCCTCTGTGATATGGGGGAGAACTGAGAGCCCCAGAGTCGCTGTCCAGACCGCTTTTTAAATTGAAGACAGTGACCATCACAGATCTAAAATGGGAGATTTGAGAAAGGAAAGAAAAACGGGAATCCTCCAAAGACAGCACTTAAGCGGGGTTATAGAGAAAGGGAGAACCAAAGCCCAGTAAGGGCATACAAAGCCCTGGTGTTCTCATCTATCCTTAAGTGCAGGATCTCCCTTGATGTACAGACTAACCATATTTATTGCCCGATAGTAACAGGGAGTGAGAAAAGGAGGGAAACCTGAAAAGAAATGGGCCATGCTAACAGGGTCAGGAAGAGACCGCAATTGCAAACAGAGTCTCATATTAAGGTCTCAGAGAGGTAAGCATTGCCCCCCCAATTACCATGAGATCAGGACAACACTCCTGAAAATCTAGGTTACCAGAATTAGCAAACTGGGACTTAACATGAGAACAGTGACCCCGCTCAAGTACTCATTAATGGAAACCAGGAAAAACACTTATGAGCCCGCTAACACCTGACTTGTAAACCAAAATTGAAACTGGGTTGAACCAGAGTAAAAACGAGAGTCAACAAAATATTAGGAAGTCCTGGAGATGAGAACCAGATTGGGAACGAAATGTCCATTTTTTATCAAAAAGAGGACCCCGCTTGAGAGCTGTAGTGTAAGGTTAAGTAGCCAGGTGCACAGTTTGTCAGCGGCATGGCCCCAAAAATATTATAGTGAATTATGATTTGCTGCAGCTAGACAACACCACCAAATGGAAACTTGGCATAGCTCCCTACGCCAGGTCAGTTCTCATGTAGGCTTAAATAGATCAGGAAGTGCCTTTTTAAGCCCAGCGGTTGCCATCTCCACCTCCTCATAGGTCACCCAGGAGCCATTCAAACAAACTTGAAGCCTTGCAGGAAAACCCATGCGAAACTTGATTCCTGCGGCGATCAACTTGAGGACCACTTTGTGGAATGTGGCGCTTTTCTGATGCACAGATAAGGGCAGATCTTGTGCCACCCTCAGTTTTTTACCTTCCCATTGCAAATTTTGCAACTCCTTGACATTGTATAAGAAATGCTGTCACTTCTGGAAGTTTAGAAAACGAAATATGAGTGACCTGGGGGGGGCTCCAACCGGGGGAGGGGGAGCGTAGTGCACGATGAGCTCTTTCTATGATGTAGCTAGTACTGAAGGGGGAAGGGCCTGCCACCTTCTCCACAAACTTTTTAATAAACTTGATGGGGTCTGAGCCCTCTTCGCCCTCAGGCAAGCCGATAATTACTGCATTATTATGGCAACTGCACCCCTCCAGGTCTTCCACCTTGTTCTCCATTTTCACTAGCCATTGCCTCAGGGCCACCAACTCCAGATCAGCTTTATCCTGCTTCTTTTCAACAGATAGTATACATACTTCATTGTCAGCAGTCTTCTTAGAGAGCTCCTCCACGGTGTTAGAGATGCTTTTAATTTCCTCTGCCATATTCTGCATTTCAGCCTTAAAAGGCTGAAACTCCTCTAGAAACCTCAAGAGGGTGAGAAGATCTGCATCAGGACACTCAGCAGCAGTAGGCAGCGAGGATTGTGAGGAGGAGGCCCTGGCTTTCTTGGAGGCCTTCTCGGGTGTTGCAGGAGGCTTATATTTTGAAGCGGTTTTCTGCATTTCCTCGTCCATCGATTCCTTGTAGAGAAAGCAGAGGTGTTCAGAAAGGCGACAGACAGGCGATCTCCAGTAAAGGGCACCGAAAAACAGGGTTTTGAAGGGTAAATAACGGGCAGTAGGTCGGAGCGGGCAGTGAGGCGTCTTACCCAGCGCACTGCATCATGTGACCCAATCTGGTCATCTTTGTCCCAGCGCACTTCCTATATCCATTTGCTAAAATGCAAATACAACTGCAGATAAAGACATGTCACTGCAATTAATGGATATGCTGATTGCTGTTCCAAAATAAAACAGATGAATGTGCCAGCCATCACAACTATACATTCTTGAAAAGAGAGTAAGGCAGCTAAAACAGAAGAATCATTCGGTACAGAGAAATTGGTGACATTTTTTCCATGAAGAGAAAAAAAATTTGATTGACGAGCAAGCAGTTACAACAAAGTGTCTTCCATTGGTTTTGGAGAAGAAACTTATAGTCACCACTCAGATTATGAATTTACTGTCTATGACAGCAATTAACCTTTGGAATTCAAGCAGTGGCAACAAGACGGCGAGCTAAAAACACTGGAGCTCAAGGTTTGGTGATCAAGTGTAGGGGAGAGAGAGAGAAACACACTGAGCACACTGCATCGGTGATGTGCCACACCAGCAACAACGCAGTGGTCATGTATCAATCCCAAATGGGATGACAATTGTACAGGATCCAATAATCTGCATGACGTGACTGTCAAATTCTTAAAAAAATAAAAGGAAAAAAAATTACATGTTCCGTTGCTATCAGCTGAGCTATTCCTGCAACTTTTGTACACATGCACGTGACATATATTAGATGAGAGAACAAGCAGATGGATTTTGTTTTTCCAACTCATCAACTGTCACGACTTCTATGATGGCACAGCACGAGCCATTAGCAGCATCAACTGACTCCATGGCTAGTGGAACTAGGGTTGCCACCTATCCGGTTTTTGACTGGATAATCTGTTTTTTAGGGTCCTTATCCAGTCATCTGGTTTGGATTAAATGTAGTCCAGTTTTTGTGCCATTTTGAGTGCTCATATACTCTTAAAACTGATGTATCAAATCATTCACTGTTTTGGCTGATTGCGTGTCCAGGTTACAAAGAAATTCTGATATCAAGTCATTCAGACCTGCCTTTGTTTGTAAAACCAGTCTGTCTGGGAGGTGTAAAGTATGGCCATTAAGATCATTAGCAGTAAATTAACCTAATCTTTTCCAATCTGAATTTTAAGTAAGGTCTTTTACTGTTATGACAGGAAACAGCTTTTACACCTTTATGTGCTCTCATGTGTATCTTTTTGTTTGTCCTATAATCTGGTATGATTTAGACTCATTTTTGTTAAATTAATAATCTAACTGTTATTGCCTTTATCACTACATTTGCTCTCATTTTTTGTCTTACCTAAACATTCCATGATATTTAGCTACACTTTTATTTATTTAGTTTTTGTTGACCGGGAAAGTGCACAAGACAAATCCTGCCTATTTTCAGGCACGACCCATGGGAGGGGAATACAGATGAATGCCAACTGACCTTGAACCAGATTAAGCTGCTGGTGGTATTTTTAATGAATGAGGGAAATCTGGCCAGGACAAAGGGGAAATTCCCCTACTTGTCAGTAGGGGGAACTGCTGTTCTGTGTCTGCAGTATGGCAGACAGTGGCCAGAAGTTGGAGGAGATGGATGTTCCTGCTGTGCAACTGGATGCTGAACTTTTGCAAGGAGATATCTGCCCTGTGATGGCAGGAGTTTGACCCGAACCCCAAAGTGATTTGCATGCTATGTCTCATGCACTGGGAGATACGGGTGAGTCTGATTCTGGTGTGCTTATTCGAATTGCCGATACGGCCCCGGAGCTGCAGTTCAATGTCTTACCTTTGGAGGAGCCTGCAGATGTGGCGGTTTCTGACACAACATCAGCTGCTATGTCCACTGGTGTACCTACTGACCTTAATGCTGACGCACTCTGCGATAATATGCGGAAGTGTTCTGCTCTAGAAACTGATGGGTGCTGGTCTAAGGAGCAGGCTTTACTGGATGCATGATGGATGTGCGTGGATGGCAAATGGCTCCCAGACTCCAATTGGAAGTCTTTTTCTCCCTCACGGGTGGATCCTTGGGGGAATACTGTTGCTGCTCCCAATCTAGGTTTGGCTTTATCTTCTCTCTCTCCTTCACAGGCTGATACTGTTGTGGATAATCCGGGATTGGAGACTGACGCTGGCTCTCTCCCAACTAATCCCCCTTGCTGTTTCACCCCCTTCTTCTCCCCAGCAGGACTCCAGCAGGCCGGGGACTCAGTTTTCAGATTTTTTTAAATGGAACCATTTGGAGCAAGCCCCTAGACAGAATGCTGTCTGACTCAGGTATCAGGGAAGCCTACCCAAACATTCTGACAGGACTTTTGTAGCCAGGTGACTCTTGAAGGAGTCCATGCATTTTCTTGCCTTCAATATTTATGCCTTGATCAGTGTTAGGGGAGAGGACACTTTTGACATTGGCTTTAGGTCTTTTGCTGGTCTGGACAAATTTTGGCAACTTTATGAGTCCTGCAAATCTTCACCACTGTGGATTCCTTTTTTTGTTATCAATCTCACTAAACCTCTCTTTAAGACTCTGCATGTCATGTTTCGGAATGAGGGTGTTAATGTAGGGGATATTCAATTTTGGTTAGAGCATAAATGTCATGTTTTGGGGCCACCTGAGGCTGTTATTGATGATGAGGGTATTTGGACTGGCAGTTGGAACTGTAAAGTTAAACTACATATTGTGGAAAATGAGGTCTTACATGTCCCAAACAGTTTTTTTCTTGGTAAAGACAGAAGGGTTTGCTTTTACCCAGGCCAGCCTAAAGCTTGTTACAAATGTGGCAGTCGTAGACATTTAAGCAGTGTTTGTGATAAGATGAAATGTGCATTACGTGGGGATTTGGACCACGATAGTGGTGTGTTGCAACACCTTTCGCTGTAATTTATGCGATGAACAGGGACACGCATACCACCAGTGTCCTTGGGCTGGGCAGAATAGACAGGATGGGGTGAATAAAGATGATATGATTAACAAAGCCCAAGACACTCATAGGCCTCCCCCTGATGCTCAGGCGTCTCTTACTTCTAGGCCTTCTGCCCAGTCTGAACATGGGGTTCGGCCCGATCCACCAGCTCCAGCCCCTCGACCCACTGAGACTTGCCCCCCATTGGAGGAACAGGGCTTTTCTACCACTGCTGCCCTTTTGGACACAGATTCCATGCCCCCCCCAACCTGAATTTCATGCTCCACAGTACAGGAGACTTACTAGAGCTTCTAGTAAGACTGGTACTCCTGCTATTACCATTCTCTCTGCCAACCCTTTTCAAGTACTACAAGATCCAGACTCTGAAACTGATGTCTCTTCCAAATCTGAACGACATTCTGAAATGGAAATTGAGGAAGAGGGTGTTTCAGATTTAGGGCTTCCCCATACTAAAAAGAAATCTGGGGAAAAAAGGAAAAAAGATAAATAATACTATTAATTCTCAATGGCATCTTTAAACATAGTATCTCTTAATACCTGTAGTATGAAACATCATAAGAAGAGACTGACTTGTTTGAATTTCTGCAGAGGTTTGAGTGTAGACATAATTTTTTTTACAAGAAACGCGATTCAACACTTTAGCCAATGTAACTTTGGCGAAAAAATGTTGGATGCTTGGGCCTTCTTTCTGGTCTTTTCGGGAGGCTGTGTCGGATAGGTTGGAAATCCTTTTTACTAATATTCAGGTACAAGTTATCCATCTGGTTGATTTTTTGCCTGGGAGAGCTCTACTTCTTGATTGTGTATCAAGGTTTTTCTGTAAGACTCATTAATGTTTATGCACCCCAAGTTAAAACTGCTCAAAGTGATCTCTTTAATCTAGTTAGACCATTTTTATTTACTAAATTGCATGTAGTTTGGGGAGGAGATTTTAACTGCAGTTTGGATCCCAAAATTCTAAATCATATCCACAGGAAGATTTATTGTGATACCCATGCATTGCAGGATATCCTTCAGACCGCAGTCCTGACTGATGCCTATAGGCAGCTTCATAAGGGTGCGGGGACTACATACGGGAGAGTATTTATTCTTACCGCATTGATTATTTTTTTTCTTTCCTGATTCTTGATTCGTACTACATTTTCTGTAAGGCTCTGTGAAGTTTCAGAGCACCTGGCTTTAATTTGCTGGATTGGGCTTTCTGCCGTTCCCCTGTGGTTCCCATCGGTCTCAGGGCGATGGAAATTGAACTCATCCTTATTAGACCAGGATGAGGTTAAGAGTAATAATTTATATGTTTTAAATTCCAGGATTTCTGTGATTGATATGTATGATGATTTGGGGTCTTAGTGGGTAGATACTAAGTCTGACATAAAGCAGTTTTTTGTGAATTTAGGCCGGGCCAGATGGCTAACTGACTATATTAAATATTTAGGTTTTCAAAATCAATTTTATCATCTTATGTCTTCTCCGGATCTCTCCGAGGGACAGATCCGTGAACAGCTTGCTAACGTTAAGTCTGCTATGAGTCATTATCAATACGATAGAGCTGTGTCTTTACAGGCAGAAATGCATTTTGGGTTACAAAAGACTCCTTCTGCTGACCCCTTTTCTACCTGTAAAAAGGCAGTAGATTCTAACCTGATAGATGGTTTGTTTTCTGCTGATGGAATTTTGAAATTGACTGATGTTGAAATGCTAGACGTAGTAGATGGTTATTTGTTACAGCAACATGGGTCCCCTTTTTTTTCTGATGTGGCCAGGAGGGAGATTTTTCATTTCACTTTCCCTAGGGTGACGCATGATCATGCTGTGCAGCTTGAGCACCCCATCACAGTTGCCGAAGTGAGACAAATTATAGCTTGTTTAAAATTAGGGGTTTCTCCTGGTGAAGATGGCATTACAAATGACTTTTATAAATGCTTTTCAGATACTCTCAGTGTGCTCTTGCATCAGCTGTATAATGAAATATTGGGGTCTGGCCATCTCTTTCCTAGGTTTGCTGCTGCTCTTGTTATTTTTTTGTACAAGAAAGGTTATAGACATCATTTGGATAACTGGAGACCTATCAGTCTTTTGAACACTGACTATAAAATTTTGGCATCTATTTTGTGTCATAGACTGCAGTCCATTGCGATGGGGATTATACATCCAGCACAGACTTGTTCTATTCCTACCAGGTCCATTCAGCAGAATCTAGGTTTTCTGAGGGATATTTGTGCCTTTGGACAACAAAACAGGCTTTCAAGTTATTTAATAGCATCGGATCAGACCAAAGCTTTTGATAAAGTTTCTCATTCCTTTCTCCATATGGTCTTAAAATATTATGGGGTACCTGCAGCATTTCGATCCTGGATTCAGCTTTTATATCATGATGCTATTGTTTGCCCTGTAATTAATGGCTTAGTTGGGCAGGGTGTTGCTATTTTTTGGGGGTCGAAACAGGGTTGCCCTTTTAGTCCTCTCCTGTATGTTTTTTGCTTAGCCCCGATAGTTCACTTAATAGTTAATGATAGTAATATTTGAGGACTTTTTCCTGCTTTAGAAATTGTGCCTCAAAAGATTGCAGTTTATGCTGATGATGTTTGCCTTACTGTGTCGCATGTAGACTCTGTCTTTCGGTGTAGAGATGTTTTTTGCTCATTTGCTAGGATTTCAGGGGCAGAGATAAATTTTGGCAAAAGTTCTGGTGTTTTTATTGGGGTTGGGCCTTTTGTTTCTTCTATTGGACAGATTACTATTTCTGCGTCTCCTATTAAGATACTAAGTTTTTTTTTTGGTAATGGGGAACTAGCAGCCATTAATTGGATGGAAAAGCTTGCAATAGGGGAAAGGAAAGTACAGGTATGGAAATCTTGGTCTTTATCAAAAAAAAGGGTTTTAATTATTAAAAGGTTTTTGCTCCTAATATTTCTATATATTAGTGCGATTTTTCCCATTCCTTTGCATTTGGACACCTGGGTTTTAAGCTGCTTTTTTCAAATGCTTTGGGGTAGCCATTTGAACCCTATTAAATGGGACTTTACCTATTTGAAATTAGCACAAGGAGAGTTGGGAATGATTAATCCTATAGTATTTTACTTTTCCTTTTTTCTATATTTTAATTTTGGGGCAGAGGGACGTCATAGTTGGTCTCCTTGGACGTCTCTTTTATTTACACTTTTTTTTGAGAAATGGGGTACGGTTTTTCCTTGCATCACCCCCACTCTTAATGTTCCTAATTTTGCTGTTCCTGCTTTGAGGAAATGTAGTTCATAACATATTACAAAAAACATGTTGTCTACTTTAAACAGAAAATCCCTGTATATGGCAGTAATGGAGCAAAACTTTACTGTTCGGGTTGATTTTCCAAAATGTTTACCTACAAAATTAAGGACTGCCCTGAAGCTTTTGACTGATAGATGTATTCCAGCTAACATGTGGGATATTCAGTGGTTATGCTGCCATGGGAGACTTGGAGCTAAGGGAAATCTTAAACATAAACCGCTTTCTGAACAGCAGTGTATTAGATTGGAATGTGGGGGTGTGGAATAAACTTTGGAGCATTTTTTTCTATTTTGTTCTTTTACTAGTATATTTTGGCATGATTTGGTTGCTCACTGGAACTGGCACCCAGTATATAATATTTCATATGAAATTTTGATTTTGGGGGATTATTCTGGGTTTGGTTCCAGGTACCACTGTAATACTTTAAATGTTATTTTTGCTTACATTAAGTTTTATTTACGACAGGTCTGCTGTCAATTTTCTTTACAGCACGTACAGACCCCTATGTTACTTCTGATCCTACAGATCAAAAAAGCCTTGGCACAACACAAACAGAGAGAACGTGCTGTTTTGGACTCTAATCTTTTCCAGTCTTACTGGAGGAATGTTCCTTGGATTTAACATAGCTTCCTATTTGTTACAATTCTTGGTTATTTTTTCTTTTCCTTTTCATATGTGTTGTGATATTTTATTTGTGACTTCTTGATGTATTCCTTGCATTTCTGTACTGATGTATTTGTTTCTGGAATAAATAATTCTCCTACTCTTTTCAATAAGTGCCATGGGATCTTTAACATCCACCTGAACTACCACCAATCCAGGAGGATGGGACCTCGGTTTAACATCTCATCCGAAATGTTATTCAGATAAACAGCATGGAATGGTGTATCTGAAATTGTGGAATGTCTTAGAAATATGAAAAGAAACAGCAATAGCTGCTGAGGTAAAGGGGAACACAGTTCAGTATTAAAGGTGCCACAAGCATTGATAATTAGGTTATCAAAAATTGGTCAAAGCATCAGAATACATGACTGACATGGAAAGAAAAATAGGATAGTGTTTAACAGAGGGCTGAGCAATAAGCTGTGGATGAGCTTGGCACATCCAGCAGACCTGAGTTTGATTCCCACAACCTCCACTTGCATATTGTGTGAATCTGAGCAAGTCACTTCACCTTCCTGTGCTCCTGGGTAACTCCTGTAAAATGGACTATGTGGCCTATGGGAGGTAATCTGATTGCCAAAGAATAAAAATAAATAACTGAATAAATAAATCAAATAAATAACAGTAAAAAAATGATTTCCTATCACTAGTAATGTCTATTCCAACATTACAAATGGCTTTGGAGGAGGAGCAATTTACTTGCCAGTTGTAGAAAAGGGGTGGAGCCAGAGGCAGAGTTTGGGGTGTGGTTTAGCATCCGGTTTTTATCTCATCCAAAGGTGATGACTGTAAATGGAATGAGCATTTACATGTGTCTGTGATGTACAGTGCATGTAGTGCTTTCAGTAGGCAGATGTGAGGTTGTGAAACGGACACACTATCGACACAAAAACAAAAGTGCACCCAGGAAGGAAGCAGGTGGCTGAAGTTTCTCCAGGACTGGGCTGGTGGCAGTGAGCAGCGAGAGTGTTTGGGGGCAGGACGAAAGTCCCACACTGCAGCGGAGGGCAAATGTAAGATTATCCTATTCTGGAGTGGAAGCAATGAGGGAAGGGATCGGTGGGATGGCAAAAGTGGGTGACATCAGCCAGGCTGCTCTGGACACCAAACAGTTCCTTGCTGGGCGGTGTCCAGCAGATCAAAGGAAAAAGCCACCATAAGATTAGTTTGGCTTTTTCTTTTGAACTACACAACATTTCTGCCCATCAAGGCAAAACAGTGTCACAATCAGCCTAGCTTATGTTTGGTATGGCACTGTCTCACCCCTTGCAGACCACTCTGCATTGGACACACAGTGTCACGCCCTTCAAAGGCCACTCTTATAGCAAGAAATTCACTGCGCATGCATGCACAGTGAACATAAAAAGGTGACTTTTTTCTCCACAGTGTTATAGACCTATGACACTTTTAAGTAGTCCTTCAAAGATGTACTCATAAATTATTCATAAGAAGTTTAAAGAATTGGGTTTGATTCAAATCAGTTATGTCAATGTCAAGAGAGCTTTTAGAAAAGGCTGTAGTACAATTGACTAAATATTTGTCTTAAACTATATCATGGTATAGTATATTTATGACAAGAAAATATTGATTTATGCAGCTTTCTTGGATATTAAGTCCACCTTTGATTATCTAAGTAGAAATAGATTATGGCAAATATTGATACATCTTGATACTAAACTTTTGGAAGTACTTAGAATGTTACACTCTGATACAAATGTACAAGTGAGACTTGATCATACGGGATCACAAACTAAACACTTCTTAACTGTCTGCGATGTGAGGGCTACTCAGACTTCTGCCTCACCCACAGTGCTCCCTTTGTACCCTAGCCCCAGCTCCTAAGTGTTAGTTAACTAATCACTTACAGTTGCAAACCCCTGACAGCCATATCTCCTTGTCCAATAGGAACTCCATTACTGCAATTTGTGTCTTGCTCTCTGTATTTCATTTTGCCCTGACCCATTATTTGGTGCAACAACCTGTCTTGCAACCGGACTGTGGTGCTATCTGTGGATAAACAGTTTTTTTTATTGCTTTAATGTTGTACTCATATACCTTGATGTTGCCTACTGTTATGGGTCTTGTAACCGTGACCTTTGCTTCTTGTTACTGATGTGTTTTTTTTGTCATATATAATGTACTATTTTCCCCGAGTCGCACCTAAATTAAAAAAAATGTGAGACAAGGATGTCTTTTAGCACCCTTGCTGCTCAGTTTATTTAGTGATACTTTAAATGATGCTTTAGAACAAATAGAAACATTCCCCCTACAAGAGAAGGTCAGAAATTAGACTTCTACTCTATGCAGATGACAAGGTTCTTTTGGTACAGACTCTACTTGGACTAAATACGTATACCATCAAAACTGAGAAATTATAACAGTAAAATCCATTACAGTGACAATTTCGACAGAATTCAAATTAAAAAAAACAATGTCTGACAGGTGAAATTTCACCTGTCGACACTGGGGATGTCGCTGTATCACATATCGACAACGAAGCTGTCAATACAGCTTGGTGGAACTAAATAGAGATCTTAAAAAACTTCAAGAACATCTTCATTTTTTGGGCTTGGAACTTAATTATTTAAAATAGAAAATGATGGCTTATAGCAGGGAAAAAAGAATGTTACAGAATTTGAATTTGAACAGGTATTGCATGGAAAAGGTAGAACATTTTCATTATTTAGGGGTTAATTTTTAGAAGTTTTGATTGGAAAATATGTATTAAAAATTTAAAAACAGAAACTGTTCTCAAGGCTAAAAGTATACATCATTTTTCCATCTTATTTGTAGGCAGTTCATTCTTGGCAATGCTGAATTTCTTTGTGACAAAAATAAATGTCCAGTTACCGCATGGGGCCACGGTCTGGGACTATGCAGGAAATGTTAAATAAATAAAGGCAATACAAGTTACATTTTTGCACTCAGTAATGTCAGGGCTTCCTAGAGAAACTCCAGGTGCTTTTGTGAGAGCAGAAGCAGGGTTGTTAACTAGTCAAAGATCAGTACTTAAAAGGATGAGAAATGATCTACCAAAGTTAATGTCATGAAGGATTCACAATTGCCAAGATGAATTTGTGTCTTGCTGAGATTATCAAAAGGCAAAATATGGTCAGATAGCCATTCTTGAACAAAAGAGTGAGATCAATGGGCTTAGTGGAGTTAGGATCCTGGGAGTATTGGAAAGTCCAAGGTATTACACTAAAATAGTGGCCCAAAGAATTAAAAATACTACTAGACAAGAACCATTTGCAAGAATTAGGGAACTGATAAATTCTGAGTTATATGAGATCAATAAATTGGACTGGACTATGGAAACATATTTGAGAATATGTGATAAATCTCCCATAGAAACCCCTCTATATATTCAGAATGGAATTGGTCTGTGAAATCCTTCCAAGTTATATAAGAAATTCAGAATCTCAAAATAAAATTAATTGTTCTTGAAAAGTTCCAGATACATTAGAAATAACATGTATTGTTTTGGACTGCCCACAATTTGATGCTTTATGGTGAAAATGGGTATCCCTGATAATAGAAAATGAAGGTAATGTAATGGATGCTGATGTCAAAGCTCACAGAATGACTTTTATATAATCTTTGCTGTTTCCAGATAAAATACATGTAATTTTTCAATGGCACCCTTTGCTTGGTCCACACTAAATCTATTAATGAGATGATGTTAGTCAGTTAGGCACAGATATTCAAAACCTTGTTCTCGGTGCAAAGTGCCTGCACTTGTGCTGTGCATGTAATTGTACCAAAATCCCATATTCAGAGGGCATCACTGCATGTGCAAGTAGCACCAGTGCATTAGCGCTGAGATAATGTATGTAACACCCAAACCACAGGGCGGTAACCTGCATAATGTGTGCAGCACAATATTCTGCATGATAACAATGTGCATTTGGGATTGCACAGATCACATGGCGCTGTGCAAATACTGCCTATAAAAAGGCTGTCATAAGTCAGGGCATACTCCAGAGGCTGAGGAAGACACTGCAGATCACACACCAAGATGTCTCACATAGCAGCATACATCATAAATCTGATGCAGCAGGTCATGGAGGACGAGGAGAGTGCAAATGTGCATCCTGTCCCAGGTGTAGGCTAAGGAGGTGCAAAGCTGCAAACAGACAGTACCGTCCACAAGTCATGTTTGAAGTCCTCAGTGATGACCAGATCATGGGCTGGTATAGGCTCATGCTCAGGCAGCTGCTGAAATGGAGCTAGTGACATCAACTTGTTTACGTGATTCTAGTCAGGACTTGTGCATGATTGTAGGTAAAACAGGCTGAGACAGCAGTCAATCATACTGTATGTCCGCTTCTAGCATGGAACCCACCTATTGCAGCCATCAGTGTAGTCATCATCACATTGCTTAAAGCTGAGAGCTCCCAGTTCCTAACAGTGGGACTGGGAGTTATTTATTTATTTAGTTAGTTTTTGTTGACCGGGTAAGTGCACTAGACAAATCCTGCCTATTTTCAGGCACCACCCGGGGGAGGGGGATACAGATAAATGGCAACTGACCCTGAACCAGATAAAGCTGTTGGTGGTATTTTTAGTGAATGAGGGAAATTAGGCCAGGACACCGGGAAAATTCCCCTACTCTTGAAGGGGCGTTGTCTCATACATGGTGCCTATGGAGGAGAACAGTTCACTGTCGGTACTGGTGGAGGATGGTCGCACAAAGGAGGTCGGAATGGTGGAAGCTACTTCTACCCAAAATGTTCTGTTACTTCCCTCAGTTTTCTCTGTATGTTCGGTTACTACCCCAGCTGAATTTGACACGGTAGAGGATGGTATTGAAGACAGTACGGTCACCGCAATGGTTTTGCAACGAGATGTCTTAAAAGATCAGTTATTACAGACAGAGATGGCTCTTACATCTGCCAGAGCTGAATTATTGGAACAGAAAAAGCGGAAACGCTTACTTGGAGTTTCTCCAGATGTTGTTCGCCGTACTTTCCAGCTGGGTCCTGGCTCCACTGATGACGTGGTTTCTTCTGTGCTGGCGTCTGACTCGGCTACTATTTCGACTGCAGATTCGATAGTTCGCATGCTGGAAGAACCTTGGTCTCCTGAATCTGCGCTTTCCAAAGCTGGCTGGAAGTAGCTTGAAGATGGTTCCTGGGTAGTTGATCCAAATACACCAATGGATATATTGGCCTATTCTGTTGCTGAGGCTAGTGTCAATGTTGTTTTGCAGGATGCTCTGACTTTTGACTCCGGGGTGACTACTACACCTTCGGCTGTTGCTCCAGGTAGTACTGTTCCTGTTTCACCTGCTTCTGACACTGTAGACATTGCTATAGAAACTCCGGTTATTTCTACGGCTCCTTTGCCAACCCCTCCTAAAACTAATTCTGCTGATCTATTTACAAAACCTGTAGAACAAGCTAAAAGACATAATGCTATTCGACTGCGTTATTTGGGAGGGCTGGCTGAAATACCAGATCGCTTTTATGTGGGCAGAGTATTGATCAAACAATCGCTGGGATATATGCCTGCTGATATTTATGCCCTTATTCACGCCCCAGGAGAACATTCCTTTGACATTAGTTTTAGAACTCCTGCGACTTTAGAAACTTTTGGTTGAGATATACATCTTTAAAAACTAACCCTTTATGGTTCCTTTTTCAAGTGGTTCCATTAACTAAGCAACCTTTCAGAGTCATTACTGTTTTGTTTCGTAATGAGGGAGTGAATTTGGTTGACATCCTTTCTTGGTTACCAAAGAGATGTGAGGTTCAAGGCACTCCTGAACCTATTTTGGATGGGGAAGAATTTTGGAATAGGGGATGGAGATTTAAAATTAAACTCCATAGTGTTCATGATGAATTTGTACATCTTCCTAATTGTTTTTTTATTTGCCGAGATAAAGGCTTTTTGTTTTATCCCGGTCAACCTAGACGTTGCTATAAATGTGGCTCTCCGAGACATATTAGCACGTCGTGTGAAAAGATATTTTGTTTTCAATGTGGAGAGGGTGGCCATTCTGGCTATCAGTGTAAGAACCTGGTGAAATGTACTTTTTGTGATGAAATGGGGCATTTCTTTCCAGATTGTCCGAAAGCGGCCCATAATTCTAAAGACTCTAATTATGCTATGCAGGATTTACTCATTTTTAAAGCTGCTAGGACTCTTTTGGATGGGGTTGGGCCTCCTACTTCTCAAAAACTGAAGTCATATTCTGCTGGTCTGACAACTACTTCACCTATTGCTCTTTCTCACCCTCCAAAATGTGCTCCCCCTCCACCTGCTGTTCCTCCTGTATCCTCCGGTTCTGCAGACCCACCCCTTATGGTTCTGACACCTTCTTTAGTGGTGTCCTCTTTGGATAAACAGGTTGTGGTAGATACGGTTTCCTTGTCCCCTGTTCCAACGGATGTGGAACACTGTTCAGTGCTGGATTGGGCTCAGTCTCCAGCACCAGTGTCTGTATCGAATAAATTTGGAATGTTAGCCTCTATGGATACTGAGGACCTTGATTCTGATTCGACCTCCCAAAATCCCTCACAAGTAGACATGACCTCTGATCAAGAAGCTGTTTTAGATCCGAAAGTGGGTGCTAAATGTAAAGTCAAAAAAACTAATTACGTTGGGTTGCATAAGAGTAGTAGGAAACTGCACTCTCACTCCTAACTTACTTCTTGATCCTCCCTTGATATTTCTTTAGCTAGTCTTAATGCTAATAGTCTTAGGTCCTTATACAAAAAATGGGTCACTTTTGCTTTGTTCTAGATTTACGTCACAACATTATATTTTTTCAGGATACCAGGTTGTACACAATTCAAGATTTCTGTGTTGCTACAGATCCATGGGGCTGGGGTCCTTGTTATTGGTCAGGGGGCACTGACCTATGCTCAGGTGTTGGTATCTGTTTTACATCTAATACCTTTAAAGTGACAGATGTGGTACATATTTCTCCTGGGAGTGTATTATTGTTAGATGTCACTATTAATTCCATCCCCTTTAGACTAGTCAATATTTATGCTCCACAATCCAAATGGGATCGCATTCAGTTGTTATACCTTCTTCGGCCCCATTTATTTTCTAGCAGAAATATTTTATTGGGTGGTGATTTCAATATTTCATGGACGGCCAAATCTGTTACTTCTAAAACTTATTGTGACACGAATTGTCTGAATGACTTATTAAAGGTAACAGGCCTCTGTGATGTTTTTGAGGATATTCCTTCCTTCACATATTTACAAGGACTTCGAAAACCAAAAATAGATTATTGGTTTGTTTCTTCCTCACTTCAAGTTTTCACCCCACAAGTTACTTTGGTTGCTTCTTCTGATCATTGCCTTCTAAGTTTTTCGCTCTCCAATTATCAACAAACTTCCAAGGGCCCAGGGTACTGGAAGTTAAATTTATCTCTTTTGGATATTCCAGTGGTAAAGGAAGGTTTTCTGTCTGTTTTGAAGGCACGTGACTCTGTCTTTTTTTTATATGACTCCCAACAGGATTGGTGGGAAGATTCTAAACTTATTTTTAAGGAATATTTTCTTGACATTGGCCACATATTGGGAGCGTCCCATAAATCCTATTACAGATCTCTTCAAAATTTACTAACTACTTTTTATTATCAAATTAATCTGGGTTTACCTGTAGATTTTCACACTTTGAATGCGGTAAAGGTTGAATTGGCAAAGTTGCATAATTCCAAACAAAAGCAACTTGAGAGGGAACAAAGATTTAGTATACAGGTTTCTTCAATTTATACTAATCCTTATGACATTAGTATGTCCCACCGAAGTAAGAAGGATGAGCATAATCTGTTGAACTCTGACGGTGTTCGGGTTAATACTCGACAGGATCTCTTTCAGATTATTGATGCTCATGTTCAATCATTGTTTGCCAAGGATTTGAACATTACACCGCACTCAATTGCTGAATGGTTGGCATACAGTTCTTTGAAACGGATTCCTGACACATTTTTGATATCCCTTTTGGCCCCTATTTCTTTGATAGAACTCCGTGCAGTTATTCAGGTTCTTCTGAAAAATAAAACCCCTGGTAAGGATGGCCTTCCTAATGAAATTTATAGTTTAATTAGTTCTATTTTGGATCATCGTTTGGTCTCTATGTTCAATGATTGTCTTTCCCTTGGTAATTTTCCTCCTAGTATGAATTAGGGACTTTTGATCTTTCTTCATAAAACTGGAGATAAAGGTGATCTACATAATTGACGTCCTATAACGCTTTTGAATTCTGATTGTAAAATTTTTACTAAAATTTTGAGTTTACGAATTTCATGTCTTTTAGCAGATATTATTTCTCCCACACAATTTTACTCGGTGCCTGGTCGTACTATTACAGATGCCCTGATTCTTATCCTGGGAAATCATTGAACGAGGAAATAGGGATGAACTTGTCTGTATTTGCGTTACTTTAGACCAAGCGAAAACTTTCGATAATGTGTCTCACCTTTATCTTTGGAAATGTATGCTTGTTATGGGTTTTCCTCCTTGTTTTATTCACTGGTTACAACAATATTATTCACATGCTGAGATTATTCCATATGTCAATGGCTGGTTTGGCACTAAACGAAAATGTGGCAAAGGTGTACGTCAAGGGTGTCCCCTCAGTCCTATGCTTTACATTTTATCTTTAGAACCATTGCTTTCTGCCATCTCTAATATGGCTGTTATTAGAGGTCCCTCTTTGGGCTCTGACGATAAGGAAATTACAGTTGTCACTTATGCAGATGATTTATGTATTTTTTTAGCAGATATTCCTTCCTGTACCACTACAGAAGCATTGACTACGGCTTACAGGAAGGGAACTGGGGCTTCTTTTAAATTATCCAAAAGTAAGTGTTGTTTTTTTGGTAATCATTCCTCCTCACATTCTGTAATTATGGGGATTCCAGTTACTACTCAAGTTTGTAAGATTTGGGGTATTTTTTTTTTTTGTGGGATGGATACGGCCACATACAATTGGGACAAGCTTATTCAAACTGCTAGTTGGAAAATCACCCTTTGGAATAAGTGGAACATGTCTAAAAGGAAAAAAAATATATATGATCAATACATTTCTTATTGGTTTATTTTTACATTTAAGTGCTATTTATGCTTTGCCTCTAAGGAAACAACACTTTATAGTCTTTTTTTCCTGACAATTTGGGGTAGTCACTTGAACCCCATTAAGAGGAATATTTCATATCATCCGATTAAGTTGGGTGGGTTGAATATGATTAATCCTGTTTTTATTTTTCTTTAGTATATTTTTATATAAAAATATTTCTCCTCTTGTCCTTGGCAATTCTAAAGTCTGGACTTTATGGCTTTTAGATCATATTTCACCGTGGTTGGATAGGTGGTCTGAAGATGGCCTCATACACAAACAAAAGCCTATTGCTCATTTACCTGTTTATTTCCATTCCTGTTTTAGTAAAATTAAGAAATGGAACATATCTTATACTTCTTTTACTCGATTTTCTCGGAAGAGCATGTACTATTCTTTATTAGATCAATATTTTTTAGAACGATTTGTGTTTCTGGATTTGTTAGCTTCGGACTTGTTACAGGTTTCCGCCATGCTTACCTCTACTAGCATTCCCAATTATATGTGGGATGTCACATGGCTTACCGTGCATGGCAAATTAAATGTTAAGGATAATTTGAAACACAAAGGTATAGAAGAGAGGTACTGTCCAAGAACTCTTACTTGTACGACTAAATTTGAAACTATGTTACATTTGTTTTTTGAATGTCCCTTTATTTTGCAATTCTGGTCGATATTTTCTGTTAATTGGGCTCATTTTCATTTTCTGAGTATTGGACCTACTTGTTTATTTTTTGGAATTTTATCCTCGGATTGGGACTCTTTTAATGCTTATACTATTAGATTGATTTTTGGGGGCATAAAATATCATATTTGGCAGGTTCGATGTACTTGGTCCCTGCGAGCTTTATTTATTTACCCTGATCAATTGTTTTGGAGAATTCATGATTGGCTTTTTGAAATTTGGAATAAAGATTCATATTCTTTATCGTCTCACCAGTTTCGCAGGAAATGGAAGGCGATACAGTGGTTGGATACTGGTTGATTTTTTTTCCTTTTTTAGTGGGTGTTTGGAACCCCTTTTGAGTTTGTTTTTGACTTTTGTTCTTTTTTTTCCCCTTTTTAGTGACATGAGAACAACAAAAGCTCAATTAGTTTCTCTGTTCTATTTTAGTACATGTGATTATTCTTGTTTTCATTTCTTTATTTATGATTTTGTATGATATTTTTAGTGCCTATTTTTTTTCTTGATTTTGATATATTCCCCTACTTTTTCATGAAAGAAGGTTTTTCTTTTGGTTCTACCTATCTGATTTTAGTTTCATTTCTATTCTTGATGTTCAGATTATATTTGTATGTCTGTATTTTTTTACTTGATTTGATTATTGCTTGCATTTTCTGTTTGAATTGTGATGCCAATGTTTTGTATTTTGTTGTTTTTGATTTTGTTATTCTAAATAAAACATTCCCCTACTCTTTATGATAAATGCCATGGAATCTTTAACATCCACCTGAACTACCACCAGTCCAGGCAGATGGGACCTCGGTTTAACATCTCATTCGAAAGATGGGACCTCAGAAGTGCAGAACCCCTCTCATGCTGCACTACAGTGTCAGTATTGGGATATTAACCCAAGTGCCAGATGTGAGAACTGAACCAACAGCCCTCTGATCTCCCGGCCTCAGAGGCAAGTGTGCTACCTACTGAGCCACTGACACTGCTCTCATCACTTCAGTTCTCATCACTTTGCTTAAATCTGAGAGGTCCCAGTGGCTCCCAGTTGATCAGAGCAACCAATGTCAAGCACTGGGAGCTCTTAGTTTTAACTAGTGTGATGAGATCTCCCAGTCCCACTATCAGGCACTGGGAGCTCTCATCACATTACTGAAAGCTAAGAGCTCCCAGTGCCTGACAGTGATTGTTCAGATGCTTTGCAAGGAAGGGCACATGCAGTCACCACCCCTCCCTTAGACAAGTGACACAGAAATAGAAAAAAAAAAACACCCAGCATCTTAATTCTGTACATGAGGTTGACAACCGAAAAGACATGCAGACATCATGGGGACATGCATTACTGTAGTCACTTTGCTGTGTCTTGGGATCATCTGTAGATGACACTTCACTTAAAACAGTGGATGATAGTGTGATTAAATCTCATTTTCTCTAGCATGGAATCCTTGTGCTAACTCACAATTACTGAGCAACTAATCCAGAAATCATTTCAATTAAAACTTTCTTTTTAAACTTCTTTAAACATGATTTTATCTCTGTAATTTGGAGACTTTGCCACTCACACACCCAGTAAGTAGTGATGTCTCATACTAAATCTTGTACCAAAACTTTTAATTTTAATGAGGTGAGGTCTGCCTAGTACCTGCATCTTGCACATGCTCAGTGGTTGAAAGAAATTGGGAAAAGAGAAATGCATTTATTTATTTGTTTTTCTTTCACCAGGTAAGTGCACTAGACCATGTGGTCTGTTTTCATGTACGTCCTGGAGAGATACATAACACTGACACTGCACATTCAATAACATACTACAGATCAATGCAGTTTCATAGGTGCAAGGCTACAGTATGTCATACATAAAATACGTAAGATTACACTGGTGTAGTAGTGCACAGTACGGGCATAATCTGAGCTGAGCATAGTCTGCTTGGCTTGGAGTTATCTAAATATAAACTGCTCATGTTCAAGGTGGTTTGTTTTTTGAATACCAGGGTGTAGCTCATCTGTATGAAGTTGTGAACAGTTACAACTTAGTATCCAGCGCAGGTTGCACAGAGCTAGGCACAAAGGTTTAGGGGATAGAAGTTAATTGGGGGAAATGTAACACACTGAGAAAATTAGGACCAGTGTATACTAAAAGAAATGCTTGAAGAAGGCATCGCTTACAGAGGTTGTAAGGTACACCAGTGAACAGGGTCCCCACAGGCATATAAAGGGGAAAATCCAGCTGTTTTCCCTGAGCATGAGGATACAATTTCTGAGGGCATGGGGGTCATTTATTGAAGTAGAGATATTCATTGAGGTAAATATGTTCAGAAAGATCTTCTCCAAGGACCTTGTGGTCCTGGGCCTTGTGAGGAATGGCAGTGCTATGAATGTTTTGAAAGAGGAAGGGTCTTCATTTTCGGGCATGTTAGAGAGCATTTGAGGCAAGGAATACATGCATGTTCAGGACATGCAAATTTGTGCCAAGGCAGAGGGGGTACTGGTCATAGCAAGGAAAAGGGCAGTCTTACAGATTTACCTAAAGGATAGGGATTGGAAGGCAGCAAGTGCAGGGAGGCACCATAGAAACATAATTCCCTGACAGATAAGGACTGCTTGGCCCACCCTGTCTGCCTATTTTTCCCTGCCTACAGTATCACTGCAGATCGTACTTGATCTCTTGCCACTAATGGTAGAAATTAAATTCATGGGTTCAGCAAGAAAAGGACAGCTGAGGTTGGTCATGCAATTGGACTGCAGCTAGAGCAAAGAAGTAGAGGAACAACAATTCCAACTTTAATGTGGGTCATAAACAAATCACACCCTGTAAAATTGACTAGCCTGTGAGCCTGAGGTGCTAATAGGTCTAGAACCTGGAGGTACTCCTACCTAGTGGGGGAAGAAAATGACTAGGGTACCAAGAAGAAGGAGTTCTGGGTAATAGAAACATACAACATAGAATCTATTGGCAGATAAGGACAGTACAGCCCACCTAGTCTGCCCTTTTGGGCTGGCAGTATAGCCTAGAGGTTAGAGTAACGAGCTGTAAATGAGCTTGGAACATCCAGCAGACCAGACCTGGGTTTGATTCTCACAACCTCTGCTTGCATACTGTATGAATCTGAGCAAGTCACTTAACCATCCAGTGATCCCAGGTCACCCCTGAAAACAGGCAGTTATGCATAGTGGTCCTTATCTGGTTACCAAAGACTTAAATAAATAAAATAAATACATTTCCCTACTCACTGCTGCAGCCCCAGATCCAATCTGATCTGTGTCTCTCCTGCTCTGCACATCTCCAGAGTGCCCTTATGTCTATCCCATGCACTCTTGAACCCCCATATTGTTTTTGCCCCCACCACTTCTGCTGGAAGGTTGTTCCTTGGCCCCACCACCATTTCAGTGAAAAAGTACCTCCTAATGTTACCCCTGAGCCTTCCACCCTTCAGCCTCATATCATGCCCTCTTGTTCTTGTGCAGAGTTTTCTCTGCAATGTGCTTTCCACCTGTACCCTGTTTATTCCCCTAAGGTACTTGACCATCTCTATCATATCTCCCCTCTCCTTTCTTTCCTCCAGTGAATAGATATTAAGGTCCCTAAGTTTTTCCTAGTAGGGCTTCTGGTGCAGACCATGTACCATCTTCATTACCCTTCTCTGGACTGCCTCTATTTTGTCAATCTCCTTCCAGAGATGTGGTCTCCAGAACTGGACACAGTACTCCAGCTGAGACCTCACCAGTGATCTGTACAGTGGCATTCACTACCTCTTTTCTCATGCTTGTTATGCCCCTCCCTATGCACCCCAACATTCTCTTTGCTCTCCCCACCATCTTTTCATACTGTTTGGTCACCTTCAGGTCATCAAATATGATAACCTCCAGATCTCACTCCTGACTTGTGGTGGGCAGAATTTCCCCATCCATCCTGTACTCTTCCCTTGGATTCCTGTGACCCAGGTACATGATCTTGCACTTTTTAGCATTGAAACTCAACTGCCAGACACCTGACCACTCCTCTTATAGGCTTAGGTTCTTTCTCAATTTTTCCACCCCTCTGGTGTGTCCATTGTATTGCAGATCTTTGTGTCATCTGTGAAGAGGCACACCTTTTCCTCCAGATGCTCTGCAATGTTGCTAATGAAGACATTGAATAGGACTGATCCAAGCACCGACCCCTGTAGCACCCCACTGGTCACCTCCCTCTCCCCAGATTTCATGCAATTTACCACCACCCTCTGAGTCCTGTCCCTTAGCCAGTTCCCAACCCGCTTTACCACTGTAGGACCCACTCCCAGGTTTCCCATTTTATTTAGCAATCTCCTGTGTGGGACGGTGACAAAGGTCTTGCTGAAATCCAGGTAGGCCACATCCATGGCCCCTCCCTGATCTACCACCCTGGTTACCCATTCAAAGAAATCTATAAGATTCATCTGACAGGATCTTCCCACTGAGAATCCACATCACCTTGGATCCTGTGCCCCGCTATCCTCCAGAATCATCACAATCCTCTCCTTAAGTAAGGACTCCGTTAGTTTCCCCACTACCATGGTCAGGCTTACAGACCTGTAATTGCCTGCCTCCTCTCTGCTGTTGTGGAGAGGTACCACATCTACCCTCCTCCATTCCACAGATACCTCCCCCATCTCCAGTGATGTATTGAAAAGGGCAGCCTGTGGTTCTGCCAGCACTTCCCTGAGTTCCCTTAGTACTCTGGGGTGGATCCCATCTGGCCCCATTGCCTTATCTGCTTTTATTTTCCTGAGTTCTTCTAGGACTCTTTTCACCGTGAATGGGCTGGTGCCTACCTCCCTCCCCTGAATACTACTCTTAATAAGTCTCGGTCCCTCACCCTCCCCTTCCCTGGTAAATATTGAGCAAAAGTACTTGTTCAGGTTCTCAGCCTTTTCTAGGTCACCCTCCACCCTTTCTCCTTCCTTCTTCAGCCTAACAATTCCACTTCTGATCTTTTTCCTTTGCTAATGTATCTGAGGAAGGTCTTGTCATCTTTCTTAATAGCCTGGGCTATACCTTCCTCTGTCTGTGCTTTAGCCCTTCTAATTATTTTCCCAGAGTCCCTCTGCTTCTCCAGATATTGTTCTCTGTCCTCATCCTTTTGTGTTTCCTTGTATCTTCTGAAGGCTGTTTCCTTTTCCCTTACTTTCTCAGCCACTACCTTTGAGAACCATAATGGCCTTTTCTTTCATTTACTCTTGCTATGCATTTTGACACAGTGACCTGTTACTTTTGTTATGAGTCTCTTGAGTCTAGACCACTGTTTTTTCACATCTCCCCCTGTACCTTCTGCTGCTAGGGCTCTTTTGAGATTTCTACCCATCTCCTTAAAGTTAGCCTTCCTGAAATCTAGGACCTTTATCCTTTCATGGCTTGTCTCCTCCACCGTGGTTACCTTAAACCACACTGCCCTGTGGTCACTAGTACCAAGGGGACTGCCCACCTCCACATCTGTGATCCTGTCCCCATTGGTCAGCACTAAATCCAGTATGGCCTCCTCATGGGAAATGCAATGGTGGCATGGGACGATAACAGCACAAAGAAAAGAACACTGACAATGAAAGCTGCAAGAACAATCATGTGTAGCAAAATAAGGTCCAGGAACACTGTTGGCCTCACAAAACAGTGCATAGTCCTTACAAGTGAATAGGATTTCTGTATTTTACATGGGGGCTTTGCCTCTTGCACCCCCAAAAATGGAAAACTTCACCCCCACACACCCTGGAATTAATATAACTAACTCTGGGGGGAGGTGGACTTTGGAGATGGGTAGAAACTCAGGAGGGGGGAAGGCCATCCTGGAATGCATCAAGGAGCACCTGCTCCCTGGTACTGCTAGTAAGATCAAAGGGGATAAGGGGGCATGTGAGGAGGGGGACCATGTAAAACCATATATCCTAAATAGATACTTCTGCTCAGTATTTACTGAAGAGAATGTAGGGCAGGGCCCACAGCTCAGCACCATGGAAAGAGGGGGGAGGGAGGTGTGCACTAGTCCCTTCACAAAATAAAGGGTCCTACAAGTGCTCTCTAAGCTCAGGGTGGACAAGGCAATGGGAGCTGATGACATACATCCCAGGGTACTAAAGGAGCTAAGGGTGGAACTAGCAGAGCCATTATCAGAACTGTTTCATGAGTCTCTGAGAAAAGGAGAGGTCCCAGAAGACTGGAGAAGGGCTCATGTGATCCTGCTTCACAAGAGTGGTAGCAGGGAGGAGGCAGGAAACTACAGACCAGTCAATCTTACCTCAGTAGTGGGCAAAATTATGGAGACACTCCTTAAGGAAAGGATAGTGCAACACCTGGAATCCATAGGAGCACAGGATCCAAGACAGCATGGGTAAACAAAAGGAAGGTCCTGTCAAACTAATTTCATAGATCTCTTTGACTGGGTAACCAGAGTGGTGGACCAAGGGGGAGCAGTTGAAGTTGCCTACCTTGACTTCAACAAAGCTTTTAAAACTGTTCCACATAGAAGATTGATTAATAAGCTGGGTAGGCTTGGGGTGGGTCAGACGTTGGTCAACTGGGTAGCAAACTGGTTGACGGGCAGAAAACAGAGAGTGGTGGTAAACAGTATACATTCAGAAGAGATGCAAGTCACAAGTGGGGTACCTCAGGGATCAGTCCTGGGGTCAGTCCTCTTCAATATCTTCATCAGTGACATTGCAGATGGACTGGAGAGTAAGGTTTATCTGTTTGCAGATGACACCAAGATCTGCAATACAGTAGATGATCCAGATGGGGTGGGCAGAATGAGAAGAGATCTGGATAAACTAGCAAAATGGTTGTAAGAGTGGCAACTGGGGTTTAACGCAAAGAAGTGAAAAATCATGCATATGGGGAAGAGAAACCCTGAAGCCAGCTATAGACTGGGAGGGGAGTTGCTGGCAGTCACAAGGGAAGAAAGAGACTTGGGCATCATCATCACCACCAATGACCTGAAATCATCCAAGCAGACCACTAAAGCAGTATGTAAGGCTAGAGGGATGTTGGGGTGTATTAGTAGGGGTATGACAAGTTGGAAGAGGGAGGTAATAATCCCTCTTTACAAGACACTGGTTAGGCCCCATCTGGAGTACTGCATGCAGTACTGGTGGCCACACTTTCACAAGAACAATAACCAAATTGAGGCAGTCCAGAAAAGGGCAACCAAAATGGTGCAAGGATTGCATCAGAAAACATATGAGGACAGATTAACTGAGCTCAATATGTATACCCTAGAGCAAAGGAGGGATATAGGTGATATGATTGAAACATTCAAACACTTTAAGGGCATTAACAAGGTGAAATATTCTAACATGTTTCAATATAAAAAAAACAGTAGGACAAGAGGACACAGCATGAGATTAGAGGGAGGCCGATTAAGGGGTAATGTGAGGAAGTTATTTTTCACAGAAAGGGTGTTGGATGCATGGAACTGCCTACCTCAGGAAGTGATGGCTATGAATACAGTGCAGGGCTTCAAACAGGCATGGGATAGGCATAAGGGAGTAATACAGATGAGTACGAATAGATAGGTCATCGATAGAGCAAAGGCCAATGGCACATTCATAAGGTAGAAAAGGAAATGGGCAGACTGGATGGGCCTTGTGGTCCTTATCTGCTGTTAACTTCTATGTTTCTATGTAGTGGCTGGAGTGCTCCAGTCAACCCCTGGTAGGTTAAAATCCCCCACTATCACCACACTCCCCCTTCTACACACCCTCCTTATCTGCTCTGCCAATTTCCCATCCAGTTCCCCGGATTGGGCTGGTGGTCTGTACACCACTCCCAGCCTCAGCTTTCTGCCCTTGGAGTCCAGGAGCTGCACCCAAAGTGCCTCTGTCCTCTCCTCTTCCCCCTCATCCCATATGCATTTGATCCCTTCCCTCACATAGAGTGCAACCCTCTCCCCCCTTCAAACCCCCTGGTCCCTCCTGTATATCCTGTATCCCAGGATTGCCAAGCCCCAGTCATGGTACTCTGTGGCCCAAGTCTCTGTCACTGTAGCAATGTTCACCTTCCCCTCTGAAAGGAGCACCTGAAGCTCTGCAATTTTGTTCCCCAGGCTTCTTGAGTTAAGGGAGACCACCTTCCACCTGTACCCCTCCTTCTCCTCACACTTCTCCTTGGCCTGTGTCTTTCCTTCCGGTAGTCCAGACCCTTTCTCCTCCTTATTCTTACCAGGTGGTGGTGCCTTCTGTATTACACTCATCCCACTCTGCCCGCCCCCTCCTGGGGTTACTACGCTTCTGCCTTTACCAGTATCAAAGGGGGGGTGAGCTCATTAGGCTCCCCTCTCCAGACCTTTCTACCAACCTCAGTCTTTTGGCCACCCCCCCCCCCATAGTTTAAATCCACCTTAGTTTTTTTATCATGTCACTATTTCTCCTCTAGTGGAGTTGGCTCTAGCAACCTCTGGCTGCCAGCCAGTTCCCGCACCCCCAGACCAGGTCATGCGTGCTTGGGAAACTCGCCTTTTGCCCAGGGTCGGCCATACCCCTGAGGGTGCAATGTTTTCATGTCCGGAGGTGCAGGGTACAGCCATCAGCCAGTGAGATCGCCCTGCTATTTTCAGCCTCCATTTTCTCCCTTCCTTGCTCAAGTGTAGCCTGTCCCCCGCGTACAAGTCACTGTTCCCTCAGACCCTACCCCAGTTAGTCACTACCCCATAATTTTTGGTGTGGCACCAATCCCTCAGCTACTTGTTGAACTCCTCAATCCTAACCTTTCCTCCACGTGCTTGCACATGGTACTAGGACTACCTTCAAGAATGCCACTGACTTCCCCACCCCCTCACACTGCCTGTCCAACTTCTCAAACCTCCCCCTCACTACTTCCACAGTCTCCCCCACCAAGTCATTTGTACCCACATGCAACACTAAATGAGGTTTCTTCCTCCTGCTCACTGCACACTTGAGCAGTGTCTGCCCTGCCCCTCCTGCAGTGATCCCGGGGATAGCTTCAACCCAAATATGGCTGTGCCTTTTCCCACTTCCTCCCTATCTCACCCCTTTCAGTATAGAATCCTCCAGGATGAGTACCCCCTATCCCTTACCTCCTTTCCCTTCTAATGCCCCTTCCACCACCCCAGTATTCTTTCTTCCCTGCCCCTTACCCCCTGCCAGCTGCACCCTCTGTGACTTCTGTATCTGCACCCCCTACTTCCACCTCACCCCTTTTCTCTGCCTTATTCCTCCCATCCCCCTTGAACCCCTTCCCAACCTGACTACTTTTGACTGGGCTTTCCATGTCAACCTACCCTCCTCCCCTGCTGATTTTCAACCACTCTTCTTTCCCAGTTGTTGTCGATTTATAGCCCCCCATTCCCTTTGACTGCAATAGTGATGCCCTTGCATCCTTCCCCTTTCCAAAGCCTTCTCCTCCAGTCACCCCCTCCTTCCTTACTAGCCCCCATTGTACCCTTTCTTCCTTGCTATCTCTTTTCCTACCTTTTGCCATCACTGTCATGCCCGCTTGTCCTTCCCTTTTCAGTATGTTCCTGCTCCTCCTCTCTCTCCGTAACAGAGGCTCAAATCTGTCTCCTAGTTGATGCCTCCCTCTCTCTTCCCTACTAGTTCCCCTCCTTCTTGTTCCCTCATGCCCCCGGTCCCACCCTGGTCCCTCCCAATCCAGCACTATCTGCTCTCTCCCCTGGTACTCATAATGGTCTCTTCCTCCCCCATCAGGAGGCACCCCCCTCCCTCAGGCACCCCTCCCTCTCCTCTCTTTCTGCTAGTACCTCTGATACTGGGTCAGTTTCATTCCCCAGTTTTTCTTCCCGTCCCCCTTGCCATCCCCAATTGCCCCCCAGCCAGGATGCCTACCATACTCATCTGCTGTGCCACTGAGACTCCTCTTAACCTCCACAGTTCCTCCTTCAAACTAGACAGTTGTCTGCAGACCATACACCCCCTCAATCCTACAAGCCCAGTCCAGGATCATGGCGGACCCATGCCCTATACACCCCACCACCCTTCCAAAGATGCCCGCCTTATCAACATGCGGCACCTGTCCCATTTTGGCCCCCATATTATGTTACGGGCTCTTACTCCTGGTTTCTGTACCCTGCTACAACTGTTAGGCCCCTATTTACTCAAATTATTGTTCTCCCCACACTAGTCCCCCTACTGCCTCCTTGCTGACCAGGTTAATTCAGTCTCAAATCTCATCCGTTAGATACTATATTACTGTAGGAATCCTAATGCCTCCTTGTCCATTTTTCACCCCTCAGCTACCATACTTTTTGTTCTCAGCTCTCATATAGTTTCACTTCGCTGAGCTAAAAATCCTATTGCACTCCAAGTATTACTCAGCTCAGTTAGAGAAATAAACAGAACAAATAAATATGTATTATTACAGCAATCTTAAGAGTATAGCTCAGTACTTAGCTCAGTTAGAGAAAGAAACAGAACAACTAAATCTGTATTATTACAGCAACCCTAAAAGTATCCAGTCATTGCTTTGTCTCCACCCCAGAGACCCTGCTGTATTATAGGACCACACAGGATCCTGGGGGAGGGTGGGAAACTCTAAAGTCCCGACAGATCTCCGTTGAGCTTGCTCACTCCCCCTCTCTCACTCGCTCATTCTATTTCTCCTGGCACTGCAAGCTGCCCTTTTGTACTGGGCTCCTGCCTGCATTGGCACCTTTTTCTGCCCATGAAGAAATCTGCAGCAGTCTCGACAGAGCTCTGTTGAGCTCGTTCACTCCTCCTCTCTCACTCGCTTGTTCTTAATCTGTCCCAAACACTGATTTCCCACAGTGACCATGCTATTCTGCCCGGAAGTGCGAAAACACATTTCAGCCAGGATGTGAAAAATGACAGCTGTACTGTTCATAAGGAGTTGTGAAAAAATGCCAGTGTTGAATATCTGGCGTGAAAATATTACAAATTTGCGAAGTTACAAGAGATGCATGGAAACTGCACAACGCACGCTTGTAACGCAGTCATTTTATGGACTTTCATCACCAAATTTTCAACATAGGCATTTTAGGACCTCTGCTCATAAACAGTTTCACTGTCATTTTCTTAAGCCTTCTCAAAACCTGATTTCCCACAGCGACTGTGCTATTCTGTGCCAGAAGTCCAAAAACACATTTTGGCCAGGATGTGTAAAATGATAGCTATACTGTTCATAAGGAGGTGTGGAAAAATGGCAATGTTGAAAATCTGGAGTGAAAATATTACAAATTCGAGAAGTTATGAGCTTGCATGGAAAGTGCACAACACACACTCATAAAACAGTAATTGTTTTGGATTTTTTTTCACCAAATTTGCAACATAAGCTTTTTGAGAGCCCACCTCATGAACAGTGGCACTGTAGTTTTGTTACTAGGTCCCAAAAGGTGATTCTGTGCAGTGACTGCAAAATCACCTTTCTTGACTGAATAATGCTGTGACAAGGACTGAACTCATGAGGAGGGTATCCCAATAACCCCATGTTGAAAATGTTGTGCCAAAATTCACAAAAATGCCCTAGATATGCACCAAAGTAGAAAAAACCCTATTTATGCCATTATACAGCTTACCAGCATTTCTTCAGTTCGCGGTCGGCTTTGAAGAGAGCAGACATGTTCCAGGTCCACTGAAGATCGTCACGCTGGGCTCCAGAGGTGAGTATGGGGTGAGGGGGGTGTGGAGAGGCAGAGTGCACAAAGGGTGGCTGCGGGTTGGGGGAGGGGGAACGCGACACCACGAGAGATTGTTTTCTTGGTTTCAGGGAGAAAAAAAAAGATGTCAAGGGAAGGTTTTTGTTTTTCAGGTTTGTTTTCTGCACACTGGGGTGGGCTCCCAGTGTACCACCTGCATTTTGGGAGAGGGAGGACTGAAGCCGACAGGGATTGGGCCCCCTGTTGGCAAAGAAAGACTGTTTGAGGGGGCATGATGCTGAGGGGGATTAGGCATCCCCATCAGCACACAACAAATGGGGGCATTATGCCAACAGGGAGTGGTCTCCCCCCTCCGGCAAATGAACTGGGTAGGGTGCATGCTGACAGGGGGATTTGGTACCCCTGTCAGCTTTCATAGGGCTCTGAGGCAGCATAACCACTGCCTCATTGATGAAATGTTACACCAGGCAAGGCAGGTACTGCCCTGCAATGATGGGTCGCGCCTCCATTGCATCAGAATGGCTGACACTGCAATGATCAGGTGGCCCCTGATTGCAGTGGCAAAATCATTACAAGTGGAACTCTGCAGAACCAGTGTCATAAGGACACTGGGCCTGATTGGGTGGACACTGCCAAGCCCAAAAATGCAGTGCCGACATTGGCCGCCACAGTGCCGCACCTCCACAACCCACTTCTCTCTTAAGCTGCCACATAATGTTTCTTGCGCATGCACGCAAGCAAACATAAAAACAGACTTCTGCCTCCTGTGCTGCATGGCTCCTCTTTGCAGTCCACAGATACATAGAGCAGACAAATTAATTGCAGCTGTCACATCAAAGAGGCAAGGCAGCTGGCAGCAGTTCCTTGAGGATGGCTCCCAGGAAGGAGCTAAGATAAGTCAGAAGGGAACTAAGTTAAGTCCCCCACATTTGGGGGGAGGGATTACAAAAACAGTCCTATATGTTTTAAAAATGGAACTGTGAGACATTGACAATAAAAACGTATATATTTTGGAAACTTTTTGCAGAATTAAATTTGAAAGATGTACAGTCATAAGCAGTTAAATATTATGTTTAATCACTGAAATGGTCCTTTGGCATTTGAAATGCAGTCCCAGCTGTTTTGCATTCCTAAAACCTTGTGTAAATGATTTAGCCATTAGATCAGTTTCAAGTGATGCACATTCATAACATTGCCTATAAATATATTTGGATTGGAACAGAAATATTGAGTTAGGACCATATCCCATTGCTCCACAATGCTGGATTTTGAGATCTGCAGACTGAAATAATCTGCCCAAATAAAACTCAACATATTGTGTGTTGCCATGTAATATGATTTGGAGAGGAACTCTACTCACCACCTTCCCATAACAATAGGCACTCATACGTGAGGGCTGTATTTAATAGCCAGTTCAATTTTGTTCCACAAAAATGTGAAGACAAAACATTTTTCCTAGCATGGTAGGATATTGTTGCACACATGGGGGTCCTCTTGGCACTTTACATTAAGTAACAGACACAAGTCCTGCAAGTAAGAAGAAACAAGAGGTTTGATGAAGACAAAAATAACAGCTAGAAGAATTTTTTCCACCAATATGAAAATGTACACTGTAGAACCTCAATCTAACGAACCTCACTGATCCAATCTGCCCTTCCTAAAAAACTTTGGTTCAGAGACCATCCAGTTTCAGCATGATCAGCTATGCAAGCAAAGGAACAAGTGAGCTCACTTAATTAACTTACTGTCACAGGTAAAGCAATTGATCAGCTGTGCATCTGCTGTTTGAGCTGTTACAATCTCATCATCTGACGCAGTCAATCACAAGCTATGTTTAGCTGTCAACAGCTCACCTAGTTACCAGTTGCTGAGTTTGTCCTGTTTTGCTGTTTTCTGTTGTTTTTACTGTGCTCTCTGTTAGAATAGCTGAGAAAGTTGGGACTGACAGAAAGAGGAAAAGAAATGTGTTCACAGTTGCCACTGAATTCCACATTCTTGAGAGGCTCAAAAATAACGAGCATGCAGTGAACCTCGCTGCTGAGTACAGAGTTGGCAAGTCAACAATAACTGACATTTCCCATGCCAAGCAAGAGCTCAATGAATTTGCAATGACCATGGAAGGCACAACTGGCACAGAGCAAAGAAAAGACATGAAGGTGTGCCAGGACGATGCCCCGTGATGGTGCCATCCACCTCTGGTTCTACCAAGAGCACGAAAAGGGCACACCGATACCAGGACCAGTTCTTAAGGAAAAGGCACTGCTTTTCAATGAGATATTGGGCAGTCAGACTGACTTCTGGCAAGTGATGGATGGCTTCATCAGGACTGTGGGGTTATGACCTGAGAGTCCGAGGGGCGGCGATAGTATTCCTTTAAATTGCTGCGCTGCTCGCAAGCGTGTGAGTGGCATGAGTGCCACTCGGAATTGAAAATTTTATTAGTAATAAATGGAGGAAAAAGGGTAGGTCTTTCTCTTTATCCCTTCTAAGTAGTGTTAAAGTTTATTAGTTCATATCTTATTGTCTAAAAATTATTATTGAAGAAGGAAATATCCTAGCCAGAGAGCATTAGTGTGAAGCAGTTGTGGTTTGTTTTTAAATGTTAATTAATAGTAGAAGTTTTGTTATTTAAGTGAACTAGGCAGATATTTTAGATATAAACTGTGTTTGCTTACAGTCTGATAGCTAAGTATTGTATTTGTTGCTTGGGATGTGTAGGGGCTATATGGGAGGATTTAAGGGCCCAGGATTATTTATGGGAGCTCACTGTTGCTTGACTTGCACCCTTTTATCCCCCTCCCAGGGTCAGACACTATTGTCAGATGCTGTTGGGAAGTGGGGATTGGAAGGGATTGTGCTGGTCATGGACAGTGGGGAGACTTATGTATGGGTGGTGGTGGGATTGGGGTTGTAAGGTCCAGAAGGTGCCCTGGGTTATGACGAGCATCTGGGAGAGGCCAGACGTGGTTGGTTCCCATCCCAAGGGAGTCCACCAGACTGAGTGGCCTGGTAACCCGAGGGGTTGCACCACCCTCCAATCCCCTGACGGCAGTGCTTTGCAATGCCAGATCGATCAGAAATAAGATGGCAGTTATTGCTGCCTTGATTTCTTCCATCGATCTGGCTTGCATTACGGAGACCTGGGTAGGAGATGATGCGGGCCCGATTTTTGAGGCCGAAGTCCCTCCTGGATATACAGTGGTGCACTGCCCCAGAGTGGAATGCAGGGGTGACGGTGTAGCTATTTGTTTTAGATCCAGTCTGACCTTCACCGTGCACCCAGTGAGAACTCCAGGTTCCTTTGAATGTGTGGCTATTCATGGAGGACCTGATGCGGGCTGCAGGATCTTCCTCATCTATCACCTTTCTGGGTCGATGGTGAATTTCCTGCAGGAGAATGCAGAATTTGTCACCAACGGAATGTTGGGATCCCCAAGATATGTTTTTCTGGGTGATTTTGATGTTTGGGTTGACGACGAGAATCATAGATGTAGCTGTGATTTTCTGCAGACTATGTCCTCTTTAGGATTGATGCAGGCTGTTACTGCGTCAACTCATCAGGATGGCCACATGTTGGACCTGGTGTTCTCATAGGGGCTTGAGATCAGTGATCTCAGGATTGATGGAGTACATTGGTCCGATCACTGCACGGTGCAGTTCATGCTTGGGGCTCCTGCCATAAGCCCTTCCCCTGCTGAGATGATTAGCTGTCGCCCTTTGCGGGGTTTGACCCTTGATGGTTTTTTGGCGGCAGCTAAATTGTCTAGTGTGGCTGCTGCATGGGTTGGAGGTGTTGATGTCGGGGTTGATACCTATAATAGGGTGCAATCTGACACCATCAACTCCCTCACACCTGCCTGTGTATGACCCAGAACTTCATACCTGAGGTCCCCGTGGTTTGACGGGGGCTCAGGAGAATGAAAGATGGGTCGGAGATTGCGCTGCTGGAGAAGATCCTGCCTGGAGGTGGACAAACTGGTCTTGCGTGTGCATTATAGTGCGTACCAGGAGGCAATCAACCGTAAGAAGGCAGTGTTCCTGTCTAGGGAGATTGCTGCCGGGAAAAACCAACCAGCTTTACTCTTCCGGACTGTGGACAGGCTTCTTTATCCTGCCTGTCTGCAGCCCGAGAGGGTTTTTTCTAATTTAGATTGTGAGGAGTTTGCTCGTTTTTTTTCGGACCGGGTGTCCTCGATCCAGCGGGTGGCTTCTTCAGCTAGTAATATTATAGCTAACAGTGGTCACCTGATGTGTTCTGAGAGCACTCTGCCTAGTTGGGGAGAGTTTAGACCAGTGGAGGCTAGTGAGGTTATTGAGGTGGCAGCCAACATGAAGTATACCTTTTGTAAACTGGACCCAGTGCCAAAGCGTTTTTTTAATGAGATGTATTGACTCTGTTGGTCTGGTGTTTGCCTTGATTGTACGGTGCCCCCTTTCTGAGGGGGTCTTTCTGGATGCCTTGAAGGAGGCTCTGGTGAGACCCCTCTTAAAGAAATCATCTTTGGACCCAGAGATCAAGGCGAATTACTGTCCTATATCCAACCTTCCATTTTTGGGGGAAGGTGGTGGAAAAGGTGGTTGTGCTTCAGTTGGAAGAGCATCTCGTGACTCATGAGTTGTATGAACCTTTCCAGTCGGCATTTCAGGCTAGACATAGCACAGAAACTGCACTTGTTCGGGTGCAGAATGATCTCCTCAGGGCAAGAGATCAGGGGGACAGGACAATTCTTGTTCTCCTTGATCTCTCTTCTGCATTTGACACTGTGGACCATTGTGTGTTGCTTGTCCGCCTAAGGGAGCTATGTGGACTCACTGGTACTGTCATCAGCTGGTTTGAGTCCTTTCTTACCAACAGAAGGCAACGGGTTATGATGGGGAATTCTTCATCTATACCCAGTCTTTTATTTTGTGGAGTCCCTCAAGGATCGGTACTGGCCCCAATGTTGTTCGTAGTGTACATGCTGCCCCTGGGAGGGATCATTAGAAAGTATGGTTTGAGTTTTCATTGTTATGCCGATGACACTCAGCTATATTTTTCCTTTGCCCCAGGAACATCCAATGCAGTAGATGTGCTTAACACCTGTCTGGCTGAGATTAACGACTGGATGGCCTCCAGTTGGTTGCAACTGAACCCTGACTAGACGGCGGTATTGGTAGTGAAGTTGAACAGAGTTCGTGATAGGATGGCCTCTGACTCAGAAACTGGGCTTGTTCTTGGAGCTGTGTCATTGAAGGCCTCCTCTTGGGTGCGAAATCTGGGAGTGATTCTGGACAGGAACTTAACCATGGAGGCTCAAATATCCTCCACGGTTCGTACTTGTTTTTTCCATCTCAGAAACATTGCCAGAATTAAGCCCCTTGTTCCGTCTCTGGACCTCCCTACCTTGATACATGCCTTAGTCACATCTAGGCTTGACTACTGTAATGCGCTCTATCTCGGGGTCACAGAAGGATCTTTCCACAGACTGCAGATGGTGCAAAATGCAGCTGCCCGGTTGTTGACTGGGCAGCAAAAGTTTTGTCATATTACACCGGTTTTATGTGAATTGCACTGGCTGTCAGTCAGGTGGAGAGTCCTCTTTAAGGTGGGTCTTCTCACCTATAAGACCCTAGACAGGCAGGGGCCTGGTTACCCGTCAGACCTTCTGTCACCTACCGCCCCCACCCGCCCTCTTTGATCTTCTAGTGGTGGCTTCCTGACCATTCCCAGAACAAGGCTAAAATCAACTGGTGATACAGCCTTTAGTGTTGCTGCTCCCGTTCTGTGGAATTCTTTGCCAGCTTCGGTCAGGGAAGCCTCCACAGTGGATATTTTTAAGACCCACCTGAAGACTTTTCTTTTTTCCCCAAGTTTTTGATATTTGGATTAGTATAGACAGTAAAGACTGTGATTGTATTAGATTTATTTATTCAATCTGTATAAAATTTTGTGTTTTAAATTTTGTGCTTTTAAAATTCTGTTTAAAATTTGTACGGTGCCCAGAGCCTCCTGGATTGGGCGTCTTTTAAATAAATTTTGCCTTGCCTTGCCTTTAAGAAATGCCATGGAATCAGGGATCAGTGAATAAGCAGTGAAAAGCTTAGTGTGGCTGAGGAGGGTGTTTCACTATTCATGCAGCAGCTAAAAGAGATGTTAATCAAGGAGGGTTTCATTAGTGATCAGCATTACAACATTGATAAAACCATCTGGAGAAGAAAGCACCTGGTTTTAAGAAATGAAAGGATTGGGTTATCATCCTTCGGTGTGTAAATGCATCTGGCATGCAAAAGCTGTGTCCAGTATGCATAAGAAAGTCAAGAGAACCAAGGTATTTTAAGAACATTAATGTCAAAAACCCACTGATACAGTATGATTGCCAGCACAATGCCTAGATGGACTATGTGATTTTTGTGTCAAAAGGTTCCTGAGACAGAGAGGTTTGCTTGTGAAACCAGTCTTTTCCTCAGCATTTCTCATGCCCACCCTGAAATGCCCATTATTAAAATAACAGATAGGAGCATTAAATGTGTATTTCTCCCATCCAGCACCACTTTTTAAATCCTGTCATGTGACCAAAGGAGTCTGGAAATCTTCAAAAGAAATAACAGTAAGAAACTCCTTTATACTACCCTGGATGAAAAAATTGAGGACATGCCACTGCACGGTGTAATAAAAGCAGTGAACCTAAAGAATGTGGTCTACATGGCAGCAGAGGCTTGGGAGCTTGTGTGATCAAAAACAATTGTGAAGGCATGGGCAAGATCAGGCATCATGAAGAAACCTGATGATGCAATGTCTGAAAAGGAATGTACCCTGACACAGTCTGAGGCAGACACAGACATCGAGGACACAGACACAGACAGAGGTGTGAAAGCAATAGGTAGCTCACTGACAATACAAGTAAATCCTGAAACAGACATCAAGCAACTTACTGTGCTTGCTTATAAGCTTACCCTTGAAGTTACTGATGATGAAATTGCTGAATGGGTTGCGTGCAATAAGGAGGAGGATTCTCATGTGCACATGTCCAATGACGGTATTGTTCAAGCTGTAACAAGAAATTCTGAGACATAAACAAGAGTCTTTAAGTGAGGAAGAGGAGGGGGTAGGCAGCAAAGCCTGTTACAGACAATGAGATAATCAGTGCTCCCAGGTCGCTCCTGTAAAAAAGCTTTCAGCTTAGTGTGCTATACCTGGTTAAACAACTAAATAAAAAAAAAAAAGCCTTCATTAAGTGCTGTCCTGGCACATAAACCAATCCACTACGCCTCCTCTTGTGGAGAAATATGAGAAGCCAGACTACTAAGAATAGAGCTAGAAAGCTGCAGCAGAAGTCGATTAGATACTTCTTTTAACCACAGCCACTCACTAAGCATGTCTCTACTATATACAATATGTGCAAGCACTAAATGCTTAACACTAAGAATAACACCCTCCAAAAAAATGTTCACTTCTCACCTCTTTTGTTCACTTCTCAGTTCTCACCTCTCACAAATAACAGTCACAATAGAGTATTACACATCTGTAGACTGTGCCACACCCATCCCTGATTCTGCCTGAAGACTTGCTTTCACTGGTACATATCTTTGTGGCTTCCAGGTTGGACTACTGTAATGCCAATGGATGCTCTGCTAGTGCAGAATGCGGCAGGCAGGCATGCTGCTGGCAGGCCTACCTAAAACCTGCCATGTGACCTTGGTCCTGCAGGATCTGCACTGGCTGCCTGTGAGGTGGAGGATCATCTTCAAGGTGGGCTTGCTCACCTATAATGCCCTATATGGACTGGACCCTGGTTATCTGTCCGATCTCCTAACTCCAAGCATTCCAGCACATTCCTTCCACTCCTCCACCGAGTGCCTTCTGGTGATTCCGAGGGCCAGGCTGAAAACCTCAGGGGATTGTTCCTTCAAGGTAGCTGGCCCGGCCCTCTGGAATTTGATGCTAAGATCTCCAAGGGAGGCCCAAACAGTGGAGGTGTTTAAAGGGGGCCTGAAGACCTATTTGTTCAAAAAAGCATTTCAACGATAGTCATTAATTCTAATTTTATAAATAATTTGTTTGTTAATATTTAATAATGTTTGATGTATGATGTTATACTCTGCTTTGAATTGTAATGGCACACAGAGCTTCTGGAATTGGGCGTCATGATACAAATAAACTCTTACTTACTTATTTATATACTTACCTACATGCAGCCAAGCCCAGCACTGCATGGACATCATCACTGCCACTGTACAAACTGATGAATTGGCTATGTCCAGAGCTGCCTGTAACTGGTGCTTAGAAAGAGACAAGCTGATGTAAACCCAAGCTTTAGGTTGGTTGTCTTCTGATAGCAGAGGGATCACATCAACAAGCTTGTCAAAATGTTTGTAACCAAATCCTGTCATTAAAGTGTATAGCTTAATGGTCCCAAAGGACTACACAGACCTTGCAAACAAGAACATCCTGCTTCTTGAATTCCTTGCCCAGTGGCTTATAAGATTCATTATGTGCCTTAGCCTTGTAGAAGTCTGTGATGACCACAAGAACCTCAAAGAATGGATGCTCAGATAACATGGACAACACACCCACATGAACTATATAGTTGCATTCCATCTGGCAGAAAGGCACCTGTCCCAAAGCTGGGTGCTGCCAAGCATTGAACACGCGGTGCCCAAAACAGCCTGGGGACCAGGAAGGCTACGCAGGTGAGGCATCCTCTGGGATGTCCATTAAGGGATGAGATTCCTGCTTCTGGAACTACAACTGAGGCATGTCAGGGGATTCAGCTGTACTCTGCAAGAGAACTGTAAATCATGTCATGTCCCCCAGAGCGGAGTGGCTGTCTGAGGGGGTTGACCTCCATCCTACACAGCAAAGATGCCATCGATGAGTCATCAAAAAGAGTCTAAGGGTATCAGTTGGGAGTCCTCTTGGCAATTCATATTAAATAATGGACACAAGTCATGCATATAAGAAGAAACAGAAGATTTACTGAAGAATAAAATAACAGCCCAAAGAATTGTTTCCACCAATGTGAAAAATTATAATTGATAATGAACTACACTAGCAGTGAATTAGCTTATAGTTAATACTAAACCAACGTGTAGGCTTAATTCACATCAGAGCTCGGAAATGAACACCAAGAGACCCCCACTCCCTCTGAAGATAAAATAAGAAAGTAGCCAATTCAGGCAGATAGGATGTTTTCATATTTGAAAGATTTGCCATGGGAGGTGCAATAAATTCTCTGTTTTAACTGATGTAAGCCATAAATCAATAGCACCCCTGGTGAGTAAAACTGATTGAAAATTTGAGAATGAGCAAGGGCTGAGCTCCTAATTTTGCATTTGTTTAGAACCAGATAAAACCTGCTAGAACCTTTTATGGTTGGACTCTTTAGGTTCACAGGTTAGAACTATGAGAGGTTCACACAGCCCTACTAAAAAGCATAATACTAATCAATGGTTCCACTACCACAAGCCACTAGATCTGCAGAATGGCATTCTGGCAGCTTAAAATTGTGCAGTAGCAATATAAACCACATGCAGAATCATAATCCATGTTTTCAACTGCAATTCCATGAAATGCTTTCAGAATACCATACAAAAATTATGAAATACATTTAGGAATGGGGATGTTGCCAGCAAAAAAGTCCTTTCTGCATGTCTGCTATGAAGCAGCTCTTTGTCTACCCTGCTAGCTAGAAGAAGAGTGCAGCTATGGTGACCCCAATTGTCATGGCAGGGGAAAGGATTAAAATGATAAAACTGGGGAAGAAAACAAATAGTAGCAAAACATTGCCAGTGTCATTTACAAATATATGGCATGCAATGCACACATGAGGTATGACAGCACTAGTAAAGAGTACCAGACAAGAGACAAAGGAGGCACAGTTGTTGTCAGGTGGTATGCCAAGAGTCAAACGTCAAGCAGAGATACACTGTTGGTTTGCCACCACAGTTATTGTTTCTGGACCATCAGTTGAGCAGACTCACCCAGAGTCCTTGATAGAATCAAACTGGGGGACACTGTGTCCTACACATTGTAGGTCTAACATTAAGTTAAAGGGATATTCCTGTTAGGGAGAATATTAGCCTGTACTTTTAACCATTCCAACTTTCAAATCTATATCTCACTAGTAGGATAGCTAGTGTTTATAAGTGTGGAAACCAAAGGGTGGTTTGGGTAAATATAGAAAAACCCTCAGTCCTGAATGAGATATACTGTAAGTAAGTAAAAACATGAATGCAGGGCTGGCTTTAGAGTTTTGGGGTTCCCCAGTAGGATTAATGAATTCATGAACCCCCCACCCACCCACTTGACCTACCATCACCCCGTGTATTTGACTGTAGCCCATACATGCACCATTTATTTTATTTTCAGTACAGCAAGTAGTATATTTGCATTTTGCAGGGGGTGACAGCCATGTTAGTCCTTGGGGGCTGTTTCCCCATCCCAGCCATTGCTGCCCATGCACCTCTTACTGACTGGATCATAGCTTAGTGAAGCATTCCATGAAATCATGATGCCATATCAGAAGGAGCTGCACAGCCTTTGTTGTTGTTGTTTTTTTTTTTTGCAAATCAGTATACTTTATTAACCATTTCCAAGGAACACAATAACAAGACAGACTACCTCTAACACTTACAATCTAAAAAACAATACAAAACAAGGGAAAGGATAAAGAGAACAATCAACACACAACCCCCTCCTACCCCCACCTCCCAATCCCAGCCACCCACCCCCTTGTGCTATTCCAACATTTAGATAAAAAAAAGAAGGAAATAAAGACTCTGATAAGAAAAGCGAGAACCCCAATGCTGTATCGTAAACAAGCAAAACTATCTGATCCTGGGTTAATCTCACCTAGATATAATGGCGTAGATATGGGAGCAGAGTAAAAAACAGTATACGAATAGAAACTCCCTAAGAAAAATGAATTAAAAAAGATAGTTGGTTGTCAAGGTTAATCAGACCATTAATAAAATATCTTACATAGTTGAAGAAATCTCTAAATCGCACATAAAAGCCTGAAACTTGGCAAGTGTACCCTGGAATTTAGCAACAGCTTTTTCTGCACTTAAGGCTGTAAGACATTCTTGCACCCATTCTGAGTAACAGGGGTCCAATCCCCCACCCAGTGGAGAATAATAATTAACTTAGTTATCAAACAAATGATAGCCATACAATATTTAAATTTGGATGAAGGAATTGCAGACTAGGCCCCCAACAAGCATACTGCAGGCAATAAATAATTGTAGTAGCCAAAAAAGGAGGTGAGATTAGATTGAACTAATAACCAGAGATCCTTGGCAGATGAACACACCAACAGTTTATGGTGTAGTGTGCCTATCTCACCAGGACACTGATCATAATCAGGAGAGGGGAATTTTCCCATTCGGTATAATTTGTACGGAGATACAGGTCATGTAAGACATTGAACTGTATCAGTCTGAGACGATCCTGTTTAATATATGTATAAATATTATTCCACAGGACAGTCCAATCATAATTTTCCCAATTGGTGCCCAGAGTACTCTGCCAATAAAAAGCGTTGGGATGTACTGAAATATAGGCCTGCTTGGTAAGTTCCTTATAGATGTAAGAAATTGTTCTTCTTTTAAGGACCCCCTCAAACAGCAATTGGAAAAAGGTAGAAGCTGTATTGGATCCAGGAGAGGGACCTAAAAAAGGACTGAGCACAGTGAGCTACTAGCAGATACTTAAAAAAAGGTAGTGACCTACTAGCCTGTCTCTCATTAAACTGTTGAAAGACTGTCAACCATCTTGGAATAAGTCTGCCAGATACATACCATCTAGAGTTAGCCAGTGACAAGGTCTACCAGCAATTCATAAATTTGGGTTATGAAGTAAGGGTTGTCCTAAATCTTTAAGGTGGTGGAGTTTGAAATGACTGCACAATTGGGTGTGAGCTCTAACGCTCCAACCAACTGGAGTATCTTTCAGGGCTGCAGGTAAGGAGGAGTAGGGCAGATATAGCAAAGCAGAAAGAGGAATATGATGTTGGTGAGCTAGAAAATTCTCTATATTAAGCCAATCTGGAGGAATTACCTCAACATCTGGCGATAGTCCCCATTTAAAATATCTGGCTCCATGAAGGGCTAGGTAAAAAAGGAAAAAAAACTGGTATCTGCATATCTCCCAACTGACGTGGCTTACAAAGTTTGGCATATGAACGACGGCGTGGTTTATTAAGCCATAAAAAGGAGGAACAAAGAGAATGCAATTTGACAATCCATCCCTTCAGGAAAAAGATATTCAGGGTACCTAGGGGGTAAAGAATCTTTGGAAAAATAGACATTTTAAGTATATTAGTGCACCCCTATAGTGAAAGGGGAAGGTGACGCCACCAAGCCAGGTCCTCCCCAACTTGTTTCATTAGTGGGTCTAGAATGAGGGGGTTTAATTTTGCAAAGTCCCTAGTCAGTTTAATACCAAGATAAGGTAAAGCAAAGGTCTCCCACTGTAACTGAAATTGCGAACACAGCTCTTTAAAACACAAGGGCATTAAGGGGTAAAGAATTGACTTATTAGTATTTAATTTATATCCTGAAAAGCTACTAAAGTGGTCTATAATGGACAAAACGTCAGGCAATGAGCGAGTCCAGTCTGTAATATGTAATAAAATGTCATCTGCAAAGGATGACAGCTTATAGGAATGGGGGTCCACAGTAATACATTTAATGGAAGGTGTTGAGTTGATTATACTTGTAAGGGGTTCCAAGTACAAATCGAACAGGTATGGGGATAAGGGACACCCTGTTGCATCCCCTGGTTAATCTAAATGTGTCTGAAAGGACATTGTTACAAAGGATTCTTGCAGAAGGGCAGGTGTGCAAAACTTTAATCCTAGCAATAAATTTTGCAGGAAAGTCAAACTTCTCCAGAGTCGTGAACAGGTAAGACCAAGCAACCCAGTCAAAAGCTTTCTCTGCATCCAGGGAGATCAACACAGCATCTCGATTGGTCTCCCTGGATGCAGAGAGAAGATGGAAGATCTTCCAGAAATGGTCTCTGGAACATTGTCCCAAACAGCGCTGACATTAGGCCAGGAGACATACAGAGCAGTGTAATCTGCATACAACTGTAATTTGGCATCAGAGATGTTCTCACCTAGGCTGGCAATGTGTAACAAGAAAAGTAATGGGTCAAGGACAGAGCCTTGGGGGACACCACTAAGTAGAGGGGTACAGGCAGAAGAGAGGCCTGCTTGTACCTGTAGTGGTTGATAAGTTAGATAGCTGGAAAACCATTTCAGTGGGGTGGGCCTACTACACAACATTTGGATCAGGATGTTATGGTCAACAGTGTCAAAGGCCTTACTAAGATTGAGAAAAATAGCTTCCATAGCTTTTTTATGGTCAAAATCCCCTAACCAGTCATTAGTGACCTTGGCCAGGGCACATAAATTTAAAATGGAAACAGTATAAACATCAACAACAACAGAACTATGTACAAAGTGGGGGGGCAGGGCTACAACTCGGGTGGGGATGGGCACGGGGCAAGGGGAAACATCAAGGAGTGGGACAAAGGGGTGTGAGGGAAAGTCCAGGGGGGAATGCACAGCATGTGCTCCGCAGGCCCTACTGGTGGCCCCTCTCTTCTCTGCAGTCTCTGTGGCGCTGCCTGTGCCTCCGCCGGTCGCCATGCTCCATATCCTGGAGCAGCTCCAGAGTTGTCCGGGTCACCTGGAGGAGCTCCTGGATGTGTCGCTCCAGAGTTGTCCAGCATTGTCCACCTAGGACAAGGGAGCAGAGTCAGTACGTGTGACTGGCCAGACCCCCTCAGCCCACCCAATGTGCATGGCATACAGCTGTGGGCCTCACCCCTGTGATGGCATGTGACCACCCACAGTGGCCGCGCCCACAAGACTTGCCTACCCAGGTACTCATAGCCATGCAAAATGCTGCACACCCCCACTGCCCATGCACTGCACAGCACCAACGTGGCCGTATAGTGTCATGGCTATGCAGTGTGATGGCAGTGGCACAGCCATGAGCCCAGTGCATGCACAGCCCACCTGCAACACCCACCCACACATGCAGTGCCACAGGACAGTGCGGAGTACACAGTGTGGCATGCTCTGCAACCACCCCTGCAACCCACCATGCACAGATGTAAAGGAAAACATGGCACTCACCTGCATCCTGGTCAGCAGGGTGCTGTTGACCCATGGCACCACCACTGTGCCCCAGCTGCAAGGCCACGCCACCCGCTCTGGCCTGCCATCCCTGTTCATGGGGAAAATGGGCCCCTACAGTGATCCTTGGGGCCTAGGTTGCAAACATGGAGAGGGAAACATCAGTACAGGTCAGTAACATAGCCCCCCCCTTGCTGTGTGCATGCCCACACAGCCCAGCCATGACACGGTGGCACAGGGTGTACACGAGGCATACCCACCACCGGCAACACAGGTAGGTCCCCCCCGCAGCATGGCCTGATGGCCACCGCGATACCTGGATGGACAGATACTTCCAGTGATGAGATGGAGCATCTACCTGGCCATGGCACGGCACCCCATTGGGCACGTGCCTGCAGTCACCCCAGGCAGTTAGGGTCCCACCACTGGAGGTCATCATAATGGTGGGACACTGCTCTGCCATTTTGCTGTACCTTGCTGCCTCCTCCAGGCCCTCTGCAACCTCCTGCCACACTGCAGTTTGTGGCCTCAGGAGGAGTACCTGCCCAAAGAGGGCACCAGCATGTGGCTCCACCAAGGCCACCAGGTTCACAAGCTCAACAGCTGTCCAGACAGGTGTTCTGGTGCGCGGCATGGTGCAGTCTCACTCGGCATCAAAATGGTGCCCTGTAGCACATGTGCCCCATGTACTGATGCAGCGCGGTACTGCGCTGCCAGTCGTTCTCATGCTGTCACCAGACTGTGCAATAGGGGTGCAGCCATGCGTATGCATGGTACCTAGGGGCCAAAGGTCGGCCACAGGGTCAAGGGTCTGTCCGCGCACGGAGCGCCACAGTGCTATTGGGACACCCTGTGTGTAGCATGGTAGGGTGCATGTGTGTGATGCCCTGCAGTGGCCTACCACTCTGTGGTGCCATGGTGCCCTCGACGCACCATGGCACAAGCACCCCCTGGGCATACAGTGCACTTGTACGACAGACACAGTGGTGGCTATGCCCTGTACTGCCTCCCGTGCACAGCACGTCTGCAGCACCACTAGCGTCAGCGTCAGCACCCCGGGCATGCTCGGTGAGGTGCTGATTGCGCATGTCTCAGTGGTGTGCCATAGCCTGAGTATGCTCAATAACTTTGCGCTAGGTGCAACAGTGTGCTATTCAGCCAGGATATGCAAATCAGCTCATGAGCCATTCCACGGTGTATCCACTGCATTATCATCCAATTACAGATGCGCCTGCTCTCATTTGCATGCGTTGCGCTATAAATATGTGACCTGGGGCTGCATAGGCCATGGATCAGTATTGCAGTCCTTTGAGGTAGGTTGCATGCTGCTGGGATGTGGGGACAGTGGTCTGGGAGGGCTGTATGGGACTGCACAGTCCAAGGTATCACCTGTCTTTCCCCCAGGCACGAGCATGACTGAGCAAGAGGAAGAGGAGGAGCAGGGAAGGGTGAGAAGGAGAAGGCCTAACTTCACCAGGGCTGAATCTGATGCCCTGTTCAAGGCATACCTCAACAGGGAACTGCTGCTTAGTGGACAGCGGGGAATGCCACAAGCCCATGCTGTGGCGTGGGGTGAGGTGGCACATGCCGTAAACCAGCAGGGCAGCCACCAGCGGTCCATGCAGGAGTGCAAAAAGAAGGTTGGCATGGACAGGAGGCGGATTAAGGACAAGGTGGTTGCCATCAGGGCAGCATGTACTGCCACCGGTGGGGGCCAGCAGGATGTACCCCACCTGATGCCACGGGATGAGCGGGTGGCCAGCAGCATGTGGCATAGTGCCGTCGATGGCATTCCTGGTGGTGGCTTCCAGACGGGTGGTAGCCCATCACTACATGGTAGGTCCGGGGCTGCCAGTGTGTGGGTGGTGGAGGGCATGCCACAGGGCCAGGTGGAGCCACTAATGGTACTGTGTTCCTTTACAGCTCCTGACCATCTACATGTGGCAGCAGTGGTGGGTGTGTCCACTGAGGGGGAGGCTCTGGACATGAAGGAATGCCCATCCACCTCCACAGGTGTCCGAGGGACCATCCAAGTGCATACCTGCACGTCTGTCTGGACTGATGCGGGCGGTGCTGGTGCAGACATGGCCCTGCCTGTGTCCCAGCCTGACACCGCCCCCAGTGTCCAGTGTGCTGGGACACAGATCAGGGCCGGATCCAGCATCGATGATGACGGGACACATGTCCAAGACAGTGATACATGTGGGACACAGGATGGTCTCACAGCAGGCAACCACCCCGGTTGGTTCCATGGGTGATGCTGTCGTGGCTGCCTGTGCAACAACCCATTCCCAGCCTGTGTCTGCATGCCCCAGTGGAGCAGCACTGGTGTGCATCCAGGGCAGTGGGGCTGTTGCAGCTGCTGCGGCAGCACTGGTGCCCCCTGGTGATCAGTAGCCGGAGGGGCAGCGCCGGCAGTTGGCCAATGACAATGGGGAGACAGTGTCGGGGGGCGGTGGCAGTGCATCGCTTGTGCACGTAGCCCGGAATGGCACTGGTGTGCAGCACCCATCGTCAAGGGGAGCTGGGCAGCATGGCCAGGAACACCAGGGGGGACAGCATGCTGGGCAAGCAGATGACCCCTTGGACGACCACAGCCATCTTCTTCAGGCCTCAGTTGATCAGCAGATGCGGCTTATGACAGCGGTGGATGCACTCAGTGTGGTTCTACACCAGGCAGAGGAGCGGCGCAGCAGGGACCATGGCTTGCTCCTGGCAGAGTTGGCCCAGCAGCGGGTGGATGTGACTGCTGCCATTGACAGGCAGACCACTGCAATGGCAACTGTCACGGCTACACTGGCCACCCAGTTGGGTGCCCAGCTGCTGCAGACCCCACACAGTGCTATGTCCACCTTCCCATTCCCGATGTCGTGCAACCCCTGCTATGTCGACACCGGGTTTGGCTGTGGGCATAGCAAGCACACCCAGTGCGGGCATGTTCGGTGGCCTGCAGACCCCTGCACACCAGGAATAGCCCACAGGCCTTCAAGGGGCTGTACTATAGGGCACCACCTGACATGTGCAGGTAACGGAACCATGCCTTCTGCAGCCCGAACACCCTCTTGATGACATTCCATGTTGTGGCGTGTGCCTCATTGTACTGTTGCTGCGCTGGGGTCATGGTATGGTGTGAGCAGCCAGGACCATAGCGGGTAACCACTGTCACCTGTGTGTAAAGGGGAGACATTAATATGGTGGTCTGCATCACTATGCCATGGGCCATCATGGCCAAGACCCATGGCACCCCTGACAATACCCCCCCCGCCTGCACACGTTGTCAAGCATGCTATGCATACTCACCTACTAGATGGCTGGTGGGGATGTCCCCACTCTCAAACCTGTGGCACAGTGCAGACTGGTGCCAGATGAAGGTATCGTGTGCTCCCCCAGGGTGCATGGAACAGAAATTTATTATGCGCCCCCTGGCATCGCACACCACCTGGCAGTTGATACTCGGGTAGCCCTTGCGGTTGATGTACACCACACCCTCTGGGCCAGGTGGCATGCGGATGCCTACATGGGTGCAGTCAATGGCCCCGAGCACGCCAGGCAACCGTGCTACCCTGTGGAACTCCTGTATGTGTGCTGTGCGCTCCGCCTGTGTGCTGGGGAAATGGATGTACTCTGCAGCATGTGGCAGCAGTGTGCTGAGGAATTGTGTGAGTAGGCGTGACACGGCTGACTGGGTTATGCCTGTCATGTCCCCTGTTGGTCTCTGGAAGGTGTCTGCGGTGAGCAGGCACATGATGGCTGTGACCTTTGTCTCCACTGACAGCGCATGGCTCCATCATGTGAGTCCCTGCATCTCTTCATTGCACAGCTCACAGAGCCACCTCAGAATCGCCCGGTTCAGGCGGTACCGGCCCACAATCTCAGCGTCAGTGTACTGTTCGAAGGTGGTGTGGGCTCAGTACTGCCTGTTCTGGGCATACTGTCAATGGGCCCTTCCATGGCCGCACCTCCCTGCTGCCTGCCTTCTTACACCCCTCATTACCACCTCCATCTGGAAGGTGGCATTGGCCATGTTCCTGGCTGGTGTTTCCCACCCGGGCGGCTGCCCTCTTGTTCCCCACGCTGTGTGTTGCTGATTCTGCCCCTGAACCGGGTTCACCTCTGGCTGTTCACCTGTGGCTGTCCTGCCTCTTTCCACTGCCCTCCATCCACTGTGGCACTCTCAGGCCCTATCATGCACACTGGCACTGGCACACCCACTCCTACCCTCACTCAGGCACACCTCCAGTGGGCCCTGTCCAACACCTGACCACACCTGCACCCTGCTTCCTGTGTTGCCTCCCTGCCACTCTGTCTCCGAGCTCCCACCTATGGCTCCCCTGTGGCAAATTCTTCCTCCCCTCTCTTGCTCCATTTTATTTTGGTTAATTTCCACTGTGGCACAACTTCTGCTTGCTCCGCTACTGCGCACGTCGCATGCTGATGAATATCGCACTGCCCATGTTATTCCTGGTTCCGCCCCCTGCAGTTGTGCATGCATTCATTACTGTTGCACTATGGCTCATTGCTTGTTGTGCTGCACTGCCACTCTCGCTGAATATTGCACCATGACGCATTTCTGCACTTGTGCTGGCGTATTCCTGTTGCGCATGGCACATCCACTCTGAATATCCCACCCTAAGTGTTTTACCAAGACTTGTTTTGTATATGTTACTGTGTCTAAGTTAATCCTGCATATTGCATGTATTATTTTGTATGATAACTAAGATCTTGGCTGTTTGTAATACGGCCCCGGTCATTCATGAAAAAGGGCCTTGGCTCATTGCACTACCCGTGAACAAAAAGTAAGTAAGTAAATAAATAAATAACTAAACAAAAGGTACAAAGGGTTGTTGTAATGAGAAATAATATATATATATATATATATATATATATATATATATACACACATATATACATATACTGTATATATATATATATATATAGATATATATATATGTTAAATCCCAAATTTTGCATGTTCATAACTTTGCAACCGTTCAACAGATTTGCATGAAATTCAGAATGCATGGTTTCAGATGGTAGATCTCTTGTTTTGCCAAGCTGTGTTTCAATTGGACTTGCAGTTTTTGTGCTTTTTTTGGCCCATTTTTGCTGATTTTTTGCCCATCACACTGCGGCCACACTGTTTGGAATTTTGGTCTGCAATTTTCAGGGTAGAAAAGGTTTCATAAAAGAACAATCCAGCTCTCGTCCGGTGAAAAAATATCAACCCATTCCAAAGTTATTTAATTTTGATGGTTTGGGTTCTGAGTATGCTCAGTTCAGTCTTTGGAATATACTCTATGTATATTTTGCGAAAGAGGATCTGCCTCGCGATCAAGGATTTTGTCACCTCGCATATGGGGATTTATAAAATTCCCATTGTGAGGAAATATTCCCCTTTCATGATCAGCCATCTTATTTTCATTTTCCCCACAATTAAAACCTTGTAACTTGTCCCACGGATGTGTTGTGAGGTAATTGAAATATGGGTTTTGTTCAGAGTGACGCCCCATACAAACCCATGGCTTTGGTTTACTTCGGTTTTGTGAAAAAAAATTGCCATTTTTAGTTTAAAAAATTCTTGTTCATCACTCACTTCTGATCCTTGTTCACGAGGTGACAAAATCCTTGTTCACGAGCCGATCCTTGTTTGCGAGCTGTCAAAATCCTTGACCGTGATTTCCAGACCAGCTGGCCCTATCTCATGAACAAAGATTGGCTTGCGAAAATGGATTCTGTCAGCTCATGAAAGGGGATCAGCTCATGAAAGGGGATTTTGACAGCTCATGAAAGGGGATGTTTTTTTAAATCCTCTTTCACCAGCTGTCAAAATCCCCTTTTGCAAGCTGTCAAAATCCCTTTTTGAGACCCAATCCCTTTTCGTGAGCTGTCAAAATCCTTATTCATGAGATCAAGACCAGATGGCCAAAATCTCACAAATAAGGAATTCTCACGAACGAGGATTTTGACAGCTCACGAATGGGGATTCACCTCGTGAATGGGGATTTTGACTCTTCATGAACAAGGAATTTAAAAACTTTCCCAATGTACTGCTAATAAATGGTTTGGTCTTTTGGCTTGAAATGTGCAGGTACAAAGGGGGTGTCCCACAGTTGTGAATTATGCTGCTTAGGTGCAGAATTTTTCATTGGTTCCATAGCTATGCCATTTTGAAGTTGAGATATTTCCCATAGGATAACATTGCGGCACCCGCAGTGCCTTTCAGTGCCCGTATCTCGGAAACGATTCGAGATATGGATTTTTCGCTCTATGCAGCTTAATTCGCCTTTAGGTGAACTAAACATGTGTGGAGGTTGTGAAGTCATGATTATGACTGCAGTGGAATTTGTTTCATAGCTGCTACAGTTATTGAGATATAAACTAGTGTTACAAGGATTCCTTTCCAGCTCTATAGGGCTGTTGTATGGCTCCATAGTTATAAGTAAGTGGGAGTACAGGGATCAGAGGGCCCACGTTCACACATTAACATATCATTATGCAAAACTGGGCAACTTGAAGGGAGCAAGGGGCCTGAAGGGCCTGCAATCCCACCAACACATACCAGATTCCAGTTACATTACACTTTCTCAAAAAGTAAGGACATTCATTGCAAAAAGCTTTGTTAATATATCAGTTAGAGCTGAAGTGAGAAAAGTAGGAAATGAGGCATTAGGGTTGACACCTTAACATGTCCCCACACTATCACCACCCACCCACCCACCACCACAGACCAACAAGTGCCTTAGTCATTGGGCCTAACTCTCACCCCATTCTCCTATACTGTATTATGTAGCTTTGTTACACATGGAATGGGGTGAGAGTTAGCCAATGGCCCCAAGGCACATCCTGTTACCTGTTGGTCTGTGGTGGGTGGGGGGGTGGTAGGTAGGGGGTGTTAGTGTCAACCCTAATGCCTCATTTCCCTACTTTTGTCACTTCAACCCTAACTGATGCATTAACAAAGTTGTTTGTAATGAATATATATATATATATATATATGTATATACTGTATATATGTGTGTGTGTGTGTGTGTGTATATATATATATATATATATATATACATATATACAGTATGCATGTGAGTGGAGACGCTAGGCTGGGGAGGTAGATGTGCTGGTGCCACAGTAGGTAAAGAAGAAGGTAATAAAGGGAGGAACACTAATCTACAGGGCACTACTGGCTGGGCTAGACGAGGGGCAATATCAGTGCTGGTGCAACAGTAGATAAAGTAGAAGGGAATAAAGGAAACAACACTAAACTACAGGGTACTACTAGCTGGGTACACTCTAGCAGGATGAAAGGGACCAAGTATTTGTCGAGTGGTAAGTAAAGTAAACAGAACAGTAAGTATGCTGGGAGTGGTGCAGTGCAGTGGCTGTGGGGAACCAGTTTTCAGGGAGACTTTCTGGAGACTGTAGTGCTACTTCATATGTGTGCACCTCTCTGGGCTGAGAGAGGAGGCTGCCAGACTCCAGGCCAAGTTGGCTTGGATTCAGGAGCCTCCTCCCCCCACCCAAGGACCACCAAGTCCAAGTCCACCATGGCTACATCAAAAGATGCCAACAGTGAGGAACAGCTGGATTACAGGGGGCTCTGGAAGGGTGAGGGTAGTGAGTCATAGGCATATCCCCTGTATGGTACTGCTACACAATTCCAGTGCTGCTCTGGGGGGGGGGGCGCAGGACTGTCCAAGCAAGGCACCTGTAACAGTTACCAAGGAGGATGTGGGGGTCCTCTATAGTGGAGACCCCAAGTAGGGTGGAAGAGGACCCCAGAGTAGGAGGAAGCAACTCATGGTGGGGGACTCCATTGTGATTGGAATAGATTTGGGAGAGAAAGGGAGAGGGAAAGGGAGGTTAGGTGCCTATCGGGAGTGGATCCTGAGGCTCGCTAGGGCAGCAGGATTGGAGGCAGAGCTAGATATTATTTTCCACCTAGGGACTAATGATCTGGCTATGGACAAGGCTAGGATAGTGCAGGAGGAGTTTTTGAGGAGGGGTCTTAGGCAGGTAGCACACTCTGTGGCTATTTCTGAGGTGCTGCTAGTCTATGACGGGGGGAGGATAGAGTACTCATACCAGGATCTTGAACCCATAGTTGAAGGAGTGGTGCAGAGAGGAGGGGTTCGGCTATGTTGGGGACCGGTGTCCCATCTGGAAGGATAAAGGCCTATATAGGAGTGATGGCATGCATCCATACCGGAGGGGAACCACAGTCCTCAGTGAATGGTTTAAATATTACATTGGTGAGCATTTAAACTAGCTGAGAATGGTGATGGAAGGAAGAAGGGAGACATAAACTGCCCCCCCTCCCACAAGCTGAAGTAGTCAGTCGGAAGAACCCTAAGGGAGAGAAATCCCCAAGGGTACCAAACAACAAAAAAAACATGAAATGGTAGAAATGAAGAGAGAGAGGAATAACAGCAAAGGGGGTAAGGACAGAAGACAAAAGAGAAGATGAGGGGTTGACAAGCAGGGTAGCAGCAGAATCTGGAAGGCCATGTGTGCAAATGCTTTAAGTCTGGAAATTAAAATCCTGGACCTAGAAGCCATTATGGCAGAAGCTGACCTGGACATTGTCGCCATTATTGAGTCATGGTGCATGAAAACCCCTGAAGAAGAAGAAGTACTGTATAGCACCTCAAAGCACTGGGCTGTTCTTTAGTATGTGAACACTGATTTGGTTTATGCATTTGTTAACTTGAATCTATTGTACTGATTATACAGTAAAAAAATTAAAATGGTATCTACCACCAGAGCCTGGAGTGCTGGTTTCTTATTCTGACTGCAGTAAAAATTATGACTGGGATAAAGCCATTCCAGGCTGTACTCTATTCAAGAAGGACAGGGTGGGAAAGAAATGGGGAGGAGTGGTTCTTTATGTGAGGAATAGCATAAAGACAACAGAGATACAGGGAATACAGGGAGGGACAGAGGTACTGTGGGTCACATTAGAAATGGGGTATAGAGTCGCTATTCGCACTGGCATGATCTACAGATTTCAAGATGGAGTTGGACAAGGTTCTGGTGGAAGCCATCCAAAGGATGGCAGATAAGGGTGAGGTGCTGCTGGAAGGGGTCTTCAGTCTGCTGGATATAGATAGGAGTATCCCAGCCACAATTTTAGCTAGGAGCAGGGACATCCTGGACTCCCTTCAGGGGGCTTTCCTCTGGCAACTAGTAAAAGAGCCCACTTGTGAGGGGGCAATACTGGACTCTGTATTCACCAACAGGGACAGTGTTGCAGATGTCACAGTTGGTGGCCACCTGGGGACAAGTGATCACTGTACAATAGGGTTCAAAATTTGCACTGTGGCAGAATCAAGCCACACAAAGGTGAGGGTCCTATACTTCAGGAGAGTAGATTTTAAAAAGATGGGGAATGCCTCAGGATGGCCCTGGTGGTAGAGGAGGACCTGAGTGGAGTGGAGGAACAGTGGGTGAAACTAAAAGAGAGGACAGTGAAGGAAACAAATCTCTACGCCAGGCAAGTAAGCAAAAGTAAGATGAAAAAGAGACCACTATGGTTCTCAAAAAAGGTGACCAGGGAGGTAAAGGCAAAATAGTTAGCATTCCAGAGATATAAGGAGACACAGAGGGAGGAGGATAGGGAGGTGTATCAGGAAAAACAGAAGGAGGCAGGGAAAGCAATTAGGAATGCAAAGGCACAAATGGAGGAGAAAATAGCCTGGGCAGTATAGAAATGGGGTATGACATTTTTCAGGTATGCAAGCTAAAAGAGAAAGACCAGGGGAGGGATAGTAAGGCTTAGGAGGGAAGGGGGGGGAGTATATGGAGGGGGACCAGGAAAAAGCAGACATCCTGAACAAATACTTTTGTTCAGTGTTCGCAGAGGAAGAGGAAGGCAAGGGACCTCAGACAAGTGCCAAGATCACTGAAGGAACAGAGGTGGAGGGTAGTCCATTTACAGAGGCAAGAGCCCTGAAAGGACTTGCAAATCTGAAAGTGGACAAGGCAATAGGGCCAGACGGGATACATCCAAGGATATTGAGGGAGCTCAGAGAGGTGCTAGCTGCACCTCTCACAACCCTGTTCAACCACTCACTGAAGACAGGAGTGATTCCTGAGGACTGGAGGAGGGCAGATGTAGTCCTACTTCATAAAAGTGGTAGCAGGGAGGAGGATGGCAATTACAGTCCAGTCAGCCTGACTTTGGTAGTGGAGAAATTAATAGAATCATTCCTGAAGGACATTATTGTCGAATATCTTGAATCCTGTGGCTTACAAGATCCGAGCCAACATAAATTCACTGGGGTGGTCATGTCAAACAAATCTGATAGATTTCTTTGACTGGGTGACCAAGAAATTAGATCAGGGTGGAGTGGTGGATGTGGTCTACCTAGATTTCAGTAAGGCCTTTGATACCATTCCACATAGGAGACTCATAAACACGCTGGGCAGCCTAAAAGTGAGTCTAAAGGTGGTAAACTGGGTAAGGAATTGGTTAGGGGACAGGAGACAGATGGTGGTGGATTTCACTCTGAGGAAGGGAGTGGTCAGGGGCGTGGCAGCTGAGCTTCAATGCAAAGAAGTGCAAAATCATGCACTTGGGGCACAGAAACCCAGGGGTGGAGTGCAAAATGGGGGGTGTAGTATTAACAACCACCAAGCAGGAAAGAAACCTGGGTGTAATCATATCTGATGACCTCAAGCTGGCCATACAGTGTGACAAAGCAGTGGGGAGAGCCAGAGGGATGCTGGGGTGCATAGGGAGGGGTATCACCAGCAGAAAGAGAGAGGTGGTGTTAGCACTGTGTAGATCACTGGTAAGACCTCACCTAGAGTACTGTGTCCAGTTCTGGAGACCACATCTCTGGAAGGACATCGACAGAGAAGAGGTGTTCCAGAGAGCAACTAAAATGGTGCAGGGTCTTCATCAAAAGCAGGGGCCAGGGGTGTAGCCAGGAATTTTAAATCTGTACTCAAGAGTTGATGGAACTGTTGCTCCCCCCCAAGTAATCACAAACCAGAAGATGTGCTGTTCTGCCACAAAAACATTTCCCCACTCTCATTTCTGTAAGAAAGTCAATGACCCTATAGATTCACAACATTTTATTTTATCAAACACACACACTGCCAGTCAGACAGAAGTTGGTTGGATTGTACTTGGTGTTTAGGATACATTGTGATAAGCCTCTATAGCACATCAAGGTAACCAGCCTTACAGAAGTCCATTCACACCAGCACTCATGCATACACAGTTGATCAGGTCACTCATGCAATCATGGCTTCTGAGTTTAGCACTGACACATATTCCAAAGATCATTCACAATCTCAAAGTAAAACATCCCAAGAGGGGTAAAACAGTTCTTCAGGTACATCAGGTTCTGTTTGTGTTTCTTGCCCTGGCCTGAGGCTCACGTTGCCCCTGGAGGTTCCAGATTTTACTGTACTCAGAAAAGTACACTGAGTATGCCTGCCGACACCCATGGTAGGAGCATTGTGGTGTGTGGTCTTCTGCCATGCACACTCCACCATTTATATAGGTAATGACACCTTTTTGATTTGCAGTTCTTGGTTCAGAGTGTTTCTGAAGGTCCACCTAGTGCAGGCTTCTTTGGATTTCTGCATCAAGACTCCTATGAGGAGAGACTAAAGGACCTCAAAATGTACAGTACACCCTGGAGGAAAGGAGAGAGGGGGATATGATAGAGACTTTTAAATACCTTATGGGTATAAATAAGGTTCAAGAGGGAAGCATTTTTCAGAAAAAAAGATGCTCAAGAACAAAGGGACATGCTATGAAGCTGGTGGGGGTTAGACTCGGGGGAGATGTGAGGAAGTACTTCTATACAGAAAGAGTGGTGGATGCTTGGAACAGCCTCCCAATAGCTGAGATGGTGGGGTAAAAACTGTAACGAGATTCAAGAAGGCATGGAATAGGCATAAGGGAACCGTAGTGGAAGGGAAGGGGTTGGGGGTAAAGCCAGAGATCAAGTAAGGTCTGCTTTGTTACAGTAGGTAGGGAAAATGGGCACACTAGGTGGGCCAAATAGTCCTTATCTGCCACCAATTTGTATGTTTCTATCAAGGCAACTCCAGCAGTTGCCTTGTCATAACTGTGTTCATGACCACCTCACTGAGACCCCAGTGCTAGCCTGCTGGGAGTTTCCATTTCAGCTGGAGACTGGGCTGCACCCACAAAATTACCAAGTAGGCCATGATTGCTTCTCTGTTTAACTTGCATTCACAAAAGGAGCACTTTGAAGACTGGAGGGCAAAGTGGATGGGGTTGCCACCCCCATGCCTGTTGGTCTGGGCACTTGATATATCATTTTGTGCAAAAGTCACAAGGTGTTATGCTGATGCAAATGGAATACATTTTGGAAGCATCATGTGGCTTTTTGCACAAAATGACCACAAGTGTGCAGTTTTACAGATTTAGATTTCTAAAAATACACTCCCGGGCTGCACCTGGAAGCTAGTCTCAGCTCAGTGTGCCTTTCCCAGTTACCAGATTTTAAATATATAAATAAAAATATACATTTTCAAAAGTCCTCAGCTTTTACATAGAAAAATAGCACCATGTTACCAAGCAACACTTTTTAAGGGGGAAGGAGGGTTTCCCATGATCCCTGGTTGGCATACTCTGAGCATGCTCCAGTGCTGGTCAGCCTGCCACTACTATGCATTTGAGAGAGAGCTGTTAGATGACTTAGATGTGCACAGCTGTACTCTAGTAGTAGTAGTGGATGTACAGTAGTAGTAGTAATTTTATGTCTATTGGTGCCCTTCCCCAGAGGCCCAGGGTGCCTTATAAAAGTGCAGAAGTGAAAACACTCTATAAATAAATACAAACATAACATACCTCAAGTGGTGAGAACAGATAAAAACTCAGCTGGGATGGTAGCCAATATAGGGTATACATCAGTCCACAAAGGCTTGCCTAAAAAGATGTGTCTTTAGAACCTATTTAATTCCTCTACTAAAGGGGCCTCTCTGCGGGCACTCATGAGTGACTTCCAGAGGACAGTGACAGCCACCTTGAGGGCCTGGTCACCTGAAGTTTTTAGCCTGATCTTTAGGACAGCTAAGAGGCCCACCTCAGTGGAGCAAGAAAGGGCAAAGGCACATGAGGATGCAGAAGATCTGACAGTGGCGAGAATCCAACCCATGTACAGTCTTGTAAGCTAGTAAACCAACTCTAAAAGAGATATACTGTACCTCTTAACTGGCAGCAAGTGCAGTTCATGCAGCACTGGGGAAACATGATACAGCCTCAAAAGACTGGTCAGTAACCTGGCTGCTGTGTTGTACACTAGCTGCCGGCACCATAAAGTACCTTAATTGACTCTGAGGTATAGATCATTGCGTACTAGAGCCGATATGTCACAAACATGTATGCTAGTGTTGCCAGGTTCTTGGAGAGGTGATAAAGGATCTAATCTGCCTGCAATCCATGTTAAAATAATCTTTACAATCTTTTTTTTAATCTGCCAGAATCTCATTGGCAATCCCTTTTTTAGGCACATAGTTACTGAAACTTGCTGGACTCACTTGTGGTCCTGCATGTTCATCAGCAAGAGGTGTAATAATGTCTTTTAAAATGGTTTGCCACTTTAAACAAGACATATTATTTTGCCTCTTGCTGATGATTTTGTTTAGCTTGAAGAGCTTCTCTTTCCTTGGTTCTATAATGCTGTGAAATTGATGGGTAAAATGATTAATCCCATCTATGGGTAAACTGATTAATCTCATCTAGTACTTTGTGATTTGTGCTATAGAAGTCTGGTAAACATACTATAGCCCCTTTTGCCCACACAGTATCATCACAATGCTATTCTTTGGGAAGGACTGCAATGATCGGTTGTGGCATGGCTCCTCCAAATCAAAATTTATTATTGGCTCATAGTAAGTTATATATTTAATGAAATGCTTAGAAGTAAATCAACAGCTGGTTAATTTACCAGTAGTCCCTCAGGCAGACAGCTGCTTGTTATCAGTTGCCTGCCTGGGTGGGGGAGAAGAGCTGTCAACTGCTGTTTAACAAATTGGCTCTAAATTTTTGCCTAGGGCATCATGTAGGATGGAAAAGATACCCTACTTTTTCATGAGATAAAATTAAAGCTTTCATTTCCCAATGTATAAACATGTTTTTTTTAGTTCTCTCTTTCTGTAGTTATCCTTCTAACTGTATTTGTTGGTTTACAGTCTGACTCCACATGTTTGGAAAGTGTTTCTTTGTAGAGTTGTATCTCCAAGAGGTGTTCTTCCCAGACAGGTTTGATTTAATGTATTGCTATTATGTTTTTGTTTGAAAACCTAGTAAAGCTTTACCTATAAAAAAAAGTGTACAACATGTATGGGATGACATCAGTAACATAAACGTTTGTTCTAATGCCATTTCTCTCTGCTTAAAAATCTTAAAAAGCAATTAATATTAATAAAAATAAGCTAATAACTGTCATCTCTGGACTATCCCAAAGAAATAAATTGTTAAAGAATTACATAATGAACAACCCCTTATTTCCATGGTAAATCTATTTCTGCTATACAGTATCTGTGGAAAGGCTCCATTCTGCAGAAATAAATTTACCACGGAAGTAAACTGACAAAAACATCAAAAGCCACGTGACTTTAAGAAACTGATTTGGCTGTTGGATCACAGCGAACTGCGATCAAACAGTTATGTCACTTCAGTTTTTTTTATGTTGTATGCAGGTTTAGTTTTCTGCTGTATTCTGTGTTTTATGGGTGAATAAAGATATTTAAAGAACTTAGTTGCTGTAGGGTGGAGTTCAGCTGGTGTGGAGGTGAGGTTAGCAGCGTCTCTTGTTGCTACAAGATTCTGCTGTTATATTGCAGTTCATTAAAGAAAAAAATCATGTAGCCAGCAAAGAGAGCTAATATTCTCACAGCTTGCACTTTCAGTTCTGACAGTCATCTATGCTCTGGCTTTCAACCTGAAGCCAGTCAGGCAGTCCGTCATGGCGCTAAAATACATTTATGCTAATACTGCCACTGATTGAATCTGCAGAAATAAGGGTGCACTGAAATAAGGGATTATACAGTAATTATTTGTTATTTTTTTATTGTTAAAGTAAGTACAGGGGAGTTTCACATGCATGTCTTTCATCTTCGTCTCCTAAATGTGTTGCATTGCCTTATAACACTTCCTGTGTACTGTACCTGCTGGTAAAATGGAAATTGTAGGAGTTTTAACTAATTAATATTCACTGATTATTCATTTGCTGCAGTACTTGTACACTTATTCCATCTTTTTGTAGTTAATTGATTGTAATTTCTTTAGTATGTACATAAGGATACAATTAAAAACAAGTCTTTTCTCAAATGGCTAGCCATCAGCATCCCGATTTATTATTGAAATAAGTATTGGAATTGACTGACAAAACAAAGTTCTCTTTTAAAACATCCTTTCCAGGTCATGGCTGTGTAAAGCTATATGGGAGCAAGTCACACAGAGAAGAGCATCATTAAAATTGCATGCTTACAGGTCAAACAATTCAGATGATAATTAATATGATATTTCTCTAGATGTTCAGAATGCAGTAGTCTCTTGTGAGGTACATGTTATTACTAGAACTGCAGGTTCAGTTCTACAAAGGAGCTGACCACGGCAATCTTGACCCATTCAAACTTTGTGGATGAACTCAAACTGTGAGATGCAATGAAGGACTTTGGTGAACCATGGTTTGGGACCTGATAATGGTGAACCAGACTATATCATGATATGAGTGACAAACTGCAGTTCAACTCTGAAAACACCTCTACAATACAGTGTCATCAAACAGGATTTCTCTCACTTGATGCTTTGGTCATCTGAATGTCAGCCACCGGGAATAACAGATCTGTGGGGACTAGACTGGGCTACTTCTGAATATTTTCTGGTTAGATTAGAAAAAAAGATAAACTACACCACAATAATTCTTTAATCTAGTCAACATGTTTAACTATACAAAAGACTGAGCTTACGACCCCTCTCAGTCTCTTTTACTACAATGCAAACATGTTAAGGGAAACTAAACTCTCCTCATAACTTTAGTTCCGTATACCCTGACCACTTTGATGGCTCTCTTTTACACCCTCCTGATGATCTCAATGCTCTTTTGCTGTACGGGATACAAAAATACATACAGTACTCCCATGGAGCCTGACCAGGGCCTTGTTAAGTGGCAGGATTCATTCATCTGCTCTACTGATCAACTCCTTTGTGATGTTTCTTAGCATTCCACTGGCCCACTTGACAGAGGCTGCACACTGCCTACTCTGCTTCAGCTCCTTGTCTATTATGACTCCCAGGTCCTATTCCTCCTTGATTGCAGCAAGAGGAGCCCCACACAGTGTTTAAGTCCTTCCTCTGTTTTTCCCTCCCAAGTAGAGTGCCTTGCAATTGGACACATTGCAGCTGAGGAGTCAGTCCAATTGTCCAGCTTATTTAGACCATCCTGAAGTTTGTCCACATTCTCAAGGGATCCCACCAGCCAAGCTAGCTTAGTGTCATTCATGACTGTAAGCAAGTTCTTTACTGAAGTCTAGGTAGACTTCAGCCAAGGCCTTGCACTTGTCTACCTCCCTGGTCACTACCTTGAAGAAGGTAAATGGGTTTGTTTAGCATAACCTGCCCCTCATAAAGCCATACTTTGATGGGGGAAAGGACCTTTGCCTCAAGCAAGTTTTTCTACTCTTGATAATGGCCTCCTACCTGAAGTTGTCCATGTCCAACGTTGCCCCTTTTTGAAGACAGGCATCACATTGGCCCCTTTTCATTTTTCTGGTGCTACACCTGTCCGGACAGACTCCAAAAAGATTATTGCAAGTGGCACTGCACTTCTTCCTTTAGCTCCACTATGATTCCGGGGTGTATCCCATCTACCCCTTAGGACTTAAGTGGCTTGATCTTTGCCAAGTAGCCACTGATGAAGTACAAGGCAGGACATGTATCATCTGAGTTCTGTGGGGCTGAGTCAAGCCACAGTGGGGAAAAAACAACTAAACCATTCAAAGGCTGGGAGTCTATTTTGGAGGCAACCCATATGAAGTTCAGGGCTGGTGAGAGGCGTAGATTTTAAAGGAGAGCTGCACTGAACCTGATAGTTCTTTTTCCCTGTAGAAGCTGCTCTTAAATAGTGGTTCCAGTTGTTATTGTTCAGTCTATACTAACCTTTTAGTAACTGCACTGGGTGTTTTTGGTTTACACTGCAGTGTTAACTGCCATTGTAGAACTTTATGGTGTAGTTTATGTCCCTCTCAACCACAGAGTTCGATAGTAGAACATGAATGCATTGTGACAATGGAAGAGCTGAGCAAGGACATAAACCATAATATACAGTCAACATACAGTTCTAAAATGGTACTTACTTCCTATGTGTAAACCAGAAACACCCAGTAGGATAACTAAAAAGTCTGTAGAGATGGAACAGTAACAGAATTGGGACCAGTATTTAAACAGCCAGCTTGTACTTTGGAAAATTATATACAGATTCTGTCCCCCATTCTCTCTCCTGATGGACCCCATCTCAACCACTTCTGGGTCTTTCTTGACATAATGGGTTACCTCACCCCTTTTTATGTTGGTGCGCTTGCGCAACCAGCATCTTGGGACAGTGTGTATTTGGATGCGTGGTTGCTGTTGGGCGAATGCAGGGCACGCACCAGTAGGTGCATCCCAAATTCCCCAATCGACCTGCATGTCAGCACCACACCATGCATACATAATGTGGCGAGCACATCTAAGAAAAGGTCCACTGCAATCCAAGCACAGTTCATCAGATGCAGCGGATCTTTTCTTGACATGCTTGCCAACATTATGCACATGGCGACACACTGTCCGCCGAACTGCCGACTTCGGGGGTCCCCAATCCCTCTGTCGGCTGACCCTGCCCATAATTTATGTGCTGACAGGGAGCCCACTCCCGTTGGCACAAAGAACCCCCAATTGTTTAATGCTGGGGAGGTGCCCAATCCCCTCGGCTCTGTGCCCCCACTCTTCTTTGTGTACCGGCAGGATGCCCAATCCCGTCGGCTCAAAATCCCTCCCCTTGTATTTGTTTGCTGATGAGGGTGCCCAATCCCCATTGGCTACAGACCCCAAACAGTTAGGTGGCATGCTGGGAGCCCACCCAGTGTGCCGAATCCCTGCAAAAACTGTCCCACAATGTTTTTTTTACTTTTTTAACCTGTAAAACGAAACGGTCCCCCAGTCTCCATTCCTCCCCCACCTGCACCCACCCTCTGCGCACCCTGCCTCCCCACATCCCTCACCCCACACTTACCTCTGGAGTCCGGCGCGACAATCTTCGTTGGACCGGGAACATGTCTGTACTCTTCAAAGCCGACCGTGAACTAAGGAAATGTCGGTAAGCTGTATAATGGAAAAAATAGGTTTTTTCCAACTTTGATGCATATCTCAGGCATTTTTGCTAATTTTGGCCCAAAATTTTCAACATGGGGTTTTTGGGACCCCTTCTCGTGAATTCTTGCACTGTCATGGTGTTATTCAGTCCTGAAATGTGATTTCGCAGTCACTGCGCGGAATCACCTTTTGGGACTGAGTAACGAAATGACAGTGCCACTGTTCATAAGAGGGGCTCAAAAGCCTATGTTGCAAATTCTGTGGAAAATCCAAACAATGATTGTTTTACTTAGCCGCATAGCAACCAGCACCGTGACGCTGTAAGTTAGTGTGAATTCACAATATTTTCATGCCAGATTTCAACATTGGCATTTTACCACACCTTCTTGTGAACCATTATGGCTGTCATTTTCACATCCTGGCCAAAATGTGTTTTCGCGCTTCTGGCACTGAATAAGCTGGTCATGGTGCGAAATCAGTGTTCGGGACACATTACAAAAATAACAGTGACACTGTTCATGAGCAGAGGTCCTAAAATGCCTGTGTTGAAAATTTGGTGACAATACTCCATAAAATGACTGTTCTACGAGTGTGTGTTGCGCAGTTTACACGCACGCTCGTACGTTCGCAAACTTATAATATTTTCACTCCAGATTTTCAACAATGCCATTGTTCTGCACCTCCTAATGAACAGTACAGTTGTCATTTTTCACATTCTGACCAAAATCTGTTTTCGCAGTTCCGGGGCAGAATAGCACGGTCGCTGTGGAAAGTCTGTGTTAGAGACACATGATGAAAATGACAGTGACACTGTTCATTAGTAGATGTCCTAAAATGCTTATGTTGAAAATTTGGGGACAAAAGTCAATACAATGAGTGTTTTATGAGCGTGCATTGCACAGTTTGCATGCACGCTCGTGACTTTGTGAATTTGTAATAGTTTCACTCCAGCTGTTCATCATTGGCATTTTTCCATACCTCCTTATGGACAGTACAGCTGCCTGAAATGTGTTTTTGCACGTCCGGCACAGAATTGCATGGTTGCTGTGTGAAATCAGTTTTCGGGACAGTTTGAGGAAATGACGGTAACACTATTCATGAGCAGAGGTCCTAAATTGCCTATGTTGAAGATTTGGTGCCGAAAGTCCATACAGTGACTGTGTTGCAAGTGTGCATTGCACAGTTTCCATGCACTCTTGTAACTTCATCAATCTGCAATATTTTCATTCCACATTTTCACCACTGGCATTTGTGCACATCTCCTTATCAACAGTCCAGCTGCCATTTCTCACAGCCTGCCCAAAACGCCTTTCCGCAGCTGTGGCGCACAATGGCGTGCTCGCTATGCAAAATCACCTTTTGGGACACATTAACAAAATCACAGCACTATGTGTCTCTAGCTCAGCCACTTCCACTGCCAATGCCAGTGTGACAACATTCGGCATTGACTAATGCTTGTTACATACTCCTATCTCATCTATACCTGGTGTGTTATGGTATTGTTCAGTCACAGTCTTTATTGCCAGTGGTCCATGTTTCTGTGATGGCTGTTCTGGTCCATAATATCTGCCAGTACATAATGTCTGCCAATTGGCATGCATATCACCCAACCAGTGTTCACCCCTAGCTTCCCTGACATTGAATCTTACTTGAGCTGATGTATTCCTGGTGCTGGCCCATTTGGGCCCCATAGTGGTAGTGGCTTGTCCCATAGGTTGAGTGTTTGTCCCAGTTGTTCAATGAGTGTCATACTTTCTTTCTAGTGGGTCCAACTTACAGCCCTTTGTGGGTGTACACAGCACAGTGGCACAGGATCATACATGCCATCAAGCACACCATCCCCATACCACCACAGGAGGCATTTTACAATGATGCTCAGCTCAACCCTCCTCTGGCAGGGGGTTGTCCATGCCATTCTGTTTCTCTTACTTGTGGGGGTTGCTGTTCGCCAAGACTCTGTACTAGTCCCATGGCATTGGTCTGTTTCAGCACTGCTGCCATATCACACCACAGTACAAGCTCAGTATCATGATAGGGTCTGGCCTGAGCTGGGAATAAAAAAGTTTGAGGAGGGGATGATGACAGAGGGACTCAGGGCAGATATTAGCTCTGGTGAAGTGGGCATCAAGTGATGGGCAACATGCACCAGTAATCTAATTTGTCCCAATTTTGCATAGCTTGCTCTCCTCCCTAACTAGCTTATGCTTGCTGTAGCGTCCCGGGAGCATGCATGGTAGTATGTGGTCATTCATGCTACCAAATGAAACACCTGCAAGCTGTCAACAGGAAGCCCTCCAGAGCAACATTCTGCTCATCTCTCCCCCAGTATGGCAGTGTTTTGTTGGGGGGGGGGCCACAGGGCATTGATTCATGTTAGCCATTTACCAGCAGCAACATAAAATACTGTATTATTTAACTAGCCATGGTTGGGCAGGTTATATTTTGGATTTGAAAATTACTACCTTTCAATACATTTCCCTGGTTGGTAAAACATCACCTCCGGAAAGTTACACTGGCAGCAGGAGTGATAGAGAAATAAAGTGAAAGCAGTCTGGTAAGCAGTTGACAGTAAGAGCAAGGGTCAATTTTTTTAACTCTGTTTACTCCTCCTCACTGACTCCTTAGACCTTTCTCCAGTGGGCTGTGGGGGCTCCAGTTTCCCACCCCTTCTGAGGTTCTCCTGTACTGGATCACTGCTCCTGGGAGCTCTTCTCCAGCTCCACTGACTACCCCACCCCCGACTCAGAGCCCCCCCCCAGGGTGGGTCTGCCATATACTCCTCCAGCGCTCTATCTATAATCCAGAAGGGTGGCTGGAGAGCGGAGGAGAGACACATAGGGATCGGCCAGCTAGGACCCAGCTGTGGAAATGGTAGACGTCCTTGGCCTCACCTTTGCCTGTCCGGGTGCTAGGGCTTTTCTTGTTTACAGTTGCCCCAGGGATGTGGACATGCAATGATGCCCTGCATGCAATGGGCACGCTCCCGCACCCATGAGTAAGGCATTCACCATCACCCCCAAGCCCTGAAGAGCATGCCGCAAGTCGTGCCACCACTAACCACCACCAGGAGCCACTGGTACTGAAGCAAGCACACCCACCTTCCCCCAGGAGAGGAGAGGAGAGGAGAGCAGTCCTCTGGATGCTCAATCCTCTCCTGCCCCTGTTGACTCCAGATGACCTGAGTTCACTCCTGAACCCAGGTCACCAGCATGGTGCGAGGTGTGGCATCCAGCGCCTCGACCCTCAGTGCCACTGGGTCAGCTAAGGGTCAGTTTTAACACTGATTTACTATTCTAGGCCCTAGTGCAAACTGACCAGGATTAGTGCAGCTAAGCTTCTACATGTCCGTCTTATCCACCATGTCCATCATAACTACCTGCTCCTCTTCCACCTCCCATTTTGGCTTCTTACTCATTTAGTACTCCCATACACCTCCCTACCATCCCTCTCATCATTAACCATGTCTACCTCATTTATCCTATCCTGTCGTTACTCAATCTGCCAAGGGTACTTATTATAATTACCAGTGTGACGGCTATATACTCTACCCAGTATAGTTGCATATCACCATAACATTGTTCACACATCATGAACCAAACATCCTTCATTGTTTATTGTCTCCTGCTATACCAGATTATGTAAAATCTTACTTGAACTATGTATGCACTTTGAATATTTGTAATCAGTGTTGACCTTTTAAGGGATGCCTTACTATGTAATGTAATACCTTTATCTATGTAACTGTCCCAGGACTTCCTTGTGAATGAGCTTGCTCAATGGAGTTTTCCTGTAATAAACTTGAACTTGAACTTGACTAGGGCAGATTTTCCATGGCTGTCAATCAAGGTGAAAAAGACCCTACTTTAGCAGACTCTGGTACTCATGCTAATCTCCCTCAGTGTTCCAGATGGCCTGGTGTGATTAACAGCTCTTTAAGTGCTGCAATTATCTGGCAGTACAAGGGGGATCCCACAAAAGAATCAATGTGAGTCATTATCACTCCATTGTTAGAGCCTTCAGCTAGTGTTCAGGCTATGATCAAGGGTAGAGAGTTGTTAAGTCACTAGCTAGCATCCAATGTTCTGGACCTGTCTTAATGTGTCTGCTGATTTTTTCACATTATTAAGACCAGTTCCTCTCTTTTTGCCTATATTTTCAGTGTCTGTATCCAACATTCAGTGGCAAAATGCTAAGAGGTATACAGGGTCTGCCCTGTAGGTGATAGATTTTATCCAAATTCACAATAGCTGCTCCCCCCCCCCCCACTCTCCCAACTCTGCACTTTCCCTGGACACCTCTGCAGCCCAAACTCTGAAATGGCCATCAGTAAACTCACAGCTGCCATTACTGGCAGGTGTAGGGGTCCCCAACTCTTCACAATCAACAAAGCAAGTCAGTGCCATCCATGCAGTCCCACCAGCATGTCCTTTCATTCTAAAAAAATGCTTTGGAGCACATATGTCACAAAAATAAACCTTTTTAAAATACATAATTTGAAAGCTTAAAAGAAGAATTCCTGGGGTTCATAGATCCTCTTAATTAGAAATAGAGGTGGCAGAGATTCATGCCTGTGTACCATCTCTCCTGGGCTGATAAAAGGACAATGTTTAAAAAAAAATATTGTTGGGGGCAGAGTATATTAAAATCATTACTTTTGTGCCTGGTATACATAAATAAAAATGTCACAGAATGTTTTATTTCCCAAGCCCCCTATAGTTTGTCTGGTCCCTTCCCCAAAGAAATCCTAGATCTACTCTGGCTCACTTGACACTACATGAAAACTTCCCGAAGTGCAGATCTCTGGTTGACAACTGGGTGAGGGTTGAGAACCAGTTGACAAATGATTGGGGGTTGAGAGTGTCTTTCTTTGCCTTTCTGTGTCTTTCTCTGCCTGACTCTGTTCATTGCCTCGTGGGTGGGAGCAAGAGTGTGATGAAGCTCATGATAATGTTGCCTATTGAATGCAGTGTCAGTGGCTCAGCAGCAGGTAGCATGCTCACCTCTGAGACTGGGAGATCAGAAGGCTGTGGGTTCTATCCCCATACTAGGCACTTTGGTTACATCCCATTACTGACACAGTAGTGCAGCATGAGGAGGGTGCTGCACTCCTGAGGTGCCGTCTTTTGGACGAGACATCAAACCGAGGTCCCATCTGCCTGTTCAGGTGGATGTTAAAGATCCCATAGCACTTCTTGAAAAGAGTAGGATACTTTTTTTTTATTATAATATACAAATTAAAGAAAACCAGGGTTAAATAATAATACATGTTAACTTCACAGGAAAGAAACACAGAAAAGAAAACATAACAAAATGTTGAAAGGAAATATTTGAAGCATACATTAAGAAAAACCTAAATAAGAAGAAAACAGACAGTATTTACTTCATACTGAAAATACCCCCCATATTAGACTCTTTTTATCCACTAGTACCCATCTCTTCCCCCTCTTTTTTCTGAAAACACATAAAGTTATACAGATAGTCATCCCACTCAAAAATGAAAAACTAAACAAACAAATGAAAGAATAAAAAACCCACCTTTAAAATCAATCATGGGCATTCCAAAGTGGAAATATAAAAATAAAAAAAATTTAGCAAAGAAAAAATAATTAAAAAATCATCGGACATCTTGCTGGTGCAAACCTCCTTGGCTCTAAAATGGAACTAGTTAAACAATAAATCAGCAAATACTCCTACAAACCTGTGAAAAAGCAAATCATTATTCTATCCAGGATTCCATGTCACTGGTGCAGGAATATGCCTCCACCAGGTAGACAAGGCTAGAACAGGCATAGTAGCATTTTCCTTGACATATATAATTTGCACTTTTTTGTCACTTTAGCAATTAATCCCTGTACCGGCATTTGCTTTTGCTGAAGTGCGTACTGACAATGAATTTGCCAAATTGCCCATTTAATCACAGCCATAAGGACCCTCAGTGTTCCTGGATAAAAAAATCTTACATGGCCCATCAAAATGCCCATATACCAAAACATTATAATTCATAGTGGAAAACTGTGGGAGGGTTCATCTCCTTGCCAGAGCTATCCAAAAATTCGCAATATATGAACATTAAAAAAACAAATGAGTCATCGTTTCACATTGATCAATACAAGAATCTTTCAAACATACCCAGTCTTGCAGTGATTTGTGGAAATGATTTCCCTGGACATTCAATCTGTTGTGGCAACATAACTACAGGGAAGGCCACATTTTTTGTGGTACCCTGACATCCATTAGTTGCCTGAGTAGATCTTGTTCAGCAACACCTTCAGGACAAGAAAAATATGGGGATGTCAAAAAACGTTGAACCAATATTTGTTTGGCCATATCCTTTCTGGTGTGTGACAGAACCTCTGGTTGAGAAATTTTCCATTGTTGAAGTTTTTTAAAGAAATCTAGTATATATGGAGCAACTTCTGACAGTATTGCTCAAAACACCCCCCACCATGTGGCTTCCCATTTTGGAAAAAAATAAAGGCATTGATACTGGAAATGAACAAGCCGTATCATCTGATTTCCCTTCAAAATAGGAGCAATATTGGAATAAAGAAACATAGGGAAAACAAATATCATGGGGTTAATCATATTGAGGCCTCCTTGTGCTATAGGGAAATAAGTGATTGATCTCTTTACCAGGTTGAGCCTACTGTTCCATAAGAGCTGAAAACATACATTATACAGTCTAAATTCTAAACTTTGGGGTAATGGAAAAATGTGACATACGGTTAGAAAAAGCAGATGGAATAAATGTTTTAAATAAGAAAATACATTTTAATCTGGTCATAGGGAAATATTTCCACTTTATTACCTTCTGTTCTGCTTGCACCAAACATATAGTCCAGTTTTCAACAGCGGGGTCCATCAACCAAAAGAGAAGTCCCAAGAGTTTTACTGGGCCCTGAAAAAGTTTAATCCCAGCAATATCTAGGTCCTGATAGACCCTTCCAGGAGGCACAAGCATCCCCACACTTTTATCCTTATTAAGCATGGACCCTGCACAATTAGAGTACTGTTGGATCTTAGTCAAGGCACGTACTCCAGATTCATGATCTGCAACCAACAAACAGAGATCATCTGAGTAGGCCAGGGTGACCAGGAATGCACTACCAAATGGTGTTAACACATGCCTAATCTCTGTATCTTGTTCCAATTTCTGGATCAAAGGGTCTATGGAAAAGACATACAGCAAGGGGCTGAAAGGGCACCATTGCTGTACTCCTCTCCGAAGGGCCACATGACTGCCTGTCATAACATTTACTAATGAACATGTAGAGGCTATCTTATAAAGCCATGCAATCCACAGGATAAAATTCCGTGGGATCCCATAGTGGTGTAAAATAGCAAAAAGGTAATCGTGAGATACATGATCAAAAGTCCTACTTTGATCCAAACTAAGGACATAACCTGTTGCTGTAGGACATTCATATACTTCTCTAAATATTCTCAAATTATCCATCATTTTTCTGGATGGAATTGCACATGTCTGTTTCTCAGAAAGGACTACATGAGCCACCCGAGCTAGTCTGTTCCTAAGTATTTTACATAGTATCTTCCAATCAATGGTAATGAGACTAATAGGTCTCCAATTATTTAAGTTTAACTTGTCCCTTTATTTATATAAATACATCAATAGGCTGCCTGCCAATATGGGTGGAATATCATAGTCCTGAGGCAAAATAGCATTAAAGATGTCCGTAAGTTGGGGTAACAATATATCTATTACTTTCCTATAGAATTCCCCCTGCAAACCATCAGGACCCGGGGCAGTGTTATGCTTCATACCAGTCATTACCGAGCAGACCTCTACCTGCGTAATAAGAAGGGTCAGCTGTTGAATTTCATCTACATGTAGGGCTGAAATTGACAGGCACGTAAGGAAATCCAGACTGATGTGTATGATGGAAAAGTCCTGCCCAAATAAGGACTTTGTGGGTGGGATATTCAGACTGCACCAGGCTGTGGCGCAAGCCTGGGCACAGCGCAACTGGGATGCGCCAGGGCAGTGACAGGGTGATATTCAATGGTGCTGCACCATGGCACAGAACCATTGAATATGGCACTGTGACCACCCGCACTGCGCATGGTGCAGTGCCACTGCACCAGCGCAAGTGGCCAGAGAGGAGCAAGGGGATGCACCAGTGCAAGTGCCATTGTGCTAGGTGCAGCAACTGTGATATTCAGTGGTGGATATGCAAATAAGGCCATAATGCATGCAAGGCGCAAATGGGGCCATTTGCATGTCATTATGACCCCATTTGCATGCAGGTGCGCTGATCCCCCGGTGACTTGTGCCAGGCACCCTGCCAGGCTGCAGATGTCGGGGACCAACGCCCCCTGCCCCTCACCGGCAACACGCTCCAATGCCTGATCGTGGGCTGTAATATTAAATAAACACCCTGGTGGTCCAGTGGACCTATCCCCTTGCCCGATCGTGGGCCGTAATATTAAATAAACTCCCTGGTGGTCCAGTAGACCTATCCCCTTCCCCGATCATGGGCTGTAATATTAAATAAACTCCCTGGTGGTCCAGTGGACCTATCCCCTTGCCTGATCATAGGCTGTAATATTAAATAAACTCCCTGGTGGTCCAGTGGATCTATCTTTCGTCCCATCCGGCTGTAACATAATCGAATTCCTGGAGGTCCGTCGTGCCTGTACCCTTCCAACCCACCACTTCCAGTCCTGCCAACTTCTCGCCTTCGGTCAGCGGGTGGGCGGTGTTTCACCGCTGTTACCGCCATCCATTCCACCGACAGCGCGATAGTACGTGCTGTACTCATTGGTCCACAGCATGGGCCACTGCGTGCAGACTATATTGTACTATACAGTCGCCAATATGTGAATGGATCCATTCACATATCAGGACTGTGTAGTATAGTACAGTCTGCATGCCCATTGGCCCACACTGTGGAGCAATGGGCATACAGCTGTACTGTACGCTGTCAGTTGGCAGGTGGCCGGATGGTTTGCGGGTGGGGAGCTGCCACCAGCCGCTGACCATGGGGGAGTGGGGTGGCAGGAATGGGTTGGTGGGTTGGGAAGGGGGTACGGGTACCACTGGACCACCAGGGATTCTGTTTATTGTTAAAGCCCACGATCGGGCAAGGGGATAGGTCCACTGGACCACCAGTGAGTTTATTTAATATTACAGCCCACGATCGGGCAAGAGGATAGGTCCACTGGATCACCAGGGAGTTTATCTATTGTTACAGTCCATGATCAGGCAGGAAGATGGGTCCACTGGACCACCAGGGAGTTTCTTAACTAATACAGCCCACGATCGGGCAGGGAGATAGGTCCACTGGACCACCAGGGATTCTATTATTTAAAACAGCCCACAATCAGACGTGGGGGGACACAACACTTATGGACTCTGGCTCTGGAGCTCAGGTGGCCACCCATAGCTGGTGGCTGCCATGTTCTGCCCTGCAATACGGCAGCTCACCTGTGGGTAGCCAGCTGTTGTTCCTTTTTTTTCAGCTCAACTGTGTGTGCCGCAAGTAGGGGTTGCACCTGCATCTGCTCAGCACATCCTGGGCTGAATATCGGGATGTGCAGAATATGCATGGGCATGCCCCTCTTACTTGCACCACATACACTACTGATACACCCGGTGCATTGGGATTTGTGCAGCGCATAATCCTCTTTTAAATATCGCTCTGGGGTGCATCAGTGGGTTGCGCATGGCGCAACTCTGTTGCACCATGTGCAACCCCTTTGAATATCCCACCCTGTATGTGCTACCACAGCCCCTAAAATATTGTTATTAGAATGGAAAATTTCCCCAGAAGCTGTACAAAAAACAGCCATATATTTGGTCTCTACCCTATGGTGACAACCATTATATAGATTAACCGTATGGGCTGTCTCCTGAGTGCCAAACTTCTGTTCCTGAAATAAAGAACTCCCTCCATCATACTGATAACCACACGTTTCACATTTCACCTGTGAAATTTGTGCATTATAATCCTGGCGGTTTTCTACTGCTAAGGACATTAATCTATAGAGTTGGTTCCATAAATCCAGATATTTAAGATATTTGGTCCTGGAAATCTATTTTGACATGAGACGGAAACATTTTTGAACCTCCACTTCAGTGACATGCCACCACAGTAAAGGATCATCAAAAAGATCAAATGAGGACAGTCTGGATGACATAAGGTCCTGTAGGTCCAAGCCGGCCAAGAAGCCTGCTAGTAAAGAAGTATTTAACCTCCAACAATTATGTGTAACAGGCTTATTGTGCGCTTTACCCACTAATATACTAAGCATGCAATGATCTGATATCTCGCTATGCAAAACCTCATGAGACATACAAGAAATCCATTCTGACAAAAAGAAGAAATCAATCCGAGTTGTTAACAGGCCTGTCTGAAAGGTATGGTCCGGTGGAACAGTCCCATAACAAGCACTATCTATAAGTCCATCAGTTTTATACATTTCATTGAGAAAGTTTGAGTCACTGTACAATTTAGGTGTAGTACCAGTTTTGTCTGTGAGTAAGAGGATACAATTAAAGTCCCCCATAGAATAACTGACTTAGAAGTAGAAAGATAAGGCCTAATCAACCTCATTAGTTCTACTCTTAAGAACTTGGTCTGGGGGTTATAAATGTTTATAAACCTATAGTTCTGCTCCTGGAACCTTACATCCAAAAGCAAAGCCCACCCTGCTACTAAGTCTATCAATTTAGAGACTAGCAACCCCTGTGTATTGAAGAGAATCCCCACCCCATGCAGATCTCAGTACCTATGGACCAAAAGGAAGGCCCACCAAACCAATCCCTAGAGGCCACCTGGATTTTTCTCATGGAGTACAACCTGGTATCTTGTAAGAGGTAAACAGATCTATTCAAATCCCTAAGTACAGAAAAAGTCATGATTCGTTTCCTGAAAGACTTAATACTATTAGTATTGAGAGAGCCACCGGAAAGAATAATGGTCTGCATTGGTTATGTCAGGCAAGGGGAGAGAGAGAGAGATAGAGAGAGAGAGAGAGAGAGAGAGAGACACTCAAAAATGTGGGGATTTAAGTTTAGTCCTCTTCTTACTAGAGGATCTAGAGTCACTTGACATGTCCTCCATGTCTGTAAAACCCTCGCACTGAGAGGAGATGACGGAAGAAGCATCAGAGTCATCCTCAGACTCTGGGTGCTGTTTTTGTTAGCCAGTATAGAAAACTTGTTACATGTGCTGACCCGGGTAGGGACCACAGGAAGGCCCCCCCCCCAAGGCTGCCTTTGACCCACGGTTACATGAGGAACATCTTGCCCATTGTGTCTCACATAAAGGCCCAGGAGGGGGTGGCATTCCTTTATCCTGGTCCAAAGGAGCATCACTGTGAATAACTGTGGCAGTCAAATTTTCAATAGAGGCAGAAGGTGTAACCACAGTGGGCTGTACTGCCAGGCTACTGCCATCTTGTTGAGTTGCCTGTAACCTGTCATCCTGGATATGCAGTGATTCAGGTGGGGATAGTGAAGGAGCAGTCCCCTGGGCCTGCAGAATAAGAACCTCCTGATCTCCCTTGGCCTGTGCCTGAGGCTCCTGATGTATGGGCTCATTAGATGCATCCTGAGTTAAAAGCTGCTTGGCCATGGCCTGTTGCTGTGCCCCAGTAACTATATCATCCTGGTCTGCATGAGCAGGAGAGGGATTGTTGTGGGATGCCCAGAGCAGTCTCTATAGGTGTGATGCATATCTTCACATAGATTACAGACTCTTGGGTTAGAGCAGCTGATACCAGTGTGTCCAAGTCCTCCACAAAGAAAGCAGTTTTCATAGATTCATAGATGTATACAAGTTCAGAAGGCAAAATGCCCATTTATGAACTCGCCACCAGCTGTTCAGTGGTGGAAAGAAAATTCCCTGTCGCCCATACAGGAATCAAGTCTTTTTTTAAATTGTCCAACATAGTCACTTTTAATGATATCTACAGGAAATGAGTTCCATATAGATGGAACCTTTTGAGTAAAAAATTTGGAATGCTTAGTAGTTTTACTTAGTGAAATTTTCAGTTTGGAATTATGAGATCTAGTATGGTTGTGTATCAAATGCTTTTCTAAACCAATTGTGTTCAACTTGTATTCATTTTGTAAGGCCTTAAAAGTATAAATCAAGTCTCCCTTTAAGACTCTATATTCCAAAGAATATAGTTGTAATATTTTAAGTCTGGATCCATAGTCTATATCAGACATGTTTTCTATCCTTTTGGTGACTTTGCTCTGGACCCTTTCTGTCGTACCTAGACATCCAATAGAGGTCGGAGTGCAGAATGAAGCACAGTAACCCAAATTTGGTCGGACAAGGCTAGAATACAGTGGCAGAATGACTGACGGATTCCTACTTTTAATGTGTCTTAAAATGCTTCCTAGGATCATATGACAATTTTTAACAGTTTTATTAGCGTGAGAATTGAATTTTAAGTTATCTGATATTATGAGGCCAAGATCCCTTTCTTCTGTTGTAACCATTAAATTCATATTTTGTATTGAGTATAAAAACTTGGATTGTTTTTCCCCATGTGCATTACCTTACACTTGGCCACATTAAACTTCATTTTGTTATTTACTGCCCAAGTGAATAATTTATTTAAGTTTTCTTGAAGAATATTTGCAGATGAAATGTCATTTACTATACAACCTAATTTAGGTATTTATTGATCCAAACCTCTTTTGATGTTTGCATACTAGAAACCAGTATAGTGAAGAGAAGAGGTCCGAGAACAGATCCTTGTGGTACTCCACTAGTGACTGGACTCCAGTCAGACTCATGCCCAAGTATGACCACCTTTTGTTGTCTGTTATATAGTCATGATGAAATCCATTTAATTAATTTAACATCCAAGTTTGTATTGAAAAGTCGGTCAATCAGAATCTAATGAGATACAGTGTCAAAAGCCTTTTCAAAATCTAAAAAGACTATGCCCACTGGGATACCTTTATCAAGGGTGTCGCTGACCGGTTCAAAGAAACTGATAAGATTTGTTAGGCATGACCTGCCAGGAGTAAATCCATATTGAGAAATGTCTATACAACCAGTATTTTTAATGTGATTAGAGATTTTGGTTTGTATTAATCTTTCTATAATTTTACTAATAAGCGAGGTTAGGCTGATAGGCCTTTAGTTACATGTCAACTGTCTATACCCACCCTTAAAAATAGGAGTTATGTTGGCCTCTCTCCATGATTGTAGTACATTTCAATGGCTCACTGATGTGTTAAATAAATAAGTGAGGGGACCAGATAGCTCTTTTGAGAGTTCCTTTATAAATTTGGGATGTATACAATGTGGACCAGGAGATGTATTACATTTAATTAAATTAATGGCCTCTATACTATCTTGTTCGGAAAATAATAAAGAAAAATCAGATGCAGGTTGCATTTCAAAGTGTATTGCTTCTTTTGGGCTAAATATGTTTGCGAAGTACTGATTGAGTTCAGCAGCCATTTCTGTTTAGCTGACAATTAATTTGTCATTAAGCTTTAAGGGGCCTACTCCTTTATGATTTTGTTTAAAGGAGCCAAAATAGTTATAAAACTTTTTCTCGTTGTTTTTAATATTATTAGCTAGATTTATTTCTAACTTTTGTTTTGCCATTTTTATACATCTTTTTTTTGTTTTGCAAGTATCTTGAATTTGCCCAAGTCAGAGTCTTTTTTAGTTTTACTGTATTTATTGTAAGCTCAGTGTTTTTCAATTATCATACGCTTTATTTCTTTGGTCCACCACACTGGTATTCTTTGTTTATTATTTTTATTATATTTAACCCTGTCAGGGACCCAGTTATTTAAACAATAGTCTATTTTAACCTTTATTTTTGCCCATACATGCTCAAGGTCAAGATTTTCCAAGTCGTTTGACCAATTCCATGAGGTTAAATACTTTTTAATGCTAATATAATCTGCTTCATAATAATTTTTAAATTGTGTTATTCCTTTGTTACAGTTCACTTGTCTTAGGATATTACATGTGATTATGTTATGATTACTGTTGCCCAAAGGCAGTAATATAACAGAAGATGAAAGTAGATCAGTGTTAGTTATGAAAATGAGGTCAAGAATGTTATTGTTCCTAGTAGGGTGAGATGCCAATTGCTCCAGACCAAGTTTGAAAGTTGTTTCCAGAAATTGTCTTTCAAGGGGACCATTTGTATCAAAAGTTTCCCAGTTTATATTTGGAAAATTGAAGTCACCAAGTAACATTAAGTTACCATGAACTACCTTATTTTCAAGCTGATTCAAGAAAGCTAGGTTGTCTTCTTGACTTAAACTGGGGGACCGATAGCACAAGCTGACTGTTAAAGTTTTGTGTTCAATCTCAATCTTGGCCCATAATATTTCTGTGTGGGTGTCATCAAGGATTGCCTCATAGCATTTCAATTTATTATATATATATATAGTGCCAGACTCCCTCATTTATTATTCTGTCTATTTTTTTGAAGTTTAGAGAAACCAGATATTTATTTATTTGTTTAAGAGTTTTACCAGAAAAGCATACTGAGCAGGGTACTGCTCAATTCTAGATGCACCCTGGGGGTGTTGGGATAGGGAGGGTACATATTACAATACGTTTTTGATACATTCATATGACCAGCATTGATAACAGCATTCTTATATACAGATCAGCTAACATCGGAAGTAAAAAAAAAAACAATATACAGGCGAAATAGCTAGCAATACATACATTTTTGCAGAGTAACAGCAGCATACATTTATACAGAGTAGTCAACAGCAGGAGTAGATATACTGATGTGAATGGTCAGCAGACGACATGCCTGCTTGGGCTTCAGCAGTGCAAGTTGCATGGAAAAGTAGTGGGGAAGTGTGTCTTGAGTAGTGCATTGAGGTGAGGTGTGCTGAATATCAACTGGCAGGGAATTCCATAAGTTTGGCATCCGGTAGCTGAAAGCAGCCTGGCCAGATGCGGTGGCCATGTAGGGGATGTGAAGAAGCCGGGAATCAATGTTCATGAGCGAGTAGGCCGGTGGGGGCAATACTGCTATGGCGTCCACAAGGTAGGAGAGGAGTGACTGGGACCAGAACTTCATAGTAGTTCTAACACAGTGTATCAATCTCTGATTGTGGAGAGATGGGAGGTCTAAGGAGTGGTAGAGGTCACAGTGATGGGTAAGGGGAGGGCAGTCCAGGGAGAAATGGCAGAAAGAGTGGAAGAAAGGATCTAGTCTAGCCAGGGAGGACTTAGGGGCTACACAGTAGACTACATCCCTGTAGTCCAGTATTGGGAGGATCATTTTTTGAACGATTGCCAGGCGTGTAAGCAAGGGGATGCAATTTTATTACAGTATAATGCACCCAACATGGGGTGCAGCTTCTTATGTGTGGCATCAATTTGCACGGTGAAGTCAAGATGCTGGTCTAACCAGATCCCCAAGGTATCTGAAGGAAGTACAAACCTCCAAGGGGGAGCCATCTAGTGTGTGGAAAGTGGGGGAGATGGGGAGGTGGGAGAGTTTTACCCTAGTGCCAAATGTTAGGGAGACCATTTTCTTGGGGTTTAGGAATAGCTGATGAGAATGAAACCAGAGTGGTACATTGTCGAAGTCCTGCTGTAGACAGGTAGCTTCTGCGGAGGGAGATGGCCTAGAGGCATACAGAACTGTGTCATCTGCATACATGTGAATGGACGTATGAGGGCAGGCCACAGAGAGATCATTGAGGAAGATGAAAAACAACAATGGGCCTAGGATGGAGCCTTGTGGGACCCCGGTGGTAATAGGGAGTGAGGTGGAAATGTCAGAGCCAATGCAGACCGACTGGGACCTGCCTGCCAAGTAAGACTGGAACCAGCCGATGGCAGGCCCAGTCATTCCAGCTTGGGCAAGCTTAGACAATAACAGGGCATGACAGACCGTGTCAAAAGCCTTAGCCAGGTCAATGAAGATAGCCACAGTGATTTTCCCTTTATCCATTGCTGATAGGATGGTGTCAGTGAGATGGAGGAGAGAGGTGATGGTGGAGTGAGTTTTCCTAAAACCACCCTGGTATGGAGTGAAGAAGGAGGTGGAGTCGAGAAAATTGGAGAGCTGGGAGAGTACAAGGCATTCCTGAATTTTGGCTAGGTTGGGGAGATATTTCTGTGTTCCAGTCATTATCTGAAAACTAAGTTTCAGTGATACAACAGATGTCAATTTCTCTACTAACAAGGACATGTCATAGTTCATCCAATTTGTTTGTTAAGCTTCGTGCATTGGTTAATAGAATTTTGATTTCCTTGAAGTTTTCCTGGTGGATACAGTTATTGATCAATACATTATTACCATGATTAGGTGCAATATTAAGGCTATTCAGTCCTGGTATTGTATTTCTTTTCCTTGAACTTATATTTTTGTTATTTTTCTTTTTGTAAGCTATATTATTTTGGTTACTCAAATATTTGTTTAAAAAAGTAAAGGTTTGGGTACATCCCCTTCCCCCCATAACTTAGTTTAAAAGGCACACATACGTACCTGCTGTACTCCACCACCAACTTGCTCAACCTTGAAGAAAGATTCCGCTTCCAAAGCTGCCATCTTGTAAAAAAGTCCCTGCTAGGGCTCTCCCCCCCCGGGGTCACCACCTCTCTGCAGTGTGCCTCCCCCTCAGTGTCCACCTGCAGCACTGTCAAAACCTCCCTTATTGTCCCCAGGGTAAGGACCTCTATGGCCCAGAAATCCTTTTGCTATCAGGCTCCCTCCTGGTTCAATTCCCTCCCAGCCAACATAACTGACTCCACTAAGCTTGATCCTTTCAAGGTCTCCCTCAGAAGCCATCTAACAAGCACTCGCTGCTGCAACTACACGTAATCCCCCACCTGCCCCGTACCCTCACCCCTAGGCTGGGTCTGCCCTGTCTACTTTTGTTGTATATACATGGGGTCTCAGGCAACATCTGCTGACTAATGTAATAAAATATCCCTGGTTGCTACCTGACGTGGTACTCGTGTTCCTATATTACGACTACTGTGACCTACCTATTACCAAACATGTGCCACCAGTGAATGCCTGCAACACTGGTTGTTTTTTTAATCTGAGTGTTATGTACTGTACTGTTTTGTTTACTGTGATGTATTGCTCTCTTGACGAGGTGCCTTTGTAAAGGAGTCTTTGACTCAAAGGTCTGTAAACCGATGATCTAATAAATAAATAAAATAAACAAAATTCCATCTATGTAATTATTTAGCTGTTGACTGAGGAGTTGTGACCCTGCTTTATTTAAATGAAGCCCATTTCTGCTCTACAGTTCAATATTGCCAGTATATTCTTCCCAATGGGTTATACAATTGATGTTTTGCTTCAGGCACCATTGTCTAAGCCAGTTGTTTATCTCTTTTAAAGTGCAATTGTGTTGGTATATTGCTCTGGGGATAGGGAGTATTTCAGATAAAAGCAAAATCACAGCCTAGATTTACAAGTTTGTTGGCTAGAACAAATAGTTCCTGCTTAATCTGTTGAGGGTGCTGGTGAAAAATATTGTTAGCCCCTGCATGTATAATTACTATTTTTTTAATGTTATTTGGGCAAAGTATATAATTGGTCATTTTTGTGATATCTGATATTTTGGCACCCCTGAAACATGACAGAGTTCTGTGAGCTTTGTCTTTGTCACAGATTGCTCTGTCAAGTCCTTTAATAATAGAATCACCGAGGACAACTATTTCAGTTTCTCTTTGTTGAGTTACCTCAAATTCCATGTTTATAGTTGACATGTTAGATTCAATTTGCTCTGGAACATCGGGTATGGTAACTAATATTATTAAAGGTGTCTCTGTAGTGTTATCACTTTGATTTTTGCCCATATTTTGAGGTGTATTATTTGCTACTGTAAGTGTATCTGGTATTATTTCTTCCTCTAAAATGCCAGACACACTCACTATTTCATCTTGGGTGGCATCTAGAGTTAAAGGATCAAATATATTAGAAATCTGTAAGTTGAAGTGGTTGGCTTTTCAACCCCTCTTTTTTTGGGGGATGTTTTAGGTGTTATACCTGGTACCAGACATCCACTGGATCGTTGCTATCTTCTTCTTCCCTTACTCTTTTTTATTTAGTGGAGTATTATTTACAAGACTAGGAGCACTATTACAGTTTACACTGTTAACTAAAGGCGTTGGTGTGCAGACTAGGTTTGTTGCATTTTGCACTGAGTGTGCTTGTAGACAAACCTGAAAATGGTCGGCCATATCTAATTGGCTTTGTTCAATTTCACCAAGCCTTTTGTTAAACTGGGCTAACATGTATGACATATCAGCATGTTCAGTGCATTTGGAACAAGTAAATTGGTTATCTGAAGGATGGGCAGGGTCTATCAGATACATATTGCATGACAAACATAATATGCCTAGTTCTCCTTTAACTGTTTCAACAAAGGTTTCCATGGTTTTATCTACTGCAACAAGACAAATAATGAAAGGGTAGGGGTGGAGGCAGTGGAGCTTAAAATGCTTAGGTTTGGGAAATTACAACCCTATGCACTCCATAATAGATGTAGTACTTACAGCTGCTGTATTATCCCAGTTGTCTCACCTTACTCACCTGACACTCCTAACACACACGGCCACATGTGTCTTTGCGTGTGTCGAAGCATGCTATGCCATGCTCGCCCTGCTCACTGAGGGCTTTGTTTTAAAGGGTGTAGGGACCTGGAAATAGTATTCATGGGTCATAAAACCCTTCGTGTACAGTGCACTCTAAAAACTTACCAAGATGCCTAAAAACTGTTGCACTAAGCACATTTGGCTGTTACAATGCTGCAGATTACAGTTTATTGAGCCCCCAGAAGAAAATAAAGTAATATTTAACAGGTTGTAGTTTGTCGTGGATCAGACAGAACTACAAAACTCTCTTCCTGGTTCCTGATTATCAGGAACAAGGTCTCCAGGCATTTAAAAAAACACACGTAGGTCTATTTCAATAAACAAATGTTCATTTAGGCTAGGGTCACATACCAAAAGGCATATGAAATAGGTATATGCAGAATAATGTGAATTAGTTCTCCCTGCTCACCGAGGGCTTTGTTTTAAAGGGTGTAGGGACCCAGAAGTAGTATTCGTGGGTCACAAAACCCATCATGTACAGTGCACTCAAAAAACTTAAAAAGATGCCCAAAAACTGAAATAGGTATATGCAGAATAATGTGAATCAGTTTAACCTTATTGCAGGCATTATTCAGATGGGTATATGCCCCACAGAAGAAGCAGGATTTGGGCTGGCCAGCACAGAAGATGAAACCTCTATCCCTCCCCGGAAAAAAATAACTAGGTAGATGCTGTTTAGTCCCATTGTTTTGTGGCAACTGTACTGGAATGCGTCAACCCCCAGTCCAGATCTGGAGGGAATCCATAACGGGGTCCAGGTGACCTAACACTGTACATTTAGTACACAGCCAATAGAGGATATCCCCAATAGCCACCCCTCACTTTTAAAGAGGACAGTAATGGTCCAAAAACACTGGCTTAGTTAGGGGTATGGCAATGAAAGGAGACCAAATAAAAGTGTTCCTCACCTCTTGGTACTGCTGCCAGAAGGTTTCTAGGCTAGTGGCTGTCTTGAAACTCAAATCAAAGTTTGGGTCCCAAGAGGTATGGAGGTCCATGGCTGAGAAGCCCATATTTTCCAGAATTAAAGAATGACCCACTTACAACATTTCAGGATAGGTCTCCAGACCTCTTCTGTACTCTTAATGCATACTGCATTCAGTCTTTTTGCAATGTCAGGGTGGTCACGAAAAAGGCCTGCATACGTCCTTGCATTCAGTCCAATACAGGATGAGGATGGGGTAGGGCCACTGCCCTACTATTCAGATGAAGGCTCAGGCCTCATTCACTGGGGGGGGTTGCCTTATGGGATTTATTGTGCAGAGACCAGTAATCGAAACCACTCCCAGTACTAGAGTTGGAGATAAGAGGGGGAACCCATCTTTCCCTGGAATACTCCTAGGGTATACTTTTAAAACAGGGTGCTGCATCATCTCTAAGGTAGAAGGAAGGTGTAATGGATCCTTTACCCCCCTCCATGTCTATTTGGGTAGTAGAAGAACGTCTAGCAGGTTGGGTCCCTTGTGGGTGAATCCAGCTCACATCAGTGAGGGCCTGGGCTATAGTGACTCCAATTACTGAAATATTTTGATCATAGTTGGGGGGATCCACCACCTCCCCCAGTCCAAAGGAAAATTTCCAACCAGCACTACAGTCCATTAACCACACAGCTACGCAGGCCACACAACTGATGCAGAGCTGACTCACACAAAGGGTAACATTAATCCCAACAAAATTAAAATAAAGGACCATAGGTACTGACAAACACCCAATTAAGTGATCTGTGTTATATAAATAAAATATATCTGACTTGTTTTATATTATAACTAAACTGGGCCCAGGAGATAGCCCTTGGTAAACTAACAATGTCTCCTCCAGGTTTCTTAGGGTTCAACATCCAAGAAGCAGTGATGAGTTGTTAAGGAACCCTAAGAAGTTACAGTGGGATACTCTTCATTATACAATGGCAAGAAAATTTCCTGGACTGTGATTGGTCAGTGTGTGCCTGAGACAGTGATGATATTATACAATAACATCACTGTGTGGATTTGTTGGAGGATGATGTTGTTTTTTTTTCAGAAAGAAAGATACATTGCCACACTAAAAATCTACTAAAACCTTTTTTAAATATTTTTTTATTTTGTATAACATCGAGCCATTGTATAATTGCAATAAAGCACTCCAAGGTGTGTGTTATTGTGTAATAATGTCACTCCTGGGGTGGTGGAAGCAATCAGCTTCACCTTGTGCTTCAACCTACCCCAGGAGTGACGTTATTACATGATAACACACACCTTGTCATGCCTTATTGTTTAATTAGCCAAGAGACATCTCCAGAACCTCATTTACTTTTTATTAAAGGGAAACAATGGAAAAGACAAAGCTTTCCTCAGACACTGCAGAAACTCTCAGTTAGTGCTGTCAGACAGTAACAACTTTATTTAATGATTTAGAACAGCTACCCACAACTTCCACTTCCTGTTGCTGGCAGCAGCCATTTCATGAGCAACAGTGAGCTTCCTAAGCTAACTGTATGCTAATATGCCTGTTTGACCTCAGCTATTGGTTGACAGGACATATTAGCATAAAGTGAGCTCAGGAAGCTCTCTGCTACTCATGAAATAGTGGCTCCCAGCAATAGAAAGTGAAAGTTGAAGGCCATTGTTTAAATTACAAAAAAATCAATTAGAGTTGTTTGTTAAAAAATGTTACCATCTGAAAGCACTAATCAGGCATTTTTGTAGTGCCTGTGTAAAGCTGCACCTTTTCCACTGCTTCCCTTTAAGTGTTTCTTGTTTGTTTGTTTTTTCCAGCTCAAATTCAGTTATGAAGGGAAATGTGATCGCTTTGGAATAAACAGTGAAAAAAAGAATGCAGCATTAGTTAACAGATACACCTGCAGAGCAGGATCATGTTTACTGATCACCTCAGTATCTGGGTTTCATTTTGTGTCAGTGTTTTAGCCATTTTTAAGTACTCAATCTTTGGTTTTTTGAAGAACTCAACATTTTAAATTTCCAATCACATTAACAGAACAACCAAACTCACAGTAAATAGGCATTCAAAATAGAGAGCCCCACATATTCAAACACAGCCATTTGAGCAACATGAAATAATGCATGGCCATCAGGGAGGCATATTCATAAAGCAATATATCCTGTCTGACGTGCCGTATGAATGAATATTGGGCTATGGTGGCACTGTGAACAGTGTATATGTATGGCACACAACAGCCCCTAGCTGGCAACAGACAATCAGGAGCAAAGGGTGATAGCCCAACCCAAATGGAGTAGTGCCTTTGCTTCTGGGTGCCATACTCAGAGGTCTGCATGCTAATGACATTATTTTCCCTAGGTGCTAAGAGGTCATTTGCATACCATTATGTGGTCAATAGCAGCTCTGCACAATGCTTACATGCATATGCATGCGCTGCTGCATTGTGTAGAGCTTTGACCATTGCTCTCATCCTCATCTGATCCATGTACAATTATGCATAACTCTCTGGCAGCCTAGTGGTACCCTCAACTGCCTCAGTCCCTGTTGTGAAATTAAATTACCCTGGCAGTCCAGTGGTTCACAGTTACAACCCCAATACCCGTTATGAAATCAAATTGCCATGGTAGTCCAGTGGTATCCCCCCCCCACTCTGATCCCAACTGTGAAATAAAAGTACCCTGGTAGTCCCCTGACACCCAATTAAATCCTGATACTTGTGGTTAATCAATGTTACCCTCATAGCCCAGTGTTGTCTCGCTCTCATCCTAATTCTCACTGTTTAAAGGAAGCACCCTTTCAATTCAGATTCCAAGCACTGGGGTTGTCTCTGATCTACTCTCTCTCTTGTTTTACCTGCTAACCAGCTTGATTTGCATTTTTATGCACACCACCATTTTTTTGTATTTTTGGCCCCATCCTAAACTGCTGTTAAAAGTTATTTCTTTCTTGATAGCTGTAATTATACCTGACAAACATTTATAATACCTGAAGTACTTCCATTAACAGGACAGAATTTTTAAGTAACAAAGTTCTGTGTGTCATAAAAATATGGAATTTTATGGATATAGGAGCCCCATATTCAGAGCTGGCTGCAAGTGCAGTGCAGTCTGTAAAGCTGCATCAAAAATAGCACACAGCTAGTTCTGAGCAATATTCAGCCAGTTAGCATGCACTAACAGAATGCACTAACTGCCTGAATATCAGGCCATGTCAACACAGCGCTAAACTAATATGCACTGCATCAACATGGCCCAAGGCTGTATATAGCCCACAGGAGATAGTGCTGCCCAAAACAGGATAGTGCCAGGACTCCTGTGGACTATATTCAGCCCAGGCATGCAAAAGAGTTTATTGGGCATGCAATGAGCTAAGGAGTCATTTGCATGCCCATTATGGGCTCATTTGCATCGGTGCAGCAGACCCTAGTGCCAATGCAGGGTGGCAGCGGTAACACTTCCCTGGTGTCTAGTGGACCTTCCTCCCCCCAATAGCCCTGTATTATCATGTACATAGCCCTCTCTGGTGTCTAGTGGACTCCCTCCTTCCTTCCCCCCCTCAATTGCCCAGGTTCCCATCTATGGAAAAGTACAGTCCTCTGGTGGGCTAGTGCCCCCCTCCACACTGGGTGCCACCGATCCACCCTCCTGATTAACACTCCCTACCCACCCATCAGCTGAGGACCCCGGCCCCACACTCTCCTTCACCCTAGTCACCCCTCACCTTTTCAGGTAGGGACAGATCAGCAACAGGCACAGCCCTCCGCTTGCCTCCGAGTCCTCAGTCTTCTCTCATCTGATACTCAAAAAGTGCATGCTTCAAACCCACTGAAGAGCAGATCTAGTTGCTTGGACACCCTAGCTGACAGATGCAGTGGGAGCACATTGTGTTGATGAATCCTCAACATGTACTTTTGAAAAGCCTCCACAAAGTCTGAAGATAGGATATATAGCCAGAGGAATCAGCAGTAGGCAACAGGAGGTTATACTGACCCTTTACAGGTTGTTGGTGGGGCCATATCTAGAGTATGGAGTAAGTTACTGGTACCCACACCTTAAAAAGGACAACCTGCTGGAGATGGTCCAGAGGTGGGCTATGAAGATGAGTGTGGGCCAGCAGGGTAAAACATATGAAGAGAGGTTGGCAGCCTTGTATATATACTCCCTGGAGGAGAGGAGGGAGAGAGGACATGATAGAGACCTTCAGGTACTTGAAAGGAATAAATAGGGTGGAGAAGGATAGTCTCTTTAAGCTACATGGCAAATTAAACATGAAGTGACTCGGCCTTAAGCTGGGGTGTGGGGTTTGGCAGATAGGTTAGAAAACACTTCTTCCCAGAGAGGGTGGTGGCCAGTTGGAATGCACTGCTGGAAGAGGTGGTCTCAATGAAGATGATGGGAAGCATCAAGAGAGGCTGGGATATACATAAGGGAAAGTAAGGGTCATAGTAGGAGCAGATGGAAAGGATGGGAGGACTGGGGGGCAGGGTCAGTAGTGTAAACTGAGGACCCTGCAATATGGGTAAACTTGATAGACCATATGGCCTTATTCCGCTGTCTCATTCGTATGTTCATATGATTACAATATCATAGCATGAATCCCGAGGTTTTGGTAATATTCTACCATAATGATGTAAAAACAAACAAAAACAGAATCCTGCTATGTTAGAATGAGGGCTTTAACTAACAAAAAAGTTTGAAAAATATATACTGAAAATAGCACGTTAGGTTAGAAAACATGTTTTGACTATTAGGTCTTTGCTTCTGAATGGTCTATGAAGAAGCAAAAGTAAGCAACACTGGTAAGAGGAATTGATATGCTGAATAGACTGCATGACTTTGCTGAGTTTTTCTTTTTGGGTAACTCAGAAGAAGGCAAAAAAGTCAAAATGCATTGTTTTCTATTTTCAGTGCTAATTTATTATAACCCTTTTTTTTATTTGTACTGTAATCATTGCCATGATTTAGGTGGATATGCCTCCAACAAGGTGATTCCATATTATGAGACTTTATATTTGGATATAAATATTCTGGCTGGCTCTGCAAAGGATTCCATCTGGGCACTATTAAATTAACAAAGTCTTTCAACTTGGAGATGTGGAGTTCTGTTCTCTGTGTGATGAGTTCTAATTTTAGGAGTGCTACTGGTCCAAGTAAAGACAGGAATGGACCTTATTCATCACTGATTAGTTGTGTGTATATATACTGTATATATTGGACTAAATTCCCAAAACCTTTGCTGTTAATTTTCAGGGTTTATGTTTGTTTGTTTGTTTATCAAGGGAAAAATGCACAGCCATCTGAGCAAAAATGCTCATTTAAAAACAGGTCCGATGTTCAATTAAAATTTTGTATTTATTTATTTACTTATTGAATACAATCGGAATTAATACCTTTGAGTCACAGACTCCTTTACAAAGGCTCCACGTCATAGAAAACAATGCAGAGCATACAGTGTACAGACATCACAGTATAAATAGCAGTGTGGGAAATATTACACCTTACAAATGATACATGGCAAATTACAACAGGTGGATGTGGTACAGGATAATTTCAACAATCAAAGACAATGCAGTACAGTGGCATGATATAATAAATACAGTAAATAAAGAGGCAATCATACAGTACAGTAGTTGTTATAGAGAAGAATTTATGACTGGAATGTGCAAACAGTGCAGTCCAGTAAGTGTCAGCTAGTCTGAGGCTTGGGTAAGACCAAAACCAGGGACTGGCACTCTAGAAGCAGGGCCAAATGGGTCCATTGTCATGGCAGTTATAGGTCGTGGGTAGGTCAGGTACAGTCACAAGTGGAGTCACGCAAGATATTGCTATGGAGAAGGGATCTGAACAGTCCTAGGGTAGGAGCCAGGAGGACTAGTATGGGCAGTGAGTTCAACCAATTGGGGGTGTGGTATCTGAAAGTTCTTTACCCCATGGAGGTTTTACAGCAGGGAACCTGGTAGAGCAATTTCTCAGCGTGATGTGTGTGTCTGGTGCTATTGGGAGGGGGGAGCAGCATCACAAGAGCAGGGGGCGTGAGGCCAGTCATGATTTTCTTGGCAAGGAGACAGGTCTGGTACTTTAGACTATCATCGAAATTAAGCCAGTTCATACTGGTATACAGCATACAGGTGTGTGTAAGCCAGTCACATTCTGTGGCCAGTCTACAGGCTTTATTCAGGGAAACCCTAATTTTGTTGAGGGAGGTGTTGTTGGCAGCGCCATAGAAGATAACCCCATAATCAATGAGTGACAGGATGGAGGAGGAGATGGCTAGCTGTAGGGCTTCAGGGGGGAGACAGTGCTTGTAGCGGTGGAGCAGACCAATACGCACATTTACAGCTGTATTAAGTCAGCAGATATGTTCATGGTAGGTTAGCACTGAGTCTAGAGTACCCCTAAGTATTTAAAGGTAGAAACTTGTTCCAGGGTCTCATTATGGGACTTATGGATGAGCAAGGGGTGGTTACTGAACTTGTTTTGGGCATGGGAAAACAGCATGGATTTTGTTTTTTTTATAGTTTAGAACAAGCCTATGGTCAGTAAACCAGGATTCAGCCTCATTAAACGACCCTTGGAGGGCTACTTGGAGGGCGGTAGGGTTGGTGTGGGTGCTGAATAAAACCGCATTGTCTGCATATAGAAGGAGACTCCTAGAACAGGCCTTGGGCAGGGAGTTGAGGAATAGAGTGAAAAGTAAGGGGCCAAGGACTGACCCTTGGGGGACCCCAGATATAACTCTGAGGGGGGATGATAAGGTATGCCCTAATCTGACTCTCTGGGTTCTGTCAGACAGGTAGTTTGAGAATCAAGTGGTGGCATCCTGTGAAAAATCTATTTGGGTTTGCGAGGTTAGGAGAAGTGAGTGGTGGACGGTGTCAAATACTTTGGAAAGATCTATATAGACAGCACCAGCAATCTGGCCTACATCCAGGGTCACATGGATAGTGTTGGTATATTCCAAAAGTGTGGTTGTGGTGCTATGGTTTTTTCAGAAACCATGCTGTTTGGGGCAGAGGAGATTGTGTTGAGCAAGGTAGTCTGTGACTTGGATGGTGACTATCTTTTCAAGAACTTTGGAGAGAGGGGGTAGAATTGAGATGGGTCGATAATTACTAGGCAGGATTTGGTCACCACTCTTTAGGAGCGGAATGATAAGGGTAATTTTCCACATGGAGGGGAATTGACCTAGGGCAAGGAAGCGGTTTAGCAGGGCAGTGAGGGGGTAGACTACTTCAGGAAGAGTGAGCCTTAGTATTTTAAGATTGAGATTGTCACTGCTGAACTGGGATTTGCCGAGTGCATTTAGCAGGAGGGGGGCATCATCACGCTGGTAGATGACTTTGAAGAGAAAAGGGGTACTTGGGTGGGTGTCAATGTTATGGTGGGGGTGGGTGCAAAAAAGTTGGCAGGGAGCATGCCGTTGAGGTCCGAGAATGAGGAGTTCAGTGCATTTGCTATTGTGTCAGGGTCCATGGAGATACCATCATTTACCAGTATAATTACCAGTATCGGGGGGGACATTAGAGATTTTCCCACTAAGATCTTTGAGGGAGTCCCAGAAATTACATCCCTTCACCCAGTAGGTGGTGAGGGCTGCTCTGTAGTATTCTGCCTTTGCCTGTTGGACCTGCCAAGTGCAGCAGTTCCTGGCCTCATAATAGCGTTGCCTATCAGCGGGCATCCCAGTCTCCAAGGCTATGAACCAGAGAGTGTCTCGGTGGCCCATGAGGTCCAGAAGGGACTGGGACATCCAAGGGGTGTCAGCTCCTTTAATGACTTGTTTGCAGAAGGGTGCAAAAAGGTCACAAGCAGAATTGAAGGAATTGACAAAGTACTCCAGGGCAGAATCAACATCAAGCGAGCCAACAATGGGAGACCAGTCCCAGCTGATGAGGTGGTATTTCAAGGACTGTAGCTTGCCTGGCCTGAGTTTTTGCTGAAAGCTAACTTTAGTAGGTGCCTTTGTAGCCAGATAAGACCAGCGCCTGAGTACTAGCAAGTGGTCACTCAGTGCATCAGGTAGCACGGAGACCTGGGTGAATTTGTGATGTGCGATTAGTAAGAATTAGGTCGATGAGGGTCGAGGTACCTGTTCTCTGGTTGTGTCGGGTGGTAGTGGGCACAACTTGAGATAGACTGAGGGTGGCTGCAGTATCCCTATATGGAGTGGCACTATCTGCTAACCAATTGATATTAAAATCACCCAGGGCAATAATTTCTGCCTTATCTGGGTGTTGCTGGAGGTGAGCGGGAACTGACTGGAATGCACTTTTTTGATTCCTGGGCAGGATGTAGATAGAGGAGATAAAGAGAGGTGCCCTGGAAGGAGCAACATTAACTTGGAGGGAGAGGACCTGGGCACCATGGTCAAGAGCTGGGGAAGGTAGAGTGAGACCTTGGAGGCTGTCATAGAGGTAAATTGCACAACCTCCCCCTTTTTTGGCTAGTCTGTCAGCCCAAAATATGGTGTACCCTGTCAGAGCTACTGTAGAGTCAGGAGTGCAGCTATTTAGCCAGGTTTCTACCACTGAGATAATGTCTTGTTGCTGTTGAGCAACCCACCCTTGTAGATTATCAAATTTCTTTAGCAAACTGCAGATGTTGATGGAGGCTATACAGAGTTCCCCAGGTGCATTCTGATTAGTTGGCGGCAAGGGGGTAGGACCAGGGTTAGGGTAGATGTTTCCAGAGATCAGGATGAGTAGCATTAATATCCGAAGGGAGGTAAGCTTCAGATTTGTTAATGCCCTGGAGCATGTTCAGGTAGTACAAGCGGGGAACAGCACACAGACAGGGGTGAGCATATTTCTTAGGAAGGGAGAGGCAAAACAAGGCAGTGTCCAGCGGGAGGTAAGGCCTAGAATACAGTGGCCAGAGATGGGTGGGGGGATCTCGGGAGTCCTATGGGTCGAGGTAGAAAAAAATTCACTGCTCATTGCAGTGTGATGGTAAGTAAAATCACCACATAAAAGGGTGTCACAGATGCCACTACTGCATGCACTATCCTCCCCAGTGGACCTGTATGCATATCCCAACCTACTGTAATACTGGTTGTTCGCTGGAGAAAAACAGGTGACCAGGTTGGGGCATGCAGTGGACAGTAGCCATCTAATGTCTCTTTCACAAAGCCACATATATATGGCTGAGGGTGGCCAGGATGGTGCATATTTTTTTGCAGGAAGCACCTGTTATAGGTGCTTCACATCCCCCTCACTGTTTCCAGTCCCAGGATTGGGATAGCCTCCACCAGGAACTGTTGATCCCTGCCTGACCCTCTTCTTAACCATGGGTACTAGGGCATGGGCCAGCCTGTAGTGAAAGGTATTTATTGTTCCATAAAAAATGCATTTCACTATGGAATATGGCAGTCCACTGTGTGGCCTTATGTATTCTTGACTTCCTTCTGACTGCGGACCTGGAGATTTACTAGGTGGCTAGACTGGTATTCTAATAGGAAGCCCAGTGTCAAGCTTAACTCCTCCTCCATGGCCACACAGGTCTGCCCCTTAGCCACACTCTGCATGAAAGTATGGAGGTGGAGAGTGAAGTGAATTGGTATACTAGGTGTGCACTGCAGAACCACAGTGCATAGCTCCATGTTCCCGCAATGCATGCTTTGCATGTTTTCCCGTACCTTTAGTGAATCCAGTTCATCATTTGCAAAATAAGTCAAATATGCAGTATTTAAGAAACATTGCAGAAACACGAAAACACCCAAACCAGTTAGAAGCTAGACAAGGCTATCTCCTTTGATCATAAAAGCACTACCACTTCATCTGATTATAGTCACTGACTGTGTATGATAAATGGAAGTCCTTACACATTAACCATTATTGACATGCAGTTTGAGAGTTGCATTTTTAGAGATGCTGTTGCTGTGGAGCTCAGGTCATAGCAGGTCCTTCCTGGTGGAGCACTGTACAGGTACTGTACATATCAAACATTGTAACATTGCACGAATGAGAAAGCAACAATAACACAAACCTATTGGTGGAAATGCAACAGGTGACTAAAGTTGAAGGGGGGATTAATCACTGGTAATGCCCACTCCAAGCCTGCAATAATCATGGCCTTAAGTAGCCTCCTATCGGGATCGTGCGTACTAACTCAGTGAGTATTGTCCTTCAAGTGGCACCTCAAAGTGTTTCTTACCAGCTGTTTCCTATGAGATAGCAAGTCCTCCAGTAGCGAGTTGCAAGTCTGGTAGTGAGCGCAGAGTGTGATCGGTGAGAGAAGGACACAGAAAGCACATTCTAATTCTGTCATCTAATCGGCAAACAGGTGTTAATTTATTTAGCAGAGCAAAAAAAGTAGCAGCAGTACAATTATCATAGTGCGCCGTATAGTCGCATTTAGCAATTCACATTTCCCCCACAATGCACTACTGTAACAGATCATGTTCACATAGTAATGGAGGACAAAGCATTAAACACATTGAAAAAATGAGTAAGTTTTGACAGTGATATGAATGTGATATACTAGCAGAATGTTATGCAAACTTCATCAGTTTCAAAAGTAGTAAATGCTATATAAATGTATGTGGACTCTGCAATGTGGACATGCATGTTGTGAAATAACAGCGCTGAAAAGTAATGAAAGTGAACCATCATTTGTTAATAAAAAAATACTGTGTTTCCTCACATTTGTAACATTCTAAGTCATACTACATTGTAATAATACCTGCCTTGCACTTGCCATGTTACAAGTGCATTAATGCACTCCAGAGTCGGGCTCTACTTGGGAATTAATGCCCGGTTGCTGGTTGGAAGCAACCCCCCGAACCGGGCATTAATTCCATAGCAGAGCCCTCCTCTGTCATGCATTAATGCTTACTTGTTACTTCATCAAATTTATTTGGAACCATCTGAACCGACACAAAACAACATTTTACCAATTCGACACACATCATATATAGAATAATACATGGTGTTTTGTGCTTAACGAGAAATTTGCACATACTGTATCTGAGGTGCTAGATGCTTAAATAAACCCTGAGAGGGAAGTTCAAAGGGTTTATTTAAGCATGCAACACTGAGGGTATGCGTAAAATTCAAGTTTTACACACAGCCCAATGTTTTATTTTATATAATTGCTGGGTATAATTTTTTTGCCATAGCAATTAAATAAAATAAAAGATGTCCCTGTGTGGCATCGGTCCAGTTGAGTTTCAGCATGGTCTGTGATCTGAAGTGCCTGATGTAAGAAACATTATCCTTTTTTCTTCTTTTTTTTAAAAGAAGCCCAGTTTAAAACATGTTAGCCCAGTGAATTTTTTTTAAAGAACTTACTGCTGAGTCTGAGTGGTGATGAAGTCTGCAGTGATAAGGAATAATGGCTGGTGCTAATTAAGGGAAGAGCTACGGTTGACGCATGAGCACAGCAAGGGAAACCTGGTGCGTGTTCGCTTTTATAACCCATTGGTTATAACCATGAATTATAACTGGGTTTCCCGTAGGGAAAAAATGGAACCCAGTTACTATTACCTTTTTATGCTTTCGCCTGCAACGCTTGTGAAAGCACAGGAAGATTATGTGTAGTAAGGATAATCAATGAGATGTGTGTTATTCAGTGTGGATGTATGTACTTGAAAATGTAGTGGAGTGTCATTAAATGAGTATTGGCTTAGACAAAAATCAGAAAAAAGTTTTACAAATTTTGATTTTTTTTTAAACATAATGAATTTCTGAATGTGCATTACAATTATCAGTACAACTGCAAAATACTGATATGAGAACACTGTACTTGTACAATATATCACTGTTGTTCTAACTTTAAGCTTTCTGTAAAAAAATAATAAATAAAACACATAGCTCTGAGTCCTATTCCAAAGTTATTTCCATTTGAAGAAAGGGCTAACCTAATTTGTTTGTAAATAAAAGCTTTGCATCAGGTCAGTATCAGGACAGTATGTGGTCGAGATACAGTACTCATGTTTCAATATAAAGATTTATCAATTATTGTAAACTAGATCATGAAACTATATCGATGAACAACAAATGTTAATGATAAAACTTCAGAATACCAGTAGAGCAACACAGTACATATATAGTATATCAGTATTGCTGTAACTACAAGCTTTGATTCAAAAATCATGTACTGTAGGTTCCTAGCCTCTCTGGTTCCAGAGTTATCACCTTTCAAATTTTTTAGAAAAGGCTAACTCTGGAATAGTTAGAGATAGAAGCCTAATTTTCAATGAAAGCTTAGCATCAGGGGAGAACAAAACGAATATGTGATAGCAAAACAGTGGTCAATTACAGTATCAATACAAACTAATTATTGTAAACTTTAGTAAGAAAATGCATTGATAAATGTTGTAGTTGAACCATCCCAGTGGCATTGAGGGTTGAGGCACTGAACGCCACACCTTGTGCTATGCCGGTGACCCAGGTTCGGGAAAGAGCCCAGGTTGTTGGGAGTTGGCTGGAGGGAGGAGGATTGAGCATCCCAATGGATGCTCTCCTCCTCCAAGGTGGGGTGAGTTACCGGGCAGTGGACATGCCCGCAGCACTACTGCTGGTGGAAGCACAAGTGTTAGGACACACGGCTCTTTGGAGTCAGGGTGGGGAGGGTGTTGCTGGATGCTTGACTATGGTGTGCACCAGCACACCATCAGTCTGGACATCAAGTCACTGGCGCCTTCAGGGGTAGGGACCTAACAACAGGGAAAAATGTAAAAAAATCCCTGGGGCATCGTGCACCATGATACCAGGATCCCAGTATGTCGGAACCCGGTGGAGGAACCGGGAGGGGGGTATGAAGCCTCCCTCCCCGGATGGCCCATGGTAAGTAAAAAAAAATGCTGTAATTGATAAAAAATAAATATCGATAAATGAACACTATGTTTCCCATGACCACTTTATTTGTCTTTAATGACATTTGGTGCAGGATCTCCTCTTGCAGTTATTTGATTATATTTATAAGCATTTAGGGTATGAGTTTCAAAAGGATCCATCTAAGATGCAGCCACCATTACTTTCACAAGGAAACTGCATGCAAACCTGTTAGATCATCTATTAGATGGCCCAACAGCATTCAAAGTATGCATCCAATACCAGGCGCAGGTGCATCGATACTAGATGCAACACACAATTGCATCTGTTTTCTGCTACACATTGTGACTTTTTGTTGTAAACAGATGCAAATTCTGAAAATAGCAGCAGGGATGCATGGAGAAAAATAGATGAATACAGGCACAGGCACAGCTTGCATTTTCATCAATGTCCAAGCCATTGCCTATGTTACTTCCTGCTGTCAAGACTGAAGAGGGCCCCTGACCAATGCACTGACCCAGTGAACAAATAAATAAATAAAATACTTATTTATTCATACAATGCTAACTAAAAGCTTCCATTAGAAAATAAGTTCCTTACCCCACAGGCTCAAACGTTCCTTCCAAAGAATTAATTTCTATAAAGGGCAAATGCTGAAACCATTAAGGGTAGCAAATTGATTGTTATATTGAAAACTTGGACTCAGTGTTGCTGTTGGGAGATACTGAAAAGGAGTGAAGTTTGAAAAGGAGCTTCAGAAAGAGGGACAATGTTAGAAAGGGAGTTTGGCAAGGAGTGACAAATATTACTTTTAAGTTTTGTTGTAACACGTTTCTGCTAGCTAAACTCTACTTTTCTTCCTCGCCACCCATTTTTATTGGTATTTTCTATGCCTAACTGAGAATTTCCCCATCATCTCTGATTGACTGCACTCTTTCACACTTCTCTGCTGGTGAGCTCATCTTCCTGGGTGTCTTCAGCATTAATTGGCTTTCCTCAGCCTTCAGGCCAACCACCCACAGGACTGAGTCCTTTAACCTTTCACAGTTCATCACAGGATCCCTCCCCTGACTCAATCCCCACTCATCAAACCGTACCCTCCTGGACTGGGTTCTCACCTCACACCCCCACCACATTGTTGCAGCAGGCATATTGCTGGATGCCTTCAGTGACCACTGTATGACATTTTAAGTCAGGAAAGTCCAGCTCCCTCTCTCCACCCCACAGTACATCTGATCCAGATCCCTTTGGTCACTGAACAAAGAACCTGTGCTAAACATCCTGGCTGCAGCTGACTGGTTCTCCATGCTCACTGCCCCAGACATTGATATGGCCCTCTTCTTCTTCCACTCAATATCTACTTCTGCCTGGGACAAGCACACCCCCTTCAGGAAATCCAGGGTTAAATCCTCTCATCACCTCTGTATCACTTTCAGTCTCACTGACTTATGCAAGACCCATGACCAAATCCAGTGCAGGAATAAATTATTCTGGTCCCTGTTGACCTCCTCTCTTATAGGTCACTTAAGAACTCTTGCACAAAGGCTGTTCATAATGCCAAGTCCTTTTATTTCAAGGCCAACCTCCAGAATAATCTTAATTCCCCCTCCAAATTCTGGATGGTGATTCACTCCCTTTTTAGCCACCCAGCCCAGTCCTCTCCCCCTATCCTCATGGTTAATGGCTCACCAAAAGTGTCTGACCCTCCCTGTGTTGCTGCTCACTTCAACACATTTTTTTTACCACTTGTGCTCTCCCCCCACCTCATGGCTTCACTTCTCTACCCCCTACTCATTTCTCCTCCTTACCTGTCCCCCCTCTGGGGTTTGAGAATATTTAAACTAGCAAATGTGGAGAGGGGAGCAGCACCCGATACATCAAATGGGAAGAAAAACCTTCCCCCCTTAGCTAGTGATCAAACAGGAGTTCAGCATGTTTGTAGTTCATTTGCATCACCATGTAAGGAAAAAGGTCCGGCCCCTATACAACGCACAGGGGAAAAGACAGACCTCCCCCCACAACTAGCACACCAAAATCTGGCCAATGGAAAATCATATACACAAATGCCCGCAGTCTGGGAAACAAGATCCTAGACATGGAGGCAACAATGACAGAAGCTAAACTGGACATAGTAGCCATTAGCAAGACATGGTTTACCAGTAACCACACTTGGGAAACTTCAGTACCCAGGTATGTACTGTTCAGAAGAGACCGAGGTGCAAAAGGGGGGACAGTGGTCCTTTATGTCAATGAAAACATCACGGCTACAGAAATTCAGAATACACATAAGGAGCCAGAAGAACTGTGGGTCACCCAGGAAACAGGAAATGGGACAGCCATTCAACCCGGGGTTGTCTACAGGCATCCAGACCAGGGGGAGGACATAGACATATTACTGTTAGAAGATATACAAAATGTGACAGCTAAAGTGTAGGTTCTGATAATGGGAGACTTCAACATGCCAGATGCAGATTGGACAATACCAGCAGGAACATCTGCTAGAACTAGACACATAGTGGATTCCCTGCAGGGGGAGGGCCTCAGACAATTGGTACAACAGCCCACAAGAGACAGGGCTATCCTGGATCTACAGTAGTACTGACTAATGGGGAAAGGATCACAGATCTCCAGGTAGAAGGTCACCTGGGGGCCAGTGACCATCACATGGTATGGTTCAATTTGGCCACTAAAACTAAATCGTCCCATTCCAAGGCAAAAATATGAGACTTCAGAGGAGCTGACTTTAATAAGATGGCCAACAGAGTTAAGCTATCCCTGGCAAGAAGAAATACAGGTGAGGGGGTACAGGCAAAGTGGGTAAGCATTAAGGATGCAATACTTGAAGCAACATCCCATTGTGTTAGGAAGAAAAGCAAGAGCAAACGAAGGAGGAAACCACTTTGGTTCTCAAAAATAGGAAATATAAGGGAACACAGCGGGACGAAGATAGAGAGGCAACCCAAACTTCCATAAGGGAAGCAGGGAAGGCACTAAGGCAAGCAAAGGCCGAAACCGAGGAAACACTAGCATGAACAGTAAAAGAATGGGACAACACTTTCTATAGATATATTAGTGAAAGGAGAAAAGCCCAGAGGGGGTATTGCTATGCTCTAAGGAGATAAGGGGGATTGTGTGAAGGAGGACCAAGGAAAGGTATCTATTCTAAATGGATATTTCTGCTCAGTATTTACTGAGGAAAGGTAGGACAGGGCCCACTGCCTAGCACCATGGACACGGGGGGGGGGGTGCAGAAGTCCCTCCACAAAAGAAAGGGTCCTACAAGATCTTGATAAGCTCAGGGAACACAAGGCATTAGGACCTGATGGCATACATCCCAGGGTACTAAAGAAGCTAAGGGTGGAACTAGTAGAGCTATTAGCAGAACTGTTTAGTGAGTCTCTTAGCACAGGAGAGGTCCCAGAAGACTGGAGAAGGGCTCGTGTGATCCTGCTCCACAAGAGTGGCAGCATGGAGGATGCTGGGAACTACAGACCAGTAAGTCTTACCTGAGTAGTGGGCAAGATTATGGAGACACTCCTTAAGAAAAGGATAGTGCAACACCTGGAATCCATAGGAACACAAGATCCAAGACAGCATAGGTTTACAACAGGAAGGCCCTGTCAAACTAATCTCACAGATTTCTTTGACTGGGTAACCAGAGTGGTGGACCAAGGGGGTGCAGTTGATGTCATCTACCTTGGCTTCAGCAATGCTTTAGATACTGTTCCACGTAGAAGATTGATTAATAAGCTGGGTAGACTCGGGCTGGGTCAGAAGTTGGTCAACTGGGTGGCAAACTGGTTAGCGGGTAGAAAACAGAGAGTGGTGGCAAACAGTATACAGTCAGAAAAGATGCAAATAACAAGTGGGGTACCTCGGGGATCAGTCCTGGGGCTAGTCCTCTTCAATATCTTCATCAGTGACATTGCAGATGGACTGGAAACATAGAAACATAGAAACATAGAATTTGACGGCAGATAAGGACCGCTTGGCCCACCCAGTCTGCCCATTTCCCTACCTACTGGATAAGCTGCAGATCCTAGTTAACCAGCAGCCTACTTCTTCCTACCCCCACCCCCAGAACTGCCTTATGACTATCCCATGCATGTTTGAATTCCACCACTGATTTTGACTCCACAACCTCCTCCGGAAGGCTGTTCCATGCATCCACAACCCTCTCTGTGAAAAATACTTCCTTAAATTACCTCTGAGCCGCCCCCCCTCTATCTTCAAATTGTGCCCTCTTATTCTTGCACACCTCTTTTTTTGAAAGATGCTACCTCTTGGACTTTGTTGATTCCTTGAGGTACTTGAAAGTTTCTATCATGTCCCCCCTCTCCTTTCCTCGAGGCTATACATATTAAGCTCCTTAAGTCTCTTCATATGTCTTCTGGTGCAGACCCCTGCATCATTTTAGTTGCCCTCCTCTGGACAGCTTCCATCCTGTCTATGTCTTTGGAGATTGGGTCTCCAGAACTGCACACAGTACTCCAGATGGGGTCTCACCAGCTGTTCTGTACAGAGGGATAATAACTTCCTGTTTTCTACTGGTGATGCCTCTCCTATGCATCCCAGTATCCCCCAGCCCTCCTTGCTGCCCTCTCACATTGTTTGCCCATCTTTAGGTCATCTGATATGACTACCCCAGGTCTCTTCCATTTTTGTTGTTGTTAGTATCTCACCTCCATTATGTACTCTTCCCTGGGTTTTGTTTCCCAAGGCATTACCTTGCACTTAGCATTGAATCTAAGCTGCCATATATTTGACCATTCTCTAACCTTGCCAAGTCCCTTCTCATCCTTTCCACCCCACCCTGTGCATCAACTCTGTTGCAGATCTTAGTGTCATCTGCAAAGAGACATACTTTTCCTTCCAGTCCTTCTGCAATGTCGCTTATAAAGACATTGAAGAGGACCGGTCCTAATACTGAAACCTGCAGTACCCCACTAGTAACCCTCCTTTCTTCTGAGTGGACTCCATTTACTATTACTCTCTGTGTCCTATTCTCCAGCCAATTCTTTACCCAGGCTGTCATCTTGGGACCCACACCCAGGCTGGCTAACTTGTATATTAATCTTTTGTGTGGGACTGTGTCAAATGCCTTGCTAAAGTCTAGGTAGGCCATGTCCACAGCCCCTCCCTGATCTACTACTTTGGTCACCCAGTCAAAGAAATCTATCAGATTCATCTGGCATGACCTTTCCGCTGTGAATCCATGCTGCCTAGGGTCCTGTGCCTCTGGCCTCTAGATACCGACAATTCTTTCCTTTAGAAGTGATTCCATCATTTTCCCTATCACTGAGGTTAAACTAACAGGTCTATAGTTTCCTGCTTCTGCCCCTGCTCCCACTTTTGTGAAGGGGAATCACATCTGCCCTCCTCCAGTCCTCGGTACCACCCCATCCTCCATGATTTGTTAAAAGGGTAGTCAGTGGTGTCACTAGTTCTACCCTTAGTTCTTTAGAATTCTGGGATGAATCCCATCAGGCCCCATTGCTTTGTCCACCTTCAGTTTTAAGAGTTCTATCAGAACCCTTTCTTCTGTAAATGGGCGGTATCAACTTCTGTATCCAGCGTGTTACTACTGTTTGTTTTATCTACCTCCCCTCTTCCTTTGTAAATACTGAGCAAAAATATTTGTTTAGTATCTCTGCCTTTTCACAGTCTCCTCTGCCCACCCTCCCACCCCTTTATTAAGCCTCACTATCCCTCCCTTGGTCTTCCTTGTCTCCTGATGTACCTATAAAAGGTTTTATTCCTCTTAACTGAGTTGGCTATCTTTTCGTCAGTTTGGGCCTTTTGTTGTTCTTGACTGCCTTCCCAGCTTCCTTTTGCTTTTAACTGATACAGTTCTCTGTCCTGCTCTTTCTGCGATTCCTTGTACTTCCTGAATGCTTTTTCTCTTGAACCTTCACTGCCACTTCCTTTGAGAACCATAGTGGTTTCTTACATCGTCTTGTTTTGTTTATTTGCTTCACACAAAGGCTCGTTACCTCTGTGATGGCAGTTTTTATTATTCCCCATTGTTCTTCCACCCCTCCTTCCTGCGCATTTGCTAGTGCATTCTTCAGGCACTCACCCATTTTGGCAAAGTCAGCCCTCCTAAAGTCCAGTACCTTTGTCTTTGTATGGCTTGACTCTATTGCTGTGTTTATTGTGAACCATACTGTTCGATGGTCGCTAGTTCCCAGATGGCTACCCACTTCTACATCTGTAATCTCTCTCCATCTCCATTTGAGAGAATCAAGTCTAATATTGCTCCCTCTCGGTGGGCTCCAGTACTAGTTGTCTAAGGCATGCCCCTGTAGGGCATCTAGAATAACTGCACTCTTCAAAGTGGCAGCTGCAACTGCACTCCAGTTAACATCCGCATATTCAGATCACCCATCAGCAATATCTCCTTTTTTCTGCCATTCTAAGTATACTTTATATCATTTCCTGTCCATTTCTCCTGAGAAGGGGTCTGTATATAACCCTGTGCAGATTGTGGTGCCATTGCCTGTCTCCAAATTTACCCACAGTGCTTCTCTCCTCCCTGTTTACCCTTTTGTTCTGTTGCTTTTATTCCTTCCCTTATGTAAAGAACTACTCCTCCTCCTCTTTTACCCTCCCTGTCCCTCCTGTAGACAGTGTATCCTTGGTATGTTTATGTCCCAGTCATGGTTTTGTGTGTACCATGTTTCTGTGACTGCCACGATATACAGATGTTCCTCCTCCATCAAGGCCACTAATTCAGGAAGCTTGTTACCCAGACTACGGCATTAGTACTCATTGCTCTCCATTTTTGATGGCTTTACCTTCTGTTGCAGCATCCCCACTGACCGTCTCTACCTCAGTCTTTTTCTCATTTAGTACCCATTTTTGTAGGGAGAGGCTGGGATTTTCCTGCTGCTTGTCAGTGCCTCCCCCTTTGACTAGTTTAAAAGCTTGCCAATGAAGCATTTAAACTGATTGCTCAAAAGACTTGTTCCCTTCCTAGACAGTTGCAGACCATCCTGCCAGTATAGGCTGGTGTCCCTCCAGGTGGAACCCCAGTCCCCAATGAAGCCAAACCCCTATGCTCCGCACCATTTTTTCAACCATTCATTAAACTGCATGGTGCCAATTGCCCTCGCCTCCCCCATGCTTTTGACAGGCAGCACCTCTGAGAAGGATACTGTGTGTGCTACTCGTCTTAGGTCCCTCCCCAACTCCGCAATGTCCTCCTGCACTGCTCTAATCTCATGATGAACAAGTCATTTGTCCCTAGGTGGACAATTACATCCAGCTCGAATCCTTGCAGCTGTTCTCGTGATCCTGAGGATGCGCTTGTCCCTCCAAGCCATGGCACCAGGCAGCATCTTACTTCATTTTTCCCAGCTACCCCTCAGTTCTATACCCCTACATTGAGTCCCCACCAGGGCTGCTTCCTTTCCCTTTGGTGCCCTCTGCCTCCTTTCTGTGGGCCTCCCTTGTGACAGATATCATCAGTCTTCTCTCATGGTGCATCCATGGGAGCTATGCTCCCCAGAATGGTGTATGGATTGTGGAGTGGAACAATTGACTGGGTGCCTCTGTTCCACCCTCCTCACCCTCCCTGAGCCCACTGTGGTCCAACTGCTGTGCTTTCTTCGCAACCTCTGAGGTAGTGGTGGTGGCACTAGTGCACCCTGGATGGGGGAGGTTCCCTTTCTACTGTCCAGTGTGGCCTGGGGGAAGGTTTCCTTACTACTGTCCAGTGCAGTCTGGGGGAAGGTTTCCTTACTACTGTCCTTACTACTGGAGGGTAAGATTTGCCTGTTTGCCAATGACACCAAGATCCGTAACAGAGTAGATGATCCAGTTGGGGTGGGCAGAATGAGAAGAGATCTGGAAAACCTGGCAAAATAGTCTGAAGAGTGGCAACTGGGGTTTAACACAAAGAAGTGTAAGATCATGCACATAGGAAAAAGAAACCCTGAAGCTACCTACAGGTTGGGAGGGGAGTTGCTGGCAATCACAAGGGAAGAAAGAGACTTGGGCATCATCATCATCACAGGTGACCTTAAATCATCCAAGCAGACCACTAAAGCAGTGGGTAACACTAGAGGGATTTTGGGGTGTATTAGTAGGGATATCACAAGTAGTAAGAGGGAGGTAATAATCCCTCTTTACAAGACACTGGTAAGGCCCCATCTGGAACACTGCTTGCCATACTGGAGGCTGCACCTGCACAGAGACATTAAAAAAATTGGAGGCAGTCCAGAGAAGCCATGGGTCCTCAGAGGTTTCTCCCAAAGGGTTTTTTTCCTCTCCTGTGTGCTACTGGCCACACACTCTGGAGCTGGAGGAGGTAATCACACCAGTAATTGCATTTCTTTTTGGGTCTTCAGTCCTACTCAAATAAGCATCCTGCCAAAGATGGGATACAGAGAAAGGCCAAACTTCAAGTTTTAACAAATTGCTGTATCATCTGTTCAAGTATCTATCCACCAGTCATATCCAATCCAGTTTTTATGTACTACAGTCACTGACCAATGTTCATATCCATGCTGACATACCTAAGCACCAACCATTTCATCCAACTCATACATGCTGCAGGCACTGTCTTACCTGCGGGTCTAGCTCCAATGTATGCAAGCACAACCTATATCATTCAGCTCTGCTGTATGTAGCACAAGCACTGAGCTATGAACCACACATGGAACGGTATTATAGTAGGTTTTGAGAGGTGTGTCACTGTTAGTCCAATGCAAGGTAGTCTGCAAGGTGCTTAACAGTGTCAGATCAGTCATCAGTCAGGCTGGTCATACCACTCTTCTGGTCTTGCTTGGTGGAAACTTTGTGTAGTTCAAAGAAAAGAGCCAACCAAATCATAGGATGACTCTTTCCTTTGATCTGTATAAGCTGCCCAGCAAGCAGAGCTGATCAGCATCGTGACCAGCTTACTGTGGTCCTCCCTCCCTCCCCCAGAATCAGAACAGTCCCTCTCACCCTCTGCAGTCCCTCTCACCCTCTGCCAAGTATCAGTCCCATCTACCATTGCTTTTCCCTTCTTAATTTTCTGACAGCAGGATGCCCAATCCCAGGTGCCAGCTAGTACCCACCTTCCCACCAGTTTTCACTGCATGACACTGAGAAATCCACCCCTGGTGCCATAAAAGATAACATCAACACTGGGGTGCCCAATCCCCAGATTTAGTACCTGAAATAATAGAAAACCATCCCTTGTAGTTTTATTGTATACACCCTGTAAAAAGGAAAACCATCCATCGATGTCCATTGTGGCCTCTGGCATACTGCTGCCATTACCCTCCCCCCACCCGATCCTCCCAATCAGCACCCACTACCCCACACCCCCATCCCTTACTTTTACTTTTCTAGCACCAGGGTAGCCAATCCACAGTGCTTGCTAGTACCCTCTATTCCACCCATTTTCACTGTGTGACAACAGGGAGTCCACCCCAGGGCACCAAACATAGCATTGACACTCAGGTACCCAGGTCCCAGTGTTGGTATCTGAACTAAAGAAAACTGTCCCTTCTAGTCTTTTTTATTTTTATACACCCTGTAAAAAGGAAAACCATCTATCGATGTCTGTTGCAGTCGCTGGCATACTACCGCCATTACCCTCCCACTCAGTGCCCACCACTCCACACCACCCAACCCCTTACTTTTCATTTTTCAACATTAGGATGCCTACTAGTACCCTCCAACCCTTTTTTCACTGTGCAACACTGGGGATCCCAATCCCTAGTGTTGGTACCTGAAATAAAAAAATAAAAATCTCCTTGTAATCTTTTTTAACATTTTTTTGCAGCCTGTAAAAATGAAAATTGTCCATTGATGTCTGTTGCTGCCACTGGAACACACCCATCATTATCCCCCCCCCCACCGCCTGGCACTCCCACTGATCATGCACCCCCCACCCCTTACTTTCCTACCAAGGTCCTACGCCATCATCCTCTCTGAACCAGAGACACATCTTCACTCTTCAGTGCTGGACCAAAAACCGATTAAATCAGGTATGCGATTTGATATATTTCAATGGATTTTGAACTTGTCTTCCTAATTTGGTCATTTTTAAATATTTTCCCCCACATTTTCAACAGAGGCTTCTTGGGACACCACCTAATGAAAAAGGATGGTGAAATTATGCGAATCCATCCTGAAAGGAGATTTTGCGGTTGCTGTGCAAAATCACTTTTCTAGCAGAATTTGAAATTTTCCTCACCCGTGTTCATGAGTTGGGGTCATAAGAAGACTATGTTGAACATTTGAAGTAAAATATTTAAAAACAACAAAGTTATAAGCCTACATTGAAATTATTCAATGCATGTCTTTAACTTTGTAATTTTCAATATTTTGACCCAAAATTTTCAACATAGCCATTTTCCCACACCACCTCTTGTTGACAACTGGCTTCTTTTAAATGCCGGCCAAAGCTGGCCAGCTGGCGCAGAGGGTCAAGGTGCTGGCACCTTACCTCACACCACACCGGTGACCCGGGTTCGGGAACAGACTTGGGCACTGGAGGATCGGCAGGGGAAGGAGTAGGATTGAACATCTGGAGGACTGCTCGCCTCTCCTTGGGTGGGTTGGGGATTGGCGTCGCTCTGCAGCAGCCCCTGGTGGAGACCAGGGGAAGCTCAGATGTGGCATAACTAGAGGAACTGGAGGAAAAAGCAGAAAATGGCGTCTCCTACTGCCGGATGATGGCCACCCGGACCAGTGCCTTCCTTAATCTCCATGACAGCCGATCCGGCTGCAGCAGCACCCAGGGCCAATGCCTAGGCTGAGAGGCCATTTCTCCCCAGTAGGCAAGGACCCATCCAACTCAAGGGTTACGTCGGGTTACCCTGAGGTGGCTGCAATGTGGGGTCAGGATCAGCGGCAGAGACGAGCGAGAGGTGAACATCCTTGTGGCAATTGGTCTGAAGGAGAGGTAGGGGAGACCGCATGGGAGATAAACAGATAATACAAAAAAAATAAATGCTGGTCAAAATGTGTTTTTGCACCTGTGGTTTAAAATCACCTTCTGGGCAGGGTTTTTAACATTTTTTCTGCCCTTGTGCATAATGTGGGGTTATAAGAAGCCTATGCTGAAAATTTTGGGTAGAAATATTAAAAAACAAAGTTATGAGCATACATTGAAATTTTTCAACACATGCTTGTAACTTTGGTAATTATCAATATTTTGATGGCAAATTTTCAACATAGTCATTTTTTCACACTACCTCATTAACGTGACAGCTGCCATTTTTCAAATCCTGGCCAAAATATGTTTTCACACTTGTGGCGCAAAATAACATTTCAGACACTGTTTTAAAATAGACATCTGTCATGTTCAGCAAGAGTAGTCATGAAAAGACTGTTGAAAATGTGGGTCAAAATGTGAGACAGCAACTAAGTCATGAAGAAATGTTAAATTGTTCCATTACTCATAACTTTTATTTTTGCAGATTTGTGCTGCTAATGTTCAACACATCCCTTGTGTTACCTGATCTCCTGAACATACATGACAGATATCATTGTTCAAATCCCCTCTGAAAAATGTTTTCACAGTTGCACTGCAAAATCACATTTCAGATGGGATTTTAAAAATTCCACCTTTCTTGATCATAATGCCAGGTTATAAAAAGAAATTTGCGGTCAAAATGTGGGAGCCCACTAAAAATAGAATATTCCCTTTCAACTGGCCTATCCTGGCTAAATACATTCAATCTTTATAGGTCTACCTGCATCTTTGTAGGTGACGTTGTGGAGGGACTGGAAGGAAAAGTATGCCTCTTTGCAGATGACATAAAGATCTGCAACAGGGTTGATACACGGGGGTTGAAAGGATGAGAAGGGGCTTGGCAAGGTTGTAATGAATGGTCAAAAGTATGGCAGCTTAGATTCAATGCAAAGAAGTGCAAAGTAATGCACCTGGAAAGCAAAAACCCAGGGGAAGAGTACACAATGGGGGGTGGGTTGTTAATGACAACAAAACTGGAAAGGGACCTGGGGTAGTCATATTAGATGACCTAAAGCTAGGCAAGCAATGAAAGAAGGAGAGCTGGGGGGGATACTGGAATGCATAGGGAGATGCATCACCTGTAGAAAACAGGAAGTTGTTATCTCTCTGTACAGACAGTTGTGAGCCCCCATCTGGAGTACTGTGTGCAGTTCTGGAGACCCCATCTCCACAAGGACATAGACAGGATGGAGGTAGTCCATTGGAGGGCAACTAAAATGGTGCAGGGTCTGCACCAGCAGCCATACAAAGAGAGACTAAAAGAGCTTAATATGTGCATCCTCGAGGAAAGGAGAGAGAGGGGGAACATGATAGAAACTTTTAAGGTCCTCAAGACAGTCAGCAAAGTCCAAGAGGGTAGCATCTTTCAGAAAAAGAGATGTATGAGAACAAGGGGACACAATTTGAAGATAGAGGGGGGAAGACTCAGGGGCAACATGAGGAAGTATTTTTTCATGGAGAGGGTGGTGGATGCATGGACTGGCCTTCCTGAGGGAGTCATGGGATCAAAAACAGTGTGGAAATTTAGGAATGCATGGGACAAACATAAGGCAATTATAGTGAGATGTAGGAGGAAGTAAGCTGTTGGTAAAACCAGGATTTGCATCTTATCCAATAGGTAGGGAACTGGACAGACTGGGTGGGCCAAGTGGCCCTTATCTGTCATCAAAGTCTATGTTTCTATGTATCTATGTAATCTAAAAATGTGTAAAGCAGGACACCACTGAAAATGAGATATTGAATCGCATGTGGTCTTTTCTGGGTAAATATATAGTAAACATGTGTACAAGCAAGACTTGGTATAACAGCAATGCAAGCAGCAAACATATGAACATACGAAATGCCAGCAGAAACAGGCCTCATGGTCTACTGAGTCTGCTCGATTGTGCAGCTAGCACTTCAACTTGCAGCTGCCCCATCCTCCACTCCCCTTCTCATAACCACCCACCCCTGCACTGTGTCCTACCCTCTCTTAAATCCTCCCATCGTTCTACACGATACCACTTCCTTGGGCAGAGTGTTCCACTTATCTACCACCCTTTCCATGAAAAAGTGTCTCCTGATTTCCCTTCTGAATCTTCCCCCTCCAAGCTCAGCTGATGCCCTCTCGTGTTCCTCCCCCACTCTGATCTGAAGAATCCCTTCTGTATTAATCCTGTACCCTTTAGGTACCTAAACGTTTTGATCATATTCCCCCTATCCCTCCTCTGTTCCAGGGAACACATTTGCAGATCTCCCAGCCTCTCCTCTTTGAATTTTCCCTCAAGTCCCTGTATCATCTTTGTTGCCCTATGCTGCACCCACTCCAGCATCTGATGTCCCTCTTCAGGAATGGATGTCAGTACTGCACTCAGTGTTTCAGGTCAGCCTGACCAGTGATCTGTACTGGGGTAGGATCACTTCCCTGTGCCTGGAGGAGATTCCCCTCGCTATGCACCCCAGCATCTTGTTTGCCTTTGCAGCTACCTTCCTGCACTGAGCTGAATGGTTCACACTCCTTGTTATTAGTACCCCTAGATCCTTTTCCTCCACTGTGCTTTCCAACTTTACCCCTCCCAGCTGATATTTCCTCCCCTGGTTCCTTGCTCTGAAGTGTAGTACCTTGCACTTTTTGGCATTGAACCACAACTGCCATGACTCCGACCATTCCTGTAGTTTGGTCAGGTCTTCCTGCAGCCCCCTCCACCCCTCTTTATCATCTACCATTGCTCCAATCTCAGTATCGTCTGTGAACAGACTGATCCTAGTCCAGATCCCATTTGAGATATCAGCTATGAATATCCCGAACAGCACCGGTCCCAGTACTGAACCCTGAGGCACCCCACTCGTAACGTCCCTTGGTGATGAGAGTTTCACCACCATGCTTTGCTTCCCACCCCTCATCCATTTGGTGATCCAGTTGATCATTTTTGTCCCCACCCCCAATGTATTCCAGTTTTCCCCCCAGCCTCCCATGTGGCACCAAGTCAAAGGCCTTGCTGAAGTCCAAATATAGGATGTCCACTGCATGGCCCCGGTTCAGTACACTGGTAACCTAGTCATAGTACTCATCTAGGTTTGTCTGGCAGGATCTACTTGATATGAAACCATTCTGATGGCCATCTTGGAGCCCATTGTCTTCCAGAAAGGTCACTAGTCTCTCTTTTAGGATTGACTCTGTGAGTTTCCCCATGATTGAAGTCAGACTTGCCAGTCTGTAGTTGCCTGGATCAACCTTTGAGCCACTTTTATGAATGGGCACCACATGGGCCATCCTCCAGTCCTGTGTCATGCATCCTGTGTCCAGTGATGTACTGAATAGGGCTGCCAGTGGTCCAGCTAGGATGTCTGCTAGCTTCCTAAGCACCCTAGGGTGAATGCTATCTGGCCCCAGCGCCTTGTCCACTCTCAGTGCCCTTAGTCCCTCCAGCACCTTATCCTCTGTAATTCTGATATCAGTCACCCCTGCCCTCCCTCTGCCCACTCTACCCTTCCCATGCGGTATCTGTCCCTCTCTTTCCTTCGTGAACACAGAGCAGAAGTACTCATTCAGTGCCTCTGCCTGGTCTTCTCCCTTCTCCACCCACCCCCTATCTTTCATAATCCTCACAATCTGGTCTTTGTTTCTTTTCTCGCTAATGTATCTGAAGAAGTCCTTTTCCCTGTCCTTGATTCCCTGTGCCAGTCTCAGCTCTCTGGAAGCCTTGTCCATTCTGACTAGCCTGGTAACTTCCCTGGACTTCTTTGTGTACTCGTCTTTGTACCCTTGCCCTCCTGACTTCTTAAGCCTCCGGAATGTTTTTCTCTTGGCCTTCACCCCTTCCATTACCTCCAGTGTCAGCCAGCTCAGCTTCTTTGCTCTTCCCTTCTTGCCCCACGTCCTGATGCAGGTCTCAGTAGCTTCTGCCAGCCCTCTCTTAATGATATTCCATTTTTGGCTAGCGCTCATGCATGTCTGAAATCCACCAGATGCTCAACCAAAATTTCCCCCATCCTTTTAAAGTCCACTCCCTTAAAATGAATCACCCTGGTACCTGTTCCTCCTGTTATCCTTCCCATATTGAGTGTGAACCACACTGTAAGATAGTCGCTCCCAGTCAGGGGGTCCTCCACTCCCAGATCCCTTACAGCCTCCCTGTTTGTTAATACCAGGTCCAGAGTCAACAGCTTAATCTGGTTCAGGGTCAGTTGGCATTCATCTTTATCCCCCTCCCCCGGGTCGTGCCTGAAAATAGCCAGGATTTGTCTAGTGCACTTACCCGGTCAACAAAAACGAAATAAAAATGAAATAAATAAATACATAAAATAAGAGTCCTACCCTCCATAGTCGGCTCACAGACCATTGCACCAGGAAACTGTCTTGAAATGGATCTAGTAATCTCTGCTCCTTTGCACACGTGGTGGTTGGGGTGTTCCAGCCCATCCCAGGGAGGTTGAAGTCCCTCACCATTATGGTGTGCCCCTTCCTAAAGGCTCTTCTAATCTGCTTGGCCAAATCCCTATCCAGGTCATCCCCCTGAGCTGGTGGCCTGTACACTACTCCCACTCTCAGTGTCTTTCTTTTAGAGTCTGGAAACTGCATCCATAGAGGTCCTCACCTCCACCCCCTCCTCTCTCATACACCGTATCCCCTCCCTCACGTAGATCACCACACCCCCCCTTCCCCTAATTCTGTTCTTTCTGAATATCCTGTACCCTGGGATCATCATATCCCAGTCCTGGTTCCTGGTGGCCCATGTCTCTGTGTCTCCAAACATTCAGCATCAACAAATGCTTGTTTATACTAAAACTGTATCTAACTTAATGCACTGCAGGAATACTCTTGTAAATAGAATTTTGTTCTAAGTTTATTTTCCTGGATGAAAATAAACTTTTTATGAATCATCAATCAATGTTTGACTCTGGAGAGTAGAGAACACTAAAATACAGTGGAGCCCTGATAAATGCACAATCTATTTGCTGGCTGTGAGTATGCATTTAACCTGGCTATGCAGTTAAGAGATCTTGTTTATTTTCTATTGGAAAAAGAAAAGCGGCTGAATTTACATGGCTAAAGAGGGTTATTTTATGAAGGTACAGTACTCACTTTGTCTCCATTGTTTTGATCATGTTAGTGACTAAGTGGTTAGGAGTGACTGTGTGCATCACAGGAACTGCAGTAAATACCCACCAACAGTTGTTAATGACTAAAACATTTGGGCCCACATTTTCAAAGGAAATGCGTGGCACAAAGTGAAGATGCACCACGCATCTCAGAAAATGAGCGGAGCCACGATATTCAAAATTGAGAGATGTGTTGTGCATCTCCGGATGTGCCATCGCGCATCTATAAAGTATGCAGTGCATGGAGAGGGGGCGTTCCCATGAATGTGCCGTGCATCCCTGTATTCAGCCAAAATGTGTGACAGATCTGCTGTGCATCTCAGAGATGAGCCACTCAAAATTAGGCATGGAAAAGCATGCCTAAATGACCAGCTGAAGAACTGCAGGCAACCGTCCAAAGACAGCCCTTGGAGGTGCAGCAGGACATGCTCCAGGCACCCATACACAGCAGTCATGACAGAATGGATGAACCCTGAGCCACAGGTACAGTGTCACCACTGGCACCATCCAGGAAGCAACCCCCCACACCGCACATTGGACGTAGATACCCATCAGCCATATGTAAGTGCTGTTGAGTGCCCCCCCAGACACACCAATGGAGTAGACAGCCACAATACAGCAAATATACTGGGAGCCATGGCCTGCACCCATGCAGCCTGCAGGGTGCCACCTGGCCATGCCATGCACCCAGGGTGCTGTCTGGGGCAATGGTGCCCAGGTAGCTTGGTGGACAGGTGGCAGCCTGGCACAGGCCAGGGACTGACCTGTGGCACACACCCACAGTGGTACACCATAGGTGCACACAAGTGGGACACACCCACTAGTGTTCCCGGTCACCCTCTGCACACTGCCATTCCTTGCAGTCATCACCATGTTCCACTCATATTGGGGGGGGAGGGGGCACTGCAAGTGACTGTACACTGCATATGGAGGTGGTGTATCACATGCATGTGGTATACCGATCAGACTGTGTCACCATATGCCCTCCCCTGTTGCATGTTCAGATGGCCCCTGTGGTCACTGTCCAGGTGGGTCTCCTGTACCCCAGTCTGACCCTGTACATGGCTATGGGTAATAGCACTGTACCCTGGCCAATGCAGCCCACCCATCCACACAAAAGCAGTCTATCACACCTGCCTGATAGACTTCAGTACCTCCTGTTCACCTTTGTGGAGTGGTGGGGCTGCCCTGTACAGCTAGAACTGAGTGTGCCTGGGGCATGCAAATGGCCAGAATACAGTCCAGTAATGAGCTGCACATATGGGAGATGATGTGCAATGAGGTCATTTGCATATCCAGGCTGAATATTGCAACTTTGCACACTGCACAAGTGGCTTTGCATCGCTCATTCCCCCATGATCCACATGGGGCTCAGTTCACTTGCTGTGCCGCGCATTTCCCACTGCGTGATTGCTCATCTTTAGGATATTCAGACAGACATGCACAAGTGCATCTCATGGCACATCTTCTGAATATTCATTATTATTGGCTGGCAAATCTCAGATGCACAGCACAAGCACTGGTGCAAGTTTGCAGGTGATTTTTGAATAGGGGGGCCTTATTTAGCTCATAAAGAGTACCAGTTAGATCACTGTGCTATGCAGCCAGATCTCAACATTTAAACTGGCTCTTAAGTCCATTTAACAGGTCAAATTAACATTGAGGAGATAAAAATGAAATTGGAACTTTTGAAACATATGCACCAAAGCAGGTTATGCATTTAAGAGGTACTCATTTTACTTATGTATTTAGTTTTTGTTGACCCGGAAAGGAGGACTAGACAATTCTGCCTATTTTCAGCCTCATCCTGGAGGAGGGGGGATACAGATGGATGCCAATTGACATTGAACCAGATTAAGCTGTTGGTGGTATTTTTAATGAATGGGGGAAATTTGGGCAGGGCACTGGGGAAATTCTTCTGCTCTTTTCGAGAAGTGCCATGGGATCTTTAACATCTACTTGAACTACCACCATGACAGGCAGATGGGATCTTGGTTTAATGTCTCATCTGAAAGATGGTACCTCATGAATGCAGCATCCCCCTCATGCTACACCACAGTATCAGTACTGGGATTAATCCAAGTGCCTGGTGAGGGGATAGAACTCACAGCTTTCTGATCTTCCAGCCTGAGAGGCAAGTGTGCAACCTGCTGATTCACTGACACTGCAGTGAGCATTATTGTGTTTTAATAAAAATGAGTAGATTTACAAAATGGTTGGATGCAGACACAAATGCATGCTGTGTCAGTGTCCATTTTCTTGTATACAGGCAGCCCTGATGCCATTTTCTGGCCTTGACTCCATTTACAACAAAAAGACACAATTTGTGGGAAAAAAAAATTGAACGGGTAGGGTTGTTGCCCTTAGATTTTTGTATTATGTATATTGATGGTGTCCGATGTTGGAAATTGTTGCATAATGCACTCAAAGACTGTATGCAATTCTGCTGAAATTTTCAAATTACTACACTACAAGATCAACTATGAACTTAAAATCAGTAATACTGTATCCAGTAACAGAAGAAATGTGGGACAACATATTTTTTTAAGGTATCCAGTGAGGATGGTGACTGAATATGAGCGACCATCAAAACAGCAGCTCATATTCAATGCTTTCCTCCTGGGCTACCCTGCAAGGGTAGCAACCCTATGTGAATGTGAGGGTAGTAAAGGGCGACAGGAAGGGGGGGATAGTGAGGGGAAGCAGAGGAACAGGAATGGGGTTTTGGGGGACTAGTATGCCTGCTGCCACAGAGCTAGCCACGTGGTGTGGTGGTGTGGGTGGCTAGCTCAGGTGCAACAGGTGCAGGGTTCGGGACTGGGTGCATAGAAATTTTGCGACTGCCTGTGGCACTTAATTTTTTTTGTGATGTAAGGATTTTGCCCCCTCTCCAACATGCTCCCCCTGGAGTTGAGAATCTCTATTCATGGGGATGCAGGAGCAAAGCCCCCCACATGGGGGGACACATGGGGAGGGGTGCAGCCCCCCGCAAAAATACTTTTTTATTGTCCGGATGTCAGTTGCCTGGGAGTGTATATCGCCGATTTGCTTTTCGGTGATATACACTCACCATAATAGCAATCGCTATTTTACGATCGCTATAATGACATGGAACCATTTTTTCAATGTAGGGTGACAAAGGCATGGAACTCATACCATATGCATGTATTTGACAGGCAGCAATTGGAGTACTTAAAAAATGGTCTTAGAATGTATTTTCATGGTCTTGCTATGTGTGCAGTTGCTTTACATGATGATGAGTGTATGTAATGACAAAGTATAATTTCTGCTATCTATTGCATGTTATGTACTTGTATGACCAGGTTACCTTGAAAATAGGCAGTTGTTGCCAAAAGGTATTTTCCCAAACAATGAAATCTAAAAATCTGAACTAGTTAATATTGCATCAGGAAAGAACAGCAGTGCACAGTACTAAGCTATAACAAGCATTTGTCAATGCCGAATGTTCGCTTGCAGGTATTTGCAGTGGTGTTTGGCATGTATGGTGCTTTACCCTAATGCCCTGTGCGATTGCTGGTATTTGCACAATAAATTGTCAGCATGACCTTTTTGTTACCTCCATTGTGCGCTACATAGGCGGAAACACGTTTTGGGCAGGATGTGAAAAATGACAGCTGTACTGCTCATAAGGAAGTGTGGTAAAATGCCAATGTTGAAAATCTGGAGTGCAAATATTGAAAATTCGCGAACCTCATGAAATGCATGATGGAACTGTGCAACGACACTGTGAAACAGTCATTTTAGGAATTTTTCACCAAATTTTCAACATTGCCATTTTAAAACCTCTGCTAATGAACAGTGTCACTGTGATTTTCTTACTGTGTCCCATACATTGATTTCGCACACCGACTGCGCCATTGTGCACTACATGGGCGGAAAGACGTTTTGGGCAGGATGTGAAAAATGACATTTGTACTGCTCATAAGGAGGTGTGGTAAAATGGCAATGTTGAAAATCTGGAGTGAAAATATTGAAATTTCGCAAACTTACGAGCATGCGTAGGAAATGCACAACGCACGCTCATAAAACAGTTATTTGTAGGAATTTTTGCCAAATTTTCAACATAGCCATTTTAAGATCTCTGCTCATGAACAGTGACACTGTGATTTTCTTAATGTGTCCCATACACTGAGTTCGCACACCGACTGTGCCATTGTGCGCTACATGGGCGGAAACACATTTTGGGCAAGATGTGAAAAATGACAGCCACAGTGCTCATAAGGAGGTGTGGTAAAATGGCAATGTTGAAAATCTGGAGTGAAAATATTGAAAATTCGCAAACTTACGAGCGTGCATAGGAACTGCGCAACGCAGACTCATAAAACAGTCATTTTTAGGAATTTTTTCACCAAATTTTCAGCACAGCCATTTTAAGACCTCTGCTCATGATCAGTGTCACTGTGATTTTCTTAATGTCCCATACATTGAGTTAGCACACGACTACGCCATTGTGCACTACTTGGGCAGAAACACATTTTGGGCAGGATGAAAAATGACAGCTGTACTGCCTATGAGGAGGTGTGGAAAATGGCAATGTTGAAAATCTGGAGTGCAAATATTAAAATTCGTAGTCGCATTTAGCAGTGAGCGTAGGAACTGTGCAACGCACAGTCGTAAAACAGTCATTTTTAGGAATTTTTTCACCAAATTTTCAACATAGCCATTTTAAGACCTCTGCTCATGAACAGTGTCACTGTGATTTTCTTAATGTGTTCCATACATTGATTTCGCACACCGACTGCGCCATTGTGTGCTACATGGGCGGAAGCACATTTTGGGTGTGAAGTGAAAAATGACAGCTGTACAGCTCATAAGAAGGTGTGATAAAATGGCAATGTTGAAAATCTGGAGTGAAAATATTGAAAATTCGCGAAGTTACGAGCCTGTGTAGGAACTGCGCAACGCACGCCCGTAAAACAGTCATTTTTTTGAATTTTTGGACCAAATTTTCAACATGGGGTTTTTGGGACCCCTTCTCATGAATGATGTCACTGTCATGGTATTATTCAAGGCCAAAGGGTGATTTCATGCAGTGACTGCACAGTGCCTGCGAAATCACCCTTTGGGCCCGAATAACGCCATGACAGTGACATCATTCATGAGAAGGGGTCCCAAAAACCCCATGTTGAAAATTTGGTGCAAAAATTCCAAAAAATGACTGAGATATGCAATAAAGTTGAAACCCCCTATCTCAGCCCATTATACAGCTTACTGCATTTCCTCAGTTCGGTCGCTTTGAAGAGCGCAGATGTGTTCCAGGTCCACCAAGATCGCCGCGCCGGAGTCCGGAGGTAAGTATGTGGTGTGGGGTGTGGGAGGCTGGATGCGCAGTGGGTGGGTGCGGGTTGTGGAGGGGCTGGGAGATGCCGCGGGACCGCTTTTTTATTTTACAGGTGTTAAAAAAAAAAAAGACGACATGGGACCGCTTGCCACATTGGGGTGGGCTCCAGCGTGGCACAAGATGACTGGAGGCGAGGAGCCGGCGGGGTTAGGCACCTGTCGACGCAAACTACACAGAGGGTGAGGAGCCAATGGGGATTAGGCACCCCGCCCGCAAAACAAAGGCACGCTGCTACACTGGGGTGGGCTCCAGCGTGGCAGCAGGATGGTTTGGGGTGCCGTGAGCCAACGGGGATTGGGCACTTGCCGGCAACAAAAGTTTGCGGCACCAAAGCCGTGGGGGCGCGGAGTGAGTCGTATGGGAGCAGCGTAGACAGGAGGGGAGAGACAGATAGTGGCGCCAGTATGGCAGCGATGCTTTCTCTTGAAGTAGAGGAACACCGCTGTCATACTGAGCTCCTGCACCCATTGGTGCAGGACCGCCACGCCTGCTCAAGGGAGCAGTGCATTGGATGGGAGAGGCACACCTCCAAGTGTGCTACTCTCCCAAAACGTTCCTTGTGCATGCGCGCAAGAGAACGTAAAAAAAGAACCTTACCACAAAAGCACTGGAGCAAGGGTTACCCAAATAGGACATTGATATCTGTTATCACCCACTGCAGATTGTGTAGGAGGTCCTTTGGCATCATGCATTCCAGCTTAAAAGGGAACTGTCAGCAATAAGAGCCTCATACCCAAGTGTGAGGCTGATCCCAATAAGCCCTTTGTGTGTAAAAACACTTTTTAATCTAATTTTACCTAATGATTATTGCAGCGTAGTAGATTGTATCAGGCTGATTTCATTGACTTGTAAGTTGACATTTTCTGTAACCAGAAATGCCAGATTCCACTTCCGCTGACATCAGAGGAGGATTGCAGCAGTGGGAGATTCAGTAGCCTTCTGTGAAAGTCGCAGTTTTTTAATAAGCTGTAATCTTCTGTTTGCTGGTCTGCTGTTCTTCTGGGTCTAGATACAATCACAGAGGACTGTGTTAAGCCCTGTGAGCACAACAGGACCAGCAGGACCAGCAAACATTTGATTTTAGCTTACAAAATCTTTAACATGTATACTGTGGGCTATTGAATCTCCCATCTCTGCAGTCCTCTTCCGATGTCAGTTACAGGGGATTCTAGGATTTCTAGTTACAGGAAATGGAATATTAGAAGTCAGAAAAATTGGCCTAATACATTCTACTATACTACAATAAACAGTAAGTAAAAAAAATGTTTTTTTATACAAAGTGCAAATTGTTATCAGCCTCACATTTGGTTGTGAGGCTCTTATTGCTGATGATTCCCCTTTAAAGCAGAATGAGCCTAAATTTTCATGGTGATTTGCATATATATCCCATGATGCTTTCATTATAGGGTATGCGTGACTTTGTATTTCTTTACAGTACTAAGGTAGCATGGACTATGGATGAACACAGGAGCTGGTACTTACATTTGGAATTTGGATTTTATGCCCCAACATTTGGTTTTAAGACTGGACTAAGCAGGAAGAGGTCATTTAATGACCATCCCTCCATACATCCACACAAAATGAAAGAATATGGTTTTATACAGCACCTGTAATTCCCACTGACTGTATCACAAAGTCCTTTATAAGACATTTACAGCTGCATCGGCCATTAGGAGTGCCCAAAAAGAAGTTAAAGCAGCAGTTCACGTTACTTTACAAGTTATGCGCCTGCATTAAATCTTTAGATTCTATTTTAGATTGCCCTTTTTCCTTTCTCATAAGATACACTGTTCTCCATTTTTCCTGCTTTTAAATTGTTTATTGTTAACCTGTTTATTGTAATTGTTTTTAAATTTACAGAACATCAGGTTATTAACATGACACCGCAGTACACATATTCTGAAGGGTTAAGGTGTAGAATGGTACTACAGGTACATGGTGAGCATTAACATGGGTAATATATTGAAGTATACGTCCCTAAGAGATCCATTGATGCATGCTAGATTCAGTGTCCATGGATTGCTTACTACATATTAGGCTGAAGTGAAACAATGAGTTCCCCTGTATTAGGGTCTAAAGAGATTTTCAAGGTATCTGTGGATAACAACAGCAGGAAGCTACTTCTGGATGTGCAGTTTTTACATTTTTAGATTTGAAATATCAGTAATTAATTGAGCCCTCCTTTAAATATGGTTACCCCCAGGAGAAGGACTGCAGTTCTTGGATAGTACTGTGCAGTATGGAGGACAAGAAACAATATAGCAGATGGGAATACAATGGTGCCTGGAAACACCATCAGTGCTCAGCTGAAGGGCGAAAAACCCTGCATGCTACTTGGATATTTGGTTTCTGGGAGGGCCAAAGCCCCTGCACCCCCCAAAATAAATATAATCAACTCCAGGCCTTGCGTATATCACACAATATGTAAAGCGGAGGCTGCAGGAATCAAACCCAGGGCAGCCAGATGCACCGCACGCATAGATAGCTCATTGCTCTAACCACGAGGTTTTCACGGCAGGTCCATTCTGCCACCCTCTGGCTATCAGTCATATAGTTTCCATGCTGATGCTGGTGGACTCACCTGTTAGTAGACAGCAGTGACAGGATTACCACTCACCATGGTGTTCTTTTCCGCCATAGTGCTTCCGCTCTGCCCAAACTCTCCAGTCGAGACCCCTAGGTTTTCATCAGTATTTTGTGCTGTTTTTCTTAAGACTGAGGTCTGCATTTTCAAAGAACTGTGACACAGTTGCTTTACTTGCAACACAGGTGGTCTAAATTTTTCAAAGGCTATGCCTGTAGCTCAATGGGTGAGCAACCAACCATGCCCCCTTTCTGAGCTATGTAAGCAATTCCTCCCAGCCTCCCTCTGAAGTACTTTTTCTTTGCTGGCCAGAGCCTCTGTCGGTATGTCTTCTCTCTTGGGGCCTGCTGAGGCTTTGCACCCCCGTGTTGCTGTGCTTTGGGCTCTGCTTGGTTTGTGCTGGACTTGTTTTTTGTGCTCTCCTGCTTTTGGGTTGTATTGCTTGGCCTCTGGCTGCCAGGTGCTTCTTTGTGTGCTTGTTTCCTTCCTGCTCCTGTACTTGTGTTTGCTTTGTTTGTTTCTTTTCGGCTGTCAAGATTTGTAGCACCCTGTGTATACATTGTTTCTTTATGCTTCTGGTTACATATTGTTGCTTCCTTACCTTAAGTGTGTACTTTCTATGCTTCTATGTTGCTGTTCCTTACTGTTACTGTTCCCAATTTACTTTTAGAAAATGGGGTTTTTCCTTGCTGTCATCTGATTGGCCAGCACCCCTGAGAAAGAGGTACATTAACTTTCAATAGATGACCAGCAAGGAAAAACTCCTGGCCACCTGACCAAAACACCAGCTGGCATATCAAAGTGCCGCAACGTCAACTTTTTTAAACCTTATGAGGCGAGGGAAAAACTACCTGTCAGGCAAAAATGTCAGACCAGCTCGCAGTGAATTTTGACATAAATATATTAAAAAGAAACAGCATACTTACCAGTGTTGAAGAATCACAAACAGAACCCAAAAGAAGCTGAGCTGTAAAAGAAAAACCACAAGTAAGTGATCGTTTCGTAGAGCTCACTGAACAACAGTTAGACACCATAGAAAATCAGTGACAAGAGCAAAACACAGTCAAAAACACAAAGTGGGAGCTGGCCTGCCAGCGTAGTGGTTGGATTTCCACTTGCGATGCTAGTGACCCGGGTTTGGGAATGAGCCCGGGAGCTGGAGGGCCGGCCGGTGGAGAGGGCTTGAGTGTCCCAGGGACTGCTTGACCTCTTCAGGGGGAGGAGAGAATCAGAGCTCGGCTCTTGTCTGGCCCCGGGTGGAGACCTGAGGTACAACAAGCCTGATGCTTAACAAGGGGGCGATGTGCCAGACATCGGTGCTCAAGTGCCTTGATGTCAGGGGACACAGTACATTGTGAGAATACCGGAAAAGCACCTCTTAGCCGCGCAGTAGACGGAGCACCAGGCCCCAACCCTCAATGCCCCTACCTGCCCAGGGACAGCATCCCGACAAAAGACAGATGCATCGGAGTGTATTGGCCCCCACCCCATACCCCGCTGGGGGGGATAACCATGTCTCCATGGGAGATGGACTGCACTGGTCACCAGATAGGTGAGCAAGGGCTGAAAATGCCATAGGTGACTCCCGAAGAGACGAGAACTGCGAGGAGGGGGGAGCAAAAAAAAAATCCACAAAGTGGGTAATATCTGTTTTCGAGGAATGGGCAAAACACAACCACATACAAATTGACTGGCAAACAATTGAGCTTGAAACATTAAATGAGTACCTCATTTCTACACTTCTACACCGAGGTCCACACCACAGGGGGCACCGAGTATTCTGTAGCTGGCAACTGCGCTCTCCGAGCAGGCATAAACCGCCACTTGGGCACCACGGAGTTCAGGAGGCCCATCAGCATAATCGGGGACCCAATATTCAAGTCCTCAAACAACGTCCTTCAATCTGTGCTGAAATGGTTAAGAAAGGAACACAAAGATACCTCCACACACTACCCTGCAATTAGCGAACCAGACCTACAAAAGTTACGGAGCAGCCCTGCACTGGATCCCAAAACCGCACCTGGCCTTGTTAAAAAGGTGTGGTTTGATGTGCAACTACACATGGCCAGGCGCGGCCGGGAGGGAGTCAGAGACTTAACAAGGGACAGTTTTACATTGAAAGAAGACGAAGCAGGCAATTGATACAACACGCTAACTCACAACTAAGAAACAAAGAACCATAAAAACCCACAAGAGATAAACAAAGAAAACACAGGAGGCTTCATATTTCAGCAGAAAAACAACCCACTCTGCCATGTAAGCTCGTTCATCAAATATCTAGACAAGTGCCCACCTGATGCCAAAAGCTTCTATCTGCACCCGAAATGTCTCCCACAAAAAAAAAATTGAACCAGCAGCTGTATTGGTATTCAAAAGAAGCAATGGGGAAGAATTACTTAGGCTCCTTAATGTCAAAACTAAGTGAGGAAGCAAATCTTTCCCAGCACTATACTAACCATAGTATACGTGCCACTGCAGTGCAGCTTCTTTCATGAGCAGGACTGAGCAGCAAAGAAATTGTCGCAGTTACTGGCCATCACTCTGAACAAAGTCTTGCAACCTACTGGGTACCATCCACATCTGACCGCAAAGCCTGGAGCTCTATCCTAACAGCAGCAAATGGAAATCCAAAACAAGAGACCTTCACAGAACCAGTCAAACAGGAAACAAATCAGCATGAAAATGAGAGCAACTGCACCAGCCTGCCACCTGCAGACAATACATCAATAGGAACACACAATGTATTTCAACCCCACAACTGCACTTTCAACAGCCCAATCCAATTCATAACCTACCATAAATGAATTAAACCCTCACCAATTTCTTATTTTCTCCACACCCTGACGTTAACAGTTTAAAAAAACGTGGTTCAACACTGTTTCAGTTTATTTCAAATATACCAAAAAGGGACTATTCTTTTTGTTTTACACGGTTCAAGTTATTAAGTTAAAAAATTAAAAACTATTTATTATTCAAACTGCAAAACCCGAGTCTGTCTATTTTTTTTCAAAAGAAACCCATTTTCTAAGTGCAATAATGCCTTCCAGGGTGGGCGGTATGGGCAATACTGGACCACCCAGGGACTATAAGGCCAGACGCTGACACCCCTGGGTGGTCCGGTATTGCCCAATACTGCCCACCCTGTCAAGCATTATTGCTTGCTTATCATACTTTAGTAATCCCTTAGTTTACCTGAATTTCTTATTGGTGTGCTTTTTAGTTCCACTGCTGTTTCCCTGCCTGTTGCAGTCTCTCTGTGTCCACATATCCTTAATTGTTTACACCTGCTTACAGTTAGTGCCTGGCTTCACACAGCAGCTCCAATTCTCAACTTTTACTTCCCTGCTTGCTTTTCTAGCAGTGTAGTGTGGCCTTGCTGCATTTACTTTGCTTTCTTAAGCTGTTCATTGTTATACTACTGCCTCAGCTGTTCCTTTTATCCTTCAAATTTCATTCAGTGTTCCTCCCTGCATTCTGACTGCTGCTCAGTCACTCCTGATACTGCTGTTACATGCTTACATATGCTGCCTCTATTTTTTTGGAGGGGGGTCGTGGGGCTTCCTACCCTATTATTATTATGATTGCTGTTTGGTCTCATGGTGCTCAACTTGTGGCTTCCCTGTTATTCCCATGGTGGGCAACTGTGTTGTCACAGTGAGGCACAATGGTTTCAAGCAACAGGAGCAAGCTTTTATGAAAACAATGATTTAACCTGCTCATTTGCTTACATGACTTTTCAGTCATCCATGCATAAATACTTTACCTTCACAGTCTACATGGCTTCAAGATATCCATTGTATTCCATTACTGGATTGCAAATGCTCCTTACTGGAATGACCTAACTCCACCTTAATGGTATTTATGGTATTCATGCTACTCATATCAATTCACTCAATCAACTGCTTTCGTGTAAACTATATGATTTTGCTCCTTCATCCTATCAAGGTGTTTCTGTGTACAATTTATGACTTGAACAGCAAAGAAACCTTTCTTTCAATATCTTGTGAATACTGGCTACTAATCACTGGCTACTAATGGAGTACCTAATTTACTGTGCTGGTGTTTTCCTGTGTTTCTGTGTTTCATCTTGTCCTTTCTTTTTGGGGTTTTCATTGCCCTTCGTGTGTGTTGTGTTAATCCTGTGCCCATGCTCAGGCCCCTTTCCTCTTCAGCTGCCTACCAACCTCTGTTTTCCTGCAATTGTTGTATGCTTTAGCTCCATTCCAACTTTTCTACTGCTGCTTCCATTTAATTCACTGCACTTGGTCTAGGTTCCTACTATCAGCTGGCTGCCACTCACTGTTGCAGCTCTGCTCACAGTTTATCAATGCTGGCTCCACTTAGATAAAGCTGCATTGCTATATGAGCTCTTTCATTTTGCCATCTGGTTGTGGTACTCTGCTCCTGACACCCTATTATTCCTACGGTGCAGGACTGTGGTGTATCAGTGTTCCATCATGGCCCTTGTAGAAGGAGCATGCTTATGTAAGTTTTGAACCCTGTTTATGTGCTGCTCCTTGCTTTCCTGGCTTTTCGGCTATCAGTGATGAGCAGCACATGCACCTTGCAGCCATCTTGACTTTCTTGAATTGTATGTATTTCATTACTTCTTTATCTAATTGCTGCATTGGCTAATGGTGGCTGTTATAATAATTCTGATGCTCCGATTAATTTGGCTTCCCTAATGGAGTTGGTTGGCTTGCCTTTCCTGCAAGTCATGCAAATTGCTGCTCTGCTCCATTTCTCAGATCAACGTGCAAGTCTGATCATTGATTACACTGCCCTTGGGGGTTCAGTCTGCTTTGTGCTTGCTGTAACACATGTATGACCTATGTTTGGATCTACAGTACTCACACTTCCTTTAAGCTCCTATTATATGGTCTCATTCCATATTATTTCACTATTTCTGCTGCCCCTGTATTGATCTCCAAGGAGGCATTCCCTTTTCCTACAGTGTGAGAAAATGTTCCCTTCTCCCACAGCATGAGGAGACCTTCCCTTCTCCTGCAGCATGAGGAAGAATCCCCTTTTCCTGTAGCATGAGGAGGCATTCCCTTGTCCTGCAGTGTGAGGAGGTGTTCTCTTCTCTGGCAGTGTGAGGAGGAGTTCCCTTCTCCTGCAGTGTGAGGAGGCATTCCCTTATAAAGCTGTCACTAAATAAAAAAAGAAAATACCATAAGCCTGGAGGAAATGCGTCCTAGGCCTTGGGTCCCCAGAGATTTCCTCCTCAAAGGGTTTTTTTTCTCCTCCATGCTGAAGGTCATAATACTTAGTTTTAGTAGTATTCTCTTGTTTGCTTAGGTTGGTTCTGCTGTTGGATGGAGGTGGATGCTGACCCTACTCGCCATTCCATCTCTCCATAGGAAGCCCCCTGCTGTCATCAGTGCAATCCATTTTATCCCTGCTATTCTGCTAACCTGTTTCTCATCCATGTTTCATTAAGCAGCCTATTGCTGTTAGTCTGCTTTGCTACCTCATAACCAAACATCACTGCTAATGTTCTTTTTGGGGGTTTCTTCCTAAGGTACCTTTACCCAAGGGAACCTTGCCGTGGCACCTCTAGAGGTGGGACCCTCTTTGAGGGTTCCTTGCCTTTGTTACCCCTACAGGGTGGCAATTCCTCATGGAATAGAGAGTGTGAATGACCAAAACAAAAAAAAACAGTTGGACAAGCATAACACTATACTGGTTGCGTAGCCCATTGAATTAAATGGCTATGCCTGTTTTTTAATGGGTGAGCAACCAGCCATGCCCCCTTCTTAAGCTATATAAGCAGTTCCTCACAGCCTCCCTCTGAAGCACTATTTCTTTGCCCCAGCATCCTCTCCTCCTCCTCCTCCAGTGGCTCACCTCTCTCCTTTGGGAGTTTCTTCCTAAGGTACCTTTAGCCAAGGAAACCTTCCCATGGCACCTTTAGGAGTGGAACTCTCTTCGACAGTTCCTTGCCTTTGGTACCTCTTCAGGGTGGTAATTCATCATGGACTAGAGAGTACGAATGGCCAAAACCAAAACAAGGTTACAAGGTTGCACAATCATAACACTACACTGGTTGCATAACCTATTACAATGTTGCAAGTCCCACAAGTTGGGCATCAAAAATGGCACATGGTGATGCTGGACAGGATGCTACACAATACTTTAACATATTGCAGTAAAGTTGCTGTGGTAAACAAGGCAATTTCAAGTATGGAACAAGGCATGCCAGAGGGGGGATTATGCTATGTTAATGTACCGAGTGGTGGGTTGGAGTCTTGAGTCCAAAGGGCAAGGTGTTTCAACCAACATGAGGTGCATTAACATAGCAGAGACCCCCCCCCAATGGAATTGCCTTATTCCACTAATAAAATGTTTAGTAATTTTAGTTTTTTGGCAGTGTAGTAGTGTTGAAATGTGGTGTTGTATCTTTAAATGGTTGCCTTTAGGAGATTGGCATAATTAGATATCTGGCAGGGGTTAGGTTGCAGCTGGTAAACTGCATTAGTATTGTGTGGTTGTACTGCAAACAGTGGGTTATTTTATTGCTTTAAATAAGTATTCCTGACTTTTAACTTCCTGTACTTCCTATGTGATCTGTGAGGCTAAGCTAGAAGCCTGGGCTTTGCTTCCTGCTCTAACCATGTGATCTGAGTCAAACGTAGTAGCCTAGACTACTGATTAGATGTCAGGTGACCTCATGCAGGTGCCTGCTGGGAAGCTGAGATTCAAATAGAGAGTTTGAGCTGTCCATTTTTGTTTATTTAATAGAAACATAGACTTTGATGGCAGATAAGGACCGCTTGGCCCACCCAGTCTGCTAATTTCTTTACCTATTGAATAAGCTGCAGATCCTAGCTAACCAATAGCCTACTTCCTCCTACTGCCCAGTATAATTGCCTTATGTCTGTCCCATGAAATCTTGAATTCACCTACTGTTTTTGACCCCACAACCTCCTCAGGGAGGCTGTTTCATACGTCCACCTGTGAAAAAATACTTCCTCACGTTGCTCCTGAGCCACCCCCCCATTATCTTCAAATTGTATCCCCTTGTTCTTGCACATCTCTTTTCTGAAAGATGCAACCCTCTTGGACTTTGTTGATTCCTTTGAGGACCTTGAAAGTTTCTATCATGTCCCCCATCTCCCTCCTTTCCTTAAGGGTATACAAATTAAGCTTCTTTAGTCTCACTTCATATGATTTCTGGTGTAGACCATGCACCATTTTAGTTGCACTCCTCTGGACTGCCTCCAATGTTCTTGTGGTGATGGGGTCTGCAGAACTGCACACAGTATTCAAGATGGGGTCTCACCAGCTGTCTGTACAGAGGGATGACAACTTCCTGTTTTCTACTGGTGAGGCCTCTCCTTAAGCATCCCAGTATCCCCCTAGCCCTCCTTACTGCCTTCTCACACTGCCTGCCTATCTTTAGGTGATCTGATATGACAACCCTAGGTCCCTTTCCATTTTTGTTGTTTGTTAGTACCTGCCCCCCCCCATTGTGTACTGTTCCCCTGGGTTTTTATTTCCCAGGTGCATTACTTTGCACTTCTTTGCATTGAATCTGAGCTGCCATACTTTTGACCATTCCTCCAACCTTGCAAAGTCCCTTCTCATACTTTCCACCCCCCTTGTGTATCAACCCTGTTGCAGATCTTTGTGTCATCTGCAAAGAGGCATATGTTTCCATCCAGTCCCTCTGCAATGTCATTTATAAAGATATTAAAGAGAACCAGCCCCAGTACTGAACACTGCGGTACCCCACTGGTAATCCCCCTTTCTTTGGAGTGGACTACTTTTACTATTACCCCCAGCGTCCTGTTGTCCAGCCAATTTTTTACCTAGGCTACCACCCTGGGACCCACTCCCAGGCTGGCTAATTTGTTTCTTAATATTTTGTGTGGGACTGTGCCAAATGCCTTGCTAAAGTCAAGGTAGGCCATGTCCACAGCCCCTCCCTGGTCTACTACTTTGGCCATCCAGTCAAAGAAATCAATTAGATTAATCTGTCATGACCTTCCCACTGTGAGTCCATGCTGCCTTGGGTCCTGTGCCCCCACTGGCCTCTAGGTACTCAACTGTTCTTTCTTTGAGAAGTGATTCCATCATTTTCCCTACCACTGAGGTCAAACTAACAGGTCTGTAGTTTCCTGCCTCTGCTTTGCTCCCACTTTTGTGAAGAGGAATTACTTACGCCCTCCTCCAGTCCTCAGATACCACACCCTCCTCCCATGATTTGTTAAAAAGGATGTTCAGTAGTGTCACTAGTTCTCCCCTTAGTTCTTTTAGACTTCTGGGGTGAATCCCATCAGGCCCCATTGCCTTTTCCACCTTGAGTTTTAGGAGTTCTTTCAGGACCCTTTCATCTAGTGAATTAGCTGGTATCGACTTCCGCCAGAGTGCTTCTATTGTTTGGTTTAGGTACACCCCCTTCCTCTTCTTTTGTGAATACTGAACAAAAATATTTGTTCAGTATCTGTGCATTTTCATTGTCAACCTCTGCCCACCCTCCCTCCTCTTTATTAAGTCTCATTGTCCCTCCATTGGTCTTTCTTCGTTCACTAATGTACCTATAAAAGGTTTTATCCCCCTTCTTAACTGAGTTGGCTATCTTTTCCTCAGTTTGGGCCTTTGCTCTTGTAACTGCCTTCCCCACTTCCTTCTGCTTTAACTGGTACAGTTCTCTATCCTGCTCTTTCTGTGGTTCCATATACTTTCTGAATGCTATCTTTTTCTCCCTAACCTTCCCCTCCATCTCTTTTGGGAACCATAGTGTTTTTTTTTTCCTTCATTTTGTTTTGTTTATTTGCTTCGCATAAAGACTTGTTGCCTCTATGATGGCAGTTTTGATTTTTCAACATTGTTCCTCCACCCCTCCTTCCTGCCGTTTTGCTAGTGCATTCCTTAGCACTCTCCCATTCTGCCAAAGTCAGCCCTCCGAAAGTCCAGTACACTTGCTTTTGTATGGCTTGACTCTATGACTGTGTTTATTGTGAACCACACTGTCTGGTAGTTGCTTTTTCCCAGATGGCTACCCACTTCTAAATCCAAGATCCTCTCACCATCCCTGTTTGAGAGTACCAGGTTTAAGACTGCTCCCTCCCGAGTGGGTTCCAACACAAGCAACCTGAGGCATGCCCCCTGTAGGGCATTGAGAATGACTCTGCTCTTGTATGTGGCTGCAGCAAATGTGCTCCAGTTAACATCTGGCATATTCAGGTCCCCCATCAACAATATCTCCCCTTTTTCTGCCATTCTAAGGATGCCTCCTATTATTTCCTTGTCCATTTCTTCCCCTTGGAATGGGGGGTCTGTATGCAATCCCTGTGCAGATTGTGGTGCCATTTTCTGTCTCTAGAGTGACCTACAGTGCCTCCTCTCCTCCCTGTTTGCCCTTTAGTTCTGTTACTTTGATCCCATCCCATATATAAAGAGCTACTCCTCCTCCTCCTCTTTTACCCTCCCTGTCCCTCCTGTAGATTGTGTACCCTGGTATGTTGACATCCCAGTCATGGTTCTCTGTGAACCAGGTTTCTGTGACTGCCACGATATCCAGGCATCCCTCTTCCATTAAGGCCACTAGTTCAGGAAGTTTGTTACCCAGACTATGGGCATTGGTATTCATCTCCCTCCATTTTATGATGGCCTTACCCCTTTTTGCCCCATCCCTTTATTTACTGCCTTTGCCTTTTTCTCCATTTACCATTTCTAGGTAAGTGGATATTTTATTAGCTTTAACAGCAATGTTTGTAGAAGTTTTGCCGATGGTTTAGTGATATATGCATGTTTATGTTGTGGAGAATCATAGTTTTAAAATATATTTTGTGGTTTTTATTAGGTGTTTAAAATGTTTTACCTGTGTGAGCAGCACTGAAGCATTTGGGGTTTGGATTTGTAAGTAGTAAATACTTAATTTTTTTGATTTGTTTGATGGATTTCCTTTACAGTTTGTGATTGTTGAGCAATGTTGTGGGTGTGGGTGTTAATTTGTATGATTTCTTTTTGATATTGCTATATTGTTTGATTTGCAATGTCACCTTTTCACCTTGAGGATATGTAATTAGCATACTGATCTTGTAGACCCCAACCGGTTGTGTTCTCAGTTAATGCACCCCTATAATATCGTCTGAGCAGGCATACCGCCCTGACGGCAAAACTTTGATAGTGACCGACACTACAGCATCTACAGTGCCAGGTCACTGTGGTGTCAGCGCTGGAACCCAGCACTGTCTTTTGGGGGTGTTGCACCCCCTTCCATAATCTGCTCCAACTAGGAGTTGAGAATCTATAGTGGGGGGTGTGGGGGCGCAGCCCCCTGAGTGGGGGGTTCAGGGGCTAAAACATATCCCTGTAATTGGAACTGTATGCCGACCGCAAAATGAGGTTGATATGCCAGTTTCGCTGTCTGGTCATTCGACAAGATCTTTGTCGACGACCAGTCATAGATCCTTCTGAGCAGAAGTATATGCTAGGTTAACACTGATTGGACCATGTGATGGGGTCCTGACCAATGAGGAGTCAACACTGACAAGACATCATTCTGAAATGGACTGAAATGTACTTGATACATTACATTGCATCCTGCTTGGCACCACTGTATCTGTAAAAAATGTAAGTAAAACATGTCATTTTTCTACTGTAAAGTGAGATACGTTTTGCAAATGTGTCAAAATGTTTAAAAATTGTACACAAACATTTGGATGCATTTGTAATGACATATTTGTGGCAGAAATACTTCCACTATCCCTGCATCAAGACTTCTGAAAATCCAAGAGTGATTGTTGAAGATAATTCTTCTTGCAACAAACATGAGCCAGCATGCAAGATACAGTACAGTACAGACCCAGACTGTACAGGTCACTGAGAGCAAAAAGGGTATGTCAGGACACATACCTACAGCTCTCTTTTATTTCATATCAAAAACAATACTAAAGCAGACTCATAACTGGAAAAGGAATATCTTACAATGCATGAGAAAAAGGTATAGCTACTGTATGAAATGTTCCACACAACACACACTGCTTCTGTAGTATGAAGTTGCTTTTTTGAGGCAAACTTGAAAAAAACCTTCACTGAAGTAATAATAAAATAATAGTATGTAATAATTAAGAAATAGGGAAGATATAGAAAGTTCAAGAATGTTAAGCTGAGAAAGACATACTGACAGAGAAAAGGTTGAACAGAGTGGCTGCGTGACAAAGTCATATTCTTTTTTTGTGATTTTTGTGGTTTAGCTCTGTCATACGAATTGCAAGTGTAGACATTTTTTGTGATTCATAATTATTTCCCTGTCATTGTGCAATGTCTTAGCATAATATTTTTTCTTACATATATAACAACTTACACTGTAAGCAAATTTACTTGACAGACTAAATCTTTACCATTCAATTCTTTAGATATTTACCTTAGTTAATCCTGATTTAGTTCACAAAGATTTCTTCTGCATATAGTACATATAAAGTGATACTTATATACATTTCACTATTCACAAATTCAAATTCAGTAAGGCTGGTTTAACTTAATTATCATATTTCTTGTTTAGGTTCCTTTTTGCAACTTACAAATTTAGTATCTCCATGTATGCAAAATGTCACACCTTTAATGGTGGTAGTGGGACTAGACCCGAGTCTCCAGGTTGATAGCTCAGTGTTCTTAACAATTGGGCTACACTGCCAGGGAGCTTCTGTTGTTAAGGTTTCAAAACATAGGAGGGTCACATCCTGAGCCATATTTGCATGAATTTTGACACCCACCCAAATACCTCTGTGGTTCTAATGGGCCTCTTGTCCCAGCTTCACAACAATTCTTTATCTACTATAAGTCTGCTATAACTGTGAGTACAGCTAGACAGTGGTGTGCAGTGCACACTATCCTGCCAACTGCAAAGAATTTGGATAAGGAGATTTGAGCTGCCTGTGCCTCTATACTTCTTCACAGGCACAGTAGACAGCTCAGATTTCCCAATCCAGACTGACCACATTTAGTAGTATCCCTATGTACTATGAGGGACAGATGTCTTTGAGAGGATGTCAAGAGTTGGAAGAGGGGTGGAATAAATGGAAATGTGACCTCAGCTAGGACAAACTCCTGCAGTAAGTCATATTATCAATCAAAGCTACACACAGGAACATTTATGAGAGCACCTTCTCTCATTGAGAGGATCCGAAGCAGTCTTTGCTTGAATGCCCCCTAACATTCGGGTACTGGAAGATAATGCCAAACATTTGGTGCTTGCAGCATTCATCTTTTCTTTTGGCATTCAGACATCTCTAGTATCTACTAAGCAGTGAACCAGGTGTGAAAAGCTCCTATATGTGTTTTATATGATTTGATGTTTAGTTATCACTTACAGTACTTACTTGCATGCAAAATGTTTGTACAATATCAATAGTCCTCTAATGTAAAAGTCCATGAATATGTTATACATCTGTCTCGTTTTTGTCAATGCTCCTCATAAGTCTTTATTTGACATCCATAGGATACTGAATAAGATCCACAGGACTCGGATCTGGTTCATACAGAATTCATATAGAATTATTTGGCACATGAAATGCAGACCATTCAGTATATTGTTGAAATGGTTTCAATATAAAGTTTTCCCTGTTTTCAAAATATTTCCATAACATAGCAACCTCTAAGTGCTGTAGCTAAAGTTTTCAGTGAATATTTAGAGGGTTAGATCATTAAATATTGTTAGTTTGCTTACTGTCAAAGTGACTATACATCTTAGAGCAGACTTCTTCATTCTGACTACAGTTGTCGGCCAAGTATGAACCTCAGGCATGAGATCACTTTTAGTGGAACTAAAAAAGAAAAATATTGCTCACCCTAGTAGAAGATGACTGAAGTAGCAAAACATCACCCTTTGAATATTAATTTAACAGTTGGGTTAGCACCTGAGATGGGGAACATGGGTTGTCAGGTCTGCCAGTGAAAATGATATGAAAAGATGTTATCGCACAAAGGCAGATTGGCACTTGGCAGCACTCTTAAAGTGCTTTTTTGCTTCTGATGGTCTGGAAGACATCACTCTTGCTGATCACGCTAATATGATATTTTTCTTGTTTTTCTTAGTTTATTGACTGCTTGCATGCAAAAATTGAAGTTTCTGAGGTTTATCATTATCTTGTTAGGTCTAGGCAGATTTTTGGAACATACAGAGTTCCCTCCCCTAGAGAAACATTTGTTGAGTTCTTTAAGTACAGTTGTGTGAAATGTTTGCCAGAGTGCATGTTTTGTAACATCAGCCCATTTTTTTTCACATTGGTTTTTCTGAGGTGACCTCAAATAAGTGACTTGTACCGGCTGTTTCCATGAAGAGGGTAATATTCATGAGAAACTGCAGAAACATTGTACAGGACTACAACTGTCACATTATTGTTATTTTATCAGCTTTGCTCAGATATCGCCCCAGTCAAACATGCGCAGATATCTTATGTACTACTGCTTACTTCCAAGTTTCTGCTTTGGCAGATCTAAGATGTTCAGATTCAAAGAAAAAGCTTAGCCATTGTTACCGATATAGCATAGATGGTGGCTCAGACAACAACAGGGCTTCCAGATTTATAGGGATTCCTGTATTTTACAGGGAAATGGGGCCATCTACAAGGAAATTGTTCCCATAGATTTTCAATGGTTATATGGCAAAACAGAGCAATTCAGCTGTCATAGGACTTAACGTAGTCTACAGGAAAACCAAGGAAAATTGCTTCAGGGTTACAGAGAAAAATGTCAGATTAAGCTGGGTGCACTGTAACAAGGCTAATGAGTTTGAAATGTTCAGAGCCAATCAGTTACTGAAGGTATTTTACACACCTGGAAGTGGCACTAGCCTTTGAGTGAAGTAGATTCAGCCAGAAAAAATAAACATGGTGAATTGAACGCACCTAATAGAGCATGGTGTAGTCTCTTGAAGGTATGTAGAGCTATAGAAGAGCTATGCTGTTTAGTGTGGCTGTTGTACTGGTTACCTTTGAACCACTCCACTAAAGAAGCAGGTACAGCCTGTGAAATGCTAGGGCATAACTAGTGACCAAGGGCCCAATTTTCAAAAGGCCTGACATCACCCAGAGCCTAAGTCTCACTATGCAACTCTAAAAGGCTGAAATAATGCTCTGGGACAGCTGAAGCTGTGAGACAGAACATTGCAGCATTTAAAACTACTTTATTTCGAAATTCTGCTAAAATCTTGAGAGAGTGGATGTAGGAGCCTTAGGTGTTGCCTAGCAACTGGGAGTAGAAAACAGGAAGTGGGAAGGGAGCTGTAGTCCTACTGCAAACACAAACAGACTACAAGGAGCAATAAACATTGTAATATCTGTCTACTAAAGCCCTAACTATTACGTAATACCTGTAGACTCAGCAATATACCATCCTGCAGTGACATTTTGTATGTTTGTTTTATATTAAATTGAGCAAGTCATGTGACCTCAGGACCTGACATCTGGGTCACAGACCATATAAGGGGACTTTAGAGTGAGCAGAGTGAGCTTGAGCAGACAAGTGCGTATTTATCGCGCATGGAACTGCATGCAGAGACATGCACATCTAGTGTGTGTCTTGCATGTCCAGCATGCACTAGGGGACTTGGGCCAGAAAATAAAGAACGGAAAGCAAGTTAAACCAGTGACCCTATCACACATCATATATTACTGATTTTGTAACATTACTAGATCTAAAATGTACACAAAGCTTGAAAGAGTGGACTTATCGCTTCCAGCATCAAGTGATCTAAGAACAAATGGTAGAATAATAAAAGTCACATAGGCCAACTGACAAATTTATAAAAGTAGTGCCAAATTGATATAACAAGCATTTGTCAATGCCGAATGTTGGCTTGCTGGCATTGGCATTGGTAGTGCAGGAGTTAGACAGATGCATCATAGGAATGGCAGTGAAGTATTGAACTGATGCCAACCCACCCCCACCCTGCAGAGAGTGACAAGCATTAGGGTGTCCCTTTGGGTGTTTGGCAGTGCAGTGCAGGAAAACATGTCGGGCAGGATGTGAGAAATGATAGCTGCACAGTTCATAAGGAGGTGGAAAAATGCCAGTGTTGAAAATGTGGCATGTAAATATACCAAATTTGCAAAGCTAATAGGGTGTGTGGGAAATATGCAATGCACACTTGCAACACTGCCATTTTATGGGCATTCGGCACCAAATTTTCAACATAGGCATTTTAGCACCTCTGCTCATGTACAGTGTTACTGTTATTTCCTCAAAGTGTCTCAAGAAGTGATTTCGCAGAGCGACCACGCTATTCTGCACCGGAAGTGCGAAAACACATTTTGGGCATGATATGTTAAATGACGGCTGTACTGTTCATCAAGAGGTGTGGAAAAATGGCAATGGTGAAAATCCAGACTGAAAATATCACAAATGCATGACGGTACAAATGTGCATGCAATCTGCCAACGCATGCTCGTAACACAGTTATTTTGTGGAGTATCATCACCAAATTTTCAACATAGGCATTTTAGGCCCTCTGCTCATGAACTGTGTCACTGTCATTTTCATAATCTGGCCCAAACACTGATTTTCCACAGTGACTGTGCTATTGTGCGCCGGAAGTGCGGAAGCACATTTCGGGCAGGATGTGGAAAATGACAGCTGTACTGTTCACAAGGAGGTGCACAAAAATGACAATGCTGAAAATCCAGCAGTAAAATATTGTGAATGCGCGAAGTTACAAGCCTGCGTAGCAACTGCGCAACGCGTGCTTGTAAAACAGGCATTTGTTGGATTTTTTCCACCAAATTTGGAACTTAGGCTTTTTAAGAGGGCACCTCATGATCACTGCCACTGTCATTTCATTAATAGGCCCGGAAAGGTGATTTCGCGCAGTGAATGCGAAATCACCTTTCAAGGTGATAAACACCATGACAGTGACAGAATTCATGAGGAGGGGCCCCAAAAACCCCACGTGGAAAATTTGGTGCAAAAAGTCCAAGAAATGCCTGAGATATGCAACAAAGTTGAAAAAACCCTATTCACTCCATTATACATCTTACCGGCATTTCCTCAGTTCGCGGTCAGCTTTGAAGAGTGCAGACGTGTTCCCGGTCCACTGAAGATCTTTGCGCCGGACTCTGGAGGTATGTATGGGGTGGGGGGGTGAGGAGAGGCAGGGTGTGCAGTGGTGGGTGCGGTGGGGTGGAGGGCGGATCTAGACTATGAGGGACCGTTTTGGTATTCTAGGTACAGAAAACGTCACGGGACAGTTTTGGCACACTGGGGTGGGCTCCCAGCATGCCACCTAAGTGGGTTTGTGGGGGTTAGTAGCTGATGGGGGATTGGGCACCCCCACCAGCAAACAAAGGCACGGGACTGTTTTGGCACGCTGGGGTGGGCTCCCAGCGTGCCACCTAAGTGGGTTTGGGGGTCAACTAGCCGACGGGGATTAGGTAACCTCATCGCACACAACATGGGGGTAATGCTGTTGATTGGGCACCCCGCCGCAAACAAGGTGGGGCGCGAGCTGAGGGGATTGGGCACCCCCTACTGCATTCAACAGTTGGGGGTGATGCTGACGGGGAGTGGGCTCCCCATTGGCGTGTCACACAAGGGGCGCAAGCTTCAGCTGCCATGCGGCGGCTTCGGCGCCATGTTTATTGAAAAGTTTCATTAGGAAAGGCACGTATGGGAGGCATGTCTTTATGCCGCTGCATGACGAGCTTGTCTCTGATTGCAGTGGCACTTTGTTTACAAGTTATGTCCACTTTACATAATGTTGGTGTCAGCGCTAGCATGCTGGCTTATTGGGGAATGAGGGACGCACCTACTGATGTGTGCCCTACATTCGCCCAACAGCAGCGGCGCCTCCAAATCTCCACTCTCCCAATATGTTGACCTGTGCGCAAACGCGGCAAGCCAACATAAAAACAGGTTAGGGAGTATAAGGCATACCACATTGAAAAACCCAAAATGGAGGCCTATAACCCTTCGGAGGATTTCCTGACCATATTTTGCAATGATGGTACCATCATAAAATGCCGTAGTTGTTTAATGTATGCTACTGTACATGTGATCCTGATGTCACCTCTGGAATTTTAATTGTCAAAAATGTATAGATAAGGGACAGCTATTAGCAGAAGTAAACACTTTGATAGAACAGGTTGAAGAGAAAACAGTAAAAGAAATCAAAGTAATATTGAAAGCAAAGAGAAAATGGGATTCAAATATAGATGGTGAAATACATGAATCAGAATATGCACACAGACTAAGACAGAATGATCAAACAGAGAACGAGGGGGAGTGGATCACAGTACAAAGCATGCCAAAGAAAAAGGGATGCTATGGGAAGAGACAAAATTCTATTAAGAAATAGAAACATAGAAACATAGAATTTGACAGCAGATAAGGACCGCTTGGCCCGCCTAGTCTGCCCATTTTCCTACCTAACAGATAAGCTGCAGATCCTAGTTAACCAACAGCTTACTTCCTCCTACCCCCCCACTAGGACTGCCTTATGCCTGTCCCATGCATTCTTGAATTCCCCCACTGTTCTTGACTCCACGACCTCCTCAGGGAGGCTGTTCCATGCATCCACAACCCTCTCTGTGAAAAAATACTTCCTCACATTACCTCTGAGCTGTCCCTCCTCTATCTTCAAATTGTGCCCCCTTGTTCTTGCACGTCTCTTTTTCTGAAAGATGCTACCCTCTTGGACTTTGTTGATTCCCTTGAGGTACTTGAAAGTTTCTATCATGTCCCCTCTCTCCCTTCTTTCCTCAAGGGTATACATATTAAGCTCCTGTAGTCTTTCTTCGTATGTCTTCTGGTGCAGACCCTGCACCATTTTGGTTGCCCTCCTCTGGACAGCCTCCACTCTGTCTATGTCTTTGTGAGATGGGATCTCCAGAACTGCACACAGTACTCCAGATGGGGTCTCACCAACTGTCTGTACAGAGGGATAACAACTTCCTGTTTTCTACTATTGATGCCTCTTCCTATGCATCCCAGTATCCCCCCAGCCTTCCTTACTGCCTTCTCACATTGCTTGCCCACCTTTAGGTCATCTGATATAATTACCCCCAGGTCCCTTTCCATTTTTACTGTTGTCAGTATCTCACCCCCCCCATTGTGTAAGCTTCCCCTGGGTTTTTGTTTCCCATGTGCATTACCTTGCACTTCTTTGCACTGAATCTGAGCTGCCATACATTTGACTATTAATAGATATGCACCTTTAAATGAGACTGAGGAGGGTGATCAAGAGATGCCAGACATGAAAGTATTGGTAACTGGGGACTCAATCCTAAGGTGAACAGATGCAATAATATGTGGAAACAACAAAATAAACAGGAAAGAACTTCCGGTGACATCACCAAGCAATATGGTGGCCTTAACAAGAGCTCTCTCCTTCAAGAGCTTGATTTTTGTTGAATTGGTCACCATCGGTGCACAAAAGTTACCTAAACGAGCTAAAAACATCGGTCTTACCTAACACAGTCATGAGCTGCTCCAGAAAACTGAAACAACCAGGCCTACAAAGATGCTCTTCAGCCTCCCAAATGAGTGGCCTAATCTCAATGCCCTCTAGGTCCTTTGTGCTTACAGCATCAGGAGAGGAAGACGATGAGTCTGACTCTGATGCAGGACTGCCAAAGACACACATGGACAGCTGAAAAATCATTCAGATGCTGTATAAAATAGATGCTAAGTTTTCGGGGATACAGAGAGATTTTAAAAAACTTGAATCCCATATTAGCGCCCTGGAAACCCAAGCGGATGTACTACAAAATGAATATATGGCCTTTGCACACTCATTGGCTTACCTCCACAAGAAAGAGCAAGATCTTACCTTGAGAGCCTAGGATGCGTAGGCAAGGGCTCGCAGAAACAACATAAGGGTTTTTGGAATGCCAGAAGGTGCTGAACAGGACGACACTGCCCAGTTTATGGACTGTTGGCTACATTAAGAGCTTGTCTTGGGGGAAGACTTCCCCTTAGAAATTGACCGTGCTCATCGAGCGATCACCCCAAGGCTAAAGCGGATGCACCCCCAAGATCCATTTTGAGCAAGTTTCTTTAATACCCCACTAAAGATGAAATCCTGAAAATAGCATGGGGAAAAAGGACTTAAACTTAGATGGAAGAAAAGTATACATTGATCAGGATTATCCCCGATGATGCTGGACAAGCACAAAAAAGTTCTTGCAGTGGTTAAACATCTAAGGGACAAAGGCATTAAAGCTCAGATCTGATATCCAGAACAGTTATAGGTCAACGACAAGGATGGGGTGAAACTTTATGAAATGATACTGAATGCTGCACCACATTTGCAATCGAGATCCCCTTGCTGGATTTAAAGGAAGACAAAGTGGAACAAGAGATTGAAGATCTACTCTGGTCCATAGCTCTGGTAGGAAAACAGTCAAGCAGAAAACAAGCTGATTATCTTTTACCTCTCCATTCGGAGTTGTCAAAGTGGATACTGCCTAAGAAGCCGTCCTGAATGCTTTGAGGTACCAGTTCTTTCTGCATTTATTTGTGGTTAACAACCTATGTCAAGTCTAACACCCAGGATTTGTCTTGGTGCATAATTCTGCTCCTGAATTAAGACTGAGAAGGCTAGCAGGCACTTACTTGTGCTTCTGGGACAAGAAATTTGAATTTAACTTTTCCCTTCTCTCTGCTGTGCTATGTTAAACAGTGGAGCATATAAATGTATGTTGGCTGGAGGAAGGAACTACTTGTGTCAGAATTGGTGTCGGGTCCATCTTCCTGCTGTGCTGGACCTGCTACTGGTGCACTTATTATTTTGATCTCCCAGCCAGCCCCCAGACTAGGAGCTGAACATTGAGGCAAACCTGTCACCTTAGTGATTATTTACTGTTACAGAAAAGGGAAATGGAAATCAATCTATAATTATATTTGAATTGTTTATAATGCTTCTTCTCATATACACCTGAATGCAACCTTTGTTTGTTTTGGATACCTCAGGCATTAAGCCCGAGTTCCTGTCTTTATGTCTGCAAGCTAGTTATGTAGGGGGCTTCTACCTTGGACATACTTTTCATTGAGCCCCACTATGGTGTATCAGGCAATTGTTTAACCAACATTAGTAGCTGGTAAAATTACTCTGTTAAAATTCAAAGTGCTTAGATGGTGATCAAATTATTATAACTTTTGTTTTCTTTTTTCCCTTTTTTTTACCATAAATGGGGATATATGCCATCAGTTTTAAATAATGTTTGTTATTTTTTCATCCTATAGTAGTTGGACTGGCTGTGGTACCTTATTGACAGATTGTCAATGCAAGTTTAGTATACACTGGTGATGCACACATGCCTAATCTGGCCACATCTATTTTTACTTCAGTGTGGTACTAATTATTACTCAGTTCAGATGTAGTGCTCAGAGGTCCTCAGCTACAGGCCTTGCGACTCCAGAAAGCCCATCACTACAGGGGGAACAAGCAGGTTGATCCTAGTGCAAGTAAAGATATCTAACCATCACCTACTCTGAAGTTGGTGACTCCCTCAGTGACTTTCTGCCTGCGGACATAGATTAGTGTCCTTTACAACAATCCTGCACTGTCTGCTGGACTAACTCGTTCAGCGGCCAGCCACCTGTATTATATTGTTAGCTATTCTAGCCCTGTTGGCTTTATAGCTTCAACCTTAACTGTGATAGCTGTAAGATATCATTTTTGTCTTGTTTAAATGTTTATTTATTTTCTTATATGTTTTTCTTTTTCCGAACACATTCATCATAGAACTTTTGTACAGGAGGAGGGGAGGTGTATGGTGGGGAGACTGATAAACTGAGTTGGGTTGAGCAACTTCTTTTTTCTCAACTTATATAAATAGCTTCACTAAATAGTTACACTATTAATGTGAAGGGAATTATGAACATACGAACATATGAAATTTGCCAGCAGATAAAGGCCTAGTGGTCTTTCAAGTCTGCTTGAATGTGCAGCTAGCACTCCTTATTCTGCAGCTGCCCTTCCCTCCCACCCTTCCCCTTCCCTTGACCCTCCCTTGCCCTATCCCAGACCCTTTTGAAGCAGTCCACTGTTCTACTGGATACCACTCCTGCCGTATGCATTCCACCCAGCTACCTTATTCTCCATAAAAGTGTCTCCTCATCTCCCTCCTGAACCTTCCTCCTCTAGTCTCATATCATGGCCCCGGTATCCCACCCCTCCCTTACTTTGAACAACCCCTCCTTACCTGTCTTCTTTATTCCTTTCAAGTACTTGAAGGTTTCACACATATCCCCCCATCCCTCCCCTCCTCCAGGGAGTACACGTTCAACTCTCTCAACCTCCTCTCGTATGGTAAGTCCCCCAGCCCCTTGATCATCTTTATTGCCCTGCGCTGCACCCCCTCCAGTAACTTAATGTCCTTTTTCAGATACAGGTGCCAGTACTGCATGCAGTACTCCAGGTGTGATCTAACTAATGATCTATACAGTGGCAGAATCACCTCCCCCCCTTGAGGATATACCCCTTGCAATGCAACCCAGCATTTTGTTGGCCTTTGCAGCTGGCTTCCTACATTGTGCCAAGTTGTTCATTGACCCTGTAATGAGCACCCTCAGATCCTTCTCCTCCTCTGTCTGTGCTAGCTGCACTCCTCCCAGCTGGAAACTCCTCCTTGGAGTTTTCACCCCAAAATGCAGCGCCTTGCACTTTTTGGCACTGAACCCCAGTTGCCAGGTGTCCAACCAGGTTTCCAGCTTTGCCAGATCATCCTGCAACCCCTGCCATCCCACTAGGTCATCCACCACTGTTCCCATCTTGGTGTCATCAGCAAACAGACTGGTCTTGCTCTTTATGCCCAATGACATGTCTGCAATGAATATCCCAAACAACACTGGTCCCAACACTGAGCCCTGCCGAACACCGCTTGTCACTACCCTTGGGGATGAGAGTTCCACACCCACCACCCTCTGTTGCCTTCCCTGAAGCCAGTTCCATACCCTTCTCACCAGCTTTGCACCAGCTCCTCTGCCTTCTAACTTACTTCCCAGCCTCTCACGTGACACTGAGTCAAATGCCTTACTGATGTTCAGGTACAGAACATCCACTGCATGGCCCCCATCCAATTGCTTAGTTACCCAGTCATAGAACTCCACCAGGTTGGTTTGGCAGGATCTGCCACTTATGAAGACATGCTGCCTGCTGTCCTGTAGTCTTTTGGCCTCCAGGAGGGCCACCAGCCTCTCCTTCAGGATAGTCTTCATCAGCTTACCCATGATGGATGTGAGGCTCACTGGTTGGTAGTTCCCTGGTTCATCCTTGGGGCCGCTCTTGTGGAAGGACACCACATGAGCCATTCTCCAATCCTGAGGTACACACAATGAGTGTAGTGTGGCATTAAACAGGTCTGCCAAAGGTCCTGCCAGGACCTCTGCCAGCTCCTTCAGTACCCTGAGGTGGATGCCATCTGGGCCTGGCGCCTTGTCCACCCTCAGTGCCCTCAAACTCTCCAAAACCCTGCCCTTAATGATTTCCTCATCTGTCACCCCTCCCCCTCTGTTTCTGCCCTCCTCCCCTTGGGTATCACCCCTTTTCCCTTCATAAATACTGAGCAGAAGTAATCATTTAATGCTCCTGCCTTATCATCCCCTGCTTCAACCCAACCCCTCCTTCCTAATCCTTACTATATGGTCCTTACACTTCCTCTTTTTTCCCTGATGTACCTGAAGAAGTCCTTCTCCCCCTTCTTAATGCCCTGTGTCAGCCTGAGCTCCATAGATACCTTTGGCTGCCCTTACTGCCCTTGTCACCTCCTTTGATTCCTTCAGTTACTCCTCCCTCCATGCTTTTTTTGCACCTCCTAAAGGCAGCTGTTTTCCTCTTTACCTTTTACATGACCTCTTTGCTCACTCAGCTAGGTTTTTTTGCCCTAGCCTTCTTGCTCTGGGCCTTGCTGCAGGTTTTTTTGCCTCTACTATCCCCAGCTTTATGAGCTCCCACCTCTGGTTAGTGCCCGAACTAGGTTGAATTCTGGCCAGGTACCCTTTTACCACTTCCCCCCTCCTGTACTGATACAAAAGAAGATATAGCTACTCTACAATATGAACTGAATATAATATCTAGCTGGGCTATGACATGGGGAATGAATTTCAATGTTGATAAGTGTTGTGTGTTGCATTTGGGGCATCACAATAAGGAAAACATATTTCACTTGAATGGCCACCCACTGAGGAAAACAACAGAGGAAAAGGATCTGGCTTAACTATAACAGGGAAATTAATATATGATACACATTGTAACTCACAAATCAATAAAGCAAAAAGATTAATGTGGTCAATCAAGAGAAACTTCAAAAGCAGAGATGAGAGAGTGATACTGCCTTTGTATAGATCATATGTGAGACCGAGCCTGGACTATGGCATCAGGCTTGGAGCTATATTACTAAGGGGGCATCTGATGATCTAGAAAAAATTCAAAGGCAAGCAACAAAAATGATCCATAATATAGGCCCTAACATATGGGGAGCATCTGAAAAGACTAACTCTTACACCACTTGAAACAAGAAGAATACGAGGTGACAATGTTGTGTTTTGACACAGTGCTGGATAGCTATCTGATGAATGAACTAAACCTTGGATTCAAGAATGAGATCCAGAGTACCAGGAGACACCCCTCCTCCAGCTCACACCAAAAAGATTTTTTACAGATAGGAGGAAAGCATTTTTCACACAGAGAGTGATAAATCAATGGAACAGGTTACCCCTAGAGGTAATAATTAGGAAAGACAAAACCCAGTTTAAAAATAGACTTGATGCTTATATACTGGCAGGAAATAGTCTGAGTTATTATGGTGAATGGTCGGAGCACACATGGGCATATCACCTTCTAGGCTCCTTTACCCTTAGTATGAACCTTAGTATAGTATGAACTCGCCAGTGTGGAGACAAAATCTCCACAATGGTGGAAATACTACTTTTTAAATTTCATGCACATGGGTGGCAAAGGCACAGAAGGTGCAGCTGTGGAGTAATGCTACACCTGGTAATAGCAGGTGAGAATTTCAGTGCAGCTATACGTGGACTCTCTATGCAAGCTGCCATAAATTGCAGAAACAGTCATGGAATGGTCCCTCACTGAAATTCGCGCACGTACGGGAAAACTTGTGGGTGTGCAAGGGAAGCCCCACTTGTGCACCATTTCTGCTTCCCGTCTGTAAAGTCTCCCATTTTTGAAAATCTAGCCCCAGATGTACAGCAATAAACCTGATATTAGAAAATATATCTGAAGTGAGCGACTCTTCTAATTTAAAATCTTCTAATTTCAAGCAGCTCTAGGAAGCAAAATGGGAAAGTGATACAACTCTACTCATGACATATTTGTGCCTTCAAGGGAGTTTCATGCTCTAGCTAAGGGCCTTGGTGTGAGACACTTGCTAATCAAACTGAGAAAGATGGGTGATACCCAATTTCTTTTCAAAACATTCATTTTATGTTTCAACCTGCACATCCATAACCACAAGTGTGATGTCTCGTGGCCTCTTGCCATTTTGTCCTGGCCCACCAGATTTTTGTGCTTTAAGTTCTTATTTCTAGTGCTGAATTTATGAACATAATCCTCCGCTTTTACATTTCACAGTCATTTCCCTTAAATGTTAACTTCCCTTATTTGGCCATGCTGCAACATGCTTCTGTAACCTTGGGGATCACAGCATACACCAGTCCTGGGAAATTCACCTTGCAGCCCAGCCGTCTGCTATGGTATTAAGAGCTCCTAATACCACAGGAGATGACTGTGCTATGAGGTGAATTCCCCAGGAGTGAGGGACGTTTAATATCTTTACTAGTAACAAACTTTTGTGATGTTCATGAATTACTATTCAGGCAATGCTCACTACAGTTACTACACCATGGCCTGTAAACACTGTACTACATATTGCATTATACAATGGACATAAGTGAACAACCAATGAAATGATCAGATTGGCAGTTTACCACCAGTGTAGGAATAAATACAATAAAAATAAAAAAAAATAAATCAACCTCTTTAATAACTAAGACCCCCCTGACTGAAACCACCTGATCTACCATGTGACCCATCACATGGCAAGTGGCCACACTACCGAGTTGCCCAGTTGCCCATGCCCAGCCCATGCCATGTGCCACCCCACCACCAGCTCTGTCTCTCTTTCTTTCTCTCCCATCCCCTAACTTTTCTCTAGTCTGAGGTAACACTTCCCCTCCCAAAGGTACTACTCAGAGGAGGAGACTGATGGATGAACACACAAGCACGACAACACACTCATTTCAGAGGAGTCTGAGCCCAGCCCTCTGAGTCCATACTGTCAATCAGACATTTTTTTTTACTTCCACCCCCTCGTACATTCTTTATCTACTCAGGTAGTCCTGAATACAGTTACTCCAGGTACAGACTGTCCTGCTCTTAGTGTGTACTTTCAGTGTGTGACCTGGGGAAAAATAATTAGTTGCTGACTGGCCAGTTAGAACTAAACATTGCACCTATACCAGATGCTCAGGAAGAAAAGCATCTGGTCAGTGCAGTTGTTCATGCTTCTTCAGCCAGTCTGCCGAGGTCAACAGGAGTCAGTGTTAACTCATGAGGAGGACAGTGGGGGGAATGAAGGCACAGGTTGAATAGTAATCATGGGATGGGAGGTACAAAGTTGCAGGCCAGCAGTGGGCTAGGGGTTAGGGGAGAATAGGGAAGGGAATGAGGCAGGAACCAGTCCAGTTCATCACTTAACTCACCAGCCACTTGACACCACCATCTTGCAAACAGTAACTTAAGTTGAAATTGGTGGCTCAAGCTGCCATTGCTGGTATAGCACATCCCTGCCTATTAAAATACTGGACTCATGGGGCAGGGCATTAGGATAACGTTCCTGGAGTGTATGCATAAAGATAAAAAGGAGATGGCGCAACTCCATAAAGGTCAGTGCACCCCAAGGGTTTGGCTAAACCTTAAACATGGCACAGTTTTCATATAACTGAGGTGCATTTGGAGGTGTTGTTACCTTTGCACACAAAATGAGCTAGTGGCTACAAACTAGAGACAGAGCATCACTAACAGAGTAATGAATTATCTTTAAGTTAATTTATTGTGCTCAACTTCACTTAGCATGAAAATCATTGTGCAGTACAAATGTGATCCAATGTGCTATGCTAAGGTCAAATTGTGCAAAGAAGAAGGCAACACTTTTCTCATTATTCATATAACTGCAACCTTCCACCATGCTGCCAGAAGGATCTGCTTCTTATGGGGTAGGGCATTAGGACAACTTTACTGGAGTCTGGCCTGCTACTCTGTGGTGGCATGATGGGTGGGTTATGCTATGTGTAGTGGTAAAAGTATTTATTATACAGGAGTAAAAAAAAAGATTTACATACACCATTAGGGCAACAGGTGCCCTGTTTATAAGGTGTTCCTGTAGATGTTTTATACAAAAGATAAAAAGTAAAAGTTTCGCATATAGTGATAAAGACAATTGCACACATGAAGTACAAATACAATAGAAACAACAAATTACATAAAATGTACTGGCTATTGGTATACTTCACATACCTATCACTTTGTTCCAGTATTGCACATACATCAAAATTGTAGCTCTTGTTTCATTGCATCTTTAAATGCTTCAACCAACCTTTCATAATTTCTCAAATATAAGGGCATATTATTCCAAGTTGCAGCAGCTTTGAAATGGAAGGTCATTTTCCTGAATTTATTGTGTACTTTGGCCACTATCAGATCCCTGGTTCTTTTTTTTTGCTTAACTCATAAACATGTCTTGGTTTAACCATTTTGTCTGAGAGTTCCAAAGGTTTATTATTTTTAAATATTTTATATACTATTAAGAATCAATTCTTGTGTCTTTTCATTTCTAGTGATTTCCAATCTAATCTCATACATTTGACAGTGGTGTGTTTTAGAATTACATTTTAGGACAAATCTTGCTAGTCTGTTATAACAGATGTCAAGTTTGTGTAAAGCATCATCGTTTGCATGCATGTAAATGTGACTTCCATTATCGGAATGATTAGTTGGGTAACTACCAAAAGTCTTGATTTCTTTGTTAAGCAGGTTGAGACTCTTCTTAGTGTCCATATCCTAATATTTACTTTTTTGACCAGGTCATTTATGCGTTGTTCAAATAGCAAATGTTGGTCAATATTTATGCCCAAGTACTTCTATGTGGTAGCCTGACTTAATGTACATCCATGAAGTGTTTTTATTTCAAGTTGCTCTATTTTCTTTAGATATTTTGTTATTACAGAGCTGAAAAGCATTGACTGTGTTTTTTTAGTATTCAGTGACAGTTTTGAAGTGACAAACCATTTTTGTAAAATGTCAATGTCTAATTGTAATTTATATTCCATTTCCCTAACATTTTGCCCCACTGAAGCTAACATCTGTGTCGTCAGCCTAAAGTCATGTATTGATGTGTTCCATGTAATTTGGTAAGTCATTAATATATATCAGAAACAGTAATGGACCCAGTATGGACCCCTGTGGGAAACCCCTTGTAAATGGAAGGATGTTGAAGTGTGTGGTCGGCACAGGGTGGGTTCAGGGGTGGGGAATGGCCAGCAAGGTGATTGATTGGGTTCTGTTAATTTTTGTGAATTGAGAGACAGAGTCAGAGAGACATTGCAAGTGAGCCCTGAACCCTGGCCCTGCTGACCCAACTGATGGACTCTAACATGGCCAATCCAGTGCCAGAAGAACCTCAGCTATCCCTTCTTGAGTGAATCCAGGTAAGGGAGGAGAAAAAAATTGGAGGAAGGGTCGGAGTGAGCTTTCTTTTTCTTTGAATGCTAGATGGGGGGAATTTTTCTAGGGGTCAGATGCAGGATTGGAAATTCTAGTTCCTATGCACTGGATTCTGATGCCAACTGGTATCGATCTGAAATGTTTCTATTTCATGGGCATTGACTATGTTCAGGTACAACCAAGAGGGGGCAATAGGCATCAATTATTCGGCAAGAAAGAAAAAAAGTAAATTCATTTTTCTTTTGAATGCTTCTCACGCAGTGGGGATGAATGATGGCTGGATTTGCAGCCCTTCCTACAGATTCCATTACCCTTGCTCTCTCCTTCTGTTTTCTGATTACAGGAAAATGACATTGCAATGTTTCTCTGTATTGTTATTATTTCTTTTCATGATCCTTTTTTTCTTACTGATCTGTTGTCCCCCCCCCACTCTTCCCCTCTCCATCTCTTCCCCCCATTTCTTTTGCTTTATCCTTCATTTTCTTTCCCATGTCTTTTCTATCCCTTGGATTTGTATTTTGTGCTGTTCTATACACAATATTAATGTTATTTTACTGTTTTCTTCTAGGTGTAAATGCACACTGAAGCTACAGATTATGTCCTCCATACTTCTAATATTTTGCAAATGTCACTTTTTTCTGAACAAATCTTGAATGGATTATATAAAAAACATATTTGCAGTACTGTAATATTTAAACTTATATATAGCAATGTCATTTGTTAAGGATTTTGTGCATATTTATTGTGCTTTTTTCATACTCAGATATTTGCCATTACCTCTTTTTTTTTTTTTTTAACAGTCTGTAATCGATTAGCACATCACACTTTAATTGGGATATGTCTCTTTAAGATGTGGCTTTAAATATGTTGGGTATGCTTTCTTGTTCACTCCCCCTTTGAAGAACTCGCAGGGATTCAAGGCACTTGTTCTGTGGAATTCGGCACAATAAAGACCACTTGAGCATTTACATGATTGTGAGTATTGGCCTTTTTTGTACACCCTTTTACTCTGTTGTCTCCAGTGCCAGAAGAGTCTCAACTATCCCTTCTTGAGTGAGTCCAGGTAAGGGGGAAAAAAAAACTGGAGAAAGAGTCGGAGCGAGCTTTCTTTTTCCTTGAATGCTAGATAGCGGGAATTTTTTTTTAGGAGTCAGATGCAGAATTGGAAATTCCAGTTCCTATTTTGTGGATTCTGATGCCAACTGGTATCAGAGGTAGAGTCAGAATCGAAATTTCCGATAATCCAATGGATACACACAGAATTAATTCCACCAAATCTGTTCACTAAAATCTTAGCTTCAGATTTTGATCTAAATGTGGAGACCTTGAGGTCGAGACTCATCCACACCCTCCACAACTACCACCCCTCTCACTACTAAAGTAAGGTGGAGGACTATGTATGTTTTAAAAGGCAACTTTCATACAAACAGCATCCCAAATTAGTTTGCAGTCCATGAGAGGAAGGGGAGAGAATGTTGCAGCCATAAGGTACACACAGGGATATCAAACAGCAAAAAAGCTACTGTAGATCCAAAAGAGGTTAAGCACAGGGAGGTTAAATGATTTGCTCAGGGGCACATAGTAAGTGATGGTGGTCAGATTCAAACAGACAGTTCAGGTTTAGAGATTTGTGTTCCTAGCCATTAATCTAACACCCCCAGCTTCTTCACAGCCTCTAACAATTCCCTACCATTTAATCAACCACACACCCTACCCAACTCTTAACACCCTAACTCCCTTACTTTGACAAAGTTGTCTTCAATGGGGCATAGGAATGTGTAGCCCCCACTGATCTTCTGGGAGTGGCCTAGACTGCAATTCATGATGATGGGGTGGGGGAATGCAGATGGATGACTGTACTTCTATCTTTCAAAAATCCAGGGCTAGTCCTCAGGGAGCACAGTCATGTGTACACCTCATCCACCATTTGTGCTACCTCCATTGATAATAAAAAAAACGCTATCCTAACCCACTGCAGCCCCACTGCCCTTCCCACTCAAATCTCACAAGCCCCAAAGTCATCATTTAGTAAAATCAGTTTTATAAAAAAAAAACATCCAGCACTGCGGGGAGCTCCTCATCCTCTGTGCGGCACTGTCCAGTCTAAGTGCTGGTATTCTTGTGAAAAGCACTACTTGGATAAGAATATTAGCATTCAGGTTGGGCAGTGCCATGCAGAGGAGGAGGAGTTTTGTGCAGTGTTAGATGTATTTTAAATCTTTAATTGTGGTAAATGATGACTTTTTGGGCCATAAGCACTGGGTGGAAAAGGTGGTGAGTCTACGTTGGTTAGAAGTGGCCTTTTTTTATCCACATGGGTAGTATGTCGCAGATATGGGAGAGCTGGTCACCAGAGTAAGTGGACAAGAGCAAATGAGGAGCTGGTGCTCCTGAATCTACTTTACAGCTTCAGGAACACCAGCACACCAGGGTTCCAATGCCACTGAATGGTTTAATAAAGTACTTACCAATGATGGAGATTTTTCATTTTATTTACTTTTTATCCCCACCTCCATGGAGCTTGGCAGGTGGCTCCAGCCCTCCCTAGGAGGGACTTGTTCTCTGACCCTGATCGACCCTCCCCAGCTATGCCCCAGAATTCCCTCATGGATTACCCCCATGGCTGGGCCAGGGAGAGGAGCGCCAGCTGTACTTCCCACCCCAGAGCACAATCCAGAACTGGGGGCTTGTGGTGGTGCATCAAGCCATCATGGAGCCTCCTGTTTTTTTCTTCCTCCTTACTTCCCGGGCCCCCATACATGCAATGGGTGAAAATGGCTGGACTCTGGTTCCAAGGAGGCAGCCATATGCCCTGTACATGGGGCCCTCCCCTTCTGATCGCACACATGTGCCGACACCCAACAGCTGCTGGATGTCAGACAAACAATGTATCATACTGCCCTCACTCCCTGAGGAAGGAAAACTGTCTACAGACACTCAATCCTTCCTCACCCCTGCCGACCCCTGAGTAACCTGAGTCTGTTCCTAAACCCATATCACCAGCGTGGTGCAAAGTGTGGTACCCAATGCCTCAACCTTCAGCATCACCGGGCCAGCAATGTTGGAGAATTAAATTTTTTTGTAGCAAATTATGTTATTTTTTACTCAAATGGCAATGTGTCAAATATGAATGATAGCAGCACTGAATGGCATACTGATGGGAGGACATGGATGATTACGCCAGCAGGGAATGGGGATGGAATATGCATATGGGGGTATAATCTAGAGGATAATTTATGGACAGCCATACACAGTAAGCCTGTGTCTCCATTGAGAGGCTTCTATGGCAACCAGAAACCTCAAGAGCGAAGCTCGAACGGTTCAGTGGTTGCTGTAGAAAGCTCAAGATGCAGATGCAGGCTTGTCTGTGTATGGATGCCCATACATTATATTTTATAGTGTGTGTGGGCATCCATGCCCATTTCAGGCACTCTGCTTCCTTTCAGTGATCTGGGTGTGGGGGCTTCAGGGCTGCCAGTAGGCTCAAATTACTGATTCAGTTAGCTGCAGGCCTGCTGCTTTTTCTGTGTTCAAGTTAAAAAAAAGCTTTCAGCTTGACTGGATAAAGGAAAGCAATTGTGTGATAGCTTTTCAAGTTGTTGTGCTGCAGTAGTGACATTACTACTACAGCACAACAACATTATGAGTACTACTGCAGCACAACATAGAGGATAATGGATGGGCAAAACTGAACAACAACACTGTGTTCACTTTGAGTGGTTTACTGTTGTCATGAAACCTTGTGAAGTGAACTCAGTGGTATTGTTTACTGTTGCCCACCCATTGTCTTTTATAGTGTATGGGCAACAGAGGATGGGCATAGTTCGACACCAATGGAGAAAATCTAGTGAAACGAGTTTAAAACAGAATTGTGCAACTACTTCAGACACCCACTCCTGAGACAAAGCCTCAATCCTCTCTTACTGTGAATTGTCAGCATGCCTACTTGCTTGTCTCTCTCTCCACCATCCTAAACAGCCTGTTTTGAGTCAAAAAAAGCAAAAGGCGATGTGTTTTTCTTCAGGAGATTTTTGACAGCACAGTGTTTGAACACCAGGGCCATGATCAGAGATGGAAGCAGCAGCACGAGCCGGAGTTCAATGTTGTTGTACCATCATAGTGATTTACTCAAGAAGGTACAACAACCTCTTGATGTCACAACAATGGTACAACACTAGGAATCTATCAAATTTGGTTAACAATAGCTGTCTCCCATACACTATAAGCATATGCCATGCTGTCTAGCCACCCTCCCCCCGCAGCAATTTCAGACTTTATCTAATTTATTTTTAACTGCTGCTGTTAATGGATATATGGATTAATGGATCTATGGGGCTGCTGTGCTGAATTGAATTTTTTGCCCACCCAACCTTGATTGCCCCCACAATCTTTTAAATGTACGGATACATTTTTTAGCCTAACCCACTGCTCACCGTTAGTCTAGTCATTGGTCTGTAATGTATGGAGGTGGTGCATATTTTTTTATTAGCATGTAGTACTACATTTAAAAGTTTATTGTCTTAATGCCCCTTGTCTGTCAATCAATTTTAATTGTGTGTGGTTTTCTGGCACTGTATTACATGAACTTGTCTTCCCACTCTCAAATTAACTAACAGTATCATTGTTACTTGGATTTCTCCCAGTAATTACTGTACCTCTGTAAATTGATATTATTATTGGCTTATATTTTTCATTATTGCTTATGTGTTGTTTAACAAATGCCTGTAATGTTGCCCCCCCCACCCCTCACACCCCTCACTTAATACAATTCCTACCCAGACTATTCTGGTGTGCTTAGTTACTTTATTCTCTTCCCTGCCCTCTGTAACTTACATAGAAACATAGAAGTTGATGGCAGATAAGGATGCAAGGTCCATCCAGTCTGCCCATTTATTTTTCTACCATATGAATGTGCCATTGGCCTTTGCTCTGTCAATGGCCTATCTATTCATACTCATCTGTATTGCTCCTTTATGCCTATCCCATGCCTGTTTGAAGCCCTGCACTGTATTCATATCCACCACTTCCTCAGGTAGGCCATTCCATGCATCCACCACCCTTTCTGTGAAAAAGAACTTCATCACATTACCCCTTAATCGGCCTCCCTCTAATCTCATGCTGTGTCCTCTTGTCCTGCTATTATTCTTATATTGAAACATGTTAGACTCTTTCACCTTGTTAATGCCCTTAAGGTGTTTGAATGTTCTGATCATATCACCTCTCTCCCTCCTTTGCTGTAGGGTATGCATATTGAGCTCCGTTAATCTGTCTTCATATGTTTTCTGATGCAGTCCCTGCAACATTTTGGTTGTCCTTCTCTGGACTGCCTCAGTTTGGTTAATGTCCTTGTGAAGGTGTGGCCTCCAGTACTGTACACAGTACTCCAGATGAGGCCTAACCAGTGTCTTGTAAAGAGGGATTATTACCTCCCTCTTCCGACTTGTGATACCCCTACTAATACACCCTAACATCCCCCTAGCCTTACCTACTACTTTAGTGGTCTGCTTGGATGACTTCAGGTCAGCGGTGATGATGATGCCCAAGTCTCTTTCTTCCCTTGTGACTGCCAGCAACTCCCCTCCCAGCCTATAGGTGGCTTCAGGGTTTCTCTTCCCCATGTGCATGATCTTGCACTTCTTTGCATTAAACCCCAGTTGCCAATCTTTCTACCATTTTGCTAGTTTATCCTGATCTCTTCTCATTCTGCCCACCCCATCTGGATCATCTACTCTGTTGCAGATCTTGGTGTTATCTGCAAACAGACAAACCTTACCCTCCAGTCCATCTGCAATGTCACTGTGAAGATATTGAAGAGGACTGACCACAGGACTGATCCATGAGGTACCCAACTTGTGACTTGTATCTCTTCTGACTGTATACCATTTACCACCACTCTCTGTTTTCTGCCAGTCAACCAGTTGACCAACCACTGACCCACCCCAAGCCTACCCAGCTTATTAAACAATCTTCTATGTGGAACAGTATCAGAAGCTTTGCTGAAGTCAAGGTAGGCAACATCAACTGCTCCCCCTTGGTCCACCACAATGGTTACCCAGTCAAAGAAATCTATGAGATTAGTTTGACAGAACCTTCTTTTTGTAAACCCATGCTGTCTTGGATCCTGTGCTCCTATGGATTACAGGTGTTGCACTATCCTTTCCTTAAGGAGTGCCTCCATAATCTTGCCCACTATTGAGGTAAGACTGACTGGTCTGTAGTTCCCTGCCTCCTCCCTGCTACCACTGTTGTGGAGCGGGATCACATGAGCCCTTCTCCAGTCTTCTGTGACCTCTCCTGTGCTCAGAAACTCACTAAATAGTTCTGATAATGGCTCTACTAGTTCCATCCTTAGCTTCTTTAGTACCCTGGGATGTATGCCATCAGGTTCCATTGCCTTGTCCACCCTGAACTTATCGAGCTCTTGTAGGACCCTTTTTTTTGTGAAGGGACTAGTCCACACTTCCCTCCCCCCTGTGTCCTTAGTGCTGAGCTGTGGGCCCTGCCCTACCTTCTCTTCAGTAAATACTAAGCAGAATTATCTATTTAGGAGAGATGCTTTTGCATGGTCCTCCTCCTCCTCCTCACATGCCCCCTTAACCCTTTGATCTTAGCAATACCCCCTCTGGACTGTCTCCTTTCACTAATATATCTATAGAAGGTCTTGTCACCTTCTTTTACTGTTTTGTGCTAGTGTTTCTTCAGTTTGGGCCTTTGCCTGCCTTACTGCCTTCCCTGCTTCCCTTAGGGAAGTTTGGTATGCCTCCCTATCTTCATTCTGCTGCATTCCCTTATATTTCCTGAAGGCCAACCTTTTGGCTCTGACTTTTTCTGCTACTGTTTTTGAGAACCAAAGTGGTTTCCTCCTTCTTTTGCACTTCCTTTTCTCTCTAACACAATGGGATGTTGCTTCAAGTATTACATCCTTAATGCTTGCCCACTTTGCCTGTACCCCCTCACCTGTATTTCTTTTTGCCAGGGCTAGCTTAACTCTGTTGGCCATCTTATCAAAGTCAGCTCCTCTGAAGTCCCATATTTTTGCCTTGGAATGGATGATTTAGTTCTAGTGGCCAAATTGAACCATACCATGTGATGGTCACTGGCCCCCAGGTGACCTTCTACCTGGAGATCTGTGATCCTTTCCCTGTTAGTAAGTACTAGATCTAAGATAGCCCTGTCTCTTGTGGGTTGTTGTACCAGTTGTTTGAGGCCCTCCCCCTTCAAGGAATCCATCATATGTCTAGTTCTGGCAGATGTTCCTGCTGGTATTGACCAATCTGTATCTGGCACGTTGAAGTCTCCCATTATCAGAACCTCCCCTTTAGCTGTCATGTTTTGTATATCTTCTAACAGTAATGTGTCTATGTCCTCCCCCTAGTCTGGAGGCCTGTAGACAACCCCAGTTCGTATGGCTGTCCCATTTCCTGTTTCCAGGGTGACCCACAGTTCTTCTGGCTTCTTATGTGTATTCTGAATTTCTGTAGCTTTGATATTTTCATTGACATAAAGGGCCACTCCACCTCCCCTTTTTGTACCTCAATCTCTTCTGAACAGTACATAGCCAGGTACTGAAGTCTCCCAAGTGTGGTTACTGGTAAAACATGTCTCGTTAATGGCTACTATGTCCAGTTTAGCCTCTGTCATTTTTGTCTGCAGGGCTGGGATCTTGTTTCCCAGACTACAAGCATTTGTGTAATGATTTTCCATTAACCAGATTTCGGTGTGTTAGTTGTTGGGCGAGGTCTGGCGTTTCCCCTGTGCGTCGTATGGGGAGCCGGACCTTTTTCCTTACCTGGTGATGCAAATGAACTACAAACATGCTGAACTCTTGTTTGACCACTAGCTAAGGGGGGAGGGGTGTTCTTCCCATTCGACGTAGTGGGTGCTGCACCCTTCTCCCCATTTGCTAGTTTAAATATTCTGCAAAGACATCAAACTTCTGCCCCAATGTACTGACTCCCTCCTTAGTCAGATGCGGTCCATCAAATTTAAAGAACTTTCGCTTCCAAAACTGTTGACAATTCCCTACAAATTTGTATCCTTTTTCCTGGCACCAGCCCTTGAGCCACATGTTTAGCTCCCCTATCTCCCTTTTCTGACCTTCCATCCATCTGCCCCCCACCCCCAGACTGGCAGGATCTCAGAGAAGGAGATGCGGACGAAATGAATGATAGTTTGTAACCCAGCCTGGTCAGGTGTTCCTTGGCCTCCACAACTGACCGTCTGGCGAGATCATTAGTACCTATGTGTACCAGGACATCAATTTTTTCTCCTGCTTCCTAAACAATTTTACCAATGTGGTAGTGTCTCTCCACAATGATGTACCTGGGAGACATCTGACCATTACCCCTGGCTGGAGATAGGTATCAACTCCCCGAATCATGGAGTCTCCAATGATCAGAAATTTTTTGGATTTCCTTTTTGCTTTTTTTATTTTGGTTCCTGTTTTGGGTGAGTTTTGTTGTGCTAGCTCCTGTGCTGCAGTGTCCTGCTCTGCAGTGTCCTCTGCCCCTTTGTTTGATTTTGGAGATAGAGGCAGATACCTGTTTGTAGTTTTTATATGGTTTGTGGAGGTGATATGTTGGAGAGCACTGAGTGATGGGGCACCCAATTTGCACCTCCTAACCACCTGCCAACCTCCTGGACCAAATGCCCTCTACGGTCGAGGTGCTTCTGTTGGATGTTGGGGAAATGGCGGGTGGTTCTTATAATACATTTCCTCTTGAATATGCAATTTGTGGCATGCAATCTCTGCCCATGCTGCCTGGAGCTGAGCCCTTAGATCTCCAATTGCCCAATACTCCCCCGTTAGTGTACATTCCATCCCCACTCCTATTACCTTCACTTCTCCAAGGTCCTCCCCACATTTGATTACTCCTTGTCTCTCCTTGCTGGTTTTATTTACTTTCTATCCTACTCCCTTCTGTCTCCCAATTATGCAGCCACCTTGTATGTTACCTGTTGTCTCTTTTCTTCTCCCTTTTCTGTTTCTCAATACATCTCTCCCACTGGCCAGCTTTCCTCTTCCACCTGTCTCCCTCTTAACCCTGTGTCCCTCACCCCATCTAACTACCTCCACAACCTTCCCCTCCTCCTGCTTCCCCCTCTACTACATTCCCCCTGGTCTCTTTGTTTCCTCCCTTCTCTCCTCCATCTCTTCTTGGCTCCACCATGTGTCTATAACAATCTCCCTCTCCCTCAACTCCCCCTCCACTACCCTACCCCCCCTTTACTGTTAATGTACTTTTGCCGTTACAAAACTCATTATTCTGTTAATGCTCCTCAAAGCTGGAGACATCAAGCCTAACCCTGGACCTGCCCTCTCCCCTCCTATTGTCTTCCCCAAAGGCCTAAGTGTGGCTCACATTAGTATACAAAGTCTGTTGCCCAAAATCAACATGATACAACTTCTGGTGGTTTTTCTCTGCCCTGATATCCTGATAGTTTCTGAATCTTGGCTTTCTGCTCAAATTCCAAACTCTCCATTTCCTTCTCTAGCTACTCCTTTTCTCTCCAAGATTGAGCCATGAAGGGAGGTGGCTTCGCCATCTACTTTCCTCCACCATTTAGTATACCCTGGTGCTGTCTGTCACCTCACCTGCTGCCTTTGAACTTGTTATCCTTAATCTCTCCTTCCCTTTCTCCCTTTCCATTTTCATGATAGGTGTATACTGCTGCCCAAATGTTTCCCCTGCTTCTGTTACAGAACTTTTAACCTCTGTATCTACTCATGCCTCCTCTGGTGAGCTTTTTGTCTTAGATGATTTCAACTTTAACTGGCTTTCACCCTCTAACTCAAAACTCTGTCAAAACATGAAGTCCTTGAATCTCACACAACTCATTTCTGTCCCCACCTGTCACAATCTCCATTCCCAAAATCACTCCCTATTGGACTGGGTACTCACTTTTCACCTGAACTGCATCGCTGATGCTGGTACCCTCCCTGGGGCACTCAGTGACTATCACATGATTTACTGTGTGAGCAAAATTCACCATCTTAGAGTCCCTCAAAAACTTATTCAAATTAGGTCCTTCGGATCAATTGACTTATCTACGCTTCACGCTGATCTGTATTCAACTGACTGGTCCCCAATTTCGATGGCCAGTAATATCAATCAAGCCTTACAATATTTCCTATCAATTTTTATTGGCATGGGATTAGCACATCCCCCTCAGGAAAACCAGGGTCAGAGGTTCTCACCTCCCCTGGATCTTGGACAAACTTCTGGCCTGCTTCTATGCATGTAACCTGACATTGAAGTCCTTCAAGTGTTCTGGCTCTCTGGCTGACCTCAATAAGTACTGTGCTTTGAGGAATTCATGTACAAGAGCCATCAGCTTAGGTAAGGCTGAGTTAATTTCCTCCTCCTCCTTGAACAATCTTAACAACCCTTCCAAGTTCTGGGAAGTAATCCATGCACTTTTCTCACCCCCCACCCAGTCCCCTTCTCCTGTACTCATAGTGGATGATCCATCGTTTCTGACCCTCCTTCTATTGCCTCAGCTTTTAATTCCTACTTCACTACCTGTGCATCCTCACTCCTCTCTGTACCCCCATCACCCCCCCCTTCTCCTTCATCCTTCTCTTTACTCTCCTTCTCCTTCTAGCCAGTTACCCCTGCTTCCTATCTAAAAACCCTCCTGGCTGTTAACCCTCAGAAAGGTGGAAGCCCTGACGGGCTTGATCCCAAACTACTGCACCTCTCTGCATCTGCCAGCTACTCTACTGATTCCCTGACAGTGTAAAACATGTCATAGAGGGGGAGATCAAAGAGATGCTAACTCTCTGGGTGATCAAGGAATACAGTAGTCCCTGAGCCTCCTCAGTGGTACTGTACACCAAAAAGGATGTGACCACAAGGCTCTGCATCAATTACCACATGCTCAGTAGCTGTACAAAGTCAGATGCATACCTCATGTCCAGGATAGATGAGGTTTTAGAGAGGCTGGGGGATGATGTACCTGACCACCATAGACCTGACAAAGAGTTACTGGCAGGTGCCCCTGACCCCTGAATCCAGAGAGAGGTCTGCCTTCATAGCCTGGTTTGAGTTACTGGAGTTCAGAACAATGCCTTTTGGGAAGAAGAATGAGCCAGCCACCTTTCAGTGGCTTGTGGACCACATTTTGAATGGGGCAGGAGCTTTTGCACTGACATATGAGGATGACATCACCATCTATAGCCAGTCAGAAGAGCACTACAGCTGCACTAATCCAGAAGAAAGAATCACATTATAGTAGTAATTTGCAGCAAAATCCTGGCCCTTGAGCACCACTCTCAAGTGTGCCAATAAACTGGGATTTTGCAGCAAATTTCTACTATAGTTTGAAACTTTCTTCTGGATGAGTTCAGATGTAGTGCTCTTCTGACTGCCTTAGTCTGTGGTGCAGCATGAGCTGTTTTTTATAAGTGAATGGTTTCAGTGTTATCTCTATCTATAGCCAGACCTGGGAGGATCATATCAGGTATGTGACTGAGGCATTCTACCAACTGCAGAATGCTTCTGGACTGAGAGTTAAGGCAGAGAAGTGCCAGATAGGAATGGCAAAGGTGTCATATATTGGGCACAGGAAGGGGGAGTAGGTATATCTTACCTGACTCAGAGAAAATTGAGGCTATCCAGGAAAGGGTAATACCCATGACTAAAAGAAAAGTATGGGCCTTCCTAGAGGTGGTAAGGTACTACAGTACATTTGTGCCAGATTTCAGCAGCATGGCCAAACCCCTGTCCAATCTCACCAGGAAGAAAATGCCGGACAAGGTTCAATGGATGGAAACCTGTGATGCCGCGTTATGACAGCTGAAGGAAGCATTGTGTCAGGCATCTGTGCTCTCCAGCCTAGACTATTCTCTAAGGTTCATTGTATTGTGAACATAGATGTATCTGATCATGGGCTAAGCACAGCTGGGAATCAAGCACTCAAGAGAAGAACACCCAATCATGTGCCTGAGTAAGAAGTTGATGCCAACAAAGGAAGCCTGCAACACAGTTAAAAATTAGTGTCTAAGTATTGTCAGGGTTTTGCAGAAGCTGTAACCTTATCTGTATGGGAGGGATTTCACCCACTGACCACAACTCTCTCATATGGCTACATAGGATCAGTGAGCAAAACCCCAAATTGCTAAGGTGGAGCCTGGTGCTGCAGTCCAATAATCTGAATATTAGACACCACAGCAGGTAGCAGCACAGTAGCACTGATGGGTTGTCTAGGTAATAGCTAGGACCAAGAACAGAAAAAAGGGGAGAGGTGCCATGAGGAACTAGTGTAGGCTTCTCGCAGAGAGTGAACAAGAGCATAGCGAGTGACGCCAACTTGCTCACATGAAGAAACAAACATCCTTTAAAGGAGCTAAAGGAATATGTTTTTAATTCCTCTTGGGGTAGATGTTACTACTTGCTAATTTTGTACTGCTTTTTTTAACTCTGTCTGCTGAGAGGACAGATATGGTTTGGAGAAATGAGATTAAAATTGTTGCAGAGACAGAGCAGCTGTCTCTGGAAGGTAATTGCAATCCATTTGTCCATGACAACAAACCCCTTGTCAGTGAACGAGGGAGCTTCAAAGATCCTAAGGTCATTCATGTCAAAAATTGTCCTGGCCATGCAGCTACCCCCTGCAGAGGCAGACATGGCTCAGAACACAAGAAGGGATCTGTGATTCCACATAATCCAAGGTTCTGTTTTAGGCCAGTTTTCCGGAGTGATGGTATCCCTGAGAGACAAAGAAAGTGTCGAATCCATGATGTCAGAGTGACATACTTGATCTTTTCTTTCTAGCTCAAGCCTTGAGCAGGCTCCTCTGCTGAGATTGTGGCTCTGGCACTGCCTTTGGCCGGACACATCCTCCTCACCAATCTGCCTGCTCCCCAGCTACTGCTCAGCTCGAGCCTTGAGCAGGCTTCTCTGCAGAGATTGTGGCTCTGGCATTGCCCTTGGCCAGCCGCATCCTCCTCGCCAATCTGCCCACTCCCCAGCTGCTGCTCAACTCAAGCCTTGAAAAGGCTCCTTCACTGAGATTGTGGCTCTGGCACTGCCCTTGGCCAGCCGCATCCTCCTCACCAATCTACCCACTCCCCAGCTGCTGCTCAACTCAAGCCTTGAACAGGTTCCTTCACTGAGATTGTGGCTCTGGCACTGCCCTTGGCCAGCCGCATCCTCCTCACCAATCTGCCCACTCCCCAGCTGCTGCTCAGATACGCTTTGCCAGCACTAAGACCACTAGGCTTGTAATTTGACTGGTCCTTCTATGGCTGTTTCTAGTCCTCCTTTGGCTGCTACAGGCCCCTACTGCTTCTCTATCCTGTATTTCTAGCGCTTGGCACTCCTACTGACTCTGTTTTCTGTATCTGCAGTGCCAGGCATTCTTGCATAACTGAACTTAATCTCTGTGCTTTCTAATTTGAAAAGTTTGCCTAAAAATTAATTTTATTTTGTATTGTGCACCATTATTGATGTTGTAAGTTTAAATTAATTACAAATGTTAACTGATAGCCTTAGTAGACTGTGCTAGATAACTGTTTGAATTGCTGCAGCATGTTTTTGTTTTAACTTAAATTTAATACAAATGTTAGCTGTTAAAATTAATAGACTTGTAGAAAACTGTTGGATTACTGCCACAAGCATTTAATTTCTCTGCCTGTGAATTTCTCGGTCTCTGACCCCCCCTCCCCCACTAGACCTTTGTACTCTCAGCCTCTTTGTTCCCTTGGACGCCACTGGCAACAAAAGCCCAATCTACCCCCACTGCTAATTTCTGCTATCCCATCCTGCTATGCCTCCTTTTGGCACCCACTCTCCCTCCCTTTTGTCTCTTGTGTTGCCCCCCGATTTGGCTGGCCTCTCTTCTGGATTCTTTATGTGTGCTTACAGCCTTTCCTTGCTTTCTTTCCAGCTTGAGCCTTGAGCAGGTTCCCCCACCGAGATTGTGGCTCTGGCACTGCCCTTGGCTGGTCGCATCCTCCTCGCCAATCTGCCCACTCCCCAGCTGCTGCTCAGGTATGCTTTGCCAGCTCTAGGACCACTCAGCCTGTAATTTGATTGGTCCTTCTACCGCTGTTTCTAGTTCTCCTTTGGCTGCTGCAGGCCCCTACTGCTTCTCTATTGGACTCAGCTCTATCCTGTATTTCTAGCACTTGGCACTCCTACTGACTGTGTTTCCTGTATCTGCAGTGCCAGGTGTTCCTCTATAACTGAACTTGCAGCAACAGGCACTCCTGTAATCTCTGTGTTGTTGTTTTTTTTTACCACGCTCACTACTCATCTATTCCTAATAACTCTCTCAACCGCATCAGTTCCTATCTCCAATCCCCTACCCACATCCATGCTATCACTCCCTCCCCCCATTTGAAATATGGTCTCACTCTACCACTATTCCTCATGTGGCTTTGATAATGATGTCCACTTTCGCTGCGGTTCTCCACCTTCTTCTTCCTCACTCACCCACTCCCTTCTCCTCAAATCTCCCAACCTCCTCGTCAGTCCCTTCAAACTCCCCTAAGCTCCACTTTCTCATACTCGCTCTCTTTTTGCTCTCTGTTGGGGATATCCACCCTAAACCAGGCCCTATTGCCACTAGCTCCTCTGGTGCTTCCTTCTCTACTATCTCACCCCACTCTCTTCTCTCAGTCCTCCTAAAGGGCTTAAAGATCCTACATATAAACACCCGCAGCTTGTTGCAAAATATAGACCAGATTCAGACCATGGTGGGCTCTCTAAAACCAGACATTCTAATCATCTCAGAAACTTGGCTAAAGAGCACTATCCCTGACCACTTGGTCTCCATTCCTGGTTACTCACAGCTATGGCAAGACCATGCTGGCAGAGGTAGTGGTGTGGCCATTTATGTGCTAGCCTCCATCCAATAGTCCATTATCTACTCATCCTCAAATCCTGAGACCCATGATGCCCTAGCTATCCATGTGACCCTCCCCTTCACTCTCCCAATCTTCATAGCCTGCATTTACTGCCGCCTAAATGTCTATCCTTCGGTCGCGCTAGACCTCCTAACCTCCATCACTTCCCTTGCTTGCCCTGGGGAATTATTCATCCTAGGTGACTTCTATATAAATTGGTTGTCACCTAAAACTACCAAAACTAAAAATGAAATAAGAGCCCTAAAACTCTCTTAACTGATCTCTGAACCTACCCACCAAAACCACAAGACACAACAATACTCCCTACTCGACTGGGCCCTTACCTTCCACCCTCACCGAGTTATCATCTCTGGCATCCTCCCCAATGCTCTCAGTGACCATAACCCAATATTCATAGTTAGGAAAGTCCACAGAACTAAATCACCACATAAAACCATACAGCTATACTCTTTCATGTCTCTTGACCTTGAACCTCTCCTGAGTAACCTTGCCACTTCTGATTTGTCCCCCTAACCTCCTTCCCCTCAGTTGATAAGGCCCTTGCCTACTTCAAAGAAATCTTTCTTGTAAACTGGAACACCTTTGCCCCACTCAAACAAACTAGAGTCAGAGGTAACCACTTACCTTGGATAACCCCTTAACTTCTGGCCTGCCTCAGGGCTAGAGATCGAGCCTGGAAGCATCATAAAGCTACCCAGCATCCTAGTGACCTTGCAAACTACCACATGCTCTGAAACACTTGCACCAGGGCTACAAGGTTAGCCAAGTCCAAATATTTCAAATCTTCCTTCATCACGAACATAAATTCCCCTTCAGAGTTCTGGAAGGTGGTCCATGCCCTATTTACCCCCTCCTCTCACCCACCCCCCCAGTACTTAAAGTAAATAGCTTGCTAGTGTCTGACCCACCAGCCATAGCTGTGGAATTTAACTCCAACTATATCTCCTGTGCCACTGAGCTATGGAAATCCTTCCCCTCCTACCCATCACCCTCCCTACCCTCTACCGGTGCACCCCTTCCACCACCCTCCCACCTCCTCCTCTCTTTCCCTACTGTAACTCCAAATGATGCCCTAAGTGCCCTCCTCCTCCTCCTCATCCCCTCTAAAGGAGCCTCCCCTAATGGACTCGACCCAAAAATCCTCTCCCTCTCCACTTCCACCATTGCCTACCCCCTCTCAATAACCCTAAATTTTTCATTCTGTACTGCCTCGGTCCCCTCTTCATGGAAACATGCAGTGGTCCTCCCTCTACCCAAGGGGGGTGACCCCTCATCGCCTGGCAACTATCACCCCTTTTCTCTTCTCCCTACCCTTGCCAAGCTTCAAGAACACATTGTCCTCTCCCAATTCACCTCTTTTCTAACTGACACCTCCTTTTTCACCCTTTTCTAGTCTGGTTTCAGGAAAAACCACTCAACCACCACCTTGCCCCTTCAGCTTACAGACTCCATCCTAACCAGGATGGACAATGGCCAAATTACCTCTGCCATTTTTGTTGACCTGGCCAAGGCCTTTGACAACGTCTCTCACTCTCTTCTCCTCGACTCACTCCCAGCAGCTGGCCTATCTCCCTGTACCACAGACTGGTTCAAGGCTTACCTTATTGGCAGAACCCAGTCAGTTAAGATCTTGGATGCCACTTTCCCTCCCCTCCCGATTAGCAGTGGCATCCCACAGGGCTCTGTATTAGGGCCCCTCCTATTCTCCATCTTCTTAAATGACCTTCCCTCTGTTTGCTCCACCTCCTTTGCTATACATATGTATGCCAATGATACAGTCCTGTATGCATTTGGCTCCTGTCCTGCTGAGGTTACAACCAGCATACAGCAAGACTTCAACAAGGTTCAGCTCTGGTTTGCTAACCGTCAACTTTTCCTCATCACCAAGAAGACTGCCTCCATGACCTTTGACACTAGGCAGAGACTCTCTAGGCTTCCCTCCATACCCACTTTCCACACACTTGATGGGACTTTACTTGAGGACACATCCTCCTTCAGTTACTTAGGCTTTTGGTTTGACCAACACCTAAACTTCTCTGGAAATATTGATGCCATCCAGAAAAATACTGTACACCAAACTCGGTGCTCTGTTCAGGAACCGTAGTTGCATCCTTCCTACGGCTAGGTGTGAACTTGTTCAGAAGATGATACTGCCCATTTTTGACTACTGTGATGTAGTCTGTGGTTCTGTCCCTAAGTCCTTCCTGGCCAGACTGGACACCCTCTTCAATTCCTTCTGCCGTTTGCCCTGCATGCCCCCCCACCCACCCACCACTGTGATCTTTATCATGCCTATCCTTCCCTCTCTTACAAATAGGCGACTCTCCCACTGTGCTAAATTCATCTCCAAGCACTGGTTGGGTGAGCTCCCTTCCTACCTCACCATCTCCTTTAAAACAATCCCCCATCCTCCCATTCCCTTAGATCAACTGATTTCTTCACCCTGGTAGTCCCCCAGAGATCCACCCTAATTGGCCAATCTGCTTACTGTCACCGCCTCCCACAAATTTGGAATTCCTTCCCCCTCAAATCTGACACTCATCCTCTGCTTACTCCATCAACTCTTCCCTCAATAATTACCTTGCACCTAGCTGCTCCTGCCATGTCCTTCCCTAATTATCTCCTCTAAGCCCTGGATAATCCCTACCCCTCTACCATCACCTTCATTTTACCCTGTGCACCAACCCCCTCTCCCCCAAATTTCTAGCTCTCTTCTCCTTCCCCCAAGTTGATCCCCCTTACTGGCCTCCCTTGATATCTCACAGAATGTAAAAGACCCCGAATGCTCCCCATGGGTCCATACATCCTGATGAACTATTGCTTAGACCCCATCCCCTCCAAAGGTGTGAATTCTCTCCCCCTCAAGGGTTCAGTTCTTACACATCACTCTCTTAATCCTTATCTACTGACCTTCTCAACCCCCTGACAGGGTACCCTGCATCCCGAAGGGTCCTCTCTTGGGTTGGTTCCTATTCCACTCCTAGCATTTAAGTCACACCTCCTCCTTCTCTTTCTCCTCCCTCTTTAAGTCTCTACAGCCTTATCCCCATTTCTGTCTAGCCCCATAGCCCCCTTGCAGGGTTCCCCACATCCTGTAGGAGTCTCTCGGGGACACTGCCTATCCCTTTCTCTCTGGTCCACCCAGTCCCCTTGCTGGGTTCCTCGCATCCTGAAGGGATCTCCAGGGACACGACTTTTCCCCTTCCCTCAACCTCACTCTTTTCTCTCCTTTCCCCCTTTTTCTTTTAAGTAAGCACTTGTTTACTTATTAACCTGGCACTTATTATTGTCCACTCTTTCTACATATTATGCGCAACACTGTTTTAACACTGTTTGTTATACCTGCCTTACAACTGTATGTTAATCTTGCAACTTGAATGTAATATGAACACAACTCTTCCCCCTCTCCCATCTCAGCCTTCAATCTCCTTTTTCCCATTTTGTTTCATGTTAGCACTTGTTTACATGTTAACCTGGCACTTATTATTGTCCACTATTTCTACTGTACCTATTATGCACAACACTGTTGTAACACTGCTTGCAACACCTGCCTTACAACTATATGACAATGTTGATCTTGTAACTTGAATGTTTAATGTCTCACTCCTATTGTACCCTTCCCCCCCCTGATCGCACAGAGGGATGAGCGACTTGTCGCTTAGTGTGCCTTCCTGGTGAAACATTTCAATAAATAAATAATAAAAAATGAAGCATGGAAGGCTGGCAGCTGAAGGCTTTTGAGGTCTGTGCTAGGACCAAGCAACTCAGTCAATGTTAGGAGTAGCCATTTACACCATCTAAGAGTCTGAGTCTGCCATGGCTCACGAAGAGGTCTTGTGTGGTAAGAATCTTTCTACCCAGTTTGATTTAAGAAACTATAGGAAGTTTTTTTATTTGTTTCTTCTGCTGTGTGCAGACCATTACTTTTTAATTTTGGTAGTAACCCTGTAATCCCCATACACTTGTGTATCTGTGATATCCTGTAGATTGTGTAAATATTGTGAAGTAGTATTTTTAATTTTTTTATATTTTATTGAAATCTAGGGTTACAAATACCTTTGAGCAGGAACTGCTTATTTACAAAGGTTCCACATCGAAGGAATGGGGGGTATACATACATACAAAGGTCAACATAATAAAACATAGTTACACACTAAAAAGAAGTAAGAGACTGAGGCATAAGAAATTCCAGTAATTCAAAATGTGCCAAATGTTAGGGAGCATGACATACCAGCCAAGGGCAATCTTAAAAATAAGCACTGCAGGTGAGATGGAAGGGGGTATGCAGGCAGGAAGGTCATTGTCGGAGGGTAGAAGGTGAGGGTAAGAGCTCTAAAGGGAGGAGGGAGGGATAAAAGATCAGGAAATGCCGGGGAGGAAAGGGAGAGGTGCAAGGGGTAGGCTGAAGAAGGGGCAAGGCGGGGAGAGGTAGCTGTCAAGACTGAAATAGAGGTCAGTGAGCGGTGGGCCCCTGATTAGGCGAGGCAGTCACAACGACTAGTTCAAATGAGATGAAGTTGGAGTTGTCTCTTAAAAGGGCCAAGAGCAGCAGCAGTAAGAGTTTCTTTGTTGAGAGTATTGTACCATTGTGATGCTCTGTGGGCAAAGGCCCTCTGGCCCATGGTAGTCCGGCATCTGGGGATAAGGAAGGTTAGTTGTTGTGAACTTCTAGTTCAGCTGGGTGCTGTGGTGGTCAATGAGGAGCTTTTCAATGCCCGGTGCATGACCCCGAGGAGGACTTTTTGGCTAAGGGCGGGTTTGATGCTGTATCCGGCTGATGAGGAAGCCATCCGCTTCCAGTGTACAGGTCACAAGTGTGGCTTTAAGTCGGTCAGCCCCAGTTAGCAGCCTGCATGCTTTGTTGAGTGCAACTGTAATTCTGGAGGGCAGAGCCATAAATTGCTAGCCCGTAATTGATGATGGAGGTGACAGAGCTGTTGATAGCCAACCGGAGAGTGTCAGGAGTCATGCAGTGTTTGTGCCTGTAGAGCAGGCCTATACGGATGTTGATGGCTTTGGCGACAGAATCTATGTGCTGATGGTAGGAGAGTGAGCTGTCCAACGTGACACCTAGATATTTAAAATCAGGAACGTGTTCAAGTAAGGTCCCTGTTTGGTTTAGGATGGTGAGGTCATGGGATTTGTACTTGCTCCCGGCATTGAAGAAAGTCATAACCTTAGTTTTGCTGTAGTTCATGACCAGTTTGTGTGACTTGAACCATTCTTCGATGCGCATGAATTCAAGCTGTAATTGTTTCTCGAGGAGCTCTGTGTTTTGGTGGTTGGTGAACATGACTGCATCGTCGGCGTACAGCAGTAATTTCTGTATTATTATTATTTTATATACTTCATACCTCTGTGACTGGATGTTTTGGGGAATAGATAACTGTTGCTGTTGACAAATCCATGATACACCTTCAAGAGGGAGAAGAAGGCTATGGTCAGGGCCCCTAGTGCTGTGCGGCAGAATTGTCTGATTTCTGCAGCAGGGCTCCTTGGCTTCTGCGGCAGCACTTTCTGATTTCTGCAGCATGATTTATTCATTTTTCTGGCAGAACGCAGTTCTGCCATTGGCTAACTATGATGTGATGTCATCGATTACATCACATGCTAAGCACAGAGGAGGGGCTTCAGGATAAACAAGATGGGAAAGAAAGCCTGACACTACGGAAAAACTGTATATTTGAATGAAAATTTTTGAAAAACAATGAATTCTGCGGCACCATATATATTCTGCAGCATGATGTAAATTCTTCGGAAAATTCCACAACTGCAGAATCGCAGAATTTCAGGGGCCTTGGCTATGTTAACATAATCTAAGAAGTGAAGTGTTTTCTCAGGAGTGAGTGACAGGGGAAGGCAGTTTGCCCTTCATCAAAGGAGCACCATACTGTGTGGGCAGTGGCTGCAGTGGGATTCAGACAAAGAAAGCCCTCAGCTAAGAGAATCACTTCTTAGTGGTGGGAGTTACCAAGATACCCTTACAGGTATTGAAGGTTAAGAAACTTGTCAATCTGTTGCAAATGGAGTCCTGGGTGTGGACAGGTTGTGACCGAAGCCTAAACAACAAGATGGATGAACTGGTGACTTAAGTAAAGGTAAATCCCAGAGATATTATTAGTAGTACTGAAACATGGTGGAATGATAAGTCCAACTGGGGTAGAGTTATCCCTGGTTACATGCTCTGTTACCTGGATAGAGTTCAGAAGAAGGGGGGAGCAGCACTATATGTGCTAGATGCATTCATTAGTATTGAAATATTCAACAGACTATAAAAGACCCAGCTCACTACTGAATTAGTGTGGATTAAAATAGAAACCTAAAACAGTTGGGATTTAATAGCATGGCATTGTTATAGATCACCAAATGCTAACCTTACTTATAATGAGGAATTATTTAGGGAAATGGCAAAGGCATCATGCTTCCTGAATGTGATCATTACAGGAGATTGTAACCTAACTGGAATAAATTAGATGAAGTGGTAAAAATCAAACTGAAACTCATTTCTGGAAGTAATACTGTACATAAATCTTGAACAAAATGTGCTAGAACAAACAGTGGGGGAAATATATTATAGACCTTGTATTAAGTAACAGAAATGGCCTAGATAATGGTATAGTTAAACAAGCATTTGTCAATGCCGAATGTTTGCATGCTGGCACTGGCATTGGTAGTGTAGAAGTTACAGAGCTGCATAATAGGAATGGCAGCGAAGTATTGAACTGAAGCCAACCCCACCACCACCCTGCAGAGAGTGACAGGCATTGGGGTGTGCCTTTGGGTCATCAGGCATAACGACCACGCCATTTCACCACACCCTACCCTGCAGACACTGACAAGTGTCACGGTGTGCTGGGTCTTTTGGCCTTATGCGCACCCCATTCCATCAGGAAATATGGTGAGATGGGTGCGGTATAGGAGAATGGGGTGAAGTTTGGGTTCAAGAGTCCCAAGGCACACCTTGATGCCTCTCACTGACTGCAAGGTGGGTGGGGTGGAATGTATGAGCATGACAGGCAAGAATCCCAAGTCACACCTCTGATGTCTGTCATATTCTACAGGGTGGGGCGTTATGGTCGGAAACCCTAACGCCCAGGCATTGCTGGTATTTCACTCAAAATTTTCAAGATGTTTTTTTTGACCCCCACCTCATGAACAGTGGTAATATCAGTTTGTTAGCGAAAACTGCTTTTGCACAGCGACTATGGCATTTGGCACCACAGTGCAAAACACATTCCAACAGGATGTGAAAATGACAGCGGTACTTGTTCATGGGGAGGTGTAAAATGGCAATGTTGAAAATCTGCTGTGAAAATCTTAAAAAATGGTGAAGTCAATGAAGTATGAGAAACTGTGCAACGATAATCTGTAATGTAACTAGTTTGGGGATTTTTTTACAGCAGATTGTTAACACAGGCATTTTGTGACCTCCGATCATGAACAGTGTCAGTGTAATTTTCTTTATCTGTCCTGAGCAATGATTTCCCACAGCGACCACGCATTTCTGCACTGAAAGTGTGAAAACACATTTCGGCCATGTTGTGGAAAACGACAGCTGTACTGCTCATAAGGAGGTGTGGAAAAATGCCACTCGTGAAAATCTGGACTGAAAATATTACAAATTCATGAACCTACGAGGGTGAGTGGAAACTGCGCAATGCTCACTCGTAACACAGCCATTTTATGGAGTTTTGTCACCAAATTTTCAACATAGCCATTTTAAGACCTCTGCTCATGACCAGTGTCACTGTGATTTTCTTAATCTGTCCCAAACATTGTTTTCACACACTGACTGTACCATTGTGCACTACATGTGCGGAAACACATTTTGGGCGAGATGTGAAAAATGGTAGCTGCACTGCTCATAAGGAAGTGTGGTAAAATGGCACTGTTGAAAATCTGGTGTGAAAATATTACAAATTTGTAAACTTGCCAGCTTGCCTAGGAACTGCGCAACGTGCGCTCCTAAAACAGTCATTTTTAGGAATTTTTTCACCAAATTTTCAAAATAGCCATTTTAAGACCTCTGCTCATGAACAGTGTCACTGTGATTTTCTTAATGTGTCCCGTACATTGATTTCGCACACCGACAATGGGTGGAAACACGTTTTGGGTGAGATGTGAAAAATGACAGCTGTACTGCTCATAAGGAGGTGTGGTAAAATGGCAATGTTAAAAATCTGGAGTGAAAATATTGAAATTTTACAAACTTACGCAGGAACTGCAAACGCACGCTCGTAAAACAGTCATTTTTAAGAATTTTTTCACCAAATTTTCAACATAGCCATTTTAAGACCTCTGCTCATAAACAGTGTCACTGTGATTTTCTTAATGTGTCCGTACATTGATTTCGCACACTGACTATGCCACAGCGCTACATGGGGGAAACACATTTTGGGTGAGATGTGAAAATGACAGCTATACTGCTCATAAGAAGGTGGTAAAATGGCAATGTTGAAAATCTGGAGTGAAAATATTGAAAATTCGCAAACTTATGAGCGTGCATAGGCACTGCGCAACGAACGCTCGTAAAACAGTCATTTTGGGGAGGTTTTCCACCAAATTTTCAAAATAGGCTTTTTGAGAGCCCACCTTATGAACACTGGCAGTGTCATTTCGTTAATAGTTCCAGAAAGGTGATTTTGCGCAGTGGCTGCGAAATCACCCTTCGGGCCTGAGTAATGCCATGACAGTGACAGCAATCATGAGAAGGGGTCCCAAAAACCCCATGTTGAAAATTTGGTGCAAAAATTCCAAAAAATGCCTGAGATATGCAATAAAGTTGAAAAACCCTATCTATTCCATTATACAGCTTACCGGCATTTCCTCAGTTCGCGGTCGACTTTGAAGAGTGCAGGCGTGTTCCCGATCCGCCCGAAGATCGTCGCGCGCGAGCTCCGGAGGCAAGTATGGGGTGAGGGTGTGGGGAGGCAGGGTGTGCAGTGGGTGAGTGCGGGTTGTGGGAGGGGCAGGAAAAGTGCCAAGGGACAGTTTTTCTATTTACAGGTTTTTATTATGTTTGCTTGAGGCGACACGGGATGTTTGCCACGCTGGAGTGGGCTCCCAGTGTGGCAGCTGAAAGGCTGTTTGGGGGCTGGAGCCGACGGGGATTGGGCACCCTGCCGGCTTATAACACCTTTTGCCATGCTGGGTGGGCTCCAGCGTGGCAACTGGATGCTTGGGGAGAGAGACAGTGGAGCCGATGGGGATTGGGCACCCCCTGCCGGCCATAACATCATTTTGCCACACTGGAGTGGGCTCTCAGCATGGCACCTGGATGCTTTGGGAGGCATGGAGCCGATGGGGATTGGGCACCCCCGTCCGCGATACAGTGTGGGGGGTGGAAGGTGCATGAGCACGCAGTGTGTGTCGTGCGTGTCCTGTGGCGTGTGTGTGTGGGGAGGGGAGAGCTCTGCTCACTCAAGCGGAGCTCTCCCTTTCAACTGTATGCCACTGCATTTTCAGCTGTCATAGACAGCTGGAGCAGTGATTGGCGCTCTGCGACCGCGCCTGCAAACACACTGACTGAATTGGAAGAGGCTGACACACCTCTGGAAAACTTGTATGATGGCACTATGTTTCTTGCACATGCATGCAAGCAAACATAAAAATGTGTGTTGGGGGGCAAAGTCAGCAGCCCAGGTATCCAGACCTCATTTCACACAGCTCCTGCCTACAGATGAATTTTTTCTATGATTACTTTCTGCCCCTTTGACATCCCACCAGTCCCTATTAGGTCTTGACTCCCCAGCTCCATCACCTACCTTATCTAGGACTTACCCCATCACTTTCAGGACCACTGTGTGATGGGTGGGTGCCTTGGTCAGCAGTGCAGGGCCTGCAAGGCATTTTCTGTCACCATGCCAACTGGGGTGGTTATCTGCTTGATTTGTCTCCCTTGGGTTACTCTGGGGTTGAGACATCTTCAGTGACATATGTGCAGATGCTGAGGCATGCACACATTACAGACTGAGTTAGGTCCTCTTCCCTTGGTGCTTGCCTGTTATATCACATAGCCTCCAGTAAGTGGCAGTAGTGCAGTGAGATAAACTAACCCTGCTCCAAAAAAAGGCAGAGAGCCATCAATGGGGTGCTCAGTCCTCTTCATCCCCCAAGGGACCTCGATCCATTTCTGCACCCGAGAGCCAGTGTGGCAGGTGGTAGAACAACCAATGCCTCTGCTCACCTTATCACTGGATCAGCCTTGTAAATAAGCATTTGTCTTATAAATCATTATTTTCAATATTGGTCTGTGACCAAACAAACAAAACTCATTGTTTTAACAACTGTTTTATGACTGGGAGAAATGTATGAATTTTTCTACAATTTCTGCCTCACAAGTTGCTGCTCTCCACTCAGGTATTAGCATCAGGAGTTGCTAATTGTGTTCGGGGCTTATCACAGCCAACTGTGAGCTTGATTGCCACATCAGGGGTGGGACTATAACCCTACTCAAGGGACATGCTGATCTGGGTCCAGCTGGAGCCTAGCAGCCGCACTGTCTGCCACCATGGCACCACCGGCAGACCAGGGTTGTGAGTTCCTATCCAAAGGGGCTCCCTTGCAGTTTCTGGCCTCACAAGTTGCTGCTCACCTCTTCAGTATTAGCAGCAGAAGCTGCTAATTGTGTCCAGAACTCATCACAGCCAATTGCGGGCTTGAGCACCAATCCCCTGTGCCATCACAATACACATATGTATTTATTTTAAATAGTCTTCCCTTTTATTTTTAACTTTCCTGGTTCCCTTTTTCATCCCTTTCCCTTTTTCCCCCTCCCCCCTTTTTTCCCCTTTCCTCTTTAGCTCTCAGCCAGTCTGGCTATATTTATTCCATGCATGGTGAATTATTCAATAAGATTTTTTATGGGTTTTAAATGTATTTTATATGTTACAAATCTTTCAATTGATTGCACTTAAGAGGGCTTGACATGTGGGGCGAGATATTCAAAACTTTGCACTGGGTGTAAACTGTTTGTGCCAGGTTTGTGCTGGGTTTGTGTGGGTCCCCTATATTCAAAAGGCCAAATAGTGTGTGCAAACTACATTAGCGCTGGGCAAAATCATAATGTATGCACTGTGCAAAGAGAGGGGCCATGTACTGAATACAGGGACTATGCTATATTCAATGCATTAGCACCACACAAAGTGTGTTTGTGCGACTTTGCATGACACTTTGCATAGTGCAAATTATTGCCCAGAAAAAGGTAGTCTTAACTCTGGGCAAACCAAGGATGGGGGGGGGGGGATGACACAGCAATAACAGGCTACAAGGCATAAATCCACAGTGTGAGACAAACCTGCACTCTGTGCAAAGGTAGGGGTGCTCTGTCTACGTGAGTCCACATCAGGGCTCACAAACAAGACATGCAACTCCCTTTGTGTGAGACACAAAGAAAAGGTAAGCAACTGGTGCAGGTCAGGAAGCTCAATTAATGTAAACAGCAGCACACTGAGGTAAAAAAAAGACAACAGGTCAGGGTTTTATTTAACTCCAAAAATTGAGTAGCGTTTTGCTCATAAAAGTGCTAAAACATTGTGAAAATGCATAGCACTTGCCTCACTGTGTTTAACAAATGTAACACTTCTGGAAAACCTATATAATTACTTTCTGTACAGTTAGCATTGTCCAAGAAAAAACCTGCTAATCAATTATTTAAAACCCTGACAGGTTTATATGTGCAACATCGCAGTGCACATCCAAAGTCTATAATAGTACTCATGCAGCACTGGAAGGATGGAGGATATTGAGTGGAGGGTGTACAGGTGACCAGGCTGCAAGACATAGTAGGGGCTGCCACTCAGCTGGGGCCATCCACACAGTGCACATGTTCCAGTGCTGGGAATGCCCCTGACATCAGTGTGCCTGCCTGATGGTAAGTGTCTGCCCCCCCCGGGCACATACCACACACCTGCAAAGACACCACGTCACACACGGCCAGCCATGTGTATGGTACTGTGAGACAACCATGTCATTGATGCAGTGTAGGGGGGCACAGGATAACATGGCAGTAGTGTTCATTGTCAGAACACATCTGCCTGTCACTGTGTGGCTTGCAGCAGTCATTGCTGCCTGACACACACGTAGGCATTGCTGTGTCCCTCACAATACCGGCCACTATGTACTGTAGTGTTTATTACGCACTGTTGCTGTAACCACAGTATGTCTATGACATGCAGCGCCACCACCACCCGTGCCTGTTGTGCTACTCCCCTGGAGCACAATAGTCTCTGTTGCTGTGTACAAATGTAGCCTGCAACTACCAAATTGTTGTCAGGTCTGACCAACAGGTGGAGCTGTGAGCACACCCAGTCTGCAGCTTCTGACCTGTAGTTCCAGAATGATATACAGGTGGAGCTGTGTGCACCATGAAATACAGCCAGGCAATCTACATGGTAATACATGCAAAGCAGGCCATAATGAGATACTAATGTGGCTGTTTGCTCACATATTGCCTAAGTAGGCTCAGTTGCATAGGAGCTTTGAATATAGCAAAATTTAACGCCAGGCTAATGCCTTAGTGCTGGGCAAACATGTTAGCGCCGGGCAAATGAGTCAGCCCCAGACAAACCTGTTAAAACCATAGCCCAGTTCTGCTGTGTTTGGCCTGCAATGTTGTTTGCAGTTGTTGTGCACCACTTCATTGCTATCACTCACATCGGCCACCTGCTGCAACTCTACTTTACTCCACATCTGTGCGCACTGGGCTGCTGTTGCAGTTTGGCCTTCCTGGTTGCTATATTCAGAGCTGTCTTATTTGCTGGGCAATTTTTGCACTGCACTCTCAGCCCTGTTTGCATGGCTTCATTTGCATTCATATCAAAATATCTGTATTACAAAAATAACAACAATAAGAAGAACAACAACAACAAGAACTATTTACAAATTTACAAAACAGGGGTGGGGGTACGGGTACAAGGTAGGGGTGGGTAAGGGGCAGGGGTGAACAACTGGGAGAGGGAAGGCAGGGTGTGAGGGATAGGTAAAGGGGGGAGGTGATGGGCAGCACTGTCTGCCAGCCTGCTCCCCTGCTACCTGGTGCTGGTCCAGAGGCCTCCTTCTCCATCGTAGGTCCTGCAGGATGGTGAGCGAGTCCACTGCCAACTGCAACAGCTGCTGCATGGACCTCTCTATCCGGTGCAGTGTCCGGACACCTAGGACAAGGGATCAGAGTCAATGGGTGTGACTGTCCATATCCCTGAAGCCCACCCATCATGCATGGGATACAGCCAAGTGCCCTGCTCCTGTGATGGACTGCACCCACCCACAGTGACCGTGTGCACAAGACATGCCCAACCAGGCAGCAACAGCCATGTGTACCACTGCACACACACACCGCCCATGTCCAGCACAGCACAACCAAGGCCGTACAGTAACGTGGCAATGTGGTGGGCAGGCAGTGCCACAGCCATGTGCCCAGTGCACGCATGGACCACCATTGACGCACTCCCAGACATGCAGTGCCACTGGACAGTGCTGACTGTCACATGTCGCGTGCATGGCAGTGGTGTCCATGGATGGTGGCCATGCTCTGCCCCCTCCCTGTCACACAGCATGCTACAGCATTCATGATGTCATGGCACTCACCCTCATCGGGCTGCTGCTGCTGTCGTGGTTCACCACCACCACCACGCTCGGCCACCGCTGGCACCACTCCATGCACTTCAGCCCTGGCCCTCCTCCGCTCCGCCACGCCTGTGGGAAACAAAAGGTGAGAAACACATCAGTGCAATCCCAAAGCATATTCCCCCTGCCTCAATGAGTGTGCCCGCCGACCCAGCCAGACCCATACATCACATATCCTGGTAACACTGCCACAACCAACCCTAGACTAACCCTCCCCCATGTGCTGGACACAATAGACAGTGTTACCCATGTGGACCATACAGGTGCATAGACGGATCACCCACCTGGCCGAGGCACCATGCCCCTCCTGGTACGCGACTGCAGACGTGCCAGTAGCGCTGGCTCCCTCCTCCGCAGGTCCCCATACCGGTGCTTGCACTGTTCCGCGGACCTCCGTCGCCCAGTGGCCTCCTCCAGCTCAGTTGCCACCTGTTGCCACACTTGTGTCCTGGCCCTGTCTAGGGGATCCTCCCCAAGTAGTGGGCCATAGTGAGGCTCCACTACGGCCACCAAGTTCACCAGCTCGAGGGCACTCCACTGGGGGGCTCTTCTGCGTGCCATCCCTGGATGTATAGTAGGCAATATGGCACTCCATAGCGCATGTTATGGAATTGTTGTGCAATACTAGCGCGCTGTTCTATTGCGCTGTCTGTAGCAGCGCCATTAGATCCCTATCACGCTGTCACCGAACAGCGATAGAGCTGCAGACATGCCATACATACAGCGCCAAGGGGCAAAGGTCAGGCACAGGGTCATGGGTCTCTGGCGCATGGACACACACAAGCGCTCATCGGATGTCTATCGTCCAGCGGATTGGTCGACTGTGCCATTGCCTCAGCGGACTATTGCGCAGTTGTGCCACAGCGCCATGTAGTGACCATCGCTGTAGCGCCACTGGCACAATGGTGGCTGTGCCCTGAATTGCCTACCGCGCACAGCACATCTTCAGCGCGGCAGATGCCTGCGTAAGCTACCTGGGCATGCACAGTGCGGTGTACTACGGAGTCACAGAACTGCGCCATTGGCTCAGCCCGTTCAACCGTATTGCACAAAGCGCCAAAGCGCGATATTCAGCCGTCATATGCAGATCATCTGATCAGCCATTCAATGGTGCAGCAGCGCGATTTGCGTCTCATTAAAGTTGCTCCACACCTAATTTGCATGGATTGAGCTATAAAAATGTGATGTTGTTCTGCAGTGGCCATATTTGGTTACTGCAGTGGATAGGTGAGTTGCATGCTGTGTGAAGTTCTGGGCTATGGTCTTAGGGAATTGCTGTGTACTGCACAGTCACAGGTGACCACTCTCACCCATACAGGCTGTGATATGACCGAGCGAGGAATGGGTGAGGAGGATGATGGTGGGCGGAAGAGGAGGCCCAATTTTACAAAAGCTGAGAGAGAGGCACTCTTCGAAGCCTACCTGGATGAAGAGCCACTTCTCAGTGGACGGCGGGGCACCCCTCAGGCCCGTGCTGCTGCATGGGAGGGGGTGGCACGTGCCATCAACCTGCACGACAGCCACCAGCGCTCTGTGCAGGAATGTAAAAAGAAGATGGGGACCGACAGAAGGAGGGTGAAGGAGAAGGTGGCAGCCATCAGGGCGGCACGTGCTGCAACAGGTGGGGGCCAGCTGGAGGTGGTGCAGCTGACTCCGACAGAGGACCGGCTCGCTGCAAGCATGCAGCGCAGTGCCATTGAGGGCGTTCCTGGAGGTGGCTTCCAGACAGGTGGTAGCCCATCACTGCATGGTATGTCATGGTCGGGGGGGGAAGGTAGATCACATACACTAACGTGTTCTCACTTTCTGTTACAGATCCTGTACGTCTGCAGGGGTCAGTGGTGGAGGGCCTGTCCACTGCGGACAGCCATCCGGAGTTGGAGGAGGGACCATCCACCTCCGCAGGTAGCCAGCGTGCATTGCACCAGTGTGCCCACCTGGCTGCCATCTCTGATGTCGGTGAGACAGGTGTGGGGGGTGCCCTTCCTGTGTCTCAGTGGTCTGGCATGCAAGCATGCCAGCACGCTGTGGCTGTGGCTGTGGCACAGACCCGCACCATTGATGATGCAACGACCACTATGAGCATTGACATGTGTGTGTCACAGAATGGACACGCAGCAGGACAGCTCACGCCCATGGACCTAGCTGGTTCCGACGTGTGTGCCAGCACATCAGCACAGTCCCAGGCTGTGCCTGTCAGCACCGGTGGGGCAGCACCAGTGGCTGTACAGGTCACTGGCACTGTTGCAGCCACAGCAGTGGAACAACTGAGCCCTTGGGCACAGCAGGCGGAGGGGCAGTAGCAGTCACCCACCAGGACTGGGGGTACAGGGTTCAGCGGTGGCGTATGTGCACTGCCTGTGGACTTGCCCATACCTGGTCCTGGTGAGCAGCACCCACCCTCGAGGGGTGCTGAACATCAGGCCCTTCCATACCCTGAGGGACAGGTTGCCGATGTGGTAGATGACCCCTTTGACGAGCACACCCGCCTGCTGCAGGCATCAGTACAGCAGCAGATGTGGGTTGCAACATCCGTGGAGGCACTGTGTGTGGCTCTGGAGTGGCACAGCAGGGACAATGAGAGGATCCTGTCATGGATTGACCATTTGCGGATGGACTGTGACTGCTGCCATTGACAGGCAGACACAGGCATTGGTCGCTGTCGTGGCCACATTGGGCACACAGTCAGGTGCCCCTGTGCTGCTCACACCACGCAGTACGCTATCCACTCCCCATTCCCAGCGTCGTGCGACACCCACCCTGTTGACGCCGGGTTCAGCTGTGGGCATCCCGAGCACCCCTGGTGCAGGTATGTTCAGTGTGCTGTGGACCTCTGTGCGGGCAAGGTCGCGTTCGCGCAGTGGAACCCCTGGTGGTCCATCAGTGCCACCCCATGAGGCCCGTGCTCAGCCTGCCAGTGCTGCTGGGTCTCAGCGGGGCCGCCCACGCATCCGAGGTGGCCGTGGCACTGTGCCACAAGACTGAGCTGTCTCCCAGTGTGGGCCCTGTCTGGTACTGCCCTGTGTGCAATGTGTGTTTCGGTGGGCAGTGCACCGGTGGGTGCCCAGCCCTACATGCAGACACACGGACCACCTGCACACCCTCCTGACTGCCGTCCATAGGTGCGTGTGCATGATGATGCCTGCATTGCGCTTTACACCAAAGTGCGAAGGTGCCCAGCATCTGACACATGCACATGGACAGTCAGTGGACATGGTGGCCTGTGGACATGTGTGTTTTTAGTGTCTGTGTTCCGGCTCTGTTGTGCAGCTAACCCCTGTACACTTTGTACCTATTGTGTGTGTGTGTGCCCATCCATGTGGCGCGTTACTGTTCACCCCTCCCTGGTTGTATGTGTGTGCTTCTGTGCCCTGCCACTTCCCTTGCCGCCATGCACCCCTGGTGTGTTTCCCTGAGTGTATGTGGGTTGTGCCCTAGCCACTGTTGGTTGCACATGGCCCCATGACTTACCTGTGTTGGGTGAAGTGCTCCTCTGTGATGGTGTCCCGGTGCAGCTGGGCCAGCCGGATCAGTCGGGGGTCATGTTGTCCAAGGGGGGGCTGCCCATCCCCATCATCACCGGTGTCACCGTCGTCCCCATCGCTGTCCCCCTCTTCGACCTGTATGGCTATCCCACAGTCTTTGGCCATGTTGTGCAGGATACAACAGGCCAGAAATATCCCACAGGCCTTTGAGGAGCTATACTGTAGGGCACCGCCGGAGGTGTCTAGGCAATGGAAGCGCGCCTTCAGCATCCCAAACACCCGCTCAATGATGTGGCATGTGGCGGCATGTGCCTCATTGAAGCATTGCTGTGATGGGGTCGTGGGCTGCCGGTAGGGTGTGAGCAGCCAGAGACAGAGTGGGTATCCACTGTCACCTGTGTGGAGATAGTGGAGGTTAGTATCTTGTTCAGGCTCATATTGCCCCTAACCCTGTGTGCTACACCCATGGCACCTGTGGCTTACCCACCCTTGGCACCGATTTGTCAGTCCTACATGCATACTAACCCACTAGATATCCTGTGGGGATGTCCCCACTCTCGAATCGATGGCACAGTGCTGACTGGTACCATATAAATGAATTGTGTGCTCCCCCAGTGTGCGTGGCACAGACATTGATGATGCACCCACTGGCATCACACACCACCTGGCAGTTGATACTGGCATAACCCTTCCAATTCATATAGGCGCGGCTCCATCAGGCCAGGTGGCATGTGGCCACATGGGTTCAGTCTATCGCCCCTAGCACGCCAGGCATATGTGCTACCCTGTGGAACTCCCTGAAGAGTAGCCTCCGCTGCGGTGCTGGGAAATGGATGTACCCACAGCATGTGGCAGCAGTGCGCTGAGGAATTGGGTGAGGATGCGTGACATGGCCGACTATGTTATGCCTGTGGTGTCCCCTGTTGGTCTCCGGAAGGTACCCATGGTGAGCAAGCACATGCAGGCTGTTACCTTTGTCTCCACTGATAGAGCGTGACTCCGTCGTGAGGGTGCCTGCATCACATCACTGCACAGCTCACAGAGCCGCCTCAGTATTGCCCTGTTCAGGCGGTACTGGCCCACAATCTCGACATCTGAGTAGAGCTCAAAGCTGGTGCGGGCCCAGTACTGCCTGTTGGGGGCGAACCACCGACGGGACCTTCCACGGCCACGTCCCCCTGAAGCATGCCTTCTCACCCCTCTCATTACAGCTTCCATGTGGAAGTTGGCACTGTCCATGTCCCTGGCTTGTGTCCCCCCCCAGCTGTTGTTGCTCTGTTCCCCCTGCTATCCAGACTGCTACCTTCACTGCACTGGGTACACCTACTGGCCTCTGCACTCTGTGGCCCCACACACCTTCCCTTGCCCCTATTCTGTCCTCTGCTCTCCCTGGCCTGCAATCTTTCTCCCTCTGGCCTTGTCTGTCTCCCTGCCTCATGTGGCTTCCCTGTAGTGTTCTTGTGCCTCTTCCTTGATCCTTTTTATTTTGGCTCATTTCCGCTATGGCGCAACTTCCACCTGATCCACTGTTGCGCATTGCACAAGCCTTTGAATATCGCATTGCACACTTTATGCATGGTTCCACCCCCTTCGGTTGCGCATGCCTTAATTAGCATTGTGCTGTTGCTCAGCATGTTTTCAGTGGTGCAACTGCCTCCAGCTGAATATCACAGAATGGCACATTTTCGGACTTGCGCAGGCGCAACCCTATTGTGCATTGCGCAACCCTTTTGAATATCCGGCCCCTTATGTTTTAAGAAATTCAGTTTATTATAACAAAAGACATTCATCTCTTAGACATTCACCATTTATCATAATAGAATAAACAAAGTAAGGCATTTTGAGAACTAAAAAAAAAGTACAATAAATAAATGGTACTAAACCATATCAGTGCATGTAACTTGACATCATATGAGCATGGCAATCCATGAGAAGGAAAGGTCATTATGGTTGAATCATGGACCACAAGAAATACATACATTTAATTAATAAAGAAATTGTAATTAAACTGTTGCATCATTCATAATTTCAACAGTAGAAACATAGAAACGTAAAAACATAGATTTTGACGACAGATAAGGACCACTTGGCCCACCTAGTCTGCCCATTTCCCTACCTAGAGGATAAGCTGCAGATCCTATTTAACCAACAGCCTATTTCTTCTTACCCCCCCAAAAAATTGCCTTATGTCTGTCCCATGCATTCTTGAACTTTCCCACAGTTTTAGACCCCACAACCTCCTCCGGAAGGCTGTTCCATGCGTCCACCACCTTCTCTGTGAAAAAATACTTCCTCACATTGCCCCTGAGCCATCCCCCTCTATCTTTAAATTGTGTCCCCTTGTTCTTGCACATCTCTTTTTCTGAAAGATGCTACCCTCTTGGACTTTCTTGATTCCACTGAGGTACTTAAACATTTCTATCATGTCCCCCCGTCCCTGCTTTCCTCAAGGGTATACATATTAAGCTCCTTTAGTCTCTCCTCGTATGGCTTCTCTTGCAGATCCTGCACCATTTTAGTTGCCCTCCTCTGAACTGCCTCCATCCTGTCTATGTCCTTGCGGAGATGGGGTCTGCAGAACTGGACACAGTACTCAGATGGGGTCTCACCAACTGTCTGTACAGGGGATAACAACTTCCTGTTTTCTGCTTTGTAGCCTCTCTATACATCCCAGTATCCCCCAGCCTCCCTACTGCCGCTCTCACATTGCTTGCCAACCTTAAGGTCATCTGATATGATTACCCCCAGGTCCCTTTCCATTTTTGTTGTTGTTACTACCCCCCATTGTGTAATCTTCCCCTGGGTTTTTGTTTCCCAGGTGCATTATTTTGCACTTCTTTGCATTGAATCCAAGCTGCCATACTTCTGACCATTCCTCCAACCTTGCCAAGTCCCTTCTCATCCTTTCCACGCTTCCTTGTGTATCAACCCTGTTGCAGATCTTTGTGTCATCTGCAAAGAGGCATACTTTTCCTTCCAGTCCCTCTGCAATGTCACTTATAAAGACATTAAAAAGGACTGGACCCAGTACTGAACCCTGCAGTACCCCACTAGTTACCCCTCTTTCTTCAGAGTGGACTCCATTTACAATTACCTTCTGTGTCCTGTTGTCCAGCCAGTGTTTTACCCAGGCTACCACCCTGGGACCCACTCCCAGGCTGGTTAATTTGACTATTAATCTTTTGTGTGGGACTGAGTCAAATGCCTCGCTAAAGTCTAGGTAGGCCATGTCCACAGCCCCTCCCTGGTCTACTACTTTGGTCACCCGGTCAAAGAAATCAATTAGATTTGTCTGACATGACCTTCCCACTGTGAACCCAAGCTGCCTTGGGTCCTGTGCCCCACTGGCCTCTAGGTACTCAACAATTCTTTCCTTCAGAAGTGATTCCATCACTTTCCCTACCACAGAGGTCAAACGGACAGGTCTGTAGTTTTCTGCCTCTGTCTAGGTCCCACTTTTGTGAAGGGGAATCACATCTGCCTTCCTCCAGTCCTCAGGTACCACACCATCCTCACATGATTAGTTAAAAAAGGGTATTCAGTGGTGTCACTAGTTCTCTGCTTTATTCTTTTAGAATCCTGGGGTGAATTCCATCTGGCCCCGTTGCTTTGTCAATCTTCAGTTTTAGGAGTTCTTTCAGAACCCTTTCTTCTGTGAAAGGAGTGGGATCGACCCCCCCTCTCCAAAGTGCTTCTGTTAATTGGATTATGCACCTCCTCCACCTCCTCTTTTGTGAATACTGAACAGAAGTATTCATTCAGTATCCCTACTTTTTTCACTGTCCCTCTCTGCCCACCCACCGTCCATTCTATTCAGCCTCACTATCCCTCCCTTTGTCTTTCTTCGCTCCCTGATATACCTATAAAAGGTTTTATCCCCCTTCTTAAATGAGTTGGCTATCATTTCCTCAGTTTGGGCCTTTGCTATTCTGACTACCCTCCCTGCTTCCTTCTGCCTTAACTGGTACAGTTCTCTGTCCTGCTGTTTCTATGTTTCCTTATACTTCCTAAATGCTATCTTTTCCTCATTAACCTTCACTGCCACCTCTTTTGAGAACCATAGTGGCTTTTTCTTTCATTTTGATTTGTTTATTTGCTTCACACAAAGGCTTGTTGCCTCTGTGATGGCAGTTTTGATATTTGCCCATTGTTGCTCCACCCCTCCTTCTAGCCTGTTTGCTAGTGCTTTTCTAAGGCACTCTCCCATCTTGCCAAAGTCAGCCCTCCTGAAGTTCAGAATCCTCACTTTTGTATGGCTTGACTCTGTAGCTGAGTTTATCATGAACCACACTGTTTGGTGGTCACTTGTTCCCAAATGGCTACCCACTTCTAGATCTGAGATCCTCTCACTGTCCCCATTTGAGAGTATGAGGTCTTAGATTGCACCCTCACGAGTAGGTTCCAAAACTAGCTGTCTGAGGCATGCCACCTGAAGGGCATCAAGAATGGCCCTGCTTTTGAATGTGGCTGCAGCAAAGGTGCTCCAGTTAACATCTGGCATATTAGGGTCCCCCATCAACAGTATCTCCCCTTTCTCTGCCATCCTAAGTATGCCTTCTATCATATCCTTGTCCATTCCCTCCCCCTGACATGGGGGTCTGTATACAACTCCTGTGCGGACTGTGGTGCCATTTTCAATCTCTAAGGTGTCCCACAGTGCCTCCTTTCCTCCCTGCTTACTCTTTTGTTCAGTTGCTTTTATCCCTTCCCTTACATAGTGAGCTACTCTGCCCCCTCTTCTCTCCTCCCTGTCTCTCCTGTAGGTTGTGTACCCTGGTATGTTAACATCCCAGTCATGGTTCTCTGTGTACTATGTTTTTGTGACTGCTATGATATCCAGGCATCCCTCTTCCATCAAGGCCACCAGTTCAGGGAGCTTGTTGCCCAGACTACGGGTGTTGGTACTCATTACCCTCCATTTCTTGATGGCCTTACCCCTTTTTGCCCCATCCCTGTCCTTATTGTGTTTGTCACTTTCTCCATTTACCCCTGAACTTCTCCCTATCGACATCTCTATGTTGGTGTCTACCTCACTTAGTACCCTGATTTGTTTGGGGGGCTAGGATTTCCCTGCTCCTCTCCAGTGCCTCCCACCTTGGCTAGTTTAAATGCTTGCCAATGAAACATTTAAAACTATCACCTAAGATCCTGGTTTCACTCCTGGACAGATGCAGACCATAATGCCAGTATAGGCCTGCATCCCTCCAGGTGGACCCCCAGTCCCCAATGAAGCCAAATACCTGAGCTCTGCACCAGTTTTTCAACCACTGATTGAATCCCATGGTGTGGAGCACCCTAGCCTCACCCGTGCAGTGCCATAGACAGGCAGCACCTCCAAGAAGGTTACCGCGTGCTATTTGTCTAAGGCCCCTCCCCATCACCACAAATGCTTCTTGCACTGCTCTGATCCCTTTCTTAGCCAGATCATTTGTCCCTAGGTGGACAATGACATCCAGCTCCCTCCCCTGTGCAGCTGCTCCTGCGATCCTGAGGATTCACTCCCTGTCCTTCCAAGCCATGGCACAAGGCAGGCACCTTACCTCCCTGTCCCCTTCCTCCCCCCATTCTATCTTCCTAACAATTAAGAAATGAATTGCTATAGTAAATAATACTATATATATATATATATATATATATATATATAATATAATACATGGGGATGTGTGTATAATGAAGATTTTATGCACACCTGAGGTGTGCAATGCCCAATAAACCCCAAGAGTCAAGCTGGAGGGGTTTATCAAGGCATCACACATTAAGGGTGTGCATAAAATCTGAGTTGAGACACACTTTCCCATGTTTTATTTTTTATAATACCGGGTTCGTTTGATTTATTTTTTATTTTAGAACTTTTACAAAAGGTACGTAACCAAATTCGGTTATACACGGGTGATTATACACATATGTGTATAATCAAACTCCATTATACACCGGTGATTATACACATATGTGTACTGTATAATCAAACTCTGTTACACACATATGTGTATAATCACCGGTGTATAACAGAGTTTGACAGCTCCTGCCCACAGCTGATCATCATCACTAACCCGTTATTATAATGACTGTAGTGATCTGCATATAGATCACGAACTACGGCTGCATTCACTGAAGGAGAATACATAAAAAAAAAATCATTACTGTTTTATATGAATCGAACAAAGCTTTATTCACTAAGAAATTACAATTGGGTTATTAACTGTTGTGTCAACATATTAAGAAACATTTTTATTATATTTGGGCTCCAACCAAATGTACTACATAGGAGACAGCTTTCAGTAGCAGAACAGCGTATCTCTTATTGGACATAACAGGAAGCAACGGCTCCAGGCACGCACTTGAGGCCGAATAGAAATATGCTTATCAGACACAGTTTGAAAAGGATTAAATACAGATTATGAAATGGGTTGAAAGAATGCTTGCTCCTGATTGGTTGAGAGCTACTTTCAAATTGGCCGTAATCCCAGCACAACAGCCCAGCTGAAAGTACTCCCAGACCAACAGGCTGACAATTCACCTTTGGACCGCTTCACCTCAATTGCCCATTTTGCAGTGATTGCCACACACACACACACACACACACAGTGGATCATGCCTTTTTTGGGGGGAGGAGAAGAAGCCAGCAAACCCACAACAAACAGGTGCTAAACTCCCACAATGTCATACCTTGTCTGCCACAGCAGTGACCCAGCTCTGATCTCCCCGCTATTTACATCCTCCTACATCTGCTCACCACAGTCAAACAGATTTTCATTATTTTTTTTAATCCTCATTGACAGCAGTAGGTACATGGCTCCATCTCAATTGGCTCTGTCTTGCAGACCATGATCGAGACAGACCACAAAATACAACATCTTTTCTTTTTGAATGGAGGCAAAGAAGGAAAAAAAAATATGCTGGCTCTGATTCCCAGCTACCAGCTACATGAGGACCTGCTGCTCCATCAATGTCCTACAGGGCTCTAAAAATTATAGAGACCTAGGAAGCCTAGTCAGCCCGATGGCACAGTACAGATGGCATCCAGCTGCCAGCCTTTTTTCTCCCACCCCTATTGTAAGATGTTATGGTAGCATCTGAAGCCACTGCTTGCCCTCCCTTTGTCTTTACAAAACTGCTACAAATATGCAGTATTTGCACCACCTACTGGCAGGCTCACATTTACACTTTGTCCAGGCTGGAATATTTTTTTATCTAAAAGCTAAATTAAAAATAATAAAATCAGTTTATATACAATACTAAACATACAGTATTTACAATAAATACAACAAATTGCCTAAATTAGACTCATTTCATAACTGCAACAAGGCAATCCAGGGGGTGCATTATAGTGGGATAATGGCCCTTCTCGGGTGGTGGAAGCACTCAGTTTTTCCTTGTGCATCAACCCACCCGAGGTGGGCCGTTATCCCACCATACTGCACCACCTGTCATGCCTTATTGCTTAAACAATGGAGGTTCTGATTTTGAAAAATACTGTAGAGGATGAGTAGAGAATGTCCTCAGGATGTAGGGGATACATACAGACCAATGATAAGGGCACTGGTAAAAACAATGGTTTATGTATCCTTTACGTACCTTGGGGTGTGGCTGGACTGGTAGGTATCTTGACTTCTCGGCACACATTGATGCTATCCACCTCAAGCCTCACTCCAGACTTGATGTGTTATACAGAACAATGCCAGTATCTCTCTCTCCTTGCCTTCCAGGAGCTAGTAACGAAGATGATTCTTCCTATCTTTGATTACGGTGTCATTGTCTACAGTGCCACTCCCAAGTCCACCCTTGCCAGACTGGACCCCCCATTTCAGTTTTTCTGCCATTTTGCCTTTGATTATCCCCCTCGTACATACCACTGCTCTCATTACTTCTCACTCACCCTCCAGTCCTTCGATACCAGATGCCTCATACACTGTGCCAATTTCACCTCCAAATTCTGGTTTGGCTCGCTTCCCTTTTTCTGCCCTCCTTTCTTCCTCCTCCTTCCTTCCTCCTACCCTCTTCAAAACACTGCCTTACATTTTCTGTCTCTCTCTCTCTCTCTCCCTCCAGAAAATGGTCCTTGGGCCAAGCTTTCTTCTTGTATCATTTTCTTAGTTCTGATTAGAGCTGTGCAGAATATAAAATTCTGCCCATGGAATGCATGTGGAATGACCATTCTGATTTCATGGAATTCCATGAAATTTTCATGGAAAGTCTGTGGAATTTTGCAAAATATTTACATTTCAGTTATTTTGCTATACTTTTAAAAGTATGTGTCCAAATAACACCACATGTGGAACATAAGCAGTACATAATAGCACAAAAAACTGTACCAAATTTCAGAGTTGTAGATTGAAAGGGGACAGCACTATGGGTGACCAAATATTTATTCAATATTTTATTTTCAGTTATTTTGAGATAATTTTAAAATTTCTTATCCAAATTTCTCCACACTATCAGGATTTAGATAAGCATGTAGAATACATATATGCACCATATTTTAAGTCTCAAGCTTTAATGGGAGCTGAATTATAGGTAGCCAAATATTTTGCCAAAATTTGGATTTCTGTAATTTTAGTATAACTTTGATAGTATTCATTGACATATTACAAAAATTGCCAGGTATACAGGTTATCACTACATTTGTATATGCACATAGATTCAGATTTCTAGCTTTAAATGGGACTGCGTTATAACCTGCCAAACATGTTGCCAAAATTTTAATTTTGGATAGTTCCCTCTAATTTTAAAACTACATATCCAAATTTAACCAGAGTTGAAACAGTTAAACTACCATACCACGTGGTCATTTCTGAAAAAGTTCATATTTTTAGCTTTAAATGGGATTGAATTAAAAGTACTCAAACTTTTACAACATTTAAAAATGTTATTTTGCAAGAATGTGAACTGCAAATTTATAAACCCCTGAAACTTTAAAACTAGAGAATGCAATCCCATTAAATTTGGCAGGTTCTTAGACCTTGCAAGAAGACTGTGTGTGCCACTTTTATTAATTGCTTGCTGTGAGGTATTGCAAACTAACATCTGTGCTTAAAGTCAAATCCCATGAGTGTTTGTAAAAATTGCAGAATTTCATGAAAAATTCCATAAAACTGGAATTTTCTAATTTCACTCAGCCTTATCTGTGGGTGGGGGGGGTTCTTATTAAAGGACAGGTGTATAACAGGCAGGTAGCGCAGGGGTTCATCAGGTTCTGGAGTTATATGCAGTTTTACCAAGAAATGGACAGCTGAGCTGGGTAGCACAACAGTGGTAAACCCCCCGTGTTGGAGCAGGAATGCACAGAGTGTCAACAATTTCAACCTGAATGCAGGATATTTAAGGATCACATTCAGTAAATTTATGATCCAGGGAGCCTGGCATACATGCAAGTCTAGGACTTATAGGTACTCAAAAAGATGTAGAAGGGGAAGCCAATGTCTTGGGCAACAGGAAGAAAGAATTCTGGCTATTCCAACAGGGTAGGTTGATAGGAAAAGGAGTAGGTGGCTCACATATTAAGGGAGTTTGTCACAGTAAAGAACAAAGAGGATATCACTTGGATCAGTAGTTCTACTGAGTCAATCTGGCTATGCGAAAAGAGAAGGGGGGGATAGTCACCCAGTGAGAAACAGCAGGACTGCAAAAAGCTCAGCCCAGCTTATCAAATGAAGTAGTGATATGTGCATTGTTAATGTTAAATTCCATTAAAAAAAATCTGGATGCTTCATCTACAGAATATTCTATCATAAATATGTGAGAAAATGTTACTAATCATTTTTTTCTGCAAAATTAAAACTGCTTAACCAATTTATCCAGTTGTGTTAGACACCAGGATACACAGACTATGGATATGCATGTCAAATGTTAACCCTATGCATGCAAGAGCAGAGAAGTTACAAACATCCACAGTTTTGATAGTTTTCACAAAGTTTTGCAAATATTTACATAGTAAAGTTTTGAACCCCTGTAACTTAAAAATCTCTTCTCTAATTCTCTCCATATTTAGATCATTATATAAGCATTACAAAAAGGTTATCCATATTAATGTACACATGCCCAGCTCCAAAGGTGCCTGAGGTATATGCAGATGAAATTTTTTCATGAAATTTCCTAAAAAAATAAAATGGAAGATTTTGAGCACATATAGTTTTGAGACAATGCATCATATGTCATGAAATCTGGCACATTGTTAGAACACCTATCATCAAGAAATCATGCCAAATTTAAGATCCCTGACCCAATAGACAGTTAAGGTATATGCAGAAAAAAAATGTTCATGAAGTTTCGCACAAACAATAAAATGACATTTGAGCACCTATAATTTTGAAACTATCCCACCAAATTTCATGATATTTAGTACTTTCATGGCCATTGACAGAAAGAGCACAAATGCTAAATTTCAGAGCTCAAGCTTGAACAGTTGTTGAGTTTACAGCCAAATTACTAAATTAAAAAAATTCTGCAAAATTGTGATGAAATTCTGTGAAAGTATATAAAAGTTTGAGAAAATGTCAATGAAATTCCCTGGATTCTGAATGTTCCCATTCTGCACAGCTCTAGCTGTGGTACTTTCTCTCCCAATCTATCTGCTCAGCCTCATCCTTCTCTTCCTTCAGATTCCTTCTTCATGACTTTACCACCCCCTCTCTTAACTGTCCCTGATCCCTGACACTTATGTTCTCACCTCACAATGTTGTTATTACCCTTTACCTCCCCTTTAGACTGTGAATAATTACTTTTTCCCCTAGGCTAACTGTGCCTAAACCATTTAATCATCTCTGGTGATATTCTCCACTAGAGCTTACCTCCTGCACTGGCTTTGATAGCTCTCACCGCTTAGCAGTTCGATGGTGGTTATCTACTACTATCTGGTATTGACCCTGTTCTGTCTTGCACTTGCACCTTAATTTGCATTGTTATTCATCTTTATTTTGTGTTGCTGTGACTACTGGCTGTAAATCATGACTGCACACTCATATGTATTTTTACTTTAATTTTAATGTATGTATTTGTGTTGTATTTATTTTATTACTACTGCACCTTACATTATGTATTTTCACTTGCACATCCTGTATTGTGTACTCTCATCCTCCAATCCCCCCATGGACACATCCAGAAATGAGCTGTTACAAGCTTGGTATGTCTTTTCTGGAGAAACCTATGAGATAGACAGATGGAGAGATAGAGAAAGAAAGAAAGAAAGAAAGAAAGAAAGAAAGAAAGAAAGAAAGAAAGAAAGAAAGAAAGAAAGAAAGAAAGAAAGAAAGAAAGAAAGAAAGAAAACTGGGAGGGTAACAATGCTGAACCAGTTTGTTCTGCCACAGAGGGGTTCTGATTTCCTGTGACCTCAAGAGCAAAGCTCGAAAGGCCATTGATAATCAGAGCCCCAAGGTGGAAAACACACTGGTTAGGCATAGGGCTGCCCATCCAGTATTTTTTTTTATAGTGTATGGTGTCCCTTTGAATAATTATATTTTTTATATATAGAAAATAAATTTCTAAGTCTACTTTCAGGACTTAGGGCTTGTTGCTATGATGAATTGTGTGGTTGCTAAGAAATAGACATCCCTACAATAGTAGCACACACTTCCATTGGTTAACTATTGGGTTTGGGCAGGGTTTTCACGAAAAAAAACACGGCAACTGTATGTCTCTGTTAGCAAGCCAAGGATCGGCGTCTATTTTAGTGAGTTTTAAAAATATCTGATTGATCCTTCATTTCATTTTTTACATGGAGGATTATATCTGGTTGATCCTGCATATTTGTTAAGGTATCTGGTTGATTATGCATTTGCAGGCCTGCTCGACATTACATGCCGTTACAGGGTCGTATCCATTGCTTTGATTCAAAGCACAGCTTGAGATTTTTCTTAAGAAGGAGTAGAACACTGTTCTGCACATACAGGCTGAACAGCATTCTATGAACTTTAGATCCGTGGCTGAACAGCTTTTCAGCATGGATAAAAAATGAGTCAGAACAATGTTCCACCATATACTATAGATAGATAGATACATACATACAGGCCTAGTTGAGAGACGCCCTAGGGTTGGATTTTCACTCTTCCCTATTGTGATTGAAAAGGGTTGCCAAAGAAAGGTACAAAGTACAGCATCTTATATCTTACTATTGAAAGTTGGTTCAGTGCTCTAGAGGGACAAACTGATACAAGCTTCCAGACAGATACAAGAGATAGATGCAGATGGAGTAAATATACAATTTTATCCTGAATTTAGTTATGCTAGATGCCAGCACCAAAAGAGTTTAGAAGGAGGCAAAAGGAAACTGATGGTGGGAAATATCCCCCTTAACTCTATCCAGCCAAACTGTGTGTACAATCAGGGGCTCAGACTTTTAGTTTTATCGACCTGAAATATGTTAATAGATTGTTGGCCAAACTGGAAAAAAGGAAGGGGCACTGAATGGAGGATGAGAGTGGTTCAGAAGAAGAATCATGAACCAAGGAGCTGAATTTCAATGGGGCTGAAATGTCATGAGTACTGGTCTAGAACATGCATCATTTCATTTATGGAACATGATTTATTAACATGTGGTCTAACAAGTTACACTGAAGATGTTATATATAGACTTTTAGCTGTTAAATTTTCACATGCAGGGTTCCCATGACAAAATGACAATGCTGGGCTGTTTCTGAAATCATAACAGTGTTTGGACATTTCTGGGTGCAAACTTTTTAACTGCCCAGGTTTCTCAGTTAAAAATCTTCAAGAGCCACTGCCACCAAAAGTGCTACATTGCAGAATCCGAATAAGCATACCCTCAATAAATCTCATATCAAAAACTAGATTTCTACGCTACTTCATTTTAAAGTTATTAGCCATTTTGTAACCCTGATTTCACTACCTGTACAAAAAAAGTCTGTTTCAGTGAAGAGCTGCTGATGATGTCATCTAGGGACCTCAAAATCTAGTATTCCCTGTCAGCAAGCTTACAGGACCTGTTTCTCCAAAGTTGTAAAGATCATGTGCAATTGTTTTCACATGTAAAACAGGCCGCATCATTCAAAAAACATTGCTATAAAAACTATATGAGTTTCAGGTTTTGTAACAATGTTAATTCCACAGTTGAACCATATTCTGGAGTGGTTCAATGTGCTTGTAACATGGCAAGTGCAGAAACAGGGGGTTATGCTTTATAAGAGGTTGTAACATGACATCCTATATTAGTAAGTACAATAAAACACAGATGCAGATAAAGTGGAATCATCTCTGTTTTTCTGCTGTGTTTGCTGTTTAGGATTTGGCTGCTGTGCAGTATGGGAAATGCATATATTTAGCTGCATTTTGTATATTGAAGGTGCCATGGTGAACAGTCATTTAATTACTGACTACATGCAGATGTGATCAACATTTCAGAATATGTATTCATTGTAGCCAACATACTTTTGTGAACTGTGGAATCATCTCCGTTTTTCTGCTGTGTTTCCTGCTTGTGATTTGGCTGCTGTGCAATATGGGAAATGCATATATTTAACTGCATTCTGTATAATGTGGGTTCAATGATGAACAGTCATTCAATTATGATTACATGCATATGTGAACAAAATGTCAGAATATGTGTTCATTTTGATTTACTTATTTTTGAGAACTGTGGAATCATCTCTGTTTTTCTGCTGTGTTTGCTGTTTGGGATTTGGCTGCTGTGCATTATGGGAAATCAGTATATTAAAGTGCACAGGAGATTTTAGGTCTGGTAGTTGTTCCTGCAATTCCCTTGGCAGGCCAATAGATGGCTGTGAAACAATACTAGCAGAACAACACTGTTTTATACCCATATTTAGATCAATTTCCCAATGTACTGAATTGAGCCACACGGGAAAAAAATGTTCATAGACCAAGTGAAAAAAGAGCCCACATAGTTCATTGACTGGTGCTGCCTATTTTACTTGTGAAAACCATTGCACATGATCTTTACATCTTTGGAGAAACAGGTCCTTTAAGTTTGCTGACAAGGAATACTAGACTGTGAGGCCCCTAAATGACATCAGCAGCAGCTCTTCACTGAACCAGGCTTTTTTTTAACAGATAATGAAGTCAGGGTTACAACATGGCTAATAACTTTAAAATGAAGCAACATAGAAATCTAATTTTTGGTATGGGATTTACTGGGGGTATGCTTATTCTAATTCAGCAATGTAGCACTTTTGGCCAGATGGTGTCAGTTGCTTTCTCAGCAATGAGATTTATGCAATCTAGAGAGTCACAAAAAATGCTCAATGATTTTCAGTAATTCCAGTTACATGCTGCAAGTTGTTCTTTTCTCCCTAAATGTGTAACTGTACAGCTGGTGCTATTGCTTAGACTATGAATTAAGAAACGCGGGCCACTATTTATGGAATATTTTTACTGCAAAATGCTGCCTTCTTTAGTGATGTGGCATTTGGATGCTGGAATACAGCAGTAACATGTGGCAGCAGTAAATGGCTATTTCCCTTCATTGGTTGATATGAGAACCCTTCTTGCAAATGCAAGATGCCTGATGTGGTTGAATTATTTAATCTGTGCCTGGCCAAGATTCAGTACTGAATGCTATGCAGCTGGCTAAGACTCAACCCAGATATGATGACGGTATTAATGACTGATCTTGGTTGAAGGTGGGATGTAGAAGCAACCAAGAAGATAACTGACCTTGTTCTTGGTTCAACCAGGTTGGTAGCATCTGCCAAGGTGAAGAATTTAGGGGTCATTCTGAGCAAGGGGCTGAGACTTGAAGCTCAGGTATCAGCAATAGTCCATCCAAAGTGGCTTTTAACATCTTAGGAACATCACCCAGTTTAAAGCCTTGATCTGCCAGAAGATCTTCAACCACTGTTACATGCATTTGTAACTTCCAGACTTGACGCTGTAAAGCTATCTACCTTGGGGTTAGTGGAGGTGTCCTATGACACCCTGCATCTAGTGCAGAGCACAGCAGCCAAGTTGTTAATGGGCCTTCCAGTCCCGTCATGTTACCCCAGTCCTGAATGAATTGCACTTGCAGACAGTGAAGTGATGTATCACCTTCAAGATTGGTTTTCTGACCTATAAAGTTCTATATGGATTGGGCCCTGGTTACTTGAGGGATCACCTGAATTCCAACCATACTTCTGGCTCCCTCTACTCAGGGCTGGCCTTATCATAGCAGAATAGAGAGGCCCCTCAAAAACTTCAGCTATCCAGTTGGCCTCCTTTTTTCCTTGTGTAAGTCCCCTCTCTTTTGAGAGGGACTTATTGCCCAATGTTAGGGTCCCCCTTCCTCTACTCCAGGGATTAGGGTTTTAGATTGGGGAGTGATTTTTCTGATGACTGCCACTTGGGGGCAGTAGATCTTAGTAGTATATAAGTGGTGTGGAAGGAAATTAGGGAGGAGTTGAGGATGGGAGAAGAAAGAGATGGGAGCTTTGGCAGGAGGGAGGAGGCCATTTGGGTTTCTAGGCCAGTGGAGTGTGGGAATCCCCCCACTTAGGCAAGACATCCATGCAATAGTGAGGTGCCAGGAACAGAGTGGGTTTCCACTGGGGTGGCAATAGGCAGCATTGATTGGCATTGATGGGGGTTCTGGGTCTCCTGGGGGTTGGGGTGGTGAGAGGCTTAGGTATGAAGGAAGACTAGGCCCTGAGGGACATTTCAGGGGCTCTGGAAAAGACAGTTTGATGCCCAGGCTGTTAGGGATGTGAGAGCTGTGGCAGGTCTCCCGCAGAAGGGGATCTGGTGGTAGTAACCCCCCCTTTTCCAGTGTGGCATGGCAGCCCAGGATGGTTTCGAGAGGGGGCCAGGGAAACCTCTACCCATTTAAGGGCCTGTTTGGAGGGACAGGTCTCAGGGCTGCTGGACTTTGCTGAGTGGGCTGCAGAGTGCACTAGAGGTCTTCCCTGTGCTAGTTACTCAGCTCAAGCACAGGAAGGTTGTGAGGCATTCCTGGTACATCATTAAGGGGGAAGCTCATTTTCTGCATTGGAGAGGAGTGCAGGTGCCATCAGTTCCCATGTTTGGCAGGCGATGTTGGTATTAGAGGTGCCTACCTTGTGGAGGGAAAGAGTGCAACTAATTTGAATTTTGAGCTGTGGGGTCTGGGTCCCTGGAAAGGAATGGTCAAGCAAGTCAGGGACCGGATATGGGAGAAGCTCCTCACTTTTTGGGTTCAGAATGCATAAAACAAATGCTGGACTGGTACTTACCCATGCCAGGGAGGTTGGGAGCACTTTGCTTCTGGAAGCTTTACCATCCTAGTTTTATGAGATTTGAGCTGCATGTGATTTAGTTGAACATCTTTGCTTTTGGTATCCCTGCCTTATTCCTTCCTTCAACAGTGTATAAATGTTAGCCCCATGGAGCTGTACATTTTTACTCTGGTCAAGTAATTGAGCCCCCGGGCCCCCCTTAAGATCATTAGGGGGTCCAGGAGAATAAATTGGATTTGACTGGAAAGTTGGTCTGAGTATGATTTAATTTATTTCACTCTGTAATGAAATCACTGCTTAGTTTTAGAAAATCCCAAAGTTTCTTCCCCAGGAGGGTTGAGAAGTTTTCCAAAGATTCCAGGAACGCTGAGCCAGAGGGTGGATCTGTAACCATTACCAATGAATTAAGTGGTACCTTCCTTCTGAATATTTTCAAAGGGAAAATTGTGTCTGCATCAGCCTGGTAAGGACTATCATTTTCATTAAGTTTTGGGTTGTTTTTTCAGGAGCCTGTTATGAAGAATCTATGTTGTAGCCCCCCTTCTCAGAAACATCAGCCCCTAGACATTTGAGGGGGGTTGGGTTACATGTGGGGGCTCATCCATGATCTCTCATGGCCCCCTGCATTCCAACTTAATCATGTACCTGGATCAGGAGTCTGGCAGGTCCAAACTCAGCCACCCTAGGCCATGTGGTGCAGTAACAATTCAGTGGTGGTGTGGGGGTGGTACGCCTTCCCTGGTGCTGGGCTACAAGCTCCTCTTGGAGATTTTTCACATGATCTGTGGGTCATGTGGTGGGATTTCTTCCTTCTGTTTGGCTGCTGGCTTGTGGAGGGGAAAGCAGTGTTTTGAGCCGGCACCATTTGCAGTAAGGATGCAGTGAAAGCAGGTGTGACCTCCAAAGTTTGTGGCAGTGAGAGAAAAGAGGAGAGTTTGCCATCAATGACCAGTGGTCAGCCATCTTCTTCCCCCAGATCCTGGTAAAAGACAGCAAGGGATGCTGGTTGAAAGAACTCATTTTTCTGTATGGCGGACAGAGGATTTATCTCAGAGGATGTGCCTCCCCTGAGGAGTCTGTTGGTGGTGCCTGCATCTCTTTTGGCATGGCTGTGGAACAATGGAGGAAAAGGACAGCTAGTTGAGCAGTGTGTCCACTGTGGATTTCAGGGGGAAAGCATAGCTATACTACCAGTATGCAGCATCTGTTCCAGCTCTGCCCAGGGAGGCATTTTTGACCAGGCCCCATCTGTGTTCTGTTGGTGGTACCATCTAAGCATCTTGGAAGGCACACCTTCAGTGTGGTCACATGAAAGTGTGGGGTCAGGACTATTTGAGAAGCTTTCCCTTGAAGACCCATCCCTAGCAAAAGAGAAGCCACCAGAGTTCTCCCCAGATGTGATTGTGGAAATGGTGGAGAAGAAGAGTGGTGCTGCAGGGACAGATGGATATAGAAAGTGAGGAGGGGCACAGACATCTGCCCTGCCCTCATCACCAGCTGCTCACTATCCCCATGGCAGAAGGAGATGTAGGGGTATAAAGAAACCAATTGGCAACCCCCAGGGTCCAGTGGTCCCCATCTCAATCCCTGCCTGGGAGCAGCCCTCTGGCCCTGGAGGATAGACCGGTGGATGCAGCACCTGTGTGACCTAAAACTGCAGTGGTTAGACTGGGGCCAATAGGAGAAAAACCTGATTCAAGGAAGGAGAAAGAGTTGATTGCAGAGGATGAGGACTTTGAAGAAGAGAAGCATGTTGGTAAAAAGTTTCAATTTAAGGACTATGAAGTGTACTGTGCTATCCCCAAGCCATTCCATTGTCCTGTGATTGACTCTGGGGACCGCATCCCATGTATACCCCCACTCTTTAAAACCCTTATGTCCATGATGGTAGGACTAAACCACAGTGACCTCTTGTACATAATATATCATCAAGGAAACTGGCTGGAACCAGGCCAAGTCCGCAGAACCAGTATCAGAGATTTGCCTGAATGGAGTCAGGCTGAATGGAGTCAGGCTGAAAGGTGGGTGTGGTGAAGGATGAAGATAGAATATCTGCATTTGGAATATCCTTATGTCGCTGAATGATTCTGGGATATTATTGAGGAGATGCGAGAGGAGTGGCTCTTCAGGGAACAGCTTGAGAGGTTAAAGCATCAACCTGTAGTAGTAGGCCGTCTATCTCAGGAACTGTTTCAGAAAGTGCGTGCCATGTGCCATACTGCCCCTTGGACAGGACTTACCATTTTCAAGCACTTCACACTGGTCCAAGACTTGGCAAATTGCCAGGTAAAATACTATGTGGTGACCAAGGACTCTTCTGGGAACTTCACTACCAAGTCAGACCAGGAATTCTATTTCCCACTTGGAGGTGGACCAGCCACTTAAACAACCATAAAGGACTGTGGACTGTGCCAGGAAACTGCTTTCCAGAGCAGGCTAGGGTAACAGTATTTCTCAACTGACTGTTTGTTACTTAAAGGACTAATGTTTGATTCTGTTTTCTAAATGTTTTAACACTTTAAGGTTATTATAATTATCTTGTTAGACTGAATGCCTGAAATGTGTGAGTGTGTAGACATGCCGGGTGACTGGTGTGTGATTGCGTTAGACTACCTGCATATTTTCTGTACGTATTTGGGGAGGTAGAATTTAGTTTAAATCAGTACTTTTTCTAAAGCATTCCAGATATTAATCAAAATGACTGTTGGTGTTTAAAGAAGGAAAAAAGATTGCATTGTCACTTTAAATTTCCCCAAAGTGTTTATTGTTTGTTTTCTTCAACTTTTTAGAGACCTCCTGGCACAGGTAAGGTAGGGTGTTTTGGGTCACAATAGAGTTAGTGTTAGGGAGGGTCCCCCTTTCATGTCCATTGAGTGACACGGCTAGGGGTCCTGGGCGTGTGCATACCTGGAGTGCTGGTGGGGATGATGTAAATCCTCTGCCATCATTCCCAGGAGGGAATGATTTTCTTTGGTGGGAGGAGAGTGTAAGTCACCTCTCTTTTGAGAGGGACTTATTGCTTACTGTTAGGTTCCCCCTTCCTCTCCTCTGAGGTTAGGGTTTTAGGTAGGCCCTGGGGGAGTGCTTTTTCTGCTGATGGCCACTTGGGGACAGTAGATCTTAGTAGTATATAAGTGGTGAGGAAGGAAGTTGGGGAGGAGTTGAGGAGGGGATAAGAAAGAGATGGGAGCTTATGCAGGAGGGAGGAGGCTGTCCAGTTGAGGGGGGACCTCCCCTCATAGGCAGGGCATCCATGCAGAAGTGAGGCACTAGGAACAGAGTGGGTTTCCATTGGGGTGACAGTAGGCAGCATTAGTTGGCCTCGATGGGGGTCCTGGGTCTCCTGAGGGTTGGGGTAGTGAAAGGCTTAGGTATGGAGGAAGACTAGGCCCTGGGGACATTTAGGGGGCTCTGGTAAGGATTGTTTGATGCCTGGGCTATTAGGGCTGCTAAAGCTGTGGCAGGTCTCCCACAGAAGGGGTGCTGATGGTAGTGACTCCCCTTTTCCCCATATAGCATGGCAGCCCAAGATGATTTCGAGAGGGATTTGGGGGGATCTCTACCCATTTAAAGGCCTGTTTGGACGGACAGGTCTTGGGGCTGCTGGACTTTGCTGAGTGGGCCTTGGGGTACACAAGAGGTCTCCCCTGTGCAGGTTGCTCAATTCAAGCATGGAAAGGTCATGAGGGAGCCTGCTGTAAAGGGCTGCAGATTTAAACCATTCATGGTACATCTTTAAGGGGAAGTCTGTTTTCTGCATTGAAGAGGAGTGCAGGTGCCATTTGTTACCATGTTTGGCAGACCAGGTCGGTATTAGAGGTACTGGCTGTGGGAAGGGAAAGAGTGCAGCTAATTTGGATTTTGAGCTGCAGGGTCCGAGTCCCTCGAAAGAAATGACCAAGTAAGTCAGGGACCGGATGTGGGAGTAGCTCCTCGGGTTCAGAATGCATAAAGAAAATGCTGGACTGGTACTTACCCATGCCAGGGAGATCAGGAACACTTCACTTCTGGAAGCATTACCATCCTAGTTTTATGAGATTTGAGCTACATGTGATTTAGATTAACATTTTTGCCTTTGATATCCCTGCCTTATTCCTCACTTCGATAGTGTACAAATGTTAGCCTCATGGAGCTGTACATTTTTATAGTGTTCAAGTAATTGAGCCCATGGGCCTCCCTTAAGGTCTCTAGGGGTGTCCAGGAGAATAAATTGGGTTTGACTGGAAAGTTGGTCTGAGTGTGATTTAATTTATTTTACTCTCTAATAAAATCACTCCTTAGTTTTATAAAATCCCAGAGTTTCTTCTCAAGGGGGTTTGAGAACTTTTCGGAAGATTCCAGAAATGGTGAGCCAGAGGGTGGATCTGTGACCATTGCCAATGAATTAATGGGTACCTTCCTTCTGGATATTTTCAGGGGGCAAATTGTGCCTACATAACCCCGGTAAGGACTATCATTTTCATTAAGTTTTGTATTGTTTTTTCAGGAGCCTGTTATGAAGAATCTATGTTGTAGTCCCCCTGCTCGGGAACATCGGCCCCTAGACATTTGAAGGGGGTGTCGGGTTACACTTGTCCTCTGTGTCCCTGTCCAAATCCAGTTCAAGGAAGTTGTAAAACTACAAACAACCTAGCTGAACCAGAAGACATAAGGAGGTTATTACAGGGACAAGGCTGTTTACTGGGGCTCCCTGACTCGTAATAGGGGCTCCAACTAGGAAGTTTGCATGAGGCCCTGGAATTGCTAAGACCAGTGCTGCCTCAACTCTTCCAAGCTATTTAGTCTAGGCAAACTCAAAAAAACATGGCAAGAACGGGGTATGGGCCTACCAGACTTTAAGTACTATGAACAAGCTTTCCTACTTAGACAACTATACTATTGGTTCCCAAAGGGGAAAGAAATCCCTTTATGGGCCAAATATGAGGCGGCTTTCGTTAAACCTTATTTTGTATACCACCTAATTCTGGGTATATATACATCAAACATAACATCGCATCCATATTTAAGAAGTACATCTAAATCAATTAAATGGTTTAGCAAATACACACAAATGCAATTATTTCCTAGAGAGTTCATACCTATTTGGAGAAACCCAGAGATCACAGTAGAGGGAAAGACTATGCCCAATGAAATTTGGGAAAAACTAGGAGTTGAGACCCCTAGGGATGTGATTGACCCGGAAAATAGAGTTCTCAGATTATTTTCTGATTTGAGAATAATGTATAGGTTACCATATACCGAGTTTCATACGTACTTACAACTAAGGCTAGCTTTACAAAACATTCTAGATATAAACCTTGCTTTTCAACCCTCAAAAGACTTGATAAACATATTCTCTATGATGAGAAGTAAAGGAGGGGCTGGCAAACTGTATAGATTGTGTATTGATATAGGCCCAGATTAGAATGAAGGAACAAAAACAATAGGATGATAGATTGGGATAAAATCTTTCACAGCCAACATGGAAATGATTGTGGCACAATGCATACAAAACAAGCAGAGATATGCAGGATCACTTAATTCAGTTCAAACTTTTACATGACAGGTACTTCACCCTGGTTAAAATGCATAGGTTAGGGCTGGCACCTGATGACAACTGTTGGAGGTGTAGTGCACCAAAGGCAGATCTCTTACACATGTTATGGAGTTGCCCAGTAATTAGATCCTCGTGAATAATTATATGGATTGTATGTAAACAAATTTTAGATTTAGAAATAGCTTTCGAGACAGGAATTTCTGTATTGGGCAATACATGTATTCTGAACATTGGCACACTTAAAAAGAAATGGTTGTTAATAGCTGCCCTGGGATTTAACCACCTCATATTGACTCATTGGAAAGACTAATATTCCCCGAGCTTGGAAGATTGGGCTAAACATTTAATTAATCTGGCTGTTAATGAATGGATTAGTCACTTGAGTAATGGGACAACAGAAAAATGTGAAGTCATATGAGCCCCTCTTCTGAAATGGTTGGAAAATAAGTAGATGATAAACTGTATATTACAGTTGATGACCAGAACTTGTACTGTATGTAGGTTATTTAGAATATTTTATATCCTCAAAGTGCTCTCACAGATGTGCTCTTATCTGAAAATCCCCTTAGTCAAAGCTCATACACAACCCATCTTTTCTAATCCAAACATTAGGATTGGTAAATGCCTCATACACCAGGGTTGGCTTCCCCTTCCACAGGATGTTACTGTGGCTGATTGCTGTTCTCAGTCTTCCCTTTTAACATCCCCAGAACTACTGGGAAAATTCCAACTGGGCCCAGCTCATATCTTTAAAATGTATCAGCTTCGTCACTTGCTCTTACAACAATTTAGCGCCATCCCGTTACCCTCTGGTTTCAGTGATCTACGTATGCAGATTCTGGAGTGGGCCTTCAGACCTCATGGTACTTCCAAATTTTATCTGTGGTTGCTCACTGCTCCTCCTTCCCTTTCATCAGAAGGCTCCAAGGTGTGGGATACCTTGCTTCCAGATGCCAACATTAATTGGCTCACCGTGTGGAAGGATCTCCACACTTATCTTTCTCAGGACTGGCTTAGACTCTTTCAGTATCATATTCTAAATAATATGTACTGTACTACATGCCAGTTAAACTAGCTAAAATGGGTCGTCTCCCCTCCCCCACTTGTACAAGATGCGGTAAAGTGGATGGAACCCTTCTGCACATCTTCTGGGCCTGTGAGAAGGTGTCTTCCTTATGGGAACAAATTAAAAATCAAAGTGACCTGCTGTTTGGTTTGACTGGCCTCTTTATGCCAGAAATATGTGTCCTTGACAACTTCTCACTGATCCCTGTTAGGGAGAGAAGATATCATGTGGCCCTCATTTTCCTGGCGGTCAAGAAGTCAAATCTCAGACATTGGCTGGACCAATCATTCATCTCATATGCTGAATGGTTACAGGAAATCTCCCTTTCTCTTCAAATCGAATGTATGATCGCCAGTCTTTAACACCGTCTCCCCCAGTTCAACAAGAAATGGGGTAAACTCCATGCCCTTTATTTCTCTTGACCTCTTGAAAGCTCCCTGAACCCCTTATCCAAAGTTCAACAATTTTTCTACGAGTCAATGGATATGTTAAAACTCATTTACTGTTAAGCTTCTAGACACACTCCTGGGGGGGGGTATGGGGGGAGGGCTGAAGGGGGTTGAGTTTACTGAACTTGTTTCTCCAGATTTCATCTTGACCGTTTGTATGATCATTGCCTGTGTAAGGTTGTTGCTGTTTGTTTATTAAAAAAAAATCAATAAAGTTGATTACATTTAAAAAAAGAATATTTTATATCACTTTGCATATACTATGAACTTTATTGTAAATGTTGTGTTATTTAAGCATACTCTAATGATTTTAATGTCTATATTATTCTGAAAATAAATAAAATTTGTTTGGAAAAAAAACCTCTTCTGAGATGGGCCTTCTGAATCTTGGCTGTTCCCAGGGCAAGGCTAGCATCATATGGCAATTGCACTTTTGAAGTAACCAGCTCAGCCCTGTGGAAAGTGCATCAAGATCCTTAAGGAAAGCCCCCTCACTTAGGCCCTTAAGAGAGGTCTGAAGACCTACTTATTTAAGAAGGCCTTCGGTTCCAGCTAGTTGCCTCCTAGAACTGGTTGCCACTTTTATTGGGATCGTAATAATTTCGGCAGGTATGAAGTTAGTTATTTATGCTGTTTTAAATGTTTGTTACTTGTGTGTTTGATTTGAGTTTTTATAATCACTATGAGCCCTTGGGAGTGGGTTCTGAATAAATAAAATGCTACCTCTATATTAATAAGAAGAATAGAATATACATATTTAGTCTGCAATTCAGTTAGAAGAAGTAATTAGCATTTCTGAAAACATATGTTTATCAGTGGGGCAAGTTTTTGTTTCAGGCGGGGACTGTGCTGGCTATACAGGCGGGAAGAAATGTAGATTTCTATTGAAGAATCCATGTAGCCTAGAGGCTACTTAAACATTTCTGTTTACTGATAATTCTAAATTAGATCCTGGCCCATTGACTGCAATGGGTCAAGCATTTCAATAAATGTAACAGTATTTGGGCCCGATTCTAGAATAGTTACGCCTGGCATAACCGCACTTGCACCAAAAAGAATGGCACAAGTAGCAAGTTACACCAGCAGTTGTGATGTGGCAGTATTCTACAAAGTGGCCTGGGCATGCATAGGCCACTTGCATGGTGGAGTTACACCTGCAGTTAGGCCCTAAACCCCCTGCGACATGGCACTAGGGGGTTTATGGCAGCAGTTGTGCCCTATTCTAGTAGGGCAGCAGCAAAGTCCCCAATGTTGGGATTCTACAAGAACCCCCGGAGGAGAGTCATCAACGTAAGTTACACCAGCATTTAGCTGGCGTAACTGTTCATATGTCCTCCAGAGGTTGTATAGACCCACTGCACCCAATCTACAATGTGCCCCCCATGCCCAGAACACCCCCGTTGTTGCCCCACAGGGCATCCCACAACCCCCAGCCCCTGATTCCCCATAGCAGAGGTGCCCAGCTGGGCATCTCGCACCCCAAGCCCCCAGAACCCCCTAACCATAAATGCCCTGCAGAATCAGCCCACACACATCATGCCCCGAACCCCACACTGATATCAGCCCCGCAAGTAGCTCTGCCCCTCAGGATCCAGTTCCCAAAACAAAGCACAGGTCCCTGCAGTGCCACAAACCATTACATTAAACATCACCCCATACACCCTCGTAGTCTAGTGGCCCCCAAACCGCCCACCCAGCAGTGCCAAAACACCCCACATCCCCCGACCCATCCCCAGCCGGCAACTGGCACTGCCCTCCTCTCACCACCACCACGGCCAGCCACCAACTGAGTTCTGAAGGAGTGCTTACTGTAGAGAAGTACACAGAAATGAGTGAATACACATTCATTTCTGAGCACGTCTATACAATAAGCGCTCCTTCAGAACTCAGTCGGTGGCTGGCCATGGTGGTGAGAGGAAGGCTGTGCCAGTTGTTGGCTGGGGATGGGTAGGTGGGTGCGGGATGTATTGGCACTGCTGGGCAGGGGGGGTTGAGGACCACTAGACTATCAAGGTGTATGGGGTGTTGATTAATGTAATGGTTTGTGGCACTGCAGGGACCTGTGCTTCGGTGGGGGTGACAGAGCTGACTTTTGCAGGGCTAGTATTGTGGGGACTCAAGGGCTGGGGTAAGAGATGCCCTGTGGGGCACTTACAGTGTGGGGCTCAGGGACTGGAGGGGGACACTGCAGCCCTGTGGGGCTTTTACGGACTGGGGGAGCAGGGGCTGAGGGTCCCACAGCCCCTCGGGGCTTTCCAGGCATTGGGCATACCCTTAGGCATGTTGTAAGTCACAGGACTTAGTCACAAGGCCCCTGCCCCTTCTAGAATAGGGTGCAGGGTCCATGTCACAACTGTATTTGGTGCAAGTTGCCTTTGGCGGTGACTTGAGCCAAACTTCTAGAATCCATCTCTTAACTGATAGTCAAAATACATCTCCAAGGTGGTAAGCACAAAGATGCAGGGACCAATACTACTATTACATAGCTGCTTGAATGTACCTTAGAGTTACTGTTCTCTTGTATTGGATATTGTACTGTAATGTACAAAATCAAGAAATAAAAAGTAAAAAAATAATGTATGGTAAGAGAGCACTTCTCGAATAGTGAGCACAACTCAATCAATTTTGAAATGCAAACAAGACAAACTGAAAAAGGAGTTAAAAGCTGTTCAAATACAAAAAGGCCGATAAAATGAAAATTAAATACTATTTTACAGACTGGGATTAGAGAGGCAATATGAGTGGGAGAAATGCCAAAGAGTTGTGGATGATACTTAGAAAAATACATTGTATAATGTACAAAATAAATGTATTCCATAATCTTAAGCTTAAAATAAGAGAGGGGAAGAGTGGTTTACTTCACAGATAAACAAGGCAGTAAAGTTAAAAAAGAAAGCTCATAAAATGATGACAGAAAACAGGACAGCTGAGAAATTAGAGGACTATAACAAAGTTAAAGATCATTCACAGAGAACAAAGGAAATTTGAAGAAAAACTGGTATACAAAAGATCCCAACTCCTTTTTCATCTACATAAACTCCATAAAACAGAAAACATTACATGCCCATTAAAGGAGGCTAAATTATTACAACAGATTAAGTAGAAATGGCAAATACATTAAATTTATATTATTTTGACGTGTTTGACAGGGACTTTGAGTTAATTACAGGAAAACAATTATGTGTGGTTCATAGCTCAGTGCTTATGTAACATATAGTTGAATGATGAATATGGTTGTTGGATACAGAGGCCAGCATTAAGAGGACAATGTTTATTAGGTAGTAGTATTAGTATAGAATGTTTGTGCTTAGGTACTTGGATGCTTGAATTGAGTTGTTTGATAATATTTGATGGTTTTGGCCTTTTTCTGTATCCCACCTGTAGAAAGGAAGCTTGGTTTAGAATTATGAAAGCCCCAAAAAGAATAATATATGAACGATTGTTCTTTAACTGAATGCTGAAGAAGTCGTGCATGACAACACCTAATAATGATAGGAATAGATGATCACTTCCTCCAATTCTGGAGAATGTGACCAGTAGCACTCAAGAGAGGAAAAACCCCCTTTGGGAGAAACCTCTGAGGACCCATGGCTACTGACCTGCCTGTCCTTCTGGGCATACTAAAGGAGAGAGATCCTAATTAAACTAAATTAATCAGCCAATATCTGAATTCTAATTTGTAGAATTCAATCCAGATAAACAGAGCTTAAGAAAAGCTGAATTGTAAATGTCCCGTGAAGTAATTTCCTCCTAATAAAGTCCGAGTCTGAGAATCCATGTACAATTTGGAATGATGGAGACTGGATATATGAAGAACTTTCTTCCGGACTTCAGTTGATATAGGTCATAATCCAGGAACTGTATGATGGTGGAGATGAAGTTGATGACTGACAAATTCAATCCAGGAGACCAGATGCAGATAGTTGCATCCAAACTTGATGTCAACGAGGCAGAAGGAATAGAAGTAGTACAACTTCCTGATTTCTAATAGAGGGCTTGTATAGTACATGTCATGAAAGAAGGCTTGTAGCCAGGCTACCGACTGATGAATCTAGTTCTGATAAGTGAAGTATAGTCTTAGGAATTGATATGAAGGCAATGGCTGAAGAGCTGATTTGGAATAATGGCAAGCTGTAGAGGATAATCAGAGACACTGGTGCGAGGTAAGAAGCATCCAAGTAGTAGAATATGGTGAACCCCAAAAAGTAAGCAAGTCAGTTGGACTGCTGATCTGAAGTGAGAGGTAGTAGGAGTAGGACTGCACCCACGAAGGCAGATGACAAGGAACAGGACGTGGCAATCAGCCCTGAAGAAAGAGCAGCTTAACAACAGCTGGTGAGGTAGGAGAGAGATGCGGCTGATTCCAGGTATGGGAAGCGCAGACCGACCTATGGAAGTCTGCTGGTAGACTAGAGCGTGGCAGTTAGTCCTTCAATGAGAAGCGCGGCTTTTCCATCAGCCGGAGAGGTAAGTAGAGAGGTGACTAGCTCCAGGTAACAGGAAAATGCAGCCAGACCTACGGAGGTCAGCCAGTAGGAATAGTGCGCGGTATACAGCCTCCAGGAGACGTATCTTGAGTCAGTTTAGAGCAGAGTAGTGCTGCATTTGTAAGGCAGACGTAGAGAATGGAATGGTGCTGAGGACTGACGTATCCAATAGATCAAGGATGACAGGGATCGCATTGAAGAGACCGTGGCATAGAGATGGCAACTTGATGAGGAATAGCATTTGAAACTGTAGGTATGCAATGTTTGAGGCAGCAATAACCTGACGAGACCCGAACAGTCGAGCATAAGAGTCCCAGATGGAGATAACTGAAGAGGCTGAGGAAAATGGAGAAGCGTTACAGGGTCCAAGAAGCGGTAAAACACAATCAGGATAAGGAAGGTCTTCATGAGAAGCTCAACAAAGTGTCCTGGAAATGTGGAGCAGCAGTAAGTCCATACAGCGGAAGTGGCAGGGCAAAGCATCCAAGGATAGATGATGATCGAAGGAACGGCCAGATGCGAATCCATAGGGAAGAAGCTTATGGCTGGCTGCCACAGCAGCATGTATGCATATAGTAGAATGAGTGAATCTCCAGGCCTGAGCTGGTGAGGCAGAAGTAGAGCGGAAGGAGGGAACCCCCCAGCCTGATGGGTGAAGGCAGGTCGTAGAAGCAGAAGATTAATAGGTAAACCTCCCAGCCCGATGGGCGAAGGCAGGTCATAGAAGCAGGCGATTAGTAAGTAAACCTCCCAGCCCGATGGGTGAAGGCAGGTCGAGCAGGTGATTATGGCGCAATAAGATACTGTATATAGGAACAAAGGACTTCCGGCCCATAGGGGCACAAGTCTGATTACATGCGATGTCTAACCTCTGGCCCTGCGGGTCAAGGCATGTTGCCGAGCAGTAGTAGATAAAGCAATGGAAATGTTGAACTGCATGCAATGCAGAGGGTAATGTCCTGGTATGTAGAGATCTTAGTAAATATGTAAACCTAGGTAGAAGGATGCCAGTTCATGAGAAACACAGTAGACTGGAAAGACAGGTCAGTCATAAGGACCCTGAAGCTCTGGAGGTTGAAACAGGGAACATGAGCAAGTAAGGTAAAGAAGTGAATTTGTATAAATTGTAGGAGTAAGCAAGCTGCATGAGGTAGGCATGGTAGCAGAAGCATGGCAAAAGCATCCAAGGAGTATAAGATAAACAGTAAAACATCAAAATGCATAGCCGTAGTGGGGAGCTCCTGACAGGCTGCCATGGCAGCGAGTAGTCATCCGGAAAGGGGGTAGGAGCAGAGAATGACTGAAGCAAGACGGCATGGTAATTGTCCAAGGATAGCGAGGTAAAATTTCAAGCATGGCTTGATTATGATCAACAATTGGCACAGATGGCAATGAATTGAAGGAGAGGTGAGAACAAGCAAGTATGAGCCCATTGGTGGCCATGGCCGGAAGGAACAAGGGCACTGGCTGGAAACATAGCACGTCGGCCCAAAAGCATGGACAGATGGGTCAGTATTCGATAGACAGCCAGGGCTATATTGAATGAAGCAGGTTGGATGGAGTCACTGGCAGATCGGTTTCTTGTCGTCCTATCCCATGGTCACAACCTTGAAGTAGCCATGTGCCAGGAGCTTATACAATTTCAAGGATCCAATCCAGGAGTATGCAATGTATCGTAGAACTGAAGTGCAAGGAATAGTGCTAAGACCTGAAAGTAACAGGTTAGTTGAATTAGGGTTTGTTTCATGACTGGAGCATACCAGAGCTGCCATGACGAAGGGAAGCAGAGCCTATAAACGTTCCCAAAACTAATAGGAGGAGATTATAGAGCATATGCTCACGGATTTGGTTTCAAGCTACATAGCGAATGAGACTACAGAGCCTGGCATGTTAAGGCATTACCTGAAACCAGCATGGCGCAGCACAGCTGATGCAGCAGATTAAACCATCTCCAATAATGCGAATGCACTGCAACACGAATGGAGGAGTACAGCAGGTAAAGAGGAACAACACAGGTTAAGGTCCAGGAGGCAAAAGGTCTAGTGTTGCAATAATAATAACGCCCTGCAGGAATGTTAAATCTTGAGCTCCTATGTATAAGCACGGTGAGTGGCATGCAAACAGAATAAGGTAAACATATACTAGCAAACCTGGGCTTGAGCACAGCTTGTGCAGCTGCATGGAGAGGAAACTGAGAGTGAGAGGGCAAGTGGCAGCAGTTCGTTGAGAAGCAGGCCATCCAGAAGCTGGAACAACAGTGGAGACAGGGCAGGAATCCTTGGAATGCAAGCTGAAGTGCAAGTCTGACGGCAGGCGGCTGCAGTAGAGGAGGAGGGAAGAGCAGGAGTTCCAATGTCCATGGCGGGCGTAGCATCAGAGGAGCTGCGGGGCGAACGGTACCCGGAAGTTGAATGAATGGGATCAGAGGCTTTTTAAAACATTTAGGAAGGCCCAGATAGCAAAGCGTGACAGGCAGCAGTCCGTCTGCTTGAAAAATGTTACACTCAGGGCTGGAAGGTATTAACCTTGCTGCAAATGCAGATCTATTTCCCAGTCGGTTCTGATGGAAATAGTCCCGGTAAGCATGGGACGGTAAGCTGACCTCGTGGCTGGACCTGGAAAGCTGTAAGTAATGTATCCAGGCAGAATGTCCGAAATGAGGCTGCAAAATATTGAGCGAGGGAGAAGAAGGTTACCAGGCAAGCAGCTGCAGATTGCGGTAAGCACCACTGAGCGAAACTCAGGTCCGGTTGTAGCGGGATAGGAAGCAGTAGGATGAGAGCAGGGCGTAGCAGGAGGTCCGGGAAAGCAGACAGTGAGATCGGGAAGGCGACACGAACTGCGGAGCTGTCAAGCTGAAAGCAGGCAGAACCCACCCCAGAAAGAAAACAGAAGAAGAAACAGCAAGAACGAATGGACAGGGAGGGGTAGGAGGAGCAGAACGAGTCAGAGGTAGCAGGGAAAGGCAGAGAGGAAGGGGAGGGAAAGGGAACGAACCTGCATGCAGCACTGAACGAGCACAGCGAGTGCGACTCACTCTAAGCAGAGCGGAAGTCAGCTGTCATGTTTAAATAGGCTGTGGGGGAGGAGCTCTTCCCTCACATAATACCGGGCTACCCTTCCACTGATTTATTTCGTAAGTTTTACCAGGAAAGTCATACTGAGCTTATAAAATCTCACTTGCAGTTTCCTCCATGGGGGAGCATACAATACAAAAGGTGCAAGAGTAAATAAAATACAGTAAGGTGGAGAGTATTTTTTTTAATATAAAAGCGTTATTGTAATTTTAACAAAGAACAATAAACACATCACATAATATTTTGTAACACTGGCTGGGGAAAGCCCTCCTTGGAAAAGCACCACTAAGAATGTTATAATCAAATAACCATGCAATGAAAATTCAGAATCTTAGAGGTAGATTTTGTCTGCAACACCAATTAAATCAAGAAACAATTACCTACACAATGTAAAGATACAGGGAAATATTTAACCTAAGAAAATTTCTAATGGAATTGTATTTTGCACAACACCAGACACTCCTGTGTCCTGGAGTCTATAGCTCTCTGGCATTTGTGTTGCTGAGATATGGCTTAACCCAAAGACACTTCAAAAGTTTGTCTATAACTCTTGTACTGTACTGTCCTTAATGGTTGGGGTAGTAGTTAAAGCTTTTCCAGCTCCTTCATGCACATCATGCATATCACGTGTGGAGGTGTGGGGGGGGGGGGATGGAGGTTAGTAACATGCTGGTACTTATACATTACCCGTGCCTTTATTGACGTATCTATGTCCTTATCTATGCTCTTACTAATGTTTCAGCAGTTTACTGTTGTCACACCCTTTTCTATTAAGTACCCTTTCTGCTGGGCAGTATTCAGTAGTATTTTTTTTTTGAGGAGCTTGCTTTGTTTATGACCATTAGTCTACTTAAACCAGGGGACTCATGCAGGCATACCTTTTGGAGTACTTCCCCTGTGTCTACCTCATATTTGCATGCATGAAGCCATTCTGGCCAGTCCCATTTCCCACTGAACCAGAGTAGGACTCTCTGACCCTCTCCATCTCATAAAGAACTGACGCTTGGCTTCCATAGCTGCTGCACTCAGTAGAGGCTTGTATTGTTTGGCACTGCCTCGGATGGGTTCTAGATCACTCAGTATCCCAAAAAAGTGGATCTTGGGTTAGAGAATCCAGGATGATCCACACAAGTTTGACAATGATGAAGTGCCACCAGTGCTTGATTATGGGGGCATGACTTCAGTATGTGAGAGACGTTACCTGGTGTACGGTTGCAGCACCAACATTTTGTTGGTATTGTTAAGCCCATGTGCACTAGCCTTTCTGGTGTTCTATGCTACATACTGAGAACCTTTTTTTTAAATAATTGGTACTTGAGTTCTGGAGTAGCCTAGTAGGTCTCTCTTCAACACCTGTCACAGCAAGCTTGTGATATAATGCAGTTCAGCTCTGCTGCCCACTTTCCTCAGTACAAGTCCCAGTTGGGGTAGATGGTGGAATTGTAAGTTATTGTATATGCTCTCTGCTGCACCTTTTTGTTTTATGAGCCAGACCATCACTTTCTCTTGCATGGGGCATTGGTGGAGGAATTGGCCAGATGTAAACCATTACTGCATTGCATGACTTAGCTGCAAGTATTTCCAGTGGTCTTGTTTCAGAAGGTCAAATTACTTATGAAGTTGGAGAAAGCCTTAAGTAGACCTGTTCCATGTTCTGTTATGTAGCTTAGTCTGTGTATGCCTTGTCAACCCCATGAGTTCCTTTTTATTGGGGATCCTCCAGTTTGGAGATGTGGGTTACCAGAGGGGTTCCCACTGATCCAGGTGCATGTGTTTCCATTTGTATTGTTGGCCTAACATCTGCCTCATATGCCTAGAGTACTGCATGGGTCCTTTGAGATTGTAAGCATGCCAAAGCAAGCCTGTAAAAATCATGATCATGGGTGTTCAGAAACACAGAAACACAGACTTTGATGGCAGATAAGGACCGCTTGGCCCACCCAGTCTGCCCATTTCCCTAGCTATTGGATAAGCTGCAGATCCTAGTTAACCAACAGCCTACTTTTTCCTACCCCTCACCAGAATTGCCTTATGTCTGTCCCATGCATTCTTGAATTCCCCCCATTGTTTTTGACCCCACACCCTCCTCAGGAAGGCTGTCCCATATGTCCACCACCCTCTCATTAAAAAAATACTTCCTCACATTGCCCTTGAGACATCCCCCTCTCTATCTTCAAATTGTGCCCCCTTGTTCTTGCACATCTATGTTTCTGATAGATACTACACTCCTGAACTTGTTGATTCTCTTGAGGTACTTGAACGTTTCTATCATGTCTCCCCTCTCCCTCCTTTGCTCAAGGGTATACATATTAAGCTTCTTTAGTCTCTCTTTGTATGGCTTCTGGTGCAGACCCTGAATCATTTTACTTGCCCTCCTCTGCACTACCTCCATCCTGTCTATGTCCTTGTGGAGAGGGGGTCTCCAGAACTGCACACAATACTCCAGATGGGGTCTCACCAACTGTCTGTACAGAGGGATAACAACTTCTTGTTTTCTACTTGTGATGCCTCTTCCTACACATCTCAGCATCCCCCAGCCCTCCTTAATGCCTTCCCACATTACTTGCTTACCTTTAGGTCATCTGATATGACTACCCCAGGACCCTTTCCATTTCTGGTTAAGTTAGTACCCCCATTGTGTACTGTTACCCAGGGTTTTTGTTTCCCAGGTGCATTACTTTGCACTTCTTTGCATTGAATCTAAGCTGTCATATTTTTGACCATTCTGCCAGCCTTGCCAAGTCCCTTTTCATCCTTTCTACCCCCTTATGTATCAGCCCTGTTGCAGATCTTTGTGTCATCTGCAAAGAGGCATACATTTCCTTCCAGTCCCTCTGCAATGTCCCTTATAAAGACATTAAAAAGGACCGGCCCCAATACAGAACCCTGCTGTACCCTGCTAGTAACCTCCCTTTCTTCAGAGTGGACTCCGTTTACTACTACGCTCTGTGTCCTGTTGTCCAGCCAGTTTTTTACCCAGGCTACCACCCTGGGACCCACTGACAGGCTGGCTAATTTGTTTATTAATCTTTTGTGTGGGACTGTGTCAAATACCTTGTTAACGTCTAGGTAGGCCATGTCCACAGCCCCTCCCTGGTCTACTACTTTGGTCACCCAGTCAAAGAAATCTATTATATTCATCTGACATGACCTTCCCGCTGTGAATTCATGCTGCCTTGGGTTCTGTGCCCTGCTGGCCTCTAGGTACTCAACAATTCTTTCTTTCAGAAGTGATTCCATCATTTTCTCTACCACTGAGGTCAAACTAACAGGTCTGTAGTTTCCTGTTTCTGCTTTGCTCCCACTTTTGTGAAGGGGAATCACACCCACCCTCCTCCAGTCCTTAAGTACCACACCATCCTCCCATGATTTATTAAAAAGGATGGTCATTGGTGTCACTAGTTGTCCGCTTAGTTATTTTAGAATTCTGTGGTGAATCCCATCAGGTCCCATTGCTTTGTCAACCTTACGATTTAGGAGTTCTTTCAGAACCCTTTCTTCTATGAATGGCTGGTATCAACCCCCCTATCCAAAGTGCTTCTATTGATTGGATTGGGTATCTCCCACTCCTCTTCTTTTGTGAATACTGAGCAGAAGTATTCATTCAGTATACCTGCTTTTTCACTGTCACCCTCTGCCCATCGCCCTTCCCTTTATTAGTCCTCACTATCCCTCCATTGGTCTTTCTTTGCTCCCTAAAGTACCTATAAAAGGTTTTATCCCCCATCTTAACTGAGTTGGCTATCTTTTCCTCAGTTTGAGCCTTTGCTATTCTGACTGCCTTCCCCACTTCCTCCTGCTCCTTCTGTGTTTCCTTATACTTCCTGAATGTCATCATTTTCTCCCTAACTTTCCGCACCACCACTTTTGAGAACCATAGTTTTTTTCCTTCATTTTGATTTGTTTATTTACTTCACACAAAGGCTTGTTGCCTCTGTGATGGCAGTTCTGATGGTTCCCCATTGTTCTTCCACCCCTCCTTCTTGCCTGTTTGCTAGTTGTTTTCTAAGACACTCTCCCATTTTTACAGTTAGCCCTCCTAAAGTACAGTACCCTCATTTTTTTATGGAGTGACTCTATGGCTGTTTATCATGAATTACACTGTTTGGTGGTTACTTGTTACCAGACTGGCTACCTACTTCTAAATTTGAGATCCTCTCTCTGTCCCCATTTGAGAGCACCAGGTCTAAGATTACTCCCTCCTGAGTGAGTTCCAGCACTAACTATCTGAGGCATGCCCCTGAATGATCCTACTCTTGGATGTGGCTGCAGCAAAGCTGCTCCAGTTAACATCTGGCATATTCAGGTCCCCCATCATCAATATCTCCCCTTTTTCTTCCATCCTAAGGATACCTTCTATCATTTCCTTGTCCATTTCGTCCCCCTGAGACGGGGTCTGTATACAGTGCCCATGTGGATTGTGGTACCATTTCCTGTCTCCAGGGTGACCAACAGTGCCTCCTCTCCTCCTAATCTTTAGTTCCATTGCTTTGATCCCTTCCCTTACATAGAGAGCTGCTTCTCCTCCTCTTCTACCCTTTCTGTCCCTCCTGTAGACAGTGTAACCTGGTATGTTGACATCCCATTCATGGTTCTCTGTGTACCATGTTTCTGTGACTGCCATGATATCCAGGTGTTCCTCTTCTACCAAGGCTACTAGTTCAGGGAGCTTGTTACCCAGACTATGAGCATTGGTACTCATTGCCCTCCATTTTTTGATGGCCTAACCCCTTTTATCCCAATCCCTGTCCTTACTGCCTTTGCCTATTTCTCCATTTACCCCTGCCCTTCTCCCTATCGACTTAATATAATATAAATAATGTGGAAGATAATAAACAGCATAGGATTAGGAATGGACAATTATGAGTAACAAACTTAATTACATTCTACAAAAATATTAACAAATCTTAATAAAGATAAATCAGAAAACGTTATCTTTCTAGGCTTCTTGAAAGCTTTTGACTTTGTACCCCATCAAGTAATTTTAAATATATGTCAGAATTATGGAATCCCACATTATATTGTGAAATGGAATAAGGGATGGCTTAGTAATGGAGAACAAAGGGTAAGAATAAAGAGGAAGTTATCCATAACAGACCAGTGGTCCGATATTTAAAAAGTGCAAAGTGGAGCACAAGGGTTTGCACTCTACTTTGCAATGGCCCAGGAGTCTGAGGATGCTATATTCAGTTGGGTAGCACACCAGCAGTATCCAACTGAATAGAGGGACATGTTGGTGCAGCGCTGAAGCAAACAGCACTCCCCTGACATGGATCCCGGCTGTGCAGGGAATAGTGTTGCTAGAGTGGATAGTGCAGTGGTGCTATTTGTGATTTTCAGAGCATGCCATGCAAATTAACCCATTGGACATGCAAAAAGCTAAAGGGGGCTGTTTGCATGCCCAGTATGGGCTCATTTGTAGGGGTAGCGGAGGCAGGTTAGCGCAGTGTCACACTCCCATTGCCCCATCCCATGGATGTGTGAAAATCCCTAATGCCGAAATCCCTGGTGCCTAGTGGTCCACCTCCCTCCCTACAATCACCGTCCCTGTGGGCAATGTAGCAATCCCTGGTGCCTAGTGGTCCCCTTTCAATCCAATCACTGTCCATGTGCTAAACAAAGTACTCCCTGGTGCTTACTGGTCTCCCTGTGACACACTGATCACTTAAAAATATAGGGTTCCCCAGGTGCCCAGTGTCCAGATCCCCCCCCCGCTGGTCCCCACCTTTTAAGAGTACAAAATGTCCCTGGCATCCAGTGCTCATCCATGGTCACCACTCCCCAACACCATAACAGACACACCATTCAGCCCATTGACAGGAGTGGAGGAGTGGAGAAAAGTTTCAGTTCCTGCCTGAAAGGTGATTTTATGCAGTGGCCATGAAATCACCTTTTGGGATGGATTTGCATAATTTCGCCGTCATTGTTCATGAGGTGGGGTTCAAAAAAGGCCATATTGAAAATTTGGGGGAAAAATATTCAAAAATGACCAGGCTATGAGGACAAGTTTAAATCTAAAACCCATTGAAATACATTGAACCACATACCTGATTTCCTCAGTTCCTGGTCTTGCACTGAAGAGTGAAGATGCGTCTCTGGTCCAGAGAGGATTGTGGCATTGGGCCCCTGGTAGGTAAGTAATGGGTGTGAGGGTGTGGGGTGGTGGGTGCTGAGTGGGAAGGTCAGGTGGGGGGGAGTAACAGTGGAGGTGGTACCACAGTGGTAACACACATCAATGAGTGATTTTCTTATTTACAAGTTGTATAAAAATACTAAAAGAGTATGAGGGATGGTTTTCTTCATTTCATGTACTAACACTTGGGGCAGGGCACCCCAGTGTCAGTGCTGTGTTTGGCTACACTGGGGGTGTGCTTGCCAGTGTCAGACAGAGAAATTGGGTGGGGTGGAGGGTAGTAGATGGCACCAGGGATTGGATACTACAGTGTCAGAAAATTAAGAAGGAAGAGGTGGGAGGGACTGAGGGATGGTTTTCTTTATTTAAGGTACCAATACTAGGGATTGGGCACCCAAAGTATTAGTGTTATATTTGGTGACACCAGGGGTGTACTCCCCGATGTTACACAGTGAAAATAATTGGGGGTGTACTAGCCAGCACCAGGGACTGGGCGTCCTTGTGTCAGAAGGGATTGTTTTTAGGTTGGGGGAGGAAGGAACACAGCATGCTGATCATGACACTGATCAGCTTTACTTGTTGGCCAGCATTATGCAGATCAAAGGAAAGAGCTGCCCTATGATTCAAGTGGCTCTTTTCTTTGAACTGCATGAAGTTTCCACCCAGCAAGACCAGAACGGTGTCATGATTAGCCTGGCTGATGACTGGTCTGACACTGTCGAGCCCCTTGCAAACTGCCCTGCAGTAGACTAACAGTGACACGCCTCTCAAAATCCATTATCATACCAATATGTTAGCTTGGCGCAAGTACAAGGGTGAACACAATAAATGGAACTAAATTTAACATTACTGACAGAGAAGGAGAGCTCTTGGAATAATAAGATGCATAAATTACCTCAAGACACTGTGATGGGCTGAACAGAAAAGCAAACAAAATACTTGACTGTGTACAGGGAAATTTTATTTTTCATGAGCAATCTTGGATTGTACCTCTGCCTAGAAACTTAATCAGGTCACACCTTGACTATGCATTACAATTCAGGGTCCCAGCACCTGTAATAGACAAACACAAGATTTATTTATTTATTGATTGACTGATTCTTGAATTAACATCTTTGAGCTGGTGAGCTCGTTTGCAAAGGTTCCACATCTAAGGAAAAACTAAAGTACAGACAGGTTACATATGACATAGTGAACAGGTAAGGAAGAACATACACAGTCAAATTACAAATATTACAGGCTGAGCCTGCTGAACATGGTATATTTCAGGTACCAATACTCGGGATTGGGCACCCAAAGTGTTGATGTTATATTTGGTGACACCAGGGGTGTGCTCCCTGATGTTACACAGTGAAAATAATTGGGGGGGATACTAGCCAGCACCGGGGACTGGGCGCCCTTGTGTCAGAAGGGATTGTTTTTAGGTTGGGGGAGGGAGGAACACAGCATGCTGATCATGATACTGATCAGCTTTATTTGTTGGCCGGCATTATGCAGATCAAAGGAAAGAGCTGCCCTATGATTCGAGTGGCTCTTTTCTTTGAACTGCATGAAGTTCCCACCCAGCAAGACCAGAACAGTGTCATGATCAGCCTGGCTGATGATTGGTCTGACACTGTCAAGCCCCTCGCAGACTGCCCTGCAGTAGACTAACAGTGACACGCCTCTCAAAATCCATTATCATACCAATATGTTCACTTGGCGCAAGTGCAAGGGTGAACACAGTAAAGGGAACTAAATTTAATATTACTGACAGAGGGAGAAGGAGAGCTCTTGGAATAATAAGATGCACAAAATACTTCACTGTATACAGGGAAATTTTATTTTTCATGAGCAATCTTGAATTGTACCTCTGCCTAGGAACTTAATCAGGTCACACCTTGACTATGCATTACAATTCAGGGTCCCAGCACCTGTAATAGACAAACACAAGATTTATTTATTTATTGATTGATTGATTCTTGGATTAACACCTTTGAGCTGGTGAGCTTGTTTGCAAAGGTTCCACATCTAAGGAAAAACTAAAGTACAGACAGGTTACATATGACATAGTGAACAGGTAAGGGAGAACATACACAGTCAAATTACAAATATTACAGGCTGAGTCCGCTGAACATGGTATATAGACAGTGACAGAAAAAAAATGATATATGTGGTATATAGACAGTGACAAAAAATGGTATACCGTTCTGTACCGGGATAGCAAAGGGTACATCAATCTGAGGTTCTTAGGCTTAAAAATAACAGGGTATGATTTAGTGGGACAGGTTGAAGGGGGGACATAGGAGTGGGGAGGGAGTATGTAGTAAAAGTAGGGCTGGTTGGAGGGAGGAGAAGATCAGGGGTTGGGGGTAGGGGGGTGGTGTTAAAGGGGATCCACCTAGGGGGTTTTGTTGGTATAGGATTAGGAAAGGAGCTCGGGTGAGGGAATGAGACGAAGGGGATGCCGGAGGTAGGTCACTAGGTGTAGATGTTGAGATGGAAAGGAGGTGTATCAATAAAATAGTAGAGATTTTAGAGAATTACAGTCAGGGATGAGAAGGCAGCGGATGAGGGGTTGGGGATGGGGGAGTGCTTCAGGAGGCATAAGCCTAGCTGACAATTAAACATTTGTAGCAAAGTCGCACGTGCTAAGTGTGGCCAAATGCATGAGCAGTTTGAATTTAAACGGGATCTAGTTTAGGTTCAGTTACCAGCTCAGGACTGAGGGAATTGAGCCAGAGGGGGGCCCTGTATTTGAAGGAACGTTGTGCAGATTGAGCATATTCAGTGAAAATCTACTAAAATGATTAGTGGAATGTGTGAACTTGACTGAAGGTACTTTAACATGACAGGTTTAAAGAACCTTGAAACATGAATGAAATAGGTGATTTACTATTACTACTGTATGAAGTGATGAAAAAAGAAGAACGTTGACACTACAAGGGACTTTAAAGAAAATAAAAGCATATAGTACTAGGGGTTGCTCAAAACAGATTTAATTGATACATTCAAAACAACAAATAGAATGCATTTCTCTACCCAGCAAGTGGCTAGAATCAGGAACAGCCTCCCCACATTATATAATTGAAAGTGAAAATAAAATCAGTTTGTTAAATTCACCAGGACAAACTGATTTTTCAAGCAAAACTACCTGGATAATACCATGGAGTTCTGGAAGGTAGTTTTGATACCTCTCAGTGGCCTTCTTCTACCTTTCATACTCGAGTAATCCCACTTAAATAAAATTGTGATTTTATGTAACATCATTAGACCACTTAGGAAATACTTTAGTATGACCAGCTGTATGCAGTCACTGTTTATTTTCCGTGCATATGAACAACAACAACAAAAAACAGAAAATGTTATAAATGGTTTTAAAAACATTTTTCCTGCAAGAACATTGGTTAAAAAACACATTATCAATTTTCTGTTGGATTTCAGTGTTTATGTGAGCATGTATTCTGCTGCCATCTCTATGCCTTTAAATGGCAAATAAACGGTACTATTTGCATTAAAACTGTATGTTGTATACTGATGTTTTGTGATAAAAAATTAATTTGAAGTGACCCGACCTTATATACCACTGCCCGCTGCTCCTACGTGTCCTTTATACTAATATGACACTGAGCCACTGATAAGCTCTGTATGAACAAGTTTATCATTTTTGAGGCATATCAGACAAATACATGATGTGAAAATATGGAGTGAACCAAACTAGGCACTGTAACTCCTATTTCAAAATGAGTGTTATAACACATTGAATCTGATGTTTGAAAACGGAAGCCATGACTCTGGGTATGCTCATGTCCTTCCCTCTTTCTATCTTAATCCAAACGCTCTGGAGTCCAGTGATACCCTCACTCTCCACATCCAGTTCCAGTCATTTCCCTTTGTCCAGTGGCCCCTTGTCCCATTGCAAGCACTCCCTGGTGCAGTTGCACCCCTGCCTCTTCCCTTCTTATTCCATATGAACATATGATCATGTCAGCAGATAAAGGCCTTATGAAGTATCTAGTCTGCTCAATTGTGCAGCTCCAAATGTCTTTACATGGGGAACTGACCCCTCTCCATTTCCCTATTGACCTCCCTCTACTTCCCCCTTCTCCCTCCAGTCACTCCCATTCTACCCGTAACTTTTCCCCTCACTCTGTCCCAACCCCTCCTGAAGATGTTCAACATTTTTAGGACTACCATCTCCTCTGGCATCTCATTCCACATAGCCACTGCACTCTTTGTGAAAAAAAATGCCTCCTCATCTCCCTACTGAACCTTCCTCCTACCAGCTTCTGGTTGTGCCCCCTAGTAGTCTTGTTGGCACTAGGATGAAAAGGCACTCCAAGCTGACCCTGTTAATTCCTTTAAGGTACTTGAGGGTCTCAATCATGTCTCCCCTCTCCCTTCTTTCCTCAAGAGAGTTCATGTTGAGCTCCCAGAGCCTATCCTCATAGATGTCGTCATGCTGGCCCTGGATCATTCTGGTTGCCCTTCTCAAACACATGGCCATTGTCCACTGTCCTAGTGACCCAATTAAATAAGTCAATTAGGTTAGTCTGGCACGACCTCCCTGAAACAAACCCATGCTGCTTCTTGTCCTGGAGCCCCTCCACGGTGCATAATGTGTTCCCATTTCAAGCATTCCTTGATGTCCAGTTTGACTCATTCCCTTTCCCTGTCCCAGCCTAAGTACTTTCTGGTGTCCACTGGCACCCCCTCCTTCTCCTTGTTCCATGTACTCTCTGGTATTATTGACACCTGCTCTCTCTCTCTCTCTCTACTATGTTGTAAACACTTCCTGGTGTTCACTAGCTCCTTCTCCCAATCACGTAACTCCGTAATCCCCCAAAGTCTCATTTAACCCCTTTTCCCCTCCCTATTACACCTTCTTCACCCCGTTCCCTTTCTTCTACATGAGCAGAGATTGTGATGTGCTACTGGTCAACTGCTGTTCCTTCCAACTGGAGTTTATCAAGACAATAATGTCCCCTTCCTTTTATCTCACTGCTGCTCCTATTTTACTCATTCCCCTGCCTGCCTACCAAACTGTGAAACACAGAAACATAGAAAGTGATGGCAGAAGGGGACCACATGGTCCATCTAGTCTGTCCATAAGCCTAGCCCCCCTCCCTTAACTGCTATTCAGTGTTATAATACCTTTGTACCATCCCATGCCTTCTTGAATGATCCAACTGACCTAGTCTCAACAACCTCTGGTTGAAGGTCATTCCATGTGTCCACCACCCTCTTGGTAAAGTAGAACTTTCTTGTGTTACTCCTGAACTTGCCTCCTTCCAGCTTCATGCCATGTCCCCTCATTCTTGCATGATTCTTGATCTGAAACTGGTCCTGAACCTGGACCTTGTTTATTCCCTTCAAATACTTGAAGGTTTTGATCATGTCCCCCCTTTCTCTGCGCTGTTCTAGGGAGTACATGTTTAGGCCATGCAGACGTTCTTTGTATGTCTTGTTGTGGAGTCCTAGTATCATTTTTGTAGCTTTCTTTTGCACTGTCGCCAGTCTGTATATGTCCTTTCTGACGTGTGGTCTCCAGAACTGCACACTGTACTCCAGGTGAGGCCTTACCATTGATCTGTATGGTGGCATTATCACACCCTTCTTTCCACAGTACTTGTAATTCCTCTTCCTATGTAGCCTAACATATTGTTTGCCTTTAACACTGCTTTTTCACACTGCTTGGATGTTTCCAGGTCATCTGTTATAATCACCCCCATGTCCCTTTCCTGCTTTGTGGCTTCCAATTTCACTACACAAAGGAGGTATTCCTCACAAGTATTTTTCCTACCTAGGTGCATGACCTTGCACTTTTTGGCACTGAAATTTAATTGCCAAGTTTTTGTCAACCTTTCTAGTCTTTGAAGATCAGCCGTCATCCTTTCCACTCCCCCCCCCGGAGTGTCTACCCTATGACGTATCTTTGACTCATCTGCAAATAGACACACCTTGCCTTCTAGGTCCACTGATATGTCACTGATGAAAATATTGAAGATAGGCCCCAGCACTGATCCCTGTGGCACACCACTAGTTACCTCTTTCTCCGCTGATAGTTGGCCATTTACCAGTACCCTCTGAGTCCTTCCACTAAGCCAGCTCCATACCCAGTTTACCACTTTATGCCCAACTCCTGTACTGGCAAGTTTGTTAAATAGTCTTCTATGTGGGACTGAGTCAAAGGCTTTGCTGAAGTTTAGGTATATTACATCCACAGTGCTGCCCTGATCTACTGTCTGTGTTACCCAATTTGAAGAAATCTATTAGGTTTGAGTGGCATGATCTTTCTGTGGTGAAGCAATGCTGTCTTGGGTCCATTATATCATTTTCTTTGAGAAAGGATATAATTATTTCCTTAATTAGGATTTCCATCATTTTGCCAACAATTGAGGTCAGACTTACTGGGTGGTACATGCCAGCACTTTCCCTACTACCACATTTATGAAGAGGGACAACTGTGGCCTTCCTCCAGTCTGCAGGAACTTCCCCGACCTCAAGCAAGAGGTTGAACAGTTCAGCCAGAAGTACCGCCAGGTCTTCCTTTAGTTCCTTCAGTATCCTGGGGTGAATTTCATCTGGACCTATGGCCTTGTCAACCCTAAGTTTTTCTAGCTCCTTCAGGACACCGTCTCTTGTGAAAGTTGCCGAATTCATATTGCTGCTGTCTGCACTTTTTTCTGTCAAGGTGGGACCACAACCTTCTTCCTTAGTAAATACTGAACAAAAGTATCTGTTAAGGATTTCTACTTTGTACTTGTCATCCTCTGTGCATTTCCTATCTTCCCCCTTAAGTCTGACTATACCTCCTCTGGTTTTCCTTTTTTCCTCAATATATCTAAAGAAGGTCTTGTCTCCCTTTTTTTACCTCTGAGGCAATCCTTTCTTCTGTTTGTGTCTTTGCCAATCTGATTTGCTTCCCTGCTTCCTTCAGTTTCTCCTTGTATGTGTCTTTGTCTTTTTCTCATCCTTTTTGCTTGTATCTTTTGAAAGCCATCTGTTTCTCCCTGACCTTGGTGGCCACTTCCTTGGAAAACCATAGGGGTTTTCTTCTCTTCTTGGCTTTACTCACACATTTCATAGATTGTTTTGATGCTCCTATGATAGCTTCCATTAGAGATGCCCAGTATTTATCTACTCTCTCCGTCCATGTTAATTTAGTCAGATTCAGTCTGAGCTTTTCCCTCATTTTATCAAAATCTGCACATCTGAAGTCCAAGGCTTTAGTTTTAGTGTGCTTGATTTCTTTTTCTGTTTCAACCTGGAACCATACCATCTGGTGGTTGCTAGATCTTAGGTTGCTCCTGACTTCTACCATTGATGTGATGTCACTGTTGGTGAGCAACAGGTCAAGGATGGCTTCCCCCTTTGTGGCTTCCTTGACAAGCTGTCTTAGGCCCAATAAGTACAGAGTGTCAAGGAAGTCTTTGCTTCTTATTGTAGCTGAAGAATGGTTTCCCCCAATTTATGTCTGGTAAATTGAAGTCACCCACCAATACTTCATCCCCTTTAATACTCATATTATAAATGGATTCTAGTATCTCCTTGTCCCCCTTCAAGCTGATTGCTGGGGGTCTGTACAATACTCCTACTCTAGTAACTGCACCGGTTCCAGCTTCAAGGGTAACCCAAACAGCCTTGGCTTCTGTATAAGCGTCCTGGGCCATGGTAGCTTTTATTCCCTCCCTAACGTATAGTGCCACCCCACCCCTGTTTCTGCCAGGTCTGTCCCATCAAAAAAGACAGTACCCTGGAATAGCTACCTCCCATTCATGGTTATCCTTAAACCATGACTCCTTGATGGCAACCTAGTCCAGATCAGTCTGTGCACCAATAGCTGTAAGGTCAGCCAATTTGTTTGCCAGGCTATGTGCATTTGTGTACATGGCTTTCCAGGCCTGGTTTTCCCTGTTGAAATACTGAGCCTTTTTCAATATTGTTCTCCGAATGCAGCCTAATCCATTTCCTGCTCCATTCTTTGTTTGTCCCCTCCGATGGGACAAATTTATGGGAAGGGGTAGTGGTTTCTGTTTGTGTTTCTACCCTCTCCACAGTGCCTAGTTTAAACGGTCCACAAAGATGTTGAATTTCTGCCCTAGAGTTCTAACGCCTTCCTTGGTCAGGTGCAGGCCATCGTAACAGAAAAGAATCCTGTCCCAGAAGTCCCTCCAGTTCCCATTGAAGAGATATCCTTTTTCCAGGCACAAGTTTTGGAGCCAAACATTCAGCTCCCTGATTTCCTCCTTGCAAATTTCCTGAATGCTGCCTCCTCTGTTCCATACTGGTAGGATCTCTGAGAATGCTATGATCAGTGATTGTGATGATAATTTTTCCCCTAGATGAGATAAATGATTTTTGGTCTCCTCGAATGACTGATTTGCCAGGTTGTTTGTGCCTAGGTGGATGTAAATGCCAGTGCACTTTCCTTCTCTGTGTATGAGACGATCAATATGGTTGGTATCCCTCTTTTCAGATGCCCCGGGTAGGCACTGATAGTTACTTGAGTATCGGGGTGCTGAGTTAGGTGGGATTCCACTCCAAGAATCATGGAATCCCCGATCATAGCAATTTTCCTATTTTCCCTAATGTTTTGCTCCTTTGGGGTTCCGCCAGTGCTTACTTTTTGTTTCGGACTTGTACGTTTGTTAACTGGACTAGTATGTTGGTTAACTGTTGGTTACATAATACTTCCTTTCCTGGTCCTGTAACTGGACATACCCTCTCTCCTTTTGCCTCCCAACCACTGAATGTTCTACTGAGAAGTAATCCTTGGCACCCCATGGTTCACCCTTCCCTTCATCCAGTTCAGAATCTTGAAAAGTTTTTATTTAACCCCCACTCCCTATCCCAGCTGCATCCTTCCCCCAGATGATGACTAGGACAATCGTCCTCTCACTATCAAAGATTATCAAGCATTTGACATAATGCAATAGTGGGTTTTTGATCAAATGACAGTTGGATGTGATAGAAGAGGGTTGTGCCGGTTGCCATCTGGAAAAATCTGTAAAAATGTTCTTTCCTCACAGTTCTCTGTCAATCAACTTTTTTTTAACTTGGTGAAACTTCTTTGTCAGACATTTTTCAGACTGAAGGAGTCTTTAAGTGTTTTGCAAGCCTCATGCCTTACAACACACTTGAGAGTGTGTATGGAGAGATCTCTCTTACCACTTACTTTGCTGCAGGTTATTGCTTACTTATACAATGGGACTGAGAATTAATATCAGCCAATAAACAGCTATGTAGGCTGATGACATACCTGCAGCAAGAACAGAGATGTCATTAGGATTTATCTTCACACAAGGTATATTGTCATAATTTATTATCACTCAAGATATGCCACCAAAGATATACTTGAAATAAAAACTTCAGCAAATACCAACTGAACTATACCAAGAAACAACAATATAAATAGTTTGTCAATCTCAATTTAAACTGGGACAATTGTAAAAGCCTGTTTTCAGACCATTAATTTTTTTTCTGGTCTTGTTGGCTTGCCCAGCATAAGGAATAATTTGCATACAGCTACCCATGATGCCATCCACTTGTGTGGCTTTAACACATTATTTGTGTGGTTGGAAGAAAGACACAGAATTCAAGCATTTCAGAAATGTTGTTCTTTTCCTGTGGCTCTTTATGTTTCCTACACACTGCTCTGCTTCCAAACTACCTCTCCAGTATTGTACCTCTGAGTGTACTGAATGCCTCCGCGAGGATGGATGTATTATTTGACTGAGATAAGGACTGTAGAGGTGACCAGATATTTTGACAGTCAATCCATCTGCCCTTTTTTCATTTTTGGAATGTTTGAGTCCAAATGGGATTCTAATCTGAGTGCAGAACATCCTAAAAACAAGCACAGGCTTCCACTTCCTTCTTGCACTGAGAACTTCAAATTTTGGATTTCAGACTTGGATTTTGGATTTTGGAATCCAAATACAATTGATTATGATTTAGGATTTTCAGCAACTAAATCCAAAAATCCCTTATCCCAACTTTTGCGTTTCATTCCGATGTATACGAATCTGAAAATACAGAAATAATTTGCAGATGAGGTTTTGGCAGTGAATGTCACAAAAATAATTCACAATACATACCTTGTTTTGTGACAGTGCACTTTACTAGGGAGAGCTTTGTCCTGAATTGTAGAATGAGATCACAGACAATGGATCATCATGTGAAATACCTCTATACTGTAAGTACTGTCATTATGATAAATCACTAACATGTATTTCTTAGATTTCTTAGCATGACTAATGTATACCTGTAGACTGAAAATTATTGATGACATTTTTATTTAGTTTATTTTATTTTATAGTTTATATACTCAGGATAGCCTAGTTCAGATGCAGCATCTCATTTTAGTTAGGTCCTGCAGCAACCCATTTCCACACCTTGGTGAGTTAAAGTGCTGGATGGTGAAGTGACTTGCTTAAGGTCCTACAGTGAGTAATCGACTCTGTAGGGTTATGCACCTGTGATCTTCCATTTCCCAAGCTTGTGTTTTAAACATTAGACTACACTGCCTCCTTACGTCAAGACTGTTTTCATGGGTTGTTTATTCATTTGAAGATTTCTACACATGATGGAATCCTTTCAGATGCAACATTTTCTACAAGGAGGAACAAGGGGAAATAACAGGTTAATTTGCAAATACAGACAAAGAACACAGTCACAACATATAGTACAATAGTAAAGTATTGGAGCAGCTTTCCAATATCGGATGGTATGTTATACAATATATGGTGTAGAGGAATAAATGCTTAGGATTCTGTTACCATGCCAACTTTATAAAATGGGTCTAAAAAAATAAAACAATCTTAATTGTGTAAAACCAGTCAGGTGACCAAGCATTAATACAGCATAATGCGTGGTCATCCTTGTTCTAAACCTGATTGTATTTGTTAGTAGCTACAAATAGCAAATCAGTCCCCCCATACCCAGAACTGACCTGCCATCACAAACATGGCTGACACATTTACTTACTAAAAACCTTCAGCTAGGCCCTAAAAATAAAACTACCTTAAATCAGAAATAAAACAAATTATTAAATGTTTCCCTGATCATCATAGTCTCCTTATGTACATAAGCACATTGCAAAAATCAAGTACTATTCATAGTATTCATTACTAGTGTTCCTTTGCTGACCATGAAAAATTATCCTCTTGTTTATACCTACTTACCAGGGAAATCTCTGCTGATTATCCTTCCAGAGGTAAAATTAAAACTCTGGCTCAAGATGAGGCCTTTGTTGTATGTGTGTTGGAAGAGGAGCATTCTATCAGTGGAATTGTGCAGATTTTTGAATTCCCATATTCCATAGTAAATCAAGATTAATCATTGATAAATTAAACATTTTTAAAAACTTGCCCAGAACATGCTCATTTCCAGGACAGCTGTGTGTGATGCACTCTTCACAGAATAAGAATGTCTCACACACAGAAGAAAGGAGTGTTTCGATTAGCCAGGAGTGCTCCCTAGTGTTATAATGAGAAGAAAAAAGGAATAGGGTGAGGAAGGCAGTCAATAATATAAACCAAGATGGGAAAGGTAGAAAAACACAGTTGCATTGGAAGAGGCAGACCCAAACTGCAAAATTCCTGAAGTTCATAGCAGCACAGGCATTTGAATCAGGGATGGGTGTTCTCGGGAGAAATCTACCCACCTCAAACAACCTGGCAGCTTCAACAGTTTTGAGCACATTTCCAGTATAATATCTGTATTGATTTGAAATGCAAATAGATAACTAATAGTGCTGTGCAGAATTTTCAAATTCCAACAGAATGAAATTTCACAGAATTTTTGAAATTCCACCAAATTTTGCTGGAAACAGAATGGTGGAATTGGTGGCAGAAAAATGTGGAATAAGTTTTTCTGCAACATTTCCACACAATTTTATTCCACAGAGCTCAATATTGTTCACAGAAATGGTTGTGGAATGATTTTCCGCTGCAGAATTGCTGTTCTGTGGAATATTATTCTGTGAATCTCATTTTTTTCCATGGAAATGTTTGCAGAATAATTTTCCAAGGAGAAAGTGCTGTTAAGCAGAATATTATTCCTCGGATCACAGCAGGCAGAATGTCCCAGAACTAGTGAAATTTTGGCAGAATTTTCACAGCTGGAATGGTCATTCTGCAGTATTTTCACTGGTGGAATTCCACATTCCACACAGCACTAGTAACTAATGATATTTTTATAAAAATGCATGCCGCATATGGTTTATATTGTCTTTTTATTGTTTTTAGCTACCCCCTGTTACCAAAATACTTGTTGTCTTCAAAATTGAAAAGGAATCATAATGAGAAGTCTTAATTTTCATCTTTTAAAAAAAAAGTTCTTGTTAATTTTATACATTTAAAGTCAGACATTTAAAAGCCATTTTATAAGTGCAATAAGACACTCTAGGGTGTTCCATTATGGTGATATCCATATATTGCACTTCTTTGGTGCATTTAATTGCACTCAGCTGCCTAACAATGTAGCTGAGGCATGTGATTAAATAGAGAATAACTAATCCCCTCTGCAAAGAACAAGTTGGCAATCTCACACTGAGTGAGGATGGTGCCCTCATGATGTCACCCCCCTCACAAGGTTTGAGTTTACCAGCAAGTTCTTCATGGATGTTTTCCATCTTATTATACCTAATATTTTTTCAGCCTGTTTCTGTTTATGAAACTGCAGACTGAAAGGGCTCTATGATGCATTTTCAACAACCCTTTTTTTGACCAGCATCCCTCCGACAGGAATCATGTCGACTGCAAGTTGTGGTTTACAAGATTCCTGTGTGTCTCCTGGTTCTTTTTTTTTTTTTGTCAGGGGACCTCTTCCCCACTGCCCCCCCCCATCTTTAGGATTCTCAACTCCAATCAGAGTTGATTCGGGGTGGGGATGCAGGACCGGGAGACAGTGTGCCCCTGTCTCAGGCACACCAAGACAGTGACCTGTCAGGAAAGTGTCAATTTTGCCAACATCATTGTAGTTCGCTGTATTGTTGTCACTGTACGTTGCGCATACCGACTGATAGAATCCACTGTGACAGGTTAGTTGTGATATTCTGCAATTTTTTGTCCGTGATGCAAGGTTCACTGAGTTTTTTATACTAATGTCTGCCATTTGCACAGACTGCTCATGAAGAATTTTTTTTTACTTCAGCTGTCCTAATCAGTTTGCGCTTGAGGATGGATGTGTGGTTGGCTGGAGTGCCATTCCGATTAGGGCAGCTGTGCAGAGAAATAATTCATGTTCTAAACTGTGAGATATTTTTTAGGACTATCTAAGCAGTAATTTATTGTTTTTTTGAAAACACCACAGAAACAGGCTGATCGTGTATTAAGTAAGGAATAATCCACATTCAGGTGTGTGACAATATTGTAATAACTGAATGACCTTGGTGGGTTGCGAGACCCCAGGTGCTGCAAAGGGCCTTGATCCACCCAGAACGTGAAGTTAGTGCAACACGTACTGACCCTCATATTAGATTATTATACCTATAACAGTCCTAAAATGGTCAAAAGTATTATAAATCACAATAATGCATACCCTGTCATGTCTTATTGCTTACATATATACTGCTTACGCACTGGACTGGCATACATACTGCAATATGCCAAACAAGAGGGGACAGGGAGGACCCCAACAGTATTTACCAGCCCCCTCCTACCAGCATTGTATGTCCCCTACCCACTTGCCATTGTTTTAAAGAGCAATGTGAACAACTGAGCCGGGGGGGAGACGCATGTAGAGGATGTGGCTGCAGTTCACAGAATTCATCTTGCCACATTTGTATGGTTGTCAGCAGCCCAAGGGTGGTGATTTAATGTTGTTGGGGGGGCTGTCAGAAGTGCCAATGACTCTCCATGGCATTTTGTGGGGCTGTGAGTACTCCCAGCAGCTAGGCTTTGGGGCATGAGACCACAAATCTGGACAGATACATTTCAAAAAAATGTTTCTACAGTAGGTCTTTTGTGGACTACCATATTCCATGCTTCCCCACTGGTGAGGAAAAGGTGATCCACTATTTAGACAACTGGGTTAACAATTTAACTTTGCAGTGGGAGCCCATCCTTGGTACCACCAATGACCTTTACCCTTTGACTACTTAATGTGACCCTGGGAGACTATTTCTGGTGCTACTGAAATCCTTCTGCCCCCCAACCACTTAACATGGCACCAGGAGCCCATCTCTGGTGCTGCCAAAGGTCATCACTTATCCCTATATACTTAAGGTGTTATCAGGAGCCTATGTTCAGTGACACTGAATCCCCTGACCACTTAAATTGGCACAAGGAGCCCATCCTCAGTGCCACAAAAGTACTGAAGACCCCTGTCCAAAATGGCAAACTTATAGAGCCACTCTGCTTATCTTGCAAGCTTTAAATACTGTTTGCAGTTATAGGAACTAGGCAGCTGAAAATGTAAGTGGTGGGGCTGTGTTGATTGCTATGGAGGGGTGGGATAGACACCAGAGACTGCTTGTCAAGGAACAAGGAGAGGAAGGGTTGCCAATGGACACAAGAGACTGATTGACATAGGACAGGGAGAGGGAAGTTGGTGCCACTGGACACCAGAGACTGATTGTCACAGCACAGAGAGAGGAAGGAAGTACCAATAGAGAGAGAGGGTTTGCCTTGAGATGTAGAGAGGATAGGAAGAGTGAAGCTGGAAACCAAGGACTACTTGATAGGTGATGAACAAAGGGAGACAAGTGCCACTGGATACCAGGGGCTGCTTGGCTTGGGATGGGGTGACAGAGGTGGGTACAGCCACAAGAACCAGCAGACAGAGGTCATGGGGCACATGTGACTGGGCATCTACCTGCAGCTGTTGGGCTCGAGTTCTTTTCTAGACCAACTTCCCCCACCAAATAAACTCATCAGTCTGTGTTTCCTTTATGTGGAAAATATTCAAAATCTGGGACTTCCAGTGACATCACCCAGCTAATGGCTGCCTAGATTGGGAGCTCCAGCCCTCAGCTTCAACAAACACCTCAGAACCTATCACAGCTATAGAGATTTGGAGCCCAAACCACACCAGAATGTAATCACTTACCTGAATGAAACTGGGAAAGAATACATTTGCAATATTTCCACTAGGTGTCAACAGAACCGTAGCTGACATGTCAGACTCAACCCAAACATAGATTTCCACAGGGATCCAGGCTACATTTAAAGATGCACCGTGCAGCACTAAAAAGCAGAAAGGCCAGAAATGAGATGTTATACTTGCTGAGTTAAAAGCTTTCTGAGCTTAATTCACAGATCTTCTTGAACTGATATCCATTCTTTGTACAGACCTCACCGGCTTGGAAGCCAGAGTAGTGGCCACAGAGCAGCAAACAGCAATGCAGTGCACCACATAGCAGACATGGAGGTGGCAGTGCTCAAACTAGCAGAACCACAACTTGAGCTTTCAAACAGCCAAGAAGATGCAGAGAACAGCCTACTGAAACAATGTACGAATACACAAGCTCCCCAAAGATTCTGAAGGCACTGACATCTATGGTTTCATGGACACCTTCCTTCGTACAGCCTTAACTTTAGATATGATCATTTTCTCTTGATGCTGAAAGAACCCATAAGCTCTGGGTCCTGAGCCTTGGACACATGAAGCTTGGCCTTGCTCAGTACTGGTCCACTTTCTCAATTGTCACACCAAAGAACTAATTATGCAAAAGTCCTGGCAACAAAAGTTTTCTATGGTACTACAAAAGTCTTTAGAAACATACAAACATAAAAACTGATGGCAGATAAGGACCACTTTTCCCACCTAGTTTGCCCATTTTCCCCTACCTAATGCATACACTGCAGACTCTAATTGATCTGTGGCTTACCATCTCTTTCTTATTGCTAGGATTCCCTTAGGTCTATCCCATGAATTTTTGAATTCCCCTATCATTTTTACCCCCAGCCACCTCCACAGGGAGGCTGTTCAATGCACCCACCACCCTTTCTGTGAAAAAATATTTCCTGATGTTACCGTTGAGTCTACCTCCCTTTAACCTCACATTGTTTATTGTTTATTGAAAAGAATCAGAATTACAACCCTTTGAGTCATAGACTCCTTTACAAAGGCTCTGCATCAGGACATTATGACATTGCACAAGGAAAACATATTGAGATATGACAGAAAATAAGAAAACACATATCGAGATATGACAGAAAACATATCATGACCACTTGCTCTTGAACATCTACTTTTCTGGAAGATGCTACCCTCTTATACCTTATTTATACCCTAGAGGTATTTGAAAGTCTCTATCATATCCCCCGCTCTCCTTGCTTCCAGGGAATACTTTTTGAGGTCAATAAATCTCTCCTCATATGACTTCTGGTGCAGTCCTTGCACCATTTTTGTTGCTCTTCTTTGAACTGCCTGTCCTCTGTCTATGTCCTTCTGGAGATGTAGCCTCCAGAACTGGACACAGTACTCCAGATGAGGTCTCACCAATGATCCATACAGTGGTATCACCACCTCCTTTTTTCTGCTGGTGATACCTCTCCCTATGCACTCTAGTATCCCACAGGCTTTCCTCACTGCCTTCAAACATTGTTTGGTTACCTTGAGGTCATCAGATATGATTACCCCCTGGGTCTCTTTCCTGTTTGGTGGCTGTCCGTATCTCCCCCCCATCATGTACTCCTCCCCTGGGTTTCTGTGCCCCAAATGCATGATTTTTGCACTTCTTTGCATTGAATCTCATCTACCACACTCATGACCACTCTTCAAGCTTGCTAGGCTCCTTCTCATTTTCTCCACACACCCCCCACCCCAGAGTGTGAGCCCTGTTGCAGATCTTGGTGTCATCTGCAAATAGGCATATTTTCCCTTCCAGCCCTTCTGCAATGTTTCTTATTTAGACATTGAAGAGGGCTAGTCCAGTACTGATCTCTGTGGTACCCAGCTGGTCACCCTCACTTCAGATTGAACTCTATTCAGGCTGTCCCTCATCCAATTTCTGACCCAGTTTGCCACCTTGGAACCCACTGTCTGGGTGCTCAACTTGTTTACCAGCCTTCTACATGGGATTGTATTGAAGGCCTTGCTGAAATCCAGGTAGGCCACATCCACTCCCCCCCCCCACCAATCTACTTCCCTGGTCACCCAGTCAAAGAAATCTATCAGATTTGTTTGGCAAGACCTTCCCACTGTGAATCCATGCTGGCTCAGATCCTGTGTTCCTCTGGATTCTAGATAAAACACAATACTTTCCTTTAGCAGTGACTCTATTAATTTCCCCACCAACGAGGTCAGGTTGACTGGCCTGTAATTGCCAGCCTCCTCCCTGTTACTGCTTTTGTCGAGAGGGACTACATTCGCCCTCTTTCAGTCCTCCGGAACCACCCCTCTTTCCAGCAATTTTTTCAACAGGGCTGTCAGTGGTGCTGTCAGCACCTCTGTAAGTTTTTTTTAATATTCTGGGTTGTATCCCATGCAGACCCATTGCCTTGCCCACTTTCAGATTTGCAAGTTCCTTTAGGACTCTTTTCTCTATAATGGGCTGGTGTCTACCTCCCTTTCATTGGTGCTTTTATCACCTAACTGTGAACCCTCTTCTTCCCCTTCTTCAGTGAATACTGAACAAAAATATTCATTCAATATTTCTGCTTTTTCCAGGCCCCCCTCTGCATACTCCCCTCCTTCCCTTTTTAGCCTTACAATCCCACTTCTGGTCTTTGCCCTTTCACTAACTTACCTGAAAAATGTCTTGTCCCCTTTCCTTATTGCCTGGACTATTTTTTCCTCCATTTGTGCCTTTGAGCTCCTGACTGCCTTCCCCACCTCCCTCTGCTTTTCCAGATACAGTTCCCTATCTTTCTCTCTCTGTGTTTCCTTGTACCTCCTGAATGCCAACTTTTTCACTCTTACCATAGTGTTTTTTTCTTTCTCTTTGGTTTGCTTATTAGCCTAATGCAAAGGCTTGTTGCCTCCACTATGGCTCACTTTAGCTTCACTCACTGTTCCTCTACACCCCTCTCCCTTGCCAGGGATCTCTTGAGACATTCCCCAAACTTTGCAAAGTTGGCCAGCCTGAAATCCAGGACCTTCACTTTTCTTGGTTTGACTCCTCCACAGTTCTCATATTGAGCCATACCATATGGTGATCACTGGATCCCAGGTGGATACCCACCTTTACAGTACATCTGTAACAATGTCCCCATTGGTGAGTACTAGAGATGCAGCAAAATTTTACTTTGCCAGCAAATGTTCTGTGAAGTCACCAAATTCACCTCTGCGGATCAATTTGCAAAGCTGTCCTATTAAAGGATGATTTGCCATTATGAACTTTGCCTTGCTTTTTTTTTTTAACTGCAAATTGCACTTAAGAAAAAAACCAAAGCAAGAAGAAGTTACAAATTGCAAATTCCTGGTGTCTAGTGGTCCCCCGCCAATCACTGGCCCCAATGTAAATAAATATATATATATATAAAATTCCTGGTGTCTAGTGGTCCCACCCTGCTAATTGTTAGCCCCAATGTAAATAAATATATATAATATCCACAGTGTCTATTGGTCCCCCCCCCGATCACCAGCCCCAATGTAAAAAAAAAAAATCAATGAAATCCCTGGTGTCTAGTAAACCCCTCACAATCAAGTAGTGCCCACCATCCCACCCCAGACCTGAGTGGGTGACCAGCACAGCCCTCCACACTCCAGCATGGCTGGCTGCTCGACTGACCTGGAATGAATGAGCGCGTACTTGTACATGCAAGTTGCAAAATCTTTTGTGGAGTGAATTTTGCTGACTTCACACATCTCTAGTGAGTACTAGGTCCAATAACACTCCTTCATGGGTGGGCTCTACCACAAGCTGTCTGAGTACTGCCCCCTTAAGGATGTCCAGGATGTCCCTGCTTCTGCCTGTGGTTACAGCATGGGTGCTCCAATTGACATCCAGTGTATTGATGTCTCCCACTAGCAGCACTTCCCCTTTAGTTGTCATTTAGTGGATGGTTTCCACTAGTACCCTGTCTTGCTCTTCCCATTTTGCTGGAGGTCTATAGACTACACCAGTGTGAATGGTGGTGCCATTTCACACCTCCAGGGTAATGAAATGTAATATTGGGCTTGCAAGGTGGTAATCCTATTAGTTTAAATATCACTTGGTGTTGTTAGAAGAAATAATGTTAGTTCAATGTGGTTTTAAAGATAGTGAATTAGCACTTGCACTTTAAAAATTTGTCATGTGATTGGGATGGGTGCTATTTAAATCACACAACACTAGGGGGTAATACCTTTGACAAAGCCCATGCTTGGATGAAATGTGAGGAGTTTTCTGTGTCTTGCACTTTGTACTTTATACTTTTCTGACTGCTGCAAAGTTAAGTAAAAAATATTTTTTATCAGCATAACTTTGGCTGTGGACTTTTTATTGGTGGCTAGTGGTGTGCCATGACTTTCATTGCTCAATATCTCTGTGAGTCTTAGAGCACCCACTCCTCTGTGTGGCTCAGTCTGTATGTTTAATGTGAGGAATGAGCTATGCACAATGAAAACTTCCGCCACAAGAAGAAAGGAGCAGCAGTCTATGTGTGTTTAAAAATGCTGAGAGTATTTGCCATTATCTGGTCTGTGAGTCCACTTCTAAATTGTGCAGTGCCAGACCAAAGGCGTCATCAGTATGCAGCAGCCTGAAGGAGCACAAGCCAGCACCAGTAGACTAGATCCGAATGGTGGGGAGACAGTTGGAATCACTAAGAGGTTATTTTTAAATCTGGAAACAGAAGATCCTTCCCATACAACAGCAACAACGAATGTTACAGGAGCAGCAGCAGGTGGAGGTACAAAGGCAGATGTTGGTAGTATCTTAAGGGGGACATTCGGTTAGCGTTTTTTTTTTCATTTGCACAGACATTTCTTAAAGTGAGGAGGAACTATTGGCAGTTAAAAACTATTCAGGCCTATGTTGATGTACAGCATGCGCCCATGGGGTTGAGAATAATTAAGGACCCAACATTAGGTCTATAAGACACAAAGTTTGTGAAGGAATGGCGCGAGATATCTACAGAGGCAACGAATAAGTGGATGGACTTGATTATAAGAAAATCAAAAGCACTTGAGAAACAAATAGAAGGGGAATTGAAAGAGAAAGAGAATGCACTTGAGACATTTAAAATAATACTAATTTTGTGAGATTTAAAGGGGAATTGGAAAAATAAATCAAGTTCCAAGAAAGTAAGATAATTGCCGCTAAGAAAAGGAAGTTCAATCGGGACTTAAATGACTACAGGAATGGACACATTTTCAATTGGCCAAAGGGGAATGAGAACTACAGCAGGAGGCAGGACTTTCAAAAATGGAGACCTAATAGAGTGAGATTCCAGCTGGTTTCTATCTTAAAGAACACGTTGGGCAGTACATCCGGGTCAGGAGGCACGAGTGGGTCAGAGACAAGTTAAAATAGTACGAACAGTGATTCGGAAAACTCGGAGGGGTCTTTTTTGGAGCAGAGGAAACAGAGAAAAGGAAAAAGAAAGGGCTGGTATCATGTGGACATAAATGGACCAGGAGGGGAAAGAGAGGAATCGGAAATACAAAAGGCATACGGGGGACAGATACAAACACAGAAGAGGAGGCACCAGGAACATTAGATGGTGAAATATCAGTGGGACCTGGTGAGATAAATGTACTTAACTTGTCTACATATGAATTGAATGAACATGAGCTAAGTGTATTGAATAAGGGACTGACATTTATACCAACTGTGGACTTGAGTTTTTTTTTATGTCACTATAGATCTATATAGATTATGCAGGGTTTTAAGCCTTAGGAGCTATTATTGGAAACCACTGAATCTCTGAGGTTTGAATTATGATAATATGAATAGTGATAATTTAGACTATAGTGGAGTTGGATTTATACCAACACAAGATGTTCTGATGGCTATTTCCGATTTTGCTGGGGGAGGGGGATGTATGTGTGGGGGGTGGGGGGATGGTGGGGCTATACACACCTCCATGGAAGGGCAAGAAAAAAGGAAAATACATAGCACTTTTTGTCCACCTTCACCCCCTGCAGTGATGACCTATCAAAGATTGTGCAAATAGGATATAGAAAAATTGAGGAGGGAGGATTATGTGCCCAGATTTAATAATTTGACATCTAGGGAGAAGGAGGCACTGCATGATCTGAAGAACAATAAAACTATTACCATAAAGTTGGCAGATAAGGGTGGGAGCGTGGTGATTCAAGATGTGGGGGACTATGTGAAGGAGGTGGAAAGAAAAACTGTCCAATAATGAGTTTTACAAACCAGTGAAGAGGGATGCTATTGTGAAACTTAAACAAGACATAGACAATTTTCTTATTTGGGCAGAGAGGGAGGGTATCATAAATGAAAGAGAAAGAGAAAGAAATTATATGACGGTGTCCCATCCTTTGAGTCTTCAATTTTATACACTGCTGAATTTTCACAAATCCCTGAATAGTCCACTGGGCTGCCCCATCATATCTAGTGTAGGGTCAGTGACTGAACCCCTGGCCAGGTTAACAGATGATAATATTGGAGGTATTGTAAAGACTTTGCCATCATTTATAAAGGACACTGGTCAGGTGCTTACAATATTGGGGAACCATGAATGGGAGGAAGGAAGCATCCTAATAACCTTAGACATAGAATCCCTATATGCGAATATACCCCATGATGAGGGTCTGAGGGCATTGCACTATTAACTAAATACCAGAGGGCAGGAGGCAAAGCCAGATACAGATTTTCTTGTGGACCTAACCAGGATGGTCCTGGAGGGTAACTTCTTTTTCTTTGGTGACCAGTGTTACCATCAGGTCAAGGGAACAGTGATGGGGGCAAGTTTTGCCCCCAATTACACAAATTTATACCTTGGCCGTTGGGAAAAAGGAGTTATTTGAGATATAGGAACTAATCGGTTCAGTGACAAAATTGTACTATAAGTGCATTTTATCGATGCAATATTATTAATTTGGAGAGGTTTGGAAGAAGAGCTAGTAGAATTTGTGCATTATCTACACAGCATCAATAAGCACCTACAGTTTGTCCACACTACTAGCAAGGAGGAAATTTCATTTCTGGACCTTAAAATAAAGGTAACAAATAGTAATAGACTGAGAACATCCCTGTTTAGGAAGGAGACAGATAAGAACACACTCCTGCTAGCAAGTAGTTGCCGTCCAGGACATACAAAAGAGAATATCCCTAAGAGCCAAATGTTTAGGGTAAAAATAAATTGTATTGAGGTAAGCGAGCAAGTTAGAGAGTTAGATACACAAGAAAATAGGTGAAGAGCTAGAGGATATTCAGAACGAACCATTAGAAAGGCTAGGGAAGTATGTGACCAAGAAAGTAGAGAAAAATTAATGGAAGAGAAAAATAGAAAAGGGGAGGACCCGAACAACAGGATAAATTTTGTAACAATATACAATGTTAGATCAGACCAGATTAGGGAAATCATATGTAAACACTGGCATGTCTTAGGAGCAGATAATAGGTTAAAGGAGACAGTGCTGACGAAGCCAAGGATGTTGTATAGGAGAGCAAGAAACCTAAGGGACATTTTAGTATAATCTGTAATGGAAGTGGAGAAGCCTAGAAACTGGCTGCCACCCCTACCTAGGGGATGCAGAAAATGTGGCAGATGCAAGTGCTGCCCAAATATATATGAGTTCAGTGTGTTTAGGAATCCCAATAACAACAAGATGCATGATATTGTGGAGTTTATAAACTGTGACACAATAAATGTTATCTATTTTTATTTTTGTACATGTGGAAGGTATTATGTAGGAAAGACTAAGAGAAAGTGTAAAGAGAGAGTGGAAAGCACATAAATGCAATAAAGAATGGAAATGTGCAAAATGCTTGGGCACGACATGTGAAGGATCTAATAGATAAAGAGGGACATGAAGTTAAATTCATAGGTATTAAGAAGGTAACTTTGGGGTCCAGGGGTGGCAATATTTAGAGCCTCCTTAGCTAGAGAGAAAACTTCTGGATTTATACATTGGGGGCATATGATGGTAAAGGTCTTAATGACCATGTGGAATTGAAACCCTTTTTGGACAAGTAGGATCCATTGGATATTAATATGTATTTGATCATGTAAAAATAGTATATTTTCAGTGTCCCCCTTTCTTCACCCTCTCCACATCTTTGAGAAGGAATTCCTAACTGTGCTGCCTTCCACATGTAAAAAGATGTAGGGGGTGAGGATGCAACTTAGAAGAGGTCTGTTGCTTTCACAATCCAGTATAGAGGGATGGTATGTAAGAACAGTTTATTAAGGAAACTGATGTATCATGAATGGGAAATGGAGAATGATACTATGTAAAAGGGTTGCTCTGTTGTTTTCCTGGGTCTACCAAATATGGTCCCTAGGATGTAGATACAAAAAGGAGAGTTTGGGGGTAATACCTTTGACAAAGCCCATGCTTGGGTGAAACATGAGGAGTTGTCTGTGTCCTGAACTTTGTACTTTATTCTTTTTTGACCACTGCAAAGTTAAGTAAAAAATATTTTTTATCATAACTTTGGCTGTGGACTTTTTATTGGTAGCTAGTGGTGTGCCGTGACTTTCATTGCTCCACAAGCTGCATAAAGCAGGTACTGACCTACAAAAATTGGGCACTGTTGCAACAAAGGGGATTGGCTGCACCAAAGTCCAAGGTTGACACAGGGCTTGATGCAAACCCTGCACCTTGATGTAAGCCCTGCACCAACCTTTGAAAATTGAACCCATGCCTTTAGAATAATATGGAAAATGATAATGGAACTGTACCCCATTGGGCAGTCTGGGATACCACCAAAACTGTCCTCCACAGTGAAATAATAGCATATGCCTCCAAAAAGATGAGACAATGAGAGGAGTACTTAAAACAGCTACAAGAGGAACTAAAATGTCTACACCTCACCCATATTCAAGGTGACCACTCCCTTTTAACCCTAATCAAAACAACTCAAGGCAAGATACAGATTCGTTATGCACTGATGGGCATAACCTCCTTATGTATAAAACAAAGCAGACCGGGTGCTTGTCTTCTGCTGGCTCTTTTCATGTGTTCGTATGTTTGTAAGCCTTGCAGTGGCTAAGGCAAACATACTATGGAGGAGGCTCCAGAGCAGCTAAGGTCCTGGCATATTGCCTTAGACGACAACAGCAGATGTCCACAATAAGCAAATTACTCTACCCTTACACCGACCAAGTATATAGCCACTCTATAGAAATCCAGGATGTTCTAAAATGCTATTATACCTCTCTCTACACACAGGAGGATCTCTCCTCCCACATGTCCATACAATCTTTGCTGGATACAACTAACTCTTCCCACTATTTCAGAGACCCAGGCTGCCTGGTTGCTACAGCCAATCTCCTCTTTAAGGCTACGTAAAGCTGTCCAAGATACAAAACTGGGAAAAAGCGCAGGCCCCGATAGTTATGCGGCAAAATTCTATAAGACAACCTTGGACCTTATACATCAACCACTGTTAAAAGCATTACATGGCACCTATACCACTGCCACCTATGCAGACACATGGAGGTATGCAAATATATCAGCCATATTAAAGACACAAAAACTTTCAATGTATGGTGAAACATATGCCCAATATGGGTCCTAAATCTAGACTATAAATTATTCGCTAGTATTCTGGCTCATTCATCCAGATCAATCTCGCTTTATCAGGAGTAGACAAACTACAGACAATATAAAACAACCATTATACAGTAGATATCTCCAAATAGGGCTCACCTTGGCAAACATGTACTGAAGGTCTTCTGATAGACTCACTGATCATCTTGCAGATCTTCCCTTTCATAATAAAATAAAATTAAAAAATACAAGCAGGCAGAGAACCTAATCTGCCCCACTTTATTTCCCAGTGCTATCAAGCCCTAATATCTGGGTCCCGGGCAACTACTGAACATATTAAAGTTACCTGGGAAGTGGAATTTAGTAGTGAGATAACAGATAAGGACTGGGCTACCATATGGCAGAGACAGTACAAACTCACAGTTTCATATTAATGGTGGGAGTATGGCTGGAAAATAGTCAGTAGATATTTCTGTTAACCCCCCCCCCCCATCACAACTAAGTACAGTTCCAGCAAACTAGCTTGCATGGTACAGAGTTTTCTCAGTCACTTACACATAACTTCACTTTCCCGACCTTCTCTTCCAACATGCAAGGTTTTATGCTTCTCCATTTTTTGGTGAAACACTTAGTTTTATTTTCTCTTCACATGTTCAAGCCACTACTATTTAAATGTGCACTGTGACTTAACAATTCATCTGATAAAGGATTCCTATCCAAAACATCACCAACCCCATTGTGACGTAGCATGTGGCATGTCAAAAACAGCATTTGGGAAGCTCATCTGATTTTCAGTCAGAAAGTGGTTTCAGCATCTTCACTTCACTTCACAGCACAGTATTGCTTTCTCAGCAATGACCACGAACTCTGTTGCACTGAACGTCTTTGAAATCCAGCTAAGTTCAGTTCAGTCAAGCTATTTATCTTCTGCTACAATATTTGCTCTGTCTTTTTCTTAATGGCAGCTTATGGATTTAGCAACCACGAGCATTGCAAAGTGTTCCAATATATCGCTTTTCATTTGGAGGTGGGGTTCCAGGGGCAATTTTTAAAAGTACATTTTATATATTTTGGATGCAGTCTGTGATCTAGCTCTAGCCCAGAGTTGTTTTTAGGAGTATTTATATGACCAAGCAATGAATGAGGACCTGTGGGGCTAACAGACTAGCTATTTAAAGAGACACTGATAGGCATAACCCAGCTGCAGTGAATCACGCAGCCATTAGTGCATTGAACAGGATAGTGAAATGACCTTAGCCACATTTTTGATACAGTCAGCAATCAGCAGTTCAGCCCTAGTTACATATCATCCAGTATCATTTTAATACCAGAGCAATTAAGGAGAACTTGTAGGGCTGATTTATTTATTTTAAAAGACTCTGATGGGCATTGCTCAGCTACAGTGAGTTACAGTCAGTCACGTAACCATAACTACATTCGATAGGATCGTTAACATGACCATAGCATCTGATTAGAATCTTAAAGGCAAGTTGTGCTTTCATGTTAGTTGATGCAGACTGCTCACTGAGGAGAATTTTTCCAGTGAAACAGCATTTCAGTTTGCTTTACCTTTGTGCTCTTTTACTCACAGAGTCTATGCATCCCCCTCCCACCTCTCTCGTTTATATTTCAAAGTAGTTGCCTGAAATGCTATGTGATAATTCCACAGCCAGAGTGATATTTGTGTTCTGTGTTGGATACACATGTGTTTTTTCACTTGGGGATACAAATCATTTCTAAATAGCACAATTTGCACACAAGCATTTTGAATTATTAACGTGTGTTTTTGATGAAAGATTTTATCAAGAGTAAAGTTAATGCACAGCAGTCTATTGTGAATTTGAAATCAATATGTACTTGAATCCAGTAAATATACAACTCAGTTTACAGTAGATGATTATGAACTGAGGTTCCATTCAATCTGTAATAGTCTCAAGCTTTAGCAACAGCAAACTTTATGCACAGTAATCTATTACGAATTGCAATCAATATATGCTTGAAACCAGGAAAAATATAATTCAGTTTATAGCTCATGATTATGAATTGAAATTCTAATGAGCTTTCAAAAGTCTCGGACTTTACAAGTTTGAATGTGCTACATGGATATTTTTGCTACATGGTTTTATGCATTTCTGAAACCTATTGGCTCTTTTATTGAACAAGGATATTTAATGGTGATTCTTTCTGCATGCTGCTTTTGCAGTCTGGATACTAAATAATTCAGTTGGCATATCAAGGCTACACATTCAGGTGCTAGATTCCACCAGTTGTGGAGGAGTGGAGATTTGTGACTATTGGAATTAAGTACAGTTCCACCCATGATGCCTCATGCTGACATCACTGTGCTCAAGAGGTTGACACCCTCACCTATATCTTCTGGTCTTGCCTCACATCAACAACATATTGGTATGAGGTGGGACAAGTGTTGCAAGATATAATATCAGACCAAGACCCTCTCACCCCAGCAGTAGCCGTTTTCTGCATTATCCACCACACATAAAGAATAAACATTACCTGCACATGTTAGGAATGTCACTCACACTGGCAAAAAAATGCAGTAACTAAATTATGGCTCCAAACAACCCCACCTCTGATTAGCCTATGGGAGGATCTGCATATACATTTATAGAGTGGAAAAGATGTCTGCTCAACTACAAAACACAATTCCAACAAGATGTCTGCCCAACTACAAAATAGAATTCCAACAAGATGACTGCCCAACTACAAAACTGAAGTCCAACTTTACAGAAGAGATGGAATACCTGGCTTTAGCACATCATGCAATACAAGATGGATATAGTACCATGATTATACCTTGCCTTAAAGGAGATAGGAAATTATTTAGTTATTTGCAAATGTTAAATAAATCCTAAATAGCGAACGATGGCCTCTGTGTTTTTTTTTTAATCTTTGTATATGTTTAAATGCATAATTACATGCTGCCCTATTACTGTGGAACCTCTATCCCTTTGACTGCCTTTATTTTTAATTGGGAGTCAGCACATGACAAGCTGTAAAACAGCACGTTACTGACTCCGATCACAGACTCCTGAAGTATGTGCACTGGACCAGCAACTGTTTAAACATTGGCATCATGAAATCACACTCCTCCTGGCCTGTGTAAATAATGCCAGACTTGAAAACAACTAGCACCAACCAGCTTACTACCCCCCCAACTTGGTCATTCATCTTACAAATAACTGAAAAAGTCAGAATGTTAGTAAAATTTCATTCCACTGATGTCCTGTATGTCCACACAATGCAAAGTGCAACAATAAATGTCTACAAAATCATGGGAGGGGTGTGTGTGAACGGAAAAAAGGGGGGCACTCTTCTCACAGTCTGCGATGATCAAAACCACTCAGTGCACTCCTATGAAAAATGAATCATGAGAAAAGAAAATGTTTTTTTCTTAGATTGCTGTACTTATACATTTATGATTATCCTAATAACGTATATTCAATTTAAAAAAAACACTTCTTAAAAGCTGCTGTACTTTGTTATGCAGTATTGTGCTCCCGATATGACCATACTAATTTAGACTGCAGCAAGTCCAAACTACTGTGTATCAGAAGGTGATTTAACTCCACTGTGGCAACGCCTCCTGAGGAAGGTTTTTCTGGACCTGAAGGCTGGGGGGGGGGGGGAGTGTGGTTAGTGACTCTGATTGCTTTCCAAACACTTCTTTTGTACGTTCATTATTTTATATATATTTTTTTACTAAGAAAAGTCACTTGATACACAGTACTTTGGTCTTGCTGCAGTCTAAACTAGAAATTTTATTGGGAGCACAGTACTGCATAACAAAGTACAACAGCCTTTTAAGACATGAGTTTCCCATTCTTATAATTCATTCTTCACAGGAGTGCACTGAGTGGTTTTGATAATCGCAGTTTGTGAGAAGAGTGGCCCTCCCTTTGTTCTGCACCCCCGGTGATCCTCCCCACCCCATGATTTTGAGGACATTTACTATTGGACTTTGAATTGTGAGGATGTACAAGACATCAGGGGAATGAGATTTTACTAATATCCTGACTTTTTCCATTATTTGTAAGGCAACTGATCAAGTTGAGGGGGACGAGAAAGCTGGTCGGTGCTAGTTGTTTACAAGTCTGGCATTATTTACATAGGCCAGGAGGAGGAGTCTGATTTCATGATGACGATATTTAAATAGTTGCTGGTCCAGTGCACACACTTCAGCGGTCTGTGATCAGAATCAGTGACATGTCATTTCACAGTCTGGCATGCGTTGACTCCCAATTTAAAAAAAAAATCAGTCAAAGGGATGGAGGTTCCACATTAATAGGGCAGCATGTAATTATGCATTTAAACATATACAATGATTAAAAAAACACACAGAGGCCATTGCTTGCTATTTATGATTTATTTAACATTTGCAAATAACTGTAAATCATTTCCTATTTCCTTTAAGGATTGCACAGCCATATCTACAGAAGAGTGGGCTAGACAGGACATGTCAGTAAGTAAAATTCCACCCCCACACCAGTTCCTAATCACCTCTGCCACAACAGAGAAAACCCACCTCTCTTGAAATAAGAGATGGAGGCAATGAAATGATTCATAACATATTTAATTCTTCGGCATTAATGTATAGTTAGCATGGACTCTTCTGCACAATGAATACGGTGTTTATTAGAAAAGTAAGATGTACTGCAAAATTTCAATACACTTCAAGCTGACAATAAAAAAAAGAAGAAAGGGGAGAGCCAGCAGTTGCTAGGATGAATTTAAGGGGGGATGACCAGCAGAGCAGGGAAAGTCATTCTGCCACTTTTCAGTGCCCATGTCAGGTTTCACATGGAGTAGAGCCTGCAGTTCTGGGCTTCCCAGTACAAAAGGATGATGAGTCTGCAAAGATGAAGCAACACAGGGCCACCAAAATGAGTAGAGTATGGAGGATACAAGCTGCGAAAAGAGACTAGCAGCACGTAATGTTCCCTCTGGAAAAACAGAGGCTGAAGAGGGACTAATCTCAGTGCTCCACATACTGAAGGATGTCAACAAGTTAAAACTGGTGAAAATGTTTGATCTGGTATGCTCCACTAGGAAACAAGAACATGCCCTAAATTCAAAAGTGGTAACAGCCGGGGTAATGTTAGGAGGCACGCCTTCTCCCAGAGAGTGTTGAAGCTATGGAACATGTCCTGCAACAACACAGCTCAACTGCAATGAGGGTGCCGGATAAAAAAACTTAATAGTATAGAAAGCAAATATCCGCACTCCTCAGCTGTTATATCAAAAGGCTTTATTATAAAAATGTAAGACATACCACCACAAATAAAACAGTGATGCAAGAAATGCATTGGCAAACCACTGTAGGGCAGAAAGACGTACATGTACCAAACATGTTTTTAACTTTTGTGGCATAGAAAAAATAAGTATGGGACCTAGGGGTGGCAATTTGGATGACAGATTAATTCAAAGGGAATCTTACTGGATATTTACATTGGGAGCCTTGGAATTACCAGGTCTAATTGATAGAGTTGAACTTATGCCATATTTAAACAGATGATGCAATTTCCTTTAAATGATGCTCTCTCTTATATCCGTTGTGTTATTTTGAAACTAATGTTTTTTCTCCCTTGTATGTTCTTTTTCCCAGGATTATGAGGAAATGCCTTTGGCTGCCTCTCTTAATGGAACTAAAAATAAGGACACAAATCTTTGGGATGAAGTGCATTTTGAATGGTGTATTTATTCTGCTGCAGTTGAAATGATATGTACTGTTTAGGGTTCTTTCACTAAAATATTTAACATCATTAGTGATCATTTCCATGTTTGTGTGCTGTTTAGTTTTACATAATGTCTATGCACTGAGCACTTATCAATTTATTACACTGGTATGAGCACTGTCACTCTAAGAGTATTACTATTTAAGCCCCTATGGCTGGGATATTCAAAGCAGTTGTGCATGGCGCAACTGAGTTGCACTAGCACAAGTGCAGACTTGTGCCAAGGAGCGATATTCAGTGGGAGTCAATGTGCAGCACAAATCCCATTGTGCCAATGTGCAACCACAATGAATGCAGACACAAGTGCAGGGGTCATGCCCATGAATATCCAGTGCAGTGCAATATTCAAACGTGGAACCATGGCGCAAGTACGGAACAAATACAAAATGAGCTGAGCAGACTTCAGCCTATAAATACAGGGCACACGCACACAGACAGCACTTGTGCCAGGTGAGAGGGAGAGAGAGCGAGTGACAGATCAAACAAAAGAAGGAAGGACAGACAGACAGACAGAAAGAGAGACAGAGCGAGTGAGAGACAGACAGATGGAGGCAGCCACAGATGGAGAGGGACAGAGGTGGCAGTGGAGAGGGAGGCAGGGGCAAAGAGAATGAGAGGGACAGATAGACTGGGAGACCAGGGTGACACACAGCCCACAGCAGCCGACCACCAAGGGGGATATAGGGCATCAGGGGCCATAGATAGTGTGGCCTTCTTGATGGAGGCTGTAATGAGGGGTGTGAGGGGGCAGGAAGAACAGTGACATGGCCGAGGAAGGGCCCGTCGGCGGTATGCCCGGAACAGGTGGTACCGTGCCCTCACCACCTTTGAGAACTACTCTGACATGGAGACTGTGGGATGGTACCTCCTGAACAGGGCCATTCTGAGGCAGCTGTGTAAGCTGTGCAGTGAGGAGATGCAGGCACACACAAGACAGAGCCACGCAATGTCTGTGGAGACCAAAGTGACAGCTGTCATGTGCCTGCTCGCCATGGGCACCTTCCAGAGACTGACAGAGGACACCACAAGCATAACCCAGTCAACCACATCACACCTCCTCACACAGTTCCTCAATGTTCTGCTGCCACGTGCTTCGGAATACATCCATTTCCCCAGCACACAGGCGGAGCATACAGTAACCATGCAGGACTTCCACAGGGTAGCATGTATGTCTGGAATGGTTGGGGCCATTGACTGCACCCACATGGGCATCCACACACCACCTGGCCCCAAGGGTGTGGCTTACGTCAATAGGAAGGGGCTCCTGAGTGTCAGCTGCCAGGTGGTGTGTGATGCCACGGGGCACATCACCAATGTCTGTGCCACACCCTGGGAGTGCACATGATGCATTCATCTGGCACAGCTCTGCGCTATGCCACAGGTTTGAGTGTGGGGACATCTCCATGGGCCACCTAGTGGGTGAGTATGGGATGGGCAAGGGGTGACGGATGGAGCAGGCCATGGGATGGGGAGGGCAGGATGGACATGCTGGCAAGGGCACCAGGGACAGGCAAGGGGCACAGCAAAGGATGACAGAGGGCTAACCATGTCATTATCCACACAGGAGACAGCACCTATCTACTGAGGCCCTGGCTGCTCACCCCCTACCAGTGCCCTTCATCCCTAGCAGAGAAACACTACAATGAGGCACACATCAGTACACGCAACATCATTGAGCCTGTATTCGGCATGCTGAAGGCACATTTTCATTGCCTAGACAGGTCTGGCGGTACCCTGCAGTACAGCCCCTCGAAAGCCTGTGGCCCATTCCTGGCTCACTGCATATTGCACAACATGGTCATTGACCATGGAATAGCTGTCGAGGCTGATGAGGGTGACAGTAGTAGGGACAACAGAGTCAACGGGCTGGAGGGTGGTGGACAGCACCCCCTGGGTGGAGGGATCCCTGGCTGCAATTGATGGTGCACCAGCATCATGATACCACCTCACAGGAGCACTATGGTGCACGCAGGTAGGTGGCATGAAACCCATGCATGAGCCACACACACAGGTACAGCACACAAGCAGGAGCGTGCATGGCAATGGGCATGCACACACACAGGCATTGTGCAGGGGTAGGGGAGTCAGTGGCACACAACCACACACAACTGCACACAGCATCACACAGCAACACACGTGCACCCATGCACCTACACACCCAGGTGCTGGCATGTGGCAGGGATCAGATGCATTGCACCAGTGCACAGGTGCAACCGGTGCTGAACTGCCCTCATCACACCCACGCCACATGGTACAGCAGCTGGGTAGGCACGCACCCATACAGCATGTGGCACAACACACAGGCACCACAACAGTGGTATGCATACACACTTGCCACCCATGCATGCACAGGGCAGCAGTTGCAGACTGCGGGCAAGGTGGCACACACATCAGGGCCACTGCGTGGGACCATGGCCACCACGGCCATGGGGGTGGCTGCACTGGGGTTGATCGGCAGCCACAGGCTGCTCATCAGGCACAGGTGGTGTTTGCAACAGCCTCCAGTGGTTGAACTGTGGGACCCCGACCGGGTCCATGCGGGGGGGTGTAGGCACCAAACAGGCCTGCACTAGGCGTGCCTGGGATGCCTACATCACAGCTAGGCATTGACAGTGTGGGTGTCACCCAATGCCGGGGATCATGAGATGGACAGTGCACTGCGTGGGGTCCATGGTGGCTGGCCATGCCCTGTGGCAGCCAGTAGTGCAAGGCCATCTATGATCGCATTGGAAATGTGATCCTGGAATGTAGTCGTGGCCTCCTACATGTGCTGTATTGCCGCCAGGAGCTGCACAGTGTCCCTCTCGTGCTGCTTGGCCACCTGGCACCCCTCCGCGTGCAGTACATGCACCCCAGTGGCAAGCTGCACCTGTTGCTCCATGGAGGCCCACAGCAAATAGGTGTGCTCAGCCAGTGGGTCAGTGTCCTGGGGTTTCTGGGTGGGACGCCGACCCTCCTGTGGTGACTGGCCATGTTGTGCAGTCCCCCTCTCAGGTGGATGCTGCACAGTGGGGTCTCATGGGGTATGTCCCTAGTTGGTGCCCTGGTGGTGGACCCTGCATCTGGCTGCCCTCTGCCACCCGCAGCCTGCTGCTGCCGTTGCCCATCTGGCCACTGAATGCTGCCCAGTGCCTAAGCAGCCACACCACCACCACCACCACATGGCACAGCTGTGGCAATGCACACAGCTGCACCCCCACTGTCAGGTAGCTGGGTGCGCTGCCTCTGTTGGTGTCTGGTATGGCATCTCCCCCACAACAGTGCCCATGCTGTCCAGGATTAAGGTCAGGTTGTCATCAGTGTCAGACCCCTCCCTGATCTGTGTCTCCACAAAGAGGACGCCGAGACTGGCATCCTGTAGGAACACATCCAGGGACTCATCTGACCCCATGCCCAGGACATCCGGCTGGACAGTGGTGGTATGCTGCAGCCTATCAGGCCCCCAGATGTCCATGGAGGTGGATGGCTGGTCCTCTGGGGCTGGTCCTGCTTCCACAACCTCTGCCGGTTCCCCATCCTCTGCACACAGGTGTGCCAGTGCTGAAAGAGAAAACAGGTGTGTCAGTGATGCAATGCCCACAAGTTCCCCCCCAACACAGCCACTGCATGCTGTGCATGGCCAACATATGTACCATGCAGTGATGGGCTGCCACCTATCTGGAATCCTCCTCCTGGCACACCGTCCACAGTGCTGCGGTGCATGGTGGCTGCCACCAACTCCTCCTGCACCGTGAGCTGTGGCGCATCTGCAGGCCCCCCTCCAGTGACATTCCAGGCCACATGGATGGCCGCCACCTTCTCCTTAATGCGCCTCTTGTCCATGCCCACCTTCTTGAGGCACTCCTGCATTGACTGCTGGTGGCTGCCCTGCTGGTTCACACATGCCACCATCTCCTCTCAGGCCCCAGCCCTGGCCTTTGGTATGCCCATGGCACCACTCAACAGTGGCTCCCTGTTGAGGTAGACCTCAAACAGGGCCTCTGATTCTGCCTTAGTGAAGTTGGGCCTGCACTTGCGAGCAGGCCCATGCTCCTCACCCTCTTCATGTTCCCACATGTTGCTTCCTGTGGACATGGACAGCACAGTGTGTCAGTGGCAGCAGCACCCTATTCCATCTCCCCTGCTGTGCTGGCTGGGCTCAGTGTGCTCCAGCTGCATGCGCAACTTACCTCAACAAGATGCAATACTGGTCCATGGCCTGTGCCGATCCGTGGCACTTTTATAGCGCATCGCATGCAAATGAGCTTTGGTGCAATGGTAATAACATGCTAATTCCCTCAGTGTGCCACACATTGGCTGATGAGCTCATTTGCGTGTGGCAGCTGAATATCACGATTTTGCTTCATGTGCAATGAAATTGTTCCATAGCAAGTCGCGGCACAATGTGCATGCATGCTAGGTGTGCAGGACTGCAGTGCCCATGTGCCCGGATGGTGTACTGTCACCTATTGCACACTGTGCATCCACTGCATGATAGGGACCATGGTGCCTGCTATTGCAGTCATGTACACTGGTGGCAGCCAACCTCTGACCCTTGCTGTGACCTCTGTCCCTGGGTGACCCCCGCACCCGTGACCACACCTAGCCATGCCCATGCCGTGCATCTCTGAGACTGCGCGATGGGTGGATTCAGTGCATGCCCCCTTGGCCCGTGCATCTGGTGCATACAGTGGCCTCGTATGCCTACCACCACCATTTTGCTCAGTGGCTCACACCTGAAACATGGCTCAGCAGGGAGCAGGATGAGCGGCCAACTGGATGCAGGTTGAGCTAGTCAATCTCGTGGCCTGCGTTCAGCCCCCATGCACCCCAACTGTTTGGGCAGGCACCACTGCAGCTGCCCTGGGTGGCTGTGTGGCAGGCCAATGTTGTCTAACTGAGGCAGCACACAGGGGTGGCCAGGATGGGGGAGCAATGTCACCACCACTACGGGGACCTGACTTGGAGGGACCCAGAGAGCCTCAGGAAGCTGGAGGTGCATGTCAGGCATGGGGCTGTGCCACAGAGAGGTGAGTAGGCCCATCATGCATGTGTGCCCTGGTGCTGTACTGTGGTGTTGGCTAGGCTGCCTGGCATGTCCTGCAGGGTGGTGTACTGCCATCATGCGCATTGCTGGGTGGCATTGCCCTCCGCCACTTGCATTGCGATGCCACTGTGCAGGACGTGTCAGACAGGGGCTCACCCTGTGCATAGGGGTGGGGGTGGTGGGCAGCTGCTGTGGTTGGATACTGATGTGTACCTGTTTCTGTTTCATTTCCAGGGCCAGAAAACTGAAGATGGGCAGCACTAACAGGATGCCAGGCCGCAGTGGCCCAGAGTGGAGGAGCGGCTCCAGCACCAGTGGGGCCACAGAGGGCAGGTAGGCACTGATATTATCCTTCACACCGTCATTGGGCTGGTGGTGGGAGCATGGGTGCCAGCATGGCCCCCTGTGCCATGGCAGCTGTGTGTGTCGCGCTGTGGATGGTGCCCGCAACTGTGGTGCATCCATTAGACATGAGTGCTGGCTGCTGGTGGGGTGGGTGTGCGCCCGGCTGCCACTGGTGTTGCTGTGGTACTGCTGGAGGACTGTGCCATATGACTGCCATGGCGCAGTCAGATGGTCACTGTGTGGTGGGGACCACCACTGTGCGCTGATGTGGTGTGCCGCATTGCTGGTGGGCATTGGCCCACACCCTTGTGGGTGGCCTGTACGGGCCCTCCAGGGGTGTGTGTGTTCCCACTGCCCAGTGCGCACTGTGGATGGGCATGGTTCCCTGGGACATTGCACTGATCACCTATCCTGTCCCTTGCCCTAGGTGTCCAGCGGTGGTGCAGGAGGCCCCTCTACTGCCGGCTCCTGTGACAGTTGATCCTCATTACATCGACGATGATGGAGGCTGTGCTGGCTGCAGGTCCGGCGGATGCTGTTGGTGGACAGAAGGCAGTGACGTCTGCAGGTGGTGGCAGGCCATGGCCGTCACTAGTCGGGCCCTGATTTCCCCTGTTTTCCCAGCCGTACCTCCCCCCTCCAGTCCCTCTTCCCACTGTACATTCCCTGTTCCCTACCTCTACCCTCACTTTCCTACCTTCCCCCACAACCTTCTCTTGTAAATAGTTGTTTTGCACAATATATTACTTTTGACATACCTGCCTGTGTCTGTGGCTACTTTGCAGGTAGTGTGGGGGGCCATGCTGCAGTGGCCTAGTGCCTGTCCAGGTGGTGTGCATGTGTTAGGGTGCATGTTGTGCTTCTGTGGATCACTGCGATGTGCTGCAGTGTGTCCCACTGTGGTGGCATCCCTCCCCTCGGTCGGTGACTGTGCCTTGGGGTGCCCATGGGACAGCTGTCTGGGTTGTGTGGTGGGTGTGTGTGCTTTACTGCATGGTCCTGGGTGTGGTCTGCCCTGGTCTGGATGTGCAGGGGGGGCATGGCCTGCAGCCTGGGGGGGCCCCTTGGCTGCCCTCCATCCACCATTGGCACCCCCGGTTGCCTACTGTCTGTGCCACTGTTGTGTTCTGGGGTGGGGGTCTGGGGGTCTGTGTGTGCCCTGCTGTGCCCAGCTGGTGGTGGCCTCCTGTGGCCTGTCACTATACTTCCATGGCTCACCTCCCTGTGCCATGCCCCCCTCTGTTTCTCTGTTGCTCTGCTCCCACGGTTGCCCTGGGACTTCTCTGCCTGCCCATGGCGCACCTGTGGTTGTGTCATGGTGCATCCACAGTTGCACCATGGCTCAACTGTGCCATATTCAGCCGGATTCCGCTGGTGCAGTGCGGCCAGCACAACCTCTGAAAATGGCTCCTGTTGCACCACAGTGCATCAGAGTTGCTCTGTGCTGGACTTGCACCAGCCTTTGGCACATTTCTGAATATCTGGGCCTATGTTTGTACCATAGAACCATCACCCTGATGATGTACTAAGTACTCAGCTGATCATGGTTCTTATCGGCGATGATCTGCCTGTGTTTCATTTGTGACAGTATATTTTAAATTTTTCTAATAAAACCTTTTGGTATAACAGCTGGGGAGTATGGATATTTGCTTTCTGTAACCTATAGAACAGCCTACCAGTTGAGAAAATGGACACAAAGACAGTACAGGCTCTCAAGGTAAGCCTGGACAAATGTGTGCTCACCAAGGACAGCACAGACCAGTCTGGTTGGTAGAGTGGGTAGGAAATGTCGATAAATTAGAACATGTTTGCACAGCATATGTGTTGGTCCCTGTTTATGAAGCTACTGCCAGGGAGGAGGATTTGATGGCTGTAATGTTCCTTCTAGCCTTAATTTACTATGCTACTATGTTTGTCAGGGGTCACCAGTGCCGCAGGCATGATTGGTCATTGCATCTTCTGGTGCATCCCTAGACAAAGATCAGTCTAACCATGTTGTTGAGCTCTTCCTCTAAATTGCAAGTACTTACTGTACATCATTTTTAGTTGTTGTTAGGCCACTAGATAATAGCTCTTTGGACAATTTCTCTACATTCGAGTATCTAGGTTTTGAATGGACTCACAACATACAGTCAGGTAATAAACATGCCAAGAGTTTGTTAAAGAAACTAAGAACAAAAACTGGTTTATGTTCAAGCATGAAAACTTTTTGCTGTATAAAATTAAAGCATCAATTGTACTTCACAAACTTTTCCCTTTTTTGGATTATGCCATCATTTTTATGATAAAGCATCACAGTTCCTGCTTTCTAAATTGGACATTTCACAGAATTGTTAAGCAAGATTTATTCTCAGCTGTTCCGACAACACTTAATTGTCACTTCAGAACAGAAGACCTTTGCATAAACTGCTTTTCTTATTAAAGCATGTTCAGGGTTCAGTAACAAAGTATTTATTTATTTATTTATTTTACCAGGAGAGACTCACTAAGCTGATAGCTTGTTTACAGGTGCAGCCTGGGAGCACAAGTAAGTTAAGTGACTTGCTCAAGGTCACACAGCATGCAAGTGAGAGCTGTGGGATTCAAACCCAGGTCTCCAGGTTTGCACCTTAGAGCATTAAACCACTGCACTATACTGCTTTCATGTTCCCTGTCTGTGCTCTTAAATCATCAGACTCCTTGGACTTGATTTTACTGAGGTTTAACACAACACAAGGTAACTCAACGTTGAACTAAATTTGTCCAGCTCCCTGGAAATTTCTTCCTCCTTTTTTGCAGTCTACATATTATCTGGGTCATCAAATCTCTTCCATTTGCTCTACTTTGTGGCGCAATGTCTGCTTACAATGTATTCAGCTGTTTACAATACGTATGTTGTATTAATATTGTATAATGTTAAAGCATTTCTTTTCTGTGTAGGACATCATTGAAGGTTAATTCTATGCAGTGGTTCCATCCACTCAGTTAATTATTCATTTATTTGTTTATTTAAAAGTTTCACCAGGAAGACATGCTGAGCAAATTGCTCATTTACAGATGTGTCCTGGGGGTAGGGAACAGAGGACCAAGTGCAGCAACATTGGTGTTACAGAATGTAAAGTGCTATGCAGACAATAACATAGGTTACAAGGGATTAATTACACTAACATTGGTACAATTATTTACACTAACATTGGTAGTACAGAGGAGATTACATGAGGACATAAACCAGTTATATAATAATTAGAAAGACAACACACTTATAAATTTCCAGGGCCTTGTTGACTATGCTAAGTATTTAACAGGACTATACACTCTAGTGGCAAAGGGGAGGTGGGATGGTGGTTGGACCACTTCGGTAGTGCAGAGTCAGGGGATTTATCCTCTTTAATAAACTGACTTATTCTAGGGGACTACTATTTTTATAGCACTAAAGTGTTTTGCAATTCTCACACTGAGATTCTTTTCTGTGTGTCCCCAAATAGTAAGCACCAAAACTACATGTCAGTACCTAGCCCCTTCCATGATACAGTTGATAACATCTTTAATAAACAAGGTATCCCCTGTTCTGGTATTTATAGGATGATCCATTTTTACCAAAAACTCACACCTGTGGCAAAGACTGCATTAAACTTTTAGGAGATTTATGGTGCAGATAGTTTGGTGTAACCAATGGTTGTTTTATTTTTACTATCAAATCTCTTAAGGTTTCAGGCTCTCCTATATGACACCATGATTGGTTCCCTAGTCAGTGTATCCAGGGCTGGTTCTATTGTTAAACCCTACTTGCTGTCATAGTGGCATAGATCAGGAAGCATAGGCAGACCAGGAGAAATTATAACATTTGCAAGCAGCATTTATTATTATCAATATCAATAAAACAGAAAAGATAAAATTGAACAGAATAGCTCTTCATAAAGGCAGTACAAATTTAAAGGACTCATAAACAGAGGTTTTATAATCTGCCCTCCAAAACCACAGAACTGTAGGTTAGAGGCTTACCTACTTAATGCTGTGCTCCGTTTGCCTTGCTCTGTGGGTAAATCCATATTTGCTATGTTGGGAAGGTGTCAGTGAGTTGTAAACAAATCCCCAGTTGCTGTTTAGGCACTTCACTGCAGTAGCTACCTAAAATGGCTGCTACATTCTCACGTGATGATGTCAGTGGAGCAACAGCACTCTGGAGCAATAATGCAGTCTGAATGGGGACGTTGGAATAAATTATTGAAATAACCTTAAGGAAGTGCTTTTCCTCCAAATCCTTTATTGTGCAGGCGTGTTGCAGGTGTGAAAGAATAGAAACAGTAAGTGAAGGAAGGGAGATAACAAGGGAAATTGTGGGCATTGGAGTGGCCAGTTCCTAGATGCCACAAAAAAAGTTGATTGTTCAATAAGACAGGCAAGAGACAAACAAGAGGCAGAATAGGAGAGGACAAAGCAGATCTTTGCTTTTGACTCTCTGCATTACAAATGGGACATGGTCTTACCTAGCCCTGTCACACTTGCCTGATCTGTGTGCTACAGTGTATAACATCTCAATGCTTTCTTTAGATATATGAATCTGCTTACCCCTCCAAAGAGCATCCCTGGATTTTTGGTCCAAAACAGTTCAAGCCTTCAATAGCTCCTTGCTGTCATAAACCCTATTCATGAACTGGAAATCAATTCTCCTGCTTTGTTTTAGAAAATCTCCCAAGAGCTACAGTTTTTCTAATCTGTAAGAACTGACCCTGAGGGATGGATGTTCCTGCTTGTGTGGCAGAGGTAGCAGCTGGTTGCCAAGATGATTTTATAACATTCAATGGGTTTCATGTACAAATCTGTATAAATCCATTCCCTCACTACCATCATTCAGTTTTATTTATTTAGTTAAAATTTTGTGACTGGGAAAAGCACACTGAGCCAAGGCTCATTTCCAGATGTGACCCGGGGACAAAGTAAACAGCATAAACATTGGCCAACAAAAGTACAAAATACAAAATAGCAACAAACATATCAAATAAATACATTGGTTGGTTTGGTTGTAGGTAAAAAAATACAGTAGCAAATGGGGATAGAAACATATGCTGGAGCAAAATTGCCAGGGTAGCAGATATAAGATGAGACAGAAGGCAGAGGCGAGTGCAGGGGCTTTTGGTTGTAAGATTAAGCAGAGACAAAGCAGTGTCTGCAACAGAGGCTGGGAAAGGAGATGCTTACATTCAGGACTGGCAGAGGAAAGGCAGGCTGGGGGGATAATTCCTAGGAAAGGGTGGTACAACAGGAGGAGAGCTAGTGTAAACTGAATGACTTAGCACAAAGGTGTGAGGGAGAGCAGAAGTTTTTCAAGAAGGGTAGAGGGCGGCTGAGCTATAAGGGAAGAAAGGAAGTGCAAAAAGATTGGCAAGAAATGCAGGATGGATTAGCAGTCCCAGTGAAGTAAGATGAGTTTAAGTACTACCAGCCTAAAGCAGTCTATGCAGTTCAAGAAGACAGCAGCAAAGACTAACAGAAATGCTATGGTGCACAGCTAAAGGGTTCTTGAGCAGAAGGGAGGAGGTTATCCTGCTGCTGTACAGATTCTTGGTGGGGCTGCACCTGAAACACTGTATGCAGTATTGGAGTCCTTACCTGAGTAAGAATGTAAACCAACCTGATGCAGTGCAGAGGAGGGTGGCAAAGAAGATTCAAGGCCAACAGGATAATATGTATGAGAACAGGCTGAGAAACCTCAATGCGTACTTGCTTAAGGAGAGGAGGGAGAGGGGGACATGGATGAAAACTTCAAGTATATCAAAGGAATAAATAAGGGGGATACTGGTAATCTCGTTTGCCTGAGTAAAAGGAAGGGGGCAGTTACAGAGTGAGTGGTGTTGAAGTGGAATGAACTCCCATCAGAGGTTGTTAGCTAGAAGATGGTGGTCAGTGAAGAGGGGGTGGGTCTGGATGAAGGGGAGAGTCAGAGTTGTTGGGGAGGGGTGCAAAATCCCCTATAAATTACAGGAATTGGGGCTCTGCATTGAGCTGACTAGGTAGACTGCATGACCTTTGTTTGCTGACTTGTTCGTATTTTCCTATGTACGTATAGTATAGAATGTATGTTTGTAAAGTTTAACAAATTTCTAAATCAAGAAACTCAGTTATTTCTATACTACTCGGCATTAAATTTTAGATTAAAATGTAAGTCCTCCAGATAAGTTACAAATCTTCAAATTTCCTTTCTACTGCCTTGTCCATAACCAGCAAGTCAGATATAAAACTTTTCAATCATTCAGATTTGATTAAAAGGTATTCATTTCAGGGGAAATTATGGTCTTCTTCTCTCTCCTCCTGATAGATATATAATATTGTAAAGCAGGGCCCCAATTTCCATTTCCTTAATCGGAAGATACTGTTGGTTTAAAAATAAGAACACATTACATTGAAGTACCACTTCTGCCAGATCAAGGACACATTATTTGGTTGGCCAATAAATTGTTTTATTCAGTCCTAATTAGCAGTCTAATGCCTTCAGGACTCCCTCAAGGATAAACATAAAAACACAGAATTTGCTGGTAGATAAGGAACACTTAGCCCACTCAGTCTGCCCAGTTTGTCCCTGCCTATGCTGACTCTGGAGAACTTACCTAATCTCCAGCTACTGTTTGTATAGGGGGCTGGATTTTCATTGGGGGGGCATCCGGGAGTTCTGGCACTATTTTCGTGCAATTGAGCAACTTGCAACAATAAGTTACACCACATTAAACATGATCTGTCTTTCTGGTGCAATTGTTACAATGTACACTCAGAAAATAATGAGTCATTTTTTCCTTAAAGCAAGTAAACTGATGCAAATGAGTAAACATGTTTAAGAATAGTAATAACATATTTTGGCACATTTAGCTTGATGCATTAACAGCCTAAGATCATGAATTGCATCTTTGTCATCACTTTTGGTTAGTATCTTAATCTCCTTCCAACTGTTGCAGGCCGCTGTCCTTTCAGGTGACCCTTGTGTCAAATACAAGACCATACAGAAAGTCATAACTAACCTGTTCTAAATGATTCATTTACTGTAGAGTTTCAGAAACAGAAACTGGCTGATCAAATATTGTTTTTTAAGTTCCTTCCAACCAGTGCAGGCCCCTGTCCTATCCTGGTCTGAAGCACCCCACCCAGCCCTGTCACTCGGTTTCTCAGGGACATACCTTGATCCCAGATGTTCCTCCATGACCCCTCCCCACCCCCGGTGCGATTGTCTGTGGTCATACAAAAGTCACAGGTTACCAATTAGAATGTTTTAGACACGTTAATGATCAGACTAACTATCAACAAGTGACATACAACCCCACAATAGAAATTGCAGAAATGGTAATAAGATTCCTGGTGGAAGGCTTGGAACAGGGTTACATAACTGAATGGGAAAGAAGGGCACTGTTAAATAAAACACCAATTGTTCCTGTGTTTTACACAATCCCAAAGATTCATAAAGACCCCTACAGCACCCTCGAAATACCAACTGTAGTAGTGGGTATTATGTTGATGCTTGAACCCCTTTCTACTTATGTTGATTTCCACAGAAAGGGTCCGAATGGGACAACAGAAAGGGTGCATTAAACATACAAGCCACATTCTAAATATTTTGGAGGACATAAACAGGAACAATGCTAATTTAGAATATATGATAACAGCAACCATGGAAGTACAGCATATTTACACTTCAATACTATGTGAGTTAAACCTGATTAATTTGAAGGAAAGTTTAAAGTACAGAAAAGATGGTGAGGAGGGTAAAAATGAGTTCCTACTAAAATTAACAGAATTAGTTCTAACTCAAACTTACTCTCAATTTGAAAAACACTTTTGCAATCATGTAAAAGGCACGGCCATGGGTTCCACCATGGCCCCATCATACGCGTGCCTATACATGTCTGGCATTGAGAACCATTTTATGACCAACCCTTTGTATAATATGTACTATAAAAATATATTTTAGGGTAGAAGTATAGATGACTGATGATATAGATGATATGGTCATGCAGCCAGGAACAGCTGATGACATTCCATGAATATCTTTACAACAGTACAGATCATACTAAATTTAGTACGGAATACAGTGACACAAAAATATATTTTCTTGATTTGTAAATTTTTAAACAAGGCATCGGGTTAGAAACCAGGCTCTACAGAAAGAATATGGACAGAAATAGGATTCAAAGAGGGAGCAACTTTCATTACCCTCCACAGAAGAACATAATATACCATATGTGCAGTACATTAGGGATCGCAGAAACTGTTCTAGAGGCAAGGATTTTCAGACCAACTGTACAGATTTAATTAAATAATTTCTTGGAAATGGATATTTCCAGAGGGTGGTCAGGGAGTCAGAGCATAGAGGAAAAGCCATCACAAGGGCAAGCACTTTGGTACCAAAGGCTAGAAGTCAAAAAGGACTACATTAGATATTTTGCATCAAAACATATTCAGACACATTTCAACAGAGAAGAAGAATAAATAGTGGGATGTGCTGAAAGCAGCACCAGAGGGTGAAAGGACTTTCCAAAATAGACCCCATTTAGTAAAAACGGGAGCAAGGCATATAAGGGATAGGACCGTACATGCCCAGCACAAGACACGAGTAGAACTGGTAACCAATACATTGAATAGAAAAGTCAACTTTTCCTGCCTGCAGCAGTACATTCAAAGTGAAGAACTTCAGAAATCTGGCAAGAAACAAAATGATTGAGATTAGGGACTTTATTACATGCCAAACTACATTCATTGTTTACATTTTTGAAATGTCCCTGTGACTTTGTGCATGATGGAGAAACCACACGCGCTTTAAAAAGATTGCTGGAACGCAAAAGTAATATCAAAAGAGGGGACGAGAGATCCCCACTGGCAAGACATTTTAAGGAAATGGGACATCCAATACCGAGTCTGAAGTTTTTTGGTTTGGAACATGTGCCCCCTTTACAAAGAGGGAATGATGGAGAAAAAACTGCTGTACAAAGAGGCATACTGGCTCGACAGATTAAAAGCCATGGAAAGTAGATATGGACTAAATGAAGAAATGGTCTGGCTTCCAATCAGTGGTGGGCAGAGTGTGCTAAATTCGCTCCGCGAAGTGATACACGGAGTAACGCGGAATCCGCAAAGTGTTCTGCAACGTGAAGCGGAGTATTTCGCGTTATAATGGGGAACATGAAGTCCATTGAAAACAATGTCTTCATGTTACTCCGCCTTCCCCAAGCCACTTCTCCACCAATTTTAAAGTGAAGTAACACTGAAATCAATGCACTTTGCCTTGTTATTGAGTTCCAAAGCGAATTTGCAGTGCTTCATGGGATTGCAGGTCACATGGGCTCTAGATTGTTCTGCACAACCTCAGTTCTGTGTAGTGTATGTGTAGTGGAAGATTGAGACAGTTTTCTCTCAGATCTGTGCCATTCAAATCCTCTAAAAGCTGTTAAAAAAGCCTTTTTGAGCCTTTTTTTTGTTTGCTCAAAATTTAGTACATTGATTGTAGGAAACCCTCCTGTGCGCATATCATTGAGTGTTTATTGTTTGTGTGTGAATTTTTAATGTTAATTTAGAACAGTCAGTCTGTGTACTGTGAAGTGCGCTTTGGGAGAGGGGCGCATCTGTGGTGTAGGTAGATTAACTGGGAGAAAAAGGCAGTCTTTCTGTTTTGGTTATATTTTTCTTGTATAACTGTGTTAATGTACACAGTAATATTTTCAGAAATTCTTGGCATTTTTTGCTGATTGTGGTGGTACAGCAGTTTATAATTTCAGTTTGTTTAAAACATTTGGTTGTATTACTAAAGGTTTTCAATTTGCTACACATTACTTGTAGTGTATGTGAGTGTGTGTGCAATGCATGCATGCCATTAAATCAGATACCATTTATTGTGCCACAGAGTAATTGCAGCAGTGTGAACTTGCTATCCACTGTACCTGCATGAATTTTTTGTACTGCTTGTGGTATCTTTACTGGTAATAGTGGACTGTTACTGCCGTGCACTAACCCCCCCAATGGCAAAAGGTATTCTTTTCCAAATTTGGATTTCTGATGGTGAGCACTGGTTAGGTGTTGTTGTTGTGCCTTTGTGTCTGCATCTTTTTAGTGTGCAGCGCAATCTTAATCCGTCTGTGCATTTGCATCTCTTTAGGGCCCAATCTCCATCTGTTACTTAAGTCACAGTTGTTTCTTTGGCTTCCCTTCAGAATACTGGTGTGGTGCTCACAATTCACGATCACGTCACAAATCACAAAATGTATGTTTTGTAGTATCTCTCCAGGCTTCACCACTGTACCCATTGATATGAGTTTTCAAGCTGGTGAGTTTTGTGAACAGCCAGGTCATCAGGGAAGAATAGCCATAGGCATTCACATTCCCAATATGCTCGTCAGCTCCTAGTCCGAGAAAAATAAATTCATATTTCATGGTCAAGAATGCCGTCACGATTCCCGATCACATCACAAATCACAAAATTCATTTTTTTACTAGTTACTTGCATCATGTTAGCCTGTTTTGTAGTATTTCTCCAGACTTCACCACTGTACTCATTGATATGAGTTTTCAGATTGGGGAGTTTTGTGATACAGGTCATTGTCATCAGGAAACTACAGTCGTAGGCATTTGCATTCCTGTACAGCATGTGAGTTACAGTACTGTAAGCCATGTGATGTGTGGGCCCGGGGATGCCAATATTGTTGTCACTCCTCCTTACTTCAGATTAAGGCAGAATGGCAATGAGAAGTCACAATCACAATAGCAAGGTGAAATGGGCATTTCATTCTGGCCACTCTGCATAGCGGAGTGACAACGCAAAGTGCCCACTTCACGGGCACTTCACTGGTGGAATTTTAATTCACTGCATCTCTAAGATGGGAGACTTTGCATGTCTTGTTACACTCTCATTTCACTTCGTCAGCAGTGGGGAATTTTCTGGACACAAGACAGTAACAGTTTGGGGATGAACATTAATTCTGGTGACTTTGTCTGACAACTACCCTGATGACTGAGTGTGCCATTAATTCTGGGAGACTTTGCATTTCTTGTTACTCTCTCATTTCACTTCGTCAGCACTGGGGGATTTTCTGGAGACAAGACAACAGTAGCATTTTGGAGATGCACATTAATGCTAGTGACTGTGTGTGTGGGGGGCTGCCAATGTTGTTGTCACTCCACCTTACTTCGTCTTAAGGCAGAATAACAACGTGAAGTAATAATAACAAGGCGAAGTAGGAATTTCATGCTGGCCACTCCGCAAAGCAGAGTGACAATGCAAAGTGCCCACTTCGCGTTCACTTTGCCTGTGAAATTTAAATTCACTGCATCTCTACTTCCAATACTATGCATGAATAATAGCATTTGAGGAATTCAGCTGTAGAACTGTATTGGCATGTACATGTAACATTTATTATATAGTAACATGTATTTTTATTACTTTTTGCCACTCATCTGATATTTCAATGTGACTCACCTTGTGACCCGTCCTGTGTCTGTTTCTACAGTAGTATAAGTCCCAGTGATAGGTTTAGTAGGTATTTCCTATCACAGTGTTTTACACAGAAACATAGAATTTGATGGCAGATAAGGATCACTTGGCCCACCTAGTCTGCCCATTTTCCCTACCAGTTTCATATACCGCAGATCCTAAACGATCTGTGGCTTACCTTCTCATTCCTTTCACTAGCATTCCTTTATGTTGTCCCATGCATTTTTTAATTCCCCTACCATTTTTGCCCCTACAACCTCTGCCAGGAGGCTATTCCATGGACCCACCACCATTTCCGTGAAAAAAATATTTTCTCACATTACCCCTGAGTCTACCACCCCTCTAATCTCATATCATGTCCTCTTGTTCTTGTACATCTTCTTTTATGAAAGATGCTACCATCTTGAAACTTATTTATACCCTTGAGGTATTTGAAAGTCTCTGTCATATCCCCACCTCTCTTTCAGGGAATACATATTGAGATCCTCTAGTCTCCTCTCACATGACTTTTGGTGCAGCCCCTGCACCATTTTTGTCACCCTTCTCTGAACTGCTTCCACCCTGTCTATGTACTTCTAGAGATGTGGCCTCCAGAACTGGACACTGTACTCTAGATGAGGTCTCACCAGTGTTTTATATAGTGGCATCATCACCTCCTTCCTTCTGCTGGAGATACCTCTCCCTATGCACCCCAGCATTCCACTGGCTCTCCTCACACCCTTCCCACATTTTTTGGTAACCTTTAGGTCATCAGATATGATTACTCCCAGGTCCCTTTCCTGTTCGGTGGCTGTCAGTACCACCCCCCCCCCCACCGTATACTCCTCTTCTGCATTTCTGTACGTCAAGTGCATGATCTTGCACTTTTTTGTATTGAACCTTAGCTGCCACACCCCTGACCACTCCTCAAGCTTGCTTAAGTCCCTTGTCATTTTCTCAATCCCTCCTGGAGTGTCAACCCTGTTGCAGATCTTTGTGTTGTCTGCAAAGAGACATACATTCCCTTCTAGCCCTTCTGCAATGACACTTATGAAGACATTAAAGAGGACTGGTCCAAGCACAGATCCCTGTGGGACCCCGCTGGTCACCCCCTCTCTTCAGATTGAACTCTGTTCACCACCACCCTCTGTGTCAAATCGATCAGCCAAATTTTGACCCAATTTACCACCCTGAAACCCACTCCAAGGCTGCCCAGCTTGTTTATAAGCCTCCTATGTGGGACAGTGACAAAGGCCTTCCTGAAATCCAGGTAGGCCATGTCCACCGCCCTTCCCTGATCCACTTCCCTAGTCACCCAATCAAAGAAATCTATCAGATTTGTTTGACAAGATCTTCCCACTGTGAATCCATGCTACCTTAGATCCTATGCTCCATTGGATTCAAGATATATCACAACCCTTTCTTATAGTGGTGATTCCACTAGTTTCCCCACCAACAAGGTCAGGCTGACTGGCCTGTAATTGCCAGCTTTCTCCCTGTTTTCACTTTTTTATTTATTTATTTAAAGTTTGGTGACCAGGAGAAGCACACTGAGCAGAAGCTCATTTCCAGCTGCAACCCTGGGAAAGGGGAGAAGGGATTGAATAAAACAGCTGCAATAGTCAGGAAGATACAATAGCTGAGGTAGAGATATAGTGTACAAGTGCAAATAAATATGAAGAGATATGCTCACTGCAAGTACTACAAAAATACATAATGGTAGTGTTCCATGGAGCATGACAGAACAAGATATTACTGCACAGCAGCATGAACTGACTTGTTCAACTACTGGAGGAGAGCGGGCAGTGGAGGGGAAGTGGGAGGGAGATACGAGTAAGAAATAAGAGAAGGGGAGGGAATGAGGGGAGGGAGAAAAGGTTAGAAAAGTGGGGAGAGGGGAGACGGGGAGAGGGAAGGAATACTGTTACCAGGAGTGGGGACTACAGAGGTGGAAAGCATGTACAGGAGAAAGGGAAGGAGTGGGAAAGGGCATGTTTAAAGGAGTGAGGTGAGGAAGACAGTCGGAATGAGGAGGGGACAAAGTTCCAGATATGGGGAACGTGGTAAGAGGGCAACTAAAATGGTGCAGGGTCTGGAACAGAAGCCATATGAAGAGAGACTAAAGGAGCTTAATATGTATACCCTTGAGGAAAGGAGGGAGAGTGGGGACATGATAGAAACTTTCAAGTACCTCAAGGGATTCAACAAAGTCCAAGAGGGTAGCATCTTTCAGAAAAAGAGATGTGCAAGAACAAGGGGTTACCATTTGAAGATAGAGGGGGATGGCTCAGGGGCATGGTGAGGAAGTATTTTTTTCACAGAGAGGGTGGTGGATGCATGGAATGGCCTCCCTGAGGAGGTTGTGGGGTAAAAAAACATTGGGGGAATTCAAGAATGCATGGGACAGACATAAGGCAATTCTGGTGGGGAGTAGGAAGAAGTAGGCTGTTGTTAACTAGGATCTGCAGCTTATCGAATAGGTAGGCAAATGGGCAGACAAGGTGGGCCAAGTGGTCCTTATCTGCTGTCAAAGTCTATGTTTCTATGTCTTCTGCTTGTTTAGTTATAAAAAAAAATCATAGGCATGAATGTCAACTCTAATAAACTTTCTGCCTTACCTATAAATGTGTACGAAAACTTATTCCTAAGTGATTCTACCAATAGTCCTATCTAGTTGTCTAATCTAGGGATTGTTTCTTATCTTATCTTTCAAATTGTTTAATTCTTGGAGGAAGGAGTAATAATGGAAAAGGTTACCTGAAAGTGGCCCATAGGGCCAAGGAAGGGATGAAAAAGTTAAATCAAACCAGCTTCCTGTTGGGTCTATCCAGGGGAAAAAACCTTGAGAGGGTGGGTTCCTAGTACACTTCTCCTGAGAATCCCAAGGCAGCCTCTGGAGCCAGGGGTCGACACACCCCATGGGACCTGTTCCCTAGTGCCTAAAGAAAATGAGTAGATAGACTGGTGAGAAAACCAGAAAAATGTGTCTAGCTGGAGAGGTATGTGAAATCTCTGCCTCCCCAAACTCTCAGAATTACTAGAAGGTCAAGGTAATGTTTGGTGAGCCTGCCATCTCTCCCAGCCCCTCCAATGTTCCACATTTTTGTCCTGCTGGAGGTGCAACCAAGCAGTCAGCAGCTCCATCTCACATACTGTTTTCATTCTAGATTCCCACTCTTCCTGTGTAGGAACTTGTGATGAGAGCCATTGTGAAGTTATGCACCACCACCATGCAAATCAGAACCATTCTGCTGGTGTCTGAGTTTAACCTGGATTCACCTGGCAGACCCAGAATTCATCAACCCAGCTCCAAGGGGATGTCCACCCCTGTGACTTCAAGAGTAAGTTTTTGGATCATCCTCCAAAATAGGGCCGGCAGTGGGCACTGCCAGAAGATGTGTTAATGTGTACCCTTGGCCCCGCATCATCTCCAACATCTATCCGAGTAGGAGAATTAGTAGTGTTTTATGATGGTGGAGGTTCTAAAAAAATCTACCACGCTGGCGACCTGGGTTCAGGAATGAGCACGCGTCATCGGGAGCTGGTAGGGAAGGAGAGGGGTTGCGCATCCGATGGACTGCTCTCCCTCTCCGTGGAGGGGGTTCAAGACGGTCAGCGCCCAATTGCCCCCTGGTGGGGACTGGGGGTCGGGGATGCACACCGTACACTGGGTAGGAGTCAGGGGTAGACGCCAGGATGGGGGTGCTTGTTGACATGTGCACACTCCTGGATGCTGGCGTCATTGCACGCCCACCGACCTCGGGGGGGGGGAAACAGTGGAAAAAGTGGCACCTCTCGCATGGCTTGATGGCCGTCTGCGAGTGTTCATCAGGTGCTTGCACCCGAGCTGGATCCATGAAGGGTAGGGAGTTAGGGGGCTCCCTGCTGCCCCGCTGTGGGGGGTAAGCCACAGGTGTTTCAGGGTGCCGACGGTCCCGATCAAGATGGACGGTGGCCGGATCCCCGGCAGGATGCGAGAAAAAATGACAGGGGTGCAAAAAGGTGGCCAAGGAGGATAAATAATCAATAATAAAAAAAAAAAATCTGACCAAAACTTTCCAATAGAATTTTCTCCATTGGGGGAGGCCGTGACCTTTCATCTTCTGGCCAATCGTTTCTCCCACTCACCCTCAGGTATTACTATCCCCACTTCCTGTTCCCACGCTTCCTTTATATTAGTTATAGTATTATATTGCACCTTCTGAAGAAGGTTGTAGATTCCTGCTATATATCTCTGGGGATCCCCCATTTTAACTACCCAGTAAATGTAGTCTTCCCACTCTGGGGGTGTTCTAGTGAGATTCTGCAAGTTCCCCAGAGAGCTAATAAGGTATCTAGTTTGCATATATCTTAAAAATTTGGAGTTCCCCCATCCAAACTTCTCCCTTATCCTACTGTAAATAATACAGTGTCCAGTTTCTATAAATTGTGAAAATCTAGTAATCCCCTTTTTCTCCCATTTGGCATAGGCCGAGTCTAATCTGGGGGTTGGGGGCAAAATTGTCTTTATATCTGATAAGAGACATATGGTCCAGTTCCAAAGGAGTGTGGATAAGTCGTCAAACGTTTTGGAGTATTTTCCAACTATGAAGCACCCATTTGTTTTTAATGGTTTATATCGCATCAAGTGGGGGGTGTGGTATGCTGGTCAGAGCTAGACTGAAAAGGGTTTGTGCAGCTACCCCAGCATCCTCTATGTCATACCACCCCAAGGTAGTGCGGTAGTGCTCTGTCTGGCCCAGGAGCAGACTGCAGTAAGTTCTGCTGCCAAGTAGTACTTCTGGAAGTCAAGTAAGGCAAGCCCCCCGCTCCCTGGGGAGCTGCAGGACCCTCCTAGTTATACGGGGGTGTTTCTCACTCCAAATGAATTTTAACATGGCTGTGTTTATCTTGATCCAAAATACTTGCGGAATCTGGATTGGGGGACTGGTAAAGGAAACAGAATCTGGGCAAGATATTCATTTTAACTGTGTTCACCCTTCCTATTATAGAGAGGGTAATAGATTCCACCTTGCCAAGTCTGCTTCTACCCTACCCCAGAGTCTGCTATAATTCATCTGGTGGAGTTTCTTTAAATTGTTTGATATCTGAATTCCCAGGTATCATATTTCACCTCTAGGAGCCCAGGTAAAGGAAAACTCAGCTGCATAGCCTGGAGGCTTGGTGCCCGCCACTACCAGAGCCCCTGATTTAGCAAAATTAATTTTGTATCCTGAGAGTAGGCCAAAGGAGGAGAGGTACCGACCAGCCATGGGACTGAGATTCGGGGGTTAGAGAGGAAAAAAATTGAACAGTCTGCATACAGCAACATTTTTTGTTCCCCTCCCCCACTGTAAAACCTTCCAGTTCCCTGTTCTGCCTAATCTGAATGGCCAGAGGCTTGATGCAGGTGACGAAGAGGACCGGCCCATGGGGACAGCAGGCAGCCCTGTTCTGTGCCCTGGGAGAGACTAAAGTATTCAGAGTTGATCCCATTTACCCTACCAAGAGCCTGTGGGGATGCACAGAGGGATTTTATTGTGCTGAGTAATTTGGAGCCAAATTTCATTTTCTCCCTAGTTTTAGCATGAATGACCAATTTACCCTGTCAAATGCCTTTTCTGCATCCATTGAAATGGCTATTTGAAAAGGATGCATGTCTTTTTTCCTGTCCAGGATGTTTAAGACTCTCCTGATATTATCCTGTAAATAACACCCCTTAATAAATTCCGTCTGGTCCGGGTGAGTCACCCCTTGGATTACTGACTCTAACCTGTCTGCCAGGATCCCAGTAAATATCCTGAAATCCTCATTTAAGAGGGAAATAGGTCTATATGAGCCTAGGAGTTTGGGTTTTTTGTCTTGTTTCAGGAGAACGGAGATTTGAGCTGCCCTTCATGACTCTGGGATCGGGTCACTGTCCAGGATTTCTCCATAGACCTGTTGCAAGATGGGGACCAGCTGATTTGCAAAAGCCTTGTAGAATTCAGTCAGTAGGCTGTCCAGGCCAGGGACTTCCTCCCCTTTCAAGCATGAAATTTTGGACTTTATTTCTTGTTTCCCAACCTCCTCCTCCTCTAGTGCCTCTGATTCTGCATCTTGGAGGGTTGGGAGGGTGATTTTAGTAAAAACAAGTTTCCATCTGTTGGTCAAGATTATGTATTCCTTCTTGTGCATACAGATTCTGATAGTGTGAAGCAAAAATGTTAGTGACGTCCCCAGGGTCTCTAGAGCCCCCCATGATCCCGAGAGGTTCTGAGCCACAACATTACCCGGCTGCTTTGCTGTTGCCTGAGAATGTAGACTAGAAGCCGCCCTGCCCTCTGCCCTCCTTCATAATATAATTCCTGTGTTCATCTGTAACTACCTTCAACTTTGGAGGTCAGCAGAGCTGTTAATTCATCCATTTTTACTTTCAAGGACTCTTTTGTTTTTCGAGTTAAGGGAAATTTTATGCTGGAATTGCAGGTCAGCTATGGTCGTCACCAACTACCTCTGCTTTTGTTCTATATGCTTTTTCTGTTGGGAGGCATACCCAATTATAACCCCCTGCAGTACTGGCTTGAGGGCATCCCTCTGAACTGCATGGGAGGTTGCCCCCTCCTGGTTCTCCCGAAGGTACATTTTTATAGTGTCTTTGATCAGAGTCTTAAACTCAGGGTCATTTAAAAGTCCCACATTAAGTCTCCAGTGAGAATTTCATAGTGAAGGGGAAATAGACATGGTCAGTAGGACTGGGGAATGATCTGAAAGTGTGAGTGGTCATATTTCACACCCCTCCACCATGGAGGCCCATTCAACTGTAAAAAAAAAAACATGTTGATCTGGGCATAACTATGGTGTCTATCTGGGTAGTGAGTAAAGTCTAAAGTGTCCTTATGCAGATGTCTCCAAATATCTAAGATCCCTAATTCTGTGGACAGTCTTTTGACCAGTTTGCCCACCCTACCTTCTTTTCTAATCCCCCCTTTGTTATCTTGAGACCCTGAGATAATTGTATTAAAATCCCCCCAATAATATACAGACCCTCTTGTTCTACTATTGTATAAAGTAGTACTTTCTTTAAAAATGAACAGCATTCTTTCTCTTTGTTGGGGGCATATGTGTTCAAGAGGGTACACTTTGTGTCCCAAAAAGCTCCCTGTAGCCTAACGTACCTTCCTCCAGGATCTAGTTCCACTTTTTGAATCTTTAATGGGGTATCCCTCCAAATTAGTATAGCCATTCCTCTTCTGTGTGGATGTTCTGTCCAAGAGGAACCGTATACCTCTCCTACCCAACTTCTCTGGAGCTTCTCATGCTCCCATGAATTAAGATGGGTTTCTTGTAGCATGGCCACTGTGGTCCCTGCCCGTCTCAGCTCCAGCAGTAAATGGGTTCTCCTAATGGGGCTGTTAATGCCCCTGACATTATATGTCATCATTTTTAAATGTACCATGGGGTCGCCCAAAGAATTATGGATCTCCCTAGAAAAGTTTTGAGTCTAATCCATCTCCCCCACCTCAGCACCCCTCCCCCAGACTTCCTCCTCCACTCATGGCCTCGTCCTGTTACGTGAGAAAGAATCCCATCATTTTGTGTAAGAAAATAGAACAACAGTAATGATAACTCAACTCCTACAGTGAACAATAACCATGTCTCCCTCACAGGAGTAGAATCAATAAAGTGCTTCCAATTAGAAGCTTCCATCTGTGTCACTGGCATCTTGCTGCCTTTAAGATCAAAATGGGCAACAAGCTGCATGGTCAAAAGAGCCATGCTCCCCTCTGCTGTGGGCTTTTTCTCCCCAGCTGAGGCAAGTGCACAATTCACTGATCAAGCAGTAACTGGAAAAAAGAAAACCCTTCCTCCCCCCGGAGACACCTTCCAACCTCTTCGTTATACCTTTCAAGGGTGGTGGTGTACTGTTCTCCCTTTTTACTCCCAGTTGTCCAAATATAACAGAAGGTCATCTCATTGGAGGAAACATCCCTCATGCGCTGCTTTGTATCCCCCCTTGTCTCTGCGAGCCATCATCCCAGCAAAGTGTTTTGAAATAAGCATTGTGCTTAGCCACCCCTCCCAGGAGCAGCGCAGAGCCGAAAAAGGGTTATTTCAACCAGCAATTTTCATAACACACCTCTCATTTCTTCATTCTTAAATCATTCACCCACAGGTATGAGCCTTAGCTCAATGTGCTAAATTAATCACTCATAACTTTTTCTTTTATTTATTTAAAGCAGCAGTGCAACAAAGTTATTCCAAAAAGCTAATTTTTTGCCATGGTTATGGAAAATATTGGCAAAACTGATGATTTTGGTTTTCTGGATGCTTTCTATGCTGTATTCTGTACATTTGCATTTTTGTACCCTCCTTGGGTCCTCAGTATTATTTCTATGCAGAAATGTGGCGGCCATCTTTTTTTCTTGAGAAATAATTACCTTAAAACTGTCACATAATTCTTATATGATAACAAAAACTGAAAATTTCATCACCAAAATAAACTGGAAGACATATGGCATCTATTAGGAAGAAAAAAAGGTGGGGTCAAATTTTAGCCTATTTTTGATGCACTGCTGCTTTAATTCCTTCATTTGAATTTGAAATCCCCATTTCAATTGTCAATTCCCAGCCTCTTCATGGCAATACAGGACCACTGCTGTCTGGTCCAGGAAGGCTATCTCTCCCCACCATCAATCTCCACGAGGAGTAGGGTGAAGGCCCCCCATAAACTAATACATTTTAAGATACCATGTTAGCAAAAAGTCCAGCAGTTTACAGAACAAAAGAAGCAACAAGGGCTTATGACAGTCTCTAATCAGCCTTTGGATTTCTCTGAAGAGCCCCTCACTGCATCATCCAATCTAGAGTTCAAGGCCTGGTTCCTTTTCAGGCTGGTTGCAGGGAAATGGAGCACTACAAATCTGTTGTGGTGTCCCTATGCCATCTTCTCCCAGGTGTTATGTTCAGCTGGCCATGGGGTAGAACTGCCTGGGCCTCCCGACCACCGATGTCTCTTCTGAAGTTCCTTGAGTGGTAGTGCTGAGTTGAGTCATGCAGATGATATGCCCAGGGATTTCAAGTATGGTTTGGCATTCTTCAGGGTGTCAAATACGTTTGAGCCAGAGTCCGAGGTGATTCTCAGTTTAGCAGGCTACTCTGCCCTAGCCTTCAAGCCCTTTGCCCTCAGTTCTTTCAGTACTGGAAATAGCTGTTTCCTTTGATCCATAGTGAGGGGAGTGTAGTCTTGTTCAAAGAATAAATGCCTGTCACCAAAAATAATTTCCTTATGCTCCCAGGCTTTGTTTAGAACTAGCTCTTTAATCCGATAATCAAGGAAGGACACAATTACAGAGTGGGGCCTCACTGTAGGATCAGAGGGAGGAGCACAGAGGCCACGATGAGCCTGGATGACATTCAATACTGGGTCAGGAGCCAAATTCAAAATTTCCTTTAAAAAACCCTCAATGAAGATTACTATGTTCCTGCTCTCTGTCTTTTCAGGGACTCAAAGGAACCGAAGGTTGGTGCGTCAGGAGCGGTTCTCAAGGTCCTCCAGCTATTGTCTAAGTAGCTGCTCCCGATCATGTAGTTGTAGGATGGCCCCATTATGTAACTCGAAGGATTCTTCCAGGGCTGCCACTTGGTATTCAATTGAGGTGGTCTTTGCTTCTTGTATTTTAATTTTTGTTTTGTTGTCAGTCACCTCTAATTGAATTCTGTCCATGGTGTTCCCCAAGCACCTTAGCTCAGAATATAGGCCCTTGGAGGTGATAGTGAACTGTTCCTCCTCACCTCCGTCTGACTCACTATCTCAAGACATGTCTGGTGAACGAGGCCTGCTAGAAAATGAGCAGCTTCTGCTCCGACTGCATGGAGATGCAGATGTCACCTTTGCCTTGTCGTTTTCAGCTGCAAATGCTTTCAATCTTTGTTGTGTGGCCATTATTACCTCCTCCAGTCTGGTTGTATTTGAGCATCTCATGGTTTTAATGGGTGGAAAATACAATTTAGTTGGTTAGGTCTCCGGAGCTTGTACTTCCCGCTACCGCATTGCTTGGTGACATCACCGGAAGTCCCTTCTCAACAATTCTTTTTTTCAGAATTGATTTCATTATTTTCCCTACTACTGAGGTCAAACTGACATGTCTGTAGTTTCCTGCCTCTGCCTTGCTCCCACTTTTGTGAAGGGGAATCACATCCGCCCTTCTCCAGTCCTCAGGTACCACACCATCCTCCCATGATTTCTTAAAAAAGGTAGTCAGTGATGTCACTAGTTCTCCCCTTAGTTCTTTTAGAATTCTGGGGTGAATCCCATCAGGTCCCATTGCTTTGTCCACCTTCAGTTTTAGGAGTTCTTTCAGGACCCTTTCTTCTGTGAATGGACTGGTATCGACCCCCCTATCCAGAGTGCTTCTATTGTTTGGTTTAGGTACCTCCCCCTCCTCTTCTTTTGTGAACACTGAACAGAAGTATTCATTCAGTATCCCTGCTTTTTTACTGTCACCCCTGCCCACACTCCCCCTCCTCTTTATTAAGCCTCACTATCCCTTTCTTGGTCTTTCGTTGCTCCCTAATGTACCTATTAAAGGTTTTATCCACCTTCTTAACTGAGTTGGCTATATTTTCCTCGGTTTGGGCCTTTGCTATTCTGACTGCCTTCCCTGCTTCCTTCTGTTTTATTTGGTACAGTTTTCTGTCCTGCTCCTTCTGTGTTTCCTTATACTTCCTGAATGATATCTTTTTCACCTTAGCCTTCCTCACCACCTCTTTTGAGAACCACAGAGGTTTTTTCCTAGGCTGTCTAGTGGTTATAAATATATTCATCAGACCCCAAAGGCCTGTTGGAAGAGGAATGTTTTAAGATGCTTCTTTAAGATCTCTAGGAGGGCACCTCCCAGAGGTACCCCGGCAATGAGTTTCAAAGTACTGGGCTGGCCAATAATGCTCGGTCCCCAGAAGACTTTAGCCTAGTTCAAGGGACCTCCAAGAGGGCCTCCCCTGTGATCTAAGAGAGTGACTTGGGGTGTAGTGATACAGAAGCTCCTTCAGGTAGCCTGGACCCAACCCATGTAGGACTTAATAGGTCAAAAGGACTATTTTAAAGGTGCTGCACCAGCGCAAGGGCAGCCAATGCAATGAATGAACCTCTAGTGTCCAGTCAACAACAGGGCCGCCGCATTCTGCAAAAGCTGCAGGCACCACATCGCACCTCCTCTGACACAGAGGTAGAGTGCATTACTGTAGTCAAGCCTCGAGGTGATGCACCCATGTACCAATGTGACCAGGTCATCAGGAGGAATAAAGGATTTAATTGGGTGTCAGCGTGGCTCAGTTGGTAGCACATCCACCTCTGGACCAGAAGGTCATGGGTTCTTGTCCACACTGGAATTGAACTTAGACCTAAAACGCTGGCATCCGAGTGCAGTATTAGGGGGGTGCTGTACTGCTGGGGTTGTGCCGTCCTTCAGATGAGACTTTAAACCAAGGTCCCTTCTACCCATCCTGGTATTGTCCTGGTGGCAGTAAAGAACCTAGGGCACTCTTCGCAAAGAGTGGGGGACATTCCAGATGTCCTGGCCAACATTCCCCTTCCCATAAACAGGTTCATGCAATTATCCAGGCTGTGTGTGAGTGCTGATGTGCGATATGGCCACCACTACACATTCAGTCACTTCACTACCAGTCTAGCATTGCTTGTAAAGCGCTTTGGGATACACTGTGTATGAAAAGCGCGCTATGTAAATGCTGATTCTTCTTCTTCTTCTTTTTCTTCTTCTTCTTCTTCTTAATTTGGGTGATGTTCTGGAGATGATAAAAACTGGTCCAAACAACAGCCAGCACCTGAGCTTCAAGTTTCAGATCATTGTGTAAAACAATGCCCAACTTCTTTACCTTAGGGGAGACCTCCAGTTTGGTCAGACCAATAGACAGCCCCAAATTATCCCCAGAGAGCCCCACTCCACCCTTCAACCCAGCTCAACCATCAGCACTTCAGTCTTCCCCAAGTTAAGTCCCAGCCAGTTCGGCGATGTCCAAGCCCAAATCTCAGCCAAGCAATTATTCAGCACGTAGACCATGTCAAATCTCCTGGGGTGTTAAGGACAGGTAGAGCTGAGTATCATCAGCATAGCAATGAAAACTCAGTTCATACCACCTTACGACCTTGCCCAGGGGCAGCATATACACTGCGAACAACATGGGGGAGAAGACAGAGCATTGGGTACTCCACAGGTCAAGGCCATCGAGCCTCAGGAATATTTTCCCAGCACCACACTCTGAGACCTGCCCTGGAGAAATGACTTGAACCAACTGATAACCTTGTCAGTGAGTCCTACATATTCCCTCAGCCTATATAACAAAACCACATGGTCCACAGTGTCAAATGCTGATGAAGGATCAAGGAGAATGAGAATTGATCACTTTCCTCTGTCCCTTGCCTGAGAAGGTCATTCAACACCTTAACCAGCATGGTCTCCATGCTGTGCATAGCCCTAAATCTGGACGGAATGGTTCATAAATCTGGAAGTCCGTAAGGTGACTTTCGAGCTGTTCCATGACCACATTCTCAAGAACCTTCCCTAAAAAAGGGGAGGTTTGAGATAGACTGGTAATTCGCCAAGATGTCAGGGTCCAAAGTTGTTTTTTTCAGCAAGGGCTTAACCAGAGCCTTTTTATGGGACTCTGGGAAGATTCTCACGGCACGGGAACTCCCAACAATCTTGGCAAAAACTGGGCCCAGGATGCCGATGCAACTAATAACTAATCGCTTTGGGCCCAGGTCAAGGTCGCTGAACATTAGTTTAAGCCTCAAGATCACCCTACAGACCTCCACTGTCATCACAGGTCAGAACTGACCGTGTGCATCTGCCCACCCAAGGTCAACCACTGTTGGAGAATATTATTCTGCTTGGAGAAATCCCAGCCCTAACAGAGGACTCTCTGAGAAGAATGGAGTGAACACCTCAACACTTGTGAGCTGAAAAAACTCTCACAGGTTCCAGACAGGCCAGATGTAATGGCCTGTCTACAACCTGAAAGAGCTGAGCTGGTTGATTCTTCCCAGCTGCAATCATCCTAGACATAAAAACTGCCTTTTTTTGGGGTGATTTCATTCTGATACTCATCGTAATGAGCAATCAGTACCAGCTTGTCCTCTTGGGATCTTGTCTTCCTCCAGTGCCTCTCTAACGTCTGCCCCCCTGGTTTTCAAGTAGTGGTGGTGGGTGACCCAAACTTGCCAAACATCGATTGAGAGGTCCCAGTGGCCAAGAGTGCAAGGAGTCAGACATTACTGGAGACCTTCCAAGACTGTCTACTGGTGCAGCTTTTTTTTTTGCAACTAAATAAACTTTATTGAAATTTTACAATAACAACAATAAAAAACATGATCATAATTACATAACAACTACATAAATACAACAATCTTCCAAGGACCCTTCCCCCCTACCCTTCCCCACCCACATCCTTCCCTAGTCCTAGTGCAAGTACTTCATCTGCAGGGAATAAAAACCAACATGCTAAGGTCATCAACTTGTTCGTGTGAGGAATGAGGAAAACTCAGACCATTACAACCTGGTTTTGACAGTAATGAAAGAAAAATTACTTATTGCTTTCTTGGCTGAGATGGCTGTTGGTACTCCTGCATCCATTCCGAAAGGGAGGGGGACCAGTCTCTGGGCCAGTTCCTGACTATGATAAGTTTAGTTACTAGAGCAATTAAAGCCATATAGTATTTATGTTCTGTACTTTTAATAGCCAAGTAGTCCACTAATAAACATATTTCAGGTTTAAAATAGTTATCGGGACCAAAGAAGGGGGACATTTTAGTGCTCACCTTGGAGCATAGTAGCAGAGCCGATGAGCACTCCCACAATTTGTGAAACAATGCGCCATCTTGCAAATTATAGTTAGTGCAAGTTGGGGAAGACAACTTTTTCATTCAGAAAAGAGTATAGGGAGTCCAATATAGGTTGTGCTTAATGTTAAATTGCAATAGTCAAAGTCTGACCTGTTTGATATACTGATAAGTAAAATTCCATATTTTGTGCCATGGCTGGTAGGTCCATGTGAGCTTTAGTAGGTTGTGCCAATAATACCCCATTGGGGAAATCAGGTTGCAGTCGTGAGCTATCAGGGCCTTATAAAGTCCAGAGATTGCTTTCCTTTTATCAGCTATCAATATATATTCTTCCATAGAAAATTTTGGGTCTTGTAGCCATGGGGATGGCCCCAGAAATTGCTTAATGCATCAGCTGAGCTGCATGTATTTAAGGAAGGTAATAGGAGGGGACCTGAAAACTTTTTCTCAATTGTTGAAAAGAGATGATTTTATGATCTAGTACCCAGTCCCTTACACAAGATGTATACACGGCAGGCCAAAAAGCTGTGGAATGGGCTTATTATCTGTCTTCAAATGTAAATTGCAAAATAGTGGCTGCATCAAATCTGTTGTATTTAACTCTTTGAGGGACTGACATAGTTGGGAGTGTGCCCGTACACTCCACCCTATTGGGAAAAAAGCAGTGCTTTAGGGAGTTTTGAATAGGGGTGTAAAGCAAGGAACACAAGGAAATATTGTGTTCCATAGCCAGTGCATGTTCAATCTCTAGCCAACTAGGCAGGAAGGAAAGTGTTGTGACATCAATGCCCCATTTAAAGTATTTGGCCCCATTCAGGGCTACTGGTGCAGCTTGTTAAGGAACCTACCAGGCAGAACAAAATCCTTAATGTGGTGCTTACCAACTCAAAGATGGTGGGTGCTGTGAGAGTAGGGGAGCCACTAGGGAACAGCAACCACAACTCTGTGTGGATTGAAATGGCCCTCAGGCCTGGCAACCCATAATCAAGAACTGAAGTCCTTGACTTTAGAAGGGCAGACTTTGTTAGGTTGAGGGAACTGGTCAGGGATAAGTTAGAATGGGTAGAGGACATAATGGGGATAGAGGAGAGATGAGGGCAATAAAAGGAGCCATCCCTGAGGCATCAAAGGCAAGCATAAGATCAGTATCTAAAAAAAACAGGTTTAAGGGACCACTGTGGTTTTCAGCTAGGGTCAGGGATGTGATTAGGGCAAAAAGAAGACCTTCTATAAATACAAGGAAAAGCAGGGGGAGGCAGAATGGAAGGATTGTCTACAGAAAAATAGGGGGCAAAGAGGGCCATCAGGTAGGCAAAAGCAGACACGGAGCTGCATAGTGTGTAGGGGGTCAAGAATGGAGAAAAACTGTTTTTTAGATATGTCAATGAAAAAGGAAAAAATGGAGGGGCAACACAAGGCTAGTTGAGGGGGTAGGGTTCTAGAGGAGGTTGAGCAAAAGGCAGTCATCCTAAATGACTACTTTTGCTCAGTATTCATTAAGGAGGTCTGCAGGTCCATGCCAGAAAGTGGCATCAGAGTGACCACTAAGGGAGTCCTGGGAATGAGGCAGCCAGTACTTACTAGTGAGAAGGTCCTGAAAGGGGTGGCAGCCCTTAACATAGTAACATAGTATTTGACAGCATATAAGGCCCACTAGGCCCACCCAGTCTGCCTGTATTCGCTGCCTGCATCGGTGGTCACTGACCCTACTTGGTCATTGGCTTTAGCCTTTCCTACCCACCTCTAGGATTTCCTTGTGCTTATCCCATGCATGTTTGAATCCCCCCACTGTGCTAGCTCCCACTACTTTCTGGGGTAGGCTATTCCATGTATCTATCACCCTTTCTGTGAAGAAAAGCTTCCTCACATTCCCCTTTATCCTGCTTCCCTCCAATCTCATATCATGCCCCCTAGTCCTTGAACACCTCCTATACCGAAAGGTGCCACACATTTGCACTTTGTTTATGCCCTTAAAGGAAAACTACACCCTCATATCTTCTAAATGTTGTTTGTTTCCATGTCAACAGACAACTCTTTTCATGTAGCTATTGAAGATGTTTGTAACTGCATTAGTCAGTTTTGACAGTTCATACTTGGCCCTGTTACTGTCCTGGGAGCCTCCATTTTGTGGTTGTTGAAATAACATTGTTCCTGATAGCTGCATTAGCATATGAGAACATGATGCGTAATCACCCTTTAAACTTTCCAGTATGCCTGACTGCTTAATTAGTCTTCAAAGAAACACGCTACAAGAAGTGTGAAATACTACATTTACCTTCAGTGAGCTTTGCAAACTATCTGAGTTATAATGTAGTTTTTTCCCCTTTAAACTTCATTCAGTTTCCTGAGTTTCCAGAGATTTTTTGCAGAGTATTTGTTCTTTCAACACAGAGATACATGATATAAATGGTTGATCTGACATCATGTTCTCATATGCTAATGCAGTTCTCATGAAAAATGAGATTTCAACAACCATGAAATGGAGACCCCCAGGGTAATCACAGGGGCTACCGTGAGCAGTGAAAACAAACTAAGGCTAACACATGTAGCCCTCCCAGCCACAGGAAAAGAGTTGTATGTTGACATGGAATCAAATCAAATTTATACGATATGAGCCTCTCTTCCAGTGTATACATATCAAGGTCTTTTACTCTCTCCTCACATGTCTCCTGGTGCAAGCCCTGCACCATCTTTGTTGTCCTTCTCTGAACCGCCTCCACCCTGTCTATGTCCTTATGAAGATGCAGCCTCCAGAACCATATGCTGTACTCCAGATTAGGCCTCACCAGCGTTTTGTACAGTGGCATAACCACCTATCTTCTTCTGCTAGTGATAGCCCTTCCTATGCACCCCAACATGCTACTGGCCCTCCCCACAGCCTTGGTACACTGTTTGGACACCTTGAGGTCATCTGAGATGATTATCCCTAAATCCCTTTCTTCCTTGATAACCGTTAGCAACTCTCCCCTCATCCTGTAACTCTCCGCAGGGTTTCTGCACCTCAGGTGCATGATTTTGCATTTCCTTGCATTAAATTTCAATTGCCATACATTGGACCATTTTTCCAGCTTTCCCAGATCCCTCCTCATTCCCCCCTCCCAGAGTGCCTACCCTGTTGCAGATCTTGGTGTCATCTGAAAATAGGCAAACCTTCCCCTCCAGCCCTTCAGCAATGTCACTAATGTAGACATTAAAAAGGAGTGTCCCAGGACTGATCCTTGAGGCACCCCACTGGTCATTCCTTTTCCTCGGACTTCCCTTTTCCATTAGATAGATAAGGCATCAGGACCAGATGGGATACAACTGAGGATACTTAAGGAATGAACAGCAGAACTGGCTAAACCACTGGCTAGGCTATTCAACAGTTCACTTAGGTCCTGGGAAGTTCCAAGGGATTGGAGAATCACAGACGTTGTACCTCTTCTTAATGAGGGGATAGGGAGCAACCAGGGAACTACAGGCCTGTCAGTCTGATGTCCAGGATAGTAAACAATATGGTTTCATGGTGGGACGGTCTTGTCTGACTAACCTGATTGTTTTCTTTCACTGAGTGAACAAGGAAGTGAACAAGAGCCATGCCATGGATCTGTACTTTGTCTGCAGCAAGGCTTTTAAATCGGTACCACACAAAAGGCTGCTCAAAAGGATGGAAGACCTGGGTGTGGCTAAAGCCGTAGTGAGCTGGGTGGGTAGTTGGCTAGAAGGGGGGCAGCAGAGTGTGGTGGTCAATGGGGTTTAATTAGAAGAAAGAGAGGTTGCAAGCAGGGTTCCACAGGGATCTGTCCTGGGTCCAGTCCTCTTCAAAATGTTCATTAGTGACATTGGTGAGGGAATCCATTGCAGGCTGTGTCTGTTTGAGGATGACACAAAGCTATGTAGGAGGATGGATAGTGATAAGGGAATGAGATATGCAGAGGGACCTACAAAAACTAGAGGGGTGGTCAAAGGTCTGGCAGTTAAAAACCCAACACCAAAAAGTACAAAGTAAGGCACCTAGGGAAAAGGAACCCCAAGACGGAGTACTGGATGGGTGGGGGTGAGACTTAGCACTACAGAACAGGAACAGGATCTAGGAGTTATCATCAGTAATTCCCTCAAAAAAATGAGCCAGTGCAACAAGGCTTATAGCAAGGCTAACAGGATGCTGGGATGTATCGGGAGGGATATTGATAGCAGAAGAAAAGAGTTAATACTTCCCTATACAGATCCCTGGTGAGGCTTCACCTGGAGTACTACATTCAGTTCTGGAGCCCTCACCCCAGAAAGGACAGGGATAGGTTGGAAATTGTGCAACAGAGTAACAAAAATTATTCAGGGCCAGCAGGAAGATCTTATGAGGAGTGCCTCAAGGCATGAAATATGTACTTACTAGAAACCAGAAGGGAGAAGTGAGATATGATTTCTTTTTTTCAGTCTTTGGTAACCGGGTAAGGCCCACTAGGCACAAGTGCATGTTTTCAGGGGTGACCTGGGAGCACTGGGCAGTTAAGTGATCTGCTCAGAGTCAGACAGTATGCAAGTGGAGACTGTGAGAATCAAACCAAGGTCATGTCTGCTGGATGTACTAAGCTCATTCACAGCTCGTTACTCCAACCTCTAAGCTATACTGCCAGGCCTTCAAATTCCTTAAAGGAATTAACAAGGTAAACTATGGGGAATTATTTACCCTGAACACAACTTTGAGGTCATGTGGTCATGAGTGGAAATTAAGGGAGGGAGGTTCAGGAGGGACATGAGGAAGTGCTTCTTTATGGAAAGGGTGGTGGAACCTTTGAACAATCTGTCAGCTGAGGTGGTGGGTACAAACACAGTCAGAGGATTCAAGCAGGCATGGGACAGAATGAAGGGAATAGTGGTTGCCCAGGGTGACAAGACCAGGGAGGAGAATGGGGCTAGGACAGCGAGGTTAGTACCCTGGAGGAACAAAAGGTTCCAGGGAATGCTCCAGGGAAGGTTCCCGGGATTATAGAGAATATTGGCAGACTGGATGGAGCTCTGATCTTTTTCTGCCATCATGGTCTATGTTTCTATGTCTGTTTCCACTATTTTGCATGGTTCCTTTTGGATTTGTTTCTCCTGTACTGGATCTGTTTATTTCCTCTACTTTGCTCACAATTTATACCCGCGCGAGACGTTTTAATTTTTCGTTAACTATTCAGAGAAGGTATAATACTTAATGAACATTGCTATATGATCAATAACAATGAAGTAATGAAATGAGAATGGGCTTGGCTTGATTACCAGTACAGTGTTATTTTAATTGAGGATTACCGTATATCTTCAAATAGCAGCCACCCTCGAATAGATGCTGCAGGCAAAAAACAACTTTATAATAAAAACGACCCTCGCAGAGAGTGCACGGCCACTGTATGAGGGTTTCTACTTCAAATGTATCTGTATTGGTTTACTGTACTTTCGCTACTAGCTCTACTAGTCAGGACTTTTTTTGAATACTGGTACTATATAGCACCTGAGTTGCCAGGAGAAACAGATACTGGTAGTCATGGTAAAAGATGCTTCACACCCCTAATGATAGCTGGATTGCCTGGAATTCAAAAGAAGGACTGGTATTGTTACAGGTAGTTTAGACACCATCGGGCATTTTGGTGATCTCTGATATAAAATTGCACCCACCATTCAACTTTTTACTACTCGCACTACTAGTCGTTACTTGCCTCAGTTACGAAGAGAAGTCCAGAGAACTATGGTTACTAATTTTATTAGTTTGTAAGCAACACAATCGATAACAAAAATCAAAACAAAGTACAGGTACTGATACAGACTAAAGTAAAAAAGACACTGACTGACACTAGTGGACACAAGCACAGCACCTACATCATGTAGAGGACAGATCCAGTGCAGTCATTCAGTCAGTCTCTGCATCACTTTCGCTATCACAGGAGCCATCACCGAAGCTATCTAGGGAATGCTGGGAACAAAGATCACAAACTTGTTCTAATTTCACCTCTAGCTGACTGCACACCTCATATGCCACCCCATCAGCTTTCATACAGGTAACCACATTACGATCAACTGAAGTAATGCAACACACCTAAGGGAGAAAACTGAACTTTGACAGGTATTTGACAGTTTGACTGGCAGTACTTTTAAATGCTTAGGGCAATCCGGATTCAATCAGTCACTCAATAACTTTATTTACTGGGTATGTACACTGGGCAGAAGTCCATTTTCAAGAACGACCCGGAGCCTCACAAAGAGGCCAAGAAGCATGAAAACAAAATATAATGCAATGACAATACACACATACAATACATATGTAACATAAGTAACATTTTTAGAACATTTACAAATAGCTAAAAATTGTAAATGATTGAAAAAATGTTTCTTAAAAATGAACTGACTATTAGCATTTTTACAATACTGAGGCAGGGAATTCCACAATTTAGGACTGGAAACTGAAAAAGCTCGCTCATCCATACAAGATGTAACTCTGGGCCGGGCCAAACATGAAAGTGAAGAAGAACAAAGTGTTCTAGTTTCATCCCTAAGTTCAACAAGAGAGAATAAAGGGGATTTATGTTCAAGTCTGAGTGTATTATTAAGCAAGTAACCCAAATTAAACAGAAAATCCAGTTTGGATGTTAAACCACCCTAGTTCATCATAAAGTGCACAGTGATGGGTTCTATATGGCTTTGCAGTGATAAATCTACAAATTGAATTTTAAGTTTTATTAACTAAATCTAAATCACAGGCTGTTAGATTAGTGAAGAGAAATGAGTTATAATGCAAGGAAGATAGTAGAACACTTTGAGATATAGGGCCAGATATTCAAAGTTTAACGTGGGGTGCAAATCCGTTGTGCTGGACTAGCGCCGAATTTGCTCCTGACTGCTATATTTAAAAGGACATTTAGTGCCAGTGCTAGGTGTTAGTGCCGACGCTAAATTATAATGTGTGCAGGGGAGGGAATGAAGGGAGGGACCCTGAATGCCGGTGCACCGGCATATTCAAAAGTATAGCACCGTGCTACAGGCATTAGCACAACTTGTAGTGCGGCACTGAATAACGTTGAGAAAAGGCCGGTGGTAATGTGGTGGCAGTGACCCCCGCAAGCATGATTCGATCCCTGGTATCCAGCCTATGACATTATATCCCTGGTAGTCTAGCGGTCCCCCAAACCCAAGTATGTATCCGACCCCTGTTGCACATAAAAAATATACTTGTTTCCCTGGATCTACTACCTTATGCGTATCCTGACCCCATTGCAAATAAATATAAAATCCTTTCCTGGTAGTCTAGTGGTTCCCCACCTGGCAGTGACACCCGCTCATCCCAATAAGGTCTGAGAACAGGAGCCGTGAGCCGACTCAGCCTTCCTCTCACCACCACAGTGGGTGGCCCGGCGTGGTGGTGAGAGGAACTGAGCAGTCGCTGGCTCTGTTCTCTGACTGTGGATGAGTGAGGCTGCTCACCTTGGCAATTACAATAAGAGTCAGGGATATGTGCTTGGGGTGGGGACCACTAGACTACCAGGAAATGATTATATTTTTATGTGTAATGGGGGTCAGAATCATGCTGGGGGGACCACTAAACTACCAGGGAAACGATTATAATTTTTATTTGCAACAGGGCTGGGATACATGCTGGGGGTGGGGGACCACTAGACTACCAGGGAAACAATTTATTTATATTTGAAATAGGGGTCAGGATACATGCTGGGGGTGGGGACCACTAGACTACCAGGGAAGCGATTATATGTTTATTTGCAACAGGGGTGGGGATACGTGTTCGGGGACCACTAAACTACCAGGAAATTATCTTAATTTTATTTGATTTGGGGTTGGGGATTGTGCTGGGGGTGGGGACAACTAGATCACCAGGTAATTCTTTGATTGTCGAGGCTACCAGGGGTCGGGGACCATGCTGGGGGGGGGAGACACTAGCCTACCAGGGTGCATACCTCTCAACTGTCCCTGTTTATGAGGGACATCCCTCATTTTACCCCTTCAAACTGCCCTGTCCCTCATCTTGAGAGTCCAAATATGTCCATACCTCTCTTTTTAGTGACACAAGAGCTGAGGGGTATGCCAGGGTGTGTAAAAGGCACACATGGGCACAGGGACCATGATGGCAGGGAAGGAATTGCCCGGCCCAGCCAGTCTTCCCTGTTCCCTATCTAATGGATATGCTGCATAGCCTAGTGAACCTATGGCCTATGGCCTCCCGCCCCCACCAGGTTCACCTTATGCCTGTTCCGTGCATTGAGTCCCCCCACTGTAATTCACCCACTACTGCAGTGGGGTACCTATGTTGTTGGGGGGGCATCCTCCAGGGCATGTATGGCCACAGTGGCCACAGGCAGTGTGTCTGTGTTTAACTATCGATCTGTGAGTGTGCATATATATATATATATATATATATATATATATATATACATATACACATATACAGGTCATGCTTGTATAGATGCATGGGTGCACTGTATGCACTGACTGTGCCTGCCGGCACACAGTTCCTACTGCTTCCAGCCTGTACTTCCATTCTAACCAACAGGGGCTGCTGTGTGCATGCCTTGGCCTGCAGCATCCAGCCTGTACTTCCACTCTGACCAAAAGGGGAGCTTTGTGCTTCATTCAGTAGTACCAGGCAAACTGCACGGTAATGTATGCTAAGCAGCAGTAAATGAGATGCAAATGTACCCATTACCCACAGATTACCTAAGTAGGCTCATTTGCATGGGAGCTTTGAATATAGCTCCCGTTTGCCCGGGCTAACCAGTTTGCCCCAGGCTAATGTGTTAGCACTGTGCAATCAGGTTAGCCCCGGTCAAACCTCACTTCGGCATAGCACAGTTCTGCAGTGTGTGGCTTACATTGTTGTTTGCAGTAGATATGAGACATCTCTGTACAATTACACACAATGTTCTCCACCTGCAACACCGGCTTTCTGCAGGGTCTAATGAGCTGCAGTAGCAGTGTGCACTTCCCTGTTGCTATATTCACTGCTGTCTTATTCCCGGGCTATTTTTGTCCTGCACTCCTGGCCCTGTTTGCCCGGCTTCGTTTGCTTACTATATTCAGGTGGTTTTGCACTGGGTTATTTCCTTTTCCATATTGCTTGCTTTGTGCTCCAGGCTAAGTTTGCCCACTGGGCAGTGCTAATTTAGCCCCAGGGCAAAGTTTTGAATATCTGGCCCATAGTCTCTCTTGCTTCCCTAATTAAACAGTCCCTTACTCTGCATAAATCACCGAGAGTTTGATTTCCTACCTTAAAGGATACCTAAACCATCTTTTTTACACATTTTATTTTTTTTAAAATGACTCCATAGGCTTATAGAGGAGAGGCTGTTTACATTCATACTGAAACTGCATTTATTAAAGCAGGATAAATGCAGTTTCATGGCATTTGAAAACTGTAAACACAGCCTCTCCTGATTAAAAAATTCTGCTCTAAGAATCCTAAAATGGCACCCTTGATAATGTCATTGAAGAGAGAGGTGCCCCGCTATCCAGATGTATTCTAGCTGTGCTAACCATATTCAAATGCGAATAACTTTAAAATGAAAAATGATAGCATGGTACTGTGAGCACAAAAGTTGTTCAGCACAAACATATGTACAAAATGATTAGTGTTTCATTTATAGATACAGTTTAGTTTTTTAAAAATTAGTAAAAAAAGCAGCAGAAAATGCAATTATTTTTCACTTTTTCAACAAACAAATGTAAATAATATTAAAACAAAAAATGATAGCATGCTACTGTGAGTGTGACATTTGTTCAGCACAAAAATATCTACAAAATGAGCAGTGTTCCATTTATATGTGCCTTTTAGTTTTTTTCTATTATTTTTCACTTTTTTCAACAAACAAATGCAAACAGCTTTAAACTGAAAAATGATAGCATGGTCCTTTGAGCTCAAAAGTCCAGCACAAAAATATTTATCAAATGAGTGGTGTTTCATTTATAGATACCTTTTAGATTTTAATAATCGGCAAAAAAAAGAAAAAAGGAATGAAGTTCAATTTTTTTTTCACTTTTATTGAAGGTATGGCATAAATGGAATAAGCTACTCCCCTACCGGAAATATTGTTAACATTTTTTGTTCTCATGCCCTCCTCCAATTAACCAAACTACAATATGCTTTTCAAATAGCTCCCACTTTCTGCCTTCCAAACAGGAGGAGGGGGTGCAAAACTGTTGTATGCTTAATGTTTCCATTTCTATTTTCCCCATCTTTGTCAGCCTCGCTGTGACAGGTTGAGAAACTGATTCTCATTTTCCCACTTTACATTATCAGACAAAGTGATCTAGTGCACACTGCATTTTTCATGCAGTCACTCATTGACACTTCCTTGTCTTCCTTGCGTTTAGTCAGTTTACATAAAAACTGCCTTTGCCATACTACCCAGAGCTATATCTCACCTAATGCCAATTCCTATTGTTTGGTTTCATTTTGTGTCATTCAGCTGTGTGCCATTTAAGCTGGAATATTATCTCTTTTTCCAGTCAAAGAAGCCAGGGACCTCGTCCTCCTCAGAGCATCTATCTGCTTACTCTCCCACATCCTTAGCATGCTCTTCAATGACAGCATAGGTACCTTTGGCACCTGAGTGAAGACAACCACACTTCTCAGGTGGTTGATGGCATTCAGCTGCACCTCGTGCCTCAGCACTCACCTCACAAATCACCTGGGGCCTTTGTTAATTTAGCATTATCACATACTCTGTTGCGTGTTATTGCTTACTTACAATTTATAATGTGATTTTATGGGAATTTTATATTGTACTTCCCAGGTGGTTGAAGACACTCAGCTGTGCCTTGTGCCTCACAGCCCACCTGGGTCATGCAGCAATTTAGCCTTGCTGCACATGATGTGTGGTACTGATCTCTTAAAACTTATAATGTAATCTTATTCAAATTATATACTGCATTTTCCAGGTAGTTGAAGGCACCCAGCCATGCCTTATGCTTTATAACCCACCTGAGGCATGCTGCAATTTAGGCTTGCTGCACACCCTGCCATGTGTTATTGCTTACTTACAGTTTACAGTGTGATTCTATGGGAATCATGCACTACACTTCCCAGGAAGTTGAAGGCACTCAACTGCACCTCATACCTCACAACCCACTTAGGCCATACAGCAATTTAGCACTGTCACACACCCTGCCATGTGTTATTGCTTACAATTTACAATGTGATCTTCTGGGAATCATATACTGTACTTCCAAGGTGGTTGAAGGCATTAGGCTGTGCCTTATGCCTCACAACTCACTTTAGGGGTACTGTAATTTAGCACTGCTACGCATTCTGCCATGTGTTATTATTTACATGCCGTACCTCAAAAAAAGTGAAATAAAATTATATTTCCAGCCATATTTTGCTGATTATAAAAAATCTAAAAGGTATCTATCAATGAAACACCACTGATTTGGTAGATATTTTTGTGTCGAACAACTTTTGTGCTCACAGTATCATGCTATCATTTTCAGTTTAAAGCTATTTGCATTTGTTTGTTGTAAAAAGTGAAAAAATAATTGAACTTTCTGCTGTTTTTTTGCTAATTATAAAAAACCAAAAGGCACATATAAATGAAATACTGCTCATTTTGTAGATATTTTTGTGCTGAACAATTGCCGTGCTCACAGTACCATGCTCTCATTTTTTGTTTTAATATTATTTGCATTTGTTTGTTGAAAAAGTGAAAAATAATTGAATTTTCTGTTGCTTTTTTAAAAAATCATTTAAAAAAACTAATGTGTATCTATAATCAAAACATAATCATTTTGTAGATATTTTTGTGCTAAACAACTTTTGTGCTACTGTAACAGTACCATGCTATCATTTTTCATTTTAAAGTTATTCGCATTTGAATATGGTTAGCACAGCTAGAATACATCTGGACAGCTGGGCATCTCTCTCTTCAATTACATCATCAAGGCAGCCATTTTAGGATTCTTAGAGCATGATTTTTTAATCAGGAGAGACTATGTTTACAATTTGCAAATGCCATGAAACTGCATCTATGCTGCTTTAATAAATGCAGTTTCAGTATGAATGTAAACAACAGCCTCTCCTTTACAAGACTATGGAGTCATTTTTTTTAAAAACAAAAAGTGTAAAATAAATGGTTTAGGTATCCTTTAACTACACTTTTAATATGGGCTTTAAAAGTAAGATTGGGATCTAATAATAATCCTAAATATTTAACTTCTGTGACTTGTTGCAACATTAAACCACCAAGATCAAATATTTGCAGTACTGCAGTCTTTTTCAATTTAGGTTTAGAACTGAATAAAATACATTGAGTTTTTTTTAGTATTTAATGCCAGTCGATGCTGATTTAACCATTTGCCTAGTACTTGAAAATCATTATTTAATTAATCATTTATTTCCAAGATGGAAGATGAACTGGAAAATAATATGATATCATCAGCATATAGAAGTAATTTTGATCTAGTTAAGTTCTTAGAAATTGGGTTGACATAAATGGAGAACAACAGGGGTCCGAATATGGACCCCTGAGGTACACCTTGTTCCAACAACCATGAACCAGAAGTAGCCCCTCCAAAACAAACCTTCATTGGGCATTCAAAAAGATAACTTTCAATCCAATCACAAGAAATCCCAGCTAGACCAATGTCCTTCAGTTTCCAGAGCAGTGCGGCATGATTAACCAAATCGAAGGCCTTGGATAAATCAACAAATATTGCGCCAGTAAGCTGACCAAGATTGGATTGGTGGCCATACTAGTGGCAATTAATAAAGGCCGCCCTCATTTAATAGCCACCTTCAAATAGAAACTGTGGCTGAAATTACAAATTTGAAATAGAAGCCGCAGCTTCAATTCAAAGATATATGGTATACAAAAAACAGTAATGAAACAAAGAGTGTAAATATCCATTTAAGGGACTTTGGACTGACAGGGATCCATTATCTAGGCAACAGATAACATATGCTGTCTGAGTGGGGGTTCAGATCTGTCACGAACTCACTCCTGGGGGCCAGGTCCATTGAGCTCACAGTGATGTCCCCTAAGTACAATCAGTGACAGGGAGGTCAGGAAATACCCTCCTCATGGCCTTTTAGAGTGCCCGCTGATTTCACAACTGAACACTCACCACGAGGGCCCAGGGCTTCCTCTCTTACTGGGTAAGGGTAAAATACAGTCTCGACTCGGTAGTCAGGTGATAACCCCCTTTGGTTGTTGTGCTGTGGAAGAACCCAGGTGTTATAAGCTCCTTGGGGTTGTTCTTATATCCCTGATGGTGTCTTCTCCTACAGGTGGTGCTGGAACCTGATTCAAACCCCACATATCCCTCCAGAGATCTTGTATACTTTCCTTACTTTAGGCCCCCAGATTCCCTTCTACGATCCTAGTCTTAATAGTGCATGGCACCTTAACACTAAACAGGCATGTCACAGATTGACTAAGCCTTCCCAAAACCTTCACACACAACAAACCACTCCTAGGCAATAATACTTCAAAAATAAAAGCAAGTGCTTTTACAGATTACTTAAATAACTGCCATGCAAACATACAGACAAATGATTTAGATATGTGGGTACAGGATGACTACAAAATAGTTGGACAATACATACAAAATGAACTAATGAATTAACTGGATAATTTTTACCTTTTCTGTAGAGAAAATAAGAGTTCAGAAAATAAGTGAGTTTTGCAAAGTCTCTCTTTCTCTCTGCTGTATCTCAGAGTACCATTTTTTTGTAGTTGTCTTCAGTGTATGTCAGTTTTTCTGTTTCCAGAAATGTGGCTTCATCACAGAATCTCTGTTGAAGAGGGTTCATATAGCCCTCTTCTGCAGTTTTCAAAACTGGCCCCTAATTGGCTAGTGGCCCGAATATTTCCAGGTCCAACTGTTCACCTCTAAGCCAGCAGGGGTCTCTCTTGCTCTTTCCAAAGTTGCAAGTGAACCAAATTTATCAGTACTTTGATTTTCTCACAGCCTCAATTCCCTGGCTAGCTTTGATCTACATTATCCTTCCTGGCATTATTAAAATGGAAACTGACTGTGACAGTTGGTAGAAAATTTAACAATAGGTTCCTAGACTTGCCGTCTGTAGAACCCCTGCTCTAAAACCATTTCTCTTTGGAATTCAAAATGTTAACAAAGAAGAGATGGCCCTCCTATCTCCTGTCATTTAGAAAATCTTCCCCTTTGATCAACTACCAGTAAATTTCAATCCCAACTCCTGTTAACCTCTAAACAAGATTTTTTCCCAGGCAAAGAGAAATGTCAAACACTGAAATACACATCAGCTTTTCCCAAGCACCCTTCCAGAAAAATAGGCATCTTTTCTGACAAACCTATATTCTGGCCTTTTGGGAAATTAAACATAAAAAAAATTACAGAGCAATATGACTGACATATGGCCGCAGTGGCCAAATCATCACATCACCCACACTGTCCTGTTTCGGTTCCAAATCAGCAGCTCAGTACTCATTATAAAAGCAGTACTTTTAGTGCTGCTGGTGTCCCTCTCAGTTGGCAAACAAGGCACAAAGAAGGTCACTGATGCAACAATGTGAGTTTCTTCCTTTATTATTACAAGGTAACTATAAAATAAAGAGATTTAGCAGTGTAATTGTATACAAAAGTGCAGAAGGGATTACAGTGATACATAATGTCCTCCGGTAGGAATCAAGCTTAAAAGGGGCAGTACTGCTTTGTCAATGGGTCTCTTCATAACTTCTGTACTATGTACTCAGCCCCGAAAGCACAAATCCTAACCAACAATACTCTATCATCTCTCTTTTTATTAGGTCGTGGAACTTGACAGGGATGCCCTTGATCTCCACATCTTTTTTTGTTAGCAATAGAACCACTTTCGGTGGTGACTCATCAGGCCCCACATATCCCTGGATTGTGAGTTGATCATGCCCAGTATAAAACTTTCCTTCATGCTGATGATTTACAGGTTCTTGTGGAACAAGTTCCTGTTATTATTCATCCTTTCATGGCCCTTTTGCAAGAATTTGCCAAAGTGTCTAGACTACTATTAACCAATGCAAAATGGAGGTTTTACCTTTGACTTCCCTCAGTTTCCCTCAGTCCTTTCTAGCTTTGGGCCTCCTCTGGGCATCCACTCATATTACTTATATAAGTATGAAAATTACCCCCTGTTTAATGTGACTGTGTAATGTTAATTTCAGCCCTCTTCTACAAGACTTGACTGTTGAAGTGGAGCAGTGGAAGACACTTCAGCTCTCCCTGGCAGGCAAAATCAAAGCCTTGAAAATGATTATGGTGCTGAAGATCTTTCGTCTTCTGTCCCACCTTCCTGTCATTATTCCTAACTCTTGGTTTGAGCGTACTGATTGGATGATCATTCATTTCCTTTGGGATGGTGGCCCACCTCACTACAGCTGTGCAAAACTGCAGTCTCACTGGCATCATGGTGATTGGTGTCTTCCCTTATTTAAAGGTTACTTTTGGGCATTTCAGACTGCACAGACTTTGAGATGGTTTAGTACTGAATCTTCATCTGCACAGCTTTGGTTAGAGACTGAAACTATTTTGCAAGACTATGGTTCTTCCATTCTCTCCCTTTTTGTGTAAAAAGCACCAATGTTCCATTCCATCTTTGAATGTACATGCCTCTGTTTCTTTTTTCCCCCCCTCCACTGGTGGCACTCTTCGGCCCTTGCAGCTCCCCCAATCTCATCTCTTGCCATTCCTGGGACTTACCTTAGGGCCACAGAGTGTCCCACAGATTGTCCCCTGTGGCAGGGCTGTTGTGGGTTCCCCAAGCCCCCTTCTGGTACTGTGTTCATATCTGTGGTACCTGTACCCAGTAGGTGATGTGAGGTCTGTGGGGTTCCACCGGGCATCATCCTGCAGCCAGCTGTGATTTTCTGATGTTCTTCCTTGAAGCCACAGACACTCCACAGAGAAGGTGGTTCGACATGTGCACATCAGAGAATGTGCTTACATCTCCTGCCAGGGAGTATCCCACACCTGGAACTGCTGACTGGCTATATTGCCTCCCATGGTCACCTAGAAGGCAGTGTTATGGCACCACAGTCTTCCCTCCCCCCCAGAGGAGGAGAGCATCTACTGGGATGCTCGATCCTCCTCCTCCTCCTGGTGAACCCCTGAGTGGCCCATGGTCATTCCCAACCCTGGGTCACCAGCATAACAGCAGGTGAGGCATGGGTGCTGCTGCATTCTGCACCACTGGGCCATGCATGCCTCTGTTTCTTGTTGGCAGAAGCTCCATAAATGGTTACACTTAAAACTGTCTTGCTTTCCTGTTGTCCCTCTCTGGAATAACTTCAATATAATGGTTGGAGGATAGCCACTTAATTGGCCTATTTCGGACTCCTTGGGCATTTCTACTTTATAAGACAGACTGGCTCCTCTATGCCTTGTTCTTGATTCCTTTAATCTTCAAGCTAGATATGGACAGAATTTTGGCATTATTTCCAACTTCCAAATGCTCTGGCCAAAGTGATTAAGCAGTTTTGTATGACTGACTTTTCCTCAGCCTGGCCGCTTTTACTTTTCTGGTTAAAGCAGTCCAAGGGCAGGGCTGGGAATATATACACAGTGGTTAGGGATATCATTCCTGATCCAGCTCAGCATGCTAAATCTTTTTGGGAAGCTTCCCTTAGTTTACAGATTCCAGATCAGATTTGAAGTGACTGTTGGAAAGGTGCCCATACAGCAGTTCCTGATGTGCGCAGCAGGTTTTTACAAAACAAGGCACTACACTGATGGTACTGCACTCCAGATATCCTGCAAAAAGCACATATTCTTCCAAATGACAACTGCTGGGGATGTGATAACCCCTGTGCATACCTTTTTTGCATTCTCTGGTCTTGTCCTAAGCTTACTCATTTCTGGACACAGGTTTGGGGTATTCTGGAATAGATTTTTCTGTTGACTTTTCCACACTCTCCCACCTTTTTTCTAATTGGCTGGAATAAAGATTTTCTGGTCTTTCATTCCCACAGCTTGATTGGCTGCACCTTGTTAGTATAGAAGAAAAGCATCTTATTCTTCGATATTGGTGTACCTCTACCATCACTACTATTTGTGACTTATTAAACAATTTGGCCCTGGTTGCCATATTGGAGCACTTGTTCCATATTGCCATAGATAGTTTGGATCACTATCACTCAGTCTGGAACCCTTTTCATGCATTTATGTGACAACACCCTAACGTTATCTCCATCACTCTGCTCCACACTACCCTCCCTTCTCCTTAAGTTGCGTGTTGGGCTCATCTTTTTAATTTTTTCTCTTTCTTCTTTTTATTTTCTGTTGTCTTCTTTATTCCCCCTTTTTCTTTTTCATTTTTTTTTGTGCTACCTTCTTTGTAACCCTTCTTTTTACTTTTGCTCTGGACATTGAGATTTCCTTTTACATTGTTTTATTCCTTATGCCAATCTATCTTTGAATAGTTATAGTTCATATCTGGAACTTCAAACCAGTCAGTGATGTTTCCTATTTTCTGGTTGATGTTAATTCTCAGTTCTCCAGTTAGTCAGTCATGTCAATATTTGAGTTTGAAGTTATTTTTTTCTGGTTAATTTTACACTGAACGTAATACCTTATGTAGTTGTCAATTTACTATTAGACTTACTTTACTTTTGATCTTCACTTTTTCCCCTTTTCTACTGGTTGTTGACATTGTAATATTTCTCTTGATTTCTGCATATTTTACTGTACTGCCTGAAGCTATTTCCATCTATGTATTAGTTATACTGTGTTTATGGTAGTTTCATTGTTGTTTGTTATATATAAAACTTTAATAAACTGTTTAATGACAAAAAAGGACCAACTCTCACAAAATAACAACAACACAGAAACTCTTACTTTAAGAAGTACTGTATAATGTTATGTTTACCTGTAGATGCTTTATAGCAGTTCTTTTTATATCAAAAGAGATGTCTAATGTAATAAACTGCATTTTCTAGATAACACAGACATATATGGATGTAAAACTGCCATGAAAGAGAAAAAAATATACATTTTGGGTGTATAATAGTGATCACTTACAATTAATTTTCATTTGTAGATGAAAGAATGAGCACTGAATCCAAGTACATGGCAGATTTATAGCATGTCTGGGTACAGGTAAATAACCTTTTCAGAAAACTTTTTTTAACAAATTTATGAACATTTGAAAGCTGAAGTTGTATAGTAACAGAAATGTTAACATTAATTAGTCATGTGGTAACAACATTTGACTGTAGTCCTAAATATTTACTGCTGTGAATTCCAGAATAGATGGGACATTTATTAGATTAGCTAAGAGGAGAGTAAATACAATTAAGTGTTACTTTAACAGAGTTATTTAATAAAGGAATAATGAATGACAGGGTGGGTGTCATGCTGGAATAATGTCATGCCTCAGGTGGTTGGGCTTAAGGCTGGAGGCCGAGTGTGTCCAATATCCAAGAAGTGACATCGTCTCAGCATGATGCATACCCTGGAATGCACTATTCCCATTATACAATGGATCTTGAGTAAAAGAAAATAATAAATAAATACATTTTTAATATACGTTTTCCCTTACGTGTTGGTGTGTGTGTAGGTATATCTTTACAAAAAAGAGATCCACAGTGTCTGTTTTGACCCCTAGATAGTGCTGCAAGTGCATACTGCCTTCTGTTTCCTTCCCTACAGGTTTCTTTCTCTGCCCTCCACACAGGTCTGTTTTCTCACAGTGACATTATACATGGTGGCACCTGCATGCCACTATAACATTTTTTTTTCTTCTGTGTTACAAATAGTTACTGTTTTTTTATTGTGTTACAAATAGAGGCATTTAAAATGGAGCTATTTATTGTGTGTCCCAGGGAACACGGCTACCGAGCCAATCGGCAAGTGGAGCTACTCATGATGGGAATGTTATGCAGGAGAAAGCCGATTACAGGTACAGCTCTGTTTTACTGTATATTTCTTTCATTTCACATTTTGTTTGGCAGTCATGCTGTGGAAGGAGGGATGTGCAGCCACCAAGCCCTGGAGTGAGTGTGGCGCTTTAGTGCACATGCGCTACAAACACCACAATTTAGAAATATCGAGGGACTGTCACTGAAAAGCCTCTGTTATGGCTTTCTCTACATTTTCTTTTAGGATGGATAAGATAAGGAAGTTATGTGGCTCTATGGCTTTTTCCACCAAATCGAGCAGTGTCACTGAAGTGCATTACCGGCAGTTACGGTCTATGCAATTCAGTGAAGCCACTTGATTTGGGGGAAAACTGTAGGGATGAAAGCTTAAAGATAGGCATGCACTGATTTTTTTTTAATATGACTGGGTCATGTGTGTGATGGGACTAGATCTGTAATGTTATGCTGGGATAACATCACGGATCCAGCCCAGACTGACCAATCAGAGCCCCGCATTCTTTGTTGCCATTGTATAATATGATTTAAAAGTTAAAGATACTTGGGTTTAAAAAAATCCTTAATTTCTAGTATTTGTATGCCCTGATGAAGAGGAAGTTATCATCAAAATCTTCCTACAGCCTAGCCAAGGATCTGGTTCATGGGAGAGGGTACTGTCACTAGTGCAGAGACTGCAAGGGATCAGACCTCTCATGATGCACTGCCTGGCTTTTTTCATCCACTTTTTCTACCCATTGGTCACTGACATTAGGATGTCCGCAAGCTCAATGAACACAAGCATGCAGAATGCATCACTGTTGGTGGTCCCCTCCACCCCAAAAGCTACTCCAAGTACACTGCCACCTATGGTCACCCAGGTCACAGCATTGCATCAGAGCCGACTGCCTTCCCTACACAGAGGAGGAGAGCACCCTCTGGGATACTTGATCCACCTCCCCTTGGCTGGCCCTTGATGACCTTTGTTTGCTTTTGAAGCCAGATCACCATTGTTGAGAGCAGTAGCACTATCACTGCACCAGCAGACTAGCTGTGTCATGACTTTTGAAGATTCAGCCTAGGGAGTCTACGCTAAGGGGAATGAAAAGCCAGTTAGGTTTCATTTATAGGTTGTCTAGAATTTATAACTTCTCAGACATGTCCCTGAAATAACAGGGTAACTCACATACAGCTCTCCAAGGAATGAATCAACATACCTGAAGAATGGCTCCATCATGGGGCCTAATACCAAGGATTGGCCTTCCAGAGGGTTTCACAACTCCTTGTGGATTTTGGGAAGTATATGTACATTATTTCCAGATGCTCAATTGTGATAAAATGTTGGACCTGCAATAAAATCACACCCTCAATATAAGCAACTTCAAATATAACCAATTTTTATTCTGAGATGGTACAAATTTGAGGCAACCTACAAATTGAACCCAATTGGCATTAGATTTCTCTTGAAGCCAATCAGTTTTGCATGACTCCAATAAACAGGTGTAGAGTTTTCTGTTGATCTTTATTGAGGACATTTCCCTCCATTCAGCCAAACCTTTGGAACTGTAAGCCACTGGCATCAGTATCACCTGTAAACTTTGCCTAGCTGTGGCCACCCATGTTGACATGCTTCAGTGCTACCTATATACTGTGAACAGCCCTATATCTCCTTAGTTTTTTCTCCCACCATCAAACATTCATCAGACCATGGAAAATATCTTCATTGATTTTGGTCAACTGGAGTTCAGTTTCTGCACTTACACTTATAGTTATTTCATGCCTTTATTGGGTCCCACGAGGAAGCCTCTGCTTTCTCATCTCTGTCAGTGTAGCAGGAAGATACATTGAAACAACCCTTGTGCGCTTTGTGTTTTCTGCCTGGCACTCTGACATGATATGAAAAACTGCTCTCTTTGTCAAGTTATCAACAAAGATATGAGAAGACATCACTGGAAGGCTTAGGGACCTTTCTTCAGAAAATGAAGAATGCCAAGCAGCCAGCATCAACTTCCACCCTGGGGTCTCTGACTTGCTCCACTGGATCTGCCATTGGGAAACCTGTAGGTTTCATCATCAGGCAACAATGCTGTTGCCTTCATGACAGAAACACCATTCTTTGAAGGAGAATTCAAAAGAGGACGTTTCCACAGAGCGTCACAGCAAACATGTCATATTGTCCTCCTGGTCCAGGTTATTGCTGAATCCCATTGAGAGTAAGTCTCAGGCTGCTTCATTGGCCTCTTTCACTGGCTTGACTGTTGTTTGGACACCAAGTTCATGTGCTAGTACTGTCTCTCTCATTTTAAGTAGCATACAGACTGTTCATAGTGTATTGTCAATGGACATTGCCCTATCAATGCTTTATTTTTCGACTATGCCAGGTTGTGCTGTCAACCTTAGTACTGTGGTTTAGTGCAGCCATTACCATTACATCCATTGATGTCAACTGTAGGTTCCTCTGGGACTGCAGTCTCTGGACTGTGCAACCCCTTTTGCTACCTCAGCAGCCTGCTGTCTCTGTTGTAAAATCTGCTAATCTTCCTCAGTCATAGGAGGAAGACAAGGAATATAACTCTGTCATTCTGGAGGTGGATGAAGGGGATGTTGAGGACAATCAACATGTTTATGGATTTGAATTCAGTTCCATTATCTCCTCCTGTAGTTAAGTCACAGTGGTCCATACACCCAGGTCTCCCCTTAAGGATGCCTCATTTCAGGCTTTAATTCACCTCAGGCAGGACAAGATAGGCTATGTTGCTAAGGAAGAGGACTCCACAAAGAGGAAATCTGTATAAATGTCTGGAGAGCCCAACATTTCCTTCCATGATAATTTCTGGTCATTCCTGGTGATTCTGCTTTAGAGGAAGCTACCATGGCTGCCTGACACAGAGCAACTATATTGCCGACTATCTCTTGTAAGACAGATACAAAGTTCCTGCTCTCCTACCAAGGCTTTTTGCACCACATAGTCTTAAACTGATTCAGTGGTCATTATTGCCACTCATAATGGGTTCTGGGCTTCCCATCATATGAGATCTTTACCCCCAATAAAGAATCAAGAAAACTAGACATTATGGGAAAATGGTCTTATGCATTTACCTTACTGGGCCTCCATATTATCAATTACCTAGTTTACATGATTAAATATCAGAATAGGCTGTGGAACCCAGTATCTACTATGGTGGGTAAAATGTCTGGTGGCTGTACTAACACTGAAGTCCAGCAGTGTGTTGCGCATGGACTGGAGGCTGGAATGCGTTTGCTACATTCCACTTATGATGCTTTAGATGCTTCAGCTCATGCAGCTGGATCCGACATCTGTCTTCACTGATATTCATAGCTGCATGTTGCTAAATTTGCTATCAGTGTTCAAAAATCAGTCTTTAATTTGCCTTTATGGTGCCAGAAATTATTTAGCCATTACACGGAGCTCATGTTGACTCATTGCTCCTTGACGTCCCTTGCTTCCCAGCCCTCTTGTGGACATGATGGTGGTTCTTTTGTAGGGGCTCCCACTCCTCCTGTGCAAGAGGTCCTGGTCTGTCTACTGCTGGAGACTCTACCCTACAGTTTTAGTCCTCAGGTGCCTATTTTATGACTCCTAGAGGTCCAGGTATTGGCTGTGCTCACACCACCCAATCCACCCTTAGTAAGTAAGTAAGTAAATAAATGTCTATTTATCTGGGACCAATTACCAGGGGCTCAGAGTGCCATACAAGAAAATCAACAAGTAAAGCAAACAAAACACATAAAATAACAACAATCAACAAATAATCATATTATAAATATGTGCAAAAACGCATTTTGTCTTGAAACGACTAAAACCTTTGACTCCTTTCCACCCTCACCCTCTCCTAGGGATTCAGGTAGGAGGTAGGATCTCCCTATTTCTGACCAAGTGACAGGTGATAACATTAGATGAGTGTGTCTTTCTTATTATTTGCAAGGGTCATGCACTGGAATTAATATCACCCCCCTTCTGTGCATCCTCCCAGCCCTTGTCACTATGCTTCAGAGCACTTATTGGTCCAGCTGAAAAAAGTTTATACTCTCTTAGATAAAAGGGCTCTTCAGCATATGCCACTTGTGGAAATAAACTAGGATTTCTATTCAAGATATTTCCTAGTCCAGAAGAGATGCTATGCCTTGCCTTAGAACTCAGAAGCCTTCTGGATGTATTGTTTACAAAAAGTTTTGCACTTTCTCTTGTCCGTGGTCAAGTTCAAGTTAATTGAGTAGTCAAAGACCATGACAACATAGACAAATAATTACAACAATTATAAAAAGCAAAATATGAGGAAGCTACTACTATAAAAATGTACTCTCTTTATAAAATAAATAAATAAGTAAATAACTAACTTATCTCAAATATAAATATATAACAATAGTAAATATAAGTATAAATACTAAAAATAAAAGATCATTTACTTTATCCCCATAAAGTGCATAAGTACAAATACAAGGGCAACAATAAACTGAGTACAATTCCCTATAATCATAAAGCTCATCCTTGCAGAATATACAAATTCTATCCTAATTAGACAATATATAGATGGATATTAATTCCTCTTTTTTATCGTTTTTTTACCAAGACGTATTCTAGAGATATTTACCAAATATTTGGCCACAGCCTTAATTACATTATCATCATCAATGGAAAAAAAATAGTATGCAAGATGCTCTGGTTTATTGTTTGAATAGATTGACATACTGCAGAGGCCAAATCCATTTTTCTTTTGGTACAGTATACCATTTACAAACAAACATAACATGTTCCAAGTTTTCCAATGTGGAACAAGTACAAGAACAGAATCTAGAACTAAGAGAAGTATTTTTCCCATAAACTGCTTCCAAGATGTTATTTGGAAATACTTCTAACCTGTATCTAGTATACTGTTTTCTATTTTCTACTTCTGAAAGAATGTCTAAGTAATGTCTGTAATAATGACAGGGATCATGTGCCCTAAAAAATGGAAACATTTTAAACTTTTCAATAGGATTTAAATCTAAGATCTTATAATATTCTCTAAATGCCTTTGTGATGAGGGACTGATATTTTAGACTAATAGTAATTCCTCTGGCCCAATACTGATATAAGTAGGTTAATCCCACTTTCTGTAATAATTTGAATATCAAGGATAACCATTCTGATTTTAAGTAGCCTAAAGAAGACTACAAATATTTTTTATGTATGCATGAGGCCATTAATCTATTTTGTCCATGTTGAAGAATTCTAACCCAAAAGTTGACCTTTCTAGCATCAGCTGATGCCTGCAAAGAATAGCAACCTGTCTCAGCCCTCAGTATCGCGGCAGGAACAAAATTGAGTAAACCTAAGGATTCACACAGCAATTTATTAACAGGACTATCTAGAGTATTCGTTTTATTATGATGCCAGATTTCAACATTAAATAAAGCTTGGGCATAATATTTAGCTTGTACTGCACTTAAAATAGGCCTAATCGTGTTTCCACCATATTTTTTATTAAATATGAGCAAAGAGTTTGCTGTCCTCTTTAATTTTACTAAGGTTGCTTCCAACTGCTCATTCCACTTCCTGTCCCTTGTCAGGTGTAAACCCAAATATGTATAACTATCTACAGTCTCTAATTTGTCAGAACCTAACACCCAAAATTTCTTTTTTTTCCTTTCAGACCAAAAGGAAGAATCTGACTTTTTTGAACATTTATTGACAAATTAAGCTCATTAGCAGTTACTGTAAGCATATTTAGTTTGGCTTGCAGTCCAAATTCAGTAAGGGAGAACAAAACTAAGTCATCTGTGTAGGCCAATACACCACAGCGCTTATCCCTAATCTTAGGAGAATCCGTATTACTAGAATTTAAGTCACATAATAACTTGTCAATATATATGGAAAAAGCAGGGGTACAATTACACAGCCTTGTCAAACTCCAATATTTGTAAGGAAAGTTGAGGAAAATTGTCCCCTCATACCTGATTTCACTTGGGCCCATGTTAAAGAATATAATTCCCTAATGATTGCTATCAATTCCCCTGTAAATCCTTTTTCCTTCATTATAAGCCAAAGTACATTCCTTAAAACTGAATTGAATGCTGTACTAAAATCCATGAAGGCAGCAAATAAAGTCTGTTTCCTAATTACAACACATTTTTCATAAAGATGTCTAATTATGAAACAATTGTCAGTTGTACTATATCCAGCCCTAAATCCAGCTTGTGCTTCAGAAAGTCCCCCATTCCTAATAATTCTTCCTTTAATCTATTTAAAATTAATCTAGAAAACATTTTCCCTAGATTATCTAATAATGAAATAGGCCTATACATTTTAGGATCTGTCTTATCACCCTTTTTATATATTGAAAATATTATTGCACCCTTCCAGGAACTTGGAAATACCAATTTTTGGACACAAAAATTGAAATATTTAGTCAAAATTACAGACCATAAAGCAGAGGCACTCAAATAAACTTCAGATGGAATCATGTCAGGCCCTGGTGCCTTTCTTTTTTTTAAAGTTGCAATGATAAAATACACGTCTGCAGGTGAAAAAGGTCGAAAAACCTGCATATTAATATTCAAGACTATTCCTACATTTTCAACATTAGGAGAGAAAAATTTAGAAGAATAAAAAGAGACCCAAGTTTCCAGCATAATATAAGTATCTAATTCATATTTAATATGATTTGTTCCCTTAGCAACTAATAACCAATATGTCTGATAATCTTTATTATAAATGACTTCAAGCATACGGTCCCAATTCCTTTGTTGGTGTTGTCCTTGTTTTAATAAGAGAAACTTCTTATAATTTTCTCGACATCTATTTAGTTCTATAATATTTTGGGAAGTCTTATTCTGCCTTACCTTCCTCATATTTTTATTTAGTTCTTTTTTTTCTTTACATCATTCGTCATCAAACCATGTATTTTTATTCTTTATACTTTCAATAATCTTTGAGGAATAAAGCAATTTTTTTTATGTCCTCAAGATTTGAAAATAAAAGATGATGTAGGTGCCCATACCCCATAATTTCAGTGTTTAACTTAATACATACATCCTGCAGAAGATGTTTAATAAGGGGAGAAAACTTATCCTGCCATTGAATTTTGTTATTATAGATTACAAATTGTGTAGGTTTACTTGAAACATCAATAACACATTTTATATTTTTTGCTTGTAAGACAAGAGGGAGATGATCACTTTCACCCCTAGTTGGAATTTCCATAAATTCCCAATCTGTCATATTCCCATTCCAGAAACAATAATCTATAATTGAAGGTCCCTTAGCAGAAAAGTGAGTAAAGTTTCCCTCTTTATCTCCATGAAACCTACCATTAATTGGTGCTAAATTATATAGGGCTAATAATTCTATTAGTCTCTGACCCATTTTGTTTAATCTATTATCCTTTGTACTTCTGGGCCACTTAGAGGCTTCTGGATGACACCAACTATGAAAGTTACTATCAAAGTAACCATCATAAGGTCCAATCCTTGCATTAAAGTCCTCACAAAGTAATATGTCATCACAAAAAGTTACTGCCCAACTCCTATGAATAAAGTCCTCCAATTGGTCCCAAAGTGCTGGAATGTATGAATTCAATTTAAATGGAGGGATATATATGTTAACTAAACAAAAATGCTTACCTTTTTTAACCTTAATATAGATGACCATTATGTTCTTATTAGTGTATAAAATATCTGCAGGAATGTCAGAGTTTATTTTAATTAGGGTAATTAAACCCCCCTACAGTTCTTCCCTTTTTAGCAACTTTTTCACCTGGTATCTGGGAAATTTTATAACCATTCAATTAAATTTCTTGATCTTTATTATGCCAAGTCTCCTGTAGACAGACAATATTAAACTTAAGTGTAAATTCTAACCATTCTTGATCCATTAATTTAGAAAGGAAACCCACAATATTCCAGGAAATTAATAGAAGGCCATTAGACTTTGTTTCAAAATATTGTTCTTTTTCTTTTACCAGTCAGTTTGGTTGTGTATCCAGCAAGTCAAATCTGTTACAAGTAGTAACATTAAATAACAATTCCTCCTGATTTATCCTTTTTGATGATTTACATTTAGAAATGATCTGGTGAGATAAATCATTTGTAATAACTATGTGTATGCCTAAGGCATCCGATAGGCTCCTATTCTCAATAATCTTATTATATAGGCTTAAAAAGCCTATTTTGACAATGATTAAATCACAGTCTGGATCAAATCCCTGTCTTGTTATGATTAATGCTTTAGGGTCTTCTATAGAAACATTCAGAAGTTGTTCTAAAATGTCTACTATTAGATCCTTTAGATTATTATTATTCTCATTTTTAATTCTTTCCAGACCATACAAATGCAATATTTTAGGAACTCTATCAGCCACATTTTCCTGATTTGAAACACTTGCTTCCTATCTATTCTGTTTATTTCCCTCATTTAATAATTTCCTCTCCACTATATATAATCCTGCATCATCTAGTAATGTTGCTTTACCTAGAATGCTTCTCACTACCTCTAGACTTTTAACCAAAATATCCACTTGTCCCATACTTGTACCTTTGTTCCAGCTGTAAACTTTTTCTATTATAAATTCTGGATCTGGAATTTTTAGGACATGACCAAATACATTTAACAGGGTATTCTTGAGTTTTCTTGTGTTTTTACTAAAAACTGATTTGACACCAAAAATGCTTAAATCGCAAAGCTCATTATTTAGTGTTTGAAATTCCTTGTTCAAAAGTTCCCTGTTAATATATTCTAGTTCAAATCCAAATTTTCTCAAGCCCCCTTCATTAATCCAGATTTGATTTGCTATTCGAGGAGCTGTGCAAAATATAAAAGAGCAATCTAAACCCATAGCATCCTTATCATTCCAAATTTGTAAAATATCAGATACAGTTAAATCAGCACCAGTCGCTGCCCTCATTAGGTTCACAATCTTATCCCTTAACTCTTCATATGACCAGTTGTGAAGAATCTTGAAACCATATAATGCCAAAATTGCACAGCTACAGAGATCTGTGGCATTTTCCATACATGGTTCCTCCAACCCTTTAACTAACCTCAGATCTTGGTTCATTACTTTGCTTATATTTAAGCCACCCACCTCTTTACAATCTGAATCTAATGCAGTATTTTCCTCACACACCAGTTCATTATCATTCTCGGGGGCAAAATCTTTATGCACATCTGTCTTTGTTTTTTGTATATAAGTAAACTTATCCGAGGCCAGCTTCCCCCCCAGCTTCCCCCCCCCATTTATAGTTGACCCTACTATATCCATAACATTCTTTTTCATGCTCATGTTGTACATATCTTCTGTCTCCAATACCTTCCTTCCTTCTTGCTGACAACTTATCTTTTCTTTCTCAAGTTCTTATTTTTACCCCTATTTTTATTAGATTTCCTTTTGTTTTTACTGATACCCTTACTACCTTGATCATTCTTGATTACTTATGGAAGAGCTAAAGATTCAGTTGTTGTGGAAGGCATATCAGAGAAATCCAACACTTAGAAATCTGGGCGGGGTAAATTTTGAGAACATTCCGGTTCAATAACAGATAATGAACATATACTTTCAAAACAAGGTATTTTGTCAAGCTTATGTAAAACATCATCTAGTCTGGAACCATTTATCGCTATATTTTCTTTTAAAATATCTATTTCATGTTTCAAGTCAACTAAATGATCCAAAATCATCAAATGTGCAGTATGTGTATTAGATGCAGCTGTGCAATGTTCTTTACTCATAGCAGTAGTAAAATTTGCTGTTATACCATTATCAAATTGTTTATAAGAGTTCAAACTGGTAAACTGTTTTAATCCATTTATGGTCTCCTGTAATTCCCCAGCTATATGTTTTAGATCATTCTGCCAATAAATATCAGGATCCGGGTTAGATTCCTTAAAGTAATCTGGTGAAAAATCCAGCGTCTCCTCCATGTGTTTGGTAGTATGTGCAGTAAACTCAGTTATACTTTTAGAAGCATCTAAATTAATATAAACTCCTGAGTTTAAATTATCTGCAAACATTTGTGTATCATTCCCAACCCCTATAGGTTCCATAACTTGCATTTCAGTATGATCATTATGATCATCATTTGAGCAATCTTTTTCTAAATGTAACAATCCCTTAAGTACTTTGCATGGTGTGCACGACTTAATTTCAGCTAAGGTCAAGGGACTATAGTGATCTTTCATATTAGATTGCTTTAATTGCCTTAATCTCCCTTTTATTTCAGAAGGTTCACTATTTAGGCAAGGTTTAGAGGATTCATCATCTTTGCTGAAATTATTTTTACTTTCCTTTCCCTTTCCCTTTTGGCTTTTACCTTTAAAATCTTTAGCTTTTCTCTTTGTGCTTCCACCTTTGCCTTTACCTTTGCTTTTTTTATTTCCTTTCTCTGATTGCTCAGAATTTGAACAGATTATGACCAGAGTCGAATGTAAATTAAATGACGTGTGCATTAAATCAATCCTGAAGCTGTCTTGATTGGACTCTATTTCTAATTTGACCCTTTGAGAACTCAAAACCAAATCGTCACTTTCACTCTGGTCTATAGCCATTAAACCCCATTATTAAAGTCCATTTCCTAGTATGAACCATGTTAATACTAATAATATATTAAATACAGCAAATAAGGTTCATACATACACAAAGGCTGTAGAGCCTGTATTTCTCAGTTATCCATTGGTACAATAGGTGACAATAAATGGCAATCTAGAAATAATCGTCAAACTGCAGTTCACCACACCTAATAAATGACTACAATTGTTTGAAATACAATATAAAAATAGTCCAGTACCGGGTCTTCAAAGTTTCAACTTCAGAGGAAACTTCTCCCAAAAAGCCATATAAAAAGCTTCGCACAATCAAATTTGTGCAATAACTAGCAAGGGAGCAGGATACCAAAAACGAGAGTTCGCTAATTAGCGTCTTTCCATCACTCAGGACTTAAGCCGTTATGAATCACACTCAAGATCTGATGCTCCGTCAATCTGTCTCTTGTCCGTAATAAGAGGTAAAGCACCAGCAAGGGAACAGGATACCAAACAAGAGTTCGCTAAGCGTCTTTCAATCGCTCAGGACTTAAGCCGTTATGAATCACACACAAGATTTGATGCTCCGTCAGTCTGTCTCTTGTTCATAATAAGAGGTAAAGTACCAGCACCAACACCAAATTAAAGATTAAACACAAGAGACAATCTTGATTCAGCTTGATAATAGGGTTGCTTCTGTTATTCCCACTCTGGTTCAGCCCCGATGTAACTAATTGCAGGCTTCTCTCAGTGAAAAACACTAGATAAAACAAAAAACTACTGTTATTTCAGCAGTATTTAATATTTAAAAATGCAGCCCTTTCAAAACTACTAGCTGCTTAAATTAAGTTTTAATGTTATTGTGTGCTACCTGGGTTTACCTAAATTTTAATCCATAAAACTGAAACAGTTTATCATAAATTTTCAAGAGATTGTTGACTTACTTTTTAGTGCCCAGAAGAACTGTTTTTAAATGAATCTAAACCCTGCATATAGCCAAAGTGCTGTGCTGTGCAAACAGGAATGCTGCTATCTCATTACTGAAGAAAGCAATCTGTTCACCTGACTGACATGCGTACCTTTATATTACCATATCACATGATCAAGGAAAACTAAAGCATGCAAAACTATTTTTTTTTTAAAGAGAGTATATACTTATAAAGGAAAAAGCAGTAAATATAAAATAACAGTACTAAAAATAATATACAAATTAAACATGAAAAGCTCAAAAACAAGTGCAAATAATCACTACGTTTAAAATGTAGTTGGAGTAATAAATAAGAATTCTGAGACTGGAAAACTTTCCTTTATAAGTCAGTAGGCAAAGCCGAATGACCAGTTTAAAAGGCTTGCTCCTCAATCATCTTTTGACTGATGTCTCTGCTATATGGGCATAAAGGAAAACACCGGGGATACAACTCCGCGGGTTTGTGGCACCTCACTCCACTTCCCTTCAGGCTATAACCTGTAATAAAATAAAACACGCTATGTAATCCTGCTTTCAGTGTCTCCTCCTCAGGCTCGGAAGCGTGTAGTCTAAGCATCCTTCCAAACCAGTCTTCCTCAGAACAAGGTGTTCCAAACTTGCAGGCCCATGTCATCAAATCCTCTACTGCTTTCTCTTGTCAGCCTCTCCTCCCTCTGCTAGGGAGGAGACTGTTTTTTAGCTCTGGACATGTAGGATGCCATACATTTGTAGCCACTCTCAGGTTTGGCTGTTTTCTGAAATTTCTATGACATCTCAAGAGAAAGTTTCTTCTTGCCTGCTGTACTGCTGTTGTTTCACCAGAGAGATTTCCTTTAGAAATATAGTGAAATACATGGAAATATCTAATCAACTTGATTCTACAACTCTGTCTACATATCAAGACTTGGGGAGAAGGGAGGCAGTATAGCACAGTGGTTTAAAGCTCTGAGCTGCAAATCTGGTGACATCCAGCAGACCAGACCTGGGTTGGAATCCCACAGCTTCCACTTGCATACTGTGTGATCCTGAGCAAGTCACTTAACTTCCCTGTGCTCCCAGGTCACTCCTGTAAAAAAAGGTTTCAGCTTAGTGTGCTACTCCTGGTTAAACAACTAAAAAAAAAAAACAAAAGAAAGACTTGGCACAGCCATGAACAATACACTTCTTTTTGGAGGGCCAGCACTACGAATTTTGTGTTTTGTCCTTTGGCTTATCCTTGCACCATGGTTCTTCACCAAGTGCTTAGCTGTGATGGCCATGGTTTACGTCATGGAACCCTATAAGTATCTCCTTACCTCAATGACTGGCTTCGCAAGGTGCCATCAAAGGCAGAGGCTGTACTGATTCTGCACTGGATTGACCAATTATTTGGCCAACTGGGTATCCTGGTCATTGAACCCAAATAATTTCTGACCCTTTTGGCATTGCTTTCAGTTTATTGCCACTGTCTTAGACATGCCTCAGGTGCAGGTATTCTTTCTGAACTCCTCTGCTGACACTTTCATAGTCCAGGTGACTCAGATCATCTCCAGTGCCTGAGTCACTGTGAGATCCATACTTTGGATCCTGGGTCTAAGGTAGTTTCCACTGTCACTCTTCCCATGGCTCGCTTCCACATGCACATTCACCAGTGGATGCTTTGTGCCCAGCTGGCTTTGGCTTTACATTCTTTGGATCACCCTACTCTGGTCATGAACCCCATATTCAGGGATCTTAACTGGTGGGAAGGTTGCTCTCATCTGCTTCACATTTCTCCATCCATCTCCATTGGAAGTTGTCATCATGGATACCCTCAGAATGGGATTGGGGGCCCATCTGGATGCACTAAAGACCCAAGTTGTGTGGTCACTCTCCAGCTGCCTCTCCACATCAACCTTCTGCAGTGCTGCTGTTCTCAGCTTGTGGGCCTTCACCTCTCACATTCATGACAGTCCTGTGATGGTACTGATCCACAACTTTTGTGTTGTGCACTACCTCAACAGACAAGGAGGTAAATGCTCCTAACCTCTATGCAGAGGAGCAATGTGAGTGTGGACCTTGACATGTAACAGATATATATCATTATATTATGTCTATCCAGCACTCCTGATGTCCAGGTGGACTCTGCTCAGCCCCACAAGGGGAAAATCCTCAAGGCTGTGGGCAAGGACCTCTACACCCTTTGTGATCATCAAGGGATGGACTTTTTGCATCCCACACAATACAAAACTGTTGCATTTTTGCTTGCTGTATAGACTGGTGTTTTTTGGAGTGACATGTACTGTCCTTTTGAAGGTGGGGGGTTTCTGCAGAACTTTATTTTAATTCATCCAATTTATTTCATTTCATTTATTTTTTATTCTTGTAGGCCTGATGAGCAAAAATGCCTCTTTTCACAGGTGACAAGTGGGAGTATACAAAATGCATAACATCAAGATACAATCATATACAATATAGTAACATAAAAAACAGAATAACATACAAGTAATGACAAAACACCTTAATAAATATACTAATACTTACAAACACATTGCTGTAGGTCTCTTTAAGGAAAACTGTCTAAATCCTTGGCCCCCTGCCCCCAAAAGGCATAACCCCTGATTTAGCTTTTTATTCAGAAAAGCGTGCTTTTTTGCACTGCAACTTACTTTATTTTATTCCAAAAGTCTATGAACTGGGAATATGGTGGGCCTTTATTTATTGTAGCAGAATGGTGCTGGCTCACTGCTCGCCTAATATAAATGTATTGAAGTGAGTAGTGTGGCACCACACCTTTACAGTAAAAGGAGCCCCTCAGCATCCGCCATGTTCTTGGTTTGAGGACTTTTCGGAATAAAAATAAAGTAAGTTGCAGTGCGAAAAAAATCACACTTTTCCGAATAAAAAGCTAAATCAGGGGTATGCCTTTTGGGAGTAGGGGGCCAAGGATTTAGACAGTTTTCCTTTAAAAACAGTGCAAGTCTGTTTTTAAAATTAATAACTGTTCTACAGTTCAAAAGTTTAACAGATAATGAGTTAAAAGATAGTGGGGCTCAACAGAGAATTGATCTCTGGCCAATTACTTTCCTAAACAATGGAAGCTTAAAGGTGAATCGATTCTGAGATCTGATACTACAGCCATTGATTAATCTGGGGAATGATCTAGAAACAGAGTTTTGGAGGAGACTTGAAACAACTTTAAACATAAAAATAGCAATTTTCAAAGAGATTCTGTTATCCAATGATAAACTGTTGGACTGCAGAAAAAGAGAGCAATGATGCTTATGAAAAGGAGCATTTAACATAAACCTGAAAAGAGAATTATATGTAGCCCAAAGATGGTCTTACAAGTTAATACTAGATTCAGCAGGTATTGGTCATGCTTTGGGCAGATTGGGCCATAATTATAATTATACTGGTGGCCCCGTGTGGCTTAGACAAATGTGGTTTCATCTGTTCTGGTAGATTGCAATGGAACCTCCTATTGTACTCACACTATGAGCGGGACTTCTATTACAGGAGAAGGGCAAGTTGTTGCATTGGGACCTTCAGTTTCTTCAGCTTCTTGCCTGGCTCTTGAAGACATAGAACTGTTCTACTTCAGGGTTTCCAAAGCAGTTTTAGATGTTCTACTGATGCTAATAGGCCATCTACCCTGAATACTTGATCACTGAAATTGAAACATTTCGGCATTTGGTAAACCTCTCACTCCTTGGACCCCTTTTCCTGTCTAGTGCAGCTACCTTCTGTCTCTATGAGACTCAAATCTCCAGTACATTTCTGTAAAAATGTACATTTTGACCATTTTGACTTTCATGCCTTCATTGGGTGCAAGACTGTTGCCCCACTGGAGGTGTCTCACAGTATCCTCCACAGGCTTCTGCTTCTGTGTCCCTTTGGTCCATAGGCTGATTCCGGTGAGGGAGATAATTTGGTTCTGGAGTTTCTAACACAGGCTCCTTTTGAACCTGCTGCCACTTGCAAAATGTGTTTTCTTTAATGGAAAATGCTTTTTTTATGGTATTGATACCTTCAGCTTGGAGAGTTTCCAAGCTTTCTGCTTTATTTGTGGATCCACCATATGTAATTTTTCAAAAGGATTGGGTTTCATTATATACTCGTTGCTGGTTCCTTCTTAGGGTGGTTCTGAGTTCACTTAAAAGAAATGATCCATCTTCCTATGTTTTTTTATCTCCTTCAGACAGTGATCGCTATTATGGCAAGTGTATATCACCAAAAAGCAAAATGGTGATATACACTTCAAGGTGACCCGACGTCTGGAAAATTAAAAAGTACTTTTGCAATGCCCCACCTCACAGGGGGCTTTGCCCCATGCACCCCCCTGAATTAAGATTCTCAACTCCAGGGGGGTGCATGTCAGGAAGGGGCAAAATCTGGATTTCACAAAATATTAAGTCCTGCAGCCGCAGAAAGCGACAATATTTACTCGCTCCCAGTCCCAGCCCTGAACCCAGTACCTGCTGTCCCAGAGCTAGCCACCCACACCACCATGCCACATGGTTAGCTCAGTGCCAGCAGGTACACCAGTCCCCTAAAACCCCTTCCCTGTCCCTCTCCTTCCCCTTGCTATTCCCCTCTTCTGGCCACACTTCCCCATGGTCGCTTTCCCATATGGTCACTAGTTTGCAGGGTAGCCCAGAATAATAGCGCTGAAAATAAGTCGGTATTTTTGTAGTCGCTCATTTTTGGTCATTATTATCACTGGATACCCTGTGAAGTGCCCCATGCCATTGAAGCAGGGCACTATACAAATAAAAATGCTTTGCCTTGCCCTTCCAAATGGTGACATCTTGTATTTCATAGAAACATAGAATTTGTTGGCAAAAAAGAACCACTTGGCCTACCAGTCTGCCCAAATGGTGCTGCCTACTTTGTTTTTGCAGACCCTAACTGGTCTCCGGCCACCCACCCTCCTTCCTGACCATTTATTAATATTTACCTATATCTATCCCATATATGCTTGAGCCTCCCCTACTGTTTTTTTCCCCCACTTCTTCTGCTGACAGTATGTTCCAGGTGTCCACCACTCTTTTAGTGAAGTAGTACTTCCTAACATCCCCCTTAAGGCCCTCCCCCAGATTCATTACACATTTCTCTGGTCCTTGTGCCCTTTTTATTTTAAAGAGACTCCACTCCTGCAACCTGTTCATCCCTCTGAGGTTCTTGTAGGTCTCTATCATGTCCCCTTTTTTTCTCCCGTCTTCCAGGGTGCACATGTTGAGATCCCTCAGTCTCTCTTTGTATGGCTTTTGATGCAATCCTTGCACCATTTTAGTTGCCCTCTTTTAGACTGCTTCTACCCTATGTCCTTTCTTGAGTGTGGCCTCCACAACTGGACACAATACTCCAGGTGGGGTCTCACAAGTGAGTGATTCAGTGGCAACAGCACCTCCCTTATCCTGCCGGAGGTACCTCTCCCTATGCATCCCAGCACTGGCCCTACCCACTGCTTGGTCACACTACCCTGCCACTTGGAGGTCATTGGATATGATGACCCCAATGTCCCTTTCCAGCTTAATGACTGTCAGTACCTCCCCCATTCTAGTCTAAGCTCCTTGGTTCCTATGCCCTGGTGCAATATTTTGAACTTTTTGGCACTGAACCCCACCTCCCATGCTCTTGACCACTCCTCAGATTTCCTAAGATACCTATGGATTCTCTCCACCCCCTCCTGAGTGTCCACTCTATTACAGATTTTGGTGTCATCTGAAAACAGACATACCTTCCATTTTAGTTCTTAATGTCATTCATGAAGACATTGAAGAGGACTGGTCACAGAACTGAGCCCTGAAGCACCCTGCTGGTCACTCTCCCCTCATTAGAGTAAATACCATAAACCACCACCCCCTGTCACCTATACATTAAGCACTTCCTTACCCAATTCACCACTTTGGGTCCAACCCCTTAGCTGTTCCATTTCTTTGTCCATCTTCTGTGCAGTAGAGTATTGAAGGCCTTGCTAAAGTCCTGCTAGGCCATACCCACTGCACTCCTCTGATCTATTTTCCTGGTCAACCAGTTGGGGAAGGGAAGGGAAGGCAAGGCAAGGCAAGGCAAGGCACACTAAGCGGAAGCTTGTTTCCAGGTGTGATCTTGGAGCATAAGGAAGTTAAATTACCTGCTCTGGGTCACACATTATACAAGAGGGAGCTGTGGTATTCAAACCCAAGTCTCCAGGTTTGCAGCTCAGAGCCATAAACCACAGTGCTATAGAAATCAATGGGATTTATCTGGAATGCCTCCCATCCCAATGAATCAATGCTGCCTTTGTTCTTGTAGCCCACTGGATTCAAGATTCTCTGTCAACCTTTCTTTTAACAAGGTTTCCATTAATTTCCCCTCTGCTGATGTGTGATTGACCAGCCTATAGTTTCTAGCCTCCTCCCTGCTGCTGCTGCTGTTACAGAGAGGGACCACATCTGCTCTCTGCCAGTTCTTTGGAACCATGCCTGTTTCTAGTCAACAGTTAAATAAGGCTATCAGTGGGGCAGCTAGCACCTCCCTGAGTTCCTTTAGTACCCTTGGGTGTATCCCATTTATTTCTGTTACTGGAGGCATGGTAACGAGTTCCTGGTCATGTTGGTGGGTATACCACCATTAACATGGGCACTTCTGCGGCATGTTTTCATATAGTCTCAGTACCTGACAAATGCTCTGCCACCACATGGGGTTCTGTTAATACTTTTACTGAACACTACAGTCTGGATCTGGTATCCTTTATATGAGGTGGTTTCAGCCTTGCCATCCTCCAAGACCAGCTTTCTTATGTTTCTTTTTTTTGTCCCTGCTTTCTGTCCATACTCCTGCTCTACTGTCTGTACTGCTTGGAAATCATTTCAAATGTGTTGCTGTATGGAAGGAGCTGTCATCAAGGAAGATGGTTTACTTGCCAGTAACAGTAAATCTTCGAAAGAATCTCCTTTATGTGCCACAGCTCACCCTTCCACCTACCCTTTCCATATTTCAGGTGGCATACTCCAGAAGATGTACCCATTATTGCACTCTTGGTTTCAAATGTGATTTTTCTTTCTGAAACCATGTCTCTCAAGTCTGTCTGGTTGTGGTTCTGGTCTCCCATTTCTGTTGATATAGTATAGCTTTCATAGTGTCTCAATTTGCAAACTGAGGACGTATAGGACCTCCCATGTTATAAAGGTGGCACAAACGTGCATCAAAGTAGATAGCCCCAGCTAGCCCCAAAATGTTCTGAGCAGTCCTGACACCAATGGCATATAGTTCAAAAGGTGTGGCTCAATGGAGAAGATTCTCTTGAAGATCTACTGTTACTGGTAGGTAACTGGTTTTTTTTTAACCTGAAGGTTAAGGACTGTCAAAAGCACTCCGTGAGCTGTTAACATTATATAGTCCAATACCTGGTCACTGGTCCAAATATCTGTTGTGACACATATAGATGGAATTGTAAAGAGCCTAGGACACCACTGAGCAGACTTTCTGAAACAGCTTTGTCATAGTAATTTGGGTGAAATAATGACAAGACTGGAAATTGTACTAAAAGCCTCATTGAAACCCTTGAACCCTTGACTAAAGGCAAAAACGAATGTATGATTTTCAAACTCAGCTCTGTTAATTCCTTATTTATTTCTTTTATCTAGCAACATAGTAATGTAAGGTTGTAAGGTACTCTAAGTCAATCATGTCCACCCCACCCTCACTTCAGAAACAAGTATGAAAAAGCATGCTGTGTATGCATGTACTAATTTATAGGGAATTCCCCTCCCACCCTAATACCCATATTTTGTTGTTGTTTACAGTTTATTTACCCAGGATAGCCCAGCTGAGATGCAATATCTCATTCCCAGTGGGCCGGGCTGCTACCTACAGTATTTCCATAGCTGGCAGATCTAGAGCACTGAGAGGCAAGTAACTGGCCCGATGTCTCACAGTGAGCATTTGGCTCCATCCTGGTTTTGAACCTTTAATCTCCTGGTTCCCAAGCTGGTGATCTAATCAATAGACCACACTGCTTCTTAGTGACCACACTGCCTCTTAGTGAATGGTACCCTGTGATTGTTTTAGTAAGTACAAATTTGTCCAGGTTTATCTTCAAGTCTTGTATTGTCTTCATGTCCACTGTCTGTACTGGTAGGGTGTCCATGGGTTTATCTTCCTCAGGAAGATAAAGTGCCTCTTAATATTATCCTTGAACTTACTATGTCTGAGTTTCATGGTATGTCTTACTGGAAGACACCAGATCAAACAACTTTGCAGTTCAGGCCTGCTAATACCTGTAAGTATGCAGAACATTGAAATCATGTACCTATTCTGACACTTTGGTTCTCTTAGGTGAGCCTGGTCAGGGCCTCTTACCTCTCCATATATGCCCTCATATGCCTACTGAGAGTGGCTGTGCACTGCTTGGCATACTTCAGCTCCTTGCATTTTTAAACCCCCAGGTTCTTTCTCTCCTCCACTGCAGCTACAGATGCCCCACACAGTGCATAAGTTCTGCCTTTGTTTTTGTACAAGTATATGTAAGCCCCTCTAACCCACTGTCTAGGGATGCCTGATGTTATGAAAAGGGAAAAGGGGTCCAGACCACAAGTGCTATTCTGAATCATCTTCTGGCAGTTGAAACTGGAGCATTGATTTAGGAAAAGATCATCCTACCTTCAGACATTTTCTTACAAAGCAGAATGCCTATGGAACCCCTCAATCCAGATTGCTACCCCAACAGGAGCACTTAGGAGCAGGGACTGCTTTCACCCACCTTCTCTCCACTCCATGACCAAGAAAGCAAGATGAGGAATCACTCTAGAGCCATCCCACTGGGCCATGGGGAAAATAATTAGCTTTTAAATAATACAATTCACTGACCTACGCAGCCAGTATAGTGTTATGCTTGTGCAACTGTGTTAGTTTGGTTTTGGTCGGTCGCACTCTCTGTTCCAGAGGAATTACCACCATGTAGGGGTACGAAGGCAAGGAACTCTTGGAGAGGGTTCTACCCCTGGAGGTGCCACGGGACGATTCCTGTGGCTAAAGGTACCTTAGGAATCCCCCTAAGGAGAGAGCGCTGCCGCTGGAGGAGGGGAAGATGGTGGGGCAAAGAAAAAATGCTTCACAGTGAGGCTGAGAGGAACTTCTTATATAGCTCAGGAATTGGGAGCGGCTGGCTGCTTTGCCACTGAACTCCAGGCAAAGCCTTTCCAATTAGTTCATTCATGTTCATGCTGCAATCAAATGAATCGAAAACCAGATTAGCCAAAAACAAGTAAATTTATTTCCTGGGCTCTTCGAATGATTCAAGGATCCAAGAGCCAAACCCACTTAAATGGTTAAACAACAGCTCCATGGGGCTAACAACTTTGAGATGCGAGAGGGGAAAATGGCAGAAGTTAGGCACAGATCCCAAAAATTAGAGTACAACAGAATATAAACAGCCTTCCAGGTCTAAACATATAGACCCTGCATTTCTTCCAGTAAGTACCTAGCTTCTTCCATAGAAACCTATTTTTCCTGTTGAACCTTCCTCAGACTTGTTCCTTGACATAATTCCTCTGCTGGGGAGTGATTTACTCCTCCAAGTGCCACCAAGGGAGAAATAATCCAACAGGGTGATGAGCAACCCAAACCTTCATGGCTGCTCTCAAATAATTAAAATTCCTTTAATTGCTTACTTGAGCTGTTACCCAGTGCCCACAGATATCCCATTCCTTCCAGCTCAATCTGTCAACCTGGAGCTGTGCAACCCAGAACAGATGCAGTGGCTCCCTTATTTAACTTGCAGTTTCCTGAGGAACCCCAACCCTTAATGGCCTAAAGACCCACCCCAGACATGGACATGGTGGGTCCCAGGACCTGCCCCAGACACAGGCACACCAGGCCCCAACGAGTCACAAGCCATGTTCCTCCCCTCCAGCAACTCCCAGGGCCAATGTGCCACCTGGGAAAGGGCACATCAGTGCTGCCACCAACTGATGGCCCCTGCTGCGGTCCTGCCACCAATGCAGCAGCCCCATTAGCCCAAAACTCATACCTTGTACATGAGTCCAGGCCCCCCATCACCTGCAGAAAATAGCTTGTCCTTTCCTTCCAATGTTGGTGACTCTAAATGAATGCTCTGTCAAAGTCCTACCAGGGGATAGAATAAATTACCCCTGGACCCAAACGACCACTACTGCCTGAACATGCTCCCTCCCATGGAGCCACAAGTGGACCAGCGCACTGCTGCTTCTAGACTACCCTGCCTAAACTGGGGGAGAGAAGCACCCCTTCAGCAACTGCCCTGCTTCCAAACTGCCGACCTCTGCCTCTCTTTCCCTACTCAACTCCTCCCCAGCCTTATAGACAGTACTCCCAATGGTGCTTCCTCCAGTGGCAGAGCACCAAAAGAATTTCCAAGGCACCTAGGATTCCTACCAGTGCAGGGGTGGGGGGTTGCCATGGGCAAGTAAGCACCCCCCTGTGAGGGGGGGCTTACATTCTCCCCCCACTGAAAAACCTATTTCCTCCTGGAAATGAGGATAGAGACCCCAGAGTGGACCCCCACAGCAAGGATTAGGTAATGCACACTCCCCAGCCCCAAGTGGGATGCTCACGCAACAGACTCAACCATCGCCTATGTACACACCTCCATTAACACCTTAAAAAACTATATAATTTCTTAAAACAATTGAAAATGTGTGAGGCTGCATAAACTATAAAGTTATAAACTTTGAACACATTATATTTTTAAGAACAAGAAAATCACGTAGCAATTTAGCAATTAAATAATTAATAAACACTCTCCCATCTCTCTCACACCATTCACTCCTCTCACTCATGCATCACAAACACAAGAGATGGGCATACACCTGGCTCTGGAATATTTAATGATGTTCAGTCAATCAAAAGTCATTAAGAAGTCCTTGATGGAAGAAATGAACAACACTGCTGACTGCAAAGTCACTTGAAAGAAATGTCTCTTTTTGTTTTCTTTTTTTTTATCTCTCAGAAACTCTCAGGGTGACTGGCCTAACATATTCTAACTTCCTCTCATGACATAGTCCCTAGGCACAAATGCTTTAAGAACTAACAGCATCCTTAAAACTCCAACCAAATATTTTAAAGCAGTGAAATACTGTCTCAGAGGGTTATTCTTAGTTCTGGCACAGTCCACAACTCTGAAACAGTGGGCTCTGGAGGGTGGGACCTCCACCCTAAGGGAGTAATAGTCAGGATTAGGCTTGGTGGTCAAACCTCCAAAAGATTCCTTGGATATTATGTAGAATTTTACCCTGCAGCCAGCCACGTCTTGAACCAGGGCAAAGTGTTTAAAAAGCATAAGGCCTGCCTTGGGCCCAGAATAGCACAGAGTGCACACCTTTTGAATAAGCTGCTGCAGGGGAGGCCAGAGCCTCCAGGCGGGACAGTAGCTTGTTTAGTTGTTCCCTGAATACCCCATCACTGCACATCTCCTCAATGATATCCCACATCCTTTCCTAGATATAATGGTATTCAAGTTGGGGGTACTCCACACGCATTCTTCTTCTCACCCAGCACTCTGTTTGTGCTAATTCTGGCAAGTCCCGAACACTGGTGTGCCTTGCCGTGCCTGGCTCCAGCCACACCCCAGATCTATAAACAGCATTAACAGGACCATTGCTTAACAGTCCATCCATTCATGCTCTCAAGACCTTAGATTGCACTGCCAGGCTTGGAATTTTAGCAGGTAAAGTGATAGCAGGGTGACAATAAGCCCTTGGGATGGTACGCTGAATTTTGTGATCAGAGAATTGGTACCTTTTAAGGGGTCCCTCAGTCACATCTGGAGCAGGTTCATCCTTGATTTCTTTGTGTTCCACCCACATTCCAGTGGCTCCAACCCAAATCACAGGGTGGGTATGTACAGATGATGGGGCTTCTGCTTCTGTTGAAGTAGTGAGTACACTGACACTGAGCAGGGACTCTGCCAGAGATCCCCTGGGTTCTGGGGGATCCCCTGTTTCCTTTTGCAGGCCCCGTCCCTCCCTCTGCCACTGGGATTGCTAACAGTTGGGGAGGAGGAGGAGCTGGCAGAAGGCTATGCTCCCCCTATTGGCCCTCTTTCACTTCCTCCACTGCCTCCACCTTAATGTCAAGGGGACCCCACTTTCACCTCCTTAATAGCCTCTCCACTGTCCTGCAGCTTCAACATGGCTCTGGTACCAAGCTCCACACTACTCTGGGACAGCAAAGATGCAGTGCCAGCAGATACATTGGCAGGATACTCCCTTTGCAGCTGTCCAGTTCTCTAATGCCTCTCAATATCCCTCTGCTTCTCTCTCTTTCACTTTCACTTGCTTCCACAAAATGGCACCTCCACATTGACTCCCTTCAGTACATTACACCGCCAACCAATCAGATCCTCCAAATTCATGCATGTGACCATCACTGCACCTTGTAGGTGACAGAGAGAGAGCAAGCAGGCCAAGGTAATCCAAGCAGGCCTCGCCACCACTGAAACTGCACCACATGTTCCAGGCCTGGGCCAGCCACTCCTGCCAATCCTCCTAGGCCCAAATTCAGGGGTTCACATCCTGCTGGGGCACAGAAAATATCCTGGATGAGCCCACATCTGTAGGCCCCCACTTCCCCACTGTCTAGGGGTGTCTGATGTTATGAAAAGGAGAAGGGGGCCCAGACCACACGTGCCATACTGAACCATCTTCTGGCAGTTGAAACCAGAACATTGATTTAAGAAAAGAGCATCCTAACTTGAGACATTTTCTTGCAAAGCAGAATGCCTCTGGAATCCCTTGATCCAGATTGCTACCCCAACAGGAGCACTTTGGAGCAGGAATTGTTTTCCCCCACCTTCTCACTGCTCCGAGACCCAGGAAGTGAGATGAAGAATCACTCTAGAGCCCATCCCACTGGGTCATGGGAAATTAATTAGCTTTTAAATATAACACAGTTAGTTCATTCATGTTCATGCTACAATCAAATGACACGGACATGAGATTAGCCAAAAACAAGTAAATTTATTTCATGGGACCCTCTCATGACTCAAGGACCCAAGAGCCAACCCACATAAATGGTTAAACAACAGTTCCATGGGGCTAACAATTTTGAGATGTGAGAGTGTAAAATGGCAGCACTCAGGCACAGATCCCAAAAATCAGTGTACAGCAGATTATAATTTATAAACAGCCTTCCAGGTCTAAACATATAGAGCCTAAATTTCTTTTAGTAAGCACCCAGCTTCTTCCATGAAAACCTATTTTTCCTATTGAACCTTCCTCAAACTTGTTCCTTGACATGCTTCCTCTGCAGGGGAGTGATTTACTCCTCCTAGTGCCATCGATGGAGAAATAATCCAATGGAGTGATGAGCAGTGCAGTTTGCACAGCTGCTCCCAAATACTGAAAATTCCTTTAATTCCTTCCTTGAGCTGTTACCCGGTGCCCACAGATATCACATTCCTTCCAGCTCAAGCTCTCAACCCGGAGCTGAATAGCCGAGGACAGATGCAGTGGCTCCCTTACTTAACTTACAGTTTCCTGAGGAACCCTGTACCTTAACGGCCTAGAAACCCACCCCAGACACGGGCATGGTGGGTCCAGGGACCTGCCACAGACACGGGCACGGCAGGCCCCAAAAAAGTCCCAGGCTGCATTCCTCCCCTCCAGCAACTCCCAGGACCAATGTGCCACCCAGGAAAGGGCATGCTGGTGCTGCCACTAACTGACAGCCCTTTCTATGGTCCTACCACCACTGCAGTAGCCCCATTAGCCAAAAACTCATACCTTGTACATGGATCGAGGCCCCATCTCTTGCAGAAAATAGCTTGTCCTCTCCTTCCAACACTGATAACTCTAAACAAATGCTCTGCCAAACTCCTACCGGGGGGATAGAATAAATTACCCCTGGACCCAAACAACTGCTACTGTCTGAACTTGCTCCCTCCCATGGAGTCCCATGTGGACCAGTGCACTGCTGCTGTTAGGCTGACCTAACTAAACTGGGGGGGCCTCCAGCAACTGCCCTGCTTCCAAACCCCTGACCTCTCCCTCTCTCTCTCCCCACTTAATGCCTCTCCAGCCTTACATACTCCCAATGGTGCTGCCTCCTAGTGGCAGAGCACCAAAAGAATTTCCAAGGCACCTAGGATTCTTACTAGCACTGGGGGGGGGTGCCATGTCATATAGATCCTTGCATTTGACTATGTTGAGTCTGAGACTCCAGTGGCCCAATTCCAAGATGAATATCGCAACTCACAGGCATATGCGAGTTGCGACATTCATCGCTATGCCAGGGACCCTGCATGGTATTCTAAGAGTGGTAGGGTCCCAGCACCTATGACCTGTGACTTGCAGCATGCATAGGCTAGCACCGCGGACATGGTGCAATAGCCCTGCTTGCCACAAGTCACGGTCTGCTGCAAACTGTCCCCTCTGGAGCCTACCCACTCTGTAACACCACAGCAAGCACAGGGGACATGGGGAGGAGGCTGGATAGGTGGCACAGGCATCCAAGGGGCACTTTAAAAAACAGACTCTGGGGGTCCCCAACATTCAAGGGGCCGGGGGGCATGAACATGTTCAGAGGGGATGGGGAGCACTGCAGAACCTTTGCTGCAGTGCTGCAGAGTTGGCATCCATCAATTGACACAGAAAGATGCCCTTTAGACCATCTCCATGATGGTCTAACTCAACTGTGCCAATGCAGCCCTTAGAATAGCGTAAGTGGGTTACAGCAGCCGCCCTTTTGGAAAAGGGTGCAATCACTGCCATAACCCACCCTTGTGCCATGCTGTTGTGGGTTGCAGCATAGTGGGTGGTGTAACCCATATTTGGTGCAACCTTCATATGACATGGTGCAAGGCACCTTTTATAATAGGGAATTTCATAATGCATGGCACAAGTTGTGATTTACACCATGGAGTTTGACGTAAATCAGCTTGCGCCATGCATAAGCCGTCTTGGAATCTGGCCCCAGGGCTGATTCCAGAAGTAATCTGCTTCATGGCGTATGTGAGTTGCGACATTCACCACTATGCCAGGACCTGCGCCATATTCTAAGAGTGGCAGGGTCCTGGCACCTACAACCTGTGACTTGCAGCAGGTGTAGGCTAGCGCCATGGGCATGGCGCAATAGCCCTGCATGCTGCAAGTCATGGCCCACTGCAAAGAGCTCCCCCCAGAGCCCCCCACCCCAGAACACCCCAGCAAGCACCTGGGGGCATGGGGTGGCTGGACAGGTAGCATAGGCATCTGGGAGGATACTTTAAAAAATGGACCCCGGGGGTCCCCAACATTCGGGAGGATGGGGGCATGAACATGTTTGGGTGGAATGGGGAGCACTGCAGGACCTTGGCTGCGGTGCTGCAGAGTGGGCATCCATCAATAGGCACAGACAGATGCCCTTTAGACCATCTCCATGATGATCTAACTCTGCTGTGCCAAAGCAGCTCTTAGAATAACTTGGTAACTTGGTAGGCACAGACAAAGTAGGCCGAGGCCCATTTAATTGTCTCCCACTCCTAGTGGGCTTATTTATTAATATAGAGTTTACTAATTGAAAACAAATATGTATCTAACTCCTTTTTGAATGAGTTAAATGTAGTGGCTTCTGCTATATGTTTTGGAAGACTATTCCATATATGGGGAGTCCGTATATTGAAAAAATTTAAATGTCTATTTGTTCTTGTAATATTCATAAGGATTTGTTTGTCGTGGGATCTTAAATTGAAGGTTTTATAGTTCCTTATTATATTACATTGCTTCATTAATGTTTCATCTTCTAAAATATGATATAGAAATAATAAATCTCCCCTAATTCGTCTCAATTCTAGTGGATACAGATTTAATGCTAATAATCTGTCAGCATATACCCTATTCTGTAGTCCTTTTATGGATTTTGTTAAGCGTCTTTGGACTTTTTCTACCTTAAGTATATCCTTCTTTAAATAGGGACTCCATATAGGAGAACCATAATCCAGATGGGGAAGTACATAGGTCCTACAAAGTTTAAGTACACACTGTTTGTTCCTTGAAATAAATGTTTTTTAATAGAGTGAATAATACTATTGCATTTTCCTATTGTTTTTGAAATATGCATATTGAATGATAGTTTTGAATCTATCCAAATACCTAGATCTTTCTCTAGATTACTATTTTTTAACATTTTATTATTTAAAAAGTACGGATACTTGGGGTTATTTTTTCCAAAATGAATAACTGCACACTTGTTTTCATTAAATTTCATACAATTTTGTTTACCCCATTCTTCTATTGTACTTAAGCTGTTTCTTAGTTCTTCATAATCACCATCAGTCATAACTTCCCCACCTATTGTGGTATCATCGGCGAATTTAGTTATATGGGATTTAACCCCTTCATTCATATCACTGATATACAACCCAAACAGTAATGGACCCAACACCGATCCCTTGGGAACTCCACTAGCCACCCCCCATCCGAAAGCACACCATTTATACGCACTCTCTGTGTCCGGACAGCCAATTACTAATCCACTTTATTATAATTTTGTTTAAACCAAGTTTTATCAATTTATTTATTAATTTATAATGAGGGACGGTATCAAAGGCTTTTCCCAAATCCAAAAGGATTACATCCATAGGTTTACCTCTATCCAAATTGACACTAATATGATTGTAGAAGGCCAATAGATTTGTATTACAGGAAAGCCCTCTTTTAAACCCATGCTGTGTAATATCCTGTAATTTTAATCTTGAAATATCTTTTTCAATACTGATTTTGATCAATCTTTCCAAAATTTTGCAACAGACAGATGTCAAGCTAATAGGCCTATAGTTTAACAAACTTGATTTGTTACCTTTTTTATAAATAGGTACAACTATAGCTTTTCTCCAATCCAAGGGAACATCACCAGTGGAGATAGATTTATTAAATATAATTGTCAAAGGCTCAACTAATACATCAGCAAGATTTTTCCAAACAATCGAATCAATATTGTCAGGTCCTGAGGAAGAAGATGTTTTTATATTCGACAGCTTGAGTCTAACAGAATCTTGACTGACATAGAGAGGAACTGTGTTTCTTTTACCTGTAATATTTATTTTAACATTATGAACCTGGTATGTGGTAACAAAATACTTATTAAAACTGTCAGCTATTTCTTTGTTGTTTATTATAGTCTCCCCATTTACTGTTACTGAAACAATCTTTTTGCATTGTTGTTTGTTGTTGTTTATATATGCATAAAAAGCCTTAAGATTTTTATTTATGGCCAGGTTATTTTCAAATTTAATCTTACCTTTCCTAATAATGGCTTTAAGCAAACGCTGCTGATGTTTATATTTAATGAGATTAATATCTGTGGAGTGATTTTTATATTTCTTGAATGCTTTGTTTTTTCTCCTAATTTGTTTTTTTATATCTTTATTAAACCAATGAGGAATATATCCTTTACTATTATTAGTTTTACGTGTAGGAATAAGATTCATTATAGTTGCTTGTATTTTATTTTTCAAACCCTCCCACATGGAATTGACACCCAATTTACGGTATGCATCCCCCATCTAGTTTTCCAAATACTGCCTTCATTTTGTTCCAGTCTGTTTTTTTATAGTCAAGGGATAATGTACATTTACTAGTTTTGGGGTTGCCAGTTTGAATAATACATTCAACAATGTTATGGTCACTGGTTCCTAGATGTGGTAAGATGTCTACTTTGTCAATCTTATCAATAGTGTTAGTGATAACAAGGTCTAACATTGTTATTCCCCTAGTTGGGGCTTCAACCAATTGATGATATCCCTGGGTGATTATAGTATCAATTAGTATTTTTTCAAATACAGTATTCCCTTTACGTTCTACTCATGAGATATTGGGGGCATTAAAGTCCCCTACAATCAAAAAATCCCCATAATTGGCAACTTTATTAATCTCCTCTAGTAAATTATTTAAGATGCTATTACTATTTGGTGGTCTATAACAGATCCCTAGATGAATTTTAGATGAATGAGAAAAAACAATACTTAGCCATAGGTTTTCAGGAGTATTATCCGTATATTTATTTAATTTGATTTCCTGGCAGTGTATTAACTCAGAAACATAGCAGCATACTCCACCACCCTTTCTCCCTTTGCAACTAATTGTATAAAGTTGAAATCCTTGAATGTTATTTGACCAATTGTTACTTTCATCCCACCAGGTTTCTGTTACACATATAATGTCCACATTGTATTTTTTAATTTGAATTTTAAGTTCACTTAATTTGACGTTGTTCAAGCTTCTAGCATTGATAAGCCAAATTTTCAATTTTTTAATACTTTTGTTTTTTGAAATTGGTTGTATTTTTGGTTTGGTAGCATATAGCAGTTTAGATCTAAAGCCCTCATCCCCCTTATATTCTAGTTTAAATTGTTTAGAATAATGTTCTCAAATGTCCTACCCAGTTTACAGGTGCCCTGTCGACTTAAATGTAATCCATCCCAACTGAACAGTGAAAATGAGTTGTTAAAGTTTTCCCAGTAGGGGATGGTTTTATAACCTTCATTGAGTGTCCATTTTCTTAGCCATTCATTTAAGGTTTTGATCTTACATGTAGTGTAGTAATTTGCTCTGGGAACTGGAAGAATCTCAGAGAACCATATTTCACAATTCAATTCCGATAAAGTTTTACCGATATTTATATAATCCTGCTTAATTTCCTCAATAGTCAATTTCTTTAAATCATTTGTACCTGCATGTAAGATAACAAGGGGATTGTGACCTGAGTTATACAAAATATCCGGACACATTTTGTCTATGTCTTTAATGCCAGCACCTCGAAATGAAGAACATGTGATATTTTGTTTGTCCGATCTACATACAATTTTGTCAGTATATTTAACTAATGAATCCCCCAAAACGAAGTATTGTCTGCAAACGCTATCAGATGTTGCAGTATCCTTGGCATTATTCTCCTCATCTAGGTCAGGCTGAACTCCTTCTATTGTATGTCCCATTTTATTGAGGTCAATACAATCAACTCTGGATCCCTGTACTTGTGTCCTGATCTCATCCAGTTCTATGTCAGACATAGAATCCTTTGTATCAGTTTGGTGAGTTTGTACATAATAAGCTTCATCAAGTCCTATTTCCACCTCAGAATCTAGCTTATTTAATTCGATTAGTGTATCAAATCTATTAGATAAACTGATATTGTGGTCAATTGCCCTCCGTTGGGATTTTGATTTATGACCAATGGTAATGAAAGTCCATTCTTCTGCCTCACTATTAGAACAACTATTGTAAGACTCATTTCTCTTTCTCTTCTCATAGATGCCTTCTTTACTAAGAGCTTCATTTTCACACCCTCCATTATAAGTATCTGTATTTTCCTCTGTACTAGCTAGGTTAGTGCTTTCTGGCATTTTGCTTTGATTTTCTTGGTAGTGTTCAATAACTGACAACCTCCTATGAAAGTCATCTATATCCTCCCTCAAGACACTATTATTTATACATTTGTCGCCATATAAAAAATGGAGTTTGGGGAAGAGTAACAAACAATGCATACATAAAGCAGGTATTGCATTTTAAACCTGTTTCTCCATCTAGGGTTATAATAACATCTCTCTTGGAGACATTTTCTGGTATCTTTTGTTTTACTCTAACCTCTAGTTCAGTTTCCAATGTAATTAGGTCGGCCATACTTATGATTAACTTAACCCTATTACTAAATATCGAAGCTTTTGAATGTACTTACGAGTTGGAGTACTTTGTTATGTATAGCCCTCACTCTTTTCACTCTTGACACGCATGACACGCGTGACACGTGATACGCATGTCTTAGCACGCATCTTTGCGCACGCAAGCGCGCACTCGCCCTGCTCACTACAGGGCTGTTTAAGTAGCGACTGATACCCGGAAGTAGCTTGTAATTCCCGGGTGTTCACTCACTACTGTGTGACTCCCAAATCATGAATTTCAGCACTGGTAGTTGTAATTTGTTAAAATAACCTCTCCTAGCAACAGTCTTGGTTAAAAATAAAATTAAACTACTGAGTTGTAGTCCGGACTGTTGCTACCCAGACTATTACTCCTCTTCCTAGCACAGCTAGGGCTCCAAAACCTCGTGAGATTACGAGGTGTATCTCAGTTATGCAAAAATACAACACAGATTAAAATAACAGTTTAAAACTTTCAGTTTCATCTAGAGAGTGCAGGGTCTCAAAGACACGTGCCAGGTATACTATCTAAAGAATAGTGAAAGTGGTTTATGGCCGCCGCCCTTTTGGAATAGGGTGCAGTTGCTTCTGTAACCAACCCTTGCACCATGCCATTGTGGGTTGTGGTGTAGTGGGTGGTATAACCCACATCTGGAGCAACCCGCATATGGCATGGCGCAAGACGCCTTTTGGAATAGGGAATGGTGTAACGCATTGTGCAAATTGAGATTTACTCCATGGGGTTTGGCGTAAATTGGCTTGTGCCATGCGTAAGCCATCTTGGAATCAGGCCCCAGGAGTCAGGCCAATCACCCAGCTTGTTCATGTTCTCCTGCAGTTTGACCCCATCCTCAAGGGAATCAATCACCCTGGCCAGCTGAGTGTCATCAGTGCATGTACGCAGCCTGCTTTAGATCCCAACTTCCAGATCACTGATAAAATATTGATTATTTATTTATTTGGAAATTGGTGACCAGGAAAGGCACACTGAGCCAAGGATCATTTCCAGGTGTGACCTGAGAGAAGGGAACAAGGAATGCAAATACATAACACAGACACATTGTAGCACACATTTACAATGAAATACTTAGCACTGACACTGTTCACAGTTGCAATAAAGTGCAGTACAGTATACAATTTAAAACAGGAGTACGTGCAATAAGAGCAAGCAACAAAAGCAGTCATTTCAGCCAATGTTTACAGCAGGGTAGGAGGCAAATGTAAGGGGAGCAGTCAGGTAGGGGAAATAGGAGTGGGGAGAGGGAAGAAGTTTTTACTGGTACCTGAAGGAAGCAGAGGAGATAGTGAAGTGGACGTAGTATGGGAATAGGTTCTAGAGAGAGAGGGGTGATCATAGGAAAAGGCTGATTTTCCAGCAGAGGAGCAGGGATGAGGAATGGCAAAAGTGCAAGGATCCCGAGTGGAGGTAGCAGGAGGCAGAGGGGATGGAGGAGAGGAGTGAGAAGAGGTAAGAGGGCAGAGACCTATAGCAGCAGTAGCCCAAGCACAGATTCCTGAAATACACCATTTAGAACCCTTCTGCCCTCAGAGAAGTGCCCGTCCACCACAACTCTGATTCCTGCCCAAAACTAGTTAGCAATCCAACTTGTATATTATATGTATATATACCACACTGGAGTACTTTGACATGGAGCAGGTCATACACCACAGCATCAAGGACCTTGCTGAAATTCATATAGACATGCAGAGAGGGTGCAAGAACCTTTACCTCAACCAACTGCTCCATTATTCTGTCCTTGATAATGGCTTCCAGTACCTTACCTGCTACCTGTGTTAGGATGACCTGCATGCAGTTGCCTGGATTGGACCCTGCCTTCTTCTTAAAAATTGGGATCACATTGGCCACCTTCCCATTCTCTGGCACCACACTTGACTGAATATACTCATGAAACATTACTGCATGCGACGCTGCCAATTTTCCCCTTAACTCCATCATGAAATTGTGGTGTATCCTGTTTGCTGATTGGGATGTACTGGGCTTGAACTTCAGCAGGTAGGCAGCTACCATATCTATATGATGAATTATGGCCACGTCTGATGTCATGGGCCATTCTGATGAGAACCCTCCCTATCCCCAAGGCCCTTTGTTAACACCAAATAAAGTATTTATCCTGAATCTAGCATCCTCCCTGCCAACAAGACCCTTTGGTAACACCAAAGAAAGTATTTATTCCAAATCTCAGTCATTACTCATGGCTGTCTCACAGGTTCCTCCCCATTCCAGTGTTTTACAGTGCTCAGTTTCCTCATCCTTCTCCATTCTCCTTCCATCTATATACAGAAATATAGCTTTGATGTTTTCCACAGTTCCTTTCCCTTTCTTGGCTTTTGTCTAGAGCTGGGTGAAAGTTGTGAATTCTGCTTTCTCGGAGCTTTCATAAAATTTCAGAACTTCCACCATTAGTGAGATCAGAATCTTCCAAATGTGTTTGGTGGATTTTCACCCTGTTCTGTGGAATGTTTTTGCCTGAAATGTGGAATAATACAGTTCTGAGGAATTTTATTCTGCAGTTTAATGAATTATTCCACAATACAAGTAACTATTCTGCAGTTCAGTGATCAGTCCTGCTGACTTTTTTTTTCCAGCAGTTTAATACATTAATTCACAATTCATACATTCATTCCACAGTTCAGTGACTCACTGAACAGCAGAATAAATGTATGAACTGCGGATTATTGTATTAAACTGTGGAAAAACATTCCACAGAAGTGACCACTGACTGTGATCAGTTCTGCTGTGCTGAATTTTTTTCCCACAGTTTAATACAATAATCCAGAATTCATACATTACTTAAACTCACTGTTTTAAGTCAGAATTTGTGCCAAAGTTTCTAATTTCATTTCCGAACTTCCACAGAAGCGAAAGTCTGACTTTTGTGGAAATTCCTCCGGTGGAAGTTTTTTCACATACTGTAGCTCTACTTTCAGCCACTCTTTTGTTTGCTTAATTCAAGCACTATATTCCCTTTGTACTGCTATGTATTCATCTATGGCTTTGAGGCAACCCATCTCCTTCTGGCAGTCACAGACATTTTATGTTCTGGATTATATGTCTTAACCCCTGTTGACCGGGGGGTAACTTGTTGACTTTCTCCCATTGCTTACAGTGATGTGGACCTCTGCAGCTGCTTCAATCACTCTCTTAAGAGTCCCACATCTACTCTGCAGTTCCAGCCTTATGCAGTTGGCTTAGACCCTTGGACATTAGGGTCTTCAGTTTTGTCAAAGTCAACCACTGTATCAGTCCATTGGGGGGCAGTGGTGCTACTGCTCATGATGCTGATGACCTGAGTTTGGGAATGAGCTCAGATCATCAGGGCCCAGCTGAGGGAAGGAGGACTGAAAATCCCAGTGAACACTCTTCTCATCTAGGGAGGGTAGGTAGCCATCCTCACTGCAGTACTGCCTCTTCAGTGACCACAGGTGACAGTGGAGTCGAGGGTGCCGTGGGAAGGATGAACACAGGTCAGTGGTCAAATGCAGCAGCATGCTTCAGCACGTATATGTGCCTTGGACCTTGCATGTGCACATGCATCTGTAAGGGCTGTGAGAAAATGTGGAAAGGCATCACTGTCCGACTGACCCCAATGAACCAAAGGGGACCAGCTCAGAAACCCCCAAACAGCTTGATTAGGATCATGCAGGTAGAGGGGACCCTCCCCTCTTCCCTACCTGGGGGGAATAAGCTGTGGCAGTATGGAGACCTGCAGCTGATGGGGTCTGAGTCCAGCAGAGCCAGGCACCTTGGGGGAATCGGAGTGAGGTTGAGGCAGTAGTGCAGAAGGGGGATGTAAACAGTGGCTGAGGCCCAGCTAGTTTTTCCTGGCACCATGAAGAAGTTTTATAGTTGTAGTCACTGCCTCCCACCAGTTCCTTGAGATTTACACTGGAGACAATCCCATCCCAACTACCAAGAACAAGGTCAAGGGTGGCCTCAAACTTAGCTCCTGCTGGACACGATGCTCTAGAAAGCAGTCCTTGAAGGTGGACAGCAACTCTGTCTTATCTATGTCATCAGTCCTTTTGAGACATCTGTCTATGTGCAGGAGGCTGAAGTCCTCCGGTATCTTCACAACATCTAGTTTGTCTGCTCTTATAATTTTCCTAACTAGCTGGGCACCATGCTCAGCTAAGTTGTTTTGGACCTGTAGAACACTCCCAGGGTGACTCTTTTTTCACTTTTTCCCTAGCTCCACCTAGATGAACTCTGTGGCAACATTTGCCATCTGATGTCCACCTTGCCCTTCACAGTTTATTTATTTGAAAATTCATGACCAGGAAATGCAAACTGAAGTGAAGCTTGTTTCCAGGTGTGAGCCAGTGGAAGGGGAACAAATGAAAACAATAATACAGCAACTATCATGGAAGCAACACAATACTACTGTAAGTCAAAAGCAATAACTGAGTCTTACTACTGCTAGTACTAGGACAACACCCAAAACAGCACAATAAGTTACAACAAAACATGAAAAACAGTGCACAGAAAATAAAAACAAAGCAAAATCTAAAACAGGAGAGTGCAATAAAGTTACTCCCTCACTTACAAAAAGAGCAATCTCTTTTCTTTCAGGCCTATCCCTTCAGAATAGTCTACCTCTTTATAGTGGTGCCCCAGTAGTTTTCTTCCAGGTCTATGTGACTGTCATTAAATACCTTCATCTGGGGGAACTTCAGCAGTGTAAAATCAGCATTATTTATACTGTGCAATTTAAAGAGACTTAACAGTCATAGTGAAAAAAGTGCTAAGTATTACAATAAAAACTAGAAGCGAAAACCTTCTGACAAACATGATTGCTTAAATTATATATACATTCGTATACTTGGTGCTATATTTGGTATTAGACAAAAGGAGACTATTGCCCATTGTGTCTGCCTTCCACCTTAAAAGGGCCACTTTATGCCATTATCTTGAAGTAGGTAGCTATCCAACTTAATTCACAACAAAAAAAAGGTCAAGCATCATCCTGCTTACAAAAAATAAGGCAGACTAGCACACCAATATTCAAGTAGTAGTATCATAGCAGCAAATTTATTTTGCAAAAAAGACACAAGGTCAGAAATACATCCTACTTCTACATGGAAGTGGGAATATGAACATACAAAATTTTCCAGCAGATAAAGGCCTAGAGGTCTATCAAGTCTGCTCGAATGTGCAGCTAGCACTCCTTATTCTGCAGCTGCCCCTCCCTTCCACCCTTCTCCTACATTGACCCTCCCCCTTGTCCTGTCTCATCCCCTTTTGAAGCAGTCCACTGTTCTACTGCATACCACTTCTGCAAATAATGCATTCCACCCAGCTACTACCCTCTCTGTAAAAAAGTGTCTCCTCATCTCCCTCCTGAACCTTCTTCCCTCCAGTCTCATATCATGGCCCCTGGTGTCCCTCCTCTCCCTTACTTTGAACAGCCCCTCTGTACCCGTCTTGTTTATTCCTTTCATGTATTTAAAGGTTTCATTCATGTCCCCACTGTCCCTCCTTTCCTCCAGCGAGTACATGTTCAATTCCCTCAGCCTCCTCTCATATGATAAGTCCTCCAGCCCCTTGATCATTTTTGTCACCCTGCACTGCACCCCCTCCAGTAACTTAATGTCCCTCTTCAGATACGGGTGCCAGTACCTCATGCAGTACTCCAGGTGTGGTCTAACTAATGATCTATACAGTGGCAGAATCACCTCCTTCCTCCTCGAGGATATACCCCTTGCAATGCAACCCAGCATTTTGTTGGCTTTTGCAGCTGCCTTCCTACATTGTGCCGAGTTGTTTATTGACCCTGTAATGAGCACCCCCAGTTCCTTCTCCTCTTCTGTCTGGGCTAGCTGCACTCCCCCCAGCTGGTAACTCCTCCTTGGGTTCTTCATCCCAAAATGCAGCACCTTGCACTTTTTGGCATTAAACCCCAGTTGCCAGGTGTCTGACCAGGTTTCAAGCTTTGCCAGATCATCCTGCAACCCAGGAATGTCAGACAGCAATCCCATCAGACTAGTTCCAACCAATTTCCCCCTAAGGCATCATCACCAGGTCTGGTCTAAGGGTACTTAGAATATTCTCCTGTGGGAGACTTCTCTGTAAGCTGCAATGTGCTGCAGTCCTCAATCCCTGTTGTTGCCAATAGAACAATAACATGCCCCCCATCCCGAACCAGCTGCAACCTGTATTATACTGTTCTGTACAACGCAGTATGCAAACTCTGTCAGTTCAGTCAGGACCCGGATGTGGAGGTGAGAGGTGGCCTCTGCTGGGTGAGGGCTGTTATTCATGATGTAAGGTGGGAGAGGGGGTTGGGCACTACCAGTTGGGGTGAGAGAGGGCACTATACAACCAGAAGTGGGAACATGATATTAGTTATTAATGGGCAGCATAGGGGATCGCCGAGGGGATACATTTTATTGTACATAGAACGGGCAGTATTGGGGATTGGGAGGGTTGTATTAAATATAATACGTGCAGCATCGGGGAGGGGATACATTTGAAGTGTTACATGCTAGGGGCTGCATCGGTGATTGGGAGGGTGTTGTAGTAAATATTTATAATACGGCAACATTGGGGATGGGAGTTATGCATAATAATATTGGCAGCATCGGGATCATGGAGGGCGACATATGCTTTATTCACAATGGACAGCACTGGAGAAGGGGGTATGTTATTACATATAAAAGGTGCTGCATCAAGGAGGGGAGACATTAGTATAGAGTCACTATGGACAGCATCGGAGCTGGGGGTGTTATTAATTATACTAATGGCTGCATTGGGGATGGGGAACTGCTTGCATTTGCTGCAAGGTGCTGCGGCAGCCCATCCCATGTGCCAGGTGTTTGCTGCATAGGAGGGGTTGTTGCAAGTGTGCGGACTTGGGTGCTGTGACCCTTCCTGTACCAGAATCTGGTGCAAGGTCCCTGGCACACCGGGCTTCGGCACAAGCTGCTGTTTGCCACAGCTTGTGCCAGTCCTAGCCACCTTTGAGAACTGGGCCCAATGACTTAGAAAACAAAATTGAAATGCAATTTTGGAAAAATGCTGGGGAATATTTTCCAGCACAATATCTGGAGCAGTGCAAAATGAACACCCAAAAGTGCAATTCTTGGAGACGGTTGCATAATGCAGAAGGAGGAGGAGTCCCTCCTGTGAGAACACTGAGGTGCAAATTGCCAGTCCAGATGTCGGATGGTGCAAACAGGGCTTGTGCCCACCAACATCTTAGTGTGGTCCTGCAAATGCAGCATATCATTGTGACATGTGCCTGGTGCATGCTGTGATGCATATAACTGCAGCGCATTGGTGGTGCCATGCACATAACCATCCATTGGTTCCCCCACCACAGTAACCCTTGTTGCAAGTAGTCCATACAGTCCAGGGGTTCCCAAATCTGACATTTCTGACCCTTTGTGTCCAAGCAGTCATTTGTGTCCTGACTGAGGTGTCCCTTTACTTTCCCAACCTCAAGGCTTACATCTGTAGTGTTATGTAGTCGCCCCCTCTCCAAAATACCAGTAGCCTCACCTGGCCCATTCTTACAGGGCTGTGGCCTCTCCCCTTGAGTCACAACCTGATTTGAGCTGGAGGTTAACTTGATGGGGCACAGCAGCCTGTGACTGGTGTTTTAAGGGCCAGATTGTGCAGAGAAGGGTTGCTCCACCCCTTCCCATAGCACCCTCGAAGGCATTTGCTGGTATATATGAAGGGTTTGCAACTCTTGTTGTGCATGACACTCATTTTTTCCATAATTAGCTGGAATCTACTGTATATGTACCCTTGCTGAACACACAATTGTACTTGATCTGACATTTAAGAATAAAGCTCTGAAAAGTTATATACAAACAAAATTCCCTTCACCACATGTTTTTTAATGAAGAACTGAGTTTCGTCTTTTTTGGAAGGCTTTCTTTGATGTGATGCCCTGATGCTTCACATGCAGTAGATGTGAGGAGAGCCTGTTTCATTTCCTGTCTAGGGAGTACCCTTCCCCCAAGAAATCATGTCCTTTCCCTTTGTTCATGATTTCCATCCTGCCATACAGCAATAACAGAGCTGCCAAATGGCTGATAGTCAAGCTAAAAAAACTTCTGTGGAGTACTTTCATGGCTGCCTTTCACATACGACAGCCTGCAAAGCACAGGTGGCAGAGGAAATCCTCATTCCCACCAAGACTTGCCAGGAAATCTTGTGCTAATTTAACAAAAGCCCTTAAAAGCTTTCACCTGAAAGCTTGCTGGTGTCATAGCAGGGGTTTTATGTAAATTAGAATCATGTTTTGCTCAGTAGGTGTTGGCAGAGAACAGACTACACTAACACATGTGCTGAAACTGAAAGTATCACTTTTGTGAATGAAGGCATGAATTTGGAGGAGAATAGGTATTGCCATCTTTGTCTTGGGGAGCACCATAATTACTTTTTTTTATTAGACATTTTATCTTCCTTGCCACGGCACAGCTCACCTTCTGTCGCACTCCCCAGCCCCATAATCGTGTACTCTAGGGACTTGTCTCACCCAAACGTCCTCCACAACTTACCCCCCCATAGCAGGGGTCATTGGGGGCACCACGGTGCTGGCAGCATGGATTCAATGAGGGCCCTTAGCCCTACATCCTCTACAGCTTGGATCCTTGTGGTGGGGTCTGATGTCCGGCTCCAGCCACCAACACATGGATCTGGTGTGAGAGAGGTGTTCAGTAGTCCGGTGCAGAGCTCAGGAGAGGCTGGTGTCATTCACGCTGTGCCCGGACATTTTCTGTTTCCAGACTCCGGCCCCCCCCCATTGAAGTGGCTGACATGCAATGACACCAGAAGGAAGGCACCAGTAGGGACTGACCAGCACACTCTGCTTGGCTCAGGGTGCTGCTGAGGTGGTTTGGCTGTCTGGAGCTTTTCACAGCAGTGGGGGCTGGCAACCGTTATCGGTCGGCTAGGGAGCATGTTTCCTTCTTTTTCTCCTGCGGGAGTGTGATATGCCACTGACATTAAGGCATATGCCGACATCCGTCATGCTCCCCTAGGTAATGGGGATGATGCATTGCTGTTCTTCTGGCCTCCGCCAGGATTTAGCAAGTGCTGGGATGCAACCCTTCCCATGCCCCGAGAGAAGGCAAGCAGTCACTGGATGCTCAAGCCTTCTCCCCCCAGCTGACCCTCCAACACCCGAGTCCTTTCCTGAACCCGGGTCACCAGCTTTGCAGTGGTGAATCTTTCCACTGCACCAGCAGGCAAGCTCTGTAGTACTTTAAAATAATTTACTGCAAGTTTATTTTGTAAAGTAGAAAAAATGTATTTATTTACTTATTTGAAAACTCGTAACTGAGACAGGTACACTGAGTCAAGGCTCATTTCCAGGTGCAACCAAAGGAGGGAAACAGGAGAAATAGAAGTACAATACACAATAACAAGTCAATTGAGTAAACATTTGCAAATAGGTTGGAAAATAAGCTGGTGCAGAAAGTGCCATCCCAGCTCAATATGAAATGCCTTTTCAAGTGAAAAGTAAAATGGTAGCAATACACAACATGCAAATATTATAGTGACAACAGATGAGAGACATGTAGGACAAGCTTATGCCAAGCCCCATGGTGGAGGGAAGAGCAAAAAGGATGTGGAACTAAACCCAATAGTCAGGTAGTGCAGACCCAGCTGGATGCCCTACCAAGGAAGCTTGAGGCTCAGGCCGGGGGAGATGTCAGGAGGAAGGGTAACAGCAGCAGGTGGGGCAAGGCTGGAGTTTCAACTGGTGCCTGAGGGAGTCAGTGGAGGAGGAGTAGCAGTAGAAGGTACAGGGGAGTTGGTTCCAGAGTGAGGGAAGCTGACAGAAGGCAGATTGCCAAGCTGAGTAGCAGGAGTTAGGAGTGGTTAAAGTGTGATACTCCCTGGAATGGAGGGAACAGGAGGCGGGGGAGTTGGGAGAGGAAAGAGAAGAGTATGTCTATTCTGGACAGGGAAGTGGAAGGGGCAGCACCATTGATCATATCTGCTTAGTTGAAAACAGGGAGCTCTGTTTTGGTAACCAGCTTTCTGTGAACCTGTAGAGATAAGCAGTCTTTGTTGCAGTACAGGGCACCTAGCTTGGGACAGAGTTTTGCATGGATGGCATCAATGTGGGCTGAGAAGTCAAGCTTACTGCCAAACCAGATACCAAGGTACTTGAAGGACTTCACTGCTTCAATTGGGTGCCAACCAGTGTAGGATGTAAAACATGGGATAACAATGTTTCCCACATTTTTCTCCTGTCCTGCCTGAAGAGAAGGAAGTCAGGAAAGATCAAGCTAGAGTCCGGAGTCCTGGAGGAAGGCTAGGATTCAGAAATACAGAGGCCATCAGGAGAGTATTGCTGCACCCAGACAGAGAGGAGGTTGAGCTTAGGGAAAAGGCACCTAGCATTTAGATGGACAATACTAAGAGTCTTGGCAGTAGCCAAGGAAGGGAGGAAGGGGAAGGACAGGGGTTGGTCTCCATGTCACCAGACAGGAGGAGGAGGAGGAGCAGGGGAATGAAGAGAAGGATGGAGTGTGGCTTCCTACCCTTGGAGCGGGTAGGAGAGCAGTGAGGGGAGTGGTGAGGGGAGAGAACAGTATGGTGGAGAAAATTCAGGTTAAGAGAGGGAGGGGAGAAGAGACCAGGGTAGATTGGGAGGGAGGACAGGAGGGGACACAGAGTAGGGGTGACTGATGAAGGGGAAGGAAAGGAGGGTATGAGAATTAGATGGGGGCAGGAGGAGGATGGGGTAAGAGGAAAGGAGAAAATGGAGGAGGCAGAGGAGTGCAAGAAATATTGCGGTCATGAGGAGGGATGCAAAAAACAGCAAGCAGAAACCACACTAATGTGTGTGATTAACTGGGCAGAGGCTAGCTAAGAAACAGTAACACAATATCTAGCTTGGTCAGTTAGCTACAAAAATTATGCTTACACTGAGGTAGGTATTGCTGAGTATACAAGATTGGCAGTGCAGTACACAGCTATGCTAAGCAAATGAGCAGCAGTAGGTGGCCATGCAGTAAGCAGTATGCAAAGGCGACCCAGACAGGAAGTAACTGCAATAAACAAATTCTGTAGCTGAAGGGTTAGGTTATGTAATGTTCAGCTAGTCAGTGAAAAATACAACTATACTTTGCAAAATATACAGCAGCAGGTGGCAATGGCATAAAAAAGTCTATAAATGTGACAGACTGGGAACTACCACAATAAACAGTTTTTTTTTAACTGAAGTATTAGGCTGTTGAATATACAGCTATGTGCTTATTTAACTATACAGTAGTAGGTGGCAATGGGAAAACAGCATGTAAGAGTGACCCAGATAGAGAGCAGCAACCACAATAAGTAATTTCAATACCAAGAGAGCTAGCTAGGACAATACATAGCGAGGCAATGAAAAAAACAAACAAACTGACATAATTGGCTGGCTGACTGAACCCCATGTCCAAAGCTGAGATGAGGGCTAAATCACACAGATGTGTCCTAAACAAGGCACAGTATGAATGTTTGTGGTTTGCTCTTGTCAGCCTTTGCAGGCTGCTTTAGAGACCTGCTGCACCTTGCAGCACTGCTTACATCTGAGCCATCCACAATTGTCTGTTCAGATTTTTGCAAAGAACAGGTTGCATGAACAAATGTACTGAAAATAAACATACTGGGGTTTCATGTTACCCATGATGCACTGCATTAGAAGGATATGTGTAATTTTGTGCTTTAGTAATCCACCTGAGCATGCTAAGTCAGATGTATTGAGCTACTCATGTGGTCAACATTTAAGAAAGTAGTAAGCCACAGCAGGGTGTGCATTAAAACATTTTAATGCACACCCCAGGGGCATAGTGAGGCATCCTAATGAGCCATGGCTTGATAATGATAACCCTAACTCAGGAGATGAGTCAGGTAAAGAGTCAGAGGGCAAACCAGACAAGGAACAACATCCACAATCCCTGAGAGCAAGAAATGTGCTTTCCTGACCAGGTGCTCAACGTCATGAGGAACATAAAAACAATAGTGGGTTTGAGGCTCCCAACCCCCTCCAGAATCAAAACTAATGCTATCCCTACTTCCAAGGGCTAAGGTCACAGACACATTCCCCATCTCCAGATCTGTAGACAAAGTAATATTCAAGGAATGGGAGGCAATGGAAACAGCCAGAATCCCACAGATATACTCATTTGAAAAAATGTACCCCTTGCAAGAGGACAAGTTGAAACTTTGGTGCAGTGTCCCATTGGTCAACCCCAAATTGCCACTCTGAGCAAGAAAATGAGGAAGGCAACTAAAGTGGCGTGGGAGCTGTATCAAAAGCCCTATGAGGAGAAACTGAAGCACCTCAATATACCTCAAGTGTATAAATAAGGTTCAAGAGGGAAGCCTTTTTCAGAGGAAAGGATGCACAAGAACAACGGGTTATGTGATGAAGCTGGAGAGGGGTAGATTCAAGAGAACTGTAAGGAAACACTTCTTCACAGAAAGGGTAGTGAATGCCTATAACAGCCTCCCTGAGGAGGTGGTGGGATCAAAAACTGTAATGGGATAAAGGAAGGCAAGAGATAGGTATAAGGGAACCTTAGAAGCAAGGAAAGTGTGTGTGTAAAGCCATAGATCAAGTAGGGTCTATGGTGTGACAGTAGGTAGGGAACATAGGCAGAGTAGGTGGACAAAGAGGTCCCTATCTGCTGTCAACATCTATGTTTCTGTGTGACTGAAGGCTGAGTGCCCTTATGCCCTTGGGAAGTGCATTCAAATCCTTTAATGCACACCCTGAAGTGGTGTATCACACTTATAAAATGGCTCATTAGTAATTTGCTAAAAAAAGAAAAAAGTATTTCCAATTAAATAAAATAGTTAAACTAAACATGAAACTGAAAACATTTTCATTTTCTAATAAGTTAGTCCCTGTTTTGTGTGTAATCATCGGAAGACAGCAGGTGGTGCTAGATAACAATTGACCCTGTCTTCTGCTGTGTCTTAGCTCTGCTTATCCTTTTTCATTCTTTACTGCTTAACATTGCCCCCCTCCCCCACTAACAGGTCTGTAAATGTACAGCAGCCCCCTCCACCCACCCACTCAACAGCTCTGTAAATGGATGGTGGAGTTACGCTGCCTTATTTAAAATCAGGAGATGCGTAACTGCTCCAGCTCCCCATTAAAGATGTGATATTTTTGACTGTCAGTGTTGTCCCTGTTTCACTTGATTAACTCGCTTTGACTTCTGTCTTATATGGCTCTTACTCCTCCCATGTGGTAAATGAAACTTTCTCTACCCTTTACATGCCACCATGCCAACGGTCCAAGGAATGACGTGTGTAGCTAAACCCCACCTTCTGATCTCTGCAGCACCACTCTGCCTGTAATGAAGATGGCAGCTTGCAGTTTGAAGAAGCAGCGTCTCCCATTACTGGCAGCTTAGGAGACTGTAAGGGATTGCAGCTCAGTAGAAGAGGGTGTTCTGCCGGTGCTTTAGCAGGGGACTAAATATAAAATGGGCCCAGGGAGCTGAGGCGTGGCGCTCCTTACTGGTGGCTGCAGGTAATGAAGACTTGCAGAGCCATGCTCCACCCCAATCTGCCCGCTTAGCTGTCCTCTAATTTTTGAATTGGGTACTGGAGCTCCCAGCTGGACATGGACACATTGCACACTAGAGTCAGGCTGTGTATCTCAGTATAACAGTGCACTCAAAAAATGTAAAGTGATTTTCAGTTTTGTGGTGAAGAACAGATAACTTGTTTTCTGTGCATCCTGAGGAGTGTTTTCTTTTGAGAAAGTTAGTGGTGGAATGGACGAAGTCAGTGATTTTTTTTAAGAGGCCACATACTTTGTTTAAGTATTAGTGAGGTAAATGGCTGTATTTAAGTTGTTTTCCTCTGTGCTATAATTCTGGCTGTACAGTTTGTTTAAAAAAAAATAGAGCAGTTAATGATAAATTATGCATATGTATCAGTGTAGTAAAGGCTAGGAACTTCAATATGGAGACTGCTACTAGGGTTTTTTTTCTGATTGTAGGCTTAGTGATATCATTCAGTAAGCAGTTTTTTTGGGGGAAGAAAATGAGATTCAGCAGCTGACCATGCATTTATAGAGATTTAATGTACAGTCAGATGACCTCTCTCAGGCAAGGAAATTACTAGATTTTTTTCTTGCCATTTTATAATCGAAAAGTATGACATTTTAACCCTTTGGCTGCCAACAGAATTAGAATGTATTGAAATGCAGGACTGCAAGAGTACCTTTGGACTAAAGCCAAAGAAGCAGGCCTGCCAGCAAGCAGACAGCTCTTAAGTCAGGGGAAGCAGTAGAAACAGTCCCTTTAAACAATTAACCAGATTCACAAAGGCTTACACATGGCGCGAAGTGACTTGCACCAATAGGAATGATGCAAGTAGAGCTTTGCGTCATGAGTTGTGCCATTTGAGATTCACAAAAGCAGCCCGTGAGATGTTGAAGGCTGCTTGTGCCTAACCAGACTTGTACCATGGTTATGCCAGAACCTTGGCAGCGACATGGCACAAGGGGGTTTATGGCAGCATCAGTGTCCAATTCAGAAAGGGCAGCTGCCACATCCCTTACTTTGGGATTCTAAAACAACCCCCGGAGAACATGTGGCAAAGTACATTTACACCAGCTATGAGCATGAGTGTACTGTGCCATCCACTGGGAGTTGTGCTAATGTGCCACAAGTGACCACACAGCCCCCCACTACGATCACACGGAAGCCCCCCCCACATGCCCATATCCCAACGGTACTGCAATAGAAGCCCCTGTGAGCTATCACCCCCTCCACATGCCCATATCCCCAATGGTACTGCAATAGAAGCCCATGTGGGCTACCACCCCCCCAGTCCTAAACCTCAATACTTACATCAATGAAGCCCTTATGGGCAATTGGAACCCACCAATGCCCCCTGGCCCCGATCCATATTCCCTGCTCCCCGCTCACGAAATGCCATCCTGGTAATAAAATAAAAATCATAATACCACATGTCCAATGTAGTCTTGGTGGTGTAGTGGGCCCCACCCCCCACTCGGTAGTGTCAGACCACCCCGCCCCCCCCCACCAATACGCATCTGGTGACTGACACAGCCCACTTCTCACCACCATGATCAGCAGCTGACTGAGCTCTCCTATGAGTGTGTACTGTAAATAGTATGTGCTCAGTGAATGACAGCAGCTATTGGAGCCTCAGTGAGCTGGATAGTTAGGATGTGCTGGCTTCCTGGGGGGAGGTGGAGCTGCTTGTAGGTGAAGAGGCTGCAAGAAGTTGTATTCAGTTTGCAGAGCTGAGGAGGTGATCAACAAGCTTGCATGGCCTGGCTCCTGGAAGCTGGATTATTCTTTTTTGGGAGGATGGCCTGGAGCATTAACCAGTGATGTGGCAGAGGCAATAGGTAAACTTCCTCTATGGGGGCAAAGGGCAATTAGGAGGAGGTGAGAGGTGACAGTGCAAGAGTATGCCACTGCGAAAAATGGGAGTTTAATCCAGCAGCCTACCAGAACTGTGCAAAAGACTATATGGACCACTCGGTGCTAAACCTCCTGAACTTCAGGAGGAAAAACCTTATTGGCTTTTCAGACTTTGTAAATCAGGTTTGGGACCCTCACCTTGTGGGGTCAGTTCTTGGGTGGGGGGTGGTGGTTGGATCTGTGTGGCACCACGGACCTCTTGAGATGCCAGCCCCTCCTTTTTCCACTGAATTTATATAATTGGGCATGTGGTTCCATTGGTCATAGGGGTCAGTCTCTTGGTCAGTGGGTAGCAGGTACCATCTTGTGGCACCATGGACCCCTTGGGATGGCTGCCTGCCCTAGCCATGAAAAAGTAAAATGTTCAGTGGCTCTAGACTGCCATGTGAGGAGGTGACTTTCCAAGATGGCTTCTGCATGCTATGAGGTTCCGGAGTACATTCAGGAGCAGGGTTGGCCTAATGCTTTCTGAGCTAGTTTAACAGGTATACCACTGTTGCCTGAATGGCTCTGTAGGCAGCCTTTCCAGTTAAACTTGTGTGGCCTTCCTGGTATTGTTTGTTCTGCCCTGTTTTGTGCTTCTGTTTCCCCAGAGTACAAACGTTTGGAGTCCTTTGGTGGAGGAGCCAACACTGAACCTGGAAGAATCAGGGTACCTTGCGGGAGGTGCTATCCAAGCCGCACCGGTGGAACAGATGGATATAGAGCAAGCAGAGTGAAGAGAATGAGGAAAAATCACAGACAGCAGAGAGTGAAGAGAGAAAGCTTAAAGCAAGTTTAAAATAACTTAGCGGACTTGGCAATTCTGGGACCTGGTTTATTAGGAAGAGTGTGGAAGTGACCTATATAGAAGGAACTGAAGAAATATAGAAGGATCCAGTAGAAGGGATTGAAAGGCATCAAAAAAATTAAAAGGACTAAATCCATTATTTGACATTTATTACTTACTACTGCTTACCCTTCCCTCCATCCCTGTTTTTTCTCTAGTAAATCTTTTGCTGTTGCAAAGATATAAACTATGCAGCCATTTGTTCTAGTTCCCTTTATCAACAGAGAGGCTGAGGGAATAACTTGTGGTAGTCTGTTAAGGCTGATTTACAAAGGCTGGATTTCTTTTGACTTCGGCTATTTTGAAATGCTGTGAAACACTGTATGAGGTTGTGTGAAGTTGTAAGGGAGCGAGGGTAAGGGCATCGCAGTGAAGAATATTTATTTTGTTATATTGTTGTCTCTGCTTGTGTAAATTTTATGCAAATTTTTCCCTGGAGCTGAATGGTTAGGAGTTTTCAGCATACTTAAGCTTCTGTGGCTGATCCCACTTTTCTAAGCTTTCTGGCTTTTTGGTTTTTTGCTTTGGATGCCTATTTCTTGTTCCATGAATTTTGTGTTTGTCTTTTTTTGTCGTTTTTTTATTCTTTTTCTTTTGACTGAGTGTTGGCCTTTGATACTTTGGTGTTTCATATATACAGATTTAGACTATGGATTTTAATAGATACATTTTAAAATCGAGAGATAGAAGGCAACAGAGGGCAATTAACACTGACTATAGTACAGATATTTGCCTAATTGGCTAGCCATCATCATGTGTCTGCAGGTAAGGGCACATTTTTTTAGCACTATACAGGTGGTTCAGGTGTGGCTTAGGGTTCTTTAAAAGTGTGGAAGCTTGGCGTTCTGAGTTCAGAGCCACCATTATCTGCACCCCCTGTTAGCAAGTGAGCAGCTTCTGAGCGTTATCTGGAATGGGAGCATTTCGTTTCTACTTATTTTGGAAACTTTTTATGAGGTATTTGGTTTAGTTTTTTTTTTCTTGTTAATATATTTAAATGTTGTTCTCTTTTAGGTACTTTTTTTATCTTGCTTGAGTAGTGATCTGGCATTTTCACTAAGCCCAAAGGCTGTGGAGGCTTACCAGGTTTTGGTTTTGCGTTGGCTGAGTTCCAACTGTGGTGCCTTGAGTCATGTTAAGGTGGGAGTTCATGGAGACTGTAGTGATCCACTTGCACTTTTGAAATACATTTGGAGATGATGAAGGTACAAATGCTAAACATTCAAATTTATAGTTAAACTGGAAATAGACAAGGAAAAGGTTCTATCATGAAATTGCTTTTTTAATAAAATTTACTGCATTTTTATCCTAGGCTCCTTTGTGTTTTATTTTTATTTTATTTTAGTCTTTGGTAACCAGGTAAGGCCCACTAGGCACAAGCGCCTGTTTTCAGGGGCGACCTGAGAGCACTGGGCAGTTAAGCGACTTGCTCAGAGTCACACAGTATGCAAGTGGGGGTTGTGAGAATCAAACCAATGTCTGGTCTGCTGGGTGTACCAAGCTTGTGCATAGCTTGTTACTCTAACCTCTAGGCTACACTGCCAGTTACACTGTTGGGGCTATTCTGCTCGATTTCCAGCTTTGTGTGTCATAGGATATTTAGAGATCCAGTCAACTCAGCTTGGAGTAAAAGCTTAATTCTACTTCTGGATTTGGACATTTGTATTTATTCTCATATCTATCTATTTACTTGAGCAGTGCAATTAAGGCCCAATTGCCTTTTAATTAGGTTTCTGTAAAAAACTGTTGCTGCCACATTTTTTATGGGTGCAGACTGTGGACTTTTATTATAATTGAATTATAATAATATTGGGAATTATTGCATCCAATTTGAGCCCTACCACTTTGAAGGTGCTGCTAAAATTATAGTATATAATGTTAATTGGTGTTAACTGGTGTGAAGTGCTTAACTGAAGGTATTAAACCTGCAGTGAATGAAAACAAGAAATGGTAAAATGATCCAAGATGAGGACATTGATGCTTCCATGAAGCAAACAAGGGGAGCTGGTAAAAAGAGAAATTCTAAAGAATGCAAAAAACACACCAAAAACACAGAGTATAAAGGTAGAAAAGTGAAAGAACATAGTTAAGGCAGGAAAGAAGGTGGACAGTCTTGCTACACTTGACCCTGCACAGACCTTGATAATTTCTCACTTAGAAAATAAAAGATCCTACAGTCCAGGATGAAGGCAGAACTACCTCAACTCCATGTCAATTAGCGGAGGGAAAAAAATAGAACAAAATAAGAAGAGAGTTCAGTTAAATAATAGTCAGGAAACTGTATGCATTTTTGACTCAATAAAAAGAACTCCAAACCTGTTCTTTGATAGTCAAAGTGACTCTATATCCCCAGTAAAGGAGAATTTGGGGAAAAAAATGAAAAAGATTACCTTTGTGGAAAACCCTAGCATAGATGATGCCAATCAAGATTTTCCTGTAATTTCTCTATCTTATAACAACTTGCCTGAAATAACAGCTATGCAAGATAAATCAATAGCACATAGCAAGGCTGTTAGTGAAATTGAGAAAGAACTGCAGGATATTACATGTGGGTTAAAATAATTGGTAAAGCAAAGTATTCTAAATAATGGGAACAATGTTTGTCAAATTACAAATACTCCATTTATAGATGAAAATCTTATTGAAGTTTTAAAAAATCCACATGTGGCAAATGTTGCTATTATGGATCAGCTGATGCTGATTAAAAATGAGCTTTCTGATCTAAGAGAGGAGGTTGTTTTAACTGCTATGAGATTGGAGGAACTTCGAGTTATTCAGAAAAAAAAACTTGAACAAATCCAATTCTTCTTCATTAATTATTTATGACTCAGTTCAACAAATTTTGAAACCTGAGGATACATTTATTGACACTAATAGAGAAACAGTTAATAAAAACAACAACATTAACTCTGAACTAGTTCCAGAAAAATATGGATTAATAGATGATGGAAAGGAGAGAAGCTGCCAGTTAAGGCACGGGGTCATTATGTCGCACAGCGGAATGCCGTGAGGCACAATCACGTTGCACGATTTCTTGCAGTTTTTGTTCTGTGTGGGGCTCCACCCACCACATCCCCGTTATGGGGGCTGTGCACCCCAGACCCCCCACTAAAGATTCTCAACTCCGGGGGGGTCCAACTCAGAGAATGCACAGGTCCGGGCTCACCATAATGTTGTATGCTATTATGCATGTGACATTATGACCAGGTACGGCCAGTTAACTATCAAAAATAAAAAAAATATGACTTCTAGACAAGACCAATTGAAAAATGGTAAACATGGTAAGAATAAAAAATGCAAGGAATACAAATGGCAAAATAAAGAAACATGAGGGGGAAAATCTGTAGAATCCAAGGAAATGAAAGAAACTCAAAAGGGAAACTTAGACCTTAAACAAGTCCCACAAAATCAACAAACTTCAAATTTTTTGGTAATTGATTCAGTTAAAGCTATAATAAGCAAAGAATCTCCAGGTGTGGAGGAAAATGGTATCTGTTTAGTCAATAGTGATACCGAATCTTGCCAACTTACAGACTCTCAGGCAATTGTCACCCTAAGAGATATTCCTTATGATTCTGTGGAAAACAACAAAGTATTGAGAATTTTGGTACCCATGTTATGTAATGATTATTTGATGCTAGATATTGCTGTTGATGACATTTGTGATGTTATAAGAACATATGAATGTGAAAATGAAAATGACATTCTGTTGGTATTTTTTTTAAAATGCACATGTTGCTCACTATGTCTGGAGGACTTCAGACAAATTAGATATTTATGACATAAGTTTGGACTATCCAGCACTTACAAAGCATTTGCTACAAAATTCTGATTGGTCACAGATGACTACTAGGAATCTGGCTGATGAGTTACCCAGTTATGCCAACATTCAATATTTGGTATTTCAAAATGAAAATTTGAATATTCCTCCAGATGTGGTGCTTTCAATTTTTGGATTGACACAGGAAAAGAAAGTAAGATCTTTGGTTACCCATTTGTTTTATAACATCTTGGGGCTCAATGTTTATGAGAGTGATACAGTGAATGTAGAGAGGGTATTTAGACTAGGATCAGAAGGTAGTCAAATTGATGTTACCTTAGTGAATAACAAGTTGGCTAAATGTATACTGAACTAATGCTGGTAAACTTGATGTATTGGGTATCTTAATTGTGAACCTTAATGAAAATACAGCTAACCTGAAAGAGAATTAACTATATGTAGAAGGGGTGAAGCCTACAACAAAAAACGACTTTGGAGTGAAGGTTAGCAATAGATTTAATCCTCTTGCTGATAAAGATGACTGACTGGATGAAAAATGTGTTAATAGTGAAAGTGAGGAAGAAACAGGGACAGTGGATTCTATACTTATAGAGAGTGTGGGAACTAAGGAACCTGATGGTTTTGTACTCAATTATTTAAACAAGTTTAAAATTGTCACATGGAATGTTGCTGGACATATTGCAAAAATGGTAGATACTGATTATCTGGACTTTATCAAACAATTTAATATAATAAATTTACAGGAAACATGGCATGGTAAAGAACAAGAGGATGCCATTTATTTAAATGGGTTTCAAACACTACATAGCCCTGCAGTAAAAATAAATAAGATGGGTAGCTGTGTTGGGGGTCTTATCATCTATGTAAAAATTACGAATAATATAAAGCTACTGCAGTGTTAGGTTGCCAAAATTATATTGTGGCAATCTTAAAACTACAAGAGGACATAGTAATACTTGTAAGTGTTTGTAATCCTCCAAAAAACTCAATTATGAACAAGAGCTTTTTATTACTGTACGTTAGTGAAAGAAATTGAACATTTTCATATATTGTATGTAAATGCAGAGGTTTATATAAAAAGGGACCAGAATATAAGGTGTGGTTATCTTACTGCCCAGTTAGACATTGAAACCTCCAACCTGGAAAACCAATTAGGAATTCAGAAAAGGTCATCATGTGATAAGAAAAGCACAGATAGTAATTATGAGCTAGAAAACGTTTTAAAGGAGTTAGATCTAATAATCTATAATGGGATATCTGAAGCAGATAAGGATGAGATGTATAGTTGTATAAAGTCCAGAGGTAGCTCATTAGTCAATTATGTCCTTATTTCCCCATATGACTATTGTAAATATCATGATTTAAAAATACTGGTAAGATCAAATAGTGACCGTTTTCCAATTATTACTGTAAGGAAAATAGAAGCAAAAGCTCAAATTGTGTATGAATCTAATATGGAGATAATGAATAACAGAAGAATAAGATGGAATAATTTTAATGCAGACTATACAGTATATATAATGACTCATTTCCAAGAACAGTTTAATCTGCTAGTGGATAAATAACTGGACCCAAAAAAAAATTCATGAAGCTATCCAGAGTACTTATCTTAGGATAATAACAAATCATGGGAAAATTAATAAACAGCAGACTTACAGTATAAATATGAAAATTATTTTTTATAAAACATGCTTGGGGAAAAAAGCGAGAACTGGTAAAGATTACTAGAAAAGCTGAGCAACATCCAACAAGAGCTAATCTTATGAAATTGAATACTTATAGGATGTAGTATAAAGATTATGTGAATATGCAGAGATCAATAAATCAAAAAGAACTGTGGGGCAAAATATTAGCTGCTATTAATGAGAAAGACAACTGAACCTTTTGGAAATTGATCTCCCAGGGTACACATTATTATAAAATTCAAGCAGATGCTTATATTTTGCCAGATCAGTGGTTTAAGTACTATTATAATACTTTTAATGATAAATCACAAGAAATTAATATTCAATTAAACACTGTTAATATTCCAGCAGAAATAGACAGAGATTTTCATTGGATTACATTTCAGAAAGTATATATGACACTTAATAGTTTTAAAAAACAATAAAGCTCCAGGACTGGATGGAATTTCTCTGGACTTTTATAAGATCAGTATTGACTGGTGGTCTGGTATGCTATCAGATTTTTTTAATAAGTCTGTTATATATGCATATATACCTTCTTCCTGGTCTGGCAGTTATATAATGCCAATCTATAAAAAGGGAGAGAGATCTTGTCCAGAAAATTATCACCTGATCAGTTTTCTTGATACAATTGCTAAAGTATTTGCAAAAGTCTTATTGAATAGACTTCTTGATTGGCTGCAGAAACATGCATGTGTTTCACCTGTACAGGCTGGCTTTAAAAAGGGTTGTGGCACTATTATCCACATTTTTCTTTTGAATCATGTACTTGAAAAGTATTGTGTATTGAAGAAACAAAAAATGATTTATAGCATTTGTAGACTTTAGTTCTGCATTTGACTCAATCATTAGAGAGCATTTGTAGGTTCAAATGTATAACATGGTTATAGATTTAAACTTGATTATTTTGATTAAACATTTATACACTAATACTGGGACAAGGATACAGTACTCTAATTGTGGCCATTTGCTGACAAAAATTCCAATTAGGATGAAGGTTTGTCAAAGCTGCATCTTAGCCCCTACTTTATTTAACATAAAAATGAATTAATGCTCAATTTAGGCTGCTCAGAATTTCATCCACCAGAAACAGGACAACAAATGATATCTTTATTGGCATATGCTGATGATTTAGTTATTATTTCATTGTCCAGACTGGGTTTACAGAGAAGTCTAAATAAACTGGATATTATTCATAAGCAACTAAGCTTGAAACCTTATCCACAGAAAACAAAAATTGTAGTTTTTGGATCAGGGAAGAAGTATAGTAAATTGTCTCTGGCAGAGTCTACTACTGACTTTGTAAAAGAGTTTACTTATCTGGGTGTTACATACTTCTCAAATTTAAGTTGGAATAAACATACCAAAATAGCTGTTAATAAGTTGAATAAAACAGTATTGGGGTTAAAGAGATGTAATAATAGATATTGTGGGTTTACTATAGAGCCCGTGATTAAAGCTATAAATGCTAAGGTAACTAGTCAGGGGCTATATGCTGTGGAGACCTGGGGTCTAGCTAATATAAAAGAGTTTAATATGGTGTCAAATAAAGTATACAGACACTAGGGCTTCTTCCTGGAACTCCAAACTCATTAGTAAGAACTCAAATAAGGCAAGTAGATATAAAAGCTTGGATTCATATTAGAATAATTAGGCTTTGGTTAAAACTAAACTGTAAACTAGATCACTTTAATATTGAAAGATGCTTTGAAGGAGAAAAAATGGACAAAAAACAAGAAGAATTGGTTACTAAAAGTTGAAGATGTCTTTAAGTATTATAACTTAACATATTTAAACATTTGGCTAGGGAAAGGAATTGTTATTAGTCCAGCATACTAAAAAGTCATAATTGATATAGTTATAAAGAAAGCTAAGGAAACTGACTTGCAGTTAATTAAGAACTTGAAAGGTTCCTCATGGCTGGCTAAAAATACTCAAGAATACAACTTAAAATTCTATCTGACTCAAGTTCATGACCCAGATTATAGGAAGATCATTACTCAGTATAGGTTTGAGACTTTTTCCAGCAACATACTTGTGGCAAGATATACTTAGAATTCTACAGTGTCAGTAAATTGCCAATGTGATATGAAAGAACCTCAATACCTGCACCATATAGTTGTCAAATGAACATAGTATATGAATTTAAGAATGGAATATTTGGATGATATCATTGGTTCCTTGGTCATGCCCACAAGGTATATTTTAGATTTGTTATTTAATTCTGAAAACTTACAAAACCTAGAGAAATTAGTTATTTATTTATTTAATGAAAGTAACTCAGCTTAGAAAAAAGAAGTACGCCTTGTGGGCGACTGAATGAATGAACATTAAATTGGTCAATATTAACATAATGCAGTTTATATACTGTATATAAGATTTTCATGATAAGTGTATATGGATGCATGTTATATGACAAATTTGTTTTATGATGGTGGATTTTATATATGTCCTACTTATATGTTGTCTTGTCTAGATTCTAATGGCAATTTTGTCAACAATAAACTTATTACTACTATAGTGGACCTACACCAGAAAAGGGTGGTGGTGAGACCCATCCTAAAGAATCATCTTTTGGTTCTGAAGTTCTTTTGAATTACAGACCTGTCTTGAACCCTCCTGTTTTGGGGAACATAAACAAGAAAGGTGGAGGTGGTGGCAGTTGGAGGCTCACCTGAAAAGGTATGACATCTATGAGCCTCTCCAGTTGGGATTTCAGCCTCGGTAAAGCACCAAGACATCACTCGACAAGGTGTTCGTTGAGAGACAGAGGGCACCATTCCATTTTTCTTCATTATTTTTTGTTATATATTACATTTTTTGTATTTCCCACTGCTGGTGTGGCTCTGTGGCAGTAGTACTGACCATCCATGCTCCACCCCCAACATTGTCAGGGATCATGCTGCATGGAAGTCGGGGCTTGAGTTTTTGTATTTTTCTTCTGTTGCATTTTTGATCCTGAAACCTCACCCCCTGAGGATACTGGCAGGAAGGACATGAGTCCAGGCTGTAGATGTGCTGGTGTATGTCTCAGTCAAGTGCCTTATGGCATCCTCCCCTCCCTACCCCATGAGTCCTGTGCCCCCACCTGTGCATCCATAGGTGGCAGTAATGAGGTAGTGCTATAGCCCCCCTTAGAGGAGGAGAGTGTCCTGTGGGATGCTCAAATCTCTTCCCCAGCTGGCTCCCAATGACCCAGGCTTGTTCCAGAACTCAGGTCACCAGCATTCTTGCCTTTCTTCACCTCTCATCAGCATTTGACATGGAGGACCATGAGGTGCTTGTGGAACTCCTGAGGCATTCTGTAGGTCTTTCTGGTACTGTTTTGTGCTGGTATGAGTCCAACCTATCTGGAAGACTGCAGCAGGCAGTCATGGGCAATTTCTTCTCCAAGGCAGCTGCTTTGAATCATGGTGTGCCTCAAGGTTTGATCCTCATCCCCATATTATTTGCCATGTACATGTTGCCCTTGGGTAAGATCATCACATGGAATAGTTTGGAGTTTCCGTGCTATGCAGATGATACTCAGCTATACCTGTCATGCACACTTGATTGAGTAAATGTCACCTGGGTGTTGTGCTGTTGCTTAAATGATATTAGTGACTGGATAGCCACCAGTTAATTCTCAACCCAGGCAAAACTGAGGTGCTGGTTATCGAACAAGCCCACAAAAGGTCGATGCTGACAGGGAGAGACACATGGTTGCCATCTTTAAACAGTATCACCCTCAAAGATGTGGAAGTGCTTAGGAATCTGTGGATCACTATGGACTCCAAGCTCAAATGGATAATCAGGTGTCAGAAGTTGTGGATAGTAGCTTTTCCCATTTTCAAAACATCACATGGTTCAAACTGTTTCTTGGGCTCAGTGACTTGGTGAGGATAGTCCATGCATTGTCACATCCAGGCTGGATTACTATAATGCCACCTTGGGTTATTTGGGCATCTAATGTTTTATATCCCCACTGTGTTCCTACTGTTCTTTCCCCTTCTGTCTCACTCCCCTTTTGTTTCCCAAAATGAGGGCATTTTCATTTATAAATTATTTGGAAGGTATCAGCTTTTTAATAGACTTTCAGGTACAGCTGGAGAATCAATCGTTTTATTTAAAAGGAGCAGGGATTTCCTGCCTCCCCCCACAAAACAGAGTAGTTAGTGAAGTAAACACCAAGGCAGAGAAGCCGATGGGAAGCAGGACAGGGGTCAATGGAGAAAAAGGCAAAGGCAGTAAGGGCAGTGATTGGGCTAAAAGGGGTAAGGTCGTCAAAAAATGGAAGGCGATGAGTACCAATGCCCATAGTCTGGGTAACAAGCTTCCTGAACTAGTGACCTTGATGGAAGAGGGATGGCTGGATATTGTGGCAGTCACAGAAACATGGTACACAGAGAACCATGTCTGGGATGTCAAAATACCAGGGTACACAATCTACAGGAGGGACAGGGATGGTAAAAGAGGAGAAGGAGCAGCTCTCTATGTAAGGGAAGGGATCAAAGTAATGAAGCTAAAGGGTAAACAGGCAGGAGAGGAGGCACCATGGGGGATAAAACCTTTTATAGGCACAGTAGTAGCCACAGACATTGCCAGCCATTTCCAGATATTTCACAAAATTTCTAAAGAGTTTCTTTCTGCTACCCCTGCTGTGGAAATGGAGAAAGCAGGAGATATATCTGGAAATATCACATACATTTCAGGAAATAGCTGGCAGGGTCTGTGGCTGCTATTGTACATCAGGGAGCATAAAAAGACCAAGACAGGGATAGCGAGGCTTAATAAAGGGGAGGGGAGGTGGGAAGAGGGTGACAGTGAAAACGCAGAGATCCTGAATGAATACTTTTGCTCAGAATTCACTAAAGAAGAGGAGGAGGAGGAGGTACCTAAACCAAACAATAGAGGCACTCTGGATAGGGGGATCAATACCAGTCCATTAACAGAAGAAAGGGTCTTGAAAGAACTCCTAAAACTCCAAGTGGACAGAGCAAGGAGGCCTGACTGGATTCACCTCAGAATTCTGAAAGAACTAAGGGGAGAAATAGTGACACTACTGACTACTCTTTTTAACAAATCATGGGAGGATGGTGTGGTACCTGAGGACTGGAGGAAGGCAGATGTTATTCCACTCCACAAAAGTGGGAGCAAGGAAGAGGTGGGAAATTCTTCAGACCTGTTAGTCTGACCTCAGTGGCAGGGACAATTATGGAATCACTTCTGAAAGAAAGAACTGTTGAGTACCTAGAGGTCAATGGGGCACAGGACCCAAGGCAGCAAGGATTCACAGTGGGGAGGTCATGTCAGATGAATCTAATAGATTTTCTTTGACTGGGTGACCAAAGTAATAAACCAGGGAGGGGCTGTGGGTGTGGTCTACCTAGACTTTAGCAAGGCATTTGACACAGTCCCACAAAAAAAGATAAATAAACAAATTAGCCAACCTGGAGTGGATTCCAGGGTGGTAACCTGGGTAGAAAACTGGCTGGACAACAGGACACAGAGGGTAATAGTAAACAGATTCCTCTCTGAGGAAAGGGGGGGTTACTAGCGGGGTACCGCTGGGTTCAGTACTGGGACTGGTCCTCTTTAATGTCTTTATAGGTGACATTGCAGAGGGACTGGAAGGAAAAGTATGCCTCTTTGCAGATGACACAAAAATTTGCAACAGGGTTGATACTCAAGGGGGTGGTGGAAAGGATGAGAAAGGACTTGGCAAGGTTGGAGGAATGGTCAAAAGTATGGCAGCTTAGATTCAATGCAAAGAAGTACAAAGTAATGCACTTGGGAAGCAAAAACCCACAGGAAGAGTACACAATGGGGGGAGGTACTAACAATAAGAAAAATGGAAAGGGACCTGGAGTAAGTCATATAAGATAACCTAAAGGTAGGCAAGCAATGTGAGAAGGCAGTAAGGAGGGCTGGGGGGATACTGGGATGCATAGGGAGAGGCATCACCAATAGAAAACAAGAAGTTGTTATCCCTCTGTACAGACAGTTGCTGAGACCCCGTCTGGAGTACTGCATGCAGTTCTGGAGACCCTGTCTCCACAAGGACATAGACATGATGGAGGCAGTCCAGAAGAGGGAAACTGAAATGGTACAAGGTCTGCACCAGAAGCCATATGAAGAGACTAAAGGAGCTTAATATGTATTCCCTAGAGGAAAGGAAAGGAGGGGGAGCATTATGAAAACATTCAAGTACCTCAAGGGAATCAACAAAATCCAAGAGGGCAGCATCTTTCAGAAAAAGAGATGTACAAGAGCAAGGAGCAACATGAGGAAGTATTTTTTCACAGGTGGACTCATGGAACGGCCTTCCAGAGGAGGTAGTGGGGTCAAAGACAGTGGGGGAATTCAAGAATGCATGGGACAGACATAAGGCAATTCTAGCTGGGGATAGGAGGCTGTTGGTTACTAGGATCTGCAGCTTATCCAAAACATAGGGAAATGGGCAAACTGGTTGGGTCAAGCGGTCCTTATCTGCCATCAAACTCTATGTTTCTATGTTTCCATGTTTAAAAATGGATGAGGATCCAACTTATGACTTTAGGTATGCAACTGATGAGACCATATCCTGGACTTTCGAACAAGGTTTTATTGGTATAAAGAGCAAGAAATTTTTAACCACAGAGGACCTGGTGAAAGCAACATTTTACATTTTACCCATGATACAAAATGCAGAGAAAAAACACTGAGCTGACCAATTGTTAACAGCATAGGCTCTCTTACAGAGCCTTAATCACTGTATGTTGACTCTTTCTTGCGGTCATTCATATATTAAAGAAACTAAGCATGTTGTGAATGTATTTAAAGATATGACACTTGAAGAAAATACTATTTTGGCCACACTCGACATTGAAGCTCTTTATACAAATGTACCTCACAAAAGTACATTTGACACAGTGGCTTGTTTTTCTATTTTCAGAAACCCAACTGCAGGTCCCTCAACATAGTTTTTAATTAAGTTATTAGAGCATGTTTTAAAAAGTAATGTTTTCACTTTTGACAGAAAGCTGTTTTCACAGACAAAAGGGACCACCATGGGCACAACCTGTGCACCATCTGTGGCAAACCTGTATGTTTTTTTTTGAGAGAATCAACATGTGCTGACAGGGAGACACAACCCTTTTTTCAATAAAATTGCTTTACGGGGGAAGGTATGTTGATGACATGATCCTGATGTGGCAAGGTGCATGCTCCAAACTTTATAACTTTATTTGTTATCTCTATAGTGCTAATTCTAATCTTAGATTCACTTACAGCTGTGACGGTGATTCAGTTTCATATTTAGATTTTACACAGATATGGATGGCAATTTGGAGACTGACATTTACAGAAAAGAAATGTATGGCAATCCCCTCCTACTAACCTCAAGTTGCCATTCACAACATGTCACAAAAAATATCCCAAAAGGTCAGTTTCTAAGAATCAGACACAAGTGTAGCACCGAGTCAGCATTTCAACAAGGAGCTGCAGATCTGGCTAACAGGTTGCATGTTAGAGGGTACAGCACTAAGAAAATAAATTATGCTTCCCCATTGATGTGGAACCTTTGTAAAACAGCTTTCAGCTCAGAGGTACTTGTAATCAAAAATTTAAATAAATAATAAAAAATAAAAATGGAGGGACGTGGCTTGGCTCCTTGCAAGATGGCAGCATAGTTTCTTAGCTCCTCACAACTAGTGAATCCAGCTGCAATATATCGCATCTAATTTAACTGCATGTGGACTCTGAGATACTTAATTGAAGAAATACACCTCTGCTGTTAAATCGATAACTTAATTTTGCTACCTGCGACAGATCTCTGTGTTTCAACGAGCGATCTTGCAGCTGCAGCGTGATACTCGGTATATCAACATGGCCTATTCCTGCACTAAAAAGGACCCCTTAAAAAACATCAAAGATATGTTTAACAGACTTTTCCTGGACATGCAAGATCTAAAATCAGCGACACAACTAAACACACAAACTCTGGAGACCATTAACACTAAACTAGCTTTTATGGAGAACAAATCTCGTCTCAAAGAAGCAGCAATACAAGAGCTTAAATCCATCGTCAGAATACAAGACCGTACCATTAAAGAATTGTTATCCCAAATCGATGATCTTGAAAATCGGAACCGCAGGAATAATCTCCGGATCTTTGGATTCCCAGAAGGCATAGAATCTGGTAATACCACCCAATTCCTATATAAAGTGCTGCCGCAAATCCTCGGGATCCAAAATGTAAAAGAAAGCGACCTAACAATCGAGCGATCGCACAGATCACTAGGCCCAAGACCTTCTGTCGACCAACGACCAAGGCCAATAATTGCTAAATTCTTAAATTATGCAGTTACTGAAATCATTATGCAGAAAGCAAAAGAAATCGGGCAGCTCTCTTGGAAAGGACACAAAATTTATATCTACCGTGATTTCTCCAAGGATGTAGCCGCAAAGCGTAAAGCTTATATTCCAGCTCGACGTATGCTGCATCAGATGGGCTTACAGTTTTCTCTAAGATATCCTGCCATAATGCAAGTTTATCAGGGGAACTCTTTCCAGGATTTCAATAGTCCCGAGTCCTTGACAGCTTTTCTTCGGAACTACTCAACCAATAATGGCAAGATTTTGGATCTGGGTCACGCACAGCACGATGATAGCTCTCACACCACTACCAGTACTGTCTCTGGAAATAAAGCTGTACGTTCTAATTTGGATGATGATAAACCTAACTCTTCTAAATCTCCTCCGATGGATCCCTCTCCAAGCATCTCCTTATCTACAGCCATTCAGGATAATCTTTCCCCTAAACCTACCTTAATTTCCAACTGTATGGAAGATCATACCCATCAAGATAAAACTTGTACTACCTCAGAAGTCACTATATCTAATAGATATTTGCCACTTCAGGATTTATCTACCTCAGGAGACTTAGTGGAAGAAGACTCTATTACTCAGCTGGATTCAATGCAGGATCATGATCCTGATGGCACTTCTTGGGCCTGCAGTGTGAGCAACACCCCGGTCAAAAACTTAGAACCTCCAAAAAAAAGACGTCATGGGAAAAATAGACAAAAAGGAGATACTCCTCGCAAAAATTAAGTTTCATGCCCTATTATACTACTATATGCACATATAGTGGCTGCTTTAGTTACGTGCAACTACAATTTTAACAGTTGCACATAATTCTTAAGAGTTTCTGACTTACTACATAAACATGAATATTATTAATAAGTGATAAAGTTTTGATAATGAAGAACAAAAATATATATATTTTTTTTTAAGATAATTGCATTCGCTTTTTGATCGTTGGAGTTATTCGTAGTTATAACTCTACTATATATCAAGATTACGAATTAGTCATAATAATAATCCTACCTTGACATGATTCGTACACAAATCAGGAGTTTACTATAAATATTAATATAAATGGTTATGTGTCATCTGCAACACCATCTTACTTTGACAATAATTAATACATTTTTTGCAGTTTATACAATTCATAAAATTTTTTTTTTTCTTTTTCCAGCATTGTCAGTTTTCTTCATTACACTGATCATATTTTTGTTAATTTATTATCGAGATGCTGGATTTATGATAGTTGTGACATAATAGACTCAGCTACTAGAGTTAAAACTCAGCTCTTATAAACTTATTGTTTGATTTAATTTCTTATCCATCAACCTTGCACTCTAACATTTTTTCTTTCTTTTCTTTCTTCTCCTTCACACAGATTTTGTTTATTTATATATTATTAATCTACTATATCTTGTTATCTACTTTTCATTTGCTACGTCCTAGAGAACTGAGTAGGGGTCTTGGCCTTTAAATAATTCTAACGTTTCCTTTCCTTCTTCTTTGACAGCTGTATTCCTTTTCTTTTTTTTTTTTTGACTGACCCTTTCTTCTCAGCTCATCATAAATGTTTTTTATTTATTATTGTCATTACACAATTGTTAGATATTGTAAGTTAATTATGTTTTCACCAGAAGTGAGCTGCAAAAAATATAAGATACTGGTATTTATTCTTTTTTTTCATATATTCTTTATTTTTAACTCTGCCAGCAAACTATTGGTCTGTCATGCACATTGTTTATGGACATATATTTACTTACTTAACTACTTTGGTGTGCCCCAGTCCCCTGGCACTCTTCTCAAAACAGGGTTCACTGACATATTTATAGATGACAATTAATATTTCACTGTGTACATGGAATGTCAGGGACTTAACACCATAAAACGCAAACAAGTTTTGAACCATCTTAAAAACACAAAATTCAAATTGCGTTATTACAAGAAACCAAACTGTTAGATGCAGATAATTCTAGACTAAAATGTCATTGGGTACGTCAAGTATTTTCTGCCTCGGCTACATCAAAAAAAATAGGTGTTGCCATTTTAATTCACAAAAACTTAAACTGGAGACCCACTACCATCTTAAAAGATATAGATGGTAGATGGCTCATAATTACCTTTGATACTCCCTTGGGTAAGATAACTATAGTCAATATTTATGCACCTAATTCCGACAATCCTTCCTTTTTCCTCAGTCTCCTACATACTTTAATCTCTGCTAATCTTGTGAATTCTTCTTTATTGATTGGTGGAGACTTTAATCTCACTCTGGATAATACATGGATCGTAGTAATAACTGTTCAGACAGTCACTTTCACAGTTCGAGGAAAGTTTCTCAAATAATGCAAGATCTCAGCTTAACTGATATTTGGAGGATTTTACATCCAAGACACAGGGACTATACCTTCTATTCTTCCCGACATCAAACTTATAGCAGAATCGATTATTTATTAACTTCTCCTACCATTACTGCCAATACTATAGACTCGGAAATTTTGCCATTAATTATCTCTGATCATGCCCCTGTTAAACTTGTGTTCAACTGGGGCACCTCTCTTACAAAAACTCCCCGTTGGCGTTTAGATCCTTTATTGTTAAAGGATCCGGAGTTCTTAGCTTGGATTAAGGATCAAATAAATGAATATTTAATATTCAATGATCCTAAAGACACGTCTATGAGTGTCGCTTGGGAAGCACTTAAAGCCACACTGCGTGGAAAGATAATTGGTTTCTCAACACATAGAAGAAGGCTCAGGGAACAGCAAATTCATGATCTCGAAAAATTACTCAAACAAAAGCAAACTGCATATCTAAATTGCAACAATCCCGATCCCTCTTCATCTCTTCATTATGAAATCTTACAACTTCATACACAAATTAACGAGCTTATTTCTAGGAAAACAGAATTAGCATTGCTTAGAATAAAACAAAAATTCTGGGAAGCAGGTGAGAAAGGTAGCAAAATTCTCGCTTACAGACTCAAAATGCAACAAGCAGAATGACATATCACTGCATTAAAAGATCATTCAGGAGAAATTTGCACTAGCGATAGTTCCATTAACAAAATAATGACATCCTTTTATAAAAATATTTATTCTTCTCCTCCTTCTACTGTTAATTCTAGTAATATTTCCTCACTTCTGGATGAGCTTGTCTTTCCCCATCTTTCAGAAGAAGAGCGACACACTCTAGAAATGCCCTTAACTACTGTTGAGGTTAAAAATGCTATACTATCTCTTAAGTCAGGTCGTTCTCCAGGTGACGATGGTTTTTCTGTAGATTTTTATAAAATACTCGCTGAACAATTAGCTCCTATGTTATGCAGTGTTTATACGGAATCTATACAGATTGACCAGTTACCTCGTACAATTACAGAAGCCATTATAACAGTTATTCCAAAGAAAGATAAGGATACTACCAATCCAGCGAATTATCGCCCTATATCATTGCTTAATACCGACGGGAAGATTTTTGCCAAAATTCTTGCTAGTCATCTAGAATCATATATACCGAACATAATTCATAGATCCCAAACCGGTTTCATTAAAGGAAGAACAGGCTCAGATCACTTACGTTCTCTATTTAACTTAATTCACAAAGCTAAATCCCTCTCCACTCCTGCCGTTGCCATTTCTATAGATTTTGAAAAAGCGTTCGATTCTCTCAGTTGGAACTTTCTTTATCACGTGGTACCTCAATTTGGACTCCCTGAAGTTTTCTGCTCTTGGATTCAGCTTATCTATACAAATCCTTTTGCACGTGTGCTTACAAATTTCACTTTATCTCAATCTCTAGCTTTAAAAAGGGAAACTCGCCAAGGTTGTCCTTTATCTCCTACTCTGTTTATTCTCGCTCTCGAAACTCTCGCAATTTCTCTAAAACTTAATACAAATATTAAAGGTATCCCCATCGGGCATACTCGTTATACTTCATTATCATATGCTGATGATATGCTAGTTTTGATAGAGAATTTTGAATCATCTCAGCAATCTCTTTATGATTTGTTCACACACTTCTCACTTCTCTCAGGTCTCAACATTAACTATCAAAAGACAGAAATTCTCCCATTAAATGCTCATTGCGGTTCTTTATCTCGTTCGTATTCCCAATTTAGATGGGCATCACAACATATCATTTTTTTGGGAATTAAGATCTCATCAGACTTGAATAAGATTTGGGAATTAAATATGCCATTATTATTAAATGATGTTCAGAATACTTTGAATAGATGGAAAAATCTCAACCTTTCCTTCTCAGGTAAAATTTCTGCAATCAAAATGAATATTACTCCAAAAATTCTATATTTATTTGCCTGTATCCCGCTTAAAATTTCTTTCTTTTTTTTGCATAAAATTGATAAAATTATTGGTAATTTTCTATGGGAAGGACACATACCTAGATTTAGTCACACTAAGCTAAGATCTCATTGGACTAAAGGGGGCTTCGGCCTCCCATGGTTTAATGCTTATTTTTGGGCATTTAGAGCCTCACAAACGATTAAATGGTTTATAAAACCAAATCGTAACACCCCGTTATGGTATGACATGGAGAAATTCGCATCTCCTAGTCTGACTCCCAATAGTTTTATATATTTTAATTCTGTATCTAAACCTATACATAATCCTGTCATAAAATCGTCCATCTACTATTGGTTCAAGATGCATAAATGGCTTAAAATTGATCCCATCCCCATTAAATATATACCTATTTGGGGTAATCCTAAAATCACTCTGGATGATAAACCTATTTATTGCAAATCTTGGTCTCATAAAGGCATTCTTTTTCTTAAGGACTTACTAATGGATCATTGTAATACCCTAGACTCCTTTAGCAATTTGCAGGTTAAATGGAATATTCCCGAATACAGACTTTTGGAAATATTTACAGATTAGAGCAGCTATTTCTCATCCTGCTATACAGCTTAATAATTCTCATAGATCACATCCATATATCAACAAGTGGGTTAATACCCCCAAAGGTTTAATAGGTACTATATATAAAGTAATTAGAGATATACTTCCTAATCAATCTCTTTTTGGCTAGAGACAAATGGAACCAGATACTCAATATAGAGATAACTGATTTCCAATGGAATAAATGTTGGAAATTATGTCATATCTCCTTCAAAGATGTTCAGAGTAGACTAATTCAATATAAGATATTGCATTTATGGTACAATACTCCTACTCATTTATTTAATATAGGTTTATTACCTAATAACAACTGTTGGAGATGTAATGCCCCTAATGGTGACCTTTTACACTTGTTATGGTCATGTAAGTCAATCTTTAACTTAAGGCAAACAATTCACCAATTTGCCTCTAAGATTATCAGATGCCCTATTTCATTCGATCCAGAATTTTGTATACTAGGTATTACTGACCGTAATACAAGTTTAACAATATATCAACATAAGTGGCTTCAAATATTATTCATGCAAGTTAAGTGATCGATTCTACTTCGTTGGAAATCTCAATCAGTACCTACTCTTTCAGATATCTTAATATATCTAACAAATATCTCGTCATATGAGAGAATCTCATATCTAATTGCTGACAGACTGAATGAATACCAACTTTGCTGGCAGAGTTATTTAAATTTTCTTCAACCATAAATATTCATATTACCACTATTTTTTTTTAATAGTGACCATTGCAGCTCCTTCTTTTTTTTTTTTTTCTTTTTATACTGTTTTTCACTATAACTATTATTGGAAATTTATAACTTTGCTATATTCTTCTTATTAACTCATTTGGTGTAGTACGATAAATAGTGTATGTATTATATGAAAGCTAACATTTCAGATATTTTCGTCAAGACAATTTATTGCTTTCATTATGTTACTGTACTCTAACTATTATATCATGTATTACATTATTTCAGTTGTAAAATTATTTTTAATGTACTATGCCTCATTTAAGCAAACTAATAAAAAGATTAACTGTAAAAAAATAAAAATTAAAAATAATAATTTGCATCTCAGCAAGATAGGTCCCAGCTAGACAAGAATAAATAATGAAAACACCACTAGTATATTTAATTTTGTTATTATGTTCTCTGCCCATGCCCCATATCTGGAAAAAATCTAAAAAAATCACTTGCATACTTTGTCAATTGATATGGCTTTTAGAACATTAGCACAGGAACCCCCTAGGATGTCAAATAGAAGGGTGCCAAAGGTAAAACATATGCTTGTACATAGCCATTTCATGGACAAAAAAACACCTGATTGGCATAACAAGAGTAAAGGTTGTTATCAATGTAAGAGTTGTATAAATGGTAAATATGTGAAAATCGGTAAAACATTTGCTAGTATTAATACGTCATGTGACTATGAAATTTGTCAGCTGATGACATGTAATATGATAGGGGTGTTATACTTGGCAGAGTGTACTTGCCATGCCTTTTATGCTAGTAAAACCACAGGAAATGTTAAAGTTAGATTAGGGGAACACATTAGAGCAATAAAGTGTGGTGATCTAGCATATGCCACAGCGGCACACATGATTGGGGCCACCAACAGTGATGAACATAAGTTTACATTCACAGTGATTGAAAGGTCAGTCCCAATCCCAGGGATGGAAATTTTAATAATCTTCTTTTGAAGAGAGAAATGGTTTGGATTTTAAAGTTAGGTGCAACCAAAAAACCTGGATTAAATGTTGGATATGACCAACTTCCATATATAGAAAAGAAATGAATGTGCTGCGGTTTTATCTATGTGCTTGATGCATCTGCTATTCATTTAAAGTCTGCATATATTTCTGTCTTTTATGGACACTATATAATGTCACAGTTTGTAATGATTTATACATGTATATTTTTCAGCAACAAGATTTCATCTGTTTAGGATCTCTGGGCCGGATATTCAAACTGCGCTATTTTGTGGAGCAAGCCCTTGCGCTACACAAATAGTTGCGCAGGGGTGTGGCCGGAGTGATATTCAAAGGAGTTGCGCTATTGAGCAACTCCTTTGAATATCAACCCCAGCCACAGCCACTGTGCATGGCGCAGTGGAACTTGCGCCACTGCAAGTGGACAGAGTGGAGCATTCAACTTGCAGTGGTGCAAGTATCATTACGCCATGCGAAAAATCCCGATATTCAAAAGGTGACATGCAAATGGACCATAATTCATGCAAGGCACAGGGGGGGCCATTTGTATCTGATTATGGCCCCATTTGCATGCCATTAGCATGCACGTGTGCAGATCCCCGAGGACTTGCGCCTGGCACCCTGCCAGGCAGCAGCCATCGGGGACTGACGCCCCCTGCAGCCCGATCGTGGGCAGAAGACTGTAAAATCTCCCACCATTCATCACACCCGGCGATCAAGGGCATAGTTAATTTCACTCACCAGCCCGACAGAAGGTGCCTTTACTCAATAGCAGCCCTGGTGATTCAGTGATTTACAATCTCGATCGCTGGATGGGTTATAAACATTCTCTCGGTCATAGTTTCGGTGGTCCAGTGGACCTTGCTACCCTGATCACGGATAATATAGCATTTCTTCCTCGGTTATACTGGTCCAGTGGATTTATATCTCATCGCTGGTTGTAATTAACAAACTTCCTACTTTCGAATGCCTGCGCACCACCATTTCACCCACGGCTTTCCTTCCCTTCGGGCAGCGGCGGAGTAGTATCTCACCCGCTTGCCACCTCGCTTTCGCCCGCCCTGACTGCCCGGTAGGGATGCACTCCCATTGGTGCAGAGCAAGAAACATTGGGTGTGCAGCTCATATTTTACAAGACAGTTCAGATTGGTGAATGAATATATCATTCACAAAACTGGACTGTCTTAGTACGGTATGGGCTGCATGCCCATTGGCTCTTGCTCTGCACCAATGGGCGACAGCCCTACTGGGCAATCAGGAGGTGGGCGGCGGGCGGCAGGTGGTGGGATGCTGCCACCAGCCGGCTGCCGGGGAGTGGGGAGGCTGTGGGTGGTGGGTGGGGGACACTAGGCACCAGGGCTGTGTTCGGGGTGTGGGGTTTGTTTAATTATTACATCCCGCGATCGGGATTGTAGGTCCACTGACCACCAGGGCTATGTTCGGGGTGCTATGTATTACATCCTGCAATCGGGTTTGTAGATCCACTGACCACCAGGGCTATGTTGGGGTGTTTATGTATTACATCCCGTGATCGGGATTGTAGGTCCACTGGACCACCAGGGCTATGTGGGGGAGACACATTGCTGCCTGCAGTCGGGCTGGTGGGGGGTGGTGGTGGGGATTTTACACTGTTTTGCCTGCGATCGGGCTGCAGGGGGGGCACAGGGAGTGGGTTAGGGGCCAGCCACAGGTGGCAGCTGCTGTGTTGCACCCTGCAATGCAGCAGCTCACCTGTGGGTGGCCCTCAACTTGAGCTTTTTTTTGGCTCAAAGTTGTGCAGGCGCAGGTTGGGGGTTTCGCCTGCACAACTCTGCACAGCCTGGCTGAATATCGGGCTGTGCAGTTTATGCATGGTTCCTCCCCCTCCAGTTCAGCATGCATTCATTTGCATTGCGCTGTTGCTCAGCATGTTTTCAGTGGCGCAACTGCCTCCTGCTGAATATCGCAGAATGGCGCAATTTCAGACTTGTGCAGGCGTAACCCTTTTGAATATCTGGGCCTCTGTGTTTTGCATACTGTCCATTTGTTTTTCCTTCCACCACATTCATGTGTGTTTTCAACCTTTGTTTTTATTCACTTAGTATTTACCCTACTTGGGTCACAGTAATTAAATTAGCATGTCACTGTGTTAAAATGATTAATTGATTTTACTGGATGCAACTAATGTTTAGTCCTATCAGTTTAAATGTTACTAGTGATGTAATTGACTTGTCAGTTGAATTTTTACTATTTGAGATGCTTGTTCTGCCTTTTGCCTCAGCCTTTGATAAAGGAGAGTTGTCTGAAACATGTTAGGTGGGCACATGGTATGTTTTTTTAATATAGATGTTTAGAAAATAAAAAAATGAATTTCAACAGTTTTGCTTCAAGTTGTGGTGAGTGCCTGACTCCTGTGTGTGACTTCCAGGTATACTAGCTTTACCAGCAACTCTCTGTTTACCAATTTCCAGTATGGTGTGGAACTGGCATCTGAAAAACATGCATACTTATGTAATTCTTTTTTTCAGTTCTGCATGAGGGTGAATAGTGAGCTGAGCATTGGTACAAGATGACAGGTGCTCCAGGTCATGTGTACAACAGCATTGTGTCATCAATGACATGGTGCGTAGCATGGAGTGCAAGTCGATGTTGTGATGTCAGCATGATACCCACCTAGCTATGGTACAAAATACACACCCTCAGCAGACTAGTATAAAAGCAATCTAGATACAAGCACTCAGTGTGCTACAATATGCTCCAATGAGCATTGTCATGCTGAGGTGTGTACTGCCTCTTGTTTTGTAATTAGTTAGAACACTGAGGCCACAAGGACTTTTTTAACATGGGAAAACATAAAAAGAATAGTACAGCTTTATGCTCTGTTTAAAAGAAGATGTTACTGTAAACACTTGACAGCTGCTGTGTTTTCCCATTTTCATAAAAGTTAGCTGTGAAAGGTGGCGTCTGCAGTGCTGATGTAAGTGAATTGATTATTAGGATCTCTGTGTAAGTGCATGTAGTATTTAACTGAACGAGGAATGAAAAGCTAAAATAAGATGAAACTAATGCTGGTTCACATTTTTTTATGTTTTAAGTGTCAGTGTTCTGAGAAAGAAAAGGAGGTATAGAATGAAATTACTTTTGCTAAAGAATATATATTTTATAGGAACTGTAAAGAAAGACAACTGTTGCAGACTTTTTATGTGGTGGTACCTTCATTTTGAATTTCATTCTTTACTCTAGTTTCATCATTTTTGGCTTAAGACTTTGAGACTCAGAGCATGTAAAGCACAGCACAAAACTATTACACTATGTTACTAGTATGGGAATACAGAATGTTTGTAGAGATACACATATTGGAATGTTTACAAAGAGACGACAGCCCTTTCAATTTTAAGATTTAAGATTAAGATCGTGCTTTAAAGGGAAGGTCCCCCTCAGCCTTTTATTTTGTTTACCTGTGTAGTTCGTAGGCATAAACAATGGCTGCCTCCAATGCACATTCCTAATTTCATCAGGATTTAAACGTAAATGAAGTTACTTAAGTTACTGAAGTCTGGTGTGAAAACCTACTTGACTCCATTGCAAAGGTCATGAGCTGACTCATGTAAGGCATCCTGGGATTTCATAATGATTTAGAGCTAAAGCCTGCAGTAGGTCTGCTGTATCAGTCAATGTTGTTAATGTCCTTTGCAGTCCCTGTGTTCTTGTCTTGTGCTGTCCATCAAACTTATCAAGGTATAATAAGTGAAGTGAAGTGCTGTTTTCAGTAGTTTAAATGATCTGAGTTGGAAATAAATTCTTTTAGAGAAGGTTTGTGTTTGTAAAGTTTTATTTCTGCTTTGCTGAATAGTTTTGTGTTGCAAGTTCTTATTTTGCACACTGTGCATGAAGTCTCTGTTTTCATTGTATTTTGTTTGTTTGTTTTGCTTTTCCTGTAGAATTTAACAAACAAAGTTGATGACCAGCATGAGACAAGAATGGAGGACTGCAGAAGACATTAAGGGCACTGACTGACAAAGTAGAACTATAGACTTTGAGCCCGATTCTCAGAAGGGACTTTGAGGGGCTCAAGTTGCGACAAACAGTAGCTTGTGCCAAAACCCCTTGCACCAAGGAACCTGCACCAGATTCTGGTAAAGGAAGGGGTCCCACTGACTAAGTCCCCACACTTGTGGCAACCTCTGCTGTGTGGGGAACACCTGGTACATGGGAAGGGTCTGCTGCAGGCTCCACGCGGCATGCACAAGCGGCCTCTTTGCTCCCCAATCCCCCATGTTGTCGCATTGTATATTAATCAATTCCCCGATCCCTGGCAGGCTAGCAGCCACCCCTCAATCTCTGTTGCTTCTTCTTTTTATATTAAATATTAATATCCCCAATCCCTGGTGATCTAGCAGCCCCCTGTCACGATCCCCAATGTTGCACTTGTTATATTAATTATTAATTTCCCCAATCCCTGGTGGTCTAGCAGTCTCCTGACCCAATCCCCAATGTTGCTGTCACAACCTTCCTCTCACTGCCATGGACAGCTGCTGACTGACCTGTCAGTGAGTGCTGTACTGCATAATACAATACACACTCAGTGATTGACAGAGACTGTCAGTCAATGAGTGCGTACTGTATTATACAGTACAACACTCACTGACAGGTCAGTCAGCAGCCAGCCATGGTGGTGAGAGGAGGGCTGTGCCAGCAACATTGGGGATGTGCTGGTTGATGGCTCACACCAGGGATCGCGGGTAATAATACTTAATACTCAAAGTGGCAACATTGGGGACTGGGGTGGGGGGGCTGCTAGATCACCAGGGATCAGGGGTATTAATATTTAATGCACATAGTAGCAACATTGGGGATCAGGGCAGGGTGCTGCTAGATCACCAGGGATCAGGGGTATTAATATGTATTATGCACAGTGGCAATATCTGGGATCAAGAACCATGGCATGTTGCCACAAATGGGCATCTCTCAAAGAGGTGAATATTCTAAGTACCCTTGGACCAGCCCTTGCTGGTCTAGGGGTACTTTGAAAGTTTCCCTCTCAGAGAGGTCTGAAAATTCCAGTTTTGGGGATGTGGCAGCTTGCATCTGCCACATACCCCCTTGCCCCGTATCGCAGCCCATGTTTGGGCGCACTGGTGGTGCAAGCCTGGTTTGGCGCAGGCAGCCTGTGGTTACCACAGGCTGCTTTGTGAACAGCTCCCAGCACATCATTTGGGGCAAGGGGCACCTTGCACCATTCTTTGTGGAGCAAGCCCCTTGCACCCTGCTGGGAGCTTTGAGACTCAGGCCCTTTATCTCTAAAGCATCATCAAATCCCATGATGCCTTGCATGAATCATGTCACAACCTTTCCAATGAAGCCAAGCAGGTATTCACACCAGACTTAATTAACTTCATTTGCATTTAAATCCTGATGAAATTAGGAGGGTGCAACAGAAACAATCCTTGTTCATGTCTACCGGCTACATAAGTATACAGAAAAAAGGCTGAGGGGACCTTCCCTTTAAGGACATAACCATATACAGTATAATAAAAAAGTGATTGTATTTATGACACTAATATTGGTGGCAATGTTAATGCCTCAGGGAGAGGTGGAGACTCTCCGAGTAACTACATTCTTATACTCTGTTTTTTTGTTTATATTTGCAAACTGCTATTAGCATCCACATCCTTGGCTGAACCCTCACATAAACATGTACCAGAAAAGAAAACCAGAGATGAATGGAAAAATACCTGTCTGGAAGAACAAGACCCCCATTCGAGACATTTGACTGCCATTCATGGACTCACAACATTGGACATCAGGCTCACAGTCAGATCTCTTCCCTACACACTGGAATTTCATGACTGGTGGATAACCATGACTAGACAAACTTAACCTCATAGGTCTCACTCCGTAACCTGTGATTCATAGCATAAATCATGATATTGCACAAAGGTGTCCAGCTACATCTGATGAATTCTAAGGCAGGAAAGAGCACGGTAGTGCCCATCAATACAACAAACAAGGTACACCTACATAAGTATATACTTATGCATATAATGAACAATATTCTCCAGAAGAGCAGACAGCTCCAGGGAGAGGCCCCACTGACAATGTTGGAGGTAAAACAAAAGGAAATTATGGTAAGTATGATAGAATCTTTCCTTTCTATATTACTCCACATTGTGAGTGGGGAAGTTGATTAATACATATGGGTTCAAAAAAGCAGTACCCATCTACAGTAAGTGGGGTGAGGGGAGAATATTGTCCCATATAATTTCCCTAATAGTTAGCTACTGGATTCATTAACTACTGCTTGTTAAACAGAGTGCTGGACACCTGTGACAACAGAGGTCAGAACATAACCCTGCAAAGCCTTGAAAAATTAAAAGTCGAACGGCTACAAGACCAATTGCCCAATTCTGTTGTAAAACTCAGCTCTTTCAGCCTAGGGTGACAAGAACACCCAAGAAGGAAGGAAGGGGAGTGAGAGAGAGAGAGAGAGAGACAGAGACAGAGAGAGAGAGAGAGAGACAGAGAAAATCAGTCCAGAGAGACTTTGTCCTTTTCTACAGCAATTGCACAAGAGACTTTCGGCCCAATTCTCAAAGCCTTTTGATCGGTGCAAGGTACCTGCATCAAACATAAATGATGCAAGTGGCACCTTGTGTCAAACATTGCACCCAGAGCTATTTTCAAAAGCAGCCTGCATCAAACGCAGGCTGCATGCACCAAAGGGGGCTTGCGCCACCCTTGTGCCACAAAAACGGGCTGCAGCATAGTTCTAGGAGGCTTGTGGCAGATGCAGGCTGCCATATCTCCTAAGTTGCTATTCTCAAAACCCTCCCAGAAGGCAAAGGTCTAAGGCTGTTAGACCAGCCAAGAGCTTGTCTAACAGTAGTTAGAAATACTCCAGGAGCGTGCGCCAGTGTGCCGCCCCCCTGCCCCGATTCCTTTCCATATGTAACTAATAATATCACTGGTAGTCTAGGGCCCTCCCAAGCCCCAATCTCCCATTATAATTATTAAAAATCCCTGTTACTGCCAGCCCAGTGGCACTGAGGGCTGAGGCACTGGTCGCTGCACCTCGCACCACATCGGTGACTCATGTTCGGGAACGAGCACTGGTCATCAGGGGTCGGCAGGAAGGGGATGGATTGAGCATCTGATGGACTGCTTTCCATCTCTGGGGAGGGGCAAGACATGGTCGGTGCTCATCTGACCCCTGGCTGAGGTTGGGGGTTGACGCAGAGCTGCTGTAAGAATAGGGGTGCGGACGTTGGGCAAGACGCTTGGTGGGAACACACGTGGGAGCATGTGGGTGCCCGCCACTGGCATCACTGCAAGCCGAGTGCCGCAAGGAGATAAAATCTAGGAGGAAAAGAAGACTCTGGTGGCTTGTCATGGCGGCTTGATGGCTGTCCCCCTGATGCTGATTCTCTGAAGGTAACACCCCGACCTAACTCTATCCCAGCGGGTGAGTAGAGGACTCCCCACAGCCCCGCCATGGGGGGTAAGCCATGGGAGGTGCAAAGGGTGAGGGCATGAAGGAGGAGAAACATGGGGGATGGCGGCCAGGCGTAGAGCCAACTAGGGCCAGGGAAGGAGAGAAAGAGATATCAAAAAAAAAAAAAACCTGTTACTTTAGTAGCCCCCCCCCAAGCCCTGATCTCCCTTCATAATTACTAAAATATCCCTGGTATTCTAGTGGTCCCCCATCCCCAATTTCCCATTATAAAAATTAAGATATCCCTGGTGATCTACTTGACTGTACCAGCCCCGATTCCTTGTGAAGAGAAATTCTAAAATTCTTTGGTGATCTAGTGGACCCTCCACTCCGCAGTGCCCTACCACTCCTCTCCCCCCCATCCCATAACCAATCCAGTGACTGGTACAGCCCACCACTCACCACTAAGGCCAGCCTATGACTGAGATATGAATGAGTGCGTACTGTATACTGTATCTCTTAATGGGGAATCGTGGCTAGAGTGGTCCACTAGATCACCAGGGATATTTTAATTTTTAAAACAGGAGATTGGGGCTTGGTGGGGCACTAGACTACCAGGTAGTTATAATTATTATAATGGGAAATCAGGGCTTGGGGGGGCTGCTAGACTACCAGGGATATTATTAGTTACATACGGAAAGGGATCAGGGCTGGGGGGGCAGCACATTGGTGCACCCTCCCAGCCCTTGACTGGTCTAACAGTACTTAGACCTTTGCCCTCTAAGAGGGTTTTGAGAATAACAACTAAGGGGATATGGCAGCCTGCATCTGCCACAAGCCCCCTAATGCCATGCTACAGCCCATTTTGCAGTGCAAGGCTGACACAAGCTCCCTTTGGCACATGCAGCCTGCATTTGATGTTGGCTGCTTTTGAGAATAGCTCAGGGTGCAGTTTCTGATTCAAGATGCCATTTGCATCATTTATGTTTGAGGCAGGCACCTTGCATCAATCTAAGGGCTTTGAGAGTTGGGCCCTAGGTCTTCACCCCTTTTGTTGCTCAGACCAGGAAAGGATTGAACTGACAACAAAAAATAATTTTTCTTTGTCCCAATGACTTTCTCAGTTCTCTCTGATCTTTGAAAGATGCATTATCCTGTCTCTATGCCTTTATTTGCAAAATACTCAATGTGGTGAAACAAAATCACTTGAGTATCCTACTCTCCTGGCCAAGATAATATTGGCACATGGTACAACAGCGTAGTCAATGGTGACTGACAACAGCAAAACAACATCAAAGATGTGTAAAATCAGGATCTTGGTGGTTCTAGTACCCTGGCCTTCTCCTCAACATGAAAACAGTACCATTTTCTAATAAAGATCACTGAGATGAGCCTGTGTCAGATACCATCATGGAAATCCCTCCCGGTTTAGGGACTCCTGATTCTGGAGTCTTCTCCTAACCAGGGCAGCCTGCTAACCTTGAGCGCTATTCACGAATGGACCACCGTCACATGCGAAAAACATGTAAGTGCGGGTTCAAAGCTGTGCACCGCGCAACACACGCAAAACATGAGGCATGCACAAACAAGCACAGAATACCCCCAGGAGGATGGGGTGGGTCATGCCGAGGTACACAGCAATGCGCAAGGGCAGGACTGGGACAGCGCTAAGGTGCTGGAAATGCCCCTTGACCCCACCATGTATGGAGATGTGGAAGCGCAATGCCACACTGCTATGCAGAGGAATGTGGAAACATGTCCATGGATGAAGTGAGACCGGCTGCCAGCAACATGCACCATGCAGCTGCAGAGACCATGGCACAGGCAAGCCATGCCATGGGACACGGCACAGTCAACAGAGGGGGCAAAAGGCTGTGGTCCCCCAACTTCACAGGTGTGTAGGTCACCATCCTGGTGACGGAGGTCCACCAGCACTACAACATGCTGTTCAGCCACCGGGCCCTTAGCACCCCACTCGAGACAAAGGCCAGGATATGGCTGGATGTGCAGGTGGCCATCAATGCCAGTGGACCAGAGGCATGCACACTGGCCGCCATAAAGCACAAGTGGCACAACGTCCATACCCAGGTCAAGAAGAAGCTGTGCCATGCATGCCAGTGGCAGGGTGCCAATGGTGGACGCCCACCACCACCAGAACCCCCCTCACACCCATTGAAAAGACCATGGTGGACACGATAAGTGACGTCACCACAGAAGGGGAGCCCGAAGGTGTTGACAACATGCCAGATGAGGGAACAGAACATGTGCCAGGGGTGCAACACTGCTGGGCAGTACTGACATGAGCACTAACACACCTGTCACCCCACCCACAGGGCCCAATGATGACAGCACAGGTGAGGGTCTGTCCAGGACCAGCAATGGAGCACCGCAGCAGCCAGGGGATGCAGGTACATAGCTGCATGGTCATGGGATGGTGTAATGCACAGGACAACCATGGAAGGGCACTACACATTGTACCCCCCAACACAGGTATGCCGCAGAGCCCAGATGCCACACAGGAGGAGGACACACAGCCGACCGCACCTGTGAAAGACCAGCAGAGGAGTGATGAAGGCAGGACACAGGACCGGCAGCTGATGGGGGGAGGAGGGAGTGCCACTCACACAGATGCACAGGCTGGTGTGGAGGGGATGCTGTAGCATGACCAGGGGGAGGGGGACCACACAATGGCCGGACAGGATGGGAGCATGGAGGAGTACAGCCAGTGGGTGGCCAACAGCGGCATGACCACCACAGGGACAGAGGCACCTGCCACAGCACCGGCCACTTAGGGGCAGGACGAGTGTGCACCTGAGGGCCCCCGCCTGCACAGCAATGTTGGCCATGCAGCAGTGGCTCACCACTGGTGAGCTACTACCCTGACATCCACTGGGTGGAGTGTGACTGGCTGCAGGTAACCTGGGACTGCACAGAGATGGTGCACTGCACGACAGAGGTCCTGGCAGCATCCGTGCATGTGTAGGAGTGCCTGTCTGAGGGCATTGCCACCAGTGTGCAGACGCAGGTATGCATTGCCGATGCCAGTGCCACAAGCGTGCATGCCCAGGATAGAGTTGTGGATGCAGTGGCAGTTGGTGCACACTCACAGGAGTGGATAGAGGATGCACTTCATGCCATAGCTGCACAACTGGCCATGCAGCCGCACCAACCATTGGCTACTGACACGCAACCAGCACCGCCCGCTGCCACACGCCAGGCAGTGCTGCATGCCAGTGACCCACAGCCTGGCCCACACCACATGCCGCAATGGGCACAGGCAACATAGATCCATGCGTGTGCCATGGACAGGGGTCACAGCATGATACGCAGCTGACGCCCATGCCACCGGGGACCGGGGAAACAGGACTGGGGCATGGATGTGGTGGGAACCCACGGGCACCAGACATGCAGTAATATGGAGGTGGAGACAGCAATGGCAGGCACCGGCATGTGCACACACCCCACATCCACCCACACTAGACACCCTGGACACCACCATGGCACACGACGCACTGGTACATGGCCACACCACATGGGTCAGCGCCGCCTTGGTGTTGCGATGGAGATCCATGAATGGGATAGTAGTGCAACAGCCTGGCTATACATGCCCTGCTCCAGTGTATCATGCACAGCAGCATGAATGACCTGCACTGGCAGGGGCATAAGACAGCCATGGCATGGTGTGACCTGTATGGCTCAGACCTGCGGTGTCATCATCGCCAGCCAGCGCAACCGCTCCCCTGCCAAATGTGCCATGGGCCACCCGATGTCGCATGGCTAGTGCTGCCATGCATCTTTCTGTGTCTTGTCACCTGAGTGGTGCCCAAACGCCATCTCCTTGTGGTGCTGGTCCATGTGGGGGCTGTGGTGGTTCCTCACCGGGCTCCTTAGGGTGTGCGTCCGGGCTGTGGCACACTGCATCGGATGCAGACATAGTATATGGTCACCCTTTGTTATGTATAGAAATCAGCCTGCTCAAAATCCTTGTTAAGCACATTCTAAACCATTATGCGCATTCCAAAGTGTTATCTGCATTCCGAACAATTGTTATGCACAGTTCAAAGATCATGTAATTTTACATTTCTAATTTATTCCACACCTAGCTACTTTCTAACCACCCAGTGCCCAAAGTCATATCTTTTACCTTTCAACAGTCTGGAAACTTGATTTTGACAAAAGAGTAGAACAAAGAAATGGCAAGATTTTTTTGTTTTCACTTCAGTGGGGGTCTGTCACTCAAGAGTAAAAAAACATATTTTACAAAAAATAAAATATGGGCAACCACACACAACTTGGCATGTGTTTTCATCTCAGGGTTGAGATGACAGCATAGACCTCTCGAGCTTCGCTCTCTAGGTTCATATGCTGTCATCTCAACCCCTTGATGGAAACACAACCTTGTTGTGTGTGGTTGCCCATACATTATTCTCCATGTTATGCAGCATGGCACAGGTGGTGAACACTCTGCACGCTGTCCCTAGTGCAAGCATCATCATGCCCCCAGTGAGGTCCAGGCATCAGAACTACATGTTCAGCAGTCCGATGGTGCATTCCACAATGCCACATGCCCACACATGTGCTGTATTGTAGACCTCCTCCGCAGGGTTCCGGGGCACTAGGTATGGTGTCAGAACCATCTTCTGTAGTGGGTATTCTGTCACCTGTGGGGTGGGAAGGTACGCACACATTAGGCACACAGTACTGCACAGTCCACAAGCAGTGCTGCAGGCCAAAAGAGATGCTCACCCAACAGCCACCCATATCCCTCATACTGCTGGTCCAGATGGCATTGCAACGTGCTGGTGTTGAAAATGTAGGAATCATGGAATGAACCTGGGTCCTGTTCCAGGAGATTGGTGATGATGCCCATCGGATTGCAGACCACCTGGCAGTTTATGGTGTGGAAACCCTTATGGTTCCAGCATGCCTCCTCATTCGTGCTCGGTGTGAGTATGGGCACATGCGTACAGTCTATCACACCAACAGTGTTGGGCATGCCGTACCTGTCCAGGAATGCAGCCTTGACAGCCCTGAGCTCAGCTGCTGTTGTGGGGTACACAGTGTGTTGATGTCTGTGGAGCATGAGGGCATCAGTCACCTGGTGCAGGGCTCTGGACATGGAGGACTGGCTCATGCCCGTCACATCCCCTGTCACCCTCTGAAAGGTGCCTGTGGCATAATATTGCAGTGCACACAGCACTTTTGTCTCCACGGACATGGCCATGGAGCACCCTGATTGTGGGCGTATTTCATCCTCCATGAGTGCATAGACATACTGCAGTGTGTCATGATCCAGCCTGTACCGCTGCAGGATGTCTGTGGTGTGGAGACTCCTTGCTTGGAGCTGTGGCCTGAACACTCATGGGCATCGCCGTGGCCATCCTTGGCACTCCACCATGGTGTCCTCTAGTAGGGCGATGTGTAGTAGTGCTCCTGGGCATATCATTCTGCCACTGCCTATTCTGTTATCTGCGTCCACTCAGTAGCATTGCACGCACATGTGTGTGACCGTGCATGCTGGGTGGCATGGCACATGAGCCCTATAGGGCATTGCCCACCCACGGGGGAATGCCATATATGCACCAGCTGTCATGGCTTCTTCGGCTTCACCGATGCCACTGGGCATGGTGCATGACAGGCTTGCCTTGCCATGGTGCCTGTATTGTGTCGCACGGGTCATCTACCAGGATGGGGTTCCAGCAGGGGCCATATTGGAGATCACTAAATGGAGACAGGTGCGTACCATGGACTATTACCTGTATGGGCTGGCCCTGTGCTGGGGGGGTAGCTGCTGGGAGCATGCCTCTCACTGACACTGCCCTTGCATTTCCACATGCTGGCATAAGGCCATGCTGGTCTTGGAACTTCATGAGGTGGGTGGGCCAGGACAGGCTGTGGTGGTGATTCCAGGCCAAAGACTGCCCCATGACAGTCCGCTGTGGCTTGAACTATGGCAGAGCACATCCAACATGGTCTACAGGGATGATTAGGGGACCTGTGTGCCATACATTCCCCCTCACAGGTAGGTGTTATGTGCATGCCTGTTTGTGTGTCCCTTCATGTGTGTGTTGCACCATTGCATTGCTGCCCTGGCCTGTTCGGCATATACTGACCCACATCCCCTGTGTCTGCTCTTGTCATTGCAGCATTACTGTGGTCCCCTGAGATGCCTGGTGCTTGAGGAGCATTCCATCACCGATACTACCCCACTCCTAGAGGTGACACCATTGACGAGCCCGGATGTGGACATTCGTCCGATTGAGCCTGGGTCCGGCCTGCTCACCCGATGTATACCCAACACCTATGCCCTGCTGTTGTGCTGCCCTGCGTGGTCATTGTGCTCTATTTTACCAATAAAGGCCTTTGCCTGTGATGCCCTGTGTGTGCCCTGTACTTCGTCCCAGCACGGTGTGCAGAGGCAGCGCTGTGTGTGTGCCATGTGTGTGGTGCTGGTCATGCTTCTGTGTCCAGTACCAGTATTGCCAGTAACATGTGTGCGGGGTTCGCTGTGCTGGCCGTGCAGTGCTGGCTGTGCTTGATGGTTGGCATGCATGCCACGCTTGGTCCTGCATTCAGGCTGTGGTCACACATACATGTGGCATGTTCCAGGGATGTCCCTGGTCATGCACTCCCTGGCCTGCTTCACTGTGTGCCTGTATGGCTGTGTGTGCCATCATGGGCCTGTATGCCACGCATACCAGTACACTGTGCTGGCCGGCCCTGCTGTGTAGTGGGCACGTGTATCACTTTACGGCTGCTGTTCAGCCATGTACTGCCTGCTCAGGTCTGTGGCATGCCATTCTGATGTATTGCATGTTGTGAATGCACGTCCAGCACACCATGTGTTTGGAGTACACGGGAATGCTCCCTGCATGATCATGTATACTCCTATGTACGTTGCTGTTCACAGTGCAGTTCCACCTGTCCCTACGCGCAGTTCGTGCATCCCACATGGCCTTGGCTTCTGCCGCTTCCGCGCATATGTGCCTTTGCGGGGACATATGGTATGCTGTCAGATGCCACATAGCCTTTGTGATTAGGGCCCAATATACATAGTTAGGTTAACCAGAACTGAGAATCTATGGTTTTCATGGCCACTCTGAAGCTGTCAGTGGGAATTTCCTTCTGCCCCTGAATCCTTCACAGACACAGGACAATAGAGGAAACCACTAAACAGGTATAGTTGATAAAATTCCACTGCCAAGGCAGGCATCTACCACCCCTCTCTATGGCTATCTGAACTTACTGAAGGTCCTCAGTACCCGAATGATCTCATATGGTCATCTAGCTCGACCTGGGGCAGACCGACCAAGCCTGACTGTAAGACATACTGTACTGTTCTGTTGTCAGGAAAAATACTACTAGGAGTCATGGGATGCCATCCACTGAAGCCTCCAGTGGCTTCTGTGAGCAGGCTGTGATTCTTGTGCCTCCAAGACTATAAATAATGCTCCAATCTTAGCACCAGCAGAATTCATTCTCACCACCATGGACCGACATGGTCCTAGAAAGAAGTGTTCATTCTCATCGCCTTGGACTGACCTGGTCCTATTAAAAAATATTATGGATAATTCCTTTCTGTTTACCAAACCATTGATGAAAATATACTGATGCTGATGATCCCTGACCTCCTGTACCCAAAAGTGGTCTGGAAGGGCCCATCCTTAACCGACTGGCTGCCAGTGGGGCTCACATCAGCTTAGAAAAGGCTTCAAGGCCAGTCCTTCTGAAAACTAGCTTAAAACTCTCCTCACATGCCACCCAGAGCAAGACTGGATCAAAATCTGGAGAACCTCCAAGCTGAGGTCACAGTAATTGCAGCGCGTTCTGGTGGAATCTTATGTGAACACAGGTCCACATCATCAGTTCCCTTGCTGCAGTCATGTATAAAAGCATACCAACTGACAAGGGTCTCAGCCACTGATATCCCCTGACCAGGTTCTCCTTCCTGACTATGGCTAGTTAAAACAAACTTCCTGCCTTGTCCAGCTGAAGACCCCCTGCATTCCAGTCTCTGCGGTTGAGGTAGGGCCTTTTCCTTCTGCTGCTTGTCCAACTCAGCATCTCTCTGACTTCTATGGTTCTACCAACAATTGCTGTTCCATCAACACCCTGACATGCTGATGAGATATCAACCTGATAGGGGAATACATGATAGTCCTCCTGTCTCAGGGCTGTCTTGAACGCTAACAGGACTCTTGAAGAAAACACACTCAGCACTGCTGCTAAACCTGTGGATGACACAGAGCTGAACAAAATACCTCTGGGTACAAAATCTCTGGATCACCCTGAACAAATGATTGGACCTTCTGTTGTCTGCTATGAGTTTGACAGCCTATTATAGGGAAACAAAACTGGCCCGGTCTGCAAAATGCTTGTGACTTCATACTGCTAACAAAGAATGTGGTGGAGACCATCGTCCTTCTTGGAAGAATGAACTGGGGATGCAACTCTGGAATGTGCTGCCTGTTCCAACCCCAGTCCAAGACTTCAGGACTTTCCATATTAACATGTAAAACAAGTCTTTGACACAATCCACAACTAGAACATGCAGGGCACACACATCTGAGGCTGTATGTGGTTTACTTCTCTAATCTTCTGCAAGGCAAAAAGGAGGGGCATGAATCCTGTGCATAGCATCCTCTTCCGTATGCACCTGCACTGTGAAACAGGAAGGAGCTGTCCCTTCACTGTTGCATGCCTGAAGTGGTCAGCCCCCCACCCCAACACTAAAATGACCTTCCACTGCCGACTGAGGGACTACTGATTGGGGGTAGAACCGGACCATACAGATCTGGCCCAAACCCAAGTCCCCAACAAAAGGCACATGGCCTGGCTCACGTTTTTGTGGAAAAAGGGGGATACCTATGGTCCAGTAATGCAGTCACCCTTTGCATGGGTGTCACACAGAAAAGGTTGGCTAGACCCTGTTATTAAGGAGCCAGCCTGAGGGCAAACGACATGCCCCTAAGGCCCCTGGAAACAGCATAGAAAATGTATAGTGTTCACAGATTGCAGCAATTGAAATGCAGTGTCTATCTGCAGGCCCAGTTGGTCTTTTACCTGAGTTGTCTGACCAGACAACATAGTTATATAAAGTAAGGCAGAGATCTCCATGGCTCCGCTTATACCTTATATAATACCAGAACACACTTACCACCTGACAAAGAAAATGAAACCACTAGCCAAAATGATACAGTGGTCCCTCTATATAGTGAACAACTCTGGAGCCAGCTGATGTGTTCACTATAGTTAGGTGTTCACTATAGTGAGGTATTAATATGCCTACTTAGGAAACTATGGGAGCCATCACAGGTGTTTATTAAAAGAGGAATTTTGTTATAGTGGGGTTCTTCATAGAGTGGGTACTGTATTCCTGTTTAGATCAGGGAAGCTGCAATGTGACCCCTGTGGTACATACCAGATCTATATCAGGCAGATTGATAGGAGGCTATAAGGGGAACTTTTTGGGACCTAGGCTGACACATTGCAACATAGCACAACTACCTTGCCACCTTTGCTTTTGGTCACGCCTCTCCTCTCTCTTTTTTGGGACTTAGGCCAACATGTTGCAACATTCACAGCAACCTTTCTGCCTCCACTTTCAGTCACTCCTCTCATCTTTCAGAGGGACAGTCTTCTCATGACAGATCTGGCTTTGTTTGGTCAAGATTATAATCATTCCCCCTTATATCCTCCTTTTGAACTGCCATCAAAGCCAGGGATCACCTGCAAGAAGATGAGCTAGTTTGTTCCTCTTTGGTGCACCGGGACGTGCTTGTAGAAACGTACCCTGACCAGAAGGAACTAGAAGGGAAAGGATCAGATCTGTTATAGCACAGTAGCTTCTTGTTGTTTTTACATTGTTTCTTGTGGATTTTACTTGGTAGAAGGTTATTTCTTTTCTTTCTTACTACTTCTAAAGGGCTAGCAGGGTATTGTTTTGGGGCTGTTGGAATTTTGAAACCTGTTTTGGTAGCTATAAGTGGGCTCATTTGTTTGATGTTTCACTGTGTAGCAGGCTGCATTTGTAGAGGCCTATTTCTTCTGATTTAAAACCTATTTGGTGTGATTTAACTGGGGCTGTTTCTTTGAATCAAAGACCTATATCTTCTAATTTCAAGCCTATTTTGATGTGTTGTTGGTGAAGCTGTTTGAATTGGAGACCTGTTTCTTTTGGTAGCAAACCTATTTGGGGGCCTTTGAGTATAATTGTGATTAATTTTTGCTGGCTTCACTAGCTGCAAAGGTTAGTGTATAGTTGGGGAAGGGTGCTAATGGTCTGACCAGGGGCCTCAGCTACCTGATTGTTTCTGGAAGACTTGGGTTGGTCCCAACCCCCAACCCCTCACCCCACCCGCACCTGGTCCATGATTTCCTTTATACCAGGGGTTCTGACATCACTTCCTCAAATGGGCAAAGGATATGCACCTGTCATAGCAGAAGCAGACATCCAGGAAAGGAACAGCAGAGAGTGAAGAGGTGACTGCTATCTCAGTGGAAGGGAAGTAACTGAAAATCTAGGAGCTTTCATTGGTACTTCTTTGCATTGCTATTGCATTGTGGAAAGGAGAAGTAGGAGTTTGAAGGTTGTGCAATAGCTACTTAAAGTCTCTTTCTGAGTGTGGATAGGAAGGTTAGGAATATAAAAAGCAGTTGCTCAATCTATCTAGACGTGTACAACAAAGGGGGTAAGGGAAATTAAGAAAGGAATGTTTTGCACTAATAGAGGGGGGAGAGGGGAAACTTGGGGGAGTGTTTGGTATCCTGCACCTGGAAGGGTGAGGGGTTGCTGGTGGGCAACGACAGCAATGGGTAGGGTGGTAGGCTGTAACAACTGCGGTGCACCAATCTTTCTAAAAATTGCCTGGAGTGTGGGAGTTTGTTTAGTGTGCAACCACATAGAGAAACTTAGAAAGGAGATTGAGGGTCTGCAGGAGGAACTAAGACAGGCAAGGCAGACTGGGGGTGGGTTTAGCCCAATACTGGAGGGAGGAAGAATGGGAGATGAGGGAGGGCAATTTAAGCCAAAAGTGGTGAGGAGAGGGTCAGAAGAAGGGAAGCAGGGACAAGGGGTCCCAGGCCAGGAAGAACGATTGCTGGGGAAACCAGGTCAGGAGACAAAAGACAAATGGAAATAGGAGATAGGGACTTGTGAAGGGAGGCGTAGAAGTGGCAAAAGTCATGGAGTGGAAAGGAGAGAACAGGTTACTATGAAGAGAGAGGGAGCAGGCACTTGTGAAGGGTCTTCAGAAAATAGTTTTGCACTACTAGAGAGGAAGAAGGTGGAGCAGGGAAATGATCAAATTAGAGGAGTAATTGATAAATGCCTGGACCAAACTGGAGCGGTGGGACATTCTGCTGGGAGAATTGCAACAGGGGCAAAAGGGGGAAATAATGTGCAGGAGGAAGAAGAGGAGCCAGAAATGAGAGAGGGAGATGAATGGAAGCAAGCAGGGAGTAAGAGTGGTGGAATCTTCGTGCTGGGGGACTCAATACTAAGAGAAGTCAGGTGGGATAGCAAGGGGAAGAGGCATAGTCACATTTGGCTGGAGGCCATGCCAGGAATGACAGCGGAAAGGGTGGGACAATCTGTTCTGAAATATGCTAGAAGGGGTAGGGACAATCCTCATTTAATTATACATCTTGGGACGAATGACCTGGCTGACAAGACAGTAGATATAGTCCAGAGGAGGTTTGAGGAACTAGGACATTTATGTGGGGGGGCAGGAAGATCAGTAACTTTTTTGGAGATACTTCCAGTGCCCAAGGCAAGCACAACAAGAAAGCTGAGAATAGAGGAATTTAACGGATGGCTAAGAACCTGGTGTTGTGCTAAAGGGTATGGGCTGTTGGGGGTGGGAGGGACCTGGGAGGACAGTAGTATCTATGCCAAGGACAGACTACACTTGAGTGAGGAGGGAAAGAAAGTGTTGAAACAGAGGATGGAGGAGTACATAGAGGAAGTTGGGAATTTAAACTAGGAGTGGGGTGGCAATTGGGCAAGAGATGTGCAGAGACCACAGGTTGGGAAACCATATGAGCTTACCCCCCATAACAGTGACAAAGGACAAATGGCAAGTACTATTGGTGATGCTAGGAAAGGAGGGCAGGATGGGAGGGGGTAAAAGGGTGGAAGGTGGTTACTCTTAATGCTAGGAGCCTTGGGAGGAAAACTGCAGAGTTACAGGTTCTCATGGCAGAGGGAGAGGTGGGCATTGCAGCCATCACAGAAACATGGGCCACCCAATATAATGACTGGGACCTGTCTGTACCAGGGTACAGGTTATTTCGTAGGGACAGGGTGATTGGGAAAGGAGGGTGTGTGGCACTATATGTGAAGGAAGGACTGAAGTGTGTAAGGGAGGAAGGGGAGGAGGGTAGTACGGAATCACTTTGGATGCAAATTTAGGATTCCAAGAATAGAATTCTTAGAATGGGAGTGGTGTACAGGCCGCCAACTCAGATGGAGGAGTTAGACAGAGAACTAGTGGGACAGATGAGGAGGACCTGCAAGAAGGGTAGTGTGGTGATTGTGGGGGACTTCAACATGCCAGGAGTGGACTGGAGTACCCCAACAACCAGGAACAGAAGAGCAGGTACTACTGGATGCCTTCTAGGACAGCTTCCTGCTGCAAATGGTCAGTGAACCAACCAGGTTAGGGAATACCTTGACCTTGTGCTGGCAAATGGGACTTTGTGAGAGAACTTACAGTGGAGGAACCGCTGTCAGGGAGTGACCACCACTCAGTATGGCTCACATTGGATATGCGCAAGGAAGGAGTGTAATCTGGCACAAGAGTGCTGGACTTAAGGAGAGCCGACTTTGGGAGGATGGGGGAAGTGGTAAAAGGGTACCTGGCCAGAATTCAATCTAGTATGGACACTAACCAGAGGTGGGGGCTCATAAAGCTGGGGATAGTGGAGGCAGCCAAAACCTGATGCAAGGCCCAGAGCAAGAAGGCTAGGGCTAAGAAACTGAGCTGGTTGAACAAGGAGGTCATGGAAAAGGTAAGGAGGAAAAGAGCTGCCTTTAGAAAGTACAAGAAAACAGGGACAGGGGAGGACAGGGAGGAGTACTTGACGGAGTCGAAGGAGGTGACAAGGGCAGAAAGGGGAGCCAAGGCATCTATGGAACTCAGGCTGGCACAAGGCATTAAGAAGGGGGAGAAGGACTTCTTTAGGTGCATCAGGGAGAAAAGGAGCTGCAAGGACCACATAGTAAGGATTAGGAAGGAGGGGCATTGGGTGGAAGCAGGGTGAGATAAGGCAGAAGCACTAAATGAGTATTTCGGCTCAGTATTTACTAAAGAAAAAAGGGGGGTGACACCCAAGGGGAGGAGAAATGGCAGAAACAGGGGGGAGGGGGTGACAGATGGGGAAATCATGGAGGGCAGAGTTCAGGAGGGTTTGAAGGCACTGAGGGTGGATAAGGTGCCAGGGCCAGATGGCATCCACCCCAGGGTACTGAAGGAGCTGGCAGAGGTCCTTGCAGGACTGTTGTCAGAACTATTTAATGCCTCACTACATTCGGGGTGTGTACCTCAGGACTGGAGGATGGCTCATGTGGTGTCCCTCCACAAGAGTGGCCCCAAGGATGAACCGGGAAACTACAGATCAGTGAGCCTCACATCCATCGTGGGTAAGCTAATGGAGACTATCCTGAAGGAGAGGCTGGTGGCCCTCCTAGAGGCCAAAGGACTACAGGACAGCAGACAGCATGGCTTCATATGGGGCAGATCCTGCCAAACCAACCTGGTGGAGTTCTATGACTGGGTAACTAGGCAGCTGGACTGGGGCCATGCAGTGGATGTCCTGTATCTGGACTTCAGTAAGGCATTCGACCCGGTGCCGCATGGAAGGCTGGGAAGTAAGTTAGTAGGAACAGGGGCAGGTGCAAAGCTGGTGAGATGGGAAGGGAACCGGCTTCAGGGAAGGCAACAGAGGGTGATGGTGGGTGGGGAGCTCTCACACCCATGGGCAGTGACGAGCGGTGTTCCACAGGGCTCGGTGGTGGGAACAGTGTTGTTTGGGATATTCATTGCAGACATATCATTGGACATCAAGAGCAAGATCAGTCTGTTTGCTGATGATACCAAGGTAGGAGCGGTGGTGGATGACCTAGGGGGATGGCAGGGTTTGCAGGATGATCTGGCAAAGCTTGAAAGCTGGTAAGACACCTGGCAACTGGGGTTTAATGTCAAAAAGTGCAAGGTGCTGCATTTTGGGATGAAGAACCCAAGGAGGAGTTACCAGCTGGGGGGAGTGCAGCTAGCCCAGACAGAGGAGGAGGAGGAGGAGAAGGATCTGGGGGTGCTCATTACATGGTCAATGAACAACTCGGCACAATGTAGGAAGGCAGCTACAAAGGTCAACAAAATGCTGGGTTGTATTGCAGGGGGTATATCCTCAAGGAGGGAGGAGGTGATTCTGCCACTGTATAGGTCATTAGTTAGACCGCACCTGAAGTACTGCGTGCAGTACTGGCGCCGTATCTGAAGAGGGACATTAAGTTACTGGAAGGGGTGCAGTGCAGGGCGACAAAGATGATCAAGGGTCTGGGGGACTTATCATACGAGAGGAGGCTGAGGGAGTTGAACATGTACTCACTGGAGGAGGGGTGTGAGGGACATGATTGAAACCTTTAAGTACATGAAAGGAATAAACAAGACAGGTACAGAGGGCTGTTCAAAGTAAGGGAGGGAGGGACACCAGGGCCATGATATGAGACTGGAGGGAGGAAGGTTCAGGAGGAGATGAGGAGACACTTTTTACAGAGGGTGGTGGCTGGGTGGAATGCGTTACCTGCAGAAGTGGTATCCAGTAAAACAGTGGACTGCTTCAAAAGAGGATGGGACAGGACAAGGGGGAGGGTCAATGAAGGGGAAGGGTTTAAGGGAGGGGCAGCTGCAGAAATAGGGGTGCTAGCTGCACATTCGAGCAGACTTGATAGACCTCTAGGCCTTTATCTGCTGGCAAATTTCGTATGTTCGTATGATCCATATGGACTTAAGTGTCTTCATAGGTTGGAGCTGCAGGTCGCTGGTATACTTCAATACAGCATATTCAGCACAGAAAGAAAACTGCATGAACATTGTATAACTTAGCTTGACAACTGCCAATGGTGTCACAGGTGCACCCCCTTCAATGGTCTGGCTGGGAGGAACTGAAAAAGCCAAATTTAACTTGATTACACTGTGGACAACAGGTCCCTTGTATGAAAGGGTCTCATTGTCCTACTGCAGATCTTAACTCTATTATAATAACTGGTCAGCTATTTTCTCAATGGGCTGAGCCAGTTATAATTTGCTGTTATAACCTGTGGGTTATAACGGCCAGCACGTGCCCAGTCAGTCAGAAACAGCTGTTCCCTCGTTGGTGGTTAATTTCCTCCTGGGTGGGCTAATCGCTTTTTGAAACATGGCGCTCCTTTACCAGAATAACAAGGAGCTGCCAGATGGAAAGTTTATGTAGCTTTTCTTTTTCTTTCTTATGAGTTCCACAGTCCACAACATAAAGATTTTAAAACCAAAACAGTATCTACTTGATTCTGCCGTTCGGCAGCTGCGGGAGACAGGAACTGCCACCGACACCAGGGAAGGGCTCCAAGTCCAACTTGACTGACTAGGATAAGCGCTGATCATGATCACAATCTAAACTTTCAACTTTTTTTGTGAAGAAAGTACAAGCTGAACTAATGAAACACACCTCTACAAAAAAAGAGAAAAAATCTGGAGGAGAGAAAAAGAGTGAGTGAGTGTGTATATGTTTGTGTGTTTTTTTCTCAGGGTCAGTGAGACAGGGGTACAGTACAGAAAAATAGGAGAAAATTACTAACCAGCAATTATAAATAAGGGATGGAGAAGTGTCCTAAATTCGAAATTAATGGTTGCCCTCAGTGTGGGAAGCCTTAATAAACCCCTCGGTCTTCACCCTCAGGGTTTATGTAGCATCCCACGCCTCAGGCAACCATTAATTTATCATTAAGCACACTTCCCCATCCATTATTGTATATGTTATTGGTCTGCAACAAGCCATGGTATCACTACAAATACCTGAAAAAGAAAGACTTTGTCATTTCTTGGGTAAAAAACTTCACCATATGCCTCTCTGAAGGAGAATGAAGGAAGCAATAGTAATATGCAGGTGCAACACACTGCCAGGACCTCTGACGTGTGCCTCCAACTGACTGGCTGATCACGTAACACAAATACACACTGCCTCCTTTTAATGGGTCTGTACCTTTAGATGTTAAAGTTGTTCATTTCTTGCAGCAGAACACTAACTCTGTACTGGCCTGCACATTAATGATTAGATTTCACAAAGGGATGCACCTCACTCATGCATGCCTCCCCCCCACTCAAGACTGACAGTTGGCTAGCACAGTAAAAAGAAACCCCTCTACCAGTCAGAAAGCACACAAAGTGCTGTGGAGGGAGTAGAAAAATGATTGGTAAATGAAGAGGTGAAACGAATAACTCTCGCAGAAGCAACACTTCCAACATAAAACAAAAGCACATGAAGTGCTGTGGAGGGATAAACAATGAAACACAGAAGCATAGACTTTGACGGCAGAGAAGGACCGCTTGGCCCACCTAGTCTGCCCATTTTCCTACCTATTGGATAAGCTGCAGATTCTAGTTAACCAACAGCCTACTGCCTCTTACCCCCCACTATAATTGCCTTATGTCTGTCCCATGCATTCTTGAATTCCCCCCACTGTTTTTGACACCACGACCTCCTCAGGAAGGCTGTTCCATGCATCCACAACCCTTTCTGTCAAACAATACTTCCTCACATTGCCCCTGAGCTGTCCCCCCTGTATCTTCAAATTGCGCCCACTTGTTCTTACATATCTCTTTTTCTGAAAGATGTTACCCTCTTGGACTTTATTGATTCTCTTGAGGTACTTGAACATTTCTATCATGTACCCCCTCTCCCTCTTTTCCTGAAGGGTATACATATTAAGCTCTTTAAGTCTCGCTTCATATGGCTTCTGTTGCAGACCCTGCACCATTTTAGTTGCCTTCCTCTGGACTGCCTCCATCCTGTCTATGTCCTTGTAGAGATGGGGTCTCCAGAACTGCACGAAGTACTCCAGATGGGGTCTCAGCAACTGTCTGTACAGAGGGATAACAACTTTCTGTTTTCTATTGGTGATGCCTCTCCCTATGCATCCCAGTGTCCCCCAGCCCTCTTTACTGCCTTCTCATATTACTTGCCTACCTTAAGGTTGTCTGCTATGACTATCCCCAGGTCCCTTTCCATTTTTGTTGTTGTTAATACCTCCCCCCCATTGTGTACTCTTCCCCTGGGTTTTTGTTTCCCAGGTGCATTTCATTGCACTTCTTTGCACTGAATCTAAGCTGCCATACTTTTGACCATTCCTCCAACCTTGCCTAGTCCCTTCTCATCCTGCCTACCCCCCCCTTGTGTATCAACCCTGTTGCAGATCTTTGTGTCATCTGCAAAGAGGCATATGTTTCCTTCCAGCCCCTCCACAATGTCTCCTATAAAGACATTAAAGAGGACCGGCCTCAGTACTGAATCCTACGGTACCCCACTAGTAACCACGCTTTCTTCAGAGTGTACTCCGTCTACTATTACCCTCTGTGTCCTGTTGTCCATCCAATTTGTTACCCAGGCTACCACCCTGGGACCCACTCACAGGCTGGCTAACTTGTTTATTAATCTTTTGTGTGGGACTGTGTCAAATGTCTTGCAAATGTCTAGGAAAACCATATCGACAGCCCATGCCGGGTCTACTACTTTAGTCACCCAGTCAAAGAAATCTAATAGATTCGTCTCACATGACCTTCCCACTGTGAATCCATGCTGCCTTGGGTGTTGTGCCCCACTGTCCTCTAGGTACTCAACAATTCTTTCTTTCAGAAGTGATTCCATCATTTTCCCTACCACTGAGGTCAAACTAACAGGTCTATAGTTTTCTGCCTCCGCCTTGCTCCACTTTCATGAAGGGGAATCACATCTGCCCTCCTCCAGTCCTCAGGTACTGCACCATCCTCCCATGATTTGTTAAAAAGGGTAGTCAGTAGTGTCACTAGATCTCCCCTTAGTTCTTTCAGAACTCTGGGGTGAATCCAGTCAAGACCCATTGCTTTGTCCACCTTGAGTTTTAGGAGTCCTTTCAGGACCCTTTCTTCTGCAAATGGACTAGTATAGAGCCCCCTGTTCATAGCGCTTGTATTGTTTGGTTTAGGTACCTCCCCCTCTTCTTTTGTGAATACTGAGCAAAAGTATTAATTCAGTATCTCTGCCTTTTCACTGTCACCCTCTGCCCACCTCCCTTCCCCTTTATTAAGCCTCACTATGCCTCCCTTGGTCTTCCTTCACCCCTTGATGTACCTATAAAAGGTTTTATCTTCATTCTTAACTGAGTTAACTATCTTTTCCTTGGTTTGGGCCTTCGCTATTCTGAGTACCTTACCTGCTTCCTTCTGCTTTAACTGATATAGTTCTCCACCCTGCTTCTTCTGTGATTCTTTATACTTTCTGAATGCTATCCTTTTCTCCCTAACCCTCCCCGCCACCTCTTTTGAGAACCATAGTGTTTTTTTACTTTGTTTTGTTTTGTTTTTTGCCTCACACAAAGGCTTGTTGCCTCTGTGATGGTAGTTTTGATTTTCCCTCATTGTTCTTCCACCCCTCTTTCCTGCCCATTTGCTAGTGCATTCCTTAGGCACTCAACCATTTTGCCAAAGTCAGCCCTCCTAAAGTCCAGTACCTTCACTTTTGTATGGCTTGACTCTACAGCTGGTAAATGCAGAGTTGAGACAACGTACCTCCTGCTGCAGCAGCACTTCCAACACAAGACACTAAGGCTCCCCTTTAACAGTAAAAAAAACATGAAATGCAGTGGAGGGAGAAAAAATCGCTGGCAAATACGTACTTAAGAATGTAGTCAGAAAAACAAAACCACTGAAACTGCACTTAGCTGTACCTCACACTGACATAGCACTTCCTAACATAGAAATGTTAAGACTGTACTTAACGTCTGTTTGGCTGCTGTTTAAGCATTTCAGGGCACACAGACTGGCTGGGGGAAGGGAAACTCTTAGCTCATAAAATTAAAAAACGCTGCCCTTAGACTCACTGTAAAAGGGAAGACAACAAATCAACCCATTCTTGAGACGAAATAAAACCCCTCCATTCCAGGCTAGAGAAACGCAAACACACCAAAAGAAAGGGAAGGAAGAAAACACGCTGGTAGACTCTGGGAGAAGAGAGGGAAATCCCTAATGGTAAAGGAAGAACTCAAGATAAGAGGTCCACTAACTGTCTGAACCCCCCCCCCCAGACAAATAAAAATTACCTTACTTGGAGCAGCAGGCTAGATATTTTTACTGCCTACAGACCTACCAGAGAAAGCACAACCTACAAAGAAAGTGATCTCCATCCAAGCACTGTAGGCAATGGAAATGAAAGTTTGCTGGCAGGTTAATCAGTTTGAAAGCCTCAGCTTAACAGGTTCAATTTCCACATTTATGGTGCTCCCTGTCACCATACAGCCCCAATCTCTTCAGGAGTTACACAACCCTAAGAAAGATAACACACTGTATTTAAATTTCAACAATCTTCCATGGGGTTCTCTTTGTGCTGTTACCCCTATAGTGGTATAGCTGAAACCTGGGGTGGAGTGAAGCTGGAATATACAATGTCCCTAGGGGTTTATGCTGAGGTCACAGCTTTTGAATTGTACCATTACCCCAGTGAGGGAGCAGGTTGACAATGTGGAGGCACGCAGAAAACTTTCTTAACATTACCAGTATTTTATTTCATGTTACTCTACAGAGAATGAAATCAAAAAAAGAAATGACAATGAGGGCTAAACCCCCACCTCTCACCCCACCCCTTGAGCCTCCCCCATTATTTGGAAAATATAACTAGGGAAACAGTTTGGCTGACTAGTAGGCCACATGCTGAACTGAGATATGTGCCTAAAAAATGAGTTTCATTCCAACAACAGAGGCACTACTTACACTCTACAGATTTACATAGCCAATAACCAGACAGAGCTTGTGTTAAAAGTTCTTCACAAGAAATCCTGCAGTTTTCTGTCACAGCACACCCAAAGTTGCCAGGCTGTCAACCAGTTTTGATACTGTACTGATGGAGGGTTCTTGTCCATAACTACATTAATATTTGACCTGTAAAGGCCCATACTGGCTAAAATAATTGAAATGTGTATGAAAGCATATTAAAGACAAGGCTGAATGGATTGGGAAACTTAGAAGTCATACACAAGGAAAAAGTATTGCAAATTATAGCAAATTTGGATGAAAATTCTTTTATTTCAAGCATTTATTGTCAATATAATGTGGTAAAGAACATTCCTTACTGGGGTGTTTTATGCATCAGAATTTTCTACAATCATCACTCTAACAGACAATGTGCATTTAATAACCATATCTATCTTTTGGCAGTAACTATAGGTCAAGATATTACCCCATACCCATAATTTGTTTGTCTCGGCTATACTCACCTTTCACTATAGGCTGAAGTATTTTACCATTGACCCTCAAGAGAAGTGTTTGTACACCAGCCTAACTACATGAAATGCTTGGCAGAAGACACCAGGAGAAAGGACTGCTGTGTGACTGGACTTCTCTGCTGGGACTAAAGTAGAAGAACTTTTGTACTTGGACCTTTAATTTAGGGTAAAAAAAACTAACATACAAAACAAAAAAAAAGTGTGTGTTTGTCTGGGTTAACGGAACTGAATGGGTATCTGAACAGTTATCTAAGTGTAAATCTCAGGTGATTGAAAGGCCTTAACTGCTGTGAGGTTTAAATTACTTGTAGAAATATCTAGTAAGTAGGGGGAGTGGCCTAGCTAGAAGGAAGCTACATTTAAAGACTGCCTTAGAAAGATTCTGCTAATAGCTTGGCAGAAGACACCAGGAGAAAGGACTGCTGTATGACTGAACTTCTCTACTGGGAATATATTGCCCTCCTTCCCTCCCCTCCACCCAAAGCTAGTTCTATTTTTATAGGCACAGGATTTGACTGACAACAGGAACTTCCTGTTTGGGAGCAGGAAGTGAGTGATCACAGAACCACCAAAGACCCACCATCCTAGAAGGGAGAGAGTAGCTCTCCGGCCCCATCTAGCTGCTGGAGGTCTGCCTCTGAGCAAGTAAGTGGTCTACTGAGAAATATAGGATATTCTTGTCTCAGAACAGGACAATCAGGAGCTTAAAGGGAACACAGGCAGAAAGTAAGGAGAGAGAGAAAAAAAAAAACAGAGGAAAGAGTAAGGATTGCAAACAGTTAAGGGGCCTGAAATAAGACACGATTGGAGTGGTGCAGTGCAGTGGCTGTGGAGCAGCAGTCTTCTGGGAGACATTCTGGAGGATGCGGTGTTGTCCCATCTTCAGGCACCTCTCTGGGCTGAGGGAGGAGGTTGCTCATCTCCAGGCTGAGTTGGCCAGGATTTGTGGGACCTCCTCTTCCATCCAGGGACCACCAGTGCCACTGCCGTTGCCTCAGAGGTTGCCAAGAAAGAGGAGCGGTTGGACCACAGTAGGCTCAGGGAGGGTGAGGGTGGTGGAACAGAGGTGCATTCCTCCAGTTGTATCTCTCCACAATTCCTATGTCATTCTGGCAAAGTGTGGTTCCTCTATGGAGGCACCCGCAGTGGAGACCAAGGAGGATGCTGGGAACCTCCACAAAGGAGACCCACAGGAGGGTGGCAGGGGACCCTGCAGGGGAAGGAAACAACTCCTGGTGGGGGACTCCATTGTTAGGAAGGTAGAACTGGGGGAGGAAGGGGAGAGGGAGGTAAGGTGCCTGCCTGGCACTGTGGCTTGGAGGGACAGGGAGCAAATCATCAGGATTGCCGGAGCAGCTGCACAGGGGAGGGAGCTGGATGTCATTGTCCACCTAGGGACAAATGACCTGGCTAAGAAAGGCATTAGAGAAGTGCAGGAAGAGTTTGTGGAATTGGGAAGGGGCCTTAGTCAAGTAGTATGCACGGTAACCTTCTCGGAGGTGCTACCCGTCTATGGCATAGGAGAGGCTAGGGTGTTCCGCACGATGGTATTCAATCAGTGGTTGAAAAACTGGTGTGGAGCTCAGGGACTTGGCTTCATTGCAGACTGGGGGTCCACCTGGAGTGATGCAAGCCTATACTGGCATGATGGGCTGCATCTGTCCGGGAGGGGAACCAGGATCCTAGGTGATAGGTTTAAATGCTTCATTGGCAAGCTTTTAAACTAGCCAAGGGGGGAGGCACTGGAAAGGAGCAGGAAATCCTAGCCTCCCCAAATAATCATGGTAGTAAGTGCGGCAAACACCAACATAGAGGTGTCGATAGGGAGAAGGGCAGGGGTAAATGGAGAAAGTGACAAAGGCAAGAAGGACAGGGATGGGGCAAAAGGGAGTAAGGCCATCAGGAAATGGAGGGTGAGTACCAATGCCCGTAGTCTGGGCAACAAGCTCCCTGAGCTGGTGGCCTTGATGGAAGAGGGATGCCTGGATATTGTAGCAGTCACAGAAACATGGTACACAGAGAACCATGACTGGGATGTTAACATACCAGGGTACATAACCTACAGGAGAGACAGGCAGGGGAGAAGAGGGGGAGGAGTAGCTCTCTATGTAAAGGAAGGATAAAAGCAACTGAACAAAAGAGTAAACAGGGAGGAGAGGAGGCACTGGGCACCTGAGACTGTAAAGGCACCACAATCCGCACGGGGTTGTATACAGACCCCCATGTCAGGAGGGAATGGACAAGGATATGATAGAAGGCATTCTTAGAATGGCAGAGAAAGGGAGATACTGTTGATGGAGACCTGAATATGCCAGATGTTAACTGGAGCACATTTGCTGCAGCCACATCCAAGAGCAGGGCCATTCTTGATGCCCTACAGGTGGCAGGCATTAGACAGCTAGTTTCGAACCCACTCATGAGGAGCAATCTTAGACCTCATACTCTCAAATGGGGCAGTGAGAGGATCTCAGATCTAGAAGTGGGTTGCCATCTGGGGATAAGTTACCATCAAACAGTGGTTCACGTTAAACTCAGCTACAGAGTCAAGCCATACAAAAGTGAGGGTACTGGACTTTAGGAGGCTGACTTTGGAAGATGGGAGAGTGCCTCAGAAAGCACTAGCAAACAGGCTAGAAGGAGGTGTGGAGCAACAATGGGGAATCATCAATACTGCCATCACAGAGGCAACAAGCCTTTGTGTGAAGCAAATAAACAAATCAAAATGAAAGAAAAAGCCATTATGGTACTAAAAGAGGTGGCTGTGAAAGTCAGAAGAAAAAGATAGCATTCGAAGTATAAGGAAACACAGAAGGAGCAGGACAGAGAGCTGTACCGTTAAGGCAGAAGGAAGCAGGAGGGAAGTCAGAATAGCAAGGGCCCAAACTGAGGAAAAATAGCCAACTCAGTTAAGAAGGGGATAAAACCTTTTATAGGTACATCAGCGGCGTAGAAAGACAAAGGGAGGGATAGTGAGGCTGAATAGAATGAGCGGTGGGTGGACAGAGGGACAGTGAAAAGCAGGGATACTGAACGAATATTTCTGCTCAGTATTCACAAAGAGGAGGGGGAAGTGCCTAATCCAATTAACAGAAGCACTCTTGATAGGGGGGTCGATCCCAGTCCTTTCACAGAAGAAAAGGTTCTGCAAGAACTCCTAAAACTGAAGGTGGACAAAGCAATCAGTCCTGATGGAATTCACCCCAGAATTTTAAAAGAATTAAGGGAGGAACTAGTGAAACCCCTGGCTACTCTTTTTAATAAATCATGGGAGGATGGTGTGGTACCCGAGGACTGGAGGAATGCGGATGTGATTCCCCTTCACAAAAGTGGGACCGAGACAGAGGCAGGAAACTACAGACCTGGCAGTCTGACCTCTGTGGTAGGGAAAGTAGGGAAAGTGATGGAGTCACTTATGAAGGAAAGAATAGTTGAGTACCTAGAGGCCAGTGGAGCACAGGACCCAAGACAGCATGGGTTCACAGCGGGAAGGTCATGTCAGACAAATCTAATAGATTTCTTTGACTGGGTGACCAAAGTAGTAGACCAGGGAGGGGCTGTGGACATGGCCTACCTAGACTTTAGCAAGGCATTTGATACAGTCCCACACAAAGATTAATAGTCAAATTAACCATCCTGGTGAGTCCCAGGGTGGTAGCCTGGTAAAACATTGGCTGCACAACAGGACACAGAAGGTAATTGTAAATGGAGTCCACTCTGAAGAAAGAAGGGTTACTAGTGGGGTACGCAGGGTTCAGTATTGGGTCCAGTCCTTTTAATGTCTTCATCAGTGACATTGCAGAGGGACTGGAAGGAAAAGTATGCCTTTTGCAGATGACACAAAGATCTGCAACAGGGTTGATACACAAGGAGGCGTGGAAAGGATGAGAAGGGACTTGGCAAGGTTGGAGGAATGGTCAGAAGTATGGCAGCTAGGATTCAATGCAAAGAAGTGCAAAATAATGCACCTGGGAAACAAGAACCCAGGGGAAGAATACACAATGGGTGGGAGGTAGTAACAACAACAAAAAAGGAAAGGGACCTGGGGGTAATCATATCAGATGACCTTAAGGTTAGCAAGCAATGTGAGAAGGCAGTAGGGAAGGCTGGGGGTATACTGGGATGTATAGGGAGAGGCATCAGCAGCAGAAAACAGGAAGTTGTTATCCCTCTGTACAGACAGTTGGTGAGACCCCATCTGGAGTACTGTGTCCAGTTCTGGAGACCCCATCTCCGCAAGGACATAGACAGGATAGAGGTAGTCCAGAGGAGGGCAACTAAAATGGTGCAGGGTCTGCAAGAGAAGCCGTATGAGGAGAGACTAATATGTATACCCTTGAGGAAAGAAGGGAGAGGGGGGACATGATAGAAACTTTTAAGTGCCTCAATGGAATCAACAAAGTCCAAGAGGGTAGCATCTTTCAGAAAAAGAGACTTGCAAGAACAAGGGGACAAAATTTAAAGATAGAAGGAGGGCAGTTCAGGGGCAATGTGAGGAAGTATTATTTCACAGAGAGGGTAGTGGATGCATGGAACAGCCTTCCTGAGGAGGTTGTGGGGTCTAAAACTGTGGGAGAATTCAAGAATGCATGGAACAGACATAAGGCAGTTCTTGTGGGGGGGTAGGAAGAAATAGGCTGTTGGTTAACTAGGATCTGCGGCCTATCCTGTAGGTAGGGAAATGGGCAGACTAGATGGGCCAAGCGGTCCTTATCTGCCATCAAAGTCTATGTTTCTATGCTAAATGTAATACATCTGATGCATTTTTCTATCAAAATAAATAAAATATTGCTGTTTTCCTTGACAACCAGCATATTTTCCTCAGCAGCACCACTGAAAAAAGTAAAACACAAACCTTTTTCATTGGAATCCCCTTGTATTATGATATTTATTTTTCCGATAATTATAAGTGACAACTTATCTGGATTGATATGAGTTGACATAATTATTGATATAAATCAAGATTTTATTTTCTTATTCAAATCTAGTGTTCCTTTTGAATCATATGTCTTGCAGTTGGCACTGTAGTGCTTATTCCCTGAGGAAAATAAATTTTTATTTCCCAGTCTGAAAATCATGCCATCCTACTCATCAAAGTCACTCTCATTGGACATGTCATCATTGTGAATGACAGATTCAGCAGCTTTTTTGTCAGTGTTCTTGCACTTCTGACATTTACACAAGTCTGTGCAGGATAGCCCAGCAGCAAGACAGAAACATCTCCCTGCTTGACATTTCACATGCTTGCAGGCACATTGTACTGCCTACAAAATACTATCTGGTACTGGACTTCGTGTCATCCAAGTGATGTTGAGCACCTTGTTTTCTAAATGTCATCCATGGCCAACAGGGGATGGAGCATTTATCCTGTTTACTACAGAGTCCCCTTATTTTTATTTATTGAAATGTTTCACCAGGAGGGCACACTGAACAAAAATTTGCTTGTCTCATGGTGCGACCTGGGGGAAGGGGGTTACATAGGGTTGTGAAGGATGGTCAGTTATTCAATAGTATGTAGGTAGTACAAATGCTACAACAATGTAAGATTATGCAACAGTTGGAACACAAGGTAAAATACAATCAACAGTAGTGGAACTTGGGTAAATTACAATACTTATCCAAAAATGTACAAAAGAACCTATAAACATACAAAACAGTAATAAAGTGATAGCACCATGTATAGTGCATGAGTGTATCAGGAGCAGGCTCGAGGTAGTACACAAGTGCTGTTGGAGTAAAAAGGATGGGATAGGGTGTGCTCATGGATGACCCAAAAGGGCAGATGGAGAAGAGAGGAGAGGCAAGAAGTGAATATGAGGAGAGAGGTAGCCATTTCCTGATTACCCCTACCAGATGTTGAAAACCCTGCCAGAGGGATTAGGGTAGGAAGGCAGAAACTGGGGGCAGGTATTAAGGAGAGTTAAAGCAGGAACAGCTGAAGGAGAGGTAATTTGGTAGGGCAGAGTTAAAGGTGTACCTAGAGGAGGAGTGTTGTATTTCAGAGGGGAGTGAATTCCAGATTTTAGGGAAGCGATGGGCGAAACCAGTCTGACCAATGTGGGTGAAGTGGTGAGGGACCGTCAAGGTGCTGGCCTCATTTGATCTGAGAGAGTGGGTGGGGAGAGGTCTAGTGGAGAGAGAGGATGACAGATAAGTGGGGAGCACTCCAAACCAGAATTTGGAGGTTAGTTTGGCACAGTGTGAGATGCGACTGTGAGACAGTGGAAGGAAGGTAAGAGAGCGATAGAGTTCACTGTGGTGGGAGCTGGAAGGGGAGTCAAGAGCAAAGCAGCAGAAGGAGTTAAAGAGAGTGTCCAACTTAGTTAGGGAAGATCTGGGAGCAGCACCATAGACTATGTCACAGTAGTCAAAGATGGGGAGTATCATCTTCTGGACATTTTCGCACCTCTCAGTCAGTGGAATGCAACTACAATTCCTGTACAGAGCAACAAGCTTGGGGCACAGTTTCTTCAGGATAGCATCAATATGCACAGAGAAGTTGAGGTGTTGGTCCAGACAAACCCCCAGATATCTAAATGAGGAGGTGTCCTCCAGGATGCTCCCATCAAGGGTGTGGAAAGTGAGTATAGCAGCCTGGTAATTTGCCCACTTGCTATATTGGTTTACAGCATCACATGTTGGTGGCATGCTCTGCTTAGGCAATGAAGATAATGCCAGGCAGCCTTGTATTGGGCATCATTGACATCCTGTGATGAAGCTTGGCCATACAGATGGCACACACATTTCTCAAGCACAAGGAATGTTGAGTTTTGCAGTGTGAAGTCTTTCCCAAGGTCTGTGAAAGCATCAAGGAACTCTTCACTCTCAGAGGCCACTGCACATGCCTTTCTCATTCCCTTCCCAAAGAAGGCACTTGTAGAATCAAATTCAGTGAATGTATGGAGTCTAATAAGTGAGGTACATACCTTTGGGCCTAGAGCTGAAGTGACTTTCTCCAAATCAATAATGCAGCTTTGATTCACATCACCACTGAAGAAATACAAATTGAATGGAAGTTGTGACTTCAGACTGATGCCTATGACTGCAACATCTGTATCTGGGCTCCTAATTATCACATTCTGGCAGTCCTTGGCAGCAGGTTTCACATGAAATATACACGTGTCACATTCTTAATGGTCACATCTTAATTCGTCAACAGCACTGACTGTCACTGAATCCTCCTGCACAGCCAGGCAGTGACACTCTTCTCCATGGACTAGGTAGAGAGTGATGTTATTGCCTACAGCTTGCAAATCTGTATCCCTTCACATGTTGTACAAGAATTTCTGAAGTGCTTCCTTGTTGTTGCCATCGGAAAGAAATGTCTTCCACTGACTGGAGGTTTTCTGCTCCTTTCTGTAGATTTGTATAGTTTGTGAGCCACCAGGTGCTTGGCAGGACTGTTTCACATTTTTTATTCTCACATCGGGATATTGATCTGTGTCAAAGTCCAAACGAGTACACTTGTACCTTGTTGCAGGCTTAACCATGCACCCTAAAATGGTGTCTGTAAGCTCACCAAATGTTGAAGGAATATCACATAGTGCTTGGATGACAACCATTCCATCAAAGATTATTGCACCATTCTCTGGAACATGGTCAACAAGGCAGTCTCCACCTTTGGATTGCACATGATCAGGCAGAGCTGATTTGTTTTTTTTTTCCAGAGTACCATCAGCACTAGCAAGAGGGCAGGAATCTGCTCCCAAAGAGTAGGACAAGATTTCTTTGAGATCAGTTTTCCTACTTTGACCTAATACAAAAAGTCTTGCAAAGAATTTCTTGTCACTATGAAGAATCACATCTTTGCCAGCTACTTTTGCTTTTGTTTTTCATTTGACTTGATCACTAAATGTTTTCAGTTTCTGGCTTTTGATGGGAGAAAAAATTTCCTGAGTAGCAAGAAGCAGTCACTGGCTCAAGAAGTCCATCAATGCAATTTCACTTTTCTCTTGAGCAGCTAGCAAGTTATTTGTAATCTTACTGGTAGTAACAACACCTGATTTTAAACACACTAGTCCATCTTGAGTAGCATCAAAAGGATTGATCAGGCATTTAATAATGAACAGAATCTTCATTATGGCTGTCTCATCATTCCAAATTTATGTGCTATCAAGATCTTTCCATTTGCATACCTCTGAAGTCATGCCTGCCATCACTTCACACTGTTTTGTTATAGCAGCTCTCTCATGTTGTGACAAGATCTAGTGATAAACTGTTGCATGTTTTTCTGTCAATCCAGTCAAGCCACCTTTTGTTTTTGAGTCTTTATTGCAAGTTTGTTCAATTGCCTGGTCATATGAAATTGAAGAGAATTCATGTCCACTTTGATGTTGGACTGTCCACTGTCCTCGAGTGCTGAGTTCTGTGTAACATTCTGGGTGTGTGATGGGTGGGTTCACCATTTCCAGTCAATATGGTGGAAGATACCTGGCATAGTTCACCTGATCATAAGAGAAGAACCAGGGCATCATGTAGCGGATAGCTGAAAGGTGCAATTCCCAGTCAGACTAGTGGGTTACTCTCACAAAAAGGAGCACAATTTGCAACATGCTGATGTAAGAACTCCAGAAGACAAATGCTGGGTTCTCTTGGCTCTTTCTCTTGACAAAGTCTTCATATTTCATGACCACATTGGTGAATACATCAGCTGTACACAGAACATCAAACAAGTCAATGGGGAATGCTAGCTTGACTTTTTTGATGACCTCTAGACACTCGTCTGCTTTGTCCAGTGGTAATGATTTAAAGAAAGTCTGAAATCTCAGATGCTGGTTGCTTTTATACAGATGTTTGTGTGCTCTCATACTCCAGTTATAATGGTTACCATTCAGAACACCATTGATTGATCCTTGGTTGACAAATTTTGACTGTATCAAGCTATCATGAAGTCCTGAATCCACAAATCTTTTGCTAAGGACACCAAGAAATGACATGTAGGTATGAAAAGCACTGAACCACACTATCAAACAGCTTGTATAGTCATCGTCTTTCCGGTGAATTTGTTGTGCTTTAGCATATAGGATATTGCTTAGTCAAAGACCAAGACTACATGCTCTAGTTCAAGCTTATCAGCTCTATCAATACTTCATTTCAGAGTAGTGTTGACAGTATACCTCTTGTTGGAGATGCCTCAATGACTGGAAGGTAATGGAGAGCTGACTTCTTGAGAGTACAGTCACGTTGAAGAGCAGTATGAAGACCTGTTCAGTCAGGAAGTGTACATGAGTCAGCATTGAGAGCCTTCATAAAAATGTATGCCAGTTCAGTTTTAAGTGCTGGTGCCAGGTTTGATCTTTACTTGTTAGCTTCTAATGGGGCACATGCATCATGGCTCAGGTTTTGCAGACCTTGCCTCTTGCGCTGATGGTACTGCTCCATCACAAAACTAGGGCATGCTTTAAGAGAACAGACTCCTTTTGGCAGTGGCCCTCTGTCTGGTGTTGGGGTAGATTCAGTGATGTGGCTCTGCAGCATTATTCTATTTGTATGGTGGTTGGTGCCATGCCCAGATAGGGTTTCTTCTCTGAAATCAATATTGTCCCAGACTAGAACTGTTGGAGTTTTCTTTGCAAAGTCTGGTGGGACCTTATCAGAACCTTTAACTAGCTGTAGCTCAGCAAGGCTTGTGTCATGGCTAACCACTGTATTCCAAGATGCACAATGTCCCAGTTTGTTTAGTATGGAGATCACTCGAGATGATCCTATCAAGTGTTGAATTGTCAGTCCAAGACAAAGGGATTTAGGTGTCTGTTTTCAACCTTTGGATGTAAAGTAAACAATGTTTTGACAAAGTGATATCAGTTTAAGGTCCACATCATCTGGAAGATCAACATAGCCATCCAGTGTTTGTGCCTCTGATGCTCCAATAATCCAGGCCATCAAATTATAAAGTTCAACTGGCACAACAGATTTTGCAGCATCAACAGTCAGATCAATTGATGCTGGTGGCCAGGGACAACTCATTCCAGGACAGTCATTTAATGTGCTCTTGATTATCAATGCAGCATTGTACAGATTCCTAGTTAAATTCACATCAGGAGCTGGTATACTTGCTGTTGATGATCTATGAGATGGCAGATAAGCTTGTGGTTGAGGATGAATTTGCTCCTCTTCACTCTGAGTTGTCTCTGCAGTACCTGTTTCTGTTCCTACCTCTGACTGATAATGAAATCTGTCAGTAAGCATACTTGTTGACAGTGTGTCAACAAACAGTGTTTCACTAATATTCCTGCACCTACACATCTGCACCAAACTCTGTCCCAAACTCGCCATCCTGTACCACCACAAAGCTAGCCTCCCTCCCTCCTTCTCCCAACTCGATGTGAACTAGTACTCAAAACAATTTTGCCAGTCTTGGACTATGCTAATGTAGTTTATGGCACTGCCCCAGCCTCATCTCTTTTCAAACTTGACACCCCTACTCAATTCCTTCTGCTGTTTTGCAACTGCCTCTCCTCCTCTTACCCATCATTGTCTCCTTTATGGTCCTATCTCCCTTGCTCCCCTTTCCCACAGGAGGTTGATACACTGTACCTCTCTCATTGCTAAGTTTTGGTTTAGCTCCCTACCCCCTACCTATTTTCCCCCCTCATTCCTGCCAAGTCCAATACCTACTCTCTATGCCATAGGGACTCATGCATTTTCTCCTTTCCTTGCCCTTACTCCATTGCTGGCCAGTCTGCAATCTAGTATCAGCTCCCTCTACTCTGGAACAACCTACATTCCAACCTTCATCTTACTTCCTCTCTCTTGTCCCTCAAAAGACTTCCCCCTTTCCCTCTGTGCCCCCAATGCTCCTAAACTCACCCTCAACCCCTCCCCCCTCATCGCTCCACTACAAGCCCCAGCATGAGTTCACAGGTCTTCCCAGATGGTGTTGTCTACCCTTCTGATCTCAAGTTCTTCTACTGCCTGCTCCAAGTCCCCCTGTTAGGGGCCCTAATGTGTCAAAATATATCACTGCTTAACATGCATTGTATCCATACCTAATTCTCAGTGTCTTACCTTGTATCCACTTTAATATTTTAGAGTCTTGCCTTTATTCCATTGTACCAAAAAATATTAATCTCCTGTGAACAAATTTTTGATTGTATCATAACACCTGTATTCTGTATTGTAAACATTTTTATTGACTACATTATGACATTGTCTACTCCCGTGTGTACATTGTACCTGGGTCACACCTGGAAATGAGCCTCGGCTCAGTGTGCCTTTCCTGGTCACCAATTTTAAATAAATAAATAAAATTCCTGAGGTGTGGTCTATAAAAGGTGAGCTGGGGGAACTCACATTTCAGGTGATATTTCAGTCTGTCAACCACGGTGGGACAAATCAGTTTGGAACTAGTGGCCAGTTTGGCCACTAGCTTTTAAAATCTGGTAGCCAAATCAATATTTTTAGTGGATATTTTTTTAAGGGCTCAAAAATCACTTTGTGGGCAGGTAGCCAGTTGGCTGGTAACTTTCAAAATCTAGAAGCAAAACCAATTTTTTTAGTGACCATTGGCCACCTGGCTACCCAATTTGTCCCACGCTGCTGTCAACCCTGTAACACAAAAACATACATCATTTCTAAAAACAGGGTTCTCCAGAGGGACATTAATTGTAGCTGTAAGGCATGAGTCTTGCTACTGTGTTTTAAGTTTAGATTTTACTATTGTATTCAAGACTTACTACAAACTTCAGGGTTAGAAATATGCTGTGATGTTTACATTTTCAGTTGCGTCTACCATGATTGTGTCTAAATGATTATGAATATGTTTGCTTATACAATGTATCACTTACCTGTAATTTGAAGCATCAAGACCTTCATTTTTTACAAGCTCGATGAAAATCTGGATGAGTCTTTTTTTTATTTAGTATGCTTTTTACCCCAATCGCTCGGTTATCAGTCCCCACTCCATGCTCCTGTCTCACTCCCCAGTGACTGCCTACCTCCCCACCAATACTCCCTGGCATACCCCCCAGGGTGGGGCCATGGCACCACTTAACTGCCCATCTGTGACAGGGAAAGGTGCCGGTGAACCCGACATTGCCTCCCTGGCTTCCCCCCAGGGTGGGGTTCAGGGCCTGCAGCAGTATCCGTGGAGCAATAACTGAGTTGGTGGATGGTGCAGTGGAGAGCTATCGAGGCCAGGCACCGGGGACAGCATCATTCAGAGTGATCGGTGTGAATTTTTGTGTTTCTCAGGAGGTGGGATGTGCAGTGACATCCAGCATCCACTCCGCTTCCCTACAGACTCAGACACCAGTCATTGTGTAACCCCCAGCCTCTGCCATGGGTACGTCAAGAACCAGACATGCTCCCAGCCCTCCCCCCCGGAAAAGTAGAGCAGTCCACAGGATACTCCATCCTTCTCCCCCTGGCTGGCCCTCTCCGATGACCTGGGTCCTTTCCCGAACCCGAGTCACCAGCATTGCAAGCAGAAATCCAACTGCTGCACTGATGGGCCAGCATATCTGGGTAAGTCTTGTCATCCACAACACCTCCTGGTCCACAGTGAGCCTCTGGTAGATGACAGTGGCACCGAAAATCTTGTAGGATTTGCTGTACATCTGCTCAGCACAAGCAGTCTTATCCTTATTTGATGACTTTGTCAAAAATCTTGTGTAGTCTCAGTAACATGTTTTATGGTACCAGACTTCCATTGACACACAATCCTGTCGTTGTATGTGAATACCAATGCTCTGATCCTCTTTCAACTCTGCAACTCTTTTTACCTTTCCTGCATCTATGGTTTCTGCCTGGACTAATTGATCCTTCTGGAGTTTATGGGCACAGTGATGTATCAATCCCTTTTCTTGCATATGATGCAGATGGCAGGAAAGACAGGTCCAGATGCATGGACAGAGAGGCCAGATCTTGACTGAAGTTACTTCTTGGGGCTGGGCAAAGGTGTGGAACTGGTGCTAGAAGAGGTACACTGTCCATCATCCTGTTTCCCCTGTATTACTAATTGCTGAACACAGCTTTTTGTTGCACTCTCTATGCTCTTTTTATCTATAAAATGGCTATAGCAGGTGGGGTGAAACCATGAGTCACTGGGGATGTCATCAATGTCTTTTGGCAGGTGCTGTTGAAATGAGTCAGCAGTGTATCGATAATCACCATGCAAGTCCAACCATGTCTGAGCACATTCATGGCATTCATCACACCTGACACGTGTAAATGGTTGAGCGGACTCCTTCTTGATTGAGTCTAAATGCATATAACAATGTAGTCTAGTTCTAAAACTGGACTTCTTGTGAATCTTAGAAGATTGACAAGGGCTTTCCTGGTCTTCATCACCATCCTTGAGCTTGGCCATATTGGTTCTGCATGAATACACATGTTGACTGCTCAAATCCAAAGCCTCCAAACTTTACTACTGTCCCTTTTTATGTACTGCAAGTGGCTGGTTCAATACTGGGTTAAAATTCCAATACTTGCACACTGGATACTAAAAAAAAAAAAAAAAAGGTTTAGGATACAACACAGAAATCATGAAAAAAGCTCATCTTACAGAGACCAAATTAATGCCACTTCCTGAAAATCTACATGGTTAACAATGTTATTGCTGTGCTTTCAATATCCCATAAATAGTAAGTGCTGTTGCTAGGAAAATGTGGTGGTTGCTAGGAATAAGCACCTTTTATTGTTTTCCTACCCTGTCTTTTTTTGCTTGAAATTACAGTAGATTTATCATCATTTAAGATATAAAAACTTCCCTGTAAGATGGCTGTGTAAAGACTTTATGTGCTGTTTTTTTTATAATGCTGCCACAAAGGAAAATATGCTGCTTGCCATGAAAACACATGCTACTATGAATGTTTAGAAAGAAATTCATTTAAAATATCATGCAATTATCATCCAAATTCTTTGCATTGAGTTAAAATGGAAAATATTTACAGCTATAATGAACAGTTAAGTATTACTGATGATAAATTAGGGGGGTGGGGTAATGTTTTGTCCCACCAATTTTACAAAAATAGAGATATGACTGTGTATTGCTTGGTGTATAATATGCACTAGACAGGTAAAATTCTGGGCCATATGAATAATTTCATGCATAATTCAAAGATAAAATGTAAAGATTTTGTGTGTGTATTTTAACACATTTTCCACCATGTATCATGTATAAAATGCATGATGCTTTCACCAATCATTTCAATATATTTTTGGATACATTTCAATCATTTTGATCCATTTTGGTCCCAGATTAGGCAAATATTGTTGAAATTATAGCTAGAAATTATTTAATGGGTATGGATTCTAAATTAGTTGACAGCCAGGTAACTTTGGATGTGCTGTGACAGAAAACTGCAGGGTTTCTTGCAGAGAACTTTTAACATAAGGTCTGCCCGGTTATTGGCTACAAAAAATTGCATAGAATAAGTAGTGTTCTCTCTTGCTGGAATGAAACAACACAATAATGGGCCTCACCATATGGCCTATAGAGCCTAAGAAATGCTGCACTCAGGCACTGTAAGTTATGAATTCTTATTGAAACACTCTTTTATTTATTTGATCATTTTAAAACAATTTTCTTTTTTTTTCTTTCATGTCTACTGGTGGTTCCCAAACAATTGTTGTGGTATTGTGCTCTCCTAGTCAGTAGCATTTATATGTTTGTATTTACCATATTATAGGAGAGTGTTAGCACCAATAATGTTAGGGATGAAAAAGCATTTATATGTTAAACCCCAGTTTTCACAGCATAATACCCAGGCCATCCATAAACAAAATAACCTGCGATTCTCTGAATCAGAAAATTTGGTGATGGTCAGTTAGGAGGTTTGAAATACATAACAATATGGCTTTTATGACCTTGTTTTCATTCACCTGTAGCACGTAAAGTTCTGAGACTTGAAACCTGAAACTTTACGGTTAACTAGCGATTGACCCAAGCAGGATTCTTTGTTACATGGCATTGTAGAGAAGCCTGTAGATTTTTAATAATTAATAAGAGTTTATTGTTAGCCAGCCCACTGGCACAGTGGCAGTATCACCACCTGCAGCACTGATGACCTGTGTTAAGGAATGAGTACAGTGCATAAGAGGGTCAGCTCGGGGAGGTAGGATGAGTGTCTTACAGACAGCTTTTTTCTTCTGGAGGAAGTTCTATGGCTTCCTGGCATGTCAGAGACTCCCAGTGGAGCCTGGGTGTGCTACAGCTGGGACCACCATTCAGTGAGTGGAGGTGATGGTGGACATTTTCAGGTGATGTGCAGGAGTGCACACGACCTGTGCTAATGTCACTGGATGTCCATGCCTCTGGGGGGAACATAAGGGAAAAACCCTTGGGCCAGTCACTCCATGAAACCCCTGCACCTCCACCTGAATAACACCCCATGCTTAAGCCTCAGCTGGTGCCTAGGGTATGTCTTGGCCTCTCCCCTCGGGGAGCCCCACAGCAGGGTGCAAGCTGCAGGCCTCCCAGACTGGGCAGCCAGGTGGAGGATGCTGGTTGGCAAGGTCCAGGCACTGAAGATGGTTATATCCCCCACTCGTAGATCAAGAGATAAAAATAATTTAAAAAAGTCCACTGTTTTCTTGCATGCACTATCCTTTTCTTCACAAAATTATTTATAACAAGATTTTTGTGGAAATTGCCCAAGTGCCCTTTGCCTATTTCTTGGGAAGCCAATATCATTTTCATCAGTGATTCCCATATTTACATTACTGAGATACAGAATGTCAAAAATTGTGTGAATTACTATTTTTCTGTAAATTCTTTGTCATGCGGTTTCTGAGAAAAAGCTTGGGGGTTTGGTCTGAAATTTTTAGGGTATATCAGGGTTGGGTTGCAGATGTGTCTTTTGAAAGATTGATGGAAAAATATTAATCTGTTCAAAGGTTATTAAACTTTCAATTATCCCACTATTCCATTATTTCCTATGGGAAAAATTAGATGTGCTGTGCGAAACAACTGTTTTGCTACAACAAAAGTGTTTTTTATTGTCACAAATGCAGAATGTAATGTCAAGATTTGGCCATCTTGTTTTCAGTTAGTGAGGTAAACAGAGTTAAATAATTCGAAAAATACTTGCAGTTGGTAAATACCAACTATTGGGTTTACCTAACCAGGATCTGAGGAATCAAATTCTGTGGTCAGTTTGCCCCACAAATGCCCAGAAATTTGTTACTTTTCTGCACCACAGTATTTGTGCCACAAATTGGGCAATTGTTTAGTGAAACAAGGGGGAGTTTGTACCACAAATTGCGACAATATCCCATTGTTTCATTAAACAATGAAGGGTGTGCCATGCAAACAGCTGCCACAATTTGTGGCACAATTATGACCACAGAAACAAAAAACTTTTCTGTCCATTTTTGTCCCAGACTGCCCACAGAATCTGATTTCTCTACCCCTGTTTAGGCAAACACCTGTTGGTGTTTACCTTATTAAAGTATTACCAATTTCTAAACCCCCGCTGCAGCCTGTTACTATATTTGGTAGCCAACATTGGGGAGGCAAATACCAGTGTCAGCATTTAAACACACACCCCCATTAGTGTGGGACACTGGGGAGCCCATCCCCAGTGTCCCAAAGTAGTTTAATTACCGTTCAGTGTTAAATCTGACACTGGGATGCCCACCCCCGGTGTCAGATCCCCTGCCAAAGTCTGGTGTTTAAATTATGGGAGCTGACATTGGGGTGCCCAACCCCTGTGTCAACATTCTCAAGTCCCCCCCAGCAGTGAGGGACACTGGGGAGCCCACTCCCAGTGTCCTGAAATATTTATTTGTAGTCTGTGAAAAAAAAATCCCCCAACATCTTTTTGGTTTTAAAACCTGAAAAAAAGAAAACTGTCCCTTGTCATCCCCACCATCTCCCTACCCCATCCTGACCCTCTCACTGAGAACCCACCACCCCCACACCTCCCTTGCCCTATACGTACCACTAGAGGTCATTGGCTGTCATCTTCTGTGAACTGGGACACGTCTGCATTCTTCAAAGCTGAACCGCAAACTGAGGAATCAAGATAACTGCTATATAATGTTTTTCAATGGCATTTTGAAATTAGTTGATAACTTTGACATTTGTTAGGACTTTTGCACCAAATTTTCAAAATGGCCTTTTTGGGACCCCACCTCATGAACACTGCAACTGTTGTTTCATTACTCAGGCTCTGAAGGTGATTTTGCGGTCACTGGAAAACATCACATTTCAGACCCAAATAACAAAATTTTATCACTAGTGTTCATGAGGTAGGGTCTCATAAAGGCCACTTTGAAAATTTGGTGCAGAAAGCCCAAACAATGCCCAAGTTATGTGCATTTGTTTGAATCTTTCTATGCATGCATTTAACTTTGCTAATTTTCATTATTTTGACTCCAAAATTTCAGCATGGCCATTTTTTCACACCACTTCATGAACAGTGCAGCTGCCATTTTCAACATCCTGTGAGAAACATGGTTTTGCACCTGTGGCTCGGAATGGCATTTTGGTATGGATTTTTAAGTTTTCATCTATATGGTTTACAAGGTGGTGTCATAAGAAGAATATGTTGAAAATTTGGGGTCAAAATATGAAAAAATGCCAAAGTTATGATAATTTATTGTAATTCCACTATGCCTGCTCGTAACTTCAGAAATGTTAAATATTTTTACCCCAGATTTTCAACATAGCCTTTCTTATTACACCTCCTCATGTATGTTACAGCTGACATTTTTCAAATCCTGCCCAAAATGTATTTTCGCACCTGTGGTGTGGAATGGCATTGCAGTTGCACAGAATTATATTTTGCTGTGAATTTGACAGTTTCTCTGTACCCGAGTGCTTGAGGTGGGGTAATAAGATAGCTATGCTGGCAATTTGGTCACTGGCATCCTAGAAATGAAAGCACAGGGCCCGAAGAAGGTTGATTTTTTTAAACTATGCATGCTTACAAACTAAACCTTTTTTCTTAAATAATTTAAAATGTACTGAAGTGTGAAATGTGCAGACAACAAGTATGCATACCGTGGGCCAAACTCTATCAAACCTGAAAGTTTCATGTTTAAAATCTTTATAATTTTTCAGTTACTGGAGTGCAAACAAAAGCATTAAAAACAGACTTTTAGGTGTTTTGCACCTCTGTAACTTTGCCTTCACTGAACCGATCTACATGTGTCACAAGCAAATCCCATTCATGCTTCCAACCAATCACACTACAGAGTGAAAGAGTTAAGCCTGATGACCCCATGGCATGCTCCAACATGGAAATGGAATCACATATGGAAATGCAAACTGTAATGTGCACGGTCACGGTAACGCAATTGGAAATGCAAATGGTAATGGTAACAGCAACAATGACGCCAAATGAAAGACAAACGCAAACACAAATGGAAGGGCGGCCACAAACGCAAATGAAAATCTGCATGGTGATGCAAATGGAAATACAAACACAAACAGTAGTGGAAATGCAAATGGTAACAGTAATGCAAATGCAAGCACAAACGAAAACACAAATGGTAACACACACAGTGGCGTACATGGGAATGCTAACGCAAACAGGTACGGAAACACAAGTGGGAATGCTAACTGTAACAGTAATGGAAGTGCACACCCTTTTTCCCCCAATTTTGCATAGAGAAACATAGTGAATACAAAGAATGTATGCAAAATAATGGGCATTGGAGCAGAAAATTAACACTTGGAATACTAAATTGCTTATATCTCAGGAACCGTACGACGTAGAAAAAAAATTAAATTAAATAATATTTCATATTATTTATGACTTTCCTGGCTAGTTTTGCACTTAGCCCCCTAGTGGGGGGGTTAAGCATTTTTCTGATGAAATTTCCATATCTCAAAGTGTTTCCGAGATATGGGCCCCAAAAGGCTCAGAGGATGCCGTAATGTTAGTCTATGGGAAAAAGAGTAAGCTTCGGAGCACTGTAACTTTGCATCCCTGCAATATGTTTTCACCAAACCACCAACAGGCACATATTTGGGATGCTGGCTTTCATCCCTCCAAATTTTAGCCCAAAAGACCAAACCAGTGTTTTGCAGCAGGGTGGGAAAGAATTCCTGTAATTTTCCCCGTAGTGTCGAACAGTAGTGTCGCAAATCATGACACTTTTACAAAAAAAAAATCATGAAAGTGTCACAGGTGCAACTACTTTTCCCCAAAATTTCAAAAACATATCTCTGGGGTGTTTAAACCCAAAATAAAGACATGCCTAGCACCCTCAGGGCTCGATTAGATAAACACAAAAAGAATTGTGTCCCTAGAGAGTCCCAATTTTAAATGCCAAGCATTTCTCTGATCAGTAACTGAAAACAAAGTGGCAGATCTGCAACAATACTGGGGTCATTTGCAACACTAAAATCTGCATTTGTGACACTTTTGAACTTTTTGTTAACTTTTCCCTTTGACTATAATGGTAAACTTGTTTTTTTAAATAACTTTTGAACTGTTAAATATTTTTTCATGGAATCTTCAAAAGGTACATCAAGGATGCCGGACATATGTTCCCTGAAGTTTTTGGACCAGCCACACAAACTGTGTGACCTGTAGGCATGAGGAAAGAATACACAAATAAGCATAAATGTGCTATGGAATGTTGCTTAATAACTCTGCAACTGTATATCTGATTGATACAAGACTTGGCAGATCCCAAGATCTATGTTACTGCTCTGTGCCTGCCAAATTTCAGGTAAATCTGTCATATAGTGGCAAAGTTATTAAGGTGCAAAATGTCCCCCTTTAACCTTAAATGGGGTACTCAACCCTACAGTAACTATAGTGGCACTACCATGCCAATATAATATATCTATACTGCAACACTATACTTAGGGTTGAGTACATTTAAAATTAAACCCCAAATTTTGATCTTTAATAACTTTGCAACTCTTCATTGAAATTTGGTATGTACTATCCCATGTGGTAGATCTCTTGACATGCTAAGTTTTTTTCAATTGGATGTGTGGTTTTCATGCAGCTCATAGTGAAAAAAAGTGTTTTTTTCACCTTTTTTGCCAGTTTTTGCTGATTTTTGCCCATCATACTGCGGCCACACCGTTTGGAAGTTTGGTCTGAAATTTTATGGGTAGAAGGAGGTTGCCTGAAAGAACAAGCTAGTGTTGGTTTGGTGAAAAAATATTACTCTCTTCCAAAGGTATTACATTTTGAAATTTCAGGGAGGGACCACGTGATGGCAGCCTAATCAGTCGCACTCTCCTGAGCTCCTGAGACCGTGCCTGAATAATCTCTTTTTACTGCTACAGAAACCCATTTAAATTTCACAAACCTGGCACAAATCCTGTATTGAAGTAAAACTAAAACAGCTCTGCTTCCAAAATTCTGGAAAATGGAACATGAAATGAAAGAGGCGCCACCCTCGCATACAACGCCGAATACCCCTTCCAGAGGAAAGGCCTCTAAGTGCTCCAATGCTGCACCGGCAGAAACCATCGTGCCACCTAACAGTCAGAATGCCCTCACTGAAGCAAAATTCCTTGAGGGGTCATCCCCTATAAAATCAGCACTGGACACTCTAACTAAGGACATCCAGGGCATCACTGCGTCCCTTGTGGCACTTACCCAGCACACGTTGGACAAAGAGGCCTGTAGCTCATGGTTGGATGACTGGCAGAGTAGAACTGATCCAGAGTTAACAACCCTGTAGAAAAGGATTAAAACCATGAAAGGAAAACTAGAGGACCTCGAGGGGACGTCACACAGGAACAACTTGGTAATTTTAGGATTACCTGAAGGGGAGGAAGGTACATCTCCAATTGCCTTCATTCAAAAATTCTGTGCCAAGATAGTAGGCCCCTCTCCTAATGGGCCAAACTACATCATTGAGAGGGCGCACAGAGATCTTCACCCGATGCCCCCACCAGGCGCTCTGCCGAGGCCACTAATTTTCCTGGCCTTAAATTTCCTCGACAAACAGTGCATCTTAGAAAAGGTCCAGGAATTGAATGCAGTACAGTGGGAGGACAAACCTATTAGAGTGACCCAAGACCTGCCTAAGACGATCAGGCAGAAATGTACAGAGCTACATTCCATAGTGATCAAATCGATTGTGGCAGGTATTTGCTAGAGTGAAGTACCCAACCACATTACAGGTCCTGCACTGTGATGCATGGCTCAGCTTCGATACTGTGAAACAAGCCAAAGTCACCTTGAAGAGTCACTACCCTGACCTATTCAAGTGAGGAGCCCTCTGCCTTTCTGTGTTTTGGCAAGTATGAACGCCAGATCTTTTGGAACTTAATCTATATCTTGTTAAATCTATTAATATCCTGATGATATAACTTTGTATGCTGGGCCTAATGTTGGCTTGAATGCGTTTGGACTGTGAGGACAAATCCTATGACTTATCTCCTCGAGTGGCTGCAGTGAAGAACTGGCCCAGGATGCCTTTAATTGTGTGCCTTCATAGTTTGAGTTTGGCAACTGCTTTCCTTTCTGTTTTGATATACACTAAGTTGGACTTTTCTGCCATTGCCGGGAGAACAGCACAGTATGTACATTTGGTTTATGTCACTATGCCAGCTCCCTTTGCTTTATTCAAGAATGTTTGCAATGAGGGTACATACTTGTATGGACCTGCAGGCCTTCCACACTCTGGTTATAGCCCATGTTTATGTTTCATCCTTTGTTTGAGCATATTAGCACTGGAGAAGGGAACTAACTGGGCCAGTTATGACTCAATTCTAGTTTACCCAGTTACTTTTCCAAGTGAGGGAGTCAAGCTGGGAATGGCTAGAAGTGATGGTCTTTTTTGACTTTTCTTTGAACAAACCACCTACAACAGGTCAAGAGCTAAACAGGGTTTCGTCTCCAGAGTTTGAAAGTTTATAATTTACATGACCAATGTTGACTAAATGTTTCAATGGGATACAGTTTCTGTATTAATGTAGTGATTACTTGAGTTAGCAGTCATGATGACTGAATATAGTGCATAGTTTGGGGTGGGGAAGGGAGGTTCTGGATGAGGCTGCAATTAGGAACATTGCAGTCCTAACTGGTTTGGTGGATAGTCGTTAGGACTGGGAAGTGTTGATGTACATAGTTCTAGGTTATTCAGAAGGGGTAATGGGGAAAATGGGGGTTGGGTAATTATATCAGATGACCTAAAGGTGGGCAAGCAATGTGAGAAGGCAGTAAGGAGGACTGGGGAGATACTGGGATGCATAGGGAAAGGCATCAACAGCAGAAAATAGGAAGTTGTTATCCCTCTGTACAGACAGTTAGTGAGACCCCATCTGGGGTACTGCGTGCAATTCTGGAGACCCCATCTCTGCAAAGACATAGAGTTGAGGCTTTTCAGAGGAGGGCAACCAAAATGGTGCAGGGTCTGCACCAGAAGACATATGAGGAGAGACTAAAGCAGCTTAATATGTATACTCTTGAGGAAAGGAGGGAGGGGGGGATGTGATAGAAACTTTCAAGTATCTCAAGGGAATTAACAAAGTACAAGAGGGTAGTATCTTTCAGAAGAAGAGATGTGCAAGAACAGGGGGGCACAATTTGAAGATAGAGGGGGGACGGCTCAGAGGTAATGTTAGAAGTATTTTTTCACAGAGAGGGTTGTGGATGCATGGAACAGCCTTCCTGAGGAGGTTGTGGAGTCAGAAACAGTGGGAGAATTCAAGAATGCATGGGACAGGCATAAAGCAATTCTAGTAGGGGGTAGGAGGAAGTAAACTAGAATCTGCAGCTTATCCATCAGGTAGGGAAATGGGTAGACTAGTTGGGCCAAGTGGTCCTTATCTGCTGTCAAATTCTATGTTTCTATGTTAGGGGTAGGGGGAGAGGAGTATTGGAGAGAGGCAGGGCATAGCTCGACTGACTAGACATGTATTGCATAAAGCTTATTTAAAGCATATCCCCCCATGTACCTAAGATTACAAGCCTTTGTCAATGCGTTATGTATCATGGAAAATTAAAGGGGCAGGAAACAGAGGGAAAAGATACAAAGTATTAAAACACCTCCAGCTTCTTCACTGTCAAGTGGCTTTTCTGCAAGAAACACACCTTCTGGCAACAAAAGATTTACTCTTCCATTGACAGAATGTGAGCCAGGTATTTGCTGCTGGGGGCTCCACTCAGCAGAGGCAAGTAGCATTATTATTTTTTGAGGGCACTAATTTCAGTTTAAAACATAGCATTGCAGACCCTGAAGGATGATACACCTTAATTCATGGGACATTAGACCATACAGAGATGGTATTGAGTGGGATATATGGTCCTAACATACCTGATCCAGACTTTTTCTCCCACTTGGTCTCCCTCTTGGCTCCCTATACCCACTTACCCATCCTTCTAGCTGGGGACTGGAATGCCAAATAGCTGACCTGGATAGGTTGTTATCTAAATTCAAGCATCTAGCCCCCTCACAGGTAGCCTTAAAAGAACTTATGGAGTTGATAGGTTTCTGTGACCCATGGCGTGTCATGCACCCAACTGATCGCCAATATACCTTTTACTCCTTAGTGCATAAATCCTATTCACAAATAGATTTCTTCCTGGTTAGTATTAGCTCTCTAACAGGGATACTAGAGGAAGGGATCTCCCCAAGGGTCCTTTTGGACCACTCCCCCATTTGAATGGAATATGTACCCTCACCCAATAGTAATAGGGAACGTATATTGAAACTAAATGTCCAACTTCTTAAAAATCCTCATAATGTGGGAAGTATAAAAACCTTAATTGAGCAGTTTATGTAGAGTAACATGGGGTCTATTCTGGACCTTGATAAGGTCTGGTGCTCCTTTAAATGTGCCATCCATGGAGAGTTTATCAGAATGGCTGCCACCAGGAAGAGAAAACATGAAGCCCAACTGCAGCTCTTGTTGGAACAGATAAAAACCCTGGAACAAGACCTGCAGCTAGACTCTTCTGATGCAAAACAAAACACTTTGTCACAACTTCAACATCAATATGCTGACATTCTTGGGGAATGGGGAAAATACGCCATTTTGAAACCCCACTCTACATATGTAGACCAAGGGCACAAGGCTGGGCATCTGTTAGCCCTGCGTCTGCAGCAGCAGGAAGCCTCCCATCTCATCCCAGTTACATCATCCCATGTGGATGGTTCCCTCAAGACATCTCCAGCAGATATTACAGGCATCCCATTTGGATGGTTCCCTCAAGACATCTCCAGCAGATATTACAGGCAAGTTTGACAAGTAGTACAGTCAACTATATAGTTCCAAGCCCAATCCACCCATGAGAATGCTATTCAGGCATACCTGAATGCTATCTCATTACCCTCCCTATCTCAGGAACAAGTAACATTCCTGACACACCCCACTTCTGCCCTTGAAATTATTACCACCATTAACTCCTTTCCTTCTGATAAAGCCCCGGGGCCTGATGGCCTGCCCCCTAGCTTTTATAAAATACTTGTTAAGGCGTTAACCCTCTTTTACATCAGTGTCTCACTTTCCTTTGCCAAAAAGGAATCACTGACCACTCCCTACTAGAAGCCTTAATTATTGTACTACCCAAGCCCGGTAAACCTTTGGATAAGGATTATAATTACAGCCCCATTTCCCTCATGAATTATGATATGAAGATTCTCACCAAGATATTCTCTGCTAGAATCATGCAGGTGTGGGAGGGCCTAATTGGGCCTGAACAAGTAGGATTTATGAGGGGGAGGTCCTCCACTGACCACCTGAGGAAGCTGACACATGTCTTCTCTGTGTCCAGGAAGGCAGATCTACCTATGGCGTCGGTCTCCCTGAATGCAGAGAAGGCATTTGATATAGTGCAATGGGATTTTCTCTTCCTGGTATTCAAGAAGTTTGGTTTTCCCTCCACCTTTATTAGCTGGATTAAGGTGTTATATTCTTTATGGTTTTTATTCTTTATGGTGTTATATTATATATGGTTTGAAAGTTACCTGCACAACCATACACAGCAGGTGAAGATTGGTAACACACTCTCAGATAGCAGACCTGTCCTATCTGGAGTTCCTCAAGGGTCCCTCTTGGGCCCTCTTTTATTTAGCATTTTCCTCAACAACCTTCCTTACTCCTGTCAGGGTCACATCCTTTTATATGCTGATGATGCTGTCCTGTTTACCAGTGATCCAGACCCTAAGGTTCTTGAATGCAGGCTACAGAGTAATTTTGTAGTTGTAGAAAGATGGTTCCATAAGCACAAGTTAGTTATGAATTACAACAAGATTAAAACTATGTTGTTCTCCAGCTCCCAAAATAGGCACAGAACTTACCCTCCTGTTATCACCAAGGAAGAGAGCTCTCCCCTGGAGCTAGTTCAGCTCTTTAAAAATCTGGGGATTACTATTGACAGTGTGATGAACTATGCCTATCACATTGACAACATTGCTATGGCTGTTCACACCTGCATTGGGTTACTTTATAGGCATAAGCAATGTTTGACCCCAGAGGCTTTTAACTTGGTCATTCAAAGCTTTCTTGTCTTGCTTATTTTTTTTAACCCTGTATTTATGCTCCTCCTGCCCTCCTCTCTCCATTCTCTCAGACTACCTCAGCCTGTGTTACATCCCTCGCCTGGGTCTGCTCTTAGAGTACACGGTCCACTAATCTTAGGTGCCCGGATAACCCCAGGGTAGGGTGAGGAGGCACTTTCCCGCTAACCCCCTCTGAACCATGCTTGCTACGATGTGGACCGATACAGTGGAGTCTGCCCAGTGAACCTGAGGACACAGTGAGGAGTTGTCGCCTGGAGAGATAGGGTGATTTTTCCTCTGTTCGTTCCCCGATGTCGGTGTGCAGTGAAGGCAATGAGCATGGAGGCACACTGAGACATGCCTTCTGCTCTGCCCCTCTGCTGACATCTGCCCTATCCCTGTGCTGCTACTCTCTCCTACTGCACCTTCCACCCAGGCTCCCCTAGGTGGTGGTATTGCAGCGGGAGCATGCAGGTAACCCATCCCCAGAGAAGTAGGGTGGCCGTTGAGCTCTCAATCCTTCTCTTCCCCATCTGACCCCCAGCGGCCCATGCTTGTTCCCGAACCCGGGTCACCGGCATGGTATGAGGTAAGGCATCCAGCGCCTCAGCCCTCAGCGCCACTGGGCTGGCCCTTAGTCTTGCTTATTGATTACGGCTATCCAATCTATGGATCAGCTACTGAAACAACTCTTTGCCACATCATAGTTGCACTCAACAAAGCATGCTGGCTCCTTACTGACTCAGCCCATCTGTCTCATACCTGTGACAAGGACGCACAGGCTAAGTGGCTCCAATTTAAAGGTAGACTCATGTACCAAACGTGTTTACTGTCCAAAACATCAAGCTTAGGCAAAATGTCCCCAGGGCTGCAAAAGCTTTTTACCCTCCCTATCAACCATCATTGCACCAGAAGCTCTACTAGCCAGATTTTTAATATACCCCACTGTCACACTTCTTTGGGTCAAAGGTCCTTTGCCTACCATGTCCTGCTATGGATGAACCCACTGCACCATGACATTACTTCAGCATCCACCTTGGGCTCCTTCAAGGTTAAACTTAAGCAACAGCTTGTTGCTGATGCCAGTTATGACTGCTTCCAATAACCTTCCTACTTGTGACCAGCACTTATTCTAACCTTATGCTATCCTGACCTTATGAATAACTGTTCTTAGCATGTAAATAACTGTTCTAAGTTTCTAATTATTCTCCTTTCACATTTCCTCTTGATCCCTTCCACTCTTTCCCCTCACCTCTCTATGACTTTTCCCCTCCACCCCATTACATCTCCTGAGTTCCCTTGCTCACTTTAAAATGCTTTTTCCCCATACCTTCTCACCTCTGATGAGGCCCTTGGGCTGATGCCATCTCTTACCTTGTTGATTATTAGATATTAGACTGAGTCTGTTCTCATTTTCCTGTAAAGGGTCATTTCATAAGACCCCACCCCCCTCTAATATGACCCTTTGAATTCCAGGTTTTAATCAAATACGCACCTTGGCATACATTGTACGATGCCACATGTGTTGGAACATCTCTAGTTATATACTGTTTTAATGTTTTGTATAATTCCTTGTTTTTTTTGTTCTCCATCTCATACTTTTCCAATATATGTATTGTTCATCTGAGGTGTAACCTATGAAATGAGCTTGTTCTCAAAGGTGTTATCCAAAATTTCAATAAATAAAAACAAATAAAAAATTCTAAGCCACGTGCAAAAGTGTACTGTAATGGTGCTGTCAAAGGGCTTCTACCTATTATTGGGTACTCATCAGGGATTTTCTTTATCCCCCTACTATTAAATTTGTATATCGAACCCTTAATCTGTTGTCTCAAAACTTCTCCCTATATTACAGGAATTTCCATCTGAGGTTTTGAACTTAAGACATCAGTACATGCAGATGATATCTTATTGCATCTCACACAGTTGAACTCTTCTATCCCTGAGGTACTTCATCTCATAAATAATTTTGGAACTTTCTCAGGATATAAATTAAACCTAGATAAAACCACCATTATGCCCCTAAACCCTAGGAATACTCCTGCTGAGTACCTCCACTTTGATATGACCTGGGCCACAGAATTGAAGTACCTGAGCATTTACCTGTCCCAGAAGCAATCAGTGATGAAGGTACTTAACCTAGATAGAATTGTAGACATCATTAAATAGTACCTTGAGAGATGGTACTCCCTGCCCCTACCCCTACAAGCACATATCAGTATTCTCAAGATGAATATACTCCCACTTATCTTTTACCCTATTAACATGCTGAATCTTTTTTCCCCCTACAGCTGGTTCCACCGGCTCCACTCTGCTATCACAAGTTTTTTTTGGAAAAGGAAAATGCCCAGTAAGGAATATTTTAAGCTTGGAGCTCCTAAACATCTGAGGGGACTTAAATTACCCAATTTCTATTTATACTACCTGGCCAGTTACCTTTCTAAATTTGCACAGTGGCCTAAGAACCAGGGCAAGAGATATCCTATGTACCACTTTGACTGCTGATTGAGAGGCATCAGTTTCAATCTTTTGAAATCTCCCTGGATAGTCTGTACTATTTGGGCCCAAACAACTGCCACATGGTCTTAAAGGTACAGCTATTCATAACTCACTGTGGGTTCATGCTCAGTTATGCAGGGCAATGCAATACAGCAACAGACAAAATATCTCACAACCCCTATGGGGTAATCCTAATTTTAAAATAGCTGGGAAAATGTTATCCCACTCCAGTTACCTAGAGCTGAAAGACAAAACAGTCTCTGATCTATTGGTGAATGGGCAACTTCACAGCAGTGGGGACTTATTAATCCAATTTGGTCTCCCCAGGAGATGTATTTGCCACATGTATCAACTCTGACACATGATGGTGGCCTGGTTTGGGGTGTCAGAATGGGCCATCAACAAAAGTGACTTTCTTTTTTTTTTTTTGCAATTAACTTTATTTTACTTAACATAAGCATAAACCAGCACTTGTCATGAGTGGATGATACCTGATAATTATACAATGAAAGCAAAATTACGTAAAACACCTAAAACAAAGGAAAATAGACATAAAGCAACACAAACCCACCCCCCAACCCAACCCGCAGCAGTCACCTTACCATCCCCTACTAGGGGTAACAAACCATGTAATGGCCACGATGACTCTGTCCCAAACTCTAAAAAATGTTTATATAAGAAAAAAGACAAAGGCACAGGCACAACTCTAACCCCATTAACCGAAAAAAGGCTATACCATAGGGAGGGAGGGAGGGAAGATCTGTCAGAAGAAATATTACCAAGGAAATATTAAAACATACCGTAGGGGAGGGAATAGAAAACAGAAACCAATAAAAAGGATATATCAGGACCCGTAACCTATCCTGGGAAATAAGGTTTATCATTTAAAAACTTTGCCCCTGGGGTCTCCTGTAAGGAGACTAAATGGAGAAAGAGAAAAAATAAACGGCTGAGCTTTACATTAATAACCAAATTTGTTTCTAAGGCTTAACAGAAAGTCACCCCAGCAATTCTGAAACTTCTCACTGGTATGGAAAAACCAGGCTACACATCTCTCTTCATTTAGAGCATTGAGAAGTTCAGCCCACCATTCTTTAAACGAGGGTTCCCAGTCATCTTTCCAATGTCGAAGTATTAGCAGTTTAGTAACCATAGCAACCATAGCTACTTGTATCTTTTGAGAAAAAGTAGGGATCAGTGAGTACATAACTAACAGGCATGTATTCTCATTAAAAAAAAGCTGCAATATTAAAATATGGTGCCACCCATTGTTTGACAGAGTTCCGTAGTTTAACCATTTTTGGACATGCCCATAATTTATGATGTAGGGTAGCAAATTCAAACCCACAATCCCCACATTCAGCTGAGGGTAGTTTTTTAATCCAAAATAACTTGGTGGGCGTATAATATAGATTATGCAGAATGTTGAACTGGATATTCCTTAAACGGTCTTGCTTAATTAAGGCATAGATGTCTGTCCAAATCTTTTCACAGGTTTTAACTGGAAAGCCTTTGTTATAATTGTTTTTCCAGTAATAAGCTATGGGAGTAAACTTAGACATGATATGAGTCAAGATTGATTTATATAACTTAGCTATTGCTTTCCAGCCCTTGGATACTACCCACAAGCTATTTAGCATGGTTCCAGCCCCCTCTGACCATGGAGGTTCCTCAAAAAATGACAAATACATTGTCATCTTTGGTATAATCGAAAACAACCCTTGTGAGCCACTCCAAATTTTAATTGCAGTTCTGGGATAGATAGAAAGGACTTGCCCAAAACAAAGCTTGCTAAGTGTAGTTTAGTAGGATAGTTGCCTGGAAAAGTTCGAATTGGGTTCTTGCCCATCTGTAAGTTTGGATTGTTTAATAAAGTTTGCCTTAGATCTTTTAGGTTAGATTTCTGAAGTAAAGAACAAAGTTGTTGTAAGGCCCTCATATCCCAGCCGAGGGGGGAGTTCCTCACGTTCAATGGAACATTGGACCATGGGATATATAAGAGAGCCTCTAAGTCTATCCTACAAGAATTTGCTTGTAACCAATCTAAAAGCAGCCAACGAGGGGTGTTCAATAGAGACACCATAGCAGACAGCCAGTGCAAAAATCTATTAGCATGGATGGCTAAATAATAGACATAAAAATCAGATAACTGGAGCCCCCCCCCCAGCACTTTAGTACAAGTAAGCTTGGCATAAGCCCGACGTGGAGCTTTACCTTTCCAAAGAAAATCAGAGCAGAGCCTACAAGGGACAAAAAAAGGACTTTGGAAGGTAAATATTAAGATTGCATAGAGGGTAAAAAAATCTGGGCAAAATTGACATTTTAAGGATATTAGCCCGGCCCCAAAAGGATAGTGGTAGCTTATTCCACCTCGCCAAATCTTCTTTAGTAGTTTTTAATAATGGGGCTAAATTAAGGTCTTTGAGATTAGTAAAGTCACTAGATATCTTAATAACAAGATAAATTAGGTATCCACTTTCCCACTGTAAACCCATGGATAGGCTCCAATCCTTGGATAGGAGAGGGGATAGCAGATAAACTATAATTTTATTTCTATTAAGTTTATGACCTGAAAAAAGCTAAAGTGGGAAATAGTTTGTAAGACACGAGGGAGAGATTGTCTGCTATTTGATATGTGAACAAGCAAATCATCAGCAAAAAGGGATAGTTTGCATTCAAGATGCTCCAAATGGATACCACGTATTGCTTCATCCAATTTTAAAACTCTAACTAAGGGCTCTATGTACAAATTAAATAAATAAGGAGAGAGGGGAAAAACCCTAACGGGTGCCTTGTCATAGAGGGAATATGTAGGAAATGAGGTTATTACATTGAATTCTAGCTGATGGACAAGAATACAAAAGACAAATTTGATTAATAAAGGGTTGCAAGATACCAAACTTTTGCAGTGTCGCAAACATATAATAGCATTCCACTGTGTCAAAAGCTTTTTCTGCATCCAGGGATACCAAAGCCACCTCCAACTCAGGAGCCCTGGATGCAGAAATTAAATGAAATATCTTTCTAAAATGATCTGCTGAGGTACATCCTGCAACAAACCCTGCCTGTTCAGGACTCAACAAACCTTCCCACTCACTCACCAGTCTATTTTCCAAGACTTTGGCATATATTTTTATATCGGTGTTTAAGAGTGAAATGGGCCTATAGTTGCTAATCTTTGATGGGTCCTTCCCCGGTTTAGGTAAGAGAATTATTCTCGCCTCAAATAATGATTGCTCAAAATCAGAGTGGGAACTCCAGTAACTGTACAGTTGAAGTAACAAGGGAATTAAGTATCCTTTAAAAGTTTTATAAAATAGACCTGTAAATCCATCTGGGCCTGGTGCTTTGTCTGGTTTTAAAGAATCAATAACTGATGAGATTTCCTCTCTGGTAATTGGAGCAATTAAAGAATTTTTACTTTCCTCAGACAGGGATGGTAGATCTGCGCTCCCCAAAAAAGCCCACATCTTTCCATCATGGTCCTCCAACCACAGGTCCGAAGAATATAATGTCTTATAATAATCTCGAAATAGGGTTATTATCTCTGAAGGGTCAGTCACCATAGCTTCTGTCTAGGGATGTTTGAGAACTGTAACCCATTTGGATGTAGATTGTTGTTTTAATTGCCAAGCAAGTAACTTGCCCGCTTTACTTCCTTGACCAATGTATGAAGCCTTTAATAGAGAAGCAGATCTCTCTCCACCTTCTCTAATAATACGCTAGCATAAGTTGCTCTCAAGGTAGATAGTTCTTGTTCTTCTATGGGTAAAAGCTTATCTATCCCCTTTGCCTTCCAAATTTTTAATTTTTACTAAACAGCTGTTCAAGAGGTTATTTTTCTTTTTTTTTGAATTGTAGCAACACGAATTAGCCCCCCTGCCAAGTTGCCTTCAAGGCTGCCCACACCGGGTCTACCGCAGGGAATTAAACCCCAATTAAACTTTATAGTTCTTTGTATAAAGCTTTGAAATTTTGCAATAATTTGATTGTCATTTAGCAATGTATTGTTCAGAGTCCATGAGTGGGACCGGACAGAAATATTAGGTAAAGCATACTGAATTAGGATAGGAGAATGGTCTGAAATTACTCGAGCCAAGATTTTAGCATCAGCCATGTTGGACAATAACTGATGGCTGGTTAAAAAATAGTCGATCCGAGAATAACTTTTGTGTATTGGAGAAAAGAAAGTACATTCTTTACTTAATGGATTGAGCACTCTCCATGCATCCAAAAGGCCTAAGGATGAAATGAATTCCTTTAAGGCTCTTTGCGCAGGCGAGGAACTTGCCCCCCTACAATAAGTACTGTCTAGGTCATTAGTTTGCACCAGATTCCAATCGCCTCCAATTAGAATGGGGTAATGCAGAAAGGGAGCTATAAACATAGCTAAGTGGATAAAAAAGGATGGAGTTTCTATATTAGGGCCATAAGCTGAACCTAAGACAATATCCAGATTGCCTAATTTGCCAATGACAAAAATGAATCTCCCTTCAGGGTCGGGGATGGATTCCACTAGTGTGAAAGGAATTCTTTTAGATAGGAGCAAAGCCACCCCACATTTATTAGAGCTAAAACCAGATCCAAAGACTTGGCCAACCCAACTCTTTTTAAAAAAGTGCAATTGCTCTGGGGGCATATGTGTTTCTTGCAGAAACACTATTGAAGGGTCGTATTTAGCAAGATGGTTTAAAATCACATATTTTTTCTTATTATTTCTCCCTCCCTTTATATTCCAAGAAAGAATATTTAAACAATTAGTCATAGCAATATCTACGATTGTGCCATTTGCCAGCAATTAGATAGAGGCCTGGGCTGCTGTCCCCCCCCCCTCCCTGAGTGAAAGAAAGTAGAAATCCCAATAACCATAACCCACCCCCCAAGCTCAAGATTAAACCCCCAAAATGCTAACTTATTTATACAACTATATACCCAGGCCTGTAGCCTACACCCCAACAAATGGTCCATGGTGCTCGCAAAAGTGCGAGCTCCCCTCCTCTGCCTCCCCCCCTGAACTGAGAGACTAAACAGAAAGGACTGAGAGGACAACCCTGTCTTTGTATCATCAAAGAGTCTCTCCCCAATAGCAACCACCTTTATTATATGTTATTTTCACATAGTCTATTACCCCAATTATCATTAACCAAGGTGAACACAATGAGAGAGAAAGGAGACGAAGGGGGAAGTCAAAATGTAGCCTAAACACAAAACCTTGTTTGCCCCAACTTACTCAAACTGTAATCGAGTCTTTATATAATTGTGACTATAATTGTGTCCACGGATGTATCTAAAACAACTGAGAGCTACAGGAGGCATGGCAAATTCTATACCACCCTACACTTAAAGCTGTTCTAGTTACCAACTTTGGCAGGAACCCTATAAACGTTTCTTAAACCTGTGGACCGATTGATCTTCAGGTTGTACATCAAAGTTCAGCAGATATTCTCGCTAAAACAATCTAGTATCAATAACTAGAGAAGTTAGAACTTATAACATGAAAAAGGACCCTTCCAGAAAAATGATCTATGAAACTGATCGCAAATCATAGCCCCTGAAACAATATCTGAACTTTTAGTGGAATACCCGATGAGTTACTGAAGTACCATAAACCTGAATTACTCTCTGTTAGAAAATTAACCAGAAAAACAAGCTCTTAACGAAGAGCAGAAACTCGAGAGAATTGAATTACAGTAATACTGCAACCTGGAAGAGAAAAAAAGCTGCTCGAATAAGCTATCCAACTTTCATAACATATACACAATAATGTAACACCATCTAGTGGTCAAAAACGATTACCACAACCCTCGCCTCCACAGTACAAATATGCTGAAGTGAGAACAAAAGTATTAAGAACCTAAAGTAATTTAACCAGAAATACTACTGCCCCTGTGCAGACATCTCTATTAAGTCGAGAGAGGAAAATATTTTTATTGCAACCAGTCATTCCAAGAAGGAGCAGTCTAAGAGTCAATATTTGGCTCCTACATAGAAGGTCCTTCTAGAAAAATCTCAGCTCAGGCTTCAGGTTACTTGTAGTTGAGCTGGTATTTGGGAAACAAATCTGGATAACATTTCTTCAGATCTTTAACTGCCTCCTCCACAGTATCGAAATGCTTTGATCCTACCTTTAAAGCCACCTCTAGTCGAGCTGGATACAGCATACAGTCTTTTATGCCTGCTGCCCACAATTTTGAGGTGACAGGGTGATAAGAAGCTCTAAGCTGGCAGGTGTTCAAAGTCAGATCAGGGACAAGCCTCAGTTTTTTACCTTCCCATAAAATAGCTGATAGTTTCCTGGCTTCTCTACTAATAAACTCCCGATCCAGATAATTCAGTAACTTAAATATTATAGGTCTTGGTGGGTCAGACGGAGCTGGCTTAGCTCTCAAGGACCTATGAGCTCTTTCGATAATGAACTCTGGACCATTTGGGGAAGGTCCCACCATTTTTTTCAGAAATTTTTGTAGAAACTGGATAGTATTCGGACCTTCTTCTCCTTCAGGCAACCCTATTAGTACCAGGTTGTTCCTCCTGTTCCTTCCCTCTAGATCTTCAAGACGATCCACCATTTTGGTCAAAGGTTTTTTAACTTTCACTAGTTCTGGTTCAGTTCTGTCTTGTTTCCTCTCAACTGAGGCTATTCTTGCTTCGGTGTCTGTAACCCTCCGGGCTAGCTGGGTGAGTGCTGGCCTAAAATCAGCCACTTCCTCAATTAACTTCAACAAGGCTTCTTTGATCGAAGTTAGCTCAGAATGGACGTGGGAGGGCGACAACTCATCCGGAGTGCTTTGGGGAGAGGAACTATGGCGAGGGCGCTTGGCTTCTGACTCCTGCGTGGCCTCCTCTTGGTCCAATAAATTAGACATGTTGCAAGTATTTTATACCCTCTCCTGGTACCACTTATGGCTCTCGCGCTTATTAACGACCAAAATAACTATAAAAAGAAGATGTGAATGGAGGTTATATGCAATTATGAGGCAAAAAGAGTAGAGCTCCAACAGATGCGTCTTACCCTCTGCACAGCATCATGTGACCCCCTCCCAAAAGTGACTTTCTTTCCCAGGTGATGGCCCAGTCCTGGCAACCTCATACTGTCTCCCATCTTGTCCCCTTGATGTTTGCAAAAATATTTCCTGAGGTCTCAGGCAGACTAAATGACTGGGCATCTGTTTTTCCCAACTTAAATCCCAAATGAGAGAGTTCCTGGCATGACATGTATAAATTTGTGTCTAATGATAAACTGCATCTCATGCAGTTCTACATACTACACAACATCTACTTCACCCTGATTCACCTGAATAAAATGGGTAAGCTCCCTACCACCCAGTGTTCTAGATGTAATGGATCTGAGGGAACCCTTTTGCATATATTATGGGAATGTCCTAGGATAGCTCCACTGTGGGACAGAATTATGGACAGCCTAGACCCCCTGCTTCAGCTGAAGAACTGTTTATCTCCTGAAATATGTATACTAGGTAACTTGGTCACCATCACAGTATTGGAAAGAAGATTCCACATCTCTCTGATCTCACTGTCTGTTAAACAGTTAGTCCTCCATCATTGGGTAGACCAAGAGGACATCATCTATGCAGAGTGGATGAATGAGGTTTTTTATTCTAAGGGTAGAAAAAGCAATTGCAGGTTTGAGCTATCACATACTGTCCTATATTAAAAAGTGGGGTAAAGCTGGAGGCCCTTCTGACAATTCAACTCCCTCACTAAAGAGTTTAATAATAGTACTGGTAATAATACCCTAGTTCTCCAGTGCAATCTGAACCTTTTGGGCTATGGTCCACCAACATTGCTCAAGGCATGATATCATTTATTCTGTTTAAGATTAGCCTCCCTGTTGTCAGGTTGCACCTTTAGTCTTCCCATATCCTTTTGCCTCACTGTATCATGTATTAATGATGTATGATACTATGTCTCATGTATATTTTACTGGACACACCTGGGGGAGGTTTTAGTCAGGGTATGGGGGAGGGTGACTTGGGTTGGGGGGGCAATAGTGTTAGTAGTATTTTTTTTCCCGATCATTGTAAGACAGGATGTACTGTGCTTTGATATGCTGTATGCAGTGTGCATGTACTGTCTTATCATACCTGTATTCACCTTGCTGCTCTGTATTAAGTACCAAAGCACATACATCTGCATGTCCAGTGTCATGATGTAATTAAGATATAAACTAACAAAGTAAATTAAATAAAAAAAATTGCAATTTTGGGTTCTCAGCATACTCAGTTCAGTCTTTTGGATAGGTGCATAAATTGTGAACAAGGATTTGCCTCACAAATAGGGCTTTTGCCAGCTCATGAAGAGGACTTTATAAAACTCCTGTTCATATAAAAAAAATCCCTGTTCACGATCTGCCATCTTGTTTTTTTATTTTGCCCTGAAAAAAAGTGTCATAAGTCTTCCCAGGGGCATCTGTGCCACGCATCTAAGTGTGATTTATGCTCATCAGGAGTTGATGAGCTCTGCTGTGTTCTTTGTGGCATGTTTATGCCCTCAGAAATGTTTATTTTTAGTTACTTAATACCTTGTCCATTACTCACTTACTTCCTTGTCCATCAGTCTTTGTTGGACCATGATGAAAAAGAAAAATGGCTGATGGACAAGGACTCCTGATCTAGCTATCTGATTGTGAAATTTTGATGATCAGATGGCCAGACCAGAAATCCTTGTCCGTCAGCCATTTTCCTTGGCCATGGCAGAAAAAGAATGATGGACAAGGAATTCGGCTAATGGACAAGGATTCATTTCTAGCCATCTGGTCATCCAAATTTCATGACCAGATAGCCAGACTGGGACTCCTTGCCTGCCAGCCATTTTCCTTGTCCACCATGATGGAAAAAGACTGACGGGCTAGGAATTGCAACAGCGAACAAGGATTTTTTTTTTGTTTTTCCCCTTTTTCATCCTTATCCCTGGTGGCACCCTCTACTCTCCTCTGATTCCTTTTGTGTGGTTTTCTGTGTTATATGTGTGTGTGTGTATATATATATATTTTTTTAATTTTTTAATATCATTGTTTATTTTTTAAATTGTTATTTTGGCTTTCTTGCCATGTCTTCCAGATGTCCAATGGTACCCCTCAACTCCAATCTTCATTGCACCAGTTTTCGTTGGTAGCAGTGGGTCCAATATCTGTCCCTCTTTATTTTTTATATTTTTCCTATCAAAAGAAAACCATCTCTTATTGTCTTTTGTGTCTGTTTGCCCTGGAATTAAGAAAATCATCAATCACTGATTGTGCCTGTGCCCCCAGCTGACCCCCCTGCTGTGCACCCTCCTCCCTAGACACCCCACAGATGTCCCCCCAGACTGCCACTCACCTGAGGAGGTCCCTGGTTTGACACCCACTCCCGCAATTAAAGATACATCTTGCTGCTGGAATTGGTGACTGCAATCTGAGCTAAGGTAAATGTGGTCCTATGTATTTCAAGGGGGGGGTTCAACGTTTGGCTATAACTCTGCCATTTTTTAAGATTTTGGTACCAAATTTTCAACATAGAGTCTTGGAGACAAAGCCTCCTTATCAGTATGACCAACATTAGGCAACTCTCACAAAAAAAGGTGATTTCATTGTCACTTTACAAAATCACCTTTCCAGTGGGATTTGAGTAATGAGAGTATATTGTTCATCAGCCAGTGTCATAAGAAGGCAATGTTGAAAATGTGGGGTCAAAATGTTGAAAAATGGCTGTGTTATGGGCATTTGGCTCAGTCTTGCTACACATGCTTGTAACATTGTAAATGTTCAGTATTTTCACCCCGTATTTTCAACATTCTCTTCTTATTACCCCACCTGATGTGTGTCAGAGTTGTCATTTTTCAAACCCTGTCCAAGACATGTTTTCCCACCTGGGGCATAGAATGGCATTGCGGTTGTGCAGAATTATGTTTTGGTGGGGATTTGAAAATGTTCTATGCTGGGTACATGTGGTGAGGTCATATAAAGGTTCTGTTAGAAATATGGGTCAAAAAAAGTAAATTTTTATATTATCTTAATGGAGGGATGGATACTGTAGTCCTATGTCGATGGAGGGATGGGAGCACAGGGTCTCAAGAACCCTGTGCTTGCACTGTACTCTTGTATTATCTTGATGGAGGGATAGGAGCACAGGGTCCTGGACCCTGCACTCCTACTGTAGCGTATAGATACTGTTGTACTACAGCAAAATGAGGATACTATTATGCTACCTCAAAAAGTAAGGACATTTGTTTCAAAAACATTGTTAATGCATCAGTTGGGGTAGCTGTGACCAAGTAGGGAAATGAGGAATTAGCATTTCACCCTAACACCCTACCCCTACCCAGCAGAGACCAGGAGGTGTTGGAGGGGGTGACACTAATGTTGCCAACCCTAAAACTCACTCCATTCTCCCATACTGCTGCCACTCAGGTTATTTTACAATGAAATGGGGTGAATGTTAGAGTTATCAACCCCAGTGCCACCTCTCCCCCCTACACTTCCTGGTCTCCACAGGGCAGGGATGGGGTGTTAGGGTGAAACCCTAATGCCTCATTTCCCTACTTTTGTCATGGCAACACTAACTGATGCATTAACAAAGTTTTTGCAAATAGATATATAAATGGCAAAATCTGCATTTAATGCATCATTGTATCTAAACAAAAAATCAGGAAATGAAACATTAAGTTAGACACTAACCCCCACTACACACCCATCCTCCACAGACTGACAAATGCTGGGGTGTGCCATTGGGGATGTGTGGCCCAACTCTCACCCTATTCCATGTGTAAGCAGGTTGACATTCTACAGTAAAGGAGAATGGGGTGAAATTTAGGCCTCACGACCCCAGTGGCACACCCTGGCATCTATCAGCATGTGGAGGATGGGGTGTGGAGTGTGTGGGGGGTTAGGGGCTCAATCCTAATCTTTAATTTCCTGACTTCTTTCACTTTAACCCTAAATGATGCATTAAACACATTTTTTTGCCATGGCTTTCCTTACTCTTTGAAAAAGTGTAATTTGACTACTAAAAAACTTGTATTGGTGGGAAGGGCCCTGCACTCCCACCAACTTACCCATTTCTGCATAACAACATGCATCTGTGGGAGCATGGGCCCACCAGGCCCGAGCTCTCACTTACGCATAGCTACAGAGCCATATAGCAGCCGTAAAGGCCACTGAAAGCTTGTAACAATAATTTGCCCATATGTTTGGAACTGCAACAGCTAGAAAACAAATCCAAGTGTTATTGTAACTGTGACAGTCAGTAGTTCATGTGACAGTAATGACCAAACCTGTATATTGCATAATTTCTGAGATATGGACACTGAAATGCACTGCACAGGCACTCTTTGAACCCTAGTCACAGTAATTTGACAATATGTCATGAACTGTGCAACCTACAAAAAAAATTCCACTGCAGACTAACTGTGTGGTTTAAAATCTTAAAGGTGACCTAAGCTGCCAGTAGCAAAAAGTTTGTATCTTGCCTAGTTTCTGAGATAACAGTGCCAAAAGTTGTGACACATGCCCAGATGTAATCCTGTAGGAAAATGTCAAGTATGTCATTGAATATCTCTGGAACCAATTAATTCCCCAAAACCTAAACAGCATAATTCACATCTCTAGGACATCCCCTCAACACCCTGCAAATTTCAAGTAAAAAGACCAAACCATTATTGAGATATGCAGTTTTAAAGTTTTTAAACCTTTAAAGATTTTTCGGCCTTGAGATAGCAAATTGTTTGGCCGCTTGAAATTCTTCAGCCGCAAGCGGACATTGGGTCATCCCAATTTGGGCCATATGGTCATCCCTAGGTTATCTGGTCTTCTCCATGAACATCTGGTCATGAAAATCTGGCTATCTGGTTGTCCCCTCATGGAGAAAACTCACAGATGAAAATCATCTCATGGATGAAGATTTAGCAGACTTGCAGTGGAAAAACATTAGCGAGTCACGAACAAAGAATTTAAAATTTTAAAACTCTATTTTTTGACAAAATTGAAGCAAACCAAAGGCATGGCTTGATAGAAGGGGTCCTCCTGAGCAAACCCATGCTTCATTTGCTCCAAAAATCACCCGTGGAGAAAAGTACATTTTTTCAGTCAGAAAACTGAAAACAAGATGGCAGCTCTTGTGAATGAAAAATCTCTCATGGCAGAAGAATTTTCACCATGAGCATGCAAAATCTGTGGCCATGAGGGGATGACCAGATAGTCAGATTACCATTCTTCTTTCACAAAATATACATATAAATTTTCCCATAGGATATAATGGGAAATTAAAAGTTTAATAACTTTTGAACAGATTAATATTTTTTTTACCAAACTGATGCTGGCATATTCCTTGGCTTAAGCTCTTTCTACGTCCCAAGTTTCAGACCAATAGACTACACAGTGTCCGCTCATTGCCACGGGCAAATAATGGGCAAAAAGTGCATTTTTTGGTGCTTCACTGTGCAAACACCGTATGTCCGACCGAAACACAACTTGGTAAATCAAGAGATCTACCATACCAGACCATGAATTCCAAATTTTGTGCAAATCTGTTGAACAGTTGCAAAAGTATTAACAAGCAAAATTTGAGGTATAACATTAAGTGCCTACTCAACCGTAAATATAGGGCATGACCACACCCCTATAATATATATATATATATATATATATATATATATTATATATAGATAGATATAGATATAGATATAGATATAGATATAGATATAGATGATATAGATATAGATATTGATATAGATAAAGATATAGATAAAGATATAGATATACATAAACATATAGATACAGATATATGTGTGTAAGAGATAAACCACTCTGAGGTGTGCAGTCATGCTCTGATGTAGGCACGCCTTGGTGTGCATCAACCACCCAAGGTGTTCATATGTCAGAGCACGACCGCACACCTCAGACTGGTTTATCTATCTTATAAAATGTCTAAATTGTTTTGGAGGGGGATAAAAGTGCAGGTGTGGGGTCTCACTCTGATATACACATGGTCATGTGGTGCTCACAGTCCAATAAATATCAAGCAATTTCCCTTGCTGGTGGTCCAATAAATGAGCAGCAATTTCCCTACCCATTTTATAAATAAATATCTATCTATATATATATATATATATATACACACACACAGTGGTTTGCAAAAGTATTCAACCCCCTTGAAAATTGTCAGATTTGTCTGGATTACAAATGAGAGACTTATACTATATATATATATATATATATATATATATATATACAGACACACACACACTATGGTAGCATGGTAATGCTACCATAGTTAGGGTTGAGTAGCCCTTTTAAGGTTAAAAGGTCAAACTTTGCACCTTAATAACCTTGCCACCATTCAACGGATTTGTCTGAAATTTGGAATGCACAATCATGAACCATTCATTGTAGGATCTGCCAACTTTTGTATAGGTCAGATATAAGGCTGTGGTGTTATTAAGCATGATCTATGCACATATTTACACTTTTTGGTGAATTATTCACTCGCGCCTACAGGTCTCACGGTTTGCATGGCCAGTCTGAAAACTTTAGGGAACATGCGGCCAGGGTCCCCAATGTGTCTTTCAAAGATTTCATGAAAACATATTAAATGGTTCAAAAGTTATTCAAAAAACAAGCTCCCATTATAAGTCAATGGGAAAAGTTAACAAAAAGTACAAAAGTGTCACAAATGCAGTTTTTACTTTCACAAATGACCCTTTTACTTTCTCAGATCTGCCATTTTGTTTTCAGTTGCTGATCAGAAAAATGGTTGGCATTTAAATTTGAGACCCTTTAGCAACAGCTAGTCGGACCCTGAGGATGCTAGGCATGTCTTTATTTTGAGGTTAAACACCCTAGAAATATGTTTTTCAAATTTCTGGAAAAAGTAGTTTTGCAAAGTAGTGTTGCACTCATAAAAGTGTCACAAATTTTTGTGAAAACTTTCACAAATCACAACACTACTTTTTCAGACTATGGCCAAAATGACAGCAGTTCTTTGCCACCATGCTGCAAAAGAACGGTTTGGTCTTTTGAGCTGAAATTTGGAGGAAACACAGCCAAAATCTCACAGATGTACCTTTCAGTGGTTTGTTGAAAAAATATTGCATGGCTGCAAAGTTACAATACTCTGAAGTTGCCATTGTTTTCCCGTAGACTAATGTGGTTGTGTATGCCGCGCCTTTCAGGGTTCGGATCTTTTTTTTTTTTGCAGTTAATTTGTTTAAGATTTGTCCTTTATGTATAGTACATTTCACAATGTCTGAGATAGACAATATTTCACATTATATACTGGATAATAAAGGTAATAATGTGTTAAGCATATTAATCTGTCAAATTACCAGTATACTGAGTCACATACTTAATACCCTAAAAAAGGGGTTTATATTCACATATTGCATTATATATTTTCAGTTTGTACTATAATGTCATTCTAATAAAGAAAAGGAAGAAACACTCACAGAAGAAAAGAAAGAAATTTCACTTAATATAATTATAAGTTTTATACTAAATCGAGAGCTGCATAGAAAGTTGTTTATGCAACTATATTTGTACTTAAGCTATGTCTATATAAAGAGAGAGAAAGAGATATTGTATAATGCTTATCACTTATGATTTTGAAGAAAATTTAAGTAGTCCTGCCAACACAGATAAAACTCATTGATTTGGTCTGTTATCAGGTATGAAATTCTTTCCAAAGAGGCGATGTAAGTCAAATTATTTAGGATGTCTTTAAGAGTAGGTATAAATTGAGTTTTCCAGTGAGTTAAAGTCAATCTTTTAACTTGCATAAATAAGATCTGTAGCCATCGATGTTGGTATTTTGTTAAGTTTATATCATTGTTTGTAATTCCTAAAAGACAAAATTTGGGTTCGAAAATGATATCACGTCTAATAATCTGGGTGACTAAATCATGGACAGCTTGCCACAGATTAGATACAGGTTTGCAAGACCATAATATATGTAAGAGATCTCCATTTGGTGAGTCACATCGCCAACAGTTATTGTTAGGTGCTAAACCTATATTATATAGATGAGACGGTGTTTTATACCATAAATGTAAAATTTTAGATTGCATCAATCTACTACGCATGTCTTTAAAAGCATTATGACAAAGCTTCCAACAACTGTTCCAATGAGAGTCCGTAATATTTATATTTAGTATCCGATTCCATTTATCTCTAGCTAAGAGTGATTGGTTCGGTAATGTATCCCTAATCTGTTTATATATTTTACTGATTAAGCCATAGGAGGTATTGATCCATATCTTCTTATATGAAAATGGTAATTCTGATTTATTAAATTGTTGAAAATTAGAGAATATGGCCTTACGGATTTGTAAATATTTCCAGAATTCTTCCTTAGGAATATTCCATTTTGTTTGAATATCCCTAAAAGAATTCAATGTGTTACCGTTGTCAGTTAAGATGTCATTCAAGAATAAAATATTCTTGTACATCCACGATCTACAATATATTGGTTTGTTTTCTAAAAGAAATTTTGGATTGCCCCAAATGGGTGTAAAAGGTAGAGGAGAAGGATCAGATTTAAGCCATTTATGCATTTTAAGCCAATAATAAATCGATGCATTAATTATGGGATGCTTCTTTAATTTAGGTGATAATGCAAAGTAGATATTGCTGTTGGGCGTATATCCTGGAGACAAAGAGGCTTCCATATCATACCACAATGGCACATTATAATTGGGTTTAATAAACTACTTAATAGTTTGTGAAGCTCTAAAAGCCCACAGATAAGCTGTATACCATGGTAATCCAAAACCACCCTGAGACCAATACGATCGTAATTTAATACGGTTGAATCTAGGAGCACAACCTTCCCACAGAAAATTTCCTATAGTTTTGTCAATGTTTTCTAATAAAGAGGGAGAAATCTTAAGTGGAATACAGGCAAATAGATAGAGAATATTAGGTGTGATATTCATTTTAATTGCGGATATCTTGCCAAGTAGAGATAGATTTAGATTTTTCCATTTATCTAAATCTGTTTTAATATTGGTAAGTAGTGGGCGTAGATTGTTTTCCCATATCTTATCCAAATCAGTTGATATTTTAATCCCTAAGTAGGTAATATGTCGTGGAGACCAGCGTAAAGCTCAGATGTGTAGTATTCATAATGGACATACAATGTTTATTCAAAGGTAACACCTCAGATTTTGATAATTAATTATAAGTCCAGAAAGTCTGGAAAAAAGATTAAAAATATTTTTAAGCAATTCTCCAGATATTTTTAGATTATCTAGCAAGATTAACATATCATCAGCATATGACAGTGTTGTATATTGCGTATGACCAATAGAAATGCCCTTTATATCGTTATTCTGTCTAAGAAAAGCAGCAAGAGTTTCCAGAGCTAGACTGAAAAGAGATGGTGAGAGAGGGCACCCTTGCCTGGTCCCCCTTTCTAGCATAAATGACTGTGATAATGTAGAATTGGTTAGTACCCTGGCATGAGGTTTAGTATAGATAAGTTTAATCCAAGAGCAAAATTGGTTACTAAAACCAAAACGAGATAATACCAGAAAGAGAAAGTTCCAATCCAAAGAGTCAAAGGCTTTTTTGAAGTCTATGGCAATTGCTGCCGCTGGAGAGTTAAGAGATTTGGCTCTATAAATAAGATTAATTAAAGAGCATAAATTATCAGAGCCCATCCTTCCTTTAACAAAGCCCACTTGTGATTTATGAATTAACTTAGGGATATATGGTTCCAACCGGTTTGCCAAGATCTTAGCAAAAATCTTGCCATCTGTATTTAGTAATGATATTGGACGATAATTAGCAGGGATAGTATTGTCCTTATCTTTTTTTGGAAGAGTAGTAATTATTGCATCTGTCATGGTATGTGGTAGATGTCCTAACAAAGAAGATTCATAAAATACCTTACATAATAAAGGGCATAGTTGTTCATCAAGAAGCTTATAAAACTCAGCAGGAAAACCATCTCCACCCGGGGAGTGCCCTGATTTAAGAGAATGAATGGCCTTCTTTATTTCTTCTACAGTGAATGGTGAATCTAAGGAGCGTATTGCCTCCTGTGAGAGACAAGGGAGTGCTATTTATCTAGAAAGGAGGAAACGTCTGAAGATGATGATGAAAGAGATGAAGAATAAAGTTTTTTATAGAAAGATGTCATTATCTTATTGATATCGGGTTCACTAATTTGAATCTTCCCAGAGTAATCTTTTAAGGCAGCAATGTGACGCTCCATTTGTTGCATTCTGAGTCTGTAGGCAAGAATTTTACTCCCTTTCTCCCCACCTTCCCAGAATTTTTGTTTAATTCTAAGTAAAGCAATCTCTGTTTTCCTAGAGATTAGTTCATTGATTTGCATTCGTAATTGCAAAATTTCATAGTGAAGATTCGAGGAAGGATCAGGATGAGAGATACTAGAATATAATCTTTGTTTTGCTTCCAATAGATTTTCTAGATTATTAATTTGTTGTTCCCTAAGTTTCCATCTATGAGTCGCATAGCTAATTATTTTACCCTGTAGTGTAGCTTTAAGCGCTTCCCATGTAGTACCCATGGAAGTATCTTTTGGGTCATTAAGCTCTACAAATTCTTCAATTTGTGTTTTTATCCAAGGTAAAAATTCTGGGTCCTTAAGCAATAGTGGATCTAATCTCCATGTAGAGGACTTTATGAGTGGGGAGCCCCAGGTAAATAAAAGCTTAACAGGAGCATGATCCGATATAATTAATGGGAGAATACTGGTTTCAATTATATTGGCAGTTATTGTAGGAGAAGTTAACCAATAATCTATTCTGCTGTAAGTCTGATGGCGTGAAGAATAAAATGTATATTCTCTATCTCTAGGGTGGAGGGTTCTCCATATATCGGATAGGCCTAAGTCCCGCATTATCTGGGAAATAATAGTTGAGCTTTTGGGATGACAATCTACTGAGCCGTTGCTCCTGTCCATGTATGCGTCTAGGGTAAAATTAAAGTCCCCTCCGAATAATACTGGAGAATTGTTTATATTTGAAGTAATTAATATTTGAATCAAATTCTGAAAAAATTGAGGGTCATCTGAATTTGGTGCATAGATATTGATTATAGTTAATGGCCCTGATGGGGTATTAAATGTTATAATAAGCCATCTGCCATCGGTATCTTTCAGAATGTTAGAGGGTGTCCATTTCAGTTTTTTATGTATCAGTATAGCAACACCTCTTTTCTTTGTAGTAGCCGATGCAGCATACACCTGACCGACCCAATCACTTTTTAATCTGTAATTATCTGCTTCTAACAATTTAGTTTCTTGTAACAACGCAATTTGTATTTTATGTTTCCTAAGATAATTTAAAACTTGTTTACATTTATTCGGTGCATTAAGTCCCTTGACATTCCATGTGCATAAAGCTAAATTAGCCATCTTATATTAAGTTATTAACCTACTATATAGTAAGAATAATGTCAGGGGACAATAATGCAGATTTATATTAGATAATGACATGCAGGTCGAGTTATAGTGAATATTGCTTATTATCATAATGTTGGCAGGCATTGTTAAGATAGGTAAGTTGGAAAGATGTATCCTCTCTATCTGGTTTGTTTCAATGCAGCTCTCTCTAACTTTTGTAATTCTAACAACATTAAACATTAACAATTCGTAACAATAATGTAAAATTATCATCTAAGATGTACAGAGTGGACAAGGTAGGTCTAAATGAAAGAAAAAAGAAACAAACAAGACCAAGACCACCTCTCTGTAGTCTAGGACGTAGCTTATCAATCATGAAGAAGGGAAGTCCCAATTAAAACAAGGGAAAAATACTATCCAAACTTCCTTAGAACAGTAATTTAACCAGAATCTATCAAATAATGACTAAATATATGATTTGTAATAACCTCGGAAAAGGGGTAGAGGGTATTATATGGTTTAACTCTACTAAAGTTAAAGATATTAGCTTACACAAACATTACTGCATCTAGCATCACCTCTGATAAGGAGAGAGAAAGAGGAAAAAAAAAGTTTATCTATATCCTTTTATACAAATGTGAAATATGCAATAACCTCAAGAGGTATAATAATAAATACAAATTAAATATAATATGTTAGCACAACATAATCGATATATAATATGTTAGCACAATATGATCAGTAGATGCTAGAACTTACATTTATCCCTTATTGAAAAAACTATAATTACGCTTTTATGTTGAATTATCTCTCATCTCTGCTTAATAAGGGAGCTTTCCCCTTAGTTTGCTTTGTATAGTATAAGAACTAAAGGAACACAAAAAAAAAAAAAGTGGTTCCAGACTATGGATCCATTATTTATTGCAAGGAGGATTAAAGAAATTGCATTGTATCGCTATTCTTCTTATTGGTTAGCACTGGAAGTAGCAGTCTTGTAACAGCCTTTTTGTATATTATTTAAACTCTATACAAATAAATGCACTTCTCATTGTAGGCTCTGCTTATAAGGTTTGAATATAATAAGATTAGTTTAAACTTTAAAATACATTGATAGAGATAAAGATCCCGAACAAAATCGTGGTAAAGGCTAGATTCTTTATGGTCATGCTGCTCAGCTATGATCCAGACGAAAAAAGCATAAATCTACCATTCAATAGATAGACCCAGCATACGGAGCGATGTTATCGACCCATGTTTATAGGAATTCAGTTCCAGATATATTTATTCATGAAGTGCAGCTGTCCGCTAATTAACATCTGTGGAGGTGCCTAATTTCAAGTCCCGACACAGCCACTTATAACCTTGCAGCCACTTAACCCTTCCAGTTCTATTTGTAACTCTGTACCTCAGTTGATGTACCTGGATGGAGAGTGAATCCTCTATATCAAACACAATGGGTCAGAATTCGAGTTATTTATGCTCACAACACCATCCAAACACATTGTAGTTTACCAAGTAATCATCGGTACAGTCATCTCGAGTATTTCGAGGATATAATACCACCTTATACTAGCTCTTGTCACTGATGTTTTTTTCTTCGGGGGTTCAGCAAATTTAATAGGGAAACTCTCACCATGGGGTGTTCAAGAAATCTCTGTCCGCTCACAGACCGCAACCTCCCATGTCAAGGCACCCGATTTTGCCTCAATGTCATCACAAGAGGGGGGGTAAGTCTAGGAGCACAATATATTATTATTGTATTTTTTTTTTTTTTTAATTTAAGTTTATTGTCAGCCTTCGGTACAATAATAGCATGTGACATTTAGGGTGATAAATGCCTATGGATCAAACTTAGAGGTAATTTTTATTTGAAATCTTGTGGCTACAATTACTTGCAGCACGTTAGGCATAACATTGGGACATTCATCTCGAATACTTTGAGGGTGTAATATCACCTTTATATTTGTTCTTGCCGTGGCGCTTTTTCTTCGGAGGTTCGGCAAATTTGACAGGGGAACTCGCGCTACCGCGTATCCAGGATGCCTCAGTTCGCTCGCAGTCCGCCTCTTCCCCTGTCAAGACACCTGACTCTGCCTCCATTCCATCACAAAAAGAAAGTAAATCTTGGAGCACAGCGCATTTATTTTGCACAGTGACATTCGGAAGAGTAAGGGTCTCCGGATCAGACTTGGCGGTATTTTTATTTGGGGTTTCATAACTGCAATTACTCATCACTGTCTGAATTATATGGGAAGGCGATTCACTTTGCACAGAATTAGTCTGCACTTTCGATGGCTTGTCCGAGGTAGCCAAAGTATAATCGGTTCCATTTAAAGTAGCCTTATTGCTTGTTTTGTCTGGGCCAGTATTTTTCAGGGTATTGGATGTAAGTAAAGCTTGTCGGTGCGTGGATTCACTATCAACGGAAGCTGTATATTCATTCAAGAATAATATGAGAGATTCAGGATCATAAAAGTCTTTAAATGAATTCCCTATGAAAATCCGCATAGTTGCCGGGTACCTTAGAGTAAAGCGTATGCCCATCTGATGCATTAAACGTCTGGACGTAGTGTAGGCCTTCCGTTTTAGAGATAATTCTTTAGAAAAGTCTCGATAAATATAAATTTTTTGATCGTGCCATTTAAGTTGTCCGATTTCCCGTGCTTTTTGTAATATTAATTCTACTTTGGTGTAGTTAAGGAACTTTGCAATTATAGGTCTCGGTCTTTGTTCTGCCGAGGGTTTTGGGCCTCATGCTCAGTGACAGCGTTCTATGATTAGATCACTACCAGAGTTGAGATGTAGTATACGCGGCAGCTCTTGTTGTAGGAAAGCCATAGCATTTTTAGCTCCGCTCCTTCGGGAAATCCAAATATACGAAGGTTATTTCTTCGGGTTCTGTTTTCTAGATCTTCAATTTTTGATTGTAGTTCTTTAATCTGTCGATCTTGAGACCTGATGGTTGTTTGTAAATCCTGTATAGATTCTTCATTGAGATGAGCTTTGTTTTCAGTGAAAGCCAGCCTGGAGTCGATGTTTTTCATCGTTTGTGTATTATATTGGGTGGCAGATTTTAAATCATTCATGTCCATAGATAATTTGTTGAACATTTCTTCTATTTTCTCCATTGGGTTTGATTGCTTATCAGAGTAGGCCATTATGAAGCCTTACAGGGTCACACCGAAATCTCCAAAATTGCAGAGGATTATAGATGTACCATGTCAAAAAAAGTTCTTGACAGCTGCAGTATCACTCCTTATTTTGTTCTCTTGAGTAAGATGTTGTTTATAATCTTAGATGACAGAGGATGATACTAGATGCAGTTTGCTAATGTGGAGCTCTGAGGTTAAGCCTCCATCTTCTTCGATGTCAGGCCACGCCCCCCCAGGGTTCGTATCTTGAAAATGATGTGAGATACAGATTTTTTGTTGTGAGTTACATAGCTCTGTGCACAGAGTTAGGGATGATGACCCCAATGCTCACCCCAATGCCGCACCCTGATGCCGGTTGGGGGGTGAGCTGGAGGGTTCCAAGGTGGGTTTCAACCCTAACACCATTTCCTCGCTTTTGTCACTGTGGAACAACCTAACTGATGCATTAAATGGAGTTTTATGCCTATTATATATATATATATATATATATATATATATATTAGAGGCAAAAAACTCTGTTTAATGCATTAGTTAGGGTTGTTCCACAGCGACAGTGAGGAAATTAGCTGTTAGGGCTGGAAAACCTAATCTCAATCACCTCCCAGCACCACACACACACACAGACAGACACACACACACATGCAAGTATGGGGGAGGACCAAGTCAACACAACCAATGACAGACATCCAGCAGCAGGTGACAGAAATAACAAACAATTGTATAAATGTACTACGAGACATCCCCACCCACCTGACCAGGTACTGCATGCTCAGTGGAGATCAACAGCAAAACTGAGGCCATGTACACCAAATGTACACATCCCTGATTGCAGCTGCACACAACGTACCACACTTAGTAGTTGCATGGTCTTACCTACCGATGCCCCACACCACACCACAACTGGTACTGTGCTGTTAGTCAATATAAATGCTGAAGGTGCATGATGACAGTTGTAGAAAGGTTTTTAACACTAGTGAGTATACATTAATTAAGATAAGTACATAAATTAACTACAAGACACTAGCATGCTCAAGATAAAAGTACTGTTACATTTAGTATGTGATTTACATAGTAGTACATTTACTGCAACAGTTTACTCAAGATAGAGAGGCCGATGTAAAACGTATGGAAAAGCATTGCCTGTTCAATGCTGTGAAATTCGTACTGCCAGTATCAGATGCATTCTTACTGATGAAGGTGTACTGCTGATGTACATACATAGACCTTCAATGTGTTTCAATACTAAAGATGCAGTAAGTATTCTTTGTAAGAAACAGTGTAATTGCATGGATCAGGCCAAGCAACTTCTAAATATCATAGCACTACTGAGCCAACAATGACGTACCTGTATCGGAGATGTCTATAGGATAGATTTTCCTGTAGGCACTTACTGAGTATGTTGTACCTGAGAAAGACAATCTCATTGCATCTGTGATGACTAACTTATTCAAATAGTGATACATTTACTATTGTTGCAATGAGTGATCTATGCCACTTATGGACACAGTGTAATTTTTTTAACAGTTGTTTCATACTCAGGCTGTATGCCTAGTGTTTGGGTTTGCCACACTTCTATCGCTGATGCTATCAAAGTGATAACTATGTTAATTGTGGTACAACAGGAATCAAGTAGGTATAGTGTAAATATAAACAGAATGTCTTTTAGTATTGATTTAACTCACAATGGGGTAAGTGTACTAGGACAGCAGGGGTTATTCTCTATCACTGACTCTGTCAGTTATAATCACACTAAGGTTTCGATGACTGTAATGATAATGTACACTGTTCATCTTCATGAATTCATATTCACAGCCATTCTCCAGTAACTAGACAGTGTATGGTGTAACTGGGTGGACACTGTGTTGCAAAGCTGCTGCAGTGCCTAGCAGAGGGAGAGTATCTACTCATAAAGACAATTAAGCAATAAGGCATGACCAACAGTTATGTTAAATGGTCTGTTAATCACCCTGTAGGGGTTTAATGTTGAATGAGGCATAGCCGAGTGCCACATGTCATTAGACAGTGATAAACTGACCATTAACATAATACCTGGGAATGGCTTGTTGCTATCATAATAAAACTGTTTTTTAAACAACATTAAACCATGTTAATCATATGGTTAGGCTCTACATGTATGTTAATAAAAACTAAACATAAGGCTGTTACAATGTTTACAGTTAATTAGAAAGCTGCATTTCTCAAACCCTTGTTATAATCAGAGCTATTATACCTGTACAACTCCTTGGTTTTGCTCAACTCTGTTGCTCAGGTGGCCCACCACATGTGGTGTGGTCTGGTGTGGGGCATCGGTAGGTAAGGCCATGCAACTACTAAGTGTGGTACGTTGTGTGCAGCTGCAATCAGGGGTGTGTACGTTTGGTGTACATGGCCTAAGTTTTGCTGTTGATCTCCACTGAGCATGCAGCACCTGGTCAGGTGGGTGGGGATGTCTCATAGTACATTTAGACAATTGTTTGTTATTTCTGTCACCTGCTGCTAGATGTCTGTCATTGGTTGTGTTGACTTGGTCCTCCCCCATACTTGCATGTGTGTGTGTGTGTGTGTGTGTGTGTGTGTGTGTGTGTGTGTGGTGCTGGGGGGGGTGAATTCGGAGTTAGGGTTTTCAACCTTAACAGCGAATTTCCTCACTTTTGTCACTGTGGAACAACCCTAACTAATGCATTAAACAGAGTTTTTTGCCTCTAATTTCCCTTCTTTTTGAGAATGATAACGAGAAATAGTGAATGTAATGCAGCGGCAGGAGTGCGGGGCCCTCCTGCCAAGGGCCCTGCGCTCCCGCCACATGATGTCTTGTGGCATAGTAACAGGAAGAGCAACGCAAACAGAAGCGCTAACAGTGGTGCACATGGTAACGCAAGCATGAATGAGAACAGAAAGGGCAAAGCACGAAGTGGCGTAGACGGGAACGGTGTGCCATGTGATGTCTTGTCACATAGTAACATGGTGCCTACAAACAGAAATGTCAATGGGCATGGTGACGCAAAGTGAAACAGAAAGAGAAACAGTACTGTAGACACAAATGGCAAAAAATAACAGAAACGCAAGCGCAAATGAAAACACAAAGGATAGCGCACATGGTGGCGTATATGTCAACGGTAAGTGAAACGGGCACGGAACCGCAAGCAGAAAGGGCAATGGTAACAGTAATGTAAGCGCACAGGCTGGTTTTCCCCCAAAAGCTGAATAGAGAAAGACAGTGAGTACAAAGAATGTATGCATAATAATGGGTATCGGAGCAGAAAATGAGGACTTGGAATACTAAATAGGTTATATCACAGGACCGTATGACGTAGAAAAAAATTTTAAAAGTCATATGATTTAAGACTGTCCTGGATAGTTTTATACTTAGCCCCCATTAGGGGGCTAAGAATTTTTATGTACCATTTCTGAGATACGGGCCCTGAAAGGCGCGGCGAACGCCGTAATGTTCTCCTGGGAAAAAAGAGAAGTTCGGAGCACCATAACTTTGCCTTCCTGTAATATTTTTTCACCAAACCACTGAAAGGCACATCTGTGGGCTGTTGGCTGTCTTCCCTCCAAATTTCAGGAAAAAAGACCAAACCGTTATTTTGCAGCAGGGTGCCAAAGGATTCCTGTAATGCGTCGGGTGCCGTAATGTTATCCTATGGGAAAAACTGTCAACTTTGGAGTGCCGTAACTTTGGTGCCATGTAATATCTTTTCAATACAACACTGAAAGACACATCTGTGAGATGTCGGCTGCGTTCTCCCCAAATTTTAGCCCAAAACTCCCAACCGTTCTTTTGCAGTGCAGTGCCAAAGAATTGCTGTCATTTTCCCACAGACTAGAAAATTACTGTCACAATTTGCAAAAGCTTTTGCAAACATTTGCAACACTTTCATGAGCACGAATAAAGCATTGTGAAAGCACGTTTTCCAGAAATCTGAAAAACATATTTCTGGGGTGTTTTACCCCAAAATAAAGACATGGCTAGCATCCTCAGGGTCCAACTAGGTGAATACAAAAAGAATTAGGTTGCTAGAGGGTCCCAAATTTAAATGCCAAGCATTTTTCTAATCACCACCTGAAAACAAAATGGCCGATTTGCGAAAGTAACAGGCCCATTTGCGAAAGTAAAAATGCATTTGCGAAAGTGTTGAACTTTTTGTTAACTTTTCCCATTGATTTATAATGGGAAATTGTTTTTTGAATAACTTTTGAACCGTTTAATATTTTTTCACCAAATCTTCAAAAGGCACATTGGGGACCCTGGCCACATGTTCTCTGAAGATTTCTGGCTGGTCGTGTAAACCGTGTGACCTGTACGCGCGACCGTAGATTTCCAGAAAAAGCATAAATGCTTGCGCAAATCATGCTTAATAACTCCACAGCTGTGTATCTGACTGGTACAAAACTTGGCAGTTGCCAAGGCCTATGGCTCTTGATCATGTATTCAAAATTTCAGCCAAATCCGTCAAACGGTTGCACAGTTATTAAGGTGCAAAATTTTGAGGTTTAACATAGAAATGGCTCCTCAACCCTAACTATGGTAGCACTACTGTGCTACCATAATATATATATAAAATAACTGGTGACCACCGTTATCAACCCGTTTTCAAGTACTGTAAAAAGTCATATCAACCCTCAGATTGATATGAAAAAAAGTCGTATCAATGCACGAGTTGATACGACTTTTACAGTCTCATGCTGAGAGGCCTGCAGCACTTGCATTCCAGACTAAACAGATTGTGACACTACAAGACAGTTCTCCAAGCATAGATTCAAACTCACAGCACAACCTCCATTTAAAATGAAATGTACAAATCCAAATCAGAAAGCGTAATCATTTCAAATGAAGTATTTACTAGCTGAAAAACTCTCCACTAAGTGTGTACTTTACCCCGACTCACCCTTATCATTTCCATTTCAGCATGTACTTTCACCTCATTTCCACAGCGACTGGAATGACCCCTGACCCATCGAGATGAGGAAACAACACACAGTGAAGCTGAAGGACTTGGGCAAATGATTTAAACTGAAAAAAAAATGTTTTCTAGTTGTTTGATATATATTTTTTCCTTTATTTCAACCTGATTGTGATTTACTTGACTCATCAACTTTACCCAATTGGAAGCCACGACCATAAGGTAACACAGTCTTTTTCACCAGTTATTATAAAAAAAATAAAACCTATGTAGTAGGTTGATATGAATTTTTTTCACACCCTCGGTATGTGATCATAGTGAAATCTCTCAAGCTTCACTCTCAAGGTTTCTCTATTATCACACACCTTGGATGTGAAAAAAAATGCATATCAACCTACTACTTATGCATTATTCTCTATATGTGTGTGTGTGTGTGTGTGTGTGTATCTGTATATATATGTATATGTATGTATATGTTCATTGCAAAAAACTCTGTTAATGCATCAGTTAGGGTTGATTCTACACCGACAAATGTCTGGAAATTCAATGTTAGGGTTGCAACCCTATCCCCACCACCAAGAGACCAACAGACATGGATGTCTTGTGAGGTTGTCACCTACCCCATTCCATGTCTAAACAAGCTGAGATGGTGCAGTATAGACAGTGGGGTGAGAGTTAGGCCTGAGAACCCAAGGCACACCAAGATGTCTGTTGGTCTGTAGAGGGTGGGGATGGTGAGGGCCCTGTGTTCCAACCCAGGCATAAGTGTAGTGACATAGTGCCTGAGGGCACTGTGCTCCCAGTATTGCAAGATGGTATCCATACGTGGGAGCACAGGGCTTTCATAGAAGCACCATAGGTTTAAATGGCGCAGCTTTTGTGAAAGTACTACAGTACTTTCACAAAAGTAATTCAGAATTTCATGAAAGTCCCCCATGCAAACCAACAGTAGTTTCATGAAAGAACGAACTTTCACAAAAGTGATGAGAGATTTAGCAAATGCCTCCCGCCACACAAAGCAATGGTAGTTTTATGAAAGTACTCAGTATTTACGCAAAAGTAATGCAGAATGTCACAAAAGTTCCCCATACAAACTGATGGTACTTTCGCTAAATTATGTGGTACTTTCATGACAGCAATGCAGAATTTCACGAAAGCTCCCATGTTAACCAATAGTAGTTTCACGAAAGTTTGGCAATACTTTCACAAAACCTTTTGTTGTGCACATAATTTTTTCCATAGACCACAATGGGAGAAGAGAAAGTTTAAGAACTTTCAAAAGGATTCATTTTTTTTTCAACAAACCTTCCAAAGGCATTTCCCTGACCCATTTTCCATATACCCTGAAAATTTCATACCAGACGGACAAACTGTTCAGGCTGTGAAGACGAGCAAAGAATTCCACTAAACTGAAGATTTTTTTCACATTTTTTCACAATCCACCACTCCACAACTGCGAATCTGACTGGAATGAAACTTTCTAGATCCAGAGATCTATGCTACCACTCCACACATGCAAAATTTCAGGGAAATAGGACAAACGCTAGAAAAGTATTAAAGAGCAAAATTTTGAATTTAACATTAAATTACCTACTCAGCTGTAACCGTAGTGGCCCTACTGGACCCTAACTATCACCCCATTCCATGGGTAAAGAAGCTGAGATGGTACAGTATAGGAGAATGACTTGAGAGTTAAGCCCGTGGGCTCCAAGGCACACCCCGATGCATGTTCCTATGTGGAAAGTGGGGGGGGGGTAGCAGGGTTGGTAACCTTAACATTGAATTTCCAGACTTTTGTTGGTTTGGAATCAACCCTAACTGATGCATTGACAAAGGTTTTTTGCAATTTCCTTTCTTTTTGAGAAAGTGAAATGTTACTCATATGGTATCCATCGGTGGGAGCACTGGTGCTATGAGCCCTGCGTTCACACATACCCATCAATGTACAGACATAGCACAGGAGGGCACTATGCTCCCAGTTTTTCATAATGGGATGCATATTTGGAAGTATGGACCCTCTGGTCTGTACACTTCCAGCCACCCATAAGTGTAGAGACATAACATCTGAGGGTCCTGTGTTCCCACTATTGCAAGATGGCATACATGGTTGGGAGCATGAACTCTCCGTGCTTTGCTCTCCCACCTACTCATAAGTATAGATATATAGAACAGGAGGGCCCTGTGCTTTTAGGTTTTCATAATCATGTACATAAGTGTGAGTACTGGCCCTCTGGGCCCTGCACTCCCACCCATCCATGAGGGTACAGGCATAGTGTAGGATGGCCTAGTGCACCCAGTTTAGCATAAATAGTATGCATAGGTAGATGTGTGGTCCAACTGGGCCCTGCACTCCCACCTACCCATGAGTACAGACACATTGTACAGACCTAGACGCATTGTTAGTAACCCTTGTAACACTTATTTTGCAGTATCTCAGTAACCATAAGAACTGCAGAAAAAATTATTTTGCATTTGCATACATGAACTAGTGACCTCCATGTGTGCTTAGTACACGTAAAGGTGTACTAAACAGTCCTTAGCAAAAAATCCATATCTCAAACCATTTTTGAGATACAGGCGCTGAAGGGTGCCGTGACCACCGCACTGTTATCCTAAAGGGAAAATTTACAACTTTGGACAGCTGTAACTCTGGAACCAGTGTAAATGTTTTCTTCAAACCAGAAAAGGGCACATCTGTGGGTCAAGGACTTGACACCCTGCAAATGTCAGCCCAAATGTCCTAACCCTTGGCTTGCTATGAAGTGGCAAAGAAAGTGGTGTTTTGGGGTGTTGAACTGTGGAATTTTCATGGAACTTCTGCTGAATTTTGCAAAAGCCCCATTGGTTTACATGGATGAACTTTCATGGAAGTACTGTGGAACTTGCATGAAAGTTCCTTCATTCTAGATGTGGACTTTTGTGCAAGTACCCACTGATCTTTCACAAAAGTCCACAGAAGTACCATGAAAGTTCTGTCACTAAGATGGCATAAAAACTTATAAAACCATATTTCTGGGCATTCTGGCAAAATACTACTGCCAGGGTCGTGTTCCTAGGGCCCTGTTTAGGTAAGCCCCTAGGTTGATGTTTACCTAGGGCCAGTATGTTTTTGTCCCTCGTTAACTGAAAACAAGATGGTGGCGGCATGAAAGTAAGAAGCTCAAGCATGACACTAAAAAGTGATTTCATGAAAATTTTAATTACTTTCAAGGGGAAAATATATATTTTTTTCCCATAGGCTATAATGGAAAATTTGATTGTTTAATAACTTTTGAGCAGATTCATATCTCTTCACCAAATCTTCTAAAGACACTTCCCTGACACAGTCCCCATATATCCTGAAAATTTTGGATGAGATGGACAAACCATTTAGGCTGTAGAGAGGAGCAAATAATTTACCAAAAATGGCCAAAAAAGTGTTGTTTTGCACTTGTGTGGCACTTCACAGCTCTCCAACAGAACATCCTGCCAGAACAAAACTTGCCAGATCCAGCAACCTATGGTAGCAGACAACACATGTAAAATTCCAGGCAAATCAGTCAAACAGTTGCAAAGTTATTAAAGTGCACACATTTGGGCTTAACTTAGAAGTGGTTGTGCAACCCTAATTATAGCTGCATATATCTATATATATATATATATGGCAAAAAACTCCATTTAATGCATCAGTTAGGGTTGTTCCACAGCGACAAAAGTGAGGAAATTCAGCGTTAGGGTTGAAAACCCTAACTCCGCATTCACCCCCCCACCCCCCAGCACCACACACACACAGACAGACACACACACACACACACACATATATGCAAGTAGCTGGGAGGACCAAGGCAACACAACCAATCACAGACAACCAGCGGCAGGTGACAAAAAATAAAATACAACTGTATAAATGTACTACAAGACATCCCCACCCACCCGACCAGGTACTGAATGCTCAGTGGAGATCCACATCAAAACTGAGGCCATGTACACCAAATGTACACATCCCTGATTGCAGGTGCACACAACGTACCATACTTATGAGCTGCATGGCCTTACCTAGCGATGCCACACACCCCATGAAAAATGGTGGTGAACCGTGACTATACATCAGCAATGAAACTCCATGATTGCAGAAAGACAGTTGTTTGTTCATTGATAAGTACACAGAAGTACAATACAACTGCCTGGATATACTTCGACACATACATCATCATGACACAACAGCTGTAGAATTTGAGCATGTGTTGTGCATACCTATATGTTTTCTGTGTCAGTACACTCAAGATGCAGAACATGATCTTGAGGTTCAGCAACCATTGCCTGTACAAGGGTCTGCAAGTTCTAATTCTGCTAACAGGTGTGCAGCCTTAGTTATTGAGGTGTACCAGTGACGTGTATCAACTTACTTTTGCTGTGGCTGTATACTCAGAATACAGTAACTGCACTGTGTGGGCCAGGAGACTTCGTGGCTCACCCATGCAACTCCTAAGCATGCAAGGATGACTGTAGCTGCAGTCCCATGGCTGTTGCACAGATGCTATTATCAGCGTAGCTCTAGATCTGTAGTCAGTATGCAGTACCTGCCCAGAACAATAGCATTAACTATATAAGGTCATGCTAATGGTAACTATGGTAAGTTAAGTATACTTTCAATGAGTCAGGTATAGAACTGATCTCCATCATCTCAGTTTTGCTGAAGGTTCAAAGTCAGGATGCAGTATATGTTATTGCGCTTTGAGGGAGCATCCCCTCACTGACGACATGTGAGTCATAACTGTGGTAACTGGAGTGTGGCTGCAGTCACCAATATGTACCATTTATGTTCATGCCCTTTGTTTTCCTGTTGTTTTGCAGTCAGGATGCAACAAGTGGTGGGGGTGACCATTCTGTGGCTGACACTGCACAACTCATAAGTGCACAAAGATCTGTACGGCTACAATGAAGAAGTTTCACTGTTAATGTGCATGTTCTTATTTTTGCTGCACCAGCACAATCAGCATGCAGTACCTGGTATCAGGGCTTGTTCATTGCCTGCCGAAGGCCTACAGTGCCAAATTGTGTTAAGTTGTGTGTACCTACAATCAGATAGAAATACCATGCATCTCCAAGGCCTAACTTTTGCTGTGGCTCTCCAGTCTACATGCAGTAGTGGGTGTGATGGGGTATGCGACATCGCTAGGTAAGGCCATGCAACTCCCAAAGTGTGGTATGTTGTGTGCACCTGCAATCAGGGATGTGTACATTTGATGTACATGGCCTCAGTTTTGCTGTAGATCTCCAATGAGCATGCAGTACCTGGTCGGGAGGGTGTGGATGTCTTGTAGTATATTTATACAGTTGTATTTTATTTCTGTCACCTGCTGCTGGTTGTCTGTGATTGGTTGTGTTGCCTTGGTCCTCCCAGCTACTTGCATGTGTGTCTGTGGTGCTGGGGGGGTGGGGGGTGAATTCGGAGTTAGGGTTTTCAACCCTAACACCAAATTTCCTCACTTTTGTCGCTGTGGAACAACCCTAACTGATACATTTAATGGAGTTTTTTGCCATGAATTTCCTGTGTTTTTGAGAAGTAATGCTGTCATATTATTTATTATTATTTTTTGAATATCTTATTAAGAACATATTTTTGTTTTCAGAAAACAGGCTGAACAACATATGTATACCTCTCACTAAATAAGTAGTAATCTGATAGTATTCACACAAATATTGTTCATGTGCTACAGCTTAGATGTGCTAATTAAATAATAAGCATACAATATATTAAATGTATATGTTCACCACATTGAAGAATACCAGTCTCATAGTGATAAATAGAAAGAATGTAGCAATGAAAATGATGCAGTATGCTTAAATGCACTACTGCAGCAACACCAACATACATAGTATCACTGTTACATTATGACAAAAGAAAGACACAAGACAGGTAAATAAAGCTTAAAAAGATTTATTGCCCAATTAATAATTGTGAGAATACCGAATTAAAAAATCCAATTGGTGCACAAAAATCAGTCTCACAAAACAACCACATTTATGTTTTTCACTGTTACTTGAAATACATGTAAACCAGTATCACAGACAGTAAATCAGTGACAAGTAACAGAATCAAAAAACACAGAAGGGCAGCCATAACATCACTGTCTGAACATGGTTAACACATATGTAACAGTTATGATGTTGTTATTGTGTGACTGATAGTGTGATTGTTCCAGGGTTGGGCGAAAAACCAGATGCGACTTATAAACTCATAGCAGCACAAACAGTCTATGGTTTACAAATAAATATATTTCTGAAACTAACAGTTTAACATTTAATATTAATGTATTCTATGTGTAGGCATACGAATATGTACACACATAGATGGATGTACATGTGAATACATACTGCAATATTATTGCATTTGGAAAATTCCCACTTGACCCCTCAATAAAGGCGATCAGAGAATATTATCAGGAACAAAAAAATGCTCGGTTGTCATCAGTGAAGGTGTCTGATGTACAGTTTTCAACTATTATAAACATACATCAAGGTAAGGTTAAACACAAATATTTCTGAAACTATACTGTAACAGTATTATATACATCACTATAAACGTTCAAAAAATAGTTACATAGGTACAGAACTAGTTAACCACCTTCATCTGTTATATATCTTACTTACATGAAAGCAATTTGTTACAGAATACTATGAATATAACATCTTATGATATGATAAGCAAAAACTTAGTGCACTGAATGATAACGATATCTGTAATGGAACACAGTAACTTGTTATTAATGACGGCTTATGAAATAACAGAACAGTACACATGTGCAACTGCATAATATGTCATGCTAATAAATATAACCATACTACTTCTTACTGTTTATGAGTCTACAACTGTGTAACAGAAAATCCATACTTATAATGCTATCAATCAACATATATGTTAGTTAATACTACTAGTGTTTGCAACAGAGTACTAAGTACTACCAAAAAATATATTAATATTGTGTATATATATATATATATATATATATATATATACATACAATCTAGATACATGAAAATGAAACAGTCATAGTAATGCACTGTTGCAGAAAACAGTCAAGATATTTGTTCGATGCAAGCATAAGAAGAAAAATGGATACGGAGCACACATCATAGTTCTCAACACATGACAGAGTGCTGTTAATCTTTAGTTAAAACATGCAACAAATGTGGCAAGTGTGATTTCTCATGTCTGCATATAGTATACTCATAACAAAAGACTATGGCAGAAGAGTTTGACCTGTTAGGAATATCTCTTTCGACATGCAGAGGTCTTTGTTAGACATGTAAGTGTGGTTTCTCTAGTGACTGTGAAAACAGCTGGTGCCGATTAAAGACCACTGCAACTATTTTCACTGTGTCACTGATCAATGCAACAATCTTAAAGTCACAATGAATCTACATATGCAAGAGAGCCATGTAATATATTTCCTGTGTAAACACAACAGTACATTTGCTAATAACAAATAACAGTGTGACAAAACTCACTGTGTAAGAAAAAAATGGACAGCAAAGTAAAGGAATTTTCACATGTCATGTAACTATTCCTCTGACACATTAAGATTGGCATAATTCTTCAATATCAGTACATATGCATTTTTTAAAGTGTCATGGCAGTCTTTGTTTGAAAGAGCTTGTTGAATCATCACACTCGACTCATCCAGTTCTGTATCTCAACAAACAAGTGTAACGTCCAGAATGTACAGACTGGCCATAGTGGTAGATCACAGCATGAGTGTCAAACACTGCTTGGTTAAATATTACTCTACCAGCTGTGAAATCAGAGATGGGTGTGTCAACTCTGAGCCCATTGGAGTCAAATCTATGCAATACTAGCATAAGATATTGAGATGAAGTCCTCAGATGTATGGACTGAGTACATGTACCTCCACACCTCACACACAGGTGACCACTTTCAGCATTAGTAAACAGCTGCTGAAACTTTACAGCTTTACTCTGAGGCACAAACAGAGAAACCCAAAGCATGTCTTCTGTGGTTTCTCGTTCTGACTGACCACATAACAGACATACATACTTGGTGACACATGACACAGTAAAATAATGTCGCATTGAAGTTCTCTCTTCATCCAGGCTGTTTATGATGGCCATCATAAACTCGGTAGCATCCTGCTGCATATTTGCAGCAAACGTACTGCATTCATCATATGTGCCCAGCACTTGCCGCAGAGGTGTTAGTGACTGCACATTCTTAGACTGATCAGAAGCCATGTTGACAAGTTGCTTCAATTCCTTTGATAGTGCAGTGTCTTGGGAAGCAGATATTGACTCAACAAAGTGTGGCATATGGAGAAAGACCTGCATAGCTGCATTAGTATAGCAGTTAACTCTAGTACCGTTGTCAAACACAGGCACAACAGCCATCCCAACTGACTTCTCAACAACAGCTGGCTCCACATCTGTATTTGACATTGTGACCCTCTTAGAACTCTGAACAGTTCCATCAGTTGCGCAAGCTCGTTGTTGCCAACTGTAGATGTGACTGAAGGATGTGAGACAACCACATAGAGTACATTGGTAGTGGTATTAAAGACATCTGTGGCTGGTATACAGTACATAATTGTACTCAACTATACAGCGCTTGTCAGCACGTATCTTCTGAGGTACAACTGTTGTGATGTGCAGCCCAGAATGACTACATACGCATGAAAGTGCGATGTAGCTCATGCCATCTTTGAAAATGTCTATCCCTATGTCCACCATTGCTGAATCCAAACTCAAGTCTTGAGACTTGTGAATGGAAACAGCATATGCAACACATATTGGGAACTGTTTCCTGTTCACATAGATATCCTTCAATGCCTGGAACTAAACACAGGTACGATCAATCTCAACAGGATGTTCCATGTTGTCAAACTGAACAACAAGTGTCTTGACAAATGTCTTTTGAACATTGTAGACAAAGTCAATGATGTTACCCATGGCACCATTTACCATACCACGATCCACATCAAGATTGTGGCGTAGCATGACATGTGCATTCTTACAAACTGTAAGTACAGCTTCTAGACCATCTGTGCGTGAAACATCTGACTTCAATTCAGACAGTCATTCAGTCATCTTAGCTACTAGCTTCTGACTTAAAATGACACCGACTGTGTCAACAGCATGTAGTGTGAGAATTGATTGATTTTCTCTCTGCAACATGACACTGTTGAACTCAACGCATTTCTTTAGTCATGGCATAAGACACACAATGTGTGTGCCCGTGGAACACACATCACTGAAAACATCACATGCAGTTTCTATGGATGTAGTGTCCATTCTGATTCTTTGTCCATTTAACATTGCAACATGTTCTGGTGACAGAGAACCTGTACGAGCTTCATCCAACAGTGCCTTGTAAGTTATGTCAGCACTTTGGTGCATATTCTGATACAGCTCGACATAGGTAAATAACTCCCACAGGTTAAAACCTCCAATGCAGCCAAGTGGATTCTTGGCCTGCTTCACAGTCAGAGCTGCAAAGACATGTTCTGCATTCATAGGTCCAAGCTGTAAAGGGTCTCCAAATACAAAAATGCTTTTTCCACCGAATGCATCTCCATAGTCAGTCCCCAGGATCTCCTATAGATGTAGATGTATACAGGCAAGCATTCAATTAGAGACCATACTAATCTCATCAATGATGAGTAACTTCATCTTACTAAACATTGAATGAAACTGACATACAACATCAAATGACAGTTTCTGATACTCTCCTGCTTTGTCATGCTCCACTGGCAACATGAACACATGGTGTAACATCACGCCACTGATGTTGTATGCTGCCAATCCCGTGGGAGCACTAACAGCAACAGACATCGCTGACCCTGTCAAGGTCCGTATTTCAGCCATGATGGCCTTAATAAGGAAACTCCTCCCTGTACCAGCTGAGACACTAACAAACATCAGCAGTGGTTTGTAGTGAAGACAGTCACATTTCTTCTCATCATGCGGTATCCCATGCCTCACAGCATCAGTTACCTCAGAGTAAATCACACGCTGCTGGTCATTGAGTCTCTCTCTCTCAACTCAGCTGGTTCAGCACTGAAGTGCGTACCTTGTTGCATGGCACTCTCCACTTCTGGCATGAGTACTTCTGGGGCATTCAGAGGCAGAGGTTCCCCAAGGATACCTTGTCCTTCTGGATCAAGATTGTCCTGTGAGCTAACAGGAGTATCCTCCTCAAGTAGCTTTTGTGCCTTTTCAAGCTGCTCCTTCTCAGTATCTAGCCTCTGTATGTATATCTCAGAGTATTGACTTTTGAATGTCTCATAACTGTGATTAAACTCTTCCTTGAATGTATCACAGTCATCTTTCTATTCAGCCTCATTCCTCTAGGGTCTAAATAGGAATAGCAGAGCAAAGTAGTAATGCTCTCTGCTCTCAGATGTGCCTAGATGTAACTTACAGTGGTCAATGAGTCAAGGCTTATGTCTCTTAACAAGACAGCCATCCACTCCTCTGACCTTGTAAATGTCACATGTACAATCAGGTGAGATATCTGTCTTGTAGTCATACCACTTAGCCACCTGAAATAGACACATATCATCCATGTCTTCGTGCATATGGGGGTAGTACGTGTCAATGAGATTATTCTTCAAGTTATGTCTTGAAGAGGGTCTATTGACAGCCAGTTCCTCAATCTCAGCATGAGGAATAAGTACACATTTTCGCTTCTCTTTGTAGTTCACACTGAGAAAGAGGACAGCATCAGACTTGCTGTACAGATGTGTACCAATCAAGTGATCACCAGCTTCATAAGCATCACATTCTTTGTGTGAAAGGGTCTTCAAGCCTAGTGACCACAACTGAGATGTCATGTTCTTGCTTGAACAAGCAATATCTTCACAAAGATCTTAAAAACTAGTCTGCCCATGTTTAGTTATGTACGAAGTGATACACCACACCAGAGCCAATGAGTTGTCAGCCACAAACTGAAAATCTATGTTTGCTTGCCACATTAGGAGAAGAGTAGGGTTGTAGTCATTGATGTACACCTCTTTCTCATCTCTGGGTAACTCATATACCCTCTTGGTTGATTTTGCCTTCAAGTGGTGTTGCATTGTGGAAAACAGATCATTCATGCAACCGTCCTGACAGACACCTCTAGGAAATCTGAAACGACATCTTGTGTACCAATCAAATTTGTTCTTCACTACCCAGCGGCAGTGCTTTGTACAAATATGGTGCTGGAACTTTTACACCGACTTCCACAATGTTGGACTATCGGACTTGTCTGGAAAGTGGCAAGTAATGTATTTCTTGATGAATGCCAGCACTTGTGCTGCTTCATGCTCACCTATATGGGGGGCATCCTTGATCCACAGCCACATGTGAATGTGAGGTGCACCTCTTGCCTGATACTCCGTCCTCCAAAAGTAATGTTCTACAACACCAAGAGGCGGATTGTCCTTTGACAAAATGAAGGTCAGAATATCATGGAACTGCTTGTGAAAATGCCTTGTGACAGAGACAGGGTCAAGAGAGTACATCTCACCGAGAGTCATTGATGCAATACCCTCAACATCAGAGTTTGCCCACTTCAGCAGTTCTATGACCTCATCCCAGGCATATTCAGCACAACTGAGTGTGACAAATCATGTGGCTGCACCATGCTCTCGCAGCATTGTCATCACCTCAGAGTGTCTGCGGTACCAATATTCTTTGGTGCCACCATCCATCAAGTGGAGTAGTCAGATGAATAATATGTGCAATAGATGCAGACAATATGCTAAGTTCACTCTCCCACAGGTGATGAAACAGGTACTGTATGTTTTGTCTGAATTTGCCATCTTTACTGAGCACACTGCTTGTTCAATACTCAGCACCCCGTATACGCACTTCTCTTTCATCAAGGTGACCACCTGACCCTTTTGGGAATAAGTCTGGGAAACAGTGTGCTTCCAATGTTGCCTCCCAAATGCTGACAGGCTCACCTTCCACCTGTTTCATTTGATAGAGATCAATGCTGTCCCCTACTGGATCTCTGCCATGTAGTGGATGAATTGTGTACTGTTCATACATATTGTCATTTGTTTACACATTGACCTCCTCAATCATTGCCTTTGTGCTGTCCAAGTCATCATGATGAAGAGGTACACTAGTAATGTGATCAATATTAAGGTCTGCATAAAAAGGATTGTTCTTCTTTAAGTGAGTAAGGGCAAGCTTCACCTTCTCAACATTAACAGCATCCTGCCAAATCACCTTAGACTTTGTTGGCACACCATTTACAAGAATAACCAAAGTGTTTTGAATGGAGATAGCCTCCACATTTTCCACCCAGAGGAAGTGGAAGACACATGATGGAACCCTTAAGAGATCTGATGAATTCTTTTTGTGGAATATTCCGTGTCTTTGTGTTCATATGTAGAATAGTTTGAAATGGTTTCATTGTCAGAATAAGAATCCATTCAAACATATACAATGTGGCAATCTCACTTGGTGTCACATCTGCCTCCATGTTGTTCAATACTGACCTTGCTGGCAGAATGTTACACTTCACTTTGGAAAAACAGTGCTTGCACATCACTATGACTGGGTCTAACTCAAACTCAGACTTTAACAGCAGAAATGCTGAAAGTTGAAACCACATGTCATTGTATGGTGACAAGGTTTCCAGATTCACTGTGACCATTTGTTTTTTGTAACAAAGGCATTCACATGACACATATACAGAGTCAAACTTCTGTCTCTTTGCCAACTCAAATTTTCCAATTGATTTCCCAAACAGTTTGAGAATATCACTTTCTAGGACAGACACACAATTCCCATCAGGAATAGATTCATGAGTAACCATAGTATCATTCACACTGCTGACACATCACAGCTGTTTCAAAAATTGAATGGCACCATGCATGTCACCAGACAACAGTAACTCATTCAGATAAGTATACTGAGTGACAACTCTATGAACTTCATATACCCTGTACACAAAGTTCCTCTTGCCAGATGGATGCACTCCCAGCATCCACATATGGTGAAAGACACTGTCACAAACATCACTATCTATGCATGCAAGGGAGTGACCCATAAGTCCAGTGTGTGGACGTATCTCACATAGGTCTATGCTCTCAGTTTATGTCTGTCTTTACGGTCAGTAATGACAAACAGGTTGATAAAGTGCTCAACTTTCTCAAACGTTGATTGCCTATGGTTGCAAGTCTCATCGCATGTCCATGAGAGACGGTGATGTTTACTAGGCTGAATAGTTGCCTCACATTCATCATCTGACTCCATCATAGAATCATCACACACACTGAGCACATTACAGACTTTGTTGGACTCATCAATGCACAACTTGTTGTCCTTTTTTCTGAGAGTAATATGACTCCTCCCAGAAATATGCCTCTGAGATCTGTGTGTGCAGCCACTGTCCTGTGAAAACATCACAGAAATTGTGCAGGTTCAAGATAGGATATCGTTGTAGCCTCATCTTTACATCATACACAATTTTCCTAAACTGCTCAAGTACATGAGACATCTTATGCCACAAACGTTGAAGAGCAAAAACTGCTCTATTAACAAATGTTCATACTTTCAAGCACAATTTCATCAAGCTGAGATGACTCTTGATTTTTCTACGCCACGTCTCATCACAGCAGCAATAAGTCTTTCAATCTTGGCTTTAGAAGCTAGAGATAAAAAATACTTCTGCTTCCTCAGAGAATCATCAGCAGCAATAAATTTTTGGTGCTGCATAGTATGTGTGTTTATGCGTGTCTTTGCAACAGTAGCTTTTCTGCTTACAGATCTACACAACTGTTGCTTAGCTACGCATTGTCTCCTTGCTGTTGAGCAAGCATGTCCTTTCTCTACAGAGTGATAAAGCTCTGAATCCACTCCTTTGCTAGGATGATGAATTGTTTTATGTCTTGAATAAGCATCACTGACTTTCACATCACCCTTATGCAACAGTGAACTACTGTGATACCTGTTTCATCTCTGCTTAGACTTCTGTCTTTGTTTAGATGGCATCTTCTGTGTTTCACTATTCACCGTTCAGTACACCAGTCTTACAGAACAATCAGACATCTGTATGGGAAGTACAGAAAAAAAAGAAAATTAAAATCCATATCTTTAGTGTCTTTCTAACATCACATACTATCATGCACCATCTCTATGTCATATAAGAAGAAAAAATACTACTACGTAGTAAAGTTTGTTGAGATAATTAGTTTAGTAAGTGAAGGTCAGTGAAGCAATAGACAGTGTTTTTAAATGGTGACGAACATAACTTTAATAATAATATGAAAATAAATATAAAAAAATGTGAAAAATCAAACAGTGCTACAATTGTAAACATCCACACTGCTGTTCTACCTAATAAAAGCATTTTTTGTAAAAATCAGAAAAGTAGTGTCGAACGTGCGACACTTTTAAAAAATTTAGTGTCGTGCATGCGACACTGTCGAAAAAAATGGTGTCGAACGTGCAACACTGTTGAATGTAGTGTCGCAAAGTGATGTTGCACACATGACAGTGTCAAATAATAGTGTCACACACCCGACACTTTCGCAAATGCCAATTATTTTACACCCCCTTTCACAGTCAGCCAATCACAGACTGGTGACTATTTGACAGACAGATGCTGCAACCAATGTATCACTGCATTTATCAGGCCATATAGAACTGCCAATCACAAGCTCCGAACAGTGAAGAAGAAGGACATAGGAGCCATTCTGGGAGAAAACCAGAGATACCCTGCTTCTTACTCTGTAAGTAAACCACATTTTCAAATCCACTTTTCTAGCATCATAAAAACCAATAGCAGTACAAAAATAGTATTAAGCAAAACGTTTTTGATGCTGTATTTGACTATGACAATATAATTTACCTGCCATACTGTTAAAAAAGTAATAACAGTTTAAAGTAAGAGTCTTAATCACTATTTATTAGCACAGATAAAGCTGCAAATGGAGGCAGAAGCAAGCAGCACATGTATCATAACAAGAGAGACAACCAATCACATTTTTCTGTTTAGCTGTAATTGTTTAAAGTAGCCACTAGCAATGTTGCATTTTCCCTCTAAGAAATATTTCTGCATTTGTGTTTGACAGCAAGAACAGCCATTCAATGTAGCAATAGTCAGTGCATGCACTGTATTGGCCAATCATAGTAAATCATTAACCAATAACATGGCAAATCAGTGTGATTAGTATCAGCCCACAAAATCAGTGTTGAAACAGAGAGGGAAACATTAGTTTCACATTCACTTGTGGCTAGCCTCTGCAGGTGAAACACTGATTTTTTTGGTAGCTCTCTGTCCACTTCTGAGTTTAAAAGTTAAGAATGGCAGAAAACAGCAGATGGAATGTGTGGGTAGTGGGCAGCAGCATAGTAAGGCATGCTCAGCGTATGCTCAGAGGAGTGATTTTGGGAGAGACCTACAGCTTCCAAATTGCTCTGTAAAATGGTTTGGCAGCAGTGGCATGAGGTGGGTGCATCTCATGCCAACAATGCACAGACTTTTTGACTACTCAAGCTTGGCCAGACATACTGCTGATCCATCTCGGGAGCAATGATTTGGACACTAAAAGGTGGATAGATTTAGTCACAGAAGCAAAATTGGACCTTGCATCTATTATGCACATGTTGCCTACCTGTAAAATCATATTTTCTGATATTACAGAGCCTAGATTCTGGCAAGCAGAACAGCACATGTACCTGCTTGACAAAGCTTGCAGAAACGTAAACATTCAAATATATGGATACCTTTGCATGGCTGGGATGCGTACCATACGTCATCCTCAAATTAAATATTGTAATGATTGGCTCTACCTACCAGATGGCATGCACTTCTCACATGCTGGCAATTGCCTTTTCCTGAGTGACCTTTGAGATGAGATACTCACAGTCCTCTAAAAATATCAGGCTGTAACAGCAGGCAGAATTGTAAACAAAAGGCTCTTTTAAGAGCCCATTACATTGGTCAAAAAATAGAAAAGCTGCACTGATTACTCACACATACAAAATAATACCATCTTCCTATCACACCGTTACATGCATTCAGATTCACGTTAATTGTCTGAGTTTCATAACACATACAGACATAGAAAATAGATGGCTGTATTTAAAAATAACTGTTTAGTTTTACTATATGTGTAAGACACACTGAAACTTATAATTGAAAATATAATTGTTTTAAACTGATTGGCTATATGATTATGCTACTGGCAGCAATAGTTCTAATAATCACCCCCCAAAAGTTGCCATACAATACTATATTTGCCAGTCATACTACCAATGATGTACACCAACACCTGTACAAAACTAGAAACAGCACCAATGAATGGCATGGTGCTAACAGTGACACTACACAGTGAACTGTGCAGCTCACAGTGCAGTACCACAAAGCAACACCAGATATTGTATATACACAATCCATTACTTGTATCAGTCATGAACACCATATAACTGTAAATATATAATCACAAACATTTAAGTGTGTGATCATGTTCACCATGACATTTATACAGCTTAAAAATGGATATTTCACAACACTGTGTTCTAACATACTGTTTATTCTCTATGTATTACAGCTTTCTACAGCAAAAGACAAACTGTAAAAAATGCATTTGTGGTCGCAGAGAGAGATGTGTTGCTTGGCTCAGTCAGTCCAGGCCAGGGGAAACCCATGTATACTACTCCATAGTACAAATATGAAACTGGAAAAGATGTGGAGGCGCATCCACGAATATATGTGCACTGTGCATAAGGTTTGAAACCAAAATTCAACAATGTGTAAATGGAAGTGGAAGCTGTTGTGCCAGCATTTCTACATACTAAAACAGAGAGAGGAGATACCGAACAGTGATGTGAGCTGGTACTGCCTTGCTTATGAGATGTGGGAGGCAGCAGGCAAACCAGAAGTGGGAGAGCGCCTAACAGACCTTGAGTACAGAAACTATGTGTCACTAAACATGAGTTCTTTTCTAGAAAAAAAAATTATTGCGTTAAGGAAACAATGATGAACTCACAGAAGTTACAGAGATGTACTACTTAATGACCACCTGTGGGTATAATGTTGTATGCCACAAGGTTGGCTGGTATATTACCCTCAAGTAATGATTTAACTGAGCAATACTGAGTGACAGGGTGTGTTATGTAATGGGATATCATCATGGCTTGGGTGGTTAGGCACGAGGCCGCAGGCCAAGTGCATCCAACAACCTGAGAAGTGATGATATCTCATAATATACCACACCGTGGAGTGCATTATTGCTATTATGAAGTGGCTTTAAAATTTTAGTAGAAAAAAATAATAAAGAAACTTTTAAAATGTTTAAAAAATGTCTTTTATTGGGTGTTGGAAGGATATGTTTTCAGAAAATAGGTCCTGATGGGCTCTGAGCAGCAGGTGGCGCTGTTGTAGGTAGAGTTTGTTGAACTGTTGTTGTATTCTGCCAGCACTGCTCCAAGTTTTGAAACTTTTTTTTTTGTTTGACTGTCTGGACTGATGTGGGAGTCAGTGAACATCTGTGTGGATTTATTTTTTTTTTGTTAAATTACTGTCTGCTGAGCATCGCAATCTGAATGGGAGGAATGCAGGTAGACATCTTTGTTGATTTAGTTGTGCAAATGGGGAAGTACCGACAGTAGCTGTTGAAAGGAGAGAGCAAAAGAATGCTTAAAAATGTGCATAGAAGACTGTTTCTGCTGAGTCACCCTGGTTATGTCTTTTTACTTGCTTTTTTATGGCTTTTAAATGTGGACTCAGAACATAAGCCATGGTTTTGGTTTGCCATTAGGAGGGGTGGTTGCAGAGTGCAGCGTGCAGGGGTCATAGTTGTCGGACATTACAGAGTCTGTATTTATGGTCTATTGTGGGACATGGTCTAACTGTTTACCAGTGTCGGCAGCAAACAGACTGGGGAAGCCATTTGCAGTGCTATATTTTGTTGCATTGAGCATGCTGCTTTTGAAAGTATGAGTGACAGCATGTGAGGAGGAGCCGATGCTACCAAGCATTACTTCAGTGTGGCTGTATTTGTTACGAGGAGGCTAATGGCCGGAGTTTTTTTTGAAGCCGTGATGATATAGCCCGATATCATCATGGCTTCAAATTCCTCTCAGTCAATCAGCTTTCTCCAATTTTTTTATCCAGTTCATAATTGATAATGTAACATAACCCCAACCTCTCCAAAGGATCCTGTAAAAACACAGTAGCAAGTTGATCAATGTAAGGTTCTCATAACAGTGTCAGCAGCTAAAATGTAAGTATTATTAAAGCTTTATAATAATAACTAGAAATCATCTAAAAAACATTTTTTTTCTGATTGGCTCTTTGCATTGTAGCAATCAAATCTCAATATTCTCTTAAGTGAATGGGCAGCTTAGACATACAGTTACAAAGGTTCAAAATTATCCATCGACATTGTAGATAGTATTATCACCTATCAATACCATACATAGTTTCAATGACAAATCTATCAATGATTAGAATCACACAAATACCATACTCAATGCAATCTTTCCAATCTCTCCTTCAATAGATCACTGAAGACATTCCCCATGACGAAGTGAGGTAGTACCAGCTGCAGAACAGGCTGAGGAGGCTGAACATTCTGACACAGACAGCGTGATTATTGTCGAGTCAGAAAGTAAGAAAATAGCACAAGAAAAACTTAGCTTTTGTTACTATTACAGGTCTACATCAATTACACTTTGATGCAGTGAACCCACTAAGCTGCTGTAAGATTGGTATGTATTGTAAAATTTGTATAAGTCTACAGAGTGCAAACCTTAAATAGTTTGTGTATTAGCAAACACCAAAAAATCGCTGAGCACGTAGAATAACTCATTTCACAAGTATATTGAGCTCAATTATTAGCAAGTTGTTCTGAAATTGTTGCCAGTAGTATTACCCCCTGTGTCTTTTACACTAAAGACATATCACATCTTAACTGTATGAGTAAAAAGCAATACCTTACACAGTAGTAATGACTCAGGAAGAATAACATAGAGAAGAACAAAGTATTTAGTCATAAAACAGACTTCTGCTTGAACAAAAGAGAACTCATTAGTATGTCTCACAGCTATAGACATAGTGATTCCTTAATTATTTATACAAAAGCATTTAAATGAATATGTCACTATCAAATTGTTATACATAATACGAAGTTGTGTGAAAATCCTGTAATTTCATAGGTCAAAACATGTAACATGAACATGGGTAAATCCAGCATAACCAACAACTGACTAATGTAAGTTATAAAAAGTATTATTATACACATTTTTAAATAAATGTTAGGCATAGATACACTGTGTAATCGCAATAAGGCACTCCAGGGTGTGAATCATTGTTTGATTTATCTACTTCTTCTGTGGTTATGGCACTCAGCTACACTTTGTGACACACCACACAAAGCATGGGTAAATCCCAGTAACTCATACCCTGTTGTACCTTATTGCTTAAATACCAGTCTGTCTGTGTCTGGACAGAGTATGTGGGGATGAGGGTGTAGTATGAGAACAGCGACACTGCTCAATAATTATAACACTGCAGCCAAACACTGTTACTTTCTCATTAGCATTAAACTTGTATTCATCAACTGAAATATACATTGTGTTGCCAATAACTGCACAGTTGCCATGCAGATAACTGTCCAAAAAACATGGAACAGTAATGCACCCTTTATGACATAGTCACACCATCAGTCTCCATTAAATTTGTTTCACTGTCACTGCAAAGGCACTATCCACAACTTGTATAAGTAGCCGATGTGACATTGCCTGTGTCATGTCATTAAACACCTAACTGTTCCAAGTTGTCTACCATTCATTTGCTTACCTGTTACTGAGATGTCCATGATCATTATTGAACTTACAAAATACATTGACACAATGTACAGTGGGAGAGTAACGCCTGTGGCAATGTGATTCCCATGTGCAATACCATATACTTTTTACAAGTTCAAATATTTATCAAACTGTGACAACACACGTGCAGTGTCACTGTGTATATACTTTCTTTATGTGTAACTTTCTACTCAGCATGCAGTATCTCCCATCACTTGCAGATAAGGAATCTTATTATTTAGCAGCCAATAAACAACTACTAACATTTCAAATAACAGCCTAATAAAGTAATACAGCTGAACTGTATAGACACATTCTTTCTGTTTAAAAGTATTTCTCTATACTCAGAATACAAGAACAATATCATTTAGACAACTGACATATTTTCATTTATGTTAAAAACATCTATCTCTCTTACAGTGGTTGGGGAGACAGCAGAAACACCAGTGCGACAGGTGAAGCAGTAGTGTGTTGCTTGCCCTGAACGTAAGTCAAGCAAGAAACAAAAGCTGACACAAACGTTACACAGTACTGCAAAAAATATTGATTAATTAAACAGTAATGAACTTCAGGGTGTCTGTTGCGCTGGCATAACGTCATGCCTCAGTTAGTTGGAAACGAGAGAACAGACCGAGTACGTGCGATTACTGAGGTGTGACGTTATCACAAACAACACGTACCCTGGTTGTCATTATTGCTATTATACAGTACCTTGCTGTTATACAGAATAAAAAACATTTATTTAAATATGTGCAACTAATACGTGTGTTTACTGCAGTGTACCTGTAATCAAGAAGGTGTACCGTTGATATTCATGTGCTTTAGTTTTACTATGTCTCGCTACTCAGGATGCAGTACCTGCTCATTTTTATTTTGGGGGGGGCAATTCCTCACTGAGACTATGTATATCAGTGTCAGTGGCTCAGTAGGTAGCACACTCGCCTCTGAGGCCAGGAGATCAGAGGGCTGTGGGTTCAGTTCCCATATCTGGTACTTGGGTTAATATCCCAATACTGACACTGTAGTGCAGCATGAGTGGGGTGCTGCACTTCTGAGGTGCCGTCTTTCGGATGAGACGTTAAACCGAGGTCCCATCTGCCTGGATTGGTGGTAGTTCAGGTAGATGCTAAAGATCCCATGGCACTTATCGAAAAGAGTAGGGAATTTCCGTGTCCTGGCCAAATTTCTCCCATTCACAAAAAATACCACCAACAGCTTAATCTGGTTCAATTTCAGTTGCTTACCATCTGTACCCCCCTCCCCCCCGTCGCCCCTGAAAAAGGGACTTCTAGGCCCAGAGGGCTTACTGGGTCAACAAAATTCAATCAATCAATCAGTCAATCAGGTACTAACTGTACAAACTTGTGCACAACTGCAATCAAGAAAGTATACCATTGATGTTCATAGACTTATTTTCACTGTGGTTCCACACTCACAACGCAGTACCTGGTCTGTGTAGGGGACGGGGGCATTGCCTGGCTCACATTGTGCAACTTCTACCTGTACTAACTTGAGTGTATTTGCAGTGAGTGAGGTGTACCATTCATTTCCACATCCTCAGTTTACCTGTATCTCTACACTTAATATATAGTGCCTGATCTATAGTGTGGCAGAACAATTGCATGTCTGAGGGCATGCTAGCCATAAGTGTGATAACTGGAGTGTACCTGAAATCAGGGAGGTATACCATTGATGTCTATGGCCTTTTGTTTTACTGAACCTCCACACTCAGGATGCAGTACATCCTCTGTATATGGGGAGGATTCCTGACTCAGCCTGTGCAACTCCTAACTCTGAAAGCTTCTGTACACCTGCAATCAGTTAAGCGTACCATTTATTTCTATCCCTTATTTTACCTGTGTCTGTACACTCAGTACACAGTACCTGGTCTGTGGGGGTTGGGTGTGTGCATTGCCTGGCTGAGACCAAGCAACTCCTAACTGTGCTAACTTCACTGACCTTGTAATTACAAATGTACCCCATAGATATCCACAGCATTAGTATTGCTGTGTCTCTCTACTCAGTGTAACTGTGCAAACTTGTCTACTACTGCAATCAGCGAGATGTAGCATCAATGTGTACGGGCTTATGTTAACTGTAGATATACACTCAGCATGTAGTACCTGGTCTGAGGATCGGGAGTGAAAAGAAGTGATGAATAGGGGAATGGGGTGACAGTTAGTGCCAATGACACCAATGTGCACCCTGATGTCAGTTGGTGGGTTGTGCTTTAGGCCTCCAAGGTGGGTTGCAGCCCTATTAGTGATGCAGTACATGGAGTTTTTTGTCTCTAATTTCCCTTCTTTTTAAGAATGATGGCAAGAAATATTGAAAGTAAAAAAATCACTTAAAATATGTGATTGTCTGAAATACTATTGCTGTCTTTCAAGAGAAGATAATAGTTTTCTATAAATAAAAACTGTCTCACATAGTAATAATTTGTTTTTCCTCTTTACAGATCAGCTACATAAAAAGAAGCACACTGTGCACTATCGTTGTTTGCTTGGCTCAAGAATAAGGTTGACTGTTTGTCAAATGAAATAAAAGAAATGAAAACACAACATGAAAATGATTTGGAAACAATTAAACAACAGCAAGATAAAATAATAAGCCTACTGACAGCTCAACAAGTAACAGTCAACCTTGTGCTCGAGCCTGTGAGCACGGCGGCAGGTGCCAGTGCAGACAGCATCACTGCTTCACCTGTCCCCGTGAGCAGTCTCCCTGACCACTGATGGACAGCCTCCACAGCTACGTCCGGTACCTCCTCTTAAGCTGGTGCAACAGCTTCCACTTCTGATGTACCTCCACATTTTTTCCAGTTTCCGGCCTAGGCTGGCTGAGCCAGGCAACACACCCCCCTCTGCTTTTCATGAGTAACTGAATGTTTTCTATTTTATTTATTTAAACAAGTCATATCTTTTTCTATTAAAAAAAATTCTTTTCAACAGATATTTTTATACATTTTTGTCACTGTATTTTCAGTTTGCTGAATAAAGCTAAGCTATAATTTCACAGACTTTGTATATGTATATATATTTTTTTGAATACGAATAAAAACTTTTGATAACAATACATTTTTTTTATTGAACAACTTGTTAAAAACAGTAGTTCTAGTCAGTATGCAGCAACTATTCATGGGGGGGGGGCGGGATACCATAGGTGAAGCCATGCAGTTCATAACTGTGGTAACTGAAGAGTGCCAATTATCAATGGTGTGTACCATTATATCCACTGCCTCACTTTCACTGTGTCCCTCCACTCAACATGCAGTACCTGTTGTCTGTCATGCTAAGGGCCATTGCCTAGCTGAGGCGTGCAACTCCTAACTGTGCTAGCTAGACTGTAATAGCAATTAGGTTGCTATGCCATTCATGTTCACACCCTCAGTTTTGCTTTCTCTTTATCCACTCAGGATACACTACCTCTCTGCAGTGTGGCAGATGCATTGCATGACTGTGGACATGTAAGAGACAACTGCACACACTGTTGTTTGACTGAAATAACAGAGGTCTACCATCCATCTGCATGCTGTTTCTTTTCCTGTGGTTCTCCACTCTGTATGAATTCCTGCTCTGGCCTGCAAGTGCGGTATTCCTAGATGAGACTATCAAAATACTAACTGTGCAACCTTGTCTACAACTCCAATCACAGAGCTGCACCATTCATCTGCATGGGCTTATTTTCACTGTAGCTCTACACTCACCATGCAGTACCAGCTGTGAGAGTCAAGGGTGGACATAGCCTGGCTGAGGCCATGCAACTCCTAAGTCTACTAACTTGAATCTACTTGCAATTAGTAAGGAATACCATTGATATCCTCAGCATCAGTGCTACTGAGCCGTAAACTCAGAACACATTACCCAGTGTGCAATGTGGGGGATAGCACTGGGTGGCTGAGAAAGCACAAGTCATAACTGTGATAACTGCAGTGTACTTGTTATCAAGGAGTTGTACTGTCTATATATATGCCCTTTTCTTTCACTGTAGCTCGCCACTCAAGATACTGTATCTTCTCTGGTTGGGGGGGGGGGATTCCTCAGTAAGACTATGCAACTCCTAACTGTGCAAACTGTTCCACAGCAGTAATCAAGAAAGTGTACCACTGCTGTCCATGGACTTATTTTTCCTGTGGTTCCACACTCACTACACAGTACCTGATCTGTGTAGGGGGCAGGAACATTGCCTGGCTGATGTCATGAAACTCCTAACTATGCTAACTTGACTGTACTTGCAATTAGGGAGGTGTACCATTGATCTGCACAACCTCAGTTTTGCTGTCTCACAACTCAGGATACAGTAACTCGTCTATACTGTGGCAGAAGCATTCATCACTGATGCCATGCAAATCATAAGTCTGCTAACTGGAGTATATCTGCAATCAGGCAGCTGTACCATTTCTTTCCATAGCCTTTTCTTTTACAGTATGTTTCCACTCAAGATGTAGTATCTCCTCTGGTTGGGGGGGGATTCCTGGCTGAGACTGTGCAGCTCCTAACTCTGGAAACTTGTCTACGCCTGCAAGCAAGGAAGCATACCATTGATGTACATCCATTATTTTTCCTGTGGCTCTACACTCAGTACACAGTACCTGGTCAGGTGGGGGGGTGGACATTGCCTGGCTGAGACCATGCAACTCCTAACTGTACTAACTTTACTGACTTTGCAGTTAGGAATGTACACCATAGATATCCACAGCCTCTAACAGTAACGGAAGACATACCCTGTTTTTGCTAAACAGATACATAAAGAAACACAGAGAATGTATGCATTGTAATGGGCATTGAAGCTTAAAATGAGCATTGGAAAAACTTAATTGCTAATATCTCAGCAACCGCACGACATAGAAAAAATATCAATATGTCACAAACATCATCATTTTTATGGCTACACTTTTGTATTACTTAGCCCATAGGGCTATGCAACTTGCAACAAAAAAGTATCATTGATGTCCATCCTTTATTTTAGCTGTGGGTCAACACTCACTACACAGTACCTGGTGTGTTGCAGTAGGTGGGGTCATTGCCTGCCTGAGACCATGCAACTTGTTACTGTGGTAACTTTACTGAACTTGCAATTAGTCAAGTACACCATTGATGTCCACAGCCTCAGTTTTGCTGTACCCTACACTCAGGACACATTACATAATCTACAGTCTGGGGGTAGCATTGCATGGCTGAGGCCATGCAAGCCATAACTGTGTTAACTGGAGTGTACCTGGAATCACGGAGGTATACTGTTGATGTCCATGCCCTTTAGTTTTACTGTACCTCCACACTCAGGATGCAGTACCTCCTCTGGTTGGGGGGGGGCAATTAACTGTATTAACCGAAGTGCATCAAACCACCAAAAGATACATCTGTGACATGTTAAGTCCCTTCCCTCCAAATTGCAGCCCAAAGGTGCATAGAGTAACACAGTGTGTACAAAGAATGTATGCATTGTAATGACAATGGAAGCTTAAAAGCAGCATGGGAAGCACTTAATTGCAAATATCTCAGCAACCATATGACGTAGAAAAAAATACAAATTTCACAGGAATTATTATTTTCTTTGCTACCATTTTGTATTACATAGCCCATCTGTATCTTGCACCGTTTTCGAGATACGAGCCCGGAAAGCCGTGGCATACGCCACCATGTTAGTCTATGGGAAAAAGCATCAACTTCAGAGTATCATAACTTTAGAGCCATATAATATCTTTTCACCAAACCACCAAAAGGCACATCTGTGACATGTTGGTTGCCTTCCCTCCAAATTTCAGCCCCAAAGACCAAACCGGTAGTTTGCAGCAGGGTGGCAAAGAATTTGCCTCATTTTTGCCATAGCCTGAAAAGTAGTGTCGCAATTTGCGACACTTTTCACAAAAATGTTCCAAAGTGTCGTGCGTGCGACACTACTTTGCAACACTACTGTTTCCAGAAATTGGAAAAACATATTTCTGGGGTGTTTAACCCCAAAATAAAGACATGGCTAGCATCCTCAGAGTCCAACTAGGTGAACACAAAAAGAACTGTGTCTCTAGAGGGTCCCAAATTTAAATGCCAAGCATTTTTCTTATCGCTAACTGAAAACAAAATGGCAGATTTCTGACACTACTTGGGCCATTTGCGACACTAAAAAGTGCATTTGTGAAAGTGTGGAATATTTTGCTAACTTTTCCCATTGACTTATAATGGGAAATTGTTTTTTGAATAACTTTTGAACCATTCAATATTTTTTCATGAAATCTTCAAAAGGCATATCAGGGACCCTGGATGCAGGTTCCCTGAAGATTTTGGACCAGTCACACAAACTGTGCAACCTGTAGACGAGAGCAAAGAAATCACAAAAAAAGCATAATTGCGCAATTCATTGTCGCATAATAACTCCGCATCCTTATATCTGACCAGTACAAAACCTGGCATATCCCTAGAGCTACCATGCCCAATTGTGCATACCAAATTTCAGGCAAATCTGTTGAAAGGTGGCAAAGTTATTAAGGTGCAAAATTTGACCCTTTAACCTTAAAAGTGCTACTCAACCCTAACTATGGTAGCACTACCGTGCTACCATTATATAGATATAGATATATATATATATATATATGTATACACAGTAGGGGTGAGTGATAAATGAGTGAGATAAAACAGTGTATCATCCACTGCAGTGTGATATTTTTACCCTCTGCTCTACTGTGATGATATCAGCCATTTACACACACAGGTCACAAAAGGTCACTGATATCATCATTCTAGGCAGCTTTCCCCTCAGTATGGAAGAAACACCTGTGCTGTTACCATAGACACAAATGCAGAACTACATGAGAGGTCTCGCTGCTATCTACGGCTAACTCAGTGAGCATTACAAAACACACCTATTCCCCCCTCTAACTTCCAGCTCATTACTGTGATATTCTCAGCTTGACTGCAGCCAGAATTCTAAAGAACACAGCTTCACAGAACAATCTATTCTGCACTGCTGCCTGCAGCTAACTCAATTACCACTAAAAACAGTATCAGCTGTTCTGACACTCTGCCTCTCAGCCCATTACAATTACTGTGATGCTCTCAGCTTGACTGTAGCCACACTTCTAAAGAATACAGCTTCACAAAAGTCTGTTCTCACTCCTACCTAAAACTAACTCATTTAGCATTGCAAAACACACTCATCTGTCTCCCAGAGTTTATAACACTGCCAGCCCACTCAGAAAATCTCACACACAGAATGAGCAAACACATAAATAGGAACAGAACACAAGACAGCATAACAAAACTTCTGAAACTCTTGGCCCTATTGTATATATCGAATACATGATGTGCAGATTGTGTTCCATGACAAATATTGTCACTCATGCATCGTGAGCTCTGGATATCTCACTCTGCAGCAGTGACAATATTTGCCATATCACACTCATGCCCATCATGTATCCCCTACATACAGGATATATATATATATATATATATATATATATATATATATATATATATATATTTATACAATGTATGTTTTGGGATAAATGTCAAGATGAAATGCAGTATTTCAGCCAGGTCATGGAGATATCAATGATATCATCACATGTGAAGATATCATTGATATCTCCACATTCCTGTATGTCATCATAGTGAAACTGAAAGTTTTTCACTTTCTATCCTGTGGCTTTCTTTTTAAGAATAGGACCCCCTTACCCCCTGGCAGCTTTCTCTTTAGAAGAAAGACCCCCCTCCATGCTTGCTCACATCTGCTTGTATCCATTGTAATTATAAAGTGAAAATATATTTGGTTATCTTAGATTCTTTTTTTCTTTCACTATAGGATCGAAGGGTTATGCCTCGACTGGCGTGATCGAAGCGCATAGTTGATGACTGTCAGATAGTTTATTGCGGCGCGGCCATAAACACAGAAATGCTATTTTTCAGTGCCAGGCTTGTCAGCCGAGCGAGCCAGCGAGTCGGCAGCCTGAAACACCAGATGGAAATGCGAGTGTCTGCTGCCATAGCAACACATGCTCACACTTCTGTCTAGTGTTCTGAAGCTGCTGACTCACTCGCTCATCTCTCAGTACTGTCGGCAGCTTCTTTTGACAAACTATAAGCACTATTAAGAAAATGGCACATTTTTTCTATGTTTTACAGCAAAAGCGCCATAATTAAAACTATCTGACAGTGCCTCACATCTGAATCTTCATAGCGCCCGGTCACACTACATTCAGGGCATAGCGCTCAGTCACGCTACATGACAGTTGGAGGTGGAAAAAAGAAAGTCACAGGATCAACCAGATAATGTATGTTTTTTAAATAAGTACATGTCCTAGGCATTTGTTTAAAGATACAGGTAGGATCAACCAGATATCTATTATTAAATAACTTAAGTGGCAAGATCAGACATTTTTTTCATCTGCTGTTTTGGGGCAGGGGGATATGGAGAATTATATTGGGGGTGGCCATGGCTCGGTCAACCAGAATCCAGAGAAGTTTTTTTTTACAATTTAAAGAGGCAGGGTCAGCCACATATATTTTTTAAAATAACATATGGCATATGTTGTGTTGCTAGAGATACAACAGATGTGTGTTTAAACAGCCATCACCTCAATGTAGGGGACTGTATTAAGGGAACATTTCGAGCTTTTGTTGAGTGCAGCCCAAAACATACATTGTATAAACAGAATATGACATGGCCTGAGTGAAGATATCATATTTATCTTCACTCGAGGCCAATGACATCATGATATCTCACTCGTGGCTTCACCACTCATGAGATATCATGATATCATTGGCCTCTCATGAAGATAAATATGATATCTTCACTCAGGCCATGTCATATCCCATATATATATAGTGTGTGTGTGTGTGTGTGTGTATATATATATATATATAATTAGAGGTAAAAATCTGTTTAATACATCAGTTAGGGTTGTTCCACAGCAGCAAAAGTGAGGAAATTTGGAGTTAGGGTACAAACCCACCTGTGGACCCCAGCCCACCCCCCAACCGGCATTGGGGTGTGCATTGTGGTCTTCAGCCCTAACTCTCACCCCATCACATGTGTAAAGAAGCAGAGGTATAGGAGAATGGGGTGAGAGTTAGGACCGAAGACCCCAATGAGCACCCCAATGCCAGTTGGGGATGTATTCTGGGGGGTCCAAGGGGTGTTTTGAACCCTAACACCGAATTTCCTCACTTTTGTCACTGTGGAACAACCCTAACTGATGCATTAAACAGAGTTTTTTACCTCTAATTTCCATTCTTTTTGAGAATGATATCAAGAAATAGTGAATGTAATGCAGCCCCGCCACGTCATGCGGCAGTGGGAGCACTCCCACCAGGTGATGTCTTGTGACATAGTAACAGGAACAGCAATGCAAACAGAAGCACTAACAGTGGCACACATGGTAATGCAAATGTGAATGAGAACAGAAAGGGTAATGCACAAGGTGGCGTAGATGGGAACAGTCTACCACGTGATGTCTTGTCACATAGTAACATGGTGCCCACAAACGCAAATGGTAATGGGCATGGTGATGCAAAGCAAAATAGAAAGAGAAACAGTACTGTAGAAAGAAATGGTAAAAAATAATGGAAACGCAAGGGCAAATGTAAACGTAAAAGATAATGCACATGGTGGTGTAGACGTGAACTGTAAGTGAACCGGGTACGGAACTGCAAGCAGAAAGGGCAACGGTAACAGTAATGGAAGAGCACAGGTTGGTTTTCCTCAAAAGCTTCATAAAGAAAAACAGTGAGTACAAAGAATGTATGCATAATAATGGGTCTTGGAGCATAAAATGAGGAGTTGGAATACTAAATTGCTTATATCTCAGGAACTGTATGACATAGAAAAAAATTTAAAAGTCATATGATTTATGATTGTCCTGGCTAGTTTTTTACTTAGCCCCTGTTAGGGTGCTAAGAATTTTTCAGACAAAAAGTCCATATCTCGCACTGTTTCCGAGAGACGGGCCCTGAAAGGCACGGCTAACACAGTAATGTTATCCTATCGGAAAAAAAGAGAAGCTCAGAGTGCCATAACTTTGGCTCCCTGTAATATTTTTTTACCAAATCACTAAAAGACACATCTGTGGGATGTTGGCTGTCTTCCCTCCAAATTTCATCCCAAAAGACCAAACCGTTATTTTGCAGCAGGGCGCCAAAGGATTGCTGCAATGCGTCAGATGCCATAATGTTATTCTATGGGAAAAAGCGTCAAATTTGGAGTGCCATAACTTTGCTGCCATGTAATATTTTTTCAACAAAACACTAAAAAACACATCTGTGAGATGTCGGCTGCATTTCCGCCAAATTTCAGCCCAAAACACCATACCGTTCTTTTGCAGCGGGGTGCCAAAGAATAGCTGTCATTTTCCCACAGCCTAGAAAAGTACTGTCGCAATTTGCGAAAGCTTTCACAAATTCATTTGACAGTGTCGAAAGTGTGAAAGTACTTTGCGAAAGTACTTTTTCCAGAAATGTGAAAAACATATTTCTAGGGTGTTTTACCCCAAAATAAAGACATGGCTAGCATCCTCAGGGTCCGACTAGGTGAATACAAAAATAATTAGGTTGCTAGAGGGTCCCAAATTTAAATGCCAAGCATTTTTCTGATCACCAACTGAAAACAAAATGGCAGATTTATGACAGTAAAAGGGCCATTTGTGAAAGTAAAAACTGCATTTGCGACACTGTCGAACTTTTTAACTTTTCCCATTGACTTATAATGGGAACTTGTTTTTTGAATAACTTTTGAACCGTTTAATATTTTTCACAAAATCATTGAAAGGCACATTGGGGACCCCAGCTGCACGTTCCCTGGAGATTTTGGACTGGTCGCGCAAACTGTGCGACCTGTAGGCATGACCGTAGAATTCCAAAAAAAGAATAAATGCATGCGCAGATCACGCTTAATAACTCCGCAGACATATACTGTATCCGACTGGTACGAACCTTGGCAGATCCCAAAGCATATGGGTCTTGATCATGTATTCCAAATTTCAGGCAAATCCATCAAACAGTTGCAAAGTTATTAAGGTGCAAAATTTTGGGTTTAACATGTAAATGGCTCCTCAGCCCTAACTATGGTAGCACTACCGTACTACCATTATATATATATATCTATATATCTATATATATATATATATATATATATATAGAATATAGATATATATATATATATACATATATATATATATCTATATATATATATATATATATATATAGATACGTGTGTGTATATATATATATATATATATATGCCCGTAGTGCCCCTATAGTTAGGATTGAGTGAAGTGCTTAATGTTAAACCCTTAACTTTGCACCTTAATAGCTTCCCTCCAGTTCAACAGAATTGAAGGACATTTTACATCAATGGTCTGAGGAACTGGGTCTCTTGATTTGACAAGTTATGTACTGATCGATTGTCTGGATTCAGAGATCCTGATGGGGCAAAAAGAGGAAAAATAGGTGTGTTTTTTTTTTTGCTGTTTTATCTATTTATTTTTTGCTGTCATCTACAGCCCAGGTGATTTGGAATTTTTTTTTCTAGAATCTTCAGAATAGAAAGGGATTTTCCTAGAATGCTGCCATTTGTTGGCGAGGAGAAAAATATTAATCTGTTTCTGAGTTATAAAGATTTGAAATTTCAGTTCTGAGTATACTCAGGGTCTTTCAGATGCAAAATCAATGCTCCACCTCAAGGAGTCCTTATCTGGCAAGTCTATTTGTACTATGTTAAGTAAACAAAGAAGAATCTGTAGACTTGTATTTTCTTACCAACTTTTTTATTTATTTTTTCCCACTTTTACACACAAAAAAGAACACATTTCATTAACTTCATTCTATCCAGCTCAACAGCAAACTATTTTTTTATGACTCAATTGCCTGTTCCTCAGTTGCAAATTTTGTTGAGTATTTAAACTGCAGTTTTCCAGACAATAAGAACATCTATTCTAGTATTGTAGAGCAAGGTGGACGTGCACGAGTGCACTGGCAGGCAAGTGTCACAGAACGGCTGACATTCCAGTGTCTAAACCACACCTTCAACAGAGCTCTGAAGGCATGGTTTAGATGGTGAAATGTCAGGCATATCTGTAACTGTGGGACTTGGTAAGAAAACTTTTAAGTCTACAGGCTCTGCTTTGTTTGCTTAACAGAGAGCAAATAGACTTGACACACAAGGACTCCTTGAGGTGGAGCATTGTTTTTGTATCTATATTCCTGTGACAGTGTTGAACAAGGCCCTGCCCCATTTGTTATGCAGAAAGAGTTTAAATGCAAGGATCTGTTTTAACCTGTCCTTTTCTGTCTCTTGCCTGTCTGGTTGTGCATCCAAATTTTCTTGTGAGACCTAGGAACTGATCACTTTAATGGTTTTGCAATTCTCTGCCTCTCGCTATCTCTCTGCCTTCCCTTGCTATTTTTGCCTTTTCTTCCCCGCATATCTGCAGTTAAAAAAAATATATGTGAATCTTTATGTGGAAATGTCACTGATAATGGGATCCCTTTGTTTAAAACTGTATATAGTTACACTGTTAAAATGATTGCAAAAAGCTATTTGAAACTTAAGGGGTTAACCCAAGATGCAGTTTTTAAGCTCTTTGCAGAGCTGCCAATGAGAATTCAGTTCTGGGACACCATGTACTGTTTTGCTGCACCTGCAAGGAATGAAATTGACAAGAACATTCTGGAAACTTACAAGAACATTCTGTGAGAAGAAGGCTTTCTTAAGTTCTCTGACAAAAACTCATACAAAGGGTAGCAGTGCTTTTGCTAGAGAGGCAATGAGAGTGAGAGACGGAGACTTGGAATTAAAAGATACCCTCAGAAGAAGGACTTAGTTTTCTCTGTTTGTACTGCATTTGTAAATAGTTATACTGAATAATGTTCATGTTTTTATTTTCCTGTTATTGAGAAAAATAAAATGCTATTTGTGAATTTTGAAGCTGCTCCTGGTTTTCCTATGCTTCCTGACCTGTGCCTCAAAGACAGATGGTGACAGCAGTGGGATTTACACCGTGCATACTCTAAGCCAGGAGTTTTGTGTACGGGTACTAGACCTAGTACCAGGGAAGCATAAAAGAACATACGGATTCTGCAGCACCAAGTCCAGGAGTAATTACCAGAAGAATGGCAGGCAAATTAGAAGCAGAAGCAAAAGTCCAAACTGAGACATTTCAGCCAGAACCAGAGATGGGGGAAAAAAAAACAAGCAGTGACAGAACCTGAAAGCCTATCTTCTTCAAATGGTGGGCTATACAACAACAAGAGATGGAGAAACAGAAAAGAAGAGATACAGCGACTGGAGCATCAATGGCTGGATGCCTTGCAAACTATCAAAACTGGAGGTTCTGTCACAGGTCCAGCAGAGCAACAAAACATAAACAACTTATAAGACCTTAAACTTACAAAGTTGTGTCCCTCAGATGATATTGAAACATACCTGACAACTTTTGAAAGGATTGCCACAGCCTGCCAGTGGCCAAAGCAGCAATGGGCAAGCACACTGGTACCTTAGCTGACAGGTAAAGTCCAACTTGCCTACAGCAACATGGACACTGCACAGTCAGAAAACTATGACCTGGTGAAAAGAGAGGTCCTTCAAAGATATGACATATCAGCAGAGACCTACAGGCAGAGATTTTAGTCCCCGAAGTACAACTCAGTGGGCAATCCTTGAGAAACCTTCACCCAACTCAGAGAACTCCTTATGAAATGGCTCCAACCAGAGGGCAAAACACTCCTACAGGTCATTAAAATATTTGCAATGGAGCAGTTTATCAACACCCTACCCACAGATGTACAACTCTGGGTAAAAGAACACTCACAGACGTACAACTCTGGGTAAAAGAACACTGACCAGAAAGTGGGGAAAAAGCCATTTCTTTGTCTTAAGACTACCAGATGGCCAGAGAGATGACACAGCAGTGAGGTATCAGCCAAGCACCGGTAAGACACTCTTTTTTTCCCATTTAAACTCCAAGTCTGATAAGAACTCTGGTGGGGGTAACAAATCTACACCCAAAGACTTTATTTACTATAACTGTAATAAGCTAGGTCATATTGCAAGAAATTTCTGTACTAAGAAGAGTGACACTTGTGCAGATTTGTCCTTAGCAAATTGGGACAAGTACTTAACAAATCTCAAGGTGGGAGATAAGACTGTGACAGAAATTATTGATTCAGGAAGCAGACAGACCCTAGTGCATATTGAAGTGTTGGGGAAAAAAATGTTCAAAATGACCAGGTACTGGTGTCATCTGCATCCACGAGGACACTTGATCCCTCCAGCCAAGTGACTCTGACTACTAATGGGGTGTTGCACCAAATGAATGTGGGGTAGTACCTAAGTTACCTGTTCCTGGGATTATTGGAAATGATTTTACAGGATTTACTGAGTTAATCACAGAGGCAGTAACTCCTGATATTTCAGCAGCTGTGGTGACAACAGCTCAGGCAAGGAAAATCTCAGATGGTGGGGGCTCTTTTCCTTTCGCTGATTTTGATTCGGACTTATTAGTTTACAGCTCCAAGATCCGGAAGTCTAGGAAAGAAAGATGACACCTGAAGAAACAGTGGCAACAGAAGACTGATGAACATAAGGGGTTAACATGAAAATACTGAGACTAAACTGATCACTGATTGTGATTTTCTTTCAGAGCAAGCTAATGATGTTTCTCTCCAGGGTTATTTTAAGCAACTGGTGGTGAAACCAAAACAGGGTGAACCTATGTTTAAAAAATGTAATGGGTACTGTACAGAGTTTGGGTTAAACCTCACACACAGGATCAGATAGAACAATCACCACAAAAGTATAGATCTGAGTTATTATAGATAGCACATGAGAGTCCTATGGCTGGTCACTCAGGAAGGGATCGCACTCTTGCCAGATTGCTGTACAGATTTTACTGGCCTGGAATTCATGAAGATATTGCTACCTATTGCAGCTCTTGTGCTGAGTAACAGAAAGTAGCCCCGCTGACTGAAAAAGACAAGTTGCCCTTGGTGCCCCTACCCTTGATAGATGTGCCTTTTGAGAGAACTGCAATGGATGTGATTGGCCCCTTAGACAAAAGTAAAAAAGGTAATCAATTAATTTTGGTAGTATGTGATTATGCTACTCTATACCCAGAGGCAGTTCCTATGCATACTGTCACAGCCCCAAAGGTGACAGCAGAGCCTGCCAACATTTTCTGCAGGCTGGGCATACCTAAAGAGATTATTACTGAGCAAGATAGTAATTTTGGTGTTGCATTACTGAAGGAGCTGTACCGACAACTAGTTATCACTGCCATAAGAACCTCCCCTTATCACCCTCAGACAGTCTTGTTGAGCATTTTAATCAAACCCTAAAATGCATGTTAAAAAGGTTTGTAAAAGTGGAATGGAAAGACTGGGACCAATGCTTACCTTACTTGCTTTTTGCTTACAGAGAAGTGCCACAGGCATCAACAGTTTTTTCATCATTTGATATGCTGTATTTTAGACAACCTAGATGGTCACTACATGTAATAAAAGAAATATGGGAAGATAACCCTCATCAAAAACATTACAGTATATTTTATATGTGTGTCCTGAGAAAGAAACTGGAAAAATATGTTGAAATCACCCATAGCAATCAGGAGGAGGCCCAAAACCAGCAGAAGGTGTATTATGACCATGGGGTAAAAGGAAAGGTTTTTGAGACAGGTCTTGCTACTGTTAGCCACTACAGAAAATAAATCTGTTAATGAAATGGAAAGGGCCTTATAAATTGCTTAGACATACTGGCACAGTTAACTATGAGACTGAGACCCCCGATAGGAAAAATTATACTATGATATACCATGCTAACCTCCTCAAGAAATGGGTTGGAAAAACAGCAATAGCTATATTGATGGTTTTACCAGAAATTGATAAAGAAGATACTGATGTAACTTATGATAGACTAGATCAAGCTAACTGCTGATGCTGTAAAGGTGAATGTTTCTTTAACCTCTGAACAAATCACAAAAATTTATAACTTGCTAAAGACATTTAACAGAACTTTTACCACAGTAACAGGCCGAGCAAAAGGGGTCGATCACGTAATAGTGACAAGAAATGCTTGCCCTATTAAACAAAAGACATACAGATTATCAGAGCAGTTAAAAGCAGACCTAGTTAAGAAAATACAAAAAATGAAAGAATTGGATATCATAGAAGAGTCGAGAAGTGCTTGGTCATCACCAATGGTGACTGTAAACTAAAAAGAAGGGGGAGTAAGAATATGCCTTGATTTTAGGACACTTAATCAAGTGTCAGAATTTCACAGTTATCCTATGCCCAGAATAGATAATTTGGTGGACAGACTGGGGAGTGCCAAGTATATCAGTACCCTCAATCTCACCAGGAGTTACTGGTAATTCCCCCTAGATAAAGAATCCAGAGACAAAACTGTATTTGCCACTCCTATAGGATTCTATCAGTTCACCACCGTGCCGTTTGGTTTACATGGTGCACCCACTACATTCCAGCGGTACGTGGATGTAATTTTATCCCCTCACACTGGGTTATTGTGCTGCATACCTAGATGATGTTGTGGTGTGCAGTCTAGACTGGAAAAGCCACCTGGAACACCTATGAGCAGTTATCCAATTCAATCAAAAATGCAGATCTGACAATTAATCCTACCAAGTGTGCATTTGACATGCAGGAAACCAGATATTTGGGCTATGTTTTGGGAAATGGAGAAGTCAAGCCAGACATTTCTAAGAGAGAAACTGCAACTAACAGCCCTGTCCCCAAAACCAAGAATCATGTCATGTTATTTTTATGGTTGCTTGAGCGCACAGCACATAAGAAACATATTGAGATAGTAGAGCATTACAGAAGTGTGACAGTGTTATGGCCAATGCAGTGGCTGCTTTAAGAGGTGTGTTCCTCGACCACCAATTATTGCTGAAGCTGCCGATGAGGGCAGTTTCATAGTGAGTACAGCACTTGAAAGAAATTTGCCATTGAAATCAGGGGCAATTTTGCCATTGCAGCAGAAGTCCTCCCTCCCAACCAGGCACACAGCAGGACAACAGATTTAAATGTTAGCTTCCTCCCACTGCTGCTGCCCACACTTCACCCTCCATTCTCCATCCCCTGCTGACATCGGGGTGCTCAGTCCCTGTGTCAGCATGTACCCCCCTCCCCCCATTAATGTGGCACACTGGGAGCCCACCCCAGTGTGTCAAAAAATACTTCTTTGATGTTTCTGACACCAAGATGCCTAATCCCGGTGTCCGATGTGCAACCCCCCATGCTCATATGTTCTCAACTGACCTCTGGGTGCCCAATTCAGGGTTAGCATTGATTCCTCCTCCGTCTAGTACTCTGGCACACTGGGAGCCCACCCCAGTGTGCCAAAATCCATTTTGTTAATATTTAACCTGTAAAGAAGAAAACAGTCCCACAAGGTCTTTTTTTTTAAACCCAAAATTAAAAAAATGGTCCCTCATCATTCCCACTGGCCCTCTCATCCAACCTGCACCCTCCCTCTGCACACCCCACCTCCCTGCACCCCCCACCCATACTTCCCTCCGGAGGTCAGGAGCAGCCATCTTCTGTGGATTGGGAACAGGTCTATACTCTTCAAAAACCAACAGGGAACTGAAGAAATGACAATAAGCCCTATAATGGCAGTCAATGGGGGGTTCAACTTAGGTTGATATCTCAGCCAATTTTTGAAGCTTTGGTCCCAAATTTTCAACATGGGGATCTTGGGACCCCACCTCATGAGCACTGGCACTGTCATTTAGTTTCTTGGTCCTGAAAGGTGATTTCATGGTCACTGCATGTAATTACCTTTTGGGACCAATTAATGAAGTGACAGCACCACTGTTCATGAGGTGGTGTCCCAAAAAATTCTTGTTGCAAATCTGGTGGAAAAAAAATGACTGTTAGGAGTGTTCATTGCACAGTTTCTACACATGCTCATAACTTCATCAATGTTTAATATTTTCACTCCAAATTTCCAACATTGCCATTTTTTCACACACCCTCATGAACAGAGTAGCTGTCATTTTTTGCATCCTTCCCAAAATGTGTTTTTGCAGCTGTGGAGTAGAATGGTATGGTCGCTATGCGAAATCAACTTTTGGGACAGATTAACGAAATCACAGTGTGACTGTTCATGAGGGGAGGTCCCAAAAAGGCCATATTGAATATTTGGTGAAAACATTCAAAAAAATGACTGCGTTACAAGTGTGTGTTCCACAGTTTCTATGCATACTTGTGACTTCACCAATTTTTCATATTTTTACTCCAGATTTTCAACATTGCCATTTCTTCACACCTCCTCATAAATAGTACAGCTGTCATTTTCAGATCCTGCCTGAAATGTGTTTTTGTACCTGTGGTGCCAAATGGCACACTCACTGTGCAAAATCACCTTTTGGGATTGAGTAAGGAAATGATACTGCCACTGTTCAAGAGCAAAAATATCAATGAACCCCGGGGCATTAAGGTTTCCCACTATAACACCCACCCTGTACAGACTGACAGGCATCTGGGGTGCGACTTGGGGTCATCAGCCATAATGCTCATGCTGTTTGACCCCCATCCCCACCCTGCAGCCACTGACAGGCTTTGAGGTGTGCTTTAGGGTCTTCAGCCCTAACGTTCACCCTATTCTCCTATACTCCACCTATCTCAGCTTATTTCCTTATGGAATGGGGTAAGTGTCAGGGCCAAAGACCTCAAGGCATGCTGTGACACCTGTCAGTGTCTGCAGGGTAGGGTGAGGTGGAATGGCATGAGTGTTGTGGCCGAAGACCCAAAGGCACACCCCCAACACCTGTCAGTCTCTGCAGGGTGGGGTGGAGGTTGTCATTTCTTCAATACTTCACTGCCATTCCTATTATGCATCTCTCTAACTCCTGCACTACCAATGCCAATACCAGCAAACAAACATTCGGGATTTACAAATGCCTGTTAGGGCTGTTATTATCAGAGATTTGTTCCCAGATTTGCTGAGTTAGCTACTCCCCTTACTGACCTCACAAAGAAACAGTTCCCAAATAATGTGAAATGGACCCCAGAGTGTGACGAGGCTTTTTGGGCCATTAAGGCTGCATTATGTTCAGCACCTGTTTTAAGAAGCCCAGACTTTGAGGAACAATTTCTGTTACAGACTGATGCATCAGAGGTAGGTCTGGGTGCAGTCTTGAGTCAGCATATAGATGGGAAAGAACATCCTATTCTATAAATAAGAAGGACATTGCACAACAGAGAGAAAAGGTAATCCACCTTTAAAAAGGAATTCCTTGCAGCAAAGTGGGCCATGGAGTCTCTTAAGTTTTATTTACCATGAGCTGACTTTGTACTAGTAATGGACCACAGTCCTCTCTGTTGGCTTAACCAAATGAAGAATAACATTCTAGAATCACATGGTGGTACCTGACACTACATCCATTTAAATTTAAAATGATGCACTAATCTGGGAAACAGCATGTGAATACTGATTTTCTGTCAAGATATTGATCAGGAATTGAGAATTCTGAAAGTTGAAAATATGTGAGTTGAAACTTCTCTGTTTGCTATGCTGCATATGCATTGAACTGTAAAGGTTATAAGCTAATATTAGATGGGAATTTAATAGAACATTTTGGAAACATGTTTTTGTGAAACAGGTTCCCTCTTAAAGCAGCAGTGCAACGAAAAAAGTTATTCCAAAAAGCTAATTTTCTGCTATGGTTATAAAAAATATTGACAGAACTGTTGATTTGGGTTTTCTGGATGCTTCCTACCCTGTGTACTGCACATTTGCATTTTGTCTGGACTCTAATCTTCCCCAGGTCCTCAGTACTATTTCTATACAAAAATGAGGCAGCCATCTTTATTTCTTGAGAAATAATTACTTTAAAATATGCATAAAATTCTTAAATGATAATGAAAACAGAAAATTTCAGCACCAAAATAAACTGGAAGACAGATGGCATAAATTAAAAGGAAAAAAGGTGGGGTCAAATTTTAACCCATTTTCGTTGCACTGCTGCTTTAAGGGGGGGTATGTGACAGAGCTGAATAAGGCCCTGCCCCATTTGTTATATAGAACAAATTTAAATGCAAGGATATGTTCTATCCTCTCCTTTTCTGTCTCTTGTCTGTCTGGTTGCACAATCAAATTTTCTTGTGAGACCTAGGAACTGATCACGCCAACAGTTGCGCAAATCTCCACCTCTAGCTACCTCTCTGTCTTCCCATGCTATTTCTGTCTTTTCTCCCCCTTGCATATCTGCAGTAATAAAAAATATATGTGAATTTTTTTTTGAAAATGTTACTGATACTGGGATCCTTTGTTTAAAACTGTATATAGTTATACTGTTAAAATGATCGCAAAAAAAATATTTGGAACTCAAGGGGTTAACCTGAGATGCAGTTTTTAAGCTCTTTGCAGAGTTGTCAACAAGAGGTCACTTCTGGGACACTGTGTACTGTTTTGCTGCACCTGCAAGGAATGAAACTAACAAGAACATTCTATAAACTTGCAAGAATATTCTGTGAGAAGCAGGCTCTATTAATGAGTTCCCATACAAAAACTTATAAAAAGAGGAGCAATGCCTTTGCTAGAGAGATAAGGAGAGTATGAGACTGAGAGACTGAAACCTGGAATTAAGAGATACCCTCTAAAGAAGGACTTCGTTTTCTCTGTTTGTACTGCCGTTGTAAATAATTATACTGAATAATTTTTATTTTTTATTTTACTGTTATTGAGAAAAATAAAATGCTATTTAAGAATTTTGAAACTGCTCCTGGTTTTCCTATGCTTCCTGATCTGTGCCTCAATGACAGTTCCCAGCTATTTTTCACCTCAAAATCCTTGAAGCCATTTCCACTGAACTTTTGTGAGTAGAACCTAACTGAGGGTCATATGTGTATGTCATTCTTTCAGATATATGTTTGACATGATAGAAGACTTTCCAACCTGCAAAAGAAGAATTTTCTTTCGTGAGCTGAAATTCTTCTTTCGTGATGAGAAAATCTTCTTTCATTTCACAGCCATCTTGTTTCTGTTTAAAAAAAAAATTGAAAACCCATGAAAGTGACACCCTGGAAAAACAAACTCTGGCCAGGGCTGCAGTTGAGGAATTTGGGGTAAAAATATAGAAAATTATTAAAGTTAGGAGCTTGCGTTAGCAAAATGTAAAGTAGGCTCATAAAGTTGTTGTTTTCAACATAGCTTTATGAGCCTACATTAGCAAAATGTAATGTAGGCTCATAAAGCTGTTGTTTTCAACATTGCTTTATGAGCCTGCCTCATGAAGAAAGGCACAACAAATGCTCAACTCCTGCTGGAAAGGTGATTTCGCGCAGGGACTGCAAAATTAACTTTCGGGATACAAAACTCATTTTGGGCAGGAGCTGAAAAATGACAGTTATCATAATCATGAGGTGCTGTAAAAATGTCTGTTGAAATTACTGGTAAAAATATTGAAAATACCAAACTTACGATCCTGCATTTGCAAAATTCAACATAGCCTCATAACATTTTTGTTTCGAAATATTTTTGCACCAAATTTAGAATCAATCAATCAATCAATCACTTTACTTAACCAGGCAAAAGCCACCACTGAGCAAGCTCATTTTCAAGGTGTTCCTGGGGAATTGTACAAAAATAATAATACAATACAATACAGTACAGTACAATACATATTCACAGGTAAGGAATACTCGACAGTAGTGTAGACTTTGAACAAGCAGAATCATAAAGCTCTAAAAACACTGGCCTGCTAGTGTATGTTGATGTACAATACATATAATAATTTACTGGAGAAGGAGAGAAAGCTAATAATCCTGGTCACTCTTCCATATGATGGTAGAAGACCAGAGGAGGAAAGGCAATAGGGAAGAAGTGGAAGGGTGAGTGTGGGATATGGTGGGTCGGAGAAAAGTATACTAGGAGTGCTGGAGTCCCCTAAAAAGAAGATTTTTGGTAAAAAAATTTGTTATAACAGTTGCTAATAGGGCCAGGTTCTAATGGCTCAGTGTTGTCTAAAACAGTTTCATATTTCCTTCAGTAAACTGGACAGCAGATTTTTGAATGTGAAAAGGCCTGGGAGTGAGGACAGTTTTAATGAGCTTTGCATGGTATTCCAAAGCAATGGGAGTGAAAAATTGATTGCAGCCAAGCCATATGTTGTTTTTACTCTAGGAATCTGGAAACAAATTAAAGAGAAGCATCTCAGGCCATAGGAACCCTTGACTCATTGGAATAGACTCAAGATGTACAGTATGTCGGTAGATTATTGGAGAGCGCTCTACAGATCCAAAGTAGGGCATTTCTTTTCCTCCTGATTGAGAGTGATTGCCACCCCAATTCCTGGTATAATAGGGAATGGTGAGTATGCAGGGGTAGTTTAAAGATAAATCTTAGGGCTCAGTGTTATAGAGTGTCTAGTTTGTTAAGCACCGTTAAGGAACAATGAGTGTAAAGAAAGTCAGCATAGTCCAGTACAGGCATGAATGTAGACTGTACAAGTCTTTTTCTAGCTTCTATGGTAAGTGGTAGTTTAATCCAATAGAATAATCCTAACTGCTGTCTTAATTTCTTTGAGACTTCATTTAAGTGGCACAGGCAGTTCAGTTTATTATCCAGCCAGAATCCTAGGTATTTAAAGGTTTCAACTGTTTCAAGGGGTTCATCAAGGACTGTTAGAATCTGGGGAATATGTGTTGGTCCGTGGCCCATTTTTGGTGAAAGGATCATGGTTTTTGTCTTTTTGGCATTTAGAAGAAGCTTGTGTTTGATGAGGTTATGTTGGAGGGTAGTACAGTCTTGCTGTAAGTTCTCATGTGCCAAGTCCAAAGAGGAATTTGTGGTATATAGTACAGTGTCATCTGCAAATAAATGAGTATTGGCTGAGCGCAAATGAGTGTCCAGATTATTGATGTAGATTGCAAATAGGATTGGGCCTAGTATGGACCTTTGAGGAATGCCTCTTAAAAGGATTTTTTGTGGAGACAGATCACCTGCAGCTTTGACTTGTTGTAGCCTGTTGGTGAGGTAATTTGAGAACTATTTGGTTGCAGGACTATCAAGACCAATATTACTTAGTGTTGAAAGCAAGATGTTGTGATCCACAGTGTCAAATGCCTTACTAAGATCAAGAAAAAGGGCAAACACATGCTTTTTAGAATCCAGGGCAATTTGCCAGTCTGTGGTAACCTTTGCAAGAGCAGATACAGTGCTATGCTTGGCTCTAAAGCCAGATTGTACAGGGTTTAGTAAGTCATATGAATCCAGGTATTCTCTAATTTGGGCATTTAACAATTTTTTCAAGTAGTTTTGACAGTACAGGTAGTATAGATATGGGCTGATAATTATTTAGATCACTTGGATCCCCTGATTTGAATAGTGGTAGAATGTGAGCAGTTTTCCATGTCGATGGGAGTTCTCCAAGTTTCAGCGAGGTGTTGATTAAGTGGGTAATGGGGGCGGTCAAGTAAGAATGGCCAAGCTTTAGGAAATAAGGATCAATACTGTCTGCACCTGCACTCTTTTTTGGTGTCCAGGGTTAGTAGTAGGCCCTCTACTTGTTTAAATGTAACTGTATGGAAGCTAAAAGCTGTAGTATTGGGTTGGTTAGTGTTAGAATGAACATTAGGGTCAGCAGTGGAGTGACCTGGTAGGGTGATTTTACTGATAGGCGAGACATCAAAAGCTATCCTTGCAGTGGCAAAGTGTTCATTAAACTGCTCAAGTATATCGACTCTTGTGTAGGTGTGTCCAGCGGATATAATTTTGGATGGAAGAGACGTGTCAGCATGGTAACCTTCAACCTCTCTCAGAATATTCCAGAATTTGGCTGAGTTGTTTTTGTTGGCTTCTAGTTCTGTTTGGAAAATCTGGCTTTTTCAGATCTAATTAGTTTGGTGCAGGTATTTCTAAAGGTGCGGAATGCTAACCAATCTGCCTCCAGGTGAGTTTTCCTCACTCTTTTCCACCAATAGTCCCTGTCCTTGAATGCTTTTTAAAAATGAGAGAGAACCAGCCAGGAGGTCTTTTTTTTTTGTCTAATCAGTTTTAGTGGGACATGTTTGCCTACTATTCCCAATAAAAGGCTATGGAAAATATTAAATGCCTCACTAAGGGAGGTGGCAAGGTAGAAATTCTGCCATCTAATGTTACTTAGGTCTTTCAGGAATTCCTCCAGGGAGAATATTTTCATGCTTCTTTTAAATTTAAATAAGGCAGCAGAATTTAATTGCAAAGGGTGCCTAATACAGGCCATGGCACGATGGGCACTTATGTCATTGAACAATACTCCAACATGAGAAATGTTATGTGGCTTGTTTACTAGGATTGTCTACTAGAATATAGCCTTCTTATTCCCCACCTCATGAACAATGTCAAAGAACATTTTTAAGTCCTCCCTAAAAGGTGATTTCATGCAAGGACCGCAAACTCACCTTTCTGGATGTAAAAAAAACATTTTGTTCAGGACTTTAAAATGACTGCTGTCACATTCACAAGGTGCTATCAAGATATGGCTATGCTGTTAATCTGGGTTAAACATTTTGAAAATTACCAAAGTTACAGGTATGTGCCTGCATTTGCAAAATTTAAGGTAGGCTCATAACTTTGCTGTGTTTTAATATTTTTACACCAAATTTTAAGCATAGCCATCATATGACCCTACCTCATGAACAATGACATAGACAATGTTCAACTCCAGCCTGAAAAGTGATTTCATGCAGGGACCACAAAATCACCTTTTGGGATGTAAAAAAAAACATTTAGGCCAGGATTTGAAAAATGACAGCTGTCACATTTATGAGGTGCTATGAAGATATGGCTATGTTGTAGATTTGGAGTAAAAAAATTGAAAATTACCAAAGTTATGAGACTGCATTTGAAAAATTCAATGTAGGCTCATAACTTTGTTGTGTTTTAATATATTTGCACCAAATTTTCAACATAGACATCTTATTATCCCACCTTATGAACAATGCTGCAGAAAATGTTCATCCCTGCCCAAAAGGTGCTTTCACATAGTGACTGTGAAATCATATTTCTGGACAGTTTTACTTAAGTTCACTTGCATTGTTCATAAGGTGGTGTCCCAAAATAGGCATGCTGAAATGTGGGCCAAAAATATACAAAAATGCCCAAGTCATGCCACTAAGTTCAAAACACCATTGAAATACATTGAAAGGCATACCTGTTCCTGCAGTTTGCAATCCTGCTTTGAAGAGTGAAGACCTGTCTGCAGTCCAGAGATGATTACAGCTTTGGACCTCTGATTATTAAGTAATGGCTTGAGGGGGTGGTGGGTGCTAAGTGCGAGGGTCAGGTGAGGGTAGTCTTGGCTGCAAAATACATCAATGGGTGATTTTTTGCAGGAAAAAAAAGGATTGAGGATTTCTGCACTGGGGGGTTGGGCATGCCCCAGTGTTATTGATAAATGTTTTTTTTTACAGGTAAAAAAAAAGATTGAGGATTTCTGCACTGGGGGATTGGGCAGTCTCCAGTGTCACTATTACATTTCTTGGGAGGAGTGGGGTGGTGGGTGCTGAGAGAGAGGGTCATTTGAAGGGGACATGAAAAAAAAACTTGGGGTTTCCTGTTTGTGACACTGGGGGATTGTGACACTGGGAGTCTGTGCACCCCCAGTGTTACCTTTCCATTTCTGGGTGTGGGGTGGTGGCCGTCAGAGGGATGGTCAAGTGGGGGACTATGAAGAAAAAACTTAGACCATCCTAATCAGGACACTGGGGGATTGGGCACACCCAGTGTCAGTCTTATGTTTCTTTGGAGGATGCAGATGGTGGGTGCTGAGAGGGAGAGTCAGGTGGGGGTATCAAAAAATAAAATTAAATAAATCAGTAGTCATGGCAGACTATGCCATGTCCAAGATGGCCACCACAGTCTACTGCACATGTGCAGCCACTAGAACATGTGCAACAAGCTGCAGCAGCAATTTTGGACATGGCGTAGTCTGATATGACTGCTGTTTTTTATTTTCTTTTAATTTTTAGATTTCCCCCCACCCTTCCCTTCCTTCACAGCACCCACCACACCACCCCCCAGAAACATAAAAGTGACACTGGGAGTGTCCAATCCCCCAGTGTCATGATCAGGCAAACAATAGTGCAGCTGCAGTGTCTGTTGAGACAAGTAGTGGAGTGCTGCAGGGACAACACAGACTCTGAGACAACTGTGCTCCATGTCCAGCATGTTGTTCACTTAGAAGGAATGCATGAGTCCTTTTCTCATAGCAAAAGATCTGCAGGGCTATGCCCACTTCAGCACTAAAAGCAAACACATGAATCTATTTAAACACCACCAATTTAGATTGATTCAGGAGTTTGTTTTCAAAAAACAACCTCAAAATATGGTTTTCAGACATTTAAAAAATCCTTACCAAGGATTCTTTTGTGAGCAGAATTTTTTGTTTCATGGCTCCAATTACATAAGATTTCCATCTCACAAAAGAAGAATCTTGGTTCATGAAAGAATCTGGTGAGACCTTTTTTCACAGTTATTTCATGAGCTGACCTTTCATGATTATGCAAGAACTCACAAAAGAAGAACCTCAGCTCATGAAAGAAGATTGTGGGATTTATTTTCTTCATAGTTCTTTCAGAAGCCGACCTACTTCTTTTGTTAGTCATGAGAGAAACCATGAAAGAAGAAGGTCAGTTCATGAAAGAACTATGAAAAACAATTAAGTCCTACTGTCTTCTTTTATGAGCCAAGATTCTTCTTTCATGAGTTCTTTCATGATACAAAAGAAGAAGACTGGCTCACAAAAGAACTATGAAAAAAAAACAAAGTTCCACTGTCTTCTTTCATGAGCACACATTCTTCTTTTGTGAGTTATTTTGTTACTTATGAAAGAAGGTTGAATCATGAAAGAAGAGGGTGGACTTTGTTTTTTTTTTCACAGTTCTTTCATGAGGCCAAATGAAAGAACCATTGTTCTTCCGTGTGATCCCATGAAAAAACTGTCAGTGACTGGGATGTTTGATCTATCTATCTATCTATCTATCTATCTATCTATCTATCTATCTATCTATCTATCTATCATTTTATAGCTTTGTTACCAGACCATGGTGTCTAGCCCCAGTACCACTTCTTTCTTCCCCTCCACTCTAGGTTGCCCGCCCACACATTCCATTGTTTAATTTATTTATAATACTGTATGCAAACCAGGTGCCCCTCTGGCACCACTTCTCTTTACCCCTCCCTCTAACATCACCTACCCTCTTTGTTTAATCTATGTTGTGGCACCAGGGTGCCCACCAACGGTGCCACCGAACACCATCCCAACACTGGGGTGCCCAATCTCCAGTGTCAGCTTCTGTTCCCCTACGACAAATAAAACCATTCCTCATTGACGGTCCATCAGTGATTTGCTATCCAACACCCCCACCAACCCCACCCTGACTCAGCACCCATCACCTCACATACCTGCCACACACCCTCATACCCTCACTTACCTGATCATGTCCCACAATGCCTTCAGCCATGTTCTCAGTATGAGAACAGTGGGACTTTCTAGAAATATGAAATCGCAGTCAGAGTGGTGCTGCCAGCTTCAATTACAGAAAAGAGCCACCAATCCCTAATCTCTCTATCTCTATCTCTATCTCTATCTCTATCTCTATCTCTATCTCTATCTCTGTCTCTGTCTCTGTCTCTATCTCTGTTTGTCTATATGTCTGTCTATCTATCTATCTATCTATTTACCTACCTGTCTATCTGTCTTTCTGCTGGCCTGCCTGCCTGCCTACCTGTCTGTCTGTTTGTCTGTCTGTCTGTCTATCTATCTATCTATCTATCTATCTATCTATCTATCTATCTATCTATCTATCTATCTATCTAACTACCTACCTGTCTATCTGTCTTTCTGCTGACCTGCCTGCCTGCCTACCTGTCTGTCTGTCTGTCTATCTATCTATCTATCTATCTATCTATCTATCTATCTATCTTTATTTAAACAGACCAGGGTGCTCATCCCCAGTATTGCTTCTTTTGCCCCCCTCCCAGACAGATCATCCACTCTCCCCTCTAATTATAATGAAATAATAGCAGATCAGGGTGCCCACCTCCAGTGCCACTGAACACCTGTCTTCCTATAAAAAAGAAAACTGTCCCTCATTGATCTTTTGTTTCTCTTTATACCTGAAAAAAGAAAACAGTCCATTGGCGATCTCACCCCACCAGCACCCTCACCAACCCAACCTCAACCCCCTCACTGAACACCCACCACACCACACACCTCCACACACTTACTCACTTGAACACATCCCACAATGTACATCCACTCTGTAATCGAAGACAAGTCTTGCTGATGGAATCAGTGACTGCAATATGAGACCTTAAGGTAAGTGTGGTTTAATGTATTTCAATGGGGTTTGAATTTTTGTTCACACCTTTGTCATTTTTAAAACTTTTACACCAGACTTTCAACATGGCCTTTTTGAGAGCCCACCTCATGACCAAGGACACTGAAATTATGGAAATCCATCCCAAAAGGTGATTTCATAGTCGCTATGTGAAATCACCTTTTGGGCCCAATTTGAAAGTTGTTGCTGCCCTTGTTCATAAGGTGGTGCCATAATAAGGCTGTGTTGAAAATCTGGGGTAAGAAGATTATAAAACAGCAAAATTAGGAGGGTACTTTGAAATGTTTCAATGCATACTCATATCTTTGATAATTTTCACTATTTTGACTCAAAGGGCCCAATTTTCAAAGCCCTCAGAGTGACACAAGGTGCCTGCATCAAACAAGAACGACACAAGTGGCACCTTGCATCATAAGTTGTGGCATCCCTTATTCTGAAATGCATTCTGCATCAGAATTCGGAGTCACTGCATTGAAGGAGCTCTGCACTACACTTGCAACCTACATTGGGCTGCACCAGGTTGCAAGGGGTATGTTCCAGGATGGGGCAGCCACTCCCCTTTTTTGGGACTCAAAAGACCTGCCAAGGTCACTGAACAAGGCACCACCTGGACCAGCCAGGAGGTGGTCTAAGTGGCTTGTGTCACTGGGACAGGGTGGGAATTGGGCTGCCAGGGGCATTTTGGCCAGGGGGAGGTGGCAAAGGAAGAATTGTTGGGGGCAGCTTTGACAGAAGAAAAGGGAACTAGCAACCAGAGGGGTGTGTCTACAGTATAATACATCATTTAAATGCCACTATGTCCACATACTGTACTGTACTGTGCTCTGCAGCTTATCCTGCAGGTAGGGAAATTGGCAGACTAGGTGGGACAAGCAGTCCTTATCTGCCATCAGAGTATAAGTTTCTATGTTTCTATGTGCTCTGCTGTACTGTACTGTACTGTACTGTACTGTACTGTACAGTGCCTACTAGCCATCCAGAACTGACAAGTGCAGTCTAATGTGACACATTAAAGGTGGCAAAGTGATAACTAAGCACAGTGCAGCAGTATGTTGCACCATCATACGGTGGACTGTACAACTGTACAGTGATGTCTGTATTGCTGTACAGTTGTGCGGGCCACTGTATGAAGGTACAGTATGTGGACATATTAGCATTTAATTGATGCATTATGCTGTAGAAGCACCTAACTGGGTGACAATTCCCATGTCTTCTGTCAAAACTGTCCTCCAAAACATTTCCTCTGCCACCCCATTATACTCCCAGCCCTCTTCTGTTAAGAATCCCGCCGACCATCTCGGCCCCCCTAGCATTGCATTGGTGGGGAGTGCTGGATCCCTGTGTCCATTCCCAAATGTGCGTCAATGGTTTGGTGTATCGGCCGATGCATGGCAAACCCTGGACCTTTGGTGCTGGAACCCTGTTTTTTTAGAATTGGGCACAGGGGCACACCCAAAGTCTGCCGCATCCCTAGATCACTTCAAATTGCATTGATCTAAGGGAATTTTGAGAACAGGACCCCAAATTTTAAACATAGCCATTTTTTCACACCATGTCATGAATATGACAGTTGTCATATTTCAAATCCTCACTGAAACATGTTTTTGAACCTGTTGTGTAAAATGAGAAATTGAGATCTGAAAATTATCACCTACTAGTTCAAAAGCTAGGTTACTAAGGAAGTGATGTTGAAAATTTGGGGTCAAAATATTAAAAAACAGAATTATGAAGGTACATTGACATTTTTCTGCAAATGTTTATAACTTTGGTAACTTTTTGACATCCATCACTGCAAAGAAGTGCAGGGTCAGCAGGACCCTGCAGTTCCATAGGCAGATGGAGTCTTTCCTTTGTGCAAGGATCTGAATGAATGAGGATACAATTCCACTATTTCAAAAAGAAAATAAATTATTTGCAAAAAACTGCATTAATGCACCAGATAGGGTTCAACTTAGAGTAGGGAAATGTGACATTAAGGTTTCCAACCCTAACTTCCCACCCACATGCAGCAAAAGGAAAAAAAGCTTTAGGGTTTGGGGTCTTATGAATAATGCTGTGTGGAATTTTCAAATTCTGATGAAACAACATTTTGCTGAATTTTTGAAATTCCACTGAAATTCCACCAAATTTTGCTGGAAACAGAATGCAGGGATTCCATTGCAGAAAAATGTGGAATGATTTTTTTTCCACAACATTTCCATGACATTGTATTCTATGGATCTCAATATTTTTAGAGGAAATGGTTTTGCATGGAAAAAATGCTTTTCTCTAGAATACTATTCCATGGATAGCAGCAGGTAGAATTCCACATAATAACTAGTGAAAATCTGGTGGAAATTCCACAGGGGAATGGTCATTCCACCCTAATTCTGCTGGCAGAATTCCACACAGCATTACTCCTGAGACCTGGTGAATCAGAAGCAGGGTCTTCCTTGGGTTGTCACTCCTAATGCTCACCCCATTCCATTTGTTGCATCAACTTTTGTTACATTAAGAAGAACCCTAACTGGTGCAATAAGAAAGTTTTTTTCAAAGAATGTCCTTTCTTTTTGAGATAGTGGAATTGTATCCTCATTCACCCAGGTCCTGTGTGAAGAGATGCAGAGGCACAGGGACCTTTGGACCCTATACAATGGGAAGACTCCATTCTCCTACAGTAGTGCAGGGACTGGTACATCTCCTCAGCCAGGGAATGCAAGCTGCAGGGTTGTCCACATGGGCGCTCGTACCATATAGTGAAGACGACAGTCCTCATTCACTCTATACATTCACCCATTACATATTCACTCTTTACGCATGTATTCTTCACACATTCACTCTTTGATCTTTCAGATCTAAAGACACAAGGAGATCTGAAAGAAAAAAGAGTGAATGTGTAACGAGTGAACAAGGACAGTTGTCTAAACTATATGATACACAGGCCTCTGTGAATAACCCCGCAGCTTGCATTCCCTGACTGGGGGGGTGCTACAAAACACTGGTATCCCCACCATCCTCACACCATTCAGCTGGATCACTGAACCCCCCAACTCAGCTCACTGGCACTGGATCACAAAGCATACCTGCTGGGGTCAAGACTGGTACTACACACAGTGTTTCTTAACAATTTTATATATATATATACATATATACACATATATATATATATATATATATATATATATATATTATAGTGGCACGGTTGTGCCACTATAGTTAGGGTTGAGCAGCCAGTTACATACTAAGTTTGGACATTAATAACTTTTGACCCATTCAATGGATTTGCTTGAAATTTGGTACATGCTTTTGGGCACACTAGATGTCATTATCTGCCAAATTGTGTTTCTGTCACAGTGCTGGTCTTCATGTACGAAAGCACTGAAAAATGCAAAATGTTCCATTTTTGGAGGCACCTTTTGGCATTCTTAATGTGGTCCTGCATGGCCGTTGTGTAGCATGCTGCTCTGTGACATGACTCATTTGAAAGAGCTTTGGTGGCCAAACATGCCACTTTTTGTTTGGTGAAAAAATATTAAGGCATTCAAAAGTTATGGCACTTTTAAGTTCCTATTGTAAGTCAATGGGAAAATTTATATGTATATCTTGTGATCAAAGAATGGGGGTTCTGGCCATCTCGTCCTGCCTGGTAGTCAAAGAATTTGCAGCCTCGTGGTTCAAGAATCTTTGATCCCGAGGAATTTCAAAAATTATTTGACCGTGAGGTCCGCCAACTTTTTTCAGTTTTCCGATTGTACAAACACAAATATCTCGGCTCAGGGGTCACTTCTGAAGTAAAACTTCAATGGGTTTTACTCAGGGGACCCTGATCTATCGAGCCATGGCCTTGATTCCATCCAAACTGGTCCAAAAATAGAGTTTTTATCTTTTAAATTCTTCGTTCGCGGCTCACTAACGATCTTTGATTGCGAGCCGACAAATTCTTTGATCGCGAGAATCTTTGATCACGATCTTGTAACACAACCTAAAAACACAAATATCTTGGCTCAGAGGTGGGCTAGGGAAACAAATGAGTGTGGGTTTTGATCAGGAGGGTCCGTTCTATGGAACCATAGCATTGGTTCACTTCAAATTGGTCAAAACATTGTGTTTCACCATTTTTTATGCTTTGATCATGAGCGTGCAATTTCTTTGATCGAGAACCTGCAAATTCTTTGATCGCGAGAAACTTTGATCGTGATTGTGCATCGCGAGCGAGGGATGAGATGGCCAGATTTAAAAAGCAATTTTCTCAGCCCAGGGGTGCCCTAGACTGTGAAATAAAGCTGGTTTTTGTTCAGGGGGCTTTGTTGTGCCCTATCTGCATGGCCAAAATAATGTAATAATGATCCCTGGTAGTCTAGTGCCCCCCAATAAAATATTTACATTCCTGGTAGTTTAGTGGTCCCCAATAAAATACATATGAATGAAATAATACCCTGGTAGTCTAGTGGCTCCCACCCCATTTTTTTTAGATCCCTGGTAGTCTAGTGGCCCCCCAAGCTGTATTGTTGTTATAAAATGTTATTATACCTCAATCTTTATATCCCTGGTAGTCTAGCCCCCCCCAGTGTAATGAAAGAAATAGTGAGTTAATAATATACCTGGTAATTTAGTGGCCCCCACCTCCCACCCATCCATCCAAGTCCACCCAGTACCCCCCTACCCTTTGCCAGCCTGCGAATGGCACAGCTCTCCTCTCACCTCCACGGCCAGCTGCTGACTGTCTGCATTACGAGTGGTAATGCAAAGAGGTGCTCAGAAATATTTTCAGAGTGCCTCTTTGCATTACCGCTCGTAATGCAGACAGTTGGCGGCTGACCGTGGAGGTGAGAGGAGGGCTGTGCCAGTCACTGGCTGGCGAAGGCTGGGTGGTGCTGTCTTTTAGTGCTTTGGTCAAGAAATAGTACAGGGAAGCAAAGTTACGGTACTACGAAGTTGGCGTTTTTTCCAATAGGATAACATTATGGTGTTTGACACATTACAGGAATTCTTTGCCGCACTGCTGCAAAATAACCCTGTGGTTGTTTGGGCTGAAATTTGAAGGGAAGAAAGCCAAAATACCACAGATGTGCATTTTGGTGATTTGGTGAAATAATACTACAAGGCAGCAAAGTGACGGCACTCCGAATTGACTCTTTTTGCCATAGGATAAAATTATGGCATCTGTTGCGTCTTTCAGGGCCTGTATCTCTTAAACGGTGCGAGATACGGACTTTTCATCAAAAAAAATGCTTAGCTTCCCAAATGGGGGCTAAGCATAAAACTAGCCAGGAAAGTAATAATTCATATAAAATTGTAATTTTTTTCCTATGTCATACGGTTCCTGAGATATAAGCAATTTAGTATTCCAAGTCATACTTGTCTGCTCCAAAGTCAGTTATAATGCATACATTCTTTGTTTTCAATTTGTTTTTTCAATGCGGTTTTGGGGAGAAAAGCAGGGTGTGCCCTTTCGTTACTGTGTCAGTTAGTGTTTCCAGTTGTGCTTCTGTTACCTTTCGAATCACCGTTCCCTTCTAAGCCACCGTGTGCATAACGGTTTGTATTTTCGTATGCTCTTGTGTTTCTGTTTTGTTCCGCATTATTGTTGCTGTTATCGTTACCGTTTGAATTTGCAATTGTGGTACCTTGCCCATGCACGTTACAATTTGTGTTTTCATATGAGCTTGCGTTTCTGTTTCTGTTGGTTTTATTGTTGCTGTTACTGTTACCATTAACAGTTACAGTTGTGGTACCATGACGTTGCATGTAACAGTTTGCGTTTCCATACACGCTTGTGTTTCTGTTTCTGTTGGCTTTATTGTTGCTGTTACCATAACAATTTGCCTACCATTGCCGCTTGCGTTTGCTTTGCAGTTCCTGTTACTATGTAACAAGACAGCATGTGGCAGAACGACGGGGCCCTTTGGGCCCGTGCTCCTCACTACATTCCTTTCACTATTTATCATCGACAGTTTCAAAAGAGGAATGGGCAAAAACTCCATTTAATGCATCAGTTAGGGTTGTTCTACAGCAAAAAGTGAGGAAATTTGGGGTTAGGGTTGAAAGCCCCTTGAGACCCTAGCCCACCCCCAACCAGCATTGGGGTGTGCATTGGGGTCATCGGTCCTAACTCTCACCCCATTCTCCTATACTTCTGCTTCTTTACACATGTGATGGGGTAAGAGTTACAGCCGATGACCCCAATGTGCACCCCGATGCCAGTTGAGGGTGGGCTGGGGGGTCCAAGGTGGGCTTTCAACCCTAACCACAAATTTCCTTCCTTTTTTGCTGTAGAACAACCCTAACTGATGCATTAAACTGAGTTCTTTGCCTCTAATACATATATATATATATATAGGCCAAAATACAGTTTTCGAGAGACTCATTCCAACTTCATTTTGACACCCTGTAACTTTTTTTGAATTGTTAAAATGTTAAAATAATATCCCTCATTTGTAGTGCCTTCGTAGGAGAGATATTAAACATAACATCACAGAGTTTGGTTCTTCTGTGTTCTTTCTGCATTATCCCAAGCACCCTTTCGTCTTGTTTAGTTGGCCTCCATTTGTGACATTGCTGCCATGCCCATTTTATTTACTTAATTACTTCTCTTGATTGTGCTCCACAGACCCAATTGTTGTTTATTTGCTGCCTAATTACTTCATTTCAGCCTCCCTCCATGAACTCCCTTTGCAAAATAAAAGTTTTAAGTTATTTTATTCCAGTTTGTACTGCCTTAACGTTCCTTACATGCTGTGTCCATTTTTACCACCTCTTTACCCTGCCTGTTTCTGTTATTGTCAGTCATTCTGATAAGAGAACAATAGTGAGATTGGGGACTTATATTTGTATTTTATATACTGCCCACAGCTTGTATTACTTTAAGTCACTCTTAATGTGATTCGTAGATATTTGTGTGGCCACTGTTTGCCGTTTCCGTTTGTGACGCACGTTTGCGTTGGTTTGTGGACTGGTCCCGAAAGCGTGGAACCGGAAATGTGCAGCTCACCTATCCATGTCACCCCCTGGCTCTTTAAATTATCAGAGCTGGGGGTTCAGTGTTCCTTTTTTTAACTCATTGCATTGCTGAAAGTGCGTGTCGTCCGGTTCAGAGTTCGGCATTGCGCACGTTAGCTGTTGAGCCCTCTTGTCAGTGCTGCCTGCAGTCCTACACTCCAGAATTAATTTTGAGGTACTGTATCTTGTTTGTTGGGAAATGGTCAGGCTTGTGAAATGCTGGCGGTCCTTGCCTCGTGGTGGGGGGAGCTGCAGTTTGCTACTGAATGTGAACAGGCACCGAGGGTAAAAGTTTGCTGTTCTGTTTTATATGTGCAAAGCAGGCACTGGGATGAAAAGAGGGCAGGATTTAGATTTTTTTTTTTTGCAGAGCTGGTACAGTACATGGGGTGAATGAACAAATAGAACAGTGTGAGAAAATGCGTAAAAGCAGTCCTTTAGATTTATTTTCAAAACTGGCACTGGGATGGAAAGAGGGCAAAACTGCTACACAGGGGGTGAATGGTAAAGAGGACTTTTACAAACCAAGCAGGGAAAAGAGGGCACACATTTGTTTGCTGTTACTGAGGGGTTAAGAGGGCAAGAGGAGTCTACAGTACACATGGTGAATGATCAAGGAGAACAGTGTGTGAAAGTGTGTAAAAGCAGTCCATTATATTTATTTGCAAAACTGACACTGGGATGAAAAGAGGGCACGCCTGCTACACAGGGGGTGACTGGTCAAGAGGACTTTTACAAACCAAGCAGGGAAAAGAGGGCACATATTTATTTGCTGTTACTGAGGGGTTAAGAAGGAAAGAGGAGTCTACAGTTTGCAAAGCTGATGGGAATGGTGACTGTGTGGAAAAATACAGGTTGTGCACTGTACTTTTCAAAGCTGGTATAGACAAAAGAATCCCTGCAGTTTCCAAAGCAGGACCTGTTCTCTGTATGGAAGGTATCAGAAAACTAGGAATGTTGGCCCTGGGTGTTTTTTGGGTACATTTATCTTTTCTGGCAGTGAATTGCAGTAATTGTTTGGGCTGTGTGCTTTATGTTAGGCCCAACATGGCTTCCGTGATGTAAAATATTTTTTCCTTATTGTGTGGGTAGGGGAGAGGATGGTGGTGGTGGTGACTGCACTGTGTCAACCCTTGGTTCTAGTAATCTTTTGGGTCTTTTACTGCACTTTAGGGATTTTTTGGCTGTTGCAGTCATTGTTTGGGCCATGTGCTGCTTGGTAGGCCCAGCCCAGGTTCTGTGGTAGTAAACCTGATTTAAAATATTTTTTCTTACAGGGGATTGGTGGTTGTGATGCTGGCAGTGACTGCCAAAGTGTCACCCTTAGTTCGAATAATTTTGTACCTTGTGGGTCTTTTTGTGCAATTTAGTAGTAAAATATTTTTTCTAATGGGGGGTTGTGATAGTGGTGGTGACTGCAAAAGCATCAACCCTTGGCTGCAGTAATTTTGTACCTTCTGGGTCTTTTTGTGCAATTCAGGGCTTGTTTGATTGTTGCAGTCATTGTGCCATGTGCTGCTTGGTAGGCCCAACATGAATTCTGTGGCAGTACACAAGATGTAAAACAATACTGCCACAGAAGCAGTGTTGAACCTACCATGCAGCACATGGCACAAACAAAATGCTAAGATTCACAGCAATCAAGCGAGACAAAATGATTTTTTACTGGTGACTTACAAAGCATAATCCTTGGTTCTAGTCATTTTGTACATTTTGGGTCTTTTCGTGCACTTTAGGGGTCTTTAGGTTGTTGCAGTGAATCCAGGTCATTACTTGGGCCATGTGCTGCTTGGTAGGCCCAACACAGCTTCTGTGGTACAAAATCTGAAGTAGAATATTTTTTCTAACCGGGGGGGGGGTTGTGATATTGGTGGTGACTGCAAAAGCATCAACCCTTGGCTGCAGTAATTTTGTACCTTGTGGGTATTTCTGTGCACTTTAGGGGTCATTTGGCTGTTGCAGTCACTGGGCCATGTGTTGCTTGGTACAAACTTAGAAACATAGAAGTTGACAGTGGATAAGGACCGCAAGGCCTATCCAGTCTGCCCATTTCTTTTTCTACCTTATAGATGTGCCATCAGCCTTTGCTCTATCAATGGCCTAGCTATTCATACTCATCTTTATTGCTTCCTTATGCCTATCCCATGCCTGTTTGAAGCCCTGCACTATATTCATATCCACCACTTCCTGAGGTAGGCCATTCCATGCATCCACCACCCTTTCTGTGAAAAAGAACTTCCTGACATTACCCTTGAATCTCATGCTTTGTCCTCTTGTCCTGTTATTTGTCTTATATTGACCCAACATGGATTCTGTGGCAGTACACATGGGCCCAGATATTCAAAAGGGTTGCACATGGTGCAACAGTGTTTGCCATGTGCAGCTACTGATCTTGCGCAATGTCGAAAGAGAAAGTCGCCGCTCAAATCCCAATCGCCGGGCGCATCAGTAATGTATGCAGGCACAGGTGGGGGCGTGCCCATGTATACTCTGCACAGCCCGATATTCAGCCGGGATGTGCAGAGCCATGCATATGCAACCCCTACCTGTGCCAGCACAAAGTTGATCCAAAAAAAAAGGAACAATGGATGGCCACTCACAGGTGAGCTGCCACATTGCAGGGCACAACACGGCAGCTGCCACCTGTGGGTGGCCACCCGAGCTCCAGCTGAACCTGGCAGCACCTCTCCCATGCCCGATCATGGGCATTTGTAAAATAAAAGAACCCCAATCATCCCTGGTGGTCCAGTGGACCTGCAAGCCCTATCGCGGGCTACATAAAAAAATAAACCCCATCAAAATCCCTGGAGGTCCAGTGGACCCCCACCCCACCCGCCCACTAAATCCCACTGCCCTGCCGCCCCCGTGGGTGCACACTGTTGTGATGGTATGCACTGCAGTCCTTTTCTTTTCTACTGGGCCAGGGAGCAGTGTGGGACCTGGATTAATGTACAATAACAATAGTATTTCTTAGCATGCATTTTATCCTGCATAAGCACTCCAAATGTACCATTTTAATTGTGGGCTGGTGAAACTATCTGTGGGCTAGTGTAATTTTGAATCCACTTGTCCTGCTGGCTAGTGCCAAAAACAGTTGGGGTTGACCTCTGCCAGCATGGCTTAGGTGTGGGTAAATGTGATGGAAAATGTGTTCTTAACTGAGGGTGTGCTGCACATTAAGCCCAGTTTGGCATTTATGGGAGTAAACATGATGTGAAATGTTTACTTACTGGGGGTGATGCGGGTGGTGACTGCCACCCAGTCACCCTCGGTTATAGATACTTTGCACCAGTTTGGGTGTTTTGCTGCACTTTAGGCTGGTTTGGCTGTTGCCATTAATGTTCATTACAAAGGATGCCAAAACGGGTGCTTCCTTTGTGATTAACATTATCCTGGTCAGTCGCATGCCCTATAAGTACCAGTGTACATCAGTTTGCCCACATGCCTGCAGAGGTTCAGCAAGTGCTCATGCATGCACCTTCTCTATGTGACTGGTATACTAATTCTTTCATTTCCAAGCCATTACTGGTGGATCTTTATAATTGTTTGGGGTCCCATGTGCTGCACGTTAAGCCCAGTATGGCATTTATGGGAGTAAACATGATGTGAAATGTTTACTTACTGGGGGTGATTATGGTGGTGACTGCCACCCAGTTACCCTCGGTTATAGACACTTTGCACCAGTTTGCCCACATGCCTGCAGAGGTTCAGCAAGTGCTCATGCATGCACCTTCTCTGTGTGATGGGTATACTAATTCTACAGAGCACATCTATGTTTTAATATTTTTGTTGTATTGTTGATGTTTTGTGTAGTGTACTACTTGTCTTACTATTTTTGCTTTTTTTCTCAGCCTGAACCATGGGCATTGTGTTACTGTTTTTAGTTTATATTTCATAGCCCAGCTTCGTTGAACAGAGATGTGGTACTATATGTAAGTAAAAACACCCAACAGGGTGGGTGTCATTGGGATATAATGGACCACCCAGGGCATAATGAGGTGCAACAATACAGGTGGAGGGACTTTTAGCCCCTGGAAGGTCCATTATATCTCTTAATGCCAGCCCTGGAGGGTATTATTGCACTTAGAAAATGGGGTATATTTGAGTTTTTAAAGAACTTGGAAGAATAACAAAAAAATATGTAAAAAAATAAATAAAAAAACTATTAAAAGTAACTGCTGTGGTAAAGTAGTTCCTGTATTGGTGGAATCAACACTGGAAGGTGCGGCTGTTTTTTTCCTGTTTAAAGTTTCTTTGTGTGAGCATGTTCTCCACGTGAAGCTTTCTTGCTGCTTTGTCACTTCACGGCCTCTACACACACACACACACACACACACACACAGAACACTTTATTTTGAATTCTAATTGGCGTCGGTGGGAACTGTGGAATGTATAGCATGCCGTGCTGATCTGGAAAGTGGATGTGAAAAGAGGTACGGGTGTTTTTTTTTTCTTGTTGATGGGTTTCAAATGTGGCATGATTTTCCAACGTTCGCTTCTGAGCATGCCATCAGTACTAGATGCTGTAATCCTCATGTGATTCAACTTCAACTTGGTGTTTTCAAGCATGAACTATCTGCAGTCTTGCAGTATTGCAACTCCATCATCTTTGTACATTTGTCTTGCCACTGGGTGCTGTAGTCCTCCTGTGGTTTAACCATGACATGGTGTGTTCTTCACCACAGCTGTTCATTTCCTTTTTTCTTAGGACATCTGTCCACATTAACAGTTCCTCTCTCTTGTACTGTCTGCAGTCTTGCAACATTACAACACCATCATCTTGTTCAAAATGTCGTCTAGCAAAACTAGTGTCATTGAAACACATGACAACAAGTATTGAAATGTATGACTGTTTCTGGATTTTGTGTTTCTGAATTTAGATGGAATTCATGCACAAAAGATTACGAGAGCATCAACCACGGAAAGTGAATTGGCAACAGGACCTCATTTGGGTGGTGGTAGTGGGGAGGCTCTGGAAAGTACTGAAGTAGTAGGATCTCACAGCTGTGTTGTTAAACAAAGGAAAGCACCAAAAGATGGCATGAAAGAATACAGAGCCAGGATTAAAGCAGACAAGGAAAAGTATAAAGCTTATTGTGTAGCTGAAAATGAACGTGTTAAGCAATACAAGAGGACAATGTCTGAGGAGAAAAAAAGTGCAGTATAGGGAAAAGACAAGGCTTCGTATGCAACAATACAGGCAACGAAAATGAAAGAATGAAGATGAACAGACAGTCACCACCAAAAGTAAGAAGAGAACAAGAGCAGAAGCTGAGAACCTGAGAGAACAGTGGAGAGGACAAAAAAGAAAACAAAGGGAAAATATGACATCACAAAAAAGAGACGAATAAATGAAGAAAGGCATGCAATGTATGCACAGAAAAAGCACACTATGTGTTTACAAAGTACAGCCCTTGAAACAGACACTGTATCCAATATTCAATCTGAGACCAGCACAGTTTTGAATACTCCTTCTCCTGTGACCCCACTCATATCACCACAGAACACCACTGCAGTGCAGAACCCATTTAAGAGCCAAGCTGCCAGGAGAAATGCCATATCTAGATTAAGGAAAGCCATGCCCAATAGGCCCCAAAAGTTTGCAGAAGTTCTCTTTTCAATTCTATCTAATAGCACACCAAGAAAAAGGCAAGCTATTTCAGAAAGATGCATACTGACACCTTCTAAAAAGAAACATTTGGATTTTCCTGAAGCAAATAGTTTGCAAGTAACAGGTGAAGCCATAAAGAAATCTCAGAAGAAGGATGATGTAAGAACAAGAAGACTTCTTCATCAGTCCCTGCTGATCAGAAAGAAATTTAGAAAGTTAGACCTTCACCGTCAGTTTGGATTTAGCTGGAATTTCCTTTGTGCTGAATCAGTCTTGGATAAAGACTATATCAGCAAAAGGAAAGCACGAAAGGATGCCATACCAGCGTCAACAATTCAGGCAGTGCAAAACTTTTATCAGCTGAGTGATATAGCCCGAGAACTGCCAGTTACAAAGATTATTGGTAAGGACATGATGGTGAAAAAGGCACTTGAAGCATCCCTTCAGTCAACTTATGAACAATTCAAAGATGAGTACCCAGATTTGCAAACTGGATACAGCAAATTTGTGAATCTGCATCCTTCAAACATCAGCCCAATGTCAAAACATAAACTGATGCAGTGCTTGTGCAAGTACTGGCTTAATATTAATTTAAAATTGGACAGCCTTGCTGCAAAGTGTGCCCATTATAACACTGCAGACACAGCAATAAAACACAAATTTGAGGCATCGGCACTTACACTCTGCAAGGTAACTTCCCCCAACTGAGCTGCATTGAACGACAATGTGATAATTGTGGCGTTAAAGGTATTCCCAAAAAATTGTTCCCACTATTAAAGGATCACTTGAACTCGACTGTCACATAGAGAAGATGGCAATCTTCAAAAAAGGATGAGGTCACAAAACAGAAACAGATGCGGATGAAACAACAGAATGGAGTGATTCGTAAACTAATTGAGGAACTGGAGGAAGAACTGGGGCCATTTTCTATGCATCTTTTCAATGCAAGATGGCAGGCAAAGCAGTTTGATGATGTGTGGAAAAATGTGCCCAAAGGTTGTGTTGTTTATTGCCTAGATTTTGGTGAAAACTACAATTGCCATTATCAGGATGAAGCACAAAGTGCCCACTGGGCATACAATCAAGCAACTATACATCCCATAGTTGCATGTTACCAATGTCCACAACCCAACTGTGGCATGGTTATGCACAACTCGTTGATGTTCATCAGTGATGGCAGAAAACATGATTTTCATTCCATCCAGCACTTCATATGTTTGGCAACCAAATACCTACAAAATCAAGGGGTCAACATGACAAAAATGATTAATTTTTTGGATGGTGCTCCAACACAATACAAAAATAAAGGCAACTTTGTGGATGCATCTTTTGGAGAGTCTGATCAGGGAGTTCCATGTGAAAAACATTACTTTGGTAGTCGCCATGGAAAAGGACCATGTGACGGTGAAGTTGGTGTTCTCAAGAACAGTGCTTTTACAGCAGTAACTGCAAGAAGAGCCATAATAACTAACGCTCATGATTTATTTATTTATGGAAAATCACATTTGACCTGCCCCAAAAATGAGCATGAACATGTGCACGTGAGAAGAACATTCTTCTTTGTCAAGAAGGGGGAAGTGAACCACAAACGTTCACAAAGAATCAATGTAAAGATATTGCCAAACACACGCATGACACACTGTGTCTGTGGAATTCAATCATATGCTGTTTCTGCAAGAGAAAGGAGCTGTTTCTGCATATACTGCATAAGCAACAAAGGACAGTGCAGCAATACAAAGTTTACGGGAGACTGGAGATTCTTTTGTTTGAAATCTGGGACAGAGTTGGCAAACAGAACATCACACATAGGATCTCCTTTACCACTAGCAGCTTGGTCGAGGTCCCCGACTCCATCGCTGCAGAGGTCCCCGACTCCACAGCCACAGAGGTTCCCGACTCCACTGCCACAGAGGTCCCCGACTCCACCGCTGCAGAGGTCCCCGACTCCACCACCACAGAGGTCTCCGACTTCACCGCCGCAGAGGTCTGCAAGTATACCAGTGCCATGATCCAGGTCTCAAAAATTGCAACAACCTCCTTCGGGTGAAGATGAGCCCTTGCAACAGGAATGCTCAGCATTAATGTAAGTAACATATTTTCTAGTGGGTGGGATGTAGGTGTTACGTACAACATGAGATTGCATTAATTACAATACAGGGTGACCTTATTCCTGATGAGAACCCCCACATTTCTTGGGGCTTTCTAAGTTTTGGACATCACTCTGCAGGTTGCATACTCTCCTGAGGCCAGAATGTCAGAAGGCTGTTGGTTCTATCCCCACACCAGGCAATTGGGTTAATCCCAATGCTGACACTAGTGCAGCATGAGGGGATGCTGCACTCCTGAGATGCTCTCATTTTGAGGTGATGTTAATCAGAGTTCCAGTCTGTGTTTTTTTCAGATAGACATTAAAAGTCTCATGCCACTTCTCAAACAGTATTGGAATTGCCCTGGTGTCCACCCAGATTTCCATTGCGCTGCAGCTGTGGAGTGGCAGTCTTCCAGGAAGCATTCTGAGAATGCAGTCTTACCCCATCTGCAGGCACTTCTCTTGGCTGATGGAGAAGGTTGCTGATTTAGTCTCCAGTCTGGCCAGAATACAATGGATCTCTCCCACCCAGGGACCAACAGGGCCACTGCCACTGCCTCAGAGGTCACCCAGAAGGAGGGGTTGGACCACGATTGGCTCATGGAGGGTGAGGGTGGTAGAACAGTGGCACATCCCACTACTTATACCACACTAAGAACACCATCAAAAGCTTCATCTGGTTCACTGTCAGTTGGCATCCATCTGTAACCCCCCCCAACGGGATGAGGTAGTAGAATTATCTAGTCCTCCTTTTTCTAAATTCCTGTTTTTATGTGTTTTTTAGGAAAATTAATAAAGGAAACTTTGTAGCTGTGCAGTTTACAACTGGGACAAAAAACACACTTGTTATATACCTTGCTGAGGTTGAATCTTCTTCAGATACACAAGTCACCATCAAATATTTGCTGAAGAATAAAAAATACACCTACAGTGTCACTGATGAGGACATGGCTGAATATTCTACAAAACCATTAAAGGACATTGTTTGGAAATTTTATGACCCTGTACAGTCAACAGTGACTCAACAGTTGCACTTTCTAGAACATGACTTTCTTCGATTAAACCATACCCTGTCTGGTTTTAAACTAATTTTCAAATAAATATCATCTCTTGATGAGGTCTGTTTGTCATGACAGACATGGACTACACTAATATTTAGCCTATTAGCTAAATTGTACACCTAATGGATTCCCTCTGTTCTTCTGCTTTGGGACGAGATGCAGTGATTGGTAATGATTAGCAGTTTGTTTACTACTGACACAGGTGAAATTTACTCTGTGTGAATTAGATGATTAACGAGTATGTTTAACTGGTTTTACTGTATATTATGGGTATATTAGGGTCAGCTTTATCTTGCATATTTGTAACATTTAATTATATTTATAAAGTGTTGGATAGGTAAAGGCATAGTTTAGATAAAACATCTGTTACTCATGTTATGTGTTGTGGTGTCCTTGTTACTCACGTTATGTGTTAGAAAATATTGTGTTAAAATAAAATATGCTTCACATTTCAAAGAATTGTTGGTGGCTGTCTAAAGCATATAGTACCACATATATCTTCAGCAAAGCTGGTCTGGGGAAACAAAGGCATGTGAGAGAAAACTAAACCGCGATTAACTATGGGCTGAGACTTAATGGTGCCCAGCAAAGAATGGTCCAGTAAAGGGTGATGGGTATGGTTTGAGACCAAATGATGAAAAGTTGCTAACTACTATACCAAAGTAGAAGACCCAGGCATTGTGATATCAATTTTACTTTAATAATAAAAATGGCAAATGAGTTATCATGGACACCATGTTACTCACGTTAAATTTTTTCTTCAGATACTTTTCAATCTTATTTTCTTAAACTTAGAATTGATGAACTATCTTTACATTTGGTATTAAACAACTAACACATATAAGTTCTCAAAATAATCCACAGTTATGACATTTAAAGAAAGTTTTATTGGGAGCATGAATGCCACACTTGCTCTCTCGAATGTTGTATATATATATATATATATATATATATATATATATATATATATGCAATAGGAGTGGACATATATTCAGTGTGATAAATGCATTTATCTGAGTCACTGTATGTATAAATACATTTATCCATACAGTGACCATTTATACACACAGTTACTATGTCACAAATCTCTTTAGAATTCATCTAGAATGTTTGGCCTCAGAAGCAGTACTAACCATATTCAGATGGGAATAACTTTAAAATGAAAAATGATACTGTAGCATGGTACTGTGAGCATGAAAATTGTTCAACACAAAATTATCTACAAAATGAGTGGTGTGTAATGTATAGATACCTTATAGATTTTTCACAATTAGCAAAAAAGCAGAAGAAAAAAATGTTGTTCACTTTTTTGACAAACAAATGTGAATAACTTTAAAACAAAAAATGATAGCATGATACTGTGAGCACAAAAATGTTCAGCACAAAAATATCTACAAAATGAGTGGTGTTTCATTTAAAGATATATTTTAGTTTTTTTATAATTAGCAAAAAACAGCATAAAATTCAATTTTCTTTTTCCTTATTGACAAACAAATGTGAATAACTTTAAAATGAAACAAGTAGCATAGTACTATGAGCATGACATTTGTTCAGCAAGAAGTTTTCTATAAAATGAGTGGTGTTTTATTTAATAGCAACCACTATGCAAGGCAGACATACTAGAGGAAAGCTAATCAGAACTCCCAGAAATTATCATTTAAAATAAAGATAAACAGTCAAAACCAAATGTTCCTGCACTGATAGAAAGCATCCCTATTGCATAAATGAAATATACAATGATGAGCTGTTAGATATAGAGGATAATGGATAGTGATCGGACAGTAACCACTCTGTTATTACTTCGAGAGGTTTCCATGGCAACATGGTAAACCTCAAAAGCGTAGCTCGAGAGGTTTACTGTTGTGATGGAAACCTTGAGAAGTAATAACAGCAAGGTTACTGTCCGATCACCATCCATTATATTTTATAGTGTATGGCACTTAGTTTAAAAGGATGTGTCCTTACTTTTGTTTATCTTACTTTGTGCCTTTAGTTTCCGTTTCTCTTTGCCTCGGCTTTTGTCTGCAAAACATGCATGAGCGAGTGGTCCCGCAAACTGTGCTCCTCCTGAATAGCCACAATGGTGTATGCAGGAGATCACTGCCATTAAAACTTCAAGAGTTCTGTGTCACTGCCTACTGTATATGGACAGATCCACCATAAGTAACAAGGAGGAGAAAAAAGATTTTTAGCCAGAAAAAAAATCTGGAAAAGGGGACATGCGTGCACAAAGGAGTTAAAGCTGTTATGGTATAGTTGTGATGTATCCAAGAGGGGTTAACAACCTCTTGATGTCACAACAATACCATAACAACATTATGAACTTGCCAATTTTGACAATAATCAGGCTCTCCCATACATTATAAATGATTTATCTACACTTGTGCTGTTTGACCTCGGACACCTCACTCGTGGCTTAGCCACTCTTGAGGTTACCCAAGGTCAAACAGCACTTGTGTAGATAAATCATTTATCTGACAGCTCACCATTGTATATCATATATATATATATATATATATATATATAGAGAGAGAGAGAGAGAGAGAGAGAATTAAGAAACAGTGGAATCTATTAGTGCCACTATAGTTAGGGTTGAGTACCCCATTTAAGGTTACATTTGAAATTTTGCACCTTAATAATATTGGCACCATACGATGGATTTGCCTGAAATTTGGCATGCACAGTCTGGTACAGTACCGTAGATCTCTGGATCTGCTAAGTTTTGTTATGGTCAAATGTACGGTTGCAAAGCTACAGAGCACACAAAAAATGCAACATTATGGGTTTTTGCACATTTCTTTGCTCGCACCTACAGCCCGCATGTTTTAGGCAGTCAGTCCAAAAACTTCAGGGAACATGCAGCCAGGGTTTCTGGTGTGCCTTTCAAAGATTTCGTATAAAAATATTAAGCAGTTCAAAAGTTATTCAAAAATCACTGAATCCCATTATAGTCCATGGGTAAAGTTAACAAAATATTCAAAAGTGTCACAAATGCAGTTTTTACTGTCGCAAATTACTCCTTTACTTTCATGATTCAGACATTTTTTTTTTTAGTTGGTGGTCAGAGAAATGCTTGGCATTTAAATTTGGGACCCTTTAGGGACACAATTCTTGTTGTGTTCACCTAGTAGGAAGGGGCGGATCAGTGGGGCATCCACAAGGTGAGCTCATTTACAGGGGCACTAGTAATGTAACTTGTTATAACAAGTTAAACAAAAACAAAACACAATCAAACCATTACTTGCATTTTTTTCTTTCTAATTACTCTGACTAGGTTATAAACCCAGCAACTTATCTGGAATTGATATCATTAACTGCAGGTACTGTGGAACAATTTTCAGAAGGACAGTCTTACAGGATTTAGGACACTGTCCTACATGCTGGGCCATTGGAGATCTTAGGGCTCAGCTCCGGGCAGCATGGGCAGAGATTGCATGCCTCAAATTTCATATTCAAGAGGAAATACATTATAAGAACCACCTGCCATTTCCCCAGCATCCAACAGAAAACCTAGACCGCAGGAGGTAGTTGGACAAGGAGGTTGACAGGTGGTTAGGAGAACAAGTGGTGCCCCATCACTCTCTGCTCTCCAACATATTACCTCCAAAACCATATAAACACTACAAACAGGTATCTGCCTCTATCTCTGAAATCAAAAAGAGGCAGAAGACACTGCAGAGCAGGACACTGCGGCACAGGAGCCAGCACAACAAAACTCACCCAAATCAGGAACCAAAACAAAAAAAGCAAAAAGGAAATCCAAAAAACTTCTAATCATAGGAGACTCCATGATTCGGGGAGTTGATACCCATCTCCAGCCAGGGGTAATGGTCAGATGTCTCCCAGGTACATCAGCATGGAGAGGCACTGACCGCATTACTAAAATTGTTCACAAAGCAGGAGAAAACATTGATGTCCTAGTACACATAGGGACTAATGATCTCACCAGCCAGTCAGTTGTGGAGACCAAGGAACACCTGACCAGGCTTGGTGACAAACTATCATCCATTTCGTCTGGCATCTCCTTCTCTGAGATCCTGCCAGTCTGGGAGAGGGGGGGCAGATGGACGGAAGGTCAGAGAAGGGGAGATAGGGGAGCTAAACATGTGGCTCAAGGGCTGGTGCCAGGAAAAAGGACACAGATTTGTAGGGAACTAGCAACAGTTCTGGGAGTGAAAGTTCTTTAAATTTGATGGACTGCATCTGACTAAGGAGGGAGTCAGTGCATTGGGGCAGAAGTTTGACGTCTTTGCAGAATATTTAAACTAGCAAATGGGGAGAGGGGTTCAGCATCCCATATGTCGAATGGGAAGAACACCCTTCCCCCCTCAGCTAGTGGTCAAACAGGGATTCAGCACGTTTGCAGTTCATTTGCATCACCAGGTAAGAAAAAAGGTTTGTCTCCCCATACGACACACAGGGGTAATGCCAAACCTCACCCAACAACTAACACACCGAAATCTGCCCAATGGAAAATCATGTACACAAATGCTCACAGCCTGGGAAATAAGATCCCAGACCTGCAGGCAATAATGTCAGAGGCTAAACTGGACATAGTAGCAATTAATGAAATGTGGTTTACCAGTAACCACACTTGGGAGACTTTAGTACCTGTCTATGTATTGTTCAGAAGAGACCGAGGTACAAAAAGGGGGGAGAAGAGTGGCCCTGTATGTCAATGAAAATATCAAAGCTACAGAAATTCAGAATACACATAAGGAGCCAGAAGAACTGTGGGTCACCCTGGAACCAGGAAATGGGACAGCCATAAGAACTGGGGTTGTCTACAGGCCCCCAGACCAGGGGGAGGACATAGACACATTACTGTTAGAGGATATACAAAACATGACAGCTAAAGGGGAGGTTCTGATAATGGGAGACTTCAACATGCCGGATACAGATTGGTCAATACCAGCAGGAACATCTGCCAGAACTAGACACATAGTGGATTCCCTGCAGGGGGATGGCCTCAAACAACTGGTACAACAACCCACAAGAGACAGGGCTATCCTAGATCTAGTACTGACTAACAGGGAAGGGATCACAGATCTCCAGGTAGAAGGTCACCCAGAGGCCAGTGACCATCACATGGTATGGTTCAATTTGGCTACTACATCTAAATCATCCCATTCCAAGGCAAAAATATGGGACTTCAGAGGAGCTGACTTTGATAAGATGGCCAACAGAGTTAAGCTAGCCCTGGCAAAAAGAAACACAGGTGAGGGGGTACAGGCAAAGTGGGCAAGCATTAAGGATGCAATACTTGAAGCAACATCCCATTGTGTTAGACGGAAAAGGAAGTGCAAAAGAAGAAGGAAACCACTTTGGTTCTCAAATACAGTAGCAGAAAAGGTCAGAGCCAAAAGGCTGGCCTTCAGGAAATATAAGGGAACACAGTGGGATGGAGATAGGGAGGCATACCAAACTGCCCTAAGGGAAGCAGGTAAGGCAGTAAGGCAGGCAAAGTCCCAAACTGAGGAAACACTAGCACGAACAGTAAAAGAAGGTGACAAGACTTTCTATAGATACATTAGTGAAAGGAGAAAGTCCAGAGGGGCATTGCTAAGCTTAATGGAGAAAGGGAGCATGTGAGGAGGAGGACATATAAAAGCATCTATCCTAAATAGATACTTTGCTCAGTATTTACTGAAGAGAAGGTAGGGCAGGGCCCACAGCTCAGCACCATGGACACAGGGGGGGAGGTGAGCACTACTCTCTTCACAAAAGAAAGGGTCCTACAAGAGCTTGCTAAGCTCTGGGTGGATAAGGCAATGGGACCTGATGGCATACATCCCAGGGTACTTAAGGAGCTAAAGGTGGAACTAGCAGAGCCATTAGCAGAACTGTTTAGTGAGTCTCTGAGCACAGGAGAGGTCCCAGAAGACTGGAGAAGGGCTCATGTGATCCCGCTCCACAAGAGTAGTAGCAGGGAGGAGGCAGGGAACTACAGACCAGTCAGTCTTACCTCAGTAGTGGGCAAGATTATGGAGGCACTCCTTAAGGAAAGGATAGTGCAACACCTGGAATCCATAGGGGCACAGGATCCAAGACAGCATGGGTTTACAAAAGGAAGGTCCTGTCAAACTAATCTCAGATTTTTTGACTGGTAACCAGAGTGGTGGACCAAGGGGAGCGGTTGATGTCACCTACCTTGACTTCAGCAAACTTTTGACACTGTTCCACATAGAAGATTGATAAATAAGCTGGGTAGTCTCAGGGTGGGTCAGAAGTTGGTCAACTGGGTGGCAAACTGGTTGACTTGACAGAAAACAGAGAGTGGTGGTAAATGGTATACAGTCAGAAGAGATGCAAGTCACAAGTGGGGTACCTCAGGGATCAGTCCTGGGGCCAGTCCTCTTCAACATCTTCATTAGTGACCTTGCAGATGGACTAGAGGGTAAGGCTTGTCTGTTTGCAGATGACACCAAGATCTGCAACAGAGTAGATAATCCAGATGGGTGGGCAGGAATGAGAAGAGATCTGGATAAACTAGCAAAATGGTCAGAAGAGTGGCAACTGAGGTTTAATGCAAAGAAGTGCAAGATCATGCACATAGGGAAGAGAAACCCTGAAGCCACCTATAGGCTGGGAGGGAATTGCTAGCAGTCACAAAGGAAGAAAGAGACTTGGGCATCATCATCACTGATGAACTGAAATCATCCAAGCAGACCTCTAAAGCAGTAGGTAAGGCTAGGGAGGGTGTTAGGGTGTATTAGTAGGGGTATCACAAGTCATAAGAGGGAGGTAATAATCCCTCTTTACAAGACACTGCTTAGGCCCCATCTGGAGTACTGCATGCAGTATTGGAGGCCACACCTTCACGAGGACATTAACCAAATTGAGGCAGTCCAGAGAAGGGCAACCAAAATGGTGCAGGGACTGCATCGGAAGACATATGAGGACAGAGTAACAGAGCTCAATATGTATACCCTTGAGCAAAGGAGGGAGAGAGGTGATATGATCGAGGCATTCAAACACCTTAAAGAAATTAACAAGGTGAAAGAGTCCAACATGTTTAAATATAAGAAAAATAGCAGGACAAGAGGACACAGCATGAGATTAGAGGGGGCCGATTAAGGGGGAATGTGAGGAAATTCTTTTTCACACAAAGGGTGGTGGATGCATGGAATGGCCTACCTCAAGAAGTGGTGGCTATGAATACAGTTCAGGGCTTCAAACAGGCATGGGATAGGCATAAGGGAGCAATACAAATGAGTATGAATAGATAGGCCACTGACAGAGCAAAGGCCGATAGCACATTTATAAGGTCGAAAAAGATATGGGCAGACTGGATGGGCCTTGCGGTCCTTATCTGCTGTCAACTTCTACTAGAGCACTGAGAATGCTAGCCATGTCTTTTGTGGGGGGGGGGTAAAACACTCCAGAATTATGTTTTTAAAATTTTTGTAAAAAGTAGTGTCGCAAAGTACTTTCTCATATGCGACACTTTTGTGATTTAGTGTCGTGATTTGCGAAAGTACTGTGCAACACTATGCTCAAAACAATAGGGAATCTTTGCCTCTCTGCTACAAAAGAACGGTTTGGTCTTTTGGGCTGAAATTTGCAGGGAAGAAAGCCAAGATCCAATAGATGTGCATTTTTTTGGCTCAGTGACAAAATATTAGAGGACAGCAAAGTTAAGGCACTCCAAAGTTGACAATTTTCCCATAGGATGACATTACGGTGTCCACCGCACCTTTCACGGCCCATATTTCGAAAACGGTTTGATATACAGACTTTTCATCAGAAAAATGCTTAGTCCCCCATTAGGGGGCTAAGTAAAAACTAGCCTGGAAAGTCATTAATAATATGAGATGATAATTTTTTTTTCTACGTCATACGGTTCCTGAGATATAAGATATTTAGTGTTCCAAGTGCTCATTTTCAGTATGAAGGCCGTTATTATGGCTACATTCTTTATATTCACTGTGCTTCTGAATGCACCTTTTTGGGACAAAAAGCATGTGCATTTCCATTACTGTTACTATTATCATTTGCGTTTACATTTCCGCTTGTGCTTCCATTACCATTTGCATTACCGTTTACATTTGAGTCAATGTGTGTGTTACCGTTTGTGTTTGCATTACTGTTTGCATTACTGTTTCCTTTTGCATCACTCTTTTCATTACCATTTGCATTTCCATTAACATTATCATTTAGGTTTGCACGTGCGTTTGCATGACTGTAACCGTTTGCATTTGCGTAACCATTTGCATTTGTGTTTCCGTTACAGTTACCGCTAACATTTGCGGTTGCATTCCATTTCTGTTTGCATTACTGTTTTCTTTTGCATCACCGTTACCATTAGCGTTACCATTGCTGTTTGTGTTTGTACTTGCATTTCTGTTGCCATTTGCGTTTTCATTTGCGTCACTGTTATCAATAGCGTATCTGTTTACGTTATTGTTACCGTTTCCACTTGTGCTTGTGTTAATGTAACCGTTTATGTTTGCACTCCATTTGCATCATTGTTAAAATTACCATTAGCATTTGTGTTTACGTTACCGTTACCATTTGCGTTCACATTTCTGTCACTGTTACTGTTAGCGTCTGCATTTGAGCTTGCGTTTCTGTTTCTGTTTGTGTTACCATTTCCTTTTGCATCCCCGTTACCATTAGCATTGCCATTATTGTTTGCTTTTGTATTTCTGTTTCCATTGCCATTTCCGTTTCCATTTTCATTTGGGCCACCATTACTGTTATTCTTTCTGTTTCTGTTTACATTACTGTTGCCATTTACGTTTGTGTTTGTGCTTGCGTTTATGCAACCTTTTGTGTTCGAATTTTTGTTTTCATCACTGCTATTTTTGCCATTAGCATTTGCATTAATGGTACTGTTACCATTTGCATTTGCTTTTGCACTTGCGTTTACTTTAATGTTAACGTTTATCTTACTGTTTGTGCTTGGGTCACCATCACTGTTAGCGTTTGAGTTTCTGATTGTGCTACTGTTTGCATTTGTGCTTCTGTTATCATCAACGTTTGCTATTTTGTTACTGTTTGCATTTACATTTCTGCTTGCATTTATGCTACCGTTTACGTTATTGTTTCTGCTTGTGTCACCGTTGGCCTTCCTGTTTGGGTATGTGCTTAAATGTCACATTTTTTGTGTGATTATAACTTTACACCTGTTGAACAGATTTGTGTGGCATTTGCAATACTTGGTCTACTATGGTATTTCTGTACATTTACCAATTTTCATTTGATGTTTTTTGGACAATAAAGCACCAAAAATTAGGAGGCAGTATAGCGCAGTGGTCTAAGGCTCTGAGCTGTAAATCTGGTGACATCCAGCAGACCAGACCTGGGTTTGAATCCCACAGCTTCCACTTGCATACTGTGTGACCCTGAGCAAGTCACTTAATCTCATTGTGCTCCCAGGTCGCTCCTGTAAAAAAGCTTTCAGCTTAGTGTGCTATACCTGGTTAAATAACTAAAAAAAAATGTATTGTTCAGCACTCATACTCTGTTTTAACCTTGTGCTGCTCTGGAACCGTTGAAGAGATTTGGATACGATTTGGTATATGTGGAGTGGAATGGTACATCTATTGATTTACCAATTCCTATTTCACTGGTACATATGGCTTTGCACAATGAAGTGCAAAAAATAGTTTTTCCTATTGTTTGTACTAACTTGCATGATACATAGTGCTGCCAGTGTGTGGTTTATTGGTCTGAAACATGGTGTGTAGAAAGACCTTTGTTCAAGGAATATGCCAGCTTTTGTTTGGTGAAAAAATGTTGTTCCGTTCCAGAGTTATTGCCATTTGAAGTTGGCCCTCCTTGTGGTTAAAGATTTTTCGGCGGCCAGGTCTGCCATTTTAGCACATTTTCAACTGTGATTTCTGCCATTTTGTTGTGGAAGACTTCTTAAAGGTGCAGAAATGTAAAAATTGAATATCTCTGTAACGGTTTGGTCTTTTCACATGAAATTTGGAGGGTGTTGAGTGGATGTCCTGGAGATGAGAATTATGCTGTCTACATGGTGGGAAAATAATTTGCTGCAGACATACTGCATGATGCAGTTGTTTAGAGTTCTGCATGGTACTACTGGCTTGAAATTTATAGCTAAGGTAACTCTACTGGTACGGTGGTGTCTTACAGCGGTGTGGTGTGTAAAACATTAACAGGTGCAGAATGATGCCACTCTGACGAATAAAAATTTGGTTAATTCTGCTTCAATAACTTTTGAACCGTGTGTCTGATTTGCCTGGCATTTGGACTGTAGAAAGATTTCAAATACATCTTTGAATGTGAACATTTTTGGGTCACTGGCAGCTACAGTTGCTGAATTGTGCCTGTAAAGTTGTTTGCTCATGGCGCTGTGTGACCACTGAACAGATGTTCACACAATTCTGGACACTCAGTGTTCTATGGTACTTGTCTTCTTTTACCAATTTTTGGTTCTGTCAGATATTTGGTTCTTGTGTAGCAAAGTGGCAACAATTTTCTTTTTGGCAGTCTTGCACAGTTTTCTGGTGTGATGCTGTGCAACTGTTGAACAGATTTGGATAAGATTTGTTATACATGTTGTGGCATAGTACATGTCTTCATTTACCAATTTTCATGTCAGTCGGTCATACAGTTTCTGTGCAGCGAAATTACAAAAATTCACATGGTGGGAGCCCGGGGTCCAAAGGGTCCTGTACTCTCACCACCCCATACCATTCACTATTTATTGTGCACATTCTCAAAAAGAAGGGAAATTCATGGCAAAAAACTCAGTTTAATGAATCATTTAGGGTTGTTCCACAGCGACAAAAGTGAGGACATTTGGTGTTAAGGTTGAAAACCCTAACTGCTCATCCCCCCACCCCACCACACACACACACACACACACACACACACATATATATATGCAAGTAGGGGAAGGACCAAGGCAACACAACCAATCACACACAACCAGCAGGAGGTGTATACATGTGTTACCATAACAAGTAGGTAAGAAATCTAACTTCAGGTTTCATACAGTATTTCCAATCTTGTTTCACAAGGTTAGTTCACTTAAAAGTGAAACAAGGTGGCACTAGCGAAAACTGTGTACCTTGTTACTTTTTCAACATACGGGTGATGAAAGGTGTCATGGGTGCCGCAATGTTAGTCAATGGGAAATTGCTCATTTTTGGAACAGTGTAACTTTGTCATGTGGAAGTATTTTAGCACCAAAGCAGGAAAAGGCACATCTGTGGGACTAGGGATAGCCACCCTGCAAATGTCAGCCCAAAGGACCCAACTGTTTGCTTGCAGGATGATGGCAAAGATATGAGTCATCAGGAGCATACTTTCACAAAATTCTGTCACAAACATGAAAGTGTCACAAATGGAACACACAACAGTGTCACATTTGCAAAACCATGCAAACTAGTGTCACAAAATACTATCGCAAACACAAAAGTGTTGCAAATGCATAGCACTTACTGTAGCATTTGTGAAAGTGATTTTTGAAAGTATTTCAGGGATTGTGTGAAAATCCTGTTTTGGGTCTTGTACACCCCAAAATACCATATGTGTAGTCTGTTGTGTTGATGGCAGCATGTGGCCCAAGATGGCCAGTTGTCTGTAGTGATATGTGTTTTGCAGTGTGTGGAATGTCTGGTATCAGAGTTAGCAGTGATGACCTCATGCCACAGCCCGATGGGAGCATGTGTGTGTGGTTTCATGGTTTAGATAGTTGTATGTTGTGTGTGGTGGTGGTGGGGTTGGGGGGAATGCGCGGTTAGGGTTTTCAACCTTAACACCAAATTTCCTTGCTTTTGTCACTGTGGAACAACCCTAACTGATGCATTAAATGGAGTTTTTTGACATATATATATGTGTGTATATATATATATAATCTTAATTTTGACCACAACATTTTAAGATAGTCATTTCATGGCTTCCCTTATAAACATGACATATAGCATTTATGCAGTAGTATATTGGCTGAAATGTCATTTTACACCAGAAGTGTGAAAATGTGTCTCGTCCAGAATTTTAAAAATGGCACCAGACATGTTTATGAGGTAATGTGGTAAAATGGTTATGTTGAAAGTCTGGAGTCAGAATAATGAAAATTAGTGAAGTTATGTGTGAGTGTTGAAATACTGCAACTTTCACTCATAGCCTGAGCATTTTACCATGTTTGTACACCAAATTTTCAGCATAGCCTTATTATTACCCCACCTCATGAACTAGAAGGCAAACATTTTCAAATCCCCACTGACATGTGATTTCACACCACAGAAATGTCATTCCATTTCACTGAAATGTCAGTCCACATCATAATTTCAAAAACACAGTTTGGCCAGGATCTGAAAAATGACAGGTGTCACATTTATGAGGTGGTTTGAAAAAAATGGCTATGTTGAATATTTGCGGTCAAAATATTTAAAATTAACAAATTTATGAGCAAGCATAGAAACATTTCAATGTATGCTCATAACTTTGCATTTTTACATAGTTTGACCCAAACATTTCAACATAGCCATCTTCTGACCCCACCTCATGAACAATGGTGGTGAAAATGTGACCACAAAATCACATTTCTGGTTAGATTTGCATAATTACACCACCACTGGTCATGAGGTGGTGTCCCAAAAAGGCCATGATGAAAATTTGGGGTCAAAATATGCAAAAATGATAAAGTTATGAAGCAAAGTTCCAAATCCCATTGAAATACATTGAACCACACTTACCTTAGTTTCTCATATTGCAGTTGCCAGTTCCAGCAACAAGACATGTCTTTTATCGGAGAGTGGATCTACACCCTGGGACATGTTCAGATGAGTAAGAATGTGAGAGGTGTGGGGGTGGGTTGGTGGGTGCTGAGTGGAAGGTCATGGTTGGGGTGGGTGGGGGTGTGGGTGTGAATGTGTCAGATCAGCGGGACACCATTTTTTACAGGTATTTAAAAAAATAATCAAGGGATGGTTTTCTTTATTTCAGATAGTATTCTGACACTGGGGATTGGACACCCCAGTGTCAGAATATTTTAGTGCAAATGGGGACAGGTGATCTGGAGGGAAGGGGGGTCATGAGAAATTATACTGGGGTGGGAACCCCAGTCTGCCTATATTTCATATATATAAAAAGAAATACTGGGAAGGGTGGGCAGGAAATCTGGAGGGGAGGGGGTGAAAGAAGTGGTACCAGGGTAGGCACCCTGGTCCACTTAATTATTTTCATTACATAAATAGACAGACAGACAAATAGTCAGACAGACACAGAAAGATAGGGAACAGGGGATTGCTGGCTCATTGCTTCAGCTGAAGACATCAGCACAACTTGCAGCTGCAGCTTCAGCAGTCAAGAAAATCCTTCTATTCTCATACAGAGAATGTAGGTGAATGGCTCTTCTCACTAAGCTGGGCACCTTGCGTTTTGGGGTGCCTAGAAAAAGTATTTCTGCCCATGATTTTAATGGCATCTGTTTAGCTAGGTTCAGATGTTTGTTTTTTAAAATTACACCATTTTTATTTATTTTCCATATTTTTAAGTTTGGGGGGAGGGAAACAACATGGCAGCTCTCACAGCACAAAAACAGTTTTTCTTATTGTGAGAAGCAAGTGGTAAAAAACCAAAAATGGTCAGAAACATATAGAATAATACATGGGGTGGTGTGTTAAATGAGATTTTGCACATACCCAAGGTGTAGGATTCTAAATAAACCCCGAGAGTGAAGCTCGAGGGGTTTATTTAAGCATCCAGCACAAAGGTGTGTTTAAAATCTCAAGTTAAACACATCACCCAATGTTTTATTTTATATAATTGCTGGGGAGCATTTTCTCACCACAGCAATTATTTAAAATATAACAGTCATGGTACAATGAAGTGCTGTCAGCAGGCACGGCCAAACAGCTACTGAAACCTTTTTCTTTTCTTTTTTTTTAAAAAAAAAGGTTTAACTGAGCATTACAAGTTTAATGAAAGACTCAAACTCCACTGCTGAAAGGCAAGGATTTTCTTTTGTTTTGTTTTTGTCACATTCATTTATCGTCATGTGATAGTGGCAGTCAGGTATCTGGCACTGTGTAAGGGGAGAGCGGCATCAGACTCATGTGTGGAATAAAGGAAACCAGGCACATGTTAGCCCTTAAAACCCACAGGTTATAATGACAATTTATAACCAGGTTTCCATATGGGAGAAAATGCTTCCCAGTTATTATATAGATTTTTTGGTGTTGTATCAGAATGTTATCCTAAAAAACTCTACTGAGCATGCACAGAACAAGTAAAATAAATCCTTAAACCTTTGCAACTCTGGAACAATTTAATATTTTTTCATGAAATCTTCTAAAAGACATTACCTTGGCACAGCACGATTTTACCCTGAAAGTTTTGTGAAAAAATTCCATTTCATGTAGGCTCTAGGTGAGGGCAAACCCAAATCCCATGTTAAATTATATCACAGTATTTGATGTCTTGTAAATGTAGTAATTAATTTTTTTAGCGATTTCCTTCTCCCTCTCCCCCAGGACACATCTGGAAATGAGCTGTTATCAGCTCAGTATGTATTTCCTGGTTAAACTTTTAAATAAATAAATATAGGGAAAAAATTAGAAATCTACAGGAAAATCACACATGCACATCTCAGAAACTGCATAAGCTGCTGTCACAAAACTTTCGACAGATTTAGACCTTGCCACTTAGACAACAGATGCAAAATTTCAGCTAATTACATCAACCGATTCCAAAGATATTAAAGTGAAACTTTAGGGGTTTAACATAGAACCTCTCACTCAACCCTAAATATAGGGGCTCTACTGTGCCCCTATAATAGATAGATAGATAGACAGACAGACAGACAGACAGACATATATACATATGTGCAACAGGCATGGACATTAATCAACCTAGATTATTCATTATCTCACTGCAAAACAGTGAGCAGTGAGATAAATGCATTTATCTAAACAGCTGCATTTATCTCAATAGCTGCTGCATCATCAGTCCCCCTCCACTCAGCCAGCTGGCACTACTTCCTAACATTAGTTTCACTATAGCCCTCTGAACATATAAGCTCCCCATCATGTACATGTAAACCCTTGTTATCCGGGGTTACTAGAATCCCAGTAAGACCTAGTGGTAGGCAGGGTAGGCAGCCTGTGAAACTCCAGTTAAATGGGTTTCACACTGTCTCACTCTGTTCTCAGTCTCAGCTGAGACTGAGAGATGACATCACCAATAGAACTGTCACAGCTGTATAAGCCACATTGGAATCTGCAGCAGAGGGAGTTAGATAGAAAGTTGGGAGTTTTCAAAGTCAGTCTCCTATTTGCCCTCAAGCAGGAAGGGAGTTCCTGTTTACCTTCTGAAAGCAAGAAGGTCAGTGTCCAGTGTTCAAGTGGTGGAGGCCGCTGGTCCAGATCTCAGTGCCCTCTTCTCCGGGGAGGAAAGAAGGAAGTATCCCCATGTAGATTCCAGGGGCAATCCCCTAATTTCTGCTGAAGAAAGAAAGCTGCCTATTACAGTTTCAGTTTGTGCTTGAAAAGTGGAAAGAGTTGTACTTCGCCTGTGGGGCACCTGCAACAAAAGGGTGAGTGTTTTGCTCTAATTTGAGAGGGCAAAAATTGTGTTTCTTCAGCCTGGGAAATGTGAAGAAATCTGGGATTTAAACTACTATTTGGGAGGCCTATAGTACTAGGACAAGCAAATGGAGTAGTGTCAAAAGCTAAAGTGCTATGTGAAGTCAAGTAATATTGTAGATGGGGTGCAACAGTTCATCCACCGTTTAATCTACATTTCGAAGTTTCAGTTTGTCCAGAGAAATGGCCAGGTATGGGATGTGGGAGCTGGAGGTGAGAACCCCCCCCCATCTTTAGTAACCAGGTCCACCTCTATGGATTTCTGCTGTGATTGCTACTTACCTCATGTGCTTGGCCAGTGATGAGGGAAGTACCCAGACGTGAGTCGCAAATGGGAAAATCTCTCTAGGAGTCACAGACTCTAAGTGATGTGGGGAGCCACAACAAGTAAAATGGGTTCATTCTTCCAATGAACTGCCAGTCAAGTGGCCGGCAGGGGAGCCGGGCCAGTCGAGCTGTGTACCCAAAGCACGTGCAAGTCCAGGCTATGTGCCTGATGGGTCCAGAGCCTGAAAACTGGTTCATTCTTCCAGTGGACCACCTTGTAGTCTCTAATCTGCATTATCAGTAAACGTAGCCCCATGGGGGTCCATCTATGCTTTGTTGTGTTCAGCTAGTTGTGAATAAAAGCCACACTGTAAAATCCCATTCCTGGTTCTGGACATTACAGTTATTTCTTCCTGTGTTCGGATTTACTTGGGTGCCCCTGTGCAGAGTAGCCAAACCTAGGTCCCCTTGTGCCAGGTAACCTCATCCTCCCTGAACCTAGGTCCCCATCAGGTATTGCTGCCAGCACCAACAGCATGCCACCTGTCATTTTGGCAAAAAGGCAGGGTTGGGGGTTACAAAAATGGAGGCACCGCTTTGGATTTGTTCGGGAAGGAAGGTGCTTGGGCAAGTGGGCTAGCGTTTTGGCTATCTGGCAGTGGGTAGCCCAAAAAAGCTGAAGCAATTTCCCTAGTGTGTTGCTGTGGGCTGTGAATCTTGTGCTGCTGTTTAAAAAATGCCAACTGTTTACCAAGGAGCTGTAAAGCCAAAGAGTGTGCCCTTGCCCTGCATCAAAATTGTTTACAGTGCTTTTGCCTGCTTTTAAAATGAATTCTGTGAAGGAAAGTGTGGAAAACTAGGGGTAGCAACAGAGAAATTATGCCCTGGACATTTGAAATGGTTTTAAAATGAATTCTGTGAAGGAAAGTGTGGAAAACTAGGGGTAGCAATAGAGAAATTATGCCCTGGACGTTTGAAATGCTTTTAAAATAAATTCTGTGAAGGAAAGTGTGGAAAACCAGGGGTAGCAACAGAGAAATTGTGCCCTGGACGTTGGAAATGCTTTTAAAATGAATTATTGGGAAGGAAAGTGTGGAAGACTAGGAGTAGCAACAGAGAAATTATGCCCTGGACGTTGGAAATGCTTTCTGTGTAAATTGAGAGACTGCAGAGTTAATGGCTATGTTATATGGTTGAAATGGGCTCCCGCTGTGGAGTCAGTTGGAAAAAAAAAGTGCATTTTACAGTTTAAATTTGCCTGCTCGATGATCGCTGTGAGGAGAGGAGCCCTTGCGAGGAAGAAGAGGCTCATTTGCATGGCATTGTGTGGTTGGTCAGATTGCCATTAGTCCCACCCCTCAGCCAGCTCTTCTGAGACTGCCTCAGCATTCGAGAGGGAGACAGAGTGTAGTGCGTGTACTGGCAGTGGAGGAGCATCGCGGAGTATTCAAAGCGCTGTAAACATTCAAAAAATTGACTTTTGAGTTTAAAATCGGGCTCAACCCGCAAATCGATCGTGAAAATAGCGAGTTTGGTGGTTAAAACGACTATCGCTAAGACTGCCCTCCCATTTGTGTTTCAAGGCCTTCAAGAACTGGCTATAGGCCGTTTTACCCCATTGCAGCAAGTTGCTACTAATAGCAGTGAGTAAACCTTCATAAAACTGCTCAATCAGTGATTTTCAGTAATGCCGTATAAAATGTGTGTGCAGCAGTGTAGTCGCTTTGCAAGTAACGACTGTGTGAAGTCCTGCCAGCAAGTACAAGTCTGTAAAGCCTTTGAATGTGTGCATGGAAGTGAAAATAGCCTCAGTTTAAAGTTTGTTGCTAGAGAGAGACTGTGGGTTGTAGCAAAATGCAACACTAGTAGAAGCAGGCAATCCTGTGCTAAAACCTGAAGCTTTTAAAGGACTGTGAGTCAGATGAATGTTACCAGCTTGTGAAAAGTCCAAGGAAAATCCTGTAAATGTGTGTAAAGTCAGAACAAAGCAAGTTGTGCAGTTTGAGCAAAAGTTATCAGTAGCTGGTGTAAATCAGGTGCGCAGTGGCTTGACCCAGATTCTAAATGTTGATGCACAGGAGTGCTGCCATTACAGGGTGGGGTAGTAAAGTAAACACAGCAGCAGAGGAACCATTTTAAAGCTACAGAGTGTGTTCATTAAAGTGTGACTTTCAGTTACAGTGAACTTTTGTTTATTTTTCTGCAGTTATGGCCTCAGGACCAGCTTGTTACCCGGATCATGCCCGGGTTGCAGTAACAGCAGCAGTAAATAGACTAAGAGATATTGAAAAGTGGTGCTATGGAGGACAACTGCCTCCTGATGTGGCAATTCCTAATTATCCAGTGTGTGTATGCCAAATATGCTTGAGTGCTGGAAGGGATGTCTTCATGATTCCTCACTGTGCTGGATGCCTTCAAAAATATGGCTTGTACAAAGTGCCTTCAATTTGTTTGGCCCCCACATGGACAAAAATTCAGGAATCTGCAGTTGTCAGCACACAGCACCAGGCAGAGCCTGTGGAGGAAGGCCCCCTTGGGGAAGTGTGGCACAAAGCTAGAGGGTGCAGAGTTAGAGACAGAATCAGAAGTTGAAGTTTTGGATGCTGGATCTCAGAAAGAAAGTTCGGATAAAGCATCAATAGACCCCTGGGTGGGGGGGCCTAGCCCAAGTCTCTTAGGTGAAGATGAGATGCGGGAGGCCTTTGAATGGGAGGTGTCGACCTCCATGCCTAGTGATGAATGTATAGTCTCAGGTGTGAGAACGACTGCTCACTCCTGGGCACAGATCCTCAGTGAAGAGGAAGATGAGGGGGAACCTATGTGGCCTTGTGAGAAAGGAACTGGTACACAGCCTCAAGATCTTGCCTCAGAGGAATGTATTGAAGATGGTGGTGATGCCACTGCCCTGGCTTTACAGGAGGAAGAAGTCAGGGATCCGTTTCTAATTTCCTTAAGAATGTGAAGCTGGCAGAACCAGGACTGGCCACCCCCAAGCCAGGCCAGCAGTCTCAGATTGACCAAAGCAAGTAAAGAGGAGAGACTGGTTCGTAGAAAGGCAAATGAAATCTATGGTATGACCTTTCCTACCTTTCCTCAAAAAGTCTGGGAGGGGATTAAGGACTGCAGGAAATCCTAGCTCTGGGTTGAAGCAATGAAAAGTGTGCATCCTGGGGCCAACAAGCATGTAAAGAATAGACTGTTCCACGAAAAGTATACCTAGTGGAAGAGAGGCAGGACACTGTTTATGGACAGAGTGAGAACAGTGGACAGAGAGGGACGTGAAATCTCCCACTGTGTGAATTATGTGCGCCCAGACTGGGTAATAATTCAAGCCCCTGACCCCCGGTACTATTGGCCTCAGTGCAAGTACCTCCCAGCAATTAAGCCCGTGCCTACAAAATGGAGAGACGAGCAGTGGTAGTCAATACTGCCACACCAGACTGTGAAGTGCCCTTATTGATCCACCAATATGAATAACCAGGACTCAGGTGCCCCACATTCATCATTCTACAGTGTACTGTCCTGTCCAGTAACCATCCACTGGCCCACCAGATGACTTCAGATCCAGAGAGGACACCAGCCCAGCTGTTTCCTGTTCATCGCCTGGTAATCAGATGATGTCGGACCAACTGTTTATCTTTTTGTTCCCGTTCTAAGGTTCCGTCTCCAGAGATGACATCAGCCCAGCTGTTTCCAGATGTGCCCTCCTATGGTTCCCGGAAGATGTCCGCCCAGCTGTATCAGAAGAAATGCTGCCAGGGAGAGTATTCAGCTGCGGTGCAGATTAGGTGCCTAGTCTTGTACTACAAGTGGCTGGTAAGTCCAAACTTTCCTATCTTTATGACATTGCAGCACACACCCTACACTACAGACTTCAAAATGTGTGAACTGTCCGCAAAGACTCTCCCCTTCAGGACTTTGGCCTGTTAGAACTGTGCTTTACTGGGCTCCGGCCCAGGAGAGACTCTTTATTGGACTAGACTTCGGGCCTTGTGGTCACTAGTTGGGACTTTTAGGGCACTCCATCCCCCCAAATGTGTATTGTAAATAATGTCATTGTTGTATTCTAATGTAAATACTGTTTTTCTACCTTTTTTCTAAAAAATCTTTTGGGGATTTTTCAGTGTTTTGTATGGTAGGGGTTTTAGATAGACTGTGTATGCAGATTAGGAGTGTGTGTTTGTCTTTCTTTTTCTTACAGGTGTTCCTGGGAAGACAGAAGAGAAGACAAGAAGAGGAGGAGGGGCTCATCGGAGTTCCTCATCAGTGCTTTATTGTGTAGAAATTTAAAGTACTGTGGTGTTATTGTTATGGTGGTTACTGTATTAACCTTTTCCTTCCACAGGTGTGGTTGTGGGGGTAGGGAGGAGGTATTAATGTGGTATTTTAATGTTGTGGTTGCAGGTTGCCCAAGGTCGGGGAGGTCCCCGGGTTGTTTTTGTTTTTGTTTTGGGGTATTATGTTAGTGGCAGATAGGTTTTCCCTAGAGGGTTAGGGGGGACAGACAGGCTCTGGTCCTGAATGGCCATAGGAACTGCAGTGCTGATCTATCAGGGATATGCTCTGGATGTTTCTACCAGAGCAGTAGGTGTCCATAGTAAGTGGATAGTGTAGAGGCTGATATGTCAGCTACAGGCCTCTAGGCCCTTAGTGTTGCCTGCCTGTGCTTGCACATGGTAGGAGGGGTCCTGATCACCCCCTCTGCAGGTAGCACATAGGGTGGGGTGGCCTAAGACTGGGTGCATAATGAATGGGGACAGTGATTTTCCTGGTCAAGGGCTAGTGTAACCCCTTGTTACCTGGGGTTACTAGAATCCCAGTAAGATCTAGTGGTAGGCAGGGAAGGCAGCTTGTGAAACTCCAGTTAAATGGGTTTCACACTGTCTCACTCTGTTCTCAGTCTCAGCTGAGACTGAGAGATGACACCACCAATAGAACTGTCGCAGCTGTATAAACCACATTGGAATCTGCAGCAGAGGGAGTGAGATAGAACGTTGGGAGTTTTCAAAGTCAGTCTCCTGCTTGTCCTCAAGCAGGAAGGGAGTTCCTGTTTACCTTCTGAAAGCAAGAAGGTCAGTGTCCAGTGTTCAAGTGGTGGAGACCGCTGTCCAGGTCTCAGTGCCCCCTCCGGGGAGGAGAGGAAGTAAAGTATCCCCATGTAGATTCCAGGGGCAATCCCCTAATTTCTGCTGAAGAAAGAAAGCTGCCTATTACAGTTTCAGTTTGTGCTTGAAAAGTGGAAAGAGTTGTACTTCGCCTGTGGGGCACCTGCAACAAAAGGGTGAGTGTTTTGCTCTAATTTGAGAGGGCAAAAATTGTGTTTCTTCAGCTTGGGAAATGTGAAGAAATCTGGGATTTGAACTACTATTTGGGAGGCCTATAGTACTAGGACAAGCAAATGGAGTAGTGTCAAAAGCTAAAGTGCTGTGTGAAGTCAAGTAATATTGTAGAGGGGGTGCGACAGTTCATCCACCGTTTAATCTACATTTCGAAGTTTCAGTTTGTCCAGAGAAATGGCCAGGTATGGGCTGTGGGAGCTGGAGGTGGGACCCCCATCTTTAATAACCAGGTTCAACTCTACGGATTTCTGCTGTGATTGCTACTTGCCTCATGCGCTTGGCCAGTGATGAGGGAAGTACCCAGACGTGGGACTCAAATGGGAAAATCTCTCTAGGAGTCACAGACTCTAAGTGGTGTGGGGAGCCACAACAAGTAAAATGGGTTCATTCTTCCAATGAACCGCCAGTCAAGTGGCCGGCAGGGGAGCCGGGCCAGTCGAGCTGTGTACCCAAAGCGCGTGCAAGTCCAGACTGCGTGCCTGGTGGGTCCAGAGCCTGAAAAACAGTAGAAATGGTTCATTCTTCCAGTGGACCGCCTTGTAGTCTCTAATCTGCATTATCAGTAAACGTAGCCCCCATGGGGGTCCATCTATGCTTTGTTGTGTTCAGCTAGTTGTGAATAAAAGCCACACTGTAAAATCCCATTCCTGGTTCTGGACATTACAGTTATTGCTTCCTGTGTTCGGATTTACTTGGGTGCCGCTGTGCAGAGTAGCTCAAACCTAGGTCCCCTTGTGCCAGGTAACCTCATCCTCCCCGAACCCAGGTCCCCACCAGGTATTGCTGCCAGCGCCAACAGCATGCCACCAGTCATTTTGGCAAAAAGGCAGGGGTGGGGGGTTACATACAGATTACCAACTCTATCTGAAACATTCAGCTTTCTCAGATCTGCTCCTGAACTGTCTACAAGGACTAGCACACACTACAAGAAATAGTGAATTTTTATTTATTTTTTTAAACTACAGCAACACGTTATATGCCCCCTTCACTTCGAATCTGCTGCACTACACTGTCAGTCTGCCACTCCAGGGTCACAACTAGTACTGTACCACACTGGTATCTTGCGCAGTACTATCTCTGATTCTGCTAACACAAAAGACACATACCTTATTTCCTGTATATATTTTCATCCTCGCAAACCGCTAAACAGCCATGAACACTCAATGTGCACACTCAGTAAACCAGTCACTCTTCTCACTCCTGTCAAATTCAACAATCCATTGCCAGATCCATCAGATGGTCACATTTACTTTAATAAATAAAAAGGAAACAAAGTAAACAAATACTATCTGATGTCAGCTCTGTTACTAAGGGAGCTGACGCAGGTACCAACACTCCTGGGCATTCTGCCGCTTGGTAAGCTGTGCCACCATCTTGCACAGAAAATTCCTGCAGACCGCTTGCTCCACAAATAGCAATGCACATAAGGAATGTCATGACCATCAGGAAGGATATTAATGCATTCTTAGCAAATGCCTACCAACCATTGGACTAAGCATAAGAACACCAGAAAAAGCATCATGTCTTCTGACATTTCTATTTAAGAAAAATTGATAACCAAAATCTACCTCTGCCTCCTAATTCTACCCTATTGCATAAACTGAATATGCCATGGGAACCTGTGGGATAACTGACTTATATATGCACACAAGCATTTTGACCTTGGTCACATCACTTGTGGCTGGCACCACTCATGAGGTTACCCAAGGACAAACTGCTCTTCTTCAAATAAATTAGTTATCATCCAAGTCCCCATTACATATCCCTTATAAATATTTATACAAGAAGTGTGTGTCTGGATTAGCCAAGTTAAAACTACCATCTTATGAACAACTTATAAGATAGTACTACTGTTTCACGTGTAGTAATACTATCTTGCAAAGCTGGGTATGTCACAATGGAAAACTCAGCCATCGAGAGAGCAACTTTAACAGTGCTGATGACATCACAGTAGCTATGTACAGCACTGAACCCAGCAGATATGAGATGCTTTGTAGACTTTTTTGTTTTCTAGTTTGCATCGGTATTGCTTGTATTGATTTGTACTGTATTGCTTTGCTTCTCTTATGCTGAGCCATTCAACAGAAGGGCACAGTTCACATTTTGTACTGTTTTCATTTAGTAAACTTTTTGTCAGTTTCATCTCAAAACCACATAAACACCTGTTGTGCGAAACAAATATAAGATAGGTGAGAGTGAGATATTAGAAACTATAATCGACCTCTTCTGACCTCTCTCATTGCTTCATTACTTGTGAGGTCAGGAGGCCATGTATACCTCATTAAGATATTTTTACAGTCTCATTCTCACCCATGTCATATCCCATAGATATAGATATACAGTAAATACAGATTTACGTATAGATACAGATATACATATATATTACATGGTTGGAACTTTTTCTCATAAAAAACATCAGATATTTCCCTATATCTGATAGCAATTAACACCACGTAGGAAATTACACAGTTTATTACAATATAATGAACAACCTATTTACTAACCATTACAAGTATAGTCTCACTACATACACATTATTACAACACTGCCTGTTAACATGTGCAACAACCACCTGAATGACATATGTAACAACCTACGAACCATCCAAATTATAGCCCTAACAACTTCTTCAGCTATAAATCCCTGGAAAAAAGAAACAGACCAGTAAAAAGAAAGTGTTCTTAACCTAAATTGCACCCCATCACTTTCCAAACAAACAATCACAAACATGTAAAACAAAGTTAACCTGTGTAAAGAAGGTGTCCATGAACTACACTGCACAAAGTCAGCCCCTCCAAATTATTGCCAACCACTTTAGCTGCTCCCTTATATGCTGCAGTTTCTCTGCAATCTTGGAAAAGAACTAAGGGAAGACATGCTGAAACATTCATCCTTTAATAGGAAGTCACTACACAATGGAAACTTGAAAGGACCAGAACTAATCAGCCTTTAAAATACCACTACACTATGTAGAAACACGAATGGACACACTATAGCACAAACAGCACTACTCTACGGAAACACACTAAACAAGCTATGCACAAAAACTGGAACACTATATCAAAGCAAAACAAATTACTTTGATGTAATATACAAAACATTGGATAGGTAAGTCCCAGATATTTATGAGACAGCACCATCTTGGGGTTGAACAAGCTCATAAAGACCACTTGGTCTTCGTCTTTCGGATGAGACGTTAAACCGAGGTCCCATCTGCCTGGATTGGTGGTAGTTCAGGTGGATGTTAAAGATCCCATGGCACTTATCAAAAAGAGTAGGGGAATTTCCCCGGTGTCCTGGCCAAATTTCCCTCATTCACTAAAAATACCACCAACAGCTTAATCTGGTTCAAGGTCAGCTGGCATTCATCTGTATCCCCCTCCCCCAGGTCGTGCCTGAAAATAGGCAGGATTTGTCTAGTGCACTTACCCAGTCAACAAAAAATAAATAAATAAATAAATAAACTTGCCCTATGGGCTAATGGCTTTATGTCTTGTTCAACCTCATGATGGTGATATTTCCTCATATCTGACACCCACCTGTCATATAGATTTCTCTGTCCACATTGATGCCATACATTCCAAACTTCACCCAAAGCTTGGCATCCTTTATCATAATAAGGATTGCCTCCCCACACCCATCCACTGAGATCTGTTAACCAAAATAATCCTTCCAATCTTTGATTATTCCAATGTGGTATATACAGTAGCTCTGCCCCTTCTTCCTTTCTTTCCAGACTGGATACCCACTTCAATTCCTTCTGTTGTTTTGCATCTAACTCCCCTCCCAGTACCTATCACTGCTCTCTCTACTCATCTCTTTTCATCTCCCCCATCCCTTGTCACCAGTACCACCGCACCACCTTCCTTGCCAAATACTGGTTTGTCTCTCTTCCTTCTTGCTGCTCTTCTCTCCTCTCCACTACCCTCCACTCTCTTCACTCTAGGAATTCCCACACTTTCTTCCATCCCTGTCCCTGTTACAGCCAAGCTGCCTTCTCCTATTGGCTTCCGCAGTTCCTACCAGCTTCCCTCCCAATGGAACTGACTTCTCTATCCTCTCCACCTTTCTCCCTCTCTCCACTCTCTAAAACACCTAATCAGGCTCTTTCTTCTCCCACCGTGCTCCTGTATCCCACCATCCTGACTCCTTGTCTCGCTCTCTTACTGTTGCCTCCTCTCTCTTTTCCAGACTTCAGGATCCTACCTTTAATGTCTTCCCTTCTCCCTGTCCCTGCCCACCTTCTTGAACATGCAAAATCTTATCAACCTTATTCCACAAGACTTTAAATATAAATCTGTTTTAGTGTACTGTCTCACAGTCCTTGTAGTCCCATTTAAACTGTTGCTTGGTATTGATTGCAATTTGAAATTCTGCACTTGTTATTTGCCTTGTTGATGTTCTGGTGTTTTACTTTTATATTTTGAAGTTTGCATCTTGTCTGCATGATAAATCTCTCTTCCCTTGCCTTGGATTGCACCTGAAAACAAGCCCTGGCTCAGTGTGCCCTTCCAAGTCATCAAATTTTAAATAAATAAATGATAGGGGCATGTTTACACCCCTATAGTTAGGGTTCAACCTTCACATCTATGTTAAACTTGAAATTGTGTACTTTAATAACTTCACAACTGTTCAACTGACTTGCACAAAATTTTGCATGCACCATCAGGGACTAAAGTTGTCTTGATGAGACAAGTTTCATTCCTGTCAGATGGATGGCAGTGGAGATATGGAGTGTCAAAAAATTTGAAAATTGCCATTTTTGGTGAAATTCTTTGTCACAATGCTGCACAAAAGTGGCATTGTACTTTGGTCTGAGACTTTTAGGTTAGAAAGGTCTTGGGTCACAGATGTGCCCTTTGAAGGTTTGGTGAAAAAATATTAATCCATTCCAAAGTCATTAAATGTAAGATTCCCATTATTTCCTATGGAAAAAGTTAGGTGCTCAACTCAACAAAGGATTCTATGCAGCAAATGGACAATCCTTTGTTGCAAATGGGCAATCCTTTGTCACAAATGGAGAATCATATTTTTGTGCTTTTTGCACTTTAATAACTTTGCAACCATTCAACCAATTTGCATGAAAGTTTGTATGTACCATCAGGAACGAAAGACATCATGATGTGCCAAGTTTTGTTCTGGACAGATATGTGCATGCAGCAATATGGAGTATTATTTTAGGGGTGCAGCCATGCCCTTATAGCTATGGTTCAACCTTCACTTCTATGTTAAACTTGAAATTTTGCATTGTAATAACTTCACACCCATTCAACTGATTTGCATGATTTTGTGCATGCCCTATTGGGGACCAAAGATCTCTTGATGTGCTAAGTTTAATTCTGGTCAGATATGTGGGTGTGGAGATATGGAGTGTTATTATAGTGGCATGGTTGCACCCCTATAGTTAGGGTTCAACCTTCACTTCTGTGTGTTAAACTCAAAATTGTGCACTTTAATAACTTCACAACCATTCAATCAATTTGCATGACATTTTGCATGCTCTATTAGGTACTGAAGATCTCTTGATGTGCCAAGTTTTGACTTCTATGTTTTCATAAGTTTCATTCCAGTCAGATGTGTGGGTGCAGAGACATGGAGTGTCAAAAAATGTGAAAATTGCCATTTTTTGTTAAATTCTTTGCACACCGCTGTGCAAAAATGGCTTGGGATTTTGGTCTGAAATGTTTAGGGTAGAAATGTCTCAGGTCACAAATGTGCCTTTTGAAGATTTGTTGAAAAAATATCAATCTGCTCAAAAGTTACGAAATTTAAAAATGTCCCATTATTTTCAATGGGAAAAGTTAGATGTGAGCCTTGACACAGGATTCTGTGTTGCAAATGGGCAATCCTGTGTCACAAAAGAGTAACCCTTTGTCGCAAATGGGAACTATTTTTTCATGCTGATGCCATCTTGTTTTTTCTTAGTGAGGCAAACAAAGTTAAAAGCAGACAACAATTATGTTTTTTGAAGTAATCAACACATGTGTCCTGCTAACTGTCACCCATTCTATCCAATTATGTGTTAGTTTTTTTCATAAATCGCCTGGAAATGTGTTTTTATAACATGCTGAAATCCTTTTTTGCAAATTTGCAAAAAAAGAATCACAAAACAGGATTCTGTTTTGCAATTTGTGAAAAAGGATTTTTTTTCATGAATTGTAAAAAAAGAAAGTCCAAAACAGGATCACGTTTTGCAATTTGTGAAAAAAATTAATTATACAGTTGTTTTTTGTCACTTCACACTGAAGAAATGGTTTGGAATTTCGATTTAAATTATTAGGGTACAAAGGGCTTGCTCCATGGATGTGCCTTTTGCTGGTTTGATGAAAGCAGATTACTTTGCTCTGAAGATCTGGGGATTTACATTTTCCTTTGCTTCCCATAGGATAACATTCTAATGTGAAGTGTACGCAGTTGTTTCTTTGTTACTCGGCTATGAAGACATTTCTTCCAATTTTTGTATGAAATTTTCAGGGTACAAAGGGCTTACCATTCAGATGTGCTTTTTGATGGTTTTCTGAAAAAGATATTCATTTGGTGTAGAGTGCTACCAGTTTCAGAATTTCCTGTGATTCCTATAGGATAACATTGCAATGTGAGGTATTTCTTTGGTGCAGCTCAGCATGGGATGGGGGATGACTACTGTATCTTTAAAATTATGGAAGGATGGGAGTGCAGGGCCCAGAGTGCCATGCACTCCCACATGCAAATATGGCTACTATTGTGGACTGATCAGAGCACAGGGCCAGGAGGGCCCTGTGCTCCCACAGATAAATAGGGATATGATTACAATATCTCAAAAATTATGGCTGGATGTTAGTGCAGCGCCCAGAGGGCCCTGTGCTCCTAGACTCAAATATGGATGCCATTATGGACTGATGTGAGTGCAGGGAAATATGAACACAGTTACAATATCTCATACATTATGTATGGATGGGAGAGCAAGGCCCAAAGGTCACTGCACTCCCACAGGCAAATAAGGATAGGATTATACTATTCCAAAAAATAAGGAAAATACAAGTGCTCTGCTGACTGGATGATGGCTGGCAATCCATGCTTGCCACAAAGCCCAGAAGTGTCTGTGCTAACCCTAGCCATGTATTTGGTATAGAAGGAAGCCATTGGGCAAGTCTCCTCTCCCAGTTCCCCTGACCTGGGAGGGGGTGCCCTGCAAAGGGATATGACAGCTCAAATAGGCCACTGCAGTATTGAAGGTGGCAGTATGGTGATGAGGACTGGGGGTGGGGCTCTAGGCCACCAGAAGAAGTGGTTGACTGGGGACTTGGGGGAGCATAAAGAAATAGCATCATTTTAATGGTTGCAGTTGCATTGGACTGCAAAAGTAGACTGTAAAGACCTCTTAAACTTATTAAATGGGTAGATTCAGTAAGTAGTGTCTCAGGCAGTTCATTTAGCCAGTTAGTGGCCCTGACAGAAAAAAAGCACTTGACGCTGAGTACACCAGAAAGGAGGCTTAAGAACATTCCTGGCCATGGTATTGTATTGGTTGGAGATAGTACTTAAGCAGTTTGTTAAAGTGGGGGTGTTAGGCCCAGAAACAACTTTTTGGCTAACAAACAGGTCTGGAACTTTATTCTGCTGATTGCAGGTAGCCAGTTAGTGAGTGCCTAAAGATTAAACAATGAGTGTGGTTATCTGCACCAAGTACAACTTATTACAGATCAGCTTTACTCTGTTTAGCACTATGTCACAGCCAGCTGTGTAGACAGGAAGGCCATAATCTATAAGTGACAGAACAGAGCTGGACACAATAAGGTGAGACTGTTCTGGTTATAGTACAGGGTACCCAGTGTTATGTTAAATATGGCCACCAGATTGTCAACATGGGGGACAAAAGTGTCATCTAGAGTTACTCCAATTTGAAGGTCTCCACCTGTTCAAGGATTTTTCCATGGTCATTTCAGATGACAAAAGGTGGATCATTCCTCTTCTGTAGAAGGCTAGAGAAGAGTATGGTCTTTGGGTTTTTTTTGGTAATTGAGGACAAGTTTGTTGGAGAACCAGCTTTCTAATGAACTAAAGTTACTTTGGAGAGTGATGGTAAGGCTGGCATGGTCAGGGTTTTTGGAATAGATGATTGCACCATCAGTGTAGAGAAGTACATTTGCTGTCTGGCAGGCACTGGGCAGTTGATTTATGAAGATGCCAAATAGGAGTGGGCCCAAGATGGAGCCCTGGGGGACACCAGATGATACTCTCCGAATGTCAGACAAACATTTATCAATCTTCACACGCTGTGAGGGACTGGTGAGACAGCTGTGGAACCATTCAACCACATTCTGTGACAAATCCAGGCCAAGGACTATGATAAATAGGAGCTTATGGTTGAGCAGATTGAAGCCCTTAATAAGGTTGATATACATAGCTCCAACAAGATCACCATTATCAAGGGCGTCATGAACATTGCTGATGTAGTCCAACAGCACCTGGCTTGTACAGAAGGAATGCTTTCTTTTTACTTCATTTCAAACAGTGGGTATGCTGGTGCTAGTATCAGCCCCTAGTGATAGGGAGAGCAGTAGAACTGCAGTAGAAAGGAAAGGCCCACACATGAGACTGGGAAAAACAGTGAAGAAAAAAAGACTTACAAGTCTCTAATCCACTTCTTAACAAAGCTGAAAATATGTTTAATTTCCAAGGGTTTGGAACTGCAAACTGACTTGATCTGCTTTTTCATAAATGTTTTTTTATAACATGCATGGACACAAAATCAATGTCACAAAATGTCACAAAAAATGTTATTTCCACAGATGTGTGATACATTTTAGGATCTGGAATTTTTCATGCATATGTTGGATAAACAGTACCTGTCAGTCATTCCCCCTCAAAAAAACACCAATCTATTTAATAAACAGGAAATGCTGTGGGGACCATGTGTGATACATTATTTATCTACACTCAAGCAGTTTGACCTCAGGCACATCACTCGTGGCTTATACCACTCATGAGGTTACACAAGTTCAAGGTTCTCTTGTGTAGATAAGTTACGTATCATAAGGTCCTCATTGCATATTCCCTACATGTAGATTCCTTTATAACATTTCACAGAATATTTGGAAAGTAAAAATAAACTTTTCCCTATTTTTATGGTTATTTATTTATTTATTTATTTTTGCCTTGGTTCTGCACTTCTCCCATCCTGAGAGTCAAGGTTGTCATGGGTGCCTCTTCCTCTGGCTGGGAGGGTGGCTGAGAGCTGCCTTCATAGTCAACTCCAGTGTTGTTACTTGGTTGTCTAGATGGGGGTTCAGGAATGCTGCACAACCCATACCATCCTTCTTTGGAAGCTGAGCACATCACCTCTACAACGTACGCTGCCCCATGTCAGATTCTGGGTTTGGCATGACAATCTTGGGCTCCTAGGGGCAGTACAATGCACTGCCACAACACAACTGGGCCAGCCATAAAAGTACAATATATTATTTTTATTTATTCATTTAGTTTTTGTTTACAAGGTCGGTGCACTAGATGATACAATGCTTATTTTCTTACACAACCTGAGAGAAATAGAAAGAGTCAAAACAGCCGTACATGTAATCACACTACAGGTGATTAACTTTAGCTCTAATTTGCTTTGTGTTAGCTCACCTTAATTTAGTTTGCTGAGTTCCTTTGCTCAGACTGAAAGAGGAGGCCAATATTTAACTTGATCTGCTTGTAAAGGGTCTGTAGGCTTGTTTTGTTGATTGTGGAGGCATAAGTGGACTAAAAGATCTATTGGTGAGCATTGTGGGCTGATTGTTTTTGTTCACAGGTAGCTGTTGCAGAGGTAGCTCCACCCTCCCTCCCCATCCCACCCACCCTGGGCTCATCTGCCTTTATTGTGGGACCTGCAGAAGTCTGGGAGAGGCTTCCTATGTGAAGGTAGGAAAAGGAGGAGGATCCACTTCCACTATAGTCTAACCTGTGTAACAGGAAAGTAACTGATTTATGCTATAAATGTTGATGTGTGGGTGCCTTACAGTGCTAGGGAATTCATTAGATGATTAGGGGTACACATAGGTTGGAAATCAAGGGTTCAGGAGAAGAAAGGTATACTGAAGTGGAAGGACTGTAAGGGAGAAAACAGGGAAGACCGTAGGGCATGCAGTGGCACAGCAAAGAAGGGGAAAGAATAATAATAGAAAAGGGTAGGATACTGAGGGCAGGATAGATACAAGGGAGGATGTGGCACACAAAAGGATGGGGAGGGCAGATAAGCAGAATGGAGAAAAATTGGTGGGCTGGGGATAATAGATGGAGGTTACAGGGGGGAAATGAGAGGCTGATCAGATGTAATGGATGTGGAACAGCCATATTCCTAGTAATAATGTGGAAGGAAAGGGGATGTCTGGTCTGTAGGCAGCTTGGGCTACATAGGGATGAAATTGAGTGGCTAAGATGGGAATTTGGAAGGAGGTGGGGAGGAGGGTGGGTAGGAAGGCAAGGGAAGGGGGGATAGGGAATTATCCCAGATGGGCAGGTCAGATAGAGGATGAACACAGGATCCTAGGAGGAAACCTCAGGGCAAGGGAATGCCGGAAGCACAACAACCAGGGGGAAATGAAGGGAGAGATTGGATGGTAGTGGGGGGTGGAGAAGGGAAGGTGAAAGAGTCAGTCCAGAGGGAAAGAATGGGGGAGCAGGGAAAGTTAGCAGAAGGCATTAGGGGCAAGGAGAAAAGGATCTCAAGCAGGTATAGTGTTGTGCAGGATCTGGATGACCAAGGGGAAAGGGGGGAATTCAGAATGCAGGAGAAGCAGAGGTAGAACCAAGTAAAGGGGGTCAGGGAAGAAGAGGAGGAGGAGGAGGGTCACCAGGCAGGTGGGTAAACAGGGATAGGAATGCAGGTGAGTCATGTGGAGGGGAGGTCATGAAGAACATGAGCAAGGGGAGATAGTGAAGAGAGTCACATAGGCAAGGAAAGGGCCTCTCCAGGGGAGCCACAGGAGGGGAAACAGATGGTCTGATGGGGGGGAAAAGCAGGGGGTAACCATGAAGAAGGGGGAAGCTGGGGAACAGGAAAGGGTTGTCACACTGGGAGGTGGCCATAATGGAGAGAAACATTGAAGGATGACTGCCAGGGTAGACACTATGTCAGCAAGAGTCATGTATGGGGAGAGACAGTTGTAATATTAGGGGACTCTATTCTGAAGGGAGTAAGATGGGGTAACAAGTATGCATGAAGTAGCAACAGGAGGGTAGAGTGCATGCCAGGTATGATGGCAGGGAGTGTGGGGCAATTGTACCAAAATGTGTGGGTCAGGGGAAGCCTCACATTGTGGTACATTTGGGAACAAATGATCTGGCAGGATGTGAGGTGAAGATGGTGCAAGAAAGGTTCACAGTGCTAGGAATGATCTGCAGTGGGGTGGGACAATCAGTAGCTTTCTCAGCAGTGCTGCCAGACCCAAGGGTCAGAAATGTAAGAAAGGGGAGGTTTGAAGAATTTAACTCATGGCTGGGAGGACGGTGCAAAACAAATGGGTACAGGCTAGTGGAAATGTGGGGTAAGACATGGTACAAAAAGGACCTATATGCACCAGACAGGCTGCATCTAAGCAAGGAGGGCACAAGGGTCCTGAAAGGCAACCTGGAAAGGTACTTGTTTGACAGGCTAAAGTTAAACTGATCAAGGAGGGGGCAACAGAGGACTAGGCACTTGGCACCAGGAGAGGGGGCACCCCAGGGCCTCCTCCGTAGAAGGAAATAAAAAGGAAAGGGGGAGAAAGGGGAAGGGTTAGAAGGGACTAGGAGGGAGGACAGGCACAAAAGGAACAGCAGTAAAGAGGGCCAGGGGTCATACTGCAAAGTGGTGTCCTTGAATGTAAAGAGCCTGGCTAACAAGGCAGCAGACCTACAGGCGATGATGGTAGAGGGGGATGTAGACATAGCTGTCATCACAGAAACATGGTCAACCAAGTACCATGACTGGGACATTGTGATCCATGGATACCAACTGCACAGGAAGGACTGAGCAAAGGGGAGGTGGTGGGTGGGGAGTGGGATTGTACATAAGGGAATGGATAATGTGCAACAGGGAGGAGGTAGAGGAGGGCACTGCTGAAGCCCTATGGGTGGTATTCCAGAATACTGCTGGGAGAAGAATCCATTGTGGGGTGGTGTACAGACCACCTTCACTGGGAATAGAGATGGATAGGGAGCCGGGGGAACAGATAAGGAGGGTAGGGGGAAAAGGAAACACTGTAATACTAGGAGACTTCAATCTACCTGGAGTAGACTAGAGCACCCTGGCTACCTCCTGCAGCAGGGAAAAGGTCCTCCTGGATGCTATCCAGGACTGTTTCCTGACACAGAGAGTCATGTAGCCAACAAGGGAGGAAGCCATACTAGCCTAGTACTATCAGATGGAGAGAAAGTCTGGGATGTGGAAGTGAAGGAACCCCTTTCAGGCAGTGACCACTGCAAAGTGTGATTTTCCATCTACATTGGGAAAGAAGCAGCCATGTCAAAAATGAAGGTGGTGGACTTTAGGAAGGCAAACTTCAATAGGATGGGGAGCGTAGTACAGGAGCACCTTGCAAAGCTCCAACCAGAGATGGATGCAGACCAGAAATGGACCATCATTAAGATGGGAATAATTAAGACCACTGACACCCTGTACAAGGGCCCATAAAAAGAACTCCAGAACCAAGAGACCAAGCTGGTATAGCAGAAAGGTAGGGAATTCCCAGCCTCCCCCTCTAAAACCGGATGCTAAATGAGGTAAAGAGCAAGGTAGAAAGGTCAGTAGGGAGCAGGACTGGGGTAAATGGAGAAAGCAAAGTCAGAAAGGGCAGAGATGGGGCTACCAGAGGAAAAGCCATCAAACAGTGGAAAGTAATGAGTACCAATGCCCGTAGTCTAGGTAACAAGCTTCCTGAACTAGTGGCCTTGATGGAAGAGGAACATCTGGATATCATGGCAGTCACAGAAACATGGTACACACAGAACCATGACTGGGATGTGAACATTCCAGGGTACACTATCTACAGGAGGGACAGGGAGGGTAAAAGAGGAGGTGTACTAGCTCTCTACATAAGGGAAGGAATCAAAGCAACAGAACAAAAGGGTAAACAGAGAGGAGAGGAGGCACTGTGGGTCAACTTGGAGACAGGCAATGGCACCACAATCCGCACAGGGGTTGTATACAGACCCCCATCTCGGGGGAGGAAATGGACAAGAAAATGATAGAAGGTATCCTTAGAATGGCAGAAAAAGGGGAGATATTGTTGATGGGGATCTGAATATGCCAGATGTTAACTGGAGTGCGTTTGCTGCAGCCACATCAAAGAGCGGGGTCATTCTAGATGCCCTGCAGGGGGCATGCCTTAGACAATTAGTACTGGAACCCACTCGGGAGGGAGTAATCTTAGACCTGGCACTTCCAAATGGAGATGGAGAGAGGATCACAGATGTAGAAGTGGGTAGACATCTGGGAACTAGTGACCATCGCACAGTATGGTTCTTGATAACCACAGCAGTAGAATCAAGCCATACAAAGGCAAAGACATAGAAACATAGAAACATAGAAGTTGACGGCAGATAAGGACCGCAAGGCCCATCCAGTCTGCCCATTTCTTTTTCTACCTTATAAATGTGCTATCGCCCTTTGCTCTGTCAGTGGCCTATCTATTCATAGTCATTTGTATTGCTCCTATGCCTATCCCATGCCTGTTTGAAGCCCTGCACTGTATTCATAGCCACCACTTCTTGTGGTAAGCCATTCCATGCATCCACCACCCTTTCTGTGAAAAATAATTTCCTCACATTCCCCTTAATGGCCTCCCTCTAATCTCATGCTGTGTCCTCTTGTCCTGCTATTTTTCTTATATTTAAACATGTTAGACTATTTCACCTTGTTTATGCCCTTAAGGTGTTTGAATGCCTCAATAATATCACCTCTCTCCTCCTTTGCTCAAGGGTATACATATTGAGCTCCGTTAATCTGTCCTCATATGTCTTCTGATGCAGTCCCTGCACCATTTTGGTTGCCTTTCTCTGGACTGCCTCAATTTGGTTAATGTCCTTGTGAAGGTGTGGCCTCAATACTGCCGAGTACTCAGATGGGGCCTAACCAGTGTCTTGTACAGAGGATTATTACCTCCCTCTTACGACTTGTATACCCCTACTAATATACCCTAACACCCCCTAGCCTTACCTACTGCTTTAGAGGTCTGCTTGGATGATTTTAGGTCATCAGTGATGATGCCCAAAGTCTCTTTCTTCCTTTGTGACTAGCAACTCCTCCCAGCCTATAGGTGGCTTCAGGGTTTCTCTTCCCTATGTGCATGATTTTGCACTTCTTTGCATTAAATCCCAGTTGCCACTCTTCAGACCATTCTGCTAGTTTATCCAGATCTCTTCATTCTGCCCACCCCATCTGGATCATCTACTCTGTTGCAGATCTTGGTGTCATCTGCAAACAGACAAGCCTTACCCTCTAGTCCATCTGCAAGGTCACTAATGAAGATGTTGAAGAGGACTGGCCCCAGGACTGATCCCTGAGGTACCCCTATGACTTGCATCTCTTCTGACTGTATACCATTTACCACCACTCTCTGTTTTTGCCCGTCAACCAGTTTGCCACCCAGTTGACCAACTTCTGACCCACCGAGCCTACCCAGCTTATTTATCAATCTTCTATGTGGAACAGTGTCAAAAGCTTTGCTGAAGTCAAGGTAGGTGACATCAACTGCTCCCCTGGTCCACCACTCTGGTTACCCAGTCAAAGAAATCTATGAGATTAGTTTGACAGGACCTTCCTTTGTAAACCCATGCTGTCTTGGATCCTGTGCCCCTATGGATTCCAGGTGTTGCACTATCCTTTCCTTAAAGTGCCTCCATAATCTTGCCCACTACTGAGGTAAGACTGACCGGTCTGTAGTTCCCGCCTCCTCCTGCTACCACTCTTGTGGAGCGGATCACATGAGCCCTTCTCCAGTCTTCTGGGACCTCTCCTGTGCTCAGAGACTCACTAAACAATTCTGCTAATGGCTCTGCTAGTTCCTCCTTTAGCTCCTTATACCCTGGGATGTATGCCATCAGGTCCCATTGCCTTATCCACCGGAGCTTAGCAAGTTCTTGTAGGACCCTTTCTTTGTGAAAGGAGTAGTGCTCACCTCCCTCCCCCTGTGTCCATGATGCTGAGCTGTGGGCCCTGCCCTACCTTCTCTTCAGTAAATACTGAGCAAAAGTATCTATTTAGGATAGATGCCTTTACAGGGTCCTCCTCCTCCATGCTCCTTTTCTCCATTAAGCTTAGCAATACCCCTCTGGACTTTCTCCTTTCACTAATGTATCTATAGAAAGTCTTGTCACCTTCTTTACTGTTCGTGCTAGTGTTTCCTCAGTTTGGGACTTTGCCTGCCTTACTGCCTTACCTGCTTCCCTTAGGGCAGTTTGGTATGCCTCCCTATCTTCATCCCGCTGTGTTCCTTTATATTTCCTGAAGGCCAGCCTTTTGACTCTGACCTTTTCTGCTACTGTATTTGAGAACCAAAGTGGTTTCCTTCTTCTTTTGCACTTCCTTTTCTGTCTAACACAATGGGATGTTGCTTCAAGTATTGCATTCTTAATGCTTGCCCACTTTGCCTGTACCCCCTCACCTGTGTTTCTTTTTGCCATGGCTAGATTAGCTCTGCTGGCCATCTTATCAAAGTCAGCTCCTCTGAAGTCCCATATTTTTGCCTTGGAATGGGATGATTTAGATGTAGTAGCCAAATTGAACCATACCATGTGATGGTCACTGGCCCCAGGTGACCTTCTACCTGGAGATCTGTGATCCCTTCTTTGTTAGTCAGTACTAGATCTAGGATAGCCCTGTCTCTTGTGGGTTGCTGTACCAGTTGTTTGAGGCCCTCCTGCGGGGAATCCACCATGAGTCTAGTTCTGGCAGATGTTCCTGCTGGTATTGACCAATCTGTATCTGGCATGTTGAAGTCTCATTATCAGAACTTCCCTTTAGCTGTCATGTTTTGTATATCTTCTAACAGTAATGTGTATATGTCCTCCCTCTGGTCTGGGGCCTGTAGACAACCCCAGTTCTTATGGCTGTCCCATTTCCTGTTTCCAGGGTGACCCACAGTTCTTCTGGCTCCTTATGTGTATTCTGAATTTCTGTAGCTTTGATATTTTTCATTAGCGTACAGGGCCTCCTCCCCCCTTTTGCCTCGGTCTCTTCTGAACAATACATAGCCAGGTGCTAGTCTCCCAAGTGTGGTTACTGGTAAACCACGTCTCACTAATTGCTACTATGTCCAGTTTAGCCTCTGACATTATTGCCTGCAGGTCTGGGATCTTATTTCCCAGGCTGTGAGCATTGTGTACATGATTTTCCATTGGCCAGATTTTGGTGTGTTAGTTGTTGGGTGAAGTTTGGCATTACCCTGTGTGTCGTATGGGGAGACAAACCTTTTTTCTTACCTGGTGATGCAAATGAATGGCAAACATGCTGAATTCCTGTTTGACCACTTGCTGAGGGGAAGGGGTGTTCTTCCCATTCGACGTATGGGGTGCTGCACCCCTCTCCCCATTTGCTAGTTTAAATATTCTGCAAAGACATCAAACTGCTGCCCCAATGCACTGACTCCCTCTTTAGTCAGATGCAGTCCATCAAATTTAAAGAACTTTCGCTCCCAGAACTGTTGCCAGTTCCTACAAATCTGTGTCCTTTTCCTGGCACCAGTCCTTGAGCCACATGTTTAGCTCCCTATCTCCCTTCTCTGACCTTCCATCCATCTGCTCCCCTCTCCCAGACTGGCAGGATCTCAGAGAAGGAGATGGACGAAATAGATGATAGTTTGTCACCCAGCCTAGTCAGGTGTTCCTTGGTCTCCACAACTGACCGCTGACGAGATCGATAGTCCCTATGTGTACTAGGACATCAATGTTTTCTCCTGCTTTGTGAACAATTTTAGCAATGCGGTCAGTGTCTCTCATGCTGATGTACCTGGGAGACATCTGACCACCACCCTAGCTGGAGATGGGTATCAACTCCCCTGAATCATGGAGTCTCCTATGATCAGAAGTTTTTTGTTTCCTTTGTACTTGTTTAGTTTTGGTTCCTGATTTGGGTGAGTTTTGTTGTGCTAGCTCCTGTGCCAGTGTCCTGCTCTGCAGTGTCTTCTGCCTCTTTATTTGATTTCAGAGATAGAGGCAGATACCTGTTTGTAGTGTTTATATGGTTTTTGGAGGTAATATGTTGGAGAGCAGAGAGTGATGAGGCACCTGATATGCTCCTCCTAACCACCTGCCAACCTCCTGGACCAACTACCCTCTGCGGTCGAGGTTTTTCTGTTGGATGCTGGGGAAATGGCGGGTGGTTCTTATAATGTATTTCCTCTTCAATATGAAATTTGAGGCATGAAATCTCTGCCCATGCTGCCCGGAGCTGAGCCCTAAGATCTCCAAAGGCCCAGCATGTAGGACAGTGTCCTAAATCCTGTAAGACTGTCCTTCTGAAAATTGTTCCACAGTACCTGCAGTTAATGAAATCCATTCCAAATAAGTTGCTGGGTTTGTAACCTAGTCAGAGTAATTAGAAGGAAAAAAAAGGAAAAGAAATGCAAGTAATGGTTTAATTCTGCTTTGTTTAACTTGTTATAACAAGTTAAATTACTAGTGCCCCTGTAAATGAGATCACCTTGTGGAGGCTCCACTGATCTGCCCCTTCCTGCTCTGCCACAGGAAATGTCACAACTGTGGTACCCTATAAAAGGAGTGTAGCGTGGGGTGGTTGGGGATGGGGGTGGTTGGCTGGGCCCTTCCCCTGCCTAAAAAGAAGAACCACGGACGAAAGAACAAGGAGGTAAGAGCAGAAACAATCAGTCAACAACAAATGCAGTAACCCTGAAAGCTTATCCTAATGTTAGATAAAGTGTAAAACCTGTAAAGCACCACCTGTAATAATTTCAGAGAAGATATACGCTGTAAGAAACACTTTGCTCCAGAGAAAAATAAAGCAGTAACAGAAGATATACCTTGCAAAAGACAATTTGAATCAGAAGATTACAGCAGTAATCTGTTAGCACACACCTGTAGGCACACCTTGTAATAATGCAGAAGAAGGTATACCAGCAACAACAATTTGAATCAGAGAAAAAATAAAGCAATGAAATGTTAGCAACAAACAGTAGCAATCCCTGTGAGTAAAAAATAAAAACACCACCACAGTAAATCTGCTTAGCCAAACTAAGTCTTAATCCTTCTCCCTTGCTCTGGTAAGTTTCTCTACTCTGCCTTTCAAGCAGTCTTAGAAGGAAAGAGCTCAGGTGAAGCTAGGTGCCTTGGCCAGCAAACCAAGTCTTCTACCTCCAAGATATCAACTAACCTGACTTTACCTTTCTTTCAGTTGGAAATTACTGACAGTTGCCAGCTCCACCCCCACATACACACCTAATCCTTTGGAAGAGCTGTGGGAGGAAAAGCAATTAGCTCCTTCAATGTGAGAAGGAGACTGAAACACCTCTGAGACAACAAACCTTTTCAATAAACAAGAATAAAATAAAACACAGTTGCTTAGCCCAATGATAAAAAAGTCACAAAAATGTAAGCTCCACCTGTAATACAGTAATTTCAGAGAAGATATACGCTGTAAGAAACACTTTGCTCCAGAGAAAAATAAAGCAGTAACAGAAGATATACCTTGCAAAAGACAATTTGAATCAGAAGATTACAGCAGTAATCTGTTAGCACACACCTGTAGGCACACCTTGTAATAATGCAGAAGAAGGTATACCAGCAACAACAATTTGAATCAGAGAAAAAATAAAGCAATGAAATGTTAGCAACAAACAGTAGCAATCCCTGTGAGTAAAAAATAAAAACACCACCACACAGTAAATCTGCTTAGCCAAACTAAGTCTTAATCCTTCTCCCTTGCTCTGGTAAGTTTCTCTACTCTGCCTTTCAAGCAGTCTTAGAAGGAAAGAGCTCAGGTGAAGCTAGGTGCCTTGGCCAGCAAACCAAGTCTTCTACCTGGATTTTAGGAGGGCTGACTTTGCTAAATGGGTGAGTGCCTTAAGGAAAGCACTAGCAAATGGGCAGGAAGGAGGGGTGGAAGAACAATGGGGAATAATTAAAACTGTCATCACTAAGGCAACAAGCCTTTGTGTGAAGCAAATAAACAAAACAAAATGATGTAAAAAACCACTATGGTTCTCAAAGGAGGTGGCAGGAAAGGTTAGGGAGAAAAAGATAACATTCAGGAAGTACAAGGAATCACAGAAGGAGCAGGACAGGAAACTGTATCAGTCAAAGCAGAAGGAAGCAGGGAAGGCAGTCAGAACAGCAAAGGACCAAACCGAGGAAAGGATAGCCAACTCAGTTAAGAAGGGGGATAAAACCTTTTATAGGTACATCAGGGAGTGAAGGAAGACCAAGGAAGGGATAGTGAGGCTTAATGGGGGGGTGGGTGGTTGGCAGAGGGTGACTGTGAAAAGGCAGAGATACTAAACAAATATTTTTGCTCAGTATTCACAAGTGAAGAACGGGAGGTACCTAAACCAAACAACAGAAACACTCTGGATAAGGGGGTTGACACCAGCCTATTCACAGAAGAAAGAGTTCTGAAAGAACTCTTAAAACTGAAGGTGGGCAAAGCAATGGGGCCTGATGGGATTCATCCCAGAATTCTAAAAGATCTAAGGGTAGAACTAGTGACACCACTGACTACCCTCTTTAACAAATCAATGGAGGATGAGGTAGTACATGAGGACTGGAGGAGGGCAGATGTGATTCTGCTTCACAAAAGTGGAAGCAGGGTAGAGGCAGGAAACTGTAGACCTGTTAGTTTGACCTCAGTGATAGGGAAAATGATGGAATCACTTCTGAAGGAGAGAATTGTTGAGTACCTAGAGGCCAGAGGGGCACAAGACCCAAGGCAGCATGGATTCACAGTAGGTAGGTCATGTCAGATGAATCTAATAGATTTCTTTGACTGGGTGACCAAAGTAGTAGATCAGGGAGGGGTTGTGGACATGACCTACCTAGACTTTAGCAAGGCATTTGACACAGTCCCACACAAAAGATTAATATACAAGTTAGCCAGCCTGGGAGTTGGTCCCAAGATGGTAGCCTGGGTAAAAAATTGGCTGGAGAACAGTACACAGAGGGTAATAGTAAACAGAGTCCACTCTGAAGAAAGGGGTACCGCAGGGTTCAATTCTAGGACCGGTCCTCTTCAATGTCTTTATAAGTGACACTGCAGAGGGACTGGAAGGAAAAGTATGTATCTTTGCAGACAACACAAAGATCTGCAATAGGGTTGATACACAAGGTGGGGTGGAAAGGATAAGAAGGGACTTGGCAAGGTTGGAGGAATGGTCAAATGTATGGCAGTTTAGATACAATACTAAGAAGTGCAAAGTAATGCACCTGGGAAACAAAAACCAAGGGGAAGAGTACAGTATGGGGGGGGTGAGATACTAACAACAACAAAAATGGAAAGGGACCTGAGGGTATTCATATCAGATGACCTAAAGGTGGGCAAACAATATGAGAGGGCAGTAAGGAGGGCTGGGGGGATACTGGGATGTATAAGAAGAGGCATCACTAGTAGAAAACAGGAAGTTGTTATCCCTCTGTACAGACAGCTGGTGAGACCCCATCTGGAGTACTGTGTGCTGTTCTGGAGACCCAACCTCTGCAAGGACATAGACAGAATGCAGGATTTGCACCAGAAGACATATGAAGAGAGACTTAAGGAGCTTAATATGTATACTCTCGAGGAAAGGAGGGACAGGGGGGACATGATAGAAACTTTCAAGTACCACAAGGGAATCAACAAAGTCCAAGAGGGCAGCATCTTTCAGAAAAAGAGATGTGCAAGAACAAGGGGCACAATTTGAAGATAGAAGGGGGATGTTTCAGAGGTAATGTGAGGAAGTATTTTTTCATGGAGAGAGTAGTGGATGCATGGAACAGCCTTTCTGAGGAGGTTGTGGAGTCAAAAACTGTGTGGGAATTCAAGAATGCATGGGACAGACATAAGGCAATTCTAGGGGTTGGGGGTAGGAGGAAGTAGACTATTGGTTAACTAGGATCTGCAGCTTATCCATTAGGTAGGGAAATGGGCAAACTGGGTGGGACAAGCAGTCCTTATCTGCTGTCAAATTCTATGTTTCCATGAAAAGGTAAAGAAAAAGAGTGCAGACTTCCTGAAATACAAGCGTACCTCAAGGGAGGAGGACAGAGAGGTATACGCTGTGAAATTTCAAGAGGCAGGCAAAGAGGTCAGGGCAGCCAAGGCTAAGAAAGAATTAAGACTGGCCCAGGGGATTAAGGAACAGAAGAAGGACTTCTTCCAATACATTAAGGAAAGAAGAAGTAGAAGGGATGGGATAGTCAGGATAAAGAGGGTGGGAGGGAGGATGGGCAGAGAAAGGGGAGGAGCAAGCATAGGCACTAAATGAGTACTTTTGCTCACTCTTCACAAAGGAAGCAGATGGACCTATGTCACAGGGAAAGACTTGAGGGGGGGATCCTTGGGGTGGAGGAATATGACGTGGAGATTGAGGTAGACAGGGTCTTGAGAGGGCTAAGGGAACTGAGGGTAGACAAGGTACCTGGCCCAGATGGAATACACCCAAGGGTCCTGAGAGAACTGGTGGGGATTTTGGCAGACCCACTAACAGACCTATTTAATGGTAGCACTCATGTAGAGCGCTGCACTTTTGAGCGACTCAATAATAGCGCTCTGCAAGACAGTGAGTGGTGCAATACATGGCTATATCCTGTATAGAGGTGTAGCAAGGAGCTGTACTCACTATTACAGTATATAGCATCCTTTGTAGCCAATTCCTGATGAGCTGCTTGCATAGCGTAGTGGTGTACACCAATGCATGCAGACCTGGGTTTGGGTCTGGCTATAGGCAGAATCTTTTTTTTTTTAAATCCAATAACGCCCCATGGTCCACACCCCCTCAGAGTTGATTATTTAAGTTTGGGGTGTGGGGGCTTGGCCCCTGCAAGGAGGGGTGTGGGGGCACAGTCCCCCACATAAAAAAATAATTTCTGTGTGGTTTTGGTAAGTATTGTAGCGACCTTTGCTATTTGCGACGGTCGGTACAATATCCATCGCCCTTTTTAATATGGGCTCTAGTTTCTTCACTCTATGTGATAGACCATCTTTCAGACTCTTCTTTATCACATAGAACCCTATTTATCACCTCCCTTGAGATGGGTTGTGTGAGTCAGGACTGGAGGACAGCTCATGTGGTACCTCTCCACAACAGTGGACCCAGGGATGAGCCAGGTAACTACAGGAAAGTTAGCCAAACCTCCATAGTGGGTAAGTTAATGGAGGCCATTCTAAAAGAAAAGCTGGCATCCTTCCTGGAAGAGAATGGTCTCCAGAATGACAGGCAGCATGGGTTTGTCAGGAGGAGGTCTTGTCAAACCAACATAACAGGCTTCTTTGACTGGGTGACAAGGTCTCTGGACAGGGGGCAGGTGTACTGTACCTGGACTTCAGCAAGGCATCTGACTCAGTGCCATATGGCAGGCTGATCAGCAAGCCGGGGGACCTGGGATTAGGGGACAAAATGCTGGGGTGGGTCAAGAGCTGGCTAAGGTACAGGAACCAGAGAGTGGTGGTAGAGTGGGAACTGTCTAAACCTAGGTCCGTAAATAGTGGAGTACCACAAGGCTTAGTACTCAGTCTTGTGCTGTTCAACATATTTATAGGTAACATTGCAGAGGAGGTTAGTAGCAAGAGCTGCCTTTTAGCAGATGATACTAAACTCTGTGGGAGGGTGGACACAGAGGAGGGGAAACAGGATTTAAGGGAGGACCTGGCTAAGCTGGAGAAATGGGCAGGCATCTGGCAGTTGGGCTTTGATGCTAAGAAATGTAAAGTAATACAGAAACCCAAAGGCCAGTTATCAGTTGGGGAGAATACAGGTGACAGTATCAGAGGAGGAAAAGCACATGGAAGTAATGGTCAGGGGTGATATGAAACACACAGCACAGTGCTGAAAGGCAGCAGCCAAAGTAAATAAAATGCTGGGCTTCATTGCTAGGGGAATCGCCTCCAGGAGGGAGGTAGTTATTCTGCCACTATACAGTACTGTGTTCAGTTTTGGTGCCCTTACCTGAAGAAGGATATCAAACTACTGGATGGGGTCCAGTGGAGGGCAACCAGAATGACAAGGACATCAGGGGCAGAGCATATGAGGAGAAACTGAGGGAGCTGAACATGTACTCCCTGGAGGACAAAAGCAAGAGGGGGGACATGATTGAAACTTTCAAGTACCTCAAGGGCATAAATGGGGTCAGTACAGAGGGCATCTTTAACTTAAAAAAGGAGGGTACAACAAGGGGGCATAGCCTGAAATTGGTGGGGGGAGTTTCAAGAAAGAAATGAGGAGGCACTCTTTCACTGAAAGGGTGGTGAAGGGGTGGAATGAGTTGCCGGAGGAGGTGGAGACAGCAAAGACAGTGGCCAGTTTTGGGGTGGGGGGCGGTGGGACAGGGTGACGAAGAAGATTAAGACTGAAGGGGACACTACCGGAAAGTAGATAGGGAAGGGGAATGGGATGGTGGGGGTTGCCTCCAGTAGGAGCTGGGGAAGGGGGCAGCTCCAGGGAATTAACTGAGCTGTGCACTAGAGCAGACTCAATAGACCATTACGACCTGTTTCTGCTGGCAATTTTGTATGTTCGTATGTATGTTCACATGAATGGTAAAGGTTACAAAAATAATGTGACAATGTTACAAAGATAGACATCAAAACATATTACTAGAAGAGACAAGCAGTATGATACAGACAAGTAAAATACACACATTGCATAAGATGTGGTGGTTTGCCAAACTTATGTACATATCAGTGTATCATGTACAGTTGCAATTATCTGTAGATCTTAAGTACTTTAGTAGCTCCCTTATAAAGTCTAAGTGGCACTGTGAGAGCCTGAGGGTAGCTGGAAGGGAGTTCCAGAATTTTGGGGAAAAACTGGAAAAAACTTGCTCACCCATATTTGTTGAGCTCTAGGAGATGCAGAGGAGATCTCAGAAGATAGACCTTATCAGAATATTTTAGCAGGGCAGCCAGGCAGGCAGGTTTAGCAGTCTTGAGAATTTTATCAATGGGTACAACCTAGAGCATACTGTAACTTAGAGGATGGAGACAGCCAATTTAAACTCATACAGAATGTACATGATTGGTAAGTCGAGGTGTGGGCAAGGCAGAATAACAGGTAGTTATATGTAGTATTCCATTTAGTTAGGTTATCTTTTTTGGACTGAGAGAACACAAACCCATAGATAAGACTAGGTAGCAGGACACCTTGGGCAATGACAAGTCTGGCAGTAGCAGTCAGGGCACACCTCACTCAATAGCTAGTCCAAACTTGGCTTTGACCAATTTGCATGCAGTAGCAATGTGCTAAGTAAAATCTAGGGCAGTATCTATGGTGGTGCCTAGGTATCTGAAAGAGTCGACAGCAGTGAGAGGGGAACCATCTATGAAATAGGCTGCCAGGTTGTCTGCACAGGCTCTTAATTTTGGTGCTAAACCAAATAGCATGGAGTTAGTCTTGCTGGAGTTTAGGAAAACCTATTCTGTGATAGCCAGGACTGAACCTTACAGAAGTTGACACTGATCTGAAAGTTAATATCCTCAGAGCTCTTGCATGACATGGAACTGAGAGTTAATATCCAACAAGCTGTTAGAGCTAGTGTAAAGCACCACATCAGCAACATAAAGCAGGGTGGGAACTGAGGAAGGAACCTTACAGATTTCATTGATAAAGATAATGAAAAGTAGTGGCCCTGGTATGGAGCCTTGAGTGATCCCCTAGTTAATAGTAGTAAGATTAGATTTAAACTGATTTACTTTTACACATTTTTGTCTATCACCAAGATAGCTAGAGAAACAGTTTATTGCTCTGAACAAAATGCCAGGGGACAAAAATCTGCTTTTGAGAAAAGTGGGATCAGAAAGTTCAAAGGCTTTTGTCAGGTCAATGAAAACTGTTCCAGTTTGCATACCCCTATCCATGGCTACCTTGGCATCATTTATGAACTGAGTAAGGGTTGTAGTTGCACTGTGAGCCTGTCTGAAACCATGAACATCTATGTCAGGACTACCAGATGCTAATTTGGAGTAACAGGACAGGCTGGAGAAATGGGATCTAAAAGCATTTGCTGTAGTATCAGAGTTATTACAATTACTACAATTTAGCAACATGTCCTTCATCATGTAATTTACATCCTACCCCCATAAAGCCCTTGATGTGGCTGCAGAACCTTCTGGAGTCACCAGCAGAAGCTTGTAGAAGACCTTTCCAGTAGGTACTTTTTGGCAGTGCAGATAACTTTTTTACCTTCATTTTGCTTTCTATATTCTAGTCAGTCAGCAGAATGTGCGGTAACCTTGTACTTTCATCAGCCTTTGTCTCTGGCCTTTGGTAAGGCCAACAGATCTCTGTATAGCCACGTCATGGCCATCCATCTCATCCTGCATTTAGTTAGAGGGATGTGTAGATCTTGCAGTGCTTGGAGTTTGGAGGTCAAGTAGTCTGTTGCAACATTAACATCAGAGTTGAGACGGACAGACTTCTACTGGTTTAGTTAGTGAGACTTATGTCCCTTTCTCCAGTGTATTTCTGTTGGCAGCCAATGCTAAAGATGTTCATGCTTGCCTACCAGACAGCCAGTGCACTTCTTTGGGACCCAAGTGCCTAACTTCTAAAACTCACCCTATTTGGTCCCCAGGTGGAAAATCCTGTAATGAATCCAGGTATCTCAAGCAGCTGCGCTGAACCCTACTGTTGCCCCAAACTGGGACTTTGACTGTTCATAAGCCACAGAAACATAGAAAGATAGAATCATAGAAGCTGATTGCAGATAAGGGCCACATGGTACATCCTGTCTGCCCTTTTTTTGTTGCATTGCTTACAATGTAGACCACTCCAGGTCTACGGCACTTTCTCTGCCACACCCCTACCTATCCCTTATGACTCCCTTGTGCTCATCCCAAGCTTTTTTGAATCCCACCACTGTTTTCACCCCTATAACCTCCACTGGAAGACCGTTCCAGACATCTACCACCCTTTCCATGAAGAGGTATTTCCTCATATCTCTCCTAAACCTACCCCCCCCCCCGCTTCATATCATGGCCCCTTGTTCTGGAGCACCCTTTCTTCTGAAAAATACCTCCCACTTAACATAGAAATATAGAAATTGGTGGCAGATAAGGACTGCTAGGCCCATCCAGTCTGCCTGCAGGCCATATACATTGTATGTGTCCACTGACCCTAAATGTTCAATGGCTTTTCATCACTCCCTCTCTTCTCAGGCTTCCCTTGTACCTGTCCAAAGGCAGTAACCAACTGAAACTGAATCAGATTAAATGCTGGTGGTATTTTTAGTGAATGGGGGAAACTTGGCCAGGATGCCAGGGAAATTCCCCTACTCTTTTCAAGAAGTGCCATGGGATCTTTAACATCCACCAGAACAGTCAAAAGGGAACTCGGTTTAATGTCTTATCTGAAAGACAACACCTTGGGAGTGCAGCATTCCTCTCTTGGTGCACTGCAGTGTCAGTATTGGGATTTACCCCAAGTGCCTGATGTGGGTCTAGAACCCACAACCGTTCAATCTTCTAACCTCAGAGATGAGTGTGCAACCTGCTAAGCCACTGACACTGTACCTTATTCACCCCTGTGAGGTTTTAAAAGGTTTTGATCATATCCCCTTCTCCCTCCTCTCCTCCAGGGTATACATGTTTAATTCCTTTAGCCTCTCCTTAAATGACGTTTGATGTAGGCCCTGAACCATCTTGGTAGTCCTCCTTTGAACTGCCTTCATCCTGTAATATGTTCTTCCTGAAATGTGGCCTCCAGAACTGGACATAGCACTCCAGGTGGGGTCTTACTGAAGACCGATATAGTGGCAACACCACTTCCCTCTTCATGCTGGTAATACCCTTACCTATACATCCCAGCATCCCACCAGCTCTCCCAGTCACTTTGTCTGTCCACTTTCAGGTCATCCGATATGATTACCCCAGGTCTCTTTCCTGCTTGGTTGCTGCTAGTATCTCTCCCCCATTTTGTACTGCAATCCTGGGTTTCTGTGACTCAAGTGCATTATTTTGCATGTTTTTGCATTAAACCTTAGCTGCCAAACTTCTGAGCACTCCTCCAGTCATTTCAAGTCTCTTTCCATCCTTTTCACCCCTTCCAGAGTGTCCAACCTGTTGCAGATCTCAGTGTCATCCACAAAAATACAGACGTTCCCTTCCAGTTACTCTGCTATGTCACTAATGAATACATTAAAGAAGTCTGGCTCCAGTACTGACCCCTGCAGTACCCCACTGGTCACTCACCCTCCTCAGAGAAAACTCCATTTACCACCATGCTCTGCCTCTTATCTCTTAGCCAGTTTCTTACCCAGGTTACCACCTTATTGTCCACTCCCATGCAACCTAACTTGTTTATTAGCCTCCTGTGTGGAACGGTGTCAAAGGCCTTGCTGAAGTCCATGTACACCACATCCACCTCCCCCCTGCCAATCCAGTACCCTGGTTACCCAGTCAAAAAACACTATCACATTTGTGTGACATGACTACCCCTCTGTAATGCCATGCTGCCTCAGGTCCTGCTGTCCATTGGAGTCCAGGTGTTCCACGATTCTTTCCTTTAATAGTGTTCCATCAATTTCCCTGATGGTCAGGCTGACATGCCTATAATGTCTCACCTCCTCCTTGCTTCCATATTTGCCTTTTCTTGGTCCTCCTCGGTATACCTCCTGCCTCCTTTATTAACCATTCAATCCTTCCCTTGGTCTTCTTTTTTCCTCACTGATGTACCTGAAAAATGTCTTGTCCTCCTTTGATGCTGTCTGAACTATTCCTTCTGTAACCCCCATACCACTTTTAGCTAGTGGGCACCCTCCATACAAACTGTCACTAGTACCCACACATGGCGTACCATTTACATTTAGCAGAAAATTCAAAGGTCGTTACCACCCTTGGCATTAGGATGTATAGCAGGCTCATTTCTAGAGGAAGAGGGGTGGGGATACAAGAACAAAACACATGAATCTTTGTAAATTACTACCAGATCATGGTTGAGGATGCTAGGTGTATGCTAGATCTAAACTGCTGAGGGGTGCCCCAGTTATTTCACACAAGAAGCAAGAAGCAGATTGTCCAGAAGAGGAACTGAGATCATGCAGCATGGCTTTATTTAAAATATGGCAAATTAAAGCAGGAAGTGGACCCCCATGGGTCGGTCAATGCAAAACAGGTACATCTCACAAACTTTCCTTGCAGACAGTAAAGTTCGAAAACATAAAACATCTTTCCCATTCCAAATGGTGCCATACTTGGGTCTAGCCACACACCCAAACACATCTTCTTCCCATGAGTGCAGTCATGTGAAAAGTAAGCAACACACTCAGAACTATTTCACTCTCTGGGGTGAACACTGAACATGTCCTTCACTCACTTGGGTGAACATTGAACATTTCCTTCACTCACTTGGGTGAAGACAAAATTTCCTTTCAAACACTGAGGTGAAACTAAGCATTTCCTTCACACACTTGGGTGAACATTGAACTTTCTTTCACACACTTTGGTGAAACTAAGCATTTCCTTCACACACTTGGATGAACATTATATTTTCTTTCACACACTTGGGTGAAACTAAGTATTTCCTTCACACACTTGGATGAACAAAGGGGTACTGACAAGTGCGATCTAGCCTTCACTAAGGGTGCACACACACCCCAGAAATGAATCCCCTAAATTTTGGAGAACTTGTCTCCTAAAAAATAGTACTTATGGACCAGTAGCTCCTTCCACTTGGCAGGGAACAACTAACAGACATCTTTTCCTGGGTGGCATGTAAATCAGTGTCTCACACAAGTCCTGTCCAAAGGCAGCTGAAAACAATCAAGGATCTTCAAGGGATTGCCCTTTGGACCCACTGAGACAGCAATTCCTTCCATTTCACTTGGAGTAGAAATCAGGAAATCCTGCTGTAGAAACAGTCTCCACCACTTCACTGGAAGCTGGAATTTGTAATCCACACTAGGGTGAGAAATTCTGGGCCCTTAACTCAGAGCCCAGTGGCAGACCTCCTACCACTCTCACCTCCAACTGAGAACAACTGAACATTCTAAGGCTCCTCAGAGCAGCTGTAACAGAAAGGGTAATGCTGCTGCGGAGTTCTGAATGACTTAATCATCCTACACTCAGGCTAGCTGAGTAAACAGTGATGTAATTGTATAAGCAGCCCCTAGTGAGCTGCCTACCAACTGCCTTTTCTACCTGCCTAACACTAACACTGATAAGATTCTAGTAATCCCAGGGGACTGGGTGGTTACATTTCCTCAGCTTGTGCAATTGCGCTCCTTTCTGCCTTGCCTGCCTCCCTCCATTTCCCCAGAAACACTTCTCTGTCCACCTCTTTCTGGATCCTTATACCTTCTGAATGCCATTGTTTTTTCCCCATACCTTTTCTGCCACTTCCCTCAAGAACCATAATGGTCTCCTCCTCCTCCTCCTTCTGGTTTTGCTTATTTACCTGACATACACGTTTGTAACCTTTACTATGCTTTCTTTTATTCTGGCCCCCCCCCCGACATCTCCCCTTACCAGGTCTTCTCAGATGCATTTCCCTATCTTTGTAAAGTCAGTTGTTCTGAAATCCTGGACCCTTGTCCTTGAGCAGCTGGATTCCACTGTTGTTCTTATATTAAACTATACTCTGCAATGGTCACTGATCCCCAGATGTCCTCCATACTGTCCCTAGTCATAACTACCTGGTCAAATATTGCCCCACCCTGAATGGGTTCACTGAGCAGCTGCCTGAAGAGTACCCTCTGCAGGGAGTCCAAGATGTATGCTCGTAACTGATGCTGCAGCAGGTAGGCTTCACTCTACATCTGGCATTACTCCTAGCTTTAGGCATTGCCTTCTTAAACAGGCGGTGTCTTCCCTTTTTGACTTGGAGGTTATGAATTCAATTGCAGAAATTTTGCAAGTTGAAATTTTAGTTGAGAAGGCACTGTTGTTTCAGAGGCTTGCTCAAAGTCATGTCTTTTACTCTGTAACTGAAATTTTGTTAAAGAAAATTATGTCTGAAAGTGTGCCAGTGGGAGAGGCAAAGAGAGAGGGAGAGAGAGAGAGAGAGACAGAGAGACAGAGAGGAAAGGAGAGAGTGAGATAGAGAGAGAGAGAGAGAGAAAAAGAGAGAGAAGAGAGAAAAAAGAGAAAAAGAGAGATACAGAGAAATTCAGAGGGCAAGAAAGAGACAGAGGCAGAGAGGTAGAGAGAAAGAGAGAGAGAGAGAGATGTGTGCTTTACTTTGATTGAAAATACAGAAACAGTAAAATTATCTGCAGAGTACTCACAATATTAGATATTCTGGGACAACTACTACCAAGGACGGATTTGTGACTGGGCTGTCAGAAAACAGGAAATAGTTGCAGTGGATGATTTGTCCAAGCTTACAGTATATAGGGGGATTGATGTGGCTTACCAAGCCTGTATTAACAAAGAGGAAAACATGACACAGTATTGCCTCACCCAGCAGGTGTGAAGATTCAGTAAGCAGCTTGATTCATAGATCTGCATGGGCCCTGAAAGTGGCCTCTTTGGACATGAAACGTTGGCCGTGGTGTTCATAGGTGGCTTTCAAAAAATAATTACACAGAAAAGGAAAACCTTTCACAGCATACGGAATTTTGAGTCTTCCCTTACCCCACAAAGCTTGCATTCTGATGCAACACTATGCCCATAATAGTATTATGTTTGTTCAATGAGATCAGATTTGATACAGTATCTGTTGTAGGCATTCAGTACTGTCCATCACTCCCCACTCCTCCAACAGCTTACCGCTACCGGCCTCTCCTCCGACACAACATGTCAAAAGCTATCTTGAAGACTGCTCTCAACGGGTGAAAATAGCCAATGTTGTATCTGACCAACAGCCCGACTGCTCTGGCCTGCCACAGGGCTCAGTCCTGGAGCCACTCCTATTCAACATCTTCCTTAATAACCTTCCTCATTTCTGCCATCAATGGATCCTTCTCTATGCAGATGATGCAGTCATCTACTCCTAAGCAACTGGAACTTCACCTTCAGAGCGGGTTTGCGGAAGTGGAGGACTAGTTTTCTAAACATAAACTGATCCTCAACTACAAGAAAACCAAAGTAATGATACTCAGAAGCACCCGAAACAAGCACAAATCCCATACACTTACCATCAGAAACTGTCTTGGATTTCCTTTTAAACAAATATCACATTTCAAATTCCTGGGGGTTACTTTAGACAGTTGTCTATCCTATGCTAAACATATAGATAAAGTAGCCAGGGCTGTTGACATCAAGATTGGTCTCATAAATAAATATAAACCTGCCTTACTCCAGAAGCCCTTCAACTTGCTATATATAGTTCCATCATAGCCACTGTAGACTATGGTCTTGTAATCTATGGAGCAGCCCCCATGTCTTCATTGTGCAGGATATCCATTGCTCTGAACAAGGCATGCAGACTACTCAAGGGGTCCACACATTTCACCCACACCTGTGATCTTTATGCTGAGACTGGCTGGCTACAGCTCTCTGGGAAGATCCAATACCAAACCTGTCTTTTGGCCAAAAAAGAACTTCTCGGCCTCCTGCCACCAGGCACAGCAAACCTGCTAAGCCCCCATCGTAGTTCACAGCATACGCGATGCTCAAACAGCCATCTTCTCCATGTTCCTAGATGTCGGACAGCCCAGGAACAATGCTCATTTGCTTACAGAGCACCTCACTGGTTTAATCCTCTTCATAGTGATATATGTACCCTACCTAAATTGGAACCATTCAAATTGAAGGTATGCCAACATCTCACGACCAACAGTTCTTGTGACTGCTTCATCTGAGATTCCCCATCTACCAGCATTCAATCTTCTCCTCACAACTGGATAACCCTGTATCTCCACTGTTACCTCAATAATTCCAAGGCTACCCCCCTTTTTGCACTTTGAAAAGGCTCCTGGCTACCCCCTCTCTACCTCAACCCCCCTGCCCCTACCCCTCCCATACCAGCTTGACAAGGCCTATGGCTGCCACTTCCTACCTTTCTTACCCTGCCTGTCAACCTCACCCCCCTGCCTCTATCCCTCCAACACCAGCTTGACAAGGCCTTTGGCTGCTTTCTCCCATCTTTATCCTTACCCTCTCATCTACGCTTTCCTCCTATTAGAATGATAAAACTACGTATAGATATATATATATTTGCTCACTTTATTTTACTGTTTTTTTTAAACATTGTACTTTGCCTCCTTTGTATGTTTTGTCTCCCCTCCCCTCCCCACTGATGTGGAACCTTTGTAAATGAGCTGTCTGTGCTCAGAGGTATTGTAATCCAATAATGAATAAATAATTAAATAAATTAACAAATACATAAATAAATTGTATGATCTGCAATATATGTAACATGCAAGTCTTGTATGCAACATTGTTATTAGTCTGTAATAGCCTTGCCAATACTTGTATTGTAGTTATGCCAATAGAGCAATATTGAATTGGACAGAGAGAGAGAAAGAGAGAGAGAGAGAGAGACACACACAACGGTTGATTGACTGATTGATCAACTGATTGATTGATTGATTGAAATGATGTTGCAGAAATACTGTATCTGCAGACTATATAGCATCCTTCCACCAGCTTCAAAATACAACTTAGATGTATTAATTTTAGTGCATTTTAGTATGTTTATGTCTTATAGTTTAATGTATAAACTTAGGCAATATCTATATATCTTGTAATGCCAATACACTTATTTCCACTTGAGCTTGAATTAAGGGGTGGGGGAGAGAAAGGAAAGGATGAGAAGTAACCTGTGATAGTGGACCTTTATTTCTATATGGATGTCGAATGTAGAGTAGAACAGGAAAAAAAATCTTGTTTTATTTTGAATAGATTTTTCTACAATTTTAAATTTGTGGCAGTTTAAATTCTGATCACCTGGGGCAGCTACAAGTAGGCCATGTTGCAGCCAAATAGCTTTGAAAACAATCCATTTTGATTCAAAAACACATCTGAAACCCACAAACAGGTAATTTTGCTTCCAAAAGTAGCTGTGAAAAAGTCCTTATTCAGTATGTTTACCCATGAAATTATGCTGCTCAAAACTGTCTAGAACTGCCGAACAGCAGAACATTTTATTGCTGCAAAACTGTTCTTATTCTTGCGGCTTCCTGACTAGAGAGATTGTTGGATATGATCTCCCATTCCCAGGATAGTATTTATTTCTACAGGCACAGATGATCAATTGTTTACCATCTGCTCTGAGTGAATTCAGTTGCTTAGCACCAGAATGGATAATGACTGTTTATGTCTAACAGTCCTAGTTATTGTAACTGCATAGTGCTTAAAGGGACACTGTCTATCCCTCCTAGGTCTCAAATGGTTCATAGGTTGAACAACCCATTTTATGGTTGCTTACCTTTCTAGGTTTGCATGCACACATGTGCAAAGTGAACATATTGTTACTGTAGTATAAGGGGCTATGTGGGTGTATACTGTATAAGCCAATTAATGTAGAAATACTGGAGGCTTGCCTCTCAAAAGCCAATGCAGAGGCTGGCCCGCTGGAGCAGTGGTAGCACCAACACTCACAACACCGGCAATCTGGGTTAAGTAGCGAACCTGAGGTGTCAGAGGGCCGAACGGGGTGGGGGGGATTGAACGTCCGTGGGACAGCTCTCGTCTTCAAGGGGAGAGGGTGGGGAAGAACTTGGTGCTCAACTGGCCCCTGGCTGATGCCAGGAGAAAGGCAACCTAAGCAGAAAAAGGCAGGGGAGACATGGCAGACATCAATGTGTGCGCCTTGATGTCAGCACATGCCATGAACCACATAGGGAGAAAAAACAGAAAAATACCCAGCGTCAGGATGAAGTGGACAGCCCATAGGCCCCGTACCCAACCAGAAGGGCATGCCAGCCCAGACTGGATCCATGCTTCGGTGGGGCTTGGGGAACCCCGCCAACCCCAGTGGGGGCACACACCCTAGGGAAGCTGGTCGGAAAGGTAAGTCCTGGCAGATGTTGGGGTGGCGGGGCTGGGACACTCCTCTGAAGGAGTGCTGTTAGGAGGGAAAGGGGGGGAAAACAGTCAGTGCTGCGAAGTCTGACAATGACAGTGTCCAGCTGGCTTGATGGGCATAAACTTCTTGTAGTTCAAAACATAATGCCCCACCAGTGAAACTGGTTTTCTTTCATTAGCCAGCTAGCAGACATCATCAAGCTTTGAAGATAAACATCAAGCTTCATGTACGTGTGTGTGTGTGTGTGTGTGTGTATGTTTTCCTCCTACTTATAGACAGGTAGCACCTATTTGAAAGCACTAAACAGTGCTGGGAAAACACAACATGCAGAATGCAAATATAATAGCTTCAAATATGTTAAATTTAAATGTCAATATTGAACAGAAAACATGATCAATAGTTTATTTAAATTACCTATTGTCAATGTTCCCTTTAAATAGTCTCTGATAGCAGTTTGATTACTTTGAAAAATGTGAGAGTTAGAAGCAATTCAGTTTATCCTTCAAATATTTTTGGAATCCTTTTTTTATGTTGGCGCGCTTGCGCAGACAACATCTTGTGGTAGTGCAGATTTGGAGGTGTGGTCACTGTTGGGTGAATGCAGGGCATGCATCAGTAGGTACGTCCCTCATTCGTCAATCAGCCTGCATGCCGGTGCTACACCATGCATACATAATGTGGCGAGCACATCTAAGGAAAGGTCCGCTGCAATCCGAGCAAAGCTCGTCAGACGCAGCGGACCTCCCGACGTGCTCGGCCATATTGTATACATGGCAGCCACCCAATTGCTGACTTCGGTAGTGCCCAATCCCCTGCCGGCTTACTGTGGCCCCAATGTATGTGCTAATGGGGAGCCCACTCTCCGTTGGCATAAAGCACTCCCTCCCCATTTGTTATATGCCGAGGGTGCCTAATCCCAGCTCTTACCCCCTGCTTTCCTTGTGTGCCGGCGGATGCTCAATCCCGTTGGCATGTTAACTTCTTTTGTTGTGTGCTGATGAGGGTGCCCAATCCCCTGCTGGCTGCAGCACACACCCCAAACAGTTAGGTGGCACTCTGGGAGCCCACCCCAGCGCATCAAATACCCTGTAAAAAAACTGTCCTGCGATGTGTTTTTTACCCTGTAAACAAAAAAATGGTCCCTTGTCATCTCCTGCCCTCCATGAACCCACACCCACCCTCTGCACACCCTGAGTCCACACACCTCCCCCCCTCATACTTACCTCCGGAGTCCGACGCGATGATCTTCGATGGACCAGGAACATGTCTGCACTCTTCAAAGCCGACCGCAAACTGAGGAAATGCCGGTAAGCTGTATAATGGAATAAATAGGGTTTTCCAACTTTGATGCATATCTTAGGCATTTTTTGGAATTTTGGCACCAAATTTTCAACATGGGGCTTTTGGGACCCTCCTCATGAGTTCTTGCATAGTCATGGTGTTATTTGGTCCCGAAAGGTGATTTCACAGTCATTGGGTGGAATCACCTTTCGGGAGTGAGGAATGAAACAACAGTGCCAATGTTCATGGAGGGGGCTCTCAAAAAGCCTATGTTGCAAACTTGGTGGGAAAAATCCAAAAAATGACTGTTTTTCGAGCGTGCATTGTGCAGTTGCTACGCACGCTCATAACTTAGCGAATCTGCAATATTTTCATGCCACATGTACAGCTGTCATTTTTCACATCCTGCCCGAAATGTGTTTCTGCACTTCCAGTGCAAAATAGCACGGATGATGTGGGAAATCAGTGTTTGGGACAAATTATGAAAATGATAGTTACACTGTTCATGAGCAGAGGTCCTAAAATGCCTATGCTGAAAATTTGGTGACAATACTCCATAACATGACTGTGTTACGAGAGTGCATTGCGCAGTTTGCATGCACGCTCATACACTCATGAATTTATAATATTTTCACTCCAGATTTTCAACATTGCCATTGTTCTGCACCTCCTTATGAACAGTACAGCTGTCATTTTTCACATCCTGACCAAAATGTGTTTTTGCAGTTCCGGCGCAGGATAGTGCGGTCGCTGTGGAAAGTCCATGTTCGAGACACATTATGAAAATGAGAGTGACACTGTTCATTAGCACAGGTCCTAAAATGTCTATGTTGAAAATTTGGGGCCGAAAGTGTTTTGCGAGTGTGCATTGCACACTTTGCAAGCACGCTCGTGACTTTGTGCATTTGTAATATTTTCACTCCAGATGTTCAAAATCTGCATTTTTCCACACCTCCTTATGAACAGTACAGCTGTCATTTTACATATCCTGGCTGAAATGTGTTTTCACATGTCCGGCACAGAATTGCATGGTCGCTGTGCAAAATCAGTTTTCGGGAGAGTTTGAGGAAATGACAATGACATTGTTCATGAGCAGAGGTCCTAAAATGCCTATGTTGAAAATTTGGTGCCAAAAGTCCATAAAATAACTGTGCTGCAAACATGCATTGACAGTTTCCACGCAGCCTTGTAACTTCGTAAATTTGCAATATTTTCATGCTAGATTTTCACCACTGGCATTTGTGCACACCTCCTTATCAATAGTACAGCTGCCATTTTTCATAGCCTGCCCAAAATGCATTTCTGCAACTGTGGTGCACAATGGCATGCTCGCTGTGGGAAATCACCTTTTGGAACACATAAACAAAATCACAGCACTACTGTTCATGAGGGGAGGTCCCAAAATACCTATGGTGAAAATGTGCCTAAAAAACTCCCACAAATAATTGGGTTGCAGATGTCTGTTTCGCAGTTTGTATGCATGTTCATTGCTTCACCAATATTTCATTTTGCCACTCCAGATTTTCAGCGTTGCAATTTTTTATGCCTCCTCATGAACAATACAGTTGTCATTCTCCACATCCTGCCCAAAACTGTGTTTTCATCCCGCTGTCACTAAATGGCACAGCCACTGTGCAAAACTACATTTCATCTAACAAAGTGATTGTGCCGCTTTTCATGAGGTGGCCTGACGAGCAGCCCATGTTGAAAATGTGGAGTGAAACTACCACTACACGCCTACAGTGTTAGGGTTTCCAACTGTAGCATCCCACCCGGTACGGACTGATGGGCGTCAGGGCTGTGACTTGGGATCATCAGATGTAGTGCTTATGTCATTCCACCCCCCATGCCCACCCTGCAGCCACTGACAGGCATCGTGGTGTGTCTTGCACTGTTCAGCCACAAACTTCACCCCACACTCCTATACTGCACCCACATCAGCATATTTCCTTATGGAATGGGGTAAGTATAATGCCCAAAGATCCCAAAGCACAGCACGACACTTGTCAGTGTCTACAGGGTAAGGTGAGGTACAATGCCATCAGCATTATAGCTGATGACAAAAGGCACACCCCAATGCCTGTTGCTCTCTACAGGGTGGGGGTGGGGTTGGTGTCACTTCAATACTTCACTGCCATTTCTATTATGCATCTCTAGCTCTGCCACTGCCAATGCCAATGCCAGCGTAACAACATTCATCATTGACAAATGCTTGTTTATTATTAGGACTTTATTATCTTGCTTCAACACTTCATCTTCCTTCTGCTCCTTACCCCCAGCCTCTTCACCCCGCCTCCAGGACTTACCACCCTCTACTTCTTACCTCATTGTGTGAGTAGGTTCCATGGACTGTGATGGTGTGGTGCCTTCAGGGTCAGAGCATCATCTGCAGACAGGGGTTATTTGCAGTCTGTTGAGTCTCTTGATTCAGAGCTGGTGTCGTGCAATGACGCACATGTGGACCATGAAGATGGTGCACACTTTCAACACCCACCTCTGTGTTTCAATTCTGGTGACCACTGTTTTGCCACCTATCCTCCACTAGATGACAGCCAAGCAACAGTACACACTATCCACCCCCCTACCCTGAAGGAGGAGATCCATCAATGGACACTAAACCCTTTTTCCTCCGGCAGCCCCCAAATGACCTTGGTCCATTCCTGAACCCTGGCTGCCAGTGGGGTAAGAGGTGAGGCGTCTAGCACCTCAGCCCTCCACACCACTGGAATGGCTACAGGTTCACTGTAGCTCTGAGTTTTTTGGACAATATTATTTGTGGCCTGAGGGGGACTGAACCTGCAACCCACTGATTTGCAGTTCTGTGCTTTTACCCTCTGTACCATTCAGCCAGAGCTATCTTTTTGCAATTCTTTTTCTTTATTACTGGGGGAAGTGACATAAAACCCAGATTACTACCCCTTAGGTAAGGAATAAAACATGACGAGGTGTGGTTTATGGCCCGATAACATACGCCCCAGGTGCGTGTGAGACACGAGGTGCTTGCGCCCGAGTGCCTAGCACCTGGGAGTGCTTTATAGGCCATAAACACACCTCGAGTGTCTCATTCCACTTATAAAATGGGTCCCCCATTAAAAAGTTAATTTAAAGTCTACATAAAAAGTGCACATAAAAATAACTCTAATAATAAAAAAAGATGATATCCAAGGGAAAAACAAAAAAGTGGTCCTTGTCATTCATTGTACTGTAGTGGATATGTTTAATTAAAAGTAAGTAGGGAGCTCTGGTATATGTCTGTTGCCCCCCCACACACACACACACAGGCTCATAATCCTCTAGAATATGCTGTTTGTTCAGGGTTTTTTCCGTTTCTTGATCAGATGAGTAAATCCCCAGAGGCGCAAGCATGTCCCTCGCCGCACCCCGTATTTAGCACTTTTTTGATAGCGCTTCCCTGATGTGTTGAACACATCAATGTTTTAAAAAAAAGGACAAGAAAAAGAAAGTTATCTGAAAAGAAGGCCGTTTGAAAGAGCCAGTGGAGGAGGGAGTCTGGTTAGCTAGAGGGAAACGAGTAAACATTCAGCGACTTTGTGAAAGGAGTTGGAGCAAGCATTTTTCCCCATCCAGCCGTTGTATTTTGCATTTTCCTGATTGCGGTTTTGGTCGCTGCTATGACATCTAAATCTGTCAAGTTAGAACAGACAAAAAACCTCAACTGAAAAAGCCTGTGGAGGACCATGTCTGTTGAGCCACTTCAGACGGAGATCTGGTGAGACCTGTTTCAGTAGAGCATAATTTGCTGTGTAACTGTCACTGGAGAAAGGGGCAACACAGAAAATAAAATACTGGGTACTGAAGATTGAAACTCTGGCCATTGTGCAGGGCAGGCGGGGGAACAGTCTGGACAGAAACAGGGATGTTTCTTGTGGCACTGGTCTCCTGCTGTAGCTCTTGCGGTTCCGTACTTGGTGTAGAGCTGGAGCGGGAATCTTGCAGTTTCGTGCTTGGTGTGAAGTTCAAGCGAGATAGGCATTTAGGGCATTGATTTCACAGAGTGCTGTGTTTTGGTTGGCATAAGTAGTGGCATTTGCCAGTATGTGTCCTGATAAGGACACGGCAAATGGTAGCTCATAGCCAACCAAATCGCCTACAGTTTTCTACCCATTTTATAAACTTTATTGTCTTTGGCTGCTTGTCTACACATGACATCATAATGCCCTTTTATTACATCATAATTATCTCCACAACAACAAACTGGGATGTCATAAACAGAATTGTGACTGCAGAAGTAGACAAGCAGACAGAGCACATAGAGCAAAGATCCTGTTTCCATGCAAATGTCCTTAGTAATAAAAAAATAAGGGTACCAATTACAAAAAAGGGTGACATATAAGATTAATTATATCTATATATTATGTTTTTCAAGGTTGTCCTACCAACATCTCTCTTTAAAGACCTGTTACACTGCAAGCAAATATTTGGCATTGAGAAATGCTTGTTTAGAATCTGTTGGCGTATCAGGTTGATTTGCATCTGCCCATGTTTTTAAAAGAAGTGAAACGTGGACTGCCACCATATTGATGTTACCACATGAAAACCAGTTTGTTTACAGACTAGTCCTTGACCCACCACTATTGCATCCTTTCTTAAACTGACAACTCTTCAACACAGTCAGCCACTAACGATGTTGAGGGAGGAGACAATGGAGTCATCATGAAGGGCTGGGCGGTATGTATTGGTAGTTTCTAAAGTTCAGGAAGTAAACAGAAGGAGGGTTCAAGGATTCTTAACCAAACAAAACATGTTTTTGATTAAACAACTTAGGCAATGGAAAGGAGAAACAGCAACAGAATTTGGAAAAGGAACACAGCAAGTCAGCAGGCAAAAATATTGTACTCCTTACCTTTACTGGTTCAATGCGCACATTAAGGACCTCTGACAAAGCTCGGTAGGCAACCCAAGTGAAATGTTAGGTGTGTCTAGTCATATTGCTTTTTTTTCACATGCAACATGTTTTTTGTGTCAAGCCAGTATCTATATAGCACTTTTATCGCACAATGTACCAATAAAGGTAAGAAACACAATATTTTTTGCCTGATGTCATACCGTGTTTCTTTTTCTGTGGGTGCTCTTACATAGAAACATATAAACAAAGAAACATAGGAGTTGTCAGCAGATAAGGACCTCTTGGCCCACCGAGTCTGCCCAGTTGTCCCTGCCTAATGTGCCACCACAGACCCTACTCGATCTCCGGTCATCTCTTCCCCTTGCCTTACTACCAAGGTCCCATTGTATATGTCCCAGGCATGCTTGAATCCTGTCACTGTTTTGGTACCCACCTCCACTGGCAGGCCATTCCAGGTGTCCACCACCCTCTCTTTGATGAAGTATTTCCTCTCATTTCTTCTGAGCCCCCCCCCCCAACTTCACAGCATGACCACTTGTCCTCAAGCTTCTTTTTCTATGGACAATTTCATGAAAATACTACTTTCCTGTAACTTATTACTACCTGTTATGTATTTGAATGTTTCTATCATATTTCCCCCCTTTCCAGCCTCTCCTCCAGAAAGTACATTTTCAGTTCCTTGAGTCTCTCCTCGTAGGGCTCTTCCTTTTCATTGCCTGAGTACTTTACCATTGTTGACAGCGTCATGGCATTATCCTGGTGCAGCCCTCCTTTTTCAAGTTTGTTTATGATTAAACCAATAGCAGATTTTTCTGTTCTTAATAAAAAGACGCAAATAAAACAACTAGCAACATCAACAAATACTACTACTACAGGTAAGCAATCATTAAATGATTTCTTTTAATGAGAACAAATATAAAGCCAAAAGGGCTGACAGTGCCTCTTTTACACCCTGTATCTGCCCTAATTGTCCCTGACAAAACAAACTTGCACTGTCAACTCATTACAGAGTTTATATGGGGCAGTGCTCCCAGAGCAATAGCGTATCATTCTCTGGCTGCCGTACTGAATCAGTTGTACAAGCTTGCTTAAAAGGTGCTGTCTATTCTGGCCAAGCCTTGTCAGCATGCCTTGCACATGTTTTGGCATACCAATGATGTCTTGCACTAGAATTGTAACATTAGAATACACTCTATGTGTGTGGTTTGGAGAGCAAGGCACAAACAGCAAAGAAAATTTATGGAACCACTGAAGCAGAGAAAATCATCCCATATAAGTCATTAGGATGGCAGATAGAATTTTATATCTTGTCCATCAGATTTAGAGCAGAAGTAAACAACAGTAACATAATGCTAACAAAAGACCAGAAATGACCTGAGAATGCAAACACTGAGAAGAAGCAGTTCCACTGATTGACAAATATGCAGGCATGTAAATTTTGTCAGATTTCTGACACTGGCAACTGAGAGAAAACATAGTGTTGAATGATTACTTTAGTGTGCTACTGTATGTTCAATGGGGGGGAGGGACAAACTTTGGTAAGCATTAGGGACCATAACCTTGGGTTGGGTAACCGGTTACTGTCACTTTATTTTGTCTGATCCCATCAGATCTCAGAAGCTAGGCAGGGTTTGGTCTGGTTGGTAGGATGGGAGTCATCCAGTGAACACAAAGTGCTGCAGAAACAGATGTTGGTAGCTCTGTAGGGGGCACTCTCCCCATGGTTATAAGTAACCATATGTTTGCCCCAGCATGGTATTTGTGGGACATCATGCAATAGGAGTTGCCATCTTTTGGATGAGACATTAAACAAAGGTCCTGACCATCTGTTCTGGCAGTTGTACAGGTGGATATTAAAGATCCCATGGCATTTCTCAAAAAGAGTGGTAGAATTTCCCCAGTGTCCTGGCCAGACTCCCCTATTCCCCCATCACGTATCCACCAACAGTTGAACCAGCATCACTATCAGTTGACTTGCAACTATATACCCCTCATAGAAACATAGAAACATAGAATTTGATGGCAGATAAGGACCGCTTGGCCCACCCAGTCTGCCCATTTCCCTACCTACTGGATAAGCTGCAGATCCTAGTTAACCAGCAGCCTACTTCTTCCTACCCCAACCCCCCCAGAATTGCCTTATGACTATCCCATGCATGCTTGAATTCCCCACTGATTTTGACTCCACAACCTCCTCCGGAAGGCTGTTCCATGCATCCACAACCCTCTCTGTGAAAAAATACTTCCTTAAATTACCTCTGAGCCGCCCCCCCTCTATCTTCAAATTGTGCCCTCTTGTTCTTGCACACCTCTTTTTTTGAAAGATGCTACCCTCTTGGACTTTGTTGATTCCCTTGAGGTACTTGAAAGTTTCTATCATGTCCCCTCTCCCTCCTTTCCTCGAGGCTATACATATTAAGCTCCTTAAGTCTCTCTTCATACGACTTCTGGTGCAGACCCTGCACCATTTTAGTTGCCCTCCTCTGGACAGCTTCCATCCTGTCTATGTCTTTGTGGAGATTGGGTCTCCAGAACTGCACACAGTACTCCAGATGGGGTCTCACCAGCTGTCTGTACAGAGGGATAATAACTTCCTGTTTTCTACTGGTGATGCCTCTCCCTATGAATCCCAGTATCACCCAGCCCTCCTTGCTGCCCTCTCACATTGCTTGCCCATCTTTAGGTCATCTGATATGACTACCCCCAGGTCCCTTTCCATTTTTGTTGTTGTTAGTATCTCACCCCCCATTGTGTACTCTTCCCCTGGGTTTTGTTTCCCAGGTGCATTACCTTACTTCTTAGCATTGAATCTAAGCTGCCATACATTTGACCATTCCTCTAACCTTGCCAAGTCCCTTCTCATCCTTTCCACCCCACCCTGTGCATCAACTCTGTTGCAGATCTTAGTGTCATCTGCAAAGAGACATACTTTCTCTTCAGTCCTTCTTCAATGTACGCATATAAAGACATTGAAGAGGACCGATCCTAATACTGAACCCTGCGGTACCTCACTAGTAACCCTCCTTTCTTCTGAGTGGACTCCATTTACTATAACTCTCTGTGTCCTATTCTCCAGCCAATTCTTTACCCAGGCTGTCATCTTGGGACCCACTCCCAGGCTGGCTAACTTGTATATTAATCTTTTGTGTGGGACTGTGTCAAATGCCTTGCTAAAATCTAGGTAGGCCATGTCCACAGCCCCTCCCTGATCTACTACTTTGGTCACCCAGTCAAAGAAATCTATCAGATTCGTCTGGCATGACCTTCCCTCCACTGTGATGTGGCTAAAAACAGGAAGAACAATATTTCCCAGCTCTGCTTTTCCAGTCAACAAAAACTAAATCAATCAGTAAAATAATCAAGCATTTGTCAATGCCGAATGTTCTCTTGCTGGCATTGGCATTGGTAGTGCAGGAGTTAGAGAGATGCATTATAGGAATGGCAGTGAAATACTGAACTGATGCCAACCCCATCCCAACCCTGTAGAGGGTGACAGGCATTGGGGTGTGCCTTTGGGTCATCAGCCTTAACACTCACACCATTTCACCTCACCCTAACCTGCAGACACTGACAAGTGTTGTATTGTGCCTTGCGGTCTTTGGGCCTTATGCTCACCCCATTCCATAAGGAAATATGCTGAGATGGGTGCAGTATAGGAGAATGGGGTGAACTTTGTGGCCAAAGAATCCAAGACACACCTCAATGCCTGTCACTGGCAGCAGGGTGGGGGTGGGGGTGGAATGGCGTAAGCATTACAGCTGACAATCCCAAGTCACACCTCTAACGCCTGTCAGTCTCTACAACGTGGGGTGTTACAGTTGGAAACCCTCATGCCCTGGACATTTGTTGTCATTTTCACTCCAAATTTTCAACATGGTCTTTTTGTGACCCCACCTCATGAACAGTGGCACTATCAGTTCATTAGCCGAAAGGTGATTTTGCACAGCGACTACTCCATTTGGCGCCACAGGTGCAAAAACACATTTTAGGCAGGATGTGAAAAATGGCAGCTGTACTGTTCATAAGGAGGTGTATAAAAATGGCAATGTTGAATATCTGGAGTGAAAATATGAAAAATTGAAGTCATGAGTATGCATAGACACTGCACAATGCACACTCATAATGCAATTATTTTGGGGATTTTTTAACCAAATTTTCAACATAGGCATTTTGGGACCTCCGCTCATGAACAGTGCCACTGTGATTTTGTTAATTTGTCCTGAATGTTGATTTCCCACAGCGACCGCACCATTGTGCGTCACAAGTGCGAAAACACATTTTGGGCAGGATGTGAAAAATGACAGCTGTACTGTTCATATTGAGGTATGAAAAAATGGCAATGTTGAAAATCTGGAATGAAAATACTAAAAATTGTTGAAGTTATGAGCGTGTGTGGAAACTACGCAATGCACACTCATAACACAGTCATTTCTTTGAATTTTTTCACAAAATTTGCAACATTGGCTTTTTGGGACCCCACCTCATGAACAGTGGCACTGTCATTTCATTACTCATTCCCAAAAGATAATTCCACGCAGTGACCGCGAAATGACCTTTTAGGACCGAATAATGAGATGACAGTGCATGTGTTCATGAGGTGGGGTCCCAAGAACCCACATTGAAAATTTGGAGCCACAATTCAAAAAAAAAATGGCTGAGCTATCCACCTAAGCTGAAATCTCCCGATTTATGCCATTATACCGCTTATCGGCATTTTTTAATTTTGCAGTTCGGCTTTGAAGAGTCAAGACATGTTCCACCGAAGATCACAGCGCCGGACCTCCAGAGGTAAGTATGGGGTAAGGAGGGTGTGGGGAGGTGGGGTGCACATAGGGTGGGTACGAGTTGGGTGAGGGGAACACCACGGACAACTAGGAACCTTTTCCTTTTATCAGGTACAAAAAAAAATGGACCTAGGGAGACCGTTTTCTTTCTTTACAGGTGAAATAAGACAAATTTGGGGCACACTGGGGTGGGCTCCCAGTATGCCCCATAACGTTCAGTGGGATGTGATGTTGGCCACATTGGGGTGAGCTCCCAGTGTGCCACACAATATATCAGGGGTGGACATGCCAACACGGGGCTTGCACCCCTGATGTTGGCTTTCTTTGGGGATTGTGTTGCAGATGCAGGAGCCACCACCATGTTTATTAAAATGTTTCACCAGGAAAGGCACATATGGGAGGTGTGTGGTCTGTGCCGCTGCATGATGAGCTTGTCTCTGATTGCAGTGGCACATTTCTTTCAAGTTGGTGGCACTTTACATAATTCTCGTGTCAGTGCTATCATGCTGGCTAATTGGGGAATGAGGGACGCACCTACTAAAGCGTGCCCTGCATTCACCAACACTAACATCACACACCTCAACATTTCTGCTACTACCACAAGATGTTGCTTGCGTACGAGCAAGACAACATAAAAAGTGGACCAAGACAAGCCCATATTAGCCACTGTTGGGAGCAATTTCAAGAGATAGTGTCATACAAGCAGATGACTACAGAAAGCAGATAGATACAAGACAAAGAATATACACAGTTACATAGGGCATGTACCGCTTATTGATTAAGTGCATATTCATTTTGATCTTAAGCAGTTGTTTTGGAATCAAACAGGTTACTCTAAAACTAGGGGGTCATGAGGCATAGCTAAGGGCCTGATGCCACTAAGGTTAGATTAACAAAGGTAATTGAAAACCTGGCACACCATAAAGCTATTATTAAATGAAAATACATTTATTGTTTTAAAGGAATGCTTTTATAGTTATCCTCTAATTGTTCTACTGTACATGATGGTTTCCTTTTATTATTCTAACCTTTTAAAAATGCTGTCAGCCAGACTGAATGCTCAGTTTCCAACTATTGTTTCCAGTCAGTGTTCCTTCAGATGATATGTTAAACTGAGGTCCTGTCTGCCTTTTCTGGCAGTTGTTCAAGAGGATATTGAAAATCCCATGGTAATTCTCGAAAGGGTAGGGGAATATTATTAAAAGAAAAATAAAACATATACAGATCATGAAACCAAGTACAGAGAGAAACACAACATTCTTAACAAATCAGATCATTAAATGTATATGTCCATAACCCCACAAACTCCTAGAAAGAAAGAAAGAAAGAAAGAATCACCACAACCCCATGTCCTCTACGTAATCAAGTAAGGATCTTGTCACTACAGTGCTTCCACAATGTTTTGGAGTGTTTTCCCAGAACACAATTCATGTATTTCTAATAGACCAAATATATGGACTTGTCAAGACTCTCACATACTCATATTTTTATACTGCCCCCAAGTCACATGGTGAACAATTGGCTGAACACACAGGATTTTCTACCAAGTTTCATGAGAAAAACTTTTCCAGTCCTGTTCTGCCAGCCAGCAGCAGTCATGTGACTGCCAGTCCAATAGCACCAAGTCCCTTCTGCATTGATTCCTCCCAATCCAAACTGTGTAGCAGCCAATAGTGACAGCGAAGAGAGCTGCAGCAAGTCACTGCACCATGGGGGAGGGGAACAACTTGCTGCTGTTGGGGGAGGCAAGCAGCAACTAAGGATAAGCCTCTTGGTCACAACAGTCACTTAAGCATTCACTCATTGACTCAGAAGTGGACTCCTGTGGCTGAGGCTGTGTGGACATGAGTGTGTGGGTGAGAGAGGGCATATTGGGGATTTCTGATTACTCAGTTTAGTGAGAAAGAAATCATGTGACCTACTGGGAACTGAACCCAGGCCTCCAGAATACCGTCCCAGTGTTCTAGCTACTGAACTACAGGCTCTCATGCTCGGACCTGGGGTTGGTTCCTGGTCACACTTTCTTTCTCTGGTGTTGCATATTCTGCAACTAAGAATAATTAAGATGACAATTAGATGTTTTTTGATGCAGTAGGAGCCACTGATAAGCAATTTAAATGTCAAAGCTCAGTTCCAAGCAGGTCATATTATTTATTTCTCACTACACTCTGTGATTTAAATTGCTTTGCTGCGGCTAATACTGCATCAAAAAACATCTAACTGTCCTGTTGATTTGTGATTAAAAACTGTACTGCCCACCCATCCCTAATGCTCAATAAAGCTGCAGAAAGGACCATACTGTAGCTAGAGCATTTGCTAACTTAAAAGAACTCAAGTACTGGAGGCAGCTACCAGTTAGTGGCACAGTGGCAGTACGGCATAGTTGGTAGCATATCCGCCTCTGGGTCAGAAGGTTGTGAATTCTAGTCCCACACTGGGATTGGCTCATACCATAAATGCAGGAACCTGAATGTAGTAGTGAAGGGATGCCATACTTTCAGGGTGTGTAATCATTTGGTTGAAATATTAAACCAAGATACAGTCTGCTTGCTCTGGTGGTTGTTCAGAGAAATGGTAATGATTCCATGAAACATCTCAACAAGAGTAGGAGTGTTTGTATTGACAAAAGAAAATACTAACAAAACCAATATATATATATATATATATATATATATATATATATATATAGCAAATAATACCAAAACATTTTACACCCCAAAACCCTGTGATCATAAAGACACTAATTACATGTAACAGAGTAATTGCCTTGTAGTAACATGTTTATTGCATGCAACAACATTGCAATTTTAATGCAGCTACAGTGCAGTTACACTGTAATTACACTGTAGGTAACTGACAAAATAAGTGTAACTAGAATAAAAAAAAAATACTGTGGTTAACCAAGAAAAATAATGACACATTTAGTGCACATCCTCTTCTGTGACACTTCTAATACCTAACCAAAATAAAGTCAGGTAGAAACAACGTAAAAATAAATTCTACCCATTACAGCCAAGTAACATTTTTCCAATGAGAAGATGAATGTACTTTAGACTGAGTTGGCACTATAGCTTAGAATTTAGAGTAATGAGCAGTGAATTTTCTTGGTGCATCCCTGTGAGACAGACACAGACCACAGACCTGTGTTTGATTTTCACTACCTCCACTTGCATACTGCATGACTCTGATAAAGTTATTTAACCACCCCAATGCTCCCAGGTCAACCCTGAAAACGGGTGTTCGTTCCTAGTGGGCCTTACCCAGTTACCAAAGAATAATAAAAACCAAAAAAACAAAGATGCTGGTATTCCTGACTGCATACAACTCTAATTTCTTGTGTAACATTCAAGCACAAAATATGCAGTGGGATTGTCTTTTGTTTAAATAAAAAGGAGCACCAAACTTGTCAAATGCACCCCTTTAGGCAAGCCATGATGATACACAGTGTAGTATAATTGAGCAATAATGCATAACAGGGTGTGGTATATCATGTGATATCATCATGCCTCCAGTGGTTGGGCATGAGGCCACAGGCCGAGTGCGGCCAATGACCCGAGAAGTGATGATATCCCATGATATACCACACCCTGGAGTGCATTATTGCTATTATGAATTGAATTAAAAGTTTTTCCCAATAAAACAAATGTTAAAAATATTAAAAAATGTTAAAGCCTCTTAAAAATGCATGTTTTCGGATGTTGAAGGAGTATCTTTTAACAAAGTAGTTCCTGGAGGCTTCTTGGCAGCGATATCAGCAGTGATAAATATACATGCCAGCATCTCAGTTTTTCTAAAACTGGGAAAATAAACCTGGGGGTGGAGGTATGTTTCTTTAGTAATCGCACATCTTTGGTCCAGACTGGTAACGCTGGTGTTATCCATTGGACTGTCGAAGGACGCCAAAGTTTGTGGGCTCAATTAAGGACACTCAAAAAAATTCTGTGAAAGAAATAGACTAAAATAAAACATTAAGGGCCAGATATTCAAAAGGGTTGCTCCATGTGCAATAGGGTTGCACCTACGCAAGTCCGAACTTGCTCCATTCTGCCATATTCAGCAGGAGGCAGTTGCACCACAGAAAACATGCTGAGCAACAGCGCAATGCAAATGAATGCATGCTGAACTGGAGGGGGAGGAACCATGCATAAACTGCACAGCCCGATATTCAGCAGGGCTGTGCAGAGTTGTGCAGGCGCAACCCCCAACCTGTGCCTGCACAACATTGAGGCAAAAAGGCTTAGGTTGAGGGCCACCTAGGTGAGCTGCTGCATTACGGGTGCAACACAGCAACTGCCACCTGTAAGCTGGCTCCCAACCAGTCCTGTTCCCCCCGCGGCCCGATCACGGGCAGCCAACTGTAAATCCCACCACCACCCCACTGGCCCGATTGCGGGCATAGTTTAACCCCACCAGCCCGATCGCGAGCAGCAATGTGGCCCCGAGCGTATCCTGGTGGTCCAGTGGACAGCTTCCCGATCACGAGCGGTGGTTGTCTAATAAACCCCCTTCGAATTCATCCCAAGTGGTCAGTGCACGAAAAGCCCAATCAGCGGGCAGTAGTTGTTTAAAACCCCCTCCACATTTCATCCCTGGTGGTCAGTGGACGAAAAGCCCGATCGCGGACGGTAGTCGTTAAAACCTCCCCGAACGCACACCTGGTGGCTAGTGTCCCCCCACCCACCCACCCACGACCCCACCACCCGGCTCCCCGGCAGCCAGCGGGCGGCAGCATCCCACCGCCTGCCGCCCGCCACCCGCCAGCTGCTGCCTGGTAGGGCTGCATGCCCATTGGTGCAGGCAAGAGCCAATGGGCGTGCAGCCCATACCGTCATGACAGTCCAGATTTGTGAATGAATACATTCATTACAAACTGGACTGTCTTGTACAGTATGGGCTGCACGCCATTGACTCTTGCTCTGCACCAATGGGCGGCAGCTCACCGGGCAGTCAGTTGGCGGTGGCGGGTGGCAGGCGGGTGGGATGCTGCCGCCTCCGGCCGCCTGGGGAGCGGGTGGTGGGCTTTGTGGATGGGTGGGGTGGGGGACACTAGCCACCAGGGCTATCTTCTGGGGTTCCTAATGACTACCGCCCCACGCATTGCTTTTTCGTCCACTGGACCACCAGGGATGAATACAGGAGGAGGTGGGTTTCTAAACAACTACTGCCTGCGTATCGGGCTTTTTGTCCACTGGACCATCAGGGATGAATTCAGAAGGGGGTTTATTAGATAACCACTGCCCGCGATCGGGTTTTTCGTCCACTGACCACCAGGGATACGCCTGGGGGAAGTTACATTGCTGCCCGCTATCGGGCTGGTGGGGATTAAACTATGCCCGTGACTCGGGCCAGTGGGGGTGTGTGGGATTGTACACTGCTCTCCCGCCTGATCGGGCTGTAGGCGCTATCCTCAACGGCTGCCCTGGCAGGGTGCCAGCGTAAGTCCTCGGGATCGGCGCACTCTGCATGCTAATGGCATGCAATGGGGCTATATCAGATGCAAATGGCCCCTGCACCTTGCATGAATTATGGCCCCATTTGCATGTCACCGCTTGAATATGGGGATTTTGGCGATGGCGCAATGGTACTTAGCGCCACCGCAAGTTGAATGCTCCACTCTGACCACTATGGTGGATGCAGAAGTTCCACTCGCGCATGCACAGTGGCTGTGGTCAGGGTGATATTCAAAGGAGTTGCTCAAGGGCGCAACTCCTTTGAATATTGCTCTGGACACACCCCTGCACAACTATTTTGTGCAGCGCAAGGGCTTGCGCCACAAAATAGCGCAGTTTGAACATCCAGCCCTTAGGGTTTAAAAAGATGTAGACTGCCTTGCTGAATTGGGAGATACAAAATATTTCTCTTAATGGGGTTCTGGCGGTTACCCCAAATCAACTGGAAAAAAAGGCTTAAATGTCATACATCTTGGGTCTGGTGAATAGGGTAAACAGTACTCAGGTATGAGAAAATATGTAAAAGAAATATTTTAACTATGGCCATTTTTTTGTTTGTCTCCAGTGTTTCCACTGTTGCACCTTGTCATCACAAAGCTTCAACTTTTTCATTCCAGTTTAATGTGGGGTAGGCACGTGTGAAAAAAAATTCTGCCGCTGGAATTTTGGTGAATGTCAGAAATAATTTTGCCAATTTTCACAGAAATTCCACCACAAAACTGCAGAATAAATGTAAGACCTGCAGATTAATGTATTAAACTGCAGGAGAAAAAATCTGCAGAACTGATCATTGTCAGTGTTCAGCTGTGCGGCTTTTCCCCCACAGTTTAATGCTTGTCAATTGCTGGCCTCTGGTCCTGGACCTTGCCCCCGCTGATCATGGCCTATAGAAAAAAAATTGTTAGTGTCAGTCCCTCACCCACCCATGGATTCCCCTTCCATATAATAAATAATAATATCCTCATTCCCTGGCGTCTAGTGGCCCGCCCACTGGCTGATCACCAGCCCTATACGACAAAAATGTTAGTGTCCAGTCCCCCTCCCCCACCCTCCAATCGCCCCTCCATATAAAAAATAATAATATCCTTTCCTCATTCCCTGGTGTCAAGTGGACCCTCCCACCCTGGCAAGAAGTCCATCACCACTCCACTCCCCCATCCCAACCCCAAGCAGGTGACCAGCACAGCCCTCCTCTCTCCTACGTGGCTGGCTGCCCAGTGAGCTGAATGAATGAGTGCACACACTCATTAATTGCAGCTCTCATTCATATTACAGCACAGTTTTCAGGGGGTAGAGAAGAGGATGTGGCTCTTCTGGTCACCCGTGGGGGTGGCTGGATGGGGGGATGGTGTTGTGGATGGGTTGTGTCCACAATGCCATTCCTCCCATCCCACTCACCCTGCTGGCTACCAAAACAGCTCCATTCTCTTCTCTTCTCTACCCCTTGAAAACTGTGTTGTAATATGACCAGGAGCTGCAATGAATGAGCACATGCACCCATTCATTCATCTCAGTGGGCAGCCAGCCGCAGAGGAGAGCTGTGCTGGTCACCCACTTGGGGCTGGGATGGGGGGGAAGACATGTGGTGATGGACTACCTGCCAAGGTGGGGGTTGGGGTCCACTGGACACCAGGGAATGAGGAAAGGATATATTTTATTTTTTATATGGAGGGGTGATCGGCAGGTAGGAGGGGGGCCACTAGACACCAGGGAATGAGGGAATTTTATTTTTCACATGGATGGGTGATCAACAGGTGGGTGGGGGGACTGAACACTAACAATTTCTATTTTATATGGGGCTGGTGATCGGCAGATTGGGGGGCCACTAGACATCAGGGAATGAGGATATTATTATTTTTATATGGAGGGGCAATCAGTGGGTGGTGGGGGGACTGGACACCAATAATTTCTTTTTATATGTGGCTGGTAGTCAGTGGGGGGGGCACAAGAAACCAGGGGCCAGTGATTGGTGGGGTGTGGGGGGGCTGTATCACCAAATAATACATTAAACTGTGGATGGAATAAATTCCACAGTTTAATATATTATTCCTCAGCTCAGCCCAAAAATTCTATGGAAAAGAGTGAAAATCCATGGAAAATGGGTGGAGGTTTCTGATCTTGCTCAATCATAGGTGAAAGTGCAGAAACTTTTGTGGAATTTCCGAAAAAGTTCCACCAAGGTGGAATTCGCAAATTTCACCCGAGCCTAATGTGCGGGTTTCCTTGGTGTTCTGGCCAAATTTTCCCCATTCAATAAAAATACCTCCAACAACTTAATCTGATTCAGTTGATTTGCACTTGTATACTCCACCTCCATATACACAAAAACACACACACACACACACACACACACACACACACACACACACACATATGCACACATATACACACAATGAGGCTGAAAATAAGCAGTATTGTCTAGCTCTTCTTTCGGGTCAACAAAAACTAAAATACACTATTCATTTTTATTTACTTCACCTAAAGCAGCAGTGCAAAGAAACTGGGCAAAAAAGTTGACCCTACCTTATGTTCACTACTAGATATTTCAAAAATATTCCAGGCATCTTAAAGTTTTATTTGGTGGTAACATTTCCTACTTCCACCAAAATCTGAGTATTTTATAAATGTTTTAGTGTAATTTTTTTTCTCAAGAAAAATGGATGGTAACCATACAGTAGTTAGCATAGAAATACAGAATAATGGATATGCAAGTATGTGTTTTGGATTTTTTTTACACAGCCGAGGTGTGATGACCCATAAACCTCAAGAGCAAAACTCGAGAGGTTTATGAAGTCATTACACATCAAGGGTGTGTAAAAAAAATTCTTAAACAACACACTTGTCTATCCTTTATTTTTTATAATTACTGGTGCAGGGAGTGAATGCCAGCTTCTGACATACACACGAACATACGAACATACAACATTTGCCAGCTGATAAAGGCCTAGAGTTCTATCAAGAATGCTCGAATATGCAGCTAGCACCCCTTATTCTACAGCTGCCCCTCCCTTCCACCCTTCTCTTTCACTGACCCTCACCCTTGTCCTGTCTCATCCCCTTTTGAAGCAGTCCACTGTTCTACTGGATACCACTTCTACAGGTAACACATTCCACCCAGCTACCACCCTCTCTGTACCAAAAGTGTCTCCTCATCTCCCTCCTGAACCTTCCTCCCTCCAGTCTCATATCATGGCCCCTGGTGTCCCTCCCCTCCCTTACTTTGAACAGCCCCTCTGTACTTCTCTTGTTCATTCTTTTCATGTATTTAAAGGTTTCAATCATGTCCCCCCGTCCATCCTGTCCTCCAGTGAGTACATGTTCAACTCCCTCAGCCTTCTCTCATATGATGAGTCCCCCAGCCCCTTGATCATCTTTGTCACCCTGCGCTGCATCCCTTCCAGCAACTTAATGTCCCTCCTCAGATACGGGCACCAGTACTGCATGCAGTACTCCAGGTGCAGTCTAACTAATGAACTATACAGAATCACCTCCTCCCTCCTCGAGGATATACCCCTTGCAATGCAATCCAGCATTTTGTTGGCCTTTGCAGCTGCCTTCCTACATTGTGCTGAGTTGTTCATTGATCCTGTAATGAGCACCCCCAGATTCTTCTCCTCCTCTGTTTGGGCTAGCTGCACTCCCCCCAGCTAGTAACTTCTCCTTGGGTTCTTCATCCCAAAATACAGCACCTTGCACTTTTTGGCTTTAAACCTCAGTTGCCAGGTGTCTGACCAGGCTTCAGGCTTTTTCAGATCATCCTGCAACCCCTGCCATCCCCCTAGATCGTCCACCACCACTCCCATCTTGGTATCATCAGCAAACAGACTGATCATGCTCTTGATGTCCAATGATACGTCTGCAATGAATATACCAAACAACATTGGTCCCAACACCGAGCCCTGGAACACCGCTCGTCACTACCCTTGGGTGTGAGAGCTCCCCATCCACCACTACCCTCTGTTGCCTTCCCTGAAGCCAGTTCCCTACCCATCTCACCAGCTTTGCACACACCTCTGTGCCTTCTAACTTACTTCCCAGACTCCCATGTGGCACTGAGTCGAATGCCTCACTGAAGTCCAGATACAGGACATCCACTGCATGGCCCCTGTCCAGTTGCCTAGTTACCTAGTCATAGAACTCCACCAGGTTAGTTTGGCAGGATCTGCCATGTATGAAACCATGCTGTCTGCTGTCCTGTAGTCCTTTGGCCTCTAGGAAGGCCACCAGCCCTCCTTCAGGATAGTTTCCATCAGCTTACTCATGATGGACGTGAAGCTCACCGGTCTGTAGTTCCCTGGTTCATCCTTGGGGCCACTCTTGTGGAGGGGCACCACATGAGCCATCCTCCAATCCTGAGGTACACACCTTGAGTATAGTGAGGCATTAAATAGGTCTGCCAAAGGTCCCGTAAGGACCTCTGCCAGCTCCTTCAGTACCCAGGGGTGGACTCCATCTGGGCCTGGTGCCTTGTCCACCCTCAGTGCCTTCAAACCCTCCTGAACTCTGCCCTCCATGATTTCCCCATCTGTCACCCCTTCCCCCCGTTTCTGCCATTCCTCCCCCCTTTGGTATTACACCCCTCTTCTCCTTAGTAAATACCGAGCAGGAGTAATCATTTATCACTTCTGCCTTATCTCACCCTGCTTCCACCCAACCCCCCTCCTTCCTAATCCTTACTATGTGGTCCTTACCGCTCCTTTTCTCCCTGATGTACCTAAAGAAGTCCCTCTCCCCCCCTTCTTAATGCTTTGTGCCAGCCTAAGCTCTGAAGATGCCTTGGCTTCCCTTACTGCCCGTGTCACCTCTTTCGATTCTGTCAGGTACTCCTCCCTGTCCTTCCCCCTCCCTGTTTTCTTGCATCTCCTAAAGGCAGCTCTTTTCCTCATTACCTTTTCCATAACCTCCTTCCTCAACCAGCACTGTTTCTTAGCAGAAAGGCTGGAGAAACAAATACACATTGACTTCTGTGGCAGGGAATTGTGGCTCAGCTGTTGTAATGAGCATAGGCTGCTCAAAAATTATTGTGCATAATCTTTGATGTCAATTTAGGGCTAGGAACATTTTGTGGCATGCTTTAACTAAAGAAATGGAGGAGCATTGGGGTTGAGCAGCAGAAAGTACAGGAACTTTTCAATGGCATGGCATTCTACTGAAAAGTTATGGTCTCTTCCCATTTCATTCCCCACACTCCCCATTTACAAAATGTGATGGGTATGTTATGAACTTTGTAACATGCCCCCTAGATTTGGGAATGGGGCAACAAGTGAAGTTTCTGGTATTGAACCCAAATGTTTTTGCATTATTATTAAATGGGGTGCCTGGTATATCGAGAATGATGGGGGATAGTGTGGGCATTGGTGATGGGTGGAGAAGGTAATTTTTCACTTCACCTTGCTAGCCTCAGTTGCTGAATACATATATTATGTACTTAAACCTGCAGCAAGCCAGATAATAATTTTCCTTGGAGCAAGGGGTGGAGGAAAGCTGAGATGGGTTCTTTAGCTTCAAAATAAGCCACAAAATGCATCACAAAGCATCTGGTACCCCATGGCTTCTGGGGACCTAGTGTCCCTCAGACCCCTGGCCTTTACGTAAATGCTTTTCACACATTTCTTGTGAGAAAATGACACAAATTCTACAAAAAAGACTCCACCCCCTGCAAAAAGTCCTTGCACTGGGCCTGAACACCCTTTTTACAGAAAACTCCTACCAGACCCATGGAAGGGGGCCAGTGGGATGCAGATAAATACACATCAGAGACATGCAAGCTAGCTCAAATCATTTTGAAGCATAACAAAAGTATTTGGGAATTTATTTGTCAGTAACAGATTAATGTTGGCAAAGATTAGGAACATGTGGAAAGTATAAAAACATGTGGAAAGCGTAGCCCTCTCTGACCATGAAATCTATCAAGAACAGTACTGTAATGTGAGTCTAAAGAACAACCTACAGCATGTGGCATCACAAGACAAGTTACGTACATACTGTTACAAATCTTCAGCTTTGATACATTAAAGCGGCAGTGCAACAAAGAATATTTTTGCCCCCAAAAAATAGTTTCAACTACAGTTAATAAAAATATTAGCATACCTGTCAAATGCACTTTTCTAGTTACCGCCTATGCTACACACCATGGCCCCGATTCTAGAAAAGGCATGCCTGGTGTAACAGCACTTGAGCCAAGTAGAATGATACAAGTAGCAACTTACACCAGCAGTTGCAACTTGCAAGATTCTACAAAGTGGCCTGCGACATGTCACAGGCCACTTGTGCTGAACAGCTGTTATGCCGTCAGTTGCTCCATAAACACCCTGTGACATGGTGCTAAGGGGTTTATGGCAGCAGTTGCACCCCATTCCAGAAGGGCAGCAACAAAGACCCCAAGGTCGGGATTCTACTAGAACCCCTGGAGGAAAACCGGCACCATAAGTTACACCTGCATTTAGTTTGTGTAACTTACATATGTCCTCCAAGGGTCCAGTAGAACCCGGTCCATGTGCCTCCCCCATGCCCAGATCACCACTGCTGGTGTCCCAATGGGCATCGCTCACATTCCACCCCATCCCCCACACTGTACTTGCCCCTGTACCCCCATACAGTAAAGGCCCAGCAGGGCTGCCCACATCAACTACCCCCGACTCCCTGTGTAATTAATGCCCCGCAGGGCTGCCCTCACCCCAGCCCCTGAATCTCCCATTGTAAAACACCCTGAAGGGTGGCACTATCATCCCCCACCCATCCCCCGACCTCTGAGTTGCCAGCTGCAAATGCAGCAAATACCCTGACAAGCCCTGCTAGTCTAGTGGCCTCCCACCTAGCCATGCCTGCCCACCCAGCACCCCTCCACTCATCCCCAGCTGGTGAATGGCACAGCCCACCTCTCACCTCCTTGGCCAGCCGCCGACTGAGTTCCGTAGGAGCGCTTCTGGACTGTCAGGACACTTTATCTCAGTGACATAAGATCAAGAAAAAAAGATGATTTGATACCTTTTATTGGACCAACATAGATGCTTCAAAAGAAAACAGGTGCTTAAGCTTTTGGATTACACAGAATCCTTCATCAGAAGTTAATGTCTCGGTGACATAGGATTTCACTATGGTGTGCATCTAGTCAGGCCGTGGCTGCATGGGTTCATGCGGATGTCCAGACGAGTCGCAGAAAGATGGGAAGGCACTGCATAAGCAAACTTAAGGTGGATAAAGCCATGGGGCTAGAAGGTATCCACCCCAGAATACTAAAAGAGCTTTGGGAAGAACTAACTGCACCACTAGCTGCAGTATTAAATCTATCTCTGGAAAGTGGCAGAGTACCTCAAGACTGGAAATGAGCAATAGTTATCTCCTTGCACAAAAGTGAAAGCAAGAAAGAGGCAGGAAAATACCACCCAGTCAGCCTGACCTCTATAGTGGGAACAATTATGGAGATATTACTAAAGGAAAGAATAGTTGACTACCTAAAGGAAACTGGAAAACTCAGCCCAAACAGCATGGCTTCACAGCAGGGCATGCATGCCAAACAAACATGATCGATTTCTTCGATTTGGGTTACCAGAACAGTGGACCAGGGTGGAGCGGTGGACGTGGAGTACCTAGACTTCAGCAAGGCCTTTGACACCATTCCCCACAGGAGACTTGCTAACAAACTAGAACACACAGGAGTCAGACAAAAAGTAGTAAATTGGATTAGAAACTGGCTGCAGAATAGGACCCAGAGAGTTTTGGTCAGTGGGGCATTATCAAGGGAGGGAGGTGTGATCAGTGGCATTCCACAGGGATCAGTGCTGGGTCCGATCTTCTTCAACATATTCATTGGTGACTTCACTGATGAACTACAGGGGAAGGTTTGCCTGTTCACTGATGATACAAAGCTCTGCAACAGGTTGGATAGACTAGAGGGAGCATTAGGTATGGAAGCTGACCTAAGGAGACTGGAAGAATGGTCCAGAAATTGGCATTAAAACTGAATGCCAAGAAGTGTAAGGTAATGCACCTGGGGAAGCAGAACACAGGAAAAAAAGTACATACTAGAAGGGCATCAATCAGATGAGACAAAGAAGGAATGGGATCTGGGTAGGGTCATTAACAACGACTTAAAGGTAGGAAAACAATGTGAAAAAGCAGTGCAGAAGGCAAGTGGTATCCTCAGATGCATAGGAAGGGGTATTATGAGCAGAAAGCAGGAAGTTATCATACCCAACTACAGATCTTTGGTGAGGCCACACCTCGGGTACTGTGTCCAGTTCTGGAGGCCTCACCTAAAAAAGTGCATTGACCATCTGATGATAGTGCAGAGAAGGGCCACAAAGATGGTGCAGGGGCTAGAGCTGTGCAGAATGGGAAAATTCTGAATCCATAGAATTTCATTGAAATTTCACAAAATTCTGTGAACTTCCACAGAATTTCATTGAAATTTCATGGAATTTTAAAATTTTAGTAATTTGGTTATAACTCAATAACTGTTCAAGCTAGAGGTCTGGAATATGAAATGTATATTCTTTGGGAAAATGGCCACAAATGTATTAAATATCATGTAATTCGAGCTAATGGTTTCAAAGTTATAGGGGCTTGAATGTTGTCATTTTATTGTTTGTGTGAAATTTCATGAACATATTTTATCTGCATATACCTTACCCAGCTATTGGGTCAGGGATCTTAAATTTGGCATACGTTCTTGATGATAGGTGTTCTAACAATGTGCAAGATTTCATAACAATATGATGCATCGTCTCAAAATTATGTGTGCTCAAAATCTGTCATTTTATTTTTTCAGGAAATTTCATGAACAAATTTCATCTATAGTACATATAACTCAGGCACCTTTGGAGCTAGACGTGTAAATTAGTATGGATAACCTTTTTATAATGCTTATATAATTGTCTAAATATGGAGGGAATTAGCTAAGAGATTTTGAAGTTACAGGGGTTCAAAACTTTGCTATGTAAATATTTGCAAAACTTTCTGAAACTATCAAAAATGTGAATGTTTGTAACTTCTCTGCTCTTGCATGCATAGCATTAACATTTGACATGCATATCCATAGTCCGTGTATCCTGGTGTCAAACACAACTGGATGAATTAGTTAAGAAATTTTAATTTTGCAGAAGAAAAAATGATTAGTAAAATTTTTTCACATATTTATGATAGCATATTCTGTAGATGAAGCATCCAGAATTTTTTGTGTGGAATTTAACATTAACAATGTGGATATCACTACTTCATTTGATAAACTGAACTGTGCTTTTTGCAGTCCTGCTGTTGCTCACTGGGTGACTAGTCTCCCCTTTCTCTTTTGACATAGCCAGATTGACTCACTAGAACTACTGATACCATTGATATTCTCTTTGTTCTTTACAGTGACAAACCTCCTTAAAACGTGAGTCACCTACTCCCTTTCCTTTCAACCTACCCTGATGGAATAGCCAGAATTCTTTCTTCCTGCTGCCTAAGGCATTGTCTTCCCCTACTGCATGCTTTTGAGTACATATAAGTCCTAGACTTGCATGTACACCAGGCTCCCTTGATCATAAATTTATTGGATGTGATAATTAGCTATCCTGCATTCAGGTTGGAATTATTGACACTCTATGCTTTCTTGCTCCAACCTGGGGGTCTACCACTGTTGTGCTACCCAGCTCAGCTCTCCATTTCTTGGTGAAACTGTGCATCTAACTCCTGAGTCTGGTGACCCCCTGCACTACATGCCTCTTATACCCCTATCATTTAATTAGAACCCCCAGATAAGGCTGAGTGAAATTAGAAAATTCCAGTTTTATGGAATTTTTCATGAAATGCTGCAATTTTCACAAAGACTCATGGGATTTGACTTTAAGCAGAGATGCTATTTTGCAATTTCTCACAGCAAGCAATTAATAAAATTGGCACACACAGTCCCCATGTAAGGTCAATGAACCTGTCAAATTTAATGGTATTGCATGCTCTAGTTTTAAAGTTTCAGGGGTTTATAAATTTGTAGTTTACGTTCTTGCAAAATTACATTTTTAAATCTGAAAGTTTGATTACTTTTCATTTAATCCCATTTAAAGCTGAAAATAAGAAATTTTTTAGACATGACCATGTGATATAGTAGTTTAAATGTTTTAACTCTGGTTAAATTTGGATATGTAGTTTTAAAATTAGAGGGGAATTAACCGAACATTACATTTTAGCAACATGTTTGGCAGGCTATAATGCAGTCCCATTTAAAGCAAGAAATATGAAACTCTGGGCATATACAAATGTAGTGCTAACCTGTATACCTGGCAATTTTTTTTTAATATTTCAATGAATACTATCAAAGTTAAACTCAAATTACAGAAATCAAAATTTTGGCAAATATTTGACTACCTATAACTCAGCTCCCTTTAAAGCTTGAGATTTAAAACATGCTGCATATATGCATTCTGTATGCTTCTCTAAATCCTGATATTGTGGAGAAATTTGGAGAAGGAATTTTAAAATTATCTCAAAATAACTGAAAACTACATTTTGATTAAATGTTTGGCAACCCATAACTCTGACCCCTTGTAGTTTAGTGCTCTGAAATCTGGAGCACATTTGTATGCCATACTGAGCTGCTTGTGTTCTAAATGTGGTATTATTTGAATGTGAACTTGTAAAAGTATAGCAAAATAACTGAAATTAAAAGTTTTTTAAAATTCTGTGGAATGTTCATGAAAATTCTGTGGAATTCCACTGAATCGGAATAGTCATTCCACTGATATTCTGTGGGTGGAATTTTATATTCCACACAGCTCTAGCAGGGGCTGCATCATGGGCCATACGAGACAAGACTCTAAGAGTTGAATTTATTCTCTCTGGAACAGAGAAGAAATGGAGGGACATGATAGAAACATTTAAGTACATCAAGGGAATTAACACAACTCATAAGGAAAATCTCTTCTAGGAAAACAGGGAGGCACATACAAGAGGGCACAACTTGCGTCTGGTGGGAGGCAACTTTAAAAGCAACACTAAAAAGTACCTTTTCACCAAGAGAGTGATAGACCCATGGAACAGCCTGCTACCAGAAGTGGTGGCATCAAAAACAGTAAGGGAATTCAAACTTGCTTGGGACAGGCAATGTGGGCAACTCAGGAAAAAAATATAATTAGGGGGTAGCCACCTTGGGCAGACTAGATGGACCACAAGGTTCCCATCTGCCAACACTTTTCTTATGTTCTTATGTAAGCATGTGCATCACATACTCTGCTGGCAGGGATCTAAAGGACCAGTAGTAATATAAAAAAAAAACATAAAAAAAAGAAAAGGAAAAGGAGTGTTTGTCTGAACCTGGCAAACCACAGCTGGCAATGGGCCTGGTTTTAGGCTATACCAAGGGATCCCTTTGATCTTACAGTGAAGCCTGAAGAAAGGTGTGTCAAGGGACCGTGTGCTGCAATCACTTAAAACTTAAAGTTTTGGCTTCCCTGTGTGGTCTAGCTATCCTTTTTGGCCCAGTGGGCTGTGGGTACCTGGTTTCAAAAATGAAACTGAGACAGTTCTCTGATGAAAACACAGTTACAGCCTCAGTGTTTACTTAGCATAATAACACCATCAGGAAAACCTGGCAACCATCAATGGTACAAACAGAGCACAGCAAGGCTCTCACTGTCATAAAGAGGTGTCAGATTTTAACAGCACAACAGCCAGAATCACATTTATAAGCATGGCGTCTTGCAGACAGATAGTCCTGAGTAGTGGTAATTGATTTATTTAGACCAAAAAGGACAACACCAGTGATCCAGGTTCATTTGCAAAGGCTTCCAAATACAATGAAGGCTAAGCAATTACAAGTAGGATAGTAACACAGTTATTTAAGGTGAGAAGAGACTGTAGCTCCATCATGCCCGCTGCCCCCTTCACAAGTACAGATATAATATGAATGCTGTACCATCCTGTACCACTTTATCAGAATTTCCCTAATCACACTACTACCAGGTACCCAGCGATTCTGTTGAGCAGAAATGTGTCCAGACTTTCCTTAAAGACATGGGGCCCAATTTTAGAATAGGTACACCTGGCGTAACTGCACTTGTGCCAAAAACAATGGTGCAAGTTGCAAGTTACACTACCATTTGCAATGTGCGGTATTCTACAATGCAGCCTGTGACATGCCGCAGGCCAATTGTGCCAAAGTGTAGTTATGCCAGCAGTTACACCCTAAACCCCCCGCGACATGGTGCTAGGGATTTTACAGCAGCAGTTGTGCCTTATTACAGTAGGGTAGCAATAAAGTCCTTTATGTTGGAATTCTATAAGAACCCCCGGAGGAGAAACTGGCAACGTAAGTTACACCAGCATTTAGCTGGTGTAACTGCACAAACATCCTCCGGTTGATCTGATGACCCACTGCACCCACTCCAGGATACCCCCCATGCCCAGAACACTCCCATCAGTGCCCCACAGGGCAGCCCACAACCCCCAGCCCACGATCCCCACAGCAGATGTGCCCAGCTGGGCATCTCATACCCTAGCCCCAGAACCCCCAAACCCTCAATGCCCTGCAAGGCAGCCCACATACACCATGCCCCTGACCCCACAATGCTAGTGCCTTGAAAGGCAGCTGTATCCCCCCCATGCCCTGACTGATATGGTGCCGCAACTGCGTAAATGTTAGAACCCTGGTAGTACAGTGCCCCCATCCACCCCACCCAGCAGTGCCAGTCACCCCCCACCATCCCCAGCCAGCGACTGGTACAACCCACCTGACACCTCCATGGCCAGGCACTGACTGAGCTCTGCATGAGTGCTTGCTGTATAGATGCACCTAGAAACGAATGAGTAGTCTTTCATTTCTGAGCACATCTATACAGCAAGCATTCTGAAGGAGCTCAGTCAGTGGCTGGCCATGGAGGTGTCAGGTGGGCTGTGCCAGTTGCTGGCTGGGGATGGGTGGGGGGTGGAGTGTATTGGCACAGCTGGGTGGGGGACCACTAGACTACCAGGTATATCCATATGAGACATTGGACATCTGCGTGTACTGTAAATACAGTACAATACACTGGCTTGCTCCTGATCCATAACCATAGTGGCATGACAGTGGAAAGGGGGCCTCTAGCTCTGTGGGACTCCAGCAGTGAATGGGCTTGAGAGGCACTTGTGACTTGAAGACCTGCAGATGTGTCTTGCGACATTCTCGCCATATGCGCCCGCTGCTTAGCGTACCTGGCTATATGTCGCAAGTCGCAGGACTTAGATATGGGTACCCTTCCCCTTCTACAATAGGGTGCAGGGTCAATGTCACAGCTGCATTTGGAGCAAGTCATGTTTGGCGGTGACTTGCGCCAGGCTTCTAGAATCAGGCCCATGTTCTGTATTTATATTCACTGTCTATACTTGTTGGCAGTTCCAAAGCTTTACCACAGCCCTGTGGAAGAAAAAGTGCCTCCTAACATTACCCTCCTTAATTTCCAAAAATGCAACTTCAGGGCATGTTCCACAAATATCTCTGTTGGATCTTTTTGACATGCTTGAGAATGCAAGAGACTGATGTGATATCCCCTACCAGCCTCCTTTGTTCTAGGGTTAACATGTTAGCCATATAGTTAATCATTTTGGTATCTCTGAGGTTGTGCCCTCTTGACTGTTTCAATGCCCTTTTCATATTAAGGAGACAAGACCCAGATGCAGTACTCCAGGAGGGGCCCTGACCAGAGCCTTGTAATGTAGTAGGATTACTTCCCCTACTCTGCTAGTCCCCTAACCCCATTTGATGCCACCAGCAGTCTTCTGGCCCTCTGGATAGTGGCTGTGTACTGCTTGACCTGCTTTAACTCCTTGTCTATCATACCTCCAATAGCATTTGCCTCCTCAACCATAGCAAGAGGAGCCCCACACAGTGTGTAGGTCCCACCTCTTCTTTTCCTTCCTAATTGTAGTACCTTGCCTTTTTTTTTTAAATGTATTTATTTATTTTGTTTTTGTTAACCAGGTAGGTGGTCTAAAGACATTGCCTATTTTCAGGCACTTCCCAGTAGAATTACAGACAGTACAGGTGAATACAATGCATAGTGATAGTGTAGGTGATACAAACAACAGGTGAGCTACAAAGTCCACAAAACATGGCAAGGTAATTGTTTCACAGGTAGGAGTTTCAGACAGTGTAAGCAGCAAACCAAGTAATACAACGCACCAATATTTGGAGAATGCAACACAACCAGGCATTAATATTGATTAGGGTAGGATAGCTAACCCTGGTCAATAGCAGCACTGAATGTGAGACTCTAGTGGTCAGATCCATTGTGCAAAAATTGCATCAAAATATACAGTCTATAAAATGCAGGAAATAATTCTAACAATTCACATTTAGATAACTCAGTGAGGAGAAATCCTAGTGTCCTAAACAAGATATAATTTGTGCTTAGCATGTTCATCAGTGTTGGGTCTCTGTGGGTTGATAGCAAAGGGATCTTTGGAAGTCCAGATGGCATATGGTTTTTAGTTAGCAGGCCCAACATCTGCATCTCTCCCATGCTGACTCTCCATGGTTGGCTTCACAAAATCACATCAGTAGCACTTTTACCCAAGTGCATGCTAAATTCATAATAGCTAGGAATAACATATGAGAACACAAGGCACAAATTAATTGATCATGTTAGGTTACTTGGGGACCACAGTCCTAGAATTAAAGTCTTCAGTTTGACACCTTCCTTGCCTGTTATCTAGGTGCAGTGCTCCCCATGTGGACACTTGATCAAAAGAGTACCTAGTCATGCCCAAGAGAGATTTTGTCAAATCATGGCCAATTGTCTCATGCAGCAAACAAGGTTGCTGCCACACAAACATGGCTTTCCCCTTAGAGAGTCACACCTGCCTCAGGTAAAATGTGTGAGCAAAACCCAACGTCATTACCAATCACAACCAGGTGGCACCAATCCCATCTCCCAGGAGGGGTGGTTCTTTTTTCTTCCTCCGTCTTCTCTGTACCAGCTGGTGCTTCATGCCACTCCCAGAGGGAGTGGGCTTGCAGAAGAAATCTCTGCTGTCTCCGTTCTCTCTTTTGCACTGGCAAACAAATGTCATCTCATAAAGGAGTTAAGAGACTGGAAGCCCTGAGACCAGAAGCCTCAGGCCTTTTACACTGTGAGACCCCCAATACTCTCTATGCCAAGAGATGAACTGGCCAGCAGTGGTGCTTTGATAGTATCAGCCAAAATCAGATACCAACAGATGCCAACCCTTTTTTGGAGTTCAGATGCCATTGCATATACTGTAGACAGATAGATAGATAGCAAGATAGATAGACAGACAGACAGACAGACAGATAGATATAGCATCAAAGTATAAATCTGATCACCTAGGAGCCCATGTATGGATCCAACTGGAACCATAGGATCTGACTGGATCTAACAATTCAACTCTTGGATCCAAAAATCCAACCTTGGATCTCAACATCTGACCTCAGATCTCCAAAATCCAACTGGGGAACTGAAATCTTAACATGATCAGATAGAGCTCTAATTCAGAGATGGCTAGCAGGGCAATGCATTGGAGAACACGCAGATACCAAAAAGATCTATCTGAAGTGCAGCACTGGTCAGTAACCAAGCCTGAAGATGCCTCTAAAATTAAACTGAGTTACATGTGCAACAATGGGCCATATCTGATTATTGCCATATATTTTTAAATCCAGAAGCAAATGATTTGATACCTTTTAATGGACCAACATAGACGTAACAACAAGAACAAAGTGCTCTAGCTTTCGTACCAACCAGTCCTTCTTCAGAAGCTCATGGCAGTTGTTTAGAAAATACAATACTTATAACAGCTAGATAATGCAGAGAAAAACAGAAAAAAAATCCCCATTGGTTTAAAATACTCATCCAAAAGCTAGAGCACTTTGTTCTTGTTGTTACATCTATGTTGGTCCATTAAAAGGTATCAAATCATTTGCTTCTGGATCTATTCTTGCAAGGACCAATACGGCAACTACTAAATCTAGAGTTCATATATTTTTAAGTAACCATGTTCCTTTGATTGGTGTTACTCATAGCATCTGCAAAGTACAAGTCTTTCTGGTACTAGTTTTTGGATGTAAGCTTCAGTGGTGCTGCACTAGTACAGTATCTCACTTTTGGTTACAAACAGGGCAGACAATAATTTAATTTTCTATTCTGCTGGAGCAGGTAAGGGAAGAATTTTCCAATAATTTCTTTGCATGTGTGAGGGGGCAAGGTATGTAATAATTTCTAATTACCTATCATAAGGACTGCATATTTCATTTTAAAAATTCGGATTTATTTTTCATAAACTCTGCAGCAGCTGTGTTTCAGCTTTGCTGACCTATTTTCACATGCTATTTAGTTGTTGTTTTTTCAAACCCAGTCCCAGTGGGGAAAACATTATAATCTGAGCAGCATATGAAGGGATTGGTCTGACCATTTGGAATGCATATTGTGAAAAGATCTGCAATACATTACATAGTCTAGAAAGTGACTGGTCAAATTCCAAAGACTTTATGTAGCTCTGATAAATTTCAAGGTCTGGCCTGACATCAAGGAAACATTTGAACTGTTCTGATATGCATTCACATTCAGAAGAAGTAGATTTAGCCCACTGCTTTGTCTCAACAGCTATTTTTGTCTGCATATGGAAATAAAGGTCTGTGCACACTAGGTTTAGCTTGCTACAGTAATGTGACTATTTTTCTGTTAAGTTTTCCATACCCTCTGTTACTTGCTATAATTTTATACCATGCCTACTATATAAATGGCATCAGTTCGGCCACGTACTGTGTTGGGGAATAAAATAACTACATGCATATAATCTGGGTCATGACAGATATTACTGTGCAATTGTTTCTTTTGTTGTATTTGGTAAATAAATGAAGTGCCAGAAATTAAAGAATGATTTGATTTGCCTTTAGAAAAGCATCTATCCTGTTAGTTTAATGGGCTACCCAACCAGTATAGTGTTATGCTTGTGCAACTGTGTAACCTTGCTTTGGTCATTCGCACTGTCTATTCCATGAGGAATTACCACACTGTAGGGGTACCAAAGGCAAGGAACCCTCATAGAGGGTTCTACTCCTAGAGGTGCCATGGGAAGGTTCCCTTGGCTAAAGGTACCCTAGGAAGAATCCCCTGGAGGAGAGAAGCAAACCACTGGAGGAGGAGGAGGGGAGGATGGAGGGGCAAAGAAAAAAGTGCTTCACAGAGAGGCTGGGAGGAATTGCTTATATAGCTCAGGAAGGGGCTATATAAGATTAGTGCATTCAGAACAAGGCTCAGATCCTGTCTTGAGACTACTAAGACCTGTATCTGCCTGTTCTAAGCACTTATTTCCCAACCTCTGAAATCACCCTCACCCACCTACTCTCCCCCAACCCCCCTCTCACTACTAAACCCTGTCTCCTGCCTCCTTCCTCACCTCTCCTCTTCCCATCTACTCCACACTCACCCATCCTCTGTCACTCTTCATCATCACTCCCTTCCCTTGAAAAAGCCCACAACTGGCTGACACCCCCTCCTCCATCTTTTTTTGCATGCCCAGCTCAAGCAAATCCCACCACTATGATTTCAGACCGCTTATCAGGTCCTACTGGGTGGTACCTTGCTGATCCTAGTACTCTTATTATATGTTCCACATGCTCATACTTCTGCTTATTTTGCTGTATTATTAAGCCCTTGTTGATACTGCTGTTTTACACATTTGTATTCCCTATGCACTCCTCTCTTTACCTAATTGAAACCATTTTTACTACTGCTTATAATTCATATGTAACCTCAAATTAATGTATGCCTGTGTAAAGAACCTTGTGCTACTGTCTACTCTATGTATTTAGTGTTATGTTTTGTTTTCTACTGACTTGGAACCTTTGAAAATGAGTCCCTGACTCAAAGGTATTAATCCCAATCTGAAATAAATAAATAGTGGCAGTGGCTGGTTGCTCGCCCATTGAACTACAGGAACAGCCTTTCAATTCATGTTTTTCTTAATCAAGCAGAAACTGGCGTAGAGATATGGACAACGTTGAAGAATCAAATCAGACACTGAAAAAACAAGTGATGTGCTTTCATTTTTCAGTAGTTACTGTTATCATTTGAACTAAGGCTGTAAGTTCAGTTTACAAAAGAGCAGAAAACTTTGACCTTCAGGTGTTCAATTTTTTAGAATGGTGGCAAATGTTTTGGGGAAATAGGAAGACTTTTACTTCAATTGGTTCAACTTGCAAGATCGTGCACATAGGGAAGAGAAACCCTGAAGTCACCTATAGGCTGGGAGGGGAGTTGCTGGCAGTCACAAAGGAAGAAAGAGACTTGGGCATCATCATCACCGATGACCTGAAATCATCCAAGCAGACCTCTAAAGCAGTAGGTAAGGCTAGGGAGATGTTAGGGTGTATTAGTAGGGGTATCACAAGTCGTAAGAGGGAGGTAATAATCCCTTTTTACAAGACACTGGTTAGGCCCCATCTGGAGTACTGCATGCAGTACTGGAGGCCACACCTTCACAAAGACATTAACCAAATTGCGGCAGTCCAGAGAAGGGCAACCAAAATGGTGCAGGGACTGCATTGGAAGACATATGAGGACAGATTAACGGAGCTCAATATGTATACCCTTGAGCAAAGGAGGGAGAAAGGTGATATGATCAAAACATTCAAACACCTAAAGGGCATTAACAAGGTGAAAGAATCTAACATGTTTAAATATAAGAAAAATAGCAGAACAAGAGGACACAGCATGAGAATAGAGTGGAGGCCGATTAAGGGGGAATGTGAGGAAATTCTTTTTCACAGAAAGAGTGGTGGATGCATGGAACGGCCTACCTCAGGAAGTGGTGGCTATGAATGCAATGCAGGGCTTCAAACAGTCATGGGATAGGCATAAGGGAGCAATACGGATTAGTATGAATAGGCCATTGACAGAGCAAAGGCCGATGGCACATTTATCAAGTAGAAAAAGAAATGGGCAGACTGGATGGGCCTTATGGCCCTTATCTGCTGTCAACCTCTGTCTGTCTATCTATCTCTATCTATCTATCTATCTATCTATCTATCTATCTATCTATCTATTTCTATGGTTTGAATGATGCAGACCAGTAGAACCACTCAGACCATGAACCACAGGTCGTACCTTAAACAGTTAACTAAGGCACAGTGTAAGTCACAGCCTCATTTTGGAGCTAGACTCAGTTCAACCATGTGAGTGGGTGGAAAAATCATATGCACTTGTCGTCAGTCTGTTAGGTATCTCAGGCAGGGCTGTGAATCGCTTTTAGTTTAGGAAATTCTTCGAAACAAAAAAAAATCTTCAAAAGTTCAACCTATACTAGTCCTGCAACAGCAGAGCTGCTGAAGGGGTGTATTTAGGAAGGAAAAGAAGACAATAAGAATGAAAAGGCAGGCTCAGAAGCAGTGTTTCAATTCTGTAGCAAGCCTCTGGGACCAGGGGCTTGCCTGAGAGGGGAGAGGGGAGAAGCAGACTGTACTATGGAGAAGGAACTGTGTGCTTGGGACTGGACTGAAGGCAAATGGAGCATGAGGTGTCAGTCTTCCACTTCCCCCTTGTTTCCTAATAAATGCAATCTCAGCAGTGCAGCATGCATTTTGTTTTCATTGCAGAACCATTAGTTTAGCAGGGTATTACAAAATATAACTAGAAACAAAATGTGGCTGAAGCCCCCGTCAGAAGCCTGAGATGTGATTTTTTGGGGTTGCTCTATTTAGTAACTGATTTTGCTGTGCTGTAAGTGTTTGCCAACTAGCTGCAGGACACTGTCTGACCACTAATAACAAACACCTTGGTGGCATCCCATACAAAAAAAAAATTTCATTCATGTTTCTTTTTGTGGCAGCTTCAAACTTTTTATAATACATTTGCCCAAGTTGCAGGCTTTCTTGCAGCAGTTGCTTCTTCCTCCTTCTGACTCTTGAAGCAGCATTTGAAGTGCAGTCTGGGCTATGGGCAGGGGAGCAAGTGTGTGACAGCTGGTAGCATATCAGTGCCTCCCCACAGTAGTTAGCACCTTAGTGGCATCCCATAAATGTATTTCTTTTACAAAACTAAATATTTTATTCTGGTGGCAATTTTTAAATTGAGATGCTTAGTCTTCATGTTTCCCCAAGTTGCTGCAGTTCATTCCTCCTGAATCCTGAAGCAGCCTGTGTGTATGTCATCCTGAGCTGTACTGTTGCAGTGTGACCTGGGCAATGGGCAGCAAGTCTGTGCCAGCTGGCAGCATGCCTGTGCCTGGTCTCTGATAGGTAACACTTTGGTGGCATCCAAACATCAAGAATCCCAAGGGTAATCACAGCCTCTTGTAGTATTAGGCTATGGAGCTTAATCTGATGGATGTGATCCTATTCCTACACTCCATTGTTGAGCTGGTCTGGGGCCAGATTTATAAAACTTTGCCCAGGGGCAAACCCAGTTTGCCCGGGAAACTGGATTTTGTGAATAGTTGGCAATCACAAAGCCCAGTTTGTCCCCACAAACTGGGTTTGTGCCTGGGCAATGCAATGGCAGGGGCCACAATGCAAATGAGGGGGAGGGGACCAGCATATCCCTGCAATCTCATTCACAAAACTTGCAGTCCATGTAAAGGCCATTTGTGATGGCCCTTACATGGAAAAATACCACTGGCAAAAATCTGGTGGTAATCCATGCAACCCGAGTGGCTTGCAGCAATAAGGTGACTCCCCATTCCCCGATCTCCCACCCATAATGTAAAAGAATTGTTTCCATAGTGTAGGATCGCTCCGCATTCCCTGATTTCCCACCCATAATGTAAAAGAATTGTTTTCTTTGCATAGGGTCCCTCCCCAGTCCACGATCTCCCACCTGATATGTTTTAATAAGTTTGCCATAGTGTAGTGTTCCACCCCAGTCCCCAATCACCCACCTGATATCCAATATTCCATTTTCCATAGTGTAGTGTCCCCCCACCACTGATCGCTGCACTGTAATAAAAATAACCCCCCTTTTCTGTAGCATAGTGTCCCATCCCCCTCCCCACCACCGATTGCCACACTGAATTATAAAAAAAAAACTTTTCCATAGCATAGTGTCCTTCCACCCTCCCCGCCACCAATCACCTCACTGTATTATCAAAATAAAACCTTTTCCATAGTGTAGTGTCCCACCTCCTTTGCCCAATCACTGATCCCTGTATAAATAAAAACCTTTTCCATAGTGTAGTGGTCCCTTCCCACTCCCCTGTCACCATTCTCCATACCCAAATACCTACAACCCCTTTCCCTGGTAGTCCAGGGTCCCTCCCCCACCCCACCTCCATCCTATCAAGTGTGACCAACCATCCTGCTCCCCTCATCCCAATCTTCAGCCAGTGACCAGCGGAGCCCACCTCTCACCATCATGGCTGGCCACTGACTAAGCCCTCTTGGAGTGCATACTGAATACAGTATGGCTCCTTAACTACCAATTGAAGATTGGGATTGGGATTGGGATTGGGAAGGAAGCAGGGTGGTGGATCACACTTAACGGTGTGGTGTGGTGGGGGAGGGACTCTAGACTACCAGGTAATGGGGTTACAGGTATTTGGGGATGGATATCAGTGACCAGAATGGGGGGATGGGCCACTACACTATGGAAAATGGATCACTGGATATTAGGTGGAAGATCAAAGACCAGGGTCGAACAGTATGTTACAAAAGGCTCCGCAGGTCAGGCCCTCTGCTCCCACAGTGCCAACCTCAAAGTGCAATAGTGTGAACAGGAGATAGACAGGGTAACCCCCTGTCTGTTCTGGGTCCAAATCACCTACTAGCTTCAAGTCCTGGGGGTCAAATGTGAACCTTATGCTAGTGCACCCAGTTAACAGGCTCAAATATGTACCCTCTTCGGGAATGCAGTACAGTCTTTTGCCCAGTGGCACCCAGCTAGGTTTCCAAAATGTACCTTTACGACTCAATATGAGACCTAGGTATATTCTTACCTTTAGCAAGATTAGTAACACATTCAAGCCCTTAACAGCTGTCAGACTTGAACTATGGTTCAGCATTCACATGCAAAAGAAAACTGAGAAGACACAGGCAGTATTTCAAGGAAAATACTGTTTACTAAAAATTGTAAAATAAGTAAAATATCAAAAACAGAACAAACATATCAATAACTTACAGTCACATAAAATAAATGGGAAGTTACAGAACACAAATATGCCTACCACAAATACTTAAAAGTTCTTGCCTAGCTAGATGTTACTATAACGTGCCTTCTTAAGTTCAGAGAACTAAGTGTCTCTCTTAAGTCCAGAATAAAAAGCAATGTTTTCCTCAGATGCTTGACCATTTCAAAATCCATCTCCCCACCCCTTTGTGAGGTCACAGTTAGATCCTTCAATAACTTTAACTTCTTAGCATAAATATCCAAAAGGATGTATGTTATTACTGTGAAAATCAGCAACTAACAATTTCCCAAAATATAAGTCTCTTGATCAAAACATTCCCTTTGATGTTTCATTAACCCTACAATCTGTCACTAGTTCTCTGCTAGGTGAGAAAACAATAAAGGATCAGCCAAATGACTTCCCTTCCAGCTAGGGTCATAAAATTCATATTTAGTTTCCAGCTTCACAAGCACGAGCAGGTTATAAGGGGTAATAAACTGTCCCTCTGGAAGGAAGTCTTTAATTAGTGGTTTCACTGACCAATGTCATTGCAGCCTGCTGCTTCACTCACACTGACACCTCTGAGGTCAAAGGTCAAGCTTACTTGCTGACTGGTGTGTCTTAGGCAGATAATCACAGACCCATTTATTTATAATACAAATATTATACAATATAACAATAAGCAGGTGGCAGAGCATCACACAGTACACTATGGAAAACTTATTTAAACATTGTGGGTGGGAGATCGGGGACTAGGGAGGGACCCTATAATATGGAAACAATTATTGTACATTACAGGTAGGAGATCAGGGACTGGGGTGGAATTCTACACTATGGAAATTTTTTTTCTTAATGTCAGGTCCAGAGTCAGGGTGGGGGTGGCACCACTAGACTATGGGGGAATGCAGCTGTGTGGGGCTTGGGCTAGTGGGGGGGCCTGCACAGCCACACTAATGGCATGAAAATGAGTCCATAATGGGCATGCTAATGGCCACTAGCACCTTGCATATCCAATGGGTTCATTTTCATGGCTCCTTTTGTAAATGGGAGCTTAGCGCGGTGGCTCATTGCTGGCAGCCCATTCACCTGGCTAGCTGTGGAGAGCAGTGCTACTGAGGTTCCCAGTGCTTTTCCTGGGTTAGCGCTGCTCCCACCTGCAACTATTCACAATCAGATAGTGTGGCACGCTATCCAATTGCGAATAGCAATTTTTGACCCCTGAGCAATGGCAAGGTATGGTGCAAACTTTTGTGCTGCACTTTGCCCTTTTTTGTGAATCCTGCCTCTGAGCTCCAAAATGAAACCACAACACAAAACATGTTCAAAGTCTTTCCTGTTTATGTTAAACCCCAACATTTTGCACATTCAGGCTCCCTCAGGGGGCACTAGTCATTAATTTAAAAAATAATAATTTTCAGTGCATTTTGCAAGTGTACCTTCCTGTAAAAATGATGATTTATGGTAATGACTGCATTTTAAAAATTATTACATTTTGCCTTTGTTAAATTTATTCTGCTTATAGCAGCCAAGAGTTCATATTCCTTGTTGCTGCCTCTGGAATAATACATGTTATATCCATTTTTTAGTACTCTGTCATTCTTTATACAAATTACAACACTACTGCTGTGCCACCATAACCCCAAACAGTACTGCAAGTGAGCCACTACTGTATTCAAATGTGAAAATAAAGTTTGCTACAACACTTCTGACCCACCTAGTCCTTATTGCTAAACAGCTCTCTGGTGCTATTTGTTAAAGGGTTTCATTTTCAAAAGTTATTGTAAATAAAAAATCTTTGTTTAGTATATAATTAAATAAATTGTGACTGTTACCATCAAAATTATACATGTGTTAGAAAATAAAATAAATTCTCATGGTATTAAAAAGGGATATTTATTTATTTTATTTAAAATTTGGTAACCAGGAAAGGCACACTGAGCCAAGGTTCATTTCCATGTGCAACAGGGGCAGAAGGAAAACAAATACACACAAAGGGAAACAAAATTTCAATAATGATAAATAAACAAATACATCCAAAAGGAAATAAAAATTACAATACTGACAAATAAACAAATGCAGTATAACAGATAAAACAAGGTTGCAGTATGGGCAGAAGAAGCCTTAACTCAGTTGTACAGGAACATTGAGAGACAGGGAGGCTAGGAGATTGAGGAACAGCAGCAAGAAGCACGAGGTATGTGCCTGAGCAGGTGCTTAAGGGCAGGGATTGAGGATTAAGCAAATGGAAGAGGAGAGTTGATTCCAGAAGAAAGAGAGGTGATAGGAGAAGTCTGACTGGCCAGCAGTAGAGTGGGGATGGGGAAGGGAGAAGGAATGGGATTCCCTAGAGTGCAGTGAGTAAGAGGTAGGGATAGCAGGGGAAAGCAGAGAGGAGAGGTAGGATGGGTGGGTCCCAAACCAGTATTTGATGATGAGGGCTAGATAGTGGGCTGGGCATCTTTGGGGTAGGGGAGTGATATAGAGAGAGGAGTAGAGAGAGCAGTGGTATGTGCAAAAAGGGATATAACATTTATTATTCCAGAGGCAGCAACAGGACATATGAACTCTTGGCTGCTGTAAGCAGAACTGCTCTAAATTGTGTTCTGAAATGTATTGTTTCCATGTGACTTCTGTCACTATGTCTGTAACCCTCCCAGGTTGTGCCTGAAAAGAGGCAAATCTATTGTCTAGCACACCTACCAGGTTAACAAAAACTAAATAAATAAATTTAACAAAGATAAAATGCAATAATTTTTAAAATGCTGTGATTAGTATAAATAATTATTTGTACAGGAAGGTACACGTAATTAAATGTACTGAATTTATTTGTTTTAATTTACATCTAGTGTCCCCTGAGGGAGTCCAAAATGGATGAAACATTGGGATTTAAAATAAACAAAAATGAATTTGGTTGGAGAATTTTTGTGTTGTAGCTTCATTTTGGAGTTCAGCATGGCTCAGCACTGGGATGTGGGAATAATATCACCTTGGTAGCATCCCATAAAAGAAAATATTTCTTTCTGTGGCAGTTTTCAAATTGAAACTCTTAGTCTTTACATTCCCTCAAGTTGCTGAAGTTCCTTTTTCTCCTCCTCCTCCTCCTCCACCTGAGTCCTGAAGCAGCCCACATGTATATTGCCCTAAGCTATGTTGATGCAGTGTGATCTAGGCAGTGGGCAGCAACTGTGTAGTAGCTGGCAGTGTGCCAGTGTCCAGCCCTTGATAACTGGCACCTTGGTGGCATCTCATAAAAAAAGTTTAAAAAAAAATTAAATTCTCCACATTCCCTCAAGTTGCTAAAGTTTCTTTTTCTCCTCCTCTTCCTGAGTCTTGAAGCAGAATCTGTGTGTGGCATCCTGAACTGTGCTGTTGCAGTGTGATCTGGGAAGTGGGCAGCAACTGTGTGTCAGCTGGTAGAAAATCGGTGCCTGACCTCTGGTAGTCCATGGTGGCATCCCATTTATAAAATAAAAAATAAATACAAAAGAAATTCTAAAATAAAAAAATCCTAAACTTAAAAAATTGAAGCCTTACTCTTCATCATTCATCACCCAGTTGGCTAAGTCCAGTAGCAAGCATTAGAAAATGGAACAACAGAAAGGCCAAGTAGATGGTGGCATGGGATCATCCAATCATGTCAAAGGAAAAATAAAGTGCAGTGGACTTTGTCAGAGACCCTCTGCATCAATGAGAACTACAAGGGTAGACTAAGATGACAATAGTGTTTGAACAGTCCATAAAGTATCACACATTGTAGGAACCACCTGCAGTGGCACTGCAAGGATCACAACATGAGTGATGACTGTAGAAAAAAGAAATAAGAAAGGGATGAGTCACGTAGTCAAGCGGGCAGAGGAGGAGGAGCAAAGTGATTCATTGGAGCTTGGGGACAGAGATATAGATTGTGATTATATACCTGATAAAAGTAATAGCAGCAGAAGTAGTTTGGGGGGAGCCGTGGAACAGGTGAAAGTTCCAATTGGGGTAGGTGCACATAAGAGATACACACAAAAAAAAACACTGTGGTAAAAAAAGGCCACAAAACAAAAAGGGAAAACACAATAATAAGCATGTGAAATGACAGATAATAAAGAAGACACAGGCAAAACTGGTGGCCCAGAGCACATAGTAGAGGAAGGAGAACAATTCTCTGATCCTGGAGAACTGGTGGAGGAAGAAGAGGAGGGTGATGATATGGAAGCAGCCCACAGTAGCTCGCCCATTATACAATAGTAAAGAGTGTTAGGAGGTAACACCAAACCAGTGATGTCAGTGGTGAGGGATTTCTTTAAAGTAGACAGGGCTGCAGAATCCAGGAGCTATTTATAAGAGTGGCAGAGTGGAACATATGGTCGCCAAGCAAGAAAGAGACCAGGGGTCATCATATCTAATGGCCTCAGGATAGCTGGGCAGTGTGCCAAAGCAATGGGAAAGGCAAGCAGGATGTGGGGATGCACTGGGAGAGGGATTTCTAGGAGGAGGAGGGAGGTGGTGCTGCATTTGTATTGCTCACTGGTGAGACCCCTAGTGGGTTAAAGACTCTGGGGAACTTCAAACACATGTGGGACAGACACAGGGGCATATGAGGTTATGGAACATGGGGAGGGAGTGACACCTATGACCAACTAAGGACAGTGGTGATGGAATAGGCAGGAACAAGGGGCAAACTGGATGGGCCTAAAGGTCCTTTTCTGCTTACAAAATCTATGTTTCTATGTAAAGAATCACAGACACATGTAGTGTTTAAATATATTGATGGGGTATATTATATTGTATAAATTAAAAGCATTGTTAGTGGTTGGGACTTTTTTGTATATCATTAAGGACGTGTTTTAATATATTTTATAAAAGCACAAGCTTAAAAGAATGTTCTTGTTAGATGCCCACTCCCTTTTTAACTATATATCTTAATATTGTAAGTTTTATTATTATTATAAAAATATGCAAATATAGTTCCTCTAAGTTTTCACCCCCCTTTAGGCCTTCCCCAAAAGTCTTACCACAGGACACATACCTTCACTTCCTGGCAGGGAGGTTGCTGACTGAGATGGGAGCTGGAGAGTTTGTGAAGGAGTTTTTACTATGCACTCTCTGACCTTGAGGAGAAAGACAGAGAAGAGGGAGACATTGCTCACAATAAATTTATAACAGGTATGCCACCATTGCCTGAATGTTTGTCTCCTTTCCAGATCAGCTTTTTGTAAACTCTGGTCCCTCAGTACTTGTCTGGCACTGTATTTGTCTCTCTGAAGGTGGAGGAAGGCCCCACTGATGGTGGAATCCATGGGCTCTCCCCGATGTGGATTGGGATCTGACAGAGGAGACAGCAGCCCTTCAGAAAGGCTGTGGTGCCTGAAGACTGAATACTGATATTTTAAGTGTGTTTCTCCCAGTCTCCAGTCTCCTTGTGGATGGGAGTCTTTTTTACTCGCAAAATTCATTAAAGGGAAGTGCAAAGTCTTTTGTGATCTTTTATATCGTTAAAGTGATTGTATATCATACATTGTATATTAAGAAAACTTTTTAGTCATAGGCTAGTATTTATTTAAGTTTGCTTACTCTGGTTGTTTGGGGTTTAGTGAATATCGGGCACCAACATATTTTATTGTAACTTGGTTTCCCCTGGATTAACATTGGATAGCAATATTTTGTTTTTCTTGGTTGTTGCCTTATAATTTTAAAAATAGCAATCCCTAATTTTTCAAAGTTTAATTTATTTTATTTTTTTAGTTTGAATTTGACTTTTGCGCTGTGTGAAAATTGGTCACGTGACTAACCTCTACTTACATCAGCAGCCACTTGCTGAAACAGATCGCAGACATTGCTTGGATCTGTGCAGGGTTGACGCTGACTTTGTTTATGGAGTTTTAATGGAATTTCTTTTTTCCAGCAGGTCAGAGTAGTTTCTTTCCAGTTACCAAGTAGCAGTAACCATTTTAAGAGAGTGCTGGTAACTAAATTGGCTTGATTTGGCTCTGTTTGAACTATTTGTGTTTTCTTTCTAGCCCACCTGTTGTTAGGCCGACACAACAGTTTTTGCAGATGCTGTTGTACTCAGGCAAACACGTAAGCTGCCAAAATAGCAGCTGACTATGAATCTTGCTCTGTTTGCTACATCGAAGATATAGAACATCTTGAGGACACAGAGTACACATTTTTTTCGATGTCTATCGCTATTAGTAAGCTTCTTCTTTTTTCTAAAGTTACCTTCTTATAGAAATAGATTGTCTTTCTTGGCTGCGTATTATTAAGTTAGTGTATTGTAATGTTAATACAGATATATTTTAATAAACTGAATCCAAGAAATTTTTATTTTTTATTATTCTCTGAGGTTAGATATTAAGCAACTTATCTTTTGTTTTAATGGAGAATTTGAAAGAAAACCAAAGCAAAAGTTATACAGCAAGGCAATGCATCTTTAATTTCCCAAAGCCGGGGCTAGTGCTATTACCAAAACAGAAGCTGTATCCAGACTGTATCCGCTGTTATACAAATAGAATGTTACCGAGTTGTGCTTGGAGTACTCAAAGTTATTCTTTTTTTTTTTTTAAACCTCTTTATTGAAATTTTATTGCAAAATACATACACACACACAGCCCGAAGTAGACACCAGGCCCACACCCCAAAACTGGGTGCGGAAACTATATACATCCCCATAACTATATACAATCACAGTTACCCAATCCAATCGCCATACCCATAGCTCCCCAACACACTGTGGTGGACTAAAAATGCATGCACTACACCAGACCCAATTCAGGCCCAGTTAGACCCTTCTATTTAACAACCTGAATTATAGATATAGTGAAAAAAGAAATCCCAGGAAAACTAACCCAGCCCACCCATAGGTAACTGTGTCCCTGGGAAAGAGAGAGAACCCCATATGCCCGACCACAGCAGAAACCTTACAGTTAGACAAACCCCATACAAAGGAATAATAGCTAAACCTGTATAAGGCCTATCAAACAATCATCAACCAGGTCCCATCAACGAAAAGCCCCATAAACCCTAACACATTAAAGACACTTCCCACTACTCCTCTTCAGACAGACAGACCCAACCTCGGACCTTTGTTGGTTGTATAGACCACCTCTGAAGTCCTCCAGATCCGGTTGTAAACATTCTCCTTCCTGTCCATCAACATGAATAATTTAATTCTCTCTAAGACCTGTATAAGGTCCCTCACCCACTGATCATAATCATAAACTAAATCCTCCTTCCAATGTCGCAAAACAAATGCTTTAACAACAGCTGACATTAGGGAAGTATGATGCTTAGCCGCACTCCCCCCAATCCTTTCCAGATCCTCTAAAATACATATCTCAGGACTGATATATTCTGAATAGTCTAACACCGGGTCCATTTTATCAACAATCTGACCCCAAAGTGGTTGAATGCGAGAACAGTTCCAAAATATATACAAGAGGTCCCCTGGGAGCAAGCTCACAACGAAAACATAGGTCTGTCTGTCTGAGTTTTCTGGAGCATAGTTTAACAGGGGTATAGTAAATATTTGAACAAATTAAAATTGCATCATATTATACTTCGTATAGGCAAGACTTTCATATGTTTCAAACTTCAGACCAGTTAGGCCTCAGGGGAAAAAAGCTTTTCTCCAATATACAACATGAGACTCAACATTTGAACCCATGTAGTCTATTAATACCTTATAGACTTTGAGAGAGGGTGCTGTGAAAGATCCATTCCTTTAAGTTAACCTCAAGAAAACACGGACTCTTCCCCCATCCATGTAGTCCCGCATAAACTTCGAAGTAAATTGGTAATCTGGAACTTCTTAAAGAAATCCCACCCCCTTGCTCGAGTTGGCAAGAGAGCTTTGCCCTCAACTACCAGTTCTGCGATGGTGAGATCCTGCAGCATTAGTTCCCACTGACCCCTCAAGATATTGTTACCCAGGTGAAAATTAGGATTCCCCACCAGGGGCTGTTCCTCTGCCATTTTCTGAGCTTTCTTCTGGGCTGGAGTCAACCACTCCCACCAAGCTCTAACAGATTTATGTATCGGAGAGTGCCTACCTATGCCCAGCAGAGTCTCCGGGTCCACATATATTAATGTCCCTGGCTGGAGCTTAGCCCTTTCCAGGAGCAATTGCTCAATCCGTAGCCAGCTAGGTGTATATTCCCCTTCTCGAGGACAGCCGTCCCATCGGCCCATATATCCTAATTGTCCTGCCACATAATAAGTGAACAAGTCAGGGAGCTTCACCCCACCCCTTGAATAGGGAAGACTTAAAATCTTTTGCTTCCTCCTGCGAGGCTTGAATCCCATAAAAATCCGAGATAATCTTTTGAATGCCAACAAATCTAATCCTAGGAATAGAATAGGAGAAAGACAAATGGGATACAGCAGGCGAGGCAAAAGATTCATTTTAATGAGACCCAACCCAGCAGTGAAATTCAACGGAAGCCTCCTCCATCTTACAATATCCTGTTTAACTTTAACCACAATATTGCCCAGGTTCTCATCCACCCCATCCTCCGACCTAGCCATGATCCAGATCCTGAGATACTTGATTTTGTCAGATGCCCAATTAACTCGGAAATGTTCGAAATCTGCCCTATGAGTATGCACTGTGAGCGGAAGGACCTGGGTTTTAGCCAGATTTAGTCTATAATTGGCAACCTTAGAGAACCTACCAATGATTCCCAAGGCACACTGAAAACTCTCTGATGGATTAGATAGATGTAATAAAATATCATCCACAAAGACTGACATCTTAAGCTCTAACCCCAAGACCTCAATCCCCTGTACCCCAGTGTCCCTCAAGAGGACCCTTAGAAGAGGTTCAAGATAGATATTAAAAAGAATTGGCGAAAGGGGGCACCCCTGCCATGTTCCATTCTTAAGAAGAAACTCCTTTGAGAGATATCCATTGCATAAAACTCGGGCAGTAGGAGCCTCATAAAGGTTTCTAAGGCCCCTTAGGAAATCCCTAGGAAACCCCATCCTATCCATTGTTAGGAAAAGAAATTGGTGAGAAACGCTGTCAACGCCTTCTCAAGGCCCAACGCAACTAATGCCATAGCCGAGTTAGAGAAAGCCGCCTTCTAAGATATGATGGAGTTTTCAAGCATCCGGGGCCCCCCTTCCTGGCATAAACCCCACCTGCTCCTGGCTAATCAAATGTGAGGCAACCTTGAGAACCCTATTAGCTAATATCTTAGTAAGAATCTTAATATCTTGATTAATTAAAGCTATGGGCCTATAGTTGCCTGGCAAATGCTTGGGCTTATCTGATTTGGGGATCAAGGTAATATAAGCCTGATATAATGGAGGGTGGGGAATTCCTTCCTGCATGATAGCTAAGAAAAGCTCTTCCAACAGAGGTATTAAGGTCTCAGCATGAGCTTTATAGAAAACCCGAGAGGCCATCAGGTCCAGTGCCTTCCCATTAGAGCAAGTCCATAATGACCTCCCAAATTTCCCGCCCGTGATCCAGGCGGCCAGGGCCGAGGAGCGTTCGGACTCAATCTTGGAAGAGGTATTCCTCCAAAACCCTTCAATTTCCGCCACTGAGCACTGTACCCCATCTTGATATATTGCCGATAATAGTCGGCAAGGCATCAACAAACCCTGTGGCTCTGAGATGAACTCATCACCAAATTTCACAGTCACAATCGTTCTTTCCACCTCCCGCTCTTTAATCCTATGGGCCAATATCCGACCTGGCATATCCCCCTGCAATAAGTACCTAGCATTCAACCTCCGTGCCCAGGAGTCCACCCGATAACTAAGTATACCCCTATACTCCTCCTTTAGCTCTCTCAGCTCCCTATCTATCTCTTCAGAGGTACCTTCTAAAGGTGCCATTGATTTAATGGCCCCTAGTATAAACTCCTCACAAGCCCTATTCAACTTATTCTGCCTGGCAGTATATCCCTGAACCCATCCCCTCTACAACACCTTACAGAGAGGCCAGGCTAAATTCCTATCCTCGAGAGTTGGAATCTGCATCTGAATAATTTCTTTAAGTTTACCCTCTATCTTAAGTAGAATCTTGTCGTTCACTAGCACCCTGTCATCCAAACGCCAACGAACTGGCCTGGGAGGAATATTGTCCAGTCTCCATACCAACTGTACTGGGGAGTGGTCAGAAAGAATCCTATCAAAAGTGTGCATACCTACAACCCCCCTTAAGACCTCCCTATTGACCAAAAAAAAGTCAATCCTGGAAAAAACCTTATGAGCACCTGAATAAAAAGTCATCTCAGTCTCACCTTTTCTGTAGATCCGATATGGATCCACTAAAGCAGTTCCCTTCAAAAATCTATACAGTGCTGCTTGAGAGGAACTAGGAAGGTTGTTGGAGGGAGGAATCCTATCCATGTTATTGTCCAAACAAATGTTCCAGTCACCCACCAAAATACAAGGACCCTGGGGGAGCGTAACCATATCAGCCTCCAAGGAGGCAAAAAATTCTGAGTTAGCCGGGGTGAGCCCATAGATAGAGGCACACACCAATGGACTACCAAAACACAAACCCATTATGTAGACTCCCCTGCCATCCTCCCTCGAGGTGACGCCCTCAATCTCATAAGGGCATCCTTTCCTAATTAGCAGTGCCACCCCACCCAACGCCTTTGCAGTGCCAGACCCAAACACTTTACCCACCCAGCCTTTCTTGAGCAAATGCAGTTCATCAGTCAGTAAGTGGGTTTCCTGAAGAGCTGCTACATGAACCCCCATCTGATTAATATGTCTAAGGATGACTTATCTTTTCCTCCTACCCCTGAGACCCTTAACATTCCATGACAAAATTCTAAGTGACCCCATCTAACCCTTCCACACCCTGGGACCGTCCTCTATGGCTTTTAAAGGCCTTAGAATCACATAGCTTAGTTTCTCTCTCTTTCCCACCCCCCATCCCCCCACGAACTACCCCCGATCCTTCGATCGCCCTCCTAAATCCGTCCGGAACGTGCATGAGCCCACGCATCCTGAGTCTCCCTTCGGTCCCCGAGTCCATACATCAATCCCTACAAAACCCTGCATCTCCCATGCCTTCTACAAGCCAGTTCCCAAAACCCACCCCTCTGAAACATTAATAGAAAACTGATATCACCAGCATGTAGCCATTGCCTTCATGGCTTTTCAGTACCCCAACCTATAGCAAGAAACGAGAAAAAAAAAAAGGGGGGAAGGGGGGGAGAAGGAAGAACAATTCAGCAGGCAACAAGTCGGTCCCTTAAAGTCTCTTTTTCCACCACATAAATAAGGCCCTCAAAACATAGTCCTGACATCCGCCTCCAATCTCGTCTTATGCTTCAGGTCACTGACTTAAATAGGTCAGGTAGTTCCACCTTGAGGCTTTCTAAGGCTTCCTCTGCTGAGAGGTATTTTCTGTCACCTTTCTCCAACTTAACCACCAAGGTAGCAGGGTATTGCAGCCTGAATTTCAGACCCACCATAATAGCTTCTTCTTAATGCCCGCATATTCCTTCTGTTTTTCCTCACCGAGGGACTAGGTCCTGAAACAGCCACACAAGCCCCATTCCAATGCAGATTTCTATTAGCCTTTGGCTTTCATCAGGACATGGGATTTTCCTTGCTGGTTTAGAAATCGCATTATGGATTACTCTAGGCCTAAGCGGTTCTCTCTCAATTGCCCGATGGGCCTTTCAAGATTGTAAAATTCACCAAATGGAGTAGGCCCAAATAACTTAAGCAGAAGATCCTGCATGAAGGCAACACAGTCAGAGCCTTCCGCTCTCTCAGGTAGTCCAGCCATTATTAAGTTATTCCTCCGACTTCTTGCCTCTTGGTCCTCTAGGCGATCCTCTAGCTTTCTCACTTGCCGTTTAATATTAATAATATCATGATCCAAGGTAGAAGATTTCCTTTCCTGTGACCCGACTCTGGCTTCCAAATCCCCCACTCGCTGAGTGAGCGCATGCAGTGCAGGCTTTAAAATAGTAAAATCAGCTACAAGCCCCCTCAGGAGCTGCTTAATCTCCAGGATGTCTTCCGAGGTTGACTGGCCCTCCAGGATCTCCCCCCTCAAGGCCTACGCATCATCTGGGACTGGAGAATGGGGCTTAGAGCCCTTGGCAGCCGGGGATCTTGCTGCCAGAGGCTCGGGGCTACTCAGCTGTGTCTCGGCCATTTCGGCTGCCAAGATGCCGAAATGAAATGTGGTAATCCTCCGACGTCCGATCGGCCCCCAAAACAGATCTCCAGCAGCACCAACTCGTCGGACAGGTAAGTGAGCCTCCTAGACAGCAGCTATGGCCCAAACAACAGGAGAACTAAAACAAATTCGGTCACGGGACTCGGGAGCCTCAGGAAAGACGTCCGCTTCTTGCTAGCTCATCACGTCTGGAGTACTCAAAGTTATTCTATACAACTCAACTAAGGTACTTTATTGCACTACCACTGAACTTGATGCCTGCTGGCTGCACATTCTGCTTGAATAAGCAAGAACAGGAACATTTTTAAGGAGCAGCCTAAAGGATATAAAGAAAGTAAAGGAAGAAAGGAAGGCTCACTACAATTGGACTGGTTGCCTGGTTAGACTGATTTTGGGATTAAAAAAAAGAATAACTAGAATTAAGTTAGTTGAGCACTTCATATTGTCTGTATACTCTTATTTACAGTATATATTTGATTTGTTTATATTTCAAAATTAGTTTTCATTTTTTCCAATTGTTTAACCAGGAGAGACACATTAAGCTGAAAGCTTGTTTACAGGTGCAACCTGGGAGCACAGGGAATTTAAGTGACTTGCTCAGGGTCACACAGTATGCAAGTGGGAGGTGGTGGGATTCAAACCCAGGTCTCTAGATTTGTAGCTAAGAGCCTTTAAGCACTGCACTATACTGCCTCCCTCCCTCCCTTTTTGATGCAGCTTATGTTCAAGGGTGGCTACTGATTGAGGTCAACTTGTAATCAAAAATGCTAGTTTTTAGGAGGCATAGCCAAGGCTCTGTGGGATGAGCTGGTGGAGAAAATAAAGAATTCCATGAGAGAGACATTTCCAATGCTGAAACTATGAGCTCTGAGTGCAACACATATGAAACTGACACTCAAGAACCACAAACCTGTTCTGATGTGGATATCAGCAACCACTCTGATCAAGAACAAAGTTTGACTTAAATCACTTTTTTTTTACTTAAACACCCACCAATAAAGATAAAGTATGCTGTCATGTGAATGTTTATTTCCGAGATTGAACTGCTAAGGGGTAAGGGCAGACAGCAACAGCAGTCATCAGTTTCTAGTGAGTGGGGGATCTCTGTTTGCTTACAAGGTTGCACTGCTTGGAGATGAAGTCATCATCATACTCTAGTGTAAAGAACTGATTGCCTGTCACGGATGGGGAACTCAACTCTTACAAGGAGTGAGAAAATTATGGTACCTACAGGTCAGAAAGGTAAGTACCTGAATCCATACACCATAACCCTTACTGTACTGTGAACCACATCTCCAGTACTCATTTGTTGGCAATTACATCTAACATTAGCTTTTGATTGAGGGCTGCTTTTATTAACAAATTCGATTTTGCACTGCTGCTTATATTTGAGGGCGGCTTCTATATGAGGGCGGTTATAAATCAAAGACATACAGTATATGTTTTTTATATAGGAACTGTGGTCAGCATTGAATGATATATACTATTTCAACTAGCATCTATAGAATTGTGTAATTTGGCAGTATAGTAGTGCTATTAGTACCATCTTGTCTCTCTTGAAACAAAAATAAACTGACTTAGAAAGAGATCAAGTAAAATGGTAAATATCAGATTACAAAGAAAAATGCAAACCTCCTGTTCTCCATTACTTGGGGAGTTAGTGTTGGAGAAGGTGAAAAAGAAAAAAACAGTCAACACTAGGCAGACAAAAATTACAGATCATTTACCTGGATTAGTAAGATTAAAAGTTGAAAAAACATCTATCCCACTATCACTTACTGATTCAAAAAATAAGAATAATGAGTGTCAAAATAAGGGAACTTAACTCAGTGATACACTTGAGCATTCCACATACCTGCATTTTTATAGCAGTGAGCTCTCTCAGGAGACAACTGATTCTGGTAATATGGAGTAGAACACTTAGAATTCAAACATGGCTAACACTAATAAGAACCTTTCTAATAAAAATAATAATGACTGTGAGGTTATTAACTATGAGACTTCTTTTAATTTTACATACTATGACCAAAATAATTTGTCTAATGACCACACCGGCTTAAATATAGAGCCAACTAATACAAATTTGAAGAGTGGTAATGATGTTTTATCCAGTGACTTAGTATTGATCCCTGGTTCAGAACTAAGTAATGTAAATGCTGAACTACAAAGGACAATAAAAGGAATGAAGGATCTAGCATCTAAGTATGAGAAAACTATGCGTAAAGTGAATAGTAGGGTAAATTCTAACTCTAACCAGATTTTTCAAAACCTGGGGGACTAACATCTAGGGTTACCATATGTATAATAAAAATAGAAATAGAAAAAAAACAAGAGGTGGGAGGGATTGCAATGTATATTAAGTACGATATAAAAATATAGGATACAACACCTTTCAATATTGTACAGGGAAAAGAAGAAATGTTATAGGTCAGGATTTGTCTAAAAAATAGTAATATAACAAAGGGTGTTGCATATAGATCACCCAATCTTAATTCTGAAGAATGCAAAAACATTTTGGTTGCAACTAAACAATTCGAGGTCAAAGGTGAATATATTTTGTTAGGAGACTTCAATTTCCCTTCAATAAACTGGAAAAGTTTGGAAGAGTCTGCATCAATGGAAAATAGGTTTATGGAAATTACTATCCAAAAGAATATGGAACAGATGGTTATAGGAAAGACTAGAGGAAATAATACATTCAAATTAGTTTTTACTAATTGCCCTGAAAGAATTAAAGAGCTTAAAATATTACATCATCTCTCTGACTGTGACCATAATATGATTAATTTTCAATTAAACAGTCAATGGAATTCAGTTAAGGGAATAACTACTTTCAAATGTTATAGTAGAGCAGATGATATAACAATGAAAAACTACTTTGGCAATTGGAATTGAGAAAGCGAGTTTGTTAATAAAGGAATACTTGACATCTGGGTGAACCTTAAGAAAAGATTGGATTACTGTGTACATAATTTTGTTCCAGTTATCCAAAAATATCATAAAAATGGAAGAATACCAGTATGGTTCAATAAGAATAATCAAAGAAATATAAACAGGAAAAAAAGATTATATACTAAATATAAAACATCAATGACAGAAAGTAATTGGGCTAAATATAACAAGCTAATAAATGTAAGGATACCATAGTACAAAGTAAGGCTGTTAAAGATAATGAAACAAAATTATTTGGCTATATAAATTCCTTGAGACGTAATCAACAAGGGATTGGCCCCCTTAAAATAGAGGGTAGATATATTAGTGAAGAGGTAGAATTAGCCACTGAGTTTAATAAATATTTGTTGACTACCTACAGGCCTAAAGAACATAAAGTGGAAGATATAACAACTGGGTATGAAGCAGGTTTACAGCTTAAGATCTCTAGTATGGAAGTCATCAATAAAATAAAAAAACTCAAGACCTGTAAATCCATAGGACCTAACAGGATTCATTCATTCCTATTAAAGGAACTTGCACATGAACTTACTGGTCCCATTGCCAAACTTTTCTCAGCTTCTATTAATGAGGGGGGACACAATAGATGAATGGAGAGTTGCAACAGTCACACGAATATTTAAAAAATGAGATAGACATGAAGTATCCAATTATCACCCATAGGTTTGATCTCAGTCCTTAGTAAATAATTGAGGGCATCCTGCAAGATCATACAGTTAATCATATTAGAGAACAGGGACATGTAGATATTGTCCAGCATGGATTCACTCAGGGATGTTCATGTCTTACAGAGCAATTACATTTCTTTGAAAATGTCAGTGCAGCATTGGATAAGGGGTTATCTGTTGGTATAATCTATCTGGATTACTCCAAAACCTTTGATCAAGTTTGTCATCAGACGTTAATTCAAAATCTTAGAGATATAAAACTGCACCCTAAAGTAATTTCTTGGATAGACACTTGATTAAGTAATAGAAGGCAGAGAGCTGGAATTGCAGGATACTATTCAGAATGGTGTGATGTGTCTAGTGGGGTCCCACAGGGATCAGTCCTGGGATCCACTTTATTTAGTATACTTATCTCTACAATGAAAACTTCCAAACATTTGTGGTTGAGTAAGTATGCTGATGACAGCAAAATAAGGGCCATCCTACTCAATAACGAATGTATAAACTATTTACAACAAGACTTGAAACAGTTGGAAAGGTGGGCAGAATGGCAGAAGTTGAGATTCAGCATGGATAAGTACAAGGTGATGCACCTTGGAAGGAATAACCCAATGGCAAAGTATATTATAAATAATGTTCCTCTTCAAGAAACAGAGAACGAAAGAGATCTGGGTGTTGCTGTTACAAGAGATCTGTAATTTAACACATATACTAGAAACGTGGTTAAAAATGCAACAGAATACAGGGATGTATACTAAGATATATAAAGGGTAGGCAATCTGAAGTGTTGGTACCATTGTTTTCATCATTGGTGAGACCACGTCTTGAATATTGCTCTGCCTTCTGTGACCCTCAAAGTATAAAGGGTCAGAGGCTTATAGAGGGAGTACAAAGAACAATAACAACAAAAATGAAAAACTGCACAGACAAAACACATGAAGAAAGATTGGAAAACCCGGGATTGTACTCTATTGAAGGCTAAGGGGAGAATTATGAATAATTTTCAAGGCAATAAAGAATCAGGCACTGATAGAAAACATCGGGTTAACACTGAGAACAGTATCCAGAACTAGGGCTCATACTTTACAGTTAAATGTCGAAGTGTCAACTACAACTAAAAGTACTAAGTGGTTTACACAAACAACTATACCCACATGGAATTCGTTACCAGGATGAGTTGTGACATGTGAAACTATGGAGCCCTATTAATGGGCTCTTGATAGACACATGGATAAGAGTAACTATAACTATATCCACTAGAAATAGTGGTGAGTTTTTCTTTAGGTCCATGATCTCCAAACTAGTATCACTTCCATGAATCTATGAATTAACAGAGAAAATGTCCTTCAGTAAGTACCAATAAGCCTTAGTGATGATGTAGTGGCCCATATGAGTCACCAATATGCTGCAAATCTAATTTTAATGGAACAATTGATGGCAATTAAAAATGAGATTGAAAATACCAGATATGACTTTGCAGCGAATAATGCAAAATTAGTCACTATAGAAAATAAACTGAAAAAAAATATCTCCTACACCTCTATCTGATTCAATTATTTGTATAGAAGAGGAATTAGAAATAGTGGACACCCACAATACACCTGTAACACCTAGAGGTTTATAAACTGTGTTTGAGACCTAACTTTTTTCCTATAATTATACGTGAGAAGACTGAGAAACTATATAATAAAAACTCTAAAAAAAATGAAAGGGAACAATAGAAAAAGAAATTAACTAACCAAAAGGAAGTAAAAAGAAAATAAACAAAGAATAAACAAAAGCTAAACCAAAATATTCAGATAAGAAAGGGAGAAAAACAATTACCACAGATCTTACAACCAACATGAAACTCAGGAAAAATGATGCAATAAATCTATGAGAGGGAGTCTAGAAGCAAGGGATAAAAGAAAAGAGTTATCACAAAGATATATGTGATAATTTTGAATTAACTGTTCAGTCTTGTGATCTATGCCAACATTTAGTCACACTAGAAAAGGAGATTGATGCTCTTAGAGACTGTTGGTCTAATGCAACAGATGCTATAACAAAAACAGATGTCCTTAATCAGGAGACCATGCCTAATGCTATAGATTATGACCTGCCTTATGTTAATACTGGAGTAGATCCATCTGTTAGGAGGCAAAAGACACAACCTACATATATAGAGGGAAACCTTCCTATGATAAGGTGTACTGCATGTTACAATTGGCCTATGCAAACTGAGAAAGATCTGAAAGAGTATGCTTTGAATAATTATTTTTATGGCTTAGACATAAATATTATTGATATGATACATCTGAACAAAGCTAAAGATGGTAGGGTACAAACAGTAGAGATCTCTCTAAGCTCTCCAAAGGTTGCAAACTATATTTGGTATAATGCAGAACTAATTGAACAAACAGGCTTGATAGTGAGCTTCCCAGATAGGGATTTGTTTAATATCAAGCTTTGGAATACACGAGGTGACACTCCAGTAACCCTCTCATTGTATGAAATGGCTGCTATACACAAGAAAATAACTGGAAATTGAAGGGTGTTATTTGTAATTTGTTTAGAAATGTATTCCAGATTAAATTAGGAAATCAGAGAGTAATGATAGTAACAAGGTCAGAAGAGACATCACAAATAAACATACAAGTCAGAGACAGGAGTCTTGTACAGGAACTACTTAAGGAATGTAGAAGAAACCTAGATTCATTAGGCTTCCACCTGGTTGATCCAGAGGAAATCTTTAGGTGTTCTACTAGGGATAATTGTACTCAAAATGATGTGGGAGGGCAGGCTTCTGCCTGACTCCCTTTGTTGGATAATACTTTATGACAACTAAAGAAAAATAAAAGGGGAAGTAATATAATTATTTCATGGAACATATCAGGACTGAACAGTACGTGGACTGATACTGATTTTATATCCTTTATTAAGACTGTTGATATTATCTGCCTATAGGAGATGTGGCATGAAAAAGAAGAAGGTATAATATTAAATGAATATGAATTAATCCATTTATTAGCAACCAGGGAAAAAAAAACTATGCAGGCCCTCTGGTGGATTAGCAGTATATGTTAGATTAGGTTTGTTCATTGAACATCTCCCATTATATATTGACAAGAATATAATAACTGTGCTACTAGCCAATGAAAACACAACATTGATATTACTTAATGTTTATTTCCCCCAAAACAGTCTAGATTTTATAAGGAAGGCTTCTGGAGTACTTTGAACAATGTATTACTAGAAGTCCAAATGAAATATCCCAAGCTGGAAATACTGTTGATGGGGGACTTAAAAGCTAGAATTGGCAATTACGATGGCCTTCTAGATAAATCTTGTTTTGAATTCCCCCAAATATCTCCCTTGCCCCATAGAAATACAATGGATAAGAAAATTAATGATGCTGGAAATAAACTAATTGAAATACTGGAATCCTTCACTTTATACCCCTTAGATGGTAGACTTATTGGTGACCCTCAAGGTCGATGTAGTTACATAAAATCAATAGGAATATCCTTATTGGATATGTTTTACTGGTCTGGGAACATCGTACTTTGAAACTACCTATGTGTACTAAGCAGGCCAGAAAGTGATAATCTACTGTACCTGCTCTTCTAGTAGGAAACTGGCTCAAGTGGCTGATACCAGTAATGACTGCCTGGAGGAACAACCTCTGGTGGGAAATTAGATATAATATGAGACTGAAGTGAAATGTACAATTAGAAATAGAGTTGGCATTACAAACTAAAGGTCTAATTGCAAAAAATACTAGGAAAAATTGGTACAACCAACATCTAAAGGACTTATGGAACTCTGTGTTAGTTATATTTGAAAGTATAAAACAGAAATATTATAAGCAAGTTGTACTAAAAACCAATCCTAAACCAACCAATACCTGGTTTGACAGAGACTATCTTATTCAAAAATGACTATTAAATACACAGATTAGGGAGATGAGACATTCGAATGATAATGACAAATTTAACATTTTGAACCAACAAAGAAAGGTTTATAGAGTATTTTTAAAGGGGAAAACCCCAGCAATACCAATGGAATAAATTGAATGAGATGTTACAAGCTAGATATTTATGTAGTACTTATTTATAGTCTGGCAGTATAGCCTAGAGGTTAGAGGAATGAGGTGTGAACAAGCTTGGTACATCCAGCAGACCAGACCTGAGTTTGATTCTCACAACCTTCACTTGCATACTGTGTGACTCTGAGCAAGTCACTTAACAGCCTAGTGCTCCCAGGTCTCCCCTGAAAACAGGTACTTGTGCCTAGTGGGCCTTACCCAGTTACCAAAAAGACTAGATTAAAATAGGTATAGTTATTTTATGATTTATTTTAATTATATTGTGTGACCTAATTTATTGTATCTTATTTGTTGCTTCTTCTGTTTTGAGTTTGATCTGTTTGTACAGTGCCCATGGCCTCTGGGTTGGGCATCTTTTTAAATAAATCTTGCCTTGCCTTGCCTTACAAGCTATATACAATAGAGATAATGAAAAATTGTGGACATTGGTTTCCAGGGTTACAAGTAAAACCAAAACTAATATCGACACATATATTAAGGAACAGGAGTGGATTCACTACTTCAAGGGGAATTTTGGTGAATCCCCTGAAATAGGGGCTCCTCCACTTCTGGATAATGAAAGACATTTTATATCTATTACCAGACTGGAGTTATAAAGTATATGGCACTTAAAACTATGAAGACCAACAAAGCCCAGGGCCAGATTTAATTCATTTGGAGGCATTCTTGCCTAATGCTTCTGCCTGGACTGATCTGATGCTTATTATATTTAACCTGATCCTGAGGGATTCTTTTCTCCCACCAACTTGGCAAGGAGCAATTATTGTGCCCATCCATAAGAAGTGAAATTGCCGTGACCCAGCTATGTATAGACCAATAACCTTGCTCGTTATGTCTTTAAAACTCTTCTCCAAAATCATACTATAAAAACTATTGATTGATTTAGAGAGGGTGGGAGGCAATAGCAAGTTCCAAGTTGGTTTTAGAGCAGATGATAATACAATTGACAACTGCTTCATATTATCTCAGTAGAAAAGTACATTTACCTGCATAAACAAAATACTTATGCATTATATGTTGACTTTAAATCAACCTTTGACACTGTAAGTAGGGACATATTGTGGAATATTATGGCTGACAAAAGCATTGATAACCAACTCATACATATAATTAGAAGACTGTATGAAAATACATGGGCCAAAGTTAGATATAGTGCAAATGGCCAGTTAACTAAGCCAATAAAGACTTATAGAGGAGTGAGGCATGGGATGCATCTTGGCACCAACCCTTTTCTCTATATATACAGTATTGGCACTCTCATAACAAAACATGAGATGATTGATGCAGACTGTCCAAATATTTTGAACAAAAAATGCTCCATTTTAGCTTTTTACTAATGACATTATATTGTTTTCTCTAACTAGAAAAGGGCTGCAAAAACAGATTGATTACTTGGATAAAACATCCAAAGAATTGGATCTGCAGAAAAATAAAACAAAGACACAGATATCCATCTTTGGCAAAGGCAGAGCAAAAGATTGCTGGAAGTTGTGACCCCATAAACTAGACATAGTCTCATCCTATGTTTATTTGGGTTTAACAATGACCCCAAAGGGTACTTGGAGTAAACATGTTGAAAGATTACTCACCCAGACAAAGAAAACTGCCCAGGCATTGGGAAAATTTAACTTTGCTTATGGAGGATTATCTTTTAAACCAATGATGTTAGCAACTAGGGCAAAGTACATAGCTCAAACTACATATGCAGCTGAAATATGAGATATGAAAAAAAGAGAGACACTTATGATTTCTATACCTAAGATATTAAGGAAACACTATTAGTCCCAAGTTCATTCCCCTCCTCATATATAGTATTAGGGCTGAATTGGGGCTTGACAACATAGAAGCCATATTAGATATTTAAAAAAACAACTTTTGGCTTAGACTAACTAGGCAGCCATCTGATAAAATTTTGAAAATGTGTTTATTAGAGAAACAAAAGTGGATGAATATTGGCTGTTATAAGTCACCATGGCTTAATGCAGTGTATACAATACTGGAAAGATATAAACTAAATGTTCTGAGAAAATATGTAGCAGCTAATATTACCTTAAGCTTACAGTACAAGAAGTTTATTAGCAAAAAAGTTAAAGATTACTGGGTCAATATGGACAAAGAAATAATTACAATGTCTAGATTCTCCCCATCGTTTGCTAATAACAACAGGGATGACTTCAAACTACAGTTTTACGTGGATATTTTGGTAGATCCTTAACTAAGAATTGCCATACTCAGCTACAAATTTGAAACCTTTGATAGCAATATTCTGCATAAAAGATACAGCAAGGATAAAAAACTTTCAGATGATTGTGATTGAAAGGTGGGTGGTCCTGAGAACCTTATCCATGTAATACGCTTATGTCCATAGTATAAAATACGAAGATTACCACTTTTTAAAATGATTTTCAATGTTGATAACCCAAGTCAATTATTAATTGATAATCCAACATTAGTGAAAATTGGTATATATAACAAGGATGAAATGTCAGTAAAAGATTTAGCTGTTTTTTTTCATACAATTTCTTGAATTAAGAAGAAGAAGACTGTTACTAGAAAAATGTAATTGTTATTCTCTTGGAATTTTGGGACTATGTCCAATGACTGTGCAATATGAGTAGACTTTGTGCTAGTTTGAGCATTAATTGTTAAAAGTGTTCCTTTAAACAAAGCAGTGTCAAGTGCAATATGATGTGTAACTAGTTGACCTTATGTGCAATTCAGCTTAATAATTTTAAAATTTTTAAAGTGTGTATATGTCTTTTATATTTGTAATTTGTAATGACAGTATAGTTAAACAATAAACTGACTTACTTACACCCCATTTGAGTAACTACAAATCACTTATAAATTACCTTTAAACCCACCTCTAAACCTTTGGTATTTTTAATTGCACTTTATAGCATATAGCATCTAAATGCATAGCACCATAAATGTGTTATGTCCAGCAGGTGGAAGAAGTAATAATGGAGGATTTCAATCTACCTGGGGTGGATTGGAAAATCCATACTACCTCCTGCACCAGGGAACATGTACTGATAGATGCTTTTCAGAGTGCTTTACTGACTCAAGGTGTCATGGAGCCAACTAGAGACAGGGCCATCCTGGATCTGGTCCTGTCCAACTAGACACATGTTCAGGATGTGAAAGTGGAAGCACCACTTGCAGGAAGTGAACACCACATGGTGTTGTTGTACCTGGACATGAGCAGAGGGATGGTCATGACCAAGACAAGGGTCTTGGACTTTTGAAGGGCTGAGTTTAGTAAGATGGGAGAAGTTCTACAAGGACAACTTGTTGGGATCGGAGTAGGTATGGATGTGGAACAGAAATGGGCCACAATAAGGAAGGGCTTGATAGAGGCCACTAATGACTGTGCCAAAATCAAAAGTAAGAAAACTAAGGTGAAAAAAACCTAGCTGGTTCGACCATAAGGTGACAAAAGCGGTGGGGGACAAGAGGGCAGTCTTTAGAAAGTGCAAGTATACTCAAAAGGAGAAGGATAGTGTGGAGTATGCCATTAAGTTTAGACAGAAAAGCAGGGCAGTAAGGGAAGAAAAGGCTACAAGAGAGATACAGCTATCCTGGGGGCAAAGGTGAGTGACCAGGACTTTTTCAGGTGCATAAAGGAGGAAAACTCTAAGGCTAAAACAGGAAGGGAGTTGGGCAGAGGGTAGTGATGAAAAGGTAGAGGTGCTTAACAGGTACTTCTGCTTAGTCTTCACTTGGGAAAAGGATGGACCAGTACCAGAAGGGAATAGAGGGGTGGAAACATGGGGGGGGGTGGGAGTCACAGATGGTGCAATTCAAGCTGACAGAGTACTCTAGGGACTAAGGGCCCTAAAGATGTACAAATTACCAGAGTCAGATGGCATGCACCTGAGAGTCCTAAGAGAACAGATGGAGGTTCTGACTGGTCCCCTGCCAGACCTTTTAACACCACTCTAGAGTCTGGAAACATGCCCCAAGACTGGAAATGGCACATGTGGTGCCTCTCCATAAATATGTCCAAGGTACGAACCAGCGAACTACAGACTAGTCAGCCTGACCTCAATAGTGAGTAAGCTGATGGAGGTCAACCTGAAAGAGAGACTGATTGGCTTTCTGGAGGAACATAGGCTCCTGGCCAAGAAACAACTTAGGTATGTGTCGGGGAGTCCTTGCCAAACTAACTTGACTGACTTCTTCGATTGGGTCACTAGGACATTAGACAAGGGCCAGGCAGTTGATGGACTGCATCAGGACTACAGCAAGGACTTGTATTGATGCCTCATAGGAGACTGGTCAGGAAGCTGGATGAAATGGGGTGGAGGTTTAGCTTATGGGGTGGGTCAGAAGCTGGTTGTAGGATAGAAGCTAAATGGTGGTACTATAGTTGGGGAAGAATTCTCAGAAGGAAGGCCTATGACCAGTGGGGTCCCACAGAGATTGGTGCTCAGTCGGGTGTTGTTTACATTTTCATAAGTGACATCATGGATGGGATCAAGAGTAAAATCTGCATGTTCACAGATTAAATCAAGCTCTGTGGCAGGCTGGACATGGAGGAGGGAAGGCAAGAACTACGGGAGGACCTGGCTAGGCTAGGAAAGTGGTCTGTCAATTGGCAGTTAGGGTTCAATGCTAAAAAGTCAAAGCTATGCATTTGGGTGGCGAAACATCTGGAAACCAAATACTGGTTGAGCAGAGTGCAAGTAAGTAGGTCAGACGAAGAAAAGGATGCAAGAGTAATTATCACCAGCGACCTACAAACATTCTGCACACTGCAAGAGAGCAGAAGTCAAAGCAAATTGGATACTGGGCTGCATAGCCAGGGTAATTACCACAAGGAAGGCTAAAGCCATTCTGCCAATATGCAGGTCACTGGTAAGACCACACCTGGAGTACATTGTGCTGTTGTGGTGCCCATATCTCAAGAAGGATATCAAAGTAGAAGAAAAAACGTATATCCAGTCAGTTTCAGAAGCAGACTTGCAGAAATTATTAGTTACAAAAAACAAATAAAACACTAGAGTAGAAATAAAATCCAGATCTGCCTTAAGCAGGTCATGGACAAAATAATATTACTTAGGGGAAACACCAAGTAAGTTACTTGCATGGCAACTGAAATCAGAAGAATCTAACAAAATAATAGCTAAATAATAAAAAAAAATAGAACCATGACCTTTGATCAAGATAAAATAATAGAAGTCCTAAAGGAATACTTTCAGATGCTATACTCTCCAGAAGATAAGCCTTTGACGTGACAAACAGAACAATTTTTAGATAACATTTCGCTACCCCCAAAAAACAGATGCTCAGAGACAGATATTAGACCAGGAAATCAGTTCAGAAAAAATAATGGAAACAATAAAAAGTGGCACGGGGTCAAAACCCAGCAAACAAAAACAGTACAGCAAACAATGCCACAAGCAAAATGGAAAATGCCATGTGCGTAAATAAGGTCAGTAAAAACACCGACTGATACAAAATGCATGCACACCATAGGACACCCCGGAATTATTATAATCAACTCTCAGGGGGAGTGGACTTGGGGATAAGAGGAACTCATTGAGGAGGAAACTTTGTTTGTGAGCTGTAAACTATATATATGTATATATATATATATATATATATATCTATATATAGATATATATCGGAGAAGGGGAACCAAACACAGGTCCCCAGGTCTCCACTGTTCCAGATGCTTGTATCTTGGCTACTCCACCACAAGAGTGAATTGACCAGGCATAGCACCTGAGGCTTCTTCCACCCTTCCTCCACTCCATGGACAGCAACTACTGCTATTATATCCCTGTCGCTCTAAATAATTTTGCACTTTACACAGCATGGTTCTTGCCACGCTATTCTTTTTTTTTATACATTCTCTCCTCCTGCTCCAGAGCTGTCAGGCAGCTCCAGCTCCTGCCTCAGAAGGGACTTGTCTCTCCAGTGGGCTTTCCCCACACCCATCCCAACTGATCGTCTCCCACAGGTTACCCCCATGACAGGGCCAATGGCAAGAGGTGCTGGCCTCCCTCAGTCCCTGGAAGCCAACATCTAGATTGCCAGGTGGAGGCACGGGCACAGCCCACCATCACAGAGTCTGCCAGCTCCAAGACATTTTCTCCCTGGACCCATGCATGTGCAGTGGGCAGGGTGACTGTCTCCACCTCCACGGACGCAGTCTTACACCCTGTGCATGGGCCCACCCCATTCTAGCATCATGCCTGTGCTGACACCCAGATTCCACTAGGTGTCAGTCTACAGTGGCATTTTGTGCCCCCACCACCGAGGAAGGAGGGCTGTCAGTGGATGCTCAATCCTTCCTCATCTCAGCCAACCCCTGAGCGACCTAAGTCCATCCCCAAACCCCGGTCACCGGCATAGCATGAGGTAAGGCATCCAGTGCCTCAGCCCTCTGCGCCACTGGGCCAGCCACATTGTTGCACTATTCTTGCAGTGGCATATTGACCTGGTACCATAAAAAGTTTGCCACAAAACTCCTCTCTAGGACTGGGCAGAATTACCATAAATTTCTATAAGAAATACTAAGATATATTAGTCCCAAAATTAAAACAAATGTTTAACATGATAAAGACAAAACAAGAAAGGCCAAATTCTTTTAACGATGCCCACATAATCCTTATTCTCAAACCAAACAAAAACTTAAATAATCCTTCTGCATACAGACCTAGCTTCTAAACAGCAATGATAATTTTTTTCTAAAATCTTAGCAACACCTTTCAATAAAATAATGCCATCTTTAATAGTCCCCTGAACAAGTAGGGTTTATAGAAGCCAGAAAATTATCATATGTGGTAAGCAAAACATTGGCAATAATGAAAGCAATAGAAGACCCTAATGAAGCATTGGCCACTTTGGAAGCTAAGAAAGCCTTTGACAGGGTGGACTGGGAATTTTTAATGTCCACCCGTTAGAAGGTTGGACTAGGCCCAAACGTGCTTGCCTGTATAAAGGCAATCTAACTTTCACCTAAAGCAAAAATATATGCAAACTCTAGATTAACAGAGTCTTTCAATTTATTTAGGGGACCAAGACAGGGATGCCCCCTATCCCCAGTATAGTTCACATTTTACTTAGAACCATTAGCCCAACTTATACGAGATAACATCAGAGGAATAAAGTTAGGGGGAAAGGACTATACTATTTTGTTGTATGCAGACAATATACTTGTTTATCCATCTAATTTTAAAGAAACTAGTGAAGAACTACTATGCTTGATAGACTCGTTCTCAAAACTCTCAGGGTATAAACTGAGTTTGGTGAAAACAGAGCTTATGCTTCCAGGAAAAACAACTTCTCCTGACTATAATTTCATAGTTGAGTCATACGACTCTTAAATACCGCATTTAGGAATAACCTTAACAAAAAATATATGAACATAAAAAACTGCCAGCTTCACCTGAGCACTTTCCTTCTAGGTTGCTTGAAAGGACAGAGCAAATAACCTTACCAGAGCAAGGGAAAGGATTAAGGCTTCTTTTGGCTAGGCAGATTTACTGTGTGTTGTTATTTTTATTTTGTACTCACAGGGATTGTTACTGTTTGTTGCTAACATTTTATTGCTTTATTTTTCTCTGATTCAAATTGTTGTTGCTAGGTATACCTTCTGCTGAATTATTATAAGGTGTGCCTACAGGTATGTGATAACAGATTACTGCTGTAATCTTTTGATTCAAATTGTCTTTTGCAAGGTATATCTTCTGTTACTGCTTTATTTTTCTCTGTAGCAAAATGTTTCTTACAGGGTATATCTTCAGTGAAATTATTACAGGTGGTGCTTTACAGGTTTCACAGTTTTATCTATCATTAGGATAAGCTTTTAGGGTCACTGCATTTGTTGCTGACTGATTGTTTCTGCTCTTACCTCCTTTTTCCTTCGTCCGTGGTTTTTCTTTTTCACCAGGGGAAGAGCCCAGCCACCCACCCCCATCCCCAACCACCCCACACTACACTACTTTTATAGGGTAGCACAGTCATGACATTTCCTGTGGCAAAGCAGGAAGGGGCAGATCAGTGGGGTATCCACATGGTGACCTCATTTACAGGAGCACTAGTAATTTAACTTGTTATAACGAGTTATACAAAATCAAACAAACAAAACACAAAATCAAACTTTTGCATTCATTTTCTTCCTTCTAATTACTCTGACCAGGTTATAAACCCAGCAACTTATCTGTAACGGATATCATTAACTGCAAGTACTGCAGAACACTTTTCAGAAGGGCAGTTTTACAGGATTTAGGATACTGTCCTACATGCTGGGCCATTGGTGATCTTAGGGCTCAGCTCCAGGCAGCATGGGCAGAAACTGCGTGCCTCAAATTTCATATTCAAAAGTAAATATAAGAACCACCCGCCATTTCCCCAACATCCAACGAAAGCACCTCAACAGCAGAAGGTAGTTGGTCCAGGAGGTTGGCAGGTGGTTAGGAGGGGCAAATTGGATGCCCCATCACTTGGTGCTCTCTAACATATTACCTCCACAAACCATATAAAAACTATAAAGAGGTATCTGCCTCTACCTCTGAAATCAAACAAAGGGGCAGAGGACACTGCAGAGCAGGACACTGCAGCACAGGAGCTAGCCAACAAAACTCACCCAAAACAGGATCCAAAACAAAAAAAGCAAAAAGGAAATCCAAAAAACTTCTGATCATATGAGACTCCATGATTCGGGGAGTTGATACCTATGTCCAGCCAGGGGTAACGGTCAGATGTCTCCCAGGTACATCAGCATGGAGAGACACTGACCACATTGCTAAAATTGTTCAGGAAGCAGGAGAAAACATTGATGCTCTGGTACACATAGGGACTAATGATCTCGTCAGCCAGTCAGTTGTGGAGACCAAGGAACACCTGACCAGGCTGGGTGACAAACTGTCATCCATTTCATCTGGCGTCTCCTTCTTTGAGATCCTGCCAGTCTGGAAGAGGGGGGCAGATGGACGGAAGGTCAGAGAAGGGGAGATAGGGGAGCTAAACATTTGGCTCAAGGGCTGGTGCCAGGAAAAAGCACACAAATTTGTAGGGAAATGGCAACAGTTTTGGTAGCGAAAGTTCTTTAAATTCAATAGACTGCTTCTGACTAAGGAGGGAGTCAGTGCATTGGGGCAGAAGTTTGACATCTTTGCAGGATATTTAAACTAGCAAGTGGGGAGATGGGTGCAACACCCCATGTGTCGAATGGGAAGAACATCCCTCCCCCCTCAGCAAGTGGTCAAACAGGAGTTCAGCATGTTTGCATTTCATTTGCTTTCTAGCTATGGCATGGAATACTCTACAGAAGACCCTAAAGTTGACCAATCTTATACCTTTAGCATCCTTTAAAAAGCTCTGCATAAGTCTCTTCACAGAGAAATGCAATTGCTATCACAAGACCTAGTCTAGTCACATTCACAACCCTCCCCCTTCCAGTCAGCAACCATAATTGGCAGCTCTCCCATAAATTATCCCCATAGTTTTCCCTCCCACGCAGCCCCTTATTATGGTATCTCAGCCCCTATAATACCATTTATACAGTTTTGCTTCCCTGACTATGATCTTCCCAATAACTCCTGGCACTTACCTCAACCCTAATTACTCCCATACCTCCTACTATTAGCCCTAGCCCTGTCTGAGTCCCCATCAGCCCTTCCATGTCATTTGTCAGAGGCTGCAATCACCACTTTTTGCAGTCAGTCAAACACTATATCTGTTTGTCTGCTTTAGCTTGCCTTGAGCCTGTAATTCTGGGTACCTTATGTTGCGTGTTTGCTTTGACTCTACTGGATTTGTACATACTGGATTTTCTAGTGTAATTTTCTTATATCCTACCTTGTCCTGTTATGTTTTAATCAACCTCTGTCCTTGGTTATATGTTTTATCTTACTGTATCTGTTTATGCAATTACAAGTGTTTTTGTATATATCTGCTTATGTACCAACCATTGAACCTTGACCTTATCAGGTCCATCTTGTAAATTAGCTTTGCTCAATGATGTCCGCCTGAATAAATAAAGATTTGATGATGATGATGATGATGATTTGCATCACCAGGTAAGGAAAAAGGTCCGGCCCCCCTTACGTCGCGCAGTGGGAATGCCAAACCTCACCCAACAACTAACACATCAAAATCTGGCCAATGGAAAATCATGTACACAAATGCTTACAGTCTGGGAAACAAGATCTCAGACCTGCAGACAATGATGACAGAGGCTAAACTGGACATAGTAGCAATTACCGAGATGTGGTTTACCCATAACAACACTTTGGAGACTTCAGTACCTGGCTATGTACTGTTCAGAAGAGACCAAGGCACAAAAAGGGGGGGGGGGTGGAGTGGCCCTGTATGTCAATGAAAATATCAAAGCTACAGAAATTCAGAATACACATAAGGAGCCAGAAGAACTGTGGATCACCCTGGAAACAAGAAATGGGATAGCCATAAGAACTGGGGTTGTATACAGGCCCCCAGACCAGGGGGAGGACATAGACACATTACTCTTAGAAGATATACAAAACATAACAGCTAAAGGGGAGGTTCTGATAATGGGAGACTTCAACATGCCAGATACAGATTGGTCAATACCAGCTAAGATCAAAGGAGATAAGGGGGCTTGTGAGGAGGACCATGTAAAAGCATCTATCCTAAATAGATACTTCTGCTCAGTATTTACTGAAGAGAAGGTAGGGCATGGCCCACAGCTCAGCACCATGGACACAGGGGGGAGGGAGGTGAGCACTAGTCCCTTCACAAAAGAAAGGGTCCTACAAGAGCAGGGGTCAATCTTAACTTTTTTTGCACTAGCCAGCCAGACAAGTTGATTAAAAATTGCACTAGCCCACAGATGGTTACACTAGCCCACAATAATAATGGTAAATGTTGATCAATTATACAGGAAAGATGCATGCCAAGAAATACTCTAATTATTGCATATTTAACCTGTTCCCACACTGCTTCCTGCCACAGCAAAAAAAGACTGCAAAACAATCACATGCAGTGTGTACCCCACTGTTTTTTTACCATGTGCCCCTTGCTTCCTCTTCCTTTACACCATCCCCAGCAAACCAGAGCATACCATAATAGCAAATGTTCAATCAAGCAGTTCTAACTCTGCACGCACAATAGCCAACATCATCATGCACCTCACCAGAGTCCCAACATGACCTGCAGGGCAATGTACAGAGTCAGGCAGAGAAATACATTCTCATCCCACACCCTGTGATTAACCAGGCCTGCACTTCTGGAAGTTTTCTTACACTGCAAAGTGAGCCTGGGGCCATTCTAGGATTTGGAGAGAGTTAAACTCAGGGGGCTTGGGATGTAAGAAACTTTGACATACAGTATCTGTTTATATATGCCAGGCACAAAAGTATTGATTTAACATGCTCTGTCCTAACACATTTTTCATAACACTGTCCTTTCATCAGTCAAAGGGGGAGCAGTATACAGGCATGATGCTATACTACCTCTCTTTCTATATAGGATGATCTATGCACACCAGGAATACCTTTTTTAATCTTTCAAATTATATATTTTAGTAAGGTTTTGCTTTGTACCATACATGATCCAAAGCATTGTTTTTAGGATGAAATGACATGCTGGTTGGTAGAAGGGTGGGACTGCATGGCTGACATTGACTGGATTGATCCATTAAGAGAAGCTGTGGACCCCTACACCAGTCAGTAATGGCAGCTATTGTATGGGTCTATGGATGGCCACTTCAGAATCTACCTAGTCTGCATTGGTGTCCAGAGAAAGTATAGAGTGGACAGACCACCTGGCTGGGCAGACTGTGTACACATCATAGCATTTTGTCACTGCAGTGTTGGATACAGACACTCAAAAGGTTGTAAAATTATGCTTACTGGTCTTAATATTGTGGGACAAATCAAAGACAAATTCAGCAAACTGGAAGCTAGTCACTTGACCGCTCTACCCTTGATCACAGCATTCACACTAGCTGAATGTCCTACAATTGAGTGATAACGACTCACATTGAGTCTTTTGTTGGATCCCCCTCTTGAACTGCCAGATAATTGCAACTCTTAATGAGCTGCTAATCACACCAGGCCATCTGGAACACTTGAGGGAGATAAGCCAAAGGACTACAGCCTGCTAAAACAGGGACTTTTTAACTTCATTAACAGCCATGAAAAACCTGCACTAGTCAAGACTGACAAATGGAGGGTTAGCTACACTAGCCCTGATCAATTTGCACTAGGTTCAGGGCTAGTAAAACAATGTTGAGGTCAAACCCTGTACAAGAGCTCGATAAGCTCAGGGTGGACAAGGCAATGGGACCTGATGGCATACATCTCAGGGTACTAAAGGAGCTAAGGGTGGACCTAGCAAAGCCATTATCAGAACTGTTTAGTGAGTCTATGAGCAAAGAGGAGTTCCCAGAAGACTGGCGAAGGGCTTATGTGATCCTGCTCCACAAGATTGGTAGCAGGGAGGAGGCAGGGAACTACAGACCAGTCAGTCTTACCTCAGTAGTGGGCAAGATTATGGAGGCACTCCTTAAGGAAAGGATAGTGCAACACCTGGAATCTAGTCCTCAGAGCCGCCGTCTGCTGTTGGAATTGCCAGTCACAATTTATTGCAGTTGCAATTAGTTGCAATTGCAGTAAATTGCAATCATAATGGGAACAGTTGCAATTGCCATATCACCAAACCTACCTCGTCTGGATTTTCTTCCAGTTAGTCCTTCCTCCTGCACTCCGTCTCCTGCTCTCCCTCCCAAATCCGAAAAAATATTTTCTTTAATCCATGTAGCAGCAGTGAGCAGTTGTGCCACAGCCCACGCTACTTTCGTCTCACAATGTCCCGACCCAATTTGAATGCACACAGCATGTGACATAGGGGGTTCTGATGTAACCACCCTCTAATCCAATCCCAGTGCTCCATTGTGGTCCATTGCTGTTAGCACCCACACCCACATGTGGACCTTAACTTTTGTGTCCCCAGTCAGGTCTGACCATGGACCATAAAATCAGTCCCTCCAACACTCCAGGGAATTACTGCCAAGGGCAAGGAGGGAGAGTTAGTTGCATTCAGAGCGCCAACTGGAGAGAAACTAGAAGCAACGACAGCGAGCCGATCCAGAGAGCGGCAAGGAGCAAGGAGAAAAGCAGCCAAAAGAGCAGAGCAGCACTCTTCCTGACTCCTGATCCTCCTGACTGGACTGGACTCCCAACTCAGACTCACTCCTGACTTCCACCCAGTCCAAGCCATTACCGGGGAGAAAAGAGCTAAAAGACTAGCTGGCAGCTGCTGCTAAAATAAAAAAAGAGCTAAACAGCAGCGCAGCATTCATTTTTTTTTTCTGGCTGGTAGGAAGGAACTGTGTCTGTCTAGGCTGGGGCAGATTAAGAGGAGGGATGCACGGTGACTGGAGCAGTAGCAGCAGACTTGTCCCAGGACCCAGGTGAGCCGAGTACAGTAGCTGGAGCACAGAGGGCCTTGCAAGTTTTGACTGGTATGTATTTAATTTAAGCATGCTGGAGGGTTGGAGGCACTATAATGATTTGTTTTTGGTTTTGGGGTGGGGGAGAGTCAGTCAGTCAGTCATCCTGAACTTTTATTGCAGGAATCCAAGTCGGCAGGTGAGTGGAAATATAAAAAAAAAAAAGGCTCAGTAAGTGGTGGTAGTGCAGTGGTAACTTTGTTTGCTGGCCTTGCTTTGGCTTCTTTTGGTGGCTTCTGTTTCTATTCTGCTGTGTTCTTGGCATGCAACAGTTCTGCAGTACCTGCAGTATAATTGTATTCAGTTAATGCATTTGGGCCATTGCTTTTTATCTTGGGCTCAAGGCGTGGGGCCAGGGTGAGGGTGCAATAGATGCTGCTGGTTGCGATGTCGTCTTGTCTGTCAGTGTGCTGACTTGCCCACCAGGTTAGCATGGGAAGACCTGTGAACTGGGTAGTCCATGAGAGTGCTACCTGAAGACTGAGAGGCAGCAGCAGAGTTAGAGCTTGCCTTATTGTGACTGTCAAACTATAGAGTTTCAGGCCCCCAGACCCCAAGCCTTCATAAAACAAACTTTCACAGTACATTACAGTAATGCTTAGAGGTGGGCGGAAGGCACTATTGGTCAGCCAGATGCCCTAAGGCCAGCCAGAGTCTTACACACATCCCTGACTCTAGGGGGAAAATATTTGTTACCTGGAGTCAGGGATAGGGAGGATGTAACAAAGGTGTATTTTATCTTCAAAAACTCACCACAGAGCATTGAAACCCCCAGAGCTTCTGGGGGTCTAGTGGCCCCCCAGCCCACAAACATTAATATGTCCCCCTTGAGCCCTCCCTGAAATTTGGTAACCTTAGTTGAGCCAGTACATCAGGGCAGAAGATGAATCTTTTCAAACTAGCCCAACAAGGCAGGCAGTTATAGGGCATTCTACACTGATATACAGCAGGGGTGTCTGTCAGGCCCTCCTCATCCCAAAACAGCATATAGAGGTAAAGGTAAGGACTGAAGAAAAAACAGGGATAACAGAGGGCAAGGGGAGGGGGAATAGTGGTGGCAGAGGGGAGAGAAACTGAGTACAACTTAGAGGGCATTCTACATGAATGCTACAAGCCTGGCCAACACGATGAAGCCAGGAGTTGCCTTAGTAGCTGGGGATGAACTAGATCTTCTGCCATGAAACCTGGACAAGACAAAATCACAATTAGGTATTCATTATGCCAGGCTATTTCCTATTCAGGACAACAGAGGGGCAGAAAAAGGGGCTTGTGGTGGTAGTAATGCATGTCAAAGGCTTCACTGAAGTAGAGGAGAGCAGAGCAGATCTAGGGGTACATTCCAAAGATAACAGTGCACACCACCCCATAGTAGAGCATCACATATTTAAACTTTCCTCTGTCAAAGCTGGCTATATTTACCTCAAGCTCCATGTGAGGATACAGGTGTTTAACTTTCCAGTGCCTCAATGGCTACTAATTGACTCACTTTATACTGTGCTCCCAGCAAGGATATTACATAGGTGTTTTAAAGGGAGCATGCTAAAAAGGAGCACCACAGATTCCACAAACTCAAACAAATCCAGTGTGGAGTAACATAAAAGGTTTGAGCATGGTAATTTTGGATTTGTTTGAGTTTGGGGAGTGTGTGGGGCTCCTTTTTAGCATGCTCCCATTGAGGCACTGGAAAGTTAAACACCTGTATAAAATCCTTGCTGGGAGCACAGTATAAAAGGAGCCAGTTAGTAGCCATTGAGGCACTGGAAAGTTGGGAACTAACTCAAAGGATCCCACCTTGACGTTGGTGATTTAGCTTACTCAAATTGGAATTCCAGTCTAAAACTAAGAGGGCCCTCTCCTCACATGGAGCTTGAAGTAAATATAGCCAGCTTTGGCAGAGGAAAGTTTAAATATGTGATGCTATACTATGTGGGGGTGGTGTCTCTATCTTCAATTTGTGTCTGTCCCCTTGTTCTTGCACATCAGTTTCTGAAAGATGCTACCCCTTTGTTGATTCTACTGAGGTAGTTAAAAGTTTTTATCATGTCACCCCCTCCCTCCCTCCTTTCCTCAAGGGTGTACATATTAAGCTCCTTTAGTCTCTCCTTGTATGGCTTCTCTTGCAGACCCTGCACCATTTTAGCTGCCCTCCTCTGGACTGCCTCTATTTTGTCTATGTCCTTGCAGAGATGGGGTCACCAGAACTGGATGCAGTACTCCAGATGGGGTCTCACAAACTGACTGTTCAGACTGAGGGATAACAACTTCCTGTTTTCTGCTAGTGATGCCTCTCCCCATACATCCCAGTATACCCCAGCCTTCCCTACTGCCTTCTTACATTGCTTGCTAACCTTAAAGTCATCTGCTAACCTGCTCACATTGCTTGCTAAGCTTAAAGTCATCTGATATGATTACCCCCAGGTCCCTTTCCATTTTTGTTGTTGTTACTACCTAACCCCCCCCCCAATTGTGTAATATTGCCCATGGATTTTGTTTTTGATTCCCAGTCCCAGGTGCATTATTTTGTACTTCTTTGCATTGAATCCAAGCTACCATACTTGTTCTGATCATTCCTCCAACCTTGCCAAGTCCCTTCTCATCCTTTCCACACCCATCCCCCCTTGTGTATCATCAACCCTATTGCAGAGTTTTGTCATCTGCAAAAAGGCATACTTTTCCTTCCAATACCTCTGCAATTGAGGAGGCAGTATGGTGCAGTGGTTTAAGGCTCTGAGCTGCAAATCTGGAGACCTGGGTTTGAATCCCACAGCCCCCACTTGCATACTGTGTGACCCTGAGCAAGTCAATTAACTTCCCCATGCTCCCAGGTTGCACCTGCAAACAAGCTTTCAGCTTAGTGTGTCTCACCTGGTAAAATAATTGGTTAAAAAAAAGAAAATGTCACTTATAAAGACATTAAAAAGGACTGGATCCAGTACTGAACCCTGCAGTACCCCACTATAACCCCCTTTCTTCAGAGTGGACTTGGTTTTCTATTACCTTCCGTGTCCTGTTGTCCAGCCAAGGTTTTACCCAGGCTACCACCCTAGGACCCACTCCCAGACTAGCTAATTTGTTAATCTTTTGTGTGGGACCCTGTCAAATGCCTTGCTAAAGTCTAGGTAAGCCATACCCATGGCCCCTTCCCTGGGCTACTACTCTGGTCATGTTTTGTATATCTTCAAACAGTAATGTGCCTATGTCCTCCCTCTGGTCTGGAGGCCTGTAGATAACCCCATTTCATATGGCTGTCCTGTTTCCAGGGTGACCCACAGTTCTTCTGGCTCCTTTCAGACCTGGCAGGGGACTTTTACAAAAGTGTGGCTCATGAGCCAAATCATTAAGTTTTATTAAGACCTTGCAGACAACTGAGTCAGCCAACTCATGACTCATTAACAGCTTTTTGTGTGCTGATAGAATGTGCTGGGAAGGCCAGATGGAAAACATTCATATAGATGTAGATGCATTAGCAGCTAATTATGTGCACCTGGTAGAATTTGTAGGACAAATGTAAAAAAAATGGGGACAGGTTAAGTTTGATTTGGACTCATTAACACCTGCTTAGTATACTTGGGAGATACTGCATCACAAAGGTGGACATTGTTATCCAGCTATCTAGAAGTGATGCTGCCCTGCCTCTAGTATCCCCCAAACCTTAGCTGTACCCAGGTGCATTATTGAGGAGCCAATATTTTGTTGCCCTTTGTAATGTGTCTGATGTGTATTGTTAGCAATGTAGTTGTGACTTTAGAGTTCAGGACTAATGATAAAATAGAAAGTGACACATCTGAAAAAAAGACACCAATATAACAATTGTATTTAATATAATTATTAGAGGTGAAGTGGAGACAGCCTCAACAGCAGCTGGACTACAGTGTAGTGACTTGCCTCCTTCAATCTGGACCTCAACGGAGTCATCAACCACAGAGTAAGTAAATGTCTTATTCTCAGTCTCTGTCTCAGGGGAAGTAGTATTTTGGCAGCAGCTTCAATTCAAAGTTAGCTTAATGGGAATGTGCACTGGACAGTTCTAATGCACAGCTAGTGGGTTCAACCTGCAGCCTCATTCCTCCTCACCATGCCCCCTAGCCATGCTTTTGTGTTACAACTGTCCAGTGCACATCCCCTTGTTTGTTATTGCACTTTTGATGAATCAATCTTCCTGTTTGATTTCACAGTGCTTAAATGGACACTGTCACCCTGTGTTTCATCATATTTCTAGTTAAAAAAGTACATTTTATAATTACCTGCCTTCTCTAAAATTCATTGATGTTGTTGTTTGTTTTGTCTGTCTCTGTTTAGTAGAACTACTAGCTAGGGCTGACCTGGTGGTGCTGAGGGATGAGGCCTTGGATGCCACACCTTGTTCCATGCCAGTGACCCAGATTTGGGGATGAGCTTGGGCCAGTGGGGGTCAGCAGGGGGGGAGAGAAGAATTGATCACCCATCAGTGGCTCTCCTTCTCTGGGAAGCTGGGCAGACTGGATGGGCCTTGCGGTCCTTATCTGCCATCAACTTCTATGTTTCTATGCAAGACTCACTGCACGACTGCCATCTCTCAGGTGTACCTGAGGTTGACAGTGCAGATTGGGGCACACAGAAGGTATGGGGGCAGCATTGGCTGAGAAGCCCTGGGAGGAGTTGTCTTCATGCACACCTCCCATTGGCTATCCTATAGTGCCGACATCTGCAGGGAACAGAATATGGGAAAATGGCGACCAGTCACTCCTAGGTGATGACCCCTCACTGAGCACCTCAGCAACCACAAAGACAGGTGAAGACTCTGCTGTGCAGCACCCACTCTACTGTTGTGTGGGGAAAAGGTAGGAGGGGACCTCTCCTCATCCCACCCAGGAGAATATCCAGGATACCTTGGCGTACTGAGTGGGTGAACACTCTAGGGGCAGACTCCTGTGTGTCGGGATGCTGAGGTTAGCGAGGCATGAAGGGGCTCTGAGTGATGTGGCTGGAAGGAGGAAAGATCAGAGTAAAAAAAAACTACCAGCTACATCAGCAATCTTTAGTTGGTAATCAAAAAAGGTTTTTTCTTGTGTGTGTGTGTGCGCGTGTGTGTTTGTTTTTAACTAGGTGCCACTTTGAGACCTCAGGGGGTTGACAGTGTCCTTTCAACATAAGACAAGATCAAACACTGCTGATGAATCAATCCTCCTGTCTAATAATGTCTGGAAGAACAGATGAGTTCTTCAGGAGCAAAGATCTTGTTTTCATGCAAATGACTGTAGTAATAATTGAGAGAGGGGGGTCATTAAACTAATGTGAAATACATGCTGATCTTCTAAATATTGTGTTTAGTTAAAGCTCTCCTGAAGGTGTCAGCTGCTCTTTAAAGAGCAGGTATGCACTGTAATTGTTCCAGCACCTCACACATACAGGGTAGCTGCCTGCTCCAGTGTTGAGAGGTATTAAAAATACCTTGTGTTTCAGTCCTCCAGTAAAAAAGGTACAAGACAACTAATATGTACCTGAGGAAAAATGGAGCCACTTCCAGAACTTGTTGAGGCTCACACACCCACTGGCAGGCAGGCACGCAAAGCCCCCTTAGATGTCAGTGTGTGTGTGTGTGTGTGTGTGTGTGTGTGTGTGCTAATGAGTCTTGAGCTGGCTGACTCAGTGTTGTCCTGCCAGATCTTAAACTTAATGAAGTGCATTGGAATTTTTAATACCTCTCAGCATTGGAGTAAGTTGGCTACCGTATATGTTTAAGGGCTGGGAAACAGTGTACACCTGCTCCTTAATATAAGATGAACTCTGTAAACGTTGTCGAATCAGTCTTCCTGTTTGATGTAAGAATGCTCAACCGAAGTGTAGACAAACTCAATAAACACTGAATCAATCTTCCTGTTTAAAGAATGCTGAAGCTAAGAAGACTGCCTTAAACATTGTTGAAGAATCAATCTTCCTGTTTAAAGAATGTGAATACTTAACATAAGAATCAATCAGGGTCTGGCCTGGTAGTGCTGAGGGTTGAGGCAATGTACGCCACACCTCGCACTACACTGGTGACCTGGGTTCAGATATGGACTCTGGTTCCCAGGGTCGGCAGGGAGAGGATGAAGCATCTGGAAGACAGATCTCCTCTCCCCGGAGGAGGGCTAAGGGCTGTTTGGCATCCTAGTGGCCCCCAATGGAGATCAGGGACACTACAGGGCAGCCGAGATCAGGGACACTACAGGACAGCCGACACAACGTAACAGGGTGAGCACACCAGACATCAACAGAGTTGCTATGCACCTTGTTGTAATTGCATGTCTCTCTCAGAGGGAGGGGGAGCACTCTCTGGACACAAGCCAATAACCCCTTGTGGATTGCAGAGATGAAGAGGGCTCCAATGGCATGGCCCACATCCCAGGGCTGGCAAAGCACAGCAGGATTCTCCCCAGGCATCAACCTGACAGCCAGACAGATTGTGTTTCAGATTACAGTATTTGAGACCATGTTTTCAGTGGTACTTATTACTTAAGTGATAAATGACAGCGATAAGGATGCCATGCAGCATTATCATCTTGCTACTTTTGCAGTCTTTCATAGATGGACACAGTCCCAAATTCTGGTAGATAAGCAGTTGCACCGCTTGACTTATACCATTTCCATACCTTAGTGGTCGGATGGACTAAATGTGCATAGCAGTTGTCAGTAACAGTTGTTGGTTCCCTTTTTCATGACTTATAGCATTTGTGTCTAGCTATTTAATTTGTTAATGTAGTACAGCAACATATAGTAACCATACCTGGCCCTTAAAATAATTTTCTGTATTGTAGGATAAGGTAGATTGCCTGAGAACTAATCGAGTGGAAGCAAGCAAGGCTCATCTTCTTGAATTGGAAAGACACTTTGTATTGAGGACAGACACTTTGTAACAAGGAAGTGGCAAAGACCTGGAGTGTACAACATTAACAAATAGGCTTTTTCAGAACTAAGCTGTATCTGCTTTCTTGTCAGTGCTGGACATCGCATCCTGATCTTGGGTACCCAAGTCTTGATTTGACTTTGTGTTCTGTAATATTTCTTACCAGTGTATACAGGAAAGCCAGTACTTATTAGTAGAAGGGTAGTATTCTGATTGTCAATATGGCTGGTGCATCTCCCCATTGTAAAATTAACAAGTGTGTAAGTACATCACTACTGTCATGAAGTGAAAAGTCAGAAATATGCAACATGTTTGTTGCCCCCAAATTGCGGTCTCGTGGCAACAGTAAATCCATTGTTTGGGAATACCTTGGCTCATTGTACGTTAAAACGCAGGTCCCAGGTACCTCTTCAGGTGACCCAGGTTCAGTTTCTCCTGTTTTGCTTGATGACGGTAGATATTTCTGTTCCCTTTCCTTAGATGTACAGCAGGCACTGTATGCAAAAGGACAGTCTTCTGCACACATTAGCAGAGTTAAAAGTTATGCCCTGCAAACAGCTACTACACCCTTAACAGAACACTTAATCCATGTTCATAACATAGATGTACATGATGGTAACAAAGTACAGAAACTTAAGCAAAGTACAATTAATAGGAGCCTTGGTGGTGCCAGTGGTAGTGTTCAGCCAGCTGCATCCAATTTTGAACTTGTTCGCGATGTTTTGGTCTGGTTTTCTCTGGATATGATGCCTTTTGATTCAGTCAACAAAAATGGCTTCCAACTATTCTTCTCCAAAAATTTCCCAAGCATAAAAATACCAAATGAGAGAAGTTTACGTGGCTTATTACAAAACAAAGTGAAGGAGGACCTCAGTACAGTGCGTTCCATCTGCGTTATGTTTGATAGATGGACCGACAAATAGAAATGTCGTCCCTGCCTTGATATACTCCTAGCCTAAATTAACTCGGGTTGGGACTTTCGCATTGTTACATTGTCATGTAAAGTGTTGTCTAACCACACCAGGGAAGCCGTGGCACAGCATGTCTGCAGGGAGCTAGAGTATTTCACCATCGACAGAACAGTGAAACTTTTCTCAACACATGATGGAGCGGAGAACATGAAGAAGGCCAGCCACATGTTATGGGTGAAACAGTGCAGTCACTGTGTTGCGCATGCATTGCACCTGTTGCTGATGACTGACTCCATGAATCGTGTCAGTGATGTTCAAGATTTGATTGAGAAATGCAAATCAATAGTGACCACATTACATTTCAAAGGGTACCTCATTGAAGAGGAAGTTGCCAACAGTGATGACCAGCAAGTGATGGACAGCCTCCTGGAGAAGACTGCAAATGTGCAAAACATTCTGGCACTGGATTCTGATTACCCAATTGAAGATGGTGGAAGTGGAACAGATGAAGAAGATATGCATTCAGAATTTGGACTCTCTCTCAGTGATGATGATGAAGATGCAACACCAGACATCATTCTCAATCCCATCAGAGGTGCACAGGAAAGAAACAGTCAAGGAGCCACTTTTTCCAGAGTCATGCAACACAAAAGGCATTCTCACATAACTTTAAAACAGCAGGTCATGATGCGATGGAATTCACTGCTTGTTATGTTTGAAAGCATCATAGATCTTCACCAGGAGGCCGAGCAAGCTTTGAAATGCTCAGGACACAGCAAGCTGTGCCTCGAAACTGAAGAGTCTGATATTGTTGAAGAACTAAAACATTTTCTTCCGCCATTTAAGGAGCTCACTGAACTGGTGAGTAGCAATCAGCCGCACCTGGCACTAATACCACTCAAAAAATTAGATTATGGAAAAATCACAGATCACTAAAAAAGATCATCCAACTGTGCAGCAGGTGAAACGGCTCATGCAGAAAAATTTAGAAAAGCGATTTCCAGAAAGTGACACAGTCAAACTGGCATGCTTACTGGATCCATCCACAGAAGAAGCTTTGCAGCTGTCTAGGGAGGAACAAATAGCAGTACTGAAACATGCAGTTCAAGACCTGACTGAGTCTGGAACTATGTCAACAGCTTTCTCAACAAGTTCAAGAGCCAGCAGCACACCATCTATGACATCATTTGCAAGAATCTCCATCAGTGATGGAGAGGCAGAGGACGATCCAAATTTTCTGGAGGATGATAAATGTATTCTTGTGAGTAAGAAAAGGAAAATGCTTCAGAAGCTGAAACAAAGCTTGCAACTCGACGAAGACAGCGCAGCTGTGGAAGATGAAATCAACCGATATTTGACAGTGAAGTCTACAACTGAGGAGGAAGATTTCCCACTTACATTTTGGAAGAATAACAAACATAGATACGGTACTCTGGCTCAGCTTGCAAAAATTTACCTTGGCGTTACGGCATCCAGTGTGCCAGTGGAATGCATGCTCTCGGTCACCAGGCTATTGTTGAATGGTAAACGATTGAGCATTCCCCATACCGTCTGAACTACATGTCATTTATTCACAATAACTATCCACTCTTTTCCCATTGCCAAATAAAAAAAACTAAGCTCCTTGGACACTTTTTTGGGGGGCAAGGGAACCTGTCTGCTACAGTAAGACTCACCACCTGCATCCACCATGCCCTGGTAAAAACACTACCTGTTACTACTCTAGTTAGACTACAAACAAGAGGTTCCTTCAGATATGCCGCCTTTCTTGGAAGTTTGCACCAGTGTCAAATGGCTTCTTAGAAACTAGCTACCTAGATCACACAGCTATAAATCAAGAGCAACAGTTTACTAATGTGGGGGTGGGGGGTGGGCATGTGCAGTTTGCACACTGTACATTGGTTATTTTTTTATTGCTGACCGTTCACCTTTCATAAATCTTTAAAGAATGTGAATTTATTTCTTGCAGGTTTATATATGTATGTGCTGTTGCTAATGTGTGAGACTTCACTGTATCCTTAATGGGACACTGTCAATGGAATCTCTCACTATTATTATGTTTAAACATTTTGCTGCTGAGGTGATTACTGTATGTACTGCAGGTCATCTAAGCCTGCCTCTTAGGTCAGTGATATTTCTGTATCATGTAACATATGCCAAATAATTAATCATTTATTAAATGATATGAGATTAAAGTATGTAAAACTATTAATAAATAAAATTCAGCGATGCCAAAAGTTGAAAAAATTGGTTGTATTTTCTTTAGTTAGTTGAAGTCACAAATTTCAAACTAGTTGGAAAAGTTAGTTGCAATATGGGTTAAGTCAGTCATAATTGGTTTTTCAACTGACTCCTAGATCTACTGGAATCCATAGGAGCACAGGATCCAAGACAGCATGGGTTTACAAAAGGAAGGTCCTGTCAAACTAATCTCATAGATTTCTTTGACTGGGTAACCCGAGTGGTGGACCAATGGGGAGCAGTTGATGTCGCCAACCTTGACTTCAGCAAAGTTTTCGATACTGTTCCACATAGAACATTGATTAATAAGCTGGGTAGGTTCGGGGTTGGTCAGAAGTTGGTCAACTGGGTGGCAATCTGGTTGACGGACAGAAAACAGAGAGTGGTGGTAAATGGTACAGTATACAGTCAGAAGAGATGCAAGTCACAAGTGGGGTACCTCAGGGATCAGTTCTGGGGCCAGTCCTCTTCAATATCTTCATCAGTGACATTTGCAGATGTACTGGAGGGTAAGGTTTGTCTGTTTGCAGATGACCCCAAGATCTGCAACAGAGTAGATGATCCAGATTGGGTGGGCAGAATGAGAAAAGATCTGGATAAACTAGCAAAATGGTCAGAATAGTGGCAACTGGAGTTTGATGCAAAGAAGAGCAAGATCATGCACATAGGGAAGAGAAACCCTGAAGCCACCTATAGGCTGAGAAGGGAGTTGCAGGCAGTCACAAAGGAAGAAAGAGACTTGGGCATCATCATCACCACCAATGACCTGAAATCATCCAAGCAGACCACTAAAGCAGTAGGTAAGGCTAGGGGCATGTTAGGGTGTATTAGTAGGGATATCACAAGTCAGAAGAGGGAGGTAATAATCCCTCTTTATAAGACACTGGTTAGGCCCCATCTGGAGTACTGCGTACAGTACTGGAGGCCACACCTTCACAAGGACATTAAAGGGGCACTGTCAGCTTGTTCCCTTCATTTGGAGGCATACATATACAATGTAAGTTCTGACACAAAACCATTCTACACATGTTGTAAAATACATGTAGCGATATGAAAAACGCAGTTTTGTACCTGTTTTGGTCATTTTCAACAAAAGTCAACATTCCCTCGGCCCGATCAAAAAGTACCCACCACCGGAAGCCTCGCTAGGTTCAGAACGCGCATCAGGCACGAGCGCAGTCGCGAGGCTCAATTTTTTACCATGCCACTTGTAATTATAGGATTGCCCAGTGAATTATTAAATGCTGAATTGGTGGTGGTATATAAAAGCCAAAACCGAGCACTGAGAGCAACGCGTTTTAAATTTTTAATCTGCTTAAAATCATGCATGCATGAGAGAGCACATACAAAATCCCGAGCATGTGCAAGACATATGCCACATTTATAAGGCAGAAAAAGAAATGGGCAGACTGGATGGGCCTTGAGGTCCTTATCTGCCATCAACTTCTATGTTATCTACAGTAGTAGCGCCGAATTTGTCGAGCAATTTTGTGAGATTCCCTATTTATCCTTCACAAAATTTAGGAAAAAAAATCCTCTAAAATCCTTTTATTATACCTACAGAAAGAGGCCAGTTCCTATTACAGTACTTAAGAGCCATCTGGTAAATTTTCAACTACACTATCAGATGAGATCACCCTCTCCAGGCAGCAGTGAACACACTAGCAAACAAAACAAAATCCCTAACAAAAAGTTTCACAGTTCTCAATAGGGATTTTTAAAAATCCTTAAAAATCCCTTGACTAATTTGGCACTACTACTGTATCAAGTATGCTCGAGTGTGCAGCTCAATTAGTTTACTGCCCCCCCTCACAACTCTTCCTGGAGGTTTCCCTCACTATCCGTATCCCCTCCCGTATCCGTTTTCCAGTAGCTCCTCCTTCAGTCCTAATCCTCTTCATCACCCTACCCCCCCTTTGAAACTGGCCACTGATTCTGCTGCCACCTCCTCCGGTAATTAATTCCACCTCATACCAGCTTTTCAATGAAAAAGTGCCTCCTCATTTCCTTCTTGAATCTACCCACTACCAATTTAAAGCTATGCTCCCTTCTTGTACCCTCCCTTCTTAAATCGAATATACCTTCTGTATGAACCCTGTTTATGCTCCTGATGTATTTGAAGGTCTCAATCATATCTCCATCTCCCTTCTGTCCTCCAGGGTGAACATGTTCAGTGCCCTCAGCCTATCCTCATATGCTGTTCCCCCCATGCCCTGGATCATATTGGTAGCCCTCTGCTGGACCCCCTCCAGTAATTTGATATCCTGAACTGAAATGAACACAGTATTCCAGGTGCAGTCTGACCAGTGACCTGTAAAGTGGCAGAATAACCTCCTCCCTCCTACAGGTGATGCCCTTTGCGATGCAGCCCAAAATTTTATTTTCCCTGGCTGCTGCCTTTCGGCACTGTGTTGTGTGTTTCATATCTCCCCTGACCATTACTTCCAGGTCCTTTTCCTCCTTTGATTCTATCACCTGTATTCCCCCCAGCCAGTAACTAGCCTTTGGGTTTCTGACTCCCATGTGCATTACCATATATTTCTTGACAAACAAATTGTTGGGTTGCCATATTGGTCCTATAAGAACAGATCCAGAAGCAAATGGTTTGATACCTTATATTGGACCAACAAAGATGTTACTAAAAGAACAAAGTACTTTAGCTTTCGGACCAAGCAAGTCCTTCCTCAGAAGTTTATGACAGTCACCCAGAAAAATCACATACTATTAACACCCAGATCATGCAGTTCTCATTGGTTTAAAATACTCATTTAAACCATAACTGAACTTTGCATCACAGAAACTGAATAGCACCAGTTTGCCTTAAGCTGAGAAGTCTTTCAATATCAAATATTATTAGAATAAGATAGGAACATTTCTGAGCAGAGAGCTTCATTAACATAAATTATGAATGTCCTAGTGCGTATGAGAATCCGGTCTCATGAAAAGCAAAAACTACATAACATGTATTTAAATGGAGGCAGAGACGGTTGAGGGGTTCAAGAGGGGGTGGGACAGGTACAGGAGAAGGGTTCTGGAAGCAAAATCCAGTGCAGCGAGAATATCCAGAACTGGGAAGGGCGAAGCCAGAGAAGGTGAGGGGGGCAGCAAGGTCACCTCCCAGGGTGGGGGCTGACCAAACGAGCAGACAAGAAAGACCGTTAGGCCTATTCTTCTGGCATTTTAGTATGTTAGTATCAGTGTTGAATCCGGTCTCATGAAAAGCAAAAACTATGTAACATGTATTTAAATAAGTGTTGAATCCAAAGATTTTGGATTTTTCAAGGAAGGCCACCAGCCTTTCTTTTAGAATGGTCTCCTTTAACTTCCCCACTGTGGAGTTTAAGCTAACTGGCCTGTAGTTGCCTGGCTTTTCCCTGGGTCCATTGTTGTGGAGGGGTACCACATGAGCCAGCTTCCAGACCTATGGCACACTCCCCTTCTCCAGTGAGGTGCTAAATAGGTCTGTCAGTGGAGCTGTCAATACCCCCACCAGTTCCCTTAGGACCCTCGGGTGTACTTCATCAAGGCTAAGTGTCTTGTCCACCCTCAGATCCCTTAGTCCTTTTAGGACCCTGTATACTCCATTCTCCCCCTCAAACTCCATCCTCCCCCTTCAAGTATTCCCCCAAACTTCCCCTTGGGTAAGACCGGACCCTTCCTTGGTGAAGACTGAGCAGAAGTACTCATTTAAAGCCTCTGCTTGCTCCCCCTTTTCAGCCCATCCTTCCTCCCTCATTATCATGACTATCCCATCCCTTCTGTGTCTTCTTTCCTTGATGTACCAGAGGAAGTCCTTCCCCCTTCTTAATCTCCTATGCCAGCCTAAGTTCTTTCGCAGCCTTGGCTGCCAAGACCTCTCTGCCTGCCTCTTGAGATTTTGTGGCATATACCCCTCTGTCCTCTTGCTTAGAGGTATATTTGTACTTCAGGAAGGCTGACCTCTTTTTCTTTACCTTTTCAGCCACTTTTCTGCTATACCAACTAGGTCTCTTGGATCTGGACTTCCTTTTACGGGGCCCTTGTACAGGTGTTGATGGCCTTGATTATCCCAACTTAATGATGGTTCATTTCTGGTCTGTATCCATCTCTGGTTGGATATTAATGAGTTATATGAACAAAATTACATACCCCTGATGAAAGACATCACAAATCATATGCAAAGATGGGTGTATCTGCCTTTCACACTAAGTGGTAGAGCAAACATAATAAAAATGAATGTTCTCTCTAGACTTTTGTTTTTGTTTCAATCACTACCTATTACTTCATCAAATGAATTCTATAAGTTAGAAAACAAATTAAAACTTCTTGTGGCAAAATAAAAAACTATGACTTAAAACAGAGAAAATGTATTCTGCAAAAGAAAAAGCTGGAACAGACTTACCAAATCTCAGATGGTACTATGTGGCTGCTCAATTGGAAGGATTCTGTGACACATATGTTAGCAATGACTTAATAGTTCACTGGAAAGATATAGAATTAGGTACAACATCATACATGAAATTAAGTTCAGTTTTATCTATGGCACTCATATAACCAGGTAAAGAATGACAAAGTATCAATATTCTTAAAAAACTTGATTAAAACTTGGCAGGAAGTAAACAAAATATTGGGTCAAAGAATCAAGATCTCAAAGTTAATGTCAATTTAAAATAACCCATTCTTAGTAAAATTAAACTCAAATCATATCTGGAAGTCCGGGCATCAAAAAGGAATACATTACTTAGGCAATTTATATATTAATGGAAGATTAGCTAAATTTGAAGAATTCATAAAAATTTAAAACGTAAGTAAAAATGAGTATATGCTTTACCTACAAATAAGAAATTATATTAAAACGATTTGGAACTCTACTGAAGAAGGGACCTGTGTGGTCCAGAAAGCTTGTGTATAATTCCATCTTTGTACAAGACACTTGTTGGTCCAACAGAAGGTATCAAACCTTCCATCTTCTCCTGAACTCTGAATTAGAAATACTGACAACCCCAAAGGAGGAATGAATATAGAAAATCATAAGAAAACAATAGGAAAACTATATTCACTTATTAAAGAAAACTTACAACCAGACTTTCCAAGACTTAAGCTATCTTGGGGAAAAAGAGTTATGTGTAACAATAGAAATGAAAGACTGGTTAAATGTAATGAATTACCCAAACATGGTATCAAAATCTATCAGACTCCAGCAAATACAGTTTAATATTTTACATAGACAATACTACACCCCTGAAAAACTTCATAAGTTTAGTATCTCTATTTCAGAGTTTTGTCCGAGATGCCTTATGAGCATAGGTTCAATAAAACATATATTTCTAGAATGTCTCTTCTTGAAGACACTTTGGAAGAAAATTATCGATACAATTGATAAAACTTTGGGAATTAATTTTCCATTTGACCCTGGAGGAATACTATTAGGTTTCATAATCAATCTACCAGTATCTATGGATAGAAATCAATAGTTATTTAAGTATTTATTATTATAAGGATTGGCCTACTCCACAGGCACAAGCATAGCCAGACTCCTGAGGTGCTAAGAATAGCAATTTTCAGCTCTGTCCTTACCATCATCAATTATGGGCTGGTTGTTTACAGTTCTGCCTCTACTACATCCCTTCACAGGATCACTGTTGCTCTTACAAAGCATGCATACTCCTTACTGGGGCTGCCCACCTCACACACAAGTGACATATATGCTCAGACTGGGTGGCTTCAATTATTTGGCAGGATCTAATAACAAACCTGCTTACTTGCCAGAAAGGTACACCTTGGATTGCTACTCAATGGGGTCCAACAGCTCCTTAGCCCTTGTCACAGTACTCAATGTACTCACAGCTCAGCAACTCAGGTCTTTACTGTTCCCAGATGCCGCACCACCTTAGGTCAGCGGTCTTTCACTTATAGAACATACGAATGTACCAGCAGAAACAGACCACCAAGTCTATTTAAGTCTGCTCGAGTGTGCAGCTAGCACCCCTAGTTTGCAGAGCCCCCCTCTGGCTCACCTCCCTGGGTAGGGACATCTTTGCTGAGTCAAAACTCGGCCCGTTCAAACACAAACTCTGGCAGCATCTATTGGCAAACAGTATATATAACTGCCACCCTTAGCAGCCTTCTGCTTATGTTATCTTTGTTCTTATACCTTTTGGCACTTTAACTCTCAGCACTTCATTTCAATCCTACCCATGAGCCTTTTCCACTCCACCCCTCACCCCTGCTTCTTCCCTGCTCACGCACCTTCTAACTCTTCCCCTGCTTCTCCTCACCTTCCCCTTTCCACCCCCCACTCATTCTCTTATCTCATGCCATCTCTTTTGCAACACTCTTCTCCTCCTCCCCCTACAGTTCTCTCTCTTACCTTCTCTCCCACCCTATTACTCTCTTGGGTTTATGACAAGGCCTGCTTGGCTGCCCCTCCCCAGACTAAACACCATCTCTTCTCCTCTACTATTAATTTGTCTCCTCCTCCCTCTCCCTCCCTTCACCAGCAGTCCCCTTCTCTCTGCACTCACCCCATTCCCTCATTCCACCTCCCTTCCCTCATCTTTCTATCCCATAACCTCCTTTGCAACCTCTTCATTTCCTCTCACCTCCTGTGCAACTCTTCTCCTTCCCCCTCTCATTTCTTCCATCCCCCAACCTTATACCCTATTACTTTCTCTCCTAGATTTTGACAAGGCTTCCCAGGATGCCTACTCCTCTACCCTTTACTGTTATATTGAGTAAAATTCAGTGCTATTTTGACTGCTTTCGGTGTATGTTTTTTTAAAGCACATTCTTGATGTCCGCTGTTTGCTTATCTATTGTTTGCCTTGTTTTGTTTTTTTACTGCTGAGGTGGAACCTTTGTAAATGAGTTGTATTGCTCAAAGATGTTGTAATCTAAGACTCAATAAATACATAAATAAAATAAATATTTAGCCAATTAGCAACTATGGTAGCTAAAAAGCTAATACTACAGAAATGGAAAAATGCAGCACCACCAATATTTAAAGAATGGCTGGCCACAAAAAAAAAAATTGCTTTAGAAATCAATAATAAGGGATTGACAGATGAGACCCAACATGGTTTTAGAAGGGGAAGGTCATGCAATACAAATGTGTTAACTTTTTACGAAAGTATCAGTAACAGCCTAGATAAAAATTGCCCAGTGGACATCATCTACCTAGACTTTGAAAAAGCATTCAATAAAGTATCTCATAATTTACTAATCAGTAAACTGATCAAGATGGAAATCAATAGTTATACTATTAGGTGGGTCGAGAGTTGGCTAAACAAGAGGCCTCAAAAGGTTAGAATAATGGACACTATCTCTGGTGACATTTCTGTGACCAGTGGCTTCCCACAGCGATCTGTATTGGGCCCAATACTTTTCAGTTTATTTATAAGGGACTTACACCTGGGTGTGTAAAGCCAGATAAGTAAATTCGCTGATGATACTAAAATATCATCTGAGGTGGATAGCGATCTGAAAATTAATAGATTTAAATCAGACCTCCAAATCATTGAGGCATGGGCACAGGAAAATTACATGACCTTTAATATCATGCTCAGTGATACATTTAGGGAAAAATAACCTAAACTCTGTTTACAATCTGTGTAATATCAATATTAAAGTGGTGAATACAGAAAGAGACTTGGGTGTCATTGTAAATGAAAAATTAAACTGGAGTACTCAATGCAATAAAGTCACCCAAGTGGGCAATCATCTAATATCTGCAATTAAAAAATCATTTATAACATGTAACAAGGATTGCATCATAAAACTGTGTAAGTCTTATATTCATCCGCTAACTGATTATGATGTTTCCTTTTGGGTTCCTTACCTGGAACAGGACAAAAAAATGGTAGAGACTCTACAGAGGAGAGTAACTAAATTAATACCCGAAGCTAGAAGCTTGTCATATCATGAAAGGGTGTCATTTTTAGGACTATATGATTTACAAAAGAGAAGGGATAGAGGGGATCTTCTATTATTGTTTAACATTCTAAAGGATGAGGATCTTAAGAACATCTGTAATCTAAAATTTATGAATAAAATGCATGGGTTACAGTGTAACAACAGGCAACTTCAAATTTCAAGAACAATCACTAACAAAAGAAAATATTATTTCACACTAAGGTCAGCTAAACTGTGAAATTCTTTGCCTCAACATATAGTGGAACAGTCAACAAACAAACAGTTTAAAACTGAATTGGACAAATTCTTTCTAGGGAATACTTTGTAGATATCCCCCACAGTTGTGGGGAAAGTGGTCTCGATGGGCCTAGTGCCTTCTTCCACTTTTTCAAACCGAGCAATACCGAGAGAGTAATAATGATAGACATGGCAAAACTGGAAAGAATATATTATAAAATGGAAGTCAACAGGGACAGGTTTGAAGAAATATGGCACCCATTTCTGAAAAAATGAAGGACTTACATAATCTCTTCCTCCATAGGAACACTTTTGCAGCAAGGGAATTTTTCTTTTATACAGTCATGTAAAAATAATGAAGTTCTTGAAATAATGATGAGCACTCACCACCTGATGCAAAGCCACTCGGAGGAAGAATGCTCAGAAAAGGCTTGATGATGGTATTCCTGATCCGATAAAAAAAAAAGATATCAACTTGCTAGAGACAGTCCACAGAAGAGTAATCAAGACGATGCAGGGCCAGCTGGGCAGCACCTATGAAGAGACACTCAGGGAGCTCAACATGTACTCCCTTGAGGAAAGACAGGAGAGGGGAGACATGATTGAGACCTTCAGTTACCTTAAGGGTATTAACAGGGTGAGCACTGAAGAGCTCTTCTGCTTTAATGGGAACAAGACCATTAGGAAGCACAGCCTAAATCTAGTGGGGGGAGGTTTAGGAGGGAGATTAGGAGGCACTTTTTCACTGAGAGGGTGGTGGCCAAGTGGAAGAAGCTGCAAGGGGAGGTGGTATCCTTAAAAACAGTGGACAGCTGCATGAGAGGATGAGACAGGGTGAAGGGAAATATTGCAGGTGGGGGGCGAGTGGGGGCAGATAGGAGGAGGTAGCAGGAGGTCAGAAGAGAAATGGGGGACAGTTCCCTTTGTAAATACAAACATTGGGAGCTGCACAACTGAGCAGATAGTCCATAAGGTCTTTATCTGCTGGCAATTTTGAATCTTCATATGACCTGTGTGTCTTCATAGATTTAAATACTGCTATCAGTCAATACAGCTATCAATCAAATGTGCAAGAGCTTAATTTAAAATGATAAACAGGTGAAAGTGCACACATGAACTAAAATAGTTAAAAACAACAGACATTATGGCTACTACAGCATAAGCACCATCTATGTGATCTTAGGTTCACAGGTTCATAGATAAGTACAAGATCAGGAGGCCATAGGCCTTTAGAGAACTTGCCACCATGTAGATTCTAATGGTATAATCTTGTACCTTTAGCAGAATTTGTTTACAGTCCACGTATCAACAGTTATAAATAACTGATGCTTTAAAGTGCATATGTTGCCCTGTACTCCAAAGCCCTTGTTGTTCAGGGTCACCTCTTCCATAGCTCAGAGACTTCATTTATAAAGGTATGAATCCTGTCATGAAATTCTTTTAGGCTATCAAGGAGAGACTGAGACATCTATATCTATAACAGCAATCACGCAGTTCTGAAAATGGAATTCTTTGAGGTACATAAATTATAAAGTTCAAAAGCAATGGCAATAATAATAAGACCCCCACATTAAGGTGGGGATTGGAAGGAACAAGGGAAATACTAGGAACAGAAAATGGACAATAGCTAGGATTGGAAAAAGGAAGCAAAGGAAAAAAAGAGTAATCATTCTATCATACACAAAACCACTGCAAAAAGGCATTATATTGGTCATTGAGACGGGTGCAATACTCCTAACTGATAAATCCAGAAGGCTTCCCTTTTATGGATTTTTAAATCTAAATCTCCACCCCTTGATTCCAGAGAGGCCTTTTCCACCCACAGAACTAAAATTTGTGGTTCCCACTTTTTTCCTAAATATGTTTAGAGAGTACATTGCTCTGGTCCTGATGATGAATTTCAGTGAGGTGTTCCCACACTCTGGTCTTAAATGCTCTCTTTTTCTTCCTGACATAAAATGCCTGGCATGTATAGGTAGCCAAATAAATAACTCCCTGTGTTGAGCAATTTATGAATTGCCTGATTTCATATTTTTGGGGGAAATTTGCAGTGTTGAACAAAGACTTGTTTTTTACATCAGCACAGTGGCCGTACTGAAAACAACCTTTAGGCTGGTTGGGAAGCCATGTGTCCAGGGTCTGAGGTATAGGCTGTAGCAAGTACACTAGAATATCTGACACATACCTACCTCTTTTAAATACCACCCTTGGTGTTGTCTCAACCACCCCTTCCAGTTGGGGCTCTGATGCCAATATGTGCCAGTTTCTACACTGTACACCCTTTCCCATAAAGGTTTTTATTGATTTATAATAACTGGTGACCCCCATTGTCAACCCGTTTTTGAGTACTGTAAAAAGTCTTGATACGAAAAAACTTGTATCAACCTGCGGGGTGATATGACTTTTACAGTTTTGCGCCAGGTTGTCTCCAGCAGGCCAGAACAATTAAACAGTGTGCAAAGAATTCAGCAGCAGTTCGTGCGCAACACATCTCAAGCGCTGCCAACATTTTTTCCCCCAGGAACAGCTGCTCTAAGAATAATTCATACCTTTCTCTGAAAGCAATCGCTCTTCTACTTTGTCCCAAAACTTGCCTTATGTTCCAGAAAATCCTTTTTTAACAGCAAGAAATCTTGTGTCTAATATGAAATGTTCACACAGTCCCTAACCTCAGCTTTTACTTTTAACCCCACAGATCTCCGTAGTAACCCTTGACCCATGCTGCTGTGACAACTCACTTCAGATCGTCAATCAGCTGTCCGACAGAACTGTTCCTTATATGAAAATGATTATTTCTGAAAGACTTGCTAGTTTTAAAACTGTAATTTGGGCATAGTCTAAGTTGGGTTTGATGACTGCATAAACCTCCGTGTCACGGCAACCAGTAATGACCGCGATCCATCTAAAAGATGAATCAACAATGCTGCAGACAGACTAAATAACACATTTTTTAGTTCTTTTTTTAACTTAATTACTGTGATTGGTGATTACTTGAGCCATCCACTTTACCCAGCTCGAATCCAGGACCCATAAGGTACCGGAGTTTGCTGTGACACTGTCATCGTTCTTTTGCATGAGTTATTATAAAAAACAAAACACATGTGTGGGGGTGATCTGCAGTTTGTTTTTTTTAACACACCCTCAGTGTGTGAAAATACAGAAACCTCTCGAGCTCCCCTCTCGAGGTTTCTATATTATCACACACCTTGGGTGTGTAAAAAAACTGCATATCACCCCTCTACATGTGCATTATTCTCTATTTAACTTTTACAAATCAGTGCAATATATTGGGTATACAGCATACTAACATACAATGCTACAAAATGTTTGCAGCTATAGTAGATTATTGTACCTAAGTGAATACATTATGAAATTGATCAGATATATGAATCACTGGGTTGATTTCAGAACAGATGTAATGCCTTCAACATAGCAGAAACATAGAAACATAGAATTTGACGGCAGATAAGGACCGCTTGGCCCACCTAATCTGCCCATTTCACTTCCTAATGGATAAGCTGCAGATCCTAGTTAACCAGCAGCCTACTTCTTCCTACCTCCATCCCCTAGAATTGCTTTATGACTGTCCCATGCATGCTTGAATTCCACCACTGTTTTTGACTCCACAACCTCCTCCGGAAGGCCGTTCCATGCATCCACAACCCTCTCTGTGAAAAAATACTTCCTTAAATTACATCTGAGCTGCCCCCCCATCTTTAAATTGTGCCCCCTTGTTCTTACCCACCTCTTTTTTTGAAAGATGCTACCCTCTTGGACTTTGTTGATTCCCTTGAGGTACTTAAAAGTTTCTATCATGTCCCCCCTCTCCCTCCTTTCCTTGAGGATATACATATTAAGCTCCTTAAGTCTCTCTTCAAATGTCTTCCGGTGCAGACCCTGCACCATTTTAGTTGCCCTCATCTGGACAGCTTCCATCCAGTCTATGTCTTTGCAGAGATTGGGTCTCCAGAACTGCACGCAGTACTCCAGATGGGGTCTCACCAGCTGTCTGTACAGAGGGATAATAACTTCCTGTTTTCTACAGGTAATGCCTCTCCCTATGCATCCCAGTATCCCCCCAGCCCTCCTTGCTGCCCTCTCACATTGCTTGCCCACCTTTAGGTCATCTGATATGACTACCCCCAGGTCCCTTTCCATTTTTGTTGTTGTTAGTATCTCACCCCCCATTGTGTACTCTTCCCCTGGGTTTTTGTTTCCCAGGTGCATTACCTTGCACTTCTTAGCATTGAATCTAAGCTGCCATACATTTGACCATTCCTCTAACCTTGCCAAGTCCCTTCTCATCCTTTTCACCCCACCTTGTGCATCAACTCTGTTGCAGATCTTTGTGTCATCTGCAAAGAGACATACTTTTCCTTCCAGTCCCTCTGCAATGTCGCTTATAATGGAATACACTGTTCCACCATTGAATGTGACCACCACATGGTTTACTGTTGCTTTGTGTTGTGGACAGCATGCCAAGAATAATAAACATTAATAACATTAATATAAGCTTTAGGCATCCTAGTTCCTCTGGTTGTCCTCGTGATTTTCATTTCATTTTTTATTTGTTAACTGGGTAAGGACATTGGGACAAGCCCATTTTCAGTTCTGATCCAACAGTAAATAAAAACAAATAGGACAATTAACTAGACAAACAGTATTTTAAACAAAACATTTACAAGACTCCATTGAATTTAAATAAGCCCTAAAATTCTGTTTAAAATTTGGAAGTGGAGTAGAAGAATGGACTTCAGGAGGCAATACATTCCAGAACTGAGGAGCTGCCAATGAGAATGATCTTGCACCCACCTTGGTCTGAAAAGAAGTATTTGTAAGGATAATACATACAAACTTACAAAATTTGCCAGCAAAAAAAAAAGGCCATTTCAGCCTATCGAGTCTGCTCAATTTTGTAGCAGCCCTATTATGCAATCCTAATAATGCCGCAATAAGAACCTAAGTTGTAAACAGGAAGCCTTACATCTACCAGATCAAATAACTGCTACTTAGTTCTTAGAAAAATGGATTTGAAAACTTGACAACCGAAATAGAATGTAATCCTGTTGTTTAACACTAACCAACCTAGCTTGGAATACATAGAACAGTGATGAAATCAATAGGGGCAATCCAATACAAACCATCAGACATTATTTTTTTTTTATTTAAAGTTTATTAAGAAAATTTTGTTAATACCACCTCTACATACACATGGCAGACATATATGAAAATGAACATGATACATCAGACAATTGAAAACATAAGTCAGCCCCCCAAACCACTCCCCTCACCCTCCCTCCCACCACCCCTCACTACCCATATTGAGCACAAAAGTACATCGTACAGTCACCTTGACATTATTGCTACTACCAGATTAGCAAACTGGGCACAGAAAGACCATATAGCTGGATCTACCATTGTGTAAAGAGTAAAGGGTATATAAGGGATCCCAGATTTTCTTAAATTGCTCCATTCTATTGTGAAGGCTAGCAATGGCCCTTTCCGTACTAAGGTTCACCAAAAGTTCAGACAGCCACTCATTATAAGTGCTTTCCTGTTGGTCAGTCCAGTGTCTTAAAATAAGTTTTTTTCACTGACATGGCTATAAGAGTTATGTGATATTTACGAGCCCACATTTTGACCTCAGAGCGAGCACCCATAATGCACACTGCAGGTCTAAACAGGTCGCCGAGCCCCAGAAGAAGATCAATTCACTGCTTAATAGTAGTCCACATGGGTGACACTTTGGGACAAGACCAGAACACATGAAGAATTGTTCCTTCCTCTAATAAACATCTAGAGCAGGTTGGAGTGGGCTTAAGGCCCAATTTGAATAATCGGGAGGGGGAATAGTACGCATTATGCAGGATATACAATTGCATTTATCTAAGCCTGTCTTGAGTCACAAATTTGTGGCAGTTATGCCACAGTTTTGGCCACTCTATGCTATAATTTGGGAACATGGAGACCCATACTTCAGTAGGCCCAGAACAATCAGGAAATTTCCAGTTATGAATGGTATTATAAATTGCCAAGACTGCACTGGGATGGCCACAAAGCTTTAAAAGTGCTTGACAAAAAGGGATACTTTTTACCATACTAGGAGCTTTACCTAAAACTTTCATTAAAGAATGTTGTAATAGCAAGATTCGGAAACTGTATTTATTAGGAATTCCCAATCGGCTAATTAAGTCATTGATTGGGAGCCATTCACTGTTGTTCATGATAGAACTAGAGATTTGCATGCCTTGCAGACCGGGTATCCAGTTGGAAGGAATTAATTTACCATCTATTTGAGGATGAGGATTCCCCATTATAGGTTGATTAAGGTATCTACCTGGGTCATACCTGAGATACCAACATATCTGGACATGGGTCCTCAATGAAGATATAATAGTGGGGTTCCTAACTCTTAGCGGAAGAAGTCTTTGCTTAGCAAATAATAGACCCAGAGGATCTAGGCAACTTGTACGTATTAAAGTAAGCTCAGTCTTAAGCCAGGCAGGAGCTTTGTGTACATTGTCCGATGTGAGCCATCTTAGGTACTTTTTAATATGACTGGCCCAAAAATATGAAGGAAGGTGAGGGAGACGAAGTCCCCCTTTTGTCTTGGGGGCAGTCAATTTATAATAAGCTATCCACGGGGGTTTATTATGCTAGATAAATTTAGTGATAAGAGATTGGACTTCATTAAACCATGACATAGGAAGGCAGATATTGAGCATTGAGAAAGGATAAAAAATCCGGGGAAAAACAGTCATTTTGATTAAATGTATTCTGTCCCACAAGGACAGAGGAAGGGATGACCACCTATTGAGATCTTGGGAAACTGTGAGAACTATGGAGTCAAGATTTAACCCGATAATATGTCCTGCACACCAAGTTAGCTCAATACCTAGATATCTCAGTGACTCATACTTCCAACTTAGCCCCAGGGACAGGATATCCATGTTAAGCACTTTATGATTTAGGGGAAAAACTATGCTTTTATTAACTCTTAATTTGTAATTCAAAATACCACTGAACTCCTCAATAACGTCCAACATAGGGGGTATAGAAACCTTGGGATTTGCCATCTGAAGGAGCAGGTCATCTTCGTATGCTAAAACCTTCACCTCACACGGGTGAATTGGGATCCCCTGCACCGTCTGACATGCTAACAATTTATGAATTAGTGGCTCTAGATAAATGTTGAACAACAACGGAGACAATGGGCACCCCTGCCTGGTTCCTGACTGCAGCATAAACACCTCTGAGATCACCCCATTGCAAGCAACACAAGCTGAGGGAAGCGATATCGAGCCTTGATCCATTCAATGAATTCTGCTTGGAAAATGAAGGCACCAAGGCTAAAAAACAGATAGTACCAGCTTACCCAGTCGAACGACTTCTCGGCATCCAATGAAACCAATACAGCTGGGTAAGGTGCATCTCTACACACCGAGAAGATGTGCAACAGGGTCTGAGGACAACCTTCCGGCATAAAGACGACCTGCTCAGGGCCTACCAGGGTATTAATTACCATATTAAGATGATCTGCCAGCACCTTGGATAAAATTTTTATGTCAATATTCATAAGGGAAATAGGCCTATAATTGGAAACCTTATCGGGAGCCTTGTCCGGTTTTGGTATTAAAACTATAAGAGCTTCAAAGAAAGAGGGCTCTGCCGGTTGCCCTTACATAATCTGTTGAAATAAAGGGAGAAGCATCAGCATTAACTGGGTTTTAAACTTTTTGTAAAAGTTAGCGGAAAAACAGTCTGCCCCCGGGGTTTTATTTGTAGGTAAATTCTCCATCACCTTGGAAATTTCCTCCGAAGAAATGGGGACTAACAGGCGATTCCTCTGGTTCTCAGACAATTGGGGTAAAATGGTACTTTCTAGGTACTTACGTATGACCTGATCTGAGAGGGGGAATGGCATGGGGCTATAAAAATCTTTGTAATAACTGGTAAATTCCTTTAAAATGTCTTCAGGATGAGTTTTAGAGGTACCATCTGTCATTGAAATTATCAAGGCTATGTATCGAGATGCTTCCGTTTGTTTGATCCTAAGTGCTAAAAGGCGCCCTACCTTTTCCCCTTGGTCGGTATAGGAGGCCTGGGTCTTTGACATGGCAAATACCACTTTTTCCCTCAAAATATCATTATACGCGGATCTTACTTTGATTAATTCCTGCTTTACTGATTCTGGAGATTGTGGGGATAGAGTCTTCTCTAGCTCCCTCATCCTAGATAGTAGTTGAGACAGCTTTAAAGTAACCATTTCCTTCCTATGGGTGGCCATACTAATTAAGATGCCCCTCATATAAGCTTTAAAAGCCAGCCATAGCATGTTAGATCTCCCCGAGGGGGCAAAGTTGTGTTCGTAATAACTTTGGATATGCTCTTGAATGTGTTTAACTAAATCCGATTCTGAGAGCAGTTGATCATTTAATCTCCACCTTAACCCTCTGCTGGGTAATGAAAGTAATGACAACTGACAGGGTACTATTGAATGATCAGATAGGAGACCTGGTAATATTTCAGCCTCGAGCAGCCATGGTAACAGTGCCTGAGATTAGAGAATGTAATCTATTCTGGAGGAAGAGTGATGGACAGGGGAAGTGTAAGTATACGTCCTCTCATGAGGATGTAACACCCTCCAGATGTCGCACAGGCCTATCTGGTCCATTAATTCCCTTAATTCCCTCTGAGCGGGTGATAGGCCCTTTCTCTGCTGACATGTTTTATCAACCAAGGAGTGGTAAACTAAATTGAAATCTCCCCTATGATTATGGTAACGAAATAAAGGGCAATAAGGGCTGTATTAGTTGTGTAAAAAAGCTAGGTGTATCCTGATTTGGGCAATAAATATTACCCAGCAAGATCTCTTTATTAAAAAGCAATCCATGAACTAATAAGTATCTACCTGAAGGATCTTTTACCTCCTTGATCATCTTGAAAGGTATCCTCCTGTGTATGAAAATCACCACCCCAGCACTTTGAGTAGAACCCCCCCGAAGAAGAGTATTGGCTGAATTGTTGCCTTCATAGTTGTGGAGTTTCTGAATCTAGCAAATGTGACTCTTGTATATAAACAATGCCAATGCTCAGAAGCTTTAAGTGCTTTAATACTTGATACTGCTTGATTCTTTTCCGGACCACTTTTACGTTCCAGGAAGCTATTGTAATTCAATTAGCCATTTTTTCCAGATAAGCCAACCTGACCTAGAATAACTGCTATGTCGTGTCCCAACCACACAATGTGGACCCAGCTTGTTTGGGAATTTGTGCTCAATACTAATAACCCTCCCCCCTCCCCAACCACCCTCCCCAAAATAAAAGGCAAAACCTAAGCATTAACCGCCCTCTCTTACAATTACCCCTTACAAACCCACTAACTGCCTGGATTCCACAATGCATGCTGTCCAAAGCTATCCTTTCCCATCCATCTCCCCATCGCCCCACCCTTAAGAAGGAGTAAAATCCGCCAAGCCGAAAATCCAACGTGTTTAGCACTGCTATGGGGAATATTAGGAGAATAAGTAAGCTAAACAATATTAAATGCACCCCTGTGGGGTCTTACCACGAACTGTCATCCAAAACCTCAGGCTTACAAGAGAAAATAAATGTGAGAAATCCCCTTAGCTAGAGGCAAATAGCCCGAGATTACACTTGGGGAAAGGGTGAGGGTATTGAAACATGAATGTAATCGTGAAACCAATGAAAAAAACCTTAATCCCCAGAGAAGTAAACAAATGCACTATCGAAAGCTCTAAAAAATTACTCGGTGTATGCAGAACTGAGCGCTGTGTGGAAAGCCAAAGAGCTCAACTATAGGACTATAGCTCCCTCTTGTGCCATTTAACGGCACGCTCAGACTCATTATAGGGCCAGCCTTCCACTAAACATAACAGTTCTACATGAGAGACGCAAAAAGTTACACACTGTCTGTAGAAAAAACAACAGATACACTTAATCTCAGTACAGGTCAGGGGCTCTCAGAAAATATTAACTCAGCCTTTTCTATGCCAGGCTTTCTATGCTGTGTCAGGTAATACATGAAATTAATAAAACTTGCTACCATTACAATAGTACTACTTGGTAACATGCAGTGAGTCCACTGCTTTTTTGCACAGTCACATGATGTCTCTATATGAATAAAAGTCCCCCGAGAGCCAGTACTTCACTGATTATGAATCAGAACCATCTTGCCAGGTTTAAACACGAGAGCAGTAGACTGGTAACATCCCTACAAGTTTCCTCTATCACTTCAGTGAACAGGGAACAGGTCTGGGAAGGCTTTTTGCAGGGCTGCTTTGGCGTTCTCGCAATCCTCAAAGGTCGACCAGGCTCCAGAAATAAGCACCTGCAAACGTGCAGATACCCCATGCAGAATTTCACTGCTGCAGCTATGAGCTTTGAAACTAAATGGTGAAATAGAGTTCTGCATTGCCTTACAGTGACAGGTAAATCTTGTGTGATCCGAAGTCGCTTCCCCTCCTATAGCACCTCTTGCATTTCCTTGATCTTCCCGATAAAGAATTGCTTCTCCAGGAAATTCAGAAACTTTGCTATTATGGGTCGGGGATAAGCTCCTGGTGCAGGCATAGGCCTAAGGGCTCTGTGGGCTCTCTCTATGGTATATGTTGAACCAAACAGGGAAGGATCTGCCAGTTTCTCTATCAACTTCTGCATAAATAGGGTAGCATTCGACCCTTCCTCCTTCTCAGGCAGCCCAATTATGACAACATTATTTCTACAGCTTCTCCCCTCTAAATCCTCTATTTTCTGCTCTAACTTCTTAATTATTTGGTGATTATTCACCACTTCGCTACTAGTGCAGTCTGCTTTTTTCTCCAGAGAGACGAGGTGAGATTCACTGTCCGCCATTCTGGTAGAAAGGTCCTCCAATGCTATAGTGATCTGCTTTACTTCATTAACCACTGATTTAAGGTCTTCCCGAAATGGTTTCAATTCTTGGAGGAATAATTTGAGGGTGAGAGGGGTCATGTCAGGATTGGGACTTGCAGAGGCCGCTCCCGTAGTTAGCTTCGTACCAGCTGTCGATTGGGCCCAGGATCTTTTACTGTCTTTTTCTGGTGTAACTGGAGAGGTATGTTTCAGCATAGCAAGGTGCATTTTGGCCTCCATTTCCACCAAATCTGGTACCAGGTGGATCACTGTGTTGGCAAGTATACTCCTGGAGTGCAATTGAAGGTAAAAATTGCAGAAAAAGCTCCGGAAAAGGCGTTAGGCAATGGGAGAGGAACCGGGAAGCAGCTACTCGGACCTCAGCATCACATGATCTCACAAACCATCATACATTATTATAAGTCATAGTTGGCACTTTAAGCTCACTGAGAGCTTATAATAGAGACTAGCAACATAATCACGGTGGGGCAACAGCATTCCCATAGCAATAGATTTTCTAATATCTCCATAAAAATATTTAATTTTGAATAATGTGCCCAATTTTAGGTTAACCTTATTAGTTATGGCTTTTACCTATGGGGAAAAAGTTAAACCAGGGTCCATAAGGACTCCCAAATCTCTAAATTCTCTTACAAATTCAACAGCAATCCCCCCAATATTATAAATCAACAAAACTGGGTCCTCCTTCAATAAGTGAGGAATTTCAAAGAGCATTGTTTCTGTCTTATTAACATTAAGAGTCAAGTGATTACTAGAAGACCAACTACAGGCATCATAAAAATCAAATTAGGCCAGCCCAGTGGAGCTGAGGGTTGAGGCGCTGGACACCACACTTTATGCCATGCTGGCGACCTGGGTTCAGATGTGAGCACTGGCCATCAGGTGTCGGCAGGGGAAGGATAGGATTGAGCATCTGGAGGACTGCTCTCCTATCCCTGGGGAGGGCTCCAGGGTTCCACCACTCTGCAGAGGCCTCAGGTGATTAGTGGGGGGCACTGCTAGAGCTGGTGCAGCAAGGGGTGGAGTGCAGCAGATGTCGGCACACTGTGCCTGACGTCATTGCACACTTGCACTCTGAGAGGCTCAGAAAAAGGGATATGGCAGCACCGGATGATGATGCCTAGATCAGGGGAGTGTGCCAGTATTGGATCCTGGCCGGGCATGGGGATATGGGAGTGTTCCTCTCGATGGTACAGCTGCATATGCCAGCTGGGCATGCCCATTCTCCCGGGTCGGTGGTGAAGGTGGAGCAGTGGCTGGAGACAGCAGGTCAGTGACTGCAGGAGGAAAAAATACATGTAAGATAAAAATCAGATTGGATACAGTCTGCTGTTATCTGGGCCCAGGTAAAGGCTATGGTTAAGTTGATTGAAGTAAGATCCATTACACTAGGGGAATGGTTGAAAAAGTAGTCTGTGCAGTCTTCCTGTCAAGAAGAGGGTAGTGTGGGGGGGGGGAATAATTTGTCAGGTACACATGCAATCAGATGTGGGGGGAGGTGAAGAGGCACATGTCCCCATATTGTCATCTGCGAAGGGATAACAAAGCAAAGGGCTGTGACCTTCAGTGGATCTAGGAGATGTAGGTGATGGGTTGGTGCTGATTAGTGCCATTTGATCACCTATGAAGGGAATGAGTACAAGCATGGTTGATTCAATTCAGTTCAATTCAGTTTTTCAATTCAATTTTTATTTTACCAGGAAATACACCACTGGCCAGACTCATTTACAAGGTGGTCCTGGAAGGACATTGTTTACTGCACTGGCCCCTCTTCCTCACTCTCTCATCTTGATTCCCTGTACTATGCTTTCCGTCATTACACGTGTAATTCTCCTTACAGGATTCACCATTGCTCTCTACTTTCCAACCTGGGTCTACCCTAGCTCATGCACAGGCACCTTATCCACTCATTATCCTTCATCTCTAAATTCTGGTTCAACCTACTCCCATCTTACATCTCCTCCCTCCTGTCTCCAGCCGCTGACTCAAAGTACACTCTATGCTTCAGGGACTCTAGCTCCTTCGCACTCCACACTCCTTCTTCCAACCTGGGTAAAGCTGCCTTTAACTACAGTATCCCCTTCCTGTGGAACTCGTAATCCCCTCTCTTATGCACTTCTCCCTCACACTCCTCTACCAAATCTCTCCTTCACCTCCTTCACCTCCTTCCCATCCCTGTGTGCTTACATAACATTACTTAGCTCCTGAAGTGTGGTCTGTTTAGAAGCTGTTGTCTCTAGTCTTGCTGTAAATAGTGTACTTAGTGTAAATCATGTTAATGATGTATCCTGTATGTATATTGTAAATGCTGTGTATGAAATATTCTTCTGTGATACTCGACTATATTTGTATATCTTGTTCCCATGCTCCCTTTCCCTGGATCGCACCTGGAGATGAGCCTTGGCTCAGCATGCCTATCCTGGTCACCAAATGTTTAAATAAAAAAAAAATAAACATGAAGAAGATTACAAAACATCATTAGATGCAGGATAAGGACAATACATATTTACAATGCATAGCCAATGCAGAGATAACATTCAGTATAACTAGCAATAAAATTCATGAATCATAGTGGAAGCAGGAACAATAGGAGAGGTCTCAAGATCACTGGAAAGGCAATTGTGAGAACAGAGGGAAGGAAGGGGAAGGGGTACTCATGGGGATTAGTGGTTTAGGAAAGGACACAGAAGGTAGAGACCAAGGTAATAATGGCAGCAACCTGCTAGAGGAAGACAACAAGTGCTGGGGTGGTAGTGCAGCAGGACACATAGAGGTAGTATTACTGATTATGAATAGTAGTTACAGGTTTCCTTCAGTGATTGTCTCAGTAAAGATTTAAAGGTGTGCATCCCAACCATTTGCGTGAGTTTTAAGGATTTTTGGAGAGTATTCCAGAGGGTAAGGAGAGCGTGGCTTAGGGATGAGGTGCTGTGGCAGGTACGTATCCTAGGTATATCGATCAGGATATATGAATCTTTTCTGAGCAAGTAGACACTACGGGTGCATTTGAGAAGATCAGAGATATAAGGCAGAAGCTTATTGGTGATGGCTCTATAAGCCCATAGGGAGGCATTTTTCAATCTCCTAGTGCCAAGTGAAGGCCAGTCCAGTTGTGCATAAAGAGAGCAGTGGTGGGTACTGAAATGAGTGCCAGTAATAGATTTTAATGCTCTTTGGTACAAAGTGTCCAGCTTGGCTAGAGCTGCCATGGTGCAATGAATGTAGATAAAATCTGCATAGTCAACAAGGGGGAGACATGTGGTCTGGACCAATCTGACTTTAACCTCATAAGTAAGCAGATGTTTGATTCTGAAGAAGAGGCCTAACCTCTGCTTTAATTTTTTTAGAGAGTTCCTTGATATGTATAGTGAAGGATAGCTTCGAGTCAAGCTAAAAGCCCACATATTTGAGTTTGTCCACTACCTCAAGTGGTTCCCCCAAGAGGATCAAAATCAGGAGTTTGGTACTTATGGTGCTAATATTTGCCACATGGGTTTGAGGAGAGTGAAACATAACTTTGGTCTTTCTGGCATTGAACAGCAATTTCAGTTCCAGGCGATTCTGTTGCAACAGGCTGAATTCATGCTGCAGCTGTTTGTAAGCAAGCTAAAGGGTGGGCCTGGCGACATAAAGTACTGTGTCATCCGCAAAGAGATAGACACTACCTGCACCAATTTTAGAGTCAATGTCATTAATATAAATCACAAATGAAAGAGGCCCAATATAGACCCCTGTGGAACTCCTCTATGCAGTGTTTTAAGGGGGGAGAGGTCACCATGGGCTTTAACCTACTGTTGTCTACCTACCAGATAAAAGAAAACCACCACCAGGCCATGTTGTCAAGATCAATGTCATGTGGGGGAGTCATGTGATGCTCAGGACTGGCTAGCAACTCTAACCCAGAGCTCCCTTCTCTTCCACGCTATTCACTTCACAAACACACTATCAAGCCAACTGCTGGTGCACTCAGGTTGTCGAATATACTTCTGCAGAACACAGGTAACTTACTGGAGAAGTTTAGTCTGGATCATTGCAACTATGTCCAAAGTGGAGATGTGCCAAGTGGCCCCAAAGCACACTCCACACCAAACACCGGATAAGCAAACAAAACACTTGAAGGCACAGAACGCAGGCTCCAGGCGGGCATCTACTACCCTAGTGGCTCTGACTCCTTTGACTGAAGAATGCTTCCTAATGGAGTTCGAGCCCCTCCGTGAAACCATCAGAGAGCTTGCAGACCAAATCAGTAAGGGCAGACCTGGGGCACATGGGTAGGTGAGTGGAAGATGTTGAGGCCTGTACCCACTCATTGCAAAACCGGAGGGATCGTGCGGAGTCGGATGCCATAACCTGTGACATTGGATCTCAAACTTAAAAACTAAAATTGAGGACCATAAGGGACACAGTCGTTGCAATAATTTAATAATTTTTGGATTGTCAAAAGGAGAAGAGGGCACCATACTGATTGTGTTTGCCCAGAAGATTCTGGAAAAAGTGTCGGACCCTTCTCCAAATGGCCCTAAATATATTGTAGAGTGGGTGCACTGTTCCCTCCAGCAAAAAAGTGCAACTGGGCCCACCCCCCATCCCTTTATGCTACAGCTCCTTAATTTCTTAGACAAACAGTTTATACTTCAGAAAACCAGAGACCTCCAAGACATTCTATAGGAAGGCAACAAACTTTGCTTGGCACAAGATCTCCCGGCAGGGATCAGGCAGAAATGGGCGGCTTTCCATCCCGTGATCACTAAGCTGATTGCAGCTGGGATTAAATTTAAGATGCAATATCCTGTCCACTTACAGGTTCTGATGAATGGTAAATAGCATTCCTTTGACAGAAGAAGAAGAAGAATCAGCATTTATATAGCGCTTTTCATACACAGTATCCCAAAGCACTTTACAAGCAATGCTAGACTGGTAGTGAAGTGACTGAATGTGTGGTGGCAGCCATATCACAAATCATCACCCACACACACAGCCTGGATAATTGCATGAACCGGTTTATGGGAAGGGGAATGTTGGCCAGGACACCGGGAATGTTCCCTGCTCTTTGCGAAGAGTGCCCTGGGTTCTTTTACTTCCACCTGGACACCCACAAGGGCAACACCAGGATGGGCAGAAGGGACCTCGGTTTAACATCTCATGCGAAGGACGGCACACCCCAGCAGTACAGCACCCCCCAATACTGCACTCAGATGCCAGCCATTTTTAGGTGCAAGTCCAATCCCGGTGTGGGACGAGAACCCATGACCTACTGGTCCAGAAGCAGATGTGCTACCAACTGAGCCACGCTGACACCATGGACAATGCTACCCAAGAACTCAATAGATTATTCCTGGACTTATTCAAGGTTCACTGAACTCTTCCTACCACAAGACTAGTCAATTCCCTGAATAGGGGCTAGTTTGGTAGTATAGTTGTGCACTCCTTTGGTTTTGTTATGGACTCATAGTGATGCTGTTTTGTTTTTCACTACAAATGACAGCCTCAGGCATTGTTCCTTTATACAGCCTCACCATTAACTGTTTCATCCTAGGCTGTGTCATTCTGGGGCCATGTCGCTTCTTTGTTCATCTGCTAAATGAGACTGTTTGATATGCTACTTCACAATATGCAAGATCTGATGCCCAACGCAAGTTCTCTCTGCATGCCGCATGAACAGCAGGTTAACCAAATCCCTAGAACAGTTAAGCATTCTATGAATAAGAAATGGCCTCCCAAATAACTCACCACCTGAATCTGCCTCTCTCTGAACTTAGATATGTTAGTTTACTTGCAGAGATTTTCCTCTTCGGTAAATCAGCCCCTTGCCTGCTGCTTAGAGCACCCTTTACCACTACCTCATAAGTTACCTGCCTAGCGACCAGTGCTTCGTGATTTGTTCCCTAGTAGAACTTGCAGACCACCCAGTTGTAGTACCCAGAGCATCTTAGACACGCTATATTGTAGTAGGCCGGTGTTAGGGATACCCTGATGCCGACATTGAAGACACTTGACTCCAACAGTCCTCAGCCACAGTTTCAGAACTCTGCTGGACATCTAGAGTGGCAAGGTTAGCTCTCTGTGCTCTTGGAGGGTGGGCTCTCCTCTCTGTTAATTTTTGGTCAGAGGGAGGTACTACCCACTCTTCGAGCTATGGATACATTTTTTGCACAGATGGCTAACCCTCGACTTATAGTGAGATTTTCAAGGGCCCCTGGACCTGTCTACAACTATCAGTTAATTCTTACTGTTTAGAGTTCTTGTTTCAGTATATACTGTTGGCTTCTCTATCTAATTTTTATGTTTTATGTATTGTTAAGCTTCTTAGCACTGGGCGCATTGTAGCAGTTGGAAGTGTTTTAAATCCTGTGGAGGGGCACCACTGGGCTGTTGCCCATAAGCCCCCCCCCCCACCTCTAGGGAAATGTTTAGACTTACCTCACAGTTCTGATAAGTTAGATCTTTATAATACTATAAGGGTTAAGGATGTTGTACCTAACTGGTCGAGCACAGGATAGAGGAATGGAGGGTTGTCAGAACAATATGTGATGCTGGGCATGAGTTTCATGCACCGACTGGAGGGTGGGAGGGGGATATTGGAGATTTCAGACAAATTGGTTTTGTACTCATTGTTGGATTGGGATGGGGTTTTGGGGCTGTTTTTTCTATTTAGTAATTTTTTTTATCTGGGATGGGGAAGGGGTAGGATATGGTCTGGGCTCTGACCTGTTATGGTCTACCTGACGTTCCTCAGGCTTTCTATTCAGAATAAATCTATGATGGTTAGTTTGGGTTATTGGGGGGGGCAGTTCTGTCTTTTTTCATTGGGAGGGGGTGGGAAGGGGGAAGGAAAGGTTCTCTGGAGGCTGGCTAGTACTTTATAGGAGTTTTTTTAGAGTTACTCTATAATGAGGTTTGTCATCATGTTTTCTTTCACCTACTGGTTGCTCTAGAAGATGGTACATAATTACAGGTATCATTCTTGGAGTGTTAAGGGAGCCCAGTCCCCCGCTAAATGGGCTAAGGTCCTACTACATCACTGGAAGCTACAGGTGGATGTGGCCTTCCTTCAGGAGACCCACCTTCCTCCCACCCAGGTGGTATTGTTTTGACATCCCTGGGTGGGGCATGTTTATGGCGCTGGAATGGATTCCCACAAAAGGGGTGTGAGGCAATTCTAGTGTCCTGTGTGGTCCCATTCCATCTCCTTCCTGAGATTGGTGACCCTCAGGAAAGATATCTTTTTGTTCAAGCCCTATTGGGTCATCTGGAGGTATTCTTAGGGTCAGTTTACGGACCCAACACAGATGATCCCTCTTTTTTCACCCAATATATCTCCATTTTATCCCCCTGGACCTTGCTATTAATGATCCTAGCTGGAGATTGGAACATTGTTCAAGATAATGCCCTGGACAGGTCCACAAAACACAACCAAGACCTCACCTCAGGTCAGAGGGCTCTCCATGACCTGATGGACTCCCTGGGGTTGGCTGACCCGTGAAGGGTCTTAAATCCTGACATCATGGAGTACTCCTTCCTTTCTCTCCCACATAATTCTTTCTCCCAAATGGATTACTTTCTTCTGAGCATGGAAGTTTTACAAAGTATTATTTTATGTTGATACTGTGCCAGGGTAATATCTGACCATCATCCAACCTCAGGTTAACCTTTCTCCCTCTACAACCAAAGATAAGACATGGTGTCTTAACAGTCAATTGTTGAAGTGTCCAGAGATAGTGGAGAAGATCCAACTGTTTATCCCTACTTTTTTCACTATTAACTCTCCCACCATGCCTAGGTTGGACATTTTCTGGGGGGTCTTTAAGTGTGCTCTCCAGGGAGAGTTTTTTCTCCTGGCTACAAAAAGGAAGAGAGAGCTCTCTCAAGCTATCTCTTCTCTTCTACAGTGGATACAAATGGCAGAGCAAAACCCTTCAGAGTCGTCTCCACAGCATGACTGGAAATACCTGGAAACACCCCAGGCTCAATATAATCAATTAATAGGGGAAAAGGTTGAGCACTTAATGTTAAAGACTAAAACTAAATATTTTGATCAGGGAGAGAAGGCGAGTAACCTTATGACTGCATACCCAATAAACTGATAGAATAGTTCCCTCTTTACAAGCTTGTTACCTCACCTAGGGACAGTGTCTCACAATTCCAGGACTTTTATGCTTCCCTGTATGCCACCCCTAAGGAGCCACTGGACCTCTCCCTTTTTTATGCTTTTTTCCAGGACATAGAGTTATCCTCATTACAAGAAGGCCAGATTCAGTTACTAAAAGCCCCATTGACTCTTTCGACGGTCCACACTATGATAGACTCCCTGGTCCCTGATAAGGCCCCTGGACCTAACGGTTTCACTCCAAATTTTTATAAACAATTTAAAGAACTTCCAGCACCATACTTGTTGACTTTGTTCCAATATGTTTTCTCCCATGGCATATCAGACTACACTTTCACAGCTGCCACCATAGTTGTACTCTCCAAGCCAGGCCGTGACCCATTATTGGTCATACATTATCGCCCATCTCATTGATTAACGTAGATCTAAAGATCCTGACAAAAATTTTAGCTACAAGGCTTCACTCAGTATGGACCTGTCTCGTAATAAGGGAGCAGGTGGGGTTTGTATCAGGTAGGCTTTGAATGGACCATGTCCGGAAACTCTTACATTTAATCTTTGTGTCCAGGGAATCATCCTCCCCATTAGTCTTGGCTTCCCAGGATGCGGTGAAAGCATTTGACAGGGTCTCCTGGGAATACCTGTTCAACCTGCTCCCTAGATATGGCTTCCCTAAAGAATTTGTTTGTTGGCTCCAGGTGTTCTACAATCGCCTTTCCACAAGAATGTTTTGCAATGGTGTTCTTTCTGACTCTTTCCCTATGCAGCAGGGCACCTGGCAGGGCTACCCACTATCCGCCTTTTTATTCAACCTGTATCTCAAGCCTTTGTTTAAGAAAATTAATGTGACTCCCCAAGTTCAAGATATCCCAGTGGGTCTAGCACATTATAAATTTTCCATCTATGCAGACAACAAACTCCTGCACGTAACCTCACCCGCCAGCTTATTACCAGCTGTCCTAGATATTATTACCCAGTTTGGTTCACTCTCTAATTACAAAGTGAATCATTCTAAAACAGAAGTCATGCCTTTAAATGCCGCTACTGCTAGGGCAAGTGTGGAGCACCTCGGCTTTCTCTGGGTCAGAGACAGGCTCAAATATTTGGGCCTGTGTCTCAGTACAGACCTCGCTAACCTTAAACAATATAACATAGATAGCCTTTTAGCCCTGCTCCAAGTTGACCTAGACCATTGAACCTTATTGCCCATGTCAGTATGGGATCATTTAAATATCTTCAAAATGAATGTTCTCCCATGTATACTTTGTCCCCTCATTATGCTTGATCTGGCCCTACCCAAAAAGATGTTTATCACCATAAACAGGCTTCTCTCTAAAATTCTCTGGCAAAAACAAACAAACAGGGGAGCATTATCCAGGCTTATGAGATCAAGAGAGGAGGGCGGCTTAAAGGCTTCTAATATTTACCTATACTACCTGGCAATATGCTGTTCATGATATTTCTCTTGGTTGGGTCTGGATACCCCCGTATATATTCCACAATGGTTAGACATTGAACATCATCTTTGCTCTCAAATGAACCTGGACCTCCGAGCCTTGTTGTACATACCCTTTAAACTACTTCCCAGGAATCTAAGATATTCCCCTGTTGATAGTTCACTTTATGCCCACAAGTAGCTCTCCTCCATGTTGAGTTTAGATCTCCGCATTGACATTACTGAACCCCTTGTTGGGAACCTCAATTTAAAAGTAGCAGGGTGGGTTTTGACTGAATCAGCTTGGCTCTTACTAGCAGGCCTTTCAACTGCAGATCTGGCAAATGACAGCAAGCTCCTTACCTTCTTGGATGCCTGCAGGACATTTGCCTGACCCCAATCGAATAGTTTTAATTGCCTTCAACTTCGACACATGTTGCTTCAGCATTTTGGTACGAGTATCTGGTCCAGGTCATTTGGTGACAAATTGCTTAACTTAGTGTCAGAAGTCCCAACATCATGTGTAATTGTTTTTTATCACTCTAGATTGCAGGAGGCTCTTGCATTAACATAAACCACTTTTTTTAATCATGGGATCAGGCTTCCCCACCCCCGCAGGGTCCACGTGATTGGCCGAGTATATGTAACTCCATTTAATGGTATGTTACTGGTTTATGCAATTTCAAATTTTACATAACATGTATAATGCTCCAGTCAAGTTACATAGGATGGGGAAACTAGACTCGGACCTATGTACTAGAAGTGGCAAGGATACTGGCTCCCTCTATCATATCTTCTGGACCTGTGAGAAAGTGGCTCCCTTTTGGGATGATATTAGGTCATGCCTAGACCCATTACTGGGACTTGACCAGGCCTTCACACAAGAGATCTGCCTTCTAGGAGACTATGGAAACCACCTCATGGGTAACCAGAAACCGCATGTTGCCTTAATCTCAGCCTGTGAAAAGAAAATTGTTCTCCGGCACCGATGTGACCAGTTTATTCCCAGTTACCGTGAATTGCTCCAGGAAATCAAATTCATCGTGGGGGGCAGAGTATACAATTTCCAGCCAGATCAATTTCAAGAAGAAATAGGTGCAAGTCTGGGAATCTCTCCACACCCTGTTGACATTAGGGCAGGATGGTGCCGACCATTCTGATCCCTATTATTTTTTTATATAATTATTTTCTGCACTGGCGGATAAATGCTAAACATTTAGTTGATATGATCAATCCTTTTATCTGGGTTAAGAGACTTCCCAGACTTTGAAATTCCCCACAATATGGGACCTAGTCATCCCTTTATATTTCTATGTAATTCTCCTTAACCCCTTTTCCAGCAGTTTAACTTCACAAGGTCAGTCTCCAGAGGTTGGGGGAAGGGGAAGGAATGTTGCCTTTGGTAGTTAATAGTTTGGGAGGGTAAGTAGATAGGACTTAGTGTCAATGTTTATAGGACCTGGTTTTGGATGAACTCTTCAGTTTATTATTGTTTTGTTATTGTTCGGTTTAAATTAGTAACACTACAGTAGTAACGCTGAATTTGTAAAGCAATTTTGTGAGATTCCCTGTTTATCCTTTACAAAATTTAGTGAAAAAAAATCCTCTAAAATTATTTTTGTTATACCTGCAGAAAGAGGCCAGTTCCTATTACAGTAATTAAGTGCCATCTGGTAGATTTTCAACTACACTATCAGATGAGACAGCCCTTTCTGGGTAGCATTGAGCACACTAACAAACAAAACAAAATCCCTAACTAAAGGTTTCATAATTCTCAATAGGGATTTTAAAAAATCCTTAACAATCCTTTGACTAATTCAGTGTTACTACTGTATGCATTGTAAACCTCATAATTGACAACTTCTCCACTCTGCTCACACACTCAGACGGAATGGTTATTCATTTATGTATTCTGTCTGCCTTCTATATAGTCAATAAAGTTTAGTTAATTTGAAAAAAAGACTAATGTCATGCAACATAAAAAGTAACAAGTCATGGTATACAGTATCAAACACCTTGCTCAGGTCCAAGAAGAGTGTGCTGACATTTTTTTTGTGTCTAATGCAACTTGCCAATCATTTGTCACCTTAGTTAAGGTGGATACCATGCTGTGTTTGGATCTAAAGCCAGATTGTAAGGGACTGAGTATATTGAAGGTTTCCAGATGCTCTCCTAATTGAGAATTCACCAGTTTTTCAAGTAGTTTAGAAAAGATGGGTAGGAGTGATATAGGCCGGTAGTTGTTAAGATTGCAGGGGTTGAGGTCACGTGATGGCAGCTTAATGAACAACAGCTAGCTCCTACTGCTCCGCATCCCTCCTGGATATTTCCACTGCAAACCAACTTTTCTAAATCAGATTTCACCTTGGAAAGAGTCTTAAACTGCTAAGAGAGAGAGAGAGAGAGAATATCTAAAAATATGGAGGTATATATGCGCAAAGTGCCTCCACTGCATTCATCTCCTCCCACTCCGAAGAAAGATAAGGCTGCAAAGCAGCCTAAACAACAACCGGCTGCTAGCAGCAAAACTTCAGCAGTGTCATCGGTCCTCACAGAGGAACGCTTCCTGGAGATAATGCAGTCACTCCCGAGCTCCATTGCTGCCATATCTAAAAACTGCATCAGGTGCACTCCTCGATGGACTGTCTGGCAATACAAGTCTCTGATTCAGAGGCACATTTTATTTCTTTGGAAAAAAAGGCAAGATAAAACTGAGTTAGATCGCAACAGTGTGGTGAAAAGGCTTAAAAAAATGGAGGAGAAACTAGAGGATCTTGAGGGCAGAAGCAGACGAAATAACCTGCTTATTCTTGGGATCCCCGGAAGGGAAGAAGGCAATTCCCTGATTCTATTTTTGCAAAAACTTTGTGAAAAGATAGCTGGACCATTGCCGAATGGCCCCACATATACCATCGAAAGAGCTCACAGAGCGCTACGTCCTATACCTCTCCCCGGTTCACTTCCTAGGCTGCTAATCTTTAAATTGCTCAATTTTCTTTACAAACAGCACATCTTGGTCCAAATCAAAACCCTGCAAGGGGTGCAATGGGAGGGTAGGAAAATAGTTGTCACCCAAGACCTAACTCAATCGGTTAGAACGAGGAGACAGGAGCTGCACCCCCTTGTTTCTAAACTAATTGCAGCTCGTAAGCAGTTTTGGGTTCGATACCCAGCCATTCTGCAGGTGAGAATCAATGATCAGTGGCATGCTTTCAATACACAGGATCAAGCACAACTTGAGCTTAAAAAGCTATTACCTGATTTGTTTAAGTGAATAGGCCATCTACTTGGTAATTGAGTGAACTCTTCAGCCTGCTAAATTGCAAGGTTAAAAAACCCGAGTATTGTCCTGGAGCTTTTTACTGATTGTGGTAGACTCTCGGAGACCAGTTGTAGCCAGGGATTTCCTTTCTCTGCAGACTTCCATTAGGCCCAGTGCACTTGAAAGCTTTTGACTTTACTTGTGGCTAAGACTGAATAATTTACCAACATATACCCAATCTCTTGGACATGGTGTGGGACCTTCGATTGTTTATTTTCTTTTATTTGTTCCCATTCGCATGTCTGTGTAAAAGGATTTTACACACCTTTTCTATCCCTTCAATGGGTCCCTAACCATTTTCTTGCCATTTCGTTCGAGGATGTTTATGTGTGTATTAGTGGATGTTCTTTATTCAATTGAATGATTTGTTTGGACTAACTATGGAAGTCATAGATTTATTGCATTCCATTTTATTTTTCTTATTGGCTGACTTTTATTTGTGCCATCCTATGGTAGCCCTCGGATGCAGAATGTCGTTCATATTGGCACCACCGAGTAATGTTTACTCCTGGGGGGATCATCTCCTAATTATCTTTAACTTTTATAATTCTTGAATTTAATGATGTCAATCTTTATATATAATGTTCCGGGGGGGATGTTGGGGAATAGGGAGCAGGGAACGTTGTATCGTAAGGGAGCAAATTAACATCACCTGGCAGTATAGTTAGTGAGTATGGCTGGTAGAACTATTTGCTTAGTATCTCTTATTTGTGATTGAAGTTTAATTGGGGTGTTATAGTTTAATGGGGAAACTTAGTAGTAAAATAGAGGGGGGAACATGCCAAATTTCCTTTTTCTAGACTATAGTTGGTTAATTGTTATTTGTTCAGAGCAAAGCCTCTCAGACCGATTTCTCTTGGTACTATTTCATCTTGATATGCAATAATGGGGGGTCCATATAATATTACAACCTGGAATATCTGAGGTGCCAGAGACAGGTGTCAATGACAAGTGATTTTAAGACATCTATCCCACTTTCATGTTGGAATTGCATGCCTACAAGAAACACATCTAAGGATAGAAGACACATCTCTCCTCTGTAGAAATTGGGTAGGGCAAGCCTATGGAACCAGCATTTCCACCAGTTGCGGGGGGGAGGTTGCCATACTAATCGCCAAAATAGTTCCTTTCAAATTGGTCCAATAAATATGGGATGTAAAAGGGAGATATGTTTTATTGCATGGTGTCCTGCAGTCCCAACTGATCCTGCTAGGGTCCGTTTATGGCCCTAATATAGACTCGCTCCTGTTTTTCTCAAACCTCCTTAACTTAGTCACTCATTTACACATGAGGCTATATTCCTGGGAGGAGACTGGAACATAACACCACAATTCTAATTGGATCGATCTAATGCCAAAAGAGTTGGACTTTCCCCAGCTCAAAGGACCCTCAAAGACCTTATGAATGGAGCAGGGTTGATGGATATATGGAGAATATTGCACCCCATGGAAAAATCTTATACTTTTTTCCTCTTCTCCCCACTTCACTTGTTCTAGGCTTGATTACTTTTTGATTAGTTCCTTTCTTCCTCCAGCAATAATTGACAGCCAGATATATGGTAGAGTAATTTTAGATCATTTGCCTGTTTCTCTTTTCTGCCTGCTAGGTCTTGATATACGAAGGGACTCCTTGTGGTGCCTAAATAATCAGTTACTTAAATTTTCAACCACCCTATTGCATATTAAAGACTTTGTTTCCCAATTTCTTAAAACCAATAAAGATTTGGTTACCAGGCTTGATATTGTATGGGCAGCCCTTACATGTGCATTGTGTGGAGAATGTATTTGCCTTGCTTTCAAAAGGGCCCGACAGTTTAAAACTAAAGTTGATGGTTTGTTGCTTGACATTAAATCTACTGAAAGAAACATTAGCCGTCACTCCCTTGAGGAGGACTGGGGTAAGTTACATATTTTAAATGCTCAATTTTATGATCTTATGTCTCAGAAAGCGGAATTAGCACTAAGATAAATCCCCAAGCCCTTGTGGACTTACGAATAACCTGTTTAATTCCTGCTCTACAGACATGGCCCTTTTTTTGACTGAAGTATATAACTATTGGTTTCTTAATGGATTCTCTGAACAACATTTCCAGGAAGCTATTATTACCCTTATACCTAGACTTGGTAAGGGATCCCCAACATCCAGAAAATTACTGTCCTATATCACTTTTAAATACCGATGTTAAAATACTTGCAAAAGTCCTTGTTAACAGGTTAAGACCCCATACGAGTATTTTAATTGACCTTGAACAAGTCGTTTTATGGCTGGTAGATTTTCTAGTGACCATATATGTCGCTTACTACATTTACTGTCTCTGTCTAATCACTCAGATACACCTGCTGCTTTGATCTCATTAGATGCCAAAAAGGCATTTGACCGAGTCTCCTGGGACTTTCTATTTACGGTCTTGGATAGACTTGGATTCCCTAATAACTTTCTTAGTTGGGTGCAACTTCTCTACAATGCACCTACTGCACATGTCTGGTGTAATGGTTTCCTATCCGATTCCGTCCCATTGCAATGTGCCACCAGACAAGGCTGTCCCTTTTCTCCTCTACTTTTTAATATATATTTAGAACCCTTCATCCAGAAATTAATCTCTACACTGGACCTCCAAGGTATACAGTTGGGTACCTCTCGTCATCTTATTTCTGCTTATGCAGATGACCTACTATTACACCTAGAAAATCCAGCCTGTGGTGTTCCTGCTTTACTCAGAGAAATTGGCATTTTTTCCAAAGTTTCTTTTTACAAGCTTAACCACTCCAAAACGAAAGTTTGTCCAATGAATAGGAAATCCTCACCATCTGATATAGAGTGAACTGATTTGGTCTGGGAATCAAAGTCTTTAACATATTTAGGCCTAAAAGATTTTTAGAGAAATTCCACCAATAATAAAAGAAAACTTCTCTGTCTTAATGGTGACTCTCAAGACAGACTTGGCAAGATGGGGCTCATTATCAATTTTACTGTGGGGTAGAATAGCCACCATTAAAATGAATGTCTTACCTCACATTCTTTTACCCTCTAAATATGCTGGGTATTTTCCTTCAAAAGTGTTGGTTTGCAGATTTACAAACCTTAATTAATACCTTTGGAAAGGAAAGAAAGTCCGGCGAGCCTACTTTAAGCTCACTGCACCAAAGCTACAAAGAGGTCTCTCTCTTCCTTCCTTTTTTACCTATTACTGTACTACCCATATAAGTAAACTTGTCTATTGGATCTTGACCCCTGACCAAAGGATTCCTGGTTCCCTCACACCCCTTTGGCTGGACATTGAGATAGTTTTGGCAGATAACCATCACTGTAATTTGTCTGCATTACTATACTCCCCTCTTTGGCTGTTACCTAAGGCCCTTAGAAATACACCAATTGATTGGTCCCTTAAGGTGTTATTCCAGGTGAAAAACACCGGAATATTAATTGGTACACATCATTATAACAACCCCTAATCAACAACCCAAATTTCCAAATTGCTCAAGCTTCTAGTTCCCCTTTCTTTTGGACCCCCCCACATAACTTGAAATTATGTGACCTGGCTCCTGGAGGTAAAATCCTTTCCGTCTTACAATTTTGCCACAACTTTAATATACAGGACATAAATCCTTTCAAATATTGGCAAACTCGACAAGTTATCTTGTCATTCCTTGGTCAGACTGCTCATACTCCTTCCCCTACTATTGAGCTATATCCAGTACTACTGGTGACAAATCAATCCCATGCAATATCTATGGTATATAAGAAATTGCAAATCCTTGATCATTGCTTACCTAAAGGTATTTCCTATTACTGGATGAATAAGTTGTCTTTACCTGCAGAAATACAAGTCTGGTGCCGCATCTGGTGCAACATATATAGATTTATCAAGCAAGATAGACTCCTCTTGGTGCAATACAATGTGATGCATAATTTATATTTTTCCCCTGATGGATTGTATAAAATGGGAAGGCTTCCATCTCCCCTGTGTCAAAGATGTAATGAATCCCCGGGTGACCTTTACCATATGTTATGGTCCTGTACAAAAGTCTCAACATTTTGGAACAGTATTCAAAACACATTAGATCCATTACTTGGTTTACAGCCTTTATTTACCCCTGAAATTTGTCTTCTTAATAGCTTCCCCTCAGGAACTAGTAAGCGCAGAAAAGCCCACATAGCCCTTATTTCAGCAGTGGCTAAATGAATTATTATGAGACACTGGAAAGATGATTCCTTGCCATCAGTGCTAGAATGGCTTAAAAAAGTTTTATTAGCCCTACAACTTGAACAGCATATAGCTATGCTAACCAATAGAAATCATGCTTATTTAGACAGATGGTGTCCACTGGAAGCCTTACTCATAGTCTGGAAACCCTAGATTATTCCAGATTTAGTTTGTATGTATACACAGCTTATTGATGTAGATATAATCTCTTTATTTTGGCACGGGAACTGATTGTGGGAGGGATAACTGACAGAGTGGGTTATGGGGGGAACTGTAACAATTTTATCCCAACAAGGTTTGATTGAAGACTGGTGTCCGCAATATTGTTTTACTCATGTGTACTGTCTCCTCAGCCTTTACAAGATATCCATGTATGTATTGTATTGTTATTAAACTTGAATAAAGTATATTAAATAAAAGAAAAAGATTGCAGGGTTTACCAGACTTAAAGAGTGGAATAATATATGTGGTTTTCCACACAAAAGGGAGAGACCCTTGTATAAGAGCAAGTTGAAAAGATGGACAATGGGTGATGACAGGAAGCTGTAACCCTGTTTTAAGAAGAGGGGCTCAAGTTGATCAGCTCCTGTGCTTTTTTAGTGTCCCAGAACAATAAGAGGTCCCCAATCTGTTTAAAGGAAACTGGGCTGAAATTAAACTTGGATACTGTTTTGGCAGCTTTTGCAGAAGGGGGTGCATGGTGAGACATTATTATAGGGCTATGCATGAAGTTTTCCTGCAGGGGAGGTATCAAAGGCTTGTCTGGCAGTAGCAAAATAGTTATTTAGTTGTTCTAGGATACATTGTTTACTAGTAAAGGTGTTATCACCAGCAATAATCTTAGAAGGCAGTGATGATGAGGTGCTGTGCCCTTCAATTTTTCTAAGGATTTGCCAAAATTTGCAGCATTGTTTTGGGTTAAGACCAGTGCTGACTAAAAATACTTTGCTTTTTCAGACCTTATGAGTTTAGTACATTTGTTCCTGGAGACTCTAAAGGCCGCCAGTTGGCAGTAAGTTTGGTTTTGCGTTCTCTTTTCCATAAGGTATCCCTATCATGCAAGGCAGATTTTAAGGCATTAGTACACCACGGACATGTCTGTTTTCTTGTTCTGATTTTTACTAGTGGTGCATGCTTGTCAATCACCCTCAGGACAATGCTCTAGAACAGGTTGCAAGCCTCTGCGACTGAGGGTGCAAAATAAAAATGTTGCCATCTAATCTGACTTAAGCCTGACAGAAAATTTGTGTAACTGAATTTGAAGTGACTCCTTTTGTGTTTGAAGCTGGAGGTAGATACAGACTTTGGTAGGGACCTCACCCATGCTATGGCCCTATGATCACTTATGTCATTGTGAAATACCCCACTGTGTGCAATTTTGTGAGGTTTAATAACAAGTATTAGATCAAGTAGGGTGCTGTGTGCAGAATTTTTAGCATTAGGGTGAGTAATGTCAGGGACAAGCTGCGGAAGGCCACGAGCATCACATAAATGGCGGGTATGTCAGATTTTTAGTTTGAGCGATCATCGGTGGGTACGTCGAATTTTTGATTGTAACGAGGGAGTAATGGTCAATCAATTGAATAAATGTATAAAGGGTTTGCACTTGAGGTTGACTCTAATCAAAACTTTATTTACTTGGTTACTTGGTTAGATGGACAAAAGGGGGCCGCGGGCCATCGGGATTGACCTCCACACATGTGGAACATTTAATTGATATGAATATTACCTTTCCCTTATGATTTATATTCTAATTCAATAATCATTTGTCAAGTTTACTTTTGAAAATATCAATGTGTTTACAGTCTATAATATCTTGTGGTAGCGAGTTCCATACACTGGGTGCTCGAACAGTGAAAAAGGATTGCCTTTTATTAGTTCTTGATCTTTCAACCACAAGCTGTTTATTGTGGCACCTAGCCACAATTTTTCTAGTGGTAAATGAAATTCCACACTGAACCATTAGATTTGGATTTTGGATTATCTTAAAGAGCTGAAGTAAGTCACCTCTTAGTCTTATTAATCTAAGTGGGTATGACCCAGTATGTCTCAGTCTTTCTTCGTAATCTAAGTGAGCAAGATGTGGAACTCATTTAGTTGCCCTACGTTGAGTCTGCTCTATTCTCTTTATGTCAGTGACTAGATAAGGACTCCAGAGAGGTGAACCATAGTCTGTGTATGGCCTAATATGGGACCTGTACAAAGTCATAATACATTCTTCAGATTTAGAAATGAAGGTTGTATTTATTCTATGAAGAAGAGCGTTGGCTTGATTCGCTATTTTATTGCAATGTTTGGAGAAAAACAATTTATTATTAATCAATATTCCCAAGTCTTTTTCTACACTAGATTCTCTAATTCTGATATTGTTTAGCAAATAGGTCTGTTTGGGATTATTTTTATCCAAGTGTAGTACTACACATTTGGAAACATTGAAGAACATTGTGTTAGTCACTGCCCAATGTTCAATAATAGCAAGGTCTATTTTTAACTGGGTTTTATTTATCTCATTGTCAAAAGTGCCCCCCAATTTAATATGATCAGCAAATTTAACAATATTTTTAGATTAAATTATCATATCACTAATAAAGGTGTTAAAAAGTGTTGGTCCTAAAACAAAACCCTGAGGGACACCACTAGTTATTTTTACTAAATCTGAAAATTCATTATTTTATGAAATTAGTTTTTCCATAAAATACTAAAGAAGGCCTTTTGAAACATGACAGCAGGACTGCCCTGAGTGGCCATCTCTACTAGGGCTGTGGCTCTGGCATTCCTACTGGCTGGCCAGAGTCACCATCTCTGCCCACCTGCCCCAAACTCTGTTCAGGTAACTGCTTCAGCTGGGTGCTCGGATCCTAAGCTGCACAATTGATTGGTGCATTCTGGCAGAAGACAGCCCTTCTTTGGACACTAAAACCGTGTCTTTGCTGACTGATTGGACTGACTTCTTTCCCTCTATCTAGCTCTGCTTTCAACTTTAACTATTGCCTCTAATTTTTTTTAATTTGCATTCTCAGCCCAATAGTTCAGTTAGCAACTGTTATAGTACAAAATATTTAATATCTTGAATTCTTAGCTCAATCAGTAATTTTAGCAAATGTTATAGATCGAATTTACAATTTGTTTTAGTGATTACAGCCCGTTTAAAGCTATGGTCTGCCAAGTAATTTAGAACTAAATTAGAGTGTTTACAGCCCATTCAAACTAAAGTTTGCCAGGAAAATCTCAGTTCCTCTGGGCCTCCATTTTCTATCCCATTAGCAAGTTATATTGCACTGCCACTAGAGGGACACAATCTTTATCTAAAGTGATCCCTAACTGTTGTTCATATTGCTACCTCACCTTTGTTCTCTTTAAGCATCTGTTAAATAAAGAAAATTAGATCTAGCACCCCTCACCTTACTCCTCTCATCTTTTTTTCTCTTTTTCTCTTACCCCTACTTGCAGAATAGCTGCTGTTATATAGAGATCATATTGTTACACATATGCCCTGCAACATGAAACTCCTTCTCTCCTCTCGCCTCCTTTCTCTACTTCTAGTACTTTATCTAACTCCTCCAGTTGGTCTCTACTTGCAAATGCTGAATAACTTGCCTTCTACACCCTCCTATCTCCAACCTCCTACTTATATCCTCACTATCACTCCCTCCTCTCCCTTTGAACTATGGTCATGTTCTCCCTATATCCCTCATGCTTCATTACTAACTGTCCCACCCTTCTTTGCTGCTTTTCATCTCCTGCTCCCCTACTCTCATGCGCATTACCCTGCCAGTTTCACTGGTTTCTCAACATCTAACTCTAAATGCCCCAAGCATCACTTCCCCATCTAAGTTCTACTCTTGCTGTCCTATGGAGATATCCACCCCAACCCATGTCCATCTGCATCTCATGCCTAGAATGCTCTGTTATTTACTGCGGCCCCTTCTATTGCTCCCACTGTCCTCCTGAAGGGTTTCACAATCCTTCATCTAAATATACGTAGTCTGTTGCAAAAAATCAACCTTCTACAAGCTATGGTGGCCACTCTAAAGCCTGACATGCTGATCATCACAGAAACTTAGCTACAGAGCATGATCTCAGATCTCCCGGTCTCCATTCCTGGCTACACCCTCCTGAAGCAAGACCAAGCAAGTAGAGGTGGTGGAATTGCCATGTACGTTCTTACATCCCTCCAGTATTCTGTTATTTAATCCTCCACTAGCCTAGCATCCTACAATGCACTGGCTATTTATTTAACTCTGTCCTTCATCCTCCCCACCTTTATAGCCAGCATTTACTGTCACCTAAAAGACCAGACCTCTATTGTTCTTGATCTCATAACCCCCATTGCAGCCCTTCCTAGCTCTCATGAACTATACATCTTGGGTGACCTTAACTTAAACTGGCTGTCTCCCAAGGCATCCAAAATACGTAATGATCTTGGAGCCCTGAACCTCTTACAATTGATCTCAGAACCCACCCACCATAACCATAAGACACAAAATCACACCCCGATCAACTGGGCTCTTACCACCCACCCCCACAGAGTAATTAATTCTGGCATCCTCCCAGATGTTCTCAGTGATCACAACTCAATATTCATTGTCAGGAAAATCCACAGATCAAAATCTCCACATAAAACCTTGCAACTTTGCTCCTTCAAATCCCTAGACCTTAAACTTCTCCTGCACAACTTATCTCTCTCTGACTGGTCTCCCTTAGTCTCCTACCTCTCAGTTGATAAGGCTCTAGCTTATGTCAGAGAAATATTCATTGCAAATTAGAATGCCTTTGCCACTCTCAAACAAACCAGGGTTAGGGGTAACCACCTACTGTGGATAAGTCCAGAACTCTTAGCCTGTCTTAGGGCCAGAAGTCATTTCTGGACATGCCACAAATTCACCCAGCTTCCTAGTGACCTCACAGACTACCACAAGCTCTGACATGCCTGTACCAGGGCAACAAGGCTTGCCAAGTCTGATTACTTCAAAAATGCTTTCCTCACTAAAATAAATTCCCCTTCCTAGTTTTGAAAGGTGGTTCATGCCTGCCCTCTTTACCCCTTAGTCCTACCCCTCCCCAGTGCTAAAGGTAAATTGCAATCTTGTAGCTGACTCCCATGCTGTAGCTGTGAAATTTAACTCCTATTATACCTCTTGTGCAACCAAACTGCTGAAGTCCCTCCCTAACTATGCCTCTCCCTCCTCCCTCAAATGTCACAGCTGCCCCTCTATCCTCCCCCCAAAAACACTTCACTTCCTATTTCACAACACCCTTCCTTCTCATTCTCTTCAGTCTCCCCCACTGGTACTCTAAATGCCCTCCTCACCATCAACCCCCTCAAAAGGATCTTCCCCAGATGACCTTGACCCTAAACTCCTCTGTCTCTCTCTCTCTCTCTCTCTCAGTCCAGGCCATTGCCTACCCCCTCTCCTTAATCTTAATTCTCCCCTTCTCAACCTCCGATGTCCCTACCACATGAAAGCATGCAGTGGTCCTCCCCGTACCTAAAGGTGGAGACCCCTCATCCCCTGGCAACTATCACCCCATCTCATGACTTCCTATCCTAGCCAAACTACAAGAACATCTAGTCCTCTCTCAACTCACCTCCTTTCTACCTGATACCTCCTTCTTCACCCTGTTCCAATCTGGTAGCATGAAAAAACACCCTACCACCACCTCCCTACTTTGGCTCACTGACTCCATTCTCTCTGGGATGGACAATGGCCAAATCACCTCAGCCATATTTGTTGACCCTGCCAAGGCTTTTGAAACTGTTTCCCACTACCTCCTTGGTTCCCTCTCATCTGCTGGTCTAACCCCTTCTGTCACTAACTGGTTTAAGGCCTATCTTACTGGTAGAGTCCAATCAGTTAAGATCACAGATGACATCTCATCACCCCTCCCAATCTGCACTGGCATCCCTCAGGGCTCCATGCTTGGTCACCTTCTATCCTCCATCTTCCATAACGACATGCCATCTGTCTGCTCCCCCCACCTCTGCCATACACATGTATGCTGATGATACTGCCCTGTATGCATCTGACTCAAGCCTAGCTGAGGTCACATCCAGCTTGTAGCATAACTTCAACAAGGTCCAGCTCTGGTTTGCAAACCATCAATTATTCCTCTATGCCAAGAAGACAGTCTCCATGACCTTTAGCACAAGGCAGAGACTCTCTGGGCTTCCCTCCCTGCCCACTTTCCACACTCTTGATGGGACATAGAAACATAGACTTTGATGGCAGAAAAGGACCGCTAGGCCCATCTAGTCTGACCATTTCCCTACCTACAGGATAGGCCTCAGATCCTAGTTAACCAACAGCCTATTTCTTCCTACCCCCCACAAGAATTGCCTTATGTCTGTCCCATGCATTCTTGAATTCTCCCACAGTTTTAGACCCCACAACCTCCTCAGGAAGGTTGTTCCATGCATCCACTACCCTCTCTGTGAAATAATACTTCCTCACATTGCCCCTGAACAGCCCTCCTTCTATCTTTAAATTGTGTCCCCTTGTTCTTGCACGTCTCTTTTTCTGAAAGATGCTACCCTCTTGGACTTTGTTGATTCCACTGAGGTACTTAAAAGTTTCTATCATGTCCCCTCTCCCTTCTTTCCTCAAGGGTATACATATTAAGCTCCTTTAGTCTCTCCTCATACGGCTTCTTTTGCAGACCCTGCACCATTTTAGTTGCCCTCCTCTGGACTGCCTCTATCCTGTCTATGTCCTTGCGGAGATGGGGTCTCCAGAACTGGACACAGTACTCCAGATGGGGTCTCACCAACTGTCTGTACAGAGGGATAACAACTTCCCATTTTCTGCTGATGATGCCTCTCCCTATACATCCCAGTATACTCCCAGCCCTCCCTACTGCCTTCTCACATTGCTTGCTAACCTTAAGGTCATCTGATATGATTACCCCCAGGTCCCTTTCCTTTTTTGTTGTTGTTACTACCTCCCCACCCATTGTGTATTCTTCCCCTGGGTTCTTGTTTCCCAGGTGCATTATTTTGCATTTCTTTGCATTGAATCCTAGCTGCCATACTTCTGACCGTTCCTCCAACCTTGTAAAATCCCTTTTCATCCTTTCCACGCCTCCTTGTGTATCAACCCTGTTGCAGATCTTTGTGTCATCTGCAAAAAGGCATACTTTTCCTTCCAGTCCCTCTGCAATGTCACTGATGAAGACATTAAAAAGGACTGGACCCAATACTGAACCCTGCGGTACCCCACTAGTAACCCCCCTTTCTTCAGAGTGGACTCCATTTACAATTACCTTCTGTGTCTTGTTGTCCAGCCAATGTTTTACCTAGGCTACCACCCTGGGACCCACTCCCAGGCTGGTTAATTTGACTCTTAATCTTTGTGTGGGACTGTGTCAAATGCCTGCTAAAGTCTAGGTAGGCCATGTCCACAGCCCTCCCTGGTCTACTACTTTGGTCACCCAGTCAAAGAAATCTATTAGATTCGTCTGACATGACCTTCCCGCTGTGAACCCTTGCTGCCTTGGGTCCTGTGCTCCACTGGCCTCTAGGTACTCAACTATTCTTTCCTTCAGAAGTGACTCCATCACTTTCCCTACCACAGAGGTCAGACTGACAGGTCTGTAGTTTCCTGCCTCTGTCTTGGTCCCACTTTTGTGAAGGGGAATCACATCCGCCTTCCTCCAGTCCTCGGGTACCACACCATCCTCCCATGATTTATTAAAAAGAGTAGCCAGTGATTTCACTAGGTCCTCCCTCAATTCTTTTAGAATTCTTGGGTGAATTCCATCAGGACCCATTGCTTTGTCCACCTTTAGTTTTAGGAGTTCTTGCAGAACCCTTTCTTCTGTGAAAGGACCGGGATCGACCCCCATATCAAGAGTGCTTCTGTTAATTGGATTAGGCACTTCCCCCTCATCTTTTGTGAATACTGAGCAGAAATATTCATTCAGTATTCCTGCTTTTTCACTGTCCCCCTCTGCCCACCCACCGTTCATTCTATTCAGCCTCACTATCCCTCCCTTTGTCTTTCTACGCTCGCTGATGTACCTCTAAAAGGTTTTATCCCCCTTCTTAACTGAGTTGGCTATCTTTTCCTCAGTTTGGGCCTTTGCTATTCTGACTTCTCTCCCTGCTTCCTTCTGCCTTAACTGGTACAGCTCTCTGTTCTGCTCCTTCTGTGTTTCCTTATACTTCTGGAATGCTATCTTTTTCTTCCTGACTTTCACAACCACCTCTTTTGAGAACCATAGTGGCTTTTACTTTCATTTTGATTTGTTTATTTGCTTCACACAAAGGCTTGTTGCCTCTGTGATGGCAGTTTTGATAATTCCCCATTGTTGCTCCACACCTCCTGTTTGCTAGTGCTTTTCTGAGGCACTCTCCCATCTTGCCAAAGTCAGCCCTCCTAAAGTCCAGTACCCTCACTTTTGTATGGCTTGACTCTGTAGCTGAGTTTAACGTGAACCACACTGTTTGATGGTCACTTGTCCCAGATGGCAACCCACTTCTAGATCTGAGATCCTCTCACTGCCTCCGCTTGACAGTACAAGGTCTAGATTGCTCCCTCACGAGTGGGTTCCGGAACTAGCTGTCTAATGCCTGCCACCTGTAGGGCATCAAGAATGGCCCTGCTTTGGATGTGGCTGCAGCAAATGTGCTCCAGTTAACATCTGGCATATTCAGGTCTCCCATCAACAGTATTCTCCTTTCTCTGCCATTCTAAGAATGCCTTCTATCATATCCTTGTCCATTCCTTCCCCCTGACATGGAGGTCTGTACACAATCCCTGTGCAGATTGTGGTGCCCTTTCCAGTCTCCAAGGTGACCCACAGTGCCTCCTCTGCTCCCTGTTTACTCTTTTGTTCAATTGCTTTTATCCCTTCCTTTACATAGAGAGCTACTCCTCCCCCACTTCTCCCCTGCCTGTCTCTCCTGTAGGTTATGTACCCTGGTATGTTAACATCCCAGTCATACTTCTCTGTGTACCATGTTTCTGTGATTGCTACGATATCCAGGCATCCCTCTTCCATTAAGGCCACCAGCTCAGGGAGCTTGTTGCCCAGACTACAGGCATTGGTACTCATTACCCTCCATTTCCTGATGGCCTTACTCCCTTTTGCCCCATCCCTGTCCTTCTTGCCTTTGTCACTTTCTCCATTTACCCCTGCCCTTCTCCCTATCGACAGCTCTATGTTGGTGTTTGCTGCACTTACTACCGTGATTATTTGGGGGGGCTAGGATTTTCCTGCTCCTTTCCAGTGCCTCCCCCCTTGGCTAGTTTAAAAGCTTGCCAATGAAGCATTTAAACCTATCACCTAGGATCCTGGTTCCCCGCCTGGACAGATGCAGCCCATCATGTCAGTATAGGCTTGCATCACTCCAGGTGGACCCCCAGTCCCCAATGAAGCCAAATCCCTGAGCTCACAAGTTTTCAACCACTGATTGAATCCTGCGGTGCGGAACACCCTAGCCTCTCCTATGCCATACATGGGTAGCACCTCTCGAGAAGGTTACCTGCAGTGCTACTTGACTAAGGCCCCTCCCAATTCCACAAACTCTTCCTGCACTTCTCTAACCTTTCTTAGCCAGATCATTTGTTCCCAGGTGGACAATGACATCCAGCTCCCTCCCTGTGCAGCTGCTCCGGCAATCCTGAGGATTCACTCCCTGTCCTCAAGCCATGGCACCAGGCAGGCACCTTACCTCCCTCTCCCCTTCCTCCCCCAGTTCTACCTTCCTAACAATGGAGTCCCCCACCAGGAGTTTTTTCCTTCCCTGCTGGGTCCCCTGCCACCCTCCTGTGGGTCTCCTTTGTTGAGGTTCCCAGCATCCTCCTTGGTCTCCACTGTGGGTGCCTCCATAGAGGAACCACACTTTGCCAGAATGGCATAGGAATTGTGGAGAGGTACAACTGGAGGGATGTGCCTCTGTTCCACCACCTCACCCTCCCTGAGCCCACTGTGGTCCAACTGCTCCTCTTTTGGCAACCTCTGAGGCAATGGCAGTGGCACTGGTGGTCCCTGGATGGAAGAGGAGGTCCCACAATCTGACCAACTCAGCCTGGAGATGAGCAACCTCCTCCCTCAGCCCAGAGAGGTGCCTGCAGATGGGACAACACCACATCCTCCAGAACATCTCCCGGAAGACTGCTGCTCCACAGCCACTCCACTGCACCACTCCAATCATGTCTTATTTCTGGCCCCTTAACTGTTTGCAATCCGTACTCTTTCCTCTGTTTCATATTTTCTCTCTTTCCTTACTTTCTGCCTGTGTGCCCTTTAAGCTCCTGATTGTCCTGTTCTGAGACAAGAATATCCTATATTTCTCAGAAGACCACTTACTTGCTCAAAGGCAGACCTCCAGCAGCTAGAGGGGGCCGGAGAGCTACTCTTGCCCTTCTAGGATGGTGGGTCCTTGGTGGTTCTGTGATCACTTACTTCCTGCCCCTAAACAGGAAGTTCCTGTTGTCAGTCAAATCCTGTGCCTATAAAAATAGAACTAGCTTTGGGTGGGGGGGTGGAGGGGAAGGAAGGAGGGCAATATAGTCCCAGCAGAGAAGTTCAGTCACACAGCAGTCCTTTCTCCTGGTGTATTCTGCCAAGCTATTTGACATTACTTGAGGACACCTCGTCCTTCATATACCTTGGGGTCTGGTTAGACCAACACCTCCACTTCTCTAGACGCATTGACGCCATCCAGAAAAAAATGTGCCCTAAGCTCTGTGCCTTGCTCAGGAACAGTAGTTGCATCCCTTCTGAGGCTAGGCATGAGCTTGTCCAGAAGATGATCCTCCCCAATTTTTACTACTGCAATGTAGTGTATGGCGCTGCTCCTAAGTCCTTCCTGACCAAATTGGACACTCTCTTCAACTCCTTCTGCCACTTTGCCCTTGATGCTCCCTCTCGTACCCACCACTGTGACCTCTATCGAGCCCTTTCCTTCCTCTCCCTTACAAATAGATGCCTCTCACACTTCATTAAATTCACCACTAAGCACTGACTGAGTGAAATCCCTTCCTATCTCTGCCTCTCATTTATAACACCCCCTCCTCCTTCCCACTCCCTCAGATCTACTGACATTCGCACACTAACTGTCCCCCACCACTCCACTCTCTCTGGCCAGTCTGGGTACTCTCACCATTTCCCTTAAAAATGGATCTACCTCCCCAAATCCAACATTCCTCCTCTCTCTATTCCATCAACACTGCCATCTTCAACTATCTTGCACTTAATTCTTCCTGTTATGACCCACCTTAATTTCCTTCATCTTGCTCCTTACAGTTCATCCCGCTTCAGAATTTACCCAATACCTCTATCAACTCTACTGCCTCTACTGACCCTAGCCCCTCCTAGGTACTAGTTCCCATACCTTTTACCCTTCCCCTATTCTCTCCCCCTTTTGCCCTAGCCTTCACACTCCCCTTGCAGGGTTCTCAGCATCCTGAAGGGGTTCTATAGTGCCTAGGCTTGCCACATTTTCTTCCCCTATCTACCTATCCTTCCCTTGCAGGGTCCCCAGTATCCTGGAGGGTTCCTTGGATCAGGCCTCATCCCCTCCCAGGTGTTATTTCTCATTCCCTCCCTCTCATGATCCCTCTATAACTACAACACCTAACCGCAGGAGGGTTTACAGTTGCCTGAACTTCCCTGCCCCCTTGCAGGATTCATCACATCCTGAAGGGTTCTCTTTTTGGGTCAGGCCTTATTTTCCCTCCTAGGTGTTAATCATACTTACTACCTCTCTGTCTCTTTCCCTCTCTAATCCCTACTCAGTCCCCTGTCCCCTTGCAGGGTTCCCTGCATCCTGAAGGGGTCTGTCCAGGACACAACTCTACACTAATTGTCATCTCTTCCTCTCTCTCTCTCTCTCCTCTTATTTCATGATAACACTTGTGCACTTATTACCATTTCACTTATTAAGTGTTCTCACAAATTACATATGTATACACTACTGTTTGTAACAACTGCCTTAATTAATTGTATGCTATGTTGATATTTGTAACTGGAATGTAAAATGTCTCATCCCTATTGTACCCCTTCCCCCCAGGGCATACCAGGGGATGAGCAACCTGTTGCTCAGTGTGTCTTCCTGGTAAAACATTTCAATAAATAAATAAATAAGAGATACATTTTTTTAAGGGCTTGGAGCAGGGTGAATTCCAGTTCAGGTTAAAGTATCCCTTAATAATCTATTCAGAGCTAGGGACTTTGAGCAACTTGCAGAGGTGGGTAAATATTTCAAGGCCCCTGGACAGAGGTCTGTAACAACCTGTGATGAGTATAACCTCATCAGATGGTAAGAAGACTTTTAAGGCGAGGCTTTCAACCTCGTTTGGTACAGAGGATGAGTCAAGAACTGATAGAGTGTATTTGTCCAAGGCATATATTGCAACCCCACCTCCCCCCGACTGCCTATCCACCCTAAATATATTGTAAGAGGGGATGTTAATGCTATGGTCAGGAGCTGAGGTTCTCAGCCAGGATTCTGTAATCACTAACACATTAGGCTTAGTGTGACAGGTCCAAGCCTGAATATATCCAGCTTTTTGAGTAAGCTGCAGGCACTGACATGTAGTAAGCTCATGCCTTTTAAGTGTAGTAGAGTCATGGGTGCTGCAATAAGTGATGGGGGACAGGTATTTAGTTCAATATTTTTGGAATATAATAAAAGTAGTAACAGAAGTTTCTTGAGTCCATTTATTATGACTCTAAGAAGCAGAAGACGTCTCTGTTTGGAAGGAATAGGGGTGGTTGGGGATATATAGGGAGCGGCATAATGATGGAGAAGTGATAATGCAAAAATTGCCACATGGGCAGGAGGCATTAAGGAACCATGAATGTGGTATGGTGATATGAGACAAGGGGTAAATGCTATATGTCCCTGATAGTCTGTGCCAGAAGCGTATTTCGCATTAGACATAGAAGGTTGGCCCGTACTATTGATAGGACTATCTCGTGAGGTGGAGGGGCTAATAGTAAAATACAAGGTGCTTAAGATGAAACAGAGCAGTAAGGTATGCCTCACTTTGTAGAGCTCCATGACCGTTGTTGCCCAGTACTGGGTGTGATGGGGAGAGAGGCAAGAAAGGACAGATTTATCAGTGAAGCTAAGAAGCAAAGGATAATATAACTGTAGTGGAAACAGGGGCGATAATGTAGAGGGGAATTGCACAAATGTCTGAATCTGCTCTCAGAGAAATGTATATATGGGGGGTGTCGCAGGAAAGATTGTGGGAAACTAAAAAAACTAGGGCTAGTTGTTACTACTGGGATGGCCTAGTGGTTTGGGTTACTGACTGTGGTGCAGAGAGATAGGGGTGGATTGAATATTACATAGGTATAGATTGGAATAGAGATGGCTGTGGCAGGGTTGGAGTGACTACCACCACAACAGATGTATTTTATATTATATGTTTCAAGGGCCAATATATGGGGGTAGGGGTCCCAGGGAAGATTATGGGAAACTAAAAACTAATGCTAATTGCTACCACTGGGATGGCATACTGCTTAGGGGTTACTGACTTTGGTGTAGTGGGTCAGGGGTTTGAATCCGGGTGCACCAGAGAGATGGTTTGATGGATTGAATATTACATAGATATGGAGTGGAATAGAGAGGGCTATGGCAGGGGTGGAGTGACTACTACCAAAACAGGCATATTATATATTCCAAGGGCCAATATATTGGGGGAAGGGAGTATCCCAGGGAAGATTATGGTTGCATGCTTCTGGAGCAGGAAGGGGACCTAGAATTTGCTGGTACCAGGTCAAAATAATACACCATGAAGAGCGCTACAGGAACTGCTCTGTGTGAAGCACAAAAGGATTTAGAGTGACAGGGATAGAAAAGTGGTAGGGAATTACTGCTACCCCTGTCACTCTGCACTTCACCTGGAAGGGATCAACTAGCTGTGTGCTGGGGTGCCTGGCTGAGCTGCTCTTGTGGTGGAGTGGCTACGGCACTAGCATACAACAAAACAGGAAACCTGGGACTGTGGTTCGGGTCTGGCTAGGTCTCCTCCTGCTGAAACTTTTATTAAAAAAAAAAAAAAAACTTTTACCCCCTCCCAATTTTCTCCCCATCCCCGAAGTCCACGACACCTAGAAGTTGATTATTTTAAGTCTGGGGGGTGTGGGGCTGCAGGAGGAAGAACCCCCCGTAGAAACAAACAAGTTCCATTGTATTCAATGGGGCTGCACTTTTTCTGTCGGGTCGCTGTTGTACCTGATGTTGTTTGGGATGCCACTGTTTTTCTTGTAGCATGTATTGCTGTGTGGTTATTGTTTGCAGTAACATGACCCTGTATCAAATTTGCTATATGTGGGAGGTTTGCCTGCTGTGAAGTGTGCAACTATCTCATAATGGGCTATGAGAGAGAGGTGATATACCCATTCCATGAAGGCTGCTAGCTCTGGGTCTTTCCACTGTCAAAGGAGTAGTTTTGGCTGCCTCTAGTACTCCTGTGGCCCAGAGATTTTATGTGGGTGAAAGAGGTGAGTCAGGTGGAAGGATCCCCAGTAAGACAAAGTGTGGATCCTTTGCCCTGGGTAGTGGGGCAATTTCTATACAGTATGCCCAGATTGAATTCCAGTAGATTTCCAAAGTGGGACAGTAAATAGAAAATGCAGGAGGCAGTTGCTATGTGATAATAGGCCAGATTTATGCAGCCATAATGGGGTTCTATATCCCCTGTGGGGTATCTTATACTGTAAAGTTTTTGCCTGGACTTCTCGTAATGACTTGTAGGTGCATGGCCAGATGGCGTCCTATTCATTTGAGGGATGAAGATGTGAATATCACACTCCAATGCCTCCATAGGGCCCACAGATTAAGTTGCACCTGTGAACGTACAGTAGAATACAGGGCTTTGATCCTGGGAGATGGTATTTTAAGGGATGGAAGGTTGTCTAGTCATTTCTATAAAGGAGTAGTAGGAGGTTTGGAGTGGGTCCTGGAGATTTTCACCCTCAAAAGGACTCTGATCTGGAGATATCTCCAAAAGTGGATTCAGGGGGTATTGCTAAGTGAGAGATTACAATACCTCAGTATGAGAGTGGTATGGGTCTCCCAGTGACATGATGCCTTTTTCCTTCTAGTACTCCCATGCCAAGGACTTGCTGTCAATGCAGAGGTCTGGGTTGTCCCAGAGAGGGCGAGTGCAAGTGGCATGGGGGAGTCCAGCCTACTTTAGTGGCATATCTGTTCCAGATTGTTTTTGTGTATCTTGCTCTGAGTGATACTTCCCAGGGTAGTTTCCATTATGGGACTAGAAGAGAGGGAGGGGAGATTTACTTGTGCCAGCTTCAGGAACAGCCATCTAGGAAAGAGAGAAACAAGATCTGGTTTCAGACAGGAGAGGGCTTGTCCCAGTATCACATAATCATGCTGCTGCTTTAAATTGGGGAGGCCAAAGCCCCCTTTTCTCCAATGTCTCGTCAGGGTTTGCAGCTTTATTTTTTTTTTCACTGTCCCAAATAAATGCTAACATCATCAGATTCCTGCTGTCTCTCCTTCTATACATAAGTACTGTAAACCTGACCTGTTCTTTTGTTCTACCTTATTTCTTGCATTCACAGTTACATCATGACTATAACCTCATTAGGAGAATCTGCTCACCATTTTAGCAGCTTTCTTTATGGAATCACAGTCCTGGCTACAATTATGCTTAAGTCTCATGAACTGAGGCTTCAGGATATTCCTAATGGTGTGGCAGGGGAGGCAGCTGGAGGCATGCAGCACAGTATTCCAGTCTGTATGTTTCCTGAATAATTCTGTATGTATAGTGCCATCCTGTATTTGAAGATTACCTCCTCACAGTCACTAGTAACAGTTAAGCATAAGTTTGGATTACAGACATACATGTATTGCACAAAGCTTTTCAGCCGTTTCTCTGTACCCCACCACATCGTCAGGACATCGTCACTATGTCAACAAAAGAGGTCAATAAACTCAAAAAAGTGGTTGGTATTCTGGTCATAAATTATCTCTTTTTCCCACTGTCCCAGATACAAAAATGCTTAGTTGAGAGCAAAGGACGCTTCCATGTCAGTATCCATTGGTGATAATATTTCTCTTGAAATATAAATGAGTTGCAGTTAAGCACTAACTCTGACAGTCCCACTATGAATTCTCTATGTTGTTCTGACAAATTGGTACAGGACTCCAACCAAGTAGGCACTACCAAACCCCCCATGGGGTGTGTTAGTGAATAGTGACTCGATGTCCATTGAGAGAAGGAGCCATTCTTCTTCCAATTTTAAATCCCCCAGACTGCCCAAAATTTCCATGGTGTCCCTCATGTACGAAGGTAACATCTTCACAATGTCCTCCATACAGGCATCTATATATTGTGAGAGTGGTTCCATGAAGGACCCAATACCTGCCACTGTTGGGTGTCCTGAGGGTTGTACCAAACTTTTTTTTTGGCAGTACATGTATGGATTCCCTGATAAGATGTTCCATTGTCAAAAATTCAAGGATATCATGGGAACTAATACCATTATCATAGGCATTATTGTCTGGTTATTTAAGGACCTCTTGAATATAATCATCTGTGTTGAGAACAGCAATTGAACTTCCCTTATCTACTGCAGCTATGACTACAGTTCCATAGTTCAGATTTTTTTCCATGTAAACACCAGAGGTTCAGTTTCCAAAGATCCCTTAGATTGACACAATTTGTGGTGATCTAGGGCTGCAGTGAACTGCTGGTGCATCAGGTACCCTGTGCCCAATTTTGTAAAATCAGGGATCCCTGTGCTGAAGACCTGGGAGTTGCTGCAGCTGCAGGGCTGTGCCAAATATTGGGCATGCCTGCAGAATTTGATGGAGGGCTCTGTCAACCCTTCCCAGTGCAAGCCTACATGACCCGCAGATGTGGGTGGGGAGAACCCTGGATGGAAGGTGGGGAACAGGGGCTGCAGGGGCACTGAGGGTGCCATAAGGTATGAGGAGGGCATGGCTGCAGGTAAAAGGAGTGGATGAGGCACCTGGAAGAGGTTCCATTGGGCATATAAGACAGCCAAGGGACCGGGTGGGAGGGTTGGCATTATGATCCTATTAAGGTGGAAGCAGCCCTGGCACTTGCTTCACAGGTCTGTGGGTTCTGTGGGGCAAGTGCTAGGGCTGCTTCCACCTGGACCATGTCATCTCTGCCAGGTGCCTCCTCTGCTTCCTATACCTGCTGCTGTGCCCCCGTCATGCCCTATGGAACCCTCAGTGCACCTGCAGCCCCTGTTCCCCATCTTCCTGGCCCCACAGCTCACTCAACACCCTGCCAAGCAATGGTGCAGGACACCTAGACCACATCCTGGCTGGTCAAACCTGAGCCCCCTGTTGCAGCCATGGCAGGGCTTGCAAAATTGCAGAAATGGTGATGTTGCAGTCCCACTGTGACATGAGCCTCCTTGTGACCTAGCTCAATGTGATTTGGGTCACAAGGCTGGCACAGTGCCACTTTGGTGCAATGATTCCCCTTTTTCACATAGACCATGCTTGAAAATAGGGATTGCCACATCTTGTGACCCAAGGTGCCAGTTGCGTCACTTATGTTTGATGCAGGCACCTTGCATCTTCCTCTGCACTTTGAAAATCGAGCCCCTGTTCTTTTAAATAATCTAGCCTATCCCTCTCAAATGTTCAGATTTTAGTAGCTTTTATTTTCTCATTTTGCCTTGAAATCACTAATTGTGAGGCAGGCTCCAAATTGAGGTAGTCAGGATGTGCTTTGTACTTTGCTACTGCTGCCTCTTTAACGTCCTGTTCAGGCTGTAATTTCCCTTGCTGGTTTATATAGTCTTTAATGATAGCCTCCAAGAAAAGCAGAGAGGTCCTTTGCATAGCCTCCCTCCATTCAAGCATAAAATCCTTTCTATCTTGCCCATTTCCATGCAATTTAATTACTCTTAGGCCTTCTGGCACCCTATCTACAGGGGCATATGCTTCAAGGGAGATTCTGTTCCAGTATATCTTTCTTGCTTTAAGGATACTTTTCTCTAGCTGCTAGAACGCACTCTGTATATCTGATGGTGGATTGGAACTATTAGCAGTTTATGTCGTGATCTCTGTGTCAAGGTCTTCCTGCAGGAATGGATTGCTAGTCCCCCCTTCCCCATTTGAAAAAGCTGCTGCAGCAAAAGAGCCATTGGCTTCCATCACAGACACCCTCTGGTCTATAGGACAAGTGAGTTTAAAAAGGGACAACCGCACAATAAATGCTGGGTTGTGAGTGAGAAAAGCTGAAAACAACAGCAATATGAAACAAAGTCCAGTCAGAGCCACTACAGCTGCTAATATGAAAGTTGCAGTGCCAAAGCACTGTAATACAAATAGTACTGATAGGCTATTGTGCACGTTAGGAAAAATACATGCAAAAGTCCTGTCATTTGATTGCTGTTTACTGTATGACAAACAGTACAGAAAGGCCAAAAGTATGATGCAACCAATGGAATAAGTGCTGGAACACAGCATTTGGGCACATCCAATATATTTCAAGTTGTCTGAATGGCTCTGCATCTGTTTTATTAATTCGGTCTACGTTTGATGTTTAGGACCTTTAGTAGCAAGTGCATTACTGGTGACTGGTTCTCAGCTGGTTTGTAGTCGATACTCTCTCCTAGGTAGCAGAGTCCTCCTAACTGCAAGTATATTTTGAACCTCGGTGCTTAGCTACAAAAATAAAGCGCTGACCACAGAAAACTCACCCCTTTCCCCATTCACACCACATATTCATTTAAACCTCATATTCATTTCTCAGTCAATTGCTATTATATCTGCTACAGTGTGATATAAAAAATTTTGTAATAATAATAATAATAAATTTTATTTGTCAAGCTCAAATCATAAATACCAAAGCGCTGTACAATCTTAAAACTTTAAAAACATTTTAAAACACTCTAAACTTGTTAACAGATATCAGTAAATGTACACATCCAAATACCCTGTCAGAAATACTAGATAAAAAATCAGGGAAGGCCAGCTGGAAAAGGTGTGTTTTAAAAGAAATTTTAAAACTCTCCACTATCCAGCACTGTCGTATACGACGCTGTAGAGAATTCCACAGGGTAGGGGCAGCAATGGCAAATGCCCAAGCCACAGACATCTTCAAGCAAACCCTGGGAATCTCTAGCAATCCCTCATCAGCTGAGAGGATCAGTAGGAGGGGGCAATAGGGTTGTAGAAGCTCTTGCAGGTAACTTGGACCTGAACCTTATAGGGCTTTATAAGTCGGTAAACTGACTTTAAAAGTGATCTGCCACTGAACAGGCAGCCAGTGCAGAGTGTGCACCACAGGGGAAATATGGCTGAATCAAGATGATGCAGACAGTAACTTGGCCACAGCATTCTGAACCAGCTGCAAGCAATGAATATCTACCCCAGGAAGCCCTAGGTAAAGGGAGTTACAGTAGTCAAGGCGCGAGGTCACGAAAGCGTGGACCAAAGTTAGGAGATCGCCAGATGGAACAAGGTGCTTAATCCGGGTGATATTCCCCAGGTGATAAAATAAGGATTTGACAAAGGCTGGCACCTGAGAATGAAGTGTCAGCCCATCGTCAAAAACCATGCCCAGATTCCTCACCCATTCAGAGGTCAGCAGCTGAAAGCCCCCAATCCACAACCCAGCAGGCCATCCAGCAGCTGACCCCTCTATCCGGTGACCCGGCTCCACCACTAACACCTCCATCTTGGCAGAATTTAGCTTTAACCAGCTGGAGTTCATCCAGTCTTGGATTGCAACAAGACAGTTGGAAAACAGTGAGAGTGTACTATCATGGTCAGGCACAAAAGGTAAGTACAGCTGAGTGTCATCTGCATAACAGTGAAAACTCGGCCCTACCATCTCACAGTGTCTCCTAATGGTAGCATGTACACCACGAACAACATATCAGACAGCACTGAACCCTGTTGGATACCACATGGCAGGGAGACAGAGTCAGAGGAATAAATTCCTGAAACTACTTTTTGAGACCTGCCAGAAAAGAAAGAATGGAACCATCTGAGGAGTGTACTAGACAGACCACAGATGTACCGCAGGTGATCAAGCAGTGCTCCATACTCCATGGTGTCAAAAGCTGAAGTGAGATCCATAAGGACTAAGATGGAGTGACTGTTCTGGCCTCTAGCCATCAGGAGATCACTGAGTACCCAAACCAGAGCAGTCCCAGCACTATGTCTCTTACGGAAACCAGACTGGAAAGGATCATAGATAGCATGGATGGTAAGATGGTTCTCCAACTGTAACGCAGCAACTTTCTCAGTAAATAAATAAATAAAGGGAAGGTTAGAGACTGGTCTGTAATTTGCAGGGGAATCTGGGTCAAGGGATGGTTTCTTGAGAAGGAGGGTTACCACAGCCTCCTTCAAGGATATGAGAAACTCCCCCGACTCAAGTGAACATCAGATTTGCTCTGCCAGAACCGGACCAATCACATCCACACACCCCATTAAAAGGCACAACAGCTCATTGGTCACATGCATCCGAGAAGCCACATGATCTCCAGATGGTCAAACTCAGCCCAACAAAACAGAAAAGATGTGACTCCACTCCTACCACCAGTAGCCCCCAAAGGGTGCAACAGGCGAATCTCCGACCCGATGTCGGCAATCTTATTAGCGAAGAAGCGATCAAACTCATCGCACTCAATTTGCGAAAAAGCTTTCCGGACTTGTAGGTATTTACCTACTTCTAACTAATGCATATTTGTTACAGGGTCATGGTTCACACATCAGTGAAACTTGTTTCTTGTTGCAACAACAGTCACCCACTGTCACTCAGTAGCAGACCATGACTGCATGCACTTGTAATGTTAAAAAAAATTGTATGAACAGTTGTATATGGCCCCAAGTTCAGAGATTCAAGTGAAAGGCTCTGCCAAAGTCAAACACAAACTTAGGATTCAATGCTAAGGTTCTGAGTTCAGCACTGCTATTATTATAAATACCAAACCAAATTTAGACACAAAGAACCATATATAGAAATATGGTGCATCTGAATAGGAATTATGAGCTGTGGGGTATGAAAATAAACTAATAAACAAGCATTTGTCGATGCCGAATGTTTGCTTGCTGGCATTGGCATTGGTAGTGTAGGAGTTAGAGAGCTGCATAATAGGAATGGCAGGGAAGTATTGAACTGAAGCCAACTCCAGCACCACCTGCAGAGACTGACAGGCATTGGGGTGTGCCTTTGGGTCATCAGGCATAACGGCCATGCCATTTCACCACACCCTACCCTGCAGACACTGACAAGTGTCATGGTGTGCCTTGGGGTCTTTGGCCCTTATGCTCACCCCATTCCATCAGGATATATGGTGAGTTGGGTCCTGTATAGGAGGATGGGGTGAACTTTGGGGCTGAAGAGTCCGAGGCACACCTCAATGCCTCTCACTGGCTGCAGGGTGTGGAACAGTATGAACATTACAGGCGAGAATCCCAAGTCACATCCCTGATGCCTGTCAATCTCTACAGGCTGGGGCGTTATGGTCGGACACCCTAATGCCTCAGGCATTCGTTGGCATTTTCACTCCAAATTTTCAACATGGGTTTTTGTGACCCCCACCTTATGAACAGTGGCAATATCAGTTTGTTAGCCGAAAGCTGATTTCGCACAGTGACTACGCCATTTGGCACCACAGGTGCGAAAACACATTTCAAACAGGATGCAAAAAATGACAGCTGTACTGTTCATGGGGTGGTGGAAAAAATGGCAATGTTGAAAATCTGCAGTGAAAATATTAAAAAAACTGATGAAGTCACAAGCGTGCATAGAAAATGCGCAACACACACCCCTAATGCAGTTAGTTTGGGGATTTTTTACAGCAGATTGTCAACACAGGGATTTTGGAACCTCCGCTCATGAACAGTGTCACTGTGATTTTCATAATCTGTCCTGAACAGTGATTTCCCACAGCGACAATGGATTTCTGCAATGGAAGTGCCAAAACACATTTCGGCCATGGTGTGAGAAATGACAGCTGTACTGTTCATAAGGAAGTGTGGAAAAATGCCAGTGGTGAAAGTCTGGACTGAAAATATTAGAAATCCATGAAGTTATGAGCATGCTTGGAAACTGTGCAATGGTTGCTCGTAACACAGTCATTTTATGGATTTTTTCACTAAATTTTTAACAGCCATTTTAACACCTCTGCTCATGAACAGTGTCAGTGTGATTTTCTTAATCTGTCCCAAACATTGATTTCGAACACCGACTGCGCCATTGTGTCCTACATGGGCGGAAACACCTTTTAGGCAAGATGTGAAAAATGACAGCTGTACCGCTCATAAGGAGGAGTGGTAAAATGGCAATGTTGAAAATCTGGAGTGAAAATATTGAAAATTCGTGAACTATAGTGTGCGTCGCCCAGTGGCACTGAGGGTTGAGGCACTGATCGCCACACTCGTGCCATGCCGCGACCGGTGTTCGGAACGGGCATGGGTTGCCATGGGTCTACGGGAGGAGATGGATTGAGCATCCAAGGGACTGCCTCCATCTCCGGGAGGGGGTTTGGTGGCTGGGCTTGCCTGACCCTAGCGGAGGCTGGGGGGTCGACAGCACGTAGCTGCAAGCTTGGGTGGGGCGGGATGTGGCAGACGCTTGATTGGGGCACGCACAGGAGCATGAGTGCACCCAGTCGCTGGCGTCATTGCACGCCATGACCCGCCGGGAGGAAAACACCGAAAAAGCGAGCCCGGCAGCACGAAGTTGTTCCCCTTACGGCACCATTCCTGGAAGGGCGCCTCCCTGGCATGGATCTGTTGGGGTGGGTTGAGTCACTCCCCACCACCCCTGCCGCCAAGGGTAAGTCACGGGTACAAGTGAGGGGTCTGATATCCGGGATGGTGCTGGGGAACAACGGAGGCGGGGTTGTAGCCGGAGCTCTGGAGGAGAGAAAAATAATACCCCCCAAAAAAAGCGTGCGTAGGAACAACGCAACACATGCTTGTGAAACAGTCATTTTTGGGAATGTTTTCACCAAATTTTTAACATAGCCATTTTAACACCTCTGCTCATGAACAGTGTCACTGTGATTTTCTTAATCTGTCCCAAACATTGATTTCGCACACCGACTGCGCCATTGTGCGTTACATGCACAGAAACACATTTTGGGCAAGATGTGAGAAATGACAGCTGTACTGCTCATAAGGAGGTGTGGTAAAATGGCAATGTTGAAAATCTGGATTGAACATATTGAAAATTTGCGAACTTATGAGCGTGCGTTGGAACAACGCAATGCATGCTCGTAAAACAGTCATTTTTTTGGAATTTTTTCACCAAATTTTCAACATAGGGTTTTGGGGGCCTACTTCATGAACTGTGACACTGTCATTTCATAAATCAGTCCCGAAAGGTGGTTCAACGCAGTGACCGCAATCACCTTTCGGCCAATTAACGCCATGACAGTGACAGAATTCATGAGGTGTAGGTCCCAAAACCCCATGTTGAAAATTTGGTGAAAAATTCTCTAAATGCCGAGATATGCACTAAAGTTGAAAAACCCTATTTATTACATTATACAGCTTACTGGCATTTCCTCAGTTCGCGGTTGGCTTTGAAGAGTGCAGACATGTTCCGGTCCACCGAGGATCGCCACGCCAGACTCTGGAGGTAAGTATGGGTGAGATGGGGGGTGTGAGAGGTGTGCACAGAGGGTGGGCACGGGTGGGGGTCAGGATCAGGACAGTCAGCGAGGAAGGTTTTTCTTTCAGGTTTTTTTTATTAGACGACATGGGACTTGTGCCACGCTGGGGTGGGCTCCCAGCATGGCAGTTGGAAGGCTGTTTGGGGGGGCCTTGGAGCCGATAGGGGATTGGGCACCCCCGCCAGCCACAGCAACTGTTGCCACACTGGGGTGGGCTGCCAGCGTGGCACCCGAAAGTCTCTTGGGAGGGACAGTAGAGCCGGAGGGGGATTGAGCACCCCCGGCAGCCATGCAGACTGCTGTCACGCTAGGGTGGGCTCCAGTGTGGCACCTGGAACTCTGTTGGGGGCACAGCACAGCCCGATGAGGATTGGGCACCCCATTGGCTATACAGTGTGTGGGTGGGTGGGGGAAGTACAAGCACGCGGTGTGCTGCGTGCGTGTGTGGGGGAGCGCGATGAGCAAGCAATATCTTATCACTGCTCACTGAAGCATAGGTCTCCCTTTCAACTGTAACGGCACTGCATTTTCGGATCATGGCATATGTTTCTTGCACATGCAAGCAAACATAAAAATTCCATTGGTGACCATTGTCGTAAGGGTTATTTGTCTGCTTCATTGAAAAGGCTTATGTAAGATGGTCAGCAGCTGTTGTGGACCGCAATCTGTAGTGGGACAGCAACTGCAGTAGTCGTGTTTGATTCTCAGTTATGTGGCTTTAGCTGGTATTCTCTTCTAGGTATTGGCTGTCTTAATTAAATTAGGGACTGGTCAAAATTGTGTGATATTATTTTGCATCTCAAACTGACTTAGTTTTAAAGTTTTCAGTGTTATTCATCTTAGTTTACAGTTACCATTGCACTGATGCTGCTTGTTTTTTTTGTTTTTTTTTAACTTTTTTGCAGATCAAATGTAATTGCTTGTGCCAGCCTTATATTAGGTAGCATAGGAACAGGAAATATAAAATTTGTATCTCCTGTTATAAGTTTTTTTTCTCAGGGATGAGCTGGCTGCTGAGTCCTGTAAGTGAGTGGGGCCAAAGCACTACAAAGGCTCAGATCATCTAGCTGTACCTGAAGCACCCACAGCATGGGAAAAAGAGGTAGATGTCACAGCCGTGGCAAGAAAGCAACTTACCATCACTGCTCCATGCTGCTTCCACAAGTAAGAACTGCTCCCCGTATCTCTAAGCAAGTTACAAGTTTCAACTACAGTGTAATCTGAGCTTGATTCACAGCTGCAGCAACAAGGGAACCTGGGGTAATACAGACAAGCTTAGTGCTTATAACTTGTACACTAAACATAAATCAAAACTGAAGCCGTTAACTTCTCAGACACAAGCTGTCCTCTTGCTGACTGACCCAATGTTTTGACTGCTTCATATATATAACAAAAGAAAATGTGTCTGCTGTGTAAAGTTTTTTTAAATATTTTGCCTTTCCCAGGTAAGCAAGTGATTTTGTCAAAATGTCATTGTTAAATCAATGTGTGTTTTCAGGGTTTTGTATGATAGTCCCATTCAGCAGTCCACTGATAGTACAGATAAATCACTTACACTGCTGTGTGAATAAAACTAAAGCTGTCTGACAGTTGTGCTTTACAATCATGAACACAGTGCAGCTGGAGGATTGTGCAGTCGCAGACAGAGTCATCTTGTGCAGTCTGAGTCTGTTGTCTTGAGATTTCATCTGTAATCCATGCATTTGTGATTGTAAAGCACAACTGTCAAGCAACTGTAGTTTTTATTCACACAGTAGTGCAAGTGATTTTATCTGCACTATCAGCAACCCTGAATGGGACTGGCGCTGACTTCCAGTTCACAAGGTTAAAGGGCAGATGCCTCGAAGGGGTCTCACCATAACAGCCATGGTCCCTGATGGTCGAGCCTCTGCTGACCAGTGATTTCAGAGCAAGCCTTCATATACAGAGTTACTGTATATGTAGTAGACTATGTGTGTTTGAATACAAAACAAAAATACCGTAAGAAAATAGTCTGTCTTGTCTGTCTCCTACTAGTATCTGTGGGAGTACAGTATGCTTGGTCGTTGGAGGTCTGGACCTCAGAGCATTCTAGACAGAATTCCTTAAACAACTACAAAAGGGATTTTTAGGGATATATTACCATTCTAATCTGTGTGATTGCATTTTTTCAGTGGACGTGCCTGCTTTTATAACATGTTTAGTAACACTTCTGTGCAACTGCAAAAATGGAAGTCCTTCCTGTGGCACTTCCGGTTCATGAATTTATACCTTGGATATATCGGTGAGTGCTCAGAGATGGTGACAAACCAGCATAAGCAAGCAGTGTCTACACTGTCCACTGGGGAAGACAGGGAAACGACCAGCCATTTAACTCATTTGACATCTGATCTTGAGGTACTAATTAAAACTTTTACGACTAATCAACATGGACCCAACATGGAATTTGTTATTGCTTCTGTGTAGGGAGGATTCAACTGTAAAATGCAGCAAGTGCGGTATGTTTGCTCTGAAACCTTCATATGTAATATCAGGTGAATTTATATGTAGCAAGTGCATAGTGTACAGCACACTTACTACAGAGCTCAAATCAGTCAAAGAGCAACTCAAAAGAGCACTGAAAGTAAATACAATCAAAAGCTTTAACTTGTCATTGAATATAAACTACTAATAACAAAAACTCATCAAGATTACTTGAATAAAGGAGGAAAAAGAGGCACAGAGAAGAGGAGAAAAACTCGATTTTAAGCAGTTATGAAAATCTAACTAAGAGGGGTAGGGAGAACATAACTAATCCAGTAGAAAATAACTCATGTATAGTAAAACCAAAGAAATAGGCTAAAAATTGATGCAGAGCAAGAATCAATAACAGAAGTGAAATTCCACAGGAAAACAGATTTTGGGTCCTGAATCAAGAGTAGGGTGAAATCACTTCCATGTCAAAAGTACAATCATATACCATCTCTGAAGAAATGCTACTTGAAAGACAGTATATAGTTATTATGGACTTCATCATGTAATATACAGATTCAACTATCAGTGAAAATGATAAAGCCAACATGATGGTAACATGTTTCCCAGGGTGCGGGTGAAAGATATAAGACCCAGATTTAGAGGTATTGTTAGTAATAGTTGTGAGAACCCAGCTGTAGCATTACATATTGGCACTAGCAATGTAGGAATCCCACAAGAAAAATATCTGTCATGAAATTAGTGATGCTTGGATAGCATCCGGACCAATCTGGATCCACCAGATACCTGCCCTCATGGCAGGATAGCGGATCCGGCTGGATACCATCACTATCTGTCCGTGGATCAGGCTGTTGTATCCCAGGTTGGATCCTACGTTATCTGGTTCTGGATCCAGGGATCTGACGTTGGATCCCTGAATCTGGCACCAGATAATGTGGAATCTGACCCATGATCTGACTTCCATATTTGGCCGAATCCTGGGATGGATCCCACTCGAATAGGGCCATCATCCATTGGATCACTGGCAGATCCATGGCGGCACTGTCTGAGCATCACTGCATGAAGTCATGCAATTAGTTGATGAATTAAAAAGTCAGGGCTGGAAAACTATCATTTCAGGAATCCTACCAATGCCCAGGCATCAAAAGAGAAAAATCATACCATCAAGATAATAAATATGAGATTAAAAAATGGTCATGCAGTGGTAATGCTACCACTCATGACGCCAGCGAACTGGGATTGGAAACAACCTCAGCCATAGGGGAACAGCCATGGAGGAGAATTGAATGTTTCAGATGATGCTCTCCTCCTTTGGGTAGAAAGGGTTCCATTCTGTACCAGATACTGCCACCTGTGTGACCACAGGTGGTAGTGTAACTGGCGATGGATGAGGAAAGGGGATGTCGTGAACATCGGCAAGCAGATGTATGCACAGCATGCATGGGTATGCCTTGAAGTCACTGCATGCAACATCCCAGGTGTCTGGAAACAAGGGAAAGGAACATCCTCAGCATCTTCATGATGGTGGCCACATTAAATGTGGGTGCCTGCCTCCCCAGCATGGCACCCGGCTGACAAGACAAGATGTCTGGGGGTGTGGTCCCTTACCATGGCCTGTCCCCACCTGGGGTAAAGATCAAGGCTCCATGGAGATAGATGACTGTAGATGTGGGATATTGAGGAACTGGGAGGTGATTGTGGTCCAGAGAGAAGGAGGGCTGGAGAAAGGGGCATAAAATCAGTAAGTTAAAAAAGAGGTGTACTAAGGAAGGAACAAAATTTATTGATAACTGGAAGGAGTTTTATGCAATAAAATTCTGTTTGCATGGGATGGTCTGCATCCAACAAACAGGGAGTGGAGAAACTAGGTAAAAATCAAAGTATCACTACATAATGAACATTTAAATAATAAGGAGGGAAGGGATTACCTGTAAGAGATATGACAATAAGAAATGAATTGGGTTCCAAGGAAAGATATCACATGGACATGACTCCGTCTAAATACAAGACTTTTGAAAAATAAATGGAGGACTTATTAGCCCTAATAGATGAAAGTCACTATGAAACACACTAAACTTGATTTGTGAGTACACTTAAGAGACTATCTTGCATTCGCTCAGTTTGATTTTAATTTTTACTACAAATAAAACAATACATACCTAGCACCTTGTACCATTCTACTTCTGTGTCCTGCCTCCTCCTTTGGTTTATTTATTTAACTCTGATGACCGAGTGAGTAAACTGGCGAAAGAAGCCTTTTTCAGGCATGACCTGGGTGCAAATGCACAGAATAGAGTCATAATGATACAGAAACAGCTGTGCTAACAATATGTACAGGACAATATGCAAAGAACAGTACGTACAGAATAGTATTTACCTGATACAATAACAAGACAACATATGAAGCAAAACATTATGTACAATATATACAATGCAACATTCACATGAATTTGCAAACAGAAAGTGTGAAATGGTGAGACAAGTATGTTTGAACGTAGTTATTTTTTTTAAACGGAATAGTACAAGAGTGCAGGTGATGCAAGTTAACAAGATGGAGTATGGGGGAAAAAGGGGGGTGTTAGTGGGAACACTGACATGCGACAGAGGAGGAGTCGTAGGATTTCAGAAGATTTGTAAAGGCAGAGGGAGAGGTGCTTTTTCTTATTGGAGGAGGTATTGAGTCCCATATTGAGACAGCAAGGTAGGAAAAGGACTGCTTGCCCATACTCGTGTGAAACAGCAGAACAACAATGTTGGAGGAAGATCAGGAGGTTGGAAGATTAACCAGAGATATCTGCCTGGCCAGGCAAGGCGGGTTGCCAGTATGCAGAGTTTGTTGATGAGGGAGGCAAGAGCAAGTTCTGCTCTAAATTCTAGAGGCAGCCAATGTAGGTTCTTGAGCGCTGTGCAATGGTGGATACTGTGGCTGCAGCCAGAGGCCAATTTGGCTATGTTATAATAAACATAATGCTTTCTTTGTAAAGCAGATTTACTGGCAGCGTTGATGACTGCTGAGCCATACTCAAGCATGGAAAGAAGATTAGCCTCAACGATTTTGACCATGGTGTCAGGAGTCAGGAAACATAGAAACATAGAAACATAGACTTTGACGGCAGATAAGGACTGCTTGGCCCACCTAGTCTGCCCATTTCCCTACCTATTGGATAAGCTGCAGATCCTAGTTAACCAACAGCCTACTTCTTCCTACCCCCCACCAGAATTGCTTTATGTCTGTCCCATGCATTCTTCAATTCCCCCACTGTTTTTGACCCCACGACCTCCTCAGAAAGGCCATTCCATGCACCCACCACCCTCTCTGTGAAAAAATACTTCCTCACATTGCCTCTGAGCCATCCCCCCTCTATCTTCAAATTGTATTCCCCTGTTCTTGCACATCTCTTTCTCTGAAAGATACTACCCTCTTGGACTTTGTTGATTCCCTTGAGGTAATTGAAAGTTTCTATCATGTCCCCTCCTCCTTTCCTAAGGGTATACATATTAAGCTATTTTATGTCCTGTTTACACAGCAGCAGCACTTCACTTACCACTCCGCTACTTCCCGCTGTGCTGTCACTTGAGCCCGTGCTTTTCAGTTTACACTCCCGAGCCTGACGTGCTGCAGATCACACCAAGAGGAGTGTCTGTAGACTCATGGGTGGGGTTCTAGAAAATGACATCCCCAGCTGGGAAATAGGGGATTGCAGTGGATTGAGTGCATCGGTCGTTTACACTGCAGGGTGATGCGCTCGATCCAGTACATGTCCCCACATTTTCGTCGGCTCAAAAACGGGAGTGGTGGCACACTTAAGGCAATACTGAGAGTGACCACAAAGCTGACTTTGCAGTGCATAAACTGCAGCGTATGAGTTGATGTGCTGCAAAGCCAGTGGTATAAATGGGGCATTAGTCTTTCTTCGTATGGCTTCTGTTGCTGACCCTGCACCATTTTAGTTGCCCTCCTCTGGACTGCCTCCATCCTGCCTATGTCTTTGCAGAGATGGGGTCCCCAGAACTGCACACAGTACTCCCGATGGGGTCTTACCAACTGGCCAGATGGGGTGCACCCCAGGGTCCTTAAAGAACTAAGAGGTGGTGGCTGAACCTCTGGCTATCCTGTTTAGCCGATCACTGAAACAGGGAGGTACCCAAAGACTGGAGGACAGCAGATGTAGTCCCTTATACAAAAGTGGGAACAAAGAGGAAGCAGGGAACCACAGACCAGTCAGCCTCACCTCGGTAGTGGGGAAGATCATGGAAGCACTACTGAAGGAGAGATTGGTGGAACATCTGGTTGTCAATGGACTACAGGACCCAAAGCAGCATGGTTTCACCAGGGGGAGGTCATGTCAGACCAACCTCATTGAATTTTTTGACTGGGTGACTAGGGAGGTGGATCAGGGGAAGGCAGTGGACATGGCCTATCTGGACTTCAGCAAGGCCTTTGACACTGTGCCACATAGAAGACTATTACACAAACTGGGGAATATGGGTGTGGGCAGGACAGTAGTGTGGTGGGTAGGTAACTGGCTGGGTGGCAGGACACAGAGGGTGGTGGTAAATGGCTGTCACTCCACAGAGGGAAGAGTGACCAGTGGGGTACCACAGGGATCAGTGCTGGGACCGGTCCTATTCAACATCTTCATCAGTGACATTGCTGAGACCTAGAAGGTAGAATTTCACTGTTCACTGATGACAGAAAGCTCTGTAGCAGAGTAGACACACCAGAGGGTGTAGACAGAATGAGAAGCGACCTGCAGAAACTTGAAGAATGGTCAGGGGTTTGGCAGTTGAAATTCAATGCACAGAAGTGCAAGATAATGCATATGGGGCACAAAAACCCTGGCACAATATATCAGTTGGGGGTGAGGATATAGCATGCACCAAGCAGGAAAGGGATCTTGGGGTTGTCATCTCTGATGACCTCAAGGTAGGGAAACAGTGTGACAAGGCAGCAGGTAAAGCAAATAGGATGCTGGGATGCATAGGCAGGGGCATCACCAGCAGGAAAAGGGAGGTCATAATTCCGCTATACAAGACACTAGTGAGGCCCCACCTGGAGTACAGTGTACAGTTCTGGAGACCATACCTACGTAAGGACATAGACAGGGTAGAGAAGGTTCAGAGGAGGGCAACAAAGATGGTGCATGGATTGCATCACAAGTCCTATGAAGACAGGTTGAAGGAACTGAACATGTACTCCTGGAGGAGAGGAGGGAGAGGGGATATGATAGAGACATACAAGTATCTTACAGGAGGAACAGGTGCAGGAAAACACTATTTTAAGCGAAAAAGATGTTCCAGGACAAGAGGGCATGGGATGAAGTTGGAAGAAGGACGATTCAGAGGAAACATGAGAAAGAATTTCTTCACAGAACGGTGGTGGACAAGGGAACACCCTGCCAGAGGAAGTGGTGGGGCTGAAACAATCACGGATTTAAGAATGCATGGGATAGACATAAAGGAATTCTGGAGGTCAGGGGTAAGGGGCAACAGACTTCTAGGAAAACAAACTGAAATTACAAGCTCAAATGGGCAGACTGAGTGGGCCATAGGCCCTTATCTGCTCCCACTTTTGAGAAGGGGAATCAAAACTGCCTTCATCCAGTCCTTAGGTACCACACCATCCTCCCATGATTTGTTAAAAAGGGTAGTCAGTGGTGTCACTAGTTCTCCCCTTAGTTCTTTTAGAATTATGGGGTGAATCCTGTCAGGCCCCATTGCTTTGTCCACCTTCAGTTTTAGGAGTTCTTTCAGAACCGTTTCTTCTGTGAAAGGACTGGTATCAACCCCCCTATCCAGAGTATTTCTATTGATTGGATTAGGTACCTCCCCTCCTCTTCTTTTGTGGCTACTGAGCAGAAGTGTTCATTCAGTATCCTTGCTTTTCCACTATCCCTCTCTGCCCACCCAACCTCCCTTTTATTAAGCCTCAGTATACCTCCCTTGATCTTTCTTCACTCCCTAATGTACCTATAAAAGTTTTTATCCCCCTTCTTAACCGAGTTGGCTATCTTTTCTTTGGTTTGGGCCTTTGCTATTCTGACTACCTTCCCCACTTCCTTCTGCTTTAACTGGTACAGTTCTCTGTCCTGCTCCTTCTGTGTTTCCTTATACTTCCTGAATGCTATCTTTTTCTCCCTAACCTTCCCCACCTCTTTGAGAATCATAGTGTTTTTTCTTTCATTTTGATTTGTTTATTTGCTTTACACAAGGCCTGCTGCCTCTGTGATGGCGGTTTTGATGTTTTCCCATTGTTCCTCCACCCTCCTTCTTGCCTGTTTGCTAGTGCTTTTCTGAGGCACTCTCTCATTTTGACAAAGTCAGCCATCCTAAAGTCCAATACTCTCACTTTTGTATGGATTGACTCTGCATCTGTGCTGTTCATGAACCACACTGTTTGGTGGTCACTTGTTCTCAGATGGCTACCCACTTCTAGATCTGAGATCCTCTCTCCGTCCCCATTTGGGAGTACCAGGTATAAGACTGCTCCCTTCTGAGTGGGTTCCAGCACTAGCTGTCTGAGGCATGCCCCCTGTAGGGCATTGAGGATGACCCTGCTCTTGGATGTGGCTGAAGGAAAGGTGCTCCAGTTAGGATCTGGCATATTCAGATCACCCATCAACAATATTTCCTTTCTGCCATCTTAGGATGCCTTCCATCATTTCCTTGTCCATTTCCTTCCCCGAGATGGGGGTCTGCATACATCACCCATGCGGACTGTGATGCCATATCCAGTCTCCAGGGTGACCCCACAGTGCCTCCTCTCCTCCCTGTTTATCCTTTAGTTCCATTGCTTTGATCCCTTCCCTTACATAGAGAGCTACTCCTCCTCCTCTTCTACTCTCAGTGTCCCTCCTGTAGACTGTGCACCCTGGTATGTTGACATTCCCAGTCATGGTTCTCTGTGTACCATGTTTCTATGACTGCCACAATATCCAGGCATCCCTCTTCCATCAAGGCCACCAGTTCAGGGAGCTTTTACCTAGACTATGGGCATTGGTACTCATTGCCCTCCATTTTTGATCACCCTACCACTTTTAGCCCCATCCCTGTCCTTACTGCCTTTGTCTTTTCTCCATTTACCCGTCCTTCTCCCTATCAACTTCTCTATCTTGGTGTTTACCTCACTAACTACCCTGATTTTTTGGGGGAAGGGCTAGATTTCCTGCTCTTTTAGTGCCCCCTTGGCTAGTTTAAATGCTTGCCAGTGAAGCATTTAAACCTGTCACCTAGGATCCTGGTTCCCATCTTGACAGATGCAAACCATCACACCAGTATAAGTCTGTATCCTCCAGGTGGACCCCAGTCCCCAGTGAAGCCAAAATCCTGAACTCTGCACCAGTTTTTCAACCACTGATTGAATTCCATGGTGTGGAGCACCCTAGCCTCACCCATGCCATAGACAGCCAGCACCTCCGAGAAGGTTACCATGCATGCTACTTGTTTAAGGCCCTTCCTAACTCCACAAACTCCTCCTGCACTGCTCTGATCCCTTTCCCAGCCAGGTCATTTGTCCCATGTCAATGAAGTGGCGGACTCTGTAGAGATGATCCCAGTTTATTTGTGAACTGAGGAACTAGTGAGCTGGAGGTGAATTTCAAAAGAGAGGGAGGGGTCGAGGTGTACCCCAAGGTACTTAAAAGAGAGGGTCTTAACAAGAGGGGAGCCATTGCCAGTATCAATACTAAACTAAGGGGAGAGTTGGTTGACTGATCCATCCTCCCACACTCCCCTTATGAATGGGTGCAACACTGGCACATTTCTAAAATGAGGGCAGTCCACCAGTTAGGGACAGATTTTAGTTAGGTAAGCAGTATAGCCTAGAGGTTAGAGCATGAATCTGGGGACCCAGCAGACCTGGAATTGAATCTCACAACCACCACATGCATAATTTATAACTCTGAGTAAGTCACTTAACCTTCCTGTGCTTCCAGAACACACTTGGAAATGAATGTCATCTTAGTGCTTTCATAGCCAAAAATTCCAAAATATACTAAAAATTAGTAACAACTCAAAAGATCACGGTGAAAATGAGCAGCCAGAGTTATTTAGGTTCTACATTGTCTGCCCAGGCATTCATTTTCACTTTTGTTTATTTCCCATGACTCAGCAGGACATCATTCAGCTACCAACAGTACCACCACCCCATCCTCAGAGCTCCTCCTTGCTAGGTATCCCCTGAAACCTCAAGCATCCATAACTCATCCCTGCATTGCTTTCTCAGTTCCCCCCAAGGTAGAGTCCTGCCTTCAGCTTATTGCCATCAATCAGCCAATCAACTCTTTATTTCTTGAGTTCTATTCCAAAAGACCATAGCACTGAACAAAAATCAAAGAATAAAATCAATAAAATCAGCAAATATAAAAATGTAAAACAGTAATCCTAATTGAGAGTAAAAGATGGAAGTTGGCTAACCAATGTTTGCATCAGTGAATGCTAATGAATGCTAATGAAAATAAATAGGTTTTTAGGGCAGAATTAAAACACTTGACGGTGATGCACTCCCTGATCTGACGAGGTAGAGAATTCCAAAAGGTCGGGCCACAAAAGCAAAAGAGCAAGGCCCAGAGGTCTTCAAATGAACCCTGGGAACCTCTACAAATCCCTCACTAGAGAAACAGAGAGAGCAGAGGGAGCAGTCAGAAGAGAGAAGATCTTGCTTGCAAGTAATGCGGTCCCTGCCTGTGTAGGGCTTTATAAGTCATTAACCCAACTCTGAAGGTGGATCCTTAATACATAGGCAGCAGCCAGTGCTGGTCGTGTTACAATCGACATGGCTACAGTAGATCTCAATAAACCAGTCAACAACCTGGCTGCCACATTCTGCACAAGCTGCAATTGGTGGATATCAACCCCTGGTAGCCTCAGGTATAGTGCATTGCAGTAATCAAGGTGCGAGGTTACAAAGGCGTGAACCAGCGTTGGAAGATCACCAGGTGGGACCAGGCACTTTATCCGAGTGATGTTCCTCAGATGGTAGAAAGAGGTTTTAACAACAGTAGACACCAGAAATTTAAGCGGCAGGCTGCTGTCGAGCACAACACCCAGATTTTGTGCCTGGTCAGAGGTAAGCAGCTGGTCAGGTCACTCCCGAGCCAGAGACCATAAGGTAGGCCTGCTGACAACCCCACACCATGGTGACCTGGGTCCACCAACAGCACCTCAATTTTGCCTGAATTCAACTTCCGCCAGTTGGTACTTATGCAACCCTGGATCTCAAAGAGGCAGCTGTTAAAAACTGAGACTGCACCACCCTGTTCAGGCACAAAGGACATGTAGAGCCAAGTATCATCTCCAAAGCAGGAAAACTCAGGACATATTGCCTTATAATGTCTCCCATCAGCAGCATATACAATGCAAACAACATGAGGGACAGCACGGAGCTCACGCGAACCCCACATGACAGGGGAGAGGGCCAAGGAATAAATTCCTGACACCATTCTCTGAGTCCTGCAAGTGAGGAATGATCTAAACCATCTGAGAACAGTACCAGACAGTCCACAGAGTATCCACAGCACCCATGGTCCACAGTGTCAAATGCAGTTCTATGTGATAACGGCGACTGCCTAAAGGCAAGTCTTATCGCGACGCCAGAGCGGCAAAAATTTTTGGTGCTCTGACATCCTCAGCGATGGAAGAACGGTGCCGGGACATACCCTAAATGCTTTGTGGGAGCTGCACCCCTCACACCACACCCCACACTGGGGACTCTCCTCCCGCACCTACCTACTAAAGGATTCTCAACCCAGGGGGTGCATGTCGGGGAGGGTGTGAAAGCCTAAAAATAAAGTTTCGGGCCGGACACAATAAAATTGCACCAGTGCCCAGACCCAAACCAGGTACCTCACCCACCCCAACCGTAGGCAAACAGGTGACTTTTCATTCTTCACATTCCGCAAGATGGCGGCCACGCTGGGTCAGCCACTGAGAGCTACTAAGAGTCACTAAGAGTTATTAAGAGTGATTCATTTTAAGTTTCATTTTAATTAACTTATAGTTTAAAACTTAATTAGTTTTAATTTGTTTTTCGTTTCATTGATCGCACTGCCGACTGTATCTATATGCCATCTGGATACAGTACTGGATACTCAATCCTACTGTTTGTTCTGTCAGGATTAAGGACAAACTGTGTAGACTAATTTTTGGTTTGTTTGTTGTTTGACTTTTGTCTCTCACCATCTCCTTATTCCGTCAGGATATGTGTATATGTGGAGCCTATTACTTGTCCTGAAGATTTTTCAAGAACTTTTATGCAGGAAGGAGTTTGTTGCTGGACCTGTGGATTTGCCTGAGGGGTTTGTAATAAGGTAATGCTCACTGATTAGCGGGCTTGATTACAGCTGCTTCAGTGGACATGGATCGAGCGGAGATTTGTTTGGGTCCTGTGAGGCGACGACCCCCGTTTCGGTCTTCAACTGGGCAGGAGTTCCCTAGGGAGCTGGGGGAGACTGGGGCTTCTCCTAAGCCGCCTTGGGGTTCAGCCCCTTGGGCTGACTGTTGAGGCGTCTGTAGCCGCTGGTCTTCGACTGGTTGGGGGTGTCTTCGCTTCTTAAGTGAAAGGGCTTATGCATCTGCCTGTGACTGTTCCCTAAATGCTCGTCTACCTGGAGTTTTGATTTAATTGCGGTGTGAGGATCAGCTGCCGGCGGACTGTTTGGGAACTGTTTTAGTTTCCTGCCTGGATATATTCGGATCTCTCCTGTGTGACTGTTTGTTGGAGAATTTATTCTGTCTTTTCCCTGCTGGATTCGACCCTGTTCTTATCTTTATCTGGAGCTGCTGGAGAACTGGCTTTTTTGTCCCTGTCCTGTTCTTGGATTTAGGGGTGGTGAGAGTGTATATTTATTTTATAGTTTTGTCTGATATGAACGATCCCAATCCATGTGGGAGGTGGTATTGGGGGAGTATATAGCATTTTAACATTTCATTAATGTGCTGGATTGTAGCACGTGAGAGGTGCTTCATTGAACTCTAAAGTACAACTTTGAGTACCCAGTGGCATGTGTTAGCATCGACATTGTGTTTTTGGTTTATTTGATGTTACTTTATTAATATATTTTTGTTATTCGGGATATTTTTGGGTTGGGATTAATTTGTGATTGGGAGGGGTTTTATTTTTATATTTTGATTTAATCAGACTGTTTGTTTTTTTGTGTTCTCCCTCTGTGAGAGAGAGAGTGGAGAGTGTTTTTATTTATAGGTTTGATATTTGTAGGTTTTTGTTTGTTCTTGTTTGTTTTCGATATTTGATTTGTTTAATGACGGTTGGACATTGTTCCCTCACTAAGCTCAGAGAATTATGTCCCTTTGAGTGCCCACCATTGTCATCCGACACCTATTTTAGGTGCCGTGCATTGGGCATCCTGAGGAGATGTGGACGAAGATGGAGAGCTGGGCCTAGTGGGGGACAGGAAGGGGGAGGGCAGATTGGGATTTTAGGGTCCAGAAGATGCCCTGGGGCGAAATGGGGTTGGGGTAGAGGTTACTCTTGTCTTGTCCCCATACCCAAGGGCTCTGTAGAAATCGGACAGGTGCCGAGGTCTTCCCCAACAACTCATCCTGCCTTGGCGGTGTTATGCAATGCCAGTTCAATTAAGAACAAGACAGCTATTATTGCTAATCTTGCTAGTTCATCTGATCTGACTTGCATCACCGAGACCTGGCTTGATGAAAATCCGGGCCCTATATTGGCCTCGGTAACTCCAGCCGGGTTCTCGGTGATACACCGTCCAAGGCTGGATTGTAGGGGCCGGGGTGTGGCTATTATGTTTAAATCTGAGCTGGGCCTTGTGGATGTGCCATTGGGAAACACCAGCTCCTTTGAATATATCTTGGGTGAGATCACGTGATGCTTCTGTAGGAAGTTCAGCACTCAGACTGAGCTCCCGCTCCAGCTCCGGTAAACAACACCTAAATTACCTGTCCATTGCAGATCCCTGTTTACTTGTTGGTGGAAGTTGATCCTGAAGGTGCCAGGAGTGACTGGTAAACTCCGTTTTACCATGTTATTAAGCAAAGAATCAATACGAACTTATCCTCGCATCAGGGCCTACTGAAAGAATGGAAGCGGAGATGCGCCAGGCTTTGCCTAAGCACACACCTCCACAAACCCCGGAGAAGGGCTCAAAGTGCTCGAAAGGCACATCAGGCGTCTCACTTAAACCTGTTGCCTCCAGTACTACCGCGTTAGCACAGACACCTCTCTCCAAGCACAAATTCATGGAAGAGATACAGTCCTTCAAGGAGGCTCTAAAGGAAATTACTAGTGAGCTAAGAATAACCAGGGGTGAACTAACGGAAACTAATCGAGCCATTTTGGACGTAGCAGCCCGCACCGCATCCCTTGAAAGTTGGAAGGATAGGATGGAACCAGAAATGACGGCTATAAGACAGCGCCTACATAAAACTGAAGCAAAATTGGAAGATTTAGAAGGCCGTAGCCGTAGGAACAATTTAATCATCTTTGGTCTCCCGGAAGATGCAGAGGGCTCTACACCCATTTTATTCCTTCAAAAGCTTCTCACAAAAATCATTGGCCCTTCGCCTAATAATATAACTTACATTATAGACAGGGCGCACCGTTCATTATGCCCTAAGCCTGTCGCTGGTAAACCCCCGAGACCATTGATCATTAAGTTCCGGAACTTCCTGGACAAATCATACATTCTTGGTCAAGTTAAAAGTCTACAAAAAGTGTTATGGGAAGATTACCCACTGAGATTTGCTCAAGATCTGCCGGCCACGGTAAGACAGCGGAGATCAGAATACCATCCCCTGGTTTCAAGATTAATAGCTGCAGGGATTAAGTACAAAATGCAATACCCAGCGTGTCTATCTGTGCAACATGAGGGAAAATGGGTTTCCTATGAAACTGTACAACAAACCAACACAGCATTAAAATCTTTATTCTCCAATCTCTTTACCCTCCGCTGAGGCTGCTGGATGACAGCCTTGTAACTACTTCACTTCTTTTTGGTTCTACTTTGTTTACTTTGCAAAGATGGGGTTCCTGTTGTTTAAAGGAGTTCACTTCTGCTATCTGGCCACAAGAGGGCATCAAAGACTGTGTTTTCTGAAATGAAGACGCGATGGTTACTTCTAAAAGCATTAATCGGTTACTTCATTGCTTGCCTGAGGACAGTTGCCTAGTTACATCTTGATTAGTTAACAAATCTGACTTGAGATTGGAGGATATGTGTTGGGGCAAGTCCCCCTCCCTTTTCTCCCCCCCTATCTTTTTTTTTTCTTTTTTTTCCCTTTCTCTCACCCTTCTCTTCCTCAGTGGATGTTTGATTGTTGATACAATCTTGATCACCTCCTCCCTTCTCTTCATGAAGAAGCCGTGTGATACCATCATCTCCTGTTCTTTAACTATAGAAAGGAGGTCGGCTCCACCTGGCATAGGACTTGGTTCTAAATTATGGAGGGTCTGTACTTTTACATCTATGACTTTAAATATTAGAGTTTCTGATCTAAAGACAACCCCCTCCCTCTCCCCCCCTTTTTTTTTTTACCTCCTTCTCTTATTTAATTTCTTCTCGCCATTAGGCGAACCTGATAATCCAGTGAACTGACGGTTAAACTTAGTAATCAAGATAATGTATATGTATATTTGCTATGTAGTTTAGAGGATGGGCCGGGTGGGGGCAAGGTCAGGAGACTACTGCAATCCATTTAGTGCACCATGTTCTGGTTCAGGATGGGGGGGATACCATAGTGGGGGGTACAATCTGGTATCTCAGGGTTGCAGTTATCATGTTTTGGGGAGTATATAGTAGCAAGGACCAGGTGTTTAGACAGGGCAATAAGTATACTGGTTACCCTACTATGGGACTAGGGAAATGGTTAAGGGTAGTGGGGAAAAGATTTAATGGATCTTATTGTTTATTCACAATATGTTGTGCCCTTTCCATGTCCATATATGTTAGGGTATTTTTTATATTAGTAGGAGGGACTATCAGAAGGGATAGTTTGGTGGAGGGGGATGTTGCCATCGGGAGTTGGGAGCTTACATTGAGAGAAAGGAATGGGAAAAGGGTTAAATTCCATTCACCACTGGGTAAGGATATTGTGGTTTGCAGGGTTGGTGATACCTATAGATATGGGAAAGTTCTTTTCAAAGGATACCTCATGAATTTTTTTATCTACTCATGGCTATGTCTCTAAAGTTTTGCTCATGGAATGTCAAAGGTGCTCAGTCTCCCACTAAAAGAGCTAAGATTCTCTTGCACCTCTCAAAGATCAATATCGATGTAGCTTTCCTTCAAGAAACACATCTACCCACAGCACAGATCTGTAATTTTAAACGTTCATGGGTAGGTACTGTGTTGGGGGCGGGGTTTGATAGTCGTAAACCGGGCATGTCTGTGTTGATTGCATGGCGGATACCCTTCAAATTATTAGACTCGATTATTGATCTCCACGGTAGATATATATTAATTAAAGCGATTCTGTTCCATACAGTATTGATAATGGGCTCGATTTGTGGACCAGTGGGAGATGAGCCACAATTTTTTTACAAACTTATTGACTAAACTAGCCCCCTGGTCTAAATTTCCTATGCTTATTGGAGGGGACTGGAACCTAGTTTTTAATAACCTAGTGGATAGATCCAATTCTAGAGGCTTCCCCCTTACCCCCGCACTATTGGCATTGAGGGAACTGATGGATTCCCTTGGTCTCGTCGATCCATGGAGAACTCTCCACCCCTCATTAAAAGACTTCTCATTCCGCTCCCTGCCGCATAACACGTTTTTGAGAATTGACTACTTTTTGTTGGGGACTGAGCACTTATCAGGGGTCCAAGCTTGTGAATACTTAGCAAAAGTGATCTCGGATCACCACCCAATTTTACTACAATGGATGCTACCTAATTCGATGATCCGTGACAAAACTTGGAGGTTTAAGTCCCAGCTTTTAAAATCGGAACACTTAAGGGGGCAGCTTAGTAATTTTATAGATAAATTCTATGAGTTTAATACCTCTTCCATGCCAAAATTGGATATATTATGGGGAGCTATGAAATGTTCATTAAGAGGAGAGGTTATCCGTATAGCTTCAATAAGAAAAAAGAAAATCTCCTCTGAATCTTTCCTATTATTACATCAAATTAGAGCACTAGAACGAGGCCTTACGCCCCATTCTAAACCTGAGGACTTAGAAAAGTTAGAAAGTCTTCGCTTTCAATATAATATCCTTCTCAGTGATAGAGTCGAGCACCTCCTTTTACGCTCTAAAATTACCTACTTTGATCAAGGAGACAAGGCTGGGAAACTACTCACCATGAGACTTAGAGCTCAGATGGCCGATAGGTTTATTGTAGCCGTGAGAGATGTCTCAGGCACTCTACATACGTCCGCCAGGGATATTGCCTCCTCCTTCCAGGACTACTATCAGAAGCTCTACTCATGTTCCCCTATGGCCTTTAATCACACCTCACTGGACCAGTTTCTTCAAGACATAGAGCTTCCACAGCTGTCCCAGAATCAAATTTCAATTTTACAAGCCCCTCTAACTCTAAATGAGGTCTATCAAACTATCGACGCTCTACCGGCAGATAAGGCACCAGGTCCTGACGGCTACACATCCAATTTTTATAAAGCATTTAAAGTCCAAATAGGCCCTAAATTCCTTGAATTTTACAACTACATTTACAAAAATGGCCTATCAGATCACAACTTTACTTCTGCCACCATTGTGGTTCTATTAAAGCCAGACAAAGATCTTACAATGCTGTCAAGCTACCGTTCAATATCTCTTATAAATGTAGATTTGAAGATCTTAGCAAAAATCCTAGCTAGCTGATTAGCCCAAGTATGGCAAACATTGTTAAGTCCTGAACAAGTGGGTTTTGTGGCTGGACACCTGTCGGCTGATCACATCTGGAAAATTTCCCATCTCATTTCTGTGTCCAGGGACTCTGTTATACCATCAGCCTTGATGTCCCTGGACACAGAAAAAACCTTCGATCGGGTGTCATGGGACTATTTATTTCATCTACTCCCGAAATATCTCATTCCGGTACAGTTTATAAGATGGATTAAAGTCCTTAATTCCTCCCCGTCAGCCCGTATTTTTTGTAATGGTGTGTTCTCTTCTCCCTTTACATTACACCAGGGCACCCGCCAGGTTGCCCGCTCTCTCCTATCTGTTTAATTTATTTTTAGAACCCCTCATCAGAAAATTGAATATTTCTGCCTCGGTAACGGGAATTAATATCAACCATCTCCAATACAAAATATCAGTGTATGCTGATGACATTTTACTTCACATAACATATCCATCGAAATCTATACCGGCTTCACTGGATATCATTCAGGAATTTGGTCGTTTATCCAATTATAAGTTAAACTTGTCTTAGACTGAGGTTATGACTTTAAACAACTGGACCTTAAAAGCTGACATCCAACATCTTGGGCTTACATGGATAAAAGATAAATTGAAATATCTGGGTATTTAGTTATCACTATCTAATTCCAAAATGAAGCAGTATAATTTTGATCAGTTAATAGCTCGTATTAAAATCGACCTGAACCGCTGGGTAATGCTTCCCATTTCCCTATGGGGGCGAATCAACATTATTAAAATGAATATTTTGCCTCGGCTGTTATATCCCCTCCAGTTATGTCACCAATATCTGCCTAAGACTTGGTTTACTCATGTACACGGTATTATATGTAATTTTATCTGGAAGCATAAATCTCCACGTAGGGCGTTATCCAAATTACAGAGACCAAAAGAGTTAGGGGCTTACAAATCCCTGGTATACATCTTTACTACCTCACCACTAATTGTTTAGTTGTCTCACAATGGCTGACCTCTTTTTCGACTCCCAGCTTGGAAACCTATGTCCCACTGTGGTTGCAGATAGAGAAATCGCTCTGTGCCTCAGCTGGAATGTATATAAGGGCATTACCATACCTTCCTTTTAATAAGGTCCCAGGACAGCTTAAAAGCACCCCCATTATGACAACCCTTTGCATCCACAAACTATTGAATTATACTGTGAGGGATACCATGGAGAAAGACACCTCACAGTATATTCTGGGTAACCCTAACTTTAAAATTGGGGGGAAGATTATTACTCAAAGGTTTTGGGCAGAAGGAACAGGGAAAAAGGTCATAGACCTAACAAAGAACCACAGATTACTAACCTTTTCAGAGATAAAGGCTAAATATAATTTGCCTGTAACTTTTTGTTATAAGTATCTCCAAATTTCCCAGGTCCTTATAAGGCATTTCGGTAGTGGGTTATGGGATCACTACCTGTCTGGACCCATACTCAGTACGTTGCAAATAAGGCCTAACTCTCATTTAATTTCATTCTATTATAAAGAGTTGTGAAAAAGCTTACAGTCCTAGATGGCACTCCCCATTACATATGGGACAGGACCCTCCCCCCAACTACCTAGGGTCCCCATCAGTGGTCACAAATTTGGAAAAGGCTGTATAAGGATGTTAGGTGGGATTGTTATACACTGCTCCAATTTCAGATAATACAGGACTTATATTATACTCCTGTAAAACTTTGTAAAATAGGTAAGCTCCAGGTAGACTTGTGCACCAGATGTGGGAAGTAGCTGGGCACATTGCTCCACATTCTATGGGAATGTGACAAAGCCTTCCCTCTCTGGGAAAGTATTAGTTCTAGACTTAACCCACTGCTGGGATTACAAAATGCCTTCCAACCAGAAATTTGTATTTTGGGAGATTCGAGTAATACCCTTATTGGAAACCAAAGGAAACATATGATGTTAATTTCCTTATGTGCTAAGAAAGTGATATTGCGTCACTGGCTAGATCAGATTCCCACATACATAGAATGGCATCGAGAAATTCTCTTTGCTCTGCAAGCAGAATATACCATAGCAAGCTATTCTAGAAATAGTAAAAAATACCAGAGGATTTGGGTCCCACTACATACCTTGTTATGTAATTAATATCCCCCGTATTGGTACTGGGGAATTTGCTTTAAAATACCTGGGTAAAGCTAGTAGTAGGTGGCAGTCCCCACTGGCTCTTGCTACTTTCTCTTGGCTTATGTCTTCCTTTTCTTTTTCCTTCTTTTCTCTTCTCTCCCTCTCCTGATGGTAAGGGGAAAGGGGGGTTGGGGGGTGGTTTATTTGTTTATTGTTTATTGGTCCTTTTTTACTCTTCAACAGATTTTCTGTACACACCATTAAGTTCTGATCAGCAGCATAGCTTATGTGGTTGCTGTGGTGTATCATGTCATGTTATGTAATAGTGTTTTGGATCGTTTGTTGTATGGTAAACTTAATAAAGCTTACTAAATATGAATATATCTTGGGTGAGGGTGCAGGCTGTGGGATTCTCCTCGTCTACCGTCCACCAGGTGATGGCGGAGAATTCCTGCAGGAGATTGCAGACTTCATCGTCGACCTGGTGCTGAGGTTTCCCAGACTGATACTTCTGGGTGACTTCAATGCCTGGGTCAACGATGAACTCTCTTAGTTTGGTCAAAATCTCCTCCAGCTGATGAATATGCTGGACCTGACACAGGTTGTTACCGCCTCTACCCATATAGGTGGTCATTCGTTGGATCTGGTGTTTCTCTTGGGTATGGATATCACTGATTTGGGGGTGGAACCAGTCAGTTGGTCTGACCATTACACCATAAGGTTCAGCTTCAGGGCCCCCTCCAATAGGTCTGCCCCTACGGAGATGGTTCAGTACCGCCCTTTAAGGGGTGTTAACCCCAATGACCTGATGGCGGTACTGGATCTATCGAGTTTGTCGGGTGAATGCATGAGTCCAGATGATCTTGTATTAGCCTATAATAAGGCTGTGGGAGATGCTCTGGACAAAATTGCTCCTGTTCGTGTTCAGCCTCTCACTCTCCATCCAAGGAATCCGTGGTTTGACGGCTTCTTGAAGGAGATAAAGTGGGTAGGCCGAAGGCTGAAGAGAGCCTGGCAGAAGTCGGGCCTTGATGCCGACAGGCTTAGATTGATGGCCCATTATGATAGCTATCAATCAGAAATCAATCGTAAGAAGACAGAATTCCTGTCCAGAGAGATTTCTGCTGCACAAAATCGACCAGCTCAGCTTTTCCGGACTGTGGACAGACTGTGCAATCCAGTCTGTCTTCAGTCTAGAGAAGCCTTTTTTCAGCTAAGATGCGAGGAGTTTGCTCTTTTTTTCTCAGATAAGGTTGCCGGCATCAGGTCCGGCATCGGTCCGACCCCTCCTATGGGGGACAGCGGTGGTCGATTGGAAGTGGCTTGCCCTCAGTCTGTCTGGTTAAATTTTCACTGGCCGGAATTTGGGGACATTGTGAAGATCATCCAAATAATGCGACCAACTAGTTGTAGTTTGGATCTGGGTCCTACACCACTTTTAGTAAGTTGTGTAGAAGTTATCTATCCAATCCTTGCAGACATTGTCTGGATGTCTTTGGAGAGGGTTTTTTTTCCTGACCTCCTTAAGGAGGCGGTAGTTCGACCACTCCTTAAAAAATCCTCCTTGGACCCAGATTGTCTAGCTAACTACCGGCCTATCTCTAACCTGCCATTTGTTGGTAAGGTTATTGAAAAGGCAGTTGCGTTGCAATTGGGTGATCACCTTATATCTCACAATGTCTATGATACTCTCCAGTCTGGTTTCAGGAAAAGGCATAGTACAGAGACTGCCCTTGTCCGGGTATTGAGCGACCTCCTAATGGCCAGAGATCGAAAGGCATGTACCATTCTGGTCCTTCTCGATCTGTCTGCTGCATTTGACACTGTAGACCATGGAGTGCTATTGGAGTGCCTGCGGGTCTTTTGTGGGCTGTCTGGTACAGTCCTCAAATGGTTTTGTTCTTACCTCACGGACAGGTTTCAGAGAGTTGCCACCGGAATTTTTTCCTTTGGCACTCACTCCCTGCCTTGTGGGGTACCACAGGGCTCCATTTTAGCTCCCATGTTGTTTGCAATGTATATGCTGCCATTGGGAGAAATCATCAGGCGATACAGTCTGGGTTTTCACTGCTATGCAGATGATACTCAGCTGTATTTGTCCTTTCTCCCCGGTCAGGGTGATGTACTCTCTTTACTTAATAGCTGCCTTGATGAGATCAGACTGTGGATGAGCTCGAGCTGGTTGAGACTCAATCCAGATAAGACTGAGGTGCTGGTTGTGGATCCAGGTCATCCAGAGATGGGTGTGGGAGTTGGACAACCATCAGGTTTATTACTTAGTGGTGTACCACTGTCTACCTGTAAACAGGTACAAAACCTGGGCGTTATTTTTGATGATGGTTTGACCCTGAAATCTCAGGTGTCATCTGTCATCAAGTCCTCTTTTTACCATCTGAGGAATATCGCCCAGGTGAAACATCTGATTCCCCCGGAGGACCTTCCAACATTGGTCCACGCCTTTGTCACTGCCCGTCTTGACTACTGCAACTCCCTCTACCTAGGGCTACCAGGGGTTGATATCCACTGCCTCCAGCTGGTGCAGAATGCGGCAGCCAGGCTATTGACTGGGACTTCTAGAACCAGTCATATTACGCCTGTGTTCTGCGAACTGCACTGGCTGCCAGTTTGGTGGTGGATCACCTTTAAGGTTGGTTTACTAACCTTTAAAGCCCTACATGATCAGGGACCCGGTTACCTGAAAGATCTTCCGATTCCCTATTGCCCCCTCTGTCCTCTCCGTTCCACCAACGAGGGATTGCTGGAGATTCCCAGGGCTCAATTAAAGTCATCAGGATCTTGTGCCTTTGCTTTTTCAGCACCAACCCTGTGGAATTCTCTACCTCGTTGGTTGAGAGAATGTCCAACAGTCGAAAACTTTAACGTTGCTTTTAAAACATATCTTTTTGGATTAGCGTATCTCTACTAGTTGTGGCTGACCTTTAAATGTTGGGATTTTATTATTTTTAACATTTGTACAGCACCTTGGCCTTGAAAGGCACTTTATAAATAAAATTGAATTGAAAAAAAAAAACCAATGCCATGGTGCAGCTCAGCAACCCACTACAGCACCACCCCTATAGCCCCTCTGCTCACTCCCAGCCTACGCTCACTGTGCTTGCTCCCCCCCGGGCACGTGTGTACATATAGTGACATTCTGTCACTGAATTTGCCCACCCCCATATATGGTCACCCTCCCCTCCCCATCACCATTCGGGCTTTTGCCCATAAAGCATCGCCAGTTCGGACGTCACTCTTCATCATGTGCCCACATCACAGGCTACCTCAAATGCTGCAGAGAGGTCAAAGAGAACCAAGATGTAATGGCTCCCCGATCACTCGCTATCAGGAGCTCATTAAGCACCCAAAACAGGGCACTCTTGGTGCTATGCCTCTTCCTAAACCCAGATTGGAGAGAATCATAGACATCGTGAGATGTTAAATGATCATCCAGCTGCACTGCAACCACCTTCTGAATAACCTTACCCATGAAGGGCAGGTTAGAGACAGATCTATAGCTGGCTAAGCAGTCCAGGTCAAGGGAAGCTTTCTTCAAGAGAGGTGTTACTACCGCCTCCTTCAGGAGATTTGGCAACACCCCTGAATCCAATGAGCACCGGAAAATCTCAGCAAGAATCAGGCTGATGACTTCAACGCACCCCACTAGGAGGCGCATTGGGTCAGGGTCCAAACTACAGTAGATCAGGCGCATACCCTGGACAACCTACACAATGTCCTTGATCGCCGACCAGCTGAAGTCAGGCCAGACAGGCTGAAGGACTGCATCCTCTTGCTGATCGCCGCAACACCCTTTCCCTACAAGACCCAGACACCCATGGCAGAGGTCTTCCTGAGGCCATCCTGGAGGGTCCAGAGGTTGGAACTCAAATGGATCTGGTCAACATGTGGAACATTGTCTGCTTAAATTGACAACCATTTTCCCCTTTCATTCCACCCACCAAAAGCGCACAATGTGTCCTCTGCTATGGCATACCATATGCCTCAACCCATATGCTTTTCCTTCCTAGTGTACATCACAGGCTCATGAGTCTGCACTGCTACCCGTGGTCATCAAGTTGGTGGTTGCATAGCTGGATGCACAACCATCCTTCCCTGGAGGAGTACAGTGTCACATGGGGCACTCAATTCCTCTCCCTGTTGGCCCTTCAGTAATTCAAGCTCATGACACAAACTCATGTTGTTGGAGTCGCAAACAGCAGCCATGCCACTGCGCCAATCGGCCAGTCTTTCTTAATCTTCAGCAGGGCCTTTAATGTCTCAGCAGAAGTAAAAGCTCCAAAACTGAAGGGCAGATGGCTCAGCCTAGATGGGGTGGTGTTATTTAGCATAGAGCTGGCCAGAGGAATCAGGAAAGTGTCATTTATTTTGGATAAGCTGCACAGATTAGTAAAGGAAGTGTTAAAGTAATTCAAAATGGGGTCTATGCACAAAAATGCAGCTTGCCAATGTGCTGTGCATCCAGAGCCCATAGGCATCCATAAGACAAAATGCTGCAGACTCATGGTGGCATTCACGGAATGGGCATGCATCCCTTGCAGACACAATCCCCCAGCTGATTGTGCAGATACATGTGCCATTCTAGTGGCATGTCTGGGCAATGCCATTCACGAAGGCACAGACTGCTGGGCATAGGGGGTGCAGGGTATGGCAGTGGGGATCCTGCTGTATCTTTCGTGCATGACCCCAGGAAATCCCACAGGCCATGGGACAACACTTCTCACCTACAATGTGTTTGTGCTGTCTGGTTAGCAAGGGAGGGCTGGGGTAGCCATTCGAGCATTTGCCCATCTTTTAAAAATTGTTGCACACTGGGGGGCACAGACAGGAACCTGCAGAGGCACACAGTAGTGTATACTGCTCACCATGTGCCAGTCTACAGGTGCAGAGCTATGCGGGCTAGGTATGCATGGACCCAGACCCTCAATAGTGCACAGCCCCCAATATTAGTTAAATTGTAATGAGATACCAGTTGGGCTAGCTGTTTGGCTGATTGATATTTACTGGACCAACTCCAACAAGGTCATGTCCCCAGACAAAACTCTTTTTGTTCAGTTCTTGATTTCCTCTCAGTATCTGTGAATGCAGTTGACTTTAGCACTTTTGATAGCTGCTTTATTCTAGTAAAGTTTCAGAGTTATTTATAGAACTGTTCATCTCCCAAGGATCTCATTTTCCTATATTTGACGTCAACAGTATCTCTGACCAAGAGCAATTCCGTTAATTTCTTTGGTATCTCCAAATAATGATGGCTCCTGAACCTGTTGGTCCTAAACAGGGCATGAGCAAACTCATCAGTGAAGAAGTCCCAGGCTGGCTCGATTTGTACAAGAGATTAAATGTACTGGGTCCCTTTATACTGCAGACTGGTCAGCCTGGAAGAGGTCCAGTCTAAAATGCCAGTAGGACCATGTGATGCTCGTTTTGAAGTGTGAACTGGCACATCTTATTCCCAAATGCAATAGATTATTTAATGACTGCTAAGGCAGTCAGCTTCAATGCTGAATATCACAGTTCTATCAAGGTAGATGACTAATATCCAATATAAGAGACTGCTTACCAAAGCTGTGATCTAGCCTGGTAGAGGAGGTTATAATTTGTGGTAGGTTCACATTAGATATTGTAGACAGCCTGTTTATGTTGAGGACCCCTAAAATAAACAGTTTCAGGTTCAATTTACTTACAGAATATAAACAAAGATGCAGTTTTGTAAGGTAGTGAATGTGTTTTTTTATCTTTAAATAATTTAAGCCACACAAAGTGAATGTTTTCCTTTGGTTTATTTTTTTGCGAGTTTATCAATTTCAGATACATGTATTCTTTTTTCTTGTTTGGTGCTTGCTCATTTAATTTACATACAGTGCTTATACAAAGATTTCTTACCTTAAATAATACCAACACCCCATTATAAGCCAATCATATAACAAAGTAACATAGTAATCTTAGGGTGTGGTGAATTTGTGTCAAAGCATAGGTATGACTGCATTTCTTACACAACATCAAAAGGTGTTTACTACATTTTTTACACAATCTCATAAGTGCTGACTACACTTACAGACAGTTTTTTGTGTGCACACCATCTTTAACAGGTGTCTTACCATCCTAATAAGGGCACACCATCCTGATAAAGGTTTACTATAGGACATTTGATGTTGGATGTTGAGAAGTAAAAAGTGTTGTGAAATTATAATAGAAGGGCAAGCCCATTGTTATGTGGGGGAAGAGATGATCCTCCTCCTCATCCTATTTAGTTCAAGCAGCTGACTTCTGCTCTGCTTAGAGCCTATTCGCTAATAACTGTCGTTGCTTGGGTCGTGGCTGCTCCTTCTCGCTTCCCCCCATTTTGTTGTCTCTCTCTCTCACGTCCCTTCTCATCCAGTTCCCTATGTTTTCTGTTTTTCATCCGTTTGTTGTTTTTGTTTTCTTTGGGGGGGTCTGTGGCTCACTACTTGAGCACTGCTCTTCGTCCTGCCTTCTCACTCGCTTTTCAGCCTATCCTCTGTTCTTCATTCTGTTTCTTTCCCTCGAGCAGCCCAGCTCCACATCAGTTCATCTCCGCTCCTTTCTTCACCCACTCACTGCTCGCAACTTCCTTTGGTCCCTGCTGTCTGCGGGGTTCCAGTTATCTGTTGTGGCCACAACTACTAGCTTGCCTCAATGCCTGCTCCCCTGCTTAAGTCTGTCAGCCCTCATCTTGCACCGTTTCTTCTACGAGCCAGACTGCACTACCAGGACCACGCAACGGATGCTTTGGTGTTTCCCTACCTTGAGGCTGCCAACGTTGCTTCGCTCCCCAGCATGCCTCCTCATTTCGAGCGGTACCTATGCAGAACAGCATGCATGGACCAACGATTGAGCCTTCCTTTAGTAGCCCGTGCCATGAATCAATTATTGTTATTACAGTCGGTTCTGACTAACAGCTGTGCATAAACTATCATCAGTTATGTACAGCTCCTAACTTGTCATTACCATTATGCTGCTACCTCTGCCATCGTCCTGGAACTGATCACTTCTGGAGCTGCACTTTTCTCCGCTGCAGTCTGTTGTTACAGTTGCCTCTCATGGCAGTTTCTGCCCCAGCACACTCACTGAGACACAATTGCATCACAAGCTTTGCAGACTTGCTACTCAGTCATTTATTCTGTTCACGAGCCTTCCGCTCGCACTGCAGCTGCCTTAAGCATAAAGTGACTGTTTACTTAGTAATTGCTGGCTGTTGTTCCTTTCTGTGCCTTCTACGTGCTTCATCAATTATATAGCTGAGTACTTATCTGGGATGTCACTACTTAGTAGCTGCTCTGGGTTGCAAATATTTAATTCTTGCCTTTCTGCATAGGGTTGGAGCGTTCCCCAGCTGAGTATTTCAATGCTTTCTGCCCATAGCTTCATAACCTTTATAAACCTCTACTTTTGGATCCCACTTTCAGCCCGTGACTATGTCAAGGTATGAAGCCATTCAGACTATACTCTTCAAACTCGACACCTGTAAACTGACAATTATCTGGAAGGACACCGTGCTCATTAACATTTCAAGATACCGGAGTTTAATCAGTTTCTCTCGCTGCTTACTGCCAGCTAATTGAAGTCTGTTGGTGTGGTTACCCCTTTACATGGCATTCTTGCTCAACAGCACAAGCAGCTTCTACTCTCTGCTGCCATATGAATTTGATGAATTTCCTCTTAGCTTTTGCCCCGGCCTGTGTCTAGCCATGCAACCCTCCATACATCCTACACCTCATCTGGGCTTAGCTCCCTTTCACTTCCTTGGATGCTTCTGCCAGGATGCTTCAATTTATGTGACTCTACTACCACTCTGTTTCCCCCTGGATTCTCAACCAAGCTCTGCGCTTTCTGTTGTCCTATCATGGCTTAAGCATTTCACCTAACTACTTCAGTGCTATCTGACTATTACCTGTGCTTTGTATGCCCACTTCGCTCCTCATAGGGGCATTGGAGACTCCACTAGTGCTATCTGCACCTGTCTTCCCAAAATTGGAGCCTGGAAGTTCGACTACATTTACTTTACACCTGTCTTGGCCACCACCAGGCCTGTCACTATTGGTTCTGCATTGCATACAGCTAGATATTCTGGCACCGTACCTATCACCGCTGCAACCGGCATTCACCCATCAGACTGGGAGGTTTACCTTCTAATCACTTCTACGTTCTGCCTTCGCCATTTGGCTGGGAGATTTACCTACTAGTCACCTGCTTCTAAGACCTGCCTTCACCCATCGGGTTGGGAGGTTTACCTACTAATCACCTTCTTCTATGGCCTGCCTTCACTCAGCGGGATGAGAGGCTTACCTACTAATCACCTGCTTCTCTGACCTGCCTTCGCCCATCGGGCTGGGAGGTTTACCTAATAATCTTCTGCTTCTATGACCTGCCTTCGCCCATCGGTCTGGGGGGTTTCCTCCTTCTGCTCTAATGCTGCCTCACCCAGCTCAGGGCCTGGAGATTCACACATTCTACTATAAGCCTACCTGCTGCTGTGTCAACAAGCCAGAAGCTCCTTTCCTATGGATTCGCATCTGGACATTTCTTCGATCATCATCGATTCTTGGATGCTTTGCCCTGCCACTTCTGCCATATGGAATTACTGCTGCTTCGCTTTTTCAGGACACTTAGTTGAGCTTCTCCTGAAAAACTTCCTTATCCTGATTGTGCTTTACCGCTTCTTGGACCCTGTGACGCTACTCCATTTGTCTCAGCCTCTTCAGTTATCTCCATCTGGGACTCTTATGCTTGACTATTCGAGTCTCATCAGGTTATTGCTGCCTCACACTTTGAATACCTACAGTTTCAGACGTTATTCCTCTTGTCAGGTTGCCATCTCTCTGCCACGGTCTCTTCAATGCGATGCCTGCCATCCTTGATCTTGGATACATCAGTCCTCAGCACCATTCCATACTCTAAGTCTGCCTTACAAATGCAGTATTACTCTGCTCTAAACTAACTCATGATACGTCTCCTGGAAGCTATATACCACACCTTATTTCTACTGGCTGACATTCGTAGGTCTGACTGTGTTTCCTTTTACCTGGAGCTGGTTGCCTCTCTACTTACCTGACCAGCTGATGGTTTTTCTGAGCCTCTCATCGAAGGACTACCTGCCACGCTCTGTTCTCCAGCAGACCTCTATGGGTCTGGCTGCACTTCCCATGCCTGAATTCAGCTGTCTCTCTCTCCTACCTCACCAGCTGTCGGTTAAGCTGCGCTTTCACCAGGGCCTGGTTGCCGCGTCCCATTCCTTCTCACCTGCCTCAGTTGGTGCATTCCTTGCTGCCTATTTTCTCTCTTCAGATTCCCAGTCCACCTGCCTTGTTTACTTTTGGGCTCGCCATATTCTACTATTTGGAAGCTTCCTAACCTCACACTAGTGCCTCCAATTAATCCTTTACAGACTGCCATTCCAGCTCAATTTTACAACCGTTGCCTTTATATATATTCAGTTCCTAAGACTTTACTCTACTACTGTCATATTTACCAGAACTGGAATTATCAGTTGGTAGCCTGCCTCCAAGCCTTCTCCATGCCACGTGCTATATTACTAGAAACCTGGAAGTCATACTACTTCTTGCACCCTGCCTCGTTTGCGTCAAAGCTTGGATATAACTATTTCGTTTGGTCAGCTGTATTGAGTTCGTCAGTCATCAACTTCATCTCTACCATCATCAATTCCTGGATTCTCATGCCTTCTATCAACTGAAATCTGGAAGACAGTCTTTTCAATATATCCACTCTACATCGTTCTGAAGTGTACATGGATTACGAACTCAGAATTTACTAAGAGATTGCTTTACTGGACATGTTACAATTCAGTACTTTCTTAAGATCGGTTTCTCTGGATTAAGTTCTATAATTTAGAATTCAGATTAGCAGAATAATTCAATTTGTTAATTAGAATCTCTCTCTCTCCTTTAGTATGCCCAGAAGGATGGGTACGTCAGTAGCCATGGGTCCTCAGAGGTTCCCCCAAGGGTTTTTTCCTCTCCTGCGTGCTACTGGTCACACTTTCTAGAGTTGGAGGAGGTGATCATCTATTCATATCATTATTAAGGGTGTATTCTGCTCGACTCATTCATCAGTCAGTTATGGATCAATAGTTGATATTATATTCTTTTTTGGGGGGTCCCATAATACTAAACCAAGATTCCTCCCTACAGGTGGGATACAGAGAAAAGTCAAAACCATCAAATAATAAAGATTCTCAATTAAAGCATCCAAGCACATTGCTCAATCTATCTGATTCATAAGTTCATTGACTCTATCATGCTCATGCTAAAGTACCTAAGCACAAATCATTCTATACTTCTAGTACCTAGCAAACATTGTCCTCGTACTTGCTGGCCTCTGTATCCAACAACCATATATATCATCTAGGTACAATATGTTACATAAGCATTGAGCAATGAACCACACATAAGGTCATCACAAGACATTTGGTTAGGATTTATTATAGGTTACACTTAAGTAAAAGTTATATTTTAGTAAAATGTTACACTACAAATTTTTTCATGGGTAAGTTTTCTTTTATTTGCACTTTATGCCCCTTTCCTCTCCACACTCGTTCCTCTCTGTCCAGGATGCCCAAGGTGGCTGTAGAGGTCTGTCAGGCTTCCAAGGGGCTTCAGTGGTCATCCCTCATCCAGCCATGGTTTTCTTCCCAGGTGGGGAAACATAGAAACATAGACTTTGATGGTAGATAAGGACTGCTTGGTCCACCCAGTCTGCCTATTTCCCTACCTATTGGATAAGCTGCAGATTCTAGCTTATCAACAGCCTACTTTCTCCTACCCCCCAATATAATTGCCTTATGGCTGCCCCATGCATTCTTGAATTCCCTCATTGTTTTTTACCCCACAACCTCCTCAGGAGGGCAGTTCCATTTGACCACCACTCTCTCCATGAAAAAATATTTCCTCACGTTGCCCCTTCGCTGTCCCCCCTCTATCTTTAAATTGTGCCCCCTTGTTCTTGCACTTCTCTTTTTCTGAAAGTTGCTTGGACTTTGTTGATTCCCTTGAGGTACTTGAAAGTTTCAGTCATGTTCCCTCTCTTCCTTCTTTCCTCAAGGGTATTCAAATTATGCTTTCTTAGTCTCTCTTCATGTGGCTTTTGTTGCAGACCCTGCACCATTTTAGTTGCCTTCCTCACGACTGCCTCTATCCTGTCTATGTCCTTGTGGAGATGGGGTCTCCAAAACTGTACGCAGTACTCTAGATGGGGTCTCACCAACTGTCTGTACAGAGGAATAATGACTTCCTGTTTTCTACTGGTGATGCCTCTCCCTATGCATCCCAGTATCCCCCCAGCTCTCCTTACTGCCTTCTCACATTGCTTGCCTACCTTAAGGTCATCTGATATGACTACCTCAGGTCCATTTTTGTTGTTGTTAGTACCCCTCCCATTGTGTACTCTTCACCTGTATTTTTGTTTCCCAGGCACATTACTTCGCACTTCTTTGCACGGAATCTAAGCTGCCATACTTTTGACCATTCCTCCAACTTTGTAAGTCCCTTCCCATCCTTTCCACCCCCCCCCGTGTATCAACTTTGTTGCAGATCTTTGTGTCATCTGCAAAGAGGCATACTTTTCCTTCCAGACCCTCTGCAATGTCTCCTATAAAGACAGTAAAGAGGACTGGTCCCAGTACTGAACCCTGCAGTACCCCACTAGTAACCCCCCTTTCTTCAGAATGAGTTCCATTTACTATTACCCTCTGTGTCCTGTTGTGCAGCCAATTTGTTACCCAGGCTACCACCCTGACACCCACTCCCAGGCTGGCTAATTTGTTTAATAATCTTTTGTATGGGACTGTGTCAAATGCCTTGCTAAAGTCTAAGAAGGTCATATCCGCAGCATCTCCCTGGTCTACTACTTTGGTCACCCAGTCAAAGAAATTGATTGGATTTGTCTGACATGACCTTCCCACTGGTGGGGAGCTTGGGCTCCCCCCCCAACTCACTGTAGTGTGCCCGATGGTCCACTGAGCGCCTTCTGAGCCTGATCTGGAAATTGTCACCTGGGTCTATCCCCAGGAGTGAACAAGAGGCTTTTTGTTTTCAGTGCCCCAATCCCCAAGGGCAGCAGCATACTAGGAGGTCCAAGGAGGTGGGGCACACCGAGACATGCCACTGCTCTGGACCCCAACTGCCGTCCTCCCCTTCCATTGCTTTGCAGTCCCATCACCCAGGTGGCAGTAGAGCAGTGGCTGTCATGTCCCACCCTCCCTGGAGAAGGGAAGAAGTCCTGCGGGTGCTCAGTCCTCCTCCACCCAGCCTGCCCTCCAGCAACCTGGGCACACTTCAGAACCCGGGTTGCCGGCGCGCAAGCAGTAGCGCTAACACTGCACTGGTGGACCATCGTGGGTACGTTTTGAAAGAAAATCACTGGTTGATTATGGAAATACAAAAAGCTATAGCATAGCATTAGTGCTATTTTTTTTTAGTTAGTGCATTTTTTATATGTATTGATGTTGTATAGGATACAAAAGTATACATACTGAGAGAAACAGCACAAAAAACAGCTAATGCAAACATATAGCTGTAGAACAACAGATAACTTCACAATACATAGCTCATATGTATACACTTCCAGGCAGAAGTCACAATAGTAGGCAGAATGAGACAAGTACCCACCTATAATGTAACATGAGGCAGATTAAAAATACAGAAGCACCAGCCTCCACACACCCCAAAAGTTATGGAGGTCAGAGCCAATGTTCTCTTTCCCTGAAGTGGATGGCAGGGGCTTACCACCATAGAGTTGCACACATACATTATATGCCTCCCAGCTATGATAAAATCTGGTATGGAAACCTTGGGCTAAGTGTACCATTCTGGAGAGGGGTAAGTGCTACTTTTTGATCAACAACATTTAGAAAAATGTATTATGCTTGTTTATTACTCCCCATACTATGAGTATCGAAGCACAGCAAACACAAATATACTTTATTTTATTTATTAATTTTGTTAACTGGGTAGGCCCTCTGAGCCACAAAGGTCCCTTTTTCAGGGGCGACCCATAGTAGTTGCAAGGAGGAAACACAAGAAATTGTACACCACATTGGGATACAGATCACAGAGTACAGCAGGAGTTGGATACAGTTAGGTTAAAAGAAGCCGGGTTACAGAGGTAACATTTCGATTACAATAGGCTTAGTGTTACAATCAGAGTTTATTAGAAAGGGGTTTGGTTGGAGTATACAGTATGTATATTTACTACAGTGTATTCCATTGTATGCAATCTGGATATATGCAATTTTCAGTTGCATGCATATAATATTGATATCCCATTTTTTCCCTATCTCTCCCAGCATAAAGTGACTGGATGTATGCAACATTATTTTTGATCATATGCACACAGCCTGGCTTCAAAGACTTTTCAAAGGTGCTGAGTGCTGAGGTGATATTGTGCTTGCATTACATAGTTAGCAAGCTCATTAGTGGTCCAATTTGTCCTGACTAGGTGTTAATTGGCTTCCAAAACTTTATAATGGATGTTGCTGTTTCACTTCTTAATCCTCTGCACTAACAATGGAGAAGGTGTCACACAAGGTATTGAGCCTGGAAAAAAAGTTAAAATAGTTGTAAAGTCTAAACAGCCTGACGTGACAAGAAAAGAACTAGCTACAGAGTTTGGCATCAATCTTTCCAGTGTCTGCCGAATTTTACAAAATAAGCAATCACTGCATGATGACTGGATGAATGGCTGTAACAAGGATAGAAAAAGGAAAAAGGAGGGGAAAGAAGGGCGAGTTGAGGAAGCCCTTTTGAGATGGTTTACTCTGTCCCAGGATCATGGCGTGCCCCTGTCTGGTCCAATTCTGTTGCAAAAGGCCAAGTAACTTGTGGAAACAATGGAGATTGGGGATTTTGAACCTATGATTGGGTGGCTCTTGCAGTGGAAAAAGAGAAACCAGATCAGCTACCACCGTATACACGGCGAGAAAGCTGAATCATACTTTGCTGCCTCCGAGGACTGGCTATCAAATGTGCTGCCTGACATTCCTCAGGGCTACTCCCTGAGTGAAATTTACAACACAGATGAAACAGCACTTTTTTCCTGAGCCACCCCCCGATGGAACTTTGACATTTAAAGAAGAGTCATTGAGTGGGCACAAGAAAGCAAAAGAAAGACTGTTAGTGATGGTGGCTAGTAATGCTGATGGTACCAAAAAACTTTCACTGCATGTAATAGTCATATAATGTATGGTAGAACGTTGTTAACCTTAGAAAATCATCATCTCCTAAGGTTGTTAACCTATCGATGTGACGTAGAAATGTTGTTAACCTATTGATGCTACTTCACATTGATAAGTTAACAACAGCGATCGGTCTGCGCATGTGCGCGCTTTTTTTTTTTAAACTGAACAGACAGATGAACGCAGCGGTTAGGGAAGAACTGAAGGGCTGTGGTGGTGACTATTTTTCAAAAAGTAACCAGCCGTTTTACTTTTTACGTGGGACCATACACTATAAAATATAATGTATGTTCCCTCTATTGGCAACCGGCCACTGTTAACCATCTCGAGGTTGCCATGGCGATGTAAACCTCTCGAGCTTCACTCTTGAGGTTTACACTGTCACCCTGGCAACCTCCCAACAGTTAACTGACCGGTTACCAATAGAGGACCATACATTATCCTCTATGTCCAAAATGCCATGCTGTTTCTGTGGGGTTGCCCTAGAAGCCCTACCTGTTAGCTACCAGGCGAATAGCAATGCATGGATGACTTTTGATATTTTTTCAGCCTGGTTGCGTGACCTTGATAAGTGCATGGGCTGGAGAAGAGCAGAAATGTGACTAATTGTGGACAACTGTCCAGCTCACAAACCTGTTACACTGCATAAAATTAAACTGATCTACCTCCCACCAAACTGCACAGCAGTGGTCCAGCCCATGGACCAAGGGGTCAGTCAAAGCTTGAATGTTCAGTATCAAAAAGTAATAGTCACAAAGATCATAGGGGCATTTAATGCTGTATTGCTGTGTTGTTTTTTTCTGTGATGGTTTATCTTTGTCACTGTATTATGGAAACATTTCAATAAATTACAGTATACTGATTTGCTAAAAAAAAAAGATCATGGGGCAATTGAAGAATCTCAGCAGAATGCACAATAGGTTTTCATGGACCATGTAAAGAAAAAAAAAATGTGCTGGATGTCATTCATCTGTTGCAGTCTGCTTGGTCAGATGTGACCCAGAGTCAGTCAGGCACTGCTTTCAAAAAGCCTGCATAGGTGTGTCCCCCCCAATGCTGAACTAGAGAACATGATACCCAAACCAACACCTGTCATCCCTCCTGCTAGCGTGGAGCCTGATGAGTTCCTCGCCTACGCTTAAATCGATGCAAAGGAGATGACGGCAGGCTCAGTAACTGATGAGGACATATGCAGCTTGGTCCTTGGAATGCAAACTGAAGAGGATGAGGACGAGGATGATGAAGTGGATCAGGAGATAATTCTCCCAACAACAGCTCAAGTGTGGGAAATGGTCACTAAAATCCAACACTATGTGGAGAGTCATGAGCGAAATGACTTTGCCTGGTTTTACAGTTTTGAGGCACATTTGGAGGCGATCACAGCTAATGCCAGTAAGCAAACACAAATAATTGCCTATTTTAAAAATGAAAATGAACACTAAAGGCTACTAAATGTAAAACTAAATGAGTACTGCTCCTTTTACCATGCGTTACGAGGTGTTACTATTGTACTGATGTTAACTTATTTTTACTTATTTTTACTGTGTGTTAACATTAAAAGGCTTTTGTATCCAGTTCCTGAGATTCTGGTCCTCTGGTTTTGTGACTTTCATTTGTATGCACATAAACAGATGGTCCCGAGGGTGTGCATACAAGCAAATGCACTGTTAGTGCATTTTGATTTGTATTTATGGTGTATAGGATACAAAAGTATACATACTGCAAGAAACAGCACAAAAAACAGCTAATGCAAACCTATAGCTGTAGAACAACAGATAACTTCACGATACATTACTTATATGCATACGCCTCCAGGCAGAAGTCACAATAGTAGACAGAGTGAGATAAGTGCCCACCTATAATGTAACATGAGGCACATTAAAAATATGGCAGCACCAGACTCCCCACATCCCAAAAGTTATGGAGGTCAGAGCCATTGTCCTCTTTCCCTGAAGTGGATGCCAGGGGATAGCCAGCACAGAGTTTCACACATACAGTATATGCCTCCCAGCTGTGACAAAATCTGGTAAGGGAACCTTGGACTAAGTGTACCATTCTGGAGAGGGAAGGGTGCTACTTTTTGATCAACAACATTTAGAAAAATGCATTATGCTTGTTTATCACTCTCCGTACTGTAAGTATCAATGCACAGCAACCTTTGTCAGTTATAGCCTTCATAGTTTACTATTTTCAGCTTAAATAAGAATTATATGAAAGTTGGAGCTTGTCATTTATGGTCTTTAAAGTTTCTTTCTTTGACGCAAATTCAATTCAAATGAAATGAGCAAGCAAGCTGAACAAATACTAAAGATGCATGAAAATCCTACACTCATGAGTATGAATTTTCTGTGGTTTTCAGATGTCTTGTTCTTTCATTACATTCATTATGCTATTGTTTTCTATATTCTCCCTTGTAATTCCTGGCCTCCATGGGTTACATTAAGAAATGAGTTCCCGCTCAGTGTGCCTTTTCCAGCCAACAGATTTTAAATATAAAAATAGATCGATACTGTTTTGTCATGGGCAATGTTTAAGATGCATGAGTTGGTCATGGTCAAGGAAACATTGTTATGCATTGTCATAGAAATAGTCAAATTTATGCAGTTTTTTAAATAAGGTCAACATATATGGCTTCCACATCTTACATGGCTGCCATCATAAACTTATATCCTTACCAACATTGGCAGAATTACTTCTCAGGTCTTTCCAGAGACTTGATGATGTGTAGATTTACTATTCTAAACTCTTGCAACCATCATCTGATGCTTAAGAGAAAGATGAGGATGAAGTACATTGTTCTGCAACAAGTTAACAAGGATTATGGTTTTATATAGCATCTTTCACACATGTTGTATACCACCATGTTTTAGAAGCCATAAACAGTTGGCAGTGGCAATTAGACAAGTACAGAGAGTTAAAGTCAAGTTATGGAAAGCTCAGGGAGGTTAAGCACAAAGAGAGAAGGGGGGAAAGGTATGCACAAGTGTAAAGTAACTTGAACAAGGTCACATTGTACATCAGGGGCAGTAGTGAGATCAAACCTGGATCCCCACATTCACTTTATAACCATAGGCTACACAGCCTGCAGTACAATGTTTGTTTTTCAAACATTTTAAATTAAAACAAATAGTTCAACTATGATCAGTACTTTGTTCTAATACAGCATCTTCAGATCACTATCTGTGAATGACTGAGGAATCCACATCCAAGCAGATAAACCCAGGTAATGGGTCATTTGCCTTGATAGTCCCAGAAAATCCAAATAATTTGTCATGATAATAGCCTGTTTTCTGTTTTCAGCTTGCATGTAATTTAAGCCTTTTCTTTTATTTGCAGACCATGTTCTGACATAGCACTCTTTTTTATCTTACATTTTGAGTATAACAGAATGCTACCCTGTAATTTGGTGACACATGATGCTAACATATTGTAATCCCTCAGTCAACCAAAGGATGTAGTAACAAAAACATGAGAAAAAGGAATTTTACTGACACTCTAGTATAGAGAAGAATTGAGGAGAAATGGTGTGCAAGGCATACAACTTCCTCCCAGTGAACAGAACATCACAAATCCTTTTCCTCCAACATGGCAGACTGTCCCTTCCCCCAACCCTGGCCTCCCTCCTTCTTATTTCAGGACATTCTCCCCTGATCAGACCTACAAGTTCTCTTTTCCATATCTAACTGTGGTGCTGGTAGTGATGGACAAGACCCCTGTTTCCTGAAGCTAGTTCTGCCTGCCATTACCCAACCACTATCAAAAGTCTTTAACTTATCGTTCATATTTAAGTGAAGTCCCACATTTACCTGGGCCCAAGAGAGGAAACCCCTCTCTTGTAGAGAATTATCACCCAATTTCTATCTTATCCCCACTAAGCAAACTCCTGTGAAAAAAATGTTTTCTTCCAACTCCACTCCTAGATGAACATGGATAACCTCCTCACCCTGGAGCAACTGAACCTTACTGCTGTAATAAGAACAGACCAGCTCAGCTCTTCCACACTGTGGACAGACTCATTTTTCTAGCCTATATGCAGTCCAGTGACGTTTTTGTCCCAAGATAGGTGTGATGAGTTTGGTTGTTATTTCCAGGGCAGCTTGTCCTCCAGTAGAGCTGATATGTATACAGGTGGCCTGTTATGGGCTAGCAGTGGCTGAGTGGAAAGGGAGTGAGGCACTCTGTGGGTTTGGAGTGAGTTTCAGTGTATTTTTTATACTGGAAAGGCATGTGATCAAAATTGCATGTTTTCATGAGTGTCCAGTTAATGACATGCAAAAGGAAGGATTACAGGGTATACAGGATTGTGCAATACATAAGGGTGCAGATTAAAAGAATATACAAAGTGCCATCATATGAAGATTAATGCATAGCAGTTCCAGACAGTTTCTGTGGAGAAGGTACTCAGTGCAGTCTCAGACTTGTATCCCACCTGCTATGATTTGGATCCTGGGCATACATGACCGTTGGTGGACTGCTGTGAGGCCCTGGGCCTGGTGGTTGCTGGCATTATTTGTGCTCCCTTTTGGAGGGAGGCTTTTCTAAGGCTCTTAAAAAAGCCTTGGTGAGGCCACTTCTGAAAAAAACATCATTAGACTCAGATGTACTAGCAAACCACAAACCTGTCTCAAACCTTCCCTTTTTGAGAAAAGTTAACAAGAAAGTAGTGGTGATACAGCTTGTGGTTCATCCCAAGAGATATAGCATCTACCAATCATTTCAGTTGGGAATATGGCGTCATCACAGGAGACCATGCTTGTCCAAGCACTCAGTGACCTGCTTCTGAAAAACATAGTGGGTGATGATCTATTGTCATTTTCTTGGACCTCTCATCAGCATTGCACATCATGGATTATTGAGTCTTGATGGTATGCATTAAGAAATGTAAAGGACTAACCAACCAATGCTGAAATGGTTTGAGTCATTCTTGTTCAGCAGATTGCAGCAGCTTGTGATGGGGTCTTTCTCATTGCAGCCAGCTGTAGTAAGCTGTGGTGTTCTACAGGGTTCAGTTCTGTCCCCCATGTTATTCATGATGTATGTGTTACTGCTAGGATGGATCATTAGGTAGAATGGCATGAGTTTTCACTGCTCTGTGGATGATACTCAGCTATAAATGTCCTTTACACTTGATAGGCATAGGACAGTTTTGGCGCTAGAAGAATGTCTATAGTAGACTGTGAACTGGATGGCCTTCAGCTAGCTTAGCCTCAATCCTACCAAGACAGAGTTGTTACTGCTGGAACTAGGTCCTCATTACTCAGCTGCTACATGAGAAGCCACAGTGTTGCCATCACTTACATGCCACAGTCCTGACAGCTGTGGTAGGGTGAAGAAACTGAAAGTCCCTATGGACTCTGGGCTGACACTTGAACATCCATGGTTACCTGTGGTCCACAGTAGATTGTTCCAATTTTGGAATATCTCTCAGATTAAATCTTATTTTATGAAAGATGACCTGATGGCCCTTATTCACATATTTGTCACATTGAGGCTTGACTACTGCAATACTCTTTACCTGGTGCTATCAGGGGGGTTGGTGTACCAGCTGAAGTTGGTGCAGAATGTTATAGCCCAGTTGAAGTCTGGATCTTTTTTTTTTATTTAGCTGCACATCGTAATACACTGGAAGTGCAGCATCTGCAGTGGCTACCGATTAGGTGGCACACCACCTTCAAGGCTGCTTTGTTACCATACAAATACCTGCACAGTTTGAGACCTGACTTCATTAAAGACCTCTAAGTCTGGTATACATCACCAAGCTGTTTTTCGTGGCCACACTGTGCCTTTGGGGTATCTGTAGATAGATCACTCTTGATGGTGGCCCTGTTTATCTGGATCTCCTTACCCTACCATCCTAGGAGTTCACCCTCAAAGGAGGCATATAAAAAGGGTCTGAAAGGTTATTGTTTTTCATCAGCCTTGGCACTGATGCCTGTATATGATGTTCTACCTTAGTATTTGATATTGTTTTATATTGCTATTTATTGGTTTACTGCATAATTTATTGTTCATTTTGTTCTGTGAAGTTGGTTGAGCCAATAGGATATGGCACTATTCAGATTAAAATGCCTCTCCTTGCTTTGTATGGATCTGACTAATGCTTTTGTTGACAATGATATCAATAATACAATGTTGACAATGATATCCTCATAACTAAACTTTTAAATCTTGGAGTAAGATGGCTTCCACCTGGGTTAGAGACTAACACTCCAACAGATCCCAAAGAGTTTCCTTAAGAACACTCTATCTGTCCCTCTGTCTATGAAAAGTGGGGTGCCCCAAGGATTTGTTTCTGTTCCTCTCCTATTCTCCCTGTGTATAAACAATACCCAGGCCTGCCAACACAGCAATAATCTCCTGCTTGCCAATGATTTCATTATTTAATGAAGATTTTTCCGTATTCTAAATTGGTTCTTAAGCAGCAGAGTACTTCTCAGTTTCAAAAAGATCAAATCAATATTGTTTGGTTCCAAACCTGAATCCTTTAACAGACCCTGCTCTTTATATATTGCTTACTCCAATGGTTCTATAGTGGAGCATGGGCATAATTTTAGATACCTATGTGTCACACTTGATCCTTTTTTTACCTGCTCTCATCACATCACTACCCTGAAAAAAATGTATACCCAAAATTGGGTAGATCCCACAGATAAAAACACATCAAGACTCCAAAGTTCTTCTTACCATTGACAAATGCAGTTTGCTACCTGGGCTTGACAACGTCTCCTGTATTTATCTGTAGGCTGCTGTGAAAGATGCCTCTCAAATAACCATAGTCTACACTAACATCTGCCAGTTTGACTTGCTGTCCCTTTTGGAACCTCCCTCCACTGCAGCTTATACCTGAATGTTGGCTGCCCCCCCCCTTCCCAAGTGCACAGAGACTTCTCCCTCTGCTGTATGATAGATAAATTATGATGCATCCCTAATCTCGCTCCCTTATCAAGGTTGATTAGGCCCAAAGGCAGCTTATGTGACCTGCATTCTTCTGACCTCCTTCTGCTTAACATGCCATGTGTCAGTTCAAACATAGGCAATATGGCTTTCTCTATGGCTGCACCATCCCTCTGGAACTGTCTTCCCATGGGCCTGCAAACTGCCCCTTCCCATTCGCTTTTCAAGATGCAACTCATGGGTCACCTATTGATCACAACTATCTGCAGCTGTTCTACATTAGTTGCTATGCTGCACTGTTGATGAATGTATAAATGTTGCTGTGTTAGCACTAGCACTGTTGTTACCAATATTCTATGCTAAACTGTGAAAATCTCATTTTAATAATTAATTTAGTCAGTTTTACTCATCTTGTCTCATCTGTACATCACTTAATCTTACAAATGTATTTCAACTCTGGTTTTAGCATGTTGCCCGTTCTGTTGCCATCATTAGGCTTTGTTTATCTAGGCCTGGGTTGTACCTGGAAAACATCCCTTGGAGCTGTGCACTTACCGAGTCAACAAATAAATAAAAAATAATTAAGATATGGGGCCCGATTCTCAAACGTCCCCAGAATGCCACAAGCCCTGGGAGCACCAATCATATGACATGTGGAGTTTGTGGCATTTCCCACTGGCAATTGGGATTCTCAATCCTGTGTTCTGATTGCTATGAGTTAGACTAGCTTTTTCTGATCTAGCTTGTGACAATCTTGGGTACCCGTTTTACAGGGCTTCTGCCACATATTTGGCACAAGCTGCCAGAAAGCCAGAAAGCTGTTGTAAATGCATCTGATCTTCTTGAACTGGACACAATCTGTGGCAAAGTTTTCAGTTCAGCTGCTCTGACCACCAGGTTTAATGCAGGGCTTGAAACAAGCCCTGTGTTACCCTTTGTAAAATCAGCCCATGATATTTAGATATGGTGGGATTAGATTATGAAACAGAAGTCAGTTGTAAGTTTTTGACCCATTAAAATACTGGTTTTAATTTAGTGCTGTGTTCCATGTCAAAACTGGAAATTCAGTTAGATAGCTGGCACTGTTAAAAACTGCAATATTTGGAAATGCCATGTCTCTGGTTGAATATTAATGAACCAGGCTGCTAGGCTTAGTTTGTATTTTGAAATCAACATCACCAGTCTGTTACAAGGAAGAGTGGATTTTGGTATAGAATGGAAAATATGTAGTGTGGACAGAGATGCTGAAGTTCTCCGCCCCGCTTCAAAAACTTCTGAATGGAGAAAGTGTGCTGGGCTGGATCAGTGCCTCATGACCAGTAGCAGGCCGTTCAGATGACTACAACTGATGCAGACAGAAAGAAGAGAAGACTCAAGAAAAGGTGATACTGAATCTAAGGAGTAACCCTCGCAGAGTCCTCTTAAGGAGTGATTGTTATTAAACTTACGCCTTTGTAACAATTGAAGAGTATAATTTGAAAATAGAAATACAGCCCTTGTACGGGTTATATAAATATGTTTATTGAAAGCATCTCTCTTGTTCTCTTCTAAATTGATAAGTTTCTCTCTTGTGTATAACACGTTTCTGCTCTGTCAGTTTTAGAGCATTGCTTCCATTCCTTGGTGAATCATACTGTATATAGTAGCTGTTATACTTCATTCCAGAACATTGTTTTCTTCTACCCCAAGCCTTGTAGAATATATTGATGCCAAATAAAAATTGATGGTCTGTTGAGATGTTTTTTTTTCCAGACACAGTAAAATGGTTGCTTTCCAGGTCTGTAATATGGTAAATACTTTGGTGCTTGACGGGCACTGCCATTTCCTGTTTGTGTTTCTTGAGTCCCAGCCAGTTCCATTTTTTTACTGTCTTGAAACTGAAGACATATTCTTGTTAGACACCACAGGCTAACTTTTGTTACAGTAAATGGAAACTATTCAAAACAAAAGCTGCAAACAACCACGCACCTAGGCAGAAGCTACTGATGCCAGTGGTTTTAGTTACTGTGTAAAGACAGGACATTATTATTCTGAATATCTATTTTCACACAGTTTTCTTCTGCAGTGAAATCTTTTTTTTCTACCCTCTGTTGCTTGATCACTCCAACTGGACCCCTCTGGATTAGTCTCTGGCCCCATCACCTGACTTCCCTGGTGCCTACCTTCTCCTCTGTGTCCTGCCAAAGAACCCATCCAGAAGAACTCAGTCATCAGTGCCAGTCCTGCTAGGGACTTGGCCATCATTGCAGCATGATTGGAGGGTTTTTCCTCCATTTTTCTTCATTAAGGGGCCCACTCACATGTAATGATACTTTTTTCACTCTCATTGTATACTTTACTAAAATGATCACTTCTGCTTAAAACCAGTTACAGCTTCCAGCATCAAACTTGCCTTGAGCGAGTGACTCTCTTTAAGGATCACTGATTCTGGCTCGCAAAGGAGTGGGGTGCTTTTCTCCTCTTAATGGTTTCAAAGAAAACAAATTTATTTAAAATTGCCCCTCCCCCGCAACATGACAACAGACCTGCATCACTACTCTGGATGGTGGTGGGCATGGCCAACAGAACTCCTATGTCTAGTGGTACTGCTTGCTGGGAACCCTGTGCACTCAACAGTACCAGGTTGCTTGACTGCCTGCTTGAATTAGTGGATGTGGGCACCTTAGGTAGAGTAATATGATACACTGGACCACTGGACTTCATGCACCTGATTTTACTGGAGGGCTTCACAACAAAGGTCATTTGTGCAGCTGGGAATCACATGTCCAAGGGCCCCATCTCATCAGCATGTACATGTAACTCAGTTTTCACCTGTATCCATTCCAATACCTTGTCTGAAAATGCTTGGCATACTAATCATGTTTAGCCACCTTCTGTGGCACATTTCATCAGTCTTTCTCCCCAGCAGCTCTATATGACCATGGTCTTTGATGTTCTGCATTCTTTTAGTCTCACTATACAAGTTGATTATAGGTGATCTACCCATACGTTGCAAGCAACATGGTGCCTGGTGGTTCCCTTTCCACTTCTACACTAATATTCTGGCTTTTATGCCCCTTTGGCATTTACTGGACCCATGGCCCATTATAGAATACAGCGTGCTGACATGGTGCATGAACATTATCACAGTGAATTTATGGCTTGCCATTTACTGCCAGCTTTACTTTGCAGGACATTGCCAAACCATGATCCTGGTGCATACCACAGTACACCCCATGACCCTCCCAACTGGGATGGTTTGCCAGTGGCTAGACCATGGACACCCCTACCATTGATTAAGGATTTCACCCTTCCAACACAATTCAGGGAGATGATTCTCCTACCAAACTCCAGCTGTCTCAGTGCTGTACCTGATTCATCTGTTCTTCACATGCTTCATAATCTCAACATGCAGGCTTCTAAGGTAATCTCTCCAGCTAGAATGCACATGATAACTCTTTGGGGAAACTGATCCATGGACCCGAAAGCTATTGCGAGATGTCCATTGAGGGGATACCACCTGAGGTTCTCACACGTTCCTAGTGGTTCTTGTAAACTCCCAAACTAAGTATAAATCCCCAGATCTTCACCAGTGCCTCCTAGTGGTGTAGGACACATCCTGAGTGCCAAAGTCCATCTCTGGCCACATGGATCTCCTCTGATGGCATCAAAACACTACCACTATAGCAAGGTGTTACAGACCTTGCACAACACTTAGCATCAGAGAGTGACTGGCACCTGTGTTCCAGGTGGGTGCATGCCTTGGGAGTCTTCTGTATGCCTGGCCTGAATCCTGCAGCCAGCCACTTGATGGTACAGTGTGTATACACCCATGCTGAGCATGCAGGAATTACCTTGACACCCAATGCCTTGTTGGCTGTGCCTGTAGATTTCATGATTAGCACCCATGACTTTGGTGTCCTGGCCACTTGATGGCACCCCTTATGGTATCTACCAACTGATAGACACCTGGAGAATTAATGCTCCCTGTCACTTCCTTCCCCCTTTTGAATCAATGCTACCCAAATACGGCCGCCACCTCCAAGCCTCAGGCTCCTCAAGGGTAACCTATGTGCATACTACCTGAATTCTTCCTCACACCAGCTTTACCAATAGAGGATAGAGTAAATGCACCATTCCCCTACTGACCACATATGGTAATACTACTGTAAGAAGGTGGCTGTTACTAAATTAAGGAATTGTTTTGCATTTGTTACATGGGACCTATTTAATAAGTGTAGTAAGACACTTCAGGGATGCACAGTTATTGACCAATAATTGCACATCATGAATGTGTTTAAAGGAATTCAGTGCAAGCGTTTCTTGCTTAACAACTCACTTGAGACATGCAATGTTTGGTCCACAAGTACGCACCCAGGAATGTCTTATTGTGTACATAATGTAACTAATATAGAACAATTCATTGCAAAAAAAAATGTTAGAGCATCTGTTAAGGTTGAAGCTTAATGCCACAAAAGTAAGGAAACTGCGGTAACACTTTATTTTAAGGATGCTTAACTACACTGTAACTACTGCATAATTACACTGTAACAGCATTGTAATTACTGTGTAGTTACATGTAACTACAATGTAGTTGTTAGCTAGTTTCACAATAGCATGTTGTGAAGTTACACAGTTTGCATGAAGAAATAGTTACATGTACAACTACTACTGTCTCCCTTTCGGCATAAATCAATTCATTTTGACAAGTGTAACTACAAGTTTAATAGCTACTGCAAAGTGTAACAAAAAATTTGTTGTGCAACTATCACTGCATCTCTTCTGGCATTATGTGATTTGTTCTTACAAGGGCAACTACACATGTAATAGATGTCACAAATTGTAAACAAATCTATTGTGTAACTACTATGTTACTAATTTTGCCAATTTTAAATTTGTTCTTACAAGTGTAACTACATATGAATGAAGGTCTTGTGTACTGTTTCAACAATCTATGTCTATCTGACATTTATTTAAGAGGTAATTACACAGAAAAACTTAAAAGTGTATTCAGAATGGTAACTACAGGTTGGGGGGAGCTGCTGGCAGTAACTAAGGAGGAGAGAGACTTGGGGTTATAATTACAGATGACTTGAAGGCCACTAGGCAGATGGCAAAGGTGGTGGGAATGGCCAGTGGGAAGTTGGGGTGTATTTGAAGGGGGCAATCACAAGCTGAAGGAGGGAGGTAATAGTTCCAGCATACAAGACCCTGGTGAGACCTCACCTTGAATATTGTGTAGAATTCTGGAGACCATACCTTCAAAAAGACATTGATAAATCAGAGACAGTACAGAGGAGGGTTACCAAAATGGTTAAGGGATTACATCACAAGACTTATGAGGAGACAGAGTGAGGGATCTCAATTTGTACATGCTGGAACAATGGATTGAGAGAGGTGACATGATTAAAAACATGTGGGTACCTCTAGGGCATTAACAAGGTTGAAGGGGACAACATATTCCAGATTAATAGTAGCGCCAGGACAAGAGGACACAACATGAGACTGACGGGTGGCCGCATAAGTGGAGATGTCAGGAAGTTCTTTTTTTATGGAAAGGGTGGTGGATGCATGGAATAGCCTGCCCCAGGATGTGGTGGCAGCCCATACAGTGGTGGACTTCAAACATGTATGGGACAGAAGCAAAGGAATAATAGAGATAGGAAGAAAAATCTAAAGCCAATAACCAGATAGGGTCATTGGATGCTTCATTTGGGTAGCTTAAATGGGCAGACTGGAGGGACCTAGCAGTCATTATCTGCTGATAGCATCTATGTATCTATGTATTTATTATAATGCAACTTCAGTCTGCTATATTTAAATGCACTGAATGGCAACTCTTTATATGATATTCCATGTCTGTATTCCAGTTTTTCATGAACTTATGGGCTAATAAACATGCAGTCTAATACTATGAAGTGATATATAACTGTACACAACAATATTTCATTTGCATAATTACTAATTGGCATTGTAACAATAATGCAGCTAAGAAATAATGGTATTGTTTTCACACTTGATGCCTAGCTAACATGTATTTGCAAGTGCACACATTTACATTGATCAAATGTCAGTACTGTGGCTGTGATGTAAGTTTTCATTCAGAAATCAGTCCCTCATGAACTTGTTGCTTACTAAATATGCAGTCTAATATTGGACCCTATTCATATAGGCAGCAAGGAATGTGTCAAATGTGTAAACCCAAACCTGGCAATCAACAGCAGCCATCCAGTTAGATGGACTGACCACCAGCAGACTAGATCCTGCACTCTGTGTGGAGTGGAGAATTGTAGAATATGGCTGCTCCTCCACGCACTGCTGTTTTCCAGTAAGAGGACCTACTAGCCTGCCCGTGTTCACCACTGTGCCCCCAGTCCTGATGATATAGTCAGAGGGTTGAGGTAGCTTGTTGTGAAGGATGGTGCCATGGCTGTCACCCCATTCAGATGGTGGGAAGGGCATGTAAAGGCTGAAGAAGGGTCCCTGCCTGTGTATCTGGTGCCACCCACCATCACTCCACACAGCAGATTGGGGATAAATCATGGCATGTAGCCATGCCCCAACCCCAGCCACCCACCAGGGCAGCAGCAGGACAGGGTGTATGTGCAAAAGAGATGTGGGTCAATGCCACAAAAGCAGTACATTTCTTAGTAACTACAGCACTACTACAAGCCAATAAGTAATTATGTAAATGATTGACTTTTATTATGTAAGTAAACAGTGTAGTTGTATAGCAATGAACTATATTAGATTACATGTTCATTAAACAGCAAGTTCATAAGGGAATGATTTCAGAAGGAGAACATAAATCAGAACTATAGCAGTGACATTTGATCCATATCCCATTAATGTGCCAATTGATTATTGCCGCGGTGATTTTGTTGACGGGATGTTGCTGCAGACTTCGTGGGCTACCTTGATCTGTTGTCAAGTTGCGTTTTCAGCTCCAGTGGTTTCAGAGCACCATCCTGCTGGGGTGTACCTAAGTATTGTTCTTTGTCCACTGTGCCAAGACCTGAAATTTGTTATATTTACAGTGGGGGGGGGGTGGAGTGTTTCTTCTTTTTATATGGCACTATGACTCAACAGTGGCAGATTGTCAGGGCGCTGTAGGAGCTGTCGGCACATTGCTTGCATCATATTTTACATCGTTCACTTCCATGTTGCTGCAGCATGGGTGAACCCATTTGATCAATGTAAGTGTATAGTAGTTACACACATCTTCTTACACTTTATTTTAAGTGTCTGTTTCTACATACTTACTTTGCAAATACATGGTAGTTAGGCATTAACTGTGGAAACAATACCACAGAAGCAGCACATTCCTTAGTAACTACAGCACTGTTACAAGCCAATAAGTAATTCTGTAAATTAATGATGTTTATTGTATACCACTTAACAATATTAGATTGCATGTTTATTTTATTTTTTTGGTCACGTAGTATACAAGTGGAAGCTCTGGGATTCAACCCGAGGTCTCCAGGTTTGCAGGTCAGTGCTCTTAACCACTACACTATACTGCAGTAAGTTCATGAGGGAATGATTTCTGAAGGATAACATACATCAGTAACAAGTGCCACTAACTGCACTGTAAGTACTGTATGACTACACTGTAATTGCACTACTATGTAGTTGTTAACTAGTTTCACAAAGATTGTTATGTACTTACACAATTTTAACTGTGCTGTTTCTGTGGCATTGACCCACATCTCTTCTGCACACACACCCCTGTCCTACTGCTGCCCAAGTGAGTGGCCGGTGGTGGGGCATTTTTTATTTATTTTTTATTTATTTAGCTTTTGTTGACTGGGTAAGTGCACTAGACAAATCCTGCCTATTTTCAGGCACGACCCGGGGGAGGGGGGAATACAGATGAATGCCAACTGACCTTGAACCGGATTAAGCTGTTGGTGGTATTTTTACTGAATGAGGGAAATTTAGCCAGGACACCGGGAAAATTCCCCTACTCTTTTTCGATAAGTGCTATGGATCTTTAACATCCACCTGAACTACCACCAATCCAGGCAGATGGGACCTCGGTTTAACGTCTCATCCGAAAGACGGCACCTCAGAAGTGCAGCACCCCTCTCATGCTGCACTACAGTGTCAGTACTGGGATATTAACCCAAGTGCCAGATGTGGGAACTGAACCCACAGCCCTCTGATCTCCCGGCCTCAGAGGTGAGTGTGCTACCTACTGAGCCACTGACACTGTAAATGGCATGGCTGCATGCCATGCTTTATGCCCAATCTGCTGTGTGCAGTAGTGGTGACTGGTGCCAGATACACAGGCAGGGACCCTTCATTAGCCATTACATGCTCTTCTCACTGGCTGAATGGGGTGATGGCTATGGCACTATCCTTCTCACCAAGCTATACTGGCCCACTAACAATACCATGAGGGCTGTGAGCATGGTGGTGAACATGGGCAGACCAGTAGGTCCCCTTGCTGCAAAACAGCAGTACTGGAAGGACCAAACATATCCAATAATTCCCCACTCCACATAGAGTGCAGGATCCAGTCTGCTGATGGGCAGTCTATCTGATTGGTTGGCTGCTGTTGCTCACTAGTCCTGGGTATACACATTTGACACATTCCCTGCCAACTATGTGAATAGGGTAAAAATATTAGAGTGCATGCTTAGTAATCTGTAAGTTCCTGAGGGATTGATTTCTGAATGAGAACTTACATCACAGCTACAGTACTGACATATGGTAAATGTAAGTTTGCACACTTGCAGATACATGTTACCTAGGCATTAACTGTAAAAACAATACAAATATTTGTTAGCTACAGTATTGTTACAATGCCAATTAGTAATTATGCAAATGAAATATTTTTGTGTACAATCATATATCAATTCACAGTATTAGACTGCATGTTTATTAACCTGTAAATTCATGAAAAACTGGAATACAGGTATGGAACATCATCTAAAGAGTTGCCAGTCAGTGCATTTAAGTAGAGCAGACTGAAATTACATTATAATCAAATTTAGTTACCATTCTGATTACACATTTAAGTTTTTCTGTGTGATTACTTCTTAATTAAATGTCAGATAGACATAGACTGTTGAAACAATGCACAAGACCTACATTCATGCGTAGTTACACTAGTAAGAACAAATCAAAATTTGTTAATGCCAAATTAGTAATATAGTAGTTACACAAAAGATTTGCTGTTACAATTTGCAATAACTATCACATGTGTAGTTGCCTTTGTAAGAACAAATTATATAATGCCAGAAGAGATACGGTGGTAGTTGCTCAACAGACTTTCTATTACACTTTGCAACAGCTATTAAATGTGTAGTTACACTTGTCAGAATGAATTGATTTGTTCCAAAAGGGAGACAGTAGTAGTTGCATGTGTGACTGTTTCTTCATGCGAACTGTGTAACTACACAACACACAGTTGTGAACTGGTTAACAACTACATAGTAGTTACAGTAAAGATACAGTGTACTTACTTCATGCAAATTGTGTATAACTACACAACACATAAATGTGAAACTAGTTAACAGCTACATAGTAGTTTCATGTAAATACACAGTAGTTATACTGCAGTTACAGTGTAGTTATACATTAGTTACAGTGTAGTTAAGGACACTAAAAATAAAGTGTTACCAGAAATGCAGTGTTACAGTTGATGCCACTGGCATTTCCAGATATTTCTTACCATTTCTGTGATACCTTTACTGCATAACAGTATATCACAAAATGTATAGATAATTTGATAGCTAACACTATACAATAAAAAGGCCCCCGAGCCATGGGGAATGCATGACCTGGTATCCCTTAGGGTTTAAAAATCATTTGACCTGTAACTGGCATTGCCCAAACTTCTGTCCAGGCACCTTAAAAATACTAACACAGCAATGCTGTGACTGGGTACAGATATTACAACAATGCCAATGCTGCCTCATGTGACTGTTCAAACCTGGAGGTATGTCAGGCCACAGATTCACTATGGCTCTGGGACTTCTAACCTCAGTGTTTTAGTTCCTTACTTTTGTGGCTTCAAGCTTCAACCTTGACAAGTACTTTGAATTTCCTTACGTTAAAAACAGATCAACAGCATGGGCCTGAACCTTGCTTTATGCAGGGCAATGTGGGCCCTGCATAAAACAACAGATCCATGAGGCATGGCCACAGACCTGTAGCTTTTTTCCAAAAGGGCCCTGTGGGTCATAAGAAAATCAGCAGATCCCTGGGGCAGAGCCTTGGACCTCTTGCTTGCTTTGACCAGGGTTCTGTGGGCCCTGTGTGAAGAATCAGATCATGTAGTAGGTCAAAAGATTGCCACTGTGATGGTATGTGGGGTTGAAACTATCCCTTCCTTTAAATTGTATGTAATGATGCCAGAAAATGTCAAAGTTATGGGTAATAGGGAAAAAATCTGAAGCCTCAAAAAAGAAAGACTTAGTTTTTTGGGGAGGGTGTTGTTTTCTATCACCTACAACTTTATTTTATGACAGCTGGCCCACCAGTGCAATGGTAGGGTTACCGCTAGTAGTGCTGGTGACCTATGATCAGGAGCGAACACAGAACATCAGAGGGTCAGCCAGGGGGAGGCAGGATGAGCATCCCATGGGCAGCCCTCTTCCTCTGGGGGAAGGGTTGTGGAGGTTGTGGCTTCCCGGCATGTGAGTGATACCCAGTGGAGACTGGGTGTACACCAGCCAGGACCACATGCAGTGGGCATAGGCAATGATGGGCATCTGTGGGTTGTGTGCAGGAGTGGGCACAACCTGCACTGACATCATTGCACATCTGCACTTCCTGGGGGAAACACAAGTTAAAATCCCTAGGGCTGGCTGCATAATGTTGCCCCGGACCTTCTCCTCTAATAATGCCCCAGGTATAAGCTTAAACATAAAGCTAGAATGACAAAACAAAACTGTACCTGCAGTATGCCTTTGTTGGGACACTTTGTTTTCCACTTTCCTTATTTGCCTACAGGAGAGGGGCACATTGTGGAACCACAACAGAGTTTAACTTGTCGTGGAACTAGAGACTGAATCATATTGGCTGGTTGTGGTGGTGGTGGTGTGGGGGAAGGGAGCTGTGCCAGTCCCCAGTGAAGAACATGGGTGACAGTGGAGGGGTAGGATGGTAGGATGGTGGCATGGGTGACAGAGGATAGGTGAGGGTGGGGGGGTTGATTTTAGGGGCTGGTTGGTGGAGAAGAGGGTACTGGGTCTTGGCACAGTTGGGGGGAGGGAACTACAGTCTAACACTGGAGTTGGACACCTGATATTGGAAGGGAGGTTGCAAGCTAGTAGGCACACCAGGGTGGGCTCCCTATAACCACATTTTTTGGCAATAAAAATCTGACCTTGTTTCTGGCACTAGGGCTATGCAACCATTGTCAGAAAGGGGTTGCAATCTGGTAGACAGCACTAGGGTGAGTTCCCAGTAAGCATATTTTTTTAAAAGGTTTAACTTGTTTCTGACACCAGGATTGAGCACCCTGTGTCAAAATAGGAGGAGGTGGTTGGTTCAGCAGCACTGGGGCTGGGCTCCTGATGACCACTCAGAAATTTACAAGTGGCAGCTTCAGTGAATTATCAAGTATTTCGCTTCCACTACTTGCTCTATGCACACCAGAGGTAGTGGCATGCAAAACCAGCTTAGAGTAAAAATTAAAATATTTCATGCTTTTAGCTAATTTCTAACAAAAAGAAATGCTTTACCAAATGTCATTATAATTGCCACATCAGGAGATTCTGGGCTGCAGATCATGTCTTCAAAGGTTTTGCGGAAATTTGTCTAAGAGGTGGCTGAAACATAGAAACACAGAAACATAGACTTTGACGGCAGATAAGGACCGCTAGGCCCATCTAGTCTGCCCATTTCCCTACCTACAGGAGAGGCCGCAGATCCTAATTAACCAACAGCCTATTTCTTCCTACCCCCCACAAGAATTGCCTTATGTCTGTCCCATGCATTCTTGAATTCTCCCACAGTTTTAGACCCCACAACCTCCTCAGGAAGGCTGTTCCATGCATCCACTACCCTCTCTGTGAAATAATACTTCCTCACATTGCCCCTGAACTGCCCTCCTTCTATCTTTAAATTGTGTCCCCTTGTTCTTGCAAGTCTCTTTTCTGAAAGATGCTACCCTCTTGGACTTTGTTGATTCCACTGAAGTACTTAAAAGTTTCTATCATGTCCCCTCTCCTTCTTTCCTCAAGGGTATACATATTAAGCTCATTTAGTCTCTCCTCATACGGCTTCTCCTGCAGACCCTGCACCATTTTAGTTGCCTCCTCTGACTGCCTCTATCCTGTCTATGTCCTTAGGAGATGGGGTCTCCAGAACTGACACAGTACTCCAGATGGTGTCTCACCAACTGTCTGTACAGAGGGATAACAACTTCCTGTTTTCTGCTGATGATGCCTCTCCTATACATCCCAGTATACCCCAGCCCTCCCTACTGCCTTCTCACATTGCTTGCTAACCTTAAGGTCATCTGATATGATTACCCCAAGGTCCTTTTCTTTTGTTCATATTACTACCTCCCCACCGATTGTGTATTCTTCCCCTGGGTTCTTGTTTCCCAGGTGCATTATTTTGCACTTCTTTGCATTGAATCCTAGCTGCCATACTTCTGACCATTCCTCCAACCTTGCCAAGTCCCTTTTCATCCTTTCCACTCCTCCTTGTGTATCAACTCTGTTGCAGATCTTTGTGTCATCTGCAAAAAGGCATACTTTTCTTTCAGTCCCTCTGCAATGTCACTGATGAAGACATTAAAAAGGACTGGACCCAATACTGAACCCTGCGGTACCCCACTAGTAACCCCCCTTTCTTCAGAGTGGACTCCATTTACAATTACCTTCTGTGTCCTGTTGTCCAGCCAATGTTTTACCCAGGCTATCACCCTGGGTCCCACTCTGAGGCTGGTTAATTTGACTATTAATCTTTTGCATGGGACTGTGTCAACTGCCTTACTAAAGTCTAGGTAGGCCATGTCCACAGCCCCTCCCTGGTCTACTACTTTGGTCACCCAGTCAAAGAAATCTATTAGATTCATCTGACATGACCTTCCCGCTGTGAATCCATGCTGCCTTGGGTCCTGTGCTCCACTGGCCTCTAGGTACTTGACTATTCTTTCCTTCAGAAGTGACTCCATCACTTTCCCTACCACAGAGGTCAGACTGACAGGTCTGTAGTTTCCTGCCTCTGTCTTGGACCCACTTTTGTGAAGGGGAATCACATCCGCCTTCCTCAAATCCTCGGGTACCACACCATCCTCCCATGATTTATTAAAAAGAGTAGCCAGTGGTTTCACTAGTTTCTCCCTTAATTCTTTTAGAATTCTAGGGTGAATTCCATCAGGATCCATTGCTTTGTCCACCTTCAGTTTTAGGAGTTCTTGCAGAACCCTTTCTTCTGTGAAAGGACTGGGATTGACCCCCTATCAAGAGTGTTTCTGTTAATTGATTAGGCACTTCCTCCTCCTCTTTGTGAATACTGAGCAGAAATATTCGTTCAGTATTCCTGCTTTTCACTGACCCTCTGCCCACCCACCGTTCATTCTATTCAGCCTCACTATCCCTCCTTTGTCTTTCTCGCTCGCTGATGTACCTATAAAGGTTTTATCCCCTTCTTAACCGAGTTGGCAATCTTTTCCTCAGTTTGGGCCTTTGCTATTCTGACTTCCTCCTGCTTCCTTCTGCCTTAGCTGGTACAGCTCTCTGTCCTGCTTCTTCTGTGTTTCCTTATACTTCGGAATGCTATCTTTTTTTCTTGACTTTCACAGCCACCTCTTTTGAGAACCATAGTGGCTTTTTTTTTCGTTTTGATTTGTTTATTTGCTTCACACAAAGGCTTGTTGCCTCTGTGATGGCAGTTTTGATAATTCCCCATTGTTGCTCCACACCTCCTTCTAGCCTGCTTGCTAGTGTTTTTCTGAGGCACTCTCCCATCTTGCCAAAGTCAGCCCTCCTAAAGTCCAGTACCCTCACTTTTGTATGGCTTGACTGAGTAGCTGAGTTTAACGTGAACCACACTGTTTGATGGTCACTTGTCCCCAGATGGCAACCCACTTCTAGATCTAAGATCCTCTCACTGCCCCCGTTTGTGAGTACGAGGTCTAAGATTGCTCCTCACGAAGTGGGTTCCAAAACTAGCTGTCTAATGCCTGCCACCTGTAGGGCATCAAGAATGGTCCTGCTCTTGGATGTGGCTGCAGCAAATGTACTCCAGTTAACATCTGGCATATTCAGGTCTCCCATCAACAGTATCTCCCCTTTCTCTGCCATTCTAAGAATGCCTTCTATCATATCCTTGTCCATTCCTTCCCTTCCCCCTGACATGGGGGTCTGTACACAACCCTGTGCGGATTGTGGTCCTTTCCAGCCTCCAAGGTGACCCACAGTGCCTCCTCTCCTCCCTGTTTACTCTTTTGTTCAGTTGCTTTTATCCTTCCTTTACATAGAGAGCTACTCCTCCCCTCTTCTCCCCTGCCTGTCTCTCCTGTGGGTTATGTACCCTGGTATGTTAACATCCCAGTCATGGTTCTCTGTGTACCATGTTTCTGTGACTGCTATGATATCCAGGCATCCCTCTTCCATTAAGGCCATCAGCTCAGAGAGCTTGTTTCCCAGACTATGGGCATTGGTACTCATTACCCTCCATTTCCTGATGGCCTTACTCCCTTTTTGCCCCATCCCTGTCCTTCTTGCCTTTGTCACTTTCTCCATTTACCCCTGCCCTTCTCCCTATCGACACCTCTATGTTGGTGTTTGCCACACTTACTACCGTGATTATTTGGGGGGGCTAAGATGTTCCTGCTCCTTTCCAGTGCCTCTCCCCTTGGCTAGTTTAAAAGCTTGCCAATGAAGCATTTAAACCTATCACCTAGGATCCAGGTTCCCCTCCCAGACAGATGCAGCCCATCATGCCAGTATAGGCTTGCATCACTCCAGGTGGACCCCCCAGTCCCCAATGAAGCCAAACCCCTGAGCTCCACACCAGTTTTTCAACCACTGATTGAATCCCATGGTGCGGAACACCCTAGCCTCTCCTATGCCATAGATGGGTAGCACCTCCGAGAAGGTTACTGTGCGTGCTAATTGACTAAGGCCCCTTCCCAATTCCACAAACTCTTCCTGCACTTCTCTAATCCATTTCTTAGCCAGGTCATTTGTCCCTAGGTGGACAATGACATCCAGCTCCCTCCCTGTGCAGGCTGCTCGGCAATCCTGAGGATTCGCCCCTGTCCCTCCAAGCCATGGCGCCAGGCAGGCACCTTACCTCCTCTCCCTTCCTCCCCAGTTCTACCTTTCCTAACAATGGAGTCCCCACCAGGAGTTGTTTCCTTCCTTGCAGGGTCCCCTGCCACCCTCCTGTGGGTCTCCTTTGTGGAGGTTCCCAGTATCCTCCTTGGTCTCCACTGTGGCTGCCTCCATAGAGGAACCACACTTTTCCAGAATGGCATAGGAATTGTGGAGAGGTACAATGGGAGGGATGCACCTCTGTTCCACCACCCTCACCCTCCCTGAGCCCACTGTGGTCCAACCGCTCCTCTTTCTTGGCAACCTCTGAGGGTAACGGCAGTGGCACTGGTGGTCCCTGGATGGAAGGGAGGTCCCACAAATCCTGGCCAACTCAGCCTGGAGATGAGCAACCTCCTTCCTCAGCCCAGAGAGGTGCCTGCAGATGGGACAACACCGCATCCTCCAGAACATCTCCGGAAGACTGCTGCTCCACAGCCACTGCACTGCACCACTCAATCATTTCTATTTCTGGCCCCTTAACTGTTTGCAATCCTTATTCTTTCCTCTGTTTTGTTTTCTCTCTCTCCTTACTTTCTGCCTGTGTGCCCTTTAAGCTCCTGATTGTCCTGTTCTGAGACAAGAATATCCTATATTTCGCAGTAGACCACTTACTTGCTCTGAGGCAGACCTCCAGCAGCTAGAGGGGGCCGGAGAGCTACTCTTGCCCTTCTAGGATGGTGGGTCCTTGGTGGTTCTGTGATCACTCACTTCCTGCCCCTAAACAGGAAGTTCCTGTTGTCAGCCAAATCCTGTGCCTATAAAAATAGAACTAGCTTTGGGGGGGGGTAGAGGGAAGGAGGGCAATATAGTCCTAGTAGAGAAGTTCAGTCACACAGCAGTCCTTTCTCCTGGTTTCTTCTGCCAAGCTATTAGCTGAAACTTTCTAAGGCAGTCTTTAAATGTAGTTTCCCTCTAGCTAAGCCACTCCCCCTACTTACCAGATCTTTCTACAAGTAATTTAAACCTCACAGCAGTTAAGTCCTTTCAGTCACCTGAGATTTACACCTAGATAACTCTGCAGATACCCATTCAGTTCAGTTAACCCAAACACACACTTTTTTTTTGTATGTTAGTTTTTTTTTACCCTAAATTAAAGGTCAAATACAAAACTTCTTCTACTTTAGTCCCAGTAGAGAAGTTCAGTCACACATAAGTACTTTCTCCTGGTGCCTTCTGCCAAGCTATTAGCTCCTGAGATATAAATGGCTTAATATAACAATCTGACATTAAAGTAGATCCATGAATCTCCCACTTGGCCGATGACCCTGAATAAAATAAGATACCTATGGGTCATGACGCAAGATCTGTAGTTTGGTCTTGGGTGATGATGGTAGGGGAGTGGACTGGAAGTTAGGGTTGAAAAACTCAAATGCCACAGTTCCATACTTTGCGTCTCCTTAACCCAGACTCCTGTTTTGGCAGCTTATAACACAGACATGTTAGGACCTAGGGATATCAAAATTGACATGTACCCTCTCAGTCCAAGAGGCTAGGAGCATACCAATATTCAAAACAGCAGGTTTGCTAGTTTTATCACTGTGAAGCACTGAAAATGGCAAAATTCACCCAAAGTTAGACTTTGCAGATGGATAATGGAAAAGTTCACTTATTGAAACCAGAAACTTTCAGGCTAATTAAAAATTAGCTCAGAAAAGGGCCTTTCATTTGTTGCATGATGAAAAAGGCCAAACTAAACAGGCATAAATTACAGTGGGTCTGATTTTGAAACAAAGTGGTTTGATGCAAGGTACGTGCACCAAAGGTGTGTGACGCAAGTGGCACCTTGCATCAGATTTTGTGGCAATCCTGATTTTTGAACGCAGGCTGTGTCGAAATCGGGATGTGCAGTGCCCAAGCCACCCTGCACCAATCTTGTGGCAAAAGCACCTTTGCACCAGCTCACAGGGGTGTTTGCATCAGGGCAGGGCTGTAACATCCTCTTTACTGGAATTTTTCTAACCGGGTGTGGATGCAACAGGGAGTTCTGCTTAGACCAGCCAGGAGGTGGTCTTAAAAACCCTGCACCAATTGGGGATGATCATACCATGGGGTGACCTGCCAGGAGAGGGCTGTGGTGCAGACAGAGCATGGGGGGGTACCCTAGAGCATATGGAGGAGCAGGAGGAAGTTCAAGGTTGTAATTTGGCATCCAGCTGGTGGTCCATGGAGGGTTGGCAGGGAAGGAAATGAACCTGGCCCCAGATGGATATTGCTTTGGCACCTGACCCAAAGGTGGCACAAGCCACAGGCATGTACAGGAGAGACAGCCTGCCACAATGTGGGATGGGGGGGACTGAGTGCCATAGCACTGCAGGACTGCAGCAGTGCCTGGAGAATGTTCCTCTCCACCACAAGCCGCTCTCACCCTGCAGCCAGTGCATCCCCTGTATAAGCCTTTGGCACATAGTACCTCTGGGGCAGGTGCCAAGGGCAGTGCCCATCTGGGTCAGGTGCATTTCCCTCCTTGCCAACCCTCCATGGACTGACAGTCCATTGGCTGCATTGCATATTATACTGCACCCAGTGGGGTGCCAAATTACAAACTTAAACTTCCTCCTGCTCCCCCCACACCCCCTAGGGCACCCCCCTGCTCCATATGCCCCCATCCCCTCCCCTCCTAGCATGCACTTTTCTCCCTGCCACCTTCACAGCCACTCAATGGTTGTGCCAGAAGGGAGGGGGCAGGTCCCTGCATCCATTCCTGCAGGTGTACCAAATGCTTGATGCAAGCCTGCAGCTTTGGCAACTGTTGGATTTTTGGCACAGGGACCCCTCCTTTTATAAAAATGGATGCAGGGTCCCTGATGCACCCAAAGTTTGCCACAGCCCTAGAGGGATGCACCTCATATCACTCTAAGGGCTGTTTGAAAATCGGGCCCAGTATTTTAAAAGAGGAGTGCACACATAAGGTAAAAAACAAAACAAAAAAAAAAAACAGCATAGGAACCATATATAGAAAAACACGGCTATTTTCTTTATTTGTGATTGTCCTGTGAGATTTTTATGGTATTTAAAGGTTGTATGCAATATAGATTTATGTTTCTGCATATTATTGTACTTGCTGTTGTGCCTCTCTGTCAAAGGTAGCAGAAAAAGAGCATTGTCCCAGTCCACCAGTCCATCCTCCGGTAAAAATAAAAATTTAATGTAATGACTTCCAAATCAGTCATGAATGAAAACAAATGTGTTTTTTCATCACCAGTACAGTACAAAAAACATAAACTTTTTTTCAGTTCGTGTTTGTCTTCCAAGTCAATCACAAATAAAACAAAATACTTATTCATGCTGCACCCCAACACTCCTGATACCAGCTGTCACGTTCAAACTCCTCTGCTTCTCTCCCCCCAACAGTCTTTGCAATCACCTAATCAGTACAAATTTGGCAGCTGGGTGCCCAATCCTGCCATCAGTACCCCTGCCCCCACCCACATAAACACCTTTCTCCCACCCATTGTCTGGAAAGACCCTGCCCTCTTCCTCCACCCAGCCCTTACTACCAAAACAACCCCAAACTCTTACCCATCCTCTAGCACCCATGCCACCTTCCTCCCCTCCCCATGGCAACCCCGGTGCATATATATTTTGCAGCCTTATGATGAGTGACCAGCACAGCCCTTCCCCCCAACCACCCAAATGGCAACTTTCACACCTGCTGGTGAGGTCTTTCACTTATTCTAGGGCCCACAGTGTTTGTATGAAGTATACAGCAGATCCTGCAGTGTTCTATACATGTCTGCTGCTTTGTGTAGAGTCTGCAGGGCCCTGTGCAAAGCAGCCCATATGTCCAGTGCCATACGGTTTTTTCTAAAAAAAGTTTCTGCTTCTGTGTTTGGGGGTAGCTTATCAGCCAAGTCCCAGCCACCCTGAGTTGGTTCCCACTTCCTCCTGTACCCACCTTGGTCAGGGTTTCCCAAAAATTCCCCCTCATGGTAGGGCCAGAGGAGTGAGGGTTGTCCTCCCCTCCAGTGAATAATCCAAAGTGGTCCAATGGTGACATTTGAGTAGTGGTGCAGGCTCAGGGACTGGTGAGTTAGGCTTCACTAAGCCCACGGCACTTCCTGTTTTCCATTTTTCTCCCTGCCCTATGCTGTGGAGTGCTCACGCATGTACACAGAGGTGAACCCAGCTGTCATTCCCTACAGCATCCCTCCCTTATGTTTGCCAGTTCCACCTATTCAGAGCACCCACGTTGGTGCGCCTGGTCATCAGGGCACTAAGTCAGGATTTTGCCAACCCCTGTTTTTGTGGAGGGCTGTGCCCCCATGCCCCCATATTCCCCCTTTATTATGATTCTAACTCAAGGGGCAGATCTCGGGAGGCGCGAATCAAAATCGGTGCCCTGATGTGCCAGCGAACTAATGCCGGTGCTCTAATGGCCGGAAAGGACATTTGCCACCTGCACTTTTTACCACCAGGCCTCCACCCAGTGTCAGTCTACAGCCAGGCCAATCAGCCTCCCTACCCTGGGAAAGGAGTGCTGTCCTTGGAACACTTCATCCTCTACCACCCAGGTAGAGCCCTGATGACCCAAGTCCATTCCTAAACCTGAGTCTCTGGTGTGGCAGGAGGTAAGGCGCAAATGTCTTAGCCCTCCATGCCATTAGACTGGCTTGTCCAAAGCTAAACTTGATGGATCAGCTGCTTCTATTAGGGCTTTCGGGGCTCTGTGCAAATCAAGCAACTCATCTTGCCTTATGCACAATGAGTCCTTTTCAAATCAAGAAACACATCTATGCCCCAACTCAGTGGATCTGCTGTTTCATGCAGGACCCACTTGGCCCACCACAAAGCAACTACAGGTCTAGTGCTGTGCCCAATTGTTCAGCTACTTCATGCAAGGCCTGTAGGGCCCTCCATGAAGCAAGCTATGGGTCCAGCACAATGTATGATGGTTCTGCTGCTTCGTGCACAGCTTGCTCACAGGGTCCTCCACGAAGCAAGTTACAGGTCCAGTGCCATGCCCAAAGTGTCTGCTGTTATATATATCTTTCAAAAAGTAAGAAAATAAATTACAAAATATGATGTTAACACATATGTTAGGGTTTAAGACCAAAACATAAGAAGTAGGTAAATAAAAAGTGTGTGGAAAATGTCCATGGAGCCTTGGTGAATTTGTGGTGTTCTATTTCTCCTCAGAATTTTAATGATCACATGTCAAAATGCTGGCATTAATCTAACTTTGACACGGTCATGTCAGACAAAGTAAAATGCTGACACGGCATTGATTGGACAGTGGGTGCCAAAGTTAGGGTAATGGCAACAGCATGTAGCATGATCATTCAGTTACCAAAAAAACAGCACAACACAGATACATCAAGGCTCCATGGGCCTTTTCCATTAACTTTTTATTTCCCAACATTTTATGTTTTGTGCTTCAACCCTTGACATTATTATACAGTTATGGCAGCACGTGTATATTAGGGTTGAGTAAGCACTTTAATGTTAAACTCTAATTTTTATACCTTATTAACTCTGCACCAGTTCAACACTCTCATGTGGACACCCCCACCCCCCTCCTCCACCAGCCATGACCCCTGACATATGCATGCCTCACACTTATGCCCCCCTTGCTATTTGTCGTATTTACCCCTCTGTAACTTGGACCCTCCTTTGTCATGTCATCCCATTGATTCGTGACCTACCCATTCCTGTCCTTGTTCCCCATTCCACTGTAACCCCCCTGCAAATGGGGGTTCCCAAAAGACTTCCAGGAGCTTGCTTGAATGCTCCAAGCCTGAATGGTGTTTGGCATTTAAGCCATTTATCAGTGAGTGTTTTTAGAACCTCTGGTACTGTCTCTTTAAGAGCTGTCTGCTTGCAGACATAATTAGTTTGTATGGGGGACTGTGTGTTTCTTTGATTGAGTACCTCAAGCTGCTGCCAATTCACTTCATTTTGCAGTCACTAGGAGTGCAAAGGAACCTATCTGAAAGATGTAACTGTTTGCCAGAAATTATTTAGAGTAATAATGAAATTACAGTTTGTCTAACCTGCTTTTTGCAGTCAGAACTGTGTCTGTCTACTTCCCCATTCTGGTTTTGAACTGCTGAACTGGACCAATCAGTGTGGGGTAAGCTAGCTCTAAAATGGTGCCTTGGACGAATCAGAACTTGGACTCATAATCTGAGCCAGCCACAAGAGGATTGTATGGGCAGTGACTCTGGGAGATGTAGTTTAGACTTCAGTGCCTTTTGGACCAACAGCAGCAGTCTATTGTGAGACAGCCAATCCAGTCAAGAACTGGGAGGAACTCAAAGGAAGTGCCCGGTTTTGTCGGTTGGAGTTTCAGTTGAGCTTTGGCAGTGAAGAAGGAAGGAGCCCTGTGCTTTTTCAGTGTGCAGTTTTAGTCAAAAACGTGTGTAAGGCCCAGAGTTCCGGTCTGCAGCTTGTTAGGACTGAATCCGTCCTGTGAAAAGAATCAAAGGATCTCTGAGAGTAGAAACCAGGCTCACCCTGTAGAAGACTGGAGGAATTGCTGAAAATTGCACTCTGTCTGTCAGGAACTGAATCTGCTGTGTGTTCTCCGGGTATTGTGCAGTAATTGCGATCGGATACAGATGCAGCCTGCCTGGTATAGTGCTTTCTTTTTATGGATGTGTGAAGAGGTTTGTGTACTCAAGTGAGCCCTGCTGACATTGAAGGACCCTATCTTATTTGGAGGTCGTGAGTACTAATTCAGGGTCGCTCCTGTTGAATTGCCACATTAAATCCAAATGGAATTACTGTACTGCTGACTGTTTAATTCTCCTTTCTCTGTGTGAAAGGGCCCCTACCAGCTGCCACGGTTTGGACTAGCCACTGGGGCTTGGGTACCCAGGGACAGTAACTGATAGGGATAGAGCCTGTGCACAGAGCCATAGGTAGATTATTAGAGTGATAAGCTAATTAACCTGATTTCCCTGTCCTTGTTATAGCCCCTAAATAAATCAGAGCTGCTTGTTTCAGCAAGTTATACTACCTGAGGTATTTGTCTATGTTAAAGTACTGTACTGTGATTGTTGCACTGTATCTCATTTTCGCAGGAGGTCCCAGTGCCGAACCAGACCTGGGGTAAGTGTATACTGTGAAGGTAATTCTGATATATTGTGTGGGCCACTAGTGGAAGAAAGGGGTTGCAGTGTCCCAGAGGGCTGTGACCAAGTTAGTTTAACTATTGCAAACCCTGACCTCTGGGTGGAGGCACCCGCCATTGGATCCAGGCCCTCAACCTGTTAGTGGCAAATCAGGCAGGGGTAGTAGCCCCGGGATAGCGCCATCTAGGGGTTACATCTTGGAGGCTCACCGCTGGGATTGTGTGTCCTCTAGTGGCCATATTTAGTAACCACTGTTAAGAAAAAATGGGTACCTCACAGAAGTGGCTGTGCACCGGCTGGTGGAGTGGTGTACTGGGAGGAGATCGACCTCAAAATGCTATGCTTATCCTGGACATCCCCTGTATCAATACGGACACTGTGCAGGAGTACTTTCCAAGGTGGAAGGTTTACAAAACCCTGTGGTGGTGGGGTCGCATGCTAATCTGCTCACCACACTTTCCTGGCCCTAGTAGAATTTAAGGATCCCATAGATAGCTCCAAAGTGCCACAGACCATTACCCCAGAGGGAGCCCTCACTGCTTGAGAGTGATAACTAAGGACAGTAAAGACCGGGGAATCAGCCCCCACCACTATCTGAAACTTTTGAGGAGAAATTTGCTGAATGGTTGCTGGGAGAGGGAAAACTGTGGAGGACTTGAAGAAACTATTCTTGCCACCTGGGGTGTTCCTCCCAACACCCTCTCCTGCTCCAGTGCCCGTAATGGTGGCTGAACCAATGCAGACTCTATTTCTGCACCTGCCATTAGTCACGACTCTTACCAGGTTGAGGATCTTCTCTGGCACCTCCCCACCCCCAAGGGAGGATGACTGGGAGACCTGGATAGACTATGTTGCCCCCAAGTGCTAGAATGGCAATGCTCGGAAGGCGAAAAGTGAAAGAGGGTTAGTGAGAGCCCCGAGGTCCTGCCCTGGCTACCATCCGTGCAACGGGCCAGTGAACCTGAAGCGACTGCACAGGCCTATCTTGAGGCCTTGGAGAATGTGTATGGGAGCCCAGATTCTGATGAGGACCCATGGTGGAGAGTAAGAAATGCACAACAGTACCAAGGGAGTTGTTGTCTGTGTATGTCTCTCGGTTGGAAAATTGTTGCAAGAATGCCTCAGAAAGGGTAGTTTGCCAGCATTGAACTGGACCGAACCAGACTGGACAGAATCCTTAAGTCTGCCCCTTCTCAGAACTGCTGTTGCTTCAGTTACGCCTGGCAAATCGACTGAATCCCACCTCCCATGATGAGTTAATGAGAGAAATTCGAGGAGTTGAGAGAAGGCGACCTGGAGGTACCTGCACCAACAGCTGTGGCTACGACTCGGTGACTGAGGGTGACCCATCAAGTGAAGTTCGGGCAGAGGTTGACAGTCAATGAGTGCTCTGACAAGGAAAAGATATGCCAATGGGGCGAACTGTTGAGAGAGATCCGGGAATTCAAAACAGTCCTTTTATGAAGGCCACGCCTGCAAGTAAGGGCCCTGACCTATATCCGACTGCATCTGTAGGGGGTGGGGGTACCCACCCATGTATCTCCTGCTGATAACAGCCCAAACTCAATTCCTTGACCATGGAAGTGGAGAAACTGACGATGTCTCCAAATGCTTATCACGCCAAGACAGAGATGGCAACCAGGTTTCCAGTTAGTAATACCCCGCCTGGCTCCCAGTGTGGCGCCGCCAGCTCAAACTCCAGAAAGTATGTTTTGCTATAATTGTGGGAAAGATGGGCACATAAAGGGAATGCCAGTCCCCAAAAGACACTGACAAAGTTGCATATAGGCTACAAGGAGAGCTCTGAGAAGAAATCAGTGGTTAAGAGGTGCACGACATGATCTCAGTGAGGGCACCAAAATGCTAATTCATGTCCTTTGTGGCAAGGTCAGTTGCCCAGGCCCCCACTACGCTCTCCAGACTGGTCCAGAATAGTGGGTCCTTCCATGGAGACCACTGTAAAGGTGAATGGAGTGTCTACAAGAGCTGTATTAGACAGTGGCTCCCAAGTGACAATTATGTTCCAGGATTGGTATCAGAAGCATTTGTCAGATGTACCCTCAACCATTAGAAGGACTGCATGTATGGGGGGTTAAGAGAAGGCTTCACCCTATTCCGGTATATCCACCTGGCTGTCTTTCCTCACCTCCGTGGCTGGAGTGGCCGAACAAGTAGAGACCAGCCTAGTGTGTCCCCCACTGGACTGTATGATGGTGTCCTTTGTTGATTGGAACAAATGCTCATATGTTCGGAAGGCTGGCACAGTTGTGTTATGAAAATAGGGGTCAAAGACTAGTAGAGCTTTAAGAGTTCCGCTTTAATTAAGAAGGCCTATGAGGCACAGAGAGATGCTGAAAACAGGAACCAGAGGAACCGGTCGAATTGTATGGAAGAAGGATCCTGAGTCTCTGATCCTGGTGCCAAATGCCCAGTGTACCTTACAGGAGAGGTCCGAGATCAGAAAGGATGTTAAGAATAAAATATTAATGTTGGATGCACCAGGCGATGGAAAATTGCCAGAGGGACTGCTGGTCAAGCCTAGTATTTTGCCCGCTAGAGCCCATGCTTATGCCAGAAGGGTAATGGTCCAAGTTCATAATGTGTCTGAAAGAGACATTCGAGTAAACAGAGGTTGCATCCTGGCTAATGCATTGTGCAGACACTGCAGTGCTACCCAGCAGCAAGAGTTCAAGGAAGAATGACAGAGTAACGCCTGACTTGTTTGATTTCGCGACTCCCGCTGCCAGCTGAATGGAAAGTGAGGATCAGTGAGAAGCTTGCCCAGAGAGACCAGGTGTTTTCTTTAAAGGAATGGGATGTAGGATGCGTGAAGGAGCTGAGCACAATATCCGGCTGCATGACGAAAGACCATTTGGTGAGAGGTCTCGACGCCTGGCACCTGCTGACATAGATGATGTGAGACGGCATCTGCAAGAGATGTTAGCTGCTGGTGTAATACAAGAATCCAGAAGCCCTTATGCTTCCCCATTGTGGTAGTGGAGGAAAAGAATGGAACAGTAGATGATGTGTGGATTATCGCACCTTAAACCGGCGGACTATCCCTGATCAGTACACAATGCCCCGCATTCAGGATGCTTTTGACTGCTCTAAACGGGAGCAAGTGGTTTCTGTGCTGGATCTCCGCAGTGGTACTACCAGATCCCGATGGCCCTAGGAGGACCGTGAGAAGACGGCCTTTATCTGTCCGCTGGCTTTCTATGAATTCATGAGGATGCCTCAAGGGATTTCAGGTGCCCCAGCCACTTTTCAACGATTGATGGAGCGTGCAGTGGGGGACATGAACTTACTAGAGTGCCTGGTATACCTAGATGATGTTATTGTGTTTGGCAGCTCACTGGAGGAACATGAGAGCAGATTATTTAAGGTATTGGACCGACTGGAGGACTTTGGCCTTAAACTGTCCATTGATAAGTGTCAATTCTTTCAAACATCAGTAAAGTATGTGGGACACATAGTATCCACCGAGGGAATAGAGACCCACCCATGTAAAGTTGAGGCCTTGACCACCTGGCCACAGCCCAAAAATCTAAAAGAACTGCAAAGATTCCTGGGATTCTGTGGTTATTATCGGCGCTTCATCAAGGACTATTCAAGAGTGATCCGCCTTTACTTAACCTTACTCAAGGGTATCCCCAACCCACAAAAATACCAAAAGTCAGCGCCCTCAAGACTGAAAGAGTGTATTTTCATCCGAGTGAAGTATTTGGGCCCCTGGACTCTGATTGTGAGACTGCTTTTCATGAGATCATATATCAACTTACCCATGCTCCAGTGCTGGCCTATGCCGATCCAAGAAAACCTTACGTCCTGCACACTGATGCTAGCTTGCAAGGGTTGGGGCTGTGTTGTACCAAGAGCACGAGAATGGCCTGAGACCAGTGGCCTTTGCCAGTAGAAGCCTGACCCCATCCGAAAAGAACTATCCTGTACATAAGTTAGAGTTCCTAGCTTTGAAGTGGGCTATTGTTGACCAATTCCATGAGTACTTGTATGGGGCTAAAATACTAGTAAAACTGACAATAATCCTTTGACCTATGTGCAGACCTCAGCTAAGTTGGATGCCACTGGCCATAGGTGGCTTTCTGCATTATCTACATATGACTATGCTCTCGAACACCGAGCAGGTCTGAACCACATAGATGCTGATGCTCTCTCCGGAGGCCTGTTCCCCAGAATGATTGGGTCCGATTGGCAGAACCTGACATTCGGGCACTCTGCCGGAAGTTTGACAGGGAGGAACAATGTCCACGGACGCAGTGGACTGCATGGTGGATTGCTTGGGAGCCTCTGAGAATTGCATACCTGCTGCTTATTGCCACTTTTCTGCAATAGACATTGGTGCACTGCCTCAGCTGGACAATGACAGTATTCGCGGCTCAATCCCGCGATCCCATGATCAAAGCAGCTTTAGAAGCCCTCATGCAGGAAAAGATGTCCAAATTACGCCCACTGATTTGAGAACTGCACTGTTATACAAAGAAGGTCCTAAGTTGAAACTGATCAATAAACTGTTATACAGAGAAACAGTAGACAGAGGGGGACAAGTAGACAAACAACAACTAGTGCTGCCCACTGCCTTCGAGACTCAGTACTGAGGTCCTTGCACAACCACATGGGGCACCTTGGTATAGACAGAACACTTGACTTGGTGAGATCCAGATTCTATTGGCCTAAGATGGGGCTGATGGAGCAACACATTCGAACTTGTAGTCGCTGCTTACAGAGGAAAGCTTTTGCCCCAGAGGGCTGCCCCTTGTTAACATCACCACCAGTGCACCCATGGAGCTGGTCTGTATTGATTTTCTGAGTTTGGAGTCAGATCAAAGAAATATCAGTAATGTGCTGGTGGTCACTGACCATTTCACGAGATATGCCCAAGCTTTCCCACCAAAGACCAGAAAGCATCCACTGTGGCCAAAGTACTTGTAGAAAACTTTTTGTTCACTATGGGCTCCACAAAGAATCCATTCTGATCAAGGGAGAGACTTTGAGAGTCGCCTGATCAAAGAGATGCTTTCTCTGTGGAGTGCGAAAGTCCAGAACCACTCCTACTACCCCAGGGGACCCACAGCCTGAACGCTTCAACCGCACTTTGCTAGATATGCTAGGCACCCTGCACCCAAAGGACAAGCCTAGATGGAGCCAACAAATTAGCACCCTGGTACATGCTTATAACTGCACCAAAAGTGATGCCACTGGATTCTCCCCTACCGCCTGATGTTTGGAAGAGAAGCTCACTACCAGTAGATGTGTGTTTTGGGGTCTTCCTGATGGGGTTCAAGCTGACAACTATTTACAGTATGTGCAAAAGTTAAAGGCCCAGCTAACTCATGCGTACTAACTGGCTCAAACCATGGCTGCCAAAAGAAATCTGGCCAACAAAGAAAGGTATGATAAAAGGTGAAAGCACAGGAACTCCAGGAGGAGATCGGGTATTGCTAAGAAATCTGGGACTGCATGGCAAGCACAAGATTGCTGACAGATGGCACCATCTCCCTCACATTGTAGTGGGCAAACTAGATGATCTGCCAGTGTACAAAGTAAGGCCTGAGAATAATTCAAAAGATGTAAAAACAATGCATAGAAATCATTTACTGCCCATTGGACAAATCTTAATTGAGTCTGAGCCCCTAGAAGATGCCCCTCTGGACCAGTGACTAGAGCTGCTGCTAAGAAAAGATCAAGAAAGTCTGCACCTACAGAAGCAAAGTTAAAGTGTTCCTCCACAAGTCCCAGTTGAGCATGACTGTCAGTCCATATCGGAAGAAAGTGAGAGTGACTTTGAATACTATCCTTCTACGAACTGAGTCAATTGTTTCGGGCAATCCCTAGTCAATACTGGAGATGAAGCTGGGCCTCTGGACTGTCTAAGCCCCCAGCTTCATCCCTGAGCCAATGCTCCCAGAAAGTGAAGTGCAAAGCATCAGATCAGATGAAATGGAATCATTGTGCATGGTTGAACTGTTTGAGCTTTCAGGGAGGAAAATGATAGATTGGGGCAGACTGGTGATACACCGAACAAGAAGAGTATTTTGAGTGCCCTGACAGTCCACTGCCAGTGTCCGAAAGCTCTCCATGCGAGCCAAATGTTGTGGACTCAGAAACTGTAACTCCTGGAGCTGAAAGTGCCCCAAGTTCTAGCCTCTCTACCCCAATGGAGACTCCTGACAAGTGAGGACAATGCTGAAAATGAGGCTCAGAGTGCAGAGACTATAACAGTTCCCCTAGAAAGACTGGTCGAGCTGTAAAGCCTGTGGTGCACCTCAGTTATGATTCACTTGGGAGGCCTGTGGACTGCCTCTCAATGTTGTCCATAAAGGAGTGTATGTGTCCCCGAGCTCATTGCCCAAACTGAGCATCAGTGCTAACTCCAAGTTACTTGTGTTGCCCTCTAAGTATGGTGCCCTTGCTCCCGTCCAGCCCCAAGGTAACTGATAGGAAGGGCCCCTCTCTTCAGGTTTCATGTACAAGAGGTAATAACTTGAGTTATGGTACAATGTGTATGTAATACTGTGTAAAGAGTGACGACTGCAATGTTTCAGAAATGTGTTCTTGGTAAAATGATATATTGACTGATGATTACATGTGCGAGCCTAATGCAAATGTATATGGTTGCAGTTGAAACTTATGGGTACTTGCTTGACGCGGACGCAAGCTTTCCCAGGCCAGGAAGGGTGTAACCCCTGCAAATGGGGGTTCCCAAAAGACTTCCAGGAGCTTGCTTGAATGCTCCAAGCCTGAATGGTGTTTGGCATTTAAGCCATTTATCAGTGAGTGTTTTAGAACCTCTGGTACTGTCTTTAAGAGCTGTCTGCTTGCAGACATAATTAGTTTGTATGGGGGACTGTGTGTTTCTTTGATTGAGTACCACCAGCTGCTGCCAATTCACTTCATTTTGCAGTCACTAGGAGTGCAAAGGGAACCTATCTGAAAGATGTAACTGTTTGCCAGAAATTATTTAGAGTAATAATGAAATTACAGTTTGTCTAACCTGCTTTCTTTGCAGTCAGAACTGTGTCTGCTAGTTCCCCATTCTGGTTTTGAACTGCTGAACTGGACCAATCAGTGTGGGGTAAGCTAGCTCTAAAATGGTGCCTTGGACGAATCAGAACTTGGACTCATAATCTGAGCCAGCCACAAGAGGATTGTATGGGCAGTGACTCTGGGAGATGTAGTTTAGACTTCAGTGCCTTTTGGACCAACAGCAGCAGTCTATTGTGAGTGACAGCCAATCCAGTCAAGAACTGGGAGGAACTCAAAGGAAGTGCCCGTTTTGTCGGTTGGAGTTTCAGTTGAGCTTTGGCAGTGAAGAAGGAAGGAGCCCTGTGCTTTTCAGTGTGCAGTTTTAGTCAAAAACGTGTAAGGCCCAGAGTTCCGTCTGCAGCTTGTTAGGACTGAATCCGTCCTGTGAAAAGAATCAAAGGATCTCTGAAGAGTAGAAACCAGGCTCACCCTGTAGAAGACTGGAGGAATTGTTGAAAATTGCACTCGGTCTGTCAGGAACTGAATCTGCTGTGTGTTCTCCGGTATTGTGCAGTAATTGCGATCGATACAGATGCAGCCTGCCTGGTATAGTGCTTTTATATGGATGTGTGAAGAGGTTTGTGTACCTCAAGTGAGCCCTGCTGACATTGAAGGACCCTATCTTATTTGGAGGTCGTGAGTACTAATTCAGGTCGCTCCCTGTTGAATTGCCACATTAAATCCAAATGGAATTACTGTACTGCTGACTGTTTAATTCTCCTTTCTCTGTGTGAAAGGGCCCCCTACCAGCTGCCACGGTTTGACTAGCCACTAGGGCTTGGGTACCCAGGGACAGTAACTGATAGGGATAGGCCTGTGCACAGAGCCATAGGTAGATTATTAGAGTGATAAGCTAATTAACCTGATTTCCCCTGTCCTTGTTATATCCCCTAAATAAATCAGAGCTGCTTGTTTCAGCAAAGTTATACTGCCTGAGGTATTTGTTATGTTAAAGTACTGTACTGTGATTGTTGCACTGTATCTCATTTCACAGGAGGTCCCAGTGCCGGAACCAGACCTGGGGTAAGTGTATACTGTGAAGGTAATTCTGATATATTGTGTGGGCCACTAGTGGGAAGAAAGGGGGGTTGCAGTGTCCCAGAGGGCTGTGACCAAGTTAGTTTAACTATTGCAAACCCTGACCTCTGGGTGGAGGCACCCGCCATTGGATCCAGGCCCCTCAACCTGTTAGTGGCAAATCAGGCAGGGGTAGTAGCCCCTGGGATAGCGCCATCTAGGGGTTACACCACCATTCTTGAATGGCTAAATAACAGGCCCTTTAAAGTACTCATGCTATAAGTCCGTCAGGCCCTTCTGCTTCTCTTACTCCTTTCTGGTAATATTCATCCCAACCCTGGCCCCCCTCCACTCCCCCTTAGCCAAGCACTCTGCAACTAGTGAGCTTCAGATTGCAATTCTCAACATCTGTAGCCTTCTTAAGAAATTTGACAACCTGCAGGGCTGGGTTGCCCAACAGCGACCCAACATCATTTCCATAGTTGAGACCTGGCTTAATAATAGCACCTCTGACTCTGCAGTTTCACTTGCAGGCTACACACTATATCGTCAGACAGACTGGGTAAACGTGGGAGGGGGGATGTGCCATATACCTCCATGACTCCCTGCAGGAACAAGTCCTTGCTCCCCCAGCCCTGGAAAATGGTGCATAGGTTCTCTCACTGAAAGTTGTTATTATCACCTCTGCAAGGGCCCCACTTTTCATCTCCTCGGTTTACGTACCTCCCCCGGAACCAAAAACTTGCCTTCCAGTTGGTCATTACCTACCTCTCCCAACTTCCTGACAAGGCTGAAATCATGGCACTAGGTTATTACAATACTAATTGACTCTCTGACACTTCTGCTCCACTAAAAGATGTCACAGCAGCCTCTGACCTTACCCAATTAGTTCCCACTGCCACCCACTACAATCCAAGATCAGGTACCTCAACCCTTCTTGATCTTGTACTCACAAATCGCCCACACAAATTCACAAAAGTTAATGTACCACCAAACTCGCTGAGTGACCACTCCCCAATCCTATGCCACTGGACCTATCAAGCTAAAAAAACACCACCCAAAACTATTCTGCAGTGGTGGCTCAAACCTGGTAAGCTGGGACGTCTCAAACAATACCTTTACAACAGGGACTGGACCCCCAGCACTGAAGCTCCAGACATTGACTCCACACAAGAATACTTTATCCATTCATTCAATGCAGCCTGTGACCTCTTTGCCCTTCTCAGCAAATGAATCATCAAGGGTGCTGACACCCCCCAGATCTCCCAATCTCTGCTATATCAAATGCAGGAAAGGGATGCCCTTTGGCACAGAGCCCTGGAGACCGGGTCACCAGCTGACAGGCAGCATTACCAGGTGGCCAGGAACAAATACACCTGGAGTATCCGTAAGGTTAAGGCTGAATACTATCAGACTACCCTAACAGCTACATGGGGCTCAGGATGATATTTTTGGAAAAACCTAAAAGAACTTAATGGTAAATCTGTAACACCCCCCCCCCCAAATAAGTGTAAATGGGTGTGTCACAACTGACCCAGAACTCACAGCTAACTCACTTAATTCCCCATTCTCTGATCTCAGCTCAGTGCTCCCAACCAATTCCTTTGCCCCAACTCCCCCCATTGCTGCTGCCTCTAAAGTCCCCCCTTTTCGATTCAGAGTAGTCTCCCAACAAGAGGCTGCCCCATTCCTCCTAAAGGCAATTGGCAACTCTAGATTTAGCAGAGACTCCCTAGACCTTAAATTGCTGAGATTGACTTTTAATGAGGTACTCCACCCACTCACCGCTCTCCTAAACCCCTCCCTAGCACTAGGTCATTTCCCTACAAAATGGAAAACTGCCCTTATAACACCTATCCATAAATGCGGGGACCATACACTGCTGGGTAACTACCACCCCATATCAATACTTCCACCTCTCTCCAAAGCCTTAGAAAAAGTAATTGCAACTCAACTCTCTGACTACCAAACCAAAAACAGCCTCCTTTGCTATGAACAACATGGCTTCCGGAAGAGCCACAGCACCACCACTGCTCTTCTGGAATTCACCAATGCCTTACAGACATCTCTAGATGCCAGTCAACTAGCAGGTGCTGTATTTATTGATCTGTCAAAAGCTTTTCACACTGATCACCACTCACTACTACTGTCCTCCCGTACCCACCTCAGCCTGGCACAAGATGCCCTCTCCTGGTTCCGTGACTATCTTACTGGCAGAATGTAGCAAGGAAGAATTACCAATACCCTGTCCTCTCCCCTCCCAGTTACATTGGGGGTCTCTCAACGATCCATTCTCGGTCCTCTTTTATTCAGCCTATTTCTCAACACCCTCCTGAGTGCATGCTCTGGTAAACTTCTTCTATATGCCGCGATGATGTGGTGCTGTTCCACACCCACCCTGACCCTACCACCCTCCAACTGTTGCTTCAAAAATCCTTCTCTGAGGCTGAGTTATGGTTCACTGACCATAGACTTGTACTCAACTACAAAAAAAACAAAACAATGTTATTTGCCCATCCCCCAAAAACACAGTTCACACCCTCTGCTCTTAAAAAATGTCTGTAATGAAACACTGGAGCAAGTCTTTTCTTTTAAGTACCTGGGGGTTACACTCGACTCAGGACTAACATATCATGAACATGTCCACCTCCTAACCTCAGCTGTATGCACATGTATTGGGTTCCTACACCATTACAAACACTGCCTCCCGCCCCGATGCCCTTAAGCTGGCAATCTCCTCATCCATCCTCTCGCTCATCGACTATGGAATCTTGATCTATGGTGCAGCTGACAACACAGCCCTTAATAAAGTCAGGACTGCCCTGAATAAAGCCTGCAGGTTGGTCACCGGCTGTGACCACCTGACCTACACGTGTACGCTTTATACCTGCACCAGCTGACTCAATTTTGATGGGCAACTGAAGTACCAGATCTGTCTCTTTGCCCAAAAAATTAGGACAGGCCTCACCCCCCTTTCGGGTCTCACATCCCTACTGAAACTGGCTCATTTCACCAAAAACACATGCCACTCTGAGAAATCCTCCTTTCAAGTCCCCTCTGCAAAACCTCAATGGGACAGAGAACCTTCCACTATAGGGCTCCACTCTGGTCCAATGCACTCCCCATGCCCATACTCTCAGCCCCCAAACTTGGCCATTACAAATCCCTCCTTCAGATCCACATCCAGCAGGAGGCTGCCTGTGACTGCTATTGTCCCCCTTTGATTGGCCGATAGGCTATGTTCTTGGACAAAGGACCATTCTCTGTGCTGCTCCTGCTGAAAATGACACACTGTTAGAAGTTCTCACTTAGGCTCTGCTGGTTGCCCCGGTGGCCTAAGAATTTGATGTCTCTGTATTTTGTTTTCCAAAACATTTATTGTAAACACTTGTTATTCTTTTCTGCTCTATGTAAATTGTCTTATGTAATTACATTGTAATCTCCTGACGTGGAGCCTTTGTAAAGGAGTCTCTGACTCAAAGGTTGTAAATTCCGGTATGTATCAATAAATAAATAAATAGACTGATTTGCCTCACATTTAGTAAACATGGAGTTGGTGCCAAAATCTCTGGATCCTGTAAATGTTGTACTGATCATTTTACTAGGAGCAAAGTTACAGAGGTATGAAAACAGTAAAATTCACCAAAATTAAGAGTTAATTTTTGCTGATCTTTAACTAAGAAACTGTTCTGTTTTGATAGTAGAAACTTACAGTTTGATAGAATTTGGCCCAAGGTACACACTTTCACAGCTTTCGTGTTTTTAACTTATATGCGTTTTGAAATATAAGTTAAAAAACTGTGCTGTGTTTCGCGCATGCTCACTTAAAAAATGAATTTTCTAAAGATAGCTAGATTTTTTTTGAAAGCAGTGTGAAATAAATCTCTTTCCCTCATAATGCTGTCCTATACTCCCTGTCTTTAGAACAACAGTAGTGGGTGCTCTCCCACTGCTGATATCTCCCCTCCAGACTTGCATTTTATGAAAAAACAGTCAGTGGGTACCCAATCCCAACAGCCAGTATCTCAATTTCCTCCTGTCAGGTTCCCAGTCCCACCACTTCTGTAGGTTTTATTGCTTTTTACCAACACCAGGGCTCCCAAACCCTGGTGCCAGCTAACTCCCCCACCCTGAATACTGAGTGACACCAGGGTGCTCACCTTCAGTACTGCTGTAGTTGAAGACACCCCAGTTTCATAATGTCCTGTAGACCACCACCCCCATGATACAAAGCAATGCTGGAGTCCCAAACAGTCCCTTGGTAATGTTTTTCCCACCCCGATCCACCCACCCCAACCTGACCCCCACTTAGCACCCACCACCCCACACCCACACACTCTAACTCACCTGAAAACATCCACTGCTGTACATTCTGCAACAAGACCATCCTGCTCCTTCGACACTAGCTGGGAACTGACTGAAACAAGGTAAGCACGGTCAATGGCTTTTTAATGAGGTTTGAACTTTTACTCATGACTTGGTCACTTTCCATGAGCAAACAAGGTTAAACATGATCTCTTGCTTCATGCTGCCCTGTCTGAAGTAAGATGTGACTGATTCTCTTTACATCTGGTGAGCCATACTTCTTTACCTCAAAGGAGTATATGCCTATGAGGCACTGGCTTGGAGATGTACCTTGTTCTTTGGACAGAAGGCTATGGGCTGAGGGAAGGGGATGGGTATTAGGGTTCAGAATGCTAAGGAACACCACACCACCAATTTGCTACAACTCCTGAGACTCAAAAACCTAATGTTTTTAATTTTCTTACTTTGCATGCTTTGCATTCATCAGCCCCAATGTCTGCATTAATATAGTTTTTTTGCAATGTAAATATATATATATATATATATATATATATATATATATATATATATATATATATATATATATATATATATAGGATATACATGTGAGCTTGTCAGATAAATTATTTATCTGTACAAGTGCTGTTTGACTTTGGTAGCTTCTTGAGTGGCATAAGCCACAAGTGAGGTGTCCGAGGTCAAACAGCACAAGTGTAGATAAATTATTTATCTGACAGCTTGCCATTATATATTTCATTTATGCAATAGGGATGCTTTCTGTCAGTGCAGGGACATTTACTTTTGACTGTTTATCTTTTTTTAAATGATAATGTCTGGGATTTTTTGTTAACTTTCCTAGTGTATGTCTGCCTTGTGTAGTGGTTGCTATTAAATGAAACACCACTTATTTTGTAGAAAACCTTTTGCTGAACAAATGGCATGCTCACAGTACCATGCTACATTTTTCATTTTAAAGTCATTTGTATTTGTTTGTCAAAAAAGTGGTTAAAAAACTTAATTTTCTGCTGTTTTTTTGCTAATATTGAAAAAACTAAAAGGTATCTATAAATGAAATACCCCTAATGTTGTAGATATTTTTGTGCTGAACAACTTCTATGCTCACAGTACTATACTATTATTTTTCATTTTAAAGTTATTTGCATTTGTTTGTCAAAAGTGAACAAATAAAATTGAATGTTATGCTTTTTTTGTTCATTATAAATAAATCTATAAGGTATCTATAAATGAAACACCTTTCATTTTGTAGATAATTTTGTGCTGAACAACTTTCATGCTCACAGTACTATGCTATCTTTTTCTTTTTAAAGTTATTTGCATTTGGATATAGTTAGTACTGGTACTGAGGAGGAACATTAAAAATGAGTTCTGGAGTGATTGTGACATATCTACTATGTTTATGAATCTGTGATGATGCATCTACTATGTGTATAAATGTGAGATTTCACATTTATACACATAGCAGCTCAGACTTATCACATAGGATTTATGTCCATGGCTATTGCATATATATACTACAAAGAACCCCAGAGCAAATGCCCTGAGGCATGGGTTATCCCGGAGGATGTTGGCCTTACAGCCAAATTTTAAAGAGAACATATTTGCATACTCACCACCACGTGGTCATGGAACATACTCCATGAGATGATTGGCTCACCCCTCACAGACCCCAGGTCCCAGGCTCACAGGCATCAGCAACAGCATCACAGGCGTCGCAGCCTGCCTCACGGACTCATCAGTACATTTCAGCCCAGCCCAGGAGGGAGCCAGCCACCCATTAAGGGGATGTTTATTTGGGTCATGAGAAGCCCAAAATAGAGTAGGAAAAGAACTACAAAGAACCCCAGAGCAAATGCCCTGAAGAGTGGGTTATCCCAGAGAATATTTGCTCTGGGGTTCTTTATAGTTCTTTTCCTTCTCTATTTAGGGCTCCCCATGACCCCAAACAAATAATATCCCCCTTAAGGGGTGGCTGGCTTCCTCTCCCTGGGCTAAGACACAGGTATGGTGCACAGATGAGCCCAAATTAGGATGAAACACATGCATGTGTCTGCTGTTCTTAGTCTTTGCTGATTGCACTGTGAGGCCTTCCGACACCATGCAATTCTGCTTAAAGTTGAGCCAGTCCAAATTCTCTCATGGGGATTTTCATATGTTTCCCATAATGCTTTCCATTATTGGGGTATGTGCAATTGTATTATCTCTCTCTCTCTCTTTCTCTCTCTCTCCATATTTACATATATATATATATATATATATATATATATATATATATATATCTACAGTATATATTGTTTTTTTATCTTTTATGACACCCACCTCTCAGCATGACCCCCTCAGTCACCAAAATATGCTTAGAATACTTGGTCCACCCTACTAACCCTGCTAATCAGTCTGCCTAGCATCACTAAGGATATAATTGCTCTGCTCTCCCAGTCACACACACACTCACTCCATTGGTAAGGCAATACTATAGAGGAGGTGGGCTGTGAGATGGAGGACCAGCTCACTAGTCATATTTAACTGCAACTAGTCCCCACTGGAATCATGGAAGAGATTCTGGAGGGGGATTCAAGTATTATTCATTCATTCAGTAAAAATCATTCAAAAAATTCATTCAGTAAAAATACCGCTAACAGCTTAATCTTTTTCAATTTCAGTTGGTTACCATCTGTATCCCCCTCCTCCGGGTTGCCCCTGAAAAAGGGATTTCTAGTCTTGACTCTCAGTGGGCCTACCAGGTCAACATAATTCAATAAATAAATAAATAAAGAGAGGAGCACGTGTACTATTGAGGAGTGGACAGAGCAAGAGTGGAGCCCACAAGTGACGAGCGGAGCCCGGGTTTTCAGGCGGCAGCAGTCCAGTAAAGCGAGGTCAGTCTGGTCTTGGAAAATCAGCACAAGTCATTGGAGTGAGGTTCAGGTCATCTGCTAGCGGCTGAAGCAAGCTGTAGCTGGGAGTTCTGCTCATTAAGAGTCATGGGGTCAGTGTGTGCTGTCTGGAGAGAAAGAGCTTGGCAGCCAGGTGACCAGAGACAGTACTCAACTAGGGGCACAAAGACTTCAGCATGCTGAAAATGGATCAAGTCTTCATTTAATCAGGTACTTCTTACTTTTGAAAAAAATGGCTTTCATAGTCTCAAACTATCGGGAGTGGGGGGTGGCTACTCGGATGGGACAGGACATTAATATTCCATCAGACTAGGTGTGTAATAAATGTAGTACTAGTGTTAATAATTTCTAATATGGGGAGCTTAAATTCATGATATTAAAACAGTTTAAGGTAACTGCTGGTTTTGTCCTATTTGGCTAATTGATTTTAGTGTGGACAGCAAGAGAGGTAGTTGGAGGGTAGTGCCATCCACAAGAGTGCTAGGAGTGGTACAAAAGTAATGCGGGGGCAGGTCTGGTCTCAGCAACAGCATGAACCAGGAGAGGCAGAAACTGGTACATGAGACCTTTGAACTGAGGTAAAAACTTCAGCATGTACTGTATGTCTAATCTGTGTGGTCTTTTCAATCATGGTTGTACAGAGTGAATGAGCACAGAGGGAAGTAATAGAAATAGGGGATTTGAAAGTGTTCTGCTGTACATTACGGCATGTGCAGGAGTTTCTGCATGCTTGGAGAGCAAAACTATGGACTCCATGGAGTTATTGGAAGGTGGCAAAACTGGCAACAGAAGTTATAAGACCATATTTGGCACATTGGCACATGCAGTTACAAAACCGGAAAAAAAAGTGATAGAATCAAATATTTTGGTTTATGTTGTTATATGTGTTCAATGGGGAGGGGTGCAAGTTGTGATGTACCCAAGCAAGTGCTGTTGCTAATCTAACAAAAAATGCATTTTTATATTTGTTTAAAGGGTGTGTTCTGCTGTCAGCTTATTGACTTCTTGGGCCTATCATAAAAATGAGATGCCTCATACCATGGGGTTATCCCAGTAAAGGAAATTTTAAAGCAATAAAAAATATTTTATTTATTTAAAAATGTATTTTCTTTGGAATAAGTTGCTCTATAGGATAAAATCTGTTTTGCAAAAAATAGCAAGCAAACTTGAAATTATATTTTCAGAAACTAGGTAGCAAAGTGACTTTGTTTCCATATTTCTATAGTTATTTTATTTATTTACTGAGGTAAGGTTGGGGGATAGGTTCATCTGTAATGTAGGACAAACTGGGGTGGGTTGGCTTTATGTTAATGTCATAATGTGCTTGAGTGAGTGACATTTGTGAACTTGTTTACTTGGATTGTCACTTAATTTGTTTGTAATTTGTCTTTATCACCAAGTCTCTTTCAACTTGTCTCATTTTCATGTGTTTCAGATGTGCTGTGACCCAGCCACAGTCTCTTGGTATTTTGTTTTATTTTTTGGGTGGAAGGGTATTTTGGGCAACATATTGTGGACTGTGGGGACTCTGTGGATGGTGCTAAGGTGCAACTCACAGAGCATGGGGAGGGAGGAAATGGGTAGAAATTGTGTTTAAAATACCCTTCAAAAATGCACCAGAATGCACAAAAATGTTAAACAAATTCTGGGGGCCTAGGCAGCCCACCAGACCCCTGACCTATTATTTTAATTTTTATATCTGTCTTGAGCTCCCCCATCTATAGAACTCCTGGATCCACCCCTGCTGTACAACCCTAAATATATAACATTCATCAACTGGCAATATACAGTATCTCCTGTTGATTGATGGGCAATATGCTATATTCATACAATTGAACACAAACAGACAAACATCACTAAATTACATATTAAAGAGGTCAAAATATAGAAGGGGTAGTTAGCATTATATATTTAAAAACATTACACTGAAGCTGACTACATACTTCATATACATTGATCTGGGTAGGCTTGCTTGAAAAAATGCTTAAACATGTTTGCCTTTAATATTGAAAAAAGTGGGAAAGATTGATACTACATGGATGTGAGCTCCATAGAGCTGGAGCTGCCATCACAAAGGCCCTATCACCTGTTGACTTTAAATAGGATGGTGTCACTGTCAAAAGTCCATGCCCATGGGCCTCACCACCCTAACAGGTATTTAGGGGGTCAGTAGATCACTGTAGTACTGGGAGCCCAGTTTGTTTAGGGCTCTGTCAATAATAATACCCTGTAGTCAATGCATCAATTAAAAGAACTGCACACAGTTTACTGTACACAATATAATAAGTCACAAAGTGGCACAAAGAGAAAAAAATACAGTAACAGCAGCAAAAAAATTAAATTTTGAAAGGAGAGACTTCTGAAATAATGTAGAATCATAGGGATTTAACAACCAGGAATATCAGATAGTAGCAGTACAGCAGCTTATAGGAAAGAGGGTGTTGTGGGAGAAACAGAAAGGGGGAAGTATGTGTAGGAGCAGACATGAATGGTGTGGTCATAGACGAGGGATTTTAGGCTAGCGGGAGAGGAAGCTGAGTGAATTGACAGGATAAAGCTAGGTCCAAGCTGGTGGATCCATATGTGAAAGCAAACTGCCCTGCAAAAGTACTGGTTCAAGACATTGTGAAAGCAAGGCTCAGAGGGAGTAGGAGAAGAGGGGAACAAAGCTGAGATAGCAGGGGAGGAACCAAACCAAGACTCTGAGATGAGGAAGACAGCAAGGTGGAGGCATCCACCCTCAAGTGAAAGGAGAGAGGGAGGATTAAAGGGAGCAATGATAGGTGACAGGCGGGCAGTCAAGGGAAAAGTGACAGAAGGAGTGGAAAAGAAGGTCCAGTCTAGCTAGTATGGATTTAGGGGCAATGTCATATACAGTACCATGTACACTATGTACCATGCACAGTCTCTAGGGTCAGATGGGATATACCCTAGGCTGCTAAGAGAAATGGCCCAGGTACTGGCAACTCCTCTGGCTGACCTTTACTACATAGGAGCACATAAAATGTTGGCAGAAAAAAGACCATTGGTCCATCCAGTCTGCCCTGTTCTACCCTCTCCTACCCTGGGACCCGATGTCTAGTTAGGGTGATTGCCCTCACCTCTCCCCTTGCCTCCAGCCCTACTGCTTTCCCCCTGTGTAACTATTAAGCCTTTACTCTATCTCAGCCATGTTTAAAACCATTAATGGTTCTTGCACCCATCATCTCTGCTGGTGGGCTATTCCACTGTCAACCTCTCTCTCTCTCTGTAAAATAAAATGTTCTCACATCCCTCCTGAATATCCTCAACTGTCACCTTCCAATAGCTCCATGGAGTCCATAGTTTTGTCTGGAGAGCAGCAGATGTGGTGCCCCTACATAAAACTGGGATGAGCCAGGGAACTACAGGCTAGTAAGTTTGACATTGATAATTGACAAACTGATGGAAACCATTCTAAAGGAGAGGCTGGCAGAATTCCTAGAAATTAATTTGCTGTAGGACGACAAGCAGCACAGGCTTGTAGAAGGGAGGTTGTGAGTTGTCTTGATAGACTTCTTTGACTGGGTCACAGTGGCCATAGATAAAGGCCAGGCAGACATACTCTATCTGGATATTAGTAATGCCTTTGACTGCCCCGCAGGAAATTAATAAAAAAAACAGGAGACCCTGGGGTGGAAGACAAATAGATCAGGTAGGTGTGCAGTTGGCATGGGGGGGGATGCAGAGGGTAGTGGCTAAGGGAGTACTTGGTCATGAGGGACGTCACAAGTGGAGTCCCTCAGTGATTAATGTTTGAGCCAGTGCTGTTCAACGCATTCAGCAGTGATATCAGAGATGGCATCAAGGGCAAAATTTGCTTCTTTACAGATGACAACAAGCTGTGCATTAGGGTTAACAGTGAGAAGGGAAGTAGTGACATGAGGGTGGACCTATAAATACATTGCAGTGTGGTCCAGGTTCTGGCAACAAGGTATCAATGTCAAAAAGTGCAAGGTCATGCACATAGGCAAGAAAACCCCAGGGTTGAGTATAGGCTGGGAGTGGCCATCATGGCATCTGAAGAAGAAAAGGATTTAGTAGTAGCAATTTCTAGCCACCTCAAGCCTTCTGTGTAATGCAATAAAGCAACAAGTTATGACAAGGTTAGTAGTGCTTTGGATCATGGCTGCCTGGTGGATGAAGTATTTTTAGATTTCATGAAGGCCTTTGTTACAGTGCAACATAAGGAATTAATAAATGTCTTAAGGGACTTAGGGTTAAATAGCAACATGGTAGGTTGGATCGAATCCTGGCTAACAAGTAGGCAACAGTAAGTGAGTTTGAGGGGCATCACCTCACGGTGGGCTAAACTGACCAGTGGAGTCCCACTGGGAGCAGTTCTTGGACCATGTCTTTTCAATCTATATGTTGCTTCGATGAAATGTAATGAAGGCATCGCACTATAATAGGCTCCGTTGTACAACATTCAAAGGATGTTAACAATATGCAGAGATCATTGACTACTCTGGAACAATCAGCTACAAAATGTAAACTGTAATTTTATGTAGATAAATGCTCAGTCATGCATTTAGGTATAAATAAATATCAAAGCAAACTGCCCATTAGGTGCCAGATTTTGAGGGATACGGCAGAGGAAAAAGATCCGGGTATAATTTTATCTGCGAACCTTAGCTTCAGAAAACTTTGTCACATGATTGCCAAGAGGACTAATAGAAAGTTGAGTAGTATTGGCAGGCACACTGCGAGTAAAGACAGGGAGACTGTAATTCAATTATATGTATCATTGGTTAGAGCTCACCTGGAGTATTGTGCCAAGTTCTGGTCTCCCGGTACAAAAACTGAGATCAGAACTTTAAAGGGGGGGTTCAGCGAAGGACCACCAGTTTGGTAAGGGATCTTAAGGGACTAAGTTTTGGGGAAAGATTAGATACCTTGGGGATGTTCTCTCTAGAATATTGAAGACCAAGGGGGGGACTTATGCCTAGTACTGTATATAGAGCTTGTACTAATCATGACCTTTGGGATTGCCTGGGTTTTGAACTGAAAAAACAGCAGTATAACACTAGATCCCATATTCTACAATTAAAAGGGGACTTAAGCCATACAATGAAGAGGGCATCTTGGTATAACCAAAGTGCAGTGGCATTGTGGAATTCACTCCCATCGGAAGTGGAAGGTGGTAAGAGCATGAGGGAATAAAATCTGGGCTATTTCTGTATTAAAAATAAAATAACAGGGTATTTTCCTTGAAAAATAATGAGCCTATGGACATCTAGTCTCTTCTTACTTATAATCAACCTATGAAACTTATGAAAGCAATCAAAATTCTGGGTTGCATAGGTAGGGTGTGCAGCATTAGGAGGAAAGAGGTTACACTGCCTCTGTACAGAACCCTGGTGTGGCTATACCTGAAGTACTGTGTCTGGTTCTAGAATTCTTACCTGAGGAATGACATAAGCAAGGCAAGCTGGAGGCAATACAGAGAAGGGCCACAGAGATGATATACAGTAGGGACAGCAGGGGAATACATACAAGTAGAGACAGCAGAGTTTAAAGATGTAGTCACTGGTGACCAGGAGGGAGAGGGGCAGGGGTGTAGTCCTGCTAGGTCACCTGGGAGTGATGACCCCTTACTTCATATTGAGAGAGAGTGCTGCTCCCATACTTCTTAAAGTCTTCAATGATGTGTTTTTTTTATGCAGTCTTACATCAGCAATTGAACAGTCTTTGTAGCACAGCTATAAGGGAACTTTGTTTTATAGCTTCTCTGCTGAATTCCTTTGCAGACTTTATTGGAGCACAAGGAGATTTGAGATCAGGTTTTGGCTTGTGGCAGTGGGGTCACTGGACTGGAACAGGCAGACAGACATTTCAATGATCCTCCAATTCAGTAAAACAGACAGCCTCATTTTTATGTTTGCTTGCACGCATGTGCAAGAAACATAGTGCCATCATCCGAGTTTTCCAGAGGTGTGTCAGCCTCTTCCAATTCAAGTCAGTGTGTTTGCAGTCACTGTGCACCAATCACTGCTCCAGCTGTCTATGACAGCTGAAAATGCAGTGGCATACAGTTGAAAAGGAGAGCTCCGCTTCAGTGAGCAGAGCTCCCCTCCCAACACGCATGCATATTGTGTGCTGACACGCTCCCCCCCCATGCACATACAATATAGCCGACGGGGTGCCCAATGCCCTGTCAGCTCCATGCCACCCCCCCAAAAAAAACTTTCTGGTGCTGCCTGGAGCCCACCCCAGTGTGGCACACATCCCAGAGGCGGCCGACGGGGTGCCCAACTCGCTGGCTCCAGCCCCAAAACAGCGACACAGCTGCCATGCTGGGAGCCCACCCCAGCATGGCACACGCCTGAGGGCTGGACGGGGTGACCAATCCCCGTCGGCTCCAGCCCCCAAACAGCTTTACAGCTGCCACGCTGAGAGCCCACCCCAGCGTGGCACTAGCCCGAGATGGCCGACGGGGGTGCCCAATCCCCATTGGCTCCATCCCCCAAACATCCTTTTCAGCTGCCACACTGGGAGCCCACCCAGCGTGGCAAACGCCCCGCATCATCTTAATAATTAAAAAAATCCTGTAAATTAAAACGGTCCTCGCAGTCTCCCTGCCCCACCTGCACCCACCCACTGCACACCCTGCCTCCCCACACCCCCTCACCCCATGCTTACCTCTGGAGTCTGGCGCGATGATCTTCGGTGGACCGGGAACACATCTGCACTCTTCAAAGCCGACCGCGAACAAAGGAAATGCCGGTAAGCTGTATAATGTAACAGATAGGGTTTTTTCAACTTTGCTGCATATCTTGGGCATTTTTTGGAATTTTTGCACCAAATTTTCAACATGGGTTTTCTGGGACCCCTTCTCATGAATGCTGTCACTGTCATGGCGTTATTCGGGCCTGAAGGGTGATTTCGCAGTCACTGCGCGAAATCACCTTTCAGGACAGATTAACGAAATGATACTGCCAGTGTTCATAAGGTGGGCTATCAAGAAGCCTATTTTGAAAGTTTGGTGGAAAAATTCCAAAAAGTGACTGTTTTACAAGCTTGCGCAAAATCAATGTACAGGACAAATTAAGAAAATCACAGTGACACTGTTCATGAGCAGAGGTCTTAAAATGGCTATGTTGAAAATTTGGTGAAAAAATTCCTAAAAATGACTGTTTTATGAGCATGCGTTGCAGAGTTCCTACGCACGCTAGTAAGTTTGCAAATTTTCAATATTTTCACTCCAGATTTTCAACATTGCCATTTTACCACAGCCCCTTATGAGCAGTACAGCTGTCATTTTTCACATCTCGCCCACAACGTATTTCCGCCCATGTAGCGCACAATGGTGCAGTCAGTGTGCGAAATCAATGTATGGGACACATTAAGAAAATCACAGTGACACTGGTCATGAGCAGAGGTGTTAAAATGGCTATGTTGAAAATTTGGTGAAAAAATTCCCAAAAAATGACTGTTTTAGGAACGCAAGTTGCGCAGTTCCTACGCACGCTGGCAAGTTTGCGAATTTGTAATATTTGCACACCAGATTTTCAACAGTGCCATTTTACCGCACTTCCTTATGAGCAGTACAGCTACCATTTTTCACATCTCACCCAAAATTTGTTTCCGCACATGTAGCGCACAATGGTACAGTCGGTGTGCGAAAACAATGTTTGGGACAGATTAAGAAAATCACAGTGACACTGGTCATGAGCAGAGGTCTAAAAATGGCTATGTTGAAAATTTGGTGACAAAACTCCATAAAATGACTGTGTTACGAGTGAGCATTATGCAGTTTCCACGCACCCTTGTAAGTTCATGAATTTGTAATATTTTCAGTCCAGATTTTCACCAGTGGCATTTTTCCACACCTCCTTATGAACAGTACGGCTGTCATTTTCCACAACATGGCCGAAATGTGTTTTCACACTTTCAGCGCAGAAATGCGTGGTCGCTGTGGGAAATCATTGTTTGGGACAGATAAAGAAAATCACACTGACACTGTTCATGATCGGAGGTCCCAAAATGCCTGTGTTAACAATCTGCTGTAAAAAAATCCTCAAACTAGTTACATTACGGGTGTGCATTGCACAGTTTCTATGCACGCTCGTGACTTCACCAGTTTTTTTAAGATTTTCACACCAGATTTTCAACATTGCCATTTTTTACACCTCCCCATGAACAGTACCGCTGTCATTTTTCACATCCTGTTCGGAATGTGTTTTTGCACCTGTGGTGCCAAATGCCGTAGTCACTGTGCAAAAGTAGTTTTGGCTAACAAACTGATATTGCCACTGTTCATGAGGTGGGGGTCACAAAAAAACCATGTTGAAAATCTGGAGTGAAAATACCAATGAATGCCTGAGGCATTAGGGTTTCCGACCATAACGCCCCAACCTGTACAGAATGACAGGCATCAGGGGTATGACTTGGGATTCTTGCCTGTCATGCTCATACCATTCCACCCCCACCCACACCCTGCAGCCAGTGAGAGGCATCAAGGTGTGCCTCGGACTCTTCGGGCCCAAACGTTACCCCATTCTTCTATATCGCACCCATCTCACAGTATTTTCTGATGGAAAGGGGTGCGCATAAGGGCCAAAGACCCCAAGGCACACAGTGACACTTGTCAGTGTCTGCAGGGTAGGGTGTGGTGAAATGGCATGGTCGTTATGCCTGACGACCCAAAGGCACACCCCAATGCCTGTCACTCTCTGCAGGGTGATGGTGGGGTTGGCTTCAGTTCAATACTTCGCTGCCATTCCTATTATGCAGCTCTGTAACTTCTACACTACCAATGCCAATGCCAGCAAGCAAACATTCGGCATTGACAAATGCTTGTTTAGTAAATCTGTTTGTTTGCTAAGTTAAAATTACTATCATTACAAAGGTAAATAAAGGTCATGTAACCATTTGTCCAGTTTGTGTATTGCAAATCCTGTGGAAAAATGTGTCTGGTTACACTTTATTTGCATTTGTAAGGAGTTTATTTGGAAATACTGCTTGATTGATAATAAAGTAATAGCTTTACTGGTACCTGTGTCTAATGGCTATCCTCTCTCTGAGACTTGTAAGGTTCTGTAAGCTCCAATGGTGCTGGTGAGTGAGAGGTTGAGCGGTGGGGGGGTGGGTGAGGCTTCAGTTCAGTTTTCTTCTTTTAGCCATAGTCTCCTCTATTTAGCATTATAATCAAACATGTAAACAGTAAGATAGAGTAACTATGACATTAAACTTGGATTACACTTAGCTGATACCTGCCCTATGGCGGTGGCTAATTATGCACTTGTGATATCATAGACCCTGAGGTTGAATTCACTGCTCTGCTTTGACTTGTCATATTGTCTCCTGCATATCTACTTGTGTGATATTTTTCTGTTTCTATTACATGAAGCATTTGACTGACATGATAATGCTATGTATGTTTTGCTGCATGAACAAAAGAAGCATTTGTCAGTGCCAAACATGTTTGCTTTCATGCAGTTACAAATTAGAACTGTATTTTGAGGCTACAGGCAGGCCTTTCTTAACCTCATGAGCCATTGTTTCATGAACTTTGGGTTCCACTGGGCTAAGGAGTATAGGCCCCCATATTCAGAGCTGGCCATGTGGAGTCTGCGGCAATTTGCATATAGCCTGCCTGGGGGGTGCGGTACCAGGTCATATGAGCACTGTAATTACAGAGCGGTATTAACTGCACTGTGAGAATGCCAAAAACATTTACAGCTACAGGGGTAGAACAGCATTAGGGAAGTACCGCTACCCCTGTCACTGTCTGCTCAAAGGCTGAAGGGATCAAGTAGCCATTGGTGTGGTGCTTGGTTGAGTCACTCCTGTGGCGGAGTGGCTAAGGCACCCGCACATAACAGCATAGGAGACCCAGGGAGTACGGTTTGGTTCCCCATTTCCTGGTCTTTAAATTTTTTTTTTTAATAAAGAAATTTTCCCCCCTCCTGACTTTCTCCCAGTCCCCGAAGTCCACACCGCCTTGGACTTGATTATATTAAGTCTGGGGGGTGTGGGGGGCATGTAACCCCCCACACTAACAAAGAATCTTCACTGTTGCCCTATAACTTTCTATTGTGTGGGCGGCATTTTGTGCTGGTTGGTGTATTGGTGGACCTTGTTTTGCCTTTTGGCATTTTGCTTGTGGCATTGTGTGCCGCGCTATTATTGTATGTGGGGTTTTGACCCTGTGCCCTGGGGGGCCGGGGCCATATTCATACAATTAGCTCACTGCAACTGGAGCATGCAAACTGTCTAAATATGGGACCATGATGGTACAGTGCATAGTAACTATGCGCTATGCTGACACAGGCCCATACTGAATATGGCTGACAAGAGCGCAATGGAGGTAGCACAGATCAGACGGGATAGTGGCAGGGCTCCTGTGGCCATATTTATCCCTAACATGCTAATGACCTTTTTGGGCATGGAAGGCGCTATGGACCATTTGCATGCCCATTATGGGCTCATTAATATGTGTACATAGCCCCCCATTTTGTAGCCATCTTATATATTCCTAGTGGGCTAGTGGTCCCCCAACCCCTAAATTGCCTGTCCTGTAGCTGTCTCGAATATTCCTGGTGGTGTAATCAATCAATCAATCAATCAAAATCTTTATTTAGCCAGGCAAACATCCTTGAGCAAGCTCATTTTCGAGATGGGCCTGGAAAGGAGATGTGAACAATACATACAAAGGAATACTCAGTTACATCATAATTGGGTAAACAATATATACAAAATGAATTCACACTTACATAGTATTTACACATAGCAGTAATTATACACAGGAGGCTTATAATGCACAGAAAATAGAGTGTTAAAAAGAGCCATTAAGCTAAGACCATGAAGAGTATGCAGCTAAAAGATATAGCGACTGTAGTATAGTATATACAGGTTTAACATACGCAACTATAATTACAGCGTGTATTGAAGCATCCTTGAAACACAATTATTGATTGAAGGAGCTTGGTGGGGCATGAGAGGGGTGGGGAGTGGGATGCAAGAGGGTGAGTAAGGAGAGGTGCATGGTACATGGAGTGCCCACAAAGGCATGTAGTGATGGCAGGGGGGAAGGTGACAGCAGTTAGGGAGTGGAAAGCAAAACACTATGATGGTGCCAAGAGGGGTAAGCAAGGTGTGTAGGTGGGAGCCAGGGGGACATAGAAAAAGAACTAATGATAAGAAAAAAAACTCAGGGTCAAGATAGAAGAAGCAGTTAGGTAAGTTCTTATAGGCTGTAACATTGCCCAAGAGGGATTGGAAAGAAGCACCAATAAAGGGATGCACTGGAGCGGATGGAGCTGAGGCTAAGGAATGGTGACATCAGGGGAAGCAGTTACAGGATTCCTTGATAGAATGAGAATAAAGTGCTTTGAAGGATGATAGTTTGATTGGGCAAGCCAACTTCAGGGTTTTTGCAAGTTGTTTCAGAGAAAGGGTAAAGTGTGAGATATGGCAGACCTGCCAAAGCGCGACTTGAACTTCGGTACTGCAAGGGAGATAACCTAGAAACTCCTTAAGGCATATTTACTTATCACACCTAGAGGAAGACAATCCTCGATGTACTGAGGCAACATATTCATGATGGCCCAGAGAGCTGCATTCCTCTGTCTTCTGTAGTTAAGGGATGACCAACCTACTGCAGCGTAAAATGAGCAGTGATGTGTGGAGTATGGGAGACCAATTATGAACCTCAATGCCCAATGGTAGAGTGTGTCTAATTTAGAAAGGGCAGACATGAGGCCTTGGCTGTAAAGGAAATCTGCGTAGTCCAATAAGGTAAGGAATGTGATTTGGACCAGTTTCTTCCTGGCATCCAGGGTTAGAAAATATTTGATCTTATAGAACAGGCCAAGCCTCTGCCTAAGCTTCTTTAAGAGGTCCTCAATGTGATCACAAAAGGAAAGCTTTTGGTCTATCCACACACCCAGGTATTTGAATTTAGTAACATATTCCAGTGATTCACCAAGAAGAGTGTTGATCTGGGGAATATTACCTTTAGTTGTGGGGTTATTGACATGAAAAAGGTGAAAAAAACATTGCCTTAGTTTTTTTGGCATTCAGAGCAGTTTCTGGTGCAGTAGTTGTAGTTGTAGTTGTAGCCAGAACCTATATCAGCAAGGCCATCTGCAAAACTCAGTACAGTGGGTACTCCCTTGACCTGAAGCTGATCTCGCTGGTTCTAGAAGAAATCCTTGAACCCCTAACAAAGATCTTCAACCTCTCCCTTAGACTATGGCAATTCCCCTCACTTTGGAAACTGGCCACCATCACACCTGTATCTAAAAGCAGAAATAGGGCCCTACACACCAACTACAGGCCCATTTCACTCCTCCCCCCCCCCTTATCTAAAGCCCTGGAAAGTATTGCCTTGGACCAGTTAGTCGAATTCCTAGATAAGTATGAAGTTCAATGCCCAGAGCAACATGGCTTCAGAAAGAGGCATAGCACCACCACAGCTCTGCTGGAATTTACAATCTTTATCCATGCCACGCTTGACCAAGGGAACTGTGTGGGGGCAGTATTTATTGACCTAATGAAGGCATTTGACACCGTAAATCATCCACTCCTACTCAGGCAACTGTCTACTATTGGGCTCTCCAATGACGCACTGCAATGGTTTGCTAGCTACCTCGGAGGTAGGGTCCAATGTGTTAGGATTGCCGGTGTCACCTCAGATGAAAAGCCAGTCCTCTCTGGAGTCCTGCAGGGGTCAATACTGGGACCCCTACTCTTCTCCCTATTTCTGAACAACCTCCCTAGCATCTGCCAGCAAAAACTTCTACTCTATGTGGATGATGCAGTCCTGTTCACAAGCCACAATGATGCCAAACTCCTGGAAGACCAGCTGCAGCTAGACTTTAAGCATGTTGAAGATTGGCTGAGTACACATAAACTCGTCCTGAACCACAGCAAAACTAAAGTCACGGCATTCTGTCATGCAAGGAGCAAGTTTAAATCTCTGCCCCTTTCCATCAAGAACCATTCGGGGACTTCACTCAAACATGTCTCTGAGTTCAAGTACCTTGGCATCACTCTGGACAGTACCCTCTCCTATGCTCAACACATAGACAATGTTGCAAATGCTGCCAACATACAACTTGGCATACTGCACAAGCACACGCACTGTATGACTACAGATGCCCATAGAATGGCTATTCACAGCTCTCTCACTTCCATCATGGACTAGGTCTTGCCATCTATGGGTCTGCCTCTACAACTGCCCTCTGCAGGATCTCAGTATCGCTCAACAAAGCCTGCAGACTACTAATGGGTGCTTCACGTCAAACACACACCTGTGACCTGTATGCCCAGGCAGGTTGGCTCCCCTTATACAATCGAATTCAATACCAGACCTGCCTGTTATCCAAAAAGGTACTCCTTGGGCTCACGCCTCCAGGGGTTGAAAAGCTCCTTACCACCCACAACAGTACTCAGCATACACGTAGCACCCAACAGTCAATCTTCCAGGTTACGAGGTGCAGGACCACAATGGGCCAGCGAGCATTTATGCACAGGGCACGGCAGTGGTACAACGCCCTCAACAAGGAAGCACTTTCTCTGGCATCTGCTTTGCTTGGACCCTTCAAAAGGAATCTCTGACACTATCTCACCTCAACCTCGCAATGCGATTGCCTCTCCTAAATCTGGCTCTCCGTCTCCCTGGTTGTCTCTGAACTGTGACCAGTAACCTTTAACAGATAACCACTTTATGGCACCTGCCCTCCTGCCCTACCCTTGCCCCCCCTACTGCCTCACTCCTGCCCTTCCCCGGTCTTTCATGTGACCTCCCTCCACTACTGCACCCTATAGGCATCTGCCCCTTCTCCCATAATTCCATTTATACCTCATCCTTCCACCCTTCACTCTGACAGAGGCACCTCTACCTGCCTACCTTTTCCGGTTTCCCCACTACCCTGCACACACATTCTGTCCTTCCTATTGTTTCTTTCTTGGCTTTGCTACTCTGAAACCTTATTTAAGCTGTCCTCTGAAATCAAGCAACAATTTATGAATGTAACTGTAATATGTGTTAAGACTGTAAACCATTGTCTACCTTTGTATGTATGTTACCCACCTCCTCTGATGTGGAACCTTTGTAAATGAGCAGTCCTTGCTCAAAGGTACTTGTAATCCTAGAGTTTGATAAATAAAAAATAAATAAAAGATTAAATTCCCATTGCAGATCCCTACAAGTTGCTTCCAGAAAGGGTCTTCCAATATAAAGTACTGTGTCATCAGCAAATATGTGGATGTTAGCAGATTTGATGTCAGTGTCAATTTTGTTAATGTAAATTGCAAAAAGCAATGGATCCAGTATAGAGCCTTGCGGTACACCCCTCAGTAGAGGTTTCAGGGATGATAATTCCCTTTCAGCCTTGACCTGCTGCTGTCACCCAGTTAAATAGTTCGAGGGGGGTCGCAGCCAATGTTTCTGAGGGAGACAAGGAGCAGCTTGTGGTCAACAGTATCGAATGCCCTGTTTAAGTCTAGAAATACTGTGCAAACAAAGTTCTTAGAATCCAAGGCACACTGCCAGTCATTGGTAACATTTTCAAGGGCTGAAATAGTACTGTGATGAGGCCTAAATCCCAACTGATATGGATTGAGCAGGTTCCCACTCTAGAGGTAGTTTCTGAGCTGCACACTCACTATTTTCTCCAACAGTTTGGAAACAGTGGGAAGTGGGGAGATTGGTCTATAGTTATTCAGGTCACTGGGGTCTCCAGATTTAAAAAGGGGGATTATGTGAGCCATTTTCCATATGGGAGGAATATTGCCCTGTGAAAGGGAGAGGTTAAAAAGGTGCATTATTGGCACAGCCAGGACATGAAGACTAAGCTTCAGGAAGAATGGGTCCAGTTGGTCTGCCCCTGCACTCTTCCTGGTATCCAATTGTAGGAGGAGATCCTCAACTTCTCTCAGGGTGGTATGTTGGAGGGAGAAGGCCGCGCTTGTGACCAGATCTGGTAAATCTGGTGCTTCAAGACTAGAGCGAAGGTTATTGGCAGGGGAGGCATTGAAAGCAAGACCTGCAGTAGCAAAATGGTTATTAAAACCGTCAAGGATAGTCAATTTATCCAACACCAAAGTTGTGTCAGTGGTGATTTTTGTGGCTAAGCTGCTGGTAGCCATGTGCCCTTGAATATCCTTGATGGTTTTCCAGAAGTTTGCTGAGCACTTGATGGAAGCGTCCAGTTCTTACGGAAATATCTAGCCTTAGCCTCCCTAACCAGAATGGTACAGTGATTTCTAGCCTTCCTGAATGATGTCCAGTCATCTGGAAGTTTTGATTTCTGAGCTTTTTTCAAAGCCAGTCTTTATGCAACAGGGAGGCCTTTAACTGGGCCGTAAACCAAGGACATGATTTATTTTTAGAACGAATCCGGATAAATTGTGCATGTTTATCCAGAGCCCCTAACATGATTTCCTGGAAGATATCATAGGCCGCAGGCACTGAGTTGGCCAAGTAAAAATCCTGCCATCTCAAGGAATCTCACAAGTCAGAGAGGAATGCAGAGATGTCAAAATTATGCCGTTTCCTCTTGAGTGAGAATTTGGAAAGGGATGGTAGTTTTGGGGTGGATCTTACACCTGCTATAATACAGTGGTGGCTGAAATCCAAGAAGAACACTCCTGCATGTGAAAACAAATGGGGTTTGCTTACTAAAATGAGATCTAGAAGTGTGATATTTTTAGAGCACTATTTGTTTGGATGTGTTGCTTCAGAAATGAGTTGGGAAAGACCAAAGGAGTCGCAAATAGTCTTTAAGGGTAAGGAACTATTGGAGTACCAGTCCATAATGAGGTCCCCTAGTATAATAATCTCCAATTGAAGGGATCCCATCATGTTATTTATATGGTCCAGAAATTGTAGCCCTGCGGATGGAGGTCTATAGTATCCTAGGATACATATTGAGACAGAGGAAGATAGCTTGACATTGCGAGTCAGGCTTTCAAATTCCTTTGGGAGTGAGGGCAAACCTATAACTGATGCAGACAATTTCTCCTTGACATAGATGGCAACTCCTCCTCCTCTGGTGAGCCTATCAATTCTGAACAGGGTATAAGATGGGATATTCATCTCACTATCTGAGGTACCAGGTCTGAGTCAAGTCTTAGTAACCATGAGTATATCAGGCATTGTATGGGAAGTCAATGCTTGAATAGAGGCAAACTTTTTCAGTAGGCTGCACACATTAATATGCATAAAGCTCAATCTTTTGATACTGGCTAGGTTGGCAGGTGAAGAAATTGCTGCAGGAAGACCAGGGTTGATTTCAACATTACCAGAACATGACAATAAGAGTAACAAGATTTTCTTGATAGCTTCAAGAAGAAGTCTGTGAGCTTTAGATGAAACTCAGTTAGGGTTACTATTACATAGCTTTGGGGGTCCCTGAGCTGCATGCCTAGGGGGCCAAGTAATATAAAAAGAAGAACCCTGGCCGTAAAAAGCAAGGCATGCTGGGTGAACAATGCAGAGGTAAGCAGGATCGTACACTCTGTTACCCTCATGGAAGAAGTACTGATTTGTCATGTGGGTTGGAAAGGAGGATCTAAATTAGGTAACATAAAAGCCAGTATGTGAGACTCTGTACTGCCGAAGGAAACCAGACAATCCAACGTAGAGCTGTAACTGTCCATGCTGCAGGGAGACCAGTGCAGATTATCACAGGAATCCAGGGTGCAGAACAATATGAGATAGAGGCAAGTAAGGGAAGTAAAAAGCCCTCATTATGCTGGATGCACCCAAAATTGACTACTGTTTTGCAAGTTTTCTGCATGCAGGAAGTGGGTGGCATCAGCAAGGGATCTCAGATCAGCTCCAGATCAGAATTGATTAAGATGATCTTGCAATGAAGACCAGAAGATGGCAGTATAAGTATTTTCCACAGAATCAACAAGGTTGTTGCCGAAACAAGAGGATTGTCTTACCCATAGATCAGAAGAGATGCAGCCAATCAAAATGGTTGTCCAGGACTGTGGGAGTGGTCTGAGTGTATTTAAAGGAGGCCTGGGGTGGGGGTGGGGGGAGGAAGAAAAATCAGCCTAGCTAGAAGCAGATCAGCCAGCCAAATGGAGCTTTGCTGCTCCTGGAGTAGCCAATTGGCTTCTTCCTTCAGAGGCTAATCACTTCCCCTGGAATTAGATCTGAGCAAGAATGCATTACCTGGGGCGAAGTTGGTGGGGAAAGCTCTCCGTGGTGCAGTAGCTTGAAAAGCGTCCGTTGGCTGCCTCCAGCTGGTCGCTTAGGCGAGGATGCCCCGGAGGGGCAGCACCCGAGGAGAGGAAGGGGTGGAGGTTACAAATTGTCTCAAGCACAATGGCACAGCAGGACACTTGAGGACTGGGTGGGGATTAGGGGATTAGTGAGGTAGGAGACACAGTATTACACAAAGGGTGGAGAAGGAGATTGGGGGGGGGGTGGAGGACTCCACAGCCCAGCAGAAGCAATTAAAATTGGTGCCTAAATTAAATTTGAATTAAATCTAGTGCAAAAAGGTTCTGCTAAGAGCCTGGGGGGAAGCAGACACAGTCAGGGCTGTTTGACCATCCCATAGCTGTCTTGAATATTCCTGGTAGTCTAATGATCCCCCCAACCCCTAATCACCTGTGCTGCAGCTGTCTCGAATATTCCTGGTGGTGTAGTGGTTCCTACACCCCTTCAATCGATCATCCTGTAGCTATCTTGAATATTCCTGGTAGTTTAACGATCTCTACCGGCCCACCCCCACATAAGGGCATCTGATCCTTTGTCTACCCTCCTGCTCAGGACCCTCCTCCCCACACCACCCCCACCTCACTTAGGTCACCTAAACCGAAGTACGGTAATAGTGACAGCAACCTGCACATCCCTCTGCTCACCACCTTGGCCGGCCACCATGCGACTATCAGTAAGTAATCATGAGTACAGTAGAAACAGGTGTTTGTACAATACTAGTGATTGCTCACTGACCGTCAGATGAAAGCCAGCTGAAGTGGTGAGCAGAGGGCTGTGTCACCCATCACTATTGCTGTAGTTCACCGTATGTGAATTAGGGCTGGGTGTGTGCCTGAGAGGGTGAGTCAGGAGGGGGTCAGATGCCTTTATTGGGGGAACCACTAGACCGCCAGGAATATACCAGACAGCTGTAAGACTGGTGATCAGGATGCTTTTACAATGCATTTTTTCAGGACAGATCAGCTGAGATGCAACATCTGCTTTTCAGTGGGGTTCTGCTGTAGGGTCCTGCTTTTACACCATTTTACTATATATTTACATGAGGTAGCCCAGCTGAGTTGTGGAATCTTGATTCCAATGGGATTCTGTTTGACCAAGTTTTTACACTGTATTTACCCAGGATAGTATAGCAGAGATGCAATATCTTGATTTCAATGGGATCTTCCTTTTACCCCTTTTTATAATGCATTTACCCAGGATAGCTCAAGTGAGAGGCAATTTCTCATTTTCAGTGGGGTCCAGCTTTTACTATGTGTTTTTCCAGGGTAGAACAGCATAGTGGACTTATTTATTTAATTAACGTATTTAAATGTGCATACTGCAATAGTCATTCACAAATATGTGAATGGACGTCATTCACATATTTGTTAATGACTGTTACAGTACACACTACAAGCCCATTGGTCCACAATGTGGACCAATAGGCTTACAGCTGCTACTGTAAGCTTTCATTTGGAAGGCAGCCAGGTGGTATGCAGGTGAGTTTGTGCTGCCCACCAATGACTAGGGGGGAGCTGGGTGGGCAGGGGGTCCTGTGTAGGAGGGGGGTGCCACTGAACCACCAGGGAACTATTGTCGTTGCTCATACAGGTGATCGGGGATACGGGCAGGGTGGGGGTTACCACTAGATTACCAAGGAAGAATAAATGTTATTGTAGGAGCATTGCAGCTATGGGAGGGGGGGGGACCACTAGACTACCAAGGGGGTTGACATATGTGTATCACAGGGATCGGAGCATCGGGAAGGAGGGTGGTGCCACTAGACTACTAGGGCAGAGGTATACCTTTATTTTGTGGCAATCAGATATACAGGGTGGGCGGGGGGTGCCACTAGACCCACTCTGGCATCACAGCATGCTGTGCAGGGCGCCATGTGCATTTTACTAGCCTGCCCTGCAGAACTCATGCAAATGGGGCCATAATGACATGCAAATGGCCCCATTTGTGCATTGCATACATTATGGCCTCATTTGCATACTGCCGGCTGAATATCAGAGATTTGCTCACAGCGTAGCTCTGTTGCGCTGGCGCAGTTCCCATTCCTGGTATTCAGCCCTGTCTGGGGGGGGGATGCGCCAGTGCATCCTGGTTGCGCAGTGCGCATTACCTGATATATTCAGACGGGATACACCATTGCTCATCTCCTTTGAATATATCCCTGGGTTTCACCAGATCAACACTGTTGCACTGCACCACCACATGAGCCATTGCCAGGTGCAACTCTGAATATCGGGGCCTGTGTCAGTGCTGGGCCTTGAGGAACACTCCAGTGGGTCCTGTGTATCAGTTCCATTTTCTTGCATGGATGGTCTGTGTATGTGTCTGCTGTGTGACAGACATGTGCACCTTCAGGTTGGTGTTTTATGTGACATTCTCACTGTCCACTATGTCCGACTGTGTGGTGCACTATTGGGGTTGGGGGGTTGGCATAGAGTCTTCTGTTCAGGTTGCAAGGTAACAAGCACAATGCCTGTTGCAGTGATAGCTGCCTGTACTCAAGAGAAGTGGTATATAGTCGGGTGTCTGAATGGTGGCTGGAGTGGGAGTTTTTGCTTTAGTTTTGACAATTTTTTTAAAGAAAATAAGAAGTAGTTCAATAGCCTATGCAGTCAGTATAGTGCTATGCTTGTGCAACTATGCTACTTAGGTTTTGGCCATTCGCGCTCTATTCCAGAGGAATTACCACCCTGTAGGGGTATCAAAAGCAAGGTGCTGCAGAACGATTCCCTTGGCTAAAGGTACCTTAGGAAGGATCCCCAAAAAGGAAGAAGTAGTAGTATGAAGGATGAACAATCAGTAGTTGTGAGACATAGTAATAGAGAAAGCATCAGCCAGCTTGATAATGCAGTGAGATGCACATGTTATGCAATAGCATGAGTTTGATGGGTTGCAAGAGAATGAGAGGACTTCCTAAGGAGAGAGGAAACAGTAGGGACACCATCCCCCCCTCCATCCAGCAGCGGATCCTGCCTATGGAAACTAAGGAACATTACACTAACTAACAGTTATGACCTGAGACACGGAAGAGAGAAAAAAAAAACTTTGAGGAGGAAATCTCGGGGGATCCATGGCCTAGGTCACCTTCCCTCCAGGCTTGGGATAATTTATTTAGTGACGGCTCTGCTGCTGCAATTTGGAAACCCAATTAGGGGAGTGGAAAATATTCCAATTTGGGAGGAAGGCTCTCACTCTATCCTTCTAAAAGGAATGCTGTGGAGGGTTGCGAGCCACTGCACTCTACAACAAGCCACCTCCAAGGCAGGAGGAGGAGAGTAATAACCACCGAGGCACTCACCCAACCTACAGATCTAAAAACAAACTAGGTGAACCAGAGGCAGTTATAGGAAGAAAAGCTATGAAGGGCGTCTCCTCGCTCGGGTGCTAAAGGGGCCCCCGTGAGATGCCCCAGCCCTTCAGAGCCAAGTATTAACTTCCACAACTAGAGGTGCCCTTGGTACGGTAGATAACTGAAGGTCCACCAAGAACAAGGACATTCCCAGCTATGGGCCAGGTGAGAAGGACCCCGCCCCAAGTTTAGCATGCTCAAGCTACGGACTCAGGTGCACAGCAGGACCGTCAGCTGTAGGGAAAACCTACACCAGAAAGGTATGGCTGGCATGCCCCAAGAACTGATGAGGAGCTGAATGAACGTTGAGTGCTGACAGCTTGCAGGGCAGATGGCAGGGAGCATTGAGCAAAGATGATATGAGCAAAAGTGGATCTGGACATAGTTCAGTAAGGCCGGGTAGTTCAGTGGGTAAGGTAACAATATTCAGACCTGCACGTAGGTCAGTAAGCAGTAGGAATAGTCAGACCTGCACGTAGGTCTGCAAAGCATAGTAGCAATGGTGGGACATTAACATAAGTGGGAGAAGTAGCAGTACAATAGTGGGGCAAACCAGCCAGGCATTCAAAAAGCCAATGAAGGTGACAAATACTCTGAGGATTTTCGGAGGGGAAGACAGGATTTAAAACTAGTTTACAGCATCAGTGGTAGCTTAGCTGACCTCAGAGTAGACAGCAGTGTAAAAACATGGAACAGCACCAGCACTGAGTAACTATGAGGAGTAGCATTCTAGAAACAAGGAATGGAGGGAAGCACAATGCTCAAAGAGCAGCTATGACCATGTGGGAGGTACTGTAGATTAAGCTGAGAAGCAGAATTGAGCTGCATAGCAAGGGATCAGGAGGAGCCTAAAGCAGGTGAAAACAATTAGGTGTGTAGCATGGGGAGCAGCTTTGGTATGAGTAAAACACTGGTACTGATTGCAATAGCAATGTGGGTAACTGAAAGCAAGTAGCTTGAGCTCTAAATAAGCAAATGGTAGGAGCTTAGGAACCAAGACCCCCCAAAAAAAAGTAAAAAAAACCTAAGGCACACAAACAGAGAAAAAACAGGGAGGGGACAAAAAGAAGCACACAGCTGGAGGCAAATACAAACCAGAAGCAGAAGCAGAAGAACAAAATACAGAAGTCCAGCAGAAAGAAGCAGCAAGCGTGGGTGGGGGGCAGGCCCCAGACAGCTGTAGACAGATGGACAGAGCCTCCAGCCAACAAAGAAAAAGTGCTTCAGAGGGAGGCTGAGGGAACTACTTATATAGCTCAGGAAGTGGGCGTGGCTGGCTGCCTGTTCATCAAACTATAGGTGGAGCCTTCCAATTATTTTGATAGTGATATTAGTTGTTTGTAACAAGTCAAAGAATGCTTTAAAAGTAGCTAAATAGTGTCAAAATGGCCCTCAAAATGCACCAGAATGCATCTAAAACCTGAGAGCTTCTGGGGGCCTAGGCGGCCCCCAGTCCCCCCTACCTGCTTGTGGGGGTTGGTGAGATTGTGGTTTGTGGAGACCCCGCACTTTTACATTTAGCATTACATCACTTGGGGGGAGGGGTAAATTGTGCAAAACCAGCAAAATAAGAACACTGGGGGAAATGGCAGCAAATTGGCAAGGGTTAATTCAGGAAGGATGCCAGGAAGCACTGTTTTATGGAAAGGGTGGTGGAAGGCTAGAATAAGCTCCCAGAGGTGCATGTTAATACAAACAATGTGGACTGCTTCAAGATGGGGTGTCATAGGCACAGGGAGCAAGTGGCATGGCCTGGGAATGGTGGTGGATGACATAAACCTCTAAGTGACATGTACCCCCAAACAGGGCAGACTTCATAGGCCACAAGAAAGCCTTCTTCTGCTGGCACATATCTATGTTTCTGTGGCTCCATAGACATTTCACAACGATCTGCCTCTGGTCCAGAAGAAGGATACATGCTTTGTTCTTGTGGAGTGCACCAAATTTAGGGAATTGCGAAGTATGGAATAGCGTAGTATGGAGGGTTTGATGTGATCAAAGATGTCACAGTCACAGTAACTGTCAAGCCATACATCCAGGTATTTGAAGTAGTAAACTGGATGGAAGACTGATATTGAAGGCTCAGGAGTCATCTGTAGTCTGGAATGGCTTTTACCATCTTTGTAACATCTCCTGGATAAAAACCTTGATCCTATTGGAAGACCTGCCCCCACCGGTGCATGCCTTTGTGACCTCCATACTTGATAACTGCAATACCTTGTATCTGGGTATAGGTGGAGGGGTCCTGTAATGCCTGCAGCTAGTGCAGAACACAGCAGCCGGGTTACTGACTTGCCTTCCAAGGTCATGTCATGTGACCCTCGTCCTGTGTAATCTGCACTGTTTGCCAGTAAAGTGGTGAAACTCCTTCAGGGTCGGTTTGCTGACCTACAAAGCCCTAGATGGACTGAGCCAGGGTTATCTAAGTGAGAGCCTGTCTCCTTACTACCAAGCCTGCCTCCCCTGCTCCTCCAAGGTGAGCCTCCTAATGGTTCCCAGGGCCAGGTTTAAGACATTAGGTGACCGTACATTTGTGGTAGCTAGTCCAGTCCTGTGGAACTTGCTTCTCGGGTCTCCGAGGGAGGCTCCTTCAGTGAAGGCCTTTAAGGGGGGCCTAAAGACCCACATATTTAGACAAGTATTTGATCTAATTCAGTATCACTGGTCTTAGTATTTAATGTATCCTGGTTACGTAGTTTACACAGTTATATTTCATGTTGTTTCTGTTTATTATAAATTATGTCATTCTGGTTATGTATTTATGTTATGTTGTGCAGTGCCCAGCACCTCTACGACTGGAAGCTAAATAAATAAAACTGCTGCTGCTTCCTCTAGTTTGCTGCCATAAATCTGTATATATAAGTCATGTTTATACTCACCCTTTCTACACCAGTTTTAGTGGTCTGGAGGTCAAAAGCATTTTACATTTGTGAATGTAAACTATCTGGGTGACAAATCTTTTTGGCTATTCTGCTATCCAGGACTGAGGAATTGAAGCATTGCAAGTGTTTTCAGTGGGACTGTACATACAGTCACTTCACACGTCATTTTCTTTGATTGTCTGAACTCCACAATGTACCAGGGCATTCCTTTCAAGATGAATCCCAGAATGCATTTGGTAGGATAGTTTAGGAAATGGGATGCCATAGTACCTATTAAATGTTTCCAGTTCTTTTACTTAAGCAGTGGATACCACTGCCACCATAAACTGCTTCTGCAGGCTTAATTAAGCAACAAGGCATGACAGGGGTTGTGTTATAGTGATTTGAGATACTAACCCGCATGGGGGATGGTAGCATGAGATGAAGACAAGTGCTTCTACCACCTGGGAAAGGCCATTAGTCCACCACAACGCACCCCTGGAGTGCCTCATTACGGTTATGAAATGGGTCCTTTTTAGTAAAGTGGATGTATTTCTTAAACATATTTTTGTTGAGCTACTTTTAACCAGGCTGTTGTGCTGCAATAATGATCCAGCTGAAAGTTTTTCTTGGTTAACCAGGACTTACCTTCACCTTTGTAATTCCTCAAGAGCTTAACCCACTCTGGCGGGGGTGGCAGAGGGCCCCACTAGCTCTGCCGCAGAATGGATCCGATGTGAAAGGTGGCAACTGAGTAGCCAGGTACATGGCCTGTGGGTGGCTAGCATCGTCCTGCCAACCAGGATATTTTCTTCATTTTCTGTCCCTTCCCCCAGGACATCGATGGCAAGGGTGCACCAGCACAAGCACACATAAACATGCACGGTGTGGCACCAGCTGATGTCCTGTTACCCTACAAGCTGCTACTGACTTCACTGCCACCTGTAGTCACCAAGGAGGCAGTACAGCAGTGGAGCTGGCTTCCCTCCCTCCCTGGAGGAGGAGAGTGGCCCCTGGGATGCTCAATCCTCCTCCTCCTCCCCCGGCAGCCCCAGGTGACCCAAGCTCATTTTTGAACTTGTGTCGCTGGTGTTGCAAGCAGGAGCACTACCACAGTGCTGATGGGCCATCCAAAATCAAGGCTTTCTTCCAGGGACGGGACAACCACAAAAATAAAAGGTCCTGCCGGCCTGGTGGCGCTGAGGGTTGAGGTGCTGGACACCACACCTCATGCCTTGCCAGTGACCCGAGTTAGGGAGCAAGCTTGGGTGCCGGGAGTCAGCAGGGGCAGGTAGAGGACTGAGCACCCGCAGGGCTGCTCTCCTCCCCAGGTGGGAGGGCGAGGGATAGTCCAGTGCACCAGCAGCTCCAGGTGGAGACCAGGAGCGCTGCAGTGCGTTGGGCTGCACATAGTACAGCATGGCTGACACAGGCAGGGTTGCCATGCACCATTGCATCAGGCGCGCCCACGCAAGTGGGGGGAAATTCCTCCAAAACAAGGAAAACACCAGTGCCATGGAGCAGGCAACAGCACTAGTCCCCCATGCCCTCAGCCAGGTCTACCCTTGACTGACCTTTCAGTTCCCCCACTGTCCCTCATCTGCAGCCTGAGGCTGCCTTAAAAGAGCACCCAAGAGGATGGGGCGACCCACCCCGGATGGGTTAAACCAGGGGTGCTGGCTGCAGGGATGGGGAGAGAGGAGGCACAGTTCGAGGGGCCCCTGGTGGGCAGGACATGGACAGGATGCCAGAGAGAAGGTCCATGGGGCCATCAGTGGAGTAAAATAAATTCAAAAAAAAGGTCCTGATAGTTATCCAAGCCTCTTCAGAGTTCACAGAACATTTTAGTTTAAAGTACAACCACTACTTTAATCATCATTATCGACCCTTATGAAATGGATAAAAAAATTTTGACTCCTGATTGGCTGAAAGAGTGTTCCAGCCATGTCCTTATCTGGCCATATCTTTACAAGCAGCACTAGCTGTGCCAACTTGAGCCTCAGAACAGAAAAATATCACTGTGCGGGTGCCCAACATACAGACTGTACAGCTAGGAGAAACTCAGTGGTCAACACATACAACAGCCCCCCCTCCAACACAAAAACAGAACATACAGCATTATGTGACCATAAATCACTTCAAAAAAAATGGCAAAACATTACAAAATAAAACTAACCTGTGATGTGCTGACTGCAACAAAGACAGTGGATGTGCATGCAGCCAGGATGTGTTAGTCAACATAAAAACACTGACCCGTTCCTCCATTGCCTGTTTTATGTATCACTTTTTAAAAGAAAAAACATGTATATAAAAACTTAAAGGTCTTCCTTAGAACAGCTAACCAAGCGCCCAATGTTAAAATCCGTGATTCAACAAGCGGTAACTACAATGGCTGGAGAGGGACACCCTCGATCTTAATGAAAGCAGCCTCTGCCTGTCAAATAAACTGTCGCTCTCCATGTTTCTCGCTACCAGAGACACCCTTCAAGAAAATGGGTGTGCAGTAGTGGAGAATCTAATTTGAGACACTGTGTGTGGAATGGGTGGGAGACGGGGTGCAACCTCAGCAGTATCTGTGTCCATATGTGGGGGGTGCATGTACTAGGCATCAAACTGTTCTCATTCGAAACAAACGGCTCCTTTCCAGGTTCCTCACTACGAGAGACACCCTGTGGAAGTGCCAAATCAAATGCAGTACAGTGTGTGGGGATGGAGAGGACAACCTAAAAGTATGTGTGTCTGGGGGAAAGGAGCCCTATATGGGACATCATATAGTTCAGAAATTACCTCAATGAGGGACTATTTTACTCCTTTAGGTATCAAACCTCAGCTATTAAACTTTTATTAGAATGTTTTTATTACTTTTTTTTTCGTTAAATAGTTACTTGGGGGGGTTCATTTTATAAGTGTAATAATACTCCGAGGTGTGGGTTATCTCCTGATAAGAGCACACCCAGATGCATAAGGCACTCAGTGCAAGTGCCTTGTGCCTTATAACACACCTGGGAGTGCTCTTATCAGGAGATAACCCATACCTCATTGTGTGTTATTGCTTGCTTAAGCTATTGTCAGTGTATGGAAGGGAATCAAAAGACAACTTTGAGTGGTATTGCACTGCATAAAGCCTCCTTTTGGGTCTTTCTACCACCAGCAGCCTTCTTACTAGATAAGGATCTGCTGGGGGAGTGTACTAAGCTCCACAATCAATGTTTTGGAAATGATCAGAACCTTATTAGAGCAAGAAAAAAGGTTCTGACAAGGTTCCTTCACAGAAAATGGCTTAGGTTCTCCGTGGTTCTGAACTTGCACAAACCAGTTCTCCCATCCCTACTTTCTTCATGATGTACAAAAAGGGCCTGAGGTAGGAAAGTCATGGATGCTGCAATGGATTTAATTAGGACAGCTGAGAAACAGATATACAGTAGCATGCTGCAGCTGTTTGTTTCAGATTTAGAAGAACACCACTATTAACTGACAAGAGAATATCTGAGGAATGATGAGAAATGGCTGCAGTAGTGTGGAACATGAGAACAGAAGATTCGTTGGGAGCTGACAGTAATAACCTAGAGGTTAGAGTAATGAGCTGTGAATGAGCATTGTACATCCAGCAGACCTGGGTTTGATTCCCACAATCTCCACCTGTATACTGTTTGACCCTGAGCAAGTCATTTAACCTCCGCAGTACACTTGTGTTGCCCCTGACAACAGGCCTTTTGTCTATTGGCCCCTACTCAGTTACCAAAACAATAATAATAATAAAAAAAAAGTCCAACTGAAAAGTTGGATTTGGAGATGTGTATTGTAACATTCTGTATGTGGCTAGAGGGATTTGAAACCAGAAAAACAAATATTGTCATTCCAATGCTTACCGCAGGAATTTTGTGGTTGACCATGTCTAAAGCTTTTTTTCCAGCTATGAGCTTCACACATGTTTTGACCTTTATCAAAAGCACACATAGAACATTGTTTGGGAGCTTGGACTGCAGCTGGGCTGTAACAAGACCTGCACTCTGAGTCATCAGTATGAGTTTAGATAGGATTGTACTGCTCTTTGAAAAGTAACTTCTTGTAAGGAATCTGCCCTCTTAGAGCTGAGCTACAGCAAACAGCATGGAAAAGTTGAAGCTCTGCTAGTGTTCTCTTCAACAGACTTCTAGGTTCTTGTGCATTTACAGTACTGTATATACTGCCAGTGCCAAGTTCTGTCTAAATGATTACAAGAATTCAAGAGGCATAATTAATTTTGGTTTAAATACATTGGCCCAGATATTCAAACTGCTCCCAAAAAGTGTGCAATAGCAGCAGCCAGCGCAAGTCCATTGAGCCCATGCGCAAGAGGCGCGATATTCAAAAACTGAGCCGGCCAACCTGCGCCTACAGCCGACGACTGAATATTGCACCACCTGCGTCATAGCACAACTAGGGAGGGGAAGCTGAGCAGATCTGATGCGCCATAGCGCAACAAGGGATGTTCAGCTGAGCAGTCCAGAGGCGCCATAGCGCAACCAGGGATGCCCCCCATCAGCAGGTCGGCAATGCAACTGCACAACCAGGGAGGTAGGGGCCCACCACCCATGCCACAGATGGGCGCAGGAACACACAGCAGAACAGACATCGTCCCCCCACACCCCATGCACTGCACAACTGGGGGAGGGCTGGAATAACCACTGGCCCATGGAGACAAGCAACCAACCCACAGCCGGGCCATGGTGCCCCATCACACCCCCTGGCAAGCTGTGACTGGCACACAAGGAGGGCTGACCACCCCGTGCCACACCATCCCCCCAATGCAGAGCACACCCTGCACCGTGACCCCCAGACACCCTACCCAGGAGCAGCGTCCACCACTGCAGGAAACCCCACGCATGCCACCACCCCCACTGTGACAATGCAACCCTGTGCACCACAGAACCATGCAAGGCAGCCCCACTACGAGCACCCATCAGCGGGTGGCAGCACACAGCGATGCAACAACGGCATACACAGTGCCACCATGCACAGCCCCCCAAGGTACAGCTGAGAGACTGACCATGCATCGGCACATGAGATACCCCACATGGGACAGGGCATGCCCCGGACACCACCACCAGTGGTGCAGCACCCTGCACACTCTCCCAAGGACACACCCCAACCCAGCCCTGGCCACAACAGCCAGCGCAGACACCCACAGTGGTGCTTGGAAGCATGCACCACACTGGATGCCACACAGTGCATGGACAGACACCCACCCATACCCAAGGGCACAACAACACAAGGACGCAGTAGCGGGGCAACCAAGCCCCCAGCGTGGGCCCATGTAAACCATGTACACACATCCTGCAGTCCTCCATGGCACAGGAGTGGCAGCCACCCTGCACAGGCACTGTGGACCTGTACACCACCATCATTTGCCCAGAGCACAAGTCACAGACAGTGGTGCACATCCCCTGCAGCACACACAAGCCACAGCATGGAGGTGGGACAACAACTGCGGAGGCCACGGTGTCACCCGAGGCAGACATGCACCACACCAGTGACAGGAGGCATCCCAGCATTGTGACGGGTACAGTGGCTGCCCTGCATGGACAGCCACCACTGACATGCCAGCAAACCGTGCAGGTCACAGACATGCAAGGGTGTTAGCTGCACAGGCCATGGATGGGCTGAAAGGGGCACCCTGGACACAGAGCATGCACCATGGACTACTGCACACAGTCATCCAGTGCACAGGGCACAACACACACACACCACAGACACTGACTGATAGCTACCCCCACACCATAGTCACCTCCCCACGGAGACACACACATACCCATGACTGCACCACCCCTGATGCCATGTACACCACTGCAGCTGAGCACCTATAGCCCACTGCAAATCAGAGACCACCACAGTATTCATATCAAAAGATCTGTATTCAAAAACAATATCAAAACAAACTATTTACAATACTATGTATAAGTTGGGGGGGCCACAAACAAGGTGGGGGTGGGTAAGGGGCAGGGGTGGACAAATGGGACAGGAAAGGAGGGGTGTGAGGGTGGGTCCAGGGGGATAGGGGATATCAGGGGCAGAGGGATGGTCAACGGGAGCCCCGCTCCCTGCTCTGGTTGCTCCAGCTCCAGTGCCTCCTCCGGACCCCAAGCTGGTCGATCCATTGCAGGATCTCCAAAGAAGCCCTTGACACATTCAGGATCTCCCTTAATGCCTCCCAAATCTCCTGCAGCTGGCGGACACCTAGGACAAGGGAGCACAGTCAATAGGTGTGAATGCACAGCCCCATACAGCCCACCCACTGTGCATGGCATATGGCCGTGGGACATGCCTCTGTGATGGTGTGTGACCACCCACAGTGATCACGTCCACAAGACCTGCCCACCCAGGCGCATACAGCCATGTGGAATGCTGCACACACCCATCGGCCAAGTCATGCACAGCACCACCGTGGCCGTTTAGTGACATGGCTATGTGGTGCGAAGGCAGTGGCACAGCCATGTACCCAGTGCACGCATGGACCACCATCGACGCACTCCCAGACATGCAGTGCCACTGGACAGTGCTGACTGTAACAAGTTGCGTGCATGGCAGTGGTGTCAATGGATGGTGGCCATGCCCTGCTGCCCACACTGTTACACAGCATGCAATAGTAATCATGGAGGTATGGCACTCACCATCATCAGGCCGGTCCCTCGGGTGCTGTGGACAGTCGCCCCTCCTAGCGTCCCTGTCCTCCTGGTGGTGACACATCTCCCGGGCTAGACGCCCCTCCTCCGGCCCTGTGGTGCAAACATGGAGAGAGGAACATCAGTACAATCCTGTAGCAAAGTCCCCCTGCCCCCAGGTGTGTGCACTCCCACCCAGCCAGACCCACCCACCCCACACCCTGATAACACCACCACAGCCAACACCGGACGGTCCCTCCCGATGTTCTGGACACATACAACCATGATACCCATATGGAAGATAAAAGGTGTGGACATAACACCTACCTGGCCGTGGCACGTGCCCTCCTGTACGTGACCACAGGCACGGCAAGCAGGTCTGGTTCCCTCCGCAGGTCACCATACCTGTGGCGGCACTGCTCCACTGTCTGCCCCCTTCCTGTGGCCTCCTCCAGTGCATTGGCCACCTCCTCCCACACCTGGCTCCTGGACCTGTCCAGGGGTGCCTCCCCAAACAGTGGGCCATAGAGTGGCTCTACTATGGCCACTAGGTTGGTCAGTTCTACTTGGCTCCACTGTGCAGCCCTCCTCCGTGCCATTCTACTAGCTCAGTCAGCTCAAAATGGCGCTCTGCAGCGCGGCTCCACCACGTGCAGATGATGCGCGGTACAGTGCTGTCATTCCCTATCACGCTGTCACCGAACAGCGCAATAGTGGTGCACCCATGCCTGACGCATGGCGCCTAGGGGGCAAAGGTCGGGCACAGGGTCAAGGGGCTCTGGCGCACGGACAGGCACAGTGCCATTGGAACCGAATGTGTGTAGCGTGATTGGATGGCTGTGTGCTACCTCCAGTAGTGGCCTACCGCACTGTTGCCCCAGTGCGCCTATGATGGCCCAGTGCCACAGCACCATATAGGTGAACATCGCTGTAGCGCCACTGGCACAATGGTGGCCATGCTCTGCATTGCTTCCCACGCACAGCACATCAACAGCACAGCAGACGCCTGCATCAGCAACCCAGGCATGCGCAGTGAGGTGTGTACTGTGCATGTCACTGAATTGCGCCCTTGGCTCAGCACTTTCAACACAATGCGCAAAGCGCAACAGTGCGATATTCAGTCGTCACATGCAAAACAGCTAATCAGCCATTCAATGGTGCAGCACTGCAATTTGCATCCACTTAAAGTTGAGCCTCACTTCATTTGCATGGGTTGCGCTATAAAAGTGTGACATTGGGCTGTACTAGCCATAGTCGGTTACTGCAGTCTATTGGTGAGTTGCATGCTGTTTGGGGGTGTGGACTGTAGATTTTGGGACATGCATGGGACTGCACAGTCACAGATAACAACTGTCATTCTTACAGGCTAAATAATGACCGAGCAAGTTGTGGTAGAGGAGGAACACAGTGGTGGGAGGAGGAGGAGGCCTAATTTCACCAAGGCCGAGATCGATGCCCTGTTTGAGGCCTACCTGGATCAGGAGCCACTTCTCAGCGGATGTCAGGGAACACCTCAGGCCCGTGCTGCTGCATGGGAGGAGGTGGCACGTGCAGTGAACCTGCATGGCAGCCACCAGTGCTCCATGCAGGGGTGCAAGAAGAAAATGGGCACAGACAGGAGGAGGATAAAGGAGAAGGTGGCTGCCATCAGGGCAGCATGAGCTGCGACAGGTGGGGGACAGCCAGAGGTGGTACACCTGACCCCACAGGAGGAGAGGGTTGCTGGAAGCATGCAGTGTTGTGCCATTGAGGGTGTTCCGGGTGGTGACTTCCAGACGGGTGGTAGCCCATCACTGCATGGTAGATCATGGTCTGTCTATGTGGGGGGCAGGGTAGGTCACATGCAGTAACGCAACTTTGTTTCCCCTTACAGATCCTGAGCATCTGCATGGGTCAGTGGTGGTGGGCCTGTCCACTGAGGACAGTCAGATGGAGATGGAGGAGGGCCCATCCACCTCAACAGGTATATGTGGCTTCGTGCAACAGTGGGCCTGCCTGGCTGTCCACACTGATGTTGTTGGAACAGGTGCAGAGGAGGCCCTGCCCGTGTCCCAGCGTGCCAGTGTCCACGGATGCCAGCATGCTGTGACTCGGCTGGTGCCAGGTCCGTCACCGATGATGATGTCACTAACGGCATTGGCAGTGACACGTGTGTGCCACGGGATGGCCACACTGCAGGTAACATCGCGGCCATGGCTGTGGGTGATGCTGCCATGGAGGCCTGCATGTTATCACAGTCCCAGCCTGTGCCTGTCAGCACCAGTGGGGCAGCACTGGTGTGTGTACAGGACAGTGGGACTGTTGCGGCCACTGTGGCAGCACCAGTGAGCCCTGGGGAGTGACAGCAGGAGGGGCAGCATCAGCAGTCGGCCAATGGGCTTGGGGGTACAGGGTCAAGGGGTGATGTCTGTGCACTGCCTGTGGACATGCCCAGACCTGGTCCTGGTGTGCAGCACCCACCCTCAAGGGGTGCTGAGCATCAGGGCCATGCACACCCTGAGGGACAGGATGCTGAGGAGGCAGATGACCTCTTGGACTAGCACACCTGCCTACTGCAAGCATCAGTCCACCAGCAGATGCGGCTTGCGACATCAGTGGATGCACTGCATGTGGCTCTGGAGCAGACAGAGGAGCATCGCAGCAGAGACACCGCTCTGATCCTGGCAGGGATGGACCGGTTGCAGGAGGATGTGACCGCTGCCATTGACAGGCAGACACAAGCATTCACTGCTGTCATGGCCACAATGGGTACACAGTCATGTGCCCATGTGTCGTAGACACCACACAGTGCACTGTCCAACCCCCATTCCCGGTGTCCTGTGACACCCTCCCTGTCGACACCAGTTTCAGCTGTGCGCATCCCGAGCACGTCTGGCGCAGGCATATTTGGTGTGCTGCAGACCCCTGTGCGAGCACGGTGGAGTTCATGCAGTGGAACCCCTGGGGGACCATTGGTGCCACCCCATGAGGCCAGTGGTCGGCCTGTCAGTGCTGGCGGGTCTCGGTGGGGCTGCCCACACATCCGTGGTGGCTGGGGCACTGTGTCACATGACTGACCTGTCTCCCAACATGGCTACTGTCTGGTGCTGCCCTGTGTGCATTGTGTCTTTCAGCGGGCATTGCACGGGTGGGTACCAGGCCCTGCATGCAGACACACAGTCCATCTGCACACCCTCCTGGCTGCTGTCCGCAGTTGCGTGTGCATGATGATGCCTGCATTGCGCTGTACACCAGTGTGCAATGGTGCTCAGCATCTAACACACACATGGACAGGCAGTGGACGTGGTGGTCTGTGGACATGTGTGTGGCTAGGGGTGGCATTCTGGGTTGGTGTGCCTCCTACCCTTTGTGCATGTCTGGTGCATTGTGTGTGTGTGTGTCCATCTGCGTGGCATGTTAGACCTCACCCATCACTGGTTGCATGTGTGGTTCCATGCCCGGCCACTTCTCTTGATGGAATGCACCCCTGGTGTGTGTCCATGTGTGTTTGTGGGTTGTGCCTTAGCCACTGTTGGTTGCACATGGCCCTATGACTTACCTGGGTTGGCTGAAGTGCTCCTCCGTGTTGGTGTCCCGGTGCAGCTGTGCCAGCCGGAGCAGTCAGGGGTCCCGTCGCCCAAGGGGGGCTGCCCATCACCATTGTCACCAGTGACCTCATCGTCCCCATCGCTGTCCCCCTCTTCGACCTGTATGGCTATCCCACATTCGTTGGCCATGTTGTGCAGGATGCAACAGGCCAGGAATAGCCTGCAGGCCTTTGAGGGGCTGTACTGTAGGGCACCGCCGGAGGTGTCCAGGCAACGGAAACGTGCCTTCAGCATCCCGAACACCTGCTTGATGACATTACTTGTGGTGGTGTGTGCCTCATTGTAGCGTTGCTGTGATGGGGTCACGGGCTGCCTGTAGGGTGTGAGCAGCTAGGGACAGAGTAGGTATCCACTGTCACCTGTGCGTAGAGGGTGAAGGTTAGTTTGGTGATCAGCATCGCCCTGCCTCAGGCCATGTAGACCACTACCCATGTCACCTCTGACCATGCCCCCCAGGCCCTATGATTGTCCATGTGGTTTGCATACTCACCCACTAGGTGGCCAGTGGGGATATCCCCACTCTCGAATCTGTGGCACAGTGCTGACTGGTGCCAGATGAAGGCATCATGTGCTCCCCCAGGGTGCGTGGCACAGACATTGATTATGTGCCCCCTGGCATCACACACCACCTGGCAGTTGATGCTGGCATAGTCCTTGCGATTTATGTATGAGGCCCCCTCGGGGCCAGGTGGTGTGCGGATGGCCACATGGGTGCAGTCTATTGCCCCTAGCATGCCAGGCATAAGTACTACCCTGTGGAACTCCTGTATGTTTGCTGTGTGCTCCACCGGTGTGCTGGGGAAATGGATGTACTCCGGAGCATGTGGCAGCAGTGTGCTGAGGAAGTGGGTGAGGTGGTGTGACGTGGCAGACTGGGTTATGCCTGTGGTGTCCTCAGTTGGTCTCTGGAAGGTACCATTGGTGAGCAAGCACATGCAAGCTGTCACTTTTGTCTCCACTGACGGGGCATGGCTCCGTCGTGTGGGTACCTGCATTACATCACTGCACAGCTCACAGAGCTGCCTCAGAATTGCCCGATTCAGGCGGTACCGGCCCACAATCTCGGTATCACTGTACAGCTCGAAACTGGTGCAGGCTCGGTACTGCCTGTTGGGGGCATACTGCCAATGGGCCCTTCCACAGCCACGCCCCCCTGCTGCCTGCCTTCTCACCCCCCTCATTACGGCCTCCATCTGGAAGGTGGCACTGGCCATGTCCCTGGCTTGTGTTCACCCCCCGCAGCTGTTTCTGTATTCCCCCCGCTGTCCTGGCTGCTACTTCCCCTGCACTGGGAACACCTGCCTGTGCTGGCCCCACTGCTGTGTGGTGTACTTCCCCCTTCTGCACTGTCTCCCCACACCTTTCCCTGTGCCTGTTGCTTCCAGGTGCCCTTTCCTGCCTGGCCCTGTGTGTCCCTGCTGCCCAGTTTTCCCTGCTGTCTTTGGCTCTCATGTGGCTTCCCTGTAGCATTCTTACGCCTCTCCCTTGCTCCCTTTTATTTTGGCTCATTTCCGCTACGGCGTAACTTCCGCTTGCTCCCCTATTGTGCATGGCACATGTTGTTAAATAACGCACTGCTCCATTTATGCATGGTTCCTCCCCCTTCAGTTGTGCATGCATTCATTATCATTGCGCTGTTGCTCAGCGTGATTTGGGGGGTGCAACTGCCTCCTGCTGAATGTCGCAGAATAGCGCATTTTCGGACTTGCGCAGGCGCAACCCTATTGCGCATGGCTCAACTCTTTTGAATATCTGGGCCATTTTGTCCAGAGGTAATCCTACATGTGACAGTTATTTTCTGATGTCTTTATGATAGTGTACAAATTGAAACAAATTCCATAACTGTAAGGGTAGGAATACAATGGTGGCATATTTGGATAGCTGTAATACTAAACTATAATAATATATAGAATCATGCATGGGCTGGTGTGTTTAATGAGATTTTACCCCCCCACCCGAAGGGTTGGATGCCACATAAACCCCGAGAGTGAAGCTTGAGGGGTTTATTTAAGCATCCGACACTGACGGGTGTTTGTGAAATCTCAAGTTAAGTAGACTATCCCATGTTTTATTTTGTATAATTGCTGGGGATCATTTTTTTTGCCAAAGTAACTATATATAAAAAAAATAATCCCTTTGCAGTCCAGTCAGGTTTTGATGCATTCCAAATGGTCGGAAAGGAAAGCACCAAAGGGAAAGGTGTCCCTGACTTTTTGTATTTTTTTTTAAATGGTTTATTTTCTTCCCTGCAGTGCCCATTTACTTTTTTAATTTTTTAAAATAAACTCACTGACGAGTGGCAGATCATCTGACGCAGAGCGAAGGAAGAGCTGCTGTTCAGGCATGTGCATAAGGGAAACTGGGCACATGTTTGCAGTGAATTATAACCCAGTTTCTCTTAGGGAACAAAGGATCCCCAGTTATTATAATACATTAATAAACTAATACTGTGCCACATAAGAGACTGATAAAGAAACTGAGCAGCATAGAAGTGGGATCCAAAGTGGTAAACTGGGTAAAAATAACATAGAAACATAGACTTTGACAGCAGATAAGGACCGCTTGCCCACCTAGTCTGCCCATTTCCCTACCTATTGGATAAGCTGCAGATCCTAGTTAATCAACAGCTTATTTCTTCCTACCCTCCAACAAGAATTGCCTTATGTCTGTCCCATGCATTCTTGAATTCCCCCACTGTTTTTGACCCCATGACCTCCTCAGGAAGGCTTTCCATGTGTTCACCACCCTCTATGTGAAAAAATACTTCCTCACATTGCCCCTGAGCCGTCCCCCCTCTATCTTCAAATTGTGTCCCCTTGTTCTTGCACATCTCTTTTTTTGAAAGATGCTACCCTCTTTGACTTTGTTGATTCCCTTGAGGAACTTCAAAGTTTCTATTATGTCCCCTTTCCTCAAGGGTATACATATTAAGCCCCTTTAGTCTCTCCTCATATGGCTTCTGTTGCAGACCCTGTACAATTTTAGTTGACCTCCTCTGGGCTGCCTCCATCCTGTCTATGTTCTTGAGGAGATGGGGTCTCCAGAACTGGACGCATTACTCCAGATGGGGTCTCACCAACTGTCTGTACAGAGGGATAACAACTTCCTGTTTTCTACAGGTGATGCCTCTCCCTATACATCCCAGGATCCCCCCAATCACCCCTACTGCCTTCTCACATTGCTTGCTAACCTTTAGGTCATCTTACTCAGTTTACTTGGTTTGGTTAGGTAGAAGAAAGTCCTAGAACCCATTGAGTCTACCTCTCCACATCGTGTGGAGTATAATGTCTAAGTGCCTAAGAAGTATTTATCAAGATAGCCCTTAAAAAGCTTAAAGTTTGATGCCCTTAAAAAGCTTAAAGTTTGATGCATCAACTATGTACTGTGGTAACTTATTCCATAGTTTGGCAGCTCTTATCATGAAGAAATATTTCCTTTTATTTTTATTTGCCATTGGCACAAATAATTGCCTATTACTGCATCTTAGTACACTATTTTTATTTGCAAACTTAAACCCACAACCTGCCTTCAGAATATTATCTTTTAAGATATTAAATAATAATAGTAGATTACCTCTATTTCTCTGTGTATCTAAATCATATAATTTTAGTGCTTTGCACCTATCCTTATATTGGATATTCTGCAGTATAGGGATCAATTTTGTTATTTTTCTTTGACCACTCTCAAGTAAAGTTTTATCCTTTGTTAGATATGGTACCCAAAAGGCAGCACCGAAATCTGAATGTGGCCTAATAAATGAGTTATAGATCAGAAGTATACATGATTCCTGCCTACAGAAAAAAGATTTTTTAACAGCAGATATAATTCGATTTGCCCTTAATGTAATGTGTTAGCAATGTTCACCTGATGTTAATTGGTTAGTTACTGGAATACCTAGGTCTCTCTCCAATGTTACTGATTTAATCTCTGAACCATTTAGATAATATTTAGTATATTGATTTTTAGGCCCAAGATGCATTATGACACATTTTTCTTTATTAAAGGACATTTGGTTATTATTTGGCCATTTTTCAAGATTACTAATGTCATTTTGAAGGGAAGAGGATTGCTCGATGGACTTAACCTCACTACAAACCTTTGTATCGTCCGCAAACTTACCGATATGAGCTTTTATACCAATGTGTTAGTCAGATATAAAAATATTGAATAGAGTGGTCCCCAATACAGATCCCTGAGGGACCCCACTGGTTACGAAAATAGATCTGGAATAGGTATCTAGGATTTTAACCTTTTGACTCCTAGAATTTAGCCATATTGTAACCCTATCAGTAAGGATTTTATGTGATACTTTATCAAATGCCTTATTAAAATCAAGGAATAAGACATCTTACTGGGATATTTTGATCTAATGACTGGCTGACCTTCTCATAAAATCTAAGGAGGTTTGTAGTACACGATCTATGCTTCACAAAACCATGTTGTTTAACATCCCTGAGTCCCTTTATTTCTAATTCGTTGTCTAATCTGTTTTATAATACGCTCCATTATTTTACATACAACAGATGTAAGGCTGATCAGTCTGTAGTTTTTAACTACACTTGTGTTTCCTTTTTTGTGAATAGGGCAAACCATTGCTTGTTTCCATTCAGTGGGTAACTCACCATGTTGTAATGAAAAGTTAAACAGATGTTTTAAAGGTGTGAAGAGTGAGTTTGCAGTATTCAATACAAAATTTGGGTTAATGCTATCAGGTCCTGGTGCTGAATTTGGTTTATCCATCCTGAGGGCTGTTAGTACCTCAATCTCAGTTAACTCTGAGGGCAATGGTTCATCAGTTTTCCTCAGATTTATATTCTCCTTAGTATTAAACACAGAACCAAAGGAAGAGTTGAATTTGTTAGCTATACTTGAGTGTTCAATGATAATGTTACCTTTGTCATTTAATTTTTCAATACCCCATGCCTTGTGTTTTCTATTATTTATGTGTGAGAAAAATGCTTTGGGGTTTTTGGTAACTGCAAGCTTGAATTCTATTTTCTTTCTTTCCTTTTTTATAAGTTGTTTGGTATTTTTTAGTTCATTTTTATAGTTTGAAAGGTTAATCGGAAAGGGATGTTTTTTTCATGATTTTATAAGCTTTTTCTTTTTTATGAAGTTGTGATTGGCTAGAGTATGTGAACCATGATGAAATTTTACCTTTTTTATTATGTGTTTTTTTGATTGGAACATATAGTTTCTCAAGTTCGTTAATAATTCATTTACATAATTCACAACTCTGTTCAATACTTAGATTTTCAAATAGACTTTCCCAGTTATATCCACTTAAGGCTTTATTAATTTTATCACAGTTAGCGTTATATCTATACTGAGTCCTACCAATACTTGTTTTTTGTCTATTTACTATGAACATAATTGATTGATGATCACTGTTTCCAATTGGACTCATTATGCTAAGATTATTTATGTCCATAGGGAAATTTGTCATTACAAGATCCAGGATGCTATTACCCCTAGTGGATTCATGTACCAGCTGATCTAGTCCTGCAGTTATTGTACAATCTAAAAAAAGACTCTCAAGTGAGGTTCTTGTTGTTAATGTATCCCAGTTTATCCCTGGGTAGTTAAAGTCCCCAACTATTATTACTTCAGCTTGTGATGCTAAGTGATTAATTTCCATTTGGATAGATGCATCATAACTTAAATCTGAAGATGGTGGTCTGTAAAAATTAGCCAGGAGGAATTTATTACCATTATGTTGTATAATCTGAATGCATTGTCCTTCAATATCGTTTTTATTGTAAAGGGGTATTCAGTTGCTATGATCTTGTCAGAGACATAAAAGCAGACTCCCCCACCTTTTTTATTCAGCCTGTTTTTAGAATAAAGTGTGTAACCAGGGATAGAGTTAAACAAAATTGAGGTTTCATCCCACCGTGTCTCACACAATGCTACAATATCTATCTGATTTCTAATAATAATTTCTGTTAATTCTGTGATTTTTATCATATTTAGACTTCTAGTGTTGGCTACCATGATCTTATAATTTTCTTGCTTTTCTATACTGTAATTTGACTTTGATATGGAAGCCGTCCCTTGTTGTTCTCTGTAATTTAGTTTAAACAGGATTCGACTGTCGCTGCAATTGACTTCTCTAATTCAGCTGCTCCTTTCTTACTCAGGTGGAGTCCCTCCCAGCAAATAGATTATAATCACAAGAGATTTTTTCCCAACGGGTAATACACTTGATGTTTTCAAGCAAACACCAGTTCCTCAGCCAGTCATTCAATTGTTTGATTTTGTTTTGTTTTGTATTATTAGCCCTGGGTACAGGTAAAATTTTAGAAATGCAAAATTCACAACCTCTTTCCCTTAGTGTTGATGCCAGCTTTATAAAGTCTTCTTTAATGTTATCTAATGTAAATTTGTTAATGTCATTGGTGCCAACATGAAGTACCATTAGTGGGTCTACACCTGCATGTTTGATAATATTTGGAAGCATTCTATCTATGTCTCTAACCCATGTTCCTCTGTAGCTTGAACAGGTTATATTTGTTTTATCTCTTTTACAGATATATCCATCTGAGTATTTGATTATTTAGTCACCTAGAACATAAACCTCTGTAGTGCACTTATCTGGAGGTTGTACTGAATTGCTTACTGGTACACTGTTCATAACTGGCACTGAGTCTAAAGGATCAGAACCAATGCTAATTCTGCTGTGCACAGTTTTATTGGTAGGGGCAGTGTTATTATTGTTAATTTGTGGACTCATAGGTATGTCAGAGCTAGATAATTTGTTAGGTGATGCATGAACCTGTGCAGTGACAACAAGTTTAGTTTTTCTTGGCACTATACTAGTAACACCTAATCTTTTTGACCTTGAGTATATGATATATTTGCTTCATTGTTGTCCTTAGAAATGTTAGTAGTATTTAGGTTAACGTTTTGTTGTTCGATGATAACAGTTAAGTCATCTGGTTGGAGTACTGAGGAACTATTATTGGTTGGGATAGTAAAATCCATGCAACATCTACCACTTTTGGCCTTCTTTTTGGTAATAACCAGGCTCCATTCCTCTGTATCACTACTATCACATTTTCTACTTCATTTCTGAGTATCATCATGTACTTTATCAGTTGCAATATCCCAGTGTTAATAGTATCCTTTGGTGTTTCTGTATTTCCATTGCACTCTTCTTTATATTTGCTATTTCTAGTTCTAGGACTGAAATTTTAGCATTAAGCTCCATGATTTCTAGACATTGTGGACATTTTAGTCTTTCAAATCCTGCCTGGCTTTCCAAACAAAATTTGTTAGAAAGAATACGGAGCATTGCAATTTCACCTGAGCTCAACATAACGAACCCTTCCTGAATATCCATACTGATTTACCTAGTCGGGTTTGATATGTACCACTTACATATAAGATTTTACAGGTCCAAATTCCAAGCTCCCACAGACGATACAGCAGACACTCACGGGACGCGCGTGTCTCTGTGTGCGTCTCCGTGATGGCCCCATGCACGCTCACCCTGCTCGCTAGAGTGATCTAATTTAACAGCTGAACCTGGAAGCAGGACAGTTGTAACCTCCGATTCAGCGGGTGGTACAAATTAATAAAAGTAGTGTTTAAAAACACTGTTTTAGGTGCAGATAACAGGAATTAGCTGGCAAGCCTGCAGCAACCACACTGTGTGTGTGTGTGTGTGTGTGTGTGAAAATATGGCCTGTACCACGGTGTGGATGCCCCCACAATCCCAGCATACTATAGTGATAAACACTTAGTGATTCCCCAAATAACAAAAACAACACTCTAACACAGATAATAGTTCATATATTGCAGGTAAATTTGTTACAAATCACACCACCTCTCTCCAGAGGTACAGTATGCTCACTCCAGCTGTATTTACAAATACTGATATAATTACTCCCAGGTCCATTCCCATTTTTGTTGTTGTTACTACCCCCCCAACTGTAAACTGTTCCCCTGGGTTTTTGTTTCCCATGTGCAATACTTTGCACTTCTTTGCAGTGAATCCAAGCTGCCATACTACTGACAAATAAAAACTGATTAATGTGTAGGTGACAGAGGGGGTTGGTTATTTAAATGGCACTCACTCTAATCAGGAGAGAGTGACCTGCAGGATGCCGCAGGGCTCAGTACTGGGACTGGTCCTCTTCTATGTCTTTATAAGTGACATTGCAGAAGAACTGGAAGGGAAGGCATGCCTGTTTGCAGATAACACCAAAATCTATAATAGAGTAGATACCCAGAAGGTGGTGGAAAGAATGAGTAGGTAACTTAGAAAACTTGAGCAGTGATTGAGGGCATGACAGCTGGGTTTCAATGCCAAAAAAAGTGCAAAATCATGCACCTAGGGCATAGAAACCTAGAAACTGAGTATAAAATGTTGGGTGAGGGGGTGTACTGAGAGACAGTGAGCAGGAAAGAGGCCTTGGGATTACCATATCTGATGATCTCAAAGTGGTGGGACAATAAGGCAAGGTAGTGGGCAGGGCTGATGGTGCACAGGGAGAGATATCACCAGCAGAAGGAGGGAGGTGGCATTACTACTGTATTGGTCACTGGTGAGACACCAGCTGGAGTACTGTGTCCAGTTCTGGAGGTCACATCCAAGAAAGGACATAGACAGGGTGGAGGCAGTCCAGAAGAGGGCAGCTAAAATGGTGCAGGGGCTACATCAAAAACCCTACAATAAGAGATTGCTCAATCTCAACATGTGCACCCGGAGGGGGCAAGATAGAGACCTACATGTGCCTCACAGGGGTGAACAGGGTACCAGAGGTACAGTGGATGAAGATAAAAAGGACATAGTGAGAGCAACAAACCTCTGCATCAAACAAGTGATCAAAAGCAATAGGAAAAATAGACCACTATGATTCTCAAAAGAAGTGGTGAAAAAAGTAAAACCTAAGAGGGTAACATTCACAAAGTAAAAGTGGACACAGAGGGAGGAGGATAGAGAAATGTACCAGAGAACCAGAGGGAAGCAGGGAATGCAGTAAGGAGTGCAAAGGCACAAAACAACGGGAGAATGGCTCAGGTGGTAATGAAAGGGGACAAGACATTTTTTAGGTACAGTACGTAAGTGAAAAGAGGAAGACTAGGAGGGAGACTGTAAGGTTAAAAAGGGAAGGGGGGGGCTGTGCAGAGGGGGACAAGAAAAAGGCAGACATCCAGAATAAATACTTGTATTTAGTCTTCACAGAGGAAGTAGAAGAGGAGGGGCCACAAGAAAGTAATAGGAGGATTAGAGGGAAGGAGGGAGGTGGACACTAGTCTGTTCTCGGAGGAGAGAGTCCTGAAAAGATTCGCTAACCTGAAAGTGGACAAAGCAATGGGGCCAGACAGGATGCATCCAAGGGTATTGAGGGAGCTCAGGGAGGTACTGGCTGCACCTCTGACAGTCCTATTTAACAGGTCATTGAAAACAGGAGTGGTTCCGGAGGACTGGAGAAGAGTGGATGTTGTCCCACTACACAAAAATGGTATCAGGGAAGAGGCTGGCAATTACAGGCTGGTCAGACTGACATCAGTGATGGAAAAGTTAATGGAATTGCTGCTGAAGGAAAAGATTGTGGAATATCTTGAATCCAATGGATTACAAGACCTGAGGCTGCATGGATTCATGGGGGGGGGGGGCATGTCAAATTAATCTGATAGATTTCTTTGACTGGGACACCAAGGAACTAGATCAGGGTGGAGCAGTCAACATAGCCTACTAGATTTCAGTAAGACTTTCAACACCATGCCACATTGGAGACTTGTAAGCAAGCTGGGTAGCTTTTAGTGTGGGTCCAAAGGTGGTTAACTGGGTCTGAAACTGATTAGGTGATAGGCGGCAGAGGGTGGTGGTAAATGGAATTCATTCCAAGAATGGGATGATGACCGATGGGTTGCCTCAGGGATCTTTGCTGAGACTGGTGCTCTTTAATGTCTTTATAAGAGGCATTGCACAGGTGCTGAAAGAGAATGTCAGCCTCTTTGCAAATGACATCAACATATGCAATAGGGTGGACACTCCAGGGTGGGAGTGAAAAGGATGAGCAGACACCTGAAAAACTTGATGAGTGGTTAAGGGTATGGCCACTGGGTTTCAATATGAAAATGTGCAAAATAATGCACTTGAGGCACAGAAGCCCCAGGGGCGGAGTACAAAATGGGTGGGTGGTACTGATGAGCACCAAACAGGAAAAATACCTGAGGAAAATCATATCATATAACCTAAAGTTGGCTAGGTGGCATGACAAGGCAGTTGGGAGGCGTGGAGGGGTTGTGGGATAATAGATGGACCAGACACCAAACTTCAGGTTCAACACACGATCTCTGTGTGATGTTTATTCAAATTACAAGAAATAAGTTTCTACAATGTCATATTCCTTTTTCAGTACATCAGTTTGCAGCAACAGACTATGAATGTCCTTTCTCTGCACTTAGCCAGCACCTACTGACACTGATCTCTGATTCAATTCATTAGTTGAGATGTGGCCACCACCCCTATGCAGACCACATTTACTTGGACAGTGGGGGCCCAAAAGGGAAAAAAAAACAAAAAAAACAAGCTATAGACACAGAATCTCAATGTAGAATCACTGAAAGAAGGTCTATCCCAAACGGCATTGGCAACAAATCAAGTTTCAAAGAAATACAACAGCATACATACTTCCATAATGCAATGCATAATGGGATATATGCAAATTAGCATGCCATTTTGTACTTAAGTTTACAATATACATGCATTTTAAATAACACAACTAGCTTAATTTCTATAATAGTCACCTAGTACTTTTTACCATTATCAAAACACCAAGTGCCATGGTATTTTCAACATTTACAGGTGTCATAAACATAAGGTATATACAATAAGGTATTTTATAACATAGTGCTATCCCATACTAAATCCAACAACAATAAACACAATCTGTTTTACATACGCTTGGAGGTCACCACAATAACCTCCCTGTATGATGACCTAAGAGGGAAAAATGAAAATTAAAGAGGACACTGTAGCATAGTCAAGGGAGGGAGAAGGGATGCCCACAGATGGCCAACCTTATGGACTAGAAATAGTAAAGGATAGATTAGGCTTAGAAATACAGTAGAAGAACTGTTGCAACAGATTTAAGGAAAGATCGGTCCTCGAGAGTGGCAGGAGCTCCTGGTCACATATCCCCCACCTTAAGAGGGAAGCAGTTATTGCACACTGCTTACCACCTTGCTGTCCCAGAAAGGGATGGAGCTTCTAACCATCCATCTTCAGAAGCTGTGTCTCAGGGTCCCTATTAACGATACACATTCTATCATAGACATAGTGGATATCATCATTCTTTACCCTGTGGCATTAATAAATTTCTTAACAAAGACGAACGGTACCTTTCCTGAACTATCTCCTTTTAAGGAAAGTACGTCATATTTCTTAACCAAAAATCTGGACGCCTGCAATGTCCTGTACCATAGAAATACTTTCTCTGGGGTGAGTAATTACCTGCTCCAACCCCCCCAGACAAGTCAGTTTTAAGCAGGGGCCAAGTCCTAGGTTCAACCCATCTATATAAACTCGCTATAACTCTTGATTTATTTCACTTGTTACAGACATAGACACCTGAGGGTAGACACTCAATGTGTTACCCGAGCACAGGTTCCAATCCATTTTCCACCCACTTCCCCTCTGTAGGTTTTCACTCAGAAATAGAAAACACATGTACCACCTCAGACTCCTAGTCTGCCCTTGAGTACCTCTTTCTTTGACATCAGGCCCACCCCCTGATAAATATGCTACACTTTTGCCTACAGAAAGGGACCATTGCAGAGTCTTATCTGGCCTTGCCTGCAACTAACTTGACCCCTCTGTCTTACACAAAGTGTCTGCAGGAATATGGAAGGAGCAATAGTAGTTTCTACTCTCCTATTTCAGCCTTTTATAACCTATGACCCCAAATCCCTGGTCATCTTATCCCCAGGCAAGTCTCTACAGAAACCTACAGGAAGCCAAGGAACCTCCCATGCTGAACACCCTGCAATGGTAAACAGCAGGTCCCTTAACTTTTTAACTCTGGGGTGTCTTAGTAAACATCCTTTTAATCACTGTGCTATTTTCAGCCATCTGTTACCATCTAATACCTTGTAACCTATGTGAGAGTTTCCCTTTTTCTAAGGGTGAAATTTTTTTTAATGACCTCTACCCTCCTTAACTTTAACATACTGTAACAGTTTGACAATATTAGTATTTTTATCATGCAGTATACCCCATTCAATACTGTTAATTAGATGCATCAATACAAGAAAAAGTCCCTTCAGCCTCATAGGCTTCTTCTTGCTTGCTTGGAGTCTTCAACCCCAGCACAATATCATTAGGCACAGTCTTACCTGGGGTCTCACATTCAGGTTCCATACTTGCATCTCCGAACTCCAACAGGTAACATCCTGGGAACACAGGAAACAAAGGAATATCCTCCTCAGTCAGGGGGTCCTCCTCCAGCTGAGCTTATGAAAAATCCTCCTCCAATTCTTTATCCAAACTTTCCAGCAGGGGCCTCTCGAGCAGCTGGCACTGGTGTTCCACCTCTCTGCATAGTCGGTCTGCCTCCAGCAACAGACCACTCATTCAGTGGATCATCCTCATCAGGGTGTCCACCTCCTGGGTGTTGTCTCTCGCACCTCCAGTCTGCCTTGACCTGCATCTCTTTGTCGTATTTAGGCTTGGCCTTCCTCTGAGCTCTCAGTTCCAGTCCAGGCAGCAGCTTCTCTCCATTTGTTAACCATGGTTCTGGGCAGAACTCCACAGACTTTCTTTTCCGGGTTCTCCTCTGGCAACTCCCGGTGCATCAGTCCACCTGGGATATTTGGGCGATATCCACCAGAAAATGTCTCTCTTTGACCAATCCAGATGCGTTCAGCAAGTTATCCCACTTCTGACACCAAGTCTGTGGAGGAGTTGTGGGATAACAGATGGACCAGACACCAAACTTCAGGTTCAACACACAATCTCTGTGTGATGTTTATTCAAAATACAAAAAATAAGCTTCTGCAATGCCATATTCCTTCTTCAGTACATCAGTTTGCAGCAACAGACTATGAATGTCCTTTCTCTGCACTTAGCCAGCACCTACTGACACTGATCTCTGATCCAGTTCACTAGTTGAGATGTAGCCACCACCCCTATGTAGTGGTGGGTGAAGTGGGCTCAATCCACTCCGCGAAGCGAGTCGCGGAGCAAAGGCGGATTCGTGGAGTGCTCCGCAACATGAAGCGGAGTACGTTACATTATAATGAGGAACGTGAAGTCCAATTGGAAGCAATGACTGCACGTTACTCCACCTCCCCAGACCACTACTCTGCCAAATTTAAGGCGAAGTGCATTGCAGGAAGTGCACTTTGCCTCACTTCGCCTTGTTTTTGAGCTCCAAAGGCGAATTTTGCAGTGATTCATGGGATTTCAGGTCACATAGACTCTATATTGATCTGCACAGCCTCAGTTCAGGGTAGCATAAGTAGGAATGAGTAGGAGATCGTGTGCTCTGATAGCTGTCTGGGATAGGAATCTTGTAAAAGCTGTTGAAAAAGCATTTTTGCATTTTTTTGGGGGATCCAACTTTAGTTCATCGATTGTAGGAAGCCCTCCTGTGCTCATATCATCGAGTGTTTTTATTTTTGTGTGGATTTTGAATGTTAATTTACAACATTGAGTGTGTGTGGTGAAAGACAGTGAAAGTGTGCTTTGGGGGAGGGGCGTATCTGTGGTGTAGGTAGATTTAAGTTGGAGAAATAGTGATTTCTTTGTTTTTTGGTTATGTTTTTGTTATATAACTGACTGTGTTAATGTACACACAGTAATATTGTCAGCAATAGTAGAAATTTTCTTGCTGTTTGTTCTGTGGATGTGGTGCAGCAGTTCATAAGTTCAGGTTGATTACATTACAAATTTACAATATGTAACGAGGCATAGTACTGAACGTTTGCATTTGCTACGCATTCCTCGTTCAGCATTGTACACAAACTGTTCTGTGTGTGACTGTGTGTGCAGTGTTGTGTGCATCAAATAATACACCTTTTATTGTGCCACAGACTAGTGTAATTGCAGGTGCAGCAGTGTGAACCTGCTATCCACTGCAGCTGCCTGATTTTGTACTGCGATCATGGTATCTGTTCTTAGTTTTGCTGCTTGTAGTGCCGTAAAAAGCAACACTGTCTGCATTCAGTGTCCCCCCCACCCCCATGTTCAAAAGGTATTTTTTACCAGATTGGATTGTTTTTGTGACCTCATCAGCACCACTGGTTACTGAAGTTGTTTTAATTCTGTGACAGTCTCAGAGTAGTCTCTTATCTGCATTCTCATCCCCAGGTACAGAGAGCAGAGCAACAAGCCTCGGCTCCTCAGGGAAATTTCGAACCTCGCTGCCACCTTCAGGGAACCGTGCTTATTGGCTATCTAGTCAAGAAGTTCACCCTGATTGGTCCGCTCCCTTGCCCGGGATTTTCAAGCCCTTGCATTGTTTTATTTCTGTTTCCTTTTCTCTCTACCATACTGAGCTGTTAAAAATTGTTAGTTCATGATGCTAAGATTGTGGAACACCTTGCCTTGACTGCCGTGACCAGATTCAGGCCAATTTCTGTGTTTGCTGCGTGCTAACTGAACTCGAGCTGGCTACTTCATGAGCCCTTCAGTTCACAGCTGCAACTTGCCGGTATCTTTTGGCTCCTGGGCAGCGGCGGTCTCTGCAAAATTACCTCAGTTACTAGTGCTATGCAAAAGGGGTTTACAATTTTGTGTTAGTGCATTTGAAACTGTTCCTTTTGTCCCTGCTAGTGAAAACTGTTTAGGGGATTTGCCTGGTGTCTCAAAAGACTAGACTCTCTGTATTACTCTTTGTCTGCTAAAACTTCTCAGCTCTGTCAGTGTCTTGCCATAGTCTAATCCGCCCCCCTCATTTAAGACACAATACAGTGCCACAGCTCCTTTGTGTACTTTATTCCCTTCTAACCCTCCCCCCTTTCTCCAAGCCCTATCTAAGTGTGCCCTTCCTTCCCTCTGCAGGAGACCAGCAAGCCCTCTTGGGATGTGACCATCAACAAGCGTCCCACAGCACTCGGAAGCTGCAGCACCAGCCCCTGCATTCTCATCCCCAGGTACGGAGAGCAGCGCAACAAGCCTCGGCTCCTCAGGGAAATTTTTTGGCCCACCCCCTCCCCCTCCCTAGGCCACCTTAAATTCTTGTTACTCCCCGCCTACTCTGCTAAGCCCCACCTCATTGGCTTACTTTTCTCCCTACTGTGCCCCTCACTCCTCCCCGCATTACACTACCTCCTAGTTATGCCTCCCTAAGCTTCCAGTTCTGTCTCCAGATATATCTTCCTCCTAAAATTCATAACACCGCAGTCCCTCTTAAGATCGCAGGTATACCCTACTTTCCCACCTACTTCCAGGCAGTATAGCCCCACTGAAGTACAGTTAAAAATTTGCTCATTATATCCCTGCATCATGGACAACGGTCCAGCACTGTGCTTGTCATGGGCACTTCTCTGCCTGTCCCTGCTCCAACTTTTTCCCTTACTCTCACAGTCGGTAGCTACTTCGACTCCTTGTGAGACAAGGGGAAACGACCTCAAGCTGGATTGTGCTGACATCTCGAGAACTACTGATTTTCTCACAGGCACCTTCAACTCCACCCTTCTGATCCTGGATACATACTCAACCCAGTTTAGTATTACCCACACCGAACACACTCCCAAGGACACTATCTTATCTCCTCATTATGCTTGCTCTACCCTACCATTTGCCATCAAGATACTGCTATATATAGCATTAAATCTGTGAGGTACTGGCCCTAGGGCTCCACCATGCCACATCTGCGCTCCCTGCAAACGGGAATGGACCAAGCATATAAAGCTGCTCCTAGCACTTACTAGGAGGCTCCTGCTTCTTTTATTACTGTGCTCAGGTAATGTCAAGTTGAACCCGGGCCCTCCAGCTCCCATCTGATCCTGGCAGAATAACCCACCCTCAAAGGGTTAAGCTTCATGCATGTTAATGTGTGCAGCTTGTTAAAAAAGATTACTTCTATCCAGGCCTGGATTTGTCACTCTGCCCCAGACATATTGGTCATCACAGAGACCTGGCTCTGTCCAACAACTAGCAACAATGAAATAAATCTCCCTACCTGCTCCCTGTTCTAAACTGACAGGCAGTCCAGAGGCGGCGGGGTGGCTATTTATGTTATGGACTCATCATCAGTCCTAAAGGAATTCAAAAGTCTCTCCCTGCTGGTTGAGATTTCAGCTGGAGTTTCACTCTCGGTGACTGGCTGCTACAGGCCTCCGTCAGCTGGGTTGCAGCTGCTGAATCACTTAAGCATTATACTGGGGAACAGGCCCACTGAGTCCATATTACTAGGTGACCTTAACCTGGACTGGTTGTCTAGTGTATCCTCCCCCTTAAAAATGCTCTGTGACTCCCTCGGACTGACCCAACTCATCAACGGAACCACACATCCTAATAAGACAAACCCCTCCAACAGTACTTTGCTGGATATTATCCTCGTCAGCAAACCTTACCTATTCACCCATGTTGGTGTCTTCTTTCCAGACATCAGTGACTACTGTTTCATTGCCTGTGTGAGGTCTAACTACACCTCCCCATGCGCATCTACCTTCTCTTTGAGAAGGTGTCTTCGGAACTTTGATCCCTACGCTTTTGTCACTGGGCTAAAGCACTCTGTAAACTAGCCTGATTTCTACCTAGCAAAAACAGTGACTTCTGCCTACAACATCTTCCAAGATATAGTATTAGGTGACATTAATAGGCATGCACCATTAGTGAAAACTCGTGCCAGGAACAAGTCTTGCCGGTGGTTCACCAATGAATTGAAGGAAGCCTTACGCAACAGGGATGTGCTGTGGAAAACAGCTCATAAGTCCAAACATATGAACGACTGGAACCTATTCAGGAGTGCAAGGAACCACTGTACTTAAACGATCAGCCAGGCAAAGGCTAATTTTTATCGCTCTCAACTTGAACTTTCTGCCAAATGTTCCTCAATATTTTGGAAACTCATTAAAGACATTGAAGGCCATCCTGCTAGGGCCTCCTTGCCATCAAAAATGTCATCTGGCTCCACCATACTTACAGACAAAATGTCAATTCTCGATTCTTTCAACAATCACTTTGTTACCGCAGGGTTAGCTTTTGGTTCCTCCCCAGCCAGCACGCTTCGCTCACAGCTTGGAGCTGATAATCAAGGAACCTCCTTCCCTAATCCGTCCTTCTCCTTTCAGCCCACAACTCTAAAGGAAGTCGAAGACCTCTTGCTTTGATTGGAAGTTAGGAAAAGTGCTGGAGCAGACCTTATTGAACCTTACTTCTTAAAACTAGGCTCCCACATCCTCGCAGTGCACATTACTCACTTGTTTAACTTATCCCTCGCTCAAGGTGACCTTCCAATCACCTGGAAAACGGCTTATGTTATTCCCTTGTTTAAGTCAGGAGATCCCTGTGATCTCAACAACTACAGGCCAATCTCTCTCCTACCAGCCCTGTCTAAACTACTGGAAAAAATTGTGAACGCCCAGCTCAGGAACCACCTGGAATCAGCAAAGCTACTCAGCCCACTACAATAAGGTTTCAGAGCACAACACAGCACTATCACGGCCCTAGCTAAGATAACTAATGACTGGCAGAGTGAATTGGACAACAAGAACTTTGTCGGTGCCATATTCTTGGACCTAAGCAAGGCCTTCGATACCGTTGATCACGACCTGCTCCTTACAGCACTCCGGCACATTGGTCTAGATGCTCTGTCTATTAATCATTGTACCCAACAGCGCCGTATGAAGTCTGAACCATCCATTGATTCTCCTGATACAAAATAGCCACCCAGGGTATAATGAGTTAAATGGTTTGAGAACTATCTCATAGGCTGCTCTTAGCAGGTAAAAGCTGAAGGTGAAGTCTCACCCCTAAAACCCCTTCTGAGGGGTGTACCCCAAGGTTCTATTTTGGGTCCCCTGCTATTCGCAGTCTACATTAACAGGATTGATGCAACTATCACTAGAAGAAGACGAAGAAGAAGAATCAGTATTTATATAGCGCTTTTCATAAATCCAAAGCACTTTACAAGCAATGCTAGACTGGTAGTGAAGTGACTGAATGGGTGGTGGCTGCCATATTGCACATCATCACCCACACACAGCCTGGATAATTGCATGAACCGGTTTATGGGAAGGGGAATGTTGGCCAGAACACCAGGAATGCTCTCTACTCTTTGCAAAGAGTGCCCTGGGTTCTTTTACTTCCACCTGGACACTCACCAGGATGGGCAAAAGGGACCTCGGTTTAACATCTCATCCGAAGGACGGCACACCCCAGCAGTACAGCACCCCCCAATACTGCACTGATACCAGTGATTTTTAGGTGCAAGTCCAATCCCAGTGTGGGACGAGAACCCACGACCTTCTGGTCCAGAGGCGGATGTGCTACCAACTGAGCCATGCTGACACCACTAATGCCCAAATACACCTGTTTGCAGATGACACTGTGCTTTATGTCAGTGGTCCCTTCCCCAAGGTGGCATGCTCAGCTCTCCAAGATGAATCCAGTTTGCTGCAGCACCAGCTTTTAAAGCAAAAGTTGCTTTTGAACACTAAGAAAACAAAAGCTATGTTCTTTTCCCCCTTCCCCAACTTACCGAACCCAGCCATGGCTGGGACTCTACCCTTGATATCTACCATCCTTGGTGAACAGTTGGAGTACGTAGCTAAATTCAAATACTTGGGGGTATGGCTGGACAATAGACTCTCATTTCTAGAACACATAGATGAACTGACAAAGAAACTTCACCAAAGGCTTGGCCTCTTCTTCAAGATAAAAAAACTCCTCTTTTCGGACGCCAAGACAAGACTAGTCCAAACTACCTTCCTCTCCCTTCTAGACTACGTTGATTTCCTCTATAGTCAAGCACCTACTGGAGCACTCCTAAAACTAGACACGCTTTATCACAGAGCCCTAAGGTTCATAACAGACCTTCCCTATTACACCCACCATTGTGCACTATACACTGCAGTAGGTTGGTCTTCTCTTAGCTTCAGACACCAAAGAAAAGCCACTCTCTGGACCTATAAATCTATCATTATAACAAACTGCCTGATTACGTCTCTGCCTGCCTACCACTTTGTACCTTAAGAAGATACACCTTGAGAAGCACCTCCTATTTCACCATTAAGATACTTAACGTCAAATCCCGCTTTGGCAGGGCCTCTATCAGTCATGTGCTGCCCCAACTATGGAACAATCTACAAAAACTCTGAAATTAAAGCACAAAATTAGTGTAGCAGCCTTCAAAACTCTTTACTCACATCACTATAAGGAATCCTGTGCTTGCTACCCTTGAATACCTGATCCCCCATGCCGATGGAGCCCTTCATCTAATATTGCCTCGTCCTCCTCCTTCAGCTCCTGCTCCCAGACACTGCCTGACCTTTTCTCCCCCCCCCCTTCTCACTCCTCCCCTAGGAAATCCCCCCACGTCTCTTCCTGGGGCTCCAGCTATTTAGTTACCTCCTTCTGGGCCCTATCCCACTGAGCCTTGCTGAACTCATCTACACTATTGCTGCTCGTACCCTTTCACTCTGAATCCTTGATGTATTTAATCTGTACTCCATAACAATTGTTATTGCCTGTTGTTGATTTGCCAGTGAATTGTAACTATCACTTATTTTTTGTTATCTTATACTTGTATGTATTTGTATTTGTTGCACCCAGGTCCACCTCAAAAATTAGCTTGCTCAACGGTGAGCGCCTGGTTAAATAAAGATTTTGATTGATTGACTGACTGTTGCTGAAGCCATAGTTGTTTATTTGGCTTCACATCCAGCGTCCCTCCAATCAGAGAGTGAACGTATCAAAATCTGAATTTGGTTATGATAGTTGTGGTTAATCCCCCAAAATGCCTGCAAAGAGACATGCATGCAAAGCTGTTTCTTGCCATGGCAATGTTGGCAGTAAGATGGTCTGTGGGCATGGTAGTAATACGCAGACGTAGAAGTGCATTGCTGATGTTAGGAAAGGTATTTCTCCTGCAGTGTTTTTTTACAGTCCAGTCAGTAGCTTCACTCATAGTTGGAGGAGACGATGTGTTCCCAGCCGGTGGTGTTAGTGTTAACTGGTGTTAGTGGTGGTGGAGGTAGTATTAGTATTGTTGCATCAAGTTCTAATTCTGACCAGTGTACCATATCTAAAAATATTGAGTGTGAAGCAGTGCGAGTGAGTGGCAGTGTAGATGATGTCATACTTCCCAGTAACATCCCATTAACTGAACTTGAGGATTCTGATAATCATGTCAACGATAGCATACAGTGTGATATTCTGTCCACCGTGGCACTTAATATCACGCATTTTCCATGCAGTGATTCACAGTGTGGTGAAAAAATATCAGGTGATGGTGGTGTAGATGCTGATGACGAATGTGATGATGAATGTGATGATAATTGTGATGATGTTGCTGTTGTCGCAACATGCAGTCCACATACTAACATCCAAGCAGAAGATGTGGATGTGTGTAACGTTGATGAATATGATGATTATGTTATTGACCCCAGTTGGGAACCAGAGAAAAAGAAATTAAAAGTAGTTGTGTCTGAGTCTGTTTGCAGGAATCCCCCCTTGTAAAAACCTGTGATCTACCTGTTTTAGTTGATGATGATGATGATGACCCAGTGTGGTAGGGCCCTGGTAGTCCCCCCCCATCTATCTATGTTTGTGATTTGTCTAGCATGGCTGTAGTGTGAATGCTTGTCTTTGTGTATCTGTTCTTTGTGAAAATAGTGAGTGATAGACTGGCCACCTATTGAACACTATGGAGATATATTTTATATAGTTTGTTTCTCTCATTGGGTACCCCCCTTCCCTTTCTAAATCTGACCTCATTGTTTTTCATTTTTGTCAATAACCCAAATAAGTATAATATGTCTAGAACATTAGCTTATATAGCTTAGCTTAATATTTTCAGTCACTCTGTCATCCTGTAAACCTCTGTGTACTGTTTTTGCTTGTTTTTTTCTAAATTAGGTTTGTACAAGATGAGCGCCCGTTTTGCCGTCTTTTCATTTCCATATGCAGAAGACTTCAAATCGCAGTACAAAACGAAGGGTACAGAGACCAGAGTACTACTAGTTTAGTTTAGAATTCTGGTAGAAACACTCCAGGGAAGCCATAGAATGACCTACCTAGTGTTCATTCCAAGCCGCTGGTACGGTCCTCTAGTGGCTCCTTGCACGACTGTGCGCACGTTCGTTTCCTCTGCATTGCCATTTTGAAACAAAGCATAATTCTGAAGGCGCTTTACACTTTGGCAAAATACTTGGGCTTTCAAAGACTAAGGGACATTAAAATGAGTTCTTTTTATGGATATTCAGGGTTTTAACCCTGTTGAGGATATTCTTAGTATTGCATAACAAACGCCACTGCACCACCCAGCTTGCCTGCTTTTTTAGAGCTGACCAGCCTCTTTCTTTCTACTTTTATGCAGGTAAGCTGGGGGTGGTGCTTGTCGGCATACATAAGATTAAAATAATGATTTGAATTTATCTAAAGGCAGACAGTGAGTTCTAAAACTGTTCAAATTAAAGCCTTATGTTATAATTATATCAAAACTGTACATAACAACTTTTATTTAGAGAAATATATTAAAATGCAATTTGATTGATGGATGGGCGGACCAATCCATTTGTCCAGCCTCCTTTATATGTTGGTCAGTGTATGAGGCTAGTCAGATTCGAGTTGGGTGTTGACCTGAAAGCACCTAGGAGTTTAGGATGGATTGCTACTCCTGTACATTATGGAATTGTTGAACTCTGACTGCTGGAGCAAAGTCTGTTATTATTTTGCATTTATTATTTTGGACGTACAGTTCGTTTATTTATTTGTTTTGTTCCTGTAAATAAAAATACCTTATCAGGACTTCTGCAGTTCTACAGCTACTGTGTCCAGTGTCCATCTGTTAACCCACTCAGCCTCCCACACCCAGTAATCAATATGATAGGTAGCCGTGGTGGTCAGTTGCAGTCTGGGTGTACAGTGCCTGAAACATCACGTGCCCCTCCCCACTTCAGTGCTTAAAATAATGGACTTAAATAAGTCACATCATGGACATGTTAAAAGCACAGCATCACAATCCCTTTTTTGGGATTTTTTTGTTCAAGATGCAAATGATGATTTAGTTGCAATCTGCCAGGTTTGCCATGTGCGTGTGAGTCGAGGTAAAAAGGGGAGCCATCTGGGCACAGAAGGACAGCATATGCATCTTAAGAATAGGCATTTGGCACTGTGGACCCAGCACAAGCTGGCAGCTAATACCACAGTGGGGCATTCACCTGTGTCACCTGCAACCATAGCCAGCATATTATCCCCTTCCATGACTGTTAAGCCCAGGAGGAAATTAAACATGTGCAGTAGTGCGTTAATAAGAGCAGAGGATTACTACAGGCATGATGAGGTGGAGGACCATAATGACTTTGAAATGTTGTCCAGTGCTGGTGAGAGTAGCGGTTTTTGTGGTGGTGATGGTGGCAGTGAATGTAGTATGTCTAGTGCAAGTGGTACATCAACCCTGGTTGGCAAATCTGGCAAAATAACAGCATTTCTGGGTTTGTCATCATCACCTGTGCAACTGTCTTCATCAAATGTCCACACTCCACCCCCTCCCAATGCCATTCATCACAGCACACAACCATTTGTGATCAACACACGCCATGTAAAACGTTTAAGTCAGCCCACGTTACAGAGTGTTTTTGCACATAAACTGAAGTACCCCACCGAATCATACAGTGTCATGTGAACTCAATGCTGCTGTAGTGGAAATGCTGGCAATTGATCTTTTGCCCTTCTCCTTTGTGGAGAATTCTGGGTTCTGGAGGTTTGCTGCACGTGCCTGTCCAAAATGAAAAGTCCCATCCAGGACATACTTTTCTACCCGTGCTGTCCCCGAGTTGTTCAGCACTGTGTGTGACTCAGTAAGACATGCCCGTCAACATTCCTCCTCTCCATTCATCCATTTAAGTATGGATATGTGGACAAGTGGCAAAACAGCAAGGAGTTCACATTAGTGTATAACTGCACACTGGGTGCAGGTGTCAGGGGTTGTTTGTGATGTTGGTAGTGTGAATAATCAGTGCAGTAAGGTGGATTGTTGCGGTAGCAATCTTCCAGGAATTCTACAGCATGCAACGATTGCTATGCACAATGTGACCTGTTTACACATTGGTGAGAACATGTTGGACATGGTACTGACTGAAATTGACAGATGGTAAACCCTCTGTCCCTGAGAGCTGGGTTCATAGCAAGTGACAATAGGTCAAATGTGGTGAAATGCATCATGAATGGTGGTTTTTTTCACGTTACATGCATGGCCCACTGTTTAAATCTTGTGGATCAGGAGCTTCTACAGCACCCTGATATAAAGGAAATGCTGACCATTGCATGACGTATCTGCTCTCACTTTTCAAGATCTGGAAAGGTCCGTGACCAACTCCGGCAGTTGCAGATACAAAACAGCCTGCCTCAGCACCGCTTGAAGCTGGAAGTTATCATCCAATGGAACTCCACTTTATACATGGCAAAGAGGTTGTATGAACAATACAAAACCATCTCAGAATATCTTGTTATGCACACTAGCTGTGACAGTTCCGGGGCCTCCATGTCTATGACGACTGAACAGTGGCACCTCATGGACTCTGTAATAACAATTTTGTGGCCTTTTGAACATGCCACACAGGCAGTGAGTGGTGAGTCTGCCTCCATTAGCCAATCAATTCCACTGCTGCGGGTGCTGAGGCAGACATTGGTGAATGTACAGCATAGCCTTGATGTTGCCAGAGACGGTGGTAGCAGTATGTTGTTGCAACACATGCTGACAGTATTCGACCAGAATCATCACGTTGTGAGCATTCGGCATAGTGACAACTTTGCCATAGCAACAATGCTGGACCCACGATACAAATGTGTAATTGCATCAGTACTGGAGGGAGGGCCTGAACAGGTGAAAAATATTAGTGGTCAACTGGTGCGCTTGGTTCATGGGGCACAGAAGTCACGTGCCAAGGTCAGCAAACCTTAGCAGCATAATCCGGCTGAAGGTGTACCTGGAGGACCATCAAGCATATCCTGCAAGAGGAAGGGGACTGCAGTTCCAGGTGATCTGTCATCCAAAGTAGCTGGCATCAACCCACTTTGGGAGGCTTTTTCCCAAGTGGGTATTTGTGAAATAAATGATTCAGGAGAACAGGATGACGCATCAACAATTGGACTTAGTGTGGCACAGAGAATGGTTGAGTCATATTTGTCTGAAAACAGGCATCTGACAATAACTGAAGATCCTCTTTTGTACTGGAGTGGAAAGCTCAGTGAATGGCCAGAGCTGACTGCAGTGGCATTGAAGGACCTCACATGCCCACCCTCCAGTGTAAGTGTTGAAAGGGAATTCAGCTCAGCAGGTGCAATAGTCAGGGATCGTTGGACAAACCTGTCTCCTGCAAATGTTAGTTTGCAAACATTCATTAAAATGAATGAAAGGCACATACCAGCACAGACTGCAACCTTGGTATTAGTTCCTCGGCCTAGTCATGGTGGTCTTGCTGATGTGGAAATGGAGCACCCTGGTGGCACTGGCAGTGGCTGCCTGAAACGGCCCACCACTGATGTAGATGATGACACAATGGAGAAAGAATTTCCCAGTGGTCAGACTTCAGACTTCGATGACTGTGAGGGCAGCTTTCTTTATGAGGATGATGATGTGGTTAATGTTGGCAAGTTTTAACTGAAGTTTTTAAAAGGTGGTGTGCCCCCCTGGACCCCACCACCACCAGAACTTATGTTAGCCAATGCCACAATGAGTCTGTCTGCCCCTCGAACCACCACCACAACTACTGGGACCGATGTTAGCCACTGCCATCATAAGTCTGTCTGCCCCCCAGATCACCACCACCGGGACTGATGTTAGCCACTGCCACCATGAGTCTGTCTGCCCCTCAAACCACCACCACCACCGGGACTGATGTTAGCTACTGCCACCATGAGTCTGTCTGCCCCCTGAACCACCAGCACCACCAGGACTGAAGTTAGCCACTACCACCATGAGTCTGTCTGCCCCCCGGACCACCACCACTGGGACTAATATTAACCACTGCCACCATGAGTCTGTCTGACCCTGGACCACCACCACCGGGACTTATGTTAGCCACTGCCACCACAGTCTGAGTCTGTCCGGACCACCACTTTCATCAGCCAGAGACACAAAGCTTCTTAATATTTAAATCATAAAGTGAGCATGTGTACTCATGTTTGTTATGCTGCTTCACTTCCTTTAGTTGCATGTTTTGTTTTCTGTAGCTTTTCAGAGCTGCAATGGTCAAACACATACGGTACACTTCTTTTGTTTCTTTTACAGGGTAACAAAAAAGGGTCCATCGCTAAAACTCGTTGGGAATGGTACTATAGCTGTACCGTACAGAGAGGAAGCGATGTAATATCCATGTGAAATCCATTCTGGTAAGTATGAAGATTTTATTTCATCCATTTCATTGTTTTGTGAAGACTGCAGCAAATATTGCACACAGGTTGTGTTAGTTGACAAGATGTGGGTTTGAAATGGTATGGTATGGTAAAATTTTATTTATACAGTGATACAGCCATTAGGGTTCTGAAAATCCCTGTTCACAAGGCTTACCTGTTCACATTATGCAAAATTATTACAACTATACATTTATAACAATACAAATTACAGAAAAAATAAAAAAACTATACATCATAGTTTTACAAACTCATCAATAACGGGCATGTTAGCATTTTTAGATTTACATTAATTTCACCTATTACAACAACAATGAAAACTAAGTTCGTGATTCAGGCCATTTTTAAAAACATGATCAGTAGTTGTTAGTTCACATAAAAAAGGAGGAAGACAATTCCAGCTTTTAGCTACTTGATATTGAAGGGTCATTTCACTAAATCGATTTTTTAACTTTGGTATTATTAAATCTCTAGCACCAGTTTTTCTTAAATTTAAACCATGTTTTGGTTTTTGTAATTTGTTTTTTAAGTTATCTAAAGATTGATTTTTAAATATATTACGATTTTTAAATGTAACTTGACTTTAGATTGAGATTTGAGAACCAGGGAGGGACACATAACAATTAAGTTGTAAGAAGCCATTCATTTCTTTTTTTAGGAATCTTCCAGATGCTTTGTTGTTCTGTCAAAGTGGCCTTATCCAAAAAAGTTCTCCAACATCAGGCACCCCCCCCATCCCGAGCCTGGGCATACATGCAATACGCAGAAGTCATTTCATTAGATGACCATGACCATCCTAACACAACCGGACTCCAGAAGGATGCTTATGAAATCTGTGAAGAAGTAACAAAATAAGAAACCATTAGAGACAATCCTGCAAATATGATTCCCCCCACCCCCCCAAAAAAAAATTCTTATCTTCATGTGCTTGAGAGTTATCCATTTCCAATTTCAGTGCATAGAATTCTCATTGAGCACTGGAATGTTCACACCAACAGTTTCTGTGTGACCTGTGATGCAGAACAATACCATGAGTACATGTCCGTGTCAACCCCCCTCCTCACCTTCAAAATACACAACATATCTATATATCTATATATATATATATATATATATCTACTCACCAAGGCTACTATTACTGTACAGCCAAAGGGCACCCTTCAATCCAGTTGAAATGATCACATTGCATTTGCTGGAATCGTCTTGCAGAACACATTGGACCAGCAACACAATGCTCACAGTCATCATTTTATACTGGGGTATGTGCTGAAACACTCTCATTCCACTGTGTTAACACTTGTCAATTTTCTGCACATAAGCAGGATGCATTTTGGGCTGGCAGAAAAAATCTGGGGACTCTGTGCCACTTTTGTGCGTATGACTGAGTGCACCATTAATTCTGGGGGACTTTGTATGTGCTGAAACACTCTCATTCCACTGTGTTAACAATTGTCAATTTTCTGCACACAAGCAGGATGCATTTTGGGCCAGCAGAAAAAATCTGGGGACTGTGCCACCACTGCGCGCATGACTGAGTGCACCATTAATTCTGGGGGACTTTGTATGTGCTGAAACACTCTCTTTCCACTGTGTTAACACTTGTCAATTTTCTGCACACAAGCAGGATGCATTTTGGGCTGGCAGAAAAAATTTGGGACTCTGCGTCACCACTGCACGCATGATTGGGTGCACCATTAATTCTGGGGGACTTTGTATGTGCTGAAACAGTCTCATTTCACTGTGTAACCACTTGTCAAGTTTCTGCACACAAGCAGGATGCATTTTGGGCCTGCAGAAAAAATATGGGACTCTGTGCCACTTTTGTGTGTTCTGTGATTGTTGCTGTGAGCTCATGATGTCATACTGATATTTTTACAATTAAAGCAGCATTGCAAGAATGTCCTCACAGTTTTGAACTGTACTTTTTTATGCTACTTTACATTGCCACAGCCACCACTAGTTACCTCCGAGTCATGACTTGAATGATACGATTCTTTTCACAATTTATGTCTGCTTTACTTACTTGATTACTTTTTTTCATGTATGAAAAAGAAATGAGCACACCTTCCAATATTGTTCAGACCAGGTTTGTATTTATTTGCAGCTGCTTTTCAATAACTGTTGTTCCGTGGTGTCATAAAACACTGCCTGATGCATAACTGTTAATTAACAACAGAAGTGATATATAACAACTAATTGATGTGATGGAGAAAAGCAGAGGAAAACAATGACAAAGACCTGGTCAGCACCGATTTAAAAGGAATGCTCCTTTCATTATTTCATACATGAAAAAAGGTAGTACAGCAGACTCAAATACTGGAAATTATAGTATCATACAAGTCAGGATGTAAGTAAAGGAAGTTGTAACATAGCATTAAAAAATATAGGTCAGAGTTCTCAACAGATTGTTGCGCTACTGCTTTACAGAGATTCACCACATTACATAGTTATGGTGATGCACATAAACTAATATATGGGGGCATTACAACCACTGGAATATTTCTTGCTCCACAGAGTGCAATATATTTCTGTGAAAACCGCCCATAATTTCATTACCATGAGTCACGTGACGGAGGAATTACTGATCAGAAAAGCCACCCACTTTCTGCCCCCCTTTCTTAGCAACATTAGGACGTGATGCCGGGGGAGCGCAGGTGCATGCTCCACTATAGTGAATGTCCGGCAGCTATCCCAATGTTTCCATATGTTATAAGGTTGACCTTGTGATGAAATGTGGGAATGTTTCCACTAACAAGGCTCTTCTTACTGGAAATGTGCCCATATGTTTCACCACAAACTGACTATTATAACATAAAGAAACATTCGGAAACCTGCCAGACAATCGGATATTCACTGTAAGGAGCATGCACACGCACTCTCCCTGCCATCATGTCCTAACGTTGCTGAGAAGGGAGGCAGAATGTGGGCAGATTTTCAGAACGGGAATTCCTCCATCACATGACACACGGGAAAATGTGTATGATTAAACAACAACAAGAAAAAACACACAAAAACAGTACAACACAGTAGTGGGGTGGGATCAGTGGTGGGGGTAGAAAACAATCCCCTCACTTACTGTGGCCGTAGGATGCTGTGGTGGTCCAACAGCAGGTGCAGCATTGAAACTATTTGCTGCTGCTGTGCTTCTACTCTGTTCACCTGCTGCGGCAAAGCACTGAACCGCTCATTATTTTCTTCAAGAGCTGCCCCCACCAGGCCAATGTCAGACTGTATTGCAGGGACTGTGGCGGGGTCCACTGCAGTGGGGAATCCAGGTAGTGGGGGTGTTGGTGGACAGGGTGGTGCTGGTGGTGGTGATGGTGGAGCAGCTGCTGTAGTAGCCCTCCTTTGTGGTGGTGACTGCGAGGCACAACTCCCACCCCAGCAGCACCTTCGGCCACTCACCACGAAAGAGCCAGCAGGTGGATGCCTGGCCCCTTCTGTGGCAGCCTGCCATTCTGCCCTGTGGTGGTTCAGCATGTGGGTGCACTGGCCACCAGTCCCCAAATGTGTCTCACGGGGGCCATGGCGCACCACCATACCACACACACAGCACACCACCACTGTGCTGTCTCCCCACACACAGTTGAAAAACTCCCACACTGGTGAGCTGTAGGGGGACCAGACACAGTCATCACATGAGTCCCACCTCCACCTACATTTTCCGGGGCATCTCCTGTGGCTGTGGAGGTGGTGGGGGGAGTGCTGCTGGAGCCCCAACAGCTGCTGCTACCGGTGTTGGTGGTAGTGTCGGAGAAGGTGGACATGCAGCAGCCACAGGTTGCACTGGTTCTGCTGCTCCTGTTGCTTCAATGGGGGAAGCAACACTAGCCAGGAGTCGGAAGCAGTCCAACATGACACGGACACCCCACCCCCCCACGGGTCCGCACTCCCCTCCTACCGCACCCATGGGCCAGTGACTCGCCTTCTCCTAGGTCCATCCTCCTGAAGTCCACGGGCTGACACACACACACAGACAGTGGACACACACACACACACAGAGTCAGTCACACACACAAAACAAAACAAAACTTACACAAAAAAATTCACTAACAAAAAAACACAAATACAATACAAAAACTAAATAAAGATACAGCTTTTAAAAAAGCTGTTGGTTTTCTTCTGGAACTGAAACACAACAAAGTGGCAACAAGGCAATCAGGCACTGTAACTCCTCTCCTCTCACAAATGCTTTCTCCCTCTACAAATGCAAAGGAGAAAGTGAAACTGCTTCTGTGACTCACTTCCTGCCTTCCAGCCTGGCTAAAGCATGTGACTTATAGTACTGCAAGCCATGTGATGTGCCTATTCTCTTCTCACTTCATCTTAAGGCATAATGGCAACACGAAGTGGTAATAATAATAACGCAAAGTGAGCACTTTGCAATGCCCAGTTCGCGTTGAGCTCTGCTAATGTAAAGTGGCCACTTCGCAGGCAAATTAAAAATTTGTTGCATCTCTACTCCTATGCAGGTCCCATTTGCTTGGATAGTGGGGGCCCAAAAAAAAAAAAAAAAAAAGCTATAGACAAAGAATCGCAATGCAGTATCACTGAAAGAAGGTCTACCCCAAAGGGCACTGGCAACAAACCAAGTTTCAAAGAAATACAACATCATACATACTTCCATAATGCAATGCATCATGGGATATATGCAAATCATCATGCCATTTCTTACTTAAAGATCATGTGCAATGGTTTTTGCATATTTTTTATAGAAGCTTAAAAAGCTGAAATTCAAGTCGTTGTGTCATGATTAGTGTTTCCTGAAAATGTCACGTCGTTTGGTTTTGTGGTTTTCTTTAAATTAGCATTTGTTAACTTGCTCTACAGAGGCTGAAAACAGTGAAATTATTTCTGTCCTCTCAGTCAAGCTTAGAGTGCGATGACATCATTTTGGAGTAGCTTGCTGTTTCAGATTCCCAATCAGAGCAGCACTCTGTAGACCTGAGCTCTTCATGTTTCTTACTAACCCAGTCTCTGGTTTGTGTTTAGATCTGCTTAAAATATATCATTCTCTTCCTTTAAAAAGCTGATCATTTCATTTGCAATGCTGAACTGAAGTAGTGGAAATCTTTCTGTGAGTATCAGCTTTATCTGTATCACAGCTCTTGTTATTTGTAATCAAACCTCAATTTTTTTTTTTCTAACTACTGTATATAATGCAGGACTGTTTAATGAATATAAAATAAATCTAAATTTTGTTCATTCACAGAAACAGTTGTTCTTTGATGTATCCTTCATAAATACAATCATGTAAGAACATTTTTTCATGTCATTGACAAACAAGTGCTTGGTTCACTCTGCTACAGTATTTCAAGCACATGTACTGTCAGAACTCGCAAATGTCAGTTCTTTGGTGGTTTCTGTGTGAAAATACATCATGTATGTGTATAACTAGAAACACTAGATGGCATCCTGGTGCAACATGTCTCTGCCCCACAGTTGAGGCAGCTGCAGTCTACTGCCACAAGTCCCCTGCCCTACAAGCCCCCTGCCTTCTGCTCCACATTCAAGGTTGCTGCACCTTGCTGCCCCCTGTGTTCTCCCCACACAGTCAGGGATTGTGTACCCTTCTGCTTCCATCCTCTGCCTAAAGAATCAGGACTACTGAACCCTGTCGCTCCCTGCCCAAACAATTGGTGTTGCGACATCCTGCTGCCCTCTCTCCCCCACCCTCACAGTTAGTAATGCTGCACCTGTTGTCCCTGTTCCTGTCTCTACAGTCAAGGCTGCTGTGCTGTGTTAATCCCTAGAGTGCCAGGTTCACTGCCTCCACAGCTGGGGCTGCTGCACCATGCTGCTCAAGCCACCAGAGGTAGGGCATTTGCTGCACTCACTGCCCACTTCCATTGCACCAAATGGTCAGGACTGCTGCACCACGTGTTCCCCATTGCACATTCACAGCTGATGTACCCTGATGCCCCATCTGTACTGCTCCACAGTTGAGGCTTCTGCACCATGCTGTCTTCTATCCCCTGTCACCACAGACAGGGCTGCTGCACCCTCCTCCTTTCTACATAATTGGGGTTGCTGTGGCCTGCTATATCCTGGAGCACCATCCCTCTGCAGTTAGGGCTGCTGCACCATGCTGCCACTTGCCACAAGATTCAGGGCATTTGCTGCACCCTGTTGCATGCCTCCACAGTTGAGGCAGTTGCACCCTGCTGCCTCCTTGCCACCAGAGTCAGATCCTTTGCTACACCCTGCTGAGACAGGAACAGGGGGAAATATGTGCAGTGTGCCTGATTGTGAGGATGAGAGAGAGAGAAAGGGTAGCAGGTTGCAGCAGCCCCCAACTGTTCAGGAAGGGTGCAGCACAAGAGTAAGGGCATTTGCTGCTCCCTGTCCCCTACCTGTGGAGGGAAGGGACTCTGTGGTGCAGCTGGGCACAACGGTGGCAGGTGACAAAGGACACCATGGTTCAGAAGCCTTGACTGTGGGGCTGGACACAGGTGGGCATCAGGGTACAGCAGGTGGCAGTAGACTGCAGCTGCCTCAACAGTGGGGCAGACACGGTGCATCAGGATGCCACACAGTGTTTCTAGTTATACACATACATGATTTATTTTCACACAGAAACCACCAAAGAACTGAAATTTGTGAGTTCAGACAGGTGCCTGTCACACTGTGCTACAGTATTTCAAGCACATGTACTGTTTGTCAATCTGACATGAAAAAAATTTTCTTACAGTAATGTATTTATGAAGGCTACATCAAAGACAGACTTTCTGTGAATAAACAAAATTTAGATTTGTTTTATAGTCATTTAATAGTCCAGTGTTATATAGTTAGAAAAAAATCAGTTTGGATTAGAAAGAACTAAGAGCTGTGACAGACAAGCTGATTTCTCACAGAGAAAGATTTCCACTTCTTCAATTCAGCATTGAAACTGAAATTATCAGCTTTTTATGAGAAGATAGTTATTTATTTTAAGCTGATCTATCTAAACACAAATCAGACAGTAGGTTTGTAAGAAATTTTGAGAGCTCATCAAACCATGAACTCTACAAACTACTGCTCTGATTGAGAATCTGAAACAGCAAGCTACTCCAAAATGATGTCATCGCACTCTAAGTTTGACTGAAAGGACAGAAATAACTCCACTGTTTTCAGCCACTGTAGAGCAAGTTAACAAATGCTGATTAAAAGAAAACCACAAAACCAAACAGCATGAAATTTTCAGGAAACACTAATCATGACACAGGGACTTGAATTTCAGCTTTTCAAGCTTTTATAAAAAATATGTAAAAACCGTTGCACATGATCTTTAAGTTTACAACAATATACATGCATTTTAAATAACACAACTAGCTTAATTTCTATAATAGTCACCTAGTACTTTTTACCATTATCAAAACACCAAGTGCCATGGTATTTTCAACATTTACAGGTGTCATGAACATAAGGTATGTACAATAAGGTATTTTATAACATAGTGCTATCACATACTAAATCCAACAACAATAAACACAATCTGTTTTATGTACACTTGGAGGTCACCACAATAACTTCCCTATATGATGACCTAAGAGGGAAAAATGAAAATTAAAGAGGACACTGTAGCATAGTCAAGGGAGGGAGAAGGTGTACCCACAGGTGGCCAACCTTATGGACTAGAAATAGTAAAGGATAGATTAGGCTTAGAAATAGAAGAGCTGTTGCAACAGATTTAAGGAAAGGTCGGTCCTCAAGAGTGGCAGGAGCTCCCGGTCACAGGTGGGCTAGTGGGATGCTGGAGTGCATAGGGAGGGGTATCACCAGGAGAAAGAGGGAGGTGGTGTTACCTCTGTATAGAACACTAGTAAGACCAAACCTGGAGTACTGTGTCCAGTTCTGGAGACCAAATCTCCAGAAGGATGTAGACAGAGTGGAGGCATTCCAGAGTAGGACAACTAAAATGGTGCAGGGTCTGCATCAAAAGCCTTATGGGGAGAGACTTCAGGACCTGACCGTGTATGCACTGGAAGAGAGGAGGGAAAGGGGGATCCAGTAGGATAGCAATAATACCCAACTGGATGGGCAATATTGGGCTTTACTGGAGTGACCCAGGGGTGAAATGAGGCCCGACATTGCAGGCAGAGGGCCTTATAGCTCATAGGCAGTCTGGTATAGCCCAATATCACCACCCTTGAGGGTATTATTATGTTTAGAAAATGGCCGAAAAAATAGGCAGACACAGCTTTTTAAATTTTGAAATAACAAATAAAAATTATTAACTTTTATAACTTTTTAGGGTTTTAAAAAACAGTCAATTTTTGGGAGGGGCAAACAAAATAAATGCAGAAACCTCACAGTTGGGAACAGCTGACCAAAAATGATAAAGGAGACCACTACTTATTGTATGTAATGAAGTTTATGTGTGAATTGAAGGTGCAACCCACTGAGTTGAAGTTATGAGTTGAGGAGCTGGCTGAGCTGGATGCAGTTTCTTCTTGCATTGTGTTGCTGTGTACTCCAGGTGGCATGCTTGAGCTGTTTTTGCTTGCTTTCTGTACTGCTGCATGCTGCCCACCACCAAGATTGAACTCTATGTTTTGTGGTTTTCCAGGCTTGCCGACCAGTAGTTCTGAAGAATGGTTTCAGATCAGTGTCCAGTTATAGCGGTAATCTTGTGAGGAGAGAGGCCAGCATTGCTGAATATCTGAACAGCAGCTGAACATATGCTGTGGTTTGTATATCTGGCACCGATTATGGCTTCCTTACTTAATTTTGGCAACAGGTTATTGAGGAAATTTTTTCCCATGGCATCCCGGGTATGCCAGTGCTTCAAGTGTTGAGGTAAGCTTGTGGGTGCCTCTGAGGATGGAGGTAGAAGGCAGAGGTTTTTTCTCTAAGTATTTCAAAAAGCTTCACACTGGACACAGAGTTATTTATGGGTTCTTCATATATAAATCCCCTAGTGCTTTCTTTGTTGACTTCTAGAGGATTTTTGTGGGTTTTTTTTACTTTCAACATTGTGTGACACTGTCACGTACTTGTAGCTGGTTTCATTGGTTCTGACTAGGAATGAATCAGGGCGGAGGTCCTGGAGTCCTTCCTGTGTGACTGGCCATATACAGCTGAAGGTCAAACCAGACCTTTCGGAGGAGACCAGGTGCAGTATCAAGGGACACAGCTGGTGAGTGCCTTAGATTTTTTGAGATCTTTCTCTGATATTGGTGGGTGGTGACAGCTATGTCTTTTTTTCTATTTCTGTAGCTTCTTTAGTACAGAGCTGGGTATGTTGTTGGTAGATCAGAAAATCTGCTTGCTAATCAGGCTGGTACTGAGGTCTAACTCTGCACTGTTTAGATGCCAGTTGTTTCTGGCACACTGAGCACAGCACCCAGACACAGAGTACTGATCGCCGGTTGTGGTTCAGGCTTCTGCATAGAAGCACTGGAGGTGACTGTTGTTTCAAAGTCATCCATATGCCAGTTAACGGTCACATTTTTGCTACTAGCCCATTGATTAAAGGCAATCAGTGCTCATTGAGTGGGTTTTTTGTAATAATTTCCTCTAGTTCACTCTCTATAGAGTTCATTTCTGTAGTACTGACAGTTAGGAAGCATATGGTGACTTTTTTTTTTCGCAGGTGGTTGCTGCTTAGAAAGGTTGTCTTCTTCAGGGAAGAGGCTTCTGATGGTGTCTTCTGTTGGCAGGTCAAAGTTTAGAGGCAGGTAGTCTGACATTTGTTTTTCTTTTTGTAGTGGTCTCCCCTCCAAAAAAATAGCTGCTGGTCAGTGGTTTTCTGAGGTGTGAAAGTGGGCATCAGTACTGGCACAAGGATACCTGGTGTGATAGGGCAGGTAGACGTGGGTCTTGATTTTTCCCAGTGTAAGTTGGCACATAAATGTACCCCTTACCAGGGGTCTTGGCTGATCAGAGACTGGGAAATCTCTCTATCCATTTTCTACAGATCATTAAATATCTAAAGTTGGTAAATAAGGTAGAGGAGGAAAGCATTTTTCAGAAAACATGCTCAAGAACAAGGGGATATGATACAAAGATGGAGGGGGTAAATTCAGGGAAAATGTGAGGAAGTAATTTTTTTAATTAAATATGCTTTACTTAAAGTTTCTAACAAATGGAAACAACCAATAACAATAACGGGAGGAATTTAACAAGACAAGATATAAACAAATAACCAAACAAACAAATAACATTAAAGAAAAACAAACTCCACACTGTGCAGAACAACATAAAAAACAAATAAATAAAAAACCCCCAGGAAAGAGACAGGAAAAAATTTAAAATCCCCTACTTCCTCACCCTCCCCAGGACCTGCACCCCAAATAAATACAAATCAACATGAAGAATAATTCATATGTGGACCCAGAATCATCCAAATGACAAGAATATAGAAGAGAAGAGACATAAAACATTCCAAGGAACACAAAAGGAGTCGATTATCAATCTGGATACATAAATGGACAAGTGCAGTCGTCCAGTCAATAGGTATTTCCATTATAATGTAAGTAAAGTTAGCAACGCTTCCTACCTTGTACAAAAAGAAGGATATCTGTGGCAAATAAGAGTGCTCTTATGTTCACATTAAGAGTAAATAACAGTTCCCAGTGACACTCAGGATAGGTTGGTGAATCATCAAGCCAGTGTCTGAGAATAACTAACTTAGCAACTAATGATATAATAGCCATATGGCATTTTGGGGGACTGAACACAGTATCATTGTAGAGACGTAAAAGGCAAACCTTAGGTGTAAAAGCATATTGTAAACCAAGTAACAGATGTAGATTATTCCAGATCTCTTGCTAAAGTGGTTGTACTTTGGTGCATGTCTAAAATATATGGTAAAGCGTGACAACTTCACTTTTGCATTTATGACAGGTATCTAGATCTAATTTATGCATCCGGTACAACCTTTGTGGGGTATAATACATGTTATGTAAAATTTTGAATTGCTGTATTCTGGCATGGTTTTGCACAGTATATTTATGCAGCATTTTCCAAAGCTACTGCTATTCCTCATCATCCAAAGTTAATTCCAACTTGTCAGGAGGTCTAAACCTCACTCTCAGGTTTTTGGCAATATTGGGAATGTAAGGAATCACAGACACATTGCATAAGAGTAATAAACTTGTTTATTACTACCAAAAAGATAAATCACAGTTGCCCTAAGCAGTTCTTACCAATACAAACCGGGAGCTAATGCTAAGCGTTTCCTATACCTCGAGGTTTCTTCGTGTCTCTTGGGGTCTCCGAGGTATAAGACTCAGTGTCTCACATTATATACCTATGATAATTACTATGGTTACCATAAGACAGAAACATTTCTAGTTACAGAGATGAGCCCTATTGGCTAAATTAGAGGTGGCTCCACGGTCCAAGATAGCATTATACAATTTTGTAGTAGTTATCACTTTGTGAAACAAAAGAGTACAGTTCTTACACAAATCAGTGTAGGATTACAAATCACCAAAAGGTGGCAATGCTGACTTATATATCATAATCATTACAAGGACACAGATGTCCTAACATCTTGTGAGTAAAAAATACATAGAAAATGTATATAGGTATTAGAAAGCAGAGTGTATAACAATAGTATGCATACATATCCTGACATCTACTCTTGTACGGTAGATGCCCTTAGCCCTATATGTTAGTGTAACATATACCTAAGCACTAGCTGTCTACGGTGTACCTCTGGTGGTACCAATAAGGGTGCATGGACCTCATGCAACAAACTCATGAGACCAGTAAGTACAGCCAGCTAAGGGCTGAAAGGGATCAATGGCCTGGAGGGAGTTTTATAGTGTAGAAATAGAGTGAGGCTGAGTACAGTCATAAGCCAAGCACTGAAGTACAGAACCTCCTACACTTGACCATTGGGTGGGCCAAAAAATTATAGCAAACAATGTTTTAGCTGTGAGAATATAAACACAAAAGGAATTAATACTCCAGAACATTCCAAAAAAGTCTGATATGTAATAAAAGAGCCAATGGTTATAATAAAAATCTATTGCTGGAATATCCTGACCCTAATCTTAATACTGAAATTAAAGAAGAGGGGTTGGGTACTGTCTTTGAGCAAGTGAAATCCCATCTACTTACAGAGTTGGGCATTAGCTTTAACTGATCACATAATCAGAGTACAGCGAAGGGAGAGAGAGAGATGCATGATGTAGGGCTATATAGAAGAGAACGCAGCACTAAACCACAATCCTGTGCCATTTCTTCCTCTATTAATAACCAATGGGGTGTATAAGATGTGGTAGAGTCTGGGTGATGAGGAGTGTACCAATAAAAGTATTTACACCCATGGGAGGCAAAGTAATAAAGCATAAAATTAGGTAAACATAGGCCCCTCATATATTTAGGACCTGCTAATCTTTTATAGGAATGTTGGGACCTTTTATCCTGCCAAAGAAATCTAGCTATTCTGCTGTGAAGCTTAGTGAACCATTCAAATGGAAGAACTAAATTAAGCATACTAAGGGGATAAAGTACTTCGGGTAATACATTCATTTTATTTATATTAATTTGACCGAGGAGGGACAAGGGCAAGGATAACCAGCGAGAAAGGTCTTGATCAATTTGTTTAACCAATGGGTCAAGATTTAGAGAATGGAAATCCAATAGATGTCTCAGAATTTTTATCCCTAAGTAAGTTAAACATTTGGCTTCTTATTTAAGTCTGAGTGGAAGCATGGCTTGTCCACCCAGTTACTTAGGGAAAATACAGCAGTTTTATGAACACTTTTTATAAGGGGCTAGGGCACTAAAATGTTCAATAATAGTGAGGACCTTAGGTATGGTCACCAGGGGTTCTACAAGATGAAGTAAAATATCCTCTGCATAAGCGGAAATGGAATAGCCATGGGACCCAATGGTTATGCCCCTCACCTCTTCAGTATATTTAAGTTTAAGAATAAGGGGTTCTAAATAAAGGAGTAATGCCCTCCAGGGTGGCTGTTATGCTGGGATAACATCCTGCCTCAGGTGGTTGGGCCCAAGGCTGAGGGCATTCAACACCCGAGAAAGGATGTTATCCTAGCATAACACCCACCCTGGAGGGCGTTATTCTTATTATACAATGGCTCAAATTGAAAGAAAAAAGAAAAAAATATTAAAAGGTTTATTAAAAGTGTTTTTTGTGTCATTTTTTATAGAGCAGGAATACTTAGTAAAAAAACAGTGCTTAGCTTTGGTTTTGGCCAACAGGTGAAGCTGCTGCAATGTCACTGTGAACCGGTGGCTCTGCTATGGATCCCCAGCCTGTTGTTCTGGTGACACAGTTTCTGAGAGTCAGCTGTAATGTATTTTTTGTTTTTACTTCAAAAAGGTATAGCGGACTTTGTTGTTGCTTTTGACCATGAAACTGGAAGTATGCACGCCACCGTCTGGTCTGTGTTTTTCAAGAGAGACTGTCCCGTTTAGAAAAATCTGAAGAGGACTTCAGAAAAAAAAGGTGAGTAAGTGATTTTTTTTTTAAGTTTGTATTGCAATGGAACACGTGCAACTGTCTGCTCTGCTGGTTTGTGTTCATTCAGGATGTCATGCGGTCAGCTGACCGGTATCAGCACTACAAGCTCTGAGTGCCTTTATGCTTCTCCTGGTATACATGTTGTCTGCTTTGTACCGGGAGATTAACAGTAAGTGAAATACAGTTACTGTGGGTGCCGACCACCAATTCTGAGTGGAGTGGGTGGGGAGCACAGATTCACAGTGGAGTGAGGAATAGTAGAGGTGATAGTCAGGATGGCTGTGGAGAGATTATTTTTTTTTTATTTAATGCGGCAGTTAGTGTGCTGGGACTAGACCTGGGATAACAACCCAGTTCCAGTCACAGTTTGACCAACCAATGAGCAGGATTCTTTGTTGCCATTGTATAATAAAGATTAAAAAGGAACGGGATGGAGCAGCCTTGTCTTGTACCTCACGACAGTTGAAATGTGGAAAAAAGTGTCCAATTACAGCTTATGCGAGCAGATGATGAGAGATCTAGCACCCGGACCCACTTAATAAAAGTATCCAGTATTCCATATCTACCTAAAACCACAAACAAGTAATCCCAAGTCACATGATTGCAGGCCTTCTCTGCATCCAGGGTGACCAGGGCTGCCACTTGCCAAACTCCCTCAGGCCGACGGACAAGAACTTTTGCTAATATTTTAAGGTCAACATTAATTAGGGAGATGGGTCAATAATTCTCTGGGAGAGTATCATCTTAGCTGGGCTTAGGGATGAGAAAAATTCTCACCTTGGTCAGGGTTGAGTCTGTGATCCCCTCCTCAAAGAAGCAATTAAAAATAAGTCAGATGAGGAACAAGTTCAGTGAAAAATTTTTTGTAAAAATTGGATGAAAACTTGTCGGGCCCCGGTGCTTTGTCAAGTTGTAAACTCTGCAGCTGGCCCAGTGGCACGGAGGGTTGAGGCACTGGATGCCACACCTTGCACCACACCGGCGACCCGAGTCTGGGAGTGCACTCAGTTTGCCAGGGGTCGGCAGGGGAGTGAGAGGATCAAGCATCAGCCTGACTTCTCTCCTCTCCCGGGGTGAGGGGGATCAGCTATCCTGCTCCTTGGCTGCCACTTGATGGAGGCCGGGTGGCAGCATTGGAGTTTGGGAAGCAAGGAGCGCAGCTACGTGGTGCATCTCTGCCTCCATGCATGCACACTCACAAGGCTGCAATGAAGGAGAAAAGTTGGAGGAAAATGGTGACCGTAGGCTCTGTGAAGCCCTGACTGCCAGCCTTGGTCTCGCTCCATCAATGGTTGCCATATGCCCTGATCTGGGTTGTGAATCTCAGGTGGGGGGATGGCCCTTCCCTTTCTGGCCCCACCATGAGGGGAATCCATGGGGGAAGTAGGGCTCATCAATACTAGAGAGGCGGCAGATGGATCAACATGGCAGGACAGGGTGGAGTAAGCCACCTACAGTGTGCCCCAGTGGGAAAAACAGAAGATAAAAAAAAAGTTATAAACTCTTAATAGCTACTGTAGTTCTACCTCATCAATTCATATTAAACAACCTTTTAGGCCACTTTGTGCCTGGTAAGTTGGGGTAGTTCAATAGGACCATGAAATGTGTAGAGGTCTTGTTCTGTATCTACAACTCCAGGGTCCAAGGCGTACAAGTTTTGCTAAAAGTCCCAAAAGATCCCTGCTATGTCCCTTACCTTGGTTGTGAGGGTGTGATTCTCGCCCCAACGGATACCATCAAGTAACTTTTTAGTCTTTTGGTGTCGAAGTCTCAAGGCTATTAATTTCCCTGTCTTTTCACCCTGTTCAATATTAGTGACTTGAGATCTAAAGATGGCTTGGTCAGCTTTTCCTGCAACAAGGTAGAATACTGTGCCCTTAAGGAGTTTAGGTGGCACCACATCACTTCAGGAGTATGTCAGGATAAAGTAGATTCTATCCACCTAGTGTTCACTGAAAGAGACTGTGCTGTGTCTTCAATTTGCTTCTTTTTCTTAGAATCCAGTCAAATCAGCTCACCCCGCCATACACTCTTGGCTCTGTAATACAGAGTATCCACTCTGGTAACTGTACCTTTATTAGTATCAAAAAACTGTGCTATAGAGTCTCCAAGCTTCTTGTCTATAAAGGGGTCATTTAAGAGTGAATAATTAAGTTTCCAGATCTTATCAATGGTAGACCCTTCACTGAGATCTAATTGCAAAGCAATGGGGTGGTGATCTGATAGGACCAGTTCTTTAATATCACTAAACTGGGTTTTGGGCAACAGCTCATGAGAAATTAAAAAATAATCACTTCTTGAAAAGGTGTGATGGAGATGTGAATAGAAAGAACAGGCTTTCTCGCAGGATAAAGGGTTCTCCAAGGGTCCAAAAGTCCAAATGTGTCCATCAAATCTTGCTGGGCTCTTTGGCCTGGGGACAGCCAATGCCTACCAGGCTATGACTTCTCTATGTCTGGTGACTGAACTAGATTCCAATCCCCTACCAAGATAACAGGGAGAGATGCAAATGAGACTAGTGCAGTAGTCAAAGACATGAAAAAGCAGGAGAGTCATTATTAGGGCCATAAATGGAACCCAGGACTACCGCCGTCTGGTGTACAGCACCCCGAAGGAGGAGGTATCGACCATCCAGATCAGTTATTTCTTGAGATACAGAAAAAGGGTACTGAGCAGGCGGCAAGAATGGTGACCCCCCCCTTTACCTAGGACTGGTACCTGCCCTGAACACTTGACCCACTCATTCCCTCTGAAATGTATCAATTTGGATCTTCAGCAAGTGAGTCTCTTGTAAATAGGCTATCGTAACTCCTAATCTATGAATGTGTTTCAGAATATAGCGTTTCTTTTCCTTTGCCTGGCCTCCCTTGATATTCCAAGAAACAAAATTAATTTGGGCAGTCATTGTAAAATGAAAATAGCAGAAACCACACCATGGGTCCCATAAACCAGACAAAAATTCTAAAAGGGTGCAAACCACTTGAACCCTCACCCCACCCAACCATCAAACACAACAAAGCCAAAGTTAAGGAAAAAGCAGAAATATTCAGAACCACTGACAGTGAAAACACACACCAATTGACTGACAACAGACTGACCAACATACACCAGTCCTGGTGACCACTCTCCATACCCATTAGTCCATGATGGGGTTGTGGCAGGGTACAAGCCCTCCACCAGCCCTTTGAGAACAAGAGGTGGCAAACAAAGCCTGCACAAGAGGTAGTCAAATCCAACAGGTAGTACTCATGGGGGTCCGGGCGTGGTCACAGGCTGCAATCCTAACACACACACACACACACACACACACACACACACACACAGAATGCGGGAGGCTCATATAATATAATAAATAAGAGGGAAAGTGAAATCAAAAGATACCCAAAGCAATCAAAAAACTATGGAAACAGGCCTTACACTGACTCTCTGTTCACAATACTTCGGTTGAAAAAGCAGCCATAGAAAACAGTAGCTTAAAAAGCTTAGAGCTGTAACTCAAGTATGGTGTTCCTGGACTAATTTAGCATTCCTCCTGTACTCTAGGGAAACAAACCTGTATGCCCCCATAAACCACATTACTACTCATGAAATCCACATACCGCTGTATTCCCATATATCATTGGCCTGTCTAGGAGAAGAATGTCCATGTAGTTGGCTCCAGTTCTTGCAAAAAAACACACAGAAACCTCCATAAGTCTGGGAGGCATGTAATTACAGCCTTGGACTACACCTAGAGATAGGAAAGTATAACCTGAGGCAGGGTGGCGGGGGGATATGGGCCAACGGGTTCTTGTATTCAGGTAGCAGATCCAGAGTGCACTATAAATAAAAAAGAAAGAGATCACATAAAGCAAACCCTGGTGCCCTGAAACAAGGAGTTCAGCCCAAGCCATGCACACTGAGTATTATGAGATAATTCAAGGAACTCGAGGCATAGAACAGAGGTAAACTTTCACAAACAACACTGCTGAAAAGCACTTAAGACACAGTCCATACTTACCATATTCTCATTCTCTCACCTTGCGGCAGAAGTCCTACAGGGCAGACTACGAGCTGAAATTTCTCTGTGCCAGTTCAGGAGGGCAGCCAGTGAACTAGTGTAGGTACAGTAGCAAAAATATGAAAAGCAAATGAAAATAATGGGAGGGAACAGGAAAATTGCAATAGCAGTCAGTGTACAAACATAGACCAGCTTTACGAGGCAGAGAGAAAGAAAATTGCCAAAAAGTCCCATAGGTTTATAGATAAAAAAGATGCAACCCATGACATATTATAGAGTCTTCGAGTCTCAGCATAACAAGCTGAGCAAGGCTACATAAACAAGAAACAGAGCTTCCCCCTCCCCCGGCAGGCTTGAAACTCCATGGAGAGCGGTTACCCCAGGAAAAATAACAACCTTCATCAAAAAACACCGGCACTAGAAACTGCTACACTAGCCCCCCTCCCAACCATTAACAAATATATAGGACCATAACCCAGTCCAGGAAAAAACAGTAGGAAACAGGTGCAGTTCAACAAGGGGAAACAGTCCCAAAACCAAACATCCAAACAGATGCATAAGGCAGTCAGTAAAGTTACCAAGTAAAAAAAAAAAATGGAACCACTGATAACAATAAATAGCATCTATCAAACATTACAATCTGTCATTTGTCCGAGGGCATTCAGGGCACTCCAGAGGAAATATCCATACTGTGAGACTGGTTTCTTCCCCCACGGCAATCTGGAAATAAATTTGGCAGCAGAGAGGGAAGTTCTTGCTTGGTTTGGTCTGCCGATTGAAATATTTTCTGAACATCCGGTAGTGAGACTGAAAAAGGAGCTGGATATAGCAGATGATAACGAATCTGTGCAGCTTGCAATCTGGAGAACAACTTATGGTATTCTCAATGCTTCTGCCTGACCGACAGACATAAATCCTGGAAGACAGAAATACGGCATCTGTCCCATTGCAACTCCTGGATGGACCGAATTTGATTAAGCATGTGCTGCTTCTGCAGATAGGTTCAGAAGTCTTAGGATAATGGGGCAAGGCTTCTCACCTTCAGTAGGTCTCGGCCAGTGGGAGCGGTGTGCCCATTCAGTTTTGTAGTTCGGTCCTTGTGGTGAGGGGCTGGCAATGTAAGCAATAAGACACAACAGGGTCTGCATGGAACATATTTAACTGCACGGCCAGGGGCTTAATAAGGCACGAGGTCATAGGCCGGGTGACTTTAGCTGCTGGCTGTGTGGTAAAATATGTTCCATGCATACCCTAGAGTGTCTTATTGTGCTTATAAAATGGGTACCTTTTTTTACTTTTGCAAGTCAGAAAAAAAACAAGTTGTATGCAGAATAACTAGATTTTCCTGTAGGAATTTATGATAAAATAGTCCTTCCGCCTACTAGATAATGACCTAATTTTGATTCATTCTGTGACATCAGACGTGACTGTGACTGTTGACACTTGACTACTACCACCTGTAGCCACAAAGTGTATCATTTTTAATTCTTCCCTCCCTCACCATACACAACACTTTTGTTTTTTTAGTTATTTTTTCTGCATCCACAACACAGCACTTCTGCCAACACTCACATTTTTCTTGACAGCAATGCAGACACGTTAGATTTCCAAGTGTACTGACACTGTAACCCAACTGTACCTCACCTCTGCTTCCATACCTGGCTGTTGACAGAGTCAGTGTTTTTTTTTTCTCCCATTGCACAACCCACGTCCAATGACAGCTCTGTAGGAGTGAGTGGGGACTCAGAAAAATGGCAGCACTATTACAAGAGAAATGGGTTTTTGTGTTTCATGCCCCCCCTCGGTATTTATGAGTGCTGCCTTCTCTTCCTGAGGCAACCGCAACAGACTGGAAAGTACTTCTGTGCCCAAGACCACATTTTGCTCAGGAGAAGGGAACATGTCAGCATTTTTCAATTAGGAAATGCAGCAGGTTGGGACTCAGAAGAGGAATTAGCAGCAAAGATAGCTGGAGTGAGCAAGCACGCTGTAGAAGCAGCATCACCATTGATATACTGGGAGGGACCAGTCAGTACTTTTTTTATTATTATTTAACTGTATTCAATTCAGGGGAAGTAAGAGGCACCAGCATTTCACTGATTAGCTGCAAGTACAGGATGAGCCGTCTCCATCTGCGCGAGGTTAAAAAAAATGACGGAATTTAAAAATGAACATTCTAACAACTGATTCATTTCTATGTAATGTGGTTCTGCTTCTGAGTTTTTATTATTATCTGTGCATGGAACAAATTTCCTGCACAGGTATTAACCAATTAGAAAGCAAGATTTTGTCTCCCCATTTTATAATTCTGCAACAATGTCTGGGTAAAAAGTAACATATCAGATCCCTCAGCCTGTTCTGGTATTCCAAGAATTACCAGATTGTTTCAATGGCTTCAGTCCTCCTGGTCCTCAAGCTGTTCCTCTAGCTTAGCAATTTTGCTCCAAAGGGCACTCACTTCAGGTTTTGTCCTGACTTGGGCTTTCTCAACCGAAATGATCCGGGCTTCGGCAACACCCACCACACGCTGGGTGAGCTCCTCTAGGGCAGGATGGAAGGATTGAACTTCAGCGGCAGTTTACATAATAGTGTCCTTAAGGCTGCCAACTTCCAATAAAAACTGGTCCAATGTCAGTGGTTCGAGCTGCAGAGAAGCTAAAGGGGTGAGGGTGACTTCTATAAATGACCACATAGGCTCTGGCTTCTTCTTGGCTAGTTATTGTGTTGCAGATGTAGAAGGGCCATGCTCTGAGTCTTTTTGAGGTTCCAGATCTACTTTTTGTATCTGCCGATATGCTGTAGGGAGTAAAGGGGTGAGATGGTGTAGTCTGTCACCAAAAAAAGCTGCAAAAGTCACCAAATAAATGAAATTTGTAGCGAGGGCTAGCAGAGGCTTAAAATCCTGCTGCTACTCCTGCAAAGGAATCACGTGACTCCAAGGAAGTAGAAAGAGTGGTGGATGCCTGAAACAGTCTTTCAGTGGAGGTGGTAGGGGTGAAAACAATTGTGGGGTTCAAGAATGCAGGGGATGGACACAAGGGAATCTTAGGGGAAAGGAAGAGGGTGATGGATAATGGACCAGAGATCAAGTAGGATCTGCAGTGATACTATAGGCAGAGAGAAATGGGCAGACTAGATGAGCTAAGCAGTCCTTATCTGCCAAGCAAATTCTATGTTTCTATGTCATTGGTTTTCAAAATTGACAAGCAATTAAAACAATGAACACTGGGTGGAAAAAAGCATGCACTGATATGGAGCCCTAAACAAGGATAAAATAGAGATATTTTAAAACAGACACACAAAATAATACACTGGGGTGATTACACAGACTTCACACAAGCCCAAATGCACAATTATATTAACAAGCATTTGTCAATGCTGAATGTTTGCTTGCTGGCATTGGCATTGGTAGTGTAGAAGTTACAGAGCTGCATAATAGGAATGGCAGCGAAGTATTGAACTGAAGCCAACCTCACCACCACCCTGCAGAGAGTGACAGGCATTGGGGTGTGCCTTTGGGTCATCAGGCATAACGATCATGCCATTTCACCACACCCTACCCTACAGACACTGACAAGTGTCACGGTGTGCCTTGGGGTCTTTGCCCTTATGTGCACCCCATTCCATCAGGAAATATGGTGAGATGGGTGCAGTATAGGAGAATGGGGTGAAGTTTGGGCCCGAAGAGTCCGAGGCACACCTTGATGCCTCTCACTGGCTGCAGGATGTGGGTGGGGGTGGAATGGTATGAGCATGACAGGCAAGAATCCCAAGTCACACCCCTGATGCCTGTCATACTCGACAGGGTGGGGCGTTATGATCGGAAACCCTAAAGCCTCAGGCATTCGTTGGTATTTTCACTCCAAATTTTCAACATGTTTTTTTTGTGACCCCCACCTCATGAACAGTGGCAATATCAGTTTGTTAGCCAAAAACTGCTTTTGCACAGTGACTATGGCATTTGGCACCACAGGTGCAAAAACACATTCCGAACAGGATGTGAAAAATGACAGCGGTACTGTTCATGGGGAGGTGTAAAAAATGGCAATGTTGAAAATCTGCTGTGAAAATCTTTAAAAAACTGGTGAAGTCACGAGCGTGCATAGAAACTGTGCAACGCACACCTGTAATGAAACTAGTTTGGGGATTTTTTTATAGCAGATTGTTAACACACGCATTTTGGGACCTCCGATCATGAACAGTGTCAGTGTGATTTTCTTTATCTGTCCCGAACAATGATTTCCCACAGCGACCACGCATTTCTGTGCTGAAAGTGTGAAAACACATTTCGGCCATGTTGTGGAAAATGACAGCTGAACTGTTCATAAGGAGGTGTGGAAAATGCCACTGGTGAATATCTGACCGAAAATATTACAAATTCATGAACTTACGAGGGTGCATGGAAACTGCGCAATGCTCACTTGTAACACAGTCATTTTATGGAGTTTTGTCACCAAATTTCCAACATAGCCATTTTAAGACCTCTGCTCATGACCAGTGTCACTGTGATTTTCGTAATCTGTCCCAAACATTGTTTTCACACACCGACTGTACCATTGTGTGCTACATGTGCGGAAACGCATTTTGGGCAAGTTGTGAAAAATGGTAGCTGCACTGCTCATAAGGAAGTGCGGTAAAATGGCACTGTTGAAAATCTGGTGTGCAAATATTACAAATTTGCAAACTTGCCAGCGTGCGGAGGAACTGCGTAACGTGCACTCCTAAAACAGTCATTTTTGGGAATTTTTTCACCAAATTTTCAACATAGCCATTTAAGACCTCTGCTCATGACCAGTATCACTGTGATTTTCTTAACGTGTCCCATACATTGATTTCGAGACACCAACTGCGCCATTGTAAGCTACATGAGCAAAAACATTGTGGGCGAGATGTGAAAATGACAACTGTACTGCCTCATAAGGAGGTGTGGTAAAATGGCAATGTTGAAAATCTGGAGGAAAATATAAAAATTTGTGAACTTATCGAGCGCAGTATAGAACCCTGCAACGTTGCTGAAACAGTTACTGTAGGATTTTCACCAAATTTTCAACATAGCCATTTAAGACCTCTGCTCATGAACAGTGTCACTGTGATTTTCTTAATGTGTCCTGTACATTTATTTCAGACACCGACCGCGCCATTGTGCACTACATGGGCGAAACAGATTTTGATGATGTGGAAAATGACAGCTGTACTGTTCATAAGGAGGTGGTAAATGGCAATGTTGAAAAATCTGGGTGAAAATACTGAAATTTCAAGAACTTATTGAGCGCATGTGAGGAACTGGCGAGAAGACACTCATAAAACAGTCATTTTTACGAATTTTTTCACCAAATTTTCAACATAGCAATTTTGGACCTCTGCTCATGAACAGTGTCACTGTGATTTTCTTAATGTGTTCATAGCATTGATTTCGCACACCGACTGTGCCATTATGCACTACATGGGCGGAAACACATTTTGGGTGAGATGTGAAAAATGACAGCTGTACTGCTCATAAGAAGGTGTGGTAAAATGGCAATGTTGAAAATCTGGAGTGAAAATATTGAAAATTCACGAACTTATGAGCGTGCATAGGAACTGCGCAACGCACGCTCATAAAACAGTAATTTTTAGGAATATTTCCACCAAATTTTCAAAATAGGCTTTTTGAGAGCCCACCTTATAAACACTGGCAGTGACATTTTGCTAATCATTCCAGAAAGGTGATTTCACGCAGTGGCTGTGAAATCACCCATCGGGCCCTAGTAACACCATGACAGTGACAGCATTCATGAGAAGGGGTCCCAAAAACCCCATGTTGAAAATTTGGTGCAAAAATTCCAAAAAATGCCTGAGATATGCAATAAAGTTGAAAAAACCTTATCTATTCCATTATACAGCTTACCGGCATTTCCTCAGTTTGCGTTGGCTTTGAAGAGTGCAGATAGCTCGTCCTCCAAGATCGCCGTACAGCTCCGGAGGGCATGGAGTGGGGTGGGGAGGCAGGTGCGCAGGGCGGGTGCGGTGGGGCAGGGAGACTGCGAGGGACCATTTTTATTTACAGTTTTTTTTTTTTAATTAAGACGACGCTGGATGTCTGCCACGCTGGTGGGTCTGGGCATGGCAGCTGGAAGGATGTTGGTGGGGGTAGTGAGCCGATCGGGATTGGGCAATCGCCGCCATAACATCATTTTTGCCATGCTAGTGGCTCACAAAGGCAGCACCTGGATGCTTGGGGGTGCAGCCAAAGGGGATTGGGCACTTCGTCGGACATAACATCATTTTGCCACGCTGGGTGGGCTCCCAGTGTGGCACCTGGATGCTTTGAGGGGTGGGGGTGTGCTGGCCGATGGGATTGGGCATCCCCATTGGCTGTACAATTTGGGGGAAGGCATGAGCACGCAGTGTGCGTGGAAGTAGCATGTGTGTGTGGGGGAGAGCTCTGCTCACTCAAGCGGAGCTCTCCCGTTCAACTGTATGCCACTGCATTTTCAGCTGTCATAGACAGCTGGAGCAGTGATTAGCGCTCTGCGACCGCGCCTGCAAACACACTGACTGAATTGGAAGAGGCTGACATACCTCTGGAAAACTCGGATGATGGCACTATGTTTCTTGCACATGCGTGCAAGCAAACATAAAAAGGTATGACAACATTGTTATGTTCATTTTAAACCAGTTTAGTAACCATGCCTACTATGGTTAGAGTTTACACTATCACCATGATAAAATCTCTTTTGAAAACTATTGTTGAGACAACTTAGTGAGCTAGTCTTAACAGTGGTTTAACCCCGTTCTCCAGCTGTCCATGTTTCCACAGACAAACCTGGTTGTTCATGGACCTCCATGGTCATCTCTGCTCTTCCTTTGATTTTTGTTTCCTTGCATGCATGTGCAAGAAACATAATGACACCATATGAGTTTTCGTAGGTGTGCTTCCCCCACTTCCAGTGCGCTGCTCACTTTTGTCAGCACTGACACACCGTGCCAATGAATATCCAAGCTGTCTATGACAGCCATTCAGATGCAGTGGGATACAGTTGAAAGTGAAAAACTACTGCAATCAGCAGTTGTGTAGGAAATTTTCATACTGCCATTGGCAGGTAATTTACATACTGCCATCAGCAGTATGCAAAGTGCCTACACGCACCACTGCATCCTGAACGCAGCTGTCATAGATAGATCCCTTGTTTTCAAGTTCCCCCCTTCCCAAACACTCAAGTAACATGCTGGAAGCCCACCCCAGAGTGTTCATGCGCCCCCCCGCCACACATCTTATGGCTGATGGGGGTGTACAATCCCCCTTCGGCTCCGCTGCCACCCCAGACTTCTAGGTGCCATGCTGGGAGCCCACCCCAGCGTGGCAAAAGTCAGAATGGTGACGGGGGTGCCTAATCCCTCATCAGCTCCACAGAACTCCCCCCCCAAAAAAAACTGATTTACAGTTGCCACGCTGGGAGCCCACCACAGCGTGGCAAACATCTGTATGGCTGATGGGGGTGCCCAACCACCCATCAGCTAGACTGACGCTAAAAAAAAATTCAGCTGCCACGCTGGGAGCCCATCCCAGCGTGGCACAAGTCCCGTGTCGTCTTTCTAAAAAGAAAAAAAACACCTGAAAACAAAAAAACAGTCCCTCATTGATTGTCTTGCCCCTTCCCAACCCACACCCACCCTCTGCACATCCACCTTCCCACCCCGACCCCATACTTACCTCCGGAGTCCAGCACGATGATCTCTGGTGGACCGGGAACATGTCTGCACTCTTCAAAGCTGACCGCGAACTGAAGAAATGCCGGTAAACTGTATAATGGCATAAATGTTTTTTTTCAACTTTGGTGCATATCTCATCCATTTTGGGGAATTTTTTCACCAAATTTTCAACATGGAGTTCTTGGGGCCCCACCTCATGAACTCAGTCACTGTCATTTTGTTATTCGGTCCCGAAAGGTGATTTTGGGGTCACTGCACAGAACCACCTTTTGGGACTGAGTAATGAAATGGCAGTGTCACAATTCATGAGGTAGGCCCCTCAAATCCCCAAAATGACTGTTTTACGAATGTGTGTTGCGCAGCTCCTATGTACACTCATAACTTCACAAATTTTTTATATTTTCACTCCAGATTTTCATCATTGCCATTTTACCACACCTCCTTATGAGCAGTGCAGCTGTCATTTTTCATATCTTGCCCAAAATGTGTTTTTATGCATGTAGCACCCAATGGCGCGGTCAGTGTGCGAAATCAATGTTAGGTACAGATTAAGAAAATCACAGTGACACTGTTCATGAGCAGAGGTCTTAAAATGGCTATATTGAAAATTTGGTGACAGAAGTCCATAAAATGACTGTGTTACGAGCGTACATTGCACCGTTTCCATACACCCTCGTAAGTTCACGAATTTGTACTATTTTCAGTCCAGATTTTCAACACTGGCATTTTTCCACACCTCCTTATGAACAGTACAGCTGTCATTTTTCACACCCTGGCCAAAATGTGTTTTTGCACTTCCAGCGCAGAAATGCGTGGTCGCTGTGGGAAATCAGTGTTCAGGACAGATTAAGAAAATCACAGTGACACTGTTCATGAGCGGAGATCCCAAAATGCCTGTGTTGACAATCTGCTGTAAAATATCCCCAAACTAATTACATTATGGGTTTACATTATGGGTGTGCGTTGCACAGTTTCTAAGCACACTCGTGACTTCACCAATTTTTTTATATTTTCACTCCAAATTTTCAACATTGCCATTTTTTACACCTCCCCATGAACAGTACAGCTGTAATTTTTCACTTCTTGTTCAAAATGTGTTTTTGCACCTGTGGTGCCAAATTGCGTAATCACTGTGCAAAATCAGCTTTCAGCTAACGAACTGCTATTGCCACTGTTCTTGAGGTGGGGTCACAAAAAACCCATTTTGAAAATTTGGAGTGAAAATACCAACAAACACCTGGGGCATTAGAGTGTCTGACCATCATGCCCCACCCTGTAGAGACTGACAGGCATCACGGGTGTGACTTGGGATTGCCACCTGTAATGTTCACGCCATTCCACCACCACCCGCACCCTGCAGCCAGTGACAGGCATCGGGGTGTGCCTTGGACTCTTCGGCCCCAAAGTTCACCCCATTCTCCTATACTGCACCCATCTCACTGTATTTCCTTATGGAATGGGGTGAGCATAAGGCCCAAAGATCCCAAGGCACACCGTGACACTTGTCGGAGTCTGGAGGGTAGGGTGTGGTGAAATGGCATCGCCATTATGCCTGACAACTCAAAGGCACACCCCAATACCTGTCAGTCGCTGCAGGGTGGTGGTGAGGTTGGTTCAATACTTCACTGCCATTCTTATTATGCATCTCTCTTAACTCCTACACTACCAATGCCAATATCAGCAAACAAACATTCGGCATTGACAAATGCTTGTTGTCCATGGCACCTCTCTATGCGGTTTGTCCATGATTCATAGACGTGACTGTCCACAGAAGAGTATACACGCAAATTCCTGGAAAATCACACCATCATAAGAAACTAAATGGGGGGAACTAAGGCCATTTTCAGTTTGGTAAATGAAAGAAATATGATGCCAATAAAATAAAGTGTGAAATTATTTCAAATGCTAACAATTGTCCATGATCTTACCACTGTGTTTTTTTAATCAAATCATTTGATAAAGGTTTATGTGGTTTGATTTTAAGTTAAGTTACTTATCAAAGTCATTCCATAAAGTGCCTATTTAAGATTTAACTGTGGATGTTATATTGCTTAAAAATATAAGCATTGTATTTGTCACATTAGTAGTTTCTTTATTCAGCTTGTGGTATAGATTATAAAACTGTGTGAAACATTTCCAGTAGTAGATTTAGGCCCATTTTAGGATGGATCAACTTAAACCCTGTAACAGGAGTCTAGATAATTTAGTAAGGTGTTAAATGTATCAGTCGTAAGTGTAAGGATCAGAGTGAAAGATACAGATGAATTTATTTCTATTTACTCTCATCTTTTAGTTTATGTCAGCTCTTATTTCAGCACCTTACTGTAAATGACAGCTACAGCATTTCTTTTTCAAAGTAAAAATGTGTTTCTATAATTGGAAGGCAAGCCCTGTAGTTCAATGAACAAGCAGCCAGCCACTCCCACTTCCTGAGCTATATAAGCAGTTCCCTTCAGCCTCACTGTGAAGCACTTTTTCTTTGCAGCCGGAGGCTCTGTTGGTTTGTCCTCTGAGATGGCTGAGGCCTACCCTCCCCCCACTGTTTCTGTGTGTCTTTGCTGGACTTCTGTGTTTGTTTTCCTGCTTCTGGTTTGTAGCTTTCCTCCGGCTGTGTGCTTCCCTATGTTTTGTGTCTCTTGTTTTTGGGCCTTGTTCCCTGTTTTGCTATGTTTTGTTTTTGTTTTTTTGGGGGGCTTTGTTTCTAAGCTCCTAGCATACTGCTACTCAGAGCTCATGCTACTGCTTTTAGTTACCTACAACTGTAGCCACTGCTACTGTTTACTCCAATTACTACTGTACCCTGTGCTTGTGTTTTTACACTGCTCACCACACTTAAACTACTGCAATGCAACTGCAATCATCTGTGTGTTTTAGTTCAATCATAGCTGCTCCATGATGCATACTCAGTTCTTTTCACCTGACACAGTTTACTCTGACTGCAGCTGTGCTGCTCATTCCTGCTCTCATTCTACTTGCAGCTTCATTGCACTGCCTGGCTACACCTGCTTTCAGAGCATTGTCTCCATGTTTTATTGCAGTTACAACTCTGAGGTCAGCCAACTAAGCTCCTGCTGAGGCTGTTAATATAGCTTATATTATTAAATCTTGCCTCGACACAGAAAAATCCTCAGAGCATTTGTCACCTTGATTTGGCTAGTCATGTCTGGCTGGCTTACCCCCAATTTAGTGCTGTTTCATTGCTATACAGTATGTTATGCAGACCTCTGTGCAGGTTCACCTATCGCTACTACTGCTTATTGACCTACGTACAGGTTCAAGCTTGCTTACTCTGTCATTGCTCATTGCTTACACAGATCATTGCTTCATGCCTACTGCCATCCCTCGCCTTCAGCCTTCGGGATTCTGCTGCACTCAATTCTGTATTCGACCTTGCAAGGTCTCAGCACTCAATGCTCATTTCAATCTCAGCATGCCATGCTCATTCAGCTCACCAGCTTTTCAGCTCTCAATCAATTCTAGGGCATGCCAGCCATTCTATTTTGGTGCAGGGTTCCTGCAGCTCGTGGTCTCACTCTGCATTTAGTCCGCATCTTGAGCATGTCCAGCTTGGGGCCGGATCCTTCTCACCCGGCCCATAGCTGGGAATGTCCTTATCCTGGGCTTGGCTTTAGCTGCCTGCTATGTGACAGCAACTCCTGGTGTAGAATTTAAGACTAGTGGTGAAGGGTGGAAAAAGTTACCTCAGTTAATTCTAGTGTTCCACTATAATGGTAAGCCATCGACTTTAATGGTTTCCCTAGCAAGGCACCTTCACCGCGTTCTCCTACAACTGCCTCTGGTTCACCTGGTTTGAGTTTAGGGTGGGTCAGCCAGGTGAGTGCCTCAGCAGTTGTTGCTCTCCTCCTGTGCCTTGGATGCATGTATCATTGCAAAGTTTTCTTGTAACCTTCCAAGGCGTTACTGCTAGAGGGTTTGAGTGAGAGCCTTCTTCCAACTTGGAATATTTTCCACCTCCCTTTAACTGGGTTTTCTAAATTGCAGTTGCAGAGCCGTCACTAAATAAACTATCCCAAGCCTGGAGGGAAGGCAATCTAAGCCTTGGATCCCCAGAGATTTCCTCCTCATAGGGTTTTTTCTCTCCTTCATTGCCTCAGGTCATAACTGCTAGTTAGCATAGTAGTGTCTTCTAGTTATTTAGGTAGGTTCTGCTGTTGGAGGTGGAGGATGTCCTTCTGTTCCCTCTCTCCTTAAAGAATCCCCTAATTCTCAATACAGACCAGTAGTATCATGCTACACAAATATGGGCATTTCATTACATTATCAAACTGAGCATCTGATTATGTTATCAACCTGTCTATGCTTCTCTACTACTATGTCACAGTTACTGCTACTACATTGCAGTTACTGTTTGCTGAGATGCTTCAAGTTGCCTCATTCTTTTGGGGTATGTTTGCTCTACATTTCTTTTGGGGATTCCTAAGGTACCTTTAGCCACAGGAATCATTCCGTGGCACCTTTAGAGGTGGAACCCTCTCCGAGGGCTCCTTGCCTTTCATACCCCTACAGGGTGGTAATTCCTCTGGAATAGAGAGTGTGAATGGCCAAAACCAAACTAACACAGTTGCACAAGCATAACACTATACTGGCTGCACAGGACATTGAATGTATAATGGGGACCAGTGACCATCACACAGTATGGGTTGACATAAGAACAACAGTGGAATCCAGCCACACTAGGGTGAAGGTCCTGGATTTCAGAAAGGCTGACTTTATAAAGATGGGTGAATGCATCCAAGAAGACCTGGTGGGGGCAGATGTCAAGAGGGGGCAGAGGAAAAATAGGCCAGAATAAAATAGAGCATAGTAAAGGTTATAAACGTGTACATCAGGCAAATAAGCAAAAGCAGAAGTAGGAGGAGACCATAATGGTTCTCAAGCGAAGTAGCAGAAAAGGTAAGGGCACAAACAGTAGCATTCAGAAGGTATAAGGAGGCCCAGAGAGAGGAGGAAGAGAAGTGTATCTGGGGCAATGGAGGGAGGCAGGCAAGGCAGTAAGCAACGCACCAGCTGAGGAAAGAATAGCCCAGACAGTATCAAAGGGGGATAAAACATTTTTCAGGTACAGTATATCAGCGGGAAAAGGAAGACCAAGGGAGGGATTGTATAGTTAATAAAGGAGGCAAAGTGCTATTCTGAGGAGGACAAAGAAAAGGCAAATATCTTAAATAAATATTTCTGCTCAATATTCACAGTTGAGGGGGAAGGGGAGGGACCACAAATAAGCACCAAGATATTGAGAGCGAGGGAAATGGACACCAGTCCCTTTTCAGAGGAGAGGGTCAGGAAAGCACTTGCTAATGTAAGGGTGGACAGAGCCATGGCGCCATACAGGGTGCATCCACAAGTGTTAAAGGAACTCAGGGAGGTGCTAACGTCACCCCTGACAAACTTGTTTAAAAGTTCACTAGAGATCGGTGTGGTCCTGGAGGACTGGAGAAGGGTAAATGTAGCACCACTTCACAAAAGTGGTAGCAAGGAGGAGGTGGTAAATTACAGGCCTGTAAGCCTGACATCTGTAGTATTGAAATTGATGGAAACACTATTCAGAGAAGAAGCAAGATATACTGTTACTACAACCACAAAAATCCTGTGGGAGGAGGGAGAAGAGAGATAGCTGAGAAAAGGATACTGTAGGGTACAGACTATACAAAGAGATTGTAACAGAGTAATAAGGAAGGGGAAAAAATGGACTTGAAATCAAACTAACAAAAAATAAATCTCACCCCAAACTGTTATATAGATACATTAATTCAATAAAACAATAGTAACACAGTAGGCCCAATTAAATCAAAGAAACCATTTTTCATAGAAGAAAAGTACATGGGGTGGAGATGTTAAACAATAACTTGTAAAGTAAAATATATGTCCCACCAGCTATAGTAAACAAACAGGAATCTGACATCTCAGACCTTATCTTTCTTTCTTTCTTTCTTTCTTTCTTTCTTTCTTTCTTTCTTTCTTTCTTTCTTTCTTTCTTTCTTTCTTTCTTTCTTTCTTTCTTTCTTTCTTTCTTTCTTTCTCTCTTTCTTCTTCAACAGGGATAACCCCATGAGATGCAGCATCTTGTTATCAAGGAGTCCCTGGGAAGGTAGCAACAATCAGCAGACTAACATAGTCCAGCACGAATCATTACATACAAGCGAAAATATACACTGGAAAAACAAACAAGTTCTAACGGTAACTACAGCTGAACAGTAATCAAAACAAGCTGACAAAGTGGTCCACTGCCAACAAACGGCATGAACATTGTTATGCAACATAATCATGGTCAGAGAGAGGGGGATCCTCAACCAAACTGAATCGGGGTGTTCAAAGGTGGCTGTAAAGGCTGGACTTGAACACTTGCCAGCCGGAAGTATACAAATGTGTTTGGATGGTACTGTTCTTATTTGTAAAACTGAAAATAACAGTGACCTAGAATACAAATCACAAACAGACTTTATTATTCTACCAAAACTGTTCATAAAATTAAAGCTGGATCTGAGTGCAAAAAACCCTGCAGATAATGCTTAATGAAACAAGAATCAAAAAAAAAACTATTTGGCACCAGAACTAGAGATCAGTTTCCAAAATGGAACAACATTGGTGCACACAGACTCGTATGAATATCTGGGGATTAAAATAAATAACTGACTCAGCTTTAGCATTCATATCAGTAAAACCATTAACAAAGTTAACATCAGATTAGGGGTGCTACAAAGAAAGGCTTATGAAATACCCAAATATTCTAGAAATAAAATAGCATTGCCACTAGAGATGCAGTGAATTTAAATTCTGCCGGTGAAGTGTCCGCAAAGTGGGCTCTTCGCGTTGCCACTCCGCTACATGGAGTGGGCAATGCGAAGTGCTCACTCCACCTTGTAATTACCACTTCATGTTAAGGTGGAATGACAACACGAAGTAAGGAGAAGTTGCTGTTTTCAATGGACTTTGCCATGCTCTTTAGCCATAGCCAGGCAGGAAAAGAAAGGAAGTGAGTCATACAAGCAGACACTTTCACTTTCTCCTGTGCAGACGGAGACAGACAGAGAGAAGTGTGTTGTTTTATCACTGCTGAGACTTGGAGATCAGAGCAAGAAGGAGATTTAAACTTTGATTTAGACCCAACAGCTTTTTTAAAAGTTAAATTTTTTTATCTTTTCTATACTCTTTTTTACTTAATTAGTTCTTTCTGTAAATTTATTTTTCTTACCTTTATAAGTAGTTGGTTGTTTGTCTGTGTCTGTGTGACTGTATGTATGTTGTGTGACAGTGTGAGTAGTCATTGCTCAAACTGAGGAAGTGCAGTAGGAGAGACGAACCAGGGTGAGGGAATGTCTGGGGTGGGGGCAGCTCTGGGAGAGCATGGTACTGGTAGCATCATACCATGTGCATGCGTGGTGAGCATGGCCACTGGTTCCTGTTGGACTGATTGAAAATTCTGAGTGTCCCCCCCCCCCAGAAGCAGGACCGGACCAGCACTGCCTACTGACTCAGGCAGTTGAACCACCACCACCACCATGTCCAGCACCAGCTTCAGAACCAGGTCCTCTGGAACAGGATGTGCCTTTGCCCCCGAGCCCAGGTGTGGATCCCAACCCTGCTGAGTACTGTGACCAGCCAGCTGCCTGTTCATCTGGCCCTTCCCTGTCTGTGACTGGTTCTCCCTGCACCTCCATTGTTTGGCAGTTTTTTGACTGTATCAGGGTGACATAAGCATGGTCAGGTGCTGCCTATGTGAGGTGGAAGTGCGTCACGGCCCCCAGGGGACTCACCTGGGGACTGGGGGCCAGTGCACCCATATGCTCAATCACCAGCATTTGGAGTGGCAGGCTGCCACAGAACGGGCCATGCCTGCACCTGCTGGCCCTTCTGTGGCACAGGGTGCAGCTGTGCATGGTGGCAGCCCTAAGAAGAGGAGGGCCAGAGCACCTCCTGCTGCTCCACCAGCAGGTCAGCCTGTAGAATGTCTGGACCCCAGAGAACTGTGTGTAATGCAGGCTGACTTGACAGTTCTCTGGAGTGCCATTGAGGAGAACAATGAAAGGGTGAGTGCTATTGAGCAGCAGCTGGATTGTATAGAGGGACATCAGTTGCAAATTATGTCCATGCTGGAACTGCTGCTGGATCACCATGGGACTCCACATTAGTTTTTTTCCCCCTCACACCATGTGCCCCCCCACACCTTCCTTGCAGTGTTATGAAATCAAAAACACAAATCCAGGCACTCACCACCACAAAAGAACTTGGCCCAGAAGGGAAACATTTTAAAAGGATTTATTGAATTGCCTGACGCGTTTCTGGTCTCACTGGACCCTTTATCAAAGGCTAAATGAGGCAGAAAAAAAACACACACATATATAACCTTAGAATAGATCACATGACAAATTACATCAATTAAAAAACACAAATAAAATGTGTCTAACAATGAAGCAGTACTACATTCCTCCATGGAATTCTATATATCTAACAGGCAGAACACTAATTACTTCAAACATTCAATGAATAAAAACAGCAGTACTAGTTTAACAATTATACATCATTAGAAAACACATCAAATCAAACATGTCTAATAATGATATCATTAGTACCTAAAGTCCACATGCAAGGGAAGGAACATAGAAGTGTGGGGGGGGATTTACAAAAAAGGGGAAGAAAAACCAGCTTCGCTTTCTCAATAGACTAATGTCTTTCTTCTAAAAAAGGCTTTAGATCAAAATTACCATTTAAACCTGGACTAATAGTTGTTTTTAATTGCAAAATCCAAAAAGTTTCTCTTTTAAGAATCAAATTTCTATAATTAAACCCCTTAGGTTTCCAAGAAGTCCTAGTGCGAGCTCCTTTGTGGTTTTTCAGTGTTATAAAATGTATTCCTCCACCATCCCTGCCCCTTGTATGTAATTATGCCCTTTTTTTGTTGTCTTCTGTATACATGACACTTTGTATTCTGGTCCCTTTCCTTCTGTTAAGTGTGTGTGTGTGTGTGTGTGTGTGTGTGTGCACTTTTTTTGGTGCCTCATTAATGTTTACTTTCTGTCGAGGAGTGTTTGTGGAAAAGCAGACTGAGCAGTGCAAGTATACTGTGCTAAACTGCATGTGTGCAGTCAGTCTTCTTTCCTGTCTGTGTATGTACTGCAGACAATGTCCAATTCCCTGACTTAAAAACACTTATTAATGAGTACAATGGTGGGGCGGTGAAGCCTGGAGAAATACTACAAAACAGACTTACAATACATCCAAGTAACTAGTAAATAAATTAATGTAGTGATTCATGACGTGACCATGAATCATGATTTGTGACTGCAGTTGTGACCATGATGATGAAGAATGTGATTCGAAGTCGACGCCAATGGTGTAAGATAAATATGGAACTATACTGGAAACACAAATGCCTACGGCTGTACTTCCCCAACTGAGCTGTAGCACAAAACTCCCTGACTTAAAAACATATATTAATGAGTACAATGGTGGGGTGGTGAAGCATGGAGAGATACTACAAAACAGGCTTACAATACATCCAAGTAGGTAGTAAAAAAAATTAATGTTGTGATTCGTGAGTGATGTGATAGTGAATTGTGATCTGTAACTCCATTTGTGACCATGATGATGAAGAACGTGATTTGTATCATGAGTGACTCATGAACGTGATGATGGTCCTGACTTAAAAACGCATATTAATGAGTACAATGTCCATGCAGAATTATGCACCACTTTAGTCCAGTACTCTGAAGGGAAGTCAAAGAAACAACTGTGACTTAAGCTACAGATGGAGATTGAGCCCTAAAGAGATGCAAATGCACAGACAGATTAAGATTGTGCTGCACACTGAAGAGATGCAGACGCAAAGGCACAACTCCTAACCAGTGCTCACCATCAGAAATTCAAATCTGGAAAGGAATACCTTTGCCGGTTGGGGTGGGCCACGGGGGGGACAGTGTGCTGCACTGCTGCAGTAACAGTCACCAGTACTAGTACCAGTAAAGATACACAAAGTGCAAAAAAATCACACAGCTGCAGTGGCTAGCAGGTTCACATTGCTGAAATTACTATGTGGCACAATAAAAGGTGTCTGATTTCATGACATGCGTCAGACACATACTCACACACACTAGCAATGTCATAGCAAATGAAAACTTCAGTAATATAACCACATATTTCAAACAAACTAAAATTATGCACTGCTGCATCACAACAATCAGCAAAAAAATGGCAAGAATTATTGAAAATATTACTGTGTGTACATTAACACGGTTATACAAAAAAAAATCACCAAAACAGAAAGAACAGTCTTTTTCTCCAAGTTAATTTACCTACACCACAGATAAGCCCCTTCCCAAAGCACACTTTCACTGTCTCTTACTACACAGACTCAATGTTGTACATTAATATTCAAAATCCACACACGAACAATAAACGCTCGATGATATGAGCACAGGAGGTTTTCCGACAATCGATGAACTAAAGTTTGAGCAAAAAAAAAAAAATTACTAAAAAAAGGCTTTTTGAACAGCTTTTAGAAGGTTTGAATTACAGCGAGCTCTCAGAGCAGACTGTCACCTATCCTACAGCTCCTACACCCACTACCCCGAACTGAGGCTGTGCAGAAAAATCTAGAGCCCATGTGACCTGAAATCTCATGAATCATTGTAAAATTTGCCTTCGGAACATAAAAACAAGGTGAAGTGAGGTGAAGTGCATTGTTTTCAATGTACTTCACCTAAAGAGTTGGTGGAGTAGTGGTTTGGAAAGGTGGAGTAACGCAAAGTCAGTTTTCAATGGACTTCGCGTTACCCATTATAACGTGAAGTATTGCTGGGCACTCCGCGAATCACTTTTGCTTCGTGATTCACTTTGCAGAGTGGAGTGGGACCACTTCACCCCTCTCTAATTGCAACTGTAGTGCCTCAAACTTGGGGGCACCACGAAGAGTAATGGGACCATTCCCCTACCCAGGGATTAGAATTTTTTCTCTTTATCTTTTTTTTGGGAAGGCTCCCTTTCGCTCCTCCCCTTTGTTCAGTTCACACCCTTGGCACAGCGGGGGGCTCAGGGTAGGACACAGCCCTTGCAGGAGACCATCCCCAGGGCCAAAATGACCCAGTTCTCTGTCTGCTATACAGTACGCCCCCGCCCTAGAAAAGAGCCTGGGTATTGGCTGTGAGTAGAAGTTGTGGCTCCTCCTACATTGCTCCCCTACAGCATGAGTCTGCTGGCAGCAGTAGCAGTTGGGTCGGAGTGACAGTTTCCTGATACAAATGGTTCCACTCTGCCTCCCTCATGAGTGCTGCAAGCCAGCATTGGTAGTGGGGATGGATTTTAGTGGAGGATGGAGGCATGCAGCATTGATTTTGGTCAGATGAAAACACATGCCTCAGACCTTTTGGTTCCATCTCGTCAGCAGCAGGAACAACCCCAAGAAGCTAGGTGGGAGCACAACTCCCTGGCCACTCCTCCGTGTCCCACAACAGCTGAAGCAGCCTGGCCTGTGGTGGTGAGTGGGCTGTGTACCCAATCTGTTTTTCTTTTTTAATTTAAAGTTTATTGATACATTTTCCACAATAAAAGGCAGTTTAAGTGACAGTGACAATGACATTCCGGTACAATGTAATGGAATAACAGCCTAACCACCCTACCCTCCCCTTACTGCAGTAACCCAACCTAGTACCCATCAATGTCAAGCTCCTTACTTGAGATCTTACATGACAATATAGTCTGAGATACCCTTAGACTTGAACCAGAGAAATTAGGGAATGAAGGGGATCCCAGATTTTAGTATACGCTGTCATTCTATTATGGAAACTAGTAATCGCTCTTTCTGTGCGCAGATTGGACAGAATTTCTTTTACCCATTCCTGAACAGATGGGGAGGACCCATCTTTCCAGTGACGAAGAATAAGCTTCTTAGCTGATAAGGCAATCATAGAAATATGGAATTTTCGTACCTTAGCTCTAATAGATGATAAGTCCCCTAACAGGCAGATCTCAGGAATGAAGTATTCATGAAGGCTCAGCAGGGGGTCCAAGGAAGTTTTAATCGAATCCCATAAGGGGGAAATTTTAGGGCAGGACCAAAACATGTGGAGAAGTGTACCCTCTTCCTGCAAACATTTATTGCATATATTGGAATTCAGGTAGCATCACTTCTGCAATTTAACCGGGGTGTAGTACAAATTATGTAAGATATGATATTGCATGAGACACAGTCTGTCTTGAGGAATGTATTTATGACATGATCTCCACAAAGAGTGCCAATCCAAATAATGTTGAGGGAAAAAATTATTCCAGAATCTTGTAGGCCCAAATGGACCCCCATATTTTTTGTAAAACAAAACCTGATATAATTTAGAGATTACACCTGAAGATCCAGAGAGTGGGGAAACCTCAGGTATCAAAGACGTGATGGTTTGGGAGGGAGGAGTATTGCCAAAGGTAATTACAAGTAAATGCTTTAATTGTATAACTTTGAAATGGGATGAAACCGGAATGAGAAATTTCTTAATAATATCTTCCACTGATAACCCATGCCCCTCTCAATCCGTAAAAGAGAAAAGCTTCCCATCTCCCAATTGCGACAACCATTGATGGGAAATCTGGTTCTTATTAATAGTGAATGATGGGGAGCTCCAAATAGATTAGGCCAGGTCTTGATGAGGGGAATATTGTAAAAATGAACACATTTGAGAATAAATCTTTAAAGAGGTCATTATTATGGGGCACTTTTCGGTCATGCGTACCTAGGAAAACTTAAGGAAAAATAGTGTAAGAGGGTCGAAGTTCTTGGACTTAATTGCATCTAGTTCTATTCTGAGCCAAACCGGTTGCTCCTTTTCTAGGCTGGGAGATACCATCTCAAACATTTTGCAAGGTGACTAGCCCAGAGATATATGGCCAGATGGGGAATTCGTAAACCCCCCTCCAATTTCGGGGCTGCCAGTTTATGATAAACCAACCGAGGACATATGTCAGCCCAGATAAATCTAGTGAATACACCATGTGCCTTTTTAAACCAGAATAAGGGAATAAAGGTGTTGAGGAGAGATAATGGGTAGAAGATTCTAGGAAATATGTTCATCTTAATTATGTTGATCCGGCCCCATAGCGAAATAGGAAGTTTAGACCACCTCTCAAGGTCATGAGTTATCAACTGCAATAGAGAATCCAGATTTTCGTTAAACCATGATAAAGGGTTACGAGAAAGTTTAATACCCAAATACTTAAATGACCTGGAAGTGCAACACAAACCAAAAGTGCTAATGTCATTTTTGAAGACTTTGTGGTTTAGTGGAAAAAACAGAGATTTGTTAGCATTCAGTTTGTAATTGGACAGATCGCTAAATCTTGCTATTTCCCTTAGCAAAGCCGGAACTGAAGATACAGGGTGAGATAAGTGTATCAGCAGGTCATCTGCGCATGCAGTGACTTTACTTTCATGTCGCCCAACTCTCACACCCTGTATAGAAACATTATTGAGAATATTTTGAATGAGAGGTTCCAAATATAAATTAAATAACAAAGGAGATAAGGGGCATCCTTGCCTAGTTCCTGAATGAAGCAAAAAGGGCTTAGAGAATGCCCCATTTGCAGAAATTCTTGCAGTGGGGTTTTTATAAAGTGTGGCAATCCAGGAAATAAATTGAGATGGAAAATGAAAAGCCTCCAGAACTCGGAGGAGAAGGAGAAAAAGCAAAAATCATCCTTGACTCACGAGGCAACCAAGGAAGTACCAAAACCAGATCAGGAACCCGGTGAGGGGGAGAGACCTGCACCCCAGACTGAGAGCAGGAATCGAGAAAAGAATAGTAATCACATCACAGGAAGGGAAGGCAGGAAAAATGTGTCTTCCCAGAGGTAACCCACCTCTAAGTGCATTGGCTCTCCATGTGATAATTAACTGTCCAGCACTCAAGTCTGGTGAGAAGATTCAGAGAGATCCCCTTCAAACTGAGGACTGCAACCTTGTGAATCACTTATGCTTGATACGCCCTCTAGTGACCAGTTCCAGGTCATGACAGAGTGAGAACGAACTACAGGGAAAACCCAAGACCACTCTAATTCCATTCTAGATGAAATAACTCCAAATCTAAATCTCCATAAAACCAGCTCCCCTCTCTATTATGTTTATCACACAGAAAATACTAAAACTTGAAATATTGCTCCCCCCTTAATCAGGCCTGAAACCATGAGTGTCCTTTGCCCTTAACCAGCGTGGGGCTTCTGTGAATAGAAGCCAAGGAAAATAATAGCAAATGCATTACGATGATCCCCCAGTCCAAACAAAACAGGGAAATTTCTTCGAACTGAACGCCTCCCAAGAAAGGGAAAAAACGAGAGTTCCAGTTCTCCGCTTCACACAGCTCTCCATTCTACGAACACAACATCTTAGGGATCCTTAAATAGGTCTGGTAATGTAGACTTAAGGCTCATCAGGGCAACTGTAGGATGGTCATAGTTGGACCAGGATCCATTTATTAGAACCTGTAACTTGGACTTGGAGTCACGTGATGCGGCGCGGAGAGTAGAAGCTTTACTGCGAGCTCCGTCCCTCTCGTCCATTAAAAGTGCGAATACCTCATTCAAAATCTGTGATTTGTAAGATCCAGCTTCTTTATAGTGTTTATAACGTTTAAAGCAAAGTCCTACTTATGATCGGCTCCAGCACTATGTCCAAGCCATCGGAGCAGGAAGGGCCAGTCCAGGAGTCAGAGGCCAAGCGCCCACGTCGGAGTTCTTCGCCCATGGATTCGGAGGAAGAGTTGTCACCCACCTACATATACTCTGAGCTTTCTACTATTAAAGAAGCTCTCTTTAAGCTAATTGAAGAAGTCGCTGACTTTAAACCAGCATTGACCCAGCTAGCCTGGCGGGTTACCGACACGGAAGTGAGGATAACCTCCATAGAAAGGAAGCTAGAGAAAACTGATTCTGCATTGTCAGAAATTAAAAAAAACAGTCACTAAACTTGAAGATTGCCTAGAGGACTTAGAAGGGAGGAACAGAAGAAAAAATTTAGTGGTACTTGGACTCCCCGAGGGGGATGAGGAGCCGAATACTATACACTTTTTGCAAAAGTTCCTAAAACAAACGGTGGGCCCCTCCCAAAATGGCCCAGAGTTCATAATTGAAAGAGCCCACCGGTGCCTACGAGCCTAGCTGCCAGTGTCGGAACCTCCCAGGCCACTAATCTTTAAGTTACTTAATTATCTGGATCAGGACTTTATTTTTAAGGAGTCCAGGAAATTGTCGGCTATATTATGGGAGGGCAAAAAATTGAGGCTTGTCCCAGATCTGACAGTGAAGATGTGCCAACTTAGGGTGGTCTATCGCCCTATTACTTCCAAATTGTGGGCAGCGGGTATTAAACACCTAATGATGTATCCAGCCCGCTTAGAGGTGTCCCTGAAAGATGGATCTAAACGTTTTGATTCACCAGAGGAAGCAATAATAAAAACCCTGAAAAAATGCTATCCAGACTTGTTCCCCAAAGGATGAGGTGATAATTTACAACATGGAGCATGTAGATCTTGGAGGGATTTCTCTAGGAGACCTGGGATCAACTAGCTGTTACCCGATTTCTGGTGTGACTTTTCTCCTTCGATGGGGATATATAAGCCGGAAGTTCGTTACACTTTGTTACAAGACAACCTTGGACTGTAGTTTTCTTTAGAGGATTCATATTAGAAAGTTCAATTTTGTCTTGGTAATTTGTTTATTCACCGAGGCTGATCGTAGATTTTATTTTTAGCCACTAGAGGGAGCTCTTTCTTTACTGAATGGGTGAACTTGTGTAGCTTAATTGTAGCTGTTAAAATTCATTCTAACGTTTTACAGACAAGCTGTCTATAGTTAAATGCTGCAACATAGATTTTGGTTGGGGCTTTTCCCAGGTGGATTAAGGTCAAAGCGGCCGTGATGTGTTTTCTTTTGTTTGTAACCCCAGATGAAGTGCAGCATGTACAGGTTACATTTGAAGAAGCTCACTAGCTCTTTAGTTCTATCATTCGAATTCAACTTCGATTTATGCTCCCTTTTAGACCTTGAAGTAGATGTTAAAATATAAACCTTTCAAGGCCAATGAATATAGCAGCATGTAATACTCAGCTTATAGAAGGTGGGGATAACCCCAGTTCTACTATGTGTAAGGTGCAGGGTCCCTGTTCCCGGATACTCTGGCAAAGATCCGAGGAGGACAAGGGCTAAGCCCTGTCATATATATGTAATGTTATAACTTTTGTTAGTAATGTAATTTTTAGCTCAGGAGCTAACTTAATTTGTTCCCTTTATGCATGCGTTTTCTACACACATGGTAGTTTGCTGTAGTCAATAAGGCTACCAATTTCTGGGGAGAGACACTGGAGCAGAGAACCCAAAAAAGTGTCGGGGTTCAGCTGAGAGTATTCGCCAAGTTTCCCCCAGTTTATTTTTTTTTCAAGTTTGGATATGGGGGGAGGGAAGAGCTCACTTTCTAGCATGCACCATGGACCAGTTGTCTAGGTGTAGGCTACGGGTCAGAGGGTATAGTTTGATAGATAGGGTTGAAAAGTTGAATATTGGTTACAGGTTTGGGGGGTGTAAGTGTTATGGGTTAATGTTTTTTTTTAAGGATTAGGGGGCAGCATCATACTGTCACGAGGGTACATTTGCTTGTATTTGTATGGCTAACTGTTTAAACATCCTCTCTTGGAATGTAAAAGGAGGAGAGACAACAAAAGAAATATGTCATTTTGAACCACCTTGCTAAATTTGACCCATCAATTGTGTTCCTCCAAGAAACTCATATGTTATGTGAACAGCTGCATTTTTAAAAAAAAAGATGGGTAGGTGAGGTTTTTGGATCAGGATTCACATCTAACAAATGGGGAGTAGCGGTACTTGTGGCAAAAAGAGTCCCATTTACGCCACTGGAATCTATTTCTGATCCTGAAGGTAGGTTTATTTTTGTTATAGGCAAAATTGGCAGCTTAGACATTGTTCTGGGCTCCATCTATGGACCAAACTCAGAATCTCCATCCTTTTTTAAACATTTGGCTATGGTTCTGGCCCCTTTTTTAAAACTGCCCATCCTGTTGGGTGGCAACTGGAATCTGGTACAAACTAATGATTTAGATCATACTTACCATAGAGGAGTTAAAAGGTCCCCCACACAGAGAGCTCTACAGGAATTCACAACATCGCTGGGCCTTGTAGATCCTTGGAGGATAATTAATACCTCAAGCAAAGAATTTATATTTTTTTCCCCAGTCCACAAAACCTATTCTCGCCTTGACTATTTTTTGATTAGTCAACAGTTGTTACCCTACATAGTGGACTCCGACCATTCACCCATTAAGATGCAATGTTTGCCACCAAATATTTTAATAAGATCTTACTCATGGTCACTTAATAATAAGTTACTATCTGACGACCAAATAGTGGTGTGATTCCAAGAATTTTTAGCAAATTCTATTACTACTAACTGGGTCTTGATCAGCACAACGGATTGAGCATGGGCCGCATTGAAAGCTACTTGGAGGGGGGAACTTATCCATGTAGCATCGGTACAGAAAAAGAAAAAAAGTAATTTTCTAATCAATTGCTTGGATAAAATTAGGGCCCTGGAAAATAAAGAGGTTGGCACACTTTCCCCATCACAACAGCAAGAACTCTCTGCTTTCAGAGCCACTTATACTAGTGCCCTTTGGGAATCAGTTGAGAGGTCTGCCTCCTTGCTAAAAGCCTCATATATTGGCCAAGGCAACAAAGCGGGCAAGCTTTTAGCCTGGCAACTGAAGCAACATTCAACAGCCAAATGGGTCACAGCCCTAAAGCATCCTCAGACGAATGTTTTGGTCACTGACCCTGTGGGAATACTGGCATAGTTTCAAGACTACTATAAATTACTGTACTCTGAAGAACTGAGAACTCTTGAACATGACAACAAGATGTGGGCTTTCCTTGAAAAGATCACCTTTCCGACCATGACAGAGGAAGCTAGATTAGTCTTGAAGGCCCCCTTCTCAAGCGGAGAAATATCAGAAATCATTGACTCTCTAAAACCAGAAAAAGCACCAGGTCCCGACGGTTTCACTGGTTTATTTTATAAGACTTTTAAAAGATCGTTAATACCTCTGCTACTCCAAGTATACTCATACTGGTGTTCCCATGGGGTCAGTGAGCAAACATTGTTTGAAGCAAGAATGACCCTTTTGCCCAAACCAGGGAAGGACCCGTCCGAAATAGGAAATTATGGGCCTATTTCACTTCTTAACATAGACGTTAAAATCTATGCTAAAATTTTAGCTAACAGACTGGGGAAAGTATGGAAAGGGCTACTCAGCACAGAACAGGCAGGGTTCGTGGCTGGGCGATCCTCTGCGGACCACTTTAGGAAGCTATTCTGCCTAATTTCCACCTCTGGGGCTCCTGAGCTAGAGGCAACTCTGGTATCCCTAGACATGGAAAAAGCTTTCGATAGAGTAGAATGGCATTTTATGTTTACAGTATTACAGAAATTTGGTTTTCCCCAACGATTCATTAACCATATTCATGTCCTCTACTCATGCCAGTCAGCTAGAATCCAAAGTAATAATCTTATTTCAACTGTTTTCCCCTCATCCCGAGGTACCTGCCAGGGCTGTCCTCTTTCTCCATTTCTTTTTAATCTGTATATTGAGCCTCTAGTTAGGGCCCTGAAATCAGATGATTTAATACGGGGTATCCATGTCGGCAACCTAGAATGCAAGCTATCCGCTTTTGCGGATGACCTGCTTATACACATAGAGAACAGCAGGGAATCCTTACCCCGGGTATTGCAGATTATTTCTTGTTTTAGCCTCTTCTCAGGTTATAAACTTAATAGGAACAAAACTATAGTGTACACATTATCTCCTCTTCTGTCGAGGGATTGGTGCTCCTCCTTGGGTCTACAATGTGAGGAAGATTGCCTGGTTTATTTGGGTATTAGAATTTCAAAAGACCTTACTAACCTCGCGAACCTCAACCTAATCCCCTTGCTTAAAACTATCAAAGAAGACCTGGAGAGATGGAATAAACTACCCCTGTCCTTCTGGGGTAGAGCTAATACATTAAAAATGGCTGTTTTGCCCAAAATTTTTTACCCCCTTTTTAATCTTAACATTTATCTGCCCAAGTCTTTCTTCAGGCCCTTGCATAGAATCTGTTCAGACTTTCTGTGGAAAGGTAAAGCCCCACCTGGCATACGCTAAGCTTACCAGCCCCCAAAAAAACTAGGGGGTCTTCAGCTGCCTGATTTTTATGTTTATTACCTGGCTATTCGTGCCATGAGATTCTCACATTGGATGTCTGTAGCTGAGGCAGCCCCAGATTTTGCCCCCCTGGTTAACTTTGGATCAATCCCTAATAGATATTCACAAGGTAGATTTGGAAGCCTTGTTATATATATCCCTTGGTCTAAAGTCCCTAAAAACATAAAGTACTCCCCGCTAGGATGGGATGTGAAGGCCCTACAGCAGCTTTGCTCTTTACTTCACAAATCTAACCTAAGGGACCTGAGGCAACCTCTACTTAATAACCCAAACTTACAAATAGGTAACCGCCCAATCAGTAACTTGCCAGGTAAATACCCCTCCAAAACTCAACTGGTATGCCTTGTTTCGCCGCTCATTGCAACCGGGATATCCGTTAGCCACTAAATTCGAGGTGAGACACAAAGATTTACTACGACTATACCAGGTTCGCCAGTGTGCATGTTCCTTCTTAGGGAAAGGACCATGGTCAGAAGGAGCCGGAGTTATGTTAGAAAAATTGAGGAAATTAGCAGAGAGCCAGAAAGCAATTTCCAAGATTTATAAATCAATTTTGTCGGATGTAATGTATAAATGTACTCCTACAGCACACTATTGGGAGATTAATCTTACTAAAAGATGACCAGCCAAAACCTGGGAAAAGATTTGGATTGATACTTATTCCTATATTAAACAGGATAGACTTAGGAATATCCAATTTAACATCCTGCACAATCTTTATTTTACCCCCGACAAACTATCCTGGATTTATAAGACCTCTTCATCCGAATGTGAAGATTGTGGAGGCTCATTTGCTACTTTATACCACAAATTGTGGGCCTGTCCTAAAATTGTTAAACTCTGGAACTCAGTCAAGCAGTGGGTGGCTCCTTTTTTAACATCTCAACCTTTTTTAATGAAAATACATGCTTACTAGGGATGTACGCTCAAATTCTAACCTTGCCTCAAAAGATGCAAGTAGCCATGATAGCCATGGTTACCAAATTGTTAATACTTCGGCATTGACAGAGCAGATGGGAACCTTCGTCCAGAGAATGGTGGGACGAGTTTTTAAACGCTTTAAATGCCGAAAGGTGTGTTACCCGCTTTTTTCAATCTACTGAGAAATTTCATAGGTGCTGGGGTGGATTTCTTGTAAATTTGAAAAATAAATACGGTTATTAAAGGAGAACGAGCCTCGAACCCCCCTGACCAGGGGCTCCCTTCAGCGCAAAGATCAGGTCAAACTCTCCCTATTGTTGACTGCATCCCCCTCGAAATAGACTGAATTTGACTTTGGTTCAATAGAAAGGTTTTCTTTTTTCGTGCTTTAGTACCCCTCTTCTCCCCTTTTCTCTTTTTCATCCTTTTGACAGTGTTTCTTCAGTTGTCTCCCCCTCCGTCAGCTCAAAATTAATGTCTTTTTCCCATAGTCTAACCTCAATTTTGCCACATTACAGACTCGTAAAGAGAGTAATTTTGTATAATATTTTTATGTATTTGCTGCCAAGGTGGGGTGGTGGGCTGGGGTCTTAGTTTTGGTTTTATTTTTTCTTTTCTTGTAGGTACTGTCACATACAAATGCTGTCTACCACTCTTTTGGCAATGTTTGTTTGGTTTTGTTCCTGTTTGTATTGAGTTGGAAAAATAAAGTTAATTGCAAAAAAAAAAAAAAAAAGAACCTGTAACTTGGCCAGGAATCCCATCCTGAACTTCAAGGCTGCCGCAATTATCTTGGAAACAATAGGATGGAACGCTTTTCGCTTCATGCGAACTGAGCCAGGCAAATCTTGTGATATTCTCAGTTTCATGTTTTCCCAGCGAACCTCTTGCAATGCTCTCACTTTCTGCAGCAAATGTTGCCTCTCCAGGTAGTTCAAAAACCAGCAGATAATGGGATGGAGGGGTCCTCCGGGGAAGGTTTAGGCTGTAGGGACCTGTGAGCTCGCTCTATAATATATAGCCAGGGCCAAAGGGAGAGGGGCCGGCCACCCGCTCCACCAACTTCTGGACAAATGCCACCACATGTTGACCTTCTTCTCCCTCCAGTAACCCGAGTATCACAACGTTGTTTCTTACTTGCCATGCCTCTAAATCTTCAAGCTTAGATCTCGAGATTTAGATAATTTCTGGCGCATAGAGACCAGATAAGGATTGAGATTTTCCAGCTTTTCCTCTATTCAGACTATTCGAGTTGTATTATTAGAGACAGATAGTGAGACTTCATCCAATTTTCTAGAAAGAGACTTCAGATCCATTGCCATTTCTTTCATTTCCTCACGAAAGGGTTTAAACTCTTCAAGGAACCTAATAAGCATTAAGGGTTCCTGCACTCCAAATTGACTCGGAGGATAAGGCCTCTCAGGCCCACCCGAAGCCCTGGATTTTTTAGAGGCCTTTTCAGGAGTAGCTGGGGGGGGTGCTTCTGCGGGGCTTTCTTCATGTAAACCTCCATCTGCCAAAATTACACTCAAACTGGACTTCCAAAGTGCTTAGGCAGTACTGAATCTCAAAAACAGAGAAAATTAAGGTATTCAGACATCCAAAAAAGACAATTTAGTGATCGGGAGACAGGAGCTTCTTGAAGGAGCCTCTACTCAGCACTCTGCATCACGTGATCTCCTCCCCAATCTGTTTTTCTCATACCACAGGTGCTGCAGGGGGAGGGAGCAAAGATAACAGTGGGTTGAGTGCCCAAAGGAAAATGGGAGGAGGACAAGAAAGGGTGGACCAAGAGCTCAGGGGGGCCAAGAGAAAAGATTGTTGTGCCAACAGTGGAAGGCAGGGGAAGGGGCACAGGAGGCTTGAAGTACCTTTGTCTATGATTTCATGCCATTTGACACTAGGGGGTGGGGCAAAACACTAAGGTCTTTATTAATATGCATAGGAGATGGGACCGGGGCAAAGAGTCCCAAAAGAACAAGTGCCAAGGTCCTTATTTATTTAAATATTTATTTATTTATTAAATCTAGGATTGCAAGTACCTTTGAGCCAAGGCTCTTTTACAAAGGTTCCACGTCAATTACAATACATACAATTACAACATGGATAAAAAAAATAATGCCAAGGATTAGGTGAAGCTGTACAATAGAGAATATTACATAGGGGAAGACAAAGTGGAGGGAGGAAGGGGAAAACAAGGGGGAGGGTGGATAACATTGGAGGGAGAGCAGCCAAAGGCAGTTGTCAAACATACAGACAGGGGGGTGGCGTATGGTATAGAATGAACAGAGTGGGGTGAAGAAGTGGGATAAGTGCATGGTGCCGATTAGAAGAATTTAAGGGGGCCGGTTACATAAAGCAGTCACATGAGCTGGCAGAAATGAGATGAAGGCGAAGTTTGGCTTTGAAAGGGCCGAGTGTAGTCATAAAGGTGATGTCAGGACTGAGATTGTTTAGCCAGCTAGGCCCCCTATAGGAAAAGGATCATTGGCCCAATGAGGTGCGGCAATAGGGAACCTGGAGGAGTTGAGTTTCAGATCGTCTGATATTCCGAATATTCAGGCTTGGCTGCTGTAGTGCTTGGAACCGGGTGGTGCAAGGCCCAAGGAAGCTTTCTTTGCCATAGTGCAGGTTAGATACCTTATGCAGTTGGAGAGTTGAAGCCATCCGGTTTGCGCATAAAGGTCACAGGTATGTGTCAGGCGGGGGGCACAAGAGATGAGCCTACAAGCCTTGTTCAGAGATGTTGATATTCGTCTGAGCGCAGTGGCTGATGCAGAACCATATATGATTAGGCCATAATCTATAATGGAGACCATCGAGCTCTGGTTAGAGATCCTCAAGGCTTCCAGAGTAAGGTGACTTCTGTGGCTGTATAGCAGGCCTAGTCGAGAGTTTGCAGCTTTGGCTACATAGTCAATGTGGGAGCCATATGTTAGGTATGGGTCCAGAGATATCCCGAGATTTTTGAATGACTGAACTTGCTCAAGGGTAATTCCAAGGCTGGTTGTGATGTTGAGGGGGTGTTGCTTGTGCTGGTTGTGATGGCTGCTGAAGAGCATGACCTTGGTTTTTTTATGCTTTAGGACCAGCTTGTGCCTACTAAACCAGTTTTCTACAGTGGCAAATCCTTGCTGGAGATTATGTTGAAGTGGTTCAGGTTCCTTGTGAGAGGTGAAAATTACTGCATCGTCTGCATATAGAATGATTTGTTCAGAGCAGTATTGAGGAAGGGTGTTAGCCGGGAAAAGGCAGAATATTAGTGGCCCCAGGATAGACCCCTGGAGGACACCGGAGTGGACTGATCTAGCATCAGAGAGAACCCCAGCAATTTTTCTCTGTGTCCGATTGTCAAGGTAGCTATTAAACCAGTCTGTAGTGTCAGGTCAGAGCCCAGAGGACTGGAGCTGTTCTGTCAGCAGACGATGATGAACGGTGTCGAACGCTTTTGACAGGTCGACAAAGATGGCCCCGGTTAGATGGCCCTTATCCAGCACAGTATGTAGTTCTCCAGTAAGTTCCAGTAAGGCTGATGTTGTACTGTGGCCTTTTCTAAAGCCATGTTGTTGGGCACATAGGATGTTGTATTTTTTCAGGAAGTTGGTAAGTTGGTCGGCCACTATGCGTTCCAAGGCCTTTGAGAGAGGAGGGAGTATGGAGATAGGGCAATAGTTTCCGTGGTTGTTCTTATCCCCATTTTTGTGGACTGGTGTAACAGTAGCATCTTTCCAAAGGTCTGGGAATTGGCTGTGCCTAAGGGAGAGGTTGAAAATATGAGTAAGGGGACCTAGGACCTCTTCAAGGGTAAGAGATAGAAGTTTGAGGTCGAGCGAGTCTCTACTAGTTCTAGACTTGGATATAGCTTTAGTGATATATTTGTGGGCTTCATGTTTCTTTATAGCTTTGAAATAGAATGGGGTGATTAGATAGGGTGGGATAGCTATATGACTGGAGGTTGGGAGGAGTGGGGAAGCTGCAGGGAGTGGAGGAGACAGAGGCCTGGAAAAACTTTGGAGGGAGAACACTACTTAGGTCAGTAAAAGCCTCGTTGAAGGTGTTAGCAATGACCAGTGGATCAAGGGTGATGGACCCATCAACTTTTAGCATAGATGGCGAGGATTTTGGATGCTTCCCTGTGATTTCTTTAATGTTCTTCCAGAACTCACTTCCGTTTCCCCAGGTATTGGAGAGAGCTTCTTTGTAGTACAGGCTTTTCTTAAGTCTGACAGATTTCGTGCAGTTGTTGCTGGCACGTTTGTAATTTTGAATGTCGGATTGCGTACTAAAGGCCCTAGCTAGGGCCCAGAGGTGGTCCCTTGATTTCAGCTAAGCCAGAAGCATACCGGTTATCCAGGAGTTGTTTAGGGCCTTCACTTTTCACTTTTTGTGCGGGGCGTAGAGGTCGCAGGCAGCATTGAAGGATGAGACAAAGTAGTTAAGAGCTGTGTTGACATCTATGGCTTTATAGACGGGGGTCCAATCATACTGGCTGATGCAAGATTTAAGGTGATTCAGCTGACCATGGGAGAGCACTCGACTGGTGATGACTTTGGGTGGAGGTTTGTGAAATTTGTTTGACCATTCACAAATAACCGGGGAATGGTCACTAAAAGAGTCTGGGAGCACAGAGATGCTTAGGATACAGGAAGGATTACTGCTCAGGACCCAGTCTAGAAGGGTACTAGTGCCAGTTTTGTAATTTTTTTCTTGTGTGGGATAGGACCATTTGTGAAAGATTTGCTGCTGAGATGGTATCCAAATATGCACCTACATCTGATGCATGCCAGTTAATATTAAAGTCACCAAGGATGATTGTCTCAGAGCCTATTGGGAGGGTTCTGATAAAATTCAGAGTGGAGTTGAGATTTTTCCTTTATTCTTTTGGGGGGATGTAGACAGAGACAATAGTGAGGGCTTTGTTGTGGGCCCCAAGGAGAATTTTGACTGGGAGAAACAGGGCTGTGGAGTCATGGGTGGGGGTATCGATGGGGCTGCCCACGAGACAGTCCTTGACATAGATTGCACAACCTCCTCCTCTTTTGGAGACACAATCAAGTCTGTGCACATTGTATCCTGGTAGGTTGATTACCAGTCTGGTATTTTCAGTGTCAGCCAAGTTTCAACAATTGAGAGGACATCAGGTTGGTATTGATTAGCAAAAATTCGAATGGCATCCAGCTTAGGTAAGAGGCTGCAGGCGTTGATGTTTGCGATGATCAGACCCCCAGAGTGTTTAGAATGCTGGTCCAAGCTTAAGGCAGTGAGACCTGGATTAGGGTGCACGTTACCAGACATCAGTAGGAGGAGGAGAAACAGGAGCTCCAGGGTACACAACCAGAGTTTCTTATAGGATAAATTCTGTGTCCTTTGCTTGTTAGGACTTAGACAGGGGGGCAGGTGTTTGTCCCAGAGAGCTGGCATATATGATAGTGGGGACAGGTGTGCCAGGTACCCAATTCTGGAGAAACTCAGGAAATGTCAGTGAGGGGCTGAGGTGAGCTGTGCAGGGGAGCAGGGCTCAAAGTGGAGTGTGCCTAGGTGGTGATAGGGGTATTGTAGTTGGTAAGTGGGGGGGAGAGGGGTAGTGGCACTCAGGAAGGTATGAGAGGTGCAGCAGGGAGGCAAGGATAGAGAGGTGAATGAAAAGATTGGGACAGAAATGCATGGTTAAAGAGGGAAAGAGAAAGAGGCAGTGCTAGGGCACAGGTAGTGTGGCAGCAGAGTGGGTGGAGAGGCAGAAAGGGTGGGTCAGAGGAGTGGTATGAAAAGAAAAAAGGGAAGGAGAAGCAAGAAAGAAACTGGAGTGAGGAGGATGTAACCATGGAGGTGGCCCAATAGGGCTGAAACAAGGTGGGTCTAGAGAAAGGTGGGCGGTACGTGGGTCTATTTAATTAAGGTGGGGGGTGGGCATAAAATTTTGGCACTTTGCTATGCCTGAGACTGGTCTCTGAAAGCACCGAGATGCAGGGTACAGAAAGGTCAATCAGGAGCAGTGGCAAAAAAACCGGAGACCAATCAGGGAAGAAAGCACAGAGCAGGAGCCAACTGCAGCTGCTCACGGCTTTCCGGGCTGTAAGCTTACCCGTTCTGTCTGGTGGCTCTTGCAAGTCCTGGAGTGGAGGATAGGGCGGCTTGCTGGGACAGCCACAGCTGCACCAGCGGCGAGCATGATCAAGGGCAGGATCTAGTGGAGGAAATCACAGACAGGTTAGATTTTAGAGAGGAGAGAGACAAAGGGGAAAATGACACAGATTGTGAATCGGGGGTGTGGAGATGGCAAGGTGAAGTGAAAGAGTTAGCAAGTGGAAGGGCGGGGGAGGGTGACCAAGGGCAGGCAGCAATTTGTCCTGGCACTAAGTGAGGTGGGGGCAACACAGATAGGAGCGGGGGGGTTCGTGAGAAAAGAGAGGAAAATTAAGTAGTTGTAGAGAGTCAGAGCAGGAGGCAAGTCAAAGCAACAATTTCAGACAGCAGTATAAACAGCAGTGAACTATTAACATTCATGAGCAACATCAGGAGTTAAAGCATTTAACATCTGCACATTTTAAACAGCATTTATTTTTTTTTTGTTTTTCACAGACAAGGAACCAAATGCTAACAATAACATTTCGGCACTTTGCTATGCCTGAGACTGGTCTCCGAAAGCACCGAGGTACAGGGTACAGAAAGGCCAATCAGGAGCAGTGGCAAAAAAATGGGAGTCCAATCAGGGGAGAAAGCACAGAGCAGAAGCCAACAGCAGCTGCTCACAAGTTCCCTGGTCCAGGCTGTAGGCTTACCCAGTCTGTCTGGTGGCTCTTGCAGGTCCTGGAGTGGAGGATAGGGCAGCTTGCTGGGAGAGCCATGGCCACACCAGCAGCGAGCCTGATCAAGGGCAAGATTCAGTCTGTCTGCTGGCTCTTGCAGGTCCTGGAGTGGAGGATAGGGCAGCTTGCTGGGAGAGCCACAGCCACACCAGCAGCAAGCCCAATCAAGGGCAGTATCTAGTGATTATTAATATTAATCAAACGGCAGCTCTGTCCTGGGGGGAGGGAGGGGCTCTGCAGAAGCAGCCAGAGGAAGGAAAAGTACTTTCTTGAAGGCACAGCATCCTCTGGGGAGGGGAATTGTCTACTGGCCCTTGCTTGTCCACTGGTCTATGTTGCTGTGTCCTGAGCCCCACTTGAATGGAATTGTGCTGTAGTGTGTTTAGTTCCCTTGCAGACTGAACCCTTTTCAAGAACTGAACTTTGCTGCTGGCATGCCAAGCTGTGTAACTGGACTGTGTCCCTGATGTACTACATGTCCTATACTCCAGTAATGTGTGAACAGAGGCAGTAACTACACCGGGTGGGATATGTGTTTATTACTCAGCTACAATTCCTGCAATGTGTTCCTGTGATAGTCTTCCTGTGACTCCTTCCAGAGTGAGCTTCACCACTTGACTCTGATCTAGGGAGGTCCCTGGGCACACCTCCATCTTCAGCATACCTGCCTCCAGTGACTTCAACCTGCTTAAAATTTCCATAACAGTGTTTCAGCATCAATCCTGCAGTCATAAGCTGTAGAGAGCCATTAAGCCAGGTATACAGAAGTGAATCGGGTAAGGAGCTACCCTGTCTCAAGAGTAAAGGATTACACTTGCATTCTGCAAGACCGTTTTCTTATTTAGTCACCCATCCACAAGTCATATGCATACCAATGCTGCTCTGCAAAGGCTGCGCCGAGGATCGCATCACCAGTAGTCATTCCATTGGGAGGTGGCCTAGATGCCCAGGGCCTACCAGAGATCATTGCTGTGGATTGTCCAGTGAACCATCTGCTCAACCAGGAGACCTTGATTTCTTTTCTCCCAGGACCACCAGTTTCTCACCAGGAGTTGCAGAGGCTTGCCAAGTTCTTCATCATCAAGCTAGCAGTGTTCTTCTTCAGTTTCTATTTGTCTTTGGGATGCCCCATTATAACCTGTTTATAACCAGCACTTTATGGGGTCAGTTTCCAAGTGCTGATCAGCCAACATCATGCATCATTTTGTATCAGCGCATCATGAAGCCCAAGCTTGCTTCTTCAGTTGAGTTGTTGGATTTCCATTTCCTTGTCATCTCTGCACAGTGCTCAGGACTTGAACTGAAGGATTAACCCTTTGCTATTGAACAGACCAATTGCTGGTTCTGATTGTTTTTTTTTTCTGTTTTTGTTTTGCTTGCTGTTCTATTACCTTGTAGCATTGTAGAAAAATAGTTATCCTGTTGTTCTTTTTGTCCCTTGTAAATAAACCTTTCACATCTTGGTCCCTGAGTAAGCTTGCTGCCTCACCTTCCAGATTCATCTGGCCAATCCTAAACTAAAGTCATGAACCCCATTCCACCAGAGCATTGGCCCCTTACGTAACTGTTACAGCCAGTGCAAAAATATGGCAGCATTGCCTATCAAATTGCAAACTTAACTTTACTACACAAATCGGAGAAAACTTAAATAGAATGGCCCATTTTGTGCTGGGATGTTGGCTTGACTGCCACCACGGCACATTGTACCAGACACTGAACAGGAACTCCTTAGACCTGAAAAGAAAAAGATATCAATGAAGCACTTCATTGGGAGAAAACTTGTGTGAGCATGGGCATAACTTAAAGATAATAAACACAGGGTTAGTAGTACCATTTGTTTGTATTTCATTTAGCGAAGTGCAATCAAATTTCTACATACTAAAACTTTGGATTGAACCGTCTCCTGACACATGTAATATTGACAAACTGACAACCTTTAAATTAGCATTGAATCAAGAATTGGTTGAATTCTTTACCTGTGGTTAATGTGAATGACTTGTTATCTGTGCATTTTAGAGATGATTTTGTCTTAGAAATTGTCTGCATTAGTATGGCTAGCTTAATCTAGTTTGGATTATAAACTATTTTAATAATGTTCATCTATTAACTAAGAATTGCACTTTTCTGTGACTGGGTTACCCTCTGTAACGTAATCTTAACAGGACAAATGGGGCTCTCCAAGTCCTAAAGTTATTTCCTATCAAAAAAATTAAAGTTTCTTTCTTTCTTTCTTTCTTTCTTTCTTTCTTTCTTTCTTTCTTTCTTTCTTTCTTTCTTTCTTTCTTTCCTTCCTTCCTTCCTTCCTTCCTTCTTTCTTTCTTTCTTTCTCATCACAGCTTGACAGGGAGTTTGTTTCAGGTGTCTGATGCTGCAAATGCGTAGGCCATTCTACCAAATTTACATTTCATTCTGGGAATCAAGAAGTTCAGTGCTGCAGTATAAAGGAGTAAGTAGGAACTGTGTGACTGTGAAGAAGACTAAGAGACATTCAGGGGGTTTTTACTTGTGCACAGCTGTACAATGAAAAAAGCTGCTAGTAGTCACTTCTGCTTGAGGGATGGGACTTGACAGGCTAGGCTGGTCCTACAGCAGACAACAATGGGAAAAACAAGTCACAGGAGAGGGTGAACTTTCACATCTTGTTGCACGAACGATCCAGGGGGCAGCAGCGCGATGTTATTTGTGCAGTGGTATATGATGTCTCCATAGGTAATGGAAGGGAGCAGGAAGTGGAAGACTACCTGATTCCATACATCACCATTGAAACAGTGCTTAGACCTGTACAGAAAGCTGAGCTCGGGCCCTACAGTTGATAAGATGTGATCAATATGCCTACTATATGTAAGTAATACATCAAGCCACATTCCTAGATATTTAAATATATGCTAACCTGCTCAATAGTGTTGCCATCTCATGTTATGTTTACAAGTGCATCAGCTGAATGAGTTGACAAGTTCCAGGATTCAAACACAATAGTCTTAGTTTGGGTTGCATTAAGAATCAGGTAGTTGTCGAACCAGTAGAAGATTGTGTTGAAATCAACTTGGAGTACTGGAGTACGTGGACATGATTGTTACACTGTAGTAGACTATGGTGTCATCTGCACACATATGTAAATTACACCTCTGACTGGGCTTTAGGTGGTCATTAACAATAATAGAGAACAGCAGAGGGTCAAATACTGAGCCTTTAGAAACCCCAAGATTTAAGACAGCAAGGTGTGAATGAATGCCTTATATGGAAACTAACTGATCTTGGTTATTCAGGTAGTTTTCAACCCATTTAATGGTTGAGACCTAGGGTCTTGAGCTTGAGAAGGAGTACTTCATAATCCACCAAGTCGAAAGTCTTGGAGAGGTCCACAAAGATAGCCCCAGTGAGGAGATCATTATCCATAGCTATGTGGAGATCACTGATGACCTTGAGCAATGCAGATATGGTAGAATGCCCCTTCCTCAATCTAGATTGCATGGCAGAAAGCAGATTGTGCAGACTGAGATGGTTAGTCAGCTGTGAGTGAATGCACTTTTCAAGAACCTTGAAGAGGGCAGGAAGAAGTGAAATGGGTCTGTATTGATTCAGATCCTGTATAGCCCCCCCCCCCCTTTTGGAGGGGCACAACTCTAACACTTTTGCAGACTGTAGGTATCTCATCAGAGGCAAGGGAAATGTTTTGCAAAGCATGGTAAGTGGAGGACAGATATGATGTGCTGCAATGAGGAGAAGCTTTGGGTCAAGGCAATTGGCACCAGTACTCTTGTTTGGACAGAGGCCATTTAGTACTTTGAGGACCTCTGCTGTAGTGATTTGTCAGAAGTTAATGTTTGGCAAAACATGGGGGTCAGGTTCCAAACTGCTGAATGAGAGACCAACCATGGATGGCACCAAGGAGTGCTGCAGCCTGGCGCAGATGCTGAGATTAGCGAAGTGGGTGTTATAAGCATTCACAATGTCTGGAAAAGGGTGAGAAGCTCACCAGAGGAGTTCCAGATTTGATCGATTTGTTCTTAATGAGTCATTTCAAATGTTTTTTAGCCCCTGATCAGAACTTTCTTGAATCCGGGTCTTGAATGATGTTTGTTTTCCTCCCAGTAGTTGTGGTCGTAATCCACTTTTGCTTTAGCTGCTGCTGATTCGTTTATATCACAACATTTTCTGCAATACTGTCTGTCATTAAGGGATCTTTTTTTCCTAAATCTGACTCAGGCAGCATCCCTTTGTGAAAACAATTCTATCATTTCATCAAACTTGCAGGAACTGGGACTGATGAAATTGAAGGCTAGGTGACTGTGAGGAGACCTACTATATGCATATGAACTAAGTATGCATGTAGCACTAGCAAAACAACACACATTGAACTGAAAAGAGAAGACTATACTGTATGACAAGAGAATACAGACAAATAAAAATATCTAATTTCAAAACAAAAAATATTTTTTTTCACACAAAGAGTTATGAAGGAGGGAGTGCCACTAGACATCAGGTCATACAGGACTTTTACAGGGACAGATGATCGGTGGGTGGGGGATGCCACTAGACACCAGGTCATACAAGACATTTACAGGCATGGACAACCAGAGTGTGGGGGGTGCCACTAGACAGCAGAGGTACATGATTCTTATGAGAATGGGCAATCAGAGCACGTGCCACTAGGCACCAGGGCATACATGATTCTTACAGGGATGGGCAGTCAGAGGGCAAGGGGTGCCACTGGACAACAGGGTATTCATCAATTCAACAAGGCTAGGGTCAAGGTGAAGGACTGTCTGGCTACAGTACTGTTGCCCACTATCAAGGCCTTGCACACCATTAAGTTGGGGTTTCCAAAGGCGGTAAACTTGTGCATGGCTTGGTGGCAGTTACTGCCTGTGCAAACCTTTGAATCTGCCATTGCACCCTTATGCAGGGTTGGACACCCTCATTTACATGGCCACAGTGGTAAGTTAGAGCTCAGCAGCTAATGAGTTTTGCCCATGTTGTGGGGGTCTCTGAATACAGACCCCACCCATGAATTGGGGACAAAACCTGGTTAGCGTGGGCAAAAACCTCTTAGTGCCCATGCTAACTTTTCAATATCAGGCCCCTGGAGTCTTTAGTTGCAGCCTTTTTTTAAATACTGTAACATCAATTAAATTCTTCAACTATGAGCATAGCACCATCACAAATGGAGGAAGCATCCTTGAGTCAAACTGATCTTGGGATGTATTCACTGAATTATGGGACACAAACATGAAAACACTAGCAGCATTTAATAGGAGCTGGTTACAAAGATAACAGGCATAGCAGCACCAATGTAGACACACTGGAAAGGTTCTTGCTGCACTGTAATGGTTTAAACTATTTTGATACTGGTTTTCATAAACAGATCTGTTGTGTGAACATGGCTTTACTTGATTAAAAGGAAGATATTCGTATTGCTGTGACTGCAAGGAAATAAACAGGTACTCTAATGTCCAACAAAAATCCAATGTAACCCCCTCTTTGGGAGGGGGCTTGCCTGGACACTGCTATGCCACCCCCAAACTCTGCTGCCATTGTCTTTGCTTGCTCTTGCCTGAGACTGCAGCTGAAAGACAACTGGAGGAGCCATCTTCAATGCACCACACTTGCACAGACAATTTTGGGCACTATGCACTAAGCAGGTGGGGGTACGTGGAAAGGTCATGTACCCCACCCATAACCCTGTGCCCTGTGGACAGGTGTGCCCATACCAGCATTCACCAATGCCTGCCACCTGTCTGTGGCCCATCCAGCTACCCCTACTGCTTCCTGCTGCCCAGCGGTCAGGGCAGCATGGTGTTCCCAGTCCTGGTCCCTCAGCAACTGGAGCCCTGTGTCCATGGGGGCACATAGTGGGTTACAGTAGGGTCTACCCTGGCATACCGTGTGCCACCCTCCACACCCATGTGGGCAGCACAACGTGGGTTAGTGAATACCGTGTAGTGCTGGCATGCTCCCGGAATGCCCCCAGCACATAGCTGTTCATGGACGTAGGGGATTGGATGCAGCGGGTCTGTGCACCCCCGTTTGAGCTTGCTGCATGGGGGGTGGAATGGGTGCAGAGTGGCTATACACCACAGATATGCACATGTAGCCACTCCGCCCCATTCATGCATAGGGCCCAATGTGTGCACATTCGAGCAGCTGCCTGCTTGAATGTGCGGCCTGACTCTGCAGTTTGGAAGTTTCAACACAGAACATGTTCGATCACCACAAGCTTTTAAAGCTGCAACAGGGGTCAGACACAGCACTTCCCCTAGTATGCTCCTTTCTGAGGGACACCAGTGGGCATCGGAGGGGGGCTTGGAGAAACTAGAAGGGGGAGAGAAGGAAAAAGGGGGTAATATGACTTTGGCACATTGCACCTTTATGAAAGTAAGAAACTGCCAGCTGCATTGGAGAATGCATGTGAAAGGAGGGCAGCATGAAAAAGAGCTTCCAACAGGGAGCACAAAGCCACTGTCAGCATCACACCACAATGGCATAACTGGGCACAGATGTACCTTCCAAGCCTTGGGGGTAGTTTAAATGAAAAGAGAAGGGCAGTGGCCCTATATCACGAACGTTAACAGACAGCACTGTTTACTTGAGGACAGTCACCAGTTTGTCAACCTCTGACATCCCTGGCAGACAATCATAGGTCAAGGATTTTGGCAGCTGGGCACCACAGAGGATTGTGGGGAATGATGCCATAGGACCCTCCAAAATGGACTGTCATCTTTTTTGAGCCAATCAGAAGGCAGAACAGGGCAAAAGGACTGATGGACAACCCTGTCTGTCCCATATGACCCTGAATTGAGTGTTGCTGGGCTATTGAGGAGCTAGGGGCAGTAAGAAGAGGCCTGAGAGGTATTCAGACCAGCTACTGTTAGAGTATGTGAGAGGCGTAGCCAGGCACAATTTACTGTGAGCCCTTGCCAAGGTTCATTCAGCCAAAATCTCTTGTGAACTTTAATCCAAAGTTCATCTTATCCAGAGACAGTTTCAGACTAACCTTTGTGGGGAAGAAGTTATTGTGGGTGTGAGTTGGTTGGTCATGTCTGCATTACTAAAGCTGTTGAGCTATACCTAATGGAGACAGAGATCTGCATCCTGTCCACACTGCCTTGGAGCCAGGTAAGGGGCTCATTAAACATTATCTAGTGAGGTGAATTGGAGAATAGGGAGACACACCTTAGTATTGGTGTACTCTCGACCCATTGGGGGAGTAGGCTCTGGGGCCACTCCTGGGGTCTGGGCTCCTTGGGAACGAGGAAGCCACTTTATAGTGCTTTTTCATCTTGAGAGTTGAGCGGGAAGGGCAATAGCTGGAGACCCAAGCCAGAGGGTGGTGTTGCTACAAAACATTGGAAAATCTGAGGCTTGTGATTGCGGTTGATCCTGTTGCTGTGTACTGTTCCCCATCTCATCTGAACTGACTGCTGACATTGCTGGTGGGATCTTTGTGCTTTTCCATCTGTGGATTAAAATTTTGGGGTTTCAAGCCTCAGTTTGGAAGTTAAAGTTCTCTGCTTTGTGCTAACACACTATGGCCTTTGGAGGGGTTAAATTACAAGCTTGCTAACTTTCCTCAAGAGCACCACTGACAGAACCCAGGCAAAATAGGTTCCAGACCTGCAATGGGACTGTAGTGTAACTCCTGGGTAACCAGAATCAAATTTAATTGTGTCATACTCGAATCTGTGGTTAATACTGATACCAGCTGAAGAGTTTATGGCACCCAGTGTAAACTAGTTCTTCTCAGTTAGTCCCTTGCTTGGGTGGGTAAATCTTAAAACTGTGTGGGGTTTACATCTTATAGAAGGACTTATGGTGTGCTGATATATGAGGGAATTGTTTATGGTGACTTGCAATGCTTAACCTATTTTTCTTCCAGCTGCCAGAACTGTGTCTAACTAGCATTTGTCAATGCCGAATGTTTACTTGCTGGCATTGACATTAGTAGTGTAGGAGTTAGAGAGATGCATAATAGGAATGGCAGTGAAGTATTGAACTTAAGTCAACCTCACCACCACCCTGCAGAAACTGACAAGCATTGGGGTGTGCCTTTGGGTCGTCAGGCATAATGGCTGCACCATTTCACCACACCCTACCCTGCAGACACTGACAAGTGTCACGGTGTGCCTTGGGGTCTTTGGGCCTTATGCTCACCCCATTCCATAAGGAAATATGGTGGGATGGGTGCAGCATAGGAGAATGGGGTGAACTTTGGGGCCGAAGAGTCCAAGGCACACCTCGATGCCTATCACTGGCTGTACAGTGTGGGTGGGGGTGGAATGGTATGAGCATTACAGGCAACAGTCTCAAGTCACACCTCTGATGCCTGGCAGTCCCTACAGGGTGGGGCATTATGACCGGAAACCCTAACGCCCCAGGCGTTCATTGGTATTTTCAGTCCAATTTTTCTACATGGGTTTTTTGTGACCCCCTACCTCATGAACAGTGGCAATATTAGTATGTTAGCCAAAAGCTGATTTTGCACAGCAACTATGCCATTTGGCACCATAGGTGCAAAAACACATTTCGAACAGGATGTGAAAAATGACAGCTGTACTGTTCATGAGGAGGTTTAAAAAATGGCAATGTTGAAAATCTGAAGTGAAAATATAAACACACTGGTGAAGTCACAAACGTGCGTAGAAATTGTGCAATGCACACCCATAATGTGATTAGTTTGGGGATTGTTTACAGCAGATTGTCAACACAGGCATTTTGGTACCTCTGCTCATGAACAGTATCACTGTGATTTTCTTAATCTGCCCTGAACATTGATTTCCCACAGCAACCACGCATTTCTGTGCCGGAAGTGCGAAAACACATTTTGGCCAGGGTGTGAAAAATGACAGCTGTACTGTTCATAAGAAAGTGTGGAAAAATGCCAGTTAGAAAATCTGGACTGAAAATATTACAAATTCGTGAACTTATGAGGGTGCATGGAAACTGAGCAATGCATGCTCATGACACAGTCATTTTATGGGCTTTTGTCACCAAATTTTCAACACAGCCATTTTAAGACCTCTGCTCATGAACAGTTTCACTGTGATTTTCTTAAACTGTCCCGAACATTGATTTTGCACACCGACCGTGCCATTGCGCTATACATGAGTGAAAACATATTTTGGACAAGATGTGAAAAATGACAGCTCTACTGCTCATAAGAAGGTGTGGTAAAATGGCAATGTTGAAAATCTGGAGTGAAAATATAAAACATTTGCAAAGTTATGAGCGTGTGTAGGAACTGCGCAATGCACACTCATAAAACAATCATTTTTGGGAATTTTTTCACCACATTTTCAACATAGGGTTTTGGGGACCTACCTCATGAACTGTGACATGTGTTATTTTATTACTCTGTCCTGAAAGGTGGTTCCGCGCAGTGACTGCGAAATCACCTTTCAGGACCGAATAACAAAATGACAGTGACTGAGAACATGAGGTGGTGCCCGTAAAACCCCATGTTGAAAATTTGGTGAATAAATTCCCCAAAATGGCCAAGATATGCACCAAAGTTAAAAAAAAGACATTTATGTCATTATACAGCTTACTGACATTTCTTCAGTTCACAGTCGGCTTTGAAGAGTGCAGACGTGTTCCCGGTCCACTGAAGATCATAGCTCTGGGCTCCGGAGGTAAATATGGGGTGTGGGGAGGTGGGTGCGCAGAGGGTGGTGTGGGCTGGGGAAGGGGCAAGACAGTCAACAAGGGACCTTTTTTTTTACAGGTGTCTTTTTTTTTATTTTTAGAAGATGACGTGGGACTTTTGCCATGCTGGGCTGGGCTCCCAGTGTGGCACCTAGAAGTAAATCTTTTTGGGGGTGCAGTGCAGCTGCTGGGGGATTGGGGTCCCCCATTAGCTATATGGACATTTGCCACACTGGGGTGGGCTCCCAGCGTGGCAACTGGAAGTCAGTGTTTTTTGTGGGGGGGCGGTTCAGTGGAGCTGACTGAGGATTGGGCACCCCCATTGCCATAGGGCTTTTGCCATGCTGGGGTGGGCTCCCACCGTGGCACCTGGAAATCTGGTCTGGGGGGGGCAGCGGAGCCGACAGGGGGTCGAGCACCCCCATTGGCCATATGGTGTGCGGGAGGGGGGAGTGCATGAGCACGCTGGAGTGGGCTCCCAGTGTGCTATATAGGTGTTTGGGGGATGAAGTCAAACTGTCTATGACAGTTCAGATGCAGTGCTGATGTGTAGGCAATTTGTGTACTGCCGACAGCAGTATGCAAATTGCCTACACTTTACCACTTGTGGCGGTGTTGTCCTTAGAACTATATGCCACTGCATCTGAACGGCTCTCATAGACAGCTCGGACATTCATTGGTGTGGTGCAGCCATGCCTTCAAAAGGGAGCAGGGCATTGGAAGTGGGGGAAGCACACCTATGAAATCTCGTATGGTGACACTATGTTTCTTGCACATGCGTGCAAGCAAACTTAAAAAATAAAAGCACTGTTAATTGTTTGAATTCCATTCCTGTGTGTACCCTCAGTTTGTATGCTCTAAGTGAGGTGCTTGTTGTCAAAGTTAATAACTGTTGGTGGTCCCTAGGGGCTGGTCCAGTCCAATGTAGGGGGTGCATAGATACTGCATCCCAGTGGGTGGTACAGCACACAGTATCTGGGCCACTTCTTCTTTTGGGTGGAGGCACTTTGCTACTTGTTATTTGTTCTTAGATGAACTCCCTACTGCAGAAGAATGAACAGAGCCAAATTTTTCATCCCAGTGTGCTCTGTACAGTCACCAGGCAGGGGTGAGAACCCGGTCACTGCACCACAGGGTGTCACACCGACACATGGTCAAAGACAAACTAATTGAAACCATGAAGATGAAATAATTAGGACACAGAGGAATCATTTACACCAAATGTGAAAGCTTCTTTCATCAGAAGGACCTAGCCAAAGTTTTCAAGTCTGTTTTGCCATTTGCTGAGTGTTTTTGCTACAGTTTGGATTAACTTTGTATTCCATTTTTTGAAACTACTGTCTTTTCCTTTAGTGCAGAAAGCAGAATGCACTCCAAGCTGTTTTGGTCATTGAATTCCAAGTCAGACATTCATAAAAAATAGACATAAGTTATGCTTTTAATTAAAGTCAGGTGTAGAAATACTTTCTTATAGCAGCACTAGAAGGGCTGATAGCTCTGAAAAGATGTCTTATGGTCACTCTCCTTGTTGTTCCGTGGAAAAATACTCACTGCATGTCCTGAACTGAATCCCAAATAAATTAGGATTTTTTGCTGCTCCTTTAGGACATAGACTTTGTTGGTCTGCGTTTTGTCATCTTCTTGAAGATCCTAGCAGGCAGGCAGCTCTGTGCTAGCTACATCACATAACTCTTTCACATCACGAGCTCACAAAGAACTGTAGCTTTCACCCAGGACCCTGCTGTGGCAGAGCCACCTGGAATTCACTTTCCTCCTGTCAGCTACCTTTTTGTGTGTCATGAATTACAGCTTGCCTGAAAACCAGCAAGTTCTTCCCCCAGCTAAAACTGCACAAGTTTTTAATCCTATTAACTCATTGTGCAATCTACAGATTACTCGTGACACTTTTGCTGAAGAGCTGAGAAACGAATGATGGAAGTGTTAGCCATGGTTTCTTGTCTGCTTTTCCTGAAGTTACCTATTGTTTTCTTTAATTTCTTGCTGGTAGCCATGTCTTTCAAACTCTCAGTATTAAAATGTGTAGCACTAGCCCTGAAAATGCAAACCAAATTGCCAGAATGTGTAGCGCATTTCTTAGTTTAAAGAGAAATCAGAGTGCTAAAATATTCATCATCACACATTTGGTGTTGATGCTGAAGACTGTTTCTATAATGTTGGTTTCGTGTTTTGATAGTCTGTATTACAGAAAGCTGCTCCAACATTAAATGCTGGATATCAGTAGGTGGCTCAGGTTCACATTGTGGTGCATAATGTGTAATGCTATTAGTAGTTCACTGTAGAGGTATGCTGACAGCTAATATCTCAAAATGTTACACATATTTTATGGAACTACATATGGTAACATAAGTCATTTTACTATTTCCTGACGTAGGGCCCAATCCACTAAAGGCTCCCAGCCTTTATACATATGCAGAGGACTGGAAAAAGTTGGTGAGTACCCATTTTGTATAGGATATGCACCTACAGGGCACTCTGGGGCATCCATTGCACAAACTGTGCATTCTCCTGCACACCTGATGCTCCTCTACACTTGATTCTGAGCCTTATACTTACCTGTGTGTGACCAGGTCAGGGCAGGTATGAGGATGGAGACATTCATCAGTCTGACCCACAAAAGGAGTTTGTTCAGTGCTTTTGAAAGCATGCAGAGGCCAGCTGCGTTATGCAAGTCTGAGGGACTGTCATATCAACAGCCTGGTGTGCTAGTACCCCCAGGCTCTGTTGCAGTCATGCCTGGGATCACTGAGTTCTGTCACTGGTCGCCCTCATCACAGTAAGCTGGAATGGAGGACTGTGGGTCACCACTTTATTTTTTAAACTGTTTTCCTTCCACAGAGTCCATCTGTTATAGATATGGTAGCCCCTGGAGGACAGCCATATTCCACAATTCCCTTCCCAGTGTTGAGCAGGAGATCCACTCTCATGGCAGGCTGGGCATCCAGTTGAAAATCTGTTGTCAGTTCCTTGATCACCTGCAGCACACCTTCTGGCCTTTAATTGCTGGTGACCATGCATAAGGAAGGACTAGGAAAGGAAAGATCATGTTTAGCACTGGAACACTGAAGTGTTAATGCTTTCAAAATGTAAATGTGCAGCTGATCTAGTGCCACATCATGCTGCCACCTGGGAGGTTGGTGTTACATGTGAGCCCTGAATCCCATGCAAGGGCCAGCTGGATGAGTCATGGTGGTGAGCTGCTCAGCTCCTAAAGAAGGAGGATGTTGGCTGCCCAATATTCATGTGCCCCCGCTGGGTGATTGTGCTGCAGTCGACAGGAACACTGCAAAATGAGCCCCTCACCTGCTCAGCCAACTGAGCAAAGCGTACTGGCATGGTGACCCTAAACACTGGGGTGAGGGACAGTGGGAATCACATGGAGTAAAACAGAATAATAAAAAAATGTAAATATGTAGAAGCTGATTTCAAAAAAGCTACTGGGGCACAGGCATTCAACCGCTCCTAGACCTCTGCAAACTGCTGATCATCAGCAGAAAGGTGTATTTTTTTACTCACAACTTTCTGCTGCAGAAAACAAATGTAGGGAAAGAAACATGAAAATTGCCATCATTGCTGGTGGGTTGCCTCCTAGATAGTGTTGGGCCAAATTGGAATATTTTGCCGGACAAAATATTTTGCGTAATTAGCACATTACTCAAAATATTTCGCAGGGTGAAATGCAAAATTTTGCCACTGAGGGCAAAATTCCACCACTGTTGGCAGAATTTCACATCCCACGGGTGAAATATCGCTACTGCTGGTGGGATTTTGCCATTCACGGACAAAATTTCACCATTGTTGGTGGGGTGCTCAGAGGTTGAAAATGCGGGTGAAATTTTGCCACATTTTTACAAAACATTTCACGTGGTGAAATAGCTGATTTTGCCACAGTTTCATCAGCAAAATTTCATTTCACTGCCTCCCTACTCCTAGATTTTTTTTAACTTCCTGTTTGTACCTCCCTTTGCCTGATGATCTCCCTCCTCCCACCAAATCCTGGTGCCAGCATTAAAAATAAGAAACAAACCTTACTCCAACTCCTCCCTCTTCTGGATCTCTCCTCCTTCCACCCTATCCTGGTAGAGTAACACCACTTTTTAAAGCCTCTCTTCCAGACTCTTCTCTGTTGCCTTCTTCCTTCACCCCAAACCATGACAATGGTAGCTGTATCACTACAGGAGGTGGGGGACATCTGGACAAGTGTGGCATTTTGCTCCCCAATACTGCAGTAACCCCAAATACTCACAACTGATGGACTCTGCAACACTCCTAGAGGTGTCTACACAATCTGATGGTCTGATGGATGTGGATTAGTGACTCTGCACTACTCAAAAGGTAACTGTGAACAGAGCTAGAGTTTTGTTTTCACTTGGTCTTCATTCAAGAAACTGCATCTATCAGAGTATATGCAAAACCTCAAATACAAGAGAATTCAGTGATAACATTTGAAGAAATGTTTGAATACATGAAATGTCTTGTTTAGTTTTGAGCAATACATGGAGTAATTAAAAAGTAGATCACTTTCAAAAAAATCTGGTGTACTGCTCTTTATTTTTTTACAATTTATAGTTTCTCTCCCTGGCATTGGCTTCTCCCCCAGCTCACCTCCAGTACCAGCATGCACTCCCCTGCAAGACTTCCAACCCTGTGAATTACCCCTTGTGGTGGGGCCATTCCAGGGGATGGAGACCACCATGGTACCCATGCATAAGCTATTCCTAGGGCCGGCGACTGAGCTGGAAGTTCCTGAGGCATGGGGGGTTTGCGTCCCCATGATCCCCCCAGCCTCAAGGATGGTGGTGTGCAAGGTAGTCTGAGGAGACTTGTGCATGCAGATACATGTTGTTGCGCTGGACCCCAGCAGACATCCCCCCCACATAGCACCCTGACTGCACTTCCACCCGTGGTCACCCAGGAGGCATTATTGCAGTGGGTTTGGCAACCCTCCCTCCCCAGAGGAGGAGAGCATCCCTAACATGCTTGATTCCCCCCCAGATGATCCTCCAGTGACCAAGGCTCATTTTTGAACCTGGGTCGCTGGCGGCTGGCTGTGTACTACTCTTTAGATTTTTTGAGTATGGTGCACAAATGCAATGAGCAATGAATTTGCAAAATTTCACATACATGGCAAAGATAACACATTGAACCATCAGTCTCAATTTAACATTAGACATAGTACTTCAGTAAATAGAGGCATATCACATTTTGATCTAATACAACACAAGGTAGGTAAAAGTAAACATTAATGTCAAACACCATGTGGTATACTTCTTTTCAAATTGTTCAGCAAGCTGTCCTGGTGGTTGAGTTGAATTTTCTTTTCTCAGGCATTTGCAAATATTTAATCATAGGTCTGAGTTTGTTTCAGAGTTGGTGAACCCAGCTTGCCAAAGGTGTACAGATGTATCTAAGTTCAAATTTAAAGTGGTGATTATCCCTTCCAAAATTGGGCCTGCAGAATGTTTTACTTCCACAGACTTTGGGGATTTGGTGCTTCTGGTGATAACTAGAGTTATGTAGGAGCAGTCCAAAGGACCACAGTTTGAAATGAATTGCAATGCTTTCTCACTAGCATTGTTTTGATTGTGACATTGATCATATCCCAGGATGGATGGAATATAGAACAGTCCCTTAGGTTATGGAAATGATTACCTTTAATTCCAAATTTTTGCCAGTATAGGTACTGTACATGTCTGTCATACTAAAGTGCTTGGCAATAGATGGAGTAAGGAAATAACATTATCTTCCAGGGAACTCTGCACAAATCTATTGCCATTGTTACTGTATAATTCAATGACCTGTGCAGCTAGTATAGTGTTATGCTTGTGCAACAGTGTCAGTTTTGTTTTGGCCATTTGCACTCTCTATTCCAGAGGAATTACCACCCTGTAGGGGTACAAAAGGCAAGGAACCCTCGGAGAGTATTCCACCCCTAGAGGTGCCACAGGATGATTCCTGTGGCTAAAGGTACCTTAAGAATCCCCCTAAGGAGATAGTGCAGCTGCTGGAAGAGGAGGGGAGGATGGTGGGGCAAAGAAAAAGTGCTTCACAAAGAGGATGAGAGGAACTGCTTATATAGCTCAGAAAGTGGGAGTAGCCTGGCTGCTTGGTCATCGAACTCCAGGCATAGCCTTTCCAATTCAATGTCCTGCACAGCCAGTATAGTGTTATGTTTGTGCAACTGTGTTAGTTTGGTTTTGGCTGTTCTCACCCTTTATTCCAGAGGAATTACCACCCTGTAGGGGTACGAAAGGCAAGGAACCCTCGGAAAGGGTTCCACCCCTAAAGATGCCATGGGATCAATCCCATGGCTAAAGGTACCTTAGAAATCCCCAAAAGAAATGTAGTACAATCATATCCCAAAGAAGGAGGTGACACAAAGCTTATGAGCAAGCAGTAAGTGTGACATAGGAGCATTAACTGTAACATAGTAGAGAAGCATAGACAGTTTGATAACATAATGAGATGCTCAGTTTGATAATGCAATGAATGCCCAGGTTTGTGTAGCATGATACTATAGGTTTGCATTGAGAATGAGGGGATCCTCTAAGGAGAGTGAGAGAATGGCAGGATATCCTCCACCTCCATCCAACAGCAGAACCTACCTAAAGAAACTAGGGGACACTACTATGCTAACTAACAGTTATGACCTGAGGCAATGGAGGAGAGAGAAAAAAAACTATGAGGAGGAGGAAATCTCTGGGGATCCAAGGCCTAGGTTGCCTTACCTCCAGGCTTGGGATAGTTTATTTAGTGACAGCTCTGCAGCTGCAATTTGGAAAACCCAATTAGAGGGAGGTGGAAAATATTCCAATTTGGAGTAAGGCTCTCACTCAAACCCTCTAGCTGGAATGCTGTGGAAGGTTGAGAGAAAACTCTGCAACAATACATGCAACCAAGGTGGAGGAGGAGAGCAATGACTACTGAGGCACTCACCTGGCCTACATGCCCTAAACACAAACCAGGTGAACCAGAGGCAGTCATGGGGAGAATAGCTTTGAAGGGTGCCTCTGAACCCACTCTGGCAGCTAAAGGGGCCCCCACGAGAGCCACACTCCATCAAGCTGAGTCTTAACTTCTGCAACTTGAGGTGCCATTGGTATGGCTGACAAATGAAGGTCCACCCAGAGTGAGGACATTCCCAGCTGCAGCTGACATCCCAGATGCTGAAGCAGAGGGGATGGTGGTAGGCATTTAGGGGAATCAATAATGACAGTCTGTGATACTGGTAATAGGAGCTGGGGTAGGAACTGATAATGAAAATCTGTGATACCAGTAATAGGAAGCCAATGTATGTAGGAACCGCAGTTCAGCTGCCAGGTGAGAAGGACCCCACTCCCAGCTTCACATGCTCAAGCTGCGGACTCATGGTGCACAGCAAGACTGTTGGCTGCAGGAAGCAATAAGCCAGAATGGTATGGCTGGCATCCTCCAGTAAACTGACAGAGAACTGAAAAGCTGGTGAGCAGCAGCTGAAAGCTGGTAAGCTGATTGAGCACTGGTGTGCTGAGATTGTAATGAGCAGTGAATGCTGAGACCTTGCAAGGTCAAATGCAGAACTGAGTGCAGCAGAATCCCAAAGGCTGAAGCCGAGGGGATGGCAGTAGACATGAAGCAATGATATGTATAAGCAATGAGCAACGATTGTGTAAGCAAGTGTGGATCTGTATGTAGGTCAGTAAACAGAGTAGTAATAAGTGGACCTGCATGTAGGTCTGCAGAACGTAGTAGCAATGAAACAGCACTGAATAGTGGGGCAAGCCAGACAGACACTGAAAAGGCAAATCAAGGTGACAAATACTCTGAGGAGTTTCAGCGGTGAAGGCAGGATTTAGAAAAAAATAATTAACCACATGGGACCCTGACTTCCCAAACACTTCCCAGTCCCTACTGTAGGACAAACAAGAAAATGATAGAAGGGCACAGGACCACATGCAGATATTAAAGTTAGGTTAACAGCTTCAGCAGGAGCTTTTTGGCTGACCTCAGAGTAGAACAGGGTGAATGAAAATAAAAGCAACATCTGTATGGAGTACACTGAGTTGTAACTGCAATAAACATAAAGAGACACAAAGCTCTGAACACAGGTGTAGCCAGGCAGTGCAATGAAGCTGCTATAATGAGGCATGTAGAATGAGACAGCATGGCTGAGCTGCATAGCTAGATTCAGTGTAAGCCTTAGTCAGGTGAAATCAATTGAATATGCAACATGGAGCAGCTATGGTTGAGCTGAAACACACAGATAATGATTGCAGTTACATAGCAGTAGGTTGAGAGTGGTGAGCAACAGTGTAAAAAACACAAGCACTGGGTACAATAATAATTGGAGTAAACAATAGCAGTGGCTGCAGCTGTAAGTAACTGAAAGCAAGTAGTATGAGCTCAGAGTAGCAGTATGCTAGGAGTTTAATAACAAAGCCCCACTCCACAAAAGACAAAACCAAAGACACACGAACACAGAAAACAGGGAACAAAACAGAAGCACACACAGCAGAAGGCAAAATACAAACCAGAAGCAGGAAAACAAACACAGAAGCCCAGCAGAGGCAAGCAGGAGCAACAGGAGGAAGACACAGGCCCCAACCAGCCAGGAAGGCCCAACCAGCTCAGAGGACAGATGGACAGAGCCTTTGGCTGCAAAGAAAAAGTGCTTCACAATAAGGCTGAGAGGAACTGCTTATGTAGCTCAGAAAGTAGGCGTGGCTGGCTGCTTGGCCATCAAACTCCAGGCATACACTTTCCAATGCTATTCAATCGCTTTGTTCCAAGCCTCTTCAGGAATTTGTTCATGTGATTCCCTCTCCCATCTCATATTACATAGGTCATATGATGCCGTCTCCCTCTTGCTACAAAACAATGATATACGTTTCCAGAATAAACTATGAACATTCTTGAGGATGATGCACCAGGAGAATTAGGTCCCCAGATTTGTTTTTGGTAGTCCAACTTTCAAGCATTTGTGTTTGAGGTAAGATACTGAGCTCAATTTTCTAAGAGTCCTTAGATCGCTACAGTTTGTGGCAATCTAGGGTTGCCGCAAACTTTGGGTACCTCAGGGACACTGCACCTATTTCTGTAAAATAAGGGGTCCCTGCAACAAAAACCCAGAAGCTGTTGCATCCGCAGGCTAGCTCCAAACAGTTGACACACCTGTGGGAATTGCCGCAGAGATCCGTTCCCCCACCTGGTGCAATGGTAGATGGGCTGGGATGGTTGGGGGGGTGAAACATGCTTTCCAGGAGGGATCCAGGGGCTGAAGGGGCACCGGGGTGCCCTATGACTGTGGCTGTTAAAGTTTGGGAAGCTGATGATTAGTTTTATGGTGCATATACATTAGTGCATGTAAATATGGAATAGCAAACAGTGCTTTGTACTTTAACTTTAGAGGACTTACATGCGTCTATCAGGTGGATGGAAAAGTATTACATTTTAAAAGCTGATATCATTTGCAATCCATATTGGCAGCATACAGTCATCAAACCTGAAGGCAACCATACCTAGGAAGTGTCATGGTGACAGCGGACACCCCCACTGGGTGCCATATCACTCTCCATCATGCCCACTGTCGCCACAACACCTCCTTGTTATAGGATATACAAACACATAGCAAAACTAATCACCAGCATCCCAAACTTTTAGCAGCCACAGTCCTAGGGCACCCCCCCATGCCTGTGCCATTTCTGCCCCAGACCCCCATGTTTACACCCCTCCATTTGCCAGAGTGTGTGGCAGTGGCACAGTCCACTTAGACCACTTTCTGGTTGGTATAAGTGGAGCCACTTGTTGCATGCATGGCGGGGCTTGCAAACTCCCAAAAATAGGGATGTTGCAGCCCCATTATGGTGCAAGCCCCCTTGTGGCCTGGTGCAAGAGTGCTTTTGCTGCAAGAGTAGTGCAGGATGGGTAGGACCCACGGCATCTATATTTTACCACAGCCAGTATTTGAAAATCAGGTTTGCAGTAAACTATGATGTAAGATGCCACTTGCATCATATCTGTTTGGTGTAAGCACCTTGCGTCATAGTTTTCCCTTTGAAAATCGATCCCATTGTCTCATCTGTAGGAAGCAGTAAATATCTTGCCATGGCAAAGTGCAGGTAGTTTGTGTAGTTGTGCCCAGCAATATGTTGTTCATTGACCTTTCATTGTCATGTAATCATACAGTGTCACATCAATTTGGTGCCGCATTCCTGTTGTGCTTATGTACTTCACCGCTGCGGCACCTTCCAAGTGTATTTTATTTTGTGCTAGTATATTTATATTTAATTCAAGATCACTACCATGGTGTGTTGTTTTTGACTGTCACATATGCGCATTTGCTGACTGCGCCATGATCCACAAGCTTTCCCTTACAGTACCTTGTAATACTAATTTAAGTATACTGTACTTCTCAAGTAAGCTAAAATGCCAATGGTAGGAGCTGTTTAATAGTCCAAGTCAAATGTGTTTCTCGGGGTTGTAGATGTAGTGTGTTTGTGAATTGAGAGCTGTCTCTGCACTCTGCTTCACCAATACCATATACAGTATATGCGCCCCTCAGAAGCCATTTTACCTTTTTTTTCAGAAACATGGGGATTCCAGTGGCCTCAATGGACACTTTGGGAAATATGCACATCAAATTTCAAGTTTACTGTATATGACAAGAAATTCAGAAGTTATGCCTGCTTTAGTAAAGTGAAAGCAGGCCCTCCCTGCTGTGAGAAATTTGAGGTGAAAATCACTCTCAAGCTGCCTTCTCTGGCCCAGACAGCACCCAGAAATTACCCTCAAAAACCACCTTACCCTTCTTGTAGAAATCTGGGCACTTGGGGGGACTTCAGGAGATACATTGGGGAACATGTGTACCAAATTTCAAGTTTATACCACAAGAAATTTAAAAGTTACAACTTCTTCTGTGTTGTGCTAATGAAGCAAAGGCATTAGCTCCCTAGAGACAGTTTACCATTTTTTTATTCACAAACACCACACAGAAATTACCCTCAAAAATCCTGTTCACTGGAAACCAGGTCACTTGTGGGGCTTCATGGGACACCTTGGGGAACCTGTGTACTGAATGTCATGTTTTTACAACAAGAAATTCAAACATTATAACTTCTTCTGTGTGGTGCTAGTGAAGCAAAGGCATTAGCTGCCTGGAGACAGTTTACCTTTTTTTCTTCGGACACAACACAGAAACTACCCTCAAAAACCACTTTAGCCTTTGAAAAAAAACATGGGCAATTTGATGGCTTCAGGGGACACCTTGGGGAATGTGTATACTGCATTTCATGTTTCCCAGAAGAAATTCAAAAGTTATAAATTTTATGTGGTACTAGTCCAGGAAAGGCATTGACCACCTGGAGACAGTTTATCATTTTTCCTTTAGACACCGTGCAGGAATTACCCTCGAAAACCAATTTAATCTTTTGTTTTGTTGTTAGAAACATGGGCATTTGGAGATCTTCAGGGCACACCTTGGGGAACATGCACACTAAATGTCAATTTTATACCACAAAAAAATCAAAAAGTATAACTTCTTCTGTGTGATGCTAGTGAAGCAAAGGTATTCACTGCCTAGAGACAGTTTTCATTTTTTCCTTAAGACACGACACAGAAATTACTCTAGAAAACAACTTTAACCCTTTTTTAAAGAAACATGGACATATGAGGAACTTCTGGGGACATCTTGAGAAATATGCACACTGAATTTCAAGTTTATACCACAAGAAATTCAAAAGTTATAGCTTCTTCTGTGTGGTGCTAGTGAAGCAAAGGCATTGGCAGCCTCAAGACAGTTTAGTTTTCCTTCACAGACACCACACAGAAATTACCATTGAAAACCACTTTACACCTTTTTTTAAACAATGTGGCTATTTATTGGACTTGAGGGGCACATTGAGGAACCTGTATACTGAATTTCATACTTTTACCAAAAGAAATTAAAAAGATATAACTTCTTCTGTGTGGCACTAGTGAAGCAATGGCATTGGCAGCCTTGAAACAGTTTTTGGAGCGCCTGTGCAGGATTGAGCTAGTCTGATTTTAAATCTTGTACTTACGTCTTTCAAGAAACTCTTATTTTTGGTATTGTAGTTTTTTGGTCGGAGGTGCGACAACGCTTATTTAAGTTTTTGAAATGCAAGGCGCACATTCTCTGACTCATCCATACAATACTGAGCAGCTTGAATTCTCCTGCCTGGAATCCACAGCTGCGTCAGTCAGACGCCATTTAGCTATAGAAACACGCAGCAACAATGGTGAGAATATAGACACATATCTTCCTTTTAAAGAACTCTTTCATAGATTTGAAAATTTTAAAATTAAAGAAATCAATGTCTACTATAACAAAACATCTTTAACCATGTATAAAGAAACACTGTGGGTGCCACAAGGTCTTAGAATTGAGAAGGATCCTGCGGGTGATTTCTACAAACCTGTTTACCAAAATTGTTGGGAAACAGCACTCAGTACATGTTCTAATACATTAGTAGAGATTTTAGTGGATCAAGATGAAGAAATTTATGAAGATTTAATCAAGGAAATTGATGCTGTAAAAACTCAAGTGCTAACATATCAGGAGAAGGCTATATTTAAAACTTATGATGCTATCCTGAGTAAAAGATTAATATTACATGAGAAGGAACTAGTGGAACGAAAACAAACAAAATTGAATAGAGATACAAAAGACTATGAGAATAACCAGGTCTTTTCGTGGCAGAGACCAAGTAGATCTAACAGCAGAGGAAGATCTAGAATTCACTCAAATTCAAGGAAGAAAAAATATAAATAAAAATAAGGGACAAAGGAACAATACATCTAACTCTACCACCACCCCTCCCCCACCACCACCTTTCTCACTTAAATTCTCAGGGCCAACAAGGAAAACAAGTTTCATTTTTTTTTTACCCAAAATGAACCGACAGGGTCAAGTAAAAGAAAAAAATCAAAGAAAAGACAGAAGATCAGATGTGGCAGAAGAGGTGGGAATAAATACACAGAAAACATTAATCGAGAACCTCAGGAACAGGACACTTAAGTAATTAATTTAAGCAAAGTTAATCTAACACAGGTACAGATTAGGGTCTTAAGCCATGGCCTCAGTTTTGTTGCAGATCCAGTAGTCAATGAATTCAATTTATACTGTGATCTCAGACTTTTCTTCAGAAAGTTAAATCTAAAATACCATTTTGCTAAAACAGCCAATATGGGAGGTATAAATCAAAACTCTCAGTCTGCGCTTCTGAACTCCACTGATTCTATGTTGCTACAAACCTTGACTAATTTATCAGGGGATTCTGTGTCAAATCAAAGTGGAATTGATTCCAGAGATGAAGTAGATGCAATAACTGAGTCAAATATTTTGGATTTCGATTCCAACTTATCATAGTTAGAAGCCTTGGACATGGAATTTAGGCATGATAACATTCTTGGTCATTTAACATAAAATCTATCTTTAATCCTACACCCTCTAATTCTCCTGCCCTTATAATCTATCAAACATTTGTAATGCAGGCATTTAATAAAATCTTTACATTAAGATGGCAAAGATATAAGACAAACCTGTCCAGTGAAGAAATAGAATCATTTCATGAACTCAAAAATCTGGGCAATGTTGAATTTAAACAGGCAGGTAAAGGAGGGAAGATTGTGTTAATGGAAAAAACAATGTATGAAGCAGAAATTTATCGACAGCTGGGTGATAAAGAAAGTTACAAGAGATTGGATGAAGACCCTACAGTAGGACTAAAAAAGGAAAATTGATATGTTTTTGGACACTGCACCACATTGTGGCAAAATAACACTTAAAGAATTACAGTATATGACAGTTACTAACCCTATGATTCCTACAATATATGTTTTGCCAATATATGTTTTGCCAAAGATTCACAAGGACCAGACCAACCCCCCTGGCAGGCCCATAATCTCTAGTAATGGGTCCATTACAGAAAAATGATCAATTTTTGTTGATTATTTCCTTAAACAGTTCGTTGTGGATCAACCAACATATATGAGGGATTCTATGGTCATTCTGTCCAAACTAGAGGGGTTGGTCTGGTCCAGTGAATTTATTTGGCTCACAATTAATGTTGTCAGTCAATATACTAGTATTAGGCATGACCTGGGCATTACAGCAATTGAGTATCATTTGAATAGCAACTCTAAAGCTTTGAATTTTCCAAAGGATTTCTTAATGGATGCCATTGATTTAATTCTGACATGTAATTATTTTACATTTGACAACAAATTCTATTTACAAACAAGGGGTACTGCAATGAGTACCACCATGGCCCCCTCCTATGCCAACCTTTTCTTGGCATGGTGGGAGGGAACCATGGTGTTTGATCCAGGCAGGAACCTCTTTCTCCCCAACATCCATCTATGAGGGTGCTATTTGGATGACATTATACTGATATGGATGGTCAGTGTTGGAACTGCTGCCTCCTTTGTCAATCTTCTTAATAGAAATGATTTGGGCCTACAGTTTACCTTTAACATGGAGCTGCATTCAATTGCTTTTCTGGATTTGGAGTTTACAGGCATAGATGAGCAACTTATTAAAACCAAAACCTTTAGGAAACCAACATCAGGGAACTTACTTTTGCATGCCAAAAGTGCACATCCTGGCCATATTAAGAATGCAATTCCTTATGGTCAGTTTGTTCAGCTAAAGCATAACTTTTCATCAGTTGAAGAATTTGAGAGACAATCACTAGACTTGAAGGAACGTTTCCTTCAAAGAGGATATAAAGAAAAAAATGTATCCTCTGCCTTAAACAAAGCTAGGACTGTAGAACGTAGTACACTTTTGAGACCAAAAGTCAGAAACTCAGACAATGAACAACCAGTGACTTTTGTCACAGAATTCAATCATTTAGCCAGAGGTATCCGAAATTGTTAGAGATTTTTGGCCAGTGTTATAAGGTGATCCCTGTATGTCCAATATATTGGGGAAGGACCCTAGGATTACAGATAAAAAAGTAAAAATTTGCGTGATATACTGACTCACAGTCTGTATACTAAATCTATTCAGACAAACCATCCTACTTGGTTACCACCTATACCAGTAGGGAGTTTTCACTGTGGAAGATGCAACATGTGCTGCTATTGTATTCAGGGGAACTCTTTTGTCCATCTAACTTCAAACAAAAATGTGCAGATTCGGGAATTTATTTCATGCACAACCTGCTATGTGGTTTATGTTGTTCAATGTTCCTATCCTATGCTCTATGTGGGATGTACTAAGAGACCCTAAAGGAAAGAATGCAGGAACACATTCATGCTATCTTAAAAGTAGAACCTGATATATTTATTGGTGTTCACTTTGCATCTTGCCACAGTGGTAATCCTTTTTGGGCCTTGAACACCTGCGTCCCACCACAAGAGGTTGGGACAGATTAAATACATTGCTCCAGAAAGAGCCCAGATGGATTTATACTCTGAGGTCAATTTCTGAGTTTGAATGAATGTTTGGACATTACTCCATTTCTATAGTCTCTATAGAGAAATAAGTTTATCTGTTCCGAACAAACTGTCTTTATTTGTTATTGGATGCTTCCCAATCTGTTTCTTCCTGAGTATTTTGGCTCTTATTCATTAAAATGACAAAATGTATGCCCTTGTTGCTGAATTTTCAGTGGGCAAAACATAAGGGAGTCTTTTTCTCCTCCCTTCTTTGTTTTCAGTAGGGGCCGGGTTGTGTCTTGCTTCCAATTACGATATAATCTGTGAACTTATTAAAATGATTTATTAGTATAAAGCTAGTTATAGATTATTAAAATGTAGAATGACCTTTAAATCTGGGTCATGAAATGATCTGGATTATATTTTTATTTTTTATTCTAAAAAATGTAAGAATTTGACCTTTTGCACTAAACTTGACCTCCCATTGTATTCTGTTTGCTGTCTTTTTAATGTGCATTTTTCAATAGTGTTTTACACTTAGGGTATCATTTTATTAATATTATTGGTGTTTGGTGTGATTATGGGATCTCTTATGCTTGGAAAATGAATTATTAAAAAGATTGGACTGCCACTTTAAAAAAGTTTTCCACTAAAAGAGCAATCCCAAGCTACAGAACCCCACCTCCTGACGAAGTGTTCCAGAGATGACATGAAGCACTGGCTATGTTGTGCTGTGGATTTTCGCTCCTAACCTTGCATTGTTGTGGCGTTTTATTTTCCGGCCCGAGTGCTCTCAAGTGTGTGATTTTACCTGAGACAGTTTACCTGTTCTTTTTTTTTCCCTTCACAGGTGCAACACAGAAATTACCCTTGAAAACTACCTTAGACTTTTTGTAGAAACCTGGACACTTGGGGGACTTCAGGGTACACATTAGGGAACATGTATACTGAAGTTCATGTTTTTATCACAAGAAATTCAAAAGTTATAACAGTTTCTATGTGGTGCTAATGAAGAAAATGTATTGCCTGCCTTGTGACAGTTTACCATGTTTTCCTTTTCAGATACCACACAGAAATTACCCTTAAACAACACTTTTGAGTTTTTTTTTAAAATGTGGCCACTTGTGGGGCTTCAGGGGACACTTTGGGGAGCAAGCAACCTGGGCGTTTGGGGAACTTTATCCTTAACGTTTCAAACAATAAATAAATACACAAGACAATGAAGATACATACAGGAGTGTTACAGTTTCTGCTTTCTTTTGTTCCTTACACCCTTTTTTGCTTTCACAGCATTACTTTGTGCTGTACTTAATGTGCAGGTACTGTGCTTTTCTTGTGACCATTGTTTGTACTCTTACTGTACTGGACTGTCCTATTTCTTTGGATAGAAAGGGACCTAATTCAAGTGTAGGACTGTTATCAATGTAGATGTGCAAAAACATTTTAATTTATTTACAGTACTGTGTATTGTACTGTACAATAGTATGACAGATTGGAGCTGATCATCTTTGCTTAGTTCTAAGCTGACACTGTCTGTTACTACAAATCCCAGAACCCCCCCCCCCAACTGACATCAAAGCAGCAGGCAGCAGTGGGAGATTCAGTAGCCTGCTGTGCATGTTTGACTTTATACTGTTTACTGTATGCTCTGATCTTATAAATGTTCTAACATACACTACTGCTACTGAATCTCCCACTGCTGGCTAATTCTCTGATGCCAACTGGGAGGGACTGTAGGAGTTATAGTAACAGATACTGTATAGTAGTGACAGCCTAGAACTAAGCAAACTACAGCAGTACAGTATGCTGTAATACAATGTGCTATTCTACAACGTTAAACAGCGATGGAAGTAAACCAATACTGTATTTGTTTTGCATGCAAAGTTAAAACCATCAGCAGCCCTACGCTTGAGTCAAAAGATCACTGATCCCCTTCATAATACAGTAGTGCAGTATTTTCCATTCTTATACATTTAACATGTAGTAGTTGCTTTTAGTTTTTTACTTTGTGCTGTACTTTTTCATACAGGCACCGGATGTTTTTTCATTAGAGAGCAGGAGGCCCTGTTTCACCTGAAAAGAGGCTCAAAAGCTGTGCAATACTTTATCTACATTTTTACTGTATGTTTGCCATGCACACGTATAGCTAACATTTTTGTTTTGAGAGGTGTGACACTGTCAGTCCAATGCAGAGCAGTCTGCAAGGGGCTTATCAGTGTCATACCAGTCATTAGCCAGTCTTATACTGACACTGTTCTAGCTTTCAGGGCAGAAAATTCATGCAGTTCAAAGGAGAGAGCCAGTCCAATCATAGGACGTGCTTTCCTTTGATCTACATAATGCCGCCCAGCAAGTACAGCTGATCTGTCATGATCAGCTTACTGTGGTCTCCCCATGTCATCCCTGGTGCTGGCTACTACCCCCACCCCCCCTTTTCATTGTGTGACACCAGGGACCCCACCCCTGGTACCACAAAAAATAACAACACCCCCCTCTCAATCTCTCCTGACTTCTCCATGTTAAAATTTCAGAAAGGGGATGTCCAATCCCCTGTGCCAGCTGCTACCACCGCACCCTGACTGTTTTCATTGTACAACACCAAGGAGTCCACCACTGGTGCCGCCAAACATAACACCGGTACTAGGGTGCCCAATCTTCAGTGTTGGTACTTGGAAAAAAAGAAAACCATACTTTTTTTTGAAAGTAAAATACACCCTGTAAAAAAGAAAAATGTCAATTGATGTCTGTTGCTGCAGCTGCCATTACTGTCCTCCCACCTGACCTCCCACTCAGCACCCACTACCCCATAAAATCACCTTTAGGGCAGAATTTTGACATTTTGTCACCCTTGTTCATGAGATGGGGTAGTAGGAAGACTATGCTGAAAATTTGGGGTAAAAATATATATAAAAAAAAAAAAGCTATGACTACATTGAAATTTATGCATGCAGATTCGTAACTTCCGTCATTCTCAAAATTGTTACCCCAAATCTTCAGCATAGCCATTTCTTCACAGCACCTCATGAATGTGATAGCTGTCATATTTCAAACCTTGGCCAAAATGTGGTTTCACACTTATAGCACAAAATCACCTTTTGGGCAAGATTTCAAAATTTTCTCTGCCCTTGTTCATAAGTTGACAGTCATGATAAGGCTATGTGGGCTCATAAGAAGGCTCTGTTGAAAATCTGGAATACAAATATGGGAAAACAACAAATTTATGCACCTATATTGAAATTTTCAACACACCCTCATAACTGTGGTAATTTTCAAGATTTTGGTCCCAACTTTTCAACATAGCCACTACCTACTGAATGTGACAGTTGCCATTTCCTAAATCCTGGCTAACTGAAAAAAAGTGTTTTCACACTTGTGGTGCAGAATTATCTTTCAGGCATGAGTTGAAAATTGTCTCCACCCTTGTTCATGAGATGGGGTCATAAAAAGGCTATGTTGGATCATAAGAAGGCTATGTTGAAAATTTAGGGTAAAATATTAAACAAGCATTTGTCAATGCCGAATGTTGTCGTGCTGGCATTGGCTTTGGTAGTGCAGTGTGGGAAAACATTTTGGGCAGGATGTGAAAAATGACAGCTGTACAGTTCATAAGGAGGTGTAAAAAAATGGCAGTGTTGCAAATGTGGCATGTAAATATAGCAAATTTGCAGAGTTACAAGGGTGCGTGGGAAATGTGCAACACACGCTTGGAACACAGTCATTTTATGGGCGTTCAGCACCAAATGTTCAACATAGGCATTTTAGCACCTCTGCTCATGTACAGTGTCACTGTTATTTCCTCAAACTGTCCCAAAAAGTGATTTCGCACAGCGACCACGCTATTCTGCACTGGAAGTGTGAAAATACATTTTGGGCAGGATATGTGAAATAACAGCTGTACTGTTCATCAAGAGGTGTGGAAAAATGCCAAAGGTGAAAATCCAGAGTGAAAATATTACAAATGCACGATGTTACGAGCGTGCTTGCAATCTGCCAATGCACGCTCATGACACAGTCATTTTATGGAGTATCGTCACCAAATTTTCAACATAGGCATTTTAGGACCTCTGCTCATGAACTGTGTCACTGTCATTTTCATAATCTGGCCCAAACACTGATTTCCCACAGTGACTGCACTATTGTGCGCAGAAAGTACGGAAACACATTTCGGGAAGGATGTGGAAAGTGACAGCTGTACTGTTCACAAGGAGGTGTTCAAAAATGACAATGCTGAAAATCTGGCATGAAAATATTGTGAATTCATGAGGTTATGAGCCTGCGTAGCAACTGAGCAATGCACACTCGTAAAACAGTCATTTTTTGGATTTTTCCACCAAATTTGCAACATAGGCTTTTTGAGAGGCCACCTCATGAACACAGGCACTGTTGTTTCATTAATCTGTCCCAAAAGGTGATTCCACGCAGTAACTGTGAAGTCACCTTTCAAGGCTGATTAACGCTATGACAGTGATAGAATTCATGAGGAGGTGTCCCAAAAACCCCATGTTGTAAATTTGGTGCCAAAATTCCAAAAAAATGCCTAAGATATGCAGAAAAGTTGAAAACCCCAATTCATTCCATTATACAACTTACCGGCATTTCCTCATTTCGTGGTCGGCTTTGAAGAGTGCAGATGTGTTCCTGGTCCACCGAAGATCATCTCGCCAGACTCCGGAGGTAAGTATGGAGTGAGGGGGGAGTGGGGAGGCAGGGTGCACAGTGGGTGGGTGCAGGTTGTGGGAGGGGGGCCAGGGAGACCGCCAAGGGACCGTTTCCTTCTTTATAGGGAAAACAAATAAATAAAAGACATCGGGGGACCATTTTCATTCTTAATAGGTGCTTTGGCATGCTGGGGTGGGCTCCCAGCATGCCACCTGTGCGTGTGTGGGTGGATGCTTTAGCCGATGGGAGATTGGGCACCCCCGTCGGCAAACAAGGAAAGGAGGGTCTGCAGGAGTTGAAGGGGATTAGGCACCCCCTCAGCAATCAAAAAAAATGGAAGGGAGTCCACATTATGCCAACGAGGAGTGGGCTTCCCATTTGGCAAAATTCAAGGGGAAGGAGGGATACATACCAACAGGGATTGGGCACCTCCGTCAGCAAAGATAAACTTTTGAGGGGTGCATGATGCTGTGGGGGATTGGGCACCCCCTCGGCAATCAAAAAAGGGGGGGTTACATGATGCCGATGGGGATTGGGCACCCCCATCAGCACACAATAAAGGAAGGGGGTTGACAGGCAACAGCGGCAGTCACTGCCACCATGTTGCCTGCACGTTAGGGAGGCGTGTTGTGGTAATCTGCATGAGAGCTTTGCTCTCATTGCAGTGGACCTTTTGTCAGATCTCTTCACCTCATTGGCCAGGCAGGGTGTCGGCCCCTGCTGCTGGCTGATTGGGGAATGTGGGACGCACCTACTGGTGCGTGCCCTGCATTTGCCCAACAGTGACCACACCTTCAAATCTCCATTGCCGCAAGATGTTGGCTGCGCAAGTGCGCCAACATAAAAACAACAAAGTTATGAGTGTACATTGACATTTTTCAATGCATTTTCATAACTGCTGTAATTTGTAATATTTTGACCCCAGATTTTTAACATAGTCATTCTTTTCACACCACCTCATGAATGTGATGGCTGTCATTTTTCAAATACTGGCCAAAATGTGTTTTCACCCCTGTGTCCCAAAATTACATTTCAGCCACTGTTCTATAAATGACACCTGTCATGCTCAGAAGGGGTGGTCATAGAAAGATTATGTTGAAAGTTTGGGGAAAGAATGTGATAACCAACTAATATATGAGGAAACATTGAATTGTTTTAATATTTACTCTTAATATTTGCAAATTTTGGCCCCTAATGCTCAACATATCCCTTATGTTAGCCCACCTTCTGAATGTGGCAGGTCTCATTTTTCAAATACCCTCTGAAACTTGTTTCCACAGTTGCACTTTGAAATCACCTTTCAGATGAGATTTTAAAAATTCCACCTGTCTTTATCATACAGTCAGGTCATAAAAAGACTGTTGAACATTTTAATCAAAATGAGGGAACCCACTTAAAAGTAGTTTTTGCCTCTCAGCTGCCTTATCCTTGGTAATTGCAATCTAACAATGAGTATACCATACACAGGGTGACCATGACTGAGCACTTTCAAAAAGGGTGACTCAATCATGGTGCCTGTGCACGGGGCTACCTGGCATGGGGGGTGACCAGTGAATATGGTGATGGGATGATGCTATGTATACACGCACAGGGGGGAGGGACCACGCTGTGTGATGGGTGGAAGGGGAAGGAGGGTTTGTGGGGTATAGTGCAGTGGTGGGCTGCCAAGCTGGCTGTGTAGCATGGTGGGTAGGTGGCAGGCTGGGGTTGGGAGGGTACCGGGTTCGGTTCTGGGCGTGATACTGTTTTTATGTAGCTTTTTTAAAAATTTTTTTAAGTTTTACCCCCTCGACATGCAACCCCCTTAGAGTTTAGTAGGGGGAGTTGGGGAGTGAAGCCCACATATAAAGAAAGAAAGAAACCCATAGATCTTGGGTGCCCTCTTGCAGTTTGCCATGAGTGTATGTTACCAAAATTCATTTTTGGTGATATATATACTTGCCCAAATGGTGATCGCTATTCCGCGATCGTCATTACCACATACCACTGAAAATGAGACATTGCATCTCATCTGTCCTATCCTGGGTAAATATATAGTAAAAATGTGTACAAGCAAGATCCAGTACAACAGCAATACCAACAGTGAAAATCTGGCATTGACAAATGCTTGTTTGTGTAGTATTTGGAACAGAGCAGGCACCATGCTACAGTAAAATTGGGGCATCTCTTTTAAATCAGGGACTGTAGCAAAACAGAGTGAGTCACTGTTGTTGTAGCTATAGGTTGGGGGAAGAATGAAGAAGGAGCACTGTGAGAGGTAGTGGGGCAGGCTGAATGGCAGCTGACCTCAATACTATTGTTGTGGGGGGGCACTGCTGTCATCTATTTCTTCATAGCAGGATCAACAACCCTGAAGCATGTGAGACCCCAGAGCATAAACATCACAAAGCAGGAAGGTGGCATTTTCAGGAGCATCTGTAGGGCAGTCTGCAGTTCAGCTGGGGGCTTTGCCAATCACACCATTTGGTCTAAGGTCTGATTGCTTTATGGAGGGGTATCCATATTTATAACCTAGGGTGCAAATGATTTTGGTGCAGGCTAAGATAGGCCTGCATAAGAAGGCGAACTGGGGGGAACTCTAGGGGGGAAGATGTGCTGAGTATAATATAAGCCTAATTCAAAAGTGTCCTTACTGGGGTAGGGCTGCAAGTGGCACAAACTGGTCTGAAGTAAACAGTTCTACCTGTACTAGTGAATTCAATGAGGGGTCATGTCCTTTATTACCCAAACTCTATTTAAGGTACACTTAAAAAAACTGTGAGAAGAGAGCAACAGGCAGGGATTAAGCAGGGGGATCTTCAGCCATCAGTGAAAATACAGCTAGGTACACACAGGGGGTGGTAGGAGAAGAAAAGGGGATAGCTGAGCTTTAGCAGATTATAGGGTAACCATTGAGGAGATAATACCTTCCCCTCAGGGTTGTGAAAGGGGACATAGTCAGCTGTGAAGAATGTGGAGAGGTCATCTTTGGGAGGGTGCTGCTGGAGCAGGGCTGTTGTCTTGTATTTAAGAGACTAGCAGTGCTTTCAGCTGAGCTACTGTAGCTGTGCCAAGGAAAGAAGTTAGAAGGCAGAGGGGTAGATCTGAGTGGGAACTGGGAGAGCCACATGCAACTGCACTTCCTCAAATGAGTGGTGGATGGAGGGTACTTGGCAGGGGGAAGGGGTATGAAGAAGGTGCCCAAGGGGAGCCTTCCTGGTAACACATAACCACTTCAACCAATAGAGTGTTGAGGTGATTGCAACCAACAGAGTGTTGAGGTGATTGCAACCAACAGAGTGTTGAGGTGATTGCAAGCAATCAAGACAGTGTTGAGGTGATTGCAACTAAGCCAGGTGGAAATGATGTTCCAACAAGTGCAGAGAAGTTTCAAGGGGACCCTAGGAGTATCGAGCCTGAGAGAAGTGATATGTCTGTCCAAAGAAGCTCAGCCAGAAAGTTGCTGGTCTTGGGGGACTCCACTGCAAGAGAAACAAAGGGATTAGTTGGGCCTGGAGGAAGGAGAGATACAATTGGGAAATGTCTTCTGGGAATAAAAGCAGGGAAGGTCATTTGGAGTAAGAAAATTGGTTCAGGGGGCAGTTGGAAGGCTGAATGTTATTGTCCACCTAGGCAGAAATTATGTAAATATGTCTAGGGGACAAGTACAAGACACCTTCTGTAGGCTAGGGAAAACCCTCAAGGAGGTTGTAGCTATGCTGACCTTCTCAGAAGGCCAAGTACTGTACATCAGAAGGGGAAAAATAGGTCAAAATTGTCATGTTAAATACAGTAGGTGGCTAAAAAGGTGGCATGGCATAAAGGGTTTTAATTTCATTGGAGAGTGGGAGGCTGGTTGGTTGGATCATGGGCTATTCAAAAAGGATGGCCTACACCCAACCAGGGATGAAGCCTCAGCACTGGGAAAGAAAGTCAAAGTTTAAGAATTTAAAGTAGTGGGAGGGGGCTATTGAACTAATGAAAGAGGGACTAACCCAGGTATGGGAGGCAATCCTGGCTCTTCCCATCTAGCATGGAGGAGACGGGGAGAGAGGAAAAAATTCAAAATAGGAAAAAATGGAGGATAATGGGGGCCCATAACAGCTGAACAAGAAGATGAAAATAGAAAATGGAAGTAGACACCAGGGTGAAGAATGGGAAGAGATGTGTGGTGATGGGAGGCAAGAAAGTGGGTAATGAAGGCTAGATGGCAGTAGAAGGACTAGGGAGGGTGTGAAGAGGGTGATGGAAATAGCAAGGGACAGTAACATTAAGGAAAAGAATTGAGGAATAAAGGGTGGGAGTAGGAGGGACCAATGGAGGGCTATATGCCTGAATGCCAGGAGCTTGTTAAACAAAATAAGTGAGTTCTATGCAGTGTTAGCAGAAGCCAGGCTTAAAATTGTGGCAGTGACAAAGGCATGGGCAACTGACAACCATGTGTGGAACCTTAATTTCTAGGAGGAGATATACATGGAATAGCGAAGAGCAGGTGGCACTGTGCATAAGGGAAGGCATTGAGGCCACAGAGAACACTGCGCTGAAGAGGGTAGAATCAGTATAGGTCTAACTCACAACCGAGGGAGGGAAAAGAATGCAGGTGGTGTGGTAAACAGACCGCCAAGTCAAAATGAGAAGGAGGATGGAGAATTGAAGAAGAACATCAGGAAGACATCCACTAAGGGAGAGGTGATGATATTGGGAGATATTATCATACCAGCTATGGATTGGAAAGCTCCAGCAGTCAGAAGTGTAAGTAATTAATCAGTCACTATTGATAATAATGCTGGACTGCTTCCTTGTACAATGGGTTAGGGAACTAAGTGGCCAGAGATATGGCCACAGTCAGTCAGGTACTCTCCAACACAGAAATGGTGACAGGGTTGCAGGTGAGAGAACCACTATGGTCCAGTGTCCACAACACAGTGTGGTATAACATAACCACATAGGAATACTGCTCTAAGTCTGTGATATTGGACTTTAGGAAGGAGGACTTTAGCAAGATGAGGGAGACCTTCAGAGACAGGCTGGTGGAGGGGCTAGAAGTGGATGTGGAAGCCAAATGGGAACCATCAAGAGAGGCATAACGGAAGTGATGAACTCCTACACAAGACAGGTAAAAATAAATAAACATAAGAAACCAATTTGGTTTTCTAAGGGTGTAGGGAAGGCAACAAGTGAAAGGATGCCCCATAGTGAAGAAAACTGGAGGGAATACCAGGGAAAACTAAATAAAACCAGAAAAATGGTAAGAAAAGCAAAGGCAGATACAGAGTTGAGAATAGTACAGGAGGTAAAAAGGGGGGAAAGAGTTATTTAGGTACTTCATGGAGAAAATGAAAATGAAAGGATAATTATTTGGCTAAAGAAGGGGACTTTGTTGGAGTGTGATGGCCAGAAAGCTTACATACTGAACAATTACTTTTGTTCCGAATTCAGTGGGAAAAAGGTACACTTCCAGATACTGGAGTGCAAGCATCAAAGAGAAGAGTGAGAGAAATGGAATTTGAGAAAGGGCAAAGTTATGGAAAGCCTCATAAAGGATCGATTTCTGTCTGAATTTGGGGACTTAGATCTAAAACAACATAGTTTCACTAAAGGAAGATCTGTTACTACTAATTTGTTACGTTTCTATGAATTAGTTAGTAAATGTATAGATCAAAGGTTGTTATGTAATGTTATTTTTTTGGACTTTAAGAAGGCATTTGACACAGTGCCACACTGGACAATTAGTGAAAAAATTAATAAAATGAGTGTTAAGCCCAAAATCGTGGACTGGATAAAAAACTGGCTTGAAGATCGTTTCCAAAGAGTGGTGTTGGACAGACATCATTCGATATGGAAACCTGTGACAAGTGAAATTCCGCAGGGTTCAGTTTTGGCACCAGAGGTTTTCGAGTCTTCATTGCTGACCTATCAATGGATTTGAGAAGTTGAATAGTCAAATATTGTATGCAGATGAATGCAAGATTGGTGGTCCGTACAATACTACTGCTGAGATTTCAATAATTCAGGAGGATCTAAATACACTTTTCAAACTGGTAGATAGATGGGGCATGCGTGTTAACATCAAGAAATGTAGTTTAATGCACTTTGGAACACACAACCCCAAATACAATTATACCCTTTGAAAAAAGTCTGATAATGAGAGAGACCTTGGAGTCACCATTGATGGTAACTTTTCATTTAATACACAGATTTCAGAGGTTATTAACAAATCAAATAAGACTTGGGGGGCAATCAAGCAAAATTTTAAATTTAAAGAACTGTCAGGGTTACCATCATTGTATAAAGCCTATGTTCGTCCACATATGGATTTTGGCAAACAGCTTTAGAGTCCCCACTATAGTAGTGATAAAAAAGGTTTGAAAGAGTCCACCATAAAATAACTAAGTATATGATGGGTCTGCGGAAAATGAATTATAATGATATCTTAGACACACTCAAATTAATGTCTGGAAACTAGGAGACTTCGAGGAGACATTATGCATTTGGGATATTTTGAAAGATCAACAGCTTATGACAGAAGTAGGCCTTGATTTCAAACAAATCACTGTAGAGACCTGTGGTCACCTTCTGCAACTATCAAAATCTAGGTTTCATACAAGTAGGAGGGGGAACTATTTCTCACTGAGAGTGGTTCGTGCTTGGAACTCTCTTCCAATGCATGTTATTATACGTGAATCCAAGTCTATCTTCAAATATAGACCTGACCAATGATTTCATTCTGGATGTAATTAACACAATAGGTGCTCCTATGTGCACTGCCTTTTGCTCCTGAATCTTTGTGTTAGTGAACCTTAGTCACAGAAGACTGAGGACTGAAGGGACTTAAAGCCCTTATGGTGGACAAGGCACTAGATCCTAACAGGCTACATCCAAGGGTGCTAAAGAAAATGGAGCAGACATTGGCAACACCTCTGACAGATATGTTCAGGTGCTCCCTGAAGACAGTGGAAGGTTCCATTGCACCAAAGGGAAGAAAATGTGGTACTGCTTCACAAAATGGTGACATGGATGACCCGGGAAACTACAGGCCAATTAGTCTTGTCACAATTGTAAGTAAACTACTAGAGTCTATAATAAAAAATCAAATTGTAGAATACCGTGAAGCTAATCGGTTACAAGACAAAAGGCAACATGGGTTTGTAACTAGAAGGTCTTGCTAGATCATCCTGGTTGTCTTTTTCAGCTGGGTCACTAGAGGAGAGGAAAGGAACTAGGTAGGAGATGTGTTATATCTCAACTTCAGCAAGGCCTTCACTGTTGTGCCACACAGGAGACTATTGAAAAAACTGGAGGTCATGGAGGTAGGAGAATAGTTGACAAGATAGATAAGGTACTGGTGGGAGGAAACAAAGGGTGGTAGTAAAAGGGACACAATCAGAGTATAGGGAAGTCATGAGTTGGGTACTGTAGGGGCCAGTCCTGGGACCTGTTCTATCAAATATATTCACTAGTGGCATGGGGAGGGTACACAGAGCAAGCAGTGTCTCTTTGCAGATAACACCAGCATGTGCAGCAGGATAGACAATGAAGATTGTGTTAGGGAATTGAAAAAAGACCTTAAAAATAAGAAAGGTGGTCCAGGAATGGCAGTTAAAGATTAATGTGAAAAAGAGCTACGTGCTGTACATTAGAAAGAGGAACACTGACACTGAATGTTGAATGGGGGTAGGGGTAAGAATGGCAACTACATGAGAGGGAAGTGATCTTGGGATCATAATTAGTGATACAGTAGTCCCAAATCATCAAATCAGTACAGTAAGGCATATGGAAAGCCAAGCAGGATGTTGGGGTATATAGAAAGGGGTTTTGACTGAAGGAGAAAGGAGATGATATTGCCCCAGTACAGGTCCCTGGTGCAGCTTTATCTGAAGTACTGTGAGCAGTTCCAGAGTCCACACTGGAGAAAGGATATGGACTGTTTGGAGGCTGTGCAAAGGAGGGTCGCTAACATGATCCAGGAGCAGCAAGTCAGGATGTACAGGGAAAAGTTGGAAAATCTCAATATGTTATCACTCAAAGCAATTAAGAAGGGGGGATATGACTGGGACATTTAAATTTGTGGTAGAATAAACAGAGTAGAATGTGAGGAGACTGTGAGGACCTGTTCACAAGGAATGAAAGTGCAGTGAGGACAGGGCATGGGCCGAAACTGGAGAAGTTCAAGAGAGAAGCAAGAAATGTATTTTTCATACAATGGGTGGTGGATCAATGGATTAGTCTGTCCAGGGAAGTGATTGAAATGGGAACTGTGAAAGGATTCAAAATACTGTGGGACAGATACAGAGGGTTAGCAAGGCAAAACTGCAAGAGGAGAGAGGACCACCAGAGGAAAAGGAAGGACACTCAGATGAAAGGGGATCAATTATCCACCACTAGGGCACTCTGCATCTTAAATACTGCTCTGCAGTAGGATGAAAGGATGATACATGTGTATTCTGGGAAGACTGGACAACTTTTGGGTCTTTTACTGATATCACTTTCTATGTTTCTAGACTAAAAGCACCATATAGAAAAAGAATTCTAGGGATCCTGTAGAGAAAGAAAGAAGCTGTTGATGAAGAATGGGAGGAAGGTGGGAGCAATGAAATGGCGTCCAAAGGACACTGTCACATGAGCAGATGAGTACCGCTCTGTAGGGGTTGAGGTGGCATACATGCATCACCTCCCACTCCAGTGAAACAAGAGCTAATACATTGGGTGACCAATATAGAAAGCTTAGGCAACGTAAGTTGAACGATTGGTAAGATCACTATCCTTGATGAAATGAGTCATCATGAAGTGCCAGGCAGTTAATCTCACTGCCTCAGCACTGGATGGCAGTTTAACATCTAGCACCATGTTTTCTTCACCCTCAGTGGACTTTGTTGTATTTTGAACATGGTGATTTGGAAATGTAAGTGAATGTCTCTACATTCAAAGTAGTTGAATAAACATGAATTACTGACTTTCATGCCTCAATAGCTTGATATCCTGCCCCAGTAGGAGGGTTTATGATGAATCGCTGCCAGGATGAATGATATTAGTTAATGGGTATATTGTACTAAGACAGGAAAAGATTTCAGTTGTTCTACAGTAATGATATTTGAATGTCTGGGTAATGTATACAGTATTTGGCATATACTCTCTCTTTTCATCCCTGCTAAGGGACTACCACCCTTTTGAAGTGCTAAGAAGACATAAGAGCCCTCCTAGAAAAGGTTCTACCCTTAAAAGAGCTGTAGGGAGAAGGTCCTCTAAGACCAAAGGTACCTTAGAGAGGAAAGCCCCAAAATGCAAATGAATAGAATGTTTTAAAACCCTTACTTCCCATAAGGAGAGGTGAGATGCAGTACTGATGAATCAGAACTGCTAAAGAAGCTTCTACCAAAGAATTTGAAGAACCACCATCCAGACACAACTTTTGGGGGAATTAAGAATTTTATAATAACTTAATATTATTATGACCTTTCGTATGGATGAGAGGAAAACAATATTGTGGGGTAAACCTCTAGAGATCCAAGGCCAAGGTTGAATCCCTCCAGTCTTGAAATAATGTAATTTTAAGTGAAATAATAACCTCAGACATACTGCTTCAATTAAAGGATGCATTGGTCATCCCCCTCTGTCTCAGTAAGACTTCTGCCAACTCAAAGGTGTGATAGACCTGACCATACAGCTAAAGGAGTACCTGAATGGAAACAACCCAGCCCTAAAAAGGTGCTCAAAAGTAACAGCCCAGTGCCATAGGAACAACGGAGTTACTGAAAGAACCCCAAGAAGAAGAGAGGACTTACTTTCTGCTGCTTCAGTCCTGGATGCCCAGTCACTCTCCTCTGAGCACAGGTCTATGGAAGAAATGATGGATCCAAGCCCTAAAGGGCAAATCCTGAGAGTGACAGAGTTCTTGCGAGCCATAGAAGAATTCCTTGTAGGGAATGATAGCCTTTGGGTGACAGCCTATTAATGGATGGGGCGTATGCCCAATAAGTAGTCACAGGAGTGAGGACCCAAGTAGTTTTTTTTTTCAATGAAATAAGCTTTATTGATTGAAATTTTTAACAAGAAGAACAACTATACAAACACCACGTAAGCTCAACAAATACCAGAACCAAGAACAATAATCAAGGACACTGGTTTTAATTTTTTACCAGAAAACCTGGTAAATTTCCAGAATTAGGGCTGCTTGAACACCAGTAAAACAAAGATACCAAACCTGTATTTTTCTTATACTGTAATTACTTCTTGTACTATTTTCAATTTGCTTTATTTAATGCTCTGTATATTAAGCCTCCTTTTCTTCTGATTATTTATACATATACTGAAAGAATGACAGCAGAATCCTGGTAAAATCCAGAAATTAGAGTAACAATCACCAGTGCAATTCTGGAATCTGAAGTCTTGAAAATGGAATTTCATTGTTTTAATCACCATAAATCAGTGGCCTTGACAATAATCATCATGAAAGAAAAATTACAAAAAAACAGAGTAACAAGAACAACAATTATGAATAAAATCCCTAAAAAAACGGAGATAACAGAAACACCTAACCTCAAACATATACACTGAATCCCCACCATTCCCCCACCCCTCAAAGACCATGCAAAATCCTGCTATAGGAATACGAGTAAGGAGAAAAAGGCACTATCGTATATTCCCCCCTAGCGCAGTTCCAACTTAAAACTACCCCATACCACAGTAAAACTACATAGCCAGGACAATAACCTAACTATCCATCTCTCACCAGAAATAAAAAATGAGAGCTCCAGTGGGAAACACAGAAACATAGAAATTGCCAGTAGATAAGGACTTCTAGGCCCATCTAGTCTGCCCATTAGCCCTACACTTGTTTGCGGCCTCTGATCGTACCTGGTCAATGGCTTTTCACCCCTTCTTTCCACCTCTAAGGTTCCCTTATGCCTGTCCCAAGCAAGTTTAAATCCCTCCACTGTACTTGCTCTCACCACCTCCTGTGGCAGAGTGTTCCATGTGTCTACTACCCTCTCTGTGAAGAAATACTTCCTCACATTTTCCCTTAACCTGCCTCCTTCGAATTTCATATCATGCTCCCTCATTCTTGTACTCCTCTTATATTAGAAGATGTCATACCCTGCACCTTGCTTATGTCCTTAAGGTTCTTGAATGTTTCAACCATTTCATCCCAATCCCCCCTCTCCTCTAGCGAGTAAACATTGCGGTTCTTTAATCTGTCCTCATATGTTATCTAGTGCAAACCCTGTACCATCTTTGTCACCTTTCTCTGGACTGCCTCCACCCTGTCAATACTCTTCCAAAAGTGTGGCCTCCAGAATTGCACACAGTACTCTAGGTGAGGCCTCACTAGTGTTTTATACAATGGCATCACCACCTCCTGCCTTCTACTAGTGATAACTCTGCCTATGCACCTTGGCATCCACTGACCCCCGCAGCCTTTTCACTCTACTTAGACATCTTTAGGTCATCTGAAAGGATAACTCCCAGATGCCTTTCTTCCTTGGTGATCGTCAACAGCTTCCTGTCCCATTCTGTAGCTTTCCCCAGGATTCCCTCATTCCAGGTGGATTATTTTGCACTTCTTTGAACTGAACCTTAGTTGCCACACCTTGGACCATTTTTCAAGCTTTCCCAAATCCCTCCTCATTTTCTCCACCCAATCTGGAGTATCCACCCTGTTGTAGATCTTGGTGTCATCTAAAATCAGGCAGATCTTTCCCTCCAGCCCTTCCACAATGTCACTAATGAAGACAAACAGGAATTGGCCAAGAACTGATCCCTGAGATAACCCGCTGGTCACCTCCTCTCCCCAGATTGGATCCCATTTAGCATCACCCTCTGCCTCCTGTCCATTAACCAATTCCTAACCCAAGTTCAAGTTCAAGTTCTTTTATTGTTAGAAAATGTATAAAAACAAAGTTTGCTACATTATAAAATTGTTTAATGAACATAATACAATATTGTAATAGCATCACAAATATCCCATAATTTACAAACAATTTGTGCGAGCATTTCATTTGAGCTAAAAACCCAGCAGAGAATATAGTTTCCATCAGAGCAGCTTTTGAATTCACACCACATAAATGGCTAATTCTAGAATAAGCATAAATTAAAGACCCCAAAAATTAACTTAACCGAATCTAGTTTTAATAAAAACTTTTTATAATCGATACCATTAGGGATAAGGTGCATTGGCATTAGTCGAGAAATATTTTTTTTCACGCTGTTGATTCCAAGTTTTACATTTGAACAACATATGCATGATAGCTAACTCTGATTTATCTACACATTTACAACCACTTCTAGATTTTTTTACAATACCAGTTGTTCAAATTAAAGTAGGAATTACCCAAATAGGCCTATCTTATTCTATACAAGATGTTCCTATGTGTGCCGTTTTTCACATACCATCAGGTAGTTCTCAACACCCCAGCTGATTTTGATACTTGAGTACAAGCCATTGGAATCCAATGCATGCATATTTTGAAAGTCCTGTTGGATAGTTACATCCTTAATTCTTTGAACTACTTCACTCACATAACCATCTAAGTTTATTAATTGCTAAGCTGCTCCATAGGTCAATACACTCAAACAGTTTCAATCTTCCATTTAGCTTATAGAACCAGGGCTTATTTTGATTTCCCCCAACTAAATTATTCATATTTTCTTCCCACAAAGCATAAGAAGTCTATTATTATTCAATTTCATCAGCCTACCCCAATACTTATTTGCTCTAATCAGAATCCTTGCTTTGATCTGAATCAAACCAGATTCCAATCTTAAAAAACATGATGGGAAATCACGTGGCAAATTTAAAGTAGATCTTAAAAATTGATTTTGTAAACACTTAGCATTAGCTTTTTCTTGGTATGGACCCCATATTTCACTACCATAAAGCAGTTGGTTCATTAATTTAGCTTCATATGTGTTTTTCAAAGAGATAAAGGAGTTATCAGCAAATTTAGATGCAAAATTCCTAATTGCCCCCATTGTTTTATAGGAGTTGCTCTTTACTTCAGCCAGATGTTGAGTCCACATTACACTATCATTGATTGTCACACCTAAATATTTAAATTCCTTAACCACTTCAAATTGACATCCCTCAATCGTCCATGTTTTCCTTTGCTTTTTACCTTTCCCTATCACTAGAATTTTTGATTTATTCACATTCAGTTTAAAATCCAGATCACTTAATGTGCTCATAGCATTAGAAATATCTAGTTTCTAATGCTATAAGACCTAGTGGAAATCTAGAGGTAATTGCTGCATCATCTGTGTAAAGTAATAATTTTATTTTTTAATTGTTTATGGATGGAGCAAAGGTGTCAGTTTGGCTAATACTCTTGACTACATTTTCAATGTACAAATTAAACAGTATTGGGGCCAGCAATCATCCTTGCTTAACACCAGTGCTAATATTCAATTCTCTTGAAAGCGCACCATCTCTGCCATACCTTATCTCAATAACTGTGTTGTTATATAGTAATTTAATAATTCCTTAAAACTGAGGGTCAATATTTAGGTCAGTTAGTACCTCCCATAACTTAACTCTATTGACAGAGTCAAAAGTGCACTTTATATCTAGAAAACCAATATAAAGATTACCCTTTTTATGTCTATCATATTTATCTATCAAAATATTTAATGTGAAAATTAAATCAAGGGTACAATGTTCTCTTTTGAACCCACTCCCCCTCCCCCAGATTTAGAAAGCAACTTATTTTCCTCCACCCAGGTCATCAGCCTATCCAAAATTAATCTGGAGTATATTTTCTGAAGAACAGGTAGAAGTGTGATGGGCCTGTAGCATTTAGGATCACACTTACCACCTCTTTTAAATAGGGGTACAATAATACCTTTATTCCAATTTTGTGGAAGAATTATATAATTATTTATTATTGTGAAAATGGGAGTACACACAGAAGCTCAATAATCTAAATGATGCAGAAAAACTTCTGCTGGCAGGCCATCCACACCTGCAGCTTTGTTCCTTTTTACGGCTGCATGGACAGAGTCCTGCAGACATTTTGCATGTAGAAAAGGGTTGGTGTCATGTTTTCCATCCGTGGAACTGTTTTTCCTCTGCCTGACCTCCCCCCAAGAAGTAATCCACCCATGTTGTCGCTATGGACTGCAGCACTGCACTATATCACAGTGGGCATTTTTTTTATGGGCATTTTTTTTTGTACATTTCTGCATCCCTGCCATTTCTGTCCCCGCCCCTTAACAGCAAGGGTGTAGCTACTGATACATATGTTCAGTGGTTAAAATTGAACCCATAGGAATACAAACACCCGCAATTTCGTTTTACAGTTTCTACAAGCCAGAACTTCAAATGCCAAGTAACAATTGCAAGAATAAGTTATGATGTTGGCACTTACCTCCATGGTACTCGTTATGTGAGCAGCAAGTAATCCCAGTTTTGAGTGCCTGGTTTCAAAAAGGTGCGCTCCCTTCTCTGTGCAGATTTACTACCCAACCTTTTGGGAAGTCTCAGAGTGAAGATAACAAAGAATAGCAGGACATTCAGCTCAGCACAGGACTTTGGAGTCAGATCCCCAGGAATGAAAAAAAAAATACAGAAAAAAAAAGTCCAAGGCAAGTCGCTTGTCTTCGTGCAGCTACAAAGTGTACAACAGAATTGCCCACTGCAAATAGATGAGAAGCTTATACAAACTACAACCGGGATCATCCTCTTTGAACAGTGGCACTTTCCACTAACTAAAGCTGGATAGTTCTGTAGATACAGACAGCTTCTACAAACTACTGCCAAATCATTTCCTGTGAAGCACATGGAACAACTGCAAACTGCAACTGGATCAATTCATCCTCTAGATAGAGAGGTGTAGCCTCACTCCTTGCAACCAGAAATAACACAGAGGTGCAGCACCAGACTCTACATCCGAATCATCCCCTGTGAATCAAAGTGCAGCTAAAAAACTTTACAACCAGATTTTCCCCTTCGGTTGTGAGACAGCTACAAACCATGAGCTGGTGGTCACCTTCCGATCCAGTTCTAACAACCTAATTAATTCCTGATTGTTGCTCACTAAGTAATTAACATGGGCAGCACATCTTGTTTATACTTTCAGATTCCCAATGACTCAGTAAGTAACATGCAAATGCTAGATTCCTTTTGTGAGTAACAAAAGGGGTCTATAATATTTTTCCAACTGAGGAAGCTTAAGTATGATTGAGTCACTAGTACATAGTCATAGCCCAGGTTCTGTGCTTTCAACTTACACTGAAAATGATGTATTTTGAAAATAGATGTATTAGGAACTTGTTCAACTTTTGCTCCTTATTTTCTTTAGTGGGTTTCCTCCTTCATTTCAGTTGAGATAGTCAGGAGCATATCCCCCCACTTCACACATTGAGTGGGGTCAATCATTTAATTCATCAGAACTTTCAATAGTTCCAGGTTCCAAATGGACAAGATGTCACCCCGCACTTTACACTGTGACCTAAAGTAGAAAAATCATATTAATGTGTGACACTCTATTAATAGTAATGTTTATTAGCACCAGGACAATGTTTTCCTTCATTTACAGATCTGTATTTCCATGATTTAACCCTTAGGCTGCCGACAGAAATAAAAACGTATAGGAATTCTGGACTGATATATCAGTCCGTGGCACAGCAAGGGTTAACCCTTGTCACACATTTATCACTTTGCCACACATTTTGTGGGAGACTGTAATATATCTGGACACTAAAAAGATAAGCGGTATGATCGAGAATTATTAGTGTACACACCACCATCATCACTTCTATAAAGCGAGTATCTTGTGTGGCTAGTATGATACCTGCCCTAACTTTCTGTATTGGCAGCTCAGAAAACTGCAGGCAAACAAACTCTGGACCATGGGCATCACTGCTTGAAATGAAATGAATAAACATGGATGTAGCTGTGTGCAAAGTTCCCACCCCATCACACCTAATGAAGATTGGCAGCCTTGCACAAAGACTTGATCTCACCACAATTCATGAACGTGAACAGCACAACATTGTGCAAAGACTTAATCATGTCACAACTCGTGAAAACCTGCAGCCTTGACAAGATCCCATTACTTCAGTGAAGGTGTCTACTGTTAAGGAGTGTGAGCAGCCTTGTGCACATACTTCATCCCATTACCATTCATGGAAGTCAACAACCTTGTGCAAAGACTTCATTCCTTAACTACTCGTGAAGGTCAACAACCTTGCTCAAAGACTTTGTCCAATCACAATTAACTCCCAAACAGTGTCTGTGCGGGACCGGAGCCCCATGTTGTCCTTAGTGAGTCATCAGTCCTTCTCATAACTGCATTCTGCTGCCTGCTTCTGACCCCTTTATGACTTGAATCTGATCCGGGACAACAGTGCTGCAGACTGACACTCGCAAGGTAAGTGAGAGATGGCTGATATTAGATAAATGCTCCCAGAAATATTTATCCCAATCGGCCTGTTGACACTGAGAATGTGCTGTATGAAACATTATGAGCTTATGCTTTAAAGTCTGTCTCTAGTAGAGTCAGACTTTAAAGCATTAGCTCATAATCTTTCATAATGATAAATCAAAAATTAAGTTTGTACAACAAGCACAATGATCTCCAATGTGTTTTGAAATTTTTATCTCCATGTTTGAATATGTGCCCTGAGGCTCATTATGAGGGTCAGTGTCCCATATTAGCCCTCATTTTGAGTGCCCTCATCCCTCATTCTAGAGACAAATGGTTGAGAGGTATGTTTCCAGGCTAGCTGCTACTAAACACATTAAGTGTCTTAAGCAACATTTTCTATTCTACGAATGGGACTAAATGTGGGAGGAAAAATACAATGTTTTTGATGGGTGTATTGTTAACAACCATAGTCATGGCTGAAAATAGGCATTTTATTAGCTAGTGCACCTACCTGGTTAATAAAAGCTAAATACGAAAATAGTGGTGTCCGTAGCTCTTTGCCTTTAATTGCATATAACAAGATGTGTGGCAAATGGGTGATACCATACCTGTGAGGTATGTATTAGCATGAAATTGCAAACTCATGTAAACCCTCTATTGCAAGGGGGTGGGGACATGAGGTGGCCATGTTATGTTCTAAAATCCTCCTGTTCCAATATCATAATTGTTCTGTATTTCTACAACTTCTTCCTGCCGTAGCAACAGGGTGGGTGTCACCCTGAGTTGAGTACAACCCATGCATCTGTAAAAGACATGAAACAAGCTTATTGTAAATGTCAGTTTTAAGTTAATAACAGTTATTTTACCTTAAATGCAACCTTAGGCTAAGAATATTACAGGAATTCCTATGCAGGCTAGTTATGCGCTACTTATTAACAACGTAAGGTAAACATCTATATATATATATATATATAAATCAGGGATATACAATGGTGGGCTGTCAGATAAATGATTTATCTACACAAGTGCTGTTTGACCTTGGGTAACCTCATGAGTGGCGTAAGCCACGAGTGAGGTGTCCGAGGTCAAACAGCACAAGTGTAGATAAATCATTTATCTGACAGCACACCATTGCATATTTCATCTATGCAATAGAGATGCTTTCTATCAGTGCAGGAATATTTGGTTTTGACTGTTTATCTTTATTTTAAATTATAATTTCTGGGTGTTTTGGTTAACATTCCTAGAGTATGTCTGCCTAACATAGTGGTTGCTGTTAAATGAAGCACCACTCATTTTGTGGAAAACTTCTTGCTGAACAAATGTCATGCTCACAGTACTATGCTACCTTTTTCATTTTAAAGTTATTCACATTTGTTTGTCAAAAAAGGGAAAAGAAAATTAAATTTTTTGCTGTTTTTTGCTAATTATAAAAAAAACTAAAAGGTGTCAATAAATGAAACACCACTCATTGTGTAGATATTTTTGTGCTGAACATTTTTTGTGCTCATGGTACCATGCTATCGTTTTTTTGGTTTTAAGTTATTCACATTAGTTTGTCAAAAAAGTGAACAAAAAATTAAATGTTCTTCTGCTTTTTTGCTAATAGTAAAAAATCAATAAGGTATCTATACATGAAACACCACTCATTTTGTAGATAATTTTGTGCTGAACAATTTTCATGTTCACAGTACCATGCTATCATTTTTCATTTTAAAGTTATTCCCATTTGAATATGGTTACTACTGCTTCTGAGGCCAAACATTCTAAATGAATACTAAAGAGATTTGTGACATAGTAACTGTGTGTATAAATGGTCACTGTATGTATAAATAGAGAATAATAGATAGGCAACTGTGTGTTATGGATATTTTTTACACACCCAAAGGGTGTGATGACCCATAAACCTCGAGAGCGAGGCTCGAGAGGTTTATGAGGTCATCACACCCTGAGGGTGTGTAAAAATCCATATACATGCAGTTGCTTATTTTTTATTTTTTATAATTACTGGTGCAGAGTATGGTGCATTTAGAAACACACACACACACACACTCTCTCTCTCACAGACACTGTCTCTCACACTCTCACAGACACTGTCTCTCACACTCACACAGACACTGTCTCACACACACACACACACACACACACACACACACACTGTCTCTCACACACACACTGTCTCTCTCTCACACACACACACACACTCTTTCCCTTTCCCTGCTATGACTTACTTTATTTTTAGGTGTCATCCACGGCTTTAGTAGGAGTCCGTGCGTCTACCGATTCGGGGGCATGGCGGGATCAACCAGATATTCAATTTATGTTTGAAAGGCAGGATCAACCAGATAAGCAAATGTAAAGAGAAGGGGACAGAGAATTCAACAAAAGCGGCTCCTCGGTAAACAGAAAACCGAGCCTCCATTTTTTGAAATACTGCTAGCCCGCCCACAAGCAGAATGCGAGCCGATGAAGTGGATGAGAATGCTAGAGTGACAGACAATGGACGCTAGCGGTGGAAAAAAAGTGTAGTGAATGCCGTAATAACTCGATTTCGGGTTATTACGGCATTTTTACTGTGCCTGAAATCTGGTTAGTAAAGGGAGTCACCAGTAATTATATGTATTTATACATACAGTGACTCAGATAAACGCATTTACCACACTGAACATATGTCCACCCCATTGCATAAATATATACACACACACACACACACACATATATATATATATCAGACATACCCCAATAATACAAAGCAGCAAGGACTGTATATGCAAATCACCACAAAATATTCAACTTTAAGCAAAAATGCATGGTGCTGAAAGGCTTCTCACATGGTTTATAAAGGGTGCCAACAGAGCCAACATAATATTTTGTGGTGATTTGCATATACAGCCCATAATTTGTATTATGGGGGTATCTATGTGTGCTTTTGTATTTGTTTGAAACTTGGCTTCCCTGCCAATGCCCTTTGGGGTAAAAAAAACACATATTTTTTTGGGGGGGGTATAGAATGCCATGACTGACTGCAAAGGCTTGATGTGCTCTCAGTGCCATGAATGCTAGAATCAAAACTGCTGGAAACAAAGTCCTTTTTCAGTCAACTGAGACTTTAAGTCTAATAGCGTGCCTGATAATTCATTGGCAGGCTGTTAGTCTCAGAAACATGATCTTGGTTTCAAAACTCTGAATCCTTGTTGAGCTTTAAAGGTTGTTATCATATTGAAGCCTCTTAGGACTTCAGGTGGATATTTATGTGTAGATATTTTAATTTATGTGGCCTCAGATTCACTAGGCCCCCTCTACAGATACTACCTGACTGCTTGTGATCATCTACAGTGGTGTGAAAAAGTATTTGCCCCCTTCCTGATTTTCTCTATTATTGCATATTTGTCACACTGGATGTTTTCAGGTCTTTAGACAAAATGTAATATTGGATAAAGGGAACCTGAGTGAACAAATAACACTTGTTTTTTTTTTTTATTTCACTTATTTAATGAAAAAAAGTTAACCAACACCAATTGGCACTGTGTGAAAAAGTAATTGCCCCCTTACACTTAATAACTGGTTACGCCACATTTAGCTGCAATGACTGCAACCAAACACTTCCTATAATTCAATATCAGTCTTTCACATCGCTGTGGAGGAATTTTAACCCACTCTTCCTCGCAGAACTGCTTTAATTCAGTAACATTTGGTAGGTTTTCGAGCATGAACTGCTCGTTTCAGGTCCTGCCACAGCATCTCTATTGGGTTTAAGTCTGACTTTGACTAGGCCACCCAAAACTTTAATTTTACTTCTTTTAGCCATTCTGATGTGGACTTGCTTTGTGTTTTGGATCATTGTCTTGCTGCATGACCCAACTACGCTTCAGCTTCAGCTGACGGAAGGATGACTGGACATTCTCCTTAAGAATTTTCTGGTACAGAGCAGAATTCATGGTTCCTTTAATTATGGCAAGTCATCCAGGTCCTTAGGCAGCAAGCATCCCCACACCATCACACTACCACCACCATGTTTGACTGTTGGTATGGTGTTCTTACTGTGGAATGCTGTGTTTGCTTTACGAGACATTATGGGATCCATGTTGTCCAAAAGTTCCACTTTGGACTCATCTGTCCATAGAACATTTTCCCAAAAGGCTTGTGGATCATCCAGGTGCTTCTTGGAAAATGAGAGATGAGCATTTATGTTCTTCTTGGTTAGCAGTGGTTTCCCGCCTTGCTACTCTCACATGAAGCCCATTTTTGCCCAGTCTCTTTCTGATTGTGGAGTCATGAACACTGACCTTAGCTGAGGCAAGAGAAGCCTGCAGTTCTTTGGATGTTGTTTTAGGATCCTTTGAGACTTCTTGGATGATTTTTCACTGCACCCTTGGAGTAATTTTGGAGCCGCCCACTCCTGGGAAGGTTCACTACTGTTCCAAGTGTTCTCCATTTGGAGATTATGGCTCTCACTGTGGTTCGATGGAGTCCCAGAGCCTTAGAAATAGCTTTGTAACCCTTTTCAGACTGATAGAGGGCAACAAAATGTTTTTCTGATCTTTTCAGGAACTTCCTTTGATCATGGCATAATGTGCTTGTTGAATCTTTGTGCTGGCAATGTGACTCTGATGGTAAGGGCCAAAATAAGTGAGGTTTATATTGAGCAGGGCTGGCTGTAATCAAGCCTGGCTGTGTTCAATCAGCTGACTCTAATTATCCCTTTAATTGGGTTGATTTAACCAGGGGGCAATTACTTTTTCACACAGTGCCAGTTGGTGTTGGTTAACTTTTTTCATTAAATAAATGAAATAAGTAAAAAAAAAAAAGTGTTATTTGTCCACTCAGGTTCCCTTTATCTAATATTATATTTTGTCTAAAGACCTGAAAACATCCAGTGTGACAAATATGCAATAATAGAGAAAATCAGGAAGGGGGCAAATACTTTTTCATGCCACTGTAACTAAAGGGTATGGTATATAATGATTACAGGCAGGAGAAGGGAGCACTGAGTTGGAGTCGAGTCAGCTAGGGGCAGGACAAGAGCAGGAATTGACAGTGAGAAGTTTGAGATGGTGTTTGAGGAAGAAATTAGAAATAGCAAAGCGGACAGCAGAGGGGAGATTATTCCAGATAGAGGGGAGATCTTAGGTGAAATCAGAGTGCCCAGCAGAAGAGTTGGGATGAAAGTTGGATAATAAAAATAGGTTCTGAGATGTGGATGCAGTGTGCAGAGTAGCACATAGTGTAGAAGTTCTGGTCGCATCAGGGGAGACATTATTGTGAAAATGGATGCCTCTAAGGCTCTGGTTATCAAGCTTGGTTTAATATAAAATGTGACCTACAAAACTACATAACATGGAATTAAAATCTGCTTCTCTGTTTAATGAAATCAGAGTCAGACCTCTAGAAATAAAATGTAAACAAACAAGGCCAGCTTTACTGTTTTGGGGGCACCCATCTAAATACAATAAATAACGGGGCCCGTGACCCAGCTCACTTTGTCCACGTTTTATAGCCTGCGCCACATGTACACTATAGTTTCAATGCAACGTGTGACATCTTTAGTTTATTTTTTTATGGAGAGATAGCAATTTTGGGGTCCCCCCTCAGTTCACTTCAGTCACCTTTTTTCATTCTGTACCATATGCATATTTTATTTTCAGCTTGGCTGGTGACATTTTTATTTTATTTTTTGAGGGGAAGCGGCAACCTTAGTCCTAGGGGCCACCCTACCCATTCAGTCCATGACTGTTTGTCTGCCTCTGAGTGTCTGTGCTATACCTCAGGGAGTAATTTTATAAGACTAAGATGTCACATCAGAAGGCAGTGCCCAGCACTGTGCTGTCCTTTACTGCAATTTTAGTAAGACAATAAGTGAAAGAATTAACACTAATAAAATGCACTTGCTTTGGCTGCCCTACCCCCATGAGCACTGGACCCCCAGCAAATGCAGGATTAGCTGATGCCTAAAACCAGCTATGCAAACAAAAACTACAAGTCAAATACAGAATGCAACCTTATCACTTTGGAATGTGCTGCACTCATGCTACTGTTTAACTTTTTGCCAGGAAATATTGAATAATAACTACTACTACTGCATATTCTGGTTTAGCAGGGACATTTTCATTTAAACTTTTATTTATTTGTTTGTGTGTTTATTTATTTAAAATATTTTACCAAAAATGGCATACTGAGCTGGTAAGAGCTCGTTTCCAGATGAGTCCTGAAGAGGGGAAGAGGGAGAAAGATAACAGATACAACAATACAGGATATAAAATACATTCAATGGAATCAGTACAACAAAAATAAACAGGACAATTATTTCTATGAATAAATTGGCAAGAATAAGTCACCATGCAATAAATCGTGGAACTGAACAAAAGAACAATTAAATGGTTATCAACTTAAAAACTGGGGGAATGACAGATACTGGGGAAGCAGATGAGTGCTGAGGGACAGAACATTATTAAGTTGCAGGTAAGACGTAATCCAACATCTGTCCCATTGAAACATACTATTACAATAGAGTATCCAGTACTATTTTGATTTTTTATACTCTCACAATTAGTAGTCATCAGATCAAATGATTTCTTTGTAAATTCTAGATATTTGTAAACAAATCCCCACCAAAGAGCTACATATAATTGGCAGGTGTTTGACATAATACATATTTACAATAGGAAAATTCGTACAAGAAAAGTTCTTTCATTGTAAAAAAATTTAATAAGTCCTTTTTTTAGGATGCTGTGTGGACAAGGAAATGCAGTACAATGTAAAGTAACACAAATGCATGGCCCTGGATATTTTAAAGTGCTGTGTAGAATTTGCCTTTTCAGTAACCTAATTCTTCTTCATCACTCCTGCAGATAAAGATATTACAATTAGGGCAGCATTTAAAGTTCCCTAAGGATGAAAACACTCTGGATTGCATTAAGGCTATTAGTTAAAATGGTAGAATTACAGTACTTACCTTTTTTTGAGAGTACTGTAAAAAGAGGTGGAATGTCATAATAAAAGTTGAAGCACAATACCTGTAATAAACCAATAAAAAGCTCCAGATGCAGGCTGTTGATCTTGCATTTCCCTTCCGAATGGCTGTTCAGGTGTCTTCCCACATCTGATGAATTATTTTCGGATGCCTGGTTATAAATAAGAACAACGTTCTTTCAGGTTCGACAAGGGGGTTGAATACAAATGTTTCAAGTTGATTAATTAAAATACCAATGCCAAATTAAGGGCAGCCCAGAGGTGTCCAAAAGGCAAGAAAGCAATGCTGAGGTACAAAATATATCTGGTTTTGAACTGTGATTTGGAAAATAAAATCGTCCTTTTCATTCTGCAAAATATAGAGTGCAGAAGCGGCTTATGGAACGTCAGGAAAGCAGTGTACTGTTTTTTTTATTTTTTTTTTTATTTTGAAAATGACTGTCAGTAAATGTCTAAATTAACAGTGGAAGTGAACTTCACAGAATCTTTTTATTTGTTTTTATCACTACTGTATTAATCAGGTGTAATCCGATTCATGACTGATTTTCTATAGAATTTTATTCCAAGTAATGCCATGCCCAAGTTTCTTTTCCAAAGCAGGAAAAGTTCATGATCCAGCTCCTCCCCACCCCTCACACCACTCTATAGTGAGCATCATAATGTAAAGTGCAGCTCGAGTATATTAAATTTGAGTGTCAGTTAGGTATAAAACAAAAAAGGTCTACATATACATTTAAGCAATGAAAAACAGTTACACTTGCAGGTGGTTTACTAAATTCGAAGAGTATTTCTTTATCCACTGGGCTCCCATCACTAGCCAGAGGTGGTAGGCATTGTAGATGAGTGATCCCACTCTATGGATGTAACCACAGGACACCGAGCTGTTGCTCTTTGGAGTTACACATGCTGAATGCTCTAGTCACAAGCTCAGTTTGAAATTGACGTAACTTTTTGCACTGAAGGATTACTACTTACCGAATGAATGTCTGAGTAATTGAAGATTTATCTTTGAGTAGTAAGATTATTTCAGATTATTTCATTTGTATTTTGCCAGCGGAGCAAACCTTTCATTTAATCTCTGTTGCAAGAGTGCTCAGGAGAGTGGAGTTTGTTTTCGGTATTTCATGGAGACAAATGCAATTAATTTTTATGTTTCTACAACATCGAGGTGTAAAATGTTAAGAGATTTTCAACACCGTCAACTAATTTTGTCATCGGCAGATGCTGCTTTCATAAAGTACTTTTTGGACCAATGGAGACAGTATTTGTATTGGAGCGCATACTATGTATGTTTATACAATGAAAATGTTTATGTGGCGTGGACTCTTTGTTTTGTATTTGTAGATTGGGGGGCAACAGCCTGTCATTTCTAGGTGGATCTCTCCTATAGCATTCAGTGGAAACAGTAGTGCAGGAACGGTTGGTCATAGAATATGTTATCAAGCGGTGTTTAATCACGGTAGTGTGTGTGTGTGTGTGTGTGTGTGTATTGTTAAGATGGTGAAATGTCACTTTAAAACCTAGTGAAATGTGGGTTCACTGTAATATAAGCAGTTTCTCAACATTTTCACTCAATCTCAATCTTTCAATCTTTATTTATTTGTTTAAGGCGCCTTTCTAAAACCAAGGCGCCTGTACAACACTAGATAAAACGATTTCAATAAAATACAATACTAAACAAACAGGAACAAATACAACAAACACCAATATTAAAAATCATTGTATGCTTTCCTAAAAAGGTGAGTCTTCAAAGATTCTTTAAAACTATGGACAGTAGGGCTTTCCCGCACCTGATGAGGTAAAGAATTCCACAGGGTTGGGGCCATAAAACTAAAAGATCTAGCTCCTGAGGTTTTTAAATGAACCCTGGGAATCTCTAGCAATCCCTCATCAGTGGATCGGAGAGATCGGTGGGGGGAAGACAATAGGGATGAAGGAGATCTTTCAGGTAAACCGGTCCCTGATCATGTACGGCCTTATAGGTCAGCAAACCAACCTTAAAGGTGATTCGCCAGTAAACTGGCAACCAGTGCAGACCACGGAGCACAGGCGTTATATGACTGGTCCTGGAAGAGCCAGTCAACAGCCTGGCTGCCGCATTCTGCACTAGCTGCAGACGGCGAATCTCAACCCCAGGAAGCCATAGGTAGAGCGAGTTGCAATAGTCAAGGCGGGAGGTAACGAAAGCGTGGACCAAAGTGGGCAGATCACCGGGGGGAACCAGGTGTTTCACCCGGGCAATGTTCCTCAGATGGTAAAAAGATGGATCTCAGTACAGAGAGCTTAATGTGGTCAAGAATCTAGCTCAATGGCTCTGGGTATACTTACTCCCAGTGTTCTTACCTGGACAGGAAGGATGGGAGATTTACAGCACCTTATATACATGCATGTATACATACACACACACACACACACACTATACCAAAGCACTTTACAAGCTATGCACAATTGAAGCAGCCCTCAGGTGAACCACAGGGAGGTTACAATTTGAGATTTGATTTTGGGGGGATGAAGAAAGGTAGAGGAGCTTAAGCACACAGGTGGGGGGAGAGAGAGAGAGAGAGAGAGAGAGAGAGAGAGAGAGAGAGGAGGTGACACTCAAGACAGTAAAGTGACTCTAATTTTTACTGCTGCATGGGCAGAGCCCTGCAGACTTTTTACATGTAGAACAGGGCTGACGTCATGTTTTCCATCCGTGGAATAGTATTTCCTCCACCTGGCCCTCCCTCAAGAAGCAATCCGCCCATGTTGTCCCTATGGACAGCAGCACTGCATTATATCACAGTGGGCTTTTTTTTTTATGGGCATTTTTTTTTGTACATTTCTGCATCCCTGCCATTTCTGTTCCCGGCCCTTAACAGTAAGAGTGTAGCTACCAATACATCTGGCACACCATGGCGTGCAGCACACCAGCATGTGGGGGGTTAGCAGCCCATAGCTCAACCCAGTTTAAAATTTAAAAAAATCATTTAAAAGCCAGTCCCTGCTTAAAAACTGCATTGCCATTGCTTAGTATTGAAAGTTGCCTAACGAAATTGACCTGTTTTGCAATCAGAACCCTTTTCTTGCACTTCTATTGTTTGAAAGTTAAACTATGTACCCGGAAATGGTGACCTCGGTGGTCACTGAGACAGCTTCAATAAATACTCCATTAGCAATGCTCGGTATGTTCTGTCATCACCCTTCTAAACTGCTAGCCTCTGAAAATCATTTAATACATTTTAACTGCCCAAAGGAACAACCTCCCAAATGAATGTTACAATACCTCCTGACTTCCGACTTTCTTTCAACCCTACTTTATTCAGTCAGAATCTTTGCCTAGCACCATGCAGCCTTTTAGCCTGCCACAACTTACAAGAAGCAGTGTGAAATTCACTCTGTGACAACTGGCTGTTGGTAGGGAGTGAACTGTCAGGGGGTAGGTTATCTCAGGAGCCAACTGTCACTAGACTGAGTCGTCAGGAGCCAGTTGTCGTGGAGTGAAATGACAGGAGCGAATTGACATGCTCCCTTTCTTTTTGTGGATCCCCATGTAATGCTGTTGTGTTTTACAGGACTTATGAACTGAAATAGCAGTGAGCAAATGTTACAAAAAAGCAGATCTGTGAAATAATCCCCCATTCTTTATCGCAGGTTGTGGCTGGTGCTGGGAATTAAAGCTGACACCGATCAAGATTGGCTGAAGGATTATTTCACAGATCTGCATTTTTAACATTTGCTCTGTGCTGTTTCAGTTCTTAAGTAATGTGAATGTAACAGCATTAGATGGGGGCATGGTACTTGGGACTGCACGTCTTTGTGAGAATGCTTTTGTCTGTCATAACCCCCGCCCAGCAGCTCTCGGTCTCCAGATTGGAATCAAGCTTGGCTAAATATATCTATAATTTTCCTTCATCTTGCACCAGGTCAAGTGTGTATAGTTATTCACATGGAAACAGAAACAGCTGTGGGAAGAAGGGGTGTGTAATTCAGAACCGAACGGTATGTTTTATATGTCCCATGCCAAGGGATCACACACAATTGAGTATTGGGGATTGTAACACATTTTGTTTTGTTTTTTTAATTTAGTTTGACCACTGTACTAGGAAGAGGGCTAAAAGAACTTGGCATTGCGATTTAAAAAAAAAATCCATCACGAAGGGTGTGCAGGACCACGTGGTTTATATTCATAAAAATGGTCTGGTAAAACGCTCACCCCGAAATTTGCAAACCTCAGAGTAAGTACTTGATTTTATTTCATCAGATGCATTTTATTAATTCTGCTAGTACAGGACTTAGTGGTGTGATACTTCTTAGTATCCGAAGTCTAACAGGGGGCACAGCTCAGATTACTGCTTTATCAAAGGTTATGGCTGGTGCTGGGAATTGAACCTGAAACCGATCAAGACAGGCTGGAGGATTATTTTATGGAGCTGTTTTTTATTTTTTTAACATTTGGCCAGCTCTGTTTCCATTCATGTTATGTAAAACACAATAGCAGAAGGCAGGGGGCACAACAAATTATTTCTGTATTTTAATCTTAATTTGCTTTCGGAATTATTTTAAATGTAACATGTATTGTGACCAAAGTACTAGGAAGAGGGTTAAAAACAACTCAGCATGATGATACAAATCAATCATGGAGGGTATACAGGACCACATGGCTTCCATTCATAAAAACAGTCCAGTAAAGCATATGCCCCAAGTAGTGCCTTTGTGACTGAAATGTGAAACAGCAGTACTGTACATGACATTTGGTTATTCTAGACATTTCATTTTTGTGTGTTTCAACACTGAGAACGGAATTATCTCTACTGATTGTTAATCAAGTTGATTTGGACAGCTTTAAGTCCCCTGTACTTGCAAGATACCTTGTACTTTATAGCTCAACCTTGTGAGCTTCCTGGCATTTTGTTTTACTTATAATATAATGAACTGTGTACTATGTCAGTATCAATTTTGTCTGGCCTCATTAGCACAGGATTCCATGGAATGCCCCATGGCCTCTACAGAGTGTTCCACAGACACCACACTGCCCTGTTTTACTTCTAACCAACTATAATCTGACGTCCATTATTTCATGCATCTAGCATGTAAACAGTAGAGCTGGATGAAATAGTACACAGTTTATAGTGTTATAAATTAAACAAATTGATTTGATAATAGCAATAAGGCATGACCAGTGTTACATTAACAGCCTGCTAGTTGCCCACTTGGGGTGTAACGTTGCATGAGGTGTGGCCGAGTGCCATATTGCACAAGGGGTTTATTAACTTATGGTAAATCTAGCCCCTGGTCATGCTGTACTGCTATTATAAAAAATATTTCAAAATAAACTGTTAAAGGTATACTTTTTGAATGTTTTTCTAATTTAGAGGGAGAGTGTTATTTAAATATTTCTTCTTCCAACAGTTATGTAATGATGGTTCAAAACCAGAATGCAGCATTTCAGAAATTAAACAGTGCTACAAGATGTACTGCCCATGGAGCTGGTAGAGGTGGAGACTGTGGATGGGTTTAAGAGGGAATGGGACAGGTACAGGGGGAGGGTAAATCTGACCAGGCCCAATACAGGTGGAACATCTGGGACTCGGGATGGTATAACCCAAGGGGGGTGGGTGGGACACCAAAATCGGCCCTCAGTGCGGGTGATGAAAATCGAGCAGACTCAAGAGACTGTTAGGCCTATTCTGCTGGCATTTTAGTATGTATGTTAGTATGTAAGATGGAATATTGACAGGAAGAATATGCCATTGTGATCAGGCTGTACATGACATTGTAATGGGGATTAATTTAAGGCTGCTGGGGGCACAACAGCCAATCATATTGCAGCACTCTGAGATCCTTTTTATAATTACTTTTAAACCATGTCTACAGCATGGTGAGGGTGACAGGTGTGTTGTACTTATTAGGAACTGAATATTCAGGTCTGCAGCACCTGCTATCACAATTTGTTGCTTCACTTGGTTGCCTCCACACTCAGTCCTGTAGCCCACCCCACCCCTTCTTGCACCCAAGAAAAGCACAAAACTTTATTGAAATGATCCAGCCAGGGTGATGTTAGCCCACAGGGGGCACGAAAAATTAATTGTTTTGAGGATGTCAGTTGCTCTTTCAGCAAATGCCACAGAAACAAAAATTGGTGTGCTAGATGGACCCCTAGTCACCTTTTGCTGTCACCTTTCTATGTTTCAGTTATGTGGGGTCCAGCATCATTGCAGTGGTAGTGTATACTTGGTTGCAGGTGGTGTGGGTTGGGAGGCTTCAATCATACAAGACCTAGGTAATTTGTCAAGGGGGGCAGTAAGTGCAGAGAATGGATTTCATAGCAGTGCTAGTGTTCTCTGGAATAATTGAGCATGTTAATTTCTTTTAACTCATTATACTCTGGGCAGATGTTTTGTATCAGGAGAATCAATAGATGGTTTGGACTTCTTACAGAGCTATTGGGTACAATGTTGTTCCAGATGCCCAGGTGTGATTAACAGCTCCTTAAGATCTTGCTCCTAGCAGTACAATGTTAGGGATCACACAATGGACTAAGTATGAATCTTTAGCACACGATTATTTATCCCCAGCTAATCTCCTGGCTTTCAGCAAGTGATGTTAAGTGCCCTTGTTTTGTAACAATATATTTAATTACATCTAGTCTTGGTGTAGTTTAAATAGAATTTACCATCAGAATTGACAATATGACACATAAAAGATAGCTCTTGGTTATTAACATTCCATATTTTCCAAAGCAACTGACTACATTGCCCTCATAAACATACAATTTGATACTAGCTAAGGACCACAGGGGCCATCTAGTCTGCCTATTTTCTTCACAAACTTCATTATGTAGCTGTGGTGAATCTGACAATAATTTGTTTGTGCTGCTGTAGTAGCCTTTACTTCACTGAATGAAAACTCAAACACTCCACCTCTAGTATAAGGAGGTGATATATCAGAGTCCTCCACCAATGCCCTACTCAGACCCTGATTTATTTTATAAATCAAACTAAAGTGTGACACCCACGCTTGTTCACTAGTCATACCTGTTATATTATAGTAAGTATTACTTTTGCTACATCCAAAGGCAACTATGGTCCAAAAAGATTTTGAGTCTCTTGCCACTATACAGTCCTGTAACTGCTCCCACAGTTTATGCTTGTAACTTCTTTTTTTTATAGACCAGCATTTTTTGTACTCCAGCTTGAGATGTTTAAAAGCACCTAAAATTGAATAGGATGGGGTCTTTACACTCAACTTCCCTACTTTTTTGATTTCTTAAAGAGCAGTGGCTGGCACAGGGGATACGGGGAGGGGAAAAGGGGTTCTTCCGGTACATTGGGGAGCGGAGAAAAACTAAGGGCAATCTCAGCAGATTGAGATCAGAAGGAGGATGGGTGGAAGAGGAAAGGGACCAGACAGAGGTATTAAATGAGTACTTTACCTCTGTGTTCACTAGGGAGGGGGATAGGATATCTACAAAGCAAGACACGATGGGGATAGAAGTGGAAGTGAGTGGGATAGGGGGAGAAACAGAAATGGAGCAAGAGGGAGGGAGAGGTATCCCAGGGGTGTCACATCAGGATAAGAATAGGAAGGACAGTTAGGTGGAGGGGACGGATGATGCTGTCTCCACTGAAAGGGTGTGGTTAGCTCTTAAGACCCTAAAGAAAGATAAATATCCTGGACTGGATGGCATTCATCTGAGAGTACTATGGGAATTGGCGGTCATACTGGCTGCACCCTTTGTGGAGTTCTTCAACAGGTTGCTTGAGACAGAGAGGGTACCTAGAGATTGGCGAGAGGCACATGTGGTGCCAATCCATAAAGAGGGGGGTCGAGGGAAGCACCAGGTAACTATAGACCCATCAGTTTGACGTCAGTGGTGGGAAAATTCATGGAGAGTGTACTAAAGGAACGATTGGGAGTGTACTTGGAGGAGGTGGGAGGTCTGGATAGTCGGTAACATGGTTTTGTGCCAGGTAGATCATGTAAAACCAATCTTGTGGAGTTCTATGAATGGGTAACATCAGAACTGGACAGGGGAAAGCCTGTGAATGTATTATTCTTGGATTTCAGCAAGGTGTTTGACTCTGTCCCCTACAATGGTCTGGTAGAGAAACTGATGGGGTTGGAAGTAGGCCTTTGATGGTCAGATGGATTAAAAGCTGGCTGCCTGGATGCACTCAGAGAGTAGTGGCCTGTGGGGAGCTTTTGAACCCTAGAAATGTCGGTAGTGGGGTACCACAGGGCTCGGTCCTGGGTCCGATACTGTTTAATGCATACACATCGGACATCAGGGAGGGTATAAGGTGTGAAATGAGTCTCTTCGCTGAAGACTCCAAGATGGGAAAAGTAGTTGAGGGGGAAGAGGGGAGGTTGGCCCTGCAAGGGGATCTGGACACCCTGGAAAGGTGGGCTCACACCTGGAAATTAAATTTCAATATCACCAAGTGCAAGGTGTTACATCTTGGGTGGGGAAACCCTAAACACAGGTATGCCCTGGGAGGGGAGGCACTGGAGGCCTCAACAGGGGAAAAAGACTAGGGTTCATGGTGGATGCTTATATGAACAACTCTGAGCAGTGCAGCAGAGTGGCTAGCAAAGCAAACAGGATGTTGGGATGCATTGTAAGGGGGATCACCTCTAGGAGCAGGGAAGTGATTCTGCCGCTGTACAATGAACTGGTTAGACCACACCTTGAGTACTGTGTACAGTACTGGAGACCACACTTGAAGAGGAACATACAGCTCCTGGAGAGGGTACAGAGGAGGGCAACTAAGATGATATGAGGACTAGGGGATTTGACGTATGAGGACAGACTTGAGGAGCTCTGCCTGTTTTCATTGGAGGAGAGGAGAGATGGGGGTACATGATTGAGGTCTTCAAGCACCTCAAGGGAATAAATAGGATAAACATGGAGGGGATCTCTAGACTAAAGCAGGAAGGTATTACCAGAGGGCATGGTTTGAAGCTGGAAGGTGGAAGGGTCAGGGGGAAAAGAGGAGGAGGTTTTTCACTGAGAGGGCGGTGGATCCTTGGAATGTGCTACCTTGCAAGCTGGTTCAGAGATCCATAGTGGAGGGCTTCAAGAGAGGGTGGGACAGACACAGAAAACGGATGTTTCAGATGATGGCCTGGCCCAGGGGGGTGGGGATGGATGATAGAGGTTTCTGGAACACAAGGGGAAGGAGGGCCTCGGTACCCAACTAGGGATCTGAGGTTCAAGCAGACTCGATAGACCATAAGGCCTAATATGCAGGCAATTAGCATGTTAGTATGTTCCTCATATTATAACACTCTGGTCCAGATATTCAGACTGCACCTGGCTGTTGCGCAAGCCTGGGTGCAGCGCAATTTGGCTGCGCAGCGGCGTTGACAGGGTGATATTCAATGGAGCTGCACCATGGCACAGCATCATTGAATATTGCTCCCTGGTCACCCGCAGTGCACATGGCGCAGTGGCACTGTGCAGCGCAAGTGGCCAGAGTGGAGCAGGGGGATGTGCTAGCTCAAGTTCTGTTATGCTATGCACAACAACCATGATATTCAAAAGTACACATGCAAATGGGGCCATAATGCATGCAAGGTGCAAATGGGGCCATTTGCATGTCATTATGGCCCCATTTGCATGCAGGTGCACTGATCCCTGGAGACTTGCACCTGGTATCCTGCCAGGCAGCAGCCATCGGGGACAGACGCCCCCTGCACAGTGCGGCAATGTGCCCCACTGCCTGATCGTGGGCATATGTTGATGTAAATAACTGTCCAATATCCCTGGTGGTCCAATGGAATGCTCTCAGCCTGATCACAGGCTTAGGCATGAATATATAACGTCCAATATCCCTGGTGGTCCAGTGGACCGCTCGCAGCCCGATCACGGGCTTAAGTATGAAAATATATCATCCAATATCCCTGGTGGTCCAGCAATATCCCCTCACCACCCACTGACCCCACCACCCCGCTCCCCGGTCAGCGGCGGGTGGAGAGCACTTCCTTCCACTCTGCGCCCGTCCGACTGATATCGTACTGTGGGGCTGTGCGCCCTTTGATCCAGATATGAGCAAATGTGTGCAGCTTTCATCGCCATACTATACAGTTCAGATATGTGAATGGATTCACATATCTGGACTGTGAGATGGTACGGGCTGCATGCCCATTAGCTCATGCTGTGGACCAATGGGCATACAGCCCTACTGTACAACGCCAGTCGGCCGGCAGCAGGGTGGCAGGCGGCGGGTGCTACCGCTGCTGACCAGGGGATCGGGAGGTGGGGTTCAGTGGGTGGGTGGGGAGGGGTACAGCTGGACCACCAGGAATATTGGATGATATATTTTCATACTTAAGCCCACGATCGAGCTGCGAGTGGTCCACTGGACCACCAGGGATATTGGAAATTATATTTTCATACTTAAGCCTGCAATCGAGCTGTGAGTTGTCCACTGGACCACCTGGGATATTGGACGATTGAGGTTTATACTTAAGCTCGTGATTGGGCATGTAGCGGTCCACTGGACCACCAGGGATTTAGGACTAATATCTGTATGTATATGCCCATGATTGGGCATGGGGGGGCGCCACCAGAAGGTGCAGCCGGAGCTCGGGTGGCCACCCGCTGGTGGCAGCTGCCGTGTTGCGCCCTGCAATAAGGCAGCTCACCTGTGGGTGCCAGCTGTTGTTTCTTTTTTTTTGTCTCACCTGTGTACAGCACAAGTATGGGTTGCACATGCATGGGCTCAGCACATCCCGGGCTGAATATCGGAATGTGTGGAATATGCATGGGTACGCCTCCCCCACCTGCGGCGCATATATTACTGATGCGCTCCAGTGCATTGGGATTTGTGCCAGGCACAATCCATGTTTGAATATTGCACTGGGGCACATCAGTGGGTTGGGCATGGTGCAATACTGCTGCGCCATGTGCAACCCTTCTAAATATCCAGGCCTCTTTGTCAAACCATAGTTTCTCCAGGCCCATGTCATGTTGTTTTTTGGATCTTTCCTTCCTGCTCAATTCTGACAAGGTAAGAGCAATTAACTCATCAAACTCCTTAACTAAAAGGTCCACTCTTGATTGGCTACTGTTTAAAATTGCATTATTCTTACGTCTTATCTGATCATTTAAAATAATGTTATCTAACACTTCCTTTGAAAATGGGTCTCATTTAATTTTTCCCATACTTAATATACACGTGCAAGTCTGCATTGACTTCTGCTGGCCTATCTAAAATATGCCTATTGAATCCAAAATTGAGAGCGCACATGATAGGGAAATTATCACTATCCCATAACTGGATAATTTTAAATTTACTGACTAAGGGGCCATCTACTGCTTCTACAGCACAGAAATCCAAAACTCCCCCACCTTTCACAGTTGGAAATGTGATCTCTCCCTCCCAATCACCCTTTCTTCTACCATTAAGAATGCTACAGTAAATTTTTCAAGGAATTGAGTTGCTGTTTTTCCTTTTTTAGACATAACTCTATCTTTGGAATGCCTAATGGGAATGTTCAGAAGGTCATCAATGCACCACTCATTAGTTTGTTCCTCTATCAACCTGCCTACGTGAGCATTAAAATCACCGGCTAGAAACATTTTTACCACTGGGAACCTTAATATCAGGGACTCAATACTGCTTCAAAGCATTTCAGTTACTTTGTACTAGCTTAATGTGTTCAGACCTTGAAGGATATAATTATTAAAGAGGGGCCCATCTAACGTAGGTATTCATTACTACAGTATATATGCAAAACTCATTATATGAGCTCACTTCAATTGTACCAAAATCCACATTTGAATCAATATAAATTGCTAGACCACCCGTATTATGGACACACAATTTTACTTTATATGCTGGAGACAGCCAAACATTAAAGCCCTCAAGTAATTTGTCATCTGTGTTTTTTGACCAAGTTTCTTGAATAAATAAAATTGTAAAAGACTTCATCCATTGAAGGCATTCCTTGTCCATTAATTTCCCCCTTAATCTAGCCTCATTTAAGCATAGAATGTTAATTTTCTCTTTGTGGTTATTATAATCTAACTGACAAATAGATTTAACATCCGAGTATATCAAACTATTTGAGCTATAATCATTAACTGCTGAAACTACCTCCAATGAGTTTCCATAAATGCAGGCACTACTTTCTTCCTGCATTACAATACTATTATTAATTCTTGTTCCCAGTTATTTCCTTCCTCTTCTAATTTATATCTGCTCCTCATCTCCATTTAGGCTATGAACAAATTCTCTTGGTTTTATACAAGCTGTTGTTTAAGAGCCGGGCACCTCTTATCTCCTTATCTTTAGATACTGTACTTTTATTTCCTAAGCTTTTCTTCAAATCTTTCATTTGTTCCCTTATTGTCACACCTAATGTGATCCCAATGTGCATAAATGTATCTTTTATTGAGATGACTTTGGATCTTGTGGATGCATTTTTAAAGACCACACATACCCAGCCTTTGTGAGAACCATCCTTGTACCTATAAGTAGATCTAATGTCTTGCGAGCTGATTTGTGACCATGCTACGCCTTTAATCAGACTACATGTTGCAGGTTTTAATATATAATTATTTTCTGATTTACTTTTAGGGAGCCCTTTTATGTATAAGGTCGGTAAAATGGGAATGTTCAGAAGGTCAGGGGAGGCAGTATAGTGCAGTGGTTTAAGGCTCTGAGCTGCAAATCTGGTGACATCCAACAGACCAGACCTGGGTTTGAATCCCACAGCTTCCACTTGCAGACTGTGTGACCCTGAGCAAGTCACTTAACTTCCCTGTGCTCCCAGGTCACACCTGTAAAAAAGCTTTCAGCTTAGTGTGCTAGTCCTGGTTAAACAACTAACAAGGAAAAAAAATCCTAAAATAATCAATAAAATTCTTTCTTTCTTTCACAGTCTCAGGCTTCTTACCTTTGGTTTCTGGGGGTTTTGCTTCACTTACTTTCCTGAACTTCACTCCTGTCTTCCTAATTTCTTTTGGGAATCTCCTTTCCTTCATTTTGCCTTTTCTCAGTGCTCCCCATTTTATTTTTTCCCCTTGTTCTAACTGTGCTGAATCCAGCATTTACTGATTTTTTTGCTTTTTACTATTTCTTGCTTTATTGGTCTTTTCCTTCCTTTTTCCAGTCTTACTGATGTATTTCTTTCTTTCCTCCGGTTCTTTTAGCAATTCGTATATTTCCATCACTTCGTTGTTGGCTATTATATCAGTAATAGTTCTAATACTCCTATTGCCACCATCAACTTCCTCACATCTGTTAGCTTGCAAGTTCTCCCTCTCTTCATCTACCTGAGTAGTGTGGGACTATAACTTTCTTGCTCAGATACATTTGCAAGATAATTAACCACATTCAAATGTTCTTCAAGATGGATGTTAGAAATATGATGTTTCTTTTCCCTCATAACTAGAATAACAAAAGATTTAAATAATGTAACTAGTTCCATGAGCTGGTCATTCACAAAACCAATTTCCATTTTTAATTCATTGACTATTGCTGATAATGAATTTTCTATGCTTTGGTCTTTAATAGTTGGCCTCTCAGGACCTCTTTCATTTGATGCATAAGACTGAAACATTCCATTACTGATGCTTACTCGAGGTTGTGGAGCAGCACCAGAGGTCTCTGTTTTTTGTGAATACCCATTTATATTCTGATTGGTAACATAGGAGGGCAGAAAAGACTCAAAATTATTAAGAAAAGAGTCTTTATTAAAAGATTGTGCATCCTGATGGACGCTTAGATCAATGCCCTCTGTGGTTATCACAGCCCCTGCAGCTGGTTTTACAAATTGTCTCCCTTCAACCTTATTCTCCACGTTCACCACACGATGTACCGGATCTGGCCTATTTGGATCATTCATTTCATGTAATGGTTCATTCTGTCTACAACACACTGAGACCTCTACTGAGTATATTAAATCTGACAAATGAAGATCTGGACCAATAGCATTGGTAGCATTAATGGCATTAATAGCATTAGTAGCATTAGCTACTTCTATTTTTCTTTGCTCGCTAAGAATATTTGCTTTTTCTAACTGTTTCAAGACTGGAGGTTCTTCCAGACTCCTGATTCTTTTTAATAGAGAGTGAGTGGAGGAATGAGAACTTCCCTGATAAATCCTTGCAAGCAATGAAGTTAATTTTGGCTGGACATTTTTCACCACTTTCTTATTACCCCAAAGCTCCATACTGTATGTGAAGTAGAGGGGCATATAAATTGAGTTAGTTTACATTTACCAGCCTTTTCCTTATCCCCCTTTATTACACTACTCTCTTTAAACTTCATGTTTTTATTGATCTTTTTGCTATAGGTTTTAATTACACTTCTTTCAGCCTTTTCCAGCATTATATTACCATAGAGAGCCAAGTATAAATAAGACAAAAAAGGGGGGGAAGAAACAAAGAAAACAGCTGCTGAAAACAGTGAACAGTAAAAACAAAATAAATTCCAGATCGTTTGTGAACTTATAGCCTTGATGCGTTCTTTCCTTAGGATCAATCAGCTTATATCCAAGATGCAATTTAGCTCAGCTCAGTTCTTAAATATTTTAGAGACACAGAGTATTCAAAATAAAAGTCAGAGTTCATAAAATCATTGACTGCACCATGAATGGGTCATAAAATGGTCAGGAAGGGACCAAGGGAATCTTCTTCGCTCTCCTTTGCAAACACAGGCATATATCAAGTGAGGAGTTTCTAGTGGTGAAGTCCCCCCCCCCAAAAAAAAACAATTCCACTTCTCAAATGCACGTGGTACACCCACTGTAAAAATAGATAAACTAGAATAATTAATCGTAAATTTACTCCTTTTTAGTAAGTATCCCTGCTGCTACAGATATTTTAAGAGCTAAAATGGGATGGTAAAGGAGAGCTCTCTAACTACGCTAATACACTAGTGATTTATTCCAACTCCCCAACCAATAGTGTAAAACATTTTTAACACAAAACCGATACAATTCTAGGTAAAGGAGAAAAGTAATAGGCTACAGTATACAAAGAGAGCTCTACTTACTTTTCTGAATATCATAAAAGTTATGTGGGGGCTGTGCAATACTTTAGGGACCTTGAAGCCTGCCCACTCAATACCAGCAGCCTGGACACAAGGGCTCCACTTGCTATATGCTCCCACAATTAAAACACTTGAAACAATAGTGTAAACAGCAAACCAGCAATAAATATTAGAATTGTGGACTGTATTCGAGCAAAAAAAAATGATAATTTGGACTTCACAGCAGATACTGAATAACGAGTTGAATATAATCAAAAAGCTGACTTTTGCTGCTCTCACTTCTAGGACTCAGGAGTGACTGATCTATCATTATGCTTGCACATGCACCTTATAACCCCCACAGACAGATAACTAATTTACATATGGTGCGAAAATTAAAAAAAAAACTGTATCACAGCCTAGTGGTGCTGAGGGTTGAGGCGCTGGATGCCTTACCTCACGCCATGCCAGTGACCTGGGTTCGGGAGTGAGCTTGGGCTGTTGGGGGTCAGCAGGGAAGGGAATGGATCAAGCATCCTATGGACTGCTCTCCTCTCCTGGGGTGGGTATGGGTACTGTATCCAGTGTAAGTTTGACACCTAGAGGAGGCTGAGTGTCAGCACGTCTGGCCTGGTAGAATAGGGTGGTAGGTGGGGCAGCCGGCGAGTGCACTGTGTGCAGATGCATGCGCAGGGAGCCCTTGTCAGCATTGCACACCCTGCCTGCAACAGAACATGGAAAAAGGGGAGTGCCCAGATGTTGTGGCTTGATGGCCATGCCACTCTGAGGGACCACCGTGAGCAGATCCATTGTGTGGCGGGGGAGTTGATCACCCCCCACTGCCCCCACCATGGGGGGGGTAAGCCATGGGGTAATCATTGGTTACCCTCAGTAGGAGATGGCGCAGGTTGGACAGCAGCTGGATCTCAGGGGATGCAAGGATGATGAGGCCAGCTGGGACCCCACGGGAGAAAACATTTTAGAAAAAAAAAACCAGTATCACACCAAGATTGAGAACAAAATGTTAAAAATGAAAATATCTAAAATATCTAAGATAGCCCAAATAGCTTTCAGATTAAAGTATCTGTTAAGCCTGTTAAATAACTATCAAACGACTGCTTGGCTTATAAAACTAGCGATATAACATTTTTATAATGTACTAAAAAACTGTGTGGAAAGGCTAAAAAAGGTGCACAAACAATTTGCTCGATTCTCTGTTGTTCAGCTTTTCAGCTAACAGTTCCTCTCACAGAGAAAGAAATTGCAGCAGGTGTACAAAGATTGAAGAGGATTACTCAGCTTTGAAGGGGCAATGTGTTAATGTCTGTTTTTGCTTTTTCTGGCTCTGACTCGGCTTGTTTTAGAATTCTTACAGGTCTTGCAGAATTTTCAGCTTGCAGCTTATGGCTCCAGTAAACATGTAGCACGAGAAGCATATTTGTTTTGATTATTCTTTCCCCAGACCTGCCGGACCTCTCTGATCAGTAGAAATGTGGCAGCCCAGCCTGAGATGGCTACTGCTAGAGCCTCCTGTTCCTGCTCCTGGGAGGCCCACACCACACTGCACCAGCCCTCAATCTGCAAGATAAAGCAAGAAACAAAACACAGAAACACAACGCCGGTGGTCAGTTACAAAAAGATTGACTGGAAAGAGAGCAGACAATAGGCAGTGGTGGCATACATTTTAAAATTCATAAAAAAGCACTGCTCTTCTGCTTCTAAATGCTACTCCACACAATGAAAAGAGTGTGTAGTGAGCTCTGGCCATCACAGTTCCTCCCAGAGACAAATTGACTCTTCTGCCCCTTACTCCATGGTGTCCTGCAACATGATTTGTTAACAATTCCTAACCCAGTTTACCACCTTGTGTCCCATGCCCTGGCTACCCATCTTGTTAACCAGCCTTTTATGTGAGATGGTGTCAAAGGCATTGCTGAAATTGAGGTAGGCTACATCCACCGCTCCCCTCAATTTATCTCCTTCATCACCGAGTCAAAAAAGTCTATCAGATTCGTCTGACATGACTTCCCTGCTGTGAATCCATGTTACCTCAGATTCTCAGCACTGCTGAATTCCAAGTGTGCCACTATTCTTTCCTTAAGCAGTTCCTCCATGATCTTACCCACTACTGAGCTGAGGCTGACCAGCCTATAGTTCCCTGCCTTCTCCCTACTACACTTTTGTGTAGAGGAACTACATGTGCCCTCCTCCAGTCCTCTGAAACAACAACTGTGTTGAGTGACTCAGTGAACATAGCTGCCAGAGGCACTTCTAGCTCTCTCTCTGGAGCACCCTTAATATCCTCAGATGTATGCCATCTGGTCCCATTGCTTTGTCCACCTTCAGTTTTGTGAGCTCCTCCATAACTCTCTCCAATGTGAATAGTCTTGTGTTTGCCTCTCCCCCTCACCTTCATATCTGTTAGCCAACTGTGGTTCCTGACCCTTCCCCTCTTCAGTGAATACTGAATGGGGCTGGGAGAACTCGGTGAAGTTCTGACCCTTATAAAATAAGAACCGGAACACGGTGAAGTTCTAATTTGTTCTGATTTATTGACAAATATTTGAAAAAAAATGTGAAAAAATGCATAAAAGTGGCCAAAGCTGGTCACATTTGACACAGAGGCCCAAAGGAAATAATTTAATGGATTATTTGTATAAAAATTAATGTAAACTGTTAAATAAAAAAGCAATCACTAACTACTAGCCCCTTTATGGCTGGCCTATAATGGTGGGGTGGTGTATCCTGCTTGGTCCATGACAAGAGTGTGCTAAGAGTGACAAAGAGAGACAGAGAGAGAGAGAGAGAGAGAGAGAGAGAGAGAGAGAGAGAGACAAAGACAGACAGACAGAAGCAAATACCTATATCATAACACCACCAAGCACTGCAGGCACTGCCAGGCAGCTAAGTTTTTATTTTAATTAATGGTGCTATGTTGGTATTATTTTGATGGATGTTCCAGTCAGAGCCAAACAGGCCAAATAAATCAACATGAATGATCAAATGAGCGGCACTAAGAGAGCCCACCCACCCTATCCATGTGAATGATGCAACTGCTTTGCATGCCTCAGTGTACTGTGTTATATGGTACACTACCTGATCTAAGAGGTGGTAATGTTTTCTAGTACTACAACTACTTCTACTGAATCTGATCAACACGCTGAATCCTTAAAGAAGAAAAATGAAAGATAAAGTGATTGCCACCACCCAGGCAGGCAGCCAGTTACACATTGCATAGGTCAAGTGCAGAGCAGTCATAAAAAAGTTTGCCATTGCTACCTGAAGACCTGTTGACAGACACACAACACAATTACTGTACATCCTTCCTAGTTCCACAGTTGTTGCCAGCTACTGCCAAGTAATTTAAGTATCAAAAATAAAATATAGTAATATAATAATCTCAGCCCAGTTACTGTAAGTGAGATATAACCAGGCTAACACACCACACACACACACACAAATAAAGAAATTATATGAATTTTCAATTTAGTAAAAAATTTTTCTGGGAAGTGTTCGCAGCCAAATATGGGGGAATGTGAGAAGTATACAAAGAGTATTCAGTTTCTGGGTTTCAGGCATCTGATAAGCTATGCAATGTACGAAAATTGAAACAGCACAGTTAGGATCAGTTGCTGAGGCCAAAAAAGTGACAAGTAGTAGTAAGGACTGGAGTAAGGACTAAAAGTGATAAGTAATAGTCGTGACTCGTGAGGACAAAAAGTGATAGAAGTAGTAGTAGTTGACAACCGTACCCTACTTTCCAGATCAAACAGTGATACCAGGTACCACCAAGTAAGTCTGTGACATTTAATGCAATTGCTTGCTGTATTTGGACCCTAAGTCCACTGATGTTATTATTTTTCTTCTATTCTGTGCTGCTCATGTGATCACTCAAGTAATAGTGGCCTGGCCTAGTCTATCCTGAACTGATTTGTTGCAATTAATTGCTACCACATGTAGTAGACCCTATTCACAAAAGATTTTCACCACAGGCATGAATTCTTGAAAGTGTTTTGTGGATAAGGGCTGCTCAGAGCAGTCAGTGTATGCTTTATTCAGGTATCATATTTGAAATTAAAGTGAGGAATGTTGACTTTGAGAAATGAGAGGCATTCAGCTATTTCTGGTGTCAAACAGGATCATTTGTCATTAATGACATTACCAGCTAAACTAAACAATCATTCTGAACACACTCTTGTTGAAGGGCAATTCATATACTTCATTGCGATGCTGGCACTCATCAGAGATGTCCACTTCTCCCCTCCTTTTCAGTCTCTATCTGGAGCCATTAATCAGGGCACTGACTATCACCCCATGTATTCAGGGCATTCCTGTGGGTCCCTTTAATATTAAGATATCAGCATATGCAGATGATATCTTACTGCATTTATCTAGTCCTGCTATATCCATACCGGAATCACTAAGTATTACTTCTCCATTTGGCATCTACTTCAATTATAAACTGAATCTGGACAAAACTATAGTTATACCATTAAATGACCTAACTTTCTCCTCAGAATGCGAGGCTCTGGGATTGATTTGGGTGTTCAAGTTCACATACCTGGGAATTACCCTTTCCCATAAACAGTCCCTTCTTAGGAAACTCAACTTGGAGAACATGGTGGGCACCATTACACACAAGACCTAAATAGATGGACTTTGCTCCCTCTCTCTTTCTCCACAAGCCTGAGTCAGTGTTATTAAAATGAACATTCTCCTATGTGTTTTTTACCCTCTCAATATGCTTAATGTCCTTCTCCCATATGCCTGGTTTAAAAAACTTCATTTAACTATATCTCAGTCCCTGTGGAAAGGCAAACTCCACTGCAGGGCTTATAACCAGTTGGGTGCCCCGAAACACTTAGGGGGGCTTAAGGTACCCAATTTTTATTTATACTACCTGGCTAGTCATGCCTCCAAATATGCCTGATGGGCTACACCTTCTGCATGAGAAGAGGCCCCTGCTTATATGCCTATTTGGTTGCAAATAGAGAGGCACCTAATATCAGCAGCAGGGATCTCCCCACCTAGTCTTTTCTTTGTTTCCCTAATAGACTACCTCCACAACTTAAGGGAACAATCTTACATACATCAGCTAGAGTGCATCTCCAGTTATGTAGATCTATACAATATAGGAACACACATGACACCTCACAACCCCTGTGCCACAACCCCAACCTTAGAGTGGATGGAGCCATTCTCTCCCCCCAGTGGCTCCCGGGGCTCTCTGGAAAACAAGTCTTTGACCTGATGTTGAATGAGAAATTGCTTGATAGTAAAGCCTTGTTGGTACTCCTTCATTTGCCCAACACACAGATCTATAGGATCTACCAGCTCAAACATATGTTAATTAATTGGTTTGGGGCTGAAGAATGGGATGTTAATAATGAGAACCTTCTCTCTCTTATACAATCTCATTCCTAGAAACCCCATTCATTGTCACAGTTAGAACCCCTCTTCTTCTCACAGATGTATCCCGAAACTACAGGGCACTCTTCTTATTAGGAGGATATGTTTCCCACTTTGTCTAGGAACTGGGAGCACATATGGCTATATGTGTACCAGTACCTCTCTAATAATAGACTATGCCTTACACAATTCCATATAGTTCACAACATTTATTTTACCCCGACTCATTTACACAAAATGAGAAAACTCCCATCAGCAATGTGCTCCAGATTTAAGAATGCAGAGGGCTCTCTAATATACATCCTGTGAGATTGTCCAAAAGTAATCCCAATATGGGATAAAATTAAGACAACACTGGATCCCCTGTTGGATCTAGCTGAGTATTTCATCCCAGAAATCTGTGCAGTGGGTAATGTTTCTCCAATACCTGTAAAAGAAAGAAGATGTCATATTTCTTTAATCTCCCTGAATGTGAAACGATTAATCTTGAGTCACTAGTTACACCAAGAGACTATTTCTTACAAGGAGTGGATGAATGATATTTTGCACAATCTGAGAGTGGAGAAAACCATAGCTAGTATGAAGAATCGCATACATGCATATAACAAAAAAATGGGGCAATCTGCAAACTTTGCTGTTGATACGTACCACCCCTTAGTAAATGTATATCATTATTATCAATCACTGGCTGATCCAACTAGGACATTGGCAAGCTTCCCTATTAGGGGCAGTGTTTCTCGCAATGCAAGTGGTATCTAGGGAGGGAGGGAAATGTGGACGAAATGGGGGTGGGTGAGTGGAGGGTGGGGTATGTGTTTTAATTTTGTTTGTATGTCTTGTTCTGTTTAATTGTCTGTTTAATATGAAAATTAATAAAGCAAATTAAATAAAAAAACTGGTCTGTGCTGAAGCTGTGTCACCAATCAGTCAGTCAATCAATCAATCAATTAAATGTTTGTTTTACCAGGCAGAACACCATTGAGATAAATTCATTTTCAAGATGGACCTGAAAGAGGTTCACAAAAGGCAACATAATACATTCAGAGAGCTTCATTGGCAAACAACATACAGATGTATACAATGAGTACAGAGCATGGAAGGAATCCATGCCAGCATACAAGTTTGCACACTATACAGACAGGTCAAAATTACAAAATAGTCATGTGTAATATATAAGAAAATACACAGAGCATACACAGTATATATGCAAGATCCACACTGTGTGTAGAAAATAACACAAAAGCCGTAAGAAGGAAAGAAGGCCGGGGGAAGGGTAAGAACATAAATTACTGGGACACTAAGTTAGCACAAGACAAACGGAGATGAATCCTCATGCAAAAATTAGGGAAGGGACCAGTGACTTATAGATGTGAATGAGGGAATGATGGGGATAAGCAGGGCCAGCAAATTAGGAGGTCATTGATGGAAGCAGTTGCATGTCTCTTTAAAAGACCACAAAACACGCTTGTGAAGAGGAACGGGCGACAATCGAGAAGCGAAATGAAGTGTCTTTTGTGCATTATTCCAAGGAACAGGGAGGGCATGGCTTATTGCCGCTCTGCCAAAATGCGTTTTAGCTTTAGGGATCAAGAGATAAATATAAAAGAGACTTCTTAATAGGTAGGTATCAGGATTGCAAACAGACAGGCAATCCTTAATGTATTGTAGCAGCTTATTAATAATCGCTCTATATGTCCAGAACACTGCATTCTTTTGTCTCCTGAGGATAAGTGAGCTCCATCCTATGGTAATATAGAGGGTACAGTGATGTGTAGAATAGGGGGTATCAGTCATAAATCTAAGCACCTGGTGATATAGGGAGTGAAGTTTGGAAAGGTCTGCACTCAAGCTATGCCCATACAAAAAAATCAGCATAGTCTAGCAGAGGCATGAATGTTGTTTGTACTAACATTTTTTTCACCTCCTGTGTTAAAAAATGCCTGATTCTAAAGAAAATCCCAAGCCTCTGTTTTAGTTTTTTTGAGATTTCTTCTATATGGACTTTGAATGATAATTTTAAGTCTATCCATACTCCAAGGTATTTAAAGGATTCCAAGCAGTCCAGTGGCTCATCAAGCAGGGTGAGGACTGGAGTGACTGTCCCTGGCATGCAGGGTTTGGAGGCATTCACTGATGGGGTGAAAATCATAACCTTTGTTTTCTTAGCATTTAAGAGTGATTTGGAGGTCATTACACGGGAGCTCCAGGGTAGGTCTGACTATGTATAACACTGTATCATCAGCAAATAGGTGAATGTTTGTTGACTTCATTCTGATGTTTAAGTTGTTTATATAAATGGCAAATAAAAGTGGACCAAGAATGGACCCTTGGGGTACACCTCTTGGAAGGGTTTTCATAGTGGTGGGTGTCACAAACCCATTCAGCAGGTCAGTCCTCTACTCCCAAAGTACCAACCTCCGAGAGCAGACTTGTGAACAGTTAACAGATACAGGGTAATCCTCCTGGTGTGTTTTGTGGGTTTCAAATCAACCTTTGGTCTCAAGTCTTGGAGGGATTCAAACTGTAAACCTCTTGCTAGCGTATCCAATGCACAGGCTCAGATAATTCTGTCCTTGGGGGGAGCCAGATATCTTTTCCTATGGGCACCTAACCAGGTATACAGAAATGAACCCTTAAAAACTGTAATAAAAAAAACTCAGATTTAAAACGCTTACCTTTTTCCAGTTTGGTATCACCATTCAAGTTTATGTATAGTGTCTGCTTTAACCATATACTCTGCTTATAAAAGAAAAAATCAAAGACAGAGCAAGTAAGCTCCAAAAAGAGTTTTTCTAAAATAGATAACAATATGTACAACATAAAATATAGAGCTATTATATCACAAGACACACAAATCTATTAAAATAACAAGGTTTTAAACAGTGCAATTATTACTACAGTACTTAGATTCGTCTCTCTGTCTCTAAATACCTGCTTAAAGTGCTCCAAAGATGTTTCTTTGTCAGAGTCTAGATAGACGTATCTCTGAAGGAAAACAGAATAATGTCTGAAAGCTGATTTTCCCCACCTATTTGCATGACGTCACCTAGCTCCTCCCTGTCAAAATATATACAAAAAAATATCTATCTAAAAACCGGATGTCTTTTCCAAGTATTAAATTCTGCAACCTCAGCATAACTCATGTTCTTATTCAAATGACATTTCTTTGATTTTATGCAGTATCCTCTCTCACACAGACTCCAAAGGAACATTTACAACTTTGCACCTGTGTGTAATAACCTGGGTTTCCCTCCAAATGTCATAAAAGGGATATTGATTTCCCTCTAAGCTGCTAAAGCTATAATTAACTTAGAAAAACAGGAGATTCCTGATTAAGGCCTTCCAGATAACACCTTGTATCTAAAACCTGTGTGTGTGTGTGTGTGTGTGTGTGCGTGTGTGTGATCTCACATGCTGTTTCAGCATTTCTTATGGGAGACAGTCCATACACATTTTTATATTACAAAAAATGATCATACAGCACTCAGAACTGGCTGTCCATGTCACAGAGAGTTTACCCCCTGCCTTGACCTGCTGATAACAATCAGTGAAGTAGTTGGAAAACCATTTTAGGGTCAGATTGTTAACACCAATATTTTTTAGTGAGGCCAAAGGAGGGTGTGATCCACCGTATCAAAGGATTTGCTAAGGTCAAGAAACAGGGCACATACATAATTTCTGGTATCCAGGGTGTTCTGCCAACCATTCGTGGCCGTAGCAAGCACTGAGCTAGTGCTATGATGATGGGGCTGATAACCAGTCTGGGCTGGGTTTAGCAGGTCAAAGTCCTCTAGGTACTGCCGAAGCTGGGAATTAACCACCTTTTCAAGTAACTTAGATAGAATAGGAATCAGGGATAGTGAACAGGTGTTGTTTAGGTCACTAGTGTTGCCTGATTTAAAAAGTGGCATAATGTGGGCTTTCTTCCATATGGCAGGGAGGGTACACTGGGCAAGGGACATATTAAAAAGGTGAGTCATTGGGGGGGACAAGACATACTGTAGTAGCCAAGTTAAAAGTAGTACAGCTCAAGAAGATCTGCTCCTGCGCTCTTCCTAGTGTCCAATTGAAGTAGGAGGTCATCTACCTGCTTCACAGTAATAGGACCAAATGAGAAGGCTTTGTCTTGGGTGGCTGAAGCTAGATCAGGGGAAACAGGGCTCAGGTTACACAGCTGCACACGGAGGCTGTTTTCCAGTGAGGCATCAAAGGCTAAGCCTGTTGTGGAAAAAATGGTTGTTAAAGAGGTCAAGGATTTCCTGTTTGTCAGTGGTGGTGGAGGAGCCACCAGTCGAGATTTTTGGTGGAAATGGGTTAGATGAGCTGTGACCTTGTAGTTCCCTTGATGTTTTCCAGAATTTAGATGTGCAATTGGATGAGGATTCAAGTTCAGAGTGGTAATAAATAGATTTCTTGGCCCTAGTTTATCTGGTGGACTGGTTTCTAGCAGCTTTGAAGTCTGCTCAGTCAGCAGGCTGGTTGGTTTTCCTTGCTCTTTTCCAGACAGACTCGCAATACAGCAACTCTGCTTTCAAGCTAGCGGTGAACCATGGGCATGATTTCTTCTTAGTATGGGTTTTGGCTAAAAATGCTTGTTTATTAATGGGGCCAAGGGCGATATTATGGAAGGCTTCGCAGGCTTCAGCTACCGAAGGGGCCAAATTGAAGTCCTGCCAGTTAGCATGCTGGAGGTCGAATAAGCAGGCGTGGGGTCAAAGTTCCATTTTGTTCTCTTCAGAATATAGTTAGAGGAGGATACTGTCTTGGGGGAGGTCTACATGCAGGCTATAACACAGTGATTTTTATTTTTTTTATTTTATTTAAACAGCAGTTTGGAAAACCTTTGAGCCATAGGCTCATTTACAAAGGTACCTTGTCACAGTAAGACAAACCAAAATACACAGTATAGCAGTACAACACATAAGTATAACAGTAAAATTAAGACATAGATACAAACAAGCTCATACAGGTAGGATGGATGCAAACAATACCAGAGTTATGTCGTCCTTAGCAGCTTAGTAATAAGCTTTGTCATAAGTATTGAGTACAGCTTTGACAAGTGGCAGTTACAGCATCGGGTGTTAATAAGGTGGTTACGTAAGGAAGTTTTGAAGCACGATATAGTTGGAGCTTCCGAGATGGAGGGGGGAAGTGTGTTGAACCAGGAGGGGTCCCTAAAGCTGAAGGCTCTTTGGCCATGAGAGGTCCTAGCTCTAGGGATAACAAGAGAGGTTTTCCCAGAGGTCCGAGTATGAACTAGTGGAACAGAGCTGATGTATGGTGGTGGTCAATCCTGGTGGGGAAAGCCCAAGGAGGGTCTTTTAAGGTACAGGTAAGATATTTGAGGCGCCTGCTGAGATCAAGGCACCAGCGCTTAGCATACAGTAGACAGGTGTGTGTCATCCCAGGTGCTCCAGTAATTAACCTGCAGGCCTTATTCAGAGTAAGCGAATTTTATGGAGTGCGGCCTGATCAGCAGCACCATACACTGGCAGTCCATAGTCCACTAGGGACAGGATAGAGGAGGTGAGATAGTCGAAGAGCCTCCGGGGGGAGGCAGTGTTTATACCGATGTAAGATGCCCAATCGGATATTAGTGGCAGTGGCTAGGGCAGCGATGTGTCCATGGAAGGAGAGGGAGGGGTCAAAATGGATCCCTAGGTATTTATAGGAGCAAACTTGTTCGAGTGGAAATGAGGACCCAGAGTGAATGAGGAGTTTGAAGTTGCAGGACTTGTTTTGGGGATGAGTGAAGAACATGGTTTTTGGTTTTTTAAGATTTATCACCAATCTATGTTCCTTGAACCAGCCCCTCGGTTTCAGTGAAGGACTCTTGGTGAGTCCTGGAGGGCAGTAGGGTTACGATTTGAGGCAAAGATGACTGCATCATCATGCAATAGAATGTTTCCGAGGCAAGAGCGTGGAAGGGTGTTAAGGTAAAGGGAGAATAGTAAGGGCCCAGAATGGAGCCCTGGGGAACCCCAGAAAAGATGGGACAGATGTCTGAGTAGGTCCCATTAATTTTACACGCCAGAGCAGTCAGACAGATAACTGGTGCACCAGGAGATAGCCTCAGCAGCAAAACCAGAGAGACTAAGGGCATAAAGAAGGAGGGGTGGGAGACAGTGTCGAAAGCTGAGAGGTCAATGAAGACAGCACCAGCCAGAGAACCAGTGTCTAAGGAGGAGGGAGAAAGTTGGAGAACTCTAGGAGGGCTGTGTTGGTACTGTGGCCGCTCGGAAGCCATGCTGCTCAGGACAAAGGACATTGTAGGTGGAGAGGTAGTCAGAGATTTGAGAGGCCACCTTTTTTCCAAGGCCTTGGAGAGAGGAGAGAATGGAGATTGGTCGATAGTTTCCAGCCACAGTCATATCACAATCACCACCTTTAAAGATAGGGGTGACAGTGGTGACTTTCCAGGCAGTTGGAACCTTCCCAGGCAAAGAGAGTGGTTGATGAGGCATGTGATCGGGGTAAGGACTGTGTCTAAGACCAGCCATAGGATACACGGATTCAGGGTGTCACTGCCTGTACTATTACCTTGAGGGCAGTGACAAGGTGTGGCCTAAGTTCTTGGGCAGAAACACGGGCGGAGGAGAAAATAAGGGCAAGAAAGATTTCAGCAGGTGCTGGGGAGGAGGGTCAAAAAATTTGTAGGAAGGATAGGGCTAAGGTCAGTGAATGAGGTGTTGAGGTGGTTGGCTATGAGGGCTGGGTCTGAGGAGATCACACCATTAATGTTGATCTGGGTGGTTGGGGGGGAGTGTGCACTCCCATTTAACTGTTTAATGTTATCCCAGAAGGTTCTGGGATTCCCCCATGAGGCAGTGAGTGAGGACCGATAGTGCTCAGACTTGGCCTTTCTGATGGCCCGAGTGCACTTGTTTCGGGCGGCAGCATATAACCGCCTGTCATTGGGCTGGCCAGTCTCAATGGCATGGTGCCATAGGTTGTCCCTATGCTTGAGCTGGTGGATCAAAGCTGGGGTAACTCAGGGGGCATTCTTCCTTTTAGAACGGCGGGGCAACACTGGGGCAAAGATATCACAGGCATTATTAAAAGTTTGGGTAAAGAAGGAGAGAGCTGTGTCGATGTCAGGAGTTGCCTGTATAGGAGACCAGTCAATTTGGGACAGAAGTTCCTTAAGTTTTATCAGTCCACCAGGTATTAGATGCCGCCAGCATGTGGACTCTGCTATGGGTTTGGGGACTGAGGTTGACCAGTGGAATAGAATGGGGGAGTGATCGCTGAGAGAGTCTGGGAGGACTTGTACATTGGGGATCCGATTAGGGCGGTTGGTGAGTACCACATCAAGCAGGGTACTGGAGCCTCTGGGGTTAGTCCTGGTAGGGTGGGTAACTAGTTGGCAAGTGAGGTCTATTGCAGAAAAGGAGTCTCGGTAGAGGAGGAGGAGGAGGCTGAGCCAGTTGACATTTAAGTCACCCACCAGAATTTGATCAGATGGAAGGAGTGAGAGAGGTAAGGTATTCTGTAAGAGAGGCAATGGCCTCGTTTGGTCCCTGGGGGCATGTATGCAGTAGTCAGATAAAAGGGTCCCTTTAAAGGGTCAGAGGTTAGTTCAAGCGTGGCGCCTGGGCCCTGGAGTCAAGGATGGGAGTGGGCAGGGCTAGTACGGGAGAGATTCTTGACATAAATAGCGCAGCCGGCCTGCCTCCCAACACGGTCGGACCGAAAAGGGTGAAACCAGGAAGGAGACTAGGGAGTCAGGGGAGGATTTCGACAGCCAAGTCTCAACCAGGGTGATGACATCAGGGTTAATTGATGTGACCAGGCATTGTAGTGAGTCAAACTTTTAGGAGGCTACAGATATTCATGGAAACCATGCATAGGCCTGTGGTGCTGGTTTGGGAGCTCCTGGGAACCGGGCCAGGGTTTGATGAATGTTCCTGACAGGAGTAGTAGCATGACTAACACCCTGGCTGGGAGATGGTGAGAGGTTTCCTACAATTGACATGGAGAGGGAGGGAGGGAGGGAGGCTAAGGGAGCAGGGGTGGGTAGGGAGGTACAGGAGGGGAAAGCAGGACAAGAAGACACCCAGATGTGCCTGAGGTGAAGAGAAAGCTAGGGGAGAGCAGGGGGATGGGGACACAGAGGTCCCAAGGGCAGGAGAGAGGAGGTTCAGGAGCAAGGAGGGGAGGGTGCCAGGGCACAGTGTGGACTAGCAGATGGGTAAGTGGGTAAGTGCACCGCTAATGGGGATAGGCACAGGCAGAGCATAAGGCAGGGCCAATACATAGTGGTGAGCAAGATCCCAGGAAGTAGTGCTGTACAGGTAGGAGTAGAAGTAGTGAGGAGCATAGGTCCTCTAGTGGCCAGCAGGTATAACCTGCAAATGGCAAAGTGGGGAGATAGGTTCTGGCAACAGGACGGATATCACGGATGTGATGTCACGGGGTGGATCATCAAATTGACAGCCCTGGGTGGGAGGGGTGGTTGGGGTGGAGCAGATGGGCGCTGGCTACTGGCTGGCTAGTGGGCACCCCTCTGCAGGTGTCCAGACTAAGAGAAGAGGCTCTCTTTACCTCGAAAGTTATCAGGCTGGAGATTTGGCTTCCTCAGCTACTCACGTAAGCTGCTTGTGCTTCAGTTGCTTGATTGCTAAGGTCATTGAAGAATATGCCAGAGTGTGAATAAAGATTTTTTTTTGGACCAAAATGATGTCAAGCAAGGTGCTATGGTTAGGTTTTTTTAAGTTGGGATAGGTAGCTTCTCTTATAAGTTGTGACAGACTAAAATTGTCACATAGCTCTTTTAGGGGTAAGGATAAAGTGGAAAACCAGTCCATATTAAGATCACCTGTAATGATAACCTCAGAGGATATGGAGCCTAGGACATTAGATAAATGTTGCAGCACCTTGATCCCTTCAGAAGGAGGCCTGTAGCATCCAATGCTGTAAATGAGAATTGTTACAAGAGGCACATGAAGAAGATGTTACAATTACATCTTCTAAGTGACTCCAGAGACATGAAGATGAACCAAGTGACTGTGGGACAGTGCTATGCTTGTCTGGTGGTGAAGAAGAAGATTTGAACATCCGAACATATGAACATGTGAAGAAGCCAGCAGAAGAAGGCCATTTGGTTTATACAGTCTGCTCGTATTGCTGGGTACACAGCTTGAGCTACTGTCCATGCCCTTCCCCCACACCTCCCATCCTCCTTACCCATGATCCTTACCTTCCCCCATGCCTATCCCAGCCTCTCTTAAAGCTGTCTACTGTCTTCAACAAGATCACCATTTCCAGCAGTGCATTCCAAGTGTCCACCACCATCTCTGTGAAGAAATGCTTCCTGACCTCCCTCCTAAACCTCCCATCCTCCAGCTTAAGACTGTGCCCCCTCATGTTATGGTTGCCACTCAGTTTAAAGATACTCTCCTTATTCACCTTATTTATCCCTTTCAAGTACTTGAAGGTCCCAATCATGTCCCCTTTCTGTCTCTCCTGTCTTCCAGGGAGTACATGCTCAGTACCCTCAACCTCTTCTCATATGCCTCACACTGCTGACTCACTATCATCTTTGTAGCCCTTCTCTGGACCATCTCCAGCAAGTTAATGTCTTTTTTTAGGTGTGGGCACCACTATTGAACCCCATGCTCTAGATGAGGCCTTACCAGCGACCTGTACAAAGGCAGTATAATCTCCTCTCTCCTACTACTGATCCCCCAATATATGCATCCCAGCATCTTGTTTGCCTTTGCTGCTGCTTTCTTGCACAGTGTGGAGTGCTTCGGGTCACTAGTGATCACCACTCCCAGTTCCTTCTCATCCTCTGATGCAGCTATTTGGTAGTACTCTATCCTGGGATTCTTGGCTCCAATATGCATAACTGCATTTCTTGGCATTGAAGCCAAACTGCCAGATCCTGGACCACCTCCCCAGATCATCCTGTAGGTCCTGTATCCCTTTAGCTGTGTCGGCTGCAGTGGCTGAGGATGAAGAGGGAGAAAATGCTGCAACAGTAGAGAATGGGCCACCTGATGCTGTGCTGTGTGATGAAAAAGATTCGGAATGTGGTGCTGCTGTTGTACTCTGTTCCATGACAGCACATACCTCATCAACTATTTCTTGGTTGTTTATTTCAAAACAAGTGTCATCTCATCATCAATACTCAATAGTTGCTTCAATTTCTATTGTGGGTCCAAGATTGTTGCTTTAATGTAGTACTCAGAACGAAGCATTTTTACATAGTTTGTCATCTTCTTCAACTTTTTTAATCATTCATTTCATTAGATCTTGTATTCTTGGGGAGCAACCTGCATGCATCAGGAACACCACTGGCAGCCTGTGTAATTATGGAACTGCTTTGCTTCTCTAACTTTTCCCTAATCAGAGTCAATCTGAATTTTAAAATTTTTATTAAGGGTATCACCTGACTGAGAGTTGTTGTGCTTGCACTACTCTCCCTGGTGATTTCCTCAAATGGCTGGAGCAGGAAAATTAGAAACTCCAGCATGGCCCACTGTGGGGGATTAATATAAATTTCTGCATCACCAATTTTATTTTCTAAGGTGTACTGCCTCACAGCTTTCTTTTGTTCCAGCAGCCATTGGAACATATAAAAGGTTGAATTCCATCGAGTAAAAAAGTCTTTTAGACTAGATGAGATACAAATCGACAAGAATATATTCAAACAAATTACCAATCTGGTAATAGCAGCTCATAAGATCATCACCAGACTGTGGTTTACCTTTAAAACCCCTACTAAGGAGGCATGGCAAACCTTGGCTAGGGAGATTTATGCCTTGGAGCACCTCTCAGCCAGACTGCTTGACAGAACCGAGAAATCTGATAATCAATGGTGGAAATGGGTCACCTCTCAATTAGACCACTATGGTGGCCTTGTACCATAGAAGGTACAATATCATTAGTAGTTAAACATTAGGAGGACATGAAACAAGGGTGGGCGGGATGAAAAGAAGTGTCACCATCTCATGGTAATTAAGGCTACAGGGCGCAAGTATATAATTGAAAATCTAAGTTGAAAAGGACTAAGCCTTGACTTCATAATTTAAACGGAACAGGAATTGTGTGCTAATTGTCAGCTGTTTATAAAGTTCTTATTCTCAGAAATGATATGCATTCTCCTAAAGTATCCATATTTAACTGTACCTGAATAAAAAGTGATAGGTAAAACTGTAGTTTGCATTGTTTTGTTTTTATGGACAGCATTCTGCTGCAGTTCTGTTAATGGAATCAGTAATTTGGAGTTTTTACTATGTCATGGTTTGTATACAGAATGCTAATTATAAGCTGTTGTCCTATCAGAATTGTGTTTAGGGTTCTATGCACAAACAGTGACATAGTTACAGATCCAAATGATTGGTGCTATGAAGAGGACTGTAACGGAATGCTGCCCATAAAAACAAAACAATGCAAAATACAGTTTTTCTTATCGCTTTTTATTCAGGTACAATTAAATATGGATACTTTAGGTGAATGCACATCATTATTAAGAATACATATTTCATAAACAACAGCCAATTAGAAATTATTTCATGTCCTCTTTAAGGGATACCATGTGAATGGAAAGTAAATTTATGTTACCAGAGCTAAAAAATTTCTTTTTATAATAATGAGTAGTTAATGAGCAATGGAAACCTATACATTTTAACCAGGGACATACACTGTATCATGCTGAAATAAGATAAAGTTTTTTTATATTTGTAACTCTGTGAATGTATTTCAATGAGCTATTCTGTAAACTGCCTGAAAGAAAAAGAACCTAACAAAAATTTAAATAAATAAAAAAAAAGAGTAGAAAAGTCTTGGATCAGTCTGTGCAACGGTAAACTGTGCTCCTGCTGTATGTTTCAAACAAGTGACGGGCTTTGCTTGAGTAACTGAAATGAGTGCATATTCTTTTAGCAGTACTAATAAGAGCCTTAATCTCCCTGTCATCATCTAGAAAACCATAAACTATTAAATTTAAGCAATGCGTAAAGCAGCGGATGTGAACAAAGTGGCCCTCCTCCAAGGCCTTCCTTATGTTAGACCCATTATCTGCAACTACAGTATAAAGCCAACTGACAGTCTTTGTGAAGTGAGCCATTGCTGTATTGGTTTTTGGAGCTCTTCATTGTTGTTGTATGAGGTATGTTCAAATGGAAAATAAAACATTCTTAGAACAGCAAACTGCAACGCTTCACTGTCCCCAGTCCAACGTGAATTATTGAAACATGCCCAATTTGTCATAATAGACATGAAGGGTTCAGGCCGACAGCTTGTCAAGATATCTGTTGCGAGATGCTCCACCCTCCCAACAGCATTGCACAAGACACATCTTACTTTTTTACGTGAGACATCATAAAAATATATAATCCCTGTTGTCAAGAAGTATTTCCATGATGGTATACTATATCAAAGTTCGAGGTACTCAAGCAGCCATCTGAATCTTTTAAGTTCAAGCACATTATATGGTAGCAAATCAACAGCTATGATTTCTGAAACTTTTTGGGTTATTGTAACAGCAACAGGGTGATCAAGTGCATATTTTACTTTAGGCTTATATGTTTCTGAGATGATAAGCTGTCCTCTTGAAGAAGGAGGGCTTTTGAACACATGGTCACTTTCAGTAACAGTTGGAGGAGTCCTTCAAATGGCAGAAAGTGGTGGTGGAGGTGTTTTAAGTAGTGCTGCGGGGGCTGCCACTGCTTTCATCTATGACACTTACCCCTGAGTGTAGTGAGCTATTACTGCCACTTTCTCTTCAAGACCCACAACTAGACTTCTCAGCAATGTTATGACATCTGTCTAGGTTCCTTTTCAGTCCAATGCTCCTTTCTTTTTATCCCTGCTGACTGGCCATTTACAAATAGCTCATGTTGCTACCAACTCACTGGATGCACTAATGGAGAAGTATGACCAAACAAAAGATGATATTTTTTTAGTCTTTTCCCAGGAAGGCATGGCACCTTGGTCACCTTTTCAGGCCACCCCCCCCCCCCCCCAATTTTTCTTGGGCCTATTCCTCTTGTGGTTTATTCCCACTGTCACACTCCACAACCAAAACATTTCTGCCTGTTTCTTCCTCATCTGCAATTTCCATCCCCTCCAGTAAACCTTGTGCTGCCTGACCATTCTCTTCATCTTTATTATTACCCTCATTGGGTTCAATGTCAGAAGAACTGGATGAGGGACTGGCAGTAGCATTGTATGCAATTGTTCCATACTGTTGGGGACCTCTGTACCACCACTCCTTTAGTTTTTTTAACTACACAACTTCTTTTTTTAGTTTGGGCTGATGATAATCCGAGACTGACACCTTTTTTGGTTTCAAACATTTGCTTGGATGATAAAATCTTAGACACAAAAAGATAACTTTTTTGGGTTTGACTTTGTTTTCCCTTTTTAAGCTGATTGCTGTCTTTTGCAGTGCCACTGCCTACCCGAGAAATAGAAAGTGCCTCATCAACACATTGATCCATTTTTTACTAGTACTCTAACCTGTAACAAAAGATTCCCTCTAACTAATGTGATGTCATTTCTGATGATTCCCACCCACAGGCCAGGGCCAAATTTACTGTTGTAACTCATGACTGTATACAGCATACCGACAGCACAGCAGTCCACTACCACTTCCTTCCAAGATTACCAGTCTGACTCCTACAATACAGTTAGTTACTGTTACATAGGGCAGGGTGGAGTGTTCTGCATCAGATTCGGACCTCTGGATTGAACCCACAATCCACAGACTCAGATAAATATGGACTTTGCAACAGAAGTCCAGTTTCAGGTCTGTGGACATGCCATTTCTGCCATTTTGTTTACTGTTGTCATGGGAATGCCATCAGCAAACTCACTCCATGTACAGGTGGCCAGCATCATCCAACCAGGCATCAGACAGTTACATGATGCACTCATAGTATATAACCATGCTGAGTGTGCAACGCGGCCCAGACGAGAGAGGAGGATGGTCAGAGATGCCACCAGAAAAAGTTGCCTAACAAAACCAAAACAAAGAAACAGAAATATAAAAAATATATATATACGAAGGGAGGTAAGAGAAACTAGGGAGAGTAAGAGAAAGGAGATTTACCGGAGCGGGTGGGGTAGAGAAACTGATTGTCCAGAGAGGGTGATGGCTGGTCAGCAGTTGGGACTTGGTGGGACTGGAGAAAGGGGTAATCCACAGGGCCTGGGGAGATAGTGGTGGCCTGAGTGGCTGCTGGTGGGGGATGCAAAAGGCAGGTAGTGTGGCAATGTGACTGTATGTATATGAGCAAGGGCAAGCTGTCAAAATCTTTCACTTGTGCCACTGCAAAAGATCTGGAGGAGAGAGGGAGAGACCACTGTAGGCCAAATGAAAGGTTTTTTTTCTCAGCCTCAGACAGTGTAGCTGTGTACATGAGCAAGGCCAGGCTGGCAAAATCTTTGACTTGTGCCATTCCAGATCCAGAGGAGAGGGAGAGACTACTGTGTGGGTCCAAGAGAGATTTTACAGTTACAGAACATCCTAAATTAAAGTTTTTTTTCTATTCTTGGCCTCAATCAGTGTAGCTGACTGTGTATATGAGAAAGGTCAGCCTGGCAAAATCTTTGACATGTGCCATTCCAGATCCAGAGGAGAGAGGGAGAGGCTACTGGGGGTCCAAGAGAAATTTTACAGTTATATAAAATCCCAATTTTTTTTCTGGCTTCAGTGTGGCTGTGTGTACAGGGCAAGGGCAGCAGGGTGGTGAAATAAATCTTTGAATTGTGCCATCCAATCTCAAAACCATGAGGCCATCCATAATATGGTGGCCAAAGGGGAAGTATTCCTAATGGATGACTGCAACATGCCTGGAATACCCAGACTGCAAGTACATCAAGGAGCAGGAATCTCATGTCTGCCATGTATGAGGCAAACCAAAGGCAGCTTGTGAATGAGCCAACCAGGCAGGGGGCTGTGCTAGAGTTAGTGCTGACAAACGGGGACAGACTCATGGATGTTGAGGTGAGCAGTTCCCTTGGCACCAGTGATCACAGAACTGTGTGGTTTAGAGTCAACACATTGGCAGAAGAAAGCCATACAAAGATTAAGGTCCTAGATTTCTGGAAGGCTAACTTTGTGGAGATGGGAGAACAGCTCAAAATTGCCCTGGCAGCAGAAGATATGGGGGGAGAATAACAGTGGCTTAGGTTAGGATCAAGAGACCCATAGCAGGTGTGGCAAGTCAATGTGTCAGACTGTTTAGCAAAAGCAAAGAAAGAAGTTACCACTATGGTTCTCTAAGTCAGTAGCCGAGAAAGTGTGAGAAAAAAGTAAGGCATTCAGGTAATACAAAGAGACACAGAAAGAAGAAGATGGAGTGAAATATCTGGAGAAGCAGAGAGAAGCTGAGAAAACTGTCAGAGGGGCTAAGGCAAGAACAAAGGAAGGAACAGCACAGGCTATTAAGAAGGGAGGCAAGACCTTCCTCCATTACATTAGCAAGAGGAAAAAGACCAAACATGATACTGGTAGGCTAGAGAAGGGAGAGGGTGGGTGGGTGGAGGATAACCTTGAAACAACTGAGATACTGAACAAGTATTTTTGCTCAGTATTTACCAAGGAAGAGACAGGGGAAGGGCCAAGACTCACAAGGAAAGGTTTACAGGGTAGAGCAGTGGACACCAGCCCATTTACAGTGGCTAGAGTCTTGGAGAAATTAGGGAAAGTACAGACAGAAAAAGCAATGGAGCCAGATGGGATTCACCCTAGAGTTTTGAAGGAACTCAGGGAAGTCCTAGCAGGTTGGCTGACAACCCTCTTTAGCCAATCACTAGAGACAAGGGAGGCACCTGGGGACTAGAGGAGGGCAAAGGTGGTCCCACTGCACAAGAATGGAAGTCGGGAGGAGGCAGGCAATTACAGACCTGTAAGCCTGACTTTAGTGGTGGGGAAGCTGATGGAGTCCCTGCTTAAGGAGAGGGTAGTGAAGTTCCTGGAGTCAAGCTGTGCAAGCGACCCAAGGCAGCATGGATTCACTGAGCAAAGGTCCTGTCATACTAATCTTATCACTTTCTTTGACTGGGTAACCAAGGTGATGGATCAGGGTGGATGTGGCCTACCTGGATATCAGCAAGGCCTTCTACACTGTTCCACACAGAAGGTTGCTTAACAAATTGGGGAATCTAGGTGTGGGCTCTAAAGTGGCAAAATGGGTTGGAAACTGGTTAAAAGGCAGGACCCAGAGTGTAATAGTAAATGGCATAAAATGTGAAGGGGGAGGTGACCAGTGGGGTGCCACAGGGATCAGTGCTGGGTCCAGCCCTATTCAATGTCTTCATAAGCGACATTGAATAGGGTCTGGATGGGAAAGTATGCCTGTTCGCAGATGACACCAAGATCTGCAACAGAGTTGATAAACAAGAGGGGCTAGATAAAATGAGAAATGACCTAAGACTACTTGAGGAATGGTCAAGGGTTTGGCATTTGGGTTTCAGTGCTAAGAAGTGCAAGATAATGCACCTGGGACACAGAAACCAAAAAGAGGAATACAGGATGGGGGGCAGGTTCTAGCCACCACAAGTCAGAAGGCAGACCTGGGGGTTATCATATCCGATGACCTGAAGTCATCCAAACAATGTGAAAAAGCAGTGGGGAAAGCAAACTGAATTCTGGGGTACATACGAAGGGGCATAACCAGAAGGAGGAGTGAAGTGGCGATGCCACTGTATGGCTCACTGGTGTGGCCTCATCTGGAATACTGTGTACAATTCTAGAGACCACATCTCTGGAAGGACATAGACAGAATGGAAGCAATGCAGAGAAGAGCAACAAAAATTATACATGCATTGCACCACAAGCCTTATGAGGAAAGACTCAAGGAACCTAACATCAATTCACTGGAAGAGAGAGGGGATATGATAGAGACTTTCAAATATGTTAGAGGAATAAACAGGGTACAGTAGGACAGCATATTTCAGAGAAGAATGTGCTCAAGGACAAGGGGACATAACATGATACTGGAGAGAGGGAGGCTTAAGGGGAATGCTAGGAAGTATTTTTTCACAGAGAGGGTGGTGGATTGGTGGAACAACCTACTACTGGAGGTGGTGGAAATGAAAACTGTACAAGGATTCAAAGGTGCATGGGATAGCATAAAAGCACCCTGCTGTACAGCAGAGCAGGGGGAAGGCAGTCCAGATAAGAGTGGGGATTGGCAAACCAAGTAGGGAAATGGGCAGACTGGATGAACTGTATGGTACTTATCTGCAGACAGATTCTATGTTTCCATGTTTCTACTTGCTAACATTAATTCACAATCTCATCTAGAGGGGAGAGAGAGAGAGACTACAGGAGGGGCTTCTGATAAATGTAACAGTCCCACAAATCCCAAATAACATTTATTTTCCTGGCTTAAGTGTGGCTGTGTGTACAGGGCAAGGGCAGCAGGGTGGTAAAATAAATCTTTGATATGTGACATCCAGAGCAGAGGCAGAGATACTGCAGGGGACACACGATAGCTGTAATAGTCACAGAAATCCCAAATAATTTTTTTTTTTCCTGACTTCAGTGTGGCTGTGTGTACAGGGCAAGGGCAACAGGGCGGCAAAAAAAATCTATGACTTGTGCCATCCAATCACGAATGATGATCACTTGTTAACCTTCATTCACAATTTCATGCATTAAAAAAAATATTGTTCAGACAAACAACATACAAGTTGATGCAGCTGTGCTGCTGGCTGTAGGTGGCCCAGGGGGAAAATCTGACTTTTTGATATGTAGCAGGCTGTTTACAGTACAGCACAAGTAAAGTACAAGTACTGTACACACAAGTGTCATCATCATCATCACTCATTCCCCATTATTCCTCCTCATTATCATTAGTTTCATAGTATACCGCATTACATTACACATAAACATTAACCAACCTCCAGTGTGGGACTCTGCTGTGTACGCAGTGGTGCAAGTGGTAGACAAGAAGTACAGGAACGCAGACATTGGCAAATATGAAATACAGAATGGAACTTCCTCAATCTGAAGGATAACTATAGATACTATGGGATTCAATTAGAGATACTGAAGTATTTCTAGGAAAATAACATTGTTGTACAAGTTACATTTTGTGATGGAATCTCAGATTTCAGGTCACAGGCACAGAAACGGTCACTATTTGCTGGTTTAAGAACATCAATTTCCGTATGAGTGGGAGGAAGTACAGGAACTCCATTCCTACTGCAAAAAAGGTACAGGAACTGAGTTCCTATGCATTCCTGTTCACTTTCATCACTGTGTGTACGGCTATGCACCAGATGTGTCTGCATCTCCAGTTCAAATTGTGAGGCACACTTAAGAGTTGCTGAATTTGGTCACTTAGCATTAACTAACTGTATTGTAGGAGCAGTCCAGTATTCTTGGAAGGAAGTGGTACTGAACTGCTGTGCTGTCAGTGTGTTCTGTACATTCACGAATCATGACAGTAAATTTGTCCCTGGCCTGTGGGTGGCAGTGATCAGAAGGACATCATGTAAGTTAGAAGGATCTTTTGTTACAGGTTAGAATACTAATAAAAAAATGATCAAGGTGTCGATGAGGTGCATTCTATTTCTCAGGTTGGCAGTGGCACTGCAAAAGACAGCAATCAACCTGAAAAAGAAAATGAAAATCAATTCCCAGGAAGTGATTTTTTTCACATCTAAGGTTTTGTCTTCCAAGCAAATGCTTGAATCCAAAATAGGTGAATGTCTCAGATCATCATCAGTCCCATATAAAAAAAGTTGTATAGTTAAAAATACTAAAGGTGTGGTGGGTACTACCCGCAGAGGCACCTAACAGTATGGAACATTTGCATACTATGCTACTGCCAGTCCCTCATCTGATTCTTCTGAGGCTGAACCCAACAAGGGTAATAATAAAAATGAAGAGAATAATCAGGCAGTGCAAGGTTTACTGGAGGGGATAGAAATTGTAGATGAGGAAGAAACAGGCAGAAATGTTTTGGTTGTGGAGTGGGGCAGTGGGAATAAACCACAAGAGGAACAGGCCCAAGAAAAATCGGGGCCTGAAAAGGTGACCAAGGTGCATGCCTTCCTGGGGGAAAAAAAATATATATATATATATCTTTTGTTTGGTCATACTTCTCCGTTAGTACTTTCAATGAGTTGGTAGCAATATGCACTATTTGTAAATGGCCAATCAGCAGGGGTAAAAAGAAAGGAGCATTGGGAACTTCAGCACTGAAAAAGCACCTAGACAGATGCCATTACATTACTGAGAAATTCATTTGTGAGTCTCGAAGAGAAAGTGACAGTGATAGCTTACTACACTCATGGGCAACAAGCTCTATCCACAAGACACTTACAAGAATGTGTGCCTGTGGTGAAAATTTTTCGTGAATAGGGTCTACTACATGAGGTAGCAATTAATTGCAACAAGTCAGGTCAAGACGGACTAGGCCAGCCCACTATTACTTGAATGATCACATGAACAGCACAGAATAAAAAAAAATAAATAACATCAGTGGGTTCAGAGTCCAAATATAGCAAGCAACTGCATTTCATGTTACAAACTTACTTGGTGTTACCTGGTATCACTATCTAATCTAGAAGGTAGGGTACTGCTGTCTACTACTACTACTACTACTATCACTTTTTGTCCTCATGAGTCACGACTATTAATTATCACTTTCTTCCTTACTCCAGTCCTTACTATTACTACTTGTCACTTTTTTTGCCCTCAGCAAGTGATCCTGACTGTACTGTTTTAATTGTTGTACAGTGCATGGCTTAGCAGATGCCTGAAACCCAGAAGCTGAATACTCCATATATTTATCAAGTCCCCCATATTTAGCTGTGAATAATTCATAGAAAAAAATGCAACTAAATTGAAAATTCATGTAATTTCGTTATTATTTATGTGTGCGTGGTATGCTAGCCTGGTTACATCTCACTTACAGTAACTGGGCTGAGATTACTATATTACTATATTTTATTTTTGGTACTTAAATTTACTAGGCAGTGGCTGGCAACAATTGTGGAACTAGGAAGGATGTAATTGTGTTGTGTGTCTGTCAACAGGTCTTCAGGTGGCAGTGGCAAACCTTTTTATGACTGAACTGCACTTGACCCATGTGATGTGGGACTGGCTGCCTGCCTGGATGGTGGTGATCACTATGTCTTTCGTTTTTCTTCTTTAAGGATTCAGCGTGTTTATCAGATTCAGTAGAAGTAGTTGTAGTACTAGAAAACATTACCACCTCTTGGACCAGGTAGTGAATCATATACAACAGTACACCAGGGCGTGTAAAGCAGTTGCGTCTTTCTCATGCGTAGGGTGGGTGAGTTCTCTTAGTGCTGCTCATTTGATCATTCATATTGATTTCTTTGGCATGTTCAGCTCTAACTGGAACATTCATTAAAATAATACCCGCACAGCACCATTAATAAAAAAAAAATCTTAGCTGACTGGCAGTGCCTGCAGTGCTTGGGGGTGGTATGATATACTGTAGGTATTTGTATCTGTCTGTTCTCTCTCTCTCTCTCTGTCTCTCCCAGCACAGTCATGTCATAGATTGAGCAGGATATGCCACCCCACCATTATAGGCTAGCTATTGCTTTCTTATTTAGCAGTTTTACAAACATTTTTATACAAATAATCCGTTAAATTATTTCCTTTGGGCTGCTGTGTCAAATGTGACTGACTTTGGCCAATTTTATGCATTTTCTTCTCATTTTTTGAAATATTTGTCAATAAATCATAATTAATCAGAACAAATTAGAACTTCTCCATGTTTCGGTTCTTATTTAGTAAGGGTCAGAACTTCACTGAGTTCTCCCAGCCCTTCTGTTAAGTGACCAAATTCAGCAACTGTTAAGTGTGCCTCACAATTTGAATTGGAGATGCAGACACATCTGGTGCATAGCCGCACGCAGCACAGTGCCACACTGGGGGTTGGTTAATGCTTATACGTAATGTAACATGATATACTATAAAACTAATGATACTGAGGAGGAATAATGGGGAATAAGTAATGATGATGACACTTGTGTGTACAGTACTTGTACTTTACTTGTGTATTACTTTAAACAGCCTGCTACAAGTCACAAAGTCAGATTATCCCCTGGGCCACCCACAGCCAGCAGCACAGGTGCATCAACTTGTATGTTGTTTGTCTGAACAGTAATTTGTTTTAATACATGAAATTGTGAATGAACGTTAACAAGTGATTGTGATTTGTGATTGGATAGCACAAGTCAAGGATTTAGTTTGCCACCCTGTTGCCCTTGCCCTGTACACACAGCCACACTGAAGCCAATAAAATAAATGCAGTTTGGGATTTCTGGGACTGTTACATTTATTGTGGGCCCACACTGCAGTCTCTCTCTCTTCCCTCTGGATGTCACAAGTCAAAGATTTATTTTGCTACCCTGCTACCCTTGACCTGTACACACAGCCACGCTGAAGCCAGAAAAAAAAAATATTTGAGATTTTTGGGACTGTTACATTTAATGTTGGCCCCCTGCAGTCTGTCTATCTCTCCCCCCCCTCTGGATGTCACAAGTCAAAGATTTATTTTGCCACCTTGCTGCCCTTGCCCTGTACACATAGCCACACTGAGGCAAGGAACATTTTTATTTGGGATTTCTGGGATGGTTACATTTATCATGGGCCACCCTGCAGTCTCTCTCTCGCTCTCTCTTCCCCCTCTGGATGGCACAAGTCAAAGGTTTATTTTGCCACCCTGCTGTCCTTGCCCTGTACAGCCACTCTGAAGCCAGGAAAATAAATTTTATTTGGGGTTTCTGGGACTGTTTTTTTTTCATCATCAGCCCCCTTGCAGTGTCTCTCTCTCTCTCTCTCTCTCTTCTCTCCTTCCTGCCCCTCTGGAGAAGGTCATCAGTGAATGTTAACAAGTGATTCTGATTCGTGATTGGATGGCACAAGTTAAAGATTATTTTGCCACCCTGCAGCCCTTGCTCTGTACACACAGCCACACTGAAGCAAGGAAACAAATTGGGATTTTATGTAACTGTAAAATTTCTCTTGGACTCCCAGTAGTCTCTCCCTCTCTGTTGTCTGGATCTGCAATGGTACAAGTCAAAGTTTTTGTCAGCATGCCCTTTCTCATATATATAGTCAGCTACACTGTTTGAGGCCAAGACAAGAAAAAAAAAAAACTTTCATTTCAGATTTCCTGTAACTGTAACATCTCCTTTGGGCCCCCAGTAGTCTCTCTCCCTCTCTCCTCTGGATCTGGAATGGCACAAGTCAAAGATTTTGCCAGCCTGCCCTTTCATATATATATATATATATATATATATATATATAGTCGGCTACACTGTTTGAGGCCAAGAAAAGAAAAAAACTTTCATTTGGGATTTTCTGCAACTGTAAAATCTCTCTTGGGCCCCCAGTAGTCTTGCCCTATCTCCTCTGGACCTGGAATGGCACACGTCAAAGATTTTGCCAGCCTGCCCTTTCTCGTGTACACACAGCTACAGTGTCTGAGGGCAAGAAAAGAAAAAAACTTTAATTTGGTATTTTCTGTAGCTGTAAAATCTCTCTTGGGTCCCCATTAGTCTCTCCCTCTCTACTCTGGATCTGGAATGGCACAAGTCAAAATGTTGGCAGCCTTCCCTTTCTCATGTACATAGCTACACTGACTGAGACCAAGAAAAGAAATAAAAACTTTCATTTGGGATTGTCTGTAACTATAAAATCTCCTTTGGGCTCCCACAGTAGTTTCTCCCTCTCTCCTCTGGATCTGGAATGGCACAAGTCAAAGATTTTCCAGCCTATCCTTGCTCATGTACACCGCTATGCTGTCTGAGGCCAGGAAAAGAATAAACACTTTCATTTGGGATTTTCTGTAGCTATAATATTTCTCTTAGGCCTCTAGTAGTCTCTCTCTTTCCTTTGTATCTTCTGCAATGGCACAAGTCAAAGAGTTTGCCAGTCTGCCCTTGCTCACATACATACATTCACACTGCCACACTGCCTGCTTTTTACATCCCCCACTGGTAGCCACCCAGGCCACCACTATCTCCCAAGTCATCCTGGATTGCTCCTTTGTCTACATAAGGGAGGGAGGGAATCAAAGCAACAGAACTAAAGGTTAACCAGGGAGAGGAGGAGGCACTGTGGGTCACCCAAGAGACAGGAAATGGCACCACAATCCAAACAGGGGTAGTTTACAGGCTCCCATCTCAGGGGGAGGAAATGGACAAGGAAATTATATAAGGAATACTTATAATGGCAGAAAAAGGAGTGATATTGTTGATGGTTGACCTGAATATGCCAGATGTTAACTGGAGCACCTTTACTGCAGCCACATCCAAAAGCAGGGTCATTCTCGATGCCCTACAGGGAGCATGCCTCAGACAGCTAGTGTTGGAACCCACTCGGGAGGGAGCAATCTTAGACCTGATACTCTCAAATGGGGATGGAGAAAGGATCATAGATTAAGAAGTGGGTAGCCACCTGGAACAAGTGACCACAAAACAGTGTGGTTCACAATAAACACAGCTGTAGAGTCAAGCCATACAAAAGCAAGGGTTTCAGACTTTAGGAGTACTGACTCTGGCAAAATGAGAGAGTGCTTCATTAAAGCACTAGCAAACAGTCAAGAAGGAGAGGTGGAACAACAATGGGGAAAATTAAATCTGCCATCACAGAGGCAAAATTCCTGTATATAAAACAAATCAACAAAACAAAACAAAGGAAAAAGCCACTATGGTTCTCAAAAGAGGTGGCAGGGATTGCATGTATTGGGAGGATGGCGTGGTACTTGAGGACAAGAGGAGTGCGGATGTGATTCCACTTCACAAAAGTTGGAGCAAGGCAGAGGAAGGAAACTACAGACCTGTTAGTTTGACCTCAGTGGTAGGGAAAATGATGGAATCACTTCTGAAGGAAAGAACTGTTGAGTACCTAGAGGCCAGCAGGGCAAAGAATCCAATACAGCATGGATTCACAATGGGGAGGTCATGTTAGAGGTTAAGGAGAAAAGGATAGCATTCAGGAAATGTAAGGAAACACAGAAGGAGCAGAACAGAGAACTATATCAGTTAAAGCAGAAGGATGCAAGGAAGGTAGTCAGAATTGCAAAGGCCCAAACTGAGGAAAAGATAGCCAACTTTGTTAGGAAGGGGGAAAATACTTTTATAGGTACATCAGGGAGTGAAGAAAGACCAAAGGAGAGATACTGCAGCTTAATAAAGGGGAGGGGATGTGGACAGAGGGTGACGGTGAAAAAGCAGGGATACTGAATGAATACTTCTGCTCAGTATTCACAAAAGAAAAGGAGGGAGTTACCTAAGCAAAATAATAGAAACACTCTGGATGGGGGGTCAATACAAGTCCATTCACAGAAAAAAAGGGTTCTGAAAGAACTCTTAAAACTAAAGGTGGACAATGCAATGGGGCCTGATGGGATTCACCCTAGAATTCTAAAAGAACTAAGGGGAGAACTAATGACACCACTGACTACCATCTTTAACAAATCATGGGAGGATGACGTGGTACCTGGGGACTGGAGGAAGGTGGATGTGATTCCACTTCACAAGAGTTGGAGCAAGGGAGAGGCAGGAAACTACAGGCCTGTTAGTTTGGCCTCAGTGGTAGGGAAAATGATGGAATCACTTCTGAAGGAAAGAACTGTTGAGTACCTAGAGGTCAGCGGGGCACAGCATCCAATGCAGCATAAATTCACAATGGGGAGGTCATGTTAGGCAAATCTAATAGATTTCTTTGACTGGGTAACCAAAGTAGTAGACCAGGGAGGGATTGTGAACGTGGCCTACCTAGACTTTAGCAAGGCATTTGACACAGTCCCACATGAAAGATTAATATACAAGTTAGCCAGCCTTGGAGTGGGTCTCAAGGTGGTAGCCTGGGTAAAAAATTGGCTGGACAATAGGACGCAGAGGGTAGTAGTAAACAGAGTCTACTCTGAAGAAAGGGGGGTTACTAGCAGGGTACCGTAGGGTTTAGTACTGGGATCAGTCCTCCTTAATATCTTTATTAGTGACATTGCAATGGGACTGGATAGAAAAGCATGTCTCTTTGCAGATGACACAAAGATCTGCAGCAGGGTTGATACACAAGGTGGGGTGAAAAGGATGAGAAGGGACTTGGTAACGGAGGAATGGTCAAATGTATGGCAGCTTAGATTCAGTGCAAAGAAGTGCAAAGTAATGCACATGGGAAACAGAAACCCGGGGAAAAGTACACAATGGGGGAGTGAGATGAACAAAAATGGAAAGGGACCTGGGAGTAGTCATATCAGATGACCTAAAGGTGAGCAAGCAATGTGAGAAGGCAGTAAGAAGGGCTGGGGGGATACTGGAATACATAGGGAGAGGCATTACCAGTAGAAAACAGGAAGTTGTTATCCCTCTGTACAGACAGTTGGTGCGACCCCATCTGGAGTACTGTGTGCAGTTTTGGAGACCTCATCTACGCAAGGACATTGACAGGATGGAAACAGTCCAGAGGAAGGCAACTAAAATGGTGCAGGGTCTGCATCAGACATCATATGAAGAGAGACTGAGGAGCTTAATATTTAAACCCTTGAGGAAAGGGGGGGGGGGGACATGATAGAAACTTTCACGTATCTCAAGAGAATCAACAAAGTCCAAGAGGGCAGCATCTTTCAGAAAAAGAGATGGTCAAGCACAAGTGAGCACAATTTGAAGATAGATGGGGATAGTGCAGAGGTAATGTGAAGAAGTATTTTTTCATGGAGAGGGTTGTGGATGAATGGAACAGCCTTCCTGAGGAAGTCATGAAATCAAAAACAGTGGGGGAATTCTAGAATGCATGGGACAGACATAAGGCAATTCTAGTGGGGGGTAGGAGGAAATAGGCTGTTGGTTAACTAGGATCTGCAGCTTATCCATTTGGAAGGGAATTAGGCAGCCTAGGTGGGCCAAGCAGTCCTTATTTGCCGTTAAATTCTATGTTTCTATGTTTTTCTGTTTCTCCAGTCCCACCACATCCCAGTTCCTCACCCACCCTCCCTTCCCCTGACGATCAGTTTCTCCCTCCTCTGGCCCCAGTAAGTCTCCTTTCTCTGACTCTCCCTAGTTTCTCTTCCCTCCCTTCATGTACATTTTTTTTTCATTTGTGTTTTTTTTTTGTTTGGTTTGGCAACTTTTTCTTGTGGCACCTTTTGTGAGGTGCTCCTGCTCCTCCAACCATCCTCCTTTCTCATCCGGGCTGCATTGTGCACTCAGCACAGTTATACACTGTGAGTGCATCACTTTACCTTCTGTTGCCTGATTGAATGCCACCGGCCGCTTGTACATGGAGTGAGCTGCCAATGGCATCCCCATGGCAACAGTAAACAAAATGGTAGAAATGGCATTTCCACGGACCTGGAACTGGACTTCTGCGGCAAAGTCTGCATTTATCCTGGTCCATGGATTGCGGACTCAATCTGGGTGTCCGGATCTCCTGTGGAAAAGTCCACCCAGCCCTAATACTGAACAGAAATATTTTTCAGTATTTCCACCTTATCCAGGTTTTCCTCCTACACTTCTCTGTATCTCTCTGTGCCTTACAATCACTCCCCGGCTTTCCTTCTTTTGCTGATGTACCTATACAATGTCTTGTCCCCTTTTTTCAGCATCTGCGCTAATCTTTCCACAGTCCATGCCTTTGCAACCCTAACAGCCTTCCCCACTTTCCTTAGACATTTTAGGTACACCTCCCTGTCTTCCTCCTTTTGAGCTTCCCTGTATTTCCTGAAACCCGCACTTTTGGCCCTTACTTTGTCTGCTACCTCTTTTGAAAACCATTGTCATTTCCTCCTTCTCTTGCCTTTGTTTTCCAAACTGATGCTTTGGTCCTTCACCTCCTCTATGACTTTTAGGTGCTTCCACTGCTCCTCCACTTACCCTCTTACCTCCATTCTCCCCAGGGCTTCTTTAATACATCCCCCCATTTTGGCGAAGTTAGCCCTTCTGAAATCTATGACCTATGATTTTCTGTGACTTAACTGTGTCCCTGTCTCCATGCTGAACCACACTACGTGGTGGTCTCTAGACCCCAGTTGACCTTCTATGCAGAATTCTGTGATTCTGTCCCCGATGGATAGTACTGTACTAGGTCCAGAATCGCCCTATCTCTGGTAGGATCAAGCACTAGCTGCCTGAGGCCTGCTCCCTATAGGGAATGAAGGATGTCTCAGCTTCTGTTTGAAGCAGCAGCTGGGGTGGTCCAATCCACCTCTGGCATATTAAAATTGCCCAGCAGTAGAATTTCTCCTTTTGTTGCCGTCTTGTGTATTTCACCCACTAGCTCCCTGTACACTTCATCCCCCTGTGCTGGAAGCCTCTAGATCACCACTGTGCGTATTGCTGTGCCATTGCCAGGTTCATGGTTGACCCACAGTGCCTTCGCCTCTCCCTGTCTACCCTGTACCTCCGTAGCCTTTATACCTTCACTGATATGCAGGTCTACCCCCCTTTTATTTACTCTCCCTATTCCTCCTGAACAGTGCATGAGCCGGTACATTTATGTCCCATCTGTGATTTGCAGTGTACCATGTCTCAGTTATTGCTGCTATGACCACGTCTGCCTCCACTAGCAAGGCCACTAGGTCTGGGATTTTACTTCCCAGGCTGTGAGCATTTGTCACCCTGTCCTTCCATATTTTGCTGCCTAGCTTCCCTCTATCCTGTTTTTGATCTGCTGCCTCTTCTCCCTACTGCTGTTTTTGCTCTCCTGCCTCTTCCCCAACCTGTTTACTTTCTTGTGTGTCCCCAATTCCTTTGCTACTCACTCCCTTTCTGTCTGGTCCAGGTGCCCTTGTCATCAACTCGTCTTCCTGCCCCTCAGTTCTGGTTTCTCTACCTTGTGGGGGTGAGCTGTTTGAGTTTCCCTGCTCCTGTTGGCCCCCCCTTGGTTTGTTTAAATACTCACAATGAAGCATTTAAACCATCCATTGAGGACTACTTTCTCTTCCTGGACAGATATAATCTGTCCCCATTGTACAGGGTACATTGTTCTGTGGGGGGCCCCAGTCTCCAATGAAACTATACCTCTTCTCGCTGCACCAGCCCTTCAACCATGTGTTGAAACTTCTGATTCGGAGATATCTATCCCCTCCTTCCTGCTGTGGACTGGCAGCACCTCCAAAAAATTCATGGAGCTTGCTACCTTCCCCAGGTGCCCTCCCAACACTCTGAAGTCCACCTGCACCTGCTCCAAGCTTGCCTTGTCCTTGGATAGGCCATTTGTTCCCAGGTGGATGACAACCTCCAGCCCCCCTCTCCTTGCCACTGCATCAGCGAGCCTCTGAATCTGCTCCCTCTCCCTCTGAGCTGTGCCTCCTGGAAGACACTTTACCTCCCTTTTGTCCCTAATATCTGTGCCCAGATCCATTCCCTGGACAACTGGACAACTGAGTCCCCCAGCAGGAATAACTTCTTCTTCCCATGAGATCCTCTTCCTCCCACCACTGGGTCTCCCTTCTGGAGGACTCTCACCTCCCCCCGATCACAGCCTCAGTTTCCCTTGTGGGACTGTTGCACTCCCCCAGACCAGTATAGGAGTTTCTGAGCTGGACTGGATGGGAGTTGTGCCTCTGACCCCCCTCCCTGATCCTCCCCTAGCCCACCATAGTCAATTGTGGTCTCTGCCTGGCAGCCTCTGTGCCAATGGCTGGGGACATGGTGGCCTTTGGGTGGGGGCGAAGGTCCCCAGTGCATCTGCCATTTTGGCCCGGAGACTGACCACCTCCACCCTCAGCTCAGAAAGGTGCCTGCAAATGAGGCAGCACAGCAGTACTCAGAATGTTCTTCTGAAGACTGCAACACCACATCCACTCCACTGCATCATCCTCTTCTGGCTTATTCCTTCCCCTTTTACTCTGTGCCCTGTAGTTGCTCTATCCCTGTAAAGGAGTAAATACTGATTTTTTTTCTTTTAACACCACTCCCCTTCTCTTTTCTGCTTAATGCATTTTTGCAGATCTACTGAATGCTACACCCCTTCTATTGCTGTCTGTTGAACAGATAGGCTACTTATTGTACTGTGCTTACAAAATCCCCCTGTGCTTTTAAGTAGGTGTGGCCTGTTGGATGCCTATAAAGATGTGTAATCCTGGGGTGGGTGGATGGACTACTCCTTTGTTTAGCACCGGAAGAAAAACAATTAGTAAAACTCAATAGTAGATGCTGTCTCCTGCAAACAAAAACAAGCTGTTTTCATTGATTCTGCAATAGGTAAGTAAAATAACCCCCTCTAAAAAAGCAAAATGTACCCCGCTTTCAGCACAATGTGCTTCACCTCCCTTTAGTGCCCTCCCATACCCCAACTCCATTCCCCGCTACTCCTGTCATCTGATGACCCTGCAATAGATCTGATAGTACACCCAGCTAGTTCTCTTTTGCTCAGACACTCTCCCCTTCAGCTGCGGTCTGTAAACAGACCTATAAGTATGGAAGACATGATGAGCATAAGCTATGGGCTGCTCTGCATTTAGGGCATTCAACATTTCCAGACCCATTCAGTTCGAGACAGAGGTGAAGAGTCCTGCCAATGATGAAGCATAAGCAATTTGACCATGGTCGACACCAGAGACACACAGGCTTTCTCCTTCCCCATCAATAAGAACTCATAAGTGCCCAAAATACAGATTTCCACTGTGAAAAAATTCTGAGCCCCAAAAATGAATCTAGGCCCTGTTGGATAGACTCCCAAAAAGACTTAATTGGAGAGCAGAACCACAGCCCATGTTTATAAAATAGGTAGGCTAAACCAGCCAGTCAGAGACCTGGCTCACTATGTATGAAATCTGTTCCATGCATAGGTAAAAAAAAAGGTCAGAGAAGCAGGACCACATTTCAAAATGAAATCAGGAGAGTAAGAATATTGGTGTTTTAAATGCCGCCATCTTCTATTCCCTTGCTAATATTGACAGATTGCTCCGATTGACAGCAAACGCTTTATCCCCCTACAGTACCCAATACAAACAGCTGTCCCTGTTGCCCACATGAGCTCCACTGTACCTGGTGCTGTATCTGGCCAGTGAAGAGAGAAGTGGCTCCCAATCACTCTCTACCTCCTGCCTGCTCGCATGCACCATTGTTCTAAGTCTCCTAATGCATCTCCATTTGGGAGGGAGGAGAGAAAGGCTTGCATTGATGGGTGTTGGAAAATATTTACACAGCATTTGAATCATTGCTTTTGTTGTCTACAGCTAGAAAAATACATTTTTACCATCTTCTAGGTCTCGGGAAAACCGCTTCAGTGCTCGTTTACTGAGAGAGCAGCACAGGCTGTGCACACTATACATGGTAACCTGGAGTCAATTATAAATGCAAATGAGTTTATGAATATTAAAGTAATGTCCATAGAAGGACTATTTTATCATAGATTAGCAGCATAAAATCTTTTTTTCTACATACAGCATGAAAAAATAAAATAAAAATTTTAATAAATAAATAAACAGAGGAAAGCGTAAGTATTCAAAACAATAGCTAAGGGTCCAGAAATAAGACATGATGGGAATGGTGCAGTGCAGTGGCTGTGGAGCAGCGGTCTTCCAGGAGACATTCTGGAGGACGCGGTGTTGTCCCATCTGCAGGCACCTCCCTGGGCTGAGGGAGGAGGTTGCTCATCTCCAGGCTGAGTTGGCCAGGATTTGGGGGACCTCCTCTCCCACCCACGGACCACCAGGGCCACTGCTGTTGCCTCAGAGGTTGTCAAGAAAGAGGAGTGGTTGGACCACAGTGGGCACAGGGAGGGTGAGAGTGATGGAACAGAGGTACATCCCTCCAGTTGTACCTCTCCACAATTCATATGCCATTCTGGCAAAGTGTGGTTCCTCTATGGAGGCACCTGCAGTGGAGACCAAGGAGGATGCTGGGAACCTCCACAAAGGAGACCCACAGGAGGGTGGCATGGGACCCCACAGGGGAAGAAAACAACTCCTGGTGGGGGACTCCATTGTTGAGAGGGTAGAACTGGGGGAGGAAGGGGGAGGGAGGGAGGTAAGGTACCTACTGGTGCCATTGCTTGGAGGGACAAGGAGTGAATCTTCAGTATCGAGGGAGCAGCTGTACAGGGGAGGGAGCTGAATGTCATTGTCCACATTGGGACAAATGACCTGGCTGGGAAAGAGATCAGAGCAGTGCAGAAAGAGTTTGTGGAGTTAGGGAAGGGCTTTAAACAAGCAGCATGCATAGTAACATTCTTGGAGGTGCTGCCTGTCTATGGCATGGGTGAGGCTAGGGTGCTCCATACCATAGAATTCAATCAGTGGTTGAAAAACTGGTGCAGGGCTCAGGGGTTTGGCTTCACTGGGGACTGGGGATCCACCTGGAGTGATGCAGGCCTATACTGGCATGATGGTCTGCATCTGTCCAAGAGGGGAACCAGGATCCTAGGTGATAGGTTTAAATGCTTCATTGGCAAGCATTTAAACTAGCCAAGGGGGGAAGCACTGGAAAGGAGCAGGGAATTCCTAGCCTACCCCAAAAAAATTAAGGTACAGTCAGCTCCACTTATACCATCCTCAGTTTTGACAGGCAGTTGGCTTTAGCGGGCAAAAAGTATTTGCCATTTGCCAGTTGTATTGAAGATACGGTAAAATCTACCATATACAGCAATCTATTGCAGCCGCCTATTTTGGGCTGCTTCCATGTGAAGTCTTGTCATTATGTGCAGCGGGCAAAGTTTACTTTGCTGCTCTCCCACCCAGTACAGTGATTTTTTGTACGACATTCACACAGTCCGTTGTGTACTGTCGCAGGAATTGTAGCAGGGATCATGAGAACAGTGGGAGTGCGCACGAGAGCGAACATCAGCTGTCAGCACTTCAGCAGTGGATTCAAAAAAGATTGCAATGCACTGGGAGTAGAGTAAAATAAATGTAAGAGATCCCGATATTAAAAACAGCTTTTTCAGCTTCAAGTGTGTTTAAAGTTAAATAGTGTGAAATGGTGTTAAATGGTGAGGGTAGGTTGGTAGAGAGATTAGAGAGGCTGTTAAATAATTAAAGAATAAAAATCAGTTGCTTGCTGGTAACACTCAGGAGCCTGTTAGCGGTCCCTGTTCATGATTATTTTTTGTAGTTAGATAAAACCCCCAGGTGTGCTTTTATTAAACTAGGTCAGCCTCTAGAACTTGGGGGTTTGCAACTTCCTTTTTTATTAGGTTATTATTTTTCCTTACATGGTTAAAAATATATTTGATGGAGCCAAACTTTGGATGTCTCCCACGAGCTGGAGGACATACTAGTTTGGTTAGAGATTTAAAGCGATCTCAGTGAAATTCAGCACATCTCGCTATCCTCATTACTATAAGTTCCTATATAGCATCTTCCTAGCATACTACGACACTCCTCTATTGCATGTTCTATGCAGGCCCACTCCCAGCTTTGAAAACATCTACACTTTTCTTATCAGATATCAGACACTCACAATTTAACAACCCAAATCTTCAAATAAATAGCCAGCTTATTTCATCTGCAAATTGGAAAGGGTCACCAATCAATAAATTAGAAGACCTGATATGTGATAACATGATCATTTCTTTTTGCATCTTTTCAAGCTAAATTTTGACATCTGGGTCCTTTTTGCAAGATGGTCAATTTAAACAATGTATGAAACATCTGTTAGGTGACTCCCCCTTGGTATGATAAGGCTGGGTTATTTTTTGAACAACTGTGTGCTCTCTCCTATCAACCTAGTGTCAGTGGCTCAGTAGGTAGCACACTCACCTCTGAGGCTGGGAGATCAGAGGGCTGTGGGTTCAGTTCCCACATCTGGCACTTGGGTTAATATCCCAGTACTGACACTGTAGTGCAGCAAGAGAGGGATGCTGCACTTCTGAGGTGCCGTCTTTCGGAGGAGACGTTAAACCGAGGTCCCATCTGCCTGGATTGGTGGTAGTTCAGGTGGATGTTAAAGATCCCATGGCACTTATCGAAAAGAGCAGGGGAATTTCCCCGGGTGTCCTGGCCAAATTTCCCTCATTCACTAAAAATACCACCAACAGCTTAATCTGGTTCAAGGTCAGTTGGCGTTCATCTGTATCCCCCTCCCCCCGGGTCGTGCCTGAAAATAGGCAGGATTTGTCTAGTGCACTTACCCGGTCAACAAAAAAATAAATAAACCTCACTCCATCTCTCACCAGTATAAAGCACTTTGCCAAACTATTTGAGCAGGGTCTTCTCCTATCACCTTTTACTGGGTCAATGTGTTAGACATTAACTGACCAATAAGTGCTTGGACTCAAATTTGGGCTGAACTATATAAGTATATTAAACAAGATCGGCAAAGGTTATTGCAATGTAATATTTTCCACAATTTATATTATACTCCTCAGAAACTTTGTCAAAAGGGTTTTCTCTTCCACTTGTTTCCAGTGTGGCCAGGAAGAGGGTATGCTGTTATGTAAGCAAAAGACATGACAGGTTGTGTATGGAACATATTTTAGCGCATGGCCAGGGGCATAATAAGGCACGAGGTCCCTGGCCAAGTGCCTTTAGCCCCTGGCATGCAGTAAAATATGTTCCATGCACACCCTGGAGTGTCTTATTGCACTTATAAAATGGGCTCCTATCTTTATTTTAATTTTTACAGTTAGAAAAATCATAGAAACATGGACTTTGATGGCAGAAAAGGACTCCTTGGCCCTCCTAGTCTGTTCATTTCCTTACCTACTGAGTAAGCTGCAGATTCTAGTTAACCAACAGCCTATTTCTTCCTGCCCCCCATAAGAACTACCTTACTAGCATACTAAAATGCCAGCAGAATAGGCCTAATGGTCTTTCGCATCTGCTCATTTGCAGACCTTATGTCTGTCCCATGCATTCTTGAATTCTCTCACAGTTTTAGACCCCAGAACCTTCTCAGGAAGGCCATTCAATACATCCACCACCCTCTCTGTGAAAAAACACTTCCTCACATTGCCCCGAACCGTCCCCCCACCCCATCTTCAAATTGTGTCTTTTTGTTCTTGCACATCTCTTTTTCTGAAGGATGCTACACTTTTGGACTTCGTTGATTCCACTAAGGTACTTAAAAGTTTCTATCATGTCCGCCCTCTCAATCCTTTCCTCAAATTGCCCAAAATAGGCAGCCACTGCTTGGATAGAACTATATTTAGCATGCCCAGGGGGTGTAACAATTGTGGCAAAATGTTCATTTTCAAGATATTTGCTCTACCTCAAAAAGATAAAAGCAGGCATCCCCAACTCCACAGGTCCTGCTCAATCTGTTTGACCAAGGAGTCAAGGTTAAGGGATTGTAGCGATGCTGTGTTTTGGGAAACTTTAATACCCAAACATGTAACAGCATGGGACTCTGACTGCAGGCCAACTTCAAGACATCAGACTTAGATACATGCGGGGACAGAGGGTAAACTACAGTTTTGTTAAAGTTAAGTTTGTATGCAGAAAAAGAGCCAAAAACATGAAGGGTATTTAAAACGGCAGGCAAAGAGTTCCAGGGGGTCTGACAGATGTAGCAAGAGATCATCAGCAAATATAGATATTTTAAGTTTCTGCCAGCCAATAGACATTTTCTAGAGGGAGAAGAAATTATTTTATGTGTCCGTGGTTCTATGTATAGGTTAAAAAGAACAGGTGATAGAGGATACCCTTGTCGAGTACCTCAAATCAAGTAGTTTTTTTTTAACATGAAATATTTTATTAACATGTATAACTGACAACCATATAACAGTACAAAAAGAAGAAAACCAAAATACAGAACCAGAAATTTGCAACACTAAATCAGTAACCAACAATAAAAGCCAAAAAAGAACATGTGCACAGAGATAATGCTCAATAAACAGTTATGCAAAAATGTAAACAGCATACAGTACATACAACATATACGGGCTACACATACAGGTAACAATATCAAAACACAGACCAATGGTCAAAATGAATAGAACCAAAAACCTGAAAGAACAACCCTATACGTATATAAAAAATAGAGGGCATAAAATCAAACCACAATGAAAAGATTAATCGTAGCCATCAGGAGGGTTACCAGGTTGAGGATAAGGCACCAAACATAAGTGGGATTGAAGAAAGGAGTCCCATGTACCATCAAATTTGTTGCACTTCCCAGAGGTGACTAGTCAATCTATCAAAGAGGGCTAAACAAGATAGAGCAGAATGCCAACACAAAATTAGGGGTAGGGTAAAGGAGTCTTCTAGTACTGCAAGAGCAGCTGTTTGGCCTCTAAAAGCACAGGAAAAAGCCAATGCTGTTGAGGAAAGGAAGGGGGGGAACCTGGTGTGAAGGCCTAAAAGCACCAGAGCTGGATCAGACAGAATATGCACCAGTAAATTCTTGGCACAGGCCGGACCTGTGACACAGAGGACTGAGGCAGCGATGCCTTACCTCCTGCCATGCCAGCAACCCATGTTTGTGGTGCAAGCAGGTCATCGGGAGCCGGCCGGGATGGGAGAGGATTGAGCATCTGGAGGACAGCTCTCCTCTCACGGGGGGGTGGGGAACAGAGGCCAGCATTTGCCTGACACCTAGCAGATGCTAGGTGTTGGCACCACTGTCCCAGTACAGTGGGGCATGGAGGTGGAGCAGCCAGCGGGCATGCTGCATGTGGACACGTGCGTGGCATGCCCACTGTCAGCATTGCATGCTCTGCTGCCAAAAGAAACGTAGAAAAATGGTGACCCGGGTTGAGCAGCTTGATGGCCGTCCAACCAACACAATGTGCGGTCTCCAGATGGCATCACCTGTACTGGATCCAGTTCTGGTGGGTGAGATAGGAGCTGGTGGGTGAGTTAGGGGGGTACCCACCACCCTGCCATGAGGGGTAAGCCATGGGAGTAGCAAGATGATGGCCCAAGTTGGAGGATGGGTGCAGGAAGGATGGTGGCTGGATGAACGAAGAATGCCAGGAAGAAGGGAGCTAACCAGGGGTCCAGGGGAGAAAAAGTAAGCAAAAAAAGTCTGGGCACAGTCTGCCAAAACAGAAACCTACCAATTAAAGAGTAGTGGGCAGAACCATAAAATATGAAGTAACCCAGCTGCAGGCTGAGCACAGCACCAACAGAACAAATCATCAGTAAGGGCCATAGAGTAAAGAGTCTGAGGAGTTTTACACCAACTGTGAAGAATTTTAAACTGTATCAGGTGACTGTTAGTTTCACAACATGACTTATGGCTAAGATGAATGCCAGCTAGCCAGTCAACCTTAAAAAAAGAAGCAGTGAGTTCTTTACCCCACTTGGTTATACCTTGCAAAGTAGCTGAGGGGAGAAACTTACAGAGGGTGCGATATATATGACCCACCCAACTCTTAGCGTGAAAAGAGCCACAGATCTTAATGAGTCAGTTCCATGTTGACTGAGATATTAAACACTTATCATGCTGACGAATGGCCACATGCAATTGTAGATATTGCCAGAAATCAGATTTGGCTAGGCCGTACCTGTCTTGTAGTTGCTGAAAGGAAGGAAGGTCCCCTGACTGAGGAGAAGAAATGTCCACAATCAAACTGATCCCCCTATTCAGCCCAAGTTGGCCAATGGACAGATTACCAGTGATACACAGGCGGGGATTATTCCAAAGAAATGTCGAAGATCTGGGAGGAAGCTTGGCCACCTGAGGTATTACTGTTATTGACATACAGACATCCCAGGCATGAACAGTACCTAAAATAATAGGATGGTCTGAAAATTTTTCACACGTACTGTGGCCAAAGAGCAAACTAAGATAGGATGCCTGCCCGATCATTTCCTCAAGACAGATCCAGTCTGGAACCTCCAAAGTCAGGGTCTGAAACCATCAATAAGCCTGAGACATCCTAAATGAGAGAGTGTGGCCTTCAGACCAAGGAAGGCTGAGACCCTCTTGGTCCAATGAGCTTGAAGCTTGATCTTACTAATACGGCGGGGTTTGGAATCAACAAAGTCCAAGAGGGTAGCATCTTACAGAAAAAGAGATGTGCAAGAACAAGGGGGCACAATTTGAAGATAGAGGGGGTATGACTCAGGGGCAACATGAGGAAGTACTTTTTCATGGAGAGGGTGGTGGACACATGGAACAGCCTTCCTGAGGCGATCAGGAGGTCAAACACAGTGGGGGAATTTACAAATGCATGGAACAGACATAATGCAATTCTAATGGGAGGTAGGAGGAAGTAGGCTGTTGGTAAAAACAGGATCTGCAGCTTATCCAGTAGGTAGGGAAATTGGCAGACTGGGTGGGCCAAGTGGTTCGTACTTGCTGTCAAAGTCTATGTTTCTATGCCCTCCCAATGAAACCAACTAACAATCTGATCAAGAGCGGAAGATAGTTTCAGGTACCTCAAGTGGTAAAATAAATAAGACAACTTTGGGATGGCAAACATCCAAAAGAGCGGCAATTTTGACCACGAGAGACAGATTCAACTTAATACCAAGTAGTTGGACAATTGCTCAAATCAATGAACATAAAATAGTATGATGAGAGGGAGCAAAGCCTGCATAAATAGACTGGCCTAAGTGTTGAGCCCCAAGAAAAGGAGTAGCACCACCACCTGGGCAAGCTGGTGGATAAGTTAGTAAGGAGGAAGCAGTGGTTTCAGAACCCAAATCCAGGAGTAAAAGACCCAAAAACACCAAATAGGTGCAGCATGGCCACAGGTGTGGTGGTGTTGAAGGTCCTCAACAGCAACAAACTGACCAGTAAAGAACCAAAAGTGTTGAATAGCCAGGAAGGCTGGACAATGAACATCAGGGAGAGGGAAGCAGCAGACACTGAACATGAGACAGGAGAATGGATGAAGACACAGCAGATCAAAGGTGTAGCAATTAGAAAGTCCATAACCTCAGAGTGGCGCTTGGACAAATCACACCAGGGATGACCAGAACAGCCTGGACACCAACGCAGAAGGACAACCGAACCCAGTCACAAAGAGCACAGCAACAGAAGCAAAAGGAAATGTGGTTGGAGTAAAGTGGCAGCACAGAAGGCAGGGCAGGAAGTGGAGTCCTTCAGGATACACAAGGGAATCAGGCCCAGCACAGAACCGAGCAGAGACACCACAAACAGACAGGAAGACTAGAAAGGCATAGACAGACAAGCACCAGAATAGTCTTCTTGGAAGCAGCAGAAGGAGCAGGAGGCACAGAGAAAGGCAACATAGTGGCATGGCCATCAACAGCAACAGAATCAAGAAAAGCTAAACAGCAGTGGTGCCAAGCAAGGAGAAGTGCTGTGGGAGGGAAACAAGCAGCATGGTTGGGGAGAAGGGAAAGCAGAGAGCAACTGCAGATGCTAAAGAACACTACAGACAGGTAACTAGAGGAGAGGTAGAAGCAGAGAAGGGTGAAAAACTAGAGAAGCAGATGCAACAGACCTGCTGACAGCAACAGCAAAGGGAGGCATAGGTAGAGGAAAGCAAGAACCAAAGAGCAAGTCAAGCAAGGCAGACAAAGAAACAAGATAGGGAGCAGAGGGGAGTAGCCACCATACATGCATGAGGAATGGACAACAAAATGGACATCAAAATAACACTTGTTTGTGCACAGTTACAGTGGAGCTGACCAGGATGCAATGCATATACCATCACCACAGTAAGAAAAACAGCGAAGATCATCACAGCAACAGAATCGGCTGTTCACTGTGATGGTCCACTGGTTTCCTGATGCTGCTGTCTCTGGGGAGTTTGTCCCTCCCTGAATGAACTCCGACTCAGAGTTGGTAATCTATAGTCGGGGGTATGGGGGTGAAGCCCACAAAAAACTTTTGTAGACAACCAAATAGCATGCTCAAAACCTTTGCATTGCTCACAAAATGCAATTCACATTTCTGATGAAGGTGCTGCTGTGTGTGGCATCCAGTGCAACCCCCCAAACAAACATGGCACATATTCAGAATCAAACAATTTAACTGCCTATTGGCTTTTCTTACTTTAAACTCCATGAAAGTCCTCTTAAGTTTTCAGATTGGAATTCCAGTGTGAGCAAGCTATACCACCACTTCACGGTGGGATCCATTTGGTATAGTCCCCACACTAGCTTCTCAGCTCTGAAATGTCTGCAGTGGCTACTCATAAATACAGAGTGTTGTCTGAATTGGCTTAAAGTGCATTACCTAATTGGCTCCTTTTTAAATAAAGTGCTTCCACCCAGTAAATTACACAAGCGGTGACAGGAAGCATGCTGAAAGTACCACAACTTCCAAAAATCTAAAGACAACCAACAAGCACGCTTAAAACCTTTGCATTGCTCACAAAATGCAATTCACATTTCTGATTAAAGGTGCTGCTGGTATGTGGCATTCAGTGCACCCCTCCCAAACATGGCACATATTCAGAATTAAACAATTTAACTGCCTATTAGCTTTTCTTACTTTAAACTCCTTTTATACAGTGATGGCACAATGCCAATTGTAGGCATTGTGCTGTCGCTGTAATGATGGTTGGCACATTTCCTGTCACTGTGGCATGGAACCAATGCAATGTAGTAGCCTGTGACACTGATTGACAAAAGGGATTACCTGCCATTGAAATTGCCTTGTTTACTGCAGTACTCTGCTGTGTCTGCTGTGGTTTTGTGTTGCATCCTGGTTGACCCCACTATAAATACTGCTCAGTCCCTGGAATTTGGTTTGTCAGTCATGACATCACCTGAAGACACTCTAACATATGCACTCAGGGAGAGTGTAAATGAGGAAAATTGGAATTCAGGAAGCAGATGAAACCATTCCAGGATTCCTACCACGATCACAGGTCCTTGCTCTTGCCTTGCTCTGTGGTCTGTCTCTCAGGGACTCCACAATCGCTGGCCAGGTACTATAGAATGGGGTTACCAGCTATGGAGCTGTAAGGCAGTACCCTTCCTCAGGAGAAAATTGGGGGGGGTGTTGAGAGAAGTGTAGGAAAGTGAAGTTTGCAGTGGCTTGGGACTGTAGGGTGATTCTGTGGTTGGGTAGAGGATCACTGGTGATGGTGGAGGGAGGTCTGACTGGTTGGAGAAGAGGAGGAAAAATCATGTTAAATCATAATATTGCTCAGTGGGTGCATGTGGCATGTGTTGTCTGCTGCCCCATCAAACTATGAGCATGGCTCCTGAGTTCAGCTAGAGCTTTAGTACAGTTTCCTTTTGCAGAAGATTTGGATCTTTGAAAGCCACTAATGGCCCAATCCATAAAGGTCTCCCAGCCATATGCAGAGGGCTAGGAAAAGCCATGAAGCACCCGCTTTGTGCAGAAGGCATCCCCATAGGGTACTCCAGAGCAATGACAAACAGCAATGCATATCCTGCCTTACCCAATCTGGGTACAAATGTATCTCTATAAGACTGGATGAATGAGGGACTGGGAGGCAAGAAACCATGCTTCTGCATCACCTACAACAGTGACTGCATGAAGGCTGGCAGAGGGGGTGAGTGCTATGTCAGGGGTTACCCTACTGAAACTGCTGTGCATCCTTTTTGCATGGCTGGCTGGCTGGGGTCCTCTGTGAGCCTGATTGACCCTTCAACCACAACTGTCAGCATCCCCAGCTAACATGGATGCCTGGGGAGGGGGGGCTTCATTCTAATTTTTGTTGGTTTTTACTTTAGAAACAGGATATGGTAGTATTCCCTTGATTCTGCACTCCATGGAGTTACTGAAGAGCAGAGACAGGTATCTGATTTGCTGCCCAGAGTCCAGCACAGCTTCACTCCACACTGCCTCCTGTCCCAGGTGAAACTCCTTGATTCATGGAGAGTGGTGGGCAAGGGCTGTAAATGCCATCCAGTGCAGACAGACATATCAGCACAGAGGTATGCAGCTGGGGCAGTGCAAATCACACTTACTCCAACCTGCTTTTTGGATTGGGTCCTACGTTTTTAACTTTCATGCATCTTTCTCAAAGACTGGTGATTCTTTGCACAGAGACCCAGATAAGAGATAAATATGTTGGTGTTGTCTTTTATTTTCTCTCTGAGGTCTTCCGTACTTACCCAGGATAGAGTAGCTGAGAAGCAGCATTTTATTTGCAGTTGGTTCCAGCTTCCAGCTTGTGAAGGAGTCTATACAACCTTCCCCTGGGATCCCTTTTCCACTATAATACTAGCAGGAGAACAGAGTGAATTAAGACTCTGCCCTGCTGATTTCTAGCTGGCCCTTTAAAGGCCATGTGCTGCAGCTGCATGCAGGCTTGGAAATCACTGTAGGTGAAGGGCACAAATGAACCTCGCCTGGCATAAAAAAAGGTTTAATGGCCTACTCAGCCAGTATAGTGTTATGCTTGTGCAACTGTGTTACTTAGGTTTTAGCCATTCACACTCTCCATTCCAGAGGAACTACCACCCTGTAGGAGTACCAAAGACAAGGAACCCTCTAGAGGGTTCCACCCCTAGAGGTGCCACGGGACAATTCCCTTGGCTAAAGGTACCTTAGAAAGGATCCGAAGGAGAGAGGCTCTGCCGATAAAGGAGGAGGGGAGGAAGATGGGGCAAAGAAAAAGTGCTTAAGGAGGAGGCCGATAGGAACTCCTTATAAAGCTCATAAAGTGGGAGTGGCTGACTGCTTGTCCATCGAACCATAGGCAGAGCCTTCCAATTCAATGGCCTACTCAGCCAGTATAGTGTTATGCTTGTGCAACTGTGTTACTTAGGTTTTGGCCATTCACACTCTCTATTTCAGAGAAATTACCACCCTGTAGGGGTACCAAAGGCAAGGAACCCTCTAGAGGGTTCCACCCCTAAAGGTGCCATGGGACGATTCCCTTGGCTAAAGGTACCTTAGGAAGGATCCCAAAAAAGAATGTAGTAGTATGAAGCATATAAGCAAGCAGAATTGTGAGACATAGTACTAGATAAAGCATCAGGCAGCTTGATAATGTAATGGGATGTGCAGGTTAGCAATGGCATGGGTTTGATGGGTTGCAAGAGAGAATGAGGGGACCTCCTAAGGAGAGAGCAAACTGCAATGGGGACACCATCCCCCTCCATCCAACAGCGGATCTTGCCTAAGGAACTAGGGAACTATTCTAACTAACAGTTATGACCAGAGACATGTAGGAAAGAAAAAAAAAAACCTTTGAGGAGGAAATCTTTGGGGATCCAAGGCCTAGATTTCCTTCCCTCCAGACTTGAGATATTGTATTTAGTGCTGGCTCTATTGCTGCAATTTGGAAACCCAATTAAAGGTTGGAGGACAATATTCCAATTTGGAGGGAAACTCTCACTCTATCCTTCTAACAGGAATGCCGTGGAGGGTTGCAAGATGGTAGCTCTGCAACTGCCGCTTCAAGGTGGAAGGAGGAGAGTAATGACCACTGAGGCACTCACCCAGCCTACTGATCTAAAAAAAAAAAAAAAAAAACTAGGTGAACCAGACGTGGTCGTAGGGAGAATGTGGTGAAGGTGCCTTGCTAGGGAACCACTAAAGCCAATGGACAACCATTATAGTGGAAACCACTAGAGCTAAAGGAAATTGTTGTAACCTCCCTTCATGGCTTAGTCATAAATTCTACAACTTGAGGTGCCGTCAGTACAGTTGATGACTGAAGGTCCACCCAGAGCAAGGACATTCCCAGCTATAGGCCAGGTGAGAAGGACCCGGCCCCAAGTTTTGCATGCTCAAGCTGCAGACAAGGTGCAGAGTGAGACCGTCAGCTGCAGGGAACCCTGTGCCAGAATGGTATGGCTGGCATGCCCCAGGGACAGATAAGGAGCTGAATGAGCATTGAGTGATAAGACTTTGCAGAGAGCAGATGGCAGGGAGTATTGAGCAATGATGACATGGGCAGGAGTGTATCTGGACGTAGTTCAGTAAGGCAGGGTAGTTCAATAGGGCAGGATAACAATAGCCAGACCTCCATGTAGGTCAGTAAACAATAGGAATAGTCAGACCTGCACGTAGAGTCTGCAAAACATAGTAGCAATGGTAGGACATGAACATAAGTGGAAGAGACAGCACTATGATAGTGGGGCAAGGCAGCTAGGCATTCAAAAAAGCCAATGAAAGTGACAAATACTCTGAGGATTTTCAGCGACGGAGGAGGATTTAGAACATTAGTAATTAGCCACATGGGGTCACGACTCCCCAAACACTTCAAAGTTCCTGCCGTAGGAAAAACAAGAAGGTGATGGAAGGGGTCGAGAACCACTTGTAGTTATTAAAGCTAGTTTACAGTATCAGCAGTAGCTTATCTGACCTCATAAGTAAAACAGCAGCGTACAAACAGGGAATAGCATCAGCTATGAGTGGTAGTATTCTATAAGCATGGAATGGAGGGAAGTATAATGCTCTGAAGGCAGCTATGACCATGTGGGAGGTAGATTAAGCTGAGAAAGCATGATTGAGCTGCATAGCAAGGGTTCAGAGGGAGCCTGAATCAGGTGAAAACAATTAAGTGTGGAGCATGGGGAGCAGCTTTAGTTTGAGTAGAACACAGGTACTGATTGCAATAGCAATGTGAATAACTGAAGCAAGTAGCTTGAGCTGTAAATGAGCAAAATGGTAGGGGTTTAGAAACCAAGTCTCCCCCAAAACAAAACAAAACAAAACTAAGACAGACAAAAATAGAAAAAAAACAGGGAAGGGACAAAAGGAAGCACACAGCCAGAGGCAAACTACAAACCAGAAGCAGAAGAACAAAACACAGAAGTCCAGCAGAAAGAAGCAACAAGGTGGGTGGGGGGGTGCTGGCTCAGTCAACTGCAGAGGACAAACGGACAGAGCCTCCGGCTGGCAAAGAAAAAGTGCTTCAGAAGGAGGCTGAGAGAAACTGCTTACATAGCTCAGGAAGTGGGAGTGACTGGCTGCTTGTCCATCAAACCATAGGTGGAGCCTTCCAAATATCAGACAGCGCAAGAAGCAGGATTTGGGGGCTTGACAGAGAGAGCAGGGCTGCTGTGTAATAAAGAATTGAATCAAGCTAAGAAATATTTTGTTTTTGTATTTGTGCTGCCAAAGTAAGCTGCTTTGGACCCTTATTTGGTGCTGAAATAAATCAAGTTATGTTTCATTTTCTCTTTTTTTTCTCTGAGGGTTCCCCAAAAGTCTTGGCTTGGTATGACACTGTTTCATGTGGCTGGCTTAGTGCTGGAATCAAACTTTTCCTTATCTAAATACAGGTGAAATGGACTTGGACAAAACTATTGAAATGGCTGGCAGAACAGCAAGCACAACAGGCCCAGATGCAAAGGGTCTGGATGGCTTAGCAAGTGCAACAGCAGTCTCAGACCAACTGCTGGCACAGAGAGAGCAACAGTTGGCTCAGAGAGACCAACAGCAGGCTCAGAGATCAACAGCTAGTGCAGAGAGACCAACAGCTGGTGCAACAGCAAGCTCAGAGAGATCAACAGCTGGTGCAACAGCAGGCTCAGAGAGACCAACAGCTAATGCAGAGACCAACAGCTGGTGCAACATCAGGTTCACAGAGACCAACAACTGGTGCAACAGGTCCAGATGCAAAAGGACTGGATGGCTCACCAAGTGTAACAGCAGTCTCAGAAAGACCAACAGTTGGCACAGAGAGAGACACCAACAGCTGGCACAAAAGCAGGCTCACACAGACCAAGTAGTGCCAAAGGTCCAGATGCAGAGGGACAGGATGTCCCAGCAAGTGCAGTTGGAGGTGCAGAGACCAGCAAAAGCAGGAGCAGCAAGTACAAAAAGAAACTGTGGCCCAGCTCCAGGTCACAGGAAATTCAGTCACAGTAGGACTTCACCCCACACTAACAAAAATGGGTCCTGAGGACAATCCCGAAGCCTACCGTATGGCTTTTGAGACAGTTGCCAGGACCACTGCCTGGCCATGAGAAAGTCAGGTCACTTGCATTAATTTGCACCTTATCTGACTGGAGATGCACATGCTGCTTATCAGAGCCTAGATGCTGCCACTGACAGAGACTGTGACCAGGTAAAGGTGGCTTTCCTTGACTGGACTGGGATAACTGAAGAGAGCAATCAACAGAACATTCACATGTTTTGTTCTAAAGCTGGAACCCAACTGAGAGTGTCAGCTCAAAAATTGAAAGACTTAGCTACCAAGTAGTTGAAACCAGAGGTTCAATATTAAAAGACATTTTGGATTTAATTGTGTTGGTGAAGTACCTGAACATTTTGTCAAACTGAGTACATAGTTGGGTGAGTCATCACTAGCAAACCACCTTGGCCATTGACATCAAGATCGCAGAGTATTATTTGGACGCAGAGAGACCAGAGGCACTAAGAAGATAAGAACACAAAATGAACCTTTAGTAGCAACCTAAGGGGATGAGCCGTGTAGAAGAGAGGAGAAAGGAAAATTGGGGATGGGAATAAGCATACTTGCATGGGTAATTGGTCAAGTGGTGAAATCATGGTTACCCTTCCACACACAAAAGTTACAATTCTAGGATCTAGTGTAATTCCCTAGTCCCCAAAATGGGGGCACAGGTCAACAACCCGATAGTATCATTATATGTTTTCACTATGGTAAAATGGGACATAGCCATAGGTTTTGTGACAGTATGGACTGTGACTCTATGGGATGCGTATCTATGGAGCACATAGTGGAACCTATTCTAACCATCCATATACAGTCCTGGTGCAAGTGAGGACCAAACACTTATGGCTTTGGTGTATTTGGGATGTGAGCACATATTGGTTAAAGAATCTGTGGTAAGATCCAGTTTAAACCACTAGGAAGAACCCATAAAAATTGCCTATGTATATGGGGGAACCTACACATATCCTACAGCTCCAGTATGATTAAACATGGACAAATGGGTAGAAATAATAAAGGTGGGAATTTCAAAAACTCTACCTTGTCCGGTACCCTGGGACGAGGTTGGAAAGGTTTCCATGCCCTCCTACAGAATAATTCTGAATGTGCATGCTCAAGGGAGGAGGAAAGTCTGGAGGGATTAGAACAAATATTTCCTGTCATTGAGGCATAGGTCAGGTAGCATTGGCAAACTAGGAGAAGTCATAAAGTTTTCTAGTTGCATTTTATTATTTTCAATAACAAAATAAAAAAATAAAATTGTGCAGGATAGCCCTTAATACAGGCAGTTCAAACAAAACAAAGTCCTTCACCTGAGCATATCTCTAATACTAAATCTCAATCTCTGTCTCTCTCCCTCCCCCACTAATGAAAAAAAAAGATTGTTCTCTTTATATGTAATGTATTGTCCAGACAATTAACTTCTGCATCCTGAGCTTGGTAAGATACATCTCCTGTTTTCACACAATGTGCCAAACTTCGTCAATTTCTTTCTTGTGACCAGTACATTCAGTCTTCTCAACAGATGCAGCCAATTAAGACATTCTCACTAGAGCTAGTTTTCCTGTTGACAGCTCTGCAAACAAGCTTGCGGAGGCCAAAATGTATCTGTTCCAGATAAACCAAAATAGATTTTTATATTCATGTCAACAGTATAACTATATACCTTTGTAAACCAATGTATCTCAGTTTCACATAAAGATTCACACATAGAGTTTAACTACAGAGAAGCAAGGGGAGAAAGAAAGAACAGAAACAGCAAGTAAAGGAAGGGAGACAACAAGGGGAATTGTTGAACCATCAGAGTGGCCAGTTTTGAGGTGCCACAAGGAAAATTTGTTTGAGCAATAAGATAGACAAGAGGTAGACATGTGAAAGGATAGGAGAGAACAGAACAGAACAGATCCTTGCTTTTAACTCTCTGCATAACAAATGGGGAAGGGTCCTATGGCACATTCATAAGGAAGAAATAATGGGCAGACTGGATGAGCCTTGTGGTCCTTATCTGCCATCAACATCTATGTTTCTATATTCTCTACAACCCTATCACATACCCCCTCTTTAAGAGGGAACCTATTTTCTTTTTAAAACAGGTTTTCAAAACATTCTTTTAATTCTCTTTTAACATTACCTAACATTTTCAGTTTTTTGCATATGCAGTATCACTTTTTCCTAACACCTTTTACAGCAAACATTTCAGTTATGCACACAGATTTTTCAACCTTCTGAATTATCATTTCCTGAACCATATCTTGATAGAAAACCAGCACTGACAATTTGTGCAGCATTTTGAATTTAAATGACTGCAATGCCAGGTACAACCTGATTATTCTGGGATTTTTATCTCTCATTTGATTAAGTCAACAGAGAGGACTGTGAGCTGTTATAAGTACAAATTCAACTCCTAGGAAATACATCTTAAAGGAATCAATTGCCCATTTTTCCACAAGGCATTCTTTCTCAATGGTGGAGTACTTTATCTCTGTCATGCAGTATCCTACTGATTTACAGAATGAGATGTTCCTTTCCATCTATATTCTGTCTCAGAACTGCACCTAGGCCTACCTCTGATGCATCTGCCTGTAACAGAATTGGTCTCTCAAAGTCTGGACTTCTTTTTATTTATTTATTTATTTAATGTCTTGGACTACAACCTTTGAGCTAGTAGCTTATTTACAAAGGTTCCACATCCAGTACAAACAATGAGATATACAAAGGTATTTAACTGATGCATAGTCAGTTCCAGAGTTACCCAATATGAGGAATAGTATAATGTAGGCCAATGCAAAATCAATACAAGTGGCAGCCTGGTAGGCTCTGTCAGTAGTAAAGGGAGGAAATGGCAGCCAAATATTGCCTTGTCAAATGGAGACTAGTATGGTAATAGGGTATAGGGGTGAAACCAGCCTTACCAGTTAGGTTTGGTCCCGGTGCACCAAGCATAGACAGAAAAAGATGGAATATTTGGGGGGGGTGCGAGGATGACAGCATATAGGGTATAGGTATTATGGGGCAGGGGAGGGCACACAGGGGGTGGGCTTTGTTGTAGGCAGAGGTAAAGCAGGATAATTGATGCACTCACATTTACCCATTAGAATCCAATGCGAAACGGATCTTACTTTTGAAATTCCCCTTTTTTTTTAAAACAGTGGCAGAATATAATGTAGCTTTGATGGTCAGAAAAGCTTCATCTCACCCCAGGGACCATTTTTCATTATTTGGGTACCATTTATTTGTGAGTTCAGTGAAGGGAGTAGCTAATTGGGAAAAGTTGGGAGCAAATCTCCAGTAGTAACCAGCCAGCCCTAAAAATGACCCAACATGTTTCTTTGTTTTAGGGGCAGGACTGTTAGCTGCAGCTTCTAGCATGGAAATCTCTGGCTTTACTTCTCCATTTCTCAAAATATAACCCAATTATCCGATTACATGCATGCCCAGTGCACATTTGGTAGGATTAATGTTCACACCTGTATTTTGATAGACTGGATAAAATTCCTGTAGGTGTTTCAGATGGCTTTTCCAGTCTGGACTGTTCACCAAGACATCATTCAGGTAAGCAGCACAACAACCAGTATGAGGGCGTAGAAGTACATCTGTGTACTGCTGAAAAGTAGCAGGTGCACCATGTAAACCAAATGGCATGTAGTGAACTGATAAAAGCCAACTGGAGTGTTGGCTCTGGATTCTTTAGCTAGAGTAATCTGCCAGTAACCTTTGCTGAGATCAAGGATAATAATGTATTCGGCACTTCCCAGTTTGTCCACCAGATCATCTATCCTGGGCATATAATAGCTGTCAAATTAGGACACTTTCCTAAAATCAAGGCATATCATTATACCCCATTCTTTTTTTTTATTTACAGTTACCATTGGTGATGACCAAGCACTTCTCAGTTCTTCAATGATACCCAGCTCTTCATTTTTTGTATTTCCTTAACCACATCTGCCTCTTAACTGCTCTGGTAATCTGTATGTCTTTTGTCTGATAGGGTGAGCTTTCTCTGTCACTATTAGGTGCTCGACCCCTTATGCTTGGCCCGGTACTGGGTAAAAGTGCTAAGAAAAATCTTTATCAAATTGCAAATTTCTGCTGTTTGTTCTGTAGCTAAGGAAACGTTTACCTTCACAGCATCAGCAGTTACAATGTGTTCCAATCTGTCATGAGCTGTATCAATGTCTTCTCTAGCAGTTTTTAATAAGACTAACAAAGCAACCTTTAGTGTTTTTTCAACCCATTTCTTCAGGAGGTTAGCATGGTATATCTTGATAGGACTTTTCCTATCAAGGGCCTCAATCTCATGGTTAACTGAACCAGTAAATCTAATCACATTATAAGGCCCTTGCCACTTCATTAATAATTTGTTTTCTATAGTGGGTAACAGTAACAAGACCTTTTAACCTGGCTCAAAAATGTTTTGTTTTACCCCATGGTCATAATACACCTTTTGTTGTTTTGGGGCTTCTTCCTGGTTACTGTGGGCACTTTCAACATATTTTGCCAGCGCTTTCTCAGGGAACACATATAAGATGTAATAGAGTGAGTGTTATCTTTCCATGTTTCAATTATTACATCTAGTGGCCCTCTAGGTTGTCTACCATACAACATTTCAAAGGGTGAAAAACCTGTTGATGTGTGTGGCCTTTCTTTGTAAGCAAAAAGCAGGTAAGGTAAATATTGATCCATGTTTTTCCCTTCACCTTTCACAAACCTTTTTAACATGCATTTTAGGGTTTGATTAAAATGCTCAACAAGACCGTCTGTCTTAGGGTGATAAGGGGTGGTTCTTATGACTTTGATATCTAGTAGTTGGTACAGTTCCTTTAGCAATGCAACACCAAAATTACTACCCTGATCAATAATAATCTCTTTAGGTATGCCTATCCTACTGAAAATTTAGCAAAATCTGCTGCCACTTTTGGGTCCGTGACAGTATGCACTGGAACTGCCTCTGGGTATTGAGCAGTGTAGTCATATACTACCAAAATCAATTGATTACCCTTTTTCCTTTTGTCTAAGGGGCCAACTACATCCACTTCAATTCTCTCAAAAGGCACATCTATCAATGGTAGGAGCAACAGGAGCATCTTTTCCTTTTTAATTACTGGGGCTACTTTCTGACATTCAGTACAAGAACTGTAATAAGTAGCAACATCCTCATGAATTCCAGGCCAGTAAAATCTGTACAACAGTCTGGTAAGGGTGCGGTAAGGGTGCGGTTCCTCCCTGAATAACCAGCCATAGGACTATCAAGTGCTATGTGTAACAACTCAGGTCTATACTTCTTTGGTATGAGCAGTTGTTCTATCCATTCCTATGTCTGTGGATTAAACCAAACTCTGTACCATAGCCCACTACATTTTTTTAAACATTGGTACACCCTGTTTTTGTTCCACCCTGAGCTGCTTAGAATATCCTTGGAAAGAAACATTATTAGTTTGCTCAGAAACAAAATCACAATCAGTTACCAGTTTAGTTTCAACATTTTCATATATCAACCCCTTATGTCCATCAATCTTTTGTTGCCACTGTTTTTTTCAGATGTCTTCTTTCTATTTTGGACTTGCAGATCTTGGAGTTGTGTTAAGACAAGTCTGAATCAGAATCACCAAAATGAAAAGAGTCCTCAACCTCTGAGATTTTCTTTGCCTGTGCTCTTGTTATCACAGCTGCTGACACAGCAGGATTTACTCCCTCTCTGGTTACCTTCACAAATCCTGGAAAGTCATTTCCAATAATCACAGGTGCAGGTAACTTAGGTACTACCCCCACTTTAATTTGGTGCTACTCCCCATTACTGCTTAGAGTCACTAGGGTGGTGGAATAGTACCAAGTGTCCTCATGGATGCTGATGACCCCAGTACCTGGTCCTTTTGAACAGTTGTCTCAGCACTTCAGCATGCACCAGGGTCTGTCTACTTCCTGAATCTATAAGTCCCTTCACAGTCTTATCTCCCACCTTGGCATCTCCAATTTGCTAAGGCTAAATTTGCTTCAGTGTTACCTTCCTTATTTCTATGGCAGTTTCCTGCAATATGGCCTGGCTTATTATAGTTATACCAAATAAAGTCATTGAGCGTAGATTTGTTACCCCCATCAGAGTTCTTATCTTGTCTGAGCTTAAACTGGGAAAAAAGAGGGTCTTACCATTCCTTGGCTTTGACTCCACTGCTGTGGTATCTTGCCATCTGATAGTTCACAGTTAAAGCAACAGCCTTTTCCCCACTTTCTGGTTAGTGTTATTTTACCCAGATCCAAATTCCACCATACTTAATGTAAGCACCTAGAAATGGCCAGCAAAATGGAAGCAAGTCTGAAAATGATGCTTTGTATTACCCATGAGACCTATGAGTTCCTGTACAATCCTGTGACACTTCCCTTCACTGAAGCTGAACTATTTGGCCAAGAAGAGGAGAATAAGAATTTCCTGGGAAAGAAACAGAGGGAGGAAAAACAAGGGAACACCTTTGTCCAAGGTTGGAGTGGTTGGAGACTGCAAGGATCTGGGTTCACGGATGGTCAGAAGAGGCTCTGATGAGGAACTGGCATTCACATCAATGGGTAGTCATGAGGCACTTCCAATGGTTAGACTAGATATGTTTCAAAATAAGACCAATACTGTATGGTTGCTGAACAAAGAAAGTACAAGGTTCTTAAAAATTCTTATCAGAATCTAGCTTCACCAAATCAATAAAGGGAATGTGAAATCTAGGTTATAATTAACATCTTGACAACATAAAATTATCTGCTCTGGAAACAAAATGAATAAAGGCAACTTAATGTTTTTGTATGATGTAATACAAGACCCAGAACTGATGTTTTCCCGTAATATAGACTTTAAACTAGACCACAAAGATACTAGAGGACATCCTCTCAGAATTAGAGGTGAAAGAGTTATAACAGAGAAAAGAAATTACTTCTTTACACAGAGGGTGGTGAATATATGGAATGATCTCCCCCTTGATGTTGTGGCTAGTGAGAAAAAGGAGATATTTAAAAAAAAGATGGGATGTATTTATGGCCTCAAACCCAAATATGAAATACTACCACTGAATAGTGGGAGGGCAGTTCACATGGGCTCACAGCCTTTAACTGCCCTATACTTTTAGTAACTTCTAGTGGCTGTGGTAAATGGAAATGTAATTGGCAAAGAAAAAGCAAAATATTTCCAAGGTTTGAATGGAAAAATGACATTTTGTACAGAGTAGAACAGGAAAACAAATGGGAACTGTGCACTATCAGCTTTTGGTTCCCCGGTCTGCAAGAAGGGAGGTATTAAAACTTGCTCATACCATACCTATTGTGGGTCAGGGAGATATTACAACTTACTCATACCATACCTATTTTGGGTCAGGGAGGTATTAAGACTTGCTCATACCATACCTATTGTTGATCACTTGGACAGAGAGAAAACCAAGACGCACACACTTGCCCATTTTTTCTAGCCAGGTACATGGAAGGAAGTGGCAGATTATTGTGCTTCCTGCCTAGAATGTCAGTTGGTTGCCCCCAGAAGTATAAAGCAGGCACTATTGATTCCTATGCATATAATAGATATTCAGTTTGGAGGAACTGGCATTGATATGGTAGGACCCTAGCAAAAAGTTCAGCAGGGTGTCAGTATAGTATGGTGATAATGGATTACATCACCCAATACCCCAAGGCTATTTCCATGCACCCCACTACAGTCTGGCCAGTAGCCAAAGAACTGCTAAAGGTATTGTCCTGAGTCTGACTGCCAACTTTATGTCAAAGCTTATGAGGGAAGTGTATGCTTTACTGAAGGTTAAGTCTATCCAGACATCAGTTTACCACCCTCAGACTGACGGCTTAGTTGAAGGATTTAACAAATCCTTAAAGGGTATGTTGTCTAAATTTGCTTCAGCTGAGGAAAAAAACTGGAATGAACTGTTACCCTATTTAATGTTTGCAGTTCAGAAGATGCCACAATAGACCATGTTTTATTCACCCTTTGAATTGTTGCACGGGTAACAACATTAAGGGATGCTGAATCTCATAAAAGAAATTTGAGAAGAACAGATACATAGTCCTCCTAATGTGCCCTAATATGTAATGCAAATGAGATAAAGATTGAACACAACTGGCAGATTTGCTGGAGAAAATGCATTCAAAGCACAGCAAACCCAGGCAGGACACTATAACCAAGGGGCCAGACTACAGGAGTTCAGATCCAGTGGGATAGTACCCCTTCTGCTCCCTAGCTCTGAAAGTAAGCTCCTAGCAAAATGGCAAGGGTTATATGAGGTCCTGAGAAAAGCTGGGCCAGTTGATTATGAAGTGTTACAACCCAACCAAAAAAAGGAAAAACAAATATATCATATTAATTTGTTGAAATCCTGGAAAGAGAGAGAGGTTCAACGAGATGACCCAGAGCAACCTAAAGGGACCCCTAGTCAGGTGACGAATGAAGACATCGAAAATGGAATCTTCATATTAGGCCCTAAAATTTTAAAAGAATCGAGCCCCATCTCATTGGATGAGGGACTCAACCTGACCTAGAAAAACAAAGTCCATCAACTGGCAGGAAATTTTGGGGATGCGTTCACCCAAAAACTGGGATGAACTCATGTGATATGATATTACATAGATACAGACCCAGGTGTCCACACATGAAAACATTTGTGCACTCTCCACCTCTTAGTAAGAAAGCACTACTATAAATCAAGTTAAAATAATAAATACATTTATTTAGTGCTGGATAAAAATACACATAACACCTTATGCATTTCAAGACTATAGGTCCTTTATCAAAGGTATAGGTTTGAATCACACACCAACCCTTATGACATAAGAATTATTGATGTGGGATTCAAACTTATGTCTTTGATAAAGGACCTAAAGTCTGAAATACATCAGGGGTTATTTGTATTTTTATCTGGCAATAAATAAATGTATTTATTATTTTCATTTGATTTATAGTGGTGCTTTCTTACTAAAATGTGGACAGTGCACAATTTTTTCATGTGTGAACTATGCTGCTTATCCTGAGCACCCCATCCTGGTGCAGCTTATTGTTGTGAACTTAAACAGACCCAGGTGTCCAGCTATACCAATAGCCATTTAGGCTCCCAGAAAAAAGTATGACACGTGGCATGGGAGGAAATCCAGTCCATGTTGGAAGTGAGTCATTGAGGAATCTCAGAGTGACTGGTCTAGCCCTGTTGCATTGGTTCCAAAAACAGATGGGTCCACTCAGTTTTGTGCTGACTGCTGGAAAGACAATGCAGTCTCTAAGTTTGATGCATATCCAGTGCTTAGGGAGGATGAACATGTGGGCCGACTGGTTAAGGAACAGTACATTACTACCCCAGACCTGATCAAGGAGTATTGGCAAATCATGCTCACTCCTGAATCCTGGGATAAAACAGCCCTTATCACCTCATTTGGCCTGTATCAGTTTTTTTTTTTTTTTTTTTTTTATTTATTGGAGGTTCGGAAAATACCTTTGAGTCAGAGACTCCTTTACAAAGGTTCCACGTCACAGAATTTACATACAGAGACATACAGTTACATAGCAGTACATCAGTACACAGTCAGGTTGTTACAGGAGCAATTGTGAGGCTAACAGTGAAAAACTAGGGAAAATTAGTGCAAACACACAATACATATAGCACCCAGATCTAGAGCTAGGCTAGAGGGACTCAGATTGGGGCAGGTAGGGTAGAAGAAGCCGGTCAATGGCCTTAGTCGGTCAGGTAGTGTGAGGTGTTTCAGTGGCAGTCACAGTGGTTTGAGGACTGTAGGAGGTCTCTAAGAGAGGTTTTAAAGGGTCCAAGTCTGATCTCATTGGCAAGTGGGGTGGGTAGGCTGTTCATCCAGGAAACATAGAAATATAGAAACATAGATTTTGACGGCAGATAAGGACCGCTTGGCCCACCCAGTTTGCCCATTTCCCTACCTAATGGATAAGCTGCAGATCCTAGTTAACCAGCAGCCTACTTCTTCCTACCCCCACCCTCTAGAATTGCCTTATGACTGTCACATGCATGCTTGAATTCCACCACTGTTTTTGACTCCACAACCTCCTCTGGAGGGCCGTTCCATGCATCCACAACCCTCTCTGTGAAAAAATACTTCCTTAAATTACCTCTGAGCCACCCCTTCTATCTTCAAATTGTGCCCCCTTGTTCTTGCACACTTCTTTTTTTGAAAGATGCTACCCTCTTGGACTTTGTTGATTCCCTTGAGGTACTTGAAAGTTTCTATCATGTCCCTCCCCCCTTTCCTCGAGCTATGCATATTTAGCTCCTTAAGTCTCTCTTCATATGTCTTCCAGTGCAGACCCTGCACCATTTTAGTTGCCCTCCTCTAGACAGCTTCTATCCTGTCTATGCCTTTGCGGAGATTGGGTCTCCAGAACTGCACGCAGTACTCCAGATGGGGTCTCACCAACTGTCTGTACAGAGGGATAAAAACTTCCTGTTTTCTACTGGTGATGCCTCCCCCTATGCATCCCAGTATCCCCCCAGCCCTCCTTGCTGCCCTCTCATATTGCTTGCCCACCTTTAGGTCATCTGATATGACTACCCCCAGGTCCCTTTCCATTGTTGTTGTTGTTAGTATCTCACCCCCTATTGTGTACTCTTCCCCTTGGTTTTTGTTTCCCAGGTGCATTACCTTGCATTTCTTAGCATTGAATCTAAACTGCCATACATTTGACCATTCGCCTAACCTTACCAAGTCCCTTCTCATCCTTTCCACCCCACCTTGAGCATCAACTCTGTTGCAGATCTTTGTGTCATCTGCAAAGAGACATACTTTTCCTTCCAGATACTCTGCAATGTCGCTTATAAAGACATTGAAGAGGACCAGTCCTAATACTGAACCCTGCGGTACCCCACTAGTAACCCTCCTTTCTTCAGAGTGGACTCCATTTACTATTACTCTCTGTGTCCTATCCTCCAGCCAATTCTTTACCCAGGCTGTCATCTTGGGACCCACTCCCAGGCTGGCTAACTTGTATATTAATCTTTTGTGTGGGACTGTGTGAAATGCCTTGCTAAAGTCTAGGTAGGCTATGTCCACAGCCCCTCCCTGATCTACTACTTTGGTCACCCAGTCAAAGAAATCTATCAGATTTGTCTGGCATGACCTTCCAGCTGTGAATCCATGCTGCCTTGGGTCCTGTGCCCCTCTGGCCTCTAGATACTCAACAATTCTTTCCTTCAGAAGTGATTCCATCATTTTCCCTACCACTGAGGTTAAACTAACAGGTCTGTAGTTTCCTGCTTCTGCCTTGCTCCCACTTTTGTGAAGGGGAATCACATCTGCCCTCCTCCAGTCCTCGGGTACCACCCCATCCTCCCATGATTTGTTAAAGAGGGTAGTCAGTGGTGTCACTAGTTCTACCCTTAGTTCTTTTAGAATTCTGGGATGAATCTCATCAGGCCCTGTTGCTTTGTCCACTTTCAGTTTTAAGAGTTCTTTCATAACCCTTTCTTCTGTAAATGGGCTGGTATCAACTTCTGTATCCAGAGTGTTTCTACTGTTTGTTTTAGGTACCTCCCCCACTTCCTTTGTAAATACTGAGCAAAAATATTTGTTTAGTATCTCTGCCTTTTCACAGTCACCCTCTGCCCACCCTCCCTCCTCTTTATTAAACCTCGTTAACCCTCCCTTGGTCTTCCTTCACTCCCTGATGTACCTATAAAAGGTTTTATCCCCCTTCTTAACTGAGTTGGCTATCTTTTCCTCAGTTTGGGCCTTTGCTGTTCTGACTGCCTTCCCATCTTCCTTTGCTTCAACTGATACAGTTCTCTGTCCTGCTCCTTCTGGGATTCCTTGTACTTCCTGAATGCTTTCTTTTTCTCTTGAACCTTCACTGCCACTTCCTTTGAGAACCATAGTGGTTTCTTACATCATTTTGTTTTGTTTATTTGCTTCACACAAAGGCTTGTTACCTCTGTGATGGTAGTTTTTATTATTCCCCATTGTTCTTCCACCCTCCTTCCTGCCCATTTGCTAGTGCATTCCTTAGGCACTCACCCATTTTGGCAAAGTCAGCCTCCTAAAGTCCAGCACTTTTGCCTTTGTATGGCTTGACTCTATTGCTGTGTTTACTGTGAACCATACTGTTTGATGGTCGCTAGTTCCAGATGGCTACCCACTTCTACATCTGTGATCCTCCTTCATCTCCATTTGAGAGAATCAGGTCTAAGATTGCTCCCTCTCAAGTGGGCTCCAATACTAGTTGTCTAAGGCATGCCCCCTGTAGGGCATCTAGAATAACCCCACTCTTCGAAGTGGCTGCTGCAACTGCACTCCAGTTAACATCTGGCATATTCAGATCACCCATCAGCAATATATCCCCTTTTTCTGCCATTCTAAGTATTCTTTCTATCATTCCCTTGTCCATTTCCTCCCCCTGAGAAGGGGGTCTGTATACAACCCCTGTGCGAATTGTGGTGCCATTGCCAGTCTCCAAATTTACCCACAGTGCTTCTTCAACTCCCTGTTTTCCCTTTTGTTCTGTTGCTTTGATTTCTTCCCTTATGTAAAGAGCTCCTCCTCCTCCTCCTCCTCTTTTACTCACCCTGTCCCTCCTATAAATAGTGTATCCTGGTATGTTTACGTCCCAGTCATGGTTTTGTGTGTACCATGTTTCTGTGACTGCCATGATATCCAGATGTTCCTCCTCCATCAAGGCCACTAATTCAGGAAGCTTGTTACTCAAACTACGGGCATTGGTACTCATTGCTCTCCATTTTTTGATGGCTTTACCTTCTTTTGCAGCATCCAGGGGCTCTGTAGCTAAAGGACCTTTGGAATTGGGAGGTATGGCAGTGAGGGACAGAGAGGAGTTGCTTTCCAGAGCTACAAGTTTGCTTAAGTAACAGGGCAGGGCATATTAGTGGTGTGAGTCCTATGGGGCAGAGGCCTAGGGCAATTTTTTTTGCCATGAGGCAGGTGTGAAACTTAATCCTATTGTCAAGGTTAAGCCAGTTGGTATCATTGTATAGAGAGCATGTGTGAGTTAGGTGATCACAGCCCAGGGTGAGGTGACAGGCTTTATTTAGGGAGATATGAAGTCTATGGAGGGCCAAGGTGTTTGCCGCCCCATAGACGAGTAAGCCATAGTCTAGCAGGGAGAGGACAGAGGAGAAGACAGCAAGCCTCATTGCATTTGGGGTAAAGCAGTGTTTGAAGCGATACAGGAGCCCAAGCCGACATTGAGAGCGGTAGATAGAATGTGGATATGTTGGTGGAAAGTAAGTGCAGGGTCTAGGGTAATGCCTAGGTATCTGAAGGAGTCCACTTGCTCCAGAGGGGTCAGGTTGGCAGTTCATACTTGAGGGTAAAGTTCCTTTCTAGTGTTAAGTGGGTGGGAAAAGAACATAACCTTGGTCTTGTTATAGTTCAGGATAAGGCATTGTGAGGCGAACCATTTTTCAGCACCACTAAAGGAGGATTGACGGGAGAGGTGGAGTTGCAAAGGGTTAGAGTTGGAGGTATATAGGACAGCATCATCAGCATAGAAAAGCAGGTTCCCTGGGCAATACCTGGGGAGGGAGTCAAGGAAGAGGCTGAACAGTAGTGGTCTGAGGATGGACCCCTGCGGGACACCAGAGAGGACAGGAAGCCTATTAGATAGGGTGTTACCAATTTTGACCTGCTGGGAATGGTTAGACAGGTAATCAGAGAACCAGCCAAGGGCATCCTGAGAGAATCCAGTGTTGGTCACTGTGGATAGCAGGAGCGGGTGGTTAACGGTATCGAACGCCTTTGTGAAATCAATGAAGACAGACCCAGTGATTTGACCTCTATCTAATGCAGAGTGAATGTGTGTGGTGAGTTCCAGGAGGGCAGTAGTAATACTATGTCCCTTCTGGAAGCCGTGTTGCTGCTTGCTGTGCAGGTTGTATTTGTTGAGGTGGTCAGTGACCTGATCAGAGATGATCCTCTCAAGGGCCTTAGATAGGGGAAGGAGAATGTAGATAGGACGGTAGTTGTTAGTAAGGGCACGATCCCCACTTTTAAATATCAGCATAATGTAAGCATATTTCCAATGGGAGGGGAATTTCCCCATGCATAAGGAGCAGTTTAGTATATGGGTGAGGGGGTTAAGCACCTCAGGGAGAGAGAGGCAGAGGAGTTTCAGGTCTAAGGAGTCACTACTATAGCAGGAGTGACTTAGAGCAGTTCTGAGATATGTCTCAGCACACTTAGGTGCAATGCTGCACAGTCGAAAGGGAGGGGCTACTGAGGGGAGGGGAGGTGGCTTGGGATGGGTCAAAGAAATTTGAAGGGAGAACCTTGCTGAGGTTAGAGAAGGCGTCATTGAAAGCTGTGGCCATTTGGTCTGTGTCAGAGGTTAGGCACCCATCAACCATAATCTTATTAGGGGTAGTGTTGGGATCATTGCCACAGAGGTCCTTAATATTGGCCCAGAACTTTCGCTCTGAGCCCTAGGTAGTGGTTAGACAGGTCTTGTAGTACTCTGCTTTAGCTTTGCACAAGGACCAAGTACATTTGTTCTGTGCCTCTCTGTAGCTGTGTCTGTCAGCTGGCAGGCCAGTCTCATTGGAGAGGTGCCATAAGGAATCTCTGGTCCGCAGGAGGTCCAGGAGATGGTCGGTGATCTACGGTGCCGGATTGCCTTTGACCACCCTTTTTGTGATGGGGCAAATTTGTCACGTATGGTGTTAAAGGAGAGAATGAAGAGGTTGAGGGCTCTGTCAGGGTCAGGAGCCTTTGTTATGAGGGACCAGTCCATTGTCCTGAGATATGCTTTGAGTTGAGCAAGTTTGCCTGGGCCAAATTTGCGCTGTTGAATTATTTTGGGGAAGGATTTGTGTGATTTGCATGTCCAGTAGCAGAGGACAGGAGAGTGGTCACTAAGGGCATTTAGGAGATCAGTAGTACTAGTGATTTTAAGGGGGCGGTTGGGGAATACCAGGTCCAGCAGTGAGGAGGACCTTGTGAGCAGGTTCAGGCCGGTTGGAGATGAGACGACTTGCGTAAGGTCTTGGGCAGTGGCAGCATCTGTGAACGGTGTGGCAGCTTTGTCAAGCCAGTAAATATTAAAGTCTCCAAGTATGATTTTCTCAGTTTGTGAAGGAAGAGTGACCAGGTAGGACTGTACAGAGTGGAAGGCCACCTTCTGGTCCTTGGGGGGAATATAGACCACAGTGCTGAGAAGGGAGGGGGGAATTTGGAGTTTCCCAGGGTGATTTTGATAGTGAAGGCCTGGGGTCCAGGATGTAGCTGGGGTGTGAGAAGTGGCTGCCCATGTAGGATATCTTTGATATACACGGCGCAGCCCCCCCACTCACCCTGTCGATCTGCACGGTATATGTTGTACCCAGTGAGGGTTAACGATGAGTCTGGGATCCATGGGGACAGCCAGGTTTCACCAACTACAATGATGTCAGGCTGGTGCTGGTGAACCCAGCCCTGGAAGGAGTCCCACTTTTTTAACAGGTTACAGACATTAAGGGTGGCAATACGCAGTCCGCTAGTTGGGAGGTGAGCAGGCGCAGTAGTTGTGGGAGGACCAGGGTTAGGGTGTACATTTCCTGACATGAGTAGGAGGAGGAGGAGGAAGAGCCTGTGGACTGGGTACCATTTTGATTTTTTGTGAGATTGCAAGCTGCGACCTGGGTGCCCTTTTGGGGTATGGAATGAGGGGATGGGGAGGCTAGTTATGTAGGGTGTGGCCAGTAAAAGGAGCCAAGGTGAGGGGGCAGGAGGCAGGGGCTGGGGTCGCAGGTGGTGAAGCTGCCAAAAGTAGCAGGGAGAGCAGAGGGTGCTATGTGTGGAGTGGTGTGCATAGGAGAAAAGAGACAGAGGGAGGGCTGTAAGGGGAGGCCAGTCAACACAAAAGGTGTAGGTGGCTAGAGATTCATGTCTTGTGATAGTCTCAGGGGTTGCAGAATTGTGGCAACTGACAGTCAGGCAGCCATGGGAAACATAGAAGTGGTGAGTAGTCAGAGATGGTGGCAGGGGAGTCACTAGATGGGGTAGTTGAGCGGACAGCAGGAGGAGTAACCGTAGCATAGCAGTAGGGACGTGAAGCAGGGCCAAGGGAAACCAGCAGTAGGTGTAAAGGGGTAGCATTGCCCCCAGTGGTGGAATAATATAGGCTGCAGATGGAGAAGTGTGCCCCCCTTTGGGTAGCATAGTACCCCAGCTACATTTCAGAGAATGATGGATCGAATCTTCTGTCATCATGGGTTATATGCAGCAGCTTACCTGGACAATAGTGCCTTTTTTATTTCAGATTAGAACACTCGCCTTCAGGATGTGGCTATCATTATTCAGCTGCTTAGGGAGGTGAGTCTCATGGCCAATGTCATGAAATATGCTCTCTAGGGTAACAGGAAACTAGATACCTGGAATACATAATTGGGAATAACCATCTATGCCCAATTGTTGATTAGGTAAAAGCCCTTGCTGGCTGCCCCATACTGACTACCAAAAAGCAAATTAGGTCCTTCCATGGCTTAGGAGGGTATTATCACCAGTTCATTATGGAGTTTTTGACACATTCTGCCTGAGTGATTGACCTGACTAAAAAGGCTGCTGTAAATGAGATTCAGTGGTCCTCAAAGTTTCAGAAGGCCATCCAAACTATCAAAATTGTGTTGTTTAAGCAACCTGTCATTAGGGCTGGGCAGACTGTTCCATGGTAGATCCGGGCCCTGGATCTAACCCACAATCCATGGACCCAGAAAAATATGGACTTCATCGCAGAAGTCCAGTTCCGGGTCCATGGAAGTCCCATTTCTGCCATTGTGTGTATTGTTGCCATGGGGATGCTGTCGGCACATTCACTCCACACACAGGTGGCTGGCAGCATCCAATCAAGCAACAGATGGTCACGTGATGCACTAATGGTATATAACCATGCTGAGTGCGCAACATGGCCCAGACAAGAGAGGACAGGTCGGAGGAGCACCTCACTTATCGCTGCAGCAGTCACCAGAAGAAGTTCCTAAAAAGCATATATATATACAGTATATACACACACATACACATATACATTTTGGAGGGGAGGGAAGAGAAAAGGAGAAAGAAAGGACTTGATTTACTGGTGTGAGGGGGAATCTTACTGTTGGGGGAGGGTGATGGGTTTGTACTGGAGAAAGGAGGAATTCAGAGGGACTGGGGAGATAGTGGTGGCCTGGGTGCTACCAGGGGGGACACAAAAGGCAGGCAGTGTGACTGTGTATATGAGCAAGGGCAAACTGGCAAAATCTTTGACTTGTGGCATAAATATCCAGAGGAGAGCGGGAGAGACTACTGGGAGCTCAAGAGAAATTTTACAGTTACAGAAAATCCCAAATGAAAGTTTTTTTCTTTTCTAGGCCTCAGACAGTGTAGCTGTGTACATAAGCAAGGGAGAGCAGGCTGGCAGAGTCTTTTACTTATGCCATTCCAGATCCAGAGGAATAAGAGGGAGAGACTACAAGGGGCCCAAGAGAAATTTAAAAGTTACAGAAAATCCCAAATGAAAGGTTTTGCTGTTTTGTTTTCTTGGCCTCAGACAGTATATCTGTGTATACATGAGCAAGGGCATGCTGGCAAACTATTTAAAGAGTGCCATTCTAGATCCAGAAGAGAGAAGGAGAGACTACTGGGGGCCCAAGAGAAATTTTACAGTTTCAGAAAATTCCAAATGAAAGTTTTTTTTTTTCTTTCTTGGCCTCAGAAAAATCTTTGACTTGTGCCATTCCAGATTCAGAGGAGCTAGAGAAAGACTACTGGGAGCCCAAGAGAAATTTTACAGTTACAGAAAATCCCAAATGAAAGTTTGTTTTCATCTCTTGACCTAAGATAGTGTAACTGTGTACTTGAGCAAAGGCAGGCTGGCAAAATCTTTGACTTGTGCCATTTCAGATCCAGAGGAGAGAGAGAGAGAGAGAGACTACTGGGGGCCCACGAGATAGTTTACAGTTACAGAAAATCCCCCTCCCAAATTGTTTTCCTGGCTTCAGTGTGGCTGTGTGTATAGGGCAAGAGCAGCAGTCTGGCAAAATAAATCTTTGACTTGTGCTGTCCAGAGAGAAGAGAGAGAGAGAGAGAGACTGCAGGGGGGCCCATGAGAAATGTAACAGTCCCAGAAATCCCAAATAACTTTTTTCCCCTAGCTTTTCAGTGTGGCTGTGTGTACAAGGCAAGAGCAGCAGTCTGTCAAAATAAATTTTTGACTTGTGCCATCCAATCACAAATCACAATCACTTGTTAACCTTCATTCATGATTTTGTCCAGAGGGGAGAGAGAGAGAGAGAGAGAACAGGGTGGCCCAAGAGACATGTAACAGTCCCAGAAATCCCAAATTATGTTTTTTCTTGGCTTCAGTGTGGATGTGTGTACAGGGTAAGGGCAGTAGGCTGACAAAATAAATATTTGACTTGTGCCATCAAGAGGGGAGAGAGAGAGAGAGAGAGAGAGAGAGAGAGAGACTGCAGGGGTTCCATGAGAAATGTAACAGTCCCAGAAATCCCAAATAAAAATATTTTTCCTGGCTTCAATGTGGCTGTGTATAGAGGGCAAGGGCAGCAGGATGGCATAATAAATCTTTGACTTGTGCCATCCAAAGGGGGAGAGAGAGAGAGAGAGACAGAGACTGCAGGGTGGATCACGAGAAATTTAACAGTCCCAGAATTCCCAAACAGTTTTTTTTTATGGCTTCAGTGTGGCTGTGTGTACAGGGCAAGGGCAGCAGGCTGGCAAAATAAATCTTTGACTTGTGCTGTCCAGAGGGGAGAGAGAGGGAGACTGCAGGGAGGCCCATGAGAAATGTAACAGTCTCAGAAATCCCAAATATTTTTTTTTCTTGGCTTCAGTGTGTCTGTGTGTACAGGGCAAGAACAGCAGGCTGGCAGAAATAAATCTTTGACTTGTGCCATCCAGCCATGATCACTTGTTAACGTTTATTCATGATTTCATGAATTACAAAAAATACTGTTCGGACAAACAGCATACAAGTTGATGCGCCTGTGCTGCTGGCTGTGGGTGGCCCAGGGGATAAAATCTGACTCTGTGACTTATAGCAGTCTGTTTACACTACAACATGAGTAAAGTACAACTGCACACAAGTGTCATCATCATCATCACTCGTTCCCCATTATTCCTCCTTATTATCATTAGTTTTATAGTGTATTGTGTTACATTACGTATAAGCATTAACCAACCCCAGTGTGGGACTGTGGTGCGTGCATCTATGTACCAGATGTGTCTGCATCTCCAATTCAAATTCTGATGCATACTTAACAGTTGCTGAATTTGGTCACGTAACAGTAACTGTACTTTAGGAGTCAGTCAAGTAATCTTGGAAGAAACTGGTGGTGGACTGTTGTGCTGTCGGTGTGCTCTGTACAGTCACAAAAGTAAATTTGTCCCCAGCCTGTGGGTGTGGGTGGGAGTCATCAGAAGAACATCACGTTAGTTAGAGGGATCTTAGTTTTTTAACAGGTTGGAATACTAATAATATAGGTATTTGCATCTCTCTCTCTCTCTCTCTCTCTCTGTCTCTCTGTTTCTCTCCACCTCTCTCTGTCTCTCCCAGCACACTCATGTCATGGACCCAAGCAGGATATACCACTATTACAGGCCAGTCATGATGGGGCTAGTGATTGCTTTCTTTATTCAGCAGTTTTACATTAATTATTATACAAATAATCCATTAAATAATTTCCTTTGGGCCTCTGTGTCAAATGTGACCAACTTTGGCCACTTTTATGCATTTTTTCTTTTGGCATTTTTTCAAATATTTGTCAATAAATCAGAAGTAATCAGAACAAATCAGAACTTCACTGTGTTCTGGTTCTTAATTAATAAGGGTCAGAACTTCATCAAGTTCTCCCAGCCCTACCTGTCATACAAAGTCCTGATTTCAACCATCCATTCGTTTTGTACACAGACGCCTCAGACATAGGACTGGGGGCTGTCTTGTCACAAGATTTTGATGATAGGATTCACCCTATCTTCTTTTTGTCCAGAAAATTGCTTTCCAGGGAACAACAGTATGCCACACTTAGAAACATAGAAACATAGAAGTTGACGGCAGATAAGGACCGCAAGGCCCATCCAGTCTGCCCATTTCTTTTTCTACCTTATAAATGTGCCATCGGCCTTTGCTCTGTCAGTGGCCTATCTATTCATAGTCATTTGTATTGCTTCCTTATGCCTATCCCATGCCTGTTTGAAGCCCTGCACTGTATTCATAGTCACCACTTCTTGTGGTAAGCCATTCCATGCATCCACCACCCTTTCTGTGAAAAAGAATTTCCTCACATTCCCCCTTAATCGGCCTCCCTCTGATCTCATGCTGTGTCCTCTTGTCCTGCTATTTTTCTTATATTTAAACATGTTAGACTCTTTCACCTTGTTTATGCCCTTAAGGTGTTTGAATGCCTCGATCATATCACCTCTCTCCTCCTTTGCTCAAGGGTATACATATTGAGCTCCGTTAATCTGTCCTCATATGTCTTCTGATGCAGTCCCTGCACCATTTTGGTTGCCCTTCTCTGGACTGCCTCAATTTATTTAATGTCCTTGTGAAGGTGTGGCCTCCAATACTGCACGCAGTACTCCAGATGGGGCCTAACCAGTGTCTTGTACAGAGGGATTATTACCTCCCTCTTACATCTTGTGATACCCCTACTAATACACCCTAACACCCCCCTAGCCTTACCTACTGCTTTAGAGGTCTGCTTGGATGATTTTAGGTCATCAGTGATGATGATGCCCAGGTCTCTTTCTTCCTTTGTGACTGCTAGCAACTCTCCTCCCAGCCTATAGGTGGCTTCAGGGTTTCTCTTCCCTATGTGCATGATTTTGCACTTCTTTGCATTAAATCCCAGTTGCCACTCTTCTGACCATTCTGCTAGTTTATCCAGATCTCTTCTCATTCTGCCCACCCCATCTGAATCATCTACTCTGTTGCAGATCTTGGTGTCATCTGCAAAAGACAAGCTTACCCTCTAGTTCATCTGCAAGGTCACTAATGAAGATGTTGAAGAGGACTGGCCCAGGACTGATCCCTGAGGTACCCCACTTGTGACTTGCATCTCTTCTGACTGTATACCATTTACCACCACTCTCTGTTTTCTGTCCGTCAACCAGTTTGCCACCCAGTTGACCAACTTCTGACCCACCCCGAGCCTACCCAGCTTATTTATCAATCTTCTATGTGGAACAGTGTCAAAAGCTTTGCTGAAGTCAAGGTAGACGACATCAACTGCTCCCCCTTGGTCCACCACTCTGGTTACCCAGTCAAAGAAATCTATGAGATTAGTTTGACAGGACCTTCCTTTGTAAACCCATGCTGTCTTGGATCCTGTGCCCTATGGATTCCAGGTGTTGCACTATCCTTTCCTTAAGGAGTGCCTCCATAATCTTGCCCACTACTGAGGTAAGACTGACCGTCTGTAGTTCCCGCCTCCACCCTGCTACCACTCTTGTGAGCGGGATCACATGAGCCCTTCTCCAGTCTTCTGGGACCTCTCCTGTGCTCAGAGACTCACTAAACAATTCTGCTAATGGCTCTGCTAGTTCCTCCTTAGCTCCTTAAGTACCCTGGGATGTATGCCATCAGTCCCATTACGTTATCCACCCTGAGCTTAGCAAGCTCTTGTGTAGGACCCTTTCTTTGTGAGGAGTAGTGCTCACCTCCCTCCCTGTGTCCGTGATGCTGAGCTGTGGGCCCTGCCCTACCTTTCTCTTCAGTAAATACTGCTAAAGTATCTATTTAGGATATATGCCTTTACAGGGTCCTCCTCCTCACATGCTCCCTTTTCTCCATTAAGCTTAGCAATACCCCCTCTGGACTTTCTCCTTTCACTAATGTATCTATAGAAAGTCTTGTCACCTTCTTTTACTGTTCGTGCTAGTGTTTCCTCAGTTTGGGACTTTGCCTGCCTTACTGCCTTACTTGAGAAAATACAGGAACGTATAATCTGATAGCACATGAGGGCTTTTCCCTACCTATTTTCTCACTACAGACCCTACTTGATCTACAGCTCTTTCTCCTTCCTCCCCTCCTTACCTCTTCAATTCTCTTGTGCCTATCCCATACATTCTTAAATCTCACCACTGTTTTAACCCCTACCACCTCCACTGGAAGACTGTTCCAGAGAGCCACTGCTCTTTCTATGAAGAAGTGCTTCTTCACATGTCACCTGAATCTACCCTCTTCCAGCTTCATGTCATATCCCTTTGTTCTAGGGCACCTTTTTTTTCTGAAAGATATCTCTTTCTGCTGTACCTTATTTACTCCTGTGAGGTATGTAAAGGTCTCTATCATATCCCCCCTCTCTCCTTCATCTCTTCCAGTGTGTACATGTTGAGATCCTTTAGACTCTCCTCTTGGGGCTTTTGATGCAGACCCTGCACCATTTTAGTTGCCCTCCTGTAGATTGCCTCCAGTCTGTCGATGTCCTTCTGGAGATGTGGTCCCCTGAACTGGACATGGTACCCCAAGTAGGGTCTTACCAGGGAGCTATATGGGGAAACAACACCTCCCACTTTCTGCTGGTGATACCCCTTCTGATGCACCCTAGCACTTCTCTAGCTTTCCCAAATGCTTTGCTGCACTGCCTGACCTTTAGGTCATCTGATATGATTATCCTTATGTCTCTTTCCCACTTGGTTATTGTCAATACCATTCCACCTATTGTGTACTCGGCTCCTGGATTTCTGTGACCCAAGTGCATTATTTTGTACTTTTTTGTACTGAAACCCAGCTGCCATACCCTTGACCACTACTCAAGTTTTTTCAGGTCTCTGCTCATCCTTTCCACACACCCCAGAGTGCCCACCCTGTTGCAGATCTTGATGTCATCCACAAATAGGCAGCCCCTTCCTTCTAGCTCCTCTGAAATGTCACTTATAAAGATATTAAAGAGGATCAGTTCCAGCACTGAACCCTGAGGTACCCAACTGGTCACCCCCCTCTCTTTGGAGCAAACTCTGTTTCATACCACCCTATGTCACCTATCTCCTAACCAATTACCTTACGTGCAGGCACAGTTAATCACCTTCAGGAATTTTAAAATTTCAGTGACTCTGGACCTCAGCTGTTGATCATTCTTTTGGCTTTTGACTTAACCACCAGGTACCTATCTGCAAGCAACTGTGTGCAACTGACAAGCTACAACAAGGATAAATGGGCATATCATCCTCTATTACTAACAACCTCCTTGCTCTGGGACCCTAGACACCTGCACTGGTCCAAGCCGCATGAGCCTCAGAAGTGTAATTCTATTGACTACAAAGTACGGCAACTGTCTCAAACTCCTACTCCTCCACCTCTTGATATCAGGAAGTGTCCACTCAAATCCTGGCCCTGTCTCCTACAGTACAACAAAACCTGCCAAAATGGAGGGGGGGCTCAAAATTGCTACCTTAAACATCTGCAGTCTCCTCCCAAAACTGGCCTCCCTTCAAATCTTTGCCAGCCAACACAACCCAGATATCCTTGCCATCATCGAAACTTGGCTGACACCTAATACTCCGGATCATGCCATCTCTATACAGGGCTACAAGATATTCAGGCTGGATAGGACCTCGAAAAGGGGTGGTGGTGCAATCTACATAAGGACTACCTCACCTGTCTCCTGGTTCTTACCCCACCACAGAAACCTCAGTGCAACTCCTCCCTATTAAGATACTACTTGGTGCCCAAAACAAAGTCCTCATGATTGCTGCTGTCTATATCCCACCAAAGATCCTGATTCCGGCCTACAGGCTGTCCTCGAGTTTGTAAGTACACAACCTTCTGACATCAACTCCTTCTCCTTGGGGACTTTAATATAAATTGGCTTGCTCCTGATGCTAGGTCAAACAAAATGCTATCCTAGCAGCAAATTTAACACAAGTTGTAAACTCCCCTACCAGGAAAAACTACAAATCAGGGACCAGCACCCTCATTGACTGGATCCTTACAAGCCACCCTACCCATATAACCAATGTAAGTGTTCTCCCTGACTCGCTCAGTGATCACTCTCCAATAATATGTACCTGGACAAATAAGTTTCATAAGCCACCTCCAAAAACCATCTATAGCAAAGTCCTACCATATGGCAACCTTACTCATCTCAAGACCTGTCTTAGGCAGATAGACTGGTCCTTGATTTACAAAACTCAAGATGTTGACCTAGTCCTTGATTACTTTATTACTACTTTCAACACTGCCTGTGACACCTATGCACCAGTAAAAAAGTGCAAAATCAAAGCACTCACAAACTCCTGGCTCACGGCAAAGCTATTGGCACAACTCAAAAGTAGGATCACCTCTGGCCACTGCAAGAGCTACTGGCACTCTGTCAGACATCCAAAAATATAAACAGGCTCAGAACCACTGTACTAAACAGATCCGCTTGATGAAGAGCTCCTACTTCAAGAATGCCCTCTCCAACTCCTGGGGTGAAGGGAAATCCTTCTGGGACAACATAAGAAATATTATGGGTCAGCAGTCCAAATCCTCTCCTACAATAATGAATGTGGATGGAACCACTACATTAGACCCAGAGATCATTGCAAACACCCTAAATGATACCTTCACAGATCTTAGTGGTGTCCTCTCATCTGATTTCTTCACTGATGCTGATCCTCCAATTTCTACTTCTACTACTGCCTCTCCAACCAAACCACCCTTCCATTTCAAACTAGTAAAGGCACATGAAGTCTATAAATATGTAAAGATGGCCATTTCTAAGTCCCAAGCAAGCAGCAACACTATTGACCTTAAACTTCTGTCCCTCACTCTGGAGGAAGTACTGCTCCCCCTCACAAAAATTTTCAATCTCTCCCTCTGCTACAGCCAATTCCCTAGGAAATGGAAGGCTGCAGTTGTCACTCCGGTGCACAAAAGTGGTGAGAAGTCACTGCCTGGTAACTATCGCCCGATATCAATACTACCACCTCTCTCTAAGGCCCTTGAACGCATGGTGGTGGACCAACTTTCAGACTACCTGGAAAAGCACAACATCCTATGCACTCAGCAGCATGGATTTAGGAAAGGGCACAGCACATTGACTGCCCTACTTGAATTCTCAGGAGCAATCCACAATGCCATGGACAAAGGAGACCTAATTGAGCAGTCTACATTGACTTAACCAAGGCATTTGATACAGTACACCATGGCCTACTTGTCAAGCAGCTACTATCCTAGGGCTCTCTGCAAGTCCCTGGTGACTGGGTAAAAATTTTTGCTCAGAGCTCTCAATCTGTAAAAGTAGCTGGAGTTCTCTCAGACTCAAACCTGTTTACTCAGGAGTTCCCCAGGATCCATCCTGGGCCCCTCCTTTCAGCCTTTTCCTAAACTCCCTCCCCAAATCCTGCCCTGAACAAATAATCCTCTATGCAGATGATGCTGTGATTCTTGCCACTCATAAAGATCCGAACCTCTCACGCCTCAACCTTCAGCATGCTTTTTCCAAAGTTGAGATGTGGTTCCTTGAACATAAGCTGGTTCTAAACCACAAAAAAACTAAATCCATGCTCTTCTCTAACCCACAAAACAAGAAACAGCAAGTCCCACTCACCATTAATACATACCTGGGAAATACCCTTGAACAAGTGCCAATTTTCAAATATCTTGGAATCAACTTTGATCAAGGCCTAACCTTTGCAACTCACATTGATAGTACAGCAAAAACTATTAATCAGTGAATTGGGATTCTGTATCGGAACCAACAGCTCCTTACCCATTCTGCACTGAGGATTGCCATCCAATCCTCTGTCATCTCAGTCATTGACAATGGCTTAGTTATATACAGATCTGCCACTACTACAGCACTTAGTCATATTACAACATCCCTAAATAAGGCCTGTTGGCTGCTCACTGGTGCACATCAACGTACCCACACATGTGAACTCTATGCTGACTCAGGTTGGTTGCAACTCTCAAACTGGATAAAGTACCTTACCTGCCTGATGGCGAAAAAATCCACTCTGGGCCTCACTCCACCTTGTATCCAAGACCTGTTATGCCCGAGCTCTAGCAGCCATTTTACCAGAAGATCAGAACACCAGCCTCTCCAAGTCCCCCGATGCCGGACTTCTCAGGGACAAAGATCATTTGCCTATCATGCCCTCAGCTGGCTAAATGCCCTCAGCACTCATATTACTGCCTCCACCTCTCCAGATATTTTCAAATCAAGGCTGTTCTCTCACCTTGCCACCTCCAGCTCCTGTGACTGCCCTGATTAAACCTCCTGTTTTCTCACCACCCACCCTGTTCCGTTATTTGACAAAGACATGTTTGGGAAACCTTTTCTCCTATTGTCTGCTCCCCACACCTTTCACTTACCCTCTCTGTTCTGGACTTTTTCCATATTTGTTTCTCCTAATCTGCATAACCTCTTTCTTGTAATAATAATGTGATTATTGATATCTCATGTCTTTTTGCACAAATGATTTGATATGTATTTGTATATGTTTTCTCGCTCTTGACACAGCACAAATTGTTGTGTTATCTATGTAACCTTTTTTGTACTGTACCTAATTGATGTGGAACCTTTGTAAAAGAGCCTCTGGCTCAAAGGTAGTAATTCCTAGAACAATAAACTAAATTACTTACTCAGTTTACCACCTTTTTACCTGCCCCTAAGCTACACAGCTTGCTCACTATTCTTCTGTGTGGAACAGTGTCAAAAGTCTTGCTGAAATCCAGGTAGGTCAGGTCCAGTGCTCCTCCCCGATCTAATTCCTTGGTCACCCAGTCAAAATAAATTCTCAGATCATGTAACCAAATGAATTCAATATATTCCAGTGTGCTTTTTTTCAGTAGTTTCCATCAACATTCCGACCACCGGATGTCAGTCTGACTGGCCTACAGTTTCCAGCCTCCTCTCTGCTACCACTTTTGTGAAGTGGAACTGCATCTACCCTTCTCCAGTTCTTCAGAACCACTTGTTTCCAGTGATCTGTTATACAGGACTGACAGAGGTGCCGCCAGTACCTCCCTGAGCTCCCTCAATGTTGTTGGATGCTCCCCATCTGGCCCCATTGCTTTGTCTACCTTCAGATTAGCAAGTGCCTTCAAGACTCTCCTTTGAAAAAGGACTAGTGTCCACCGTCCATTCAAGGCTGCTGTTACATTTTTTGTGGTACCTCCTCTTCCCCTTCTCTGTGTGAACACTGAGCAGAAATATTTATTCAAGATGTCTGGCTTTTCCTGGTCCCCCTCTGTACAATCGTCCCCTTCCCTTTACCTTACAATCCCTCCCTTGGTCTTCTTCGCACTTACAAATCTAAAATATACCTTACCCCCTTTTGATACCACCCAAGCTATTCTGTCTTCAGTTTGTGCTTTTGCACTCCTTACTGCTCTCCTTGGTTCCCTCTGCTTCTCCTGATATGCCTCCCTGTTCTCCTTCCTCTGTGTCTCTTTGTATGTTCGGAATGCAGTCCTTTAGTCTTTACTTTTTCTGCCACCTTTTTTGATAACCACAGCAGTCTTTTTTCTTCTTACTTTTGCTCACTTGCTTGACACAGAGGTTTGTTGCCTTCACTATAACCCCTTTTAGCTTGTCTGACAGTTTCTACACCCCCTCAGGTCATCTCTCCCACCAGGTCATCCCCGAGGCATTCACCCATCTTTGTAAAATCTGCCCTTCTGAAGTCCAGAATCCTCACCCATGTGTGGCTTGATTCTGTGGCCATCTTTATATTGAACCACACAGTATGGTGATCACTAGTCCCCAGGTGGCCTCCTGCCCTGATGTCTTCAACACTGTCTTTGTGAGGGAGCACTAGGTCCAGTTTTGCCCCATCATGAGTGGGCTCACTGACTAGTTGCCTGAGGAATGCCTGCTGCAGGAAGTCCAGGTTGTCTCTGCTTTTACCTGGAGCTGCAGCTGGGAGGCTCCAATCTACATCCGGCAGATTGAAGTCCCCCATCAGCAGTGCCTCCTCCTTTTCAGCCATTTTGCCAGTGGTTTCCAACAGTACATTATCTAACTCCTCCCCCTATGCCAGAGGTCTGTAGATCACACTGGTGCAAATACTGACCCTGTTCCTTGACTCCAGACTGACCCACAGCACCTCCAACCCACCATGAATTCCCTGTATCTCTGTCCCCTTTATGTTTTCCCTCACATAAACCACCACACTCCCTCCTTTCCTTCCTACCCTGTCCTTCCTCAACAGAGTATAGCCTGGTATGGCCATATCCCAGTCATGGTTTTCAGTGCACCATGACTCAGTAATAGTCACTTTATCCAGGTTAGCCTCCGCCATGATAGCCTCTGGGTCTGAAATCTTGTTCCTCAGACTTCTAGCATTCGCATACATGGCCTTTCAGATTTTGTTAGCACTCTACTTGTTACCTCCCCTTTTTCCTTTTCCCTCCCTCACCTCCTTTTAATGATTCTGTTCTCCTCCCTCTTGGGTTAATATCACCCTGTTTCCTTTATTACTCTGCACCCTAGGGGTGAGTGTCTGCAGCGAAGAGGGTATTAGTAGCCCTGTGCTACTATTTATTGGGAAGATTCTTTACTTTGTTCATGGTTCACACACACCGCAAATGGTTGCATGTCATGCAGGACACTAATTCCAGAGTCATCGGGTGGTACCTGGCTGTGCAGCCATTTTTCTTCCAGGTGCACTGTCTACAGGGCAGGTTACCTGCATGATAATGCTGACTTCTTCTCACTGGAGGGCAGCTCAGTGGTAGCCAGGGCTGAATGTGCCATGGGCACAGCTCAGAGGGGAGGGTATGTGAAGGAGTCTATACAGCCTTTACCCAGGACCCCCCTTTCCACTAAGATACTAGCAGGAGAACTGGGGAATTGAGACTCAGTCCTGCAGAGTTCTGGCCTGGCCCTTTAAAGGCCATATGCACTGGCTGTATGCCGGTTTGGAAATCCCTGTGGAGGAAGGACACAAATGAACCTCACCTGGGAGTCATAAAAAGGACACTAGAGCAAGAAGGAGAATTTTGGGGGCTTGATAGAGAGAGGGCAGCTGTGAAATGGAGAGTGAATCAAGCTAAAAGACATTTTGTTTTGTACTTGTTCTGCTGAAGTAAGCTGCTTTGAACCCTTATTTGGTGCTGAAGTAAGGCAATTTTTTTTCATTGAACTTTACCTGGAGTTTTTTTTTCTGATGGTTCTCCCAAAAGTCTTGGATCACTATAACATTGTTAAACAAGCATTTGTCAATGCCAAATGTTTGCTTGCTGACATTGGCAGTGGTAGTGTAGAAGTTATAGAGCTGCATAATAGGAATGGCAGTGAAGTACTGAACTGAAGTCAACCCCACCACCACCCTGCAGAGAGTGACAGGCATTGGGGTGTGCGTTTGGGTCGTCAGGCATAAAGGCCACACCATTTCACCACACCCCACCCTGCAGACACTGACAAGTGTCACAGTGTGCCTTGGGGTCTTTGGTCCTTATGCGCACCCTATTCCATCAGGAAATACAGTGAGATGGGTGCGTATAGGAGAATGGGGTGAACTTTGGGGCTGAAGAGTCCAAGGCATACCGATGCCTCTCTCACTGGCTGCAGGGTGTGGAATGGTATGAGCATTACAGGCAAGAATCCCAAGTCACACCACTGATGCCTGTCATTCTCTACAGGGTTGGGCGTTATGGTTGGAACCCCTAATACCTCAGGAATTCGTTGATATTTTCACTCCAAATTTTCAACATGGTTTTTTTGTGACCCCACCTCATGAACAGTGGCAATATCAGTTTGTTAGCTGAAAGCTACTTTTGCACAGCGACTACGGCATTTGTCACCACAGGTGAAAAAAACACATTCCAGACAGGATGTGAAAAATGACAGCGGTACTGTTCGTGGGAAGGTGTAAAAAATGGCAATGTTGCAAATCTGCAGTAAAAATATTAAAAAAACTGGTGAAGTCATGAACGTGCATAGAAACTGTGCAATGCACACCCATAATGTAATTAGTTTGGGGATTTTTTACAGCAGATTGTCAACACAGGAATTTTGAGACCTCTGATCATGAACAGTGTCACTGTGATTTTCTTTATCTGTCACGAACAATGATTTCCCACAACGACCATGCATCTCTGTGCTGAAAGTGTGAAATCACATTTCAGCCATGCTGTGAAAAATGACAGCTGTACTGTTCATAAGGAAGTGTGGAAAAATGCCACTGGTGAAAATCTGGACTGAAAATATTACAAAGTCATGAACTTAAGAGGTGCATGGAACTGGCAGAATGCTCACTTGTAACATAGTCATTTTATGGACTTTTGTCAAATTAAATTTTCAACATAGCCATTTTAAGACCTCTGCTCATGAACACTGTAACTGTGATTTTCTTAATCTGTCCCAAACATTGCTTTCCACACCGACTGCAACATTGTGCGCTACATGTGCGAAACACATTTTGGGCAACGTGAAAAATGGCAGCTGTACTGTTCATAAGGAAGTGTAATAAATGGCAATGTTGAAAAATCTGGAGTGAAAATATTGAAAATTACAAACTTACAAGGGAGGGGAACTCAAGTACGACGTCAGAAACAGTCACTTTAGATTTTCACATCAATTTCAACATAGCCATTTTAAGACCTCTGCTCATGAACAGTGTCACTGTGATTTTCTTAATGTGTCCAATACATTGATTTCGCACACCGACTGCGCCATTGTGCGCTCCATGGGTGGAAACATGTTTTGGGAAAGATGTGACAAATTACAGCTGTACTGCTCATAAGGAAGTGTAATAAAATGGCAATGTTGAAAATTTGGATTGAAAATATTGAAAATTCGCAAACTTACGAGAGTGCATAGGAACTGCACAACGCATGCTCGTGAAACAGTAATTTTTAAGAATTATTTCACCAAATTTTCAACATAGCCATTTTAAGACCTCTGCTCATGAACAGTGCCACTGTGATTTTCTTAATGTGTCCCATACATTGATTTCGCACACCGACTGAGTCATTGTGCACTACATGGGTGGAAACACGCTTGGGTAAGATGTGAAAATGACAGCTGTACTGCTCATAAGGAGGTGTGGTAAAATGGTAATGTTGAAAATCTGGAGTGAAAATATTGAAAATTCGGGAACTTACGAGCGTGCGTAGGAACTGTGCAACACACGCCTATAAAACAGTCATTTTGTAGGAATTCTTCCACCAAATTTTCAACATAGGCTTTTTGAGAGCCCACCTTATGAACAGTGGCAGTGTTATTTCGTTACTTGGTCCCGAAAGGTGATTTTGCACAGTGACTGCGAAATCACCCTTCGGGCCCGATTAATGCCATGACAGTGAGAGCATTCATGAGAAGGGGTCCCAAAAACCCCATGTTGAAAATTTGGTGCAAAAATTCTAAAAATGCCTGAGATATGCAGCAAAGTTGAAAAAACCCTATCTATCCCATTATACAGCTTACCGGCATTTTCTCAGTTCGCGTTGGCTTTGAAGAGTGCAGTGTGTTCTCGGTCCACCAAGATCGTCGTGCTAAGGTCCGGAGGTAAGTATGGGGTGGGGGGGTGTGAGGAGGCAGGGTGCACAGTGGGTGGGTGCAGGTTGTGGGAGAGGGGCAGGGAAAAGCTCCGAGGGACAGTTTTTTATTTGCAGGTTTATTTTTTTACTGAGATGACAAGGGACGTTTGCCACGCTGGGGTGGGCTCCCAGCGTGGCAGCTGAAAGGCTGTTTGGGGGGGCTGGAGCCAATGGGGGATTGAGCACCCCCGTCTGCTATAACACATTTTGCCATGCTAGGGTGGGCTCCCAGCATGGCACCTGGATGCTTGTGGGGGGAGACAGTGGAGCCAACGGTGGATTGGGCACCCCCGTCAGCGATAGCATCTGTTGCCATGCTGGGGTGGGCTCCCAGCGTGGCACCCTGTACTCTGGTGGGGGGGAAACAGTAGAGCTGACGGGGGATTGGGCACCCCCGTCAGGCTATACATGTGTAGCCACGCTGGGGTGGGCACCCAGTGTGGCATGTGGAAGGCTTTTGGGGGGGAGCACAGCACAGCTGACAGGGGATTGGGCACCTCCATCTGCTATACAGTGTGTGTGTGGGGGGCAGCATGCAGTATGCGTGTGCGTGTGTGTGTGTGTGTGTGTGTGTGTGTGTGTGAGGGGGAGCGCACATGAGCAGGCGATATCTTATCGCTGCTCACTGAAGCGTAGCTCTCCCTTTTAACTGTACTCCACTGCATTTTGGAGCTGTCATAGACAGCTCGAGCAGGCACTGGAGAACTGCGGCCGCACCTGCAAACACACTGCCTGAATTGGAAGAGGGCTGCCACACCTCTGAAAACTCAGATGATGGCACTATGTTTCTTGCACATGCGTGCAAGCAAACATAAAAAGGGGACAGGTACAAAGAGGAGTAACATTATGCTACATTCAAGAAAGAACAGCAAGACTTGGGGAATGTAAGTAAAGAATGTAGCACGCAGTAATGGGGCCCCTCTAGATAAGGAATTAGATAGAAAGGGCATGATACACTGCAGACAAATAATTGTAAACCATGCCAGCGCATAGGTCAACAGCACAATCGCAGTTATCATGTTTACAATTTCAGTTGGTCTCTACGGTTCTGTACCTTGGAAGCTGGTCACAATAATGCTGTAAGTTCCTTATACAGTTGTAAAATGCAACAGGAAAAAAAGGACCTTTGTCTCCCTCTCCCCTTAAGTTGTGTAAAGCGTATAAAAAAACTGGGTTTCTAGATGGATACAAACTGTAAAGGTAAATTTATATTGGGATTATTACTGAGCCAGCATTGCACAATAACAGCCTTATATGTTGACCTATGTTACCAGCCGGCATCATCTCAATTGACACGGAGTTCACATTGCTTTCACTGTATTTTTAATGAAAAAAACGGATGTAGCAATGGCACGCTCTGCCATTCCCTGCTGATTTTCATTTCAATTCTACATTTCGTTCTAATAATAATAGAAATGGAGGGCCAGTGTGTCACACACAAAGTACTGTTTCAATCTGAAAGCATTAAGCCACTGCACTACACTGGCTCCCTTATAATGGATAAGCGAAACTGTTAACATTATGGTTTTCAAGTACATGAAAAATGTGTTATAGCACTGTACTTAGTACCACATCGTATGTTCTGCTGCAACAGACAAACAGACGTCCCCCGCACATTGTCTGCAGTATTAATATGTGCTGATACTGTTCCCTGGATAAATTACAACATGAAAGGAGCTGCATTAATTATCTGCAATATAAAAAAGAGATTGCTCCCTCCCTCTGTGTACGATCCCACTTCCCAGGCAGGATTCCCTGCCCTTATTTAAAGGAAACAAACAGTCTCCCACTTCCATCATCTTTGTACTGTTTTTCCCCCGCCAACCCCCCCCCCAAAAAATAAAATAAACATGCCTAATATATGCAGGAAGGGGGAGCAGGGAGAAAAAAAAGCAAATGCTAACATACCTACAAATCATCAGGGGTACCAGTTCAACAAGAGAAAGGCAATAGCGACTGCCCAAAAGTGTTGCCCCTGCTAATAGTAAACAGGACAGGTGGATACGGTGGGTGGAGCATTCTGCTTCTTTGACTTATGAGACAATGGGCCACAGACAGTACAGTAATAGTTTGTCAAGTGCATGGGAAAAGTTGATATGGCAGTTTGCAAATAGAAAGAGTCTAGCAAGAAATGCTGTCAAGGGTAATCCTGCTACTAATAACACATGCCAAAAAAGTGTAGAGGTACAAAGAGGAATAACATTACACTACAGCCAAGGAAGTACAGCAAGAATTGTGGTACGTAAGTAAAGAATGTAGCATGCAGTAATGGGGCCCCTCTAGATAAGGAATTAGATAGAAAGGGCATGATACACTGCAGAGAAATAACTGTAAATCATGCCAGCGCATAGGTCAACAGCACAATTGCAGTCATTACGTTTACAATTTCAGTCGGTCTCTACGGTTCTCTACCTTGGAAACTGTTCACAATAATGCTATAAGTTTGCCATACAGTTGTAAAATGTAACAGGAAAAAAGGACCTTCTTCTCCCTCTCCCCTTAAGTTGTGTAAAGCGTATAAAAAAACTTGGTTTCTAGATGGATACAAACAGTAAAGGTAAATTTATATTGGGATTATTACTGAAGAATCATTTCACAATAACAGCCTTATATGTCGACCTACGTTACCAGCTGGCATCATCTCAACTGACACTGAGTTCACATTGCTTTCACTCTATTTTTAATGAGAAACGGACATAACAATGGCACTCTCTGCCACTCCCTGCTGATTTGCATATTGATTCTACATTTCGTTCTAATAATAATAGAAATGGAGGCCCAGTGTGTCACACACAAAAAGCTGTTTCAATTCTTTGCCAGTTGTTTAACCAGGCAAGGCACAGTGAGGTGAAAGCTTATTTACACTTGCAACCTGGAAACTACTGTTTCAATGTTTTTGCCACTTGTTGAACCAGGCAAGCCACAGTATGGTGACAGCTTATTTACAGTTGGAACCTCGGAGTACTGGGAACTTAAATGAGTTGCTCAGGGTCACTCAGTATGCAACTTCGGGGTGTGAGATTGCAACCCAGGTTTCCAGATTTGCCACTGAAAGCCTTAAGCCACTGCGCTATACTACCTCTCTTATAATGGATAATGGAAACTGTTAACATTGTGTTTTTGAAGTACATGAACAATGTGTTACAGCACTGCACTTTGTACCAAATCGTATGCTCTACTGCAACAGACAACCAGAACCCGCCCCCCCCCCATTGTCTGCACTATCAGTATCTACTGATACTGTTCCTTGGATAAATTACAACAGGAAAGGAGCTGCATTAATAATCGCCCATCACACCTCTGTGGTACAGAGCTGTACAAAATGCTTCTACTGCACCTGAAACAATTAAAAACAAAAGTGTATCCCTTTTGTGAATACTCCAAATCTGTCTGCTGTGTCTGGGTGTGTGTGTGTGCCAATTAATGTATCACCCAAATGAGAACTGCACAGGACATCTGCTATCCCTCCCTCCACACACACACACACACACACACACACACACATTGTCTCTATGCACTTTCAGTGCTTCTGATACTGTATGTTTCCCTGGATACTTTATAGCAACAGATGAGAGCCGCTTGCAATAAAACCATACAGTTGCTTTGCGTAGTACAAAAGGGACAGTGTATAATGCCTGTGTCCGAATACTGAAAAGTTGTGCGACGTGAAAGATACAGATTTGAGAGAGGGGAGTTTCAATGGTGAAATTATTTGCGTAATTTAATAGTTTTACAGCATAAAAAAAAACTACATAAAGCTAATCACTAAAATTCCTTCCATCTATACCTCAGGAAGTGGTGGCTATCAATACAGTACAGGGCTTCAAACAGGCATGGGATAGGCACAGAATACAGATGAGTATGACTAGATAGGCCACTGACAGAGCAAAGGCAGATGACAGATTTTTAAGGTAGAAAAGGAAATGGGCAGAGTGGATGGGCTTTGAGGTCCTTATCTGCCATCAACTACTATGTATCTATGTAACTTGGAAGTACGGGGAACTTAAATGAGTTGGTCAGGGTCACTCAGTATGCAACTGTGGGCTGTGAGATTGTAAACCAGGTTTCCGGATTTGCCACTGAAGGCCTTAAGCCACTGAACTACACTGCCTCCCTTATAATGGATAATCGAAAGTGTTAACAGTATGGGTTTCAAGTACATAAACAATGTGTTATAGCACTGTACTTAGTACCACATCGTATGTTCTGCTGCAACAGACAACCAGACCCCCCCTTCACATATCTTAAAGGCAGGCACCCGAGTGCAGCACAGGAGGTTGCTGTACTGTCCTTCGTATGAGGTACCTTCAACACATTTTTGGTGTTGCCCTGGTGGGTGTCCATGTCTTTCGCAAGAGATGGGGAATTTTCCCTGAGTCCTGGCCACCACTTCCCTTCCCATAACTGTCCGAGGCTGTGTGTGGATGTTGATGTACAAAACGACTGCCACTACACCTTCAATCACTTCTCTACATCTCTAGCATTGCTTGTAAAGCACTTTGGGATACAACGTGAATGAAAAGCGCTATATAAATGCTGATTCTTGGTCTGATTAGTATGAATTAACTTCTATTAAAACACACCAAGGAAGGGGTCCAGGTGAACTGTCTGAGTCTGTAGCTCTGAAAGTTGCAGCACTGCATCTAAGACGCTGTCAAACTGATCTTAAAACTTTCCTGAAACCGCCTCCTTATTTCAAGCTACTTTCTAGCCACATACCCACTGCGTGACAGCAGGATCCCAACTTTTTTGAAGCCTAAGTCAAAAAATTTAGGCAGGTTAACAAACTGGCCTTTAACATATCAGCTAAGCATTCTACATTGATCTATGTTTAAAAGGGGGCATCGTTTGCAATTTACTGTTGTGTCCCAAATTAAGTGAAGTACTTCAGAAATGCAGAACAATAGCTATATGTTAAAGCTGCCAGCCAGTACATTTAGAAAAGCTATATTTATTTGCATGTAAAATAAGCATTTTTAAAGTTGAATGTTTCTATCGTAAAGGGTTACTGAACAATTTATTATTGAATGCGCATTGACCTATCTCTGTGCCTTTTTGTGCCATGGGTTCATTGATTGCATTTGCTCATCCATGTACTTAGCTATGGTCCATTATATGACCCTCTGTTGTATTTTAAGTATATGTTTTCATCTTTGTTCATCTGTCATTTGTATGACTGTGTTAGAACAAGCTTTTGATGTGTATTGCACATATTTTGAAAAAATATGGTATAGCCTTGTGACTTGTGCATTGATGAAGTTGCATCTGCCATCCATTGTATTGATGTATGCATGTATACTACGTGTTGAAACTCTCTGCCGCTATGCTGCTGTCATGCCAGAGTCTTCTTGCAGTTATAGGTGTGTATCTTAATGTACATCTTAGCCCTATGAAAATACATTTGAATTGAAATTGTGTGTGTGTGTGTGTGTGGGGGGGGGTTACAGAGAATGGACTTTTCATTTAATACCTGAAACTGCAGAAGAACAAGGACCAAAGCAAAAAAAAAAAAAAGGCAAAGCAAATGTGATTATTGCTTTTCAAGTTGTCTTTATGGGTGGCACATATTTCCTTGAAGATAATCACGTTTTTAATTTTTGTTTTCAGCAGAAATTCGTAAACCTGCATTCATATGAAAATATTTTGATACAGACAAACAGTGTTTTCTGATACCAATTACTGAAAGCAATGCTTGAAGGGAAGTGTTTAGGTTAAATGCCAATCCTCCGTTTTGTAAAACCACAATCTAAAGAAGTGTTTACATTCAGATGATATGCTATAAAAGGTCTTATAGGCGCATGCTAAGCATCTCTGTAAATGTGTGTGCAAATATTCCTGAAAGAATGAGGTTTAGATAACCGTTGTAATATACAGCAGGCAATAAAAAAATAATTTTGCGTAGGATATGTGACGCTTGGAGAAGTTAGTACTCTTGTTATCACTAAAGTGCAATCATGGGTCGGTACTGAACTGTACCACTTAACTGTAGGCGGATAAAACAATATACCAGAGTAGAACTTTGGTTTTCTAAATGTTCAAAATACGTCTAAAACTATTGTCGTTCTATTGTGAAATGGCATTATTTCAACTAAATATGTTTTTAAGAATAACACTGAGTCATTGTCAAGTCTTTCCTGTAACAGGTTTTACAGGAAACCAGAGCTGTGCCACTGTGAAATATACCATTTGATGCTTATGTGATTGATGTCTTGCAAACTTTTGTATTAAATTGCATTGAACTGTATGCTGTACTAATAAGGGGTGCCTTCTTGCAAAGAGCTAACTCCTTGGCTGTACACTGCAGAATTCTGGGATGTGGAAGACCACCTATTCCTACTTCCTGGTCCCATGTAACTTGTGAGCCTACAGGCTGTTTTTTTTACCAGTCAGTCACTTTGTTGGCAAAACACCTGTTAGTTTTACACTAAAAGCCTTCTTAAAGGCTATTATAAGGCATTTAAGTGATAATTTAGTACATTGCAAAACTGGAAGTAGCGTTGCGATGTACTTCCGGTTTCAGACTCCTCAAAAGCACTCCCACTAGCGAGCTAGGCGAGCATGTGCGGGGCTGTGCGCAGAGACACGCGCGTTGGCGCGTGTCTTCCGTGTCTCCCGTGGGAAACTGGGAATAAGGAGTTTTTGTACATCACTGGGAGCAAAACAGGTAATGCTACACCAACACATCACTGAAACAAACACTTTTTAACTCTGAGTGATAATCTAAGAGAAAATATAAAACTACCCAGCACAATGAAGAAAGTAAATAAAATGTGTAAAACCTGCTCTTTGTTTACCACAGGAAAACAAACACCCAGTTATGTTTGTGATAAAAGCCTACTAGTAGAAAAACTTCAAGAGAAAATTAAACGCTTATTGCCCAAAGACAATTTACAGCCCAAAATAAAAGCACTCAAGGATTACATAGACCAAATGTCCTTGTTAGTGGAAAATAATGCATCTATCAGCCACATGTCTGATAACCCACTATGTTCTAACAAATCACCAAATAAATGCATCTTAACCAACTTAGTAGAATCCCCAATCACTTTTTCTACTCCCTCAAACAATAAACCAGATGAAAACTGGTCTAAAATCCCCTACAAAAAACATACAACAAAAACTACAAATTTAAGTACAAAAAAACAAGAACTGGCAATGCGTAATTCATTTGAAACTCTAAATTTTGTAGCAACCGAAGGACAAAGCACAGACAAACAAAACTTGTTACCAGACACGAACACAAAATCAACGCACCTGAAAAAAACAATGTAAACATAAAAGAAACACCCCTTATGGGTAATTCAGCAACGAACAAAAAACAGGTCATCGTACTGGGAGACTCTATCATTAAATATCTTGACAGACCAATATGTAATCCAGACAAACAACAAAGAATGTGTTCGAGTTTTAGAGGAGCCAGAATAGCAGATATAACAAGAATGGCTAAACCAATATTAACAAAAGCAGAAAAAAATCCTCTGGTAATAATTCATGCAGGCACCAATGACATTAAAGAATCTAATCTTATGCAAATCAAACAAGATATTGTAGTATTAAATAACATCTTAAGTAAACATGGATGCTCAGTATGTATTTCAGAGGTATTACCTATCCCTAGAGCCACCGAATACACCACCAACAAAATTAAAGCCTTAAATGAATGGCTACGAAAATGGTGCTACAGACAAGACATTAGGGCCCAGATATTCAAACTGCGCTCAAAAGTAGCGCAACAGCAGGAGCAAGCACAAACCCATTGCGCAAATGCGCAACAGGTGCGATATTCAAACATGGAGCAGAGCAAATAGCGCAAGCAACCAACGTCTCAATATTGCACATACTGCGCCATGGCGCAACCAGGTAAGAGAGGCTGAGCCAAAATGCTGTGCTATGGCGCAACCATGGAAGCTCAGCTGAGCAGTGCAGAGCTGCCATAGCGCAAGCACAGCCCCCCCGAGCAATGGAACTGCACATCCAGGGAGGCAGGCTGGGGCCCACCGCCAGCCATGCCACACATGGGCACAGGAACTCACTGCAGAACCCACACCACACTGGCACACCCCAAGCACAGCATCACTGGGGGTGGGACGGATGATCCACGTGCCCATGGGGACAAGCCAACTAAAGCATAGCAGAGCCATGACACCCCAGCACAACCACTGGCAGGCAGAGAGTGCCACACCCAGGGGGTTGACAACCACAGTGCACATCAGTCCCCCCTGTACGCACAGCACAGCGTGCACCGTGCCCCCAAGACACCGCTCATGTGCAGTGACAGGCACTGCAGGAAACACCATGCACCCCGTGCCACACGTCAACCCCATGCTGCAGAGAAGCAGACCACCCAGACCCACCCTGTGCACCCAGCAGTGGGTGGCAGCAGATGGCGAGAGCAACAGAAAGGCAATGCTATGCTGGTGATACCTCCCCATGGACACACACACACATATACCCAGGACCATAGTAGCCCAGATGGCATGTACACCCCTGCAACGGAGCACCCAGAGCCAGTTGCAAAGCAGACACCAACACAGCAGTTGTACCAAAATAGAAATCTATATTGAAACAAAAAGAGTGAACAATACAGTAAAAACTATGTACAATTTGGGGGGGGACGGGTAAAAGGCAGGGGTGTTCAAGGGGGAAGGAATAAAACTTGGAGAGGGAAGGCAGGGTGAAAGGGATGGGTGAAGGGCAACTGAAAGGTGGGCTACCGCCCAGCAGGCTCCTGCTCCTCCCCTTGCCGTCGTCTCCTCCTATGTCAGTGCCGCCGTTCCCCCTGGCGCTGTAGGGCTTGCAGGACCTCCTGGTTCTCGACCACAACCTGGGTCAGGCGCCGCACATCACGCACCATGTGCCGAAGCACACCGAGGCCTAGGAAAATGGGAGCACAGTCAATGGCTGAGACTGACCACAACCCTGAACACCACCCAACCTGCAACCCATCTAACCCAATGTGCTGCACATGTGATGGCATGCACCCACCCACAGTGAACATGCACAAGGCCATCACAAACAGGCGGCACCAGCCATGCGCACCACCGCCCACACACACTGCCCACGTTAATCACAGTACAAACTAGGCTGTCATGTGATGTTGCAACGTGGTGCGATGCCAGTTACACAGCTATGTGCCCAGTGCATGCCTGGACCACCTGTGATGCATACACAGACATGTCGTGATGCTGCACTGTGATGCAGGTCACCTGTGTCACGCCTACATACATGGATACATAGACAGTGTCGGCAGATAAGAGCCTATGGGACACCCAGTCTGGCCATTTGGCCTTGTACGATCACTCTCTTGTCCTATAAGTCCGTTCCCCCTCACCCCTGACCTTCAGAAGTCCCCCAAGGTGAACCCACACATACAGATATCCCGTGACCAAGTCAGCCCCCACCACATCCTCTTGCAGGGTGTTCCACTCGTCCACCACCCATTATGTGAAGAAACACTTGCATGTTCCTCTTAAACGAGCCCTCCAACTGCATCCCATGCCCTCTAGTCCTGGAACATCCTTACGCTGAAAAATATTGTTTCCTGCACTCTGTTCCCCCTGTACAATACTTGTATGTCCCCATCATATCCCCACACCCTCCTCCCTCCAGGGAGTACATGTTCAGTTCCGCCAACCTGTCTGCATAGGACTTGTGATGCAATCCATGCACCATCCATGTCGCCCTCCCAGAACGCTTCCACCCAGTCCCTGTCCGCGACACAGGTATGTTTTCCGGAACTGTACATTGTACTCCAGTGTGGGGAGTCACTAGTGTTTCGTCTAGTGGAACTACGACCTCCATTTGGTTGTGTCCATCATGGTTGGTGGTCCTGCCCCCAGCATGCAATAGCATCCATGACGTAATGATACTACACTCCTCTAGCAGCTCTGTCTGCCGCTGCTGCTGCTGCTGTTGCTGCTGCTGATGCTGCTGCTGCTGGCCTGATGGCCTGTGGCACTGGGGCCCTGGCATGGCCCACATCAGCCTCGTCCGGCGCCCTCACCATCCGGCCTGTGGGAGACATATGGTGAAACAAACATCAGTGTGACTCAAAAGCAGAGTGCCCCCTGCCCCAGTAAGACTGCCTGCCCACACATCCATAACCATCCATCGCACAGCTGCACACACTGACACACCGATGCACAGCCACCCAGGCACACACACACCCCTACAGAGGATATAGGTGAATAGATGGTACACTCACGTGGCCTAGGCACCAGGCCCCACCTGGCACGGGAACGCAGCCGCGTTAACAGTTCTGGGTCCCTCCGGCGGAGATCACTGTACCGGTGCCGGCACTGCTCCGCAGACCGGCCCTGGCCAGTGACCCCCACCAGGTCAGTGGCCACTTGCTGCCACACATGGGTCCTAGGTCCGGTGAGGGGGGCCTCACCATATAGTCCCTCATAGTGAGGCTCACTAGAGCCTGCGGTTGGCCACTCAACTGCGCTCCAGGACACCGCCCTTCTCGGCCATGGCCCCAACTTTACAGCAGGCAATATGGCGCCCCGCTGCTGTGACCCCACGTGGAGTTGTTGCACAATAGACCAGCATAGGCTCCAATCGCTTGTTCGCTGGCGCCATCACTTACATGGCGTTGTAACCAGACAGCGCAATAGGAACGTACACATGGCATGCCCACAGCGCCAGGGTCAGAGGGCATACTGAGGTCACGGCAATGATGCAAGGCTACGCTGGCGCCTTGGGATGTATAGGCATCCTCTGGCGACTGCTAAGCAGAGCACCAGTGCCACAGTGGACTATCGCGCAGAAGTGCCACAGCGCCATATAGTGCCCAGTGCTGTGGCGCCACTGGCACAATGGTGGCCATGGCCAGAATCGCCTATCACGCTCAGCAGGTCTGCAGCATGATCGACGCCTGCGTAACCTGTCTGGGCATGCGCAATGCAGTGTAGCACACAGCCACAAACATGCGCCATCGGCTCAGCCGGACCTTCCCTATTGCGCTAAGCGCAAATACGCGATATTCAGCCGACATATGCAAATCAGTCGATCAGCCATGCAAAGGTGCAGTGGCGCGATTAGCATGTCATTAAAGTTGCGCCACACCTCATTTGCATGTGTTGTGCTATAAAAATGCGACACTGGGTTGTGGTGGCCAGATTTGGTTGTTGCAGCTGAGAGGTGAGTTACATGCTGTGTGATGCTCAGGACAATGCTCATGGGCAGGGGTGCTGGAGGATGTCACAGGTTGAGGGGGCTGAGCATGATGAGGGCACTTAGAAAGGGGCAGAGGGCACCCTTTCCATCAGTATCTGCCATGCGGCGAGGAAAGGGGGGGCTTCTGCCCCGGCCTGCAGCTATGCTCATGGGGAAATGCTGTGGACTGCACAGTGACAGGTGTCCACTTCCACCCATACAGATCAGCATGACTGATGAGAACCAGGCCGAGGTGTGGACGGAGGGCGTGGGAGGAGGCGAACTTCACCACAGCAGAGACCGAGGCCCTCTTCCAGGCCTACCTGGAGGATGAGCCGCTTTTGAGTGGGCGGAGGGGCACCCCTCAGCAGCGTGCAGCTGCATGGGAGGGGGTAGCTCTGGCCATCAACCTGCACGGAAGCCACCAGCACTCCGTGCAGGAGTGCCGCAAGAAGATGGGGTCTGACCACAGGAGGCTGAAGGAGAAGGTGGCAGCCTTCAGGGTGGCACGTGCTGCCACTGGTGGGGGACCACCAGTGGTGTTGCAGCTGACCCCGACCGAGGAGACACTGGTTGCGGCCATGCAGCCGAGTGCCATTGCTGGTGTTCCTGGCGGAGGATTCCAGACAGGTGGAAGCCCATCACTGCATGGTATGTCGCGGTGATGTTGTGGGGGCGCTGTTGTTCACATGCACTCACATGTACTCTCTTTCTGTTTCAGATCCTGTTCGTCTGCAGGAAACGGTGGTGGTGGGTGCTGACAGTGAGGCAGACCTGCTGGACCAGGAGGAGGACCTTCCACCTCCAGCCAGCAGCCTGCACGCAGCAGCAGGCCGGCTGGGCCAACAACTCGCCCGGCAGTGATACGGGAGCAGGGGTGCACAGCCTGTGTCACAGCAGTCTGGCATGCAGGTGTGCCAGCATGCTGCCTATGGCAGTGGCACGGACTGGCACTATTGATGATGGCAGGCCTGCAATGGCCAGTGATGTGTGTGTCCCACGAGGGACACATGGCAGGCCAGCACGTGCCCTGGGCCGTCCAGCTCCACACCTGTGTACCAGCATGCTGGCACAGTCACAGGCTGGGCCTGTCAGCACCGGTGGGGCAGCATCGGTGGCTGAGCAGGTGTCTGGCACTGTTGACAGCACAGGGTGGAACAGGTGGACCTGGGGCTCAGCAGTTGGAGCGGCAGCAGCAGTTGTACACCAGGCCTGGGGGACAGCGTCGGCAGTGGCACTTGTCCACCGCCCTTAGATCAGCCCATACCTGGTCCTGGCGAACAGCGGCCACCCTCAAGGGTGCTGTGCGGGACCATCCACACCTCAGGGTCACGATGCCATTGGGGCACAGTACCCTTTGGGCCGCCACACCGCTGCTGCAGGAGTCGATACAGCTGCAGGGGCGGGTTGCAAGGTCCGTGGAGGCACTGACTGTGTCCCTGGAGCGGCATAGCAGGGAGTGTGCTCGGACCGGGCCGAGATGGTCCATATGCGGACGGATGTGACCGCTGCCATTGACAGGCTGACCCAGGCAGTGGTCTTGTGGCGACCGCGTGACCACACTGTCTGGTGACCCTGTACCACGCACCGCTTTTGGTGCGCACTCCTCCCGTTCCGGCATCGTGCGACACCAGGCCTGTCGACGCGGGTTCTGCTGTGGGCATCCCGAGCACCCTGGTGCAAGTTTGTTTACGGGATGCAGACCCTGTGCGGGCAAGGTCATGGTCATGCACTGGGACCCTGGTGGTGCACTAGCACCACCCGATGTAACCCCTGCGCAGCCTGCCAGTGCTGCTAGGCCACGGGCCACCCACGCATCCATGATGACCGTGGGACAGTGCTCCCTGACTGAGCTGTCTCCCAATGCAGGCCCTGTCTGGTGCTGCCCTGTGTGCAATGTGTGTCATGGTGGGCAGTGCACTGCTGGGTGCTCTGCTCACCAAACTGACACACGGACCACCTGCACACTCTCCCAACTGCTGTCCACAGGTGCGTGTGGATGATTATGCCTGCATTTCACTGTACACCAAGGTGCAAGGTTGCCCAGGTCCTGACACACGTACGTGGACAGTCCAGGTGGTGAGGGTGGTTGGTGGTGCTGTGTGATAGCGTGTAATTTCCGCAGTGCTGTGCTGCTGCCCCTGTATGCTGCCTGGTGTGTGTGTGTGTGTGTTCATTTGAGTGCTCACCCCTCTCTGATGATGTGTTGGTATGCCTAGACCCTTCAACTCCCTGACCTTCATGCAGGTGTGTTCTCCTGTGTGCCTGTGGTTTGCGCATAGACAGTGTTGCCTGCACATGTCCCCTTGACTTACCTGTGTTGGGCGTAGTGCTCTTCTGCAATGGTGTCCCAGTGCAGCTGGGCCTGCCGGGTCAGTCTGGGGTCCCTCCGTCCTAGGGGGGGCGGCTCATCACCCATATCACCGGCGCCACTGGTGTCCCCATCGCTGTCCCCCTCTTGGACCTGTACGGCTATCCCATGGTCTTTGGCCATGTTGTGCAGGATGCAACAGGCCAGGAATATCCCACAGGCCTTTTGGGGGCTGTACTGTAGGGCTCCGCCGGAAGTGTCCAGGCATCGGAAGCGTGCCTTGAGTATCCCGAACACCGCTCTATGATGTTCCATGTTAGGCATGTGCCTCATTGAAACCGTGCTGCGCTGGGGTCGTGGGCGCCCGGTATGGTGTGAGCAGCCAGGGACGGTGGGTATCCACAGTCACCTGTGTGGAGATAGTGGAGATCAGTGTTAGGTCAGGTCCATGTTGCCCATATCCTTGTGTGCCACTACCATGGCACCTGTGTCATTCCACCCTTGCACAGAGTTTGCATTCCATACATGTGTACTCACCCACTAGACCTGGGATGTTCCCACTCTCGAATTGATGGCACAGTGCAGATTGGTGCCATATGAAGGCATCATGTGCTCCGCCAGGGTGTGTGGCACAGACATTGATGATGCGCCCAGTGGCATCACACACCACCTGGCAGTTAACACTCGAGAAGCCCTTTCAGTTCCGATATGCTTGCCCGTCGGGGCCAGGTGGCGTGCGAATGGCCACATGGGTGCAGTCTATGGCACCTAGCACGCCAGGCATTTGTGCTACCCTGTGGAACTCCTGCATGTTTGCTGTACGCTCTGCCACGGTGCTGGGGAAATGGATGTACTCTGCAGCATGAGGCAGCAGTGCGCTGAGGAATTGGGTGAGGATGCATGATGTGGCCGACTGCGTAATGCCTGTGGTGTACCCTGTCGGCCTCTGGAAGGTGCCCGTGGTGCGCAGGCACATGCAGGCTGTCACCTTGGTCTCCATGGACAGAGCATGACTCCGTCGTGAGGGTGCCTGCATCACATCACTGCACAGCTCACTGAGCTGTCTCAGTATTGCCCTGTTCAGGTGGTACCAGGCCACGATCTCGACATCGCTGTACAGCTCGTAGCTGATGCGGGCATGATACCGCCTGTCGGGGGTGTACCGCCGACGGGCCCCTCCACGGCCACGTCCCCCTGCAGCATGCTGTCTCACCCCCCTCATTACAGCCTCCATGTGGAAGCTGACACTGTCCATCTCCCTGGCTTCTGCCCTCCCCCAGCTGCTGTTCCTGTGTTACCCCCACTTCCCACTGCTGCTTCCACTGCACCGGGCACCCCCCACTGGCCTCTCTGTCCTCCAGGACCCACTGTCCCTCTCTGTCCTTCCTGCTCCTGTCTATGTCTCTCTCTCTCTCTGTCTCTCTCCCCCGGTTTGCGGCCTGCTAGAGTTCTTGCGCCGCTCTCTTGAGCCTTTTTATTTTGGCTCACATCCGTTCAGCGATCCTCCGGTTGAGTCCACTCTTGCGCATTGCGCAAGTGTTCAAATATCGCATATGCACTTTATGCATGGACCCGCCTCGGTTACGTACATGCCTCATTTCCATTGTGCTGTGGCTCAGCGTGAGCTTTTCGTGGTTAGCGAATTGGCTCCCTCTTCTCAATATCGCAGAATGGCGCATTTGAGTTGGCGTGACGCCAAGCAACCCTGTTGCGCATGGCACAACCCTTTTGAATATCTGGGCCTAAATGTCTAACCCATTGGGAAGAATTCAAAAATAGACCATCCTTATACTGTTGGGATGGGCTACACCTCAGCAGAAGATGGAGTACAATACTAGGGCAACAAATGAATGCCTATATAAATTCCCATTTAAACTAGACAAAAGGGGGGAGTCTGGGAACTCATCTCATTCTCTAGTTAACAAAGCTAACCTACCACAAAACTATAACTTCAATATATTCAGATTTAACGCCAGATCTATGACAATTCCTAAACATGCTGAATTAGAAATACTAACACACACTTTAGATTTAGCAATAATAGCTATAACTGAAACTTGGGGGAATTTAGAAAAAACCTGGTTAACAGAGATAACTGGGTATAAACACTTCTTTAAAAACAGAAATAATACTAAAAAAGGAGGTGGGGTCAGCTTATATATAAGAAATGACCTAAAACCTTATCAAAAAGACTCCAACCCTGGTCTAGAAAGTGTATGGGCATATATTCAAGTTACAAATTCACACAAAATACTGATAGGTACCTGCTATAGACCACCAGCTTCTGACCTTGAAACCACCAAACTAATATCTGAGGAAATACAGCAATTCTCTGACAGAAATGACATATTAATACTAGGAGACTTTAACTTGCCAGCTATAAACTGGATTACATCAACTGGTTCAAATCTGCATGACAAGCAATTTCTATCTGTTGTGACTGAACAAGGATTAAAACAGAAAGTGAGTGAGCCAACCAGGGAAAAAAACATATTAGATCTAGTTATTACCAACCTAGAAACCCCAATATCTGAAGTAATAATATTGCCGCCAATTGGAAACAGTGATCACATGACAATATATTTTTCTATCCAGCTACCCTCACAACCAAAAATAAATAACATTAAAGTAAAACAATACCATAAAGCAAACTTCACCCTTATCAAGCAAGAGCTGGGAACAATCAAATGGGAACGCATTTACCCCTTTAAAAAAAAATGAAGCATGGAAAACAGTAAAATAAAAATACTAAAACTTGATAAAAACATATTCCTGAGAGACTTAAGTACAATAATAAAGGAAAAATTCAGTGGTTTAATAAACATATAAAACCTTAATATCTCAAGAAGAAACTTTTTCCAAGCTTAAAAAGACAACATTATCTAATACAGATAAAATACTAGCATCCTACAGGAAAACAGTTAAAAAACTTAAAAAACATATAAAAATAGCAAAGCGTAATCTCGAATTCAAGATAGCTCACACAAAAGATTCCCATAAAGCTTTATATTCTTACTTAAACAAGAAAAAAAATTGTAATAACCAAATTGGGCCCCTGGTCGTAAACTCACAAACCATTACTTCTGACATAGAAACAGCTACTGAACTTAACAATTACTTCTCTACTGTTTATACACATAAATCAGATACTGTTATTATTCCCCCTATCATTGATATAAATACAGAAAAGATTTCAGAAGAAGATATAAAAAATGCAATCAATACACTAAAAAACATACAAGCCCAGGACCTGATGGAATCAGTTCTAGATTCCTAATAGAAACAATAGACAAAATTATCCATCCATTAAAAATACTATTCAACAAATCACTAAATGAATCATCAGTGCCAAATGAATGGCGCACTGCAATAGTAACACCAATTTTCAAAAAAGGCTCTCAATCAAAAACTGAAAACTATAGGCCCATAAGTTTGACGTCCATCCCATGCAAACTTATGGAAAAAATTATTAAGACCAAAATAGAGCAAGAACTAGAAATATTAAAAATAACTGACTTATATCAGCATGGGTTCAAACATGGTTTCTCTTGTGTAACTAACCTTATTTCTTTCTATGAACACATCAGTTATCATTTAGACAACAATACACCAATGGACGTTATATTACTTGATTACAGCAAAGCGTTCAACAAAGTTTCCCATTCCTTACTGATTAAAAAACTTATTAAAATAGGATTGTCACCCTTATTAACTTCCTGGATAAATCAGTGGCTGAACAACAGAACTCAGCGAGTCAGAGTAAACAATATAACGTCCAGAGGAAGGGGAGTGAGTAGCGGGGTTCCCCAGGGCTCTGTGCTGGGGCCTGTTCTCTTTAATCTTTTCATAGGGGACATGTATATATCTAATAATAACAAAATGGTGAAGTTTGCCGATGACACCAAAATTGGGGGTAGAGCTACCAGTCGAACCAAGGATTCAGGGTTACAAGCAGAATTGTTGCTAATTGAGCAATGGGCATCTACAAATGAAATGCGCTTCAACATCTCTAAATGTGCAACCCTCCATCTAGGAAAAAATAATCCACTGCAAACTTACTATTTAAACAAGTTGGCCATTAAAATCTCTTCAGTAGAAAAAGATTTAGGCGTCTTAGTTAATAACAACTTGTCCTCCACATCGCACTGTACTAAGATAGCCAACCAAGCAAAAATCACCCTCACAAGAATCAATAAAACATTTATAAATAAAACTGAACAGTGTCTGCTCCCACTCTATAGATCCCACATCAGACCATACCTGGATTACTGTTCCCCCTTGTGGAACCCTTATTTAATTTCTGACATTAATAAAATCAAAAATATCCAACATAAAGCAACAAAATTAATACCTCATCTTTCCAAACTTGATTACACTACTAGACTAGAACAAACAGGTTTACATTCATTATCCCAAAGGAGACTTAGAGGGGATTTGTTATTACTATTCAATATCACAAAACACACAGAACAGATGCAAAACTGTGGACTAAAATATTCTACTAGAAAAATAGTTGCAAGATTACACAATAAACAATTGGAGATTATGAAAGCAAAAACAAATAAAAGAATGAACTACTTCACTATAAGAGCTCCTGAAATATGGAATAGATTACCTCAGGAAATAGTTGATTTACCCAACATTACGATTTTTAAAAATAAATTGGACAAATGGTTAGCCAATCAGGGATGTACTCAATGATCCACACATGTGGAGGACAAATCACGATGGGCAAACCGCCTTCTTTTGTCCCATACTACCAAAGTACCAAAGTACCAAAGGTTTAATTTAGGACATTTTGGGAGTCACTGTTGTCATATGAAATTCCAACATTGTTTCCCTGTATTCTCTTTTTTCGATGCCTCTGTCAGCGTGGTGGGCATATGTTCTAACAGCAACTTAGCATTTATATTTCTCAGTCAAATGTATGGAATTTTAGGCAAGCATTTCACATTTCAAATATTATAAGGGCATGTCTGCCATGGTTAAACCAAGGTTTTCAAATTCAGTTTTTTGTGAAAACTCCCCTAGGAAGATACAGTGGCTATACAGTGTGTGCGGTGGGGTGGGCGAGCAGGCAGTATGTGTGTGTGTGTGTGTGTGTGTGTGTGTGTAGGGGGAGCGCGCATGAGCAGGCCATATCTTATCGCTGCTCACTGAAGTGTAGCTCCCTCTTTCAACTGTACTCCACTGCATTTTCGAGGCTGTCATAGACAGCTCCAGCAGCCATTAGAGAACTGCAGCCGTGCCTGCAAACACACTGACTGAATTGGAAGAGGGCTGCCACACCTCTGAAAACTCAGATGATAGCACTATGTTTCTTGCACATGCGTGCAAGCAAACATAAAAAACTATTTTATAGCTGGGTATAATAGAGTTTATAGGGTTAACAGTGACTATCTTGATGTCCCAAAGTGAGTAGGTGGTGGTGAGATATAGAGCTGAGTCTCCTAATACCAAAGTTCTGAAACCAAGTCAGTGGGATACATTGCTTGACTCACATGGTAAGGCCTAGTGACTCAAGAGAGCTCTTAAGGTTATCCAGCATCAGTTTAGTGATGTTCTTCAATCAGTTTTGCTTTTGGTATAAATATGCCACACTTCAGGCAGTTTGTTCACTCAGAAAGAATGCTTCACAATTAATTTTATCACCATTATGATTATAATTTTTTCATCACTCCTTACTTCTCACCTGCCCCCCCCCCCCAACCAGGCATGCATGGAAATATACTGTTACGGCTTACTCTGCCTTCTTGGCCAAAACCTGAAAATCATTTTTATTTAAAATATCAGAAAAGTCAGTTTAATTTTGGTTTTCAATTCGGAATTCTTGGAGTCTACTCTTGAACAATCTAATCGCTGTCCTGGAGGTGAACTTTGTGCATTTCTACTGTACTTCCAAGTGTTAGAGGCAAGTCCCATATCTAAATCCTCAGTATTGATATCTACACATCTTCACAGACTTAAGAAAAGTACTGCAAAGGGAAACAATGCACTACACTTTACCATCCAGAATGACACAGAAAGCATCCCGTTGGACATCATCTGCACTCCAAAAACAGGATGAGATTTAACTCATTGCACCACAGTTGCTTCACAGCCCATCACACCCCAATTTCTGGGATGGTTGTTTTCAGGTATGGCCGCTCAATAAGGTTTGCTTTGTATGCTGCCACAGCTGTGAAAATGATGCAAAATCTGCTGCTGAATACATCAAACATGGATTACCTAATTTGTTTCTAAAGAATTTTTGAATGTTTTTATGTAGTTTGGGGCAAAACCAAGGAATTCTTTGAGTTCTGTGGAATGTAATTTCTCTGAAAAATGTGTTTTCAGCTAGCCCAGTGACATGCACTTGGCACCAGACACTTGGGCTAAATCCCAATACTGACACTGTGGTGCAGCATGAGGGGAGTGCTACACTCCTGAGATACCATCTTTTGGATCAGAAGTTAAACCGAGGTCTCATCTGCCTGTTCTGGTGGTAGTTCAGGTGGATGTTGGAGATTCAATGGCACTTCTTGGAAAGAGTAGAGGAAGTTTTTATTGTGAAAATCATACAGTGCATAAGGACAAAAGAATTACCACTTTCATACAGTAAAACTAATAAAGAAACTTGAATACAAATCAAAGTATCATCAAAATTAAAAATATTTTGTTTTAACAGAAAAAGAAAAAAATGTGGGGGCAAAAAGGAAACATAAGGAAAATAGTAATGGAAACAAAGAACTTAGAATGTCAGTAATTCATACTTAATTATAGTAACCATCCTTTGCAATTTTTCCATAATACTTTCAACTGTTGTGCATTTCAGGTCTGCAATTCATGTAAATAAACCCTTTTTACTTGTGTCAATATAAAATGAATAGCCTCAATTTGGGCTAGACATTATTGTTGCTAGATCAATTGGCATTTAGTCTGCCAGATATTATATTTTATGATATCACATATTACTCGAAAAGTGCTTGGATGGTGTACCTAGTATAAGTACCTCATATGTAATACTTGTAAAGTCTGGGCAGGAAACTGTATGTGCTAAGAGAGACCAAAAATGATTAATACAAGAGCAGTCAAGGAATAAGTGCTCCTGAGTCTCCAAAAGCATATTGCACAGATTGCTAGGGCAATGTCTTTCTGCCAGTGGTTTATGTTTATGGTTGTTTCTCACCTCCAGTTTACCATGACTGGTCAACCAAATGATGTCCCATATGTGTTTTAGCACCCTCATATCTGTGAGCTGTCTAATAGTGTCCTGAACAATCTGCACTGTGCTTTTAGGAAATTACAGTATCTCCATAAAATATGTTAATAATATCCAGTCTTACAGTGACTGTCTCATGCCCAGTTTAATCCTATCAACTATAATCTTCCAAATTCTAATTTTAGTTAAGGATGTATAAACATATTGTGGAATCAAATCTTTATGCAGTCTAAAGTTTCAACTGTTTGTCTGCCATATTGGAAGAATAACAGTAAACCTCCCTCCGCTCCATGTTATGCATGGAGAATCTGAGTTTTGTAATACTGGGGTGAGATTAGATGCCCAGAAAAAAGCATGGAAAAAAACTAAAGAATTTACCATTCCCAGACCACCTTTACTAATGGGTGTAGTGTTCCTTTTAAATGGGTTTAATCTACTACCCCAAATAATCCTAAAGAAGATACTGTATAACTTGGTTGCCAGCTCGAAAGGAGGGGAAACACTGAGCTTAAATACAATAGAGTAGGAATTAAAAAGGTTTTTATCAGGTAAACTCTTTTGAGTTTAGAAATTTGTATGTTTTTCCATCTAAGGATTTTATTTTCACACTCTGCTAATTTCTTCTCCCAATTAATGTTATCCAGTGCAAAGTCCCCAAATTGTATCCCTAATATAGTAATTTCTGTGACTACAATAATACCACATAACTGTGTCAACCCTAGTTGCTGTGTATTTCCAATGCAAATACCTTTGTTTTTTTTGTTTTTTTTTAATTAATTATTGCTCCAGCAATACACGAATATTCATGTAGTATGTCCATGGCTATCTCACATGCTCTTTCATCTGTTAGAAATTAGCAGAGATCATTTGCATATGCCATTATTTTCAAGGAAGGAGTGTTCTGTGTCAACTGCATTCCCTGTACAATAGGGGTATGAGTGATTTTCCTTACCAAAAGATCAATGCAAAATACATATAATAATGGGCTGAGGGGCAACCCTGTCTGATCCCTTTTGCTATCTGTATTTTCCTCCCAACTATCCCATTCACCAATGGATGCAAGTGAGCCTTTGAGTACAACAGCCTAATCCACATAATACATGTATCTGGGATTCTGTAAAACTTTAATGTACTAAATAAATAGTCATGGGGTACCAGGTCGAACACCTTCACCTTTTGTTGGTCTAACGAAAGTACAAACCCATGAAAAGTATTTTAATTTCCCCTGGAAAAAAAACTTCTCTTATGCTTATTAAATTGTCCTTCATATTTCTGCCTGGTAGAGCACATGTCTGATTTTGTGTAATACCTTTGAGAACAAGTTTGCTTAATCTATAGCATAGAATGGATGACAATAATTTAAGCTCCACGTTCATTAAAGAAATAGGCCCCCAATTCTTGATATCTAATCTATCGCCTTTTTATGTAATAAAATTAAAAAAGCTTTTGCCATATCATCTGCTATCTGTAAATGTCTCCAAATCTCATTAAATGTCTCCAGTAATACAAGAGCTAAAATATAAATAAATTGTTTATAAAAGTTTGTACTTAGACCATCTGGCCTGGGGGGGGGAGTATTCAGTTTTATTTTTTTAATAGCCTCTTGAATTTCAGAGATCTGTAGAGGCTTAGCCAGTTCAAATTGTTCAGTTTTAGTAAGATCCTCTATACCTGTTTGAGATAGAAAAGCATCTATATCCCCAATGGTTTCTGCAGGGACTCCAAAGGTATCGTTTAAAGCATCAGAAATGGTGTCTGTAATTTTATGAAAATCAGTATGAATGTGTTCTTGTCTGTCCTTCACTGTCATCCAGACTTTGTTATGCACCCTTTTCTGGGAATCTTTGAAGATGTCCAAGGAATGTTTTGTACCTTGTGTATCTAGGGATTGCTCTGCTTTTAAAGATAAAGGTGCATTTGACTCCTTGTTTTCCATATTCTCCTATATGCATATGTAAATCTACTGTGCATAATATCTGAGTCAAAGCATTAGTATCATAGTACATCTTAGAGGTACTACCTGATTTATCTTTTTGTTCCAAAGGACAATTAAAGTCCCCCCCAAATAATTGTCCTAGTTGTATGCAGGTATGGTTGAAGTAATTTAAGCAGTTGAATTCTAGCAGTCTTTGTCTATGGGACATAAACAATTCCAGTCCGAACTGCCTGTCCTGCATTTATGACATCCAGTAAAAGTGCCCTGCCTGGTTCTATTTCCATGATTTTCTGGCTTTGTACTGGACAGGAAATAAGAATCCCCACTCCAGAGCAAAGCTCTTCCCCAAGGGACCATACTGAAGGACCCCATGGCCAGGATTTTTGTGCCTGGTATATATCTGTAGTGGTTTTTAGGCCGGTTTCCTGTAAAAAATAATATGTGCATCTGAATGTTGTAAAGCACTAAAGGTGATGCTACACCTCTTGTGGTTTTTAATACTATTCACATTTAAAGATGTGATATTAATATTGTCCCCAGAAGCGTTATGCATGAATCAAAGGTTAAAGGAATAACATTCACAAGAGTATCATGATTTTTTCCGGATTTTCTTTTTTTCTTTCAGCTTATCAATAGAGTCCTCATCAATATTTGAGTTGTCTTTTGGTGAAGAAGTAAAGGAGGATGCTTCAGAGTCCTCCCCTCATCTGCAGTGTGATATTGCAGAACTATATATTTATTTTGAATACCTGTTGTATCTTTTTTGCAGTCTTTGATTTAGGAGTACTTCTAGTGGAACGTGTCTTCTCTTTAACCAACTGATATTCCTTCCTTGGTGGAGGGGGTGGATTTCAGTATTTGGTACAGATTCTGGTGCTGGCGTGGCCTGCCCTTTACAGGTGGAACCCCCATGGATACATTTGTAGCTTCCATGACTAGTGTTACAGAAGAAGTGTCGGTGTGCTCTCACTCCTCCTCTACTGGTGAAACAAATGTAGAAGGAGCCTCAGACAACAAAGATTGTCCTGTTTGGTGGTCCGTAAGTGATTTTAAAGTTTGTGGTTGTGCTGCTTCCTCTTGGTGTTGTTGTTGTGCTTGCCCTGCCTGTGCACTATGAGCAATGTCATCTTGATTATAGAATGTGCCTCTATTATGAACAGCCCATGGGCATTAAAGAAACAAATGACCAATCTCATCACATAAATTGCATTTCGGTGGGTTACAGCAACATGTATTTGCATGACCAGCTCTAAGACAAAAACTGCAAACCATAGCGTCACAGGCATTACCGAGGTGAGAAAGAGAGCCACATCTATGACAAGTCTTTGGCTGGCCAGGGTAAAAACAAAACTCCCAGTCTTGACCTGTGTAAAAACAACTGAGTAAATGCATAGGCCCACTTTCTGCCATCCAGAGCATGATTTTGATGTTCCAACCCCCTGTCCAAATGCTGTCAACATCCATGATTGGTGTAGGCTTATCCAGTACATCTGCTTTTGGTTTTACCCAGTGTAGAATGTCCGAAATGTGGACACTCTCATTTCAAAAAAGATGGTAATATTGTTAACAGCAGGTCTAGTAAGGGGAATAACTAGGAAAGTGATCCGCAAAGGTATATTTTCTGTTGATGAAACTTGCTCCAGAATCTCTCTAACTGTTGAGGAGTGTTAAAACATATCAAATATGGTATCTCCAGAAATATGGATTAATGTTAATATGTCTGAGGCCAAAAATCACGTAGAATCTTTAAGATATTTCCTAGCAACATACACCCTGTATCTCCCATAGTTCATATTCCCTCAAGAAGACTGACTTTATCCTCTTAGACGTACCAAGGACTCGCACCTCCTTTGGCAAAAGTGCCATCTCTTACGCACTTCCAACTATCTGGAAATAGCTCCAATCTGTACTGAAACTCTCTAGCATTGTCTCAGTCAATTTCTTTAAAACCTTTGCTTCAACTAAACTATAAAATACTTGCAGCTGTTCCTAGCCCCCACTTGACTCCCAATTCCCAAATCAACAGCTTCCTTCCAGATTCATTTCTACATACCTCTCCTCTTCCTTCCCTACCATCCCATTACTCATTCTTATGGTCATCCTTACTCTCCATAATCCTCTGCACCTATCTTCCTTCTCCCTCCTCCATAACATTCTCCTCCTCATCTCCCTCTCCTTCCCCTTGCACCTATCTTTTACTCTCCTGCCACCTTACACTTCCTATTGCTCTTGTTCCAACTATTCTGACTGTACATTTTTTAATGTGAATGAGTTATACAGGTTATGTTATAAATGTTACCGTTTTTTTTTTCCTTTAAGCACTATGTACCATACGCACCTTATACTTTTTGCACCAAGATTCTATGTATGTAATTTCCTTTGTCTGTATACATTCCTCAGGACCTCCTTGTGAATGAGCTTGCTCAATGGAGTTTTCCTGCAATAAACTTGAACTTGAAACACCCTATCTAGAGGTGTATGTAATCCCCCTTTATATTGTATAAGGACTGCATTCCGTCTAGTAGTAGATTTCCCTAAATTAGTGAATAAATCAGACATTTTAAACCTTGGGTTTGGTTTAGACTGGCCTTATATAGCATTTGAAGCCTTAGGTGTTGGGGGGAACCTTGCTCCTGACCAGCAGGTTCTGCATTTGGACCCTTAATAGCAGCAGATTCCTCAGTATCAAATAATTCAGCCCAAGAAGCGGAAGGTAAAGGATTGGACTCCTTCTCTATCCTTACATTAACTGTTTTACTCCTTTGATCACCTTTGTCAGTATCTGTTACATTTGTATTCTTTAAGCCTTCAGCTGGCACAACCACCGTCTCCTGCATAACATTTTCCTCAACTATGGCAGTGTCTACAAAGTCCTCCTCTGTCCTGAATGCAGTGCCATCAATGACAGGTGGAATAAAAACTGAAGTACCTGGTTCCTGAGCTCCTTTTTAAGGGCCCACATCTGTGGCCTACTGGGCCATTGTCCTAGTGTTATCAGTAGTAGATGCTGTCACAAGAGCTACAGGATGTATAATGTCATCCTTGTTCCGAGATTGTCTATGTCTTTGTCCCTATAATTTCTGTGGGGAATTAGTAGAAATAATAGTTGAGGCAGAAAGAGCCGCACCTGGGAGCCACTTTGTCCCATCCGCTGAGTGATGCCATCCGACATCAAGCAGTGCTTTCTCTGCTGTCCAAACATCTGCAGTTGAGGGTGTATGCTAGGTATTATCCTTTCACTCTGGTACGGGATCATGAGGCAGCCAGGTGGTCCCCCGACCGGGAATCAAAGTACTTGGGACATCAGTACCAGCAATGATTTCTTTCTCAGTGTTCAGTGCAGCTTCAGCAGTCACTTCAGTTGCCAGCAAATTCAACAGCCAAGCTCTCCTTTCTGTTGCATCCAGTGGCATCTGAATTTCCATGCTTTCTGTCACTGCTGCAGTGGCAGCCTCCTTGAGAATCTCCCCTAGTCTGTCTGGAAAGCAATTGTCCATAGGAATCATAATATTTTTTTCTCTGCCAATATCCTGTTGCATTGGTGTAAAATCCAGCTCAGTTATCTCCATAGAGCTTTAAAATTCCATAGACCTGGTGTTGGAGCGCAGCACTCCTGAACCTCCACCACCTCCACCTCCTCCTCTGGTATGGTCAGCCATCATGCCAACTGGAACATCCACAGCTCCCCCTACTGCAAGTGTAGGGGTGTTTATTAAGGGAAAATAAATCAAGCAATAATACACTTCATGAAATAATACATGAGTCATTATTGTTTCTCCAAAAACATAAAAAGGAAAATTAATAGCATCAATAACAAATGAAAAACATGGAGGCATAAATAGATACATAGATACATAGATACATAGACAGTGTCGGCAGATAAGGGCCTATGGCCCACCCAGTCTGCCCATTTGAGCTTGTAAGTTCAGTTTGTTTTCCTAGAAGTCTGTTGCCCCTTACCCCTGACCTCCAGAATTCCTTTATGTCTATCCCATGCATTCTTAAATCCCATGATTGTTTCAGTCCCCACCACTTCCTCTGGCAGGGTGTTCCACTTATCCACCACCCGTTCTGTGAAGAAATTCTTTCTCATGTTTCCTCTGAATCATCCTCCCTCCAACTTCATCCCATGCCCTCTAGTCCTGGAACATCTTTTCGCTAAAAATAGTGTTTTCCTGCACCCTGTTCCTCCCTGTAAGATACTTGTATGTCTCTATCATATCCTCTCTCCCTCCTCTCCTCCAGGGAGTACATGTTCAGTTCCTTCAACCTGTCTTCATAGGACTTGTGATGCAATCCATGCACCATCTTTGTTGCCCTCCTCGAACCTTCTCTACCCTGTCTATGTCCTTACGTAGATATGGTCTCCAGAACTGTACACTGTACTCCAGGTGGGGCCTCACTAGTGTCTTGTATAGTGGGAATTATGACTCCTTTCCTGCTGGTGATGCCCTGCCTATACATCCCAGCATCCCATTTGCTTTACCTGCTGCCTTGTCACACTGTTTCCTACCTTGAGGTCATCAGAGATGACAACCCCAAGATCCCTTTCCTGCTTGGTGCATGCTATATCCTCACCCCCAACTGATATATTGTGCCAGGTTTTGTGCCCCATATGCATTATCTTGCACTTCTTGCGTTGAATTTCAACTGCCAAACCCTGACCATTCTTCAAGTTTCTGCAGGTCGCTTCTCATTTTGTCTACACCCTCTGGTGTGTCTACTCTGTTACAGAGCTTTGTGTCATCAGTGAACAGTGAAATTCTGCCTTCTAGGTCCTGTGTAATGTCACTGATGAAGATGTTGAATAGGACTGGTCCCAGCACTGATCCCTGTGGTACCCCACTGGTCACTCTTCCCTCTGTGGAGTGACAGCCATTTACCACCACCCTCTGTGTCCTGCCGCCCAGCCAGTTACCTACCCACCACCCTACTGTCCTGCCCACACCCATATTCCCCAGTTTGTGTAATAGTCTCATGTGGCACAGTGTCAAAGGCCTTGCTGAAGTCCAGATAGGCCATGTCCACTGTCCTCCCTGATCCACCTCCCTAGTCACCCAGTCAAAAATTCAATGAGATTGGTCTGACATGACCTCCCCTGGTGAAACCATGCTGCCTTGGGTCCTGTAGTCCATTGACAACTAGATGTTCCACCAATCTCTCCTTCAGTAGTGCTTCCATGATCTTTCCCACTACTGAGGTGAGGCTGACTGGTCTGTAGTTCCCTGCTTCCTCTTTGTTCCCACTTTTGTATAAGGGACTACATCTGCTGTCCTCCAGTCTTTGGGTACCTCCCTGTTTCCAGTGATCAGCTAAACAGGATAGCCAGAGGTTCAGCTACCACCTCTCTTAGTTCTTTAAGGACCCTGGGGTGCACCCCACCTGGCCCCATTGCTCTATCAACTCTTATTACTTCTAGTTCCTTCAGGACCCTTTCTGGTGTAAAGGGACTTGTGTCCATTTCTGCACCATTCTCACCCCTTGTACTCCCTTCAGACCCATTACCCTCCTCTTCCTCAGTAAAGACTGAGCAGAAATACTTGTTCAATATGTCAGCTTTATTGTTGTCATCCTCCACGCGGCCCCCATCCTCCCCCTTCAGTCTCACTATCCCTCCCTTTGTCTTTCTTTTTTCACTTATGTACCTGTAAAAGGTTTTGTCCCCTCTACCTACTGATTTTGCAATGTGTTCTTCTGTCTGAGCTTTGGCTTCCCTTACTGACCTCCCTGCCTCCCTTTGTTTCTCCTGGCACTTCTCCCTATCCCCTTCTGCCTGTGTCTTTTTGTATTACCTGAAGGCAATCCTTTTGGCTTTCACTTTCTTTGCTACCTCTTTGGAAAACCATAATGGTCTCCTCTTCCTTTTCCTCTTGCTAACCTGCTTAATGCATAATTCTGTTGTTCTTGTAATCCCCATTTTAAATACTGCCCACTGTTTCTCAACCCCTGATTCCTGTCCCATTCCCTTAATGCCTCTTCAAGTATCTCCCCATTTTCCCAAAGTCTGCCCCCTAAAATCCAGGATACATGTTTTTGTGTGGTTTGGTTCTGCTCTTTCTGTGATTTCAAACCACAATGACTGGTGGTCACTGTTTCCAGGTGCTCCCCCATTACCCCATCACACTGTCCCTGTTTGTGAGCACAAGGTCTAGTATTGCCTTCTGCCGAGTTGGTTCCATGACCAGTTGCTTGAGGAAGGCACCCTGAAGGAGTCCAGGATAAATCTGCTCCTTGTTGATGCTGCTGCTGGGATGCTCCAGTCCACGTCTGGAATATTGAAGTGTCCAACCAGTATTACCTCACCATGTCTGCCATCCTTTGCATGGCTAGCATCAGCTCCCTATCTGTTTCTTCCTCCTGGGCTGGTGGTCTATAGACCATACCTGTACGGATGGCTGTCCCCATTTTCCTTTCCTGGTTGACAATCACTTAATTCAGCTGTATAATAAACATAAACAAGCGTTTGTCAATGCCAAATGTTGTCGCGCTGGCATTGGCATTGGCAGTGCCAGAGCTAGAGATGCACAATAGGAATGGCAGTGAAGTATTGAAGTGACGCCAACCCCACCCTGTAGAGAGCGACAGGCATTTGGGTGTGCTTTGGGTTGTCATCTATAACGCTCATGCCATTGTACCTCACCCTACCCTGTAGACACTGACAAGTGTCAGGGTATGCTTTGGAGTCTTTGAGTGTTATACTTACCCCATTTCATAATGAAATACGCTGATGTGGGTGCAGTATAGGAGCGCGGGGTGAACTTTGTGGCCGAACAGTGCAAGACACACCACGATGCCTGTCAGCGGCTGCAGGGTGGGGGTAAGGGTGGAATGGAGTGAGCATTACATCCGATGATCCCAAGTCACACCCTGGATGCCTTTCAGTCTGTACCGGGTGGGGTGCTACAGTTGGAAACCCTAACACCGTAGGCGTGTGTTGGTAGTTTCACTCCACATTTTCAACATGAGCTGCTTGTAGTTGCAGAAACACATTTTGGTCAGGATGTGAAAAATGGCAGCTGTGCTGTTCATAAGGTGGTGTGAAAAAATGGCAGTGTTGAAAATCTGGCACAGAAATATTGCAAATTTGCAAAGTTACAAGGGTGCATGGAAACTGCGCAACGCACCCTTGCAACATAGTCACTTTATGGACTTTCGGCACCAAATTTTCAACATAGGCATTTTAGGACCTCTGCTCATGAACATTGTCACCGTCATTTCCTCAAACTGTCCCAAAAAGTGATTTCGCACAGCGACCATGCTATTCTGCGCCAGATGTGTGAAAACACATTTCGGGCAGGATATGTAAAATGACAGCTGTAGTGTTCATCAGGAGGTGTGGAAAAATGCCAAGCTTGAAAATCTGGAGCGAAAAAATTACAAATTCATGACGTTATGAGTGTGGGTATAAACAGTGCAACGCATGCTCGTAAAACAGCCATTTTTGGGAGTTTTGTCACTAAATTTGCAACATAGGCTTTTTGAGAGCTCCCCTCATGAACAGTGACACTGTCATTTCATTGATCGAACCCGAAAGGTGATTCTGTGCAGTGACCACGAAATCACCTTTCGGGACCAAATAACACCATGACAGTGCAAGAATTCATGAGGAGGGGTCCCAAAAACGCATGTTGAAAATTTGATGCCAAAATTCCTAAAAATGCCTGAGATATATATCAAAGTTGCAAAACCCTATTTATTTCATTATACAGCTTACGGCATTTCCTCAGTTTGTGGTTGGCTTTGAAGAGTGCAGACGTATTCCGGTCCACCAAGATCGTCAGCATACTGAGGTAAGTATAGGGTGGGGGTGGAAGGTAGGGTGCAGTGGGTGGGTGCGGTTGGGGAGCAGGGAGATGGCAGGGGACCATTTTTTGTTTCATAGGGACAAAAAAAAAATAAAAACATTGCAGGACCATTTTATGTTTTCTGGGGCATGTGGCAACTGGGGTGGGCTCCCAGTGTGCCAGTAGAGCCTTGTTTTTTCTTGGGGGTGGCAGCTGTAGCCGATGGGGTAGTGTGCACCCCCGTCAGCATACAAGGAAACTGGGGGAGGGGGATTCGGCATCCCACTCGGCACATAATAAATGGGGGGGTTCTTTATGTCGATAGGGAGCGGGGTCCCCTGTCAGCACATACATTGGGAACAGGATAAGCCGACAGGGGGATTGGGCACCCCTGAAGTGGCAGTTTGGTGGGCAGTGTGCTGCCATGTTTATGTCGGGTAAGCACGTTGGGACATCCGCTGCATGTGACGAGCTTTGCTCGCATTGCAGTGGACCTTTCCTTAGATTTGCTCACCCAGGTGGTGTGTTGCCAGCATACAGGCTGATTGGGGAATGAGGGACGCACCTACTGATGCATGCCCTGCATTCACTCAACAGTGGCCGTGCCTCCAAATCTGCACTACATCAAGTTGTTGGCTGCACAAGCACAATAGCATAAAAATTGGGAGAAAAACAAAACATCAAAACTCATAACATCATTCCCTTTTAACCTTAAGGGGGGGAGGAGGTTACAATATTCTGTATCATTGATTTGGGAACCTATTTCAACATTGTCCTATTTGAAAATATTCAAGTAACTAGTACATCTGAATTTGTCACCCACGGCATATTTCTCCATGCTGCCATTTAATTTCTTCTAGTCATTTGCTTTGATTCAGTAATGTATATTACCTATAATTCTATATTTATCATTTTAATCAGTTCTATATGCGAGACCAACTTTTTCTGTAATGTAAACAAACTTTTACTATTCCAGATATACCATTTTATAACCAGTAGGACCATATGTAATATGCTCTTATGCCACTTATTTGCTGGGCTAGTATATTGTCCAAACATCAGTGCTTCCTAGATTACGGAAGCAAACCAGAGTTCCTTCCATTCTTTAGAGAGAGTAGCCCAAAAACCAATTATAAAGGAGCATGTAAAAAAAAAGATGATTATTGGTTTCTAGTTCCTGAGTGCACTGTGTTCTACTATACATCCTGTCATCCAACTGTTTGTGTTTGTGGTTTGATTTTACAGTTATCTTGGTATGGCAACTTAGCCAGTGAAGATCCCACATTTTGTCTGGTATTCTCTTTTCTTTCAACAGATGTAAAAGAAATGTAAGGTATCGGTTGGTAGACTGTGATGAGGATGACCGCGATTAAGCACTTTCAAAAAGGGTGACTCAGTCACGGCACCTGTACACGGAGCTACTGGACAGGGAGAGCGACCGGATAGTGGGGGTCTGCGAATATAGCAACAGGATGTCGCTATATGTACACATGTGGGGGGGGGAGTAAGCACGCCATGCGATGGGCTGAAGGGGAGGGAGGGTTTGTGAGGTGTAGCATGGGGTGGGCTGCTAAGCTGGTCATGTGGCGTGGTGGATTGGTGGCTGGCTAGGGTTGGGTGGGTGCTGGGTTCAGATCTGGGCATGTTATGGTATTTCTGCGCTAGTCCTGGATTTTCTATTTTTTTTGGTTTTGCACCCCTCCCGACATGCACCCCCCCTGGAGTTGAGAATCCTTTAGTGGGGGGGGCACAGCCCCCCACATAAACAAAAATATCTATGTCTCCAGTGCCGTTTTGTTGTGTCCCATGGTTGTACATCGCCAAAATTGATAGTCGGTGATGTACACTCACCCTAATGGCGATCACCTTTCTGTGATCTCCATTATGACATGGAACCATATTGATCTCAGCACTGGGGGAATGTAATTTCTTCCTGAAAATGCTGTACTTGGATCTAGGTATATATTTCCTTTCTATGTTTAGTAAGTATCATCTGACTTGTGACTTTCCAAATTTTTAGTTTCAAGAATATTTTTCTAGTGTATTTTGGGGTTGCCATAGAGCGCCCTAATGGTCCAATTTGGCCCTGTTCTCATTGGTGAAGCCACTGTACATGAGTGGAACAAAAAAGTAGTCCATCCTTGTCCGGTGTAAACTAATAAAGGTTTCAAATTTGTGCTAAAGAACATACTGTAGAAGAAGGGGATGGGTTTACCATTCCTAGACCTCCCTGTGTGATTGTTCAATATGTTCTATTTTGTTTGATGGGATTGAGTCTGCTTCCCCAGACTGCTTGGAAGAATATACTGAGTATAGTGGTTTCTAGTGTTTTGGTGGAGGAAATATACAATTAACATAAAGGAAAAGCAGTATTAAATTGGATTTGATGAGCTGTATCCGTTTCTTATTACTGAGTTGCCATCTACTCCATTTCACAACCATTTGTTTACCCTGCTGGATTTTGGGTTCCCAGTTCACAATATTTAAGTTTTCTGTGCCATAGGTAATACCTAGCATGCATATTGGGTCTTCTGTTATCTGAATTCCAGCAATGTTAGTCAGGTCTGGGTATTCTTGGCCTAATTGCCTGTCTGAGCATTTTGCTACATTTAAAGCGGCCCCTGAATTAGAGCTATAATTTTTACAAATCGAATAGCTGCTTCGGCTGAGTGTGGATTGTGTACTAGGATGCAGATATTGTCTTCATATGCTATTGCTGTATATGGTGTCATAATCTCAGAATTTCTGATACACCTTAGGTTCGGGGAAGAATTTAACGGTCATAAGAGTGGGTCTATGCAGAAAGCAGAAAGCAGAGGGCTCCGGGGGCATCACTGTCTGACCCCACTGTGGACCAGGAGCATAGGTCCCTTCCATCAATTAAAGATAGATGTCACTGTTGTCATTGTATATAAGCTTTTAATCCAACTGATAAAAGGTAGTGGTATACCATACTGTTGGAGGACCGACCAGAGGCAAGTATGACTCATTGAGTTGAATGCATTCTGTTGAACTAAAGGCAAAACTAGTCCAGTTATTGTACCTCTATTTCCTTGCTCAAATGGTTCAAGTAGCAAAATCAGGTCATCAGTTATCTTCCTGCCTTGAATGGAACAGGTCTGGGCAGATAATACGAGATGTTGTGCTATTTTTAATAGTCTGGCATTCAGAATGTTAGTCAGTATCTCAAAATCCATTTTCAGAAGGCATATAGGCCTCCAATTCTGAATATCATGCTTATCTCTTTTTTTTTTGCGCAAAATTGTTAAATGTCCATTTTTCATCCTGAGTGAGGGGGACTGATTGTTCAAAATATAAGTAAAAACACTGGCTAATTCTATGGCCAATTCCTTGCCTATGAATTTATATAGTTTGCTAGTTACCCCATCTCCACCCGGCACCTTGTTTGATAAGGTATTTATAGCTGTTTCAATCTCTTCTGGCTGGATGTTTTGTATTACTTGGGCAGTATGTTCTGCTAGGCAGGTAGGGTTTTCTAGAGTTAGAAAAAAATTCCTCAGGATTTGTAGACTGTGTCTGTGTAGGCCTAAAAAGTTGTTGAGTATGCTGTGTTACAATGTTTCTTATTTCCCGTGTGCCTGTACATAGTACATGGTTATAATCCCATAAACCATCCATCTGTTTTTATGTTTGCTTGCACGCATGTGCAAGAAACATAGTGCGATCATCCAAAATGCAGTGCCGTACAGTTAAAAGGGAGAGCTCTGCTCTGGTGAACGCGCTCCTCCACACACAGCCTTTTAGCACACATATTGCATGCTCATGCACCCCCCCCACACACACACACACTGTATAGCGGCGGTGGTGCCCAATCCCCGTCGGCTTCACTCTCCAAAAAAAAGCTTAGGTGCTACTGAATTGGGGGCCCACTTCAGTGGCAAAAATTGCTATGGCCGATGGGGTGCCCAATCCCCTGCCAGCCCAGGCCCCCAAATAGCCTTCTAGCTGCCATGCTGGGAGCCCACCCAAGTGTAGCAAACGTCCCGAGTCGTCTTCCTAAAAAAAAAAAAACTAAACAAAAAAAGTTCCCTCGGTGGTCTCTCTGCCCACCTGCGCCCACCCTCTGCACAGTCTGCCTCCCCACACCCTCACCTCACCCCATACTTAACTCCGGAGTCCGGCGCGACGATCTTCCATGGACCGGGAACACATCTGCACTCTTCAAAGCCAACCGCAAACTGAGGAAATACCGGTAAGCTGTATAATGTAATAAATAGGGTTTTTTCAACTTTGATGCATATCTCAGGCATTTTTTGGAATTTTGGCACTAAATTTTCAACATGGGGTTTTTGGGACCCCTCCTCATGGATTCTTGAACTGTCTTGGCGTTAATTGGGCCCGAAGGGCGAAGGGTGATTTTATGGTCACTGTGCAAAATCACCTTTCCGAGCTCATTAAGGAAACAACACTGCCAGTGTTCATAAGGTGGGCTCTCAAAAAGCCTATGTTGCTAATTTGGTGAAAAAATTCCTAAAAATAACTGTTTTACGAGTGTGCGTTGCGCAGTTCCTACGCACGCTCATAAGTTTGTGAATTTTTAATATTTGCACTCTGGATTTTCAACATTGCCATTTTACCACACCTCCTTATGAGCAGTATAGCTGTGATTTTTCACATCTCGCTCAAAATGTGTTTCCGCACATGGAATGCACAATGGCACAGTCGGTGTGCAAAATCAATGTATGGGACACATTAAGAAAATCACAGTGACACTGTCCATGAGTAAAGGTCTTAAAATGGCTAAGTTGAAAATTTGGTGAAAAAATTCCTAAAATTGACTGTGTTACGAGTGAGCATTGTACAGTTTTCACGCACCCTCGTAAGTTCATGAATTTGTAATATTTTCAGTCCAGATTTTCACCAGTAGCATTTTTCCACACTTCCTTATGAACAATATGGCTGTCATTTTTCACAACATGGCCGAAATGTGTTTTCACACTTTCAGCGCAGAGATGCGTGGTTGCTGTGGGAAATCATTGTTTGGGACAGATAAAGAAAATCACAGTGACACTCCTCATGATCGGAGGTCCCAAAATGCCTGTGTTGACAATCTGCTGTAAAAAATCCCCAAATTAGTTACATTACGGGTGTGCGTTGCACAGTTTCTATGCACGCTCGTGACTTCACCATTTTTTTAAATATTTTTACTGGAGATTTACAACATTGTCGTTTTTTGCACCCCATGAACAGTACAGCTGTCATTTTTCACACCCTGTTCAGAATGTGTTTTTGCACCTGTGGTGCTAAATGTCGTAGTCGCTGTGCATAGGCAGCTTTTGGCTAACAAACTGATATTGCCACTATTCATGAGGTGGGGGTCACAAAAAAACCATGTTGAAAATTTGGAGTGAAAATACCAACGAATGCCTGAGGTGTTAGGGTTTCCAACCATAATGCCCCACCCTGTAGAGAATGACAGGCATCAGGGGTGTGACTTGGGATTCTTGCCTGTAATGCTCATACCATTCCACTCCCTGCAGCCAGTGAGGCATTGAGATATGCCTTGGACTCTTCAGCCCCAAAGTTCCTCCATTCTCCTATACCGCACCCATCTCACTGTAGTTCCTGATGGAATGGGGTGCGCATAAGGGCCAAAGACCCCAAGGCACTCCGTGACACTTGTCAGTGTCTGCAGGGTAGGGTGTGCTGAAATGGAGTGGCTGTTATGCCTGACAACCCAAAGGCACACCTCAATGCCTGTCACTCTCTGCAGGATGGTGGTGGGGTTGGCTTCAGTTCAATACTTCACTGCCATTCCTATTATACAGCTCTGTAACTTCTACACTACCAATGCCAATGCCAGCAAGCAAACATTTGGCATTGACAAATGCTTGTTTTGTAGAGTACTCTGCTGCAACATCTGCATTCTGCTGTTGTCTGCTGTTGAGTTTGTTGGTCTGTCTCTCTACTCTAGTCTCTGTCTCTGTCTCTGTCTCTCTCTCTCTCTCTACTATCTAGTCTCTCTCTCTCTCTCTCTCTAATGACACGTTTTTTGTTGTTGAGTACTCTGCTGCAGCATCTGCACTCTGCTGTTGTCTGCTGTTGAATTTGTTGGTCTTGAGTCTCCCCTACTGTCCCCCTCCTCTCTCTCTCTCTCTGTCTTTCTCCCTCTCTTTCTGACTAAGGAAAGACAATGAAAAACATTGTTTCGTTTTTGGATTTTGTTGGGGGAATCTCTCTGCACACACAGACAGACACTCACACAGACACATATGCACACACACACACACACACACACACACACAACTGTCTCCTTTCAATGCAAAGCCCCAAATGTGATCAATGCACTTTGTTTCCTAGGGATGTCCTGTGGTGGCTGACACACAGAATTGGCTAGAGCATGAATCAATCACAGAACAAAGACCCTCACTGGTTGGCTCCCTTCAGTGCCCTGGTATCACAAGTGTTTGCCTTTGTTGGTCACATGATGGTCCAGTGACTTGGGAGTATTCATTAGAGATCGGGGGAAAATAAACACTTTTTTTATTTCTGCACCCTGCCCTGCCTTGTTTAGTGACTTGCATGCAGTACTGGTGGTGAGAGTGTTATTTCCAGACCAGGCCACTCTTCTGAACCTGGTCAACTCAGCAACTCAGGTCAAGTCATAAAAGACTCAGTATTCCTGGTCAGAGCCGAGTCAGCATGGTTTCAGGTGGTTTGGAAGTGTGGCAGAGCCAGTCTGCCCCTCTCTAGTTAACTTGTACCTAACTCCCAGTGTTTGCTCATGTCTCTTGGTCCAGTGGTCCACTGGTCCTCCAACCTAAAGTTGTACAGCTTCACAGTACAAATCAGATCAAGTCATTTGCCCTCACTTTGCCCCTACTAGCTGTAAAACTGCAGTCAAGGCAAAGGTAGTTTAGCTAACACCTTTCTGAGATCCAAGGTGCCTTGTAGAAAATCTCACTGAAACAGAGATGTCACTTTAGAGTTGAGCTATCCTAGATTAATAAACTGTATGTATATTCTTGATGCTTGCCTATCTAGCTCTGTTTGTAATTTGAGAATGGGAGGGAGGTGCAGTGATAAAGATCTGTGACAAAATGGAATGTGGTACGGTGCAATGATTTTAATTTCTTATTGGTAAATTACAGCAAGGGATCTTTTAACCTAGAAAATGACCACATATTGTTGGATTAAAGTACAATCCTAGTTGTGATTAAAGCAGAAGTGCTGTGGCTCATCCCACTGAACTACGGCAGTTGCTCGGTGGTCCCTCATCCCAGCAGGATTCTTATCCTGTACAGGGAAGAGTGAGAGGGTTCACTACCGCTCATACATCCTTTCATGGTTTTGCACCATCTCACTGTTCCCTACTGCACTGTTCCTGTTACACGGTTATGTCATGTGCTTTAAAGAGTACAACATATTGACCTGGTAGGTTGGCGAGGTCACCCGGGAAACTCCCCTACTTGCCTGCAGGGGAACTTCTGGCCATCTGGATGGCTACTTCATCGAATCCCTTGGAGAGGATGGACGGACAGGAGGTGGGGGAGATGGTCTCCTCCTCTTCCTCCTTAGCAACTGAGACTGATTGTTTTTTTGATGCACCTGTTTCAATGGAGGATATGCAAGAACAAATGGCAGATGAAATTATGCAGCAACAAAATCAAGAAAGGGACTCACTCTTGGAGACTCCAGCCTTAGACAACACGGAGACACCAGCAGAAAGTGTAAAGATCTTGACTGAGCTCCCAACACCACCGTAAGAATTACAGGCACTTCTACAAGCAGAAGAACAGCACTTTAAGCTAAGACAACAGGAACTGCTGAATGCAAAAGCACTCCAACAGAAACGGCAGTTAGCAATGCTAACACCGGCTTCCTTAACTTCATAGGCCCAGCTGCAAACCTCTGATGCAGCTGTAGTGCACACATTAGAGCAGCTCCAGCCTCAGCAATAGGACACTACATGGACATCGGAGACAACTGCACAAAGTACTTTCTCTTTCACAGCAAGTATCAGTAAAGTGCCTCTTTTTGTCTTCAATGGCAACCTACAGTAGCACAGAATAATGAAGGGGTCACGTCAGGAATGGCTATCATGGATACCGAGGTAACTGGCCTAAGATGGAACCCCAATACTACTATAAATAATTCACTGGACTGGTCTGTGGACACTGTCCTGCAAGCAGCAGGGTGGAAGAAATCCCATACAACAGGTCAATGGGTCTCTGTTCCCTCTCCCATAAAAATGCCTGGTAGAGAGGAACAAACACCTATAAAAGAAGCAGCTAACATCGTGATTCAGGGCTCTGATATTTCTGACATGGAGCTCGAAAAGGTAGATAGAAACAGAATTTCAATCAGTACATCACCCCTTCATTTACCAAAAGACTTACAACTTACCTAAAATCTACAGCTGTTTTTGCCAGGACCCCCCAAGTGGGGAATCCCATGGGGACATCTACAGCTGTAATGCAGGACACTCAGGCAAATGCTATGCCTAATCTATCTGTCAATAACTCGTTCAATGTACAGAATGAACAACCACACACAGATCAAGCAGATCCTAACTCCAGCAGAAATAACTCTAGATTGTATGCGTCACTCTTCAGAACACCCACGTATCCAGCCAATCACCACAATGCAGTGAGATTAATCTACAAAAGGTGGAATGGATATTTTTATGGATAGATTATACATTGCGAGATCCCTATTATTTATTTATTTATTTCATACAATTGGAATTTACAACCTTCGAGTCAAAGACTCATTTGCAAAGACTCAATATCAAAGAGTGCGTAAGACAATAACAACATATATGCATAAGAATAATGAGACAGTCTAGGGTTAGGTAAACTCAGTGTTGCATAGTAGTTTGAAATGCTATCTGGGTAAGGTGTGGTTACCCATCATTAGGTTGTCCAAAAAGTATCTATAGAAAGAAACTTTGGTTTCATGGCCCAGGGGATAGACCCCAAACAAAGGAGATGAGGAGAGAAAATGGGAGGCTAGGTTAGGCACAGTCACAAGATGAGAGTTCATGGAGGTGAGTTTTTAGGTAGGTTTTGAAAAGGCCTAGTCTGGGCTCAGAGGAGATGGAGGGGGAGCCATTTAGCCAGAGAGGGGCACAGTGGGAAAAAGCTCTTTGGCCCAGTAAAGTCCTACAGTGGGGGATGATGATGGATGGCTTGGAGGAGCTTCTAGAGGTTTTACAAGGGAGGGATGGAGAAATAAGGGGGTGGAGAGCTGAGGGGGGGTGTGTTTGAGGAGTATTTACTTTGCCAGAAGACAAGTGTGGTACTTGAGTCTCCCATCAAAGCTTAGCCAGCTGGAGAGATTATAAAGATCACAGGTGTGAGTGTAACTGTTGCAGCCAGTGACTAAATGACATGCTTTGTTCAAGGAAGTTTTGACACAGCGGAGGGCTGTAGGGTCAGTGGTACCAAAGATTACTATACCATAGACCAGTAACAAGAGGATCAAGGAGGAGACTGCAAGACAGATGGCCTCAGGGGAGAGGCAATGTTTGTGGTGGTACAGGAGGTCTAGCCTGGAGTTTAGTGCAGCAGATAGTTGTTGGATATGTGCGTGGTAGGTGAGGGATGAGTCTAGTGTGATACCCAGGTATTTAAAGGTGGCTACTTGCTCAAGTAGTTTTTTTTTTTGGAGTTAAGAATGTTTAGTAGCGTGTTGGAGAGGGGGCTCTGTCTGTGGGCAAATTTCATGGTTTTAGTCTTTTTATAGTTTAGGACTAGTCGGTGATCCACAAATCACGATTCGATTTAAGAGAAATGGTTCTGGAGGATATGTTGGAGAGTTACAGGGTTTGGGTGGCTCTCAAAGATAACAGCATTGTCTGTGTAATGCAGAGAGGACAGGGCAGCTGGCAGACAATGTGGTACATATCTTCACTTACTGAGTTCTGTCAGAGAGGTAGATTCTAAACCAGGACATGGTTTCCCAGGATAGGCCCAATGATGTTAAGGACTTGAAGAACAGGGAGTGATTTACGGTTCTTTATTACTGCATGCTCAGCAGCTGAAATCTACATCTTAATTCATGTTTTGGGTGAATCTATGTTTGATATATATTTCAAACTTAATAATGGCTTACAAAAATTCTGGGAACAATATCAAGCATTAAAAGCTTCACCACTGTGGGCACCTTTTGAAGCAATCATACTATCATAATAGATGCCAGCAGAGTAGGCCTGCTGGTCTATCAAGTCTGCTCATGCTTCAGTACCCTGATTGGGTACCATAGCCCTCTATCTGTCTCTTTCCACTGTTACTCCATCACCCAGTCCTGCCCCGGAAAACCAGCCTCTGCTTCACCCTTTGCCTACACCTGTCCCACCCTCTCTTGAATCCCTCCACCATAGCTGCCTGTACCAGCTCCCTGGGCAGCACATTCCACAGTTCCACCACTCTCTCTGTGAAGTACCTCCTCCTCCTTGCCCACTAATCCTACCACCCTCAATCTTCCAACTGTGTCCTCTGGTGATTGCACCCTCCTTTGGTCAAAAGATTCTATCTCGGCTTACCTTATTTACTCCCCTAAGGTACTTGAAGACCTCAATCATGTCCCCCCCAGTCCCTCCTGTCCTCCAGTGAGAACAGATTGAGCTCCCCTAGTCATTCCTCATATGTCATATGCCCCAGGCCCCGGATCATTCTGGTTGCTCTCCTCTGAACCCAGGAGTTGGATGTCCCTTCTTAGGTGTGGCCTCCAGAACTGCACACAGTACTCAAGATGTGGTCTAACCAGGTTGTTGTACCATGGCAAAATCACCTTCCTGTTCCTTGAGGTAATCCCAGCATCCTATTTGCCCTGACCGCAGCCCTTCTGCACTGCTCTGAATTATTCATGTTAACATCCACCAAGACTCCTAGGTCTCTTTTCCCTGCCATGGACTGCAACTCATCCCCCCCAGGGTGTACACATAGTTGGGGTTTTCCCACCCTAGGTGTAGCACCTTGCACTTGGAGGAGTTAAATTTAAATTTCCTGGTGCAGGACCACCTATCCAGAGTATCCAGGTCCTCTTGCAGGGCCAATTTCCCCTCCTCCCCCTCCACCACCACCCCCATCTTAGAGTCATCCACAAAGAGACTCATTTCACACCTGATACCTTCCCTGATGTCGGAGATGTATGCATTAAACAGGAGTGGTGCTAGGACTGATCCCTGTGGGACCCCACTTATGACCTCCCTAGGAGATGAGACCTCCCCTTCGATCACTACCCACTGAGTGCAACCTGAAAGCCAGTTTCCAATCCACCTAACCGTCAATGGGCCTACTCCCATCCCCCCCAACTTCTTCCTTAGGCCAATGTGAGGGACCGAATGAAATGCCTTGCTGAAGTCCAGGAACAAGTACATTCACTGGTCTCAGTCCTGTTCACCAAACCTGCTAACAGAACATACAATAACCATGCTATTTAGAAAGTTGGTAACACTGACTCCTTCATTTCTGTATTGGCTCAAGCAAAGATGTACCATGCTGGGAAACCCCAAAGCAATTTTTGACAATGAAGGAATCTGGACTGGAAGATGGAAAATAAGAGTAGTTTTAAAAACTATGGAAACTGGACTCCCAACATTTACCTAACTATTTTTTCTGGGGAGGGATAGGGGTGTTCTGTTTTATGCAGGACAACCTAAAGCTTGTTACCGATGCAGAGCCACTGGCCACATAAGCAGCCTTTGTGACAGGCTGAAGTGTACACTGTGTAACAAACTAGGTCACATCAGTAACCAGTGTAGAAGTGCACAAACATGTAACCTGAGTGAAGCAAAATGGCTCTCTTATCATACATGTCCTCGGGTAGCACACAACCAGGCAGTCAAGTTGATAGTGAGGAGCAGCAGCTATTAATAGCAGTAGCATAGAGGAACAGGAGTAGGGCAGCCCCCCTCCCTGTTGTTAGATTAGAACCAGCCGAGGAAGAAGAAAAGGCTGATCCTCCCCCTTCAGCAGCAGTACAGCAAGATGACATAGCTCTAGGAAGAAACCACCCTGAAGACAGATAGGAGGTAATTTTCTTACAGTTTTATAAACTGAACCACACATTTCCTTATACACTATCAATGTCAATAATATTAAGAACTCTAAGAAGAAACTAGCTGTCTTTTCTTATTTAAAATCACTGCATGAAGGTATTTTCTTCCTACAGGATACCAGGTTGCATACCACCATTGATCTATGACAAGCCATCACTCAATGGCATGTAGGACCCTCATATTGGTCTATGGGCCCAGACGCCTGTTCAGGTGTAGCCATTTTATTTTTCAATGTTTCAATACAGCTTATCAAACTAGTTGATTTAGTCCCAGGTAGGGCCCTTATACTAGATGTCAAAATACAAAATCCAGTATATTATTTTGCTTGATCAATATATACATGTATGCTGCCCAAACAAAGGCAAAAAGGATTGAACTCTTTCAAGCAGTGCAGCCATATTTATATTCCTCCCAAAATGTAATTCTTGCAGGAGATTTTAACTGTGGCATTTTCTTAGCAGATAGGGGTAGGAATTCTAAAACAAAGAAAATCTACTGTGACATGGTTTTTCTAAAAAATATGATACAATCTACCAACATATTAGATGCATACATGTCTGCAGTAGGGAAACCAGACCCCACATTTCAAAAAGGGCCTTTGGGCACAAGAATAGATTATTTATTTATTACACCTTCACTACACATACAAACAGTATGAATACTGGTAACAGAATTCTCAGATCACAATATCTTACAGTTAAAACTGGGTAATATTAATACTAATATGGGGGCATGGACCAGGGACCTGGAAATTTAATTCATTCCTGTTGGATAGAAGTGAAATCACACAGACTTTAACCCTATTTTTCAACAGCGCGGAGATCAGTTTACATTATGTACGAAGACCCCATCCTTGGTGAGAAGATACTATTGTAGACATTACAAACCTCCCCAAAACACATAATAAATCAATTTGAGATGAGGAATACTTCCAATATTTACAAAACAGAAAGCAGTTACAGAAACTTTTAACTCCACCTTTTACTACTGGACAGAATTTTGGTACACAAATTCATAATATGAAACAACAAATTACCAATTTTCATACACAACAGGCTCAAAGGCTACAACACCAACAAAAATTTGATTTTCAAGGGAACAAAGAAACCACCTGCCCTTATGAAAGTTGCAATAACAAGAATAAATAACAAGCATTTGTCAATGCTGAATGTTTGCTTGCTAGCATTGGCATTAGTAGTGTAGGAGTTAGAGAGCTGCATAATAGAAATGGCAGTGAAGTATTGAACTGAAGCCAACTCCATCACCACTGCAGATAGTGACAGGCATTGGGGTGTGCCTTTGAGTTGTCAGGCATAACGACCAGGCTATTTCACCACACCCTACCCTGCAGACACTGACAAGTGTCACGGTGTGCCTTGGAGTCTTTGGCCCTTATGCGTAGCCCATTCCATCAAGAAGTACGGTGAGATGGGTGCAGTATAGAAGAATGGGGTGAACTTTGGGGCCGAAGAGTCCAAGGCACACCTCGATGCCTCTCAGTGGCTGCAGGGTGTGGGTGGGGGTAGAATGGTATGAGCATTGCAGGCGACAATCCCAAGTCACAACCCTGATGCCTGTCATTCTCTACAGGGTGGGGCTTTATGTTTGAAACCCTAACGCCTCAGGCATTCGTTGTATTTTCACTCCAAATTTTCAACATTGTTTTTGTGACCCCCACCTCATGAACAGTGGCAATATCAGTTTGTTAGCCGAAAGCTGCTTATGCACAGCGACTACGGCATTTAGCACCACAGGTGCAAAAACACATTCCAAACAGGATGTGAAAAATGACAGCTGTACTGTTCATGGGGTGCAAAAAAATGGCAATGTTGCAAATCTGCAGTAAAAATATTTAAAAAAACGGTGAAGTCACGAGTGTGCATAGAAACTGTGCAATGCACACCCGTAATGTAACTAATTTGGGGATTTTTTACAGCAGATTGTCAACACAGGCATTTTGGGACCTCCGATCATGAACAGTGTCACCATGATTTTCTTTATCTGTCCAGAACAATGATTTCCCACAGCAACCATGCATCTCTGCGCTGAAAGTGTGAAAACACATTTCGGCCATGTTGTGAAAAATGACAGCTATACTGTTCATAAGGAAGTGTGGAAAAATGCCACTGGTGAAATTCTGGAGTGAAAATAATACAAATTCATGAACTTACGAGGGTGCGTGGAAACTGCGCAATGCTCACTCATAACACAGTCATTTTATGGACTTTTGTCACCAAATTTTCAACATAGCCATTTTAAGACCCCTGCTCATGAACAGTGTAACTGTAATTTATTTAATCTATCCAAAAACATTGCTTTCACACACCGATGGCACCATTGTGCGCTACATGTGCGGAAACATATTTTGGGTGACATGTGAAATATGGCAGCTGTACTGCTCATAAGGAAGTGTAATAAAATGGCAATGTTGAAAATCTGGAGTGAAAATATTGAAAATTTGCAAACTTACAAGCGCGCATAGGAACTGTGCAACGCATGCTCGTAAAACAGTCATTTTTAGGAATTTTGTCACCAAATTTTCAACATAGCCATTTTAAGACCTCTGCTCATGAACAGTGTAACTGTGATTTATTTAATCTATCCAAAAACATTGCTTTCACACACCAACTGCACCATTGTGCGCTACATGGGCGGAAACACGTTTTGGGCAAGATATGAAAAATGACAGCTGTACTGCTCATAAGGAGGTGTGGTAAAATGGCAATGTTGAAAATCTGGAGTGAAAATATTGAAAATTTGCAAACTTACAAGCGTGCATAGGAACTGTGCAACGCATGCTCGTAAAACAGTCATTTTTAGGAATTTTGTCACCAGATTTTCAACATAGACATTTTAAGACCTCTGCTCATGAACAGTGTAACTGTGATTTATTTAATCTATCCAAAAACATTGCTTTCACACACCAACTGCACCATTGTGCGCTACATGAGCGGAAACACGTTTTTGGCAAGATGTGAAAAATGACAGCTGTACTGCTCATAAGGAGGTGTGGTAAAATGGCAATGTTGAAAATCTGGAGTGAAAATATTGAAAATTCGCGAACCTACGAGCATGCATAGGAACAGCGCAACGCATGCTCGTAAAACAGTCATTTTTAGGAATTTTTCCACCAAATTTTCAACATAGGCTTTTTGAGAGCCCACCTTATGAACAGTGGCAGTGTCATTTTGTTACTTGGTACCAAAAGATGATTTCACGCAGTGACTGCAAAATCACCCTGCAGGCCCGATTAACGCCATGACAGTGACAGCATTCATGAGAAGGGGTCCCAAAAACAGCAAAACACAGCACTACCCAAGGGCTCTGAATAAACCCAGCTTTAATGAAAAGAATCCCAGTTCCACCACAAAACTAGCAACCAGCTCTATTTGAAATGTGCCTTTTTTATGGTGGAACTGTGATTTTTTACATTAAAGTTGGATTTATTCAGAGTCCTTGGGTAGTGCTGGTTTTTGCTGCTCCTTCAAATTTTTTTATTTATTTTATTGAAATCTAGGCTTACAAATACCTTTGAGCAGGAACTGCTCATTTACAAAGGTTCCACGTCGAAGGAATGGGGGAATACATACATACACAAGTCGACATATTAATACATAGTTACACAATAAAAAGAAGCAAGAGACTGAGGCTTAGGAAATTCCAGTAATTCAAAATGTGCCAAATGTTAGGTAGCATGACATACTAGCCAAGGGCAATCTTAGAAATAAGTGCTGCAGGCAAGAGGGAGGGGTATGCAGGCAGGAAGGCCGTTGTCAGAGGGTAGAGGGTGAGGTAAGTGCTCTAAAGGGAGGGAGGGAGGGATAAAAGTCAGGAAATGCCCTGGGGTAGGAAAGGGAGAGGGGTGAGGGGTGGGTGGGTGAGGCAGGTAGAAGGGGGCAAGGCGGGGAGAGGTAGCTGTCAAGACTGACGTGGAGGGCAGTGAGCGGTGGGCCCCTGATTAGGCGAGGCAGTCACAACAACTAGTTGAAATGAGATGAAGTCAGAGTTGTCTCTTAAAAGGGCCAAGAGCAGCAGCAGTAAGAGTTTCTTTGTTGAGAGTATTGCACCACTGAGGTGCTCTATGGGCAAAGGCCCTCTGGCCCATGGTAGTCCGGCATCTGGGAATAAGGAAGGTTAGTTGTTGTGAACTTCTAGTTCACTGGCTGCTTTGGTGGTCAATGAAGAGCTTTTCAATGCCCTGGGGCATGACCCTGAGGAGGACTTTTTTGGCTAAGTGGCAGGTTTGATACTGTATCCAGCTGATGAGAGGAAGCCATCCTGCCCCGAGTGTACAAGTCACAAGTGTGTGTAAGTCGGTCAGCCTCAGTTAGCAGCCTGAATGCTTTGTTGAGTGCAACTGTAATTCTGCAGAGGGCAGAGGTGGAGGTAGAGCCATAGATTGCTAGCCCGTAATCAATGATGGACATAACAGAGCCGTTGATAGCCAACCGGAGAATGTCAAGAGTCATGCAGTGTTTGTGCCTGTAGAGCAGGCCTATATGGATGTTGGTGGCTTTGGCGACAGGATCTATGTGCTGATGGTAGGAGAGTGAGCTGTCCAATGTGACACCTAGGTATTTAAAATCAGGAACATGTTCAAGTAAGGTTTCTGTTTGGTTTAGGATGGTGAGGTCATGGGATTTGTACTTACTCCTGGTGTTGTAGAAGGTCATAACCTTTGTTTTGCTGTAGTTCATGACCAGTCTGTGTGACTTGAACCATTCTTCAATGCGCATTAATTCAAGCTGTAATTGTTTCTTGAGGAGTTCTGTGTTTTGGTGGTTGGTGAACATGACTGCATCATCGGTGTAGAGCAGTAATTTCTGGTGGCGGACACTGGGAAGATCATTGAGGAAGAGGCTGAAGAGTAGTGGCCCCAGGATGGACCCCTGTGGGACCCCTGAAAGGACTGGCTTTTCTTCTGAGGTGACACCGGCAATCCTAACCTGCTGGACCCTCTCCCCAAGGTAGCTTGAAAACCAGAGCAGAGCTTCATTGGAGAGCCCAATGTTTGATAATTGCTTGAGTAGGAGTGGGTGGTTCACAGTATCAAAGGGTTTCGTAAGGTCGATGAATACTTCCCCTACACAGTTTCCTTAATCGAGCGTGGCTATGGATGAAGCAAGTGAATTCTAATAGTGCAGTGGTGGTACTGTGCCTTTTTCAGAAACCATGTTGCGCAGGACACTGGATGTCGTATTTTTCCAGGTACTCGACTAATTGGTCTGAGGCGATGCACTCCAGGGCCTTAGACAATAGCGGGAGGATGGAGATAGGTCTGTAGTTGGAGTGCAGTGATTTGTCTCCACTTTTGTGTACCAGTGTGATGGTCACCCATTTCCAGCGAGATGGGAACTGGGACATCCTTAGTGATAGGTTGAGGATCTTTGTCAGGGGTTCAAGGACTTCTTCAAGGACAAGTGCTAACAACTTCAGGTCAAGGGAGTCACCACTGTAGCCTGCGTTGTGAATGGCTTTCCGAATATAGGTTCTGGCTTCATGCACTGGGATCTCCTTGAAGTAGAATTGTGGGGCAGGGTGTAGGAGAGGAGCAGTGGCAGGAGAGTTACTACCAGAGGGGGCATCAAAGAAGCTAGAAGGGAGGACACTATCCAAGTTGGAGAATGCATTGTTAAAGGTGTTAGTGATTGTGTACAGGTCAGATGTTGGTGTTCCATTTATGTTGAGCATGGTGGGTGGTGACTTAGGGTACTTGCCTGTAAGGTCTTTCAAGTTAATCCAAAATGTTGTTCCATCATCCCAGGAGTTGGAGAGCTTCCTTGAAGTATTTGCTTTTGGCACTCCTAACTGCCCTTGTGCACTCATTTCTGGCAGCTTTATATTTATGAATATCCCCAGGTTTGGATGTTGCATGGGCACAGTGCCAGAGATGGTTCCTATGTTTGAGTAAAGTGATTAGATCGGGGTTTATCAAAGGGTTAACTCTGCCCCTGACCTTCATCTTTTTGAGAGTTGCAAAGATATTGCAGGCTGCAGTGAAGTGGCTGATGAAAAGGTCAAAGGCTTGGTTTACATCAATGGCAGAGTCTATTGGTGTCCAGTCCAGGTGGCTTAGGTGTGTCTTTAGTAGCTCAAGGTACCCCTGCTTTAACACTCTGGTGTGCATTATTTTAGGAGAGGGCTTAATGAATTTGTTTGTCCAGGTACATGTGATAGATGAGTGGTCACTGATATCATCAGGGAGCATTGAGACTTTTGAGATTCATTCAGGGTTATTAGTAAGGATCCAGTCCAGAACTGTGTGCGACCCTGACCTATAGTTGCATCTGGTGGGGGTGGTAACAAGCTGGATGAGGTTCTGTGCCATGACAGCATCCTTGTAGTTTCTGCACTTCAGTGATAGCCAATTTATGTTGAAGTCGCCTAGTACTATGACTAGTTATAGACCTAGAAAGTCAATGATTAAGGAAAAAGCTCTATCTAGTACCACTAGAGGTGGCACTTCATGATATACCATTCATGCATATTGAGCTCCTTCATCAGAAAGCAGTGCCTTTGATGAAGACGAGATTGTAAATGTGCAAGCAAAAGATCACAATGTATCACAGTTATGCTCTTCCAAAGGTAATGAATCAGAATGTTAATACCGATGAGACAGAGGATGCCACCTGGGTTCCCCCATCCAGAAAGAAAAAAACACATACAACAAGCACCACCACTAGCCATAGCCATTATTGGAAAAAAAAAATCTATGATCATAGTAACTCTTCTGGGGACAGCCACAGTTTGCATGCATCAGGGTCAGAAACAACTGCCACCACAATTCCTGCAGTTCCTGGTGTGACGACAAAACATTCCACCTCAGTTGTGTGGAGCTATTTTCATATAATTCCCAAAAAATGAATGCTTTACTGTCTGCACCTTTTGTCATCGGGAAGTTAGCAGAGGGAATGTGAAGGGCCAGTTCGGGACAACATCACTAAAACACTAAAAATTCATTTGTACAGAGCACATCCAACCATTCAGCTGGGTAGCAATCCTGAGCAAGGGAAAATATCTGATTAAAATAATCCTACAGACAATAGTGATGGTGATGAGACTGAGAGACAGACCAAAGAAAAAAGCATGTTCAACTTCACTGACAAAAGTTTTTGAACAAGCTACAGCCTCGTCACTGCGGTCCCGTGGTTTTTGTCCTCTGCATAAACTAAACAGCAGACCATTACTGCAATGCTTGAACAAAAAACTGCCTACAGTAGATCACATCAAGTCACATTAATAATTAAGCAGTTAATAGCTGAATCTATTGCCAAGGACCTGCAACCATTTTCTGTGGTGGAGAATGATGGTTTTAGCGCCCTTTTTAAATGTTTTGCTCCACGTTACAACATACCAAGCCGTAAATATTTTGTGACTGTGGCTGTTACCGAAATGTACAAATGCATGCAAAGTAAAATAATATTGGCTCTTCAAGAGAGTGAATGTGGTTCTGTGCACCTGACCACAGACATGTGGACAAGATCTCAAATCATTGATTATATGTGCATCACAGCACACTGCATGTCACAATTGTCTTCAAACAACACCATAAGCAGCAGTGTGCAGGAAGGAAGACAAAGAATGGCAGCTCTTTGCATTACCATGTTTGGTAAGCATCACACCACTGACAATATTTTGGGAGAGCTGTGTGAGAAAATATCTGCATGATTAGAGCCCCTGGGAGTCAATACTGATTTTGTAGTTTCAGACTATGGCGCTAATATTGTTAGTGCATTGAAACATGGTGGTTTTATTCAAATTCTGTGCATTTTACACTCATTAAATATGTTAGTATGAGCTTTCCTTTCTAGTGACAGCAGTATTGTAACACAACTGGGAGCTGCAAAGAAAACCTGTGCCCATTTTAGTCAGTCTGTAAAATCACATGGTATCTTGGTTGATCTCCAGAAAAGAAAATTACTTGCCAATACAGCAACTAAAACAAGATATTCTGACTAGATGGAACTTATTGTTTTACATATGTGAGAGACTTCTCACACAAAAGAAGGCAGTCCATGTGTAACTCCCCTCTGGGGGCTTACCTTGTTTCTGGGGCTCCCGTTGGTGCCCCTTGCCCATTTTGGGCTGTGGGGGGTCCATTCAGCGGGACCGGCGACCTGGTGTATTGTTCTTCAGAGGTCAGAAGGTCCATGCATACACAGTAGCATGCTGCTTGCTCCATTTTGTTGGCCACTTTTGTGTGTTCTTCTGCCTCCCCGCTGATACTGACCCCATTGCCCAACTAAACGTGGGTCGGACACCTGGCGGAAGCAGCTGGAGAGGCCAATAATGTTTAAAGAACAGTGTGGGGAAGTGCTGAAAGAAAACAGGGAACCTATGAATATTAAATAGGCTCATACATATTAATGAACACTGTCACAACTCCTGGGGCTAGCAAAAATGGACGTTCTCCCTGGGGACTATATTTAAATGTGAATGCAGTCGCTTAATAGGGGATAGAGTTCCCTATCACTAACAGGAGAAATTATACAGTAAATGTGAGTACTGTAGCTGCAATAATTATTCAAAGTTGAGACTACCAAAAGACTTTATGGGACTGCATTGGAGCAACCATTTTAACAGTACTTTGACCTTCTCCAGCAGCCAGTCAACTGCTTAGGTGCCTGAAAGAGGACCCGAAGGATTTTTGGGAGAGGGAGTTTCACCAAATCAGGTGCCTAGCTCATACCCCAATGAACAATCAGGGAATATTGATCTCTATGGTTATTGATGATTGATGGGCTTGAAAAGCCAATCAGAAAACTGGATTCTCAAGTGAAAACCTAAGAACTTTCTGGGTGTGAGTTAGTCTGTTCCTGGGCTCTTCTTGAGTCAGGAAGCTCCTTTGTGAGTGGAACTGGACTGTGAGAGGCCTCATTCAGGTCTTGGCTGGAGATTGCCACTGAGGAAAAGGGATTTAAGAAGCAAAAGAGTGAGAAATATGACTGATTGCAGAACTCTCTGGGTACTGTTAACTGTGTTGCCTAAACTGGGGAGAATAGTTGATGCAGAGACCCCACACTGTGCATGGAGCTGAGATGACAGAACCGTGCTGTTTTTTGGGAAGTTAACCAGCTGCTGCAGATAAACTGCTCTATAGATTGGGACTTTAAAGTGATTTTGTCATGTTTGCTGTAGAAAATTGGAGCAGTAATCTGTAGGAGTTGTGAATCAATCTCCTACCATTCAAACTGCCAAAAAGTGCTGTTTTCCATAAAAAAACCAATTTATTTCTGTGCTCTGCTTCATTTGCATAACCCTGCCCCTTTTTTCTTTGTGCTGCAACCCCCAACCATGACATCATGCAAAGGAAACAGTTTTTATGATCTGTGTTGAAACAAATACTTTTGTTGGTCAGCCTTGGTATTGCTGACATACTTTTTCTTTCACAATTTTGGACTCATAGAAGAAGCTGGACACCAAAATAAAAGAAAACTAGCCTGACCCATAATTACACTCCTAAACTACTTATAGTCATTCAGGCCCTATAACATAAACATAGAAAAGTATCATCATACTCCCACATTCTGACAGGAGTTGCCACTTCAAACCTGTCACTTCACCAGCAGGCAGTAAAAGTCAAATAACATCTACACAGACTGGCAAATAATCGTTTTGCCCTGTCTGCATCACAAAAACGGTTTTCCAGAAACTTTTCTACAGACTGTACTGCTGTAAACACTACCGATATTGGAGTCTGCACTTTGGTAAAGGAGAGAGAAAAATCAGCTATGTACTGTACCCACAATGCCTTGCTACATACATGTACATAGATATATAGATGTTGACAGCAGATAAGGGCCTACAGCCTGCCTAGTCTGACCATGTGCGCATGGCACATGCTCAGCTTCTTCAGGCTTCTGTAGAACTAGGTTAATGTCTACAGATTAGGTGCTATTCTACAGTCCCCACTACCAAAATAAGGGATGGCACCTCTGAGTAACAAACATTTAAGTCAACTTTACAATTTAGCCAGAATTCCTTGTTGCTGTATGTAAAACATTGACAGTTCCCTTGCATGACATCATTCTGGGGGTGTGGCCTCACACAGAAAACTAGAGGGCAGGCAGAAACAAAAACATACAAAAAAAATGACTATGACAGATTTTTTTGCAAAACAAATTGCAGCTTCAACATCTGAAGCATGGGTGGCAATGGCATACTATGTGAAATAGGCATTTGTGGAATGTGATTAAATCAGTTTATTAATCAGCTGAAGAGGCAAAGAGACTCTGGAGTCAGGTGCTGGCCAAGTTGGGTGAATTTGCTTTGTGGACAGACCAGAGTGGTTGACAGCTATGTCCCAGCTGAAACTGTGTGGAAACCACTTTTGGACAATTTCAACCTTGGAAGCATTGAATGTGTGCGAGGGCTTGCCTAGCTCTGAATCCCCTACTGATTTCTATCGATTGGTTGCGAATTGAAGCTGTTGGTTAAAGGCCAGTACCCATGGAAAATCTGCACTGTTGTTTTATCTGAAGGAACTGCCTGTCTTCCAGTGTCTTTCAGATTCAGTGCAGGGACTGCAGAGGGCTCCTACTGCTTAGGAGTCCTCACCCAGAGCCTGGGACAGAACCAGCTAACCCCTTCCAAGTAGGACCCACTGTCTCAGGAGGTTACCATTGCTTGCTGGGATGCTAGGGCACCTACGACCCTTGTAGGGAGCCAGGCTGTGAAGCCACTCCTGGGTCTGGGTCTGCTGGGGCTGCTGTGGACCTGCCATCAAGCTCTGCAATGGGCCAGAAGCAGCTGAAGGCGACAAGTGGCCAGATCTTCAATCAAGGGGACAAGCTGCAAGACCTTCAAGCAAGATTCCACCTGCCAAGGAAACCAAAACATCCTGCTGTCTGCGCTGTCCTGCACCAATCGAGGGAGCTCCATATTCTGGACACCTGATAGTCACATCTCCAGACAGCTTCTGAGTCCTGTAAACCCTGAGTACCCAGGACCCGGTTCCTGGATCTGAAACAGGGGAGTTTGAGTCTAATTCAAATAATTTCTCAAGTTTTCAGGGTCCCAACTGCCAGACAACCTGCGGCAACATCCAGGCCTGCAACTGGTGGGTACCCAGGGACTTCACAGGGTGTAACACTGGCATCAGTGGGGGTGAGCAGCTGGGGGTGGACTGGCCTACAGGCCTTTATGTAATTGGTCACTATTTTTGCTACTAACCTTTCCTTTGTTCCACAGATATCCTTTTTCCAGTACCCTTTTTCCTAGCCCTGCCCCTAATAAAGCTGTGAGCTGGTTGTTGAAATGGCTGTGTCCAGTGAATCTCATTGCATTTTGCCTTCTAGTAGGTTTATGGTATTTGTTGGGAAAAGGTTGTTGGAAATCCAGTGTGCAGAGTGACTGGTCAGGGAGGTGGGTAGGTGCAGTATTCTGGGGGGGGGGCTGTACCAACCAGTCACCAGACCTACTTACAACTTCCTCTGGGTGGAGGTACTGCGCTATTATTTTTAACTTTGGGAAAGAACCCCCAATTGTCACCGTAGCAGGACCCAGGCCCCTTAACCTGTAAGAGGGCCAGCAGGCAGGGGTAGTAACCCATTGGCACACAGCACCTGGGCTACACAAGAATATACCCTAGAGCACAATGTAGCAGATGGTGGTGTGATTAATTCATTCCAGTGGGGCTTCATGGAGCATCTTACATTGCTCTTTACTCCCTTTGAGGAAGCAACTCGACAGATTAGCAAAGAGAATGCTATTCTAAGCCAGGTTATTCCCCGTCATAAATGTACTGAAAAGGAACTTGGGAGGCTATGCAGAGGATTTGAACAAACATGAGACATGTTTAGTGTATCCCTTATGGACTGATTGATACAGCAATTCCAAAATTGCAGTAGACTTCACAATATCACGACAGACAAACATTGTCTTCTTTGCACTCTTTTTGACCCTTGGTTTAAGTTGCAATGTTTACCTCCTTCAGATCTTGGTAATTCTTATCTCAAATATGAAAACATGCTGATTTCAGTAATTGCACAGGGAAAGGAAGGAACTGTATTTGACAATACAAGTGAATCATGTGATAGATGCTGCATCTGAAGATGCAACATCTATTGGTGGTGACAGCAATAATTTCCACTTTGTGTAGTCCTTCATCAGCATTGGGTAGTCCTGCACAAAGTCCTCTTTCACGGCCCTTGAAAAAGGCATGTTATTCTGAAAAGCAGACAGATGACTCTCACACTTTTTGGTCAAAATTCATGGAAACTAATAATTCAGATGTGTCTGTCATGGAGTCGCCTTCTTTGTCTTTGTCTGATATTGTAGATCCCTGATTACGGGAACCACGCATTAATAATACTGATGACCTTTTGAGTACTGGCTGGAAAAGGAAAACATCTGGCCTGCACTATCTGCCTTTGCTATTAAGTTCCTTATTGCACCCTCCCACTAGTGTTTACTGTGAGCATATATTTAGCACTGCTGGAAATGTTGTCTCTGATGGCCGCACAAGGCATATTCCTCAAAATGTACAGCACCTTACCTTCCTAAAAGTCAGTCTCAACAAATTCTTTTACCAGTTCAGTGAACAGTGGCAGGAGCATAAAAGCAATGATGATGAACAGCTGTAACAGGTGTTTCCTAATTAGGGTGCTTCTTTGATAGTGTTTGAAGATGATGGTGATGATATTACTTAATTTATTGATTTATTTCTTTGAATTCAGAGGAAAAAAGTCAGCAACAATAACAGAAAGAACAAGTGAAGAAAATTCTTCTATGGGACTGGCCCAGTGGTGCTGAGTGTTGCGGCACTGGATACCACACCTTGTGCCACAACGGTGATCCAAGTTCAATAGAAAGCTCGGACCACTGGGGGTTGGCAGGGGGGAAGGCTGGGAGATGATTTTAGTGGCCGCTGGGCTGCTTTCATCTCCCTAATTGTGGAGGTGTAGTTCCTCGCTCTCGGCTGACAGTCAGTAGAGGCCAGGTGTCAGAGAAGAGTTGGGGCCTGACACACAGTTGGGGAGGGCAGAAGAAGAACTCAGTTTCCAGGAGCTTGCACATACTTCCACTCGCATCACTTGCCATGCTCACTGTTGCTCTGCGGGGTTGGGGAAAAACAGAAAAGCCCGTGTGTTTCTATGGCCATATGGGAACTGTTGTACCCTAGCAGCTTCATTTTAATGATTAATAGTAACCTCAGGCTCGTTATCTTTGATGGGATGCTGCTGAAGGCAAAGATGGAGGTTCACACCCTGGGAGTAGTCTTTGACAGACAGCTAGCATTTGTAGCTCAGATATTTTCTGTGGTCAGGGGCTGCTTTTATCATCTTATAAATATTGGCAGGCCATATCCCCTTCCTGATACTACAGATTTCAGCACATTGATCTAGGCCTCTGTCTCATTCCAGCTACTGCAATGCACGCTACAAGGGCCTACCTTGTGGTCAACTGCATCATCTGTAGCTAGTCCAGAACTCTGCAGCAAGACGCCTGACTTCTGTTTGTATGTTGTCAGTTCATATCCCCTCTCTCTGGGGGTTTTGGCTGTGAGGTGGTTCATTGATAACAAGGTTTTGTTGTTAATAAAAAGGCCCTAAACAAACTAGGCCCACAGTATCTCAACAAGCTCCTGACCCCTTACACTCTAGCCAGGGTGTTGAGGTTTATGGGGCTTTCAGAGGCTGCCACCTTCCCACGTAAAGCCTGCTAGTGATTCAGTTTTTGTAGTGACAGCCCTGCCCTTCAGAACTGGCCTCCTTTAAATATCTTTTAAAATTGTATTTATTGAAGCAGGCCCTCTATGGGACAACAGAATGAATATTATTCTTCTGCTCAGCAGGCGGTTTTGTTGTATTAAGGCATTTCACCTTTAACAACACATTTATGTTTTTCTGAGAGTATTTTGTGTCTTTTTTATAAGCAAGAACGCTGAGCTTTAGAAGACTGCTTTAAATAAATAAACAACTGCTACTAATACCACTACTACAACTACCTCTTAGTTCTCTGCAGCAGTCTTACTGGGGACAAGAGCAAGTAAAAGATTGGGGCTGACACCATAATAGTGGGAAGAAGGTTGGTGGTTGCAGGATACCTGGGAGGAGTGCCAACTGCTACCAGGCAGGGACCCTGAATGTCAGCCCCACCTTTGTGGTGGGGGTTACACATGGAACATGCTGTAGCCCTGTCCCTCACTTCAAAGCATCAAAATGCAGTTTTGGGGTGGAGCTACAGCTTGAGATCCAAAGCTTACTGAATACAAGTCAGCCCAACAAATGGCTTTATCTAATTAACTACTGAATGACTTTTTTTTTTAAATTGCCTTTTTAGACCCTGAGGCAGGTAGCACCTTAGTGAAACTTGCCTGTCCTGATAGTGTCAGCTGCTCTATAAACCTTGCTACTAAGGGTGGAAGTGGCACTTGACCAACAGGGCCCTTTATTCTTGGGTGGAGCTGGCAAGGCCGGAAGTCCTACCAGCTATCTTGATGGTGATACCTTGGCATAAGATTGGGCATCAGGACATGTGCTAAGTATTCGTCACAGTGTTATGCAAAGTCCTGCCCAGTGGTGCAGAGGGTGGAGGGACTGGGAGCTTCACCTGCCAGCAGGCCAGTGACCCAGGTTCAGGACTGGACCTGGGCCACTGGAGGTTGGTAGGGTGGGAGAGGGTAGATTCCTGTCCCAGGGAGTGGAGAGGGATACAGCACATAGTGCAAGCCTGGACCTTGGGATGGGTAGGTGCATAGCATTCACTGACTGTCAAGTTAGGAGAATGGAGGAGTGGTGGCTGCTGATGTCCTGTGCAGGACCATCTTGGGTGGCATTGCTCACCCACTTCTCTCAGTGGAGGAAAATCAGAAAATAGAGCTCCAGCGGCTAGATGATATCCAGCTACACACAGGCCCACACCCGATGAGTACTCAGACCATGCAGCAAATGTATGAATCTAAGTCCGGATGGAAAGTCAGGGTGACAAAGCTGGGCTGGTTGGCGTGAGGGGAGAGCTACTTGGACCTGGAGGTCTAAGAAATTAGCTATAAAAACTAATGCTATCAAAGCCATGGCTCAGGGCAGACACTGAGATGTTAGAAGATGCCTTTGATTGGTGGCTCAGTGGTGTGGGTGCAAAACATCCATTTTATGCCATAACCATTGACGAGGTGACAAAGCATTTGGACACCTTTTTCTCCATTGGTTTACTTAATTTGCATTCGTCACATGTCATCAACATTCCATATGGCAATAAGTAAGAGACAGGATACCAGGGAAACACTGATATTTTCCACTTGCAGAATGCAACAGTAATTCAAGTTATGCTTTGAGACCCCTCTCATGGAACCTCTTATGCCCATAATTTGCAGAGTTATACAGAAATTCACGCTGGGTCAATGATGAAAAAAAAAAAAAGTTGGAGTCATTATAAATAGAAAAATGTTCTCCATTAAAATTGCAGCCAGTCCTTTAAATATCTGATATAAATACTTTATAAAGGGCTTATGGTTAGGTAGGTAAGAGGTTTATGATCTAATAAATAACTAATGGCCTCATTAAGGTTTTACAGTCTCCTTTGTGTTCTGGTAATAACATTTATGCATGTCATAAAATGAGGTAATATAGGTAATTATGAACATAACATAAAACAAAGGCATGCAAGTGTCGGGAGCTGCATTTTAAGTTGCAGACCACCATATAAGCAATGCAGTAAAGCAATATAAAAATAATTTTACTATACAATTTCATAACTTAGGAATGCAGAACAACTGCTAAAGATAAAAAAAATAGCATTTCAACACTGGATATGTTTAAAATTGTATACCTGTCTTTGGAATGCCCGTCAGCTAACCTGACTGACTAGGTCACATCCTCCATGTCTGAATATTTTTCCAGACCAACGCCATGTAACTTACAGTTACTACCCCTGCCTTGTGGGCTCAACAAGGTTGAGGGGCCTGAGTTCTTGGTCTGATAGAGAAAAGGGGTTCTTTCCCAACTAGATAGTAAATAGCACCATGCCTCCACCCAGAGTAAAATATAGTGGGCCAGTTGGTAAATGGGTAAAAAAAAACTGGGATGCCGTACCTGGTTAAAATGTAATTTCAATAATAGTGTTGTCAAAACAGTGCTTTAAATACTGCATCTTACTTGACAGCGACAGGGGTAGTATAGCAAAAGTCTACTACCACTACCTCTGTCACTGTCAAGGCAGTTGAGAAGGAGCCAAGTAGCTGGAAGTGAGGTGCATGTTTGAACTGCTCCCATGGTGGAGAGGCTAAGGCACTCATATCCAGAGTAAAGGAGACCCGGAGACCTGGATTCTGTAGTAGATTTTCAGTTTTCCTTTCCTCCAATATTTATATTGTCTATTTTTCATACCCCCCAAGTGTTATTTTATGTTTCTCAACTGTTTTTGCTTGACCCCCCCCCCATGGTTCTCCCCATCCCAGGTTCCACCCCCTTGGTGGAATTAATTATATAAAAAATCACAGGGTGTAGGGGGCAAAGCCCCCCACATCAGTAGGGGTGCAGGGGGAGGAAGAGCCCCCTGCAAAAACACAAATTTTATTTTCTCTCTTCGCCATGGTAGCAGTCCTCCATGTGTTTTCAGACCTCTACCACTGGTGCTATTTTTCAATATGGTGGTTTTCCTGGATGCTGTTACTGTTGGTGCTGTTTTTCCTGTGCAGTTCTTGAATGCACTGTTATTGCACGAGTCATCTTGAGCTAGTGCCCTGGGATGCTGTACCTACCCACCTCCCTTCACAGTCACCCCACACACAGAATACTATATACTAATGCAAAACTTTACTGTGCATGCAGCTAATGGCTATTACTAATAATATGCTCATGGACAATACTGAACATCAACAATAAAAGTTTTATTAACAGGGAAGGGGAAGAAAAGGGGATGCATGAATAAATAACGGTCTTGCTGAAATTTGATATAATGGTTTGAAACATGAACTAATAAACAACAGATGTGCCCACCCCCAACAGCAACACCCAACACATGAACCCACCTCCCCACTGGTACCAGTGTCCCCCAGTGTAAGTTTGAGTACCCAGGTAGAGCTGTAAGCCTGTACAGAACAGCTGGTTGACTTGTGATGGTACACTTTTAAAATAAATAAGGTTTGGAATGAACTTTGTAAAATCCCCAGGTGCAGGGCTGGCTCTGTGTTTACTCACAGTTCTGAAGACAGTCTCATTGGGTCTGGCAATGCTGGCAGGTACAGTCAGTCGAGCCCAGGGCCTCAAACTACATGAACAGGGTAATGGTTGGCTTGGCTGTGGCAGGTTTGGGTGTCTTGTCACCTTCTGGAATGTTGCAGGTTCTGGCAGCTTGTCACCTTCTATAATATTGCAGGCTCTGGCAGCTTGTCACCTTCTGGCGGCTTCTTCCAGGATACTGGAACAGGCCAGTACTTGGGACCAGGGCCACCCCCCCCCCCACATGTCAAGGCATCTAATTCCCTGGGGAATATGATGGATAATGTCTAGTTGTGACAATACCTGGCAGATTTTCCAGACCGTCCTTGCTGGCATGGATTCTCAATAACATACTAACATACTAGAAGCCAGCAGAATAGGCTTGTCAGTCTTTCATGTCTGCTCGGTATCCAGCACTCATGAGGGTCAGTCTTGGCTTCAGTACCCCCATGCATCTATCCCACCCCTTCTTGAACCCTCCACAGTGTCTTGCTCGGTCAGGCTCCCAGGTAATGCATTCCATAGCTCCACCACCCTCTCTGTGAAGTAATGCCTTCTACGTTCTCCCCTATAGGTTCCTCCCTCCAGTTTCCATTTATGCCCCATAGTTTTGCCCTTTTGCTTGAGCCTGAACATTTTATTTGTTCCACCCTTGTTAATCCCTTTTACATATTTGAAAACCTCAATCATGTTCCCCCATCTCTCCTCTCCTCCAGTGAGTACAGCCCAAGGGTTTGCAGCCTGTCCTCATAGGTCCTATCCCCCATGCCCCGGATCATCCTAGTTGCCCTCCTCTGGACCCTCTCCAACAGTACTATGTCCTTTTTAAGGCGCGGCTTCCAGAATTGCACACAATACTCAAGGTGCGGCCTAACCAGGGCATTGTACAGGGGTAGGATCACCTCATTCCTCCTGGACGTTATTCCCCGGGCTATGCAGCCCAGCAACTTGTTTGCCTTTGCCGCAATTCTTCTGCAGTTCTCACTGCTGTTCATTTTGGTGTCTACCACCACCACCCCGAGGTCCATTTCTCCCATAGTGGCCTGCAGTGGAACCCCTCCCAAGGTATAAACATGTCCTGGGTTCTTGACCCCCAGATGCAACACCCTACACTTCTCCCGGTTAAACCTATGCCCTCACCTCCTTGCCCAGTCCTCCAGAGTGTCCAGATCCCTCTGAACTGCCACCCTTGCTTGCTCTCCATCGGCCAATGCTCCCAGCTTAAAGTCATCTGCAAAAAGACTCATCCTACTACTAACTCCTGTCCCTATATTGGAGACATAGGAGTTGAAAGGGAGTGGTCCCAGTACCAACCGCTGTGGCACCCCACTGATGACCTTCCTAGGGGAGAAGACAGTCCCTCTTACCACCACCCTCTGTGTTCTATCTGTAAGCCAGTTACCCACCCGTCTAAGCAACTGTCTTCCCACTCCCATCTCCCCCAACTTTGCCAACACCCTGCAGTGGAGAACTGAGTCAAACGCCTTACTAAAGTCCAGATATAAGACGTCCACTGGACTCTGTCCAGGGTCCCTGTCACCCAGTCATAGAAATCTATGAGGTTGGTCTGGCACGATCTCCCTGGGATGAAACCATATTGCTTATCATCCATGTATCCCAGCCCATCCAGTTGCCTCCTGAGCATCCCTTTGATGAATCCCTCCATTAGCTTGCCTACCACTGACATTAGACTGACAGGCCTGTAATTCCCCATCTCCTCCCTCGACCCCCCCTTTGTGGATGGGCACCATTTGAGCCACCCTCCAATCCTGGGGCACATTTCCTGTCTGGAGGGAAGCATTAAACAGCCCAGCTAGTGGAGCTGCTAGTTCGTCCGCCAATTCCTTCAGTACCCTTGGATGCAGCCCATCAGGTCCTGGTGCCTTGTCAGTTTTTAGTGCCCGTAGGGCCTTCCTTACACTGTCTTCTGTGATTTCCCCCTCTCTAGTCCTCTCTTCAGAAAAAGCCCCATCCTCTTTCAGACCTGGCCCGCCTGGTGCCCCGGCCTCTTTCGATCCTCTCATCTCCCTGTGCCCTATCCTCTCAGCCGCCCCCCTGTTTCCTGATCCAATGTAGGCCATGTCTCCCTCCATAAAAACCAAAGCAAAGTACTTATTTAGTACCTCTGCCTGCTCCCCCGCTTCCTGGGCCCATCCACCCCTAGACCTAATCCTAGGGCTCTGTGGCCTCCCCTTCCTCTTTTCCCCTATGTATCTGTAAAAATCCTTCCCCCCCTCCGTATATCCTTAGCCAGGTTGTACTCCATCCTCACTTTTGATCCCCTCACCACCCTTGTGAACCTTCTAGCCACCAGCTCGTATTTCCCTCTCTGCCACTCCCCCTGGTATGCTTAAAACATGTGTAGGCAGCCTTCTTACCTCTTACCACCTCTTGCACCTCCCTGGTCCACCAGCACGGCTTGTTGGCCCTGCCTTTTTTGCTCCTTACCCTTGCACACAAGCTTTTAACCTCCTGTATCCCTTTTTTAATGGCCTCCCACAAACTATCTATATCCATGTCTGTCCTGATCTGGCTCAGCTCCCCTCAGTATCCTGCCAATGTCGTAAATCCAGCCCCCCTGAAATCCATTACCACTATGTTTGAGTGGTTCCCCCAGGCACATCATAAACCAGACCGTGTCATGGTCCCCTCCTGCCTGCAGGCTACCTACCTCAGATCCCTTATTCGGTCGCTGTCTGCAAGAACAACGCCCAGTATCCCCCCGTAGGCTCCCCCACCTGTTGGACCAGAAAGGCATCCTGAAACACATCCATCAGCCTCTGCTCCCTGGCCACTGCTGATGTCATGGTGTCCCAGTCTGCCCCCGGCATATTCAGGTCCCCCATGACCACCACCCTACCCTTTCCCCGGTCACAGTGCACCTTGATGTGCTCTACCAATTTCCCCTCTAGATCCTCATCCAATGCTGGTGGTCTGTAAACCACCCCCACTTTTAATCTTTTTCATCCCCCCGATTTTAGGGTTAGCCAGATAGCTTCCACTCCCCCTTCTGCCTCTTCTACTCCACTTACCATTATTCCATCCCTGGCTATCAGTGCTACGCCTCCTCATCTACCCACTTCTCTGCCCCTCCTGAATATTTTATAGCCCTCCAAATTTAGATCCCAGTCATTTTTCTGGGTAGCCCATGTTTCCGTAATCACTGCCACATCCACTGATCCTTCAGTCAGCATCGCCTGTAGCTTGGGCATTTTGTTGCCCATACTCCTGGCGTTTACCAGGACCATCCTCCACCCCAACCCCCTTCCCTGCACAGCTGATTTGGTCCTGCACACTCCCTATTTGACCCCTCCTTCATAGCTCTTGCATTGTGTCCATCAGAGTCTCCTGCCCTTATTTGCCTCCGTAGACCAGGTACCACGGTCAGTCCTCCTGTCTCCAGTCCTGCACTAGTCCCTCCCCCCTTTACAAGTTTAAACCCCACTTTACATTTATGAATTCCACGAGCTTCAGCTTTAGGATTTCCTTCCCCTCCAGGTTAAGATGTAGCCTGTCCCTAGCATATAACTCCTTATCTTCCCATGTGTCCCCCCCAATCCCCCACCAGTCCAAACCCTTCCTCCTTGCACCACTCCCTGAGCCACTGATTTACACTTCTTAGTTTGTGCTTGGCCTCCCTGGGTGCTCTAGGCACCGGCAGGATTTCCTAGAATGAGATTGAACTCCCAATAGAATGGCAGACCCTGGCCAGCTCCTGAAACCTCGCCTGGATTTCCAGTTCGCTGTTCTCATCCAAGTCATTTGTGCCCAAGTGTACCAGAAAGACAGGGGTTCCCCCGCATTCCAAAGCTAAGGAATATAGCTGGAATTTGGCCTTGTGAACGGACAGTCCCGGGATACATTTAAACCTTACTTTGCTGTTTGTACCTTCCCCTGATCCCTCCCACTGGATGCCCCTGGTCATGGAATCCCCAGCAGGATCACCTTTACCCCCCCCCACTGGCCCTTTTGATCCTTTCCAGGCTCTTCCTGTTTTCTTCCACCCCCAGCTTACCCTTCGCACCCTCATTTGTCTTGGATTCACTAGTCTGTACATGACCCACCGTGCTCTTCCTTCTGCATGCAGCTTTCAGTTTACTCTCCCCCAACCTCCTGACCAACACAGTTACCCCCGAATCCTCCTGGTCTCCTTTTTGGGCCAGAGCCCACAGCTCCTCCTCCACCTGCCCTCTTCCCTCCCTCCCCTCTGATCTTATCTCCTCCTCCCTTCTGGCATAATTTTCCCTACACTACCCTCCTCTTTCCCACTCTCAGCAGATACCCTCCTCCCTAGCCCCTCTAGAGTGCCTGCTACCACCGCCCTTCCCTTGTCTGCCTCCCCAGCCTGGTTGTCTGCTCAGCCCCCTCCCCCCGTCCCACTCCCCACCTTCCAACCCTCCATCTCACTGGTCCCCCTCCCTGACTGCCTCTTCTCTCAGTTGCATTTCCCTCCTACTCCTCCTCCCCTCCCGGCAGCCCAACCAATTCTTCTCTGTCCTGCTCCCCCTCCCCAACTCCCTCTTCTCCTGGGTAGAGCATGGTGTATCTGTTGCTAAGGGTAATTCCTGCCCCTGGCGTGTTGTCACCTGCCTTCTCCACCCTCTTTATCTCCCTCTGGCCGGTCCCCCTCCTGTGGGGTGTTATCCATTCGTTTCTTGCCTCATCATTCACACAGTCTCTCTGCTCTGCAGGCAGCAGTCACTGGCACCTATGAGAACAGGTCCAAGTCACCCCCAGACTGAAGGGGTAAACAGTCTCTCCAACTGCACTCCAGATATCAGGCAGCACACCACAAACAACTCTCTGGCTTCCCCCAGGAAACAGAAGAACTCTGTGGGCTCCTCCTGACCTTGGCCTCGGGACATAGGTGAACAATTCAGTCGCTTGCAGAATTCAGTCCAACCCACTTGGCATGCCAAGGGGGTATTCTCTGGGTGCCACAGGAATCCAGCTATGCACAGTTGATCTGGCCCTCCAGCTGATAGAGAGCCTTTGATAAGTCTCCTGAATGTTGGCTGAGGAAGCCATAGGACAACTTCCAAACTGTTTTGGCTCATACTGTGCTACCTTGCTTCACTCAGAGCACCTCAGGCAAAACTGCCACATACCATCTTCTCTCCCAATGGTTGAAGAGGGAAAACTCTGCAACTCTCATTGGTCAGTACAATTGTCCATCTCTAAAATTAATATGCATAAAGCTCATTCAACACTCATTTGGATGACATTAAAGGTGCTAAGAATATTGTTCAGAACCCCTACCCAGGAGCCGTAGCAGCAACCCTTGGCACTCCACAAGTACTAATTGGGTGGAACAGGATTGGGGTCACCAAAATGGAGTCCAAGTAAACAGCTTGTACAATGTCCTCAACTTAATGTCTTTCTGGCAGGCAAGCCAGGCAGTTTTAGTAAATAGCTGTCCTATAGTTCAGTACCTCTACCCCTGTACTGTTGTCTGGTTGTAGATTGGGTGCTAAAGGAGTTCTTCCCTGTCTGTCACTAGGGCTGAAGAACTAAGTGCCCCTGCGACAGGCAGAAGACATATCCACAGGGTGTTGGCCTGGTGACACATAGGGCTGAGGTACTGGACACCTTACCTTGCACTACACTGGTGATCCGGGTTTGAGAACGACATTGGGTCATCAGGAAGCCAGCATGGGGGTTCAGGGAGGGAGGAGCAGGATTAAGCACCCTCACAACAGCTCTCCTCTCCTGGGGGAGGTGGTCACCTCCCCCCCGTAGTCCCGCCGCCAACAGGTGGAGGTCCAGCATCAGTGCAGGCAAAGGTGGCAGCATGAAGGAAGGGCATCTCGATGCATCACATGCACGTGCCTCCACACAAGCATGTGTGCAAGAGACAGGGGTGGGAGTAAAATGGGATAAAAAGACTACAAAATATATATAGAAAAAAAAGGAAACATATCCACAGTACAGTCTCAGCAGTCCTTAAAGCAACAGGTCATATATGTGTATATATATATATATATATATATATATACATTTATTTAGTTTTTACTTTCCCCTTTTGCACCCAGAAAATGGTGTCTCCGAACCCTCATGTACGTTCTGGAATCCCAGAAGTTGGAACTCACAAGACACGCTTGGCTGTGTCTGCAAATGCAGACTTCAACTTGAGTGCCATAGTGCTAAGGAAATGCTATCTGTCCACCAGCTCACACATTCAAGCAGACACCAGCTTGAATGTGTACACACTAAACTGTGCAGCACTTCAGTGCTTGTTCCACACTAACTGCACCACACCATAGGTAGCAAACTTTAACTATTTACACAATTCCTCCAGGCCCCATAAAAAACAAACACAGGGGGCTGGCAGGAACAATATAAGGACACCCAGGCACCCAGGATTGGAAAGAACAGGTGACTTGAAGACAAACAGGTGAACCCCACCCGTGGGGGGGGGGGATTACACTGTTGGTTCCATTTTTATCTGACCATTTGCAGTGCTTCTGCATACTTCTCACTGAGCTTCTAAGAGGTTTTATGTTTCACCGTAGATATTGGACAAAGCAAAAATTGTACATTTTACATAGCTCTAGTGACTGCTTCATTGCAACCTCCAACAGAGATGTCCAAAGACAAGCCTCTGGAAAACTTATGTAACTAAGTTGGTGGTTTCAGAGGGTGGTGGTGGGGGGGTCTCCTCTTCTAAGAGGGTCATTAGTGGGGTACCACAAGGGTTGGTGCTGGGACCACTCCTGTTTAACGCTTACATCTTAGACATCAGAAGTGGTATCAGGAGTGAGATGAGCCTCTTTCCCGATGACTCGAAGCTGGGGGGTGGTGGTGGATGGGGAGGAGGGTAGAAGAACCCTTCAGGGGTACCTGGAGACTCTTGGGGTGGTCTTGCATCTGGGGACTGAAGTTTAATGCTAGGAAATGTAGGGTTCTCCACTTGGGGCTTAGGAATACAGCTCAGGACTACTTTCTTGCAGGGGAGAAACTGTAGGTTTCTGATGGGGAGAAGGACCTTGGGGTGATTGTGGATGCCAAAATGAATAACTCTGAACAGTGCAGGAGGGCTGCAGCCAAAGCAAATAAAATGCTGGGGTGCATTGCCAGAGGGATAAATTCCAGGAATTGGGAGGTGATTCTCCCTCTGTATAACAGCCTGGTTAGACCGCGTCTTGAATACTGTGTGTAGTTTTGGTGACCACAACTGAAAAAGGACATTGCACTCCTTGAAAGGGTCCAGAGGAGGGTGGCCAGGATGATACAGGGACTGCGGGAAAAGTCCTATGAGGAGAGACTCAGAGAAATCAATTTATACTCCCTGGAGGAAAGAAGGGACAGAGGGGATATGATTGAGGTCTGTAAGTATCTAAAGGGGATAAATAGGTCAAGTCTTGATAGGATTTTCCAGCTGAGGGAGGCAGGGGTCATTGGGGGGGGCATCCCATTAGGCTGGTAGGTGGGAGCCTGAGAGCAGAGACTAGGAAACGTTTCTTCACAGAGGGGTGGTGGTGCCTTGGAATGCGCTGCCTGTGGAACAGGTGAAAGTGAATTCTGTGGAGGGCTTCAAGAGGGGATGGGAGAAGTATAGGGAGAAGGTAAAACTGAGTAATGCTAGACCTGGAGATGCACCCCCGCTGGGGGATCGGGTTGCATTGATCTACAGGGGAGGGCAGTAACGATGCACCTACTGGGTGCTGATTCTCAAGCAGACTCGATAGACCTATGGGCCTACTCTGCTGACATCTTAGTATATTATTGCTGTATCATGAAATGCAGTGTATTATGTTTTGCTGTTCCTCTTCTATCTCTTTTCACCAGATTGTACCCAGAAATAAGCCTCTGCTCAGTGCTCAGTGCCTTTTCCACTCACCAATTTTCAAGTAAGTAAATAAATAAGTAGATAATTCTTACTGCCCAGCATTCAAGAGTAGAGATATTTTTAGAGAAGTTACAGCAGACTACTTGCTGTTCGAGCAATTAACATGGAGGTGCTGCTCTGTCCTTGTTAAACTTGCTCTGCTGGGAGAGAGGGCCCTTTTAGTTGAGTGTGTGGCCAGGACTCCTCAGATGAACTGAGGGGAAGTCCCTAGGGGCTACATCACTTCCGGTAGCTATCACATAAATTTATTTCCTACTGCGAGTGTTGGCGAGCTGAGCATCAGGGACACAGCTAAGGCAACGCAGCCTTACTGTGTCTGCTGTATCAGCTAGAAAAGTTGGGATACCGGGAGAAAGTTTTGAGTCACAGTAAGCCTATTTATCAACTGGGAAGAAGTGTACTAACATAACTATATATAATAGTTAGTACCACAGTAAGATATAATGATGGCAAATCCAAGTACAGATAGCAAGTGGCAACAGTGTGTAGGGTGCAAAATGTACATGCAGAATCAACTGACAGGTATTTCCACATGTAGTAAATGTCTGTATATCAAGGAATTAGAAACCAAAATAAAGGACTTTCAAAGTAAGTTGCAGATTCAAAGTGGAATAAATGAAATAGAACGATTCATTCAGAACACCAGGCAGCTGCTGCAGACTACAGTAAATAAAGGTGCTAGGGCAGATACCAACAAGGGATCGTTATGTAAGGACAAAAGGAAGCATTCGCCTGATGAGCCTGACCTTGAGTGGAAAAGGCTCCTGGAAAATTAGTGGTGTTTGGTCCGAAAGGGACCTAAGAAAAACAGAACGGACCAAATTACACATATTACTTTAAGTAATAGTTTTGAGATTCTTGGAAAAAACAATGAGATACCACCTATCAGTGATACATACATAGATACATAGACTATGTCGGCAGATAAGGGCCTATGGCCCACCCAGTCTGCCCATTTGAGCTTGTAAGTTCAGTTTGTTTTCCTAGAAGTCTGTTGTACCTTACTCCTGACCTCCAGAATTCCTTTATGTCTATCCCATGCATTCTTAAATCCTGTGATTGTTTCAGCCCCCACCACTTCCTCTGGCAGGGTGTTCCACTTGTCCACCACCCATTCTGTGAAGAAATTCTTTCTCATGTTTCCTCTGAATCGTCCTCCCTCCAACTTCATCCCATGCCCTCTAGTCCTGAAACATCTTTTTCACTTAAAAATAGTGTTTTCCTGCACCCTGTTCCTCCCTGTAAGATCAAACCAGACAGGGAGCAAACATAGCCACCACCAATAAAGTTAAACCAATTCAGGGGCAAAAGGAGACATCTTCTGGAAACCATATGGGAATAAGTCAGGAACTATCAAATGAACAACAGAAGGTAACAACCAGTGTGTTGCCTGATTCCTGCAATGTAATATCGCATTTGAGGCAAACAAAAGATAAACCTCGAGGTATGACACAGACTACCGAATTATATGACACAGACTACTGAATTAAATGAACACTGTGGGGAGGATGTTTTGCAAGAAGCTAATCTTCGAGAAGGTGTTAATGAAGAGTGAGGAAATAATCCTGGCATTTCGGAAAGCTTAAAGGATATAGTAGTAATAGGAGACCCAGTACTTAAGTATACCAGTAAAATCATCTGCAATAATAGGAAGGACAAAGTTACAGTGAGTACCTTTCCAGGTACAGGTATTCCGGACATTAATAATCAACTTCCTGGCTTCCTAGAACATGCTTCAGAACTCCCAGTTATTCTTCACATAGGAACTAACGATATAGGTAAGACAAATGTTACAGATGTACAAAAAACATTTCAGAAAGTTGGGGATGAACTGAAAAAAAGTAAATGCACACTTGTCATTTCAGAACTCTTACCAGTTCCTAGAGCTGGAAGGCACAGAACCTTTGAAATAATGAGACTAAATGAGTGGCTATATAGATGGCGTGCCAGGAAAGATTATCATTTTATGGAGAATTGGAGTAGGTTTCAACATGTTAGGCATTTATATGTACCTGATGGTCTGCATTTGAACAGATTGGGGAAAAAAGTGCTGGCTGAAAAAATAAAACAATTAGGGACGGTTTAAACTAATAAGAAGGGGGTCTGGGGGAGGGGTGGATATTGAAAACCCTAGAAGAAATAAATTTGATAAAGTGTTAACAAAACAACATGATTTACATTGGCAATCCCTAGTTATAAATGCAAGGAGCGTAAACAATAAAAAGAGGAGCTTGAATATATATTACAGGGGAACTGTCGGCACTAAGATCTCCAGATCCAAGTATGGTACCGGTCCTAATTTGCACTCTGTGAGCAAAAACATTTTGATTACTTACTGTTTACTGCAGTATAGTAGATTGAATCACACTAATTCTGTTTACCTGCAAGCTAACATTTTCTACAACTACAAATCCCAGAATCCCCTACAGCTGACATCAGAGGGGGGCAGCAGCTGTTACAGATTCAATAGCCTGTAGTGAATTTTAGAGCTTTTATAAGCTCCAGTCATAGGTTTACTGGTTCAGCTGTTATCCCGGGACTAATCACAGTTATCTGTGACTGTACATAGACCAGGGAGGACAGCAGGAACAGCAAACAAAAGATCAGAGCTTATAAAACTATAACATGTACTGCAGGCTGTTGAATCTCCCAGTGCTGTAGCCCTCCTCTGATGTCTACAGCAGGGGATTCTGGGTTTTTTGTTACAGAAAATGTCAGCTTGAAAGTCAATAGAATTAGTGTGACACAAACTACTATACTGCAGTAAACAGTAATATGTTTTTACACACAAAGTGTAAGTTAGGACCAGCCCCACACTTGAGTGTGGGGATCTTGGTGCTGACAGTTTCCCTTTAAAAAAAGAAGATATTGCATTTTGTGCAATAATGGAAACCTGGTGGAACATTGAGAAGTGGGGCAGAGATATTGATTACTACCAGTTATTCTTCAAGGATAGAGCCATCACAAAGTGGGGAGGAGTAGCTTTTTTTGTAAGAAATGACATTGTAGCCCATCCATTAAACCAGGAAACTGAAAATGATCTGGAACAAGTATGGGTCAAGCTAATTCCACGTAATAAGGAGAAAATAATCCCCAGAGTATGTTACTGGCCACCCTCATATTCAGCAGAAAGATCTGCAGAATTCTTAGACTTTGAGGCTGGCAGTATAGCCTAGAGGTTAGAGGAACGAGGCGTGAACAAACTTGGTACATCCAGCAGACCAGACCTGAGTTTGATTCTTACAACCTCCACTTGCATACTGTGTGACTCTGAGCAAGTCACTTAACCGCCCAGTGCTCCCAGGTCGCCCCTGAAAACAGGCACTTGTGCCTAGTGGGCTTTACCCAGTTACCAAAGACTAAAAGACAAAACAAAAAAACTGGATCCAGGTAATAGATTACTAATTGTGGGAGATTTCAATTTCCCAGGTATAGCTTGGCAAAAGGGAACAGCTCAGAGCAGGACTGACTTAGATTTCCTAGAAACCTTGGAATATCTAAACATTGAAAATCAAGTGTTGTGTAATACCAGAGAGAATCATACTCTGGATTTGGTACTTACTAATCTAGAGGATGATATTGTCTGTTGTGTTAATGGAAAGCCATTGGCCAGCTGCAACCACAAAATGATTGAATTTGCAATAGATAATAATACATCAAAGCAATCCAGAAGCACAACTCTTAAATGTTATGCTAAACCAAATTATGAAGATATTAGGAAATGTATTACAAGTTGGGACTGGAGAAGTGAAGTTAATGGAAAAGGGTTCAAGAAATGTGGGACTCCTTTAAATATTTACATATAATAATCAATCAGCATATCCGCACCAAAAATCAAGTATAAAAAGAGAGGTAAGATTCCAGTATGGTTTACAAATAGAATCAAAAAAGCATTTAAGACAAAAAATAAAGTCTACAGAAAAGCTAATAAAATGGATACTGACATCACCAGAAACAACTACAAAATTAAACTTTAGGCTTGTTAAAAAGTTAATAAAACAAGAAAAAAGGTTTGAACAGAAGCTATCAAATAGGGTGGAAGATAATGGGAAAATGTTTTATAATTATGTAGCAGGTCTCAAGAATAACAATAAAGAGGTAGGACTCCTTAAAAAGGAGATGAAGTGATTATGGATTGCCAAGAAATGGCAGAAGTGTTTAATGGTTTCTTTGAAAGTGTCTTCCAGAAGGACGACAACTTAGAATTCACTGTTGAAGCTGATGGGCAAAGTAATATTGTAATAACTCCCACCAGAATTAAGGACAAGCTGATCGGACTGGATGCAAATAAATCACCAGGACCAGATGATTTACATTCAAGACTTCTAAAAGAACTAGGCAATGACATTAGTACGTCACTAAGTGTTACATTCCCAAAACCTCTGGATGAGGGAGTGGTACCTGACAATTGGACCATAGCAACAATAATACCTATCCATAGAAAGGTATCATATCAGATTAGATTATAGAAACTACAGGCCCATGACCCTAACATCCATCTTGGGCAAAGTTATGGAGGCAATTACAAAGGAAGAAATTGAAAATCATGTAGTAAATAATGGATTTGTAAATGTGATCCAGCATGGATTCGTTAAGGGGAGATCATGCCTCACTAATTTACTATATTTTTTGGAGACAATAAATAAGGTATTAGAAGATGACATGCTGGTGGATGTGCTCTATATGGAATTTGAAAAGGCATTTGACAGCATCTCCCATAGAGAATTAATCAATTCATTAGTAGAAATAAGGTTATATGACACTATAATTGCATGGATAGCAGATTGGTTGGGTAGGAGATCTGAGAGAGTAAGCATCCAAAGGCAGTATTCTAACTGGACTAGGGTGTCAAGTGGAGTCTTGTAGTGGTCTGTCTTGAGGCCAGTCTTGTTCAATATCCTAGTAAGATCTATTGCTTGCAAAAAGAACTCAGGGATGGTAAAATCTGAGGATGATTTAAAGACTGGTTCTCTAGTAACAAATAAGGATGATGCAGAGGGCTTACAGGTAAATATAAATGAGACAGCAGAAATAGCAAGGGTAATAAAATTGAAGTTTAACCTAAATAAGTGTAAAATAATGCACTTTGTAAAAAAATCAAATTCAAATACTATATAAAAGGAGTAGACTTAACAACATCAAAGGAGGGAAACTATTTTGGTGTTCTTGTAACACATAACCTAAGCGTCAACAAGCATTGCACAGATATAACTAGGACAGGGTAAGGGTTATTGGTGTCAATAAGAGGGAATATAATGAGTAGAGAGAGGGATGTTATCTTGCCTGTCTACATGTCCCTGGTGTGCCCACATTTGGAGTACTGTTGCCAAGTATGGGCACTGACCAGCAAAACTTATATTAAGAAGCTTGAGGGGGTCCAGAGGTGAGCCAGCAAGATGGTGGCTGGCTTGAAGGAAATACCCTATGAAGAGCATTTGAAAGCAGTAGGTTTATATTCCCTCCAGTATAGGCATAACAGGGGAGATATGTGTTACGTTTACAGTGCCTTTGAGAATGATGATTTGTGGGAATGCACAGGTTTAAATTTAAGACCTGAATCCATAACAGTTACAGGGCACACTAAACTTTTGAAGGTAGAGTATTATAGGAAAAATCAAAGAGGGGTATGGTTCTCACAAAGAGTGGTGAAAACTTAGAATGCACTTCCCGTATCAGTTGTGGAGAGTGAAAATATGAGATTATTTAAAACAATGAATGGATGAGGTAATGGGAGAGCATGTGTTTTCAGTAGTATTTAACTTTGTGTCTCAGGTTGTTATGGCTAATGTAGTTTACTGTCAAAATCACGCAACCGAAAAAGCACAAGGCAACACAGTGCTTACATTTTAGTGCTAGTTCTTAATCGTGAGCGCTCAAAATAGCGAGTGCTCAAAACAGATGCAAGATGAAAATGACTGTGCAACACAAGCATGGAGAGGGAGCTCACACCGCATGGCCACCAACACTGCTGCTGATTTTGGGGAGGGAGAGGCCGCCAAGTATTCCTAATGATGACTACCACAGGGGTGATCTGTGCTGCCTCATGGTATCCTTTGAAACTGCAAGGAAGGCAGATCTTGCCAAAAGAATATCCAGTTCTATGGCTTAAAGGAGGGCCTAGAAAGAAAATGTGGCAGAAATCATTCAACACCTCCTCAGAGAAGTACTGAATTTGTCAGCCAAATACGAACTCTGGGTTGAAAGAGCACACTGGGTGCTAATTCCAAAGCTGATAAATCCCAGTGTTGCGCCATGCTGCATAGTACTCCAGTTTCAAGCTTCCACACCAAATAATATATTGTAAACAAGGGGATTGTCAAACCCAGTACCTGATCAGTCCCATTTCACTGTGTGGAAAGCCTGACTGCAGATGTTCCTATGGCGGCTTCAGGATCACACGTAACTGTGGATGCTAGTCTCCCCCATTGTCTTTCTCAGTCCCGGTTCTGTGCTCCTGCTTCATCCTTGATGTGGTTAGTGTACAAGCACTGTTCTGTACCAGTGCTTGTAAAGTACATGCTGAAATGACAGTGCGTTAATGACTCACGCTGTTTTGGATACGCGATTTTAACTGGATCCTGGCTAGGGTTACAAACCTATATCTGATCCTATGAATCCGATGAATCCTACTAGAAACCCTGACCATATGGTAATATTTCTTATCACAACCACCATATCATCTATCATTGAAAGCCCTTCCTGATGACTTCACTCCATAAATTCGGCAGAGTGTAATTTCTGGATGTTCCTCCAGTTCATTTTCACAAATGCCAGTATCAACATTTAGTACTGAAAGACATATTCTCCCATCACTAACAATGGAAACTGCATAACTAAAGATGGGCACTAGGTTACAATGCCATGTGCTACAACAGCAAGGTCAAGAACCACACAATAAAAACAACACCATCAATAACAGCACCAAGGAACACTGCTGCATGAAACAATAGTGCCAATGGAAGTGGTCCAAAAACACATGGAGGACCACTACCATGGCAAGAAAACAAAGTCGCAACTTGTGTTTTTGCAGGGCACTCCAACCCCAACACACCCCAAAATGTAGATAATCAGCTCCACGAGGGGGGGGACTCAGGGACAGGGAAAAAGTTGGGGGAAGGTACTTGTTTCAGGCATACAAAAAAACCCACATACTGTACACTTATGGTGGGTGGGAAAGTGAAAGCACAAGATTCAGGAGATCAGGAACACAACCCTGGTCTCCCGAGCTGTACTGCCAGAGCAGCTTCCACCTTAACCCTCTCCCCCACAGGAGTAGCTTGCCAGCCTCCACACTTTTCCCTCCTTCTCCATTTTCTCCCCTGTTCCTCCCTTGCTTTGACCATGACAGCAGTAGCGGTAACTACCATGACCTATTCTAACCCTGTCGCTGTCAAAGGCAGATGCTATTTTGGAAGTGCGGTTTTCACTGCAATCTTTTGGAAACGCTCTTCTAACCAGTTACGCTAAAGATGTGCTCAGAGGAAGCACTGAAGGGACAGCAGCTGAGGTATTCCATGGCCAGAATATCACATGTCCCTCTGCCATTGCCATACAGGCATGACTCCTCTACCTGTACTGTGTCTGCATGATGTTGCCAAGACAACTTTTGTGACTGACATTTCTAGGGCAACAGACATTACACATTGTCAGTATCCTGAGACTGAAGTCCTACAGCCTGACCAACAGAGGTTTCTTGGATTCTTCCAGTGACAACTCAGCAACAGTAGCTAGACCAGTAAAAGCAGTGCTGTGGTTAGAATAGGAGTAATTACCTTGCTGGAATAGCCCCTATAGACTTCCTCCTTCTCCTCTTTAAGATGACTCAGTAACACTTTTTTTTTGGTAATTTTGTCTTTCCCTCCCCCCCATTATGTACTTGCTCTGTCACCCATCGCCATCCCTACCCCTGTTATTTTATGTACCCTTTTCCTCTACCTCCCCCACTCCCCAGCTCTTTTCCCTAGGTGTCCTGCCTTGTCTTCTTATTCTCTTTCCCTCCCCCCTCCCTATTACCTAGTTACTTAGCAACCTGGTGTGTACCCATAACTCCACTGGCACTTAATTTCACAATATTCCCTCCCTACCCTACTATAGACTCCTCCTAGGAATCTCACCCTGTCACTCGCCTCAGCACCTAGTACACTCAGTGGATGACTCTGAACTGGTTCTATTGTTCCCTATACTCACTCATCTCCCCTGCTTCTCCTTGTTTCAACTCCACCTAGGTATTGTTCTGCCTGCAAACTGTTTACCCTTCTAGGTTTTGTCTCCCATGTCTCAATTTAGTATTTACTCCTGGTACCACATTTTTTTGGCTACTATGTTTTGAAACTTGTGTCTGTACACCATGCATTATCTCTTTGTACCATTGCTTACTCTGTCATGTACTGTTTCCTTGAGATTTATCTGTACTGCCTGTAACTTGCTACCACTGTTTGGCTTGTATAATATCTCAAATCGTTTGTTCTGTGTCATTGTTTGTGGCCCGGGTCATGCCTGAAAACGATACTTGGATCAGTGCACTTACTAGGTAAACAAATACTTAAATAAATGATGACTGTACCATTTCATGTAGAGATATCCAGGCATTGCACAAATTTTCTTCTGTTCCTAGGGAGGCAGTGTAGCCTAATGGTTAAACTGCAGAGCTGTGAATCTGGAGAGTAAGATTTCACTACCACCACCATCACTTACTCACTTTATAACCTTCAGCATGTCCTTTAACCTTGTCATTCATAACTTCCTCTTTCTCTTTCACTCTTTCATACCCTGTATTTAATCCCCTCACCAACCACCACCACCAAGCTTTCCTTAATCTTTCAAAACTTCACTTCTCTGTGTGTGCCTAATGGCTGCAGGCAGGGATTGTAACATGCTTTGGGATACAGTATGTCCTATTGTGATGTCCTATTGTGATCACAGAGGAGAAGGTGTAACCATTTCTCATAGAAGAAGCATTATTAGGTGGAATATGTGGAAGTGTTTTGACCCAAAATAAATAATTACCCTGTGATTTTATTTGTTGATTATCATGTGTGTAAGAACAGCAGGAACACTAATTGGTTGTGAAAAGGAGTGGGTTGAAAATGGTGGCAAACCTTTCCAGAACTACCACAGTGCACATTCATTTTGCTTGCACTAGTCTATTAATTCTAGTTTATGTTTCAAACTGCAATGTTGCACCCCATGCTAATGAGTCACGAAGAGTAAGACATTTTAAAGTTAGCTGTTATTCGATTTAAGAGAAGACAAGACACAGTTGCCAAGCAGTCAGATCTATCTTAAAGGAGAACACAAGTCTTATGTTTATCCACAGGGTCAGTAAACAGCATCAAAAACCAATTGAAATCTTATTTTTCAGACAAACTCCAATACAGCTGCCCCTGACTCACGCTCTCAGCTCCACTCTCTTTTTTCAATTTCCTGCACTTCTCACGTGGCGTATTATTGATTTTCTCTTTAAATTTAGTATATAGTTATGTTATCTTTAACAGTACCTTCCCTATTATGTTCTGTCCCTTTTGTATGACTGTTATTCCTGACGATGTAATGTTCACCAATATGTGTTATTGTATCAATTTTGTATGCACTCTCATTCCAAACTATGTAATGTTTACCAGTATGTATTATTGTAGCAAATTATGTCACTGGACGCATGTGAAAACGGGCAATGTTGCTCACATGACTTTCCAGTATAAACAATAAAAATGAAAATGAAATGAAATAAAAATGAAAAAGAACTAATCTATTTAAGAGTAAGAGTTTGAATAATAAAATTGATGCAATGTATAAAAGCAAAAAAAATGCAAGATGAAAAATGTGTCTTGCCACGTTCTACATTCTGAATGAGAACAAACAGCTTATTCTTTCTGTACAAATTTATTCACACACTCCACATATGACTACTATCCCTTGAGTTAAGTAGCTGTCTGAGCATAGTCAGATTCTAATGTTACATTGACCATTTGGAAAGCTCTGCATTAGTCCCATTCAATATTTGGTGAAAACTGCAGCGCAGCACTGACAAATTAACAAAATAGTTCCACAAATTTTGCTTAAAATCATCAGTGGCTCATATATTTAAATCAATCAAATAATACAAAAATAGTTAATAATATTGCATGACCTTGAATACATTTCACTTATGGCTACACTTCATTTTGACATTCATGATGTCATCTGAGATCACTACGACTCATGTGTATTAAAACTTAATCAAACACGACCTTGTTGCATATCCCTATTGATCATTTTGTTACTCAGTACTCATGAGAACTCTCCATGTAAGCATTAATCCATGACACAGCATGATTCTACTGTAGAATGAATCCATGCCTTCGGGGGGGTTGAGGCACATGGCCACAGGCCGAGTGCCTCCAACCCCCACACCAGGTATGGATTAATTCTACAGTAGAACCGTACCGTGGAGTGGATTATTGTGCTTGTAACATGCAAGTGCAGAAACAGGGAGTTATGCTTGATAAGAGCTTGTAACATGACATCCTGTATTAGCAAGTACAATAAAACACTGACACAGAGACAGACATATGTAGTTGGAATGTAGAATACTGTATTGTGCTAAACAGGGTGATTTTCCTTTTAATATTGTGAGTATAATGGTGAACAGTGATTCAATTACTGATTACATGCAGATGTGATTAACATTTCAGAATATGTGTTGATTTTGGCTGACTTGCTTTTGTGAAATGTGGAATCATCTCCGTTTTTCTGCTGTATTTGCTGTTACGGATTCGGCTGCTGTGCATGATGGGAAAAGCATATATTTAAGTGCTTTCTGTAATGTGCTGAACCGGCTGACTTTTCTTTTAATATTGTGAGTACAACGGTGAACAGTGATTCAATTACTGATTACATGCAGATGTGATCAACATTTCAGAATATGTGTTAATTTTGGCTGACTTACATTTGTGAACTGTGGAATTGTCTCTGTTTTTCTGCTGTGTTTTCTGGTTGGGATTTGGCTGCTGTGCATGATGGGAAATGCATATATTTAAGTGCACGGGAGATTTGAGTTCTGGTGGTGAATGACAGAATTACAAGAGCAAGCATGATTTACTGAGTCACAACCATGGATTACTTGAGAATTAATTCATGGCCACCTGTTCCCATCCAACCAATCCAGGGTATCTATTCTACTATAATTTGCAGTGCCATGATACAATGTACGTTCACGCCTTTGTCACTTCCCACCTTGACTACTGCAATGCCCTCTACCTATGGCTTCCTGGGGTTGATGTCCATCGTTTGCAGCCAGTGCAGAACACGGCAGCCAGGCTACTGACTGGTACATCTAGGACCAGCCATACTGCTCCTGTGCTGCGTGGACTGCACTGGCTGCCTATTCAGTGGTGGATCAAATTTAAGGTTGGTCATCTGACCTTTAAAACCATACATGAACTGGGATCCAGCTACCTGCAAGATCTTTTGACTCCCTACCACCATCTCCGCCCTCTCCGATCCACCAATGAGGGATTGCTAGAGATTCCCAGGGTACACTTGAAGACATCTGGTGCTTGTGCTTTTTCTTTTGTGGCCCCTACCCTGTGGAATTCTCTACCTCATCCATTGAGAGAATGCCTGACCATAAAGAAATTTAAGCCAGAACTTAAGTATTTGTTTCAGATGGCCTTCCCAGTTGATTTTAACTAACTTATATATCTGTATTTTATCAAATGTATATGTTTTATGGTTTTACTTGTAAAGTGCCTTGGTTTTAAGAAAGGCGCTATGTAAATAAAGATTGCTTTGCTTTGCTGCTAAGTTGTATCCCTTACTACTGAGGCTTCCCTCTAAATTCTGCTATATTGCTACAATTTATGTGAAGAACATTTCTGTTGCTAGTGTTCTATCACTCTAGTCTGTTCTTTCTCCAACAGTGAGATCTGAACTTCATGCAAGATTCTTTAATAAGAATCCATTCTTTGTACCCTTCATGCAAACATCTCTAGGCCACAGATATTTTTGCTTTGGCAGCTATGAAGCCCTAACTTTCTATCTCAGCATTCATTAACTGTGTATGTGTTCAAAATTTTAAGCTGTTGTTTAAACAGCATGTTTTATTATGTACCACCTGCACTTGTTTTACTTGATTGATATCTATTGTATTTTATGTCCCTGGCCACCCATGAAATGGGCAGTATTGCTCACAGCCAACCAGATTGCAGATAAATCCAATCAAATATTTGCAGTGAAGAAACTAAAAATCAGGTGGAAGTTTTTGGTTCTCTGTACTGTAAACAAGCCCATTTAGCATTGATGAAAAGTAAGCGACAGTACAGTACTGGAGACTGAAACCCTCTGTTTAAGCACAGGACCAGGTACAGTGCAGGTAAAGAATAGTGCAGGCTTCCCATACTGTGGTACTTTGTGTGCTGGTGAAAGGCAAGGGACTGGTCGCACAGGAGACTGAAGTTCTCCATTTATCCACAGGCCAGGTACAGTATAATAACGCAGTTGATAGGTGGACTCTGGGGCAGGGTGAGCAGGGTAGCATCCTGGACTATAGGAGGGATGCACACCTTGTGTGCTGCCAGAACTGTGCCGTTTACACCATCTTACCTATAGAGCTTGGTGGTAGTGGGGGGGGTAAATTAGCAGCCATTGCGAGGTTCTTGACACTTTCAGGAGGTACATTTCTAGGTTTGAGTGGCAGATGGAGGCACAATACAGGCACAGAAACATTCCAGGTACTGAGTGGGTAGGAACACTAAAGGCTTCCCCATACTATGATGAAATTTGTGCTGATAACAGTTGAGAGGCTGACACTGTAGTCTGAAAAACTCCAGGCAGAGAGTGGACAGGTGCACTGAAGCATTGCCAACACTGTGATGAAATTGGTGCTGGTAGAAGGTGAAGTACTGACAGCACTGTAACCTGAATATCTCTATTTATTTACTGACCAGGTACAATGCATGCTGATACAATGCAGGTGTCCCCACACTGCGATGTTTTCCTTACTGGAGAAAGTTAAGGGACTGACAGCACTGGAGACTGCAGCCCTCTGTTTATCTGTGGGACATTGACAGGTACAAAATGAAGAACAATAACTTCAGTGTGATTTTGCCCACTAGCTAATCTGGACAGGTATGGGGATAACTGCAAAAACTCAGGGTGATTTGCAGTTACAACTAGTACAGTTAATGTTAAAATCAATCCCTGGAGATTTTGTTTCAAGATTTCCCAGCTCAATAAATTACAAGAACTACACTACTAGCACATTTCTTATTACAGTGACCTGCATAGTAGGCACACAGGGCAACACTTACTTCAGAGGAGTGTTTGACATACACAATGGGTTCTGCATTGCAGTCACAATTATTATGAGTGACCTACTGTACCCTATGGTCATCATACTGATGAGAACTGCCCCTCCCACATACAGTATATACACCTTGCCATCACAAGACCAACCCTGTTGGTACAAGTCAACCCTTGTCTTCTATTTTCACTAGAATGGTAATTTCTAAGGCTAGCATCATATTTGTGAACTGTTGCAGACATTGTCTGGTGTGTAGCATAGAGACAGGTGAGCTTCTTTATCTAATTGGAACATCGTGGAGCTCAGATAGTTTATGCCCTTGGGATCTTTGCTGTTCCATGTAAGTACAGTGTCAGGAAAATGTTGAGATGCTCTCTTGGGGTGTAAGTACAATGTTGGGACATCAGGAGTAATTTTAAAAATATATTTTTTAAATCTGCTCACAGTGCACAGGGTGTTGTTAGGCTGCGCTTGCATTATTCCATAAGTCTGTTCTATACATTAATCTACAAGTCTGCTCTTTGTTAATTTCCAGATGGTATTCATGGGTTTTGATTATTTCATTGTGAGCAAGTGTGACATATTCAGTTTTGGAGTTGCCAATTGTAATAATTCAACTGGTAGGTTTTAGCTCATGGAGACCTTTTCTGTTATGCCCAGCTATGCAGTATGCATATAGTATGCAACTGAATTTTCAGCCAGATTTATGTATAAGGCCAGGTATGGTATCACAAGAAAGAATGGTGATATTTTATTTCCAGGTCTCTTTGAGAAATGGGTGGTGAGCAGCATTGCCTTTATTTTATTTCCTCTCTTTCTAAATGACTGCAAAAAAAAAACATTATCGCAAGGGTTTAAAGCAGAGTCAGATACCAGATTAATGGAGCAGCTGACAGCGGAACAGATTATGCTATGGTTTAGTCTCATGTGCAGTCCACTGTAGCAAGAAGCTGAGTATTCAGTTCTGGTTGACATACAGAGTTCACTGTAGAAGTCACTTAGAATCCAATTAGTTTCACTTGTGGAGGCAGGTTTTCAGTCAAAGTCTACATCTTTTTCCTTTGCTGAGTCCTGGAACACTACTGATGCCAATGTAATCCTATAGTTTACTTTGAGTTTTCTTCATTTTTTAAATATTTTATTGTATTGTATTAACCTCAGTAATGCTCAAGCGCCTTTCACTTACACTTTTATCTTTTTTTCTTTTTTGCTGATGGTTCGTTGGTTTCCTGAATGTACTGGTCTTCAAACATTATAATTTATTTACTTATTTAAAAATTGGTTAACCAGGTTACAATGTATGTTGCAGTTACTACCTCTGCCATGTGGGCTCAAACAAGGTTGAGAGGCTTGGGTCAATAAATTCCTGATTGGAGGGTTTGTATCCAAAATTGTAATTAATTGTAGAGTGCCTCCACCCAGAGCAATGTTTAACTGGGCTTGGTGCTAGTATGGTACAATCACCTTGGTTGCAATGCCTCTCCACCTCCCCACACACAGGGACAGGCACAAGAGAATTGTAGGGGTAGGGGGAAGCATGGGACAGATTATGCCATAGATCAAGTAGGGTCTACAGCAAAAAATGAAGGTTAACATAAAAAGGCAGACTGGGTGGGCCCAGCTGCCCTTATCTGCCATCACATTCTATGTTTGTATGTTTTTATGTTTCACACAGTCACCCCACCCAAGAATCAATACAGACCAACAACAGCTCCCTGCCAAGCTTGCAAATAAATCCCCTATAAATAAGATACAACCAGGAAGTAAATACAATCAAAGTAGAAATGACTTTCATTAGTGTCACTGCAAGGTCCTGAAGTGAAAAAGGGGGTTAGGCAATGTGAGGTAGTATTGCAGAGTCTTGACTGGCTCTTCTGTGCCATTCCAGCCCTAGCCTATTTACAGAGCTCTGCTGTTCTGTCACCCTGCTAGGTACAGCCAAATATTGGTAACCTGGGGCAGTGCTTCTAGTGCAGTTCCAGACTCTGCCCAATAACAGTGGCCACTATTAAGCCACATAATGCACAATACTGTTCGCTGTTGCCCAAGTATACTGCAATCAAATCAAATCTTTATTTATCCAGGCGATCACCATTGAGCAAGCTCATTTACTAGGTGGACCTGCTGTAAGGAAGGAACTACACATTCTTCACAGGTGTACTAGAGGGAATGACCCCTCCCTCACTGGTGCACTGGAGGGAACTACCCCTTCCTTACTTGTACCTCTATTAACCCTTTATATATTACAGCTAGGGTGCTCCCATTGCTTCAGTGGGTACCCAGCTATGGAAATGTAGAAGGCCTAATAACATTGCATGTTGTTGGTTGGCGGTGGTGCACTCAAACAAATAAATAGCAATGCTTTGTTGACACTTACATACATACATACAAGATGATGGCAGAGAAGGCACACTAGGCCCACCTAGTTGGCTCAATCAAGTCCCATCTAACAAGAGACCCCCAGTCTAATTCCTACGATAGAAACCCCTTCCTTAAGTACCAGAATTTTCTTGTATCTGTCCCATGCATTTTTGAAGCTAGTAATTGTGTCTGCCTCTACCACCTCCCCAGTAGACTATGCCAAGCATCCACCACCCTCTCCTTGAAGAAGTACTTCCTTATGTTACCCTTGAAATGTTCCCCCTGTAGTTTCCAGTCATGACTCCTCATCCTTTAGCAACTCTTCCTTTTTTTTTTTTCCATTCAGTTTTTATTGGAGTTTACAATACAGAGAATGAATCACCAGAAACAGAAAATGTAACACTAAGTGGATACCCTCCACACCAGGCAGATTCATTCTCCCCCTTCCCCACCTCCTCCACCCCACCTCCCTCCCCATCTGACGCAGCAGTGTACTATAGAGTTAACAACATGAACTTTTAACAGCAAGATATCATAGTTATACCGCGTACAGGACTTGCAAAGGACCCCATAGTTTATTAAATTTTGTAAGTTTATTGGACAGACTTGCAATGGCTCTCTCAGTTCTAAGGTTAGCAAGAAGCTCTTGGAGCCATTCTGAGTAAGATATCCTGTCAGAATCTTTCCAATGCCTCAAAACCAGCTTTTTAATAGACATGGAAATTACGGCAATGTAAAATTTTCTACATCTAATTGTTATGGTGGAAAAGTCACCCAGTAGACAAATTTTTGGAGAGAAAAGCTCGGAGAGTCCTAAAAGAGGATCAGCTTTTTGTTTGATAATGGACCAGAGGGGGGAGACCTTGGGACAATCCCAGAAAATGTGGAGGGAGTCTCTTGGCATCAACCCACATCTGGTGCAAAGTGGGGATGTCAAAATCCCCATTTGAGCCAATTTTTGTGGAGTATAATTTATGTTATGTAAAATTTTGAATTGCATTACTCTCAATCTATCCTGGGATAGGAATTTGTGACAGCTTTTCCAAATGAATGACCAGTCAAACTCCATGTCTGGGAAAAGGGAAGTCCAGTACGGGATAGGAGCCAGGTTGGTATTGTATATTTTTGACACTGCGTGAGGAGTTCCAGCCAAATCCAGAAGAGAAACTTGAAAATTGAGAAGAGGAGACGGGGGTGGGATAGATCCAAATGCCTTTACAATACAGTGCTGTAGTTGATATACCTTGAAAATATTGGAGGCAGGAGACATGAGCATTTGTAAGATCTCCACAGAGGAGCACCATACTCCGTCTGGTGTAATAAAGTCCTGCAACAAGCAAGAATTGATAGGAGGGCACCAATTAGAGGGTAGAGGCTTGTTGTCCAACTTCAGGTTGGGGTTACCAATTACTGGTTGATATGTATCCTTAGTATTATCGTATTTAAGAAATGTGCACAACTGAAAATGGGACGAAATCGAATTTGCTATAGGAGTTTTACGTAGCGGTGATGGAAGAGACCGTATTTTGGTATGTAACAATGCAGCCAGCGAGAGAGACCATATTTCTTAATGCTATCCACTTCAATTCTAAGCCAGATCGGAGTATATAAGGCCTGTGCTAATCGTTGTTCCGCTGTCAGCCATAGTAAGTACTTATTAGCCTGACTGGACCAGTAATATAAGGCGAGATGAGGGAGCTTTAGCCCCCCCTTTGTCTTTGGGGACAGCCAGTTTGCGGAAGGCCAATCTGGGTTTTTTATATCCCCATATAAAAGAGGAGAGCATGGAAATAACTTTGTGAAACCATGATAGGGAGAGATTAATATTCAGCATGTTGAGGGGATAGAACAAACGAGGAAAGATATTCATTTTGATTAAATTAATCCTACCCCATAAAGAGAGAGGAAGGAGTGACCATCTATGAAGGTCTTGGTCTATTTTCTGGACCAACAAATCCAGATTCAGATATTTGAGATGGGAATTACTTCCGGTTAAGAAAATACCCAGATATTTCATGATCTTAGGCTGCCAGTTGAGTCCGGTATCAGTAATTTCATACTTATGAACCCGATGATTCAAAGGGAAAACAACGGTTTTCGTGGTATTAATCTTATAGTTCGATACCCTGCTGAATGCACTTATTATATTAAGAAAAGAGGGAATGGAGGTGGCAGGGTTGGATATATGGAGTAAAAGGTCATCGGCTTGTGCTGCAACCTTAACCACCTGCCCTGTAGAGGAATACCCAGGACATCACGTGCTGTTATAAGTCTTCGAATAAGGGGTTCTAAATATAAATTAAAAAGCAAAGGAGATAAAGGACATCCCTGTCTTGTTCCTATTTGGAGATTGAACAGGCCTGACCTTCTGCCATTACAGGCAATTCTGGCCATAGGGGATATATGTAACGAATGTACCCAGCCCAGGAATGTGTTGGGGAAGCCAAAAGCCTTCATTGCCACAAACAGGTAATTCCAGTAGACCCTGTCGAAGGCCTTTTCAGCGTCTAAGGAAACCAAAGCCATTGGGGTAATGGCATCCTCGGAGGCCGAAAATACGTGAGCAAGGGTGCATAAATGGTCAGTGGATGATCTACCCTTCATGAAACCCACCTTCTCAGCTCCAATTAAAGATGTGAGAACCAGACTTATCCGATCAGCCAAAATTTTGGCTAGGATCTTGATATCGTAATTAATTAAAGATATAGATATAGCCTGGGAGTGGGTCCCAAGATGACAGCCTGGGTAAAGAATTGGCTGGAGAATAGGACACAGAGAGTAATAGTAAATGGAGTCCACTCAGAAGAAAGGAGGGTTACTAGTGGGGTACCACAGGGTTCAGTATTAGGACCGGTCCTCTTCAATGTCTTTATAAGTGACATTGCAGAAGGACTGGAAGGAAAAGTATGTCTCTTTGCAGATGACACTAAGATCTGCAACAGAGTTGATGCACAGGGTGGGGTGGAAAGGATGAGAAGGGACTTGGCAAGGTTAGAGGAATGGTCAAATGTATAGCAGCTTAGATTCAATGCTAAGAAGTGCAAGGTAATGCACCTGGGAAACAAAAACCCAGGGGAAGAGTACACAATGGGGGGTGAGATACTAACAACAACAAAAATGGAAAGGGACCTGGGGGTAGTCATATCAGATGACCTAAAGATGGGCAAGCAATGTGAGAGGGCAGCAAGGAGGGCTGGGGGATATTGGGATGCATAGGGAGAGGCATCACCAGTAGAAAACAGGAAGTTATTATCCCTCTGTACAGACAGCTGGTGAGACCCCATCTGGAGTACTGTGTGCAGTTCTGGAACCCAATCTCCATAAAGACATAGACAGGATGGAAGCTGTCCAGAGAAGGCAACTAAAATGGTGCAGGGTCTGCCAGAAGACATATGAAGAGACTTAAGGACCTTAATATGTATAGCCTCGAGGAAAGGAGGAGAGGGGACATGATAGAAACTTTCAAGTACCTCAAGGAATCAACAAAGTCCAAGAGGGTAGCATCGTTCAAAAAGAGGTGTGCAAGAACAAGAGGGCACAATTTGAAGAAGGGGGTGGCTCAGAGGTAATTTAAGGAAGTATTTTATCACAGAGAGGGTTGTGGATGCATGGAGCGGCCTTCGGAGGAGGTTGTGGAGTCAAAATCAGTGGTGGAATTCAAGCATGCATGGGATAGTCATAAGGCAGTTCTGGGGGTGGGGTAGGAAGAAGTAGGCTGCTGGTTAACTAGGATCTGCAGCTTATCTAGTAGGTAGGGAAATGGGCAGACTGGGTGTGCCAAGCGGTCCTTATCTGCCGTCAAATTCTATGTTTCTATGTTTCTATAGGCCTGTAGCTGGTAACTAAATCCTGTGGTTTATCTGGTTTAGGCAATAACACTATGAGAGCCTTAAAAAGGGAAGGGTCAGACCCCTGACCCGATAATAAAAATTGAAAAAGGGACAACAGCATAGGGGTTAATTGTCCAGAAAATATCTTATAAAAATTAGAAGAAAAGCCATCAGGACCAGGTGTTTTATCAACGGGAAGGGCTTTAATTACATTACTTATTTCATCCTCCGTAATGGGGCGTATAAGTGCATCTTGCTGAGATTTGTTAAGGGCAGGTAAACCGGAATCAGTCAGATACTTTAACAGGTCCTCCTCTGAAGGGGGGTTAAGCATAGGGGCATATAGCTCCGGAAGTGGTATGAATTCTTCTAATATCTCAGAGGGAGTGGTCTTAAGAGAGTCATCCACCGACCGGCGTAGCGCTGGGATGAAACGGGCTGATTTGAGTTGCTTAATATGCATTGCTAACATACGCTCAGCTTTCTCACCCTGATCGGTATAGACCACGTTCGTTTTTAGAATGGAAAACTCAGCTTGCTCTCTCAGTAAATCAAGATAGGCATCCTTTAGTTTAATTAACTCTTGCTTAACCGACTCCGGGGAGGCCGGGGAGAGGACACGCTCGATGTTCCTTATTTGGAGTAGGAGGGAAAGAGCTTTGTCTTCCCGTTCCTTTTTCCTTTTCAACGCTAAACCAATTAAGATACCTCTGAGGTACGCCTTGAAAGCGCCCCATTCCGTATCTGGTTGTTGTGTTGTATTGACATTAAGGGCGATGAAATGTTGAATTTGAGAAGTTAAATACTCAACCTTAGTAGGGTCCTTAAGGATTTGATTATTTAACTTCCATCTACCCCCTGCCTTGGGGACTGAAGACAGGGATATTTTACTTGTTACCACAGAATGATCTGAAAGGGGGCCGGGAATAATATTAGAATCCACAACCCCAGAGAACAACCCTTGAGAGATGAGAATGTAATCAATCCGCGAGGATGTGCCATGAACCGGGGAAACATATGTAAATTCCCTATCAATAGGGTGAAACACGCCATAAATCACACAGATCCGCAGAGTCGAGAAAGTCTCTAAATGCTCTCTGCGCTGAAGATAGGCCATGCGGGGTTCAACCGGTTCTATCTACCATAGGATCGAAGATCAGATTGAAATCACCCCCGATAATCATGGGAGTACCCAAAAAAGGGTTAAGGACTTCCGATAGATTCATGAAAAAAACAGGGCTATTTGTATTGGGGCCGTATATGGATCCCAGCACAATATCCAACGATTGCATTTTGCCTTTCACGAATATATATCTCCCAAAGGGGTCAATTAAGGTTTGGGAGGTTCTAAAAGGTACCCTCCTATGAAGAAGGACCATAACTCCCCTGCTTTGAGTATTACCCTGTGCAGCAAAGACTTGCCCCACTTGTTGTCTTCTCAATTTGTCAGCTTCTTGAATGAGTAAGAGTGTCTCTTGTAAAAAAATAACCTGGGCTTTGACATGGCTGAGATATTTCAGTACCTTATATTGCTTAGTTCTGTGCCTGACTCCCTTAATGTTCCACATGCACAAATGAACATCATTAGTCATTATTCTTTACAGCCCTGGTTAACAAGATTGATATACATTTGTTCAGGATCCCCATAATGAGATATCTGCTGCGCCAGCCGCTCTATCCCCCCAAACAGTACAACCTAACAGTAAGTAACAACCAACCAGAGAAAAAGAATCCAATAACCCACAAGATACCCAAACCTTCCCATCCCGCCCCCATGTCTCATGGTACTTGACACTCAGTTCACCAGGACATTTCCCCCATGACCCGGCCCCCCACCACACCATAACAAATAACATAGTATATTAGAGCAACCAACTCACTAGGAACAAATCTAATTAACCACTCTAAAGATAAAAATGACTAAGAGATAACTATGTACAAAGATCCTACCTACCTTAGACTTAAAACATAACAGTCCTAACAGTTGTTGGCCAGAGTCTGGGAGGTAAAAAAAAAAAAAAACTATTTAAGCCTGCTTAATGTCTAAATAGTAATATAATAAAGAAAACCTCCCATACTCAACCACCCCCCTTACGCATAGGGTACTAAAACACTTTGAGCAGGTGTAAACTATAACTATAGCAGGATCTAACCCAGACCCTTAGCATTATTGCTAGGGAGATCCCCTACCTTCCGGCGTACCTCACTAGACGAGAAAAAATTGCCCAGTGATACAGAGCCCTCCCACCTGTACCTTTCCCGATGCCCAGAGCAGGTACCAAACAAACAAGATCCCCTTTTTCAAGCTGCCCCAGCCATTTAACCACCTCCAAAACAAGATAAAAAAAAAACTCCCTCTTTTCAAGACCCCAAACTGTACCATTAAACACTGCCGTACTCTCGGGACCTGGATCTAATACTAGGAACAAAATAATAACCTGCATAGTCCCATTCAGAACCTCGGGCACAGTCAACAATCAATTTCAGGAGCCCGATTGCCTGAGCTAATCTTCGTTCTCTGCCGCCATCTAGCGAGCTTTTACCGCAAGTACCCAGATCACTTCTGACAGGCCAGCATAACTAAGTAAAAAAGAAACAGTCACCAAGCTGAAAAGGGGTTCATGTCCATTCTTAAATCAGATATCCAAATCAGACATTCCAAACCCAGGAACACAGGAGCCGCACACCTTAATGGTAGGAACTGTAGAAGAAAAACCAAAGATTTAGGCACCTCAGGAAGAGGAGCAACACACAAAAAGGAGCACCCGGGGACCAGCTCATGTTGTACAAGTGGTAGATATCAGAGGGCACTCGGAGAGAGAATATAGGGAACCTCCCCCCAACAAATGGGTTAACGGGTAGGTCACCAACAGAGGTAGATGGGATACAGTCCTCGGGAAGCAAAGTTCGCCCCCTCTATTGGGCAATCATCAGGAAATGCTCAGCACTTAATTCACCATCTCGAGAATGCACTTTAAGCCGGAGAAAGAAGGGCATTGTACTCAGGACAGTCGAAATAAGTCAGGGAAAGCCTCCCTGAGCCTTGCCATCGTGCATCAACATCCTCAAAGGAAGCCCAAGAGCTGGCAATCTGTACCTGGAGCCTGGCAGGGTACCCTACTCTGAATCTTATGCCCGCAGCAATCAGTTTTGAAACCAGAGGATGGTATGTAGTTCATTTTTGCCGTAGCGAAAGGGGCAAGTCCTGAGCTATTCTTAACTTGGCTCCTTCCCATGTTACTTCTTTAGCTTCTTTAACTTTTGTCATGAAATGCTGTTTCACCTGGTGATTTAAAAACTGGAAGATAAAGGTTCTAGGAGCAGCACCTCGGGGTGGGATGGGGCGCAATGCTCTATGAGCCCTCTCAATAGAATATTCAGGTCTGAAGGGAGTAGGGCCAGTGATTTTTTAGCAAAGAGCTGAGTGAACTTGATAGGGTCCGTGCCCTCTTCACATTCTGGCAGGCCAATTATTACCGCATTGTTGCGGTGGCTATGACCCTTCAGATCCTCGATTTTAGATTCCATTTTAGATATATGTTGTCGTAGAACTGTCAGGTTGGGGTTAATTCTTTCTTGGGTATGCTCCAGTGACTGGATCCTTACTTCATTATCCAACGTTCGTTGAGTAAGTGATTCCAGTGCATTTGAAATATGCTTTATTTCACCGGCGATGTTCTGCATCTCTATCTTAAAAGGCTTAAACTCTTCTAAAAATTTGGCTAGCGTAAGAGGTTCTTCATCCACCAGTGTTGCCAGAGGATTGCCGGATGAAAAACTGACCAAAGACCTTGGATTTTTTCGAGGCCTTCTCCGGTGTGGTTGGCGGATTGTGCTTCGGGGGGATTTTCTTCATTTCTGCATCCATTCGGACGTCGTCGGGTGAATACCTCTTGATTGCAGGAACTTTCAGCAGCAAGGAAACTGTAGGAAGAAACCTCAAATTCAAAAAAAATAGAAATATAGGTGGTAGGAAGCTGGAGCTTGTGGGAGAAAGTACTACTCAGTGACCTGTATCATGTGACCTCCCTCGAACATCGGCAACTCTTCCTTTAAAAAACACTCCCCCCTTGTACCCTATTTATGCCCTTGAAATATTTAAAGGTCTCTATCATGTCACCTCTCTCCCTTCTTGCCTCCAGGGAATACATATTCAGTTCCCTAACCTCTCCTCATAGGACATTCCCTGCAGACCCCTCATCATTTTTGTAGCCCTCCTTTGCACCACCTCCAGTCTGTTTATGTCCCTCTTTTGATGAGGCCACCAAAACTGAACACTGTACTTGAGATGAGGCCTCACTAGTGTCTTGTAAAGTACTTGAGATGAGGCTTCACCAGTGTCTTGTAAAGTACTTGAGATGAGGCTTCACCAGTGTCTTGTAAAGGGGCAATAGGGCCTTCCTCTTTCTGCTGGTAATACCTCTCCCTATGCATCTAAGCAAATGGCTAGCTTTCCTCACTGCCACGTCGCATTGCCTAACCACCTTTAGGTCATCTGTAATAACAACTCCAAGGACCCTCTCCTGCTTCATGACTGCCAGTTGTACCCCTCCCAGTTCATATGCCGCCCCCGAGTTTCTGCTTCCTATGTGCATAATCTTACACTTTTTCACACTGAACCCAAGTTGCCAAGCTTTAGACTATTCCTCTGACCTTTAAAGGTTCGTCCTCATCCTATCCACCCCCATGGCTCATCTACTGTATTGCATATTTTTGATTCCCCTTCCCCTCCAGCTCCTCCATGATGTCTCCGATGAAGACATTGTGAGGACTGGTCCCAGCACCGAGCCCTGTGGCACTCCACTCTTCATTCCCCCATGTCTGAATGTACCCCATTTACCAGCACCCTTTGGCTTCTGCCATTTGGCCAGTTTCCAGCCCATGTTACTATCTTATGACCAACCCCTAGGCTGCTTAGTTTGTGAGGGACAGTGTCAGAGGCCTTCCTGAAGTCCACTTAAACCTCAAACCTCAATGCTCTTTTTTTATGGAAGATTTTCAATACAGTATAATACAGAGGTCATGAATATGTAGTTCAAAAAGGCTGTTACTGAGTGATTATCTAAGATAACAATGCACTGTGGTGAATCTAGTGGAACTGGAATATATATTCTGTTCTGTACACTAAACACACTAACTGCTAACTCACTAACTAATACAAGCAGACTAACAAAAGGACATAACTAAAGACAAAAAACTACCACTAGGACTAGCAGCAAATGATATAGAAAAGGGTAATAAATAGATATTTCCTAGTATGTGAGAATGGCCTGGGCTATCCATCTAAATACAGAATAGCAGATTAACACCCAGTTGGTTACCTGTCCCTTTAAAGGATATCGATCATAGTTACACACTATTAGCAATGTTATAATGAAATACTATAGTTCATGTATGTCAGTGCTCGAATCTTGCAGTAATTATAATAGCACCTGCAATCTTTCCCACCTGGAGGCATAGGTTTTGAGCCTACTATGCATACTTGCTACTGTGTTTTCCATCCTGGACACTTCTAATACCACATGAGCATGCCACTCCATATAAGTTGGATTGTGTTCATCTAACCAGTGTCTGGCTATGACCCACCTGGCAGTAGCAGCTACTAATGCCATCTGGTATCTCTGTTATCCAATTAAATTTTCCAACCCCAGGCCAATGAGACATGCTGATGGAGTGAACGCATCCTGGAGGCCTAAAAAGGGGTCGAGATTGTGTTTAATGTCAGCCCACAAAGAGGCTGCTGAAGGACAATCCCAGAAAATGTGTTTCAGAGTGCCCATATGGGCCTTACATCTGTGACACATGCATGAAGTCTGTCAGGATGAAACTCAGTTTTGCAGCATTCTGCAGTACAGTTACTGTAGGAAGCAAGGCTATTTCAATGGGAGTTAATCCCTTTTGTCATGTAGGAAACTGTGACACCGTGCTTCATCCTAGTAGGCTTCACTTATCTGCATTTAACATCTGCATTCTGAACAGTTTTGCAGATGTGAAATACATGTTGTTGAGCAGTTTGTAGTGTGCGAATTTCAGACAGTCAAATTTTAAATATTTGTGCAAGTTAACCCACACTCTCTCTAGTTGGTCTGGTTGTTCCGGCTCAGGGAACTCTTTACTCCTATAGGCTAACTTCAGGTTTGTGGAGTCAGAGGCATACACTCTAAACTTTCTGTATACTGCAGATATGGCACGTCTCTCATTCCTCCAAGGCTTAACTCTGTTCAAGGGTCTTTTTGCCCCAAGGGCCAAGGTCCTGGTCCAAAATTGCTGCAAATCAGGTGCTGGAATTGTAAGAATAGAAAAATGTGGCATGTCTCTGAGTTATTTTGTGCTTTAAAAGCGGAAAAGGATATAGGGGCCCCGTCTTTGATCACTAGCTATAACATAGAGAGGTCAGCACCCCTTAAGAAGGAGTCTCCAATCATTATACCCCTGATGGTGAAGTTAGGATGGTGGCAAATGGGTTGGTGCATACCCCTTATGGAGTTGGTGCCTAGAAAATGGTGCAGTTGTTTACACATCCTTACTGAGACACCTATAGGCATCTCCCTGAGCTCTGTTGGAACATTCTAGAGGTACAGCTAGTTAGCACATGAAAGTCGATGTGGTGTTTCCTTGCTAAGTCAAATTCTATGGTTTTGTGGGCTGGTGAGTTTGGAAGTTCAATTTCTTTCATGGGGTCTAACCTGCACCATAGAAAATGGCATTCATGACTGGCCACTTAGTGGAGAAAAAAGTCTGGTAATTGAAGCCCTCCCCTACGTTTAGCCGGAGTGAGTTTTGAGTATGCCCCCTGGATACTTTCCCTCCACAAAGGAAGTCAGATAGGGTGGATTTCAGAGTCATAAACTATTGTTTGGGTAGGAACAGGCCAATTGTAGTGAGTGGGGGTATAGGATCCATGGCAGCAAGTTAATTTTAATGACACTGATCCTACTCCACAGCGTTAAGGATAGTGAGGCCTACCTGGTCAGGTCCCCTTTGACTCATGACATGAGGTGGGTAATGTTTTTGTCTAGCATAATTTGCCTGTCTTGGCTAACTACTATGCTCAGAGAGTTACCAAATTTTGTGAGGGGAGTAAAAGTGTCCTCTGTGAGGAAGCTTAGTGTGGTGAAAACCCATCTGTGTAGGTTTGATAACTTTATTTGCCCCATGGTCCATAGGGAAGGGATCCTATTTTTGCCCTGAGGGGCCACCAAGCTGATCCCTTCTCTTCCAGGTGCTTACCCCGCCCCTGCACTGTCATATCCTCTGATATATACACAGGGAGGCATGGAACCACGTGCCCCATTACAGTCAATGGGATGAATCTGTAATGCAGATTTCTATATGTTAATTAGTAATTGGCAGGTAATTAAGGACAGCACTTGATTAGCAAGTCCACTGCTAATGAATTGTTGTCCTTAATTGCCTGCCAATTACTAATTAACATATAGAAATCTGCATTACAAATCCATCCCACTGACTGTAATGGGGCATGAGGTCCCACGCCTGCCTGTGTATATGTCAGAGCGTATGCCAGCATGGGGACGGGGCGAGCACCAGGAAAGGAAATGATTGGCTTGTCAGCCCCTCAGGGCAGAAATATGATGCTGCCCCTGTGGATCAGGGGGCAGATAAAAATGATCAAACCTACACAGGGAGGTTTTTTCTGCACTAAGTTTTCTCATGGAGAAACAGAGTATAAACTTGGCAAATTGATTTAAGGAGGTAGGGGCCCAAGTGACCCCCCTCCCCCCCACCACTGCATTACCTCGGCTTTATGTATGTATGAGTTGAGTGGCATAATGATTGTTTTGTCTAGGTTCTGATTACACCCTGAAAGTTTACCAGACTAGTCCAGTTCTTGGAATACTGCCGGAATCGATGTCTGGGGCCATTCTGAGAGCAGCAAGATGTCATCTGCATAGGTGGAGATGGCATAACTATGTTGTCCTACCTTAACTCAGTTATCGTGGTGTGTGTGTTAATGGTTCTGGTCAGGAGTTCCAGGTACAAATTAAAAAGTAGAGGGGATAGTAGACATCCCTGTCTCATTCCTTTTTGAAGTGCAAAGGCTGCAGATTTCAAACCATTGTAACTCACCCTCGCAGATGGAATCAAGCATAATACCCAAATCCCCTTCATAAATGCATCTGGAAGCCCAAAGGTCATCAATGCTAGAAAAAAGGTAATCCCACACCACCCTATTGAAAGCTTTCTTTCCATCCAGGGAGACCAGAATTGCAGAGTTTCCAGAATTTTCAGACACAAAGAGGATGTATGCCAATTTTCTCATGTGGTCCCTAGATAGCTGGCCTTGCATAAAAGCCCACCTGTTCTTGGCCGATCAGATCCTGCCTGAATTTTTATATCTAGATTGAGAAGGGAGATTGGTCTAAAGTTGCTAACATGTTCTTGGTCTCTCCCTGGCTTGGGGATTAGGATGATGACTGATGAGGGCTTCCTGGAATGATGGATCCAAAAAACTCTGTTTGTATGCTTCATTAAACAGGGTAACAAGGTGCGGTGCCATCTCGTGGCACAGGTCCTTAAAAAACATGGAAAAAAGCCATCAGATCCTGGGGCCTTGTCTAATTTGAGTTGTGTGATGGCATTAAGTACTTCCGTCAAGGTTATGTGGTGGCCTAATGCCTCCTGCATGTTCTCAGGGATCCTGGAAACATTTTCTGCCTGTAAGAAGGCTTTAATGTCCTACATTGCCGCTGGTGGTTTTGCTGCATATAGAGTTTCACAGAATGAGCCAAAACATTGTACTACTGGTATATGCCCTCAGATATTGCTAAAGTTTGCCACTGAGCCTAGTTTGTTGAGGAAGAAGTCCTCTGTGAATTCCCTCACAATTGTTAGGCAACCCAGATTTTTCTACATATATACTGTCAGCAGATAAAGGCCTATGGCCCACCCAGTCTTCCCATTAGAGCTCATTAGATCACTTTAAGTTTTTCTAGAAGTCTGTTGCCCCTTACCCCCTGACCTCCAGGATTCCCTTATGTCTACCCCATGCATTCTTAAATCCTGTGATTGTTTCAGCCCCCACCACTTCCTCAGGCAGGGTGTTCCACTTCTTCACTACCCTTTCTGTGAAGAAATGCTTCCTCAGATTTCCTCTGAATTGCCCTCCTTCCAACTTCATCCCATGCCCTCTAGTTCTGGAACATCTTTTTCACTGGAAAATGGTGTTTTCCTGCACCCTGTTCCTCCCCATAAGGCACTTGTATGTCTCTATCATATCCCCTCTCTCCCTTCTCTCCTCCAGGGAGTATATATTCAAGTCCTTCAGCCTGTCCTCATAGGACTTGTGATGCAATTCCTGTATCATCTTTGTTGCCCTCCTCTGAATCTTCTCCACCCTGTCTATGTCCTTCTTACATAGGTAAGTTCTCCAGAACTGGACACTGGACTCCAGGTGTGGCCTCACTGGCATCTTGTATAGTGGAATTATGACCTCCCTTTTTCTGCTGGTGATGCCCCTGTCTATGCATCCCAGCATCAAAAAGTACAACAACAAGTATATGTTCCCACTAGGGATCAAACCACTGACCCTTTGCTTATAAGGCCAAGGCACATCCACTGCACTACCTGAGTCTAGAGGTGGTTATTCACCCTGCAGGATTTAGCCTTCTCCTGGCCAGTCTGCAAGAAAAATCTTAGGGTTACAAGGGCATGGTCAGAGACTACTGTGGTTCTATTTCACACCTCTGCAGCTATTCCATTGGATTGCATTGAAATGCAAAAAAAAAATCCAGCTTTGACTCTGATTCGTGCATAGGGGAGTGAAAAGTAAAGTGCTTGTGGGTAGGGTAAAGCATCCACCAGGAATCAGTGACCCCCTAATGTGACTTTAAGGTCAATAAGAGCACATTAGGGAGTTGAAAGCCCTGCACTTTGCTGAGGTGACTGATCAAGGTCTGTACCACATTTCAGTCTTCTCCAAGCACCATGGCTGTACCTCCCTGTTCGGCCAAGATAGTTAGCAGTTTGGTGAAAAAGGCCAGGTCATCTTTGTTGGGGCCATAGACACAGGCCAAAATGATGTCTAATGTCCCCAAGAGGCCATGCAGGATAATGTACCACCCCTCTTAATCCTTAGTCTTGAAGGATAACTTGAAGGGGACTGAGTGTGCTATCAGGATAGCCACTCCCACTTTGGAGTTGCTATTTCCTCCCACGAATGCCTGACTCACCCATTCCATGTATTATGGGCTGACAGTATAGCCTAGAGGTTAGAGTAATGAGCTGTGAATGAGCTTGGTCATCCAGCAGACTTGGGTTTGATTCCCACAACCTCCACTTGCATACTGTATGACTCTGAACAAGTCACTTAACCACTCAGTGCTCCCAGGTTGCCCCTGAAAACAGGCACTTGTGCCTAGTGAGCCTTACCTGGTTACCAAAGACTAAAATAAAAAATAAAAATGCACCACAGGCTACCATGAGCTTCCTTAGTGACTGTCTCCTGTAGCATTGCTATGCTCACTGCCAATGATTTTAGATGCCTTAGTATCTTGTGGCTCGTCTCCTTTATTTGGGCCACTGTAACATTCCATGCGGCAGTCTTTTAATCCTGTGTCCCCATGTTTCCTCATGATTACTGCACTTATGAAATGCTTGACTACCTAGCCTGACACTATTGTATACACCCTTCTGGTCAAATCATTGGTCGGTATGAACCAAACAGGCAATAGGCACATGCCCCCAGGTATGCCCTTATTGTAGTGTAGTGCATCAGGAAAGCTTCCTTTCTCTAATGAGATTACCTACTGAACCTTATAGGAAAAGTACCATGTATTGCTGCTAGGTAATGCACATTGAGACAAAAACAGTAACAATAACCATAACAAAAAGAACAAGTCTGTCAACTGTTTATGTTGTGCATGCTCTTTCTGCCCAGTGAGGCTGCAGGTGAATACGTGGAGATTCACCCCTCACAGGAGGGGGCCTTGTCTATTGTGCTCAGTTCAACTCCCCGAGAATGGGGGGGGGGGGTTGTCAGGGTCTGAGGCACACCCTTTTTATTGTATTTTTTTTAAACTCAGATTTATTTTTTTTAAACTCAGATTTATTCAGAACATATCAGATAGTCACAAACAATAAATACAGATGTCCGGCCACAACATTTTGCCACACTTCTGTTAGTACAGAGCAATCCCTAACTGTTGTAGTTTGTCTGTACTGTGTGACTTATCTAAGTAATAATATTCAAACTTCTACACTGCATGTTATACATTTATCCAATACTGTGTGTATAAACTCTAATGGACCATATTCATTCTATACTCCCACTGAAGGGACCAACACTGTAAGCCAGTGAAAAGTAATACATTTTAGGGCAGCTGCCATGCAGATCAAAACCAGTTTTCTGGAATCTGGGCTGAACCTTGTTGTGGCTGGGAGGCCTAAAATCCACTGGCTTAATTCTAGAGGGATGTGTACCTCTGTAACCTCATGTGTTAATTTTTGGATGGTGATCCAAAATGGGGTCAGCACTGGGCACTGCCAAAATATATGTGCATGAGTACCTTGGGCCCCATGTAGCCTCTAGCATCTATCCGAACCAGAAGGTTGGTAGTGCTTAGTGATCAACGGGGTTCTGAAAAACCTAATCAAGACCTTCCAATAAAATTCCCTCCATTGAGGGTTAGCTGTGACCTTCCAGCCCTTGACCAATCTCTTTCCCCATTTGGTATCTGGGATTACTATCCCTGCTTCTTGTTCCCATGTTTCCTTAATATTCAATATTGTGTTACCCTGAACCTTTTGTAAGAGGTTATATATTCCTGCTATGTATCTCTGGGAGTCCTTTATCTTTACTACCCAATAGATATAATCTTTCCACTCTGAGGGGGTTCTGGATAGTTTTTCTAGGTTCCCTTGGGAGTTGATAAAGTGTTTGGTTTGTATCTATCTCAGGAATTTCGAGTTGTCCCACTCAAACTTCTCTTTAGCCCTGCTATAGGTTATGCACTGCATTGTACAAATCTGGTAACCCCTTTCCTCTCCCATTTGACATATGCAGTGTCCAGCATTGGTGGGGTAAAGGACCCAGTTCCAAGGGGGTAAATGTAAGTCTACGGACTTTTTGAAGCGTATTTCAGCTATGGATCACCCATCTGTTCCTACTAGTGTGTACTATTTCAGAGGGAGTATTGGTCAGGGCCATGGTAAAGAGGGTCTGTCTAGGCACCCCTGCACTTTCCATGTCATACCACCCTGAGGTGTATCTCTGTTTGGCCCAGATGCAAACTGCCATGAGCTGAGCCGCTAGGAAGCACTTTTGAAAGTTTGGCAGGGTAAGCCTCCCCTGTTCTCTGCGGAGCTGCAGCACCTTTCTTGCTATGTGAGGGCATTTCCCACACCAAATAAGCCTTGACATAGCCATGTTTATCTTGGTCCAGAATGTCTGCGGGATCTGGAACGGGAGGGATTGGAAGAGGAAAAGGAAGTGGGGCAGGACATTCATTTTTAACATGTTTACCCTGCCTATTAGAGAGAGGGGTAGGAGATTCCATCTGGCCAAGTCCACTGCCACCTTATCCCAGAGTCTGCCATAATTTATCTGGTGGAGTTTCTTTAAGTTGTTAGATAGGTGTATTCCCAAATATTGTATCTCCCTTCTAGGGGCCCAGGTAAAGGGAAAGCTTGCCGCATAACCTTGGGGCTTTGTGCCTGCCACCACCAAAGCCTCCAATTTAATCAAATTAATTTTATAACCAGAGAGCTGTCCAAAGCTGACTAGATGGTCAGTCAGCCGTGGGACTGTTATTTGTGTGTTGGAAAGGAAACAAATGGTATCATCCGCATATGGGGAGAACTTTTGCTCCCCCCCCACAGTGATACCCTCCAGTCCCTTATCCTGCCTGATCAGTGTGGCTAGGGGTTCTATGCATATTGGAAAGAGGAGAGGAGACAACAGGCAAAGGTGCCTTGGCACACCCTTTTTATGGCAGTGATCTGCTGAAATCCAACATCAGGTCTGTGAGGCATACAGCAAAAGATGCTCTTTCATGATCCTGTACCCAAAAGCTCCTAGTGCATGCAACCCAAATATGGCTTTGATAGCAGTGTGTGTGTGTGTGGGGGAGGCCCCTCAAAGCACTCACATGGGAGTTGAACCACCATGTAACATTTAATATTTTTGTTTTTTCTCTTTTTCTTCTCTTCCCCCTTCCCCTTTCCCTTACTATTGTTGGCCAGGAAAGGGCACACCAAGCTGAGGCTTGTTTCCAGATGTGTCCTGGGAGAACAGGGAAGTTAAGTGACTTGCTCACGGTCATGCAGTATTCAAGTGGCGGCTGTGGGATTCAAACACAGTTCTTCAGGTTTGTAACTGAGTGCTCTTAACTACTGCACTGTGCTGCCTTACAGCTGAGTTGCAGATTTTTTGTTTGCTAAGCAAACACCCAGTCAGTGCTCTGCTGACTTGCAGGTATCAGTAGCAATAGTACCTTGGCAAATAGCAGAATATTAAAGCATGGCCAGAGGGAGAGCAGGAAAAAAAAGTGTAGAAAGACCATAATAGTGTGTGCGTTGGGGGGGAGTCTCTGAGCAAGTGGAGGAGTTCATGTTTCACAGTTAGCTTCCTTTCTGTAGGGAGGTCTATCAGGGATTGTTGTACATCCAAGTCCTAGAATCAGCACTCTCCTGCAGAAGTTCCCAAGGCAATGACAAAAGTTAACTGTGGAAAGAATAAAAATAAAATTATGCCATAATCAAATCCCCTTGAGATTCTCTTACCAGGCCATAATAGGCCAGGGTCAGAGTGTCTGCTAGCAACCCGCTACTGCTATTGTGCCCCACAGTCCCATAAAGGAGCAAGTTTGCACTGTACTTACTGTCCAACATAGAATATGTCCTTCTTGACTGTTTACTAGTGCCACGCTGGAGATGTTGAGAAGGAGATATTGCAGGGTGCAGCTTCAGCCCGAGGTTCCCAATGGCACACTCCCTACCAGGTCATTTCCATGTCCCTCTTCATTGCTTGGAGTTGATTTTACATGCTGTTATGATCTCTGCCCTGCTGACGTCAGTTAACTCCAGATCGGGCAGAGCATATCGTGTGGGGCATCCTGAGAGATAAGAAATTGCAGAGTGAGGTGCCATCATAAATGTCGGAACCATGGCTGACCCATGCACAGATAAATTGCATGCATGTCAAAGGGTTGGAAGGTGGGAAGGTCCTGTGGAAAAAGGGTTACCACTCTGCGGTGACAAGACGGTGGTGAGTGCTGGCCCTGGCGAGTTACCATCTTTGTTGCTCAGGGACGTAAGATAGAGTGCAGCAGGCAATTGCACACCCCACCCCACTTACCTCGTTTTAGGCTAAATGTTGCCTCCATGAGTGATAGAAGCCAATTAGATAAAGTGGAGCAGAGAGGAGTAGGATTTGAATCCCACTGCTCACTTAATTGGGATGTTTTTGTGTCTTGTCACCAGTTTGTGGGGGGGGTGGAATCCTGGGATCAGATTGGACAACTCTTTTCTCACTGCCTCCACATTTCAAAATTCAACCGGACCCTTCCTGGTCTGAACAATGAGCCTGGAGGGGTGCAGCATGTGAAATTTTGCATGGGTCTCATGCACAGCCCGTTTCACATCTTTGTAGACTATTTGCTTGCCATGCACTGCTGGTATGACATCCCCAGATATATGGAATTTGTGGTTGTTCTACCATAAGTTCCCTCTTTCTTGTGCCTTAGTCTGAATGCAGACATTTTCCTGGAAGCTAAGGCATTGCATAATAATGGCCCAGGGCTTGCCATTCAGTGGGTGGGGAGTGCTTCAGTGAGTGGTGAGCCCGCTTGATTGAGTACCTGGTGGTGCTGGGAGGGGGACCTGCTACTTTGAACAGTAGGCTTTGAATGAAGTCCAGGATATTATTACCCTCCACCTTCTCTGGGATCCCAATGAAGACCATGTTATTTCTGTGGCTCATGCCTTCCCAATCTTTGATGTGATCTTCAAGTTTGCTAATTAGTTTCCTGAGCTCTTGTATCTCATGTGCCTCCAGATGTTGTGCTTCCTCTAGGGAGATTACTTTCATTTCCATATGCCCCAGCCACTGGTTAAATTGTTCATGGGTAGGTTTCAAGAGCTTAAGGTCTTCAGCTACCTCCAATAAGGTAAGCTTTTTTTTATAAATTAAGTAAGCTTTATTAATTTTTACAAGAAACTACAATGAACAACACATGAAACAAACAAATAACAACAAATACAATACAAAAGTGAGTAACACAACAAAATACCCCCACCCCACCCAGCCAGCAGAGACTCTATGAAATGCATAATGAAATAAATACATAAATATATGCATAAAACCATACAGAGATTAACTTAGCAAGGTGACAAAAGGAAATATACATTGAATTGCTTGGGACCATGTCAACACACACTAAGACAATAAATAGTCCTGACTCTGGCAAAATAAATATAACTAATATCCCTAAAAGTTCTTGAAGTCTGTAAAGTCTAAATTAATAGGTGCTTTTACAAGGCAACTAAAGAGAGTATAAGGTTGCCTCACTTCTTACTAAAGCCCAACATTCTATAACGGGTACTGGCAATCACCTTCTCTAGATGAATTTTGTGAAGAAGCTCCTGCAGCCATTCATGGTAAGAGATACAAGTTTGGTCCTTCCAATGTCTGAGCACCACCCATTTCACAGATAGTGAGAGCATTGTCATATGGTATTTTCTTTCTTTTATAGTGTTACTGGAATAGACTCCAACAATACAAATCTCAGGTTTGAAAAGCCCTTCCAAACCTAAAAGGGATCAGCTCTTAGTTTAATTTGCTCCCATTAAGGGGTAATTTTAGAGCATTCCCACAGAACATGAAGAAGTGATCCTTCAGCTTGCCCACATCTAGTGCCAGAAGGGGAAATTGGTTTCCCCATTTTTGCCAATTTCACCAGCATAACGTAGATGTTATGGAGTATATTAAACTGGATTAACCGGAGTTTATCATTCGTCATACATTGATAGAGCCCTTTCCAAATACATTCCCAGCTGAAAGTAACTTGTGGGAAAGCCAATGACCAATATTTTGAGTAACTGGAGACTTCAGAGAAAAGTTTAGCAAATAAAAGAGAATATAATTGGGACACAGAATGGGATTGTGTTGCCAGGTCCATGAATGACCGCAGGAGCTCTCCCATATTCAAATTCCCACTCAGTGAACTGAACTTTTGGAGTAAGAGATGGTGCAATAGATATATTCTAAGCACATAGTGGTTCAGTAGATTGAACTGTTGTAAGAGCTCCTTACAGGTTTTGAATTGACTGTCTTGAAAGAAATCCCCAACTATTTTATCACTTAGATGGGGCAGCCAATTGGCAGACAGCATCACACCACCAATCTTAGAATTTTGGTTAGCACATAATAGCTGTGACATAGCTTTAGCTAAGTCATACCACATATATCTAAATAATTGGGCCTGTACACACAGTGAGGTATGTATCACTGTGTCACAGAATTGCTTCAGTAGAGATTTAGGGTGTACATAGAACAAACAAGAGGTAGAAAGTCCAGCTTCTTGAATTAGTGCCCTTTCAATCTGAGGCTAAATTGGAGTCTAGTTGGAGTCATTGTTTCCCAGAGGGGAGATGGGCCACCTGGAATATTTAGAAATGTGACTAGCCCAGTAATATAATAAAAAGTTGGGTAATCTAAGACCATCCAACTCCTTCGGGCCGAGAGACGAGTATAAGCATGTCTCCAGAGTTTCTCTTCCCAAGTAAAACCAGAAATTAAATTATGGACTTGTTAAAACCAAGATAGTGGGAGTAAAATATTCAGGGAATAAGGTGATAAAACAACTGGGGTAAAACATTAATTTTGATAACATTAATTCTACTGAGAAGAGATAGTGGAAAAGGATCTCATCTAAACAAGTCTTGTTGGATGACTGCCACCAGGTCATCTAGGTTCCGCCTTTTCCATTGGAATATGTTTTTAGTCAACTATATGCCCAGGTACTTAATACATGACGCCCAGGAGAGTCCCATAGCTTTAATGTCAGCCCTGAAAACAGTGAAGGTTAAGGGTATGACCATGGTTGTATCAATGTTTAGCTTATAATTTGACATCCTCCCAAAATCCCAGATAATCACTCGGACGGAAGGAATGGAAATAATGTGGTTGACAACATTCAATAAAATGTTGTCCGCGTAAACAGAAATCTTAAGCTCAAAATGCCCAATTTGTATTCCTGTTATCAGTGGGGATTCCTTGAGGTGAAGTAGCAATGGTTCCAGGTATAAATTAAATAACAGGGGGGAGAACAGCCAGCCCTGGTGGGTTCCTGAACATAATGGGAAGGATGTGGAGAGAACCTTATTGCAATAAACCTTTGCAGTGAGGGCAGAAATAAAGAATTTTAATCCACTTGGTGAATGCCGTGGTAAAGCCAGATTTTTGCAAGGTGAAAAACAGAAAGTTCCAGTCAGCTTTGTCAAATGCCTTCTCCACATCCAGGGATACCAAAGCAGCGGTAACTGTGGACTCCCTGGACATAAAGAAGAAGTAAGACAATTTGCATAACTGGTCAGCCGAGGATCGCCTTTGCATAAAACCAACCTGTTCTGGGAGATCAATGTCTCCCAGACTCGCATGACTCTGGTTGTCAAAACCTTAGCTTATATTTTAATATCATAGTTCATGAGAGAGATTGGGCAGTAACTAGTGACCCTGTCCAGTGGTTTTCCAGGTTTTAGCAGCACCACAATCATTGCTTTAAATAAAGAAGCATCAAATATCAGATTGTCACAGAGATAATTATATAAGCGATGTAACAATGGAACCAACTCAGTGGAAAAAATTTTTAAAAACTTGGAGGAAAGTCATCCGGGCCAGGGGCTTTATCAAACAGCAAGGAACTAATGGCTTCCAGAATCTCTCGTTGAGTTAAGGGCTGACAGAGGAATGCCTGCTGGGCTGGCGTTACTCAAGAAAGGGTAGTGTTATCCAAGTATTCCTGTACCTTTGATGGAAGTGGCAAAACAGGTGGAGGGCTATAAAGGGTGCAATAATGCATCTTGAATTCTCAGACAATATCTTTAGGAGATGTTTTAATAGAATTATCTGTCAGGGATGCAATGACAGAGACAATCCAAGATGCCTCCAGCTTCTGCAAGTGCAATGCCAGGAGGCGGCTTGCCTTTTCACCCTGTTCAACATAGGTAGACTTGGATTTCAAAATAGTGTATTCAGCTTTCTCCCTTATAAGCTCAGCATACTTCTCTCGGAGAATAACTAATCCTCTTTTTTTTTTTAAATTAAAACTGCTTTATTGGTTTCCAAGTTGCACACAACAACAAGATAAACATGACATGTACAGGAAATCGCAACAATCTACTCCCTCCCACCCCCCAAACCATCCCTCCTCCCCCGGAATCAGAGTGGTGTTACCCTCAAGGAGTAGGCCTAGCCACAAAATCCAGTTTGAATGATTTCCTTTATTAAGAGTATAAAGTATACATTTTACCCCATAGTCTGTTGAACCATTTGATGCAATTGTGCAGAGTGGCTATCATCTTCTCAGTGCAGAGATTGAGGAGAAGTTCTTGTAACCACTCTACATAGGATATATTCCCCCATCTGACCAGTGGTGGAGAACTAGTTTTTTGACTGATAGGGCTGTTAGGGCAATGTAGTATTTCATTCCTTAATCTGAATCCCACTATACTCCCCCACCAGGCATATTTCTGGAGTAAAAAGACCTTCAGTTTCCAGCAGTTGGTCAACGTTTTGCTTGATGAGTGCCTACAATGGGGCTACCTTGGGTCATTCCCAGAATATGTGGAGGAGGGTGCTTTCTGCCTGCTGGCATCTCATGCATTGGGAGGATGGAACTCTACCCATTTAAAACAGTTTGACTGGAGTCAGGTACATATTATTGAGTATTTGAAGTTGTATAACTCTCAGCCTATTTTGAATTACATACTTATGGCAGTTCTTCCATATCTTATTCCAGTCAACCCCCCCAATGGGAATTGTGAAGCCCAATAGCCAAGTACTCCATCTACCTTGGTAAAGGCTCTATCATACAGGGTAGTATAACATTTGGAAACAGCATGGGGTAGTGAAGCTAATGTTTTAAGTCTCTGCAGGAATTCTCCGGCCTGTGCATTTTCAAAAGGTGACTTCAAATTACTTATCATCATAGGTCGCAACTGAAAAACCTTAAAGCGTAGGGTTCTACTTATACTGTGTTTCTGTATTATCTCTCCAGAGGTGAGGCAAATCCCATCTTTCATCAACCCTCCCACTTCTTCCAGTGCCAGCTGTGGTATCCAAGAGGGAGGTATAGGCTTACAACCTATTTTGAAGTTCGGGTTTCCTACCAGGGGTTGATTGATATCTCTACTTTGATTATATTTTAGAAAGGAGCATAATTGTGAATGTACCCTCACCGAAACTGCAATCAAAGATTTGAGCATGACAGGTGGAAGGTCTCTGGGCTAAAGATGAATAAGCGCCTTTGGGGACACTCCATTAGTGGCAAATAATTATTTTTCAATCATAAGCCAGCTAGGCACATATCTGAGTGTCCCTAGAGCCTCTGCTGCAGTGAGCCAATGCAAATATTTTCTTGCCTGGCTTGCCCAACAGTACAAACCAAAATGAAGGTGTCTGAGGCCTCCCCTGTCTTTAGGGGCTTCCAGTTTGTGATATGCTTTCCTTGGAGGTTTGCCTATCCAGATAAATTAATTAATGATAGAGTGCACTTTTCTGAACCATTTGAGGGGCAATCAAAGGTTCAGAAGATTAAGAGGATAAAAGAGTTGTGGGAGAATGTTCATTTTCATCAGATTAATGTGTCTGCAAAGAGATAGGGGTAACATTTTCTAGTGGGTTAAAGAGAATAGCTAATTCTTGAGGAACAGTCTCTAAGGCATCCAGTAAGGCTCTGCTCCAGGGTGTTAATATGGGTCAACAAGGCTAAAGCTTCATCCTTACATTTATGTTTCCTGGTAGCAGCCATCCTAACAAAATCTCCTCTCAAAAAAACACTTCAGTGTTCCCCACTCCATATCAAACCGATTGGTACAGCCAGTATTTTGGGATACAAAAAGAGCACTCAGTTATCGGATTCTAATAACCACAGCCTCTTTGTGGAGTTGAGTATTCAGCTTCCAAGTAGTATCCCACTGAATATTTAGGGATACACTCCCTTCAAACCATACAAGGGAGTGATCCAACAATACCCTGGGAGTTATTCCACTGCACAGCACTCTGGATATTAGTTGCCTGCTGATCAGAAAAACAATCCAACCTAGAATATAAACCGTGCACTGGAGAATAGTATGTATATTCCCAGACAGATGGATACAAAATACGCTAAGGGTCACACAAGCCAGCTGTATCCATTATATCATGGAGAGAGTGCTGTGCAAGGGATAGCCTCAGGTGGGATTTAGAGATTCTATCAAGGTCCTGAGTGATTGTTACATTCCAGCCACCAGCCAAAATAACTGGGAATGTGAGAAATGGGGCCAAGACATTGGATAATTCCATAAAAAAATCTGGCGCATCTATGTTAGGGACATAGATACTACCTAACAATACGTCTGAGTGATCCAATATACCTTTGACAATAAAATAGCACCCTTGCGGGTCTGCTATACTCTGTAACATCTCAAACTGAAGCTCTCCAGATATCAAAATAGCAACCCCCGTTTGATGGTGCTCTTTGTGGCTGCAAATACCTGTCCCACTGTTTGCCTATGGAACCACACCCCTTCTGAGGCAAGTAAGTGGGTTTCCTGCAAAAAAGATATTTGACAACGTAACAATTTTAAATGTTTTAAGATCTGGTAATGCTGCAACCTTGATCGAGCACCTTTAATATTCCAGGTAGCATACTTCATACTGAACTAAGTTTGAACTAAATCTCGGAATCAATAAGGTACACTTTATGGATGCCATCTCAATAAAAACCTTTCCAGCCATTCAGTTGCTCCATCCTGGTCTGAAGAAGAGTCAGGGGGCAGCTTACACTTGGATGGCTGGGGCCATTGCAGGAGTATAGGTATTTCAGCCAGTTCCATTGCAGCTGACTCTTGGTTCTGTGACATTGCAATTTTGCACTGTTCATCCACTGTTGCATGATAATTTAAGGTTGCACTGCTACTACCAGTGCTTGGTGAGAGAAATTACTTTAATTCACTGATTTTCAGATGAAAAAGCTGCATTAATGACTGGGTTTTAGTGGAGCCAATCTAGAGACGTCCTTTCAGGCAAACTGCATCATGTGACTCCCACATGAATGCCTTTCAAAGGAGTGGTTTCTGACTTTTAGGGAATTCTGTTTGCTACTCAGTTTCTGGAAGGTTCTGGCTGTTTCTAAGTGGTGGGTCTCTACCTTTATTTATTTATTATTTATTTATTGAAGTGTTTCACCAGGAAGACACACTTAACAACAAGTTGCTTATCTCCTGGTGCCATCTGGGGGTTGGGGAGGGGTACAACTGGATGTTGAATCAAACATACTGTTTACATTTAACATGACTGAGAAAATAAACATTCAATTACATTTGTAACATGACTTACAGTTCCAATATAACATGCCTGTGGAACATACATACAATTACAATTGACATACCTGAGGAATATAGTACATAAATTTAATGTGGCCATGTAGCTAGCTCCTTACAGGACTTGGTCACAATTAAGAGGCAGAAGATTTAGCAATTATTGAATGAATGAGGTGCAGTGAGGGGACATCCAAGATGGATGAGGGGTGGGCAGGGTAAGACAGCTGGGGGAAAGAGAGGCTGAAAGATGGAGGAACATTACCAGAGCAAGAGAACAAAAATCAGTTGTGGGGGGGGCAAGTTAACACAGGGCTAGTGCAAGCTGGGAGCAGCCCAGACAGAACAAAAAGTGCAACTTCATTAGCTCAGGTGAACTAATTCCTTTTTCAAGTGCGGAGGAGTAGAAAGGAGGGGCAGGAGAGAGGTGGGGGAAGGGATTGGGTAGGGAAGGATGAGTCATGCCTAGAGCTAGCCCCGCTGGGAAGCGGAGAACCCTGTCAGTGATGAAACAAGTTGATGACTTTGAATATGGGTGAAAGAGGGTGTAGGGCAGGGGAAAGGGCAGGGGAATTATAGATTAGGTAGGTGGGTATAGATTGGGAGGATGGGTATGAGTGGTGTAGAAGAGAATGAAGAGATTTGCTTTATTCTAGGCCTCTCCAGGATGCAGAGAACCCTGCCAGAGGGCAGAATTATGCACGGTCAAGTTGGGTAGAGAGAGTACAAGGGATAGGTGAGGGAAGGAAGAGAAAGGAAGGAAGAAGCTAGCCTAAAACTGGACCTCACCAGGATGCTGAGAACCCTGCGAGGGGGCAGAACTAGGCAAGGACAAGTTGGGTAGACAGAATAGGGGGGATGGGTGAGGGAAGGAAGAAGAGGGAAGGAAGGAGCTTTGCCAAAATCTAGGCCTCTCCAGGATGCTTAGAACCCTGTCAGAGGGCAGAATCAGGTAAGTACAAGTTGGGTAGAAAGGATATAGGGAGAGAGGGAAAGGAGGACAAGGCTTGCCCTGTACTAGACCCCTCCAGGATGCTGAGAACCCAGCCAGGGGGCAAAACTAAGCAAGAACAAGTTGGTAATAGAGGATTTGAGGAGGGTAGTTGAAGGACAGGGGTAGAAGTAAGGGGGTAAGTGGTGAAGGGAAAGGTGAGCGTGCTGTGGAGCAGGCTTAGAGATGGAGAGAGGTTTAGTAAGGGATGTGTGGCATGGAAAGGAGCAGGGTCATAGGAGGGCACTTAAGGAGGATTAAAGCAGACGCAGCTAGATGAGAGAAAGTTATGTAAGGCAGAGGCTATGGAGGAGGAGGAGGAATACTGTATTTGGGGGGGGAGGGAGTTTCAGATTTTTGGGAAACAATGGGTGAAGCCTGACTGACCAATGATAGTGGTTTGTAGGGGGACCAACAAAGTGTGAATGTCAGTGGATCTGAGCAAGTGGGGGAAGAGAGTGAGCATAAGAGACAGGGAGGAAGTTCTCCTAGCCAAAATTTAGAAGTGAGTTTGGCACAACGAGAGAGGCACCTGTTGGCAAGTGGGAGAAAGGGCAGGGCATGGTAGAGGTCACAGTGATGAGTGCATAAAGGAGCGTCAAGGGCAAAGCAACAGAAAGAGTTAAAGAGAGTGTCCAATCTGGTTAGGGAGGATTTGGGAGGGGGCACCATAGACCACATTGCAGTAATCAAAAATGTGGATGATCATCTTCAGGACTAGTTCACGCCAAGCCGTAGGAGGGATGCAATTATAGTTCCTAACCAAGCTTAGGGCGCAGTTTTTGTTTGATGGTGTCAATGTGGCCAGAGAAGTTGAGATGTTGGTCCAGCCAAGCCCCAAGGTATCTGAATGAGGAGATGTCCTCTAGGTTTGTCCCATCAAGGGTATGAAAAGAAGGTAAGGGGAGATGCCTAGAGACTCTCTGCCTAGTGTCAAAGTCATGGAGACAGCATTTTTGGTGTTTAGGATAGTTGATGTGAGTAAATCATAGCTGAACCTGTTGGAAGTCATGTTGAAGGGTGGTTGCTACATCAGAGGTGCATTTGCCAGAGGAGAACAGGAAGGTGTCTTTGGCACACATATGGATAGAGGAGGAGGGGGGGAGCATACTGAGGCAAGTCGTTAAGAAAGATGGAGAAGAGAATGGGGCCAAGCACAGAGCCCTGTGGGACTCCTGTGGAAAGGGGAGGGGGGAGAGATTGCATCCTGGATCTTGACTGATTGTGTTCTGCCTGAGAGGTAATCTCTAAACCAGGCATGGACAGGAGCAGACAAACCAGCAGCCATAAGGGAGTCAAGAAGCAGGGCATGGGAAACTGTGTTGAAAGCCTTGGTGAGGTCGACAAAGATTGCAGAGGTAATGAGGCCATTGTCCATCCCGGTGAGGATGGAGTCAGTGAGCCTGAGAAGGGAGGTGGTGGTTGAGTGGTTCTTCCAAAAGCCAGATTAGTATGGGGTAAAAAAGGAACAGTCAGCCAGAAATGAGGTTAGTTGTGAGAGAACCAGGTGTTCTTGTAGCTTGGCAAGAGCAGGGAGGAGGGAGATTGGGTGAAAGTTAGCAGGGGAGGAGGAGTCATCACTCTTAGGGAGAGGGAGGACCATGGCATGTTTCCAGGGGTAAGGGACTAATAAGGACAACAAGGAGAGATTTAGGATTATGAAGAGAGGGTAGGCTATAGCAGAAGCTGAAAGGTAGAGGAATTTAGGGTCAAGGCCATCCAGTAAGAAGCCAGTGGAAGGATTAAGAAAGAGAAGGGCCATTAGTATTTCCTCGGTGGAGACAGCAGAAAAGGAAAAGGAAGGGTGGGCACAGTAGGGTTGAGTACTGGATTTGGGAGGAGGAGGAGGAGGAGGGAGATTAAAGGGGAGGGACTTTAGAAGGGCTGTGGCACAGAAGGTGGAATAGGAGTTAAACTCTTGAGCCACTGAGCATGGTTGGGAGACCAATATGTTGTTTCCTTCAACAGCAGTAAGTACAAGGTTTCATATTGCAAAGGACTTGCTTTTAAATTCTGCATGTTTTTTAACTTCCTTTTCAGTGGTTTCTGACTCTTAGGGAATTCTGTTTGCTACTCAGTTTCTGGAAGGTTCTGCCTTTTTCTAAATGGGTGGGTCTCTACTTTCAACAGCAGTAAGTACAAGGTTTCATATTTTATTTATTTATTTATTGAGTATAATCGGAATTACAATCCTTTTGCAAAGGCTCCACGTCAGGTTACGGGGGTGGAGGGTAGACAAAATACAAAGATGACAGACGGAACAGGTAATTATATACAGATTTCAGTACAGACAATCTTTTATACGAAGGCTCCACGTTGGTTACAGGGGTGGAGGGAAACAAGATAGTATATGACTGATTTTGACTTGCATTATTTACAGTTACAGTACTGACATGGTAGTCGAGAAACTTATTTATTAGGTTAGAAAATTAGGAGGTCTAGGGACCCACTGTGTCAGGAGAAGAGGTGGGAGAGGAGGGTAGGCAGATCTATTTGCAGTCACATTTAGCAATTCCATGAGTTGGGTTTTAAGACCTGATTTGAAGAATGAGATGCCATGGGACTGGGAGAGAGTAGGGGGAAGTGTGTTGAGCCATAGGGGGGCACAGTAGCGGAAAGATCTCTGCCCAAGGGATGTTTGACTGGGGGATCCATGAAAGATGATGTTGCTGTGAGTCTCGTATTACGCGTGATGGAGGCTGGACTGATGATAGGGAGTAGACCGGCAGGTGTGAGCTGGAGGTGGATCTTTTTTGCTAGAATGCAGGTGTGGCATTTGAGTCTTTGTTGGAAGTTTAGCCAACCAGTCAGTGTGTACAGATCGCAGGTATGGGTGAGTCTGTCACAACCTGTTACTAGGCGGCAGGCTTTATTAAGCGCAGTGTTTATGCTGCTAAGGGTGGTGTTGTCAGCTGTGCCGTAAATAACAATCCCATAATCGATTAGAGAGAGGATGGAGGAGGTGACTGCTATCTGCATGGCTTGAGCAGGCAGGCTGTTTTTGAGCCTGTAGAGGGTTCCTACTCTGGTGTTGACTGCAGGCGAGAGGAGATGTACGTGTCTGTGGTAGGAGAGGGAGGTATCCAAAGTGATACCAAGGTATTTAAAGTGGGTAACGTGTTCCAGTAGGGAACAAAGTGAGTTCTTAATTTGGAGTGTCGTCTGGCTGTGTGGGCTTTGGCGATGAGCAAAGATCATGGACTTAGTTTTGCAGTAGTTAATGATCAGGCGGTGATCAGTGAACCAGTTCTCTAACTCTCAGAAAAAACCTTGAAGGGCAAGTTGGAGGGTGTTCGGTTGAGGGTGTTTCCAGTACAGACCCGCATCATCAGCATAGAGTAAGAGATGACCGCTGCATGCTTTGGGGAGTGAGTTGAGGAAGAGGTTGAAGAGCAGAGGGCCCAGAACAGACCCCTGCAGAACACCTGAGCAAACAGCTTTGGGGGTGGAGATGGTGGAGTTTATCCTTACTTGCTGTGACCGTCCTGTGAGGTAGTTCTTGAACCAGGCCTCAGCCTCGGGGACCACATTGAGTTGTGGAAGGACATGGAGGAGTAGTTCGTGACTGACCCTGTCAAAAGCCTTTGTCAAGTCTACATAGATGGCCCCTGCTATAGAGCCTTGGTCAAGGGCCTCATGGATGAACGTGGTGAGTTCAGTGAGTGCCGTGACAGTGCTGTGGCCAGTCCAGAACCCATGCTGTTTCTTGCTAAGGAGGTTGTGTTTAGTTAGGTGTTCCGTTAGCTGGTCTGAGACTATTTTTTCCAGGGCTTTGGAGAGAGGAGGAAGTATTGAGATTGGCCTATAGTTGCTGGTGTAGGTGGGGTCACCGTTCTTTAGAATAGGAGTGATTAAGGCTTTCTTCCAGGTTGAGGGGAACTGGCTGAGACAAAGTGAAAGGTTGAGAATTTTTGTGAGGTGGGGTAGTGTGACATCAAGGGTAAGCCTAATGAGTTTTAGGTCCAGAGAGTCATTGCTGTAGCGGGTATTGGCGATAGCTTTGGTGATATAGCGTTTGGCCACTTAACAAGGAATGACTCGGAGCGAAAGAGGGTGGGAGGTCTATACTCGTCGTTTCGGTTGGAGGGGGGATTTGGCAGGGTGGAAGAAATTTGGAGGGAGGATATGTGAGAGGTCCGAGAAGGAGTCGTTGAGGGCTTCAGCAATTTTGGCAGGATCTTAGGTTACATCTCCATTCAAATTGAGTTGGGTAGGGGTGGGGGAACGAGATTTGCCACTGATTTCTTGTATGTTGTTCCAGAAATTTTTCCCTGTCTTCCCTGGAGGAGGAGGAGAGGGTATGCTTGTAGTAATCTGCTTTTTACAGGGGACTTGCTTTTAAATTCTGTGTGTTTTCTAACTTCCTTTTCAGTGGTTTCTGACTCTTAGGAAATTCTATTTGCTAGTCAGTTTCTGGAAGGTTCTGCCTGTTTCTAAGTGGGTGGGTCTCTACCTTCAACAGCAGTAAGTACAAGGTTTCATAATGCAGGGGACTTGCTTTTAAATTCCATGTGTTTCTTCAGTCTCCTCAGCCCACGGCACAACAGTGTCAGAGGCAGATTGGGGGGATCTAACCTAATACTTTGTCCTTTTTGCAGCTGATTGTGGTCAGGGGAACAGTACAAGAAGGATTTTAGGGCCGATTGTTTCTGGCTAGGGAGCTGTGGACTACGGTGGTCTCAGGGAGGTTGAGGAAGGTGGAGCTCAAGCACATTCCCCACCCAGTCCAGCTAGAGAGCAAATACAGTGTTCTCAATGAGAGGGAGAGCCCTGCAAGGGAACCCAAGGTTGAGACCAGGGAGGATTACCTGACACACCAGGATGGGGGCTCGAGGGTTGGGGCCAGAGAAACCCAGGGGAGGAGGAAGCTTCTCCTGGTGGGGGACTCGATAGTTCTGGTTATGGAGCTGGGGTCAGACATCAAGATGGAGAGGGAGGTAAAGTGTCTCACAGGAGGTCAGCTCAGAGGCAGGGGGAGCGGATTCACAGGATCGCTAAGGCTGTGGCTGGGGGGGGGGCTGGATGTCATTGTCCATCTGGGAACAAATGACCTAGCCAAAAACAGTGCTAGCTTGGAAAAGGTTCAGGAGGATTTTAGGGATTTTGGTAGGTACCTGGGGGAGATAGCTAACTCTGTTACATTCTCAGAGGTGTTACCAGTCAGGGGAAGGACGGGGGAAATAAACCAATGCATCAATAGCTTCAACAAGTGGTTGAAGGACTGGTGTGGGAAAACAGCTTTGGCTAAATTGGGGACTGGGGTACCACCTGGAATGATGCAAGCCTATAGAAGAGAGACGGTCTACATCCTTCCATGGAGCGAATGTCTGTTCTCAGTGAGATGTTTACGTGCTTCCTTAGCAAGCATTTAAACTAGCCACTGTGAGGGGGTGCTGTCAGGAGCAGGGAGATACAGACAGACCTCCCCCATAGGTTAGGGCACACAACGAGCAGAATCAGGACATTATGTCAGGGGCAGATTCACCAGTACCACAAGACAGAAAAGGCTGCACACAGGGCCAAAAGATATAATCATTAACAAATGTAGTAAAAGAGAAGCACCACATAGAATATGCCAGGAATAGTAGGATGAAACAAGAGGTTAAACACAAGGATGGGCCGAGAGGCTGCCACTTTCCATGAAAAAACATGCACACGAATACACACGAAAGAGTCTGGGAAACAAGGTCCCAAACCTGATGGCTGTAATGACGGAGGCCGATCTGGACATAGTGGCCATAACCAAAACATGGTACACCAGGAACCACAGCTGGGACATAAGTGTACCTGGTTATGCCCTGTTCAGAAAAGACAGACAAGGTAGAAGGAGAGGGGGAGTTGCCCTCTACATCCCTCTACATCAAAGAAAGCATCAAGGCAACTGAAATTCAGAACAGGCATGAGAAAACAGAGAAAGTTTGGGTCACCCTTGAGCCAGGCAATGGAACAACCATTCCCTCAGGGGTCATTTACAGACCCCCAGCTCAGGCAGAAGAAATTGGCAAACTGTTGCTGGAAAACATGCATGACATGGCAGCAAAGGGGGAGTTATTGCTGATGGGAGACTTTAACATACCGGAAATAGACTGGTCCATCCCAGCAGGGGCCTCAGCCAGGGAACGGGACTTCGTTGACTCCCTTGAGGGGGCTGGCCTTAGGCAACTGGTGCAGGAACCTACCAGAGAGAGGGCAATCCTGGATCTGGTACTGACCAATGGGGACAGGATAACAGGGCTTGAGGTGGAAAGTCAGCTAGGGTCCAGTGACCACCATATGGTGTGGTTCAAGGTGGACACAGGGATTCAGTCAACCCATATGAAGGCAAGAGTCTAAGACTTCACAAGGGCCAACTCTACCAGGATGAGACTTCAGCTTTGAGAAACCCTGGAAAAAAGGGTGATGGGGGGATGTTGAGGAGAAATGGGCACACATCAAGTAGGCCGTAGTGGAGGTCACAAAACAATGTGTTAGGTCAATAGACAAGGGAAAAAGGAGAAGAAAACTGCTTTGGTTCTCAAGGGGGTGGCTAGCCTTCAGGAAGTATTAGGAGACACAAAGAGATGAGAACAGAGAAATGTACCAGAAGTGTCTGAGAGAGGCAGAAAAAGCAGTGAGAAGCACTAAAGCACAAATCGAGGAGCAAATAGCTCAATTGGTTATGAAGGGGGACAAGACATTCTTCAGGTACATCAGCGACAGAATGAAGGCAAAGGGGAGAGTAGCTAAGCTTCGAGGAGCCAAGGGACAGATAGTGGAGGGAGATGGGGATAAAGCAGTGATCCTGAACCAATATTTCTGTTCAGTCTTCACTGTGGAAGCACATGGGCAGGGCCCACAGCTAGAATTTAAAAGAACAGATGAAAAGGAGGCAAATACCAGTCTGTTCACAGAGGAGAGGGTCCTAGAAGAGCTTGCAAAGCTAAAGGTGGACAAATCCATAAGTCCAGATGGCATACATCCCAGGGTCTTAAGGGAAATGAGAATTGAACTGGCAGCTCCTATGGCAGCCCTGTTCATTGAGTCCCTAGACACTGGAGTAGTCCCAGAGGACTGGAGAAGGGCAAATATTGTCCTTCTTCACAAGAGCGGTACATAGAAACATAGAAGCTGATGGCAGATAAGGACTGCAAGGCTCATCCAATCTGCCCATTTTTTCTACTTTATGAAAGTGCCATATCCTTAGGCCTTTACTCTGTCAGCGGCCTATTTATTCATACTCATCTGTATTGTTCCCTTATGCCTATCCCATGCCTGTCTGAAGCCCTGCACTGCATTCATATCCACCACTTCTTGAGGTAGGCCATTCCATGCATCCACCATCCTTTCTGTGAAAAACTTCCTCACATTACCTCTTAATTGGTCTCCCCCTAATCTCATGCTGTGTTCTCTTGTCCTTCTATTTTTCTTATATTGAAACTTGTTAGACTATTTCACCTTGTTGATGCCCTTAAGATATTTGAATGTTTTGATCATATCACCTCTCTCCCTCCTTTGTTCTAGGGTATACAGATTGAGCTCCATTAATCTGTCCTCATATGTTTTCTGATGCAGTCCCTGCACCATTTTGGTTGTCCTTCTCTGAACTGCCTACATTTTGTTAAAGAGACTCACCAATCTTCTGAAAAATCCATCTTTGTGTCCCTGCTGCGTTGCATTTGTGGTTCCAATGTGAATTGCAAGTTTTTTTTCCAAAAATAATGCAGTTGTGTTGTTTTTTTATGTTATTTTGTTCCAATCGTGCTCCTGATGCTTTTTTATTTCTCTCCCAGAACTCACACTTGCGCAGTATCGCATGCTATGCATGTGATGAAATCATAGAGTCGTTCTCCCTCCTGTGTATCCGACTTCAGTCTTCACGCTGGTCCAGCTTAGAATTTTCAGCAGCAGTCCTGTGATCTTTCTGGGGAAGCACATTATTTTGTTATACACACAGGCATTACATTTTCCCCGCTATTTCACTGCAGGTTTCATTCACTTTGTTGACATTTCAGTGCCTTTATTGCCCAAACAAGATCTGTTTTTAATCAATCTGCAGTTTTCATTTGGAGCTGATGTTGCAGAGGTTGTCATCGTTTGGTACGGTAGTGTTGAGTGTTGCCGTCCTGCAAATTTTGTCGCAAGACATCGCTATATTCTTCATTATTAATTGTTTTTCACTTTTGAGTCACAGTATGTGAAAGCTGTCACACTGTCCAATTCAGTGATGCTAAACTGTCGCGGGAGTGTTGTGTAAACTGTCTGGATTTCTAGTCGTGGACTCGAGGAGAGGTGCATTGCTTTGGTAACGTAAATGCTATTTGCATCATAGTAATTGTGTGTCTGTGAATTGCACAGCAGTTTTACATATTTTTTCTTTCCTGTTTCCATACACGCAGTTGTTCTAATCACTTTTTTCTTTGGTGCCACTGCCCTTTAGTTTGAAGACAACAGTTGAGCAGATCAGCATTGGTATATCACTGGTCTGTCACTTGACAGTGTGGGTGGAATTACCTTTATAGACACACGTTTGTTGTCATTTACTTTATTACTCTACTGTTTGCTTTGTACTGCAATACTATTATTACACTTGAAGCCTGTTAATATAAAGAAATAATTTTGCTGCAGTATCATCAGTACAGAAATTGCTTGCTGTGAGTGCCACAGGCAATAGGCATTTCCTAGATGTTACACTGCAGAACATCACACATTGAAATGGTGAATTATTGTGTGATAGGTGGCTGCAGTGATAAGCCGACAGCCACCATTTCATTATCTGAGTTCCCAAAACAGGACAAATCACCAACACATTTCATGAAATGGGTGAACTTTGTCTGTCTGGACCGTGAATGGGAGTGGAAGGCTGCAGCAGCTCCCACAATTTGCTCTGCTCACTTTGTGGATGATTGTTTTACCAATGCCATGCAGTTCAGGATGGGATTTAGTAAACACTTAAATTAAACAAGCAAGCCATGCTGACTGTATGGTCCCCCAGACTTCAGAAGATATCTGCTGCTGAAAATCCTTACAAATGTGTTGCAGAACAAAATTTTATGGGTGATGGCAGCCGTAAGCGTCAGAATCATGTCACCCAGAAACTGATGGTATCAAGGGTAAGTGACTGTCATTCTTCTTGCAGTAGTATCGTAGAATCATAGAACTTGACAGCAGATAAGGAACCCATGGCCATCCAGTATACCCTTTATCCACCTGTTAATCTTCCTGCCACCCTCCCTGAGCACTCACCCTGCTCCACAATAACCCCTTATGCTTGTCCATGGTTTCTTTAATCCAGACATAGTCTCTGTGCCACTACAGTACCTCATAAGGAGCCCATTACTGGCATCTACTGCCCTATCCATGAAAATTGCCACTCATTGCCCTTCAGTGCCCCCCGTAATCTCAGACAGTCCTCCCTGGTGATGGTGCCCTCCTTAATGTATATTAATCACCCCTTGTCTAATTTGTCAATACATTTGACGTACTTGAAGGTCTCTATCATGTCTTCCCTCTCCCTTCTGGTCTATAGTGTGTACAGTCCCAGCTCACTGCATCTCTGTTCATATGGCTCATCCGGAAGCCCTCACACCATCTTGGTCGCTCTTCACTGGACCTTTTCAATTTGATCTATATTCTTACACAAGTAAGGCCTCCCAAAATGGACTCTGTACTCGAGGTGCATTCTCCCCATACCTTGGTACAGGTGTACCATGACTTCTGTGTTTCTGCTAGTGATTCCCTTGCCTATACTTACCTGCATCCCGGACACCTTTCCCACAGCCTTTGTACACTGCTTTCCCACCATAAGGTCACCGGACACTAATATCTCTAGATCCCTGTTCTGCTCTGTAACCCTGATTGCCTCCATCCTACTGTGCATCCTGCCCTTCTGTTTCTATGTCCTAGGTGCATAACAGCACACTTCTTGATGTTGAATTGTAGTTGCCAGTTTACCATCAACTCCTACAGCATCCTCAGGTCCTGTTTCATGTCTTTTCCCAACCCTTCAGTGTTGACCCTGTTGCAGATTTTTGTATCATCCTCAAAGAGGGTGACATATCCCTTCAGTCCAGCTGGAATGTCACATATGTAGAGACTAAATAGGAGTGGTCCTAGCACCGACCACTGTGGTACCGCAGTCGTTACCGACCCCATACTGGAGTGCACCCCATTTACCACTACCTTCTGACTTCTGTCCTCCAGCTGTTTTTATATCCATCTATTTGTTTTGTCTCCTAACCCTGTACTTTTCACCTTGTTGACCAGCCTTCTGTGGGGTACAGTTCTGAAGGCCTTACTGAACTCTAGCTAGTTATCGTCCAGTCCCCCCCCCCACCAGTCGATCACCTGTGTCATCTGGTAGAAGAATTCTATTACACTGAACTTGCATGACTTCCTTCTTGTGACCCCACACTGGTTGTCGTCTAGTGTTTTGAACATTTTAATGTTCTATCCTCTGATCCAAAAAGTATATCTTGAATGTATTACTGATGTAGTCTGTTCTGATCATGTGTTGTTTCTGTTTTCCAGTTTGTTGTCTTTTAACCTTCTCATTTCCATCCTTGATTTAAAAATATACCTTGCATGGGTTAAACTGCACTGAGAGAAGTTTGTATTTCTGACATGTTCCTGGTTGCAGGATTATGCAACACATTTGAGAAAAGGAATGTGTGAATTTAAGGAAGTTCTCAGGCACTCTAGCCATGTGAGCCTGTAGCTTAATGGTTAGAGTGCTGGAATGGCATACCAAAGGTCTGAAGTTCAATTCCCAGTGGGCCACACTTTTCCTTTCTCATTTCCATCCTTGATTTAAAAATATAGCTTGCAGGGTTAAACTGCACTGAGATAAGTTTGTATTTCTGACATGTTCCTGGTTGCAGGATTACGCAACACATTTGAGAAAAGGAATGTGCGGATTTAAGGAAGTCCTCAGGCACTCTAGCCATGTGAGCCTGTAGCTTAATGGTTAGAGCACTGGAAAGGCACACCAGAGGTCTGAGGTTCAATTCCCAGTGGGCCAAACATTTTCTTTCTCATTTCCTTCCTTGTCCTTTAACTGAAACTTTTGATTAACCAACCTGTAAGACATACAAACATAGAAATATAGAAATAAATGTCTGGCAGATAAGGACCACTAGGCCCATGCAGTATTCCCACATACACTATACAGTGTATGTGGCCACTGACCCTATGTAATGAATGTCTTGTCATCGTTTACTCCCCTCTCAGTGTTACCCTATGCCTGTCCCTGGATGCACTGTGCTTGCTACCCCCCCGACTCAGGCTACTGATCTGGTTGACTGCAGTCTCTCCCTGTGTAGAAAATCATCATGACATAACCTGATAATCTGCACCCCTGTCAATTTCATATTTTGCCACCTCATTTCAATACTTTTTGAAATAAAAAAGAGTGCCCCAACAGCACTCTGTTTATGCTCTTGAGGTACTTGAAAGTTTCTGTCATGTCCTCCATCTCTCTCATCTCCTCCAGTGAGTACATATGGTGGTATGTAACTCTTTCCTCATATGTTTTGTGTTGCAAGCTATGTACTATGTTTGTCAACCTTCTCTGGATAGCCTCTAACTTGCTTATGTCCACTCAAAAGAACAGTTGAGGCATTACCAATGTTTTACACATGGCATCACCACCTCCCTCCTTGTGCTGCTGAAACCCTTGACTATTCAACACAGAATGCCAATGGCACTCCCTGTGTCCCTTGTGCATTTCATTGAAATCTTGATGGTGTCAGATATGATAACATACAGGTCTCCTTCATCATTACTGAAATGCAGCTGCCCCCACACACACTGTATCTCCTCCTAGGGTTCCCTGTACCCATGTGCATTCTGTTGCACTTACATACATTGAACCTCAGTTGATATGTCTCTGACCATCTGTCAGGCTCCTCCAGGTACCTCAGCATTCTCCACACACCTTCTGCAGTCTCCACCATGTTGCATATGTTGTTATCTGTAAATTGGCTGTCCTTTTCCACAAGCCACTCTGCAATGCAGACACGGAACTGGACTGGTACCAGTATAGATCCCTGTGGTACACCACTGTTCTCCATTATCTCCCTGTATTGCATAATATTTAGCATCACCCTGTGCCACATGTGTGTCAACCAGGTTTAACAGTGTCTCCTCACCTGTCCCATGCACAGACCTCCCATCTTGTTAACCAGCCTGTTATTGGTGACCTTGTCGAAGGGTTTGCTGAAATCTAGGTAGTCAATGTGTACTGCTCCTCCATTATTCACTGCCTTATTTACTAAACCACAAAAATATATCACTTTTGTGTGATATGATCTCCATGCTGTGAATTGTTGTTGCTTCACACATTGGTCTTCCTTGGATTGCAGGTGTGTCACTATACTTTTGTTTCAACAGTCTCTCCATAATGTTTGCCACTGTTGAAGTGAGGCTAATTGTGGTCTTCTTCACCACCTACTCCCTACTGCTGCTTTTGTGCATTGGTATCATATGTGCTCACCCACAGTTCTCCAGGATCACACCCCTGCTGAGTTACTCTGTGTAGCCTGCAGCCACAGGCACTGCAAGTTCTCTTCGCGGGTACCCCACTATCCTTGTGTGAAATCTTTCTGTCACCATGGCATTCTATACCTCCAGCTACCTGAGTTTTTCAACAACTCTATTCACAATCAAATGAGTAGTGACTACCTCACCCCTCCATTGCTTCTATCTCTCCACTGTGTTCCTTTCTCACTCTCCATGCTGTGCATACTGGAAGGCACTTCCCCTACCTCTCCTCCTCCCTCACTGGTTTTATGTGTAACACCCTGGCAATGGAGTCCCACACCAGGATTTTGTTCCTCCTGCTTTTGTGTTCTGTAACAGGATTGCAGTCATTGTGTACTCATAACGTAACTTGTTATATGCAGAAAAGATCACGGATGGCAACATGTGCACATGTGTGCAGCAGCCGCTAAGCATACCTCATGTCACATTTAATGATTTTTGCTTTATTTACTTGCATTGTATTTTGTCACTGGCTGATACATGGAGCGTATCCTGTACGTTTACTTCCTTTATATACAGAACAGTTTTAACAATAATTCCATCAGTGACTTTAACCACAATCACACAATGTTTTCTACACAAACCTCCACTACGGCTCTTTTTGTGTTCTACCTTCTGTGAGGATGCCATGTCATCATCACTTGCACTGCATGGTGATCTAGCTTGATTTACAACAAACCACAGTTTTCAACATTTTTCGCAATCACACAACAACACCACAGAAAGGTTATTTCTGGTTGTTCCACAGCTGTGGTATTTTCATCTGAACCTCATATACATTAATCATTTCCCATTCTGACAGCTTCTTCAGGAACAGTCAGCACCTGCACATAGTATGGATGTAACCCCGGGATGTAACACACACAATAGAGTACGATGGTGGCCTGCATGACTGCAATGATGACATTCCTGGGGCAAGTGATCCCAGTGATGCGAGAGTTACTTACAACTGCACATGTTATGTTCAGGCCATATGTTTTGTCACACTTGTTTATGCTCATTCTTCCTGCTTATAGCTGCCAACAGATGCTGCTGTGGTATCATTGCCCGAGTCCATGGGTGTCTGTAAAAAAGTACAAGATAACCATACCATACTGGTCCTGCATGCACAGTGCCATCCTCTTGTTGATGAAACCATGCATTTCCAGACTGCTGATTCAATTGCCACAATGGCCACTAGAAAGATATTGTCAGTTTCTAAGCAAACTGAAGTTCTGAAGATGCCAAAAGGTTAGAGTACTCATTACACCATATCTATGAATAGTAGTCTGTATGTGGTCAGGTGTCCAGATCACTGAAAATGCGTAACACACAATAATGTGCTCAGTGAGATGGTGGAAAAAAACATCACACTGTGCCATTCTTGTGTTCACAACACTTCTGCTGCTTATCTACCTTAGACCTCACTGACTGGATTGGTCTGTGGTTTGTGTACCTCGTGGTGTGTACTGATAGTATTATAACATTCCTCAGTGGCTCCAGTAACAAATTGTTCATCTTTGTTCAGCAAGGTATTGAAGCTGTTAGCCAGTGGTCCTGACAGGCATGGTGCCAGTTCCTTCGGAACCCTAGGGTGAATGCCATCAGGCCCCGATGCCTTGTTCACCGACAGTGCCTTCAGTCCTTCCAATACTCTGGCCTCCATAATTTCCCCATCAGTCACCCCCTTCCCTCCCCTGCCCACCATGCCACTACCATGTAGTGTCTGCCACCCCTGTCTACTGTGAATACAGAGCAGAAGTGCTCATTTAGTGCCTCTGCCTGTTCCTTCCCTTCTCTAACCACCCCTGTCTATCCTAATTATCACTATCTGATCCCTGTTCTTCCTTCTCTCCAATAATGTATCTAAAGAAGTCCTTCTCATAGAAACATAGAAACATAGAATTTGACAGCAGATAAGGACTGCTTAGCCCACCTAGTGTGCCCATTTTCCTACCTAACAGATAAGCTGCAGATCCTAATTAACCAACAGCTTACTTCCTCCTACTCCCCACTAGGACTGCCTTATGTCTGTCCCATGCATTTTTGAATTCCCCCCACTGTTCTTGACTCCACGACCTCCTCAGGGAGGCTGTTCCATGCATCCACAACCCTGTCTGTGAAAAAATACTTCCTCACATTACCTCTAAGCTGTCCCCCCTCTATCTTCAAATTGTGCCTCCTTGTTCTTGCACATCTCTTTTTCTGAGAGATGCCACCCTCTTGGACTTTGTTAATTCCCTTGAGGTACTTGAAAGTTTCTATCATGTCCCCTCTGTCCCTCCTTTCCTCTAGGGTATACATATTAAGCTCCTTTAGTCTTTCTTCGTATGTCTTCTGGTGCAGACCCTGCACCATTTTGGTTGCCCTCCTCTGGACAGCCTCCACTCTGTCTATGTCTTTGTGGAGATGGGGTCTCCAGAACTGCACACAGTACTCCAGATGGGGTCTCACCAACTGTCTGTACAGAGGGATAACAACTTCCTGTTTTCTACTATTGATGCCTCTCCCTATGCATCCCAATACCCCTCCAGCCTTCCTTACTGCCTTCTCACATTGCTTGCCCACCTTTAGGTCATCTGATATAATTACCCCCCAGGTCCCTTTCCATTTTTACTGTTGTCATTATCTCACCCCCTATTGTGTACTCTTGCCCTGGGTTTTTGTTTCCCAGGTGCATTACCTTGCACTTCTTTGCATTGAATCTGAGCTGCCATACATTTGACCATTCCTCCAACCTTGCCAAGTCCTTCTTATCCTTTCCACTCCATCTGGTGTATCAACCCTGTTGCAGATCTTTGTGTCATCTGCAAAGAGACATTCTTTTCCTTCCAGTTCCTCTGCAATGCCACTTATAAAGACATTAAAAAGGACCGATCCCAGTACTGAACCCTGCGGTACCCCGCTAGTAACCCTCCTTTCTTCACTGTGGACTCCATTTACTACTACCCTTTGAGTCCTGTTGTCTAGCCAATTTTTTATCCAGGCTACCACCTTGTGACCCACTCCAAGGCTGGCTAACTTGTGTATTAATCTTTTGTGTGAGATTGTATCAAATGCCTTGCTAAAATCTAGGTAAGCCATGTCCACAGCCCCTCCCTGGTCTACTACTTTGGTCACCCAGTCAAAGAAATCTATTAGATTTGTCTGACACAACCTTCCCATCGTGAATCCATGCTGCCTTGGGTCCCAGCCCACTGGCCTCTAGGTACTCAACAATTCTTTCCTTCAGAAGTGATTCCATCATTTTACCTACCACTGAGGTCAAACTAACTGGTCTGTAGTTTCCTGCCTCTGTCCTGCTCCCACTTTTGTGAAGAGGAATCACATCCACCTCCTCCAGTCCTCAGGTACCACCCCATCGTCCCATGATTTGTTAAAGAGAGTAGTCAGTGGTGTCATTAGTTCTACCCTTAGTTCTTTTAGAATTCTTGGGTGAATCCCATTAGGCCCCATTGCTTTGTCTACCTTCAATTTTATTAGTTCTTTCAGAACCCTTTCTTCTGTAAATGGACTGGTATCGACCCTCGTCTTCACAGTGTTTCTCTTGTTTGGTTTAGGTACCTCCCCCTCCTCTTCCTTTGTGAATACTGAGCAGAAATATTCGTTCAGTATCCCTGCTTTTTCATTGTCACCCTCTACCCACATTCCCTTCCCTTTATTAAGCCTCAGTATCCCTTCTTTGGTCTTTCTTCACTCCCTAATGTACCTATAAAAGGTCTTGTCCCCCTTCTTAACAGAGTTGGCTATCCTTTCCACAGTTTGGGCCTTTGCTATACTGACTGCCTTCCCAGCCTCTTTCTGCTTTAACTGATAAAGTTCTCTTTCCTTCTCCTTCTGTGTTTCCTTATATTTCCTGAATGCTATCCTTTTCTCCTTAACCTTGCCTGCCACCTCTTTTGAGAACCTTAGCGGTTTTTTCCTTCATTGTGTTTTGTTGATTTGCTTTACACAATGGCTTGTTGCCTCTGTGATGGCTGTTTTGATTTCTCTCCATTGTTCCTCCACCCCTCCTTCTAGCCTGTTTTCTAGTGCTTTTCTGAGACACTCTCTCATTTTCCCAAAGTCAGCCCTCCTAAAGTTCAATACTCTTGCTTTTGTATGGCTTGATTGTGTGGCTGTGTTTATCGTGAACCACACTGTTTGGTGGTCGCTTGTTGCTAGATGGCTACCCACTTGTAAATCTGAGATTCTTCCTCTGTCCCCATTTGAGAATATCAGGTCTAAGATTGCTCCCTCCTGAGTGGGTTCCAGTACTAGCTGTCTGAGGCATGCCCCTTGTAGGGCATCAAGAATGACCCTGCTCTTGGATGTCCCTGCAGCAAAGGTGCTCCAGTTAACATCTGGCATATTCAGGTCCCCCATCAACAATATCTCCCCTTTTTCTGCCATTCTAAGGAAGCCTTCTATCATTTCCTTGTCCATTCCCTCCCTCTGAGATGGGGGTCTGTATACAACTCCATGCGGATTGTGGTGCCATTTCCTGTCTCCAGGGTGACCCAGAGTGTCTCATCTGCTCCCTGTTTACTCTTTAGTTCTGTTGCTTTGATCCCTTCTTTTACATAAAGAGCTACTCCTCCTCCTCCTCTTTTACCCTCCCTGTCCCTCCTGTAGATTGTGTATCCTGGTATGTTGACATCCCAGTCATGGTTCTCTGTGTACCATGTTTCTGTGACTGCCACAACATCCAGGCAACCCTCTTCCATCAAGGCCACTAGTTCAGGGAGCTTGTTACACAGACTACGGGCATTGGTACTCAACACCCTCCACTTTTTGATGGTCTTACCCCTTTTAGCCCTATTCCTGTCCTTACTGCCTTTGCCTTTTTTACATTTACTTCTGGCCTGCTCCCTACTGACTTCTCTACCTTGGTGTTTACCTCACTAATTACTGTTGTTGGTGGGGGGAGGCTGGGATTTCCCTGCTCCTTTTCAGTGCCTCCCCCCTTGGCTAGTTTAAATGCTTGTCAATGAAGCATTTAAACCTCTCACCTAGGATCCTGGATCCCCCCCTGGACAGATGCAGACCCTTGCACCAGTATAGGTCTGCATCCCTCCAGGTGGCTCCCCAATGAAGCCAAAATCCTGAGCTCCATACCAGTTTTTCAACCATTCATTGAATTCCCTGGTGAGGAGTACCCTAGCATCACCCTTGCCATAGACAGGCAGCACCTCCGAGAAGGTTACTGTATGCGCTACTTGTCTAAGGCCCCTCCCCAACTCTACAAACTCCTTTTGCACTGCTCTGATCCCATTCCTAGCCAGGTCGTTTGTCCCTAGGTGGACAATAACATCCAGCTCTCTCCCTCATGCAGCTACTCCCACGATCCTGAGGATTTGCTTCCTGTCCCTTCAAGCCGTGGCGCCAGGCAAGCATCTTACCTCCCTCACCCCTTCCTCCCCCATTTCTACCCCCCAATGATTGAGCCCCCCACCAGGAGTTGTTTCCTTCCCCTGTGGGGTCTCATGCCACCCTCCTGTGGGTCTCCTTTGTGAAGGTTCCCAGCATCCTCCTCCTTGGTCTGCACTGCAGATGCCTCCGTAGAGGAAACCACTATCCACCAGAAGAGCGAATGAATTGTGGAAAGGTACAGCTGGAGGGATGCAACTCTGTTCCACCACCCTCTCCCTTCCTGAGCCCACCCTGGTCCAGCCTCTCCTCTTTCTTGGCAACCTCTGAGGTAGTGGCATTGGCCCTGGTGGTCCCTGGGTGGGGGAAGAGGTTTCACGAATCCTAGCCAGGTCTGCCTGGAGATGGGCAATCTACTCCCTCAGACCAGAGAGGTGCCTGCAAATAGGGCAGCATTGCAGCCTCCAGAATGTCCCCCGGAACACTGCCGCCCCACAGCCATTGCACTGCACCACTCCTATCACGTCTTATTTTGTGTCCCCTCTCCTGTTTCTTTGTATGCTTAATCTCTCCTCTCCTTACAACTCTCATCCTTCCTGTTCTGGGACAGTAACTTTTTACATTCTTCAGTAGCCTCCTTCTTCCTTGCTCAGTGTCAGACCACCAGCAGCTGGTGGGGGGGGGGAGTGAGCTACTTTTTTCCTTTAGGGATGACAAAACCAATGTTTCTCTATGATCCTTCCCTTCCTACTGCCAAACAGGAAGTTCCTGTTGACAGTCAAATCCAGTGGCTATAAAAGTAGAACTGGCTTAGGGTGGGTGGGTGGAGGGCAATTAGTAAGAAAAAAGGCTAGCAACAGGAAGTTGTAATTGAGTCACCTGCTTTTATGGTGTCTAAACCACACCCCCAATTAAGCTCTCTTTCCTTCTATTGGTTTAGCAAAGTAAACTGATACAGAACACTTCCCAGCACAGAACACACACTGACTTTCTTTCTTTTCTTCTTTTTTTTAAAACCCTAAATAAGGTCCCTTCTACTTCTAATAAAGTATCTGTTTGCTTAAACTCAACAGACACTGACTCCTGCTAAGATATAAGTGTTAAATTAATAAGAAAATGTAGCTTCTTTTAGTTAGCTGCTTTCTGCTCTACAAGCAAGGCTAGCAACAGCCTGTCCTTAATGCCCTGTGGCAGCGTCAGCTGTCTGGCTGCCTTGGTGGCTCTGACTAGTGCTGTAACCTCTCTGAACTTCTTTGTATACTCCCCGTCTTCCACCCTCCCTGATCTCTTGAATCTCTAAAAAGCTCTCCTCTTTGCTGTCACACACTCCATTACCTCTTTGGTCAGCCAACTGGGCTTCATTGCCCTTCCCTTCTTATTCTGTACCCTAGTACATGTTTTTGTTGCCTCTGCCAGCCCTGCCTTAATGAGACCCCATTTGTGATTAGCATCCATGGTAGGTTGGATTCCCTTCAGATGGCTTATCCTAATTTCCCTCATCTTGTTATAGTCGGCCCCTCTAAAATCAATCACATGGTAACATAACCCCCCGTTTGATTCCCCATACTGAGTGTGAACCATACAGAGTGGTGGTCACTCCAAGCCAGAGGGTCCTCAACCTCTAGGTCCCTTACAGCTTCATGCACCAGCTGCACCAGGAAGATATCCATAAATGACCACAGTATAACATGCTCCCTAGCACCTGAGATTGTTGGTGTGCTCCAGTCCACCACAGATATGTTGAAGTCCATCACCACCACTGTGTTTCTCTTCCTGCAAATACTCCTTACCTGACCTGCCAACTCCCTGTCCAGCTCCTCCCCTTCAGTTGGTGCCCAATAGACCACCCAGAACCTCAGTACCCTGCCCCTTGGATCCTGAAACTGCATCCACAGGGCCTCTATCCTGCCTTTGTCCCTCTCTTCCCTTATGCATCTTATTCCTTCCTTACATGGATCCCACCTGCTTGTTTGCCCTGTCTTTCTTGAACAGCTTATATCCAGGGTTCATCATATCCCAGTCCTGGTACTGAGTGGCCCAAGTTGGTTAGTGCAATTGGAATGGTATTCCAGGCAGCTTGGGTTCAAGTCGGTGTCAGTGGCTCAGTAGGTAGCACACTCGCCTCTGAGGCTGGGAGATCAGAGGGCTGTGGGTTCAGTTCCCACATCTGGCACTTGGGTTAATATCCCAGTACTGACACTGTAGTGCAGCATGAGAGGGGTGCTGCACTTCTGAGGTGCCATCTTTCGGATGAGAAATTAAACCGAGGTCCCATCTGCCTGGATTTGTAGTAGTTCAGGTGGATGTTAAAGATCCCATGGCACTTATTGAAAAGTGTAGGGGAAATTCCCCAGTGTCCTGCCCAAATTTCCCTCATTCACTAAAAATACCACCAACAACTTAATCTGGTTCAAGGTCAGTTGGCATTCATCTGTATCCCCCTTCCCTGGGTCATGCCTGAAAATAGGCAGGATATGTCTAGTGCACTTACCCGGTCAACAAAAACTAAATAAATAAATAAGTACCAGCTGAGGCACTTACTTCTTTATCACTTCTTTTTGTATGTGTTCCATAAAATATGCACACCACTCTTTTGTGTGATTGTGTGTATGTTTCTGTTTCTCTTATGATCATGTAGCATGGTGTGAGAACTGCACTGTTGAGTGTTGTTCTCAGAGTACTTGTAAGGGGATCAGGAGGCTTGGTGACTGTGGGTTTTGCTGTTGACCTATCTCCACCGACTGCAATGGCTGACCAGATTACTGCTGTTCTTTGTATGACTTCCATTTTGCTAATAATTGTGATGTCATTTACATTTACATCATAATGTTTGTCATCACAGGTCAGTGACTGCAGGATGCAGTCTCACAATTATCTGTCACTGTATGTTATGTAAGTAGGACACATTCAATACAGGACACAACAGCAATCGAGGTACACTCCATGCTGGTGGCTCCAATACTGTTACAGTGTCGAATGATCACACTATTGTATGTCATGCATCGCAAAGGCAGTGACATAATTTCCAAAGGACTTCCTTTTGATAACTGCAGTGGTGGCAACTGCATGTGTGCCACATTGGGTCAACCAGCATTCATTCAAATTCATCTGACTCTACTTATCACCACTTTCTGCAATACATATGTCAACTGTTCTGCACCATGGTAGCTGTACTGATTATTATTCCTTCTCTATTATGTCTTTTTTGTCACTGCAATAGGAATGTTAGCAATGCCTGAAACATGTTCCATCGCAATACAGTGTGATTTGCTTGTGGAGAGTAAAACAGTCTGCACCTGTCAAACTGAGATGTCTGTGCCACAGTGCACAACACCACTACATACATCTTTTCTGTCTTCATGTCCATCAGAAGTAGTGGACGACGACTCAATACCACACGTATGAGGATTCCATCAGGGTGGCCGATATGGAAGTACAGGAGGAAACTGAGAGGTTAGCATGCTGGCATTCTACAGAGTTGTCAGCAGTGCACACACCCTCAAGGACATGACTCAGTTTGTTGCCCAACTCTGTAACAGTATGTCTGCTTCTTTTATTCCTTTAGTGTTCCAACAGTACAGACGAGCAATGATGATGAGGACAACATCCTCCTAGTGTCCAGATCTAGTCTGCATGAGCTGTTCTGCATTTGCTGTGTATGCTCTGGATCCGCAAATGTGAAATCTCCAACTGATGACATCACCTACAGGCAAGGGACGCTGCTTGTCATTACTGCTACATGTGAGGATTGCAGTCATTGCCGTACTTGGTGAAACCAGCCACATATCAGGTGATTACCATCTCTAAATGTACTGGTGGCTGCAGCAATTGTAACATCAGGGTGTCCTATTGCCAAGGCTCTACAGATGTTCCAGCTCCTGAAGATGCCATCCCTATATCACTGTACGTTTGACAGCCATCAGCAAGACATCCTTATGCCAACAATTCTAAAGTGCTGGTCAACACAACAGCAAGACTTGATTCAACAGCTATGTCTCATGGAAGGAAGTCTGATGTTGGCTGGTGATGACCACTGCAATAGCCCGTGGCACTGTGCCAAGTTTGGCTCATACAGCATACTCGAACAGAGACTTGACAAGGTTGTTGCAGTAGAGTTGGTCCAGGTTAGTACGATCTTCTCAGTTAATGCAGCATTAGCAGTTGCTCATGTAACATTATGTCACCTTCTGTAATGACACCTCTCCTTCCTTAATAACAGAGCAATGAAGTTAAAAATCAGAACTGGATGGAACTTGAGGGACTGAAGCGGGTAATGGAATACTTGGTGAACAACTGAAAACTTAAAGTACAGTGTCTGGTCACCGACAGACATATGCAAATCAACAGCTGGCTGTGAGATAACCCCTTAAGGTGTTTTGGGACCCACCACTGTGACAAATGGCACGTCACCAAAGGTAGGGCAGATTAATGTTCCTATGTCACCAATCATGCATGCAGTTCTTCAACGTCTTTAAGTAATAGAAACTGTTTTTTCCTTTATGCAGGGCTGATGAAAAAGGTGGCTGCATTAGGCAAACAGAAGGGATGCGAGAGTACAAATGCCTGGAAAAAGACCATAAACAATCATGTTTATTGGGTCGCCTCCAGCACTCCAGAATGTGATCCTGAAATGCGAAAAGCAAAGTGGCACACAATGCGTAACCACATTCAGAACGTTCATGAAGGATACAACGTTTCTAAGGTGCCAGCATGGACCTCTATCAGGACAGGAAAGGAAAAAGAAACTGCTCCTGCCACGTGAGTTACAGCTATGGTCGCAGAACGTGACATCAATGACAGTTTTACATAATGTTTTCAATCACACCCGAATGGGTTAACGTTTTTTCCTGTTGATTTTCTTCCCTTTCCTCCCAAGCTGATATCCAGTCCCATCACACACCATTAACTTTCTTCACATGACACTGTGTGTGGAACACCTGCTGCTTGGACAATGCAACAGAACCGGACCTGTTTGCATTGAGGAGTTGTCTAGCATTGATTGATGTGTCCTGATGGCTGCTATATTTACATTATTAGTATCATTGGTATAGCTTGATGTTTCTTCTTTGTTTTCAGATGACAGGGCCACAGAGAAGGTTATGGAAATCCTACAGAACCATTGTCTCATCAGTGATATATGCAGACTGTCTCCTCATGAACAGACATCAAGCTGTAGAGGCAGTCCATTCAACCATTTTGTACTTTGCTCCTAAACATACTGTTTACTCGTACCAGGGAATGAAGTGCCAGTGAATAAGGCAAGTGTACTAACATATCAACTTCACCTATTATCAATGATATTTTTTTTATATACTCTTTATGCTCCATTCATCTCCAGCTGTCCCCTTCCGACCAACCCTCCCAGCCCCTTCATCCCGTGATCACCTGGACTTAGCTTCCTTCCCAGTCAGGGTGCAGAGCATGCGAAGGGTCATACCACCCGCCTACAGCCTGAGTGATTTTTCCACCATTTTCTCACGTTTTCCCTGCTGTGGCACATATGCACAACAAGCAGGTGTGGAGGTGCGCGCATATCTGTGGAAGTCCTGCAGTACCCTGTCTTCCGCTGGTGTCCTCAGACCCACACTACCCTGTGGGCAGTTGTTTGGTGGGGGCACCATTCCTCACTCCCCATGAGAGGAGAGCTGTCCTCTGAATCCTCAATCCTCTCCATCAACTGCCGACCACCAGTGGCCCGGATTTGTTCTCGAACATGGGTTTCCATTGTGGTGTGAGCTGTGGTGGGCAGCACCTCAACCCTCAGTGACACAGGGCCTGGACCATTTCAAACTCTTTACATTTTATTTAATCTTTTATGTTGTGTAATGCAGAGGGTCCTGAGCATGTCACAATCAGGCATCAGTTATGTCACAGCTGTGATGCATGCTTGTCACAACCGTTGCCATATGTTGCGAATCAGTGAATGGTTCACCAATCCTGTATTGTTCAGTACACAGGCATATGAGCACCCATTCTGCAGTTCTTGAGTATCAGCAAGCCCAAAATAAAAATTACATTCATTGGCTGCAACAAACATTGAGATGGTTGTACCACTCCAGTGCTGCATTGCATGACACCAACATGGAGACGGGGCACACAGCACATTGCTGGTATCCGTAAACACAGCATGTCACTGTGGTCAACTCTATATGCACAATGCACGCAGTCCTGTACTGTCTGCACAAGATGTGGCTTTCACAGGCTTACAGTGAGGCCCTGTGTAACAAATGTTGTCCCAAGGATGACACAGACACTGACTTTATCGGTGGTGGTGGTGGTAATGGGGACCACTTTGAAGTACAGGTTTATTAAGTTTCTTGAGGTGCATTTAGTGTCTGACCACAGGCAGCATGCTTTTCTCTCTCAGTGATGTTGCCTGTTAAACAACATTGCTGTAAGTGATGTAGTCACAAAGGTCGTCTATTGTTGACATGCAGTGGATGTCCTTTTAGTAGACATAATCTAACCTATCAGTTCTGTGCCACACTGGAAATTAGCGAGCAAGCAGAATGACATGATATAGTTGTATAATTACTGGTGACCATAACTATCAACCAGATTACTGCTTTTAAAAAAAATGCATATTAACTTGATTTGGGGTTATTATGCTTCAAAGGCCACAATAATCTGAAATTCAGTTGATAAGACATTTCATAATAACCTGAAATCTGGTTGATATGACATTTCCCAAAGAAACTGCTGCATTCCATTATTTCACAAAAAGTATTTCTACTTCAGTATTTTCATCTATGTTTTATTCATGTACAGTTCAATTTCTTCAAAAATAAAACTGCACTCTAACTAAATAAAGTCTTTTTCTTTCATGCTGCTAGAAATACAGTCTAAACATCCACACCAGCAATAAAGAAATAATAATAAAGAAAGAAATAAAGAATAGGTAAATTTGATGTTATGGATTTTTTTCACACACCTCAGGTGTGTGAAAAAATCCATAACACACACTTATCTATCCATTATTCTCTATATAATTCACTGTGGTGCCTTATGAGGTGCATTGTGGGTAAACAACAATTGTAACTTATTATGTGTGTCACATTGAAGACAAGCGTAGAAAACAGTGTGGTAGCACGCAGGGTTCATGTACATGTCATGTGTCATGCACTATATTTACAGGGCAAATTGCATAGAGGGTGATGATTGCAATTATGAAATGGCAAGAAAGAATGCTGAATTCTGAAGCACCTATAGGTAGAATTCACAGGTGAATTGAATGTTTGTGCACATTGTTAGTGTGCTGTAGCTGTATACTGCTGCCGCAGCGACACCGGAACACCATCAGCATCAATGGGTGTTTCACTTTGAGCGAAAGTACAGTGATGGGGGGTAAATATATATGACTACATTGTCTGTGCACCATGGAGTTACATATCTATAGAGGGTGTTGGCAAGGACCACAGAAAAATGCATGAGGGGTGGTTGTTGTCGCAGACACCCCGCATCGAGCGTCGCTGTAGTGTCTGTAGTTCAGGGGACATGTTGGGGTCAGGTGTGTTGACGGGTTCCCATTCTGGTGGAGGATGTCGATAAATTTGTTGTCGCATGGATCAAGCTGCATCAAGTGAAAATTTGGTGCATGTGTGCATAGCCTGTGCTAGCACATCGGGGAAGGTTACAGACAATCACAGATAACAGGCCTGTTACAGACAGTCTTTTAAGGTCACACTCTATGCATTGTGTTCATCAGTGGTGCCATCAATTAAAGATTTATGTGAGGGAACTGTTGGTAGTGATCTGCTGTTGACAAACACTATCATAGTGAATAGGGAGATGATATATGATGAAACATTGCAACAGGACCACATGGAGTCTCTTGTGAATAGAGGGGAGAGGTAATACATGATACAGTTTATGACATACTTGAAAGCCACAAAACATGTGTGACCACTGTGAGTTTAAATGCAGAGGGTGGTACGGTACCAATGTGGCTGTATCACAAGTTGGAATAGTGTAGCATCCTGAGGGAGATGATGACGCAATACCTCACACAGATACTGGTCACTGTCTTGAACACAGTAATGCATGAGTTAACACAGATGAGGAAAGTGTTAACCTTTTATCATGGGGTGTGTGTAGTGATGGGCGGTGTGAGAACACCAAACAACATGATGAGGGATAGGACCAGGGGAGGACTGAGGCAAGTAATGGAGGCAGGGTACTGCTGTTGTTGTTACAGCTGCATTGGTATTACTACACTAACAGATGCACACTCGTGCAGCCTGTATTGATATGTTGGTCTGCTTCTGGCCATGTTGTGAAATGATCATGTTAAAGCAAGAAAATTGTGTTTTACTGTGACAGTGTGTTAGACAATTGGTGCTTGGTGAACAGCTTGCTGCAATAGTTTTTTGTTTGCTAATGGTATCCATTTTCCCAATTACAGGTTGTTTCTGGCAGTGCTACATTATAATGAGAATGCTGGAAGGCCACCACTAGTAGAAGACGAGGGCAATGAGAAAGTCAAAGTTTTTTTCCCCAAGTCAAAAAAGGGGGAGCCTTCAGTGCGTCCATGGATGACAGCAGCAACATATGGTATGGCATGCTAGTATGGCATAACACCATTACCTTTATATAGAATGCGTCAGATACAGAAGCAATAAATGAACTGTAGCAGTACGTAGATATGAAGTTGCACACTGACATTGATGTCAACATGAAACAATGTCGTTCATTAAGTTTTACTGAAGCAACACATATATTAGCAGTGTGCAACAGAGAACTGCATCTGTGTATGGAATGTTTGTTCCATGCACTGAATATCTTCGTTATGATGCAATTACTGAATATCACTGCTCATAATTAAGACACCACTGTCAACAGTTATTATGCTGAATGAACTGACTTGGTTTTTGCATTGACAACAGTGACTGTGAACATGTCATCAGTTTAAAGTATGACATGTTGTTGAGGTGTGCCGGTGGGTGTGGGCTACATAGGTCAAGTAATTTTGTCAATCCATCTGCGTACACAACCTGAACTGAAAAACCTTCTGTGCTAATTGATGATGGTGGATGTTCCTCATGAAAGAAGAACACAAGATGGTCACATAACCAGCAAAGGAATCAGATCATGGTTCCACCATGTCAATATTGTCATTAAACACTGTTACATTGGGTACAGTGTCGCAGTTCACCATTGTCGGTTCATTTATAGCACTATGATGGCAGACCAGGAACATGTTCTGTTACCGAACATGAACTTGCTCATCATTGATAATTAATGTAACACAACAAGCCATGGCGAGATGCACAGCCTTTTGTGGTTTTAAGCAGCACATCTTCGTGTGTGATGTACAAAGCAACGCAGATAAGTGGTACATTTTCAGAATTACAATGGTGAAGTGTTCAAGAACTGACGTTCCACTGTAGACATGACATGAGCCACATGTGATTATGTTGGGAGTACATACATGTCTGCACATGTGTCACAACATGTGAGTACTGAAGACTATCCATTCGCAATCACTGTGTTGTTATGTGCTGATAAATGTGTCTTGTCTCCTTGTCAAGTTATGCACTTTACATCATGAGTGAAATAGGCAGTGTCCTGAAAGATAAGCCAAGAAGGAAGGAACTCAGGAGGGTCTCCAAGAGCACTGTGACACCTCCACCGCTGTCTGTAAGCTACAGTGATGTCAACAGAGCTGAGGTTGTTCATTCCTACAAGTGCAGGTTCCCAAACAAGTCATCATGACAACTGTCCACAGGTCCTCCCAAACTAAGTTTAATGTGTCAGGGAGACGTACACATTCTGAGGTACTGTTATCAGGACCGTGTAATGAGTATTTAGAAAAAGAGACAGCACAGTACTTTTTTTTCTCCATGTGAACCTGCTGTTTCACAAAAATCCATTACTGTTTCTGGAAGAGCACATCAACTTTGGTTGCTGAAACTTGGTTGGACAAATGTGATGGTATGCAATGGAATAACAGTGTCTTTCTTTTACACATGAACCATCATTAACAGTAGGCAGGATCATTGTTAGTAGCGCTGGTTGAAACACACATGCTCATCAGACAATGAAGTTCTGGAGAACAGCATTCGTTACTGCATACAGGCTGTGCTGTAAAGTGTCATCAGCACAGCAGCATCCAGTACTGCAGCTCGGCCACACTAAATCAATCTGATGTTTCTGAAGGTGTCCGGATAGATTCCTCAGAGTAAGAAGTTAGACAGAGACGTACTCAAACATTATGATTTGCTATGGCCTTGATGAAACACTGAATGCTGTTGTGATGATGACTCTTTATTGCACAACTTATATGCTGTTTAACTAACCTTTAGCCGGTGCATGTCAGTTGCACCGGATGCTATTAAAGTGTCCAGTCTGTTGTTGACAACATACTCATCACTGCCATCTTGATTTATCATTGCTCATAGGAGCATGTATTGTATGCCAACTGATGGTATTTGAATGACTGAAAAAGTTAGCAATGCTCTACCTATGTATCACCATGTTATGATGTGGTTTGCGTCAACACTGTCAATTCACAGATCTCAAAAGATGATGTTGAAACGATGATGTGGTTATGTGAACATGACATGTTTGATAATGGTATTCATGCACCACCACCATAGGGACATAGCTGTCATACTCTGTAACAATCATAAACTTTAGGCCTGTACAACAGACAGGCATGTGATTTCCAGTACGTTCACCAGTTACCCAAACACATGAGACTGCCAGATGATAATGGCATTACAGGCAATGAAATGATATCCATGGCATTCGGTTTCAAGTGAGCACACCTACGTTTTTAAACCTATCATTTTCTTAAAGACATCACACAAGATGAAGCTTTGCACCACATGGTGTGGTGCCTTACCCGAGCGGCACCGCGTCTAGCAATATTTGGCAACAATAGTTTTCCATATTAAAGGGTGGAAGGTATTGTAGATTTGTGCACAGACAAAACTTTCCACTTCCCAAATCATGAAGCTAACTAAAGACAAGCTCCCATGCTCAGGCATGTATTGACGTGTGCCCAGAGATAGCAAGGGTACATGCGCCATCAAACTCTATGGGGGCCAACTTTTATAATGTTTTACGATATCTTGACAGTCATTTTGTCATTAACAATGGCCACTGGGTGACTAATAATGACATTGTTACTCACCCAGTGCCCATGGTTTATGACAAAGCAACCACTAAGACATGCACCCATACAGTATAAAGAAGCACGCACACATACTCTACATGGGCAGATGTCATTACATGCGTGAGTGCGGAGGCAGGTATTTGGGCATCTCTGAGGAATGGGAAGTGGAAGGGATCAGCTCTGCAGAAATGTAAGATCACTTCCAGTCTTTAATATTAAAAATTATTTTTGCTAAATATTGCCAGACAGGGTACCACACAGGTAAGGCAACACACCATATCTTGCAAAGCTGGATTAGAACAACCTGGTGTGTCTCTTTCAGCCAACACAGCTAATGTATTCAACACCTGCTTCATTTACAGCCACCGCCCAGTGACTCAATCTTGCAATATTCCTTTTCATCCAGTCCCAGTCACCCTTGATGCCGAACAGTGTCCCAACAGACATCACCTACTACGAGGTGCATCACACCTTGATGGTGCTGTGCTTGTGAAGTAGTAAGTAAGCAATTTACTTTGGAACATTCATAGCTAGGGCATTTGTCCCTAGGTGGACAATGACATCCGGCTCCCTCTCCTGTGATGCTGCTCCCGCGATCCTTAGTAGTCAATTACTGTCCTGCCAGGCCATTGGTCCATGCAGGCACCTTACCTCACTGTGCCATCCTTCCCCAGTTACACCACCCTAACAATGTAGCCACCCAACAGTAGCCGTTTCCTTCACCCATGTGTTCCTGTGGCACCCTCCTGTGGGTCTCCATTGTGGCTGTTCACAGCATCCTCCTTGAGCTCCACACAGGATGCCTTCATAGAGGAACAATGCTGCACCTGAATGTCATATGAATTGTCAAAGGTACAACTATAGTGATGCATCTCTATCACACCACCTTCACCTTCCCTGAGCACACCATTGTACAAATTCTCCTTCTTCGTGCAAACCTCCGAGGAAGCATCAGCGGCGATACTGTTCCCTGGGTGGGGGAGGAGGTTTCACAATACACTGCCAGTTCCTGGGGGGGGGAAGAAGTTTACATACTACCTGCCAGGTCTTCATGGTCAACCTCCTAACTCATAGCAGACAGGTGACTGCAAATAGTGCAGCATCGCAGACTACATAATGTCTACCGTAAGAACACTGCCACAAAGCAATTTCATTTCAACAATGCTTACATGTCTCTCCATATCTGTTTATTACATTGTCCTTTTTTGGTTTTGTCATCAGGTAACCCACTTACCCTTAGCACTGGAACCCTTTCCCTAGTGAACATGTGTTTACCTCACCTCCAATTATTTTGCTTTTTGGTTTGGTTGGTTTATTTATTTTTTTAAATATTAATGTAAATAAGATATCCTCCCACCTTATGCTACACTGCATAGCTGCCTTATGCTGCACAACCCAACCTTCTCTTACATGAGGTCACACTACATAGCTTGTGACATGACAGCTCCACCTATGGTATCAGATTGTGATGTCACAGTAGATGACCCCAACTTGTATTAGGGAGCAAGCTATGTAGCCAGATGAACCGTAGGGATAAAGATCATGCATTAATTTAGAATAGATAAATAAATGGGTATAGAAATCTGTTCAATGTATATTCGATGACAGCTAAATTGTACCTATTGGTCGTGTGGTTACAAGTTATTCTGTAGGCCTCAACAGCAACAAGACTATGGAAAGTAGGCACTGAGCAATGTCAACGCACTAACAGGTTGTGCAAGGTGAACGGTAAAATTAAATGTCCTGAATAGTTAAAGAGACTTACCAGTCACAGCTGTTGCACTGGCTGGATTGGTGGCTTACCCCCTTGAGCTGATATTGATATAGTCCATATGTAACATAATGCAGTCCTTAAAAAATGCCAGCCATTGTAAAATTCACCTCACCAGCTCCCTTGGACTTCATGGTCTCTGGGGCCGCCCACGTTCTGCACCCACACTCACTAACATTGTGATGTGCTGCTATGGAGAGGGTGTGGTTGAGCACCATTAAAGTCAATGGGGGTTACATTTTGTATGTTTGTTCATATTGTAATGACCAGTTGGTGATGAAATGTGTGAACCGATCGACTAATGAAACCCTTGTTAGTTGACCGGTGCAAACGTTTCATCAATAACTACCCATTACAATATAAAAAAAATGATACGAAAGGTACCACCCATAGACTATAATGACACTTGTCCTTGTGCTCTCCATAGCAACATGTAACAATTTTATTGAGAGTGTTGGTGGAGCGTGGGCGGCCCCAGAAACCGTGAAGTCCAAGGGACCTGCTGTGGAGAATTTTATGATGCCTAGCACTTTTTAAGGACTGCATCTTTTACATATGGACTGCACCAATAGCAGCTCAATGTGCAAAACCAATTTACTTTTACTTGTTGGATCTCTGCAAGCGGCTGATGTAATGACCATGATGAGTTGATGATACGAAGATGCAAAGATACGAAAATGCCAGCAGAACTAGGCCTCACAGTCTGCTGAGTCTGCTCCATTGTGCAGCAAGCCCCTCATCTCGCAGTTGCCACTACCACTCCTACATTCCTGGATGTACCCTCCCCCACCCCTGTCCCAACCCTCTTGAAACTGCCCATTGTCTTACAGGCCACACCTACTGTGTTAGAGATACACTTGTACAGCACTCTTTTCTTGAAGAACTGTCTCCTCACCTCCCTCATAAATCTTCCACACTTCAGTCTGAGACTCTGCTCTCTCGTGTCCCTTCCTCCTCTTAATTGTAAGATCCCCTCTTTTTGATTCTTGTTTATCCCTTTCAAGTACTTAAAGGTCTCAGTCATGTCCACCCATCACTCCACTCCTCCAAAGAATACACACCATGCTCGCTCAGTCTTTCCTCATAGGTCTTGTTCTCAGATCCATGGCTCATTTTTGTCCCTCTAGGCTGCACCCCCTCCAACCATCTGACATCCTTCTTCAGGTACAGGTACCAGAAATGCATGCAGTACTCCAGGTGTGTCTGTGCTATATTCCATAAGTGAGCCCTTTCACAAATAACTGTCCAGACTTTCCAGTTGATTCAATAATTGTATTTACTTGCCCCTATCTTTTGCGCCATGTCTGGAGCTTGGTCATGTTTTTTTTTTAACTTTTTTTCCATTAAACAGAAATATACATTTCAATTATTTCACATTGCATTAAATTCTTACAATACGTTTCCCTGGAAGCCTTGGCTGCTCCGACTAGTTTGGTGTCCTCTCTGGATTTCTTCATGTACATCTCCTTGTATTCTCACATCCCTGACTTTAAGAACCTCCAGAATGCCTCTGTCCTGGACCTCACCCCCTCCCTGACCTCCTGAGTCATCCAACTGGGCTTCTTTGCACTACCTTTCTTGTTCTGTATTCTAGTACATGCCCCTATAGTCTCCACTAGCCACTTTTTTATGACATCCCACTTGTGACACATTTCCCAGCCTGGTTGAATCCCCTCCAGGTACCCCGAGTAGGGATCGCTTCCCACCAGTGGGTCCTCCACCCCTACATCCCTTATGAAACCCCCATTGGATAGTACAAGCTTCAGACTATTTCTGATGCGAGTTGTCCCATGAATCAACTGCATCAAGAAGCTGTCCTGAAATGCCTGTAACAGGACTTGCTCCCTTGCACTTATGGTGGTTGGGGTACTCAAATCCACCAAAGGTTGGTTGAAGTCCACCACACCACCGTGTTACCCTTCATGCAGACACTTCAGATTTGCTCAGCTACCTCCCTGTTCAGGTTCTCCAGTTGAACCGGTGTTCAATAAAGTACCCCCATCCCCACTGTCCTGCCTTTTGAGAACCAAAAATGCATTCATAGGACCTCTGTACTGCCCTCTTCCCCCTCATCCCTTGTACACATTATCCCCTCCCATACATAGATCACCCACCTCTCTCCGCTTGGTCCCATCATTTCTGATTATTCTATATTCAGGGACCATCATCTCACGTACTAGTACTGAGTGGTTCATATTTCCATGAGGGCCACACTATCCACCCTTCACTCCATCAATAATGCCTGAAATTCAGCTGACGTGTTTCCAAGGCTCCTCGCGTGCGATGATGCCACTCACCAACCCACTTTCTTCACCTCCATAACTCTTCCCCCTCTTTCTCCCCCACATGTGTCCCCTCCACTTTGCCTTCTCCATTAACTGTATGGGAAAACTTGTCAGGCCGCCCTCGCCGGGACCCCTGTCTACCTGCTAAGCACTCACCACCAACCCCTTCTAGTTTAAATCAATCTTTGTTTCTGCGTACTAATCTATCTTCTGCTTCAGTAACACTTTCCACTCCTTGCTAAGGTGTAGTCTGTCACTGGTGTACAGGTCATTCAAGTCCAAGGTTATACCCCAGCCTCCCACCAAGCCATACACCCTTGAGCGACACCATTCCCCTAGCCAAGTGTTACACACAGCTATCCTTCCTTTCCTTGCTGTACTCATGCAGGGTACTGGTATTGCCTCTGAGAAGGACACCAATCACCCCATCTCCTCACACAGCCTTCTCAGTTCCTCAAGCCTGTCCAGTAACATTTTGACTGTCCACCCTGCCATGTCATTCATACCCACATACACAATATGAGGTCTCCCCCTTCTCATCCCTGCACATTTAAGAAGAGACTTCCCAGCCCTGTCTGCAGTCAGCCCATGTATATATTCAACACAGCTTCTGTTATGCCTTTCCCTCTTAATGCCCCATCAGATCACCTTCAGTATTGAATCTGCCAGCACTAGCATCTTCATGACTCATACCTCCCCCAAACCTCTTCCCTATGTACTTGTTAGTAGACTCCCCCCTTCCCTGCCTTTTAGTAACTCCATCCAATCCCCCTGTACATTATCCAACCTCTTCCCCTTGCCTGCACCCCCTCTTCTCTTCCCCTTCTGTACCCTCTACCCTGCATCCCCATAACTGTCCTGCTGTGTCTCTGGCATCTATCTCACCAGCATTGCCCCTGCCCCCATTACCCCTGTCCCCCTGGTCCACCAGTCATACTGTATCCATCTCCCCTTCCCTCTGTTGCATAAATAATCTTAGTTTGTAGAGTAAATAATAATAACACTAATAATACAGATTCTTATGTCTTCGGAGTCTGCCAAGAAACATTCATAAACAAGCAGGAGTACTAATAAAGGTTTATTATACTACTTACACCAAGCATGTGACAGAGAAAATCACAAGGGAAATGGGTTTCTCACCACTCCCTGAAGAATGTACATAATCTCCAGAATTTCTAGGATCTCAGGTTCTCCAAGATCTCGTTCTCACTGTGTGGAGCTAAGTTACACAAACTTATATACTGCAGATAATAGTATAGCAACAGAGATTACCTCATAGTTACAGATATGAGAAACATTATATATTAATCTTATACTATCGACAAGATTGTATAAGACATTCTCCATTGGATGATGACTTAGGAGATAGACTTACTAATGAGTATAATGTGAGACAAAGAATATGCTTCGGTTAGTATGAAGCTCAGACAAAAGAAATGCTGACTGGGCTCTATTACACATGACATATTTGCCTGTGTATAAGACATAACAAAGGTTTTCTGTCTGTCAGCTTGCTTAGACAAAGAGAAGTGCTGACTGGCCACTACTACATATGATTATATGAGAATATATATTTTTAATGTATAAAGTAATCACTGATGGTCCCTCAGAGTCATCATATCAGTAATTAGGTAGATTATATATGGAATACATGTAAAAGACAAACATAATGCATTATAGTGAGGTATAATAATCATGCATGATATAATCCTATAAAGGATGTAAACAATGGCATATATTACCAGCAGAGCACATTCCTGGCACTCATGCTTAGATGAAGGGTGCCTAAATGTACATGTTAGTGCAAAATAGCAGTATCACAGTATAATAGACCAGGAATACAGTGCAAGGTGTATGTGGGCTGATAGGGAGCATAACTCAGCTGCAACAGATACCTCTTTGTTGCCCTAATTGCAAAAGTAGCAACACAACAAAAAGACAGTGGTTAGGCACCATTCACATACAGGCCCGAGGCGAAAGCCTGATAAAGGAATTTTAACTGATCATGGTGGCGTTTCAGGGTTTTCCTTAAACAAAAAAATGTAATTATAAGGGAAAATGTTAGTAAACCTTGTATTACTATAAACATTTAGAATAAAGCTTCACAATGGGGTTTTCCATTATCAAAACAACAGCATTACTTGGATGTCTCAGGTGTGTATCTGTCCTGCTGGGAAAAGACTGGAGAGACAAACCTAAGTTGCCTGTATGGATATTAAAAATAGGTAAAAATCAAGATAGAGCATCAAGATAATTAGGACTAGACAATGATATCTGGTTCCAGGATGGGAACAGGTGTGATTAAAGGAATAATGCCCGACATGGTGGGTGTTATGCTGGGATAACTTCCCACTTTGGGTGGTTGGGCCCGAGGCCAATGGCCGAGGGCGTCCACCACCCAAGGCGGGATGTTATCCCAGCATAACACCCACCCTGGAGGGCATTATTCCTATTATACAATGGCTTGGGAGTCAGAGAAGAAAGAAAAAGATGAAAACATTTATTTAAAAGTATATATTTTAGTGTTTTTTGAAAAGCGTAGGTTTACTTTTTTAAGAAATAGATCCTGTTTCTTCTTTTGGCCAGCAGGTGGAGCTCCTGTATGATAACTGTGGCTCTACACTGGTAAGTACTGACAAAAACATTTTCGTGTTGTCTCCTGTCTTTCGTGCCACCTGAAACTGAAATGATTCACTGCTCAGCCCCCCTCATGCCTGTGTGTTTCTATTTTATTTGACCTGTATCGCCTTTGTTTCTGTTCTGTGGTTGACGCAGTATTTACTTCCTGGTTGCCCTACTGACACTCTGTTGACTTGTTTTTTCGGTTACCGCTAAGCTAGGAACGGAGCGCTGATCTAATGCCAAGATGTTGCAGACCGGATTTTAATTTCATTTCTGCTTTATGTTCTCCCGGTAGTTTTGTGGCATTTATGATGTGTACCAGGAGAAACCTATGGACAACATTGAAAGTGCTAGTGCAAGGATCAATCGAGGAGGAAGGGTTCTGGCCGCTTCTGTTAGTTTGAGAAGCCGCTACGTGAAAAAAAACCCTCGGTTTGTTTTATCGGTTTAAAGTTTTAATTGTAGCGAGTGAAGGGAGTTGTGCTGCATTTATGAAAAGCTCGCTGCTGACTATGGGATAGATTTTAAAAGTGGCTAGCGGCATGAAATCAGTAGAGTGCACTGATTTTTTAAGTGGTTTGGTCATTTTCTGTACTGGGACTATAGCCGGGATGTTATGCTGGGATAACATCCCGGGTCCAGTCTCAGTTTGACCAATCACAGACTAGGATTAGTACTTGCCATTGTATAATACTGTATAATCTATTACCTGTTTAGGGAGTAAAAATAGAAGTTAGAAAAGTTCACTTTGGATAACTTTTAGTCCTTGTCAGAAGAATGTATAGTTGGTCACCATATAATATTCCACATCAGCAGAATATACCACCTTGAAGAATGTAATTTTTCAGTTGATAAGTTGAACAGGACATGAAATATTAATGTCCACAAGCCATAAACTACGACCAGTTCCAGGGATAAATCCAGGGTTTCTTCAAGTATTAGATGAAGATTCATAGTTCAAATTCGATGCATTCAGATTTTCCAAAAATAGATCCAAATGTTCAGGAGGCAGCAGTTTTTTCAGAGGCTTCTGCAGGGATGCATTAGATTGCACATTAAGTTTTACAATGGAATAACAACAGTGGTCAGTGGAAGATGATCACACAGCTGCACAAAGTGTAAAAGTTTATGACAGTACTCAGTTTGCATGAGGTGCCAGTCAGGCTTGGAAAACAAGCAGTGAAGAAAATGGATTTCTTGATTGTAGATCAAATAAAGAAGAATCTTCTTGCTGAGTTAGGGGTTTGCCCCTACCCCAGACTAGCTTCATAGTATACATAACAATGAGCTTGATTGTAGAATCTGAATTGGCTGGACTGAATACAGTTTATTTGAGAGTTCACAAGAGGAAGCCTAATTTCAGCTATTAGGCCAGTATTCACAAGTTGGTAAGACAAGTTGGAAGATGTCACAACTGCATAAAAGGTGATGATCCTTTCAGGTATGACAGTCAAAGTTCAGAGTCAGTCATAATTCCAAGATCTCACGGTAAACAAAGAAAGGAGGTAGTTTCAGCCTTTTCATAATAAAAGTTCCCATCAAGTTGACCAATAGAATGGATGGTTGCCAGACAATCAGAAATGGATGTTGCCAGATGAAAATGTGGCAATGACACTGTGAGAGTCACAAACATGGCTTCCTGGATTGTGCAGAAATAGGTTTCGAAACATGTTGCAATACTGGTGTATGTGTGGTGACATACCCAAGATTCCTTGCCATTGGCAAGGGAATAGTGCTAGATTCAAATAAACATTTGTTAACACATGAATAGAAGTGCATTATGTGACAATGCCACTGACCCATACATCTATCATATTTGAGATCAGGGATATGTCCTAATTCCAGATCCCAGAAGAGATGACCAAAGGGTTGTAAAAACACAATAGCTGTGGGCAGTGCAAAGGACTTCCCTAACTGTGTGATGCTCATCTGCTTCCTTAATGTTAGCAGACATTTATTAATATTAACATTTGTCAGGTCAAACCCCTTCACAATATCCTTAATATTGTAAATGCAAATTGCTTTTCATGAGCAAGGCCATGTATACGAAGCAATGGGGGGTATGATATTATAATAACTGGTGATCCCTGTTATCAACCCGTTTTCCAGAACTGTAAAAAGTCGTACCAACCGCGGGTTGATACTAAAAGTATTATCAATCCACTTGAGTTAATACGACTTTTACAGTCTCGACCCAAGAAGCCTGCAGCACTCGTGATTCCAAAGTAAACAGTCTTAAACTCATAGCAAACTAACACGAGACTGCCATTGAACGCCTACTTCCATCATAGGCACACCCCACGCTACCACTTATGTGATACAGTCTTTGAATAGCTGCAAGCATGCCTATTAGTAAGGAAGTATGAGCCGCTGCCTCGCCTCCCTGTAGCTAATACTTATATTGAATTTGTTTTGGTGCCAGTTATATAAAAAATAAAACATATGTAGTGGGTAGAAATGAAGTTTTTCCACACACCCTCGTTGTGTGATAATACTAAAACCTCTCGAGCTTCGATCTCGAGGTTTACATATTATCACACAACTTGGGTGTGTGAAAAAACTCCATCTCAACTCCCTACATATGCATTATTCTCTATATATTTCATACTATCATGAACCTTTAATATATGTGCTTGAATAATAGCTATATCAGCCTTATTTTAAATAGATATGTCAGAGCCAAATAGGCCTGAGTCTAAACCTGTTTTTATTTTTTTTTTTAAATAAAAAAATCAAAATCAAAATGCCTAGTGCTTTTGGATAGGTTTACTGTTATAAGATGTACAATTAGCCGCTCCCAAGGTATGGTGGCTGTTACCGTCTTAATATCTGAATGAAAAGAAATTTCTAACTTGTGTTTAAACACCGCACCTACCTATTCCACACCCTATATTTCGTCCCATTCAAATGCACTGCCGTACTTTCCTCCTAGCCAGTTAACCACGGCTTTAAGCGTACATAAGGTCTGTAGTCCTCAAATGATGCTGTGAAATTATCTTTTACCTACCAGCCCTAGCCAGTGTTCTAAATTGCATCTATTTATGTGTATTACTACCTGTATATAAATTCCACTTTGGGACACTGCCCACACTGTATAATGTACCAAATGTGTGTTGAATATATAACCTGTATCTATGTGTTAAACAGATCCATCTTGAAAAAGAGCCCTGCTCAATGGTGACCACCTGTATAAATAAAGACTTGATTGATTGACTGAGTGATTGAGTGACTAGCAGTCAGGATGTGTGTGTGCTATCAGGCCCTGTATAGGGGGTCATTAATACGAACATACAAATGTGCCAGCAGAAACAGACCACCCAGTCTATCTAAGTCTGCTCGAGTGTGCAGCTAGCACCTCTAGTTTGCAGCTGCCTCACCCCCCCCTCAAATTAGTCATCCCATTGCCACCCCCACCTCCCCCACCCTCACTCTCCACTGTTCTCTGTCCCATGCCCTTTTAAAGCTGTTGACAGATTTGCATGATACCACCCATTCTGGTAGAGTGTTCCATTTTGCTACTATCCTCTCTGTGAAATAGTGTCTCCTCATTTCCTTCCTAAATCTTCCCCCCTCTATTCTTAGCCCATGCCCCCTGGTGACCCTCCCTCTCCTTAATTTAAAGAGTGCATCTGCCCCATCTTTACTGATTCCCCTCAGATACTTGAATGTCTCTATCATGTCCCCACTGTCCCTTCTATCCTCCAGGGTGTACATATTCAGGTCTCTCAGCCTGCTATCATAGTCTGTCCCTTCCATTCCACATATCATCTTTGTTGCCCTCTTTTGCACCCCCTCCAATAGCCTGATATCATGCTTTAGGTATGGCCTCTAAAACTGCATACAGTACTCTAAGTGTGGCCTTACCAGCGACCTGTAGAGGGGCAAGATCACCTCTCTTTGCCTGGATGAAAACCCCCTCACTATGCACCCCAGTATTTAGTTCATTTTTACAGCCTCTCTCCTGCACTGGGCAGTGTTGTCCATGGTCCCTGTTATCATTACCCCTAGGTCCTGCTCCTCCTCAGTGATCCCCAGCCTAACCACTCCCAGCCAGTATTCTCTCCTTGGGTTCTTCACCCTAAAGTGCATAACCTTACACTTCTTTGCATTGAACCCCAGCTGCCACCTCTCTAGCCACTTCTCTAGCTTGCTTAGATCCCCCTGCAGCTGTTTCCATCCCTCCTCTTCATTCACCACTGCTCCGATTTTGGTGTCATCAGTGAACAGACTTATCTTGCTCATCACCCCAAGTGCAATGTCTGATATGAAGAGCCCAAACAATACTGACCCCAACACAGAGCCCTGTGGTACCCCACTTATCACTGGCCTTGGTGTTGAGAGCTCCCCTCTCACCACCACCCATTGCAGCCTCCCACTCAGACAGCTTGTAATCCAGTTCATCATTTTTGCTCCTACCCCTACACCTACACCAGTTAGCTTCCCCCCAAGCCGCTCATGAGGCACAGAATCAAAGGCCTTGCTGAAGTCCAAGTAAAGAACATCCACCGCATGACCCTTATCCAGCTCATCCATAACCAAGTCATAATATTGTATCAGGTTGGTTTGACAAGACTTCCGTGACACAAACCCATGCTTCTTCCTGGAGGACAGCTTTATCCTCCAGGTAAGGACACCAGTCTTTCCTTTAGTATTGTCTCCATGAGTACCTGGTATGCTGCCAGGGTATTCAGTCACATCATTATTTAAAAAAAGTGGGAAATGTTTGTTGTGAAACATGTAACATTCCAAGTTCAAAAGGGTGAGATTTAAAATCACTGGGATGTGCATGAACTGTACATTATTAACTAGGGTACCTGGCTGAGAAGTGGCTATTAGACCACTCGGTGGGCCAGGGTTCTGTTTTGGGCACTCAGAATTAGGTGTCACAAATTATGTGACAACACTGGGTAAAACCTTAAGGTCTAATGGCTTTTATTGCCATATAAAGTTTGGATGCAAAATTCCTGATTATGACTAAAATATAAACAGAGGTCCAGATGAAGTCTAGCTGCTAGGATTGATCCAAAGCAATGATCATAACATTCAGTAGGGCCTCACTACCCTTCTGGATGATCAGCCTGTTTTTTATGACTTTAGTTTGAATTCCACAGGATGCAATTAAATCATGTGGGCTTGTGAGGTACTCTGCCTCAACAAGCTGTTTAGGTTTAGGTCACTGGTTCTTATCTGCAATACAATGTGCAGTTTGGACTTGTAAGAAGACATACTTTAAAAAGAATAATAAGCATAAAAGCGAGCATCTCTCTCTCTCTCTCTCTCTGGAACCTAAAAGGAAAGAGAAAAGAAAAATACAGTTCGTTTAGTACTATTCCGTCCATTGGGTTATGGAAAAGTAATTTTATCTCCTTTAAACAGGTTCATTTGATTGGCATGTAGCCATTTATCAGTGACTCTTATTGTGAGACAGTCTAACTTGGTAGACTGCTGCACTGAGTTTGTTTACAATGGGATGGGGCCTGTTGTTGGTCCTTGTCCATACATTGTGCAGCAAGCAAGTTTACCTTTTGGATGTCTTGTTTGAGTTAACATAGTTGTCTACTGATGGTCCATCAGCAGTGGCATTACACAGGTCCAGAAGTAAATGTTCTGGGAGTCTCCTGGACTGTCCAGTCATGATTTCAAATGGGGAACACTATGTACCTGCAGAGGGTGTCCCTCTTATCACCAGAAGGAGTAAAGGCAGTAATGAATCCCAGTCCTTTTGGTTTTTTTTCTGAACAAGTTTGGATAACATAACTTTGATCTGTCTGTTAGCCCTTTCCACCTGTCCTGATGACTGTGGGTGGTAAGGGATACGAAACTTTAGTTTTACTCATAACACATCCAGAATTTCCTGCATTACTTTGGCTATAAAGCTGTCTTCCTGTAATCAGAATTTACCTTTGGGGTAAACCCCACCTGGTAAATAGTTGGTTTACCAAGACATTTGCAGTCAATTTGGCTGTGTTGCTCTGTGTTGGGATAGCTTTAACCCATTCGAAAAATAGGTTGGTGATCAGTTGTGCAAACTTATTGTTGTTCGTAGTAGTTGGCATAGGGCCAATGTAGCCAATCTGGATGTTGTTCCAGGGGCCTGATTGCCTCTGGGGTAACAATGCATTTTTCCTAGCAGTATAGGATTGTTATGTTCACAGATCAAACAGTTACTACTTATGTAGTGTTTTACATCATTTCTCATGTGTGGTCATCAGACAGAGGATTTCAGTCTGTCAAGGGTTCTTATTGACTCCCTGGTATCCACCAGTTAGAGTATCATGTACTTGGTACAGTAGACAAAATCTACCCTCAGGTGTTCAGGAACTACCCATAACTTTTCATGAGTGTTATGGCAGTGATATCAAATGAGTAGGCCATCACTGGATAGGTGAAGGTCATTTTCACTTTCTTATAAGGGCTATTTTGGAAGTTATTCCTCAGTTCCTTTATTAAGTAACCTATATACTGCCCTCAAATGAGGGTCCTTCTTTTGGAGCATAAGGTTCACATTCACAATATGCTCAAACCTTTTGAATGTACAGTTTGTATTTAAACTGGTTAGTGTTGTGATTTAGAAAATGGACAAATAAAATCCTGGGCTCTGATTGGCTGATAGCCCTGGCAAAGTGGGCGTCTATCAGACAACAGAGCCCAGGTATTAAAAGTGCCAGTTCCGACCAACCTAATCACCATAAGCAAGGTGCCAGTGGAATTTTCAATTTAAAATGCCCGCCATTTTTTTGTCTTGCATAGAGAGACTTGAGACCTGACCCCAGTCCTCCAGCAGTTTTCCCAATGTCTCCCATTCCACTGTTTTAATTTTTAGGCTCAGTAAAGCAGTATTATGTTTTTTTTTAAAAGGTAGCTGATTGCTAACCTGGACCCAACAAACTATCACAAACTTTTCCCCACCAACACGCTCCGGATCCTCCCCCACTTGCAGAAAGGATAGCCATTAACATGCTGTTTTTATCAAGTGGGGGAAAAAAACAAACTGAAACTGCAGTTCATTTTTGATGTGGTAGGGTGTCACAGTACTACTGTACCATGTTTGTCTACCTCTTGAGACCTTGCTTAGCTGTGCTGGCTTCCCATCGCACTCAACTGTCATTTCAACTTTAGTGCCAGTTTTGAAAACTACCAACAACAAAAAAAGAACTTGCTATCATTTAACATCACTAGCACCAGCATCTCAGTACTTAGCGCTACTGCTACACAGCCCTTTCTGTTTTCTCCCTGAGTTGTCCCACTCCATGCCCACCTAGCAGAACTAAAAATGTTTTTCTACATATACTGTAAGCAAATCAACTTTAACTTTTCTAATGTGAAAGAGCACACACACCTCTCTGCCAGTCATGCAGCAGCTCTCATCTCACCTTTTACACTCCATCTCATTCCCCGATTTGCCTTGCTTCTGTTAGCTGCTAGTCTCCCAAAGCACAAACAAACAAATAAATAAATAAATGAAAGGAAGTTAGCCAAAAAAAAAAAAGAAAGAAAAACAAACTGTGTGTAAATGGTGGAGGGGTAGCAGAAGAAACAGACAGGTGATGAGCAACGGGAGACATAAAAAACAAACAGCAGTGCCCCACTGTTCCCAAAAGCACTGTGGGGGTGGGGACGTTACCATGACAGCCAGCTACAAAGACACAACTACATAGGCTGCATTAGTACAAAAGTCTCTAATTAAAAAAAAAACAGCATTCAAATACAGGCAGGTGGAGGAGCTATTTTATTACAAAACTATATTTAAACTAATGTGTGATTAACATTTTTTTGTTAAAGTCATTTTCTTTAACAGTGCCCAATTTCTAAGTGTAATAATACCCTCCAGTGTGGGCGGTATTGTGCTATACTGGACCTTCCAGGGGCTATAAGGCCCTCCACCTGCGGCTTCGGGCTTCATTATGCCCCTGGGTGGTCCGGTATAGCACAATACCGCCCACCCTGTTGGGTATTATTGCTTGCGTAATATACACAGATAAGTCTCTGTATTTTATAGAGGTAATATTAGAATATTGGGAGTTTGTTTTCTTGCAAAGAAATTCAATCAGAGAGAAACAGACCCAATTAGAATCTGTAATAATAAAACAAAAACAGTGTCTGCAGTACATACTGTAATTACCTCAAGGTCATTTTGTCAGACTGCAGCACTTAACCCTCTCGTGGAGTGCTGATATCATGTTACATAATGAAAAAAAAATCTTTTTATTCCTCATTATTATCACAAACTGTTTCACTCAATGACTTACCAGCTCTCTAAACCATTTGTGGTAATTATAAGAAGACTCCTTACCTACTTGCTTTTCATTTTATTTGCCAGGCATGTTTTAACAATGCCTGTGAATTGTACATAAATGATGATGCACACACTGTCATCACTAGGATGTACAATAAGAATTCTAAACCCTGCTATCTGACTCTTGTTGGCATGTGTAATTGAGTCATCAGTCAAAACATAACACACAGTAGTGTCTTTTAACACTTTCTGAGGTTCTGTCAGAAAGGTCCCTGGGACAGGTAGGTCAGGGGGTTGAAGTGACCGATCATGGGTGTCTCCTGTAAATTGTGGGCCATTGGCAAACAAGGATGGAGTTTTGATAGGAAGGACAGTGATGTCATGATCCTGTAAAATGAGAGACCAGTGTAGAAGTCTGGCATTGGAGACAGAGTCATCTTTTACTCTGTCTGACATCAGAAAGTTAGTTGGCAAATGATTGGAATGCAGCACAATGGGTGCATATCCTATGATGTACATAAAGTATCTCATTGCCCATTATGTAGCCAAAAGATTCCTTTCACAAAGGTTGTATTTCAGCTCTACTGGGGAGAGCATCTGGAATGCATAAGCAATGGATCTGATGTGTCCATTGTATTTTTGGGCTAAAACTGCTGTAGCAGTTTCAAAAAACATTACAATATCTTGCACCTTCTTGCCAGAAGTGCCTGCTATTGTCTGTGCTGGGAAAAACCCAGACTGTTCTTGGCTTGTGCCTGCTATTGTCTGTGCTGGGAATAACCCAGACTGTTCCTGGCTTGTGCCTGCTATTGTCTGTGCTGGGAATAACCCAGACTGTTCTTGGCTTGTGCCTGCTATTGTCTGTGCTGGGAATTACCCAGGCTGTTCTTGGCTTGTGCCTGCTATTGTCTGTGCTGGGAATTACCCAGGCTGTTCTTGGCTTGTGCCTGCTATTGTCTGTGCTGGGAATAACCCAGACTGTTCTTGGCTAGTGCCTGCTATTGTCTGTGCTGGGAATTACCCAGGCTGTTCTTGGCTTGTGCCTGCTATTGTCTGTGCTGGGAATAACCCAGACTGTTCCTGGCTTGTGCCTGCTGTTGTCTGTGCTGGGAATTACCCAGGCTGTTCTTGGCTTGTGCCTGCTATTGTCTGTGCTGGGAATAACCCAGACTGTTCTTGGCTTGTGCCTGCTGTTGTCTGTGCTGGGAATAACTCAGACTGTTCTTGGCTTGTGCCTGCTATTGTCTGTGCTGGGAATAACCCAGACTCTTCCTGGCTAGGGCCTGCTATTGTCTGTGCTGGGAATTACCCAGGCTGTTCTTGGCTTGTGCCTGCTATTGTCTGTGCTGGGCATAAACCCAGACTGTTCCTGGCTTGTGCCTGCTGTTGTCTGTGCTGGGAATAACCCATACTGTTCTTGGCTTGTGCCTGCTGTTGTCTGCTGGGAATAACCCAGACTATTCCTGGCTTGTGCCTGCTGTTGTCTGTGCTGGGAATAACCCAGACTGTTCTTGGCTTGTGCCTGCTATTGTCTGTGCTGGGAATAACCCAGACTGTTCTTGGCTAGTGCCTGCTATTGCCTGTGCTGGGAATAACCCATACTGTTCTTGGCTTGTGCCTGCTATTGTCTGTGCTGGGAATAACCCAGACTGTTCCTGGCTTGTGCCTGCTATTGCAGCCACAGTATGGGATGATCCAGGTGTCTCTGGTGAAGGGGATTCTGCATCATGTGCAAGCAGTGCTGGTACTATCAGGGTTGCCTGCACAGTGGAGAAAAGTGGTGTGCAAGTTTCACATAGTGCTCCAGCTATGGATTGTGGTTCAGTAGACCTCAGGGGTGGAGAAAGTAGTACTGAAACAGCTGTCAGCCCAGGTTCACAAATCAAACCTGTAACCCTACCCCATAATGTGGCATGTGATGCTGAAAATATCACAGCCATGGGGCTTTTAGAATTAGGGTTGTCCTCTCTCCTATCAAATGTAAAGTGAGTTTCCCCACCAGAAGGTTGCTGGATGGTAGCAACATTGTTTTTAATGTTACAGCTTAAAGTATTGGTGTACTGCATTTGTCCAATGTTGTTAGTGTTAGGAAAAGCAGTACATTCAGTCTTCTCAGGGAAAGCTGATCTTATTTCACATTTCACATTTTCACATTTCTTAACATAATTGACAGCAATGTGTTCCTTAACCAAGGACACTCTAGTAAACATTGTTCAGAGTAATTGCTGCTGCAGCATGAGACGCTGATCTCATGACAGGTTACGTACCAGCCTCATTTAAAAGTATGTCAATATCATTTTTAATGAGACTCTTCTGTCCCTCAGAAACACTAATCTCATTGATAACATTATCAATCATGCCAAAAACCTCTGGTATGTTTTGTTTGGTTATGGCAGCAATCACAGGTCCCTATGACTGCATAATCCAACCTCCATGATGTGGTGGTTGGCCATTTTGGATTGCCTCATGGGCATCTTGGGCTACTGTGTTATGATCATTATCACATGACCATGAGTGGCCATCTTGGGGATGGTATGGGGATGCAACCTGATGACATGTGTGTCCACCACTTTGAGACTCTAACAATTCTCCATTTTGTGAATCACAGAAAAACAAGTGGCTAGCATTTGTTCTAGTACACCCCACAGCACTGTGAGTGTTCAAAATCAAACTCTTCAACATGAGAAGAGGCAAGGTCCTTGGGCATTAAGTTAGTATGGCCTGCCAATACCTCTGGCTGATGGTGCAAGTTCACCATTTCTGCCTTGCAATTCATAAGATCAACCTCAGATGTGGTATCACACAAATTATGCATAACCTGTTTCCCCAAGTTTCTACACACAGTGGTAAGTTGGGCATTTTCATAACCCTTACATTCTAGCTCCTCAAATACATGAGCAAGCACACTGTGAAGTAATCTAACTTCAGACCGCATGACTTTCTCATAGTGTAAAACTAATCTGTTATCAAGAGAAGCCTTATTACATTTGGTTTTCAAAGCATACACTTTACGTCTACTGTTTTCATAGCTACTTAGTAATGAATCACATTGCTTAGTCAAGGTCCTGTTTTGAAATAACAGTTCATTAACTTTCTCAAAAGACTTGGCATTTAACACATTCATCTTTTTCCTGTATGCAGTGTAATCTGACTTCAGAGTTTCACATTTTTTATAGAAAATTCTAAGCAAGCGAATAGTGTTGCAACTAGAACATTTTCAGGAATATCTTCCTTGGTACCATGTTTTAAGTCACTATAGTGTTCAGAAACCACCCTCATGGGACTGTTTCTGGTTTTTGCCACATTGGCAAAATCATTCAAACCACCGTAGGCAGTTTGATTTTGTGAGGCATCTAGCCTCAACTTCAGTACTGATTCTTTAGACATGTTATTTAAGAAATGAGAACCCCTTAGCTGTCTGTGGATCAAAAACTTTGTTTGCAACTAAAGTTCATGACAGGACACAAACAGCATTTGGCATATGTGGACTCCTAGATGAGTATAGACCCATTAGAATTTGAAACCACAAATGAAAGCAGTTTGTCTGTTCAGATCCCTTTACAGCTGTGTGTTCCCACAGAGAAAGAAGAGGAAATATAACCAAAAATAAAACAACTCATTACACAGAGACTGAATGTCTGGCAAGAGATTGTTTTGTCTGCACTGTAGAACACACAACCGACTGAAGATTTAAACAGAAGACGCTCTCAGCTGCTTGTTACTGGAGATTTCTCTCCCAGTGTTTTAATTTACAGAGGAAATTAAAATGTAATTTTGGCAAACACCCAGACACTCTTCGCAGTTGTCATTTATGTTGCCTAAACAATCTTAGTTTGTAGAGTAAATAATAATAACACTAATAATACAGATTCTATCTTCTGAGTTTGCCAAGAAACATTCGTAAACAAACAAGAGTACTGATAAAGGTTTATCATACTACTTAAGCCAAGCATGTGACAGAGAAATTCACAAGGGAGATGGGTTTCTCACCACTCTCCTGAAGAATGTAAATAGTTTCTATGATCTCAGGTTCTCCAAGATCTCGTACTCTCCGTGTGGAGCTAGGTTACACATACTTATATACTACAGATAATAGTATAGCAACAGAGATAACCTCATAGTTATGGATATGAGAAACATTATATATTGGTCTTATACTATCAACAAGATTGTATAAGACATTCTTTATTGGATAATGACTTAGGACACAGAATTACTAATGAGTATAATGTGAGACAAAGAACATGCTTCGGTTAGCATGATGCCTGGACAAAAGAAATGCTGACTGGGCTGTATTACACATGGCATATTTGCCTGTGTATAAGACATAACAAAGGTTTTCTCCCTGTCAGTTTGCTTAGACAAAGAGAAGTGCTGACTGGCCACTACTACATATGATTATATGAGAATATATATATATATATATATATATATATATATATATATATATATATATATATGTATGTATAGTGTATAATGTAATCACTGATGATCCCTCAGAGTCATCATATCAGTAATTAAGTAGATTATATATGAAGTATATGTAAAAGAAAAACATAATGCATTATAGTGAGGTATAATAATCATGAATGATCTAATCCTATAAAGGATGTAAACATTGTCATATATTAGCAGCAAAGCACATTCCTGGCACTCATGCTTATATGATGGGTGCCTAAATCTACATGTTAGTGCAAAATAGTAGTATCACAGTATAATAGACCAGGAATACAGTGTGAGGTGTATGTGGGCTGATAAGGGGCATAACCCAGGTGCAACACCTCCTTCCTCTGTCCAATTGCTGTCACCTGATCTGTCTCTGCTCCTATCCCTCTAGTCCCCTCATGGATATCCAGTGTCTCCACCTCCACCATTTCTGCCAATAATGCGAACCTGTTACCTGCATACCAGGTGTCGCCGAGACCAGGCCCCATCCTCCCTCCCTGAGGCATGCCTCCATTACTAGACCCCCCAGTCATCTTGACCCCTTCTCCCTTCCCCCTTCCTCCACTCTTCAGTTCTGATGTTATTCTGTAACTGTTCATGACTATTATTACTGTTTTCATAACTGCAAGATCATAGAAATGTAGCATGTTGTAGTTGTTGGCCATGAACAAGAATGTTTTCATGTTTTGCAATATTTTCTTTATTGTGTATGAATCATAAGTAAGGATACAGTACAGATATGTATTCAAACTGCTATTGCACTGTTACAGTTTTCATAACATGTTTAACACTTAATAAAAACTTTATAAAAGTCTCAGAACAATGTTTTCATTTATTTACCATTTGTTTGCAATGTGACAAAAGACAATAAAAAGATGCTTTACTAAGCCTTCCTTTATTGTTAACAGTCAACATTTTACACAGTAATAAAGTGGATGTTTGTCACTACACTGCATATTAACAGTAGATGTTCAGTAACCATTGCAGATTCAAAAACATGAACGAACAACGTTAATAGAATCACAGTAACACAAAGGAAAGTTATAACTGTGCCTGTGTCCCATTACAAGAACAGTAGTACCTTGCAAGTGTCACGTCAATGGTGAGGCACTGTTGAATGGCACATACAGCACATACAGCACATGTAGGACATGTGCCCCATTTGAAAATAACATCACACATATGTGGTCAGCATGGTGTGTCAAACACCATGTTATGAGACCTCACTCTGTGCCGAACATTACATGGTAAAATGATACAGCAGTAGTGTACTGGAAGTCAAGGGTCAGGAGCTTTGCTAAAATGTCAAAGTATCCATAATGTGGTACAAACCAAAGATGTACCCAAATAAGGTCCCTATCAAGGCAGGACATGACAATAAAGTGTAGTTGGGTGCAGAATGCCTACAAAATGCTCCAGAAAGACAGGGTGGCTGGGTAGGGTGGGAGGGGTGGCACTTTATTAGGGATGGGATACAGTATAGTAGGGGAAGGAGGGGGAGGATAATGTTGAGGTAGTCTGAGCCATGTTACAAGATTGGAAGGGGAGGAGGGTTAACCTAGGGGCATACTACAGGCCACCAACACCATCAGAACAGTTAGATAGGACACTAGTCGCAAACATGAGGAGAAATTGCAGAAGGAGTGGGGGCGGAAATGTAATAGTGGGGACTTTAACTACCAAAACAAACTGGGGTTATATGGTATCATAGTCTGTGCGGGAGCAGAAAATCCTTGACGCATTACGAGACATATACCTGACACAGCCTGTAGATGAACTGACTGAAAAATGGCTACCATTCTCAGGGATCTTGTAGGAAAAATCGGGGAAAAAAGGAGAGCTGCTCCTGTGGTGGAGTGGCTATGGCACAAGCACCTAGCACAGTAGAGACCCAAGGATTAGGGTTTGATTCCCCATCTCCCAACATATTTTTGTGGGTGGGTAGAGGGGAACAGTGAAAAAGCAGGGATACTGAATGAATATTTCTGCTCAGTATTCACAAAAGAGGAGGGGGAAGTGCCTAATCCAATTAACAGAAGCACTCTTGATAGGGGGGTCGATCCCAGTCCTTTCACAGAAGAAAGGGTTCTGCATGAACTCCTAAAACTGAAGGTGGACAAATCAATGGGTCCTGATGGAATTCACCCAGAATTCTAAAAGAATTAAGGGAGGAGCTAATGAAACCACTGGCTACTCTTTTTAATAAATCATGGGAGGATGGTGTGGTACCCCAGGACTGGAGTAAGGCGGATGTGATTCCCCTTCATGAAAGTGGGACCAAGACAGAGACAGGAAACTACAGACCTGTCAGTCTGACCTCTGTGGTAGGGTAAGTGAAGGAGTCACTTCTGAAGGAAAGAATAGTTGAGTACCTAGAGGCCAGTGGGGAACAGGTCCCAAGGCAGCATGGGTTCACAGCGGGAAGGTCATGTCAGACGAATCTAATAGATTTCTTTGACTGGGTGACCAAAGTAGTAGACCAGGGAGGGGCTGTGGACATGGCCTACCTAGACTTTAGCAAGGCATTTGACACAGTCCCACACAAAAGATTAATAGTCAAATTAACTCAGCCTTGAGTGGGTTCCAGGTGGTAGCCTGGGTAAAACATTGGCTGCACAACAGGACACAGAAGGTAATTGTAAATGAGTCCACTCTGAAGAAAGAGGGGTTACTAGTGGGGTACCGCAGGGTTCAGTATTGGGTCCAGTCCTTTTTAATGTCTTCATCAGTGACATTGCAGAGGGACTAGAAGGAAAACTATGCCTTTTTGCAGATGACACAAAGATCTGCAACAGGGTTGATACACAAGGAGGTGTGGAAAGGATGAGAAGGGACTTGGCAAGGTTGGAGGAATGGTCAGAAGTATGGCAGATAGGATTCAATGCAAAGAAGTGCAAAATAATGTACCTGGGAAACAAGAACCCAGGGAAAGAATACACAATGGGGGAGGTAGTAACAACAACAAAAAAGGAAAGGGACCTGGGGTAATCATATCAGATGACCTTAAGGTTAGCAAGCAATGTGAGAAGGCAGTAGGGAGGGCTGGGGTATACTGGGATGCATAGGGAGAGGCATCAGCAGCAGAAAACAGGAAGTTGTTATCCCTCTGTACAGACAGTTGGTGAGACCCCATCTGGAGTACTGCGTCCAGTTCTGGAGACCCCATCTCTGCAAGGACATAGACAGGATAGAGGCAGTCCAGGGGAGGGCAACTAAAATGGTGCAGGGTCTGCAAGAGAAGCCGTTTGAGGAGAAACTAAAGGAGCTTAATATGTATACCCTTGAGGAAAGAAGGGAGAGGGGGGACATGATAGAAACTTTTAAGTACCTCAATGGAATCAACAAAGTCCAAGAGGGTAGCATCTTTCAGAAAAAGAGACGTGCAAGAACAAGGGGACACAATTTAAAGATAGAAGGGGCGGTTCAGGGGCAATGTGAGGAAGTATTATTTCACAGAGAGGGTAGTGGATGCATGGAACAGCCTTCCTGAGGAGGTTGTGGGGTCTAAAACTGTGGGAGAATTCAAGAATGCATGGGACAGACATAAGGCAATTCTTGTCGGGGGTAGGAAGAAATAGGCTGTTGGTTAACTAGGATCTGCAGCCTATCCTATAGGTAGGAAAATGGGCAGACTAGATGGGCCAAGCGGTCCTTATCTGCCATCAAAGTCTATGTTTCTAAGTGATTTATGTGGAAGGGCAGTGTGGGATCTTGAAACAGAGTATCCTTGAAATGATAAAAGTTGCGTAATGACTTGTAACAAAAGGACCAGAACCAGGAAGCCATGCTGGTGGATGAAAGAAGTGCAGGAAATAGTGAGGAAAAAGAGGTTGGCCTTTAGAATGAGTAAACACACTCGTAGTGTGGAGGAGCACAAGGAATATCAGGAGATAGCTAGGGAAGCTAGTAGAAGAATTTGAAGGGAAAATATGGATAAGGAACGCAAGCTGCCAAGAGGGATTAGGGAGGGTGAAATAGAATTCTTTAAATATAATAGGGAGAAAAGGAAGGGTGACGGGCAGATAAAAAAGTTGAGGAAGGGGATGTAATGGATAGAAGATTGGCTGGAAAAGGCAGATCTGTTAAATGACCACTTCAGCTCAGTCTTCACCAGGGAAAAGGACTGGCCAGAGCCACAGGGAGAGAGAGAGAGAAACAGGGAACGTGGGGAAAGGCGATATCAGTGATGGAGAGAACCAGGTCGGGAGGGTGTGGAGTGCTCTCAGAGCCATTAGAATGAACATGGCTCCAGGGCCAGATGAAGTCCACCCCAAAGTTCTGAAAGAACTGACAGATGTCCTGGCACCTCCACTAAGGGAATTCTACAACTCCTCCCTCCAAACAGGCTGTGTCCCTCTGGATTGGAGAGAGGCGCATGTGGTGCCCATACATAAGAGTGGACCCCCGGGATGATCCATCGAACTACAGACCAATCAGTCTGACTTCCATCATAGGTAAAATTCTGGAGGCCATCTTAAAGGAAAGGATAATGGAGTTCCTGGAGATAAATTGTTTTCAGGATGAAAATCAGCATTGGTTCATCTGGGGTAAATCGTGTCAAACCAACCTAGTGAAATTCTTTGACTGGGTGGCATATTTGGAGCAAATCTGGAAATGTTTTCACAGACATATAGGTGGTTGCTTAAAATAGGCTACATGCAGGATTATTGGGTGTACATTTGGTGAGCTAATTCAAGAAGTCTTTTTAAGACATCACGATGCAAAATGTAAGTCATAACGGCATGGATTGCACAGTATAAGGTAAACATGACAGAGTGGCTACACTGTGCCAACTGTGTGTACAAATGCGTCATTTTATAACAAACACATTACATTTATGTGGTAATGATACTTGGGAGCTGTGTGCATATCCCAGCAAGAAGTACATGGCATGCATACTGTCTTACTCCACAGGCATAATGACAGCACCATTCAATGGTGAGCAACTGACATGACAGTTGCAAGGGAACATAATTCAAATAGAAACTGGAATAGCAGCATTTTCAGGGAGGTAATATGCACTCAGGCTGAAAGTGGACATAAGCAACACCATCCTCGTTGGGGTAGGTGGCATGTATTTTAGACAGGCTGCAAGCAGGAAGAGCCACTCTAACGTCTCTGCCTAGATACCCCCAACACCACCGCACCTGCTGCCTGTAGGCTATGTAACGGTACTTCCTGGAACAAGAAAAATAAAATTAAAGAAATGTTTTGGATCTTCTGATTGCAGCATTACTCGTTACTTATAGTCACTATACAGAAAGGAGTAAGTAACAATCCTCAATTATTACATAACTGATGGCCTTGCAATCACAACTCCACGACTATGGTACCCAAAATAAGTCATGTAATTTTGTAAAAACAAGGATGGTTGATATAGTACCTGTCTACATGGTGAGTCATACAGTAAATACAGTGTCCAGAACTGTTAAAATGGCAAAATAGCATAACAATCAATAAAATACTAGCACTAACTACACAACATTGTCTCATGTGATCAGGTGTGGTATGCACCCCTGGCAGGGTGGGACATAGACAGGGTGTGGTTGGCTGAATGGAGATTAATAACAGTGGACATCCAAAGCATGTTTATTCTACTATCCCACCTTTATCTTACATTTGAGGACACTTTTTCTTGCACATCTACGTTCATGAAGTAAGCAACCATCCTGGACTTTGTGACTTGAAAGTTGCTATCATGTCCCCAGTCTCCCTGCTTTACTCGAGGGTATGCTCATTAACCTCATTTGGTCTCTCATTTTGTGTTGCTTTTGGTGCACACCCTTAACCATTTCAGTTTCTTTCAGGCAATCAAGTCGACTACCGGCATCCTGTGTATGTGATCGTAGATGAGGTATACGGAACTGCACAGACACATTTCTAGATGTGGTCTCAGCAACTGTCTCTGCAGAGGGATAACAACTTCATAGTTTGCACTGTTTCCACATTTCTATATGCATCCCATCTTTTTCCCAGCACTCAAAACTGCCTTTGCTCATTACTTGCCTACCATTACGCCATGTGGTATGAGTATCCCAGGTCCCATTATATGTCTTTGGTTGTTACTCTTACCACACCCCCATGCGTACTCTCCCCCTGTGTTTTTATTTCCCTGTTTCATTACTTTTCAATTCTTGGACTTCAATGTAAGCTGCCATGCATTGGACCATTACACCAACCTTGAAAAGTGTCTTTTCATCCTCCTCCCACCACTCCTGTATCAACCCTGTGGCAGATTTTTTGTTGTCTGCCAATACGCATAACCATACTTACAGTTGATCCGCAATGTCACTAAGAAAGATGTCACAGAGGAACGTTGCCAGTACTGTGATCATAGTCCCAGCAAGATCATTTTTACTTTCTTGTCCCCGAACACCATGGTGACGGGCAGCCTTATTATCTCTTTCTACCATCCCTCCAACAGTTAAACACTCCTAATGATTGAATACCACCACCATGGGTTCTTTACTTCCCCTGTGGGGTCCAGTCAAACCCTACAGTTAGTCATCTTAGTGTAGGTTATCCGAATCCTGCCTTGTTCACACTAATGGTACCTCAATAGAGTAGGGTCACAACACAGAAGATCAATGACTGGGCTTTCTAGAGGGGCTGTGTACATGTACACAGAGGAAATTCCTGAACTGTACAGTAATGACATACAGGTTTTCTGCATTCACTTCGATCTTTTATGTTGCAGTCCACACACAGGTACAAAAGCGAGACTTTTTTGGGGAGTTGTGGACTGTTTTAGGAACAGTTACTGACCACAGAGGCAAACACCAATACTAAGAGACATTTTTGCAGTATGTGTAACCAAGGTTATGGGTAAGAATGCTGTTTCCAATATCAATCATGAAACTTTGATGGGACACATATACTTGACATTACCAAAAAATAATGATTAATGAAAAGCTCACTGGCACATGAATCTCAGAAATATCACATATTTGAATTAATGCCCCTGGATTCAAAGACCGCAGACTGAGAGGAAGTTATGTTACTGGATCAAAGTTCCTGACCAGTTTTCTTGTACTTTCTCATAAATACTGTGTGGAGCATTCCCACCATTATATTGTTGATGATATTGGTAATATGCTGTTTGTAGGACATCAGGATCCAGCACGACATTATTAAAGCCATGATTCAGAGTAATACACTGCAGCTCCCCATCATTTCTCCTCCAGGTCATTCGGTCAATTTCATTGCAGCAGATGCACTCTAGCTTTTCATCCATTATTGTACAGTGGCCACAGTTGCACCTTGAACAGTAACACATTTTTTATGACGATTAGGTAGTGATACTCATACTTTCAAGAATATATAAGTGACTGCATGTAGTATACATTTAGGGGCACATCATGGTATGTGTTTTTCAAAACATCATTGTCATAACACTACCACTGTCAATTGTCATACATATGTCACTGTCACCGCAATGTAAACAAACTGGAAGCACAGCACTGTTAAGTCATACCATTGTTGGATATCCCACTGTCCAACCACCACACCACTGCACCACTGCAGTGGTGAATGGCTGGTTGTCACATGGTAACCTGTAATGGCTGAATATAACCCATGACTGCTAAATAATGTGTATACCGTTACTGTGAGTAAAGGTGAAAGACAGTGCAATGTCCTCACTATCCCCATGGATGGGAATACAGGCTCAGGTCACTGTTTTGTAATGGTGATGTTTCATCCACTGCTGCACCCATGGTTGGGCAACACATTAACATCACCCAGATTCAGCCATCTGAGGCCACATGATGAACAGGATGGATGGAGGGAAACAGGAAAGGAGAATGGGTGGTCATTCACATACTGTGTTGTACATGCTGTGATGCAGGGGATGTTGATGAGGCAAAGTCAGAAGCCATGGGGTTGAAACTACAGTATCCAGCAGGAAATAAAGTCTGGTTCTGGGTTGTATTCAGTACCAAAACCCAGAATGAAGAGATCAAGAGAAAACAGTAGGGGAGAGGGTATAGATGGTTTGTGGCAAAGGAAGCACCATAATGGTTATGGACAGGTACTTCAATCACCACTAAACAGGCACTGGGGGGGGCCTTTACACTACAGCTTCCAGACAGACAGTGGAAAACAGATAACTATGGAGGTGGACATCTTAGAACTGCTGCTGGAAGATGGGGAGCCAGCCAGGGATAGTCATGTAGAGGAAAATTGGGCAGGTAGTGACCACTTGACTGTAGTTCTCAATTAAGCCCGATAAGGAGGTAGCCACATGAAGGAATAAGTGCCGGGAATTGAGAGTAGCAGAATTTGGCAGCATGGGTGCCAGACTGTAAAGGTAGATAACTGGCAGCAACCCATACCGTGACACATAACAAAAATGTTTGGTCACCAAGCTCTGACTAATGGAGGCCAACGTCACATAAGCAAGAAATCCTGGGCAAAGTTGCAAAGCAGGATAAGTAGAGAAGTATGGAATGACTCAAGGGTAAGATGGCTCCACTTACAACCTATAAGACATCACACTGACACTGGCCTGGTGGCGCTGAGGGTTGAGGCACTGGACGCCATGCCTTGTGCCACGCCAGTGACCTGTGTTCAGGAATGAGCACAGGTCACCAGGGGTCAGCAGGGAAGGAAGAGGATGCAGCATCCAGAGGACTGCTCTCCTCTCCTGGGGGAGGAGGACCAGCGTTCCCGACAAATGACTGCCCTCAGGTGGAGGCCAGAGGGCAATGTGGGTCTGGGATGCCAGCGGAAGGGAGGGTGCTGCTGGACTTCCACAGATGAGCATGTGCCTTCATGCATGGCATCGAACTGTGTGAGCCCCAGCAGGGAAGGGAAGAAATATTAGTGGAAAAAACCTTCAGCTGCAGGATGATGACCCGACCCTTCGCAAACTCTGCACCCGGATCGGGCAGAAAGGTAAGACCTGATGGTTCCTGGGTGACAGGGCTGGGAGGGTCGGTCAGAAGGGGGCAGCCAGAGACATAAGGAGGCTAAAATGTATATGGCAAAAAAAAAGACGTCACACTGACAATAGGACATGAAAGACTAAATGAGGGATTGCAGGGAAGAGAGTAGAATAGCAAGGGTGAACAAAGCATAGAGGGAAACAAGAGTAGCGCATGGTATCACAGAAAATTGAAATGATCTCTACACATAAATATTGTGGAATAGGAATAATAAGGATCAAGTTGTTATGATCAATGAAGTAAGTGGTTGGGTACAACAGGGTGCAGAGCAGTCAGACGTACTCGACGAGTGCTTTATTTCAGTATTCACTACCAGAGGTGGTAGGTTCCTGCCTGAGTGGAAGGGAGTGGCTGGGGTGGGGGGAGGGTTTGGGGGTTGAGTGGACCACAGACGGGGAAATTGCACAGTGAAGTGTAATGTGTGGTCTAACGTCCATGAGGGTAGACAACGAAAGATAGCCAAGTCATCAAAGACCAAGAGATCGATGGGGTGCATATCAGTGGTGATTACTTGTGGGCGAATGGAAGTCTACATGCCCTTGCACAGGTACCTGGTGATGAAGCATTTGCAGTACAGCAGGAAGTTTTGTAAACAGGACATCAACAGACCGGGGGGGGGGGGCAGCAGAAGGCAACATGAATGATACTAGAATCGGTGGATAAACCAGATCACAAGACGCTCACTGACTGTACACAATATGTATACCATGGAGGATGGAAGGGATATGATTCAGAATGTAAAGTACATGAAGAGCATGAGAATAGTCAACAGCCAGGTATGTTTCATCTGAAAAGGGGAAGGGCAAACAGACATTGAAAGGGGTTCCATTCAAGTGTGAAATGACGAGACTGTATTTCACATAAAGGCTGGTTGCATCCTGTAACGCAATGCTGGATGAGGTGTTGTCATCGCAGTCAATCTCATGTTTACAGAGTGGTTGGGACAGGCACAAGTGGAGGGCTCAAACAGTGAGTGGGATGGTGCTGCAGGTGATTGAGATGAGGTGGGGGTGAAGGATTCAGTGTCAGGTACAGATACAGGTACTGCAGTGTACCTAATTGGCTTTAGTGTGCCATGCATAACAAGTGTACAGTATACTGCCTTTATAAAACCACCACCCCAAGGCAAAACTTGCCTCCTACCATGATGTACCTCAGTGCCAATATAGTAACATACGAACTGCCAGAAGAAATAGGCCACATGGTCTATCGAGTCTGCTCGAATATGCAGCTAGCCCCTCAGCATGCAACTGCCCCACCCTTCCCTCCCCTTCCCCTCACTGTCCTTCCCTCCCTCACTCTGTCCCATCCTTCTTGAAGCTGCCAACCATCCTACAGAAAACCACCTCATCAGGTAAAGTGTTCCAGTTGTCTACCACCCTCTCCAAGAAATAATATCTCCTGATTTCCCTCCTGAATTTATCCCCCTCCAACCTCAGTTGACGCCCTGTAGTATTCCTTCCTCTCCTGATCTGGAATATCTCCCCTGTATTAGTCTTGTTTATCACTGTCAGGTTATTAAAGGCCTCAATCATATCTCCCCTGTCCCTCCTCTCCTCCAGTGAGTACATGTTAAGCTTGTTCTGCCTGACTTAGTATGAATTCCACTCCAACCGCTAGATCATTTTTATTGATCGGTGCTGCACCCCCTCCAACAGCTTGATGGCCATCTTCAGAAATGTGTGCCAATACTGCACCCAGTACTCCAAGTGTGGCCTGACCAGTGACCTGTACAAGGGAAGGATCACCTTGCTACATCTAGAGGAGATCCCCCTTGCTATACAGCCTAGCATCTTGTTGACCTTTGCTGCTGCCTTCCTGCACTGAGCAGAGTTGTTCATATTCCCTGTTATAATCACCTCCAGGTCCTTTTCCTCCTCTGTGATTTCTGGCTGTACCCCACCCAGCCAATAGCTCCTCCTCTGGTTCTTAGCTCAGAAGTGCATTACCTTGCATTTCCTGGTATTGAACCCCAACTGCTATGATACCGACCACTCCTGTAGTTTGGTCAGGTCCCCCTGCAGTCCGCTCCACCCCTTGATGTCATCCACCACAGCTCCCATCTTGGTATCATCTGCGAACAGATTGATCTTACTCTGGGTCCCATGTGAGATATCTGAAATTAATATCTCAAACAGCACTGGCCCCAGTACCAATCACTGTGGCACCCCGCTTGTTACCGCCCTTGGCGCTGACGGTTTTCCCATCACCACCCTTTGCTGCCTGCCCTTCAGCCAGTTCATGATTCATCTGACCATCTTTGTTGCCACCCCTACATCTTCCAGCTTTCCCCCTAGCATCCCATGCTGCATGGAGTTTAAGACCTTGCTGAAGTCCAAGTACAGGACATCCACTGCATGGCCCCTGTCCAGCTCCCTGGTCACCCAATCATAGTGCTCAATCAGGTTTGTCTGGCAGGACCTGCCAGAGACAAACCCATGATACTGCTTGTCCCGGAGACCATTCAGGACAGTATTCACACTCACACACAGCAACAATCCCTAATATCATGTCATACTTGACTTATTCTAAGTGACAACCCAGGCCCCATATGCCCATGTTACAATGATGGCGGTGAAAGTACATTATGATGGCTACTTGTTGGGAGTGCCAAAGCACACCATTAAATGCCTAAGATAGGATCTTATTCTGGTGATGGAGCATACATGTACACCTAATTAGAGCAAACTCATATCAATGAAATGAGAACCTTCAGGGTGGAGTATCAAACCATTCAATGCCACCCACCACAGTCTACATATTTTATTGAGTGCAAAACATAGGCATGGTCACATAATATATTCATTTTCAAGATGTAATCATTGCCCGTAGACAACAAACACACAACAAGCAGGTCCCAAACACCCACCACCACCACCACCACTACCCCAATGATACACAAACAGAACTGAACTCCCATAGTACACAAATCGGTGATAACAGCACTGCGGCATGTACTTTAATACTATGGGTGGCCAATGCAGACACGAGGAGAAATGGAGTGATAACATACAGTAATAACACTCCAAGGGGCCTGACAGTTCAGCAAGTGTACAGCAAGCTGTGTCAGTAATGGTCCTGGGGATCTGACATGGTATTGTGAAGAGGGCTGTGCAAGACCACTTGCCATGTCATTGTTCGTGGCTAACAATAAACATCATGGAGAAATGGTTCATCCCAGCAAAAATTGGCAATACATTTGTATATGTGTGTGTGTGTGTGTGTGTGTGTGTGTGTGTGTGTGTGTGTGTGTGGGGGGAACCTCAGACTAATTGAAACACATGCTTACTGCATGTGTATCACTTTACAATATCGCCATGCATACATATTGAAAGAAAACAGAAAGGCAGTGGTGAACATCCTTGACAGGAGGCACTTGCGGCTGATGCTGACTGTGCCAGGACACAGGAGGGGGGACTACTGTAAGGAGGACTGAATTATGGTGGACTCCGATGCAGGTGTCAGTGCTACTCACATGAGCAGTGGGGTGGGGGCACGACACAGATTCAGCAGAGCAAAATAGTGTGGAATAACTTAGAAAATGGATGAAATAGAAACAAAATACAGAATCACAACACACTAAAGTACTGCGACATCACAACAATGCTAACCATTCAGGATTGCCAACACAATGTGTGCTGCCATAACCCTGACCACTGTCTTCACTGCTTATGCTGTCCGAGTTCATACCGGAATGCGAGTCCACATCGGACAAATATGGATCATCATGGTATGGATCCAACACACCAGACAAATGGCCAAAAGAATCCACATCACTAGCATCCTCACTAGTTGAACTAGGAGTCTCTCCCCCTTTGGAAATCAAAGACTCTGCTCTATCCATGTTGTTAACTGTGAACACCTATAATGTAGGAACTGTAGACACAGGACTGATCCCTGTGATGTTGAGAAGCACACACTGCGGGTCACAGGTCATCATGAGTGTGATGCTACAGCTGCGTTTAGCAACTTCAGAGACTGCAGTTAAATAATTTAAGATTTTTAATAAACCAGCATCTTCTAAAACAAACAGACCATACGAACAGGCTAAATACACCCTCAGCAACACACTACTGCAAGGCAACACAGCTTTCTGGTGAGTCTCTTTAATGTCCTTTTGCAGGTGCAGCCTCCAATACTGCATGCAGTACTCCAGCTGGGACCTAACCAGTGTCTTGTAAAGAGGGATTATTACCTCCCTTTTACGACTTTTGATTCCCCTACTAATACCCCCTAACATCTCTCTAGCCTTACCTACTGCATTAGTGGTCTGCTTGGATGATTTCAGGTCATCTGTGATAATTATGCCCAAGTCTCTTTCTTCCCTTGTAATTGCCAGCAACTCCCCTCACAATCTATAAGTAGCTTCAGGGTTTCTCTTCCCTGTGTGCATGATCCTGCACTTCCTTGCATTAAACTCCAGTTGCCACTCTTCAGACCATTTTGCCAGTTTTTCAAGATCCCGTCTCATTCTGCCCACACCATCTGGATAATATACTTTGTTACAGATCTTGGTGTCATCTGCAAACAAGTAACCCTTACCTTCTAGTCCATCTGCAATGTCACTGATGAAGATATTGAAGAGGCTGGCCCCAGGACTGATCCCTGAGGTGCCCCACTTATGACTTGCATCTCTTCTGACTGTATGCAGTTTTCCACCACTCTCTGTTTTCTGCCTGTCAACCAGTTTGCCACCCAGTTCACAAAAAGATGCAGTAGTAGTAAAGAAGATGCAGAGAACTACAGACCAGATAGTCTAACCTTGTAGTAGGTAAGATAATTGAGACACTCTTCAAGGAAAGAATGGTGGAATACCTAGAAGTCATGGGGATGTTGGATCCCAGGCAACATGGGTTCACCGCAGGATAGTCCTGTCAAACTAATCTAATAGATTTCTTTGACTGGGTGACAAAAGCTAGATAGACGGGGGGCATAGATATTGCCTACCTAGATTTCATCAAAGTCTTTGATACCGTCTCACATAGGAGAGTGGTCAACAAGCTAGGAAGGCTGGAGATGGGATACAAGGTGGTAAACTGGATTGAAAATTGGTTAAAGGACTGAAAACAGAAGGTAGTGGTAAATGGAACCGAATCAGAGGAAAGGGAGGTGACCAGTTGGGTGCCTCAAGGGTCAGTTCTGGGGCCAGTCCTTTTCAGTGTCTTCATCAGTGGCATTGCAGATGGGTTGGAGGGAAAGGTTTGCCTGTTTGTGAATGACACCAAGATCTACAACAAGGTGGATACCCCAGAGGGGGTGGAAAGGATGGACAAGGACCTGGAATGGTTGGAGAGATGGTCAGATGCATGGCAACTAAGGTTTAATGCAAAGAAATGCAAAATCATGCATGTGGGAAGCAGGAACCCTGGAGCAAGCTATAGGTTGGGAGGAGAGCTGTTGGCAATAACTGAGGAAGAGAGGGAACTGGGGTTATAATCACAGACCACCTGAAGGCCACAAAGCAGATGACCAAGGTGGTGAGGAAGGGCACTGGGATGTTGGGATGTATTGGAAGAGGAATCACAAGCCGAATGAGGGAGGTGATAGTTCCACTGTACAGGATCCTGGTGAGGCCTCACCTTGAGTACTGTGTCCAGTTCTGGAGGCCACACCTTTGTACGGACATTGACAAAACAGATACAGTGCAGAGGAGAGTGACCAAAATGATGAAAGGTCTACATCACAAGCCTTACAAGAAAAGAGTCAGAGACCTCAATTTGTACATGCCGGAGCAAAGGAGGAAGAGCGGTGACATGATAGAAACATTCAAATACTTCAATGGCATGAATGAGGTGGCAAGGGATAACATATTCCAGTTTAACAAATTCTCTGCCCACTGGCTAAGATCCTGGAGTGGATCCTGCACATTCAGCTACAATCCTACCTAGACTTACATCATCTTCTCACAGACTGCCAGCATGGCTTCAGGAAGGGCCATAGTACTACCACAGCCCTTGTCAAAGTCTACTGACATTCTTAATGCAAGTGATGCTGGTCTTCTAACCAGTGCAGTATTCGTCGACTTGACTAAGGCCTTCGATCTAGTCAACCACCACCTTCTCCTTGGTAAATTGCATCAGTTAGGTCTAGATCACTTAGCACTCACATGGTTCCATGACTACCTCACTGGAAGATCGCAAAGGGTAAAATGGTCTGGTTCACTCTCCTCTTCAAGGCCTATCTCACACAGAGTACTCCAAGGTTCTATTCTTGGCCCAATACTATTCTCGCTTTTTATCAACAAGCTCCCCAACTTCTGTGGCGGTGTGTCCATGCAATTATATGCTGATGATGCAATCTTATACCACCCATCTAACAATATAGACTTGCTTAACCGAAGCCTTAACTCTGATTTCATTGCGCTCGAGACCTGATTCTCTGACAATCACCTAATTCTAAATATGAAAAAAACAAAAGCTATGCTTTTCATAACCCGTTCCCCAAACCTACCAAACAGCTCCAGATCAGTACACAGTCAGGAGACCCCATAGAGGTAGTTAGTACTTTTAAATACCTTGGGGTTCACTTAGATGCCTCCTTCTCAATGGTGCATCATGCAACTCAGCCTACCAAAATGGTAAACCAGAAGCTCAGGTTATTATACAGCCTTCGCCCTCTTTTATCCAATGCCACCTGTAAAAAGACTGCGTCAACATCCCTTCTCCCTATTTTGTTCTATGGTGCCCCTCTACTACTCTCCACCTAGTCCTCTTCCCTTGCACAGGTTCATCAATTCTATCATAGGATTGGACGTTTTGCCCTTGGAGCTGACTCCAGAAAACACTACTGTGAGGCCCTGTATTCTCTTCAATGGCCTATCTATGACTCAAGGTTACAGTTTCACACCTTGTGCCTTGTATTCAAACTTACCAAGCTCTTTAATCCCCCTTGCCTAAGGGGAATGATTTACAAAAAAGCACCCATACGCATGCTTTGATCTACTTCCTCACCCTTATTAGCAATCCAGAAGACGCAATGCCTATTGGGTAAGTGCTCATTCGCCTTCTCAGCTCCCTTTGGTTGAAATTCCCTCCCCTCTAACTTACTCTCTTGCCCCACCCGATCCTCCTTCAAAAAGGAGTTTACCTCTTTCCTACTAAGCCCCCCCTCCTCTGCAATTGCTTTAAATAACCCTTATAGCTTCGTTAATGCCTAGTCTATGTTACTCTGATAGATGTATCTTGTAATCTACCTGCTCTCGTGTTCCTGCTATGTATATATGGTATAATATTAGTTATCCTGTTTATTATATATGCTTAATGCCTGATCTGTTTTAAGTTACTTACCTGGCTTTCCAATTTAATAATTTTTGCAACATTGTTAAATCTCCTTGTATCCTGTATATTATTATTGTATTTATCTATTGTATCGTGTTCACCATTGACACCCGGGTCGTCACTGAAAAAGGGACTGCATGGTCTTAGTGGACTTACCCAGTCACCAAAATTCTAATAAATAAATAAAAGTAGTGCTAGAACAAGAGGGCATGATATGAGACCGATGGGCGACCACATAAGGAGTAATGTCAGGAAGTTGTTTTGTACAGAGTGGGTGGTGGATGCATGGAATAGCCTGCCCCAGGAAGTGGTGGCCGACCATACGGTGGCAGGCTTCAAACATGTATAGGACAGATATAAAGGAATATTAGAGATTAGAGGAAAAAGCTAAAGCCAGTGACCAGATAGGGTCACTGTCCGCTTTGTCAGGTAACATAAACTGGCAGACAGGATGGGCCTGGCAGCCCTTATCTGCCGACAGCGTCTATGTATCTATGAGACAGGAAACTATTTGTGTTACTTTTACCTATTAAATAAATCAATCATTTCAGACAATAGCCTTAGTGTGTTTTTTTTTTTATGTAGTGAATTTTCAAAACTGCATTTGTACACTCCTTTTATTTGTTGAACTACCTATCTTCTTGACAGCATCTTTTTTTTTTGCATTAGAACTTAATGCAGGTCAAGCCTTGAAATGCTCATGTCACTGAGTCCTGATACAGCATGCAGTGTTCTGTAATTGCTGCAGGAACTCCTGTAAAGGCTGATGCCACACTGCATGTATGTAAAAGCTGCACCACTCAAAAATTACGCTTGTAAGATGACCAGCCTTGCCCCTCCCTCTTCTTTCTTCCTCAGCCAGTCATATTACCAAAATTTGGTAACTGAAACTGAAACATCTCTTGATTAGGAAAAACTGTTTCTTTCTGAATTATGCCGTTTCTTTGATTTATTCCATGGGTCCCTTCCCACCTTATCTTCTTGCTCTAGTGTAAGCAAACATTTAAATACTGTAACTTACTGTATTACTATTCACAATCAATTTTCAATGACCAACTCAGCCCTCCTTTTACCTCCACACCGGCTGCTGACAGACAAATGCAAACCATGAAGCAGAAAGCAGTGGTTTGCATTAGTCAGTCAGTGGCCAATCGAGGAGGTGAAAGGGGAGGGCCATGTTGGTCACCAAATATTTATTATTGAATGCAGTATCATTTTTTTTCAGATCCTAGTCTATTGTGTCCCTCTTCCCAAGGTCAGGTGCTTACCTCCAGCTCCATAGCACCATCAGCCTCCTCTGAACTCTTTTCGAGGGCTTTGTCTGTTGCCAAATATTGACAGTGAATAGTAACACAGTAAGTTACAGTATTTAAAGTTTTGGTTACAGAAGAGCAGGAGGGTAGGGTGGGAAGAGACCCACTGGGCACCAGGGAATAAATAAAAGAAAGGGTATAATTAAAGAGAAACAGTTTTCCTTAATCAAGAGATGTTTCAGTTTCAGTTACCTGTATCTGGCAATGCACCCAGCTGAGGAAGTAGGGGCGCAGAGTCGGTCACCTTACATGTGTGATTTTTGAGTGGGGCCCAGCCTTCACATACATGGAGTGTGGCATCAGCCTTTACTGGAGTTGCTGTAAAATAGTAACAGCAGACTGCATACTGTATTGGGAGTCAGTGACGTAAGCATTTCAAGGCTTGACACGCGTTGACTCCCTATACAAAATAAAAAATGGCGTCAAGCCCAACAAATGAAAGGAGCTTATATAAATGTGGGATAGAACATTTATTACATAAAAAAGACACAGAAAGTCCATTGTTTGAAATGAATGATTTATCATGTTAAAGTAATACAAAATAATTTCCTGTCTCCTTTAACCCACAATGCGTATTTGTAAATTCAAGTCAGAAGAATTAGCCCTTTAAATGTTTTCCCAAAACTGTTATATAAAAGGGGTACAGGTGTAGTGCAAGCCCTGACTTTACTCATAGTTTTTCCAGATCAGGGGATCTCCCTCCTTGCACAGCAGTTCACAGCAAATCCCTCTTCAGCTAGTTTCCCTCTCTCATTCTCCATCTGATGTTGGCTTGTAGAATGACTGTCTCTGGTTCCAGTCAGTCCTCTCCTGTTCTCTGCGCTCAGCAGATGATCTTCTTTAAATACACAGGGCATCTTAGCCTGTATACTTTTCCAACATACCATGTCCTGGCATCCAGTCCCCTGTGTGTTGAAGTAATACCACTTAGCTGTGGTGCTGGCTGGGTGGCTTCCCAGACTAGCTACAATCACAGCTTGACTTCTAGGCTGCAACTGTCTCTTACAGATGCATGGTGCATCTCTCTACTGGGTCAATATGTCATACGTTCTACGGTGCATGACATGACCGCATAGTAGGAATACAGTAGCATGGTAGGGAACAGCAAGAAGGTGCAAAACCACGAAAGGATGTATGCGCAGTAGTGCACCCTCTCACTTTTCCCAATACAGGATAAGAGTCCTGCTGGGACAAGCATCTGCCATGCAGCTGCTGTGACTTGATGGGATGAGCCACTGGCAGCATTGGAGGCAGAGCAGTGCGTTTGGGGCTGAGTTTCGATTCCTGGTCTCAGATGTATGGGATTTTTTATTTACCGCATTTTGTGTGATCTTAACTGTTAATCCCCGGAGTTAGTTATTTTAGTTGGGAGGTTCATGGTGCAGCCCCTGTAATGGGGATGGGAGCAGAGCCCTCCACAAAAAAAAAGACATACCACTGGTAATATATTGCGCTGTATTGGCAGCGCAGTCTATTGCTGCGGCATATTGTCTTGCGACATTATGGCCCCGTACCATCTGTCTTAGCAGCAATGCAGCTTCAGGCTGTCTCAGCAGCACACAAGCATCAGTCTGCTTCTCCCTGCAGACACACAATTAGTAGACTGACTAGACACACAGCCTCTGCTGTTCACTGGAGAATGTCATTACTTCACTGGCCCACTGAGCTGTCAATCACTTCAAGGCAAGGCTGGAGGTTCATCACTCAGATGATTTGTCAGACATTCACAACAGGATTACTGATGTCCTCATGTGTCCCAAGAGCTCCTTGTGGCTCTTCTTCCAGGTTCTGTAGCCTGACTGACTAGAGTGCAACTCTGACCCCTGTTGCTGTGGTACTTGGGGTCAGGGCACACAATGACAGTGGCCAGATCTGCAGTACATTTGTGGCTGTGGGGCACTGCTGGCCCCCAAATCCTTATTTTATGAGGGGATTCTACCTTTAAAGTTAATTCTGTCCCCATATTCTGTGTACACAATTGTACCTGCAGTCCAGTCCAGTCAGGGCTGCCATCATGGGTGTCTATGCCCTCCTTCTGTCAGCTGCAGAACAGCATCCTTTGATGTGCAGCAGTTAGCTATGTTGTTGTGGTGCAGGAGACAACAAATAAATCCTGCCTCCTCTTCATCCAGCAACTCTTATCTGGTCCCTCACCTCAAAGTCCTACCAGGTCAAAATGCTGCACGCTCTACAATGCACAACATGCCCACAAGGTAGGAACAGTATGGTAGGTAAGAGCGAGAGGGTGCAAAACTGCAAAAGGAAGTATGCGTGGTAGTGCACCCTCTTACTCTTCCCAGTGCAGGATAAGAATCCTGCCAGGACAGGGGTCTGCTAAGCAGCTGCCATGGCTCGATGGGATGAGCCACTGGCAGCAAGAGAGACAAGCAGTGCATTTGGGACTGGGTTTCGATTCCCAGTCCCAAACACATGGAATTTTTTGATTTTTTACTCTTTGTGCAATATTAAGTGTTAACCCCCCTAGCCTCAGAGTTAGTTAAATTAGTTCAGGGTGGCTTAGTGAGGCACAGTCCCCCCATAATGGGGGGTATTGGGGGATCACAAGATTTATGCCATTTGCAATATATTGGTCTATATTGGCAGAGTGGTATATTGCTACAGCATAATGTCTTACAACACTGTGACCCTGTGCCCCACAGAGTCCAAGTCCTCAGTGGCCAAAGAGAGAAAGAAGACCATTGGCAGTGGCAATCAAGCTGCACTCCAAGGTGCCTAAGGTAAGCCCCAAACTTTGTGAGAGGAGGTTACATTAGTAACCGGTAAAGGCATCCTGAGTTGTGGTTTGTTTCTTAAGTGCAACCTGGGGGGAAGGGAATACAAGTAAAGAACAGGTAAGGAGAGTAAAAATGAAATAAACACATTATAATTAATGATTACGGTTGAGTACAACCTACAATAAGTGCCTACAATTCTCCGTTACACACACTCCATTGTGCATGAGTATATTTAATGGATATTGTCCTTGTTCCTGTGCACAGAATCATGTGAGCATAAGTCACAGCAGCATTCATTTTCAATCTCCACTCACATGATGCTTGTTACTACTGACTGCTAAACTATTAAACTGTTATGTGTGTCACTTTATTCTATAAACCAGTAATTATATATATATATATATATATAGACAGCAGGCAAAACTTGTTTTTTATATAAACCACATGAGCTTTTCTCTTGTGGTTTATGTGGTATCACACACCTCAGGTGTGTAAAAGAACTAATTACGCACTGCTGCCCATACATTATCTTCTATATAAAGCCTAGAAGTACTATATGACATCTGACTTTTTTCACAATCTGTTGGGAGAAAATGGCAACAACTCTGAAAATAAAAAGTCTGAGGGGCACGGGGGATATTTGGATGATGTGGCAAGGCTGGAACCAGGACTTTTTCCCTAGTTGATTGTGCTGACAAAGTCAAATCCAGGTAATGGAGAGACCCTATCAATAAGACTGCAGAATTATTCCATCCATTTTATACAAATCCATAATAATAATACATAACAATGTGTTCCATACACCACAATCTAGCTTGTAAATAACCTGATGTTAGTTTGACAAGCTTTCAAAAATAAAGTTAGCCGGGGGACACTTAAGATAAGTTTAAAGTTTTCACAAGTAACCAATTTACTGTACACTCACAAATATATTTTCCCACCATGTCATCTATGAGTGGGTTTGCTGTTTTGTTTGCTGTCTCTACTGCACTGCTGTGTTGAGCACACCTCACATTGTTCTTTGCACTTTTTCAGAAGCACTTTGCAATAAACATTGGGGCCCCGATATTCAGAATTGTGCCTGTCAATGGCACATGTAGGGGTGCAGTGCAACTGAGTTTTGCTGGTACAACTAAGGGATATATTCAAAATAGATGAGTCATGGCTCATCTCCTCTGAATGTATCCAGTAATGTGCACTGCACAAATACGATGTGCTGGCGCATCCCACCCAGACAGGGCTGAATACCAGGAATGGGAACTGCACCAGTGCAACAGAGTTACACTGTGCACAAATTCCTGATATTTGGCCACCAGTATGCAAATGGGGCCATAATACATGCAAGGCAAAAATGGGGCCATTTGCATGTCATTATGGCCTCATTTGCTTGGGTTGTTCAGGGTTGGCCAGCGACATGTGCCTGGTGCCCCGCACAGAATGCGGTGCTGTCAGAGGATGTCTAGTGGTACCCCCCGATCACCCGACATTCATCTTAGTAGAACCCCTGGTAGTTTAGTGCTACCCCCCCACCCCTCCTGTTGCTCTGATTGCCTGTAAACACTGTGGAACTATATCCCTGGTAGTCCAGTGGCACCCCCATCACCCCACCCACACAGGAACCCCTGCTCACCCAGCTCCCCACTATCATCGGCGGGCAGCAGCAAACCCACCTGCATACCTCTTTGGCTGCCCACTGAATGACAGCTTACATTATCAGCTGCAAGCCCATTGGTCCACACTGTGGACCAATGGATTTGCACTACGTGCTGTAATAGTCATTTACAGTCATACCACTAGACTACTAGGGACAGACTTACATATGATTTGGGTGATTGGAGGATCGTGAGGGGCGGGGGGTTGCACTAGACTACCAGGGACAACATTATCTATAATTTGGGCAATCAGAGGGTAAGGATGGAAGGGGGGTACCACTAGACTACCAGGGACAGTATTGGGTGCTTGTGTACAGTGTTTGGGGGGGAAGCCACCCATGGCTGGCAACTGCTGTGCAGTGCCTTGCAATACAGTAGCTCACCTGTGGGTGGCTACCACTTGAGCCTTATTGGTTGGGCTCAACTTTGTGCCCTGGCATGCAATGCAGCTCAGGGCTGTGCCAGCATATGCGCCACACATGCCGGGCTGAATATCAGGATGTGCCACATATTCACGTGCATGCCCCCTGGAGATGTGCTGCGTACATTATCTTTGTGCCCCGGTGCATCAGGAATTGTGCTGCACAATTCCCCCTTTTGAATATTGCCCCAGGGCACATTTCTGGGGTTGCGCTGGTGCAACTCAGTTGTGCCAAGCTCAACCCCTTTGAATATCTAACTCTTGAACTGCATTCCCTTATGCACTGCTTTTATCATGTAGAGGATTTTTTCCCTGATACCAGCTGCATACCTTTGGGGTCAGGCCTTCCTAGGCACTACTTCCATCAATGGCTTCCCCGTAAAATATTTTTGACTTTGTGAGCACTCATGCAAGAAATTTAAACAAACTATTTGGAGGGCCCTGTTTTGTTTTAGTTATTTAACCAGGTGAGACACACTAAGCTGAAAGCTTTTTTACAGGCGCAACCTGGGAGCACAGGGAAGTTAAGTGACTTGCTCAGGGTCACACAGTATGCAAGTGGAAGCTGTGGGATTCAAACCCAGATCTGGCCTGCTGGATGTCACTAGATTTGCAGCTCAGAGCCTTAAACCACTGTGCTATACTGCCCCCTGATTTCAGTATGTTACAATCTGGACTGTCTACTCTAAAATCTTCATTGAACTTCCCTTACTTTGGTGAGCCCTTGACAGAATCACAATCTAGTGAGATACTTAAGCTGTAGACATCCATGAGGCTTGGTTACAAGGGCTAGTGTGCAGCCCATATGTATCCATGCATATAAGAGGAGGACCACTGTTGAAGTGCAGAATGCCTCTGACCGACCTGTTAATGTCCGGAGACAACGCACTTTGGCTTAACTGCACAGATGTGGTGATCAGCCTAAAACTCTCCTTGAAGAAAACTTCAACATGCATCAATCCAGGAGCCTTTGAATTTAGAGAGTTAGCCACACCTGAGGGGTGGAATGAGTTGATAAGCCAGAAGTTGGCCCAATAGTGAAAAGTCTTCGCCTCAAGTGAGTAGGTTGTTGGATACATCTGTCAGGAGAAGCATCACATCAGGCTGCAGGATGACAAACCTTTCTAAGAAAGATCCTGGAGGCTGACAACAGTGGATACTGATGATGGAAGATGTCATCTCCAGGAATTGTTGGCAGCATGGATCATAAAGTAATTAAAAGGTTTATACAGTATGCCTCACCTATAGTGGAGAACTGTAAGAAGAATGGCGGGTTGATGATGTTTGTGGGGTGGACTACCAGCCACTCAGTAAGAAGAGAATCCCTAATCAATATACCATGCCCAGAGTACAGGATACCCTGGATTGCCTTGGCTCTATGATGCCAGTTCAATGACAATTTCGTCGACTGGCATCACAGCGACGAAATTTATGTCGACTGTAAGTTGAGGTTGACATAAATCCCAAAGGACTCCTGGTCTCTTTTTCTATCGAACACCCATGCAGGGTGGTCTGCCCCCCACACCTTCTTTCTAAATATAATAAACTCTGAGTTGGTGTAGGACCGGGAGACAGTGTGCCTGGGTTTCTCTCACATCAATACAGCAAACTGTCGATGTTGTCAGCATTGATATAGTTTGCTGTAATGGTGTCGCTGTTGGGAGGTATACCGACTGGCTCAATGAAAGCAAGTGGTTCTCAGTGCTTGACCTTTATAGTGGGTAATAATACAAGGGTCTCAGAGGATCAGGAAAAGACATCCTTCATTTGCCTGCCTGGGTTTTATGAATTTCAGTGAATATCCCAAGGGATTTTGGATGCGCCTGCTACTTTCCAGCATCTCATGGAATGAGATGCTGGGGCATGAATCTCCAGAAATGCCTAGTATATTTCAATGATCTGATTGTCTTTGCATATTTAGCAAAAGCCTATACTCTTCACACTAATGCCAGCCTAAGCAGACTTGGAACTGTCCTCTCCTGCCCCCCCCCCACCCGCGCCCACCCTCTGTGTGCCCTGCCTCCCACACCCTCTCACCCCATACTCCAGAGCCTGGTGCGATGATCTTCAGTGGACCGTGAACAAGTCTGCACTCTTCAAAGCTGACAGCGAACTGAAGACATGCCGATAAGCTGTATAATGACATAAATAGGGGGGTTTCAACTTTGGTGCATATCTCGGGCATTTTGGGACATTTTGACACCAAATTTTCAACATGGGGTTATTGAGACGCCTCCTCATGAATTCAACCACTGTCATGGCATTATTCAGTCCTGAAAGGTGATTTCAAGGTCACTGCTCGGAATCACCTTTCGGGACCGATTAATGAAACAACAGTGCCACTGTTCATGAGGTGGGCTCTCAAAAAGCCTATGTTGCAAATTTGGTGGAAAAAATCAAAAAAATTACTGTTTTACGAGCGTGCATTGTGCAATTTCTACGCACGCTCGCAACTTAGTGAATTTGTAACATTTTCACTCCAGATTTTCAACACTGGCATTTTTCCACACTTCCTTATGAACAGTACAGCTGTCATTTTACATATCCTGGCCAAAATGTGTTTTCGCACTTCTGGCGCTGAATAGCACAGTCACTGTGGAAAATCAGTTTTAGGGACAGATTATGAAAATGACAGTGACACTGTTCATGAATAGAGGTCCTAAAATGCCTATGTTGAAAATCTGGTGATGAAAGTCCATAAAATGACTGTGTTACAAGCATGTGTTGCGCAGTTTCCACGCATCCTTGTAACTTCACAAATTTTCAATATTTTCATGCCAGATTTTCAACACTGGCATTTTTTCACACCTCCTTATGAACAGAACAGCTGTAATTTTTCACATCCTGCCCGAAATGTGTTTTCGCACCTGTGGCGCACAATGGTGTGGTCGCTGTGGGAAATCAACTTTTGGGACAGGTTAACAAAATCACAGTACCACTGTTCATGAGGGGAGGACCCAAAATGCCTATGTTGAAAATGTGGTTACAAAAATCTCCAAAATAATTGGGTTACAGACGTGTGTTGTGCAGTTTCTATGCATGCTCATGACTTCACCAATTTTTCATATTTTCACTCCAGATTTTCAACGTTGCCATTTTTTTACACCTCCTCATGAACAATACAGTTGTCATTTCTCACATCATTCCCATATTGTGTTTTCGCGCCTCTGGCGCCAAATTGTACAGTCACTGTGCAAAACCACCTTTCGGCTAACAAACTGATAGTGCCGCTCTTCATGAGGTGGGGTCACAAAAAGCCCATGTTGATAATTTGGAGTGAAAATACCTACAAACGCCTACAGTGTTAGGGTTTACAACTGTAACACCCCACCCTGTAGAGACTGACAGGTGTCAGGGGTGTGACTTGGGATCATCAGCAGTAATGCTCATGCCATTCCACCCTCACCCCCACCTGCAGCCAGTGACAGGCATCGAGGTGTGCCTTGGAGTGCTTGGCCCCAAGGTTCACTCCATTCTCCTATACTGCACCCACCTCAATGTATTTCCATATGGAATGGGGTAAGTATAAGCCCCAAAGACCCCAGAGCACACCATATCACTTGTCAGTGTCTACAGGGTAGGGTGAGGTAAAATGGTATGAGCGTTATAGCTGACGACCCAAAGGCACACCCCAACACCTGTCAGTCTCTGCATGGTGGGGGTGTGGTTGGCATCAGTTCAATACTTCATTGCCATTCCTATTATGCATCTCTAACTCCTGCAATTTCAATGCCAATGCCAGCGAGACAACATTCAGCATTGACAAATGCTTGTTTATTTTGTGCTGTGTTTAGACTGCCAGTACTTGTTTTTAGTCATGCGCTAGACAGAGTCAGCATACAGCTAACAACCAATTACAGGACTTGAAATCTTCTTCCCTTTTCATAAGCATACAATATGATACAGTTGAAAAAGTTTCCATTACAAATCCCAACCATTTTGTGGCCATTTTGGGAGCTTCTGCTGAGTGCCTTCCCCAAGCATATCACAAACATACGAACATATGAAATTTGCCAGCAGATAAAAGCCTAGAGGTCTATCAAGTCTGCTCGAATGTGCAGCTAGCACCCCTATTTCTGCAGCTGCCCCTTCCTTCCACCCTTCCCCTTCATTGACCCTCCCTCTTGCCCTGTCCCATCCCCTTTTGAAGCAGTCCACTGTTCTACTGCATACCACTTCTGCAGGTAACGCATTCCACCCAGCTACTACCCTCTCTGTAAAAAAATGTCTCCTCATCTCCCTCCTGAACCTTCTTCCCTCCAGTCTCATATCATGGCCCCTGGTGTCTCTTACTTGAACAGCCCCTCTGTACCTGTCTTGTTTATTCCTTTCATGTACTTAAAGGTTTCAATCATGTCCCCCTGTCCCTCCTCTCCTCCAGCGAGTACATGTTCAACTCCCTCAGCCTCCTCTCGTATGATAAGTTCCCCAGCCCCTTGATCATCTTTGTTGCCCTGCGCTGCACCCCCTCCAGTAACTTAATGTTTCTCTTCAGATACAGGCACCAGTACTGCATGCAGCACTCCAGGTGCGGTCTAACTAATGACCTATACAGTAGCAGAATCACCTCCTCTCTCTCCTCGAGGATATACCCCTTGCAATGCAAACCAGCATTTTGTTGGCCTTTGCAACTGCCTTCCTACATTGTGCTGAGTTGTTCATTGACCCTGTAATGAGCACCCCCAGATCATTCTCCTCTGTCTGGGCTAGCTGCACTCCCCCCAGCTGGTAACTCCTCCTTGGGTTCTTCATCTCAAAATGCAGCACCTTGCACTTTTTGGTATTAAACCCCAGTTGCCAGGTGTCTGACCAGGTTTCAAGCTTTGCCAGATCATCCTGCAACCCCTGTCATCCCCGTAGGTCATCCACCACCCGCTCCTACCCTGGTATCACCAGCAAACAGACTGATCTTGCTATTGATGTCCAATGATATGTCTCTAATGAATATCCCAAATGACACTGGTCCCAACACCGAGCCCTGTGGAACACCACTCATCACTACCCTTGGGTGTGAGAGCTCCCCACTCACCGTCACCGTCTGTTGCCTTCCCTGAAGCCAGTTCCCTACCCATCTCACCAGCTTTGCACCTACTTCTGTGCCTTCTAACTTACTTCCCAGCCTTCCATGCATCACCGAGTCGAATGCCTTACTGAAGTCCAGATACAGGACATCTACTGCATGGCCCCTGTCCAGTTGCCTAGTTACCCAGTCATAGAACTCCACCAGGTTGGTTTGGCAGGATCTGCCCAGTATGAAGCCATGCTGTCTGCTGTCCTGTAGCCCTTTGGCCTCTAGGAGGGCCACCAGCCTCTCCTTCAGGATAGTCTCCATTAGCTTACCCACGATGGATGTGAGGCTCACTGGTCTGAAGTTTCCGGTTCATCCTTGGGGCCACTCTTGTGGAGGGGCACCACATGAGCCATCCTCCAGTCCTGAGGTACACACCCTGAATGTAGTGAGGCATTAAATAGGTCTGCCAAAAGTCCTGCAAGGATCTCTGCCAGCTCCTTCAGTACCCTGGGGTGGATGCCATCTGGGCCTGGTACCTTGTCCACCCTCAGTGCCTTCAAACCCTCCCAAACTCTGCCCTCCATGATTTCCCCATCTGTCTCCCCTTCCCCATTTCTGCCATTCCTCCCCCCTTGAATGTCACCCCCCTCTTCTTCTTAGTTAATACCAAGCAGAAGTAATCATTTAGTGCTTCTGCCTTATCGCACCCTGGTTCCACCCAACCTCACTCCTTCATAATCCTTTCTATGCGGTCCTTACAGCTCCTTTCCTCCCTGATGTACCTAAAGAAGCCCTTCTTCCCCTTCTTAATGTCTTGTGCCAGCCTGATTTCCATAGATTCCTTGGCTCCCCTTACTGCCCTTGTCACCTCCTTCGATTTCGTCAAGTACTCCTCTCTGTTGTCCCCCTTGCCTGTTTTCTTGTACCTCCTGAAGGCAGCTTTTTTTCTTCTTACCTTTTCCATGACCTCCTTGCTCAACCAGCTTGGTTTCTTAGCCCTAGTCTTCTTGCTCTGGGCCTTGCAGCAGGTTTTGGTTGCCTCCTCTATCCCAAGCTTTATGAGTTCCCACTTCTGGTTAGTGTCCATACTAGATTGAATTCTGTCCAGGTACCCTTTTACCACTTCCCCATCCTCCCAAAGTCGGCCGTCCTGAAGTCCAGCACTCTTGTGCCAGATTCCACTCCTTTATTGCCCATATCCAATGTGAGCCATACTGAGTGGTGGTCACTCCCTGACAGTGGTTCCTCCACTGTAAGTTCTCTCACAAAGTCCCGATTTGCCACCACAAGGTCAAGGGTATTCCCTAACCTGGTTGGTTCACTGACCATTTGCAGCAGGAAGCTGTCCTAGAAGGCATCCAGCAGTACCTGCTTCCTTCTGTTCCTGGTTGTTGAGGTACTGCAGTCCACTCCTGGTATGTTCAGGTCCCCCACAATCACCACACTACCCTTCTCGCAGGTCCTCCTGATCTGTCCCACTAGTTCCCTATCTAACTCTTTTGTCTGAGATGGCAGCCTGTACATCACTCCCATTCTAAGAATCCTATTCTTGGAATCCTGGATTTACATCCAAAGTGACTCCATACTACCCTCCTCCGCTTCCTCCCTTACACACTTCAGTCCTTCCTTCACATATAGTGCCACACCCCCTCCTTTTCCAATCACCCTGTCCCTACGAAATAACCTGTACCCTGGTACAGACATGTCCCAGTCATTGTATTGGGTGGCCCATGTTTCTGTGATGGCTGCAGTGTCCACCTGTCCCTCTGCCATGAGCACCTGTAACTCTGCAGTTTTCCTGCCAAGGCTCCTAGCATTAAGGGTAACCACCTTCCACCCTTCCCTCCCCTTCCCTCCCATCCTGCCCTCTTTCACTAACATCACCAATAGTACTTGCCATTTGTCCTTTGTCACTGTTATGGGGGGGTGAGCTCATATAGTTTCACAAACTGTGGTCTCTGACTGTTTCTTGTCCAATTACCACCCCCTGCTCCTAGTTTAAATTCCCAACTTCCTCCATGTACTCATCCATCCTCTGTTTCAACACTTTCTTTCCCTCCTCACTCAAGTGTAGTCTGTCCTTGGCATAGAGACTACTGTTCTCCCAGGTCCCTCCTCACCCCACCAACAGCCCATACCCTTTAGCACAACATCAGGTTCTTAGCCATCCATTAAATTCCTCTATTCTCAGCTTTCTTGTTGTGCTTGCCTAGGGCACTGGAAGTATCTCTGAAAAAGTTACTGATCTTCTTGCCCCTTCACATAATTGTCCGAGTTCCTCAAACCTCCTCTGTACTATATCTACTGTCTTGTCAGCCAAGTAATTCGCCCCACGATGTATAATTAAATGAGGCTTGTCCCTACCTCTTCTAGCATATTTCAGAACAGATTGTCCCACCTTTTCTGCTGTCATTCCTGGCATGGCCTCCACCCAAATGTGACTATGCCTCTCCCTCTTGCTGCCCCACCTGACTCCTCTTAGTACTGAGTCCCCTAGCACTAAGATTCCACCCCTCTTATTCCCTGCTTGCTTCCGTTCATCTCCCTCTCACATTTCCGGCTCCTCTTCTTCCTCCTGCATATTATTTCCCCCTTTTGCCCCATTGCAATTTTCTCAGCAGAACTTCCCCCCACTCTGGTTTGATCCAGGCATTTATCAATTACTCCCCTAATTTCATCATTTCTCTCCTCCTTCTCCTTCTTCCTCTCCAGCAGTGCAAAACTATTTTCTGAAGACCCTTCACAAGTGCCCACTCCCTCTCTCTTCATAGTAACCTGTTCTTTCCTTTCAACTCCATGACTTTTGCCACTTCTTCGCCTCCCCTCACAAGTCCCTATCTCCTCCTTCCATTTGTCTTTTGTGTCCTGACCTAGTTTCCCCGGCAATCATTCTTCCTTGCCTGGGCCCCTTTGTCTCTGATTTCCTTCTTTTGACCCTCTCCAAACCACTGTTGGCTCAAATCGCCCTCCCTCATCTCCCCTCCTTCCTCCATCCAGTATTTGGCTAAACCCACCCCCAGTCTGCCTTGCCTGTCTTAGTTCCTCCTGCAGACCCTCAATCTGCTTTCTAAGTTTCTCTATGTGGTTGCACACTAAACATCCTCCCACACTCCAGACAATTTTTAGAAAGATTGGTGCACCGCAGTTGTTACAGCCAACCACCCTACCCATTGCTGTTGTTACCCACCAGTGACCCCCCACCCTTCCAGATGAAGGATACCAAACACTCCCCCAAGTGTCCCCTCTCCACCCTCTATCAGTGCAAAACATTATTTTCTTAATTTCCCTTACTCCCTTTGTTGTACACGTTTAGATAGATTGAGCAACTGCTTTCCTATCCTTCCTATCCACACCCAAAAAGAGACTTTAAGTAGCTATTGCACAACCTTCTTCAAACTCCTACTCCTCCTTTCCACAATGCAATAGAAATGCAAAGAAGTAACAATGAAAGCTCCTTGATTTGCAGTTACTTCCCTTCCACTGAGATAGCAGTCACCTCTTCACTTGCTGCAGTTCTTTTCCTGGATGTCTGCTTCTGCTATGACAGGTGCATATCCTTTGCCCATTTGAGGAAGCGAAGCCAGAACCTCTGGTATAAAGGAAATCATGGACCAGGGGCAGGTGGGGTGAGGGGTTGGGACCAGCCCAAGTCTTCCAGAAACAATCAGGTTGCTGAGGCCTCTAGTCAGACCATTAGCACCCTTCCCCACTATACGCTAACCTTTGCAACTAGTGAAGCCAGCAAAACTGAATCACAATTCTACTCAAAGCCCCCAAAATAGGTTTGCTACCAAAAGAAACAGGTCTCCAATCCAAACAGCTTCACCAACAACACATCAAAATAGGCTTGAAATTAGAAGATATAGGTCTCCAATTCAAAGAAACAGCCCCAACTACGTTAAACCAAATAGGTTTTAAATCAGAAGAAATAGGCCTCCACAATGCAGCCTGCTACACAGTGAAACATCAAACCAAATGAGCCCACTTATAGCTACCAAAACAGGTTTCAAAATTCCAATAGCCCCAAAACAATACCCTGCTAGCCCCTTAGAAGTAGTAAGAAAGAAAATAAATAACCTTCTACCAAGTAAAATCCACAAGAAACAATGTAAAAACAACAAGAAGAAGCTACTGTACTGGAACAGATCTGATCCTTTCCCCTTCTAGTTCCACTGCCCTCAGTATAACCTCTCTGCCCAGACTGAGTCAAGCAAAGCAATTGGCTCAGTCATAAAGGCCATATCCATACTCTGGAAAAAGGATGGGATGCCAACAAAGTATTATCAAATCACCCAGGCATCCCATTTTTCCCATGGAACCACAACAAACTCAAATTGAAAGAGAAGCTTCAAAGAGTATTTCATGTGCTCAGGACCCAGTGGTGCCTTGCTACAAAAAACATAGTTTAGAAATAGAGAGAGATTGTACTCACCTCCCCTATTGCGTATCAAAAAACTGCACTCACTTCACATTACCATTCCTCATGTATTAAAATACAAAGTCCACAAGTTGCAGAGCTGCTAATAAATATCCAAGTTCAGAACCGGTATATAAACAGATACTGAGGAAAGGAGCAATGGTATATATTTGTGAAGTGAGTGTAATTTTTTTGATGCATCGAAGGGAGATGAGTACTGTCTCTGTTATTCTAAACAAAAAGGGAAGATTGTCTGTTGAGAGGTTCAGGGACCAAATGAACAAAAACAGTGGTGTACCCAAGTCTTTCCAGCAAGGGATCACAAGATGACCACCATTGCAAAAGTGTTAAACAAGGGTACTATGTCAAGATTGCATGATCAATAACAGCACAGTCCCCGGCCCAGTGGTGCAGAGGGCTGAGGCGCTGGACGTCTCACCTCGTGGCATGCCGGTGACCTGGGTTCGGGAGTGAGTCTGGGTTAACAGAGGTCGGCACGGTGGGAGGGCGGAGCTGGATGGAGCAGCCAGCAGGCAGCTCTCGTGTCCAGGGGAGGGTGAGTGGCATACCTCACTCAATGGTTGCCCTCTGGTAGAGGACAGGAGGATGTGCAGGCTGGAGAAGCCAGCATTAGGCCAAAGGGGTGGGTGGAAGGGGGTCATTACCGGGGTTGTAAGGTGCATGCGTGCCTCCACATGCATGCGTCCTTCTCCTGGGGTCCCTGTGAGAAAAAACAGCGGAGGAAAAAACTGATGGCAGGATGATGACTGACCTCTCGCAGGCACTGCTTCCAGTACTGGCATAAGGTGAGCCCCGGTAATTCTGGGTGACAGAAGTTGGGGGAGTCAGTTAGATGGGGGCCATCCGGGGGAGAAAAAATTATAAATAAGATTAAAAAAAAAACAGCACAGTCAATAATCTTGATATGCAGTGAGTACAAAACTGTGCAGACCAAAACCACACTAGATTAGAAACACTAACTCAGAAACCAAGCAACGCTGTTATGATTGCCCAGTTTTTGATTGCAGATATTTGCTGTCACAATTTTGACCGGACACCTTATGTGAGAAGTCCCATGTGCATTATAGAGTCCCACATCAAATTCATTTAGACCAGGGCAAAATTTGAAAGTAAACTTAAAAAGGAACTGTTGTCTCTGTGGGGAATATGATGGTCTAAAATCACACCCTCTCACCCTAAAGGTGATCCTCAACCTGAACAGTTTAACCCAACTCTGTTAAACATGTTAGGAACCATGTATACCAAGGAGAAGACCCAATGAAGCCAACAATTAAGTATGCTAGAGCTCACCTATAATAGCACCAAAAATTATATTACAAGATATCCCTCTTATCTGATGTTTGGGCAAGAAGCCAGATTGCTAGATGATCTTTGCTTCAACATTTCTGCTGATGGAACCCAGCTGGAGTCTTATCTTCAGAGTGTACAAAGACTGAAGGACCAAATGATTGCTGCCTATACAGTGATAGCAGTCAATTCAGCATGTTGTCTCCTAAGATTTCTGCAGATACAGAGAGAGACAAAAATCTCTGGGATTCCCAGTGCTGCAGGAAATCACAGGAAATTCTCCTTAAAGATCTCCAGAGATTTTTGAATAAAAACTTGGCAAATCATCTGCTGCTACTGTAGGTTGGCCTCAGACACTGCCACCACCAGGGAACAAGCCAAAAATGAATACTACAGTAGGAAAGTCTGAGCTCTGGAGCTGTTGCCTAGAGACAGAGTCCTTTTGAGGAATTTGCGATATGCTGGCAAGCAAAAGATCATTAACCATGTGGGTAGTACACCTCTATAATGCTGGAGCAACCTGGGCTCTGCCTCTGTACAGGGTAGAGCTGGAAGGACAGCCTGGATGTCCCAAGATGATCCATAATTATCATATATTGCCAGTTGGACAAAGGCCCAGTATGGATGCTGTGGATGTACAGCTGCAAAAACCATCAGTAACTAGAGCTGCTACATGCAGATGTCAATCCAAGCAAGTGACAATCCAGTCCCTACCTGATAGTCATGCAACAGTTCAGGAGAGTTCAGATAAAAAACTGCAGAGGGTGAGATACTAGTGTACTGTGAATCTCCCTAGACTCTTGGATGATCTAACAGTACCCCTAGATGACATGCCTCAATGAGGTACTCCTGTCACCTTTGTTAGATGAAAAAGTAGTATTGGTTACTCGTTTTACTAACTCTGTTAGAGCAGGAACATTTTGCCTAGATTGGGTGTCAGGACTGCTGTAACCCATGCTAGCTATGATGCTGTTGTTGACTCTAAATTTAGTCATGATGTAGTACCAAGCATTCAGCTGGGGAAGAGTGTAACCCACACACACACACACACACACACACACACACACACACACACACACACTACATAACAGTGGGGCTTACCTGTATTGTTGAATATAGAGCCCTTTTGTAATGTGGACATTCCATTACTCCTTGTGATCTCCATGGACTGCAGATTGTATCAATGAGATTCTTTGAGTAACTGAAAGGAGTGCTACCTCTTTGGCTCCTCTTGTGTCTGAACTAGTTGTTGATGGAGGTACATCAAATGGTTTTGCAAAAGATATTGGTGATTAGGGTGCCCTAATTCTTGTATGTCAGTTCTTTACTTGGGTCATCCTGTACTGGCAACACAAAACTCAGATAACTGAAAACAAGGATGAACTCCACTGCAAGTCACACGATAATTAGCAAACAATAACTGCTTTTATTGTATTAAACACACTTATAAATGGGGCAACAGTTTCGTGCCTTTCACCAGTTCTTCAGGCCCATACAATAGTGCTGATCCTGGATAATAACAAAGTAAAACACACAATTGGTATACATTCAGATATATATTTTCCTCCTTGTGACACCAGGTGACAAGTTCCCACATACCACAATCCATAGATATTAATATATATTGTTTCAACCAGTTCAGTAAAATGTATATGCCCAGTTCATGCTTATCTTTCTATAAACAATCATAATACCTTTCTGTGTCCAACTACCAAACTGTAAAGCCCTATTGTTATCCTTATTTAATTTGAATAATAACTTATATTTATTCATTGTTATTGTCATATCCCTCTTAGACATATCCTAGTAATTCATAAAAAATGAATACTGTTTGACTTACTGTCTACTAAAACTGTATTCCTTCATCTCACATCTTGTAAGTTTATTCCACCTCTGTAAGGAATAATATTCAATTTACTCCTCTTCATAAAGAATATATTTTCATTTTAAACTTCCTTCATAAAATAATGTTTCCAAAATGAACCTCTGCATGTTCTCACCTTTCTTTTCATCTCACAATTTTACTCACAGAAACTTGCTGTCTCCCCTATCTTGGGACTTGACTTAATCCACTGTATACAGAAGATAAAAATATTCTTAATACTAAATCCAGTCTCCAAATTACTATACAGAGTTTTCAAGCACACAGTGATTTAAATAAGAGCGTCACTCACCCAGACAATGTGGCTGCAGAGGTTTAAATGTCTCCCTGGATATAGGAGCAACTGAAACCACATACATGCTTGGTTTAAATACCTTGGGAAGTGTGGGGGGGGGGTGCTATGATGTCACTGATGACATGATGAACCCGCCCACTCCCAGGTTCTTGCCTGTATTCACTAAGGATGTAATGTGTGAAAGTTTTTGCATGAGCCTGGTGGTGGAGTGATGGAATCAGTGGGACTGGTCAGGCTCAGAGGTCAGAAAAACAGGCAGTTCACCCCCCACTTCTGGCTACTTGCTGAATCATTATTTATAATCTTCCTACTTGTGTTAAAAACTACTTTGTCTGATTGCTGTGTGTTTAATTTGTTATATTAAAACTCAAATCTGGGAAGGGGCTACATGTTACAAATAAATTCCATATACATTTTTGAACTTATGACTCTCTCTTTACATTTTAACATTTTTTTGTTTAAATTTAACAAACCTTATTTAACATCTGTGGCCATCCCCTCTCCCCTCCTAAAACTGTTTTTCATATTATTCTTTCCAACAAGCTCTGTAATCATAAAGAGCTATGGTAGGTGAAAAAAGGGGGGCATCATTGGGTCTCTGTTCTTCGAGACATAGGGGGGTTCATTCTCTATCTAATCTTTACGTGCCCTCAAGTGGAACTTACTGTCTGGGAAAAGCCCACTTGGGTTTAGCAACACAGTATCAGAGTAAGTGAGGTCACACAAGCTGCTATCAGCTGACTGTTCACATCCCACTCCTGGAAACTATAAACCACACTGGTGAATCTTATCATGTACTTTGCATTATTAATAGATTACAAGCACACTGAATGAAAGTTCTAGAGGACTTTTGGAAAATCCAGGAATTTAAATACTGGAGTCCTTTGTTCATGTGTTCCATGTATCCAAAATTAAAGTCCTCATTCTTAACACATAGGGTCCTTCTTTCTTCCATTTTCAATCACCAGTAGAGATGCCAGTCTCATGTTTCATTTATTCCCACTCTGGGATTTGTGCTATCCATCTGATAAATCTAGAAGACCTCTCTCTTCAATACCAGATTCTTTCATGTTATACTGTTGTTTCTTGGCTCTGTCACTTTTTCAAGGCCCCAGAATCTGAGGGATGAAGCTGTGTGCCCTGCCTGATTATAGTGTCTTGCAACTGTGGAGCTTTCATCCTTGTTCCTAATATCACTCTTGTGTTCACTAATTCAGTGTCTGAGCTCCATGTCTGGTTTTCCTCACATATAACTTATCGGATGGGCATTGTAGAATGTAAATAACACGGTCAAATTTGCACATGATGTGTTGATGTATCTCAAATATCCTGTTCGTGAATGGGTGCTGGAAATGTGTTTTCCTACTCGTGTTATTTTATTTTTATTTCGTTTTTTTGTTGGCCGGGTAAGTGCACTAGACAAATCCTGCCTATTTTCAGGCACGACCTGGGGGAAGGGGATACAGATGAATGCCAACTGACCTTGAACCAGATTAAGTTGTTGGGGGTATTTTTAGTGAATGAGGGAAATTTGGCCAGGACACCGGGGAAATTCCCCAACTCTTGCCAGTAGGGAGACAGGCTGTCTACAGGATGGCCACTCTGTGTGAGACACCAGAGGAGGAGGATGTCTGCACGATGGGAGAGCTTGCCTCAGCTCCCACTGTTAGCAACACCGAGGCAGATTCTCATCGTAGCATGGATGTGGATTCCGATACTGAATTTCATGATGCGCCTATTTCCAAGGAGGAAATGGGAAAACTTCTTCAAAACTCTACTAAAGTGATACAGGCTCAAAATCAGGATGTTTCTCTTGAGATTGAGGGTGTGCACGGACTACGCTCACCTGGGGAAAGAACTATTCAGCAAGCGGCAGCAGTGGATTTTACAAAGCAATTACAGCCTTCAGAGATGCTCCCTGTCAAAAACGCGGCTGCTTCTGTCAGCTCTACAGCTGAAGCTGAACCTACTGAAGGCCCTGCCGGGCGCGATGAGTCACTACATAGCTTTTCTGATACAACGAGTGCTTTGAACTCTGCCGCTGTCAAACTACAGGCTGACAGTGATTTCGCTAGCTTTAGCGAGTGCCTAAAGCCTGTTAGTTTGCAGCCTATGGATAAAAATGTTCCTTCTCTGGTTAATGCAGTGGAACAACAAGAGCTCCCTGTAGCATTATCCTCTGCAAACTTTACTTAAAATGTGACTTCCCTGCTTAGCAAATCAGCAGGTTTCATGTTGAAAACTCTTGCTAACAAGGAGTTACTAGCCCAGCCTGAAGTTGTGTATCAATCTACCGCGGAGTCACAGGTTGGGGTTACTGAGTTTTTCTTTTCAACTGCTACACCTCAGCAGCAGAGTAATATGATGATTAAAGATTCTATTCCTTTACCTGTTGATGCAGGCACTGCATTTTTTACTTCGGCTGCAACACAGGAGGCTTGGACTCCAGGTAAAGTCCTTGCAGGGGCTGGATGGAAACAGGCCCCATCTGGTATCTGGACGCCTGATCCTGACTGGGATGCTGACTTTTCTTTATTGCAATACTCCCCAGTTTGGAAATCTGATATAAAGCTGAATATTCCTACAGGACGTTCTATTAACAAGAAATTGTCTGATATACTTCAGCCTAACCCTACCACCAGACCTTCAGATTTACAGGCCCCACAGCCCGTTACTCCCAAGAATGATTCTGGTCTTCCTCTTCCAGATATTTCTCCTCATTGCAGGACTCTTCTCCATTGAGCCCTCCTAAACAGAAGCCCCTAATGTCTGAGCTGTTTTTTACTACTAAAAGAGAAGCAGTGCCAAGATGTAATGCTGTTCATATACACTACAAAGGGGGCTTGGACAATAGGCCGGACAGATACTTTGTGGGAAAAACACTTTTGAAAGATTCCCTTCATTTCATGCCTAAGGATGTGTTCACCTTCATAAATATTTCTGGAGAGGACAATTTAAATATCAGTTTTAGGACATCACATGCCCTAGATTTATTTTGGGAACGCTATGGGCAGGTCAAGTTTTCTCCCACATGGACCCCCTTTCTGATCATTCCCCTCACTAAACCCCTGATCAAATTTGTGACAGTAATGTTTTGAAATGAGGGGGTCCATGTGGAAGATATTACCTTTTGGTTGTCACAAAAAAGTGAAGTACTGAGTGCCCCAGAACCCATCCTAGATTCCGAGCAGTTTTGGATGGGGGGTTGGAAATATAAAATTAAATTGAGGCAAACAGATTCAGGTGTAGAACATATACCTAATTATTTTTTGTTAGGTAGGGATAGAGGGGTTTGTTTTTATGGGGGACAGCCTACAGCTTGCTACAAGTGTGGCTCTAGAGCTCATCTCTCCAGTGTCTGTGACCAACCACATTGTGATAATTGTGGGGAGGTTGGGCATGTTACTATGCAATGTGCTAATCACACAAAATGCGATCTCTGTGAAGAATATGGTCATGTTTTCAGAGAGTGTCCCTTGGCAGCCAAAAATAAAGCATCTTGTATTAGTCCAGACTTTTTAATTCAGAAAGCTCAAGATGCTGCAGGCTCCTCGCCCGCCCTCCCTTTCCTCCTTCCCCCCCTTCTAAGATAGATGCACTTCGCCCTGAATCTACTACCAGGCTTTCCTCCCCTGGACCTGACATGGTGGCTCAATCTTCTGTTTCAGGTCATCCTGGGGATAAAAAAAACCCTGTATGGGACCTCCTGACCCTCTGGAATTTACTCCGGTTTGTTATACTGATGCTGATCTAGTTATTCCTGAAAAGGATTCTAAGACTGATATCCCTTTGTCTCCTCTGCCTCGCCAGAGATCTTCCAGGAATTTACACCCCAAAACCCCTTTCTGCTTTCCCTATTGAATCTAACAATTCTTATGCGGCCTTATTCACTCCATGGGGGGACACAGAAATGGAAGTGGGAGACTCGGACTCTCAGAAATCCTCACTATCCTCCTTTTCTCAGCCGGTTGATAATTATAAGGAGGAAAAAAAGAAAAAAAGGAAAAAACAGAGGGTTTGTATTTCTAAAATGAATTTCAATGTGGTTGTCCTGGGGATCTTTAAACACCCATAGTATATTGAATACTGCCAAAAGACAAGCTCTTTTTCACTATATTCATGACCAACATGTTTCAGTCTGTTTTTTGCAGGAAGCTTGGATGCACTCCATTGAACAATGATCTGCTTTCAAGAGGGACTGGCCCCGGGGGCCTTCCTATTTGTCATTGATAATGTGGATGGCATAGGCATTTTGTTTACTTCTTATTCTTTTACACTACACAACTTAATATACCTAATTCCCAGTAGAGTCATGATATTGGATGGAAAATGGCATAGCATATGTTACCGGTTTATTAACATTTATAACCCACAGTCTAAGGCAGATAGAGTTGCTTGTCTGAAGGCAGTACAACCTTTCCTGGTAACCTCAGTTAAGGTGTTATGGGGTGGTGATTTTAATTGTACTATCATTGATTCACCCAAACAGAATAAAAAGATTTATTGTGATTCACATGCACTGGCCAATATCATTAAGATGGCTGGTTTAATTAATTGTATTACTAATTTTTCCCATGGGCCTAAATTTTCATTTGTGAAAGGGAAAATTCACACTTTAATTGATTATATATTAGTCTCCTCTTCTGTACAGGTGAACTCCTTTCAAATTATACCTAGTGAAGTCACTGATCATCTTTTTTTATTATGCACTCTTCATTTTTCTGGCCTGCCTGAACATAGACAGGTTAGGTGGAAATTAAATACTTCCATCTTAGATTTACCTCACATACAGACAGGTGTTAAATTTATTTTAAGAGCTAGATTATCAGTGGCTTTTTTATATACTGATATGGGAGACTGGTGGATGGAGACTAAATCAGATTTGTGTAAATGGTTTAAAAAACAAGGGGTTATTACAAAAGATCATAATTTTTTGAGGTATCTGTCACTCAGACAGCAGCTTCAGAGTCTTATAACAATAGCATATACTTCCAGGCAGGACTGCTCAGAGCAAATTAAAAAACTTAAATCTAGTATGAAGGAATTTCAGTATGACAGAGCCAAGACTTTACAAGCCATACTTACTAACGGTACAAAAAAATCCCCTATAGGTGACCTTTTGAGGTTTGTAAAACCCTGAGAGAATCTTCTACCATTGATTTTCTGAGAAAGTCAGATGATTCTAAGGCCACAATGATTGAGCAGTTGAGGGAACTGATTAAAAGTCATCATCAGTCCTTAGAATCCCCCTTCCCAATCCCTGAAGAGTTGATGCTTTCTTATTTAAGATCTACTAAATATCCTTCTGTGTTCACAGAAGCTTCAAAACTGTCAGGGCCCATTCATCGAAATGAAATACTTGAAGCAATTCAGAAATTGAAGCCGAATATTTCCCCAGGGAAAGACGGCCTCTCTAATAAATTATATAAAAGTTTTCATGACAAGCTAAGTAAATGCCTTCTTATTGTGTTTAAATATTTTTTTGAGAATAATGTTATTTTTCCTTCATTCTCAGAAGGATTATTAATTCATTTATTTACATCAGGAGATAGGAATGATATAAAGATTTGGAGGCCCATCACCCTACTAAATTCTGACTATAAAATCTTTGCTAGCATTTTGAATACCAGGAAAAAAAATTATGCTAAGTGGGTTATATCTCCCTATCAATTTTGTGGGATTCCCAATAGAAGAATCCAATCTGCATTGATGGTTATACGGGATGTCATTGAATACTTATCTCTAGCTGGCATTTCTGGGTGTATGGTTATTGCAGATTTTGAAAAGGCTTTTGATAGAGTCCATCTACCTTTTCTTTTTTCAATTTTAGAACATTATGGGGTTCCTATTACAATGGTTAATCTCATTAAGATGCTGTATAAGTACAATGCAGTTTTTCCTTTTTTGAAAGGTTGTAAAGCTGAAAGCTTTCATTTAAAGACTGGGGTTCATCAGGGTTGCCCCCAAGCCCTCTTCTTTACATATTCTCGCTGGACCCTCTTTTGCAGACTTTAGTTAATTCACCGCAGTGGACTGGAATTAAAGGGAACTTATCTGTGGATAGTCAGCTATTTTTATAGGCCTATGCAGATGATTTAATACTGTACTTTTCTGATCAGACTCAAATTTATAAATTTTTGGAAGCTTTTCATTCTTTTTCAGTTGTTTTGAATGTCAAATTGAATTTAAATAAAACCAATGGGTTGTTTATTGGGGTAATAGGACCTGCTGCTATGGTACAGGATGGTATTCACATTTCCTGGAGTCCGCTCAAAATTTTGGGCATACTTTTTGGTCCCCAAAATTTACCGGTTGAAAATTGGGAACTAGTGCTTGAGAAGGTGGGGAAAAAAGTAAAAAGATGGATGCAGTGGAAATTTTCAAAGCTGAAGCACATACATATTATTAAACAGTTAATGTGTAGCTGACACAGGAGGAAGGTTATTTGTTTACTGTGTGCCTTTTAAAAGTAATTTTACAGCTGAATAGTTTATTGCTGTATATTATTATTGAGACTGAGTATTAGCTAATTTAAGGGTACTATTGTAAGCAACTTTGTTATGATTTTAGAAGTTATAATATATGTTTGATGATTGAATAGGCTAGGTGGGATACTTTTAGGCTTAAATAGTTTATTGTTTAATAGTTATTTAAGAATTATTTGTGCCTTAGATGTATATGGGCAATATGGGATGATTAAAAGGGGCTAGAATTATTTATGATAGTTCGATGCTGCACGGCCTGTGTCCTTTTTTCCCCCTCCCAGTATCAGATGTTACTATTAGACACTGCAGGGAGGTAGGGATTGGAAGGAATGGCGCCGGTCGTGCACTGTCGAACAACTCATGTATGGGCTATGGGAGGATTGAGGTTGTCAGGTCCAGAAGGTGCCCTGGGTTATTACGGACACATGGGAGAGGCCAGATGTGGTTGGTGCCCATCCCCAAGGAGTCCACCAGACCGAGTGGCCACGTAACCTGTGGGGCTGCACCACCCCCAAATCCCCTGGTGGTGGTGCTCTGCAATGCCAGACCGATCAGAAATAAGACAGTGATTATTGCTGCTTTGATTTCTTCGGTCGATCTGGCTTGTATTACGGAGACCTGGGTGGGAGATGATGCAGGCCTGATAATTGAGGCTGCAGTCCCTCCTGGGTATACCGTGGTGCACTGCCCCAGAGTGGAATGCAGGGGTGGTGGTGTCGCTATCTGTTTTACATCCAGTTTGACCTTCACCGTGCACCCAGTGAGAACCTCGGGTTCCTTTGAATGTGTAGCCAACTGTGGAGGACCTGATGCGGGCTGCAGAATTTTTCTCATCTATCGCCCTCCTGGGCCATTGGGAGATTTCCTGCAGGAGATCGCAGATTTTGTTGTCGATGCAGCATTGGAATCCCCCAGATGTGTTTTTCTGGGGGATTTCAATGTCTGGTTCGATGACATGAATTATAGACACAGCTATGAGTTTTCTCAGACTATGTCCTCCTTGGGTTTGATGCAGGCTGTTATTGCACCGACTCATTGTGATGGCCATATGTTGGACCTGGTGTTCTCACTGGGACTTGAGATTAGTGACCTTAGGATTAATCTGGTCCTTTGGTCTGATCATTGCACAGTGCAGTTCTCACTTGGGGCTCCCGCCATAAGCTCTTCCCCTGTTGAGATGATTAGCTGCCGCCCTTTATGGGGTTTGACCCCTGAGGGTTTTTTGGCGGCAGCGAAATTGTCTAGTGTGGGTGATGCATGTGGGGGAGGTGTTGTTGTCGGGGTTGACACCTATAATAGGGTGTTATCCGACACCATTAACTCCCTCACACCTGTCCATGTACAACCCAGAACTTCGTACCTGAGGTCACCATGGTTTGATGGTGAGCTCAGGGAGATGAAGAAGATGGGTCGGAGATTGGAGCACCGCTGGAGGAGATCCCATCTGGAAGCGGATAAACTGATCCTGCATGCCCACTACGGTGTGTACCAGGAGGCAATCAACCATAAGAAGACATTATTTTTGTCTAGGGAGATTGCTGCCAGGAAGAACTGACCGGCCTCACTCTTCCGGACTGTTGATAGGCTTTTACATCCTGCCTGTTTGCAGCCCTGGAGGTTTTTTTCCCAATACTGATTGTGAGGAATTCACTCGGTTCTTTTCGGACAGGGTGTCCTCGATCCGGCTGGTGGCTTCTTCAGCCAGCAATGTTATAGCTGGCAGTGATCACCTGATGTGTTCTGAGTGCACTCCATCTGGTTGGGGAGAGTTTAGACCAGTGGAGGTTAGTGAGGTTATCGAGGTAGCAACCAATATGAAGCATATCTTTTGTGAACTGGACCCGGTGCCAATGCATTTTTTAATGAGATGCGTTGACTCTTTTGGCCCGGTGTTTGCCTTGATTGTACGGTGTTCCCTTTCGAAGGGTGTCCTTCCGGATGTCTTGAAGGAGGCTCTGGTGAGACCCCTCTTAAAGAAGCCATCTTTGGACCCGGAGATCAAGTCAAATTAGCGTCCTATCTCCAACCTTCCATTTCTGGGAAAGGTTGTTGAGAAGGTGGTAGCGCTTCAGTTGGAAGAGCACCTCGTATCTCATGAGTTGTATGAACCCTTCCAGTCGGCTTTCCATGCCAGGCATAGCACTGAAACGGCACTTGTTTGGGTGCAAAATGATCTCCTCAGGGCTAGAGATCAGGGAGACCAGACAATTCTCGTTCTCCTTGATCTCTCTTCAACATTTGATACTGTGGACCATTGTGTGTTGCTTGACCGCCTTAGGGACGTATGTGGACTCACCGGTATTGTCATCAAATGGTTTGAGTCCTTTCTTACAAACAGAAGGCAACGGGTTATGATGGGAAATTCTTCATCTATACCCAGTCTCCTTTTTTGCAGTGTTCCTCAAGGATCGGTGCTGGCCCCAATATTGTTTGCAGTATATATGCTGCCTCTGGGTGGGATCATTAGGAAGTATGGTCTGAGTTTTCATTGCTGTGCTGATGATACTCAGCTATACTTTTCCTTTGCCCCAGGAACATCAAATGCTGTGGATGTGCTAAACATCTGTCTGGCTGAGATAAACGACTGGATAGCCTCCAGCTGGTTGCGGCTAAACCCCGATAAGATGGAGGTATTGGCAGTGGAGTCGAACAGAGTCCGTGATAGGATGGCCTCTGACACAGAAACTGGGCTTGTTCTTGGAACTGTGTCATTGAAGGCCTCCTCTTGGGTGCGAAATCTGGGAGTGATTTTGGACAGAGACTTAACCATGGAGATTCAAATATCCTCCACGGTTCATTCCTGTTTTACCATCTTAGAAACATTGCCAGGATTAAGCCCCTTGTTCCGCCTCTGGACCTCCCTACTCTGATACATGCCTTAGTCACATCAAGGCTTGATTACAGTAATGCACTCTATCTCGGGGTTACAGGAGGATCTCTCTGCAGACTGTAGCTGGTGCAAAACGCAGCTGCCAGGTTGTTGACCGGGCAGCAAAAGTTTTGCCATATTACACCAGTTCTATGCGAATTGCACTGGCTGCCAGTCAGGTGGAGGATCCTCTTTAAGGTGGGTCTTCTCACCTATAAGGCCCTACACAGGCAGGGCCCTGGTTACTTGTTATACCTTCTGTTACCTGCCCTCTCCTCATGTCCTCTTCGTTCCTCTAGCGGTGGCTTCCTGGCCATTCCCAGAACTAGGTTGAAGTCCGCTGGTGATAGAGCATTTAGAGCCATGGCTCCTGTTCTGTGGAATTCTTTGCCAGTCATGGTCAGGGAAGCCCCCTCACTAGATACTTTTAAGGTCCAGTTGAAGACTTTTCTTTTCTCTAAGGCATTTGACATCTAGATGGACGTTTATGATAATGTTTCTGATTTTATTAGCTTTTGTATTTTTGTGTATAAATTTATATTTATTATGTTTAAATGTATGTTTTAAAAATTTTGTACTGCGCCCAGAGCCTCCGGGATTGGGCATCTTTTAAATAAATTTTGCCTTGCCTTGCCTTGCCTTGCCTTGCCATTATACCCCGTTGACAGTATGTGGCCATGATTTTCCCTCTTCCATCTCAATTGGAGATGAAGACTTTTAGCTTATTTTTTCAAATGCTTTGAGTGTAACCACTTAAATCCAGTAAAGAGACATTACACTTACTTGAGTACTTAAGTAAAAAATCGGGAGGACTTGGGATGATAGACTCAATCGTATTTTTACATGTTTTGTTTATTATGAATTCTATTAAATGTGGTGTGGCTCCAGCAGTAAGTATTGGACAAGGGTGGGTTAATAAGGCCCTGGGTAAATACTTTGTAATTTGGCATAACCTGGCTCCTAAATTGAATCCCCACATTCATATTCCTCAGTATTTTTGGCCTGCTGTACAAAAGTTATATAAATGGAAAATTACTAAAGAAATGATTTTGAATAATAGTATGCAGGATTTCTATCAGTCGATTATGAAGGCATTACATACACAGGACCCCTGTTTTAAGAATTGCCCATCAGCTTTGAATTCTATGGTATTAGCTCAGCTTAACATTATCAGATTGCCTATGCTCCAGTGGGAAACACAATGGTTGATCTTTTATGGGCGTCTGAATGTTCTGGGCAATGCAAAATATAAAGTCATTGAAGAGAGGAATTGTCCTTATATGGACTGTATAAATATTGAAGAGACAATAGAGCATTTTTTCTTTCAGTGTTCCTATTCAAATGGTTTGTGGGTTTATCTGGCACAATTATGGAACTTTAAATGGCTTACTTCTGTTACATATGAAATTTTGGTACTAGGAATTTATCCAGCTAACCTTTCTCATTTCCATATTGGGACGCTATCTTTATTTTTTTGTTGTTTACAATATTTTCTAGAGCAGGCTAGATGCCAATGGATCATTCATCAGAAAAAAATGTCTTATAAATGTTTTAGTATATTGGTTTCCAATGAACTTTTAAGGATATATTCACAAGACTCACAAAGGCTTGCGTCCCCTAAACTTATGAAATGGTGGAATGGTTTTCTTCACTTTATAAAATTTAAGTAAATTGGTTTATTAATACTTGATTATTCTTTTTCCAAGATTAAGGAATGTTTTCTTGGTTTTTCTTTGTTTTTTTTTCCTGTTAATGTGATTTATTTTTTTATGGTTACCTTGATTTTTCATTGTTACCTTGATATACTATGTTGTTATCTATATCTATTATTGCAATAAAATCTGCCCTACTCTTTTCGAGAAGTGCCATGGGATCTTTAACATCCACCTGAACTACCACCAATCCAGGCAGATGGGACCTCGGTTTAACGTCTCATCCAAAAGATGGCACCTCAGAAGTGCAGCACCCCTCTCATGCTGCACTACCGTGTCAGTACTAGGATATTAACCCAAGCGCCAGATGTGGGAACTGAACCCACATCCCTCTGATCTTTTGGCCTCAGAGGCGAGTGTACTACCTACTGAGCCACTGACACTGGCATTGAAAGCAGTAGCCACATGGATAGCTCCCATTTTTTAGGGGCCACAATAAAAGTTGTCACTCAGAGGACCCCCCCAGTGTGAACCAGTTTGTCTCTTAGGATCAGATTTCTTTTGGATGTTATAAGTGGGTATTCCCTGAACTTTTGGTTCTGGAGGTTACCAGACTGTAGAATATACCAATTGTCTGTTACTATTTGTTTGATATCATTCTGTAGGTGACTATATGCAGTGGAAAATACTATTCTGTTTCTCCCATTATCTTTCTTCTGGCCCTCTACTAACGTCTCCCTTGGGGTGTCTCTAACCTCTTGGACACTAGACAGCAGGTGTTCCCTCCTGTAGCCTCTGCTCATAAACCTCCTGGTCATATTTTCTGTTTCCTCCTCAAATTATTTTGTGTTGCTGCTGTTTCTCTTGGCCCTGATAAGTTGTGACTTCAGGATACTTTTTTTAAGCCTGTTATCATGGAAACTATCAAAGTGAAGTATGGCGTTCCTATCAGTCTCTTTCCTGTACAATTCTGTTGCCAACCTACCATCTTCTTTATATATAAGCAGATCTAAAAATGAGATCTGATCTCTGCTTGCCTCCATCATGAACTTTAAGTTAATGTTTCATGTGTTCAAATAAATTCCAGATCTCTCAAGATCTTCCTCACCTCCCTCCCATAAAATCAAAATGTCATCAATGAAACATCTCCACATTTTTACTTTATTCAGGAAAGGATTATTTACAGCCTCAAATATGTGTTTCACTTCAAAGTTTCCCATAAAAATGTCTGTGTATGAGGGCGCCATTGTGCTCCCCATTGCTGTTCCTCTGACCTGCATATAGTATTCCTCTTCATACTGGAAATAATTTTTACTCAGAACTAGCTCTTCTAGCCCTGTCAAAAACTCCTCAGGTGGAAATTTGTCCTCCCTGCTATGTACTGCTATCCCAAGTGCTGCTAGTCCCTCCTGGTTGGGTATACTCGTATACAGGTCTTTTACATTAAGTGATACCATCCAGATGTTGTGAACATCCTGACCCTTCTGATTAAAGTCTGAAATTATTTTAAGAACATGGTTCGTGTCCTTAATGTATGTTCTCAATTTCTGTACCTCCGGTTGTATATGGTAATTCACATACTTGGAAAGTGGTTCCAAGATCGAATCGATCCCAGAAACTATTGGTCTCCCTGGTGGGTTTTATGCATTCTTGTGCATGTTGGGCAGTACATAGAACTTCGGTATCCTCAGATTTTTATTAATTAACATATGCATTTCTCCTTCTGCACACCAACCTTGAGCTACCCCGAACTCTAAAAATTCTTTGATTTCTTCTGCTATCTCAGAGGTTGGGTCCCCACTAAGGATCTGATAGTGTTCTGTGTCCCCTAGCTGTCTAAGGCATTCTGCTTTGTAGTTCTCATAATTCCATAGCACAATACCTCTCCCTTTGTCTGCAGATTTAATCACCAGAGTCCTGTCTTGCTCCAGCAATCTTAGGGTCTCCCTCTCCTTTTTGGTGAGATTGTTATAGTTTGGTGTTAATCTTTTAGTGTTTAACATCTCTCTGATTTGATGTTCTACAACCTTAATATAGGCATCTATGTTGTCCTTACCTCTTGGAGGGTTAAATGTGCATTTAATATTAAGTGCCTTTTGTAGATCTTCTCTACGGGTTTGTTGTTCTCTTTCCCTATTCCCAAACCAGTCCGCTAATCTTATTTTTCTGTAAAACTTCTGGAGGTCAACCTCCAACTGAAATGGGTCCAAACCCTTGGTGGGTGAAAAGGAGAGTCCTTTGTTTAGTACAGAAATTTCAGTTTCTGTGAGTTCCCTGCCACTAAGATTAAATAACTTTCATTCAGTGTGCTTGTAATCTGTTAATAATACAAAGTACATTATAAGATTCACCAATGTGGTTTACAGTTTCCAGGAGTGGGATGTGAACAGTCAGCTGATAGCAGCTTGTGTGGCCTCACTTACTCTGATACTGTGTTGTTAAACCCAAGTGGTCTTTTCCCAGACAGTAAGTTCCACTTGAGGGCATGTGGAGGTTAGATAGAGAATGAACCCCCTATGTCTCGAAGAACAGAGACCCAATGATGTCCCCCCTCCTTTTTTCAACTACCATAGCTCTTTATGATTACAGAGCTTATTGGAAAGAATAATATGAAAAACAATTTTAGGAGGGGAGAGGGGATGGCTACAGATGTTAAATAAGGTTTGTTAAGTTTAAACAAAAAAAATTTGAAATGTAAAGAGAGAGTCATAAGTTCAAAAATGTATATGGAATTTATTTGTAACTTGTAGCCTCTTCCCAGAATTGAGTTTTAATATAACAAATTAAACACATAGCAATCAGACAAAGTAGTTTTTAACACAAGCAGAAAGATTATAAATAATTATTCGGCAAGTAGCCAGAACTGGGGGGCAAACCACCTGTTTTCCTGACCTCTGAGCCTGAGTAGTCCCACTGATTCTACCACTCCACCACCAGGCTCATGGAGAAACTTTCACACATTACATCCTTAGTGAATACAGGCAAGAACCTGGGAGTGGGAGGGTTCATTATGTCATCAGTGACATCATAGCACCCCCCCCACTTCCCAAGGTATTTAAACTGAGCATGTACGTAGTTTCAGTTGCTCCTATATCCAAGGAGACACTGAGACCTCTGCAGCCACGTTGTCTGGGTGAATGAAGCTCTTATTTAAATCACTGTGTGCTTAAAAACTCTGTATACAGTAATAAATTGGTGAGTGGATTTAGAGTTAAGAATATTTTTATCTTCTGTATACAATGAATTAAGTCAAGTCCCGAGATAGGGGAGATAGCAAGTTTCTATGAGCAAAATTGGGTGATGAAAAGAAAGGTGAGGACATGCAGAGGTTCATTTTGGAAACATTATTTTATGAAGGAAGTTTAAAATGAAAATATATTCTTCATGAAGAGGAGTAAATTGAATATTATTATTCCCTACAGAAATGGAATAAACTTACAAGATGTGAGATGAAGGAATATAGTTTTAATAGACAGTAAGTCAAACAGTATTCATTTTTTATGAATGACTAGGATAAGTCTAATAGGGATATGACAATAACGATGAATAAATAGAAGTTATTATTCAAATTAAATAAGGATATCAACAGGGCTTCACAGTTTGGTAGTTGGACACAGAAAGGTATTATGATTGATTAGAGAAAGATAAGCATGAACGGGGCATATATATTTTACTGAACTGGTTGGAACAATATATATTAATATCTATGGATTGTGGTATGTGGGAACTTGCCACCTGGTATCACAAGGAAGAAAATATATATCTGAATGTATACCAGTTGTGTGGTTTACTTTGCTTTTATCAGGATCAACACTGTTGTATGGGCCTGAAGAAGTTGTGAAAGCCACAAAACTGTTGCCCATTGATAAGTGTTTTTAATACAATAAAAGCAGCTATTGCTTGTTAATTATTGTGAGACTTGCAGTGGAGTTCATCCTTGTTTTCGGTTATCTGCATCAAAAGGTTTCCCTGCTGTTGATGGAGAGCATGGGCAAAGATAATGATGGGTTAGGGATGTCCCCAAACTGTGGCTTGACTGACTAGATAGTAACCCTTGATCATGCAGGATACAGAAGAGGGTACAAACTGAGTTTTGAGGGGCCTGGGCCTCTTTGAAAAATGAAATTTGGAGACTATTTGGGATTGATGGGCACTACCACCTTTTGCATCTCTGACCCCTTTCAGTTTGCTAACCAGGGTCAGATGATACTGTAGTAAGAAACCAATTGGACTGCAGAGCGTCAACACCACAGCCCCCAGAGGACTATTGGATGACCAGAGGATTTTGTTAATTCACCAGGGTTCTGGGACCCAATCGGCTATTGAACAGCCACTGGAAGGTCCTCCCCTGTGACTGATACCTGATCTTGGTCAATAGGGTGGCTTTCTGTTCAGAATTCGCTATGCAGAAGTTGTCCAGCTTAAGGTGTGCATTCCTGTCTGTCGGAGGAAGCAGACTTAGCATCTGTAAGTGCAAGTCAGCACTGCACAAATGTACGTGGAGCAGAAGTATGCTGTCTTGGTCACTAAGGAGCAGCTGTTTATTGCATAACCACTGCATATTTGTTCAGCTGATTCTGAACTGTCAGCTACCAGCTATCAGGCTGTGAGTGAGTCACCTAGCAGTCATTATTGGGAGAGAGGAGCAGAAAGACTTTGTTCCACTCCAGACTGAGTGATCTGCACAACAATTGTGCCAGTAAGGCTTGGCAGCCACTGTGCCTGTCATCTCAGCCTGGAGACTGCCAGCATCTGGCATTGTCATGATGGACTGTAGCTGGTGGGCACATCAGCTTCACATCCATCTGAACAGCAGGATCTTTCTGGGAGAGCCCAGCTGATCGACAGAGTCTCTGGAGGTGATGGTTGAGGAGAGCTGAGGAAATAGAGATGTGATCTACTTTGCAGAAAAGAGGATCCAGAACATCCAGCCAGGACTGTGGAAAAGGGGAAACAACTACTGCTCTGTCACTGAAGGTAACTGAGTTGTTGAACTAGGTACACTGATCCTGTGACATGCATCTGTATACAGTCTACCAAGGCCACAAAGTAGTTTTGTATTTTTTGGCTTAGACCATTAGGCAAGGATTACAATTCAGGATCTGAGTCTACTTTTTTAGTTTAAGTGAACCAATTAGGGGTAGGAGGACTAGTTCAGATAAGTTCAGAGCCTTTCAGAACCTTTACCATTTTCTGAAAAAGAACCATGTCAGAATTTTTTTTCAGGTTTTGATAAAATTCTGATAATTTTAAAAACTCGATTTTGAAACTTAATATACTCCCAAAGCAGGTTTTATCTAGAAAGAATGCAGCAGGTGGTGGAAAGACCCAGAAAGAAGGCTGGAAGAGGAAAAATGACCCACTGAACCAGGTCTGTATTAAATAGTCAGACTCGCACTGGTGCTTCACAAGAGGTACTAACTAGTTGTATGTCATTAAATAACTTTACTGCAGTAGCACTTCAAGGTGTTTTTAGATTTCTTTCCCTTTTCTGACAATAGACTATGGGTGGAAATAAAGGTAAAAAAGTTTTGGTACTCTAAAATAAAAGATTTTGAAAGTTTTAATAAGGTTTTGATGACTATCAAAACTTTTCATGGCTTTTTGGAACCTTTCAGAACCTCAGAACCTTCTGTGGTTCCCAGATCCCTAGTACCAATGCTGGCCAATCACATGCTTCTGCATCACACCTACAAGACTACTTTGGCTGAATATCCAGTGAAATACCTGGAGCTCCCTGCAGTTATAGAAGCACACTGGTACCCTGAAGGAGTGGGGAGCAGCAAGATGGCCACAACACTGCACTCCTCTCCTCTCTGTTTTTGGTAATTTCTTCTTTGGTAGCTCTTCCAATTTCCTTTTCAGTTAAATTTTTAACTTTGTTAAAATTGTTGGCATTACTTTGTAGTACATGGTTACAGGTTTCCATTGTTCTGGGAGAGCTTGGTTGAGACAGTGTTCCATAGTTGGCATTTGGAGGTGAGCACTTATAGAAGGCATATGGTGGAGAGCACCCAAAAATTGTGTTTTTCCCATTGTTTCCCTGGTTGGAACAAGTGGGCAGTCAGTGATCAGACCGGAGGATAGAGCGAACCTTGTGAACTCCAGCTTTATATTGTGAAGATTCAGGATTACTCTGCACCTTGGCATGCTGCAACGCAAGATTTTAAATTTTTACAGGTATGCTAACTTTGCCAAGGGGACCCGGGAAGTGAAGTTTAATTGTGGCTCCTATTTTACTGCAGTTAGAGAGTGAATTTCTTGTTTCTTCTGCAGGTGTTTGGATCTTTGTCTTGGGAGAAGACAAACCGGAAAATGGGAATGGAGATCGGCAGACGAAAAGTTGTCAAAGCTTGGATGTTCTGAACCGTAAATTGCCTGGATTGCAGGATTAACTTTTAATACTATCTGGAGATGTGATATTTGGACCCTGTTCAGGGCTTTCTCTTTGTCTGGAAACCGTTTGAAAATTAAAAAAATAGTGCTACACTAAAAAGCACTATAGCCATATTGGTTTACCCTTACCGAAATAATTACATGAAATGTGTTCATGCTGCACACATAAAACTATCAATGTGATATGCATGCTGCAAGCATGATTTAGATGTTAAATTGGAACCAATTGCAAGTATGTGGCATGCGTGCAGCAAGCAAGTGTGGAAAGCATGCTTTTTATGTTAAAATGGAACAGACTGCATGCATGTGGCATGCGTGCAAAAAGCAAGTGGTCACTGATAACTGCACACATAAAAGTTAAGTGAGTTCTTCAGGATCACACAATATATAAGTGGGTGGTAATGAGATTCAAACCCAGGTCTTCAGGTCCCAAAGTCTCCTGGTTTGCAGTTCAGTGCCTGTAACCACTAAGCTATACTGCCTACACACATATGATTTGCTTGCACTTCAATACAAATATGCATACCTTTGCACGCATGCACCATGCTTGTAGCCACTGTTGTTCTTATTAGTTTTCTTGTCTCCTGTCATCTCAACTGCACAGCTGAACTGTAGCACACATACCAATGGAAACACATGTGGTTCTTCCAACCCCCAATACACACAGTTACCCACAAAACTAAATTACTTCTGTCTAGCCTGTACGCCTACTATTTTCTCTCCATAGTTCTGAATGCTTCCACGCAAACATATTTTAAGGGGCAAACACAAAAGTAGCAATAACTTGATACCCCCCACCAACATGGCCAGTCCTCCCCCATGCACACACACTGCAGCAGGTGCATCCATGCTGCTCCAGACAACCCGCCAAGTATAGATATAAGTCAACAGTCTCTTACCTGTTTACTAGGGAGCCAGAGGCAGGAGTCTTTAAGAGATGATGTCCATGGGTCAGAGTTCTTGGCGTACCCCCTTGAAATAAATGGAGTTATTTTTCATTACTATTTTATACATTATGATGGTGAGTTGGAGAATAATGAAGGTCACTGTTCTACTAAAAACAAGCCTTTGTTAATTAAGCGGTGGCCTTCATTAATCTCCAGCTTTCCATCAATAATGTATAAAATAGTAATAAAAAATACCTCCATTCATTTCAGTGGTGCACATCCCTGCAGTCTCCCTTGTTCAATGTCATAGTGTGCTTGATAGTGAAGATGCAGAGGTCAGTTTCACTGGAGGTGGGGAATAAGCCTGACTATAGTGGGGCTCCAATAGTCTGTGCATACCATACCGCTCAACTGTCTGGGAACAGCCCTCATTTTACCCCTGAAAACTGCTCTGCTCCTCATCCATCCCACATGGGAAACATACTGCTCACACTGAGGATGTTCTATAAATTTAGACTTTATGGCAGGGACACCATTTCAAATTTTAGCAGGGGGACCCAACAACCAGTGGAGGCTAGGTGCTAGTTAGCCTCTTGGTGGCAAGCTCTAGAATGTTTGGAATGTCTATAAAAGGTAAAATTTATTTGCTGTGACTGAAAAGTGATATGCAAATCAAGAAAAATTCAAATGTATAAGATTCATCTGTCTACATCCCAGAGCAGTGCATCAGACTTGGGCTTACCCCACCCAGTTACTAACCACCTTTTTCCTGGCCGAAGTTCTAACCCCTTGCCACCAAAAAAATATTGTGTCCTGATTTGTCTCCCTGACTCCTTTCCATTCAATACCCATCTAATACGTGTCATGAAGTTGCCCAAAGGCACAGAAACATGAAAAACACATGAATATTTCAGTCCTTCCACCTTCCCCCAGTCCCCCGTTGAAATAATTATTTACTTTTACTTATCCGGCTATCTGGCCAAAACCTGCTGCCTGGCCCAATGTGCCATCAATCCAGTTTTCATTCTGCTCCTCCTCCATCCTTCTGCCAGAAGCTGGATGCTAGACCCAACCATCACAGGTCCCCAACATGATCTGTGACCAAGTTACCTCAGCTACCATACCCACCCAATCTGTGTTGCTTGCTTCTTGCTTGGCTGCTGCCATGGCTGCTGCTGCACTGCACTAATCAAGGTCTATGAAGGTTGTCCACATCATTGTCACCACTGCTGCTAGGCCTCGCTTTCTGCCACTGGGGGTCTGTGCTGTTTTATTTTGTGATTTGAGCCAAATTGAGTAAGTAGGTAGCCTAGTCTCGTGTTAGCTTCTAGCTCATCCTCTGCTCCTTCAGCCACCAGGGGAGATGGAGACTCACTAAGAGTAGAACAAAAAAAATATGCTGCAAAACACTGCTATTTAGAGTTCACTGCTCACCGAGTGTGCAGCCTGTCTACTCTGTGGTGAAAAGACAGTGTCACACTCACATGGCTCTTGTGCTCTTGCTTGGCTGGAGCTCCTCCACGTCACATGTGATGGTGCTGCTGCTAATAGGTGGAGAGACTGGACAACACAATACAGACACAGTTAAGTCAGTGCACCTGCAGTGTGAGTGCACACCGGCTAGGGGGGCACTTATTGTGCAAAAGATTAAATCCAAATTTAATGCCATTGTTGCCACACCATATAAGCAACCTAGGCATACATGCGAGGTGGGGGGGGCAACCTGCTTTATGGTAGAAATTCATTCTCAGGTGCTAATATTGGTACAAGTTCTGCTCCTCCTCCATCCTTCTTCCAGAAGCTGGATGCTTGACCCAACCATCACAGGTCCCCAACATGGTACTTCTTGCTAGCCTAGTGCAGGGACAGTTAAACTGTGTTTGTAAAAATTATGTTTCTCAACCACTAAGTGGCCGTCACTAGAAAGCTGCTATGGGGCTGAATCATGTAGAGATTAAGCTGTTGCTTGATTGCATCTGACCTGCCTCTCCTCCCTCTTCTAACTCTGCCTTTCTCCTCTTCCATACCTTTTACTGACCTTTCCACTTGGATTACAACTGAGTGCTGGCCAATGACCAGCCCCCTCCTTCTCGCTACCTCCTCCTACTCAGACTTAAACTGTTCTTTTGTTTCACCCCCCCCCACTGGCTGTCTGCCGCCAGACCCATGCCCCCTGCTTTGTGATTTTAATTTTGCTTTTCAGCTCCCTGCATATAACTTAGCCTATCTCTCTCTCTCTCCTTCCTCCTCAGATTCCACCCCTTGCAGGCACTCCAGCCAGTGGCGTGGCATTTGCCCTAGCCGCCGCCCACATCAACTTCTTGGGGAAGCCCTGAACCGGCCCCCCACTGCCAGTGACTCAGCTCTGTTCCTGCCAGCGCTGTGCGCTGGCTCTCTACTCAACTCCACCCAGCCACCCTATCTGGGCTATTTGTATTATAGCTGCTCATGATCACATGGTCATAGAAAATTTACTAAGTACCAGGTTCCCCATTTGCAAGTTATACGTCCCAGACACTGGAGGGCTCTGCAGCTTGGATTCAAAATTTCAGAACACCAGCAGGTTAGGATTCAAATCCTTCTACTAAGAACTCCAGCCAACCCCACTAAGGCTAACCCCTAATGTTCTACTCAAGCATCATAACCTCTTGGGGTATTACACTAATCTTACTGCTATCACTCGCAGATAATTATTGTAATAATGAGTCAAAACAGATCACCTTATTATATGGTCAGACTGGAATATCTATGGTTCCACAACCTCATCCTCAGGTAAGACAACATCAGCCCCCTTCTACTCACAACATTTGGGGGTCAAAGCACCACCTGGGGGTGCTGATTGGCTGTCCATCATTTTCTCTCTACTTTGGCTACATCATCTCTAAGGGAACTTGCAAGGTCTGCCAGCGCAGGAAAAGACTGTGGTTGCATAATACCAGACTACTGAGGGACCACATCATATGCCTTCTCCTAATACTCCTACTGTTGTCTGGAAATGTACATCCCAACAGGACCCTCCCCCTAACTCAAGCACTCTATCCAAAACAGCAAATGGTCTAACACTCACCTCTGTTAACATATGCAGCCTCCAGCAAAAGATGGACAGCGTAAGTGTTTGGGTCGCAAGGCACAACCCTGACGTGCTCTCTGTGGTAGAAACTTGGCTGACCCCCTTAATACTGGACTCAGAGATAACACTTCCAGGGAGTACAATCTTTAGACAAGACTAACTGTCAAAATGTGGGGGTGGGTACGTGCTTTACATAAGAGACTCATTACAGGTGCATACCCTCCCCCTCCCATCCGAGAATGACAAAATACAAATTCTCACTGTTAACGTCTCTTAGGCACACACAACAAGAACCTCACCATTACCTTATGCTATATTCCACCTAAGCAGACATCTACAGGCCTCGAGGTACTGATGGAATGCCTAAGTTCTCTGAGCCTTAGTGTGGAAACAGTCATATTAGATGACTTCAACATCAACTGGCTCACATCGAACATGGCACAAGTTAAAGATGCCTTCTCAGCTATCCATTTCTCACAGATGGTAAAGGAACATACCAGAATTAATTATAAAACAGGAACAGGGACTCTGCTGGACTGGGTGCTCTCAAACCACCCAGAACATATTACAAACACCTTGGTTCTCCCAGATTGAATGAGTGACCACTCCCCTGTCAAATGTCAATGGTCCAACAATTTCAGTAACCCACCAGCCAAGTTCCTAACTAACAGGATGCTCCTCAAAGGGCACCAGGACCTGTTAAAATCTGACCATATGCACCAGGACTGGTCAATTCTGCACGCCATCAGGGATGTGGATACTGTGCTTGAGCACTTCATTACCAGATTCAACCTGGTCTATGACAAACGTGCACCCTTAAAAACAAGGAAGATCAAAGGTGTCCACAACCCATGGATCACACCTGATCTTCTCGAACTACTCAAGTCCAGGGACAATCTCTGGTATAAAGCATGGGCCCATGGGTCTCAAGCTAACATACAGAACTACAAGAAAGCTAGAAATGAATGCACCAGAGCTATATGGAATGCAAAGAGCTCCTACTACAAGGATGCCCTAGACAGAACCAGGAATGACTGTAAATCCTTCTGGTCTAACCTAGAAGACATCACTGGGAAGGCCCAAAAGACAGCCCTTGCAATGCTCAATCTTGATGGCACCTCTACACTCAATTCTATACTCATTGCTAACGCATTCAACAACAGATTTATGGACCTGAGCAGTGTTCTCTCATCAGAATTCTTTGACCCCCAGACCTCAACAGGCCACATAACAACATTTAAACCTTCCCCTGGGCATCCTCCTTTTTACTTCAGGTCAGTTTCTAAATGTGAAGCCAAGAAATATATTGAAAAAGTCTTAAGGAGGTCAAAGCAAAGTGGGGACTCTCTGGACCTAAAATTCTTACACCTTACCCTAGAAGAAGTTCTTGAACCCTTAACCAAGATAATCAACCTATCCCTCAGTCACTCCAAATATCCCCAAAAGTAACACCTGTACACAAAAATGGTGTCCGGACCCTACTCAGCAATTATAGACCCATTTCCATCCTCCCCATAGTGGTGGATCAGCTCACCAAGTACCTGGATCACTACAACCTCTTCTGTGACCAACAGCACGGTTTTAGGAAAGCAGATAGTACCATCACTGCCCTCCTGGAATTTACTGGTTTTATCCACCATGTTCTTGACAAAGAACATCTGGTCGGGGCCACTTTCATAGACTTATCTAAGGCATTTGACACTGTACATCATTCCTTTTTCCATGATCAGCTCTCTCGCATCGGGATCTCCACTGATGCTATAAGCTGGTTAGGGAGCTACCTAGGCAACAGGTCACAACAAGTTAAAACTGGAGACGTCCTCTCAAACCTCAGACCAGTCCATTCAGGTGTTCCACAGGGGTCCATCCTCGGCCTGCTACTTTTCGGTATATTCATAGACAATCTTCCTGATTACTGCCAAGGCCACATACTTCTTTACGCAGATAATGCGGTCCTCTTCACCAGTGACTCCCAGCCTGATCATCTGGAGAAGAGGCTTCAGCATGGTTTTACATCTGCGGAAAAATGGTTTGAGGAACGCAAGTTAGTGATGAACTACAAAAAAAACAAGTCTATACTGTTCACTAGCTCGCAGTGTAGGCATAAAACATACCCACTCTCCATTAAGAACAACAAGGGTGCCTCCCTTGACCTAGTGCATGAGTTCAGATATCTAGGCATTACTTTAGACTCCAACCTGTCCTACCTCTCGCACAGTGCCAGTACTGCAAAAGCAATAAACATGAGAATCGGCATGCTCTGCTAGCATAAACACTGCCTCACACTGGATGCCCTCAGCATGGCAATTCACAGCTCAATATTTGCACTGGTTGACTGCAGCCTGGCCATCTATGGGTCAGCCACAGATACGGCCCTACGCTGCATCACAATAGCCATGAACAAGGCTAGTCATCTTTTCACAGGCGCTGAGCACCTAACGCACATTTGTGATCTTTACACTCCAGCCAACTGTCTTCAACTACATGACAGAATCTGCTTCCAAACCTGCCTGTTAGCTAAGAAGAAATGTCTTGGATTACTGCCCCCTGGTGCCAGGAATCTGCATTTTTCCAGGAAAACAGCATTGTTGTACAAGTCAAATGTTGTTATGGAAACCCTGATTTCAGGTCACAGGCCCAGAAACTGTCATTATGTTGCTGGTTTAATAATTTCAGTTCCAGTGGCAGTGGGAAGAAGTACAGGAATTCCGTTCCTGCTGCAAAAAAGGTACAGGAACTGAGTTCCTGTGCGTTCCTGTTCACTTTCATCACTGTACACTATATAGAATAGTCAAAGGTAGCCCAAATACACAACATTGCTATTATTAAACCTTGTAGTTACTATGCAGTCAGAGGGACCTCTTGAGCTTTGCTCTCGAGATCCTTGACATCACAGTAACCACTTGGTATAAGAATAGCGTTGTTGTGTATGGGCAACCATATACTATCCTATATGTTGTGAGACTTAGTACTCACACTGTCTACAAGCGTATGTTGGCGAATGTCTGTTAGGGTACATTTTAAAATGTAATTCCACTTGCAGGCCCAGTGACAGTGAGGGTTCAGGTGCTGGATGCCATATCTCATGTCATGCAGGTGACCCAGGTTCGGGAATGAGCCCCAGCTGCAGGGGGTCAGCAGATGAGAGAGAGAGAGAGAGAGAGAGAGGATTGAGCATTCGGAGGACTGCTCACTTCTCTCAGGAAGGGAAGGATTGCCATTCTGCTTGTTGATCTCCTTCTGGCGATGGCCAGAAGAGATGTGCGTTGGGAGGCACATTGCTGATGTGTGCTGTCGGCAAGAGGAGGGGCAGAGAGAAATAAAGTGGTGGAAAGTGGAGCTGGCAGGCTCCATGATGGCTCTCCTGTACCAGTCCCATCTCCCTGAGCATCTGCATTTTTCTTCCGGGGGTGGAGGAAAGTCGGCAGCCCTTTGACTTTGTTATGGGAAGGGGTGGTTTAACCCATAGGTTATTGTAGGGGAAGTCGGGCAGGGAATAGAGAGTCAGAGACAGAGTCCTTCCAAGGGAGGGACCAGAGCTACCTGCCAGGCTCCCAAGAGCAAAAACAAATAACAGGAAAAGAAATGTAATTCCATTCTAGTAGTAAAATAAAAAGGATCATAATTTCATCCCTGGAAAGTTGCCAGCAGCTTCCTTTACTTCCTAGTAGTTGAGATCCACCCTCGCGCTCAGGCAGATAATGACGAAGGACCAAGGAGAGAGAGAGTGGGAAAGTGCCCCATTAAACCCGATAAGGGACACAGGAGGGGTGCTACAACAAAGGTCTAGGGTGCAGAAGAGTGAGTTGGATATCACTGTCCATCTAGTGACAAATGACCCGACAAGGGACACAGGAGGGGTGCTACAACAAAGGTCTAGGGAGCAGAAGAGTGAGTTGGATGTCACTGTCCATCTGCTGACAAATGACCCAACAAGGGACGCAGGAGGGGTGCTACAACAAAGGTCTAGGGGGCTGGGGAGGGAGTTGGATGTCACTGTCCATCTGCTGACAAATGACCCAAAAAGGGACGCAGGAGGGGTGCTACAGCAAAGGTCTCGGGGGCAGAAGAGTGAGTTGGATGTCACTGTCCATCTGGTGACAAGTGACCCGACAAGGGACACAGGAGGGGTGCTACAACAAAGGTCTAGGGGGCTGGGGAAGGAGTTGGATGTCACTGTCAATCTGATGACAAATGACCTGACAAGGGACACAGGAGGGGTGCTACAACAAAGGTCTAGGGGGCTGGGGAGGGGCCTGAAGTAGGTAACTCATTTGGTGACCTTAACTGAGGTACTACCTGTATACTGCTGGCTGAAGGCTAGCAAACAGTGCACTGGTTTCAAAGAGTGGTTGAAGGCATGGTGCAGGGAGGTGGGTTTGGGCTACATTGGAGAGTGGGGTCCTACTTGTTGTGATAGAGGCCTGTACAAGAGAGAACAGCCTCCACCCATCTGTGGGTTGAATGGCAGTCCTGAGTGGAAGGTTTAAATGATACTTCAATGGGTGCTTAAACTAGCCAGTCAGAGAGTCAGTAAAATAAGGGAGATAGTGAATGCCACTCCCCCTACCCTCAGGAACTGTAGCAACAGGGAGAAGTCCAGGTGAAATTAACTCCCCAGGGGTAGAGAAGCTTAGGGGTAAGGGTGGGTGGATGGGAGAGTGACCATTGGAGTGTCATAGGGATCGATCAGTACTCGGTCCTGTCCTCTTCATAGTTTTCATAAGTGACATGGCTGAGGAACTGGTGGGGAGGGTGTGTCTCTTTGCAAATGCTACAAAAATCATCAACTGAGTGAACACGCATGAGGTGGTGCAGAGAATGCAAAGGGATCTGGGGAAACTAGAGCTGTGATCTGGGGGTGGCAGTTGGGTTTCAGTGCCAACAGCAAACTTATGCACTTGGTGCAGGGAAACCAGGTGGATGTATATAAGATTGGGGGGGGGGAGCTATTTTCTGTCACCAAGTAAGAGGGACATTGAGGTAGTCATATCTGATGATCTCATGCTGGTGGGGCAGTGCAACAGGGACATTGGTAAGTCTGTTAGGATTCTAGGGTGCTTAGGGATGGTGTTTTCAAGTGAGACAAAGGAGGTGGTGTTGTCCTTGTATCACTCAGTAGTGAGACCCACCTAGAGTACTGTGTACAATTCTGGAGGCCACAACTCCACAAGGACATTGACAGGGTGGAAGCAATCCAAGAGAGAGCTGCACGAGAAACCATATCAGGATAAGTTGCAGGCACTCTGCATGTACTCCGGGGGGGGGGTGCTGAGGGGAAATGACTGAGACCTGTAAGTACCTCACAGGGGTAAACAAGGTGCAGGAGCGGAGTGGGTGAATGATCTGAGGGTGGAGGAACCACTGGTAGGGAGTGACCACTGGACAGTATGGTTCCAGTTGCAGCTGGGCAGGGAGAGGGGAGCATCTGGCACAAAGGTGCTAGATTTTAGAAAGGCTGACTTCAAAAAGATGGGTGAAGTGGTGTAAGGGTTCCTGGACAGAATTCAGCCTAATATGGACATGAATCTGAGGTGGGAACTCATTAAGCTAGGGATAGTGGAGGCAACAAATTCCTACAGCAAGGCCCAAAGTAAAAAGGCTAGGGCAAAGAAGCCTAGCTGTGTGAGCAAGGGTGGCATAGACAGGGTGAGGAGGAAAAGAGTCCCCTTTAGCAGATACAGGAGAACTAGGAGGGGAGAGGACAGGGAAGAGTATCTGAAGGAAGTGAAGGAGGTGACCAGGGAAGTAAGGGCAGCAAAGATGTCAAGCGAGCTCAGGCTGGCGAAGGGAATTAAGAAGGGGGAAAACATGTCTTCAGGTACATCAGGGAGAAAAGGATTGCAAGGACCAAATAGTAAGGATTAAGAAGGGGGGAATGGGTGGAAATGGGGCCAAAAGACAGAAGTACTTAACGACTACTTCTGCTCAGTTTTTACTAAAGAGAAGGTGGGGGGATACCTAAGGTTGAGAGGAGGATAGGATCAGAGGGAGAGGGGGTGACGGATGGAGAAATCACAGAAGGTAGAATGCTAGAAGGGTTAAGGGCACTGAGGGTGGACAAGGCACTGGGACCAGATGGCATACACCCCAGGTTACTGAAAGAGTTGGCAAAGGTCCTGGCAGGCCTATTTAATACCTCTCTGGACTCAGGGTGTGTACTTCAGGATTGGAGGATGAGCAAGGGTGGCATAGACAGGGTGAAGAGGAAAACAGTCACCTATAGCAGATACAGGAGAACTAGGAGGGGGGAGGACAGGGAAGAGTATGTGAAGGAAGCAAAGGAGGTGACCAGGGAAATAAGAGCAGCAAAGGTGTCAAGGGAGCTCAGGCTGGCGAAGGGAATTAAGGAGGGGGAAAAGACATCTTCAGGTACATCAGGGAGAAAAAGAGTTGTAAGGACCAAATAGTAAGGATTAAGAAGTGGGGGAATGAGTGGAAACGGGGCAAAAAGGCAGAAGTTCTTAACGACTACTTCTGCTCAGTTTTTACTAAGGAAAAAAAAAAGAGGAGGAAATATCTAAAGTTATGGGGAGGATAGGATCAGAGGGGGAAGGGGTGATGGATGGGGAAATCACAGAAGGTAGAATGCTAGAAGGGTTAAGTCACTGAGGGTGAACAAGGCCCCGGGACCAGATGGCATACACCCCAGGGTACTGAAAGAGTTGGCAGAGGTCCTGGCAGGCCTATTTAATACCGCTCTGGACTCAGGGTGTATACCTCAGGATTAGAGGATGGCTCACGTGGTTCCACTCCATAAGATCAGTCCCAAACATGAACCAGGGGAACTATAGACCAGTAAGTCTCATGTCCATAGTGAGGAAACTGATGGAAACAATCCTGAAGGAGAGGCTGGTGACCCTGCTGGAAGGCAGTAGGGGCAGGACAGTCGGCAGCATGACTTTGCCAAGGGCAGATCTTGCCAGACCAACCTAGTGGACTACTATGACTGGGTGACTAGGGAAATGGACAAACAGCATGGGGTGGATGTCCTGTACTGGACTTCAGTAAGGCATCTGGCTTGGTACCACATGGAAGACTAACATGTAAGCTAAGGGGCACGGGATGGGGGCAAAATTGGTGGGGGGGTAGAGAACTGGCTGCAGGGACAGCAGCAGAGGGTGGTTGTGGGAGGCAAATTATCATCCCTAAGGGCAGTGATGAGTGGGACCCCATAGGGGTCAGTGCTGGGGCTAGTATTATTTGGGGTATTTATTGCAGACATATCAGTAGGAGTAAATAGCAGGATAAGTCTATTCGTGGATGACACCAAGATGGGAGCAGTGATGGATGACCAAAGGTGGGGGGGGGGTTGTCACAGGGATTGCAAGAAGATCTAACAAGGCTGGAAACATGGTCTGACACCTGGCAACTTAGTATCAATGCCAAAAAATGCAAGGTGCTGCATTTCGAGGCAAAGAATCCAAAGAGGAGCTACCATCACAGGTTGGCAGGTACAGCACAGAGTCCACCACAATGTGATGGATTTAATGCGGGTGAAACGTGAGGGACTGACATCGCTCTAGACTGAAACCATATGTTTATTCACAGGGACAGATAGAGGGTGGGCAGGGACAATACAAGCTTCCTCACACAGTGCTGCAGATAGTGCTGGTAAAAGGTAGGGAGGGCCAGAACTGGTGCCCGAAGTCCTCTGTTTACCCACAGGGACAGATATGGTATGGGCAGGTGTAGTACAAGCTTCCCAACATTGTGATGTAATTAGTGCTGGTGAAAATTGAGGGACTGATGGCACTAGAAGCTGAAGGGCCCTGTTTATCCCCATGGTCGGACACAATGTGGGGCAGGTGGAGTATAGGCTTCCCAACACTGTGATGCATTTAGTGCTGGTGAAAAGGTGAGGCACTCCTAGCACTGGAGAGTGAAGCACTTCGTCTACCCACTGGGACAGGTACAGTGTGGGCTGGTACAGCACAGGCTTTCTCCCACTGTGATAATCTTACTCCTACTGAAAGATAGCAGACTGTTACAGGACTATGCTTTCCCATACTGTGATGAATGTAGTGCTGGTGAAAGGTTGAGGGGCTAACAACTCTGGAGGCGGAACCCCTCCCTTTGCCCACTGGACCTGTTACAGTATGGGCAGGCTCGGGGCGGGGTAGCAATGTCAGTGCTGCAGGCTGCCTTTACCTTTCAGCATGTTATCCTTGATATATATCTGCCTTTCTCTACAAGGACCCTTTGTATTCAAGCTGGAAACATTTTGCATTTTTCCCCAGTCTGTTTACCCAGGATAGCCCAGCTAAGATGCACCATATGCACATTAGGTGCCTTCTCTTTCTGGTTCCCTAAAGTAAGGGGCTCTCGTCTCCTTTCCATTTGCTCTGTTCCTTCCCATAACATTGTGAAATTGCTCCTCTATAATTTCTGTATTCACTCCTACGGTTGCTTCTGATATTGGCTTGGAATTCTGTCAGCTGTCCTCCACCATCTGCTTGACACTAGCACTACCCTCTCCTCCAGTTCATCAGTCACTACTTCCTGCCCCTCAGATTATTGTTTTTTTTTTTTTATGTTTGCTTGTGCACATGCACAAGAAACATCATGCCGCAGTTTTGGAGAGAAGCAGGTTGTGGAGGTGCGGCACTGTGGCAGCCAATGGCGGCACTGCATTTGGGGGCTTGGCACTGGTGGACCAATGCAGGCACACTGTGCTGATGACATTAGTTTCCAAAAGTGGCACCAGGTTGAAACAATTTTGCTGCTGCAATAAGGAGCCACCTCATCATTGCAGCATCAGCCATTCTGCTGCAATGAGGGAGCAACCCGTCATTGCTGGGCTGTACCTTGCCTAGTGTAACATTTTTTATAAACATGGCGGCAGCTTGCCTCCACTTCACAGCCCCATGAAAGCCAACAGGAGAAACCAATCCCCAAATTGGCATGCCCCCGACCCAGTTCATTTGCCAATGGGGGAGCCCACTCCCCATTGGCATAATGCCCCCCCATTTGTTGTGTGCTTAGGGGGTGCCCAATCCCCCTCGGTATCATGCACTCCCCAAAACAGTCTTTCTTTGCTGATGGGGGCCCAATCCCTGTTGGCTTCAGTCCCCCCTTCCCAGTTTAATTTGCCGATGGGGGAGCCCAATCCCTGTCAGCATAATGGCCCCACAGTCCAGCTTTGCCTGTGCCGAGGGGGTGCTCAATCCCCCTCTGTACCATGCACCCCCCCACCCATTTCTGTGCCGACAGGGGGCCTAATCCCTGTTGGCTGTGGTCCCCACCCCACAAATGCCAGTGGCACACTGGGAGCCCACCCCAGTGTGCCAAACACACCTGTAAAAAAAGCAAACCTACCCATGTTGTCTGTGTTTCCCTTTTTTTACCTGTACCACAAGAAAATGGTCCCTTGAAGTCTCCGGAGCGCCTCCCCCAACCTGCGTCCACCCTCTGCGTACTTTACCTCCCCACAACCCCCTCACCCCATACTTACCTTCCGAACCTGGTGTGATGATCTTCAGTAGACTGGGAACACATCTGCGCTCTTCAAAGCTGACCGCAAACTGAAGAAATGACGGTAAGCTGAATAATGGCATAAATGGGATTTTTTCAACTATGGTGCACATCTCGAGCATTTTGGGGAATTTTGGCACCACATTTTCAACATGGGGTTATTGAGACCCCTCCTCTTGAATGCAGTCACTGTCATGGTGTTATGTGGTCCTGAAAGGTGATTTTGCGCTCATGACAGTGCCACTGTTCATGAGGTGGGCTCTCAAAAAGCCTAAGTTGCAAATTTGGTGAAAAAAAATCCCAAAAATGACTGTTTTACGAGAGTGTGTTGCTCGTAACTTCACAAATATGCAATATTTTCACTCCAGATTTTCAACAGTGGCATTTTTCCACACCTCCTCATGAACAGTACAGCTGTCATTTTTCACAACCTGGCTGAAATGTGTTTTTGCACTTCCAGTGCAGAATAGCGGGGACGCCGTGGGAAATCAGTGTTTGGGACACATTAAGAAAATCACAGTGACGCTGTTCATGAGTAGAGATCCTAAAATGCCTATGTTGAAAATTTGTTGACAAACGTCCATAAAATGAATGTGTTACGAGCGTGTGTTGCGCAGTTTCCACACACCCTAGTAACTTCGTAAATTTGTAATATTTTCACTCCAGATTTTCAAAATAGGTATTTTTCAACACCTCCTTATGAACAGTACAGCTGTCATTTTTCACATCCTGACCGAAATGTGTTTTCATGCTTCCGACACATAATAGTGCAGTCGCTGTGGAAAGTCAGTGTTCAGGACAGATTAAAAAAAAATCACAGTGACACTGTTCATGAGTAGAGGTACTAAAATGCCCATGTTGAAAATTTAGTGACAAATGTCCATGAAATGACTGTGTTAAGAACGTACATTGCGCAGTTTCCATGCACCCTTGTAAAGTTGCACATTTGTAATATTTTCACTCCAGATTTTCAAAATTGGCATTTTTCACACCTGCTTATGAACAGTACAGCTGTCATTTTTCATATCCTGCCCAAATGTGCATTTACACATCTGGCGGAATAGCAGCAGTCACTGTGGGACATCAATGTTTGGGACAGATTAGGAAAATCATAGTGACACTGTTCATGAGCAGAGGTCACAAAATGCCTATGTTAAAAATTTGGTGAAAAAAGTCCACTAAATGACTGTGTTACGTGCATGCATTGCACAGTTTCCATGTAAGCCTGGAAGTTCGAGTATTTTTAATATTTTCACTACAGATTTTCAACATTGCCATCTCTTCTCACCTCCCTATGAATGGTACAGCTGTCATTCTTCACATCTTGCCTGATCTGTGTTTTCGTACATCTGACGCAAAACGGCACGGTTGCTGTGGGAAATCAAAGTTCGGGACACATTAACAAAATCAGAGTGCCACTGTTCATGAGAAGAGGTCCCAAATGCTCTCATGAGGTGGAGATCACAAAAAAGGCATGTTAAAAATTTGTAGTGCAAATGTCAACAAACGCCCGGGGCATTAGGGTTTCCAACCATAACGTCCCACCCTGTACAGATTGATAGGCATAAGGGGTTTGCCTTTGGACTGCCGGCTATAATGCTCATGCCATTCCACCCCCCACCCCATACCCTGCAGCCAGTGACAGGCATCGAGGTGTGCCTTGGACTTTTCAGCCCCAGAGTTCACTCCATTCTCCTATATTGCACCCATTTTAGCATATGTCCTTATGGAATTAGGTGACTGTAAAACCGAACACCCCAAGGCACACCTCAATATGTGTCGGTGTCTGCAGGATAGGGTGAAGAGAAATAACATGAACGTTATGGATGATGACCCAAATGCATACCCTAATGCCTGTCCGTCTCTGCAGGGTGGAGGTGGGGTTGGTGTGAAGTTCAATACTTCACTGCCATTGCTATTCTGCATCTCTCTAACTCCTGCATTTCCAATGCTAATACCAGCAAGCAAACATTCGGCATTGACAAATGCTTGTTTAGATTAAATTTGCACCAGCTTAGTTGCTGCATACATGGTAAGTGTGTAGCATATGAGCTTGATGTGATTTTTAAATGATGTTCATACCAGCTTAACTGCTGCACTCATGTCATGCATGCAACACCAGAACCTGATGTGATTTTTAGAAGACGTTCCAACCAGTTTACTTGCTGCACACATGTCAAGCTTGCAGCATGTAAACCTGGTTTGCTTTTTAGACCTGGTTCGCATAGGTTCACTTTGTATATGCAAACCGCATGCAAACATTGTACAATTAAGCATGTGGCAAGCATTCTGCATGCACTCAGCACACTTACATTTTTGTAAGGGTATTAGTGCTTTCTGTCAATATGGACACAATGCTAGCAATTCCCAGAAAGAAGATTTGGGACTCCTTCATATTTTGGTTTCATTAGAGCCTGGAGCCCAGAAGTACTGAACTACTAAAGGATGCTAAACAAGTTGCGAGCCAGATTATTTGTGATGTTATATACTGGGTAACATTAGAATAAAAAATATGTCCTTGATTTGAAATTGATACAGATTTTAAGAGAAGTTCAGTCACTATTGTCTGTTAACCTCCTGCTGTTGAAAATTCTGCTGGCATGATGTTAGTTATTTGGGAAACTCAGTGATTATGGCCTGTCAACCTCCCATAGAAGAAATGGATATTTATGGTTGACACTGAGGCCTCTTGTTTGGTATTGCTTGAGCCAGGCAGCTGTTCGTCTTGGCCTTAGAGGATCTTTGAGCACTGTTTGCTTTGGTGAGAAAGAGAGTTTACTTGTGTACCAGTGACCAAAGAAATATTGTCTAAATTGGGCCCTTGCTGAATGATTAAAACCTCCAGGTGCTGAATGTAGCTAAGACAGAAAAAAGCTATGCAAGTATGTTAGATGGCTTCTCGCCGACACAGAAAGTTATGTTAAGTATGCTAGCTTAAAGTCGGCGAGGTGTTGTTTGTCAATAAGTGGAGGCCTTGTGGACAGGCTTCTTGGTCCTGGTCACAGTTTGCTTTATGGTATTACTTAAATGCAAACTGGAGTCAAGATCCCTAGGATTAATTCATGAGATATGGCCAGGCTTGATAATGCTTTTGTGGGGCCTAGAAGTTGACCTTTAAACTCTGGGGGTTGAGATGAATAATTAAAGAAGGTCCTTGGAAACTATTTTTCAGTTTATAGGGTGCTTTAGAAGGCTCTTTTCACTGAAATGATTTTGTGCACCAAGTGTGTGTGTTTGTGTGTGTGTGTGTATGGGGGGGGGTTGCCAGGGAAGGCCTGGTGGATGCATACCATGGATTGGTTGTGTCAGACCTCTGGGTAAAGGATACTTATATCCCCACAGAAGGGGTGTGGGCGAGTTAGGTCTTGGGCCAACTGCCAAGGCCTGGATCTGAGCATGAAACAAAATGACCCAGTGTGGGAATATGAGACTAGTCACAGAACCCTAGTCTAACTAGCTGACTATGTCTAACCTGGGGGGTCATGTAAGAGATACAGAGCAGCATGGCACTGCAGGGTGTCCATTTTGGCCCTGCTGAACTGGCAGGGTCAGGCTGGTAGTACATATTGGCTCATTTGGGGTCAAACGACAATGGCCTTTTAATCCAGATTGGGACTACGTAGTTTGTAATGCTGACCTCGATCTTTGGTTAAGGAGCATGAGATTTCTGACTTGGTTTTACTCCGAGATGGGGGCATATTAGTGGTGTCTCTGAAAGAGGTTTGCTCTGGACAAAGTGGTTAGTGCTCCCTGGGAGAGCCTGGGCAGGCTTCTTTGTGAACAGTAGTACAGGTTGGCTTTCTTTGGCTCTTCTCTTAATTACTTTAATATAATTAATATTATATTGTGGAATGCATTTCAGTCAAGAACCGTCTTTCCTGGCTGAGGAAGTTACGAATATACACATTATCATGATAAATAAAATTTTAAATGTTTTCATCTGAAATATTAAGTGCTCATGTCATTAATTGTAAGAACTGTTTGCACTGTGAAAATGTTTTACTTAACAAGCTCAGTAGTTCAATATGCAGATGATACTGTCATCTTCCGAGCCAGGTCCACACCACATGATCTGGGCCCTCACCTACAAGGGGACCTAAACACACTGGAGGCCTGGCTCACATCAAACAGAATGATCCTCAACACAGCAAAAATGAAAGCCATGTTGTTTGGTCCTAGATCCCTTGGCCAGGATCAGACCAATTCCCTAAAACTTACTACCCTTGGTGATAAACGAATAGACATAGTTGACAACATAAAATACCTAGCGCTAACTATTGACCAGGGTCTCACCTTTAAGCCCCACGTTGACCAGGTAACAAGGTCTATCCACGTCAAACTTGCCATCATGTACAGGCTAAAAAAACAACTTATCCCAGAGGCTAGATGAGCAATTGCCTCCAGTGTCCTCCTACTCACATTAACCTATGCTGCCCCAGTAATCCAGGGCATGGCAAAGGGCAAGGTTAGCAGGCTTCAGGTCCTGTACAACAAGGTCATGAGGTTTGTGACAATGTGTCAACCAAGAAGCCACCCCTGCATCTCACTAGCCCAGCTGCAATGGCCTTCTTTCGAGGCTCGTCTACAATATCCCCTGCTCTGCCATGCATACAAATTGCAGAGCCCGGCGGCCCGCCAAGCTTAACAGGAATAATCATGGCTAAGCCTAACCCTCGAATGCTCAGGACCTCAGGTCGGTCCCTACTGGCAATCCCCAGAATCAAAACTCACAAGGGAGGCAATTCCTTCACTCTCGGAGCCCCTAAACTGTGGAACACTCTCTCACCTCTAGTACAGGAAGCCCCCTCACTACCAATCTTTCGCACTAGGCTTAAGTCCCACTTGCTCAGGCAAGCTCATGCCACTGTGAGGGTATAGGATAATCACCCCTGATCCTAATCATAACACCCATCCCCCTCTCTTCTCACCTTAACCTACATTAAATCATGCCTTAAATCCTTAACTCTTTCAAGTGTTGCACTTATGGTCTATGATTTGAATAATTGCCTGTACTGTTATCCTCATTATCTTGTCTACTTCTCGTAACCCTGTATCACCTGACTGTATGTATTGTATTGTATTGCTTCTTGAGCACCTGATTGCATGTATTGTATTGCTTCTGTTCCCTGGGTCGCCCCTGAAAAAGAGACCTTCGTGGACCCAGTGGGCCAACCCAGTCATCAAAATTCAACAAATAAAATAAATAAATAAGGATTTTCACTAATGGTTTTATTAACTGCTAGTAGTTTCTTCTGCTACTATACTGAAGGCAGGTTGTCTGTATTTATATGTACTTTTTTTTATGGTCGATGCTATGTATGCTTTATCTTGTATTCATATCAATAATTTTGTAATGACTTGAAACAGTTGAACAAATAAACTAAACTACTACTGAGGGAGTGAGGTAAAAGCCTGGACAGTATAGTCACTGTGTCGGTTGTGGGAGTGGGCTGTACTGAAAGTCTATCAGCAACTGGTGGAGCACTGCTTGCATATAATTTGTCTGACTGAACCCTTGCCTCCTCAAGACCTCATTCCTGTCTCCAAATAAATCCATTCATACTTGTTTACATTATTGACTCTCTACATTATTTGTAGAGTCTTATGGTACTTTTGGGTCAAACTGTTCTTGCATTGTGTGGGAACTGAGTTCTACTCATGGAGACCACAGTGGATTGATACTCCTTTATGAAAATGGAATATTTTGCAATATATTGAAAAATATGTGCTAATGTATGTCAATACACTGAGAAATACATTGTCCCAATGTGATATATTATATATTATGAAATATATTTTTTAAATATACTGACATAATATATTCTAACTCATAGTATGCAAAAATATATGTCACTGCATCAAGAAATACATTGACTCAATTAAATATAATATACAGTGTATTTCAGCATATACTGAAGCTATATATTTATAATTAAACTGTAAATTATATAATGTATGTTAAATATATTAAAATAATACATTTTATTAAAAAAAAAAGGAAAATATTTCCATACACTGGAAATTATGTTGAGTATGTCAATATACTGAATTGATGAAATACATTAAACAATATATTTCAGAAATATATAATCATAATGTATTTATGCCTCATACATTGCTTGAGATCATATCAATCTATTTAGTAATACAGTCTGAAATATACTATTAGTATATTTCAAAATATATACTGTATTCCTTGTATATGTTACATATATTTTTTATATATGTTACAAATATTTTTTGTAAATGCTTAGTCTCATCCCATGTGTATATTTTCATAACTAATTTGCATATTTCAAAAACATAGTTGATTAGCCCCTCAGTCTTTCCTCATATAATTAAGTGATCAAGCCCTCTCACCATCGTTGTCGCCCTCCTCTGTACTTTTCATCATCTCCACATCCTTCCTGAGGTGTAACCTCCAGAACTGGACCCATACTCCAGGTGTGGCCTGACCAGCTGGGTGTACAGGGGAACTATGACCTTTCTCCTCCTGCTGGAGATCGCTCTCCCTGTGCAACCCAGTATCCTGCTGGCTCTTGACACTGCCCCTCCACGCTGCTTTCCTGCCTTCAGGTCCTGTGAGATGATGATGCCTAGGTCCCTTTCTTCTTCTTCTGTTACCTGCAGGGATCTGCTTCCAATCTGGTACTCCGCTTTCCTGTTTTTTCTGCCTAAATGCATGATCTTACACTTTGCTGTACTGAATGAAAATTTATACTCTTTGGACCACTTCTCCAACCTTTCCAGAGCTCTAAATATCATCTCCCCCAACCCCTCCTGTGTGTCCACTTTATTGCAGACCTCATCCTCCCTTCCAGACCATCCACTATGTCCTCTACAAAGACATTAAACAGAAGAGGTCTTAACACTGATCCTTGGGAAACCCCACTGATGACTGCAAACTCCTCCAAGGGTGCCTTGTTGACTAATACCCTCTGTGTCCTGCCCTCTAACCAGTTCTTGACCCATCTTATTACCACCTCCCCCAACCCCATGCAACCCATTTTGTGCAATAGTCTCCTATGTGGCACCAAGTCAAATGCTTTTCTAAAATCAAGGTAGTCCATGTCCACTGAGTCCCCCTGATCCACCACCTCAGTGACCCAGTCAAAGAACTCTATCAAATTCATTTGACAGGATCTGCCCTCAGTGAACGCATGTTGCCTTGGATCCTGAAGACCGTTTGCCTCTAGGTAGCTGAAGATTCTTTTCTTGAGCAGTTTTTCCATGAGCTTGCCAGCCACAGATGTCAAGCTCACTGGCCTGTGGTTGCCCACCTCTTCCTTACCTCCCCTTATGACGGGGTACTACACACTTTCAATCATTTGGCACCACCCCTGACCTTAAGGAGTTGTTGAATAGAGTGGTCAAGGGAGCAGCCAGTACATTCTTCAGTTCCCTCATGACCCTTGGATGCACCCCATCTGGCCCCATGGCTTTGTCAATCTTCAAGTATTTGAGTTCCCTCAGGATCTCCTCCTCCTGAAATGGATTCACGTCTGCCCCTTCCCCTGCAACCTCTGCTTTTCTAAAGTTTCCCCCTTACATTCCTCTTCCTTCATGAATGCTGAACAGAAATATCTATTCAGCAATTCAGCCTTCTCCTGGTCTCCCACCATCCTCTCCCCTGCCTCATTTTTCAGACTGGGTATTCCCTTCTCTGTTTTTCTCTTTTCGCCTATATACCTAAAGAAGGTCTTGTCCACCTTCTTGACCTCCTCCTCCCCCTGCATCATTTTAAACCTCCTGAAAGTTCTTCTTTTTTCTCTGATACTTTTCTCCACTTCATCATTGAACCACAGAGGCTTCCTTTTTCTCACCCTCTTCACACAGAGGTCTATGGCTCACACTATGGACCCCTTTATGGAGTCCTACATTTCCTCCACCCCCCCAAGCTTCCTCACTTCTTTTAGTGCCTGTCCAACATATTCCCCCATCTGGCTAAAATCCGCCATTCTGAATTTGTACCAAGGTTGTCCCCCACAGTTACCTCCCCTACTCTGTCTCCATTTTTTAAGCACCACATCTAACACTGCCCCATCCCTAGTTGGTTCCCATACCATCTGACTGAGTAAGGCAACTTAAAGGTAGTCCAGAATCACCCTGCTTCAGGGTGATGCTGCTGACAACATGTCCCATGCCACATCCGGCATGTTGAGATCCCCCATCAGCAGTACCTCACCCTGAGTTGCCATCCTTAGAATCTCTTCCATCATCTGGTTGTCCACCCTTTCCTCCTGCCCTGGTGACCTGTAGACCACTCCAGAGAGCACCACCTCACCCCTCCCCATGGACAACGAGACTCATAATGCCTCTGTGTCCCCCCACCTGCCCTGTATTTCTGTTGCCTGAATCCCTTCCCTCACATAAAGTGCCACCCCCCCCAACTGACCCTGTCCCTTCTAATCAGTGTATACCCTAGTATGTTCATGTCCCATTCATGCCCTCCATGGTACCAAGATTCAATGATTCCCACCAGGTCTAAGTCTGCTTCAGCCATGACTGCTGCCAGGTCCAGGACCTTGTTGCCCAGGTTCCTGGTGTTTGTGCACATGGCCTTCCATACTCCAGTCACCCTGGTGCCCTCCCCTGTCCTAACTCTTCTCACCACCCTGACTCTTCCCTCCCATAGCTCCCCACTGGGCATCTCATTCTCTTAAGGGGCAGAGTGCCCCCCAATGTCAGCTGCTCTGTTTTGGCGATTAGCTTGCAGCACCCCCCCAACTCAGTTTAAATTGTAGTATTTTTCAATGAACTTGCCCATTTTCCCTTTCAGCACTTCCTTCCCCTACCTGTTTAAGTGTAGCCTATCTGGGGTGAATAGGCTTTCATTCTGGCATGTGGTCCCCCAATCCCCCACCAACCAAAAGCCTTTTTGGGCACTCCATCCAGAAAGCCAGCTATTAAACTCTGTTATCCTCGGCTTTCTCTCTGGGCTAGCTCTCAGAACAGGTAGCATCTCAAAGAACACAACTGATCTGAAACTCAGGTTGCTACAGAACCTTGCTAATGCTTCAAACCTGGCCTACACTGCCATCAAACTGTGCCCGCAAGGTTGTTTGTTCCCAAGTGGAACACCAGGCGGGTTCTCTCATCCTGTATTTTCCCCCAGGAGGGGATATGGTGAATCACCTCTGCTGCTGTCATGCCTGGTAAGCAATTTACACAGACCTTGCCCCCTCCACCCCCAGCCAATGCCTCTGACAATGGAGTCCCTGACAATTAAGACCTTGTCCTCCACCCTTCTTGAACTGGATCCGCACCCGGCTGGCTATCCTGCCGCCCTCTCACCCTTATCATCCCTGCATCCTATCTTCTTCACCCCGATGCCTCCTGCCCCTTGGTTTCCCTTTTCCTCACCCTTGTAGTCAGTCCCTTTCTGGGACTACCCCTGGACTCATCCCTGTAGCCCCACTGCCAATTGCACAGGATCATAATGTTGCAAGACATTATGCCGCATGGCAAAATCATGCTGCCAATACAGCGTGATTTCTGCCATGAAGCATAAGTCTTTCTTTTGCCCCCCACACCCCTCGTTATGGGGGACTGTGCCCCCGAACCCCCCAATAAAGATTCTCAACTCCGGGGGGGGGGTTCCTCAGGGAGCGCACAAAGTCCAAAAAAAATAAAAGGTTCTGGGACTGGGAATCAAACCCTGTCCCAGACGCAGTGCCTGGGTTCCTGCTAATGTGGCTCAGTCCAGTGAAGACAGCGCGTATGGTCAGTGCTCCCTCCATAGCTCACCCCAAGGCCCCAGACAGTATTAAGTAGTTGTTGGGTCCCCTCCTGATCCCTGATATCATAAGAAGGCAGTCAAAAACCAGGATAGCAAGTCAGATCCCCCTTCCTAACCCACAGCATGCATTTTGCTTATACAGTCACACAACAGTAAGTGCACAGTCTGCTCCCCCAGGAGGAAAGGGTGAAGTGGACTACTTTATGTCATCAATGATACAGACTGCTCCACCCCATCCATCCCGAGGGCATACACCACATGATTACACATGAAGGGAATGTACTCCATGAGTAAGGGAGGAGGGACCAGCTAGCTAGACTGGTTTTTGATTACCACTGGCCCTTCAAAATCATGGATTGGAGGTTAGGAGATTGTCCAGCTATTAATCAGTGCTATTTTGGGGACAAAGAGTTAGACTATGGAGGGGGACTGATTATAAATGTGGTGTTGATTCTTGGCACAATGCCAGAAACCAGCAGTTCTTATACCAAAATAAGTCTCGAAAGAATGGGAAGGGGCGGGGGGGCCTGTTCACATGTTCAAGAGTCACTGGGCTGAGCTGGGCTAGTCCCATGGCCACCCCTCCTATCTCCTGTCATTTCTCAGCCTCCACACTCTCTCCCATCCTCCCAGAGATTTGTTTTATACATATAAATATATATATATTATATATATATATATATATGTAAAACTGTACTTGCATGTATTTGAACTTGTAAGTTTGGAGGACTAGACTGTATTCCTAATTTTGTGCTGAGTTTCTGTAACCACATTGGGTATTTCTGTGAACAGTCACTTTCAGGTAATTTCTCCACCCCCCACCCCCCAAATTTCAGCATCTTTTATTTCTTCTCTTTGCAGACCCAGCCGGCACCTAGCTTGCTGCCTGAATCCCTCCCTACAATTTAAACTCCCATTATATGTGACAAAGCTTCTTTGTGAATTGCAAAGCAGGACACCTCACTCTGTTTTTGGTGCTATATCTAACCCCAGCTTGTCCATTCTTCTCAGGCATCCTCAAAGCCCTTTGGGCTAACAGCGCCACAGATGGGGGTCTAAATGCCTACATGGCGAGAAGAGCCTGCTGCCACACTCCCCGAGCCCTTGCTAGCAGGTACAGCCTGGACAGAGTCCTGGGAACTCAAGGCTGCTTGGCTGTCTCTGTAAATTTTCTAAGGACAATTGCCTTTATCTTGGGACAGTTCTTATTGGCTGTCTGTGGAACACAAGCTCCATGTTTGGTTCCTCATCCTGCCAGGCTTTTCCAAATTCCTCCTGACTGGACTATGTCACTACCATCGGCCAGCTTATTTAACCTTTTTTCCCCCAATCCAGTATTGCCTCTGATATCTGGTCTGTTTTAATACTCAGTGCTCAATTTCTTCAGTTTAAAGTTTTTTTTTGTTTTTTTTGGTTTTTTGTGCTGACTTTTCCATTAGCAGATTATATCTTTTAGCCACTAGAGGGCCCAGTTATAAGCACACTCAGGGGTGTCATTTCAGCAAAATCGTAGGGGTAGCAAGATGGGGGGGCACAATGTGGGTGGGGCCACAGTGTGGGCGGGGCCAGAAAGGGTGGCATTTGCTTTATTTTAATAAACGCACAGCAGTAAAAGCAGGACAGGTACCCATGCTCTGGTATCCAGGTAGTGTAAAGTACATAAATAGAAACATCATCATTACCAGGTGGCAAGATACCAGAGCATGGGTATCTGCATTTACTGCTGTGTGTTATTAACATAAAGCAAAGTTGCTGGAATTGAAATATCAGAGTTTCTTGGAACATCTGTGATGCACATTTGCTTGTGGATTTTTTGAACTGGGCGTTTGTAGAGTGCTGAACAATTTTGCTACTTTTATAGCTCTGTATCTTCTATGCTGATTCATCTCAATAAGGGCACCCCATGCGTGTGACATTGAGCCACTGCTTTAATTGTGCTTTACAAATCAAACCAGAAGATGACATGCCAGTGACTGAAAAATACTCCCCAAGGTGGTCCAACAGCAACCCATGGACCACAGTGTCAAAAGCTGAGGAGAAATCAGGGAGAACAAGAACTGACTGTTTTCCTCTATCCCTCGACCTGAGAAGATCATTGCTCACCCTGACCAATGCAGTATCAGTACTGTGTTTGAACCTAAATCTGGACCTGAGAGGCTCACAGATGTCACAGGCAGTGACCAGGCTGGAATTACATGGTCATGGGCCCTGTGCACAACAGTACCCATGGGCCCACTTCCGGCTTCATGTCACCCTATTCTTAAGGTGGCATGGTGGTGCCCCACCAACAAACTTAAGATGCTTTAATTTCCTGTAAATATATACATAATAAAGTAAATTTATAAGTTCTTGGAAAATAAACCTCTTAAGCAGATCATTACGAAAGCAGCATTCAACTAAACCAAAGCTGAAACTCTGTTGGGGCTATTTGAATCACCTCTGCATTGACCTCTCAAAAATGTACCTTAAATAAACATTCTGTATTTAAGTTTATTAATGAAGTGCTGTGCTGATAAAATATACAACTATTTTCTATTGTTATAAAATTGGGAAATTACTTAGCATGCTATGCTAATTATACAGTAGTTTATGTAGAGGAAATAGACTAAAGCCAGAATACTGTAGAATAAAAAAAAAATGTTTACCAAGAGCTGTACAGTTGCAAGTAATGAGGTAATGGACTCATCTCTTCCATCTGGAAACCCAAATGGGAACTTGCTGAAAACTGGGCCACTGGAACAGACCAGAAGAGACTAATAAAAGCCAGACTGGCTATTCTGGCCAGATCAGATGCAAGTTGCACAAATATTGCTGGTCTAGTCAATCAGGCAGGATGGAACAGTCCGACATGTACTTATCTGGTCCTGTCTGGTTCCGGTGGTCTGGGATTTAGTGAAAACTAAGACACTGGAGCAGGACAAGACCAGTAAAAGCCAGATGGACTGACATAAGTCACATAACTTGTGCCTGGTACCGCTGGTCCAGTTTTTACCAGTTTGGTCAGGTCCTGTTCAGTGGCGTTTTTAGGCAATCCCAGAATGCTAATAATATTAACATTTAGAATAAGCCATGGCAGTGAGTGGTGGTGGTGTTGTTGTTGTTGGAAAACAGCACTTCTGTGTAAATCACGAATTCAGTGGGAAGATTTAAGGAAACAAATATTGCATTTGGTATTTAATGGAAACCGGTGCATTTTGTTTTCCTGTATATATCTCTTGTTCAGCATACTTACAGAGGTTGGCGTGAGATGACCTGTGGGACATCAATGGCACACTCCTGACATAACTGCCTATATTGAAATCCCCCCCCCCACCAAAAACACACACTTCGTATCGGAACACAAACACTTGCCAGATCTGTATGCCCACTTCAGAACTGGTGGGAGGGAGGAACTTGGTGGACTGATGATGCTTTCCAATACTGTCATATTTAGAAAGACAGACTAACAGCAGGACGTTTTTATGACAAGAAAGGGGCCATCTGCAGTTACTTTACTTGCTTTTGCTTGCCTTAATTCAATTGCATTTGCATCCTTACCTTTATCACTTTATGGCTTCTGGACTGCCGCCTGCCCTTCTGGGAGTAAAAGATGCTTCTTGCAGCTGCTTAATGTTGCTCTCCACACTCCGGACTGTTCGCTCACCTCACCCACCGCCTGGTGTAAGTAACCGCTGCCTATTGGAAAAAAAGTGAAAAATCACTCGAGTCTCGCCTCTCGCTCAGTCGCTTGCACTCTCTTCAACTTGTGGTTGGGTAGGGTTCCTGGGTTTTTTACACTGCTGCTGTTCCCTTCCCGCTCATTCCAATTTGTCAGGGACCCTTGCCTCTCATGCCATGGCTGGCAACAGGATGTATATCGGGGTCGTGAGTGGGGAGATGGGGGGCTGAGAGGAAGCACGCAGTGCGCGCCAGGCACCACCAGACAAGCACAGATTCCCTGCTGTCAAGGATTGCATTTTCATCTATGAATACAAGTACAGTCAAGGAAACAGGCTGACTTCAAAACAAAACATTTAAGGCAACCTGCTGTACTTAAAGAACTGAAGGAGACTAAGTAGCCCCCCCCACCCAGTTAATTCTTCAATTAGAAATGACATTATTGCCCATAAAAAAATAACTGTACATGTATTTCAAAAGATAGATGCAGCGCAATCCACCTGTTAGCGCCAATGCAATGTTTATTCAAAATCACTGCATTCTAGTTTCTAAGAAGTGGCTGCTGAAACACCTCCTCTCTCCTCTCTCCTCCATGCTCCACACAGCACAAATTGCAAAGTGAACGGGCACTGGCATGTAACACTGGGGACTGGGAGGCAAAAAAAAAGTTGTTTTTTTTTTAATTCGGCCGGCCGGCCAGTGGCAGCCAAGTGTCCATTAAGCCAGATGGCAAGGGCAGGGGTCACAAGCCCTGTCATAGGGGTTACAAAATTTTCATAGCGGTTGCGAATGCGACCCCTGGTGACCCCTAAATGACGCCCCTGAGCACACTTACCCAATACAATCCTCCTGACTGTCACATCATGTTGTCCCTCCCTGCACTGCAGTTTCTGCTTCTCTTACTCTCATCCCTCTTTCCACTTTTCTTCCTCCCTGGAGCTTGCTTCCCCTCTCCCCCAGCAGCATCCTGCTTGGCACTGCCTATCATCACTCAGGTACTCTCCATCATGAGCTTGCCCCCCCCCCGGGTGCTCCCCTCTTCAAATGAATGGCAGTCCCCGGCTACCACTGTACACAGGTCCTGGACACTCTCATCACTCTCTCACGTGCCATCTCTCTGGGATCATTGCCACTAACCTAATGTAAATTCCTGCAAAAAACGGGCATGTAGACTCACGTTCAGGGACTTACACTGGTGCACCCTGAAGCTTGTGCTCCTCCTCCTGCTGCTGTCAGAAAACATCCATCCTAACCCTGGCTCAATCACCTCTAGCTCTAGCTACCAGGAAAAACCCTCAGGAGCACTCTCCATAGCATCTCTCAACATCTGTAGTCTACTCCCCAAGCTGGATGCCCTACAAATCTTTACCAATCAGCACAGCCCAGATATTCTGGCAGTTGTAGAAACCTGACTTATACCCAAAATCCCTGACCTGGCTATCGCTCTTCCAGGCTACAATGTTTTCAGGCTGGACCAGAAGTCCAAAAGAGGTGGTGGATGTGCAATTTACCTTAAAGATTCGCTACTGGGACACCCCATTACTACCCCCCTTCCAGCCACTGCTGCGCAGATTCTCCCTATCAGAATCTTATTAGGTGCCCATAACAAATCCCTCACTGTTGTCTCAGTGTATATCCCACCAAAAGAACAAGGGAATGGCCTTAATGCTGTCTTGGAAATCACCAGGTCCCAACCTCCTGACTGAAATGATTCTGCTTGGAGACTTTAATATAAACTTGCTCACGTCTGATGCAGGGGTCCGTAAGGATGCCATCTCATTGGCCAATCTCACCCAGATGGTTATCTTTCTGACCAGGAAAAACAACAAATCCAGCACCAGCACCCTCCTGGATTGGATTCCTACCAGACACCCAACTCGTATCACAAATACCTCAGTCCTCCCTGACTCGCTTAGCGACCATTCCCCTGTCATCTGTGAATGGTCAAACAAATTCCGCAAGCCCCCTCCCAATATCATCACTAGCAGAGTCCTACCATGTGAGCAGTTGTCACACCTTAAAGCATGCCTCAACCTCCAAGACTGGTCCCCAATCGACAAAGCAACAGATGTAAATACTACGCTGGATTACTTCATCAGCACTTTCAATGCAGTCTCTGACTCCTACACTCATTTTAAAAATGCCAAGTCAAAGCCCTTTGCAATCCATGGCTCTTGGCTGATCTCTTACGTCAACTAAAATCTAGAGATCACTTCTGGGATCTGACCAGAACCACTGGTAAAAAAAACTGACATCCAAACCTATAAATGTGCATGGAATGACTGCACCAAATATATCTGGCAAAAGAAATCTACCTACCTAAAGAACGCTCTCACGGATACCTGGGGTAACGGGAAGGCATTTTGGAACAATATTAAAGAGGTCACTGGGAAGCAGCCAAAAACCTCCCCTTCCTTGCTCAACATAAATGGGTCTACTACGCTTGACCCTAAAATCATAGCAAATACCTTCAGCATCGTATTCACTGATCTCAGCAGTGTTCTCCCTTCTGACTTTTTCAAGGACTATGACTCTCCCTCTCCTCCCCCAATGACTCCTCCTCCTCTAGCCACCAGTCTTTTTACTTCAAAGCAGTCAAGATGCATGATGCCTGTAAATACATTACCAAAGCCATCACCAAATCCAGATCCAGCAGTGATACACCTGACGTTAAACTGCTGTCCCTCACCCTTGATGAGGTGTTACAGCCACTGATGTATATTTTCAACCTCTCACTTAGGTTCAGCCAGTTCCCTGACAAATGGAAATCCGCCACTGTTACCTCTGTCCATAAAAGTGGTGTCAGGGCCACTCATGAAAACTACCGTCCAATCTCTATATTGCCACCCCCCTCTCCAAGGCCCTTGAACATATTGCAGCAGATCAGCTCACAGATTTCCTGGACAAATACAATATCCTATGCTCACAACAACATGGCTTCAGGAAAGGACATAGCACCTCATCTGCCCTACTAGAGTTCTCTGGCATTCTTCACAGCTCACTGGATAATGGTCAGTTAATTGGGTCCGTCTTTATCGATCTGACTAAGGCGTTCAACAATGTCCATCACCATCTACTGCTTGTGCAAATTCTGAAAGCTGGGCTATCTCCTGACTCCACTGCCTGGTTCAAAAGCTACTTGGAGAACCGGTCTCAAAGAGTAAAAATTGCAGATGTCCACTCTGATACCAGGCCTGTTCGCTCAGGTGTCCCCCAGGGATCCATTCTGGGCCCCCTACTATTCAGCTTGTTCCTGAACTCCCTTCCAAATTCTTGCTCTGAAACAATCATCCTCTAAGCAGATAATGCTGTAATTCTTGCCTCCCACAAGGATCCTAAGCCTCTACAAGAGAACCTTCAGCTTGGCTTCACATCTGTTGAAAATTGGTTCTCAAATCACTATCTGGTCCTCAATAATAAGAAAAGTCTATAATGTTCAGCAGCTGTCATAACAAGCATAAGCTGCACCCCCTATCCATCAAAACCAGTCATGGAGTCACCCTGGAACAGGTTCAAGCCTTTAAGTACCTTGGGATCACTCTAGACCCTCATCTAACTTACAGTGCCCACATTGACTCTGTAGCCAAAGCAGCAAATACTTGCCTTGGCCTTCTCTTCCGGCATAGGCAACATCTTACTCCAGAAGCCCTGACTGTCACTGTTCAGAGCTCTATTGTCTCCATTATTGACTATGGGCTTATCATCTATGGCTCTGCCCCCGCTACCACTCTTAGACGCATATCCACTTCACTCAATAAGGCCTGCAGACTTCTCACTGGATCCCACCACCTCTCTGCAGACTTCTCACTGGATCCCACCACCTCACACATACGTGCAACCTTTATGCACAAACTGGATGGCTGCAACTCACCAATTGGATAAAGTACCTAACCCGCACTATGACGAAGAAAATAACTATGGGCCTTGTACCCCCTGAAGTGTGTGCACTCCTGCACCCTAGCAATGACACCCGCTCAACCAGGGGGTCTGAATCACAGCTCCTGCAGGTTCCACGTTTTCATACCTCACAAGGTCAAAGATCTTTTGCCTACAGGGCGCCCAGCTGGCTAAATGGTCTAAACAGTTACATCTCCTCCACTCCTGCCCTTGGTGCATTTAAATCAAGGCTACGCCTCTCTCTCACTCCCTCTAGCTCCTGTGACTGCCTCCACTAGATGACCCCATGAATATTTCCCTAACCTTATACAGTTCTCACTCCGATTAGCACTTGAATACCCATTAGCATGCACTTCCCCATGTTATGTCTACGACAATGCCTCTGGCTGCGCTCCTCCTCTATAGCTCTCTGCCCCCCCTCTACTCTTCCTCTCTCTTGCCCTCTATCCTCTCTGCACCTCATCCACTATCTCCTTGTAACCTTGCCTCCAAAACTTGTTTTGTTTCTCAGATGCTTTGTAACTCTGTTTAGTTTACACTTCTGTAACCTTGTCCTATGTATTGAATTTGTAATCTGACTTACATGTCTTATGTTTTGAATTGTAACCTGACATGGAACCTTTGTAAAAGAGCCCTGGTTCAAAGGTATTGTAATCCTAGACCTAATAAATAACAAAAAATAAATAAATAAAATAGTTTACCTGTTACTAACTGCATTGATCTGTCTAATAATTGTTCCTCTGCACCCTGACTCTCTATTAAAGCTTCAGATAAAGGAAAACAGAGGGTACATCCTTATATTTTGTTTAGAAGGTATAAATACTTCTTGACAGAATTCTCACTTTTATTCTTGCAACTTTATAGGTTCAATTTATCTTTTTTTTTTTATGCAGTGTTTGTATTTTAGTTTTTGCCTCTGTTTTAGAGTGTCATACTTGGTTTGTCTTCCAAGGGGTTGAGATGCATAATCAGCTCCTTAGTAGAGAATATCAGACATGTAGAACCCCCATATTCAAAAAGTTAGTGTGGGACTAACTGAATCGGTGCCTGTGCTAACCTGAATTAGCATCGGTGTGCTGGGTGGGACCATATTCAGAGGCCCTTGGAGTGCTGCCCAAACCCGACAGTATGATCATGCTAACCATATTGCTGCACTGATGCAAATGAGGGAGTCCCTCATCCATAATGGTACAGCAGTGTATTCAAATGGCTTCAGTGGTGCTAAGCAGCCCCCAGGTTCGCACTATTTACCACTGCTGAAAAAATGTCTTAATGCAGTGCTACAGCTGTGCCCCCCAAAGACAGGGCGAGTTTACTGCAGCCACCCACCTGTGTCTAGTGGACCCCCAATCATCCCTTTCATTCACTTTATACAGCTGCCTTGGTGTTTAGTGAACCCCTTTCTCCCCAGTTGCCCCTATCATCTATTGTATACAACTGCCTTGGTATTTAGTGGACTCCACTTCCCCTGATCGCCCCGTCATCCACTGTATACAACTTCCCTGGTGTCTTGTTGACCTCCATCCCCCCAATCGCCCCTGTCATCCGTTGCATACAACTGCCCTGGTGTCTAGTGGACCCCCCTCTCCCTGACTGTCCCTGTCATCCATTATATAAAACTGCTCTGGTATCTAGTGGAACCCTTCCTTCCATTTGGCCCAGGTCCCATACATGTGTAATGTAGTGCCCCAGGGAAATTGGGAGCACCACAGAAAATAGGGGATCCTCAGAGATATGAGGGGTCAGACAGTTATGGGGACCCTGGCAGCTTAATGGGGAACCCTTGAAAAGCTTTGGTGACCCTCTGAAACACAGAACAGGCTCAACTCCAGCAGACAATCCCAGAAGTCTAAATTCAGGGTTTTAAAAGGAAAACCATTTTTATTTCTTTCTTTCCTCCCTCTTCCCCCTGCTCAAGACTGACACCCAGCCAGCCAAACCGGCTGGGCAACATTCCTGTCCCCAGTGGAGAAGGAAGCCAGGCTGAGCCCTCTCAGCCAATCCCTGTGGCTAGGGGAGATTCAAATCTGGAGATTTTTTTGTTTAAGCCACTGACCCAGCTTCTGGAGGCTGACCTCTGGACGAAGGAGACAATCCCCTGGCAGGTAGCCAGGACCGCCCCAGCCTAGAGGAGGCTCTTCACAGACTGGAGAGAGGAAGAAAGAGTTTGACCAGGGAGGGTGAAGGACAGCAGGGCAATGGATGTCGGCTTCCCTGTTAGGAGGTTGAAGCGAATCCCCTGGGTCCCTTTGGTATAACTCCCTCCAGAAGATCCCCTGTAGCAGCCTCGGTCGGTTTTTGTAGAAGTCTACCGTCTAGTCGGGTCCCCCAGTGTGTCAAGTCAGTTCATTTGGCCAGGAAAACGACCCAGTGAACCTTCCATGCAGCAGTCTCCAGGAGAAGAAGCCTTATCACTTCTTGGTTGTGCATTCCCCAGAGGACAGAAATCTTGGTTGAACTCCAGGGGCTCCTGCACACACCTCACACCTCATCCAGAAGTCCTCCGGTGTCTCTTCTTCAACCCAGGGAAGGTCCCCAGGAAGCCCAGTATCACCTGCACCCACTTCCAACGACCTCCAACAACTCCAAATGTTCACCATGATGCCCCAGGTTTGAGTTGCGGGTCGTAAGTGGCAGCCAGCTGGTAGCTATGGCCCACCAAAGTGAGTCAGATTAGGGGCCGCCCTGGCTCTAGCTCGAGGGATTTAAGTCATCCGCCGAACTCGGAGTCACGTTGACCATTCTCCCGAATAGAAATTGTCCTAAGGTGGCAACAGTACCAGTGGCCTATACCAAGGCCTTGCCGAGGATTGCCAGGCTCTGTGCCCCTTCTCTGAGGTGGCATAAGTATCGGTGGCCCATGCAAGAGGCCACACCAAGGGTCACCACACTCTTGATTGTACTGAACATAGGTGACTCGTGTTCCAGTGATGCATCAAGAGGTCACACCGAAGATTGTCGGATTCTGAAGCTGCAGGGGTGAGGTGGCAAGGGTTCCGGAGACCTGCCCAGAGGTTGTCCAGTGGATCATCACACCCAGCATCCTTTTCTCGACTAGAGAGCACCTGCCTGAGGTCACCACAGTCAACATCCCCAGAGGAGGTTCTCTTCCCCTACAACCTGGTGTCAACACCCATCCTCGACTAGGCACTGCCCTGTCAACATTGCCTCAGTGATGCCACGAGTCACCTTCTTCCCAGGGCCAGGAGGCCTACAGTGTTTTACTGGTTTTTGGTTCACTGGGGGATGCCCCATTTTATGGCCTGTGTAGGAAGCGCTTCCTTAGGTTCACCCTCAGCAGTCGGACGACCAGAATACTAGAAACCCAGGCTTGGTGCATCGGATCGCGACACCTTTAAGACTTGAATAACCTGGACTTTTGAAGGACATTAGTGGGGCCAGTTTGTGGTCCCGGTAACCTTATTCACTCTTTCTTATGTGTATAGTGGTAGTGAATGCTAAGTCTTTTCTGTGCGCTCCAGCTGTGGCTAATAAACCTTGCATCTTGGCTCTAGAGTACATCTCCAGCCTCTCCTTCCAGATTTATCTGGCATCCCCCTAAACTATAGGGATACGAACCACCACAGCTCGTCCACCACAGTAACGCACTTAGCCCCCCCATGCGACTAACACCTCCCTACTTGCCCACTCACTGACTACTCCCAGCCCTGAACCCCCTCACCCTGCTTAACACTCATCACAACTGCCTTGGACTGCTCAGCAGCTGGCACTACCCTCCACTCACCTCCTCCATCGGACACTAACTAACAGTCACAGAGCATGATCACAAGTACCACAGTCACACTGTCTGAGTATCAGATGGCGGCTGGCTGAAGAGGTGAGAGGAGAGCTGTGCCAGCCGACAAGCTGACCTACAAAGTTATGGAGAGTTTACCGATATGTGTGTGTGTTGGGGGGGAGGCAGGGAGTTCTCAGCAGGCAGTTGGAGAGGTGTCAGTTGCACAGGGATTGGTAACGCTTAGTGGGGGTCCCAACCCACCAGGGCTTTACATACACATGGGATCTGGGCAAATGGGGGACAAGGTCTACTAGACACCAGAACAGTTGTGTACAACAGATGATGGGGCGATTGGGGCATGGGGAGTTCAGAAGACAGCAGGGCAGTTGTATACAGCTGATGACAAGGCAATCTGGGGAGAGGGGGTCCACTAAACACCAGGTAATTGTTACTGCTGCTGCTCTGCATCAACACTAGAGGTCCACTGCACCAATGCAAATGATCCCATAATGGACATGCAGATGGCCCCTTAGTGCCTTGCATGCCCATTGAGGTCAGTTGCATGCTGGGCTGAATATAGCCCACAGGAGCCCTTGTGTTATTCTGTTTTGGGCAGTACTACATCTCATGGACCATATGCAACCTTGAGCCATTCTGGCACAGTACATATCCACTTAGCACTGTGCCGACATGGCCCGATGTTCAGTCAGTTATCAAACTCTGTTAGTGTGCACTAACTGACTGATTATAGCTCAGTCAGCTGTGCACTGTTTTTGGCGCAGTGCTACAGGCTGCGCTGCATTTGCAGCTGGCCCTGAATATGGAGGCCTAACTGTGTAACCTGGAAGGCTGAGAGATGGAGAGCATGCTGTTCCCCCGCCATTCTTTTTCAGAACCACTGTGGAAAAAAACAACAACTTCTAGACACCAAGGTTAAACCTATCATTCACAGTAACAGGAAACAGTACATTACAAACCTAGTGTAACTTCTTATGATGTTAACCAGTCACTTAGAATAGATCTCTTAAGGAAAAAAAAAAAGAGCAAACTGCTGAGACCACAGGAATAGTCAAGTAGTTTTGATGCCTTTAATGAGGAAATGATTCAGATCCAGGAACTCTGGCAGGGTGAGGCCCTGCTTACACAGGGATGGAGGAGGCTGAAGCACTCAGTTCCCTGCAGAGCAACATGGATTGCTAGGCTGTGCCAGCTAGAGAGGATCTGCTCTCCTGCTTTCATGTTCTTTGTTTTTTTTTCTTCAGATTGCAGAGTCACGAGACACACAACATAGCCTAAGGAGCACATCAAGGAGCTTAACTACTTATTATGCACCCCTGCTAGGATAACCTTGCCATAACTATGGGGGTCAAACTTTTAACTAAAAGATTTTAGTTTTTGATGCTTGACTTAGTGCGTTTTCGGTTGAACTACACTGCATATATTCTATTTCCATCTTTCTGAGAAGTATAATAGTTGTACGTAGATATAGTACAATGTGCAGAGGATCAGGCCCCAATTTCATTCAAAGTAAGACTTACAGTAATTGGGGAATGATAGCCTGCTGCTGCAGAATATCTTGCACTAGTGATGGAGGTGGCATTACTGCTTGGGGACTTTTATTTTGATGCCTTCCACCGAGGGAAATGTTTGTCAAATGTACTCTGTTTGGAAAATTTTAACTGTCATCCCATCCAACTGTGGCCACTCACATAAGGTTTCACAGCCCCCCCCAACTGGCGGGGGAGCCAGGCACAATTTCAGACTCCTCCTAGCTCAAACAGACTTTATTAATTAGATGTTTCACCATTTCACTGTGTTCTTACTCATACTCTTGTGGGTGTGTGTTTCCTAGATGGAGACAGACTGTGACGTCTTGCAGTGTGTGTGTGTGTGTGTGTGTGTGTGTGTGTGTGTGCTTGTGCATGTGTGTGCCCGTGTGTGTGTGTGTGTTTTAATTTCTGTTATCATCTATGCCTCTATAAAGTATTTCAGCTGAGGTGGGAGGTCTGGTGGAAACTGAAAATTGCATTTTTCTGTTGTCCAAGCAGCAAGGGTCTTAGCTGTGAGTGGCCTTTTGTGTAAAATGTTTTTGAACTCACAGTACAAACAAGTGGGTGTGGGTAGCAAATGTCTTTTGACCTAAAATGTGTTTTGAGCTGACTCCTGAGGCCTATAGACAACAATTTAAATGTTTAAGGAAGACACCAAGAGATAGTCGCTCTGAAATGGTACAGTACAACGAGGCAATCTACTAGAGCGAAGGTTAAAGTGTGCAAAGGCTAGCTCTGTGGAACAGATAAAAGATGTGTTCCTCGTGGAGCAGTTCTTAAGACTTACCAGAGGAATTAAGAATATGCCTGCTGGAGAGGACTTTGAGCTCCCTGAAGGAGACAGTTGAGATGGCTGTTCAGTTGTTATCCAGCCATGAGCCACCTATACTTTCAGTGCAAAAAACAATAGGGAAGGGATAACAAGTGTTTTTTTAAGGGAACCCTGGGAGGCAACCTAAGGGAAGCCAGCCTTTGCCCCAACAAAAAGGTAAACCAAATGTTTTCAAAAGTAAGAAGTCAAGGGAAAGCAGTTGATATATCTGCCCAATACTGGCACATCTGTCACATGACCTTCAAAAAAAATATTGCAAAAAGAGCAAGCACATCTGGAGGGAGTGACTCTGGAAGTTCCCAGCAGCTAGTGGCCTGTACCCAGAGTACAGTTCCTACTAACTCCTCTGCACACATGCACCCTGTGTTAAAAAATCAATTATGTTGCCATATTGGTCCCTGTGACAAAAGATCCAGAAAAAAAGAGATGATTTGATACCTTTTATTGGAGCAACGTAGATGTTACAAAAGAAAATAGGTGCTTGAGCTTTCGGATTACATAGAATCCTTCATCAGAAAAATGAAAGTTGGTTTGGAAGAATACATTTTCTTAAAGTCCAGATCATACATAAAAAAGCAAATAAAATTTTTTTAAAAATCCCATTGGCTTGAACGAAAATAGGATGGTAACCCAGCGATTGAGGGACACCGGGGTCTCCATTTCAATAGTAAAACAGGATCTGATTCACAATGAACAGGTCCAGCTGGACCAGTTTTCTAGAATTAGAGGAGTGACAGGTCCTGCAGTCTCAGTGCCCATGTTGTGGATTTGTCTAAACAGGGAAGGTGGCTAGGGCATACAAGAAGAAGGTGTTGTGCTGGACTTGTGTATTAATGTAATTATGGGTAATGACTTTGACAGGTGGGCCAATATTGTGTGTGTGTCACATCTCATAGTAAGGTTAGGGAACCAGATCCTGAGGGCACAGAGGGGACAGTGAAACTGGATGCACACTCTCTCCCTCCCTCCCTCAGCAGCAGGGGAAGTTGTAGCTGATTAATGAGCTGGCAGAAGCAGTTCTGAGCCACTGCTACAGACTGGGGAAAGCCCTGCCATGGGTGGCTCTACCACAGAAGAGTGTGTATTAGGGAAGGTCAGGCATGTGACTTTGGGGAGAGCTCAGCAAGCTGACCCATCCCTGCAGAATTTAAGGGGAGTTAACCACCAGGGTAGAAGGTGACTCTCAGGGTTCAGATGAAAGGGAAGAATACTGGGAGAATGTCTCCTATATCATGAGTGGGTTCCAAAGAGAAGACCAGAGGATGGGGTACTCCAGCAGATACTAGTTCCTAAGGAGTATAGTAAGCAGCTTTTGGCCTTAGACCCCAATATACCCTCTTCCGGACACTTAGGAGACAGCCATACAATATGGCGACTGACTAACAATTTTTACTGGTCTAGTATCTTTAAAGACATAGTAAACTATTGCCAGACTTGTCTGTAGTGCCAGAGGGTGGCAAAAGTTGGGAACAAGGCTAAGGCAGCTTTGATTTCCCTGCCTATAATTAAAGAGCCATTTTGGTGAGTTGCTGTGGATATTGTGGGGCCACTCAGTACCCCAAGTTGCACAGGTAAGAGGTACATTTTGTAGGAAATGAATTATGCCACAGGGTATCCAGAGGCCATGTCCTTGTCCTTCACTGAGGCAGAAAAAGTGGTGGACAAACTACTGAGATATTCAGCCAAGTGGGTTTTTCCCAGGAGATTCTGTTGGACCAGGACAGCAATTTCAAGTCTGTTCTAATGGAGATTCTTTGGGAGAAGTGTAGGGTGTAGCAGCTTTGGGCCTCCTCATACCACCCCAGACTAATGGTCTGGTTGAGTGATTTACTGTGTTGCTTAAATCTTTGTTAAAGGCATTCGCTGACCAACATGTGAGAGAATGGGACAAGTATGTAGCCCATCTCTTATTCATATAGGGAAGTCCCCCAGGAGTCCACTAGGTTCTCACTATTTGGGATGCTATCTGCCCATAGAGTAATGATCCCCTTGATTTCTAAGGGATGAATGGTTGGGTGATATTGCACCCCCAAAAGAAATCTGTTGTTGAATATGTCCTGAATTTCAGGTCATGGCTTAAGGCGCTCATGGGGCTTGTCCAGGAGAACCTAGCCATTGCACAATAGAGAATAAAGAAGTGGTATAACCATGGTGCCACAGCCCAGGAGTACAGAGCTGGGTAATGGGTGATGGTGCTCATCTCCATCTGACAGAATAAATTACAGGCAGCTTGGGAGAGTCCTTACTCAGTGGTCAGGAGGGAGAATGGTGTTAATTACATGGTGGAGCTATACAAATGGAGGTGCAAGCAGTGAATCTACCAGAGGAGGAGGCAGAAGCAGACCTGATGGTGGATCTCTGGGGAGAGAATAAGGAATACTTCTAAGTGAATGCTGTCATCCTCTCTGAGAGGCTGACTATGACCTAAGCTGCTGAAATGTGTGGGGTGCTACATACATTTAGGGAAATGTTCTCCAGAAAACCAGGGAATCCTATGCTGGTGGAGTACCACATGGATACAGGGTTCCAGGCCCCACTGAGGCAGCCACCCTACAGAGTCTGCAAAGAAATGAAACATGCCACTGAAGGAGAGAGCAAGAAAATGCTGTCTCACAGGGCAATCCAGGAGTCCAGCAGTCCCTGGCCTCACCTTGGTACTGACTCCCAAGAAGGATGGGACCATGAGGCTTTGCATTGACTACTGAAACCTCAACAGCTGCATGAATTTGGACCCATACCCCATGCCCTGGACAGATAAGTCCTAGTGAGGTTAAGGGTACCATGTACCTGACCACCATAGACCTTACAAAGGATTATTGGCAGATATCCCTGACCCCTGAAGCAAGATACAGATCAGCCTTCATCACTCCATTTAACTTATTCAAGTTTAGAGTAATGCCATTCATGATGAAGAATGCACCAACCACCTTTCAGGGGCTCATGACCCACATTCTGTCTGAGGCAGGAGACTTTGCTGTGGCATACATGGATGACACCACCATCTATAGCCAGACATAGGAGGATCACATCAGGTACATGACTGAGCTGCTGCACTTATTGAAGGTTGCAGGGCTGATAGTCAAGGTGGACAAGTGGCAAATATGATTGGCAGTGGAATCATACCTTGGACACAGGGTAGGGAGTGAGTACATCTAGCCTGCACCAGTTAAGACTACCTCTCAAAGTACAATGTTCTTTGCCCTGAGCAACATGGGTTCAGAGCTGGTCATAGTACCAATACGGCTCTCCTGGAGTTTGCCAACTTCCTCCACACCTCCTTGGACACTGGTGCCCTGGCTGGAGTGGTATTCATTGACCTGTCTAAGGCTTTTGATACCGTATCGCACCCACTCTTGTTAACTACCCTGGACCACATAGGCTTTGCCACTGGTCCAGTCTCCTGGTGCACCAGCTATCTCTCAGCTCACTCCCAATGTATGAAAGTTAGTGGAAACCTCTCCAGCACCTTTCCTATTCACTCTGGAGTCCCTCAGGGCTCTATTCTTGGACCTCTACTCTTCTACCTTTTCCTCAACTCACTACCCAGTGCCTGCATGGGCAAGATCCTGCTATATGCTGATGATGCTGTACTCCTTGCCGCTGATAGTAACCCTACGCTGCTTCAGAGTTCTCTCCAACTTGCTTTTGATTCTGCCGAATCCGGGTTCTCTGAGCGTCGACTCATAATCAACCTAAAGAAAACAAAAACAATGCTCTTCTCCCACCCCCAAAACAAGCTCAGCAAATTTCCCTCACTGTTCTTTCCACCTCAAAATCCCCATCGAACCTGTGCAATCCTATAAATACCTGGGAATTGTCTTTGACCCTGCCCTCTCTTCCATGACCATATCTCCTCCTTGAACACTGCCACCAACCGTGGCAGGGCATTCTCTACCAGCACAAAAATGTCTCCTGTGGATGCCCTCCGCCTGGCTGTCACTCTTCTGTCATATCTCTCATCGACTATGGCCTCCCGGTCTATGGGTCAGCTGATCAGACAGTGGTCAGCAAGGTCCGACTTACACTTAACAAAGCCTGCAGACTTATCACCAGTGCAGCTAGACATATGCATACATGTCAGCTGTATGCCTTGTCTTCCCTACTCAACCTGGATGAGCGGCTCATGTATCAAACCTGCCAGCTCACCTTTAAAGCACTGCATGGCCTATCTCCAACTAGCCTAACTGGCTCTATTCGCCATACTGCACCAGCGGTGAACACCCACAGCTCGTCCAAAACAGCTCTGTTCATACCAAGGGCTAGGACCTCACAAGGCCAAAGGGCATTCCCCTACAGAGCACCTACCTGGTATAACTCACTCCCTACCAGTATCTCTGACTCTCCCACATTAGCAAGCTTTAAACTCAGCCTCAGAAACCACCTGCTCATCTCACACAGGTGTTGCTGCTGAGAAGAAGAAGGGGAAAAAAAAAAGTCTTGACAATGCTCACTGAGCAGCACTCCCACCCCCCCGCTCCTGCTTCCCTTCCCCCCTTAACATCCTCCCTCCTCTCCTCTCCTCCCCATCCTTCTCCCTCTTACCATCCCCTCCTGTTCTCACCTCTAAACATATGTATTTTGCCTACTGTAACCCTCAATTGTAACTTGCTTGAATCTGTATTAACTGTTGTTTATTGTTCTGCTGTCTGTTGTCCTCTATGTGATGAGGTACCTTTGTAAATGAGCCTCTGGCTCAAAGGTTGTTAAACTGATGTCTAAATAAATAAATAAATAAATAAAATGTTGGCCATATAGAAATGGGCCATGTGCACAACAAAAAGAAAACTACAAGACTTCCTAATGATGACAGAGTACTGTCAGAAGTTTGTGCCAGACTTCAGTAGCATGGCAAACCCCATCCAGTCACACAATGAAGGAAATGCTAGAAACATTTCAATGGATTGTTCACTGTGAAACAGTGTTCTGCCAATTGAAAAAGGTATTGTGTAGGACACCTGTGTTTGTGAGCCCTGCCTATTCTCTGAAATTTATTGTGCATGTGGATGTATCTGATCATGGGCTAGGGGTAGTTCTGCGTCAGATCATGCACACAGGGAAGGAAACCCCAGTTGTGTACCTGAGCAGGAAGCTGCTCAGAGAGGAGGCCTATGACACAATTAAGAGAGAGTATCTGGGTAGCACCTGGGCTTTGCAACAGCTGCAACTGTATTTGTATGGAAGGGAACTCACACTAGTCACCGACCACAAACCATTGCACTTCGCTCCACAGGACCAACCTGCAAACCACCGAATTATTAATACAGAGCCTTGTGCTGCAGTTCTGTAACACAGACATAGGTAGCACAGAGGATTACAAGTTGGCAATGCAGATGATTTGTCTAGGAAACAACCAGTGGCCCAGTAAAGAAAGGGAGGTGCCTTAAAGAACTAATGAATTGTTAAACCATGGAGAGGACTGGGGACAAAGCAGGTAGAACAAACCTGCTAACAAAAAACACATTATTTAGGGTTGCTAAGAGAGTTGCTTTTCATTTTTCCAGGTGGGGAGATGTGACATCTTAGAATATGGCATGTGTGTGTGTATTTTTTTCCTTTTCATCTCTGCCTTGATAAAGTATTTCAACTGAGGTGGAATTTCTGGTGGAAACTGAAAATTGCATTCTTCTGTGGTCCAAACAGCAGGGGACTCAGCTGTGAGTGGCCTTTTGTGAAAAAAATACTTTGTACTCACTGTACAAACAAATGGGTGGGGGTAGCAGATGCGTTTTGATCTAAAAGACTTTTGTTTTGGATTAACATCAGACGGCTGAGTTTCATTCAGAAAAGAAACATGTTTTGAATGTAAACAGTGGCCAGACATTTCTAACTGGGCAGACGATGATAACAAAAGGACCGAGCTCTAAATAACAAATCCCGTTTTGACCAGTCTGGAAAATGTAGTCTCCAGAGATCAAAAGCAGAGACTGAAAAAGATGTAAAAAAGGCCAGTTCTGTGTTGTGGGGATAGTGGGCTGGGCAGATGAAGGTATTTATGTTGCATGTTTGCAATGAGAGTCAGTTATGCTTTGGGACATTGAACTAGTAACATCACAGGTTCAAGTCTGCCATAACTCACCAGGTCCCAGTTGGGGATAAGCTTCTTGTACTCAGAGATTTAGATAGCATTTAGTTAGATTTTTCTGTGTGACCTCTATCTTTTTCAAATGTGTTTTTTATTTTTATCTCTATAGAAGTACAGTATTCTCCATAGTCTCTAGTGTGTATTATCCTGTAGCATATGTAACTTTTGTGAAGTATTAAATATTATTTTTATATAGTTCATGCTTTCTGTGAATGAGTCAGTTCAGGATAGGTAATAGGGGTAGGCAAGTCTGTGATCCATTTCCAAAGAGACAGGCTACAAAGTTACCATATCTTAAGGAAAATATTCTACACTGCTACAAAAGGAATGGGTAATTTGCTCTTTGGGAAAGAACACTATAGTATATGGTTAAGGCTTATTGTGGATATAATTCAGATGCTTTCTAAATCTTGTTGTAGGACAGTTCAAAGGTCAAAAACGTTGTTGTACTATCGTTTTGATGTCATATCGATAGTACAATTTTTGAGCCTCTCCTACTACCTGATTGGCTCCCTCGACTAGGTCCAAAGGAGAAAAAATATTGTAACTTGGTGGCCCAATTCTCCTACTCTTGGCGGCGATGCTGTCTTCCTATTCTTGACAGGAAGAGCCTCCCATAGCTTCAGGTCCAAAAAGTTATTTTTTCATACCATTTTAAAATAAATTGTGCCAAAAAGAGAGAACAAGCAGGAGTGGGGAGAAGCCATTGTGAAGAGAGAGAGAGAGGAGTGGTAGTGGGGAGAAGCTGCAGCGAGTGGGAGTGAGGAGACGTGAGGCAGCAGATGCTGGGAGCAGAAGCAGCAACAGATGACTAATATTGTCAGTTTTTTTTTATTATAACCACTGCAGCAAATGTCTTTAGTGTCGGGAGTGTAGAATAACGTCCGGCAGACAGTGAAGAAGTTGGAGTGGAGCGGGATAACACTGAGCTGCCAGGACCAAGCAGGACTACAAACACCTTATGCTGTCTTATGAAAATTAAAAGATTTTTTTTTTCAATATTTGTGGAACCATATACTATATAAAACAGTGTATGGGTGACCATCCACAACTAAGGCTGTGTTTCTCTCTTGGGAGTTAATGACATCAGTGAGACCTCTTGAGCTTCGCTCTCGAGGTCTCTATGATGTCATCAACTCCTTCGAGGGAAACATAGCCTTGTTGTGGATGGTCACCCATCCGCTAATCTATATGTACTGTGTGAGCAGTTGTTCTAGTGGGTTTCAGACCTACAGATAGCCCATGTGAGACTGAAGCTAGGTGGTTGCAGAATTACAAGATTAACAATCAGTCATCTAAAGGGTTATGAAAACTGGTAGCAGTGCAGACTGAGTTCTGGGAGGGAACCAGTCTATGACACAGATACATACTGTATCATTTTTAATTTTATTTTTTATTTAAGATTTTGTTAATCAGGTAAACAGTACAGTGCCACACGGTCCTTTTACAGGTTCAACCCAGGACTAAAAACATGTACTAAACATTATAATACAATCACTAATTTACAAACCAATTACTCACATTTACTACACATACATAAAACACAGGGGCATACTAATAATATAAATTAATACATGTTTACACAAAAATGTAGATATTGCACCTTGTTTACATTAACATTTGCATTTGCACTGTATATGGTCCTTAATGAATTTTTTTAAATATGTCTTAAAACTATGTCTGATTTTTAAGTTCCTCTTACTTTCTGGAAGGGAATTCCAAGTTTTTATAGCCAATTGCTTAAAAGCTCTATGTTTCTTTGCAGTTTTACATAATGGAATTGCTAATGTTATTGATTCTTGAGATATTAAGGCTCTATTAGTCACTTTCTGCTCAAAAAAGCTGTCATAGGATTATCCGGTGCACAGTGCAAGATATTAAAAACAAAGCATGACATTTGAATTATGTCTCTTTGTTCAATGGTCAACCAGTTGAGTTTTCTATACATGATGCAGTGATGTTCCCTTTGTTTTACCTGGAGGGCAAATCTATAAATGGTATTGTATATGCAGATCCTTTGTTTTTTAATTTGTTCTGATCTCCCCCCCACACACACACACACACAACAAATTTTCATATTCTAATAATGGAATGAGGCAGATTTGAGTATTAGTAAACCTTTATTTATTTATTTGGAAAATGTTTCACCAGGAAAGACAACATGAGCCATAAACAGCTCATTTCCAGAAGCTTCCGGGGGGGACAAGAGTTGGGAGAACAAGCAAACACACAGCAATACAAGTACAATTTCTAAAACAAAACAGTGTAGTACAATTTCACAATAACCCAGACCAACTGGCCAGGGTAAACAAAACCATATTCAGATATGGCATACATTGCAACAACCCAAGAGCAGGTGATCCAGTAGGGTAAAGGTTAGAGGATGGATAACACATTTGAAGTGCTAGAAGTAGTAGGCTGAGCACAAGATTCAAAGTGCAATTGTATACCCAAGGGAGGGCAGTTATAAGACAAGTGGGGAAGTGGATGGGTGAGGGGTAGAGGGTGAGGGTTGGAAGAGGGAGAGAGAAGGACAGCCAAGATCTATAACCCTCCTGGTTGCTAAGAACCCTGCAACAGGGTTAGGACCAGGCAGAAAAGGAGGGGAGAGAAGCAGAATGAGTTGGTAGAGAGGAGGGGGGCAGGGGAACAGGAGGGGAGGAAGGTGATAAGGAAGAAGGGAGGTGGGCAGGTGATGGATTTGAAAGAGGGAGGAAGGAGAGGGGGAAAAGAGAGAGAGACAATCTATACCCCTTCAGAATGCAGAGAACCCTGCCAGGGGTCAGGATTAGAAAGTGGGGGGAAAGGAAGAGGGGTAGAAGAGAGGGATCCAAGATCTATACCCCTTTAGGATTACAGAGAACCCTGCAAGGGGGACAGGACCAGGCAGAAAAGAAGGGGAGAGAAGGGAGGCAGGGAGGAGAAGTGGAGTGTGGCGGGTGACCGGAGGGGAGAAGAGGGATAAGAAATAGGGAGGCTGGAGAAAATTGGGGTATACTAGGAATGTAAAAAGGGGAGAGCATCAGTAGGGGGAAGAGGGGGTTGTGGGAGAGAAGGACAGCTGTAGAGTGTCAAAATAACACAGTAGCTTGTGGATGGTAGTAGAGTGTCAAAATGGTGCCATATGTTGTGGTAGGGGGTGAAAGGAGGGGGTACAACAAGAGGTAGCATGTGAAGAAGTAATCCGAGGAAGAGTTCAGTTAGGAGATGGGAGGTAAGTCAGGGATAGAGGATAAAGGAGTAGGAGATAGTGCTCAATGGATTGGGAGGGTTGTGAAGGGGGGCTAAGAACAAGTACAGTTAGGAGAACAAAAGTAAAGTAGGGCTAAAGGATAAAGCGCCAAGGTGGGGAATGTTGAAGTGAGGCTAAGAACAAGTGCAGTTAGGGGAATAGAAATTGTGAAGGGCTAATGAAATTGAAGATGGGGAAGAGGAAAGTCTGATAGGAGGTGGCAGTGAGTTCCAAAGCTTTGGGAAGTGGTAGGAGAAAGCTTCCTGGCCTATGGAGGTAGAGTGACAAGGAATAGCTAGAGTGCATGCATCAGTAGATCTGAGAGGGTGGGAGGAGGGAGGTGGAGCAGAGAGTAAGGAGGAGAGGTAAGAGGGGAGAGTCCCAAACCAGAATTTAGAAGTGAACTTGGCACAGTGAGAGAGAGAGAGAGATGCCTACGCTCAAGGGAAGGGAAAGCTAGAGCATGATACAAGATTCAGTAATGTGTGCGAGAGGGGGAGTCAAAAGCAAAGTGACAGAAAGCATTAAAAAGAGTATCCTACCTGGTAAGGGAAGACTTAGGAGCAACACTGTAGACTATGTCGCAATAGTCAAAAATAGGGAGTATCATTTTCTGAACAAGATCATGCCTAACAGGTAGTGGTAAAGAACTATGGTTCCTGTAAAAGGCGCCGAGCTTGGGGCACAGTTTTTTTCAGGATGGCATCAATATGTACAGAAAAGTTAAGGTGTTGGTCAAGCCAGCCACCCAGGTATTTGAAAGAGGTGGTGTCCTCTAGTGTTGTCCCATCAAGAGTGTGGAAGGAGGGAAGTAAGGGCAGCCTAGAGAGTCTCTGCCTAGTGTTACAGGTCATGGAGACTGTTTTCTTGGCATTGAGGAAGAGTTGATGCGAGCTTAGCCAGCATTAAACATTATTGAAGTCGAGCTGTAGTCTGGAAGTCACATCAGAGGGAGATTGTCTAGAGGTGAACAAGACTGTGTTGTCAGCATACATATGGATGGAGGATGAGGAGCATACTGATGGTAGGTCATTTAGAAAAATTGAGAATAAGAGAAGGCCAAGTACGGAGCCTTGAGGCACACCAGTAGTGATGGGAAGTGGAAGGGATGTAGAGTCAGCTATTTTAACAGATTGAGTTCTAGCTACCAGGTAGGCTCTGAACCAGTTGCAGGCAGACAGAGACAAGCCAGCTGATGAGACAGTTTCAAGGAGGAGGGAGTGGGAGACTGTGTTAAAAGCCTTGGCAAGGTCAACAAAGATAGCAGAAGTGATGTGACCTCTATCCATGGCTGAATGGACGGAGTCAGTGAGTCTAAGTAGGGAAGTGGTTGTGGAGTGATTCTTCCAAAAACCAGATTGGAAGGGAGTAAAGAAGGAGGAATCATCAAGAAAGGAGGAGAGCTGGGAGAGAACAAGGTGTTCCTGAAGTTTAGCCAGGGTAGGTAGAAGCGAGATGGGGCAGTAATTCCCAGGAGATGAGAGATTGCCTCCCTTTGGTGGGGGAGAACTGTAGCAAGTTTCCAGGCTTCAGGGATAGTTGCAGTGTGGAACAACAGGTTGAGGAGATCAGAGAGAGGGAGGGAAATAGCAGGAGCAGAGAGGTACAGCAGCTTAGGGTCAATGCCATCAGGGGAACTGCCCTTAGCTGGGTTGATAGAAAGTAGTGCCTTTAAAGTGTTGTTGGGAGAGATAGGTGAAAAGGCAAAACTCTACACTAATAGGCAGTGTTGGGAGGAATCAGGAGAGAGGGAAGAGGTAGTAGGGTGGGGTGAGAGAGATGCTAACAGGGTGGAGGTGCAGGAAGTAAAGTAGGAATTGAATTCTGCTGCTACTTTAGGATGATCAGCAATGATTTGGTTGTTTATTTTGAGCAGCGGAAATGGGGGTTTAGTTTGGGGAGAGAAAAGTGAGTGAACTACTTTCCAAAACTTTGATGGATTGTTTATGTTAGTGTCAAAGGTGGACCAGAAATATTCCACTTTGGCCAGGTGGATGGCTTTGTTACAGGCATTTTGAAGTGTCCGGTAGATAGCATAGTCACAAGTGAGTTTGGAGGATTTGGGAGTTTTCCATGCTTTATCACATGCTTGGTGACAGGCCAGGAGTTCAGGGGTTACCCAGCAGAGGTGACTACCATGCATTCTAACTTGCTTCAGGGAAGCATGTTTGTTCCAGACGTTGATGAAATTATCTTTGAAATAAGCCAGGGCATGACTGATAGTTTTGGCTGAGGATATAGGTCAACGTGAGTTAAGTCATGATGTAGAGGGGCAAGGTCTAAGCAGGAAGGCAGTCAGAATAGCAAAGGCCCAAACTGATGAAAAGATAGCCAACTCGGTTAAGAAGGGGGATAAAACCTTTTATAGGTACATTAGGGAGCAAAGAAAGACTAAGGCAGGAATACTGAGGCTGAATAGAGAGGAAGGTGGTTGGGCAGAGAGTGACAGTGAAAAAACAGGGATACTGAACGAATACTTCTGCTCAGTATTCACAATGGAAGTGCAGGGGGAGATACCTAATCCAGTCAATAGACGCACTCTGGACAGGGGGTTGATATTAGTCCTTTCACAGAAGAAAGGGTTCTGAAAGAACTCTTAAAACTGAAGGTGGATAAAGCAATGGGGCCTGATGGGATTCACCCCAGAATTCTAAAAGAACTAAGGGTAGCACTAGTAACACCACTGACTACCCTTTTTAATAAATCATGGGAGGATGTTGTGGTACCTGAGGACTGGAGGAGAGCGATGTGATTCCCTTTCACAAAAGTGGGAGCAAGACAAAGGCAAGAAACTACAGAAATGACAGTTTGACCTCAGTGGTAGGGAAAATGATGGAATCACTTCTGAAGGAAAGACTTGTTGAGTACCTAGAGGCCAGTAGGGCACAGGACCCAAGGCAGCATGGATTCACAGCAGGAAGGTCATGTCAGACAAATCAAATTGATTTATTTGACTGGGTGACCAAAGTAGTAGATCAGGGAGGGGCTGTGGACATGGTCTACCTAGACTTTAGCAAGGCATCTGACACAGTCCCGCACAAAAGATTAATAAACAAATTAGACAGCCTGGGAATGGGTCCCAGGCTGGTAGCCTGGGTAAAACACTGGCTGGACAACAGGACACAGAGGGTAATAGTAAATGGAGTCCACAGTGAAGAAAGGCGGGTTGCTAGTGGGGTACCGCAAGGTTCAGTAATGGGGCCGGTCCTTTTTAATGTCTTTATAAATGACATTGCAGAGGGACTGGAAAGAAAAGTATGTCTCTTTGCAGATGACACAAAGATCCATAACAGTGTTGATACGCAAGGTGGGGTGGAAAGGATGAAAAGGGACTTGGTAAGGCTAAAGGAATGGTCAAATGTATAGCAGCTTAGATTCAATGCAAAGAAGTGCAAAGTACTGTACCTGGGAAACAAAAACCCAGGAGAAGTGTACACAATGGAGGATGAGATACTGACAACAACAAAAATGGAAAGAGACCTCGGGGTAGTCATATCAGATGACCTAAAGATGGGCCAGCAATGGGAGAAGGCAGTAAGGAGGTCTGGGGGGATACTGGGATGCATAGGGAAAGGCATCACCAGTAGAAAACAGGAAGATGTTGGCCCTCTGTACAAACAGTTGGTAAGATTGTTCAAATAAAACTCCAGAAGACACTGTACAGGGGCACAGCAAAGACCTATTTATTACTAGATAGGCCAGTGATAACAGCTTACAGACCTTCCACACAGCCACAGGAAGTGCTCACTCACAAAAACTCCCCCTTACTGGACCACCTGAAACTAAGTCCTCAGGGTACCGTAATTACATGTGTAGAAGGCTACTTAAAATAAAGTTAACTTAACAATCTCCCACTTTTCTTTAAAGACTTAAATTTTAGCCCCCCCCTTTATAATAGCAAAATGTAATGTCCACATGGCTAAGTGTCTTCTTCCTCAAGCTGCCACATCCCTTTACTGAGTGCTTTTAGAAGCACAAGAGCCGATGCTCCCTTTTTTGTCTAGCAGTCAGTCAGTTGTTCCTTCATGGTAGACCAGAGAACACACTGGACCCTCTTGGCCTGGATAAGTTCTTTAATGCCACTGATTTCAAGATGAAGCCTTTTCTCTGAAACCGACTTGGTCAACTTGATAGCATCAACTAGTGAATGATTGTCCACAACACATGTCACAGGTAAGATGTGTTTGGTACCACCGGTAGTGAGCTCTGAGTAGAGCATTGCCAGAAAGATGGCATTGTCAATTCCCTCAGCCAAAGCAAGGGTTTCCCCAGCAAGCATGCTCTGACTACTCTTCTTATCCTTTTTGACTGCCAGGAAAGTGGTGAAAAGCGCCCTTCCTCACCCATTAAGATAATACGGTGACCACCTTGAGTACCCGATCCGGGAGGCTGCCTAGTGATGCATCACTAAAAACTACCAATTTTAAGGAGGCATCTTTCCCAAACATTGAAATTTCAAAGTCGCTTGTTCTGATTTCAGTTTTCGAACAATTTTGTTTGTCTCATGTATGGTTTGAACAGTGGCTTGTTTCGTGTTAGACGCCAAGTTGCAAGCATCAAACATGACATCAGGTCTGCTCTGTCTAGCAACCCAGAGAATTTGGCCTGTCTTTGACCTCAGTTGATCCTTTTCACTTTCAGTGAGAGGATCATCATGGTGTAACGCTCTTGTGGAATCCACGTGGATGGGATGAAGATTTTGTATGTAGTGTTGCTGTTGTAACTGTACGATTTTATCAACTGTATTGAACTCTATGCCCACATAACAAAAGCTGTCATGCTCCTCACGGCCAGTCTTAAAGACATTTCTTAAGTATGGTATTACTGTTGTGGCAAAGTTATGTGAGCCACCCCAAATGAAGTCATCAACATGGCAGGCAAGCACTCCAGCTACATTGCTATCTTGATCTAACCAGTAGAAGATGGCAGGATCCACTTGTGACATTTTTCCACCTGTGTTCAGCATAGTTTCTTTAACTTTGTTGTACCAGTACAGAGATGCATCTGCCAGACCATAGACACACTTTTTAAGTTTCCACAGTGTTCCTTCACCTTTAGCTTCAGGTGGAGGTTTGATGTAAATATCTCGTGACAACTCTGTTCCTTGTAGGAAAGCAAATTTAACGTCCATGGAATGAAGTCTCCATTGTTTTTGACAAATTACAGTTAGAAGCAATTTTAAGGACTCTGAGGCGCACGTTGGTGAGTCTTTTGGAAGTTCTTTATTGTCAAATTCCTCAAAACCTCTGGCCACCAGACGTGCTTTTGGAGCTATTCCATCCGAGGTTTCTTTTAGGGTACAAACCCACCTTGTAGAAATACACTTTTGTCCATTGTCTTTTACTACGTCAAACACTCCTTTGCTCTTCCAGCTACTGAGCTCATCTTGTTTTGCATAATCAAAAGATACTTCCTTTGTAACTAGTACATCATCTTCAGAGTGTTGCACTTGGTTGTCCATAAGTTCTTAAAAAATAGTTTGCTTTATTGTAGTATTACAAAGTACTGTAGATTTTTTGTACAATACACAGATCTCTTGTTCAGATACTTAAACAAACAGCCAGTGTTATGTGTCAGGATATTGTACATCTACATTGGTACACAGACTGTGGATTGTAACATCTGCTCACTTTTGTAACCAAGACCGAGTAATTTCAATAAACTTGACCTTACCTAACAAGAGTATCTGATTCCAATAGCATGGTAGAGTATAACCACAGAACTAGTAAGACCTTATATTCCCACCCCCACCCCCATTTCGCCACTACAATATATAAAAGGAATAATCTTTCCTAGACTATGTAGGAATAGTCACATTACTCAGTAAGGAAGAGTTAGAGGGACTAAGTCAATAACCATCTCCAGGCTGTATCAAGACCAGATCCAAAACAAGGCTCTCCTAAGTGGATAACAGGGCGTGTAGAGGTGCCCATACTCTCTGATATTTTTTATTGCGCTTGGACATATTGGCAATAAAGTATTCCGCTTACAAAGCAAATAGTATTTCTGCCATTCTACATATGAAGGGGTTTGCTGGTCTAACCAGTGGCGAAATATGATTTTCTTAGCACAGAGAGATATCAGTGTCATATGTTTCCTCTGATTACCTACTAGAGTTACGCCTGAGTCACCCAAGATGCAGATTTCCGGACTAAAAGCATTTTGGAGCCCAAGTATAGGATCCAGTTTAGACCTGATGGCAGCTCCAAATGGAGTAACTTTTGTCACATTCCCAGAGGATATGAAGGAGTGTACCTCTTTGTGAACCACATCTGGTACAAAGTTCCGATGTATGATGCCCCATCTTACTAAGTTTTACAGGGGTGTAGTATAGGTCATGCAGCACATAAAATTGAAGCAGCTTATACCGATCCCACCTGATATCCTTATACAGCCTTTTCCAGATTTGTTGCCATTGACGAGGTACTTGAGAGGCGATGGGGAGGGACCTATCCTACGTGTAATGTTGTACACCTTCTTGTTCACTATTACTTATTTGAAGTGCCTTATAGTAGAAGGTGACAAGGTGAGACGAAGGTCTCCCTGGTAAGTGAGCTAAGTATAGGACCGGACATAGACCGACTCCAGAGGCCGCTACCAAAATGCTGTATTAGGACGTGGATATTTGAAGGTACTAAAACAAAAAGAAGCAGGTAATTTGTATTTTGTGCTAAAAGCTGAGAAGGCAAGTAATTTATCATTTTCGTTAGGCTCAGCCAATGTGATTTTCACATTCCGATCGCCAAAATGAAGCAGTGACAAACTTACCCCTATTTTAAAATTAGGTTTTTGAAAAGAGGTTGGGACACGGTCTTTGATGGTGAAAGCCCGAAGGTTTTGTTCAACTGATCATGTATCCGTATCGAGATCGTGATTGGTGTGGGTTCACACAATTTGGGAACTTTATTAGCGGTAATGTAAGGGAGGCTCTTAATATCGATTCCTGCAGCACTGCATATTGACTGTTCTATTTGTAACCATAGTGGGGGGTCCTTTGTGGGTTTTAACCATCGAGAGACTGTGGCACAATTAATGGCCAAGTAATAGAGGTAGATATTAGGGACTTGCAATCCACCATGCTCTTTGGCCCTCTGCAATTTAGTAATTGCTCTCCGAGGCGATTTATTTCTCCAAATAAATTTAGAGATAATGCTATGCACCTGACGAAACCACGAATGGGGAAGGAATAAATTCAGCATCTGGAGGGGTACAATAAACGAGGCAGGACGTTCATTTTTATAATGCTGATACGTCCCCAGAGAGAAATGGGAAGCGATACCCAACGATTAAGGTCTGTTTTAATGCATATAAGTAACTGGTCCAAGTTATATTGTTGCATTTTGCTTACAGGATTGTGACAGAAATATGCCTAGATAATTTATTTTATCCTTACCCAGGTGAACCTGAGGTGCTCCAAGTCTGCCTATAAAGTCCAACTGTTTAGAGGCATTACTCTGCTTTTGGCTACATTTAATTTATAGTGGAGAGTTCCCCAAACTCTTTGATCATGTTGAGGGTAGCTGGTATAGACGCATTTGGATTTGTGACATGAAGTATGATGTCATCGACATATACCGATAACTTATATTGAAATCGCTGGATCGGAAATGTCAGATACTGATGCGGAGGATTAATCCTCCTGATGAGTGGCTCTAAAAATAAGTTAAACAAGTAGGGAGACAGGGGGCAGCCTTGCCTTGTTCCCTGCTGGAGAGGGAAGGATTGTGATATTACCCCATTACATAGTACCCTAGCAGTAGGGTGGGAGTAAAGAATTTTGATCCACTTTATAAACTGTAAAGGAATTCTATATCTGGGTAATAATTCGAACAAATAGTCCCATGAGACACGGTGAAAGGCTTTTTCCACATCAAGGGAAACTAGAGCTGCTGGAGTATGAGAGTCCCTTGCTGCCGAGATGAGATGAAAAATTTTATATAAGTGATCCGATGAGAGACGCCCTACCACAAAACCAACCTGCTCGGGCTTATTATGAAAGCCAGACCTGGCTAACCTATTAGCCAGGATTTTGTGAATCTTCATATCCACATTTATTAATGAAATTGGACGATAGCTCGATACTAAAGTGGGGTCTTTGTCTGGCTTGGGAGCACAAATATAGTGGCCTCGGTGAGGCTGAGATCTGAGAGACCATGATGGAACATATAGTTATATGTATCAAGCAGGACAGTACTCAGCTGAGATTTGAATACCTTACAAAAATTGGATGTGTAGCCATCCGGGCCGGGGCTTTATCCGGGGAGAGCTTCAATAGCCTCATGTACTTCGCTTATACTGAGGGGAGCTTGTAGAAGGGCTATTTGGTGCTGGATAAACTTGAAGATCTATATCCTCTAGAAAACAGTCCAGTGTGATATTCTTAGAGGATTGAAGGGGCATGAATATAAAACTGATAATATGTTTTGAAGCATAGAGCTATCTCTTCAGGAGTAGTATGGTACCTGCCCGTCGGTTCCTGTATGGTAACTACCATCCTATCCATCACCTGCGACTGAGCCTTAGGCTAGTAGTTTCCCCGCCTTGTCCCCTTGATTGAAGTAAGTGGCTTTTGTTTTAAAATGGAGATATTCCACTTTATGGCCAAGAAGAGTATTGTATTGGAATTGAAGGCTTTCCAGCCTTTCGAATTCCATGGGGTGTGACTGGGGAGATAGAGTTTGCTCCAGAGCCCTAATCTGTTGTAAGGGTGAGGAAGATTCTGATAAAATTTTCTTTTTCCTAATGGTGGCCAACCGGATAATCTCACCTCTTAACGAGCATTTCATAGCCCCCCCAGAGCACATCTAACTTCGGCATGGACCCGGTGTTAGACTCCTGAAAGTTTGTAATGTACCTTTGTAAGAGATCGACTATCTTCTGGGATCTAAGTAATTGGGGATTAAATCTCCAGACCTTAAATTGGTTAGTAGGGGAGGGTATAGACCATTGCAAAGTAATTGGGTGGTGGTCAGAGATCACTTTGGAAAGATAGACACAACTCTGAACCCTCACAAGGTGCTCAATCCCCAAAAAAAAGAAGTCAATTCTTGAGAATGTGTTATGGGGGAGGGAGTGAAATGAGTAGTCCCGAGAGGAAGGGAAAAGGGTCCTCCATGGATCCACAAGACCCAGAGTATTCATAAGATCTCTGAGAGCCAACTGAGCTGGGGTGTATGGGGCATGCCTTGTTTTTTGATCTATCAAGGCTGTTACTGAGAACCAAGTTCCAGTCTCCACCGAGTAAGATAGGGAGCTTAGACCATGATGCCAGATTGGACATGAGACTTGAGAAGAATTGGGGGTCATCACTAAGTGGTCCGTAAACGGATCCTATTACCATTTCAGTATGGCCTAATATTGCTCTCAAAAGTATATATCTACCTTGTGAGTCACCTATCGATTGCAACAGGCGAAAAGGTATACGACGTGCAATTAATACCGCAACTCCATTTCTACGAGAGTTCAACCCAGTGCTACACATGTCCCACCCAAGTTCTCCTTAAATTATTGATTTGTGAGCAGGTAGATGTGTCTCCTGAATAAAAGCTACATCTATGTTAAGTTTATGAAGATGCAGCAATATCTTGGCCCTTTGGTAGGGATTGAGTACATTTAACATTCCAAGTACAAAACTTTAACACACTTGTCATGATTAAACGGTATCAATAAGAGCCCAATATCATCTGACTCTTCCTCAAGAAGGAGTCGTTCCCAGTGCACTATTCCATATTGACTTAGTGGCGAACCCAAATCCTTCCCACCCTCCCTACAACAACATCCCCATTATTCACGAATCCCTTCCCAACCACACCTACCCCATTTATTCCTCTCAACCCCCACACCCCATTCCCATGCCCCCTTAATAAACTAATATGTTCCTTTCCCTATATTGCCCCTCCCCCCATTTAATCCCTCTACCCATATTGGGGTAGGCATTATACCAGATACAAGAAACAAGATTATGGGCCAACATTATCCGCCCTTTGAAAACGAGAAGTATTATCAGTGATAAACTACAAGTTCTTATTCCCAACAACCCAGTGGGTAGACGACCCACCCTGTGCCAGATTGTGATGCACTGAGTAGACTGCCAGACTATCCAGAGATTCCCGCTTCCCACCCCGGCCCCCTAAATCAGAGACATGAATATAGTACTATTTACATCCATCTGATAGACATCAAAAAAAAAAAAAAAAGGGGAGTCTAAGCCCTCTGCACCACATTAATCGCAGGTATTCATATAAGTCCATATGCAAAATGTCCTCAAATCATTTCAACAGGAATCTAAAATAATAAAAAAAAAAAAAAAAAGGGGAGAGGAAGGGGAGAAGGATCCAAGCCCTCCTGCACCATCATAGTCACAGGAGTTTAACACATGTCCATATGTAAGACATCTTCAGATCACACAGTAATCCGGTACTCAACACACTCTCATCTGTAAAGCGCCTTCCAATCAGTGCAACAGGAGCTCAGAATAGCAAAAAAAAAAAAAAAGGGGGCTTCAGTTTCCAGCCTGACAGGAATGAAGAAGGGTCCAATTGGAGCAGCTGCAGATGCTCTTTCACACATGGAGTTCTACTGCCCTCATGTGGAGCTTTTAATTAATACCAGGAGGTCAGAGGTTTCTTATCAATTTGTCAGTTATAATTGTAGTGATTTATTAAGTGGCAATCCAGAGCATCCGCTTAAAATACAGGTCCCCACAGTGGTCAGCCTTGCTAAAGCACATCATCACTTGAAGGCGAGTGAATTAGTAAGTAGCCTCATGCCCTTCAGCGAGAAGGGAACAGGTCAGGGTACATCTGATGCAGTGCGGCAAGTGCCAACTGCACATTGTCAAAGGAGTGCCACGAATCTGCTTGCATAACCATCAGTCTGGAAGGGTATTGGACTTTATACTTAATACTTGCAGCAATTAATTTTGACACTATGGGGTGGTACTCCGCCGGCGTTGTCTCACTGTGGCAGGAATATCTTGAGTCAAGCAAGCTGTTGGCCCTCCCAGGTAATCTGCTGCAGTTTCCTAACCTGTTCCAGAATATAAGATTTATCCAGGTAATTTAGTAGCTTGATGATAACTGGTCTCGAAGGCTTTCCACTGTGGGCTTAGGTCAATGACCGTGAGCCCTCTCTATTATGTATGAGGGGTTGTTCAGGAGGGACCAGCAATCTTAGCCAGGAGCTTCTGACAAAATAAAATGGGAGCTGTTCCTTCTGCTCTCGGCAAGACCAAAAATAACGATGTTGTTCCTCCCACACGGCCCTCCAAGTCTTGTAACTTGATTCAGCTTTGTGCAGTCTTTGCCTCAAAGAAACCACCTCCGGGTCCATCTTATTTTTCCAATTTTCCAATGAAGCTATGCGAGCTGAGAGATCTGAAATAGCTCGATTAGAGCAGCCAAATCACTTCTGAGTGATTTGATTTCTCTAGTTATGTCCTGCAGGCAGACTTGAAGAGCTGCATTTCTCGAGGAATTTCTGTTCCGATAGCGGGTCACAGCCGATTGAGATGCCGTGGGAATGAGAGGTTTAACAGAGCCTCCGGTCTGGCCTTTGGATCTTTTCGATCCTTTCTCCAGGGTTTGTGGGGGTGTGTGTGCGGCGCCTGGCGCATTTCAGCTTCCATGCCTCAGCTAGGCCCCAGATTTCTTTAGCTCGGCGCTTGCTTACAGGTAGGCAAAAGAGATTCCTGGAACCCCAAATATGCTGCACACGGTGAGCCGCGATGAAGCCCTTCTTTTAAATTAACACCAATGCTCAGTATCACGTATTTTGGATGTTTATAGGAGGAACGAAGCGGGAGCAGGTCTCCAGAGTAGCTAATCTCACAGCAGCATCACGTGATCTCTGGTTGTCCATAAGTTCGATGTGAAGATTGTCTACAAGTGACAAGTCAACTGACCCTGCTGTATCTGAAATGGCAGAGGGTTCCAAGTAGTGTAAATTGTACCAGTGTTTGATTTTCCCCTTAACTTTTCCTGCACGTCCAAGAACTTTTGCTGTGTATGGAATCCCACTTTCTCTGTCTGTATATCTAACAATTTGTTCAGGTTTTAGATTGACACAGCCATCATGTCTTGACACATGGGGTTGTTGAATGTCCACTTCATCAGTATTTCCTGTGTCATTGGTGAAGTCCTCTACTTCATCATTGTCTGTGCCACTCATAGTGTCCACGTTATTGTGTTCGGCATCTGGTAAATCTGTCTCACCTTCGGCGACCTTTTGTGTAGCATGCTGATGGTCAGCCACCACTCCTTCAACTTGCTCGTTATTCACTTTTCGTAACCTTGAATGATGCACCTGCACATAGGTGCCTCCATGTCTCACAAATATTACCATGCCATCCTGACCTATGACAACATCAGGTCCTTTCCACTCTGCACAATCCATGCGTTTGTAATAGATTTTGTCTTCAGTCTCATATTTTTCATCTGTAGGATGAAGTTGTTTACGTAAAGCCCGGTGAATTCTCTCTGAGCATTCTGCTTCGGTGAATGCTTTCCTCGCTGCATGCAATGCTGAAATATGCTGTCCTACCCATTCACTCATAGTCATCCCTTCCAAAGCAGGTGGCTTATCAACCAGCATGGAGGGAAGATTAGGGTTCTGTCCAAACACTAGCTGGTATGGGCTATAGCCATGGACATTCTGCATTGAGTTTTTTGCCATAAGTGCCCAATCTAGGGCTGTTTTCTAATCACATTGATTAGTTTTTTTTTGCTTTCAATAGGATTTCAGTGAGTGTTAAATTATGTTGTTCCAAAAGTCCATTGCTCCACGGACTGTACCCAGCAGTTGTCTTTACTTCTATATTAAAATTTTCTGCCATATCACGGATTTTATCATTGGTGAATTCTCCTCCATTGTCACTGTATAATTTTTTAGGTGGGCCATGCACACTTATCCAGGAATGAATAAACTGCTTCACAATTTCAGTAGGTTTCTTTGTAGTCACAATGCCTCCAGCACTGAAACATGTGAAGTGATCAATTATGTGAAGATGCCACACACTTGGTCCTAGCTCATGAAGATCCGCAGCCACTGTTTCATTGTACTTGGAAGCCATTGTTAGCCCAACAGCAGGCTTGGGCTTGGGTTTGCTGTATCTCAGGCATGTCTCACAGCTGTTCACTATCTGTTGTAGAATGGAAACACTTTCTTTATCATTATTACCAGAACTTCGCAGTAATTTCTGAAGCTTATCAACTGAAGCATGTCCAAATTGCTTGTGAAGTTTTAACAAAACTCTGTGCTTTTCATCTGTGGACATGTTCTTTGTCACTGTTAAAATCTCATTTTCACATGGACTCTCTGTAATGTCTTTGTCTAGAATGCTGACACAATAATGTCCTGAAGTAGTAAGCTCAAGTATGACTGGTTGTTTAAACATCACCGCTTTGTCATTTTTAATGTCTAGCACTGCCCCTGCCTTCTTTAAGAAGTTTTGCTTAACAACAAAGGAATATCTGCAGGGACAACCTCCGTTTCTATGTGACATTTTGTCTGACCTATTTTTGCTGGGATTTTAACTCTTTTGATAGAATGCACAACTCTTCCATCTCCAAATTTGAAAGCTCTGCAATTTGGTATGTCCACCATCTTGTGCACTACATCTTGTCTAAGTTCACTTACATAGCTATTTAGCCATTTTTCTCCACAGATTGTCCATGTACACGCAGTATCAATGACTGCAGATCCTAAAGACTCTACCATAAATACCTCTGCATCAGTAGCAAACTCCTTTGAAAACAATGTGATGTTACACTGCTCTACTTCATCTATATTTGTTTTTTCCTCTATTAACTTCACTTTTTCATTTTTGTGCTGGCAATCTTTGGCCCAATGATAAGTGCTTTGGCAAATGGCACATTTTGGTCTTCTCCCATATCTATCCAATGGATTTTTGCCAGGCAATGGCGCCCTCTTATGGTCTTTTTGATAGCGCTCCATGCTATCCTGTTTTTTCTTTTGCTCAGTGAAATACGCTGCACCTTGACCCATGTGAATTCCCTCTATGACTGGCACAATAGATGTCTTATCGCCAAAAATCCTCTTTAATGCTGACTTCATTGATGCAAATGTCAGGCTTGTACATGCAGTTAAAGCCAACTGTTTATCCTTCACATCTAAGAATGAAGCATCTAACAACTTGAAAGCTAGCACAGCATCTGGCAGAATCATATTGTGTTTGTGCATGACAGTGTACCTTTGCTAAAAGTCAATAATGTAGTCCGTCATGGACGTTGAGCTGCCTCTAGCAATCCGGTCAAAATTAGTATATGCGTCGTAATCCAATCCTTCTCCTTCTTGAGAAACACATCATCAAGTGTTCTGATTAACGTCTCCATTCCCGTATCTTTGTTTAAATCTTCTGCTGAAATTTCCAATCCAATGTCCCTCGCGCTACCCTTCAGCGAGAGTACAACCGCTAGCGCTTGTATTTTTTTTTCCAGTTCAGTAACACGTTGCCATATTCCAACTTCATTTTTCCAGCTTTCATATGCCCTTTTCTCATCAAATGCAGGCGGGACCCTGTAATTGCTAACCATCCTCTGCTACCAATGTTCAAATAAAACTCCAGAAGACACTGTACAGAGGTGCAGCAAATACCTTTTTATTACTAGATAGGCCAGTGATAACAGCTTACAGACCTTTCACATAGCCACAGGAAGTGCTCGCTCACAAAAATTCCGCCTTACTGGAGCACCTGAAACTAAGTCCCCAGGTACCATAATTACATGTGTAAAAGGCTACTTAAAATAAAGTTAACTTAACAAAGATCACATCTGGGGTACTGTGTACAGTTCTGGAGACCCCATCTCCACAAAGACATAGACAGGATGGAGGCTGTCCAGAGGAGGGCAACCAAAATGGTGCAGGGTCTGCACCAGAAGACATGTGAAGAAAGACTAAAGGAACTTAAGATGTATAGCCTTGAAGAAAGGAGGGAGGGGGGACATGATAGAAACTTTCAAATACCTCAAAGGAATCAACAAAGTCCAAGAGGGTAGCATCTTTCAGAAAAAGAGATGTGCAAGAACAAGGGGGCACAATTTGAAGATAGAGGGAGGATGGCTCAGAGGTAACGTGAGGAAGTATTTCTTCACAGACAGGGTTGCAGATGCATGAAACAGCCTTCCTGAGGAGGTCATAGAGTCAAAAACAGTGGGGGGTTCAAGAATGCATGGGACAGACATAAGGCAATTCTTGTGGGGGTTAGGAGGAAGTAGGCTGTTGGTTAACTAGGATCTGCAGCTTATCTGTTAAGTAGGGAAATGGGCAGACTAGGTGGGCCAAGCAGTCCTTATCTGCCATCAGATTCTATGTTTCTATGTAATGTTTTGTAAGGGCGGATCATTAAAAGTTTGTGGGGTGCCTTAGGTCTGTGTACTTTCCTAATTGTGTAGATGATATGATGATCGCTAAGAGCGTCTGGCAGTAGGTCCAACTGGATTACACTGTGAGGATGGGAGGTAAGGGCCCAGTCTATGAGATTGTGGTTATGGGATTTCTGGTTTAGGCGAGTAGGGTCTGTGATTAATTGGGACAGGTTTGGAACAGCTATTTCAGTGGGAGTCTTATCTAGGGCGGGTGACAACCAGTTCAGGTTTAGATCCCCTAACAGGTAGAGCTCACCTGAAGAGGTAAGGGACCCAATATTGGTGATTAGATCAGTGGCTACAGAGTTATGTAGACCAGGACAGTCATAGGGTCCTGCAATAAATATTGGTACAGAAAAGGGTAGAGGTAATCTAATGATGAGGGCTTCATAGGCATTGAGGTTGATGGTCGATAGAACAGTAGTGGTTTGGAGACAGGAGGATGAGTAGATAGGTACGGCCCCACTCCTACCAGAGTGGTTCTGGAGGGTAACAGAATATCCAGGAATTGTGATGGAAGCATCATGGATTTTGTTTGTTAGCCAGGTCTCCGATACAATGAGAATGTCTGGATTGAGTGATCCTACAAGTGGGAGTGGCAGGTCAATTTTAGGGAGCAGACTGCGAATGTTAAGGTGGAGGATTTTTAGGCCATGAGGGAGTGCAACTGGGGATGGAGCAGAGGCTGAGGAGCGGGAAGTGAATGGGGTAAGAGCTTTCCTGAGTGCTGGACCCAGGTTGGAATTTATGTCTCCTGCCGTGAAAAGTAAGAGAGAGATAATGATGAAATGCAGCTTAGTACTTTTGAACCAAGGTTTGTTATATGGTTTAGGGGAATGAGGTGAGTAGCTGAAGGTGCTGAGTTGAAATTTAAGGATGCACAGTAAAGTGTAGGAGTGAGGTACAGACATTAGCGGGGGCAGAAGGCCATGTACAGAAGTGGGTCCAGGTATGATAAAAAGGTGTTGGAGCTGCCATTTGGTTGAAGCAGGGGGTTAGCAGAGTAGTAGAGTTTGCAAGGGAAGTGTAGTGGGGAGTGGAAGTATTTTGCAGTTGAAGCATGGAAGAGAGAGCAGGATGGAAAGTATGAGGAAGAGGCACAGGGGAGAGAAATAGAAAGAGGTCATGTTTCCTGGTTTAGAGAAGGACTTGAAAGGGTGGGCATAGAAAGAAGGAAGGAAGAAAGCTGGGTGCTGGGGGGGTCAGCGCCAAACTCCAAAGGCAGGTAAGTACTCTGTACTAAGTAAGCAGACTACAATGGGACAGTGAGGTTTATGTTGCCCCTAGTGGTCCAATGCTATAACGCGCACATGGGAAAATCAATACTTAAAAAAAAAAAAAATTATTTAAAATTAAGAAAAAATGTGAGCCAGCATTGTAAAGTCCTCAGCCAGCACTTCTCTCTCGGTCTCTCAGTCTACAAAGCTAATTAAAATAGCAGCAAGCAGCACAGATTGGAGGAGTCTTTGGAAGAGGCAGTGGCCAGCAGAGTGTACCTTGGAGATTAGGAAGTGCCCAAGGGAGGGCAGAAGGCAGAGTAGCAGGTCCAAGCATGGGCAGCAGCTGCAGGGATGATAACAAGCCTCCAAGGATGGCAGCACTCGTTCCAGAGTGCACACTCAGGGAGAACCTGGAGAGAAGAGGGAGAGAGAAGGAGAGGAGATAAATATAAAGCAAGGGTGAGCAGTAGAACTTAGGGCGGGGGATCAGAATAAGAAATGAGGCAGGGGCACAGCAGGGGACCAAAGCAGGAGATAATTAGCAGAACAGAATGTGGGTAGGCAGAGAAAAGGAGTCAAGCGTGGTGAGGAAACAAATGGGGGGGGCAGGTCAGTGCCAGGAGGGAATGGACTGAAGCAATAGATAACACAGAGGAAGGAATAGGAAGAGATAGCAGAGGGAAAGCCACAGAGATAAACAATACTAACAATTTAAACTGAACCAACTTTTTTACACAATTAACATCCCCAATATAATTCATACACAAATACAACACATTTAACATTCCCAGGATGTACCATGGAAAAAAATATTTAAAATTAAGCAAAAATGTGAGCCAGCACAAGAAATGTGAGCCAGCACTGTAAAGTCCTCAGCCAGCACTTCTCTCTCGGTCTATCAGTCTACAGCGCTAATTAAAATAGCAGCAAGCAGCACAGATAGGAGGAGTCTTTGGAGGAGGCAGTGGCCAGCAAAGCATACCTTGGAGATTAGGAAATGCCCAAGGGAGGGCATGAGGCAGAGTAGGAGGTCCGAGGTTGGGCAGCAGCTGCAGGGATGATAACAAGCTGCCAAGGATGGCAGCACCCATTCCAGGGTGCACACTCGGGGAGAGCCTGGAGAGAAGAGGAAGATAGAAGGAGAGAAGATAAATATAAAGCAAGGGTGAGCAGTAGAACTTAGGGCAGGGATCAGAATAAGAAATGAGGAAGGGGCATAGCAGGGGACCAGAGCAGGAAATAATTAGCAGAACAGAACCTTGTCTCATTTGTTAAGAAATCTTTAACTGTATACAAGGCTCCAATTTTTTGATGCAATTGTTGTGTGACATTTTCCATGTGCGATATGAAAGTTAGTTGACTCTCCAAAACTATTCCCAAGTATTGAAATTCCATTACCATTTATAATCTTGAACTGTCTGGAGTGTGTATTTCAAAAGGTTCTTTTATTGCTTTTGATTTATGATTAGGATAAAATAGCATTTGTTTATTTTTATTTTTATTCAGAACAAGCCAATTCTTTTGAAACCAGTTAATCATATTTTTGAGTTCACTCTCCAGATTTCATTGTAAGGTTTCCATATTTTTATCTGCAGTATATATAACTGTATCATCTGCATACAATACCGTACGTGAATCAATATATTGGGTAGGTAGTTCATTAATATAAAGCTTAAATAATAGTGGTCCTAATATTGAACCCTGTGGTACCCCGTAGCTAATATCCATAGAATCAGACACCATCCCATTCACCCAAACTTACCGTTTCCTTCCGCTTAAATAGCTATGCAGCCAATTCACCACGGGGTCCCCAAAGCCCATTTTGGACAATCTTGCTTCCAGCAATGTGTGGTCCATGAGATCAAATGCATTGGTCAGGTTCGCGAACACTGCTCCATTATACAAACCGTCTTCCATGTTCTCATGCAGATCATTCGTAAACCTGACCAAGGCCGTCATGGTACCACATCCACCCCTGAATCCATGCTGAGATGTTGTAAGTATGTTATACTTTCCCAAATATTCCATTATCTGAGAATGCAACAGCCTTTCCTGGATCTTTCCTAGCTGTGATAGCAGGGAAATAGGTCTGTAATTACCTGTATTATTTATTTGACTTCCCTTAAAAATTGGTGCTTCATGTGCCCTTCTCCAAACATCTGGTACTGTTTGGGTTATCAGTGATTTGTTATATATTATTTGCAGGGGATAGGCAAGTTCTTCAGCAGCAAACTTAAGTACTCTAGCCTTTATGTTCATTTAATCCTACAGTGCAAGGCACTTTAATACTTCTAATTTTCTAATATGCTTAAAACTTTAGAACTGTACTAGTTTTTTTTTTCAAATTCTGTTTCCATTGTACATCCTCTGTAAAATTACTGAGATACCTAGATAGATCTGTAAAATTTTTGTTCAAGAGATTTGCAATTTCCCTGCTAGCTGTTATGTCCCTATCTTCATTTAATAAACTAGTCATGATGTTCCTTTTTTGATAGGCCAGCAAACTATTTATATTATCCCAAAATGTATCCTTATCTTGGAAACTCGATTTCTACTCATTATTATAAAACACTACTTTTACCCTCTTTATCTCCTTTTACAGTGATTTCTTAATTGTCTAAATAAATTCCAGTCATGCTCCCACTTTGTTTTCCTATAATGTGCCCATGCAGTTTCCCTGTCCTTAATAAATTTAATTATTTTACCATTTATCCACATATATTTAGCTCCTCTTACCCTTTTTTTCTTCAGTGGGGCTCTATTATCAATTATAGCCTTTTAGCTTTTTTAAAAAGAAGTCTATTGCAGTATTTTATCATCAATATCCTGCAGTATACTCCAGTTTTTTTTCCCACTAGGACTTTCTTTATTTCATTTAATTTTTCACTATTTCAAGCCTTGTTTCAACTGTCCTATATTTCCCTTGTTGTCTTCTATTACTGCAAATATAGTAAATGAGAAGGTGATCACTAATTGCATTTGAGAGTACACCCACAGCTCTATTATTTCTTACATTACTTACCATCAACCAGTCCAATAATATTAGTGTTTTGTTTTATTATTAAATATTGTCCCTTCATGTACCAGCTGGGTTAAGTTCACCTTCTGCAATAATTTCTTATCCTTATTTACAGCATCTCCCTACCAATTTAAATTTAGCTCACCCATTAGGATCAATTCCCTACTCTTGTAGTTTTCCAGTAACTCTATCATTTCCTCAAGACCTTGAATGCTTGATTTTTTTTTGGGGGGGCGGGGATTGGTATAGATGTACCATACCATCAGTTTTGTTTTCCAATAATAATTCAAAAAACAGATATTCACACCCTGAGTTTAATTCTTGTGTTTCTTTATTTCTATACGTAAGTAACTCTCTAATATAAATGATACCTTCCCCTTTTTAGGTATTCTGTCTTTTCTGATTGAATTATATATTTCTACAGTATGTAGATTAGTTGATTATTCACTTTCGGTTTCAGCCATGACTCAATAATCATTATTATGTCCTGGTCATATGAGGAGATCCAGGCCTCTAGTTTGTGGTTTTTTGGGAGCAAGCAACAAATGTTTAAATGCATTGGCCCGGATATTCAAACTGTGCCAGGCTGTGGCGCAAGCCTGGGCGCAGCTCAACTTGGCTGCACAGGGGTGTGGCCTGGGCGATATTCAACGGAGCTGCACTATGGCTCAGCAGCTTTGAATATCGCACCCTGGCCACCCCCACTGTGCATGGCACAGTGGCACTACACCAGCGCAAGTGGCCAGAGTGGAGCATGGAGATGCGCTAGCTCAAGTGCCATTGCGCCATTCACAGCACCTCCGATATTCAAATGGAGACATCCAAATGGGGCCATAATTTATGCAAGGTGCACATGGGGCCATTTGCATGTCATTATGCCCCAATTGCATACCATTAGCATGCAGGTGCACTGATCCTTGACGACTTGGCCTGGCACCCTGCCAGGCAGCAGCCGTCGAGGACCAATGCCCCCTGCAGCCCAATCACAGGCATTTGTCTAAAAATAGACTTCCTCATCCAATATCCCTGGTGGTCCAGTGGACCACTATATGCCCGATCGTGGGCATGTGTTATATGAAAAAAGACTTCCACATCCAATATCCCTGGTGGTCAGTGGACTGCTGTGTGCCCGATCACAGGCATCATTATAATAAACCCCCCTCTCCAATATCCCTGTTGGTCCAGTGGACCGAATGCTGCCCGATCGCGGGCATCTGTTCAAATGAAAAAAAAAAACCCGGTCCAATATCCCTGTTGGCCCAGTGGACCGAATGCTGCCCGATCGCGGGCATCTGTTCAAATGAAAAAAAAAAACCCGGTCCAATATCCCTGGTGGTCCAGTGGACCGAATGCTGCCCAATCATGGGCATCAGTTTAATAGAACTCTTCCTATTACCCTGGTGTTCTGGGTGCCCCCTCACCACCCGCCCACTGAGTCCACTGCCCGCTCCCCGGTCAGCGGTGGGTGGCAGCACCCACCTGCCTGCCACCTGCAGCCCACTGACCGACACCTCAGTAGGGCTGCCGCGCTTGGTTCTGGCGTGAACCAATGGCGTACAATACTGAGGTCAATCGGCGGGCAGCAAGGCGACAGGTGGGTGGTGCTATCACCCACTGGTTGACCAGGGGAGGAGCGAGGCGGTGGGACTCAGTGGGTGAGTGGTGAGGGGGGTACCCTAGAACACCAGGGTAATAGGAAGAGTTCTATTAAAGTGATGCCCGCGATTGGGCAGCATTCGGTCCACTGGACCACCAGGGATATTGGACTAGGGTTTTTTTTCATTTGAACTGATGCCCGCGATCACGCAGCATTCAGTCCACTGGACCACCAGGGATATTGGAGGGGGGAGTTTATTATAATGATGCCCGCGATCGGGCACATAGTGGTCCACTGGACCACCAGGGATATTGGACGTGAAAGTCTTTTTTCATATAACACATGCCTGCAATCGGGCACATAGGGGTCCACTGGACCACCAGGGATATTGGACAGGGACTTTATTGTCAACATATGCCCACCATCGGGCATGGGGGTGCTGCCAGGTGCAGCCGGAACTCAGGTGGCCACCCACAGGTGGCAGCTGCCGTGTTGCACCCTGCAATGCGGCAGCTCACCTGTGGTGGCCATCAGTTGTTCCTTTTTTTTTGGCTTAACTTTGTGCAGGCACAGTAGGGGTTGCACATGCATGGTTCTGCACATCCCGGGCTGAATATCGGGCTGTGCAGGTTATGCATAGGAATGCCCCTCCACCTGTGCCTGCATACATTACTGATGTGCTCCGGCACATTGGGATTTGTGCGGCGCACTTTTACCTTTTGAATATTGTGCCAGGGTGCATCAGTGGGTTGTGCATGGTGCAACACTTTTGCGCCATGCACAATCCTTTTGAATATCTGGGCCGCTGTCTTTTCTGATTGAATTATATCTTTCTACAGCATGTAGATTAGTTGATTATTCACTTTTGGTTTCAGCCATGACTCAGTAATCATTATTATGTCCTGGTCATATGAGGAGATCCAGGCCTCTAGTTTGTGTTTTTTGGGGAGTAAGCAACAAATGTTTAAATGCATTATGTTTAGACCCTGCATTTTTACCCAGTTAGTAATTTCAAAATGTTCCCCATGTCCTGGGTTCTCCTCAGTGTCCCCAGACCTCAACAATCTCTGTAATCCCAAGTTAACAAAATGGTAATCTAGCATTCTAGCCTATATATATTGGCCCAGTCATTTTGTTTCCCATTTTTTTAATAACCCTAAACTAATTAATTCTACATTTTGTTCATTCGTTTCCCAGATCATGTATCGATTTATTTTATTATCATATATTCCATTTGTCTCCACCCACATGATATTCTTAATTAATACTTCAGCAGAGCAAAACACAAAGATATAACAAGCAGCTAAGAATATCCCCTTATTTATCATCTTCCAATTGTTCTGGGATTTTAAAATTCACAACTGTACAATTTATCTATTACCCAGTATCAAACAAGTTTGTGAGGATACAGGAGCTAAACACATTTTTATACAGTACTACAATTTATCAATTTGTCAGTCTGTAGCTCGTTTATCAAAAAGTTTTCTTTCTGATACTATTAGTTAATTAAAGTAGAAACATCCACCAAGGGGTTTCTTTTTCCTTTTTATGTTTGCTTGCACGCATGTGCAAGAAACATAGTGCCATCATCAGAGTTTTCCAGAGGTGTGTCAGCCTCTTCCAATTCAGTCTGTGTTTGCAAGCGCAGTCGCAGTGCTCCAATCACTGCTCCAGCTGTCTATGACAGCAGTTGAAAATGCAGTGGCATACAGTTGAAAAGGAGAGCTCCCACTTCAGTGAGCAGAACTCCCCTCAACATGCATGCATGCACATTGCGGGTCACGTGATCCTCCACGTACATACTCAGAGCTGACGGGTGCCCAATGCCCTGTCAGCTCCGCTTCCCAAAAGATTTCCAGGTGTCTTGCTGGGGCCCACCCCAGTGTGGCACACATCCATATGGCCGATGGGGTGCCCAATCCCCATCGGCTCCAGCCCCTAAACAGCCTTCTAGCTGCCACGCTGGAGCCCACCCCAGTGTGGCGACATCCCCGTCTTCCTTAAAAAAAAACCTGTAAAAAAGAAAACATTCCCTCATTTTCCCAGCCCACCCACACCACCCACCGCGCAGCACTCCTGCCTCCCCACCCCATACTTACCTCCGGAGTCCGGCGGATGATCTTCGGTGGACTGAACACGCCTGCACTCTTCAAAGCTTCAATCGCTAACTGAGGAAATGCTGGTAAGCTGTATAATGTAATAGATAGGATTTTTTCAACTTTGTAGTATATCTTGGGCATTTTTTGGAATTTTTGCACCAAATTTTCAACATGGGGTTTTTGGGACCCCTTCTCATGAATGCTGTCACTGGCATGGCATTATTCGGGCCTGAAGGGTGATTTTGCAGCCACTGCGTGAAATCACCTTTCATGGCTGATTAACGAAATGACACTGCCAGTTTCATAAGGTGGGCTCTCAAAAAGCCTATTTTGAAACTTTGGTGGAAAAATTCTCAAAATAACTGTTTAATGAAAGTGCTATAGTTCCTATGCAAGCGCCAGAAGTCTCAAGAATTTCTTTCAATATTTTCACTCCAGATTTTCAACATTGCCATTTTACAACACCTCCTTATGAGCAGTATGGCTGTCATTTTTCACATCTCACCCCAAACATGTTTCCGCCCATGTAGCGCACAATGGCGCAGTTGGTGTGCGAAATCAATGTACAGGACACATTAAGAAAATCACAGTGACACTGTTCATGAGCAGAGGTCTTAAAATGGCTATGTTGCAAATTTGGTGACAAAACTCCATAAAATGACTGTGTTACGAGTGAGCATTGCACAGTTTCCACTCACCCTTGTAAGTTCATGAATTTGTAATATTTTCAGTCCAGATTTTCACCAGTGGCATTTTTCCACACCTCCTTATGAACAATATGGCTGTCATTTTCCACAACATGGCCAAAATGCGTTTTCACACTTTCAGTGCAGAAATGCATTTGTCGCAATGGGAAATCATTGTTCAGGACAGATAAAGAAAATCACACTGACACTGTTCATGATCGGAGGTCCCAAAATGCCTGTGTTAACAATCTGCTGTAAAAAAATCCCCAAACTAGTTACATTACGGGTGTGCGTCGCACAGTTTCTACGCACGCTCGTGACTTCACCAGTTTTTTCAATATTTTCACAGCAGATTTTCAACAGTGCCATTTTTTACACCTCCTCATGAACCGTACCGCTGTCATTTTTCACATCCTGTTCGGAATGTGTTTTTGCACCTGTGATGCCAAATGCCGTAGTCGCTGTGCAAAAGCAGTTTTCGGCTAACAAACTGATATTGCCACTGTTCATGAAGTGGGGGTCACAACAAAAACATGTTGAAAGTTTGTAGTGAGAATACCAATGAATGCCTGAGGCGTTAGGGTTTCCGACCATAACGCCCCACCCTGTAGAGAATGACAGGCATCAGGGGTGTGATTTGGGATTCTTGCCTGTAATGCTCATACCATTCCACCCCCACCCACACCCTGCAGCCAGTGAGAGGCATCAAGGTGTGCCTCGGACTCTTCGGCGCCAAACTTCACCCCATTCTCCTATACCGCACCCATCTCACCATATTTCCTGATGGAATGGGGTGCATAAGGGCCAAAGACCCCAAGGCACACCGTGACACTTGTCAGTGTCTGCAGGGTAGGGTGCGGTGAAATGGCATGGTCGTTATGCCTGACGACCCAAAGGCACACCCCAATGCCTGTCACTGTCTGCAGGGTGGTGGTGGGGTTGGCTTCAGTTCAATACTTCACTGCCATTCCTATTATGCAGCTCTGTAACTTCTACACTACCAATGCCAATGCCAGCAAGCAAACATTCGGCATTGACAAATGCTTGTTATAATGAGGGTCGCTATTTGCTTTAAGACCTTCCCCAAAGTTTACATAAGTTTCCCAACTGTAGAAGTAAACCAAGATATCCTAACAACTGCTAGATGTTTATTGTAAATAACATATAACATAAACTACAAGCACTTGATATGTTTCCATTTCCCTTTAAAACCAGTATGCCTCTCTTAATAAAACTATACTCCAAAATGAACTACAGATTTTTTAAAATAACCCGGTTGAATAACCACTGAAAACTTAAAATTATTCCTTACTTAGCAGGTCTAATATCTCTGTCTGTATTTCTTCTGAGTGGCGCTTGCTTGCGCTCACGCCACAGCGCTCATGCCGTGCATTGCACAAGTTCTTTTATGTATAGGCGCTCCGCCTCCTTAGATGACACACCCACCTCTTTCACTGGTCTGGTACAGCTGAAGAGAAAACCGGAACATAGAGACTCACAGTACTTTCTGGGGAGGGTTTTACATACCAGGAACAGTTCAGTGGTATCAGTGCTGACACATCTGTGTTCTGCAGTGAGCAAGCTGAATTACACCTCCACTGGTTCTGAGCAGGGGTGTAGCCAGACAATATAAATATGTACACCAGGTCTGTGATTGTTGCCCCATCTGACACAATAAATACTTTTGAACACCATGGCACTGATTGTTGCCCCCCCCCATGCACAGGCAAATACAGATGCCTTACATTGCTCCCTCAGACATCCACATACCACCCCACACCCTGTAAAGTTGTGTAGTCCTTGAGATGCAAAGACAGTACCAATGACCAATCCTTTTAGTTTTTACTCTAATTACTAAAATTACAGAAATGTTCAACTGATCGTGTGTTATATTTTCATGGACAAAGGAAGCAGTTAAGAGCCTATCTGTTGTGCCTTCCCCCTTAAACAAAATTGCACACCATGGAGTACATGGGAGTATGCCTGCCTACACCCATGATTCTGAGTGCTGGCATCTGCTGTTACTGCTGCAGTATGAGTTCTTTTATGTGCAGCCGCTCTGCCTCCTTAGGCACCCACCTCTTTCACCGGTCCAGTACAGCTCAATAGAAAACTGGAACACCAGGGCTCACAGTACTTTCTGGGGAGGGTTTTACAGACCAGGAACAGTTTAGTGTTAACAGCGCTGACACACCTGTGTTCTGCAGCGAGCAAACTGAATTACACCTCCGCTGGTTCTGAGTGCTGGCATCTGTTGTTACTGTGTGGCACAAGTTCTTTTATGTGCAGCCATTCTGCCTCCTTAGATGACACACCCTCCTCTCTCAACGGTCCAGTACTGCTGAATAGAAAACCAGAACACCGAGGCTCACAGTACTTTCTGTGGTGGGTTTTACAGGCCAGGAACAGTTCAGTGGTAACAGCACTGACACGCCTGTGTCCTGAAGCGAGCAAGCTGAATTACACCTCCGCTGGTTCCGAGTCCTGGCATATAAGGTTTTTTTAGTTTTTTGTCACTGAGTGCACCATGAGCACAGACATGGCAACAGACCATAGTGCTCAAGGACAGTGAAATATTAAATATGGTGTTGGACAAAAAGGGCCTTTTCTGCACTTCCCCATCATAATGGCATATCTCTGGGCCATGCTACATCTAATATTTAGTACATGTTAGCAGAAATCAGATATACTCCCATTTCTCCAGATGGATTCCTCCCTCCCATGTACCTGCAGAAGTTTCAAGAGTGGATTCAAGTCTGAAAAATTCCTGACTCAGGACAGAAATGCAGCACACTGGGTGGGGGGGCAAGCACTAACAGGTTTCAAAGTAAAGCAATAAAATTAGTTGTCCACAATATGAAATCATGATCAAAAGGTCAAACAATTACTTTACAGGGTCATCCCCTTATCTCAGCTTTTAGACGTTGACATATCCAACACAATTCTCAAACTCTTACAATGACTAACAAGCTTCAGACGTACTATATAATGTAACTGTCACAGGTATCAACTGTGAATCCTTTTCCCAGACCTTTGCTGTCATTTTACTTATTTACATTCATTTTCATTTTTATTTTATTTTTATTTCACATAAAACCATTTAGGCAGAGCCTATTTTCAAATGGTTTAGTGTTGAGGAATACAACAACAGTTAATAGCAGAAACATTGTACATAACAGCTGTAACAGAGATTAGATAGTACAAATTCCTGGATGGCAAACAGTAGTCTGAGCATGCCTTAGTCCGATATTGGGCTGGTGCAGTGTCAGTACATATAATCATAACTACATGATTTACCATAAGGTGATGAAACAAATGACAGGCTTGAGGTGAGGGGGAATCATATCATTTAAAGCTATTACATGACTCAGCAGGGGACATTATAGAGAGTAGCTGAGTCCTAAAGAGATCTGTTGAGGAATAGGTTTTTAGGGTGACAGGCAGGTCATTCTTTTGTTTAGGGAATCGAAAAAAGAAACAGAACTGGCATAGGGTGGTTTTCCTTCTTGGGAGCAGAAGGGATAGTTGTTCACCTCCCCAGGTGGAGTAGTTGTTGTCTATTACAGTGAGGAGGAACTGAAGACCAGGGGACAGAAGGCCGTGCAAGGCTTTGTGGCAAAGGACAAGTGTGTGGAAGGCCAACCAATTGTAGACGTTGAGCTAGTTTAGAGTTCTATAAAGGATGCAAGTATGCATATCAGGCTTTAGGCCTAGGGCAAATTGGCATGCTCTATTGAGGAGGCCCCTGACTCTGGTTGGTACACTGTCACAGGCAGAGCCATAAGCAGTAATCCCATAGTCAATAAGGCTAGTTATGAGGGACTAACTGCTTTCTTATCTCAGGTATGGACTTGTGTCCGCCTGTACAGCAGGCCAAGTCTATGGTTTGCTGTTTTTATTAATAAATCAGCATGTGAATTGTATGTCAACCCACTGTCAAGCGTTATGCCCAGCTGCTTGAATGAAGTTACTTGTTCAAGCTGGGAGCCAGAGTTTGTGACAATGGTGAGGGCAGTCAGCTTGCTTAGCTAACCCCTGGTACAGAAGAGCATGCAAGCAGTTTTCTGCTTATTCATTACAAGGGAGTTGTCAGTGAACCATCTTTGTATTGTGTTAAAGCATTAGTTCTCAGACTTTGTCACAGTGAGCCTCCCCCAAGCCATAGAAAATATCTTGAGCTTCCCCTAAATATTTAAAATAATCTTGTGCCTCACCATAGAAAAATAGTATACAGTACTTCGCACAGTACATGAGGAATAAAGTGAAACTTCATTAAGTAGTTAGCTCTCATTTTATTCAGCTTATTGTAACCCTTTTAGGCCAGCCCACTGGCTCCGCTATTTTGACTGTCAAACCATTGTTACTCCTTGTTGCAAAACTTTCTTGGGTTAGCCTGCTTTATCTGTCCATTTCCCATCTAACTGAAATAACCTTCCTACCCACCTCTGCCTCTACCCCTCTTACCCTGATCTTTTTTTTTTTTTTTTAGTTTTTTAACTCCTCCCCAGGTCCTTGGTCAGCCACTCCTTCAGGCCACCATGGCCTACCAGCAACCCATCGCCATCTGCTTCCCACCCATCTGCACCGCGACCCTGGGTAATCTGACATATCCCTTCGTCGGGAGGGTCCCTCCACTGTAGGGGGCAACTGGGAGAAGAGAAACATTTGTAGGCATACAACATATCCCGGGCACAGCAGGGGTTGGCATGGACATCTCTGGGATATCGTGGCTGTGGGGACCGTCGGTCCATCATCTGGTCAGCAGAGGGCTGATTTTCTGTTTTTTCTCTTGACCAACCCACACCCTTCCACAAAGGGCCAGCTGCACTGGCATCTGAGGGGGAAGGGGAAATTGCATCAAGGCCACACTCTGCCAAGAACACCAGTCCCAAGCCACTTCCAGGGGCTGATAAACAGTGGTCTGAAGCCCTTCCCCCCGGGAGGGAAGCATCCAAAGGATGCTCTAGACTCCCTCCCTGCTAGACTCTGCTCCTGACACCTGGGCTTAAGTCACAAAACCAGGTTGCCAGCATGCCTAGTGAACACCCTTCACTCAGTGCCATGGAGCCGGCTGCTCTTAAGCAACTTCTCAGGTACCCTTTTGTTTCCTTATGCTTTTGCTCCTGGCACCTCTCTGCTTAATCTTTGCATTTAGGCTGTTCTACCACCAGTCTAACTGATCAATTGTTATGCCATTATTTGTTGTATTGCTTGACTGTTTTGCAGTTACCTTTCTGAATTGTATTCACTCTCCACCCTTCCCTGGGTACAACTGAAATGACCCTTGGCTCAGCATGCTTTCCTCATCACAGATTTTTAAATAAATACATAAATTCACCTACTATTATCCTCTTTCAATTGGCTTCATCCCATCACACAAAATATCTAAAACTCAAAATGTAAATACATTACTTTTTCAGATTAACTTGAGCCTCCCCTTGAACACATTGGGGCCTCCCCAGGGAGGCTGGATTCAGTATTTAAGAAACTCTGCATTAAAGTCAGCTTGCAGCTTATGTTGAAGGCAGGTCAGGCATGAGTCACTAGTGAACAAGACAGCATCATCCTCATAGAGCAGAATGTGGGTAGATGAACAGGCAGCTGGGATATAATTTATACAAGCATTTGTCAATGCTGAATGTTGTCGCGCTGGCATTGGCAGTGGCGGAGGTGGAGAGGCATAGCGCTGTGAGTTTGTTAATGTGTCCCAAAAGGTGATTTTGCACAACGAGTATGCCACTGTGCAGCAGAGCTGCGGAAATGCATTTTGGGCAGGCTGTGGAAAATGGCAGCTGGACTGTTGATAATGAGGTGGGTACAAATGCCAGTGGTGAAAATGTGGCATGAAAATATTGCAGATTGACAAAGTTACAAGGGTGCATGGAAACTGCGCAATGCACACTTGCAACACAGTCATTGTCTGGACTTTCGCCACCAAATTTTCAACATAGGCATTTTAGGACTTCTACTAATGAACAATGTCACTGACATTTTCATAATGTGTCTCGAACACTGGCTTTGCACAGCGACTGTGCTATTGTGTGCCGGAACTGCGAAAACAGATATTGGTCAGGATGTGAAAAATGACAGCTGTACTGTTCATTAGGAGGTGTAGAACAATGGCACTAATGAAAATGTGGAGTGAAAATATAAGTTTGCGAACTTACGAGCATGCGTGCAAACTGGACACCGCACACTCGTAACAATCATTTTATGGAGTATTGTCACCAAATTTTCAACATAGGCATTTTAGGACCTCTGCTCATGAACAGCGTCACTGTCATTTTTGCAATGTGTTCAGAACAGTGATTTCGCACAGCGACTGCGCTATTCTGCGCCGGAAGTGCAAAAACACATTTCATCAAGGATGTGAAAAATGACAGCTGTATGGTTCACAAGAAGGTGTGGTAAAATGCCAATGCTGAGAATCTGGCATGAAAATAGTGCAAATGCACTAACTTAGCAACTGCGCAACACACGCTCATAAAACAGTCATTTTTTTGGATTTTTCCCCACCAAACTTGCAACATAGGCTTTTTGAGAGCCCCTCTCATGAACAGTGGCACTGTCATTTTGTTACTCGGTCCCGAAAGGTGATTTCACACAGTGTCTGTGAAATCACCTTTTGGGACCAAATAACACCATGACAGTGCATGAATTCATAAGAAGGGGTCCCAAAAACCCCATGTTGAAAATTTGGTGCCAAAAGTCCCAAAAATGCCTGAGATATGCATTAAAGTTGAAAAACCCCTTTTCATTCCATTATACAGCTTACCAGCATTTCTTCAGTTCGCGGTCGGCTTTGAAGAGTGCAGACGTGTTCCCAGTCCACAGAAGATCGTCGCGCCGGACTCCGCAGGTAAGTATGGGGTGAGGGAGGCAGGGTGTGCAGTGGGTGGGTGCAGGTGGGGAGGGGTATCGAGATTACTGAAGGACCGTTTTCATTTTACAGGGGAAAAAAAAAGAAAAACATTGCGGGACAGTTTTTAGTTTTGCAGGGGATTTGGCACTCTGGGGTGTGCTCCCAGCGTGCCACCTAACTGTTTGGGGGTTGTCTGTAGCAGACGGGGGATTGGGCACCCTCGTTGGCACACAACATGGGGGAGGTAGTAATGCCAATGGGGATTGGGCACTCCTGTTGGCACACAAAGAAAGCAGGGGGGCACAAGCCGAGGGGGATTGGGCACCCCCCTTGGCATTCAACAACTGGGGGGCATTATGCCAATGGGGAGTGGTCTCCCCCGTCGACACACAAGGGGGGGTTAACCGACAGGGGGTGGGCACGAAGTCGGCGTGGTGGGCAGCCGACCATGCGCGCCAATGGCGTGACACAGCAAGAAAAGGACCGCCATGCATCTACCAGCTATGCTTGGATTGCAGCGACCTTTTCGTATATGTGCTCAGCTTACATTATGTATGCATGGTGTGGCACCAGCATGCAGGCTGATTGGGGAATGCGGGACGCACCTACTGGTGCGTGCTCTGCATTAGCTCAACTGCGACCCCGCCTTCAAAGCTGCACTGTCCCACGATGTTAGCTGCGCAAGTGTGCCAACATAAAAAAGGCTGAAAAGAAAGGGTCCCAAAATTGAACCCTGAGGGACACCAATAGAGACAGGTGAGTCTTGGGTGAGGACTCCATGGTTACAGCCTGGGTTCTTCCAGATAAGTAGTTTTTGAACCAAGTCACAGCGTCACTGGAGAGTACCAGGAAGGAAAGCTTCTTGCATAGGAGAGTGTGGTTAACAAGGTCGAATGCCTTTGTTAGGTCTATGAAAATGGAACCAGTTATTTTTCCACCATCCAAGGCACTGTGGATTGAGTAACTGTATTCAAGTAGTAGGGCAGTCACGGTACTGTGATGTTCTCTGCAACAATGCTGCTCCCTAGCCAGTAGCTCATGGTCAGAGAGGTAGAGTAAGAGTTGGCCATTAACTATTCACTCAAGGGGTTTGGAGAGCAGGGACAGGATAATCAAAATGGGGCAATTGTTGCTTGTCAGGCAGGGGTCTTCTTATTTTAATACCGTGGTCACAAGGGCTTTTTCCAGATATCAGGCCCTGTACAAGTTGTCAGGGACAAATTAAAGATAGCCTGTATAAGGAATGTGACTTCCCTTACAACAAACTTTAGCAGCTTTAGGTCAATGTTGTTTGGGTCCAGTCTTGTTTTTTGTTCTTTTTAAGAACCCATAGACTTCAACCCAGGTTAGCCTTTTAAAGTAGGATTATCTGTTAGGGGGAGCAGGCAGGTCTTCAAGCAAGTCATGTTGTATCCCAGAGGCAGATATACAGTGCCTTCAGGAAGTATTCACCCCACCTTGGATTTTGTCACATTTTGATGTGTTACTACCAGAATTTTTAATGCATTGAAATAATTTTTTCCCCCTTGATTCACACAGCATACTCAACAATTTAAAGGGGCAAAAATATTTTTATTGTGTAACAAAAATGTATGAAACACTAAAAACTGAAATATCTTGTTTACTTAAGTATTCACCCCCCTTAGTCAATACTTTGTAGAAGCACCTTTGGCAGCAATTACAGCTTTGAGTCTTCTTGGGTATGTCTGTATCAGCTTTGCACATCTGGATTTGGGGATCTTTGCCCATTCTTCCTTGCAGATTTACTCAAGCTCTGTCAAGTTGGATGGGGAGCGTCGGTGAACCGCAATCTTTAAGTCTTTCCACAGATTCTCAATGGGATTCAAGTCTGAGCTTAGGCTGGGTCACTCAAGGACATCCACCTTCTTGTTCTGAAGCCACTCCAGTGTTGTTTTGGCTGTATGCTTGAGGTCGTTGTCCTGTTGGAATGTAAATCTTCGCCCCAGTCCAAGGTCTATTGCAGACTGATGCAGGTTCTCCTCAAGGATGTGCCTGTATTTGGCTCCATTCATTGTTCCCTCTATCCTGACAAGTGCCCCAGTCCCTGCCACTGAAAAGCATCCCATAACATGATGCTGCCACCACCATCTTCATGGTAGGGATGGTGTTACGGTGATGAGCTGTGTTCAGTTTGCGCAGGCATAGCGCTTTGCATTCAGGCCAAAGAGTTCAATTTTTGTTTCATCAGACCAGAGAATCATTTGCCACATGGTCTCAGAGTCTGCCACATGCCTTCTTGCAAACTCCAGGCATGCTATTATGTGGCCTTTTCTCAGGAGTGGCTTCCGTCTAGCCACTGTCCCATAGAGGCTACATCTGTGAAGTGCTGCAGAGATTGTTGTCCTCTGGACAGGTTCTCCCATCTCAGCCATGGAACTCTGTAGTTCTGTCAGGGTGGTCATTGGGTTCTTGGTCACTTCCTTGACCAAGGTCCTTCTTGCCTGGTTGCTCAGTTTGGGAGGACGGCCTGCTCTAGGAGGAGTCTGGGTGGTTCTGTTATCTTTCCATTTCCTAATGATGGACTTGACTGTGCTCCTGGGAACTTTCAACACCCTAGAAATGTTTTTATATCCCTCCCCAGATCTATGCCTCCTCACAATTCTATCACGGAGTTCTATGGACAGCTCCTTGGTCTTCATGGTAGAGTTTCTGCTCTGACATGCACTGTCAACAGCGGGATCTTATATATAGACAGGTGTATTTCTCTGAAATCATGTCAACCATTTGAACTGACCACAGGTGGACTTCATTCAAGTTTTAGAGTGATCTCACAAGGAAATTGGATGCACCTGAGCTCAATTTGAGTGTCATAGCAAGGGGGTAATACTTTCAAATCAAGACATTTCAGGTTTTTATTTTAAATTACATGTACAAAAATTCCAGAAGTTTCATTCCACTTTGACATTATAGAGTAATTTGTGTAGATGCGTGACAAAAAAATCCCATATAAATGTATTTTAATTTGAGTTTGCAACATCACAAAATGTGACAAAATCCAAGGGGGTGAATACTTTCTGAAGGCACTGTATGAGCCGAGATGTCACTGAATGCCTTATTGAAGGTGTCTGCTATATTTTGGTCACCAATAATTGGCATGCCATCCCACATGATAGAGAAAGGAAGTGTTTGTCTGGGTTGCCCTATGACTTCATTAACTGCAGATCAGTTATTTGGGGTCTTTTAGCATGTGCTGTTGCTGGGTTCTGTGGTGTGAAGCATTGGCTGCTTTAATGTGCAACTTCACAAGATTTCATAATTCTTTGTATTTGATTAGATGAACAACAAGTCCATGATTTCTATAAAGAGTCCAGGCTCTATCCCTTAGCCTTGATAATGAATTGATTTCAGGAGTGTACCAAGGTTGAGAGTTCCCTTTTATTTGAATCAGTTTCGGGGGGGGGGGGCAACAGAGTCTCAAGCCTTATTAAATTGGAGGATGAAATATTCTATGACTAGATTCACATCTCTGGTTACCAGAAGGAAGGACCAGTCAATCTGTCTAAGCAGGGTTTGGAAGATGGGGAGCTTATGGGGGCAAAGACCACGTGCTTTAGTAGTGAGAGGTTCACCTTTGGCCAGTTTAGTGGACCACTTACTGGTAACTGGGGAGTGGTCACTGAAAGCATCTGGTAGTACAGCACTTGCTAGAACCCTATCTGTATGGTTAACAAGAATCCAGTTGAGAAGGGTTGAGCTGCCAGTTTTGTAACTGATCCTGGTAGCTGTGGTAATGATCTAGGTAAGGAATAATCAGATCAAATCAATTTTATTTATAAAAAGGTGCCTTTCTAAAACCAAGGCGCCTGTACAATAAATACATATAACAGAATAAATTATTCTAACAAACATATAATTCAAACAGACAACAATATAATAGCAGCATAGGAAAACAAACTAAACCTCAATCAATAAATGCCAGGCTGAAGAGATAGGTTTTCAAAGCTATTTTGAAACTCTGGACGGTTAGGCAGTCTCGAACCCGATGAGGTAGAGAGTTCCACAGGGATGGGGCAGCAAAACTAAATGCCCTTGCTCCAGATCTTTGCAGACATACCCTGGGAACCTCTAGCAATCCCTCATCAGAGGCTCGGAGAGAACGGAGGTGAGGGTAGGGACAAAGGAGATCTTTCAAGTAACCCGGTCCCTGTTTGTGTAGGGCCTTATAGGTAAGCAAAGCAACCTTAAAGATGATCCTCCACTGTACAGGCAGCCAGTGCAGACCACGGAGCACAGGCATCATATGACTGGTTCTTGATTTACCAATCAATAGCCTGGCTGCCGTGTTCTGCACCAGCTGCAAGTGGCAGATATCAACCCCCGGCAGCCCTAGGTAAAGGGCATTACAGTAGTCAAGATGGGAGGAAACGAAGTCATGAACCAATGTCGGAAGATCATCAGGAGGAACCAAATGTTTCACCTGGGTGATATTTCTGAGATGGTAAAAAGAAGTTTTAACAACTGCTGACACCTGTGATTTCAGGGTCAAGCAGTCATCAAACATAACACCCAGGTTCCGCACCCAGTCTAAGGTAGCCAGCTGAACACCTCCAAGCCATAGACCCGAAGGTGAACATGCCAACATACCAGCCTCATGATGATCTGGGTTCACGACCAACACCTCAGTTTTTTCAGGGTTCAACTTTAGCCAGTTCACATTCATCCAGTCCTGAATTTCAGTCAGACAGCTGTTGAGCACCGAGACAGCATCATCTTGTTCTGGGACAAAAGACATGTATAGCTGAGTGTCATCTGCGTAGCAGTGAAAACTTAAGCCATACCGTCTAATAATCGCTCCCAATGGCAGCATATACACTGCAAACAACATGGGTGCTAAGATGGATCCCTGTGGAACCCCACGGGGCATGGAGAATGGAGCCAAGGTACAAACCCCTGACACCACTCTCTAAGTCCTACCTGTGAGATAAGATTGAAACCGTCTGAAGACAATCCCTGAGAGTCCACAGATAAACCGCAGGTGATCCAACAGCACACCATGGTTCACAGTATCAAATGCTGCAGAGAGATCAAGAAGGACCAAGATGGAACAGGTCCTTCGATCTCTCGCTATCAAGAGGTCATTTAGTACCCAAACAAGAGCCGTCTCAGTACTATGTCTCTTTCTGAAACTGGACTGGAGAGAATCATAGATATTGTGGCTGGTCAAATGGTCTTCCAGCTGCAATGCCACCACCTTCTCAATAGCGTTACCCAAAAAGGGAAGGTTAGAGACCGGCCTGTAGTTTGCTAGACAGTCGGGATCCAAGGAAGGCTTTTTAAGCAGAGGTCGAACTACAGCCTTCTTAAGGGAAGCTGGAAAAACTCCCCTCTCCAAGGATAACCAGACTATCTCAGCAAGGACCGGGCTGATAACATCAACGCAGCCAACGAGCAAGCACGTGGGGCCCAGATCCAAACCACAGTAGTAGGATGTAAAGTCTGGATAACCATCACAATATCATTGATTGTAGGCTGGGCAAAGTCACACCACTCAAACCAGGAGTCCAACATCTCCTGCCGACCACTGCTATTCCTTAGAAAAAGGGTCAGGTGGATATTGGACCTGATCGTGGCAACCTTATCTGCAAAGAATCGAGCAAACTCACATTGCTCTTGTGAAAAAGCATTTCTGGGGTGAAGACAGAGTGGATTGCACAGTCTGTCCACAGTCCGGAAAAGCTGAGCTGGTCGATTCCACGTGGCAGCAATTTCCCTGGACAGGAATTCTGCCTTGTTACGGGAAATTGTTGATTGATAAACCAAATAATGGTCCATCAAACTAAGCCTGTCACATACCAGGCTGGATCTCCGCCATCGCCTCTCTAGCCTTCGTCCCACTCTCCTCAATTCCCTAAGGTCCCCATCAAACCATGGGGACCTAGGGCGAAGGGAGAGTGGATGAACACGGACAGCAGCAATGGAATCCAGGGCCTCTGTCACTGCCTTATTATAGGCAAATACCAGATCCCCTGGATCCATGCATTCCCTCGGCATGCCCGATAGGTCCAGTACCACCATCAGACCATCTGGGGATACACCCCTCAAAGAGCGGCACTGAACCATCTCCACAGGGGCAGGCCTTTTGGGGGGGCTTCAGAACTGAAGCTGATGGTATGATGGTCTGACCATCCAACTGGTTCCACCACCAAGTCAGATATCTCCATCCCCAGGAGAAACACCAAGTCCAGTGAATGACCACCAATGTGGGTCGAGGAGGAAACAACCTGTGTGAGGCCCAGTGAGCTCATTAGCTGGAGGAAGTCCTGTCCAAGCTGCGAGAGTTCATCGTCGACCCACACATTGAAATCCCCAAGGATCAGCCATCTATGGGATCCCAATGTTAGGTCAGCGATGAAGTCCGCAACTTCCCGCAGGAAAACATTCCCATCTCCTGGTGGATGGTAGATGAGAAGAATCCTGCACCCCACACCCTTGCCCATGATACATTCAAAGGAGTTGGTGGCTCCCACTGGAATTTCCCTCAGGTTCAGTTCTGATTTAAAACATAGGGCCACACCCCCGCCCCTACGATCGATCCTCGGGCGATGTATCACCGAGTACCCAGGTGGAATCGCTGAAGCCAGAATTGGGCCTGCATTTCCATCCAACCAGGTCTCAGTGATGCAAGCCAGGTCAGTCAAATTAACAAGATCCTCAGTTACGGTAGTCTTGTTTTTAATAGACCTGGCATTGCATAACACCGCCCGAGTTCGATGAGCAGCCGAGGGAGACAAAGTTTCTTGTCTGCAATAAGCAGAACCCTTGGGTATGGGAACCAGACAGGGAGGACCCCTTTCCTGGACCCATTTCACTCCAGTGAGAATATGTCAGATACTTTGTCTGTTATATTATCCACTGTACCTCGGTTGTTGCTAGCCAACCAATTGACGTTGAAATCTTCTAGCACTATTTTTTCATGTTGTGGGTTAAGGTTTGCTACAGTTTGGATGAAGCTATTGAAAAGATGGCTAGCAGTCTTGGGTGGCAGGTAAGCATTAGGGATAATTAGTTTTTTTTCACCAAGTGGACCAAGCCTCAGATTGGCAGCCAGGAGCTCACCACCAGCAGCACCCAGGAAAAGGGGAAGGCTGCTGGGCCTGAGATACAGTTTTAAGTAAAGTAGGCAGCCACCACCCCTTTTGACCTCCCTATCCAGTCATAGTGTCATGTACCCATCTATGTGCAAAACAGAATCTAGGATCTTGTCTGAGAGCCACATTTCTGTGACAGTCACTGCATCAAATTTGGTATCTATGACCCAGAGTTTAAACTTGTCAGACTTGTCAAATTTAGACAAAAGCCCACCAATATTCACACGGGCCAACTCCAGGTAGCCTCTGAAATTAGTTACTGGGGTGTTTGAGCTAGGATTAGGGTGTACATTACATTTGGGGGTGTTAGGGTCAGGATTAGGGTGCATATTACATTGGGAGGTGTTCGGGCCAGGATTAGGGTGCACATTGCCTCCTATAAGTACTAGGAGGAGGAGGAGGATCATCTGCTTTAAGGCAAGATGTAGTCTGAAGGATTTGTTCACAGTATGTCTCCTGGAGTAGGATGCTCTGTCTTTGATGAAGTAAGACTGCTGGAAGTGTTTTATCAGTGTAGCCCCAGCTTGCCCATTAAACTTTAACACAGTTGATAAAGCCTTACTCCACAGACAGCATTGTGTTAGGGGTTTGCTGGTGTCCTGAGCTAGTTCTGTGGAACAGTGTAGACAAGGGGGCTCAGAGGACCAGGAGAGTTGGGGGGTGACTATGTTTGGTTGTAAAGGGTCTCACAGCAAGGTCAGGAGCAGAACAGAGAGTCAGCAAACCTAAAAGAAGTGTTAAGGTTTGGGGGAAAACAACCTGGCCATGGTAAAGGTCAGAGGGGCAGACTGGATAATCAGGAGGGTAAGTGGGTTGGTTAAAAATATAGGCATAGTGAGAATAGAAACAAAATAAAAAGAGGAGGGTGGAGTACCCCCAATGTGTTCCAAAACACAAAAGAGTGATGGAAATCTGAAGGACAAAAGGCAAAGGTATAAGGAGTGAAACAGGGACGAGCAGTGAAATGTACATACCAAATAGTGCTCCTAGTGGGAGAAAGGGAAGTTTGGTCAGCTACTGGCTGGGAGAGTCCAACTTGCTAACTGGGGAGTGGGGCAGGATTGATAGGGAGGAATCAGTCTTGCCACAGACAATGAGTTTACTCACACTCCAGAGCCAGTAGCCAGTGCTCCAGCAAAAGACAACTAGTTTGACTTGAAAAACTCAAACTTTTTATTGCATAAATGCAGATTGAGAGGGCTCACGTGACGGCATCCATCTGAGCAGCAGCTGAGATCCTGAGCTCCCCCCTCTGGCCGCCTAATCTGCAATTTAAAGTGCATTTTGAACGGGTTTTTTGAGAAAATTACTTAAATAGCAAGTCTCTTAACACTCCGTCATCGATAAGGTGCCTTGTGTTGGAATCTTAAGCCCTAGCTGGGTCGCGATGGAGGTGGATTTGAAACAGGCCCTCACCAAGCATACCCCTCCAGCATCTCCTGAGAAGGCCGCAAAAAAGCAGAGGAATCAGGCCCCAGTTAGGCCGGACCATGGAGGTGAGAAAGCAGTACAGCCTACGCCTTTATCGGAGGATAAATTCCTCCAGGAGCTTGGCCCTGTGAAGGAGCTTCTTGTGGAATTAACAGGAGAGCTCAAATCTCTGCATAGCGACCTCTCTGATGTTACAAAAAAAGTTTCAGATGTGGAGGTAAAGGTCGCCTCTGTTTAAAAATGGAGATCTAGAGCTGAAACAGAGATAACAGAATTAAGGCAGCAGGTGAAGAGGCTCCAACTCAAACTGAAGACCTAGAGGCGAAATCGCGAAATAACCTGCTAATAATTGGCCTTCGGAGTTAGAGGCCGGACACTTCTATGGCTTTCCTGCAGAGGTTCTTTGTTAAATAGTAGGCCCATCTCCTATTAATGCCTCCTACCATCTCGAAGGGTCCACCGTTCACTCGCCCTCGACCTGCAGCTGGTTCCCCCACGTCCGATCATTATTAAATTTTTAAGCTACCTGGAAGGCAGCATGTGTTCTGAAGGCTCGGAGCTTAAAGAAATCCTGTGGGGTGTTTGAGGATCCAGATTGCCCAGGACCTTCCCAAAGAGATTCAGGAAAAGAGCAGCATACCACCAAATCGTCCAAAACTCATCCGCAGCAATCCTGTTTAAGATGATATATCCTGCCACCCTGAAAGTAACTGTTGGAGGCTCAGCTACGAGTTTTAACACCCCAGAAGCAGCTTACAAGGACCTTACTAGCAGACTGCCTGATCTGTTTAAGGGATCCGGCTGAAGAAAATATGTTGGACTTTTTAGATGCTGTTAATGTTTGTTTGAGATGTTAAATGTTCCTATAGATGGTGTCTGTGTATATCCCTGGTGACTGTTGTGGCGACCCCCCTGACCTTCTGTCTCACGCTTGCCCACCCTCCTTGTCACGTACCTTTGTGCTGTGTCTCGTAGTGGTGTTTTTCTCTGTCTGGTCTGGTTGTCCTGGCTCTTCCTCTTGGGTCTTTCTGGTGGTCTGGCTGCTGGGACGGGGATGTGGGGGGCAGTTTGGGTTTGGGCCTAGATCTGCGCTATTGGTCTAGTCTTTTTTTTGAAGCTCATGTGCCGGCGGTGGAATGCTTTTTCCGGTGGTAGTTTCCGGGAGGGAACTTCCTGGAGGGCGGAACATTTAAGGTCCGGCGGCAATTAGGGTCCCTCGGAAACGGCAACCACTATAGTGAATCTTCGGTGAGCCTCCCCTTTGCCTCTTGTTGGAGTGATGTGGGTTGGGACTGTCCTCCCGATTCTCGACTGAAGCTGATATGGGTAGGTGGCTCATTCATTTCATGAGGTGAAGGAGTGGAAATATGGTGGGACCGCCTGGAGTCGATGAGGCCTAAGGGCTTTCTATATTTGGGGCTTCTCCTTTTTATGTCTCTGTCTTTCTCCTCCCTTACTTTCTCTCTTTGGTGTACTTCAGCCTTTCTGTCTATTGGTATGTAGGGGCGGGGACTTGGGGGCGGCTGGGGGATTTGGGCGAATCTGCGAGCTGGATGTGGGATCATGAGCTGTGCGGTGGGGGTTGCTAATCTCTGCCGGGGCTGATCTGTAACAATTGTTGGTGGGTAGTTGCGAGGTTATAATTTCACTGAGGAGTCTTGGGTTTGATAGTATATGGTTGCTGGTTTTTGGCTCTGGGGATTGGATTCGCATGGGGATTTGGGGGTGTGAGTCCGAAATAAAAGGTTGTATTTGGGACCATGTTATACGGACCCCCATTTGTACATAGTTCTTGCTGGGTTTATGTTGTGGGTGTTTTGGGGAGATTTTCTGACCTTGGTCATAGAGATGGGTTCTGTTGTCTTGTTTGGGGACCTTGCTTGTTTGTTATTTAGTTTTAGAGTATGGATTGGGGTGGGGTATGGGGGTTACAAATTGATGTTCCATGTAACTTCCGATGGGGTCTGGGGTTTCTTTGTAAGGGGGAACGGTGGGAGGGAGTCATACAACGGGGTCTCGGACTTATTATATGGGAGGTGCGCCCTGCTATAATCTGTTGGAAGTATTCTATCTGGATATTACAATTACTGCGAAATAATTTTAAAATGGCTATGAGTATAGTTAAAATAGTGTCCTGGAATGTGACAGGGCTCAGGGATCGGGTTAAATGTTTGCAGGTTTTCAATCACTGTTCCCTGCTCTGCACGGACATCCTTTTTTTGCAGGAAACACATTTAGGCCGGGATGAGGCCAATTTGCTCTCTCTGTCTGGGTTTTCTCAAGTTTATCTTGCTGGGAATTCTCATTTTAGTAAAGGGGTGGCGATTCTAGTTAAAAGGCACGTCTTATTTACCAAGGACCTGGTTTGCTCAGACCCGGAAGGGAGATTCATTCTAGTTAAGGGTAGCTTAAATGGAGAGAGTGTAGTTCTGGGTTCAGTGTATGGACCGGTGGGAGGTAATCCTGAATTTTTCATGATGTTGACAGATAAATTGAATGGTTTTTTGCCAACTCAATATGTGTTAGGAGGGGACTGGAATGTACCTTTCCCCTCGTGGTTGGATAGAGAGCCCCAGGATAGGCGTACACCCTCCTCGGCACAAAAAGCCCTCTGTGAAATGGTCTCATTGTTAGGTCTAGGTGATCCGTGGCGTATTGCTAATCCTTCTTGTCGGGCCTTTTCCTTTCAATCCCAGTCACACGGCACTAAATCAAGACTTGATATGATATTAGTTAGTCTCTCTTTTCTCCCGAGTGTATCTTTATCTGGTATAGAACCGATCATTGTGTCAGATCATGCTCTGGTTTGGTTGCACCTCTCTCTAAATCCTGACTATTCTCGAGACTCCAAGTGGAGATTAAATACTCAACTATTAAAGGACCGACATTGTGTTTCGGAGATCAGTTCTAAAATATCCCTTTTTTTGGCAGACAATATGGACTCTACCCCTAGAGTGGATATGATATGGGGAGCGTTAAAGTGCTATCTTAGGGGTGACTTTATTAAGATGGCTTCCCTTAGGAAGAAGACCGCGACTGGCTAGGTTGTTAGAGTTGGTGGGTAGGATTAGGAGTTGGAAGGTAGGTATTCATTAACTTCTTGGTTTGGATCTTAAGGAGCTCCTTTCAGTTAAGAATGAATACCGGACCTCCTGAAAGAAAAGATAGAGTATTATCTGGTGAAAACCCAGGCTAAGTATATTGATCTCGGTGAGAAATCCGAAATTATTGGCTCTATGCTCCATGCGCTTGAAGGTTCGAGGATTATTCTCTCTGGTCTCTTCATCCGGAACTATTGTCTCTTCGCCCAGAGAGATTGCTCGGTCTTTAGGGAATACTATTCCAGTCTTTATAGTCCCCTCCAACATCCCATTCGATAGCAGATGTCAGAAATTATATAAGAGAATTGATCTTCAGTATACTGGAATCCCAACAGGCGAGTTTATTGGCTCCTATCTCAGCTGAGGAGATCCAGAGCACTATTGCTTCCCTGGCCCCGGACAAAGCACCGGGCCCAGATGGATTCCCAGCGAATTTTTACAAAGTCTTCTCTAAAGACTTAACTCCTATCTTGCTTAAATTATATAACTATTTCCAGGTCGCATTGGAACTTGACCCGGCTTTGTTCGAGGCCACTATAGTGTTAATTCCTAAAGTGGATAAAGAACCTTCTGATCCAGCTAGCTACAGTCCTATTTCTCTTCAGAACTATGATATTAAGATACTAGCCAAAATACTTGCTGAGAGGATTAAAAAGATTTGGACGGAGCTTTTGAGCCCTGAACAGGCAGGTTTGTTCCAGGAGATCAGCGGCTGATCATCTGAGGACCTTATCGCATATCTGTAACATGCCCCGGTCCGTCTCAGACCCAATTGTATTAGTTTCTTTAGATGCTGAGAAAGCATTTGATCGGGTCGATTGGTCCTTTTATGGACCGTCATGGAAAATGAGGCTTCCAACCCCTTTCTGAACCTGATACAGGTACTTTATAAGTGCCCTCTGCAAAATCTACTGCAATGGGGTTTTATCCCCTCTTTCAGTCTTCTTGCGGCACTAGACAAGGTTGCCCCTTTCTCCTTTATTGTTTAACTTATACTTGGAACCTCTACTGATAAAACTTAAGTCTTCCCTCGGGTGAGGGGTCAGGCTCTTAGGTAGGGAGCTAGTTCTTTCTGCGTGTCACGGATGATGTTCTGTTACACCTGTCTGACCGGTAGCATCTTTAGAAGCAGCTCTGGATATTATTAGGCAGTTTAGCTCCTTTTCTGGCTATAAGTTAAACACATGAAGTGTGAGATCTTTCCTTAAATAATTATACTTTTAAGAGTGGGTTTCTTCCTTTGGAATGAGATAGACTTCCAGTTCACTTAAGTATCTGGGGATCTACTTCTCCACTGACCCATTTTTGCTCAAGAAACTAAATTTAATCAAGAACAGAGACTCGATTAGTCAAGATTTGCAGCGCTGGGCATCCCTTCCTATTTCCTTGATGGGTAGAATTAGTATCATTAAGATGAATGTTCTTCCCCAGATTTTTTACCCACTGAACCTTACCAACCTCTGGCTTCCTCTTTCCTTTTCCAACAGCTCCATAGTCTGTTTTCCACTTTTATTTGGAAAGGGAAAGGATGCGTTACTCTTATGGCTCCCTATAAGCTTCCTAAAAGAAGAGGAGGCTTAAGACTTCCGAATTTTCAGCTATATTATTGGGCGGCCCACTTGTCCAAATTGGGAAGGTGGTTCTCTGCGAATCCTGAGAACTCTTCCCCAATATGGCTTCAATTAGAATCGGCCTTCCTTTCTGAGCTTAAATTTGACATAACCACCTTACCTTATCTTACTCCGAAAATACTCTCACAATTGATTTCTTATAACACAGTGGCAGTTTCTCTTAAGGTGTGGGCCCAATGTCTTAGGTTTTTCTGGATCTCTAATCATACAGATTTAGGACAGCCGATTATTCTCAATCCCAATATTACTTTAGGAGATTCGTGGGTAGGATCAAATTGGCTCCCACAACTTAAAGATTCCAGGGTTGAACATTTGTTTAGCCAAGCTTCTCTTTTCGCATCAAGTGATATCTTAGCCAGATTTGATATCCCAAGCAGAGAGACTTTCAAGGTGTTTCAGCTTCGGCACCTGGTGAGTAGTAAGTTTGGATCGGTGTTTAAACCATCCGTGGTACACCCTTTTCTCCAACATTATTATGCTGGCATCCCAGCCCCATTCCATTTCACAGATTTACTCCTACCTTTTGACTTTAACTTGGGGAGGAGGTTGGTGGTCCCTCGATCTGGACATATCTTCTCCTGATGAAGTACCATTGTGGAGAACTTTTGGCCTAATCTGCATATATATCACACCCAGGATAGGTTTCGTTTAGTGCAATATAATATTGTTAATAACTTATACTACCTCCGGTCAAGCTCTTTCAACATAAGCTGATTTCTGCTCCACTGTGTTTCCGATGCTCAGAGGTGAAGGCACCTTGATTCATGTTTTCTGGGAGTGTGCTAAAGTTGCCCCGCTGTGGTCTTTGATTCGGGATAATCTAAATCCCCTTCTGGGTCTGAGCAGGTTTTTCTCTCCAGGAATTTGTGTACTCGGTGATTTTTCTCTGATAGATAGTGTGGAGCGTAGGTACCATATGGCCCTGATATCTATGGCAGTCAAAAAGCTGGTTTTAAGACACTGGAAAGACCAATTAGTTCTATCCTTTGCGGATTGGTTAAAGGAGTTGATGTATCTCCAGTCCGAAAATTTGATTGCCAGTTATAAGAACCGTATGGACTTATTTTATAAAAGATGGGGCAAGCTCCAGTCTTTTTACCTACCTTAATGATAAGGCTTGTGGCCTGATCCCTGGACCCTCATACTATGTAGCATAATTGATGTTACCTTAATATAAGGTTTTAATGTGATTTAGATATGTCTCCTTTATTATAACTAGGACTATTGGTCAGGTTATTAAATAGGTTGTTTAGTAAGTGTGGATATCCAGACTTTAGAAGCTGTAATTTATGCTTTAGTGGTGCACCCTGGGAGGGTGAGGGAGGGTGGTGAGGGTATCTACTCTCTGGCATTTTTGACTGATAGATAGATATGTTATGCTGTTTTTACTTTCAAGTATGCCTGTTATTTACTATATTTATAGTGGGGAAGGGGGGTGTTGGTCTGATTTAGGTTTATTGGTCTGTTTCTTAATCTTCATGGTTCTGGTTGTATTGTTTTTGAAAATAATAAACTTAAATTTCAAAAAAAAAAAATTAATGCAGATTGAGTAAATTAGTATGCACTGGAGTGTAGCAAATGAGCACTATCCAAGTCCAATAGACCCGGCACTTCGCCAGGTAAGGCTTTGTCAGGAGGCCTTGATGAAGCCTTACTTGGCATAGAGCCAGGACTATTGGACTCATGGTGTACTCCTTTGCTACACTCCAGTGTATATTAATTTACTCAATCTGCATTTATGCAATAAAAAGTTTGAGTTTTTCAAGTCAAACTAGTTGTCCTTCACTGGAGCAGTGGCTCCTGGCTCTGGAGTGTGAGTAAACTCATTGTCTGTGGTTTAATAACAGTTGGGCTGCCTCCCATTACTCACACCCTGCCTTGGTTCCTGAGCACAGCACCATTGTGTTCCTGTAGGAACCAGCCTTGCCAGTGAGAATGAGGGGATGAAAGGGGTCTGATTGATTTTACCACCACCGTATAAAAGGAACACTAGCTTAGGGTGGGAGGCAGTATGTTGCAGTGCCACACAAAGTACGGTGCCGTATGTCACCTCTGACTTGTGCTGCTGAGTAGCACAGCCTGTGCTAGCACCTTAGCAGATGAAAAGGGCCATCCTGTGGTGAAAAGGGCTGTCCTCCGGTGAGTTCCTGGAGTGAAGAGGGTGGGTTGAGCAGCCCTCACGACCCTCAAGCTGAAGCTGCCTGCTGACGATCTGGTGAGGAAAGGGGAAAAAAATTAGTTTTAAGATGGCTACATGAGGTATTTGGATGGGAGGGGATATAATCAGGGGTTAAGATGGGCAGGAGCCCACAGGAACTCCGTTCCACCATCTCTTGAAAAACTGCACGACAATTCCATCACCTCTGTTATCATTCTGTATTGACTACCACAGAAGAGTTCCACCACCTAGAAATCTAAACACAAGAGTACCCCATCCAAGCATTTTCTAGTTTAACCACTCAATATAATTTAAATGATGTCGACAGCTCCTGACACAGTACCAGCATCTGGAATGTTGCTTGTAGTCTTAGACCACAGGAAAGGAGGAGGTGAGTGAGAAATGACTGAATGGGAAGGGAGTCAGGAGATTAGTCCAGGATCTCTGGGGAGGATTTTAGTTTTTTCTTCCATTTTTGTAAGGTAGCATTAATTCATGAATATTATACAATGGCAAGAAAGAATCCTGGTCTCTGATTGGTCAGTCTGGGACTGGACCCGTGATGTTATCCCAGCACAACATCAAGGTTCTAGTCTCAGCACCGTGAACCAATGTAGAGGACCATGATGACCATTACTTACTCTTTTTTTGCATCTTCTCTTAAGAAACAAAAATATTCTTCCACACTAACAAAAACATTCTTCAAAATTATTTTTTTATTCTGTATTACAACAAGCCATTGTATAATAGCAATAATGCCCTCCAGGGTGTGTGTTGTGCTGGGATAACATCACGCCTCAGGTATTGGACGCACTCAGCCTATGGTCTTGTGCCCAACCACCGGAGGTGTGACGTTATCCCAGCGCAATACACACCCTGTCAGGCATTATTGCTTAAGTGTGGCATGAGTAATGAATATTACATAGGTATTCAGTCCCAGATATTCAAATGAAGTAGACAACAGGGGAGTTCTCTTGGGTATCCTCAAAGTATAAATATTTGTGTATAGTTTGGGGCTGTTTAAGATGAAAAGTCTAGTAAGTACTTCAGAAAAAAAATCAGTCACAATGCATAAAGTTTAATGTATTCTTCTCATACTTCTTTTTATTTTCTTTCTCATTGTCTTCCATTGACAGTTTTCATGAACCTAATATTTTGCCCCAATTCAGGGCCTTGTCAGGAAATATTTGGTCCTCTTTGAAAAAGTGTTCTTTTCTTGTTTAGGGCAGTCATTCATTTCAAATGAGTTTGTAATTGGGTCTCTGCACATTTGCAAGCACATTCAAATGATGCAGGCACTATTCTTTGCAATGCTCATCAGGGCAGGGTTGCACTCCTAAATTAAGTGCTATGTGTGAACACCTTTTGAAAGTAGACCAAAAATTCCCTGTAGAAGCCCTCAATTTGGCTGAAATGTCAGGTTCATGAAAATGATCCCTGGAAGAAAATAAAAATATATATGAAAATACATTAAACTTTCTGCAGGGTGACCGATTTTCCTGAAGTACTTACCCAAATATTTGGATCCTACTATGTGTGGTATTCAGGAATTAATATAAATGGGCCATGCACACTTCTAGTGAAAAGTAACCTGCTGTGTGAGACTCTAGCTCTCTCAGTATCTATCAGAGGGGTGGGGTGAGGGTATGGCAGGACTGTGTGGCTGTTTCTGTCACTCTTGCTCATCTCCATCAGTTCCCTGTCATCTCACAACTCATGTGCCAAGTGTAAATGACATGGGCATCACAAAATTATCAATAACTATTGTGACAATATGCATTTTAACATTTGCATTAAAACTGTTATACAGCACTAAGCACTAACTGATTATATGTGCATCTCCTTCTCACTGAAGTTAGAAATGCATGACATTACAGTGCAATAACATTAAAAAGAAAGTTTTCCAGTCTCTCATGTTTTTTCACTCTCCTCCTTTGCCTCTGATGTGGCATTCTGCTGGGCAAAATTCTTGTGGATCTGTTGTAACTTGCATCCTTCCTCTTGTCCTGCCCTGCATTTGTCTCAGACATCATTGACACTGTTCGTACAATATTTCTTTACTATAGTGGCGTGGTGGCACCACTATTGTTAGGGGTTGAGCAGAGGTTTCTATGTTAACCCCAAATGTTGCACTTTTAGTTTTGCAACCATTAAACAGATTTACATGAAAGTTTGCATGTGTTGTCTCAGGGGCAGGATCTCTTGATGTGCCAAGTTTTGTTCTAGTTGGTTGCCTGTATTCTGAGATCCAGGTAGTGAAAAACTGAAAAAAAAGATCCCTTTTTTTTTTTTTGTCATCTCCTAGTGCCCAGTTGGTTGGGAATTTTTCTGTGAAATTTTCAGTGTAGAAAGGACTTGGGTCACAGTGATACCTTATGCAAGCTTGGTGGAAAAATATTAATCCATTCCAAAGTTATTAGAATTTGAATTTTGGTTCCGAGCATGCTCAGTACTTTTTTTGGATAGTTGCTTGGCATGAAAAAAAAATGTGGTCCATACAGAAAAAGATCCTTTTTTGTATGGGGGTAATCCATTTTCATGAGACAAATTTCCTTTTTCATGTGGCTGCCATCTTATTTCTTTTTTTTTCTTTCAAAAAAAGGTTTTTGAAATCCCATAAACATGGGATCCTGTAGAGACACCCACACATGTATCTTGTTAATCGAAACCCTGTTAGATGGATTCTGGAGTTCCTTTTTGGACAAATGACCAAGAAATGTGTTTTTATACATTTTTAAATATTTTTTTTTTACTTGATTTTCCTTTTTCGTGTGGCCATAAGAAAAAGGAATTGGGCCATCCAAAAAAGTATCCCTTCATATGAAAATGAGTCTGGATAAAAATCTGGAAAAAAAAACTAAGTTCAAAGTATAAATGAAAAAACCTAATAAAAAAGGATATCTTCATACAAAAATAGAATCTGAAAGAAAACTAAGTCCAAACTGTTTTTCCATATGAAGGGATCCTTTTTCTTGAGCTTTTTTTTTTTGCTCATATGAGAAAGGATGCCTTCGTATGAAAAAAGAATTTGGACTTAGGTTGTTTTTTTCAGATTCTTTTTCCATATGAACAGATCCTTTTTCATGAGGTTGTCTTGTTCATATGAAAAATTATCCATTTATACAAAAAAATAATTTGGACTTTTTTTTCCACATTTCAACTTCAACAAGCCATAACTCCCTCAATATGTTCAGTTAAGGGACAATCTATATATCAAAACAAAGGTTTTCATGAATACTACAGTAAAACATAATACCCACCCAAAAATGTAGAGGCCATATAGAAACCCACAAAAATTAAAACATCAAATTTCAATAGGATAACACTAAGTTTAACAAGCTGTACAACCAAGAAGATACATTGCTTTTTGGGAGAAATGGAAGTGCAGGGCCCTCTGGGCATGCAGCAAAAGGAAAAACCATTACTGTTTCACCTCTCCTGAGTCTTCAAAAATCAGGACATTCCTTGGGGTTGTCAGCACTTACTAACCCCATTCTCATATAGTTTGTACATCTCAGCTTCTTATTGATGGAATGGGGTGACCGTTAAGGCTGACAACCCCAGAGAACACCTCAGGCCTGATCTGCAAAGACTCAGGAGAGGTGACACTGCAATGGCTTTTCTTTTTGCTGCCTGCAGGGTTGGAGTTGGGTGTTAGGGTTGGAAACCCTAACACCACATTTCCCTACTTTTGCCTTTTAATCTAAAATCTAACTGGTGCATTAATGATGTTTTTTTGCAAAGAATAGTTATATATGCATTAGTAGTATTTAATCTCCACTCAACTTGCCTGCCAACTCCCCGAGTGTCTCAGTATGGTAAAAATGGCAGAGACCGCATGGTCTGGAATGTGTGGGGTGGCATATTTTGTTTCCCACACCACATCCATTGTGCATGGCTCCAGAGGGCTTGGGCTGATTCAGTTAATAGATGGTCAGGTTAGCCCCTGCCATTGGTGGGTATATCCCCTTTTTTATTTCTTTGGGTGGCTAGATATGGGTGCACTGTCATTCTTTTAATAAAACTGGGTCTTGTAGATGCTATTCAATTGTAATGGTTATTTACTTGGTGCAGTATGCCTGTATTAAGCAGAATGTGCTCTAAATATTACTGTGGGATTGGTATGACTTCCCGACATGACTCTGCTCGTCACATTTTTGCCTGATACTGTTTTTCCATTATGGTCGATTGACCGACAGTTTTCAGCCCGACCAAAAATATACTGACAGTTAACCTGCCTGACCAATACAGTACCCGACTGCAATAGTATAGTGTGTGTGGGTGTTGTGCACTCAAAGCACATGTCAGATGCATGTCGGAGGTGAAGCAACCCTAAATACAATCAGAATGACTTGTCAATATCAAGATGGGAATAAGCATTAATTGAACACTTACCATTTCCACCTCGTACACTTCACTGCAGATGCACACGCACCTCCTCCATGGTCAAAGGTTGGGAAAATAAATGTCTGGCAATCATACCAGACCCATTACCATTATTTTTTGAAAGTGTTCTAAAGTTCTAAATGTGAACTCTCACCATTATCATTTTTATTAGCTGTAACTTGCAGTAGGAGGGGAGTCACTTGAAGTCACAGTCTGATGCATGAAAGAGGTCATTCTCAGTAAATATTTAGTCTACATGGACTCCAGAGCCACACCAGTGACAAAGGGCCCATCTTCATTGAATTGATTTGTTTATAGACTGTTTGAAAAACATCACCGGTTGTTGTCCATGGTCTCGCTGCTCAGGCAATTTCTGGCTAGTATTCTGGACTTTAATTATGGGACATTAAGGAACTACCACAGTGCTTTATCACAGAGTGATGGGCTTTGTATTACCTAACATAATATGTATGTACTTCATTCTATGCCTAAAATCAAATGATTTTGCTTTATGTTTATTAAAACTTTGAATAAAAATAAAGTTTAAAAAAACAACTATTGTGAGCTAGTTTGGCAGTGAGCTCGGGGCATCAGAGGGCTGGCTGGGGAAAGGAGGATTCAGGATCCGGACGACTGCTGTCATCCTCCGGATGGAGAGAATGTGCAGAGCCTGGTGTTCACCCAGCCCTAGCGGTATGCTAAGGGAAAGACTCCTGGGACTGCCTTGACAGTGGAAGAGGTGGGGCAGATGGCAAGTGGCTCATGGGAGGAGACACCACATGTCACGGCATCATTGCACACCTTGCCTGTAAGGGGAGGAAAAACACGTAAATAACCACTGGTGGCAATATGGCACTTGGACCCTCACAGGCTTCGCTCCCGGCTAGCTGGGCTCACCAGTACACCCTGCTGACCCCATTGGGGGGGCAAGCCCTGAGGGTACTGGCTGGCAGATAATTCCTGGTAGACATAGGGATGACAAAGCTACGAGGTCCAAGCTGAAGGAGGTGGCCAGAGGAACAGGGGGATAAACGGAAAGAAGAAAAAACCATCATGAGTCGCGATAATTAATGTCCAGTAGCAGCTGCATCATGTCGTCGTCATCATCATCATCATCATCCTTTATACATGCGTCATCCATGTGTAAAGAAAACATGAGGCAAATAACTGGAGGAGAAAGGGGATGCAGAGGGGAGGAAAAGGCACAGACAATGGTCTACCTGGATCCTTGGATACTCTTTTTACAGAAGATACAGATAAGTAGGAAAGGGTTGGGGAGTCGCACTGTACATCAGGGAGGGGATCAAGGCCACGAGGGAGTAGTTCGTTGGCACTGGGCCTGAGATCTTATGGGCCCTGTTTAAATCAGAAGCAGGCAGGAAGGCGAGGCTAGGCGTTGTCTATAGACCACCAAATGAAGGTGAGAAATTGGATAAAAACCTTGAGGCAGAGAGAGAGAGATCAGGAAGATCACAAAGCAAGGGGAAGTAGTAGTCATACAGGACTTCTGTTTGCTGGACATATATTGCAACATCCCTGTAGCAAGCAGGGGAGAAAGCCAGTCCATCCTGGAGGCATTCCAGGGTGGCTTCTTGGTGCAGGAGGTCAGGGAACTGACTAGGGAAGAGGACACCTGGACCTGGTGCTGTCAAACTTTGATTACATCAGGGACATCAGAGTTGCTGAGCCCCTAGATAATGATGACAACCTTATGCTCTAGTTTAGACTGGAAATGGGGAAGAAACACCTGAATACCAAAAACATGGTTGATTGACTTCCTCAAGGAAATATGTCAATGCCATGAAGAGAACTCCAGGCACACCTGGAATGACTTGAAGGAGTGGGAAGTGTGGAAGGAAAGTGGAGCAGAATTATGGACAGCCTTAAGAACATTACCAGCTCATGTCTAAGACAGGTCAGCAAGAAGAAAAGCCAGAGAAGACCAATGTGGTCTCTGAAGAGGTTAAGTTGGCAATGAGGCAGAAGCGATCAGCTTTCAGGAAGTTTAGTGAGAGTAGCAAGGAAGAGAAGAAGGCAGAATGCCTTGTGTGGCAGAAGGTGGCCAGTAAACATGTATGGAACTCCAAGGCTAACACTAAGCTAAAGATAGTGGAATGCGTAAAGTAAGGGGACAAGGCCTTTTCTTGTTTTATCAGGGAAAAGTGATGGACTAGAGGGCCTTGTCAAACTAAAGAAGCAGGTAGATCAGTGCTTTAAAACAAATCACCAATAAAGGCTACGATATCTCAACAAACCCAAACTCAGTGAAACCCCCAAAATAATTATTGCTGTGGCATTTTAAACTAGCCTTTATAAGCAAATAAGTTAAAATGAAAGGTGTCCAACACTTCTTTGTGAAAAATTCCACTTTCTTTATGCAAGGTCCAGAAAAAACATATTTTGCATGTGCATAAAAACATATTGCCTGATTTGTTACATGGCTACTCAGGTCTTGAAAAGTGTATTTAAATATCCCTTGTTTAGAGTGTTCTCCTAAATAAACTGGTACAAGAACAGGTGTCCTGTTGATGTTTGCAAGGCTACATCTGTAGTTCAATGGGCAGAGCAACATACCACACCCACAAATAGCCTTAAAAGGCCGCTCCTCCTGGCTGGTCCAAGATAGTTTTTTCTTTGCAACCAGAGGCTTCATTCTCCTCACTCCCCTCCTGCTCTTGCATGTTTGTACTCTCCCCCTCCTTGTCTCCTCACCTCTAGCCTCCCAGCTGCTTCTCTCACCTCTGTTGCCAGTTTCTTCACTTCCCTCCCATTTTCCAGCCTCCGCCCTCCATTTCTCTTCTCCTACCCCGTTCATGTGTTGTTTTGTTCATCCCTTCTCTACCTCATTCATTCTTTCCTCTTCTCCACCCGTTCCATTCACATTGTTTTTAGATTTTACCACTCATTGCCCCATTAGCATCTCCAGGGTGTGATGTCATTCCCCAGGGCTTCCTTTGTGCCATGCGCTTTTCATTTGCTCTGCCCTGGGATGCCTGCTTGCCCTAGTATTTTCCTCTGTGCAACCTCATGCTGGTGGTTCCTGTCCAACTTCCTTGTGCCCCTACAGCATTCTCCATGGTCATTCGGCAGTGTTCCCTGCTTTGTTCCTGATTTGTGCTTGTTCCTCTTCCTACCCCTGCACCATTACCAATGATTCTCATGCCTAGAGTACTGTCTACAGCTGTCGCCTGCCTGCAGCTCATACCCTTCTCCGGGCTCCTGCCCCATTTGTTGACCTGTCTCTCGTAGTTCTCTGTCTCATCTGTTCTTCTAGTCCTGCTGTTGTGTTTTTTGTGGCGGTGTTTCTCAGGTAGCACCACAGCATTTTCTTGTGCTTTTTCTCTCATGGTGTTAATACATTTTGGAACTTGCCCGTGTTTCCTCCACTTTTCGCTCCTTGCCAGCCGTAACAGGTCAGGCTCTCCAAGCCTCGCTCGACCAGGGACTCCTTCTCCAGCAGTACCGCTTCCATTGTTGTTGTGTGCAGCCGCACTGAGCATGGGATGTCCGTCCCTCCTCTCCTCCACCTGTGACATTCTATTTAAAGGACCAGTGGGCATTATATTATCTTCCCAGCATTCTAGCTCCCTGCTTGTCCCTGGTCTTCCTTAGTTCCTTAGCGCTCATATTTACCACAGTCTGCATTGCTCACCTGGATTGCCCAATTCTGTTACTTTTCTCCACGGCATGCCGGCCTTTGGCTGGCTTGCTGTCTGTGTTTTCTTTTGGGGTCTTCCTACTCTACCATTTACCTTTAACCTTTTCATGTTTCTTACCCTAGTCCCCTGTTTTTGCTGTTCAACTTGTGCATACCTCCACCCCCCATCAGCCAGCTATTGCTGGTGGCGTCACCTTGAATTACTTCATCTCACGCTTCATTTCACAGCTTGATGTCTGGCTTCCATGGTTATTCTGTGGCAGAGGGACAAAGCTGTCCTGGCAGGCATCGTGGCTCCAAGCGACAAGAACAGCTTTATTCTTCTCATTCCTATACCGATTTCACTGTTCCTCATACCTACCATTATACCATAAGAAAACTTTCTTCCTGATACTTTGTACCTCAGCCATCAGCTGTGGGCTTCACCCAGCCCTCCTACATTCTCACTATCAACCCTAACTCTGCTTCTTCCCTCTGCCTACTGCACCTACACTATGTCTTTCTTTTTGGGCTCTCCATGCTTGGCGCACCACCCCTTTCCCTGCTGCACTCTAGTTTTCTGAGCCCTCTGCCCTTTTGCATTGCCTGGCTGCCAGCCTTCTACCATGTCTTCCTCTCGCACTGATACGTCCATTTTCCTGACCCTCATCATATCAGCCTTCTCCTGTCCCCCGTCGTTCGGCTCATATCGCCCTCCTCTTTATGTCAGACTCCATTCATCTTGAACCTCATCCTTCCTGTACTGATCTTGCAATTCCTCCTACCACCATCATACCTTGTTCTTCTCCTGGTACTTGTACCCCAGCCGTCGGCTGCAGACTTCGCCCAGCCATTCTCATCTCCCACTCATACACTTCCCCTTATTCTATCTTGCTGTTTTACTTCGCAGCCTCATGACTCCTGGCAGAGGAGCTACTTCTCCTCAGTTATTAAATTTTGTTATGGCTCGCCCCACCTTCCACTGCTCCTTCAACCCTCACCTCTTCTACTTCCTTGTCCTGTGCTTTCTTTTGTTTCCTATCCTGCCATCACCATACTTATTTGTATCTTCCTCTTACCCTAGTCCTATATTCTGGACCACTTGACTTTTATATCTTCCACTCCATGTCAACCTCCATCGTTATTGAACCTCATCTTTCATATACCCTACCTATCATCATACCTAGGCTTAACCGTTCCGGCCTTCAAGGCTTTCATTCCATCGTAATATATCATTCATTTGTTCCTGACCCTCCTCTCTTCCTATACTGACTTCTCAACTCATCATAAGCTACGGGCTTTTCCTGGCCTCATTGTCTCTCCCCCTCATACCGTTCACTCATTCTGCTGTTCCATGCCAGCCTTCAAGGCTTCCCTCCATCAGCATATCTTGTATATTCATTCTTGAACCTCCACTCATCCCTTCCAACTTTGCAGCTCCTATCTCACTACTCCTGGTACTTCATACCTCAGCAGTCAGCTGCGGGCTTCACCCAGCTGTTCTCATTTCAACCTTCATGCAATTCGATCCACCCCTAATTTGGCTTCTCAATGGACCCGGTTGGCATGCACTCCTGTGGTTACTAATCGCAATCAGCCTACTCAAGACCCACATAGTGGTCTCCTTCAATCATTCGATCTCTATGTAGGTCTACTCATTCACATCAACTAATCGACCATACCTCTCATATGGGTCTTATGCTACCTTGGCTTGACCTGCCCTCCACTCAGAGACATACCTTCTGTGTCCTTTGCTTCATGGCTCGGGGCTAGCCTGTAGCCGATGGTCTCACTTTGCACCATGAAGTTCGCATCTAGAGCATGCGAAGCTTGGAGCAGGGTCCTTCTCCCTGGCCCATAGTGAGAATGTCTTCACTCCAGGTGGACCTTCAGTCGTCCCTCATTCTGGCGACCCCTCTGGATGTAGAATTTATGTCTTCAAGCTGTGAGGGGTGGGTTTCTCATCAGGGTCCCTTTGGCTGCCTGAGCAGGTTCAGGGGCATAATCTCTGCTAGTCTCCCTCTGACCGGTTCACCTGGTCTGTTTTGTAGGCTCATGTAGGCCAGCTGAGTCCTCAATGGTCATTTCTCTCCTCCTTTTCTTTTTTTGGTCATCTAGTTCCAGAGACATTGCTCACAACCCTCAAGAACATTCCTGTTAGGAGGACACAGCGAGAGCTTCTTCCAAATTGGAATCTTTTCCTCTTCCCTCGATCTCGACTCTAAATTGCAGTAGCTGAGCCGTCAATAACCAAAACGTCCTTCAGCCTGGAGGGAAGGTGACCAAGGCCTTGGATCCCCAGAAGTTTCCTCCTCAAAAGGTTTTTTTTTTCTCTCCTCCATGCTGATGGTCATAATATTTAGAAAGGGTTAGTACTTTCATAGGTTCCGTAGTTAGGTTCCGCTGTTGGATGGAGTCAGATGGTGGCCCTGGCTGTCCCCTCTCTCCTTAGGAAGTCCTACCTCCTGCTTCATGTCAGCTTCCAATCCACTAATTATTCTTCGTCATCTCCTGTTCCTCTCCTGTCCTACCCATCTACACCTATCAACCTCCAGTCCCATCCTCGATATCATTCTGACACCTCACTTCCTTCACTGCTCAACACCCTTTTGGGCACTGTTTTTGGGCTCCTTCCTAAGCAACCTTTAGCCAAGAGAATCATTCCTGAGGCACCTATAGGGGTAGAACCCTTCTCTAGGGTTCCTCACTGGTGTACCCCTATAGGGTAGTATATCCCATGGATAGAGAGGCGAATAGCCACAATGTATGCAAGTCACATAAGCATGCATCATACCAAGATGCATAAGCACATTGAAGTGTACTTATTTTACTTGCTGCTTTAATTAGATTCTCCCCACAATGACCTTACAGATATGACCTTGAATGTAACTGCATTTCACTCCTGCAGTTAAGTTCACTGTTCACCCTCAAACACAAACTTAATGTGCCATGTTTTTATTCTCTGCTGCAGTGTGCAGTTTCTCTGTTGGCATCAGAGCCTACAGTGACTTATCAAATGGGGTTTCCTATGTTTCCTGCTCGCTTCCTGTGTTTGTTGTGCTGGTGACCTTTTCACATCCATGTTACCCAGATGTTCAGACGAGCTGTCACGGGACCACGGAGCTGCTCAAGAACCCAACTGGACAACTGATGCAGCATGAGACTGTGGATTAAAAGAAGCCATTTCTCCATGTTCTGCTCTTCAGTTCATCTTGCCAGCCAGCAGTGATCGTTTCTTGCCCAGCTATCAGTCCACTCATTACGGATCAATCCTTGGAGCCAGGTAAGGGACTAAGATTATGTATGCTGCCAAACAAAGCTGATTTTAAAAAATTAAATGTTTGCTACAGCTGGTACCAAAGCATTTGCGGGATCCTTGTGATCCATGAATTAGTTTTTGATTTTTGTCGATTTTGTTGGTGGCACAGAGTAGCAGTACTTATTGCTTTTTCAAGTCTGGAACATAAAATATGTTTATGTCAGTGTTCCTATGGCACCACGAGGCCTTTGTCTGCTTGACCTGTCCTAGCCTTATACATTATGCAGGATAAAACTGAAGGTACATGGATTTTACTTTTACTTTACAGTACTCATATTAAAATAAATGTATTGATTTTAAAAGCTACTTGTGGATTATGTGCTTTTTTCCCCACTGGCCAATGATGTTTATCCATTTTCTCCCTTAGTGTCAAGGTGTGTGCATTACTAATTTTATATGGTACTGAAAACTATTGCAAAACTGGTGCGATTTTAAAGCTAGCCTAATAACTTTAGAGGTGGAACAATTTTTTTGGCTGTTCATGCAAATATCTGACACAGTAATCCCCTGCCCCTAAAAAAATACATTTGATCTTTTGTATTAGTTGTGTAAGTTTATGGGGTTTTTTTATTGGTGAGGGTATACAGTTATTTTCAGCCACCCTAGCCTGTACAAGTGTTAGTATGTGCCCCCTTGACTGACTGTAACAGAGAGGAGGGGGGATGCAACACACACAATAATGGTGGTGTGACCATTGGTTTGACTTGAAAAATGTGGTTTCATGACCAGATCTACATAGCTTTCTGTACTATTTTGGTTTAATGGTTTAATACTATTAGCGTCTGGTCTTTTTTTTGTGTGTGTGGATTGTTTGTTTGAGGCAGTTGAACTGGCCTGCCATGAGTGTCTCCTCACCAAACAATTGTTATTTTTCTTTGTTGCATGCTGGGGTTTTTTGGGGGATTTAGTCAACTTCAACATACCAGTGTAGCTTGTGAGGCCTTTGAGCCTACTCCTTGATTGAGTATTCAACAAAGAGCGAGATACACAATTATTTGGTGGGGTAGTACCAGGTGTAGTGTTGTGAGAAATTGGAAAATTTTGCCCAGTGAAATATTTCGCATCATTTGGGCATTACACAAAATATTTTGCCAGGCTAAAAGCGAAATTTCGTCCGCGTAGAGAGCAAAAGTTTGCCCTCGAGCCGGCAAAATTTTGCTGTGCCCAGGTGTAATTTCGCCACCCATGGACAAAATAGTGGTCCCCCCAGCCGCTCACCAGCCGAAATTTCTAAATTAATTCCCTTTTGGTGTCTAGTGGCCCCCCCCCCCCGGACGATCACCAGCCAAAAGTCAATAAAGCAAGCCCCCTCTTTGCTCATTTTCCAGATCCTCTGGTCCTCCAATACTAAAAAGAAAATTAATTCCCCACTCCATGGTGTCTAGTGGACCCCTCAACCTGTCATCAGATAGTGCCCACCCCACTCTCTCCCCAGTACGCCGATCAGGCCACTGGCACAGCCCTCCACTCACCTCCATGGCCAGTAGGCCGACTGGGTCTTCAATGAATGAATGCCTGCTTGTGCAAGCATGCACTCATTCATTGAAGTGCTCATTCGACTACCGGCCATGGAGGTAGTGAAACTGTGCGGTAACCCGATTGAGGTACTGGGGGAAAGGAGCTGGTGCTATCTGATGACAGAGTGGGGGAGTGGGGGCTCCACTAGACACCAGGGAGTGGGGAATTAATTTTTTTTCAGGATTGGGGGTCTGGAGGGATCCTGAAAATAGTGAGTAAATGGGAGGGGCTTTCTTTATTCACTTTGGGTCGGTGATCAGCCAGGGGGAGGCACTGGGCACCAGGGAAAAATTCAGAATTAATTTTAAAATGTGGGCCAGTGTGCAGGGGGGGGGACCACTACACACCACCAGCCAGCATTTGCAGCAGGAGAAATTTCGCTGCAATTTCAAGAAACATTTTGGGCAGCAAAATTGCCAATTTCACTGGCGAAATTTTATTTCGCTGCATCTCTAACCGGGTGCACATGTGATACCTGTTTAAATTGATACCGAGCTTCAGGAGTTTGTGAATTGGTAACCCATGTGCATTTGATACTGGAAATTGTGGTTTAATGGTTTGAAACCAGCAGTATCTGATCATTTGTTTGTGTGTGGATTGTTTGTTTGAGCCAACTGAATCAGCCGGCCACACGCATCTCCCCACCAAACAATTGTGGATCTCGCTCTTTGTTGCATATTGGATTTTTGATGGGGGATTTGGACAGCTTGAGTGTGATAGTATAGCTTATGAGGCCCTCAGGCCTACCTTTAATGTAGTATGCAAAACAAGGCAATCCACAATTGTTTGGGGGGCAGTGCCAGATGCACAGAGACTGTCTTTTTAAAATGATACTGAACTTCAGGTTTTCACAAACTGGTAATGTGCATTCAATACTGAGAATTTTGGTTTAATGGTTTAAAACTAGCAGCGTCTGATGTTTTGTGTAGATTGTTTGTTTGAGCCATTTGAACAGGCCAGCCATGCACATCTCACTCCCCCAAAAAACTGCTGTTCTTCATTACATAGTGAGTTTTTGGTGGGGGATTTATTCAGCCTGAGTATTCCGGTGTGGCTTGTGAGACCATTGGGCCTATCCCTTGACTGAGTATGCAACAAACAGCAGTCCACAGTTGCTTTGGGGAGGGGAGCACTCACATGGGCTCCTAATCCATCTCAAGTGTCCCTCATTATGAGGGACATCCCTCATTTTACTCCTCAAAACTGCTATGTTCCTCATTGGTCCCTCATGGAAAAGGTGCAGCACACATAGAGCACGCGCTGTAAATTCAGACTTTAAAGCAGAAATTAATAATATTCTAAGATGCTATATAAAAAAACAAGCATTTGTCAATGCTGAATGTTTGCTTGCTGGTATTAGCACTGGAAATGCAGGAGTTAGACAGATGCAGAGTAGGAATGGCAATGAAGTATTGAACTTCACGCCAACCCCACTGCTAACATGCAGAGACAGACAGGCATTGGGGTATACATTTGGGTTGTCTCCCATGACATTCATGCCATTTCACCTCACCCTATCCTACAGACACCAACAAGTGTTGAGGTGTGCCTTGGGGTGTTCGGCTTTACAGTCACCCCAATCCATAAGACCATACGCTGAAATGGGTGCAATGTAGGAGAATGGGGTGAACTCGGGGGCCGAAGTGTCCAAGGCACACCTCGATGCCTGTCACTGGCTGCAGGTTGGGGGGGTTGGGGTAGAACAGCAAAAGCAATACAGTCAGCAATCCAAAGGCACACCCCTGATGTCTGTCAGTCTGTATGGGGGGGACTTCATGGTTAGAAACCCCAACGCCCCGGGTGTTGGTATTTGCACTAAAAATTTTCAACATGGCCTTTTTATGACTCCCACCTCATGAAAGCATTTGGGACCTCTTTTCATGAACAGTGGTACTGTGAGTTTGTCAATGTGTCCTGAACTTTGAGTTCTCACAGCAACTGTGCCATTGTGTGCCAGATGTACAAAAACACAGATCGGGCAAGATGTGAAGAGTGACAGCTGTACCATTCATATGGAGGTGTGAAGAGATGGCAATATTGAAAATCAGTAGGGAAAATATTAATGCTAGAACTTCTGAGCGTACATGGAAACTGCGCAACGCATGCGTGCAACACAGTCATTTAGTGGAATTATTTCACCAAATTTTCAACATAGTCATTTTATGACCTCTGCTCATGAATGGTGTCAGTGTGATTTTCTTAATCTGTCCCGAACATTGACTTCCCACAGCAACTGTGCTATTCTGCCCCAGATGTGTAAACGCATATTTTGGGCAGGATGTAAAAAATGACAGCTGTACTGTTCATAAGGAGGTCTGAAAAAATGCCAGTGTTGGAAATCTGGAGTGAAAGTACTACAAATTTGTGAAGTTACGAGGGTGCGTGGAAACTGCAACAATGCACACTTGTAAGTTATTTTATGGACATTTGTCACCAAGTTTTCAACACAGGCATTTTAGGACCTCTGCCCATGAACAGAGTCACTGTGATTTTACATATGTACATACATGCGAACATATGAATCTGCCAGCAGAACAGACCAATCAGTCTATCGAAATCTGCCCGAGTGTGCAGCTAGCACCCTAGATTGCAGCTGCCCCAGCCTCCTCCCCCTCAGTTCCTCCCCTACTTGTTCCAGCCCCTGCCCCCCGGTTCTTCCTCTTGTGTTATCCCTGTCTTTCTTAAAGCTATTGACTGTCCTACATGTTACCACCGCCTCTGGCAGCGCATTCCAACTAGACACCACCCTCTCAGTGACGTAGTGCCTCCTCATTTCCCTCTTGAAACGTCCCCATTTCAACCTAAGTCCGTGCTTCCTCGTCTCTCTTCCACTCCTCAGTTTAAACACCTCCTCAGTGCTAGGTTTATTTACCCCACCCCACAGGTATTTAAACGCTTGAATCATATCCCCCCATCCCTCCTCTCCTTCAGTGTGTACATGTTCAGCTCATTCAGCCTAACTTCATATTCCTTTCCTTCCATCCCCTTTAACATTTTGTTGCCCTCATTTACACCCCCTCCAGTAACTTTATATCTCTCCTCAGGTATGGCCTCCAGTATTGCACACAGTACTCCAGGTGCGGTCTGACCAATGATCTGTAGAGAGATAGGATCACATCCTTGTGTCTGGATGAGAACCCCCTTGCGATGCACCCTGGCATCCTGTTTGCCTTCGCTGCTGCTCTCCTACACTGGGCTGAGTTGTTCATGCTCCCAGTTACCAGCACCCCTAGGTCCTTCTCCTCCTCTGTGATCCCCAACCTCAACCCCCCAACCAATAGTCCCTTTTCTGGTTCTTAGGCCCGAAGTGCATCACCTTACACTTGTTTGCATTGAATCCTAGCTGCCACTCCACCGACCATGTCTCTAGTTTGGTTAGGTCTCCCTGAAGTTTTTTCCAGCCGTCCTCTTTGTCCCACCACTGCCCCCAATTTGGTATCATCTGTGAGCAGACTAACCCTGCTCCCCACTCCATGTGCTATATCAGAGAGAGCCCAAATAGCACCGGGCCCATCACTGACCCCTGCAGCACCCCGCTTGTCACTGTTCTAGGTGCTGAGAGCTCCCCCACCACCACTATCCTCTGCACCCTCCCCTGTAACCAGGTCTCTATCCATTTAGTCAGCTTTTTTCCCCACCCCCACTGTCGTCACCTTCCCCCCAGTCTCCCATGAAGCACTGTATCAAAGGCCTTACTGAAGTCCAAGTACAGGACATGTACCTCATGGCCTCTGTCCAACTCCCTTGTCACCCAGTCATACTACTCTATTAGGCTGGTTTGACAAGACCTCCCTGAGACAAACCCGTGTTGCCGCCCATCTTGGAAGTCATTACTCTAGGAATGCCACCAGCCTCTGTTTCAGTATCGTCTCCATAAGCTTACCCACTATGGATGTGACACTGACAGTCCAATAATAATTTCCTGGCTCCTCCCTAGGCCCACTCTTGTGTATGGGCACCACATGGGCCACCCTCCAGTCCTGGTGCACACACCCCGTTTCCAGGGAGGTGTTGAACAGATCTGCCAGTGGCTCAGCCAACAGCTCTGCCATCTCCCTCAGCACCCTGGGATGGATGCCATCGGGACCTGGTGCCTTGTCTACCTTTACTGTCCTCAGCCCCTCTAGCACCCTAGTCCCGTGATCACTTCGTCTGTCACCTCCTCCCCCTTTCTCCACCCCCAGCCCAATGCTAGTAGTGGACAATCCCTCTCCTTAGTGAAAATGGGGCAGAAGTACTCATTTAGAATTTCCACTTGCTCTTCCCCCTTTCCACCCAATCCGCTCCCCCACTTTATCCTCACAATATGTTCCTTACATTTCCTCTTTTCCCTGACATACCTTAAAAATCTTTTTTCCTCTCCCTTTATGCCCTGTGCTAACCTTAATTCCCTTGAGGTCTTAGCTTTTTTCACCCTTCTGGCCACCTCCCTTGACCAACTGCCGTAAGCCTCCTTATCCTCTCCCTTCCCTGTTCTCCTATACTTCCAGTATGCAGCCCTCTACGCCCTCATCCCTTGCAGCACTTCTTTGTTCAGCCAGCATGGTTTCTTGCCTCTGCTCTTCTTACTCTTGGCCCTGGTGCAGGCTACTGTGGCTGCTGTTAGCTCAGTCTTTATGGCTCCCCACTTTTGTTCTGCATCCTCCCCAGCCTTATATCCTGGAGTCTCCCTCACAGTATTGCTCCCATCCTCCCAAAGTCCACCCTACTAAAGTCCACCACCTCAGTGCCTGTGCCTCCTGTCTCCCTGCCCAGTGCGAGAACAAGCCACACTGTTTGGTGGTCACTACCCGCTAGTGGGTCCTCCACCCTTACCTCCTTTACCACCTCTCCCATTTGCCAGTACTAGGTCCAGAGTGCTACCAAGCCTTGTAGGCCCACTTACCAATTGCATCAGAAGGCCGTCCTGGAATGCATCAATGAGCACCTGCTCCCTTGTACTGCTAGTGGCTGGGGTGCTCCAGTCAACCCCTGGTAGGTTAAAATCCCCTACTATCACCACACTCCCCCTTCTACAGACCCTCCTTATCTGCTCTGCCAACTCCCCATCCAGTTCTCTGGATTGGGCTGGTGGTCTGTACACCACTCCCAGCCTCAGCTTTCTGCCCTTGGAGCCCAGGAGTTGCACCCAAAGCACCTCTGTCCTCTCTCCTCCCTCATCCGTTATGCATTTGATACCCTCCCTCATTGAGTGCAACCCCCAGTCCCTGCTGTATATCCTGTATCCCAGGATTGCAGAGTCCCAATCATGTTACTCTGTGGCCCAAATCTCTGTTACTGCAGCAGTGTCCACATTCCCCTCGGAAAGGAGCGCCTGAAGCTCTGCAATTTTGTTCCCCTGAGCTTCTTGCACAGAGAGACCACCTTCCACCCGTACCCCTCCTTCTCCTCACTCTTCTCCATGGCCTGTGTCCCTCCTCCCAGTAGTCTGCACCCTTTCTGCTCATTATTCTTATCGGGTGGTGGTGCCTTCTGTATTACACTCAGACCACTCTGCCCACCTCCTCCCAGGGTTACTACGCCTCTGCCTTAACCTATATCTAGGGGGGTGAGCTCATTAGGCTCTCTAGTCTGGATCTTTCTACCAACCTCAGTCTTTTGGCCACACCCCCACTAGTTTAAATCCACCTTAGTAGAGCTATACCCCTCTAATCCCACCTTTAATACTCCAGTCCCCTCCCTGCTCAAGTGTAGCCTGTCTGCCATGTACAAGTCACTATTCCCCCAGACCCTACCCCAGTTAGTCACTAACCCATATTTTTGGTGTGGCACCAATCTCTCAGCCACTTGTTTATTTTATTTATTTTATTTTATTTAAAATTGTTGACCGGGAAAGGCATGCTGAGCCGAGGCTCATTTCCAGGTGCAACCCGGGTACGTAGTACAACAGGGAGACATAGATATAGAAATATAGAAATACAGAAATAATAACAAGTAGCAGATGAAAATGGTACAATCTAGTAAATTACATGGAGTTTGCTGGTAAGGTTACACTTTTTGAAGAGCAGCAGAGTGGAAAAAACAAATTTATATATTTCATTTCTAGACCATAAAATTCCCTAAACTTTCAGATATGAGTATATTTTATTTATTTACTGCAGTGGACTTCTCGAAAACTTGGGGTTACACTAGGTCTGGGTAGGGAGGGATTGGGTGCACAGCTGTGGCAGGGAGTGGGAGGGAGGAGCCTGAGAAGCTGTTTGAAGACAGATAGGGAGGGGGCCAGGTGGAGGTAGGGAGGGAGGTTGTTCCATAGGAGTGGGAGCCGGTAGGAAAAGGCAGCTTGCCTAGAGGCTCAGAGGGAACGTGAGAGGTGGAAGGTACGAGTGTGTCTGTGACGAAGTGAGTAGCCAGAGGGGTTGACTTGAGAGAGGCGGGAGGAGAGGTAGAGGGGAAAGGAGCCGAGCCAATATTTCGCTATGAGTGAGGCGCTGTGGGTTTTCCGCCTATGTGAGAGTGGCATCAGTGATAGAGTTGAGAGTAGTTGGCAGTGATGAGTGAGTGGGGAGGAGGCGGTGGTGAAGCGGATGAAGGAGTTTAGCAGGACATCGAGTTTAGCAAGGGAGGAGGAAGGGGCTGTGCCATAAATGACGTCCGCGTAGTCCAGTACCAGTAGGATGGTTTTTCGTATGAGTTCACTCCAAGTAGGGAGGGAGCAGGCTTTGTGGTGGTAGAGGATGGCAAGGTTTGGGCCAAGTTTGGTGCAGGTGGCATCGGCGTGGGTGGAGAATTTAGGTTTGTGTCCGGCTAGACTCCCAGGTAGCAAAGTGGGTACAGTTTCAGTATTTCTTCAGGGTGTAGGTCGGAGGAGGCAGGCAGGAGGCAGTTTTTGTCTTGTGCGAAAACCATGGAGACAGTTTTTTGCATTTAGTTTTAACTGATTTTCTGGAGCCAGGCTTGTACTCGGTTGAAATCACTTTGGAGGTTTGGGTGAGCGCTGCCATGAGAGGGCCTGAGGCATAGATAATGGTATCATCAGCGTATAGGTGCGGCAGAGTAAGACAGGCTAGAGGAGGTCATTTATAAAAGAGAAAAGGATAGGGCCAAGGATGGAGCCTTGGGGGACGTCCATGAGGATGGGTCGAGGGTTAGAGAGGGCGTCCCCGATTTGTACTTGCTGCATCCTGTTTTGGAGGTAGGAATGGAATCAGTTTATGGCCTGATTTGCGAGGCCGAAGGAGTGCAATTTGCCTAACAGTAGAGGGTGGGAGACCAAATCAAAGGCTTTGGCTAGGTCAATAAAAATGGCTTGTTGAAGTCCTCAATCATCCCCTTCCTCCCCACGGTCGCACATGGTACCGGGAGTACCTCCGAGAATGCCACCGACTCCCCCATGCTCTCACACTGCCTGCCCCCAGCTCCTTGAACCTCCCCCTCACTACTTCCACAGTCTTCCCAGCCAAGTCATTTGTACCCACATGCAACAGTAAATTAGGTTTCTTCCGGCCCCTCGCTGCACATTTGAGCAGTGCCTGCCCCTCCTGCAGTCAACCTAGAGATAGATTCAACCCAAATATGGCTGTGCCTTCCCCCTTCTGCCCCATCTCACCCCTTTCAGTATAGAATCCCTAGGACAAGTACCCCCGTCCTTACCCCTTTCCTTCTAATGCCCCTTCTACCACCCCAGTATTCGTTCTTCCCTGCCCCTTACCCCCGTCAGCTGCACCCTCTGTGACTTCTGTATCTGCACCTTCTACTTCTGCCTCACCCCTTTTCTCTGTCTTATTCCTCCCATCCACCTTGAACCCCTTTCCAGCCTGACTACTTCCTACTGGGCTTCCCATGTTGACCTCCCCTCCTCCCCAGCTTATTTCCAACCCCTCTCTTATCACCGTTGTTGTCAATTTAGAGCCCCCATTCCCTTCGACCCTGATAGTGATGCCCCTCCCATCCTTCTCCTTCCCATAGCCTTCTCTCCTTCAGTCACCCCTCCTTCCTTACTAGCCCCCTTCTACCTTTTCATCCTCGCTATCTCTTCCCCTACCTGTTGCCATCCCTCTCATGCCCTGCTTGTCCTCCCCCCTTCAGTATGTTCCTGCTCCCCCTCTCTCCCATAGCAGAGGCTCGAATCTATTCCTAGTCGATCCCCTCCTACATCTCTTCCCCTATCAGTCCCCCCCTCCTACTTGTTCCTCTCCGTGCCCTCACAGTCCCAACACTGGTCCCTCCTTACCCGCAGCCATCTGCTCTGTCCCCTGGTACTCCTCATGGTCTCTTCCTTCCCCATCAAGAGGCCCTCTCCCTCACCTTGGGGACCCCCTCCCTTCTCTTTTCTGCTAGTGTCTCTAATACTGGGATCAGTTTCAGCCCCATGTTCTTCCCTCACTCCCCCTTGCCATCCCCTATCTCCCCCCCAGTCAGGATGCCTATCATACTCGTCTGTCCTGCCACTTAAGATTCCTCCCTAACCACCACAGTTCCTCCCTCAAACTAACCAATTGTCTACAGAGCATACACTCCCCCATCCTCCAAGCCCAGTCCAGGATCATGGCGGACCCACACCCTGTACACCCTACCACCCTTCCAAAAATGCCCATCCTACTGATACGTAGCATCTGCCCCATTTTGGCCCCCATCTTATGTTATGGGCTCTTAGTCCTGCTTCTGTACCCTACCACAACTGTTAGGGCCCTATTAACTCAAATTCCTGTTTCCCCCCACACTAGTTCTCCTACTGCCCCATTGCCGACCAGGTTAATTCAGTCTCAAATCTCATCCATTAAATACTGTATTACTGTAGCAATCCTAAAGCTTCCTTGTCCATTCTCCACCCCTCAGCTACCATACTTTTTGTTCTCAGCCCTCATAGTTTCACTTAGCTCAGTCAGAAATCATATTGCACTACAAGTATTACTCAACTCAGTTAGAAAAATAAACAGAACAAACAAACATGTATTATTGCAGCAATCCTAACAGTATAGCTCAGTACTTAGCTTAGTTAGATAAACAAACAGAACAACTAAATCTGTATTATTACAGCAATCATAAAAATATCCAATCATTGCTTTATCTCCACCCCAGAGACCCTGCTGTAATATAGGACCACGCAGGTGGGTGGGCAACTCTAATGTCCCGACAGATCTCTGTTGAGCTCGCTCACCCCCTCAACCTCACTCGTTCAGTTTCTCCCGGTGCTGCAGGCTCCCCTTTTGTACTGGGCTCCTGCCTGCGTTGGCACCTTTTTCTACCCACAAAGAAATCTGCAGCAGCCCCAACAGAGGTCCATTGAGCTCGCTCACTCCCCTGTCTCACTCGCTCATTCCGTTTTTCCCAGCGCTGCAAGCTGCCCTTTTGTACTGGGCTCCTGCCTGCATTGGCGCCTTTTTCTGCCCACAAAGAAATCTGCAGCAGTCCCAACAGAGTTCTGTTGAGCATGCTTACTCCCCTTCTCTCACTCGCTGATTACGTTTCTCCCAGCGCTGCAGACTTCCCTTTTGTACTGGGCTCCTTCCTGCATTGGCACCTTTTTCTGCCCACAAAGAAATCCGTAGCAGTCCCAACAGAGCTCCATTGAGCTCGCTCACTCCCCCTCTCTCGCTCGTTCTTTTTCTCCTGGCACTGCAGACTGCCCTTTTGTACTGGGCTCCTGCCTGCACTGGCACCTTTTTCTGCCCTCAAAGAAATCCACAGCAGTTCTGACAGAGCTCCATTGGGTTTGTTCACTCTCCTCCTCTCACTTGCTTGTTGTTAATCTGTCCCAAACACTGATTTCCCTCTGCAACCGCACTATTCTGTGCCAGAAGTGCGAAAACACATTTCGGCCAGGATGTAAAAATGACAGCTGTGTTGTTCATAAGGAGGTGTGAAAAAATGCCAGTGTTGAAAATCTGGCATTAAAATATTGCAAATTTGCGAAGTTACAAGAGTACGTGGAAACTGTGCAGCACATGCTTGTAACAGTCATTTCATGGACTTTCATCACCAAATTTTCAACATAGGCATTTTAGGACCTCTGCTCATGAACAGTGTTGCTTATTTTCTTAATCTGTCCCTAAAACTGATTTCTTACAGCGACCGTGCTATTCTGCACCGGAAGTGCGAAAACACATTTCGGACAGGATACGTTAAATGACAGCTGTACTGTTCATAAGGAGGTGTGAAAAAATACTGATGTTGAAAATCTGGAGTGAAAATATTACAAATTCACGATGTTATGAGCGTGCATGGAAACTGTGCAACGCACGCTTGTAAAAGTCATTTTTTGGATTTTTTTCACCAAATTTGCAACATAGGCTTTTTGAGAGCCCACCACATGAATAGTGGCACTGTCATTTCATTAATCGGTCCCAAAAGGTGATTCAGTGCAGTGACCAGGAAATCACCTTTCGGGACCAAATATCGCCATGACAGTGACTGAATTCGTGAGGAGGGGGTCCCAACAACCCTGTGCTGAAAATGTAGCGCCAGAATTCCCAAAAATGCTCAAGATATGCACCAAAGTTTAAAAACCCTATTTATGCCATTATACAGCATTTCTTCAGTTCGAGGTCAGCACTGAAGAGTGCAGACGTGTTCTTGGTCCACCGAAGATCATTGCGCTGGGCTCCGGAGGTAAGTATGGGGTGACAGGGGTGTGTGGGGAGGCAGGGTACACAGAGGATGGGCGCAGGTTGGGGGAAGAGGCAGGAGAGACCGTGAGGGACCATTTTCTTGTTTTACAGGTTAAAAAAAAAAGACTACTCGAGTTGGTTTTCTTCTTTCGCAGGCGTTTGGTACACTGGGTGGGCTCCAGTGTACCACCTGTATTTCTGGGGAAGGGGACCAAAGCCAACCGGGATTGAGCCCCCCCCCCGTCATCACAGAAATGGGTGGGGGCATGATGCCGAGAGGATTGGGCACCCCTTCATCACACAGCAGAAATCGGGGGTTGGGGACATTATGCCAATGGGGAGTGGGCTCCCCCATCAGCAAACTGAACTGGGAAGGGGGGACTGAAGCCAACAGGGATTGGGCCCCCTGTCGGCAAAGACTGTTGGGGGGTGCATGATGCCGAGGTGGATTGGGCACCCCCTCGGCACACAACAGAAACTTGGGGGTGGGGACATTATGCTGATGGGGACTGGGCTCCCCATCAGCAAATGAAGGGGGTAGGAGGCATGCCAGCAAGGGATTGGACACCACCCCATCAGCTCTGAGGCGGCCGGATAGAGTAGCCATGTTCCTGGTACTGTTACACCAGGTGAGGTACCACCCTGCAATGACAGGTCACTCCCTCATTGCAGTGGAATTGCCGATGCTGCAATGATGAGGCAGCCCCTCATTGCAGCAGCCAAATTGTTTAAAGTTGGTAGCACTTCTGCAGAACCAGTGTCATCAGGACACTGGGCCTGCATTGGGTGCACACTGCCAAGCCCACAAATGCAGTGCTGGCATTGGCCGCCACACTGGCACACCTGCACAACTCACTTCTCTCCTAAGCTGTTGCATAATTTTTCTTGCACATGCGTGCAAGCAAACATAATAAACTTTGTACAAATAAAGGCAATGGTTTCCCAGTGTTCTGAGCTTGTGTTTCCATGTTTGAGGATGTGTCCCTCATTATGAGACTCAGTGTCCCTCATTGTCCCTTGAGTGACCTTGTTCCTCATTTCAGTGACAAAAGGTTGAGCGGTATGGTGCTCCTGCTTTAACATGATTGTGTGATAAAATGTTCTTTGTACTATTTGATTTATTGCCTCTCATTGTAATTAACATTGTTGTGTCTTGTGTGTGTAGCAGTGCCTCCATTTTGTTTGTTGACAGGTGGATGCATGCCTCCATTTTGTTTGCAGCCAGGTGGATGCATGCCTCCATTTTGTTTGCAGCCAGGTGGATGTGTACCTCAGTTATGTCTGAAGATAGGTAGCTGCATACTGACATTTTGTATGTAGACAGGTGGATGCATGCATCCATTTTATTTGCAGACATGTAGATGCATGCCTCCATTTTGTTTGCAGTCAGGTGGATGTGTGCCTTCATTTTGTTTGCAGACAGCAAGATGCTTGTTAACAGGCATACATAATCATCTCAGCTATGCTCTCAGTCGATGTCTTTGTCTTGTTCAGTTGATAACCACTTCTTGCACCATATCAGCTGGATGTCTTGACCTTTTACACCATTAACTTCTTGCATCATACTGTATGTCATGGTCTTTTCCACAGTTAAGCACTTCTTGCATCATGTGTCTTGGCCTTTTGCATCACTATTCAATTCTTGTGTCATATGTCTTGACCTTTTGTGCCATTAACCAATTCTTGCATCATATGTCTTGGATTTTTGTGCTGTTAACTACTTCTTGAGTCATATGTCTTGGACTTGTATGCCATTTATCACATCTTGCACTGGATGTCTCATGTTGTTCCAATAACCACTTCTTCAATCTTATTCTCTGAAGTCCAGTAACAGAAGCACATTGGTAAACCCCCATTTTTAAAATCAGCTTCCATGGCCAGCTCGGTGGCACTGAGGGTTGAGGCACTGGACACCACACCTCGCACCCCAGGTTTGGGAACAAATTCGAGCCACCGGGGGTCAGCAGAAGAGAGGATCAAGGAAAAATAGATAACAGAAAGAAAAAAAAAGAAAAAAATCAGCTTCTGTTCCTAAAGTATACTTTTTGGAAATAATTGACTCAAGAATGGAATCAAGATGAAAACCCTGTGCGTCTGTGGTAGCATTGCTCAATGAGGCAGTGCATAACAGTGCTAATCCTCAATTGATCAAGGATCAAGGAAAAAGTCAGTGTTACAGAGATAAAATCAATAAGGATGCTGCCCGCTATGAGCCCTATTTGGAGAAAAATGCAGCACGTGCATGGAAATACAGAGAAAGCATGAATAATGAGCAGCACAAACATATAGCGAGATGGCTAAGGACAGAATGAGCAGATACAGAGAAGCACAGAAACTAAAGAAGCAAGCACCGGTTGAAGGAAGTAGTGCTCCAAAAAAATGAACAACAAGGACTAAAAAACAAAAGATAGCGGTGAAGATAGAATGCTGGAAGGAGAAAAAAGGCAACAATCGGCCACTATGACAAGTCATAAATAGAGAAGATTAAATGAGAAACAATGATGATAATATGAAAAACAAGCCACTGCCATTACAACCATGACCACCAACACCACCAAACCTCCACTACCAGCACTGCCTTATTAGTAGTTGTGCCAGAAACAGAGCACTGTGTGACACCAGTGTACCAATATAATGCTGCTCTAAGAAAGGCTGAAGATCATGTCATCTTGTTTGCCATTGAAGAAAGTTGCCCTGGCCAAGCAGAATGTGCTTTCCAGAACTAACCTAGAAGACAAACATATCTGTTGTAACTCAAAAGATGTTACACCTCAAAAACCATGGCAAGAAAGGAAAAAGACAGGCGAGCATGGAATTCTTAACAATTGTTGTGATATTAAAAAACATGCAAGCTGCTTAGAACTGCAAACTCAACATCAGAGATCAGCTAAAAGAGGCTTATGAGGTTATTGCATAGTGAAAGCAAAAAGAACACACAGCACATGTCCGCACTGCCGCAGAAAATGGCAACAAGAGTGGAGAACTTCTTTGAAGAGTGTGCCACACCTCTGCCTCACAAAAAGGGTTTTTCAAAATGATCCAGCAAAACACGGTCATACCCCAATAAACCTATTCACTGTCTTCACTGGGGATTCAGCCATCAGAACTCAGACATGCCAGTAGGAGCTAGGAAACTGGCAACTCTCTGCCCTGAGCATATTAAACTGTTGGGGGAGCATAAACTGAACCAAAGCGTGTGTGAACAATTCATGAATACTTCACTGAAGCTTAAGGGGCTGAATCGTATTGCAGATCAACATTGATTAACAGGTTGCAAAGTCTTGAATATGTAACAGACAGTAGAAGTAATGGTGTATCCAAAAGGGATTATGACACTGGCACGATATGCCCCATAGCAATGTCCTTGACAGTGTCAAGAAACCCTCAACACCCCTGACACCGACACATCCTTGCAACAACCAGCAACACCGTGACACCCAATGTGGGGGGGCTGTGCTCTCCTGCACCCCCATGTGGAGGGCTGTGCCCACCACACACACCCTTCTTTAGATATCTAACTCCACATCATACAGCCAGTGGAGTTATATGCCCCCCATTGCTGCAAAGTCCATCAAAGTGAAATCCCTGTCGCTGTCAATATAGGTGCAGTCGGGTTCGCTGTGGGGGTTCGCTGTGCCGGTGTCGCCTTAGAGATGGCATTCCATCCAAAAACACTTTTTGAAAAGTTCAACGGGTTGGACTGTGTGGAAAAAAACTGAGAGCAATGCAGTACAGAAAATTTGGGGAAAGCAGTAGAGGAACTAATTAAGGAACATGGACAAGAACAAGCAACATGGCAGTAATGAGAGAGCATCAATGTAATGCAAGGTGTTGCTAGCATACAGGTGTAACAGATGAGAACAGTATTACAAAATGAATACTCACCTGTACAGCTGTTTGTAGAGGTAATAAAAGAACTTTTGTTCCTGGGTTGGCACCTGCACTTGGTGGCATGACAGCAGCATCAGTTTACAGGATCAGGGAATTCATGGCCAAGGGATGGGTCATGATGGCGGTGCACGTCAGAGAACTACACCTGCAAATTCCAGGATGAAGTGCAGGCAGCCCACCGACATCGGGAACAAGCAACAGTTCACCCTGTGGTAACCTACTGCAGGTGTCATTACTGTGCAGACACTGCCACAGAGTCATTGGTGTTCATCTCCAGTTATCTGAGACATGATCACAATGCTGAGCTTCATTTTGTGCAAATCACAAACTTGCACCTAAGGAATGTTTCATCTTTAAACAACATTAAACACATGCACTTTGCAGACAGCTGCAGAAGCCAGTGCAAGTCAAAATGGTCATTTTATGAGATTTCATTGAACAGAGAGTAGGGGTTTCCAATCAAGATGCTCTTTTTGCTCATGATATGGAAAGGGGCCCACAGATGGTGAGACCACAATTGTGAAGTCTATGGCGACCAGAACACTACAATCACAGCAGGCTATGATTAGAAAGGCAAAAGACCTCTACAAATACTGCCAAAATCAACTGATGAATGTGTCTGCCACTGAAGGGTGCAGTCACTTCAGGCAAACATTTTTCTGGGTTGGTAAAAATGAGATAAAAAGAGACTCATGAGGAGATACAAAAATTATACCTGGGACATGCCAGATACAAGGTGTGAAGGCTGTGGTGGCTGGTGTGGTGGCAACAAGAAACTTGTTTTTGCACATCCTGTAGTAACAACAATGAGCCCTGTGAGAAACAGAGTCATGTGGAAGCTTGGAAGATGAAAAAAAAATGAAAGAATTCAGCTTCTTTTGTACCTGCTGCAAAACATCCAATGCCGTGATGCCCGCTGATAACTCTGCTCCTGCTTGCACCACAGCTTTCAATGTTGTGTACAGCTGGCACAGTCCACAGCCTCCCACACTGACCTTTGTGATGGTGATGCAATGGCTTCCAATGCTAATCCAGCTCCTGACAGCACAACAGCAGCTATCATGGCCAACAATTTTGAAATTTTGCCAGACACAGACATGTCCAATGATGCAGTGCATGCCACACCAACTGAGTGCACAGCTCCAGACTCCGATGTCACATCTGCTGTATCATCATTCAGCATTCCCACAGTTCCTATAAGATCAAAACATTTTTAGACCCAGAAATTATACAGCTTAATTACTATACCATTTATTATTCCCAGGAATTGTATATTGGACAACTAATTGCAGTGGATACTATAAAAATGTGATACTCCATAAAGTTCATACAGCAGCATGGGAGTGTTTTTACTTCACCACAGCGATAGGACAATGTTCACAGGCCAATACAGTTTGAGGGTGGAGACGGCACCTTTACTATGTTGACTGAAGAAGTAAAGACAATCTCTGAAAGGTTTAGAAAGCTACAACAAAGACGGAATTAAAAATATTACCTCAACTTGTACTGCAATGAACTTATAATGTTAAGATTATCTTTGATGACAGTATCACCATATTCATATTGCACATTGTTTCAGTATATGCAGTTTCTCTACATAGTTTAGTCTGTAGTTATAGTTTAATCTCTAGGTGTAGCTGATGCATTAACTCAAAAGGTTTTTGTGAATATTTAATACTTTTTGGTAAATGTTATTTTTTTAATCTGTAGTTGTAGTTGATGTAATAGAACAAAAAGCTTTTTATGTAAATACTGAATACTTTTTTAAAATGTACAGTTGTAGAACACATAGTTTCCATAAATGATACCTTTTTTGAACTTAAACTGTTGTTTACTGTCTGTTATTACATGTGCTTTGGTAATTTAAGGTCCCTTGTTACATTGCTATATTAAGTTAAAGTCCCCGGTTACATGTGTCCATGATTTTATGTCCCCTGTTACCTGCACAGCTCTAGTGTTATGTACCCCATTGCATGCACCACTTTGTGGATGCTGTTTCTCAGGACCCAGTAAGGGAGCTATCCAACACCATAATACATTTTTTGTAGGTGAATCGCAGCATAAAAAATGCTCAAAATAATTTGTAAATTTGCATTTTAAAAATTTACACTAATGTCACACTGTGATAGCCTTTGTTCAAGCTTAGACCAGGGTAAGCTAGGTGGAAGATGATAAAGGAAAAGCAGAAATATTAAAATAAATTCTGCTCAATGTTTACCATGAAGAAGGGTGCCATTACCATGGGTGGGGCAAGCAGGGAAGGAAGAGGCAGGGCACTAAAATGTGCAAAAAGTATTACTGCTAAGAGAATCCTCAAGGGGCTACTAGCCCTGAAAGTGGGCACATCTCTGGAACCAGGTGAGGCTCACACCAGGGTGCTGAGGGAGATGACAAGGATGCTGACAGTGCCCTTAGCTGACCTGTTCAATTATTCCCTGACAACCAGAGCGGTACCAGGAGATTGGAGAATGGCAGACATGATCCCCCTCCACAGAAATGGGGCCAGGGATGAGCAGTAAAATTACTGGAATGCCAGCTTGACTTCCATAGTAGGTTGGCTCAAGGAAACCATCTTGAAGGAAAGACTGGTAGAGTTCCTTGAGGCAATGGGCTCCAAGGTAGCAGGAAGCATGGGTTTGTGTTAGGGAGGTCATGTCAGACCAGTTTGATAGACTTCTTCAACTGGGTCACAATGGCTGCTGATAGGGGACAAGCATTCTTTACTTGGACTTCAGTAAGGCCTTCAACTCTGTCTCACATAGGAGACTGATAAAGAAACAGGGGGGACCTAGGAGAGGGTGACACAATGACAAAATGGGTGGAAAACTGGCTGGAGGATCATAGAGAGTAGAGGTTCATGGGGAGTACTCAGAAATAAGGGATGTCATGAACGGGGTTCTGCAGGGTTCGATACTTGGACCGGTGCTCTTCAAACTATTCATTAGGGAATTTCAAAAACTGCATCAAGGGCAAAATCTGTCTTTTTGCGGATGTCACCAAGCTTTGAAGAAGGGTTGATTGTGAGGTGTGGAGACTTATTGGAAAACTTGGAAAAAATTTGAGAGGTAGTCTGGAATCAGGCAGTAGGCTTCCGATGGGAAGAATTGCAAGATTTTGCACATTGGCTCTTATGCATTAAGCCTACATGCTGTGTATCTGTGGCACATAGGCAAACCTTAGTTATGTAGTTATGCATTGGGTGTCCCACAGACCCCCATAGCATTCACTACAAGAGTGCGCACCTCTTCTGTGCCTGATCCCCCATCCATTTGCACTGCTATGCATGCAGATAGTCCGGGGGAGTATCAGGAGGATGTGCCAATAATCTGCACCATGCACAAAGGCATGGAGTGCCAACTGAGGAGGGCCCAAGATATGGCAGCAGGGACCTTGCCATGTCTGCTGCACAACCCCCACAGATTACCCCTTCCAGCTGCAGGATAACTGGGCCCCCCTACCATGCTGCCTCAGCCCTTCAGTCAGGCAGGTAGGGTTGGGGGCAACCATTTGGGCACCCACCTAATGATTTTGCATTTTGGTACCCACACCATCCCACACTCCCCCTGCTCTGCATGGAGCAGAGGATCCAGTACGGAATCAGGATGGGCATCTGAATGGATGCCCACCTGTGTCCACCAATCTTCCCACCACACACCAGCATGCCAGGTGGGTAGGGTCACAGACACACACCCTGTGGTGGCTGTCAATCATGACTGTTGGCCACTGCGCACCTGTCTGGGGCTGCAAAGCTACGCAGGCTGGGTACACACCTCTCATGTATACCCTGTGCCCATTGATGCATAGCCCCCATTGGGTGGAAAAACTTGAGGGTTGAATACTAACTAGTGGGAACACTGTCACAGTGTCAGAGGTGGAGAAGGATGTGGGGGTAGCAATCACAAGCTTCCTCACTCCAGCAGCACAGTGATAAAACAGTGGGGAAAGCAAACAGAATGCTGGGATTTATAAGCAGAGGGATCAGCAGCTGGCACAGTTAGGTCATACTATACCTGTATAGATACCTGGTACACTTGCACCTAGAGTACCGAGTCAGTCCTGTAACCCCCATCTGAGAAAGAAAATGAATAGGTTGGATGCTGTTCAGAGAAGAGCCACAGGAATGATACAGAGTCAGGAGGGGAACACGTACAAGCAGAGGCTGGAAAGCCTGAATGTGTACTCGCTGGAGACCTGGAGAAAGGTGGTGTAACTGAAATCTTCAAATACATGAAGGATATCAATATGGTGGATCCTGGCAAACTCTTCAATCTCAGCCAGATTACAAATACCCAGAGTAACGGTAGCATGCTGTCAGGGAACAGGTTCGGGAGAGACTCCAGGATGTATTTCTTCATGGAGATAGTGGTGAGAGTGGAAGAAGCTACCAGAGGTGATGGTTAATGCAAAAATCATGGGGAGCTTCAAGAGGGGGTGGGACTTGTATCTGTAAAAGGCAAGCACCTCCCATATCGAGAAGACTCACTAGACCTCAAAGCCTTCTTCTGCTGGCTTGTTTCTATGTTGCACCATGCAAGTTCTACCAAGTAGAAAGTCTGTAAATGATTGTGGTGGAAAAGGAGCTGATCATGTTGGGATAGGGACTGGGAGTTGTAGTCATGGGACTGGGAGGAATAGAGCTTGGTGCATCATAGTATAACCAAAGAAACCATGGTTCATTTGTCCTCAAAAGTTAACAGGTTTCACTTCCTCTCCAAGAGGCCTTCCCAGTGAGGTGTCCAAACTGTCTAGTAATGAAATCATCCTGAGTAATCCAGAAGCACACTCATCCCCACCTTTTTACTTCTTCAGGTGCTTCCAGGTCTAGTTCCCCCTACCCAGGATAAATGTGATCCATCCAGAAGTGTACAGGTAAACCCTCCCCTTGTCCATCTTACCAAACACCACAACAGCTGTAACAGCTGCCCAAGTGTGGGTTTTAACAATTACCCGTTCACCTTCAACCACTATATGATGCCCCCCAACCCCCAAATCGCACTGCAGGAGCAGCAGCACCACACAGCCCCATGCTGCTGCTTAGTGAACGTGTGAGGAAGGTGACATAGACTGGGTGTGGCATGGACACTACTGATATCTTGTCACCAAAAAAAAAGTAGAGTTGTTCATTGGAGATGGAGGAGAGAAAAGTATACCAACACTACAATTCTACAAAAGCAAGTGAGTAGTACCACAGAGAAAGCAAGTTGTAATGGATAGTGCCAGTAAAATGGATATGTAAGTGGGCTTGTTAGAGCAGTGGCATGAGACTGAGGTGGTAGAGGGAGGGTAAGCATGAAAGGAAGAGGAAGATGAGTAGGGGAAAGCATATAATCCGTGCAAGGAAAAAGAGATGCATGGGAAAGAAGAATAAGCACAAGAGGAGGAGGAGGGGGGAGAAGCAGCTGAAAGTAGTAGAAGATTAGGAGGAGGAGAGGAAAGAAGTAGAAAAGGATGAGGAGGGGAAGTGCAGATGGAAGTAGGAGAGGAGTAGGGGCATGAGGGACCAAATGTACTAGAGGAGGATGAATAATGAGAAGAGCTTGAAAATCTAACGTTGGTTACAACAATGCCTAATGGTGATGAATGTGAAAATGAGGAGTGGAGGCCAACTAGGGGGGAGATGGCACATTTATTTTATTATTATTTTTTTTTAACTTTGTCTTTCTTGCCCTCCTGACCGGCCCCCTTCCACCCCAGCCCCATCACCCTTGCATCCACTGGGCTCACCTCTGGCTTTTTCTTGAGGTGCCAGCTAGTGTGGTGCCTGTAAGGGGCCAACATCATCTGACCGGTCAGGATATTTTTCTTCTTTTCTTTCCCATCCCCGAGTGCAGTGTGGTGGCGTGCAATGACGCCAAGACTGAGCTGCACATGCTTCCTCACATGGATCTCCGGGCATCTGCCCCACATCTGCCCCTTTCATCTGTGGGTCCATTGCGACATCCCCCAGCCACCTCTAGGGGACAGGCACGCAGTGGACTCCATCCCCACCCCTCCCCAGGAGAGGAGAGGAGAGCTGTCCACTGGACGCTCGATTCTCTCCCTCCCCAACCGGCCCTCAGCTGCCCTCTCGCACCCAGAACACAGGTCGCCAGCATGACAGGAGGTAAGGCACAGATGCCTCAGCCATCCACACCACTGGGCCAGCCCAGGAGATGGCAAAATTAAACAAATTCTGGTTAGAGCCACAATGGCTGCTAATGTCATAGTACTGATTTACACAAAGTCTCCCAATAATATAAGGATTACACGTGCCAAGGGTGTTACAACCTCATAAACTGTTCTGCACAGTATTACTACAACCTCTGCATTAACAAGGATATGCCTGAGTCCCAGCCCCCTCTCACACTGACTGTTTGACAGTGTGTGGGGCAGGGAAGACGGATGAAGGAGATGAGAAGAGAGACCAGAGGAGTGGGAGAGAGATGGGGGGGGGGGAGAGAGATAGTCCTGTTTTTTGCCTAATTTAGTGTCCCTTTTGAATGCTGCGTTTTCCACACCTAGTATGAATTTTTTAATTACTTATTAGTTTCAGATCTCACAGGTGTCACTGTCTCTGTGGTTGACATTTTCATACAAATAATGCTTTGATTAAATAAAGAAATGTTGTCCCTCTGCTTTGTTAACAAGTACATTTGGGGGACTGGTGAGTGAGCTGCACTGGTTTCCTTTTCTGACTATGACTGGTTTGGATTAACACCACTAAGTACTAGCGGCACTTCCCTTTGCAGTTTCCTCTGCTCAGTTGAAGTCACCGGGTTCTGTGACTCATAAGAAACAAGCATTGGTCAATGGCAAGGGTGCTTGATTGCATGTTTTTATAAAGCAGATGGGGTGTGAACGAAGACATGGAGGAGCTAAATGTCTGGTTGGTCATCATCACACAGTGACTATTTGACTAGCAGAGTTGGAAACTGTGACATTTTGTTTCCTAATAATTTATACTCCAGAGGAAGGACAGAAAAATGCTATAAATCCATAGAAGGGAGCTAGGGCTGGGGACACCAGTGGAAGGGGGCACAGGTCATAGCTAGGAGCAAAAAGGGTAATTAAATAAAATGGGAAACGGTTCCTTGTTGCCTAATGTTCATCTGCTTTTGTCATTTTAGGCCCTGTCCACGCTGCACTGAAAATCTGTAGCATTTTGAAAGTGTTACAGACTAAAAATGTTACAGTGCATCCACACTACCACTGAAAATGTTTTGAAAACGTTACAGGATTTCACTAGTGTAGTGTGGACAGGGCCAAACAGAGTTTTGAAAACGTTACAGAAACCATTGTTGAAAACACCTAATATCAGTTTTCAACAACAGTTTTGAAAACACTTTCTGTAACATTACCAGTGTAAATGCAAACCATTTAACGGTTTGGACCCTCTAATGTTACAGAGGGATTTTTCTGGTGTACTGTGGACAGGGCCTAAGATTTTCTGAAGACACAGTCTTCTGCTTGTGACATCATAATAATTTCCACAGCCACAAACCATCTCAATCAGAAGATTATGGCTTAAGTTAAGGAATAAGTGGAAGAAGATGAACTCCAGGAGGCAAGAATCATATTTCCATTAAAATTAACCTGGTTATGATAAACAAAGGAAAAAGGTTTAAAGACAATATAGTGTATATATATATACAGTAAAATGAATGGTGACTAGCACTCAAGTAATCAAACACAACTGAGGCTTTAAACTGCTCCATCTTGTCTGTGCCTGAAGTGATTCAACTCACCCAAGCTCCTGCTCCCAAATATACCATACCATGAATGTTAAGTTATCACAGGTGTAGCCACTTCTTTAAGTACCCCTTGCCATTCAAGTGAATTTTAATTATACAAGACTTACCTCAGGAATCCTCAGGAAGGGATAACATGTTGGGGACCTATAGGCATGAACAAAAGAGGTGGAGAAGACACAAAGGCTTGGAGGTCATGGAGAAGGAACTAAAGAGTTAGGAACAGATAAAAGGTATACTGCATTATCAGAAGCAGAATGAGGATAACAAAAGAAAGTGAGAGAAGAAGCAAAGTAATCTGATTCATACCAATGAAGTGATGCAGTTGCAATGCAGATGAAGAAGTTAATGTGCATCTGTTTCTGGTTAGGCCACTCTCATTTTCTCTTTCATCACTATCCCTATGCAGCCATAAAAAAATAAAAATTAAAAAACTGAAAAATAAGAGGGAGTCCAGCAAAGTGGAACAGATTTTTTGTATAGCTGTATAGAAGACAGAGTCCTGGAGCTGGTGTTCTGGCTGGGTAGGATGTAACCAGTTCATTTTACCTGTTGAAAATATGAATAAATTATTTTAAACAATTGGAGCTGTCTTTTATTTCTAGATATTTTATTATTTAGCTGATCATGCGGGGTTGTTATATTGTCTAATACCATGTATCTGACTCAATGGGACTTTAAAAAAGGGTTCCAACATAAATATTATAGTAGCACAAGAGTAGCTTCTGCCAAGCCACATGGACAGTGTTTGATGTTGACCAACACTTGAGGTCTTCTGTTAAAGTATTAATGAGATCCTCCAAATTAAGTTGCTTCATAATTCTCAAAGAAGGATGGAGATAGAGCCCCAGATACTTCAGTTTCTCGGGATTCCATTGTATACCCATATGAGCAACATTGGTTTTTATAATATACTTATTAAGGGGAAGAATTTCTGTTTTCATCAGATTTAATTTATAATTTGAAAAAGATTCAAATTGTGTTATAATTTGGAATACCATTGGGAGGGATTGGGCAGGATTAGCAATATGTAATAGGAAATCATCTGCGTAAGCGGATATCTTATATTCCTGGTGCCCTATTTCTATGCCCCTTACAAGTGGGGAGAGGCTAATTTTCCTGATAAGAGGTTCTAGGTAAAGATTGAAAAGGTAAGGGGAAAGAGGACAACCTTGACGCGTGCCTTGTGACAGGGTAAAAGGAGTGGACAAAACACCATTACATTTAATTTGGGCAGACGGTGCTGTATATAATATTTTAACCCATTGTATAAATTCCTGGGGTATATGGTATTTGGAAAGTAACAAAAAAAGATAATCCCACAACACTGTATCAAAAGCTTTTTCTGCATCCAGGGACACCAGAGCAGCAGGTATGTCTGAATCCCTGGATGCAGAAAAAAGATAGGCTAGTTTCCTAAGATGGTCCGAGGAAAGCCTGTTTTTCATAAATCTGACTTGCTCTGTACTAATAAGATGCTCCCATACTTGACTAAGTCTGGAAGAAAGGACTTTTGCAAGAATTTTAAGATCAACGTTAATACGAGAAATGGGCCTATAATTGCTTATACATAAAGGATCTTTATTAGGTTTCGGGAGTACCACAATAGTGGCAAGAGACAGAGAAGTGTCCGATAGCCCATTCTCAAATAGATAATAAAATGTTTCCAGTAATATAGGGGCTATGGTTTCCTTTAAGGCCTTATGAAAATTAATTGCAAAACCATCGGGCCCGGGAGACTTATCCGCGGATAAAGAATCAATTGCTTCATAAATCTCTGATAAGGTAATAGAACTTTTTAGTTTATCAATCTGGTATTCAGCCAGTACTGGGAGTTTTATATCTTGGAGAAACAACTCCAGTTCTTGTGAAAGATGGTGATTTGCCAGGGCAGAGTATAATTGCTGATAAAACTCCCGAAAGGCATTCGCAATATCTGAAGGGGAGCTAAGGAGTTCACCTGAAGAAGAATAAACAGAAGGAATTATTCTCTCGGCTAATTGGGTACGCAATCGCAGGGCTAGTAACTTTCTGGCCCTCTCGCCTTGATCAAAATAGGAAATTTTGGAACGAAGTAACAGGAATTCTGCTTTTTCGGGTAATAATTTGTTATACTGAGCCCGGAAAGATTCAAGTTTGGACCAGTCCTCCACTGAGGAGGAAGGGGAGAGAGACTTCTCTAACTCTGCTATTTGATTTAATTTTGAGGAGAGAGCAGTAATTTGTTGTTTCTTACATTTGGTAGCCAATCAAATTAATTCTCCCTTTAGTGCACATTTCAGGGATCCCCATAGGAAGTCTTTTTTGGGCATTGATGGGGCATTATGCTCCATATAAATTTTAATAAATTCTTGAATTAAACAAACATATTCTTCTGAATTTAGAAGCTGATTATTAAATTTCCAAATTCTGTCTCTATGCACGTTAGGTGAAAGGTTCAATTGGAGATTGACCATCCGATGATCGGAAATAGCCTTAGATGAATGATATACCATGGAGATCCCTGAAATATGATCTGCTGACAAAAGAAAAAAGTCTATGTGGAGAAGGTGGTATGCGGGAGGGAATGAAATGTGTATTCCCTGTCTTCGGGATGTACAAGTCTCCAAGGATCCACAAGACCCAAGGAAGACATTAACTCATGTATGGCTTTTTGACCAGAGGAAGGCCTTAATCTGATTCTGCCAGATCTATCCAGTGCATTTGAGAGCACAAGATTCCAGTCTCCACCAAGCAATATTGACAACTTGGACCAGGGGGCAAGTGCTGTCATTAAAGAGACAAAAAATTCAGGGTCGTCTGAGTTCAGTCCATAGACCGACCCCAGAACGACCTCCGTATGAAACAACAGACCTCTTATAATAATAAATCTACCTTCAGGGTCTGCAATAATTTGTGAAAGCTTAAATGGAACTTTACAAGCAATTAAAATAATTACACCTCTCCTCTTGGAATCCTTACCGGCCCCATATACCTGACCCACCCAGTTTCTACGAAAATAATGGATACATGTAGTCTTAAGATGTGTCTCCTGTAAAAAGGCTACATCAATTTGCAGAGTTTTGAGATGAATTAAAATTTTGGTCCACTTAGCTGGTGTTTGCGCCCTTTTTATATACCAAGAGCAATATTTAAGCCCCATCATAGACACTAATAGGATGTGAAATGAAGACGTAACCAATGTAATTATGCAACCGCAAACAAATAACCAGATACAGTTTAGTCCTTAATTTCTTGGTGGCAGACAACCCTATAGCCCTAATCCCCAACCCCCCACCCCATTATCTACACTTTCCCAATAACCATAACATCCACCGCTATACAATTTAACTTTAACCAGAGCTTAGTATCCCTTGAAATATAATTATACGTACGTTTATCTCTAAGTAAATAGCTGACCCCACCTACCACAGCCCTTGCAAAATTAAACAACTTAAATGTAATAGATACATAACATTGACCTATAACCATATGCATTACTATCCAGACTGACAGTAAGTATTGGCTGTATGCTGCTGTGGTTATGCCCCATCCATCTCTGTGGCACATAATGTCCTGTTGGTTTGTTCTCGCTGCTATGTTCCCCCCCGAACAGCCAACTTCTTCATATTAAAAGATTATATATTTTGAGATTGCCAAACTGAAAGAGAGAAAAGGAAAAAAGAACGAGGATTCCTCGAGAAAAGGCCAGAGTATTTTCTACTTGGTCAGCCAGTCACTTTTTAAACCCATATAAATCGCTTCCTTTATATTTGAAACATAATTAGCCAAGCAGAATCTTGGAAGCTATTATACTAAGAGACTGACAATTATCTATATACAAAAAGTCTAATAACAGCCCTTTAACTGAAAGTGTCCAATTGAAGAGAACAGATTTTCATCTAGCTTTGACGTCCTCTTGTGACCCTTCAAAGTACTGCAGAGCACTCCAAGCTATCTTTCTCACAATCGTGCTGTACTTCCCAGAAGAAATCAGACAAATCTTCTTAACCAAGGTAAGCCCTCAACGCACTGAGAACAGATCTGGAAGTAAGGATTGGAGGGCTGGTAGTGCATGTTGTGCTGACTCAAAACTATGCCATCCTCCAGCAATAAGAACCGAAAAGCGCAAAGGGTATTGAACCCTATATCTTATCCCTGCAGCCATCAACTTCGTCACCATAGGGTGATACTCAGCACGCCGTTGTCTAATGGAGGAAGGCAGGTCTTGAGTAAACTGGAGTTGCTGGCCTTCCCATAGAACCTGATGTGTATCTCTCACTTGCCCCAGCACATGAATTTTATCTTGATAGTTCAGGAACTTCACGATAAGTGGGCGAGGTGGCTTCCCAGCTCCTGGCTTTGGACGTAAGGAGCGATGTGCTCTTTCAATAATGTATCTAGTATTGTTAGGAAATAATCCCGCTATTTTAACAAGTAACTTTTGCAGGAAGGTAATTGGCGTCGATCCTTCAGCCTCTTCAGTGAGACCAAATATGAGTATGCTATTTCACCTACTTTGACCTTCTAAATCCTCTAATTTAGACTCCATCTTATGCTGCCTGTGTCTTAAAGCAGTCATTTCGGCATCTGTGGATTGTTTCCAGCCTTCGAGTGAAGAAACTCTTGCTGCAGTATCCGAGATAGCTCTGTTAGTTTCAGCCAAGTCTCCTCTAAGAGATTTTAATTCAGAGGTCAGCTCTTGTAAGGCAGATTTAAAAGGTAAAAGATCCTCCATAAATGTTTTCTCAGAAAGAGGAGCATTTGATTGAGCCGTATATGTAACTGCGGAGGACTTGGCTGAAGCGCCAGATTGGGCTTTTGGACTTTTCAGCCCTTTTTCCGGATTTAGCGGCGGGGTATGGGTTGGAGGCGCCTGTCTCATTCCGGCCTCCATGTCGTCAGCAGGCCCGGAGTCCGCTCTACGGATATCAACTCAATATGATCCGATTTCAAAAAAATTCCACTCCAAAATAGTAGTAGGGCTGTAAAGCAATTGAAGAACCTGACTTTAGTTTAGTTTTTAGAGAAATACCTCTAATATTAATGAATAAATCGGCGTTCAGGGAAGGAGACAGTCAGCAGTGCTGTTTCCCCTACAGGGCCATCACGTGATCTCTCTTTAGTTTTTTTATATAAACCTTGTATCTGTATGCAAAGAAAATAAGCTCTTTTAATCACATTTTAAATTTATTTGACATAGCTACAGCTCCTAGATATCTAAATATTTATCTTTTCTTACTGTGTGCTGGCTCTGTTGTTATTCCTTGCGTTGTTTGGTGCAGCTACTGTGTGTATATGTGTGTGTGTGGTGCAGACTCTCTTGCTAAATACCTCTCAGCCTGATCACCACATGCAGTTTCACCTGCAATGGATGAGCTCCTATTAAAGGGGTACTGTCAGCTTTCCCCCTTCATTTTCTGAGTAAAGTGGGCAGTGTGCCTCTTGGCACCCATCTATCCTAGATGCATCCCAGATTGCCCCTACATGTATAAACTTACAGCCTTTTGGCCAGTTTTTGAAATATGTGCAAAACTTTTCACACACTTGGGCGGTGAAAATCTCACCCATGTCCTGGAAGCACAATGAGGTCGGGAACGCATCTCTGGCACAAGCGCTGTCCCAAACTGATTTTTTTCAGAACGAAACCGAGATAGAATAATAAGCCTGCTCCTCATGTATAAATAAAACGTTGCTGGTATCTCCATGCAAAAACCGAGCGCAGTACACTGCACACTCTTGAATTTCTAGTAGTTGTCTAAATCTCGCACCAGCACTTCAGAAGTATGAACAGAGATCCCACACATGCACAAGAGTGTGCCTCTGAAGTCCAGGTGCGAGATTTTGGCAACTACTAGAAATTCAAAATTGTGCACTGTAGAGCACTCGGTTTGTCTGCGGAGGTACCAGCATCGTTTTATTTCTACGCGAGGAGCAGGCTTATTATTCTATCTCAGTTTCATTCTGAAAAAATCACTGTTTGGGACAGCGCTCGTGCCAGAGGCACATTCTCGACCACATTGTGCTTCTGGGACGTGGATGAGTTTTAGTCCACCCGAGTGTACAAATATTTGTGCAAAAATCTTAAAAACTGGCCAAAAGGCTGTAAGTTTGTAATGTAGGGGCATTGTGGGGTTCATCTAGTATACATGGGTGCCAAGAGGCACACTGCTTACTTTACTCAGAAAATGAAGGGGAAAAGCTGACAGTGTCCCTTTAAGCTCAACTCATGGTTGCTTAGCAACCTTCGATGTGATCAGGCCATTGTCTGACCACAGTGTGTCTTTATTTATTTATTTAATTACTCATTTCAATGTTTAGTTTATTGAGAAACTGATGATGCCTTGAGGTGTTGAGTTTTCTTAATAAGCTGTGATTCTTCAATGTGTTTAAGGTTGTGCTTAGTTAATATGTTCTTTATATGGGGAGGATAGAGATGGGGGGGGAGGACCTCGGAATGTGAAGTGTTCTTAACTTTATAGTTTCTTACTTTACCATGTTTTTGTTAAAATGTGCTTATATATCACTTCTTTTTCATGAACTTTCAACTATTTGTGATGTTACTTTCATGTTTCTGACATTTTTTTTGTGAAATGTTGCTATCTTCTTCTATTAGATTTCCATATACCACTTATATATTAAAGTGGAGGGCAATTTTCATTACTGCTTACTAGCCATATTTTATCATGTTGCCGTTCTGTTTTTAAGATTTATTATATTATAAAAAGAACCCATTTTGTAAAGTGTTCATTTTTTAATGTGTCTAACCTTACTATTTTGTATTTATTTGTTTTTTATTTTTAGTTTTTTGTATATGGAGCCATACTCCATCTCTCTTACTTATTTTAACATTACCAGCAGGCATTCCAGTTTGTGTCCTTATTCATCCCTATGTTTCTTTCCAGGGTTTGTAACTGGAAAATCCATTTCATTTCTGCTCTGTCCAACTGTTTTTGATAGTCCCCTTCCCTTGCTGGTTTTTGGATTTGTTCAAGTCCCCAGAACCTAAGTGAGGCTCCCGTATGTCCTTGTTCAGTGAAGTGCTTTGCTACCTGTGATTTTTCTTCCTGTCTTCTAATATCCCCTTTATGATCTTGTATGCATGTTTTTAAAGCTCTGGTCATTTGCCCCACATATAAACGGTCACATGGACACTGTAATACATATATTACCCCCTCTGTTGTAAAGTCTATATGTTGTCTTATAGGTACTCTTTACCCATGTGTGGGTGTTTAAACACTTCTTTTTGGCTGGTATGGTTACATACCGAGCATCTTTCACATGGTACCATTCCAGATTTGAGGGGTCCTAGTAAAAGTTGCGTCCCTTGCTGTACTGGGATTTTAGATTGGAATCTTACTAGTTTGTTTTTAATAGTTTTAACTTTTTTTGCTGCAATAATGAGTCTTTCTTTAAATTCCATAGGGACTTGTTCCCCTACTGATATTGCGTACCAGTGTTTGTTTATAATTGTTTTGATTTCTGTAAATTGATCATTAAACTTAGTTGTAAATACCACCCTTGGTTTATGTTGTTTTTGTTTGGTTTGTAGAGTGTCTTGTCTAGTTACTGTCTCTATTCTTTGATTAGCTTTTTTAAGTCTGGACTTCTTGTATCCCCTTTGTTGAAATCGATTTATCATTACTTGATTTTCTTTCTGAAAATCTTGTTCTTTAGTACAGTTTCTTTTCACTCTGACTAATTATGAATAGGGAATGCTTTGTTTTAGTCTTGTTTCATGGAAACTTTTGCCATGTAGGAGTGTGTTCCTGTCTGCCATTTTTTTGTATAAGCTTGTTAATAGTTTGTTGCTTTCCCTATATATTTTGAGGTCAAGATATGATATTTCCGTTTTATGGTGTGTCATAACAAATTGTATATTAGGATTAATGTTGTTTAGAACATTTAAAAATTGTTCTAACCTAGGTATGGTACTTTTCCAAATAAAAAATCCATCATCTATATATCTATTCTATGTGTTGATATCAGTAAAAAATGGATTTTCTCTCTCATTTAGTATATGTTCTTTTTCTAAATCTTACATAAAAGCGTTTGCATTGGCAGGTGCCATTGTGCTTCCCATAGCAGTACCCCTTACCTGTCTATAATACTCTGAGTCAAACTCAAAATAATTATTTGTCAATATGATACGTGCTAACTCTTGTAGTATTTCTGTCTTTGGATGCACTTGTGGGCTTCTTGTGTTCAATAATTTGCCCATTGTTCGTACGCCATCTTTGTGTGGTATGGACGTGTATAGGTCCACCACATCCACTGTTACCAATATATCCATTTCTTGTATGCCACTAAGTGTCATTTGTTCCAGTTTATGTAACATGTCTGTGGTATCTTTGACATAAATTGTTGTTTGTTCAACTAAAGGTTGTAAGTGAAAATGTATATATTGTGATATTGTTTCAAATAATGATTCATTAGCTGAAACTATTGGTCTCCTTGGTGGATTTTTTTGATCTTTATGTATTTTAGGGATGGCATAGAACATTGGTATTCTTAAATATTTGTTTAGTATTATATTGGTTTCCCAACTGTGTAACCATCCATTATTTTCAAATTCCATTAATGTTTGTATTATGAATCGTTGAAGTCTGTCAGTGGGATCTTGTTGTAATTTCTCATAATTCTGTTGGTTTTGTAGTAAACGTAAACACATATTTTTATAATGTTTTCTATCCACTATAACAATGCCTCCCCCTTATCTGCGGGTTTGATAATAATTTGATCTTCTTTTTGTAAGTTGTTGAGTGCTGTCCTCTGTGCTATACTAAGATTATCTGTGTTTGTTTTGGTTTGTTGTGATCTGTATAAATCATGTATTTCTTTCTGTATTAATGTACAGTATGTTTCTACTTGATGATCAAAAGGTAGTCTCCTATGTCGGTAGTGTTTACAATAGTACAGTCTATAGAAACATTTTTGGAAAACTATTTTTGTGATGCAAATAGGCCAAAAATATAATTTGCCAGTCTGTGTAGAAGGTGTTTGACTTTTACTGCTTGCTGGTGAAGTGACAGGTCTGAAGTGGCAGCTCCTGTCAGAATGTGGGAGCGTGATGATACTTTTCTATGTTTATGTTATAGGGTCTGAATGACTACAAATAGTTCAGGAATGTAATTATGGGTCAGACTACTTTTCTTTTTCTGTGATGTCCAGTTTCTGCTATCAGTCCAAAATTGTGAAAGAAAAAGGATGTCTGCAATACCAAGACTGACCAATAGAGGTATCTGTTTCAACACAGATCTTAAAAACTTTGCTTCCCTTGCATGATGTCACGGTTGGGGCTTGCAGCACCATACTGTACTTCTCACGCTCCATCATCACAAATCAGGGACAAGGCTTAAAATGATAAGTGACAAATGACCAAAATCAGGGACGCATCTGAGAAAAATAGTAATATTAGTTACAGAAGTTGTGTACAACATGCTTCTTAGTGTGAACAGCATTTTCTTAATGAGAACTAGACTGTAACACCAATGACTGGCATTATTCTGTGATTCAAACCCCTACTCTTCAGTGACAGAAATGCCAAATTTAGGAGGGACAGAAGAAATTTCTGAGGCAAAATCAGGGACATCCGTGAAAATCAGGGACAGCTGAGAGGTATGTGCTGCACTGAGACAAAAAGGGACTGGGTTATGCAAATGAAGCAGACCACATAAATAAAAGCATTTTTTTTTCATGGAAAACAGCACTTTTTGGCAGTTTGAACTGTAGGAGATCGATTCACAACTCCTACAGGCTACTACTCTCATTTGCTATGGCGAACATGACAAAATCACTTTAAGATTTTCAAACATGTAGTCAATCAACAGTCACACAGATGTACAGAGGTGTAATAAGAAATACTATGTATAACAGGCAGTCATTCAGGAATACAGGGTCAGACAGTCACTGCAATGAGAACAATGTCATGTGGGGCAGGATAGGTTACCATTGCATTCACAAAGGACATACAGTAGCTGGATAATATCTACAGGGACAGGCTTACATAAGGAACTCCATGGCATCTGGGGAGAAGGTGTGTTCAGGGAAGGGGGAAATGGAAGTGCTGAGCAATGCGGGTCAAGTTGAGCTGTCCAGGTAAAGCTGAGGAGGGTACCCAGCACAACCCTTTTAGGAGGGGTCATCTGAGGATTACCTGGGGGATAGAAAGGGGTCTCATATGGCCTGATATCTGGTTGCAGATTTTCTGGCAAAGTGGGATATCCTATCGAGGTGAGATAGGGATTGGACTGCCATTAACCAGTAGGGGGTGGTAGGCAGTTCCGCCATTCTCCAGTGCTGAAGCACCAGCCTCTTGAGCTCCATGATTACTTCATGAGCCACAGTAAGTGGTGTCTCTGAAGAACTGGGTCTGTGGTGACATGGGAAGTGAGGTGCACAGCATATCACAGTAACATTTGTGGAACTAGCCCAAGGGAGTGACAATGCCAGCAGGTTTCATGACTCATAAGACCTGGGGCCTTGAGTCTGACAGGGGTATGGTAACAAAGATGCATAAGCTTGTTTTGAATAAGCAAGCTTTTTGAATCAGGGCATGCTTTGCGTATGCAAGATCACAGCTGAGACCAAAGGGGAAGAGATTTCCTCCCTCAGTGTCTGTGACCATTTTCCCCATCACTGCATCCGAGGGTTCTAGAGTTGCAGAGATAATTGTTTTATAAATCATTCCTGCTCTGCCCCTAGAGGTCTGGAATTAGGAAAGAAGAGCCTCAGTGCAAGATGTGGGTCAGAAGAGTTTTAGAGAAGGCTGCTACTGCACTATGAATTTGCAGATACTGTACTACCAGAAATTGCCAGTGGGCAGGTGTGAGGAAGCAAGGGACCACAGGTCTTAGATATGAGTTATCCCATGGCTCTCCCACTCTTCCCACACTATCTGATGGCCCAAAATTTTGAGCAGGGGATTTCTCCAGAGGGGAACAATGGATAGTGATATTAAGGGAGATTTTACCCAGACAGGCAGTATAGCAGAGTGGTTTAAGGCTCTAAGCTGCAAACTTGGAGGCCAGGGTTTGAATCCCACAGCCCCCACTTGCATATTGTGTGACCTTGAGCAAGTCATTTACCTCCCTTGTGCTCCCAGGTTGCACCTGTAAACAAGGTTCAGCTTAGTGTGTCTCTCCTCGTTAAAAAAAAAAAAAAAGACTTTCAGTGTCTTCCATGCCATAATAGATGAGGGCACTTTCGAGCCCATGTTACCTACAGCCAGCAGGGAGCAGAATAGTTGGGAAGCCAGGGTATTGGACTGGTGAGATGATGTTCTATAGCTACTCAAAAGGGGAAGTAAGCAGGTTGTTGGGAGCTAGCCAAACTTAGATTTGGAGACAATGGGATGTAATATAGTAGGCATAAAACCATGGGAAGTACCAGCTTCCTTTCCTCCAGTCGGCTCTGAGCTTTGCCCTGCTGTAACAGGAAGGTTTGCCTTCCCAGAGAAGTTACTTATGAGGGCCTCCATCTCGGTGAACCACTGGGGTGGTATATGGACTGCCAGGTGTGAATGAGCTTTGGGGCCATTATCATTTTTACTGCTGCATTCTTCCCTGTCAGGGATAGACGCAGCAACTTCCAATGATAACAGCCCTCTTTTAGCTTCTGCAGTAGGGGTGTTTGGTTGTCAGTCACTACCCCTAAAAGATCAGGTCAGGCCCATATTCTTGAGTACTTAATTTCCTTGGGTGACCAATGTAGTCCCCGGGAGCAACCACCAAGGCAGTACAGCTGGTGCCGAGGGGCATTACCTCAGTCTTGTTAGAATTGGTCTTGAGCCCTGATATCACCTGAAAATCGTGTAAGAGGTCAAGGAAAGTGGGCAAACCTTTTACAGCTTCTTGGAAGAGCACAAGGCAGTCATTCACATATAATAAGGTGAAATTATCTGTCCAACCCACAGAAATGCCCTGTAGAGCTGGGCATTGATGGATGGTGACAGCCAGCAGATCTATGGCCAGAATGAACAGCATAGGGGAGAGGGGGCATCCCTGACATATGCCCCTGTGCAAAGTAAAGGGCTGGGGGAGGGTCGAGTTGGTAAGTACTGGGGCAGCAGGTTGTATATACAGCGTCCTGACCCAGCCTGCAAAATGGGGACCAAATCCCATTCTAGTGAGGATGACAGGGACACAAGAAAAATGGCAGACCACAACAGTGTAGGGTGGGGGTTGCAGCAGTGTGCCTTTGCCCACATAAATATCATGGTAGTCCAGCAGTAGCCTTTGCCAGCCTGCATGGCCAGTGTTTTATAGTTGTTCTGTTTTTATTTCCTGCTTAGCTGCCGTTCTGTGATCCCTTTCCTCATTAGCAAGCAGCAGTATGAGGGGGTGTTGCCATGCACTGGCACCTTCAACTTTGGTTCCCCAGTGCTTGGCAAATTTGAAAACCGAGCCACTGTTGGCTCATGAGAATCAGTGCATTTTGGCCTGGAGTCCACAAGTGCAAGGATCCCCAGGCAGGGATCAGTGCAGAGTACTGAGGTCAGACTAGCCAAGCAGCAGAAAACAGGTTTACCTTTTGGGTTGAAGTAGGTTCTGTTGGATTCACCTGTGTGGCTCTCCTCCAGTTAGTAACCTCAATCTGCATCAGCTTCCTACAGACTGCAGTAACGGCCTCTGCTTCACCTCTCCAGCCACAACTACTGCTTCAGTGTTCAGTGGAGGTAAATCTCCTGCTGTCACAATGGAGCTTAGCATCTCCTTTCACTCCTCCTTTCATCCAATGGCCACAACATCAGAAATCTTCCTTCTTTCCCGCCTCACAATGCACCACCATGCCCGACAGATACGCCCGAATTGATGAGCGGGATCCCAGCAGTGAAGACAATGTTCCAGTTGGGGCGGAAGTTGGAATGATGAGGGGAAACTGAATTTTGTTGTTTTTAAGAAGCAAAGACAGAGTTTGGGGTGGGGAATAGAGAGAGATAGAGAAGTACTGTAGATCTGGTAAGGAAAGGGGTGAGCAGAGGAAAAAAGAGATGAAGCACACAATTTACTGTGGGCTAACTGACTAGATGGCACTTTAAACCTTTTGAAAAAACTTACACTAAGGGGGCACCAAGGGAGCCAACTAAAGGTCAAGTGAAGGCCCTGAATGATCTTGCTTCATTTCAGACTCTGCCAATGTAGATTATTTCATGCGTACCCAATCTTAGCTTCAGTCAAGGAGGATTACAGCCTGTCCCCTCAAGGCCCTGAAGGAGAATGCTCAATGCCAGTCTCAGCCTAAGATGATTATTATTTATTTATTATTTATTGAATTTTGATGACCGGGTAGGCCCACTGGGCCCGAAGAGGTCCCTTTTTCAGGGGCGACCCGGGTGCAACAACAACATACAGGTAACAGTTCAGTACAGTCTGGAGAATGGATAGTTTTTAAAAATAAGAGTACGTATCTTTACAGGCACCAGGAAGTGGAAGACATATAGGCTGTATGGACATGAAGGTTACAAATAATGCGTACATTAAACAATTAGGCATCGCTAGTAGTAGATTAGATACCAGGTCCTCAGGAATAGTAAGCAGCGCCTGTAGACCTAGGGTTAGCTGCTGTGTCTGCAGGATTGGAAGGGGATAGTTAGGGACCTAAGTGCACCCTTCTGCAAGAAGAGGACCATTATACTGCCTAGATGGCTGTTGGGAGGACAAGTGAGCTGCCCAAGAGGCTGAGCTAGGTCAGGTACTGTGACATTGACATATGCTCCTATTGGAGCAGGTGTCCTTCAGCAAAGTCTGGAGCTAGAAACAGTCTCAGCCTCCTGGACCTCCAAGGGGAGGTTGTTCCAGATGGAAGGGGCAGTACGAAGGACCTAGACCAGCTTTAGTCCTCATCTTAGGAACCTCGAGGAGAGATTGGCCTGATGAGCGAGGTGCCGTGGGTTGGTTTCGCCTGACGAGCCCAACCAGGCTGGGGGAGGTGAGGGGCCCAGTATCTTGAATGTAAGGCAAAGGGAAGGGTAGGCTAGACGAGCATCAAGCGACGGCCACCTGAGCCTGGATTGGGCCTCACAATGGTGAGTCCTCGGGTGAGACAGGGTGGCAAAGTGGACTATCTTATTGTACAGAGTCTGCAGCCTTCCTAATTCCATCGCGGCCACACCCTGGAGGATCGGAGCCCCGAATGTGCATGCATGTCCCCTACAGAAGCCTGCTCAATGCCAACCTCAGTCATGGAAAATTATTGCATGCATGTCAACTAAAAAACAGATCATTCTGCCTAATGCCAGCATCTGCCAAGGTGAGCCATTGCATGCATGCCCACTACAGACCCCAAAGGATGTTGTTGACTATTAGTCTCTTCCAAAGAGAATTACTGCATGAATGCCCTCTACAGATGCTGAAGGAGGCTGCTGAGTATAACACTCACCCGGAACTATAAGACTTACCCAGGAGAATTATTGCATGAAAATTAACTAAAGGCCCTGAAGTAGTCAGTTCTGAAGGTCACTGAGCAACAGTAGTGGGACTGGGAAGCACGGCAGAAACCAGGAGTTGTGTCAGGAGTTGAGCATGGCTCTCTGCCAGGTGTTCACAGCTGGAGACCCCATTCTTGCCCAGCGATCCTGTCTCCAGCACTGTCTGAGGGGAATGGGACTGGATTATCAGTCATGAGCTTCCTGACCTCAAACAATCAGTGCATCAGTAACCAAAACAGGTCATTAGTGCCCACAAAGGCACATGGACCACTGTGCTATTGGAGTTGGAGCACCATTTAGTTTACTCGGCCTGAGTGCCCATACCCACCACAGGTCCTGCACTCCAGGGCAAGCAACGGAGGGCACTACTGGGGGCTAGCTACAGAAGGAATTTGACTGGGGAGGTGGGAGGGGAGCCATTAATGGGACTAGAGATGGGGGGATCTGATAACAGATCCAGGGAGGGGTCCGTTGTTAGCCAGGGATTGCAGGATAGGATGGGACTGGGGAGAGGGAGGGAACTGCTAGACACCTGAGACTTTGAGACCGGGGGAGGAGGAAGCTGAGGAAAAAAGTTCCAGGAAGGTAAAGGGACCTGCGTAACTGCATTATGGCAGCTAGAGCTCCATTTAGATCAAAATGAGTGAATAATTACTCTTGAGTTAGCAGGGTTGGGGCAAGAAAATCCATAGTCATCCATGGTGACAGAGAATATGCTTGGGGATGGAAACCATGAAGTGGGAACATCTGAGAAGAGGGAGAGGTGGACAGAAAGGGAAACTGGGAACATCTGGAAGGAGGGGGGTACAGAGAGAGAGGGAAACTGGCAATGTCTGGGAAGGGGGACAGAGAGAGAGTGAGAGAGAGAAGAGGTGCAGGGATCTCACGTATACCAGTTATGTGATGAAACTCCACTGGAGGGAGGAACAATGGGATTTTTGTCGGTGTTCTTCCTCTCCTCATCTGTTAGCAATAAGTCAGCATAGCTCTCACTATGCAGCTGTAAAAAAAAACAGTCACTAGTCCATAGTCAATTTAGCAACTTGTACCCCCCTACATTCCCATCCCCCCAGCCTTTTTCAGAAAATAAATTTCTATATTCCCCCCAGCCCTAGGGAGACCAAATTACGAGTGTATGTCCACATCCAAAAGTGTAAATAACAGGTAACCCCAGCAGAAAACAAAACTGCTCATGATGAAAGAACTGTTAACATTAAACCATGAAGCAAAGCAGGGCCTGGTCAGCATCCCACCGGTATTTTCCCTATGTAGTTGGAGGCTCCCTGTCTCCTGTGCATCCATGCAGACCTGCCAGTGTAGAGCTCCATTCATGAGCCTTCACTGACACAGTCATGAAGAGGCCCTCATGCCATCCATGCCATACAGCTTTGTAATGAATCCCACCCAAGCCATATAAAGAAGAGGGGGGAGATGGAGGAAGAAAAGGGTGGCCCAGCCCATGCCGAACAGCTGTTGTGACACATGTCATGATATGGCTGACTGGCCAAATAGGAGGTGTCCCTGCATACAGCCATATAGGCTGCTACCTCAGTTGAAACTAACCCAGGCATAGTTTGTTAGACAGGCTGGCCAGGTGCCCCACCACAGTCACCTGGGTCCCAACACCCTTCCTAGCCTGCTACAGGCAAAGCCCCTACCCAGTCTTGCCTACCAAGTCCCAAGACATTCTCATCACCTGCATTCTGACTCCAGGGCACCTACCAGGCCAAATCTCAAATAGTTGCAGTCTTATATCGTACTTAACAGTGGAATCTTCCAAATTCACAGGACCCTCCCTCTCCCCCAAGCCGCACTTCAGTGCCAGCTACTGTCACTGCTTGACATGCTGTAGTGTGACTGGACCACCCCCAAAAGCAATCTTCTGGCTGTTTCCTCTCCAACCAAAGGAGTACTGCTCACCCCACCCTTGGTTGTTCCCACCCCCTTACCTCGAGAAAAATAAGGCAGCTCACAGCAGGCATAAAGGTGGACAGCAAGCAATCCAGTCGCTAAAGAGCCTGGACCCCACTCCACTACCCTACTGCCCCAGACATGCTGATTAACCAGGCCTCTTTCACTCTACCTATAGGTGCATAGCATGCTAAACATAGCACTAAATAATAAAACTGTAACTAAGCAGTGAACACCATTAGTGAATAAAATAAAACACACAGTCTCATGCCATTTAGCATCTCTTAGCCTTTGTATGTTAAGTAAATGTCACAATGTTCAGAACATGGGGCCTAATACGCACGCCAGCCCAGCCCTATGCAATGTGGCCTCCATCCAAAACATTCAGTCCTGTGTGGGTGTGGGAGACCCCGAAGTCCCTTGTTGCTTCAGGTCCATGCCAACATTCAAACACTATTTAGACCCCTTTGTCTCTGGAGGCTCCTGGTTCTGGAAACTGAAGAATTCTGTCAGGAGTCAATCCTGGCTCCCTGCCAGGTCTTGGCAGCTGGAGATGCCATTCATGTCCAGTGATCCCTACTTCAGCACAGGCTAAGGAGTTGGAACTGGGATAATTGATTATGAACTTCCCAAACCTTGAGCAGGCAGCATGTCGGGAACAAAGATGAGTCACTGGCGCCCCTTAAAGGGCACATGTGCAACCATGCAGTTGGAGCTGGAGCTCAGTTTGGTTCAATTGGGCTGAGTCTCCACATCCAGGTCCCAGACTCCAGAGCAAGCAGCAGAGCTGGGACCACTCACCAAGGGCAACATCAGTGGCTAGTCACAGCAGAATCTGACTGGGGAGATGGGAGGGAGTCGCTAACGGGACTGGAGAGATGGGGCCTAATAATGGAACCAGGGAGGTGCAGGGGCTGCTAGACACCAGGGACTTCAGGATAAGGATAACACCAAGGAGAGGGAAGGGACTGCTAGATGCCTCAGACTTCTGGGCTGGGAGAGGGAGGGCAGCTGAGGGAAAAAAAGTGCCAGGAAGTAATGGGCAAATGCACAACTGTGCTATGGGAGCTGGAGCTCCATCTTGTTCAAGTGAGTGCATGGCTGCTATCGAGTCAGTGGGGTTGGAGCAGAGAACAGCTATAGTTACCCTCTGTAACTGAGAGTGCGCTTTGGGATGGAAGCTGGGAAGTGGGAACGTCCGGGAGGAGGGGGAGGTGGGACAGAGAGGGAAACTGGAAACATCTGGAATGAAGATGAAAGGTGCAGAGAGACCCAGAGAGGGAACTGGCAATGTCTGGGATGAGGGGAGGAGAGAGAAAGGAAGCACAAGTATCTCAAGCGTACCAATGATGTCATAAAACTCTGCGCAGAGTCAATAAAAAAGGTAATCATAAGAAAAGAAGTTTCTCAGGCAGGGTAATCTAAACAAAAGCCCCATCTCCAGCACCCACAGCATAATCAGTCCCATAGTACTGTACTGCAGCAAAACTACCACACTCGGCCTACCCATCGTCAGTCACTTCATTCAACAGTGGTTGCAAAATAATGTCATCTTGCTGTCACCTCTCAGTTCCTCCCAATATATCCTCATCACTCCACTGTACCTAAAGAACCAAAGAGATCTACTGCAGTATTGGAGTATTTCACAGTTGACACCAAAAATCCATTCTGCATGCTGCAATCAGTGTGGTAGAATGATCAGTCAGGATCAGTTTGTTCAAGCTTTGGGAAGCAGTGTGGATGATTATTTAAAACATGAACATGGCATTTTCCCATTAGCCATGTTAATTCTTGGTTCCCAGTAAGTTTTGATGGGCCAATAGCAGGTATAATCAGGGATGGGAAGTGGTGAGGTGAGATGGTTTGTTTGATTGATTGGGGCTGGCAGTATAGCCTAGAGGCTAGAGTAATGAGCTAAGAATGAGCATGTTACATCCAGCAGACCTGGGTTTGAGTCCCACAACCTCCACTTACATACTGTGTAACTCTGAGCAAATCACTTGACCACCCCAGTGCTCCCGGATCACCCCTGAAAACAGGCACTTGTGCCTTGTGGGCCTACCTGGTTACCAAAGAGCTTGGACTAAAGGGAGGTATTTATTCTTGTAGTTTGGTTTTGGTTGTCCAAACTTGGAGTTTGGTTTGTTTGTTCAAATAGTTTGTCCTGGGAGGTGGACTTGATGTATTTATTCTGGTAGTTTGTTTTTAGTTGTTCAAACTTGCAGTTTAGTTTGTTTGTTCAAAAAGTTTGCACTGGGAGGTGGACTTTTTTCTCTCACTACCACCACAATTAAATGGGCAAGATGACCACTCCCAGTAGCGGTTCCACCTAATAGGAAGGAGCGGGAGGAGGAGTAATTTAGAGAGGGTGAAATCTGGTTTAAAGTCTTAAAGAAATACTGATGCAAATGTAATGGTTGTGCCTTTTCTTTTTTGGGTAAGGGCAATTCTGGGGCAATGTTTTGACAGAAGTGTTGGGTGGGTGAAAGTAGTCAGGAACAAGGGTCTTGAGGAGATACTGCTGCAGAAGAAGGGACTATCAGCTGAAGAGGGGGTACGAGCACTACTTAAGTAAGGAGTTTAAGGTGCAAGGGGGGTAAGGGCAGCACAGAGGTATGAAAATGGAGAGAGATGAGGGAAGACGTGCCAGAGGGTGGCGTGGCCGAAACAGGGGAGGATGGGGACAGTGGACTAGGGGAAGGTACAAGGAGCAGCAGGATGCTAGGGGGGTAGGCATGGGAAGAATAGTGGGCTGCAACAGCTGTGGAGTGGCTGTTTGGATGAGCATATTATGGAAGCTAGGTGGGTGTCCAATCTGTCACAGGCTGAGGAGACTGGAAGGAGAAGTGCAGTGGCTGGGTAAGGAGTTGGAGAAAGTGAAGGGAGAGGGATTTGGGGCAGGATGGCCTTCAACACAAGGTAGCATGGTGCCAAAGCATAGGAGGAGCATCATAACTGAAGAGGGAGAGGCAGGGAGGGGGGAGGAGTCAGGATGAATAGGGAGTCTAGTAACGAAGGTAAGCCTCAGGGATGGAGGAAGGAGCCTACTCTCAGCAACACTGAGAAGGCAGGTAACAGATCTGCACTGTTGGCAGAAATAGTGGAGGGGGAGGCGCTGGATCTCCAAGAGGGGGCAGAGGGAATAGGGGTAGGGACAGCCCAGGTGACAGCAGTTGGAAAGAGGAAAGAGCGAAGGGGGAGAGGGACACAGATGGACTGGTGGACAGAGGGGACGGGGTAATGGGACGAAGGGCAATGCTGGCGAGATAGATGCTGGAGACACAGCAGGAGAGGAGTGGAGACCCAGGGTAGAGGGTAGAGTAGGGGAAGATAGCGAAGAAGTGTCGGGGGGGGGTACAGGCCAGGGGAGGAGATTGGGGAGTTACCTGGGGATTGAATGGAGTTACTAATGGGCAGGGTAATGTGGAGTCTACTAACAAGCACATAGAAAAGAGGTTGGGGGAGGTATGAGGCATGAAGAGGGTGGGGTTCGAATGCTGGGGGATTCTGTACTGAAGGGGATTCTAATGGGGCAGTAAGGGGGAAAAGCATAGCGGAATCTGGGTCGAATCCATACCTGGGCTGACTGCGGGCAGGGCGGGGCAGTCTCTTCTTAAATGTGCAGGGAAGGGGAGGAGGAAACCTCATGTCATGGTGCGCGTGGGTACGAACGACCTGGCGGGAGGGCGGTGGAAGTGATACGGGAGAGGTTTGAAGAACTGAGAAGGCTGTGTGAGGAGATGGGGGGATTAGTGGCCTTCTCGGAGGTACTTCCAGTACCCTGCGTGAGCACAGCGAGGAAAGGAAGGATAGCTGAGTTTAATACTTGGCTGGGGGAATGGTGTCGCTCAAGGGGGTATGGGTTGGTGGGTGGGTGGCTGGGGTAGAACCTGGGACAGGAATGACCTGTACGTTGGGGACAGACTATGCCTGAGCAAGGACGGGAAGGCATTACTAAAGCAGAGGATAGAGGAGTACATAGAAACAAAGATGAATTTAAACTAGAAAGGGGGGTGGCAAGTGGTCAGCTGGTAGGCAGGGGTCCCGGAGAGGGGGCTTGACAAGCTTACCCCTCTAGCTAATGTGGCAGATAAAGGGGAGGGTTGGAGAGTGGTCTCACTGAATGCGAGGAGCCTATGAAACAAGTCAGCCGAGTTTCAGGACCTATTGGCAGAGGGGAGGGTGGACATTGTGGCCATCACGGAAACGTTGGCCACCCAGTACCAGAACTGGGAGTTGATGGTCCCATGATATAGAACATTCAGAAAAGATAGGACCAAGGGGAGAGGAAGGGGGGGTGGCAATCTGTGTATGGGAGGGGATAAGGTGTGCAAGGGATGAGGAGGAGGAGGTCAGGACAGAAGCCCTATGGATGCATTTTCAGGACTCAAAATGCAGGACACTGAGGATGGGAGTAGTTTATAGACCACCAGCTCAACTGGAGGACCTGGACAGGGAGTTATCTGAGCAAATCCAAAGGGTCTGCAGGATGAGGAACAGGGTGGTGGTGGGGGACTTCAACCTACCTGGGGTGGACTGGAGTACCCCAACCACCACAAGTGCAAGGGAGCAAGTCCTGTTAGAGGCATTTCAGGACAGCTTCCTGATGCAGCTGGTCCATGGGCCAACTTGGATAGGAAATACTCTAGACCTTGTACTGTCCAATGGAGAGATAGTAAGGGATCTGGAAGTGGAGGACCCACTGGCGAGCAGTGATCACTACTCGGTGTGGTTCTCACACTCAACATGGGGAGGGAAGCTGGGTTTACAGGAACCAAGGTGACTGACTTTAGGCAGGCGGACTTTAAAAATATGGGGGAAATTCTGGCGGAGCACCTGGAGGAGATTCAACCAGCCTGGGACACAAGTCAGAAGTGGGATGTCATAAAAAAGGAGCTAGCGGAGGCTACAGGTGCATGTGCTACAACACAGAGCAAGAAAGGGAGGGCAAAGAAGCCCAGTTGGATGACTCAGGAGGTCAGGGAGGGGGTGAGGGTCAAGAGAGAGGCATTCCAGAGGTTCAAAAAGTCAGGGAAGGGAGAAGACAAGGAGATGTACACAAACAAATTCAGGGAGGCCACCAAACTAGTTAGAGCAGCCAAGGCTTCCAGGGAGCTGAGGCTGGCACAGGTTATTAAAAATGGATGAAAGGTTTTCTTCAGATACATAAGGGAAAGAAGGAACAACAAGGACCAAATAGTGAGGATAAAAAAGGACAGGGGGTGGGTGGAGAGAGGGGAGGATCAGACAGAGGCATTAAATGAATATTTCTGTTCTGTATTCATGCAAGAGAAAGGAGGGCAGGTACCACAGGGGAGGAGTGGGGTAGGCAGGGGAGGGAGGGGGTGACAGATGTGAGGATTACTGAGGACAGGGTACTGGAAGGACTGAGGGCACTGAGGGTGGACAAGGCACCTGGGCCAGATGGCATTCACCCTAGGGTACTCAAGGAACTGACTGAGGTCCTGGCAGGGCCACTGGCTGACCTGTTCAATACTTCTCTGGACACAGGATGCATACCACAGGACTGCAGGATGGCTAATGTGATGCCCATCCACAAAGGTGGCCCAAAGGGTGTACCAGAAAACTACAGGCCAGTGAGCCTCACATCAATCGTGGGGAAGCTCATTGAGACAGTCCTGAAAGAGAGGCTGGTGACCCATTTGGAGAACAGTGGACTCCAGGATGGGCATCAGCACGGGTTTTTCCCCCAAGCAGATTCTGCCAGACCAACCTCATTGAGTACTATGACTGGGTGACAAGCGAACTAGACAAGGACCATGCAGTGGATGCCCTGTATTTGGACTTCAGCAAGGCTTTTGACTCTGTGCCACATGAGAGGCTAGGGGGAAAACTGAATCTGTGGGGGCGGGGCACAGATGGTGAAATGGATGAAGAATTGGCTAAGGGGTAGGCAGCAGAGGGTGGTAGTGGAAGAGTAACTCTCAGCACCGAAGGCAATGATGAGTGGGGTACCACAGGGATAGGTGCTGGACCTGGTGTTGTTTGGGTTATTCATAGCTGATATCTCACATGGGATCTGAAGTAAGATCAGTCTGTTTGCAGATGACACCAAAATGTGGGAGGTGATTGATGACATTGAGGGATGGAAGGGACTGCATGATGACCTGACTAAACTGCAGGAATGGTCAGAAACATGGCAGCTGGGCTTCAATGCCAAGAAGTGCAAGGTAATGCACTTCGGAGCAAAGAACCAGAAGAGGGACTATCAATTGGGAGGGGTACAGTTGGGAAGCACCAAGGAGGAAAAGAACCTAGGAATACTTATAAGAGGGAGCACGAACAGCTCTGCTCAGTGTAGAAAGGCAGCAGTGAAGACCAGCAAGAAGCTGGGGTGCATAGCACGGGGAATCTCCTCCAGAAGTGGGGAAGTAATCCTCCCCCATACAGGTCACTGGTCAGACCGCACCTGCAGTACTGCATGCAGTTCTGGCACCCACACCTGAAGAAGGATGTCAGATTGTTGGAGGGGGTGCAGCGTAGAGCAACAAAGATGATCCAGGAATTGGAGGGCGAGCCCTACGAGGAAAGGCTAAGTGAGCTAGGTATGTACTCCTTGGAGGAGAGGAGGGATCGTGGGGACATGATTGAGACCTTTAAGTACTTGAAAGGGATAAACAAGACTCGAACAGAGGGGATCTTCCAATTAAGAAGAGGAAGGAACACGAGCGGGCACAGTCTCAGACTGGGGGAGATTCAGGAGGGAGGTAAGGAGACAGTTCTTCACAGAAAGGGTGGTGGGCAAGTGGAATGTTCTACCACAGGAGGTGGTGGCCTGCAGGATGGGCAGTTTCAAGAGGGGATGGGACAGGGTGAGGGGGGAGGGTAAATCTAAGGAGGGGAGGAGTTGGAGGGGCAGCTGCGAGATGAGGGGCTAGCTGCACAATTGAGCAGGCTTGACATACCATGAGGCCTATTTCTGCTGGGATTTTTGTATGTTTATATGCTTGTAAATAAATAAATCCAACCATCAGGGCAGATATATCAGCCAACTGATGGCTCCCTAGGTACTGATGCTGCTTCACAAGCAGTCTACCCACTACCAGCCAGAGCCAGGCACAGTGTATACACCACCAGCACTGCTTCTAAATTTGTTGCAGCAAAACAAACTTCGCTACCTGAGTTATTACGTGTACACTGAACTGCCACCTACTCACCTTAGTTACATATGAAATCACACACTCGTTGGAGAGATAATTAGTGGGATGATTAGGCAGATGATGGCTCTTGACCTTCAGCCATTCACTATGGTAGAAGACACTCATTTTGAAAACTCTTCCATGAAGTGAACTTCAAATATAACATTATATTATGCCTCACGTTGTTTTGGCATTTTCTCCACACTATACATGAGGCAGTATGCACACATACGGTTAAACTTCTTAATGAAGCAGATGGTGGTTATATGCAATGATGTCCAGAGAAGTACTGCAAACCAATACTTTCTAAGTCTTTTTTTTCCATATTGCTTTTTTCCATCTGGGGAATGTGGGTGGCTCTCATCCCTGTCCCCGCTCTGCCCCCCAACCTCAACTGACATCCACCTCCCTCTATTGCACCGGGGGCCAGGTCCCACATGGATTTTACTCCCTGGTGGGGCCAAGAGGGAGAGGTCAATCCTTCCCCCATTCAAGTATCTAGATTTGCCCATGGTGGTTAAGTGGCAATGCAGTCTATGAGGGAGTGGATATGGCATCATGAAGCTCATCCTCCCTCCCTCCCCACTTTTCCTGGTTTTCTCCCCTACTACACTATGCCACAGCAACACATGAGTACGTGCATGTGGTGGCATGCATGTCCTGCACAACTGCTGCCCTGACTTTGAGCCGCTTGCTAACCTGCACTATCACTAGGCTCCACACAGTCACAGTCAGAGGCTGAGATGGCTGGCAGAAGAGAGCAGTGCCTAGGATACTTGATCTTCTACCACACCACTGAACCCTAGCAACCAGTGCTTGTTCCCAAACACGGGTTGCCGACATGGCAGGGGGTAGGGTGTTCAATGTCTTAGCCCTCCAAACACTTTATAAGTCTTAATGCCAATTATGTGTCTAAATCAAGCACCACTAATATTCCCATCCTATCTCTACAACCAACAGCCCCTCCAGGAGTTAGATTTGTAGCCACCCCCTTCCCCAATCGTCTAGAGGTCCGCTGTTCCAGGGAAGGGGGCTTACAGCACAGAAATCTCACCAGACTATCTTAATAAAATTCATGGAATAAATGTAGCCTACCTTGGGACATCTGATCACCTGGACCCAAGGCTTCTCTGGCAGGAACTGGCACTTGCACCCCAGGTTACTCCATATCTCAGCTTCTTGGACCCTCACTGTCCCCGAAGACATGAGGATGCTGGATCCCAAATGATCCTCCGCAAACAAACTCAAAGGAACTTTTAAAACTAAAAGATTATTATTTCATTAGATCCTTATTTACAAATGAAAACTGGGACTCCAAATTTCTTTCCCCAAACAGTCAATTTTATTCACCTGAGCCCCAAATGATCAGCCAGGCTCAGGGGTCTATTTGCTTAGAAATCAAAGCTCACAGCTCCATGGGACTAAACTTTTTACAAAATCACATTTTTGGCGAGAACAACATTACTTTCAGACCGGGTCTTAGGCAGAGAAAGATTTGTTATAGCTCAAGACACAGTGGTAGTTCTTTTACCCAGGACACAAAGACTCTTAGATAACCTGGAATGTGAAACTCCATAAACCCAAATCCCTACAGCACTGGTAAGTACCTGCCTTAAAGCTTCACCTTATTCTCTTTAGGGCTCTCCACTTTTCCCAGCGAGGAACTCCCCCACACTCTTCCTTGAGAAGTGAAAAGCTTCTCCATAACCCATTCCCTGGCTCTATTACCCAGCCAAAGGGACATGGATGGTGCAGCCTGCTAATACCTCAGCTGCCACGATACCTCACCAAACGCTCTGCCAGCCCTGGTCTTTGTCCTGCCTACACCAGCTCACCCAGTCCCACTCCATTCTTTGCAGCCTCTCGATCTTCTGGCTACCACCACAATGCCTCCCATGCGTAACCCACTGACCCCAGTAGTTCTGCCAGCCACAACAAGTCTCCCTCACATACTCCTCCTGTGCTCGAGAAGAGATAAGTGGCATGGGGAGCCTTTAAAGCCTCCATACCCTGGAAAACCTGCCAGGGCAAATTCATCTGGTGCCCTGGGACCGGTCCCTCCAAACAGATCCCACATCTGGTAAAGGCTCCCCCAGCCCCTTCACTTATGCCTGGGCCGCCCTGCCACTGGGCAAGGAGGAGACTGCTACCACTAGCCCACCTTCTTCTGCAAGAGTACTGCCACTACTCCAGCAGCCCTGACAACCCAGGGAGCTAGACCATTGACCTGAGTCCCACAGCCATCCCCTGGAGGCTACCCTACTCTACCTGAGATTGCTCTCCACCCCAGCACCCCAGGGACCCAGGACCCAAAACAACCATAACTGTGGCTACCTGGGGGAACCCCCTTCACACTGCCCTAGCACAGTGCCTGCCAGTCCCTTCTCTGTCTCTGACCGAACTCTCAAACCTCTCTCTGCTCCCTTTATGAATACCCACTTCTCTGCTGCCCCCAAGTGGCGGCCAGCAGGAATTACTTCCCCCAGAGCACTAAAAGGCCTAACACTCCAGGGAAAAAGGAAGGGGGAGGGGTCCCTAAGGTGAGCATAAGCACCTCTCAGATGGGGGGGGGGGGGCTTACATATTGAAGAAAATAGCCACAGAGAGGCATGGCAATAGATGATGTGTCAGTCATTGAGGGGAAGCACTGTGGAATAATTTTTTGCACAAGCACTGAATCTGGTGGAGAGTTATGGGCATGACAAACATGTAGTTAAAAATTTAATTCTGTGTGGGGCATCACTGAATATTACCATCATTCCACCAAATGTGCTGAGATCCACCATCAGTACTAGTGGAAGTACAGTGTTTCACAGCATTGTTTAAAATTTACATTTCCACATGGAACTCCACGTTTAACATGGTAGAGAGACTCATTGAATAGAAAGCTGTGTGATGAGCAATGGAATTCAAGGATGCAGTTTGTGATGGATATCTTTTATGAGTTCAGATGTGTGTTCTACTTCTGCGACCATGTGAAGAGGCCGTCAAAGATTACAGTACAGGATAAGCAATCCTTAAGATGCTCCTTCCTGTGGTGAGCCTACTTTAATGCCACAAACACCATTATTTATTTCATTCTACAGAAACACAATGAAGCAAGGCTGATGATGGTGGTAGCTGTGGTGGCAGTGCTGATGATGATTGAAAGGCTATGCCTGTAGTTCAATGGGTGAGCAACCAGCCATGCCCCCTTAATGAGTTATATAAGCAGTTATAAGCAGTTCCTCCCTGCCTTCCTCTGAAGCACTTTTTCTTTGCCAGCCAGATACTCTGTTGCTCTGTCATCTCCCATGGGCATACCTCTCAACTGTACCACATTACGAGGAACGTTCCTCATTTTACTTCAAAAGCTCCCTGTTCCACATTGTGAGGACTTGTTCACATTCAGTATTAACATTTTAAAGCAAAAATGTATAGTAAATGATGCAAAAACTATATTATTCAATTAATAACAGACTTTCTGAACATAAATGCAAACCTTTCAACAGTGTTCTAAGCCTCCTAGGTAAAGATTTGATTAAGTGTTCCACATTTTGCTCATTTGTTCCACATTTGGAGAGGCAATGTTCCAAATTTGGAGGACAAAAGGTTGAGAGGAATGCCCATGGGGCCTGTTGGGGCCTTGTCCCCCCTCCCCCAGCATTGCTTGTGCTCTGGGCTGAGCTCGGTTTCTGCTGGATCTTGTTTGTGTATCTCTTCTGCCTTGATTAGTTTTTGTTTTGCCTCTGGCTGTTGCTGTGTGCTTCCCTGTGTGCTTGCTTTTCTGTTCTCCTGCTTTTGTGTTTTTCTTTTGTGTTTTCTTTTTGGGGCTTTCTACTTCTCCTAGCCTCTTGTTGCCCTTTGTTTGCACAGTGTTTATCACATGCCTGTGCTTTAGACTTCTACCAAACCTCAGTTTTCCTGCAAATTGTTATTGCATGTTTCAACTCCCACTGCAGTTGCTGCCTCTTGTACTTCCTCTTTAATTGCTTACACTTGGTCCTGGCTGTACTGCTCAGCTGGCAGATACTCCATTTAACTGCCCTGTTCCTGATTTACTCCATGCTAGCTCCACCGGTGCCTTGCTCCTGGCTCTCTGTTATTGCTACAGCGGAGGACTGTGGTGTCTCGGCAGTACATCATGACCCTGGTAGCAGGATCATGCTTTAAGTTAAATGAATCTCCTGTTTATGTGCTGCTCCTTGCCTTCCTGGCTTTTCAGCTATCAATGAGAAGCAATATCTGTGCCATACAGTTTTCATGGCTCTCTCAAATTGTATGTACTTCATTACTGCTTTGTTTAATTGCTATGTTGGATAATGCTGGATAATCTGATGTTTACAATAATTTGGCTTCCTTACTTTAATTGGTTGGCTTGTCTTCCCTGCAAGTCATGTGAACTGTTGCTATGCTCTGTTTCACAAACCAATGTGCAAGTCTGATAATTGATTACACTGTCTTAGGGGTTCAGTCTGCTTTGTGCTTGCTACAGCACATGTATGGCCTATGAGAGGGTCTACAGCACTCACACTTCTTTTAAGCTCTCCTTTCATATCGTCTCATCCATACTTGGAGGCATGCCAACCACATCCATTAGTTTCTATGGCTCTGGAGTTGTCATGAGGCTGGCGGTCTCGCTCTGCACCCCCAAAGTCCACATCTTGAGAGTGTGAAAGTGAAACTCAGGACTGGGTCCTTCTCATCTGGCCCATAGTGGGAAGGTCCTCGCTCTACGCAGAGCTTTTGCCATGCAGCTATATCGGCGGCATCTCCTGATGTAGAATTTATGACTCATCTAAGAGGGGTGGGCCTTTGAGCTAAAAAAGGGGCTTCTTTAGGTAGCCAATTGCTGTGGCAGTGCCTTCTAGCTATTCTCCCTATGACTGCTTCTGGTTCATCTGGTTTGTTTTTAGATCGGTAGGCTGGCTGGGTGTCTCAGCGGTAGTTGCTCTCCTCCTCCTCCTGCCTTGGAGGAGCTTGTTGCAGAGAACCCTCACAAGCCTTCACAGCATTTCCATTTGAGGACTAGAGTGAGACCCTTCCTGCAAATTGGAACATTTTCCACCCCCCTTGTACTGAATTTCAAATTTCAGGAGCCGAGCCATCAGTAAATAAAAAATGCCCCAAGCCTCGAGGAATGGTGACCTAGGCTTTGGATCCCCAGAGATTTTCTCCTCAGAGAGGTTTTTTCTCTCCTCCGTGCTGAAGGTCATAATACTTAATTTGTTTTTCAATCAATCAATCAATCAATATTTATTTGTAAAAGGCGCCTTTCCAAAACCAAGGCGCCTGTACATTGCATGATAAAACAATAAATAATTAAAACAATAATAAAATAGACTTGACAACGGCATTCAAAACTCATTAAATGATAGGCTAAAAAGATATGTTTTTAAAGCCTCCTTAAAGCTTTGGACAGTTGGGCAATCTCGCACCTGAAGTATTCTCTAGTTTACATAGGTAGGTTCCGCTGTTGGATGGAGGTGGATGGTGACCCTACTCACCATTCCCTCTCTCCTTAGGAAGCCCCCTGCTGTCATCAGTGCAATCCATTTTATCAATGCTATTCTGCCAACCTATGCTTCTCATTTATGTTTCATCAAGTTGCCTGTTGCTGTCAGTCTGCTTCACTACTTCATAGTCAACGATCACTGCTAATATTCTTTTTGGGGGTTTCTTACTAAGGCACCTTTAGCCAAGGGAACCTTCCCACGGTACCTCTAGGGGTGGAAGCCTCTCCAATGGTTCCTTGCCTTTGGTTTCACTAGAGGGTGGTAATTCCTCATAGGACAGAGAGTGCGAACGGCCAAAACAAGATAACACAGTTGCACAAGCATAGCACTATACTGGTTGCGTAGGCCATTGAATTGAAAGGCTATGCCTGTAGCTCAATGGGTGAGCAACCAGCCACACACCCTTCCTGAGCTACAGTGAAGCCTGCCAGGATGAAGTGCAGTGTCACAGGTTTTCTGCATGACAAAAGGGATTAACTCCCATTGAAACTGCATTGATTGCTGCAGTAACTCTGCTGCAGAATTCTGCAGAGTTGGGTTTCATCCTGTTGGGCTTCACTATAAGCAGTTCCTCCCAGTCTCCCTCTGAAGCACTTTTTCTTTGCCACACCATCCTCCCCTCCTCCTCCAGTGGCTCGCCTCTCTCCTCAGGAAGTTTCTTCCTAAGGTACCTTTAGCCAAGGAAACCTTCCCACGGCACCTCTTGGGGAGGAACCCTCTCTGAGGATTCCTTGTCTTTGGTGCATAATCATATCAGATGACCTTAAGGTTAGTAAGCAATGTGAGAAGACAGTAGGGAGAGCTGAGGGTATACTGGGATGCATAGGGAGAGGCATCAACAGCAGAAAACAGGAAGTTGTTATCCATCTGTACAGACAGATGGTGAGACCCCATCTGGAGTACTGCATCCAGTTCTGGAGACCCCATCTCCACAAGGACATAGACAGGATAGAGGCAGTCCAGAGGAGTGCAACTAGAATGGTGCAGAGTCTGCAAGATAAGCCATACGAGGAGAGACTAAAAGAGCTTAATATGTATACCCTTCAGGAAAGGAGGGAGAGGGGGGGCATGATAGAAATGTTTAAGTACCTCAGTGGAATCAACAAAGTCCTAGCAGGTAGCATCTTTCAGAAAAAGAGACATGCAAGAACAAGGGGACACAATTTAAAGATGGGGGGTGGTTCAGGGGCAATGTGAGGAAGTATTTTTTCACACAGAGGGTAGTGGATGCATGGAACAGCCTTCCTGAGGAGGTTGTGGGGTCTAAAACTGTGGGAGAATTCAAAAATACATGGGACAGACATAAGGCAATTCAAGTGGGGGGTAGGAAGAAATAGGCTGTTGGTTGACTAGGATCTGCGGCTTATCCTGTAGGTAGGGAAATGGGCAGACCAGGTGGGCCAAGCTGTCCTTATCTGCCGTCAAAGTCTATGTTTCTATGTTTACACCTACAGGGTGGTAACTCCTCATGGAATAGAGAGTGTGAATGGCTAAAACAAGGTAACACAGTTGCACAAGCATAACACTATACTAGTTGCATGGGCCATTGAAGTGTAAATAATGGCAGTAGTGGAGGAGAAGGCAACACTACTAGTTCAAATGAGTCATCTTAGCAGCAGCAAGATGCAACACTCATTAAAGAAGTTGCAGAGATGTTTCTTACACACATTACAGAGGGTTTGACAGCATTCAGTCAGAGATCCAGTTTAAAATGGCAACACTACTGGATCACAGATATAAAGATGCACTCATGTGCATGCATAGAGTATATTAAACAAAAGTTGTTACATATACTTATACTGCAGCAGTAAAGATAACTTGAAGAAAACAGCAAGAATGTGAATACACAGCTTCCTGACATTGTTGCTCCTCCTTTTTCACTGACTTTTCTTGTGGAGCCAGTGGAAGGTGTTAGCATGATGACATTAAAGAACAACTGACACTAACCTGTAAATGGCATCTGACATTCCTGGCAGCATCCCGACCCCCTGACTTGTAAATCTGCATAATTTCTGATTCCAAATGTTATTCCCATGTTGGGAAAATTTAAACAATACAGACGCATCGTGACAGCGCTTTAGCAGAGTTTCTGAGTGCAGCGTGAGGTGGACGTACATGTGAGATGATGTCTAGTGAGGAACTGCACAGCCTTCCCTCAGAGTGCCTTCCTGATTAGCAGTGAAATATTCTCTGTTGGCAAGTGGTCCCCCCCTCCAATCGCTGAAGTAAAAGTCATTCAATAGTACCTGCTGTCAAGTGGTCCCCCTCCCCGCCGATCACTGAGGTAAAAGTAATAGTCATTCAGTACTCCCTGGTACTAGTGATTCCCCTCACCGTGATCACCGATCACCAGCCTGATGAAAAATGATGAGTACCTGGTGGCTACTAGTCCCTCCCCCAGCCAATCCCCATACTGTCTAAGGTAACCCCTTCCCTAGTGGCCCATGGCTGCCCCCCCCAGATCCCCCAAACTGTATAAGCCCTTCTCTGGTTGTTAGTGGTCCCTGCCAATCGCTGGCCCCTTGAGAATACAATAATATCCCTGGTGGTCTAGTGGATCCCCACCTGACCACCCCCACCCTGGCAGCTAATGACCAACAACCCCACTCCCCCCAACCTGAGCCAGTGACCAGCACAGCCCTCCTCTCACCTCCATGATTGTCCACTGACTGAGCTGTTAATGAGTGCGCTTGAGTTGTCAATGATGATATAAAGGATCAAATCAGCAGCATAGAGAATGGCAGAGAAGTGGGACAGGCTTTGATTTATGGAGTTTATGTGTACAAATACTGGCTTAAATTTATGTGTACAACAAACAGAAGTTTACCTAGAATAGAGCCTTGGGGAACACCCACTACAGTTAGGGCAAGATCAGGGAAGGAGATCCCATACTTGGTTCTCTGGGATCTGTTTGCCAGATAGTTACAAAACCATGAGAGAGCAGTTAGTGAAATCCCCAGTTTGCCACTGAGTAGGGAGTGATCAACAAGATCAAAAGCCTTCATCAGATTAATAAAGACAGTACGAGTGAGGCTGCCAATGTCCATCATGGAGGCAATACCATTGGTTAGGCTGAGGAGGACAGTGGTGGTGCTATGACCTTTTCCAAATCCATGTTTTGCAGGGGATAGGAGGTCATAGGTGGAGAGGTAATTTGTGAGATGTGAGGCCATCCCTTTTTCAAGTATTTTGTTCAGAGCATAGAGGATGGCAATGGGCCTATAATTATTTAGTAGTTTGGGGTCCCCTTTCTTAAAAACAGGAACAACATGAGAGATTTTCCACAGGTCAGGCACTACACCAGTCAAGCAGGGGTTCAGTTAATTTGTTTTCAGTGGAAGTCTAAAACTCCCAGGAGTTGAAGTCTGGAAGTCATTCCAACTTTTTTGGAAGACAAAATACTTCCAGAATCCCACCTTAAATTGGCAGTCAATATTCTAGGAAGTACAATTTTATGAGTGTTAATATAATTGTGTTAAAATACAGTTTCTTTCACAAACATCCATAATTTTTGACTTCCAAGCCTGCAGTTTTGGAAGTCATCTAATTTTTGGTTTTACATTTGGAAGTCAATGACTTCCACCCTCTTTATTTTGAAAGTTTTTGCCTTATTTTTGGAAGTCAAATACTCCCAAAATTGAGTTAACTGAAGCCCTGCAGTCAAGAGTGATAAGTTGATTAATATAGTGACAGGGAAGCTAACTGCTTGGCAGCAATCTTAAGGAGTTTGGGCTCTATACCATCAGAGTCTTCAGATTTAGATACAGAGATCTGCAAAAGAAGTCTACGAGTCTCAGCAGAGATTACCTATTTAAAATAAAATGGGGACTGTGCAGTAGTTTCTGGGGGCCCTGGGACAGTATCCCCACTAGGTATGGAAGACGGCATATCAGGAAAGGCCTGGGTATAGGAGGAGAGGTCTGAGAAATAACAGTTGAAAGCATTGGCTATGGTGGTGCTGTTATTGCAGTTTACACCATTCAGGATCATGTCAGAGAAAGAATGATCCCCTAAGTGACCCAACATCTTTTTGATGTTCCTCCAGAAAGGTTTGGGGTTTTGGGCAGTGAAATTAAAAATAGCTTGCAGTGAGAGCTTGTATTATTTCTGATAGCTCCTTTGCAGACATTACACAGGGTCCTGTAGGCAGATCAGTCAGTTGGGGAAGAGGAGCCCTTAGACTCATTCAATTTCTTGATGCATTCAATGATTTTGGTTAGTAGTGGGTGGTCTAGAAGGTGGGCGCACAAATTTATCCTGCAGTTTGGTGAACACTGAGGTGAAGAAGGCAGTGGCTTTGCACGATATTTTGCGTGGTGTTTGCGCGGCTTTGCGTGACCCTAACAAATAAATATGACACATAGACAAAGCCAGACATATAGGAAACATGCTGCTCACTGATGGCATCACAATGATGCCATCATCTGCCACCAGTACCAGCCATGCCAGGCAGTAAGTGGTGACCCTGCCACCAGTAGACAGCATGGCAGTGTGGCCATACAGCACACACCTGTGGACCACTCTTCTGTGGACACCAACAGATGCCAGCCCACACATGCAGCACTGTGGGCATGGAGGATGTTAAGTAAAGAATGTACTGGTGGCCAGGCTGTGCCACAGACCAGATGTGGCAACAAGGTTGGGACACATCACGCAGTACACATGGGCCAGTATTGGGAATACCCCAATACCAGTATGCCTTTCTGATAATATATGCCCTCCGGACACATACCGCACAGCTGTACTACTGCCACAGCACACAAAGCCGGACATGTATATATCACTGTGAGCATCCCATGCCAGAGTTGCAGCATTTGTGGGTCACACAACAGCATAACAGTAATGTCCACTGTCAGTAAACACCTGCATGTTGGGCCTGTCACTGTGTATAGTGCAGTCATCAGCACTGCCCTACACACCATAGGCAGTGCTGTGTCCACACACTACTGGCCTCCTTGCTACTGTAGTGTCTGCTGCGTACTGTAGCATGACCTACAGTGTGACAGTTGCATGCAGCACCACCACCATCTGTGCCTATGCTGTGTTGTCCCCTGGGGTACAATATTCTATGCTATGTTGTACTGTTTACATGTAGCCTACAGCTATCATCATGCACTGCCAGACTGACCTACAGGTGGAGCTGTGGTCAGACCTGGCCAGCCCCGTACTTCCAGACTGACCTACACATAGAGCTGTGGGACCCTGCAGTAATACTGGGAAAACTGCATGCAAATCAGGGCATAATGAGATGCTAATCTGGATGTTTGCCGAGAGACTACCAAAGTACTACCATTGCAGTTTACACCATTCCAGTCCCAAACTGAGGAAACACTAGCACGAACAGTAAAAGAAGGTGACAAGACTTTCTATAGATACATTAGTGAAAGGAGAAAGTCCAGAGGGGGTATTGCTAAGCTTAATGGAGAAAAGGGAGCATGTGAGGAGGAGGACCCTGTAAAGGCATCTATCCTAAATAGATACTTTTGCTCAGTATTTACTGAAGAGAAGGTAGGGCAGGGCCCACAGCTCAGCATCATGGACACAGAGGGAGGGAGGTGAGCACTACTCCTTCACAAAAGAAAGGTCCTACAAGAGCTTGCTAAGCTCAGGTGGATAAGGCAATGGGACCTGATGGCATACATCCCAGGGTACTTAAGGAGCTAAAGGAGGAACTAGCAGAGCCATTAGCAGAATTGTTTAGTGAGTCGCTGAGCACAGGAGAGGTCCCAGAAGACTGGAGAAGGGCTCATGTGATCCCGCCTCCACAAGAGTGGTAGCAGGGAGGCGGGGAACTACAGACCGTCAGTCTTACCTCAGTAGTGGGCAAGATTATGGAGGCACTCCTTAAGGAAAGGATAGTGCAACACCTGGAATCATAGGCACAGGATCCAAGACAGCATGGGTTTACAAAAGGAAGGTCCTGTCAAACTAATCTCATAGATTTCTTTGACTGGGTAACCAGAGTGGTGGACCAAGGGGGAGCAGTTGATGTCGCCTACCTTGACTTCAGCAAAGCTTTTGACACTGTTCCACATAGAAGATTGATAAATAAGCTGGGTAGGCTCGGGGTGGGTCAGAAGTTGGTCAACTGGGTGGCAAACTGGTTGACAGGCAGAAAACAGAGAGTGGTGGTAAATGGTATACAGTCAGAAGAGATGCAAGTCACAAGTGGGGTACCTCAGGGATCAGTCCTGGGGCCAGTCCTCTTCAACATCTTCATTAATGACCTTGCAGATGGACTAGAGGGTAAGGCTTGTCTGTTTGCAGATGACACCAAGATCTGCAACAGAGTAGATGATCCAGATGGGGTGGGCAGAATGAGAAGAGATCTGGATAAACTAGCAGAATGGTCAGAAGAGTGGCAACTGGGATTTAATGCAAAGAAGTGCAAAATCATGCACATAGGGAAGAGAACCCTGAAGCCACCTATAGGCTGGGAGGGGTTGCTAGCAGTCACAAAGGAAGAAAGAGACTTGGGCATCATCATCACTGATGACCTGAAATCATCAAGCAGACCTCTAAAGCAGTAGGTAAGGCTAGGGTGTGTGTTAGGGTGTGTTAGTAGGGGTATCACAAGTCGTAAGAGGAGGTAATAATCCTCTGTACAAGACACTAGTTAGGCCCCATCTGGAGTACTGTGTGCAGTATTGGAGGCCACACCTTCACAAGGACATTAACCAAATTGAGGCAGTCCAGAGAAGGGCAACAAAATGGTGCAGGGACTGCATCAGAAGACATATGAGGACAGATTAACGGAGCTCAATATGTATACCCTTGAGCAAAGGAGGGAGAGAGGTGATACGATCGAGGCATTCAAACACCTTAAGGGCATAAACAAGGTGAAAGAGTCTAACATGTTTACATAATAAGAAAATAGCAGGACAAGAGGACACAGCATGAGATTAGAGGGAGGCTGATTAAGGGGAATGTGAGGAATTCTTTTTCACAGAAAGGGTGGTGGATGCATGGAATGGCTTACCACAAGAAGTGGTGGCTATGAATACAGTGCAGGGCTTCAAAGAGGCATGGGATAGGCATAAGGGAGCAATAAAAATGACTATGAATAGATAGGCCACTGACAGAGCAAAGGCCGATGGCACATTTATAAGGTAGAAAAAGAAATGGGCAGACTGGATGGGCCTTGCGGTCCTTATCTGCCGTCAACTTCTATGTTTCTATGTTTCTATGTAAGTAGGCTCATTTGCATGTCACTTTTGAATATGGCAAAGTTTAGCACTGGGCAAATGTGTTTGCACCGGGCTAACAGTTTAGCCCTGTACTAAACCCGTGCAAATGTGGTAGTGCTGTGCAAACAGTTCGGGGAATATTATACAGTTTTGAACACTGTACTTTCACATGTGCTGCTGCCTGCAGCTGTACTGGGTCCACACATTTGCTGGCACACACATTGGCCACATTGTTCACCTCTACCTACCTTCATGTCGCTGTGCACTGTGTTGCTGTTGCGCTTTGCACTTTCTGGTTGCTATATTCAGAGCTATCTTATTCCAGGGCTAAGTTTGCCCTGCACTCCCATCCCAGTTTGTCTGGCCTCATTCCCATGCTATATTCAGAAGCTGTTTGCTCTGAGCTATTCCTTTTGAATATAGTTTGCTTTGTGCTCCAGGCTAAGTTTGCCCACCGGGCAGTGTTAATTTAGCCCTGGGGCAAAGTTTTGTATATCTGGCCCCTAGTGGGATGTGAGATGACCTGAGTAAGACTGAGTGCACTAAGAGCCTGCAGCCCTGTTTTGTTACAGTCACCAAAGCAATTTATAATGAAGTCATCAAATACGATGAACTCATTATTCTTGACCACAACCCAATAGACTTGGTCAAGGAGAAGAGCAGGTTTAGGGATTCAAAAGGGAAAGGGTGACTTGGAACCATTACATTAAAGTAGGATTTGTACTATATCAGTGCGCCATCTCCTTTTTACATTCACTTGTGCGCATGCGCAAGGAACGTCTTGGGAGAATAGGACAGTTTGGAGGTGTGACTGTCCTGTGCAATGCACTGCTCCGTTGAGCAGGCATGGCGGTCCTGCACCAATGGATGTGGGTGCTGTGTATGACAGCGGTGGTCTTCACTTCAAAGAAAACCACCGCTGTGTGCTTGCAGTGCCTCACGCCCCCAAAGCTTTGGTGCCACGCTGAGCCACCCAGCGTGGCAAATCTTGTTTGGCTGACGGGGTGCCCAATCCCCGTCGGCTCCACGTCCCCCAAACTGCATTCCCTGCTGCTCGCTGGGAGCCCACCCCAGCATAGCAAACATCCCGCATCACACGCTGTGTGCTCACAGCACCTCACACCCCAAAGCTTGGTGCCGCTGGGAGCCCACCCAGCGCGGGCAAGCGACCGCGTCATCTTTTTGTTTTGTTCAAAACCTGTAAATTAAACGGTCCCACGGCGCTTCTCCTGGCCCGCCTCACATCCTGCACCCACCCACTGCGCACCTCTTCCTCCCCAACCCCCTCACCCATACTTACCTCCGGAGTCCAGCGTGACGATCTTCGGTGGACCGGGAACATGTCTGCACTCTTCAAACTCGACCGCGAACTGAGGAAATGCCGGTAAGCTGTATAATGGGCTAGATGGGTTTTTGTCAACTTTGTTGCATATCTCAGGCATTTTTTGGAATTTTTGCACCAAATTTTCAACATGGGGTTTTTGGGATCCCTTCTCATGAATGATGTCACTGCCATGGCGTTATTCGGACCCGAAGGGTGATTTTGCAGTCACTGGCAAAATCACCTTTCGGGTCCAATTAACAAAATGATACTGCAAGCGTTCATAAGGTGGGCTGTCAAAAAGCATATTTTGAAAATTTGGTGGAAAAATTCTTAAAAATGACCGTTTTACGAGCGTGCATTGTGCAGTTCCTACGCATGCTCATAAGTTTGTGAATTTTCAATATTTTCACTCCAGATTTTCAACATTGCCATTTTACCACACCTCCTCATGAGCAGTACAGCTGTCATTTTTCACATCCTGCCCAAAATGTGTTTCACCCATATAGCGCACAATGGCGCAGTCGGTGTGCTAACGCAATGTATGGGACACATTAAGAAAATCACAGTGACACTGTTCATGAGCAGAGGTCTTAAAATGGCTGTGTTGAAAATTTGGTGAAAAAATTCTAAAAATGACTGTTTTACAAGTGTGCGTTGTGCAGTTCTACTGCACGCTTGTAAGTTTGCAAATTTTCAATATTTTCACTCCAGATTTTCAACATTGCCATTTTACCACACTTCCTTATGAGCAGTGCAGCTGTCATATTTCACATCTTGCCCAAAATGTGTTTCCGCCCATGTAGCGCACAATGGCACAGTCGGTGTGCGAACTCAATGTATGGGACACATTAAGAAAATCACAGTGTCACTGTTCATGAGCAGAGATCTTAAAATGGCTATGTTGAAAATTTGGTGAAAAAATTCCTAAAAATAACTGTTTTACTGAGCGTGCGTTGCGCAGTTCCTCATACGCTCCTGAAGTTTCATTTTCAATATTTCACTCCAATGACTTAAATACCTAAACAGCACATAGCAAGCAACATTCAGCACTGACAAATGCTTGTTTATTTTTGCATTCGCTTACATGCATGTGCAAGGAACGTTTTGGGACAGTACGACTTTTTGAAGGTGTGTGACCCTCCTGTCCAATGCAGTGCTCAGTGTAACGTGTGCAACCCTACTGCACCAATGGATGCATGAGCTGTCTATGACAGCAGTTTGGCTGCAGTGGTCTTCAGTTAAAGGAAAAGCACCACTGCAATCAGCGGTGGTAACGTGTGTGTGTATTTAACATATTGATATCACCTTTTCCCTCTGGCTGCTTAATAAAATCCCTCCCACTTACTCCCTCTGCTGCTGTCTACCCTGCTCCCTTGTTATTGCCCCCACCAAACACATTGTATGTGCAGACGCAGTGCCCAGTTCCCATTGTCTCCAGGCCCCCCCCCAACAAACACCCAGGAGCCCACCCCAGCATGCCCATTGTCCCTGTAAATAGGAAAACTGTCCCGCAATATCTTTCGTCTTTTTAAAACCTGTGAAAACAGAAAATCGTCCCCGCTGTGTCTTGTGCCCCTCCCGAACCCACACCACCCTCTGCATACCCCACCTCCCTCACCCCATACTTACCTCCGAGCCTGCATGCAATGATCTTCAGTGGAGTGGGAACACGTCTGCACTATTGAAAGTCAACGCAAACTGAAGAAATGACGGTAAGCTGTATAATGGCATAATTTTTTTTTTTAACTTAGGTGGCTATCTCGGGCATTTTTGCAAATTTTGGCACCACATTTTCAACAGGGGGTTCTTGGGACTCCACCTCATGAATTCAGTTACTGTCAAGTGAGTTATTCAGTCCCCAAAGGTGATTTCGTGGTCACTGCACAAAATCACCTTTTGGGATTGATTAACTAAACAACAGTGTCACTGTTAATGATGTCGGCTCCCAAAAGCATATGTTGCAAATTCAGTGAAAAAAATTTCAAAAACAAACTTTGTATGACGTCGTTGTGCAGTTCACGCACACTCATAACTCAGAATTTGAAATATTTTCACCAGATTTTCAACACTGGCATTTTTCACACCTCCTTATGAACAGTACAGCTGAGATTTTTCACATCCTGGCTGAAATGTGTTTTTGCACATCCAGCGCACAAAGGTGTGGTCACAGTGAGAAATCAATGCTCAGGACAGATTATGAAAATCACAGTGACACTGTTCATGAGCAGAGGTCCCAAAATGCCTATGTTGAAAATTTGGTGACAAAAGTCCACAAAATGACTGTGTCATGAGCGTTCATTGTGCAGTTTCCATGTATGCTCCTAAGTTCGAGAAATTGTTGTATTTTCACTCCAGATGTTCAACATTGCCATCCCTTCACACCTCCCTATGAATGCTACAGCTGTCATTTTTCACATCCTGCCCGAACTGTGTTTTTGCACATGTGGAGCAGAATGGTGTGGTCGCTGTGGGAAGTCAAAGACCAGGACAGATTAACAAAATAACAGTTGTACTGTTCATAAGCAGAGGTCTCAAATGCTTTTATGAGGTGGGGGGGTAACAAAAAGGTCATGCTGAAAATTTGTAGTGCAAATACCAGCAATCGCACAGGGCAATAGGGTAAAGCACCATACGTGCCAAACACCACTGCAAATACCTGGAAGCGAACGTCCGGCATTGACAAATGCTTGTTTAGTTTCAGGATGATCACACCAGATAATACTATAGTATATCCTGGAAGTGCACACAGGTTATCAGGAAAAATAGGGTTTAACCACTTTTCTGATATCCCCAAGACATCCAGCTGGTAGTGGGTGACCGATGCAGTGAGCGTGTCCATTTTAGGGATTAAGCTTCTCGTATTAATGTGAGCAGTTTTAAGGCCTTTGACATTATGCCAAGGTGGGGGATGGAAGGAAGGCATAGCAGGATGGGACCTGGATTAAGCTCAACATCATCAGCAGAGGGGAGGTAGGTAAGAGCCAGGTACACAGGGGGGGGTTATATTTCAGGTACAAATTAGAGTAAGTACAACTCCAATGCTGTATCTCTCCTAAGAAAGAAAGCCATCTTTATTATACTGTGGGTGATGATCAAAAGGTGACAGGTTAGCATAGTAGGTTTATAGTGGGTCAAATAGTTGGACATGGCAAAACTGCTGAAATTAGGGATTCAGCATGACGTATTACTTGTAAGGGGAATGAGATCTCAGACATATAGGGCACCACATAACAATATACAGTAGTTAACAAAACATTCCATCCTAGTAGCCCCCTTGCAAGAGTTAAGTGGGAGCAATGACACCTAAAGAGCACTGTGTAACAGCCATCCAGTTGAAGATAACCAGGACACAGCTCAATATATGCTTACAATACACAGAGGTTACCTAGCTAGGGAGTGTCTATCAATATAATATAACTACAGAGATTAATATGCTCATAAGAGACAGCATAACTAATGCCCTGATAAGAGGTAAAGGGGACTGTTGTTTTTTTATTTATTTGTTACACACAAGACCCTTTAGGCTGTGCCTATTTTCAAAGGGTCCAGGGTCATATAAGACTGAGAAAGCAGTAAATTGAGATTCAACATATTTGCAAATACAAGAATCATAGTACAAAATGGAGTTAGGTAAGTACATTGAATAAGTCAAGTTAAATAAGTTGTAATCACCAAGTCAGGCATAAATAAATGGTGAAATATAAATGCACCTAACGATGGGTAGAAGCACATTGGTTGGGAGGACTGAGTAAAGATAGGACATGGCATTTAAAGCTGGTCTGGGAGTCAGTGACTTTAAGGGATGGGGTAAGTGGGTTCCATAATTTTGGGAATCTGAAGCAGGAACAAGCCTGGCCCAGTGAGGTTTTCCTACTAGGGAACACCAAGGAGTTACGTTCAACACCTCTCGTAGGGTAACTGGGGTGCACTGGGCTCAGCGTGAGCAGGATCCCAGGGATAACAGTCCCAGCAAGGTTTTTCCACCAGTGATTAGGGTACGGTTTTGTAATTTGCCAACACAAAATGGAGCAATTCAACCTAGAAAACAGATGCAGTAATTATTTTTTTTTCTTCTCCAATTTTAATTGAAATTTTAATCAACAAACAGAGGAACAAAGAAAGATCAAACCCATAATATAACATCAAATATTACGAGAGAGAGAGAGAGAGAGATAACATTTACAGATAAAGTTACCCCCCCCCCCTCAAATTTGAAAAACATCTTTGGCACAGTTATAAACAACAGCCCAACATGGGGTGAAACATAAAATTTCAGGATTACTGTCTATGCATTGTTTAAGAACTCACCTAGTACCAGTTTAGCACAGTATTAAGTCATTACCAGTCTACGGTTCCAGCACAGGCTAGCGTAATAAATATTCATTGCTGACCTCCAGTTTTTTTTTCTATTTGTGGTCCGCGTTGCCTCATATCAGTTACTGATTTGAGAGCCAAATCTATGCAATTCTTTTTTTTATTTTTTTATTCTTTGGTAATTGGGTAAGGCCCACTAGGTATAGGTGCCTGTTTTCAGGGGTGACCCAGGAGCACTGGGGAGGTTAAGTGGCTTGCTGACTTGTTTAGAGTCATACAGTATGCAAGTGGAGGTTGTGGGAATCAAACCCAGGTTTGTCTGATGGATGTGTCAAGATCATTCACAGCTCATTACTCTAACCTCTAGGCTATACTGCCAGCCCCATATTCCAAATTCTAAATGATTAATTGAATTTATGGGGCACAACTTGAAGCAGAAACCAATTTTCCAGTGTCCCTCTTTTCTCACTCCTAGTGACCTGACAGATGACCCTTCCCCCACCCTTGGTTACAATGGGTAGGTACTAGATAGACCACAGTGTATGATTCACTGGAATACAATGATCTCCTGGCCATGTAATTTAATATCAACCTCGAAGTAGGGAGGAAACAGTTGCAGACAAAATTCCTGAACTTCAGGAGTGTGGATTTTGGGAGGATGCAGGACCTGTTGCAAGAGAAACTGGAACTGGTAAGGGCAGTATAGGAGGAGCAGAACTGATTACGAATGGGATATTGGGAGCCATCAGTCTCTGTATAAGGGTAGTATGGAAAAGCTGGAGGGGTAGGAAGCCACTGTGGGTCACAATGGAACTGGATGAGGCTGTAAGGGAGAAAAAGAAGGCTTTCCAAAAATAGAAAACCAGCCAGGCAGGGGAGGATAGGACAGTGTTTCTAAACAGGATGAAGAAGGCCAACAAGGCTTTGAGAAGGGCAAAGTTTGACTCTGAGTTGAGAATAGCTGAAGTAATAAAGAATGGGGACAAAAATATTCTTTCATTCATACAGGAGAAGCACAAAACAAAAGAGGGGATAGTCAGACTAAAGAAGGTGGAATGGTGGGAGGAGAAGGGTAAAGGGAAGGCGGACATACTGAAACGGTTTTTCTGTTCAGTATTCATAACGGATGATACCAGGCCCTTGCCTGACTGTGCCATCAAGGCAGCGGGGAAGGTGGAGGGTGTAAAGAGGATTTCTGAGGCAAGAGTGTTAGAGAGATTCAACACACTGAAGGTGGACAAGTCAATGGGAGTGGACGAGTTGCATCCCCATGTGCTGAAGGAAATTGAACACATCCTAGCTGTGCCACTGGTTGAGCTCTTTAATAGCTTAATGGAGACAAGGGTAGTACTGAGGGACTGGAGGACAACATACATTTTTCCCTGAAGAACAGCAGAAGTAGGGGCAAACCAGGAACTACAGATTTTTCAGTCTGATGTCTATAGTAATTAAGGTACTTGAAATCTTAATGAAGGAGAGGCTAGTGGGGTTTCTGGAGGCAAATGGACTTCAGATTATATGATGACATGGGGTTCATGGGCAGATCATGTCCGATGAACCTGACTGACTTCTCTGACTGGGTGACGAAGATGCTGGACAAGGGTCAGGAGGGAGACATACTGTACTTTGACTTCAGCAAGGTCTTGAATTCTGTCCCATGTGTAGGGTTGGTCAAAAAGTTGGCAAACTGGATTGAGGGAAAAGATCACATGATGGATAAAAACCTGGCTAAGTGACAGAACCCATGGGGACACTCAGAGGTTAGAAGGCCCCCAGTGGTGTGCCTCAGGGATTGGTACTTGGATTGGTCCTCTTCAACATCTTCATCTGTGATATTGGAACAGGAGATCCAGGGGAAGATCAGCCTCTTTGCAGATGACACTAAGATCTGTGGAAGAGTGGACAGTGAGGAAAGGGTAAAAAATATGAGTGAGGACGTGAAAAGACTTTAGACATGATCAAAGATATAGAAGTTAAAATTCACTGATAAGAAGTGCAAGATAATGTACACGGGGCAAAAAATCCAAAAATACAATACAGAATGGGAGTGGTTGGCAGCTGAGTAATTACAAATTAAAGACATCAGCACAGTGCTACAGGGCAGTGGGAATTGGGCAAATAGGATTCTAGGATATATTGGAGAAGGGACTGGTAGCTGGAAGTGTGGTAATCCTGCAACTGTAGGGACCCTTTGTTCATCATCCCCCAGAGTACCATGTGCAGTTATGGAGCATGCACTTGAAGGAAAACAGGGACAGGGTGGGGGGCATTGCAGAAGAGGGTAAACAAAATGATCCAAGGTTAACAGGAAAAGACTTACGTGAAGCGGTTGATAGATCAACGTGTGCACACTGTAAGCAAGAAGGGAGACATAGGCAGATGATTGAGGCACACAAACATCTCCACAGGACAAATAAAGTAGATATTAGAGAGTGCTTTATGCTGAATGGAAACATGACTACCAGGGAGAATTCAACGAAGTTGGTGGGTGGGAATTAACATGGATGTCAAAAAGCATTTCTTCATAAAGAGGTTGGCATAGGGGTGGAATAGACTGCCAAGGGAGGCAGACTATTCAAAATCAGTTGGGGGGGGCAGTCATGGCTATGACAGACATAAAGGGCTGGTAAAGACACTGGGAAAACGGGAAGGGGTAAGGAAGAGTGAAGGGCCACTAGGGGCCTCACAATCAACATTAGTTGGGTAGGGCTGGGAAGACTTCAGGGGCCACAGGACCTTTTTTGTCGACAACATCTATGTTTCTATGTAATGTGATGGGAACCTCAGGGGTGCTGGATGAAGTAATACCTAGATAGATCAGTATACTTTTGACAGACACATATCACCTAGCAGCCAGTGAGGGTCTTGACATCTAGTTGGAGTTGATGCCCTGATAACATTGATGAAATGATGATTCTTAAACCTAACTCCATGATCTACCTAGCAGACTGGGATGCATCTGTCCTTTCTTCTCACCAGAAAACCCAACCTGTGAATTGGCAATGAGACCCATGAGAGCTATTAAGAGAAACCGTTTCATGGTAATTCTGCCTCACACTGCCTCCTCCTGTCCTGTAATGTTCACATAGCCAGTTTTAGGTGCCAGTGAACCCTGCGGTTGCTGGGGTCCCCCTGCTCATGGGGGCCCCCAACCAGAACAGTTTACCTTATTCATTTTTAAATGTTTTTTATCTTAATATCTTTTTAATACATCAGTAAAGGGATGTGCAGCACCTTCTGATTATTTCATGAAATACCTCAACAAGCTATGACCCAGTCAATAAGAGGTGGATAGACAGCAATGGATGGGATGGGAAGAACAACCCCAAGGACTTACACTGTTATCTCCTCTTAAAAATTTTAAATACTACTGGTTATATTAAAATATATATAGAAACATAGAGATATAAAATTTGCCATCAGTTAACAACTACTTGGCCCACCTAGTCTGACCATTTTTCCCTGTCCCTTCCTATAGTATTACCACAAATAAAATGTTGCACTTATGGCTGGCCCGGTGGCACTGAGGGTTGAGGCGCTGGACACCACAGCTCACGCCATGCTGGTGACCCGGTTCGAGGCGAGCCCGAGCCATCAGGGGTCAGCGGAGGATAAGGACTAAGCATCCGCGGACTGCTCTCCTATCCTAGGGGAGGGATCAGGGATCCATCGCTCTGCAGCACCCCAGCGGCGACTGGGGGCACTGCTAGAGCTGACATAGAAGGATGGAGTGCGGCAGACGTCGGCACGTCCGTGCCCAGATGTCATTGCACGCCTGCACTCCCGGAGCTAGAAACAGACCAGAAAATGGAGCAACACAGACTGCGGCAGCTTGATGGCCGCACCCCACCGGCTGAAGATGCCTGATGCATGTGCCAGTAATGGTTCCTCATTTGGCGCGTGAGCAATAGGAGGGTGCCCCTCTTGAAGACAGAGCTGCACATGCCAGCTGGACGTGCAACGTCGGGATCGGAGGTGGAGCTGGAGCGGTGGCTGGATTAAGGCAGGTCAGTGGCTGCAAGGGGTAAAATATGATATGATAAAAAAAAAATTGTTGCACTAGTGGGCTACAGTGAAACACATGGGCTAAAGGTGAGTCAAGTAGAGGGGCCCCATGACTATACTAATTCTGCTGGGGGCCATTAAAACCCTTCAGCCAGCCCTGATGGTTAACTCCTCACTCCCACCAGTTACACTTCCTCCTAATCTGCTCCCAGCCACTTCCTGCTCTCCTGAAGCAGGATGCTGGGCTCCCTTTATAAACAGGGCAGTGAATTGCATGGGTGTCACAGGAACTACTGCACATTAACTTTTTGGTGGCCAGATTTGTCTTGGGAGAAAAAAGATGGCAGATAATCCTCTAGCACTGATGGGACTACACATTCATTTAGCAAATTTAGAACAAAGGGGGGAATTTATTGTTTTGCTTCACCCTCTAGGTAGGCGAGCAACACCACGTAGTAGCAAAAGCATATTATAGGGCATGCTTTACACTAGAAGGAACCTCAAAAGATTTTTGTGCTACAGAAAACCTACCACTTATCTTACACATATTGTAGGTAGAAGAGTTCCTGAAACAAAAGAAAATAAAAAAGAAAACACCTTACATAGCTGACACAGGGGGAGAGGGTTCTCAAAATTTTCTAAGAGTAATAACGTATTATGATGTTAATTTGAAAGAGACTGGCCATTGTGCAATGTTGTCAACACTGCAAGAGAGTGGGTAGTGAGTTTTAACTGTGGGGTTTTAGTGAGGGTTAAAGGTTAGGGAGAGAAATGGGAGACGCACACAGAGCCTCTAACAGGGAGCAGATTTATCATATCGTTTGCACACAGTGGGCTAGATATTCAAAGGAGCTGTGCATTGTGCAACCGAACTGCACCAGTGCAAACACAGAAATGCAGCCCAGAGACATATTCAAACAGCATGAATGAGCAGCTCAATTCCCATTGCACTGTTGCGCAACAGTAATGTATGCTGCGTAAGTACAGGGTGATGTGACCATGCATAGCCGCGCAATGGCATACTCAGCCAAAAAACACGGCACAACTGTGGAGCAACTCACAGAATGCACCACACAGAGTTGGGCATAAATGAAGGAGGCTCAAGCACACACATAGTAGAGGCTCAATCTAGGAGAGCAATAGCTATGGATGCAGCACCATTCATAATGGAGCAGGTGATAAGAGGGGTGCGGAGGAGGGAGGAACAGCAACGTAGCCGAGGAAGGGCTCATCGGCGGTATGCCCAACACAGAGAGTACTGTGCCTAGCCGACATTCAAGGACTATGGGGACACTGAGATAGTGGGCCAGTACTGTCTGAACAGGGCAATTCTGAGGCAGCTATGTGAGCTGTGCCATGATGAGCTGCAGGCACCCATCAGAAGGAGTCATGCCATGATGGTGGAGACCAAGGTGACAGCGGTAATGTGCCTGCTCACCACGGGCACCTTCCAGAAACCATTGGGCATAACTACAGGTATCTCACAGTTGGCCACATCCCACCCTGTCACTCAAGTCCACAGTGCTCTGCTGCCACATGCTTCGGAGTACATAACATTCCCAAGCACACAGGCAGAGCATACAGCAATCATGCAGGAATTCCACAGGGTGGCATGCATGCCGGGCATGATAGGGGCTATTGACTGCACCCACATGGCCACACATGTACCACCAGGCCCAGAAGACACAGTATACATCAACAGAAAGGGCTACCACTCAGTCAGCTGCCAGGTAGTGTTCAATGCCATTGGGCACATCATCAATGTGTGCGCCACACACTTTGGGAGTACACACAACACATTTATATGGCACCAGTCCATCCTGTGCCAGCATTTTGAGAGTGGTCACCTAGTAGGTGAGTAAGGCCTGGGAGGAGGCGAAACAGCAGCCGAGCACTACACCACACAGCTGCAGGTTGGGGAGATGAGGAACGAGAACAGCAATAGGTGAGGGGATAGCACAGGAAAGATGAATGGCAACAGTGCAGAGGAGCATGAACAGAGGTGCCCAGACATGAAGAACACAGATGGTGAGGTGTGAATGGTGGCACAGCAGTCATGCATGGGAGGCCATGGCCAGGGCACACAGGGTGGCAGGTGGTGGCAGTGTGAACTGGGGGGAGGAATGGCAATGATAGGTGGAAACCATCACATGTGTTCTCCCCACAGTTAATAGTGCATACCCCCTCCGACCCTGACTGCTCACTCCCATCTGGTGAACAGCCAGTGGTGCAGAGGAGTTATACAACGAGGTACACATCACCACATGCAATATCACAGAGCATGTCTTTGGCATGCTCAAGATGTGAGTCCATTGCCTAGATAGATCCAGTGGTGCCCTACAGTACAGCGCTGCTAAAGCCTGTGGCCTATTCTTGGCCTATTGTATGCTGCACAACATGGCCATTGGCCATGGGATAGCTGTCCAAGTGGATGAGGGCAACAGCATCAATGATGATGATGATGATCACCAGCCAGATGGGGGTGTGCAGCCACCCATAGAGAGGAGGGACCCCAGGCTGGAAGCTCATGCCAGGAGTCACAGTGACACCATAGTTGAGGAGCACTTCGGGAACTGCAGGTGAGTACCACACAGAGCAGCTGTGCATGCATGGCACAACACACACACATAGACATGCATGGACACACAGAGATGCATGCAGGGACACAGGCTTGCACACTGCACACACTGGTCTATACGCACGCATGCACACCCACACCCCAATGGAGCAACACAGACAGATGCAATCACCCATGTGCTGTGTGCTGTACACACATGTGGGCGATCACAGGCAGGTACCTGCAGCGATACCACCACTGGGTGCACAGCAGGGCACAGAACACCAGGTGGGACACACAGAAAGGTGCAGCCAGGGAGAGGAATGCATTCACAGCAGTACAGCAGGTTGTGGCATGGATCAGAGGTTGAGCACTGGCACACAGGCAATGCCACCACAATGCTGCACTCATCACTCCCATGCTACATGGTCCTGCAGAACTGCCCCTACACATGCTGGATATGACCCAGGCCACACGTATGCAACAGCATGCAAACAAGGCCTGACCAGACATGTGTGCAGCTGCCAATAGCAGCAGGAAATGGGACTGGGCAGCACACCCATCAGGACTACCATGCAGAACCACGGCCACCACGGCCACATGGGCAGTCCTGCCCTTACTGTGTGGCAGGCACAGGCTGCTCAACAGCTACAGGTAGTGTCACCAACACATTCAAGGGGAAAAAGGCCTGAGAATGTGACCAGGTCCTCATGGGTGTGTACAAACTGGCAAACAGACTATTGCCGGGTGTGGCAGGGATGGACATGGCAGTGGGTGGCATCAGCATTGATGGAGTCACCAGACACCGAGTCCATGGTGTGGATGTAGCACTATGTGGAGTCCCGCACACCCTACTGTGACCATTGGACATCAGCAAGGCAAATCGGCAGTGATGGTCTTGGCTATGCGGTCCAGCGATGCAGTCATGGCCTCCCGCAGTTGGCGGATCTCATCAATCAGCTGTGCACATCCAATGTCCCCTCGCTCAGCCAGTTGATGCACCTCAACCTGCAGTGCATGCATCTGGCCCTGAGCATTGCCTGGTTGCCCACAGAATCCTGCAGCAGCCTGGTGAGCTCATCCAGCCTGTCAGCACCCGGCGTACCATGGTGCTATCGCAGACAGGCGGGAGGGGTAGCGGCATGCCGTGCAACATCGCTCGACTGTGAACACCACACAGGGTTCTGTGTGTGTGGTGTGGACTGATTGCGTGCTCCGACAGTGGCCCCTGGGAACTGCTGCACAGTGTCCCCCACATGCTGCTGCAGCATGCCAGCAGCTTGCTGGGCCTACCCAGTGGTACCAGTAACCACACCTGTTCCCTGTCTCTGGCCAGCACCTGTAGCAGCACCACATGCCACTGAGTGGGCATGGGGGGCCTGCATGTTCGCTGGGCCACCTGGGCTTCCTTCTGCTGCCTGTGTCAATACCTGTCCCTGGGGTGGTGTGTCAACACCAGTGCTACCCAGGATCAGGGTGAGGTCATCATCACTGTCAAGTGCATTGTCATCCAGTGTTGCTGGCACAAGCACCGGTAGGTTGTCTGGGAGAATGAGGTTGGCAAGCGGATCATCATCCCCCAATCCAAGGATTCCACCAGTCCCATACCGGTATGGCGTCCCATGTCTGTGGCTGTAATGCCAGTAGAAGTGGATGGCACAGCATTATGTGCCATGTTGATGGTCTCATCCTGCAGTGCACCCCTAAGGCATGATGGAGATGGAAGACAGAATGGGTGGTGTCAATGGTGACGTCTGGTGTTGCAGCACTGTATGACATGTCTGCCATGCCACATGCATGGCACAGGACATGTGACATGTGGCCACACATGAGCAGACACACAGTGGTGTGCTGCACTTGCACACATTTGGCAATCATGTCCCCCATACAGCCTCCCCACACATGGGCATGCCCTGTGCAGTGTGTCATGCCGATGAATGTGACCACTGTGTCTGTGCAGGTGCCAGCCGTAGGGCATGTAGGATGACATGCACTCCCTGGACCCTGCACTCCCCTACCATCACATGCCCCATGCTGGTGACACACAGCACACAGGGGACCATGTCTGTGCACGTTGTGCACCACAACATGCTGCATTGGGTACAGAGTAGCCATTCACCTGCAGCGTACCAGGCACACTGGTGGCATGCACATACTGCACCCCCCCACCATCTTACTCGCAGTGCTGTGACGGGCTGCCTCCTGTCTGGAAACCTCCCCCCTTCCGGGACACCCTTAATGGTTGTGCAGCTGATGGTGGCTTCTACCACGTCCTCCCCCGCTGACAGGATGGGTGCTGTTGATAGGCCACTACCCATCTTATTGCAAGATGCCCTGATGGCAGCTATCTTCTCCTTAATGTTGCTCCTGTTTGTGCCAATCTTTTTCTTGCAGTCCTGTGCACTGCGGTTGTGATGGACATGGGCATTGACATATGTTGCCACCTCATCCCACCCATTGGTTGGGTCCTTTATGGTCCCTGTTGCCCCATTCATGAGGTCCTCCCTCTGCAGATGAGCCTCAAACACAGCCTGCATCTCATCCTTGCTGAAGTTCAGCCTGTGCTTCTTGGCTGGCACCTGCTCCTCAGCACCCTCTGAATCTGACATGCTGCATCCTGTGAACAGTAATGGTGCACCGATGATCGTCATAGTAGCAGTACCTGTAAGAGTGCAGCATTTGATTTCAGCAGTGCAAAAACAGTGACATTTCACAATGTGAACAGTCTTACCTTAAAGGCTGCAATACCTGTCAGTGACCCATGCTGTTTGGTGTCACTTTTATGGCTCAACTCATGGAAGTGAGGTTGTGAGCAACCAGTAATGAGAAGCTAATGTGAGCACTTGTGCCTGGCATTGGCTCATGAAGCTATTTGCATTAACTGGCTGAATATCACAGAATTGCTCCATGCACAATGGACACTGGCATGTGCAACATGATTGTGCTGGAGCAATTCACAGGTGCACTTCAGGCACATGCGCGATGCACATTATCGCAGTTGCCATGCGCACAGGCAACTGTGCACTGTCTGGTGCCATGTATTGTGCAGACATTTGCACTGCGCTTGCAAGTCCTATAGCACATACGTCCATGTGTGCATGCTGCACATGCGGCACCGATGAGCAATTCAGGCTTACCGCACACCAGGCCCTGCTGCACCATGCCATTGTCCACGCTTGTGCAGTCGCTGCACCATTGGTGTGCGGCATGTGTAGGAACACATGGCCTTCACAGGATGGTATATATGCACACTTGCGCTTATGTGGGTCGTGGATGTGATCCCAAACTCCCACCCATACTTCCAGTATTGTGCATGTGCGGTATTGCACGATAGGCCACGATTGTGTTCATCTATCATGCAATTAAGTGCTGCATGACGGTGTGGTGTGTGTTCCTGTCATGCAACAGGTGCAGCAGTGTTATGTGTGCTACTATTAGGTGCCACATTGCACAGTACTGATGGTCTACTGTGCGGTGAGTATGGCACATGCTGGGGGACTCAAGAGATGGGCCAGGAACTGGAGTGAGGTAGAGATGGTGAACCTGGTGGTATTGGTGGCCCCATTGGAGGACTAATTGTTTGAGGCAGAGGACTTGTAGGGGGCATGGTCCCAGGTGTGTGCCCATGTGGCAGAGGGCCTGGACAGGCACACAGGTGTGGCCAGGACAGTGGAACAGTGCTGCCACCATTATGAGGACCTATGATGCCATGATCCAGATCAGTTGCAGAGACTGCAGGACCATGGCCTCCGTGGTTTGGTCCCTCAACCAGGTATGTGTGTCTGTGCATTGTGCATGCTCCCTCTGTCAAGTCTTTGTGCACTGGGGTGTGCAGTGGGTGTGTGTGCACCTGAACACTGGGCAGGCCAGCTTTGTTAGGGTGTGGGGTGCAGTGGGTGCGTGTGCACCTGCACATAGGGCAGGCCAGCTCTGTTAGCGTGTGTGGGCACTGTGCTCTGTGTGACACCATGTTGAATGGTGCCAGTGGCCTTGGCAGTGTACCCGTCACATGGGCCAGGGTCACTGCATGGGGTGCTGCGTCATGGTGCACCGTGACCAGCCTGTGTGGACAGGGGGATGAGTATCTGTTGATGGCATGCCTCTCATGGTCCTTTCTGTATGTGTTTCCTTCACAGGGCCAGAGGCACACAGGAGGGCTAGGGCAGAGGCTGATAGGATGGGACGGAGACCTGTCGATGGTGCTGTGGCTAGGTTACTGAGACAGGCTGCAGTTGAGTGTGTGCAGTCTGCATTAACCGTCAGTTGCTGGGGACAGGATGGGGGGGCTAGTACACATAGCAGGACAATGCTGCCATGTAGTGCTTTGGCATGTGTTGGTGCATTGTCACTGCTGCCTGTGTTGGTCGGCAGCTTGTGGTGTTCCCATCGTGTGCATGGCTTCTGTGTGGTGGAATCCTGTTGTTGTCAGTGGTGGTGGCTGTGTGTGTCCCATGGTGCACGCATGCTTCTGCTGGCCGGCTCTTATGTTGCCCATCGGGGCATCGTTACCTCGTTGTGGAGTGCCTGGGTACAGGAGATGGTGCATGGCACTCTGTGGCATGCCACGCAGTCTGTGTGTGGGTCGGTGACCTGGGCTGCTGTGGTTGTCCACTGTGCACATGCTGTTGATGGCATCATCCATGAGAGGGCACTGCCGCTGTCCACTGCACTCACAGACCTGGGTGGGGGGTGGGGGCTATTTGCTTAATGGCTGTTCTATGTTTTCCTTTGCATAGGTCATCCAGGGCCAGGGAGTGGATGTCAGCGTGCTGGCATCCTGCGGGGGTGGCTTGCTGCAGGTACAGTGGCTCACTCTGAGGATGATCTCCCAGATGGCAATGCACATCTGCCTGACCAGGAGGCAGCTGGTGGCAACACGAGAGCTGGTGGTGGAGGTGCACCGGATGAGAGTGGCCACCCACTGGCTGCAGAGATAGTTTCAGGACACTGCCCTTTGTTACCCCAGGTGTACCTCCCGTGCACCCCATCCCACATGGACTGTTTTGTTGTTTCTCCTTGCACTCCCTACACACTCCCATCCTTGTACCGTTTTATACCCCACTGGACTCTGCACTGCTTTATGTAACATTGCCCTTCCCTGTTTTCACCATGGTGACTCTTCTGTACATAGAAACATAGAGGTTGACGGCAGATAAAGACCGCAAAGCCCATCCAGTCTGCCCATTTCTTTTTCTAACGTATGAATGTGCCATCGGCCTTTGCTCTGTCAATTACCTATTTATTCATACTCATCTGTATTGCTCCATTTTGCCTATACCATGCCTGTCTGAAGCCTTGCACTGTATTCATATCCACCACTTCCTGAAGTAAGTCATTCCATGGATCCACCACTGTTTCTGTGAAAAAGGACTTCTTCACATTACCCCTTAATCAGACTCCCTCTAATCTCATGCTATGTCTTCTTGTCCTGCTATTTTTCTTATATTGAAACATGTTAGACTCTTTCACCTTGTTAATGCCCTTAAGGTGTTTGAATGTTTCGATCATGTCACCTCTCTCCCTCCTTTGCTCTAGGGTATACATATTGAGCTCTGTTAATCTGTCCTCATATGTTTTCTGATGCAGTCCCTGCACCATTTTGGTTGCCCTTCTTTGGACTGCTTTAATTTGGTTAATGTCCTTGTGAAGGTGTGGCCTCCAGTACTGCACACAGTACTCCAGATGGGGCCTAATCAGTGTCTTGCACAGAGGGATTATTACCTCCCTCTTATGACTTGTGATACCCCTACTAATACACCCCAACATCCCCCTAGCCTTACCTACTGCTTTAGTGGTCTGCTTGGATGATTTCAGGTCATCTGTGATGATGATGATGCCTAAGTATCTTTCTTCCCTTGTGACTGCCAGCAACTCCCTTCCCAGCCTGTAGGTGGCTTCAGGGTTTCTCTTCCCTATGTGCATGATCTTTCACTTCTTTGCATTAAACCCCAGTTGCCACTGGGGTTTTATGCAAAGATAGTTGATTTTCATTTTCATTTTCGTAGCTGTTGTATTAAGCTGTTCACAACCATTTGCACGTGTGTTTCTGTGTCTCCCTCGCATGCTTGGTGCTGCTCTGTGCTAGTGTTGTACATTGTTGTGGTCTTGCAGGTACCTGTCTTTGCCAGTGGTGTCCCTGCTATATGGGTGTGGTAGGTGCCCAGTGGCCGTCATATCCCTGTGTGTCACTGTTACATGGGTGTGGGCTGTGGTCATCCTCTGTGAATGCCACAGTGCCATGTGCCCATGTCTACATGTGCATCATGGTATGCCCCCAGCTGTGTTGCCCTTCCCCATGCTACTATGCTGTGCTGTGCTGTGTCCTGTGTCCATGTGTGTCTGTGTGGTGTGTGCACCATACCACCCTGTGCCTGTCTGGATGTGTGGCTGTGGCATACTGTACATGCATGGTGCCATCACACAGTGGCTATGGTGGCTGCCTATCCTGTGTTGGCTGTTGGGACTGTGGTCGTGGGGTGCTCAGTCCTGCGGCCATCTGTCCCATGGCTGTTCCATGCTCTGTCACATTGGTTCACAGGGTCTGTGTGGAGCTCTGTGCATTGTCCTTAGCCATTGGGCTCTGTGCCTGTTCTGTGCCTCCTACCCATTGTCCCCTTTTGGTTCTCCCCTGCTTCCACTTCCATGCTCCTGTGCCTTTGCGCAGCCCTGCCTGTGTTCCCTTGCACATGGTGCACCTTGCTGCACATACTATATTCAGCATGCACACTTTCTCCTGTGCAGTTCAGGTTGCTCCAGTGCATGTCTGTTTGTGCAATGGCACATTTGTGCTATATTCAGTGTGGTTTGCACAGGCACATTTCTGTGGCACATCTGTTGAATATTGCTTTTGTTTCCTTGGGTGCAGCTGGATTGTTCTGTGCATCCCATTGCACAAGTTCAGAGTGCACTTTTGAATATCTAGCCCAAAGCATTTTTCTCTTTTAGCAAAGCCAAATTCTGGTAATGGTATTAGCAGTGTGAGTGGGGGAAGCAGCAGTACCACTACTGAGTTGTATTAACATTAATATTACTACTGTCAGATCTCATACCACCACCACAATGATACCATGTCTACAGAAAGTCTTTTAATGCCCACTTGTTATGGGACTAGGAGGGCATAGACTTAAGAATCTCTATTCTGGAAGCAGCAGCCCAGCCTCCAGTACCCCTAGTAACTGATATGTTACCACAACTACCACCACAACTGTTACCACTAGTTTCTTCCCAGCTAGTGTGCCCATAGTCCAGTCCACCAGCAGTGTCATCCTTGTGGCAGGCACAGCAGGCACATCCACTGTTGCTGGTAGCAAAAACAGAGCACTCCAACTGCTATGTTGCACAAATTTATTAAATATAAAGTGCTTCTAAATATCTAATGTGCAACTCAGTATCAAAAATTTCAAAAAACAGATACTGTACATACAAATGTTGTTGCCTCTTGGATGTTCTGCCAAAAATATGACAAACATCAGCGCTTTGTACGGTCAGTCTTCCTGAGTGGGTGTCCACTGTTGTCACTGCCAGTGCCACCACAGCTTCTGTGACTACCACCAAGGCTACTGTTGGTACAACTGACCCAGTGTACAGTACCTGCTGGTAATGTCACCAACATGGGCACTCTGTCCTCCACCACTACTGCTGTCACACCTTTCTGAGCCTAATAATAGTGAATTACAAAATATGGTCCCTATTCCCTAATGGGGCATAAGGTACACGCCAAAGGTGCATACCCCACCCACATAGCTCAGTGGCCCGGACAAGCTCATGGTGCATGGTATTCATGACATGAAGCATCTGCAGGGCATCTGTCTGTGTCCCTGCCCCACAGTGTGCAGGTTTGCAGGGGGCGGCATGGTGCGGAGGGGTGGACCTGGGCAGGCATCCAATGGATGCCCATCCTGAGTCCCAGAGTGGATCCCTTGCGCTCTTGGAGAGGTTGTGAATTGGACGTGCAGATCCACAAAATATAAATAAAAGTAAAATGTACAGCACTCACCCAAACGGCTGCCCTTTCCCTCCCCATCAGCTAGTAGGCAGAGGCAGCATGGGGGGTTGTTTCCTGGTACCGCTGCCACCATTGGGTGATGGCCATGGAGTTGTGCACCGGGCTATGACGGGGTCCCAACTGCCATAACCTGCAACCCCCCCCATGCCTGGTACTGTGCATCTTAGTGAATGGCACATAGTGCAGGCACGCCCCAACCGTCCCTCTGACCACCCCCAGAATGTTGAAGCTCATGCGGCCAGGGGCTCCACCACTCAACTGGCTTGCACACTCTCTGCGAATTCCACAGGAGGTCCGCGGGACCCCCCACTGCGTGACATTCCCACTTAGGGTTGCCTACACACTGCAGATACTTGGTGCAGAGACAATCTTTTTTTTGTTAATAGGGCCCAATATTTGGGAACCAAATAACTTGCATTGCATTGCTGACAGCATTGTGCCACTTTCTGAGGTATTATTGAGGTGCTTGTATAACACCTGGTTCCTGGAAGAGAGTTTAATTACATTGTTTTACTGCTGTTAAAACTATTCTTTACAAAACCACCTTTCCAGGCCAATTCCATTACTGAATAATGATAACAAATACCCAGCCATACCTGCTGGGACATGTCAAATACCTAGTATTGCATTACTGACAGCTCTGTGTCAATCACTGAGGTGTCATTAAAGTGTTTATAGAACACCAGATTCAATGAGGGTTTAATGGTGATTTTTAAGGTCTTTTTGAACAATTCTTAGAAAAAAACACCTTTCCTAAATCAATACTGAGTAATGAATATTGAAATACCTAGAACATGAATACTAAACATTTGACTGAAAATTCAGGGAAATGTATTTGCACAGTTTTACCTATTATGCCCAGAGCATCTCTCACCATCTGCAGCCCCGCTTGAGGCAAGAGATTTTTTGGAGCTAGACCATGCATGCTTGCAGGGTATCTGATCTCCAGACAAGATAGCTAAATAGCTCAGCTAAACAGAAAACTATAGACAGTTGCTGTTAGTTAGCAAAACAGCTGACTACAGCCAAGAGCACAGGTAGAGTGTGAGACTGTGTAATAACTTAGATGCTTGTGTAACACAACACTCATCAAAATAAAAACACTATTTTTAATGTCACAGCAAAAAAGTAGGAATACACCGCTACTATACAGGATAAGTCAGCTGACAGCCTCCTCATTCATACACAGAACCAAGCTCAGAACAGGACGGAACACACTAGACAAATGTACAGGCACAACAAAGCAGTGTGAGTCAGACTTGACCCACTGAGAAAGCTGCAGCAGTTTACAAAAAAACCCCCCTCAAAAACACTTGAGCAGCACAACAAGGTAGTAAAGCTGCTGCTGATGATGATGATGGACAGGAGGATGGAAAATGTTGAGGGCAGGTAGGGAAGTCATTCAAGTGGCAGCTGAAGCAGAATTCCAACATCTTTGTTCTTTAGCCCATCAACTCCCACACCTCCAAGAGGCTACAAATCCCAATCAACTTCCACCCCCAGGGTGGTAAAAGTAGTAGCCAGCTGTTAAGTTTAGACAAAAAAAACACTTAGCTGTCTCTCGTCAAGTCTGTAGAATGGAGCCAGAAATATAAAGTCAAAAGACCTGAGGCAAAACATTAACAAAAGCAATTTTGAAAATGCTAGCCACTAACTTGCTGCCATTCTCCTTTGTGAGCAATACAGGTGTTCTATCTATAATGCAAGTTACAGTGCCACTTTCTCTTCCAGATTTGTATCAGATTCTACAGGACTGTTTCACATGCCCTTAAAACATGGCATATGCCAATAATTTTAGCCCATCAACTCCCACACCTCTGAGAGGCTGCAAATCCCAGTCGGCATAGGGTTTTCTGTCCTGGATCTGTGAAGCGAGTATTACCAGATCCCCATGACTGAAGAGGACAAGGAAAAAACAGCCTTCATTTGCCCCTTGGGATTTTATCAATTTGAACAGATGCCACAAGGTATCTCGGGGACACCAGCCACTTTCCAGCGGTTGATGGAAAAAGCCGTGGGAGACATGAATCTGCTAGTAATAGCCTATTTGGATGACCTGATTGTGTTTTGGACGCACCTTAAAGGAACAAGAAGAAAGCCTGATGAAAGTTCTGGACAGACTCGAAGAACCTGGACTCAGGGTGTCAATCGACAAATGTCAATTCTGTTAAGCCTCTGTGAAACATGTTGGGCACATTGTTTCGGCCAAAGGAGTCCAAATTGACTCTGACAAGGTCAAGGCCCTCACTTCCTGGCCTAGGCCCCATAGTCTGAAAACGCTGCAATCCTTTCTTGGTTTCTGCAGTTATTATTGGAGGTTTGTTCAGGATTTCTCCAAGGTGGTCCAACCACTTACCAATCTCTTACAGGGGTACTCCCCCTACTAATTACAAGAAGCAGAAGGGGAAGGATGTGACCCAAAAGACTTACTACAAAGTTAACAAACCATTTGGAGACAGATGGAATCAGGACTGTGAAAATGCATTTAGAGAAATAATTAAGAAACTTACTGAAGCTGCTATGTTGGACTTCGCTGATCCCACCAAGTACTGTTTCTTACACATGGACACCAGCATGGATGGTCTGGGAGCAGTACTGCATCAAGACGACCCACAAGAACAGAAACCTGCTGCTTTCACCAGTCAGAGCCTGACACCTAGTGAAAAGAACTACCCAGTGCACAAGCTAGAGATTTTAGCTTTAAAATGGGCGGTTACATTACAGATCAGTTCAACGACTACCTTTATGGGGCCAAGTTTATGGTAAGAACTGACATCAGTCCTCTTACCTATGTCAACACCACTGCTAAGTTGGATGCTGCCGGTCGCCATTGGCTGTCTGCTCTTTCTACATATGACTTCACCCTCGAGTACTGGAAGGGCATGAACAATACAGATGCTGATGCCCTGTCTCACAGGCCTCACCCTTCAGAGGTGAGCCAGTGGACTTGTATGACTCCTACAACTCTAAAAACTTTATTTATGAAATTTGTGGATACCAATAGCGAGATGTCTGACTATCACCCCAAGGCTATTGATGTGGTGGGAGCCCACCCTGATGCTATATGTGAAGCCTATTACAACTCTGAGGGCTTGGACATCAGCCATTTGCTGTGGCCAAAACAGCAAGAACAAAAATGGTTGCAACAGAAAGATTACAGACTAAAAGGAGTAATTTCAATGTTGGACAAAGGAGAGGGTCCAGACAAAGTGCCGAATGATCATCCAGATGTTCTAATTTTGTTGCAAGAGTGGGGCAAGTTGCCCTTGAAAGATGGACTGCTTTTCAGAACTGTGCAAGACCCCAAAACAATGGTCACCTGTAATCAGTTGGTACTGCCATGGAAATACTGTAAAGTTTCCCTCAGAGCAGTGCATGATGATGTGGGGCATCTCGGGTTTGAGCGTACCCTGAACTTTGTGTGAAGCCTATTGGCCCAGAATAGTATCTGACATGGAGAAGCACTGCAAGAACTGTGCCAGGTGTGTTCAGAGAAGGACTTTGTCCAGGAAAGCGGTACCGCTTGTAAACATTAAAACCACTGAACTGTTAGAACTGGTGTATGGACTTTTTGTCACTAGAACCGGACAGTAAAGATTATAGTCATATATTAGTTATCACTGACCACTGTACAAGATATGCACAAGCCTACCCAACTAGAAATCAGACTACCCGGACTATTGTGCAGAAGCTCAAGGAGTTTGTAACGCATTATAGTATACTCCAACATATTCACTCTGATCAAGGGCCTGACATTCAGCGCTGCCTAGTGAAAGAATTTCTTGCTGCCCATGGCATTCAGCAGTCCCGCACCACTCCCACATCACTCGCTACCATTCTCAAGGGGACCCACAGCCTAAAAGGTTTAATCGTACTTTGTTAGACATGTTAGGTATGCTGGACCCACAGCAGGAAAGAAATTGGAGCCAGCATGTCCCCAGGTTGGAGCATGCCTACAATTGTACTCGAAACAGTGCCGCAGATGCTTCACCTTACATGTTGATGTTTGGTGAGAAGCACATTTGACAATTGGCTTAGCTTTTGGAGTGTCTGCTGATGGAACCTCCAAAGAGTCCTACCTTGAATACACAAAATGCCTAAAAAAGCAACTGAAAGATGCCTATCAGCTGGCTGCAGAAGCTGCCAGTAAAGTCAGTGCTGCAAATAAACTCATATATGACCAGAAAGTGTGAAACCAAGTGTTACACGTTGAAGTTAAAGTCTCAGGAATCTTGGACTCTGTGGAAAGTACAAGATAGCTGACCACTGGTCCTCTGAACCATATGTTGTTCTTGAAAAGCTACCTGATTTACATGTGAACTGGATTCGTCAAGAATGTGGGCAGGGAATTGTCAAAACTATTAACCGAAACCACCTTTACCCATTGGTCAGCTCAAGCCCATTACAGAGACTGTAACAGAGCCTGAGCCGAGACCTGCTAGAATTTGAAATCATAGCCAGGCCCATAAAAAGATGGCAGTAACCATTCCTGAATCAGTATTGAGCAATGAACCTGATATACAACCTGAACCAACAGGCAGTGCAAATACTGAGGAGGAAGCGAAAATGTGCTAGTACAAACCTCCTGCAGAAGTGCCCAGAGAAATGGTGACTCCTATGGACTGACCACAAGCCAAAAGTGAAGAGACAGTCTTCTTGTATGGTGTAGACCCTAATGCTGAACCATTAGAGAGACGTGCCGTGAAATCCTACAAACAGAATTCTCCTTGTTACAATATCAGCTACTTGAGGAAAAGCTTCTGTTAAATGCAAAGAAAACTAAAGCAATGATGTTCACAAATCAAAGCTCCACCAGCACCTCCTCTTCAATCATTCTCCCCCAGCTATGCACTATACTTGGAGAAAATCTGGAGTATGTAGAAAAATTCAAATACCTAGGTGTGTGGATTGAAAGCAGACTAACTTCACTCATCATTTAGAAGAACTGCTAAAAGCTTAGCAAAGGCTTGGCCTTTTCTATAGATTAAAACCCTTCCTAAAACAAGAGATTCAAAGATGAGGTTAGTCCAGGCCATTTTCTCTCAGTTGTTGACTATGCAGACTTCCTTTATAGTCACTGCCCATCTCCTACCTACACAAGTTGGATACCTTATACCATAGAGCAATAAGATTCATTACAGATCTGCCATCTAATACTCATCATTGCTCTCTTTATGCTGCAGTTGGATGGGTTTCCCTACACCTCAGAAGGAACAGAAATGCAGCTCTATGGACTTACAGAGCGTTATCAAAAAAACTCCCAAACTATATTCTGGACTGCTTCACCCAGACCATTCCTAGTTCCTATGCCCTAAGAAGCAACAACATCATACTGTTCAAATTGCCCAAATTCAGCACCCGGCTAGGGAGGGCAGCAATCAGCTATTTTCTAGCTATAGCATGGAACACCCTACAAAAATCCCTAAAACTGTCCAATCTTATACCAATTGCATCCTTTAAACAGCGTTGTACAGTTTTCTTCACGGAGAAATGCAGTTGCTACAGCTAGAGCTAGCTTTGTCATCTCACAATCTCCCTCCCAAAAATTCACCATATATGGCATAATCTCTGTTCTTCAGTTCTCCCTCCCAGGCAGACACCCCATCTTGTGGCACCCAGTAATACCTTCCACCATCCTAGTATTATATTATGCTGTGTGTTTGCCATGGCCCCTCCACTGGGATGTGTATATATTGTATATACTGTAAATATTAGCTTAACTTTCCTATAACCTATTTTATCATGTGAATTTTATTGTACATCACTGTGTTTATAAATGTTTTTTTCCCCTGTATGTGTAACTGTTTATATAAGTGTATTGATGTATCTGTTGTGTATCAACTGTTGAACCTTGACCTTATCAGGTCCATCTTGTAAATGAGCCTTGCTCAATGATGCTCGCCTGAATAAATAAAGATTTGATTGATTAATTGATTGATTGATTGATTGATTGAAGTACCACCCCAGCTGAAGATCAAGAGGCACCCTTTGTAAACATGGATGTAGAGGCCTTGGTGGAGGACTTTTCAACAAAGACTGATCAGACACCTGCTATTCCAGATCATACCCCTGTGCAGGACACAGGGCCCAGAGCAGGCAGTGCACACCCTATTCCTATGAAATAAGTAGTAGTAATCCCCTGAAAGTCTAGTAGAGTAAAGAGATCACCCATGAAATAAACTTATGACCTCCTAGGTGCCCACTCTAATATCCCACTTCAGGTGGTTCACAAGCACATTGTTCCTGCAATATATCCCCCCATGTGCTGCAAAATGGATAGGGTGGGAATGTACATGTGCGTGTCCATACCTACTGTTACTAGACAGATATCAATTGTCTAGATAGCCATTTACTGTGATTGTAAGTATAAATAGTTTGGATAGTCAGGAACCAGGTGTTAGGTAGCACTGTGCCTATTGATGTGCTTACTTGTACATAATATGTGTTGAACTTTAAAGGCTTGTCGAGGATGCCACAGTTTTATGGGGGGAGCATATAAGCCCCCACCCCCGCGGGGCTTACCTTAGGGGACTGCGGCACCACTGGGTGTCCTCCTTTTGCCTCCAGTCCCATGGCTGCAGACTTGGGACCAGAAGACTTTATCTGTGGCTCCTGTGGGGATTCAGGCAAAGTGCCCACATTAGCTCCATGGCTATGACTGCCAATAATCCACCGGTCCTCTGCTCCATTGGCGATAGGGGGGCCGAGGTCTCTAGCTCCTGTGTTGTGCCTCCGAGTGCTGGTGGAACAGTTTACCAGTCCGGGGAGCCACTATTAGGAGACCGGCATAATGTAAATAAAGAATATGGCCACTATGTGCCGTATGCGCATGCAAGGCTGGCAGGCCATAGAGTTAAAAGAACTGCGGCTACAAAAGTGTATTCAGCCGTGTGGCCACTGTTTAAAATTATCTCCAGCTCCAGGGCAGGCAGCGGAGCTGGGGATCATTGTTGGAATGCCTCCAGGTGTAGGGTGAATGGGTATCTTCCCTCAGAAGGGCATATTAATAAATAATAAGGGCTGCATTGTGTGGGGAAAAAAGGTAAACAATATGGTGGTACCCATGGACTTGCTAGCAGCAGGGGCCACTGAGAAAAGTGTCAGGGGCAGCCTGTGAACCTGGGAGAATTGCAGCCATTCAGGAGGAGACTTGAGTAAAGTTATAAAAAGATAGTGCAGCCTGCCAAAATAAGAGATTCCTGAGGTAGTTTGAGAGACAGCAGAGCAAGAGAGACTGCTGTGGGCTGCCTAGCCTGGTAAGCCTGTTTGTTTGCTCCACTGGCCTTGATGGTCCCAGGACTGGACATGTTGCAGAGTGCCTTAAGAAAGCAAGCAGCAAAAGGGAAAGAACTGAACTGTGTGAGTGGTTCCCCGGGTGAGCTTTGAACCTGCTGCTACAAGTTTGAGCTTTGTGATTTACAGTCTGAAGCTATACAGTAGCAAGAGGTTTTGCGGCAGAGAGGAAGAGATTTTGCAGCAGAGAATAAAGAGCCTGAGCCACTGTGTTCCCCTTGGAGGGACTAAAGAGTGAACCTGCTTGACTTCTTCTAGCCAGAGACATTTTGAGTGCTGGGGCTAGAGACTGAGACAGAGCCCCGCTGCAAATATGCATCCTGAAACTGTGTGCTAAGCAGAAAGTCTCGGGGACTTCCAGCCTGGCCAGTCCCCTAGACCACTGGAGAGATCACTGGAGAGGAAGATGTCAAGAGGCCTGTCAGGTGAACACTGCAAACAGAGGCCTTAGAAGTGAAGTTTGGAGAGGCCTGACGGGTGAAGACCAGTGTTCTTCATTTCTTCAGCCAGCCAGTTTTTCTGCAAACTGCTGCTGAGGCATACCACAAACAACTGATACCAGCATGGTACCATTTAAAATAATTTATCTGCTGAACCCTCTCGACCACCAGTCTGTAAGTACCTCTGGGCTATGACTCTGGGGCATCTTCTACTTTAGCTAGCTAGCTAGTTAGAAAAAGGGGGTTAAGACCTGAGTGGGACTCTGCTAGCACCAAGATAAGCCCAGGCAGAAAAAGGTAAAGTTTGTAGCTGCTTAACATAAAAACATAGAATTTGATGGCAGATAAGGACTGCTTGGCCCACCTAGTCTGCCCATTTCCCTATCTAATGCATAGGCTGCAGATCCTAGTTAACCAACAGCCTACTTCCTTCTACCTCCCACTAGAATTGCCTTATGTCTGTCCCGTGCATTCTTGAATTCCTCCACTGTTTTTGAGCCCACTACATCCTCAGAAAGGCTGTTCCACGTATCCACAACCCTCTTCGTTAGAAAATACTTCCCCACATTACCTTTGAGCCATCCCCCCTCTATCTTCAAATTGTGCCCCCTTGTTCTTACACATCTCTTTTTCTGAAAGATGCTACAATCTTGGACTCTGTTGATTCCCTTGATGTACTTGAAAGTTTCTATCACATCCCCCCTCTCCCTCCTCTCCTTGAGTGTATACATATTAAGCTTCTTTAATCTCTTTTCATATGTCTTCTGGTGCAGACCCTGCACCATTTTAGTTGCCCTCCTCTGTACAGCCTCCATCCTGTCTATGTCCTTGCGGAGATGTGGTCTCCAGAACTGGACCCAGAACTCTAGATGGTGTCTCACCAACTGTCTGTACAAAGGGATGATGACTTCCTGTTTTCTACTGGTGATGCCTCTCCCTATGCATCCCAGTATACCACCAGCTCTTCTTACTGCTTTCTCACATTGCTTGCCCACCTTAAGGTCATCTGATATGACTACCCCCAGGTCCCTTTCCATTTCTGTAGTTGTTATTATCTCATCCCCTATTGTGTACTCTTCCCCTTGGCACTTCTTTGCATTGAATCTAAGCTGCCATATATTTGACCATTCCTCCAACCTTGCCAAGTCCCTTTGCATCCTCTCCACCCCACCTTCTGTATCAACACTGTTGCAGATCTTTGTGTCATCTGCAAAGAGACATATTTTTCCTTCCAGTCCCTCTGCAATGTCATTTGTAAAGACATTAAAGAGGACCGGTTCCAGTACTGAACCCTGCGGTACACCACTAGTAACCCCCCTTTTTTCAGAGTAAACTCCGTTTACTATTACCCTCTGTATCCTGTTGTTCAGCCAATTTTTAATCCAGGCTACCACCTTGGGACCCACTCCAAGGCTGACTAACTTGTATATTAATCTTTTGTGTGGGACTGTGTCAAATGCCTTGCTAAAGTCTAGGTAGACCATGTCCACTGCCTTTCCCTGGTCTACCACATTGGTCACCCAGTCAAAGAAATCTATTAGATCAACAGTTCTCAAACTTTGTCATAGTGAGCCCCCCCTAAGCTATGGAAAAGATCTTGAGCCTCCCCCAAAATACTGAAATATTTTTGGGCCTCCCCATAGAAAAATAGTCTACTTTTCACAGGTACATCAGGAATAAAGTGAAACCTCTTTGCATAGCTGGCTCTCATGTTAAGCTTGTAACCCCTCCCAACAGGACAACCTACGTGCTCCAATATTTTGACTCTCGAACCATTGTTATCCCTTACTGCCATACCTTCATGGATCAGATTGCTTCCGTTTGCCCTCTAACTGGAATAACCTCCTGATGACCTCTGCCTCTCTCCCCTGCTGTTAAGCAACTTCTCAGGGATCATTTTTCCTCCTGCTCTTATTCCTAGTAATTTTATGGTTAACTCTTGTATTGGGACAGTTCTGCTGCCAGTCTAATTGATCAATTGTTCCTTACATTGTTAGTTTATTGTTAATTTGTTTGCACTTTTATTCATTTTGTATTGCTTGAGTGTTTTGCAGTTACATCTGAACTGTATTCTCTCACTACCCTTCCTGGGTACACCTGATATAAGCCATGGCTCAGTGTACAGTCCTTCCCTGGTCACAGACTTGTGAATAAATACATAAATTCACCTACTATTATCCTCTTTCAGTTTGCCTTATCCTTCACACAAATCTTTAAAGTTCAAAAGTGATGTATAATACTGTTTCAAGACTTGCTTGAGCCTCCCTGGAACAGGTTGGGGCCTCCCCAGGGAGGCTGGCCTCACCACTTGAGAACCCCTGTATTAGATTCATCTGACATGACGTTACCACTGTGAATCCATGCAGCCTTGGGTCCTGTGCCCCACTGCCCTCTAGGAACTCAACAATTATTTCCTTTAGAAGTGATTCCATCATTTTCCCTACCACTGAGGTCAAATTAACAGATCTGTAGTTTCCTGACTCTGTCTTGCTCCCACTTTTGTGAAGGGGAATCATGTCTGCCCTCCTCCAGTCCTCCGGTACTATACCATCCATCCATGATTTGTTAAAAAGGGAGGTCAGTGGTGTCACTAATTCTACCCTTAGTTCTTTTAGAATTCTTGGGTGAATCCTGTCAGGCCCCATTGCTTTGTCCACCTTCAGTTGTAAGAGTTCTTTCAGGACCCTTTCTTCTGTGAATGAACTGGTATTGACTTCCCTATCCAGAGTGCTTCTATTCTTTGATTTAGGTACCTCCCCTCTTCTTCTTTTGTGAATACTGAGCAGAAGCATTCATTCAGTATCCCTGCTTTTTCACTGTCATCCTCTGCCCACCCTCCCTTCCCTTTAGTAAGCCTCACTATCCCTTCGTTCTTCTTTCTTTGCTCCCTAATGTACCTATAAAAGGTTTTATCTCCCTTCTTAACTGAGTTGGCTATCTTTTCCTCAGGTTGGGCTTTTGCTATTCTGACTGCCTTCCCTACTTTCTTCTGCTTTAACTGGTACAGTTCTCTGTCCTGCTGCTTCTGTATTTCCTTATACTTCCTGAATGCTACCTTTTTCTCTTTAACCTTCCCTGTCACCTCTTTTGAGTACCATAGTGTTTTTTCCTTCATTTTGCTTTGTTGATTTGCTTCACACTAAAGGCTTGTTGTCTCTGTGATGGCTGTTTTGATTTTTCCCCATTGTTCCTCCATCCCTTCTTCTTGCCAGTTTGCTAGTGCTTTTCTGAGGCACTCTCCCATTTTCCCAAAGTCAGCCCTCCTAAAGTCCAACACTCTTGCTTTTGTATGGCTCGACTCTATGGCTGTGTTTATTGTGAACCACACTGTTTTGTGGTCACTTGTTCCCAGATGGCTACACACTTCTACATCGGAGATCCGTTCTCCAACCCCATGCTTAAAAGTTATTGGGACCCAACAAAAGTATTCTTTTTCCAGTTACAAGACTGTTGATCCCCACTGCATCCTTGCCTTTTGGAGCAACTCCAGTGAGGTACCCACCACAACTTACTGACTGTTTCTAATGGCCATTTTGGGGGAAAGCTGGGTGCACCCACAGGTGGGACATGAGGAAGACAGTGTGGGGTATAGTTGTTGTTGCCATTTATTATTATTGTGCTGTTTTCTCCCCTGTTCACCCCCTTCCTGTAATAAAACGGAAATATGATTTATTGTACAATTCAGTATTGCTGGTTATTGGAAAGTGTATGCATTTACTGTGTTAGGAAGGTACTGTGGGGGCAGTTACTGTATTTTCCTGGGGGATAATATCCTATAATTTATCCCAAAGTTATCCCAGATCACTACTCCAGGTGGAGACAAAGTGCCATTCTACTCCAGTATATCATCCTACACTTGTGAACTCAGGCCAGTTCCCTTACAGGAGTGTCCAGGTGAGAACCGAGCACCCCAGAAATAGCCCAGTTGAGTCAGGGGGGCTGTTACAGGGTCACCAGTTAAAACTGCCTTTTAATATGTTCATTTAAATGCAACATGCTGTATGTTTGTCCACTTAGAACGCTCAAAGTGATCATACTGGAAGAGCAGTTTGCAGGGAAAGCAGTATGTGAGACCTGTATAGGGATGTTAGGAGATAAGAAATATCCAAATACTTTGGTTTTTGTTCATCTCTCTAAACCACACACAAACTCTAAAGCCTCATACCCAGAGCAAGACATCATACATATACAAATCATTGCATAAGTCAGGTTGACATGGCTTGTATATCTGATCAAGCGTAGGCTGAGGACGACAAAGTACAGACATGTGCTTCTCTTTGGGACTCCTCCGTATATGTGTGAATGAGCAGTGCACAGGGACAGGCAAAGGTGAGGTAAACAGAGGACAGTGCTGCAGGCCAACAATGTGAGTCAAAAGTGAGACATGTTGATTATAGTCCAACCTTTGCAAAGCTCTAGGTGGTGAATTTTTTGGTAATGAGGTCCTTGCTACAGAGTACTAGTAAGGGCTTGTGTGGCACATAAATTCAACAGCAGGGTTCTGTCTTGTTTATAGCGACAAGGAACATAAATGTGCAGCTTGGGTGGATATTGTTTTCCAAATGTAATTCTTCACTCTATGCCACAGTTTCAACAGGGAAGGCAAGAAAACCTAGCAATGATAATGTTTTATTTTTTCTCTCACTAAACATTTTCATTCCATGTTTTAAATCCCTTCTATTCTGGCATAAAATTTCAGAGGACGGTTCCTTGCAGGGGAAGTCAAGTTATGCAGAACACAATACGAGGAAATACAGGAACATTATTGCATTAAAAATGAAAATATCCTTTTAGGAAAAGAATATCTATGCCTCTGTGCATCTTGTTTCTTGTACTACAGTGTCTGTGTGGATGTGTGTGCACAGCAAATAATGCATTAAGAGCTACAGTATTCCTATATCAAAGAAAGCGTGCCTCTTTTCATCATAATGAGATTTGGTCACTAGCTAGAGGTTGGAGGCACTGGTGCATTCTTTGGCAGCCCATGCATATTGATGGGAAGGAAGGAAGGAAGGAAGGAAGCAAGCAAGCAAGCAAGCAAGCAAGCAAGCAAACCAATAACTATGCAAAACAGGCACATGGAGTAATATTGGCTGCTGCGGAGTATACTGCTAAATAAGTTGCAGTGCAGTCAGTTTGACAATAAACATCGTGCCTGCTGTAAGTTCTGCAATTAGAGCAAACCTGTTTCAAAGTTTTTTTCAATGATTAAGGCAATTTGTTTGAACCTTGTGTAAGCCCCCTATTGGGAGCATACTTAGGTGCCCAGCCTAGGTGTCTGCCGAGTTCCTGTAGGCTCCCTGCTGGTTGGTGGGGTCATGTGGTCCCCAGGTATAAATGGGGAAGTTTGACACCAATTGGGAGAAGGGAGAGAGAGAGAGAGAGACCCCATAGGGTCTGGAGGAGGAGTGGATTGGTGTGCAGCCCATTTTCGTCCTTGAGGGCCAAGGTTCAGTGCCGGGGTGGGCCGCATGTCACCCCGGCCCACCACTCTTGAATATTGGTAACTAGTGTGACTAGTGTTGTGGTCGGGGTTCTGGTCCAATGGGAAAGGAGCCTCTACCAAATTTGGGAGCTGGAGCCTGGGGAGCAAATGGGGCCCACCCCAAGAACTCTGGCACCGGGGTGAGCAGAGTGCAAAAGCGCAGAAGCAGAAATGTAGAAAGAACAACCTGGAATCTGGTGCGCAACCTGAAGGTGTGAGCCCAGGTCATTGGTGGAGTGGTGGTGAGAGCCTGCTCCATGGTCACCCCCTTCCAAAGCATTTAGGTGCCTAGTCCATGCTGAGCCCAGAGTTGTTGGGGACAGTGCAAGAGGCTGCAGGGAGCCCAGGGCATCAGACTGTGTGAGCAGCTCCTGCATGTGGTAGTCCCTGGCCCCTGCCTGGAGTGCCCTCCATGACATCTGACTCGGGTGCCCCGCATTAGTGGATGGACTTAGGGTGATTGTTGGTAGAGCTTGTGTAGTGGACTGCCCCTCTAAAGCTCCTGGTGCCCCCCCCCCCAGTTTGGAGAGACCGCCAGGAGGCAGCTGCAAGTTTACTGGTGTTCTGTGGGGTGCTGTCTTGTGTGTCTGGGAAGGACTGACTGTTGGAGCCTAGAAGTGTGTGGAGGAGGGAGAGGAGTTTTGGCCCTGCAGTATGTATGCTGCACAAAGGAAAAAAATGTTGCTGCCATCAAGTAGAGCTTTATTCGGCTCTGGGGAAAGAACAGTGAGACTAAAGATGCTTGGATCTAACTGCTGCTGACAGTGGGTTAGGCTGCAGATTGTACCTGCAAAATCAAATCTGCAGCCAGTTTACTCCATGGAGCCATGTTTTACCAGTTATAATTAAATTTGTTTTTCTTTGTGTGGACAATGGATTTTGTCAGATTAGCCTCTGATTCTGTTAACCAAGATTTGCCCCTGCAGCTGCCAGCACCCCTCAAGTATGAATTGCATGCAACCCACCCCGAAGACCATTCAGCAGAACCCAGATAATGAGTTTAAATTACTGTGACTGTGTTTCCTGGCTGCAAGTGTCCCCCTTCCCCTTGTAACATCTGGCATACCCCTAGACCTGGGATGGGGGGGCTTGCACTTCTTCTTAGATTATTGTATTTGTTCCAGACCCTTCCTTGTAAATTTTTTTGGCCGCATTGCACTTCATGGGACAAACTTCTGTCTCTCATTATCTGGGGTGGTGCTTCCCCCAAAATTTAGTTTCAGACCCTCTTTACTTCCTAAGGACGATGGGGCTGAGCCTTGTCACACAGAAAGAGGAGGCAGGGCTGATGTGGTTCTCCAGAGAGGTGGAAAGGTAGTAAAGGAGAAGAAAACAACATTTAGAAAGTACAGAGAGACCCAGAAGGATGAAGACTGGGAGCTATATCAAAGGAAGGCAGGAAGGAGATGAGGGCAGCTAAAGCACCAACAGAGCAGAGAATAGTTGAGGAGGTCAAAAAAGGGAACAAGACTTTCTTCAGATATGTAGGGGAAAACAGGATAACAAGGGTAGGGATAGTGAGAATCAGGAGGGCAGTGCGGACTACGCAGAGGAAGATCAAGAGACAGTGGAAATACTAAACGATTACTTCTGGTCAGTCTTCACACTAGAGGGTGGGGGGATGGACCAGCATGCTGCAGTAAGCAGCCTGGGGGGGGTTACTGGACATGAATCCATTCTCAGTGGAGAGGGTTCAGAAGGGATTGGAAGCCTTAAAGGAGAATAAGGCAATGGGGCCAGATGGAATTCATCCAAGTGTCATAAAGGAACTAAGCACTGTGCTGGCTGCCCCTCTGGCACCACTTTTTAGCTCCTCAGTGGAAATAAGGAAGCTCCAGAGGATTAGGGGAGAGCCAATGTGGCCCTGTGCAGAAAAGTGGCAGTAAGAAGGATGCTAGCAACTACAGACCAGTCAGTCTCACATCAGTGGTGGAGAAGTTAATGGTGACACTACTGAAGGAGAGACTCATGGAGCACATGGAGGCAAAAGGGCTGCAGGACCACTGGCAGCATGGTTTTACAGGGGGAGATCATGTCAAACTAATCTCATAGATTTCTTTGACTGGGTTACCAAGGGAGGTGGATCAGAGGACAGCAGAAGACATGACCTATCTGGACTTCAGTAAGGCTTTTCACACTGTGCTACACAGGAGGCTAATTAAGAAACTAAGCAGCCTTGTGGGTGGGGGACAAAGTGACACGCTGGGTATCAAACTGATTATAGGATAGGAGGCAAAGGGTGGTGGTAAATCGTAGCCACTCAGGCAATAGGAGAGTGACTAATGGGGTGCCACAGGGTTCAGTGCTGGGACGGGTCCTCTTCAATGTCTTCATAAGTGTCATTGTGGAATAGCTTGTTGGGAAGGAGTGTCTCTTTGCAGATGATACAAAAAGCTGCAACAGGGTTGACACTCAGAAAGGGGTGGAGAAAATGCAAAGGGGTCTGAAGAAACTACAGGAACAGTCTAGGGGTGGCAGCTGGGATTCAATGCCAAAAAGTTCAAGATTGTGCACTTAGGACTGCAGAGCTCAAGGGCTGTGTATGAGGTGGGAGGAGTAGAGCTTACCATCACCAAGCAAGACAGAAACCTGGGGTCATCATATCTGATGACCACAAGCACTTTGGGCAGTGCGACAAAGCAGTGGGAAAGGCTTGCAGGTTGCTGGGGTGCACTGCGAGAGGGAATTCTAGCAGGAGGAGGGAGGTTGTGCTGCTGTTATATCACCCAAAAGTGAGGCCCCAGCTGGAGTACTATGTCCAGTTCTGGAGGCCACACCTCTGCAAGGACATTGAAAGAGTGCAGGTGGTACAGAGTAGGGGAACTAAAACGGTGAGAGTGTTGCACTAGAAGCTAAATGAGGAAAAGCTGCAGGAACTTAATATATACTCATTGGAAGAAAGGAGAGCAAGAGGGGAAGATGACTGAAACCTACATGTAACTCACAGATATGAACATGGTACAAGTGGAGGGTCTATTTCAGAGAAGGGAAGGCACTAGAACATGGGGTATGCAATGAAGCCAAAGAGGGAAAGTTTGGGAGAGAGGTGTGGAAATAATTCTTCATGGAAAGGGTGGTGATGGCTAGAACAGTCTGCCAGAGGAAGTAGTGTGGGTAAAGACTGTGGGGAGTGTCAAGCATGTGTGGGATAGGCACGGGGCATATTAGATAGAGGAATGGGGGGAGGAAGTGACACCTATGACTAACTAGGGTCAGTGGTGATGGAATAGACAGGACCTAAATGGTCCTAAATGTACTTTTCTGCTGACAAAATCTACATTTCTATTTATAGCTGTACGATAAGGCAGGTCAGCTTTGGATTTTTTTGTGCTGGATCACCCCAACTTACAAAGGTCTCTGGAAGTCACTGGCCTTGACTAAATGTACTCCACTTCCACTCCTGGCACATCCACATAATAAGCAGGGCCGCCAACATGAGGGGACAGCCAGGGCAATTGTCCTGGGCCTGTTGGGTCAGGGAGGCCCGGGCGACATCCACCCTGTCAGGCATCAGTTAAGAATTTGCATTTTGCAATGTATGCAGAACTCCCCCCACGGGAACCCCCCTGGCTCCGGAGCCTCCATGGCACAGACAGAGTGGCAACTGACTGGTCCCCTGACTCCTGACCTGTGTTCCCGCCCCACAGAACTACACAAGGAAGAGGTTTGTCACTGTCTGTCTCCCCAGTGCCCCCCATATACCCAGATGACTTGGCGGCAGCCTGGCACTAAGCTTGGCTGTGCCCTGGCTCTGCACTCTTGACCTTGCTTGCTGGCAGCTGCAGCCTGTAGCCTATAGGTCGCTGTTGGGGTCGGGAAGGGTCAATCTGGACCCTGGACCATGGATGCCTGGTGATTGGTGGTGGTGGCTGCCAGGCTGGTGTCACAGACATCATGTGGTTTGTTCGCACGCACGGCATGTCCTGTCTCCGTGGCACAGTCGCACGGCATTCAAACAGAGGACCTCGTCGACAGTGACTTGGTTTTCTTAAGTGAGGCTGGGGGAGCAGAGCGCTCATCAGATTCATCATCGACTTACTGCTGACACCTCACCGTCCATCCTTCTAAGCAGGGGGGCAGACGCGGTTGCGGTTCGGTCCGTCATCCATTAGTTTTTCTTTTTTTTGTTAGCCGCTCAGATCTGTTATGTGTTTAAATCACATGGGCCAGGACAGGCCAGAGTCAGGCTGGAGACTGCAGAGGAGTGGGCCAGCCCAGGCAGTGGGCAGAGATCGCCGTGACTAGGTCAGACCGACCAGGCACCGGGCGCAGACCACATTGCGGTGCAGAGGAGGCTGCAACTCAAGCAGCCTGCAACTCAAGCAAAGCCTGCAAAAGCCCGAGTGGAGAAGTTGAAACTTAAGGTAGGAGGACATCCATCCAATCTCTATTGATCTGACAGTGAGTGGAGTAAGTGTGGGAGGGTTGGGACTCAGGAGAAGCGAGGAGGAGGTTAACTTGTTCTAGTTCTACAACTTCTACTACTGACCTCATGGCTTGCGGGCCAGTGGTAATGATGGCCCCACAGGCCTGAGCGGGACTAGAGGGATGCACATGGACATGCTGCAGGCTCACCCTGACAAGGACTAGGGAGCTAGTGACTGGGAGGGGGTAAAATTAATGGAGGCTTGGAGGAGCCAAACTGAGGAGCACTATGACTAGTACTGTCTGTAGCATATTGGGAATGGATGGTGGGAGTCTAGGAGTGGGACTGGGACAGCGCACAAAGGGGGAGGAGCAGCATACCTCTCAAGTGTCCCTCATTACGAGGGACATTCCTCATTTTAACCCTCAAAATTTCCATCCCTCATCTGTCTGTCATGGAAAAGGTGCTGTACATCCAGACAATAATATTATAAGATGCTAAATAAAAAATAAACTTTGAACAAATAAATGCAAAAGGTTCCACAGTGTTCTAAGCTTGTATCTCTATGTGTCCCCCATTATGAATGTCATGTCAGTGTCCCTCGTTGTCCCTCATTTTGAGGGTTCATGACCCTCATTTCAGTGACACAAGGTTGAGAGGTATGGGGAGAAGCAAGTGAGAGGGGCAAGTTGGGAACTTCTATGGGGAGGTTGATGACTGGCAGCAGAAGACCCCTGAGCAGTGGATTTTTTGGGAAATTGGAATACAGGATGGATGGATCAAACACAGTCACTTGCCATGTAGCCACTGCTATCTAGCCCTCATATTGCCAGCATCAGCAACCTCCCAGCCCCACCCATGTTACTCAGCTCATGTTCTTCCCATGATATGATTCCTCCATACTCCGATGCTTGGCATGGTTTCACAGCACAGGTGATGAGCAGCAGGCGGCTGCTTGATTGTCATATATAGAGACTCGAGAGTCATCATGGAGGATGATGGGGGTGAAGGAAGACCTTGAAGTGAGTCACAGACTCAGTCACACATTGCATGACTGGTGTGGGATTCCCTTGGGAATGTATGCCTGCCCCAGCCTGGGAAAAAAAAAATGTTTGAGTTTAATAGTTTTCGTTCGTTGAGTGGTGTGGTATGCATTATTTATTTAAATATAAATTTACTCATTTACTGATCTGAATATGTCTTGCAAGGGGATGGGAGGCTGAGGGGGGCCCAGACCTAAAGGTGTGTACCAGGCCCAGAAATTTCTATCGGCGGCCCTGATAATAAGCAGCACTCACTTCTTCCCTCCAACCCTATTGAAAATGAGATATTGCCTCTTAGCTGGGCTATGTTGGGTAAATAAGCTGTACAAAAATAAGAGCAATTAGCTTACTGAGTTTAATCCTTCAGTTCTGCAAATCTGAATTGAGATGAGTACTACAGTACCTCTCCAGCTTTGAATTCCTATTCCATATCATCAAGTTCTGGCCTAAGGATTCAGGCTTCACTCTCTCTCGACATGTTAATGTCATTAAACACTATTTCTGCCTATGTCTCCAATTGATCTCTCAATTTTTCGATTAAGGTGTGGTAGCTACCTTTGAACATTTACTGACTATTTTGTCTGTTCCTCACTCACACAAAATTTTATGTTTGCTTGCACGCATGTGCAAAAAACATAGTGCCACCATATGAGTTTTCGTAGGTATGCCTTCCCCACTTCCAATGCCCTGCTCCCTTTTGCAGGCATGGCTGCACCACACCAATGAATGCTGGCGCTGTCTATGACAGACATTCAGATGCAGTGGCGTACAGCTGAAAGCAAAAAAACGCTGCAATCAGTGGTGGTAACGTGTAGGCAATTTACATACTGCCGTCAGCAGTATGCAAAGTGCCTACACTCTACACTGCATCTGTATAGCTGTCATAGACAGCTCCGTTTTTGTCTATTCTCCCCCTCCACTAAGTAGCACGCTGGGAGCCCACTCCAGTGTGCTCATGTGCTCCCCTCTCCTGCACACCGTATGGCCGACGGGGGTGCCCAATCCCCCGTCGGCTTCACTGCCCCCCCAACAGACTTCCAGTGTAACGCTGGGAGCCCACCCCCATGTGACAAAAGTCCATACTGCTGGCTGGGGGTGCCCAATCCCCCATTGGCTCCACTATACGGTTTGTACTCCCCCAAAACCAGAGTTCCAAGTGCCATGCTGGGAGCTCACCCCAGCATGACAGAAGTCCGTATGGCTGACAGAGGTGCCCAATCCCCCATTGGCTCCACTAGCTCCCCCCCAAAAAAAACTTCCAGCTGCCACGCTTGGAGCCCACCCCAGCATAGCAAAGTCCCAAGTAGTCTAAAGACACAGAAACACCTGTAAAAAAAAAACAGTCCCTCACTGACTGTCTCGCACCCCTCCCCCAACCCGCACCCACCCTCTGCACACCCACCTCCCCACACACCCCCACCCCATGCTTACCTCCGGAGTCTGGCGTGATGATCTTTGGTGGACCGGGAACACATCTGCACTCTTCAAAGCTGACTGCGAACTGAAGAAATGCCGGCAAGCTGTATAATGCAATAACTTTTTTTTTCAACTTTGGTGCATATCTCGGCCATTTTGGGGAATTTTTTCATCAAATCTTAAACATGGGGTTCTTGGGGACCCACCTCATGAATTCAGTCACTGTCATTTTGTTATTCAGTACTGAAAGGTGATTTTACAATCACTGCGTGGAACCACCTTTTGGGACCGAGTAATGAAATGAGAGTGTCACAGTTCATGAGGTAGGCCCCCAAAAAACCCTATGTTGAAAATTTGGTGAAACAATTCCCAAAAATGACTGTTTTACAAGAGTGAATTGCGCAGTTCCTACGCACGCTAGCAACTTTGAGAATTTTTAATATTTTCAGTCTAGATTTTCAACATTGTCATTTTACCACACCTCCTTATGAACAGTATAGCTGTCATTTTTCAGATCACTACCAAAATGTGTTTTCGCACATATAGCACACATTAGCACGGTCAGTGTGTGAAATCAATGTTCGGGACACATTAAGAAAATCATAGTGACATTGGTCATGAGCAGAGGTGGTAAAATGGCTATGTTGAAAATTTGGTGACAGAAGTCCATAAAATGACTCTGTCACAAGTGTGCATTGCGCAATTTCCACGCACCCCTCATAAGTTCACAAATTTGTAATATTTTCAGTCCAGATTTTCAACACTGACATTTTTCCACACTTCCTTATGAACAGTGCATCTGTAATTTTTCACACCCTTGCCAAAATGTGTTTTCACACTTCCGGCACAGAATAGTCACTGTGGGAATTTAGTGTTTGGGATAGATTACGAAAATCACAGTGGCACTGCTCATGAGCGGAGGTGCAAAAATGCCTATGTTGAAAATCTGCTGTAAAAAATCCCAAAGCTACTTACATTACGGGTGCATGTTGTGCAGCTCCTTCGCACGCTCATGATTTCACCAGTTTGTGTATATTTTCACTGCAGATTTTCAACAATGCCATTTTGTACACCTCCTCATGAACAGTACACCTGTCACTTTTCACATCCTATTCAAAATGTGTTTTTGCATCTGTGGCGCTAAATGGCGCAGTCGCTCTGCAAAATCACCTTCCATGTAACGAACTGATAGTGTCACTGTTCATGCGGTGGGGTCACAAAAAAACCATGTGGAAAACTTGGAATAAAAATACCAAGAAACTCCCAGGGCATTAGGGTTTTTGACCATAACGCCCTACCTTGTAGGGACTGACAGGCATCAGGGGTGTCACTTGGGATTGTCGACAGTAATGCTCATTCTATTTCACTGCCACCCCCACCCTGCAGCCAGTGACATGCATCGAGGTGCGCCTTGGACCCTTTGCCCCCAGAGTTCACCCCATTCCCCTTTACTGTGCCCATTTCAGCTTATTTCCTTATGGAATGAGGTGAACGTAAAGGTGAAACACCCCAAGGCACACCTCAACACTTGTCAGTGTCTGAAGGGTAGGGTGAGGTGAAATGTCGTGACCGTCCATCTCTGCAGAGTGAGGGTGGAGTTGGCGTCAGTTCAATACTTCAATGCCATTCCAATACTGCATCTGTCTAACTCCTGCACTTCCACTGCTAATGCCAGCAAGCAAACATTTGGCATTGACAAATGCTTGTTAGATATTTACAGACCTGTTCATAAATGTCCCCTTCCTTTCCTGCTGTTGATGCTGAGCCCTGTATATTTGTACTGTGCTCATTTTTTATTCTTTGCTCATATAAAGGGGAAATTGTTCAACCAGGAAAGCACACTAAGCTGAAGTGAGTTTCCAGGCGTGACCTGGGAGAACAAGGAAGTTAAATGACTTGCTCAGGGTCACACAGTATCCAAGTGGGGGCTAATGGGATTGAAACTCGGGTCTCCAGGCGTGCAGCTCAGTGCCCCTAACCACTACACCCTGGTAGGGTAGACTTCTGATACATACTTCATCTATGTTAAACATGTTCGCTGATGTTTCAAATTTCCATCTTTCTGATGCACCCTAAAAGGTTTTCAAGGCTGTTAACTGGCACAAGTACTTCCTTGAATATATGGAAGCATTATTAGAATAATGATTTATCCTATTATGTCATATCCAGCTAAGAATATATACAGGACGGCAGTGAGGAAACTGGCTCCTACAATTGCAGCTGTTGGCAACTAGTGTTATGCGAAACTGAAATATTTCGCATGGTGAAATGTTTTGCGTAATTCCATAATTATGTAAAATTTTTCACCTATGCAAAACAAAATTTCATCCGTTTTCTTGATTTCATGTAACAGCGAAATTCTGCTTACCATGCCAATTTCGGCCATTGATGTTCCAAATTTCGCCTTGTGGCTGGATTTCGCCGGCGAAACTTTTGATTTCACTGGAGAAATAATGGTACAAAGATGAAATTTGCAGTGCACTGTGGGTAAATAGGTCAAAGGTCACATGTATCTTGTTTCCAGCTCATTCTGCTGTGTGTTGAGTCAGAGAGCAGTGTGTTGTGGTGGATCAGAGCCAATAAAGCCTTTGAAAACATAACTAAAACTTGTTTTTGAGAGCTAGTTGCTGCAAAACAGTTTTTTTTTAGTGCTGCTGTGCCGGTAGTGCCTGGTACTAGGGACAATTTTCTAATTTTGTAAATTTTTGTATAATACGTAGTTTGAATTAGGTTTACTTTTCCCAGCTGTCTTTGAAAGAGTTGTGTGGGGTAGGGTAGGAGTGTAAAGCAGTGCAGGCTATTTCTAGCCAAGCAGATTGGTATTTACTCACAATTGTGAGTTATCTCTTTACTGTTATTTATTATTAATTTTGTTATATCTTGCAATTTATTTTCTCTGAAAAGTTTCTATGTCCTGTTTTAGAGAGTTCCTGCTTCTGTTAGCTATGTTATATATACCATTCTTCTGCTTTTAGTTGTGAATTGATTTTGAATTTTAAAGTTTTAAACACACAGAGCTGATCCTTTTATTTTTTTTGTGGTCAGTTCTGTTAACTGGAGTGTTAACTTGTGTGTTACTAAAACTGTGAAATTCAACAGTCGTAACTTGTAAAGTACTTCTGCTCGATCACTTGAACTTGTCTGTTACAGTTGCACTGCATTGTTGAATTTCCTCTGTATGTTATTGCTGGAGCTTGACTCTGCACACAGCGCTGTGTTCCTGTTTTAGTTAACTTACATTACCCTTTCTCTGTTATAGCATTGTTGGTGTCTCACCTGATGCGTGCATTATGAAACAGTATGTATTAAAATAGTCATTTTCAAGACATTTCTTGTTGATCTACATCTCCTTACTCTATATTACTTCCTGGACACTCTTCCTCTACTACTCAGCTGCTCTGTCCCCCTGCCTGGAAAACCTCACTGCACCTCCCCCCACCCTGCTCAATAATTAACCTCCCTACCCAATCCCCAGACAACCACACCTCCATACCTATCCCCTAACCTGCTCCTTTTGTGAGCACTAGGAGTTACTAGTTCCACCCCTTTTTCACCACTACTCTAGCACTCCCCAGCAACCCAGACAGCTTCCCCACTCAGCTCCAAGACACTCCCCCATGGTATGCGAACCTGGTACCTTCGGCACCACTACCGCTACTCCACAGTGGCAGTCACCCTCACTGAGGGTCAGCCTGCACCCTTATTGTCTACTATAGGAATAAAACTATGGGTACCTACACTCCATTTCTAAGTCTGCTCTCCTTCACCCTCTTGGTACAGACCTCACACTGACTGGATCACCTGTCCTCCACACTAGGCATCTCATCCTCTGACTGCACCACAATGACTCGGCCCTCCCCCACCCTTGACACACCCGTGAGCCCCCAACACCCCCACCTTGCCAACACCCCCACTCCCTCCGCCTTCTAAGGCCTGACCTGGACCCAGCTCTCTCCTTCCATTCCCACCCTTTGCACTTTATCCCAAGCACCCTGATTGTAAAGTCCTCAGTTGGGTGATGACCCAAGGGTCTCCATTGCCACTGGCCACTAACCAGAATAATCTCACTGCTATTATTATTATCTGGTAATGTTCACCCAAACCCAGGACCTATGGCTTCCAGCCCTTCCAAACCCTGTACTGCAACTGGCCTCTGCTTTGCGTCCTTAAACATTTGCAGTCTCCTAAAGAAATCCGCTGCCCTCCAGTGCTGGGTCGTTCAACATCAACCTGACATAATTGAACTGGTAGAGACTTGGCTCTCCAAATCCACTCCTGACTCTGCTATCACCCTCCCTGGATATGCCATCTACAGGCAAGATCAAGTAGGCAAATGCAGTGGTGGTTGCACACTACTCGTATGGGACTCCCTTATAGGTCAGGCACTCCCAGCTCCCAGACTTGATTATGGAGCCCAAGCCCTCACCTTAAAAATCACACCTGACACCGCCCTTGGCCCTCTCTTCCTCACAGTTTCCTACGTACCCAAGAGGAATCAAAACCAAGCGGTCCAGTCCCTCATTGACTACCTCACATCTCTCCCTCACAAAGTGGAGCAAGTCATCCTAGGTGATCTCAATGTTAACTGGCTTGCATCCACTGCCTCCCATATAAGGGACTCCTTTGCTGCCCTGGATATGTCCCAGTTAGTCACCCAGCCCACCAGATTCAACCACTCTACTGGCACCAGCATTCTCCCATATGTTGTTATATATAACCACCCTTACAAAATCCGGGATGTCACTGTCCTCCCCGACTCTCTTAGCGATCACTCCCCAGTCCTCTGTCTCTGGTCATCCTCCACTCTGAAGCCAGTGTCCCAGGCCACCCTACACCACTGTTTACACCCCGGCAGCCTCAGAAAATTTCAACAATACCTAGTCCAGCTAGACTGGTCCCCTATCCAGTGCACCCCTGACATTGACTTAGCTCTTGACCACTTCACAAATGCCTTCTGTAAAGCTTGTGACCTTTTTGGCCCCCTCACCAGGATCCACTCCAAAAAATGCAGTGCCCCATGGATCACCCAACCCCTCCTCCAGAGGCTCAAAAACAGAGATAATCTCTGGCACATTGCTGTAGAATCTGGAAAGGCGGCTGATAGACAGGCCTACAATGCAGAACGCAATAAGTGCACTTGGGCCAATAGGCGGGCCAAGGCAGAGCACTACCAGACCACCCTCACTTCCACTTGGGCTTCAGCCTGGACCTTCTGGGATGATATGAAAGAGCTAAATGGGAAGTCCCGCTCACTCCACCATCCCAGCTGTCCATCAAAGACACCCCCACCACAGATCCGCTCCTTATAGCTGATTGCCTTAACACCGCCTTCTCTAACCTAAGCTCGGTCCTCCCTAGCAACTTCTTTGACCCAATCTCCACCTCTGTCCCTCTGGTCCTGCATCACCCACCATTCTACCTGTGCACCCTATCCCCCCCAAGAAGCCAGGCCACATCTGCTAAAAGCCTTAGGCAGCAATAACCCCAACAGTGACCCCCTCGACTCTAGGATCCTCCATATGGTCTTGGAAGAAGTCCTAGTCCCCCTGATTGACCTTCTAAACTGGTCTCTATGCCTGGGTCAGTTCCCAAGTGCTTGGAAAACTGCTGAAATCACACCCATACATAAGAGTGGGGACTGGTCCACCCCCAACAATTACCGGCCGATCTCCATCCTCCCCCCACTCTCTAAAGGCCTTGAAAAAGTGGTGTCGATTCAGCTCTCTGAATACCTAACCAAGTACAACATTATGTGTCCAGAGCAGCATGGTTTCCATCCAGGACACAGTACAACCATGGCTCTCCTGGAATTCTCCCAACACCTGCATGCTACTCTCGACTCTGGCAGCCTTGCAGGAGCAGTGTTCATTGACTGCTCCAAAGCCTTTGACACTGTCTATCATCCCCTTCTACTCGACTCTCTCCACGAACTTGGCTTCTCTGGTGGTCCCATTTCCTGGTTCTCTAGCTACCTCTCTGCTAGATCCCAGCGTGTCAAGATCAGCGGCTTCCTTTCCAGCACTATCCCTGTTCACTCTGGGGTCCTTCAGGGCTCTATCCTGAGTCCAGTACTTTTTTGTCTCTACCTCAACACCCTCCCCAGCTCATGTACCAGTAAAATGCTCCTCTATGGCTACAATGCAGTCCTCATTGCCTCACATCCCAATCCCACCTCCCTCCAATTATCCCTACAGAAAGCTTACAATCAAGCAGAAAGGTGGTTCATTAACCGCAGACTGGTCATTAACCTAAAGAAAACCAAATTAATGTTCTTCTCCCACCACCAAAATAAAGCTAAAAATATCCCCTGTCACAAACCCACTCAGCAGGTCAGGCCCTCTATTCCCAAAGTGCCAGCCTCCGAGCACAGTATTGTGAACAGTTGAACAGAACAAGGTAACCCTCTTGTCTGTTTTGTGAGTTTATATCAACCTTTGGTCTCAAGTCTTGGAGGGATTCAAACTGTGGACATCTTGCTAGCGTACTCAATGCACAGGCTCAGATATTTCTGTCTTCAGGGGGCCAGATATCTTTGCCTATGGGCACCTAACCAAGTATACAGAGATGAACCCTTAAAAACTTTAATAAAGACCTCAGATTTAAAATGCTTCTCTTTCCAGTTTGGTACCACCATTCAAGCTTATGTCTAATGTCTGCTATAACCATATATACTTTTCTTACAAATGGAAGAAAATTCAAAGACAGACCAAATATGTTCTAAAAAGAATTTTACTAAAATAGATAAAAATATGTAAAACACAAAATACAGAACTGTTATATCACAAGACATACAAATCTTTTAAAAGAACACAGTTTAAAACAGTGAAATTCCTACTTACAGTACTTAGATTTGACTCTCTTTCTAAATACAGTACCTGTTTAAAAGTGCTCAAGATGTTTTCTTGTCAGAGTCTAGATAAAAATGTGCCTGTGTAGTAAAACAGAATATTGTCTAACAGCTGGCTATGCCCTCCTCTTTGCATGAGGTCACCTAGCTCCTCCCTGTCAGAATATATAAAAAAATATATATAAAAACAGGATGTCTTTTTCAAGTATGAATATCTGCAACCTTCAGTATGACTCATGTCCTTCAAATGACACTTCTTTGATCTCATAATAAGCTTCCCCTTTCTAGGACATGAAAGCATCTTTATGATTTCACACTCCTTTGTAATAACCTGGGTTTTCCCCTCCAACATCATAAAATGGATATGCTCAACTCAAGCTTCTTCCACCCTGTAATTAGCTTCAGGCCTTCCACATAACACCTGGTATCTAAAACCTGGGGGGGGGTGTGATCTCACATGCTGGTTCAACAATTTCTCATGGCTTTCATCTTTCAGCTGAAACCAGGGGGGTGAGTGAGGTCATTTCAAGAGTACCAGATTTCTCAGTAGAGACAATCAGTAATATATTTTTATATTTAAAAAAAATGATGCAGCACTCAGAACTAGCTGTCCACGTCACAATTCCTCACCACCTAGACTGAATTTGGGGATTCTATCCCCTACATTGGATGAGCTTCCCAAATCATAGTCCCTAGACAGCCCATCTGAGTTCTGGTTATTCACTGCAGCCCTATGTATGATTTGTAGATCATACCCTTGTAAAGCAAGACTCCATCTTAGCAGTCTCCCATTGTTCTTCCCCATCTGCGTCTGCCAAACTAGGAGGCTGTGGTCAGTCTGCACCACAAAGTGCTGCCCATACAAGTATGGCTCTAATTTCTTTAGGGCCCACACTATGGCAAGACACTCCTTTTCCACCTTGGAGTATGCTTGCTCCCTGGGAAGTAGCTTCCTATTTAGATACACTACTGGGTGATCTGTCCCTTGGCTAGATGTCTGACTCAGTACTGCCCCAATACCCACATCTGAGGCATCTGTCTGAATATAAAGGTTTTGCTATAGTCAGGACTTGTCAAAACAGGAGCACTGCAGAGTGCCTCCTTTAGTCTGGTAAAGGCTTCCTCACAGGCTGGGCCCCAGGTAATTTTCTTTGGCATCCTTTTCTTTGTTAGGTCAGATAGGGGAGCAGCCAGGGCACTGTAATTGGGTACAAATTTCCTGTAGTACCCTGCTGTCCCTAGAAAGCTCCTGACCTGCTTCTTGGTTTCTGGTCCGGGCCATGCCTGGATCACCTCTATCTTTATTTGGTTAGGACGGAGCTGTCCCCAGCCTACCACATGCCCAAGGTATGCCACTTCCCCTATGGCCACCTGGCACTTCTCGGCTTTGACAGTGAGCCTGGCCCTCTGTATCCTGTCCAGCACTTCCCTAAGGTGGGATAGGTGTTCCTCCCAGCTGGTACTAAAGATGGCAATGTCATCCAGGTATGCCACGGCATACCTCAGTACCATTTAACACCTGGTTCACCAACCTTTGGAAAGTGGCGGGCATTTTCATTCGAAAGGCATTACTTTAAACTCAAATAAGCCTATCAGAGTGATGAAGGCTGACTTCTCCCTAGCTCTGTCTGTCAATTCTACCTGCCAATACCCCTTTGTCAGGTCAATGGTCATAAGGTAGGTTGCCCCTCCCAACTTGTCCAGGAGTTCATCCATCTGGGGCATCGGGTGGGCATCAGACTTCATGACTGCATTCAGTCCATGATAGTCCACACAGAAATTAGTTGAGCCATCTGGCTTAGGTACAAGGACTATGGGTAAGGCCCAGGGTCTGTGGGATCTCTGGATTACCCCTAAATCCAGCATCTCCTCCACTGCCCTCCTAATATCCTTTTGGACAGCCTCTGACACATGATATGCTGTCTGCCATATGGGTGTCTGTGTCCCTGTCCCTGTTCCCACATCATGTATCACTAAGGGGGTTAGTCCAGGCTTGGTGCTAAACAATGGGGCAAAGTCTGCTAAAACCTCCCTTACTTTCTGGATCTGGTCCGGGAGCAGCTGGGGATACAATTTTACTGCCTCCACAGAGGACTCCCGCTTACTTTCTTCCACCAAGTCCAGAAGAGAGTCTCCTTCATCCGTCCCCTCCCCATGACTACACACTGCAAACACCATGTCACCCCTATTTGCATATGGCTTCATCATGTTGACATGGTACATCCTTTCTGTCTGTCTTCTGTCAGGTAACTCCACAATATAGTTCATGTCATTTACCTTCCTAACCCCTTTGTACGGTCCTGCCCACTCAGCTTGCAGCTTGTCTTTCTGGACTGGAATAAGGACCATGACTTCCTGACCCACCGTGTATGAATGAGCTCTGGCTCTGTGGTCGTACCATACTTTTTGTTTCTGTTGGGCAGCTGCCAGGTTGCTCTGGGCTGTCCCCATACACTCCTTCAGCCTTTCCCTAAACCTAAGGACATAATCCACAATGGTAGTCCTCTGGGTGGCATGCTTGCCTTCCAGTCCTCCCGGATCAAGTCCAGGGGCCCACATACCCACCATCCATATAAGAGTTCAAAGGGGGAAATCCTGTCTGATCTTGGGGCACCTCCCTGTATGCAAACAACAGGTGGGGAAGGTATTTCTCCCAGTTCCTCCCATGCTGTTCAGCAAAAGCCTGGATCCTTGACTTTAGGGTACCATTGAATCATTCCACAAGTCCATTGGCTTGTGGGTGATACAGTGTCATGCATCTCTGCACCACCCCACACTTCTCCCATAAACATTTCATCAGGTCTGACATGAAGGAACCCCCTCGATCAGTGATTACCTCCTGTGGAAACCCAACATAGGAGAAAATCCCAAGTAAGGCATCTGCCACTTTGGCCATCCTCAGTGAGGATAGAATGACTGCCTCTGGGTACCGGGTGGCATAATCCACCACAGTCACGATGAATCTCTTCCCTGAGGAGCTGGGGGTATTTAAATGCCCCACAATATCCATTCCCACCCTCTGGAATGGCTCCTCTACTATGGGCAAGGGAATCAGGATGGCTTGGGTTTTCTTGCCTGCCTTCCCTATTTCTTGACACTGGTGACAAGACCTGCAATACTCCTTCACCTGCTGGGTGAAGTTAGGCCAGTAGAAATTTGGGGCCAACCCTGCATCGTGTGCGTGATTCCAAGATGATCAGACAAGGGAATATCATGTGCAATTTTGAGCAACTGCTCACGATACCCCTGGGGAATGACAAGCTGCCTGCCTAGCATCCCTCCCTCCCTCTGTCTGTACTGCCTGAGTATACATCAGTCCATTTTCCCAATAAATCTTATGTCTGCCATCACCTCCCTATGTGCCATCTGAGTTTGCCCAAGCCCTCAGCTTCTCTAAACTAGGGTCACTTCTCTAAGCAGCTGTGAACCCCTCACACATTCCCAAGGCATGGGACAGGTCCCCTTTAGTCGCTAAACTAGGGTCCCTAACACTAGCATCAGGGCCCTCAGGATCACTGTCAATCCCAACCCTCTGACAATGGGTCCCTCCCTCTTTGGAGTAACCTTCTGTAGCTGTGTGGTCACTTGCTACTGAGGAAATTTCTACCCCCTTTTTATCAGTCTCCATATCAGGATACACAGGCTAGGAAACCAGCTTCCCAGTGGTTTCCACAATGGCCTCCATGGGGTTCAGAGAACTACAATTTTCCCTTGCCGCTTGGCTATGGGTAACTGCACATACCATCCCCTGTTGGAGATTGTTACCCAGGATCACATCCACTGCTAATGTTTTGGCTACAGCCACCTGTTACACAGTCCCCCCATTTCACCCCAGTCTAAGAGAACACTAGCGAGGGGTAATGTTTTCTCTTCACCAGTGAACCCTTGGACAGTGACATATTTATTGGGTATAAGCTGACCAAGCTGTACCATTTCCCCCTTTACTAACATCAGGGATGCCCCTGTGCCCCTTAACCCTTGTGTCTACACACCATTTACCATGACTGGGTGCATGTGTTCCCTCATGTTCACTGGCATGCTTCCCGGGACACACAAACAGCCTACTTCTTTTCTAGCACCCTGTTGAGTATTGCTCGCCTTTTTGGGGCACTGTCTGGCAATATGCCCAGTTGCTTTACACAACAAACAGTAATTTCTTCTCTCAGAGAAATCTTTTCTCTGAAACCTGGGGCTAACTGGTTTCGGAGGAGGCAGTGAGGGTTTTAGGTGCCCTGAAGGTGCGCATTTCCCCCTTCTGTACTATCACTCCTGCCCCATTTGCTCTCAGAACAGGTCTGCTCTTGACATAGCGGTCTGAGAGTTCAGCAGCCTCTTGCACTGTTTTGGGATCTCGGTCCTCTAGAGAGGTTTTTAGCTCTGCTGGGCAAGCCCAATAAAACTGTTCTAATAAAATCATATTTTCAATTTTATCAACAGAGTTTGCCTCAATTCCTTCCCACCAATGTTTTAAAAACTGACGTTGTTTCATGGCTAGCTCCTCATAGCTCATATCAGGGCTTCTCCTGAGCTTACAGAATTTAGCTCTGTATGATTCAGCAGTTAATTCAAACTTTTTTAACAGTTCAACTTTTAGTTTGCTGTAATTATTACTGTTCTCATTGTCTGTTTGACCCAATGCATCCCTAGCTTTCCTGGTAAGTAGTGGGGATAGCTGAAAGCTCCAGGACTCTCTAGAAATTTTAGCCTGAATACAAACTTTTCAAAGAGTTTAAAAAGACATCCATGTCCTCCCCCTCTTTAAATTCATCTATTAATTTGGAGTTCAATTTGTAACCCAGTCCTGCAGTCCCAGCTAAACCCAAGCAACTTACCTGCTCTGGTGCTGCTGGTGGGAGTCGTATCTTCTCTAGTTCGAGTTGCCTCTGGTGCTCCTGCTCCTCACGGTCTGCATCTCGGCATTCTCATTCTCTCTTCTCCTCTGCAGCTTGCTGGTGCTCACACTCCTCATGGTCTGCATCTCGCTGTTCCCTCTCTGCCTCTCTGCATTCTCTCTCTGCCTCACGGTCCACCTCTCACTTCTCTCACTCTCTCTTCTCCTGGAACTCCAGCTCTATCCTGCATAACTTAATTTGCAGCCTGAGTACCTCTGGTTTCAGGATACTGGTGACCTTCCCCTGCTGCTGTGGCCCTTCACTGACAGTGGCCCTGCTGTCCTCCTCACCAGATCTGGACACAGCAATGGCCGCTAGTCCCTCTACAGTTGAGGTCTGGTCCCTTTCAGTCACCATCTGTGACTTGCTGCTCTTGGTATCTGCTACCATCAGGGCCTCTATGAGGTTCTGCTTTTTGGCTGTCACCTCAAATGGGACTCCTCTGTCCCCCCACAACTGCTTCAGGTAATCTACAGTGTGCCTGCTGTAGTCGGAAGCCATCTTCTTCCCTGGCTATGGCTACTCTGACTTGCACTTTAGGAAAACAAAAACAAAATGAGTAGGAACTGGACTGTACACCAAGTGATATATAGTTCTGTTTCCTTTTTAAAATAAAACTCTGTCTTTTTCTTTCTTTGCAAGAGAGCTGACAGTCTCAGCTGACACAGAAAATTAAAAGCTTGTGATACCAGAATTATCTCACCGCTGCCAACCAATCTGTCACAAACCCACTCAGCAGGTCAGGCCCTCTACTCCCAAAGTGCCAACCTCCAAGCGCAGTCTTGTGAACAGTTTAACAGAACAAGGTAACCCTCTTGTCTGTTTTGTGAGTTCGGATCAACCTTTGGTCTTAAGTCTTGGAGGGATTCAAACTGTGAACCTCTTGCTATGTACCCAATGCACAGGCTCAGATATTTCTGTCTTCGGGGGCCAGATATCTTTGCCTATGGGCACCTAACCAGGTATACAGAGATGAGCCCTTAAAAACTTTAATGAAGACCTCAGATTTAAAATGCTTCTCTTTCCAGTTTGGTACCACCATTCAAGCTTATGTCTAATGTCTGCTATAACCTTTCCTTACAAATGGAAGAAAATTCAAAGACAGACCAAATATGTTCTAAAAAGAATTTTACTAAAATAGATAAAAATATGTAAAACACAAAATACAGAACTGTTATATCACAAGACATACAACTCTTTTAAAAGAACAAGGCTTAAAACAGTGAAATTCCTACTTACAGTACTCAGATTTGACTCTCTTTCTAAATACCTGTTTAAATGTGCTCAAGATGTTTTTTGTCAGAGTCTAGATAAAAGTGTGCCTGTGTAGTAAAACAGAATATTGTCTAACAGCTGACTATGCCCTCCTCTTTGCATGAGGTCACCTAGCTCCTCCCTGTCAGAATATAAAAAAATATATATAAAAACAGGATGTCTTTTTCATGTATGAAATTCTGCAACCTTCAGCATGACTCATGTCCTTCAAATGACACTTCTTTGATCTCATAATAAGCTTCCCCTTTCCAGGACATTAAAAAGCATCTTTATGATTTCGCACTCCTGTGTAATAACCTGGGTTTTCCCTCCAATGTCATAAACTGGATATGCTCAACTCAAGCTTTTTCCACCCTGTAATTAGCTTCAGGCCTTCCACGTAACACCTGGTATCTTAAACTTGGGGGGGATGTGATCTCAAATGCTGGTTCAGCAATTTCTCATGGCTTTCATCTTTCAGCTGAAACCTGGGGGGAGAGAGAGGTCATTTCAAGAGTACTAGATTTCTCAGCAGAGACAATCAGTAATATATTTTTATATTAAAAAAATGATACCGCACTCAGAACTGGCTGTCCATGTCACACCCCCCTCTTGATTATCCCCAACACTCTGCACCTGCTAGAACAAGTGACCACATACAAGTACCTAGGCATCATGTTTGATGCTGCCCTCTCCTTCCACGCCCACATTAATACCCTGTCAGCCATCATAAACTCTTGGATTGGTCTGCTATACTGGCACAGGGACTGCCTGCCTCAGGTTGCCCTCAGGCTGGCCATCACCTCCTCTGTCTTGTCCCTCGTGGACTATGGCTTGCCCATCTACGCCACAGCTGACAACACTGCCCTCTCCAAAATCCAACTCTCCATTAATAAGGCCTGTAGACTCCTGACCATTGTCCCCAGCTGCACTCACACCTGCCTTCTCTATACTACCACCAATCTGCTCAATTTTGAGGAGCGATTGCTCTACCAGACCTGCCTTCTCATTAGGAAATCACTGCTAGGACTCTCCCCCATGGGGGTCTTCACCTCCCTAAAGCAGTCATCATCGTTCTTCACCACCCATAGCTCTGTTAAGGCCTCCTTCCAGGTGCCCAGAACCAAGACCACTCTTGCCCAGAGATCCGTCCTCTACCAAGCCCCCACCTGGTTCAACTCCCTCCCTAGCTGCATCTCCAACTTGCCAAAAATTGGCTCCTTCAAAACAGCCCTTCGGAACCATATCTTTAATACCCACTGTTGTAGGTGCAACTAACCCCCTGTTGTAACCTATGGTACCCACCCCCCTTGCCCCCTGGCTCGACAACATTCACTGGACAGCCTCTCCCTTCCCCAGACCCACTCCTTCCCTACTAGGTACAAATAGGGATGTAACCTGCTGTCTTCTCTGAGGACCTACTATATCCATTATTGTAACTCACAATTTTGTAACATTGTGTAGCCTAAGGAACATACAAACTATTATATTATGTAACCTAAGTGTATCTATGTTAAATGTTCCTTTTACTGCACCTGTAATGTTATCCTCTGTTTTAATCTGCATTGTAATAACTGTCTTGATGTCTGCCCTCCTTGAGATGAGGTGCCTTTGTAAATGAGTCTCTGACTCAAAGGTTGTAAACCCGATTTGTAATGAATAAATAAAGAATCAATAAAATCCTTCCCATCCAGACCCCTAACATATTGTGTGGTACTAATTTCCTTTGTTGCTGTTTTATGGTTGCCTCTGTCCGTATACCAAAAACAAATTGTGGTACTGAGTCACATAACACATTACAGTACTTTATTTGTCCAGAGACTGTGAGACATAGGTGGTCTTTACTTAAAGTGTGCCACTTGTGCCCTTTTTCCCTGTGTATGTTTCTTTAATTCCTTCTTGTTTGGGGGAAAAAAGTTACCTTTTGTGTTTTACTTCACTATGCTGCCTATCATATACGGTATTAATTCTACTGTATGTGCTGGTAAATATCCAGATTTTTTTTGGACTTTTAAGGAAGCCAGTACTGTAGGTGTGTGACAGTGTGACATCATCATTCATGTGTGAGATATTATTCACACATTTAGTAGTAGTAATCCATCCTTTCTTCAAATACTCCCAGAGAAAGCCAAAGCTTTAAAGCAGCAGTCAGCAAACATGCCTGGTAAGAAGCGGCCAAGTAGAGGGGGAAACGTGGCAAGGGTGAGAAAGCTAAGAAGTCTGCTGAAAAAAGTGCAATTTCAGTTCCAGTTCCCAATAGCAGTGAAAGCACAGGTATGTCTGCATCACTGTCTTCAAGTTCTGATGTGGGCCTTGGTGGTGCAGCAGGAACCAGCAAAGGAGTTGGTGGCCAAACAGGGTCAGGAATACCTGTGTCTTACTTTTTTAAAGCTCAGACTGTTGCAGCCATGCTAGTGGGGGATGCTGACAGTGAGAAGAAGGGAGGCACTGACACCAGCACAGGAACAGTGGTCCAGGACTCGGTGGAGGGTGATAATAAGTATGGCAATGTGACTGTCCATGTTCCTGCAGGAGTTGGTGATGATAGTGTTCAAAAAGAGTCTGATAGTCCTGGAGATAAGGATAGTCGGCCCCCTGAGATAGTTGTACAGAAAGAAAAAGGTGCCATCCTCCATGAAGACAGTGATGGGGGAGGAGGAAGACAAGGACATCATCGTTATTGATGGTGATGATGATGATGACTGGGATGATCCCACATGGGAGTCTGAGTTAAAAAAGGTCAAGGGTGATGTAGGCCATTTACAGTACATGTACAGCCTGTGGTGGATCAATCTGTCACCAAGCCTATAAACACACCTCCAAGCAGTCAAGTAACCACCCCTCCCAAAAGTAGTGTTATGGAAGTCATGTTAGCAGCTCAAAAAATACACACTTCCACACCTGTTTCTGAATTATCCCAGTCCAAGAAGCATCTGAAGTCCAGAGGTCAAAAGTCCCTAGTTTGGGACTTTTATGTGCTAGATCCTGCTGATGAGACCACAGCAATATGCCAACTTTGTCAAGCCCATGTTAGTCGAGGGGAAAAAGGGAAGCCACGTAGGCACTAGTGACAAACATGCCCACCTGAAAAACAAGCACCCGCTGAGATGGCATCAACACCAGAAGGATGCCAGAGCTGTTGGTAGCAAGGTACAAGTAGTAGAGCAAGAACATGAGGATGGAGGGCTGAGTGGGTTGGTGGTGGAGGAGGAGAGTGAGCAATCATTTGCTCTCTTTAGTAGTGGGCATAGCAGTGGAGGTGTGAGTCCCAATCCCACTAATCTGAAAAGTACACCACCCCCACGCAACCAAAATAACTGGTTTCATGCAGTTTCCATTGCCTGGCCAAGAGTCAATTGTCACTCCTAAAAGAAAATCATTGCTGACACAAGTACAGTGTTCTGGTCGGACAGCCCCAAAGATGTAGTCCACTCTGAAGACCATCCTGGAGTGGCAGACAAAGTACCCACCCAATCATGCTGCTGTACGAGAGTTAAATGCTGCCACTGCTGAAATGCTGGCCATCAATCTGTTGCCATTCTCATTCATAGAGAATACTGGTTTCCACAGGCTGATGGCCCGTGTCTGTCCCAAATGGCAAATTCCATTGCGAACCTATTTTAGTAAGCGTGCCATGCCAGAGCTGAACAGTAGAGTTGCTGATTACATTAGATATACATTGAAGCATAGTGCATCACACTATATCCATCTTAGCATGGATATGTGGACCGGTGGACAAACAGCAGCAAGCTCGTATCTGTGCATAACAGCACACTGGGCACAGTTGCCTGGTGTGGTACTTGATTTTGGACCTGGCTAAAACATGAGTGAAGCAAAATTGTGGTGGTAGCAACATGTCTGGTATTAGGCACCATGCAACCCTGATTATGACAAGTGTCACAGGTTCACACATTGCTGCAAAAATGCTTAATGTTCTGCTGGGCGAGATTGATGGGTGGCTATACACACAGTCACTCAGAGCAGGATTCATCACAAGTGATAATGGCTCCAATGTAGTGAAGTGCATTAGCGAAAGTGTTTTTTTCAGAGTGCCCTGCCTGGCACTCTGCCTTAATCTTGTTGTTCAGCAGTTTCTCAACCATGCGGACATTAAGGAAACAGCTACTGCTGCCCGTCACATCTGTGTCCACTTTGTCCATTCCGCAAAGGCCTGTGACCATCTATGTGTGCTATACCACAATAACAATCTGCCTCAGCACCGGATGAAGCTTGGTGTTGTAATCAGGTGGAACTTCACACTGCACATGCTTGACCAGCTGTATAAACAGTATAAGGCTGTGTCAGAATACCTGCTGCTGCACACCACCCGTGACAGTGCTGGAGTGTCCATCACTCTAACAACAGAGCAGTGGCACCAAATTGATGGGCTAATATGCATTCTCCATCCATTCAAGCATGCTACACAAGCAGTGAGTGGGGACACAGCTTGCATAAGTCAGTCCATACCTCTCATATGTGTGCTGAGGCAGACACTAGTGAATGTGCAACACCAAACAGAAGCAAGTGGGGATCATGGCACTTGTTATCTAATGGATCACATGCTCCATGTGCTGGACACAAATACCCATGTATCTGGCTTTTTACAGTCAGCTGAGTTTGCAATCGCCACCATGCTGGATCCACGCTACAAACATGCCCTGCCCTCTATAATTGAAGGAGGTCATCAGCAAGTACAGCAGTTGACAGAGAACTAATTAGATTATTACATGCTGCACAAATGAAAAATTTATTTGTTTAGCTTTTGTTTACCAGGTAAGCATGCTAGACAGTCAAGTGCCTATTTTCAGGTGCGACCCGGGAGAATTACAAGGTACAGGCAATAACAACTCAGTCAAAGGTACAGCAATCAACAGGATAGTCAGGTACAGGCAGTAACAAACACAATAGCAAATACAGAGTCAAGGCAAGGCAACAACAGGAAGCAGTCAAGAAAGCAGACATATATCAGCAAGGCAGATGCAGGGAATTCACTATGCATGCACTGCATTAAAAACGGGTGTTGCTACCACCACCAGCAGCTCACAGGGAACACAATCAGAGAAAATGGGCAAGGCAGAGCAGAAAACAGCAAGCAATCCCATTTGGGATGTTCTCTTTCAGGTGGAAGTGGAAGATATGGAGGAAAAGGAGGAGGAGACAGATAAGGCAGCTGGACTCTGGACAGCAGAACAAATGGTGGAGGCCTACATGGGGGACCCAAAGCACCTTGTCATTAATAACAAGCCACTGCTGTACTGGAGCAGTAAAATGACTGAATGGCCAGCACTATCATCAGTTGCTGTGAAATACCTGAGCTGCACACCATCCTGTGTTACCGTGGAACAAGTGTTTAGTGCGGCTGGGTCAATTGTTAGTGACCGTAGGACCAATTTGTCACCCAAGAATGTGTCCATACTAACATTCATCAAAATGAATGAAAGGCACATTCCACACAACACAGTGATGTCAGTGGTGTTGCTACAGGAACTGTGTCTCGGTAATGAGGATGATGACAATCCCTTGAGTAAGGCAACCACCGACAGCGAGGTGGATGAGGCAGCAATGTTGAGAGAATTCCCACCTGATGAAAACTCCAATTTTGAAGACTGTGAGGGGTGCTTCTTGGATGATGTGAAATTGGAAGTTGAAAAAGGCTGAGTTTACTGCTGTCTCCCCCACCCACCCACCCAAACAACAACTTTGAACTCAGTATGGTTGCTGGGGTGTGTAGTATGTTACACCTTATTTCTAGCTATGTACCACTGGATTGGTTATGGAAATATGTTGTTATGTGCTGCAGCCTGCAGTGTGTATAAGTTTCGTGTCATCACCCTTTGCCATAACCTGTTGATTGGTCATGTCACCACCTCCTCCACCAGTCCCCCAAGGCCACAAGCCTATACAAAGCAGCAGCAGCAATGTAATTACCATAATTGTAAATATTTTGCAATTGCATGATTAATGTTTTTCTTCAAAAATGTATTATTTTTCATATTGACTATATCATCAACACATCATCATCATCTTACAGCAAGATATGTTGTATTGATGTCCTTAAAAGTGCCCAGGATGGCAAATTTCGCACTGCCCCACCACCCCCTCTCATCACCTGATCTGACTTGACACACCCATACACTCCATGTGACTGAAAAAAAAATGTTTCTGCCACTTAGTATTGGTGACATGTATAAGAACTCTGGCTCCTAGACAAGTACAAGTAGCATATGAATGTAACATGCTAATTCAACAGTTAACACCTAGCTGAACACATTTTGAAAAATGGTGAATGGTGGCCATCTTTAATGATACAAGTCATTAATTACAAAAGTAATCATGAAGAAGCTTAACAACTTACAACATCAAATCCCCCCCCCCAAAAGGTTACTTCTACAGTACCAGGTTAAGGTACACCAAAATCACAATGGTTCGGGTGGGGGGGGGGTTATCAACTCAGGGCAGGGTGAGTGTCCTTCTGTCCTCACTTTTGAATGGATTCAAAATGTTCATGATTACTGCAGCTATGCAATCCCCATTCAGTAGACAAGACATTAACCCTCTCCACCTAATTATTTACTAAACACCATATCAACCATCTGTGTTCGCATATAGTTCCTCCCTGTATGTGGGTGTCAGTGGTGGCAAGCATCGCAGTTCAAGCAACACCCCTGTCTTCCAACGACACAACACAGTTCCTACTCCTGCATGGCCTGGATTAATCAAGTGTCACCAAGATACGACATACTGAAACCTCAACAGAGGAAAATGATCTAAGCAAGAGCAAAGATAAGAAAAAATGTGGGATACTAATCAATCTGCATACCTGCTTTTACCTAACAAGTTGGAAGAAGAAGCAGAGAAAAAAATGTATACTTACCATACCCCGTGATGTGATGTGATGTGATGTCATTCAACTGAGGACATTCCCCACAGGAACATGCTGTGTGATGCATATGATTCCAATCCAGACAAGGTCCAACAGACCTCAGTAGCACTAGCAGGCACTCCCCTTCCCCTATCAGCACTGCATACCTTGACATAAGAAAAAAATTAAGAACAAATTTTGGTGATTGTTGAAAATCCCCCCCCCCAACTACATGTGATGAATCTGACCATCCACCCCCCTCCACTGCCCCAGAGAACCATAAAAATGAAGACATACTTACCTCAAGGACTGAGAAGTGGAACCATCGCGCAAGGGCATGACTAAATAAATCCCCCAAACCTGGTTCGGCAGCCAGTAGCAGCAGCAGCAGGATGAAAAAATACTTAACTTAGCCTGAATTCCTGATGTTGAAAAAAGCAAAAAATAACACAATTACTATCAAGCTCAGACAACCATATGGCAGTAACAGACATACCACACTTGTATGAAAATTCCAATACTTACTGTCTGTGGTGGGAAATTGGGAAGATCCATATATCTTCCTCTTTTATGGCCTGGCATGATGATGTCATCCACAACACACTGAAAAATAATTTAAGAGCAGTATAAGCATATTAGAACTCAAGATGCCATAATACCAACCCACCAACACCCTTACCTTACCCAGGAAAAACAATGAAGACAGATACTTACTTGTTCAGCAGCAGCAGTATGGACTGTGTGAAGATAATACACCAAGCATCAACCATCCAGAACAGTAGTTCTTCTTGTCTTGTGGCACCTTGGAAAGTAGTAGTCATAGACAGCAGCAGGCAGCAAGCTACAGTACCCCAAAATGTCATTCACTACCCCACCGCCAGGCAAGGTACTACCCCAGAGACAGTCAGTCAACACAACTAGACAATCAGTACAGCAGCACGGGAATAGGGAAATCATACTTCTGCATTTCTGTGTCAATCAATTGAAACACAGCAGCAGCAGGAAAGAATTGAAGTAGCAGCAGCATTTTGCAGGAGGAATTCATTTTCTCTGCATGTTGGCACCACTTTTCAGGTCCCTGAGGTGGGGGGGCACCATAAAACATAATGGCTGAGACCAGATTCCACTTCCAATTTAATGTACCATTTTTTCTGCAACATTTCTGGACATTTACTGCCTGTGCTGCAGTGGCAGAAACAAGATAGGACCTAAAGATAAAGCTACCAACTTTCCGAAGCCTAAAACTGGGACTGTCCATCCTGATCATGACTCCACCCCAACCGTATCACTCCCAAGGGCACTGCCGCAGACAATGCTATGTACAATCAGTTACATTTTGCTGCTTGCTCTGGCCATGCCACCCCACAGTAACACCAGTAGTAAACATTCAGATTAAAACAGTACATCATTCTGTTGCAGCAAGTTCCAAATCAAAAATGCATGGGACAGACATAAGGCAATTTTTGTTGGGGGGTAGGAAGAATTAGGCTGTTGGTTAAATATGATCTGCAGCTTATCCTCTAGGTAGAGAAATGGGCAGGCTAGGTGGGCCAAGCGGTCCTTATCTGCCATCAAAGTCTATGTTTCTATGTTTTTATGTACAGAAAGTTCATTAGAAGCAAACCTGTTTTAAATTGTGATCAGACATTTGAGCTGCATGTATTGCTCCTCCTGACATTCCCATCCAACCTGTTCACACTCACCTCATTTGCTGAGCAGACTTCACTTCAGTGACTCCCACTGCCACACTAGATTGTTTTCACACACTTCCCTACAGCTGATCAGGTTTGGGTACCTTAGTTCCCTGTTGCCGGTCTCTTCTCTGTCTGGAGTTCTCTCAGCTGCTGGCAGGTAGACATCCACATGTGCTTGTTTGCACTACTACCCAGTCTAATCTAACAGGAAGGAACTTGCTTTACTGTGCTCCTACTGACATGCTTGCAGTGCAACTCAGGCACAGGGGTTGAAGTTACAAACTGCTGTCTAACCTGAGCAGTGCCACAGTGGTGCTGAAGTAACTGTCACTCATGGATTAGCAGTCAGCCAAAAAAAAAGGGACACAACTGGGACAAGCAAGCAAAAAAAGGGACAAAAGTGACATTTTGCAAAACTTGTGGGGACACTGGGACATGCTGCCTAAAATAGGGACTATCCTGGGAAAATAGGGACTGTTGGTAGCTTTACCTAAAGACAATTGTAAAAGTGGACCAAAGACCATCGTTTGGTCCTGGTGGTGGTGGGGTGCCATAAAACATCATGGCCGAGATCTGATTTCACTCTCAATGAACTGTGCAATTTTTATGGAAACATTTCTGGACAGGTGGGACATGATTTGAGTGTGCAGCCACACACTTAGGCCCAAAAAGCATTTAAAACTTGCAGAAAATAGCACATTTGGGTCTGCAGGGTCGTTGTGAGGCTGTAACTGTGTGTTTCACACCTGATTTAACCCTCTATGTACTGTGCAATTTTTTGGAAACATTTCTGGACATGTGGGACATGATTTGAATGTGCAGCCACACACTTAGGCCCAAAAAGCATTTAAAACGTGCAGAAAACAGCACATTTGTGTCCGCAGGGTGGGTGTGAGGCTGTAACTGCGTGTCTCACACTTAATTTCGCACTCTATGTACTGTGAAATTTTTTGGGAAACATTCTGGACATGTTTTGAGCCGGCAGCAGTGCGTTTCAGGCAGAAATATTGGGTAAACAGGCCCTAACGGCTACTTGATATTGGGGTGGTGGGGGGGCACCCTAAAACATAATGGCTGAGACCAGAGTCCACTTTCAATTTAATGTATCATTTTTTCTGCAACATTTCTGGACATTTACTGCCTGTGCTGCAGTGGCAGAAACAAGATAGGGCCTAAAGACAATTGTAAAAGTGGACCAAAGACCATCGTTTGGTCCGGGTGGTGGTGGTGGTGCGCTATAAAACATCATGGCTGAGACCTGATTTCACTCTCAATGTGCTGTTCAATTTTTTGGGAAACATTTCTGAACAGGTGGGACATGATCTGAGCGTGCAGCCACACACTTAGGCCAAAAAAGCATTTTAAATGTGCAAAAAGCAGCACATTTGGGTCCGCAGGGTGGGTGTGAGCCTGTAACTGCGTGTGTCACACCTGATTTTACTCTCTCTGTACTGTGCAATTTTTTTGGAAACATTTCTGGACAGGTGGGACATGATTTGAGCATGTAGCCACACACTTAGGCCCAAAAAGCATTTAAAACATGCATAAAACAGCATATTTGAGTCCACAGGTTGGGTGTGAGGCTGTAACTGCGTGTCTCACAGCTGATTTCACTCTCTATGTACTGTGAAATTTTTTTGGGAAACATTCTGGACATGTTTTGAGCTGGCAGCAGTGAGTTTCAGGCAGAAATATTGGGTGAACCGCCCTAATACTGCTACTTGATGTCGGGGTGGTGGGTGGGGGGCACCCTAAAACATAATGGCTGAGACCAGATTCCACTTCCAATTTAATGTAACATTTTTTTCTGCAATGTTTCTGGACATTTTCTGCCTGTGCTACAGTGGCAGAAAAAAGATAGGGCCTAAAGACACATTTGAACGCTGTCCGAAACAGCATTTTAATGTCTGGTTGATGGTGGGGCACCATTAAACATCAGGACTGACAGCGCATTTCCATCTCAATTTGATGTCACATTTTTTGGGAAGCATTTCATTACCACAGGGACCTGTTTTACATGAGCAGAGCCAACATTCACTGTCACATAGCTTTGGAAAATATGTTTGTTCAGAGTAAAGTGCTTATACTTGACATTTGTGGATAGGATAGAAGGAGCAAGGTAGAAACATGTAAAGACAAAAGGAGTAACATAATGGAAGACAAAGAGGAGAGGAAATTTTTTTTGTTGTCTTTTGGATTTTTTCGGGGGGGGTCTTTTTTAAGGTAGAACAAGAACAGTGAAAAAAACAAATAAAGGAGAAGAAAAAGAAAACGACACTGGCTCACCACCACAGCCACAGTCAATTCACTGTGGCTGTACACTGCCACCACAACCACCACCATGAAGCTCCTCCAGGAGGTACAAGACCTTCTTCTGGTCCTCCATTATTTTTTAGAGGTCCCCCTGACCTCCTGGCGAAGCTGGTCGAGGTTGTGATGCACAACTTGCACCTCAGTGCTCACAGCCTCAAGGTCTGCCCTGGTGACCACCACCTGAATTAGGGGAGCTGCAGGATGATCATGGCGGTGGCTTCTCCGATGGTCCTTCGTGGTGCTGCATCACGGTCACGGGTGGGGGATGCATCTGGCTGCTCGGGAGGATGCGTCCTGCTGGTAGACCTCCTCCTCCCCGCCCTGGTATGGCGCCCCTGAGACTCTCTGTTTTGCGAGCCACTCTGCAGCATGGTGGTGCTGCAGGTGGCTCCTCTGGCCAGAAGTCCCAAAGTGGGACTCTGGTTTATCCTTTTAAAATTCTTCAAACACAGGATGCAGACCACAATGCTTGCATCATCTGCCTTGGTTCCAAAAAAGGCCTAAACTGGTGATCTTTGGTTGGAGGGGCGTAAGCTAATGGGGGGGCCTCTCCTGTACAACAATATCCTGCTGTGGTCTGGGCTGGCAGACACAACAGGAGCCACATCATCATCCTGGGGGAAATGGGATCAGAGCCTGAATACTGCTGTTGGTGGCTGTCTCAGTGTCCAACTCCACAATGACCTGCTGCTGGGGGGCACAGGCTGGGACCAACTGCTCCTGCTGCTGGGGGGGGGCTCAATTTCAAATATGAGCCTGTTGAGGCGAACATGTCCTCTTCCCCTTCCACTGTCAGTACCTCCACTACTCCCAGTCCCAGTCCCTTCCATCATTATAGAAAAAAAAAAGTTTTAATAAACTACTAAAGGAAAAAATGAAAAAAGGGGGAAGTGAAACACACACACACACTCACAAACTCACAAGATAAACAGAGAAAATAGAACACAACAGAAAGATAAACTTTTGCTAAATAATGAAATAGGGTAGAAACAGTGGCGGAGCCAGGTTTGAGAGCCGGGGGGGGGCAAGTCAGTTATTTTGGGGGTGCCAAGATGGTAGCAAGCGAAAGTGATCATCAGTCCACTACAGTCATACAGCCCTCTTTGCTGCTAGCGGGGCGGAAGGGAAGCTGAGTTGTAGCTGGGCGGAAGTAATTGTAGCAGACCCGTAAGTATCTGCATGCTGGGAGACAATGTGGGTTAGTTACTAAGCTGAAGTTTGAAATAGTACGAGTGTGTACGCTCCTTGACTGTAGTTACAACAAAGTTAGGGGTCCATGACACAGGGGACACTTGTCGCAGTTTATATCCACACTCACCATTTAGGTTTCCTGCGCCCTGCTGATTGGGGCAGTAACAGTAAGAACCAGGGGTGTAGCCAGGAATTTCAGATTTGCACACCAAGTGGACTCTCATTGCTGCCCCTTCCCACTGTTTGGGCCAATTACCCCTTCCCGCACTCTCTATGCCCAGTTCGTGCCCTCTCACTGGATGCAAGCGTCATTTTCTCTGTGTTGTATACCAGCACAACACACCACTAGCCGTACTACTACCACCAACAGTTGTCAGACTGTCATGACTTTTGGTTATAATATTTCATTGTGACAAGCTTCTGTACCACATCAAGGTAGCCAATCCCACAGAGGTCCATTCACAAACCACTAACACCACCACCACCAGTTGGTTACTGCTTATCCATTTGACATTATGGATGTTATGTCAGTACTGCTGGGCAGCAGTAGGGTCTATGGCTCTGCGTTGCAGATCCCAGCTAGAGTTTTCCAAGAGGAAGGAAGTACAGGTCGTAAGAGGGAGGTATTATTCCCTCTGTACAAGACACTGGTTAGGCCCCATCTGGAGTACTGCGTGCAGTATTGGAGGCCACACCTTCACAAGGACATTAACCAAATTGAGGCAGTCCAGAGCAGGGCAACCAAAATGGTGCAGGGACTGCATCAGAAGACATATGAGGACAGATTAACGGAGCTCAATATGTATACCCTTGAGCAAAGGAGGGAGAGAGGTGATATGATCGAGGCATTCAAACACCTTAAGGGCATAAACAAGGTGAAAGAGTCTAACATGTTTAAATATAAGAAAATAGCAGGACAAGAGGACACAGCATGAGATTAGAGGGAGGCCGATTAAGGGGAATGTGAGGAAATTCTTTTCACAGAAAGGGTGGTGGATGCATGGAATGGCTTACCACAAGAAGTGGTGGCTATGAATACAGTGCAGGGCTTCAAACAGGCATGGGATAGGCATAAAGGAGCAATACAAATGACTATGAATAGATAGGCCACTGATAGAGCAAAGGCCGATGGCACATTTATAAGGTAGAAAAAGAAATGGGCAGACTGGATGGGCCTTGCGGTCCTTATCTGCCGTCAACTTCTATGTTTCTATGTTACAGAACAAAAGCAATAGGGCCCATTACTTAAAACACCTGATCCAGTTGCCAGTGTCTCTAGGAGTAGCAGGTACAAAAGACATTATTCAGTTCCTAGCATGATCATTGTGTCAGCAAGGGGGGAGGAGAAGCAGGATGGTATGGACAAACTGCAGATGTTCAGCAAGATTGATACAAACAACCCCATGGCTTTGGAATAAATATTTCACACATGCTAACAGAATGCTTATTTAAAGCTTATTTGTGAGGAGACAGGACCCAACAAAATGTTTGACAGGGGGCCCATACAGTCATTGGCACAGTCCACCACCACCACCACGGAACATTCCAACCAAACTGGCATTTTACACATCATAGTAAGTGGCATTGCACTTATGTTGTGGTGCAGTTTTGGAAAACCTCATGGCACCATAATAGTGAGACAACTCCAATTGTCTACAGACTGTAATACTAGTAAAAGTCATGGGCCCATTTTGTTGTAACCAAACTACCTCTGTGCTCTATGTTTAGAGATACAATAGAAGTAAGCATATCTAAGCACCAAATATAACTTCAAGATGGCAATGTGCTATATGTGTTCAGAGACAAATGGGCTCTCCCAGACTACTTCAGTTTCCCTGAAGTCCTCCTCTGCATGTTGAGCTATCTAAATTTGTCTTCATTAACTCATCATAATAGAAATAGATTCATTTTTGTTTGAGCATTTAGGGTTGGCAGAGGGCCCATACAGTCATTGCGCCACCCCCCCACACACATACACGCCACACACACATACACACACCCCACACCCACACCTCCCCCCACACACACACACACATACACCCACACACACACCCCACACACACACCCCCACACACACACACCCCACACACACACACACACACACACACACACACACACACACACACACACCACACACACACAGTACCTGGATAATCCTCTTCTGTCTGAAACTGGAGGAATGGTAATAATTCCTCCTGGGCTGGCTGCTACACCGCCCCTTAAGAAAGTCCAGATAAAGAGCGGCAGCAAAAAAACGGAAATGAGCAGTGAGAAAATGAGGTGAGGTCGCACAAAAAGTCAGCAGGGAATCGGACGCCAGGGAGTGGGGGAAAAGACTGCTCAGCTCAGCGCTCAAACAGACCAAGTCAGCTAAAACCAGAAGCCCAGAAAGATCACAGCAGCAGGCACTCGTAGCAAAGTGCTGGGTTCAGGTGGGTTCTCACATGACAGATGACCGGTGCTCTGCTCAAGACCGTCAGACACTGCTCAAGGGCTCTGGCCTGGCTAGCTCTAGTCTCACTGTTAGCAGCTGTCTCCCTCCCAGGCTGGCAACCAGCATCTGGCAATGAAAGCAGTCAGTTTCCTCTTCTTCTGGGCTCCTTCTCACTCTGTGACTAGCAGATGTTCCTCCTCCTGATCCTGCAGCATCTGTGCTGGCAACAAAGCTCCTTCCAGGCTCCAGCGGCTCCTCACTGTATTTAACTGCTGGTGGCTACCCGGCTATCGATTCCCGGCTGAGTGGTTAAGTTCCACACCAACCGACATGGACAGAATTGGGGCAGCGTGCTCTCGGCTATCTCCTGAAAGTGAGCAAGCAGGCAGGCAGGACTCTAGTCTTGACATGCAGCACCCCTCTTCTCGATCCCGAATCCTGGTTCCTCTCTATTCCGTCTCTCCAACTTAAAAGAACTGCAAGCAACAGACAGAGTTGCTGTTTCAAGAGGCATTTAAAAAGGCTGCCCCTCACTAGCCATGCCTCCTTTCCTTACCATTCATTTCTCAATCATCATCAGGTTCACTGGACTGTGGGCGTGTCAGTATGCATATCATCACTTTAGACTCCATCCACCACCTACACCATCACCACCCCCCCCCCCGGGAAAAAGCTTGTAGGAGATTTAGTGGCTGGGAAAGCCTGCTAAAAAAACACAAAGAAATTCACTGACACACCAGCGGCTCCTGCTACCCCCACCATGTCGGCAGCACATATCAGTGGCTACGCCCGGCCCTTGGTAGAATGCCTCCCTTGCCCGGTTCCAAGCGCCTATGCTGCCTGCGGTGGAAGCCAGCCCCAAGGAAGCACCTAACCATAGTTTAGTTTATTGCCTGAAGTATTCGAGGCAGCAAAATGGTCCGGGTGGTGCTGGCCCCACCCTCCGGCTCTGCCATTGAGTAGAAACAGAAGTTCAAAATCAACACACACACACTGTACACTTTCAGCACAAACTCTCACTCTATCACTCACAATTCACCAAACTATATATATTACTGTATATTTCTCTCTCACACAGTTTCTCTCTCCTACTGTCTGTCTCTATCCTACTACAAACTGCAGGAAAAGGATGTAGATTCAGTAGCTTCCTGTCTGAGTACAGGCACACATGTGACCTGCAGTCTGCTTCAGAGAGCAAGTCATGTGACATGCCTTTCTTCCTAATTTTGCCTTAGTTAAATGCTAAGGCAAAACTTAGCAGCAGAAGCGAAATTTACAGATGGAAATTCACTGTATGATATAGGTGAAATTTCGCACAACCATATGGGTGAAATTCTGCCCCAAGGCCATAATTTCGCTAAACGTTTTGCAGAGCGAAATTGGTGATTTCGCCAGAATTTCACCAGTGAAATTAAATTTCATTGCATCTCTATTGGCAACATTCAAGGCTCTTAACTTACATGTCTGTCTGTCTGTCTTTGGTTACTCTGTTTCTTTGATATAAACATCCTTTCCAGTCTGCAATTACCTTTGAATTGTTTGAATTGCTTTCTAGCATGTTTTACTTTTTTATTGAAATTTCTCAATTTTTTTTGTTCTGAGCTGACCACTTCTGAAACTGCAACATTGAAAGCAGAAAGGCACACTGAGCTGAGGCTCTTTTCCAGGTGTCACCCAGGGAGAAGGAAGACAGATACAAACAAAGGGAGGCAAAACATTAACATAATGACAGATATGCATAATACAATTTGTGGACATTTTTACATACATTTGACTAAATAAATAAATGCAGCAAAACTGATAACGTACAGAAGCAAGTGGGCATACAGAAGACTTGACTTGCTAGTACAGGACCATAGGGAGGAAGAAGAGGCTAGGAGGTTGGGGGACAGCAGTAAGGAGCTCCGGGTATGGGTCTGAGCAGGCACTTTAGGGCAGGGAAGGAATGGGTATGATATAACCAAAGAAAGCATGGCAACCCCTACATTTCTTTCTTTTGCTGTATTCACAACCATATTCTATGTGTATCTAGAAAAGTTTAATGAAAATAACATGAGATTGACATTTTTTTTAATTAAAAAAAATACAAATATTTCCCCCATTTTTGGGAATGATAGTCAAGAGGCTGTCATATTATTGGCAATCTACTCTTTATTTTTTCATTTGTGGAAAGAAGTGAAGCAAACATCATGACAAAGGATGTGTCCTTATTTCACTTTTTCATTCACACTCATTTTGACGCCTAAAACATGGATGTTACAAGTACGTAAAACATTCGGATCACTTATATATTTTTTCCATAAAGAAGAAGTAAGTCTCACCATGTAAGTTTAAAACAAGCATGGCAACCCATATTTATTGTTGTATATTTTAAATGTTTAGATAACCATCATGTACAGAGCAAAACATTATGAATTTGGCATTGGGTTGCTGAAACACCAGGGAATGTCCTTAAGTGGTAAACAAGTCTCAATACTGCCCTGCTAGACATCCAGTTGGCCTGCATTTGTACAGCAGTGCACTGAGTCCAGTCCTCCTATACATGAACTGCAGGGAGTTTGCCTAAAAGCTGCTTTGCTTCCTCCGCATGCCTTATAGAATGATGAAGTGCTGTACACATCACATAGGTTATTAATGAGTTATAGATCTTGTGGCTCCCAGCATGTTAGCCAGGCTCACATTTTCTGGTCTGTCCCAGTCTTAATCCTTTTCCCCAGGTATTGTCTGTCTGGAAAGAGATCTTTATTCTAGATGACTTGCTGATGCCGTCTGTCTTATTTTTGGCCTTAGCCTCTTCCTTGTCTGCTAATCAGATCGTGTACTTGGCTGCAATGTTGCTTTGCTACTGAGAAAATGTTTTCTAAAAACTGGCTCCAATCTGATTACAACAGTGGTTCTCAAATGGTGAAGCCAGCCTCCCTTGGGAGGCCCCAACCTGTTCCAGGGGAGGCTGAGTCAAGTCTGAAAAAGTACAGTATATAAATTCTTAGTTGTAGATATTTTTTATGAAAGGATGAGGCAAACTGAAAGAGGATACTAGTAGGTGAATTTGTGTATGTATTTACAAATCAGTGACCAGGAAAGTCACACTGAGCCATGGCTCATTTCAAGTATAGCCGGGGAAGGGTGGGCAGTGAATACAATTCAAAAAGTAACTGCAAAACCGTCAAGCAATACAAAATGAACAACAGCACAAACAAGCAATGAACAAATCATGAGAGCTAAAAATTGACAAATCAGACTGGTGGCATAACAGACAAAAACAAGGGTTAAGCAGAGAGGTGCTAGGAGCAAGAGCAGGAAGGAGAACTCAGATACATGAGAAGTTGCTTAAGAGCAGGGTAAGAGGAAGAGGCAGAGATGGGTAGGAAGGTTATTCCAGATAGAAGGGAAACAGATGGTGAAAGCAGTCTGACCCCTGAAAGCATTGCAACAAGGGTTAATAATGGTTTGAGAGTCAAAATAGCAGAGCAGATAGGCTGGCCTATGGAGAGGGTTACAAGTATGTGTGTGTGTGTTGGGGTGGTACAAGGAGCTGAATAAATCATGCCTATAAAATGGTCATATTCAACAGTCACCCTGACCCCCTTTCTCTTCAAGCCTCCCTGCAGCGCTCCTTCACTGAGGTTGAAGCTTGCTTCTCGGATCACTGCCTTGTCATGAACTACAAAAAGGCCAAGGCCCTGCTCTTCACCCACAGACAAAATGAATACAAAAACTTTCCACTCACCATCCTCAACTCCAAGGGCTCCCCACTTGACCTGGTACCGACCTTTAAATACCTAGGCATCACCCTTGACTCCTCTCTCAATTTTAACGAAAACACATCAATCTCCTCTGCTCTGCCGTCAATGCTAGAATAGGGCTCTTGTATAAGCATAGGTGTTGCCTGCCCCAAAATGCCTTAAACTTTGCTGTGACATCTTTGGTGAGCTCACTTATTGACTATGGGATTGTCATCTATGGCTCCATTGACCCCACCGCCCTACGCTGTATTAAGGTCTCTCTAAATAAAGCCTGCAGACTTGTCACAGGATGTGACCAGTGGACCCATACCTGTGAGCTCTACCGTCGCACCAACTGGCTTAACTTCAATGGACGGCTCAGATATCAGACCTGTCTCCTTGCCAGAAAGCTCTCACTCTGATCCTCCCCCCCGGGACTTCGCCATCTTGTGCAGCACTCCACCATACCCCAGACAACTTGAAGCTTTCTGTCTGCCCCTCTTTTAGTACCCTGTTACAGGACTTCCCTAGGCCAATGCTCCTTTTTCCACAGGGACCCCCTCTGGTTTAATGAACTACTGCCTGCTGTCTATCTGGAGCAGCGTCTAGGCCCATTTAAATCCCGACTCCGCTCAGAAATTCTCTCCCATTCCTACTGCGACTATGCCTAGTCCCCATCTGCAATGTGGACGCAAGTCACCCACAACTCTCCCCCACTTTCCCTTTGACCTGGGGTCTGTCTCTACTGCTTGACCCTGCTGAAATTGTAACCAGACTGTAGTTTATTGATCACTGTCTTTTGATACTGTAACCATTGTTGTTTACTGCTCACTGTCTGACTCAGGCTGGATCTCTCTGCCCTTGAATTTTGTTACTTGTCCTCATTTCAACATTGTAATATTGCTCTGTTCTTGTCTTTCTTGTCCCCTGTTATGTTATTTCATTTTTGACGTGGAGCCTTTGCAAAGGAGTCCTTGACTCAAAGGTTGTAATTCCGATTCTTTCAATAAATAAACAAAATAAAATAAATGAGAGACAACTACTCAAAGGGGTTTTACTTTACTCCTGGTGTACTGTGCCAAGTATGCTATTTTTCTGTGGGGAGGCCCAACATTATTTCAATATTTGGAGGAGGCTCAAGATCTTTTCAATGGCTTGGGGGAGGCTCACTATGAAAAAGTCTGACAACTAGTGTTACAATCATTGCGAGATGGCACACTCTGTTCAATCAAATTTATGCCATAGAAAAGCTGACATATCATTCAGAACAAATCAGATCTGTTTCAGGACTGCTTGCTTCTATGGGTGCATTATATATCTCCCAGGCTCCCGGTCTCCACCTTCCTTCCATTGTATCACATGGTAGCCCTAGATCTACCTAAATAGCACTTCAGACTCATCTGTGTACTTTGCTGCTTGATTTGTGTAGCTGCTGTCACATCTTGTTGTTCTCTTTATTTGGCGTGTTTGTCTTATACAAAATTTATGCAAAAATGCAACTTCTAAATAAAGAATTTAAAAATGGATTTTAAGATATGTGCCCAGGTTGATTAAGTTTCCATTAAAACAGTAAAATTTGTTAGTCACCATATTGTTGTTGTTTTCAGCATTAATTTTTTGTTGTTTTTGTTTTCCTGGCAAAAATATCAAGAAACCCATTTTTCTTTTCATTTTCTTTCATTCCCAAACCAAGATACAGGACTTTGAATATTTTAAGTTCCAACTACAGTGCCAAGCCAGCCATGAAAAAAAAAACTGAATATCTTGGTACATTGCTGTGCTGTTTGCCACTGAGCTCACAGTGCCCACCCTTAAGTGCAATCCATGATGGGGGGTGCAGGGATATCCTCCTTGAGTCCTTTTAGAATGCCCGCTGAGGTCACAACTGAACACCTTCCACAAGGACCAAGGGCATCCCTCTGAACTCTGGATAAGGGCATAATACCAGTCTCAAGTCTTAGCCAAATATGAACCCTTCTTGGTTGTTACACAAATGGGAAGGTCCAGGTGTCACACTCTCTTTGGGGGTAGCAGTGTGCTCCTGATTTCATCTTTTCCAACAGGACATGCAACAACCTGGTTCAAAATCCCTACAGACTTTTCCTTGAGCCTTCAGTATTCTCCCTATCTCTACCCAGATATCCCTTACAGACCCTTGCTTGATTCGTTGCTTATAGAGGCACCCATTAGCAATAACAGTTTGTCACAAATTATTAATAACTGTCCCACAATTCACACACAATTTAGAAATCTTGCTCAGGCAGTTTTGTGCAGTGTGGTCTGAATTGGTAGAATGATATTCCCCTAACTCTATGATTAGTTTATGATGTTGCTTAATTAGTCTGCTTTCATCCAAACAGTCCCCTGGAATGGGCTGACCACATGGCACAAACTGTTTTTTCCATCCAGTGACATTGTGGCCACCTTTGAAGTGTCCTTTTGACATAGGTGAGTCAGAACATGGGGCCACATTGTTGTTGTGGTACCATGGTCCAGATTCAGGCTTCTGATATTTTATAATACTTTGGAAGAATTTACTTTATAATTTGTTATAAATCTGTATAAAGTGATTAACAATTTACATATTTATTTGCCAGTATGGTAAAATCACATTTGGAATCCCATACAAAGCTGTTAGGAGTTTGCCATTTATATAGCAACACTCCCAAGTTTTTTACTAAGAGCAGATTTGGCCCCATGGCGCATGACACAAGAAAAAGAGATCAGACACACTGATTTCAAATTCCAAAATCTTGAACTTAGTAATGATCAATGAGAAACAGTGTTTTTGGGAAAAGGGGCAGAGCCCTGGCTTTAAAAAGTGGTGTGGCACAGTAATGGTGCCCATAGACACACTGAGATGCCAGAGTAGTGTAGGCATCCACAAGAAAGCGGTTAAGTGAAAACTCTTAATAATACACACGGTTAAAAACTGATAACAGATGCAGTTTATGTATTTATTTATTAAATTTTGATGACCGGGTAGGCCCATTGAGCCATGAAGGTCCCTTTTTCAGGGGTGACCAGGAGATTACATTACAGAGTGAGAAACACAGATGCAATTGGTTACAGAGTAAGTACAGATAGTTAGTAGGTTACACGCCAATGGCAATTTTTCTGAGTCATTTAGATAAACCAGCTATGATAGAATGATAAGAACCTAGCCTTGAGGTCTATTAGGGTGACATGAGGCATTTGGAGAACAGAGGTGAACAAGTGAGGGGGTTGGCTTAGGATTGTGAGGTGGGGCTATCAGGTGCTGTGACAGTGACAGATGCTGGTCTCGGTCATGTGGGCCTTGAGCCTAGTGTGAAAGTTAGGAAGAGAGGGAGCTTCCTGTACTGCAGGTGGAAAATTGTTCCACAGGTAGAGGGCAGTGTAGGAGAAGGATTTGCCACCCCGCATTAGTCCTAACCCAAGGAATTTCCATCAGAGTCTGACCTGAGGTCCTTTGCCTCCGAGGGTTGTGCTTGTGAATGATTGTTCCTTTGAGGCTAGGTGGAGCAGCTCGGCTGAGTACCTTATTCACCAGACAAAGCAGAGGGTACTGTAGCCGAGAAGTGAATGAAGGCCACTGTAATTGGGCCAGCGTATCACAGTGGTGTCTTCTAGAATGACCCTGAGTTGTGAACCGAGCTACCTTGTTGTACAGTATCTGTAGCCGGTTGAACTCCTGCTTGGCGTGTATGGTCAATTAGTCCGGACAAAATGTCGTGGTCAAAATAACTCGGACATTTCATCACGGGGACAAAAAAAAGCCGTACATTTGGTCAATGGCATAACTCATAGATAGGTAGTTAGGTTGCCGGAAAAAATGATAATTGGACAAATAGTCGCAGCATTACCTGTCTTCATCCAGCAGTCAATCAACTAACTTTTCTGCTTCCCCTTTACGGCCATTTGCTAGTATTTACATTTATCATTTATTATTCATAGAGCTGTGCTGACTCTGTGCTGACCGCAAGTTGTGGTTCGATCCTGGGACGCATACTCAGCAGCACAGTGCTTGCCCGATTTAGGCAAAGCAGAGAGAAAGCTACCAGGGAACAAACAGGGTAGGGACAATCGGGGGAGAACCGGCAGGTATCGAGACATGCTCCACTGATGGAAGCAGAATGGGAGAAAGTGCCCTCACATCATTAAACCATTTTTTCTTCTGGAGTGTAGCAAAACTTATACCTGGTCACCATTCCCAGTACTGCATCCAAGCATTTGCCTGCTTCAAGACCAATATTGCTCATGCTGTCAAATTTGTCCACAAATCCAGCCTCAATCTGGATTAGGTGAGTGATTTTTCACTCCCAGCATCTGCAGTGTCTCCTCAGACACCTCCTTCATAGTGTTCATATTGTCGCCGTACATCAGCGGACAGAATGTTGCGGGTATCTGGTTGCGGTGGCTACACTGTGCCCGCTACCTGTTGTACCGGCCACAAGATTACATTTCGACGAGATCTGCACTACGGTTTGACTGTGACTAATTCTACCACTACGAATCGACCGTATGCCCCTGCTTGGACATGCCCTGTAATACGGGGGCAGCATAAGTAAGTGTTGGGAGCAGGACACTAGAGGCAATTGTGAGTCTAGCTTCTGGGATAAGCTGGCCTTTTAATCAGTACAGGAATCCAAGTTTGCCATGGATGGTCCTGGTTACTTGGTCGACGTGGGTCTTGAGGTGAGACCGTGGTCAATTGTTAGCCCTAGGTATTTTAGGGAGTCCACCACATCAATGCTTTTACCAGCAAGTGAGTTGAGCTGTAGGGACTTGGTCCTGTCTAGTCCAAGGGATCTGAGACCGAACAGCATGGCTTTTATTTTGCCTACATTGAGGACCATTCTGTTTGATATTAGCCAGGCCTCAAGAGTCATGAGGTCAGCTTGGAGGGGGGGACCTAGTGCAGACAGATTGTCCAAGGAGCAGTAGATGACTGTGTCGTCCACATATTGAATGACTGAGCTACCCCTGCAGTGGAGGTTTAGGTCATTTGTGAACAGAGAGTACAGGAGGGGACCAAGGACTGAGCCCTGTGGTACTCCTTCCTTTATGGGTAGTGGATCAGACAGTGAACCTTTCCAAATGACCCTCTCTGTGTGGCCAGATTGATAGCTCTCGAACCACTTGAGGGCCAGAGGGTCTAGACTGATTTTGTCTAGCTTTATTAGCAGAAGGTCATTATCCACAAGGTTGAATGCCTTGGACAGATCAATAAAAACTGCACCTATCTGTTTCCTTGTGTCCTTTACTCTGAGTACATCAACTTTGAGTTTTTTGAGGGCAGTGTCAGTGCCATAGTTAGTTCGAAAACCATGCTGGGATGGGGCTAGGAGCTGGTAGGACTCTAGGTATTCATGGAGTTGGCCATATACAAGCCTTTCTAACAGTTTTACAAGGGTACAGAGCAGGGAGATAGGCCTATAGTTGCTTATGTGTTCTCTTGAGCCACCCTTTTGGATAGTGACCACATTTGCCTGTTTCCACTGGTCTGGAACAGTTCCTTCCAGTAGGGATCTATTGATAAGGAATATCAAGGGTCTGGCGAGGGATTGGGCACCTTCCTTTAGTAGTCTGGAATTGATCTCATCAGGTCCTCCTGAGCCTTTGATTTTCAAAGCCCTTAGAAGAGTTAGGACCTCTTTAGTCTTGACCAGTCTCAGTTGAAATGAGGGTCTGTTTGAGCAAGGAGGCTCAGTCTTGTTCTGTGCCAACGCTGAAGGGGGTGGTCCTGTCTTGTATCCACTGAGGTTGGTGAAGTGGAGGTTGATGGCTGAGGCGATTTGTGGGCCATCACTCATTAGCTGACCATTGACCTTAATTGGGCCTGGTTCCACCTTGGAGTTGCACCTAAGCAGCTCATTAATGTGAGACCAGAAAAGTTTAGGGTTGCCTAAGTTGTTTTTTTGGAGGTGAGTAATGGACTCCCTTTTTGCAAGTTTGGTAGACCTCTTGCATTTGTTTCTTAGTGATTTGTATGCCACGAGATCGGCAGGGAGAGAAGAGTGCCTGAACTTCTTCCAAGCCTTGTCCTGACTGATCATCAGGGCTTTTATAGTCAGGGGGAAATCCACTTATAGCAGCTTCCCTTTGATCTGAGTTTTTTAAGTGGGGCATAGAGGGTGGCTGCATTGACAAGTGAGTCATGGAAGTATTCCAAGGCCTCGTCCAAGGTAGGGAAGAGCCGGATGGGGCTCCAATCCAGGTTACTGAGGTGGTCGTTGAATTGTGCCTCTGTGAAATTTGAGTAGTCATGGGCAGTGAGTATCCTAGGTTGTACCTTAGGTGCTCTATTCTTCTAGATGCAGAATATAGGGGAGTGGTCACTCAGAGCATTAGCCATTAGGCCGGCTTTCTGGATGTTGAGAGGGTTTGACACCAGAGCACAGTCCAGGATGGTGTGGTTTCCCATTTTATAGTTTAGTCTGGTAGGTTCTGAGATAACCTGTACCAGGGTTGCCTCTTGGGTCACTGCCACGGGGGCCTTTTTGGGGTCATGTACCCAGTTCAGGTTGAAGTGTACCAGGATAAGGCGCTCCGTAGAAACATCTTTGACTGTAGTTTTTGTGATACCCTCCAGGGATTGAAGAGCAGTTTTAGGAGGATTGTAGACACAACCTATTGTGAGGTGCTTCACATGACCAAGGGTAATGTGGATGAATATTGATTCACCATCTTGGTTGTTTTCCTGGTTCAGCGGCAGGTGCGACACCATAAGGGTGTCCTTGGCATAGATTAGTACACCACTGCCTCTCTTACTCACCCCGTCCTTCCTGTAGGTGATATATCCTTGAGCCATGACCTCATGATCTAAGATGTGGGCCTTAAGCCAGGTCTCTGAGATGGCAAGGATATTGGGTTTGTAGAGATCAAGCCAGCCTTGTACATCTTGAATTTTTGGTCTGAGGCTACAGACGTTCATGTGCGCTATCCTCAAACCCTTGGAGGATATCCAGTGAGGGTCCTGGGGAGAAGATATTAAGAGATTGCTAATTGGAGTGCCCGGGTTGGGCTGTATGTCTTTTGCCTGGAGCAGTAGCACAGCCAGCAGACAGAGTAATTTTGGGCTGATCAATGGATTGGATAAATACGGAGCCTCCTGCTTGTAAATGCAGTGTCCTATAGTATATGCCTCATCTTACCAGCTTGTGGGCTATCAGAAGGGCACGTGTGCTAGTGTGAGACATCCCGCAGTATTGGCCCATTGGAGGGGAGTCATAGTGAGGGGGACTCTTGATGTCTGGGTCACCTTGGCATATGATCCTGTCCACCCAGAGGAGGGACAGTATATAGAGTGCAGCCAGAAGTACTCCCCTATTAGGGAGTAAGGAACTGGGCTTATTTGCACTGCACATCTTGGGGTAGGGTAGGCCAGGGGCTGGGGTATGTCCCCCTGGAGCCATATTGGGAGACCAAATTATGCCCTGTATTAAATGGGGGGGTGCAAAAACATGTCAAAGGCACATTAATATGTAAAGGATATGAACCCTAACTGGTAATGGCTAACAGACAAATTTTGGCTTAGATTGACACCTTACTGTATATAGAATGAGTGGACTGGGCTGCCTTATCCTGTTAAGTGAATCAGCTAACATCAAGCAGTTCACACTCAGGAGTAACTGTCACAGTCTGTTTGTGCTATCCCTTTGTGAAGCTTAGGAATGGAACTTATGGAAAATCATTGTCGCTGTAATGAGTTAGCAACAAACCTTACACATTCAAATGTTATAGTAGCAGTTATTATTTGCTGTACCTTGGAGAAGCTAGGTGAGGGAACTAGCCTTACTTTCTTGCCTGCAGGGTTGCTATAATTTGATGTACAAGCAGTCACAGGAGAATTAAGCACAGCTTATCATAATACAGTATACATAATTCATTACAAGCAGGTTCAAGTTTAGTTTTTCTTTCCTCAGTAGAGAAACACTTCTCAGCCCAGTTAACTATTATAGGGAATCAGAGTGTAATAGCATCAGGACAAATGAAAGGCACTGGCACAATGTGTCAGCTGTTTTGTTAGGCTTAGGCTATCAAAGAGGGATGGTTGTAGTATATCCTAGCCTTTCGCCCAGCTTACTGGCAGTGGAAGAAGGTGACCTATCTTTCGTTAAACTGTTAGGGTGGGCACAACAACAAGGTTTTATTAAGTGTTAAGGGCAGGCTCACTTATAACAGCAGGACTAATGTCAGAGCTCTAGGCACTGTTTGTCCCCAGTTGAATTAGGCATAGGTTGGCTAGAGGGACAAGGATTTAGGTAGAGAGAAGGAGGTTGTTTAGCCTAGCCTACTGCCCAACTACTGGCACTGGAAACTTAGCAACCAGGCTTTTGTTGAGAACTGTTAAGGGCAGGCACAGTAAAAAAGCTTATTTAAAAACTGTTTCAGACAGGCGCAATAGTGAAATTATTGGAATGACTGTCTGGTCGTCAGGGGCTAGTGGGTGTGGCCTGTGAGTATTTAAGGGGAGGAGGGAATGGGGTGGGGAAGAGGGAAACATTCGTCCCTGGTTCTCCGCTATCTCTGACTAGCTGCACAGAGCAGGTAGTCAGCAATTCAGCTCTAAGTATGTCACTGGGTCTCAGCTCCAAGAAGCCACAAAGAAACAGGTACTCGATAACTCCAACTTTTGAATTTGTCCCTAGAGTCTCCACTCCACAAGTTCCAGGCTTCCTTTTTTTAAAAAAAAGAAAAGGATAATGAGTCAAAGGCAGCAAATGGGTTCCTGCTCTAGAGCAGGGGAAGTTTTTCTTTTTAAAGTCTAAGTTCAAAATTCAGCAGATGGGCTCCTGCTCAGGAGTAGGGGAAGGATAGCTTTGTTGATTGCGAGGGAGGTCTGCCTGGCAAAGAGCAATAACCCGGTGCCTCAACCCCACCATTCTCTGGAAGTCCACGGTTCTCGTGGGGCACCCACTTGCAGAGGGGTAACCCTCTCCTCCCGAGTTCAGCTTACAGCAGGCTGCAATTGTGAGCTGCAGGGCTCCCTTCAGGCCTTTGTAGAAGCCTGATCAGTAGCGTCACAAACCAGAGGGGTCCAATCAGATGCTGAGGTAGGGTATTTGAATTTCATGCTCAAACTCTCTGTCTGTGGAAGCAGAAGATCTGTGTCCTGTTGCCCAGCTGCTCCAAGTTGTGAAAAATTAACCCCTGGTTCTCCGCTCGCTCTGACTAGCTGCACAGAGCAGGTAGTCAGCAATTCTGCTTTGAGTATGTCCCTGGGTCTCAACTCCAAGAAGCCACAAAGAAACAGGTACTCAATAACTCCAACTTTTGAATTTGTCCCAAGATTCTCCGCTCCGCAAGTTCCAGGCTTCCTTTAAAAAAAAAAAGAAGAATGAGTCAAAGGCAGCAAACAGGCTCCTGCTCTAGAGCAGGAGAAGTTTTTTTTTTAAAGTCTGAGTTTGAAATTCGGGAGACGGGTTCTTGCTCGGGAGCAGGGGAAGAATAGCTGTGGGCATTTTTAATGCAGACAAAGGAAAGACTGTTTCAAAATTAAGCTTAAAGTGGGAAACTGAGGTGAAGTTAATGAATGATAAAACAATGTAATAGTGCAAGAAGAAAAAAACACTACCCAGTGCTATACTAGTAGAACATTTAAAGGGAAAAGATAGCAATATTAGTAAATGTTAAGAGAATTACAAAAAATCTTACAGCGAGACTGCATGAATTAGTGAATGTTCAATGAAAATAGTTATATTTACAACTTACCCTTTTTTGTTAGGTATTAAATTAGAAGAAACCAGGAGTTTCCCTAAGATAATAAAACTTTTGTAAGTTTTGAAATCCTGGCCTACATGCCCTAACTGGTAATGAATTTAAAGTTTATAAAGTGTTGGCACCACCTAAAGATAGCGAGTAACATGACTAAAAGCATGTTGTTTTTGGAATTTATTTACAGATTGTTAAAAACAAATAGGCCCTTGATACCTTTATAAAAAATATAAGTACGAGTTGTTTTCTACAATGAACAAAGTCATTTTACCTTCATTAAGGATCTATTTCTGTAAATAAAGCAAGTTGAACCTTAACAAAGCTGAAAAATATATATTGATATCCATAATAGGTGAACAAGTAACATATGTAAATTATGTAGAAGGGAAAAAAAGTTGTAAAGAATGAAGCATGCTCACTAACCAGGTGGGAACAAATTTATTTTATTTTAATACTGAGTACTGTAGGAAAAGTTCACAATGGTGTTCTCCTTCAGTTTTGTGTGCATTCCAGTTAATAACTAAAGGAAAATTAGTCACTAAGATATTTGATTTAAGGGTTATTTTCCTTTTATAACATTAAGATATGATGTTTGATTAAAATTAATTGTTAATGTGTACCATACACAAGTAGCCATAAGTAATTAATTGAAATTTACAAAACATTTATTTGTTAATAACAGATTCCTGAAGAAGCAGTGTGTTTAACTGTGAAACTTCGATGGTAATAAACTACTTATAGAGGCACTGACAATCAGTAGTATTCTATTTATTAAAACATTAACTGGTGAGTGGGTCTAATTTCTCCAAATCTGGTTGCTTTCCTTTGGGGTTATTTGGAGACAGATCCCTCGTGGTGATTATTATCTTTACTTTTTCAGACACTGAGTGGGCCACACCACCAACCTGTGGTTCCCTTGCAATATATATCTCCCAGGCTCCCTGCCTCCACCTTCCTTCCATGTTCTCACATGGCAGCCCTAGATCTGCCTAAATAGCACTTTAGACTCATCTGTGTACCTTGCTGCTTGATTTGTGTAGCTGCTTTCACGTCTTGTTGTTTCCCTTTATTTGGAGTGTTTGTCATACAAAATTTATGCAAAAAAACTTCTAAATAAAGAATTTAAAAATGGATTCTAAGATATGTGCCCAGGTTTATTAAGTTTCCATTAAAGCAGTAAGATTTATTAGTCACCATATTGTTGTTTTTAGCATTAATGTTTTTTTTTTGGTTTTATTTTCCTGGCAAAAATATCAAGAAACCAATTTTTCTTTTCATTTTCTTTCGTTCCTGAACCAAGATACAGGATTTTGAACATTTTAAGTTCCCACTACAGTGCCATGCCAGCCATGAAAAAAGTGGAATATCTTGGTACATTGCTGTGCTGTTTGTCACTGAACTCACAGTGACCACCCTTAAGTGCAGTCCATGATGGGGGGTGGCAGGTATAAAGGGATACCCTCCTTGAGTCCTTTTAGAATGCTCGCTGAGGTTATGACTGAACACCCGCCACAAGGACCCAGGGCATCCCTCTAAACTCTGGATAAGGGCACAATACCAGTCTGAAATCCTGTAGCCAGATATGAACCCTTCTTGGTTGTTATGGAAATGGGGACGGTCCAGGCATCACACTCTCTTTGGGGGTAGCAGTGTGCTCCTGATTCAATCTTCTCCAACAGGACATGCAACAACCTGGTTCAAAATCCCTACAGACTTTTCCTTGAGACTTTGGTATTCTTCCTATCTCTACCCAGATATCCCTTATAGACCCTTGTTTGATTGGTTGCTTATAGAGGCAAACTTAGCAATAACAGTTTGTCACAGATTATTAATGACTGTCCCACAATTCACACAGAATTTAGAAATCTCGCTCAGGCATTTTTCTTAAAAACAAATGTTTTTACTAAAATACTTACATGATAATCATACAGTTACAACTAAAAGATGCATTAATTTGGTCACAGAATAACAGAAATAAAAGTGGAAAATATACATGAAAAACTGCACTATAACTGTTATCTAAAATCTACCTTAAGTCCTTAGTGAATTGAAGTCCAAAGAAAGTAAATTAAAGATTCAGTTTCCTTTATACTGGCAGTCTTGCTTCTTGTATTGTCAGGAGAAGAGTGTCCCTTGTAGATGCTCAGCAAAAATGAAAGAGTGGCTCTGGCTCAATTCCTTATATAGCAGGAGGCACCCTGCAAAATCTATGTCTTGTCCTAAAAGGGTGGCCTTCTCTTTCAGGCCAGTAGATGTCATTATTGCACTTTCCTGAAATTGTCTTATTAAGGTTCTGACATCACAACTTCCTGGCGTATATAATAATCATGAACATGACTTACTCGGTGTTACTCGGTATTATACAATATTACAAGGAGGAAGTAGGCACTAGGCCCATCAAGACCACTTTCCCAACACTTATGGGGTGAATTCAACTTTTAACCCAGTAAGACCTTGTCCAGTTCATTTTTAAATTCTGTAAAGCTATTAATATCAACAATATTTTGTGGAAGGGCATTCCATAATGATGCAGCTCTTATAGTGAAACAATATTTATGTTTATTAGTCAGACCCTAGGAATGTGAATCTGCTTGTTATGACACCTTAGGTTGTTAAGTTTGTCCTCCATTTTGATGATGCTTATTTTGCATAGATCTTCATCATTAAGAATACTGAATAATAGAAGTTGGTCCCCACGATCTCTTCTACTTTGTAAGTCATACAATCCTAGATGCTCTAATCAATCCTTATACGGTAAGTTTTTTTACTGTGGGTATAAGCTTAGTTGTTTTCCTTTGTAAGCTTTTCAATAATTGTTTTATCTTTAATAAGATAAGGAGCCCAAAAAGAAACAGCATAGTTGGTAAGTGGGTGAACAAAAGGTTTATAAAGTGAGATAATGCAATGTTCATTTTTAGTGACGAATGATCTTTTTATTGCTGTTATAATATGATTACCAGTCTGAGTGACTTTTCTACAATGGTCACCCACTGAAAGTTGGTTGTTAACCATTACCCCCAGATCTTTCTCAGTTTTGACTGATTTAATAATGTTACCACATATAATGTAGCTGATTTTAGGATTTGTTACCCCAAGATGTAATACAGAACATTTGCTGACATTGAATGACATCTCATTAGTTACAGCCCTGCATTCTGATTTACTTAAGTCTTCTTTAATGCTTTGTATTTTGTTCTGTGTGTCCATCTCTGCTGATATTTTTGGATTATTGGCAAATTTGCTGAGATTATTGACAATGCCTATATGGAGATCACTGATATAAATACCAAATAGGGTAAACCCAAGGAATGAACCCTGGGGGACTATGCTAGTGACATCTGTTTTATAAGAAATAGTATCTCTTATCTTAACCCTCTGGGTTCTATTGTTCAATCAGCTGTCAATCCATTTAACTGTGTATTTATTAAAACCCAGAGTAATCATTTTGTTGATAAGAAGGTTGTGAGAAACCCGGTCAAAAGCCTTATTGAAGTCCAGGTAGAGTATGTCTACAGGAATATATCTACCTCATGCTCAAGTCTGTTTTTTAGGATTTTCTCTATTGTTTTACATATTATGGAAGTCAGGCTTATGGGACAATAGTTCTCAGTATATTTCTTATTCCCCTTTTTATGTATAGTGATGACTATGGCACTACACCAGTCATCTGGAACTACCCCTTCCCTGTAAGACTTACTGAAAATAATAGATAGCAGGTAAATTATTTGGTAGACAACTTGCTTTATCAAGTATGTATTTATATTATCCTGGCCAAGAGATTAATTATTTTTCTGTGTTAATATGACGGATTTAATTTCTTTTAATTTTAACTCATGGTAGGAGTCTTCTTTGATGACTACTGGATCATTCTCTTCCTTATTTGAGAATACTGAATCAAAATATTCATTAAACATATTAATAATCTCTATATTATTACTAACCTCCACCTCGTTTTTGTTAATAGCAGTTATTCTATTATCACTGGTTTTGTTTGAATTAATGTAGGCATAAAATGCTTTGGTGTTATCCTTGGAAACAGACATCTTGAATTCTATATTTCTTCTTTCATTCCTAATTAACTCCTTAGTTTTTTTTTTTAGTTCATTCTTATATACAGTTATACTGTCCTCAGTATTGTGTTCCTTGAGATTTTTAAAGGCCCTTTCTTTTCTTTTGATTTGTCTTTTAATCTTATTAGTTAACCATGGTGGCATTTTCCCTTTATTGTTCCAGCCCTTTTTAAGTGGTATACATAATCTTTTGAGTTCATTAGTAATGCATTTAAACAAATCCCAACATTCATTGGTATGAAGTTTTCGGAACATTTGGTCCCAGTTAAAATTCATTCAGGGCCCTTGTGATGTTGGCATAGTCACTCTTAGCATAGTCATATCTGTATAAACAATGATTTATATTAGTTTTGTGTTTGTTAATGCTAAATAGAATTGTATTATGATTACTGTTTCCCAGGGATCTGGCTATTTCAATATTCAAAATATCTAGGGGGAGATTTGTAAGTAAAAGATCCAAAATATTACCATCTCTCATAGATTTATACATCATTTGTTCAAGTCCTGATGTAATAAATGTATCTAGAAATGTAGATTCAGTTGCAGTGCTGGCTGTTAGATTACCCCAGTCTATGCCCGACAGATTACAATCTCCAACAATCACATCTGATTTATCTGCTACTTCTGTTAATATATTAATCATCTATTGATTATATTCATAGTCAGCTGTGGGTGGTCTGTAGAAATTACCGCAAGTTAATTTTTTCCCTTTTTGATATTCAACCTGTATACAACAACCCTCTGTGCCGTTGTCTTGACATGCTTGAAAGAATAATTCTGAGGACCTCAAGGTGTTCTTGACATAAATACATACTCCTCCCCCTTTCTTGATATTCCTATTTTTATAATAAAGGTTATCTCCTGGAATAGACTATGCCATAGTGAAGCCTCATCCCACCAGGTTTCTGTAATGGTGGCGATGTCAGTTTTCTTTTCAGAGTTAAAACTTTGATGTCTCAGTATAACACCCTGTAAGCTAATTCACAGTGTCCTGTCAAGAATGGCTATTTTCCCAAATCCTGTTTAACACATCCTGGGCTCTGAAGTGACAGCTTTACAACAGGGGATGGCTACTCTCCATTCCCTTAAGAGTTTTATTACTGCAGCCTCCCTCAATTGAGCCCAGAAGGTATCTCCACTCATAGAAGTGTAACTGCAGGCTTCCTGCTACTAAAAGCCTGTCATTCTCAGTTTATAGAGGGATGTGAAATGTTTTTGCAAGACAGTTCTCTCCCTTGAAGTGATTTGGCTTCCTGCCCAGCAAGCTTTCATATCAGGTCAGAGGAAGGTCAAACATTGTAAAAATCCAGTCTCTCTCTCTCTCTCTCTCTCTTTATGACCCTGTCATCCATTTTCCTTGTGACAGTTTAAATATACACAAAATATAACAGAATATAACACCATATATCTGTACATCTGACTGGCAGTGGCATAGCTCGCAACTTCCCTCCCTCCTAGACTGAATGGTACTACTGCATGGTAAGGTTTTCACAAATTATGCTGCTGTTTTACATGGTGAGATAGTCTGTCTGTGTTGGCATTGGCTGCTCCAGCCCTGTGGGTAATGTTCATATCATAGGCCTGCAAGGCAATACTCTACTTAAGAGATGACCATTTGTTTTACCCATCTGATTAAGCCTCACCAGGGGGTGATGATCGGTCTGTACCTCAAAGTGCCTCCTGTAGAGGTACAGCTCTAATTTCTTCAGGCCCATACCAGAGGAAGGCATTCCTTTTCAACCATGGAATATGCCTGCTCCCAGGGAAATAACCTTTTGCTAAGGTACTGTACACTATTGGGTAATCTTTTCCCTGATTAGAGGTCTGAATGAGGACTGCTCCAATCCTCACATCTGAGATATCTGTCTGGACTACAAATGTGTTACTGTAATCTGGATTGGCCAACACAGGGGATCTGCACAATGCCTCCTTCAGCCATGTGAAGGCTAGTTCACTCCCACTTTACCTTTTTGGGCATTCTTTTCTTTAGCAGGCCAGATAGGGGAGCTTCCAGGGTACTGTAATTTGGTACAAACTTTCAATAGTACCCAACAATCCCTAGGAAGCTTTTAACCTGCTTCTGGGTTTCAGGCCTGGGCCACACCTCTATTGCCACAATCTTGGCTTGATTTGGATGAAGCTGCCCCCACCCCACTACATGGCCTAGGTATGCCACCTCTGCCATAGCCACCTGGCACTTTTCAGCCTTGACAGTGAGCCCTGCCCTCTGTATCCTGCCCAGCACTTCCTTCAGGTGGGACAGGTGTTCCTTCTAATTGACACTGAAGATGGCAATATCATCCAGATATGCCACTGTGTATTCTTCAGTGCCATGTAACAGCTGGTTGACCAACCTTTGGAAGGTGGCAGGGGCGTTCTCCATTCCAGAAGGCATTACCCTGAATTTGAATAACCCTATTGGAGTGATGAAGGCCAACTTCTCCCTAACTCTGGCAGTTAACTACACCTGCCAGTACCCTTTTGTCAAGTCAGTTGTAGTAAGGTATGTCGCCCCTCCCTATTTGTTCAGTTATTCACCCATCCATGGCAATGGGTGGACTCCAGACTTTGTGACTGTGCTGGGTTCACGATAGTCCACACAAAAGTGAGTAGAGCCATCCAGCTTGGGAACAAGGACTATGGGTGAAGCCCAGGGGCTGTGGGATTTCCAGATTATCCCTAAATCCATCATTTCCTACACCTCCCTCCTAATGTCCATTAGGACATCCTAAGACACCTGATAGGTGTCTGCTGTATGGGCACTTGCATCCCCCTGTCTACATCATGTGTCGCTAAGGAGGTTCATGCAGGCTTGGCTGTAAACAAAGGGGCAAAGTCCTCTAAAACCTCCCTCACTTCCTGGTACTGTTCTGGGGTCAGCTGGAGTGACAGTTTGATTGCCTCCACAGATGACTCTTTCTTGCTTTCCTCTAGCAAGTTCAGTAGGGGGTCCTCTTCATCCATCCCCTCCCCAGGACTACACACTGCAAATACCATGTCATCCCTATTTGCATATGGCTTCATCCCTATTTGCATATGGCTTCATCATATTGACATGGTACATCCTATGGTTATGTCTCCTGTCAGGCAGTTCTACAATATAGTTCACATCATTTACCTGTCGGACTAACTTATATGGTCCTGCCCACTTGGCCTGCAGCTTGTCCTTCCAGACTGGAATTAGGACCATGAATTCCTGACCTACACTGCACAAGTGATCTCTGGCTCCACGGTCATACCAAATCTTTTGCTTCTGTTGGGCAGCTGACAGGTTGCTCTGGGATGCCCCCATAAGCTCCTTCAGCTTCCTCCTAAACATTTGGACATACTCCAGGATGGGAGTTCCCTAGGTGGTGTGCTTGCCTTCCAAGTATTCCAGGATCAAGTCTAGGGGCCCACATACCCTACATCCATATAAGAGTTCAAAGGGGGAAAACCCTGTCAACTCTTGGGGCACCTCCCTCTATGCGAACAACTGGTGGGGAAGGTATTTCTCCCAGTCCCTCCCATGCTGTTCAGAAAATGCTTGGAGCATTGATTTTAGGGTGCCATTAAACCTTTCCACAAGCCCATTGGCTTGTGGGTGATAAGGTGGCATGCATCTCTGCACCACCCCATACTTCTCCCATGAACACTTCATCAGGTCCAACATAAAGGTAACCCCTTGATCAGTGATAACCTCCTGCAGAAACCCGATACAGGAGAAAATCCCTAGCATGGCATCTGCCACTTTGTCCTAAGTGAGGAGAGTGCAACTGCCTATGGTTACTGGGTGGTGTAATCAACCACCGTCAGGATAAATGTTTTCCCGGAGGAGCTTCAGTACTCAAAGGTCCCACAATATCCAGTCCTACCCTCTGAAAGGGCTGCTTCACAATGGGCAAGGGAATTAGGGCAACTTTGGCTTTACTACCTGCCTTCCCTATTTGTTGGCACAGGTGACAAGACCTGCAATATTCCTTCACCTGCTGGGTGAAGTTGGTCCAATAGAAATTCTGAGCCAATTGCTGCATGGTGCATGCGATTCCCAGATGTCCAGACAGTTTGATATCATGAGAGATTTTGAGCAACCGCTCACGGTACCCCTTTGGAACTACAAGCTACCCGTCCATCACCCCTTCCTCTGTCCTCACATCCTGTGTATACAGAAGTCCATTGGCCCAAAATACTCTACATCTTATGTCACCTCCCTGTGTCTCATCAGATTCTGCACAAGCCCTAAACCTCTTCAAACTAGGGTCAGTTCTCTGAGCAGCTGCAAAATCTTCACATTTACTCACAGTATGGGACATGTCCCCCTCAGATCCAAAACTGGGGTCCACAGCTCTAGCATCAGGGCATTCAGAGTCACTGCCATCTCTAACCTTCAGACCATTTGTTACTCCTCCTTCCTTGGAGTAACCTTCTGTAGCTGTTTTGTGAACTGCTACTTGGGGACATCCTACCTTCCTTTCACTACTCTCCATTTCAGGAGACACAGGCTGTGGAATCAGCCTCCCATTTCTTTCCACAGGGGCTTCTATGGTGTCCAGGGAACTACAAGCTGTCTTTGCTGTCTGACTGTGGGTAACTTCACACACCACCCCCTTCTGGAGATTATTCCCTGTTATCACAACCAGGGAGAGGTTGTCTACCATAGCCACTTTTTGCACCCTCTCACCTGTCTCACCCCAGTCCAGGAGAACATTAGCTAGTGGCAGAGTTTTCTCCTTCTCGGTGAATCCCCTTACTGTTGCAAACTGATAAGGCATAAGCTGTTCAGGCACAACCAAATCCTCTTTTACTAAGGTAAGAGACACTCCTGTGTCCTTTAACCCATGGGTTTGCATCCCATTTCCGGTAACCGTATGTATGTTCTCCCTCAGGTTTATAGGCATGCTTTCAGGGATACTCAGTGCACCCAACTCTGTTCGAGCACCACCTTGTCCACCATATGCCTTTTAGGACACTGTTTAGCAAGATTCCCTGGCTGTTTACAAAACCAACAGTCATCATTTCTTTTATCTGAGAAATCCCTTTTTTGTAACCTGGGGCTTCCCCCTTTCTGTGGAGGCAGGGATGGTTTTAGCTGCCCTGAAGGTGTGCTTTTCCTTTTCTGCACTGCTGCACATGCTCCACTTCCTTTCAGAGCAGGCTTGTTCCTGGCATAGCGATCTGAGAGCTCAGCAGCCTGCTGTACTGTTTTAGGATCTCTGTCCTCTAGCCAGGTTTTCAACTGGGCTGGGCAAGCCCAAAAGAACTGCTCTAGCAACCTAACCTCCTCAATTGTTTTCCACAGAATTTGTGAACTACTCCCTCCCACCAACGTTTCAAAAACTGATGTTGCTTTGTGGTGAGTTCCTCATAGCTCATGTCAGGGCTTCTCTGGAGCTTATGGAACTTAACCCTGTATACGTCAGGAGTTAGTTCATACTTCTTAAGTTAAGCAGTTTTAAGTTTCTCATAATCTTGGCTATCATGATTGTTCATTTGGCCTAGCACCTCATATCCTTTACTAGTAAGTAGTGGGGATAGCTGGAAGCTCCAGGACTCCATGGATATTTTGGCCTGGATACAGACCTTTTAAAATGAATTCAAAAATGCATCCATATCCTCCCCCTCTCTAAACTCAGCTATTAATTTGGAGTTTAACTTATACCCCCACCCTGGAGTTTCAGGTCCACCCCTGCCACTTATCTCCTCTGCTGCTGGTCATTGAGTCTTATCTTCTCTAGTTCAAATTCCCTCTGGCACTCTTTTTCCTCTCTCTCAGCATCTCTCTGAAGCCAATTTTCTCTTTCCTCAGCCTCTCTCTGAAGCTGCTTTTCTCTTTTCTCTGCCTCTCTGCTGCTGCTTTTCCTACAACTCCATCTCGAACTTCCTCTGCTTGAATTCCATCTCCAATTTCCTCAACTCCAGCTGCAGCCTGATCCCTTCCGGCTCCAACTTTGTGGTGACCTTCCCCATGTGCTGTGGCCCAGGGTTACCTCTGGTCTCACTGTCCTCCTCCCTGGGACTGGACACTGTGATGTCCCTTGGCACTCCCACACCCAAGGTTTGGTCCTTCTCAGTCACTGGCTGTGACTTGAGGTCCTGGGCAGTCACTTGCTCATCAGCTGCCACAAGAGCCTCAATGAGGTTCTTTTTGGTTTGCCCCTCACACTGGTCCCCTCTTTCATGACGCAGCTACTTTAGGTGTTCTTCATTGTTTTCACTGCAAATGGAAACCATCTTCTTCCCTAACTACTGCTACACTAACTTACACTGAAAAAAAACAAACAGGTAGTGAATTTTACACTGTAACCAAATTATTTTTTTCCAAATCTATACCTTGATTGTGTGTGTAATGCTTTCAATTTATCAATCTGATTCACTGGCCTCAAATACAACTGTTATGCCTGTGTCACCAATATCTCTCAAATCGCAACACTATGCAATCTGATCTCTTGGATCCCAATGCTGTGCACCAGGTCTGTCATGAACCCACTCCTGAGGGTCAGGTCCACTGAGCTGACAGTGAAATCTGTGATGGGGGAACAGGGATACCCTCCTAGAGTCCTTTTAGAATGCTCACAGAGATCACGACTGAACACTGTCTTTCTTGGTTACTGATGTGAATGTCAAAGAAAAGTGTGTTGTACCTTGAGTAGCATCTACCAGCAGGATTTCACCAAACTTGGTTCATAAACAACAAAATAATTCAATCACACTCACAAAAAAACAAAAACAAGGCCATGGTCTTCTCGAGGACACACAGGAAAGGGACCTACTCTCCATTCTCCATCCATGATTTAGATGGCACTGAGTTGGAGCTAGTCTCTGAGTTCAAATATCTGGGCGTCTTCCTTGACAAACTTGTGGTTTGAAATCACAGAAAGAGCAGAACCAAACCACACAAAAACATGTATCCTGGATTTTAGGGGGGGCAGACTTTGGGAAAATGGGGAGATACCTGAAAGAGGCATTAAGGGGAATGGGGCAGGAATCAGGGGTTGAGGAACAGTGGGCAGTATTTAAAATGGGGATTACAAGAACAATAGAATTATGCATTAAGCAGGTTAGCAAGAGGAAAAGGAAGAGGAGACCATTATGGTTTTCCAAAGAGGTAGCAAAGAAAGTGAAAGCCAAAAAGATTGCATTCAGGAAATACAAAAAGACACAGGCAGAAGGGGATAGGGAGAAGTACCAGGAGAAGCAAAGGGAGACAGGGAGGTCAGTAAGGAAGCCAAAGCTCAGACAGAAGAACACATTGCAAAATCAGTGGGTAGAGGACAAAACCTTTTACAGGTAAATAAGTGAAAAAAGAAAGACAAAGGGAGGATAGTGAGACTGAAGGGGAGGATGGAGACTGCGTGGAGGATGACAACAGTAAAGCTGACATATTGGACAGGTATTTCTGCTCAGCCTTTACTGAGGAAGAGGAGGGTAATGGGTCTGAAGGGAGTACAAGGGGTGAGAATGGTGCAGAAATGGACACAAATCCCTTTACACAAGAAAGGGTCCTGAAGGAACTGGAAGTAATAAGAGTTGATAAAGCAATGGGGCCAGATGGGGTGCACCCAAGAGTCCTTAAAGAACTAAAAGAGGTTGTGGCTGAACCTCTGGCTATCCTGTTTAGCCGATCACTGGAAACAGGGGAGGTACCCAAAGACTGGAGGACAGCAGATGTAGTCCCTTATACAAAAGCAGGAACAAAGAGGAAGCAGGGAACTACAGACCAGTCAGCCTCACCTCAGTAGTGGGAAGATCATGGAAGCACTACTGAAGGAGAGATTGGTGGAACATCTGGTTGTCAATGGACTACAGGACCCAAGGCAGCATGGTTTCACCAGGGGAGGTCATGTCAGACCAACCTCATTGAATTTTTGACTGGGTGACTAGGGAGGTGGATCAGGGGAGGGCAGTGGACATGGCCTATCTGGACTTCAGCAAGGCCTTTGACACTGTGCCACATAGAAGACTACTACACAACTGGGGAATATGGGTGTGTGCAGGACAGTAGTGTGGTGGGTAGGTAACTGGCTGGGTGGCAGGACACAAAGGGTGGTGATAAATGGCTGTCACTCCACAGAGGGAAGAGTGACCAGTGGGGTACCACAGGGATCAGTGCTGGGACCGGTCCTATTCAACATCTTCATCAGTGACATTGCACAGGACCTAGAAGGCAGAATTTCACTGTTTGCTGATGACACAAAGCTCTGTAACAGAGTAGACACACCAGAGGGTGTAGACAGAATGAAAAGGGACCTGCAGAAACTTGAAGAATGGTCAGGGGTTTGGCAGTTGAAATTCAATGCAAAGAAGTGCAAGATAATGCATATGGGGCACAAAAACCCTGGCACAATATATCAGTTGGGGGTGAGGATATAGCATGCGCCAAACAGGAAAGGGATCTTGGGGTTATCATCTCTGATGACCTCAAGGTAAGAAACAGTGTGACAAGGCAGTAGGTAAAGCAAATAGGATGCTGGGATGTATAGGCAGGGGCATCACCAGCAGGAAAAGGGAGGTCAGAATTCCGCTATACAAGACACTAGTGAGGCTCCACCTGGAGTACAGTGTACAGTTCTGGAGACTATACCTACGTAAGGACATAGACAGGGTAGAAAAGGTTCAGAGGAGGGCAACAAAGATGGTGCATGGATTGCATCACAAGTCCTATGAAGACAGGTTGAAGGAACTGAACATGTACTCCTGGAGGGGAGGAGGGAGAGAGGGGATATGATAGAGACATACAAGTATCTCACAGGTAGGAACAAGGTGCAGGAATACACTATTTTTAAGCGAAAAAGATGTACCAGGACTAGAGGGCATGGGATGAAGTTGGAGGGAGGATGATTCAGAGGAAACATGAGGAAGAATTTCTTCACAGAACGGGTGGTGGACAAGTGGAACACCCTGCCAGAGGAAGTGGTGGGGTCTGAAACAATCACGGGATTTAAGAATGCATGGAATAGACATAAAGGAATTCTGGAGGTCAGGGGTTAGGGGCAACAGACTTCTAGGAAAACATAAACTGAACTTACAAGCTCAAATGGGCAGACTGGGTGGGCCATAGGCCCTTATCTGCCGACACTGTCTATGTATCTATGTATCTATGTAACATACTTTCCTTTGACACTCACATCAATTACCAAGAAAAGACAGTCCACCAGAGACTGGGTGCCCTATATAGGCCAAAAGGTTCATGACCACTGAAAATAAGAGGCTACTCACTCACAGTCTGCTGCTGCTGGCCATAGTTAATCATGGTTCCCTTGTATGTGCTGCTGCCCCTTCTGGGGCCCTTGCTAAAGTGTGCACTGAGCACAACAGTATCTTTTTCCTCTTGACTGACCTCCCATACTACACTCACCACTGCTATCTCTATAAATATGTTGCCTGCCTCTCTTTGAATGATCATCTTACCAACAGATTGGCAGTTTTCCAACAAAAGGTGGTACTTGGCAGAGTGCCCTTTTGTATCTCCTCCCTCTTCCCCCAGTCCACCAAGAAACTTGGGACTTGTTCCCAGGACAAATTCATTTTCTCACTCCACTTCAGGTGCACTTCTACAAAGCAAAGAGCTATTTCATACAGGGCAATTGGACCCTACAACCACTTCCTGCCCCTCTTTCCCTTGGAACATGTGTCCCAATCTTCAGCACCAATCTCCACCAATTACTGCAAGACAAAATGTAACTGTTTCCCATCTTGACTCTGTTACCCATGCCACATGTGATTGTACTGTGTACCTTCAGCATAACTTAATCTCTACCTATACAATGTAATTACTTTTGTTACATTGTTTAGCCAGTGCCCTTGCCCAGGCTAATTTGTGTTTTTTGCTTCTTGTTTTAAATGGTCACTTGTGAAACAGGCTATCTAGTTCATCTTGCTATCCAGTATAGTAAGCAGGAGTGTAGTCATGCGGGGTCACATGGAAACACTGACCCCACACTTCATATTGAGAGGGAGCACTACTCCCATACTTCTGAAAGTCTGCAATGATGTGTTTTTTTAAGCTTTTTACAGTTCTTGGAGTCAGCAAATGAACAGTTAATGCCAACTCTTCTGGACACTTGTCTGGCTGATTTTGACATGCTTGTGGAGGAAGAAATGGAACATCATGCAGTCTGCACATGTGTTGCAGTGACACACATGCAGCGTGCATGTATGCCATGCACCACAGTGTCTGCTGGAGAAGGCGTTGAGGCAATGCCAGCAAGGCATGCAATTCTTGAAGCAACATCCCATTGTGTTAGAGAGGAAAAGCAAGAGCAAAAGAAGAAGGAAACCACTTTGGTTCTCAAGAACAGTAGCAGAAAAGGCCAGAGTCAAAAGGCTGGCCTTCAGGAAATATAAGGAAATGCAGCGAGACAAACATAAGGAGGCATACCAAACTTCCCTAAGGGAAGCAGGGAAGGCAGTGAGGCAGACAAAGGCCCAAACTGAGGAAACACTAGCACAGACAGTAAAATAAGGTGACAAGACTTTCTATAGATACATTAGTGAAAGGAGAAAGTCCAGAGGAGGTATTGCTAAGATCAAAGGGGATAAGAGGAAATGTGAGGAGGAGGACCAAGGGAAAGCATCTATCCTAAATAGATACTTCTGGTCTGTATTTACTGAGGAAAAGGTAGGGCAGGGCCCACAGCTCAGCACCATGGACACAGGGAGGAGGGAGGTGTGTACTAGTCCCTTCACAAAAGAAAGGGCCCTACAAGAGCTCGCTAAGCTCAGGGTGGACAAGGCAATGGGACCTGATGGCATATATCCCAGGGTACTAAAGGAGCTAAGGGTGGAACTAGCAGAGCCATTATCAGGACTATTTAGTGAGTCTCTGAGCACAGGAGAGGTCCCAGAAGACTGGAGAAGGGCTCATGTGATCCCACTCCACAAGAGTGGTAGCAGGGAGGAGGCAGGGAACTGCAGACCAGTCAGTCTTATCTCAGTAGTGAGCAAGATTATGGAGGCACTCCTTAAGGAAAGGATAGTGCAACACCTGGAATCCATAGGAGCACAGGATCCAAGACAGCATGGATTTACAACAGGAAGGTCCTGTCAAACTAATCTCATAGATTTCTTCGACTGGGTAACCAGAGTGGTGGACCAAGGGGGAGCAGTTGATGTTGCCTACCTTGACTTCAGCAAAGCTTTCAATACTGTTTCACATAGAAGATTGATTAATTATCTGGGCAGGCTCAGGGTGGGTCAGAAGTTGGTCAACTGGGTGGCAAACTGGCTGGAGGTCAGAAAACAGAGAGTGGTGGTAAATGGTATACAGTCAGAAGATATGTAAGTCACAAGTGGGATACCTCGGGGATCAGTCCTTGGGCCCGTCCTCTTTAATATCTTCATCAGTGACATTGCAGATGGACTGGAGGGTAAGGTTTGTCTGTTTACAGATGACACCAAGATCTGCAACAGAGTAGATGATCCAGATGGGGTGGGCAGAATGATAAGAGATCTGGATAAAGTGCCAAAATGGTCGGAAGAGTGACAACTGGGGTTTAACGCAAAGAAGTGCAAGATCATGCACATAGGGAACAGAAACTCTGAAGCCACCTATAGGTTGGGATGGGAGTTGCTGGCAATCACAAGGGAAGAAAGAGACTTAGGCGGCATCATCATCATCACAGATCACCTGAAATCATCCAAGCAGACCACTGAAGCAGTAGGTAAGGCTAGAGGGATGTTGGGGTGTATTAGTAGGGGTATCACAAGTTGTAAAAGGGAGGTAATAATCCCTCTTTACAAGACACTTGTTAGGCCCCATCTGGAATACTGTGTGCAGTACTGGAGGCTGTACCTGCGCAAAGACAGTAACAAAATGGAGGCAATCCAGAGAAGGGCAACCAAAATGGTGCAGGGACTGCACCAGAAAACATATGAGGACAGATTAACGGAGCTCAATATGTATACCCTAGAGCAAAGGAGGGAGAGAGGTGATATGATCGAAACATTCAAGCGTCTTAAGGGCATTAACAAGATGAAAGAGTCTAACATGTTTCAATATAAGAAAAATAGCAGGACAAGAGGACACAGCATGAGATTAGAGGGAGGCTCATTAAGGGGGAATGTGAGGAAGTTCTTTTTCACAGAAAGGGTGGTGGATGCATGGAATGGCCTACCTCAAGAAGTGGTGGATATGAATACAGCACAGGGCTTTAAACAGGCATAAGAGAGTAATAAAGATTAGTATGAATAGATAGGCCACTGACAGAGTACAGGCCTATGGCACATTCATAAGGTAGAAAAAATGGGCAGACTAGATGGGCCTTGTGGTCCTTATCTGCCGTCAAATTCTATGTTTCTATGTTCAAGGCTTTGGGTGGCTAGTTTTGGGCTGTTGACACATTCTTTTTCTGGCAGGACTGCCGCAAGGAAGAGGCTGCGAGGAAATGGCTTTTTTGACGGCATGGCTGACCTATTTAGGTGGTGATTGGACTCAGGTCTTCAGTTTGAGGTGATGTTTTTTAAGGGATGGCGGACTCGTTCTTTTTCTGGTGCGGGCCATGGGCCACACATCCCGAAAGGCAGTCAGCTCTCCAGTTTTTCAGCCGACACAGTCTCTCACATTCTCCAAAAACAGCTGCTTTGCTTGACTGGAGGTGCTTCTGGTATGCAGAGTGTGAGGGGGGAGCATCCGATTAGTCATACCATAGAGGGATTAATTAATTCTTCTCACAAGTTGGGAGTTGGGAATCGGCTGGGACCATCATGAGTTAGATGGTCGGTGCTGCTGCCGTGCCAACAAAATAATATGAAGGCTGAAATGAGCCAAGGAGGAGTGAGGTAAGTGTGCTGTTTTCTGTTAGTAATTTGGGAGAACTGAACTGTTATGTAAGAAGAGTTCATTGATCTGTATAAGTACTCCTGCTGCAGGACTGCTAAAGATAGGTGTTTCCTTTGTCCCTCATCCTTTTTTCTTCTTCTTTATTTTTTTCTACATTAAGTTTGACTATCCAATTGCTGACGTGTTATACGTAGACAGATGTTCAAACATTTCCAGTGTTGTACTAATTTAGATAATCAGTTTTTATTATGACAGATTATTGTTTCCTGTCCTACTTCCTGGATACCATTGTATTGAGTTCAAACTAATGATGATTTTGAGCAAAATCAATGTATAACTTGACTGCATTTATAGATAAACTGAACTTTTCAAAACTCCTAATGATGCAAACCAAATAATATTGGATTGAGAGTGGTCCTTAAGTTTAATATATTTTACAAATCCAGTTTATTGCTATTATCATGATACGCTGTATTAAGTTATTGTAAATATCTTACAATTCTGTTGATGTTTGTAATTACAAGGTATGTCTACTGTATTTTAAACCATTTTAAGTAAAGGTAATAGCCGAACAATAAACATAAACTTGATCTGTGTAAGTGCTGACCCCTGCAAAATACTCCACAACAGGAAAACCTTTGATCTTCAGAGCTGCTGCTTTGTGATTGAAAACAGGGAAAAAACAATCAATCAATATTTATTTAACTAGGTGAAACACCTTTGAGCAAGCTCATTTGCAAGGCGGACCTAGAGGGTGCATAAATCAGTACAATGGTGTAACTATAAAACAATATAACAATTAAGAGGGTATAAACAAAAAGAAGAATGTATAACAATCAGCAGCCACAAATAGCATAATGTAATACAATACAGTATGCATATGTCAGAAAATAAATACAAAAATAGGTTCAGCCCAGTATGTACAAAATAACACTCATACTAGTAAACACAGTTTACATAATGGGGGAGATATTCAGAGGAGTTGGGCAATGCGTAATTGAGTTGCGCATGTGCAACCACAGAAATGCGCCCAGAGCCATATTCAACCAACGTGAATGCGCAGTGCAATATCCATTGTGCAGATGAGCAACAGTAATGTATGCAGTGCCTGTACAAGGAGGTGTATCCATGAATAAACTGCACAATAGCATATTCAGCCAAAAAGCATGGCGCAAGTCAGGAGCAACCCACAGAATGCACCAGACAGACCTGAGCATATAAAAGGAGGCTCAAACACACACACAGCAGATGCGCAAACCTGAGCTAGAGACAGCAATGGATACCGGGCCTTTCCTGATGGAGGTGGTAATGAGAGGTGTAAGGAGGAGGGAGGAACACCAACATGGCTGAGGATGGGACCATCAGTGGTACGCCCAGCACAGATGATACCATGCCCACCTCACCTTTGAGGACTATGGTGATAAGGAGATTGTGGGCCAGTACTGTTTGAACAGGGCAATTCTGAGGCAGCTCTGCAAGCTGTGCCATAATGAGTTGCAGGCACCCACCACAAGGAGTCATGCCAGGTCAGTGGAGACCAAGGTGACAGCAGCAATGTGCCTGCTCACCACTGGTGCTTTCCAGAAACTAGTGAGGGCAACCACTGGTATAACCCAGTAGGCCATGTCCCGCCTCCTCACATAGTGCCTCAACGCCCTGCTGCCACATGCTTTGGAGTTCATATGATTCCCAAGCACAGAGACAGAGCATACAGCAAACATGCAGGACTTTCACAGGCTGGCATGCATGCCAGGTGTGATCGGGGCCATAGGCTGCACCCATGTGGCCATATACACACCACCTTGCCCAGACGGGGCCACCTACATGAACAGAAAGGGCTACCCATCTGTCAACTGCCAGGTGGTGTGTACTGCCATGGGGTGCATCACCAATGTCTGCACCACCCACCCTGGGAGTGCACATGATGCATTTATCTGGCACAACTCCATCTTGTGCCAGAGGTTCAAGCGTGGGGAGATCTCCATGGTCATCTGATAGGTGAGCATGGCATGTGATGGAGTGAGAGGGCAGCCGTGAAGGTGGCATAGGCCCAGGCCACACATGGTGGGAGCTGACAGCATGGCCATAGGCGGCAGGAGGGAGGGGAGGGAAACAAGCAATGCCATGTGTTAACCACCATATTCTACCCACACAGGTGACAGTGCCTACCCCCTGCACCCTTGACTGCTCATCCCCATCCGGCGCCCATCCAATGCTGCAGAGGAGAGGTACAACGAGGCACACATCGCTACATGTAACATCATTGAGTGAGTCTTTGGCATGCTCAAGATGTGATTCCATTGCCTAGACAGGTCCAGTGGTGCCCTACAGTACAGCCCTGTGAAAATCTGTGGCCTATTCCTAGCCTGCTGCATGCTGCACAACATGGCCATTGACTGTGGGATAGCTGTCCAGGTGAATGAGGGTAACAGCAGCGATGAGGATGGTGATGACAGGCTGGATGGGAGTGTGCAGCCAGCCATGCAGAGGAGGGACTCCAGGATGGCTGTATGGACACGGAGGCACCAGGACACAATTGTACAGGAGCACTTTGGGAACCACAGGTGAGTACCAGACATGACAGCCATGCATGCATGGAACACCACACACACACACACATATGCACGGCCACACAGAGAGGCATGCAGGGACACCAGCATACACACAGCATGCACAGGAACTACACAAACACATAGCCACATGCCCAGAGCACAGTGCAAAGGCATGGGTGTACGCACACACACGCAGGCCTTGTGCAGGACACAGAGCTGCCCGCAACACGACCTGCACAAACACCACCAGCACCATCACGCGGCACATAGCTGGGCATAATGGGGTATGTGGGTGGCACATTCAGGAGCGGTGGGCGATGTGGCAACACATACACACACACACATGTGCAGCTGGACGTGGCATGGATCAGAGTGAGTGCACCAGCACACAGGCAAGGCAGGCACAGTGCTGCCCTCATCATGCCCACGCCACAAGGCCCAGCAACACAGCATGCACACATGGAGGACATGCCACATGCCACACATACATGCCAGCACACACACATGGGTGCACACAGCCAAGTGCGCACCAGCCAACAGCAGCGGGCAGCAGGATGGGACAGCACACCCAGCAGGCCTACCATGCAGTGCCACGGCTGCCACGGCCATGTGGGTGGCCACGCCTGGGCTATGTGGCAGCCACCGAAGGTGTAACCAACACAATCGCATGGGTAGAGGGCTGAGAATGTGACTGGGTCCTCGCAGGCATGAATGGCCTGGCAAACAGATTACTGCCAGGTGTGTCAGAGATGGACATGTCAGAGCCCGGTGTCAGCCATGCAGTTGTCGCCAGACACCGGGTCCGTGGTGTCAGTGTTGCACTTTGGGGAGTCCTACACACCCTGCCTCACCCAGTGGATGCCAGCAATGCAAATTCAGCGGCAATGGTACCGGCAATGTGGTCCAGTGATGCGATCATGGCCTCCAGCAGCTGCCAGAGCTCACCAATCAGCTGGGCATGTCCAATGTCCCCACGCTCGGACAGTTAACGCAACTCTACCCACAGTGCATGGATCTCAGCCCCAAGCATTGCCTGGTTGTGCATGGATGACCGCAGCAGCCTATTGAGCTCGTCCAGCCTGTCAGCTCCTTGCTCATCCTGGGGCCGCCGCCGCCCCTGCTGGGGTTGTGGCAGCATGCTGTGCAACATCCCTTGCCTTGGAACACTGCACAGGGGACCACACAGGTGGTGGAGACTGTACGGGTGCCCTACTGGCAGCCTCTGTGGTGTGCTGCATGGTGGCCACTGCACCCCACTGCCATTGCCCAGCTGCCTGCAGGGCCATCCCCGTGGCAACAGTGACAGCAGCAGCAGCACCCCCTCCATGGCCGGCAACAGCAGCGCCACATGCCGCTGTACAGTCATGGTGAGGTATCCACTGCGCTGGTGCCATACCACCACTGATGGCAACCGCTGCCTGTGTATGGCCCTGTACCCTGGGCTGCATGTCAGGTCCATCAGGGGGTCGTCATCGCCCAGACCCAGAAATTCAAAGCAGCCCCACACTGCCCCATCTCAGATGGTCAGTGGCCCTGATGCCTGTGGATGTTGATGGCTCTGCCTCGTCGGGTCCAACGTTGTTGGTGGCATCCTATAACTCTCCCCAGAGGCGTGATGGTGCTGGAAGACAGAAGAGCAGTATCAATGTTGACTATGGCAATGTGCATGCACAGCCATGGCCAGTGCAAAAGGGGCATGCGTGCAACAACCATGCCTGCATGCAACAGGGGACGCCCGTGCAGCACCACACATCGGAGTGTTCATGCCACGGGTGGTGCACATGCCAGGCCAGCCATGCTGAGTGGATGCAGCACATGGTGTTGCACCATCACACTGCTGACATGCCAGTCCCTCCCCATGGGTCACAACACTGGTGGTGTGCCATGCAGCTGCCTCTGTCCCTGTGCACCATGCCATGCCACTGGTGCACTGTGCAGGCAGCACTGTGGAGCATCCCTGCAGTGCTGCACACCCTGGACCAGGGGCCATTGCCTCAGTACAGTGTCTATGCTGCCATCCCACTGCACACAGGTGGTCAATGCCATGCATGTTGGTCCCATGTGCAGCATGCACAACTGCATGCCACACACACTATGGGCACACATCACTGCTTCCATCACTCTTGCACACTGCTGGGCAGCACCCCCCCCACACACCCACATACGACACCCACAGACTCACAGTGCTGTGATGGGCTGCCACCCATATGGAATCCACTTCCTGGTACACCCTTTATGGCGGCACAGGTGATGGTTGCCACCACCATCTCCTCACCCTCCATCAGTACTAGGGCGGTGTCGGATCCCCCACTCATCCTGCTATGAGATGCCTTGATGGTGGCCACCTTCTCTTTGATACGCCTACTGTCCATCCTCATCTTCTTGCACTCCTGTGCACTCCTGTTATGTCTGCCATGGGCATTCACATAGGTTGCTACCTCCTTCAACCTGATGGCACAGTCTTGTGGGGTACCAGTGGCCCCACTCAGCAGTGGCTCCCTGTTGAGGTAGGCCTTGAACAGGGACTACTGTTCATCCTTACTGAAGTTGGGCCTGCACGGAACTCCTCAGCTCCCTCCCTTCCTCCATGTCAGACATGTTGCTACCTGTGGACAGTCGGACATTGACCTGATTAGCAGCTTGGAAGCCCAACCTGGAACAATGTAGCACTGATAACATGCACAGCTATATCACACAGTGTGATGGTTCTTACCTCAATAGCCACAATACCTGCCAGTGACCTGTGATGTATTGTAGTGCTTTTATGGCTCAACGCATGCAAATGAGCAGAAGCGCAATTGTAATGAGATGCTAATGTGCACGACTGCACCTGGCATTGGTTCATGAGGTTATTTGCATATGCAGGTTGAATATTACGGAATTGCCCATTGTGCAATATGACTGTACTGGTGCAATTAGCTGATGCATTCCCAGCGCACATGCAGTGCGCAGCTGCGCAGTGCGCATGTGAGTCATGGGCAGCAACAAGTCTTGTGGCCTATCATACAGCTGTGTGCACTGCGTGATGTTCCCCTATTGCGCATGCAGACCTGTGCGCTTGCCACACTTACGGACACAATGCACTACCTGGCCCCATTGCACTTCCATGCCAGATTCACCATGCCACCGACTGCACATTGCATGACAATGTGCGATTGGCACATGCATGGCGTTGTGCAGAGTCACTCAGGACATGGACTTGGGTCATGGCAATGACCACATACTCCTGCCTTGGTGTGCTGCATTGTGCATGTGTGGTCCTGCATGACAGGCCTCTGCTGCGCACATCTATCATGCATCCCTGTGCTGTACAACCATGGTACACAGTCTCCTGTTGCACATCATAAGTGTGCAGTTCCATGTGCATGCTGTGCAGGCCACATTAGTCATGGTAGTGCCATATCAGTTGGCAAACAAATATGCCTCATTCAGGGTCCCATTTGTGCCATGCACTTAATTGGAGTGAGGTGGAGATGTGCAATCTGGTAGCCCTGGTGGAGCCTGTGGCAGCCCAACTGTCTAGGGCTGCAGATCTCCAGGTGCCACGGTCACAGGTCTGGGACAGGGTGGCATTGGGGCTGGAGCTGCATACAGGGGTGCCATGCATGGGGGAGCAGTGCTACCACCATTATGGTGACCTCCACAGGTGGGATCCAGCACGCTTCTGATGGCTACAGGACAGGGCGCAATGGGGGGCTGTGCCACAGCTAGGTAGGTGTCTCATTGCACTGTGCATGCTCCCATTGTCCAATACCTGTGCTGCCATGTGCAATGCATGTGCAGGTGCATGGGGGTCACAGCACTGGTGGGTGCTGTATGTCCTGTGGTGCATGGTGCTGTGGCCCAGGCACCATAACCCACACACAGGTCAGTGTTCCTGCCCATGCTGTGTCAGTGGTGTGCACTGTGTTGGTGCTAGGGGGGACTGTGCATGGCATGGCGCTCATGTCCATTTGTGTATTTCTGTTCCATCCACAGGACCAGAGGGCTGTAGGAGGGCCAGGGTGGCTGCAGGATGGGCCAGACAGCAGGGTGATGGTGGTGCTGCAGCTGCACCAGCACCTGGCAGGCAGGTGAGTGTGTGCAGCATGGTGTATGGGGCATGTGTGGGACTGGGATGGGTGGTGTGGCCAGCCAAGGGCACTGTCACCATGTATGGTCACTGCTTGGGGAGGTTTCTGCCTCCACCGCCTGTGCCGTGTTGCACAGTGTGTGGTGGCTTCGTGCACATGGCTTCTGTGTGGTGGTAACCCATCGCTGTCCCTGGTGGGTTGGGTCTGTGCACGTGTCCCACATAGTGTGTGACTGCTGCTGGGGGTATACCATCCTGTCCAGGAGGGGGCTTGCGCCAGCACTGTGGGGCACACTGCAGAGGTGTGGGTGCATGTTGCCCCTGGGGGGCCTGGCAGTCTGGCTGTGGGGTGCGTCAGGATCGGCTGTTGCTGTCCAGTGTGCTGGTGCCATTGATCAGATGTCCAGTGCACACACATGGGGAGGCTTGGCCTCCATGACGCATGATACTTACTGCCTGTTCTGTGTCCCTTCTCCTAGGTCAGACTGGGCCACGGGCCCAAAGATGGAGGCCAGGGCTCTTTGGTGGGGGCATGCTACACCTCTACTGCCTTGTGCAGAGGGGCATTGGGTGGATGAATGTGCTAATCTGCATTGGATAGTGCCATCCCAGAACCTGGTGCAGGAGATGCTCTGGCTGAGGACCCTGCTGTGGAATCAGTGCCACTAGTTCTGTTCCCCATCCCTGCTGTTCCTTGGATTTCCCCTGCCTCCTCCACTTTGGTTGTTCCCCATTACCCTCCTGTGTGTTTCCTTCCAGATCCATTCCCCTTGTGTCCTGCATTGCCACTCCCTGCATTTACCCCTACCTGATTCTTGTTGAGTGCCCTGTTGGCACACCTCTGTTGTTTTTTATGTCTTCAGTAAAGCTGTTATATTTTTTCCACATCTCTGTCTGTGTCTCCCTCGCATGCGGGCTGATGCACTTTGCTGCTGTTGTTGTGTCGTGCTTTTGGCCATGTCCCCTTCAGTCCCAGTGATGTGCCCTTTGGGTTGTGCTGTAGTGTGCACTGGGTCCTGTATGCTGTGTTCATGTGTCTCATGTGCCCATGGGCATTGGGTCTCCATCTGCCCTGTGCATGGTCCACCGCCTTCTGTCCCTGTCTGCCTGTGCTGCCCTGTTGTCCACCTGCCGTGCTGCCCTTGCCAGTGCTGGTGTGCTGTGCAGTGCTGTGCCCTGTGTCCCTGCCTATTGGCATGCCATTTTTTTTTCAGTCTTTGATAATTGGGTAAGGCCCACTAGGCACAAGTGCCTGATTTCAGGGGTGACCTGGGAGCACTGGGTGGTTAAGTGACTTGTTCAGAGTCACACAGTATGCAAGCGGAGGTTGTGAGAATCAAGCCCAGGTCTAGTTTGCTGCATGTACCAAGCTTGTTCACAGCTCATTACTTTAACCTCTAGGCTATACTGCCCCTTGTTCCCCTGTGCAACAGTGTCTCCTTTACATCAGTTCACTGTGCGTGCCTGATGCCCTTGCACCATGGCTGTGGCACTGCTCCATGTGGTGCTGCCTGTCAGGATTGTGGGTTGTGGTGGTGGTGGTGGACTGCCATAGGCCTGCCAGTAGCTGTGCCTTCAGGGAGGATGGGTTGGTGTGCTTTGCAACCTGTGTTGGTGTTGTGCAACTGGCATGCTCTGTAGCCCCATGACCATGTGCCTCTGCTGTGCATCCTGGCCACTGTACCTTTGTGGCTTGTGTCTGCCACTGCTGGTTTGGCACTCTGCTCTTGTGCTGCCATGCCTGTGTTCCCCTTTGCCTGTTGTGCTTGCTCAGCCTGCTGGCTGGTGCATACTTGCATGCTCCTGTGTAATTCTGGTAGCTCCAGCGCATGTCTGGTTGTGCAATGGCGTGTCTTTGCTATATTCAGTGTGCTTTATGCCTACACATGTCAGTGGCACATATGTTGAATATGGCTTCAGTTTTCTATGGCACAACCGCATTGCGCTGTGCATTCCATTGCGCACACTGGGTCATATGCATGAAGGGGTGGAGGTACTCGGAATCCACGCGTACCTCCACCTGTGTAGCTGTGCATCCACAGACAGGTGTGTACCAGCGATATTCATGACCACTGGCCACCCATCCGTGGACCCACCTCCCCCAGCATGCAGGACTCCGCTGGGCAGCTGGGGGTGTGGCCACTGGTCTGGCTGGGCACCCAATTGGATGCCTGGACTGGGACCCACACTGGATTCCTTGCATGGTGGGGCATGCATTGGCAGCGCTCCCTGTGGACAACAGATGGCCATCAGCAGTGGCAGATGAGGGAGGGCAATACCGCCGGCACCGATTGGTGCTGTGGGACAGGTGGGGGGCATGCTGCCAGGTGGGTGGGTGTTGGGGTGACCAGCACCACAGTGGGGGGGTCACCTTGGGTTGCAGCTGGGGGGGTGGCAGACCTGTGCCCATGCCCCTGCCCCTGTGTGGGTGACTGTGCTGTGGGGGGGTTGTCAAACGCACTGCTGTATACTGGGGCAGGTGGGTGGCATCCGGCGTCCTGTTCCTGTGACCCTGAGGGGTGGGTGGGCTGTTCACCCTGTCCAGCAGGGTGTGTGCAGGGTGCATGGGGGTATATGGTTGGGTCTCCCTGCCATACCCAGCGACCCCCTACACACCCCCATGGCCAGCACTATGTGCCATAGTGCATGACACATAGGTACTGGCCCACCCCTCACCTACCTCCAGCGTGTTGCTGCTTATGCGGCCAGGAGATCAGGTGCATCTGTGCTACATGCCCCCGCTGTGCATCCTGGTTGGGGGGCATGTAGGATGCACAGTGGTTGTGTGCCCCAGTTGCACATGCATAGCCACTCTGCATGCTTCTTGCATAGGGCCCACTCGGCACAGTTTTGAATATCTAGGCTAATATGTACATGGAGAGCACAGGAATATTGGGCTGTGATTAAATACCACATGGAGTACATAGGATGAGGGGAAGGGAAGGAGAGGGAAGATAGCTGATATTGATGGGGAAAATGATGCAGAGGTGAGAACCACAAGTAAGGTCACTGAGACCAGCAGACATCAGCCTGTTATTGGGGATAACAGTATCAGGATTCAGTGAAAGATTTAGCGTATAGCATTATAAATGTAGCCAGATTTATGGGGAAGGCCAGCCTCAGGATTTTTTTAAGCTTATTCCAAAGTTGTGGAAGTGAATGACTTATAGAGGCTCTACCAAAACGTGACTTAACTGTGGGGACAACTAAGGCAGTGTAGGAATGACTTCTCAAGGAGTAGCTACCTGGTGTATAAAGGGGCAGACAATCTGAGATACATTGTGGAAGCTTTTGGCTGACTGCTCTGAAAGTCCAGAAGGCAGCATTTCTTTGTCTTCTAAAATTAAGGGAAGACCAGCCTACAAGGGAATAAAAAGAGCAGTGGTGAGTAGAGTAAGATGCTCCAGAGAAAAACCTGATGGCTCTGTGGTAGAGGGTATCGAGCTTGGCAAGTGCTGTGGTAGGGCCTTGTCCATAGAGGAAATCAGCATAGTCCACAAGAGAAAGGAATGTAGATTGGTCCAGTCTCTTTTTAGCATCCTGAGTGAGGAGATGTTTAATCCTGTAGAACAGCCAAGTCTCTGTTTAAGCTTTTTGGAACGTTCCTCAATATGGTTAGAAATGGAAAGTTTATGGTCAGTCCATACCTCCAAGTATTTGAATTTGAGTACATAATCCAGGGATTCACCTAATAACATGGAAATTTGGGGAACTGTGCCTAGAGTGGAAGATGTTCCGACATTGACTTAAGGTGAGAAAAGCATAGCCTTTGTTTTTTGGGCATTTAAGACGAGTTTTTGCTTCAGTAGGTTTAGTTGCAGCTGATTAAAGTTTAGTTGGAGGGCCAGACATACGCGTTCTGGGGAGGGTCCGTCAATATATAGAACAGTATCATCAGCAAAGAGATGAACATTGGCTGATTTGATTCTGAGGTCGATATTGTTAATGTACAGGGGGAAAAGCAGAGATCCTAAGATGGAACCCTGCGGCACACCTCTCTGCAGTGGTTTCAGGGGGAAAAGATCCCCTTCAGCCTTGACCTGTTGGAACCTATCCGTTAGATAACTAGAGAATCATTTTAGCGAAAGTGAGTCCAGACCGATAGTATGAAGTGTGGACAGGAGCAGGTCATGGTCCACCGTATCGAACACCTTGCTTAGGTCAAGGAATACGGCACACACGTAGTTCTTTTCATCTAGAGCACGCTACCAATTGTTCATCACTTTTGCAAGAGCGGAAATCATACTGTGTCACGGTATGAAGCCTGATTGTGCAGGATTAAGCAAGTTTGAGGAATCCAAGAAGTTTCTGAGTTGGGCATGACCTACCTTCTCAAGAAGTTTAGAGAGGATAGGAAGAAGAGAAATTGGTCTGTAATTATTTAGATCACTTGAATCACCTGATTTGAGCAGTGAAAAGACCTGAGCAGTTTTCCATAGTGAAGGAAGGACACCCTGCCCAAGGGACAGATTGAAGAGGTGTGTGATAGGTATCGCCAGGACATGGTAGCCAAGTTTCAAAAAGTATGGCTCAATAAGGTCACTGCCAGCACTCTTTCTGGTATCCAACTGTAGGAGTAAGTCTACTTCTTTCAGATGAATGGGGAGAAATGAGAAAACAGCATCTTGAGACTGGGTGACTGTGTCTGAGAACATTGGGTCATTCCCACAAAGTTGAGTGCGGAGGTTATTGGCAGGGGAAGAGTCAAAAGTTAAACCCACAGTAGCAAAATGATTATTAAGTAGGTCAAGAATTATTGGCTTATCAGTGGTAAGGGAGCTGCCAGAGGAAATTTTAGCTGGGAAAGAGTCTGGGGATTTTGGAGACACGTGTCCTTCAATGTCCTTAATAGTTCTCCAGAATTTAGCAGAGCAGTTGGAGGCGGAGTCTAATTAAGCATGGAAATATTTGGCTTTTTCTGCTCTGACACATCTCATACAATAGTACCTAGCTGTTTTGAAAGCTGCCCATTCAGCAGGGTGATTGGATCTCCTAGCTTTCCTCCAAAGTATGTCTCGGTTAAGCAGAGCTGATTTCAAAGTGTCAGTAAGCCAAGGGCATGTTTTTTTCTTAGTGTGGCTTTTCATCATGGGTGCATGTTTGTTTATGGCCCCAAGTACAATATACTGGAAGGTTTCAAGGGCCTCACCAACTGTTTTGGCTAATTAAAAATCTTGCCAGAGCAGAGAATTCTGTAAATCAGATATGAACACATAGAGTCAAAGTTACGTCAATTTCTTTTAAAAATATATCTGGAGTTGGAAATTGGTTTGGATACTGACCACACACGTGCAACAGGGCAGTGGTCACTGAGATCTGTGAAATAGGTACCTGAATGTGTAAACAGGTGTGGCTTACTTACTAAGATTAGATCAATCAAGGAACAATTGCTAGGATTTTTCTTATTTGGATGAGTTACTTCAGTAATGAGTTGAGTGAGCCCGTATGAGTCACAAAGATCTTTAAGAGGTTTGGAGATATCAGTATACCAGTTCAGGTTGAGATCGTCCATAATAATAATCTCTGAGGACAAGGAGCTCAATGTGCTACTCAGATGGTTCAGCACCGTTAGCCCTGCCGAGTGTGGCCTATAACACCCTATAACAAAAAAGAGACTCAGAAGTAGTAAGCTGGACTTTGAAGGTCAGGCTTTCAAATTCCTTAAGCAATGAGGTAGAGTCAGTGACAGAAGCAGTAAATTTGTCTCAGATATAGATAGCTACCCCTCCTCCTCAGGTTTGTCTGTCAGCTTTGTAGACGTTATAGGACAGGATGTTTATTTCATGATCCATGGTCAAGAGTTTGAGCCAGGACTCTGTGACAACCAAAACATCTGACTTAGAGTGACAAACTCAGGACTGAACAATGACAAATTTCTTTAAGAGGATACAGTCATCTATGTGAAGTAGCCTCATTTCCTTTAGGTGAGCCAGATCAGCTGGGGCAGAAATGGTGGAAGGAGGACCTGGGTTTAACTCGATATTGCCTGAGCAAAGAACTAGAAACAGAAACAACAGGAGTTTCTTGAGAGCACTTAACAGCAGCCTGTGGATTGAGTACATTCCGATTTGCAGTAGGGCAAGGGGAGAGAGGGAGGATAGCTAAGACGAAACCCAGTTGCAGACAAGGTTGCATAAAGGAGCACCCTGGCCTCATTGTAAATGAGAGTTATAAGGGGCATAACTGGAGGAGTGTGCTTCATAAGCAGCATAGATAATGTACCAGTATGCCAAGGTGGCAGTATGGCAGATTGCACAGAAGGGGGGTTAAATGATAAGGAGCAGGTTTTGTTCCCACAAGAAGAGGCATTGTGGACTACTAAAGGTTGATCTGTAGACTGATAAAAGGAGCAAAACATAAGGCCTACTATGCAGATGGAAAGGTAAAGGGTCTTCATTATTGAATTGAGGGCACAGTGGTAACTACAAAATGTACAAGGAGTAGAGTTGGAGAGTGCCACTTAAGTTTTTAATGTCCAAAGGCACAGACCTAGTAGAACTGACCTGTAGGGAAGAGGGGCAGTGCTATTGGACCTTTAAGTAAAAAAATAGGATTCATCCAAAGGCAGCACTTCCCTACAATGTGAGTGGGAGAAACGTTAGACACAGTATTGAGAGGATAAAAAATGGAAGAAGGGTTGTGGCTAAGCCATTTAATTGGGGAGGAGGTTAGCACTATAATTGGTCAAGCTGCAGTACAGGACAGAGCTCAGACTGTGCTAGAGCATTTAAAGAGTGCCAGAGGTGGGCCAAAAAACATAGTAGGTAATGTGCAGACCTTTCTCCCTAATGGATTATAGTAAAATGCTGTTCTGTTTTGCAATATATGAACCTGTATGCTGTTATTAGGTTAATTCACTTGAAATCTGTTTTATTCTTCTGTAGTGTCTCAGGGCACAGTTAAGCAGTACCTGACTTGTTTTCGATATGTGTATCCCCATCATTAGGAGAGCTGTGTGGGGCAGCAGTTAGGAAACTGAACTGTGAAACACAACAGCACAGGTTTGAAGACCACTACAGCCAGTATGAAATGATGTGAGGGCTCGAAGCAGTGGTTCATCCCTCTCAGTTCTGAACGGAGTCTCAACAGTTAATACGCCACTGCTATTTACTTGCACTGAATTGTGTCTTACAGTAATTCCAACAGTGACCACAGCCCTGACTCACTCTGTTGCCTGCAGCAGGCCACATGGCCTGTCTGTACCTCAGTACTCCCATTTGTAACACAAAGTAAAGGGAGGGCTCCACTAAAAGGGAGATGCTGCAAGGCAAATAAATTGCAAAAAAACAGCTTACTATTCTGAAATGGGTACATATATCGCACAAGCATTACAAAGTATTGTTGCTCCTACTTCTGCTCTTTTACTGAAAGAACCTAGGCTTAATGGACACACTGTTTTTCATTAGGATTTTTTTTTTAGCTTTATCAGCTATAGCCAGTCTTTTTTTAATGCAGTATAATGCAAACTCAGGTGATGACTCTTGGGAGTCTCTAACTCTGGATTTTACTCCCTCAGGCCCTTTTAAGATACTGACAGCTGAGGTTAATTAGTTGGGGAAAGTGCAAAAGTGTTCACTATTTCGCTATTGTAGCTGATAATAAATAGGGGATACACAGTGGCCTTACTCAAAATATGCAATTTATCTTCATGAGTGAGAGGGCAGGACCATAACTCATGACTGGCAGAGCGACGAGTGAGTTACGACAGTCCTGCTCCCTCACAAATGGAGATAAGTTGTATATTTTGAGTAAGTTGTGTATTAAGTTTATACAACATCAGTTTATAAGTTATACCATTTAATTAAATCAGCTGTTTGTGTAGAGTTAACTGTTGCTGTTTGAATTCAGTAGCTAGCTTCAGAGCAGTAGAAGGCTAGTGTGATGTCATTAGCATTTTGAAAGCTGCTCTCTGATTGGTTGTTAGGTTAAGGATAGTCATTGTGACATATCTAACCTCCAGATAAATGTTTATCTGCAGGTAAGACAGTGAGATAAATAAAGGACGTACAATGGCGTGTGTTCAAACATGCCATTTATTTCCATAAGTGAGGCAGCAGAACCATAACTCACAAGTGGCGAAGCCACAAGTGAGTTATGAAAGTCCCACCCCCTCACGATTAGAAATTAATGGCATATTTGAACACAAGCCGTTGTATGTTCTGTGTATACAATGTCTGTTCTGTGTGACAATTGAGGGCAGATTTATTGTGGGAGTGGCAGAAAGGGCTGTCAATCAAGTTAATTGAGAAAATCCCTGATCTGGCTATCACTCTTCCAGGCTACAATGTTTTCAGGCTGGACCAGAAGTCCAAAAGAGGTGGTGGATGTGGAATTTACCTTAAAGATTCGCTACTGGAACACCCCATCACTACCTCCCTCCAAGCCACTGCTGCGCAGATTCTCCCTATCAGAATTTTATTAGGTGGCCATAACAAATCCCTCACAGTTGCCTCAGTGTATATCCCCACAAAAGAACAAGGGAATGGTTTTAACGCTGTCTTGGAATTCACCAGGACCCAGCCTCCTGACTCTGAAATGATTCTGCTTGGAGACTTTAATATAAATTGGCTCATGTCTGATGCAGGGGTTCATAAGGATGCCATCTCATTGGACAATTTCACCCAGATGGTTGTCTCTCCAACCAGGAAAAACCACAAATCTGGCACCAGCACCCTCCTGGATTGGATTCTTACCAGCCACCCAACTCGTATCACAAATACCTCAGTCCTCCCTAACTCGCTTAGCGACCATTCCCCTGTCATCTGTGAATGGCCAAACAAATTCCGCAAGCCCCCTCCTAATATCATCACTAGTTGAGTCCTACCATGTGGGCAGTTGTCACACTTCAAAACATGCCTCAACCTCCAAGACTGGTCCCCTATTTACAAAGCAACAGATGTAAATACTGAGCTGGATTACTTCATCAACACTTTCAGTGCAGCCTGTGACTCCTATGCTCCTTTTAAAAAGCGCAGAGTCAAAGCCCTTTGCAATCCCTGGCTCTCAGCCGATCTCTTACGTCAACTAAAATCTAGAGATTGCCTCTGGGATCTGGCCAGAACCACTGGTAAAGAAACTGACATCCAAAACTATAAACGTGCATGGAATGACTGTACCAAATCTATCCCACAAAAGAAATCTACCTACTTCAAGAACGCTCTCATGGATACCTGGGGTAACGGGAGGGCATTTTAGAACAATATTAAAGAGATCACTGGGAAGCAGACAAAAACCTCCCCTACCTTGCTCAACATAAATAGGTCTACTATGCTTGACCCTAAAATGATAGCAAATACCTTCAACACTGCATTCACTGATCTCAGCAGTGTTCTCCCTTCTGACTTTTTCAAGGACTATGACTCTCCCTCTCCTCCCCCAAATGCCTCCTCTTCCTCCTCCTCTAGCCACCCGCCTTTTTATTTCAAAGCAGTCAAGATGCATGAAGCCTACAAATACATTACCAAAGCCATCACCAAATCCAGATCCAGCAGTGATATATTTGACCTTAAACTGCTGTCCCTCACCCTTGATGAGGTGTTACAACCACTGACATATATTTTTAACCTCTCACTTAGGCTCAGCCAGTTCCCTGACAAATGGAAATCTGCCACTGTTACCCCTGTCCATAAAAGTGGTGACAGGGCCACTCATGAAAACTGCCATCCGATCTCTATATTGCCACCCCTCTCCAAGGCCCTTGAACATATTGCAGCAGATCAGCTCACAGATTTCCTGGACAAATACAATATTCTGTGCTCGCAACAACATGGCTTCAGGAAAGGACATAGCACCTCATCTGCCCTACTGGAAGTCTCTGACATTCTTCACAGCTCACTGGACAATGGTCAGTCAATTGGGTCCATTTTTGTTGATCTGACTAAGGCGTTCAACACTGTCCATCACTGTCTACTGCTTGTGAAACTTCTGAAAGCTGGGCTCTCTCCCAACTCCACTGCCTGGTTCAAAACCTACTTGGAGAACTGGTCTCAAAGAGTAAAAATTGCAGATGTCCTCTCTGATACCAGGCCTGCTTGCTCAGGTGTCCTCCAGGGATCCATTCTGGGCCTCCTACTATTCAGCTTGTTCCTGAACTCCCTTCCAAATTCTTGCTTCGAAACAATCTATGCAGATGATGCTGTAATTCTTGCCTCCCACAAGGATCCTAAGCCTCTACAAGACAACCTTCAGCTTGGCTTCACATCTGTTGAAAATTGTTTTTCAAATCACAATCTGGTCCTCAACAATAAGAAAACAAAGTCTATGATGTTCAGCAGCTCTCATAACAAGCATAAGCTGCACCCCTATCCATCAAAACCAGTCATGGAGTCACCCTGGAACAGGTTCAAGCCTTTAAGTACCTTGGGATCACTCTAGACCCTCATCTAACTTACAGTGTCCACATTGACTCTGTAGCCAAAGCAGAAAATACTTGCCTTGGCCTTCTCTTCCATCATAGGCAACATCTTACTCCAGAAGCCCTGACTGTCGCTGTTCAGAGCTCTGTTGTTTCCATTATTGACTATGGGCTTATCATCTATGGCTCTGCCCACGCTACCACTCTTAGATGCATATCCACCTCCCTCAATAAGGACTGCCCACTTCTCACTGGATCCCACCACCTCACACATACGTGCGACCTCTATGCACAAACTGTGTGGCTGCAACTCACCAATCGGATAAAGTACCTAACCTGCACCATGGCGAAGAAAATAACTATGGGCCTTGCACCCCCTGGAGTGCGTGTGCTCCTTCACCCTAGCAATAAACCTCCCCTCAACCAGGTGGTCTGAATCACAGCTCCTGCAGGTTCCACATTGTCGTACCTCACAAGGTCAAAGATCTTTTGCCTACAGGGCGCCCAGCTGGCTAAATGGTCTAAACAGTTACATCTCCTCCACTCATTCAGTCACTTCACTACCAGTCTAGCATTGCTTGTAAAGCGCTTTGGGATACTGTGTATGGAAAGCACTATATAAATGCTGATTCTTCTTCTTCTTCTTCCTACCCTTGGTGCATTTAAATCAAGGCTCTGCCTCTCTATCACTGCCTCTAGCTCCTGTGACTGCCTCCACTAGCTGACCCCATGAATATTTCCCTAACCTTATGCAGTTCTCTCTCCTATTAACACTTGGTTACTCCTTAGCACGCACTTCCCCATGTTATGTCTACGACAATGCCTCTGGCTGCGCTCCTCCTCTATAGCTCTCTGCCCCCCCCACTCTTCTTCTCTCAAATATGTACTCAAAAGCAAGTAAAATCCATAGCCCACCTGAATTTGAGACAACCTTTGATTTGTGTGGCTCCCACGGGATCGCCTCATCGGTAGACATACCTGGAGTCTTTGATATTCCTAACAAAACGGCAACAACGTCCATGGTATCCCAGCAGCTTGCACCACCACCACTCTTAAAGGCACCAAAACCATCCCTAAAACAGAAAAGTAAAAAAAAATATTGAGCCTGTAGCAAGCAGTATTAAGGTTAGTGGTGCCCAAAGACATGTACAGCTAATTCAAAAACAGATGACCTGGAGATGAAGAAATTTGAGACAAACACGCATAAAAATACATATTGGGCCTGTAATGTCTTCTCAGACTGATTGAGAGCAAATAATATCTTGATTGATATAAGCACTGCTGGGATTCCTAAGCTAGCTTCTTTCCTCTGAAATTTCTATGGTGCAGTTAGGACAGAGGAGGGAAAGCAATATAGTATTAGTTCATTTATTGGTCTAAGAGCAGGCTTGAATAGGTACATAAATTCAGTGGAAGTGAACAGAAATATAAATATAGCAGGAGACCCAGAATTAAAGTCAGCAAATAATGTTTTCCTAGTTGTCCTAAAGGAATACAGACGAGCTGGAAAAGATACAACATCCCACCGCCTTCACATCTCCTCCTCTGACCTTGAGAAGATAAGATCCTGTGTCAAGTTGAATCCTGAAACTGCATATGGGTTAATAAGGAGAGTTTGGTTTAAGATTCAGTTATGCCTAGCTAGACGTGGCAGAGAGGGCCAGCGTATGTTAACACATGACTGTTTCAGAATTGAAACAGATGAGGATGGCATAGAATTTATAACAGTTGCTTTTAATGAGAACACCAAGAATCACAATCAGGTTTGTGATGGTAATAAGCAAGCCTTTCATGGTGTGCTGAATGCCCAACCTGGCATGATTAATTGTCCTGTGGCCTTATTTAAAGAGCATCTTGCCCGCTGTCCCAAGAACTCACCAACATTTTATCTGCACCACCTTAAATTATCTCAGAAAGTGCTAGATACCAAGGAATGCTGGTTTTCAAAACAACCCATGGGTAAAAATTATCTTGGGGATCTAATGGTTCAGATTTCCACAGACGCTGAGTTAAGCACCAGGTACATGAACCACTTTATCAGGAGTACAGCAGTCCAAATGTTGCCAGAGGCTGGTCTCACATCGAAAGAAATCATGTCGGTTACCGGACAAAGATGCGAGACCAGCCTCAAAAATTACTGGAGCCCCTCTCAAGATGACTGTAGAAAGTGGTTATTCTCTTCAACAGTAACAAGAAACAGCCCTCAGAAAGTCTTACAAATGCAGCAATGCAAAAGAAATGTAGTGACCAGTTGCCACCAAAAACAAAGTCAGTGCCTGTCGTAATGCCCATAATTCAAACTGCGACAGAGATAGCAAAGCAAAGTAAAATGGAGACATGCCTGTTGTCTCCAAACCCAAGTTTCATGCCTGCATCTCGGTATCTGAAACCTGAAACAAAAGAAACAGCAGCAGAAAGAAATGCCCACTGTGCAGATCTTAAACACACTCCAAATGTGGCTGAACAGAAAAGTGAACTACCCCAGCAACTGAATGTGTCTCCCAATGTAGAGAAACCTGTAACCTGGAATCCTTTCAACCTCAGTCATTTCACGATGACTGGGCCAGTGCATTTCAACTATTATGCTGCTGGCAGCAGCAGTGTAAGTGGTGCAGTACCCAATAGTGAGAGGATGTAACAAATACTAACATATTAACATACTAAAAGCCAGTAGAATAGGCCTGACGGTCTCTTGTGTTTGCTCAGTAGCCAGCCCCTATTGGGCGCTCTCTCTCAAACAGATACCTGTAACTCCAAACTACTCATCTCCAAAGAACCTTGAGAAAAGAATAAATCCTACGGTGTTGAAATGTGTTTCCAAAATCACTCATTTCTGTTAGCGATTGGGACACTATGTTAATGATGGCTCCCATAATGCTTTGCAGTGCAATTAAGCTGAAAACGAGCAAGTTAGGATTAATTTTATTAAATAACAAGAAGTTGTAAGAGAAAATCTGCATTGTACCATTTATTATGCTATATTAATGTTCAAGAATCTGTATGTTTGTTGGCACCAGCCACAATATTCAACAATGTTAAATGTATGAAAACCCATTATACGCAGTAAAAAAAATGACAACGAACCAAAATGAACTTCTGTATTTTTCTTTCAAAATCATTATGTCTCTACTCAATTTTTGTAGCACTTCCCAAGTTACAAGTGCATTAATGCACTCCAGAGTTGGGCTTTACTCAGGAAATAATGCCTAGTTGGAGGCACTCAGCCTTCGGCCTCATGACCCCCCAACCGGGCATTAATTCCCTAGTAGAGCCCTCCTCTGTCATATATTAATGCTTATTTATCTTTCACTTGGGTTAGAGTCTTGGGAAAATAATGCATTTTTTAAGCAGTGGAATCCCTACAATCATTGTATACACAAATTTATTAGGGGAAATGTATCACTACTGGTGTATAAATGCAGCCTAATGGGACACTGAACTCAATGCCACAGACCACATAGAGTATAGCTGTGTTCAGGTGTTTGAAGGGTGACTGGAGTTGGATTTTATGCTTTAATTTTTACAATTTTTTTTTAAAGAAAATAAAAAGCTAGTTATTTTGACAGTGATATTGGTAGTTTGTAACAAGTCAAATAAGGCTTTAAAAGCAGCCAAATAGTGTCAAAATGACCCACAAAATGCACCAGAATGCATCTAAAATCAGATAACTTGTGGGAGCCTAGGCAGCCCCAAGACCTTCAGCCTCTGGGGGGGTGGGGGAGATAGTGGTTCATGGAGACCCCACACTTCTAAATTTAGCAATACACCACTGATAGTAAATGAAATAAAATGAAACTAAATGAAATGTGTTAAATTAAGTGGATATGGGGCTTAGATGAAAATTATGAAGACAGACTTAACATACACAAATTCGTACTCACAATTAGCCTATGAAGCTACTCATGAGCTCAACATCTCCTTAGTTTCTATAATTCCTAGTCTGACTCCTAGTTTGACGCTTGGACTGATGAGCTGAGGACAAGAAGGATGAAAGGGATGTGTTGCTAATGTTTGACATCATAAAGGATGAGACAAGAAGTAGCCATGGTATGAGTCTGAAATGAAACAATATAACAACAAGTGAGCAGAACAGGCAAGTCAAAACCTAAGGGTGAGGGAATGTGGAAATTGGCAGCTTCAGTTTGGCTTCAATTCAGGCCCCCCTGTCTTTGGCTCAATTTCAGCACAGTACTTCAGCCAAAGGCACTTTGGGCTGGGTCCTTAGTACCGGAGTTTAGCAAGCTACAGTACAAATACTGTAAGGATAAGTGGCACCCTGCAAACCCCCTCACCCAGCCCAGTTCATCCTAACCTTTTACACCCTCTCCTAGTCCTCCAGACAGATTCTTAAAGTGACAGTGTGATGTTTCTAGATTCCGTTTTGGGCTTCATAGCCTATCAACTAGCTGCAGTGATAGTCCTTCTGTAGAAAAAGTATACAATTTACTGTTGTCCAGAATGAGAGGGAAGTGATCGTAACTCTGGCCAAACAACCAGCCAGCTGATGCCTTCCACTTCCCAGTCTGCTCACCACGATCCCACACTCAGACATTTTGTGACGTCCTACCAGGGAGAGCATGGGGACATGCCCCATTGAATCCTATGGGAGGAGATTTTCAAGCCCCTACTATTCATCTGTAAGCTACTGTCGATACAAATGTAAGCCACCACTCAACTAATATGGTCCCTATTAGCTGAGTGGTGGCTTTCATTCATATCAGTAGTTGCTTCCCGATGCACAATGTGGGCTTGAAAATCTTCCCCCATAGGAGTCAATGGGGCACGTCCCCATGCTCTCCTTGGTAGAATGTCTAAAAATGTCCAAGCTTGGGGGCATGGTGAGTGGACCAGGAGGTGGAAGGGATCAGCTGGCCGGCAGTTCAGCCAGAGTTCTGATCCCTTTCCTCCCATTCAAGACACCAGTAAACTGTATACTTTTGCTACAGAAGGACTATCACTGCAGCTGGTTGATGGGCTATGAAGCCCAAACTGGAATCTCACAACTCCACTTTAAAAAAAAAAACACTCAGTAAGCACCGGGACAGTGCTGGCACAGGGTTCAGATGATGGGGGGGGTTCAGAAATTTCAGGATGCTATGTCTTCTGCCAGGATCAGGCCTTAATGGGGCCCTCAGAATCTCACTTTCTCATCCCTCCATGGGGGCTTGCCTGGGTTTTTCAGGACAGTAAAAGATTTTTGATCCCTCCACCTAGAAATATTGGTAGGCACCCCAGACCCCTCTAACCGCTCAGGGCCTCAGAATGGGAGGGCCACAATACATTACATTGACAGGTACCCCAGGACACATGGGGTTGAAATAGGACTACAACAGCTGAGCACCTTCATGCCAGGGCAACTGGCTATGCTTTCACATAATAGTCTGTAACATTACACAAGGAGGACCTTTTCCTCCAAACTCACTGTCCCCCTGTATTAGGTGAGCAGGACAGGGCACAGACACATAGGTGTGGATCTAAACATTTTAACTACAAACACAACCACAGGCCTGTGTTAGCAGTGTAAACATTAAATTTGTTCCAGAAAATTCATGTTACATTCTGTTAAACTCGTATCATATGGCTCAGAGGCAAGTAAGTCACATTTGATGGTTACTAAGTCACATGCAGTGTAAGGTTTAGCAGATCACCTGCAGCCACAGGAAGGTTTTCTGCCCCTTGTACAGTACTCTTGGCCCCAGTATAGTGCCTACTTTATGAAGATAGTCATACACAGTACTTACTATTATTTATTTATTTATATGCATTGGAATTACAATCCTTTGAGTCATGGACTTGTTTCCAAAGGCTCCTCGTCAAGTGTACAGAGACAATCACAGGGTTACATAGTTCCATGGACAATCACAGGGTTACACAGTTACATAGATACATTGTTAAATAGTTACAATACCAACACAGTAGTATAGTAAATTTGTACAGACAGGTTGTAATGACAGCGTACTTTTACATAAGATAATGTCATTGGCCTGTACAGGGTGGTAGCTAGGCATTTAATGTGAGAAATGTAAGCGGTGCACTGGAGTGATGCAGAAATTAGCAGTACTGAGGGACACTGTCATAGTAGGTTGTGGTCTAGCAATTGGGCTCACAGGTAGGAGAACCAGCAAGGCACAGGAACCCAGAATTGTTATGCACACCTACAGCAGCGAGTGGCAAATAAGTGGTTCCTGAGAGCAATTTTGAAGGGACCAATTTTAGGGAGGTTGGTGAAGTGGCAGGGAGGGAGTTGAGCCAGGACAGGGCCCCTGTAGCAAAAGGACCGCTGTGCAAGTGAGTTCCTGGCTCTAGGGACCAGGAGGGTGACCTTGCAGGCATTGTGGGTAGAGATGGCGGGAGTAGCACAGTGGAGGGAGGAGGTCACCCCAGGAGGGGAGAGTACAAGGAGTATTTTTTTGGTCAGTAGGCATGATTGGTAGAAGATCCTCTTCTCAAAGTTAAGTATGTTGACAACAGAGTATAGTGAGCAGGTGTGTGTGCATCTGTCAGCACAGGTCAGGAGCCTGTAGGCCTTATTAATGAACATTTGGATCTTATTAAGTGCAGTGTTGTCTGCGGCTGCATAGACTGGAAGGCCATAGTCCACAAGGGACAGAACTGAGGAGGTGATAGCCAGCTGGAGCACCTTGGGGGGTAGGCAGGCCCTATGGTGGTATAACAGGCCAATCTGTGCATTTGTGGCAGAGGAGAGAGTGCTAATGTGGGAGTGGAACATAAGGGCAGGATCGAAGGTAATGCCTAGGTATTTATATGAGGACACTTGTTCAAGGGGGTGCTGAGTGCGGGGAAGTATCTGGAGGGGGGTGTTTCTGCCCCTGCTTTGGTGGTGGGCGAACAGCATGGTTTTAGTTTTTTTTAGATTGATGACCAACCTGTGGTCTATGAACCAGTGCTCTGTCTGGTTGAAGAAATGCTGGAGAGAGACCTGTAGTGAGGCAGAGTTTGGGTGCAAAGCAAAAAGGACTGCATTGTCCGCATGGAGAAGGACCTTACCAGGACAGGAGCTGGGCAGTGCATTAAGGTAGAGGCTGAAGATAAGAGGGCCCAATATGGAGCCGCAAGTCAGTGAGTGGGGCAAGTACTGCATCCAGTACCTGGTGAAGGGGTCTGGTGTCCAATACGTCATTACAGGGACTGGTGCCATTGAGGGCTTTAGTTAGATATGGCCTGGCTTCTTGTGGGGATATAGTGTGGAGGCAGAAAGGTGGACAGTGGAGGATGGGTGGCTGTGAGGGGGGGACTGGCTCAAAGAAGTTGCTGGGGAGGACTGAACTGAGGTTGAAGAAAGCGGTGCTGAGGTAGTCTGCGATGCTTTGGGAGTCCGGGGTGATGGAGCCATTGACGGTGCATTAGGATGGTGGGGGAGTGCGTGACTTCCCATTCAGTTCTTTTATATTGTCCCAGAACTTCCAGGCAGTCTCCCAGGAGCAGGCAAGGGCTGCTGTATAATATTCAGCCTTGGCCTTGTGAATGGCCCAGGTATACTTATTGTGATTGGTATTATATGCTTGTCTATCTGCTGGCTTACCAGATTCAACAGCTCTGTGCTATAGGTTGTCCCTCAGTCTCAGTTACTGAATGAGAGATGGGGTAACCCATGGCACATTTTGTTTCTTGGATTGGATCTTTGTGAGGGGTGTGTGAAAATGTCACAGACCTTGTTAAAGGAACAAGTGAAGAAGTCAAGTGTCAGATCAATATTTGGGGTGAGATTTATGGGGGACCAATCCTGGTAGGCAAGATGCAGTCTGAGTTTTTTGAGGTTACTGGGGTGAAGGCGCTGGCAGAGAACTGTCCTGGGCACTGGTTTGCGAATGAGAGTGAACCATGTAAAAAGAACCGGGGAATGGTCACTAAGAGAGTTTGGGAGGACATTGATATCCACAGTTTCATGCAGGTGGTTGGTTAGGACAATGTCCAATAGGATGTGAGTTCCATTGGAAGGGTTGCACCTGGTTGGCTGAGAGACTAGTTGAGTCATATTGAGGGCAGCAAAGGTGTCCCTGTTTTGGGACATTGAATTGGCAAGCCAGTTTGTGCTGAGGTCCCCCAGAAGGATCTGCTCAGCCTTATGCGGCAGGTTAGCAAGGTAGTCAGAGAGCGAGAGAATAGCTTTGGTTTGGTTCTGTGGGGGAACATAGGCAACAGTGATGATAAGTGGGGCCAAAGAAGGGTCCAGGGTGATTTTGAGGGAGATGGCTTATGCCCCATGGTCAGCTTGGGCGTCAGGAGGGCATGACCCAACAGGGTGTCACGTATATAGAAGGCACACCCACCCCCGTGCTTGCCCACTTGATCCTCCCTGGAAAGAGTGAACCTGGGGAAGGTGATGAAGGAGTCTGAGGTCGATTTTGAGAGCCAGGTTTCCACTAGAGCTAGGACACTGGGTTGGTGCTGTATGATCCAGCACTAGAGGGCTGCAGATTATTTCAGGAGACTGCAGATATTCATTGAAGCATTGCGTAAGCCAGACACAGGTGGTAACTGGGCTTGGCTTTGGGACATGGGGCCAGAGTTAGGGTGAATATTCCCAGACAGTATGAGGAGCAAGGAGATTATCCTTACCAGGGCAAGATAGCATCTAGTACCTATTGTGGTGCGAGAAGAAATGGACCTTGCAGGAAGGGAGCAAGGGATTGGAATGGTGTGAAGTGTGGGGATGGCGAGGAAGAGAGGTGGCTCGGGGGGTTAGGGAGGGAAGAGGGTGGGGAATGTCTGTTGGCGGGGTGTAGAGAGGCAGTGAGTGCGACCAGAGTTGGGGGTGGGCATGGGTGAGGCAGGGTGATGAGGTGCACAGAGGTGTCACTGTGAAGGAGGGGTGGATGACCAAGGTGAGGAATGGCAAGCGCCAGTAGGATCAGTGTGGCCAGGCTATATGGGAGAGCAAGGACAGTCATGGTATGTGGAGTGGGGAAGACTTCGATTAGGTGTGACACTGACAAGTAGCTTTCCAGAAGTGAATCAGCCACAATGGTGCAGTGGTAGGGCTGTGAATTTTGGAGCTGAAGGTAGCAGGTTCGAATCCTGGGGGGGGGGTGTTCGAAAGCCTAGTCTATAAGCCTGGGTGGTTGCAAGAAAACCGCTAGGGGGAGAGTGGCAAATAGAAAAGAGGGGTGCAACAGTGACTTCTAGTGTCCACACATGGGAGGTCTTGTAGACGGAAGGGGTGGGGTGAGGAGGGGCATAGGGATAGATGGGGTTGGAAGAGGGCTAGGTGAGGAGAGAAATGAGAAAGATCAGGGAGAGTGGAGTAGGAAGCCGGGTTGAGTGTCAGGTAGAGGAGTAGAGTACAACAGGGAGTTAGACAGGCTTGTCTGCCAGGAGTACTGAGGGGCATACCCCCCTCTAGTGGGCAGTCAGTATAAGCTGCAAATGGGAAAGTGGGGACTTCGCAACAGGAAGTCCCCACTTAACCATGGCCATAGTCCCCACTTAACCATGGGTTATGCCCTACTCACTATATATATACTAGCATACTCAGTTGGTCATTATACAAGGTGCATAGTTAATCATATTCCATCTCCTCTTTGGGTAGAATCATGGCGGACACTGAAATGGTGATCCAAATCACAAGAAAGTAACTTCAGTGGTGGCAGAATGATCAAGGGTCCTCTGGTTGCTGGAACTGGGAATGGATACAGAGCACACCAGCCAGCCTCATGAGGCAGAACCACAACAGGCCCTAACCATCCCAGTGATGGTCTCTGTAGATTCTGGCCTCCAGACACATTTTCCAGATGGAATGGGTACCATACCCTAGGCTCTGGGACCCATGTGTCACATCCCAGGCCTGACAGGCCCCATCCAGCTGGTCTCATCCGAAGCCACAGGAATAGCTTCTCTACCCTCTCTGCTCTTATCTTTCAATTCCCTCAAAGAGCCACTTGCCCCGGTATTTATACCCTTGTGACTAGTGGGTCCAGGCAACACAGAGCTCTAGCTAAAGGGAACATCAGGACAGGATGTCCTTGAAACTGACAATTTCCTGATATAGGACATTGAAAATGTAGTAAATAATTGAAAGGTCAGAGTTAGTGCACATTAACTCTTCAGAGTCTTTTTTTTTTTTTAAATTCTACTTTTTTTCCTTGGGGGTCCTCCATCATTCATCGGCCTAGTCACGGCCCCCAGAGCTCCCACCACCTGTCTATTTGCCGCCCCTCCCGGTCACCCCCAGCTTACCCCCCGGAGGGTGGGTCCGGAGCGCCGGTCCCCCTTAATGCCAGTGCCCGGAGCAGTAACTGGTTGGGAGTGCGGCGACAGGGGTAAGTGAAGCCGGAGGCTTCACTTAGATGGAGGATCCCCCTCCTTCTTTTCCTCCTGACTTTTTCTCCCGGAGGCAGGGGCGTGCAATGGCCGCCAGCGTCGCCCCACCTACCCCCAAAGATTGGAAATGCGGCCCAGAACTCCCGGTCTCCACCAGGAGTCCTCAGCGCTCTCTGGATGCTGCCGCACCCCTCCCGGAGAAGGAGAACAGTCCAAAGGACGCTCTATTCTTCTCCCCTGGCCATCCCTCCACGACGAGCTGAGTCCATTCGAACCGGAGTCGCCCGGCGTTCTAGCCGGAAATCCCACCGCTAAGCCTAACGGGTCGGCCCTCTTCAGAGTCTTACCAGAAGTGCGATCAATACCATCCGCAACTGACAATAACTCCCCCTTTGACAGGGGGGGTTATGTTTTTAAATAAAAAAAAGTCTAGGGATGGATGAAGGTGGAAAATGATCAGGGTGGGTGAAGGGGTTGTCATGGGACTAGCCCAGGCTACCTGAGAGGGCTAAAGGGTTCTTAAATTAAAAAGATGAAGGTCAAAGTGATCCTGATGCGATCCAAACATTTGAATGGGCTGAACTGAAGGTAAAAGTGCTGAATTTCTGCACAGTCCCCAAATACAAAATCAGCATTAGCTCATTGTTAATCAAAACTGCAGGGTTCAAAGGCACTACAGTAAAAGAAAGTTTTAACACTCAAAGAATTACTGGGATATTAAATGGCTTACCCCTAGCTGTGAGTAACAGTAGCACAAAAAATATTTTTAAAAATCAAATTGATAGTCTGCTAAGGAAGTGATACAAATTTAGATACTACCACTGAGAAGTTGAGGGTTGCAGTCTAGCTGCGGATCCAGTCAAAAGAGCATGTGAAATACAGAGCGATAAAAACCATGCAGAGAAAATAGCATGAGTGAAAACAGCTACAGGGAAATTATAGCATAAACATTATAGTGATATACCTGCAGCTGTTTTCAATCATACCGAGCACTCTAAGTTTGCAGCTGTCTACTGCTGCACTGTACTGGCAGCATGATTCAGAGGTTAGTGGGAGAACCTCTGAATGGCTTTGTATGTCTAGTTGACTGGGGGTCGAGTCTGACTCCAGCATCACACAGGTATTTTTGTTTTTGGTTGCCATAGTGTTCCCCTCCCTTGATGCCCCCACAACTTTGCACCCTGAGAGTTACAAGACTATATCTTCCTCGTCCTGACTTTCTCTCCTCTCCTCTCCTTTCCAGTTGCATCCCCTCGCAGAGTTGGATTAATTGCTCTGCCCACCCCCCCCCGACTTTTACCCTCTATACTCTGATTTGTCAAGGGTGGAGGTGATTATGTATATTTTAAGGGGGGTGTGGGTGGCGAAGCCCCCCTTGTAGGGTGTGCAGGGGGCAAAGTTCCCTGCAAAAAATTATTGAACAAACAGCAGACTTCACATACAAGCTATTGTCTGCTCCATGAACTGCACTCGCTCCAGTACTCATGTCTCTGCAGCTACCCGGTGCTTTTGGCACTGTCTTTTCCTTTAGCTACTATTGCCTATCGCTATGTTGTTTGACACTATTTTCCTTGCACAATTATGTTCCACGCTCTTATGTTTTCAGTCTCTTGACCTAGACCCATCTAGCTGGGCCCCTTGGCTTCCTCCTGCCTATAGCACCTGGTACAAACCTTAGTATCATCAGTGGTCAGAAACACAGCAGTTTTACAACATTTGGAACTGGCTTTCAACCCAACAAAGTTAAAACTCTTGATGGCTTTTCTTGGAATAATTTGGATCTTCAGCTCAGGAACTGTTCAACTTTATTTGCCTTCAGGAAGGTTGTCAAATTTAATTTGTTAAAAATCAAAATTTGCAGTTGCTTTGTTACTTAATGGATTGTTTTGATGTATAACTTTGTTGTTTTTATGTACACGGTTTTGTTGTCTGTACTTATAATCATGAGTTGGGACATTCTGTAAATGAAAGTTGTATAATACTGAACTCACCCTTTAAATGCTAATGTTTAATAAATAAGTAAGCTTATTTGTTATGCAATCTAATTCCATAAATGTTAAATAACTATGTTAATTAAATATCTTCATTTAATGAGAAGCTTGTGTGTTTTTTTCATGTGTGCATAAGCAAGTGTGTGTGTGTGTGTGTGTATACTTCTGTACAGTATATCACACCTTAAACAGCTGGCACAAGCTGCAGCCCTGAGAAAACACTGAGAAAATGACAACATCTTGCTATCTCTCCTGAGGCCTTTTCCTTTTTGTTGCACTGCCAAATTATTACTCACCACTGTTGTCTGTTTTATGGGCCTAAACCAAAATCACATGGCAGCACAAAGTCTCAAGCGGCACAGTGTTTTTTTTTAAGGAAGTCCTCTTCACAACTATATTTTTCAAAGCAGCATAGTTCTTTACTATATATCCACACTTAAAGTGTTTGCTTTGTAAAATCCTCTGGCATGTGAAACATGTGATGGAAAGTTATGTCTGTCAATAAAACCACAAAACGCAAGAATGGCTCCAGAAATGCCTAAACAATCAGTTTTCTCCCTGTTTAAATGGCTTTTTAAGCTATTTTGAAAGAAGAGGGGTGTGCATTTTTGTCTATGCTTCACAGTTTAGATGATGTATCCCAAGTTTACACAATCTGCAGAGAAATGTTCTGAAACCACACACATCAATCATAGAGACTGAGTCAATTTGTAGGCGTGTCAGTCCATGCAATTTGACTTTCCACTAATTAACAACTATTAGAAGTAACTGAGTTTAACATTTAATGGTTTCCAATTTAAAACTGTCAAAAGAATCACATTGTGTTAGAATATATTTGCCCCAATAAGTACTACCACCCAAACCCGTGCAGCAAGCAAGGAGCTGCATATCAAAAAGAATAACGGATCTGTTTCAAACTGATTAACAAGACTATGTCCCATAGACTAGAGCTGTGTAAAATACCTTTTTGTCTGAGGTGAAATTTGCACAGTTGGCATTCACAGAATATTTGACGCATTTCATGGAATTCTGCCATGTACAAAACTCTCAAGTCCTGGGAAAAAGAACCCAAAATCATGAATGATCACTTTTTTTCTTCCTTGTGGGGAAAATATATCCTTGCTGCCAGTTTCTAAATCCTCAAGTCATGGGAAAAAAAATTCTCAGGTCACAGGTAATAAATCTTTTTAATATGTGGGATTTTACAGACTTTTTCTGCATGTCCCAAACTTTGGTGAAAGCAAAGTTGTGAAATATTTGCAAAGTTGCCCAGACATGTGTGTTTATGCCACTCTATACAGCCATAATTTAACATTACTTCATGTATTTTACACGATGATTTGTGATACACTACATAGCCTACATTACTTTAGCAATATCTATTAACCGATATTGTAAAATTACAGCTATATACTCTAAGTGCTTCATAATTGATCAGACTTAAAATAAAGTGTGGCCAGACTTCAGTGGGTTTAATCCAGTTTCAGAAATTATTAATGCTCTTTTAAACTGGAACCCATTTACAATAATACTGCTAACTGGTGCAGTTCTTTGTTCCTTTGGATGAGGCATTGAACTGAGGTCCCCTCTGTCCACCTGTGGTCACTGTCCAGGTGGAAGTAAAAGATTCCATGGCACTTATCCATGAAGGGTAGGGGAGTTGTCCCGCTGATGTGACCAGCGTTCCCACATCAGTGAAAAAAAGGTCTGTGTAATCCACTCACCAGGATGCACCTGGAAACAAGCTATCACAGATTAGTGCGCCTTTTATGCTCATAAATGACAGATAATAAAGGCAGGCAAACTGGTCCAGTGAACCTTTCTCAGGCATGACCTGGGTCCAGACGTGCAGTGCACTGCAGAAATTGAAAAAGTGGTAAAACCTGTGGAGCAGGAAAATGCATGGGGCAATGGAACAATTTGAGCACTGCTTTACAAGACAGTAAAATATGACAGATAAGTAATAGGCAACATGGGGGGTAAGCTGTTCTAAATGAACTAACTAGATGTGCAAACTGTGTGAACAGTTGTTTTATACTAGGTCACAGAACATAGAGCTGTGGCCTACCTCATTGATAGCTGCTACTGGTTTGTGCTCCCAGGCTTAAGGTAAAGGCTGGTCTTGACAACCGGCACTTAGAATGAGCCTTGACGTTTGATGGGGTAGACATACACTTTTTTCTTAAAAAAAACAAACACAAAAAAACAGGCCTTTAATGAATACCAGATGGTCCTGTTTAAGTGTAAGTATTTTAGTGGTATAGGCAGTTCCATGATTTATTCTATTTTGGTTACAGCGCTAGGTCTGGCAGCTGTACTGAATAGCAGTTTTATCACTGCTACATTTACAGCTACTATACTGAATGAAGTACCTGCACAAAGTTTGACAGCTCTCCTGTTTTTCACAGTACCTGAACACCTTCTGCCCTCAAGGCCTCAAGTTATCCAGAGCTGTGCTGTGTCTTGTAAAGAAGTCCCTGACCTCTCAATTTTTTTCAGAGGGCTGTAAGAATTACTGAATGCACATATACTGTAGGTACAAGTTGGAACTATGTATACTGTAGTAGTTTACTGGCATGTGCTCTTGATATGAATTTGGCTCTGGCTACTAAAAATTATTTCACTGGAAAATAACTGCTATTCATTACTAGAATAAGATTAATTGCACAGAGCAGCTCCAGCAAACACAGGCTGTGCTCAAAGGGTTCTCTGTGTATAGCATACCCTGCCAAAATAAAGAATGTTCAGCAAAAGCAGCATTAACTCTGTATGCTCCCAGTTTCTCGATCAGAACATCACTGAATCTGGTATAACTATACAGGCTGGCTGTATAGCCTAGATGTTAAGAGCGATGAGCTGTGAATGAGCATGGCACATCCAGCAGACCTCTGTCTGAGTCTCACAACTTCTTCTTGTACTACGTTCTGATCCAGAGCAAGTCATTTAACCTCCCAGTGCTTCTGGAATTGAACTTTGGCTCAAAGTGCCTTTTTTGGCCCAAAGAATTGAAAAATAAATAATCATTTGGTTCCCGGCATTTAGAATCACAATATCATGCTTACCACATCAAACTTGTTATAATATGTTCTACTAGTCTTATTCTTGTCACTTTTTTATTTTGCTGTATGCTGTAAGGCATTGCTGCTCATATCAGTTATATGAGGTACAGTTTGCTTTGCTGTATTATGTCGCTACTTTGTATGTTACAACGGTTTGATCAGTTGTTTGTTGTGTAATCTGCCAGGTCATGCCAGAAATATATATGTATTATCTACAGCACTTCCTAAGTTAACAAAAACAAAATAAATACAATTTCTATGGATGCTTTTATTATGTGCCATGAAGGGTAATGGGTGAAGTGTGAGATGCCGCAAAGTGGTGTTTCACAAAGTAACAATGTGAAATTTCATTGGTAAGTTCAGATTAAGTGCCCTTCCTCCACCAATGCAGCAACCTATATCACCCTTCTTCTTCCTGCTCAGCCACCAAATGATACAGTGGCAACAATCCCCTTTCCTCAGTTCACTTAATAACCACCTCCTCTGCTCCAGTTCCTCCACACTCACAGTAAACAATATATTATTATAACCCCTTTTCCCAGTCAACTTTGCACCCTATCCCTTCCCACCCCTTCCCAATATATCACACAACCACACACTCAGTAAAACCAGACAAACAAAAAAATGGTGGAGACTGGCTCAAACCCCCTTGTTCGGCTGAAGAGAGAGCATATCAATCACTCTTTTGCATTAATTCAGATTACAGCTGGTTTAGGTGGTGTGAAGTGGATTTGAGGCAGTCTCCAACATTGTTTATAAATGTTTTATTGTTTTTATTATGTTGGCTTGCGCTTGCGCAGCCAACATATTGCAGTAGTAGCACATTTGGAGGTGCGGTCACTGTGGGCGAATGCAGGGCACACATCAGTAGGTGCGTCCCTCATTCCCCAATAAGGCAGCTGCAGGCACTGACACCAGCAACATGTAAACTGGCCACCAGATCAAAGAAAAGGTCAGCTGCAATGACAGCCAAGCTACTCCATGGCGGGATGCCTTTTCTGCTGACCAGTTACAATAACAACTTTAATGACACATGCCATAGAGTCTCCCTATTGCCATTTGCCAATGGGGATCCCATTCCTCGGCATAATTCAACCCCTCCCATTTACAGTGTTTGCCGAGGAGGTGCCCAATCCCCTTCAGCATCATGCTGCTCCTTCCTAATTTAATTTGCCGATGGGGGAGCTCACTCACCATCAGCATAATGCCCCCCCATTTGTTGTGTGCCGGCAGGGGTGCCCAATCCCCCGTCAGCTACAGAACCTCCCCCCAAAAAACACACTCAGGTGGCACACTGGGAGCCCACCCCAGCATGCCAGCTAAATGCCTCTGTAAAAGAAAAACCATCCCACAATGTTTTTTTTTTTGTTTTATGCCTGCAAAGCAGAAAACGGTCCCTCGTCGACTCCAGTGGCCCTCCTGCAACCCGCGCCCACCCATTGCGCACCATGCCTCCCCACACCCCCCTCACCCCATAATTACCTCTGGAGCCCAACGCGATGATCTTTGGTGGACCAGGAACATGTCTGCACTCTTCAAAGCTGACCACGTACTGAAGAAATGCCGGTAAACTGTATAATGGCATAAATAGGGTTTTTTCAACTTTGGTGTATAATCTTGGCCATTTTGGGGAATTTTGGCACCAAATTTCAACATGGGGTTATTGGGACCCCACCTCATGAATTCAATCACTGTCGTGGTGTTATTCAGTCCCGAAAGGTGATTTTGTGGTCACTACAAGGAATCACCTTTTGGGACCAATGAACAAAACAGCAGTGCCACTGTTCATTATGTAGGCTCTCAAAAAGCCTATGTTGCAAATTTGGTGAAAAAATTAAAAAGATGGCTGTTTTATGAGCATGCATTGCGCAGTTTCCACACACGCTCATAACTTTATGAATTTGTAATATTTTCACTCCAGATTTTCAAAATTACCATTTTCCACACCTGCTTATGAACAGTACAGCTGTCATTTTGCATATCCTGGCTGAAATGTGTTTTCACATGTCCTGCGCAGAATAGCACGGTTGCTATGCGAAATCAGTTTTTGGGAAAGTTTGAGAAAAAACAGTGACACTGTTCATGAGCAGAGGTCCTAAAATGCCTATGTTGAAAATTTGGTGATGAAAGTCCATAAAATGACCGTGTTACAAGCATGCATTGCGCAGTTTCCACGCACCCTTGTAACTTCGCAAATTTGCAATATTTTCATGCCAGATTTTCAACACTGCATTTTTTCACATCTCCTTATGAACAGTACAGCTGCTATTTTTCACATCTTGCCCAAAATGTGTTTTTACACCTGTGGCGCAGAATGGCGTGGTCGATGTGGGAAATCAACTTTTGGGACAGATTAACAAAATCACAGTGCCACTGTTCATGAGGGGAGGTCCCAAAATGCCTATGTTGAAAATGTGTCTCTTCAGGGTGGGGGTGAGGTTGGTGTCAGTTCAATACCTTACTGCCATTCCTATTATGCATCTCTAACTCCTGCACTACCAATGCCAATGCCAGCGAGACAACATTCGGCATTGACAAATGCTTGCTTAGCATGTGACTGTGTGGGTGATAGGGAGGGGGTGCTAGGTTGGCTAGGGAGAGGGGGATTATAATAATATATTATTTAGTGTGGCACAGGGGTTGACTGTGGTAAGAGGGTGGGATGGGGTACTCAGTGGTCCGAGGAGAAGGGTGTTGTAATAATATTATTTACTGAGGGAGTGGGGTGAGTCACTGACTATATGAGGTAGGAACTGAGGTGAGAAGGGGGCTGAGGAAGGAGGTTATATTATTTACACTGTGGGTGTGGCGTAGTGTGACATGGGGAGGATTGTGTAAAGGGTGCAACTGGGGATGATGAAAAGGGGTGGATTTTGTTGTTTAATAAAATTTGCCATTTTTTAACTCTGGCAATGTCACACCTTTCAAAGCTTGGCAGGAGGCCAAAAACTTTGCAAAGCTATGCACAGGGTAAAATGGTCCAAATTGCCATGACATCACTGATTGAAGTTTTAATTTGCTGCAATTCTAATCATGAAAGAATGTATAAGAGCTGTCTGGAACCACCAGTTGCTGACCCTGATTTGCTTGTTTTAAAAGGCCCTACTATTAACATGAATGTTCTCAATAAATGGGGAAGAGCATTTGTGGGAGTTTTCACATGGCTCCTCTCCTGGTGATGTGCATCTACATGGAGTCATCTTCAGGGTTATCAGATATAGCACCATACTATATTTCTCATGTGGAGGACAGCATGGTTATTCTTCTGCTTATTGCCAAGATCCCTATTTCTAAGTAAAACAATTTAAGAAAGACATAAATGTACAGTAGGATGCTAGACAGAAAAAGTCCCAAGACCCATTCAATCTGTCCTGACCGTACTTATTGACCCCAGAACAGCCGACTATTTCAGATGAAGTTCCTTTTAGCATGTGTGAATTTGTTACATGCCTGCACATGTACTGATTTTACTAGGTTAAAAATCAAATCAAATTTAATTGGGAAAAAGTTCCCTGAACTAGTGATGTCACAACACGTGAGGGCATACTGCTAATAAGATATGATTGGGAATAACACTACATGTGCCAAATTCCTGAAAGAGTGTTTTCTATGTTTCATACATAAAATTGCCAGCTAGAAATATTCTAATTAATGAAAGAAAAAAAAGAAAAATACCAAGTACAGTTCCTCAGAAATAAAAAGTCAACTGGAGCTGGCAGTATAGCCTAGAGGCTAGAGTAACATGTTGTAAATGAGTTTGGTACATCCAACAGACCTAGGTTTGATTCCGACAACCTCCACTTGCATACTGTGTAACTCTGAGCAGGTTAGGTACATCTGCCCGATTTGTGTCTGCCCGACATTCAACCGTCCAAAATGTCTTGTCCAAAAACTCTCTTCCTGTTGAACAAATTAAGCCAACAGTAATGTCTGCCCGATAAAATCATCAGACACAGGCTGTGAGCACAAACAACTACTGTTAATTTGGGAGATCAATAAGAAAAAATCCAGCACTCTGGGTTATTCAGGGAGAATATTGTAATTTTTATTATATAAAAAATTGTAGCAAAACACTTACCATTAAAAACAGGAAAAAATCAAGGCACAATGCCAAAAACAAATCAAGGCTTCACTAGTTCTCCAGCCTCGGTGCTTTGGGGCAATGCTACCCCTTCGACAGGAGGAATGTTAATTTGGGAGATGCTGGGAAGAGTTTGATACAAAGTGGACCAATAACAAGTAATGCTGCTTATCTGCAGAGGTACAGTAAGATTTTTATTAACAACTCACTGGCACATATTGTTGTTGCTGATTTTTTCACATGGCACTTTTTAATAGCAATATTATTTTTGCTCACTGTTGAAGATTTTGTTTTACACCTCATATTTGTTTTACATCTCACTGTTGATATATTTAAAAGCAGCAGGTCATACTATGGAGCAAGAGTTTCAAACATGGCTTTTCAGCTGATTAGTCAGTATTGTGTATCATGTTCCATGAGTGAATATTTCCACTAAGTGGTGCTACTGAAATGTATTTGTTTTATATCTTGCTGTTGTTCACTTGCATGTCGGGCAAAGTGTATGTGGGATTCTGGTTGTTGGTCATAATGCACAGTCGGGAAGTTAGTGACAGGGAATCATATGTCGGGAAGATCTATTCCGGGGAGCAGTACGGATCCCCTCTGAGCAAGTCACTTAACCCTCACCATTGCTTATAGGTCTCCCATGAAAACAGGCACTTGTGCCTAGTAGGCCTTACCTGGTTACCAAAGAAAAAGAAAAAAAAGTAACAACAGGCTACTTCAAAAAATTAATAACATTTTGGGCTGAGTTCACAAAGGTCACGAGAAAGCCACAAGCCTGGGTGTGCCAAACATAAGGTGTCTGGGGCTTGCGGCATTTCCCAGCCAGTGATCAGGATTCTTTTTTTTTTCCAATTTAATAAACTTTATTAAAGTTTACAAAATACAATAACAATACAGTAAACACACCGCAAATAATATTAACAACAATACAGTAACAACAAATACAACAATAAGAACAACCCCCTCCCCCCGAAAAAATGAACCATATTAAACAGTGAAAAATTCCACCAACACTGTTCCCCTAACCCCCCCACCCTCAGTGGACATGCAAGGCAGTAAAAGATGTGGGCTGTGGATAATAAAAATAAGAGATACTATCACCAAATAGGTCATACCAGAGCAAAAAAGGTAAAAATAGTAATGTTTAATATTGAACATTGACAAGGGTGAAAACAGCCCTGCAACCAAAGAGAAAAAGACACAATATCCATAAACCAACAATCAAATCCACACCCTCCCCAATAAGTTACTGGATCGTAAAAAGCACAGCATGTAGGGTCTTTCAGTGTGTGACTTAAATTTAGGTAGGGTATGGAATAAACTTGCAATAGAATGTTCCCCATTCAAAACTTGGAGCATTTCACAAACCCATTCCAATCTTCTAGGGGAAGACTCATCTTTCCACTGCCAGAGGATTAACAGTTTAGCAACTGTTGGAATCAAGGCCATATACCCTTTCTGTGGTCCCCATAACGGTGGTCCATAGTCTCCTAATATAAAAATCTCAGGGGTAAAATATTTCAACACGCCTAAAATGGGATCCAAACAATTTTGAATAGAGTCCCAAAAAGGGCATATCCTCGGGCACTGCCAAAAAAGGTGAAACAAAGTATCTTCTCCACATTGACATCTGCGGCAGGCAGCTGAAGAAAGTCATCCCATTTTCCAAAGATGCATAGGAGCATAATAGAATATATGCAAATTATTAAATTGAGTAAGGCGTAACCGATCTTGTTTGATATATTTATAAAAATCTGACCAAAGTTGGACCAAAATGAATGCGGTTGGTCCAAAACTAATGCATTTTTTTTCAAATAAAAAGCCATGGGAGAAGTGTTATCCTCAAAAACTGACTAATACACTTATAAAGCTGTGAAATAGGATGGGATTGCTGTGCAAGAGATGTTAAAGCATTAAAAAGTGTGTCACCTGCAGTCGGCCAGGGTGGGTGACCTAAACATTGTAAAACACAGTGATAATATTTAAAGATGAAAGAAGGCTTCAAAAGGCATAAAGGTACAGTATTGTCTAAAAGAAGATTAATGCAGTGTCAGTGGCTCAGTAGGTAGCACACTCGCCTCTGAGGCCAGGAGATCAGAGGGCTGTGGGTTCAGTTCCCACATCTGGCACTTGGGCTAATATCCCAGTATTGACACTGTAATGCAGCATGAGAGGGTGCTGCATTTCTGAGGTGCCGTCTTCGGATGAGGCGTTAAACCGAGGTCCCATCTGCCTGGATTGGTGGTAGTTCAGGTGGATGTTAAAGATCCCATGGCACTTATCGAAAAGAGTAGGGGAATTTCCCCGGTGTCCTGGCCAAATTTCCCTTATTCACTAAAAATACCACCAACAGCTTAATCTGGTTCAAGGTCAGTTGGCATTCATCTGTATCCCTTTCCCCCGGGTCGTGCCTGAAAATAGGCAGGATTTGTCTAGTGCACTTACCCGGTCAACAAAAGCTAAATAAATAAAAAAAAAAAAAAAATTAAAGAAAAACAGAAAGCCCTTGCCAATGTTGGGCAATCAGTGGTTTATGGGCAATACAGAGATTGGGGTTATCAAATAAGGGTTGGAAAACGTCTTTCGTATATACCAATTTAACGTGTCAACAAAGCTGTCCATGCGCTTGAACAGACCAAGCTATTGGGTACCTTGAAAATCCCTAGGTAATTTAGAAAGTGGAGTAAATAGAAATATAGTAATCCTCAGCTAGATTTGCCACTGGAGTATTCCATTGGAAATATTTAGAAGCATGCAGAGCAAAATAATATCTTTGAAACTGTGGGAGAGCCAGCCCCCCCCCAAATTCTTGGGCCTCGCCAGTTTAGGATATGTCCTCTGAGAAGATCTATCCAACCGTAAAAACTTTGATAAAAGAGAATGCAAGTGGTAGAAGCAAGAGTTAGGAAGAAATGAGTTCAGCATGCCTAGAGGACAAAGCAAACATGGTAGAACATTAATTATGTTGTCTTGCGCACATGTAAGCAACATTTTGTGGCAGTAGGAGATTAGTAGGAGAAATGCAGAGTTGTGTCAGTTTTGGCGAATGCAAGGCATGCTTTAGAAGGTGCATCCCTCATTCGTCAATTAGCGAGCATGTTAGCAGTAACACAAATGTTTTGCAGTGCCACCAACTTGAAATGATTTTGATGCTGCAGTCAGAGTCAAGCTCGTCATGCAGTGGCACCGATGACATGCCTCCACTACGTGCCTTGCCTGGTGTAACATTTCAATAAACATGGCGGTGGCTCCACCATCTGCCTCTTGCAATCCCGAGAAAGCCAACTTTGGGGGTGTCCAATCCCCCCATCGGCATGTGAAAACCCACCTCAAGATTGTGTGGCACACTGGGAGCCCATCCCAGTGTGCCTCCCTGTGTTCAGAAGCCGACTCCATTGGCATTTTCCTGCCCCCACTTACCCCCATTGTGAGCCACACTTCAAGCCCAACCCAGTGTGGCAAACATCATGCCCCCAAAATCATGAAGCACACTGGTAGCCCACCCCAGTGTCGCCAACATTGTTTCATACACCTGCAAAGAAAGAAAATGGTCCGTGCTGCTCATTTTTTCTTTGGAACCTAAAACAAAGAAACGGTCCCTCAGTGTCAACAGGTCCCCCCTCCCCAAACCTGCACCCACCCTCTGCACACCCCACCTACTCACACCCCCCTCACCCCATACTTACCTTCAGAGATCTGGTGCCGCGATCTTCGGTGGAGCGGGAACACATCTGCACTCTTCAAAGCCGACCGCGAACTGAAGAAATGCTGGTAAGCTGTATAATGGCATCAACTGGGGAGGTTTCAACTTAGGTGGATATCTCAGCCATTTTTTTAACTTTTGACTCTAAATTTTCAATATGGGGTTCTTGGGACCCCACCTCATGAAATCAGTCACTGTAATTTTGTTATTCAGCCCTGAAAGGTGATTTTGCAGTCACTGCACGGGATCACCTTTCAGGACCAATTAACAAAATGACAGTGCCATTATTCATGAGGGGGGCTCCCAAAAAGCCTATGTTTTAAATTTGGTGAAAAAATTCCAAAAAATGACTGTGTTACGAGCATGCATTGTGCATTTTCACTCCAGATTTTCAACATTGCCATTTTTCACACCTCTTTATGAACAGTACAGCTGTCATTTTTCACATACTGCCTGAAAGGTGTTTTTGCACATCTGGTGCAGAATGGCACAGTCACTGTGGGAAATCAATGTTTGGGACAGATTAAGAAAATCACAGTGTCACTGTTCATGAGCAGAGGTCCCAAAATACCTATGTTGAAAATTTGGTGAAAAAATTCCAAACATTACTGTGTTACAAGTGTGCATTGAGCAGTTTCTATGCACGCTTGTAATTTCAAGAATGTTTAATATTTTAACTCCAGATTTTTAACATTGCCATTTTTCACACCTCCTTATGAACAGCACAGCTGTCATTTTTCATATCCTGCCTGAAATGTGTTTTCACACATCTGGCACACAATGGCACGGTCACTGTGGGAAATCAACGTTCGGGACAGAGTGAGAAAATCACAGTGACACTATTCATCAGCAGAGGTCCCAAAATGCCTATGTTGAAAATTTGGTTAAAAAAATCCCCAAAATAATTGTGTTACGGGCATCTGCTCTCCAGTTTTTATGCATACTAGTGACTTTGCCAATTTTCTACATTTTCTGTCCTGATTTTCAACATTACTATTTTTTTACACCTCCTCATGAACAGTACAGCTGTAATTTTTCACATCCTGCCCCAAATGTGTTTTCATACCTGTAACATCAAATGGCGCAGTTGCTGTGCAAAATCACCTTTCGGCTAACGAACTGATAGTGCCACTGTTCATGAGGTGGGGTCACAAAAAATCCATGCTGAAAATTTGGAGTGAAAATAACCAACAAACACCTTGGGCATTAGGGTTTCCAACTGTAACACCCCACCCTGTAGAAACTGATAGACATCAGGGGTGTGACTTGGGATTTTTATCTATAATGCTCACGCCATTCCCCCCCAGCCTGCAGCCACTGACAGGCATCGAGGTGTGCCTTGGACTCTTCAGCCCCAAAGTTCACTCCATTCTCCTATAGTGCACCCATCTCAGCATATTTACTTATGCAATGGGGTGAGCATAAGGCCAGAAGACCCCAAGGAACACTACGACACGTGTTGGTGTCTGCAGGGTAGGGTGCGGTGAAATGGCATGAGCATTATGGCCGATGACTCAAAGGCACACCCCAGTGCCTATCAGTCTCTGCAGGGTAGGGGTGGAGTTGGCTTCAGTTCAATACTTCACTGCCATTCCTATTAGGCATCTCTCTAACTTCTGCACTATCAATGCCAATGCCAGCAAGACAACATTCAACATTGACAAATGCTTGTTTTTATAATGTTAGCCCTCTCTTACAATGTCAAAGGTAATGCTTTCCAGCATTGCAGATCCTGCTTGATTCAACAGAGGAGAGGACTGAGGTTGAAAGATTTTAGGCAGCTAATATCTTTAGTGATTTGAATACCTAGATACCTAAATGGTTGAGGAGCCCATTGTAAACCTAGCAAAAGTGGGTGAACCATCGTTTTTTGTAAATTTAATTTATAACCCAGGAACAAACCAAAAGTACGAATTGTGTGAAACAAAGCGGGAATAGAAACTAAAGGCTCAGAAAGGTATAACAATATGTCGTCCTCTAACATAGACATTTTTCAGTCCCGACCCCTCAGGGAAATACCTGTGACATTAGAAGAAGAAATAATTTTGTGAGCTAAAGGCTCTATATATAAGTTAAACAAAAAGGGGATGGGGGCAGCCATGCAGAGTGCCACGCATCAGAGGAAAGGAATCAGAAAGAATCCCATTACAAAAAATCTTAGCTCTAGGAAAAGAATATAAAACACCCAGCAACTTAAAATAAGAGTCAGAAAAACTGTACCTAGGTAAAAAGGAAAATAAGTAAAATCACAAAACTCTATTGAAAGCTTTTTCTGCATCCAGAGAGACAAGGACTGCATCTGGATGCAGAAATTAGATGGAGTAACTTTTGAAACTGGTCACTAACCAATCAACTCACCATAAAACCAATCTGCTCCAGGTCTATCAACTGAGACCAGACATGACTGTCCGAGCAGACCAAATTTTAACCAAAATCTTCATATCAACATGAATAAGCAATATTGGTCTATAACTGGATGGGAGGGGTCCTTCCCTGGCTTGGGAATAAGCACAATTCAGCCTTCAAGTAAGGAAATATCGTTAAGAACATGATGATAATGTAAATAATTAAACAAGACAACAAGGGAGTGAGATCTTCCACAAACACTTTATAGAAATTAGCTGTGAAGCTATCTGGTCCTGGAGCCTTGTCCAAGGGCAAGCAGATAAGGACCGCTTGGCCCATCCAGTCTGTCCATTTCCCTACCTATTTGATAAGCTGCATATCCTAGTTAACCAACAGCCTACTTCCTCCTATCCCCTACTAGAATTGCTTTATGTCTGTCCTATGCATTCTTGAATTCCCCCACAGTTTTTGACCCTACGATCTCCTCAGTAAGGCTGTTCCATGCGTCCACCACCCTTTTTGTGAAAAAAATACTTCCTCACATTGCCGTTGAGCCATCCCCCCTTCTATCTTCAACTTGTGCCCCCTTGTTCTTGCACACCTCTTTTTCTGAAACATGCTACCCTTCTAGACTTTGTTGATTCCCTTGAGGTACTTGAAAGTTGGTATCATGCCTCCCCTTTCCTCGAGGTATACATATTAAGCTCCATTAGTCTCTCTTTGTATGCCTACTGGTGCACCATTTTAGTTGCCCTACTCTGGACTGCCTCCATTCTGTCTATGTTCTTGAATAGATGGGATCTCCAGAACTGCACACAGTACTCCAGATGGGGTCTCACCAACTCTCTGTACAGAGGGATAACAACTTCCTGTTTTCTACTGATGATGCCTCTTCCTACACATCCCAGTATCCCCCAGCCCTCCTTACTGCCATCTCACATTGCTTGCTTGCCTTTAGGTCATCTGATATGACTACCCCAGATCCCATTCCATTTTTGTTGTTGTTAGTACCTCCCCCTCCATTGTGTACTCTTCCCCTTGGTTTTTGTTTTCCAGGTGCATTACTTTGCACTTCTTTGCATTGAATCTAAGCTGCCATACGTTTGACCACTCCTCCAACCTAGCCAAGTCCCTTCTCATTCTTCCCACCCCCCCTTGTGTATCAATCTTGATGCAGATCTTTGTATCATCTGCAAAGAGGCATACTTTTCCTTCTAGTCCTTCTGCAATGTCACTTATAAAGACATTAAAAAGGACCAGCCCAGTTCTGAACCCTGCGGTACTCTGCTAGTAACCCTCTTTTCTTCGGAGTGGACTCTGTTTACAATTATCCTCTGTGTCCTGTTGCCCAACCAATTTTTTACCCAGGCTACCACCCTGGTACCCACTCCCAGGCTGGATAATTTGTTTATTAATCTTTTGCGTGGGACCGTGTCAAATGCTTTGCTAAAATCTAGGTAGGTCATGTCCACAGCCCCTCCCATGTCTATTACTTTGGTCGCCCAGTCAAAGAAATCTATTTTATTTGTCTGACATGATCTTTCTGCTGTGAATTCTTGCTGCCTTGGGTCCTGTGCCCCGCTGGCCTCTAGGTACTCAACAGTTCTTTCTTTCAGAAGTGATTCCATCATTTTCCCTACCACTGAGGTCAAACTAACAGGTCTGTAGTTCCCTACCTCTGCTTTGCTCCCACTTTTGTGAAGGGGAATCACATCCACCCTCCTCCAGTCCTTAGGTACAACACCATCCTCCCATGATTTGTTAAAAAAGGTAGTCAGTGGTGTCACTAGTTCTCCACTTAGTTCTTTTAGAATTCTGGGGTGAATCCCATCAGGGTCCATTGCTTTGCCAACCTTCAGTTTTAGAGGTTCTTTCAGAACCCTTTCTTCTGTGAATGGACTGGTATCGACTCCACCATATCCAGAGTGTTTCTATTGATTGGATTAGGTACTTTCTCCCTCTCTTCTTTTGTGAATACTGAGCAGAAGTATTCATTCAGTATCCATGCTTTTTCACTGTCACCCTCTGCCCACCCACCCTCCCTTTATTAAGCCTCACTATCCCTCCCTTGATCTCTCTTCGCTCCCTAATGTACCTATAAAAGGTTTTAGCCCCCTTCTTAACTGAGTTGGCTATCTTTTCCTCCATTTGGGCCTTTGTTAGTTTGACTGCCTTCCCTGCTTCCTTCTGCTTTGACTGGTACAGTTCTCTGTCCTGCTCATTCTGTTTCCTTATACTTCCTGAATGCTATCATTTTCTCTCTAACCTTCCTTGCCACCTCTTTTGAGAAACATAGTGTTTTTTCCTTCATTTTGATTTGTTTATTTGCTTCACATAAAGGCTTGTTGCCTCTGTGATGGCAGTTTTGATGTTTTCCCATTGTTCCTCCACGCTTCCTTCTTGCCAGTTTGCTAGGGCTTTTCTGAGTCACTCTCCCATTTTGACAAAGTCAGCCCTTCTAAAGTCCAGTACCCTCACTTTTGTATGGCTTGACTCTCTGTGTTTATTGTGAACCACACTGCTTGGCAGTCACTTGTTCTCAGATGGCTACCCACTTCTAAATTTGAGATCCTCTCTCCATTCCTGTTTGAGAGTACCAGGTCTAAGACTGCTCCCTCCTGAGTGGGTTCCAACACTAACTGTCTGAGGCATGCCCCCGTAGGGCATCGAGAATTACCCTGCTCTTGGGTGTGGCTGCAGCAAAGGTGCTCCAGTTAACATCTGGCATATTTAGGTCCTCCATCAACAGTACCTCCCCTTTTTCTGCCATCCTAATGATGCCTTCAATCATTTCCTTGTCCATTTCCTCCCCCTGAGATGGGGGTCTGTATACAGCACCCGTGCAGATTGTGGTGCCATATCCTGTCTCTAGGGTGACGCACAGTGCCTCCTCTCCTCCCCTCCCTGTTTGCCCTTTAGTTCTGTTGCTTTGATCCCTTCCCTTACGTAGAGAGCTAGTCCTCCTCCTCCTCTTCTACCCTCCCTGTCCCTCCTGTAGACTGTGTAACGTTGACATCCCAGTCATGGTTCTCTGTGTACCATGTTTCTGTGACTGCCACGATATCCAGGCATCCATCTTCCATCAAGGCCACTAGTTCAGGGAGCTTGTTACCCAGACTACGGACATTGGTACTCATTGCCCACCATTTTTTGATGGCCTTACCCCTTTTAGCCCAATCCCTGTCCTTACTGCCTTTGCCTGTTTCTCCATTTACCCCTGCCATTCTCCCTATTGACTTCTCTATCTTGGTGCTTACCTCACTAACTACCCTGTATTTTTGGGGGGCTGGGATTTCCCTGCTCCTTTTCAGTGCCTCCCGCTTGGCTAGTTTAAATGGTTTCCAATGAAGCATTTAAACTGATCACCTAGGATCCTGGCTCCCCTCCTGGACAGATGCAGACCATCATGCCAGTATAGGCCTGTGTCCTTCCAGGTGGACCCCCAGTCCCTAATGAAGCCAAAACCCTGAGCTCTGCACCAGTTTTTCAACCATTGATTGAATCCCATGGTGTGGAGCACCCTAGCTTCACCTACGCCATAGACAGGCAGCACCTCCTAGAAGGCTACTGTGCATGCTGCATGTCTATGGCCCCTCTCTGACTCCACAAACTCCTCCTACACTGCTCTGTTCCCATTCCCAGCCAGGTCATTTGTCCCAAGGTGGACAATGATGTCCAGCTCCATGCAGCTGCTCCCATGATCCTGAAGATTCGCTCTCTGCCCCTCCAAGCCATGGCGCCAAGCAGGCACCTTATCTCCCTCACCCCTCCCTCCCCCAGTTCTACCCTCCTAACAACTGAGTCCCCCAGCAGGAGTTGTTTACTTCCCATATCGGTCCCGTGCCACCATACTGTAGATCTCCTTTGTGCCGGTCCCCACGATCCTCCTTGGTCTCCGCTGTGGGTGCCTCCATAGAGGGGCCATGGTCTGCCAGAATGGCATACAAATTGTGGAGAGGCACAACTGGAGGGATGGATCTTTGTTCCTCCACTACCACCCTTCCTGAACCCACCATGGCCCTACCGTTCTTCTTTATTGGCAACCTGAAAGGCAGCGGTGTCGGTCCGGTGGTCCCTGGTGGGAAAGAAGGTTCCCTGAATCCTGGTCAGCTCAGCCTGGAGATGAGCAACCTCCTCCCTCAGCCCAGAGAGGTGCCTGCAGATGAGACAACACCGCATCCTCCAGAAAGTCTACCGGAAGACTACCACTTCACAGCCACTGCACTGCACCACTCCCATCATGTCTTATTTGTGGCACCTCAACTGTTGTTTTGTGTGATTACTCTTTCCTCTCTCTGTTTACTATCTTTTTCTCCCTACTTTCCTGCTGCCTCTGTGCCTTTACAGCTTCTGCCATTCCTGTTCTGGGACAGGAAGTTCCTATATTACTCAGTAGTGTCCTTCTTACTTGCTCAGAGTCAGACCTCCAACAGCTAGGGGTGAAGGAGAGCTATTCTTTTCCTTCTAGGATGGTGAGTCTTTTGTGCCTCTGTGATCACTCTCTTCCTTCTCCCAAATAGGAAGTTCCTGTTGTCAATCAAGTCCAGTGACTATAAAAGTGGAACTGGCTAAGGGGGGGAGTGGAGGGGAGGAAGGGAGGGATATATAGTCCCAGTGGAGGAGTTCTAGCAGTTGCCTCCTTCATCTTGCTCCTCACTGTCAAAAGCTAACTAGGGAAGTTTTAAATGCAGACACCTGGCTTTCTGTTGCCTAAGCCACACCCTCTAATTTACAGCTCTTCTCTTCACCTAGCTAACAGCACAGATGACAGTTCCCTTCCCCCAACTCAGACAAACACACTAACTTGTTTTTTTTGTTTGTTTTTCAACCTACTTGAAGGTCCCAGTAGTAGAGTTCTAGTTCTTTAGTCCCAGTAGAAGAATTCTAGCAGCTGCCTCCTTCCTCTTGCTGCTCTCTCATGGTGATCAGGATTCTCGATCCCATGTGCTGATTACCACATGTTAGACCAGCTTTTTCTGGTCTAGCTTGTGGCAATCATGGGTGCCCATTTGATGGGACTTGTGCCAAATATTTCGCACAAGCTGCCGTAAAGCAGAAAAAGTGTTGTTTATGCACCTGATCTTCGGCACAGCTGCTCCAACCACTGGGTTTGACACAGAGATTGATGCAAGCCTTGTGCCACCCTTTCTGAATTTAGCCCTTTGTCTTTTGGTTCTGGTGCTACTAGGTCTTTAAAATTTATTGTTCAGTATTATAATACCTATAGCAATTATAGAAGTGAGGGTTAAATATAATAATAACCATATCTATGGGACTTTATAAGCAGCTCAGCCTGCAGTTAGTTCCAGATCTTCCCCAAATCAGTCTTCACCATTTATTACTAATGGATCAGGACCCTGCATGGAAAAAAGAGCAATGCATCTTTGAAATTTTCTGAACTGGGAGGAGCTGGCATCGGGACGGTGCCTCCCACAAGGCCTGCGTTCTTCATGGTGCTCATGGGTTGGCCAGCTACCAACACTGATTTCTGCCTACACTCAATTCTGTCTTTTCCACAATCAAAGAAGAATCCTGCATGGGAACTGTGTGCTGTAACTGCATCACTGCCTAGGCTTCATCCCTTTTTTGGTACCGTGAGTACTGGCATCGTTTGACGCTGGAGGTTTTCTTAGATTTATTTTCATAGTTTCTCTGCACCTGGTATTTTAAATCCTGTCTTATTATTTTAGCAGCTGAGACGGTATGTCAGGGTCAGTCATCATTCAAAATCCAAATGATCGGACGTTGATCCCTATGCATTGGTGCCCCTGTGGCAACTTCATTGCAGTACTGGACCTCCATGACCGTTGCTTTTCTTGCTTGGGTCCCCAACATCTGATGGATGAGTGCAATGCCTGTTTTTAGATGGACTTCTGAACACTCGTTGTCCATGTGACGTGGTGGAGTAGGAACCCCCCAACTTTTGGCAGGCGTCTATGCACTTAGGATACCAAGACGAGAACCTTGGGCTCCACCCCTGAGCCCCCTGGTCTATACAACTCAGTGGGGAGAGGACCCCCTCTGTTCCTCACCATGCTGGTACAAGGGGCCTCCATGAGGAGTTGGTGGGACAACCAACTCCCATTGGAGAGGGTGACTGGTCACTCCTTGCAGTCTGGTGCCTCCTTGAAGGCCCGGATGTCCCCTGAGGTGGAGTCAGTGCAACACGTTGGCTGTCCTTGGGAGGTACCCTCGAGACTGCACACCCCTACATACCTGGCTCTCTGTGCCACCCTCAGTGCCGATGAGCAGGGCAGAGTGGACAGCATGTCCAGGCCCCCCGTCTGATGCCGTTCTGGGTAATGGGAGGGACAGGGTTTGGGGAGTGGCCCAATTGGAGGTTGCTCTGATCTCATCCTCAGAGGTTGATGACTGGGAGGATCCTGACTGGGTACCCAGCTCCCTTAACTCCACTTGGACGTCTCCAGTGCCAGTCGAGTCTCTTGGACTGGCATTGCAGATGGGAGACAGTGTCATTGGTAAAGACACTGCTCCAGATCCCTCAGGCACCACCTCCAATGCTGGGGTCCTCTCTGGGGATCCCGGAGAGCAATGGCACAGCGGATGGAGCCGTTCCCTAGGTGATGCCACAGTCGATGCTGTGTCTGGTGCTACTTCTCCTAGCAGCACCACTGCCGGTGCTGCTCTGGTCTTGGTTGCCAAGATCACCTTGTGATCTGGCTCCATCTCAGTGACCAAATCTGGACCCAGTCTGATCTGGATGATGGTGAGCCTCGGGTGGCCCGTCTCCACTCTTCCAGGGAAGTGGGGTCTTCCCCTGCCAGGGTGGTCCATCCAGATTCCTCCACTGGGCCTACCAAGAGGGACAGATCCCCTTCTTGCGGGAAGAGAGCTGGTGGGACTGGTTCTAAGCTGTGGCTCTCATACTCCCATAAAGCTGTTGGGGGTTTAGGCCCAGGACCGTCTCAGCCTGCCTGTCTCCTGTGGAGGGGTTCTTCAATTGGTGGGGGCAGGAGCCTTCCAGAGGGACTTGCTCGGCTCTAGCCTCACCTTTCAGGGGTTTCCCCACAAGAGCAACCCCCAGGCCTCCCCTCGAGGGCTGGGCACACTTGGGAGGATGGGTTAGTCAGTTCTCCCCTCATCAGAGCTCATCTGTTCAAACCCCAGGCTCTGGCAGAGGTCCTGCCTGGTATTACTGGGCTGTTCCTCCACCAGTCATTCTGCCACCTCTCCCCCCTTTCCCAGGCTTTCTTAGCACCGAATGTCCCCTGACGTGGGAATAGTTCAGGGTTGTGTTGGTGCTTTTTCCTCACTAGTTTAGGGCCATCTCCAAGGTTATCTTTAGACCTCAGACCTCTGCACCACCGAGCCCTGAATCAGATTCCCTCTCCTCTTCGGTCTTCTCCATGGAGGAGGAGGAGGAAGCATCCTGACACTTCTCCAATGTGGGGGACTTCATGTCTTACCAACATTTCCTAGTGGAGATGATGAGGAAACTCCATATTTCTCACCCAGTCAGATGAAACTCTGATCATGCAACACTGTCATTCCTGGTGGAGTACAGTGCTGACAGGCTAATCATTCCTCCCTGGCCTAGACATTTATGGGAGGCCTTGCATCTGGCTACATCCTGCTTCCCCTTCTCCTGCCCCTAGGGATTGTGTGCACAGGTATTGTACAGCAGCAGAGTCCCCAGGTGCCATGCATCATCCTTCTTCAGGTCTGGGGTTCCTGGATACCCCATTGGGGTGTCATTGCCTCAGTAGTGAGTGGCCTCCGATGCAGACTAGGTAGAGTTTGATCGAAGGGGAAGGAGGATGTTCTATTCAGTATGCCTCCACTGTGGGTAATGGCTTATCAGGTGCACCAGGTAACCTATGCGAGGCATATCTGGTCTCTGCTGGGACAGGTCCGAGCAGCACTGCCTGATGGTGAGGAAACCAGGCAAGCCATCTGCCTATCAACTCAAGGCCTGAAGCTAGCATGACACCTCTCCAGGGCAGTCTACGATGCCAATGAGGTGACTTCCAGGCTGGTAGGGTTCTCAGTCTGCATCAGGTGAACTGTGTGGCTTTTTCTATCTAGATTATCACCCCTGGCCCAGCGTAGGGTGATATCCTCACCTTTCCGGGGGGCCCACTTCTTTTCTCTCAGGGCATGGCAAGTTCTGCAAGGGCATCGTCCTTCTCCCAGATCCTGGGAGCGCTCACCAGCTCTGTCCAGCTCCCCAGGCCTAGCCAAGCCTGTATGGGCCCCTTCTCCTTTGGTTATCCCCCACAGGAGGCTGGGGGAATGTCTTTCCTCAGCATTCACCATCTTGGCACTCAGACCCATTAGTAATGAATGGTGAAGATTGATTTGGGAAGATATGGAAATTATATACTTACCATAATTATTGATCTTCCCAAATATCTTCACCATTATTATACCCTCCTCCCTCCCTAAGATCAGACACTTGGAAACTCAGTCCCTTCTTCTTCCATCTCTTCTCCTGAGGTCGGGGATGAGGTGGAAGGGGGGAACGAGGGGGTCTTTCTTGGATGAACCCTATATCATCTCAGATTCATGTCAGCCTGGCTAATGCATTGCTAGTGAGGTAATCCTGTTGGTTTACAGAGGACGCATTACAGGTCGTGCCTTCTTGACTGAGTCCTCCACCAAGCAGGCTGAGGGGGCCTCACTTTGTGCTCACCCTTGGAGCTGTTGCTCCTCTTTCCCACATTGGTTGATAATCAGGTCTGGAAAACTTCACCTGAGTGGACAGTAAGGTCTCACATGAATCTTGGAAGGAGAGAATGAATAGATGGAGAAAGACAGGTAAGAGAATCTTGTCTTGAATGCTGAGTGAACTGGTGTTCGGAAGGGGAAGCTTCTGCTGTTGCAGAGTGGTCCTCGAACCCTTCTCCGGCTTCTCCTCCTTTAAAAAAAAAAAGAAAAACAAAGGGGAGGAATGATAATACTTCTTTAGGAAGGAGGAATGGCCCCCAGGCCTCTGGCCTCTTCTCCATGGTTCCTTCTCCTCCCCCTCTACATCACACCTTCTCCTCCATATCGGTTAACATCCTCTGGAACTTCTCAAGGTTCTTAGGGCAGCCTCTGGCCCTGTCCAGGAGAGCTTTGTCCACCGGGCTTGTTCTAGAGGAAAGAGGGGTTATACGGAGGTCTGGGGAGCCCCTGGAGGGGAATAGGTCAGTTCTTTTCCTTTTCCTTTTCTGTTTTCCTTTTTTCTCTCCTGTCTCCTTGGTTGTTTTATTCTGCTTAAGGCTGCCAAATGTTCTGGTCACCCCTTCCTGTCCTTTTTAGTTAATCTTTCTGGTCTTACCCCTTTCTCTGAGTCAGACTTTATATTATTTTCAACCTTTCTCCATCACTCGGGCACCCTGGTCCTCTGCTTTACCCAGCTTTCCTTTTTCTCCTTACCTGGAGGGAGAGAACTGAGTGTAGGGAGGAGTCAGCATCAGTTACTGGCCAGCCTGTGAGTGCCACACAAAATGCTGGCCTCATGGGTGGCGCTGTCCCAATGCCAGCTCCTCCCAGATCAGAACATTTTAAAGTGGCAGTGCTCTTTTTTCTGTGCAGGGTCCTGACCTCCGATAGGACCCATTAGTAATATATGGTGAAGATATTTGGGAAGATCAATAATTACGGTAAGTACATAATTTCCATATATCGTCATTACCTCACAGCCCTTTCCACTATACAACAGTAGTAGCTCTGTTATCACCATGCACCTGTAATGAGTTGTTCCTTACTTATGTAACCTTCTTCCTTTGGTCTTGTGGGGGTTAAGGTTTTGCAGTCCAACTTCTCCCACTGGGTAGTGATTCAAAATTGCAGTAACCCACAGATAGTTGCACTACAAAGCAAAAACTGCAAGCCAATAACTTTTCAGATGTTGCACATTTATCCTGCTCCTACGTTGCTTCCTGTCCCTGCAAAAAAAGATGTGCCATGCTGACAAATGTAGTTCCCCACCATTGTTTTGTTCCATATTCCCCTTTCTTCTTCTGTCTGCATCCTTCCTCCCAAACCAGATGATTCCACAGCAGTGGATATTCAGTCAAGCAGATATGGCCCTGCATAAACAATAGCCAATATAATCATGCACCTCACCACACAATAACCCCAACCACAGTGCAATGATCAGTCAGACAGAGAAGACATGCTAAGCCCCCATGCTGTGTCCAACCAGAGACCTGCACTTCCACAAGTGTTCGTGCTGCATCAAGTGAGATGGGCAACTCTAGGATGTCTTTGGGAGGTAGTCAATCTTAGGGTGACTGGAGAATAGAATATTATTCAACATTTTCATTAATACTGTATATGCCAGGCACAAAATTATTGATTTAAACATGGTCTGTCTCAACAGCAGCATTTTTTTTAAAGTTTCCCTTTCATCTGCCCAGGGAAACCAGTTCCAAGGTGTGAAGCTCTGCCTCCTCGATATCTATTTAGGAGGATCTATGCATACCAGAAATGATGTATTAGCCTTTCACATTTTAACAATTTTAACATACGAGACATAGACTGGACCATACTGGCAGCTGCCTCAGCCTGAGGCCGAGACATCATGGAATCCTTTCAGGGGTCAGACCTCAGGCAGTTGGTTCAGGAGCCCTCCAGGGACAAGGCAGTCTTAGACCTGGTGCTGACCAATGGAAACAGGATCAAGGAAGTCAGGGTGAATAGACACCTAGGGTCCAGTGACCACCATACAGTGTGGTTCAGCATCAGTACAATATCACAGGAGAGCCACACCAAGACAAGGGTCCAGGATTTCAGGAGGGTGGACTTTGCTAGGATGGAAAGAGAGATCAAAGAAGCCCTGGCAGGAAGGGATCAAAGGGGAGGGGATGAGGAGCAGTGGGAACACCCTGAAGAAGTCATAGTAGAGGCAACAAATCAGTTCATTAGGATGAGGAACAAAGGAAAAAGAAGGAACAAACCACTATGGTTCACAACGGAGGTGGCAGAGAAAGTGAAGTATAAAAAGGGGGCATTCAGAAAGTACAAAGAGACTCAGAAGGATGAGGATAGGGCAGTGTACTTAGAGAGACAGAAGAATGCGAGGAAAGCAATTAGGAGCATAAAGACACAGACAGAGAGATTAGCACAGATGGCGAAGAGGGGGACAAGGCATTTTATAGATACATCAGCAATAGAAGGAAGGCTGGGGGATGGTAATGCTGAAAGGGGTGGGAGGGTTGTGTGTAGAGGGGGACCTAGAAAAGGCATTGATACTGAATGAATACTTCTGTTTGGTATTCATGATAGGGGGGAAGGACAGGGACCACAGCTAGGCGGCAGCAAAAACAAGGAGGGGGGGAATGTAAACACCAGTTCCTTTCCAGAAGTGATAGCCCTGGAGGAACTCACAAACTGAGGTTGGACAAAATGATGGGACCGATGATATACACCCCAGGATATTAAAGGAATTAAGGACAGTGCTAGCAGCACTGCTGGTGGCCTTGTTTAGTGAGTCTCTTGAAACAGGGGTGGTTCCAGAGGACTGGAAGGGGGGCCAATGTAGTCCCTTTCCACAAGAGTGGTAGCAGGGAGGAGACAGAAAACTGCAGGTTGGTCAGCCTCACCTCAGTAGTGGGTAAGATCATGGAGACGCTGCTTACGGAGAGGATTGTGGAACACTTGGAAACCATGGGAGCACAGGATCCAAGACAACATGAATTCATAGCAGGAAGGTAATGTCAAACAAATCTGATTGACTTTTTTGACTGGGTGACAAAAGTGGTGGATCAGGGAGGAGTGATGGATATAGTCTACCTTGATTTCAGCAAGGCCTTCAACACTGTACCCCACAGAAGATTAGTGAACAAGCTAGGTAGCCTGGGGGTGGGCCACAAAGTGGAAAACTGGGTTAGCAACTGGTTGAGGGACAGGAAACAGAGGGTGGTAGTAAATGGGATAAGATCTGAAGAAAGGAGGGTGATCAGTGGAGTACCTCAGGGATTGGTACTGGGGCCAGTCCTTTTTAATGTCTTCATCAGGGACATTGCTGAAGGACTGGAGGGGAAGGTTTGCCTATTTGTGGATGATACCAAGATCTGCAACGGAGTAGACACACCGGAGGGGGTCGCAAGAATGAAGAGGGATCTGGGAAGGCTGGAAGAGTGATCAGAGATGTGGCAATTAAAGTTTAATGCAAAGAAGTGCGGGATCATGCACCAGGGATGAAGAAACCCTGTGGAGAGCTAGAGGATGGGGGGGGGGATTGCTGACAGTCACCAGGGAAGAGTGGAATTTAGGAATAATCATCTCAGATGACCTAAAAGTGGCCAAACAGTGTAACAAGGATGTTTTGGGTGGGCCAGTGAGAGGTTGGGATGCATAGGAAGTGGTATTACTAGCAGAAGAAGGGAGGTGGTAATGCCATTGTACAAAATGTTGGTGAGTCCTCATCTGGAATACGGTGTTCTGTCCTGGAGGCTGCATCTTTGCAAAGACATAGATAGAGTGGAGGTGGTCCAGAGAAGGGCAAACAAGATGTGAAAGGCTTGCATCAGAAAGCATATGAGGACAGATTAAAAATACCTCAACATGTATACACTTGAGGAGAGGAGGGAACGGGGGGGGGGATATGATAGAGACCTTTGAGTATCTTAAAGGATTGAACAAAGTGTAGGTGGATGACATCTTTCAGTACAACAGTTGTACAAGGATGAGGGGACACAATATAAGATTGGAGGTGGACAGGATAAGGGGAAATGTGAGGACGTTTTTCTTCACGGAGAGGGTGGTGGATGCTTGGAATAGCCTTTCCCAGGAGGTGGTGGGTGCTAACACTGTGGGAGGATTCAAACATGTATGGGATAGACATAAGGGAACCCTAGATGGGGTGAAGAGAGGCAATAGCAAATGACCAAGTAGGGTCAGTGGCCACTAATGCAGGCAGAGAATACGGGCAAACTAGGTGGGCCTAGCAGTCCTTATCTGCCATCAACTTCTATCTTACTGTGTTACTATGTTTCAAACAATCTATATTACTAGGGGTTATTTATGTACTATCCATGCACCAAAGCATTGTTTTTTTAGAATGAAAGGGCATTATGGGTGGGAAAAAGGTGGAAGTGGATGAGTGGCACTGACTAGTGTAATGCATTGAGAAGAATTGGAGACCCCAACAGCTGCCAGTAACAGCTCATATGGACCTATGGATGGTCATTCCAGGGTCTTCCTCTGTCATCAGCCTGTAGTGGTGTCCTGGAAAAGTACAGTACTGGGAGCATAGGAAGGGAGAGGGAACAGCTATGGTAAGTCTGTGATAAAAGCCCATCCCCTCATGGCAGATCCTGTATACTTAACATTTATTTCACTTAAAAGTTGAATAGTGACACTCAAAATGTAAGGAAATGATGGGAACTGGTTTTAATAATATGGGCAACATCATCACGCATATGGAGGCAAACTTAGAGCACTGGAAGCTAGTGACTTAGCAGCACTCCATCACTGATCACTGCCTGTACACTAGCTGCAAGCCCTAACAATAGGGTAATAATGACTCACATTGAGTCTATTGTATGGTCTTCATTTTGCACTAACAGATAAAAGCAGCTGTAAAAGAGCTGATAATCACACCAGGCCATCTGGAACACTGAGAGAGATAAGCATGAGGATTAGAGCAAGTTGAAGTAGGGAATTTTTAACATCATTGAAGGCTGTGGAGGACCAGCACTAGTCAAGATGGACAAGTACAGAGTTAGCTGCACTAGCAGTGGTTAGTGGTGGGTGAAGTGGCCCTAATTCGCTCTGCGAAGTGATTCACGGAGAAATGCAGAATTCACAAAGTACTCTGCAATGCGAAGTGGAGTACTTTGTGTCATAATGAGGAACGCAAAGTCTATTGAAAGCAATGACTTTGCATTATTCCACCTTCCCCAAACCACTACCCCACTAATTTTAAGGTGAAGCACATTGAAATCAATGTACTTCACATCACTTCACCTTGTTGGTGAGCTCCAAATGATGAGTCAGTTGCAATCTGCCAGATTTGCATGCGCATGTGAGGCGAGGTAAAAAAGGGGGCCATCTGGGCACAGAGGGGCAGCATACACATCTTAAGAACAGGCACACAGCACTGTGGACCCAGCACAAGATGGCGGCTAATACCACAGTGGGGCGTTCTCCCTCGTCATCAACCATAATGAGCATGTTATCCCCTTCCATGACTGTAAGATCATGTAGGAAATTAAATGTGTGCAATAGTGATGAAATAAGAGTAGAGGATTACTACAGGCATGATGAGGTAGAGGAGCATAATGATTTTGAAATGTTGTCCAGTGGTGGTGAGAGTAGCAGTGGTGGTGGTGGTAGTCAAGGCAGTATGTCTAGTGCAAGTGGTATATCAACCCCTGTCTGTAAATCTGGGAAAATAACTGCATTTGTGGATTTTTGTCACCTGTGCAATCGTCTTCATCACACTTCCACACTCCACCCCCTGCCATTCACAGAGCAGAATCATTTGTTATCACACCCCATGTAAAATGTTTAAGTCAGCCCACATTAAAGAGTGGTTTTGAACATCCCTTACAAAAAGTTATCCAGAATACCGCTGTAATACCACTTATTTGCCATTGCAATACCACTGTGATTACCACTGTAATACCATTAAGATTTTCATGGTATCACAGTGGTTTGTTTCAATTCCATTGTGATACCATTGTACCACTGTTCTACCATATCAACAAAAATAATCAAAAAATAAACTACCATAGTACAACCATGGTACCACTGGGTAGTACCATTGTACATTTTGTAGCTCACCACTGTGTTGCCATTGTGGTTCCATGGTGTTGCCATTGTGTCACATTTGGTAAGGGATGAGCTGAAGTACCCACCCAATCATACAGTGTCACATGAACTTACTACTGTAGCGTAAATGCTGGCAATTGATCTTTTGCCCTTCTCCTTCATGAAGACTTCTGGGTTCTGGCAGTTTGAAGCATGTGCCTGTCCAAAATAGAAAGTCCCGTCCAGGACATACTTTTCCACCTGTGCTGTCCCTGAGTTGTTCCGCACTGTGTCCGACTCTGTAAGCCATGCCCTTCAACATTCCTCCTCTCCATTTATCCATTTAGGTATAGATATGTGGGCAAGTGGCAAAACAGCGGGGAGTTCATATTTGTGTATAACTGCACACTGGGTGCAGGTTCTGGGGGTAGTTTATGCTGTTAGTAGTGTGAATAATCAATATAGTAAGGTGGAGTGTCATGGTAGTAATCTTCCAGGAATTTGACAGCATGCAACGATTGCTATGCAGAATGTGACCTGTTCACACACTGGTGAAAACATGCTGGACTTGGTACTGACTGAAACTGACAAGTGGCTGAACCCCCTGTCCCTGAGAGCTGGGTTCATAGCAAGTGACAATGGGTCAAATGTGGTTAAATGCATCATGAATGGTGGCTTTTTTGAGTTCCATGAATGGCCCACTGTTTAAATCTTGTGGTGCAGGAATTTCTGCAGCACACTGTTATAATGGAAATGCTGACAGTTGCACGCTGTATCTGAGCTCACTTTTCACACTCTGCAAAGGCCCGTGACCAACTCCGGCAGTTGCAGATCCAAAACTGCCTACCGCAGCGCCGCTTGAAGCTGGAAGTTGTCACCCAGTGGAACTCCACTTTATACATGGCAGAGAGGTTGTATGAACAATACAAAACCATCTCAGAATATCTTGTCATGTACACTAGCCGTGACAGTTCCAGGACCTCCTTGCCTATGACGACTGAACAGTGGTGCCTCATGGACTCTGTAATAACAATTTTAAGGTCTTTTGAACATGCCACACAGGCAGTGAGTGGCAAGTCTGCCTCCATTAGCCAATCAATTCCACTGCTGTGAGTGCTGAGGCAGACATTGGTGAATGTACAGCATAGCCTTGATGTTGCCAGAGACAGTGCTAGCAGTGTGTTGCTGAAACACATGCTGACAGTATTTGACCAGAATCATCACATCTTGAGCATTCAGTGTAGTGACAACTTTGCAATAGCAACAATGCTGGACCAACGATACAAACGTGGAATTGCCTAAGTACTGGAGGGCAGCCTGAACAGGTAAAAAATGTCAGTTGGCAACTGGTGCACTTGGTTAATGGGGCACAGAAGTCACATGCCAAGGTCAGCAAACCTCAGCAGCATAATCAGGCTGAAGGTGAATCTGAAGTAGTATCAAGCATATCTTGCAAGGGGAAGGGGACTGCAGTTCCAGGTGGTCTGTCATCAAAACCAGTTGGCGTTAACCCACTTTGGAAGATTTTGTCTCAAGTGGGGATTTGTGACATAAATGATTCCGGAGAACAGGATGATGCATCAACTACTGGACTTGGTGCAGCACAGCAAATGGTTTAGTCATATTTGTCTGAAAACAGGCATCTGTCAATAAGTGATGATCCTCTGTTATACTAGAGTTGAAAGGTCAGTGAATGGCCAGAGATGACCGCAGTGGCACTGAAATACCTAACATGCCCACCCTCCAGTGTAACTGTTGAGAAGGTATTCAGCTCAGCAGGTGCAATAGTTCAGGATTGTTGTACAAACTTCTCCCTTGCAAATTTCAGTTTGCTGACATTCATAAAAATGAATGAGAGGCACATACCAGCTCAGACTGCAACCTCAGTACTCGTACCTGGTTCCCGGCCTAGTCATGGTTTTGCTGATGTAGAAATGGATCATCATGGTGGCACTTGCAGTGGCAGTATGAAACGGTCTACCACTGACATAGATGAAGACACAATGGAGAAAGCATTTCCCAGTGGTCAGAATTCAGACATAGATGACTGTGAGGGCAGCTTTCTTTATGAGGATGATGATGATGATGAGGTTAATGTTGGCAGGTGTTAAGTGGTTAAAAGGCTATCACATGTGTTGTATGATACATGTTTTCTTTTTCATAAAGTTAAATCAGTGTCCCACTCAGAATGATTCAAATTCCATATATCACGTTACAGTTGTAACATAGAGCACAATTTATCCTCGACCCTGGATCACCACCATAAGACTGCTGTTAGCCACTGCAACCACCACCAGATGCAGGAAGATGTAAGAGGGAATGACATCATGTGCCTAAGCTATGACCACCACCACCCACCACCACCATTGTGACAATGTTTTCCATTACATGTCTTGACCATGCCAAGGCAGAGGGAGTCGAACAGGAGACCACATCCATCAGCACAAGGCTTCTTAATACTATAAAGTGAGTATGTGTATTAATGTTTTTCATGCTATTCAACTTCCTTTAGCTGTGTGTTTTGTTTTCTGTTGCTTTTCCGAGGTGCAGTGGTCAAACAAATACAGTCAACTTATTTTGTTTTTTTATAGGTTAACAAATGACCTTCCTTCGCTGAAGGTCTGTATCAATGGTACAGCATTACTGTGTACAGCAACCTATGGGATACCCATTTCCATACTGGTAAGTATATCAATTTTATTTAATTTGTTCCTTTTTTTTCATAAGAGTACAAAAAAATTCAACTGATGATTCCTAAAGTAGGTGACACGTACATCACAAAATATTTGCCCAGCACATCATGCACTGTATTCCAAATTTGCAGCTACAGCCATGCCAGTGTTGAAAAAGGTTTGACCCAGGTCATGTGACTTGACAAGATGTGGTTTTAAAATGTAACTTGAGTTAAGACACAGGGACACTGACACAGTGTATTTCTTACAGCCTGGTACTAAATTTAATTGTGATCTTATGATATGGTGTTCTTGTGGCTTCACAACTTGCTATCTGTGTTAATCCATATACCCATGATGGAACAGTCATGGCTTAAACATAATGTGTTACTGCTGCAATCAAGTTGTAATAAGTCCTTCATTTCTTTTTTTTAGGAAACTTCCAGATGCTTTGTTGTGTCATAGTTGCCTTATCCAAAGGACTTCAGCATCATCCCCCCCCCCCCGGGCTGGCAGGCATGCAACAAGTAGAAGTCGTATGAATCGATGATGACCGTGACCATCATTACTGGACTGGAGAAGGATGCAGATAAAATCTGTGAAGAAGTAACCAAACAATAAACCATTAATGAGATCTACTTGCAAATATGATAATCCCCCCTCCTCAAAAATACTTACCTTCATTGGCTTGAGAGTATTCCATTTTCAATTCCAATGCCACAATTTGTTAAGCACGGGAATGTGCACACCAACAGTATGTGACCTGTGACAGAAAACAATACAATGAGTACATGTTTATATATGCCAACCATCCTCCAAGAAAATACATATATATATATATACGTATATATCAACTCACCAAGGCTACTATTGGTGTACACACAAAGGCCACCCTTCCTGTTGAGGTGATCACAGCACACTTTGGGCAACCAACAGTTCTCTCAGTGTCATCATTTGTGACGGTACACTGAATGATCATTCATGTTATCCCCTCCTTCATGTGGTTGGCAAGACACTGTGCATCATCACATCATCATCACAGTAAGGTCAATACACAGCAGCATTACATGTAATTGCAACAGCAGCAGCATTTCCTGTAACGCTCCCATTTCACTTTGTGAGCACTGGAGAATTTTATGGACACAAGACAGTTGCATTTTGGGGATGCACAAAAATTCTGGTGACTGTGTGTGAGCACTGCGTGCATGACTGAGTGAGCCATTAATTCTGGGACACTTTGCATTTCATGTTACGCTCTCATTTCACTTTGTCAGCACTGGGGAATTTTCTGGACACAAGACAGTAACCTTTTGAGGATGCACATTATTTCTGGTGACTGTGTGTGAGCATATATAATGTCATAATGTCTATTTCCAAAAATAAATATGTTTGGAGACTCAGTAATGTTTACTTTCTGTCATGGAGTGTTTGTGGTAAAGCAGGACTGAGCAGTGCAAGTATACTCTGCTAAACTGCATGTGTGCAGTCAGTGTTCTTTCCTGTGTGTGCAGACACTGTACAGCTTCGTGCAAACATATATATGGTGTGACTTGTTGCAGTATATAAAGAATAAAGATAAGAATATGTAACGTATATTTTATGTGTACTATCATCAGCAGTGGAGTAAGTGATATGATATTTTTTCAGAGGTCTCAGGTCAGTGTGCACCTCAGTCACTCACAGTGCACATATGACTTTGCGGAGATAATAGCAAAAAAAACTCATGCTTTTCAACAAACCATACCCAACAGACATTAAATATTGCTGAGGTACCCAAAATATGTTATGGTGTACAGACATTTTAAAGTCATAATATATGACAGGTCCTGCAGTCCACTGCCACCGCACTGTGCAACCACTGGTGCCGTGTCGTGTTATGGTGTACATCAGCTTGCTAAAAAACTGACACTGCCAGTCTAAACTAGAAAGATATCACTTATTCCAGAACAAACGAGCATTTATCAATGCCAAACGTTCACTTGCAGGTATTTGCAGTGGTGTTTGGCATTTAATCAGGCACCACCCAGTTGTATTCATGTCCCTTCAGCATCCATGTCCCAACAGAGTACCTCTATGCAACTCCTCTTGCATATGATTAACATTTCAGCCTCATACTTCTTAAGTGTCTGTCTCAGGAACCCTAACGCCCTGGTCATACTCAAGGTTATGAGCCTGTATGGAAACTGCACAACGCACACTCATAACAGTCATTCAGTGGAATTATTTCACCAAATTTTCAATGTAAGAATTTTGGTCACCTCTGCTCATGAACACTGTCACTATGATTTTCTTAATGTGTCCCGAACATTGATTTCCCACAGTGACTGCGCCATTGTGCGCCAGATGTGCAAACGCATAATTTGGGCAGGATGTGAAAAATGACAGCTGTACTGTTCATACAGTAAGGAAGAGTGAAAAGATGGCAATGTTGAAAATCTGGAGTGAAAATATTTCAAATTCACATAATTATTAGGGTACGTGGAACGTGCACAATGTACGCTTGTAACACAATCATTTTATGGGCTTTTGTCACCAAATTTTCAACATAGGCATTTTAGAACCTCTGCTCATAAACAGTGACACTGTGATTTTCTTAATCTTTCCTAAAAACTAACTTCCCACAGCGACTTCGCTAGTCTGTGCCGGAAGTGAGAAAACACATTTTGGCCAGGATGTGAAAAATGACAGCTGCACTGCTCATGAGGAGGTGTGGAAAAATGCTAATGCTGAAAATGTGGAGTGAAAAGATTCCGAATTTGTGAAGTTACAAGGGTGCGTGGAAACTGTGCAATACACACTCATAACACAGTCATTTTATGGACTTTTGTCCATAGATTTTCAACATATGAATTTTAGGACCTCTGCTCATGAACAGTGTCACTGTGATTTTCTTACTCTGTAGCGAACACTGATTTCCCACAGCGACTGCGCTATTCTAAGCCGGAAGTGCGAAAACACATTTCAGCCAGGATGTGAAAAATGACAGCTGTACTATTCATAAGGAGATGTGGAAAAATGCCAATGTTAAAAATCTGGAGTGAAAATATTACAAATTCGTGAACTTACGAGTGTGCATGGAAACTGCGCAAGGCATGCTTGTAACACAGCCATTTTATGGACTTTTATCACCAAATTTCCAACATATGCATTTTAGGACATCTGCCCATGAACAGTGTCACAGTGATTGTCTTACTCTGTACTGAGCACTGATTTCTGACAGCGAGTGCACTATTCTGTGCCAGAAGCGCGAAAACACATTTGGCTAGAATGTGAAAAATGACAGCAGTGCTGTTCAAAAGGAAGTGTGGGAAAATGCCAATTTTGAAAATATGGAATGAAAATATTACAAATTTGCAAACTTACGAGTGTGCATGGAAACTGCGCAACGCACATTTGTAAAACAGTAATTTTTTTGGAATTTTTTTCACCAAATTTGCAACATAGGCTTTTTGAGAGCCCACCTCATGAACACTGACACTATTGTTTCATTAATCGTCCCTGAAAGGTGATTCTGTGCAGTGACCATGAAATCACCTTTCGGGGACCAAATAATTCCATGGCAGTGATTGAATTCATGAGAAGGTATCTCAAGAACCCCATGTTAAAAATTTGGTGCCAAAAGTAAAAAAAATGGCCGAAATATCCACCTGAGTTGAAAAAAAAACATTTATGCCATTATACAGCTTACCAGCATTTCTTCAGTTCGTGGTCAGCTTTGAAGAGTGCAGACGTATTCCTAGTCCACCTAAGATCATCGCGTTGGGCTCTGGAGGTAAGTATGGGGTGAGGGTGTGTGTGGGGAGGCCGGGTGCACAGAGGGTCTGGTGAGGGTTGGGGGGGCAAGGGACTCACCAAGGGACTGTTTTCTTCTTTCACAGGAATTTTTAAAACAAAAAGACACCATGGGATGCTTTTGGTATGCTGGGGTGGGCTCCCAGTGTGCCACCTATGTGTTTGTTGGGAGGGACTGGATTTGGCAGGGATTGGGCACCCCCATCATCCATACAGTGTGCATAGGAGGGAGGCATGAGCATGCTGGGGTGGACTCCTAGCATACCAACTAGTTGCTTGTTGGGGGGGCTGCAGCTGACAGGGGATTGGGTACCCCCCTCGGCACACAACGAGGGGGCCGGGGAGGACAATAATGAGGGGAGGGGAGGACATTATCAGAGGGAGGAAGTGGAAGGGATTTCATGCTGAGCTGCATTTGACAGCTGTGCTGAAAAACGTAAAGATGTCAGTATGCTAACTGCACACACGCTACCGCCACTGATTGCAGCAGACCTTTTGTTTGAAGTGAAGACCAGCACAGTTGAACTGCTGTCATACACAGCTCTGCATGTATTGATCTGGTAGGGTCGCGCCTGTTACACTGAGCACTGCATTCGAGAGGAGGATCACACACCTCCAAATAGCCGTACTGTTTCAAGATGTTCCTTGCGCATGCGAAAGCGAATGAAAAAATGAAAAGAACTGTGGTAGCACAGTGTGCTGGCATTTGGTAGTGAACTGGACCTTATATATTTTCTGACTTTATAGTGTATGTACACCGTTCGTCAAATATTTTCGGTGCCTCACCATCACCAACACTTCATGTCTCTTGGGCACAATTTGTTGAAAAGCAGGATTTTTTGCTGTGATGTGATTTCCTAAGTCATGTGTGCACTGTGTGACTAAGGTGCACTCTGGCCAGAGACCTCTGAAAAAATATCATATCACTTAGACCGCTGATGATGATGGTACCAATAAAATGTATGTTATATATTCTTATCTTTATTCTTTATACCATAAACACTGTAACAAGTCAGCATATGTATGTTTGCAAGAAGCTGGACAATGTCTGCAGTCCACACACAGGAAAGAACAGACTGCAGACATGCAGTTTAGCACATTATACTTGCACTGTTCAGTCCTGCTTTTCCACAACCACTGCACGACAGAAAGTAAACATTACTGAGGCACCGGAAATACGTCAGGGTACACATTCGTAACTTGGATTACAATAACAGGGCAATAAGGAGCGTGAATGTATGTATGTATGTATGCATAGTCCTACTGTGTCCTTCCCTCTGTCTGCTATCAGGAATTTTTACTAAATTAGCATGCTACCTTTATGGTACTTTTATAAACAAGGGCATAATTAAATTTACATACAGGAGATGGTGGAGGAATACATTTTATGACACAGTGGGGGGTGAGGTGTGATGAAAAAAAGTTAATGTGGGATCCCCTGCTGATCCAACAGCAATTGGAGCATGGACACAATCTGCAATTGATGTCTCTCTATCTGCTCCAATTGCTGCTGGACAGCACTCACCCTCTCATTGTTCTTCTTGACGGCACCCCACAGAACTACAATGTGGGCCTGAGTTACAGGTAGTTCTGTAGGATCCGCTGGTGGTACAGCTGGTGGTGGTGGTGGTGGTGGAGCAGCAGGTGCTGCTGTGGCCCTCCTCTTACTACGGTGATGTAGAGCAGTACCCTGTGCTAGTGCCACAGAAGGGTCAGCAGATGCAGGCCTGGCCTGTTCTGTGGCAGCCTGCCACTCCACTTTGTGGTGATTCAGCATGTGGGTGCACTGGCCCCCAGTCCCCAGGTGAGACCCTGGGGCCATGGCATACCTCAACACCACAAATATTACACTGGACCAGACTGTTGTCCCCCCCCCCAGCACAGTCAAAGAACTCCCAAACTGGGGAGCTGTGGGGGGGGGACCAGGCACAGGAGGGCCAGATGCACTGGTGGCAGCCTGATCACAGTGCTCAAGCTCTGAGTCCACACTTTGGCCCGGGGCACAGGCGCATCCTGCTGTGGAGGACCTGCAGTTACAGTTGGTGCTGCTGGAGCTGCTGCTGAAGGTGGTAGTGGTGCTGCAACTGCATGAGGTGCTGATTCTGCTTCCGAGGGGGGACCCAAGATTTTGGACCTGTCCAACATCACCCAACCATGTCCCCCATGTGTACGCACTCCTCCCCTGCCAAGCATGCTGCCATGCAGTCCCACAACTGCCCCCAGAATCATCCCAGACATTCCCTGACCCTGTCCCTGGTCCATTTCTGCTGTCAGCGACTCAACTGACTCGACATCCCTCCCTCCATTCCTCCGTCCAAGCAACGAGTCAACAACATGAAACACTCACACACACAACACAGGCACACACAGTCAGACACACACACAGACAAACAACAACTTAAAAAAGTAAAAAACAAAGAAATTACAATCACAGAAAAAACAAATTAAGTACAAAAAAGAGTACAAAAAACACAAGACCATATAACTTTGAAAAAAGCTGTTGGGTTTATATGAATGATCTCCGCTCCTCCTAACTGTAGTCTCTGTCAGACACACACAACAACAAAATGCCTCCTCTCTCTCGGTCTCTCTCTCTCTCTCTCTCCCTCTGCACAGGAGAAAGTGAAAGTGTCTCCTTGCATGAGTCACTTCCTTCCTGCCTGGCTAAACCATGTGACTTACAATACTGTAAGCCGTGTGATATGTGGGGGATGCCTATATTGTTGTCACTTCGCCTTACTTTGCGTTAAGGTGGAATGACAACACAAAGTCATAATTACAAGGCAAAGTGAGCCTTTGACACTGGCCACTCCACGTAGTGCAGTGACAACGCAAAGTGCCCACTTCAGGGGCACTTTGCCAGTGAAATTTAACTTCACTGCATCTCTAGCCCTTTTTAGTTTTCACTATGCCCTAGACAAGTAAAACAGTGTTAGAATCAGCCCACCCCTGAGATAGTCCCAAGAAGGTTTGCCAATAATAAGCTGTGGGTGTCATGCACTAATAGGAACATGAAGAATTGGACCAGTTGCCATGAGTCCAATTCTGGGTTCAGGGTGAGACAGACACCTGCAGAGTACTTCTTGCAGGGTATTTCCCCACTACTAAGGTTGCTTTGAGACATGTGAGAATCTGGAGTGTGATGAGGGTGCCCACAAGGAAAATCACCAAAAATACCATTTGCTTGTACCAGGAGAGAGAGGGTGTGTCAGTAAGATGAAGGCTAGTGCCCCACGATGGAGTTACAGCTGTATGTGTTCTCTGAACTGTGCATGAGATTGTCACACTGGGATCACCGTAATAGTCTCAGAGAGCAAATCACCTGAACAGTACTTTTTGATTTGTGTGCTGTCATGACAGAAGCACAGTATTAATTCCACTCTGGAGTCTCATTGTTGATAAAATAAAACAAGATTATTTGATCCAGGAACAAGTGCTGGAGAGACAAATGATAGTTCAGTTGCATACCAGAGATAGCCAGAAGACAACAGTAACAATTTGAAATAGTGATGTTAGTTGGGTCAATGGACTACTGTGCTGCTTATGAAATAATACTTATGGAACCCACTGAAGATTGGTAAGATTCGAACAGTCATAGGAAGCAATGATGTGAATGAGGGTGCTGAGGTAGTCTGGTAAATAGCTGTTACAATGCTTGTGCAACGTGACTGTAACTTTGGCTTAGCATCTCTCTGCCCCAAATACAGCATCTATCACCCTTTCAGGGTGCTGTAGAGACCTAGGAACCCTTTTGAGGAGGGTTCTACCTCTACAGGTGTCGCAGGGATGAGGGCCCTTTACACCAATGTATCTTAAGGAGGAAGGAATAAACCCTAAGAAGAGGCATCACCAAAGGATAGGGGTGGATGGTGGTAGCAGTAAGCCAAGCATCCAAAGGACACTTGAGCATGTGCAGTTTAAATACCTGACCTGAAAGATCTCCTAACACAATATGCTCCTGGCCATCCCATTCGGTCAGTGGATGTGGGACTTCTTTCTGTCTCGAGGTCTCATCTAAAATCCTCAGAGGACAGAGCATTTAGAGTGGCTGCCCAGCTTCTCTGCAATGCCCTTCCCTCAGAGGTAAGAGGTGCCACTTCCCTTTACAATCTTTAAACCAAGGTTAAGACTTTCTTGTTTATCATCTGTTTTGGGGCATGATGCTGGCATTTTCTTAACATTATGATGTGCTTATTTATTACCTGAATTTATTATTTATTATTTTAATTGTACCATTTTATTAATCTGTTTTTGCTTTTTCAAGGCATCCACAGCCCCCATGATTGGGCACCATATAAATAAAATTGCCTTGCCTTTCTGCTCCTTGGGGAGTGTGACGAGACACACTTTCCTACTAAACAACAAAGAAAGTTGTCCAATTTGGTGGACCATCAGGCTCCTTTTGTAGGAACACCAAGTAAGCACAGTGAAGGATTGGTAGTGTTTAAAAATAATAATAATAAACTTTATTTTTATGGCACCTTTCAAATACCAAGGCACCTAACATTATTAAAATCACAAAACAAACATCTCAGCAACAGAGATTGTATAAAATCACTAATATCATCAAACAGTTAATCACCGAATGCTTGGTGCCATAAAAAAGTTTTCAAAGCTTGCTTAAATCCCTCCACGGTAGTGCACTCCTGTAACTGATGGGGTAGAGAATTCCAAAGGGTTGGGGCCACATGCATAAATGCTCTGTCCCCAGAAGATTTCAAACACACCCTTGGAATCTCTAGCAACCCCTCGTCGGCTGAGCAGAGTGATCGCCCAGGGCAGTAGGGGACCAGAAGCTCTTTCAGGTAGTCCGGGCCCAGTCCATGTAGAGCTTTAAAAGTCAGAAGACCAACTTTAAAGGTGATCCAGCACTGTACTAGCAGCCAGTGCAGTCCACGTAGTACCGACGAAATATGACAGGACCGGGACGATCCCGTCAAAAGTCAGGCCGCCGCATTCTGCACTAGCTGCAGGCAGCGGATTTCCACCTCCGGTAGCCCTAGGTAAAGGGAGTTGCAATAATCTAAGCACGAGGTCACAAAGGCATGGATCAAAGTAGGAAGGTCACTGTATAGAATAAGGTGCTCAGTCCTGGAGATATTCCTCAGATGGTAAAAAGAGGATTTGATGATGGCCGACACCTGACTGTGCAGGGTCAGCCCTTCATCAAAAATTACCCCCAGGTTTTGCACCTGTTCAGAGGTCTAGAGTTATACGCCCCCCAAGAAAAAGTCTGGAGGGCGAACCCGCCCCCAACCACCCTATCCGGTGACCCGGATCCACTACCAGCACCTCAGTCTTACCAGAGTTCATCTTCAACCAACTGGAATCCATCCACTCCTGGATTTCTGTGAGAGAGCTCCATCCTGGTTGGGTGCAAAAGAAAGGTAGAGCTGGGTATCATCAGCATAGCAGTGAAATCTCAGCCCATACCTTCTTACAGTGTCTCCAAGGGGCAGCATATACACTGCTAACAACATGGAGGACAGCATTGAACCCTGAGGTACCCCACATAACAGAGGATCTGGGTCCAAGGAGTAAACTCTGGACACCACTCTCTGAGTTCTTCCATGAAGAATGATATAAACCACCCGAGAACTGTACTTGACAGTCCACAGATGAACCTCAGGTGGTCAAGCAGGACCCCATGGTCCGCAGTGTCAAACGCTGATGAGAGATCTAGAAGAACCAAGATGGAATGGCTTTTCCAATCTCTAGCCAGCAGGAGATCACAGAGCACCCAAACCAGCGCTGTCTCAGTACTATACCTCTTTCGAAATCCGGACTGGAGGGGTTCATAGATGTCATGGATGGTCAAATGGTCCTCCGACTGTGCAGCCACTACTTTCTCAATCACCTTCCCTAAAAAGAGGAGGTTAGAGATTGGTCTGTAGTTTGCAAGGCAGTCTGGATCCAAAGAAGCTTTCTTCAAAAGTGGTGTCACCACTGCTTCATTCAGGGATCTGGGAAACTTACCTGTTTCCAAGGAGCACCAGACTATCTGAGCTAGGATCGGACCAATGGAGTCAATACAACCCAAAATCAGGGAAGTAGGTCCTGGGTCCAAACTACGGCATGTAGGTCACACACTCTGGACAATCTGCATGACATCCATGAATGCCAGTCGGTCAAAGGTACTCCAGGAAAGCTAAGGAGCAGTGGCCTCACGCTGATCCAAAGCAGTGCCCATAGAGTGTGCTAGCTGGAGTACCACGCTGATGTCAGCCACCTTAGTCGCAAAGAATCGAGCAAGTTCATTGCACTCTACTTGCAAAAGAGCTTTCCAGACTTGTAGACAGGCTGGGTTGCACAGTCTGTCCACGGTTCGGAACAGCTGAGCTGGTCGGTTCTGAGCAGTGGCAATCTCCCCAGACTGGAACTCTGCATTCTTACAGGTGACTGCAGATTGATAAACTTGATAATGGTCCATAAATCTAAGGTGGTCGGCATCAAGGGCGGATTTCCATCAGCAATGCTCTAACCTTTGTCCTAGTCGCTGCATCTCCCTCAGAGTCCCATCAAACCATGGGGATTGAGGGCGAAGGGAGAGAGGATGAAACATGGATGGGAGCAATGACATCCAGGGTTGCCAAAATGGCCAAATTATAAGCCAACATGAGGGCCTATGGGTCACTGTTTTCCACTGAGACAGATGAGAGGTCAAGTACCGCCGTTAGGCCTTGAGAACTTATATCTCGTAAAGACAGTACCTGATCATCTCCACAGGGGTAGGCCTACGGAGAAGGGCACAAAAACTAAACCCCATGGTGTAGTGATTGGACCATCCAACTGGTTCCACCCCTAAGTCAGAGGCTTCGATCCCCAGGAGGAAGACTAAGTCAGGAGAGTGACCGTGTCTATGAGTAGCAGTGGTAACTATCTGTGTGAGGCCCAGAGATGTCATCATCTGGAGGAAGTGCTGACCAAATTGAGAGAGTTCGTCGTCAATCCAGGCATTGAAATTGCCCAAGACCATCAGCCTGGGTGACTCAAACACCATGTCGATAATGAAGTACGTAACTTCCTGAAGGAATTGCTTCTCATCTCCGGGTGGACAGTAGATGAAGGCGATCCGACAACCTACACCTGCTACTATGGTACACTCAAATGACTCAGTCTCCTCAACTGGTACACTTGTGAGGTTAAGTTCAGTCTTGAAACAGACTGCAAACCCCCCACCCAGTCATAAGATTGGAACAACAGTGGGAAGCAAATAATTTGAGTGAGGGTACCTAGGTGTTCTGGTAAGTAGTATGCAGAGTGCTTGTGCAAAATGATTGCAACTTTGGCTTACACTATTTGAGTGAGGGCACTGAGGTGTTCTGGTAGGTACTATGTAGAGTATTTGTGCAACATGATTGTTACTTTGGCTTACACTAATTTGAGTTAGGTCACTGAGGTGTTCTGGTAGGTACTATGTAGAGTGCTTGTGCAACATGATTGTTACTTTGGCTTACACTAATTTGAGTGAGGGCACCAACGTGTGCTGGTAGGTACTATGTACAGTGCTTGTGTAAAATGATTGTAACTTTGGCTTACACTCTGCTTCTGCTACAGGGACTACCACCCTCTGGGGTGCTGCAAAGACGCTGTAATCCTTTTGAGTTGCATTCCAAGTAACCCTAGAGGAGTTGCAGGGATTTTCTCCCCTTAGACCAAATGTATCATAGGAAAGAAGGCAAGAACAAATGAACAGATGAGACACTTATTTATTCCTAAAGTAGAGAAGAGATACAGCCTGGAGAAGGGATACCAACATTAAGAAGAGAAGCTGCATGATTAAAATGTAGGACCACCATGCAGCTCCAACTCTCATCAGAAGTTTAGTCAATATTATAATTAAAATCTTTGATATGGAGAAGATTAAATTCCCCTCACTGAGGAAACCTCTGGAGAACTAAGGCCTTGGTCACCATCTTGCTTGGCTTAGGCAATTATGATGACTTTGATCAGTGCTGAATTTGGAACCTATTTCAGGGTATGAGTTTGGATGGAAATACACTCACACTATCCCTCTAGCAGGATAACACCGTGACAGTTGGAAAGCACCACCTCCACCTGAGAAGAGGGCTCACCCTCAAAACATGGGGATCAGGAGAGTAATGACTGCAAGATGGCTTTTGTCTGACATCAGGTCTGAGAGAAGGCCTAACCTATGACTGATAATGATGATAGGGGAAACTAACTGATCTGAAATCAGGACAAGACCAGGTGTGCTATAGGCAGATGCTGTAAGGATTGCAATGAGAGGTGCCAGTGATTTGATTTGCACAGATGAAGGGACCCCAACACATAAAGGGTTCCTCCCTCAAGAAGCAGAAAGTCATAAACACAACACTGTGAGGTACCACCAAGCACTGTTAAAGGGGCTGCTGTGGCATGAGTGTTACTCTCAAGGCAGGAAATGGGGTTGGGAGACTGCCAAGAGTTGCTGCTTCATGGATCTGCACTGCTAAAAGAATCCCCACTCAGCCAGACACAGGGCCTTACCTACAAAATACAGACTTCATAGAAGCAGAGAGAGCATGTGAACCTCCTGTGCTTATGCCCAGCAAAGCCCACAGAGATAGCCCTTGAAGGCCAAGCGATGAATAAGGTATGCTGCTGATAAAGGGACATAAGTGGATGGAGCATAGGTACAGTAGGTTGATTGTAAGGAATCCTCGGTAGGTTTAGGAAGTGAATACCAGGGTAGATAGTATGAGGTTGAAAAGGAGTGTGAAGGCCCAGGTAGACAGTACAGCATGAAGGGTGTAGCTTGGTATGGGATGCAGGGAATATGTAGTAAACTCACAGGAGAAATGAAGGCACAGATTCAGTATAATGGTCAGTGGGCAGTGTGAGGCCTGCAACCACCGTGACCAGCTTCAACCCAGTGGCAATTCAGCAGATATTTTTGCAGATCCTACTGTACATGAGGTATTGGGGGTAAATAATCATACTGACAGCCTATACACTCCGATGGAGTAACGGTCCATCAGGGTCTCTGATGATGAGGCCACCTTAAAGCACTTGAATCATTAGGCTGATGACTAAGACGCTGTTATGAGGTCCCCTAGGGTGCTGAAGGGAATAATGTCTGTGATTTTGTGCAACATCTTCTCATGGGGTTTCTGTATCTCCCAGGGAAAGATCTATCAATCCAGAGGGTTCACAGGACACTGGCGCCATGTCCAAAGCCAGGAGAAAAGCTCTGACCTTTCCTGGCATTGGTGTTACAGTTTTCTGTCCGCTCATGTGTTTGGCCTGTGAAAAAGGGCCTTTGAAATGGCATGGCCATACTACCTTCCTCTACCAGGACTACTCGGTCCATGTCAATAAGATGTGTGCTGCCTTTACCCCTACCAAACAAGCCCTTCAAAAACTTTAGTGTAAGATGCTGAATGACATACCCAGTTACATTTAAAATTGATAGAAACGGGGGTAACCCCCAACTTCATGAGCCCAGGAGAAGCAGTCGCCTTTGTGCATTGCTCCTGGGGGTCCTGTCAGCACTTCCAGCGTCTGCCTGCTATATGGAATAACCACAAGGTACAAACTATCCCCAGCGCTCATCCTGGGACAGTTCTCCAATGGACACATCTGTTTATTCCCCCTGCACCCAGTACTAGTTTGGCACTACCTGAATTGTGGCAGCAGAAATTAACTAAAAACATGAAACACTTACAAGCTAAAACTGACAGTCTGCTGACTACTAACCATATACACAGAAACCATAGTCCCGGTTCACAGGCCTCACCCAGGAGCTCAAGTTCATCAGATGTCACCCCACTGATGAGATTTCTCCTCCCACACCTTCAGGAACAGTACTGTTACTCCAAAGGCTCAACCTCCCCAGAGCCAGCTGCTAAAACAACATGCAGCTTGTGTGCTTGACCTGCCTGGACATCTTTGCTTCGAGCTTGCATCCTTGATTTGTAACCCAGAATTGAACTGGTGGATAAACTTTCTCTGTCCCTCACCCCTTGCATAGACTCTGCGTAAGCCTTACAAGACTATCCTATGCAGTTGTACAACTGAGGTAACATTTACCAAAGCCTTCTTTTTCACCTGAACCACCATTTACTGTAATTATTCTAGAGGCACATTTAAACATTGCCAGTCATTCTTTCCAGGTGAGACCAATTGAGCAGACTGGTCCAGAGGTAAACCTTCCTATCCAGGCTGTATGTCGGCATGTTCTTATTTTTATTATTACCAGGCACCAGCTCTGAACTCTTACCAGGAAATGTACATGGGGAGGTTTAGGCAAAACCAGAGCAACTGTTTGCTAGGGACTATCAATTACATTTACAGATATTGTTTAACTCTGGTCTAGTTTGTTACTTCTTTTTAAATGGAGACAGGTTAGTTTGACAGACCCCCCCCCCATAGATGGCAGCTGTTCGATACACACATCTTTTAATTTTGGCTGCCGCTACCTGCTGCCATCTATCTGGTCATCCCCCAGTTGATGGTCCAGTATGGCATCTGTTATGTAATGAAGGGCCCTGCGCTTTAAAGTTCATGGAGCCTTTGTGATGCTAGCCTTAAGGTACATGGTATCACCAAATGACTGAAATCCTTTTAATGGTGGTTCCCAGCTGCTCTCACATACAGTTGGGGGCCACTGGAGCATGGAAAGGCCAATGGGCTGTCCTCTCACTATATCTGGTACCACTGCTGACCCCTTTCCTCCCCTTAAGGTTTCTGTAGCTCAGTCTGTGCACCTCCCAATGTGCTAAAAAGGGCTTGGACTCATGCACTCTATGGGTTCCCATGCTGCCTGATGTGGTTCCCATGCTGCCTGATTTTATACTTATCTGGTGCATGGAGCCCCCACTATTAACGGCTGCATGATTTGACTTCTCAGAGTCCAGGAGAGGTGTCCACCTTTGCTCAGATGATTTTTGTTTGGCACCCCTTCCGCCATTTTCTTAGTTCTGGATTTGCTCTCCTAATGGTCAGCAGCCCATACTACCTCTTCCCCTTCCTATTCTTCCAGCCCACTACTTTCCCCTTCACCGAATGTTACTCACATTGCACTGTGCCCTTTTTTCCTCTATGGAGCTACTTTTCAACAGTTGGTATATACAACTCAGCTCTGCATCAAACTTAAACTGCCCTTCTTTCTTCCCTTTGCCCATTGGTGCCATCACAAGAATCCAGATACCTTGCTACTTTCTATCTCTATGGTTATCTCCCCCAAGTGCGCATGGCAACTAATGGAAGAAACGCAAACAGTGCAGCACACCTGTGCTGCAGACACAGACTGTCCTCTGAAATGAACACCTAGGCATGTTGGTTCTGCCCTTGATTGGGACATCCTGGGTAGCCAAAGTAATCACTCAGGTGCCATCCACACCTTCCTATAATATAGATAATAAGCTACTCATGGAGGCTGGCACTGCATTGAGAACTCCAGCTTTGGGGTGGCCTGTGTTGATGCCCTCTCCTATCTCAATGATAAATGGAAACTGACATGGCACTCTGAAGTACTGCACAAGGATTACCAGCTCGAGCCGCATGGTGGATGTATACTGGGCACGTTTACCATCTTCTTTTGCCCTAGCTCTTGCTATCTTTCTTACTTAGCAGGCACTCCTATTATCCTAAGCTTACAATCTCCCCTCTCCCCCTGGCCACTGATGGGGAATCAGAACCCCCTAGCTGTATACAGATACAATGACCATCTTATAGAAGGTAGAGAAGTTGATAGGGAGCAGGACAGGGGAAAATGGAGAAAAAGGCAAAGGCAGTAAAGAAAGGGATGGGGCTTAAAGGGATAAGGCCATCAAAAAATGGAGGACGATGAGTACCAATGTCCTTAGTCTGGGTAACAAGCTCCCTGAACTAGTGGCCTTGATGGAAGAGGGACACCTGGATATTGTGACAGTCACAGAAACATGGTACACAGAGAACCATGACTGGGATGTCAACATACCAGGGTATACAATCTAGAGGAGGGACAGATGGGTAAAAGAGGAGGAGGAGGAGCTGTTTACATAAGGGAAGGGATCAAAGCAACTGAACTAAAGGGTAAACAGGGAGGAAAGGAGGCACTGTGGGACATGCTGGAGACAGGAAATGGCACCACAATCCACACGGGGGTTGGATACAGGCCCCCGTCTCAGGGGGAGGAAATAGACTAGGAAATGATAGAAGGCATCCTTAGAATGGCAGAAAAAGGGGAGATATTATTGATGGGGGACCTAAATATGCTAGATGTTAACTGGAGCACCTTTGCAGCAGCCACATCCATGGGCAGGGTCATTCTCAATGACCAACAAGGGGCATGCCTCAGACAGCTAGTGCTGGAACCTACTCAAGAGGCAGCAATCTTAGACCTTGTACTCTCAAACGGGGATGGAGCAAGGATCTCAGATTTAGAAGTGGGTAGCCATCTGGGAACAAGCGACCACCAAACAGTGTGGTTCATGATAAACACAGTCATAGAGTCAAGCCATACAAAAGCAAGGGTATTGGACATTAGGAGGGCTGATTTTGTCAAAATGGGAGAGTGCCTCAGAAAAGTGCTAGCAAATGGGCAAGAAGGAGAGGTGGAGGAACAATGGGGTAAAATCAAAACTGCCATCACAGAAGCAACAAGCCTTTATGTGAAGCAAATAAAACAAAATGAAGGAAAAAACACTATGGTTCTCAAAAGAGGTGGCGGGGAAGGTTAGGGAGAAAAGATAGTATTCAGGAAGTATAAGGAAACACAGAAGGAGTAGGACAGAGAACTGTACCAGTTAAAGCAGAAGGAAGCAAGGAAGGCAGTCAGGATAGCAAAGGCCCAAACCAAGGAAAAGATAGCCAACTAAGCTAAAAAGGGGTATAAAACCATTTATAGGTACATTAGGGAGCGAAGAATGACCATGGGAGTGATACTGAGGCTTAATAAAGGAGAGGGCGGCAGAGGGTGACAGTGATCAAGCAGGGACACTGAATGAATACTTCTGCTCAGTATTCACAAAGAAGAGGATGGAGAAGTATCTAAACCAAACAATAGAAGCACCCTGGATAGGGTGGTCTATACTAGTCCATTCACAGAAGAAAAGGTCCTGAAAGAACTCTTAAAACTGAAGCTGGACAAAGCAATGGGGCCTGACGAGATTCACCCCAGAATTCTAAAAGAACTAAGGGGAGAACTAGTGACATCACTGACTACCCTTTTTAACAAATCATGGGAGGATGGTTTGGTACTTGAGGATTGCAGGAGGGTGAATGTGATTCCCCTTCACAAAAGTGGCAGCAAGACAGAGGCAGTGAATGACAGACCTGTTATTTGACCTCAGTGGTAGGGAAAATGATGGAATCACTTCTGAAAGACTGAATTGTAGAGTACCTAGAGGCCAGATGGGCACAGGACCCAAGGTCACATGTATTCACAGTGGGATGGTCATGTCAGATGAATCTAATATATTTCTTTGACTGGATGACCAAAGTAGTGAACCAGGGAGGGGCTATGGACATGGCTTACCTAGACTTTAGCAAAGCATTTGACAGCCCCACACAAAAAGATTACTAAACAAGTTAGTTAGCCTGAGAGTGGGTCCCAGGGTGGTAACCTGTGTAAAAAATTGGCTGGACAACAGGATGCAGAGGATAATAGTAAACGGAGTCTGCTCCAAAGACAGGGGGTTACTAGTGGGGTACCACAGGGTTCAGTACTGGGACTGGTCCTCTTTAATGTCTTTATAGATGACTTTGCGGAGGGACTGGAAGGAAAAGTATGCCTCTTTGCAGAAGACACAAAGCTCTGCAACAGGGTTGATACACAAGGTGGGGTGGAAAGGATGAGAAGAGACTTGGCAAGGTTGGAGGAATGGTCAAATGTATGGCAGCTTAGATTTAATGCAAGGAAGTTCAAAGTAATGCACCTGGGAAATAAAAATCCAAGGGAAGAGTACACAATGGGGCAGAGGTACTATCAACAACAAAAATGGAACAGGTCCTAGGGGTAGCAATATCAGACAACCTAAAGGTAGGCAAGCAATGTGAGAAGGCAGTAAGGAGGGCTGGGGGATACTGGGATGCATAGGGAGAGGCATCACCAGTAGAAAACAGGAAGTTGTTGTCCCTCTGTACAAACAGTTGGTGGGACCCCATCTAGAGTACTGCATTCAGTTCTGGAGACCCCATCTCTGCAAGGACATAAACAGGATGGAGGCGGTCCAGAGAAGGGCAACTAAAATGATGCATGGTCTGTACCAGAAGCCAATATGAAGAGAGACTAAAGGAGCTTAATATATATACCCTCAACGAAATGAAGGAGATGAGGAACATGATAGAAACTTTCAAGTACTTCAAGGGAATGAACAAAGTCCAAGAGGGTAGCATCTTTGAGAAAAAGAGATGTGCAAGAACAAGGGGGCACAATTTGAAGATAGAGGGGGGACGGCACAGGGGCAATGTGAGGAAGTATTTTTTCACAGAGAGGGTGGTGGATGCATGGAATGGCCTTCCTGAGCAGGTCATGGATCAAAAACAGTGGGGGAATTCAAGAATGCATGGGACAGACATAAGGCAATTCTAGTGGGGAGTAGGAGGAAGTAGGCTGTTGGTTAACTAGGATCCGCAGCTTATCCAATAGGTAGGGAAATGGGCAGACTGGGTGGGCCAAGTGGTCCTTATCTGCCCTCAAAATATATGTTTCTATGTATCTTGTGAGCACAGCCACTGAAATGGGGACTGCCCCCCCCAACCCTACAATGGTATATGCTATTTAATTGGGAAAGCTGCTGCCAAGTTTTAAAGCCACTTCTTATATACTGTATACTGTGTAAGCTAAAATAGACCAAGTTCCTCCTATACCCGAGGAAGGTAGCAGTCTGAGTTTAATAGTTAATATGGTTATCTGTTTAGGTCTGATAATTTCTTCAAGGAGTAATTTTGTACTCCAAAGCTACTACTGTTATCAATACCCCAACATAAGGTTTTTAATATAGTCTTCTTGACAATGTGATTGTTTCTTTCCACTCATTTTTATAGTGCTGATTATACCAGTCTTGTTCTTATACATTGGTTTTTGTACAGATTCTGTTATCTACAAATGTTACCACAAAGGTTGTTCTCTATGGATGTTCTCTTCAGATATTACTTAGTGCATTCATGGCTGTTGTGGGTACAGGCCGTCGACTTCTTGGTACAAGAACCCATGATTAATAAAGTGACTTACTACAGGATATCTTAGTTTCACTTCCTCACCTAGACACAGGGATGCACCAGCCCTACCCCACCCCCACTCAGTATTGCAACACCACTGTTACTTGATGGGCTTCATTGGGGCTCAAAGCTACACTGCTAGGCTCTGTGAGCCACTGATAATATGTATCAGCTATCTCAGAGCCAATATAGATAGTGTTGCTTGAACTGTAACCCCTCATCACCCCAGCCACTCCCTCTCTAGTAACCCCTATTTATATGGGCTTGAAAACAGGAATGGTACCAAAGATTACCTCATGGAGTGCTCAAGGGATTCATTTGCTCATTAAGTGCAAACAGGTCCTTACTAATGTTGTGCAGAATGCAGAAGTCCACAGGGTGAAACACCCATGGAATTTCTGCCACAATTTCACTGGTTCTTCTACGGAATTCCACCTGCTGTGATCTGTGGAATAATATTCCATGGAACAGCATTTTTCCATGAAAAGTCATTCTGCATCCATTTCTGTGGAAAATATTAAGATCCCTGGAATAATATTCCACGGAACAGCATTTTTTCCACAGAAAATTATTTTGCAACCATTTTCTCCCCCTGAATTCCACCATTCTGTTTCCAGTGAAATTCGGCAGAATTTGGCAGAATTTCAAAAATTCAGTAACATTTTGTTCCACCAGAATTTGAAAATTCTGCACAGCACTAGTCCTTACCCATCTAAAAAGGGAGCATTGTGATATTGCCCTTTTGCAAGAAACTCACCTGTTGCCTGCAGAAATGCAAAAACATAAAAAAAGAATGAGTAGTCTGGGTTCTGGGCAATTCATACAGCTTTAAGGCTAGAGGGGTGGCAATTCTCATTCATAAAAGATAACTCTTGCAGGTCCTGGATGTGGCAATGAGCAAAAAGGGCCAGTGGATTCTGGTCTGGCTACAAGTGGATGTCCCGGTCCATTTGCTGGGCAACATTTATGCCCCAAATGAGAACACTAAATCTTTTTCCAGAAGTGGCACAAGCCCTAACCACCCTTAATGCTTCCAGGGATGGAATGATTTTGGGTGGGGACTTCAATGAGGTGTGCGACTCTGTATTAGACAAGCTTCACTGCACTTCTACACTATCTACAAAATCTTGACAGGCTCTGCATGCTTCAGTCAAAGAATTCCAGCTCCAAGACCCGTGTACAGCAATACAGCCTTCAGAGTGTGATTTTACTATCCATTCAGCCAGGCACAACACAAGTAGTGGAACTGACTACTTCCTTACCAGAGTGGACACACTGTTCTTGGTGCACAACATTTGTATTGGTCCTGTTATCATTTTATGCCTTGCCTGTGTGCATCTATCCCTAGCCCTTTCACCGATCCCTTTAGCCACTCCACGCTGGCACCTCAGCACATTCCTTCTCCAGGATGAAGCCTTCAGAAAGTGGCTGACTATCAAAACTGAGACTTTCTTGACTTTAAACAACACTCCGGATGTTACTGCTGCCACACTTCAGGATGCCTTTAAATGCATACATCAGGGGCAGGATAATCAGTTACTCTGTACACGCTAAAAAGCAGAAACTGGCCAAACTTAATTGCAATCCCTGCTCATACAAAAGGAAAAGAAATATAATTCAGTCCATCACCTAGCCCAACAACTATTCTGGCCTATCATGAAACCAAAGTACCAGATTAATGCACTAACTCAACTGTGGGCCAAAAAGCCATCCAAATAACTGCACATAGCTACTGAGAGTCCAGGGAAAAGGTTGGCTGGCTACTGGCCTAAAGATGCAGCAAGCTACCAAGCACACCACAAGTGTTAGGTATCACACAATAAAGTCTGTACGAAACCAGTAGAGATAAATAGAGCCTTCCTTGATTATTACTCATACCTATGCCAGTCACATAAAAGACTCTACCCACTGTCTCTACAGGACTTCTCTTTGGCATGCCACCTTCTCAGGCCTCATTACCATCCAGATAGAATCCACTGACGCTCCAATATCCATGCAAGAAATCTGGATGGTAGTCACAGCACTGTCAACCCATAAGGCTCCCAGACTGGATGGCCTCTCAGTGGAGTTCTGCTAAACATTCTTCCCAGTTTTGGATCATAGGCTAATGGCTGTTTACACTGCTGTAGCCAGTAAGTGTCAACTCCCTCCTTCCATGTCTGAAGTGCTCATTACGCTGCTTCCAAAATCAGGTAAAGATCCTCTCCAGCCAGTTAACTACCACCCCAACTCATTGCTGAATGTGGACATTAAAATACTTGCTAAAGTATTTGCACTCAGGCTGAAGTGGATCATTTTGCACATTATTGAACATCACAGGATTGGTTTTGTGCAAGGTAGAATGGCCTCAGATAACCTTAGGGCAAACATCAATGTTATCTGGGCCACCTCACGACAAAAAAGCCCTGCTCTCCTTCTCAGTATAGACACACTGAGAGCCTTTGACTCTGTGGAGTGGGATTACTTGTATCAGACTATGGTAGCTATGCGAGTCAGTCCTGTTTTTACCAACTGGGTTAAAGTGCTCTACCCTAACCCCAGTACTGTCATTCTCACTAATGGGATAATCTTCTCACATACATCTCTGGACAGGGGAATTCATCAGGGATGTCTAGTCTCCCCAGTGCTGTATCTTATAGCAGTGGAATCACCAATGTACAAGATCAGACAGGCACCTGAGATAACTGACATAATGGTGGTACTGCCTGACTTCCCTAGATCGTCACTTTATATAGTGTTTCCAAACATGTGACACAATAACTCCGCCTTCAAAAATACACTTTTGAACTATGAGATCTAAACGAAGCATTAATTTTATTTATTCACACAAAATAATATGATTAAAGTTTAATGTATACCTATATCTTACAGGGTTCTAACATAGTTTGCAAAGTGGAAATTTGTTCAGCTGATAAATGTGAGTTGATTCGTACTTCTGAAAGATTACTCGTATTTTCTAACCTTTCATAAGCTACATCTAATTCGGACTCAATGGTTTCTGGAAAAATATAATTACAGGTAGAGGGTGTTCGTTCTATCCATGGTTTCAATAGATTCACACGGTATATCCTGTTTTTAATTTTATTTTCTGGCAATTCAACTGAATAAGTTACTGGGTCCATACGTTTTATTATTTTGTAAGGGCCTTGCCACTTCATAAGTAATTTATTATCAGAGGATGGCAATAAAAGTAAGACTTTATCACCTGTAGCAAATTCTTTAGATTTTGTTCCTTTATCATAGTACCCTTTTTGTTTTACTTGCTGTTGTAAGTTAGTCTGGTGAGCTTTCCCAGTCAAATAAGGGGTCAGCCTGACAACCCATTGATCTCTAGGCCATGCACAGGCAATGGCTACCCTCTCAAATGTCAAAAGATACACTTCTATATCATCAGAGTCAGCCATTTTAACTAATCTTATATCTTTTTGTCCTACCACAGGTGCTGAAGGTGGTCTTGCTGAGCCCAAAACCTGGATAGCACGTAAGGTGTCAGTCCACCTGGCCGCATTCTCTGCATGATCTCTCTCTCGCTCTATACGATCCCACTCCCTTTCTCATTCCAGCTCTACCTGTCGCAGGCACAGCCATCGGAGCAGTTCATGGGGATTCTCTGGAGGGTCTTCCTGCTCAAGTTCAGCTGCTTGAGCGCCCTTTTCAATGGGTTTCACGTCTTCCATTTCCACAATATCTCCTTCAGTTGTCACCTTAGCCACCTTCCTACGTACCACTGGCTTCAGTCCAGGCAGTAAAGGCAATTTTGCGACTTGTACAATTGACCTTGTGGCTGGTGCATGTCGCTCTCCTGCCTTGTCCGGATGCATACGAATTGGATCTGGACTCAGATCCGCCAATAGGTCCCTTCAGAACCCACTATCTCACTTCTGACACCAAATGTGAACTCGTGTGGGATAGAGAAGGCACTCAGACAAGATTAGCAGCAAAAAAAATGCATATTTATTTTAAACAGCGGACTTGTAAGTGACAAAACAAGAATAACAGATTCATAACTTCAAATCAAGAGCTAGGAATAACTAACTCAGTTCAGGGTGTTGTTAGGTCCACACCCTTATCCGTACTGCCTGACTTCCCTAGATTGTCACTTTATATAGTGTTTCCAAACATGTGACACAATAACTCCGCCTTCAAAAATACACTTTTGAACTATGAGATCTAAAGGAAGCATTAATTTTATTTATTCACACAAAATAATATGATTAAAGTTTAATGTATACCTATATCTTACAGGATTATTCATAAAGTCTTCAAAGAACTTTTATAAGTTTATAGAAGTCTTAGGGGAGGACCGCCCTTCCAGCTGTCAGCATAAAAAAAGGGAGGATTTGGCCGGCCGGCACATAAAGAATGCTGCACTAGGAGGAGGAGGTGGAGCCCCCGACACTGCAAAGCTCTGAACAGCATACTAAAAACTGTCTCTGTTTTAGGAGAGCTTCCAAAAACCTGTATGATTGTTTAGCTTCCCAAAAAGTAAAGGAGGGTATGTAGAACTTTGTCTTACTTTATATAAACCATCCTGCTAAGGCAAATTACAGGGCTAAATACCCTCGTGACAGAGCGCACGTTCGAGCGAGACAATCCATTACAAACGCTCACGTTCGCACTGTCGTATAAGAGCTCAACAACAAATTTTAATATTTTTAAAATAAAACATTTTATTCAAGGCTCAACAACATTACAGGAGACAAAGCTAAGATTCCCGTATTCGTCAGCTTTTTTACGTAAACTCAAGCAGCCTATTTCCTGAGGGCTGGCATTTCAGCCAGTCGGCATTTCAATTTGGGGGGGGACTAACATGCCCTATTTATTTTTAACCTTTAGGCAAACACGCAAAGAAGCACCTTGGAGAAGATTAATTATATTTTTATGCAGAATCCTGCAATCACAAAACCGAGGGTTTGCTTCAAAAACCTCCCTTAACCAACCGGGACTACCCTAAATACCCTGCTTAGTACACCCAATTGTAAACACTTTCCTTTTGGAGAAAAAAATAAAAGGGAAAAGCATAACCAGTTTATCAAAGAATTTCACTACTTTGCGACTAAATATTTCTTCGCGATAGTGCGAGAGTTCGAGCGGTAAACTTTACCGCAGCTCCACACTATCGCTAAATCTTGTACCTTTACTTTTGACTCCTAATGCGAGACTAAAAAAAAAAAGGGGATTGATACCAAGGCTGATATTTTTGCAGCACTGAAAACATGTATAACCCAAACGGTTATACTAAGGTAACAATAACTTTTATTAAAGGTGTCCGAGTATACGGGGAGGTAACAAAACAACAGACAAGACAGGGGTATATTTTATTTTGTTTGCTTTATACAAAATGGGTGGCCAGCCCAACAAACAAGACATTCATATAAGACACTGACAACAACAACAGGACAAGGGAGATTTGTACATTCCAGACTATCCTCCAGTAAAAGTGGTACCTTACATGGTATCATAAAAACAAAAAAAAAAGGGGGTGGGCCTCTCCATCACAGTCTTCTAACCAAATAAAATACCCTGGTATGACCATTTCCATTGACTTAAACATATTGTGGACCTAAAGCCCCCAATAAAGGACTAAATCTAAACATCAGTAAAGGACTAAGAAACTAATTTCACCAGGCAGAAGCCGCTAAACCTCACATTTTGAGGGAAAATACCTACAAAGCCCTACACGGACTTGGTCCCGAATACTTGAAAGAGCTTTTGATTCCTTACAGCCCTGTGTGACAGCTCCATTTTTGGCTGACGAGGGGTTGCTGGAGGTTCCGAGGGTTACTTTAAAATCTTCTGGGGCCCGTGCTATTATGTTTATGGCCCCAACCTCTGGAATTTCTGCCTGGCTACCAGGGAACGCACGACTACTATGATGCAAGTAGGTATCCAAAAAACTGTGGTGGTTAATGCCTATTTCCCCAGACAACACCCCTCTGGAGAATGCTAGGGCAGCACTTACTCAAACTTCCTCTGGTGCAGAAACCAGGGCTGTGGTACCTTGAGGAGTCCCCTGCTTCTGCCTACTTTCTCTTTTGCAAGGAAAGCCTGGGTGATGATGCTCCAACACTGCAGGTCTACTCACGCTGCTTGGGCAAATATGGGAATCATTATGGGAAACTATTGAGGGCACCCTACCTATGCTGGACCACATGTATCAGCAAAGGGATTCTCACAGTTGCCAATCTGACTGACCCAGTCTTGCAATCATTACACTCCTTCCAAACCCTAGCCTCTGTGGACAATCTCCTGAAAACAGATTTTTGGAGATATTTGCAGATCAGGCAAGCCATTAATTCAATCAGTGCACAGGTGCAACCCTCTCTTACCCTTCCTGGAGCATTACACTCTGCCTGGGAATCTCACACCAAACAGAAGGGAAACTATACCAGTTTCTACTGGAACCTCATTGTCCTCCTCCCCTTAAGCGGAAAGCAGCATGGGATAAGCCTTAATTATTTTCATATCAGAGAAAGACTGGGCCACTCTGCTCAGTAGAGTCCACACCAGTGTCAGGGATCAAAGATACCAACTTATCCAAAAGAAATTCTGCACAGGTGGTATCGTACCCATGAAGTCCTGCATGAAATAGGTCTTTAGTGCCATGGAATAATGGCATTGCCACTCAGCTCCAGGGTCATTGGAGCACATTCTGTCATTTTTCACATCTCTAGCCTCATACTGGTACAAGGTACTTCAGTTTTGTGAAAAACGTCCTGGCTCCCAGATGCCAAACAACCCCAGGCTGTGGATACTAGGAGACATGTCCACAGTATCATATCTTCAGAAACCTGCAAAGGCCTGACTCACCATTGTGACAATGGAGGCCAGGCAGCAAATACTTTTAAAATGGAGATCTGTTACCTCCCCCACACAAGAAGAATGGGTTATTGCCCTCAGAAAGCTGGCAGAATATGAATGACTTTCTCGCCTGGCCACACATAGCCTCAGTTGATTTAGAAAATATGGGACCCCTTCCTTCATAATCTAGTGCCTTCACACTCTCTTGCAACTCCTTGGAGAAAATGTTATATGCTATTTACTCTCCCTGTTTGGTATTAGCATTGTTCAGTGTCTCTCAAATGTTAATATTAACTTTACTTGTTCAATTTATCTTCTTTGGCTGTGAGTGACCACAAGTGGGCATTCTATGAAGCTGTGTCAGTGTCATTGGCTCAGCAGGTAGCACACTCGCCTCTGAGGCCAGGAGATCAGAAGGCTGTGGGTTCTTTCCCCACACCAGGCACTTGGGTTAAATCCCAGTACTGACACTGTAGTGCAGCCTGAGGTGGGTGCTGTACTCCTGAGATGCCGTCTTTTGGATGAGACATTAAACAGAGGTCCCATCTGCCTGTTCTTGTGGTAGTTCAGGTGGATGTTAAAGATCCCATGGCACTTCTCAAAATGAGTAGAGGAATTTTTTAATCAAAACTAAAAAGAACATACAAACAAATCAGCATTGCATCTTACATAAGCATTAAAGGAAAAATGAAATCATAATACAATATTACATCATACTTTAAACCAATACAGAAATGAAAATACAGTAAACATACCCCCTCCCCCTCCCCATGAAAAGAGTAGGGGGAATTTTATTATAAACTGCAAAAATCAAATAAATACAGATAGTGTGAACTCACACGAAAAGAAATATACAAATCACAAAAAAAAAATCAGATAAGTATTTTAGTCTTACAATGTCTAAAATAAATTAGTAAGGCCCAAAGTGTATCCTAATACATGAAAAGTCCCCTCCCCACCCCGACCAAAGAGTAGGGGATATTTATAATAAACTTCAAGAAAATAAATACAAACAGTGTTAAATCACACAAAAGGAAGATACAAAACCCCCCAAAAATCAAATAAGTATTATAGTCATACACAATCCAAAATAGATCAGTAAGGCCCAAAGCATATCCCAATACATGAAAAAGGCCCCCCAACCCCCAACTAAAAAGAGCGGGGGAGAAATGGTATCAGAACATTAACAATACATAAAAAACAGTGTTTAACTTTACACAAAATAAAAAACAAATCCTAAAACAAGAAGACCCGGAAAATTCATACAGTAATACACTGTCAAGGTTACTCCAGAGTAAACCATGAGGACCCAAAAACCAAATCAAGGAATTTAAAAAAAGAAGAAAAAGGTATCTTAGATTCAAGTTCAGGCTCTGGAAATGCATGGCAATGCAGACTCCACTTACACCCAGCATCTTATCCCACTCACTGAATCCAGCGGATACTCTTCTGTTCAGGAGAGCCTGTCTCATCACCAGGGTGGGCATAGACTAGGGAAAAAAGGAAAAATTGCAATGTGAGAAAGGAGAAATGAAACACCCAACACATCCCCTCAAAAGAGGGAAGACATATACAGCAAATGGCTGAGGAGGACAATCAAACCAAGTCATAACAGGAGTCACAAGACAAAAGAAGCCAGGGTTAGGGAATCCAATGAATGGGTCCCAACAGGGCATGAAATACTTGAGGGGGTAAAAGATTCTGTTCAGAGGACTTGATTGTCAAGATGGCAGACTCAATCATATGAAATAACTGTAATTCTGTAAGGTTAAGTTGTTGAAGTGATAAACAACATCGGACATTCCAAATAAAATATTTAAACCATGCTTGAATTATCCAGTTAGTAGGAGTGTTGTAAATCAGTCAAGGGGAAGGTAGAATACCTAAACATAAAATGTCAAAGTTGATGTCTGTAAAAGGAGAAGAACTCCAGTTGTGACCTACCAATACCCAAAAGGACCGAATAAGTGGACAAGTAAAATATAAATGATTCACGGTTTCTATTTCAGTAGAACACAAGAGCTGAGGGCAAACTCTGTCTTTCAAACGTTTGTGTTTTAGGTTACCTTTAATATTTAATTTTCCCAAGGCAGATAACCACATAACATCCCACATATGAGGGGGTATAGGAGGACAGATCAACATGTTACCTATTTGGGTTCTTTCCAAAACAGTACGCGTAACAAAGGGGGAAGGTTCCAGAAATGTTTTCCAAAATCAATTGATAAAACTGTTTTCTGGTCAAAGAGATAAAATGATCCTGTAATAAAGACCAAAGCTTAATTTTATCAAAATAGGAAGAAAAAACACCTGAGAGAGATAGTAAGGATCTTTGTCTGGGAATAACACCATGTAAAGGCCAGAACTGCAATATAGGACTCAGGCTGTCCATGACCCATGGGATCCATACCTTATCCTTAGTCAATAAAACCGGACTCAAGTTCTTAAAGGCAAACATGGAAAAGAAAAAAAGGATCGGATAGACCAAGCCAAGGCATCCATGTTTGTTGTCCAAAAACAAAACACCTCTCTTTACAGGATTAAGCCTACTACCCAATATGCAGGAAAAAAACAAACCATATATCTCAGTTTCAAGCTGCAGTGGTAAAGGGTACACAATGCTAATATGTAAAAAAAAAAGAGAGTAAGTATGTTTTAATCATAAAGATTCTCTTTGCCTTAGCCATTCTCCATTTATTCCAGACATCAACCTTGGCCTGTGCTTGTTGAATTTTGGTTTACCAATTCAGAAAAGCCATATCCCCTTTCCCAAAAAGCACTCCAATGATACTGCAGGGTTCAGAGTATAAGGAAACACCAATTGTCTCAGTCCGATCAAAGTGTGAAGTACCAATCAATAAACATTTGCTCTTGTGAAAATTTAGCTGAGCTGCCGTGCATTGAGAAAACAAAGATAATATGTGGCCGGCAGTAGTGCAGGATTTAATGTCTGCTAAAAGAAGACATTAATCATCCGCATAAGCAATGGATCAGATTTCAGGACCTAAACTGGAAAAAGATAGGCCCGTAATCATTGTGTCCTGGTTTAATCTATGAATTAAGGTGTCTAAGGAAAAAATGTACACTAATGGGGCAACCCTGACTTAAACCGTTTTGCACCTTAATAGGTTTATCAATCCAACCATTACAATAAGGTCTAATGATGGTATTCTTACAACCCAATTTTAGCCAACTGATGAATTTTGAAGGGATGCCATAATGTTGCAAACATTTCCAAAGATACGCATGAAGAACTCTATCAAAGGCCTTGCTTTGATCTAATGCAAAAAAGGAACCCTGTGAGTTCACCAGACTGACCCCTACTCCAGATTTCACAAAGTAAGATTAAATTATCAAAAGCAGATCTGCCCAGGATACTACATGTCTGGGATGAATGTATCAGATCACCGGCCGCCAATGCCAATCTATTTGCCAACAATTTGGAAAGAATCTTATAATCAGTATTCAACAGTGAAATCATTCTCTAGTTAGACAAAAGGGACCTATCACCAGTTTTATTTAATAATATGACAAGGCCTTCCCACATGCTAGGTGATAACTGTTCCGTAGTCAACATAGTATTAAACAATAATACTAATTCTGGGAGTAAAACACTTAAAATATGTTTGTAAAGCTCGTATGGAATACCATCTGGACCAGGTGCGGAGCCTACTCTCATAGACTTAAGGGCTCCCTGAAGCTCCAAAGCCATAACAGGCTGATGTAATAAAGCTGATAGTAAGGTAGACAAATAAGGCAGATCACAGTTCTCCAACCATAAGTCAATACCACTTTCAGCACCAGTAGGAGCCTGAAACATAGAAGAAAAATGCCTATCCAATTCTGCCAAAATATCAGAACATTTAGTAAACACAGTACCCTGTTCTGTAGTAATGAGAGACATAACTTTCTTATGATGTTACGAAAGGCCAAACTGAAAGGGATTAGAGAAAGCTTGAGACCCCTGAGTCCCAAACCTCTGTTCCACCAACAATGATTTATATCTATCTTACTGAATGTCAGTCATCTTTTGTTTAACCAAAGAGATCTGAATAGATAAATCCAAAATAGATGTCACCTGCTGGTAAAAAAGGATGTGTAACTCTGTTTAGTATAAAAGATACTGCTCTTTTTTGTGTCTGCCAATACGCTGCCCTATCAGTTTAAAATAAGACTGAATATCAGTTTTAGTAGCCTCCCACCAAATTTGAACATCATCATACAAAAAGCAGACAGACTTTCTGGCCTGTAAAAGCCCCTGAAAGCTGTCATACACCAAAGTAGTATTCAATAACATGAGATCCATTCTCCAATACCCCAGGCCCCTCCCCATTTTCTCAAAATTAGAAACTGTAAGGCTTAAAAGCACATGATCAGAAGAGGGTACTGGTATAGTAGCAGATTGAATAATATCCAAAGTTTGAGAAATAACCAGTAATCAATTCTGGTAGAGACAACCCCTCTGACATATGTTTTTGGGGAATACACCCAAGCCTATCAAAAACATTCATCAGGCTATTATTGGTAAGAAGAGTATTTAGGCTAGAAACATCACAAAAAACTTTGGAGGTCCGAGAACCTCTGTCAGTCTTATACCTGCTGCAATTGAAATCACCAGTCAAGAGAATATAACTGGAGGTAAACAAATAAGGTTGGATGACTTGAAACAAGTCAATCCGTGCTTTTTTCGTTGGGGTGTGTAAACATTTATACAGCGAAAAGCCGCTGCATGCAATAAAACATCCAGCAGAAAAGCCCTACCAGGGACTACATCTACCAGGTGTACAACAGTAATATCAGGGTTATTCAGACAAATCCCAACACCACTACACTCATCTTCTCCCATAGACCAAAAGGAAGCACCAAATAACCACGCTGAGCTAGCAGAAGACACATCCTCCAAGGAATGTAACCAAGCGTCTTCTAAAAAGAGATATCTGAGGAGATAGAGAACAACTGTATGTAAGTCACAGCCTGTTTTTTCTCAGATTTGATGCTGTTAGCATTCAAAGAAGCTACAGCAATGTTATATAGTGAAGCAGAGGCAGGAAATGCCTATCAGCGTTTTTTCCATAGAAACATAGAAACATAGAATTTGATGGCAGATAAGGACCGCTTGGCCCACCCAGTCTGCCCATTTCCCTACCTACTGGATAAGCTGCAGATCCTAGTTAACCAGCAGCCTACTTCTTCCTACCCCCAACCCCCAGAATTGCCTTATGACTATCCCATGCATGCTTGAATTCCACCACTGATTTTGACTCCACAACCTCCTCCGGAAGGCCATTCCATGCATCCACAACCTCTCTGTGAAAAATACTTCCTTAAATTACCTCTGAGCCGCCCCCTCATCTTCAAATTGTGCCCTCTTGTTCTTGCACACCTCTTTTTTTGAAAGATGCTACCCTCTTGGACTTTGTTGATTCCCTTGAGGTACTTGAAAGTTTCTATCATGTCCCCCCTCTCCCTCCTTTCCTCGAGGCTATACATATTAAGCTCCTTAAGTCTCTCTTCATATGTCCTCCAGTGCAGACCCTGCACCATTTTAGTTGCCCTCCTCTGGACAGCTTCCATCCTGTCTATGTCTTTGCGGAGATTGGGTCTCCAGAACTGCACACAGTACTCAGATGGGGTCTCACGGCTGTCTGTACAGAGGGATAATAACTTCCTGTTTTCTACTGGTGATGCCTCTCCCTATGCATCCCAGTTCCCCCAGCCCTCCTTGCTGCCTTCTCACATTGCTTGCCCACCTTTAGGTCATCTGATATGACTACCCCAGGTCCCTTTCCATTTTTGTTGTTGTTAGTATCTCACCCCCCATTGTGTACTCTTCCCCTGGGTTTTTGTTTCCCAGGTGCATTACCTTGCACTTCTTAGCATTGAATCTAAGCTGCCATACATTTGACCATTCCTCTAACCTTGCCAAGTCCCTTCTCATCCTTTCCACCCCACCCTGTGCATCAACTCTGTTGCAGATCTTAGTGTCATCTGCAAAGAGACATACTTTTCCTTCCATTCCTTCTGCAATGTCACTTATAAAGACATACCCGAGCCCTGGAACCCAGTCTCTGAGCCTGGGGTTTGGGGTCATGATCTTCCTATGGGAGTTCACCCTCAGAGCCCCTATCAATCTGGGAAGAATGAAAGGAGGTAGAATCTGACTTGGAGCCCATGTTACCATCCTCAGGGGGGGGAGACCATAAAATTTATTCTGCATGGGAAGAAGGTCAGAAAGAGGTAATGACACCTCCCCACCCTTGCGTCTAGCACTCCTATGCCTCCCAACTACTTGAAATGGATCAGGAACCTGAAGGAGAGGGGGCATATCCTGGGAAGGGGCAGGGACATAGGTACAGGAGCAACAAGAAAAGGGTCAGGGGGAACCGGTGTAACCTGTGGAACTATCAGAGGGGCAGAGGTGGGTGTAACCAGCACCAGAGTCACAGGACCTGGAAAGGGTTCCCATGGGGGGGGGAAGGTTGGGAATTGGATTGATGTCTTGCAGCCTGTTTTAAAGCAGAGTTAATATAATAATCTTGTATGGCATAATCATTATTGGAAGTATTATGAGAAGCCCATGGGCAGTCAGTGAATGAGTGACCATCGTCACACAAGCTGCACGTCAAAGGGCCACAACAATGGAACATGGAGTGACCAAATTCCCCACACTGGGCGCATTTAACAATATCACATGTGCAACTCAAATGTCTAGGAGAACCATATTTATAACAGTGACGGGGCTGACCCAGATAAAAAATAAACCCTTTGTCATGACCAATATAGAAACAGTTAGGAAGATGTTGTAATCCAGAGTCATCCTGATGCAGAGCCCCAGTCCAGAAACCTTCGTCATCAAGAATGGGGTCAGGGTTGCCCTGGATTTTACACCGTTTTTCCAACCAGTACAAAATATCCGTGATATTGACTCCCTCATTAAGGAAAAGAACAGTAATGACTTTAAAAGTCTGCTTAGTGAGGGGTATTGCTTGGAACTTTTCCCATAAGGGGTTTGTTTTCATAGTAGCATACTTTAACCAAAATCTATCCGAAATGTCAGAAGAGTGAAAACTAATGTCAAAGGACTGCTCTCCACATAAATGGATAAGTGCATATACTTCAGCAGGAGAAAATCCCATTTGTTGTTTTAAGAGGACTTTCCCCACATAAAATCTACTTGGGGTATCATCCACAGGCCCTGAAAAATGAAGGTGAACAGCATAGCGCTGCTTTGCCAAGTCAACCAGCTTTTTCCAAAAGCTAGCACAAGTGGGAGCCTCCGTCTGCACCGGAGCCGGTGTAGTAACATCATCAGGAAGAGGAGGATTCCCCCATGTCTTCTTTCCGAGAAGGCAGTCCAGTAGAAACTGCAGAAAAGTCAGCATTGGAACCCATATCAATAGGAAGTAGCAGTGAAAAGGAAACAGTACCTCTATTAGTTGGGAGATCCAACGGAGGGAGATCCATAGGCAAAGGGTCCACATCAGAGGGAATAGCATGAGTTGCTAGGGCAGGACCAAACCCACAACCACAAAGGCCTCAACAACTGCTGGTGGCATCAGAGAAGATCCAGGGAGTGGCACCGCGGGGTCAGGACTCAATGTACCAGAGGCTCACTGGGTCCAACCTGCTTACTGCAAGGCCACATCAGCCGACCATGAGGAAGGATCTAGGAAATCCACAGGAGGCGAACCTGTGCAAGCTACTGCAGGAACTGGTACATCGGGGGAACTAGTAGAAGCAACTAAATTTTTTTTTATTTTGGGTAGGCATCTGTGAAGGTGAAGGTTGTTGTGAACGCTTACGTTTTGCTTGTTCCTCCTCGATTTTTTGACGAGCAGCAAAATATTCCAATTCAGCAGCTTGAAGGTGGGCCACCAAGCGTAGTAACTCCTCTTCTGAAGAAGCATCAGGGGGCTGTAGAGAAAGGCCCAATATGGGCTGCTGGGGAGTTGTGAAAATCGCGTCCATTCCAGAATCCAGCAGATCCACATGCCGGGGGAGAGGCTCACCACTAGAGACTGATTGCTGGCTGCCTTGCAGGTACAATCCAGATGTCTTGTGAGCCATCTCCTGCAATAGAACAGAGCTTCCTTCTCCAATGGCAGCCATCACAGAATGCAGAACCCCGACAGACAGAGACACATTGCCTTCTGTCCACAGAGTAGGGGAAATTTTTATTGACAAATAAACTGAAGAACAGAAATCACATGTCAAAACAAATACAGAGGACTCATGTAATAGGAAAATCAGAATCAGTAACCCATGGTAAACATTTCCATAAAGCAAACAACGTTCCAAATGACAAACTGTGCATTTCAGAAAAATAAATGCCTTTCAAATCCTGTTCTATGCCTTGAACCACCAGAAGGTGGGATATATCTTTTTGCTGTAAGGTGAAAAGACATCAAGCAGTCCATAAATGCCATTTAATGACAGTAAACAATAAATTTAAAGTGTCAATATTCCACTTCTTCCAGCATGTTGGAAACGTACCATATAATAACATCTCATAGGTAATAGTAGTAAATAAGGGTTCTTTCCATCTGTTCGCTAAAAACAACCAAAAACCAGCTATATAAGAACAAAGGAAAAAAATATGTTGCATTGTTTCATCCTGTCGCACACATAAGGGTCTAAAATGCAATCTTTCATTTAGCTGTTTATGTTTATGATTAGCCTTTATATTGATTCGTTCGTGACAACTAAGCCAATGCAGATCCCACATCTTCTGGGGGATGTGAGGGTTCCTTAACAACGTGTGTAATGCAGGTAAGTGTTGAGGGGGACATTTGGGAAATATCACAAGGTCTGCACAGTTGGTATCTATCAAAAATTTATAAATAACTTTCCTATTAAGGGACATAATCATATGGCTAGTAATTTTCCATTGCTTTAGATGACAAAAGGTGTCACGAAGATAGGAAGGGGTAGAAGAGACATGTTTAATTTGTTTTAAATTGTTAAGTTCCCCAAGATTGAACCAAGGTTTACAAGATTGAAAAAAATAGAATTCCCAGCCTACATCATAATTAATCAAAAGTGGTTTAAGATTAGTCATAAAAAATATATTATTATAAAAAAATAATTGGTGTATCATGTTGAGACCACCCTCCCTTAAAGGTAAGCAGGTTATAGAACACTTAATTGGATTCAGGCAGCTGCCCCATAAGGCCTAAAAAAAAAATACTCAAAAGTTTAGTTTCCAAAACTTGGCGGGGGGGGACATAAGCTAAAAATAAGACAATCGGAAGCAATTAAGATTTTCTTAAGTAAACCCTCTTTTTCTTACTGAGCTTCCAGGTGTTCCAAAGAGAAACCTTGGCCTGTGCAAATTCCAACTTAGGAGTCCAATTTAGGACATCCAGAGGACCAGTCCCAAACAGAATTCCCAAAATCTTAATAGGGGTTTCATAAAGTGCAATACTAGAAACTACCGTATCATTCAACTGCTGAGACCCGAGTTTTTGACCAACACATTTCTCCAAATTCAGAAATGCTCCTGAGACATGACCAAAAGATGTACAGAGGTGGAGAGATGTGTTTGCCCAAGGAACATCAGCTACTATTAGACTCATATCATCAGCATAAGCTAAAACAGAAAGTGGCAAGGAAAGAATAGGCCTGACATTTTGTGCTGTATTAATGGTGCAAAATAAGGGATCCAAAAAAAAGATATACAAAAGAGGACTGAGTAGGCATCCTTGTCTAACATCTCTCTTTAGAGGTATTAAAGGACCCTTCCAGCCATTAACAATAGGAATACAAGTGGCTGTAGAATACAATAATTGTAACCAGGAGAGGGTAGTATCCGGAACTTTACAATGTCTCAAAACATGCCACAAAAAATCACTGAATCGAATGCTTGTTTTTGATCCAATGAATACAGGAGGTCTGTTACCCTATCTGAATTGTCATGTTCCACCAATTCCCGTAACAAAAGGACATGATTATGTATACTTCTTCCCCGGAACATTACTAGATTGAGCTTCTGAAATTACAAAAGGGGCTAGCTTCGCTAGATGGAGAGAAAGAATCTTAGTTAGAATTTTAAAATCTGTATACAATAGGCTAAGAGGCCTCCAATTCGTAAGTAATTTTTTGTCTCCCTTCTTATAAATATAGAAGGTACTTCCCACATTAAATTCCAATGGTAAAGTATTTGCTTTTAAAAGGAAATTTTAAACTGTGGCCAATTCCACACTTAACTCAATACTAAGTAATTTATAAAGTTCATTTGGAAGGCCATCCAAGCACGGAGATACTACAGATCACAAAGTTTTGATGACCTCTACTACTTCCCATGCCTGAATGTCACAATCAAGCATATCTAACATTGATTGTTGTACATCAGGGATTTGAATGGGGCTAAGGTAGGCTAATATGTCATCTAGACATGTAGTAACTGGACTGAATAAAGTTTGTTATAGTTGGCCACATAATTTTGAATGTGCCTCGAATCAGTAAGTTCACGATTATCTTCTGTCACAATAGAGTCAATGGTTTTACCAGTAATCTGCTTAGAAAAATGAGCAAACGGACAAATCACATCATAGGTGCCTTTTACACTAAAATGTTGGCATTGTTGCATAGAAGCATATTTTTTGGAGTGGTAATCCATTAAAGTTTTTTTAAGGGTACTAATTTGTGAAGAAAAATCTTGGCCTGTTGTATAAGAAAGGGTAAGGAGTTTTTGCAACTGATTCCGTGTCCTGTGGCATGTAAAATAGCAATCCTCATGATGCAATTTGCTAGAAGTCATCAGTAATTTTGTTAAATCCCTCTTCGTATCCAACCACCACCACCAAAGATTGTCATAAAGAAAAAACACTGATTTTCTGTTTTGAAAAAAAGTCTGAAGATGTGTCAACAATAAAGAATTCTCTAGCAAGGAAATATTAAATTTCCAAGTACCAGGGCCGAAAACTGCAGTATTTTTAGGACCAAAGAAAATAGTAAGCAAGTCATGATCGGAAAATTCAGCTACTTGTACTTCAGCAACAGAAGTTTGTAAAAAGGAGGAGACAAAAAAGACATCTATAAGGGTAGCTAAAGAGCCTTTATGAAAGGTAAGAATATGTTTCTGGGTAAGAGATAGATAAGCATCCTTTAGTTTTCCTGAAAATAAGAGATTTTTAAGAAAATTGGTATCACAAAATAATTTTGTGGTTTTTGAGGCTGAGGACCTGTCCTTTGTGGACAAACCACAGTTGAAGTCACTACCAAAAATAACATGCATAGAAGTGTAAAGATAGGGCCGAGCTACTTTCAAGAGTTCAATTCTAAGCGACTTAGTTTGTGGGGCATAAATATTCGCTATCTGAAAGGGGATAGAAAGGAATTTAAAGTCTAGAAGTAATACCCTACCAGGGCATAAATCTAAGATCTTAACTATAGATATATTAGGGAGATTAAACAAGATACCCACTCCAGAACATGTCTCCTGTCCAAATGACCAATAGGAAGGGCCTAAATGCCGGGCTTTTTGGGCCCTAGAAATTTCCGGCAAGGAATGGAACCTAACATCCTGTAAAAGTATGATACCTGCTGTGAGGCAGGACAAAAAGGAAAAAACTGAATCCCTCTTAGGTTATTTTTTAATACTGTTAACATTAACAGTATGTATTGCAAAAGAGGAAGACATAATGGCAATCTGACAACTAGCAGGGATCACTTCAGCTTACCTTTTCTCGGGGTACATTCTTTATGTTTTGTCTTGGCTTTTGCTTTCCTCTTTTGGGACCCCACATTGTCAATAGGGACTTCAGTATCTGTTGTCAGTTTGGGGTAAGAGGATAAGACAGAGGAGGAATCTGAGTCTGTGTTTTCAGAATTATTACTTAACAATTCATATTTATTTGCTAAAGGAAGAGTCTTCATCCTCTGAGCTTTTGAACAAGGTGACCCAAACTTCCTTGAACCCCTTGTAATTCTGGAATGTGTAGTAAAAGGGTCAGGGGGTTCCATTCTTCCCAATGGAGCCTGGGAGGGTCTCACAGATGAGTCACCTGAAGTTGAACAATTAGGAATAACAGGGGAGGAAGGGGGAAGATCGGAAGGTAGAGTAGACTGAACATGATTTGAGACAATCTCAGTCAAATCCTCTTTAGCAGGTGCTACAGTGGCAGTGGAAGCAATATTGTGTGGTTTAGCCAAAGCAGTAGGGGAGGATCTAGCCGTAGGAGGAAAAGAGGAGGGACCATTAATTTTAGAGCGTTGGGCCACTGTAATAATAAGTATTTGTTCTTCTCCATCTGCGAAGGTCGGAGAATTATGGGCAGCCCAGGAACATTGCTGAAAAGTATGTCCTAGGTCATCACACAAAGCACAGAGAGGTTCTTCAATACACTGTGAGCCTGCATGTCCAAGACCACCACAAACAGTACATTTAATCGTATCACAAATGCTACTCAGGTGGGATGTGGAACCACACTTATAACATGCTCGTGGCTGCCCTGAATAAAACAGTACTCCTCTATCCCTGCCTAACATAAAACTATTGGGCGAGTGTTGAATACCAGCATCTGTGGTCCGAAGCATAACTCTAACCTTCCACCCTCCCATCCACAAATTCTCTGTATCAAAAATTGCTTCAGGATCAGAAAGTACTGTGCACCTTTGTTTTAACCAAACCGTAATATCATTCAGGCTGACACCTTCATTTCTAAACAGAATGGTAATATTTTTTTGTGCAGGTTTGGTTAAAGGGATAGCGCTGAAGGGTGTCCATAAAGGGGAATTTCTTAACAAGTGAAATTGGGACCAAAACTTATCCAAACCTTTTAAGGTTTTGAAACTAATATCAAAGTGTGACTCATTAGGCACATGTATCAATGCATGTATATCATAAGCTGCAAATTTCATAGATTCCTTTAGCAAAGTACACCCAACAAAAACCCTATCAGGTATTTCAGGTAACCCCCCCCCCAGATACTGCAACCTTACAGCGTTATGTCTTTTAGCCTGTTGAGTGGGGACAGAAAAACAAGAAGCATACATTTTCATAGCTGTAGAATTCAAAAAGTTTGTCTGTTCTGTTTGTTGGGGTCGTAGACCAGGGCCCTGGGGTGGGAGACTTCATTGAAGAGAGTCAGAGTCCAATATTGGAACCGCAGAAGATGCAGAAAGTGACAATTGTAAAATTGGGTTCTGCGTTAAACGCAGATCGGGAGTCAAAGTTAAATCCAGCTGGTGTTCCACGGAGGTAACAGTCTGCATGTGAGATCCAAATGGGGGAAGGACCAGAGTGCCATGTTCCGACAACCAGATCCCTCTCCCACCCCGCCGAAGCAAGTGCCGAGTCAACTGACCAATCTCCCGGTGTAACAGGCTCTGCAGGAGGTGAATCGGATACAGCACTTCGTTGTAGTCGGTCAGAAGAAACAGCAAGATCTCCAGTAGAAACCACAGCAGGAGGAGTAGAAGGAAGCATCGGGCGGGTCACAGTGGAATGTGGAAATGTCAAAGCTTGCACTCGGGCATCTGACGCAGCATTCAGCAACTGTGAGTCAGAGCAAGAACTGTTTGACAACTGCACAACTGAGTTCTTTAGGGCTAAAAGCTCCTGTCTTTTTGCTAAATAACGTTGTTCTTCAATTAAAAGCAAATCATCCACATCTTGATTCACTGAGCATTCTGCAGCATGTAAAGTCTCTATATTAGACACTGGCTGTATTAGTGCAGTAATATTCTGGGATAAGATAATCTTCTGCTTACTTTGATCCACCGAGGTTTCTGGGGAAATATTCAGACTTGCAGATGGTTTCAACTCAGATTCAGTAGGAGAAACTTTAGGAACAAACAGTAAGGCCTCTTGCAATCCAGAGACAGGGGAGGAGACCAGCCCCCCTGCCTCCAACACCTGCATGTCCTCCACAGCAGTTCCAGAGACAGCCATCTTGTCAGAAAACCAGGATGTAAGGGGCCCCCCACAGGAGAGTAGGCGAATTTCCCTGGTGCCCTGGCCACATTTCCCCCCATTCACTAAAAATACCACCAACAGCTTAATCTGGTTCAAGGTCAGTTGACATTCATCTGTATCCCCCTTCTCTGGGTCATGCCTGAAAATAGGCAGAATTTGTCTAGTGCACTTTCCCGGTCAACAACAACTAAATAAAAATAAATAAAATATATTTTGGTCCTTCAGTTTGTTAGTCTCTTGCATAACTACCTAATTTTGTCAGTTATTAACACAGTAATTAGTGGGGGACACAGGGCATCCCCATAGTGTTCCTATTACCATGATCTTCTTCAGAGTAGTCAGTTATAGCAAAAGACATGGACAGATATGTCCAAATTAGGGTTACCACCTGTCCTGATTATCGCAGGACAGTCCTGATTTGGGCAGCTGCGTCCTGCAAAAAAACATGAAAAATACAAAATGTCCTGACTTTATAGTAGAAAAAATATTTTTAAACTTTCCACTAAATGTTGTAGAAAACTATAATACCTTAACTGAAATACATTAAAATGATCAGAAACAATGGAAGGAACTATGAAACTACAATACTTAGCCTTAATTCTGATTACATAAAGAAAACAAGTCTGCTGCACTGGTTGAGGTTATGTACTGTTCTGAGAAAAATCATATTTCATAACAAATGTCCCACTTTGAGCTTCTTAAAAGGTGGTAGCCCTAGTCCAAATATTTTGCCATATTTCTAAAGAGATTCTCTCTGGAGGTCCTACTGTGGTACAGTACTAGGTGGGCTTCATCTTGTGTGTACTAAAACTAATTTGTATTTATTATTTTTAAGTAACACCTCCCTTGGCAAAGCTCCTTAACAGTGAAACAAAACATTGAGATTGTATGGAATTGGTATGCAAAGAGATTATGTGGTCACACTACAGATAAAAGTTTGGTTTTTTTCCTCCCTGCACTGAAGATTTTCTGATCTGCCTGTTTGATGGAGTCTTGCTCTTCTCAGATGTGACTGATTACTAGGCAAACAATATAAGATTCCAGGGACCAGAAGAATTAGGAATATCAGTGAGATAAGAATGTTTCCACATTGATGGTATCCTACTCTGATACTGTAGGCATGCAAGGAATTTCTCTAGAGATAGCCCAGAAATTTAAGGAAATAACTGAACATGTCTTCTGCTGCAACTATAGTTTAAAGAGCAGCTGATGCCTCCAGGAAAGTGTTCAATTAACATAACATTTATACAAAATTCAGTTTATATTTCTTATATTTTCTGTAGTCCCCTTCTCATAATTATACTGAGGTAACCCCTTCCCCCACACACACATACACTTTCAGAGTCAGGATTGCCGGAACTCATGCTGACCCCATGACTCCCTGTGTGAAGTGAGGAATTGGGTGTGGAAAATGTTTATTGGAATAACAGTTATTGAGAAAGCTGTGTGAACTCTATGGAGTCAGCCATCTTTTGACCTCTTAACCTTGAGGATTGGCAATCAACAGGTTCTCAGTCCAAGTACTGCTGCAGAGTTGCTGGGAAAAGGTGGGACACCATATTGGCACTTTTAGTAATCCAGTCAGACATCAGGAACAGTCAGTGGCAAGTGGGGGAGACCACTGTAAATGTGCTTCTGTGGCCTGAATATTAGGTGTACTGGTGAGGAAGGGTTACATCTGTGAGAAATCCTGGAAGAATTAGGCTGTTTTGCCACTGTGGGGGAAAGTGCATCATCCCAGGCTTTGTGTCTGGATTGCAACAGCAGTCTGAGTAATATTCATATGCTGGCCTGTACAAGAGATGACAGTCAAAGATCAATGCATAGCCCTAAGTTGGGGAGTACAGACTAGGTCTTCTGGCCCTAACAGTGGCTGTATGGAGAGAAACTGGAACTTAAGTATGGTGTTGAACAATGGTTGGACCAGATCCAGATACCTAGCATCACAGAGGTCAAACAGTTCAGAACTAGTGAGGCTAATATCACCACATGGAGTCATTTCTGATAACCGTGAGTACAGACGAGACTTGCCCCTTTCCAATTAACTGTGTGTGAGTATGGAATTTCATGCAAGTTGGCCATCGAATAGAATTGCAAATATGTTGTTTGCAATGGTAAAATTACATTTTCACAATTGCATGGCCTATGTGGGGATCGTTAAGAGGCCTGTTGCTCTGTGTTAAACTTTAAGTGCAGCAGTGCCGGCCAACCTGTGGCAACATCTACTGGCCTACAATGTTCCAACACTGGGCACCCAGGAACTGCTGAATAGGAGTGCCTAATGTTAATTTAGGTCCTGGTACCAGCTGGAAGAGGTTAGTGGCCTCCAGTACTTTAGGACCCAAGTTTCACCAGGGTTTGCCTAATAAGATGACAAAAGGGCTGTGCCTGGCTGGGTCTTATGATTTTCAGCTGTGTTTTGAGTCTTTACTGTGCATGGCTGAAAGGCCATAAATAACAAGTAGAGATGGGCGAAATCTGCAAATTTTGCTCCATGAAATATTTCACTAAATTCGCACATTTTGCAAAATATTTTGCTGGTGCAAAATGCAAAATTCTGCCCACGAAATGTGAAATTTTGCCCATGAAGGGCAGAATTTCGTAACTCATGAACCAAATTCCACTGTTCATGGGAGAAATTCCACCATTCATGGATGAAATGCCTCATTTCTTTTTGTTTGTTTGTTTTTTGTTTTAGTTGTTTAACTCATTGTCTCCTAGCTGACGCGGTATGTCATGAGGACACCTGCAGAAGTTGGCTACTGACTCCCAGTGTGCCCTTGCAGCATCTGGAGAAGTCACTTATATATTTTAATATATAGTATAACAGAATATAATATATATTTGACTGCATAGCACAGTTGGAAAGGTAATCTTATGCTGAACAACTTTGCCACTGATATGTTGTGTATATCATGTATACTTTAGGAGGTATTCATATTTGTTTATGGTATGGTGTGTATGGCTTATGTTGCCCGTTTTAGTGAAAAAAAATATTTTTTTTGCTGTTTCAACCAGCATAGAAAAAAACACAAAATGACATATTATTTGCATACCACCATTGGAAAGGTAATTTTGTGCTGAACAACTTTGCACTGATATTTTGTGTATATCATGTATACTTTAGGAGTTATTCACATTTGTTTAAGGTATGGTGTGTATGGCTTATGTTGCCTGTTTTAGTGAAAACAAATATTTTTTTTTTGCTGTTCCAACCAGCATAGAAAAAAATAAAATTACATATTATTATTTGCATACCACCATTAGAAAGGTAATTTTGTGCTGAATAACTTTGCCACTCATGCTTTGTGTCTAGCACTTACGGTTCTTGAGCTATTAGGACTTGTTTGTGGCATGCTGACTATATCTTGATTTTGCTTAGAAAGACCCAGGATTTACTGTTAACAGTATACAGGGGACAAGTGGTGCAACTTCAGAGAGCTCCTGTGGAGGCAATGAGTTAACCAGGAGTAGCACACTAAGCTGAAAGCTTTTTTACAGGAGCGACCTGGGAGCACAGGGAAGTTAAGTGACTTGCTCAGGGTCTCACAATATGCAAGTGGAAGCTATGGGATTCAAACCCAGGTCTGGTCTGCTGGATGTCACCAGATTTGCAGCTCAGAGCCTTAAACCACTGCGCTATACTGCCTCCCTAATTCTGCATTTCGCACCTGTGAAATATTTCGAGGGGAAAAATTCCCAATTTCACCAGAACTTCACTGGTGAAATTAAATTTCACTGCATCTTTAATAACAAGTGGCTTGGGATAGCTTGGGCCTTGCTTACAATGGTGATTAATTGGGATCTGTTTCCCATGGGATACTGTGCTAATGGTATACTGTAAAATGGGTTATTTTCATGTTATTAATATTTAGTGTATAGAACTACTTGGCCAAAATTGTGCAAATTTAATTTCATGCAAAATGATTACTGCCTAATTCACTTCTATTGAAAATGAGCACCATTTATTTTAGAGCAATCATCACATTCAGCCAATATAAGTTTTACAGTATTTCCATTGCAGGGGCCGCTGTGTTAATAAACCTGTGTTTTTACTCCACACTGTTATCTTTGTTATCTAACCATTAACTGTGCATGATATTGGTAAGAGGATCACTGTGTTATGGAAATGGGGGTTGGTGGGATGCTGTAGCTACAGTGGGGAGGTTGGTATGTACAGCATCTTAAGGGGTTTCACTTGCTCTTCAGACAGCCCATTATAAATTTTCTCTTGGTGGAGTCACTGCACAAGTTATGTTCTATGGATATGAACCCCTCCTAACTAGTAGTTAGACACGAAGAACCCAGGAGTCACCACTGCCATCTCCAGCAGCATAATGGCAGTGCAAGGCACCTTCCGCATACAAAGTCCTTTCACTAAGCATATTTTGGCAGTTAAATGGGCCCTTTGTGCCAGCCCGCCAGTGCAGTGGTAAGGTTATCTACCACTCTTGATGCTGTTGACCTGAGTTCAGAAATGAGCCTGGGATGTTGGGGGCTGGCTGGGGGGGGGTTAAATTTGGGCACCCAGAGAAAGTTCTCCTCCCTAGGGAGCGGGATTGTTGTGGACTTTGCTGAATATCACCATCTGAATGCACACAGTTGGACATGCAGTCAGATATAATGTATCTTTTTCTCTCCTCTTTGGATGTTCTTCAAGCTGTACCTGATCTGATGGTATTATACTTTTCATGCTTTTGAATGCAGTGATCAGGTCCCCTCTGAGGTTCATTTATTTGCCAGTCAGGCCTCATAACTCATGTTCTTCATGTCTTTCAGTTGCCTTTGTTGCTCTCTTATACATTTTTAATGATAGATAGATAGATAGATAGATAGATAGATAGATAGATAGATAGATAGATAGATAGAGAGTTAATGAAATATTTCACCAGGAAAAGTACACCGAACAACAAGTTGCTTGTCTCACAGAACTTCCTGGGAGGAGGGGGTACAGATAGGAAATATAGGCATGTAAGCATACAATCAGTGACAGTTACAGCAATGAAACTTGGACAACTACAGGTAACCAAAGGCTATTACAGGAGAACATAGTACAGTACAGCATAGCAAACATTGACAATTACAGCCATGAAACTAGGACAGCTATTTGTAACTGTACATAGGTTATTTACAGCAAGTACGATTTAACAGTACAAGTGCAGGTTGGATGCAGGTAGTCTGTGCTACATGTATTACAGTAACATAAGAGCCTAGGTAATTAAAGGATAAAACCACAACAACAGACACAAGAAAAGAAGATAGAGCAGAAGGAGAGGTGAGGTGGCTAGAGAGCCAGTATTCGGAGTGGCAGTAGCAAGACCAGTTGATAGGTGGTTGTGTTGGGCAGCAGTTAGGGATGATGTGGAGGATGAGTGATGGATCTGAGGGGGCAGTGAGTTCCACAGCTTAGGGAGGTGGTGGGAGAAGCCATTTTGTCCCGCTTTATTATTACAGCAAGGGATTGCAAGGCACCTTGTGTCACCTGATCTGAGAGAGTAGGGGGGAGGGGTAGGAATAGGTAGAGTGGTAGCTAGGTAGGGAGGGAAAGCACCAAGCCAGAATTTATAGGTGAATTTTGCACAGTGGAGGGTACACCTGTTAGTAAGTGAGGGAAAGGAAAAGGCATGATACAGGTCACAGTGGTGAGTGAGAGGGGGAGAGTCAAGAGTGATGTGACAGAAAGAGTTAAATTATTATTATTATGATAGATAGATAGATAGATAGATAGATAGATAGATAGATAGATAGATAGATAGATAGACAAAGGGAGAGAGAGAGACAGATGGATGGATGGATGGGTGGAACAATTCATTATGGACACACCCTATTTTCAACAAAATCCCTGTACATTATAACATACATTAGACAAGTAGGGATATCAGACAATATTACATTCATGACAATATCTATTCCAGATATGGGGTCCAGAACTGCACACTGTACTTGAGGTTGGACTTGACCAAGGATCAGTACAAAAGCCTAATCTGTCTTGATTTGTTTATGAATTTTCTTTTACTGCAGTTCATGATCCTGTTTGCCTTGCTAGTTGTCAGCCATTGTAAAGTCTTCCTTTTACCATCTGAGGAATATAGCCCGGATAAAACACCTTGTTCCACACGATGATCTTCCTGTGTTGGTTCACGCCTTTGTTTCGTCATGTCTTGATTACTGTAATGCTGTATATCTAGGGTTGCCGGGAGTGGATCTCCATCGCCTGCAGCTGGTGCAGAATGCTGCAGCCAGTTTGTTGACTGGGTTGCCAAGAACTTGCCATATCACACCTGTGCTGCGCGAACTGCACTGGCTGCCGTTGCAATGGAGGATCACCTTCAAGGTCGCTTTGCTGACCTAAAAGACCCTACATGGACAGGGACAGGGCTACTTGCAAGATCTCCTTTGACCCTACCGCCTATCTGGGGCCAGAGTTTATTCTTTTATGGCCCCAACCCTGTGGAATTCTCTACCTCATTGGATTAGAAAGTGCCTGTCCACAGAGTCATTTAAGGTCTCTTTGAAGAGCTATTTATTTGAATTAGCCTTTGAATAAGTTATCCTGTTGCCTTTTAATTGTTTTTATATCTGTATTTATTGTGATGGATGTTAATTTTGTTATGTATCTGTGCTTTGGTATTTTGGAAAGCGCATTACAAATAAACTTTAATTTGATTTGATTTGATTTTGATTTTTCTGCTGGTTCCACTAGAATAGTCTGCTGATTGCTACTGCCAGTTTCCTTTTCTGTTGGCTTCTAGTAATCTCAAAAACATTAGGTAGCATTTTGACTTTAAATTCCATGTCTTCTTTTCAAAGTGTAATACTGGATTTCTTCACATTAGAGTTCATCTGCTGTCTCTGCCCCCCACTTTCTTCAAGTCTCTCTGCATCTCATCTCTGTCCTCCTGTAATGTAACTACTCTTCTCACTTAGTTGTCATCAGAAAACTTGGCAAACCAGCTAGTGGTGCCCACCCCAAGGTCACTTACTGTATAAAAATGCTGAACAGTCTTGCCTGAGAACAGATCCCTGTGGGACACTATTACCACTTGTTTCCATGTTGAGAGATTGCAATTAATTATAACTCTGCTTCCTAACCTGTGGCTATTTTCTAACCCATTGTGTTTTTTGCCTAGCTATAACTAGATTTTCCATTTTGAGAACAAGCTTCCTGTGCGGGGCAGTATTAAATGCATTGCTTTAGTCCAGGTGCACAACATTGACAAGTCTTCCTGTATCAGGTCCCTGGTCACATTTTCAAAGGGCTGCAATAAGAGTTGTCTGAGCATGATTTTTATTTTTACAGAATTCATACTGTCTCATCAAGTTCAAATTGCTTTTCTGCAAGTGTTCAACAATTCTATGAAGTTTGCCTCCAATAGCTCCCCTGGTATTGATGCTGAGCTCTATGGCTAATAATTCTTCAGCTCAGCCATCAAGCCCTTCTGAATATTGACACCTGGTGGGCCACTTCTCAATCCTCAAGTACATAAGCAGATCTTCAGTTGTTTTTCCTAATGGACGGTGCCCAAAGAATGTTATTAATCTTAGTACATATGCACTACTTAGTTTATCCAATGGGTGTTTATACTGTACTAACCATCAAATGCATAAGGATATGAGATAGTGTTATGACCGAGGAACTGAGGTTATCTCAGTTCCATTATTATACTGTAAATGCCAGTTTACTCTGCAACATTTGCACCACAGCAACCCTAATGCTCCGGTTGCTGGGGTGCAAATGTGCCAGTACAGACACTTAATTATGGTAAGTAAACATGTCTTCTCCCTGAACTGCAGCAGAGTTGGGGATATGTTCTGGAATGAGCAGTTCAAGCTGCTGTGTGAACACGCTCCTGAATGCTAACTGTTTGGGGGTAGGAAGCTCTGCATTGTGGCACTCACCATAACAACATATAATTAAGCATATAATTAAGCAATAAGGCACGACAGGGTGTGTCATTGTGTAATAACATCATTCCTGATGTGGGTTGAAGCATGAGGCAAAGCTGAGTGCTTCCACCACCCCAGGAGTGATGTTATTACACAATAATATACACACTGGAGTGCCTTATTGCTATTATACAATGGCTCATTTTAAAATAATAATAACAATTTAAAAAAATGTATTTTAATGACATTTATATTGTTTTTTTTGTGTGGATGGCGTTTATTGGAGGTATAAAAAAAGTAGTCCTCTAGGTGGTGGTGCTGGTTCAGGGTTTCCTCCTCTTCCAGTCTTTCTGTGTCAGTTTGTGTTCTATTTTTCCCCACTCCCACTCCTCAGTCACACAGACTTACACGATTCTTTGTGGTTAAGTAGTTTAGCTGAGCTAGTTTGCCTGGGGTTTCGCATTCTTTTTATTTTAAATTCACTCTGTTTTTTATTTTTGTGTGGATGACCAGCCCTTTGAAGACTGTGCAGCGTAACGCTTGTATGGCGGGATTGTTAATGTGGGCATGTACTGTCAGGATGTCTGCGCTATGATAATGATGGTATTTAAACTGGGGAAGTAGTTTTATTATTGGGGTTTGGTACAAGCAAGTAAAAGGGAAAAAAAAGTTTCTTTTGCATTTGTTTTATATACGGTACTTGTGTGTGAGGTAAATGGATGACCAGACGTGCTCACACTGAAAGCCAGGCTAGCCACAGGTTGCTCCACTCAGGAGAAAACTTTTTTTTTTTTAATTTAAAACATTTACATATCGGTTATTTCTTTACTTGAAGAGCAAGGGATAAGGAAGGGGACGTTAATTGGGTTACTTAGCTGAAAAAAGGAAGAGACAAGCAATGGAGCATGCGTGTCTGTGTTAGGGGAGATCCTCCGGTCCCCTGCACTTTGTAACTGAAGGGTTTTAGCGTAGCGGTAAGTTGTGGAGCAGTGGTATGATTTTTGACTGTTATGCGGTGATGTGCGTGCCTGAATTTCATACAGTGATGTTATTGTTCAATAACATCACTGTGTCAGGCACACACCGACCAATCAGGATACAAGAAAATTCTCTGCCATTGTATAATACTGTATATGCAAGGCTTTTAGAGTTGGAGATATTTAATACCTCAGATTTGTATCCCCATGCGTTAGCTCAGTTTGCCTTTCAGTTACCAAATACATGGAAACATAAAAACAAAGATGGAGATTGCAGAAAAATAACACTTGTTTATCCAGTCTGCGCATAAACCTAACAAACCTGGAACCTATTGTCCATACAGGGTTCTAACCCATGCAAACCATCAACCTGCTCCCCACCCTACTGCTACTACCGTGAGCAACCACTAAGTCCTTCACTGTGTCCCAGCCATATTTGAAACCATTGATAGTTTTGGCACCCACCACATCAGCTGTCAGATTGATCCACGGCTCCATTACACTTTCTGTAAAAGAGAACTTTCTCACTTCCCCTTTGAACCTCCCCCATCAGTTTCCACACATGCCCCCGAGTTCTTTATCTCCTACTTACACTAAATAGTTCCTCTTGGTTTATCTTGTTCATTCTTTTCAGGAATCTAAAGGTCTCTGTCATATCCCCCACCTCTCATCTGGCCTCCAGCAAGTGCATATTCAGTGCCTTGAGCCTATCCTGGTATGATCTGCCCTGCTGGCCCTGAATCATTTTGATCTTCTTACACTGCACTGTCTCCAGCCTGTCTATTTCTTTCTTTGTTATACTAGTTTGATTCATTTAGGAAGTCACTGTTGATGACCCCTTAGGTCTCTTTCCTCAGAGACCATGCTCAGATTCCCCCCCCCCCCATCCAGTACTCTGTCCTTGGGTTCTTGTTCCCTAGGTGCATCACCACACTTTTTGACATTAAATTTCAGCTGTCAAACCTCTGACCAACTCTCTAACCTTTGTAAGTCTCTCTGCATCTCCTTAACCACCTCCTCACTGTCTACCCTGCCACAGAGCTTAGCACTGTCTGCAAAGACACACATCTTGCCCTGAATTTCTTCTCCCATGTTACTGATGAACAGAGTGAAAAGGACTGGACCCAGGACTGAGCCTTATGGAATCCCACTGGTGAACTCCATCTCTTCTGATTTGACTCTGTTAACTACAACCCTCTGTTGTTTCTCTTCCAACCAGATTATCACACATCTGACTGTATGCTTTGCTGCACCCAGATCCTCTAGCTTCTTCATTAACCTTCTATAAGTTGAGATCCTTGCTGAAATCAAAGTAGAGTTAAGGCACAGCATGGCCCTTATCCAATACCCTCATTACTCAGTCAAAAAATACTATCAGGATGGTCTGACAAGACCTTCCTGCCATGAACCCATGCTGTTTACTATCCTAGGTAGTTCACAATGTCCTCTTTTGAACATATGAACATACGAAAATTGCCAGCAGCAAAAGGCCATCCTGGTCTATCTAGGCTGCTTGTGAATGGAGCTAGCCCTCTATTCAGCAGTTGCCCCACCCTCCACTTACCTCCCTTTACCTCCCTTTGCCCTGTCCCACCCTTCTTGAAGCATTCCACTGTGGTACATACCACCACTTCAACTGGTAGTTCATTCCACTTTGCCACCACCCTTTCAGTAAAGAAATGCCTTCTCACTTCCCTCCTGAATCCACCCCCCCTCCAATCTCATGTCATGGCTCCTAGTGTCTCTCCACACCCTCCTCCTGAATAGACCCTCTGTGCCCATTTTGATTATCTCTTTCATGTATTTGAAGGTGTCAATCATATCCCCCATCCCTCATCTCCTCCAGTGTATACATGTTTAACTCTCTTAGTCTGACCTCATATGGCAATTCCCCCAAGCCCTGAATCATCTTCGTTGCTCTACCCTGCACCCGCTCCAGCAGCCTAATGTCCCTTTTTAGGTATGAGCGCCAGTACTGCACACAGTATTCCAGGTTGGGACTAATCAACGATCTGTACAATGGCAGAATAACCTCCCTTCTTCTTGAGGTAATTCCCCTTGCAATGCACCCCAGCATTTTGTTGGCCATTGCCGCTGCCTTTCTGCATTGTGCGGAATTGTTCATTGTTTCCATGATGAGCACCCCCAGATCCTTCTCCTGTACTGTTACATTCAGCTGCACTCCCCCCAGATGGTAGCTTCTCCTCAGATTTTTTGTTCCGAAGTGCAGCACCTTGCATTTTTTTTGTGTTGAACCCCAGCTGCCATCTGTCAGACCATGCATCCAGCCTTTACCAGATCCTCCTGTATCCCCCACCACCCCCCCGGGTCATCCACCACCTTTCCCATCTTGGTGTCATCTGCAAATAGGCTGATTTTGCTGCTGATGCCCTCTGAGATGGCTGCAATAAATATGCCAAACAGCACTAGACCCAAAACCGAAGCCTGTGAAACACCACTTGTGACTTGTCACAGGCTTAGGGGATGAGTATTCCCCACCTACCACCACCACTCTCTGCTGCCTATCTTTTAGCCAGTTCTCCACCCACCCCACCAGTTTTGCTCCCTCCCTTGTGCCCTGTAGCTTGATTCCAAGTCTCCCATGTGGTGCTGAATCAAAGACCTTACTGAAGTCTAGGTACAGGACAGCTATCACATGGCTGCTGTCAATTTGCCTAGTCAGCCGGTCATAGTATTCCACCAGGTTGGTCTGGCATGATCTGCCCTTGACAAAGCCATCCTGCCTCCCGTTCCGCACCCCATTCACCTCCAGTAGTGTCACTAGCCTATCCTTTAGGATGGTCTCCATTAGCTTCCCCACTATGGACGTTAGACTTACTGGCCTATAGTTCCCCTGTTCGTCCTTGAGTCCACTCTTGTGGAGGGGAACCACATGAGCCAGTCTCCAGTCCTGCGGTATGCATGCTGTGTCTAGAGATTAATTAAATAAGTCTGCCAAGGGTCCTGCCAGGTCCTTCAGCACTCTCGGATGTACTCCATCCAGTACCGGAGCCTTGTCTACCCTCAATACCCTTAACTCCTCCAGCCCCCTCCTCACTGTGATTTCTCCATCCGTCACCCCCCATCTGTTTCTATCCTCTCTCCTACTATAGGTAGCATCCCTTCCTTTTCTTTCATAAAGACTGAACAGAAGTAGTCATTGAGCACTTCTGCCTTTTCACCCCCTTCTTCCACCCATCCCCTCTCCTTCTTAATTCTTACAATTTGGTTCTTACATCTTCTTTTCTCCCTGATGTACCTAAAGAAGTCTTTCTCCCTCTTTTTTATGCTCTACACCAGCCTGAGTTCCCTTACTGCCTTGGCTGCCCTTAGCCCCCTGGTCACTTCCTTCACTTCTTTCAGGTATTCCTCCCTATCATCCTCCCTCCCCAAAGTTCTGTATCTCCTGTAAGCTGCCCTTTTCTTTCTCACCCTGTCTAGTACCCCTTTACTTATCTGGCTGGGTTTCTTCCCCCTAGCCTTCTTTGTCTGGGCCCTGTTGCAAGTTTCTTTTGCTTCCACTATCCCCTGTCTTATCAGTTCCCACCTTTGCTTTATGTCCATACCCAGTAGAATTTTATACAGGAACCCCTGTACTACTTCCCTCATCATCTTAAAGTTGGCATTCCTGAAATCCAGCACCCTTGTTCCAGATGCCATTCTCTCTTTAGCCATGTGTAACTAAAACCATACTGTCCAATGGTCACCCCCCTAGTGGTAACTCCACCCTCACATCCCTCACCCACTCCCCGTTCATCAGTATGAGATCAAGGGTGTTCCTTTTCCTAGTTGGTTCCTTGACCAACTCTACTAGAAAGCTCTCCTGGAAGGTATCCAGCATTACCTGCTCCCTTCTGCTCTTTGTGGTAGGTGTGCCCCACTCCACCCCCAGCAGGTTGAAGTCCCCTACTATCGCCACCCCTCCTTCCCACAATTCCTCCTGATCTGTTCTGCCAGTACCCTGTCCAACCCTTCAGTTTGAGAGTGTGGCCTGTACACCACCCTCAGTCTTAGTGATCTATTTTTGGAATCCTGGAGTTACACCCACAGTGCTTCTGTATCTCTCTCTCTCTCTCTCATCTCCCTCCTCCCTTACACATTTTAATCCCTCCTTTACATACAGTGCTATCCCTTCTCCCCACTTCCCATTTTCCCTATCCTTTTGGTATAATCTGTACCCCGGAACCGTCATGTCCCAGTTATGGATTTGTGGATTTGGGTGGCCCTTGTCTCGGTTATAGTCACCAAGTCCACGCCCCCCTTCTCCAAGAGAGCCTGTAGTTCCTCCCCCTTATTCCCCAGACTCTTAGCATTTAGTATTACCACCCTCCAACCCTTGTCTCTACCCTGCCCCGCCTCTCTCCCCTTATGTCCGCTCCCTTAGTAGTTGCCTTCCTCCTTATCTTGCTATCACTAGGAGTAAGCCCATTTGGTTTCACATCACTAGGCCTCTGAACACCACTATCCCTCCTACTACCCCCCTCTTCTAGTTTAAATGTTCTTCAATGTGCTTCCCTATTCTTGCCTTCAGTACATTTTTTCCTTTTTCATTTAGGTGCAGTCTATCTTTTGCATACAGACTGCTGTTCTCACAGGTCCCCACCACCCTCCTACCAGCCCATACCTCTTTTCCTGACACCTGGCCCCCAACCATTCATTATCTCTTGAATTCTCCCTTTTCTTGCCATGCTTGCCCTGGGAATGGGAAGTACCTCAGAGAAGGTGACAGATATGCCCGCTCCCTCACACAGAGGTCCCAGTTCCTCAAACCTCCTCTTAACCTCCCCTACTGTCCCATCAGCCAGGTCATTTGTCCCCAGGTGTATTATTAGGTGAGGCCTTTCCCTTCCCCTGCTTGCGTACCTTAGCATGCATTGCCCTACCCTTTCTGCCTTCATTCCTAGCATGGCTTCCACCCAAATTCTACTGTGCCTCTCCCATTTGCTTCCTCACCTGACCCCTCTTAGTATAGAGTCCCCCAAGACCAAGACACCACCCTTCTTCCCCGCCCCATCCTCCCCATCTCCTCTCCTTCTTCCTCCTGCACAATGTTCCCTCCTGTTGTCTCTGTTTCATCCCCTGTACCATCTGCTGTACTGAGCCCTTTTTGCCCCAATTCACCTATTTCTCCATCTCCCTTCTCAGTCATTTTGTTCTTTGTACCCATGGACTGTGCTTCTCCTTCCTCCCTTCCTTCCTTTGACTCCTCTGTTAGAGGTCTGCCCCCATCTGAGCTCCCAGCATTATCAACTCCCTGTACTCCTCCTATTCTCCTTGTACATTTGTCTCCCATACCTGTGTCACCCCCACTGCCCCTTGTCCTGACCACCCCATTCCTCTTATTCCTCCCTTCTTTTCTCTTTTCCTGGATGTCTTTTGTGCTTTCCACGTTCCCTTCTTTCCCAACCTAATATGCCCCTTCATCATCTTTGACACTTCCCCCCTTAACCTTAGTACTTCCTTCTCTAGCCTCCCCAGCCTTATACAGATGGGGCACCCCCTGTCCTCCACAGGGTGTCCATGAATACTGCCCCTCCACAGTTATTACACCCCACAATCCTTCTTCCCCTGTGACTTCTGTTCCCCACTTTTCCAGGATTCCTTTGCCCCCTTCCCTCCACTGACCCTCCTTTCAGCCTGCCCACTACCTTGTCCCCTTCCCAGACTGCCCCAAGTCATGGCCGTTGCCCCATTACCCCTTCCTATTCTTGGTTCCCTCTGCTCCATTCTCCCTCTCGTGGTTCCTCTTCTTTCTATCTTGACCCTGTCTGTTGGCATTTCCCAGCTCCTCAAGCACCTCCCTCACAGCATTCAAGCCCAACCCCCAGTGTCTTTTCAGTATTTAAGAAAGGTTGGTGAAGAGGAAGGGTTGGGGGGGGGGCATTTTTCAATCCCAACCACCAAACCTAGCAGAGTGCTCAGCCAGCAGCTGTAAACTACAAATTTAAGCTAAAAAAACACCACCAAAACTTAAAAATATCTCAGAGATAAATAAGCTCTCAGAAAAAAACTCACCTCTTATTCCAAATCCAAGCAAACAAACTGCCTCAGTGAACAACTACAGATATATTTCAAACTGAAATCCACCCAGTCTTGATTAGCTACTCTGTTACTTGGGAAAATAACTCCTCCCCTACAGTGCTTAGCCAGCTAGCAGCAGCTACTGTGAAATACAATACAGATTTAAGCTTTTGCTTTTTTTCAACCCAACCACCAAACTCAGCACAGTGCTTAGCCAGCAGCTGTAAACTACAAATGTAAGCTAAAAAACACCACCAAAACTTAGAAAATATCTCAGCGATAATAAGCTCTCAAAAAAAACTCACCTCTTATTCCAACTCCCCTCAAACAAACTTTTACTGGTGTCTCCATCAGTTCACGCACAATAGAAGTAAGACTGACAGGTCTATACTTATCCGATTTCTCTTTGCCTCTCTCTTATGGAGTGGGTTTATGTCCACTACTCTCCAGTCTTATGGAGCTACCCCATCTGACTTGAGCTATTGACTAGCCCTACCAGAGGTTCAGTTAGTTGTGTTGCCAGTTCCATGAGCACCCTCAGATGAATCCCATCGGGCCCCAGGGCCTTATCTGTCTTTAGGGCTGCTAAGAACTTTTTTAACTCTTTCACTGGTAAATTCTTGCTGCCTCATCTCAGCCATCCCCCTTACAACTACCTTAATGCCACTTTCTGGCAGAGGCCCTCTGTCTTCCCTTGTGAATACAGAGCAAATGTAGTCATTAAGAATGGTTGCTTTCTGTCTGTCCTCATCAACTACCCTACTGCTCTCTATAAGCCTTACAATTCCTCCTCCTCCCTTCTTTCTTTTTTCCCTATTTATCTAAAGATCTGTTTTCCCCTCCATTGAGCCTTGTCCTTTACCTTTACCTTTTCCTCTATCCAGTTTAAAAACAGTATAGCTTGTGAGTGTCAGGTCCCAATCTTTATTCTCTGTGGCCCAAGTTTCAGTGATGGCTACTAGAGCCATCTCAGTGTCTGCCACCACTACCTGGAGATCACTAATTTTATTTCTAAACTCCAAGCATTAAGGCAGATCCCTTTTCTTCTGTCTCCTGATCCCCTCTTGCATTTTCCTATTCCTTCTCCCTTATTCTTCCCTAGTTTACTTATTTTTTTACTGTTCATGCTGAATGTAGGCTTTGTCAAACCTCTCTCATTGTCCTTTTCCCCTAACCTAATCCGAACTTCAAACGTACTGTTACCTACCTTGCTGCTACTAGTCTCCTATTCAGGGAGATACCTAGCTAAGTTCCACCTGCTCTTCCTTCTCACTGGTTCCATGGTCTCCATCTTCTCCTTTTACATACATTATGCAAAATATTAAAATATGAACCCCATCAACTTGTTCTGCAGTGCTCTCCATTATTCACAAACATCAGTGTAAGCAGAACTAGATCATGTTGACAGCAGTTGCAGCACTGTTTATGTCACTAAACACCAGGCCTCCCCTCCTAAATTCACAGCCTCTCTCATCATGCCTTGGTTCAGCATTGAGAGGGGTCATGAAGATGCAATCCAGCACTGGTGCTTGAGGAGGAGGCAGGGCAGAAACAGAGCTTAGCTGCTTTCAGTGTGGTCTTTTAAACAGGCCATTCAGTGCTGCCGTTTAAACTGGCCTTAAGGGTGGTCACTATATCTAGCACACAATCCCCTCACATGTGTGGGTACAGAAAAATGCGATTTTAATGCAAGGAGTGACCACACATCTAGGAAGGAGGCAGTATAGTGCAGTGGTCTAAGGCTCTGAGCTGCAAATCTGGTGACATCCAGCAGACCAGACCTGGGTTTGAATCCCACAGCTTCCACTTGCATACTGTGTGACCCTGAGCAAGTCACTTAACCTCCTTGTGCTTCCAGGTCGCTCCTGTAGAAAAGCTTTCAGCTTAGTGTGCTATACCTGGTTAAACAACTAAAATAAAAAAAATTAAAAATTCGGTAGCTAAACTGTCAGTAGTATCATCAATCCTGAAGTTAAAATCCCATAGTATTAATATTCGTGGCAAAAATTATGGATGATAACATCCCAGTGAGTTTCTCTAAATAACCACTTGTGCACCATGATGGATGTTATGCGAGGATAATCTTGATCCTAATCCAATCTTCCTGTGCATATGAATGCACCATGAGTTCAGAGAACCTAGAGTTCTTTACTGCCCACATAATGTTTTCAAGAAAGTTTTAAAATCAGTTGCAACTTACCCACTGAATTCCAACACCACAGTGGCCAGTCTGAGACAGTGTATTACACAGCAACCTAGTACATAGGAATGTGGGAATGTATTATGAGAGCACACTATGCAGTCCATCAGGACCACCCCATACTGCTCAGTAGTTTGTAACCACAGAAATCAACTTCCTCATATACATGCCCAGCAATATAACATGTCCCAGTATTAGATCTGCATCAGTTACATAAAGGATAATGCATATGCCAGTGTGTGCTTTTTATTTATTCATTTATTTAAAATTGGTCCTGGGAAAGGCAAACTAAGCCAAGTCTCATTTCCAGGTGAGACCCGGTGGAGAGGGGATGGGGAGAACATACTGCATAGAATAAAGGAAGGGGAAGTGTGTAATATGAGATTTGAATGCACACCCGAGGTGTGGGATGCTACATGAACCCCAAGGGCAAAGCCCAAAGGGTTTATTAAAGCATCCCACACTGAGGCTAAGGGCTGGGAATTTTCTTACACCTAAGGTGCGTGATGAGCCACAAACCTCAAGAATGAAGCTCCTGAGCTTCACGTGGTCATTATACATTGAGGGTGTGTGAAAAACCTCATAAACACACACCTGCTTATGTTTTATTTTTTATACTTACTAGTACAGGGTGTGGAAAACTAGAAATAAGGAAGACATAGAAGATTTGTCTAATTCATTGTACGCATAGAAGCATGTAACAGCTCAGTACAGAACAGCTCATTTCTGTCAGGTTCTAATTTACACATTTTGAACCACTTCACAATAAACGTAAGTTAACAGTTTGTTTAAACTCATACTGAAAAATAGACGTAACATTGAGATGTTACCTGTCAGGTCATTCCCACAGTTTTCTAGTGCTTTGCTGCTTCAGAGTTTGAAAACAATAGTGCCCAAGGCAGAAAATACCATAACTGGATGTAATGTCACACCTAGTTATTATGGCAGTTAAAAGCACTCACAATTGAAGTGATATGAGGGATCACCAGTAATTATACTATAATACAAACTACCGTAGGTTCACCCAGTGATAAGAAAATGTACTGAAAATTAAAAGAAAAATTATATAAAATGTATACAAAATTGCCATTTTGTTTGCCACTGATCAGCACTACCTGTATAGATGGATCAACTCGTGCCAGTCTCTTTACATACACCTGCTTGATGTATAAAGGCAAAAGTCATAGCTGGGTCAGACAACGCAAAGCCTGAGCTTGCTCATGATATCCCCTCCCCCCTTCAATGATTGTGCTACTCCCTTCTTAGAAAAGAGCTGTGCCTAAAGAGCATGTCCACATTACATCACACAATCCCTCAGTGAGGGAATACTCATCTGGAGGGGCCAAACACAGGGACAAACTATGACTGCTTAAGGCACAGATGATGAATAGCATAACCCAATATAGGTGGCCTGCCTGGACTGACATGCACTGTACCAGAGCTCCCATCTTTGCACCAACCCAGGGGTATTAGCCTAACTTCCTTAGCAACTGCGTGGAGACAAACAGGACCATGACAATTGAGTTACTAACTCCACCATCTCAAACTGCAGGTTAAGCAGGCAAAGGAAGAAAGGATAAACAAAATAAAGCAAACAGGGCTGGATATTCAAACTGCACCCAAAATGTGCGCAATAGCAGGAGCAAGCACAAGTCCATTGCGCACATGCACAATAGATGTGATATTCAAACATGGAGCAAGCCAAATTGTGCAACCAGCCAACGTCTGAGTATCACACAACCTGCACCATAGCGCAACCAGTAAGGTGAAGCTGAGCAGATATGATGCACTATAGCGCAACAAGGGCAGCCCAGCTGAGCAGTCCAGAGGTGCCATAGTGCAAGCAGGGAGCCCCCCAGTAGCAGAGTAATGGAACTGCACAACCAGGGAGGTAGGCAGGGGCCCACCACCCATGCCACAGATGGGCACAGGAACACACTGCAGAACTGACAATGCACCCCCACACCCCAAGCACAGCATAACTGGGGGAGGGACGGAATATCCACTGGCCCATGGGGACAAGCAAACAAAGCACAGCCAGGCCATGTTGCCCCAGCACACCCACCGGCAAGCTGAGACTGCCACACAAGGGGGGCGGACCACCCCAGTGTACAGCAGCCCCTCTGTGCACAGCACACCCTGCACTGTGACCCCAAGACACCCCCCATGAGCAGTGACCATCACTGCAGGAATCCCCATGCAACCCCCCATCACACTGCAATCCCGTGTACCACAGAACCATACAAGCCAGACCCACCATGAGCACCCAGCAGTGGTGGCAGCACACGCAATGCAACAAAGGCAGACACAGTGCCAACACGCACAACCACCCTGAGGCACAGCTGAGACACCGAACATGTGTCGCCACAGGTAGCCCCACACGGGAGGCGGCCCTGACACCACTGCCTTTGACACAGCACCCTGCACAGTAGACAGGTGTCACAGCGCGACTCACCACGAGCCACAGCAGCCAGCACAGATACCCACAGTGGTGTGTGGAAGCATGCATCGCACCGGATGCAACACAGTGCTGGGGCAAACACACACCCATACCCTCGGGACACCAACACAAGGATGCAGTAGTGGCAACCCAGCCACCAGTGTGGGCACATGAAAACTGTGCACACACAGCCTGCAGTCCACCATGGCACAGGGTGACACTCACCTCAGGTATGTACTGTGGCCTGTACGCCACCAGCATACGCCTGAGCACTAAGTCACAGACAGTGCTGCATTGCCCTGCAACACACACAAGACACAGCATGGAGGTGGGACAACGACTGTGGAGTCCACAATGTCACCCGAGGCAAACGTGCACCCCACCGGTGACAGGTGGCAACCCAGTATCATGACGGTCACAGTGGATGACCTGCAGGGACAGCACCCACTGACAAGGCAGCAGACCTGGCATGCCACAGACATGCAAGGGTGTCAGCTGCACAGGCCAAGGGCAGCTTGACAGGGGCACAAGGGACACAGAGCAGGCACCATGGAACACTGCACACAGCAATGCAATGCACAGGGAACAACACACACCACAGATACCGACTGAGAACCACTCCCACACCAGAGACACCTCCCCACGCACACACACGCATACCCATGACTATACCACCCCAGATGCCATGCACACCACTGCAACTGAGCACCTATAGCCAGCTGCAAATCAGAGACCACCACAGTATTCATATCAAAATATCTGTATTTCAAAAATAACAAGAAGAAGAGAAGAACAACAAGAACTATTTACAAATTTACAAAACGGGGTGGGGGTACGGGTACAAGGTAGGGGTGGGTAAGGGGCAGGGGTGAACAACTGGGAGAGGGAAGGCAGGGTGTGAGGGATAGGTAAAGGGGGGAGGTGATGGGCAGCTGCTGTCTGCCAGCCTGCTCCCCTGCTGCCTGGTGCTGGCACCGGGGCCTCCTTCTCTGTCACAGACCATGCTGGTGTAGGTCCTGCAGGATGGCAAGCGAGTCCATCGCCACCTGTAGAAGCTGCTGCGTTGACCTCTCAATCCAGTGCAGGATCCGGACACCTAGGACAAGGGATCAGAGTCAATGGGTGTGACTGTCCATATCCCTGAAGCCCACCCATCATGGATGGCATACAGCCAAGTGCCCCTCTCCTGTGATGGACTGCACCCACCCACAGTGACCTTGTGCACAAGACATGCCCAACCAGGCAGCAACAGCCATGTGTACCACTGCACACACACACCGCCCATGTCCAGTACAGCACAACCAAGGCTGTACAGTAACGTGGCTACGCGGTGGGCAGGCAGTGCCACAGCCATGTACCCAGTGCACACATGGACCACCATTGATGCACTCCCAGACATGCAGTGCCACTGGACAGTGCTGACTGTCACATGTCGCGTGCATGGCAGTGGTGTCCATCGATGGTGGCCATGCCCTGTCCCCCATCCTGTCACACAGCATGCTATAGCATTCATGATGTCATGGCACTCACCCTCATTGGGCTGCTGCTGCTGTCGTGGTTCACCACCACCACCATGCTCAGCCACCGCTGGCACCACTCCCGGCACTTCAGCCCTGGCCCTCCTCCACTCCGCCATGCCTGTGGGAAACAAAAGGTGAGAAACACATCAGTGCAATCCCAAAGCAGATTCCCCCTGCCCCAATGAGTGTGCCCACACACCCAGCCAGACCCATACATCACATATCCTGTTAACACTGCCAAAGCCAACCCTAGACCAACCCTCCCCATGTTCTGGACACAATAGACAGTGTTACCCATATGGACCATACAGGTGCATAGACGGATCACCCACCTGGCCGAGGCACCACCCCCCTCCTGACACGTGACCGCAGACATGCCAGTAGTGCCAGCTCCCTCCTCCGCAGGTCCCCATACCGGTGCCTGCACTGCTTCGCAGACCTCTGCTGGCCAGTGGCCTCCTCTAGCTCAGTGGTCACCTGCTGCCACACATGTGCCCTGGCCCTGTTGAGGGGATCATCCCCAAATAGTGGGCCATAGTAAGGCTCCACTACAGCCACCAAGTTTGCAAGCTCGAGGGCACTCCACTGGGGGGCTCTTCTGCGTGCCATCCCTGGTTGTATAGTAGGCAATATGGCGCTCCGCAGCACGGCAACCTCACGTGGAATTGTTGTGCAATACAAC